>OY743128.1:40000-10040000 GCA_963555685.1 Acrobasis consociella
TACACCTTTTGAACAATGCCCTTTGGCCATGTGTTGCGAGGCGATGACGGATCTACAACTAGAACGAGATCACCAACTTTGAGTTGCAATCCTTCTTGGGACCATTTGCTACGTGGGATGAGTGCTGGCAAGACTTCCTTCAGCCAACGCTGCCAGAAAAGGTCAGTCAACCGCTGAGCAGTGCGCCACTGACGTCTGAGGTACAGATCTCCGTCGTCAAATACACCAGGAACAGGTAAGTTTGATGAACTTCCTATTAAAAAATGATTTGGAGTCAGTGCCTCATTGCTACGCGGATCTACAGACACGTGGGTCAAAGGTCGACTGTTGATTATGTTTTCAACTTCGGCAAGAAGAGTAATGAGCGTTTCCTCCTTAGGGGCCCTTTCCTTCAGCACTACCTTCAATGCGGTTTTAACGCTTCTTATGAGGCGTTCCCAAGCTCCACCCATATGTGGTGAAGCCGGACTTATAAAACGCCAAGATACATTTTTATTAAGCGCTTGGGTAGCTAGTGCTGTTTGGTCAAGTTCCATGAAGGACTTCTTTAGCTCTGTGTCCGCTCCTCTCATGTTTGTCCCGTTATCGGACCATATGACTTGTGGCCATCCACGTCGAGCGGCCATCCTTCTTAAAGCCATAATCAATGCGTCAGCAGTCAAGGATGCCACTACCTCGATATGAACCGCGCGTACGGTCAAACAGGTAAACAGTACGCCATACCTTTTGTGTCTTTGTCGTCCTACCGTGATTTCTACCGGGCCAAAAAGGTCGGTTCCACAAATTGTGAAGGGCCTCTGATGGTGCGCCATGCGACCTGCAGGTAGATCACCAAGACGCGGCGGTACAGGGGCCGCCCTTCGCATTCGACAAATCAGGCATTGTGAAGCCACAGTGCGAACGGTAGGCCTTAGGTTCAAAACCCAATATTTTTGGCGTAATTCGTTCACTACCATTTCAGTATAGCCGTGATGTGCACGTACGTGGTAGTCTTTGACAAGAAGACGTGACATGTGGTCCTTTCCGTCCAAAATCACAGGATTCTTCACTTCTTCTTCAACTCCTTTAGCGGCGCCAATACGCCCACCGACGCGAAGAAGTCCATAGCCGTCTAAAAATGGGGTCAAGGAACGCAAACGGCTATCTTTTTTAGTAGGTAATTTTTTCTTAAGTGCCAATATTTCGTCTCTAAACGACTGTGCTTGAGAATGTCTTATTAATAATATTTCCGCTTCTTTCAGTAAATCGGCATTCAAGTTGCAAATATTCATCTTTCTACTTTTCTTAATAAACAATAAAACTATAGCAGTAGTACGCAATAAACGCAACCAACTTGAAAATCGTTGCGAGTCAGGGACGGGTAGGTATAAAAGTTCGCTATCATCACTCGATACGGTAAGAATTTTTTCTAACATCTCATCGCTAATATTTTCTTTTTTTATAGGATCGCGAGGCCAGTGTTCCGGTTCCAGATACAAAAATGACGGACCAGTAAACCATGGAGACCCATTGCTCAAAACATGGTCACTTTTCTTCGTAGCAAGATCGGCGGGATTTATTTTCGTCGGTACATAACGCCATTCAGAAATTCTGCTAATATCACATATTTCGCCTAAACGATTAGCAATAAAAACTTTATAATTTTTATCTTCATTTCGTATCCAATGAAGTACCGTAGTAGAATCTGTCCAATAATAGGTTTCGTTAGGTTTAATGCGATGCTCTGATTTTATTGTATCTGCCAATCTACTAGCTAATAATGCAGATTGAAGTTCGAGCCTACTAATGCTGACGTAACGATTTCCCGCTACTCGACTTTTACTAGCAATGAAAGAAATTTGTACGGATCCATTACTGTTTTGCTTACGAAAATATCCTACTGACGCATAGCCGGACGGCGATGCATCGCAGAACACGTGAAGTTGTAGCGTGCTCACAATCGCTACACATTGCAGCGGGCGCGCCGCTGCAACGGAGCCAGGCGTGGTGCAACCCTCACTACGTGCGGATAAGTACCATCTCGGAATCCGTATTTTGCTTATCATTTCTAACTGTCTTAGCCAATCGTTAAAAGAAGTAAACAAGTTATCAGTAATTTCTTGGTCCCACTGTATATTAGCTTTCCAAGTATTTTGCATTATAATTTTCGCTTGCATGGTGAACGGGCCAAGGAATCCGTGTATGTCGAATATTGACATAACAATGCGTAGAATTTCACGTTTAGTCGGTTTTCTTTTAGACTCTAAAACCTCTCTCGGTATGCGGTTAAAAGACAAATCAAAACCTAATGTGTCACTGGCTGGATACCATAACAAACCAAGTGTACGTTCTGGTTGACTTTCAAGATTGAACCTTACCGCCTTGTCACTTAAGGTTTCTTTTGGCGTGTTGATTAGCACCTCAGGACAATTACTTAGCCAGTTTCGCATTAAAAAACCACCTTGTTGATTAATATAGAAAATATCTTTGATTATTTTCTTAGCTGTTTCCGTATCTGGATGGCTGTCTATATAGTCATCTACGTATGTATTCCTGCGGATCGCTTCTACCGCGGCTGGCATACTCGATTCAAATCGCTCAGTATTTTTAGTTTGATTTATGTACTGGGCGATAAATGGTGAGCAACAAGCACCAAATATTAATGACGTCATGACGTACCTTTTACCTTCCCATAAAAATCTAAACGCATGGCAGTCCTCGTTACGTACCTTAAGTTTTAAAAACATATCTTGGATATCAGCAATTGTACCTACAACGTGTTCCCTAAATCTGAACATAATTCCCAACAAGGATTGCAACAAAACGGGACCTGGTAATAGGAAGTCATTAAGACACACGTTACCACTTTTGCTTGAAGAGTCAAAAACTAGCCTTAGTTTACGCTTTTTGGGGTTATCTACTCCAAAATGTGGTAAATACCATACACGACCTTCGCAACATTTATCATCGTCGCGCAACTCACGGGCATAATTGTTAGAAAATAAATGCTGAATCCTATCTTTATAACGTAAAGCATAATCGTTATTAGCTAACATTTTATTTTCGACAGACTTTAATCTTTTAACGGCATAAGGGTAAGAATCGGGCATAACAAAATTATCATAACGCCACGGCAAGCCGACAGTCCACTGATTGTCAACAAAAACGGCAGTGCTATCTAAAATTGAAATAGCACGTAAATCGCTTGCACTTTGGCGCGGCTTGGTACATATACCTATAGCATCTAATGCAAATGACTTTTTAACCAAATCATGCAATTCTGTATCACTCGAAATATGGTATTCGGATGAGAGAGAAGACACAGGTTGTGACATCAGCTTACTAGTACCTGGGCGACCGAGCTTTGCTCGGTTACATCTCAAACATTAACGAATTTTTTTTAAACTTGTCTAAAAACAATGCAAAATAAAAAAATATATAATTTAAACATAAAAAAAAAACAAAAGTAAGTCACCGAGTGGGATTCGAACCCGTAACACTCTTTCTAGCGGTCGCTATCCTTAACCACTGAGCTAAATCAAGGCGGTCGCGGCGCGACGAAATTAGCGACCATATTCTGCGTGGAAAGAAAAACGCCTGAAAACTCGAAAACACGCGTTTTCCCAAACATAAAACTAATCTAGATCGATTATTTACCCCCGAAAACCCCCATATACAAATTTTCAGCAAAATCGTTAGAGCCGTTTTTGAGATCACAGAAATTTATAAATAAATATATATATATACATACAAGAATTGCTCGTTTAAAGGTATAAGATTACTTTCAATAGTAAATAAATTATAAACATAGGCAGTGTTTTCTCCCTCCTGCTCCAAACAATCGTGTGTGAGTGAGACGAAACGATTAGACTGCGTAAAATCACTTACCACAGGTCCGTGGACGCACCAGCCAACAGCTGTTTTTGTTAGGTATGGCTCGCGCTGCTTCTTACCTCTAACGCACAAAATGGGAGTAATCAAATGATGATTATCCTCTCCGATTAACACTTTAGCTTGAGCACCACACTCACAGATCTTAAAGTCCTTAATTTTCCTTATATGTTCGTAGTTAAGGTCTTTAGCAGACAGTTTTTGCACGGGCAAATTAAGTTGTTTTATTTTACGCGCGGATAAGTTAAAACGGTCACCGGTATCGTTCGTAATGTCCACGCTCACAATTTCCGAATCACACACTAACTCGGAGCCGTCCCAGGCGCTGCGCGCGCGCATTTCGAATTTCTTACCACGAAGACCTATTTCATCTGCTACATCCGCGGAAATTAATGACACTGAGGATCCACTATCTAACAGGCAGTGCACGTGAATACTTCCTTTGGGTCCATGGACAGTCAATGGCACAATTTTTAGCAAAACCTTAGAACACTGTGTTGAGACCGTATGAGTTATCGTTTCACTATGTTGATCACCCGACGTCGACTGGTTATCAGCTTGTAACTGAGGCTCCTCCCCGCTCTGGGGCTCCTTAACCTTTCTTGGTGTGACCCAGTGTAGAAGGCGGTGGTGTGGCTGGCCACACCCGTCAACATCACAACTGCTGCCTTGGCAAGACATTGAGTCACTGTGTCTAGACCCCAGGCACTTGAAGCATAGTTTCGTGGCCCGTGCAAAGCGCCATCGATCTTTTCTTAGTGCTCGTTTGAACTTAGGGCAGTTACATATCTGGTGGCCGCGTGAGTGACAAAATGGGCACTTCGTATTTTCTGCGATGATTGTATCGGTCATTAGTACTGTGTGCGGCTTACTTTTTCGATCATCTGGTTTGCTCGTACTTTGACTATAGATGTGACTCACACCCGATTCCGCTATCTTGACGGCCTCCGTATATAAGAAGTCTGATAATTTTTCTAACTTTGTCAGAGGGCTTTCTCGATGAATAAAGACGTAATCAGTCCATTTGGATACAAGCGAATTTGGGAATTTTGCGATTATTGTTGATGCCATCTCTGGGCTTTGCAAATTGTCATTTTGCTTGACCGCTTTTACTGCTGATACATAGTTTTTGATTTTTAAAGCAAAACTGACAATGTTATGGTGATAAGCATCATTTAGTGGGGGAATTTTTCTAAGTTGGAGCACCAATTTATTCATAATAGTTTCAGGCCGTCCAAATCTTAGCTCCAGAATCTCCATTATCTGTTCAGGGGTAGTGCTGCCCATTAGCAGAGAAGCTGCAGATTCTTTGGCTTCTCCACGGAGACATTTGCGTAGCCGCCACATATTTTCATTGTCTGTATATTTGCACAGCTTTGTTGATTCTACAAACGCTTCTTTGAAGTGCAAAAATTCTAAAGGATCACCAGAAAAAATAGGAAGATCTTTGGAAGTAGCTAGCCTCGTCAACATTTGCTGATTACTCTCTTTCTGGGATGAAGTGGCGATGGCTTTGTGAATTGCGACCGCGAGTTTGTCTACATCACTTTCTTTATTCTCTCGAGCGGGAGGTGAAGGTGACCTTTCTGACCTTTGCAAGGGCGGCGGCGGCGGCGGCAGCCCGGATGGGCCCGCGCTTGTTTCCAGCCAATAATTCACTTTATCCATGCATGACACTGCAGATCCAGAAACTGAACGTGAACACTTCTTAAGACTTTCTAATTCAGCATCAAGCTCTTTTTTTAATAGCTCGGACTGTATCTCAACTTTTCTTTTCACTACTTCAGCCGTTTTTTGGGCAGCTTCGGCTTTCTTTTGGGCAGCCTCAGCCTCTGCCTGAGCCGCTTCCATCTCCAGCTTAGCTTTAGCCCTCGCCATTTCCAGTTCAAGCTTCCGCTGGCGTGCCAAGGTCGAGGATGTATGTCCTGACCTGGCGGTTTTCGGAGATTTTTGTGAACTGTTATTATCGCTTTGTGGCTTTTCAACAGCGTTGTTCTTTAAACTCACTAGGAACCGTTCTTCTGTTTCTTCAACCTCGTGCGTCGAACATTCTGGGCGCCCGGGCGCGCTGCGAGCTACTCGCTTCGTACGTGGCGTCTTAGGCGTATGGAACATATTCGACGGCCAATTGCTTCCTGACGACGTGATGTCCGGGTCGATGGACCAGCTATGTAGGGGATGGTTCCTTAGGGGTCTATCAGGAAGTGTTTTGAATAGAAAAACGGATTATTTTTGGGGCGAATCGCGGTGCGCGTAGGACATAAAAACAGACGTGTCCTGTTGCGAATCAAAAGTGCGACTGAAGGATCCAGCGGTGGAGACCGCGTTTTAATACGAACAAACGTTTGCATCTAGCAGTAAGTACATAATTATAAAGGTACGTATATGTTTATTTCCCTCGCGCATCCGAAATTTTTCTTTAATTAATACTATTTTTCAGTTACAGGTTCACAGGAGCAGCAAACAGGTAAGTATTTATGTATTTACTTTCAAATCTATTTATATTTAAATTTATTTTCGTTTTAGTTTAATTTCGTTAGTTTTTAAGTTTAATTTTCAGAAGCAGCGCGTCCATCGCCAACAACAAGTATGGATTGTTTCTCTTACAATGTTTTTCTTGTTTTATCTAATGTGCCTGAGCAGTACATACCGTTCCATTAATGCATCTCCTTAATGTAATGGTAATGACGTACCTAGTTATTGGTCCTGTTTTTGTTGAACTGGGAGTTTTTTTTACATCAAAGTGGACTTTCCCTTTTGACTTTGCACACATTCTAGTTCTTTACCCATATTCCTAATAAAGGAAACAGCTAGCAACTAGCAACCAAAAAGTTCTAGAACCACTATTATCCTACAACATCACAAAAAAGTCGCGTTTGTTGTAGGTATGGAAGCCCTCTTAAAAAAATATTTTATTTTGTTTTTAGTATTTAATTTTGTTATAGCGGCAGCAGAAATACATAATTTGTGAAAATTTCAACTGTCTGACTTTCGCGGTTCTTGAGATACAGCCTGGTGACAGACAGACGGACAGACGGACGGACAGACAGCGAAGTCTTAGTAATAGGGTCCCGTTTTTACCCTTTTGGTGACTTGTGAAGTGAGTAGACAACATGGTATCGTCAAGCTTAACTCCGTCACGATACGATCACACGGTGCGCGTTCCGTGATATTGTGTTGTGTTTTTGTTTGAAAGAAAAACAGTTTGATTTGTAATATTTTTATTAAATTTAAACTAGTTTACATATCACATTTTGGGGAAATTCTATTTACAAGATCTATTATTGTAACATAATTAAAATAACATTTCAACTCGGATTTTAAATCACGAAGTTGGTTTATAAACATTTCTATGAACAAGTAGCATTTATTTTTACTATATCTTTACTTACTATATCTTTGTATAAGCAGGCCAGGTGCATCGTATGAAGCTAAACGGGCCCTTTACCGTGATTTATTCATAGACATATACCTACATAGTTAAAAATTATTGGAAATTTAACAATTGCTTTTCATACATAAGGTACATTTCGGCTGGTTTAGTGCACGCTGTACTAAAACGTCGAAAATCATATGCGCACTAAACGGAGCGTTATAGTACACTAAGTGGGTTTAATTTAGCAAATTTCCTATCTAAGAGTGATGCTTCTACACTTTAGTACTATAAATATTCTGTGGTATAATGAAGTATTTTCATCACTATGCTAAACATATATAGCTCTGCGAGCGTCCTGTGTCTACAACTGACTAGAATATAAAATAGCTTACATTCAAAAGCAAAAATTGCTTCATATAAAAAGTCATAAAAGCTAACTGCGTCGATATCAAATATCCATCAAATGGATTAGTCCCTTTTCGTCAGAAACGCAACTAGTCAGATACTCATATTTCGCTAGAAAACGGTTAGATTTGAAATTTGTCAAAAACGCAATTCGACAGATGCGCGTCTTGACAGACATGCATCTCGACTTGACTCGAAAGAAATAGATTTAAAAAGCGACATATTTTTCCTTACATCACTACGATTACTCTTGAAATGCGTATGTGTCGAGTTTGACAGGTTGCGAGTCTATCATGAGAGATGACGAGATGCACATCTGACCAGTAGCGTTTCTGACGAAAAGCGACGAATCCTATCAAATGCGTATATCAACTACCGGACTGTAGCAACAGGCAAGACGAATCGAAAAATATTTTTGATCCATCGTTTTGATCCATCGTTTAGATTATTAAAAGATATTGTAGTCGTATTTTTTTTCTGAGAAACCATAAATGATAAAGATATAGTGCATTGAAATTTCGCGTGACGTCACATTTAAGCACGATGTTTACTTATGTGTGACGTCGCAAGCTCCCACTTCGGAAGTTTGACGCTCCGTATCTTTGTGAATTTTTACTTTTTTGGTAAATTTAAAAATACGGGTTCATTGTTTTTGGATGATGTAAAAGACGGACTAATTACAATCATACTTTTCGGATCTCGTCGTCACCCCTTGGTTGCCACCGTCCGCGGAGTCGTCGGTGCGTCGGCGCGCCGGCCGTCAGTCCGTCAGCCCCAGCAGCTGCGCGCGGTGCTGCACGCTGTCTCGTATGCGCATGTGCAGCGGCCGCGGCCGCAGCAGCCGCTCGGCCGCACGTTCAAACTTGTGCTGATTGCGGCGGATGTAGGCCTCCGTGTCAGTCCGCAGCGCCTGCAACTTCGCATCGTCAATTTCATCCATCGCGCAGGGCGCCATCAGCGGCGGGTTGAAGCGGAAGTAGCTGTCCGGCGGCAGCAGATCGTTCAGCAGCTGGTGCACGCCCTCCGTATCGGTGGCCGAGTCGAGGATCGTGTTGAACTTGTCGCGCCAGCTAGTCGCGGCGGGCTCGGCGGTCGCCGCGGCCGGCGGCGGCTGCGGCGGGCGGCCCGTGCCGACGGAGACGATAGTACCGCGGGAGAGGGCTTTAGCTCCAAACAGTAACCGCGCCTCGTGCAGGCCGACGCCGGCGGGGTTGTTGGTCACGAGCCCGCCGTCCTGCAGCAGCCGCCCCTGCAGGCGGAACTCGTGGAAGTAGGTGGGCGCGGCGGCGGAGGCGCGCACGGCGTGCCACACCCTGGCGCGGCAGGTGCCGGGGTGCGCGGAGCGCGTGCGGAAGCCGACCTCGTACGTGCGGAACACGAACGGGGACAGCCGCGCGCCCGAGTTCACCGCGCACGACACCAGCGCCATCTGCAATATTTTTACATAGTGAGTATGTACCTATATTTTTTTATTAAATACTAGCTATACCCGCGGGCTTCACACCCCGTGGGAATATCGGGATAAAGAGTACCCTATGTCCTACCCCGAGTCTCAAACTATATCCATACCAAATTTCATCCAAATCGATTCAGTAGTTTAAGCGTGAAGAGGTAACAAACAAATATACAAACTCACTTTCACATTTATAATATTAGTACGAAAAATAAAATGCTTCATCCTCCAACATTTTCAGAATCTATGTCCTCTTTTGTAATAATTCTTTTACACAATATATATATATTTTTAAGCTTCTTATAGTTTCATTGTACATCTTACTATTGTTGTATCTAACAGTTAACATAAATGATTTAATTTAATTACACTTTTTAATTGCAATATACATTTCTAAATATACTAAGTATAATAATAAAACTCTTCCTTATATAACAATTTTGTACTATATATAATGAGTATTTTATTGAAACATTTTAACCGCCCGAAACTCGATTTTACATGTTTTAACCATTCCTTTACCACAAACACCAAACACAATAGTAAAACGATGAACGTAGCATTTATTAATGCCATGCAGATCTTAACCGGTTAAAATTCATAAAATAAAGATTTTTTTATAAATTAAAAAATTCAAATGTTACTCGTACAAACACCATAAGTTATCTTTATGCAAATTTATATCTTTGATACCTAAGTATTTAAAACTGAAAATACATTTTTCTCCGAAGATATTTTAGTAAGTTTCAAAACATGTATTTAAACTGTTTTAACTTTATCCCACATATAGTTACAACGTACATCACCGCACTATCTTCGCTTATATTGTTATTGGTACATACTAAGTATATATAATAAATAAAATAAACGTAACGCAAACTTGGCAATACATCTTATTTGGTTCGTCTGCCCACCAGAGCTCGGCGACAGACGTCATAACAAGCAATAAATAGATCCCACGTCGGAACTTCTATGGCTACGATGAAGATCGCTTCGAGGTAGATAAATCGACACAAAACCAATTGGAATGTTTTACTAAACTTTCTCATGAATATTTGAAATCTTCGAAACTAGTTCATCCGTTGCAAATTAATAAAACTTTTCTATAGAAGTAATAATTTATCGACGGGCGGGATATTAGGTGGCGCCGCGTGACGTCACACGGCCGAAACACCCTCTCTTGAGTGCAATATGAGGTCTTTCGATCCCACAAACATTTTCTCAGTTTTTTCTGACCTGAACCCGGGGCGAAACTAAAGTTACATAATATCATTGTTTTGAATTGCAATGGCATATTTTTTACCTTTCAAACCAAATAGATATCTATTTGGTTTGAAATAAGCATTAAAGCGAATAATATTATTATGGGGCCGAAAGATCTCACAAAGCACCTGCAGAAAGATACAGTGGGGGTTTTTCTACCCCCTAACGCACATTTCGTCAGATAGCCGAAAGTTAGCTTCGCAGCAAACGTGTTGAAAATTGACTCTAACAGGCTGAAAGGCGCTGGATGCAAGCCGCTCTAGATCGGTCATTTTGGAAATCTTTGGGAGAGGCCTATGTCCAGCAGTGGACGTTATGCGGCTGAAATGATGTATTTTTCTCGTGTGTGTAAGTTGCCAACACTGGTGTCGGATTTTTCAGGCTGCCTAAAGGCATCTGACATAGCTTGACGGCTGCCATACAATGATGGCAGGCGGGACCAAAGGCATATACGTGACTTCCGAAGCACGGAGAAGTCACCCATCCAAGTGCGGACCGCGCCCGGGGTCGCACTGCCGCGAGGCCACCGAGCTCCCCAAAAGACGCCGAGCAGTACCGACCCGCCGAGCCTACCTTGGGCGCGTGCTGGCGGTTGCAGTGGCTGAGCTCGCAGTCGCGCAGGTTGTCCTGCAGCAGCCGCTCCCACGCCTCCGTGTCGTAGTACGAGTGCGTCCACACCAGCCGGGACGTGCCTGCAACGGCGCCAAGTGCGTCAGACACTGTTTCTTTGTTAAATCTTTATTGTACTTAAACACATGACACAAAAATACACTGCTGCTCTCCGTGTGTGTGGTTAAAGCGTTCGGCTTATACCCGGAGGTCACGGGTTCGATTCCCGGCGGGGGCAATGACTTTGTGTATTTGTCCTAGTTTGGTAAGGACATTGCAGGCTGATCACCTGATTGTCTGATAAGTAAGATGATCCGGGCTTCGGAGGGCACGTTAAGCCGTCGATCCCGGTCACTGTCTTTGACGTTAGTCGTTACCTAAAACCATGTCAGAGGCATTTAAGGCGGTTTTAAAAAACTCTGACACTAGTGTTAGTCACTAACACACACGATAACAAAAAGAAGATTTTCTATGTCGTATAGAAACGTGTACGCAATGACGTCGACGTTGCTTTTCGCTGCGAATCCGCTCGCAATCCGCTAGTAAAAGCCACAAAAACCCTCCAATAGGAACTGACCTACTCCGATGTTTATTTTTTCGTGTGTGAGTGGCCAACACTGTTGTCAGATTTTTCAGGCTGCTTAAAGGCATCTGACATAGCTTGACATTTTGATACAATGATGACAGCCGGGACCAACGGCTTAAACGTGCCTTCCGAAGCACGGAGGAGCTCGAGAATTTTTTATGCCACTTGTGGTCACCGATCCAAGTGCGGACAACGCCCGGCGTCGCTTTACTTACGAAAGCGCTAATGCGCACTTCCGCCTAACCACCGAACCGATGGTTAGGCGGAGGTGTTCCTGAACATACGAGTCCACCACTGGTTTTCACAGCCGATAGGCCAATCGCACCCCTCCTACCTACTTTTTTCGTGCATTGCAATGGATAAGGTAGAGGGGTACTTTTGTAATTATTTTTCAGTGAACGCAGCTTGGGGGCGGCAAATATAAATAGCCTTCTGGCGGCAAATGTGTAAATCCGCCACAGCGCGCTACGACTGTCCACTTTAAAAATTTCACATATCGTTCGTGAGAATGAGCATTTATAACACCTGACCATACCAATAAAGTCCACTAATGAATTAGCAAAACAATCGAAAGCAAACTCCGACTGACCTCCGATGAGCGACGTGTTCCCGAACATCTGCTTGGAGAGCGTGCGGTACATGTCGCCGGCCGTGTCCAGCGAGCCCACGCCGGCGCCCACCACGGCGGCGATGATGGCGCCCGTGCTGACGCCCACGATGAGGTCGAACAGCTCGTGCACGCGGCGCCCCGTGAGCCGCTCCAGGTGCCGCAGCACCTCGATGGCGATGAGGCCGCGGATGCCGCCGCCGTCCAGCGACAGGATGGCGGGCCCCGGGCCCCGCGTCGGGCCCACGTGCCCCACCAGCGCCAGCGCCTGTATGTACAACAATGTATTCTCAGTCAGCGCTATTTCAAGGAAACTTATTGAAGTTTCCCATGACCAGAGGCTGTCTTATATCTAGGTCAGAAAATAAACATTGCCATACAACGTGGCAATGCAACCAGCCTTCTGGGCACGTTACCCCAGGTAAACAATTACCGGGCTTTTTTGATTTGTTAATACTAGTTTGTAGTGAATAGTTTTGTAATCTTCATTTTAATTTTTAAGAAAATTTAATATGTATACAGGAAGCAATTGGCTTGTCAAGTAATTTTCAAAAAGATCTGATTCGCAATCCTTTTCGAGGAATAGCCTCTAGGAGAAGATTTCTCAAATCAGATTTTAAAATAAGGTCTTACCTATTTAGATATTTGCAAAAAACCCATTGACCTTTATTTTCAAGCAAGGTCAAGCTTATTTGAGGAAGTGATGTCACGATGAAGATTTTTTGAGTAAAGTTGGCAATTTCCACTTTCAGTACTGTACTGAAGTGCCATTTTTGAAACGCGATGTCACCTAAATTACTGGTTTTTTCCATACAAAAACCGTTCGTTTAGTGACTCCACGTTTCAAAAATGGCACCCCTGTATTATATGTCACTGTCACTGTCATCTACCAACACAACAATTTGACAACAACCAACATACAGACGGTAATTTAAACAGTAGACATTGACAGTTGACAGATGTCATTGTTTTATTAGCGCTAAATTTAAACTTCGATTGCAGTGTGTCGTCACTTCCGGTGTTTTGTTTAAAATTATATAAAAAAATCCTGATAAAACGTAGAATTTTTATAATCAAATTACTTTCTTAAAATTGTCTATATTTTCGATTAAAGGCACTTTTAACACTTTCATATTTCTTAGTTGACAAGCTAATTGAAATCGTTAGCATTAATTTAACTTATCACCATACTCACATAAAGGATATTTTGTATGGTAACAACACTGCAATAAATGCAGTAATTACAAAGTATCAAAAAGTAAGAAAAAATATAATAGAGTATCAAAACACTTCGAGTCCTGCGCGCGTACTGATACCTACGACCCGCAAGTTCAAAGACCTCGGACGGATACAGCCGAGCGGCGCGACCGACCGGCATACAAAAGTAGACTTTAATTTACCTGAATAAGGTTTAAAGTCGAGTGTGGACGAGTCGTGTCACACGAACGCTTGAGGATAGTAGGTACGTTTGAAGTAGGAACGAATGTTATGGTACCACGACGCGACGAAATTGATACTATTATAATTTATTTATTTTTCGTGAGTTTAATGACGATTACATTTTTAACTGTTGTTAAAGAAATCCGTGTATGTACCTACGCATATCACAGCACGCGAAATTTAACAATCGTTCGGGACATGATGTGGGATATGGGACATGGTTTAGGGAAATGTATCTTCTTTAGGTGACATGTGACATGATTCATTCCACTTCAGTGAAATGTTTTGCGCAACTCTAGAACCTAACCTACACTTCAGGGCAAATTTTGAGTGCTGGCGCCGGCAGCAGTTGTTTTAAACCTCGGCTGCCGGCAGTGTAACCGCCGGTTTCCAACGGTAATGTTTTTAGGAGCCGGCGCCGGCAGCGGAGGCACTCTCAAATATAAAACATGTATATACGCACCTCATTGACGGCGCCGCCCACCGCGCCGTCCCCAAACCGCGAGCGCACGCGCAGCAGCGCGCGCACCGCGCCCTCCTGCGACACACACATTCTACTTCAAAACTACATTTGGATAAACTTTATTTATTATTCACACACAAAACCGTTTATATTTATACATAATCAAAACAATATAAATTAGTCAACTAAAAATGCCCCTACGGATTGTACATTTGGATTGTCCTTCAAATTACTTCATGAACGACCCTCGAAAGTAATATTTGTAGCTTAAAAGTCGCCGAATATGGCCACTGTAATATACTCCTATTACAAAATAGAGTTACCTCTTCAAAAATATTCCATGACATTTTGGCGCAGGACACACTGCAAAGACGGGGCAAGGACGGGGCGTCCGTCCTTTCTGTGTTTTCTGCCACGCGACGTTTCTATACATTTTGTGTGAAACCGTCGCAGAACGGAACAGACATATGTCTGCGCTATGCGTCCGCGTCTTACGTCTTTTCAGTGTGTCCTGCGCCTAAGGTCTGCTAACTAAAAGTTGTTACCGTACCTTGATGGCATAGTCCCTAGCCTCGGGGTACTGTTTGAGATGGTCGATGAAGTGGTCGGTGCGCCGCAGCGCGCAGTCGCCCGTCTCGGCCGTCACCAGCGCGGAGATCACGTACGCCGTGCGCGAGTGGATCGACGTCTGCGAAACAAAACGGCGGCCGGATTGAAAAACATTCGTTATTTCGGCACCACCTTCTGTTCTCTCCATATGGGGCAAATTACACTGATTGAGCTAGCCCCAAAGTAAGTTCAAGACTTGTGTTATGGGATACTAACTCAACGATACTATATTTTAAAACAAATACATATATAGATAAACATCCAAGACCCAGGACAATTTGAAAAAGGCCATTTTCCAACTTGCCCTGACCGGGGATCGAACCCGGGACCTCTGGGTGGCGGACTAGCATGGTGACCACTACGCCACGGAGGTCGTCAAATCTTAAAATACAGAGCAATTCTGCACTAACTACCACATACCTACTACAATCTGGCTGAAGTTCAGGAAACGATTTTATTTGATTGCAGATTTTATCATTCGAAGAACTTAGAAGAATTTGATTTTAGACTAATAGGTATTTAAGATTTTATCAATCGAATTGACGCAAGGCCACACCGCTGTTTTAAAATATGTAAAACTGAAGGCCAAGCAATATCAAATTGATAACACTGTCGAATCCACATTTTGAATAAGCAGATAAAATAATATTTTGCTCTTTGCAGTAAAAAGGTAGAAGATTCTAATAATGAAAACGTAATCATAACGTAATAAGAGTTCATGCCAAAGTGTAAGAAATTGCAAGAAATCTATATATCTATACATATAATAAAATAGTAATAAAAAGTGTCTGTACAAAGGTATATTAAAACAGAAAAAAATGTGTCTGTACATTACATATATTCCCAAAAAAATGGGTGATGGAGGCATAGTAATAGAGTAAGAATTAAAAAAAATGTCTCTCTGTCTGTTTGTACATATGCTAGTCTCTGGAAATACTGAACGGATTCAAATGAAGGCTGGGCAACATATAGGCTATAATTGATTTTGGAAAATTAAACACCTGATGCAGAACTATAATGATTCAGCTAAACTATAAGAAATATAAAAATTTCGTCTTAGCAAATATTGTCCAGCCTGATGAGCATTTTCCGAGACATCAAGTCCACGCGAACGAAGTCGCGGGCTTCGGCTAGTAAATATTATGTATACTTCACTGTTTATCAAAAGTAATCACAACACAAGAATTGTTTTTATATTTTAATGACGCATTGTCTTATACTTGAAACAATATCACTGGAGATAAGTCAAAGAGATACATTCAGTAGTTGGCATCCCATTGCGCGCGCACTTTCTCAGCACTCCACTCTCACGCGCCGCTATCGCAGAGATATGAACAAAACAGCTTTATCTGTTTGTGCAATTGTAACAAGAGCACTGGGTTTTGTTGTCTGCCTCAATTTTAATATTGGGCACATACTGATAATAATATGATACTCCAATTTTCTTTCTTTTCTTTGTCTTCTAGACATAGTAACAATAAATAATATTTATCTAATACATTATAAGTTTTTGTACACATGAAAGGGACATTACCTGTAATAAATCAAACCAAGAGCTATACTATACTCCATTGGGTTAGGTATTCAAATGAATGTTAACAATCTTGACATGTCTTTTTATTGAAATATACACTTTATAAATCAATAATTTTACTAATTACAAAGTAAATATGTTATAATTATAAATTACATAATTACTTTGTAATTTGCAAAGGTATTGATTTATTTTATAAAGTGTATATTTCAATAAAAGGACATGTCAAGATTGTTTACATTTATTTAAATACCTAAACAAATGGAGTATAGATCACTATAATATAATGAAATAAAAATAGCAGTCATAAAACAAAAAAAAATCATTTCCATACAAAATTGTCCAGCCGCCAGGGCAATTTGTATAGGATTTTTTTTTTGGTATTTTGACTGTTATTTTAATTTTATTATACTATAGAGATCTAGTATAGCCTGTAGTTTGTTTTTTACAGGTATGTCCCTTCCACATTTTTCAATAATAAGATTATTTTGTCAGTCCACTTCATAAATTAAAATAAAAGCCCATGTTTGAGAACATGTATTATTAAAAAGCCTTTTCATTGATAGTAGTGGGACTAACCTTAGTGATAATGGGCTTGTTGGCCTTCCAGCTGGGCTGCGAGATGTGGCCAAAGTGCAGGTCCTTTTTCAGCTTGAGCCCCTGCCACAGTGACTCCAGCGTGATGTCACGAGCCTCTGACCCTACCACCAGACCGTCGCTGCTCATCTTCTCTTCACTCTTTAGTTTTGTCTCCGTCTTTGATTGCTCTTTGACCTCTGCTTTCTCAACAGTCTCCTCCACAGTGGTTGTGTGTGCAACATTCTGCTGTTTGTCTGTCTGAGTGTGTGTTTGAGCCTGCTCTATCGCCTTGGTGTTGGTCGCCAGTCTGGTTGAGACTGCCTTTTCGAATCTGTTTATTAAACCTAGAAAATATATTCACTTTATTGGATATTCATTTGCAAACATTGTCAATGGAGTGACATATTAAATATTAATAGTGACAACTGAATTAACATAGCAGTTACGTCGCAGTTGCTATGTCGCCGTCCTCTCAACAAGAACAACAGCAAACTAGCTAGAAAGAGCAACTAGGTCAATTGATAAATTGTTTAATGGCACTATCTGGAGTGTAATTTTGGCTAGGCAACTGTGGGCTTCGTAACTTGAAGCTGTTGTTATAATGTATGTAGGCGTGTAGGTAGGTGTACTCACTTTCCCACTGCTCCGGGGTGGCGGGCTTCAGTTTCTGCACCAACTTCTCCACCTCAGAGTTGAGGTTGGAGAGCGACAGGTAGTGTCGGATGACGCGCCACTGGCTGCCCAACGAAGACATCTCGACGAAGGCGCTTCACGTTCACAACAGACGCACTAATCTCGTCTATTAATACACAGACAGCTAATAAAATACGAAGCACTGCACTCTCCGATAAACTCAATGCTCACGTAAGTCAATGTTTCGAGAAAACCCTAGCGCTGTTGGGTGCTTGCTGCGACGGCGTCTCACCCGAGCCCGAGACTATAACTCCACTATCGCTCTGAGCGAGCTATAAATTACACTTCGCTTTGTTTTGGCAAATAACTATTCGCACAAAAATAAATCGATCGATGACAGTTCTTTGACGTGACGTGACGTCAAATCGTACGATCAGTCAGTGCTGCCAACTGCAGTAGGGCGTAACGTCACTTTCGTTTGTAAACACAAACCAAAACCAAGTCACCACTTCACTTCCTTTTTTCGTGCTTTTAGTGATAAACTAACTCACAAAATGTAAACTGTTTTCTTTTTGTTTCAAGCACAGAATACTTTTTAAATATTTATGTTTCAAGGTTGAATTAAGTTTACTTTTGAAGGTATTTCTTCATCGACAGTTAATTGCATACTGAGCGGACAGTCCGTCTGCTACTAGTTTTATATGAGCAGCAAAACATGTTTGCGAATTATTTTTGCGCGTTAGCTCGTGGTGATTGCGCGGGCAAATAATCTGGCGATTATGTATTTAAAATAGCGAGGCCGAGTGACGTGTCGGCGCTCGGCGCCACACCTCCCGCGCCGCTCAATGAGAGCGCGCTGTATTTGTAAACAAACATCGTATGATCAGGTTTTGAAACCGTTCCAACTGTGCTACTTCCGCGTTGGCGGAGGGTGGCGTGTGGTGTGGTGACTGACCGTTTACACTCACTTTTGTGGGGGTGACTTGAATTCTTCCCTCTGGCAGCAGTTCTGTATTTCGCTAGTTTCAACGATAGTGTTTTGTGTTTTGAGTTAACTACTGACAAGCGCAACTATTTATCGCGTGGAGGGCCGTATGCCTGTTTGCCTTTTTTAAAATCAACCGGTACATTATACAACGTGGAAGGGACATACCCGTAACAAATCAAACCACAGGCTATCCTAGATCACTGTTATATGAATGATGATAATAAAATAATAGTCAAAAAAGAAATCGAAATTTCCATACAAATTGCCCGGGCGGCTGCACAATTTCGTATGGAAAGACCATTTTTTAGGGTTCCGAAGCCAAATGGAAAACCCTTATAGATTAGACCCTTATAGATAGGGACCCTTATAGATTCGTCATGTCTGTCTGTCTGTCTGTCTGTCTGTCTTTCTGTCTGTCTGTCTGTCTGTCTGTCTGTCTGTCTGTCTGTCCGTCTGTCTGTCTGTCTGTCCGTCCGTGTGTCACAGCCACTTTTTTCCGAAACTATAAGAAGTTCATAGGTCATAAATCGTAAACCGCAATTTAATTTTTATTTAATTAACTCAAATATAAAAGTTGAAAAAAACATGCTATAAGACTTTTATATTATGTTACTTGCTGCTACAGAACCCTTCATGGGCGAGTCCGACTCGCACTTGGCCGCTTTTTTTTTACTAATATTTATATATCTGCTATATAGCCCGTGGTTCGATTTACTACGGGTAAGTAGGTACCTACCTATGCCCATTCCACGTTGTATGTACCTGTTATGGAATTAGTGATTATTGGGACAATAATGATTCTTCTATTTATCCCGAAGGTTGACTGGTAGAGAATCACGTTTATAATATTTAGTAATTTGCGTGGACGGTTTGATTGTTTTAATAGTTTTTATCACATTGCCCTCTCATTGGAGGCAGTTGTCAAACTGCGCAAACATTTATTACCTACTAGCTGTGCTGCGCCCGTAACGTGGGTTTCGCTCCCCGCGGGAATTTCGGGATAAAAACTATCCTATGTTCTTCCCTGGGTATCAAATTGTATCCATACCAAATAGAGATGGGCATCTACCCGGGTATTTACCCACGCTTGGGTATTTACCCGATATGCACCGGGTATATACCCGTATCTACCCGTTTGGGTGGGTAGATTGGAATATTTATTTAAAAATTTGTGTAAGTCCACTATTTACGTGTAGAAATGTACAAAAAGGTTATATAATGTATAAAACAATGAATATCTCTAAAAGAAAAAAATATCAAAGATTAAAATCACTGATGCTTTCCATATTAAATATACAGATGCCATCTTATTTGTTATCTGATAACTTATTTTAACATATAATTAGGTCTACTTACGTTTGCCAGCAAAAAATTTAAACATAGACCTGTCAATTTGTATGTTTCCATACAACGGATAGATACGGGTAAATACCCGGCATACTAATTTGTGGGAAATGTTATAACAAGTTGATGGAGGATCGAAGAACTCATCTATACGAATATCTTTTGTTCCGAGACCAACCCCGAAATCAGTAGTTTTGGCTCTTGGATAAGCAGTCCAAGATACCTACTCTCTATACATGTATGAGGGTGCTCGTATATTGACATCGCATTTGATGTCTGATTGCTCATTTTAACATCTTATTAGGTCTACTTACGTTTGCCAGCAAAAAGTGTAATCTTAGACTAGTTAATTTGTATGTTTCCATACAACGGGTAGATACGGGTAAATACCCGGCATACTATTTTGTGGGAAATGTTATGACAAGTTGATGGGGGATCGAAGAATTCGTCTAAACGAATATCTTTTGTTCCGAGACCAACCCCGAAATCAGCAGTTGTGGCTCTTAAATTAGCAGTCAAAGATACCTAATCTCTATACATGTATGAGGGTGCTCGTATATTGACATCGCATTTGATGTCTGATTGCACATTTTAACATCTAGTTAGGTCTTAAAATATTTTCCAGCAAAAAATATAAAGTTAGACCTGTCAATTTGTATGTTCCCATACAACGGGTAGATACGGGTAAATACCCGGCATACTATTTTGTGGGAAATGTTATGACAAGTTGATGGGGGATCGAAGAACTCGTCTATACGAATATCTTTTGTTCCGAGGCCAACCCCGAAATCCTTAGTTTTGGCTCTTATATTAGCAGTCAAAGATACCTAATCTCTATACATGTATGAGGGTGCTCGTATATTGACATCGCATTTGATGTCTGATTGCTCATTTTCACATCTTATTAGGTCTTCTTACGTTTGCCAGCAAAAAGTGTAATCTTAGACCTGTTAATTTGTATGTTTCCATACAACGGGTAGATACGGGTAAATACCCGGCATACTATTTTGTAGGAAATGTTATGACAAGTTGATGAGGGAACGAAGAACTCGTCTAAACGAATATCTTTTGTTCCGAGACCAACCTCGAAATCAGAAGTTTTGGCTCTTAAATTAGCAGTCAAAGATAATTAATCTCTATACATGTATGAGGGTGCTCGTATATTGACGTCGCATTTGATCTCTAATTGCTCATTTTAACATCTCATTAGGTCTACTTACGTTTGCCAGCAAAAAGTGTAATCCTAGACCTGTTAATTTGTATGTTTCCATACAACGGGTAGATACGAGTAAATACCCGGCATACTATATTGTGGGAAATGTTATGACAAGTTGATGGGAGATCGAAGAACTCGTCTAAACGAATATCTTTTGTTCAGAGACCAACCCCGAAATCAGTAGTTTTGGCTCTTAAATTAGCAGTCAAAGATACCTAATCTCTATACATGTATGAGGGTGCTCGTATATTGACATCGCATTTGATGTCTGATTGCACATTTTAACATCTAGTTAGCTCCAAAAATATTTGCCAGCAAAAAATATAAAGTAAGACCTGTCAATTTGTATGTTCCCATACAACGGGTAGATACGGGTAAATACCCGGCATACTATTTTGTGGGAAATGTTATGACAAGTTGATGGGGGATCGAAGAATTCGTCTAAACGAATATCTTTTGTTCCGAGTCCAACCCCGAAATCAGTAGTTTTGGCTCTTAAATTAGCATTCAAAGATACCTAATCTCTATACATTTATGAGGGTGCTCGTATATTGACATCGCATTTGATGTCTGATTGCTCATTTTTACATCTTATTAGGTCTACTTACGTTTGCCAGCAAAAAGTGTAATCTTAGACCTGTAAATTTGTATGTTTCCATACAACGGGTAGATACGGGTAAATACCCGGCATACTATTTTGTGGGAAATGTTATGACATGTTGATGGGGGATCGAAGAATTCGTCTAAACGAATATCTTTTGTTCCGAGACCAACCCCGAAATCAGTAGTTTTGGCTCTTAAATTAGCAGTCAAAGATAATTAATCTCTATACATGTATGAGGGTGCTCGTATATTGACATCACATTTGATGTCTGATTGCTTATTTTCACATCTTATTAGGTCTTCTTACGTTTGCCAGCAAAAAGTGTAATCTTAGACCTGTTAATTTGCATGTATCCATACAACAGGTAGATACGGGTAAATACCCGGCATACTATTTTGTGGGAAATGTTATGACAAGTTGATGGGGGATCGAAGAACTCGTCTAAACGAATATCTTTTGTTCCGAGGCCAACCCCGAAATCCTTAGTTTTGGCTCTTATATTAGCAGTCAAAGATACCTAATCTCTATAAATGTATGAGGGTGCTCGTATATTGACATCGCATTTGATGTCTGATTGCACATTTTAACATCTAGTTAGGTCTTAAAATATTTGCCAGCAAAAAATATAAAGTTAGACCTGTCAATTTGTATGTTTTCATACAACGGGTAGATACGGGTAAATACCCGGCATACTATTTTTTGGGAAATGTTATGACAAGTTGATGGGGTATCCAAGAACTCGTCTATACGAATATCTTTTGTTCCGAGACCAACCCTGAAATCAGTAGTTTTGGCTCTTGTATGAGCAGTCAAAGATACCTACTCTCTATACATGTATGAGGGTGCCCATCTATTGACATCGCATTTTATATCTTCTTACTCATTTAACCACTTTTAAGTATGTCTTTGCGCACCTCCCAACAAAAAAATGATAATAAATCAAAAAAGCCTATTATCAAAGTATGATTAGTATGGTGGTTTCATATACTTTAATGTCAGATTTGACGTCTACCTGCATTTTAAGCAATATTACAGCGCTTGCACACACTTTCCGACACGAATTGCGAAGTAATTACTCATAAAATTCAATCTACCCACCAAATGGGTAGATACGGGTATATACCGGGTATTTACCCAATCTTCCGAGTATATTCCCAAATGGGTAGATTGGGTATTTACCCGCCGCCCATCTCTAGTCATGGTACATGAGGTACTATATTTCAAACGCGGAGTCACTAAAAGAACGATTTTTGTATTAAAAAATCATTCGTGTTGGTGACTCCGCGTTTCAAAAATAGCACTTATGGATTCTATCATACTTTCGATAAATCAAGAAGGTGAGAGTTAATCAAGATTAGAGATGGGCATCTACCCGGGTATTTACCCACGCTTGGGTATTTACCCGATATGCACCGGGTATATACCCGTATCTACCCGTTTGGGTGGGTAGATTGGAATATTTATTTAAAAATTTGTGTGAGTCCACTATTTATGTGTAAAAATGTACAAAAAGGTTATATAATAAATAAAACAATGAATATCTCTAAAAGAAAAAATATCAAAGATTAAAATCACTGATGCTTTCCATATTAAATATACACATGCCATCTTATTTGTTCTCTGATTACTTATTTTAACATATAATTAGGTCTACTTACGTTTGCCAGCAAAAAATGTAAACATAGACCTGTCAATTTGTATGTTTCCATACAACGGGTAGATACGGGTAAATACCCGGCATACTATTTTGTGGGAAATGTTATGACAAGTTGATGGGGGATCGAAAAACTCGTCTAAACGAATATCTTTTGTTCCGAGACCAACCCCGAAATCAGTAGTTTTGGCTCTTAAATTAGCAGTCAAAGATACCTAATCTCTATACATGTATAAGGGTGCTCGTATATTGACATCGCATTTGATGTCTGATTGCACATTTTAACATCTAGTTAGGTCTACAAATATTTGCCAGCAAAAAATATAAAGTTAAACCTGTCAATTTGTATATTCCCATACAACGGGTAGATACGGGTAAATACCCGGCATACTATTTTGTGGGAAATGTTATGACAAGTTGATAGGGGATCTAAGAACTCGTCTAAACGAATATCTTTTGTTCCGAAACCAACCCCGAAATCAGTAGTTTTGGCTCTTAAATTAGCAGTCAAAGATACTTAATCTCTATACATGTATGAGGGTGCTCGTATATTGACATCGCATTTGATGTCTGATTTCACATTTTAACATCTAGCTAGGTCTACAAATATTTGCCAGCAAAAAATATAAAGTTAGACCTGTTAATTTGTATGTTCCCATACAACGGGTAGATACGGGTAAATACCCGGCATACTATTTTGTGGGAAATGTTATGACAAGTTGATGGGGGATCGAAAAACTCGTCTAAACGAATATCTGTTGTTCCGAGACCAACCCCGAAATCAGTAGTTTTGGCTCTTAAATTAGCAGTCAAAGATACTTAATCTCTATACATGTATGAGGGTGCTCGTATATTGACATCGCATTTGATGTCTGATTGCTCATTTTAACATTTTATTAGGTCTACTTACGTTTGCCAGCAAAAAATGTAAACTTAGACCTGTAAATTTATATGTTCCCATACAACGGGTAGATACGGGTAAATACCCGGCATACTTTTTTGTGGGAAATGTTATGACAAGTTGATGGGGGATCGAAAAACTCGTCTAAACGAATATCTGTTGTTCCGAGACCAACCCCGAAATCAGTAGTTTTGGCTCTTACATTAACAGTCAAAGATACCTAATCTCTATACATGTATGAGGGTGCTCATATATTGACATCGTATTTGATGTCTGATTGCACATTTTAACATCTAGTTAGGTCTAAAAATATTTGCCAGCAAAAAATATGAACTTAGACCTGTCAATTTGTATGTTCCCATACAACGGGTAGATACGGGTAAATACCCGGCATACTATTTTGTGGGAAATGTTATGACAAGTTGATGGGGGATCAAAAAACTCGTCTAAACGAATATCTGTTGTTCCGAGACCAACCCCGAAATCAGTAGTTTTGGCTCTTAAATTAGCAGTCAAAGATACCTAATCTCTATACATGTATGAGGGTGCTCGTATATTGACATCGCATTTGATGTCTGATTGCACATTTTAACATCTAGTTAGGTCGACAAATATTTGCCAGCAAAAAATATAAAGTTAAACCTGTCAATTTGTATGTTCCCATACAACGGGTAGATACGGGTAAATACCCGGCATACTATTTTGTGGGAAATGTTATGACAAGTTAATGGGGGATCGAAGAACTCGTCTAAACAAATATCTTTTGTTCAGAGACCAACCCCGAAATCAGTAGTTTTGGCTCTTAAATTAGCAGTCAAAGATACCTAATCTCTATACATGTATGAGGGTGCTCGTATATTGACATCGCATTTGATGTCTGATTGCACATTTTAACATCTAGTTAGGTCGACAAATATTTGCCAGCAAAAAATATAAAGTTAAACCTGTCAATTTGTATGTTCCCATACAACGGGTGTTGTTGCTCGCGTCCGCAGGAATTACCTTTCACGACCCTGTACGTGTCCCCTGGGTGGTGCTAAACGAGTAACAACGCCGAGTCTCAGGCGGCGGATATGATAACCTGACACCCGTTTACGGGACGGCTGCAGTGGCCGTGAGGACTAAATACCCTCTAAAAGACTGGGGCGGAAAGCAACGGGAAACTACCGCACCTACTATTCCCAAGAAAACCACCATGATGATTACAAGTAATAAAGGAAGTGTCTTGTCATGTGATCCGACTGACCATCGGCGCCAGTGTGATTCCGGGTCTGCTGGTGTGAAATTGGTGACCGGCTGCAAGCGAGTGCATCTGCAGGCTCATTGTAGAAATTGGGTTACTGCAGGATTAAAAACAACAACAACACCCCAAAAAAGATTACCGACAAAGGCGCAACCCCTAAATATCGGCACGTGGAATGTAAGAGGCATGCTGCAAAATGGAAAAATCGAGGTGATAGTAAAGGAGATGGAGAGGTGTGGATTGGAACTTTTGGGCCTCAGTGAAACACATATTAAAGAATGCGGTCACTATACCACTGCAAATGGATACATGCAGATTAATGCTGGTAGTCCTGACAACAGCTTTAGTGGGGTAGGATTTCTGGTGTCCAAGCGCCTAGGCAGTATGATGATGGGCTATAACGTAATCAGTGATAGAGTTGTGACTTTGAAGATAGCTGCACAGCCGAACCCTATCCATTTTGTGCAAGTATACGCGCCTACTTCTCGCTCGTCACTTGAAGCTTTAGAGCAGTTCTACAATGACCTAACGATTGCTCGTCAAAATATTCCTAACAAAGAACCCACAGTCATACTAGGAGACTTCAATGCGAAGGTGGGAGCGACGGCAGACGATGACCATCTAAGAGAAGTGGTAGGGAAGTTTGGCTTAGGGTCAAGGAACGACCGAGGGGACATGCTGCTGGAATATTGCGCGGGGAATGGACTAAGCATTACGAACACCTACTTTAAGCAACATCCGCGTAGGTTGTGGACATGGCTATCCCCAAAAGGACATAAGAACCAGATCGACTTCATAATGATTAGTAAGAGATGGCGTTCGTCAATACTAACAGCCAAAACTAGACCAGGGGCAGATTGTGGAAGCGACCACCAGCTTCTCATAGCCAAACTCAAAATAAGACTCAAAGTCGTTAAAAACATAAAACCAAGCAAAATGGTTACATTACCAGAGAGAACAGAACAGGCATTCGAAGATCTCATGCAGGAAAAATTAAAAAAACTTGCACCAGATCCTTTTGACTCAGCAAATAATACATGGGAACAACTAAAATGTACAGTCAAGGAGTGCGCTTCTATCATCACTGACAACTGCCAATTTGATCGACCAAAGGCGGATTGGATGTCGGAAGCAACGTGGGCAGCTGTATCGGAAAGAAGAGCATTAAAAGAGCAAGGTCTGAAATCAACGAATGACTGGAAACGATATTCAGAACTTAATTCCTTAGTTCAACGCCTCTGCAGGAAAGATAGAAGCGCACAAATAGACGAAATTTGCAAGGATGTGGAGAAGAACGAAAAGACGGCCCACACTAAAGACATGTTTCACAAAGTCAAATTGCTCTCAAAGGAACATAAGCCGAGAACATGGTCCATAGATGACGAGAAAGGAAACACTGTAATTGATAAGCAAGATATATTGGAGCGGTGGAGAACATACTGCGAGCAACTGTACTGTCAAAACAGCCACACAGTAACTAAAGAAAGACTACAGTACACCGTCAAAGAACCGGATATCCTTATCGAAGAAGTAGAAGCAGCTGTTTCCAGACTCAAACACAAAGCTGGAGGAGGCGATGGTATTACGGCACAAGTCATGAAGCATCTGGGTCAAGAGGGCATTAAGGTCATGCATGCTATTTGCCTTAAAACATGGAGAACTGGACAGTGGCCAGAAGACTGGACAGAGTCTATCGTGATCCCCCTGCACAAGAAAGGGTCAAAACGTAAATGCGAGAACTACCGAACCATCTCTCTCATATCTCATGCAGGCAAAATCCTTCTCCACATCCTTAACAAGAGGCTGGAAAATTTCATTGCTCATCAGCTCTCTCGAGAGCAAGCTGGGTTTGTTAAGGGAAGAGGCACACGCGAACAAATTTTAAACATGAGGCAGCTGATACAAAAAGCGAGAGAATTTAATATCCCGTTAGTTCTCTGCTTTATAGACTACAGTAAGGCATTTGATTGCATCAGCTGGAGCAAGATGTTTCAAGTGATGAGAGAGATGGGCTTACCAGAACACCTAGTTTTTCTTGTGCAAAATTTGTACATGGATGGACAGTCCAAGGTCAGGCTGGAGAGCTCTTTATCACAACCCTTCAGAGCGGAACGCGGTGTCCGGCAGGGATGCATACTTTCCCCGCAGCTTTTCAATCTGGTTGGTGAGCATCTCATGCGTAGAGTGTTGGAGGGTTGGGAGGGTGGAATTCGTATTGGAGGCCACTTAATCAATAACCTTCGCTTTGCGGATGATACCACATTAATTGGTGCAAACGAGAAAGAAGTGGCGGAATTGCTGCATAGGTTGGAGTTCGTGAGTTTAGAATATGGGCTTAAGATCAACCGTAGTAAGACCAAACTAATGGTTGTGGACAGAGCTGAGACTAACCAAAGAACTAATGAACTACGGGATCTAGACACCGCAGACCAATTTGTATACCTGGGATCCTCAATAAGCAATGATGGCGACTGTAAGGGGGAGGTAAAGCGCCGAGCTCAGATAGCGAAAACGGCAGTTATGCGCCTAGAGAAAATTTGGAGAAACAGGAATATCTATCGCAGCACCAAAATCAAACTAATGCGCACTCTTATTTTCTCCATTTTTCTTTACGCTTCAGAAACGTGGACCCTTACAGTTGCGATCCGCAACAAAATAGATGCGTTTGAAATGTGGTGCTGGCGCAGAATGTTAGGCGTAGCGTGGACAGAACGCCGCACCAACGTATCGATATTGGAGCAGCTTAATATAAGGACCCGCCTATCAGTGATTTGTCTCCAAAGGGCTTTGTCATTCTTCGGTCACATAGCACGACGAGAGCCAAACAATCTAGAAAAACAAATACTTGTTGGCCGCGTGGAAGGAGTACGACCTAGAGGCAAACCCCCAACAAGATGGACTGATCCTCTTTTAAGTGCACTGAAGTGCAACACCCAAGCCGCTATACACATGGCCCAAAATAGAGCAGCCTGGAAAGACCGCGTACTCAGAACCAATTATGGTGGTCACGACCCTCAGTCATGAGGAATACGACAAGAAAGAAGATACAACGGGTAGATACGGGTAAATACCCGGCATACTATTTTGTGGCAAATGTTATGACAAGTTGATGGGCGATCGAAGAACTCGTCTAAACGAATATTTTTTGTTCCGAGACCAACCCCGAAATCAGTAGTTTTGGCTCTTAAATTAGCAGTCAAAGATACCTAATCTCTATACATGTATGAGGGTGCTCGTATATTGACATCGCATTTGATGTCTGATTGCACATTTTAACACCTAGTTAGGTCTACAAATATTTGCCAGCAAAAAATATAAAGTTAAACCTGTCAATTTGTATGTTCCCATACAACGGGTAGATACGGGTAAATACCCGGCATACTATTTTGTGGGAAATGTTATGACAAGTTAATGGGGGATCGAAGAACTCGTCTAAACAAATATCTTTTGTTCCGAGACCAACCCCGAAATCAGTAGTTTTGGCTCTTAAATTAGCAGTCAAAGATACTTAATCTCTATACATGTATGAGGGTGCTCGTATATTGACATCGCATTTGATGTCTGATTGCACATTTTAACATCTAGTTAGGGCTTAAAAATATTTGTCAGCAAAAAATATAAAGTTAGACCTGTCAATTTGTATGTTCCCATACAACGGGTAGATACGGGTAAATACCCGGCATACTATTTTGTGGGAAATGTTATGACAAGTTGATGGGGGATCGAAAAACTCGTCTAAACGAATATCTGTTGTTCCGAGACCAACCCCGAAATCAGTAGTTTTGGCTCTTACATTAGCAGTCAAAGATACCTAATCTCTATACATGTATGAGGGTGCTCGTATATTGACATCGCATTTGATGTCTGATTGCTCATTTTAACATTTTATTAGGTCTACTTACGTTTGCCAGCAAAAAATGTAAACTTAGACCTGTAAATTTGTATGTTCCCATACAACGGGTAGATACGGGTAAATACCCGGCATACTTTTTTGTGGGAAATGTTATGACAAGTTGATGGGGGATCGAAAAACTCGTCTATACGAATATCTTTTGTTCCGAGACCAACCCCGAAATCAGTAGTTTTGGCTCTTAAATTAGCAGTCAAAGATACTTAATCTCTATACATGTATGAGGGTGCTCGTATATTGACATCGCATTTGATGTCTGATTTCACATTTTAACATCAAGCTAGGTCTACAAATATTTGCCAGCAAAAAATATAAAGTTAGACCTGTCAATTTGTATGTTCCCATACAACGGGTAGATACGGGTAAATACCCGGCATACTATTTTGCGGGAAATGTTATAACAAGTTGATGGGGAATCGAAGAACTCGTCTATACGAATATCTTTTGTTCCGAGACCAACCCCGAAATCAGTAGTTTTGGCTCTTGGATAAGCAGTCAAAGATACCTACTCTCTATACATGTATGAGGGTGCTCGTATATTAGCATCGCATTTGATGTCTGATTGCTCATTTTAACATCTTATTAGGTCTACTTACGTTTGCCAGCAAAAAGTGTAATCTTAGACCTGTTCATTTGTATGTTTCCATACAACGGGTAGATACGGGTAAATACCCGGCATACTATTTTGTGGCAAATGTTATGACAAGTTGATGGGGGATCGAAGAACTCGTCTAAACGAATATCTTTTGTTCCGAGACCAACCCCAAAATCATTAGTTTTGGCTCTTAAATTAGCAGTCAAAGATACCTAATCTCTATACATGTATGAGGGTGCTCGTATATTGACATCGCATTTGATGTCTGATTGCACATTTTAACATCTAGTTAGGGCTACAAATATTTGTCAGCAAAAAATATAAAGTTAGACCTGTCAATTTGTATGTTCCCATACAACGGGTAGATACGGGTAAATACCCGGCATACTATTTTGTGGGAAATGTTATGACAAGTTAATGGGGGATGGAAGAACTCGTCTATCCGAATATCTTTTGTTCCGAGACCATCCCCGAAATCCGTAGTTTTGGCTCTTGGATGAGCAGTCAAAGATACCTACTCTCTATACATGTATGAGGGTGCTCGTATATTTGACATCGCATTTGATGTCTGATTGCTCATTTTAACATTTTATTAGGTCTACTTACGTTTGCCAGCAAAAAATGTAAACTTAGACCTGTAAATTTGTATGTTCCCATACAACGGGTAGATACGGGTAAATACCCGGCATACTTTTTTGTGTGGAATGTTATGACAAGTTAATGGGGGATCGAAGAACTCGTCTATCCGAATATCTTTTGTTCCGAGACCATCCCCGAAATCCGTAGTTTTGGCTCTTGAATGAGCAGTCAAAGATACCTACTCTCTATACATGTATGAGGGTGCTCGTATATTGACATCTTGTCATACTTACGTTTGCCAGCAAAAAATGTAAACTTAGACCTGTATATTTGTATGTTCCCATACAACGGGTAGATACGGGTAAATACGCGCATACTATTTTGTGGGAAATGTTATGACAAGTTGATGGGGGATCGAAGAACTCGTCTAAACGAATATCTTTTGTTCCGAGACCAACCCCGAAATTAGTAGTTTTGGCTCTTGAATGAGCAGTCAAAGATACCTACTCTCTATACATGTATGAGGGTGCTCGTATATTGACATCGCATTTGATGTCTGATTGCTCATTTAAACATCTTTTTAGGTCTTCTTACGTTTGCCAATAAAAAATGTAAATTTTGACCTGTTAATTTGTATGTTTCCATACAACGGGTAGATACGGGTAAATACCCGCATACTATTTTGTGGGAAATGTTATGAAAAGTTGATGGGGTATCCAAGAACTCGTCTATACGAATATCTTTTGTTTCGAGACCAACCCTGAAATCAGTAGTTTTGGCTCTTGGATGAGCAGTCAAAGATACCTACTCTCTATACATGTATGAGGGTGCCCATATATTGACATCGCATTTTATATCTTCTTACTCATTTAACCACTTTTAAGTATGTCTTTGCGCACCTCCCAACAAAAAAATGATAATAAATCAAAAAAGCCTATTATTAAAGTATGATTAGTATGGTGGTTTCATATACTTTAATGTCAGATTTGACGTCTACCTGCATTTTAAGCATATTACAGCGCTTGCACACACTTTCTGACACGAATTGCGAAGTAATTACTCATAAAATTCAATCTACCCACCAAATGGGAAGATACGGGTATATACCGGGTATTTACCCAATCTACCGGGTATATTCCCAAATGGGTAGATTGGGTATTTACCCGCCGCCCATCTCTAATACCAAACATCTGTATCAATCAGGTTTCAGGGTTGAAGCGTGAAGTGGTAAATATCAACAATTATATTAACAAACTCACTTTAGCATTTATAATATAAGTAGGATTTGATCGGAACCTACGTAATATAAATAAGTAGATACCTGCTTACGTAGCATAACATCTTGTGAGTACTTATCTAAAACAAATATTGACCTGAAAACTGCGTTTCACGTGTAGTAAGTAAACACACAAGTAATGCGACGCATTGCGCCACCGCCTTCATCGATAACATTCAAATTTGACAGGTGATAGCTCAGATGTTACGATGTGTTCTTGGGATGTTGTTCGGGTTTGTTTGTTGGCTACAGCAGGAAAACAACACTCGATGTTTTCCCATTCGTCATCTCGTTTTGCTTGCCTTATTGCCCACTGAGTTCACGTATTTTTTGTGACATTATTGTTTCAAATGATTTTAAGGTAATTTACAATCAAAGAAGACAAAAAAAAACAAGATTAGGGCCGCGCTACACTGGATCGGCATGGCATGGCATCGGAAGCGACGGTGTGTCTGTTTACTTTTCTATCAAAAATAGTTTCTAGCGCTTCGCCCGCCGCTGCCGCGGCACGCTCGCTTCGCCTGCTCGGCTCGCGCGCGGTTGGGGACACAGTTCTAACCTAACCAACTTTTCTGGCAGCAATTCGTTTTATTAAACAATAAAAGTAAATCCATTACTTTTAACGCTCGACCAAAAATGATAGGGGTTTTATAAGTTTGACTTATCTGTCAGTGTGTCTATCTACTTCTCTATGAACAAAGTTTTATAACTTTGACTTACCTGTCCGTGCGTCTGTCTATTTTCATTTAATGAATGATTGTTACCTATTCCATTTCATTTACACTTATGATTATTTTGATTTAGATAACTGTATGAAAGTGAATATATTAGTATAAAACAAATGTTTGATTAATATTATTATTTTCAGTTATATGGATAAAATACATATGATTAAGAAATTTATAAAAAAATATTAGAAAAACAAATGTATGAATATAATATTGTCACGAGAGTGGGTTGGGGATAGGAAAGGAAACACCAATCCTATGGAATAGTGCCTTTATTTACGACTCTAGGGTACTCACAGTTGTCACAGGTACGTACGCGGAATGACACTGTACTGTCACACACGCGGAAACGTCACTGCACTGTCTTGCGCGTGGAAACGTCACTGCACTGTCACGCGCGGTAATGTCACTGCACTGTCACACGCGTAAACGTCACTGCACTGTCACGCGCGGAAACGTCTCTCGCGCGTATTTACTGCACTGAACACCTCACTTCACTCACTATTACACTTTACTTTTTACTCACTACTTCCACTTTTACTTTTCTTCCTTTTTCTTCTTCCTTCTTCCTTCTTCGGATTTTACTTTCAAACTAAACTGGCGTAGGCCGCGCCTTGTTCTGCTTATATACCCCCCGGATGCGAACAATATCGCATCAAAGTTCTAAACTTAAGTCATAAATTTTCTTTTGTCTTCTTTTATTTCTGGCCCGTATTTTCATTCCAATTTAATCTAGAGTTATCTAGAAACTTCTTACAAAACTTCAAAAACACTATACGTGACTGTGATTTGAACCTGGGGTCTATGGATTCACAGTCCAACACCAAGACCGCTAGGCCAATCGTGTGCTGACGTGAGTGACGAAATTTCTCTTTAGATGAATTCTCTTAGTTTGAATTTGTGACGTTGACATTGTCATTATCACTTATCATCCTACGCGACACTGCCCCCTCTCGAGACATGATCGTCCCGATCATTATTGCTTCCATGATAACGTGCCAATCGATCCACATGAACTATTTTGAGAGGACTGCGAGGATTACGCTGAATCCGGTAGGTCACGTCGTTAATTCTGGTGACAATTTTGTAAGGTCCTTCCCAACTTGGTTGTAGCTTTGGAGATTTCCCTTTTCTCCTCACCGGATTATGAAGCCAAACCAGTGTTCCTTCCTCGAAGCTGAGGCCATTAGCTCTTCGATCATAACGAGTCTTCATCCGTTCACTAGCTTTAAGCCCAGCCTCTCTAATCTGCTCATAGACGTCAACCATCTTAATCCGAAGGTCATTAGCGTAGTCGGTTATTCCTTTTGGGGTATCTGGTGGACAACTTGATAACAAATCAGCTGGCAATTTCAATTCTCTTCCAAAATTGGCATATGCTGGAGTAACTGTAGTGGTCTCATGCACCGCAGTCCTATAAGATAAGAGGAATAGCGCAATATACTCGTCCCAGTTTTTCTGATGGCTTTCTACTACTTTTGCCAGATGCCGTTCCAATGTTTGGTTAAACCTCTCAACCATTCCATCTGACTGCGGGTGATACGGCGTCGTCCGAGTCTTATGGATTCCCATGATTTCACAGACTTCTCGGAATACTTGTGATTCAAAGTTTCGACCCTGATCACTGTGCATCTCCAATGGCACACCAAATCTACAGAATACTTCGTTCACAAGCTTTGTCGCTACGGTGATAGCCTCCTGATTAGGTAGTGCAAATCACTTCTGACACCAATTGTCACGAGAGTGGGTTGGGGATAGGAAAGGAAACACCAATCCTATGGAATAGTGCCTTTATTTACGACTCTAGGGTACTCACAGTTGTCACAGGTACGTACGCGGAATGACACTGTACTGTCACACACGCGGAAACGTCACTGCACTGTCTTGCGCGTGGAAACGTCACTGCACTGTCACGCGCGGTAATGTCACTGCACTGTCACACGCGTAAACGTCACTGCACTGTCACGCGCGGAAACGTCTCTCGCGCGTATTTACTGCACTGAACACCTCACTTCACTCACTATTACACTTTACTTTTTACTCACTACTTCCACTTTTACTTTTCTTCCTTTTTCTTCTTCCTTCTTCCTTCTTCGGATTTTACTTTCAAACTAAACTGGCGTAGGCCGCGCCTTGTTCTGCTTATATACCCCCCGGATGCGAACAATATCGCATCAAAGTTCTAAACTTAAGTCATAAATTTTCTTTTGTCTTCTTTTATTTCTGGCCCGTATTTTCATTCCAATTTAATCTAGAGTTATCTAGAAACTTCTTACAAAACTTCAAAAACACTATACGTGACTGTGATTTGAACCTGGGGTCTATGGATTCACAGTCCAACACCAAGACCGCTAGGCCAATCGTGTGCTGACGTGAGTGACGAAATTTCTCTTTAGATGAATTCTCTTAGTTTGAATTTGTGACGTTGACATTGTCATTATCACTTATCATCCTACGCGACAATAGTTATTAATTCGAATGATTAGGAGTTTAGATCATTAGTATAAACAAATATTATTAAAAACGAAGTGTATGATTAGTGATATTATGAATTCCAATGATAATAGTTTAAAATCATTAGTATTTCAATTTTTTATGAAGAATGATCATTATGATTTAAAATGGTATGAAAAACATTTTCGGACTTCCGATGATATGAGTTAAAAAGTTATGTAAGACAATGCGCACCCGGTTATTATATTACTTTACATAAAGCTTGTTTTGAAATGACGCGTCACTTCCGATGCCATGCCATGACAATCCAATTACTGAACTTAATTCTAATACTGATAAAAAAAATGACATTTATTTATATGAATTTGCTAAATACCCGCGACGTGCGCGATGTGAAGAGGACCTGCGAACTGCAAGCCGTGCGGGTCGCCGAAAGTCGGCCAATAACACTGAAATTGGTCAATCATGTCGACTATGAACAATTATTACTTAATCAAGACCACTAATACCGAAGTCAGCCGCCAAGAGGACTAATGATATCGAAAAGAATCGGCCAAGTACGAATTATAGTCAAAACGTCTGATAATAACACCGAAACTAGTTGAGGCTGAGCCGACCGATAAAAATAGTAAGAATAGCAGACTAAAGACACTGAAAATAGTCGGCCTAACGGAATAATGACTGCGAAAGGTCCCCTGACGTCCCGGCCTGAGTCGGCTATTGAAGTTGAAAATTTAGGCCAAGCCGATTAGTAAAACAAACAAGTCGTTAGAGCTGTTGCTCCTGGGGTGGAAGTTTTAAAGGGCATAACGACGAGTAACTTCGGAGAAAGCGCAGCACACCTCTCGACACCCCTGAGTCGCCCGCACCGGTGTCGCTTCTTTGCCGGCAACTTAGACGGCGCGTTTGAGGGGCCCATGTAATCTAATGGGCCTGCCTACTATAGTCAGTAATCATGATTACATTATAAGTGACGTTTCTATTACTATATCCCAGCATCAATTGATCCCAATCTCGTTCCATAACCCATAGACATCAGCATTCACACTTCTCCAAAGGGCCTCTACTTGTTCGATCTGTATCCCCAAGCAAGTTTCTCAAAAAGACCCAGGACAATTTGAAAAGGCCATTTTCTAACTTGCCCTGACCGGGGATCGAACTTAGAACCTCTGAGTGCCGGACTAGCATGATGACTACTACGTCTCGGAGGATGTCAAATAACCAGTAGCTTAAAATGCATACCACCTTTAAATGCATCAGCAGAGACTGTTTTCTCAGACTCAGACGGCAGAATATACAAGCTATCTGTCGACAACGTCAAGGCTGACAGCGAATTATATAACTAGACTAGTTCGTATTGTAAAAACAAAAACTTATTAAAATGCGCATAATTAGTTCCTAGCTTGAAATTTAAAAATAAATTAAATTTTATAATTTTAAATGTTACAAATTATATTTATTGTATAGTTTCTCATTCCTAACCATTATATACATATGTGGTGTGTTGACTGTAACACGTGTTATATACCCAAGACCCGCGCGGATGTCGAGATGTCGAGCTAGGTAATCTCTTGTGTAGTAGTGTTGCTGTTTTAACTCAAGCCTAGATTTAACCGACAATGAATTTTCTTACTGAAATTACAGGAATGTGCATGAAAATGTATGTCAGATAAATCCGACGTTCGCAGGTCTAAAATTGGGTTATTTTATGTCTCTGCTGTGTCAGTGGCCAACACTGACTGATGTCATGCAGGCGTTGACTGCAATCTAACCATGACGACTAATTTACAGCTTCATGTAGTGCTTTTCGAAACACAGAGAAGCTTAAGATAAATTGAAACTAGCAGGCGCACCTTTTCAGTCTACCTCAGCCAGGGATTTCGATTGAAAAGAGCTCATTCTAAACAAATCTGAGCGACAAAAGATATTTTTAGGGTTCCGTAGCCAAATGGCAAAAACGGAACCCTTATAGATTCGTCATGTCTGTCTGTCTGTCTGTCCGTCCGTATGTCACAGCCACTTTTTTCCGAAACTATAAGACCTATACTGTTGAAACTTGTTAAGTAGATGTATTGTGTGAACCGCATTAAGGTTTTGACACAAAAATAGAAAAAAAACAGTAAAATTTGGGGGTTCCCCATACTTAGAACTAAAACTCAAAAATTTATTTTTTATGAAACCCATACGTGTGGGGTATCTATGGATAGGTCTTCAAAAATGATATTGAGGTTTCTAATAGCATTTTTTTCTAAACCGAATACTTTGCGCGAGAGACACTTCCAAAGTGGAAAAAAGTGTGTCCCCCCCCCCGTAACTTCTAAAATAAGAGAATGATAAAACTAAAAAAAATATATGATATTCATTACCATGAAAACTACCAGCGAAAATTGGTTTGAACGAGATCTAGTAAGTAGTTTTTTTTTAATACGTCATCATCATAAACGGCAATTTACCTTTCATTCAATCAACTCAAATATAAAAATTAAAAAAAACACACTACAAGACTTTTATATTATGTTATTCGCTACTACGGAACCCTTCATGGGCGAGTCCGACTCGCACTTGGCCGCTTATTTTATTTTATAGCCTCTTACGTACATAATTAAGTCAACAACTTTTTGTACTAATAGTAAAAATACATCCAAAACCCAGGACAATTTGAAAAAGGCCATTTTACAACTTGCCCTGACCGGGAATAAAACCCGGAACCTCTGTCTGGTGGCAGACTAGCATGGTGACGACTACGCTACGGAGGTCGGCAATATCCTACTAATCTGTGCTACTATACTAACTAATAATTTATATTATAGTTTGTATACATATTATAGTTTGTATACTTATTTGTTTGTTGGTTTGTTTGTTACCTCTTCACGCTTAAACTACTGAACCGATTTGGATGAAATTTGGTATGGATATAGTTTGAGACTCGGGGAAAGACATAGGGTACTCTTTATCCCGAAATTAAGCACGGGGAGCCCGCGAGTACAGCTAGTATATTATAATACATTGGGTATATTTCTAGTGGAGGAAGATGCCTATATTCTCTATCCCGCAAGTCTTCATCAGCGATCCTATCGGGGTCATAGCTAAACAGCCACAGTAATGTCACAAGTCACAGTCACCGTCGAAGAACGTAAATGATTATGATAATGAGTTGACGTAACAAGCAACAGGTTGTCTCCCCCCGCGCGGTAGGTAGCTCACTTTCTCCCGCCGCGGCCGCGGTTCTTTGTAATCTGTGGCCGCAGTCCCCCGTGAGTTCGCGCGCAGCCCCGTCGTCGCACAAACAAACTCAACATGAAGAGCCTCACGTACCTGCTTATCATGGTTGGTACTTCTTATATCCTTGCTGTGGTTCACTGTGTATCTTGAATCGATATGGTCATAGGGCTGCGTGTTGTGAAGTGAAAGTTGTGACGTCAGACCATTCACAGTTTCTATATGGATGGTTCTAGTGCTGTTATGTGAAAAGGATGTTTACTGTGTGTTGTGGTGTCTACGTTCTAGTGGTGTCCAGGAGACTTCAATAATGTAGCTAGCGTAATCTGACCATAGATCTGGATTTTTTCTTAAGTCTATGAACCTGGCCGTCTCAGATTAAAGAACGTCCTTTAATCTGAGCTGGCCGTATAAGCCGTATTCATAATCAGATTTCCTAACCCGTACTTCTATCAAATTAATTTTCATTTTGGTCTTTATCAACTAAGATATATTATACTTAGGATTTAGAAATATGAATTTAAACACATTGGAAATAATAAAAACCTAGTAAATTGGTCATCAGTTCATCACTGTTACCTAGGTGCCCTATATATAAGTACCACGGAGACCACTGGCAAGGCAACCACAGAATCAATTCAATGATCGCCTTCGCCACTCTCCGCTAGATGGCGGTAGGTACCAGTCTCTGTAAACAGTTGCCATTCCATCCCTCATCCTACTAATATTATAAATGCGAAATTGAGTTTGTATAATTGTTTCACGCTTCAACCACCTATTTAGATGAAAGGCTCAACTTTAGAAACGTGCTACCAGAATTTGAGTTTAGTGATGCATGGGGGGGATAGAGGGGGGTTTATACGACCACCCCCAAGCATTTTTTTTTGCCGGAACCCTCTCCTTCAGAGAAAATATGCCGAACTCATCGTGTTCCGATGAAAGTGACCTATAGTACAAACAGGTACCTACTTATAAATTAACATTTTAGTTAGGTTTATTTGATTTGGATCTTCAAAACGAGTCGCCTTTTTTGAGTAAAAAGGGGGGGTACTGGGAGGAGAGAAACCCCCTAAATAACGTTTACACACATGGAAACAGCCGTTAATTTAATGAATTTTTGAAAATTTTTAATAGCAACGATGTCATCACTTTCTTCAGTATCACAAATTATACAGTCGGATTGGCTATATAACCGAGATGGTAATGTTAATGGTCACATGAAAGTTATGGGCATATCCTAACCGGCCAACCCCGACTTCACGTAGTCTTGTCTGCCCTATCCCAGGTAGCAAACTGACGTCAGCGACGTATAAGCGACGTCACTTATAGGTCATAATAGGGTCGGTCATTTATTCGTCGAGAGCAGACGTTAAAGTGACGTCAGTTTAGGGTCAGCGTTGAGCAGGACGTCGTATTTACGTCAAGTTAAAGGCAAGTATCTGGACGTACCATATACGCCGCCAAGAGGACGTTTTGCTGACGTCTATTTAGGGTCAGTTTTTGGACGTACCATATTCGCCACAAAGTGTACGTCTTACTGACGTATATTTAGGGTCAATATCAGGACGTACCATATACGACGCCACGAGGACGTTTGACTGAAGTAAATTTAGGGTCAGTATATGGACGTAAGTACCTACCATATTCGTCCCAACGTGGACTTTTTATTGTTCAAGACTTTTAAGGTAAAAGTAACATGTACTCAATGATACAATTAAGTGAAAAAAACAGCGGAACCGAATCGGTGGTAGACGCCAAGGCATTGTGAAGTTGCTGGCTACCTGTTTAAGTAAAAGTACGGTTTTAATCATTTTTCCATGTCCTTAAGTCTATGGTCTTAAAAAACATGGTCCCTGTATCATTGTTCTGGCAATTGTCTCCCACTGTCCTTAATTGCATCTTAAATATAGATTATACTACTTACATTGTGTTTTTTTAGTTTCATCCATAAAAGTTCTTGAGTCTCTTCAAGATACGTAGGTAAGATGCCTGCAAACGTAAATGCTACATGCTAAGCACTAAATTCTATCCTACTATCACGCGTAAAGATTTGCGAGATGGAGTGAAAAGGGATAGAATATAACACGTACCGTAGTCTTTTGATCTAGGGCCCCTGACCAATAACTTAGAACCGTCGTAGAGCTTAAATGCGCAGCTCAGGCTTTAGTGCCAGTTTTGCCAGCACGTTATTTCACTCAATAGCCAGGGCGGTTTTCTTTTTTAACAAACTACCCACCCAAACTACCTAAGGGGAGCATATTGCCATGCTAACGATATCAGCTGTAAGTGTGTTCTTACAATCTATATAATACCCGCTGTCCAAATTCGTGTAGTCTTTGTTAATTAATTTTATTTCCTCTAAATTAGGCAGTTTTAGACTTCGTCCATTCCGTAAAAAATTAAGACGTAAAAAGCATTAGGTAATAGTTCTAATCATAACCATAAAACCTTTTATTTTGAGTAATATTGTATGCAAGTGTTAGTTTCTTAGAAAATCCCTAGATGGCGCTGTTCAAAATTAAAACTGGCTATGGTTTCTTTTATGTACATTCTTATTACTTGGTCCATATTTCCAATAATCGAGTTCAGCAGTAGTGTGTGGTTTAATTTCCATATCGGTGTGCGACGGTAGCGACACCCAAGACACACTGTACATATCATGAGCTCCCGTAGGTCCTACTCCTGACTTGTATGTCTTAGTAACGTTTGTGTATAACGTCAGTGGCTGCCCTAATATGTACGGCCCAGTAACGTCCCTATGAATTCAGTATATGACGTCACTTAAACGTCAGTGGCTGCCCTAATATGTACGGCCCAGTAACGTCCCTATATGACGTCTCTCTAACGTCCCTATATGACGTCTCTCTAACGTCTGTAAACTGACGTCTCTCTAACGTCTATAAACTGACGTCTTGAGGCTGTGACAAATTGACGTCATCTGTTGGGACCCCCCGACGTCAAGACATGACGTCTCTTACGTCGAGCAGTACCGTAAACGGACGTCATAATGACGTATAAATGCCTATACTCGAGTGTTTTCTTACGCAAGGGCGGAGGGGCTGCACTGCCCGCAGCGCCGGAGATGTCACGTTTCGAAATATCTGTAGAAAAAAAAGATGTTATTTGTTGTAGTTGGCATACATTTTGTAGGTTAACTTTAAAAAAATCATAAAAAAAAAACGGTTGCCTTCCGGCAAGGAGGGGTCATGGGGGGGGGGGTAAGCCCCCCCTCCCCCTCCCCCCTCTCTCAACCCTCCCCGAAGGTAGCACTTTTCTAAATTTTTACCTGATGAAATTTAATATGGATATAGTTTGATACATAGGATAGTTTTTATCCCGAAAATCCCACGGAGAGCGAAGCCCACGGGCACAGCACAGCTAGTATTCTCATATATCCCGCCCTGGTGGTGTTGCAGGCGCTGTGTGTGGCGCTGGCGGCGCCCGCGCATGGCACCGTCGCGCAGCCCCGAGCGCCCAACTTCCAGTACTTCGAGAGGCAAGTATACAGACATACCTAAGTTAGTAGCGAGTTAGCGAGCGAGGTCCCTAAATCAAGTTAGGGGCGAAAACACATTGTATGTATGTATGTACGTATGTATGTACCGCGATAACTGCCGAACCGATGGTCTGATTTTCATTAAATTTAGTAGGCATGTAGAGTAGGAAATATCAATAGAATTTTCAAGTTCGTTGGGCATCATAATCGGTGCAGTGGTTTTTGAAATATGAATAAAAATGTTCGCGATTATGTAGCACACGAAACCATAGCGCGTTCTAACTTTGGATAGCGCCATCTAGGTGTTACTTAGGGAACTGAATTGTGTTGGAAATGTTAAAATCATATTTTAGATGATTTGTAAATTTGTAGTACGCGCCCGGAAACGTATTTTTGAAATCACTTGTTACATTACGAAGGGTTCGCGCGAGCGTTTCCAAACAGGTGCATTTTTGAACCGGTAGTTTGCGAAGGATTTGCAATGAGTGGTCTTGACCACTCGTAATTTTGACATTTGTAGCGTAGACATGTCATCGTAACCAATCATAGGAAATCCGTTCCATTTCACGTTGCTTTTTTATTCATGTTCGAATTTTTAGAAAAGCATAGACAAATTATCGATGTTTTCTGCGTAAAACAATATTGTTTTTCGCTGACACGACGGTTTCAAAAATACGATCAATTTGTATTTTACGCGAGTGGTGAGTTGAAAAACTACACGTTTTGTGTTTCGCTGAGTCCCTCAATGAAAAATAGCACTCCCGAACTATGTTCTCGCAAACCACCACATACCTATCTCAGAAACCCGTTGACTGATTTGGCTTAAGTTCGTACTTAAAAATACGAGTACCAGGGGCGTAGCTACCGCCGTATCTGCCGTATCAATTATACGGGGCCCCCGGCGTACGGGGGCCCCCAAGGTGCGTAAGCAAAAATTAATAAAAACTTCCCAAATTTTTTAAATTTCAGAAATGAGAAAATTAACAAAATCAATTTATTTTTTCCCGAGTAAAGCGTGCGTTCAAAAGTTGGCAACACCCTACATCGGTTAAAGCGGGTTGCGGGATTTCCCCTTTTAAGTCATTTACGAGGCGCAAACCGAGCTTTGCATTGGGGAGTAGTTATACCTAGCGTTGCTAGCGCAGCGCTACGAGCGCGACAGCTGTCAAATCGATGAATTTGTATGGAAATGTATGGAACGGATTATACCTCGCGCTTCGAGCGCTATAGCGCTCGGAGCGCTCTCCTAGCGCTCTCCTAACGTTCTCCTAACGCTCTCCTAACGCGCGTCGAGCGCCCGCTTTGGGAGCGTTGAAAGCGCTCGGCAAACGCAAATAATGTCATTTGCGAGTAGTAGGGTGACTAGGCAGGCAGGTGGTAAGCTAAAGAATGTTCCTTTCCTTGGTCACGCGACTCGGATGTAGGTAGACGAGTATTTTCGGACATAAATTGTTAAACTTACATACCTACTTATGACCTACATCAGAGTATATTTCAAATAGGTACCTAATACGCAATAGACAGTATTTGAAATATACCAACTATGTATTACTTGCGTCGGATCATATTATCATTAAAGTTACAGATCAAATAGGTACTAGGAAATCGAAGAAAATGCCGGAAACGTGTTTTTATTTTATTTGTGTGTGAATTTTTAATAACAAGTAAGTATAGTATAAAAACAACATGTCGACAAATATATCGTGAACTCAACAGCCACAGTGTAGATCTACACGCACAAATTATACGCATTGTATATTTTCTTTTGGTTTTCTTTCCATTTATTAATAACTGGTTTTTGCAAATTACGTTACCTTGACAACGCATATATTGTCATCAAAAAATGCATCATGTCATGTATGTAAGTATAAATTAAAAGAGAATTTAGTCTCTCGATTAAATGCTCTTTATTTGCAATTAGAAATAGAATGGATTTTTACCCGACTTCCTAAGTATGTATTGAGTTTATTTTCACCAAATTGTATATATCAATATATGTAGGTATACATGCTTAGAATAGTGGATGACTTTGTTTTTCGTATATGTAATGGACCAATACTGGTGGCAGATTTTTCTGGTTGCATATGAGTAAAAGCTTTTGACAAAATTGACTATTGGGACCAGCGTTTTACACGTGCTTTCTACAGCACGCAGGAGATCGATTTTTATATGCTCTTGTGGTCATCTATCCACGTCGGATAGTGGATAAAAAATAGTACAGAAATGTGGACACCCTCCGAAGAAAAGCGCTCATCAAGCGCTCTGCGAACGCTAATCGAACGCGGATTTTTTGATGACATGTGTTTGACACCTGTCACGCTAGGAGAGCGCTGGAAGCGCTGCGCTTCTAGCGCAAATCTAACGCAAAATCAACGCTAGGTATAACTACTCCCTTGGTGTGAGTGTATACAGATAGTGTAACGGCGTCCAAATAAAAAAATATTTAAGAACTTCTATGCGACAGAAACGCCTGTCAGACCTGTCACTATTGTCCATAGAGGCAGAAACTTTAGAAAAACTAAAGTCATCATCAGCTATGAATGATTTAATCAGAATTAATCAGTTTGCCGAAAAAAAGGCAAGGAGAGTTAAAATTTAATTTGAATTGTTTTTAAAAATGTGACAGATTGTGATGAATAAATATTTCTTTTGATTTTATGCAAACATTTTTTTCTTTTTTGAGAAATCTTTTCCCTTCCTAAGGGCCCCCAAACAAATTTTTATACGGGGACCCGCCAAGGTACGCTACGCTTCTGACGAGTACATAAGTATATCAATAAAAACGCGAATAACAATCGCGAGGTCGAAGTTTGTGGCGAACTACTAGTTCTTTGCATACCAAGGAGCCATGAATTACTATTTCATCATCAGGTCTTTTTAGTCTCCACTGTAGGAGCACGACCCACTCTGTACTACTAGAGCTATACTTGGCCAGAGCAGCTAGAGGATTTGGCCTACACTCTCCACGTTGGCCAGACGAGTTGGAGAGGTGTCTCTTGGATGTTTATAAGCTTTGTTTAGCTAGTATTTCCTAAGTCGTCTTCTATGACATCCACGGGAAGACTTGGAGTGGTCCTATTTTACTCTGCCGGAAACCACACGGCATAACTAAGTATTTGCCCACATAATACTAAATTATTACATTTAAACACATATCTCAAGAGACGTGCTATCATTTCTACGTTAGTTTAATTCTCGCGAGAGCAAAATTATGGTTATGCGAAGTTCTGTTTAAGTTAAACATAATTATTGTCTCCTTGGCTTTTGGGCCGCAAGAGTGTAGGCCTATTGTCGCAGTCAATTAGCATATTTGAGTAGGTACGTTAAAGTTCCAATGACATAATGCTATGTCTGTTATTAATATTACAGATTTATATTACATAAGTACCGCGATTAATATCGTTTCTTGCCATATATTTCGACGACTCTTCTGCCGTAATGGTCGCTAGCAAGACTGAGGAACTGTGATGGATGTTCGGCTGGCAAACCACTCTGTAATCCAATCCAAAAATGGAATCCAGTGATTAAGTAAGTGTGTGTAAACAACAAAAAACAATTCCCGAAGTGACACCGTCAGATCATTCATGCAACAAACGACGAAAAAAGAGGGTAGCCTGATATGGTTACCCTTGTCAGCCGAACATTCATCGCAGTTCCTCAGTCTGCCAGCGACCATAACGTCAGAAGGGTCGTCGAAATATCTGGCAAAAACGATAAGTCCCATAATATAACAGTCGTGTGACCGCCATACAATGGTGTGACGCAAATCGTCCCATTCGCAACTACTCGTCACACATTCGTAACTCGTCCCATTCGCAACTCGAATCGTCCCATTCGTAGCTTGTCCCATTCGCAGCTCGTCCCGTTGCAAACTCGTCCCATTTGTATTTTGCAACCCGTTTGGGTTTTAGCACGCAATTGAGTATAGGTTTTTTTTATTATGTACCTATCTCCTTTGAGAATCACAGGTCTTTTCACCCCGGTCCTTTGAAAGGCTTGCGTGAGGATACAAATCCAACACATAATGGCCCTTTGGAGAAGTTGTTGTCATGTGGCGCTCCAGCCAAAACCCATTCCTGGATAAACCTATAAAAGGTGTGTGTTGCGATTTGGACGAGTTGCGAATGGGACGATTTGCGTCTAACCCGTCGTATCATAACATATGAGCCGAACTAGTATTAGTTGGTTGTACCTACGGCAAACTGCTTGCAAGGTGCCCATATCTTTGCATGGCAAGTTAGGATATTTTGAGGCATATAGGTACAGAATAGATTTATGTCGCTTCGTAAGCAATACTTAGAAGTACCCACTACAATACAGCAAGGTATGTTCGGTCAATTTATTTTCACTTGGTGAGGTGAAAAGCCACCTTTGTTACTTTTTGTCTTTCATATTACAGTCTTGTTCAGGCCTTTAGTTTTAGAAGTCAAACTGCCTCTGTGATATAGTGGTTAGAGCGTTCGGCTCATACCCGGAGGTCGCAGGTTCGATTCCCGGCGGGGGCAACGACTTTGTGTTGTTGTCCTAGTTTGGTTAGAATATTGTAGGCTGATCACCTGATTGTCTGATACCTAAGTAAGATGATCCGTGCTTCGGAGGGCAAGTTAAGTCATCGGTCCCGGTCACTGTCTTTGACATTGGTCGTTATCTAAAACAGTGTCAGAGGCCTTTAAGGCGGTTTAAAAACTCAGACACTAGTGTTAGTCACTAACACACACGATAAGGAGAAGTTTCACAGGTTTACCCACCTTTGCAGGCCCAACTACCGCTACCCGTACTACGACGAGAGCGGGCGCGGCAAGCTGCTGTACGGGTACGGCGGCGCCGAGCTCTACCAGTACAAGTCCTACTCGCCGCTGGAGGGCATCCACTGACTGCACTGCACCATTAGTAAATAATGAACCCATCAGTGGTGTTCAAAAGGTTAGGGTTAGTCACATACCAACAAACAAGCCTGCGCTAGGACAACTACTTCAACTTCAAAGACTCAAGATAAATCCAGTGACCCTTACATCTTGCTGAAACAAATCCATTATAAAGCAAAAGAGTGAAAGAACGGAATTTCTTACAAGCGGAATGTTTCTTGAAACATCCAGGGGGTTACTCTAAAAGCGGTACGCAAGGCGGACGTTACTGCGTATCCGCGTTTGAGTTAAGCAACCTTGAGCACTAAAGTATGATTTTAAAGTCTAATTTGGTTCGACATACAAAAAAAGGCGTCACTTTCGTATGACTAACGTATTATTTTATGGAACAAAACTAATCTCTTTATTCAATGATTCAGAACAATTTCTTGATACATGTGGTTAAACGGTTAAAGGCTGTTTAAAAAAATCCATGTACTTAATTTGTTTGCAACGGTTTATTATATAGCAGACAAGCTTACAAGAGATCAAATAATGATAGGTTGGTATTTTTTGTAAAAATATTTTACGTCTATCTTTCAAGTGTACCTATACTTACTCGTACCATACATTTTGCATCACAATTTATATTACTGTAAAAAAATATTTACCAAATATATTTTTGTTATTTATATGGTGTCGTGAGGTGATTAGGTATGTTAATTACTTAATGTAAATAAATGTATTTTTTAAAGAAACTGTTTCTCTTTATTATCTAAGTATTTATTCTATCTAAGTGCGTCGGTGCTGTGGTAAAGTGAGATACCTAGCAATCTAGCTTTGGCTGAAACAAACATACATTTATTTATGTATGTAAAAAGCCTCCGCCTTCTCCATACCTTCCTTAGGTTTTCATCCATGTTTCCAAAGGTTCCAAGCACCCGCTTTTATTTTCTTAGCTTTAAATGACGCATCAAACAGCAGGTCGCGGGGCCTTGAGGTGTTAACACGTTTGTTATTTGCTCGTTTTATACTAGACGCGTTCGTATCAGGTCGACGCCGCGCGCTCCGGTCAGTACCGCGCAAACCTTAGCACCACCTACTTCTATTGAATTCTCATAAAAGTTTAGGCCGTAAGTGTACGAGTACATACTAAAGTTTTCCTGTCGGCGTCGTCGTCGCTCACTTTTACAATATTAATTATAAAATGCCATTCGATTCGACATAGTCATTGCCACTAATTACGCGGACGAAGCTAAATAACTTAAACTTGCACAAACTCATAAACTATTAACTACGAGGATTGTGTGGTTTTATGGTCTCGACAGACCTTCAATCATACATCCTTTCCGGTCCTTCGAGCCGGATAATATAAAAAAGCATAATTTGTGAAAATTTCAACTGTCTAGCTATCGCGGTTCCTTAGATACAGCCGGTGGTGACAGACAGACGGACAGATAGCGGAGTCTTACGAATAGGGTCCCGTTTTTACCCTTCGGGTACGGAACTTGAAAAGGTCATCTCAACTAACAGACCTTCAATCATACATCCTTTTTGGTCCTTCGAGCCGGATAATATATAAAAAAGTTCATCTTATTACATTAACAGACCTTCAATTATACAGTAAGGAAGTGAAGCATGCTTTTCTGGAGGGTAATGTGGGTGCTGGTGCTGGGAGCGACCGCGGAGGCCGTGTGGGTGTACTCTAGCTTCTGGGCGCCGCTGCTGGACCGGCGCGTGCTCAACTACCGCGTCGACGCGCCCTTCGCGCCGGCCGCCGCCCGCGCCGCTCGCGATGGATACCAACAATCGTACGGCGAAAGAGGGGTCAACCTCATTACCGATTTGGGGAATGGAAGAGGACCCGGTGAATACAGAGGAGATAAGGTATAGCGTTGAAGGGTAACAATATTTCACTTTACCTGGACCACTATGATGGGGCAAAAAGGTTCTTGAATGGCGACCGCGTACTGGCAAGCGAAGCGTAGGGCACCCACCTACAAGGTGGTCAGATGACCTGACCAGGGTGAAACCTAAAAAGCGCTAGATGCAGGCTGCTCTGGATTGGTCATTTTGGAAATCCTTGGGTAAGGCCTTTGTCCAGCAGTGGACGTTATGCGGCTGAAATGATGATGATGATGACCTGGACGCCTTTTTTAATAAATAAATCATTTTCCAAATAGATCCAGACATCTCGATTAATCGGTAAACATATAATGTCATGTGGTTTCCGGCAGAATAAAATAGGGCCACTCCAAGTCCTCATGTGGATGTCGTAGAAGGCAACTTAGGAAACACAAGCTAAACGAAGCTTAGAAACAGCATGTGACCTCTCCAACCCATCTTGCAAACAAGGAGGGTGTAAGCAAAGTCCTCTGACTGCTCTGACCAAGTAGGGCTCTGGTAGTATAGAGGGTCATGCTTTTGCAGTGGAGACAAAAAGATAAGATGATGATGATGAATATTTGACAATTTACTTGTTTGTTTAGCTTATTAGCCCCCTTAAATCCCATTTCAAAAACTCCCATGCAATATCCCAGGGAGTAGAGAAGCCTGAAAAACAGTGTCCACTCGGACTTTGATCCAGGGTAAAGCAAGCTGAGACATTCCTTTGTCTAGTTGCAAAGAACTGTTTTATAACTGCAGTGACATAAAGCATGGCAATAATATTTATATATTTGTTTTTTGTGTGAGTAAGACAACACTACTATCAGATTTTTCAAACTACTTGCACATATCTGACAAATATCTCTACATCAGCCTGCTTTTTTTTCTTTTACAGAATGATTACGGAGATGTGAAATTTTACTACACCTACCCGGGAGCCCAGTCGTGAAGCAGCAATGCAGTATGCAACCTTTTTTATAACCTTTAGTGGAGGAGGGTCATTATCATAATCATAAGTCACTTGTTATACAACTTTAATGTTTCTGATTTGAGCTTATTTTATTTGATAATTAAATACTGGCCAAATTGCTTTGTCTCGCAAACATACATTATCATAAATTACCATCTATCTGTCTATGCAGTATAAACACAGATATACATAAACAAGTTGGGCCACTAGAAAAGTTGTAGAAAAGTTGAAAGTTCATTTGGTTAGAAATATATAAATTATTTAAATAAATAGCAAAATTGTTTGTTGCTCATATAGAATGAACATTGCAGTTTCACTTCTGTAATCATAAAATGTTTTCAGGACATTACACTAGTCTTAAAAGCATTGTTATTTGTATCTAGTTGAATGAGGAGTGCTACAATGTGTCAAGGTATAACATTAACATTGTTTAAATAATAAAAGAATTTTGTTAAATAATTAATTTATATACCCTTATTCCTAAGCTTACAAATAGGAAGCAGCGAGGGCGGCTCATATCCTGCGCTTCTGCGTGCTGATGTACAGCACATTGTTGCCGCGGATGAACGCGTCTCCGTACTTGTTCTTGAGCTGCCCGTTCACGTACTCCTCCGTCTGCTCCAGTGCGATGTTCATGTAGCCATCCAGGCACGCTAGCACTCCTGCAAGTCAAACGTTACTCTTGTGACTACAGGCATAGAATAAGTACTAGTTCTCACCTACACAAGTCTTACTCAACAAAGGAATTCAAAGAAATATCTATGTTGTTAGTGATATGGTTTAATTTAGCTTGTGTCAGAACTTGACACCTCTTTGTTTAGTCTAGACATACAATTCACGTCACTGAATTTGTCAGTGTAATAATGTAGGTATATTTTCGATACCTAAACGGGGAGTGACACAGGCCTGCTACAGGTAGCAGCACGAAACTCTAGTGCTGACTTTTATTATGCAGAACAGAAGTCAAAAATTTTTACTTTACCCATGCGCAGTATCCCCTCTACATTTAACTCAGGGCTAAATTTTCGTGCCGCTACTTGTACTTTTTGATAAATGATGTGAGAGAAGATTAGAACCCAAAACTTTGCACTTTGATGTTCTGAGTCAACAAAAAGTACAAACCAGAAGAGTGTAACTCAGCTGTGTGCATTAAATAAGAAATATTTTGTATATAGCTGCTTCATTATTGAAGTAGGTAAACAACAGGTTACGGAAACAACAAGTACTGTCTAGGTGAGTACTTACAGAATCACATAATTTATGAGCAAAACAAACTAACAATTCAAACAATCGGAGACTATTTGCGTTTACGACAAGGTCGACAAGGTTACCGGCCGTCTATAGGATTAACACAGCATGTAGAGCCTTACCTACGTTTTGTTTAAATTCGAGATCAAGGCTTGGGTAAATTGTAAACAAACACAAACCTCGGTAATCGACACCGCTGTTCAATTTCACTACGACAGGGCGGCCGTGAATTTGTTGAATGAACGACGATAAAGCTTCTTTGCGACTCATTGTAATTATTATGAATTAAATTATGTATTTCCGAAAAAAACTACAAAAGCCGAAGTCACTAGAAATGAAATACTTGTGAGTGAAGTGAATTGAGGTTAGTTAGAATTAGAAACGTCACTGTCAATCTGACATACGACTTGAGAGTTGGGCACAGGCAAGTGCACACATACAGCCTTAATTGAATTTATTTTAAGCCGACTGCTACTGCCACAAAAAGATAGAACTGTAACGTAAATCTCGTGCGTAAAATATTTGCAATACAATGTACATACTAGTTAGGTACTTGTACTTACGTAAATAAGAACTCAATATGATTTCTTGTAAAGTGATAAGATAAAACATGCGAGTTTAACCACATCACATAATATAGGTAGGTAATCTAAAATAAGAATGTTTTCTAACGCAGATTACTTTAGCGTGTACCTATTATAAAATTCACCTTACAGGTTTTTAACCCGTCACTATCTTGATATCGCACTAAAAGTGGCCACTGAGTCCGTAACTGAGTCTTGCGGCCTGAAGTGCTATTTTTGAAACGCGGAGTAATCTAAACGAATGGTTTTTCCATACAAAAAATTGATCGCTTAGTGACTCCGCGATTGAAAAATAGCACCTCCGGGCTTTTTTTTTAGAGCCCATAATGCTCTGTCTGTCTACTGCGATATGAATTTGTTTATTTAATAATTACCTACACTGCACATGATCTTTTCTATACAAAAACATTATATGCACCTTGTCAGCGCCCAGTACATTCAAATGTACAATACGCCGATCGAGGAAATTAAATGAAATTTCTCAAAAAGCAGCCAAGTGCGTGTTGACTCGGGTGGATAGGGTTCTTTACAATTCCAAGGATCACATTTGAAATTCATACAGTAAGACGCGAGTTAATTATTACTAGCTTTATCTAGAGGTGCTTTAGTGAACTTTTTTCCATAAGTGAACGTTTGGGTTTACCACTTCTTTGGGTTTATTTTTTTAAATTTTTTTGTAGGTAACCCTAAAAAGCTAGGACATTCCATAAAACCCAACCAACCAAATAAAACCAAGAAGTACCTTAGCAAATATATTTTTTAATTATAAAGCCTAGACTACACTACTCCCACAGGCCGTCGTCGTCGAGCGAGGTCCAAACGTAGCCGGAGTAGGAGTTGAGCTCGTTGTCCACCAGTGGGTACGGGCTGTTGCTGGCCTTGTAGTAGTCCGAGGGCGCGTGCATCACAAACTCCATTACCTCTAGCTTGCGCGCCAGCTCTTCCTCGGGACCTGAGAATTACAATATCTCGAAAGTCTGCAAATATCACGACAGGGTCCGAAAAGTATGATTGTAAATAGTCCGTCTTTTAGATTATCCAAAAATAATGGTCCCGTATTTTCAGTTTACTAAAAAAGTAAAACTTTACAAAGATACGAATCATCAAAGTTGCAGAGTGGGGACTTGCGGCGTCACACTTAAGTAAAAATTGAACCCAGTCATCACGTCACGTGAAATTTATATGCGCTGTATCTTGTCGATGGACCAAAAATATTTTCCCATTCATCTTGCCTATTCAATATAGTTAAGTACATTGTCTTGCTATTGTGTATGGTATTGGCGGTAACGGAACGATTAATGAAAAATCTGGTTCTGAACTAAATCACTGTACTTCTGAGACCAGTGAATGGAGAAACCAACCTATGATGTAAGTGGCGGGGTCGAAACCCTTCTCGGGCGGCGGGCTGGCCTTGGTGGGCAGTAGCCAGGTGACCACCGCGCTCTTCTCACAGTACTGGTCCGTCAGGAAGCCGCGGATCTGCGCGTAGTACAGCCCGCCAGACACGTCCACCATCGATACTATGTCGCCTACTTGCAGGTAAATACCCTGGAACAGACAAATTCATTACTTGCTTAATAACTTGGTGTCAACAATGAAATACACCGGTCAATTAAGGGGATCATAGCTCATTCAAAAATTTACTCGTAAAGTTGATGAGGAGAAACAATGTTATAAAAAGTGTGTAAGCATGAATAAAAAATTAGAAGAAAATTACTTTGAAAAGATTTCATAGTCAGTTTCAAGTTGATGCACATGTGACCTTTGATTTTAGAAGAAATAGTTTTCTTCTTCCAGAGCAATGAAGTTATATAATCCTAACTAATATTATAAATATGAAAGTGAGTTTGTTTATTACCTCTTCAAACTTCATCTTATAAACTGATTTGGATGAAATTTGGTATGGATATAGTTTGAGACTAGGGGAAGCTCATAGGTTTCTCATTATCCCCAAATTCCCACGGGGAGCGAAGCCTGCAGGCACAGCTAGTTAATTGATATAATCAACTGAGATTAGATATTATATCAAGCACAAAAATAAGATTACCTTATAGAAAACAGAGTCGCTGGTGACGACGGTGGGTGTTGGGGCGGGCGCCTTGACCGGCGGTCTCTTGAACAGACTGCGGCGGCCGCGGCCGCGCACCGCCGGCGGCTTGGGCGGCGCGGGCGCCGGCGTTTTGGGCTTGTAGCGCGTCGAGCGGGTACTCTTCCGCGTCCCTTTGCCTGTGGCCTTCGCTGGCGTGGACTCCTCTTTCCCATTCTTCCCATCTTCATCCTCCCTCCTATCATCGCTTTCGACTTTCACTGTGACTTCAAATTTATTGTCTTTAACCGCGTTTGCGAGGTGGCAATCGTTGCAGATCTGCCCGTTCTCGGCGCTCCGCCAGAGAAGCGAGTCGTTAGTGCTGCATTGGACGCAAACGGGCTTCGGCATTTTTGGGATATTGCAATTATATCTAATACGGACACATCACCTAGTAGCTATGTTATTTTACACCTTTCATTCATCACATCACACTCAAAAATCTAAGCACTTTTATTTACTGAATTTCTCGAAGAAACAAACAAACTCGAGCGAGATCAAAGTGAAATCACAACAAAAAAAAACATCAACTTAGTAATCGATGACTTTGACAACTGACTGACAGTTTACTTTTTCATGTTTTACGATAACGATTTATACAGCCAACTAAACTCAACGCTTTTCGCCTCAGTTATTCGACAACAGATGGCGTTACCTGTATCATTTACTGTACCTATGAACCAAGAGTATGAGGCTAATAATAATTGGGGCCCGGCATGCATCAGCTTTTTATGCTCAAAATCAAAAAGTAATTTGGTAAAATTATGAGTGGACTGTAATAAAACCGGGTGCCTTTTATCAAATGAATATGCCGAGTTATCAAGCCGGCCACCAACACGCATTATATTATTTTTGTCTAAAAATACGTTAAACTTTTCTTGGGTAAGTCCTGTTTATTTAAAAGAAACTCATATTCATGAAGAACGAATCTATTTTGGTTTTTAATCTCCATATGAGCAGAACGTAGAACCTGAATATATAAAAATTTTACAAGAAATTTATTCCAAGTGCACCGCAATGATAAAACTTGAAACGGAAGGAGTAGTTTCCTGTTTATAGAGGAGTGAGACAAGGAGATCCACTGTCTCCAAAGATATTTTCTTCAGTGCTAGAGATGGTCTTTAGAAATTTAAACTGGCAAAACAAAGGAATAAGGTTAGATGGTGAATATCTTAGCCATCTACGCTTTGCAGACGATGTTGTGATATTCACAGAAAACCCTAATGATTTAGAAATTATGTTAAATGAATTGGTTACTGAAAGCAAAAAAGTAGGACTTGTTTTAAATTCTTTAAAAACAAAATTACTGACGAACGACGAAAGACCGCCTATAATAGTAGACAACAACGAGATAGAGTACGTTGAAGAATACGTTTATCTAGGGCAATTGATAGCGTTCAAGGATACCACTGAAAAAGAAGTTAGTAGAAGAATCGCCACTTCCTGGAAAAAATATTGGAGCTTAAAAGAGATTATGAAAAACAAAAGCATAGATATCAGGATTAAAAGTAAGCTGTACGAAAACTCTATCCTCCCATGTGTGACGTATGGGTGTCAAACGTGGGCTCTTCGGAAACAAGACGAGGATAGATTGGCTATACACCAGAGGAAAATGGAGAGAAGTATGTTGGGAATTAGATTATCGGATAGGCATACTAATGAATCAATAAGGAAAAGAACTAAAATTACAGATATTACTGAAAGGATTCGTAGTCTTAAATGGAAATGGGCCGGTCATGTGTGTAGGTTGGAGAACGAGAGGTGGACGAAGAGAGCTACGGAATGGATCCCTAGGGATGGAAAAAGAAAACAGGGAAGACCAAGAATGCGATGGCTAGACGTCTTCGAGAAGAAGTGCGGTTCTAATTGGATGAGACAGGCAAGAAATAGACAAAAGTGGAAAAAACTGGGGGAGGCCTACGCCGCAGAGGCGACTTCTAAAAAATCATATTACAGTTAGAAATATTATATATGTAACAGATGTCATTTTTTACTTTTACTTTTACTTTTACATATTCATGAAACGAAACCCTTTGACTGAGTCTAATAATTACTTCCAAAGCGTTTTGGAGTTCAACATCACTTAAAAAGGCAGTCGCAATTTGATTCCGTTGGCTCAATTTAATAAATCGCAAAACGTATGCTACCGTACGGGCAAGACGTAAATAATTGGAAAACCGACTAAAGTCAACGAGACAAGTGTTCACTTGAGTCTCTATTAGGGCAGTACTCAATGAAATAACAGGTCGAGTTTCAGGCAATGTCTCAGTGTGTTTAGGTTGAGAAGGCCAATAACTTTTATCATGAGCTAGATATTCTGGACCAGACTACCATAAATATAAAGTTTGCAGGGAACTGATATCAGTGCCACGTGATATCAGGTCTGCAGGGTTCTGATCTGTGGGGACATGTTTCCATGTAAAGTTGCCGGCCTTATCTAAAATTTCAGCAACGCGATTGCGTACGAAAGGCTGAAGTTTAGTAGGCAACATGCGCAACCATCCCAAGACGATGGTGGAGTCGGTCCAGAAGCAAATACTGTCAATGTTTGCACGAAGAGAGCTCCTGAACATGGTGTCATGGATTGTAGGTAGATAATAATTTCTCTATCTTGACGACCTCTGTGGCGTAGTGGTCACTGTGCTAATCCGCCACCCAGAGGTCACGGGTTCGATCCCCGGTCAGGGCAAGTTGGAAAATAGCCTTTTTCAAATTTTCCTGGGTCTTGAAAGTTTATGTATATATTATGTATTTATTATAAAATATAGTATTATTGAATGAGTATCCCATAACATAAGTCTCGAACTTTTCTCTACTTTGGGGCTCGCTCAGTCAGTGTGATTTGTCCCTATTTGTTTATTTATCCCTACAAAAACATAATGCTTGATTTATTGTGGGGAACTTATTTGAATTTGGTATGTTTGGTATTTAAAGATTTTCCAGGTTACTTACTTATACTTAGTACTTACCTACAAAGATGTACAAAATGGTTTTAAATAAGCATTTAAATACAAAATGCAAAATACTTTTCAGATTTACTATTTCAAATGCAAAATACCAAATAGTTTTTCGTTTTGTATTTCAAATGCTAAATGCAAAATAGATATTTTCAAAATACTTTTTAAAAATAAAATACCTTTTGACCAAATCTCAGATATTTTTGTTTATTTTAGGTATTAATCATGAGAAATAGAGACACAATGCCGAGCCGAACAAAAACGTCTCATAACGTGGCACCTAATGCATGATATTTTGGTCGTATTTATCAGTACGCGTATCAATAAATTCTGTTATGTTATTAATAATAATAATTTCGTTTGACACTGACACTAGTCAGACATAAGGCGCGCACTTTGACCAAAGAAGAAATAAATAACCGGCCAAGTGCGAGTCGGACTCGCGCTCGAAGGGTTCCGTACCATTATCCATAAAAATCAAGTTTTTTGTATGAGAGCCCCCCTTAAATATCTATTTTATTTCATTTTTTTTTATTTATTATTAAAATAAAAATATAACTGAGTATTTTGTGAATATTTCAAGTGCCTACCTGTTGCCATTCTTGATATCGAGCAAAAAAGCCCCCCTTAAATATTTATTTTATTTTGTTTTTAGTATTTGTTGTTATAGCGGCAATAGAAATACAAATTTAGTGATAATTTCAACTGTCTAGCTATCGCGGTTTCTGAGATACAGCTTGGTGACAGACAGACGGACAGGTTCCCGTTTTTACCCTTTGGGTACGGAACCCTAAAAAAGGGCGCGCTAGTAGCAGGCGCCTCTTTCGGTCAAATTCGGCAATACAGTTGTCATTCGTTCATTTCATTTGGTTTGATTGGTAATGTTGGTTAAACTTAATCACAAAATATTTTCCCCATTTCAAAATTGAAATGAATATAAAAAATGGGGCAAGTACGTGTCGGGCCACGCGCAGTGTAGGGTTCCGTAGTTGCGAATGCCAACTTTGAGTTCTTGCCACTAAAAACGTCTAAAAACTAACAAACTACATTAAATATGCTATAATTTTTTTCACGTGGCCATATATAACCGTTTAGCAGATAGAGGGGGGGGGACACTTGACTCGAACAAAAATTTGAACTTTAAACCCAAATATTTCAGAAACGGATCCCTAAATCGAAAAATGGTGTTCACAAGCTAACAATATTTTTGAAAGATCTATTCAACGATAACCCATTCAATGTGTTTGTCGAGAAAAAAAATATTGACTACGTCTTTACTTGTATGGCAGCTACAATGAATAATTTTTTTTCCCATATTTTATTTTACGACTTTTTCGCCATAATTAATACACATATGATTTTTACTAAAAGGCATTTAAATGCAAAATACAAAATAGGTATTTTGCATTTTGTATTTGCATTTTAAATAGAAGTATTTCAAATAAATCGCATCTCTGCTTACCTATTACTCAGATCTGGGGGCACGGCAGTGCCCCCACCAAGTCGAGCAAAAAAGTGCACGGCCGTACCATCCTTTTCTCGAAGCAATTCAGACCATTTTCGACCCCCTGTAACTTCGTTGTGGATAAAACTAGAAGACTGAAATTTTCAGTAACCATGCAGGCATTGTAAAGACACGGTATATTTCAAATTTCATTCAATTTGAACCAGTATTTTAAGAATTATAACGGGTCAAATTTCTTAATTTTGTCACTCACTGACTCACCGATCATCAAAATTCTAAGGCACTTCTAGCAGACCTAGAAGCTTCAAATTTGGAATATAAGTAGTGTTTGGTGTATGAATCAAGGAAAAACTAAAAAATCTAGAAAAGACCGCAAAGAAAATTAAGCCCATACAGCTAAGTCTTCAGTTAAATTTTTTAATATTGGCTTTATTCGTAACGATGTTTTACGGCAGTTATTATTATTGCGTGCGAAGCCGCGGGTTTAAGCTAGTCCCATATAAATATAGGCGCATGGTAGTGCCCCTGCCAAATCGAGCAAAAAATGGGTATTCCCGTCATGAAAACACGTGTAAATTAAATTATTTAATGCAAAAAACGTACCTACGTGCGTATTCGTACTTATTACGAGTGCGTAAGGTTGTAAATTAATTATTATACCACGCGCTGCGATGCTAGCGAGTGAGCGCGGGCCATTACTACGCGCTGCGCGGTGCTAGCGCGAGGGCGCTGAGAGAAGCTCAAGAAGTAGTACCGGAAAAGAGAAAACGGAAGGCTACCTACAAAAATAAGAAAAGTTCATAAGTCAGAGAGAGGGCTTTAAGAAAATTCCTTGCTGGTAGATATACATATATACAATAAGTAGAAGGTACCGAAAAGGGAAAAAGTAGAACTGTCTACAAAATACAAAAAGAAATGAGATCCCATCAAAAACAATACTTGTCAAAAAAACCAAGTCTCGCAACTCAGTTGTTCTGCGGTAAAAAGTTGTGAGATCCATGTAATACCAAGTCGGTTATTAATTTATTCAGTCTCTACTTAAGCGACTTTCTGTCTTAATACGTCCAGTCTCTAAGACCACGATCGTGGTCCATAACAATTGAAAATTAATTGTGTCTTGAATCTCCGTACTCGAAGCATTAAGTTGTTACGTAATAATTAACAGCATCTTATAGTGACGCATATCAATATTAAAATTCTTTAATGTTTTATATAAATATATTGAGACTTGGCCATAAACTTTATACACAAATACCGGAGGAATTATCAGAATCATCATTCAGACTCAGGAATGCCAGTGTTATTCTGCTGGCCACAAGTAAGCCTCCTTTTCCAAATGATCGATCTGAAGCCACCTGTTTCCACCGTTTTCCTGAAACTTAGCTCAGGTCGTCTGACCATCTAGAAGGTTCTGCACTTTTATCGAGAATTTTTTTGCCGCATACAGGTAAAAAGGTTAGTAAAAATGAAAAGCGAACGTTGTAAAACAAAGTTTATTTAAATTCGCAGTAATCGAAATAAGTTAATTATCTTACGGAATGTCGTTACGATGCAAGGTACAAAATTGCTATACATACATCAATACTTGATGATCTCACTGTGTTTAATATGTCTTGTTATTTATATTTCTACCAAATAAACATATTTTCTTTCTTTCTTCTTTCTTCTACTTATGCACAGGCGACCAACTAGTATGGAGTGTGAAATAATTTTGTTCGTAGGATGTCGTTTTACACAGTATGTTATTATAACATTTGATGATTACGTTACTAGTAGCAACTCGTAGCTTCCTACAGAAATGCTCGCTTTTCATAGCGCAAGCTAACATCACTTCAGCCGCCGTCCACGGCTGGACTTAGGCCTCCTAATCCTTGTCTATGCTTAACAATTTTCAATGTAGGTACCTACCTATTCATAATCACTAGTAGTTCGCCACGAACTTAGACCTCGCGATTATATCTTCTACTACCAAGCAAAGCAAGCAAGCAATCCAATACACGACAATTGAACACAATTAACCGACTAAACAAAACTGTAAACACGCAAGACAACAAAAAGTCATACGATTCTAGACAAAATCAAGTCAATCTTGTAAACTTATGAAAAAAAAAATCATAGCGAGTTCTAAGAATTTAAAATTTTTGTTGGACATCTACTTATTGTGTTTTTGTGAACTATATGGTATTGAATGTACGCAACAAATATTTGTCAATTTTCTTCTTTTCTTAAAAATAGTGGTCAAGACATTGGCCTTGTAACTCGGAAGTCGCGGGTTTGATTCCCACGGGAGACATGCATTTTTTTAAAAGTTGTTCAGTAACTCCGACTGAATTCACCCATAAATAGTTTCAGTATATTTTGTAAGAAGATTTGTATTGTATATCCGTCACGGCTCAGTCAGCTAGACTTCGCGAGTCACCCTAAACCCGTTTAAGTATAACGTATAAAAAAGTTGTCCGGACAAAAAAGTTGTTCAAATAAAAAAAATGCGTTTTTATAATGGCAACAAAAAAGTCTAATGACATTTTTGAAAATATTTAGAAATGGCGGATGTATGACAGTTTTAAAATTTAAACCCCCATATTTCAGCCGTTTTGAAAAATTTCGAAAAACTGGCTCGACAAAAAAAAACTATTTCGTTGCTGAACCTGCTTACAAAATTTCATGAGAATCGGTTAAGAAATGCGACCTGTAGGCGAGAACAGACAGACAGACAGACAGACAGACAGACAGACAGACGGACAAAAGAATGTTTGGCTAATCTCGAAACTGAGACGCTTCGCTCGCTTCGCTCGCTCGGTCAATTATACAGATAAAAATAGGTAGGTATCTACTTATATAAGGTCTAACAAAATATCATCATTTCAGCCGCACAACGTCCACTGCTGGACATGCCTCTCCCAAAGATTTCAAAAATGACCGATCTAGAGCGGCTTGCATCCAGCGCCTTCCAGCGACCTTGGTTTGGTCGTCAGACCACCTTGTGGGTGGGTGTCCTACGCTTCGCTTGCCTGTACGTGGTCGCCATTCGAGAACCTTAACAAAATATACTGAAACTATTTTAAGGGCGACTTCAGTCAATGATACTGACAACTTTCCCCAAGGAACATGTATCGAAATATGAAAAGTAATTTTGACCTCCCGTACAAGTTGACCGATCAGCTGATCCCACTTTGAATGGAAAGCCAAAAACTATATTTCATATTTCGACATATGTTTCTTGGGAAAAGCTGTTCACTATCACGGATTAAATTCACCCATAAAATAGTTTCGGTATATTTTGTAAGACCTTGTACAGAGTTTTAGTTCTTAACGATTGTAAATTTATTGATGTAGATATACTCGTTACTGTTGTTCTTAACTTTTAACAATATGCATCCGAGGCATTTGAGTGTTAGGTAATACAAGATTGTGAAATGCAGGATGTGCTTCATAAAACAGAACGGAACGATGTTCATAATATGTGAGAGGTCACCTCCAAGTCTCCTTACTCCTTACACGGGTTCACACAGGTAGGTAGCGGCACAACACTGACGGCGCTGACCGTTGCACTGTACTGTACCCATGCGCACGCGCAGTATCACCTCTACATTTCACTCAGCGCTAAACTTACGTGCCGCTACTTGTACAACATCTTGCAATTCACGTGGTAGATACATGTACCTAAATAGTTTATTAGTGAAACATTATTTACAAAGCTTACATAAGTATTGTTCAGTGGGATCAACTTACCAAATTAATGTTAGGATATCGTTATAACATGGTATTAAGGTTGACTTAAATATGGCATTGTTATGGGGACACATTTTAAACATAAATTTAACATTTTGCATCACAGTTCTGAACTCATTTCATACATTGTGTGTGAGCAACAAACGTAGGTACGTAATGCATTGTTAAGCATCTATTAACATCACAAATTTAAAAACCTGCAACTAAGTACTTTATTTATAATAATAAAATCATTTTAACGGGTTGTAAACCAGGGTACGGGCAATTTAAATGTATCTAAGATATACATATATGAAATGTAGAAATTATTTTGTTCAAGATATTTTAAAATGCCCAGACCCACGGAAGAGGAAAAAGAAAACTAGATTGTACCTAACTTATTGGTAGAGAAAATTATTGTACCAAAATTACAAGTCGGCATTTTGTTAGTGTCACTTACACACCTTAAGTATCACAAAATTATATTTCAACACACTATGCATACCTACTGTACATAAAAGTAAAATTATTATAAATAAATTAAGTACAAGAGAGTGTTGGGAATGTTCGAGGAGGATCGTGGACCACTGGTATATTAGAGCATTCAAGTGACCAGAACATCAGAACAGGAACAACATTCGTAGCCAAATAGCAACGCGTGACCCTACCTTGTAATTTGTAATTACCTTTTTCCATCTTAAAGAAGATTAAAAAATTGTTCTGATCTTCTCTACATCGATTTTTAAATGAAACGTCTGATAGTGGATTAATAAATCCAATGTCTGATAATGCATTATACGCTGACATTATCAAAGAAATAAGCGAAATTACCCTGTTAAACATGGGATGTGAAGTTTTCTTTATCATCTTCTTAATGAGTAAGTAAAATTAGAGTAGGGTTTTCAGTTGAGTTTGAAGCTTTTTTAAGACATTGCGATGTTTTTTGCGCGCCGCTGCAGCCATATAGGCTGACTGGTAAATCACGTGTCATACTTAAGGACATTATACCTAAATCATGATCACATGTATGAAAAATAGAAAACCAACAAAATATTTATTAATTACAATGAAAAATTTTATCAAGTTAGTGCTCAAAATCTCGGAATGTTTGGAAACCGCGCGCTCGGTACCTGACGGCACCTGTGAGGTAGGTACCTCACTAACTTGGCTCGTTGTTAAACCGCTTAGCGCCAGTGTCCACACTTATTGTTTTTATTAGAAAATTTGGTAAATTTTTAGGCACCTATTTTTATATATATTTAGAACGAGAATCAAGTACTGAATCTTTCAATACGTAACGTGATTTACCAGTCGACCTGTATATAGACTTTTATTGCTGGGCTGGCAGCCCCTGTAGCTGCTTAGAGTGTCTAATCGGGTAAGCAGAGTTTCGTCTTATTTCGCCGTTTAAAAAACCCTAGATTTTTTCATACAAATGCAGTCTACGTTTTATTTGGAAACCACATGTCAGATTTTGGTAAAAAAAAAAACAGTAATTTTAAAGAAATTGCAATTATCTAGGTAACAATTGGTTTCCAACGGTAAAATTATGAACTGAAAAGATAATATAAGGATGTAGAAGTTTCCCATACTGACGGTTAAAAAAGATATAACACACAATATTTTATTTCAAGTTCATATTTTGACTGTGAAAACTGTATGTACGATATCTTTGAAATTACAAAATTTTGCCGAAATCGGGCATGTCTTTTCGAAATTAAACGTAGACTACGTTTGTATGGAAAAGTGTAGTTTGGTCTAGGGCAAGGGGACTCTTAAGCGAGAGCTGCCAAAGTGACGAACTTGCTTGCACTCTTGAACTCTTCTATTTGTCTCTCTATTTCACATGCAATGTGCGTGTCAGTATGCACGCCGAACTTGCTTGCTAGAAGCCCTTCTCTTTGTCAGTCAGCTTCACTTGCAGATGTGCGTCTCGGTGCGCACGAGGCAGGTGTCGCAGGCCACGCTGCAGCACCAGTGGAAGCGGCAGCGGCACTGCGAGCGCCGCACCGCGCTCACCGTGCTGTAGCCGCGCCCGCAGCACAGCGACTCGCAGCCGTCCTCGCCTGCAACCAAACGTCAGGTGCTACTTTTCAAACGCGAAATCACTAAAACAATAATAATAATACGAGCCATCACGTGTCCCACTGCTGGGCAGAGGCCTCCCTCCATCTTTTCCATTCAGTTTTGCTCTGAGCTATTTCTTTCCATTCTTCTTTAAATTTATCTTTCTTTATTTTTTTTATGGAAAAAACCATTCGTTTGGGTGACCTGTAAAGACTGGGAAGTTCAGGGTAAGACTTGGAGGAAAAGAAGTGCGTTCTGTCATAAGCTGCTAATGTTTTCCGTTGCCTTTGCTTTGTATGTTTTAGATGGCAAGTATTGACGTATTCATAGGTATTCATTTATGTAATTTCAATCCGCTAGATGACAAGAACTTAAATTCGACACTTTTTTCTAAACGTGACAACAAACACTTTCTATAGGATTTGTATTAAAGCATGACGTCATACTTTCCTAGGGATCCGTGCCAAAAGGTAAAAACGGGACCCTATTACTAAGATTTCGCTGTCCGTTTGTCCGTCCGTCTGTCTGTCACCAGGCTATTTCTCATGAACCGTGATAGTTGAAATTTTCACAAATGATGTATTTCTGTTGCCGCTATAACAACAAATACTAAAAAGCAGAATAATATAAATATTTAACGAAGGCTTCCATACAATAAACGTCTTTTTTTTTAAAGATAATGGTATGAATTTCTTGGTGCGCGAGTCCGACTCGCACTTGGTCGGTTATTGAAGTCAAATTCATTCTGCATTATTTGTCATTCAAATGTCATTCAAATTTGTCAAAATCACGTTTAAAATGGATATGACCAATGAAAAACGACATGTTCATTCAAATGTAATTTTAGTTTATAAACTTGTACCGAATAATTTATTTTGAGCCAGTATCTACCCATCTAAGCGAAGCGTAGGACACCCACCTAGTAGGTGGTCTGACGACCTAACCAAGGTCGCAGGAAGGCGCTGAATGCAGGCCGCTCTTGATCGGTCATTTTGGAAATCTTTCGGAGAGCGACCAGCAGTGGACGTTATGCGGCTGAAATGATGATGATGATATATTTGCAAGTTCCTTACCTCTGGAGGTGCGGTTGCAGTGGCGGCCGTGCGTGCCGGGCGCGCCGCTGGCGGTGTCGGGTTCGCAGTACGAAGGCGACGGCTCCAGGTACACCAGCTCCGAGCGCCGCGGCTGCCGCTCCTTCAGCCCCGGGTGCCGTCTGCGGGGAGAGACATGCCACAGGCACAGGGGATAAACACATTGCAGGACACTTACGGCTGTGGACGTAATTCAATTGTTATTTTTATTGTGTCTGGCCGAGTGTCAGATCATAAATGAGAAAATTCGTCGGAGAAGAATAATCACTCACATAGCACGATGAATCGATGGCTGAAGAGGTAACGATTCTCAAATGGATGCGAACTAGCAAGCGAAGGGTCAATGCTCAGACGGCCTGGTCAAGGTCGACGGAAAGCGCTGGATGCAGACCGCTCTAGGTCAGTCGTTTTGAAATTCTTGGGAGTCTATGTCCAGCAGAAGACGTTAGGGGGCTAAAATGATGATGAGGGAAAATAGAACACGTCACGCAAGTGAGTCTTTGTTGGGGTTCAAATTTTATACCTTTTAATAATGAACTGGGTTTTGGCCAGTCCCAGTGGCGAGAGTCTGTCTGCCCTGGGCACCACGAGTCTCGCTTTCCGGTACTTCTCCTTGAGGGCGGCGGCGACGGTCCGAAAGGCTGGCAGCGCGCGCCAGCACGTCTGCACTGTGCACGAGCCCGACACGCCGTGGCACTTGCACTCCTGCCGCACCAGGTCCTTCACCATCTGTACAGAATGGAATCACGTCAAATAGAGTTAAAACGACAATATAGCTGTCATCCCGCTTTCTTATAGGAGTGACTCAAGATGTTTAAATGGGACTGATGTATAAGACATGAAGGCAACCATCGGTCTTACTTGGGAAGCTAGTCTCGTAAATGCTGTGTTTTCCGCTATAATTCGGTATCTTCCTAGCCATGTTAGCCTATCTTTAAATGTAAGCTACTTTATTGACCGAGCGAGCGAAGCGAGCGAAGCGTCTCAGTTTCGAGATTAGCCAAAAATTCTTTTGTTCGTCTGTCTGTCTGTCTGTCTGTCTGTCTGTCTGTCTGTTCTCGCCTACAGGTCGCATTTCTTAACCGATTCTCATGAAATTTTGTAAGCAGGTTCAGCAACTTAATAGAATTTTTTTTCTACCCAGTTTTTCGATTTTTTTCAAAATGGCGGAAATATGGGGGTTTAAAATTTTAAAACTGTCATATATCCGCCATTTCAAAATATTTTCAAAAATGTCATTAGACTTTTTTGTTGCCATTATGACAACAATTTTTTTTTATTGGAACAACTTTTTTGTCTGAACAACTTTTTTATACGTTATACTTAAACGGGTTTAGGGTGACTCGCGGAGTCTAGTTGACTAAGCCGTACCAGATATATAATACAAATCTTCTTACAAAATATACTGAAACTATTTAAGGGTGAATTCAGTCCGGGTTACTGAACAACTTTCTTAAAAATACATATCTCCCCTGGGGTCCACGAAGTAATTTCTCTTAATAACTATAATGGTTATTATTTTAAGTTTCATAAGTAGTTCTATAAATTTTATCATATTTAACCGACTTTAAAATAAAAGGGTTTTGCTTATTTTACGATTAGTTTTATTTTCAGTTCTTGCTTATTTTGATTGATTGTTGGCTTGTTTATTAAATTTAGCAATTTTGTGCTGCTTGTCTGTGCTTCGGTAGTAGTATTAGTGATTATGCCACGAACTAACAAGAGATCAACAGCAACCAAAGCCCGCGAAGTAGCTTTACGAAGAGAGTTAGAAACCAATGAGCAGCGGCATAGAGCCATGGCAATACAAATAAACATTTAAACCCATTAATAGTTTTCTGGTTTTTTCAACAACGAGCTGACTTTGTCATTTGAAAAATGATGGGTCATTTTTCGGTAAAAGACAACTGAATTTCAGCATCACGGTAGACCTCATATCCATGTGATGTATGGTAGGAAGGTGCTCCTGACATTTCAGAGCTAGATCGAGAGTCATTTGAAGAAAAGGCTGTGATTGCCAACTATTTTGGAAATTTGGTCACAACCATGAATCCGCATATCGGTAAACCTGCACCGATTATGTATCCAAATCAGGTACATTATTCTGAAATAATAATCGCGAGGTCTAAGTTCGTGGCGAACTACTAGTCCTAGGTATAAATTACTCCACCAATAAGAGCCTGAATCTATGCGTTTTTCCCGTCCTAAAGTTTTTGGATGCCTTGGATACATACGGCTGATTACTTGTTTCTCTCACAAGTACCTGAGCCCCTTATATTTTTTATGTTAATATAGAATTCCGAATGAGCTATTTAACGCCCTTGCGTGCGAGGAACAGCACGATTAAAATAACAATCATCATAAAACGTGGACGATCGTTCTGAGCCAGACGCGGTAATGACACGGCGGCGTCGAGAAACAAAAAGTAAGGACCGGTCACCTGCACCTCTAGACTATACTCGTACATGATAGCGTAATGACATCGACCATGACACTGCTGCCAAACAATACGAAACAAATTGGCTGCATCGTTTGGTTTGGTTGAAAAACACCTCATATTTTTTTTTCGTCATCATAAGTGATAAGGGTTAATCATATTAAAAACACACTTCGCTTGAAAGACATATGTGTAATAAGAATAGAAGAATGACATAGAACAGAAATATTAAAAAAAACAATTCAAAATAGAAAATATAAGCCTTTACGACTGGCCAGTGTCAGCGACAATAAGTGAAGAATGGGGCAAACTACAAAAGTTGTGATAACATCCTTGTGGGGAGCGTCGCCGTGTGGTTTCCGGCAGAGTACAATAGAGACATTCTAAGTCCTCCCGTGGATGTCGTAGAAGGCGACTTAAAAAATACAATTTAAACAAAGATTATAAACATCAGTGAGACCTCTCCAATCCGTCTGGCCATCGAGGAGAGTGTAGGCCAAGTCCTCTGGTTGCTCTGGCCAGGTATGACTCTGGTAGTACAGAGAGGGTTGTACTCCTGCAGTGGAGACGAAAAGTCTTGATGATGATGATAAATGGGGAGCATCAACCATCCCCATTAAGGCACATTTACTCTTAGCGTTTCTAGTCGCATCCCTAGCTGTGTTGCTTCGGGGCTCGAGGTTGCCCGTTCAGATGCCACACCGATTAGGCAAATACGTTATAATTTAAAAGAAGCAAGTCTTTCATTAGACGACACGATAATCATCTCGCAAACACACCGGTGGTTAGACGTCGATAGTGGTCTGCCCCGGGCGCCGCTAGCAGCGCCCGGGGGCGCCCGCTTGTTCCCACAATACGTAATTGTAGCCTCAGGCCTACACGCTCTGGATGTGTTCGGTCGTGCGTGCGTGACAATTCAGACTTATATTGTTAACAGCAGCAGAGGCCACCCGTACGTTTTCCTCAAGGATATTAATTTCTTTCCTTTTAATTTCCATTTTTTAGGGTTCCGTAGTAAACAAGGAACCCTTATAGTTTCGCCATGTCTGTCTGTCTGTCTGTCTGTCTGTCTGTCTGTCTGTCTGTCTGTCTGTCCGTCCGCGGTCCTGCTCAGAAACTATAAGTACTAGAAAGCTGCAATTAGGCATGGATATGTATATCAATCATGGCAAAAAAGTCGTAAAATAAAATATGGAAATATTTTTTTTTTACGGTTGCTGCCATACAAGTAAAGAGGAAGTTAATATTTATTTTCTCTACAAACACATTGTGTGGGGTATCGTTGAATAGGTCTTTTAAAAATATTGTTAGCTTGTGAACACCATTTTTCGATTTAGGGATCCGTGTCTGAAATATTTAGGTTTAAAGTGTTTTTTTTTGTTCAAGTCACGTGTCTCCCCCATCTATCTGCTAAACGGTTATATATGGACACGTAAAAAAAATCACAGCTATGGTATATATAATGTAGTTTAAAGGAAAACTATCAGAGCTAAGTAGGGTTAACAAATTAAAAAGTTATGGGCGATCAACTTATAAAATGTACTCGAAAAGGAAAATTTCATACAAATTCAATAGATACTTAGACGTTTTAGACGTTGCATGAACTCAAAGTTGGCATTTACAACTACGGAACCCTACACTGCGCGTGGCCCGACACGCACTTGGCCAATTATTTTTGTAAGTGTAATGTCTCAAACAAGTCAGTGTTAATTTTTGACAGGCTACCTATCACGGAACAGTGAAAAAGGACCTTTTCTTTGTTTCGTGCTAAGCACCTAACGTATGCCTGAAGGGCCTTCCGAATCATAGATTTCACACACCATGGTCAGGAATATTTTATATTGGTTATCTTATGTCAGTATTGTTAATTAGAATACTGGTCCAAATGCTTACGGCACAATGAAAGTCCATAATTAGGAATCAAAAGAAAACAGAATGTAAATATTTGAGGGCCTTATGTGTTCTTTGATAAATTGCCTGATTTACTACAGAAAAGAGATCTTTATATACATATAAAAATAATTAAAAATAAAAATACATCTAAGAGTAGGTATTGACGTATCCAGTCGAACTAATTAATAGATGTAGCATTCCCAACTTTCAATCAGACGTAATCACAACTTAGGGCGGCCTGCGGCAATCGGTTTTATCTCCGATTTCCAGCGTAAGTGTCCTGCGCTAATTGTAACGTAGGGGGAAATCAATGACACTTGGCATTGCTCGATTTTCCCGTAGTAATGGTAAGGTAATGAGACACGAGGAGTCGGTGCGGTTATTAGTGTGTCTGATTGCGGGAAATTGTTGTTTGACGCGGACGGGCAATTGCAGTATCATTTCGAGGTACAAGATTGTGGATGCTGAGATTTGTAATACATCCAGCACCGGATTTTCTGTGCTGTGCTTATTTTTATGCAACGAAAAGTCATCTTGAGTCTTCTCTTCTTGAGTTTGAGTTAAATCCTCAACCCTCTCAAACGCGAATCTTTTTTTAAGTACCAGTCTGTTTTTTGTACTCAAAACTTAGACGGTAGGGTTTGGTTACCTATATTTACGGTATTCCGTATTTACTGAGCCTTTGAAATACGATATAAGATGCAAAATGACTTGATATTAAACTTTAGTAAAATAATAATAAATAAACCCGCAGGGCAGCTTGTGGCGAGCTGTTGGTGAGTAACGACACCACGGACCCGAGTGCTCCAGAGAGCCGGTTAGATCCCTCGTCCCCGACGCGTCTTCATCGGTCGGGGTGGACACCCAAGAGGGCTCGCAGGGCTCTCAGCTCTGCATTGCCTTAATTGGCTGTGCAGAGAGGAGTCGTTAGAGCTGTTGCTCCAGGGGTGGAAGTGTTAAAGGGCATAACGACGCGAGTAACTTCGGAGAAAGCGCAGCACACCTCTCGACACCTCTGAGTCGCTCGCACCGGTGTTGCTCCTTTGCCGGCAACTACTGTCGGTGCGTTTGAGGGGCCCATCTAGTGGGCGGCAAGCCACCACCTGCCTATAATATTCAGTAATCATGATTATGGCAGGTGACGTTTCTGTTGCAATAACCCAGTATCAGTCCATCCCAAATTCATTCCATAACCCTTAAACCTTTTCCTTTTACATGCAATAGATTTTTCTTCTGCCAAAACCTATTCAAGGGTACACCTTTCATAGGTATATCCAGGAATAGGTTTTGGCGGGAGCGCCACATGACAACAACTTCTCCAAAGGGCTCTACGTGTTGGATCTGTATCCCCACGCAAGCCTCTCAAAGGACCGGGGTGAAAAGACCCGTGATTCTCAAAGGAGATACATAATAATAATTAATTCCCCTGAAAAGGGTGCATAAAAATATATAAAAACATAATAATAATAATAAAATCGTTTATTTCCTCTTCACAAAAAAAACAAATATAGATAAGAGTAATGAGCAAATTACAAGTTTAATGGACTTTGGCTATATATATGTATATGTTGTTACATTTGTGAAGCGGCTAGTCCCTGAAATAGGTTCCAAGAAGAACCTGTGCTACAGGTGACCAGGCCACTCCCTCGGATAACAATATCGCAAGTCATTTAGGTTGGAACGTGCCTATTTGATTGTTGTGAGTACATTAGACTAATCGAAAACAAAAAACAGGGAAATAAAGAGAAAGAAATGGAAAATATTTAACCCTAAGAATAATGAAAGGAACTGCAGTTGATAAAATTTGTGTGCTAGTAGGTGAGTGATGGTGTTGTGTTGTATGGATTATTGGTGTGGTATGTGTGTGCGTGAGTAGGTGAGAGTGGATGAACGAAGCTGTGGGAGACGTTGCTAGCAAGGAGTTGCTATGTTGGAACGTGGGGTGCCTGAGTGAGTGAAACGCGAATAAAAGATTATGAGAGAACTGTGAGCATGAGCACTGCAAAGTTTTTGGAATGCTACTCAAAAGAGTCGTATTCGCTAAAAGCCTTCTTAAAGCTGAAATCCAAAATCAATTGGGTATAAATTTTAACACTTTGTCAAAAGTCCTCGCCTTGAAACTGAAAATTTCCTTTGTCAACGTGATTGTGTTATTCGATCGTTATGTGTAACATGCATGAAAGTGCAGTTAGTACCTCGCTCACCTTCCTCCCGACGCGGTTGTTGTGCAGGTTCATGAGGCTGCGAGCGTCAGCTTCCAACTCGCGCGCATCCAGGAACTTCCTGGCGAAGCGGGCGCCGAAAGACACCTCCCCACAACCGCCCCACTGGAAGCGCTCCTCTGCGCCGGCGGCCGACGTCGACGCCGCAGTCAGAGCGGCGGCACCACGACGCCGTGACGATGGTAACCTGAAAATTCATCATCATCATCATCGACCTCCGTAGCGAAATAGTCACCATCCTAGTCCGCTACCCAGAGGTCTGGGTTCGATCCCCGGTCAGCGCAAGTGGGAAAATAGCTTTTTGAAATTGTCCTGGGTCTTTGATGTTTATCTCTAAATGTATTAGTTATAAAATATAGTATCGTTGAGTCAGAATCCCATAACACAAGCCTCGAACTTACTTTGTTGCTAGCTCAATCAGTGTAATTTGTCCATGTGTATTCTGAAAGCTGACGATAAATATATCGTTAGCTTAAGCCTTCTTTTGTCGGCACCATTATACCCTATCCCTGACCTAAGCTATGTCGTCGACCCATCTGCCGCCTCGACTTTCCCATTTGTTTTTAACCGACTTCAAAAAGGAAAAGGTTTTCCATTCCACTGTATCTTCGTCAACCGTAGATCGAGTTTGATGATTGTTGTTTATTTGAAAGCCTTTACTACCAAGTTGGTGTATTAATTTGGTGAAGACATGATGAAGAACCATAGAGATATAAAAGAAACTCCTGAAAGCAAACGAAGTGGTTGCTTTTTTTGGTAAAAATTTAATTATCAACTCTTAACACAAGGTCATACATAGAAAAAAGGCAGATTTATAGTGAAAAATATAAGTACGATTCACTCAATTTCCGTGAGTCCGTTTCCTTAACCTCTCTCTCTTTCTCTCTCTCATGTTAGTGAGTTTTCGATAGCGTTTTTAGCTGTGATTTTTCAGTGGGGATCCGAGTTTTTAAATGTGAAGAAGTGAAGAAGAAAAAGCCGGGACTATTCAACTGTTTGTTTGTGCTTTAACGACCGGCCGTCAACCACCTTGCTAAAGTATTTGTGCGTAAAGTTTGTTGTTGACTTGTTATTGTTGGTGATAAACAACTAGTCGTTTACCTGTTGTGAACGCAGCCGCAGCCGGGCAGGTCGCCGCGCGCGCACGCCGCGCCGAGCGCATGCGTCGCGCCGGCCGCTGTCAGCGCGTAGATGAACGCCGCTTCTTTAGTCGCTGTGGGCGAGAGCACTGCTTGATATCGTCATCATCATCAGGTCTGTTAGTCTCCACTGCAGGAGCACGACCTCTGTACTACAAGAGCCATACCTGACTAGAGCAGGCAGAGGACTTGGTTTACACTCTCCACGCTGGCCAGATGGGTTGGAGAGGTCTCACTGATGTTTGTAAGCTTTGTACAGCTTGAATTTCCTAAGTCGCGTCCAATGGAAGTGTAGGCCAAAGTCCTCTGGCATCTCTAGCTAAGTATGGCTCTGGTAGTACAGAGAGGATCATACATGTGTGCTCCTGCAGTGGAGACAAAAAGACCTGATGATGACGCCATAGGCAGGGCATATTATCGATCTAACAAGTTTATTTGCTAGGCAAAGTGAAAAAAAATCCTAAAAACGCCATCTGGTTATGAGTGGCGGATCTAAATAGGCATTCTAAACAATAGATGGCGATCTAATATTTTCCAGGTTAATTAAAGACATTCAAGCGTTAACCCCCAATAACTCTAAAACGGCTGAATAAATATTCATCAAACATAGCTAAGAAATACCGCAAGGGAATTTGTTTCAAAACAAAAACGGTCTGTTTGTTCGAGCGCTACGATGCCACAGACAGCAGACAGCAGATAGCGCCAAACTTATAATATGGTTTACTTTTTTGGGGGTTAAAAAACATACTATTCCAAGTAATGACAATGATAAGAGCCTGGCTAATAAGGGAGAAATGCAAGTGTACAGAGAACCCACTCATTTAAAGTTATTTTGCTATCGTAAATGTGTATCGACACGTTTTACAGGGACTAGAGATGTTAACTGTTAATGCGACATATCGATTTATCGATACTCCAGTTTAGTTGCTTCAATTAGCGAGCGGCCGCGAGCAAGCATTATATCGATTCCATATCGATGCAAATAGGTTAGAAGAAAATTATATAGAGTAAAGATGTCCATGTTATTTCCAATAAGCTCTAGCCAAAAATATTTGTTAACATGAATATCTTGGTTAAGGTTTTAATAGAGCTGTTAATTATTATTATTTATCTTTGAACAACTGATGCGACTGAATAGATGACGGTTCCTTAGATTTGTGACTTGTGATTTCTCGCCAACTCAAATATCTAACCTTATTTTTATTGACATGTACTGAAACGACTTGATTTATTGTATTAAATGCTGTAAATGCAATTGAAACTTGTATGAGCAGCTAGAGAGGCAGGACATCTTTCTGATCTCCAGTTAGTTTGTGTTTCGTTTCCCGCCACACCGGCCACGATTGCTTGCGAAGATACGTTATCTTTTGTCTCTGCTCGGTTAATAATGTACTCGTTCTGATCTCGGGTAGCGTTCTCGTGAACATGATCTTATATTGTTATGTTGTTTTTATGAAAATAAGCTCAGATAAAACTATGAGTTACCAGTTTTTACTCGTAGTTCTTAGAGGGACAAAACTTGAAGAACTGACATAAATTAATAGTAAGTATGCAATGTTCCAGGTGATTATTGATCCTTGATCCCAGATTTGTGCGTAGACGAAAGCAGAAGTGTGTTTCGAAATCAACATTTTGTACTAGTTTCTCTTATGTTTCATAGCTGTCCCTAAAAATTATTGGGCTAACTTACGAGATTGGCCAATTTATGAGGTCAGGAATGTTCTGCTATTAGGGTTTGATCTTTGAAGCGCGGTTGGTAGGATAAAACTTTATTTTCTCTGCGTTCTTTTTCAGAGACCTGATCGTAATATTTTCCATAAATATGTCAAAACTCGCATAATAAATAAATAAAATGTAAAGCTATGCATTGCAAATTAAGATATTCTTAGGCTATACGTAAACTAAGCCGAGTGTTAAGATAAAATACACTGGGAGTAACAAATATATCAAAGCTGACCTCACGGCGCGGCGCTAAACACAAATACCAACAAATAAATTCTCACGACTTTCTCGATTGATTTCTCGCCTTCGCCGGTTTACAGCCGTCGAATCTGTTTACGATCCCGACGGTAGCGAACAAACAAACAAACAAACTCGGCAATTAGCGTCCGAAGGCGAACAAAAAAGTTAATTGTATGACACGCGGACAGCTGAAGAGGTTAACACAACATCTCACACGGACACGCCGGTATCTTGATCGCGGTGAGTGGTATCCAGCGAGTAATAATATTGAAATAATATTGACTTATGACGGATCAGAAGCTGCCTTTGAAAAATAAATTTAGCAGTAGATCGTAGTGGTTGTAACGAGGTTGTAACGATTCGCCCTAACGTATCGCAGTTCACTGTAACAGAACTTAGAATGGTTATATAATGTTCTTTGGAAGTTATCAGATAAAGTTTTGTGACACGAAAATATGTCAATAGTAAAAATAAGGTTTACTAGAACTGTACACGAAATATGGTAAAACACAAAACTAAACTGGTTATAAAATGTTTATTCAAAAATAGTTGGAAAATGTTACATAATAAAATGGTAAAAATAACTGATTATTAATGGTATGTCGATCAACCGCTGGTTAGATGCGAACTAAGTTTAATTATATATAAATAAATATAAATATATAAATATATAAATATATATTTATATATTTATATATTTAATATATAAAATATATAAATATAATTGTGTCATTTGTTAAACATAAAACTTTTCTATTGTGTGAACTCGAACAGAGGTTTACCTCTATTCGAGTACATCATATATGGTGTTTCCACATTGCAATAGTCTTGAGTTTTATGTTCTCGATTGTCTTCCTTTGGAGTAGGTTCATGATACGTCACCTGTTTCAGCAAGTTATAGGCGGAGAGATAAGTGCTCTGGAAACGTGGAGTTTTACCGCTCGGCGTGAACATGAGTCGCGAGTCAATTAGCCGCTGCGTATAAATCACGCGCTGTAGGCGGCGACCTGACTTGGGATATTTATATAAACTTCTCACGAGGAACTCGAAGCCACGGGACTTACATTTAAAACTACAGGACACCGCGGAATCACGGGTTGGCGCCAGCTATCGTTTTCCGCACACCAGGGGGGGGGGTGGGGGGGTTCCACAACATATTACGTTAGTCGTACGATAGTGACGTCCTATTTCTAGGCTAACTAAATTAGACTTTATCATCAGAAGTTAGTGCTTAATGTTGCTTTACACTGAAACGTGGATAAGCAATGACGTCCGTTTTTCATACCGCTTTTGTAGTACTTTACTCGACATTCTCAAATATATTTTTTTATCATTTTTAACTTTATTTTATTATTTGTAATTTCTAACACAATTTCCATTGTTTAAGAAATAAATGAATTGAATTGAAAAATTGAACCCCCCAGCCTCCAGCCACAGATTACTAATAAGTTTGCTCCAGCGTCATAATTAGGGTTCCGTAGTAAACAAGGAACCCTTATAGTTTCGCCATGTCTGTCTGTCTGTCTGTCTGTCCACGGTCCTACAGAGAAACTATAAGTACTAGAAAACTGTAATTTGGCATGGATATGTATATTAATTATGGCGAAAAAGTCGTAAAATAAAATATGGGAAAAAAAAATTATTCAGTGTAGCTGCTGTACAAGTAAAGACGTAGTCAATATTTTTTTTGTCGACAAACACATCGAGTGGGGTATCGTTGAATAGATCTTTCAAAAATATTGTTAGCTTGTGAACACCATTTTTCGATTTAGGGATCCGTTTCTGAAATATTTGGGTTTAAAGTTCAAATTTTTGTTCGAGTCAAGTGTCCCCCCCCTCTATCTGCTAAACGGTTATATATGGCCACGTGAAAAAATCACAATTATAGCATATATAATGTAGTTTGAAGGAAAACTATCAGAGCCAAGTAGGGTATACAAATTAAAAAGTTATAGGCGATCAACTTATAAAATGTACTTGAAAAAAGAGATTTTCATACAAATTCAATAGATATTACTTTTTAGACGTTTTTAGTGGCAAGAACTCAAAGTTGGCATTCGCAACTACGGAACCCTACACTGCGCGTGGCCCAACACGCACTTGCCCAATTATTTTATCATGCGTCGACGCGATTGGCCGTCATCGCTGACGATTGTTTTAGATTACTCTTTGGGGGATCTAAAGCTACCTAGAATTAATAAAATAAATCTCTACGAAGTAATTTACTTCCTTGAAAAGTTACATCATAGTGGTTCAAATAATTATAAGCCTCATCTAACTCAAAAGACTTCCGTCAGATAGACTCATTAAAATCCAAGCTCACTCAAATACTTAGTCAATGTATTAGATACTTACAAAAAGTTTCTACAGCCATTTCATCAATCTAGTTATAGGTTTAAATACCTTGGATACTATATCATTAGCATTTTAGCCGCATAACATCTACTGCTGGACATAGGCCTCTTCCAAAGACTCCCAAAATGACCGATACTATCATCTTATCAGCCACAGCCCATAGGAAGTCCACTGTTGGACATAGGCCTCCCCCAAGGATTTCCAAAACTATATCCTTCAATTGGTATGACTTTGTGTCTTTGGTTTTTCTGATCGCATGTACTTAATCCTTGTAATCACAAAGAGACCACAACCAGTCGCGCACACGCAGACGTGTCGACAACCGTGACCATGCGAGTAGCACCGACGCCGAGCCTTGCCAACTTTTATTTCACTTTGTCAGTTACGCCTTCACTCAGTGTAGTACCTAGTCAAGTTTATTATGTTATCTGCATATTTTTTTTGTTATTTGTTTTTAAAATCTTTATTGTACTAAGAAAATACATACTCATATTTGCTCAGACCAAGGAAATTTCGATACGAAATCGGTACGTGACAGTAAATTGTCAACGGCAGATTTATCCTGAAAACATAATCCAGAACTAATACAATATGACGGTAGACGTGTACTTAGTTGGGACAAGGGAATCAAAATAACAAGGAGTTGCTAGCCGCATCGCCTGTTGATACAATTCTTCGGATGTTTGTCCATTATTATCTACAATTCTACACTAAAACCTGAAGCCGTGTCAGCCAGACAATCACTCTGGCGCGGCTGGGCGGCGTCTAGCACGATGGCTTATTGATAGCGGTCTCACGGCGGCCGACCCGACCCGTGGCGAACCCAGGAGAAAGTACTTATTCTATTATTTTGTTTCATTGGTACAATACGACACGACTGTGATTTATTTACTCTTCGGAACTATTATACGAGTACTCAATTGAAAATAAACGATGAACTTCCAGCATGATTCTGAACGAGTGATTGACTCAAGGCAGCTGTGTGATTTGCATGTTTTAGTTACCTAGATATATGAACGGTAATGTTTTTAGCCTCTGTTCAGACAATACAACAAACGTGATATGTTTTGTTCTTATCGTTTTTATTATTTCAAATTTCGCACACTTTATCAATCTAGCGTAATGTCCAATCGGTTCGTCTGTAAGCGGTTCTACCTCACAATTCAAATCCAATGAAAACGCGTGGAATAGAGCGCGCATGCACAGTACCGGCGTTGATCACACACAGTATTCTCCTGACTGATTGTCGTCTTGTACCGTTTATTATCGTTGAATTACCCTTCGGATATTCGATCCAGAGTAGCGAACAAACAGTCGGACAAAACAACAAAATTCGCGTTTGTTTTGCTCCATGATATTTGCTTTAGTTCATCATCATCATCTTCAGGTCTTTGTACTACTAGAGCCATACAATTAGCCAGAGCAGCTGAAGGACTTGGCCTACACTCTCCACACTGGCCAGACGTGTTGGAGAGGTCTCATAGATGTTTTTAAGCTTTGTTTAGTTTGTATATCCTAAGTCGCCTTCTACGACATCTACGGAAAGATCTGGAGTGGCCCTATTCTACTCTGCCGGAAACCACACGGCGAGTTGTTTTAGTTATTATACTGTCACGAGAGTGGGTTGGGGATAGGAAAGGAAACACTAATCCTATGGAATAGTGCCTTTATTTACAACTCTAGGGACTCACAGTTGTCACAGGTACGTACGCCGCAATGTCACTGTACTGTCACACGCACGGAAACGTCACTGCACTGTCACACGCGTAAACGTCACTGTACTTTCCCGCGCGAAAACGTCACTTGCGCGTATTTACCGCAATGAACACATCACTTTTTACTCACTACTTCCACTTTTACTTTTCTTCCTTTTCTTCTTCCTCTTCGGATTTTACTACCAAACTAAACTGGCGTAGGCCACGCCTTGTTCTGCTTGTATACCCCTCGGATGCGAACAAAATCGCATCAAAGTTCTAAACTCAATTCATAAATTTTCTATTATCTTTTTTTTTCCTGGCCCGTATTTTCTTTTTATTTTTATCTAGAGTTATCTTGAAACTTCTTACAAAACTACAAAAACACTATACATGACCGTGATTTGAACCTGGGGTCTATCGATTCACAGCTCAAGGTCAAGACCACTAGGCCAATCGTGCTATGACGCGAGTGATGAAATTTCCCTTTTGATGAATTCTTTTCAGTTTGTACTTGTAACAATGACATTGTCATTGCCATTTATCATCCTACGCGACATAACTTTTATTTACTAAACTTTCAGTAAATGTTACGCAGTGTACGTTTTAAGGCTGAGGGAATATAATCAGAACATAAACGTGCACGATGGCTTTGTTTTTCCTACTAGAATGAGGAGTAATGTAAGGAGTACCCGTAACCGGATAGCATGCATGAAAAGATTATGAGTGTTGAAGAAGCAAAAGACATTTGCAAGAATCGTAGTAAGTAGAAATCCATAGTCTCTGCCTACCCCCATGGGAAACAGGCGTGAAAATATGTATGTATGTACAAGAACGACTACCGCTGACGTAGGATGAGAGCTCACCTCTGGGCATGACATGCGCGAAGGAGTTGTGGTCGCCGACGCCGGAGCAGTTCCAGCGGCGGCCGCTCAGCTGCGCGCGGCACTCGGCGTACGCCATACTGCAAGAGGGGGTACGTTAACACATTACTTTTTAGTGTTTTACTGTGTACAAGATCAGAAACAGGCATAGATTTAGCCGTGTGGCTACCTAGAATAGGACTACTCTATCTTTTTCTGTGGATGCCGTAAGAGACTAAACATCTCGTGCTATAACACTTCCAAGGAATTGACGTGGAAAGTTGGCCGGTTGATCCTGATATGTTTTCTCCACTCCATATCTCCATATCCATATAAAAGAAAGATCAGAAAAGGGCATCCAGGAGACCGAGGCAGCTGAACATGCAACCAGGAATTCGCTAAGACGAAGGGACAGGGATTGGATGTACTAAACCTGCTCCATAAAAAATACATGTCATATCTGAGCCAGCACAACTGAAGACGTAACCAGGAATTCGCTAAGACTAAGGGACAGCGTCAGGGATGGGAACCAGCTCCATCAGACATATCATACCTTAGGCCTATCCCAACTTGCGCTACGAAGCACAACTGAAGATACAACCAGGAATTTGCTAAAACCAAGGGACAGGGACAGGGTTGGGATGTTCTGAATCTGCTTTATTAGTCATATTCATACCATACCTGAGGCCAATTCCGACTTGCGCCACGTTGGCGGGCGCGTTGTAGCAGAGCGCGCGCTGGCGCTCCGTGAGGCCGCGCGCGCACACCAGCTTGGCGCCGAGCCCGCCCGCGCCTGCGCCGATGCGGTTGGACGGAGAGCCGCTTCTGGAATTTAAAGTATGTATTTTTACATATATTTCTAAAAAGTGTTGAGACTTGTTGAAAGCGTTGTTCATCATCATCATCAGGTCTTTTTGTCTCGACTGCAGGAGCACAGCCCTCTCTTTAGGTAGTAAAGAGAGGGCTGTGCTCCTGCAGTCGACTTGGCCTGAGCCACCAGAGGACTTTGGCCTGCACTCTCCACACTGGCCAGACGGGTTGGAGAGGTCTCATTGATGCTTATAAGCTTTGTTTAGCTTGTATTTCCTACATTGCCTTCTATGACATACACGGAAGAACTTGGAGTGGTCCATCTCTACTCTGCCGAAAACCACACGATCACGTTGAAAGCATCAGATTGTATTAAATATAAGTATTTTAGTCCAAATGCAAGCAATAGCTTTTAGTAAAAGTTACGTCAATATTGGCGTCGTATATAGAACAAGTACGAGTTTATTTTTTTTAATAATATTGTTTTGAATCAAACTTCAAAAAATCAACATAATTTTAAGGATTGGTGTGCTTTAAGGATCTATATTAGATCCTTTGTATTTCTTATTTCAGTTTTAACACACGAGGACAACTTTAAATGTGCTGTTCTCAATGAAACTACTATAAAGCAGTTTATGAATGAATCTGCCCTGACAATGCAGTCGACACAGACATGCGATTGCATCTGGTTCCGCTCGATAAAGATACAACAATTGCGATTATCCTGATGTCTGCGGGCCTTGACTCGTGCTAGTGACAAGCTTGTACTGTCATGGTGTGCATTCTGACAAAACAAAATTTAAAGGCAAATAATAAATAAATAGTAGGTAGTGTGTAGTGTTTTTATGTTTTGTATAGTTTTTAAATCATTTTGTATGTATTTTGGTTGATTATGATAACTTAATTGCCATTTTTAGATGAGGAAAATAGAAAATACTTGCTAATTCTTTTGATTACTTACTTTTTATCAAGGCTCGTTCCCAGTCAGGTACACATTAGCTATGCTGTTTCGGAGCTAATATTCCAATTTCCATACCTTTTTTCGCGGTTTTCGATATCCTTTCCTGAGAACATTGCATGCATATCATCCTTGCTTGCAGATTATTCTTCCGCTTTTCAACTAATTTAATTATTAGGTACAAAGGGAATTGGTAATCTATGTATACATAACTTCGAATTGATACTTTGCTTTCAAGTATATTGCGGTTTTATTAGATAGGAATATCTTTGTTTTAAGCGAATTGGTCAAATAAAACATGGCATATACCAGTATCCCATGCATTCTATACATAGCTGCATGCGACTCACGCGTCGCTGCTCACAAATTGCGATTGACAATGTTTGCATTACACTGTTGGTGGAAATGCACGGTTATGCGGAATGGCATTGTGTGTGTATAATGACTCTGTATTGAAAGGTTCACTGTGTTTGCTGGACCCTGGCGTATTATCATTTCTCCTGCTCATTATGACATCAATAGACATGTTTGTTGTGGAATTGAAGCTAATTTAGATGTCAATGCCCAAGTGAATACTGACAAATGGTATTGTGTAGAAATCATTCACTTGTATCTATTGTCTGCTTACCAAAATTGGCTCCCTAGCCGTTGTTAGTGTAGGGCATATTATTTTTTCAGGGCAATTTCTAATATTTCATGTGACATAAAAAAATCATGTTATGTAAAAAGTTTTTATTTTTCCGAAGATTTTTATGTTCCGACAGTTGTAGACCAATTTGCTCCACACGCAACTTTATATACTTGTAATAGAAGCGAGATTGCAACTAATTTGCTTCGTTTATTGCGCCGTAGGCTGTACCAGGTGGTGGATGATTATAAAGGCGGTGTGAATCGGTCGTGGGCACTTGTTAATAGATGCACTCATTATGTTCCCAGTGTTAATGAGTAGAACTGACACGCTGGTGGCATGACATTCTCTAAGACAAAAGGCAAATTAGCTTGGTGTTTTCTGAGCCCAAAACTGTTTTATTTACTTTTGGTTTACACGTTGGCTTGCTCGTATGAAATTGTATGAATTTATGAAAAATGAATAATGACCGTACAGATTCATTAATCTACCTAAGACATTTGGATTCAGGTTAAGGTCCAATAGGTAGCAATTTGAGGTAAAGTACACGGAGCAAGTTCGGCCCAAATTGATGAGTGGAGAGAGAACTCATGCAGAATAAAATTTTAGATTCTTTTAGAAAAATACACTTCCTAACACTAAGACAGCCGTGTTCGTAGGGAACATGGTTCGAACACATGTGTGGGCATGCGTACGTGATACAATCGAAGGCAAAAGCTGAAATTATTTAGAGTTACAAGTTTCAACCCATGCGACAATACCAGCAGTATCGAATTGAAAAGATTAAAAATCATTCAAAAATTTACTGAACCTAGTACCTATATACTTATACCACATTTGTTGAACCTAATTCGAGAATGAATCAGCAATGCTGTGGGCTGTGGCGGACCAGTCCATCACAGTCCCCGCGAGTCTGCTAATTGCCCTTACCTGACTAAACGGAGACAAACAACGGGACGCAATCAAATCGCCGCAGACGGCTGCTCTATTTGTGAATGTTTGTCTGTGCTACATGTGACACCCACGAAAAAATACGGTTTTGGTTGTAAAAGGTGATCATTAGCAGTCACTACTTTACAAAGTAAACCAAATTTTTTTTTACGTCTTTTCTTTCGGACTTACTAACGCAATGGATTTTTCTTACGAGTGCAATTCATCATCATCACGATCGCTGTAATTGTCGGCATAGACCTTAATTGTCGGTATTCTTTACATTTTTCAAAAGTTTGTCCTATTTTTTCCATTTATAATTTTAAAAGTTTGATATATGGGTTATTTTTTTACTTGATATATTCATATTAAGTCTCGAACTTACTTTGGGACTAGCTCAATCGGTGTAATTTGTCTCAATATATTTATTTATTTTTATTTTTTATTTTATATAGTTTGAAGCTTTTTTCAGACAAATGAGTTAATGCGACTCTGAACTTCTCATACCTCATTATCACCTGGTTAAGGAGTGGTCTCGTTCAACGTTTGTATGACTTAGTCAATAGTTCTAGTAACATATAAGGAGATTAAGAAGTTGGCGGAAGAAAGAGAGACATGGAAATTACTGCACCGGCAAGAGCCCAGCTTTTAAGTATAAGAAGAAGAATTAATAGTTATACTGCGTTACACAGAAAGGCCTTTAAACTTAGTCGCTTATCTTGTCCATACTGATCCTCATAGATCTATTTACCTATGTGGATCAGTATAGACAAGATAAGTCTAGATAAGTATATCTGTTCAAATTGAGCTCCATCCTCAATTATTTTTATTTTCCTTTCACATTTTCATCTACTTTTGTTATAACAAAATTTAAAAAAAATTTCAACTTTAATAACACGCTAGTCTATGACAATAATACAACAATAATGACAAACCAGTAGTATAAATATCGGCCCATCTCATTTCTACCTCTGCAGGGGGTCAGGTCCGCAGGCCGTCGACCCAGGATCCTTGACCCAGTGAAAGCCATCGATGCGTGTGCGCAGCACAAACTCAATTACCTCCTTGTTATAAACCCATTTGTCATCGCTGCGAGGAATGAGAGGATAATTATGCCTTGATCACCCGAGGTTATGACGCTCAGGCTGGTATGTTGACATTTGCGGCCAGTAATGGAGATTTAAACCTGTGGCAATTTGTTCACGCTTACAATACAAAATAAATATTTTCCTCGGCGACTTCTTTTTCTTTGCATACGAATGGCACTTTATTTAGCTTTTTGAATCATTGCTTGAAGATGTCAATGTTCGGTATTCGGAAATGAATACTGAGTGGTATAATCAGTCTTACTGTATTGTAGGAGTATTAATTTTCATCCCAGTAGATTTTTGGTGTACTTACATATAAAATATTTATAGGTAGTTACCTAAGTGATCAAACGCAACCGCATCAGTTGCTTTAAATCAGTTGCTTTTAATTACAATGACGTTTGGCCCTTCGCAATTTGTTCCAGATTGTACAAACTTACGAAAGTTTAAGAAGATCTATAGGTTTACAGACTTTCTTATATGAAAAACGATAATTCGTAAACATGACCAACAATGTAGTAATTATCATTTAAATTACTACATGATTTTATATCCTGGAGTGAAATGTCTACTATCAGCAGAACAACCTAATGTTCTGTACCGCATGATATTGCCGTACTCGACACATAAGAGAGTCCAGAATCGTCGTCCCATTACCTTCAATCACAATGAGCTTATCACAGAATGAATAGCTCTGACGCGAGCTATCGCGCCGGTAAATAACCAGATATGGACGCTCGCGGACGCTCCAGTGGGAATCCCGTTGAGGCTGATAGGTGTGGACATTTATTGAGTTGTCATATTATAATGAGAAGGTGTCTTGACATCTTATCCCGGTATGTGGCCCTACGAGAAATGTCATTATGATCAATAAAATTAACGAAATTTTTGTTCGGTGAAGTTAAAATATCTACTCAAAGTCGTCTAAGCGAGACCTTTAGTGCCTTACTACTATTGTTTTAGTGTAAGTAATTTAGTTTTGTGATTCTTGAAGTCACCAAGAGGGACGTAGTAAAAAGACATTCATGTTGTTCTAACGTTTTAAATAAAGTAAATCAATTTGAATTGACTGTTAAGAAGGATCTTTTTATAAAACTTTCACTCAATATTTATACAATCGAAGAAAATGGTCAAACTGTCAATGAAGCCCAGCTAAATGCATGCTAGGATCTGGATGGCGGAGTCCCAATAAATCAAGCTAATTGGCGGCCCACGTGCCCGCGCGGCCGTGGGTCGCTCCCCCGCGAGCTAATTATTCTGAGTTTCAATTTCAAAGTGTCCGGTGTTTGGCGTCCGCTTTGATATTTCCCGATTTGTATGGCGGAGAGAGAAAATGTTAAGGCTGACTAACAACTGCTACCACGAAAATAGTGAATAAGTTATAATAAATAATCTATGATCGCTGGCATGCCCCTGTTTATATAAGGTCTAACAAAATATACCGAAACTGTTTTAAAGGTGAATTCAGTCCGCAATAGTGAACCACTGAACATATATATGACGAAATATGAAAAAAAAAATTTGCCTTTCCGTATAAACTCGGATCAGATACTACCTGTCTGTACTGATATAGAGTACCTTGGGAAAAGTTTTTCAGTATCATGGACTAAATTAACCCTTAAAATAGTTTCAGATTTTGTTTGACGTTATATTAGTAATAAAGAATTTCAAATCCCCACTTCTCTTATTTTAGCACTTTCCTAGTTGCATCCTTCCGGATCCGATGTTCAACTAGTTTCTTAATTCAAAAAAATATTCTTTTACACTAAGGTGAATTACAGTACCTACATATCCCATCAAAAACAATACTTGTCAAAAAAACCAAGTCTCGCAACTCAGTTGTTCTGCGGTAAAAAGTTGTGAGATCCATGTAATACCAAGTCGGTTATTAATTTATTCAGTCTCTACTTAAGCGACTTTCTGTCTTAATACGTCCAGTCTCTAAGACCACGATCGTGGTCCATAACAATTGAAAATCAATTGTGTCTGGAATCTCCGTACTCGAAGCATTAAGTTGTTACGTAATAATTAACAGCATCTTATAGTGACGCATATCAATATTAAAATTCTTTAATGTTTTATATAAATATATCGAGACTTGGCCATCGCACTAAATAATTGAATTTACATGTGTTTTCAGGCGATTGAATTTACACGTGTTTTCAGGCGATGGCCAAGTCTCAATATATTTATATGAAACATTAAAGAATTTTAATATTGATATGCGTCACTATAAGATGCTGTTAATTATTACGTAACAACTTAATGCTTCGAGTACGGAGATTCCAGACACAATTGATTTTCAATTGTTATGGACCACGATCGTGGTCTTAGAGACTGGACGTATTAAGACAGAAAGTCGCTTAAGTAGAGACTGAATAAATTAATAACCGACTTGGTATTACATGGATCTCACAACTTTTTACCGCAGAACAACTGAGTTGCGAGACTTGGTTTTTTTGACAAGTATTGTTTTTGATGGGATCTCATTTCTTTTTGTATTTTGTAGACAGTTCTACTTTATAAATACTTAGGTACTTAAAGTATCAATATTAAATTTAAATTATTTATCCGAACAACGTCCAAATTGTAAGCAAATAATATCAGTAAACCAATGAGAGTAGCCTTTAGTCGTCAAACTAATATAGCAATCGAAATTATCAATGAAAATCGCAAACTTATAGGTAAGACTTCTGGGCACATCCGAACAGCATTGGGTCGCTCGCGCGTATGAGAGCGGCTGCTCTGCTGTTCGCTCGGCGACATTCACCTTTCCGCGCGCCCCGCCACTGTCCCCGCCCCGCGCCCTCGCGCTAGCACCGCGCAGCGCGTAGTAACGGCCCGCGCTCACTCGCTAGCATCGCAGCGCGTGGTATAATAATTAATTTACAACCTTACGCACTCGTAATAAGTACGAATACGCACGTAGGTACGTTTTTTGCATTAAATAATTTAATTTACACGTGTTTTCATGACGGGAATACCCATTTTTTGCTCGATTTGGCAGGGGCACTACCATGCGCCTATATTTATATGGGACTAGCTTAAACCCGCGGCTTCGCACGCAATAATAATAACTGCCGTAAAACATCGTTACGAATAAAGCCAATATTGAAAAATTTTACTGAAGACTTGGCTGTATGGGCTTAATTTTCTTTGCGGTCTTTTCTAGATTTTTTAGTTTTTCCTTGATTCATACACTAAACACTACTTATATTCCAAATTTGAAGCTTCTAGGTCTGCTAGAAGTGCCTTAGAATTTTGATGATCGGTGAGTCAGTGAGTGACAAAATTAAGAAATTTGACCCGTTATAATTCTTAAAATACTGCTTCAAATTGAATGAAATTTGAAATATACCGTGTCTTTACAATGCTTGCATGGTTACTTAAATTTTAGTCTTCTAGTTTTATCCACAACGAAGTTACAGGGGGTCGAAAATGGTCTGAATTGCTTCGAGAAAAGGATGGTACGGCCGTGACGCTTTTTTGCTCGACTTGGTGGGGGCACTGCCGTGCCCCCAGATAAGGGTACTTAACATTAGGTTTGAACAGCTAATTATAGAAGAAAACATTTGTCAAGTTTAGACCTCTTGGAAATGAATTTTGGTTTCTACCGTACGAGCTGGTCAGAAGTTGCGCAAGTATTTGATAAATTATGCCTTGTGTTAATAGGTTCTGCTCGAAAACTAACGTCGTTTAGATTCCTAGCTCGATCCTAGCCGTCAATCAGCCGCAATCGATGGAAATTAATGTGCGCTGCCCATTGCCGCGCGGGCAGGTTTTCAATCAGCGCGCGCAAACACCGGGCGGGAGGTGGTCCTAACCCAGATATTAATTACAGGCGGATCATAAATCTCCTAGTGTTAAATAAGTTTTCGAGAGGTGGGTGCAGAAGAGAGTGCAAGCTGTAACGCGATATGGGAATATTATAAAGCTCAGCGTGAAACGCCACAAATACAGAAAGCAGGCTGAAAGCATCCGCGTGAGATTTCAAGCTGACTTTGATGATGTAGCACCGGGAATTAAAAGTTTTACGGGTGTTTTGATCCGAATTATCGTGCCATAAGTTTTACAGAACGTAACATCAGGCAAGACGGCGACCGATACTATCACTATGAGTTTCAGGGTTTTATCCTAGTCATTCCAAAATGCTAAGAAGTAGATGGAGGAGACCTTCGCCCAGTAGTTGTATTGTATTGGTTAGATACAACAAACCGTGTACGATCTCCTGTTCTAGGCCTATCGCCAGCTCCAGTAGACCGCTATAATCCATCATATAATTACGCGGGTGGTGCCGATGCTGAGATCTCGATTGCCTGAGTTATGTTTCCTGCTCGCTATCAGCAGATAAGCGCCGCCTCTTAGCTGATAACACCAGCTCTACGTAGCTTTAGAAATATAATCAAATTAAGTGCAGGTTTCGTGCCCATTGCTCATCATATCGCTTGGCGATCTGGGGTGACACACTTTTCGTGGTATTTTCGTGGGTGTATAGGTTGCAGAACAAACTTATCAATCTGTTGCCAAGAAATATTACAGGGGATCCTTCAAGATACAAAATAATCCAACCGATTGAGCGGATGTGGGATTGGAAATGCTCGAGGAAGAGCTTTGTCATGTTATGCGGCTAAAATGCTGAGGATGATAATTGCCACGGGCCATTGTGACGTTTGTTTGTTTGTTTGTTTGTTTGTTAAAACTTTATTGTACCAAAACAAAACATATACAAAGACCACTTACGAAAGAGAAAATATACAAAGGCGGACTTATCCCATGTAGGGAGGGATCTCTTCCAGTCAACCTGCGATAGATTAAGAGGATATTTACTCAATTAAAAGGTAGAAGCAAGTACGTACAAATTTAACTATAAGATCATACTTACATGCTACACACATACATACATTTTAAACATACATAAATAATATACTGACTATATACATATACATAAATAAAATAAATAAAGAAATATATAGGGACAAATCACACATACATATTGAATACTAATAAATATTACAGATAAGTACTTAATTCAGTCCAAGTGTGATGCAACCAAAGAGGACTTTGATAACCTAATTATAAACGATTTCAGCGAAGGTGCCATCTTTACTTCAGCAGGAAGCGAGTTCCAGAGCTTTACCGCCAATACTACAGTATTATAATAAAGATTTGGAATACGACTAAGACGAAAACCGTGGAATGTCCAGAACGAGACTACCGGCTGCGCACAAACGACTATCTATATCCCGAAAATTGAATTTGCAGTGCAGGTAATCTGGGGAAGAAGGATTGAAAAGGGCATTGAAGAGGAGGGAAAGAATATGAATATTACGACGTATCCTAACAGGAAACCAATATAGTTTTTTTCGAAACTCGGTAATGTGGTCGAATTGACGTTATGTGTGAGGTCAAAATCACTATTTCGTAATTATACTTACTTAAAGCCTGAAATAAAAGTTTTTTTTTACAATTTGATTATTTTCACGATAAAACAAAAAATGGTTTAAATATAGATGTAAATGTCCGGTAAAGTATTAAATTAAATAGAAATAAAGACTTGACTGACATCATGCAAATGATTGACAATTTATTTGTTTTGCGTATATAAGTAGGCAGGTACTTCATATATTTACTCGTATTGTTAGAATCAATTCATGGCCACATTACCGTCTTAACCAATAAATAAATTACTGCAAACAACAATAAAATGCGTAATCGATGATGATATATTATCACCACAATTTATGAAGTTCTGACAATTATGTGCATATTACAAGTTATTCAATACATTATTTGAATACCTAGATATTAGAATAACAAATAATACAATTGCAAGTGTTACATTTTCAATGCCTATTAACACAGATACCGTTTGTTTAATAACTAACTTTAGTCTAGTAACTAAACTAAAATTTGTATCTAATGGCAACAACTCACGTCTCCCACAACACACACGCAACAAATTAAAATAAATTTTCAAAAAGGGCATAATAGATGTTCGCAAAACACGAAATGTATCTTGATTTACAAAAGCTGTAAGTATTTTGATCCTCCTATCGTTCGAGTTGGTCAAGCCAGTTGACAAACATGACATACCTTCTAAACAAAAAGAATCTGATTCTCGTCAAAATTACTGAGAACCTATAGTGTTAGCGACGTTTGCTGTCTGCCCTAAAGGTTTAAAGACTAGAGAGATAATTTATAATTGACCGAGCGAGCGAAGCGAGCGAAGCGTCTCAGTTTCGAGACTAGCCAAAAATTCTTTTGTCCGTCTGTCTGTCTGTCTGTCTGTCTGTTCTCGCCTACAGGTCGCATTTCTTAACCGATTCTCATGAAATTTTGTAAGCAGGTTCAGCAACTACATATAATTTTTTTGTCGAGCCAGTTTTTCGAAATTTTTCAAAATGGCGGAAATATGGGGGTTTAAAATTTTAAAACTGTCATATATTCGCCATTTCAAAATATTTTCAAAAATGTCATAAGACTTTTTTGTTGCCATTATAAAAACAATTTTTATTTATTTTAGCAACTTTTTTGTTTTAACAACTTTTTTATACGTTACATACATACATACATACTATCACGTCTTTATCCCTAATGGGGCAGACAGAGCATTTTGGGTCTTGCGGCTCTATGCAGAGCCTAGGGCCGCAAGACTCAAAAGCCACTTTTAGCGTCATGGTGGGCGAGAAGATGGAAAAGCAATCAATACAGTGACGGGTTGCTAGCCGCATCGCCTGTTAAAATGATTCGCATTTTTGCCCATTCCCTCGATCGGCTTTTACGATCTGCGCGGGAAGAGAAGCAGCTGGTACATTCTAAGTTTTTTCGTTTCTCCCAGACCAGCATGGGAGGTATATATACGTTATAGGTACTTAAACGGGTTTAGGGTGCCTCGCGAAGTCTAGCTGACTAAGCCGTGACGGATATACAATACAAATCTTCTTACAACATATACTAAAAATATTTAAGGGTAAATTCAGTCCGGGTTACTGAACAACTTTCTTACAAATACATACACCCTGGGGTCCACGAAGTAATTTCTCTGAATAACTATTATAGTTATTATTTTGAGTTTCATAAGTAGTTTTATAAATTTTGATCATATTTAACCGACTTAAAAAAAGGGTTTTGCTTATTTTACAATTACTTTTTTTTTTCAGTTTTTACCTATTTTGATTAATTGTTGGCTTGTTAATTAAATTTAGCAATTTTGATGAGCGAACTTTCGTTCAATCGCTATCGCTGCCTGTCTGTGCTTTTGTAGTAGTATTAGTAGTTATGCTACGAACTAACAAGAGATCAACAGCAACCAAAGCCCGCGAAGTAGCTTTACGAAGAGAGTAAGAAACCAATGAGCAGCGGCATAGAGCCATGGCAATACAAATAAACATTTAAACGAAAACCCATTAATAGTTATCTGGTTTTTCCAACAACGAGCTGACTTTGTCATTTGAAAAATGATGGGTAATTTTTCGGTGAAAGACTACTGGTACAGAACTGAATTTCAGCATCACGGTAGACCTCATATCCATGGGATTGTATGGATGGAAGGTGCTCCTGACATTTCAGAGCTAGATCGAAAGTCATTTAAAGAAAGGGCTGTGATTGGCAACTATTTTGGAAATTTGGTCACAACCATGAATCCGCATATCGGTAAACATGCACCGATAATTCATCCAAATCAGGTACATAATTCTGAAATAATAATCGCGAGGTCTAAGTTCGTGGCGAACTACTAGTAATATAAGTTGTTAAAACTCTTTACTCTAAAGTTACTTTCTCACACATAATTCTCTAACACCGTAGAAAAAAAACCATAGAACCCATTGAATAACTAATAGAACCAATTAACGTTAAATTTAAATTAAAAGTAGAACCAGCGGGGGATTGGTCAATCAATTTAAATGAATATTTAGAAAGCGTACAATCAGCCAGTAATTAACAGGCGGATAGACATGAATTATGCAGCGGTTAATTTGTACAAATATTGTGAGCGACCAACCGCCCACAGCAGCGCACGCTATGATTTGCTTCTCGCCGCGAACAACCAACAAATCGATGGACTGAATTAATTAATTTATTACCGTAGAGTTTGTTTTCAGCTGGTTACTGTAGTGAATGATATATATTCACATCGAAACTACAAGAGAGTCGGAGGAGCCAAAAATTTTACTGTGCCGAGCAAACCCACAAATTAGAAAAAAAAACGTATTTTAGAAAATCAGTAGCGATCCAAAATATCTATTTATTAGTACGTGAAGATTTTTTGAATTGTTTTTTTTGCACGCTATTCGTGTCCCATATTGTAGGTGTCTTCAATCCAGAGATTCTTAAGTAAGCTATAGGGTAAAAAGTAACTAGAACACTATTCATAAGCTCTGTATAATCGGATACGAGCAATCAATCACACAAAAACAAGCTCGTGCCACCTTTAATTCGATCTTCAAAGCAATGACGAGGAACACAAGGTTTCATTGTGACGTCATTTATAGTCTTTGATATCATTGTCAGTTTCCTAAGTAGAAACAAGTGTCTGATGAAAAGCAGATACAGTTTATGCATTTGTTAGTGGTCTCAGAAAGTAAAATCAATTCCAAAATAACCTGACACGATGAATACAGGAAAATCCGTAGTCCATGTAAGTAGATGGATTACAGATCTTCCTGAGTCATCGCATGTGCCGTCCAGAAGATGACTCTCTGGATACGAATGTACGTATTCAGAGTTCATTATCATCAAAGAATGAGGTGCAGTTCTGCACCAGTATTTATAGTTACTATATCCTGTTTCTAAAATGAACAAACCGAGTACTTTATTCGTTACTACGAGTAGAAAGAAGGAAAAGGTTAAATAACTTTTTTTTTATTTAACCTCTTCCTTCCTGTAGCTGAGTAAAGTTCTCTCCTTCTTTCCATCTGTATCTGTCTACTTTAATTACCGACCATGCATACTGAAAATTTGTTAAGACCATCAAGACCATCTTGTCTCGTCTCGTCGCCCAATTTCTGAGGAGTCATATTACCCGCCCAATTTCACTCTTTCTTCTTTTCATTCACTGCTTTATAGTCAACAATCTCTTAACAATAAACAATTTTATTATTTATTATTCAGGACAACTATCGTTCCGTGTGTTTCCCTGTCGTTAAGAAGTTTATTCTTTGAGAATTAAAACAAAGCATTGATATGTTCCAAATCTAAGTGTTGAACTTCATTAATTTGTCGTAAACTCGATAATAAGGTTTCAAAGGACGATGCAGCGGTTTTATGACCGCCTCGTGTGACCGCCGGTCCTTTGATTTGAGATAGCGGCTGTAAAGCCCACGTCCAACTAATTTTACGATGACGAACCAAAGGAATTAAATTTTTATGGGATTATACATATAGAGAGAGAAGTCGATCAAGGGAATGGAGGTCCTGGGACTCTTGGGATCCTTAGAATAACAATAAGAATATTTTTATTTGCTGACATACAATACAAAGGATGTCAATAGTACCGTGTCTAGATTTTAAAATCTCCGCCAATAGTCCCTTCAGGTTCAGGTGTTTGTCGCCAATTGTAAGGATCTTTTTCTTTTCTTTAGGATTCGATTTGGCACCGATAGTGACATCTATTGACGTACTTGAAGTTTGAGCGGCATTATGTACGATCTGTCGTCTTTTGTTGCTGATACTCTAGTTTAACCAAAGTGGCGCCATCTGTGTCGTCTTGAGCTTGATCATTAGTGAAATCCAATATCTGAAGACTTGCTGTCATGTTTTTTTTTACATTTACATTCAGCTTCGGGGTAGTCTTACAAATTTGTGACAACTTGTTAATCTTTAGTTCGTATTCGTACTCTGAGATACGCTTGAGTAGGTTCTGATTTCTGATACTAAAATAGCGATCTCGTTTTCCACAATTTCAAGTCTTTCCTCGAGTACAGTACTTTTACGCGTCAGTTCTATAGTAGCTGAATAAAATTGTGATTTGGTTTATCTTCTATTTGTGGTAGCATGTTTGGAAGTCGACATCAAAAAAGAGCATTCATCCTTTGAAGACTTATACAGAGTAAATCTGTAACCTTGCTATATTTTCAGATGTACCTATACCGATTATACTAAACAACTTTCCCAAAGAACATCAAAATACGGAAAAAGAGCTGATTAGCATTTTGTAAGGGGGAACCATTTTTTTCATATTTAGATCATGTTCCTTGGGGAAAGTTGTTAAGTATGATCGGTATAGGTACGTCTGAGAATATGGCAAGGTTACAGATTTACAGCCTGTATATTACTGTATAAGTCTTTAAAGGAATTTTATGTGGGAATGTTAGCTTTATTGCGAAAAGTGTTGCAATTTTCTGGTGTTGGAGTTGATACTTCATACTGTCACGGCATCGGTAAGTTACTTGTGTTTGAGTTACTGGTGCTTGGTGTTAGGGTTAATTCATCACAGCAGGTACGGCATTAATTTTTATTTTTGTGTGCTGGAGACGTTATCCAAAAGCATTGAAAGGAAACACTCGTAAATCCAAATGATAGAAATCATCTAGAAGTTATTTGTTATGTTGATAATTTAAATTTAATTACTGGATCTTAGCTTTTGTCATAATTTCACTACAATTTCTCTTCCAATACAAATGTCATGTTACTTCAAAACGACGGAGAAATAGACATAGAGGTAAAGCGTCGGGTCAATGCAAGTTGGCAGAAGTGGCGGGAAGTGACTAGTACAACATGTGACCTAAAAATGCCGTTAAATAAATCCGTTATACGACCGGTAATATTATACGGTTCAGAATACTGGGCCACACAAGTGCAGGACGAGAAAAGGCTCCATTCTGCGGAAATGAGGATGTTGAGATGGATCTGCGGAGTGACGCGGAAGGATAAGGTGAGAAACGTGTACATAAGAGGTAGCTTGAAGGTTGCACCGATAACAGACAAGGTAAGAAGTAACAGATTGGCTGGGTTTGGACACGTTATGCGAAGAGAAAGAGAACATGTTACGCTAAAGACACTTAATATGAAGGTAAATGGACGTAAAGGAAGAGGAAGACCAAAGAAAAGATGTATGGAGTGCGTTAAGCATGATATGAGTATAGTTGGGGTGGACGAAGAAATGACGGGAAATAGGAGAATATGAAGGGATAAGACATACTGCGCCGACTCCAAATAAAATGGGAAAAGGTGAGACAGAAGAAGAGACAAATGTCCTGTTGTCAACATATTATCATTTCACTATTTAAACAGTAAGTCGAAATATTCACGATCATATACAGATTTACTTTTTGTTTTACTTATCGCTGTTGCCAATGCACAATAAAGCTTGCGAACTCACTAGTGCAGATTTGTATTGTCACTCAATGTATTCCGTTCTTTTAACTTCGTATTAGTTGTGTTGATATTTTTCGTTTAATAATACAGAGCTCAATATTTACTTGCCACAATGGCTTACATTTTAAACAGGAGATAAACTGACAATCTATTTAAACGTCAACAGTCTAACACTGGTGTCAGATTTCTCGAGCTGCCTACGTTTGAACAAGTACTAAAATATTGATTGCAAAAATCGAAATTACTTCATTTTTCACCAATCTATTATTTAACCAAATTTAAAATAGCTAATGCAATAAAAACTGACAAACAACGTCATAATATTTATTGATCCCTAATTGATTTCCAGAAACATCGATGTAATCTAACAAAGAATACTAAACCACCTTGTTAGAATGTCTATTTTTATTAAAATGTTGCCTACGGGTCTGAGAATTCGATAATAAGAGCTACGCGACACGCATTCCTGCAGCATGTTTACAAATGTGGCCATCTCATAGAATGCTAGCAATGTTGTCTGTGGTGTGGTTTATGGCCGAGGAGGAAGATTGATGGGGTTCTGGCTGCTGCGTCGTGTACAATTTGTGGAAATATTGTTATTTCTTTTTTATTTACGAGCGGAATTGATAACGCTTTAATATTTTAGCGATCGAATTATTCCGTAGTCGTAATGTTAATTTTAAACTTATTACTTTATAAGCCTGTAGTGTCCCATAGCAGGGCAAAGGCCTCTTCTCTTGAAAAATAATTCTTTTCCACAAAATTGTATCAGTGACGAAAGTTGGCTAGCTCTTATCGTATGCTTTTAGTTGTTCTGCCCGAACAGTAATATGTGTAATTATTTTGATGATCTTTGACAGAATATAATGAATTTAATGAAATCAGTGAATTTATTTTACATAGTGAAGTTATAATTAATTGTATTTAATTGAATTAAAGATGATCAATGTTCGTTATTTTACTTTCATCTACAACTTTTAATGCATAAGCAATAAAATATGTAGATGGAAGTAAAATATACACCTATAAATGGATACCTATCAATATGATAAAATAAATTAGTCTAAAACAATTGTCCTTCCTGTCCTCGGTTTATAGCACGGCTTACCTCGTTGGTAAAATTCTAGGCTCGTCGCTGAGCGACGTAGGGGTAGCCGGCTTAGCCGTGGCCAGGGATGCTTGGATGGGTGCAACCGGCCCGGGTCGAATCCGGCTTCGCAGCGGCAATGGGATGAGCCTCTCTGCTTGATTATTCGGAAACAATTATTAGACAACACGAAAATTGAGGTGGAGAGGTCTCGTCTCTTAGCAATTTGCGAGCCGGAGTCGGGGTATTGGTTAAATGCCATACCGTCAGCGAGTGTAGGCACCCTCTTGGAGAGAACCACTTTTAGTTTAGCGGTCAGTCTTCGATTGGGAGCTAGAACGAATGAGCCACATCGCTGTCGCTGGCGTGGAGATGTCGATCCCCTGGGCCACCACGGCTTGGCTTGTCGTCGCAGCGCAGGGCGAGTTTCACGTCACGCCGCCTTGAATGACGTCATCCGTCGTGCTCTTGCCAGTGCCGGTGTGCCAGCAATACTCGAACCGAATGGTATCGCGCGAGACGATGGCAAGAGGCCCGACGACATGACGCTCATCCCTTGGAAGAACGGGCGGTCGCTTGTGTGGGATGCTACATGCGTAGACACTGTAGCTGCATCCCATGTACGGGCGACAGCCCGAAAGGCGGGCGCGGCAGCGACGACAGCAGAAGCCATCAAGCGGCGCAAATATGCGGCTCTGGGAGAGCCGTATATATTTGTGCCTTTTGCTGTGGAGACCTTAGGGCCCTGGGGTGCGGAAGCTCGTCAAATTTTTAAGGAAATTTCCGCACGCCTGATTGATGTCTCCGGGGACCCAAGGGCGGGCGCGCATTTCGGACAGCGTTTAAGTATTGCTATCCAACGCGGAAATGCCGCCAGCCTCTTGGGTACTTTGCCCTGTGACGGCAGCGATTTGGCCTCAATTTTTTATATAATTTAATATAAATTATTTTTAATTAGTTTTAGTTAGTTTTAATTTTAGGTTGTATTTATTTAGTTAATATTATATTGTTATATTCTAAGGGTGTATTCAGTATATAAAATTCATATTAAATGTCTAAAACAAAATAATAAGAAAAGAGCATTGATCCTATATAAAAGCGTTTAATGAAGCCTCTAATAAGTAACAATGTCAAAGAAATGTTCTCAGATCAGATCAGGTCAATCAACAACCGGCCCCGGAATATTAAACCGAAAGAAAAATAGCCGGAGAGCTTATCGCCTATAAATTACATTGAGTGGTCCCGCTACCAACCGAAGATCGTGCAAGGTAGAAATGAAATAATTTAGTTTAGCCTTCTGCTCCTAAGATCATTATGTTAAACGGGCATGAAACGACTTAAGATTACTTACATATACATTACCAAGTCTCATAAAGACATTTTTAAAGGGTAAAGTTTTAAAGTTGAAATTTGTGTAATTTACTTGTAAATGTTTATTATATGAAACGCACACAAATTCATACATACCCACGTTACGTACATACGTATTATTTTCACGCCTGTTTCCCAATGCCAGTAGGCAGAAATATCTCCACTTGCTACGATCCTTCTACGATCCTTGTAAACCTTGAAACGGAAATTTATTAAAAAAATAAAGACGCAGCCGTCGAATTGTTTGCATACTCCATACTGTCATCGCCTTCTGTACATTCGTTGCTGTGTGTCTCCTATTACAGAATATTACGGGTATTAGCATGTATTACACAGATTATACAATGTCTCGCGGCCTCTCTAAATTATCACGTCGTTCCGGGGAGGCCGCGGAGTTTGTACACCATTACTAGTGTAGTGTAGTCGGGGAGCTAGAATGACATTTGTTTGATTATAACATTTTATAGGGTCACTTACATACATAGACCTAGACAAGAAATATAGGTTGTTTATTCGGTCAAGCTTGATATTTTGAAGCATGTTTAAGGACTCTTGCTCGTCAGAATCGTCAGGAAGCGATTTTTATGTCATTGGTATTTAGTGTCTTTGAACAAGCTCGGTTATTTTAACCTCTTTTACAATAACTAATATTGTAACAACGCGATATCAATTACGAACGGGACTAATCGAATAATTTTACCATTTAGATAATGAGTGCAATAAATGTCCTAAGACTAGGTATTCCAGCTGAGGCCCCGCTTTAGAGTTTTTCAAAACCATTTGAGTCATAAAAAAGTGTTTTTACATTCTGAAAAAAAAAAAGATATGTATTAGTTACAAAATAATATAATTTAGAGCCACACAGAAATTGCATAATACCTCAAAATGCACTTTTATATAGTAGTGCTTGATTTTAAGGTTTCATGCAATTTTCTCTCTTAAATTATCTCCCAAATTCAACATAGTCTTTGTTCCAATAACATCCATTCGGCCGTCAGCTCCCGGCCCCCTCAGTCATAAATCTCGGGGCATGTTAATAAGATCCGATTATTGGGAATATATCGCGCCCGAGATATATAATATATCGCGCCCGAGACGATAACTCACGCCGGCGGTGATTACGTAATGTTTTAATAGGAATTTGTGGCTCTTCAGCCACGGACCACCTGGCTATGAAGATCGTCTTTGTTCTGGAATCTTTTAAAATTTGTTGACGATTTTTTTGAAACTATTTATGTAATGACACGTATTGCATATATATTAAAATATTTTTGTTCACAGCCCTATTACAAAAATCTTTTAGCTTGTTCTTCTCCTTATCTCAGCGTAGTTTCATCATTATTTGTGTTGCTTATGCAGAATAGTAAATTTTTAGAGTTCTGTAGTCAATAAGGAATCCTTATAGTTTCGCCATGTATGTCTGTCTGTCCACGGGTCTACTCAGCGACTACACGTACTAGAAAGCTGTAATTTGGCGTTGGTACGTATATATCAAACTTGCCCAAAAAGTGGTAAAATAAAATCTTGAACAAAAAGTCGGGAAGCTCACATTCTTGTAAAGTAGGAGTAATTCTGTTTTTAGCTTGGGAACTTTTCGATTTAGGGATCCGTTTCTGAAATATTATTGAAAGGGCAAATTTTTGTTAAGAGTTAATTTTCTCCCCCTCTATTTGCGAAACGGTTGCATGCGAACACGTAAAAAATTCACGGCAGTAGTACATAATAAGTAAGTAAAGTTAAAAAAGTTAAATGCAAATAACTTATAAAATGTATTCGGAAAAGGATTTCATACAAATCCAAACAAATTAGTTTTTTAGAAGTTTTTAGTCAGGTGAACTCTAAGTCAGCATTTGTAACTACGGAACCCTATACTGCGCGTGGCCTGACACGCACTTGGCCGGTTATTATTTAATATCATTTCGTCAGATTTTTTATTAATAATAACTAAATATCAGTTATTATTAATAAAAAATCCCAGTTATCCGGTCCACTAACATCCCATCCGCATAGCCCAAACCAAGTCAATCCCTCCCTGGCGATAGTTCGGCAGCTATGGAGGACTGTCCGTTAGTGTATCTCAATGGTACATTTAGGGATAGACCTCCGTAGATGCAGTTATCTCTCATTTTAGATAAAAAGGTACTAAAAGGCCTCTTCATGTTGGCTTTGGCCCCATGAACGCCTCAAAGAATCGGGTCCCCATGGACCCGTGGCTGTAAAGCGTACCAACATACTAAATATAAGTTATTTAGTTTAATAATAATATGTAATCTTTATGTTTATAAAAAAAACTTGACAGGTGTCAAGGGACACCCGGATGGAACGAAGTTTCTTTCGATTAATTAGGAGAGAGAGAGACAGACAGAGAAACATGCGCACGCCGCACGGCTTACGACTATAGCAAAAAGTGTCGTTACAACTATTGGTCTTAATTTTTTCCGTCTAGCCTCCTTTCGCAACGGGCGATAAGGATCTTCGTTCCAAAAAATCTTTAACTCTGGTTAGGTCAAATTCGTTTATTTGATTAGGCTAGAACTGTACCTATTGATACAATAGCAGTGTGACAAATTATAAACCACAAATTGGTGATGTAACAACTACCGCATCCCATTGTCCGGTCACAATCAGGCGATTTGTTAAACCAGCGGTCCGCGGACCGTGTCGGCGGTCCGGCGGACCGTCTGCCACGTCCGGTACAACGGTAATACTATACAATTAACGCAGGCTCAGTTACATTCCGAGCTCTGTATAGGGCTTAGTGACAGGAAAAGCGTAAGCGTAAGAAAAATATATATATATTATATAATAATTATATAGGTATTTTATTGAAAATATTACAAGTTAGCCTGCTACACTTGCACCCCTATTCCAAGTTCTTAACATGTCCCAAATGCAAACTGTTAAATAATGCATTAGCATTAAGTTTGATCCATTGTTATCAATCCATTATTAAATTGTGTGCAATAAACTTAAATAATAAAAAAAACAAGCATTGTACCTTCTTTTGAGTGCTTAAAAAAGTAGAACGGTTCACCCTTAACCAAAGACTGCTAATTTATTAATCACAAGTACGACCTTATATTGAGAATATTTTCACCTCTGGCTCACCGTTAGTTCATTAAAAAGAAAGCAAAAAGAAGCTGTTCATCCCGATATCTCCTAAACAAAGTGTATCGTTTGCCTGAGTATGAGCAGTGAGTCTGAGCTGAGTTCCTACCACTATCATGGACCGATTGTTAGGTGTGCTGTTTAAAGATCATCATCTTTATCATATCAGCCACAGGAAGTCCACTGCTGGACATAGGCCTCCCCCAAGGATTTCCAAAACGACCAATCGGAAGCAGCCTGATCCAGCGCCTTCCTTCAACCTTAGACAGGTCGCCTAACCATCTACCAGGTGGGTGCCGTGTCCTTCGCTGCGCTTGCCGGTACGTGGCTGCCATTCGAAAACCTTTCTGCCCCATTGGTCATCGATTTTTCGCGCTATGTATCCCGCCCACTGCCGATTTAATGAGCTAATCCGCTTAGCTATGTCAGTGACCCTCGTTTTTCTACGAATCTCCTCCACTGAGCATAGTCCTATACTGTTCTGGAAATTTCGTACTCCGCCTTCTCATGTCACTATAACCCCAGCCTACACAATAGCTCTGTGAACCAGTCGCGGATTGCGTTTCGTTTTGTTCTCTCAATTAGCCTAATGTGTTGTAAGTAGCAGTTTCTGGCGAGTTCGACTTGTTTCATATTTCTTAAATATTACTGCTAATTAAAGGTTTGTCTGTCCCTTGCCACCTGCGTCCGTTTTCATTGCATTGAACACTATAGTCACGCCTGGGTTACAAAGTAAAACCGTAGGTAGAGGATGCTCGTTGGCCAGCATCCTATATTGAGAGAATATTATACCTATGGTTGCTTGATGATAGCGCAGATACTCAGACGTAAAATGTAGTTCACTGCAATAAAAATGAATGATCATGACATGTTGGAAGTAGAAGTGGGACCATCTGACTATGAGTTTAAATAAATGTTTGTACGGATGGTTTGAAGAGCCGATGCATTTTTAAATTCGATTAAGAAACAGATATCCTTGCTGCATTGTATGTGATAACTGATAACATGTCTTTTTTTGAGAGCCTTACGTTGTAGTCATTTGTTACTTTGTGCCAGATAACTTATGTGTATTTTGTGCAATTCTGAAGATACTTTAAGCAACTAGGTGTTTTATCTTACTCATGAGTGTAGTCAGAAAAAGCCGATTTGTTCCATCATTGAGAAGTCATCTCACGTTAGTTTTAATAATATTATACTAAATGCACTTAACTTAGTGTTGTGAAGTGGTACAGGCATCAAAGCCTAAGGTTTTACTGCGCACAGTAAACGTAATGCGATCGGCTAACGGCTTCATAAGTGACTTCGCCCATTACCTCAAGGCGGATGGCATTGCAAAGCCTTATTCTGTTTTATTTTCACGCATTTACATCAATGCTACATTGCGATAGCTTCTGTTGATGACAATTGAAAAATACCTAGAAAGGGATATTTAAGTATCCTACATTACAGGCAGTATCAAGTCATCTTCTTATATTCGTGTCTGAGTTTACGAGTTGTCTGAAGACATCTGTCACAGCTTAATGACTGTCATCTAGTGACAAAAGTCATTGACTAATCTTCGTTTTTTCATCGGAAGCATGTAGGTAGCTGAGGTAGTTGAAAATGACAGTAGAATTTTACAACGTGGAAGGGACATACTCGTAACAAATCGAACCACAGGCGATACTAGATCACTATATTATACATACAAAACAAAATCGATATTCAGACAGGGCAATGATCTGCACGACGATTTTTATTTTAAAATATTTTTTAAATTATATAGTTTTATAGTTTTTTAATATAGTATTTGGTTTAACTGTATATGTATTAAGTATATGTTTTCTCAACGGTTTGTAAAGTTAAATAAAAGTATTAGTTAGTATCTTTGAAATATACAATAATACTTGTAATTTTATTACAACTAAGTTTAGTTCTAAATGGTTGTAACTTATAAACGACGAGACATTGGTTATAAATGGTCGGATTCCATTACACGTCCTTCACGCTGGGTGAAGCATCGCTCGCAAAGTCGAAACATCAGCCGCGAGTGCCTAAAGGCAAAACAAAGACTACATAAATTATAAATAGACGTTTTGAAATTGATGATCTATGGACGACAGTGGCTGACCAACTTGCGTTGGGAAAATTTATCAGCTGCTTTTCTTCTCGTAAAGTCTCTTGTCCGACTAAACGTGACCATACTGAACGTGTAGTGTCTCTTGTGAATTATCTTAAAGCTCATCGAAGTTATCGATTTATTCAAATGCAGTCAATATTATCTCTATCTCTATGAGAGTGTACCTATGATCGTAGTAGCTTAGGGAGTGTTTACATACTCCTCAGGATATCAATTTTTACCTATGACACTCGGAATTGAAATTTCACGTCCTCTCACATAGCATAGCTAGTTACAGACGCGTAATGGCATAACTATTCAGAGTTGTTAGTAAGAAGTAAATACCTAATAAGTAATTTAACTGAGATGGTAGGTACATAATAAAGACAAGATCGGATGGTAAGAATTGCTATGTATCAACGCCAACTTCTAAAAATAAGTAAACAAAATTTAATGAGCATTTGTTTTTTTAGAGCCCGTTAGATCCCATTGTCGGACAAAGGCCTCCCTCTCGGCTTACTATTTATTCCTGTTCTGTCCTTTCATGTACCACGTAAACATTGAACAAGGTAAACTAGGATGGAGCAGAAGTAAAATTATTATGCGTTTGAACCGACATTTCAAAATCAAACAGCCGACGGATCACCACGAACTTCACCTAAAAGGTAAAAGCTCCCTTATTCGGCGGCGTGCGTCTACTCGCGCAATTTATGCGAATGAATGCGCTTCATAATGCTAAGTGATATCGCCGCTTTAGTGGCCGTTGACCGCCTCACTTGTAGACTAACTATTGTCAATATTTTCTTCTTTTTCTTAATCAGCCTATAACAGCCATTGCTGGACTAAAAAAGGCCTCTGTCAATAAAAGGAGGATCTATGTGCTCCCGTGGATGTCGTAGAAGGCGACTTAGGAAATACAAGCTAAACAAAGCTTGCATACATCATAAGACCTCTCCAACCCGTCTGGCCAGCGAGGAGAGTATACGCCAAGTCCTCTGGCTGTTCTGGTCGAGTATGGCTCTGGTATGTTAGAGAGGGTCGTGCTCCTGCAGTGGAGATAAAGACCTGACGATGATGTGCCCATAATCACCACGCCGCCATTAGATCCTGTTGCCTACGTGTCTACCTACCTTCCTTAATCTCATCTTCGACACCCAAGAGAGAGGAAAAATTGCTTCAATGTGCTCGATGGCTTAGCTGTATTTTAGTGCGTAAAGAATAGATAACATGTGTGCCTGGTAGTGGCATTATACCTAGAGCTTCCACGTGCTTTACTAAAAATCGATCAAAATGATCATCTTTTCGTACAAAATCTGTTTCACTGAGCGCTGATTTGTGTGGAAATGCGAATTTCCCTTCTCATTTTTTGTCAATTATTTTTTAGGAAAGTAGAGTATTACGGGACTTACCGCGATTGATATCGCGATAATAATTGTGACCGTGAAACTCATCATAAGTAGTTTAAGTGACTAAACTAGCTCCAAACATTTGGCTAGTGTTTAAAAAGTCACCCCATTTATATACTATAACTAACACCCTGGTTGTTACCCGCGCCTTAAGTAGCCTATGTTTTAATTCAGGGTGTCAGCTTCCTGCATATCAAATTTTATAAAATATTATCCAGCCGTTTGTGCGTGAAGAAGTAAGAAACATACACACACTCACAAATTTTCACCTTTGCAATATTAGTGTGATAGTCAGAAGACAGTTTCCTCGGCAGTATAACAGCAGTTTGTCGTCTACCACCACAATCGGTCAACGCCTGTCATACATCAGTGTTTGCTGTTTGGCTATCTGCCTGATAGAATCAGCAGATAGATCGTAATCTACGCGAGGCACTGCCGCCGGCGCTTCTGATGCCCGATAGTTTAAGTTCACATTGGTCGAGCGGCAATTCGAGTCACTTGTTTGTATTTTCATTTGTTTATGTGGTTAATACAGATTATCCACAAAAAATCCCAAAACTAGAATTACTTTTGACAATAGAGCTTCTCTGTTCTCTTTCTAGTGACTATTTATGATACGGCAGAGTAGAATACCATTTTGTCAACACTCCTTTCCTTTCACATAGGTATCGTATCGTATGTACTCTGTGCAACTATTATATTATCGACTGCGATCACTTAACCTTTTACCCAGTGGTGATCATGGGGTAATCTTACTTTTATTGGCAGAGGCTTTTAGTCACGCAGTGGACTAATATAGGCTACTACAGAAAATGAAGCCGGAGAGCAAGCATGAATAGAGTTATGAGTGTTGACGAAGCAAAAGAGGTTTGCAAGGATCGTAGTAAGTGGAAATTTATAGTCTCTGCTTACCCCCATGGGAAACAGGCGTGAAAATATGTATTAATGTATGTACTGAAGCAGAAGGTAGGCAAAGGTCCACTTCCTGACATATTTCTTTCATTCCCACCGCCATTCAACTCACCCACTGTAAATCTGACTTCCGCGAACCACTGTGATGGGAAACGCGGCTGGTGTTGTGATAGCGCGTAATTAATCGGGAGCTTTATCCGGATTATGATGAGTATGACTTATGAATAAACCGCAAACGGGATTTCCGATGCGATATTGGCAAAAGTCGTTATGAAAATATACACGAAGCGTGCTTCAGGAAAAGTTTTACCCTCGTACTTATCCATAGAATATCTGCACAATTTAACTGATATCATAGCGCAGATTTTAATAAATATAACAATTGGATCATCATCATTATCATCCTAGCCCTTCTTCCGCCCACTGCTGAGCATAGGCCTCTCTTCATCTACGCCACCTATCTCAGTCCTGTGCTGTTCTCGTCCAGGTAACGTGTGACTCGTGAAGTGACTGACAAAGGAATACCACGGCTCCTAACTTTAATATTAGCTCCATAAGGACCTTATGATGCGTATTGCATAATAAATAGTTCTTCATAAAAAGGCTCTATGTTTACTTTTTTTAAATAAATTATCGTGTTCATATTTGATACCGACCTGGCTACCACAGAAGCTGTAATTACGACCTGCAGTGCAATTCTGGTATTTTACATTTTAACTGTCAAATTCACGATACAAAGTACGCTTCGAACACGCCTCGATTCGAACCAAAACCAGTTAAACTTTCTTCTGACATTTCAAATCGAAGGTGAGCGGAGTAGGGATTGAAAAACTACGATTTTTATCGGTTTTGTAGTAATTCTAGCTTTGTCTGTGGATGTAGACATGCAAATTGAAGATATCGATAAAAGGAATAGATCTTTATAAACAGACCATGGGTTTACCTGTGATTATTTCCGTCATATATGCAATGCAAAGTTTAGCTTTGAAACGTTTACAATTTTTAATATGTTGAGCGCCAATATGATAATCAAAATAAAGATTCATAAAAGAAACCCCAACCTCCTAAGTCACAATAACTATGAAACGCGAGGTAGGTCGTGCTCCGGAAATTGTTGGCACTGCCATACTCCAGAAATAATGCATTTTTCATTTGACGACCGCCGTAGCGTAGTGGTCACCATGCTAGTCCGCCACCCAGAGGCCCCGGGTTCGATTCCCGGTCAGGGCAAGTTGGAAAATGGCCTTTTTCAAATTGTCCTGGGTCTTAGATGTTTATCTATAAATGTATTTGTACTAAAATATAGTAACTATCGTTGAGTTAGTATCCCATAACACAAGTCTCAAACTTACTTTGGGGCTAGCTCAATCAGAGTAGTTTACATACATACATACATACTATCACGTCTTTATCCCTAATGGGGCAGACAGAGCATTTTGGGTCTTGCGGTTCTATGCAGAGCCCAGGACCGCAAGACCCAAAAGCCACTTTTAGTATCATGGTGGGCGAGAAGATGGAAAAGCAATCAATATAGTGATGGGTTGCTAGCCGCATCGCCTGATAACATGATTTGCATTTTTGCTCATTCCCTCGATCGGCTTTTACGATCTGAAATGGGAAGATCTTCGAACAATCCTACATTTGCTTTGCTCGTTCAACTTAAATATCGATTCGATAAATCTTTTCTTCTAGCAGTTTGCACATCCCTATTATAATCAAGTAAGTATTACATTTATTTAAACCAAATAACTTACAAATCTGTCAAGAATAGTAAAACTTCATAGACACACAAATGTCAAAAACTGTTTACCAGATTGAAAATATGTATAGTCCCAAATCTCTGTTATATATTTATGTAATAGCTTTACTACTATACCATCTACAGTGATCGTCCTGTCCGTTCCGTTTGCCCATCGTAATTACTGATTATGCAGGGAAGAGGCAATTCGTCCAGCAGTGGAATTTTATAAAAAATAAATAAATAGACAAGAATGTGAGAATAATATACGATATATATACACAAGCAATATTTATTTTTCTTATAATAAAACATTTCAAGATGAAAATATCTTGAAATAATCAATAATTTCCAGTATTCCAGTAGTTGTCCTTGAGCTTTAGTCAATAATTTTAATCCAATCTGTTTTTTCGAAACTCCTTTGAATCCTCTAACACTTAACACTTGTATTGCATATTATGGCACAAAGAGTTCCATTCATAACATCCAAAATAGTGTGTTTTGTGAAAATAATGTATATTTAATTCATAATATGAGTCCTGTAAAAATCAACATTATTAAAAATTTACAATATGTCATTTCAGAGCACTATACATGAGTTGACATGCTCCAGAATGATTAGAAAAACATATTGGTTTTGAAAAGAGTATATTCTTCAGATTCATACTCTCTTATATGAAATCTTCTAGTTTCTTCGCTGGATAGCAAAAGATAGCAAAAATAATCATTTCTCTTATCACCAGGGGCGGCTTTCAATCGCGGAGCAATGTCGTTAAAAAGTCTTAAGTCTAAGTCTTCTCACGCCAGGGTCCTACGGTCGAGAGAGACGAGCCGCTTTGCAGAGTAGTAACCTACTTGATTTTCATCTATCAAGTCTGTCGAGCGCGCTCGTTTTCTTGCTAACGCCTAAAATGAGAGTCTTGTTTGTAGTAACATCCACCATACCATCTTTTAATTTACTTTTATGGAGCTGAAAACTCAGTTATAAAACAACATAATCCCATTGCGTTGAACTGTCAGACTCGTTTGATTAGTCTTAGTCTTGACAAGCACTGGTAGACAACATTAAACATTTTTTTTGGTCTTTGGATAGGTTGCCAGGTCAGGTTTTGACTGTACCCGAGGTTTGTTTTCATTTTAGTCTAGATAGAATATTTTTAATCGACTTAAAAAAAAGGAGGATGTTATTAATTCGACTGTACCTGTTTTTTTTTGTATGTATGATTCTTTCATTACCCACGTAGGTATGTAGGTATATTTATTGGAACGCTGTCTAGCTGGAGGCCAGTCTTACTGGATTTTAACTTGTATCTAGTTTCGACGACCTCTGCTGTCTTGGGTTCGTCATACTAGGTTGTCACAGCAGAGGTCCCGGGTTCGATCTCCAGTCAGGTCAAGATGGAAAATGACCTTTTTCATATTGACGTGGGTTTGGATTTTTTACTATATATATATTTGTTATAAAATATAGTATCTACACAAGTCGTGAACTTACTTCGGGGCTAGCTCAATCTGTGGGATTTGTATAAACACATTTATTTATTTTGAAAAATCTAGTAATGTGAGGGTGACCGCTCGTGCTTTCACAAGTTAAGGAACCAGCCGAGGTCGAAACCTGGATTGGTGAGTGAGCGTCGCTTGGTAGACGTTGGCGCAAATTGGTTCGTTGCGACCAATATGTGAGCGATGTGCTCACATATTGGTCGCCACGAACGATGCGGGCGCTGTGACGGCGGCGCTTGGTAGACTATTTACCGTGGCTACAGCTCGACAGGCCTTACTCATTGGGATGAGTCCAGGGTCCACACATTTTCCCGGGTTAAAAAGTACCTTTGCTAGTTAGGCATAAATCTTGATAATAAGTTAGGTACCTGTATTCTTTTTTAGGGTTCCGTACCCAAAGGGTAAAAACGGGACCCTATTACTAAGACTTAGCTGTCTGTCCCTCTGTCCGTGTGTCTGTCTGTCACCAGGCTGTATCTCAAGAACCACCATAGTATATATATATGTATAGTATATATAGTTGAAATTTTTACAAATTATGTATTTCTGTTGCTACTATAACTATAAATACTTAAAACAAAATAAAATAAATATCTAAGGGGGCTGCCATACAACAAAAGCGATTTTTTATAGATAATGGTACGGAACCCTTAGTGCGCGAATCCGATTCGTACTTGGCCGGTTAGAGCTAGTACATACTGGGCGCTCGGCGTCGCGTTGGTCGCGTACACACACCGCTCTAAGGACGGCGTTCTACGCGCGATAGTAAGGTGCGAAAAAAGCAAAAAAAAAATGGAAAAGAAACGAATCGTGAAACGAAAGCGCGCGATCAAATGTTCAACAAAATGGCCGCTCATATATCTCAAAGCAGCGCGCGCTTGCATGTGTACATTTCTATTGAATTAGGGGTTCTCAAAAAGCGCGTTTTAAAACGCGCAATGTGTACCAATGTGCTCTTATTATATATATAAAAAAAATATAGAATCGTTGAGTAGATCCCATAAGAAAAGTCGCGAACTTACTTTGGGATTAGCTCAAACTGTGTAATTTGTCCGTATATATTTGTTTATCAAAACAAATTGTATTTATTTTATAAATTATAAGACCTAAACCGGCAATTTTCCGAAGACGAAAGCGCGAATATTCGTAGCATAGCATAAGCAAACGCACACGCACACGCATACGCGCACGCGTGCGCTTTAGCTCGTGCACATGCCTGTATTAGTGACTGCCCAGGTGAGATTAAATTTGAATCGGTAAGTTTCCTGGCCCCAAACTTGCTCACTCGGCTTCGATCGAACTTTGTAAATTACCAGAATACCAATCTAATGACATCTTACTTTCTATCGGGTTTGTTTCGAAGCGGGGCGAGGTCGGCTTTGTATGGGTTTTGGTTCGTACTTTCTTTCGAGTTGCTATCGTGTGCACAATAGGGATATTGACTAAAAATATTTTTTGGCTCAGAGTAGGTAGATTATTATTTTTTCTATTACTAACAAATAATGACAAAGATAATATGCATTTAAATTTCACATGACCCCACGATCACCTACGATTTTTAACTAAAGGTGTCTTAAATCATCCCCACTTCGACACTTGGAAGCGTATCTGTATCTTTGTAAATTTATATTACTTTGCTAACCGAAAAAATATGGGTCCTTTATTTTTGGATAATCTAGTTGACGGACCAAATAATATAATATCTTTTTATCCAGTCCACATCCCTTTTCAGAAATACAAATTCCTTTATGAGCTTTTAAATAATTTATAACTTGAACTTTGTAATTATTTTCTACGGATTATGAATTTTGTTAATGAATATTCAGTAATCATTGATTCTAGCCGCATCGCCTATGAACATAATTTAGATCTCACCATTACGCTAAGCCTGTCCTTTCGGTCTTACAGCCCTGGGCTCTGTGTATACCGTAAGGAATAAAAATGTGATAATGTATCTATTACGTGATATGCAAGCCGTTAGTCTTGGAAATCACCACGGTATAGCTGTCGTCAAGCTATGTCAGATACCTATAGACCACCAGTGTTGGCCAGTTACACAAACGAAAAACAAATACATATGTTAAAACCGAGATCTAATCAGTACTGCAGGTGAAGACAATACACACGTAGGAGTTCCTGTCACCTTACCAGTTTTCCGCCAGCCCAACCAAAGAAGGCAAGACGGAGTTTAATTCTAAAGTTCATTTTACGCGTATAAAGGCCTGGACTTCAGATAGATTACTATAAAAGCAGTGCATTTAGGCCTTTTAGCTCCACTGCTTAACTTAATTACATTAGATTATTTGTTTGTCAGGATCGTAGCAAGTGGAGGTCCATAGTCTCTGCCTACCCCTGTGGGAAACAGGCGTGATGTTATGTATGTATGTATTACATTATTTGTATCTTCTCGCCACAAACGTGTGTGTAAGTGGCCAACACTGGTTGCTTTACGACTGCCATACAATGATGACAGCCGGGGCCAACGGCTTTACGTGCCTTTCAAAGCCCGGAGTAGCTCGAGAAAATTTTATGCCACTTGTGGTCCCACCCAAATGCGGACCACGCCTGGTGTTGCTTAACTTGCTAGATTCCTATTTTAACATGTCTTTTTTAAGATGGTGACCCCTTGCCATACTCCTCTGTCGATAGATATGGGATTGATGTGGTCCTACCCCTAGAAAGTACTTTGTTAGACTTCGACATATATTTTTACATCTTCAATTTGGAATTTGGTATATCATCATTTCAGCCGAATAACGTCCACTGCTATATATTTGGTATATATATATATATATAATTTGGTATATGTTTAAAACATTTCTACAACATAAATTTATGTAAAAAGGTAAAATAAAAATATTTGTCCCAGTCCGCTCATATCACGAAAGAAAACACGCGTTCGAGGTTCGTTCGTAGTTTTGACAGCGGTTTCGATACAAAATCAGCGCTCAAACTATCCAAAGTACGATCATTGTAATTGCCGGAATACCAATTGCCTTCTGACAGCGTCAAAAACACGAAAGATGTCGAATCGTAGAATACCGATTCGGGGTTGACAGTTCAAATCGTAAGCAAACCCGCGGAAAACTGCTAACATGTTGTCACATATGACAGTAAGTCAAGTCGATTCAAGTTAATTCAACCAGATTCAAGTCGTTTTGTGTGACCAAAAAACGTCTCAGAATACCAATTCGAAACTGACAAGATGCTTTTGTGTCAAAGTTTAAAAAACTAATAGCTCAGAATCGCACTGCTGATGGATGGCTCTATCCGCCGTGTATGAGCTGTTAGATGCTGTCTGGTATGGTCCACTCTAAATTACACGACGCGCTCCGACATAGTGGAAGTTATTATGTTATAATGTAGGTAGACAGGCCTCTGGACAAATAGGAAGCCGAATATTTTAGAATTAGAAAATATTTTTTCACCGAAAAATCAAGAATGTTATTCTTCTTATCGTGTGTGTTAGTGACTAACACTAGTGTCAGAGTTTTAAACCGCCTTAAAGGCCTCTGACATGGTTTTAGATAACGAACAATGTCAAAGACAGTGACCGGGACCGACGGCTTAACGTGCCCTCCGAAGCACGGATCATCTAACTTATCAGACAATTATGATCAGCCTGCTATGTCCTAACACAAAGTCGTTGCCCCCGCCGGGAATCGAAACCGCAACGTCTGGGTACGAGCCGAACGCTCTAACCACTACACCACGGAGGCAGTGCTTACAGCAGATTTCCTTAACTACTTTTTGATAGCCATGATCTTATAAATTTAATTATTTTAACAGGAAAAATAGTTTCCTTATTAGTCATTGGTTCCGATTCTAGTAAGGAATGCGATTTTATTTATTATTAGAGTCGAATAGTAGATTTATTGTCTATCCAGTTTCAAATTATTAATTTCGTGTCAATTTCGCAGTTTACGTTCCGAAAATTAATGGCATTCTGGTATTTTGATTGATGTTGTTCCGTTTTATGCAGATTTTATTGCCACTTGACAAGGATTTTTGATTAGACTAAAACTGGGACAGTATTTTATATTTACATACATACATACATACATACATACTATCACGTCTTCATCCCTAATGGGGCAGACAGAGCATTTTGGGTCTTGCGGCTCTATGCAGAGCCCAGGGCTGCAAGACCCAAAAGCCACTTTTAGCGTCACGGTGGGCGAGAAGATAGAAAAGCAATCAATACAGTGATGGGTTGCTAGCCGCATCGCCTGTTAACATGATTCACATTTTCGCCCATTCCCTCGATCACCTCCTACGATCTGCGCGGGAAGTGAAGCAGCTGGTACATTCTAAGTTTTTTCTTTTCTCCCAGACCAGCATGTGATTTTATATTTTAACTGTTAAATTAACAGTCTAAGGCTCAGAGACGGTATCAACTTGTGAGGCATCATGTCATGGCTATAAAAAGTAAGCATTTTATAGGTGTATCGTCGACCTCCATGGCGTAATGGTCACCATGTAGTCTGCCAAACACCGATTCGGGGTTCGATTCCCGGTCAGGGCAAGTTGTAAAATGGCCTTTTTCAGATTGTTCTGGGTCTTGGATGTTTATCTATATATGTATTTGTTATAAAATATAGTATCGTTGGTAAGTATCCCATCACACATATCTCGAACTTACTTTGAGGCTAGCTCAGTGTAATTTGTCCCTATATATCTTATACCTTTAAAGGAGCAATTCTTGTATATTTATTTATAAATTTCTGTAATCTCGAAAACGGCTCTAACGATTTCGCTGAAAATTGGTATATGGGGGTTTTCGGGGGTAAACAATCGATCTAGATTAGTCTTAGGTTTGGGAAAACGCGTATTTTCGATGTTTGAGATGTAACCGAGCAAAGCTCGCCCAGGTACTATTTCTTAATTTCTTATTTATCAAATAGCCTCATGGCAAAACGGGGGATTTGAGACATTAGCTGCTTCCGTAGTTTTTAGTTCGTGCGTTCAGTTAAAATACGATTCTGTGGCTACCTGGTTAGCTATATTTGTTTGAGAGTATCTTTTAGACTAATGAGGTGAACTATCATTTGAGTTAGACCACGAAAGCTGCTAAAAAAGAATCATACATTTATTGGTTTGTCCATAAGAGATAAATTGCAATACCAAGAGAGAGTGAGAAAAAATAAGAGTCCCCTTACCCTAGACCAAAATACAACTTTCCATACAAACGTAGTCTACGTTTTATTTCAAAACGACATGTCCGATTTCGGCAAAATTTTGTAATTTCAAAGATATTGCAATTATCTAGGGTAATAACTGGTTTAGTAAAAATATGAACTTTGAATAGAATATAGTGTTTTATATCATTTTTGACCATCAGTATGGGAACTTCTAAATCGTTATATTTTCTTTCCAGTTCATAATTTTACTGTAGGAAACCAGTTATTACCCTAGATAATTGCAATTTCTTTACAATTACTAATTTTTACCGAAATCTGACATGTGGTTTCAAAATTAAACGTAGACTACGTTTGTATGGAGAAGTCTAGGGTAAGGGGACTCTTAGTAACCGACATTAAATAATACCACCCACCTTTCCTTTTAAGCGCATAATGCAAAGATTTTTGTACAAAGAAAATATAATGGGCATCAAAAATTCCAGTTGGAATATCACGGCTCCTAATTTTAATATTCGATAATGAACTGATTCCAGTTCGGAACACAATTTGCTGGGAATCTGCCACCGGCGATCTCCAATAAGGGCATCTCCAAATTGCCAGCCGCTACCTAAACAACACACTAGCCAGGCTACAGAAGGAGCACCGGTTTAGACACAAATCTTCTTCACCTTGATCACTTTTGTTTTCAGTTTATGATGCATTGATTGTTGTAGCTTTGTATTTATTTGTACTTTCTGAACCACCGGGTCCTGGTTTATGTTGAAAAATAATCTTTATTAGATTGTCCTGAATCTTACATTAATGTATCGATAGTCTTATCTTAAAAATGAAACGAAGATTACTTGTAAAAGGTTAGGTTATAAGCGAGAGTAGCATACTTACAAATTGATTATTTTTGTCCCTCGGTTATTCAATGTTGACTTATGAATCTACAAACCTTTATGTAAAAACTCTTAGTTTTTTGCCATCGCTCTAATATGGCTTTATATTACTTTGTTTATGTGCTCGCATAAACAAAGTACTTTGAATTTGATCCGAAACTGGTTAACTGCGTAAAATTATCTTACAATGATTTATTAACTACTCATGCATTGTAAGATATGAGCACCTATACGTGGCGATTAATTCCAACAACTGCGATGCGATTGTTAGTTAAGTGGTACATCTACGCCCTATTTAATTCACGCAGCCACTACTAAACCCAACAAAAACGTAATTGTGCCATACATCAACATCTCATTACGGCAAAAACGCAGGATGTTCCCGGCCCCAACCCTGTGATTACGCACAATAAATCGCGAGCGCGGACAAAACCAATTTTCAATAAGAAAACAAACAAAAAACCCGAATTCGTCGCGAGTTTGAAAGAAATCGAGATTAGAATTTGATTAGGAGTACAAAAAGAGTGATGAAACGTTAACTTGTTCAGGTAATATTGATATTGATACTTCGGAAGCCACGGACCCATCGTATTATCGTTTTGAGGAAATAAGTGCTCAAGAACGTCTTCAGATCTTGAGTACTTTCGATCATTACATTTTTTTTTCTTTTAATATGGTTGTGTTGGTTTGTTTGGGATAGATTTTTTCAAAGATACAATAGTGTGTAAGTAATATATCAAAGTAAAAAAAATTAAATCATTATTTGGCATCGAAAAATTTGCCGTTTGTACTGATAGTAAATGCAAGATTAGCTAGAACTTTTAGACACAAAACGATACGTCTATTATTTGTTTATTTGTTTATTGTTTAATAAGGCATACACAACAGGTAACAATCTTTTATACTTATATCTAAGATTTCATTGACATCTTGTCCTATTAGTACTTAAAATAGTGCGTTGAATAATTTGCACGTTTATGAATGTAACGAGCTGAAGTCAAGTCCTGCAGAGATCTTTCCTGATTACTCAAGCAACCATTATCGCAATTCACTCAGTTCAATTTTCACAATCGTGTCTTTATTGTTATAGGCCCATTTGTAACCGCTAACGACTAGGACGGCGTTCACACGATTTCCAAACGCGATCCGATGCGGCGACCTAACCCATCATTACTGTCAATCCTTTCAACTATCCTCTGTGAAATCACCTTTATCTCAAAAATACAATCAAATTTTAACTTTAGTGATTATACTATAGGATTCAAAGTGGTTTGTAGTTGTTGCTGGTTATGACAGCTGATCATTGTGAGTTTTGAAGTTTCCAGCCCCGCCTCTTCGCCCACGATACCTTATACGCCGGTTTTGGTAACTCCCTTGTTAACGTTTGTGTGTGAAGTAGATGAGCCTTGTAAAGGAACGTTAACGCGGTGGAGTTGGTCGAGGTATCGCAGAATTTGATGATTGCTGTTGTAGTGTCCGGCAATTGCGTCGAATTTGTTGTTCGTGATTCGATAATAGTAATGTACGTGCGTGGGGTAGCTTGAGTATCAATAACTTTTAGCCTCTAACTTCATGATCAATTGACTTGAACCATCACAGAAAAATTCAGAAATCAAAAAGGTTAAAATACAAAACATCAAGTCATGAAAAATAGTTTGATACCTATTTTAAAGACTCACAAAAGTGAAAAAAATCTTAGTAATGCTGCATAATAATTGTAAACAGATGACCAGAGCACTAACAGCACAGATTACTAATAAGTTACTACGTAACTAATATGCCACTTACTGAAATGAAAAAAGACGATCTAAACCTATTGATTTTTTTCTCCAGTACCTCAACATTTGTTACTTGAGAAGTTGAGATACAATGCTCTTTGAGTGACCAGTGCAGTCAGTAATCTGGGACGTTATGTTCTTACACTAACAAAATGGTGAGAATGTATCGAATCCGATACTCGTAATGAGTTACGAGTTTACGAAAGAAACGTAATCGGATACACTCGGGTGTCGCAAATGTATCTAATTACTACGAGTGTGTGCTGCGCAATCGTCTGCAGTTGACCACATTCATACGCTGTTTTGATCACAACAACGATCTTATCTAAGACGATAATGCCTACATTATTGATTATGCCTCTCAAGCAGGGATGTACTTCTAGGGTACCTACCACGTTTTGTGTTTTTATGACTCCAGTGCCGTGCCATATTATGTCCATAATTTAAGAACTACGTTTTTGTCTTATTGTGTGTATGCCGTATGTGTGTTGTATCTTTACATTTTTCTTCTACATAACTATAAATTAAAAAAAGAAGCGTAATATTCCTCTTCTTTTATCACTTGGAGCTTGCCGAGAAAAAGTACTCTACTCTGATTCTGTACATAATATAAGATTAACTGGGCCAAGTATGCTACCTTGTGGGATACCATAATTATTCCTTTTAAAGTCATCTGTCGGATGCTCAGTGTCTATAATATAATTTGTCAATAATACACACATGCTGAGTTCTGTGTTCGCGAAAGGATTTTATCCAATCGTTCGCTTTTGTCTACTTTGTGCAATAAAAGATCAAGTTGGACCAAATCAAAGGCTGTGGGCAGATCATGATATAAGACACTTGTATAGTAGTTGTTTTTAATATTTTTCGTAACATTATCAACTAGGTCTTACGCCGCTTACGTTATAGATTTTTTCTTTCTTCTTCTTCTTCGTGTGTGATAGTGATTAACACTATTGACATGGTTTTAGGTAACGACCAATGTCAAAGACAGTGACCGGGACCGACGGCTTAACGTGCCCTCCGAAGCACGGATACGCACTACACCACGGAGGCAGTTAATATTAATAATACATTTTTAAAAACTAAGTATGCAAACAGATATAAAGGCCTCATATTGAAGTAAGTATTTGCCACATCCTATAGGCACCTTTAACAACCAAATGCGCGTTGGCGAGCGTGAAAAAATTTTTTCATACCCTTTTTGAAGAACCTCTGGTGGTCTTTGGGGAAACCTGTCAGGGAGCTTATTGCTTCGAAAACTCAGATTGTTCTGATCTTGTCGGATGAGTGATTGTCGAGTGACTGACTGACTGACTGACTGACCTGAGACACAGCAGCAGCAGCAAGACGTGTGTGGCGGTCGCGGGCGCGCGGTCGGGACGCACGCGACGCACACATACCAACATGTTTCACATCCTAAGCATGGTTATGACACACACATGGCAACTTTACTGCTGTCCACTGCACACACTGTCGTATTTTGTGGAAATTATTTTCGTGATTAAAGTTGAAGTTGTATTGTTTTCCGCCTTTCTTGACACTCTTTGCACAATCTGAAACAAAATACAGTTGTATTAGTTTGTGCTGTTACTTTGTCTGCTAACTTATTTTACATATCTGGAAAAATGCACCTGCTGTTTATCTTCCTGCGCTGGTTGTGAAATTAACTGATAGAATTAGTGGCCTTTGGGTTTTATGGCCCAGGCACTGTCTCACCGTTAGGAATACAAATGTGAATAGAGCAAAATTTTCTGAAGAAAAGGCATAAATGACGGAAATGATACCAAATCGTTTAAATGCAAAGGTCTGTTAAATACTAGTTTTTGCATTAAAAAGGCTGACGTACACGATGATAAAGTGTATGTCTGAATAAACATTAATAAATTCAATGATCATAATAATGTTTATTCGTGAAGATGACATTTGTAATAATGTAAAGTCACACGTTGTTTAATTGCGAGAGGCTAATAGAATTACAACCATTAATGATAATGTTATGTTTGTTGAAAATGCCAACGGTAATATGTAGTATTTCATTAATGTCACTAGTAATGATTAATAGCATTAAAAGTTTATATTATAAGGTGCCGTGAGGTTTCCGGCAGAGTAAAATAGGATCACTCCAAATCTTCCCTTAGATGTCGTAGGAGGCGACTTAGAAAATACAAGCTAAACAAAGTTTATTAACATCAATGAGACCTCTCCAAACCGTCTGGCCAGCGAGGAGAGTGTAGGCCAAATTGAGTCCTCTAGCTGCTCTGGCCAAATAAGGCTCTGGTAGAACAAAGAGGGTCGTCCTCCTGCAGTGGAGACTAAAAAGACCTGACGATGACGACGATTATAAGAGAGCGTCATAAAAAGAAGTATCAACGTTTATTTTCAACACACTGACAGCGTTTCTCTCAGCAGTGGTGGTTATTTCAAATCTTATGATTTTATAATTTTTGATCAGAGCAAAAAGCCTCCTGTGTACACGAAAGGTACATAGAAGTTCGCAATAAATGTCACTTGAAATAATGATATTAAGATGAAAGAGCGAGTCGTGTTGTTTTCGCGACTGAAGTGAATGGGATACAATAATGTTGCGTATGCGCATTAGACGCAGCTGCGTCTTCAGAGAGTGCGGCATTCACACGTTGCGACATTAGTAAGTTCAGTAATTAAGCATTTTGTTAAAGATCTTGTGAAAGAGATAACGTTTTGTGATGGTATCTTGATTTGTACAAATAGTTTACTCTTAAGAGAGATTAGAGATTGCCAACAACTGCAAAGTATTGTAATAATCAGTCTTTTGTTTCTAATTTCTTAAAAGTTTTTCAACGCGACTATTACGTCATAAAACGAATAAATTGGTATTTAATTTTATAAAATCACTTATTCTAATATTCATCTAACCATTTTAAAGGCGCTTCAGAGAAAGTTTTTTGGATAGGAGAACACAGATCTAAGATTTTTAACATAAGCGAGCTTCGCTTCGTTTAATGTGCAAATATGTGTCGTAAAGCGAAATCAGTTTGGAAAATGGGAAAGTCAATAACACTAAAAATAGCTTAGATTAATTGACTTCCTCATTTCTCGCAAAATCGTAGCTTTAGTTTGCAGTTCGTAAATAGTCCAGGAACAGTTAAACTGATTCGGTTACGGCCCGTCCATCAAATACACTGTGGGATATTCTGGAATCCAGCGACGGGAATAGTTGGCAGAATTTACTGTGACACGCTCTAGTAATACTTTAGTTTCGGATCAGGAGTGTTAGCGTTTGCATGCTTGCAGTTTTATTAGGTATTGGGAAACGGTAAATGGACGACACAGTATCTATACATATAATAAAACAGTAATAAAAAGTGCCTATACATTGAATATATTTCCAAAAAATAAATAAGGGGCGATGCAAATATAGTAACAGAGTAAAAATTGAAAAAAAATATGGCTGTCTGGTTTTCTGTTTGTACCGATAATCTCCGGAAATACTGGAAGGATTCGATTAAGCTTTTTTTTGTTATAGCTGTTAAGCCTGGGCAACATATAGGATATAATTGATTTTGGAAAATGAAACACCTGATGCAGAACCATAATGGTCCAGCTAAACTATAAGAAAAGTAAAAATGACGCCTTAGCAAAAGTTGTTCAGTCTGATGAGCATTTTCTGGAGTCACAAAGTCCACGCGAATGAAGTCGCAGGCTTTGGCTAGTCATAAATAAATTCCAGAATAATACATACACATTGTAACGTCTTTGTCACTAACTCGACAGTCAGAGCCCATTAGGGCCGTAAGGCCCAAAGGCCTAGGTTGCTAATTATCGCCTATCAACATGATTTAGAATCTCGCCTATTCCTCGATCAGCTTTTAGTATTTGCTCGGAAAGAGAAGTTGCCGATACTTTCAAAGTTTTTCCTTGTATACTTGTTCCCACACCTGCATGGAAGTAAGTCGTCTAGCGAAATATTTTATAGCCAGGTAGAAGTAAGTAAATGTAAAGTGTGCTGCGTCATATTGTAGTAAGAATTAGCTATTTTCCGAGAACACTGGTCGGTTAAAAACGATACAATCTTTATATCTTTACGCACTGTGAATCCTTGTTCGTTTGCTGAAGACTGTTTGACTGTGAAAAGCTAAATGCTGTCATTAGCTAACGATGCCATGAAAATGAAAATAGCGATTTTCTATCGATATGATTTTGTTTGCCCACAGTATGATATATTATTATAAAGGCGAAAGTTTGTGAGTGTGTGTGTATGTGTTTATTTCTTTCTTACGCGCAAACGGCTGGACTAACGATACAATTTGGTATGCAAAAAGCTGACACCCTGGATTAACACATAGGCTAATTTAACAGTGGGTAAAACCGCGTGGCGCAGCTATTTATTTATAGAAACGAGTTTTCCATGATAACTTATCTTCTTTTGTCCCTTCCAGAGCTGTTGTTTTATCAATATCTCTGTTGCATCAAAATTCTTCGAGGAAAGCTGCCAATAAGCTACAGGTTTCAACGCGTAGATAGTTCGCACTCCAAAAAAGGAATCCTAGATAGCACACAATGCCGATTGTATCTGTTTAGGCAATAAGATATATAATTGAATAGAAAGTTCACGTCTATTATTGCCCATGGAAAGGTTACGATACTAGAAGGTGCCTCCCTATATATAGTACATGCTCCGAGACTCCATACCATACCTAGCTGTACCCGTGGGCTTCACTCCTCATGGAAATGTCAGAATAAAAGCTATCCTATGTCCTTTCCTGGATATTAAACTATACACATATCAAATTTCATCTAAATAGGTCCAGTGGTTAAAGCGTAAAGTGGTAACAAACAAATAACACCAATCTACAACACCAAACTACACAACCGATTTTGATTTCAAATTTCTACGTAACCACCTGACAATAGGCAATTATCCTACGATGAAAATATGAATCAAAATGTTGTTAGCTTATCAGAAAACATTTTTTTAAACCAATTTAACCAACTTCTTACTTAAAAATATGTATGATTTTTATAATAAATCATAAATAAAATAATTATATTTTCACGTTTGACCACGTGACTGAAAACGCACGGGATTGGCTGAAGCAAATGTGACGTCACCTGCTTGTAAACAGTAATGTCAGTCGAAGATTTGTACGGATTTTTAGCGTTTTTATTCGTTTCTAACAGTGTTCCTACCTATTAGAGACTAAAATAAAGAAATTACCTTAAATAATATAAGATGGAGACCAACTTCGTCAAAGCTCATAGTGGAAAGCTCCCTAGAATAGACGCGATCATGGTCGGATTATTTTTTTAAAACAATCCTGATTTTTACGCTGCCGAATTAAAAAACGCTTGAACAGCAAATTATGTATTACACTAAATGTTACAAAATATCCTTTTCAAGTAATTAAATGGATAAGAATATGTATCTTCTTCTTCTTATCGTGTGTGTTAGTGACTAACACTAGTGTCAGAGTTTTTAAACCGCCTTAAAGGCCTCTAACATGGTTTTTGGTAACGACCAATGTCAAAGACAGTGACCGGGACCGACGGCTTAACGTGCCCTCCGAAGCACGGATCATCTTACTTATCAGATAATCAGGTGATCAGCCTGCAATGTCCTAACCAAACTAGGACAACAACACAAAGTCGTTGCCCCCGCTGGGAATCGAACCCGCGACCTCCGGGTATGAGCCAAACGCTCCAACCATTACACCACAGAGGCAGTTAAGAATATGTATAGGAAGTTTGTTCTGTATTTCATTTTAAGTTATGTTGACAAATTGACCATTCGATTCTGTAAGTTATTAGTTACAAGCTATAACAAAAATGAAAAAAAGGGAGATGTCTTGGTCGATCTAGTTGGGTCTAGTTCTTACACAGTAGAAAAAAGGGAAATTTCTCTTGTAGTTGTTTTTGTATGTATTGCTTTACTTCTATAAAACAGATTGAAAGTAGCTTGGACTTGTTTTTCCACACTAACAATAAGTTCGGTTGACATTCCTTTCTCAGAGTATGTTTGTAATGGTTCTGAAAAGACAAAATATTTGTTACTTTTTACACAATCAACCAACTTACACAAATCAGATACTATAAGATTTGTTTTGCAAAAATGGTACTTTCTAAGTATATAAGTACATCATGTGTGTGTAAATTAATCCCTAAACTACTTTACATACCTATGATATCCACAGCGGTTTCAGGCATAACATTTTCATCTTTTAATGTGCTGGTTCTGGATATTTCTGCTCCAGCTTGACTTTCTTTAACAATTTTTAAACGTTTGATATAGGCTGTTCGGGACAAGGTAGTGTTTGGCAGCCTGTTTCTTCGATCTTCCTGGCAAAAAAAACTTAGATAGTAAAGCTCCTTTAACCATGAGTATAGTCTGGCTAATCCCATTTTATATTGTATATAGTTTGCCATGTCTTGTTCCATCTCCAAAAACATATTTGTCTTATCAAAATATAGTACCTAAGCCACCGAGCTTTGCTCGGTTACATCTTTAAACTGGTCTAAAAAACAACATAGAATAAAAAATTAATGTATAAACTTGAATATAAAAAAAACAAAAGTAAGTCACCGAGTGGGATTTGAACCCGTAACACACTTTCTAGCGGTCCGCATCCTACACTGCTGAGCCAAAACGGATAGCGGCCGGCGCGACGAAATTAGCGACCATATTCTGCGTGGAAAGAAGAACGCATGAAAACTCGAAAACACGCGTTTTACCAAACATAAGACTAATCTAGATCGATTGTTTACACCCAAAAACCCCTATATTCCAATTTTCAGCGAAATCGACCTTTTAACCGCGAGCGTCACATAATTATGTGACAAACATTGTCGGGCCCATTCCGCGAAGGTCGCATATTTGTGACAAAAAAAAATGCTCGTATGGCACATAAATTACGTATCCATATCCGTTTTTGGTTGTAAATAGGTATGTTAGATTTACCATGTCTCGCGCTGGGGGCACGACAACTGATATAAAGTCTCGCGGTGAAAGGGTTAAAGCCGTTTTCAAGATCACAGAAATTTATAAATATATAAATATACAAGAATTGCTCGTTTAAAGGTATAAGATAGGTACCTAACTCACATGGATTAAAACATTACAGATTTATTCTTTTAACTTTTCTTTTATTATAACAAAGTACTTTTAAAAATTTCAAAGACAATACATACAATCCAATTTATTTCATGTAAAATCAACCACTATGTAAGTACCTACCATAGGACATTATCTAACCTCAAAATATAATGCAAGGGAAGATTATTACGAAAATACGAAATCGTAAATTGTGTAAGAAATATATTTAGGGTAGGATAATATAATTTTATACTTACGTTAAAGTGATCACACATGAAAACATTAGTACTTGCTGCTATGCGCGAGCATTAACGAGTGTTAACCACTTTTTCCGCATCTTAGCGTCCTTTGGAATGCTCACAAACATTTTCTCCGGTGTTTTGATAGATGTATTAAAACATTGTGGCACTATGCGCCATATAAAAGCCATTTTGAAATAGTAAAATCTCAAAAGTTAATAACCAAGCGTAGCAACTACAACGTTTTTACAGGCAGGTGAAGTCATGCGTTTTGGCGGCTGTATTATTTTTTTAAACTTTTATGCTGATTTGCAAAGAAAGGAAAGAAAATCAAAAAGAAATATTCGGATTGCAAATGTATTATGTTATTATGAACAATTTGACATATTTTTCAAAAACTTGGAAAATTGCCTATTCTGTATGCCCTTTCAAACAATAACTTTCCAAATTGGTCCTGGCATCTTCGAGTAATCGGGGAACATACAGTATTTCCAACAACTCAGAATCAATAGTACTTAGTAATGATATTCTGACAAATTATTGATACAATGACCGTCGATTGACCTTGTGGCCCCAACTCCAACATATTACCAGCTATTACGGTGCCAATGCATCGAAATGCATTAAGATTATCCGCTGATAGTTTGTTGTAAGTACATGAGACTGAAGTAAACGCAGATACGAGGTGTTACTCGTATCTCGCGATGAAGCCTCGACCCGTGTACTACAAATAATGTTGCGATAAGAAAGTCTTCGGTGCTTTGTATAAGAACGACATAAAGGCGTTTATTTATTGATAGGAACATCTTCGATATACTCGCTTCTTTTTGATTTTGTCAACCTCCGTGGCTTAGTGGTCACCATGCTAAGCCGCCACTTTGAGGCTCCGGGTTCGATTACCGGTCAGGACAAGTTGGAAAATGGCCTTTTTCAAATTGTCCTGGGTCTTGGATGTTTATCTAATAAAATATAGTATCGTTAAGTTAGTATACCATAACACAAGTCTCGAACTTATTTTGGGGCTAGGTCAATAAGTGTAATTTTTCCCTTTATAATTATTTTCTTTTTCATATTACAGAGCTAAGCTCCTGTCTATAGAGCGACCCTCTCTCAAAAATCTCTTCCATCTCTTTTTGTCCAAGCCAACACTTCTACATCTCTATAGGTTGATACATAGAAATCCAAAAAAAAAGTTAAAGTAAATGTTAGAAAAGTCGCGGTAAACTGAAAATTGTGTAAGGATAGAGATACATACTATTTCACTGCCAATTTCCGTGACACGGTAAAATACGGAAAAGTAAAGTAAGCGTCTTTACGTAGGTTTAAATCCCACTCGGGCGAAATTTTTTATTAATGTTTTAATTTGGATACTACTCGTAAGTTAAAAACCAATAATAGACTGTACGTTGATCAATTTTAGTACAAAAGAACATTATTTTACTGCAAGTATCTTGTGTATTAGTAATATACACTACACTTACTGTCAAATTTAGTAGGTGCTCTAAAAGTGCCTCTGTTTAGTTATAGAAGTTGCAAGTTTTGTCATAAAAAACAAAATATATTGATGTGATTTTATCGCCATCATACTGCTATGTTGGTTTTGCATTAGTGCTAGTTGATTAAAGGCCTCACTAGTGATTTTATTATCGAGTCACTCCTCGACAGACCGGGCCTTTCATGTAAACGTAGCCCCAGCCGATAAATGATCACTTAGCACGCTAATTGTAAGGTTACTTTGTAGTGCTCGTAATGTTAGCACAGAATCACCAGTTGATCAATGCGGTTTTTGCACCGCAAGAAATTTTAAGATTACAATCCACATAAAAAACTTATTCAGTAAAAGAATTAATTTATTTGGCTGTTCCACTATTTTTGTTGACTGATATTGAATTTGTTGAGGTGCTATGGTTCGCCGTGTGGTTTCCGGCAGAGTAGAATAGGGCCACTCCAGGTCCTCCCGTGGATGTCGTAGAAGGCGACTTAGGAAATACAAGCTAAACGAAGCTTATAAACATCAATGAGACCTATCCAACCCGTCTGGCCAGCGTGGAGAGTGTAGGTCAAGTCCTCTGGCTGCTTTGGCCAAGTGTGGCTCTGGTAAGGCTCTCAAAGAGTGTCGTGCTCCTGCAGTGGAGACAAAAAGACGTGATGATGATGAGGTGCTATGAGTACAGATAAGTAAACACAAAAGTACCCTATAGTGCTAAAAGCTCTACGCGTAAAGGCCATACGCAGTCTAGAATAAAAAAGCTCCCTGACTCGTCTCACGTAAAGGTCAAGCAAAGACACGGCAATGCTATTAGCCTGATACCTCACGTCTTGTTAGTAGTCGTTACTGTCTTGAATTTATTTATGTTATTGCTCTAAAAGTGCATGAATTTAAAATTTTCAACTGTTCATAATTGTAAAATGAAAAGATTTTATCTGTATTTAATTTTTCCATCTGAACTTGGTTGTTATGATAGGTCCATGCAAACTTGTATGTTTCTTTCCTTCTAAATGACATACTTCAGAGATAATGATGTCTCGGTCAATAAAAATCTGGGTACTTACACTTTCACTTATGTAAAATCTTTTGTAAAAAATTATGGTTAAAAATGATTTCTATTTCCTTGTATAAGAAGAATTTATTAAATACGTTCCAATTTTCCAATTTTTGTACCTTTATCAACTGAAAAATTAAAATTCATTAATTTACTTCTTATAAGTAATTCTATAAATAATAATTTGAAAGTTTTTCCAGTAAACGATCAAGGAGTAAATCGATACCCGAGCGGGAGATGAAGCACCTGGATAGTCTATTTTTTCTTTGTTCCCATATAGCACAAAATACTAAACGAAATGATTTTAAAGATATTAAAAACCCACTCACGTCGTTTGATAGATATCAAATCGCAGCTCAGGAAACCATTGTAAAAATTATACTCCGAGTTGAAATGCCAACGACAAACGAAGCCTGGAGCGTAGAAGTCACAGTTTCTCCCAGATTGAGACGTTAACAAGCTCCTGTTCCTCATTGTCTAAGTTACTGCTTTATCACCGCTGGCGGATTGCCGCTGTAAATATGACACGGCCTGCCACAGTAACGAATGAAGAAGTTTATCTCAAGTTATATCTCTCAATAGCACGCGCAATACGTGCGTTGATGATCTGAATAACATTTTGCGGACTTTAAAAAGGAACGTCAGAAAAATTATGTCAGTGAGATCCTGTATGAGGAAATTCAAAACATTTTGTTTACTTGAATATGGATTTCTTAAGGATGGCGTTAAAAAGGTAGTTATTGGATTATGTCGAACAATTATCAATTAGTGTAATTTGTCTCTATATATTAATTTATTTATATTTTATTGCATCGTCGAAAATTCTTGAAAAGTTGGAGCTGTTTAACGCAAAATGTAGTTAAAAAGCAGCAAATTCTAGATCAAACAACTTTTTAAAGGAAATGACAAATAAGAGTCAAGACACAACCAAAATGAAACCGAACCGAACCTTCTGCAAACTTTACTGTAGTCAGGTCAGGTGTTTAGAACCCTCCGGGCTGATTGGTCGCCGCTGCAATGGTTTACTGCTTTATGGCGCTGTAACGAGGAAGGATTGCTTGATCTACGACGGAGCTGGGCAGGCAGGTATGGCGCCTGCTTATTGCTCTGGAACTGGAAAGATTAGATACAGATACACTATCGTCTTTCTCCTTAACGGGGCAGACAGATCCGAGTTCTGCAAAATCCGACACAGGCAAAAGCAGAAAGTGGCATTCTGATCTTGCAGCCTTGGGCTCTGTCTGCCCCATTAGGAATATAGACCTGATAGATCTTCTGCCGGTTGTATTATTCCACTGTACGATATGATTTTACCTTCTTCATAGATGTTTTGGTGTTTTTGATCCTCTTTTTTCCTTTGACGAAAAAGAGGAGTGTCAATATTTTTACGTCTGTGGCATCGTAGCGCCTATACGAATGGGCCAATGTTAATGTGGCTGTTTTTTTAAAAACTAACTTGATCATAATGATTTTCAGATATGTTTTATGGAAATCAGTTTAGCAGTTTAGTTATGGGGAGTGAAAGTGGGGATGAGCTACCTAAAGTATGCAAATATGCCTGAGTGGGTGACGAAATTAAAGGGTAAAAATAGTAGATCAAGAAATTTGTTTTATCCGTTCAAAAGTTATTAAAGTTAAACGCTTGAAAAGCTAATAAACTTGTTTTTTAAGAGTATTTTCTATGTCGTTAAACCTAACATTTTCTGCAGTAATCAGACCACTTCACAGACATGTTCCATCATCATGATCCCGCATGCTATCAGTGGCAGAGCAACTCTTCGCTCGCCGTTAGCTCATCTGTGTTAAGGCGGCCACGGAAACGGTAACTGTGTCTGTCATTAGGACTGACCTTCTAATTCCAATTCCAACTAATCCAACTAATATTATAAATGCAAAAGTGAGTTTGTATATTTGTTTGTTTGTTACTTTGTTACCCCTTCACGCTTCAACTACCGAGTTTTTATCCCAATATTCCCACGGGGTGCAAAGCCCGCGGGCTCAGCTAGTTAATGATATTTGAATAATTTGATTGCTGTCACTGTGCCTTAAAATCTGCTACAGTATGTCGGGATGCATTAAAAATACTTCTTCTCCCTTTAATTCATATTTTCTTCTCTATATGGCATAGTGTTCGGCCAAATGTTAGGTTTGTGTGCTAAGGTTTGCACTGTTTTCTTTTTAAAATAACTGGCCATAAAGCGTACGTAAAAAGCGTGAACGAGAAAACTGAGAAAAGGTGTTTCTTGTTTCAAATATATTTTTTACCCTTGACATATTAGTTCTCTTTGGACATATTTCTGCTTATTGTAAATTTTTAATTGTACAGGGTGGCCAACTTGGAGGTATACAAATTTTTTTTGCCGCCATTTTGTTTTGGCGGTAAATATGACAGTTGTTGCATGAATATTACTTTGAGTAGATACGGCAAATTTATTATGGAGCGTTTTACGACGGAACAATGTGTTTTAATTATTAAATCGTTTTACGAAACATTAAAAAGCTGTTGTTGACATACAGAGCCGACCCCACCACGGAAAATGGCGAGGAGAATGATGTTGATGATGTGGTAGCCGTTACATATTTTTTACCTTGTCGCTGTTTTAGATGGAGAGGAGCAAAGATTTTTCTTATTAGACGGCATGTGGTGACGGCCGAGTTGATTAATAAATCCACTTATTTCATCTTTTCTCATAAAGGTATCTTAAAGGGGGATCAAGAAAGATAAAGGTGACAGAAAGAGTAGAAGATTTAAAATATTTCATACAACCCCTAAAAGATTTTATGCCATCTACTGCAATCACCAACCCGCCTGCCCAGTGTGATGATTATTGACAAATCATTCCTCTATTGCTAGCCTTAAGTCCAGTAGAGGATCGATAGTCTATAAAAGATTTTAGTACTGCAATGTAACGTTTAATGTTCACAAAACTGAACACAACATTATCAGAAGGCGCAATTCATTTATTGAATTTATAGAGTCGGTTGAGTTGTAAAATGATTTCCTCGCCCAAGTCACAGGCAACTTAGTAGCAGATATATGACTAGGATCTTAGCTGATTACTCTTTTACCGTAACCTGATTATACAAACAACGTGGAAGGGACATCCTCGTAATAAATCAAACTACGGGTTATACTAGATCACTATAGTATAATTAAATTAAAATAACAGTAACGAATTGAAAAAAAATAGCAATTTGATATGAAAGTGTGCAGCCGCCTAGGCAATTTGAGAAAAGCTGAAACCATGTATAAAACCATTTGGCTGATATTTAACAACCGTCTGCTTGCCTGAAGTCAACCCTTTTAACCCCCGACAAAAAAGAGGGGTGCTTTAAGTTTGAGGCTAGCACTCGAATAGATGAACCAATTTCGATGCGGTTTTTTAAAGTGAAAGCAAGTTTCCTTGCGGTATTTTGAAGCTAATGATTGATTAAAACCGGTTCTGCCGATTTAAAGTTATAAGTCAGGGTTTTACCTAGTAAATAATAGATGCCGCTACGGATGTCAAGTCATATTGGTACCTTCGCTATTAATCACTAGATGGCGATCTTGATAGTCAGGTTTTATTTTGATTTTGCCTAGCAAAAAAAAATCGTTTATAATGCATTTTTTGTTACGACATCCACAAAAATATATGTAGTGATTTTGTTCTAAGTCGGAAACATACGACAGAATAGCATTACACAGCTCGTTGACTGTTAAATTAAACACTTTATTAACAACGACCATTCCGGAGCATGAATTAACAGTTACCATACATTACCGCTTGCGAAGTGTCGCTATTTATTGTGCCGCACTAAATCAGCGATGCAAAGCAAACACAGCTAATTAGTGTTGGCTCTATTCGATAAACACTTGATTGTCGAGAGGCGTGCTCGATAGATTCGCCGCTATGTATGTTTGGACAGCGAGATGGTTCCAGGCACAAAATAATATGAGTATATACAAATACCTTATGGTTGCTTAGTATTTCTTTTTATACAAGTGAGTAGGCATACTAATTAACGACCTCCCGTGGATGTCGTAGAAGGTGACTTAGGAAATACAAACTAAATAAAGCTTATAAACATCTTCGAGACCTCTCTAACCCGTCTGGCCAGCAAGGAGAGTGTAGACCAAATCCTCTGGCTGCTCTGGCCAAGTATGGCTCTGGTAGTACAGAGAGGAACGTGCTCCTGCAGTGAAGACAAAAAGACCTGATGATGATGATGATTTTGTGAAACATTGACATTACGCATCCATGAGGTTTCTGTGACACTGTTATAGTCAAAGTCAAAGTCATTTATTTATCTTTGGATATTTGTATCACTTGATAATTGTCGCTTTTTTCTTTTTCTTTCGATTTCTTAAAAGATACTTAAATGTTGACGTCAGATCATTTACTTACAGGTTAAGTTTACTGCCGCTGTTAAGCGCAAGTACAGAAGAAGCGGTAACAAACTGTACTGCAGCATTTTCTCCCAAAACGTCAACTTACATATATCCTGATATTAAAATTAGATATGTTTTGAACTTTGTTCTTGTAACTAGCCAGGTATACGCATAATGGCTTCCTTTCCGTATCCTCTCTATTTTGCGCGCCCGTCCAAACACTCATTTGCCAGTAGCTGGTGGCCGTTTGGTCGGAGCATGAATTATGCGATCGTTAAACATTACCATAAATTATGCGCTGATTATATATTTCCAGATTAATTGGATTTGGACGGGTATTAAAGGTAAGCAGAGGTATACTTTTATAGAGGCAATAATATTATGGTCTTTTTAGCTAGTCCTCTGGGATTTAATAGTTTGCATATTGCATGATATTTGCTTCCATGGTGGTCTGGAAGAAAATAAAAAACATAACATGTAGATAGATAGATAAGACGTTTATTTGTGTGTACCATGTATATCTTATACAGGTTGGCTTTTTACTCACCAGCCTATTTTTAGAGGAAGTGGAATAATATTGAATTACTTTCTATAAAAACAACTAACGAAAAACGAAAACTAAATTTAGGCCTCCCATACAAATCATATATGAATTTTGTATGAGAGGTATATTTAATTGCCTTAGATAACTTTTTTCTACCACGGAAGAGATAGAGACGTGACCTAAGATAGTGGTAGGAAGAAGAAGACATTTTTCCAGTTCTTGGACTCTTGAGATTCAACCTGATGTGCAAATTTGCACATTTGCATAGTATTTATTCTCAAGCTATATAAACATTTCGTTTTTAAATAGCTTTCTATGCTTTTAGAATTTACGAGTTTAGAATTTTCCGTTAGCATTTATATTTTCTGAAAGACACATTCTTAGAAATATATCACAATAACATTAACTTACCATTGCCGCAGCATTTCCAAATAGATATATTTATGTTAAAAATTAAACAAAGACAGATATTTATTAGTGACAAAATAGTTTATGACTAATTAGTTAATGCCTTCGCCTATAACAAAGATTTAAAGAATAAGTGACTTGGTTGAAACATATATTAAAAATAAAAACTGATTTTGATAGTATAAAGGGAATATACTTCAATGTAAAAAAGTCTGAAAGATCGCGGAGCATCGACATATAATCATTGATGTAACAATTTTTGCACATTGCAGTTTCACCTTCAAGTACAGTCATCACCGAGACGATTATAAAAAGATATTATAAATTTAATATCCTACGATAATCCTACTAATTTGTGTTTGTTTGTTTCTTTGTCACGTCACGCTTCAACCACTGAACCTATTTAGATGCAATTTGATATGGATATAGTTTGATACCCAAGGAAGGACATAGGATAGTTTTTATCCCAAAATTCCCACAGGAACCGTAGCCCACGGGCACAGCTAGTAAAGATATATTTTAATTTGAGTTTGAAGTACGGAACCAGTGGTAGAATTTCAATGCATTATTCCTATCTTGGTGTCTATCATGTAGGTGGTCTACGAAATTTGACCACGTTTTCAATGTATAAAAAGCTAAAGAAGTAGTTATTAGGTCTCCAAACAGGTTCTCTTCGTTTTGCTACAAATCCGTCGATGTACCGTCGTATGCTAATCTGTGGAGTAAGGTGTCTAATGTGGAGATAAATCAGCGAAGACATGACCTTCCTGTTTCATCAATTTATGGCCTTGTTGTCGACACTGTGCACAATCAGACTTCTTGACAAGTTCTAAGTTCGCGAGGTGGTAAATGTCGATGAGTTTTTTACGTGCTTCTGTCAGGTTTAATCTAGGATTCTAGAGTGTAGAGGCTAAAGACGTATCTACTTTGTATTGATATGAAAAGCAATGAAAACAAAGGCATTTGACATATACATAAATTAAATGTCTTCGATGTTGGTGCGGAAATCAAGAAAATACAGAATAGAAAACTGGTACTTGTTCAAAAAGTTAGGCCAATTTGCTAGCGGCCTGTCATTATCTTTTAATTTTGTATATTCATCTTTTGGGCCTTGGCCCAACGTCTTGTAATACTTGGGTCTATCTACGGGGGGGTTACTCCACAGAATTATACGTTAGTCGTACGATTGAGACATCCTATTTATATGTCAAACTAATGTAAAATTATACTTCGTCATCATACGTTAGTGCTTAGTGTTTCTTGAAACTGAAACGCGGATACGTAGTAACTTCAGTCTTGCAAACCGCTTTTGGAGTAACCCCCCTGGTAACATATAAAATGATACAAGTGTATGGTACCGATATGGTACACATTCAATGCAACTAAACATTTTTCTTCGGTTTCACAGTTTAACGGTAACAGGTATAAATAGCTCGCTCGGATCACGACGTTCCGAGTTTACAACACACTTCATTAACGTAACTAATCTCTATAAAATAAATAGGTATTTTCCACTCGTGTAATTTCTGTGTGTCGAAAGAATAGGAACATTCACATATCTCAGCATTCAACGCATCTTGTTGTCAACTTGTGTTTTGTATATTGCTGCTTTGTTTAGTTTGATGAGGAATTTATACATACATGCATATTTTCACGCCTGTTTCCCGTGTTGATGAGGAATGAAAGGAGTATTTTGCCGTTCACCATCCGCTCGCGCATATAATCATTGTTATACGAGTATATAATAGATTTAGAAAAAATAAATAAAATTATTTGACTTGATTTGATTTGAAAGAAAAATTTAAACAACAACGAAATGAAGAGTCCCCTTACCCTAGACCAAAATCCATTTTTCCATACAAACGTATTCTATGTTTTATTTCGAACCGACATGCCCGACATCGGCAAAATTTAGTAATTTCAAAAATATTGCAATTATCTAGGACAATAACTGGTTTCCGATTGTAAAAATATGAACTTGAAATAGAATATAGTGTGTTATATCATTTTTGACCATCAGTATGGGACACTTCTAAATCGTTATATTTTCCTTCCAGTTCATAATTTTAGTGTAGGACACCAGTCATTACCCTAGATAATTGCAATTTCTTTAAAATTACCAATTTTTAAAATTAAACATTTGTATAGAAAAGTCTAGGGTAAGGGGATTCTTAAAATTCGTAAGTTTGTCGCTATTGTAACCGATTTAAATATTACAACATGAGTATAAACGAATATTTGATTATTTTGATTTAAAAGATCTTTTTGACTCGTGTTGTAATATTAAAATGAAACAAGTTGCCTACTTTGATCGTTTATGAGATACTTGATAAGACTAGCTTAATTTGTAAACTGAGATCTAATTTGACGATTTGAAATGAATCCCATCGATTTACTGTTTCTCAGGTTTTCACATTTTTTATTGTCTAACGGTGAACAGTGTTGAATTTCGTCAATTTATACGTTTGGCTTAAAATGCTTTGTTTCAAACTACCGAAACCTGAGAACGTGTATATCTTTCTGCGACAAATTGCTTGAAACTAGTTGTATATTTGATTTAGTCATCTGATTACAAACTTATACAATTTGTGCAAGTTGACAAGAGCAGTAAAATTCGTAAGAAAAACATTTTCTCGAAGAAACCGTTTAATCATTTTCTGTTTTAGAATAATTTTAAATTAAACGTAAATATTTTTCAGGCGTGATATTATGTATGTAGATATGTATTTTTCAGGTTACCCATATTGGATGACGTGGGCCGATTATGATGTTTATATGTTTTCGTGTCGGTAACTTGCCAACACTGATTTCAGATTCTAAAGCTACTTAAAGACATCTATCAGCTTAACGACTGCCATCTATCGATATAAATAGTATTTAATTCACTTTAAATTACTTGTGTTGCTTTTGATTGAAATTTATACGTAGAGCCTACATTCTGTAGGCGATGTTACGCGGCGTACCTCAGAGCAGGACCATAACTTATTCCGAGCCCCCTCCCACTCTGATTACTGCAAACAACTTAATTATTACTCACAGTAATCACAAGGGCTTGATATCTTCATTATTGGAAGATGCGACCGCCTACGGCTGTTGTTACCTACGGTGTTGTTTTCATCTATAGCTTGATGGTAGGTAAATCTTCATCGTCTCATCGTTCTCCCGCCCACTGCTGAGCAGGCCTATGTTCGTCGACGCCACCCATGCTGGGCCTGTGCTCTGGCTCTGAGCTCTCATCCAGGCGAAACGCAAACGTCAAATATCCACGGGTCAAACGACCTCCGTGGCGTAGTGATAACCATGCTAGTGCGCCACCCAGAGGTTTTGGGTTCGATCCCCGATTAGGGCAAGTTGGAAAACGAAAACCTTTTTCAATTGTCCCGGGTCTTGGATGCTTATCTAAGTATGTATTTATTACAAAATATATAGTATCGTTGAGTTAGTATCCCATAACCACGGTACAAGTCTCGAACTCAGCTCAATCAGTGTAATTAGTCCCTATTTATTTATTTACGGGCCGCGCTTGGTAAGGATTCATAGTGTTTTTTTTCATTTCAAAAAAATAAATCATTCTACAAACTATACGATACATTATAAACAGTTTTTGATCTATATCTTTAAATATATATTATGAATTGCATCTATTATAATAACTTTTTCTCTTGAATCAGTATCTATAGATTAAAACAACATTAAAATCCATTGCTTGATTTAAAAGATCGTGGACTGACCGCAAGATGCGACTTTATTTTATATTACACAATCACGTCTTTATCCCTAATGGGGCAGGCATTTTGAGTCTTGCGGCTAAAAACAGTCAGTATAGATAGTTTTACTGTATGTAATAATCTATGATCTGTTTAACTAATTGACAAAACAACTGCTGTGAGACTTGTCACTACCAAACATTTATACGATTGTCAAGAGATCCTCAAAGGCGATCGGGTCACACGTCACGTGTGATGTGACGGGGTGTAGGTGTGCAGTGTAGTGCCGGCCGTGTACCGACAAGGAAGACATCTCGAGAGGTGACAGCTTGTTGGCATCTGTTATTATACGTCCTATTGACCACTTATAAGCACTACTTGTATATTCTAAATCTTTGCTTGTGGGTGATAGTATCACTGGTCAGTTTCTTAAGTTATCAGTTTCACTGATTCACCAGTTTACTCATTAGACAGTTTTGCTAGAAGTCAACACTGAGAAAAGAATTGAGTTCTGTAAAATAGTTTTAATGTGTATATTGAAAGAGCCAAAAATTAGGAATTGAGTCATGTGCACACTTTATTTATTTAATTTTTATTGTTCATGAAATATAAATTATAACAACAGACTTTGTTTGTCAGAAATTTACATAAAGAGGAAATAATATGATGTTGTCGGTAGAGTAATTTCCATGTGTCCCAATCTTCTGCCAAAATTCTGAACCTCAATTTTTTTAATATGGTATAATAGGAAATACAGTTTTTTTTAAATTCAATGATAAATATTTAGAGCTAGAGAAAAAATCTTGTATAATAAGCATTAGTATCTATCACTTATTATTATATATTAACTTACTCATACAAGTTACAAGTGTTAGGATCAGTCATGCATGATACAACCTACAATATCAGTCTGCAAATAATGGTAATTTATTTGAAAACACCTAAATCTTGTAAATTCTTGGTCGTATGTCCTCAAAACTCAAATTGCAGAAGTGCTTGTGAACCGCGACCGGCCGAAGGTCATCTATATTCGTTTGCACTAAACTGATATAGACTAATTGGCGTCGTTATCCACTTTACTTGGTTCAATTGTTTCAATGTAGCTGCTATGGGAGAAATGGTGATTCATGGAGTCTGGGAAGCGACTCTGCGATGTCTGGCATCGATTGGGAATCCACACTAGGGAGCCGAAGGATTTCGAATAATAAATTTAATGAGCGCTTCCGATCGAAGTCCTTGGAGGAGGCCTAAGTCCAGCAATGATTTAGTCGATCTATAGTTTATCGGTCCAAATAACAGTCGGGATAGATTTCAGTTGAGATTAACTATTTCGATTTCGTCTTCTGTCGGTCTTATGCACGAAAAGTTAATGAACTGTCAGTATGCCGTTTACCGAGATTTCGTCTGTCGGCATTAAGTGGTAGGCTCCCTGTGGCTGATATGATATGATGATTACAGTAGCGACATTCTTAGTACTTTGACATTCAAGTTTGATTATGTTATAAAAGACAATTATCTCGAAATGCGCCTATAAATACCCAGACACAATAGTAAAACAATGGAAGCCGGGAGGAATTCCTTCCAGTGACAGCGGGGTTATAGGCGATAGATTTCGGCAATCTGCCATTATTTCGTCTTGTCTTTAGATTCATTTCGAGACAAACTAGGTGCTGTTAATTTGCACCAAACAACAATCATTCCCAAAACAGGCGAAGTGTCGCAAAAAACGAATCTGTGTTTCGGTAATCAAGTGTCAGACACCTGTCACTGTGTCAGACACCGACAGGGGACCGACAGCGATCGAGATCTCCCAATATGGCAGGTTGCCCTAACTTCATGGGTTGATTCGTTACAGATGATATTAGTGTAATTGTTTGTATCTTTGCATCTTTAATTAGCTACGTCATCCATGCGATATAGACACAGATTAAATTCGTAAAAACAACAAACTAAATATGTAATTTAACATACTTATATTTCTTTTTATTTTGGTTTTTATGTTAATTCAGGGTGTTAGCTTCCTGCATACCAAATTTTATCAACATTGGTCCAGTCGTTTGTGCGTGAAGAAGTAACAAACATACACACACAGAAACGTTCGCCTTTATAATATTAGTGTGATATGATAAAACATGTTACTCGTAGTAAAGTCAGAGATATTGGTAAAGAAAATATCTACAAGCAAAGTTGCCAGATACAATCGCCATCGTTTGTAATTTAATTAACATCTCTCCGTTTAATCCCAAATGAAACAACAAAGCTCGGAGCACACCGTACTAGGATAACATCTAGTTGTAATGGATAGAGCGCGCGCGCACTAAATCTCGCGAGACAAAGTGCGCGCGCGCGGCGACACATAAATCTGTTGGGGGAACAAGTGCAGGATCAGATGCTGGACAAACCGGCCCGTAGTCAGCTGTACAGTTAACTGCACATCAAGCTACCCAAAATCATTGCGTTATCTATGAAGGGGAAAGGGTTTTTTAAGCGTCTTTTTGTTACAAAAGGTCTTGGATGTCTAAGTATTCAAGAACACAACGTTGGAGTTGTATCTAAGAACAAAAAGTTGGAATCAGAGTCAAAATCAGAAGACGACTAAAGTAGAGAGAGTATTGAAATGGAGTATAAAGATGATGTTAAAAGAGAAAAAAGAAAGAGCGTTAAGTCCGCCAAATGTTAACAATTGTCATCTAATAGTGGACCAATAAAGTTTAAATAAATAAGACACTAACACGCTGAGCTTCTTTTTAACGAGTTAAATGGTTTCAGTGTAGCTTTAATTTCAAATCATCTTTGACTACGTTGCTATTATGATACGTGTGGGACGCAGTGAAAAAGATAAAGATTAAGATCTAAGCGGATAAACCAGCAAAAACAAGTCAAAACTACGCATGATTCATAAAAATATAGTATATTTTTTACCATAGCTTTAATCATGAAAAATGTGATTCACCTCTGAGAAACTTAACAGGACCGTGAGAATACAGCATCGATAGTGACTCGGCGATTACGCATCGCACGCCGTGACCTGTCAGTAAAACATCCACAAAAAGTCTCTGGAGCCGTTAATGCAAAACACTGGAATAAAGTGCCACAGAAGTTTTCGAATGGAGTGAATGATGGAAACTCTTTATTGCACTAATCAATTTTTGATATTATTCAATTTTTTACCAAGATCAGGAGTGCAATTTTTATTAAGGGACCCAACGAAACACAAAACGTGTTTTTCAACCCACCGCTTGCTTAGAATACCATTTCGTCGACCTCCATTGGCCTAGTGGAGGGTACTACTCAGAGGTTCCGGGTGCGATCTTTGGTTAGGGCAAGTTGGCAAATGGCCTTTTTCAAATTTTCCTGCTGTCAAAACCATATTCAGCCCACATCAACCCACCTTCCTTCCTAGGCCCCCCTTTTTTGCGTTATTTCCCACGGTCCTGTTCTATTCTAATCCACTCTTCTTACTCACTCACTTCACTTTAATTCAATGTTGTGCCCTGTCACAGTAAACTAGCCTGCAGTATCGTCTCTGTGATTTCCGTCGAAGCCTGCAGCCGGCATCGATCCCCGATACCGACACAGCAATTTGTCCGCCGCGCTATCGGGGCCATAACTCACAGGCGATAGTGCTCGTGTATTACCTGAATAGTTTTACATGAAGCTGCAATTAAAAGAAAATAGTTTCATATCTGTCTTTATCATCATCATCATCATTTCAGCCGCATAACGTCCACCGCTGGATATAGGTTTCACCCAAAGATTTCCAAAATGACCGATCAAGAGCGGCCTGCATCCAGCGCTATCTTCTTGTCGGTGGAGTATGAATTTTCTTCCGCCAGCTGTTTTACTGCGCTGTATGACACAACTTTATATCCTATGCCAGCACCACTTTTCAAATACTTCTAGATATTTTCTTTCTTTTTGAGATAAAATCTATTCATCGCATTCATAATAATATAATGCTATGGTCCATATGTATACTTTAAGAAGCCGTTTTCGTGAAGATTTTTATATTTTTGCTGTTAGGAGATATCTTTTCTGTGTAAGAAAAAAGAAAGAAAGAAAAATATTTTATTTGTTGCATAAAAAAAGCGTGTAAACGCTTGTTTTGCCATCGTTTCATGTATAACCCTCTAGTCCTGGTCTGGCGGAAAAAAGAATGTATGTCTCTTCCTGGATTAAGGAAATGGGCAAAAACGTCGAGGAATCATGTCAATAATGTAATTTTAAGGTTTCGTACCCAAGGGGCAAAAACGCGTATTACTAAAACTTCACTGTCCGTCTGTCCGTTCGTCACCAGGCTGTATCTCATGAACCGTCATAGCTAGATAGTTGAAATTTTCACAGATATATTTCCGTTGCCGCTATGATTTCACATGTCCCGGGTGTTTGTTTTCTTTTTCCAGCACCACGTCCTCTGTCACGCTAAAAACGACGATATCGTCTACTGCCTTCTTTGAAAAGATAATATTTATCGTTACGTTTATTCCATGCAATGCAGTAATTGTTTTTTTTTCCAAACACACTGTTCAAACAAAATGTGGATCTTGATCGTCTCATCGAGTGGAATCCACATATCATTGTAATTTGTCCGGTTGTCGGCTATCGGGGCCGTATTTCATGCCTGATACCAACTAACGGGTTAGACAAATATATTTATACAACGACGCAGGACACAACTCCTACTAAGTCCGTTATCTAAATACATATTCATTATGGTCAGAACAGCTGGTTGTGTCGTATTTTCTATTACAGCCCATAATTTGATTCCAAGTATTCATTTTCTTTAATTTTTTTTCTTTGCTTTTTCCATTTCTTTACCTCACCACGTTCCCGGTTATAATCTTAGCTTTGCTGCTTCGGAGCCCAGGGTGCCCTTTCCCGCTTTTGCTTCTCCAACTAGCTGCGCCTCGCGGTATTACCCGTGCCTAAAGCCTATGTGTTAATCCAGGGTGTCAGATTCCTACATACTATTTTTTATCAAAATTGATCTAGCCGTTACAAACATACAAACACACACTCACAAACGTTCGCCTTTTATTAATTGTGATATAATATGAACCAAAATTGAGCGGAAAAAACCGGTACAGTTTAGAAGATTTAACAACCCTATTTGGAATACACATGCGAAAAGTTTTGTTTAGAAACTTTTTAGTATACTTTTTGTGCAACTGCGGCAAAAGTAAGGTTATGTTTTTATCTAACTTTCGGACAAGGCCTAGCTTGAAGCCTGTTAAATGTATTGCAAGCCCACAATAAATCCTACAACTGAACAAAGTACCTGTTTGTTGTGCTGTGCGCTCAGACCGCATAAATCTGGTCCGGGAATCCAGAGCGGTGCCATTTGTCTCAGCAACCGGGGGTTGTGTAGAAGTAGGAGACAGGGTCGTAGGACACATGATCTAGGGTTACAAGATTTTATATAGAGGGGTGATACCGAAATATTGAATATAATTTTCTAATTGCATTTAATCACAATTATAATACGAAAAATGAAGTAATGTAAAACATAAAAATGTAATCTTTTTAACCACGACAAAAAAAGAGGAGACTAGATGTCATTCTTGACAGTCAGAGTTTTTTTTAATTTGCTCAGCAAATAAACTTGTGTACTTTCTGTGTGCATTGGATCATTTGATTGCCATGTGCTAAATGTCATTAGATACCAATTCGGATAAAGAAAGCTGCAGATGATCATGATGAATCTATACATATAATAATATAGTAAAAAACGTCTGTGCATTGAACATATTTTCAAAAAAAAAAATTGGGGCGATATAGACATAGTGATTTGAGTAAGAATTAAAAAAAAAGTCTGTCTGTATGTTCACGCTAATCTCCTGAAATACTAGACGGATTCAAATGTAACTTTTTTTTGTTATATAGCTTTTAAGCCTGGGCAACATATAATTGATTTTGGAAAATGGAACACCTATGCTGAACCAGTTAAACCAATTTTAAGCTTAATTTTTTTATTTTAAGTTTTTAGAAAAGTCGAAAGACGTGAGTTGAGTTATATATATATATATATATATAAATGTATGTATATACCAGTATATATTTATTATATATTAATTATTATAAGTATGTGTATGTGTAATATGTATTTTTATGTATTTATATTGACTATGTTATACTTTTTGTATTTACAAGTATTAGTATAACTTTAAATTGTTTTTAGTGTAGTAAAGTAGTTAGGTTTAGTTGGATTTTGTTTCTATGTATATTGTACCCACTCTCTACCTGTGTTGTCTTCTTCTTATCGTGTGTATTAGTGACTGACACTTGTGTCAGAGTTTTTTTTAAACCGCCTCCAAGGCCTCTGACATGGTTTTAGGTAACAACCAATGTCAAAGACAGTGACCGGGACCGACGGCTTAACGTGTCCTCCGAAGCACGGATCATCATACTTATCAGACAATCAGGTGATCAGCCTGCAATGTCCTAACCAAACTAGGACAACAACACAAAGTCGTTGTCCCCGCTGGGAATCGAACCCGCGACCTCCGGGTATGAGCCAAACGCTCTAACCACTACACCACGGATTCAGTTAGAGGAGGAGCACCCTGTGTTGTGAATTGTCCTCTTAATTCAAGGTTGACTGGAAGAGATCCCTATCTGAGATAGGTCCGCCTTTGTACTGTTTTCTACTTCTAACTTGTATTTTTGTGTCTTGTGTTTATGTACAATAAAGATTTAACAATAAAATAAACTATAAGAAATATAAAAATGACGCCTTAGCAAAAGTTTTTCAGTCTGATGAGCATTTTAGTGGAATCATAAAGACCACGCGAACGAAGTCCTAGGCTTCGATTAGTTAATAATAAATTTGCTGATGCAGCCATATGCTAGTAATATGTTTTTGGATGTTTATTACTATCTGATACTAGATATACTCACAGATTCAAACATAGAGACAACAAAGGACTTAAGTGGCAATTTATAATGTTGTTGACAGATTGTTACCTACAACAGCACACAAAAAGTGGCATATTGTAGAATAGCTTCTAAAACCAATCAGCGACGTCGAAGCCCTATGATTAAAATAAAATTAATTAGACTGGAGCACGTGGGCCCGCGGTAAAGGCAATATCATAAAGCTGTAAATCAACAATCAATAATAAAGCGGCAGCTAATTATAATGAGTAACAAGCGGCTGCGAGGGCGGGGGCGGCGGGTTTGGGACGACAGGGAATTAGGTGAATACGAAATGTGGCAAGATACAACGTGGAAGGGACATAGCCGTAATTAATCGAACCACAGGGTTTACTAGACCACCAACCTTACTAATATTATAAATGCGAAAGTGAGTTTGTATATTTGTTTGTTTGTTTGTTACCACTTCACGCTTAAACTACTGAACCTTAGATGAAATTTGGATATAGTTTGAAACCCAGGGAAGGACATTGAATAGTTTTTATCCCGAAATTTCAACAGGGAGCTAAGGCAGCTTTTTGTTGATTAAAGATGATTAAGACGGATGATTCGAGACATATCTCAATTTGGTTAACATAAAATTATAACTGATCTCTGTACTTTTGACATTTGAAGTTTGATGTAGTTGGAAACATACGGGTAGACTTGCCAACAAATGGGACTTAAAAACTGTAACTACTAACATTAAGGCTCAGAGCTTGCACCCGAACAACTTGACCTTTGTGCTTCTGAAAGTTAAAGATTGAAGTAGTTTTAAACATAAAGGTAGACTTACCAACAAATAGAATAGAATGGAAAAAACTAACAACTAAAACGTTAAGGTTTTGAGCTTGTACCCGAATGACTGATGTCTTTGTCACAGTGTCTATTCCAGCATGAATAGGTCCGTGTGCCGCTCGCCGAATTTGAGAGATTGTTACGTTTACGACCAATTAGACTTATACGGAGAGCTACCGCCGCTACCGTCCGTCAAAGAGTATTGTATAATATGATGAATTCAAAATAAAATGTGTAGAAGAGTATTTATTAACTAGCGTTATAAAAAGATATGTATATCATCATCATCAGGTCTTTTTGTTTCCACTGCAGGAGCGCGACCCTCTCTGTATTACCAGATCTAAACTTGGCCAGAGCAGCCAGAGGACTAATGGGCCTACACTCTTCACGCTGGTAAGACGGGTTGGAGAGGTCTTATTGATGTTTATCAGCTTTGTTTAGCTTGTATTTCTTAAGTCGCCTTTTACCTAATGGCCCTATTCTACTCTGCCGGAAACCAAACGGTATATTCTTAAAAATAAAAATAAAGATAAAAATACTAATACTCACTATAATACATACAAACTAATATATAAAAATAAAAAGGCCCTGTAATTCTTTACCCTGCGGCCCAGAAGGCTGGCATTGTTGCCATGTTGTATAGCAATGTTTATTTTCTGTCCTAGATATAGGCCAGCATTCTGGTCACGGGAAATTTCGATCAGCTCCGTTGAGATAGCGCCGTACAATTTATGAGCCACGGTCTAAATATTTTAAAATACATCGTAAGCAAAATAAAATTTACGAAAAAGGAGCGAAATGCAAAGACAATATTTTTCTTTTGTTAGGTATAATTTTTAACTCCCGAGAAAAAAGAGAGTGTTATAAGTTCGACACTCTCGAGAGGGGTCTGTTTGTCTGTCTATCTTCGAATGTCTTTGACGCTAAAGGTCTGTTTGTCTGTCTGATATCGTAGCGCTCAAATGGATAGACCGACTTTGATGCAATTTTTTACGAGAAATCAAGTTCCCTTGCCTTCATTCTTAGCTAAGTTTTAAGCGTTCTCAAAAATATTGACGTCAGGCCAGCATCATAGAGAAGACTTGTAGAAAACTTTTTCAAAACGTCAAAATATATTACAGTTTTGGCATTTTGAAAAAAAATTCTACAAGTCTTTATTAAGTAAATGTTAGCCAAAAAACACCCTTTCAGTGCTCTGAAACAGAACAGTTACAGATAATAGTTAGCCGGAAAGTGCTTCTCAGTGCTCTTTAACTGAACTACAGATGCGATAGTAAATGCGTTATATGAAGGTAAAAAGATGTTTTAGACACCGTTCATGAGCTTGACGCCAGTGTTGGCCACTCACACCAAATCAAAGTGTCTTAAGTTTAAGCAGCTCAGACAAACACTCATTATATTTTATTCATCCTCAGCACGTGCGCGCGCGCACAGATTACACGTTAGTCCGCGCAGGCTCGTTAGTGAGTTACCGGTGGGCAGTAAACATGTGGGGTTATGTTGGGGAATGCCAAATTAGAGATGAGCTGACGAGAATACAGCGCTTATAGCGCTTATAGTGCAGCTAGTTTGTGCTGTGGATGGCTCAGCGAGAAAAGTAGTAGATTAAAATGATCTTATGTTAAATTGAAATTAATCACATTAATATTATTAAATCACAATAATAAAGGCTTCACCCCCAAATTACACAACACCGATTTTGATAAATTAAAAAAATCTTTGGGACCACTTAACAAGTATTCAAATAAAATAAAAGTATTCATCAAAGCAATCCAGGTTTCTTAAAATAATCGGTAAACATATAAAAAAAAAGATCACGACTAATTGATAACTTCCTCCTATTTGGAAGTCGGTTAAAAAAATGGGTCTTTCTCGTAAAGCTACGTGATGCGGCCTTTGCCTACGATCATATTTTTTCCTGAATAAAAACTATAAAGACAGACACGAGTGGAAGAAGGGGGAGGCTTTTGCCCAGTAGTTTAACAAACACCGACAGGCCATAAAAAGCGAATAAAATACCAACAGTAACTTATCTGATGGCCTTTGTGGCGTATTGGTTTCCACGATAGTTCGCGACTGCGTAGGTTCTGTGTTCGATTCCCAGACGGACTAGTTGAAAAATTACTTTTTTCAAATTGTCCTAGGTCTTGGTTATCGGGGCCTTAACTAGCTTGTGGTTTGGTTTATCAAATTACTAACTTTTGAAACGAAGTTTGGGAACGATGTTCGTAGGTACGGATGAAATCCGACTTGGCGGATGGGAGCTAGGCAAAAAAATGTTTTTTGGCACGAAAATTTTAAGTGGCTCCGTATTTTTTGGGTTTTTAAGGGCTTTAAAATTTGTTACTTCGTTCCAACCGAGCGTTACACTTCCACGATACCCAGTTTTTAATTTAAATTTTTAGATATTCTTGCAAAAATATTCTGAAGTTGACATAAGTAACGATACATTTATGCGAACTGTTCTAAATATAGGAATCTCAAACATAGATTGTATCAAGTATAAGTTATTCTCTTGTCTATGAATCTAGATGTCTACGGACAGACAGATATAAAGAGAGTTATTTAGATAAATAAACGTAACGTTAGTGAGGCGGCCAGGCTAGTTGTTCCTGATCTCGTCCTTCAGCACAGAAACAACTAACTCCGGACAATAACCGTACTTGTCTCGTTCGCAGTACACGACACTATCAGAATCCGTCTATGTTCATGCTTCTGTATCGGACATTTACAATATTTGCACTCGATCACTTTCTATTGTAAATTTCTATGACAAATGCGGTTTAGACAACATTTATTTGTTTGTAATAACAGCTTGCCGTGTGGTTTCCGACAGAGTAGAATAGGACCACTCCAAGTCATCCCGTGGATGTCGTAGACGGCGACTTAGGAAACAGCTGCTTCTCTTCCCACGCAGATCGTAAAAGCCGATCGAGGGAATGGGCAAAAATGCAAATCATGTTAACAGGCGATGCGGCTAGCAACCCATCACTGTATTGATTGCTTTTTCATCTTCTCGCCCACCATGACCCCAAAAGTGGCTTTTGGGTCTTGCGGCCCTGGGCTCACATAGAACCGCAAGACCCAAAATGCTCTGTCTGCCCCATTAGGGATAAAGACGTGATAGTATGTATGTATGTCCTTTCCTGGGTATCAAACTATATCCATATCAAATATCATCTAAATAGGTTCAGTGGTTGAAGCGTGAAGTGGTAACAAATAATTATACAAACTCACTTTCGCATTTATAATGTTAGCAGGATAGGATTAGCCCAATATTGGGCTACTTTGTGATCTAGCGTTGCAGTCGTCCATAGGTTGACGAACTCCGTGGCGTAATGGTCAACACGCTAGACTGACAATAAGGAGGTCCTGGGTTCGATCCCCAGCCAAGGAAAGTTGGAAAATGGCCTTTTTCAAATTGCCCTAGGTCTTGTTTGTTTAAATATGTATCTATTATAAAATATAGTATCGTTAGTTGGTATCCCAAAATACAAGTTAAAACTTACTTGGGGCTAGATCAATCAGTGTGATATGTCCGTATATTTTATTTATTATAGGTTCCGTACCCACTTGTCTACAACCATGGGACCGCTGCCTGCTTTTTAAGTCCCGACTTTAACGCCAATGTATGTCTAACTGTCTGTCTGTTTGTGTCATCGTAGCTCAGAAGATTTACATGAAAGCAAGATTTCTTGCGGTGACTCTTAGCTATATTTGAAGGAAATTGGTTTAGCGATTCTTATGTTATGGAGGATTACCGCTTAACAGTCGGGTTTTTAATTTGCCTGGCAAACAAATTTGTTTTTATAGTGAAATAAGGTTTTAACCAACTTCCAAAAAAGGAGCTTTTTAATTCTTCGCGATATTTTTTGTGTATGTTCACCGATTATTCGAAGACGCCTGGACTGGATTTGGAAAAGTCTAATCTTTTTGTTTGAAAGGGTACACTTTCGAGGTGGTCCCATAGAAATTTTATCAAAATCGGTTGTGTAGTTTGGACGTGAATTCGGTTTTTAGTTTTGAAAAATTATGGATCCTCTTCAATACCAAGAAGTTAGTAAACATATTTTGGAGTGTCCCTTCTTCGCCGTTAGTCTGTGTCACCTCCTACAGACTCGTGGGAGGCGACGACAGACAAACAGCTCGGTGACAACATAATTATACCTTTTTTAACCAACTGCGACTGGTAGCCGCATGCATCATACATAATATTTATGAAAATTGCTTCATAATTTGTTTTTATGGCCTGCAATTTGAGATGAGCAGTTAAGTATGTAGAATACTGATTTATGACTATTTTTCTATTGATTACCCATATTTACTACTAGCCGAAGCCCGCGACTTCGTTCGCGTGGACTTGATGTCTCTGGAAAATTCTCATCAGGCTGAACAACTTTTACTAAGGCGGCATTTTTATATCGCTTATAGTTTAGCTGGACCATTATGGTTCTGCATCAGGCGTTCCATTTTCCAAAATCATTAATACCCTATGTGTTGCCCAGGCTTAATAGCTATATAACAAAAAAGTTTCATTCAAATCCGTCCAGTATTTCCGGAGATTAGCGTGTACAAACAGACAAACAGACATACAGACAAACAGACAGACAGATTTTTTTTTTTAAATTCTTACTCTATTACTATGTCTCCATCGCCCCCAATATTTTTTTTGGAAATATATTTAATGTACAGACACACTTTTTTTACTGTTTTATTATATGTATAGATTAATACTTGAATACTCAAGTACTTCTACAGAATCTGTAATACAATCCGTGCTTCGAAAGGCACGTAAAGCCACTGGTCCCGGGTGTCATCATCATTCATTAATTAGTGAAGCTGTATCAGATCCCTTTAGACAGCTTTAAAAAGTTGATTAAAGTGTTGGCCACTCACAAATGAAAGGAATTACAGAATCTTTATTCTTAGTTCCACCTTCTTGCCCACCTCACACTTAAAGTGGCCTTTGGGTCTTGCGGCCCTGGGCCCTGTCTGCTTAGAGGCCATACCCAAAATTCTCTATCTGCCTCATAAGGGATAATGACAGGTACTATGACGGGTTTAACCCTAATGCAGATTATACGTCATATACACTAGTATCCATAGCTAGTATCTGTAGTGTATAGCCTGTGGTATAGCTATATACTGTAGCTACATAAAAGTATCCGTAATTCCGTCATCCAGTTATAGTATTCTACTAATATTATAAATGCGAAAGTGAGTTTATAATATTATAATTATAAATGCAAAAGTGGGTTTATATATTTGTTTGTTTGTCTGTTACCACTTCACGCTTTAACTACTGAATCTATTTAGATGATATAGATATAGTGTGATACCCAGGGAAGGACATAGGATAGTTTTTATCCCGAAATTCCCAAGGGGAGCGAAGCCCACGGGCACAGCTAGTAGTATTATAAAGGCGAAAGTTTGTGAGTGTGTGTGTGTATATTTGTTACTTCTTCACGCGAAAACGGCTGCACCAATTTTGATAACATTTGGTGTGCAAGAAGCTGACACCCTGAATTAACACATAGGCTACTTTTTATATTTATATTCGATAATCCGCGGGTAACACCGCGGGACGCAGCTAGTAATTTTATAACCTATTATATTATATCTGGGTATTATGTCGTATCAAATTATGTTAGTCCTTTTGTCCAATCCATTATCCATAATAAACTTCACATAATGCGCAATAAGAGTTATTAGTGGTTTCCCCGGATATAATGTGAATGGTCTGTTTTCATAGAAAGGTGCTTAAGCTGAATATAGTATGTAGGTTATGGTTTCCGTCCAACTGGCGTGAATGGACACGTTTTATTTTTACAATACTTGTAACATTCGTATCATTCGTATGTGACTTTGTACCTATGTATATAAATAAGTGGCCTATGTCCAACAGTGGACGTTATGCGGCTGAAATGATGATGACGAAATTAAGGAAGATCAAGAAAGATATAAGGGGACTACCTTACACAGTATGAAAAAGAATGGCAGATCACGTCTGGGGACCGCGATAGATGGAAAGAGAGAGGGGAGGCTTTTGCCCAACGATGTGAAATTACACAAATGGAGCTAGAGTTGTTATGGAATACTAACTCAACGATACTACGAGTATATTTTTGACAAATCCATATATAGCTAAACATCCAAGACCCAGGTCAATCTGAAAAAGATCCATTTCAATCATGACCTGACCGAGATTCTTTTTTAATACTCATATTAATTCTGTGATCTAGTGACTAATTCAGATTACTACATACATACATATTATCGCGCCTGTTTTCCAAAGATAGGTAGAGACTATGAACTTCCACTTGCTACGATCCTGACAGACCTCTTTCTCTTCATCTACCTTTATCGCTCTCTTTGTGCATTCCCGCCGTTACTAATATAGAAAAGGCAGTGGTAAAAAACATTTATTTATTTACAAAATTCATGTACACAAAATACAAACACAGAAACAAACAAAGTAAGAACATTGAGTACATAGGTACTGCCTTTTTCATAAGAAATCTCTTCCAGCAGACCCAGGAGAGGAAAAGAGAAGAAAAAGGTAGTAGTAGTATGCGTGTTTCTTTCCATACAACGACACCGACAAACACTTGGCTTTTAAATGTAGTAGCTTTTAAAGAGCACTTTTTTCAAAACCTTTACAACACACGAGTGTAACATCACCTGGCAGTTTTAGCAGATATAGCTCAATAAATTGATTCGCCGTTTACTGCTCGCATAAACATGAAATGCCGATCGTTTGCATTTATTTTTATTGGTTGCTGCTCGCCACATCAGAGCCGCCATAAATTAGGATCAGTCAAAACTAATTCCGTGTTTGCGCGTTTTATGACTAGTTTCATATGACTCTTAATGGACGAATTACCTGACTAGCATTCTATTTTAGTATTTTGAAAATATTTCGACTTACCTATTCGATTCGGGAAGCTAGTGTTCTGTTGTCAAAGCTAAAGTCTGTAATCAATGTGTACCTGTCATCACTTTTGGCACTAAAACGTGGTCCTTTATAGTACGTGTCTGATAGGAAGGTTAAGGTCACCCGATGGGCTGAGAATGGTATACTCGGTGTTTCCTGATTCGAATAGAAATTCGTAAGAAACCGTAAGTTACTGACATAGCCCGGATGATTACTGAAATATAATACAGTGGGAGGAACGGATACAAGGGACATAATGGCACTTGAATGGCGACAACGTCAACGAAGAGTAGGACATCATCCTACCTACGTTTCGCTTACATGGCATAAGTCAGTCCTACGCTTCGCTTACGTCGCGCAGTCAGTCCTACGTTTCTCTTACGTTGTCTAGTCAGTCCTACGCCACGCTTACGTGGCATAGTCAGTTCTACGTTTCGCTTTCATGGTGAAGTCAGACATCCGGAACCTCAGACCAAATAAAAATATTTGGTCTGAGACCGGAACAAAGTCGATGGAAAACGCTGCAATCAGGTATGTGTTACAAAGCTATACTTTTGATTAATACCCCGAGCTTTGAAGCAATACAGGGTGAAGATGTATCCAAGTAGGCGTTCAGATGAGAGGCAATGTATATAAATTTAAATTTAAATTTAGTTCCGGAATGTCTGTGTGAGTCCAACAATTTATATAAGTATTCGTTCTAGTGAGGTTTCGCTCGGCGCCGGCGTTTAGCTCGGGTCCTGACAGCTCTGAAGGTAATTCTTCAAGCTTACTGCAATGTGCCTGGAGTTCACTTGATTATGATGTATGCTTGCTTAGTGGCTGTCGCGTCGCCACTTTCTACAGCTACGTGACTTGTAATAGCTTACTGACATTTTTTTGTTCAATCTGTAATTTACTTATTATTAAAATTCTTTTTTTTCGACCATAATGAAAAAAGAGTAATTGAAATTTATCGATTTATATTGGGCTTCACGCAACGCAGACCGCGTAGCTATAAGTAGGTTGTTTAACTTCGTCTAGAACTTTGAACTTACGATGTGTCCTAAGTACAACCCCATGTTTATATCTCAGCAAGTATGTTCTAACAAAAAAAAAATTGGAAATTGTCATATGAAATGAAATGAAATGTATTTGTTTAACTCTTAATTACACTGCTAACCCCACACTAGGCAACAAGCCTGTCCTGTGTAAATAAGTACGTCAGTCTATTGTCATCTGTCCATAAGTGTACCTTGATTATATTATTTGAGAATATTGATACCGTTCCGCTGTTTATTATTATTTGAGCATCTTTTAGGTAAAATTATTAGTAAATTTAAGGTTAAACATATTATATATCATTATCAATTAATTAAAAATAGATGCACATTATTACTCAGATCGATACAATGATAGCTTTAATGCCACAATCACAGCAGTTTAATATCACATTATGACAAAATTTATGCCATTATAAAATAACTCAAGGCACATAACGCGAATTGTACGCAAATAGTTTATCAACTGCGCTTTTTATAGTTTGTTTTTATTATGTTTAATGGTGGCGCTAGACTTATGCAAATTAGGAAGAGTCTAGAATTTGTTTATTTGTTTATTTGAAACATTGTACATGAACTAGCCTATGCCGTGTGGTTTTTAGCCTAGAATAGGACCACTAGTTAAAGTAAAGGAGGAGTAAGCATATTTTTTTATGTTCTATACTTTTTCTTGCAACTCACATTTAGACTATTTGTATAACACAAAGGGTGACTTATAGACAACGCTTATAACGTTAAATTCGCCTATTGTTATGTACTAATAGTATTTCATGAGCAATAAACATTAAATAAAAAAGTAAAAAACATCTTTTGTGCAACATTCCCAAAGAGGCTTCACGTAGAGCGGCAGCCAGATCCAAACATTTCGCACAAAAGCATTCCCAAGGAGGCGTCAGGTAGGCGACTAGTGGTACCGGCTTTTTTCCCCGCCTTTGCACGGTTATGCATATTTTAGGAAAAGAAAAACTGGAAAACGCATCTAAGGGTTCAACCAGATACGCGCTAAGTAGTAGGAGGATAAAAAACACTTAGCCTGGTAGGATCTCCATACTTTTGATTCTTCTTTTTGAGTCGAAAGGCTATAATATAAGTGTATCTTAATTAGTAAATTTGACAAGAGTTTGGCCAAGGCGTCTCCCAGGTCATTTGCCTCATGTGCAGGAAGTGGGACGTTTTGGGCAGGATAATAAGTAGGTCCTTGATTGGACACCTTTATCGTTTTTGGAGAAACGCCACCTAACCCAGTTCTCTTGACTTCTCTCAACACCAGTCCAGAGTCTACCTAACAAGTATAAAAAATCAACGGCTCTTCTCGGAGCCAATCCAACATTTTGATAAGCTATAAATATGAGTTATTCTTCCGTTCTCTTTTTATTTTATGTTTGCAGCGAGGCTGTATTTATGCGGCTATGAAGTGAATAGCCCGGCGAGTGTGTGCTTAATTTAATGTTTAATTTTAATAAACCACCGTAATGTCCGTCGCAGCGTGCGCGGGCGCGGCAAGTTTACGGAAAGGCTAGCAGATGTGGTCGTGTAAACCACGCACATTATGATTTCCTTGATCTCAAGGAGTTTTTCTGACACTTACCCTCTTAGTGGCATATTTTTATCGGTCGATATGCAGCATGTGTGGTCTTCCCGTAGGTGGGCTAACAAAAGACCAATGAAAGCTTTAAGTCATGTTTTCCCGTTGTCCCTATCGTATCGTCCGTGTCCAAATTAATGGGGACAATTTAAAATCAATAAAAATTAAAGTAACTTTCCGTTAAAGAGGACAACGGATATAATTTTATATATAATACTGCATGTCATGTTGATTCTGTTATAAAAAATATTAATGTGATATTTTTACATTTGTTTTTTTTTTATTCTGATTAGTTTGAAACTTATGAGTAGTTACTATTGTTGATATATAGAATGAGTGTAGTTGTGTTTTGTGTGTAAAAATCATACTTGTTTCTACATTATTAATTAAAACCTTTTATATAAAAAATATCATTCATTTTAGTCTTAGACCGACAACGCTATATTACACCCGTGTAAAAAAAATAAAGTATACAACGTGCTCAAAATTTTAACTAAAACTTGTCCCCATTGCCTTTACGTACAATGGGGACAACAGTAAAAAAAATGTGCGGGGTCAACGGGAAAACACGACTTAAGTCGATACAGTGGTCGTTACATTACTTCGCCTACTGAAAACGGCTCCCCGCAATTACCCACACGCCGAGTGCGGGCCATATTGACCAGTGAAAATAATACCCCGAATGCGGACCTTGAATGCGTTACAGAAATCTTTAGCACCCCGAATGCAGCCAGAACGACCAATGAAAATGAGCCATAGCGGTGTTTCTTAATTGGTCGCGTGTAGATTCGAGATGGAAACCCTAACGAGCTTGCCAACGGATTTACGACGGCTCATTTATAATTATACTAATCGCTTGCCAATAAAACTATATTATATACAGAAATATATGTGTCGTAAAACTATATTATGTAAAGACTTTATAATATAACGGTCATAAAACTTGGGAGCAAGATTTAGAAATCACTCACTGTGAATAATTTATGACTAATTTTATTGGCAAATTGATAAGTAGGTAACGTTCTAAAATATTATGGAAAAATGATGTGTGTATATATTGAATGAACTTTTTTTTTTAAATATGTAAAAAGTGTGAAAAAAAAACATATTTTTTCGTGATTTTGGAATATTTAAATAACACTTTAAGGTTTTATCAAAATAAATGAATAATTACAATCTACGTATCAGAATACTTTTCTGTACTTGCGCTTAGGAAGCGGCAGTAAACTTAGCTATTAGTAAATGATCTGACGTCAACATTTACCATAAAAGAAATCGAAAGAAAAAAAAGAGAATTATCAAGTTATACAAATATCCAAACATAAGTAAATGATTTTGACTTTGACTTTTTGTACTTGTAGCCTTTGAAAACACAGGCACTTAAGGAAAAGAGGCAAGAGCTTTTATTAGAGAATTGGGCCAACTTACCTCTTGTCGTACGTTATCTACGTTTGACCCATTGTAATCAATCTATCATAAGATTGTGTGCAATAAACTTAAATAAATAAATACAAACTCTTACGTGCGCGAGTTCGACTCGCACTTGGCCGGTTATTTTAGTTGCCTGTGTATTTGTCCGGTGTGGACGGATTTTGAGAAGATGCTTTTGGGATTTTTCTGCACCGAGACGGTTCGCTAGTATCGAATGTATAACGTGCCAGTTAAACATTTTTATAAAAAATATATTAATTTAAAAAAGATATATATCTCTAGATAATTGTAATTGAGAGCAGGAATGCTGCCAGTGTTCTTGGCACCGTACCACATGATCGAAATCTAGATTTTTTATTTTGTTTTTTTGTTTAATTTAGATTTTTGTTTAGTTGTAATTTTTCTTATTTTCGCTAGTAAAAATCTGTGAAAATTAAAATGCATTATAAATAAAAAACAGCCAAGTTACAGTTGTTTTATGGCTTTTTAACAAGTTTTTAATAAATTAATATATTCGTGGTCACGGCTATCTGCGGCCATCGTTCACACTCCGGTGGAGTGAAACTAATAAAATTCGCGTTTTATATTATAGAGACGTGGGAAATGTCAACAAACAGTTTTTATTGAACGGGTCTCGGAGGGAGATCATTAAATTCATTAATTCAGATGAAGGCGCATGGCGGTGATAGAAAGAATGTGTATCGATTGTTACTCTTCACGTGTGAATCGTAAAAGCTGGTTAAAGGAATGGACAATAATTTAAACTACGTTTTTAAGCGATGCGGCTCGCTATTGTGATGCTTTTTTCACTTGCGCGTCCATTTATTCAAAGTTAAAGTCAAAATCATTCATTTACCTTCGGATATTTGTATCACTTGATAATTGTCATTTTTTTATTTCGATTTCTTATAAGGTAAATGTTGACGTCAGATCATTTACTTATAGCTAAGTTTACTGCCGCTTCCCCTCCGCTTTGTACTAAAACGTGTACAGAATGTACTTAAAAGTTTGTAAGTATTGTACAGCGTTCCACCCCACCTTTGACCAGTATCTCCTCTGGTTGTAGGGTTGACTGAAAGAGATCCCTGACAGGGATAAGTCCGCCTTTGTACTGTTGTGTTTCATGTATTTTTAAATTGTGTCGATTTATGTACAATAAAGAATTTACAATACAATACAATACAATAAAATTATGACATTTGTGAATGTACAAATACAAACCTTTGAGTGGGACCCGTGCCAAGCTCAAGCCAGACATTTTTGTCTCTAAGGTAATCATCGGTTCCGTAGTTAGCCTTATCACAAAGTACTTTCTTTACAAGCTTGCAGAAGCTTGCTTGAAGCTTTAAATTTTCTATCTGGCAAATACCAATTACGCTAAAATTTCTATTACGGTAAAAGTGTCTTTTGAGTCTCATTACTTAAGTTACTGTCTATCCCAGTACCTTAGGTAATAACTTAATAAGACGTGAAAGCTCCATACGGGTAAATTGATTGTATGGATTGTTAAATAAATCTATACATATAATAAAACAGTAAAAAAAGTGTGTCTGTACATTAAATATATTTCCAAAAAAAATATTGGGGGCGATGGAGACGTAGTAATAGAGTAAGAATTTAAAAAAAAATGTCTGTCTGTTTGTCTGTTTGTCTGTTTGTCTGTTTGTCTGTATGTCTGTTTGTCTGTTTGTACACGCTAATCTCCGGAAATACTGGACGGATTCGAATGAAACTTTTTTCGTTATATAGCTATTAAGCCTGGGCAACATATAGGGTATAAATGATTTTGGAAAATGGAACGCCTGATGCAGAACCATAATGGTCCAGCTAAACTATAAGAGATATAAAAATGCCGCCTTAGTAAAAGTTGTTCAGCCTGATGAGCATTTTCCAGAGACATAAAGTCCACGCGAACGAAGTCGCGGGCTTCGGCTAGTATATAATAATAGAATTTGGAAGTACATATATGAATTACTGAATATTCCTCGCATTATTTAATAGCATATACTCCTGTAATGAGTGCTTAGCTGATCTATACTTAGGATGTACCTAAGTATAGACCGTACACCTAAGGGAAATATTTTGTGGAAAACGTTTTTATAACTCAGTTGTTATCCTGCCTCCGTGATGTAGAGCGTTCGGCTTATACCCGGAGGTCGCGGGTTCGATTCCCGGCGGGGGCAACCACTTTGTGTTGTTGTCCTAGTTTGGTTAGGACATTGCAGGCTGATCACCTGATTGTCTGATAAGTAAGATGATCCGTGCTTCGGAGGGCACGTTAAGCCGTCGGTCCCGGTCACTGTCTTTGACATTGGTCGTTACCTAAAACCATGTCAGAGGCCTTTAAGGCGGTTTAAAAACTCTGACGCTAGTGTTAGTCACTAACACACACGATAAGAAGAAGTTGTTATCCACGTAATATAAAAAACGATGGCTAAGCAAATGTTTGAAAGACACTGAGCATATTTCCTTGGCTTCAAATAGGGTATAATTTATATACGAAATACTGAGTGTTTATAAGATTTTTAAAGTTCTTCTGTTTCTTGTTGTACCTTAATTTTGCAGCATTGCGATATAAGTCAAACTAGTATTAACATTTTTTGATACATTTTTTATTATAAGACTGATCTAATTACGTAAACTTGGCTCTGCTTTCGTGAATGTGTCTATGGGATTTATTTCACTACATGAATATTCACGACCCATGCGCCGGCGCCGGTCAGCGTTCACTTCTGGTATTGCTGTGAATATGCAAGAATGTCCCCTGGACAACATATGATCAGATGACATCGTTCAAACTTTTATTACTACTCTAAATTACTCATTATGACTATTATGTGTGGACAAATTAATTTAAATTATTTGGCTGTTGAATTAATTATAATATTTTGAGTAGGTATCTAAAGCAACAGTGTTTATATTTTTATTTAATAAACATAATACATGCAGTTTAATAAAAATTACATTTATAGGTAGGCTCACAACCAACGTTGTTGCTAGAGACGTTTTTATTTTTAAAAAGTTTTGTTATTTTAACGACGAAAATGGTTTTTAACCATTAAAGAATGCACTTCCGAGGCGGTCCCAGAGAAATTTTAGCAAAATCGGTTGTGTAGTTTGGGTATAAAGTCGGTTTTTAGGTAAAAAAAAAATTTTACTACAAAATTTTACTCTATGAAGATAAGCCGCACAAATACAACACCATAGATAGATAAAAATAATTTCTAATAAAAAAGAATTTCTATTTTATTTTTTATATAATTATGGTTTAATGAGTTTTACTTTAAAATCTCAAATAATAATAAAAAAACTGAGTGTCTGAAAACACTCGGTTGGAACGTAGTTACAAAAATTGATGCCCCCAAAAATTTACAGTTCCTAAAAAAGTTCGTGACGAAAAATCTTACACTTTTTCGCCCAGTCCGTACAGTCCGAAAAGGAACTTCGTTCCAAAATAATCATAAAGTATGCACATTCAATAGTTATATATTTTATGAAACTTATTCTATTCTATTTATAGTAAAAACTTCCAAAACAATATCATATTATACACATATTAACAATTTATAGTATATTCTTTTTAATATTTATGGAGAACAAAAAAAATATTAAACAACGACAAATAATAAAATATTACCTGTTTATAAAACACAAATCACAACACACGCACTACAAAATTTCACCGCCACTTCAGTACGTTCGCGAAACTTGGCTCCCGTCAGTCGGTGCGACCGTGCGTCCGCCACGGGTCCCCAGCATCCACTGAACAGATCTGATCTGAGTTCTGACTGGACCGCTGAGATGCAAGGTACAGCCTTAACGAGGTTTTGGAAAGGTGCCGTTCCATCGCTGGCTTCGAATCGTACACCACTGCCCATAGCACGTTTCGTTTTACAATGGATCTAGTTGATGATTTTGAAATGCTACTTCTCCATGTTTTACTTCATGGTTTTATTTTCGGTATTGGTTTAGTTTAGTTTTATACTTATATCGATCGTATAATAAGTTGGTAAACTCTATTGGTCATAAAATAACATTTTGAAACTATTACAAGTGGGTACTTGTAATAGTTTATTATCTGATTAAAATTGATAAAATTCAATTGCCAAAAAGTCATAAATCATTTATTTATGTTTGGATATTTGTATCACTTTATAATTGTCAATTTTTCTTTCGCTTTCATAATAATTATTGATCAGATTATTTACTTACAGCTGAGTTTATTGTCGATTTCTTAGCGTAAATGAAGAAAAAGCCTGTGTTAATATGTAAAATTAAAAAGCTATATATCTTTGTATTTGTAGATTGTAAAATGAATGTCGGTATTACCTTCAGTCCTATTTACCTATATGTTTGTCCGTGACTTATTTACTTATAAATTGGTAAAAAGCACTAAGTACCCAGCCAGCAATGTAGACCGCTCAATGGAAATGGTCGTCAATTTTTCACCGATCGTTATATGATGTGTTATCGAATGTTGCGCGATAATATTTTTTCGTCGCCATTTCTGGATCGAAAGTGCAAAATAAAGAAATACAGAAAGATATTGTAATCTGCAAGTTTCATTTTTAGCAGTATCATCATCATCATCATCATTATCGCCGCATAACGTCCACTGCTGGACATAGGCCCAAGGATTTCCAAAATGACCGAAAAAAAAAGAATACAAATTCATATGTTCCATTTTTCAAGCCGTATAAAGCTGCGAGGCTTAAGAAGGGCTGGGTGGGTCACAAAATTAAAAATATATTTATTTAGTAATTAGACCTTTACAATGTCCCTTTACAGCAACGACCACTGGTGAGAAAAAACGCCGAAAGAAACCCATTTACACAGTATTGGTTGTCTACTCGCTTAACGGCTTTGTCATGTGATGTCTGTCTATTTATCTGCTGAATGTATGTTACACAATAACTCGATTGGTTAGCAAGTTTATCAATGGATTATTTAACATTAGTCAAATTAGTCCAGGACTCCAGGGGCTGCCATGATATGTGGCTGTAAAAGTTTCCTTACATTTTGAGTAGAATTCAAAGTATAAAAGTGTTGTGAAAAGCACGTGTCGTATTTCAAAGACAAAATTAAAGATTTTTTATTAAATCGGGTAAATTAAGATAAAATCGGATAAATTTCCTATTGAAAGTATTTTTTTTATATTTCTTTAGTGCAAAAGCTAAAAACTACTAGCATTTCGGTACGACCACAATGTTCAAAGTGTGTCATTTCTGCAACACGTTTTATTTTAAGCTGCAAGCGGCCGGCGTCCGGTGCAGTTTTTGTGAAAAGCCTTCAATTAAACAAGGCTTGCTGCTGTACGCATGTACTCGTAACGAAGGAGCGGGCCCAATGCAGTGCACTTGTCATCGACTTGTCTGTTGATTTGATTTCGTTTTGATACGAGTATTAACTTATTTCATACTAGCTGGTGCCCGCGACTTCGTCTGCGCAGGATCACACAATATCTTTATAAATTGCAGCCTATGTGTTATTCTGATGTATAAGCTATATTATTGTAAGTTTCATCAAAATCCATTCAGTAGTTTTACGTGAAAGAGTAACAAACATCCATCCATACTTACAAACTTTCGCGTTTATAATATTAGTAGGATAAACTTAAAACAGAGCTTACGTTAGTAATTATATTATCTTTGACAGAGCATATTGGTTCTTGCGGCTCTAAGCAGACAGAACTCAGGTCTACAAGGCCCAAAGGCCACTTTTGGTGACTTGATTGACTTGGTGGGCGCGAAGGTGGAAAAAGGAATCAAAATAGTGATAGGTTGTCAAAATAGTGCCTATTAACATAATCCGCACTGCTTTGTATGGGTGTCAAACGTGGATGATGACCAAAAAGGATAGATTAGAAGCATTTGAAATGTGGTGCTGGAGGAGAATGAAAAAAATAAGTTGGACAGAAAAAATTACAAATGAAAAGGTATTAGAGGATGTAAGAGAGAAAAGAATACTACAAATTATAGAAAAAAAAGAGGGAAAATGTTCGGTCATCTACTACGTCACGATGCGTTCTTTAAAACAATAATGGAAGGAAAAAAAGAAGGAGAAAGAGAAGTAAGAAAATCGAGAAGAAAATTTATCGACCAAATAAAAAAAAATTAAACGTGAAAACATTTATGGAGGTTAAGAACTTGGCAAAAGAAAGAGAGTCATGGAAAGCACTCCACCGACAAGAGCCCAGCTCTAAAATATAAGAATTCATTTAATTGTTTTGTACAATCTGCGCGGGAAGAGAATCAGCTAGTATATTCAACGTTTTGTTTTTTCTCCCAGACCAGTATGCAAGAGTGAATGAAGGATGGTCTGAGTACCCCGTGTAAGGGATAAAAACACGATAGTCAATAAAGTTATTAAATAATAATAAATAAATAAGAATATAATCGGATTAGGACCCAGCGGATTAGCTCGTTGAAATGGCAGGGGGCGTGACACATAGCGTGACGAACCGATGGCCGATGGGGCGAAAAGGTTCTCGAAAGGTGACCACGTACTGGCAAGCGAAGCGTAGAACCGTGTGTGAGTACACACACGGTGGTCTGACGACCTGACCAAGGTCGCTGGAAGGCGCTGGATGTAAGCCGCTTTAGATCGGCCATTTTGGAAATCCTTTCAAAAGACTTGTGACGAGGTCCGCACTGGTGCTTCCCTCCTTACCCCGCGCGGCCCATATAAGTACGAGGGCGTGAGGAGTCTCGTCCTCTTTCGACCACCACTGGACGCCGGGCTGCTTCAAAGCTGAGTACTTTTGGAAATCTCTTCTGGAACAACGAATCTCGTGGCTGTGAACCTACGACCCTTACCTGTGACTACTTTCGGCACTCAGTGAATAAATTGTTAAAAATTAAATTAAAGAATTTGGTCTTTTAAATATTGTTTCTTTCAAAATAATCTTATCGTCACAGACTTATGTCCAGCAGTGGACGTTGTGCGGCTGAAATGATGAATATCATCATCTGCTTCTCTTTCCTTGTACAAGCTGATAGATGGAATAGGCCAAAATCTCGAAGTATCACGTCACTTTCTTGATTCCCTTTACTTTGTCCTAGCTTTTCGCTGAAACTGACTTATAATGTAAAATCATTTATTCATCTTAAAAAAAAGGGTAATACAAAATTCGTCAAAGGGATCAGTCAAAAATACCACCCCGAATTGTACCCGGTTCAAAGGTACCCATTACGCTTGCCGCATTACCTCTCTGAATTGCTATGGACAGCCTTTGATCCAGGTACCATCCGGAGCGGTGGTCATATCCACGGGACTTTAATGTCGTCCAATCTCACTAACAAAACGCTTAGCTTCTGAACACCAAGGTCCAGCTGTTTCTACGGCAACTGGAACGAATTCATACTTTTAATGGGATCTGTCTAGCCCGTAAAAGATGAAGATGTGATTACGTATACTGTTTGTACTGTTTAACAGTAGAGAAGATTTATCTGTAAAGTAAATTGAACATATGATTCAAAGGACGGAGAAAATAATCTTGCGAAGAGTCGTTGATGTCTTTTGTATGAAAGTATTGCGGCGTGAACTACTTAAGGGGCTACCTGAATTTTCCGGGGTCCAGTGGCGTCCTCATTTAAAATAAATCATGTGAAAGGAAACGGTGATATCATTTAAAATTTCGTCTTGACCAAACCCTAGATAACCCTTTTAACTATTTTACGAACTACTGTTAATAATTTAAAGTGCGAACGTGAAGCTTTTCTACGCACATTTGCGAAAAACGGCCACTTTTAGCTACACTGGACCCCGAAAAATTCAGGTAGCCCCTTAAGGGGACACCGTGAAAATAAGTAAGTAAAAGTAAAAACACTTTATTAAGTCAAAATGGGGGCAGAAGTGGCGCCCACATTTAAAATAAATTACATTAAAGTTAATATGTTATATGCCAACAATCTGTAGAAAGACCAATATTGAATTATTTAATGAATAACCTTTGAAAGTATTATTGATGATCCGCCTAGTTTTAGAACGAGTTTTAAAACTAGATCGACTAACGCAATTACTACAGGTTATTCATAAAATTATTTAAAGGTCTTTCTACAGATTGTTGGCAGTCAAAATTTAAATTATGACCATATTTACTTTTAAACAATTTATTTCAATTGAGTCTTTTCTATTCCTTATTTCTAACCACATATTTTTTTGGTATTATTTGGTCATATTTGTTTGGAATTGATACTTACTAATAGCCTACCGCTATGCTTAGTTGTCATCATGCCAGTTTGTCAAACTGAATGTACCTAGTTCGATCTCCAGTCAGGTTAAAATGGTAAATGATCTTTTTTAGATTGGATGTTTATCTATGTATGTTTTTGTTATAAAATATAGTATCGTTGAGTAAGTTTCCCATAACACAAGTCTCGAACTTACTTTGGGGCTAGCTCAATCTGTGAAATTTGTGTCTATATAATTATTTACTTATAAAAACCAAAGGATCACTTTCCGGCTTAACTCTTTCCACCCCGTTTCTGTTACAATCTCTCTCGCTCCCACATCGACTGTTGAACTTTGCTCCAGATCTAAGACAAAACAATTAATTCCTGTTAACTCGCGGCAGCCGCGGGACAGGCTCTGTCGCGACCGCAGACCGCAGAACGTGACCGCAGCTTTCCCTCATACGAGGTAACGATAGCAGACAAAGTCGACTGATTGTATACTTACACTATCACATCATCATCATCATTATCAATGAAAGTCTTTTTGTTTCTACTGCAGGAGCACGACCCTCTCTGTACTACCAGAGCCATACTTGGCCAAAGCAGCTAGAGGACTTGGCCTACACTCTAAATTTACATATACATTTCAAGTTTTTTGACGGTATGGATTTATCGAAGGACTAGGCGAAATAAGATTTTTCCGTCACAACTGTTTTAGGAGTTGGGGGGTTACTCCAAAAGCGGTACGCAAGACGGACGTTACTGCGTATCCGCGTTTCGGTGTTAAACAACATTGAGCATTAACGTATGATAATAAAGTCTAGTTTAGTTCGACATAGAAATAGGACGTCACGATCGGACCACTATCGTATTATTTAATAGAATAACCCCACTGGAATTTTTTGAGAATTTTTAGGGGCTTCAATTTTTGTAACTTCGTTCTAACCGGTGTTCCGCGATAGTCAGTTTTTTTAGACTGGCATCACTTACTAGCTGTGCCCGTGGGAATTTCTGGATAAAAACTATCTTATGTCCTCCCCAGGTATGAAACTATATCCATATCAAATTTTATCTAAACAGGTTCAGTAGTTAAATCGTGAAGTGGTAGCAAACAAACAAATATACAAACTCACTTTCGCATTTATAACATTAGTAAGGAAGTAAGGATTACTGTTTTTCTGTCGGTCCCTAATAACAGCAGCGCATGTAACAACATCTAGTGAACCGCGCACCGCACCGCGGCTGGCGGGGAACTGATCTGATAGATAATTATCATAGCTACAAATCAAATCAAATCAAATCAAATCAAATCAAATATATCTTTATTATCATAGGATATTTAAAATATCTCTTAATAATCGTCATTATTTTGTTGCACTATTGTTGACGTCAAATAGTTACTTACAGCTAAGTTTACTACCGCTTCCAAAGCGCTAGTGCAGAAGAAGCGGTAACAAACTGCACTGCACCTCTTCTCCAAGGACGTCAACTCACAATTAAATTAATACTTAAAGTTAATGTGGACAGAGAATACATTGTTTTGTTTGTTATGTCATATCATAATTTAAATTTAATTTTTAGAATGTCAAAATTTTAAAGTAATGTCAAGTTGTAGATTCAGTTTGTACAAAATGTACCAAATTATGACATTTTCGAGTACCTATATTACAAACTTTTAGAGGGACCCGCGTCAAGCTCAAGCCAGACTTTTTTTTCTTTTAGGTAGTCATCGGTCCTATAATAAGCCTTCTCACAAAGTACTTTCTTTACATAAGTTTTGTCTGGCATATCAAGGATCGATTTTGGCAATTTATTATAAAAAAGTATACAGTTCCCCATAAACGTCTTATTAATTGTTTTAAGCCTTTAAAACGGGGCAACTAAGTCATTCTTATTACGTAAGTTTCTATCGGTAAAATCGCTTACTTTATTGTATGAGGAAATATTTTTCCTTACATACATTATGTTTTCAAATATATACTGTGATGCTAAGGTAAGTATATCTATTTCCTTGAATAATTCTCTGAGTGAGTCTCTAGATCCTAACCCGTAAATAGCACGAATTGCCCGTTTTTGTAAAATAAAAATAGTCTGAATATCGGCTGCATTCCCCCACAGGAGTATGCCGTAAGACATTACACTATGAAAGTAACTAAAGTACACTAGTATAGCAGTTGCTACATCTGTCAATTGTCTTATTCTCCTAACAGCATAAGCCGCAGAACTAAGCCTATTTGAAAGTTTAGTTATATGAGCACCCCATTGAAGTTTCGAGTCTATTGTAATTCCTAAGAAGGTAGTACTTTCAACAAGATCGAGTTTTTCACCATCTATCATTATGTCAACGCAGCCCTGTCTCACATTGGGAAGAGAAAATCGAACGCATTGAGTCTTTTTCGCATTTAACATGAGATTATTGGCAGAAAACCAATCAGAAATGGAAGACAAGGTGCTGTTCACCGCGCTAGCGTTTGTGCTATGTCGATCAAGTTTGAATATAAGCGAGGTGTCATCAGCAAACAGCACTATGCCAGCCTGCTTCTCAACCATGTAAGGCAAGTCATTGACATAAACCAAGAAAAGGAAAGGTCCAAGAATTGAACCTTGCGGTACGCCTATCTTAACATTAGATCCGTGCGATTTTATGCCATTTAAATCAACAGTCTGATGCCTATCTGTTAAATAAGATTCTATAAGTTTTATTGAATTATCATCAAAACCGTATTGACGAAATTTAAGCAAAAGTGTCGGATGATCTACGCAATCAAATGCTTTGGAGAGATCACAAAATGATCCAATTCCATCATTTTTGTTCTCCCATGCGTCGTATATATGAGTAACAAGTGCTACTCCCGCATCGGTGGTCGATTTCCCGCCAGTAAAGCCGAATTGTTGGCTATGGAAAAGGTTGTAGGCTTAAAATGAAGAAGCATTTGACTGAGCATTATCTTTTCGAACACCTTACTCAAAACTGGCAGGATAGATATAGGTCTGTAGTTGCCAGGATCTGTTTTTTCTCCTTTTTTAAATAAGGGGATTAGTTTACTACATTTCATTAGGTTAGGAAATATGCCTTCATCAATACATTCGTTAAATATAAAAGCTAAATCAGCAGCTATGATATTTATGATATGGCTTACTACAGCAACTGACATGCCCCAATGGTCTTCAGATTTTTTTAAATTTAACTGTTTAAATGCATCTATTATATCTTTGGGGCCAATATGCTTAAATTTAAATTTAGAATCACAAGGCCTAACATTATTCTTAAGCAAGGCTTCAGCACGCTGGGGGCTAGAATTCACATTAGAAGTAAGTTCCAAAGGAATGTTAGTAAAGAAATCATCAAAAATATTTACTATTTCTTCAGTTTTAGTAATTCGTCTTTTCCTTTCAAAATAATAAAAAAAACTAAATTCAAATGACTCTTTAGTAAGACCTTTACTCGTCAAATAATTGTAATTTACATTACGTGTAGAGAATTTTTAAATTTATTTTATTTATTAAAGAATAGCTACCGACCCCAGCTCTTCGCGACGACCTCTGCTGAGAAGAAACGCCGAAAGAAACTCTATTACACAGTAGTCGCCTCCTCGCCAGAAGGGCATGGAAGAGTCGGAGACTGCGGCATTGAACATACATACATACTATCACGTCTTTATCCCTAATGGGGCAGACAGAGCATTTTGGGTCATTTTTTTCTTTGTGGCATTGAAATAATTTAATAAATGCTTAGATTAAATAAAGTCTTAGAATTCACCTATTTAGCCGAAAAGGGCGAGAAACATCGACTTGACTTTGACGTAAGTAAAATTCAGTATGTCCAAGATGGCATGCAGTTGACGTCAGGCTTAGCATGAACCTCTTTTGTTTCATTTAACGTTTCAAATAGGAGTGAAATCCTTTACTGGCTGGAGTGCAGCCAGTCTGTATGCGACCACGAAGGATGTAACTCCTATTCGAAACATTAGAATATTCCGCAACACTTTACCATGTTTCATTCAAAGAATCTCAGAAAAATAAGGAAATATTCGTCATCGGAAAATCATCGACAGGAAAATATAAACCGCCGGGAAATCACGCGCTTGACGATAATGACGATGACTGGCGATGCAGGCGGCATTCCTGGTAGTGTTTAAGTGAAGTGATTTACGCGAAGTTACGACGTGATTACGAGTTATAGCATATAATTTGTTGATTGAGATCACAGTGTCACGGCAAATCTATACATATAATACAACAGTAATAAAATGTGTCTGTATTTTGAATATGTTTAAAAAAAAATTATTTAGGGCGATGAAAACGTAGCAGTAGAGTACCAATAAAAAAAAGTCTGTTTCTGTTTGCCTGTTTTTTGTTATATAGCTGTTAATTCTGAGCAATATATAGGGTATAATTGTTTTTGGAAAATGGAACGCCTGATGCAGAACCATAATGGTCCAGCTAAACTATAAGAAATATTAAAATAACGCTCTAGCAAAAGTTGTTCAACTTGATGAGCATTTTCCGGAGTCATAATGTCCACGCGAACGATGTCGCGGGTTTCGGTTAGTATTATAATAAGGCAACAATGTGTTTTTCGTAGAATATGATGGTAAAGAAATATCCAATACCTATACACAAATACAAATACACTGTCACATCTTAATCGCTAAGTGGGCAGACAGAACATATTTAGTCTTACACCTATAAGCAGACACAGCCGCAAGACCCAAACGTTACTTTTGGCGTGATTCCCTCGGCCCCGTGCCCTGACTAAAGGAAACTCACCATGAGTTTAAGAAAACTAGACTAACGAAAACTATTATTATCGACTGTTTATTTAATAGAAGGAAGCGGTGAGGGCCGAGCGAATTAAAAGTGATGCATGCGCTAATAAACTGTGTGTCATAAAATTTACTCTCATGTGTCTTGTCGCCGGACGCATAACACTGCCGCATTTTAATATCATCATTATCATGAGGACTTTTTAATCTCCACTTCAGGAGCACGACCTCTACTACCAGAGCCATACTTGGTCAGAGCAGCCCGAGCACTTGGCCTACACTCTCCTCGCTGGCCAGACGGGAGAGGTCTTATTGATGTTTATAAGCTTTGTTTAGCTTGTATTTCCTAAGTTGTCTTCTACAATATAGAGGGGAAGACTAATTGGAGTGGTCTTATTCTACTTTGCCGGAAACCACACTTTTTTTTAATATATTAATGCGCAAATTAATCACAAAATGTAGGGCTGCAGGCCGAAAGTGAAGTGATTGCATAACACTTCAAATACATGTGTTCAGACTCCAGCAAGACAATCAATTTCACTCATCGTTTGTCAGGTCAGCAAGCCTCTATTTGGTCATTCGCAGTTTCCACTATCATAGTCTACAGACGCTCTACCGCTGAACCAATGGATAATAAGTAGTCATTACAATATTGTGATTAAGATCGCATGTATTTACATCAGCAATCACATAATGCCGGGAGGAATCGAACCTACTAATTTAGCGCCGCGTCCCGCCGGTACCGCCGGTCATTACTCACGGATAGACGTTACATAACGAACTATTATAAACGATTCAATCATTCGCAGAACATTTAATGATAGTCCTGAGTGTTCTGAGAATTGAAGATACTAGTTTGATTTGAAGACCCACAAGAAATGAGCAAGCCGTGTGGTTTCCGGCAGAAGAGGTTCCGGAGAGGCTACTCCAAGTCCTTTCGTGGATGACGTAGAGGGTAACTTAGGAAATACAAGCTATAAAAAAACTTATAAACATCAATGAGACCTCTCCAACCTGTCTGGCCAGCGAGAAGAGTGTAGGCCAAGTCCTCTGGCTGCTCTGGCCAAGTATGGCTCTGGTAGTACAGAGAAGGTCATGCTCCTGCAGTAAAGAAAACATTAGCAATACTACAAATGAGACCTAGCATTATACTAGTTTCCCCCAAAGTGTATCTCGTGCCATGTTTATTATCTATCTCAGAAACCCCTCGACGATTTGATTCATGTTCAAATTTCAATATACAATTCTGTTCGCATTCTGACCAAAAAAAGTCTCGAGTTATCGTGGAACATACATCAACACACCGGATTGTTAAATGCGCAATTCGCAATTTTAACTCCCTCGTTCAATAATGTAATTATAATCAATCCAACTTTTATCATGTACACGTATTACAGATTTTATCATACAGGTTAACAAAAATTAAATTCATCTTTTTCATGAAGTTTTGGCTAAGTAGTTCATCATCTTCACATCATCAGCATCTCAGTCCCTCTTTCACCCACTGCCGAGCATAGGCCTCCCTTCGTTGACGCCACCCATCTAAGTAAGTAGTAGTTACTTATTAACTTATTTGAAGTCGATTTTGTAAATGTTACCTTTAGATTCCTTTTCACATCAGACGCTTAATTGAATAAAAGTTTTTCCATTCCCAACCCCCTTTACGTCTTCTATTGTAGTTATGTTTTCTTTAAGATTTGAGACTAACTTATTATTCAGTAACCTTTTTTTCTCAAAACACTAAATTGTATAATACCACATTTACACATTCGTGTTCGTCATTCGCCTCGCAATTCGCACGAATGTGTAAACGCGGTACTAAGACGCGAATCGCGAGGCGAACCGCGAGACGAATAGCGAACTCACTGTTTACATATGCGTATTCGTTATTCGCCTCGTCATTCGCCTCGCGATTCGCACGAATGTGTAAATGCGGCCAATTATTTAGTTTTAGTTTATTACAATTAACTATTATGTCCTTGAACTTAAAATAGTGTCATTGGTTTAATTGCTATATATTTTTTATAAGTGGAAACTTATCAATGGCTAAGTTTTTAACTATTTGATGTTATTGTTTACAAAGATAAGAAATGGCTGTTAGTTTTTCCATAATAAATAAAATAGATCCCGGCGCGTGTAGCTGCATGTCCGAGCTAGCCTCATTGCCCGCCATTAGTGTCGTGTGTGTCTGCTAGCATCTCCCCCGAGGCAACCAGTCGAGACATCGTATTTGCAAAACCTACAATACAGAACGCTCTCCAACTGAACTAATAATAAACTTTTCAACCCCCGACAAAAAATAAAGATGCTTTACGTTTGACGCTTATGTCTGTAGGTCTATCTGTCTGTCTGCATTATTGTAGCGCTGAAACGGATGGACCGATTTGAATGCGTTTTTCACGTGAAAGCAACTTCTTTTGCGGACGTTTTTAATATATTAATGAGTGTTAATGCTTCAAAGTTGTGTTATTGATAAGTATGTGAGTAAAACAACCGAGTCGTTTGAATGCGCGTTTATTACTGGCTCCAGAGATGTCACCACAGATACTTTATAGACGTATACATTAGTTATTTACCTGGCATATTATATATGGCGCTATATGATGGACTGAGGTTTGTTAATACGCGTCCGAGTGGCGGTCCTAGCTGTATTTCTCGTTTTGGAATCATTACCAGCGCTGTCTGTTTGCTTGTCACTGTGTTTATGGAGCATATATCAAAATTTTGTATTAATCAGTTTGTGAAATTTGAACTACCATTAACTCTTCTTATCCCAGTTCTATGCGCGACAATTAAGAAAATAACTCCATTACGCATCACAATTTAATATTTCCATATTTTTTTAATGAACAAGATGAAAAAATGAGTTGTTCAACAATTTTTCAGATCTTGGAACTTCAATTACTGATCTGGAAGAAAAGAAAAACCTCATTATGTATTGCTTCCTGTACAAATCGATAATATATATTAAAAGTGGTGCGGTAACCAGCTATTTCATTTTCTATTTTCCCCTTTTTGCCCACCATTTACACAAACCATAAATGTTCTAAGGGAGTCATGTCGGTAATATTCCAAAACCGCGTCGTTATCAGATCAAAAACATTCTTTCTTCAAAGACTCCGTCTATCATTCTAAAACAACCCAACAAATAACTATTCGACTAGATTATTAATTGACAAGACTAGTCCAAATCAAGTTCCGATTTCCAAAATGAGACAGAGCTCCGTAAACCATTCCGTCCGTCCGTGACACCTCCGAGCACTCGGCATAAGGAACGGCCGGAAAACAGGTCGACAAACATAAATCTGCTCAGCACTTGCTCTGCAAACATATTCTCAAACGTTTGCAATTAAATATTGTTAAAATCAAAATTCAGATCAGATTTTTAATTCAGTTTTTTAATTTAGATTGTAATTTAGATTTTTAATTTAGTTTTTATATTTAGTTCAGTAAGTATTTATTTAAATATCTGCCAATTGAATAAAATATTTTTTTTTCGGTAATGAAAATCATTTATTTGTTTTTAAATGTTGTATGTATCACTTGAGATATGTAAAAGTAGCGGCACGTAAGTTTAGCGCTGAGTGAAGTATACGAGGAGATACTGCGCATGGGTACAGTATTAGTTTTTGACTTCTACGCAATAAGGGTCAGCACTAGAGTTTCATGCCGCTACCTGTAGACGTCGAAGAATTTGGTACTTTCCTGGGATAAAAATAAATTTTGGTACCAAATACCAATAGTTAAGAAAATGAAACGTCACAAAATAATATCACTTGTCATGATCATATCCATGTTTAATGTGATTTTAGATTTATTATTGCAAAAAAACTGATATTAAGTTATTAAGAGCGCTATTTGCTTCTAAGAAACTATGACGTCATTAGCCTGTATTTCATAAAAATCCCATAGAAAATGATTGATTTGACGTTTAGAAAATAATGATTTGAATGAATGAATGGTTGGAAAGTAGCGAATTATTTAAAATCTTAGTTACACTACCATGACTTTATTCCTAGCGAGGTCATCATCATCTTCTTCTTCTTATCGTGTGTGTTAGTGACTAACACTAGTGTCAGAGTTTTTAAACCGCCTTATAGGCCTCTGACATGGTTTTAGGTAACGAGCAATGTCAAAGACAGTGACCGGGACCGACGGCTTAACGTGCCCTCCGAAGCACGTCATCATCAGGCTTTTAGTCTCCACTGCAGGAGAATGACTCTCTTTGTACTACCAGAGCCCTACTTGGCTAGAGCAGCCAGAGGACTTGACCTACACTCTTCTCGCTAGCCAGACAGGTTGGAGAGGTCTCTATAAGCTTTGTTTAGCTTGTAATTCCTAAGTCGCCTTCTACGACATCCACGGGAGGACTTGGAGTGGCCCTATTCTATTCCGCCGGAACCACACGGCAATGCCTAGGGAGGTAGATGGTATGGAGGTGGATGGTATACGGCCCTAAGACGCAAAGTCCACGACTGATGTTGGCATAAAGATGAAAAGAAGAGATCGAAATAGTAATTAGTTAAAGTTTGCTGCATCGCCGTGCATTTCTATAGACTTTTATTGACATAATTCACATTTTTGCCTTTTCCATGGAATTTTGTGAGTAGGAAGTATCAATTTACTACGAAGATCACAGAATAGCCCCGTTGTTGGCAATACGCAGTGTTTTACTGCGGTGTCGGCCGTTAACTCGCGTCGAACAATATTGGTTCGGACTGAAATATGTGAGCAGGGCATTTTAGCGGAATTATCATTTTCATAGCGCCATGTTGGAAAGCGAAGTTACAATTGGATTAGCGTCTATTTTCAATCGACTTCAAAAAGAAGGGGGAGGTCATAGCGTTATCGTTATTTATAAACTGATTTAAATATAGAGAAAACTTTTAGATTTGGTCCCGACGATAATTTCATCAAAATTGGTCCAACAATTTGGTACAACTGGAAAATATATGTCATCCAAGAAAACATTAAATTATTGCGCACCTATTTTGCATTTTAGATTTTACTAATCAGTGGTGTTTGCAGTAGTGGTAGAGTACTACTATATTTAAATAATCTTAATAAAAGTTTTAAATGTTTTGATTATTACCTATAGCGCCATCTAGGAGAATACAAGGAAGAAAAATAATTATGTTTATTATAAGGCGGTAAGTAGGCACGATGTTGGACAGGGAATTTTTTCCCTCATTCTCTTCCTGCGCAGATCGTAAAGCTGATTTAAGAAATGCGTGTGAATCATGTAAAATTAACAGGCAAAGTAAGTACCTAAACTAATTCAAAGGTAAGTACGTAATGTATGAAGATCATTACTGGGTTTGATTTAGAGCAACAACGAGTCATTACTAGCAATAGATCACTGTAATGAGCGCGCAGACAACTCCGACGATGATGTATACTGCAGTTTGTAACGTAGTGCGTATAATGATGTGTAGATGATATACCTTTATGACTGAATGGCCTAGTGAGGGCCTAGGTGTCTGATAGACGTGACGACCACGACTTATTTATGAGAATAAAATGATGATGTCGAGTGATTTCTCACGCAACACTCTAATAAATAAATAAAGTTGCTATTCTAAATAAATATTGAAAATTTTTAAAAAGTCCGTGAATTACATCGAATATTTGAAATCTAAATAATCTTATTCAAATTCTATTGATTCTCCTTTGAAAGTCTTTTAGATTTATAAGTATTTAAAAGGGTGGTAAGAATTTCATGATGACTTGACATTGCAGCAAATATGTGAAACAGTTAATCGGCAGAAAATATCGTATAGAACTAAGTTCCTTTTCTTTTATTTGTGTAGGAAAGTTATAATAAATGTGTAATAACAATCAATCGATCTTAAATCGGTTTAATGTTTTATTTAGTAGAGAATAAACTAGAACAACCTGAAAGATAATGTAATAGGTTTGATTCTTATTTATTTTGCTAACTAAATAGCTACCAGTACTCATAAGTCACAAGCCTCAAGCACCCATTGATTTAGAACTGGAAACCAGTGATTGGTCGTTGTAGAACACTCTAATAGCTGTGAGTGAATACCGATATACTAGTGTGATTGGATCGGTTAGATTTTTGTGTAGTTTAAGAACTAAATTTTTACTGATCATTCACATTATTGAAAAAATTAACATTCTAAGTCTGTCATATAATGAGTATGCTACTAAATTAAGAGTCCCCTTACCCTGGACCAGACTAAACTTTTTTATACAAACGTAGTCTACATTTTATTTCGAAACCCGAATATATATATATATATATATATATGCCCGATTTCGGCAAAATTTTGTAATTTCAAATATATTGCCCATTTGTCTGGTTTTCACAGTCAAAATATGAACTAGGGAAAGAATATAGTGTGTTATTATATCATTTTTAACTATTAATAAGGGAAACTTCTAAATTCTTATATTTTCTTTTCAGTTCATAATTTTAGTATAGAAAACCAAGTGTAACCCTATTTAATTGCAATTTCTTTAAATTACAAATTTTTACCGAAATCTGACATGTAGTTTTAAAATAAGGTTTGTATGGAAAATTCTAAGTATTTTCAAGGAGTGTAGTAATTTTTATTGATTTGACAGTATTTAGCAGTCTTTAAATCAGTAGTGTTATAAATAATTTCAGAAGTGCGGTTTTTAAGAAAGTGGATAGAACTAGCAACAAGTCATTACTCGTTGTAGATAACTCTACTTAAGGGCGGTGCAGACAGGCGACGTAGAATGTACGACGGCTCGTAACAAACAGTTATACAGTTTAATGGTTTGATGAATGGCCGTGTGTCCTAGATGATTGACAGAAGCATCTAGAGTACGGATAACATCGTGCAGTAATTTACCTTACTCCGTGTTAAGGTAGTTATACTTTTAAAACTCGAAGTAAAAATGTACTAAACTATAATGCACTTATTTTTTCTTTGCGTGTTGATGGCTTATTTAGTTTAGTTTATATTCTATTAGCTCAATATTGGGCTACCCTGACGGCGTCGCCAGTAGCCATATTGTACTATATAATATAGTCGTCCAGGGTATAAAAAGTAAATTCCTGTATATTTATTTAGAAGTATGGTGGTCTGGAAAAAAAAAGAAAAACTTAGAATGTACCAGCTGCTTATCTTCCCGTGCAGACCGAAGAAATGGGCGAACATGAGAATCACGTTTTAACAGGCGACGAGGCTCAAAACAATGATGTGTTGCTCACATCATTGTTTTGACTTCTTTACCCATATTTTCGCCCACCACGCTTAAAGTGAACTTTGAGTCTGCTTAGAGCCGTAAAAACAAAATGCTCTTCCTGCCCCATTGTTTTGTTTTTCTTGTGTGTAAGTGGCCAACAATGGTGTCAGATTTTCAGGCTGCCTAAAGTCATCTGACATAGCTTGACGACTGTTATATAATGATGACAACCACGTAACTTCCGAAGCACGAAGGAGCTTGATATTTTTTTTATGCAACTTGTCACCCATCCAAGTGCGCACCACGCCCGATGTCGCTTTACTTGCAAAAGCGCTAGCAATGCCCCATCCTACTTACTACTAATATTATAAACGCGAAAGTTTGTAAGTATGGATGGATGGATGGATGTTTGTTACTCTTTCACGTAAAAAATACTGAATGGATTTTAATAAAACTTTACAATAATAAAGCTTTTACATCAGAATAACACATAGGCTACAATTTATAAAGATATTGTGTGATCCTGCGCAGACGAAGTCGCGGGCACCAGGTAGTTGGAGATAAAGACTTGAAAGTGTGTGCAGTGCAGGCATCGATTACCTCACAGCTGACGACGACCGTCCCTCACGACTGTCCGTACGTCTACGCCGTCATTTCTCCAGCACCAGCCCTTCGCATTACCGTGTGAGTTACAGCCGCTAATGACCGCAAACTAGCGATCGTTGTGGGGTCCGTGCGGTTCGATTTGTGCTATATATCCATACTTACGACATCGTCATATGGTCGTTCTACAAAATTTAGATAATTGCCTTTTACTGTGGATGATTTTGAAAGAAACCATTGAAAAGAAATATTTTTTTAAAAACAGCAAGAAAATTTGTAATTAATAAAGCAACAATAACAATTCAAATATAAGAATGAGAGAAAAAGATAGCGAGACGTCCCCATCACGTTCCCACTCTTCTTAGCAATAGATAGCAATGTTTTAAATGCAAAATGCTCCTTTTAAAAAGTATTTCTTTATAGTGTTATTATCTGTTATAAATAAAATAATTACCAAAAACATACACCGTAAAATAGTCTGTTTGTCCTCCGACCAGGATGATGCAAGGTCCTTGAATCGATTTTGGCAGGAGATTAGATCCCTATCTATTGCAAAGAAATAAAAAGATTAAACCGTTTACAGCGTGAGTTTCAGGTGAGAATGATTACTATATATGTAAAATAGTAACAAATGCAATCAGTTACCTCTTATTGCATTGTAAACTTTCACATTTAAATAGAAGTATTATTTCAGTCTGAATTGAATAGGTTACAAAACAGACTTTGTAATCAAGTGTTGCCAATTGTTATGAATTCTGTTACATTTCCAAATTCTCAAGGTGTGTCCGTGTAAATATCGTGGACTACTTACACTTCTGAAAGTAATAGACTGGTTACAACGTTCCTTTGGACTCACTTGGGCGTTATTTGAACGCAGACTGGGTCAGAAAAGTATTATTATTTAGTTCGTCAGTTCTATAATTTAAAGATAATTCATAATTTTCGGTTTATAGAATTAGTAAGTATTACAAAATCAGCTCGTCACAATTCCAGAGTGGAGGCTTGTGACGTCACCGCCCTGTAAAAATCGTATGGGGCCGTGACGTCAAATTTTTTTTTATTTAGAGCTCACTAGATCCCATTTTTGGGAAAGGCTTCCCTCTCGGCTTCCTCTCTCTATTGATCCCTGTTTTGACGACATGTGAAATCAAAATGCGCTGAGTCTATCCTATATGGTTTCTGTCATCCTATAGGAGATAAAGATAATGACATTTTTATCTCCTACCTTCTAGTAAGCTAAATTTTTCATCTTTATCTTTATAATGCAGTTTTATTAGAAGTCTACGTCAACAATTGGACAGTAACTGCACCAAATCCCACTCATTGATTCCGCTTATTATATTATTCAAACGCGCGATAACGGGTGACGAATGGTGACGGTAATGGCGGGTAATGCGCGCTCGTTCGCGAATGGACCGCTTTATAGCAGTTGCGAAGGTTTCTGATCTATTGGAGCAAAGAACGTGGACTGATAGATGCGTCCAGTGTGATAGAAATACGTCGTGCTTGCTACGAGACTTTGACATAGTTTACTTCAAGACTGTGCAATAGTGTGACTTCGTTCGCGTGGACTCTATGATTTCGGAATATGCTCATCATGCTGAACAACTTTTGCTAAGGCGTCATTTTTATATTATGATTCTGTACCAGGTGTGCCATTTTCCAAAATCAATTGTACCCTATATGTTGTCCACGCTTAACAAATAAAGTTTTATTTGAATCCGTTCAATTTTACCGGAGATTAGCGTGTACAAACAGTCAGACATTTTTTTTACTTCTTACTCAATTAGTAGAGGTATGTTTTTTTGAAATATATTCAATATATAGACACATTTTTTTATATTTTATTATGTATGTATAGATATAGATGGACTTGCAGTTCCACAATAATTCGTTCTTGGCATGTCTAGTAACAATGCTCCGTGTTATTCTGACGTACAGGGCTGAGCTGAGCTAGTTTACGGCCACCTGTAGCATTTTGTCAGGCTTACGAGTACCAACCGAGCAGTTTGCAGGCTTACCAACCCCGCCACGTTTAATTAAAACTTAGCGGGATTCAATTTGATGCAATAGAATATCTTGAGTCAATACACTAAAATGTTATACCAACCGGCGAAATTTCTTCATTTTCTTATCCTTAAGGTTGACAGGAAGAGAATGTTTGAATATTAAGTCCACCTCTTGTAGCGTTTGCCTCAAAAAAGATTAATTAAATAAAAAATGAAATTTGGGCGGCGGAATGAGAAAGGGCATTTCGTATGTTGAAGCGAGCGGTAGGTAAGCGCCCTACCATGGACCCTAGTCGTAGAAAAAAACCGGTAAACCTTTCTTAATGGCATTAATACTTTCAATAGCATCAATACTACAATATCGATACTTGCACCAATATTGTAATCCAGAAAATCATTACATGTTCGAACAGAGCCACAAGTTGTCCCTGCAACAGAATTGTAAATAAATAACACTAAACCATTGCAGTGCGGTGCTACACTAAGTTATAGTTCTCGAGTTATTTGTGTAAATCCTTCTTATTATGTGCAGTTGCGTAAGTATAAGCTAGTAAAGAATGCGCAACGAGTAGACAAAGTTAATATGTTTAATTCTAAATTATTTGAGAGTTCATTAGGGTTTAGAAGGAGTTCTAGCTTTTCGGCCGTTGCGCATTTTTCGTGCAGCTGTTGAGATAGGCTAAATGACATTGCAGAGTAAAGAAAATGAGTAAAAACTCAGTAAGTTGAGGAAACATGTAAAAATGGCCACCATGGAGCCAAAATTTCAATCCAGTTCCGGTTTCGCGGGGTGCTTTACTCATACATGCAAAAATTCAAAATCCTATGGTTAGGGAGGCGAGGTAGCTAAATGGCGTAATTCAACGGCGCCGTCGAGACCTATCAAAATCGAAAGATAAAATAATTTCGAAAAGAAAAGCTCGTATGGTAAAAACCATTTTAGCGGTGGGTTTGGCGTGTACGGTTTTTCAAAAATGTTAAAAAAACAGTTACTTGGGCATTCTCGAGCGCGTCAGATATTCATACTACGTATGCCCCAAGTGCCTCTGATAACAACGGTATACTAATCTGCCGGTTTGCGTGGTGGGGGTAGGCATATGAAGTAGTCAAAAATGCAAAAAAAAAAATTTACTCGAGCGCGTCAGATTTTCGGAAGGGGAGTTAAGTAGGTCCCAAGGAAGCTCCCTTTAAAAAAACTGACGATTTCGGCGTGACGATAAGTTACGATGAATTTTTGTAAATGCTAAAAAAAAAGTTTTTTTGAAATACTCGAGCGCGTCAGATTTTCATAGGGGAGGTTTATCTCGGTATCCTGAAAGCATATTTTTTTAATCTGACAAAAAAGTTGGTGGGTTCTCTTAATCTGACCGAAAAAGGTTTTTTGGTTTCTTTTTTTTCCTTTCTTTCTCCTTGATAAAACGGGGAATTTAAGAATGACAATAAAGCGATAGATACAACCAACGTAAATGATTATTTAAACTTTTTTTTGTAAAATGTATCGTTCGCGACTTATATGCCGCAACGCGTTCTTAGGAACACGAAATAGCTCCTCCACACTTCCGGTCATGCGGAAACCGGCAGATTTTGTATTTTTAGTAAGTTTTAGATTATATTCTTCAAAATAAATAATAAAAAAATCGCGCTCGAGAATGCCGGATTAACGTTTTTTTTTTACAAGTTCGCGACCCTATAACTCGGCCGCGTCAAGGACTTATCGTCAGATTAGTTAAATTTAGTCTTTAAACACTAAAATCAACCCCCAATATCTTAATCTGATGCGCTCGAGTATTTCAGACTATAGATTTTTTTTTACTAATCTGATCGTCGATCCTAGGCGCGCGTCACTACATATAGAGCTAAATACTTTACAAGGTTGTTCTATTACGTCTAAGGTATCTCTCATATCTTAAACTGCCACGCTCGAGTATTGCAGAAAATTCCCCTATTCGCCTCCCTAACTACTACGAAGTCTTACAGGGGTAAGACCTAATATACGACGCATGAACGAAAAAAGTTTAATTTTCTAAAATCCAGACACCATTTGGGATTCCAAAAAAATTGCAGATTAGGATTTTTTGATTCTAAATACATTTAGATATCCATTTTTAGCCAAACTGCAAGCAGTTGGAATGCCAAAAAAAAACGACGCAGCGCTTGGTGGGATAGTAGGTAATAACATTTTTGTTATAAATTCCAAGTACGTGTAAGTAATCTATTTTAGAAGGGACCAATTAAGTTATCATCACCAAAAAAGGATTTGTGAACCATATGGGATAGAAATGTAATTTTATACTACAACTATAACATTTTAAACTGAAAGTATCTACTTATCTTTTTAGTTACAAATTTTATCGTAATTGCTGCAAATTTTTATAACAAAGGAAAAAGTTACAGCATTATTGACAGTTATGCGCGTAATGATGTCTGTCTACTGGTTAGCACTGCACAGTAGTGCACAGCACGCATGTAGTAATAAAATGGAGTATTTATATATTATAAAAAAAATGTTCCTGTGACGTTCTTTACAAAATTCTTTCTTAGATATAACAATATGTTCATTGAATACATTCTACGTGTTGTCTTTCGTTGTATGTCTCTCTTGAGAGCTAAAGGACGCAACACTAGGCTGAGAATACTTATATTAATTACTAGCCGAAGCCTGCCACTTCGTTCGCGTGGACTTTACGTCTCTGGAAAATGCACATCAGGCTGAATAACTTTTTCTACGGCGTCATTTTTATTTTTCTTATAGTTTTACTGGACCATTATGGTTCTGCATCAGGTGTACCATTTTCCAAAAACAATTATACCCTATATGTTTCCAAGGCTTAATAGCTATATAACAAAAATTCGAATCCGTTCAGTATTTCCGGACATTAGCGTGTGCAAACGGACAAACAGACAGACATTTAAAAAAAAACTTACTCTATTACTATGTCTGCAAGGTCCCAATTTTTTTCGGAAATACATTAAATGTATAGACACATTTTTTTTACTGTTTTATTATATGTGTAGACTGTAGATGTGCCAAGAACGCAGTGGAGGATAATCGACTACCTCTTGAGGTAGGTCTCAATTATTACATGGAGTAGATGCTTCTTAGCTCCTTGGTAGCATATAACAAAGCAGGTTTGGCAAAGAAGTGCTAAGCGGCCAAATTAGCGAGTCGGGCACGCGACGTGGCGAAACTGAAAGGTTGTACTGGGTTACTGCCACAGGTTACAGCTACAGACGTAAACCTACTTCTTTTTGGGACTAATTTTCAATATCATATGTCGGTCACCCTTAAAAAGCATTTGGTTTTTATTCAAACTTAAAAATTATTTTGGTTTAATTAACCTTACTGTGGAACTAGGTCACTATAATATAATGAAATGAAATGAAATGAAATATAATAAATAATGAAATTAGAATAACAGTTAAAAATAAATAAAACATCGGCACGTCTATACAAAAGTGTGCTGCCCAGGCAATTTAGATGGGAACATGAAACTTTTTTTGGTATTTTGACAGTCATTTTAATTTATACTATAGTGATCTAGGATAGCCCGTGTTTCGATTTATTGTTGGGTATGTCCCTTCTACATTTAAAGTATATGTATTTATCATAAAATATAATAGTATTGTTGAGTTAGTATTTCACAAAACAATATGAAAAATACTTACTTGGCTGAACTTAGCTCAATTGGTGTCCTCACTAAACATTTATTTATTTTGTATTTCAAACAAAAACCCTATAGTGGCTCAGCCGTAAAACAAAAAGCGCCATTAACCCTCCAATGGCGAATTAGCAGGAGATAAACCCGTCAGCGGGCTATCTCTCGCCATAAAAACGCTGACGGATGCTACTGCCCGTGACGGCGACAATACTCGCACCTATTTTGAGTGGTTTTAGTGATCCGTCGGTGGAATATCCCTATAAAGTTTTGTTACTCGAAATGAAGTAAAAAGTGGTGTAACGAAACGTTCTTAGGCACATATCCGTTTGATTAACTATCGGTTGAACGTCATCTGGGAAACATAATTCCATAAAATTAAATAGTGTTTCTGAATGGCGTAGGTAACACCATATGACAGCTTTTCTTATAATATCTAAACTGCGTCGAGTTTTGATGTTATAAAAAAAATGTTATAAAAGTAAGCTGATTCGCATACATAGGTCTGGCCACATTTACAGCTTAAAACCACCAAAATCTTATTTATAGAAAAATAGTGTAATGATTTGTTTTGCTTGATCAAATCTAATATTAAAGATTGCAGACGTTTTTATTCCTCGATTCATATTAAATAGTACAACTGGAAAAAAGTAAACTAAATATATAAAATACGGAACCTTATACAAATCAGGTAAGCATATCTCACCTCACCTTTTTGTTCTGTCGTGCATTCATTGTAAAACTATTTGTTTACGAATTAATTGGAGCGAGCGAGTTTTTGTGTGTCTGTTTGTTCCTCGAAAGGGGCACAAAAAACGGGTGTCGGTCGACGAGATCGGTTGCTAATTAGGGAAGATAGAAGGGCTTCCATTCTCGTATTGTCAGGTTTTTGTGTTACGTCGATTTATAAGGGCATTTAATTTCCGTAAGATTGGGTTGGAATCTGTGAAATATAGCAACAGTTGCAAGGTTTTTACATACATACATACTATCACGTCTTTATCCCTAATGGGGCAGACAGAGCATCTCGCGGCTCTCAGCAGATAGAGCCCAGGGCTGCAAGACTCAACGGCCACTTTTAGCTTGAAGTGGGCAAAAAGGTGGATGAAGGAATCAAAATAGTGACGGGTTGCTAGCTGCATTGTCAATTAACATGATTCAATATTTTTTCTCATTCCCTCGATCGGCTCTTACGATATGCGCAAAAAGGGAAGCAGCTGATACATTCGTTGTTACTTTTATCCGAGACCAACATTTAAGTAAGTTGCAAGGTTTTTTAGCGTAAAACGTTTTGAGATCACTTTCCTCATTAAATCCGCATTAAAAACCAAGTTAGTTTAAAATTAAATTACTTACATTGCAATGTAAAAGAAATGTTATTCATCAACATTCTCAACTTTTCTTACATAATATGATTATGTTATTATGGAATTGCCAAGTAATTCTATTGTTAACATACATACATACATACATACATACTATCACGTCTTTATCCCTAATGGGGCAGACAGAGCATTTTGGGTCTTGCGGTTCTATGCAGAGCCCAGGGCCGCAAGACCCAAAAGCCACTTTTAGCGTCATGGTGGGCGAAAAGATGAAAAAGCAATCAATACAGTGATGGGTTGCTAGCCGCATCGCCTGTTAACATGATTTGCATTTTTGCCCATTCCCTCGACTTTTACGATCTGCGTGGGAAGAGAAGCAGCTGGTACATTCTAAGTTTTTTTATTTCTCCCAGACCAGCATGGGAGCTATTGTTAACTCACTTGGATAAAGGTCTCATGAAACTTTAAATACTAACTTAATGTAATAGTAAATCGAATTAAAAATACCTAATACACTTGCACACGAATTGCACAATTATAAATGGAATTACTCAATTAGAAATCGAATACTTAAACTTTTACGATCGCACACATAAATTGCTTCGCAGAAGCGTGCGTGGTCGGCCATGTACAGATAGACTATAGGTGTTTGTGAATTTGATTTTCCATGATAAGATGTCTAATTGAATATTCACATAATATTCATTATAAGTAGTGATAAATTGTATTATTTTTGTTCCATTATGTATTATTCAATTTTTTTCATTAAAATGAGTAATGTTTTTTTAATAATTGAGACTTATGATATTAATATTATTCAATAGTGTGATTTTTATTATTAATATCAATAAGTATGATAATCAGAAACGTTAAATGTCTTTAAAAAACAGGTCTTTAAAAACTTAACGCAAAAGTGTCATATCACTTGCAGTATTCCCCGCCTGTATCGCGAAGGATGTTCGTTGCGTCAGGCAGGTATGACTCGACGGCCATTAATTTCTGTAATAAGACCTTAAAATTAAGACATATCAACTTACTTAAAATTATTTAGAACCAAGCAATGCAAAGGTAAACCGCATAAGGCGATATTTTTTTTATTCAATATTATGTACACGCATATCAATCTCATCTTTATCCATTACGAGTTTATGAGGTACAAAGCATAGAGCCATAAAAGGTAAATACCACCTTCAGCGTGAAGCGGGCATCTAAGTGGAGAGGGAGTCAAAAAAGTAAAATAAAATGACATATTGTTAGCCACGTCTTCTATTTATATGATTTAGATTCTAGTTCATTCTCTCAGTCGCCTTTTTTAAGTATATTTTTCTCCACAACCAACATAAAAAATAGTTTTTAATCTCTTTTTGATTTTATGTAGGTAGGTACAAAAATAAAGTTTCGCAATGAAGTTATTTTAAATAAAATCTGAATGTAACCAATGTCCTCGAAAACAAACAATATCTACGTTAAATATCGGGGAATAAATCAAAATAAACGATATAAAAGTCAACCTAGCCCGTGGGCCTTTGACCAGCCGCGGTATCTTACCTCGATGACATGTTTATGAGCCCAAGGGACGTAATGGGAAAAAACGTGGGACGGAATAAAAACTATGTTAAGTCGAACAATGATAGAGTTTAAGCCCGAGTTACAAATTTAAATTAAAATTTTTTGATCATAAAATGTGATCATGACATCATTTTATGAGATTAAATTTGGATAGCTTTAAAATAATTATTAAAATGTTTTAATCCGGCGGAGCACAAAGTATCATTACGCTTTAGAAAAAATAATATAATAATTAAGCTTGTGATACCTACATTCCTTATTTTTATTCTTTTTTTTCTACGTTTGTATATTTTCCAAATTACTAAGATATTAAATAAATTTAAGGTTTATATTGTAAATACAGGTTTACTTACCTCCCTACTAGAATTACTAGAAATCACAGGTTTTTCATCACAATAATATCTAATAGGTGTAGTGTACACCTGAAATCCTCTCGATGGCAAAGCCTCTTAAGCTTATCTTAATTAGGATAACTACTTAGTACTTTTCTTTCTTAATTCAGCATATTCTCAGTTGCTTAAAAGCCCGGGGTCCGTTTTCGGCTTTTTCTTCTCCATTTCGCACGGTTTTGAGCAATACAATACAAATAATCTGAAATGCACCATAAACAAAATTAAATACAAAAACAGAAAAAAAATGAATAAGACAGAGTTATGATACAAAGGCGGACTTATAGTAATCTCTTCCAGTCAACCTCCTTATCATCCATCCTGAGCATCCTCAGTTGTAGGCGATTGGTACGCATACTATCCTTGACGATGTCAAAGCAAAATTGTAAAAACTTCCTTACAATCATCATCAAGTTCCTCTGTCTCTACTGCAGGGGCACGACCCTCTTTGTACTACCAGAGCCAGAGACCTGAGTACTACTTGGCCAGAGCAGCCAGGGGACTTGGCCTACAGTCTCCATGCTGGCCAGGCGGGTTGGAGATGTCCTATTGATGATGATAAGCTTTGTTTAGCTAGTATTTCCTAAGTCGCATTCTACGACATCCACGGGAGGACTTGGAGTGGTCCTTCTATTCTGTCGGAAACCACACGGCAATATACTCACGATATTAGGTCAAACTTCTATAATCAAAATATAAAATATCCAACCGACACTAGTTCAGAACCCTACTCCGAAGATGAAGAATGGCGTTAAAATAATCTGAGAGGATCCTAATGTTATTATAATTTGTGACATGATGATTAGAAAAAGCTGCGGTCGGCCGAGTGCCCCATTTGTATGGGCTATTGTTGGGGGCGCGCGTTTCCACTGATTATCTATACGTATAATAAAACTGTAAAAAAATGTGTCTGTACCTCAGGTCTATACATAGAATATATTTCCAAAAAAATATATGGTGGAAACATAGTAATAGAGTAAAAATTTAAAAAATGTCTTGTCTTGTTTTTGTGTGTTTGTACACGCTAATCTCCGAAAATACTGGATGGATTCAAATGAAACTTTTTTGTTATATCGCTGTTAAGCCTGGGCAATTTATAGCGTATAATTGATTTTGGAAATAATGCAGAACCGTAATAGTCCAGCTAAACTAAAAAATAATAAAATGACGCCTTAGCAAAAGTTGTTCAGCCTGATGAGCATTTTCCGGAGTCATAAATTCCACACTAACGAAATCGCAAACTTCGGCTAGTTAAAAAAAAAATCCATTTTGGAGTTTTTCTTTCGGATGTCTGCTGACTTAGGAGGGAAGGTGGAATCAAAAAGAAAATATTGTTTGACATTTGTCATTCACTGCAGCAATGGCACAGAATACATACTAGTACTTACGTAAATGGCAATGGTAAATGTATTCTGTGTTTGAAGGGTTAAGGAAAAGTAATATTTTATTAAAAGACCTTTGTTTTTAAACACAGAACTCTGAATGAATTAGTTTTTTAATTTTTAATTTAAAGATTAATAGTAGTAAAGTGAAGTATACGTACTAAGTATATTTATTGTTTTTAAAGGTTTTGAAAGTTTATTTTCCAAGTATTTTCCATCACAAAGGACGCCAAAGTGCAAGACAGAGAGAAATGGAGAGCTGAGAGGGAGGCCTTTGCCTAACAATGGGATCTAGCGGGCTCTAAATAATATTTTCCAAGTCATTTGCATTTACATGTACAAGCACCGTTGTTTTAAGAGAAATTATATATTTTTTAAATTAACCTTAGTAATATCGTATAAAACTGTTAATATGTATGCAACGAATTAACATTACCGTGTTATCAATGGAGCCGCGCAGTATCTCTCTCCCATCGCAGTAACTAATACGTTTGACACTTAATACTTCCTCCGAGGACCTTCGTGTAATGCCATAATACCCTTTCCGAGATGCTCACACTAAACGAGTTTACTCGCCATATCAGGTGGCTAGACAAGTGGCAGATTCGAAATTCAAAATATTTTTTTTATTATTGTCTCCACAATCTTATATCTATTTAAAAACTATAGTAAAAGTAGATTGCAATGTTTAGTAATAAGATTGTGAGAGACTAATGTGTCTGAACTAAGCAGAGCCTGTATCTCAGTACAGTCTCGCTATCCAGCGAGGGAATGCTGTCAGCATATTGGGTACTTTGTCTCGATGTGGTGCGTTGCAAGAAATATTTTATTTATATGCAAATGTTTTTTATATGTTTGTTTTGAATAAATAAATTCACATTGTAATATGAAAAAAAAGTACACTTTAAGTGTCTCATCATCATCACACTAGGCTGAAGTTCCGCTCAATGTATTCCTGAGGAATTACAGACACGAGCTTTAAAAAGCGAGTAAAGCATGCACTTCTAAACTCGCTCAATGTGGACTGCGGTCTTTAGTTTGTTTCCACCCGCCCAGAGTAGGGTGTATTGTAAAACATAATATTCTGTTGGCATTGTGTGGTGATGGACGATGTCGTAATTAAACGGAACAAAGCTTTTATCGAGCTTTAATGCCTGCTTATTGAAAATAAACGGAAAATTAAAAACCAATTCATAAAACAACTTTTTTGAATATTGTAATTCATCCCAAACAACAAGTTGTTTGGGATGAATTAGGAGAACACATAAATGTAAAAAGAATTAAAACTATTGTAATATTTTGTATAAATAAAATTGATTAATGTGTTGTGTCTTCGATTTAAAATGTTTTTTATGTCACTGATTACATTTCACATGACGACTTTTACAGTAGCAGAAAAATACCAATAGTATATTCTATGTCCCATTAGTATTATATATGAAATAAAATTAAATTTATTTATTTGATTCTTTAATGTTCATAAATGTTCCATTGTTGGCCCCATGCTAGGCAACATGCCTGTCCTGTGGTGGCCAGTTTATAATTATAGTTAGCTTTAAAATGTGCCGACAATTAGGTTTGGTAGAATTGCAAATAATAATTCAATTAAGATTTAGACTCAACTAATAGCCAATTTTTAGAATTAATTAAGAATACGTGAGATGCTTTACGTATCTGGTACACTCAATAATATAATACTTAATATAAATGTTTTAAATTATTTGTGAAGCATACTTTACAATTTAGAAAATTGCTCAAAAAAATTAACACGAATCAATAGTTCCAATAGTTGAAGAATAAAATACCGTTCCTACAAAAGCCTTTCTTATTCGCCGGTTGACTGAAAGAGATTCCATTATGGGATAAGTCCGCCGTTGTCAATTTATTCTATTCTTATTGTATGTAATCGCATTTTTTCAAAGATTAATAAAGTTATGACAAACAAAAAACCAAGGCTCTCATGAAAGCGCTAATAAAAAATGTCGTGGAAAATAAAATGTTTTAGGAAATGGAAATCAGTTTGGAAATCAAGTTATAATTATGATGAACTAAAACCTAATATAAAAACTAAATTAAAAATCTAAATGTCGTTCATGATGCACGGTGCTAAGAACACTGGCTGCATTCCCGCGCTGAATAGCTACTGCAATCCTCTGTTAGAAATAAGAACAATCCTACCTACCTTCTATCTAAATGGATTTATTTTATCATTAAAAATATTCCTATTTATATTTGCAATAACCTGCCCATTTTTACCTTTTTTTTCCTAACTGCCAAGCCTCGCATAAAGCCTCTCCTATCTACATAATCCCCCGATCCCCACTCGCGTCACGTCTGCTGTATGTCTGTCTAGTATGTAGCTGTTGCCATATATGACCGCCCTAACAAGCTTCCGATGGGATGACTTATGGGAATGCCTGTTGGTATTTGTGTACTGTATGTTGACCTTCTGAGATAGGACAGTGTTTTATACTAAGCATACAAGGAGGGCTGACGTTGAACGTTTAAACGATTTGGCTGTAGTTGTAGTTTTACGACCAACCTATGACGTCATCTTCTTTGGAAATGCATTTGTACCAAAGTTTTAAAAACGGCCGCTGCTCGACTTGGAATGCAGTTCTCATATATTATTTTGTTTTGTAAATTTGGTAACACAGTTTTATTTAATAATGGTAATCCTACATGTAATCTCAACGTAACCTGTTTTGTTTAACGTTATGACGTTACTCATTGACACTCCAGTTGAACGATATTCAGCTGTTTTACAAAACCGAGCTTTAATGCCAAACAGCTAGAGGTTTTGTTAAACAACAGATTACACAATCCAACTGCAACATATATAATACTTTTATTAATACTATGGTATTGTATAAATATACAAGGATCACACAGACTGATCTAGCCCCATATGATCCACTTTGCCACAATGCCATGTGATACAATCAGCCATTGAACCCTCCAGTCGCAGGGTTTAATAGCTGCAGATCGGAATCTGCTAATGGCGCATTGTCCAGACCTAACTGCATGCCTGGATGGCGAAGGATGCTTATCTTGAGAGATCGCAGGCTAGGTAATGTTATTGAAAGCAAATTTCCAATAACATACATACTATCTTGTCTTTATCCCTAATAAGGCAGACAGAGCATTTTGGGTCTTTCGGCAGATCTATGCAGAGCCCAGGGCCGCAAGACTTCAAATGCGTCACTTTTAGCGTCATGGTGGGCGAGAAGATGGATAAGCAATCAATACAGTGATGGGTTGCTAGTCGCATCGCCTGTTATCATGTTTCGCATTTTCGCCCATTCCCTCGATCGGCTTTTACGATCTGCGCGAGAAGAGAAGCAGCTGGTACATTCTAAGTTTTTTCTTTTCTCCAAGACCAGCATGGAAGAGTATTTCAAATTTCCAATAACTACTTTTAACATCGATCTATACTGTAATCACATCACACTAATATCGTAGAGGCGAAAGTTTGTAAGTATGTGTGTATGTTTGTTACTTCTTTACGCGCAAACGGTTGGACCCATGTTGATAAAATCTGTAATTCACGATGTTGACACTCTGGATATAGGCAATTTTTCAAAACTATAAACAGACTCCACCACCAACTTTCGATTTTGATAAAAAAATTATGGGACGACGTTTAAGAAAAAAATAATTTTCCAAATCGGTCCATTCGTCTTCGAATAATCGGTGAACATACAAAAAAAATGGTTTGATAACCTCCTACTTTTCGGAAATCGGTTAAAAACGGTAATAATATACAACTTAAAAAAAAACTTTTTAAATATGTGAAAAATCTGCTTAATCAAATACAATCACGTCGTGCCATTCCGATTAAAAATAATAAAATCCCCATACAACGAACTGTCCAACAGTGACGTGGGTGTCACTCTTAGGACCTCCATCCCACGTGTGGGCTTAGTTGTAGATCATAGTGTGGGAAATGGTCTCGATTTATGCGGTGTCGTCGATGAAGATTCATGCCCTGTCTTATGTTAACGTTTGTGATATTTATCTGTATGTAACAGAAGACTGCACTGAGCATGCGTAAACCTTTTGGAAGAAATAACAGTAAATTGAGCAAAAAATTAGGTACCTAGCAGGTTTTAAGTTCATCTAAGGTACTCTTATTTAGAAAAAAAAAATCTCTATATATTCAGAATATGCTAGCAATGGACTATGGCTGAAATAATTGGCCTTAAGTCCACCATTTACATTTATTTGTCGACGCCACTGGTGACAAGAGGGCTGGCTCATATCTCGCGCAGAGGATTGCAGTAGCTATTCAGCGCGGGAATGCAGCCAGTGTTCTTGCCACTATGCCACATGATCAAGATTTAGATTTTTAATTTAGTTTTTTAATTTAGATTGTAATTTAGATATTAATTTAGATTTTTAAAATTATGTATAACGAATTGTAAAATTAAATATATTTTGATAAACTGAAATAAATAAATTACAGATAGCAGTCAACTTATTAATTTAGCAATGCTACTGTTTCCTAACTTAGTCTTATTATAAAACGAGGACTATCTTTGTTACTAGGTTTATTTAAACCATCATCCGCCCAAATCAAGTTAGTATCTAGTAAAGTGACTTTACCTCATCTGTCAATGTCAACTGGATTTGGGTAGATAGTGTTAGATAGATAAAACATTTATTCGAAGGACAAAACACACAATAATCACATAAACAAATTATACAAAGGACAAATAAAATAAAGTTCTTTATCCCTCAAAAAGAAGTGTCGGACGTCCTGCAATGACATGAGTTCATGATATAGTCAAAGTCGCAGGTCGCACGTGGATGAGAGCAGCACAGGACTTGATAGAGGCCTATGCTCAGCAGCGGGCGGAAGAAGGGCTGGAATGAAGATGATCACCCAAAATGGTCTCCAACTCAGCATGTGTTAGGTTTTGCATAAATGGTTAAACCAAGTTTAGTCTTCCATTTACAATAAGGCTGACTCTGTCATACTTTTAGAAAATAAAATCATTATTTACCCACACGTTCCCATGTTTATGTAAGCTTGTCCGCCTCTCTCGAGTTATTCCAGAGCGAGTCCTATAAAAAGTCAAACCCGTCGACGCGTAAATTAGCAAAACCATCAATATTCATATGAATGCTTGAAGCTACTTCGAAGTCACTCGTAAGGGTGGCTTCAGGTATGAGACTTGAAGCTTCACTCAGGAGAAAGTCTTCACGGCTGGTCCGCATCATATATGAAGCGTAATCTTTATTAGATAGGATCATCGCATTACAAATTTCAACGCCAAACAAAATTAAGACTATCTTTATCAGATTGACTGGGTCTTGGATGTTTATCTTTATGTATTTGTTATAAAATATAGTATCGTTGAGTTAGTATCCCATAACACAAGTCTTGAACTTACTTTGAGGCTAGCTCAATCTGTGATTTATCCGTATATATTTATTTATTTATTTTGTAAAAATGAATATTGCTGGACACTGCAAAAAGTTACCAATGATGTGCAGTTCAGGGTAATTTTTATTTAATTTTGTAGGCATTATTGTTAGAAATCGGTGTTGTTTAGTTACACTTAAGCAAATAAAATAAAAATACAATTTTGAACAACGTTATGTATGTTTCAATTTTATCATCAAACCTTATATATTTTAAGAACAAAATCATTACAATTCATTTTTGTAATAAAATTTAATAAATAAATAAATAAAATCAACTCATGCGACTTTATCACCACAGCAGCTATTTAACATACATAAACTAAAGAATACGACTGACCACCGACATGTCTATGCGCATACTCCTATACAGTGTGACTTCTTATACAAGTGACTGTACCCTTGCCAATCCACGTCGATATCAATCGCGCCCTGTCAGCACCCACCTCAATCGCACCTTCACATCGCGTTATTTTTCACCGCATCGGCGCGTCTTAATATAATTAACACCTGCGTACAAACGATATGCAACCGTTTTGCATATCAAACAGTTCGCTCGCGTTGATGTCGACGCATTTAAACGTTCAATCCGTTTGTTCCCGGTAACACGCTCTTGAGTACCACTGTTACTCAAGGGGAAAAAACCTCATTATGAATGAAAGGCATGACAAACGTTCCTGACTGCATTTTTGTTGTTTTTTGTATGTATGATTGAATCATACTACCAGACCCTCTCTAAACTACCAGAGCCACACTTGGCCAGGCCAGCCAGAGGATTTAGCCTACACACTCCACATAACGCAATGAACGAAAATAAAGAATTTTTGAATGAAAGGCTTTGTTGCTTTTTGTATGTATGATTGAATTATCATACATCTCTAATACCTGATTGTCTGCGTGACTGACAAACGATTTTCCGTTACGTTACAATTTTTCGTTTTCAATTTACCATTGAAAGCGGCGTTTTAAAATTTCTCAACGAAATTTTTGCAATAATGGGTATGATATTAGAAATTACTTCATCGTCATCCATCACAACTTCAAGTCTTTTTAGTCTTCACTGCAGGATCACGACCATCTTTGTACTTCTAGAGCCACACTTGAACAGAGCAGCCAGAGAATTGGACCTACACATTCCTCGCTAGCCAGATGGGTTGGAGAGGTATCATTGATTTTTATAAGCTTTGTTTAGCTTAGCGAGAGGACTTAGAGTGGTTCTATTCTACTCTGCCGGAAACCACACGATGAAATTACTTATCGCTTGCTATTTTAAAGTTGACTTCAGTTTATGGTTACCTGATTGCTTCGGCAATTAGGCTGCCTCTTGTACCTAATTATAGGTATATGTTGGTTTTAATTGTAATGTTGGTGCAACAAAATGTATTGTATAGTAGAGTTTGTCTTTATTGAAATAATCTTGAGGTTCAAGTGAAGTATCTACAATGGGAGTGCTGCTTACAGAATGCCCGCGGCTGCTCTCGCCTTTTACGTTCAGTCTCTTTTAACTTCAACACCGCACTTAATCGTGTCGCAGCGAATAACTCAAGATGTCAATGTTGTGATGAACGCTGTCTTCCGTTGTATGATAACGTTATTTAGCATTTATTACAATGCATTCTTTGCATTGAGATATTATGTTTGACAAATAGATCAAACTAATTGGTAAAGGCATATACACTAAATGATTGAAGTTATACATTGCTGCAACAGTTAAGAAACCGTTTTAACCTCTTGTCAACGCTCTTTGTAGCCTTGTGGTCATTATGTCACGTTGTCACACCGGATCGATTCCCGCTCAGGTCAAGATGGACAATTATCGTTTACAGATTGAACTGGGTCTTGGATGTTTATCTATATAAGTATTTGTTTTAAAATATAGTATGATTGTGTTAGTATAACACAAGTCACAAACTTACCGTAGGGCTAGCGAGCTAGCAATCTGTATGATTGGACCATATACATTTATTTATTTACTTGTTAGATTATTGCCAAATTGAATGTACCTCTAGTATATGCCGTATGGTTAGTTTTCCTCCTCTACTTTTCTTGTAGAATAAAAAGCCGGAAAACTGACTGCGACCTCCTTGATTGCATCCATAATTTCAGAAGGCAGTATAGCTAATCATGTAATCATGGAGAGCAGAGGAGATTGGAACTGGCATAGAGAAGGGGTAGAAAGTTAACTGTTTGGACGAACTGCTCGTCATATTTTTATTGTTAGTACGCGACGTCTTTGTATTGCTTGTCGCCCCCGTAGTAGTCGTAGACCAAGGGGTCGGCGGTGGACATTCGGATCCAGTCGATGTACCTCGTGAAGTCTATGAAGCGGACGGGGGCCGAGCACCCTGGACCGGCGACGCTGAACCCCACCTGTGGGGTAGAAAGAAGGAAGAAAGTTACATACATACAGGGACATTTCAATAATTAAAATATATCAGGACTTTGGCCATGACACCCGCAAAAAAAACTCTATGGAACGTTTGGAGATTCAAGATCGAATTAAAGGTAGGCGCTCACGTGGTCGGTCTCTAACGAGGTGTAATGCTCCAAAAAAGCCGCAGACAGAGATATGTGGAGTTAAATCACAAGAACAGCGCCATGGACAAACAACCTAAATTATAATCAAGATTACTTTGTCAAGAGTGTATGACTAAGAAGAAGATTAGTACTTTATGTACTATTCTTTTTTCTTCGAGTGCTGGCCACTGGGTCTTTTAAGCTACTGAAAGGCATTTGACAGAGCTAAACGCTGCCGTACAATGATAACAGCTAAGACTAATAGCTCACGTGTCTCTCTTAGTGTTGACCTCTTACAACACCCAGGAGAGAGGAAAGGGATATTCTATTCTGCCGTAACACACATCAAAGAAAAGTAGAACCTCGCCATAGTCAAGTGACCACGTACACGCCGCACGGCTTACAACTATAGCAAAAAGTGCCGTTACAATTTTTGGTCTTAATTTTTACCGTCTAGCCCCCTTTTACAATGTGCGATAAGGAACTTCGTTCCAACAAAAGGAAGAAGGACTCACTATAGTGTAGTGGCGCGTCACGTTGAAGAGCACCACTATGCAGTTTTCCAAAGGCGTTCTTCCTGTTGCTCTGTTCGAACTGCAGCTGTAGTGTTAGAAACTAGAACACAAACAACAGAAGGCAGAAGCTCACGATAGTCCAGTGGCGCGTCACATTGGAGAGCAACACCATGCCGTTGTCCCACTTGCAGTTCTTCTTGTTGTTCCGCGCGTGGGCGCAGACGTAGCTCTTCGGCTCTTCCATCGGGTCTCCTTGGAGCTTTAACAAATTATTTCAAGTTACTATCGTAACGCCTTCCACACTTCTGGTCTACAAATTGCGTAATAGATCGATTAAATGATCAAATTTGGGCAATGCGGTTAGCGAACTGCCACTATAGTTTGATTCCCTGTACTACTCCAAGTGGATGTCGTAAAAGGTGACTTAGGAAATACAAGCTAAACAAAGCATATAAACATCAATAGGACCTCTCTAATACGTCTGGCATGGAGAGTGTAAGCTAAGTCCTCTGGCTGCTCTGGCCAAGTGTGGCTCTGGTAGTACAGAGAGGGTCGTGCTCCTGCAGTTGAGACAAAAAGACCTGATGATGATGATGCTTGACTAACGTCACGCCATAAAGTGGTCTATAGATTAATAGATGAATAGTATAATTACAACTATCAAAGAAAAAGACAATAAAGATAGAGAAGAAATATTAAAGCGAAGCATGTTAAATCAGTTGCGTGTGATGTATCTTAGTGGTACCATATATGCAGTACCTACCTCAGAGAGCAATGCATTGGTTTCCAACATTTCAGTTACTGCCTGAGGGTAGTAACTAGTGCGCACACAAAATTTTGTCGTCATTTGTTTGTCACTATCATAAAGCAACTTTGTTTCTTTATTTATCGCTTACATGCACTCATACAGAAGATGTTTATAGTAGGTAAGCAATGTAGATGAACCCTGGTAGGGTGTTGTGAACTTATAGGAACTTTGAGTTTATATAACTTACATATGACCTCTTGTAGAACTCGTCACACATGACCTTCGATACGGATTGCACGGCGTAAAAAACTTTCTGTAGCAGCATTTGTTCTGAAATCAGAATGAAAGTAATTATTTTTCTTATCTTATTAAAAGAACAGATTTTAAAAACAACATACGTATGTGTTTGTTGTTTTTAAAAACCAATTTTTATGAAATATGTGTTCGTATCACGTCTTCCTAATGTGGTAGACGGAGCCTAGGAGGATATGATGAGTTCAGGCTTCAGGAACAAAAATAAGGATTCAATGTACACATCGGAATATATATTCATACAAAATTGGGGTAAGATAGAAGATGGCATAGCTGAGGATAATCAGACAAAATAACAGCACCTAAACCGAAATTAAGTCGAGGATACGTTTTTGCAGCCTTTTTGATAGGACACTAACACTACTAGATGGGTAGAATACGATAATTTGTCATCAACTTCTTTCTTTCTGGGAGGTACAGGTAACAGGGAACGGGTGGCAGCGTCCTTTATGCAGACTTTATACCATCTACTACGATCATCAACCTGCCTGCCCAGTAGTATGATAGGCAAATCAGTACTTTTATTGAGAGATATTTTAGTTCAGCAGTAGTAGTAGCTGAACTGACAGCTGTAAAACATCTTTGAGGCTTATTAGGCGATTATGGTACAAAAAGTGGATTTAAATCTAGGCATGGACTTAATATTTGCGAAGTGATTACCATCAGTATAACCGGCGACGTAAAGGGCGTTTGAGGTGTTCAGGGATATGCCGGGCCAGCAGACAGGACTGATGTAGGCTGTGAACAAATTGGAAATAGTATATAATATGATAAACAGCGCTACAAACAGGTGTTACGCCCCCTCCTCCCTTCCCACTAATTACGCCACTGCAAGTAAGCAAGTGAAACCCAAAGATATATCTATTTATGCAGCGCCTTGTGGTGTTACCCATTGAAAAAGTAGTCTATGTGTATGTAAATATTAGTGTGATTAGTGTGATACTGTGATTTTTGTGATGAAACTACTTCAAATTCTACGGTTCTTATGTTGAGGTCACCACGTAAGCCAATCGAAATCATTCCAAATCTTGCAGTTCTTATAGTGTGGTCACTAAGTAGGCAAGGTGAAACCATTCCAAATCTTGCAGTTCTTATAGTAAGGTCACTAAGTAAGCAAGTTAAAACCATTCCAAATTTTGCAGTTCTTATAGTAAGGTCACTAAGTAAGCAAGGTGAAACTATTCCAAATCTTGCAGTTCTTGTAGTAAGGTCACTAAGTAAGCAAGGTGAAACCATTACAAATCTTGCAGTTCTTATAGTGAGGTCTCTAAGTAAGCAAGGTAAAACCACTCCAAAACTTACGGTTATAGCTTTTTTTATCGTCATCGTCATCCAAGTCCATGTTGAGCTCGATGAGCGCGATGGTGTTGATGGTGGCGTACTCGTACTCCGGGTGAGCTGTGAGTTCCTTGAGCTTGCAGCTCCACGAATTGTTGGGCGTGGGGATGAAGTAGACTGTGCCGTCGTGTCTATATATTTACTTTATTTATTTATTAGAAATACAAACAGATTGCAACCAATACATGTTTCGAAGAAACAAAGTTATAAATATTGTTCATTTTGATCTGGGTTGTACTCCAATTAAATGTGAGTTGCATCATTAGTAAAAAAAAATATCTCTACATATAATAAAACAGTAAAAAAAGTGTGTCTGTACATTAAATATATTTCCAAAAAAAATATTGGGGGCGATGGAGACGTAGTAATAGAGTAAGAATTTTTAAAAAAATGTCTGTCTGTTTGTCTGTTTGTCTGTCTGTTTGTCTGTTTGTCTGTTTGTCTGTATGTCTGTTTGTCTGTTTGTACACGCTTATCTCCGGAAATACTGGACGGATTCGAATGAAACTTTTTTTGTTATATAGCTATTAAAGCATGGAAAATGGAACGCCTGATGCAGAACCATAATGGTCCAGCTAAACTATAAGAGATATAAAAATGCCGCTTTAGCAAAAGTTGTTCAGCCTGATGAGCATTTTCTAGAGACATAAAGTCCACGCAAACGAAGTCGCGGGCTTCGGCTAGTTATCTATAAATTTATAACGCGTATAAACCTCTTCAGACTCCTGTTCTTGCCATTCTATTATATCCCTTCCTTGATTACCCTTTGGCAAAAGCCTTCTCCGGCCTCCTCCACTCCTTTCCATCTCTTCCACACTCCACGTTGGGCGCCAATGTGAGAACTCCACCTGTCTCATCTAGTAAAATCGTATTGCAACGTGAAATTTATAGAGCTCGTAGAGCAAGAGACTAATAGAACCAGAGAATAAATATATTTAATAATAGAACTGTTACAAGAAATTATAAGTTATGAGATACTATTCCTATCAGAAGTGAAAATATTGAATATAGGAATGCTGAAGATAATGAAATGATACAAAAGGAGGTAGGCAAGAAAATGAAGGATAGTGCTTATTACAACATTGTAAGATCTCTATGCCAAGTCGTTCCTGCCACCTGGTTTATGTCGTCGTCCCATCTTTTTTGCGGTATCCCTCTTTTTGTCTGACCTTCTTTTGGATACCTATCACAAGGGGCGACTAAAGAACTAAGTACAAATATCTCGTGCTACAACTGCATTCGCAAGAAGGTTTGAAAATGGTCGGTGGCTGTTCAAAACTTTTCGCACAAATGCATTCCCAAAGAGGATTAACGTTAGGCAAGCGGTTGGTCGTTGAATTATAGCCAAATCGTTTAAATTGTCCCTGCTATTTCGTCTCCATATTGCATGGTCTTCCTGGGATGACCATTGACATGCATTGAATATTTGGTAAAGAAGAAATGGGTAAACAAACGCACTCCGGGCTCCGAAACAGCATTACTGGTACAACAGGGAACACGGTAAGATGATTGAAGGACTTACATGAGCCTCACTTTTGAGATATGGTAGACGTCATCAGCATTAACAATAACAAATTTGACATTGACCAGCACCGCACCCGTCGCAGCTATCCTGAAGGGTTTATCCTGCTCCTCTGGAATTAAATCATTCGCTGCGTGGTTTCCGGTAAAGTAGAATAGGACCACTTCAAGTCTTCCCGTGGATGGCGTAGAAGTAGACTTAGGAAATAAAAGCTTATAAACATCATTAGGACCTCTCCAATACGTCTGGCCAGCGTGGAGAGTGTAGACCAAAGCCTCTACCTAATGATGGTGATGATGATGATTCTCTCACTGCTGGGCAAAGATCTCTCCCAATTCTGTACATCTTTCTTTATCCAGAGCTGCTTCTGACCAGTCACGCTGGAAAGTTTAAACTGCTAGGTTTCCTCACTACTTTTTAATTCACGGAAAGCTAGTAGAGGTACTTTAAAATGACCGTACATGAGTACAAACTCAGAGGTACAAGTCGAGCCTAGTGAGAATCAACTTCGGGCTTCATAGACGCACAGCCAGTGCCTTAAATGACTGGCCAACTTATTCAAATTTATGCTAAACGAAGCCTCTCCCACCCGTCTGGCCAGCGTGAAGAGCTTAGGCCGAATTTTTTGGTTCCTCTAGCCAAGTATAGCTTTGATAGTACAAAGAGGGTCATGCTCCTACTGGGGAAAGACCTGATCATGTTGTAGAGGCAGATGATGATGATGATAATGATGATGATAATGATGAAAATGCCATAGACCTTTGTTTAATGCTTAAATGTATAGGATAATGCTGTTATATAAATATAATTCAAAATAGACTCACTGATAGGCATTCTTAAAACTCCGAGCCACGGGAACTCGGCCACCTCTCCCAGAATCCCTTCTTGTAGATTCGAGCTGCTGTGGGTCTTAGAACATACTTGGACATTATCACTATCATCACCAACTACTGATAATATTACATTTGAAAAGAAAAACACAGTTGTACAAAGAATGATGTTGAATGGTGGAGTAAGCATCTCTAGGGACAAAAAAGTAGTTTTATGTTCGTATGTCTCTGATAATTTCTATGCAATGATTGATTTTACAATGATTGCTAATTAGAAACATTGGCTAGCAAATTAGACGATTATTATTGCAATAAATTTTTGACTGATTGTGTTGGGTATTTGCAGACGATAGTCTTCTAGTAACTATTGAAATTTTAGATTGATTGAAACAAATGTGAGTGGTTACACAAGGAATTGAAAATGTTTTTTTTTTTTTAATTTTGATTTTGTAGTCTTTAAGCTTTGTTTAGGGCTAATCAGAATATTTTTAATCAATTATTTTCCCTTTCGCGTAATTACTCACAAATGTTCATTACAATTTTTTTATATTGTTATTACGTATTATTTTTATTCGTTAATGATAGAAGAGGGCGGAATTACGGCCGAGATGATGATGATATTTAGTTTAGTTGATTCTTAATCAAACCCATAGTAAAGCCCATAGTATAAGAAGAAGAAGAAGATAATTACTTTATTAAGCGACTTAAAAAAAGGAAGAGGCTAACAATTCACCTAGTCCACTTTGCAAAATTCTTATTATTGTTAAACAAAAAAAGAAAAAAAAGAATTGTAAATTTTATTAAAATCTTTAGTGTACTTTGGTGTTGAAATACTTGAAGTCGATCTTTAGTTTTGAAAAATGATTAGAAAGCAAAACATGTGAGAATTACAGAATCCCATCCAAGGCAAAGAAGTTGGTTTTATTTGCTACAAACTTTGTCGGTAAAATAAACATTAACATTTTAGCAAGCCAGTGGCAACCAGTGGGCACCCAAGCAGTTGCTGGAGCCCACTCTCTGCATACATATGCAAACTGCTGAGTTACTGCCCATTGTCTCGCTACCCGACTTTTTGCTAATTAACTACTTACTTACCTGTGCGGTGAGTTTTCTGACACTTTTCGACACAAAATGAAGGACATACAGAAATATCTCTCAACTAGCCCGCGACTTTGTCTGCGCAGTATCTTTATAAATTGTAGCCTATATGTTATTCTGTTGTATAAGCTATATTATTGTAAAGTTTCATTAAAATCCATTCAGTAGTTTTTACGTGAAAGAGTAACAAACTACCATCCATCCATCCATACTTACAAACTTTCGCGTTTATAATATTAGTAGGAAGTAGGATTACTACCACCGGGTCATGAGCCACATGGAAAAGCTTAAACCGACTCCGAACTGAGGAAGGCCGGTGCAAGCATAATTTAGCCGGATGGCGGTATATTGACCCAACTGCAACGCAGTGTCAATGTGGTCATAACGACCAGACTATGACACACCTCCTCTCCTGCCCATCGTGCCCTACCAGCTGTACTTAGCGTGACCTATATGAGGCCTCAGATAACGCTGTGAAAGTGGGGACCTATTGGAGGGAAAAAATCATATTTTATTTTGAGTTTTGAACAGGTGAAGAAGATCTCTTAATATCTTAGATCATTGCTGGTGTCGTCCGAAGCTGTGGTGCTTCGGAATACGAAATGAGCGCGTCGGCTTTTTCCTCTTTAAGATCATGCTGGAATAATACCTGAATTGTGGTTCTATGCTTCCTTTTAGGGAGAAAAGAAAAAGAAATATTGCACCAGCTGCTCTTTTTAACCTCCGACAAAAATGAGGGGTGTTATAAGATTGACGCTTTCGTCTGTCGTTCTGTCTGTGTGTTTGTCTGCATCGTAACGCTCGAATGGATGGACCGAATTCGATACGTGGAAGCAAGTTCCCTTGCGGTTGTTCTTAGCTATGTTGAAGTTAGCTGATGGAAATCAGTTCAGCCGTATAAAAGTTATTAGGGGATGACGCTTCAAAGTCAGGGCTTTTTATAGAAAAAAATAGATAGCGCGACGGATATCAAGTCGTATCGGTAGTTCCGCTACTCATCACTAGATGGCATTCTTGACAGCCGGGGATTTTAAATTTGCTTAGCAAATAAACTTATTGAGCTAATAATTTACACTTGACAGGCCTTAGCCGTAAGCGCTTTTACAGACAAGTGACAGTATGCCCGACTGTGTCGCGGGCATTCTGTCGCTCGTATTTAAGAACCCTACGTACTTAGTACTCTGAGCTTTTGGATTGCTGTAACACACAAATACAAGCTCCATTTGTTCCCGATCGCGATGTTTCCTCATGTTTTGTACCAAATTTTTATTTTTCTTCTATTTTATCTACAACGTGGAACGTGGTGGACATACCCTCGATAAATCGACACGACGACTCTAATATAATGAAATATAATCAACAGTCAAAATTAATTAAAAAATTAGGCATTTCCATATGAAAGCGTGCGGCCGCCCGGGAAATTTGTATAGGAATGTATTTCTTTTTTTTGTTTTTTGTATGTTATTTTAATTATCATTGTACTAAAGTGATCTAGTAAAGCCTGTGGTTCGATTTATTACGGGTAAGTGATCGAAGAATCATAATATACAACATGGAAGGGAGGTACTTGCACCTCTTCTGTACATTCCATAATCGGTGGTTCTGGCAGCAATCTGCAAAGAACCAACAACTCATTTAGTTTACGTCCCTTTTTCGTATAATTTTGGAAAGTAATTTGCTTTTTAAAGAGCCGGCTGTCAAAATGATGAATTCTTTGTAATAAAGTAGGCGCTGTTTTTTTGTAAAGCAGCCATTTTTTTGGAAATTACCAAGTTATCAACTTTAACCTACTTTTTGATTTATTTTTACAAGAATGCAATACAATATCCTTCATTGCACAAGAAATAAATACAAGACAAATATCTTAAAAAGTAGAAAAAAGTGATGGTTAATTAGATAGAGCGAGGTATTCCCATGAAGGGTGTTCGTTAGTTATATACAAAACATACTTAAATACCATAATTATAATACAAATATGTCATACTCGAATACATACAACTTACACCAAAACTAACAAAACAAAATGAAGAAACTAAGTCTAACTATGTATGTGTAAGTGTATTTATTGATTGTACCTACAATTATTCTTTTTCTTCTCCCTTGCCTATAACTTTGCACCTCACCTGTTTTGTTGCCTGGGAGAGATTGCAGTTGCCTATCTATTACTCTGTTACGTTATGTTTTGGTGCAATAAAGATTTTTACTAACTAACTAACTAACTAAGTCAAACAAGGGGAGAATATCTTTTATGAGTTAAGATTTTCAATGAGTCGGCTATCAAATTGTCTATGTGTTCGGTGACCCTTGACCCTGTTTGCCTCATAAGGGATAAAGACGTGACAGAGGACAGGAGGCGTGAAGTCACATGTAAGGATGACTTATTGCTCAAACGTATTATGAACCGTAAAGCAACGTGATAAAGATTAAATCGAATTGCACCTGCCAACAATATTACGAGAAACTCTTATCTGCACTTGAAAAGATCGATCATCTTATCAGAATTTAGATAATCCGACCGATTTCAGAACAACAAACATCTGAAACCTTCATCTTAGATTAATGGCATTTTCTATTTTCTCGGGTAATTCATATGGAAATGTTTTAGGTTAGTTTTTTTGCGAAATTTCGAACGAAACGATGTTTGTGACCGAGAAAGAGTTGTGTTTTTTGTTTGTTTTCGTGTTTGTTCTGCTGCTGGTGCTCACATATCTGACTGTTTGTGACCTGATCATGGCGCGGATTATCTTTAGGGTTTTCAGTAAGTATTGTTTCGCTTCTAACCTAATGCATTATGTTTTTACGCGATTACTGATAATTTTATACCAAATAGTGGGAAAGGGGCCGTGCAAATTGAGAAAAAACGTAACGTAATGATTTGGCTATATCTTTTACAACCAGCCACCTGCTTGAAGTTACAAGTAGCGGTACGTTAGTTTAGCGCTGAGTGAAATGTAGAGGTGATACTGCGCATGAGTAAAGTACTAATTTTTGACTTCTGCGCAATTACGGTCAGCCTGGACCTATACTACCTTTCGTGCCGCTACCTATACCTACCTACTTGAGTATCTCCTTTACTTTCTTGGTCTAACTGATAACATTCCATCCAATGCCTTCTAAAATAAGAAAATCTTGGTCAGAGCGTCATATTTTTAACACATTTAATTTATAGGATTGCACTATGTTAATGACTGGCTGGAAAATTATAGTTCTGCATCAGGTGTTCCATTTTCCAAAATCACTTATACCCTATATGATGCCCAGTATACAACAAAAAAAAAACAAAAAAGTTTCATTATAATCCGTCCGGAGATTAGCGTGTACAAACAGACAAACAGACAAAACTCTTTTTGTGTCTCCATACCATAGCCTCCAATATTTTTTTGGAAATATATTTAATGTGACACACTTTTTTACTGTTTTATTATATGTACAGATTATGAGTGAGTTCACACTTCGACTCGCACCTGGCCGATTTTTACGTGGCTATTTCCACAACCTTTCTGAGGACTGAATCCAAGCCTGCATTATAAACCTGTATTGTAATTGTAACATAGCCCATCAGGCTGGGTAGGGACCAATACTTATAGTAACTTATTAGTAATCTGTGCCAATACTGAACTAGGATTCTTTCGGCGTAATCTTACCAGCAGTTGTCGTTTCGAAACGCTAGTGGTTTTTAGCTTTTGCATTAAAATAATAATTTTAAATAAAGACCTTTAATAAGAAGATAAGTTTATCCTACATTGAATATTTTTTTTATTTTTTTTACTTTGACTGCCGCCAGACGTCAACCGCCTTGGGAATGCTGTTGTATCACGGGATGTAGGTATGTTCTTAGTCTTTAAGTCGCCTCTTACGACATCTATAGGAAAAGGTGGACGGTCCCATTTTAGGCTAAAAGCAACACGGCGCGGATTAAATTTAATTCAGTTCAGCATAACAAATAACCGAGTCTAATAGTTGATAAACAAAATCGAAGCAAACTGTTCCACATGCAGTTTGTGTAAGAAATTAGAACGTCTGTAACGTCAAGTGAAGCATATATCAATCTTATTTTATTGATAAATATTTTTTTTGTTATCCTGTCACTTAAATTCTAGTAAAACCACAGGGTCACTCAAATTAATGAGTATTACATACAGAACGGAATCTAAGTCCCGCGCAATAAGCGTTCCCGTTTGCCACTCTCGCACCTCTACGTTTTAGTATTTATTCTCTGCCTCTACCCAGTTCTCGCCTTGTGGAGCGTGTTGAGTAATCGGCTACAGGCGCCTGTCCGCTTCAACAAGGCGAGAGCGGGGGAGAGGTGCAGTGACGGGGACGCATATTGCGTGGGCCCTTTGGAGATTCCATTCTGTATGTATTATTCATATTAATTCTGTGGTAAAACATAGAGATTGTTACAAAGTTACTTACATAACTAAACATGTCACTCGGCAGCCCACCAACTAGGAATGAACCTGTGTCTCAGTGGCAGACAGCGTAATGAGGTTCTAAAGACATGGACGGTTTAAAGTAAACACTATAGTGTATAAGAAATTTACATATGGGTGGATACTGCTTTTTTTGCGAGATAGATTTGGAACAAAGTTTATAAAACTGTAAGACTTGAATAGTGAGCATTGATTTTGGTATATTTTGCACGAACAAAGAAGTATGGATATCCAAGAGCTAAAGGAACTTTCGTGGTTTTTGTTTGCGATGGTTCTGGCGGTATCTCTGGTGGTGTGCTGCTTCGTCGACGGCTGCTGCGGTACATGCCGTGAGTACATTGTGTTTGTTTTTGATCACTAACTATACTAGTTTATCAAGATATGCTAGGATCAACTAGTTTGGCCTAGCCTATACTGGCTTAGGACAAATTAGTTTGGACCAGGCTATACTAGTTAATCCTACCGCATATAGGAATAACTAGTTTAGCCTAGTCAAAACTAGTTTGTCCTGAAATCGGGTTTGGCCGGTAACATATATTTTTTAATCTGTTTTTAGTATTTTGGTGTTATAGCTATATACTAAATTTTATAGGTGTCTTTCTAAAAATTGATGGAACTCAAATTTTTAATTATCTCCACATTTACTTTTAAACAAATTATTTCAAATGAGGGTGCCACTTTTGCCGCCTCTACGCCTTTTTTATTTGACGCGGAGAAAATCCCTTCGGATACCTTACCGGTTACGGGACACCGGTAAGGTTATGTGGTGTTACCACTAAAAACTCCGCGGTGTCACCTCTCAGCCGCTTTCGGCCGGGACCGTGTGCTTTCTATGCTCCACAGCCCCGGCGCGGCCGGCCGCTACTTAAGCGGCCCCGGCTCGCCAACGGCCTCACGGCACCCTCTGCTGAATCAGAGGGGCCGGAGCAACCGCCGCCTTGGCCTCTTGGCCCAAGGACAGGCGCGCTGACACGCACACGCGCCTGCCTTCCACTCCGGAGGGCTGTCCGTTGGACGATGGAATCCCGTTTCCACCGTCCAACCAGCCCTCATAATTTAGGGCCTGCTAAAGCAGGCCCTGCCCCAGTCAACCTGACGGCGACCGGGGCCACACAGCCGGCCGCAGGGGATAGGGAAAGCAGCAACGTAACACCGACACTCCTCCTCCCCTGCGGCCCCACCGATGCCGTGCCAAGCGCCACGGCCGCGCTTGGTCGCGGAGGATAGGGCGAGCGGCAACGACACACCGACACTCCTCTTCCCCCGCGACCCCTACCACGGCTGTGATGGTAGGGGGGTCGTCGTCACCCCCTTCCCTCACAGCCAGGCCATTCCAGCCAGAAATGGCCTCCGCCGGGCCCGGGGAGGCCTAAGCCTCAACCCGGGCAATGGGTTCCTCTTAGTTTCCCTGCGGCCGAGGCAACCGCAGGTACTAAGCCCCCCCCATCGCGACAAGATGGGAACCACATCGGGGGGGTGCCGCCTCTGCGCCTGAGCGAACCTTTTTAAATACTCCGGAATTACATTACGTCAACAGATTATTCCAATGGCATATAATTAATGATAAAACGAACTTACCTGTACGTGAAGTTCTATCATAATTATGCGAGCTACTCAATTCGAAACGATTATATTTATAATTATCATTGTTAGTGTATCACTATCATCCTACGCGCTAGTCCGATATCGGAAAGTAACGATTAATAAAAAACAAAGATTTTGTATTAAAAAGGCGCGAAATATGGACAGTGTGACGTCACACGCTGTGTGGCTGGTGGGGTTGGTATTGTTTCTGGTGCTGACCAACGTGACGTTTTGTATTCTGAGTGGCTACTGGAAGAAAATATGTGGTGAGTCATTTTTAACCGACTTCAAAAAAGGAGGAGGTTATCAATTCGATTGTATGTTTTTTTTTGTATGTATGTTACACGATATTTTCTTCAACCGTGGACCGATTTAGATGATTCTTTTTTTATTTGAAAGCCCTTACTCCCAAGTTGGTCCCATATTAATTTGGTGAAGATGTGATGAAGAACTTCGGAGATATGGAAGAAACTCCTGAAATAAATTAAAGTCGGTTGTTTTTTTTAATTATTATTTAACCCTTTAACCACGAGCGTCGGATATTTCCAACAAAAAACACTCTTATTGCACATAACTTCACCTACCCACATTTTGGATTAACTATGCCTTGTGCTGGGGGCATAATAACTAATGACGCCTATATGAATCTTTAACATAAACATCTCTCCCTACTGGAAGAGATCTCTTTTGAGATAAGTAGTGACTTTGTACCACTTTCTTAATGTATTCTCTGTATACATTTTCCGTGCACATAAATAAATTACTCAAGATAATTCTTCGATAAATTGGTGACTAATCAATCATTGAAAGATAATGCTCGCATTCTTACATAAATTATCTTCGGGCTTATGAACTTTGGAATAAAGATTGTAAAATATTTAATGGAAACTCATGCTTATTGTTGCATTTTAAAAAGATCATCATCATGATTCTCCCGTATTTCTGGTTGCACCTCAGCAGTAATGCTTCAGAGCCCGGGGTCCGCTACCTAACCCAGATGATTGGACGAGGTTACTGGTTTTTTACACAGAGCGACTGCCGTCTGACCTCTGCAACCCAAAGGGTAGACCAGAACCAAGTTTGAGAAAACGCTAGATGGCATTCGGGACCTATAGTAAAACCATGCTTTCTGAGACACGGATATACATTTTTCTTTTCGAATCATCATCATTGCAGCCGCACAACGTCCACTGCTGCTGGACACAGGCCTCTCCCAACAAATTCCAAAATTTTTTTTTCGAGTAATCAGGTGATTTAATCCTGCAATATCCTAACCAGACTGGAAACAACTTTTCACAAAGTATGCTTCCCAGTGTAATTCGAACCGACGACTGCCTTGACTACTGGACTACCGTGGCAGTCTGCTTGTATAATCTACGCTTGTATTTTATTTAGTTCATTACTTGGCGCTATATTGTTTTGTGTAATTTTGAACAATGAAAAACAATGAAAAAGAAATTTTGAAAAAAATTAAATTCGGTAATAATGTGTACTCAGACCCTAATGACATTTGTAATGAATTTAATAATTATTTTATAGAATTGAGGAATAATAAAGGACAAAATGTGAATAATAATATAAATAATAATAATAATGAATTTAAAAAATATATGACTAATAATAACCAAAATACAATTTTTCTTCGACCAGTCAATGAGATGGAAATTTATTACACTATTATGTCGCTTAAAAATAGCAAATGTAGTGGCTATGACAATATACCGACCAACATTCTTAAGCTATGTGCTCCATATATTTGTCATGTTTTGGCACATATTATTAATCTTTCATTCAGTCAGGGTATATTTCCTGAAGAACTAAAGGTATGCATAGTAAAGCCACTATTTAAAAAGGGAGATAAAGAAAATCCAAACAATTTTAGACCAATCACCTTACCTCCGGTTCTATCAAAAGTGTTTGAAAAGCCATTTCATACAAGACTAATAGAATTCCTTGACAAATATAATGTACTTCACCCAGACCAATACGGCTTTCGAAAAGGCAGTTCTACTATTTTGGCTTGTTTTGAATTAGTCAAAACTATCACTGACAGCATTAATAATAATATCCCTGTGCCGATAATGTCATCATTTCTTGACATGAGTAAAGCATTTGATCTTGTTAACCAAAATATACTTTTAGATAAGCTTTATAATTATGGCATTAGAGGTCCAGCACTTGATTGGATAAAAAGTTATTTGGAAAATCGACCACAATGCACGGAAATAGTAAAGTTTAAAAAAACACAAAATGTACCTATTAAAAAAGCGTATAGATCCACTTTCAGAAATTGCAATGTGGGTATTCCACAAGGAAGTATACTTGGACCACTCCTATTTTTATTATACATCAATGACCTCCCTAATTCAACTGAACACAAAACCATAATGTTTGCGGACGACACAACTTTAATTATAAAACGTAACGATAAAGATAAATACGAAGCTACAATAAACAATGCTCTACGCGATGTTGTCGATTGGATGGATGCTAATGATTTGCGTGTTAACTTAGATAAAACAAAATTTATTCAATTTTCATGTTACAATTCAAAACAGATTCCGATTACAGTAAATTATGATAATAACGTAGTCGAGAAAGTAAACAATCACAAATTTTTAGGTATTGTTATAGATGAACACCTGAACTGGGAGGCACACGTTGACCAGCTTTGCAGTAAATTAAATCGCTTTGCTTTCGCTTTAAGACGATTAAGGCAAACCGTCTCCATGGAAGTTTCAGTGACCGCATATCATGGACACGTGTCATCTCTTCTAAGCTACGGTTTAGTTATATGGGGCAATTCGGTACACATGGAACGAGCCTTTAAGGTACAAAAGAAATGTATTCGTGCTATTTGCAATGCATGGTTTGACGATAGTTGCATACCATTATTTAAAAGATTAAATATATTACCACTGCCTTGCCTATACATTCGCGATATCTGCATATTTGTTAAGTCTCATCTAGAATTTTGGCAAAAAAGAAGCGAAGTAATTTTGAGAGAAACTCGGCCTCATATCATGAATAGATTATATCAGCCTAGATGCCATAAAGATATGTATAAAAAAAATGTTTATAATATGGGTATCAATTTATTCAATTCTTTAGCAGCTGACATGAAATTATTACAAGGGAAAGCGTTTAAAAAAGAGCTGACAAAATGGTTGCTAGGGCATTGCTTTTACTTCATAGCTGAATATAAAAACTTCTGTGAACGTAAAAAATAAGATTAGATTATATGTAATTGTATATTTGTGACTGTAGGTTATATAAACAATGTAAATAATATTTTAATAGGTAAAATCAACTCAAGTTAAATAAATATTTGCATGCCTTAGTTTAGGTTAAATACATGATACTTTTTATACTATTGACATCCTATGTACTGTGTTTGAGCAAATAAAATTATTCTATTCTATTCTATTCTATTAATGCCTTAAAGTTGAAAATTTCTTATCGAAACTGTTGGCTCAAATTTAAGCTCATTCAAGGCTGTGCTCGGTGTTTCTCTACGTGATCGAATCAGAAATGAGGAAATTCGTTAGAGAACTAAAGTCACTGACATTTTATACTTAGAATAGAATTTGTCTAATTATTGCTTACCCTCTCAAAAATATTTGTGCACGTCACCTTGAATACATAAGTACTGTATATACAAATAAATACAATAAATTAAATTATGATAGTTAAAACCATAAAAAATATCGTAAATAGATGGCGTATTTTGCATTGTTATCGGTAATTATCGCGCGATAGTGAAGCATCGAATGTCGGCGACATGTTGTGTTTTGTTTAGTAAAATGGAGGGTTTGGTGGCGGTGGGCGTGGTGTTGCTGTGCGCGTGTTACCTGGTGCTGTGTGTCAGCTTGAGGTGCTTCCTGCTCACCTGCAGTAAGTGCTTTCATTTATATTTGACTTTCCAAAATGGAGTAGGTTATCAAAGAGGCGTTTTCCAGTGAAAACAAAATTAGATTAAAACATTGTCAACAGATGGCGCATAATAGTTTTGAAATCGTTCTGTCAAAAAAGAAGTAGGGCGTTTGGTTAAATATTTTTAATTTTGTAATTGATTAACCAATCTTGTATTTTACTATAATTTAATTAAAATGTACATATTTCAAAACTGTAGTTTATTTTAAACTAACAATAAAAATATTAAATATTCCAAACTCTCACCATGAAAAATTTATATGAATGGACATTGACAGATCGATTAATGTGTCTGTTGCGGTATCTTACTTATATGTTTAGGTAATTTTGAACAATGCCTTATTTACAAGATGAAAACTTCTAATCAAAGCTGTTAGCTCAAGTTGTCAGCGATAGGTGGCGCTAAAAGTACCTACTTCTTCTTCTTCTTATCGAGTGTGTTAGTGACTAACACTAGTGTCAGAGTTTTTAAACTGCCTTAAAGGCCTCTGACATGGTTTTAGGTAACGACCAATGTCAAAGACAGTGACCGGGACCGACGGCTTAACGTGCCCTCCGAAGCACGGATCATCTTACTTATCAGACAATCAGGTGATCAGCCTGCAATGTCCTAACCAAACCAGGACAACAACAGAAAGTCGTTGCCCCCGCCGGGAATCGAACCTGCGACATCCGGGTATGAGCCGAACGCTCTAACCACTACACCACGGAGGTTGTTAAAGTACCTACTTAGATTAAATTACGATTCAGGTGTTCACAGCTCGAACTGTGACAGCTCACAGCTAATTAGAAACACACTCCAGCAAAATGGCACTGGGCACTGAACGACATCCCAGTAGACCAGTATCTAGCTAGATACTGGGCTACTGAGATGTCGTTCAGTGCGATTTACAACACAATTTTCTAACAACGATTAAAGAAACTACTTATAAAGCTAACGACAATTTGTATGGCAATGCCGATTTTTGAAGTGAAAACTTCTTTAGCGGCGTTGTGCACTTTTTTTGGAATGGGTAAAAAATCTTAAACTCGCGTCAGGACACGTGACCTGATCGAAAATTCGTAAGACGGCGCAGGGCGCTTGCGCGAATGTTCGTGTGTGTTTATGTTACAGCGTGCTACGCGCATCCATGGATGGTGACAGCTGATGGCTCGACCGTCTGTGTAGTGGCCATACTGCTGTGTATTTGAAAATGATTTTGTTGAAAATTAATTTGGTCATGCTTGTGACATTTGTGACAGACTGTGGTTCAGAAAAGATTTGAAATATTTTATACTGATAATTAAAGCAATTCGTGCAAAATTATTCCCTAACCATTCCAAAATATCAAAAATGCACAACGTAAACGTCAATTCAAGTTTTCACTTCTGCCGGCACTCCCAGAGTGCAACCCGTAGTTTTTTTTAAATCCCAGCTTTGGTCCCATCGGAAGAGGTTTCAGACTGAGTCACCATTTCAAGCATGTGTCGATCGTACCTAAAAAACGTGTAAGAGACATTCCCTTAATAAATCTAACCACGTGCTATACCTATACTAAATCCCTATAGTATATTGATATCAAAAGTAAAATCTGCATTTCTATACAAACAAAAGTGTCCAGCCGCCCGAGCAATTTGTGTGGGACTGTGTTGATTAACAGTTATTTTAATTTTTAATTATTTATATAGGTATACATTTTAATAATTTATAATTGAACTATAGTTACGTAGTAACTTATTAGTAATCTGTGACTATAGCGACCTATTATCACAGATTACTAATAAGTTACTACGTAACTATTATAGCCCGTGGTTCGATTTATTAAGTGTATGTCTCTTCAACTTTGTATATTTACACCTGGTATAAAACATGGGCATTTCCATGCTGGTCAAGGAAATTATTATTTTCAGCTTTTGTGTAGAAAAGCAGTTACAAAGCTTCTTGTCTTCCCGCGCAGATTGTAAGCGCTGATCACAAAACTGGTAATCGTCTTAATAGGCGATGCGCTTAGCAATCCATCACTATTGCTGGACGTGATCTGGTGTTGCAGCCCTCTCGAAATGCTAGAGACGAAATAGTGTATAGGTATATAAAACGTATTGACATTGATATTGAAGAAATATGTACTCGTATAATCTATATCCACCGGCTCAGATAATATATAAGCTGGGGAAATCAAGGAAAGCAAAATAAAATAACTAATTAGCTGCTATCATATCCATAGATAATGTATCAATTTATCTTTCCCGATAACCACCGCCCGGGTACCTACGTCAGTAGTGATTCGGCGTCGCGTCGGTCGGTAATAAAAGCTTCTTAACGCATGGTACAATAAAAAATATAGGAACGTTTAGTGTCACTTCTAAACAAAATATCCTCTAAACAAGATCAGGAGTGCTATTTTTCATTTAAGGACTCACGAAAACACAAAACTTGTAGTTTTCCAACTCACCGCTCGCGTAAAATACCATTTGGCCGTATTTTTGAAACTGTCGTGTCAGCGAAAAACAATATAGTTTTATGCAGAAAACTTCGAAAATACGTCTATGGTTTTCTAAAAATTTCACCATCAATAAGAAAGCAGCGTTAATCGGAACGGATTCCCCATAAGGTTTCTTTGACATATCTACGCTACAAATGTCAAAATTACGAGTGGTCAAGACCACTTGTTGCGAATCCTTCGCATACGACCGTTTCAAAAATGCGCCCGATTGGAAACGCTCGCGCAAACCATTCGTAATGTGACAAGTGATTTCAAAAATACGTCCCTAAGTGTAGCGGGGCGCTAGTGTTGCAGGCTCCATAGGCTATACCGTAGTCACAGTGTCAAACAGACGAGAATCGATGTTTGTACGGAATTTAGTGACTTAGCGTTTCAAAAATGGCACTTTAGTGTCGTGAATACTGTCGATGTGTGCCGACTGTCGCCGACAAAAGTGTCACGAACTGTCGCTCGTACAGATATTTCCTTATTTAAGTTTTCAATTGACTTCAAAAAAAGGAGGAGGTTATCAATTCGACGTGTATATATATATATTTTTTAAATGTAAAAAAAATCAGGTAAATAAAAGGCTATTACTGTGTATGTTTTTGGTTTATATTTTATATAAAACCAAAAATACATCTAAAAAAATATTTTTTTGGAAACAAGTAGTAAATTGGTTAGTTAATGAAGCAGCAATTAGCATTTTAATATAAGAGTAGACCTAGATGTAAGTAAAGTAGATCTCGCAAGCGATTTGTGTGGAAAGTAAGCGTGCCAACTTTTTTAATGACTAATGTGACGTCACAAGCAAATTTAGTGACGGGAAATCCAAACCGATATCTAGATCTATGAATGGGAGCCCAGTGGGAAAGAGATAGTGAGTGCTATTTTTGAAACGCGGAGTCACCTAAACAAGTGGTTTTTCCATACAAAAAACCGTTCGTTTAGTGACTCCGCGTTTGAAAAATATTACTCACTATCTCTTTCGTGCAAGCGAGACCTAATAGCAGTGCATGACGTCAAGAGCGCTGTACGTGCATCCTTTTTCCGTTACTAGACAGTCTTCCTTTCCGAACAATTTACTAATTTTTAGGGAAGATAAAAAAAGATTTTTTCGGTTTCTGATTAATTTACTTATCAATATGAATAATAAAAGTAATTGATTAAAATACCGTGTTGCGAAATTAGTTTCATTGAAGTGGATACGTAGATGGAAAAATTCAACAAAAGCTTTTCCTGGAGCGCGGCAATTCCATGGCCTCGTTTACACTTTGTTTAGTGGGACGTGCAAGTTATAGTGCAAGTGTTTAGTGAAACGACTTAACGAGGTTTTAATTCGCGAGTAGTGCTAGATTTGTGTGAGTTTTACATATGTGCATTATTCAGTAACTTACACTAGTAGTTCGCCACGAACTTAGACCTCGCGATTATATCTTCTACTACCAAGCAAAGCAAGCAAGCAATCCAATACCAAGATAATTGAACACAATTAACCGACTAAACAAATTAAAACAAACTTAAAACAAGCAAGACAACAAAAAGTCAAAAGAAAAAATCAAGTCAATCTTGTAAACTTATGAAAAAAAAAACCATAGCGAGTTCTAAGAGTTTTAAAATTTTTGTTTGACATCTTCTTATTGTTTTTTTTGTGAACTATATGGTATTGAATGAACGCAACAAATTTTTGTCAATTTTCTACTTTTCATTAAAATAGTGGTCAAGACATTGGCCTTGCAACTCGGAAGTCGCGGGTTTAATTCCCACGGGAGACTGCATTTTTAAGAAAGTTGTTCAGTAACCCGGACTGAATTCACCCATAAATAGTTTCAGTATATTTTGTAAGAAGATTTGTATTGTATATCCGTCACGGTTCAGTCAGCTAGACTTCGCGGGTCACCCTAAACCCGTTCAAAAATAACGTATAAAAAAGTTGTCAAGACAAAAAAGTTGTTCAAATAAAAAAAAATGCGTTTTTATAAAGGCAACAAAAAAGTCTAATGACCTTTTTGGAAATATTTTGAAATGACGGATATATGACAGTTTTAAAATTTTAAACCCCCATATTTCCGCCATTTTGAAAAATTCCGAAAAACTGGCTCGACAAAAAAATTATATTTAGTTGCTGAACCGGCTTACAAAATTTCATGAGAATCGGTTTAGAAATGCGACCTGTAGGCGAGAACAGACAGACAGACAGACGGACAAAAGAATTTTTGGCTAATCTCGAAACTGAGACGCTTCGCTCGCTTCGCTCGCTCGGTCAATGATTAGTAAAAATAGACTGTATATACTCTAAAGGTTCTCGGTTTTTTAAAACGTTTAACAATATACTTAATTGAAACAATTTTATGGTTAGATTCTGTCCGTGTCACTGACAACCTTTCCCAAGGAACATTTTTATCATAATTTCAATAAATTACTTTACAAAGAATATTTTTTTCATATTTCGATATAGGTACGGTTGCTTGGCGTACATAAGTTGTGTAACATGAACTGAATTCCGCCTTGAAATAGTTTAGTATAATTTGTTAGACCATGTACATATTGTTAGTACTATTTGTTATTGCACCATGCGTTAGTCAGGTCAAATATGTTTGTCAAGTATTGCTTTTGATGAATGAATATAACGGTATTCTCCACTGCTAAATTTGCCCTGTTAAGGCCCTATCATAGACCATCTACTTAAGGGGTTACTTGAATTTTTCGGGGTCCACGGCTGCCTCCATTCGAAATAAATTATTTAAAAGTAAACGGGAATAAGTATATAAAATTTTGTCTAAACCAAGCCCTAGATAACCCTTGAAACTATTTTATGAACTACTGTTTATAGTTTCAAGTGAGAACGTGGAGCTTTTCTACGCACGTTTGTGAAAAACGGCCCTTTTTGTCTATTGTGCGAAGAAAAGCTTTGAAATTATTCTTCCTTTCCTTCGGGGACAGCATTAGACCCCGAAAAATTCAAGTATCCCCTAATTGTTTTGTATATGGGCCACTAGAATTAACATTATGATATCTGGCAACATTAATAGTAAGACTAGGCAATATTAAGTTCTTTATAAACAATTCTAGAAACAGTTGGATACCTCAGCTTGAAAACAGCCTGGAGAAAATATATCATTTTATAAGTCTTCCCGTGGATGTCGTAGAAGGCGATTTAGGAAATACAAGCGAATCAATGCTTATATACGTCAATGAGACCTCTCCAATACGACTGGCCAGCGCGGAGAGTGTAGCCCCAATCCTCTGGCTGCTATGACTAAGTATGGCTTTAGTAGTACATAGGTCGTACTCCTGCAGTGGAAACTAAAAAGACCTGATAATGATGATACTTTTTTATATTATTAATTTGCACTCTTAATTTTCTGCTAGATACGTCGCAAAGGCGAACTGGTAGACAACGCTAACCGTTTGTACTATAATTAAAGCATTTTAATATAAAAAAAGAAGTCTAGTTTTACTATCAATCGTAAGACAGTAGTGTAGGAGGAATTTATTAAGATATTGCATAGCTTCTATCGCGGGCCTTGAGCGCGGGGACCGAATCCACAAATTCCGTAACGAAAAAACCTCACGCTCTCCCCACTCCGCCTACCATGTAGGTTGCCGCTTCGTCTCCGTCGTCCGTTTGCGACGTTGCCGTCCTTCCTTGTTTGCAATAGCTTTACCGCGGCAGTCCCCGAGTGCCACACGTCTTTTTTTTTTATTTATTTTGTTATTTTATTGAGAAAAAAGAAATAAGAACAGATAAAACTAAACTAAGCTATAAAATAAACTTATACTAAATTATGCTAAATAAAAAAAAATGACAACTTGTCCATGCGGCATGGTTGCAAGAACGCTGGCTGCATTTTCTCGCTGGACAGCAATGCTGATCCGTTGAGCGAAAAAGCAGCCAGCCCTCTTGTCACCTACGGCGGCTTTCAGTCGCGGGAGATCTCCTAAAGTCTCCTCGCGCCATGGTCCAAATTTTTCAACACCAAACGGCACAAATATAATATAATCTCACTTTTTGTTATTTACTTGACAAGCACGCTTGACCTTTGTATAATAGACTACAGTGAAACCCGGTCGCCATGGATTACGTAGTGTTGTTCATCCCGTTCTTCGTGCTCTGCGTCAGCTACATGGTCGCCTGCGTGTGCTTCCAGTGCTGTGCCCTTCTGTGCGGTGAGTTCCTTTTTTATTTTATTTTCATCATCATTTCAGCCGCATAATGTCCACTGCTGGCCTCTCCCAAAGATTTCCAAAATTATTTTATTTACCAAAACAACATGGTACAAAAGGCGGAATTTAATAGCAATCCTCCACCAGTCGGCCTTCGGGATAAATAGAGAAAAAACTCTTGGAAGGCGTACAAATAAAAAGATTATACTATAGCTATAGTAATAAAATAACAGTCAAAAAATAAAATCGGCATTTCCATACAATAGTATTCGTCCGCCGGGAAATTTGTATGGAATTCCCATTTTTAGGGTTCCGTAGTAAACAAGGAACCCTTATAGTTTCGCCATGTCTGTTTGTCTGTCTGTCTGTCTGTCCGCGGTCCTACTCAGAAACTACAAGTACTAGAAAGCTGTAATTTGGCATGGATATGTGTATTAGGGGTCCCCCGACCCTAGACCAAAATACAACTTTCCATTCAAACGTAGTCTACGTTTTATTTCAAAACGACATGTCCGATTTGGGCAAAATTTTGTAATTTCAAAGATATTGCAATTATCTAGGTTTATATTTAGTTTCCGACAGTAAAAATATGAACTTGAAATTATAGTGTTTTATATCATTTTTGACCATTAGTATGGGAAACTTCTAAATCGTTATATTTTCTTTCCAGTTCATAATTTTACTATAGGAATCCAGATAGAACCCTAGATAATTGCAATTTCTTTACAATTACCAATTTTTACCGGAATCTGACATGTGGTTTCAAAATTAAACGTGTACTACGTTTGTATGGAGAAGTCTAGGGTCGCCGGACTCTTAATCATGGCGAAAAAGTCGAAAAATAAAATCTGGAAAAATATTTTTTTTAGGTTAGCTGCCATACAAGTAAAGAAGTAGTCAATTTTTTTTTTCTCGACAAACACATTGTGTGGGCTGTCGTTGAATAGGTCTTTCAAAAACATTGTGAGCTTGTTAACACCATTTTTGGATTTAGGGATCCGTTTCTGAAATATTTGGGTTTAAAGTGAAAATTTTTGATGGAGGCAAGTGTCCCCCCCCTCTATCTGCTAAACGTTTATATATGGCCACGTGAAAAAATTCACAGCTATAGTATATATAATTTAGTTTAAAGGAAAACTATCAGAGCTAAGTAGGGTATACAAATTAAAAAGTTATAGGCGATCAACTTATAAAATGTACGCGGAAAAAGAAATTTCATACTTTAATAGATAATTAGTTTTTTAACGTTTTTAGTGGCATAAAGTCAAAGTTGGCATTCGGAACTACGGAACCCTACACTGCGCGTGGCCCGACACGCACTTGGCCAATTATTTTTTATACTATAGTCAATGTAATTCAATTTAGCGGGCCACGCCACCAAGTTTTCAGAATATGTTGAGATCTGCGGAAACCTCATATCATGCGGCCCTGCTGGACGGACAAAAGTTTATTTCTGAATATCTCCTGATCTGCTTAAGATTCTTAAGGATTGATACATAAATCGAGAGGTACATTGGATTATTGCTGGACTGTGTTTCCAGTGAAGTTACGATCTGAATTATTTTAGATATTTCTAGCGTAATACAACCGAGGGCCCCGCTAGACGGATAAAAAATATTTTTTTGTCCAAATGGTTGAGGTACATTGGATTTTGTTAATAAATTCGTGATGTACATTGAACAGACAAAGCATTGCCTTAAGGTCTGGCTCGCGTGGCCCCGCAAAATCGAATTACATATAGTCTAGTATAGCCCGTGGTTCTATTTATTCCGGGTATGTCCTTTCTATGTTGTAACGTTCTAACAAATTTTGGGCTGAATTCAGACTGTGATAGTGAACTACTTTCCCCAATATGTCGAAATCCTCCTCCGAAGTTACTCGCGGCGTTAGGTATATCCTTTAACACTTCCACTCCTGGAGCAACAGCTCTAATGACTCCTCTCTGCACAGCCAATTAAGGCAATGCAGAGCTGAGAGCCCTGCGAGCCCTCTTGGGTCTCCACCCCGTCCGATGAAGACGCGTCGGGGACGAGGGCTCTGACCGGCTCTCTGGAGCACTCTGGTCTGTGGTGTCGTTTATTTATTAAGCCCTCTTTCTGGATTGTGTTTCCAGCGTGTCTTGAGACACATAGGCCTCTTCCAACATTTTTCAACTGTTTCTGTCTCTGACTCTTCTTCTCCAGAGTTTTCCTCCAATCGTCTTAATATCATCGTCCCATCTTTTGAACTGCCCTCCTCTCATTTTTTTGTCATTTCGGGGGAGCTATTCAGTTACAATTTTCGTCAATTTTCTCTACTTTATACTTTTACGTGTCATGTGTCCAGTCCATCGCCACTTCAGCTATTTTATTTTCTTAATTACATCCTCTACCTTTGTTGTGGTGTCGTTACTCACCAACAGATCGCCACAAGCTGCCCTGCGGGCTTATTTTTTCTGTTTTTTTGTTTTGTTTCGCGCAACAACTGCATTGTCGAGGAGGTTTGGGCGGCGGCCGGATGTAAACAACAAGGACATCTTTTGCTCATCAATCCAAGCAATAAATGAAAGGTTATAAAAATAAAATAATAAAAGTTAGATAGAGTAAAATTTCGGTTATCTTATATTAAAAAAAGTTCTTAACATCCGACTCACGCCAGATATCAAAATAATCAATGAAAGATTGTTACCTATATCTTTTTAAAACGACTTGCTGATACCTGCCTTCGCAGTGTTGCGTGGTCGGTAAATGTGGGTACTCGTAGTACTCAGTCAGCTACTAAGTGCTAGTACTTGCGCAAGCACTAAACCGCAATGGACACCGCCGTAATGGTCTTACCGTTGCTCATCGTATGTTTCATTTATTTGTTTGTTTGTGTGATCTTCCACTTCGTGCTGATGCTGTTCAGTAAGTAGTTTTATACTTAGTTAGTTTTAACATTAAATATTAGGGAGTGTCTCTGTGTTACTTTCGCCCTTAGCTTGAGTCGCTCGCTCTCTCGTGTTTTGGTTACAGGAAACTTAACGAACCTAACCTACACTTCACGGCAGATTTTGAGTGCTGGCGCCGGCGACCGGTGTTTTAAATCTCGGCTGCCGGCAGTATAACCGCCGGTTCCCAATAGTGATATTTTTAGGAGCCGGCGCCGGCAGCGGAGGCACTCTCTAAATATTAATTAAGGTGTAAGTTGACGTTTTTGAAAATGCTGCAGCAGTGCAGTTTGTTACCGCTTCTTCTGCACTAGCGCTTTGGAAGCGGTAGTAAACTTAGCTGTTTGTATCCATTTGACGTCAACAATTGTGCAACAAAACAATGACGATTATAATGAGATATTATAAATATCCTGCGATAACAAAGATATACATATTTTAATTAAATTGAATTGAATTCAAATATTATTCATTTATGGAGCACCGGTGTACTGTGATATAGGCTCTGCCTTCTTCAGTCTCCAGTCTCCTTTAATCTATAGCACAATATTTTTTTGTGTATTTTACAAATACTTTTTATTTCTTGTTTGCTTGATGATGAAAGTATGAAAACACAAGACCACGTCACAAAGAAACTGTTTATCTTAAATATGGTAATAATTAACATTTTACATTAGATAGACCTTAAAATTTATTTTATGCACAACCATTGAAAGAAATTGCGTTTGACCGTCTAGTTTTAAAACGGTTTTTCCAAAAGTGACCACTTTTTCCAGAAACGCTTTTATAAGCTAGACGGACCAATGAAGTAAACAGACTTGTGTTATGGGATACTAACTCAACGGTACTATAATTTATAACTAATAGGTACTTGTAAAGATAAACATCCAAGACCCAGATCAATCTGAAAACGATTATTTTCCATCTTGACCTGACCTGGGATCGAAACTAAACCCAAAAACACTAAGTCTGCGTCAATATCAAATGAATACCGCATTTACACATTCGCGTTCGCTATTCGCCTCGTCATTCGATGAAACATTCCACGAAACATTCGTGTACATACTGCACTGTCTACATTTATGCGTATTCGTTAATCGCCTCGTCATTCACCTCGCGATTCGCGCGAATGTGTGAATGCGGCATAAAGTATCTATACCTACCTATATATACCTAAAATTATCTTACCACGTAAGTTGTAATCCGATTAGAAATGTTCAGATTCCTATCTTAATTGGCTTGTCAAGTAATTTAAAAAAAAATCTGATTTTCAAACCGTTTCGATGAATAGCCTCTAGGAAAAGCTTTCTCCAATCTAATTTTAAAATATGGTCTTACATACCTAATTAGATATTTGTAAAACTCCCAATCACCTTCATTTTCAAGAAAGGACAAGTACATTTAGGAAGTGACGTCACGTCTTAAAATTTTGTCTTGACCAAATAACCCTTTAAACTATTTAATGAACTACTGTTTAAATTTTAAAATGAGAACGTAAAGCACGCACATTTAAACTATTTTATGCATTACTGTCACAGAGTACATTATTATATTGGGACTATCATTTAAAATTGTGTCTTGGTCAAGTTCTAGATACCCATTCAAAGTATTTTTTAAACTACTTTTTGTAGTTTAAAGTGAGAACGTGAAGCTTTTCGACGTACATTTGCGAAAAACGGCCACTTTTGGCTAATGTGCGTAGAAAAGCTTCACGTTCTCACTTTAAACTATAAACAGTAGTTCGTAAAATAGTTTTAAGGGTTATCTAGGGCTTGACCAAGACACAATTTTAAATGATATCTCCGTTTCCTTTCAAATGATTTATTTCAAATGGCGGCGCCACTGGACCCCGGAAAATTTGGGTATGGCCTTAAAATGAGAACATGAAGCTTTTACACGCACATTTGCAAAAAACGTCCACTTTTAGCTAATGTGCGAAGAAAAGCTTTACGTTCTCACTAACTGTAAAAAGTAGTTCCTAAAATAGTTTGAAAGGTTATCTAGGGCTTGGTCAAGACCATTTTAATTGATATATCCGTTTGCATTCAAATAATTTATTTCAAATGGGGCCGCAGTAGACCCCGGAAAATTCACGTATCCAATTAAAAGATTTGCAGAATAGACCACTCCAAGTCTTCCTGTGGATGTCACAAATAGGAAATAACAAGCTTAACAAAGGTTAAAAACATCAGTGAGACCTCCTACTCCGTATACTATAGAGGATCTTACTCATTACTCATATTTGTCAACTAGCGCCATCTAGTAACAAATAGCTAAAAAGCGCGATTAGTTCCGCTACTTACTACTAGATGCCCTTACTATCAACTTATACTCTAGTAAAGATAAATAATATTTTTATTATTTTACTTATTTGACACATATTTTTAATTTGAGATGATTGTTTCATATCACAAAATAATAACATAGGTACTTATGTATGTTTGTTTGTTTGTAATCACTTTATTGTACCAAAACAAATACATATACAAGCAAATATACAAATACAAAGGCGGACGGACTTATCCCATGTAGGGATCTCTTCCAGTCAACCTGCGACAGATTGAAAGGATATTGACTCAATTAAAAGGTAGTATTAAAATAAGAGTGCAGAAGCAGAATGTGAGAAGCAGTATTAAAATGTACCTACACATTTTTCTGGATAAATACTGGCTCTGCCTGTCTCAAAGGAGTGATTCTATAAATATATTAAATACCTACATGATAATACCTGGTGTAAAATATGTGCTGTCGACATGTTTACTAAAGATGCAGTTACTTTAATTATGCTTAATATTATTTCCAACTTTAAATAGGTTTTTAACAAATCTGTATTAATATTATTGTAGATGTCGTTGTCGTGATTCAGAATATGCTATTAAATCTTTTTTGTCAAAAATGTAACTTAAGGTATTTATAGTTAGAAGGGCAGATGTATGGTAAGGGTCCTGCACCATCTCGAGTCAATATAAAGAACTTTCCTATTCAAGCAATTCTTACTTTTAGACCGTTTTAGCTTCCATTGCTAACTCCAAACTTTTACTTTCTGTTACAAAGGGAATGTGAATTTTGGCCCATTAGATAGATTATTAAAAAGTATGGTACCTATACGTATTTTTTCTTTTTTCTGATTAGCAAATTATGATAAAAATGATTTAAATGCGTGACGTCACTATCAGCTACGTTTTATAAATCGCTCCCACTTCTAATCTCCATAGTGATTTATCTATCTTTTATTCTATCTTTGTGAATTTTTACTACTTTGTTTACAGTTTTGTCCTTTACATTTGGATGTTCTTCTTCTTATCGTGTGTGTTAGTAACTAACACTAGTGTCAGAGTTTTTAAACCGCCTTAAAGGCCTCTGACATGGTTTTAGGTAACGACCAATGTCAAAGACAGTGACCGAGACCGACGGCTTAACGTGGCCTCCGAAGCACGGATCATCTTACTTATCAGACAATCAGGTGATCAGCCTACAATGTCCTAACCAAACTAGGACAAGAACACAAAGTCGTTGTCCCCGCCGGGAATCGAACCCGCGACCTCCGGGTATGAGCGAATGCTCTAACCACTACACCACGGAGGCAGTTAATTACGGTAACCTATCACAAACTAGATTTGTTTTTCTTCGATTTTTATTTGTTCGAAAACGGTACAACGAAGTTTTAAATGCCAAATGGGTTCTTTACCATATTTTCTGCTTATATAAATTCAATAAATATATTTTTCGTCTTCTATAAAAACTATCGACCGAAAATCAAAATATGTAATTTCTATTTGAAAATTTATTTGGTAACAAGAATTTTATTTTCTAGAAGTATTAATGATAGAAATAACTTCTTCCAAATTATTATTTACACAGATTTTCAATAACTTTTATTTTATTAACAGTAATTTTGTACATGCAGGATTAATATATTATAATAAATAACACTTATTTAAGTAACAATAATATAAGTAACAATAATTTTATTTTCTAGAAGTGTTAACAATAGAGGTAACTTCTTCTAAATTATTATTTATACAGATTTTAAATAACTTCAATTTTATTAACAGTAATTGTGTACATGCAGAATTAATATATAACAATAGTGACAGAGCGCTATAGGTAGGTTCAGGTTGCGGCGGGGTGGCCCTTGGGCCACCCCAAGCCGCACAACATGAATACACACAAACACAAATGTGTTTAAACCTACTTATTAAAACAAAAACCTTGTGACAGAGCGCTATAGGTAGGTTCAGGTTGCGGCGGGGTGGCCCTTGGGCCACCCCAAGCCGCACAACATGAATACACACAAACACAAATGTGTTTAAACCTACTTATTAAAACAAAAACCTTGTGACAGAGCGCTATAGGTAGGTTCAGGTTGCGGCGGGGTGGCTCTTGGACCACCCCAAGCCGCACAACATGAATACACACAAACACAAATGTGTTTAAACCTACTTATTAAAACAAAAACCTTGTGACAGAGCGCTATAGGTAGGTTCAGGTTGCGGCGGGGTGGCCCTTGGGCCACCCCAAGCCGCACAACATGACAAACACACAAATAGAACATAACTACAAAGTATATACTCTGTATATATAAACATTTTGGATTTCAAAATTATGATTTAAATTATTTGGTATTTGTCATGTTGTATTTTAATATTAGGGAAAATAATTTTTAGGTTAAATAATTATTTTCTTTATGAAACATATAGAAATAGTATCATCGGTTTAACGTTAGGTTGCAATACAAAGCATATACCTTTCAAAAATATAACAATCGAAAATCGGAATTTCAACCAGATGGAATAAGAGATTTCGGTCAAATGAAAATATTGAAAATAAAAAAATTACGAAACGTTTTTGGTATTTTCAAATTCGTAACTAAAGAATTCTAGTTTGTGATAGGTAACCGTTAATTACATTTGGATAATCTATTTGAAGGACTATTTTTTTTTGCCAGTTCTCATCCCCACTGTCCTGTCGACTAAATATACGTTTGTAGGAACAGACGAATATTTATTTGAGATAATGTCGGGTCATTAATGCGCTGGATGCAGGCCGCTCTAGATCGGTCGTTGTGGAAATCTTTGGGAGAGGCCTATGTCCAGCAGTGGACGTTATGCGGCTGAAATGATGATGATGATTAATGCATCCGTCATTTTTTGGATTGATCATTTTTTTTATGCAGTTCTTTCGAAATTTTTCAAAAATTTATTCTTTAATATTGATTTGGTTACTGTCTTGTTACTGTCTTGGTAATTGCGTAGTTAAAAGTTAATTAACACAAAATTCATGGTAGGTACAGAAATAAAAGAAGGTCAAAAGAAAGATGGATTAGAAAAAGATTTTTGTTTGAAAGTTGATGTCATAAAAATGTTATCAAAATCGTTCGTATGTTTGGGGGTGAAGTCGATTTTTAGTTTTGAAAGAATGTTTCAAATCGGTGCAGACGTCTTCAAATATACCATCCTCCTTTATATAAGTCGGTTAAAACGAAAGATCGTTTCAGTTCGGCATGAACTCCTCATTACATTGTTTTTATTGCAACATATTTAACAATGCGTGTTTTGACCATATATCTAATAAACAGTAAAAATATCTGTACGAACATTACTTAACATTACATAAATATTAAAGATGCGCCGAATAGGGATTTTGCCGAATAACCGAATACCGGGTATTATTCGGTTTAACTTTCACCGAACCGAATATTCGACCGAATTATTCGGTTTACCATTACATTGTTTTAGCGCGTAAACAGGTTCTATAATGTAAGCAACGTGTCGCTGCTGGCTAGCTCACGAACTATAAATGTTCATTTAAAGTTTAAAAATTTTGAGGTTAATTTTGATTATTTTAAGATTTTAGATACATTTTAGCTTTAGTTATTAACTATAGTTAAAGAATACATACGTTTTCTTTGACTTTTGATATAACAAAAAATCTTGCATATGAAGCTGTCTTTTAATTCTACTCCATGATATGCAGCTAAGAAACAGAATTTTCGTTTTTTAATTGAAAAGAAAAAAAAAATGAATATATTCGGCTATATAAAGCCGAATAATTCGGCCGAATACAAATAATGGAAAAGATGCAAAATACGCCGAATATATAAACGAATATTCGGCGCATCTATAATAAGTATATGAGAAAACAGTTTAGGTGATTAGGAAAAGAGTAACATAAAACAAAAAGGGTTTTTGTTTTTGTCCGTCTGTCTGTAGTAAGTATGTGTAAATATTTACAAGGTTTTACAGATTGAAGTAATATTAAGGTTTTGTTTCGTTTAAATGACGAAGACTAGCGCTCACTCGTATAGAAAATCAGAAAACCTTTTTCTACCTTTCAAACCAGCTTTATAAAAAAAAACGCAAGTTTTAAAAATAGGAAAACTTTTATAGCGTTTTATTGTATCACCAGCATGCTACAAAATCATTGAGATCAGATAACATTAAGGAGTAGAAAAACTTTTCTAAACCTGCTTTCTTGTATGGACTGAGCGCATGCTATCCCTTAAGCTGACTAATTTGTTTATAATACTTAAAACAAAATTTAATGCGAACGAAGTCGCGGGCACCAGCTTGTTACGTAATTAATTAACATCGACAGCCAAACAATCGATCAATGAGGTCATATAACGCGTAATCATAACATTTAAAATAACAATAACAAATTGTAAACACACTTATCTAATAATAACGATCTTAAAATTATGTACTTAAGTACCTATTTTTCTAACTAGATATGTTGTTTTTATATTTGCGTAGGTACATCGTCCCCAATCCTTTTGATAAAACTTAAGAGTGATTACACACTAGGCAGCGCCGCCGCAGAAGGTGTTTTCGCTGCTGCGGCGGCGACGGTGGCTGTGCGAAAAACATTTGGCTTGTGTATCGTTGCCTTATGCATACCCACCCATCGACATAAAACATAGTTATTTCTCTTCCTTGTCACTAGATGGAGCTGTATGGTAATAATCAAAATATTTAAATCTTAATTCGTATTATTTAAATAAATTAGTACTCTAATTAATTAAATATGACTTACATGAAATTAAACAAATATTTTTAAAGCATATTCAACACTTTCTTTATCCCTTTTTTGCTAGTCGTGTGTGCTGCCATCTCTGTGTGCCTACTCGCAACTCCAGTATTGCCTACTTACAATCCTCCAATAGTTTCTATGCCTTTGTCTGTTACCAATGCCAAAGTTAATATTATCACAAGGTATTCCTTAAAGCGCTCCCATTTTGAGGCGCACCTGACGAGGGGCTCCTTTTTTATTCCGCGAAGCGCACCGTTTATGAGCGCTTCCGATAGCAATTAAAAATATTAAAATTTTATTCCTCGAAGCGCATCCACGATTACACATAGGGAAGAGCATAATAAACGTATTAAATTATATCGATGATTTTCAGAAACTGATTTGTGCATTTGTCATCAGGTGCGCCTCAAAATGGGAGCGCTTTGAGGAATACCTCTCCATCACGTCTATCCCCGTTGAAGTTTACACCCCAAAGACGTGATATGATAGTGTATCAGTATCAGTCTGAAAAGTAAAGATCCACTCATTATCACCAAAACAATCGCAGTGATTAACATTAGATGTGGTACGCGATAACATATCTTACTCCGTTACAAAAAGGGTCAATATTTTATCGTCTATGCACTCGTTAGATCGGCAGCCGACGTACATAAAGACAAACGATATACACACCGAGACAGTTTGGGAAGTCACACGCGCGTCGCGAACAAAACTCGTATTACAAAAAATAAAACAAGTGTTTTCAATTAAGAATTAAAGGTGATTCGAAATAACACGTGTTATTAAATGCGGTTCATTTTATGTAATTTAAATTAATATACACGCGATTGATTTTATAGAAAGTTTAATTAAAATTGATTAATATTGACATTAATTTCAAAGGTATATTAATGTAATCCAACCGTTACCTACTTTTGTGTGGTTAAAATAATGAATTTTATAGAATTACTATAAAACACTTTATTCGTTTAAAGAACTCAAGTGATATAGTAACGACGTAATACTAGAACTCTAACTTAATATCAAAATGGAGAATACAGAGTGGAATACAAAAGTGGACGTCACTCCGTTAGACAAGGAAGAAAGCCGAACTGAAGAAGTTACGCGAAACAATTTGATGGGGTTGCTGCCCATGTTTATTCTAATAGCCATCGTCTTACTGAGGATATCGTATGTTCTCTACAGAAGTTCTGTTGGTGAGTGTCTTGTTAAGTTTAAATGTTTTACTTTTCTCCCTAATTATGTTAAGCGTAGAATTAAGAGTCCCCTTACCATAAACTAAACCACACTTTTCCATAAAAACGTAGTCTACATTTTAATTCGAAACGACATTCCCGATTTCGGCAAAATTTTGTAATTTCAAAGATATTGCACATATAACTGGTTTTCAAAGTCAAAATATGAACTTGAAATAGAATATAGTAAGTTATATTATTTTTGACCATTAGTATGTATGGGAAACTTTTATATCCTTATATTTTCTGTCCAGTTCATAATTAAACGAATTTTAACCCTAGATAATTTGTTTAAAATTACAAATTTTTATCGAAATCTGACATGTAGGTAAAGGGGATTCTTAAGGCTCATTTAGACGGTGCAAGTTTCTTTAAAGAGTATCCAACCTATGCCTATAAGTTGGATATACAGTATTTGCATTTTGGCCGATCCTGTGTTATTTCTACGCTTAAGATATTTGTATGCACTCTAATTACTTGTAAGTAAACAAAATATCAATAGGTTTTACCTAAATGGTTTACTATTAATGGAAATAAAAACTTACCTGATCTATCCCATAATTGTATACATAATAAATTCACAAATTGTTTAAGTTTTATGTACACTGGTACTTTGCGATAAGGAATAAGTAATACGTAAATACTATTTTAAGATAAATTAGCAATTCAGTAATTGATTAAATTTAAATGCGTCGTACAAATAACAAGTTTATTTGCTAGGTTAATTAAAAAACTTCCTACTATCAAGAACGCCATCTAATGATGAGTAGCGGAACTACCGATACGACTTGATATCCGTAGCGCCATCTATTATTTGATAGTACTTACTAATATTATAAATGCGAAAGTGAGTTTGTATATTTATTTGTTTGTTACCACTTCACGCTTCAACCGCTGGATCTATTTAATGCAATTTGATATGGATATAGTTTGATGCTCAAGAAAGGACATAGGATAGTTATAATCCCGAAATTAGAAGGGAGCGAAACCCACGGGCACAGCTAATAGAGCATAAATTATAAAAGGTAAATGTCAAATTCAATACTACGCAAAACATTATCTTTCTCATGAAATTTAAGAGTAAAACATAATTACGTTTTTTTCTCTGCATATTTCATGTAAATAAGTATACCTACTTCATCAACCAGGTCACGTATATAATACAGATAATGACAGTAACAATTAAATATCAATAAATTATCAGGTTTTAGCCTGTTATCAGGTTGTAGGTATAGTATAATAATACTAGTTGACTTGTACTAGGCTTAACCTGATTTTAGTATCTAAGTACCTGTTTATTTAATTATCTAGTTATTAGGTTATTTTCGTTTCTATTTCTTGAATAATAACTAAATAATTAAAATATTAGGTTCTTTCTTTAATTTAAAACATCATAGCTTGAAAAAATACAACAATTAAAGATTTAACGAAGTAAGGAGCTGTTGTCCACATAGTCAAAGTGTAAAATTTTTACAAACGCACGTTAACATTTCATTTGCCCAGTATAAAAAGTATCTACACAAGTATCAATCCAAGAAGTAAAGGAAACATCTATAACATTCGCATTTTTTATCTTACTAGGATTCTTTATCACAAAATATATCGTTCAGATTATTTTAAAACTTACTTTCGACTTACGAATATCAGTACTACAAATTATAATAAAATATTTCCTCGTTCTCAAGTGGCGAATATTGTCTGGCTTCAATTCTAAATTTTCGAAGGATTTGCAAAAACTGTCATGTGACTTTTATCGAAAAGAAGTTCCGTTGCTTACTCATTTTATGTATGAGATTACATCTCTTTGTAACTGCCGATAAAGTTGATCCGTACTCACACTTTCTGACAATTTTGAATTATTTATTCCCAAAGTATTACGTTTTAGTTAGATCATTTAATATTATATTTGAAATAATAGTTATTATAGCATATTGTGCAATTAGTAAATAAATAAATTTAAAGCGAGAGCCATTGATGAGTCACGAGGAGTTACGCTCGTGATTCAAGTGGCTCTCGATATAAATTCGTTTTATTCAAGAGTTGCATAGGTACTTTATACCGGTAGTAAAAAAAAATCTAGGTCTATCTTTATATCATAACTACGAGAAAAAGAAAGATTGAAGCGAAAATAGACATTTGATGAAGAAAAGGGAGGGTTAAGATATATATTGGTTTGTTCTTTTAAACACCAAAATAGTGATTGAGAGTGAAACTGTTTTTTATTTACTGTTTTTAGTGAACAAAATAAACCTTATGGAGGGGAATGTATGAATAAAATTTACTAAAAAAAGTTGTTGAACCATATCTATGATTTTGGCATGTAGTAGAAATAAATTCTGCATTGCAATTCGATATCTCATTATTTATTCTGCACAGGCATATTTTATAGGTCGAGCAAATGACACAAATGTTTGTCTTTTTTTAAACGGTGCCGTTAAACGGTTTTTCATGACTCATCAAACATCTTTAAAATACCTGAAGACCTGATCATAAGCATTTCCTACCTAGGTTTAAAATGAAAAAAATATTAATGTTATTAATAATAGTTATAAATCATCATAAAAATGATTGTAAATAATGCGATTGTCAGTAATAATACAATTTATTTTACTCATTGCATTTCTAGACTGAAAATAAATCTGGTAAGTGTATTCATATTCATTCATATCATTTCAGAGCTGCACTTTAGATAGCATCTGATCAGGAATCGCAATATTTTGTCAGAGCCTTATCTCCCATTCACATTGATTCATCGTATATTTTTGGATATTTCTCATTTATCTTATTTGATTACAATATAATTTTAAAAAGAAGTAAATTTAGGCATTATTTTTTTATTTGAATACATTGCACACACGTCTATTATCCGTAATGGGGTAAACAGAGCTTTTTTGTTTTTGCGGCTATAAACAAACATAGTCCAGAGCTGCAAAACCCACTTCCATTTTTAACATTATGGTGGGCGAGAAGATGGAAATAAATCAAAATAGTGATGGATTACTAGCCGCGTCGTTTATTAATATAATTTACATTTCCGACAAAAAAATACATTTATAAGATAAATAAATATAAACTGATAAATCACATCACACAGATTGAGCTAGTCCCAAAGGAAGTTCGAGACTTATGTTACGGGATTTTAACTCAACGATACTGTATTTTATACCAAATACATACATGTACATTCAAGACCCAGGGCAATTTGAAAAAGGCCATTTTCTTGCCTTGGCCCGGCTCGAACCTGAAACCTTCGGTGTGACAGCATGGCATGATGACTACTAGGCCACAGAGATCGTCAAAATTCTTTGTTTTTCAAACACAATTTATGTAAAATTTAAGTTGTTGACTTCTTTACGTAGACAGATTATGAAGATAATGTAGTAGTCAACAAACTGTACGACTGCAAAACAATTTGAATACAACTAAATCCGACGCGACACCTACTTAGATAACAGTGAAATATTGTTAGCATTCAAGATAAAAGAAAAATTACGTATTTCCACTTTTATTTGACGACCTCCGTGGCGTAGTGGTCACCATGCTAGTCCGCCACCCAGAGGCCCCGGGTTCGATCCCCGGTCAGGGCAAGTTAGAAAATGGCCTTTTTCAAATTGTCCTGGGTCTTGGATGTTTGTCTATATATGTATTTGTTATAAAATATAGTACCATTGATGTAGTATCCCATAACACAAGTCTCGAACTTACTTTGGGACTTTGGGGCTAGCTCAATCAGTGTAATTTGTCCCTATGTATTTATTTATTTAATTGTGAATATCGTATATACTACAAATATGACTAAATTATTGAATTTGCAACTGTTGAAAACCCACATTCAAACTTTTATCCCATATCATAAACAAAATTTAGCAGTAAATTACGAACATTCTTGTACTATTGTTTTGGATTAACTAATTACAATAAAAATATGTTTTCATATTGCACAATTTTGTAAGATTTCTTCCTTACCTGTTAGGTACTCGTAAGAAGTAATCCTCTTAAAGTGTTGATGATGATACGTCCAGTCAACCACTTTTGCCGTATGGCTTCCTTTTAGCCAGAGTATTATCATGCTCAAGTGACATCCAATTTAACTTTACTTTATTAGATAATGTAGCTCTTGACACTTCAGGGTTAATTGTTTGTTTTTTACATCAATATATCCGCTCTAAAGAGTGAAGCAGGTGCCCAGATTTACTGATAGTAAAGATAATTAATAAATGACGGAATGAATTATTTATTGTATCAAGTAACTACAAGACTCATTTTATTAGTAAAAAAGTTAAATCTAGGGATTAACATGTAGTTTTCATTTTATAATTATTCAAAAAGTATTAGAATTAATTTATATGTATTACAAGTAATTGCAAAAATTAAAATAAACTTTTATAACCTACCCCTTTTTTATTATTCATAGATAATTTTATTAAAAATAGTTAATTAAACACCTAAGACAGGTATTTACACGTAAAGACATAATCTGCTGCCAGTAGCGATGGCTATCTCTAAATTGACACTTGAGAAAACTTTATATCGCTGATAGTGACGCTTTGATCTTCACGTCATTTCTCTATAAATAGAATAAAATGATTTTCGTACATTTTATATTTAGAACAATCGTTATTGCGTAAATAATGAAATGAAACACTGTTTAAAATAACTTAAAAATATTAAAATATCAACTGGTTTGTTCCTCTAAATTTTCAAATACTATAGATCAGTCAGATCATAATTCTAATAAATACAATAATAAAAAATTAATAATTAGTAGGGTTATGGAAAAGTAATATTCTATTAAATTCGCCCATCTTACGCCATATAAGCCTTAAATAGAGAAGCAACTATTTAAGCAATTAAACAATTTGTTGGTTCACTTTTAGATTAGATCATGCAAGTCTATTTATTACGTTAGTATAAATGACACATGCAACAAGCAATAAACTTGCAGTGTGTAAAAGTGCCTTTGCACTGTAGCATGTACAGGATATAGTACAAAAGTAAATATCGATCATAGTGCGAGTTAGATTATCTGAAGTGGTGGCATCAGATATTATTGATCTGGCAGACCAAATGCAATCATGTGACATTCCTATTGGGATCAATTCAACGAGTCACACTAAGACGATTTTAGAAAGAGATAACGTTATCAACCGACTTTTAAAAAGAAAGGTATCAATTCGACTATATTTTTTTTGTGGATTGTAACTGGAGGTTACCATTATCATCCACAAAAAAATACAGTCGACTTACATCTGTAAATTCTGTAAAACACAAAACGTAGTTTTGAATGCAAATAGAAGAATTGATCTAATGAAAAAAGTTCTAAGTAGGTCTTTGGCTAGGTGTATCTTTTTGGCGAATTAACGACACATGTGCTGTTATGACTAATACAGACTTTCCTGAAATCATACATTATCAAAGTTCTTAGGTATATTAGCGTTTGTGACTATTTAAAAGACAGATAACATTAAGGAGTAGAAAAATATTTACTAAACTAGTACTATGAGATTTAAACATTTACCATTCTGATCCCGACCCCTTGAAGTTTATCAAATAAAAAAGTGGTTTATTTGCCATGATATCGATTGAGATAGGTTAAGCAAACAACCAGAAACCGCTATTATGATAAAAGGTTAGATATCGAATCACAATGTTAAACGGAGTTTGGCGGATATTCGACGCTTAGTAAGGTAAACTCATTTTAATAATAAAAAAGTTCACAAGACATTGCGCTTGGTATATAAATATCTTTATATAGTTCAATATAGTAAAATGTTATTTAACGAGCAAATGAGATTTTTGAATTTTACTTGTTGAAGCAATAACTGTCAGTTATTACATTAATATTAGTATTTTTTGATTCGGTATTTTCATGATTGTTTTCTATATTAATTATTCATTAACATCATCAACCGCATAACGTCTACTGCTGGACATAGACCCCCTCCAAAGATTTCGAAAATGACCGATCTAGAGCGGCTTGCATCCATATTAATTACTCATAAAAACTTTAAATTATTTATAACGAGACAATTATAATGATCCTTGTTTTACCATGTTTCACATTATTTCAAGGTGTGACATAAAGATGGATGGAATAATCGAAGGTCTAGAGACGGAAGAGAACATCGAGATAGCCACAACCATATGGTTGAGAATGGTGTTGATCCCGGTTGTGGTGTGCTTCCTTCTCATTGTGTGCCTTTTGTGCACCTGCTACAGGGAGAATCAATTGATGTAAGTGACTTTACCATCTCCAACTATTATACTGTGGAAGAGAAACTTAAAAAAAATATCATCGCGCAGAGCAACCCCGCGATATTTGTATAAAATGACTGTCGCGTGATGCAACGTCAACCGTCGGTTTTATGTCCGGTTTGACGCAGCAGCATGCGGCAGCCTCTAATATCAACCATTAAGCAAAGTAACACTTTATTCATATATTTTTACTTTAATCACAATAACTCTTCTCCTGCCGTACTGGTCGCTGGCCGAGTGAGCGTTTACGACCATGACGGCAGAAAGATCATCGAAATATCTAGCAAAAACTGATATTGATCGCGGTAAGTCCCGTAATACTAACAAGTTAACAACACTTTATTCATTTTCAGTAAGAGAATCACGACTTATCTAATACAACTTTATTACACTATTTGTGATGATGTGTAGTGTTTTTCCTTTATTATGATAAAGTACTTCCTATATAAAATTAGGCACAGCCGAAGGTTTTTCCGAAGTGTGAGGAAAATGCAGCTTAAGTGTTGCCCGATTATTTAATGTGATAATCATTATGTCAACGTTCCATAATATCTTTCTCTTCGCGATGACATTGAAAAATGTTGTAATCTTAGTAATTAAGTTTACGATAAAGATAGGGTCTTTTTGACTGCCTGAACTAAAACTAGTCACGCCATATAAGCTGAAGCGTGTGTTTAGTTAATTGTAATCCAAGTTTTTGACCATTGAAGCAGCCGATTCTTGTAAAAAAAACTTCCTTCTAATAAAATATCCTTAAATTCTTTACTTTTTTTATCCATGAAACCATGGCAGTCGGCAGTTTGAAAAAAAAAAACAATATAATTATGATATGCATACGTCACCAAACACGTGACTCTATGAAGTACACGTCTAATATTATGCAAAGAATTATAATTTTTGACATAATAATAAAACTATAACTAAAGGACTAAATTAAAAATAATATTTTGTTTAGTATGAGTTTGTATAATAAGATTTGGTTCCAATTTTTAAAATCTGCATTTTTTACTTATCTTTAATTTTGAAGATGATTCTTTTCTACGAGCGAGATGTGCATAAAAAATAAGATCAGAGCAAAGCCGGCTATACAAAAACCATCCTTTCTTCGTGAAATTAAATAAGTATATTAGGCTTTGCATTTCCGATTTCAGGTATATAGTCATGAACGATTCCATGTCCATTACTCGTATTCCTTTAAAATTGTAAAGTTAAAATGTATTTACCGTAGCGCTTCTCAGCTTCAAAGACACTATTCACAACTGTCCAAATATGATGATATAAATGATATTCCGCTTCTATGAAGTGCCATACCTGAGTCACTGTCTTAAAAAATCATACAAATATAATTTGATAAGTTAATAACTAATCAAATTTTGTTCTCCCACATCGCTATCATCAAAACCGCGTCCAAAAACACACATTCGTCATCCGCCGCGATAACTCGCAATTCGTGGTAACAATTAGAGAAAAGTCGTCGTGTGTCTCGTTGATAGCCGAATCAATTAAACAAATGGCCATTGAGGTGTTCGAGCTGATCTGCGTGATTCTGGTGCCAATTGTGACGTACTTGTTGTACCTGCTTGTCTTCTTCGCCATCTACTGGTCCAAGCAGTTAAGAGACAGTGAGTGTTTCGATTTTTTGTCCTCTCACATTTATTATCTTTGTTCCATCTGAGTTGCTTATGATTTTGTCTAATCGCACTCATATCTTTGTTCCATCTTGTTGTCGAGTTGAAATTGTTCTGATATAAGTAATTTTAGATAATCTTTGTCTAATAATAAATGCTTACGGTAACCTCTCTGTTGTTAGGCTTATTAAGGGTTTTAAAATCTTCATGTACATGAGGTGAGGTCTTTCAAAGTTTGTCGCTATCGAAGTGACAGAGTCTAGACCTAACACCTTTATAGAACACACTCATATAGATGGTAAATGTGAACCAAAATTGTGACTCTGTGATGGCTACAATTTACACCAAATAATTGCTTAACGCATATCTCTTATTTTTTTTTAAATTAGTTTTAACTGCATAGTCGTTTTTGCTATTTAAAAATGTCACATTAAAACTACAAATTTAATTCATTAAATAATTAAAATTAAAGTTACAACGATTAAAACTAAAATACAGAATCAATGAGGCCATGATATTCATTTATAGACTTGCAGTATTATTTCAAATCGCATCTCAATCAAATCCGTCACTTAATTAAAAGTGACGTACTGAATAACGCCGATTATTAAGTGTTCCGTATGATAAAACACTAAGTAATGGTATTATATCCTTTACTATGCCACTTGAGATCGACTAATGATAATAAAATAATCTGTTCTAGTAAAATCGTCACGATACGATTGTAAAAACATGACGTCTTTGCTGTAAGTTTATTAGGTTGTTAGTTTTTACCCCTGACAAAAAGAGGGGTGTCATAAATTTGACGCTAATGTCAGTCTATCTGTCTATCTATGGCATCGTAGTGCTCAAAGCCTCAAACGGGCCAAATTCGATATGATTTTTTTACGTAATAGCAAGGTCCCTTGCCGTGGTTTCTTAGCTGTGTTTAATGAAAATCGGTTGGGCCGTTTTAGTTATTAGGAGCGAAAGCTTGAAAAGCTCGGGGTTTGTAGTTTGTTTGTCAAATAATGGATGGCGCTAAGGTTATTTGTTCTACCATTTAGTTCCTCCGCTCTTATTAAGATGGCGTTCATATTTGATATTAAATGTCGGATAATAGGCTTTTGTTAAAAAATAAGAGAATTTTATTATTAAATCTGTCATATTTTTGATATCTAGTGTACTAATTATAAAATTCAATATAAATATTTATTGCCCCATAAACGAAAGGACAGATACAAAAAACAGAAAATAACGAAAAATATACAAATAATAATATTGACTGATAATAAGTGATAACAAACTTATAGTAAAAAAACGAAGGAATTTGACAAAGATTAACAACGAAGTAATAGATTTCTTTGCCACAATAGCACAAAAAGCAAACAAAAACTAACAAAAGAAAAGAGAAAATTGTGACGTTTGAAATTATATTGCTTTCCTGATTATGTTTATGAGATACCTACTTCTGTTTATCTTTTTGTTACGCAGACTTGTACGATTATGAGAGTTGAACATCATATTTATTTAATTCTTTGTCAGTTACACAATTGACGTTACCCTAACACAAAACTGTTGCTCATAAAGAATTATATTTAAGTGATTAAAATTTTATGCCCCCACTCCGAAACTTTGACGCTCCGTATCTTTGTGAATTTTTACTTGTTTGGTAAACTGAAAAATACGGGTAAATTATTTTTAGATAATCTAAAAGGCGGACTAATTACAATCATACTTTTCAAACGTTGTCGTCTCACCTGTTGTGAGTTTTTTTTTTGTAAAAATAATAATAAATCTACAATTCTACATATATTTCCAATCAGTGTCTCCTCAAAACATATCTTATCTATCGGTAAATTAATTAAACTGTTCAATCAGCGCTCCACCTGGGTCGAACGCGCGCGTCACCGTAACTAATACTAATAATGGTGATAAATATTAAAAAAACGAATAAAAGAACGGTGATAAATATTATAAAATTGTAATGTTTACTTTACTGAGTTTGTTTTCAGTGAAAACAGATGTCGCTAGTTGTGATTTAGTGTTAAAATTGTTGACATTATTTTAAATTTAATTCATGTACAATATGTTGGTGTATATAATAGTGAGTGTTATTATTTTTGGACTGATTATATACGTTCTGGAGTACTGCTATTTATATCGTAAGTTTTTGATACACATTTTTTGTAGATTCATCATTTTTATTAACTTAGTTAACGGGTTACTCACGTATAGAGGCTACTGCCGACATGTTTCGACCTCATCCCAAAGTGTTCATCAGGGCGAATGTGACTACAGGCCCATACACCGCACCGGCTCGCAACACATGTCGGCAGTAGCTGACTCTATACGTGAGTAGCCCGTTAACTAAGTTTAATAATGGCTGTGTCTCACGTTAGGTTTAATCAAAAAATCATCATCTCATCTAAAGTAATTACAATTTCTAATAGCAAAGACGATGTTCGTGGTATATGTGTACTTGTTTAACTTATTGTTCATCGTTGGAAAGATGCTTACCATTATATAGGCACCATATTTCCTTATTTGTTAGGTACAATATTTTAAGTTATGTGTTATGTTAGGTACATTTTTAATGTTGATTAATAGTTTTGGTATTAGGTAATTGATTTTACAACTATTTCCTAGGACCTAGTGTAGAAGAAGCAACCAACTGTACTACACTAGGTCCTACCTACAGTAAAAAAAGTACCAAACTTAATATATAACTTAAAATATTGTACCTAACATATGTATAAGGAAACATGGTTCCTTTAATGAATGGCAAGCATGAAGCAACCAAAAAAAAGCATTATGAGTGTTGACGAAGCAAAAGAGGCTTGCACGGATCGTAGTAAGTGGAAATCCATAGTCTCTGCCTACCCCCATCGGAAACAGGCGTGAAAATATGTATGTATGTATGTATGAAGCAACCAACTGCACTGAATTAATTTCTCCAACTACGAACACCCACAAATTCATACTAATTGATTCAAACTATACATAACGATACTTGTATCTATTGAGCCCATGATCCTTAGGTAACCGTGAAAAATAATTATATTTTATCAATGGCTTAGAAAAAGGGAATTAGTTGGTTTATTGATTAGATAGTATTAGTTTTGTCACAGATCAAATTCTAACGCATTCACGGAACTTCACAGAAATATTATAATTATTGAGATATCAATGTTTACGAAGCTTTAAGGGTGACATGTTAATTTATTTTCTGATTAAGTTAATAGAGTATTACTGTATTTAATTAAATAAATGTACGTACCTACCAGTGGCGTTGGGTAAGAATTTGAGCTAGTACAGCTATAAAACTATGAAACGAATTAAATACCTACCGGATTAGGTTAAAAAGGTTAATGAACGTAAGCCGATCAATGTACGGCTTATAATTCGCGTATTATTATTTTTATTAATTTAGTGTGAGTAAAAATTGTCTCTGAGCGTGTTTATTTGAATATTTGAATAACCTACGAAAATGTTCGTATGTTGAATATGTGGGTGTGCGCACTCCAGTCATGCTGCTAGTTTGTTGCTTACGAAGATAGTACCTAAATGGACATTCTAATGCGCGGTGCGCCGATATACGTAGGTTTTGTTGTTAGTAATAAATGATTATATTAGAAACCCGTAAGGGAACCCGATGGGAATCGACTTCTAAGGAGGCCCCGCCACTGGTACCTACACTTACCCCATTATTATTATTATTAAGGGCCCATTAGATCTCATTGTTGGGCAAAGGCCTCCCTCTCGGCTCTCCAATTATCCCTGTTTTGTCCTTTCGTGTGCCAGTCCTTCGAGTAGGCGTCTAGGTCATCACGCCATCTGCGCCTAGGTTAGCGCAGAATTAATAATAGTATCCATTAGATACACTCCCGTGCTGGTCTGGGAGGAATAAAAAAAAACTTAGAATGTACCAGCTGCATTTCTTTCTTCCCACGCAGATCGTAAAAGCCGATCGAGGGAATGGGCAAAAATGCAAATCATGTTAACAGGCGATGCGGCTAGCAACCCATCACTGTATTGATTGCTTTTTCATCTTCTCGCCCACCATGACGCTAAAAATGGCTTTTGGGTCTTGCGGCCCTGGGCTCTGCATAGAACCGCAAGACCCAAAATGCTCTGTCATCCCCGTTAGGGATAAAGACGTGATAGTATGTATGTATGTATGTATGTATGTATGTATTAGATACGTTTACTATGTCTTCTATAAACTAAGCGTAATTCTTACAAGATAGGTCCCTGAGGATACAACGTGTAAGGGACATTAATTATCACACTAATCCTACTTTCTACCTACTTTCTAAGGTTCTCTATTTCGTCTCATAATTTTTTTATCCATAATAGATCTCATAATATTTTTTTCCATAATAATCATACGACCGAGTGATGCCTTGTTTACTACGTACCCTAAAAAGAACACAGATGAAAATTATCTGTGAGTAGTTTGTACGTACGTAAGCAGATAGTCAAGGCAAATATTTAGAATGATAGGTACTGACGAAGTTAATACAATTAGCTACTGTAAATAAATACTGATAAACGTAAGTACTTATTTGGCTCGAATAGTTAAAATAAGTAAAGTCATTTGAATGACTTTGCTTATTTTAAGTAGTTAGTAAAAAATTAAGATTTAAAAAATAAATCGTATAATGTTTCAAGCTCTATAAATTAACAGTAGAAATAATTTAAGGCTAGAGGCGCCATCTGTCAGTAAATAGCGGCAATACTTGCTGCGGAATGTTTTGCGCATACAAACATAGATGGCGTAAGTGATAACAGCACTCGATCACGAAGAAAATTATAATTTTCCTCATAAACTTTTGTCTTCATTGTCTAGAGATATGACTTCGTTGTCTGTTTGTCTGTTTGTCCGTCTGTCACAGGGTTCTAGTAAACGCTAAGTCCTAAAGTTAGAGATAGTGTTTAGATATTTTTTACCGACTTTTCTAAAAAAGTAGGAGGTTATTCAAAAACGTCTGGACCGTTTTGGAAAATTTTTTTTAGTTTGTAAGGGTATAATTGCGAGTAGGTCCCACAGAAATTTTATCAAAATCGGTTGTTTCATATGGGGGTGAAGTCGGTTTTTAATTTATTAATGTTATATAGTAAACGAAAAATTATGTATTTCCCATAGATATTATATGAGTAGGTACCTAAATATAATAAAAATAGTTTAGCTAAATCTGGCTCTTCACTGCTCTCCATGAATTTGTTCGCTCGCTCCCTATCTGATATATGATAAGATATAGCTATCTAGTAATAGCAATCTAGTTAATTTAACTCCAGGATTCCGCATTGAAATAATGGAATGCTTATATGGCACTTTTTTATACACGCTGACTTTTCATTGGTTTTGGAAAAAAATATGTCGTATAGTAAATAAATTCCTCTATCCATATACGTAATCCAAATTTCTGTATGTCATAAGATAAAAAAGTTGAGTAAATGATTTTCGATCGAGACCACGTAGTTATACGCCGGCCGCATACTGCGTAATGTCGATGACCCCAGCCGGCCGGCGGGCGGTGTATGGCGGCGGTACTACTAATTGACCTCACAATTTTACTTTCGAGTTTTAGTCAACATTTTTTGTTTCTGAATTTTTATTTTGACCAGCTAATTAGGTCTTACTAACGATGCCTATGAAGTGGTCTTCGGCTTCAGAACCAATAAAAAATCAGCGTGTATAGACTACAACGTGGAAGGGACATACCCGTTATAAATCTAACAACGGACTATACTAGATCACTATATTATAATGAAATTAAAATAACAACCAAAAAATAAAAATAAACTGCATTCCCGTACAAAATAACCTGCAGACTTTTGTTTGGAAATGCCGATTAGTTTTTTGTTTCGGCTGTTATTTTTATTGCATTAGTACCTGGGCGACCGAGCTTTGCTCGGTTACATCTCAAACAATAACTACATTTTTTAAACTTGTCTAAAACAATACAAAATAAAAAATTTGAACATAAAAAACAAAAGTAAGTTACCGAGTGGGATTCGAACCCGTAACACTTTTTCTAGCGGTCCGCGTCATAAGCCGCTGAGCCAAAATGGATGGCGACTGGCGCGACGAAATTAGCAATCATATTCTGCGTGAAAAGAAAAACGCATGAAAACTCGAAAACACGCGTTTTCCCAAACATAAGACTAATGTAGATCGACTGTTTACCCCCAAAAACGCCCATATACAAATTTTCAGCGAAATCGTTAGAGCTGTTTTCAAGATCACAGAAATTTATATACATATAAATATATAACATACATACATACATACTATCACGTCTTTATCCCTAATGGGGCAGACAGAGCATTTTGGGTCTTGCGGTTCTATGCAGAGCCCAGGGCCGCAAGACCCAAAAGCCACTTTTAGCGTCATGGTGGGCGAGAAGATGGAAAAGCAATCAATACAGTGATGGGTTGCTAGCCGCATCGCCTGTTAACATGATTTGCATTTTTTGCCCATTCCCTCGATCGGCTTTTACGATCTGCGTGGGAAGAGAAGCAGCTGGTACATTCTAATTATTTTTTTATTTCTTCCAGACCAGCATGGGAGTAATAAGGTACTGCCGGGTGACAAGGCCCACTTTTTTACAAATTGAAATAAAACCTTTATTTTACCACCCTAAAGAAATAAAAGGTTTACAATAAAAGCTAAGATTATTTCAAAATCCAAATAAATGTAGTTTTTAAAGCTATGACGACTATATGTTCGTTTTTTAAACAATTTTAAAAACCTCTATTTTGGGCTTTACTGAACATGGTCTGGTTAATAAGGCCCTTGGCGTTTTCAAGCCGTTTGGCGCAAAAGTAAGTATTAAAGACATCAAAAAAGTATAAATAATGAAGAATGTTATATTCATGAACTTGATAACAGCAATCAGTTACTAAAATTATCAACATTTTTTTAGAAAAATACTCTTTTACACTGTGTAAGAAAACAGCCCAGATATTTGATTTTTAGGTGTTAAATGTATAAATGTTAGTATTTTACTTAAAAATAATGTTATTCCTGCTAGAATTAAGTAATTATAGTCAAAGATTTTTGATTTATAATTTTCATAAATTGGGCCTTATCACACATATATGGTTAAGAAGGCCCCTATTGTGTGTAACAAGGCCCTGCAAATTCGTTTATTCTTTAATATTAATTAAGTTAGTCAGGATCGTAGCACGAGGAGTTCCATAGTCTCTGCCTACCCCTGTGGGAAACAGGCGTGATATTATGTGTGTATGTATTATTAAGGGTAGTCTGTTTTCCTATTACTTTTGAAATAACGCGTGATTTTAAATCATTTTTTAAAGTTCGTCTGGGAATGTAGTATTTTTTAGCTGCAGCGCGTTGAGTTAGACAATTTGTTTGAACTGCTTCAATAGCAGATTTTAAATTTCCTTCACACCAACTCCCCCGCTTCTTCTTCGGGGAAGACATTTAATGATCTAAGAACAAATAAATAAAAAACATAAATGTATCTATAAGTTGTGTGTATCTATAAGTAAGCACTGTACATCAATAAAAACATTTTTTTTTTAATTTATCACTCATATTATAACAACATTAAGGGGCCTTGTTAGACTGCAGTAGGGTTGGAAGGCCCAGTCGAGTTTTGTAAGGCCCCAAGCAACAATTTAGTTGGGCCTTCCTAAACGCGTGGGCCTCGCAACACACATGGATCATTTTAGAAATAAATACATATATAATAGCACATGGCTATGTTAATATCAAAAGAATAATGATCAAATAAACGCACTTTACAAAAATTTACTTACAAATCGTAGTATAAACAAGTGAAAACTAACGTTTTGTGAGAGCAATAATTAGCTAAATGAGTGGCCGTGACCAAAGTCAGCGAACAACTGGCCGTCACTGGCGAAATGTTAGCGACGCGCTGCCGGCTGCTGCATTCTTGCGTTCCTATTGGTCTGTTTCACACGTACCATGAAGTTGGCGCGAGTCAAATGTATTTTAAATGGTTTTCTGCGCTTGGGCCTTGCAAAACTGTGGGCCTTGTCACCCGGCAGTACCTTATATAAATAAATAAATATACAAGAATTGCTCGTTTAAAGGTATAATAATTGCATTATACTATACAATGTCCTTTTTTATTAAGTACAAATATTTTAAGGGGTGATTCAGACCATCATTTCAAACAACTTTTCCGCAATGTCCTTTTTTATTAAGTACAAATATTTTAAGGGGTGATTCAGACCATCATTTAGAACAACTTTTCCCAATAAATGTATATCGAAATACGAAAAATTTTTTTTAGGTTTCCATAGAAATCGAAGTAGTCACGTGTTATCATTTCTATGGAAAATGAAAATTATTTTTTCGTATTTCGACATACATTTATTGGGAAAAGTTGTTCTAAATGATGGTCTGAATCACCCCTTAAAATATTTGTACTTAATAAAAAGGGACATTGTATAGTTATCTAGTATAAGCCCGTGCTGGTCTGGGAGAAATAAAAAAAAACTTAGAATGTACCAGCTGCTTCTCTTCCCACGCAGATCGTAAAAGCCGATCGAGGGAATGGGCAAAAATGCAAATCATGTTAACAGGCGATGCGGCTAGCAACCCATCACTGTATTGATTGCTTTTCCATCTTCTCGCCCACCATGACGCTAAAAGTGGCTTTTGGGTCTTGCGGCCCTGGGCTCTGCATAGAACCGCAAGACCCAAAATGCTCTGTCTGCCCCATTAGGGATAAAGACGTGATAGTATATATATATATATATATATATAAGCCCGTGGTTCAAATAATTTCGGGTACGTTTGTCCCTTCCACGTTGTAAACGGGGTGACTTTTTACCCACCAAGCAAATTTTTAAAGTAAGTTCTGTCTGTTGCAACTATGGCAAAAATGGGGGACCCTTTTTTTTTGCATAATTTTTTTGCCCTAATATGCTTTGGCATACTGGGTTTGGCATAAAATATTTTGTCATAATAGTTTTTTGGCATAAGTTGTTTTTTGGCATACTGGTAAGTTGCGCATAATTATATTTTAGGCTAATTTGTTACGGCATAATGTTAATTCGCATAATCTCTTTAGGCGTAATAACTATAAGACTAAAAGTATTTAGGCATTATATTTTTAAAAATAACAGAAACAAAATTAAGTTATTTAAGTGTTTAGTTTTAATTATCATGCAATAAAAAAATATGACCACCCAGAACAAATGTGAGGGCAAAAGGGAAGTTAGGTTTAAGTTTTTTTTTTTTTTGATCACCTGGAACAGCTGTGAGACCAGAAAGGAAGTTAGATTCAACTTATTAGCAATAAACAATTTATATACAATGAATAATAATGTTATGCTTAATCATTTTTATGCTTATAGTAATGTTATGTCTTGATAAATTATGGTTTGATGACATTATGCTTACATCCTTTTATGCTTTAAAATGTTAGGGCTAAATAATGATTATGCTTAGGTACATTATGCTTAAAATTGTTATGCATACTCCATTATGTGAAAGGACGTTATGCTTATATTATTTTTCAAATAAAAAGGAATCATCAAAATCAGCCCACGGTTGACGAAGATATCGCGTAACATACATACAAAAAAACATACACTCTAATTGATAACCTTCTCCTTTTTTGAAGTCGGTTAAAAATATTCGGCTTCCCATACAGATCAGCGCTTGTCCAAACGCATTATAACAGACAGACAGACAGTTAATCGAGCCCTGCCGGGTCTTGGGAGCTACTTGAAGTCCATTCTGGTCATACAACAATAGGTATACAAGTATACACGCTGACTTTTCATTGGTTTTGGAAAAAAAAGTCGTATAGTAAATAAATTCCTCTATCCATATACGTAATCCAAATTTCTGTATGTCATAAGAGAAAATAGTTGCGTTACTGATTTCCGATCGAGACCACGTAATTATACGCCGGCCAAACAGCTGCGTAATGTCGATGACCCCGGCTGGCCGGCGGGCAATGTATGGCGGCGGTACTACTAACTGATCTCACAATTTCACTTTCGAGTTTTAGACAACATTTTTTGTTTCTAAATTTTTATTTTGACTAGCTAATTAGGTCTTACTAACGATGCCTATGAAGTGGCCTTCGGCTTCAAAACCAATGATAAATCACCGTGTATGTATCTATATTGTTAAATGTTACAATATCATATTTAGTTGTTTTAGTCTCCACTGCAGGAGCACGACCCTCTCTGTACTACCAAAGCCATACTTGGCGACAGTAGCTGGAGGACTTGGCCTACACTCTCCTCGCTGGCCAGACGGGTTGGGGAGGTCTCATTGATGTATAAAAGCTTTGTTTAGCTTGTACGAGTATTTCCTATGTGGCTATGTAGATCTATTTATCTTATACCTTTAAACGAGCAATTCTTGTATGTATATATATATATTTATTTATACATTTCTGTGATCTCGAAAAAGGCTCTAACGATTTCGCTGAAAATTTGTATATGGGGGTTTTCGGGGGTAAATAATCGATCTAGATTAGTTTTATGTTTGGGAAAACGCGTGTTTTCGAGTTTTCATGCGTTTTTCTTTCCACGCAGAATATGGTCGCTAATTTCGCCGCGCCGACCGCCTTGATTTTAGCTCAGTGGTTATAGATACCGACCGCTAGAAAAAGTGTTACGGGTTCGAATCCCACTCGGTGACTTACTTTTTTTTTAATTTTATTTTTAAGTTTATATATAATTTTAATATATAATTAATAAAAAAAAATATAATTTTTTATTTTTAATTGTTTTTAGACAAGTTTAAAAAAAATTAGTTAATGTTTGAGATGTAACCGAGCAAAGCTCGGTCGCCCAGGTACTTTATATTTTAAAAACCGTGCCCGGTCATCGACCTCTCCCGGTTTGCAACCGGAGTCGTAGAGTCAAGTGACTAATTGCATTACATCCGCTATAACAGGTGGCATGACCCTTAATGTACCTAGTTAGGATGAACCATGGTTTAGTTAGAACTTAAATATAAAGACATAAGATGTGACGAGTGCGCTTTTAACCGCTGTTAAAAATGGAGAAGGTTATAGATACTCTCTCAGCCTACCGTAGTAGGTGTTTATATAATTATTGTACATATATGACATCTAACAAAATATACTGAAACTATTTTAAGGGTAAATTCAGTCCATACAAGGAACACGGATAGAAATATAAAAAGAAAAATTTTTGACTTCTCATAGAAGTTGCCCGATCAGCTGATCCAAGTTTGTATAGAAAGCCAAAAAATATTTTTCATATTTCGACGCATGTCCTTGGGGAAAGTTGTTCTCTATCACGGACTGAATTTACCCTTTAAATTGTTTTATTACCTATATTTTGTTAGACCTTATTTCTGTACAAAATACTTGTATTATCAAAGTAGACTCGGTGAAATTCGCTTACTTGTTCATTAACATGTGCATTATTGAAGTGAAGATCATAGAATGTGGGACGGTGTCAATAGTCTAGAAGAAAAATCTGAAAAGCCTTCTCCTTTTCATGTTGAACGGCATGGAATGTAACAGTTTGACACCGGAGTTTTTTAGACTAATTCGACCCTGCTGAGTTCGATTTTGCCCGGTGTCAGACCAATTTCCCCCCCCTTCCCCCCCTTTTCATTGAAAATATGTCCCTTGCCACGGTTTTCTCCGTTTTGTACAAAAACTGTTAGATTTAGAAAAAAACTGTCAATGACAAAATTAATCTACATTAAATTACCTACTACACGGTATAAATTTTATTTTTAAATGTATTATAGTTTTTGAGTTACGTCTACCCAAATTACAAAAATTTTAAGTTTTTTTAATTTTAACTGTATTTTCGCTATTTTATAGGGAAACCGCTGAATTTGGAACAAAGTGATGTATTCACTAATCAATCTTGATGTATTAACCTACAAAACAAGACCCCATTAACAATCGTACGAGCTTTTGTGTACTTTGGACAACTTACAGCGCCGAATTTGCGAACATTGAACAACAATTAACCCTCATAAAAACTACCTACTTTATTTATATTCGTAGCAAATCTTTTACATGGTGCTAATCAATGATATATATGTACTAAGTAACGCACGTGCTAGTTCCCTAAAGTAGTTTGAGAAAGTTGTTCAGTAAATATGGTCTCAAGGAAATAAAAATATTAAGTATTGGTGCAGGTATAGGGGTCTGTTAAGAAAAGTGGCCTCAATTTAGACAAAAGTGTATTTTTTAATCGTCATAGATTGTGTTTATCGTTTGATTGTAATAATATTTCTGACTTAATATTATTATTACACATGTCTTGTAACATTATTATGGCATATTCCCCGACAAAAACAGCTAGATGTTTAAGGAGGTCATTGCAGGCCTTGGGAATAGCGTCTAAGGTTACGAGAATGGGCTTGAGCTAATCCCCTTCTTGCTGTCAGCTGTAATTCATTGGAGAAAGCAGTTTAACTTCTCCAACATAAGCGTTTCTCCAAATAAAAGTTTAGTAATGCGCTCGACGGATATACAAGTGAGCTGCTTCAGGAGATGTGGTTTTAGAAAATAGAACGCGCCTGGCATGGTCGGTTGTTTTTATGGACTCTATTTTATATAGCTCTACCAAACTTTTAAGAGTCCTTACCCTAGACCAAAATACAACTTTCCATACAAACGTAGTCTACGTTTTATTTCAAAACGACATGTCCGATTTGGGCAAAATTTTGCAATTTCAAAGATATTGCAATTATCTAGGTTTATAACTGGTTTTCTACAATAAAAATATGAACTTGAAATAGAATATAGTGTTTTATATCATTTTTGACCATTAATTATGGGAAACTTCTAAATCGTTATATTTTCTTTCCAGTTCATATTTTTAAGTAAGTATAGAAAACCAGTTATAACCCTAGATAATCGCAATTTCTTTACAATTACCAAGTTTTACCGGAATCAGACATGTGGTTTCAAAATTAAACGTAGACTAAGTTTGTTTGGAGTAGTCTAGGGTAAGGGGACTCTTAAAAGTTAAATTGCTGTCTCCAACAGATTACGGCTGACGCCGAGAAGGGGTTAAGCTCAAGCCCTTTCTGGTTTTTGCCTTTGAGGCTGTTTCCAAGGCCAGTAATAACCTCCTTACATGCGGCTGTAAGGCAGGGTGTAAAACGGCAGCTTGCATTTGTCGCAGAGACGTAAAACCACCTTACACCTCTAGCTGTTTTTGTCGGAAAGTATGCCGTAATAATATTACTGCAAATGTATAATAATAATATTAAGTCAGAAATTTTGTTATTTTTTTATTATCATCAAACGATAACAACAATCTAATTCGATTAAAATATACTATTGTCTCAATTGAGGCCTCTTTTCTTTACAGATCCATATACCTGCACCAATACTTAATATTTTTATTTCCTTGAGACCATATTTACTGAACAACTTTCTCAAACTACTTTAGGGAACTAGCACGTGCGTTACTTAGTACATATATATCATTGATTAGCACTATGTAAAAGATTTGCTACGAAATATAAATAAAGTAGGTAGTTTTTATGAGGGTTAATTGTTGTTCAATGTTCGCAAGTTCGGCGCTGTAAGTTGTCCAAAGTACACAAAAGCTCGTACGACTGTTAATGGGGTCTTGTTTTGTAGGTTAATACATCAAGATTGATAAGTGAATACATCACTTTGTTCCAAATTCAGCGGTTTCCCTATAAAATAGCGAATATACAGTTAAAATTAAAAAAACTTAAAAACTTTGTAATTTGGGTAGACGTAACTCAAAAACTATAATACATTTAAAAATAAAATTTATACCGTGTAGTAGGCAATTTAATGTAGATTAATTTTGTCACTGACAGTTTTTTTCTAAATCTAACAGTTTTTGTACAAAACGGAGAAAACCGTGGCGAGAGACATATTTTCAATGAAAAGGGGGGGAAGGGGGGGGGAAATTGGTCTGACACCGGGCAAAATCGAACTCAGCAGGGTCGAATTAGTCTAAAAAACTCCGGTGTCAAACTGTTACATTCCATGCCGTTCAAAGTCGTAAAATTCAAAAATTCTTCTAGACTACAACGTTATCAGCTCAGTGTAGGAGTGCGGCCCCATTGTCCTACGATACGAATTATTGGTCAGTCCCACATTCCGTCACATATTTGTAAGTAAATAGGTAAGTATTTGGTAATATTGTGAAATTCAGTTCCCGAATCCTGTGGCCAGCGGCCGTGACCGCAGCGGTATGATAGATTAATACCTAAAAAGCGTATTTTCTTGTTAAAGCCCTATCGTCCAACGGCCCTGTCGGATGAGGTGCGGGGCAATCTGCGAGGTACCCCGCAGATTTTTACATATTTCGATTGACTGGGGACGGGTTTTGTGTATCTATTATTCTGTAACATTTTGTTGTTTTGGTGCAATAAAGATTTTAACTAACCAAAAGAGAACTCTACGAATATGTCTATATATAATTAGTGGCTATAATTGAGCAAAAGAATTAAAAATGTAAAATGTCAGTAGGTAGTTTAGTCATAGTCTTCAAAAAATATTACAAGGGGTTGCTTTGGGATTTTTATATCAGTGAAGTTTGTTAGAGCATATGACTGAATGCTGAACTAGATCCTTAATAAGGACATACGTATCTTTGATAGTCAGATTTTAAAGCACTATTTTCTATGTCTAAGTTTTTTTGAAACTCAATAAATAAGCCTTCCTAGCGGGAACATTAACAGAGCCCTTTTTCAGATACCTATCTGTTGCAATGGCGAGAGGTCGCGCGTCCTCCAAACGAAATGTTCGCAAAACGCACAGATTAGGATACTGATGATATTAATCTTATAAAAAAGGGTCAAAAACCAGGGAGAAAACAGTCGAGACGACAATCTCTAGAAGATACTTTTTTCTATAGAAACGTTGTATGGAAAAAGTGTCTCATTATTAAAGAGCTAAGCTCTTGTCTGCGGAGCAACCAATGCCTATCTCTGTCTGTCTAAAGTCAACTCCTTTACATCCGTAAAGGCTGAAAAGTTAGATATAATTTGAAAAAAAAAATGTACGCGAATCTAAATCTGTTTTAACCTCGTTCCTTTATATCTAATTTTAGGCATTCCTGCGATATGTTTCTCGATCTTTCTCTTACCTCTCTATATATTAAATATTAGTGTCAATTGTGTTTACTAGCCAGTTTCGGGTGTATCCGATACATAATCGATTATTAATCTTCTTATCTTCACGCCGATATGAGTATCTACCGAGCCACAAAAATATTGGTGTCATTGTTACGGAAAATAGCTTTCGATTACCTTTTCGTACTGTTTCACCTGTATTTTGTTGAATAGTTTGTCGGTGAATCGAATCGGCAAAACATAATATCGAAAATACTAGTTCTAATATAATGTTTCACGGTTTTACTCGCGATTAGAAAGGAATATTTTATTTCTAGGCAGTGAAATTATTTTGTGATTCTCGTGATGATTTTTTTTATTGGTGATTTAAAGTAATCTAGAATCTATTGACGATGGACGTTTTAATAGTGATTTTTGTGACGACAGTGCCCGCTTTGTTGGTTCTCTTCTGTTTAGTGTTGGGAGCTTGGGCCGTGTCCTTCGTATTTTGGTGGAGTAAGTCATTTTTAATATGTCTTTTAGTCTTTGATTTAGATTTATCCACTGCTGTGTAACAATGTTGCAATAAGCACCGTACTTCATGTTCTTGCCCACCTCCTTTCTATCATTTCATCATCTTCAAATTTCATTCATAAATTGAATTTTTAAATTCCAGACAATCATTGCTCATTATTTTTTACTCACCCTATTTTCACTTCTGATGTGAATAACATCTCATCACTTATAATTTGTTGTAATAGTTCTATTCTATTGTATAATATAATATTTATTCACTGGTTCTATTAGTCTCTTGCTCTACGAACTCTAGAAATATTTTATTTCTAGTCACGTACTAGGACTAGGACCACACCTTAACTAGCTGGGACAGGTGGAGTTCCCACAGCTGGACATAGCCTTCTCCAGTTTCAAAACAACCAATTGGAAGCGGTCTGCATGCATCGTTTTGTAACCTGGCCCAAGTACCCTGCCCAGTGACCATAGATAATAAAGAATTTGTCCTACGTTTCGCTTGCCGTCGGTCTGACATTCGAAAACTTTTCTGCCCCATCGGCCAACGGTTGTTCGCGCTTTTGATTTAAACACGTAGGAAAATTAGAAATCTTTCTTGATAAAAAGGCTTTTTATTCGTTGAGCAAAAAAGCTACCAGCCCTCGGGGCATCAGTTACCTCGATGTGACTCGTTGTAATATAGTTGAAAAACAACTTAGCTTCATTTGTCACAACATAATAATTATCTTCACATAATTTTAAAATTTCTTAATTAATTTTTTGAAATACATGGAGACATATTACACTGCAGATTGAGCTAGCCCCAAAGTAAGTTCGAGACTTGTGTTATGGGATACTAACTCAAAGATACTATGTTTTATAGCAAATACATAGGTATATAGATAACCATCCAAGACCCAGGACAATTTCAAAAAGACCATTTTCCAAATTGCCCAGACCGGAGATCGAACCCGGAACCTCTGGATGGCGGACTAGCATGGTGGCTACGGAGTCACCTAATATTTGTATGGTAACCAAAAAGTAATGAATGGTAACCTAATATTATTTCCTATAATATTTACTAAACATAATATATATGTTTTAAATAAATTATTTTTTCTACTCCTGTACTGTTATCTGTCTTTTAAATGGTTCTGAACACTAATATAAGAACATTGATAATATAATTGCAGAAAAAAGTCTATACTCTATGCCTCATAATAGCACATGTGTCGTTATTTCACTAAAACGATACTGCTAGCCATAGACCAAGAAAATTTTTTTCTATAGATTTACCATACTGCCAACATAAGTAAAAAATGTTTTTTTTAACATAGTCACTAAAAAGACGTCAATTAAAAAAAAAGTTTACCATAGATACCATATAGATCAGTACTTGTATATTCTAAATCTGATTTACCAAACATGTAAGTCAAACATTTCATATTTTCTTTGTTTGGTTTTGTATTTTATTTAGTAAATACAGTCGTAGAAAAAGTATTGTATGCAACGTTGTATAAGTACGTCAAAAAATGCTCGATGGCGCCTCCTTACGATGCTCGCTAAAGCTCGCATCGTAACCTGCGCCACTCGCATATTTTGAACCCTCTTATACAACTGTTGCATAAAATACTATAGCAATATTATTTCATATACTTATCTAAACCAGGATTTAAGGATGAAACTGGAACATACTTTTTTTAAAATAAAACATTATTATACTCGTAATAAAACATTTTACCGAATTTATTCGTAATGAACAGTGATGAAAGAGTATGTTAAAAATATCCTCTGACGTAGTTTTTTTACGAAAAGGTACAGGAAAATAGTCGATATAGTTTCCTCTTTAATAGGTATATACAAGATTAGTTTATACAAGTAAATGATGACGGTGTGGACGTGTTTTTTTTTAATTTTAAAGCAATTTCCGTTTGATTGTTTAAAAGTTGTTTTTTTTTTATTTTTTATAATTTAAATTTAAATGAATTTTACTATTTTGTATGTTCTTGTGCCAATTGGTGCAGTGCTTACAGCAGGTTTATTAAAATATTTCGTACGTCTTATATTCTGGATATGTGAGTATTCAATTAGTTTTTATTGGTCACTAGCTGGTGCCCGCGACTTCGTCTGCGCAGGATTATCACAAAGTATCTTTATAAATTGTAGCCTATGCGTTATTCTGATTTATAAGCACTATTCTAAAGTTACGTTAAAATCCATTCAGTAGTTTTTACGTGAAAGAATAACAAACATCCATACATACTTAGTAAGATTGTATGGCATTGGCAGTCCTCAAGTTATAGCAGATGCCTTTCGGCAGTTGGTAAATCTGGCACTATCAGCCACTGACACACAAGGAAAATGAAAACAAAAGAACTTTACCGTTCGATAGGTACAGTTCTGTTTTTAGTTTAGTCAGAAATGAGGCACCAAGGGCAAAGGTGTGGCGGGGTCGAGGGCGAAGGGTGAGTCATCTTTAATGAATTAAAAAGGGGAGACTGGGGACAGTTACATATTTTAAATTGGTTTCCATCATATTTTATGTTTATCTATATATGTATTTGTTATAAAATATAGTATCGTTGAGTTAGCTCAATCAGTGTAATTTGTCCCTATATATTTATTTATTTATTTATTATATTCCTGTTTTTTCTATTGTTACTTTCACATTTACCGTAGGAAAAGGTCGGCCTCGGCGAACATTCTGCGAACAAATTGCAGACGTTCTAAAAAGGAGAGGTAAAAAGTACCCATAACCGAAGGGCATGTATGAAGAGATTGATGAGTGCAGATGAAGCAAAAGAGGTTTGTCAGCATGGTAGCAAGAGAAGGTCCATAGTCTTTGCCTACCCCTGTGGGAAACAAGCTTGATATTATATATGTATGTATATTCCTGTTTCTGGCTGGAAATGAAAGCAAAACCGTACCTATCGAAAGATAAAGTTCCTTTGTTTTGATTTTCCGTTTGTACCAGATTTGTAATAATAGTGTATATACATGTATTAATTGAACAATAAATAATTTTTTTACTTAGTATTAACTAAAACAACCTGCTGATCATGAAAGTTTTGTACCTGGTGTACAAAACTTTCATGACCGCTATGTTTCGCCATTCTATACTTATAATAAACAAATATCTTAAGTACCTATATTTAAATACTAAATCGTGCATTACATCAGACAAAAAGTAAACTTACTATCATAAATAACTATTTGTGTAGAGTCTTTTAAAAATCCGACAAAATTGGCTTTTATCAGCACCACCTGTAGGTTGACTGGTAGAAAGGCCTTGGGCCTTAAGTTTGCCTGTTACATTTTCGTAATTAATTTTAGTAAATAAATTAATTAATTAAATTAAATTAAGAATAAAATAAAAACTTATTGTAGATAAATTCTTTATTAAGTAACTAATTATTTAAAATGGCTAAAATTTACGTAATATAGTCTGTGTGAGTGATTTGGATGAGAAACGGAACTATGAAATGCCCAGTTTCATCTCGATATGGCAGCGTGTAACTAGTTGGTCAAATAATGCATACGTTGATCTCATCACTTTGCCACAGAATACATACTAGTATGACTTTGCATAGTTACACATAGTGATGCCACTTTTCAAACGTGGAAGCACTAAACGAACTGTGTTTTGTATGGAAAACCATTTATTTAAGTGACTGTGTAAAAATCATTCGTTGATGACTTCGTTTGAAAAATGGCACAATATATCTCGATCGGCCTTATTTAACAATCGACCCAACCCAATATAGTAACATCGGTGTTGTTAAGTCCATTACACCTCTGTTCCAACTCTCCTCGGCCTCCCCTTTATGTTTCAGTCCCCGACTGTCCGCGCTTTCATATTCAGCGCGTCGTCCGAGTGTTTATTTTTAGTTTTAGTCAATAATTATTTATTTCTATAGAAGTGAGATCATGAATAACATTAGTTTAATAATAAATAAATAATAAATATAAAGGGACAAATCACACATCAAATAATAAGTGATAAATACATGCAATCAAGTCCAGTCAGATTGTAAACTATCCAAAAATAATGAATTATTTATATTTACTTTGATAAATAAATGTTTGTAAATAAAAATAGTACATAGGAAAAATTCTAATTAACTCATACTAAATTACTTTCTCGTCACCTGTTGGTTGGTTGACTGATAGAAAATGCTTTTGGCATGTAATAGTTATAATAATGAAGTTAAATAAACACTCAATACCTAGTTATTTATACTTTAAGTAGGCAACACAGTGCAGTGAGATTGTAAACTATTAAAAATAATGAGTTATTTATATTACACGTGATTAAGTGTTATGAAAATTATTTATTTCATAATTATTATATGTAGTGTTATATGGACGATAAAGATAATGAGGCGGAACAACTGTGTGATATACATAGTAATATTTTTTATGTTAATACCAGTGTGTGCTCTAATCATCTATACCTGTTATTATTGTATTTTCGGTAAGTGTTGATGTATTTCTTAGAAAATGGATATCCACTTACGCGATGCCTTACCTGAACCGATGGCCGATGGGGCACACAGGTTCTGGAATGGCGACCGCGTACTGGCAAGCGAAGCGTAGGGCGCCCACCTGCGAGGTGGTCAGATGACCTGACCAAGGTCGCTGGAAAGCGCTGGATGCAGGCTGCTCTTGATCGGTCATTTTGGAAATCTTTGAGTGACGCCCATGTCCAGCAGTGGACGTAATGCGGCTGAAATGATAATAATGATGATGCTTTACATAATTACTCCTACCGCTGAGCCATACAATTTCTATATTTTATGGTACACGTAGATAGCAATTCAATATGAACTAACCAAAGCCCGCGACTTCATTCTCGAGGAGTTTATGACTCCGGAAAATGCTCATCAGGCTGAAGAACTTTTGCTAAGGCGTCATTTTTTTATTTCTGGTAGTTTAGCTTGACTTTCTTTTTCAAAAATCAATTACAGCCCAGGTTTAACAGCTATAAAACAAAAAGTTTCATTCGAATCCGTCCAGTATTTCCGGAGATTAGCGTGTAGTACCTGGGCGACCGAGCTTTGCTCGGTTACATCTCAAACATTAACAAAAACTTTTTAAACTTGTCTAAAAACAATGCAAAATAAAAAAAAAATTATAAACTTAAACATAAAAAAACAAAAGTAAGTCACCGAGTGGGATTCGAACCCGTAACATTCTTTCTAGCGGTCGCTATCCTTAACCACTGAGCTAAATCAAGGCGGTCGCGGCGCGACGAAATTAGCGACCATATTCTGCGTGGAAAGAAAAACGCATGAAAACTCGAAAACACGCGTTTTCCCAAACATAAAACTAATCTAGATCGATTGTTTACCCCCGAAAACCCCCATATACAAATTTTCTGCGAAATCGTTAGAGCCGTTTTCGAGAACTCAGAAATTTATAAATAAATATATATATATATACAAGAATTGCTCGTTTAAAGGTATAAGATAAACAGACGTTTTTTTAATTCTTACTTTATTACTATGTGTCCATCGCCCCAAATATATTTTTAGGAAATGTTATTAATGTACAGACTCATTTTTTAGGGTTCCGTAGTAAACAAGGAACCCTTATAGTTTCGCCATGTCTGTCTGTCTGTCTGTCTGTCTGTCCGTGGTCCTTCTCAGAAACTACAAGTACTATAAAGCTGTAATTTGGCATGGATATCTATATAATCAAAGGGATATGTATATTAATCATGGCGAAAACGTCTTAAAATAAAATCATATTTTTTTTCTCGACAAACACATTGTTTGGGGTGTCGTTGAATAGGTCTTTTGGATTTAGGAATCCGTTTCTGAAATATTTGGTTTAAAGTGAAAATTTTTGTTGGAGGCAAGTGTCCCCCCCCTCTATCTGCTAAACGGTTATATATGGCCACGTGAAAAAATTCACAGCTATAGTTTAAATAATGTAGTTCAAAGGAAAACTATCAGAGCTAAGTAGGGTATACAAATTAAAAAGTTATAGGCGTTCAACTTATAAAATGTACTCGGAAAAAGAAATTTCATACAAATTCAACAGACAATTAGTTTTTAAACGTTTTTAGTGGCATAAACTCAAAGTTGGCATTCGGAACTACGGAACCCTACACTGCGCGTGGCCCGACATGCACTTGGCCAATTATTTACTGTTTTATTATGTGTAGATTTTTTTTTAAAGATCAGCAGATAAGTTTATTTTCATGCCAAGTGTATTTTTAACCCCCGGCCAGAAAAGGAATGTTATAATTTTGACGTTAACGTTTTTCGGTCTATTTGTGGCATTACGAACGGATGTACCGATTCCGATTCGGTATTTTGAAAATTGATTCAATAAATCAATTATTATGATTAGGTATAAGTATTCTGTATTTAATCAATTCAATTAATCAATCAATATTTACGTATCGGAAATTTAAGGAAAAATATCCATTATACCTATCCAATATATTTTATGTATGTTAGACAAAAACAGGAAACACAATATATTCCTTCTTATTATTAAATCGGAATACTAGACTAGGTTTAAACCATAGATCTAGAAATGTTTGTTTAAACCACTATCCGCCCAAACCAAGTTGACATTGACAGATGACACAGTGTCATTATTAACCGACTTCAAAAATGGAGGTTATTAATCGAATGTAATTATATATATTTTTATGTAAGTTCCCCGATTACTCAAAGATGCCTAGGCCAGTTTGAAAAATTATTTTTTTATTTGAATGAACATACTTGGGAGATGGTTCTATACAAATATATTATTATGTATTTATTATAAAATACAGTATCGTTGAGTTAGTATCCCATAACACAAGTTTCAAACTTATTTTGGGGCTAGCTCAATCAGTGTTACTTGTCCCTTTTTATTTATTTAGCGCCTATTAATATACTCAAGATATATAACTTTTCTTTAATTTTTTTTTAATTTCACTTGCCAGTTCACACTTGACACATACAAAAAACCATAGACCTATAATTCTTCTAAATCTATACAAAAAACCATTCTGCGTTTTACCTTGACCACGTGGTCACACGTACAATGGAAACAGGAACGCAACTATGATTCTTCCAAAGGATGACACCACTTACTACGTGTACGTGAAGCAGGGTTGTCAGTGTCGGTCGAGGAGAGCGCGGTGAGATGCTCCTGTTACGCGATCGAGTAAAATGTGTACGGGTGTTATAAAAAATTGTGTTTTCGGCCAACCGTAAGAGTTTTCCTTACTTAAGTGTACAACCGCCCGGGCAGCGTATATCCAGAATCTGTTACGAGCCAACGCTGTACGAGTTGAGCCGCAACATGTTCTAGACTCATTGTATGAGCATTTATTTATTTTGAGCGTACAATATCTGTTACGGTTTAACTTCAGCCAAACTCCAGTATCTATTCCTTATCGTTTATTACAATGTCCTTTTTTATTAGGTACAAATATTTTAAGGAGTGATTCAGTCTATCGTTTTGAACAACTTTTCCCAATATATCGCAATACCTAAAATTCTCTGGGTTCTCATACAAATCGAAGTATAGTCACGTGATATCGTTACTATGAAAATGCAATTATTTTGTATTTCGAAATGCATTTATTGAGAAAAGTTTTTCGAAATGATGGGCTGAAAGGATTAAATATTTGTACTTAAACCCTTAAATTATTTGTACTTAATAAAAAGTATATTGTGAAAAAGATATCCTACTAATGTAAAATGTAGAAACGTCATCTCAAGGGGGTATTGTGGTTCGCCGCTGTAGAAGATATAAGATAGAAGTTAATTAATTAACTATTACGAGTTTCAATTTGTAAACAATAGCACGCGTCAAGGTCACAGTTCACTATGCAAGCAATTTGTCACCCCGCACTCGCAGCACAAAGATGAAAAAGCATTAGTATTGCACAATACGTCTATCTCATTCTAACGCAAGCGAAATTCAGCACAGGTCATTTATTCCTAGTTTTTGGATTTTCACCTACAAAGTATGTTGCGGCTCAGCTCGTAATACCTAAATCGCGTTGAATGCGCACATATTTTGCATTTACGATTGCTTGGAAGATTCAACAAAAGTATGTCACGGAGACAATTAAATAGCTTACATAACTGATATCTTACGGAGTTGTTTGTATAGCAATATTTTGGTACCTATTAATATGTATACATATAAACTCCACTACAATAGAACTTGACAATATTTTGACTAACGATGTATCTAGGTAAGTACTTAAATACTTATTAAGTACATTACTTATATATCAGTCTACAAACCTTTGGTTATTTCTATAATGAATGCCTGTAGGTGGAAGAACATGTCATGAAATAAATAACAAAACTAACTTTCTTGCAATTCGGCTAAAATAAGTGGCAGTGTTGATCCGACACAGATTTTGTATGAGATTTCAGCGCGCAGTTACGCACAATATCTGTGAACTGTCAACACCGGGCGGTGTTGAACCATCACAGATTTTGGATATACGCGCCCGGGCAATATTTATGGGAATGTCGATTTTTTTTTGGGTTTTTAACTGTTATTTTAATTTTATTATGTTATAATGATCTTAGTATAACACGTGGTTTAAGTTTTGTGTTAAAAAGTTAATTTGGGCAAGGTTTACCTGTATAATTGTGGTGAGGTCGGTGGGAGAACGCATTTTTAATGCTTTCGCCAGTTAAGATCCCACGTGGACAGGTAACCACAGGCATAAAAAATATCTGGCTGCTCCGTGCTTCGAAAAGCAAGTCGTTGGTACCGCGGTACCGCCTGTTATGTATGGCCGTCCTCAAGCTATGTCAGATGCCTTAAGAACGCTTGAATAATTTTACAACAGTGTTAGCCACTTACATACACCCAAAAAAGAAAAACAAAAAAACGCGCAATTACTCCCGAGGAAACATAAAATCTCATATCAATCGAATTGACGACCTTTGTGGCGTAGTAGTCACTATGCTAGTCCGTCTTTTCCAAATTGTCCTGGTTCTTGGATGTTTATCTATTATAAAATACTCTATATATAGTAGTATCCTTAAAAACAAGTCTCAAACTTACTTTGGGGCTAGCTCAATTAGTGTAATTTTAATTAAAATATATAGAAGAAATTGTTTAGCAATTTCAGACTTTTCGTTCGGCAACCCTACGTGCAATAAGACTATTTCATCGGTACAAAGCAGGTCATTCTACATCCTGACTTGCCACAGTCTAAATGACCCGCCTTATAGCGATGATGTGTTCGAGCAGTAGCCTAAAGAATTCAATACTTAGATTACGTTGATAAGATAAATAGTATTGTGTTTATAAGTACATTTGGCTTTGCGTAGTCGTGTTGTGTAAAATGGAGTCTTTTGCTATAGTGCTGTGTATTATTTTTATCGCGATGTGCCTGTTTCTGTTTTGGATGTGGTTCTGTTTTGGAGGATGTGTGAAAAGGAGTGAGTTTTTATGTTTCTTGTAACAAAATAAAAAACTTTTTTTTTCGTGTGTATAAGTCAAATAAAACTTTATTTTTTCGTTTGTATATGTGGCTAACACTGGTGTCAGATTTTTTAAGTTGCCTTAAGGCTGACATAGCTTGACGACTGCCATGACAATTATGACAGCCGGGACCAACGGTTTATACGTGCCTTCCAAAGCACGGAGGAGATCGAGAACTTTGTATGCCACATGTGGTCACCTATTCAAGTGCAGACTAAAAACTGAAGACAATAGTTGTTGATTTTAGAGTTTTTAAGTCAAGATAATTAAGCCAAAAATTGGCATATTATGGTTTTACATTGTCAATATTGGATTTTAATTTCAAACTTGCCATACCTCTCTAACCCAGTAGGTAGCAGCATTGTAACGTTGAATTGCAATGGTAATTTTTGCACCAGAAACTAGCGAAATTTTATTACCGGTCTTAACTAAACGCCATCTAGCGATAACGTAGTGAAATTTTTTTGAGTATTGTTATTGTATAATCTACATTACATTCCAATGATTATGAAAAATCTTATCGTTTGCCATTTCACCGATTAAACAGTCTTAATCAGTATTTAAGTCAATAATAACATTTGTGGCAAAAAACATAATGGCATCCGAAATATACAATAATTCAACATTTATTAGACAAGCAACATTTCTTCTTATTTGGATAGTGTTCGTGTTCCTGTTTTTATTGTTTAGAATGTACAGTCTCAGTAAGTAAACTAAATTTTATCTATCTATACATATAATAAAACAGTAAAAATATTTTGTCTGAACTTTGAGTATTTTTGACTGAAATGGATAAAGGGACCCTTAAAAAGAATAACAGAAAGCAAAATTTTTATTTTTTATTTTTTTCTGTCTGTCTGTATGTATGATCACGCTTATCTCCAGAAATACTCGACTGATTCGAATGAAACGCTTTTTATATAGCTATTAAGCCTAGGCAACCTATAGGGTATAATTGATTGTCTAAAGTGGAACACCTGATGCAGAACCATAATGGTCCAGCTAAACTATAAGAAGTATAAAAATGACTCCTTGGTAAAAGTGTTTCAGCCCAAAGAGCATTTTTAGGAGTCATAAAGTCCACACGAACGAAGTCGCGGGCTTCGGCTTGTACTAAATAAATACACGGTGATAAATGGGGCAAAAAAAATCTTAAATCCGGTCACTGGCTTTTGAGAGAAAATAAATGCCTGAAAAAAAAAACCACAAACTTAGATGGATATAAACTCATTCATAATACTGTCATAATTTTAATGAAGATTTTTTATCTGTAACCAAAAACAATTAAAAAGGTTAGAGTGCTCCTTAAGATGAATCAACGAGTCCAAACTCGCTGGCATTATGTTGTTTTATCAAAGAGATGCCATGACCACCTTCCAGCGCCATGTAATCATAATACTGCATTGTCACGCGATATACGTATGCGTGAAAAATTTCAGCTCAATCGAAACCCGGGAAGTGGGTCAAATTTACACACAGGCAGATAACGAGACAGGTGAAATTAAATTTAAAAAAACGACGGGTTGCACTCTGGGAGTGCCGGCAGAAGTGAAAACTTGAATATTAACGTTGTGCATTTTTGATATACGAAACAGCAGGCGCAGGCATACATTTTCGCCGCGCCGTAGAAAGAGAGGGGGATACTCCCTCTCCTACGCCGCGCCAGCTGTCTACTCTCCATCCGTCTTACGAATTTTCGATCAGGTCACGTGTCCTGACGCGAGTTTAACATTTTTTACCCATTCCAAAAAAGTGCACAACGCCGCTAAAGAAGTTTTCACTTCAAAAAAATTAAAACCTTGAAAAAAGGCGACATCCCTTACCTACTTTACTATCGCTAACCCTAGTGACGTACCAATGCCCCAAACGAATATCGATATTTTTTAGCATATCGCAAACATTATCTCCAAACGCAAAAATATTCCATTGCATTAATTTATTAATAGATTATAACAATACCTTTTTAGTCGTGACACGTCATTAAAACGCCGCCTTTGATTGACATTTTAACAAATAAAATTGTAAGTATATTAATGAAAAAAAAAATAACTTAAATCCTAAGAAAAACCTGATCTATTTGCTATAAAATATAAGTTTATCCACACAACTGTTTAATATTTAGTAAATGCAGTATTAAATATTAAAAGTTCATGTAAAATACATCTGTTTTGGCAAAAAATTCACAATGAAATGAAAAGGAATAACTAGAATTAAACGAATATTTTTTTTACTCCAGGTTAAAAGTTACTCAAGCATCGATTTACCTTCAAACTAGCGTTCATGTCGAGGTAACCCGTATCTAATTAAGTTGTTATCACTCGATAGCTTATCGGGAGCCAAATTTCACCGATTATAGATCATTCCTCATACACAATTTGTTAAACAAAGTCTGTGAAAATGACGACGAACATTGTGGGTGTTTTGGTTTTTATGGGACTCAATATTATGCTGTTTTGGATTATTTATGGCTTGATGATTAGATTTTTTGGTAAGTGTTTATTCAAAAATCGACATTTTTGACCACAATCTTGTTACTTAGCAATTTAAGACATTTTGATATTTCTTTGTTTACCATGGGACAAAGTGTTTACATTATTGTTGTTTTTGATACGTGTAATGTACATATTTAAATATCTATTTTTAGATAGCAATATCTCTGTCTCAATATAATCTTTGCTTTATTATCGGAGGGTCGTAGGTTTAAACCCTAACTAGATCATCATATTTTTTCCGAACCATGCGTGTTTTATTAAAATATTTGGTAATAAAAATTTAATTTTTATTGAAAGGTATCTACATAATATAATTTGAAGTGCTACTGTTATTACTTTCATACATAGATACATAATATCACGCCTGTTTCATCATCATCATCCTAGCCCTTCTTCCGCCCACTGCTGAGCATAGGCCTCTCTTTGTCGACGCCACCCATCTCCATCCTGTGCTGCTCTCATCCAGGTGTGACCCGCGACTTTGATAATGTCGTCAACCCATCACATAGGCGGACGCTCGACGCCTTTCTCACCCATTCTGCAGTGTACTTTTTATCTTTATTGTCTGTTACATTAAATTTACAATACAAGTAAAATTATGATTTCTAGAACATGTTAGTAATAGATATTATTATATAATCTACATAATTGTGATGATAATTTAACTTATCGACTGTTATTTAATCGATAACTAAAGTTCCAGTATAGTCCAAACTGTACTATTCTATTAATGAGTGGTTGTGATAAACGTTGAGGTAAATTTATTGTTTTGTACGTATTAGGTAATATTGCGACCTTTCCTTTTTGTAAAGTTGTGCTGTTGCTATTAGGATTGGCAGATGGCAGAAGGTGGGAAGAAAAGGAAAAATGTGGATGTGGAATGAAACGTACCAGATAATTATTTCTTTTCCCGCGTAGATCGTGAAAACCGGTCGATATATCCGAGAATCCGAATCATGTTAATAAACGATGCGGCTGGTAACTAACTCATCGTTATTTGTTTAATTCCAGTTTGTTCATTTTAAATCAAATATTTATTCAGTAACCAGACATTTGCAGACACTTTTACACGTTTACCATCGCAACTACTATCACGATAAAAGTGGCCTTCGATCTTATGGCCCTAAGCTCTGTTTACTCCATTGTTTTGGGTTGCTCAGTTTTAAAACTAGACTTTGTTCCCCTCTGAAGCTGTTTAATTAATAATAACTTCAAAGTATTACTCATCTTGTCACCAAACTCATTTCGAAGTAAAGATTTTTTTTCATAATCTTTCGTTTCATTTTAAATATTTTATCATAATTTTCATGATTCATGAATGTACTTATCGTCATTTGTCATTTTATCGATAAAGTGTTTTTAAGTTTTAGTATTGATCAATCAGCCATTTAATAATCAGTTTTTGGTAAAAAAAATTAATAAAAATGACAAATACGTTCCCAACTAGTAACCTTCCAATGATGGTTCTTCTTTACTGTACACTTATATTCATACTTATGGTGTTAGTTGGTGTTTGCAGATCTATGAGTGAGTACTATTCATAGTGTTGTTAACTCTGATGTTGATATCGATTCTCAGATCAACTCTGATGTCAAGAATATCAGATTCTCTAAAAAATATTTTTTTTCAAATATTATAACAAACATTTACCATTTGATTTGTATAAAATACAAAAGGCTGACTTCATGCTTTTTTGAAGTCAAATAGTGCTCTTAAGTTGTTCTTTTTTATTATTAAATCTAAAATCATATTGAAAATGGATTTGATCAATGAAAAGTAACACTATATTGCGACTTTTTTTACGTTGTAACGAATAATTTGTTTTTGACACACCAATTCACTTACTTCACAATTCACTTTTACAGTAATCTTTTTGAGAATGTATAATTGATATATTTTATCTATTAACATGGCGCGATAATAATAATTTAAATATCTACTTATCGTGTGTTATTCGATACAAAAATTAAGCTTTAGTATCACTCAATCAGTAGACGGCTTATGAGTTATTTGTGAAAAAAGAAGCAAAAAAAAATACTTACATTTTTATATGATGTACTATCCGTCGCCTGCTTTTGTTTTTTGGGTTGCGTTCCTCACCGCCTTGATTTTGATTGGACTATTTAGATCTATTCGTAAGTACTTTCATTTTTTCTTCTATTCAAATATATTCGCTAATATTTTTTAATTTTCGCACCAAAAATAGTAAAAAAGTAAGAACTTTTAATTTTAAACTAAAATTGAATATTTTTGACTTTGACAGCTTTAGTTTAACTTCTTAAATTTTCATAATGTCGTTATTTTACTAAATGCCTTGTTTTGTTTCCATTTGTTCGTAAAATGGAATGTTTATTGCTTTTAGCAAATTGATGTAAAAGACTTTGAAGTAGATTGTGAAACTCTTATTTAACTTTATCGTGAATTCAAGTATCTAAAACCAAAATTCTTTTATATTATTTAAAATAATAAAATCAAGTGGGTACTAATGGTTAGTTTCATAAACAAATTAGCTAAGGTTAGTATCATAGATGGTGTCGTATCATCCGTGATTATCGATATCGCTAATGTACATGTGACGTCACTTCGTTAGAGAAAGGTGCGGGAAATTAAAAATATCTCTCATGATAATAACGATACTCGTTACTTACCTAAAGGTTGATTGGAAGAAATCGCTTTAGTGATAAGCTCGCTTTAATGATAAGCTTGCCTTTGTACCCAATTATTTTTAAGTTTGTTTCTTATAGTTGGTGAAGCAGAAATGTTATATGGATTTTATACTGCTTAGCTAGTAATATGTAGTTATAATGATTACAATTAAATATGATGCATTACTTCAAGCCTCAGCGTACTGTGTGTTTGGATTGTTATTTGTATAAATCTTGCAGTAAATACTTTTATATTTTTATCTATCTATGATTTATTGTCAATGCAGTAGTGTTTTTTTTAGTTGTTTTTCTAATTAGCTAGATCAAGTACTTTAAAACCCAAATAATATTTATCAAATCAAGCATGATTCTATGTTTTGAATTTCACGACTAATTTCGCAATTCACTTTTACAGTAATCTTTTCAGAATGTGTCATTGGTAGGTATATATATTTTAAATGTGCGATTATAAAAAATAATATGTTTTTTATCGTGTGTTTGTCGATAGTGAAAAACTTTAGTAGTGATCACTTGATCAGTCGATAGACAGCTAATAAGATATTTGTGGCAAAAGAAGTACAAAAATAACTTACGTTGTTATTATGATATTTAATCCGTTCCCTATTTTGTTTTTTTGGATTACCTTTTTGTCATAGTCTCAATTTTAATTGGAGTTTTAAGATCTATCCGTGAGTATAATCTTTCTTCCATATTTTTTTAATCTACAGTTCACTTTAGCTTCTTAATTTTTCATATGTCGTTTGCAATTTTGTTTCATTTTGGTCCTAAAGTCAAAGTCGTGGTTAAGATCAAAAATTAAATGGTGTGGTTTAATTTAACTTACGTTTTTGTTAGGTTTTTTTTTGTTCAAATGTAAATCTCACTATCACACTTATATTATGGAGACGAAAGTTTGTGAGTGTGTGTGTGTTTATTACTTCTTCACGCGCAAATGGCTGGGCCTATTTTGATAAAATTTCGTATCGGGAAGGTGACACCCTGGATTAACGTATAGTCAATTTTTTGTATACATATGTAAGAAACCGCGCAGCGCAGCTAGTTTGAATAAAATTGAATTTGATTTTGAAATTCGGTACATTTGTCCAGAGCATGTGAAAAAAGCATCGGACGTCCAGCAATGATATTGGATTGACGACAGAATGAAAGTCATGACTTTGTTCATTTACGGTTAGGAAAGCACAGGACCGGGATGGGTGGCGTCGACGAAAGGAGGCCTATGCTCAGCAGTGGATGGAAGAAGGGCTGGGATGATGATGATAATAGTGTTTATTGCAAAATAGTATATATGGTTTAAAAAAAAGGAAATTATTCACTGAATGTAATATAGATTGTAATAAAGGTTGATTCCATTAACAAGCGCTCAGTTATCGCATCGTCACTTGCTCGATAGTGACGTATCATCCTTGACTATCGATATCGCTAATGTACACGTCACGTCACTATGTAAAAAAAAGGTCATACAATTTATGAAGGATATAAAAAAATATTTTGATAATGATGTGCATCATTTTTGGATTATCTAAAATATCAATCATATAGATCCTAAAATATATCCTATTTAAGTTGTGCAAATAAAATATATCTTATTTAAGGTAGAATTCTGATTAACAAATAATGAAATTACAATTTGGAAAATTAAATCTAAAATGAAGCTAAGTGGCTGAAAAGTTAGGACACTTTACCAGCTATTCCCTTTCCGTGCAGCTTATAAAAGCCAATTGAGGGAATAGGAAAGTATCTGAATCATGACAATAAGTGTTGCAGCTAGAAACCCGTCACTATTTTTAACCACTTTTACCACCTTCATGTCCATCTTGTGGCTAGGTTCTACCTACCTAGTATGGGATGGAGACGTGATAGTGTTTTGCAAATATGTATTCATCAATATTAGGCATATTAGGTGATATTTCTGAAACCCATCACTAAATTTAGATTTTTTCGTCAATTTGTCATTGCAAATCTAAGATAAAAGTAATCTGATAAAGACTGACAAATATTTCCAAATCAAAACATTCAATATTAGTATTTGAGGCGTAGAAAACACGATCCAAATTTCCATGATATAGATTTATCTCGTCTAAATACAAATGCAAACGATAATCAAGGAAAAGAGATCATTGTCGAAATCATAACGAAAGAAGAAGTACTAAGTGAAGATAGAACTAAAGATGGAATTAAAAATAATAGTGACATAAACTAAAATTTACGAGTCCTGTAAATAATAGAAACTATTAACATAGTATCCTCCGGGCTGTTTATAAACAAAACAGTGCTGTGAAGTGATTAAAATTAACGTTCCGCTAAAGTTACTAGTATCAACATTAGTATCTTAAAGTGAATTATATTAATAACTCAATTTCTTACTAAAAACTTAAATTTGTGACCATTAATTAATATCAATTGCTTAAAATAATGTGTTTATTTGTGTAATTTCTCTTCTTCCACTTTCAAGCCCACGCTGAGAGCCTTTGGTTCTTACGAATCTAGACTTAGTCTCTCCCATTAGGAGTCAGACTCTGAATTCTTTGTTCTTATAACATACTGATATTAACGTTGGGATACCATGACTCCATGGGATTGGAACGATGTTACCCACACCTCTAGTGGATCAGTGTCAGCTACGACCATTGTGACCATTACAGCATTAACCACGTTATTGTTAATGAGTTTTGTTCTCATGTGCGTCAAGATTCAGCACTACGGTAATTATAAGCTACGTATTATTGCTATCTTCCAATTCTTTAAGATTTATTTCTCCTTTTATACTCTTCATCTTTTTTCTATATTTTTTTGTTATAAATCTACTAAAATTACGTTTATCACGAGTTTTATTTTATTAATTCTTGGTCATTATAGGATCTTGTAACAAATCTTATTAAAAACGTCCTTTATGTAGAAAAGGAAGAAATTGTATACATTTTTGTATGCATATATTTAAGACTAAAGCTCGTCAATATATATTGATAACTAAAAGTATCAATGAATAAAGCACTTTCATTTTACGGTACCTAATAAAGAAATCATATCATATTTATCCTTATTTGGGCAACTCATGTAATATCAAATTTTACATATTTATTAAGAGTATACAATGTGATTCTATTGTTGTGGGTATACTTAAATATTAAGAATTAATCAATTTAATGAATAAAACTAAAAAATATAAATTAAATTATGTAAGTTATACATCTAAACAGGTACCTTGTGAGATTAGGTACAGTTTCTCAAGAAATATTTAATCTAAATGCGATATGTCCTCCTATCAATGATAAACCAGATATAGTAGATTCTGCAGCATTGGATAAAATAAACGATAGTATCGTGGTTCGCTCAGATGAGAACGTCGCTGTTAAACCTAATATTATGAGCAAAATGATTCTAATATTAAAAAAAGAACAGTAAAAGAACGTTTTAGTGTAGTAATTGCATTCTGGTAATTTGCAGTGGTAAATTATTAAGAGTGTTGGCATATTGAATCGCTCAAATTGTTTGTGAAAGCAAATGTATTGTGAGTGATATCAAGATTAGTGTTTCGAGCTTGTGCAATATAAGTGTCAAGACGTTGGTTGGAAATATTTGTGAAGATAAGAAAGAACAATAATATAGAGGTTTATTTAAAGAATTCAAAAAAGCTTAATTTTAAGAATCTTCTGGAAAGAATTCTATCAGAAGCGAAACTCGTTTTTAAAGGTCAATTTCAATACGATACTAGTCTATCGTTAATAGAAAATACGAAATCTGATTTTAACAAACATTTGATCAAATCTTCCACCATGCCGCCAATGTTTGGTCAGCCAAATTATAATTTTGATGATTCTGCCGAAATGACCAGTGACTATAAGGCTGAAGATGAGGAGGACTACAAGAACAACCTGACCCACATGGCCTTCTGGTACATGATAGTACTGATGGCCATGCTGCTGAGTTGGCTTCTGATCTTCTTCTGCCTGAGGATTATCACTTTAGGTACAGACTTCTTCTTCTCTTCTTTTTATTAAAGTGCTAAGCTCTTGTCTGTGGAGCAATCAATGCCGTTCATCTCTCTCTGTCCAAAGTCAACTCCTTAACATCCTTGAAAATTGAAATATTAATTTGATCTTTTAGTTGTATTTTAAAATCTCTAGGTCTTCTTTTGCCTCTTTTTCCTTCTATTTTTCCCTCCTAACATATTCCCTCTAATATAATTAATTCGAAAACTACTAAAAATTGTAGTAGTTTTCGTTCCTCTCCAATAAGTGCCAGCACCTTTTCGTTAGTATTAGTTTTCTTTTCCGTCAAGCTAATGCCCTCCATTCGCTGACAGCACCAAATCTCAAACGCTTCTAATTTAGCTCTATCCTTCTTTCTCATTGTCTGTGATTGGCAACTATATAGGGCACAGATACTGGTGTGATAAGTTTGAAGAGTCTTATTCACAGTAGCAGCCTTTTGATTCGGTTTTTGTGTTGAAAACATATGTAAAATAAACTGGTCAAGTGCGAGTTGCGAGTTGAACTCGCCTGAAGAGGGTCTCATATAATGCCAAAGTTAATTACATTTGAAATCTTCACAGTAAGACGCGAGTTAACTGCTACTAGCGCTATTTAATGGACTATTCACTAATACGTATTATATTAAGTTTACCACTTTATTTCCAATTTATAGAATTCTTATAGGTTTTCCTGTAATCTACAAGCAATGAACTATATTTTGTATTTTTTTAGGCTCAGTAGTTTCGGAGATCAGGGGATCAGGGAATGGTCAATTTTCGTTTTATTTCATGAATAAAATCAAAACTATTTATTTTCAAATATATTTGAGATCCTCATAACAAGCCCTTTTTTACTTTACACATCTGTGTTTGGGTCACAGCTTAAACCATTCTACCAAAGCACAAGAACCTCAGAGTAGAGTACTTCATTGCAATGTTGCAATCAATATCAAAATCATTTATTTATCCATATTTTGCTATCGATCGCAAAGTCATTGTTGACGTCAGATTATTTACTGACAGTCAAGTTTATTGCTGCTTTCTAAGCGCAAGAACAGAAAAAGCGACAACAAACTGCACTGCAGCATTTTCTCCAAAGACGTCACTGATATTACCATTAGATACGTAGACTGTCAATACATTGTTCTGTCATAATTTAAATTGAATTAAGAATGATATATAAGTGTGAAAGAACTAAAACTACACAACGGCAGGTACTCGCACTGTAATCAGCTGATAGGACCTCTATTTATCAGCCACAAATCCTCCTCAAGAAGATTACCCTTCAATAACACGATAATGAACTTTATAGCCTTTAAATTAAGGCGACACACCACTGTAGTTTCATACTTTACGAAGAAAATTGACACACAGCTATACAACGTTCATACACAAGCGTGCGTGTGTGAGTAAAGCGTAGAGCTGCCATAGACTGATACATTTTGGCGTTAAATACGAATGAGGCGTTTTCCAGTGAAAAAAAAATGAGGTTAAAATCGTTCTGTCAAAAATGAAAGAGGCCGTTTGGTTCAATACTTGTATTAAATTTGTAATTAATTAACCAATCTTGTATTTAGCTATTATTTAAGTAAAAAAATACATATTAACAAACAAAAATATGTTTTTAACTAAATTTAATAAAATAAAAATATTAAATATTCCACAACGTAGCGATTATATTCTCTTTGATTCCAAAGACAATTAGACATTGACAGATCTATTTATGTGATTGCTGGCGGCATATATGTCACGTGAAGGAACTAATTTTTTTTTAAAAGAAACCTCTTATTTACATTCTATGGAAAGCAAACTTTTTTCCTATGTCGTCCTTGAGGAAAGATGTTCAGCATCAATAGCAGGATCTACCCTCAAAAGAGTTTCAGTTTATATTGTTAGATCATCATCATCGTCCGAGCGTATTTTCCTCGTTCCTGAAATCTGACCTCCGCAACCCAAAGGGTAAACCAGAACCAATCCTTAGGCAGTTTGATGATCAAACGCTAAATGGCGTTTGGGACCTACAGTTTATACGTGCCGTCCCAAACACGGAATCATCTTTCTTTTCGGATAATCAGTTGATTTAGGCTTGCAACATACTAAAATGCTGTAATCATGTGTGGCATTGGCCTTACGTGAACTTGAGAATTCTGATAGTGTTGGCCACTTACATACTTACATGAAAAACATACAACTCGTACCAAGCTGGGGCCGAGCCTCTAGTAATTACGTACAATATAATAGCACGCAATTTTTCTGAAACAATATCTAAATTTTTTTAGTTAAGTACTTCACTAAAAACATAACCTTCCTTCTGACGCAGTCGGTTAAAAATAATGTGTAATTTCAATAAAAAAACCTACAGTCCTGTGACAGTAGTTTAGTGAGCATGAAACCAATTCTTTGTAGTAATTCAACAGAAAAAAATGTGCTTTTTAAATCTGCAGCATTAAATAGGTAACAAATGTACTCTTAGATCATTCTAAGCATATACTACTTATATCTAACTTTGTTTATGAATACGTCGGTATATCTTTGATATAATCACAGAGCCTTAATACGTAAGGAACACGATTAAATACAATATAATTAAAATACAATCTTTCTGATAAACGTAAAGTGAACCATTGAAGTAAAAGTGCCGGCGGTAGATAGGCGTTTATACAACGAAATAAAGTTATTATAATCCGTAATTATTTATTTTTCATAGAGTATTTAATATTTCGATGTAAATGTAATAAAAAAACATTCAATTCAGTAAATAATAACATATAAATGCGTAAACAACGTGCATCTTATTTAACAATTGGAAGTGAAGTGTGATTGAACAGAAAAGTTGTCTAAATTTATATTAATACTAAAATTTGTGTTAACAATAACATTATAGTACCTATTTTATTATACATTTCATACGTTCTGGCGAAATTTAAACTGTTAACTTTAATAACTTTAAAAAAATGATTTATTCAATATTTTTCACAAACTCTGAAGATGTGGTCGCTGAAGCTCCAAATTTGGATACACATTTATTCGTATTCATATTAGCGTGTTTTAGTACCGTGATTATGGTGATATTATTCTTTCTGGTTTGCCTGTGGACTGTTATAATGGGTAATTTTTTTATTTACAAGCTTTTAATTAGTTGAACCTGTCCCGTTGTCTGATTATTTGTATCTTTATGCCGTGTGGTTTTCGGCAGAGTACAATAGGGCCACTCCAAGTCCTCCCGTGGATGTCGTAGAAGGCGACTTAATAAATGCAGACTAAACAAAGCTTATAAACGTTAATGAGACCTCTCCAACCCGTTTGGCCAACGTGGAGAGTGTAGGCCAAGTCCTCTGGCTGCTCTGGCTAATAATGGCTCTGGTTTTGTCACTGGACAACGCCTCATTATAATCGTACTAAGATAAAGAAAAAAGAAGTGTTTACCCCTTATGGACTTTTCCGCAAAATTTCTTATCGTTCACTTTGAAACCTACATACCTACATATTTGTAATTTATAACTTTATTTTAAGATTATGCTATCTAATTTTTAATAGGTATTGTAATAATATCTATCAGATTAAATTCATTTTATCTTGTTTTTATTCACTTTATGTATCGATCAAAAATAATACCTACTTACTTGATACTTGCAAAATCGCACTCTCGTCGGGCCACCCAGCTCATTACCGAAAGGGCGTGGTCCACCTTTGATGGGTCCTTGGATGGTGACCACAAGTGGCATAAAAAATTCTCGAGTTTCTCCGTGCTTCGGAAGGCACGTATAAGCCGTTGGTCCCGGCTGTCATCATTGTATAGCAGCTGTCAAATGTCAACTGCCTTTAAGCAGCCTGAAAAATCTGACACCAGTGTTGGCCACTTACACAAACAAAAAACAAACAAACGTACCTGGTAAAAAATATTTAGTTTTCCCACTGTAATGGAGTGACAAGAATTCTCCCATGCAGCGCATTTTGTATATTATAATATATATACTCCTAACTGCATTTTGTATATATAATTTTACTTTTTTTGTATATACGATTTTGATAAAAAAATTATGGGACCTTGAAAGTATGCCCTTTCAAACAAAAAAAGAATTTTTCAAATGGTCCAGGCGTCTACGATCCCCCCTCCTTTTTTTTAAAGTCGGTTAAACATAAGAAAATGAAACAATTTATTTTTATTAGATATAAACTCAATTTAAAATGTTCTTTTTTTAGTTCTGGTCTAGCATGAAAAATAACTTGGAATGCCGTTGCATTTTTTCCGGATTACAGTATGAAATCCCTCTTTCTACCCTACGCAAACATTTCAGAAGCACTACACTACGGGGGAGTCTCAGCAACATTCTAAATATATCAATATATTGAACGCGAATAACATATAGCGATCTTGTGGTGCAACTAACCCACATACCACCTGTGTAATTTTTATGCATTTTTACAAAACAAGTCGGAGTCCAGAGCTGTAAGATTGAAAGGGTTCTGTCTGCCTCATCAGGACCCGAATGAGATAGTGTATCAGTACGAAAAGTAACTTCATCGTGTATGCTTTATCTCTAGTATTGAAATGTGTTTATTTCTTTACTTCCAGGGCAAAAAACGCGCAGTCAGCAGCAGAGGCGGGTGGTGCGCGGGGAGCCCCGCGGGCGGCCCTCGCTGCAGGTGGAGCCCACCATCTACCTGAGCCCCAACAACCTGCCGGCGCCACCTAAATATGGTAAGGAACAGCCATGATAAATATTTTTCATTGCTCCACGACCTCGGACTCTCCGATGAAGGCCACTGCTTCTGCAAGGAAGCGGTTATGAGGACGTGCACCATGCACTTTGGGAATGCCCAATTTATGGAGATGCGCGTAGGGTTCTCTTAGATAATGTCGTTCCGCGACGAAGCGAAGTAGTATACTATGGCGATCTCGATGGATCTGCGGCGAATTTCAGGTGGTTTGCTGAATTTGTATATACAGTACCTGGGCGACCGAGCTTTGCTCGGTTACATCTCAAACATTAACTTATTTTTTTTAAACTTGTCTAAAAACAATGTAATATAAAAAAAAATATATAAACTTAAACATAAAAAAAAACAAAAGTAAGTCACCGAGTGGGATTCGAACCCGTAACACTCTTTCTAGCGGTCGCTATCCTTAACCACTGAGCTAAATCAAGGCGGTCGCGGCGCGACGAAATTAGCGACCATATTCTGCGTGGAAAGAAAAACGCAGGAAAACTCGAAAACACGCGTTTTCCCAAACATAAAACTAATCTAGATCGATTGTTTACCCCCGAAAACCCCCATATACAAATTTTCTGCGAAATCGTTAGAGCCGTTTTCGAGATCACAGAAATTTATAAATAAATATATATATATACATACATACATACAATAATTGCTCGTTTAAAGGTATAAGATAACATCCCGAGCGGTCTCGAAAGGGGCCAACAACACCACGATCGGTAATTTAGGAGGTCTTCAGACGACAAGACTTAGTCAAGAGGAAGGAAACAGTAGACACCTCAGGAGGGTGGGAGCAGCTGTGCTATAACGTAATACCCCTAGAAAGGGGAGAATAAGATAAAATAGCTCGCGGAGAGCCTTTGTCAGATTTGTAGGAAGTGAAGAAAGGTGCATTCTTATGAGCGAATACGCAAGTAAAGTGCACCTCATATAACCGAAAGGTTGGCGGAGGCATGGGAAGGTGGAGGGAAAAGGTTGCTCCATTTAAATGGATTATAGAAAAATTAAAGCACGTATTTTTAAGGTTCCGTACCTTAAGGGTAAAAAAAACGGAACCCTTTACTAAGACTCCGTTGTTTGTCACCAGGCTGTATCTGATGAACCGTGATAGCTAGACAGTTGAAACTTTCAATGCATTTCTGTGGCCGTTAAAACAACGAATACTAAGAACAGAATAAAATAAATATTTAAGTAGGGCTCCCATACAACAAACGTTTTTTATAGCTAGTACACGGAACTCTTAGCACGCGAGTCCGACTCGTACTTGACCGGTTATTTTTACTCTCTGACTAACAAAATATTATGAATCTTATACCTTTAAACGAGCAATTCTTGTATGTATGTATGTATATATATATATTTATTTATAAATTTCTGTGATCTCGAAAACGGCTCTAACGATTTCGCTAAAAATTTGTATATGGGGGTTTTCGGGGGTAAACAATCGAACTAGATTAGTTTTATGTTTGGGAAAACGCGTGTTTTCGAGTTTTCGTGCGTTTTTCTTTCCACGCAGAATATGGTCGCTAATTTCGTCGCGCCGCGACCGCCTTGATTTAGCTCAGTGGTTAAGGATAGCGAGAGCGCTAGAAAGAGTGTTACGGGTTCGAATCCTACTCGGTGACTTACTTTTGTTTTTTTTTATGTTTAAGTTTATACATTTTTTTTTTATTTTGCATTGTTTTTAGACAAGTTTAAAAAAAATTAGTTAATGTTTGAGATGTAACCGAGCAAAGCTCGGTCGCCCAGGTACTTTATACTTATAATAGACTGTCTTTTCTATATTTTATACTGTACAAGTATTCTATCTAAAAAAAATTACAGTCCAAAAACTTCGTCAAAGTGGATTTTTATGAAATAAGTTAAAATTACAAAAATCTATAAAACTTTGTTAAGGCAATATAATAGGTGCAAACGAATTGATAAGGCCATATACCCTGCAACGGACGTAGGTAGACTTACCGGTAATCCTGTATACAACTACCGACAGCTAGTGTCGTACTGGCCATAGAGGTGAAATAAAATAACGTTGTTTCTTCGTTATGCATTATTTCAGTTCTAGAATGCCTTGGAATGAATTTTCGAAAAAAATGGCCGCTGTCAGCGAAAACTCGTTGTTAAAACTAGATGGACTAACGCAATTACTTTCTAAGGTTATTCATAAAATAATTTCTTCGAATTGTCTTTCTACAAATTTTTGGATTTTTATTTACACCATATTTACTGATAAACAATATGTTTCAAATGAGGGCGCCATTTCTGCTACGGATGGACTAACCCAATTACTTTCTAAAGTTATTCGTAAAATAATGTCTTTTAATTGTTTTTATACAAATTGTTGGATGTCAAATTTTTAATTATATATTGTTTTCTTCTAAATTACAGAAGCCCTCGCGCCACCGAGTTACGAAGAGGTCATGGCGGTTACCTACCCAGCCTACCCAGGCGCCCAACCCCAACCTATCACGTACCCCATCACCCACGCCATCGCCCAGACTTCACAGAACGTGCAGCCTTCTCCACACCTAAACACCTCGAGGAACGAAGAAGCTTCACCGTCCACAGTCATAACCGTCACCGCCGAAGACAGAAGAACATCGGTCACCGTTGCCACCTCATGATAACTTTATTTCAACTGTTATTCGTTGTTGTTACTAGTCTTTTTCCTGTTTTATAATAACGATTCAACTATCTGTTATATTATATAAGTCCAGAGATAGTAATCATGGGTGCTATTGCTATCAAAAGTATGGTTATGACTAAATTTCCCAGGATTTCTCGATAATTGGTACCTTAGTAACTGATGTGAATACATTACTAAGTTTTCGAATCAAGATTATTCTACTGTTTGTATACACAATCTTTCTCTTTAAATGAATAATATTATGGACTTCTAGTCATATCCATACTTTTGATAGCATAAGTACGCGTGATTCCGATCTCTGGTTATAACGTTTCTGACACCAATACGAGCATATCTTAAAGTCTACTTTTTAAACGTAAATAAACGACATTTAAAAAGAAAAGGTATAATGATTTGACAAAAATGTTCCGTTTTGTTGAATAATGAGTAATTTTCATTGCTAAAAGGAGTTTTTAATAATGAAAATTGCTATTTAAAAGTGATATAGTGAAAGTATTTCAGTAAGCATCGTTATGGATATAAAGTTCGCTGTGCTATAAAAACTGATTGCTTCCCGTTTGTTATTTTTTAAATATATATTCCGTGTTATACCTATTTTATTGTGATTATTGATCTAAAATAATGTAATGGTTTTTATCACTTTTGTATACCTATAGACGCAGTTTGTACGCAATTAATAAAATTTTTAGTAAAAGATTAGAAGAATTAACTGGTTCTTATAAAATCGTTTACCTTTATTGTTCTATTAAAACAAAAATTACTAACCCGTATATTCATAAAAAATACCAATTGTGTGGTAACCCTATTTTAGTTAAATTGTGTTTTCTCTTGTTTTTACTATTTTAAATATTAAAAAGAGCGATAAAGACAAAACATATTTTAGCTTGAATATTTTAACGTTCGTATTTTTATGAATATGGGGGTAAATGTTTATCAGTGAAAAAATATTGTTATTTCCTGCTTAAACTTTTTTCGTTTTGAAAGTATCTAAAAAATTATAATTTTCTTTGACGGTAGTGAACTTTCCATAGTGATAGTAATATTTACGGTGCCCGTTTTGAATAGGTAAATACTACTCGTGTTAGGGTTGGGCTACCCGTCAGCACTTTCGCATACTGCTATCTTTTTCTGTCGCTCAGAACTGTCATTAGCCAGGGCGAGAGAGAGCGTTACATCGCTGTCTCTCGCTTTGGCTAATGACGGTTCTGAGCGACAGAAAAGGATAACAGCATAGCAAAGTGCTGTTCCCGGCTGTGTCTGCGCATTTAACCTAAAGTGCTATTTTTGAAACGCGGAGTCACCTAAACGAATGGTTTTTCCATACAAAAAATCGTTCGTTTAGTGACGCCGCTTTTAAAATATAGCATCTCTAGTCGAGATTACCTAGATAGGTACTAATTTGTAGAATAATGCACATTATCAAACAGTATTTTCAATAAATTTTAACAAATTTTTATGTAAAAATCAAAGTCGCTGAGTTGAGCTGCAATTTAAAAAATATATACGTTATGTCAAAAATACAAATTTTGTATTTTTTAAATATGATTCACCTTATTTAATGACACGATCTACCTCGTCCGTTTATGCAAAGTTAAATTAATAACTTTTTATTGTGATTCGAAAATAACGGTTTATTTGTAACCGTTAATTAACAACGGATAGATGTAACTGTTGAAATTTAGTAATTAATTGCGTAAATTTTTGCCTATAGTAATCTGTCTTCTAAGAGGACGCAAGACTGATTATTTTTTGGTAAAAGTTCCATCATTAACGTTAGGCCCGGTGCTTATATTGATGTCAATTATATTTAAAAGTTTTTTTTAATAGAAAAAATGACGTCAATTTTCTTAAATGAGAGTATATTTTTGATGTAATTTTAAGGGACTTGTATATATTAATGTATAATATTTTATTATAATTTTAAGGACTCAAATTTTGTTTGATTTTAAAGACTATCCTTTAATTGATTATACTCACCCTCCTAGGTTTAAGCTCACAAGTAAAGTAGGTCAATAATCTCAATACCAACACGCAATTTAGTTTGTTTGTTTGTTTGTAATAACTCTATTGTACCAAAAAACAAAATAAAGAACAAAAAACTCGAAAGAGTAAATTTACAAAGGCGGACTTATCCCATGTCGGGATCTCTTCCAGTCAACCTGCGATAGATTGAGAGGACATTTACTCAATTAAAAGGCAGAAGTAAGTACGTACTAGATACCTTAAAACGTACACATACACAAACACATATACTTCATACACGTACAATACAATTATTTTACAAGCATTCTTTTTTCATTTATGTCAAATCTTTAAGCCCCCCAACCGATTAGGCTGAAATTTTGCATACTTGTCTAAGTCGGATGGATGACAATAAAATATTATTTAATGAGCTTATGATACAAGCTAAACAAAGCTTATAAACATCAATAAGACCTCTCCAACTCGTCTGGCCAGCGTGAAGAGTGTACGCCAAGTATGGCTCTGGTAGTACAGAGAGGGTCGTGCTCCTGCAGTGGAGAGAAAAAGAAATTATGATAATGAGCTTGTGATGATGGAGCCGGGAGATATTCGAACCCCGTTTTAAAACAACATAACCTCATTATGTAAGACTGATTTGTCTTGACGAGCACTTTACGGTAGACGATACCTAGGGTCTGATTACGGAGACGGAAGGTCGATGGAACACAGTAATTAAACGATGCTACGCCCTCGAGTTTGTTTTTTTAGGGTTCCGTACCCAAAGGGTAAAAACGGGACCCTGAAATTTTCACAAATTATGTACTTCTGTTGCCGCTATAACAACAATACTAAAAACAAAATAATATAAATATTATCTCCCATACAAAAAACGCGATTTTTGACTCGATGTCAATAATGGCAAGATGTAGGCTTGAAATATACTCAATTGTATTTTTTTAAATAATAAATAAACAAAATAAATATTTATGGGGTTTTTTGTATGGGGGGCTCCCATACAAAAAACTTGATTTTTATAGCACGATTCCGACTCGCACTTGGCCGGTTATTTTGCCTTAATAAGTACTTTGGCCTCAGAATAAAAGCTTGTACGAAAAAAATATTCTTTTCAAAAAAATATTTTAACTCTACTGGCCGCATTTCCTCGTTTGATCGCAATATGGATATATTATGTATTATTAATATCTTATCTTATACCTTTAAACGAGCAATTCTTGTATATTTATTTATATATTTATAAATTTCTGTAATCTCGAAAAGGCTCTAACGATTTCGCTGAAAATTGGTATATGCGTGGTTTTTGGGGGTAAACAATCGATCTATAATAGATTAGTCTTATGTTTGGGAAAACACGTGTTTTCGAGTTTTCATTCGTTTTTGTTTCCACGCAGAATATGGTCGCTAATTTCGTCGCGCTGGCCGCCATCCGCTTAACTCTGCGGTTAAGGATGCTGACCGCTAGAAATAGTGTTACGGGTTCGAATCCCACTCGGTAACTTACTTCTTTTTTTTATTATGTTCAAGTTTATTGATTGATTTGACACGCACTTGGCCGGTTATTTCGTAGGAATGTGGATATAAAAATATAGGCATTCATTCGTTCCTATCATAAATATGATAGCAAATGACAGTGCGTAGTCTCGATATTAAAACTGTAGGTTCCGAAGATTAAACTCGCGAACTCTACTGGCCGCATTTCTTTGTTTGATTGTAATATAGATACCTAGTACCTGGGTGACCGAGCTTTGCTCGGTCGGTTACATCTCAAACATTAACTACATTTTTTTTAAATAGTCTAAAAACAATAGAAAATGAAAAATTCTATAAGGTCTAACAAAATATACTGAAACTATTGTAAGGGTGATTTCAGTGCGTGATACTGAACAACTTTCCCCAAGGAACATATGTCGAAACATGTAAAGTAATTTTTGGCCTTCCATACAAGTTGTCCGATCAGCTGATTCGAGGTTGTATGGAAATCCAAAAATATTTTTTTATATTTCGACATATGTTCCTTGGGGAAAGTTGTTCAGTATCACGGACTGATTTCACCTCTAAAATAGTTTCAGTATATTATTTTAGACCTTATAGAATTTTTCATTTTCTATTGTTTTTAGACTATTTAAAAAAAATGTAGTTAATGTTTGAGATGTAACCGACCGAGCAAAGCTCGGTCACCCAGGTACTAGGTATCTATATTACAATCAAACAAGGAAATGCGGCCAGTAGAGTTCGCGAGATTAATCTTCAGAACCTACAGTTTTAATATCGAGACTACGCACTGTCATTTGCTATCACATTTATGATAGGAGCGAATGAATTCCTATATTTTTATATCCACATTCCTACGAAATAACCGGCCAAGTGCGTGTCAAAGACCTATTTATCGGTAACCCTATTTTGGCATGACGAATATACATACACATACCAAATAAAAGCTTTTTAGTAGGTACTTATAGTCTCTAAGTAGAACCGCGGACGGACAGGCAGACATGGCGAAACTATAAGAGTTCCTTGTTTATATGGAACCCTAAAAAGGGTATAGGTAATGTAAAGACTGACAATTCATTTGTCATAGAAAAAGCGGGAAAGCGTTTGACAAATAAGAGCGTTTGCAAACGTTAGTCATTTTTATTTTTGGGCATTTTTATTTTTTTGCATTTTTTGAGGCATTTTTATTTATGTTAATTTTCATTATTGGAATTTTTTATGATTTGGGCATTAGTAGTGTAAGTTGTTTTCACACTTACACACTGCCATCTGGCGTGGCGGCGTAGCTTTGTACGGCTCCGTATAAATGCAAACAAAATTCGAGAGCGCCGCACCGCACCGCAGCGGCGGCGGCGGGCGCGGCGCTGCCGTCACTGCTGCGGTGCGTGTGTAAACGCCCTAAACAACGCAATATTTTGAGTAAGTACTTTACTACCTAAGTCTATAGGTTTCACAGTCACGTAACTGTTTAGGGTTCCGTACAAAAAATTAAAAACGGAATCCATTAAGGATCACTTGTGCGTCTGTCTTTCCGTCCATCTGTCACAGCCAATTTGCTCTGAATCTACTGGACCAAATTAGGTGTTTGGTAAGATGGTGTGATCCTATGACTTAAAACAGATGTGCAAAGTAAATAAATATTCTTTTAAAATAAGGGTCCTATTCGGAGGAGAAATAAGAAAATTTTAAAAAATGCAGATCTTACTGTGTTATATATGAAATAAAAGGTCTCGTTATAAGGATCTCAAGCATATTTTATTATTGTAAAATAAATAATTTTTATTTTATTCATAAAAGAAGACGAAAATTGACCATTCCAATTTTAGAAATAATACATATATAGTTTACTAGTGACAGCGCGCGGCTTCTCCCGCGTTACCACACGTGTGAAGTCGCCGGCGTGATGCAATATTATAGCCTATAGCCTTCCTCGATAAACGACATATCTAATACCGAAAGAATTTTTCAAATCGGACCAGTGGGTCCTGAGATTAGCGCGTTCAAACAAACAAACAAACAAACAAACTCTTCAGCTTTATATATAAGTATGGATTTCTTGTAGATTACAGGAAAACCTATGTATAAGAAATCTTTCAATTAAAATAAAGTGTATACTCAATAGGTTTAATACGTTCACTTACAGAAAATAGTTTACTAAAACACCACTAGATAGCGCTAATGATTGACTTGGAATTGTACGGAACCCTAGCTAAGTTCGACCTAAGTTCGACTAGCATTTGGCCCGTTTTAATTTCATAATTGATAGATGCCTCCTTGGGAATCGTGAAGGCCGTTCAACTTCGTATTTAAACCGAGCCCAAATTTGGCATTTTCTACTAGTGGTCGAGTGGTCGTTCCAAATAAAGAAATGAAGCGTCAACTGAGGTTAGTAGAGCAATTTTTTTTAAGTGAAAACTTCTTTAGCTTCGTTGTGCACTTTTTTGGAATGGGTAAAAAATGTTAAACTCGCGTCAGGACACGTGACCTGATCGAAAATTCGTAAGACGGATGGAGAGTAGACAGCTGGCGCGGCGTAGGAGAGGGAGTATCCCCCTCTCTTTCTACGGCGCGGCGAAAATGTATGCCTGCGCCTGCTGTTTCATATATCAAAAATGCACAACGTTAATATTCAAGTTTTCACTTCTGCCGGCACTCCCAGAGTGCAACCCGTCGTTTTTTTCTTTACAGCACACATTAGCCAAATTAGGGACACGTTCCTCGCGTTAACGCCGTGAAGGCACTACCAATTGTGCTACCGCGACTTCAAATCATCCTCGTTCCTTCGAGCCAGATGCCCCGTGTAGTTCCACTTTCTAATATTTTTATAATTAAGTATAATTATTTGTTTCTTAAAATTTAATTATTATCTACTTAAAAAAACAATTATAAATATAACAATCAAACTAAATTTAATAACCGCCCAAGTGCGAGTCGGACTTGCGCACGAAGTATTCCGTACCATTATCTATAAAAATAATTTTTTTTGTATGGCGGCCCCCTTTAAATATGTATTTTATTTTAATTAATTAATTAATTTATTATTAAAATAAAAATACAACTAAGTATTTTGTGAATATTTCAAGAGCCTACCTGTTGCCATTATTGATATCGAGCAAAAAAGGGCAAAAAATCGCGTTTATTGTATGGGAGCCCCCTTAAATATTTATTTTATTTTGTTTTTAGTATTTGTTATTATAGCGGCAACAGATATACATTATTTGTGAAAATTTCAACTGTCTAGCTATCGCGGTTCTTGAGATACAGCCTGGTGACAGACAGACGGACAGACGGACAGACGGACAGACGGACAGACGGACAGACGGACAGACGGACAGACGGACAGACGGACAGACGGACAGACGGACAGACGGACAGACGGACAGACGGACAGACGGACAGACGGACAGACGGACAGACGGACAGACGGACAGACGGACAGACGGACAGACGGACAGACGGACAGACGGACAGACGGACAGACGGACAGACGGACAGACGGACAGACGGACAGACGGACAGACGGACAGACGGACAGACGGACAGACGGACAGACGGACAGACGGACAGACGGACAGACGGACAGACGGACAGACGGACAGACGGACAGACGGACAGACGGACAGACGGACAGACGGACAGACGGACAGACGGACAGACGGACAGACGGACAGACGGACAGACGCACAGACGGACAGACTGACGGTCGTTTATTATTTGTTAGGCAAACTAAAAAACCCCAACTTTCAAGCGTTAACCCCGACTTAATAATTTTCTAAAGCGCACTATACACCAAAACCGCCGACCCGCCGACACTGGCCGCCGACACAACCCGGCGGCCTATGTCGAGAGGATCAGTCGGCAACCTGCACCCGACATGCCGCCGATAAAGTTTACCGACTTGCAATAAGTGAAGTCGCCAACCTAGCCTGATGATAAAAAGTTTCCGACATTGTCGGCGGGTCGGCGGCTTTGGTGTGTAGTGCGCTTAAATGGAACTTGGGACCTGGCTCGAAAGAATGATGGTCGGTGGAGTAAGGTCGTCACCGAATGGTATCATAGAATTGGGAAACGTAGTGTAGGACTCACTAAGAAGAATTGGATGAAGAGTGGGATGATGCAGACCAAAAGAGGATTATGCCCAACAGTGGATACCTGAAAGCTGTTGATGATGATAAAAAATATTTATTTCAGATCAAGCAGTGTCGGTAAACGACCAAAACCTGAGAAAAACGAAAAAACCGAACCATATTTGGAAAGAAAAAACAAGAAAATAAGAAGGAGCTTCTTGAAGGAGTATATCGTCGACTACACCACAAACTCCAATCTCCACGGCCTCAAATATATCGGAGAGACTCAGCGAACGCGAGTGGAAAAGTAAGACCCACCACAGAAATGTATCAAATATTTGATCTGTGGTAAGACAAAAGGGGTAGTATTTTACTCCGTAAAATAATAGCGATGTCCTATTTATATGTCAAACCAAATTAGACTTTATCACTACACGTTATAACTGCCTCCGTGGTGTAGTGGTTAGAACGTTCGGCTCATACCCGGAGGTCGCGGGTTCGATTCCCGGCGGGGGCAACGACTTTGTGTGTTTGTCCTAGTTTGGCTAGGACATTTTAGGCTGATCACCTGATTGTCTGATAAGTAAGATGATCCGTGCTTCGGAGGGCACATTAAGCCGTAGGTCCCGGTCACTGTCTTTGACGTTGGTCGTTACCGTTTAACAACTCTGACACTAGTGTTAGTCACTAACACACACGATAAGAAGAAGTCTATACGTTAGTGCTCAATGTTGCTTGACACTGAAACGTGGATACGCAGTAACGTCCGTCGTCCGTACCCCTTTTGGAGTAACCCCCCAGCCATGTAGAAATACCGGCTCTACACAACGTGGAAGGGACATACCCGTAAAAAATCAAACCAAGGGCTATACTAGATCACTATAGCTTAAGTTAGTAATTATAATATCTTTGCTATAGCATAAAAAAATTTATTCAAAAAAAACAAAAAAAAATCGACATTCCCATACAAATTGCCCGGGCGGCTGCACACTTTGGTATGAAAATTGCAATTTTTTTACTGCTTTTTTATTCCATTATACTAAGTGATATAGTATAGCCCGTGGTTTGATTTATTACTTACGGGTGTATCTCTTACGTTGTATTTTTATTCGTTTTACCCCCGACGCTAAAGGAAGGATGTTATTTATATACAAACGCACAGATTACTTAAAGAACTATGTTTAGATAGAAATGTTACATATACTTTGTCCTTGAACCATTTATAGTAAAATCAATTTTTTCCTACTTTTTAAAATTTGACAGAAACAGTTGGCTGAACTTTTAAGAGTATTTTATATTACAATTACAAGTTTTACAATTACAATTTATTTATTTTTTATCATCTAGTTTATCAACTGGATCACATGAATTTTATATTTTTGTTGCAATGACAGTCCCAGGTTAACTATGTGGTCTAGAGAGTTAGTTAAATCTGTGGTTTGGTAGCTTCTCATAGAGGGCTTTATCATTATTTTCCCTTTTTTGCGATTGTTAATTGTTATATTTGTTATTTAATTATTTACACATATTACGTCTATTTGTTTATTTTAATAAAAACGAAACACTTCAAGCTCGCTTGAATTAGGCATACGCTATCTTTTATGTCACTTATTTTCTTTTTTTTATCCAAAATACCTCAGTGCCTCAAGACGAATGTTTTTAATCAATTTTTGTTACCAATGATGACTTGTGGCTCTGTAACGTGGTCCTTACTATGGGTCTTATAAGAAGGCTCAAGGCACAGGTATGGCACTTCATACAAACGGAGCAGCATATTTACCTAGTACTAACTACTACAAGTGAAACAATACATCTGTGCACACGTCAAATGTGTGAGTTAAACAATCAGGGCCGCCACCACAGAATTTGTTGCTTTGCTTACCTGTTTTCATCACTCGGAAATCTATAATTTTTTTGTTCTTTTTTGTTTTCCGTGGATAAACAATGATAATATGCGCAGTTTCTAACCATTATGATTCAATAATCCTAAGTAACTCGCGTAACGTCAACGTGCGACTAGCAAGAACCCTGTTTTACAGGCTCTTACACGTCTCAATAACGGGGGAGGAGTTGCGGGGACGCCAGATTGCGGGGGACGGTGCGAGTTTCCGTTCTGTATGTAATATTATTATTAATTCTGTGCTCAAGGTTTGCCTAACAAACTATGAAGAGGGCTATGCTCGGTGTTTTTCAACGTGATCGAATTAAAAATGAGAAGATTCGTAGAAGAATAATGGTCACTGACATAGCTCAGCGGATAAGCTTATTGAAGTGGGCGGGGCACATATCATAAAGAGCCGATGGCCGTTGGGGCTGGAGGATTCTCCAATGGCGGCCACGTACCGGCAAGTGCAGCGTAGGACACCCACTAACTAGGTGGTCGGACGACCTTAGCAAGGTTGCCGGAAAACGCTGGATGCAGGCCGCTTCAAATCGGTGGTATTGGAAAACTTTGGGAGAGGCGCATGTCCAGCAGTGGACTCCCTGTACTTACTACTTCTACTACTTCTTGTATTTACCTTACCAAGGAAATGTTTGTGGCAGGATGTTTTGGCTGATCGCATTAGTCTGCTGTCGCTGTAGTCTGTGTCGTCCTGTGTGGTGGATTGATCAGAAACGTATGGAGAAAACGTAACGAAAGTCCAGTCATTGTGAGCTTTGCGGAGAAAAGCACTCCAATCTGGCAGGTAGGCAGGTTTTATCATAAAATGAGTATCTTTTTAATTTTTTTGGTGAATTTCGCCTTTTGAACGATACAAGTTTGACTTGTATGTGTATGTCTGTAACTACGTAGCTCCCGAACGGATAAGTATGAAGAATTTGATTTATGCAGTTTTATTTCTTAAGGGTCCCCCGACCCTAGACCAAAATACAACTTTCCATACAAACGTAGTCTACGTTTTATTTCAAAACGACATGTCCGATTTGGGCAAAATTTTGTAATTTCAAAGATATTGCAATTATCTAGGTTTATAACTAGTTTCCGACGGTAAAAATATGAACTTGAAATAGAATATAGTGTTTTATATCATTTTTGACCATTAGTATGGGAAACTTCTAAATCGTTATATTTTCTTTCCAGTTCATAATTTTAGTATAGGAAACCAGTTATAACCCTAGATAATTGCAATTTCTTTACAATTACCAATCTTTACCGGAATCTGACATGTGGTTTCAAAATTAAACGTAGACTACGTTTGTATGGAGAAGTCTAGGGTCGGGGGACTGTTAAGGTGGACAATTTGCGTTTGGAACCAATACTTACTATAAAAACTCGAAAAAAGTTGTCATACAAAATATTTAGACAACTTGAAGAGGAAAGTGACGGGCTGACTCATCGCTTCCAGATATATTACATACAGTACATAATTTGGAAAACCTAAGTATTATTATATTGGTCAATCACTATCAAATAAAGTACATAATTTATTTTTTTAGGGTGCTATTATATGTTTGATGTTTTCTTCAGATACCTCACCCTGCCGTCACTGTGTTCCCCGATAAAAGCGAAAACAGCAATCTTCAATTTTACGAAAAACTATCACATTTATAATAACTCTAGCGAACGTCTTAATATGAATGACCAAGAGTAAGTATGGTTCGATACTATAATAATATTTTTTAACAAAAATAACAATAAAGACAGAAAAATCCTGAATGTTGGAGAAAAGAGGATTTCCGGAGCACACTTTTTATATATAACTAGCCGAAGCCCGCGAGTTCGTTCGCGTGGACTTTATGACTCCGAAAAATGCTTATAAGCTTCCAGCCTAAACAAATGGTAAGGCGTCATTTTTATATTTTTATGGCTTCTGCATCAGGTGTTCCATTTTCCAAAATCTATTATACCCTTTGTGTTGCCTAGGCTTAACAGCTATAAAACAAAATATTCGAATCCGTCCAGTATTTCCGGAGATTAGCGTGTAAAAACAGACAAACATGGCAGACAAACAGACAGACATTTAAAAAAAAATCTTACTCTACGTCTCCATCGCTCCAAATATATATTTTTTTAAATATATTCAATGTACGGACACATTTTTTTACTGTTTTATTATATGTATATATAGATAAAACAAAAAATACTATTAAAAAGAGAAGAAAAATAATTGAAACAGCAAGAAAATTATTTAATTAATCAAGCAGCAATCAGCATTACAAAAATAAGAGTGGGAGTGTGGTTTGGACATCTCACTATATCTTACTACTACTACACGCTGTACGTGCGTCCTTTTTCTGTCACTTGACAGTTAGGCCATTCAAAATCGACATAAAAAAGAGCAAACATTGCAAACGCGCATGTAACTACGATTTTTTATATGTTGTTAAAGTCCCTTGAGAGTAGTTAACACCCAAGTTTGCAACCCTGAAAATCAGAAAGCACTTCGCAGTTTTTCGAGCACTGAGGGGGCAGCACAAAATCGTAGTTACATGCGCGTTTGCAATGTTTGATGTCGAGTTTGACTGGCCTAAGTTTCCTTTTCCATCAGATTTTAAAAGCTTATAACTTACTTATTTTCGAGCAAAAAAAAACATTTTGTTTATTACGTTACTAAGGTATTTTCTTTAAGATGCATTTTAGAGAAGCTTTTGGCCAAAGGTCGAAAAGTCTATTGCATCTTCGTAGATTTAGAAAAGGCCTATGACAGAGTGGTGAGAAATGAATTGTGGTCAACATTGTCTGCGTATGGGCTGAGCAGCCATCTGATCCGAGCACTGAAATCTCTTTATAGGAATTCCAGTGCTTGTGTCAGAATTGACGGCGAATACACAGACTGGTTTAACATCGAAAAAGGTGTTAGACAGGGATGTGTAGCGTCGCCTTGGCTGTTCAACTTATTCATGGACAGTTGTTTGACAGATTTGAAAGATGATGAATGTGGTGTTAGAATGGATGAGTTATTAATCAAATGCCTTCTCTATGCCGATGACCAAGTAATACTTGCGGACTCAGAGGAGGAATTACAGAAGATGATAGCTGTTACGAATGATGCATTAGAGAAAAAGGGTATGAAAGTTAATGTCAGTAAAACCAAAGTTATGGTTTTTGAAAAGGACGATAGTGCAACAGAATGCAATATTTTAATAAATGGGGTGAAAGTTGAGCAAGTGAAAGAGTTTGTATACTTGGGATGTATGTTTACAAGGGATGGTAAGCACGAGGGTGATGTTGAAAAAAGAGTGAATGCGGGTAACTAAGTGAATGGAGCGTTGCATTCCTTTATGAGCAGTAGGAAGGTATCAGACAAGGCACGTCTCGCTGTTCATAAAGGAGTACTGATACCTACTTTAATGTACGGTAGTGAGAGTTGGGTATGGCAGAGAAAGCATGAAAGTAGAATAAATGCAGTTGAAATGCGAGCGCTGAGGAGTATGTGTGGTGTTACTTTGAAAGATCGAATACGGAATGATGCCATAAGGGAGCGGTGTGGAGTAAAAGAGGATGTTGTGACAAAAATAGAGAAAGGGATGTTAAGATGGTTTGGGCATATAGAAAGGATGGATGAAAAGAGATTGACGAAAAATATTTATATGACGAATGTGAAGGGAACAGTAGGAAAAGGTCGGCCTCGGCGAACTTTCTGCGACCAAATTGCAGACGTTCTAAAAAAAGGAGAGGTAAAAAGTACCCGTAACCGAAGGGCATGTATGAAGAGATTGATGAGTTTAGATGAAGCAAAAGAGGTTTGTCAGGATCGTAGCAAGTGGAGGTCCATAGTCTCTGCCTACCCCTGCGGGAAACAGGCGTGATATTATGTATGTATGTATGTTACTAAGGTAGTGATGAATAATAAATAATAAAAATAATGGTTGTACTTTGACGGTCCCTTTATTGCAGCGTTGGATATTTGGAAGCTCTCTCACATGCGTGTGACCAGCACCTTTTCGGACCTGAACCCCAAACATTGGTCAATAGAACGGATTTTATATCTAATCTAAAGAAAGTAAGGGACTTTTTCGCTTTTATATTTAATCTAGCTATGCCCCGCGGTGCTACCCGCGGTACATACAACGTGCAAGGGACATTTCTATCAAATTTAAAAATCAGCATTTCCATACTAAAGTGTTCCGCCGCCCGGGCAATTTGTATGGGATTGACGACTTCTTTTTTTGTTATTTTATAATCATTATACTAGTATACCCCGTTTTTCGATTTATTACGGGTATGTCCCTTCTACGTCGTAAATACAGACAGTTCGCACATGAAGAAGTCACAAACATACACACACTCAAACTTTCGCCTTTTTAAATTAGTGTGTTAGTGACGCTCCCATGCTGGTCTGGGAGAAATAAAAAAAACTTAGAATGTACCAGCTGCTTCTCTTCCCACGCAGATCGTAAAAGCCGATCGAGGGAATGGGCAAAAATGCAAATCATGTTAACAGGCGATGCGGCTAGCAACCCATCGCTGTATTGATTGCTTTTCCATCTTCTCGCCTACCATGACGCTAAAAGTGGCTTTTGGGTCTTGCGGCCCTGGGCTCTGCATAGAACCGCAAGACCCAAAATGCTCTGTCTGCCCCATTAGGGATAAAGACGTGATAGTATGTATGTATGTTAGTGATAAGAAAAAAAAACATTAGAAAGTAATTTAATACTTACCTAATTATATCAACGTTCTGAAATTTTGATCGCAGTAGTAGTAAATAACGAAGTCTATTAGAGCTAAGTAGGGTTACCAAATTAAAAAGTTTAAGGTATACTATTTTCCTCTTTCTCTCGGGCATCTATTTTACAGCATCGTGAGATGGAACTGTATCACTACTAGCTGTACCCGCGGGCTTCGCTCCCTGTGGGAATTTCGGGATAAAAAGTACCCTATGTCCTTCTCCGAGTCTCAAACTATATCCATACCAAATTTCATCCAAATCGGTTCAGTAATTTAAGCGTGAAGGGGTAACAAAAATACAAACAATATACAAACTCACTTTCGCATTTATAATATTAGTAAGGAATAGGATATAGTAGGATATGGCCTATTACACTCATAGAAACTGTACTAAACCGTATAATATATGTTTAATGGCGGGATTTTTTTCAGCCACCCTTATATTGGGCACATTATGAAACAATCAGCTGTATTTAGATTTTTTTCGTCTTGTTGTTATTAAACTCGTCATATTATAACAACAAGACGTCAATGAAATATTATTTCATCGTTTCAGATGGCGCGAAGCATAACAGAAGAGGTTTTCGTATGCAGATGGAGGAGTAATCTCAACTGTGATGAGCTGTTATCGCCTATATTGACAAGGGAGGGTCTATGTTACACGTTTAATATGTTAAGTGCTGACGAAATATTGAGAGTAGAAAAGTAAGATTTCTTTATTGTCTGTGTTGTGAAACTAATAAAAAATGATCGAAGTTCTTAGTCCTGTAGAAAATTGCTTTCTCAATTCCTTTATTGTTTTCTCTACTAGCATTTTATATTTACTTACTAATACATAAGTTACGAAATTGATGAGAGGTGTATCACGTAGTAAGTATATAATGTATATAATCTGTATTATAGCTGTAAGTCTTCCTAAAATGTAATAAAAAAATAAAAAAATAAAAAAAAAATAAGAAAAGGCTCGATTTAATGGTTAAGACGTCATGGTGAGTAAGTAACACTTGCCCTGGTTAAGGTCACAGCACACTTATCAACTCGGAAAGGGATCGACACCGTATCGCCTTTCGCCGCGCGGTCAACCAGGCGTCAACCTGACGGTACGTCGACTCGACTACGGCTTGGCGACGCCGCGCTTACCGCTCGCCGGCCGCTCTGGTCTGGCTGGCACTACATCATTTTAAACGTAAAGTGTAGCGCACGGTTATGTCTCGGTTCACAATACGCGAGTTGGCAATAATAGCCATCAACTTTTGATTATCTACAAATAAATAAAACGCGGGTGTGAGGAAACGGAAAGACGTCAGCTCGCATACGGAGAGGCGAAAGCGCGCGGACGACGAGCCGCAAGCGCGGGGACCGCTAGTTGACCGACCAGCAAAGCGGTTCGTGAGCTGGTCCCGAGGCGAGGCGTTTACGTTACGAATCCGAATAGTGTGCGTTGCAGTAGGAAGTTTCATTCAAAGAATACTGAGCTGCTCGAGTTGATACGTTAACGTTCCGTTTAAGAGTTGATAAGTGTGCTGTGACCTTTATAGTCTTAACGAATCGAAACTACTTAGCCAGCTTATTCCGATTTCACTGCGTGAATAAAACTGTGTTAAATAGTTAATATAATTATGTCATCTGACGTTAGTTTTTTCAATCATTTATTAGCGTAGGAAATTTTTACGCGTCCCCGCGTTCGAAAGAGGGTAATGTTTATGCAGGTGTATGTATGTATGTATATTTATATGGGAGGCCCTGCAGCCTACTACACGGCTTGAAGGGTAAGAAGGAAGGTGCAAGCTACAAAATAGCAGATTTTCGGAAATGTTTGTTTCGGAAATTCTTTTAGTTTTTAAATAATACTTGTCTAATGTTGATTTCTTGATTTGAAGTTTACATAAAGATTACCAATACCTGGAAGAGAACCGGACCGCAGAATCTTGGAATTTAGAATCTGGATATGCTCCAAGATCATCTATTTTTACGTATCCTAGAAGAGGTTCGGTGAGTCAACATGAGCATCCATATATTGTTTGATTGCTTTTCATGTGTAAGCGGCTAGCAATGTAGGCAGATTTTAAGGCTTCCAATTAAAAGGCATCTGACTGCCTTGCAATGATGATAGCCGGGACAAAGCATGAAGTTAAACCCCTCTAACTTTATGGGACGAAGCAAGAAGTAAATCGGCTTACTATGATGACAGCCGGGACAGAGCAAGAAGTAACTCGACTTACTATGATGACAGCAGGGACGAAGCAAGAAGTAACTCGACTTACTATGATGACAGCCGGGACGAAGCAAGAAGTAACTCGATTTACATTGATAACAGCTGGGAGGAAGCAAGAAATAACTTGACTTATTATGATGACAGCAGGGACGAAGCAAGAAGTGATTCGACTTACTATGATGACAGTCGGGACGAAGCAAGAAGTAACTCGATTTACTATGATGACAGCCGGGACGAAGCAAGAAGTAACTCGACTTACTATGATGACAGCAGGGACGAAGCAAGAAGTAACTCGACTTACTATGATGACAGCCGGGACGAAGCAAGAAGTAACTCGATTTACATTGATAACAGCCGGGAGGAAGCAAGAAATAACTTGACTTATTATGATGACAGCAGGGACGAAGCAAGAAGTGATTCGACTTACTATGATGACAGCCGGGACAAAGCAAGAAGTAACTCGATTTACTATGATGACAGCCGGGACGAAGCAAGAAGTAACTCGACTTACTATGATGACAGCCGGAACGAAGCAAGAAGTAACTCGATTTACATTGATAACAGCCGGGAGGAAGCAATAAATAACTCGACTTACTATGATGACAGCAGGGACGAAGCAAGAAGTAACTCGACTTACTATGATGACAGCCGGGACGAAGCAAGAAGTAACTCGATTTACATTGATAACAGCCGGGAGGAAGCAAGAAATAACTTGACTTACTATGACGACAGCAAGGACGAAGCAAGAAGTAACTCGATTTACTATGATGACAGCCGGGACGAAGCAAGAAGTAACTCGACTTACTATGACGACAGCCGGGACGAAGCAAGAAGTAACTCGACTTACTATGATGACAGCCGGGACGAAGCAAGAAGTAACTCGATTTACATTGATAACAGCCGGGAGGAAGCAAGAAATAACTTGACTTACTATGACGACAGCAGGGACGAAGCAAGAAGTAACTCGGATTACTATGATGACAGCAGGGACGAAGCAAGAAGTAACTTGACTTACTATGATGACAGCCGGGACGAAGCAAGAAGTAACTCGACTTACTATGATGACAGCCGGGACGAAGCAAGAAGTAACTCGATTTACATTGATAACAGCCGGGAGGAAGCAAGAAATAACTTGACTTATTATGATGACAGCAGGGACGAAGCAAGAAGTGATTCGACTTACTATGATGACAGCCGGGACGAAGCAAGAAGTAACTCGATTTACTATGATGACAGCCGGGACGAAGCAAGAAGTAACTCGACTTACTATGATGACAGCCGGGACGAAGCAAGAAGTAACTCGATTTACATTGATAACAGCCGGGAGGAAGCAAGAAATAACTTGACTTACTATGACGACAGCAGGGACGAAGCAAGAAGTAACTCGGATTACTATGATGACAGCAGGGACGAAGCAAGAAGTAACTTGACTTACTATGATGACAGCCGGGACGAAGCAAGAAGTAACTCGATTTACATTGATAACAGCCGGGAGGAAGCAAGAAATAACTTGACTTACTATGACGACAGCAGGGACGAAGCAAGAAGTAACTCGGATTACTATGATGACAGCCGGGACGAAGCAAGAAGTAACTCGACTTACTATGATGACAGCCGGGACGAAGCAAGAAGTAACTCGATTTACATTGATAACAGCCGGGAGGAAGCAAGAAATAACTTGACTTATTATGATGACAGCAGGGACGAAGCAAGAAGTGATTCGACTTACTATGATGACAGCCGGGACGAAGCAAGAAGTAACTCGACTTACTATGACGACAGCCGGGACGAAGCAAGAAGTAACTCGACTTACTATGATGACAGCCGGGACGAAGCAAGAAGTAACTCGATTTACATTGATAACAGCCGGGAGGAAGCAAGAAATAACTTGACTTACTATGACGACAGCAGGGACGAAGCAAGAAGTAACTCGGATTACTATGATGACAGCAGGGACGAAGCAAGAAGTAACTCGATTTACATTGATAACAGCCGGGAGGAAGCAAGAAATAACTTGACTTACTATGACGACAGCAGGGACGAAGCAAGAAGTAACTCGGATTACTATGATGACAGCCGGGACGAAGCAAGAAGTAACTCGATTTACATTGATAACAGCCGGGAGGAAGCAAGAAATAACTTGACTTATTATGATGACAGCAGGGACGAAGCAAGAAGTGATTCGACTTACTATGATGACAGCCGGGACGAAGCAAGAAGTGATTCGACTTGCTATGATGACAGCCGGGACGAAGCAAGAAGTAACTCGACTTACTATGATGACAGCCGGGACGAAGCAAGAAGTAACTCGGCTTACTATGATGACAGCCGGGACGAAGCAAGAAGTAACTCGGCTTACTATGATGACAGCCGGGACGAAGCAAGAAGTAACTCGACTTACTATGATGACAGCAGGGACGAAGCAAGAAGTAACTCGGCTTACTATGATGACAGCCGGGACGAAGCAAGAAGTAACTCGGCTTACTATGATGACAGCCGGGACGAAGCAAGAAGTAACTCGGCTTACTATGATGACAGCCGGGACGAAGCAAGAAGTAACTTGACTTACTATGATGACAGTCGGGACGAAGCAAGAAGTAACTCGGCTTACTATGATGACAGCCGGGACGAAGCAAGAAGTAACTCGGCTTACTATGATGACAGTCGGGACGAAGCAAGAAGTGATTCGACTTACTATGATGACAGCCGGGACGAAGCAAGAAGTAACTCGGCTTACTATGATGACAGTCGGGACGAAGCAAGAAGTGATTCGACTTACTATGATGACAGCCGAGACGAAGCAAGAAGTGATTCGACTTACTATGATGACAGTCGGGACGAAGCAAGAAGTAACTCGACTTACGATGATGACAGCCGGGACGAAGCAAGAAGTGACTCGACTTACTATGATGACAGCCGAGACGAAGCAAGAAGTGATTCGACTTACTATGATGACAGCCGGGACGAAGCAAGAAGTGATTCGACTTGCTATGATGACAGCCGCGACGAAGCAAGAAGTGATTCGACTTGCTATGATGACAGCCGGGACGAAGCAAGAAGTGATTCGACTTGCTATGATGACAGCCGGGACGAAGCAAGAAGTAACTTGACTTACTATGATGACAGCAGGGACGAAGCAAGAAGTAACTCGGCTTACTATGATGACAGCCGGGACGAAGCAAGAAGTGATTCGACTTACTATAATGACAGCCGGGACGAAGCAAGAAGTGATTCGACTTACTATGATGACAGCCGGGACGAAGCAAGAAGTAACTTGACTTACTATGATGACAGCCGGGACGAAGCAAGAAGTGATTCGACTTACTATGATGACAGTCGGGACGAAGCAAGAAGTAACTTGACTTACTATGATGACAGCCGGGACGAAGCAAGAAGTGATTCGACTTGCTATGATGACAGCCGGGACGAAGCAAGAAGTGATTCGACTTACTATGATGACAGCCGGGACGAAGCAAGAAGTAACTTGACTTACTATGATGACAGCCGGGACGAAGCAAGAAGTGATTCGACTTGCTATGATGACAGCCGGGACGAAGCAAGAAGTAACTTGACTTACTATGATGACAGTCGGGACGAAGCAAGAAGTGATTCGACTTGCTATGATGACAGCCGGGACGAAGCAAGAAGTAACTTGACTTACTATGATGACAGCCGGGACGAAGCAAGAAGTGATTCGACTTGCTATGATGACAGCCGGGACGAAGCAAGAAGTGATTCGACTTACTATGATGACAGCCGGGACGAAGCAAGAAGTAACTTGACTTACTATGATGACAGCCGGGACGAAGCAAGAAGTGATTCGACTTACTATGATGACAGCCGGGACGAAGCAAGAAGTAACTCTACTTACTATGATGACAGCCGGGACGAAGCAAGAAGTAACTCTACTTACTATGATGACAGCCGGGACGAAGCAAGAAGTAACTCGGCTTACTATGATGACAGCCGGGACGAAGCAAGAAGTAACTCGACTTACTATGATGACAGCCGGGACGAAGCAAGAAGTAACTTGGCTTACTATGATGACAGTCGGGACGAAGCAAGAAGTGATTCGACTTGCTATGATGACAGCCGGGACGAAGCAAGAAGTGATTCGACTTACTATGATGACAGCCGGGACGAAGCAAGAAGTAACTTGGCTTACTATGATGACAGTCGGGACGAAGCAAGAAGTGATTCGACTTACTATGATGACAGTCGGGACGAAGCAAGAAGTGATTCGACTTACTATGATGACAGCCGGGACGAAGCAAGAAGTGATTCGTTTTACTATGATGACAGCCGGGACGAAGCAAGAAGTGATTCGACTTGCTATGATGACAGCCGGGACGAAGCAAGAAGTAACTTGACTTACTATGATGACAGCCGGGACGAAGCAAGAAGTGATTCGACTTGCTATGATGACAGCCGGGACGAAGCAAGAAGTAACTTGACTTACTATGATGACAGCCGGGACGAAGCAAGAAGTGATTCGACTTGCTATGATGACAGCCGGGACGAAGCAAGAAGTAACTTGACTTACTATGATGACAGCCGGGACGAAGCAAGAAGTGATTCGACTTGCTATGATGACAGCCGGGACGAAGCAAGAAGTAACTTGACTTACTATGATGACAGCCGGGACGAAGCATGACTTCCTTACAAACGCGAAATACCTAAGCTTTATTTAACTAAACTTTCTAGCTGTCAAGCAACGCGAGGAAATATGAGCTTAACTGCTTGGACTCGATGGAGCGTTTTAAGTTCACATCGCGCGATGACGTCGGCCGGTGTGAGAATGCCTTAGGGTTGACTCAATGTTGTAAAATACAAAAATGTACGTGACACATATTTATGAAATGAAATTTTATTAAAAAAGGATCTATAGATGATTTGACTTTAAACGTTGTGACGTAATAAGAGCGTGTGATTTTCATAGAAACTTCATAAACTGTGAATGTACGAGAACCGTACATCGCAATGAGAAACATACGATATTGAGTAATTCGTTATAGCATACTTTCTAGTTCACGTAAATTGTTTTTATATACTTTACTAGAGGAGCTCAGTGGCCCAGCGGGATTGCGCACTAGCGCTATTGCATGTAGAGCGGCACCGGGCGTGGTCTCCACTTAGATGGGTGACCACAAGTGGCATAAAAATTGAGTTCCTCTGTGCTTCGGAAGGCACGTATAAGCCATTGGTCCCGGCTGTCATTTTGTATGGCAGTCGTTAAGCTATGTCAGATGCATTTAGGAAGCTTGAAAAATCTGAAGCTAGTGTTGGCCACTTACACACACGAAAAACGACAATTGTTTATTGATTCTTTGATTTTGACATTCGAATACCGCAGAATAATGTCTTGAATTTGACATCGTTAAAACGCTTGTTTATATTGTAAAGAAACAATACGCAGTAAGCTTCCACGTGGGCGGCGTCCCTCTGCCACTTTTGCGTTCGTACACACGGCTAGCCGGTAGGTAAATATAGCGCGACTTTGGTCGTCTGACTGAGGTCTGACTGGGTGTGGGTGTAGGGAATTTTTCAAACAGTCGTCGGGTTTCTTTTGCTTCTGTCTATTTGTCTGTCCGTCTGTCCGTCCGTCTGACTATCACCAGTTTGTATCTCATGTACCGCGACTCTTAGATTTTTCACAGATTATGCATTTCTGTTGCCGCTATAGCAACAACTAGTTTTAATAATTATCATTTCAGGATGATGTTGATTCAGGATTAATGATAATACCAATGCTATACGAAACAGACAAGGATTATCTTTGCACCGGACCTGTACAAGGATTTAAAGTAAGTTTTTTAGAGTTTGTTATTAGTAGTTTCTTACTAGGATTTTTTTGAGCTACGATACCCAGGATGAGGATGTTGGTTTTTACCCCACTGCATTAAAAGAATGGTTATGTTTTTTTGTGTGTACAATGTGGAAGGTACATACCTGTAATAAATCGAACCACCGGCTATACTAGATCACTAATAGTACAAAGAAATTAAAATAACAGTCAAAACATTTTAAACTAGTAGTTCGCCACGAACTTAGACCTCGCGATTATATCTTCTACTACCAAGCAAAGCAAGCAATCCAATACATGACAATTGAACACAATTAACCGACTAAACAAATTAAACAAAACTGTAAACACGCAAGACAACAAAAAGTCATACGATTCTAGACAAAATCAAGTCAATCTTGTAAACTTATGAAAAAAAAATCATAGCGAGTTCTAAGAATTTAAAATTTTTGTTATATAAGTTGTTAGACATCTACTTATTGTGTTTTTGTGAACTATATGGTATTGAATGTACGCAACAAATATTTGTCAATTTTCTTTTTTTCTTAAAAACAGTGGCCTTGTAACTCGGAAGTCGCGGGTTTGATTCCCACGGGAGACATGCATTTTTTAAAAAGTTGTTCAGTAACTCGGACTGAATTCACCCATAAATAATTTCAGTATATTTTGTAAAAAAAATTGTATTGTATATCCGTCACGGCTCAGTCAGCTAGACTTCGCGAGTCACCCTAAACCCATTTAAGTATAACGTATAAAAAAGTTGTCCGGACAAAAAAGTTGTTCAAATAAAAAAATTGCGTTTTTATAATGGCAACAAAAAAGTCTAATGACATTTTTGAAAATATTTAGAAATGGCGGACGTATGACAGTTTTAAAATTTTGAACCCCCATATTTCGGCCATTTTGAAAAATTTGGAAAAACTGGCTCGACAAAAAAATTCTATTTCGTTGCTGAACCTGCTTACAAAATTTCATGAGAATCGGTTAAGAAATGCGACCTGTAGGCGAGAACAGACAGACAGACAGACAGACAGACAGACAGACAGACAGACAGACAGACAGACGGACAAAAGAATTTTTGGCTAATCTCGAAACTGAGACGCTTCGCTCGCTTCGCTCGCTCGGTCAAAAATCGACATTTCCATTCGAATTGCCCGGGCGGCTGCACACTTTCGTATGGAAATGCCGAATTTTAATTTTGGAACACCTTATGTCCCTTTCACGTTGTATACTAATAAATACTATTAATGTATACATACATTTGAAAAACTATAGTTTTTGGCAAAGTAGAATAAGACCACTCTTCAATCTTTCCATGGATGTCGTAGAAGGCGATTTACTACATAAACATAGCAAGCTAAACAAAGCTTATCTATCAAATTCGGCTGGCCAGCGTAGAGAGTGTAGGACTGTAGGTACTAAGGTCATTCCGTCCGGCCTTCATTCCTAGCCAGACCATTGGGTTCTAGGGCCGCCGGGATATTGGTGGTGACGAGAGAACGCAGGATTATATTATTAAGGGCTGGGCTGCATGACGCCCTAAGATGTGGGACTACACATGTAGCGCCTACCCGCAGCGCAGTTGCCACGCCGAACGCATCATTTTGCAGAAATGTGCCCAGGTTTGCAGATAGTAAGTCCGTAACCAAAGTCCAGATTCCCATGATTGCGCTACAGCCGGAAGGCGGGCACGCTCTACAGAATTGCTCGACGTTTCTATTAAATGATCTTGTGCAATTCTGCGGGCCGCCCCAGTGTCTCTGCGAATTTGGGTAATTAGGAATTTTGAATTTGGAAGTAAGCTTGCACAGGTGCTCCTGGCCTCCGATGCATAGCAAATTTCGCTTGGAGAGTTAACATAATTTTTGAAGTGAAAACTTCTTTAGCGGCGTTGTGCACTTTTTTTGGAATGGGTAAAAAATGTTAAACTCGCGTCAGGACACGCTCGCGTCAGGACACGTGACCTGATCGAAAATTCGTAAGACGGATGGAGAGTAGACAGCTGGCGCGGCGTAGGAGAGGGAGTATCCCTCTCTCTTTCTACGGCGCGGCGTAAATGTATGCCTGCGCCTACTGTTTCGTATATCAAAAATGCACAACGTTAATATTCAAGTTTTCACTTCTGCCGGCACTCCCAGAGCGCAACCCGTCTTTTTTCTTATAAAGACTTTCAATGCTATGTATCTTAGACAAAAACACTGGGAGAGCCACACTAGAAATTTTGCGGATATCTAAGGCCCCATACCTGATAGGTAAAGAGGCTTGGTCCCAAATACAATCGTGAAAATCTATATTGAGAATGGACGAAAGGGAATTTTGAATAAACCTATCTAACCTGTGGAGCAGATGGGGATGTTTCCAAAAATGACTGCACCGCAGATTATAAGTGTTTGGGATGAACAGGCAGTATCGAATTATGGTATATGCGAAATGGGATTCGATATCCAGGAGACGGCTCGAAGCTTTCTGGAAATTATCAATATTTTGGTCAATGAAATTAGGAAATGTTTCTTCAAAAATAGGTGAGCCAAGTCAGTGATCGTTCAATCTTCGGTTAGAGCAGTTGTGTCACATTTACATACGACGCGCATTAATGCAGTGCAGTAAAGTGCTAATGCATCAAACCAAAGTCCATCGTCGTCACGTATCTCGGCCGGCCGCGATGACTTACATCGGTGAGTCACTGCACCTTGCTATGTTTACGTACGACAAATAATTGTTAAGGCGACAATCCCCTGCATTCAAAATGAGTACGACACCATCTAAATCCATTCAGATCAAAAGTGAAACGGAACGCTTCCTTTACGACCGTTTTAAAAGTGAACAGAATGAAAGGCTAAAACAGCAGAGTCTTATCGAGGAATTACAGAACCAAATTGCGGTTCTCTAAAAACAGTTGCAATGCGCTGTTGAATCAAAGGCTACAGCCCAAGCAACAACTAGCTCGGAAACATCAGCGCCTCATGCTGAGTATACTACTGACGACGAAGAATTGACTAAAGAGACAGAGTGGATTAGAACAAAGTCTAGGAAAAAGAGGAAGTTGAACACGTCTCCCACACTCTTCCCTCAGGCAAAAGAATGCCAACTAACTGAAAACACAAAAAAAGTTCTTCCACCTCCTCCTATCGTGGTAGATGGTGTGGATGACTACCAGAAATTCTATGACTTTTTGTCACGAGATCAATCCGTTAGCAACTTACACAGTAAAGATGTTGCATGGTGACTGCGTAAAGATAAAATTCAAGATGGCTGCCGAATCTCACCTGCATCGGTATCCAGGTTGTTTCTGGATCGAATTCGAATCCAAACATTTTTGGATTTTAAGATGGCCTCTGGAAATTAATTTTTTAATTCTTTTTTTTACTAAATATCCTTAAATTCAAATTTAAATTAAGTGTTCATACAGCTTTTTTGCAGTAAGGAATCTTGTTTCCAGCGGGTGTACCACGACACCCATCCCATCATGTTGAATAATCACTTGCTTATCATAAGTGTTGTTATTATTGCAATAGGTTTATAAACTATTGTCTGTTTTGCAGATATCTCTTCATAACCCTGCTGAGCTGCCAAAACTTACACAAAACTATATTCGTGCACTCCCGAACGAAGAAGTGACAGTTGCTGTCAAACCCAAAATGATGACGACCTCAGCTAGCTTAAAACTATATGAACCTGAGAGGTAGGTAATGTAGCCAAAGTTTTGAGTATAGTAACGTCTACGCCAGAAGGAGGGTTATATTTTTTGAGTGTTTGTTTGTATGTAGATACATTTCTTTAGTACGATCTGCAGCCAAAATGGCTTGAAGAATTTTTGACGCAGCGGGGTTTTGATTTTTTATATATATTTTTTTTACTGATAATTAAAACTTATTATAACTTATCTGTAATATAAATAGAGGAACAACATTATAAGCTATTAACTACAATTTTAAATAATAAAAACTCAGTCTATGATAATATTTTAAATCATTTATCATTCCATATCTTTGAATATTATAATAATGTAAGTAATTTAAAACGCTACAAAATTTCACTTAACATCGGTTAGAATATTGTGCAGTTCCGCTACTTATCACTGTCGGGGTTCATTTGATATGCCTAGCTAATAAACTTGTCTCTCAATATTTTTGTTGACTGGATGAGATCCTTTCCAAACTTCAAAATTCTTATTTGCTTAAACTGTGTAAAAATAGGTGGTACATACAATCCTGGGATAATTTCAAGTTTCTTCAAGTTTTTTTTCCTTAAATCTTGATCTGTTATATACGAGGGGCATGCCAAAAGTAATTAATACTCTTTACTCAATAATATGATAATGGCAAGTTATACGCCATCGAAAACACATAAATTTAAATATAACATATTTAAATTCAAATATTTTTTCATAAAAGTGCCTATTTTTGTGAGAATCCGGCGGGAATTTGCCTTCAGCAATGGAATTTTGTGCTATATATTTATTATGATTACAAAACCTCAAAAATGTTTTGAACTTTTGGTTATTACTTCGGCTGCCAATCGCAGTCACACGATAAAATGTCCAAGCCGTTGAAAATTTGTTCGCGAAAACCGACGAATTACATATGTAAAGCTTGAGCGAGAACTGGGTATTGGATCAGCACTGCTGCTGGGTTTGTATTACTCACAGACATATATATAGATAGACGACTTAAATGCACCTACTTCGCGTGTAAAGCGGCGATTACACTACACGATTCGTCGGGGACGATTTCACGCAGGCTTCCTAAATCGAAAAGTGTAATCGCTGACAGGGAGACAGTGTCCCGATATCGGGTGATCGGGGCTTCCCGACCGCCCTGTTTCCCTATTTAGGGCGTAAATCGGGTGATGTAATCGCTGTCCCGAGACAGGGCGTTCAGAAGTGCCATTTTTGAAACGCGAAGTCTCCTAAACGAATATCTTTCCATACAAAAAATAGTTCGTGTAGTGACTCCGCGTTTCAAAAATGGCACTTCTGATATGAACTTAAAATAAATACATATATATTTCTTAAAAAGATACTCTTTTTTACTCCGGCATTTTCTTTTTTTTCACATTTACACCCGCAGTTGCGTCAAAAGCGACACGCACTTGACCAATATTTGAATTTTGGCAAGCACAGGTGCCACTCTTTCAACATCAAGTTCGGCTGACAACTGAGTTAGGGAGGCGATCTAGTGCAGTGTAATCACAACGCCCTGTCTGTCGCCCCTGCTCATCGGCCCGACGGATCGTGAAGTGTAATCGCCGCTTAAGTTCTCAGACAAAGCGTCGAGGTTGGCCGCCGCTACTGACAGTCCGCCCGTGTCTGTGATTGCAGCCGGACGGCAGCAAAAAATAAGATAATGCCTCGTTGCGTGATAATAAACTGCAACAGCCCAAAAATTGCAAGCGCCTATAGTCAAGGACATATTTCCTATCACAGCTAAATTATTAAAAAAAAATATATGCGTAAATTCATTTTAAAACAATTTTTTAAGCATTCCAAGCGGTGATTCCAAGATTATACCTAAATAAGTATAGATTAAGGTTTAAAAACTATATTCACATTACATAGCCGCGTTTGCTTTGAGCGTTTGATCCGACGTTGTGTGTTAAGAAGCAATGAATATCGAAACAAGCGATACTGTCGCGCTTCGCTACGACGTCGTGGTACCGGCAATTTCTCATTCGTCAGTAAAATTTAGCGACTAGTGTAGTTCATTCTATAACATATACCAATAATCGATTTTAATCGATATCGGACTGACGAATAATATTAACTATTATTAAAGAGCCAATTTAATAGATTATAAACAAGCTTAGCTTAGCTTAGCTCTCATGCTGGTCTGGGAGAAATAAAAAAACTTAGAATGTACCAGCTGCTTCTCTTCCCAAGCAGATCGTAAAAGCCGATCGAGGGAATGGGCAAAAATGCAAATCATGTTAACAGGCGATGCGGCTAGCAACCCATCACTGTATTGATTGCTTTTCCATCTTCTCGCCCACCATGACGCTAAAAGTGGCTTTTGGGTCTTGCGGCCCTGGGCTCTGCATAGAACCGCAAGACCCAAAATGCTCTGTCTGCCCCATTAGGGATAAAGACGTGATAGTATGTATGTATGTATGTATGTATAAACAAGCTCATTTCCTAATTTATACTTTAGAAAACGAGGGTAATATTTTCAGAGTTCATTTATTTATATTTATTTATTTAAACTTTATTGCACAGTAAAAAAACGTACAAGTGGCGGACCTAGTTCATGTATGTAATATGGTCGCTCTTTGAACATATACTACTGGTCACACGTTGGTGAACAAAACCGCGCGTGCGTCACTGCTCACTGCTCGTTAGTGAGTCGTCCCTACTGAATTTCCCCCATTGAAGCGGTATATTTTCGATACCTCTACGCGGAGTGAGACAAGCCTGACATGGCTAAGAACGACCGCAAGGGAAGTTGCTTCAACGTTAAAAAACGCATTGAAATCGGTAAAAACGTGTTTTTTTTATAGATAATAGTACGGAACCCTTCGTTCGCGAATTCGACTCGCACTTGGCCGATTATTTAAGAATAATAATAGTTTATTTTTAAAGTTCAATTAAAATATTTACATTATTTGTAATTTTTAGTTTTAATTTAAATTTTAATAAGTTGGTATAGTTTGAATTTCAGTTAAATTGAAATAATTTGAGTACAAATATTTATTCTTTATTATCAAACAATTTTCCGTTTAGAATCATTTGGTTATCCAATTTCATATCATTCGTCAATCAGAAAATCGATTGTGATTTTTATCACAAATCGATTAACTTGAAAGTTAATCGATCGTATGGTTAGCGAGCGCGGAGTGAGCGAGCGAGACCACAGATATAAAATCAATGAGTATGCTCATACTCATTATAGTGAGACTGAGACGATCAGGGCGGCGGCGTGCGTCTTCAATCAATCGTTTAAATCGTTGCGAGCGGTTTCTTTGAATCGGTTTGAATTTCCCGTCACTAAAATTGCCTGTGACGTCACAGTAGGCATTTAAAAAGTTGGCACGCTTGGTTTCCATACAAATCTTGATACGGGCGTTATCTATTACATCTTTATCTGTGGTATTACTACTGATTCAGCAGCAATGCAAACCCATATTCATGATCACCTTTCTCCCCGTAAGCGTTGTTCAAAATGAGACTGACTGATGAACAGAAAGACCACCGGGTAGATTGGTGCCGATATTTTATATTCGTTAATCGACCGTATAGAGCTTTGAAGATGAACCTACACCAACAAAATTTGGTCAGTTGCGCAGCACGCAGAAATAATTCGTTTTTTTTTATAAGACCGTCATATCGCTACTGTGGTGCTAAAGGATCAAAAAACAGTTAATTCTGAGTGGTATGTGTCAGTTTGTGCCCCAGCAGTATTATCAACTTGGTGTGACAAGCAACCGAAGTCAGGAATCCGGCAACTTCTTTGGCACCACGACAACGCCTCGCCGCACACGTCCGCCAGAACGCTTGATTTTTTAATTCCAAAAACTCCCCTGACTTAGCACCTTGCGATTTTTACTTGTTTCCCAAAATTAAATAAAAATTGAAAGGCAAGAGATTTTTAGAGCAAGGAAGATGCCTACTATTCCACTATATTTACCACTAGCTGCCTGCAATTTCGAAATTTCCGAGGTATGTGAAAAAGAGTGGTCAGAGGTGTTTTCCAACTGGTTTAAACGCATGGAAAAGTGTATACATACTCAGGGTGAATACTTTAAAGATATTAATAAATTTTTTTTGGCATACCCCTCGTATTTGCATGTAAATAAATATACTTAGGGACAAATTACACTGATTGAGTTAGCCCCAAAGTAAGTTTGAGACTTGTGTTATGGCACAGAATTAATAATAATATTACATACAGAATGGAAACTCGCACCGTCCCCCGCAATCTGGCGTCCCCGCAACTCCTCCCCCGTTATTGAGACGTGTAAGAGCCTGTAAAACAGGGTTCTTGCTAGTCGCACGTTGACGTTACGCGAGTTACTTAGGATTATTGAATCATAATGGTGAGAAACTGCGCATATTATCATTGTTTATCCACGGAAAACAAAAAAGAACGAAAATTTTATAGATTTTCGAGTGATGAAAACAGGTAAGCAAAGCAACATATTCTGTGGTGGCGACCCTGATTGTTTAACTCACACATTTGACGTGTGCACAGATGTATTGTTTCGCTTGTAGTAGTTCTAGGTAAATATGCTGCTCCGTTTGTATGAAGTGCCATACCTGTGGTTATGGTATACTAACTCAACGATACAATATTTTACATCCAAGATGATAAACATCCAAGACCCAGGTCAATTTGAAAAAGGCCATTTTCCAACTTGCCCTAACCTGGGATCGAGCACGGAACCTCTGGGTGGCGGACCAGCATTGTAACCACCACCACGCCACGGCGGGATATGTACAATAAAGATATCAAATAAACGAGCAAGTCACATATTCAAAAAGATGTTTTCACAACCCTTTAATGTTTTTAACGACCTCTCAAACGATACTCCATTCATACTACACACACATACTACGTACGTGTTGTACGAAAATAAAAATCATTCCCACTGTACATGTTGGGAATATTCTGAAAAGTTTTCAAGATACCTATATCATCTGGTTTCTTTTGTTTTAGACGTCAATGCTACTTTCAAAGTGAGAAATATCTTCGTTACTTCAAGATTTATACCCAAGCCAATTGTGAACTTGAGTGTATTTCAAATTACACTAATAGCAGATGTGGTTGTGTTCACATAGCAATGCCCCGTAAGTTCACCCTCTAATATTATATGTGCAAGATGATATGTACCTGTTCGCATTTTGCTAATCCTTATCCTTATATATAAAAACTACTGAACCGATTTTAAAATTTGATTTGCACACTGTGTGCAATTTGATCCAACTTGAAAGATGGATAGCTTTAAAGTCCACGCGAAGGAAGTCGCGGCATCGGTATTTTTACAAGCTTTTATTTAGTTTCACCTGTCCCGTTGTCTGTCGTTCTGTCTGTCATCAAATCTTGCAAGTTAAATTTAACCCACTTCCCGATTTATATATATATATATGTAAACTGTAATACTTTTACTTCTTCTTCTACTTACTTATGCTACTTGTCAATGTAATTATTGTATATAACTGGCTATCGTGTTCTTGCTTCTTTAAATTTCCTTGATCTTCTCTTTTTCTATTTCACTTCTACTTTTGAAGACTTGTAAATGGCTTTCTATTTTTTATTGTTTCTATATAATCTGTATTATAGCATTTATAGCTGTAAGTCTTCCAAAAATGTATCTAATAAATAAATAAATACTCACAGACGGTCCCGAAATGAATGTTTGTAATCTAGGAAAGGTGTCATGTATCCACAACGCAAGATGTGAGTAGTATTTCAATATTTCATATCACACTACTATATCACCACTACCTTAGTAATTTAGTATTACCTCGTTCGTAGATACCTACACAAATTTGAATGTTTTCTGGTTAAACCACACAAAAAATATTGCCGAATATTGTGCTCTCCACTGGCAGATCAAATAGCTGAATTATAGCAGTAGGTGATGCGACTAGCAACTGGTCACTATTTGCTTATCTTACTTTGAAAGTTTATTAAATCATTTTTATAAACGTTCATCGATCTCTTTATTTATTGTTAATTTTTATTCTGTTTTTGTTAACCGACTTCAAAAAAGGAGGAGATTATCAATTCCTCTGAATATTTTGTTATTTTTTTATGGTTCCATACCCCAAGGGTAAAAACGGGACCCTTCTACTAAGACTCCACGGTCCGTCTGTTCGTCTGACGGTCACCAGGCTGTATCTCATGAATGATAGCTAGGCAGCTGAAATTTTCACAGATGATTTGTTTCAACAAATACTAAAAACATAATGAAATAAATATTTAAGGGGGCTCCCATACAACAAACGTGAATTTTTTGCCGTTTTTGCTCGATATCTCGATAGGCAACAGGTAGATGCTTGAAATATTTACAGAATATTTAGTTGTTTATTCAGTTTTTAAATAAATAATTAAATTAAAATAAAACAAATATTTAAAGGGGGCTCCCATACAACAAACGTTATTTTTTACGGAACGGATTTGATACGGAACCCTTCGTGCGTGAGTCCGACTTGCACTTGGCCGGTTATTAATGAATATTTACTGATTACCCGAAGATGCCTGAACTAATTTGGTAGATGCTTTGTTTTGTTTGAATGAGCATACTTGTCAGGTGGTCCCAAACAGTTGATCAAAAGCGGTGATGTAGTTTGGTGTTGAAGTCTGTTTTTTTTTAATTATTGACTTTTTGACTGATTAACCTGTCCACTTGCCAGCGGAATTAGTGACAGTTCAAATGGAATCCAGATTAGAGAGCGAGATGTCTGAAGTTTCGGACGAAGCGAGGACTATCAGCCAGAACTGCAAGTGCTTGCCATCCTGCACTGCCATCGAGTACGAGGCGGAGACTTCAAACATGGACTACGAACTGACAAATGTCTTTCGAGCATATGGACTAAGCACTACAGAGTAAGAATCATCGAAGAGACTCTATTAGAGAAGCACTTTTTATTGTTACCTTTTTTTTATGTTATAAGTCGGCAAACGAGCAAGCGAGCCTCCTGATGGTAAAAGGTCATCGCTGCCCATGGACACATACAACACCGGAGGTTGCCGGCCTTTTAGAGTCCTATTAACACACCTTTTGAAGAACCCCATGTTGTAGCGCAAAGGAAACACCTCAGCTGGACGCTTATTCCACATCTGATACGTCCTGGGGAAAAATGAACGTGATGCCCTAGTGGTTTTTGGATACCAGGCGTCTAAGATATTGGGGTGAGCTCTCTCTCTGTGACGCGAGGTGCGGTGGTAAAATCGTGACGGTGGCACCAAATCAAAAAGTTCCTCAGAACACTCCCCGTTGTAGAGACGATAGAACATACATAAAGAGCCCACGTCTCTCCGGTGTCTTAGTGTTTCTAATCTGTCTGTAAGTTTGGGATCGTCGACAATACGAACAGCCCGACGTTGGATCGAGTCAAGTGAAAGGAGTTGGTATTCTGGTGCTCCAGCCCAGAGAAACGAGCAGTACTCCATGTGTGGTCGGACTTGGGCTTTGTAAAGTAAAAGCCTGTGACCCGGTGTAAAGTACTTCTTCGCTCTGTTGAGCACACCAAGTTTTTTAGACGCCAGTTTGGCTTTATTCTCCAAATGACCCCGGTATTGGACTTCGCTCGATATTTCTACACCTAGGATCCCAATACTTTTAGAGATCGTTAGGGGAGTGTTCTGAAATTGAGGCGCTACAGTAAAAGGGGTTTTCTTGGCAGAAAATGTGCAAACTTGTGTCTTAGAAGGGTTAAAGGAGACTAAATTCTCACCACCCCATTCGGAGACTTTCTCGAGGGTGGAATCAATCTCAGACACAAGCTTAGTTCTGCTCTCTGCAACGGTTGCTGGGGTCATTTTCGCACGACCATTGTAATGTGCATCGCTCGTACTGTCATCCGCATAACAATGAATGTTACCAGAAAGTAACATGTCATTGATATGCAGAAGGAACAAAGTAGGGTATAACACAGAACCCTGGGGAACGCCAGCATTGATTGGCATAGTTTCAGAGCATAGGCCGTCTACAACGACTTGTATGCTACGCCCAGATAAGAAGCTGGCGATCCAAGTGCATAACCCAAATATTTATCCAAATATTATTAAACTATATCAAACTTTGTTGTTTCAAAGTACAAATATACTTTTAATAAATGGCGGACTTAATGCTAAGAGCATTTCCTTCCAGTTCCGCAGGATGTATCATCATTTCAAACACATAACGTCCACTGCTGGACATAGGCCTCTCCTAAAGATTTCCAAAATGACCGATCTAGACCGGCTTGCATCCAACGCCTTCCAAGCGACCTGAAGGTATGTATACTATTGTGTAATTAGAACTTTAACGTGAGGTTAGATAATAGAAACTTAATATGATACGTCAGCGATATTTAACATTTTTTTCATTATTATCTGTATCTCTTTTTGAGATCACGGATCTTCTCAATCGGTTCTTTGGGAGGCTTGCGCGGGGATACAGATCTAACCCTTTGGAGAAGTTGATGTAATGTGACGCTCCTGCCGAAACCCATTCCTGGATATGCCGATATGCGGCATATCCAGGAATGGGTTACGGCAGGAGAAAGATCTATTGCAAGAAAATGGAAAAGGTTTATGGTTCATAGAATGAGATTAGAATGGAATGATGGTGGGCTAAATAGAAACGTATTTTTTATTACTATCAGTTTTTTAATTTCTGATTTAAGATATTTAAATTCTACCTTTCAGGTTGGATGATAATTCTTCGACTTCACCTCAGTTTACTCGGATACGAATATTCTTTAAGGGCCACAGTTTATCTCATTAAGACGATCGGAGCTGTACGGCTTGACTGATTTTCTGGCCAACTGCGGAGGTCTACTGGGTCTGTTCATGGGTTTCTCCTTACTCAGCTTGGCAGAAATTGTTTATTTCTTGACTATAAGGTATGTGGATATAAAGAAACGAGAGAATTGTCAAAATCAGGGAATTATTATATTTAAAAGTGGTTACTCACGTCTATACCAGCACCAGTTAAATTTACTAATTATATAAAAAAAATATGACGAATAAATATACATTATAAATAAAATATAAAAAATTCCATGCTGGTCTGGGAAAAAATAAAAACTTAGAATGTACCTACTTCTCTTCCCGCGCAGATCGTCAAAGCCGATCGAGGAAATGGGCGAAAATGCGAATCATGTTAACAGGCGATGCGGCTAGCAACCCATCACTGTATTGATTGCTTTTCCATCTTCTCGCCCACTATGACGCTAAATGTGGCTTTTGGGTTCTATGCAGAGCCCAGGGCCGCAAGACCCAAAATGCTCTGTCTGCCCCATTAGGGATAAAGACGTGCGTGATAGTATGTATGTATAAAAATCAGTTTTAAGCATACTTTGCGAAAAGTTGTTTCCAGATTGGTAGACTATTGCAGGCTTGATTATCCGAAAAGAAAGACGATTCCGTATTTCGAAAGGCATATATCAACTGTAGGTCCCGAACGCCATCCAGCGTTTGGCAAACCTATCGAAGGATTGGTTCTGGTCTACCCTTTAGGTTATGGAGGTCAGACGGCAGTCGCTCTGTGTAAAAACCAGTAACGTCGTCAAATCACCTAGATTAGGTAGCGGACCCCGGGCTCTGAAGCGTTACCGCTGAGGATGCAACCGGGAATACGGGAGGATGATAATGATGATAATTTTAAGGCCATACCCAAATTTTCCGGGGTCCAGTGGCGCCGCTATTTAAAATAAATCATTTAAATGGAAACGGAGATATCATTCAAAGTATTTTTTAAACTACTTTTTGTATTTTAAAGTGAGAACGTGAAGCTTTCCTACGCACATTTGCGAAAAACGGGCACTTTTAGCTAATGTGCGTAGAAAAGCTTCACGTTCGCACTTTAAATTATAAACAGTAGTTCATAAAATAGTTTTAAGGGTTATCTAGGGCTTGACCAAGACACAATTTTGAATGATATCTCCGTTTCCTTTTAAATGATTTATTTTAAATGGCGGCGCCACTGGACCCCGGAAAATTTGGGTATGGCCTTAAGCTTCGCTCCTTGTATTGCAGATTATACTGTGTTTTGTGGCGCCGCAGATCGTCAGAAGCGGAAAAACAAGAATCTGACTATCGCAGAACTGACGACCATTCTGGTGCAAACCGAGACGAGTTAAGCAAATCTATATAGAATAACTTTCTATATATTGTTATATCTAGTATTTCTTATTCTTATATAACTTGTCATTTAATGTACTTAACTCACTGTATTAAATAAAATAGTTAAAAAAGCCTTTTTATTCTATAATTCATTGTACATGCTTGCATATTAAAACCATTAAATTTGATTAAGATAATAAATTGTAAATTAGATTAAAATTTGTAATGTCTATTTACTCGTAAATGAAATCATAATTTAATATTTAATTGAATTATTATATATTTAAAATAAAATAAATAAAATAAATTTATTTCAGGTTACAAAGACCCATATTTACAAATACACCATGTCAGTCGCTCTTACAATCTATTATTACAATTAAGAATTCGTTAAACACAATAAATTACAATAAATGTCAAAATGTGAATTATCATTACATTAAAATTTAATTACTTAAAATAAAACTAAAATTAAAACTTCCTCTCGAACTGGCGACATGGAACGTGCCTGTCACAGCAGTGACGCATGTATGGGCAATCCAGTCTTCCAGCGATCATCGCTAAGACGGTTTATATACGGATTAATAAATTATGGACCCCTTAACGGGCGGCCTCCTCCATTTGGTTCTACAGTTTCCTGTCTTGTGCCTTTTTTGTCCAGTCCATTCCGACTAATTTAACAATTTCGTCGACCCAGCGTTCCCTAGGTTTTCTCTTTTTCTTTTGCCTGTTAGTCCTTTCCACGTGGTAGCTAGTGTGGTTCATCTCTTATTTTTGGCGCGTACTAAATGTCCGGCCCATTTCCATTTTTGCCTTCTTGCGTGTTGTACAGCATCTATGACCTTAGTTTTATTTCCTGTTGCGGCGTTTCTTTGTTTATATTTAACTCACTGTATATGTACTAATAAATAAAATAACTAAGATAGCGGCTGGAGTTTAAGTGAAACGCAAAACGTGTCGCTTTCCAACTCACCGCACGCGGAAAATACCATTTGATTGTATTTTTGAAACTGTCGCGTCAGTGAACAACAATATTGTTTTACACAGAAAACTTGGAAAATTTGTCTATGGTTTTCTAAAAATTTGACTAAGAATAAAATACCAACGTGAAATGGAACGGATTCTCCATCGAAGGTTTGCGCAGGCCGTTTTGAAACAAAGATTTAAAATATACAAGTAGTGTAGGAAATGTGTGTGTTTGTTTCTAAGTACAATAAATAAAATAAAAAAAAATAAAATAAAAAAATAAAATAATGATGAATAAATAAATAAATATAAATCCCGCGAGTGGCTATATCCATGTTAACTCTTCGGTACGTGGACCCACGACATAGCACCGCCTACGACGCTGCTGTTCACAATCACACTACATCTAAGGAAGCGATCGCTTCCTGAAGACATATTTGGGTCGGCGCGGTCAGCCGCCGTAGATACGTTACATCTCGGCTCGTTTGCATCGATCAATGATTTGAAGGTAATCTTGTTTGGAGATAGGATAGTTGTATTTAAAGGTACATAGAGAGGAAACTCCTAAGAAAACAGGGATCTATAATTTATGAACAGTGATCGGAGAATCGGGCGCTAATATACCTAAACTTATTTTCTTGAAAGAATAATTATATTTCTTCTGGAATTAATAAGTAATCCATTGTCTATTTTACTTTAACTTATAAATGCCTGAACCGATTTAAAAGTGTGTGGTTTTGATATATCAGGTCATCCCGAGTGACATAAAATACCCTAATTGTCCAAAACCACCGTAAACACAAATTGAAAGTACGAGACGGTCCGTACAATACAATACAATACAAATTAACTTTATTGCACCATGATAAACATAAAAAATGAAACATGTAAGTATTATATAAAAGAAAATATATCGTTTTCATAACGAGTTTTAACTATATTTTGTCTGCAGGTAACATTTTTAGCAATCAGGAATTTTAAACGATTCGGGGATCCGGGATTCTAAAAGGCATGTCCGTATTATTCTTTCGTAGGCATAAAAATGAATTTTAGGTATATTAGCGCCCGATTATCCGATCACTGTCTATGAAACCTGGCAAGCCCTGGATATACCGCCTCTTTACCAAATGAGACAAAATTCTCTCATTTGGTAAAGAGGCGGTTTATCGGCTTGCCAGGCTTTAAAAATTATATATGCCTTACTGGTAAAACATTAGGTACCTACCTATATCTATACTTACTCTTTATACTGATCACTAGCCGAAGCCCGCGACTTCGTTCGCGTGGACTTTATGACTCCGAAAAATGCTCATCAGGCTGAAAAACTTTTGCTAAGACGTCATTTTTAAATTTCTTATAGTTTAGCTGGACCATTATGGTTTTTCATGTGTTCCATTTTCCAAATTCATTTATACCCTATATGTTGCCCAGGCTTAACAGCCATATAACAAAAAAAGTTTCATTTGAATCAGTCCAGCATTTCCGCAGATTAGCGTGTACAAACAGACAAACAGACAGTCATTTTATTACTATGCCTCCATTGCCCCTAAAACAAATTTTTTTGTTACTGTTTTATTATACTTATATTTTTTTTGTTACTGTTTTATTAAACATATGTATAGATTAGACCAGTCTTTCCCAAAGTGGGCGATAACGCACCCTTGTGGGCGCTGCAGGTCTAAAGGGGGGCGGTAAGAGACCCAGAAAAAAAATGTTTTTTTTTTTTGCTAGGAGATTTATTTAGCTAGGAGGCCTCTTAAATAATGACTGCAAGAGCTCTCGACTCTCAACAACAACTTGTGAACATCAACTAATATGAATTAAAAGATTGCTCAAACTCGGTTCTATATTTCTCTCCGCGTAGTTCATATATCTGTCCTATTTTATTGAATATAGAAAAAATGAAAATCATGTCAATCGGTCGCTCCGTTTCGTAATGAAAGTAGACACAAACAAACAAATAAAAAGGCAACAGACACACTTTCGCATTTTAATAGTTATTAGTACTCGTAGATATCTATCATGTTTTAACAAGTTTTTGTTAAATAACCCGAATTGTGCATTCTGATTTTTCGTTTTGAATTCTCCGTTAATATACATATATAGGTCACAATAATTAATTAATTTAATTTGAAGTTATAGTGGTTTTTAAATAGGTGTAAAAATGGGGGCGCTAAAAAATTATTTATTCTCAAAGTGGGCAGTAGACAAAATAAGTTTGGGAACCACTGGATTAGACCATGACGCCACTATGCTTCGTAGAAACTACGTATTGTATGGCACTAACATTGAAAATTGAGACAAACGACAGCAATATATCACGCAATGTCTAGGTCAAAATGAATTGCTGGCGATAAGTCTAAATTAACATGAGTGGTACTTATGAAGCTAGTTCTTAGAAGAAAGATTGATTCCAGGAAATGCTACAAGTCAAATAGAATATTTCTAATAGGAATAGTTATTCTACTATTATTATCTTCTCTCGTTGTTTTTCCAATCACAACCTATCTTATTGAATAAGAGAGATAAAAAGAAACAAAGTAAAACTATAGCCAATTGGTTTCGAAGCGAAGTACCGACTCTACTTGAATAATCCGTTTTTTTGTATGTGAGTGTGAATGTATGTTTATTCGACGATAGCTCGAGTAATTTTGATTGGAGCTTTATGAAACTTAGTAGGCATGTAGATAGATATAGCTTATAGAATATAAATAGAGCCAAATCTGTCAAGGGGTTGCCGAGATATGAAGTTCGCGAGTTCACAGTTCAGGGCGAAGAGTCATCATCATCATTTTAGTAGCATAACGTCCACGGCTGGACATAGGCCTCTCTCAAAGATTTCCAAAAGACTATCTAGAGCGGCTTGCATCCCGCGCCTTAGAGCGACCTTGGTCAGGTCGTCAGACCTTTTGGGTGGGTGTCCTACGCTTCGCTTGCCAGTTCGTGGTCGCCATTCGAGAACCTTTTTGCCCCATCAGCCATCGGTTCGTCGCGCTGTGTCCCGCCCACTGCGATTTAAACGAGCTAATCCGCTGGGCTATGTCAGTGACTTCAGTTCTCCTACGAATTTCCTTAAAAGTATAAAAGGGTTTGGATCTTGAGCCCACGTCGCTGGTCCAGTGCGCGTTGGTGGGTCGCCAGAGCCTCGTTAGTTAATAGCAAGGCGCACCGCGTGGAGGTTAGGATAACTTGGGCACCATCAGATGTTATATGGTCCTTACGCGTCAAAGGTATAATTTTTTTTTCGTGTCCACGCCTCAGTGTCTACTAAACTAGTATTATGATAATATGCAAATTATATCAACTCGGTCACACGTTCGATCAAGATATGTGGTAGACGAGGTGGTTGTCACGTGACACATCGATATTGACGGGCAATCTGTCGAGAAGGTGTGGCGTAGTAATTATTAATCTTAATTGACGGGTGAGGTGACTTTTTGATCGTTAGACCTTTAGCTGAGACATCAGGAAATGTGTAAGCTTTCTGCTGTGTGCAGCACGTCGATGCATCACCATTATCATCAGGTTTTTTGTGTCCACTGCAGGAGCTCGACCCTTTTTGTACTACCAGAGCCTTACTTGATCAAAGCATTCAGAGGACTTGGCCTACACTCTACTCGCTGGCCAGAAGGGTTGTAGAGGTCTCATTGATGCTTTGTTCAGCTTGTATTCCCTAAGACGCCTTCTACGACATCCATGGGCGGACTTGAAGTGGTCCTATTCTACTTTGCTGGAAATCACATGTCGGCGCAAAGTTTTACAATTATGTTACAATGTGTTTGACACTAACGTCTGCGTCGATCTGTCTGCCTGTCTGTGTAGTAGTGCTCAAACGGATGGACCGATTTCAATGCGGGTTTTTTAACTTAAAAGCAAGTTCCCTTCCAGTGGTTCTTTGCAAATGTTTGATAAAAATTAGTTAAGCCGTTTAAAAGTTATGGGGGTTAACGTTTGATAGTCAGCGATTTCTCTAGTAACAAAAAGATGGCTCTACAGATATCAAATCGTATTGGTAGTTCCGCTACTCATTACTAGATGGCTTGACCATCGGGGGTTTTTTTTATTTTCTTAGCTAATAAACTTGTATTAGCACACACATATACAATCACGTTTATATCCTAAATAGGTCCAATAGTCCCTCGATCGGCATTTACGATCTGCACGGGAAAAGCTTCTTCCTCGGACTTCCATTTGGAGTAAGTAGGTTAGGATTGTTCTAATTTGAAGATGTCTTCTCTTACATTTTTAGTGTTCCGTACCCAAACAGTAAAAACGGGACCCCTATTTCTAAGACTCGAATCCGCTATCTGTCCGTCCGTCTGCTGTCACCATTATATCTCATGAGTCTCATTACCGTACCTAATAGCTAGACAGTTGAAATTTTCACGTATGATCTATTTCTGTTGCCGCTATAACAAAAATTACTAAAAAAATACTGTGGGGCTTCCATAAAACACACGTGATTTTTTATAGACAATGGTACAGAACTCTTCGTGCGCGTGTCCGACTCTCACTTGGCCGGTTATTTCTTACTTTTACGTACTTGTATATTACGTAACATATCAAAACAAGCATTTTCTTAACGATTTCTGTATCATTCAACATTAAATATTCTATGAACGAAGATCCGCCAAACAAAAGCAACAGTCTTTGTCTCTCAATGTCATTAGTGCAAAAAGTAGACAAACGTGCGACCCGTGAACGCGCACAGCAAGTCGGGTTTCCACGGAGCGAGTCGCAAGAAGCTGGAAAAGAAATCAAAATAGATAGATAGATAAAATCTTTATTTACTAAAAGGACACACTATATACATTGTAAGTACTGGTAAAGCACATTATAGCTAAACGAAATCTTAATTAATTGTGGTAGTGCAATGTAATTCTACTGTGAGATGTGACCTACATAGCAAAGAGGTCTGTGACTCAGCGTGACGTCACAGATCGGCTGGTCGAACTGCGACGCTGATAATTACTGCCAGCAAGGGTGGGGTCGGTAAAGTAGCGAAGGAAATAGCGATGGGTTGCTAGCCTCAGCTTGCCTCAGCGTATATTAATATGATTTACATTTTGGTCCATTTCCCCGATCGACTTGTACGATCTGCGCTGGAGCTGGTGAAAATACATTCTAAGTTTCTAGGGTTCCGTATCCTTTAAGTTAAAACGTGATAGATAATCATCATCATATCAGCCACAGGAAGTCTACTGCTGGACATAGGCCTCCCTCAATAATTTATAGATAATAATAGTACACTTTCATGCTGGTCTGGGTGAAAAGAAAAAACATAGAATGTACCAGCTGCTTCTCTACCCACGCAGATCGTAAGAGCCGATCGAGGGAATGGGCGAGATTTGAATCATGGTAATAGGCGATGCGGCTAGCAACCCATCACTATTTTGATTCCTTTTCCATCTTAACGCCCACCACCACGCTAAGCGTGGCCTTTGGGCCTAACGGCCCTGGGCTCTGTCTACCCCGTCAGGGATATAGACGTAAAAATTTATGTATGTATATGTATGTATATATGTATGTATATGTATGTATATATGTACGGTATCCTTATTTCGGTTATTTTATTTTCTCCCAGACTCCAGACCAATATCGAAGGAGACTATCTATGTAATTTTTCCCCTCGAACTGATAGCTGGACCCATCCTTGTACATGACTGGAACCATGTAAAACCAACGTCGCGCTAATTTTCCACGCGATCAGTGGTTCCACTGATGATACCATGAAGGTCGATTTGCTCGACTAGTTGGACCGAAATAAACACGCTATGCAAACTTATGTTTTCTGATTGACATGCAAAAAACATGGTCTTCTACGTTAAAGTCGCTAAGGGTTCTGTAGTGAGGAGTTTTGCCGTGTGGTTTCCGGCAGAGTAGAATAGGACCACTCCGAATCCTCCCGCGGATGACGTAGAAGGCGATTTAGGAAATACAAGCTAGAGAGACCTCACCAACCCGTCTGGCCAATGTGTAGGCCAAATCCTTTAGCTGCTCTGGTAGTACACAGAGGGTCATGCTCCTGCAGTGAAGACTAAAAATAGACCTAATGATGAATGTATTATCTGTGCCATTAGACGAACTATCTAACACAGTATATCTTACCTACTTAAAGTAAGAAGGTCACCTTTAGTTTCCTTTTGAAAAACGTATCATTGTTTACCGCAGAAAAAAACGTTAACCTTAATTGCTCTAACACTATTATAAGTAATGACAGGTTAGAAATAGCGTTTTTATTTGCTTGTCTGTTCCAAATTTCATAAGAACTGACATACATATGTATCTCGTCCTTATCCCTTACGGTCGTGTCATGAAAAATAGTAAAGAAAAAAGACTTATTAATAGACTTTATTTAAAAAATATTTTTGGTTAAGAGGCCGCGGAAAATGAAAGAAAATAAAAAGAAAGAAAAACAAAAATTACTCGGATATATTTAAAAAGCTAAAATTAAAACATGAAGAGTTTAATCTTGAAGTAAGAAAATTATGTTAAGAAGAAATAAGATTTCAAGAATGAAGATTGAATAGAGAATATTTGAAGAAAGCAGTGTGATGATAATTAATAATATTTAAAGCAAGTAAAATGAAGATACGCATCTTGATATATAAAAATTACGTGTCACGTTGTTTGTCCGCGATAGACTTCTAAACTACTGAACCGATTTTAAATTTGATTTGCACACCGTGTGCAATTTGATCCAACTTGAAAGATAGGATAGCTTTAAAGTCCACGCGAACGAAGTCGCGTGCATCAGCTAGTATTCAAATATGAAGTAAAGGTATGCATTCCTACTTGCTAAGAAGATTTTATTTATGAGAAGATTGAAGACCAATAATGCGAGGATGTTTTGAAGAGACGTAGAACTACTTATGCGTATACCTACATAGTGTTCGTATTTTATATTATGAAGAGATAATAAAGAAGTGTACAGGACAAGGATGTGTAACATAATACTTAGTAATTGGAACTTGTTGAAACTGTGCAAGTTTCTTGCGCCTTTAGCATGCCATTTTATGGTTGCAATAAATAACTAGCATGTTCTAAACTTCAGTCATATAAATCATGCTTTAATAAAATGGTATGCAATTAGTATGTAATTAGTATTATGCAACCGGCAAGAAACTTGTACCGTCTAAATGGGCCTTTACTCCATTGGTGTCATTCATTCCCTCTATTAGATCTTCGTCTGCACAGGAAGGAAAGCAGCTGGTACATTCTAAGTATTTCTTTTCTCCCAGACCAGCGTGGAAGACTAAGATTAATACTTATACAAATACAAATATCTTTATTTGCTATAAGAGTTTTACATGAGGTCTTATATTTAAAATATAACGGGCACAGCAAATATTATGTAGTTTAAGTATATACTTAGCCCATGTTAGGCAATTGAGTTACTAACTAGGTGGTTGCAATTTTTACTTTGTATTCTAGTCACTGATGGGCCAAATTAATGTTGCGACTTACCACATGTAAAAAGACCACGAGCTAGAAATGTACTTACTATGCATTTCAATTCAGTCCAGAGTTGGTGTGGAAATAGTTTTGCATTTTTTAGAGTATCTTATAATTAATTTAGTAATTTTTTATTTATTTATTTCTTTTTTTAGTTACACAATAAATAATTTAGTGTTTTTTTGAGTTTCTAAAAGGAAAGGTCTACTAATGAATAGGAAATACTTAAGTTTTTTTTAACAACAAAATGCTACATTATAAGTATAGATACAATATACAATTTTACATTAAAATACTTATAAATAACGTAGCCCACAACGTTATTGATAAAATAACTATAAAACTAGTTTTTTTTTGCGCCTATATAAATAGGCTTCTACTCCTAGAATTATAAATGTTATTTGGACCCCTTTAGGTACTGTGAAAATAAGTTTTAGAGTAACGTAATACGTATCAACGTAATAAAGAAGCCGTGTGGTTTCCGGCAGGGTAGAATAGGGCTACTCCCAGTCCTCCAGTGGATGTCGTAGAAGGCGACTTAGGGAATACCAGCTAAACAAAGCTTTTGAATATCAATGAGACCTCTCCAACCAGTCTGACGTGGAGAGTGTAGGCCAAGTCCTCTGGCTGCTCTGGCCAAGTATGACTCTGGTAGTATAGAGAGGGTCGTGCTCCTGCAGTGGAGACTATAAAGCCTTGATGATGATGATGATGAACACAAGTCTCGAACTTACTTTGGGGCTAGCTCAATCTTGCCTTTCCCTCTTGCACATTTGCCGATTGTTTATCTAATACATATTATTGCTATTTTTTTAATTTACAGGTACATAATTTCAGACACAAAAGTAATTGTTTTTTTGAATAAATGAATTGAATCTGTGTGATTTGTCCCTATTTATATTTATTTATTTAGTCGATTGTATAAATGTAACATGTAACAATCAATGTATTTGTATGCAGTTACCGTGAGTAACGTCTATCTAGGCTGTATCTACCGCAGTTTCCTCGTATTGCTCGTATAGTGCAGGCAACTTTCACCCGGCACAGATATACATAGCCATCTATCTTGTCTGGTCGCTCGATTGATTAGGATTTGTTGTTGAAACGCGTTTCCTTTGTTAATACTTAATTCGAATAATGTAACTCGATATAAACGGTGATTTTTCATTGGTTTTGGAGAAAAAGGCCACTTCATAAGAATCGTTAGTAAGACCTAATTAGCTAGTCAAAATAAAAATTCAGAATCAAAAAATTTTGACTAAAACTCGAAAGTAATATCGTGAGATCAATTAGTAGTTCCACCGCCATGCGTTGTCGACGGCCGGCCGCCCGAAGTTCATGGGATCACGCGAGTTCATGCGACAGTTTTGGACGAGTACTACGTGGTCTCGATCGAAAATCATTTTTATAACTTTTTTATCTTATATCATACGCAAATCTGGATTACGTATATGGATAGAGTAATTTATTTACTATGCGACATTTTCTTTTCCAAAACCAATGAAAAGTCAGCGTGTATAAGTCTAACAAAATATACTGAAATTATTTTAAGGGAGAATTCAGTCCGTGATGGTAAACAACTTTTACCAAGAAACATATGTCGAAATATGAAAAATATATTTTTGATTTTCAATACATTATTTATTTTCTCACCCGGACAAGGTCAGAAGACACTGATCTTCTTTTGACGTAGTTCTGTATAAAGAAAATATGTAAGGAACGACATACGAACATAACTTCGGTTCCGACTGCTAGCGTTGTTTTTTTTTTTTACTTTTCACGGAGGCATCCGTCGTGAGACCATTGCACATATCATACTCCTCGAGTAGCTTAGCCTGACATTTTCTTCTTATGTAACTTGCCGGTTTCCGCTAAACGTGATCTAAGTAAGTACAAGTGACTCTTGCAGTTTGTCTGCTTTTGCACAGATAGGCTTATAAACATATCTACTATATTTTTTATAATACTATAAATTTCTTCCATGCTGGTTTAGGAGAAAAGAAAAAACTTAGTATGTACCACCTGCTTGCGCAGATCGTAAAAGCCGATCGGGGGAATGGACAAAAACGAATCATGATAGATAGATAGATAAAACGTTTATTTGTAAAAACTGCACAAACACAATCACACACATGACAATAAACGATGCAACTAGCAACCCATCACTATATTGATTTCTTTTCCATCTTCTCACCCACTATCACGCTAAAAGTGGCTTTTTAATCTTGCGGCCCTGGGCTCTGTTTGCTTAGAGTCGCAAGATACAAAAAGCTTTTTCTGCCCCATTAGGGGCAAAGACGTGATAGTATGTATAATTCGATTTGTTTTAATAGAAACAACTACATATACACAGACAATCCTTTGCAGATCCTCACTGATAGAAAACATAAGTATTTATGAAGATCTCTAATCATCAGGTTATCATTAAAAAATATAGAGAATCATCTTTCTTTTCTTTATTTTCTGATATACGTCAACGAACTCCCACAAATAACTAAACACAAATGCGTTATGTTTGCCGATGACGCTACGATTTTTATATCAGATACTAATAAAGATAAAAGCAAATTTGAAGGAGAGATAAATAAAACATTACAAACTACTAAAGAATGGCTAAAGTCTATCAATCTTAAAGTTAATTTAAAGAAAACTAAAATAATACAGTTTCATGGATATAATAAAGAAACTTATAATTTAAATGTGCAGGAGTCAAACACTAAGATAGAAGAGGTAAATGAAAACAACTTTTTAGGTGTTACAATAGATTGTCACTTAAATTGGAAAAGTCACATTAACAAAATAAACAAAAAAATATCATCTTATTGTTACGCCCTCTCTATCCTATCCGAAAGTTCTTCAGTAGATGTAACACGGTCAGCATATTACGGAAACGTGTATCCATATCTAACCTATGGCATAATATATTGGGGAAATTCAGTTGATGCCCATAGCACCTTCATTTTGCAGAAAAAATGTTTGAGAGTCATACATAATATGTTTTCAGATGAATCGTTAAGAAAAGTTTTTAAAGAACAGCGTTATCTTACGCTGACTAATATTTATATATTTGAACTATGTGTATTTGTTAGAAATAATATGCACTACTTTAGAAGAAAAGTTGAGTTTAGAAGTAACCTAAGAGATTTATATTTGCATGATTTGTACTTACCAACTGTTAATAATGAAATGTTCAACAAAAGCGCTTTTATTTCTGGCATAAAAGTATTTAACCATTTACCAACAGAAATCAAAAGCATATATAACTGTAACTTATATAAGAAAAAACTAAAGATTTGGCTACTAGAGCATATATTTTATGACTTAGAAGAATATTTTAATTTTAATACACAAAAAGGAAGATATAGATAATTTAAATACAGTCTAACCTAATTAATGTAAATTGTTATTTAAATATAAATATTTAAATTTTATTCAGAAAAATATTATTTGAATATGTTTTTAACTAGTCTTAAGGAATATAAGGCAACAGTATATGTTTTAAATATTTAATATGTACATGGAATTGTATTTTAATATATAAATGACATTACATTGTCAATTTGTCACTATTGCATGCCTGAAAGGGCAAACTGTTGAAACATACTTATCTCAATAATATGTAACATCTTTGTAAACACAGTTGTGCAATAAATGATTTCTGATTCTGATTCTGATTCTGATCTCACGAGAAGGGGCTATACATTAGATATACTAAACATGATTCGTCAAATAATCACCGTATTTCGCAGAAAACATGCATGAAATGTGTCTTACCCAGGTGTCTTGTAAACATTTTCCAATTATGTTGATTTGACTTATATTTATTTTAAAAGATAACTCACAAGTCACTTCTCAAGATCATCCGTCAACTGATAAACGAGCGTGTAATGAGGCGGTACCTAATAATGTAAGATGGATTATAGCACGTCATATCGTGAAGTGCAAAATAGGTATATTTACTTCAAGACAAGTAGGTCTGCCGTAGTTTCGACAGAGTAGAATATAACAGAGAGCCACTCCAAATCCTCCCATGGATGTCGTAACGGGCGACTAAGGAAATACAAGCTAAACAAAGCTTATAAACATCAATAAGATAGCTCCAACCCGTCTGGCCAGCGAGGAAAGTGAAGACTAAGTTCTCTGACTCTGGTAGTACAGAGAGGGTCGTGCAGTGGAGACAAAAAGACCTGATGATGATGATTATTAAGTAGGTCTAAGGAAAAATAAAACGTAGAATAGACCTGCTGCTTCTCTTCCAACACAGATCGCAAAAGCCGATAGAGGGAATGGGCTAAATCATGGCGGCTAGCAACTTATCACTATTTAAAAATTTGATTTCCTTTTTTCATCTTAACACCCTTTACGTTTAGATCTAACGGCTCTAGGCTCTATTTTCTAAATAAAGATATGATAATGTATCAATATTTTTGACAACCTTGCTAAGGTCGTCTGAACATGGGGCAGGTTGTCTCTTTCGCTCCCGACGAGCTGTGCGTATTTGCCTTCTCAGAATCTTTCTGTGCCTGGGTCTATCGGTTTGTCGGATAATATGCTGGAGCATATTACTATTACAGTGGATTAGCCACTGCCACTTCACTGAGTTAATCCGCTCTGCCATGGCAAAGCGAAAAAAATATTTTGGGTCATTAGATAGATTAATAAAAAGTTTACGGTACCAAATAATGACGAAAATACAGCGCATTAAAATTTCACGTGACGTCACGATCAGGAATTTTTAACCAAAGGTGACGTAACACCCCCACTCCGAAACTTCGAAGCGCTGTATCTGTGCGAATTTTTATTACTCTGTTTAAAGAAAAAATATGGGTCCTTTATTTTTGCATAATCTAGTTGACAGCTTTTGGATAATCTTTTTGATAGCTCTGAAGGCCGAAAAATTGAAATGGTACTGGGCTGGCCACATACGCAGGCCAAATGATTTCTGGGCAAAGGTCGCCACTTGTTGGACTCCTATTAATACCAGAAGACCCGGCAGACCAAGAACGCGATGTCGCAACGAACTGGATAAATTTAAAGAAGAATGGCAAGAAATAGCTCAGAGCAGAACTGAATGAAAAAGATGGAGGGAAACCTTTGCTCAGCAGTGAAACACGTGATGGCTCGTATAAAATATATATAAAACTAGTTCACTGACTAAATAAAACAGGTAATATATGTCTTACCAGTCCACAGAACCTGGGCGACCGAGCTTTGCTCGGTTATATCTCAAAAATTTTTTTAAACTTGTCAAAATAAAATAAAAATTTAAAAATTATATATAAACTAAAACATATAAAAAAAAACAAAAGTAAGTTAAGTAACAAGAAGCGAGAGTTACGGGATTCGAACCCGTAACTCTCGTTTCTTGCCGTCCGCGTCTTAACCCGCTGGACCAGGCGGACAGTGGCCGGTAGGACGAAATTTACGACCATATTCTGCATGAAAACTCAAAAACACACGTTTTCTCAAACATAATACTAATCTAGATCGATTAATTACGCCCGAAAACCCCCATATACCAAATTTCAGCGAAATCGTTAGAGCCGTTTCTGAGATCACAGAAATAAATGTATATAAATATACAAGAATTTCTCGTTTAAAGGTATAAGATAATACCTAAACTAAACTAAATTAAATAGGTAATATGTTTTACCAGTCCACATTACTATCTGCGAAGCATGATCACCAGGTCACATGCCCAGAGAATGGCCGGCATGTGACAAACGACAAAGGCTAACATTCCTGCGCACGCGACAATGCCGTCCATCTGTCACGAATATGTATTGTCTATATTATGCTGGTAGATACTTTAGGTACATACCTAACAGTAACTATTGTATTGTTTAGTGCCCACTCTATTTCAGTACGATTGTTCCGTCGTCAGAATTTTATTAAGGTAATGGCCTGATGGATCATTGTTTGCAGAAGATAATATTTTAATAAACGTCTCAAAGGTGAACTGGTAGATAATGCTAAGCACTAAATTGCACCTTTTGTAATATAATCTTAAGATTTTAAGTGCAATAAATTAAATAAACATATACGGAATAGCCCCAAAGTATTACAAATACATCATTCTCATCCGTATAAAACAGAGCCCGTATTCCCGGTTGCATCCTCAGCATAACGCTTCAGAGCCCGGGGTCCGCTACCTAACCAAGGAGATTTGACGAGGTTACTGGTTTTTACACAGAGCGACTGCCGTCTGACCTCCGCAACACAAAGGGTAAACCAGAACCAATCCTTGGGATAGCCCAATGTTCGCCATACTTACACACACAAAAACAAAATCGTTCAACTATGTCAGATGCTTTTAACAGCTTAATATTTGACATCCACCAGTATGATTTATACACGTACAAAAGCAGACATGCTGTGAGGCTACTAGTAGGTAGTTAGGTAGGCATCACAGCATCGTGTATACCATAAAAGCAAGGTCGTCTAATTGAAGAGAAACCTAGCTCTCTAACGCGGCGAGACAAGAGCGCTGTACCATGTCGGATCACGAGACCAGAGAGGCGAGAAGATATGTTTAATTGAGAAAAGAAAAAAAAAACCGTTTAAAAACGTACTTCCATTCTTGCGCAGATCGAAAATTGGTCAAGGCAATTGGTGCAATTCTTAAGGAAACCGCCGTCACATATTATTTTCTAAGCATAAAAAAAGCTATTTAGTACAAATAAAACATTAATTGTGAGTTGACGTCCTTGGAGAAAATGTGCAGTGCAGTTTGTTACCGCTTCTTCTGCACTAGCGCTTTGGAAGCGGTAGCAAACTTAGCTGTAAGTAACTATTTGACGTCAACAATTGTGCAACAAAATAATGACGACTATTAAGAGATATTATAAATATCCTATGATAATAAAGATATATTTGATTGATTGATTGATTGATTGATTTCCTTCCTTCCTTCCTTTTTTCTTCTGCACGAAAATACTCGTAAACAACAGTATAAAAGATACTGTTTAATAACTTTTGTAAGTTAGAACGTTTTCCAAACAACGATCTTTGTGACTGTGGAGCTGTTTAAATCATGGCCCACCTACTGTTATCCCAACTGCCCAGCCCCCTGTACAATAGAAGACCTAACTCGGCTAATGACAGAGAAGTAAATGTAGAAAACAATATGTACTAGTCTAGTCCGACTCGCTAAGAAGAAGTATCTATAAATAAACGAGGACAAATTACACTGATTGAGCTAGCTCCAAAGTAAGTCCGAGACTTGTGTTATGGGATATATATTTTATAAAAATACATATATAGATAAACATCCAAGACCCAGGACAATTTGATAAAGGCCATTTTACAACTTGCCCTGCCCGGGGATCGAACCCGGAAACTCTGGGTGGCGAACTAGCATGGTGACCACTACGCCACCGACGTCGTATACTTAGGTACTATATACTCTTGGAATTTTGTCGATACATATAACTGGCATATTTCTTCAGTTCTGTGAGCTAAGTTAGCATCATCTGTAATGTACACCTTGGGAACGAATAACGTTCGGAGTTTATTATTTTACTTACAGTCTAACCTACCCCGTAGTAGTGTATAATCTACCCCGTAGTCGTGTATCTTGGGATAAAGTGTGTCGACCTGCAGTAGCCTATATTTTACTCACACACTTCTTCTTCTTCTTCTTATATTTAAGAGCTGGGCTCTTGTCGGTGGAGTGCTTTCCATGTCTGTCTTCCTTCCGCTAAGTTCTAATCCTAAGATCCTAAGAACTTAGCGGAAGAACTTACCGCTAAGTTCTAATCCTAAGATCCTAAGAACTTAGCGGAAGAACTTACTCACACACGCGTGATACAAATAAAATACGACATTTTCCAGCCGTCGATTTCTTCTTCTTGTTTTGTCGATAGTTTGATGATTAGACAGTCAGAGGTCTGATTTTATTCGATCAGAATCGGGCTACTAGTATTGCATTGTCGGAATAGCGGTAGCTAGATATATACGTATATAGCCAATCAGTATAATATGTCATCCAAGGGTCTTTGGATACCACTAAAATGCCAAAAAGTGAGACATCGTGTCATTGTGAGTGTGGAGAAAAGCCACCATGAAGTTAGAGCTATTTTTTGGAAGCCACACTCGTACTGTTTGTCAGATGTTTCTTTCTTGTTCCAAATAATAAATTCATTGCTATATAAAGTGTAACAAAATATACTGAAACTATTTCAAGGGTGAATTCAGTTCATGATATTGAACAACTTTCCTCAAGGAACATCGATATATAAAAAGTAATTTTTGGTCTTCCATACAAGTTGACCGAAAAGCTGATCCTAGTTTGTAGGTATTAGAAGCCAAAAAATATTTTCCATATTTCGACATAAGTTCCTTGGGGAAAATTATTCAGTATCATGGACTGAATTCACTCTTCAAATAGTTTCAGTATATTTTGTTAGACCTCATATCTTTGATATCAAAGCTGACTCACAGTCATACATCGCCATGACTTTTCAATGAGCGATATAATATCAAGTGCAGCGCCACTTCTGAATAATTGAATGTTCTACTTGCTGCGTCACGTTGCGTGACGGTTTGTCATGTGATTGCAGGAGTAAGTACTCGTTCCTACTTCTTCTTATCGTGTCAATTGGCTCAAATCCTATCCTACTTCCTACTAATATTATAAATGCGAAAGTGAGTTCGTATATTTTTTTGTTAGTTACCACTTCACGCTTCAACCACTACCCCTATTAAGATGAAATTTGATATGGATTGGATATAGTTTGAGACTCGGGGAAGGTCATAGGGTACTCTTTATACCGAAATTCCCACGGGGAGCGAAGCCCGCGGGTACAGCTAGTCCTACTAATATTATAAATGCGAAAGTGAGTTTGTATATTTGTTTGTTACCACTTCACGCTTCAACCATTACCCTTATTAAGATGAAATTTGATATGGATATAGTTTGAGACTCGGGGAAGGTCATAGGGTACTCTTTATACCGAAATTCCCACGGGGAGCGAAGCCCGCGGGTACAGCTAGTCCTACTAATATTATAATGCGAAAGTGAGTTTGTATATTTGTTTGTTACCACTTCTTGCTTCAACCACTGAATCTATTTAGATGAAATTTGATATGGATATAGTTTGATACCCAGGGAAGGACATAGGAATTTATCCCCAAATTCCCACGGGGAGCAAAGCACGGGCACAGCCAGTTACACTATATCTTGTCCCTCCAGTGAGTCGCCACGCTTATACCTCTCTCCGACGCTGAGTGCAGCTCGTATTTTGTACGATGGACATAAGAAGGTGCTGCAAGGTCTAGAAAACATTCCTTTTATAACCCCCTACAAAAAAGACCAGTGTTATTAGTTTGACGTGTCTGTGTTAGTTTGTGGCATCTTAGTCTGGTGGAGAGTAGACAGCTGGCGCGGCGTAGGAGAGGGAGTATCCCACTCTCTTTCTACGGCGCGGCGAAAATGTATGCCTGCGCCTGCTGTTTCATATATCAAAAATGCACAACGTTAATATTCAAGTTTTCACTTCTGCCGGCACTCCCAGAGTGCAACCCGTCGTTCTTTTTTTGTAGACTGTACAAGCGTCTATCAGGCCCCAGTTCATAATTGCAGCAATTGCAAGCTTTAACCTTTATTGGTATGGATATAGTTCACCGCGGGAGATTAATCGACGTGTGGCGGTTTATAAGTCACAGGCATTAATATGATTATCTCCCTATTTGTGATTCTTAAGGCACATTTACACCGCTAATTTTATTTTATTACTAATATATGGTGGAATTTATTTTCTTAAACCCATTTTCAACACCAAATTACATAACCGATTTTTATTAAACAACAGGACAAGTATGCCCTTTTCAAACAAAAAAAAACAAGTCTTCTTCTTTTCTTATCGTGTGTGTTAGTGACTAACACTAGTGTCAGAGTTTTTAAACCGCCTTAAAGGCCTCTGACATAGTTTTAGGTAACGACCAATGTCAAAGACAGTGACCGGGACCGACGGCTTAACGTGCCCTCCGAAGCACGGATCATCTTACTTATCGGACAATTAGGTGATCAGCCTACAATGTCCTAACCAAACTAGGACAACAACACAAAGTTGCCCCCGCCGGGAATCGAACCCGCGACCTCCGGGTATGAGCCGAACGCTTTAACCACTACACCACGGAGGCAGTTAAAAAAACAAGAATTTTCCATATTGGTCCAGGAGTCAGCGAGTTATCGGTGAACACACATAAAAAATCCGGTTCCATACCATTACCCATAAAAAAAAAAGTTTGTTGTATAGGAGCTCTATTTAAATATTTATTTTAGTCTGTTTTTATAATTGGTTATTATAGCGACAACACAAATACATCATCTGTAAAAATTTCAACTGTCTTGCAATCACGGTTCATGAGATACATCCTGGTGACAAACAGACGGACGGATGGATAGTAATCGAGTCCCGGTTTTACCCTTTAGGTACGGAACCCTAAAAATTGAAACCATTATTAGCTATTAAGGCGAAGACAGGGTAGAAGTGGCGCCTTCCTAATATTGAAATAAATTGTTTAATCGTAAATGTGGTCGACAATTAACATTACAACAATGTAAAAATGGTTGATAATTCAGTAACACGTTGCAAATTGTTAGGCATTATATGTTGGATAGAGACAATCGACAAGAAGAAGTAAAGAATTCAGTCGTGTTTGGTCTATGTCAGAATGCCTAGAACGGTATTTTAACACGGAGTTTATTAGAGCGTGGCGCGGCATCTGTTTTACTTTATTATCATAATAAAGTTGTTTTAATTTTTCTAAAACTCTTTATCTCACTAAAAAAAATTAAAGTGCAAGATTGACATCTAAATGGTCATTTTCATTGGTCTATTAACCGTTCCTTTACCGCCAATACTGGACAATAGTAAGATAATGAATGTGGACATTTATTAATGTCGTGCGGGTCTTTCACGGTTATCTCTCGATGATTGTAAATCATGCGGGTAATCCCCGTACGCGGGCTAACGACCAATGAAAGCCATAAGTCGATACTGTGGTCGCTACGCCAACTACGGTATATTATACCACACATATTGTCTATCGACTGTACAATATACATTACATTATCGACTAGTGAAAACGGTTCCCCACATGCATTACGGAAATCTCTCGCACCCCGAATTAGCGAGCTACATCAACTAGTGTACAGGGTAACCGTTTTCACTAGTTGGTGTAGCTTTCGCATGCGTTACGGAAATCTGTCACATTCCGAATTCGAGCTACATCAACCGGTGTAAAGGGTAACCGTTTTCACTAGTTGATGTAGCTTCCGCTAGCGTTACGAAAATCTTTCACATCTCGAATTCGAACTACATTAACTAGTGTAAAGAGTAACCATTTTCACTAGTTGGTGTAGCTTTCGCATGCGTTACTGAAATTTCACATCTCGAATTCGAGCTACATCAACTAGTGTAAAGAGTAACCGTTTTCACTAGCCGACGTAGTTACCCGCATGCGTTACGGAAATCTTTCACATCCCGAAATCGAGCTACATCAACTAGTATACAGAGTAACCGTTTTCACTAGTTGGTGTAGCTTTCGCATGCGTTACGGAAATCTCACATCCCGAAATCGAGCTACATCAACTAGTGAAAACGGTAACCCGCATGTGTCACCTATAACATGTGTTTGAAAGATCACCCGCACCACGAATGCGTGCCAAAACGACCAATGAAACTTAGCCTTTACAATCGAGATAATATCGACATCACCGGCGATTGCCTTATGTGATAAGTATTTATACGGCGCATGTGATAATTGATGACAGCCGCGCACTGGTAGCCTAGATAACGACCATAAATCTATGTCGAAGGATAATCGCTTTTTATTTATAGACTGCTACCTCTAGGCATAGGTTTAATTTAAGTATTACATACAGAATGAAATCCCCTAAGGTCCCGGGCAATATACGTCCCTGTTTCCCATCCTCGCACCTTTTTTCCCGTTCTCGCTCGAAACTCCACTTCACTGTTTCCATTGAAGCGGAGCGGAGATTTTGAGCATTTTGATTGATCAATTCATGTACCGCTAATATCTAAGAATTAGTAGTATCAATCAAAACTCATGCATTTTGAGAATCTAACAAAATGTACTGAAACTGTTTTCAGGGTGACTAGTCTATGATAGTGAACGGATTTTCTCAAGAAACGTGTTCTAAATGAAAAGTAATTGTTGGTTTTCCATACAGATTGATGCGAGTTTTATGGTAATCAAATTTATTTTATACTAGCTGTACCCGTGGGCTTCGCTCCCCGTGCCAATTTCGGGATTAAGAGTACCCTAATGTCCTTTCCCGAGTCTCAAACTATATACATACCAAATTTCATCTAAATAGGTTCTGTGGTTGAAGCGTGAAGTGGTAACATACAAATATACAGACTTACTTTCGTATTTAGAATATTAGTAGGATTTATAATATGAAATAGTCTATATTCCTTGTGGAAAGTAGTTCAGTATCATGGACCTTTGCCCCGCGGTGCAGCCGTGGAAAAAGTAGAATATGTTTTAATCCAGGGTGTCAGCTTCTTGCATACCAAATTTTATCAAAACTGGTCCAGCCGTTTGCAAGTGAAGATGTAACAAACATACACACACTCACAAACTTTCGCCTTTTTAATATGCGTATGATTTATTGGAGAAGAAAAAAATTATTTTTAATGAAAGTAAAAAATATCTCTCAATCCTTTAAATGCAATATCAATGAACATTATAATATCAATTTATGAGTAAGTTAAAAGTAAATTTTCCGACATTCGTAAGGCCGGCACTGAACTTTGCGCGAGGCCGCTATACAAGCTCGCGCCTTGACTTTGCCCGCTATTACGCCGAATAAAATCTTAATGCTTTTCACTTACAACTTACGTACCTACAAGTTGTGCTACAAGCTGGTGTGGGCTGAGTAAAAAAGCGAAAGCGATTTTTTAACAAAAACTTTTACCTTTTTTTTATAAACGGCTCCATGGGCCCGGTCGACGTAGACAATCTTGAAACTTATTATATTATTGACATAAAATTCTTGCAATGTATATGTATCTTTGACTATACATACATATGTATGTACATTTAGTTTACTTTTTCACGATTTTTATCACGCCACCCACACATATTTTCCGCTTGGTCCAGTGGTTGATCGGGAGAGAATGCCATATGGTATTAGGTCCGTCACTTGTACGTTTTTTAACTGTGCAAAAAAGTTTAAATAAATAAATACATAAAATAAAATTCGGTTCATCGTTCAATTTTTGACCTTGGCGTTTAAGAGTCAATTAAAAATATCTTTCAAAAGATTATGCTTACAATATCCAACATTTGAAGACTAGATTCGATTCCCAGCCTTTTTCAAATTTGTAATGATTTTGAAAAAAAATTAACCAGAAATTTTGTGCCATTTAATTCTTTACTGTACCTACTATTGACATTATCTGTACCCTCATAACACTTATGAACATGTCCACACCCTTACATTTCCGCAAACGAAAGGTCGGATCTTTGACGACTCGAACGCAATGTTGGTGCAATTCGAGTATTTACTCGATGTAATTCGATATGGTTTTAATATTGTTTTTATTGCCCGGAAACGTACAATTTAAGGCAATAATCATGAAAGTGATTTCAGTGATTATCAGTAGTAATGATACTTATATGGTAGCTGATATTTGGTCGTTACGTTTTGATGTCGACGAGCCCTTGTGTTTCTATATAAGTTTATTCATTGCTATCTATAAAAAAGGTAATCTTATTTCTAGTGCAGTATTTTTTAACTTATTGAATAATTTTCGCAGCTGTAGATACATAGTTTTCTCAAAAATGATGTTCAACTTTCTTCTAATCTTATATTCCGTTTTTATTGTATTGTAAATGTTACATTTAAATATAAAAATATTCTATTAAAAAACTATCAAATATTTAATAATAAAATTTACAGAACTCTTAATTTCTTCTTTATACTTACACTTGATTAGATTCTTTATATTCAAAAAAAAGAAACACAAAAAATATACTTTGTTAACAGACGATAGGAAGCAACATTTTTTACAATATGTCAACCATTAAATTTACATATTAACATAAATCAATAAAGTGACCGGCATTACAACACCTTTAAGAAAGTGATTTATTTTAATTTATTTTGCCCTTTCCGCCACTTATTTAAATACCACCGTAACGACAGCACATTAAAATCATTATAAGATATAAATCTTACGCAAACGACAAGCAATTACAATCAGTCAGAATTATAGTATAATTAGTAATGTCGTTTGTTAATTGACAGGTACTTTTGATGAATTAAGTAGTGAAACAGTCACTGAATAGATATGTCTTTCAATTTGACAATTTGAAATTTGTTTTGAAATGTTTAAAAATCAAGAAAACTTATGCAATACAAAACATGTATTTTTAGCTATTTAGATGCCATAGTTAGTTTAAAGTGCCCGTTTTTCTCCAACCACTGCAATATTCAATTTAAGGACGCTAAAATCTGTTGTTATTGCCTAAATATATGAGCGATGCCGATGCATCCAGCAATGCACTTGGATATAGAGAAGAGTTTCTCTTCTTTTCCTTACCAGCTGATATCAATCACTGCTTTGTCTTCGTATTTAGGGAGGATTTGCCCATAATCCTCATGTTAGAAAAGCGTGTGATCGCAGTAGATGGTAAAAAAGTAGCATAGACGACGCTGTTGTTTGTTCTAATTTACCTACATGTCCCTTAGTCGCCTCTTGGGTAAGGGACGGTGACAAATTGTACTTTGTCGTCAGCAGGCGGTACGATGAATGCAAAATATCCACGGACTGATTCACAGGCGGTAGTGACGCAAAGAGAAATTGTGCAATGTTTGTGAAAAGCAGAGGTGTCCGCAGCGTTGGGACACTGCCGGGACTGCGGTCAAGGGCGGCCATTGTTACGGTATCTAGATGATGGTACTTGTTGTGTATTGGAACTAGATGGCTTAGCGGTGCTATTGAGATTGGTATTAAGGTGATATAGTGACACCAAGGGCATTGTGCAACGTTGTTACAACGTAGCGAGTCATCCAGCGTCGGGAAACCGCGGTCAAGGGAGAACATTGTTACGGTATCTAGATGATGGTACTTGTGGTGTATTGGAGCTAGATGGCTTAGCGGTGCAACTGAGATTATTGGTATTGAGGCGGTATAGTGACACCAAAGGCATTGTGCAACGTTGTGATAACGTAGCGAGTCGTCCAGCGTTGGGAAACCGCGGTCAAGGGCGGCCATTGTTATGGTATCTAGATGATGGTGTTTGTGGTGTATTAAAGCTACGTAGCTTAGCGAAGCAACTTTAAGTAAGGCGGTAGTATCATCAAGGGCATTGTGCAACGTTGTGACAACGTAGCGAGTCGTCCAGCGTTGGGAAATCGCGGTCAAGGGCGAATATTGTTATGGTATCTAGATGATGGTGTTGTGGTACATTAGAGATACGGAGCTTACCGAAGCAACTTTAAGTAAGGCGGTAGTATCATCAAGGGCATTGTGCAACGTTGTGACAACGTAGCGAATCATCCAGCGTTGGGAAACCGCGGTCAAGGGCGGCCATTGTTATGGTATCTAGATGATAGTGTTAGTATAATAGAACGTGATGGTATGACATCTGGTCTATATTATTATTATTTGGTTTTCTTTCCGTTTGGAATTCTCAGGATATACCTATTGCGCCAAGTGTTAACCCACAACAGTCTTATTATTATGTATTTAGATAGTACCACATAATATCTAATTGTAAAAAATCCTCACTATTCTACAAGTACATTGCAGTTTTTTGTAATGTCACGTATGTATAACTTAGGATAACAATTTGATTATTTAAATAACGTCAGTAGTTTAATTATTATTCTTGATATTTTCCTAGCTACTGTAATAATTTTTCATAAAAATTATTACATGAAATTTATCTACGGGTAGGGAATTCTAAATAAAGGTTTTTCCTGAACTAGTAACATATTTGCCCTTTAAGGCTGATGTCAACACAGATATGTAAGAAGTATGTAAATAATTAATTATGTGAGCATGTTATAGCAATCGCTAAGGGAATACCTGCTATTACATACGGCTAATATATTCGAACGCGCCTATCAGGGCTCAGAGCAGTAATTTGTATGCAAAACGTACCATAAACATGCAATATAAATTCTATTGCGACTAGCTTTACGTAGAATTTTAATTGATTTGATTTTACTTGATATCATACTGATGTAAGACATTTTAGTAACATTTTCTTGTTTTCCTTATAATTTGTAAACTTATACTGAAAATAAGTAAACTTTTGCTCATTTTACCTCATTCTATAGCTTTCTGGCCTTGGAACCATTATAACATATCAGCCGCAAGTATTCCACTGCTGGACATAGCTTCTGCTGCATATGCTGAACATAGATCGACCTCCACCCCATTATCATTATCATCATCAGCTTCCAAAAACCCACTGCTGGGCCTCCTTTTTTAACCCTCATCCCAAGGTTTTCCAATATATTTATTTATTACATAGTCCATAAAACAAAAACAAACATATTTGGCCGGCCGGACATAAAAAAAAATTACAAATTAACGCAATATTCCATTACCTAAAGCGCCATACCAATTTTGAGTTCTGCGTAATATTTTGTTAATTATAAACTGGTTTCCCGATCAACGATAACTTGTAATCTAAATAATTACTATCGAAAAAAATATTGACGACTGGCCCGAGTCACAAACGGTCAGCGATTATGGTTTATGCTTTGTTAAATCGACGTTTCTAGAACAAGTTTTTCTGTATTTTTATAAAAGAAATATCTTTGATTGTTATTTCTACCTTACTTAAGTCATCTTTCCGGCAAGTGATTGGTTGGAGCTCGCATTGAACAAAAAGCTTGAGAGAATTGTGGAAGAACTTTGCCCTGGAGTGGAACTAAATAGGTAAAACTAAAACAAAAATTATAACTTATCTTATTATATTAAGTGAACTTTTGGATCGCTCTCAATACACTAATGGTCCTTTTCATTTTAACCTTTAAAATGGCACAAACATTTTATGCATCTCCTAGGCATGCATACATGAGCCACTTGAGGGTATCGGCAATATCTGCAGCCATAGCTGCCTTCATACTCGTTCCATGATGGGATTCATTTTTGTATGAAAGCTTGCTCTTAGATATATTAATAAATCGATTCGCCCGTTTACAAGAGGTAAAAACAGTTTGATCAGGCTTTTTAATTTAAAAGTTTTATTTGAATAGATATCTGGCAATCTCGGTGTCTACCCAGCCCATCATATATTTCACTGTGAGCTTTAATTTCATGTTGCTGCATGTTCCGCCGTTGTCTCCGCCATGCCTACCCATCGCCATTTAAACATAATTATTTCTAAATATTTTAAACACGGATATACCCGCGAAGTGTAGTCTTAAAATCTTTTGTTCCTATTATTTAATTAAAGTAGCACTTTAATTAATTCAATATGACTTACATGAAACACAATAAATATTTATTCTAAAGCATATTTAACACTTTCTTTTCCACTTTTTTGCTAGTCGTATGTGCTGCTATGTGTGTGCCTAGCCTACTCGCAACCCGCAACCCGCAACTCCAGTATTGCCTACTTACGGGCCCTCCAATGGTTTCTATGGCGTTGAGTATTACGTTAGTAATTATATTATCTTTGCTTCCGCTCTCTCCTCTGCCTCGCGCCCGGTATTCCCGTTCAATGAATCACGTTACTACAGTTTCACTACGACCGCGCCACGAAGCGCCCGCGCAGTGCAGTGACGGTATTAAAAAAAGTTTACGAACACAGTGCCTTGTGTAGTGTTTTTGTGATACTTTAGCGGTATGTAGTTTGGTACAATTTTTGCAGTAATTTGTGAATGTTTCAAGTTTTTTTGTCCGTGTTGTGGCGTTGTTTTCATTAGTTTTAACGAGTTTAACTCACTTCAGGAAAGAGGTATTTGTAAATTGCTACGTTTGAAAATATAGATTGGGTCAAACAACATATATAACATAATATTAAAAGAATTTTAAGGGGAGATTTTGTCCATGATAACAAGTTTTCCTGAGAAAATATAGCGAAAATGATTTTGGCCTCTTATAGCACTCGTGTCAATGACAAATATTTTTTGTCATATATTTTTATATACCTATTTATAATTTTTGTGATCCTCGGGGAAAAAAATACAATATTATTAACTGATATAATTATTTTTACATTTAATTATATTAAAGACATTCCCCACGGCTGATAGCCACCGCAGGTGACATGGGGCTGGCTGCTTTTTAGCTCAACGGATCAGCTCAATGTATTTTTTTTAAATTATTATTTATGTATATTTATGTGTAGGTTTATCCACGATATATATTATACGACTATATGTACTTACTTAATAATAAGTTTACTCCTTTCTTTTTGTCTTTTTTAATTAGTTGCTGTTGTAGGTACTTACCCCAAAAGATTACTTTCTCAGCATCACCTGTTGGTTGACTGGACTGAAAAGGCCCCTGGCCTTAAGTCCGCCATTTACATGTATGTTGTAATGAAGTTAAATAAATAAAATAAAAAAACAGCATTGCTATCCAACAAGGGAACGCAGCCAGCATTCTTTCTACCGTGTCACATGGGCATGATGTCATTTTCTTAATTTAGCATAGATTTATTTTATAGTTTAGTTTTATTTCTCTTATGTTTGTAAGAGCTAGGCCTATAAAATATTTTTACTTTGTAAAAATGGACCATAAATTTAAAATACAAAGTATAAAATTCAAAATAGCTGCCTAAAAGCATCTGAAATAGCTCAACGATGGTCATCTGGCGTCAAAGTTATTATTAAACACTACTTTAAGGATTTCAGAACTTTTTCTTTAACTGAAAGCAAGTGATAGTAGTAGAAAATGACCGTACACGAGTATAAAGTCAGATATACAGATCAATATGATGAGACGTTTTCTAGTGAAAAAAAAATGAGGTTAAAAACATTGTCAATAGATGGCGCTTAATAGTTTTAAATCGTTCTGTCAAAAAAGAAAGGGGCCGTTTAGTTCAATATTTTAAATAAATTTGTAATTTATTAAACAATCTTGTATTTTACTATAATTTAATTAAAAAATACTTATTTACAAACAATAATATTTTTTAAACTAAATTTAAAAAAATAAAAAAATAAACTCTCACCATGAAAATTTTATATGATTAATTGACATCAGTATATGTAATGTACTCTGTGATTGAGATTGACAGAACAATTTATGTGATTGCTGCCGCATCTATGTCACGTGAAGGAACAAATTTTTTTTTTAAAGAAAACTCATTGACCAATGACAAGTGAATAGATATCACTTGTCACTTGTGAACAGGCACTGACAAGTGACAAGTGCATAGATATCACTGGTCACTTGTAACTTGTCCCTTGTCCCTTGTCTCTTGTTACTTGGTCACTTGTCCCTTGACACATTTAGATATAACAACATATTTTTTATTTTTTTTTGTTTGCTGTAGCTATTAACATGTATTTTAATGAAGTTAAATAAATAAAATAAAATAAAAACTTGTTATTTGCACCTGACACATGTAAACCAGGCTTTAAAGATCGAATTTGTGACTAACAAACGCACAGCATGTGCTTGCACCGCTTCTTTAAGGAAAAAGATTTAAGAATGTATTTCTGAATGAAATCACTTGGGGATTCCAAAGAGGTTTAATTATCTAACAAATGTGAGGAAATCTCCGATATATATTTCCGCAAGCATTTATTTATACAAAAATTTTAATTGAAGAGTTCCAAAATATATATTTCCCATTCGGCAGTGGCTGCACATTTTTTATGGAAGTACCATTTTTTTTATGTTTTTGATTGTAATTATAATTTCATCATACTATAGTGATCTAGTATAGTCCGTGGTTTGATTTATTACGTGAATGACCCTTCCACGTTGTATATACTTTAAAAAAAAATGACTTTGTCTTTGACAAAATGCCTGAAATTTTACAATGGTAGGAGAAAATTTAAGGATGACGGGACACGCTGTAAATGTACAAAAGCCTATCTGTTGAGCCTACCTTAAGAAAATAATCTCCTAAAGTACTGCTCAATATGCGTCCCCGTTCCCCGTCCCCGCACCTCTTTACCGTTCTTGCGTGTGATGAGGCTGAACACACACATTGCCGAGTGTTCGGATGTATAGTTTCGTTTGTAGTAGTAGTAGGCATAAATGATACTCCGCTTTTGTGAAGTGCCATACGTATGGTTTTGCACAAAAGACATTGCTCCACGTTGCCTGTTGTCCATCTTTCTAAGTTGCTTCTTTCGACACCTATGTCTATGGAAAGGGGTGTATTTTATTCTGCCGTTGCCGTACGACCTAAAGTCACCGTGTATAGTTTCGTTTGTAGTAGTATTAGGTTAAATGATATTGCGCTTCTATGAAGTGCCATACCTGCGCCGATAGTATAACTCAGGTAGTAAGACTCTTGTTGATTGTAATGTTAGTCACAGCCACAGGACAACTGCACTTCCTTTGTTTTCCTCACTGACTCATTCCGCAGGACTTTACCGATTACACGAGTAACAAAGACAACGGTTAAACTCTCACTTGTCATTCAAATCCTTTCTTGTGTATTGTCATTTTTAGTTTGTTTCTTTTTAACGCTTTGTCATACTATTTTTATTTAAAAACTTAATTTAAAACTTAAATTAAAAACTTACATTAACAACTAAATTTAATTTAAAATCTAAATGTCGTTTATTATGTATTTAAATTACATAGGTATTTGTTTTTTTATTTATTTAAATCTTTAACCAGAATTTTTAGTAACTCTTCTTTAGTTATTTTGAAAATTGAAATGAAATAATAATTGAAATACTACCCTTAATTTCTTTCCGGCTCCGAATTAGATAATTATTAGCAACTTTTTAATATCTGACGTCTCTTCTAGGATTTCACATATCTCAAATTCTCTACCAGCCTTTATATAAAATATAAAATATTAATTTACTGACTATAGAAGCTTAAAGAAAGCTATAATTTTTAAGTAAATAAATAGACCAAAAGAAATTTAAAAATCGGTTAAGAAAGTGAAATCTTTATTTATTTATTTTAGCGCAAGTAAAGGATAAAATTTTGCAATTTCAACATTTTTATGTATTTACATTTTTTCAATAATTTCACGAGTTAAGACGCAGTCTACAACTAGTTAAAATACAAAATTACTTTATTTAACTCAAATTTAATATAGAACAATACATAAAGTAAAGACTTTGACGCTTACTTACATAACCTCCCTATATTAAAAGAAAAATGAAATCTATAAAAATATGTATATATTTAAATTGATTAATTGAAGTTTGTAAATGTCTGCTCCATTTTATTATTATTTAAAACAAGCAAAAATAAATAAATGACATAAGTCTGTACTTAGCAAAGACATCAATGAGCTTTGACAGAGTTCTTCAGAAGTGATAGTTTAAAGCTTGTGCTACAGGTAAAACTTTCAAACAAGTTCATAAAATCTTCCATATCTTTCATACTGGTCTGAGAGAAAAGGAAAACTTAGAACGTCCCAGCTACTTCTCTTCCCGCGCAGACCGTGAAAGCCGATCGAGAGAATGGGCGAGATTTGAATCAAATTAATAAGGCATGTGGCTAGCAACCCATCACTGTTTTTATTCTCTTTTTCTATCTCAAAATCACGCTAAGCAGGACCTTTGGGTCTTGCTGCCCTGGGCTCTGACTGTTAAAATTGACCATTGAGTTTTGATGGACCTACGTTCTGTCTACCTCGCCACGGGCAAGGACGTAATAGGGAATATGCATGTAAAAAATATGTGCTATCTAACTTGTTTATTTCTGTAAAAAATTGGTTAAAAACGAACGAGATATAACGATTTTACGAAAATATTCTTCCATCTCACTCGCAAAAACGCTTTTTACTATGGCAAATGGACGTTGACTTCACCATTCCATATCGGACTTCTCTTTCTAATTAAAACTTTAAAATATCACAAGTTCGTCGCTGATTTAGATATTTTGTACATTATTATATGTTTGTTTAATGTAGTTAATAAGGATTTAATTAAGCAAATAAAAATATGTCCATATTCCCTGTTGTGGGTAAAAACCATTTTTACTTATACAGATAAAAAAATTACCTCGGTTTTCAAGACTTTCAGCTCATCTTTCACAATTTTTTGAACAAAAATTGCACTCAAGATTAAAATAATCTGGCTACTAGCTAATCTGTCTCTAGATGACAGCTGATAAGACGGTTTCATGGCGTTATCTGTCGTTATCAACACATCTAAGATGATGTAGCAGGTTGGTTTACTAAACGTTTCTTCGACATGTGTTATATTTTTAGACTTGAATTATTATTAACAAGCTTATGCCTGCGATTTCGTTCGCATGGACGAAAATGCTTATCAGGCTGAACAGCTTTTGCTAAGGAGTTATTTTTTTTATTTCTTATAGTTTTGCTGGACCATTATGGTTTTACATCAGGTGTTCCATTTTCCAAAATCAATTATATCCTTTATGTTGCCCAGGCTTAAAAGCTATACAACAAAAAAAATTCGGTCCAGTATATCCGGAGATTAGCGTGTACAAACAGACAAACAAATAGACTTTTTTTATCTTACTCTATTACTAAGTATCTATCGCCTCAATTTTTTTTTGGAAATATTTTTAAATGTACTGACTTTTTTTCTGTTTTATTATGTAAAGATGAATTCATCTTAGCACGTTCATGGTTGCATCCTTATAGCTGCACTGCTTCGGAGCCCGGGTTGAGTTTTCCCTTTATATCATCATCTACCTTACCTTCTCCCATTATCTAGGGTCGGCGCAGTATGTCTTATTCGCACAGTCCTCTGTTTCCCGTCATACTAACATCTACTCCTACTACCCCATATCTCGCCTTACGCATATCATCTACCTCTTTATTGGTCTTCCCTTTCCTCTATTTCGCTTTCCCTGCATATATAAGATGCATATCAATGCCACACGGATGTCGAAGACTATGCGAAATCTGCAATGGGAATTCCTTGGGAATGCAATTGTATCACGAGATGTTCGTGCTAAGTCCTTTAGTCGCCTCTTACGACATCTACAGAAAGTGATGAGAAGGTCTTATTAAAGACTATAGGAATCCACACCGCCTATATGTTAATTAGTTTTAATACTAGTTAAAGTAAAAAAAAAATACTATTAAAAATATATTTTTATCACATGCTTTTATATAAAACAATGAACCTAAAAGTTTAAGACAAATCAAACAAACGCAAACTCGAGGAGATTACCTTCTTTTATTACAGAATTCTTATGGTTACCTTTCGGCTAATGTCATCGTAAAATTGCATTGTCACGCGATATACTTATGCATGCAAAAATTTCAGCTCAATCGAAAACCGGGCAGTAGGTCAATTTAACTTGCAAGATTTGATTACGGACAGACAGACAACTGGATAGGCGAAACAAAATAAAAACTTGTAAAAATTTACACGTTTTTATGCATGTTACTAATTATGTTTTTCCTTTTGTTTATATTAATGACCGGCCTTGTATTATACACGTATTTATAATAACCGGCCAAGTGCGAGTCGGACTCGCGCACCAAGGGTTCCGTACCATTATCTATAACAATCAAGTTTTTGTGGGAGCTCCCCTTATATATTTATTTTATTTTGTTTTTAGTATTTGTTGTTATAGCGGCAACAGAAATACATAATTTTTGAAAATTTCAACTGTCTAGCTATCACGGTTCATGAGATATAGCCAGGTGACAGACAGACGGACAGACAGACAGACTGACAGACGGACAGACAGCGAAGTCTTAGTAATAGGGTCCCGTTTTTACCCTTTAGGTACGGAACCCTAAAAACAATCTTAGTTTCAAATGCGAATATTTCATACTTACCTTTCCTATTTGATCTTCCGGTAGGTACGGTATTTGCTTCCAAGAGTCATTTTATGGTTTAGTTTAAGAATCATCGTTTCTGCTTAGTTTATTGTAGGCTGTCCCCAATGGCTATATTATATGTGCAAAAAATAACCGACTGAGTTTTTGCTATTGGAACGAATTTGTATTCGCGGAATGTTTGACTATTCCTTTTAAGCTAAAACAATCGACTTCTCAAGTATTTCTATTCATTAAGGCTGTGAATAGAATTACTTTTGAAGTCGAGTCATTCTCACAACGGGGAAGGACCATATCCGTAATCAATCGAACCAAAGGCTAGATCACTAAAATAATGGACAAAATCAAAAAACCAGCCAATAGGGGTGACGACAGGGTTGAAAAGTATGATTGTAATAAGTCCGTCTTTTAGATTAGGTATCCAAAACTAATGGACCCGTATTTTTCAGTTTACCAAAAAAGTAAAAATTCACAACGATATGGAGCGTCAAAGTTCCCAAATGGGGCTTGCAAAAATTGTACCCAGGCGTGACATCACGCGAAATTTATATGCTCTGTATCTTTGTCATTTTACGTTTCTCAGTTAAAAGAAAAAATACGTGTACAATATTTTTTTAATAATCTAACCGATGGACTAAAAATATTTTTCCATTCGTCATGCCTATATAGACTATAAGTTCAAGGTGTCATAAAATAGTTGTTTGAGGAAGTATCAATGTTAATGAAGAAGTATAAATAATGTGTGATAAGTATCTGATAAGATACGAGACATGAGTGATTGCTCGATTATTGATCCTTTGTTATGCAGACACAGTGAGTGAGTGATTATGCACAAATATCAATAACTAGTCGAAGCCCGCGACTTCATTCGCATGGACTTTATGTCTCTAGAAAATGCTCATCAGGCTGAACAACTTTTGCTAAGGCGTCATTTTTATATTTCTTATAGTTTAGCTGGACCATTATGGTTCTGCATCAGGTGTTACATTTTCCACAATCATTCATACCCTATATGTAGCCCAGGCTTAACAGCTATATAGCCAAAAATGTTACATTCGAACCCGTCCAGTATTTCCAGAGATTAGCGTGTACAGAACGATTTTTTTTTTAATTCTTACTCTGTCACTATGTCTTCATCGCCCTCAATTTTTTTTTTGGAAATATATTTAATGTACGGACACCTTTTTTAATGTTATATTCTATGTATAGAGGTAGATATATATACTTTACTAGGGTGACATCAGCAGTTGTTCAACACGAGCAACATTTCGCTGAGCTGTAGCCCTTTTGTGCTTCTGTGGCACACATGATGCATGTTAGGTTAAGTTAGTTTTAAGGTATTCAATGATATAATTTTCCCTTGTATAATGTGTGTTACAGACAAAACAAAATTTCTTATCTATCTTTCTTATCTATCTATCTATCTATCAATTAAAATCGTAGATAAATAAAATAGTTTATTGGCCGCGCAAATTAAAAACAGTCTCGACTTTCAAGCGTTTACCCCCTTAAACGTTTGTTTTCACGTCAGAAAACCGTATCGTAATCGATCCATCCGTACGAGAGCTACGATGCTACAGACATACACACAGACAGATATTCCGTCAAACTCATAACCCTCTTTTTTTCGGGGGATAAAAATATATTCTACAACATTCTGTATCAAATCAAACCATTGAAACCAAAGGCTTCCGTGCTTCAGAAGGCGCATAAAAGCCGTTGGTCCCGGCTGTCATCATTGTACGACAGTCGTCAAGCTATGTCAGATGCCTTTAGGCAGCCTGAAAATTCTGACACCAGTGTTGGCCACTTACACACACGAATAAAAAACAAGTAATAACACAGACTTTACAGGCACTTTTACATATTAATATTTTTTTTGTTATGCCCTTTTGTCCTATAGTTAGGCCTCTCCCATTTTCTTACAGTCTTATCCTCATATTCTTCTTCGAATCGTGTGTGTTAGTGACTAACACTAGTGTCAGAGTTTTTAAACCGCCTTAAAGGCCTCTGACATGGTTTTAGGTAACGACCAATGTCAAAGACAGTGACCGGGACCGTCGCGACGGCTTAACGTGCCCCCAGCACGGATCATCTTACTTATCAGACAATCAGGTGATCTAATAATAACAAACGTTTGCTAAACCTATTTTAGTTAAAACATGTTTTGTCCCTATCCCTCTTTTCAATATTTTACATTGAAAGAACGTGACAAAACATCATCATCATCATTTCAGCCGCATAACGTCCACTGCTGGACATAGGCCTCTCCTAAAGATTTCCAAAATGACCGATCAAGAGCGGCCTGCATCCAGCGCTTTCCAGCGACCCTGGAAAAACATATTTAACTAAAATTGTTTCAGAAAAATTCTTTTTTACTTTGAAAGGGCATGCTTGTCAGGTGGTCCCATAGAAATTTTATCAAAATCGGTGGAGTAGGTACTTTGGAGTTAAAGTCGCTTTTAGTTATTGTTTCATTGTTGATCGGTAAATTCTATTCGAGATTGATATAGTGGGTATGTTTTTTCGTATTAAGTTTTCTATAAAGAGATGAATTTGGCTGATTTGCCTGTTTGTATATTTCTTTGTTTAAAAAGCACAATATAAAGGCGGACTTATCCCAGATAGGGATCTCTTCCACTCTACCTTGAATTGAAAGGAATTGGTATTTACGAAGCAGGTTAGAGAATGAGTACAAAATAATCAGTTAAAACTACTTACTACACTTAATTAAATATTATTTAAAAATAATACCTCAAATTGAACAAAATTCAAATTTAAATCTGTTTTTATACTTAATAAAAAATACCTGTTTGCCTCGCATAAATAAATCGGTCAAGTGCGAGTCGGAACTTTACATGAGGGTTTCGTACCTCCGTACAAAAAAAAAATTTTAGTATTATTGTTATTGCAGCCACAGTAGTATACATAATCGGTGAAAATTTCCAGTATCTAGTCAATGCCATTAAAAAGATCGAGTTAAAAACCTTAAGAAAACATGTTTCTTGTATGATGACAATTCCAGACACCTATTATTTTTTATTTTATCTTAATTTTAGTATTTTTTATTATAGCGGCCATAATAATACATAATCAGTTAAAATTATTATTGTTCTATTAAGGTAGCTATTAAGGTTCAAGAGATAGAGCCTTGTAACAAACGGACAGACAGACAGACAGCGGAGTCTAAGTAATAGGGTCCAGTTAGCACCCTTAAGTACGGTACCCTAAAATGATCTCTAACAATATCTCGACCATATGGCCCTTAACCTTAAGATTGTATAGAGGACAATATTTGCATACAATAGAACATTAGATACAACCTAATTTGAGCTTTATATCTTTACTTTAAGGTTATTTGTTGGTAGTGTGGCATTTGATACTGCTCTCGATTTTATGCTAATACTTTCTTCTTAGTGACCTTATTACGGGTAACTGTAATAGAATGAAATTGAAAATACTAGTGGTTTACTTTCCGATTGAGGCTTCTAACTTTTAGATTGAATACAACGTAGAAGGCATATACCATGACGGGCTATAGAAGACCACTGCAGTATAATGGAATTAAAAAAGCGTCAAGTGCGAGTCGGAGTCGCCATGAAGAGTTCCGTACCATTATCTATAAAAAATCGCGTTTGTTGAATGGAAGCCCCCCTTAAAATTTATTTTATTTTATTTTTAGTATTTGTTTGTTTTAGCGGGAACAAAAATAAATAATTTGTGAAAATTTCAACTGTCTAGCTATCGCGGTTCTTGAGATACAGCCTGGTGACAGACAGACGGACAGACAGACAGACAGCGCATTCTTAGTTCCGTTTTTGCTCTTTGGGTACGGAACCCTAAAAAACAGTCAAAGAACAATAAAGAAATTTGGCATTTCCATACTAAAGTGTGCAGCCGCCTAGGCAATTTGTATGTTTATGGCGATTTTTTTTTAATTTTTTTAATGGTATTTTAATTTTATTGTGCTATAGTGATCTAGTATATCCTATGGTTTGATTTATTACGGGTATGTCCCTTCCACATTGTAGATGGGATATTGTCAACTCACCTTTGATAATTCACCACATAAAATTAACGTATGAATTCTAAAATCCTCGATTTATAATGCTTATTAAGTTAAATAACAAAATTTTGGAATAGGACGCGTGCTTTCCGTTCCATACAAGTTTGTATAGAATCTCTGATGGAAAGGCAGCTTTACAGTAGTGGGTGGGTGCCGGCCGGCAATAGTTTGCATGAACTAACTGGTGGCGGAATCGCACAAAGTAATTAAAATCTCATAGTGTATTACTTCGACTTCCACAAAGTGACACCTGAATCTATTAACTATCTCAGAGGTCACATCATAAATCTTTTGATATCATAACGATAGGCAATAGTTAATCGCGTGCCTGAAAACAATATGATGTAAGTTACGCTTCCCATGGTCCGTTACGTAACAAGTGCACAATAGTTTCATGGCAGCACGTTGCCTGACAGAACACAATGCAATTACGTATTTCTAATAGTGCTGTGATAACAAGAGCCTTAGAGTCTTAAAACTGTCACATGTATTCGTTACATACACGTAAACCCCCTTATTATAAAAACAGGACTTACTTTGTTACTAGGTTAAACCATTATCCAGCCAAATAAAGTTGACATTGATGAATGAGTTAGTTTCACTTTACTAAATGTCAACTTGATTAGGACGGATAATGCTTTAATTAAACAGATAATGGTTTAGTAAAAAAGTTAGTCCTCGTTTTATAATAAGGCGGAAAGAGTTCAACTAGTATAGATATTTGTTCTGAGTCTAAAACTAGCGAGAAATTGAATTTATTACGACCTATCTAGCACTTATGAATTTCAATATTTCAAAAACTTCTTTTAAAAAAATCTGTAAATTTAGCTTTTTGTAATGGATCATCAAATGTCACCAGACGTGTGTACTTTAGTGTCTATGCCAGCTGATATAATCAGAAACTATAGAATGCTATTTTGATGCAGTCTTAATCCTTTAATTAACTGCGAGCGTCGGATATAATATGCGACAAACATTGTCGGGCCCATTCCGCGAAGGTCGGATATTTGCGACAAAAAATGCTCTTATGGCACATAACTTACGTATCCATATCCGTTTTTGGTTGTAGATAGGTATTTGAGATTTACCATGTCTCGCGCTAGTTGTACGACAACTGATATAAAGTCTCGCGGTGAAAGGGTTAAATGGAATTTCTTCCGATATTTTATTACAATTACTTAAAACATCATCAACCACGATAGTCTGCTAGTGACAGGATTAATTACGAGTCTCTTCATGAGTTAATTCCTAAAATGCCGGTCTCGCTACAGCACTAATTTCAATCCGTGTTGATTCAGTTCATTGCGAGCCCAAGGTTTGTCGGCTATCACGCGAAAACAACTATGTTTGCACCTATTGTTACATTGTTTTCTGAATCTCTATGATCTATTATTCTATGCTCGTGTATTTGAGTAGCTTACCTTGTTTAGAGTAATATGGTATAAACTAAACATTGTCAATGTGATGTTTAAATATTCATAAAAGTTTTCTATGCTATGCGACATCTTCCCCAATTGTAAACCAATTTTGATGATTATTTTTTGATTTAAAAGCCTTTACTATCTTGTTGGTCCTTAATTGGTCATATATTATAGTGGTTAATGTCTGATACAGCTAAATTAATTTGCTTAACATGTGTTGAACTTTAGAGATATAATAGAAATATAGCTTACATAAATGAAAGTTACTTAACACTTAATTCTTAAGCTGAACTATTTAAGGCCATACCTCAATTTTCCGGGGTCCAGTGGCGCCCTCATTTAAAATAAATCATTTGCATGAAAACTGAAATATCATTTAAAATTGTGTCTTGACCAAGCTCTAGATACTCATTCAAAGTATTTTTAAACTACTTTTTATAGTTTAAAGCGAGAACGTAAAGCTTTTCTACGCACATTTGCGAAAAACGGCCACTTTTGGCTAATGTGCGTAGAAAAGCTTCACGTTCTCACTGTAGGCTATAAACTGTAGTTCATAAAATAGTTTAAAGGGTTATCTAGGGCTTGATCAAAGCACAATTTTAAATGATATCTCCGTTTCCTTTTTAATGATTTAATTTAAATGGGGGCGCCACTGGACCCCGGAAAATTTGGGTATGGCCTTAATGACAAGATGAAAAAGTTTGTTATACCACCAATAACGACCAATTTGGCGCATCCAATCAGGTTATCAGGGGTCCTTATGAAGTAGGTAAAGCCTAGTTTCGGATACCTAAAAACCATGTTTAGCTAATTGGTATCCTCATCATCTGCCTCTCCTTTCATGTCTTTTCTTTCCACAGTACTCTGTTTCCCGTCATGCAACATCTATTCCTATTACTATACCCCATAACTTGCCTTACGCATCCTATCCACCTCTTTTTTGGTCTTCCCCTTCCCCTATTTCCATTTACCTTTATATTTAAAGTTCTTTTTGTTGCGTGTTGATCCTCTCTTATCATCACATTAACAAGTTTATTGTTTATCGAGTTAGTATAACTGTTAAAAATAAATATAAAATAATGGAATAAATAATTAAGCTAACATTTCGTAATCATTTCCTATCAGGAAACCACTAACTCGACCACAATACATACCTACGAGTAACTTTAAAAAGGAAATTAGATTAACCAGTATATAATATATAATCCTGATGATTTTCCTTATGCTCATGTCATGGGTTTTGGTTCGACACTTCGATGATTAATAAAAATATTTGACGCATCAAGATTAGGTTACTCATCATTCAAATATTTTTTTTCAAGTAATTTAAATTTATTTGGATATAAATAAAATTATATATACATATTAATTTTTCTTAAAAACTAAACTAAAGATTAAATTCAATTGAATTAAATTCTTTTTCTTAAAAAAATATTTATCGTATTTTTAGAGCAATTTTTCTTTAGTAACCGCTTATTTTCTTTAGAAATATTGATAAGCGAGGTAATTAGCATGTTTTTATAAGTGTAATTGTTATACACCAGTAAACCATACCTACCTAAGTCAATGTCCTTTTAATATACAATACTATGAATATGAGTTTCTTTCGGAATTTCTTCTCAGCAGTGGTAGTTGCGAACCGGGCATATCGGTAGCATTTCTTTAAAAAATGAATTAAATTGTAAAATAGGTACACTACAAGTAATGTTATTTATACTAATAATATTAATGACGTGTAAAAGTGCCTGTAAAGGTCTATTTACTGAATAATATTTGATTCTTTGAATCTTTGACTCTTCTCTCTTTTGGATCCAAACAAATCCTACAGTGATTCATCAAGATTAGATAGCCAGCAGTTACCATAGCTTAATAAGCGGCCAAGTGCGAGTCGGACTCGCCAATGAAGGGTTCCGTAGTGTTTTTTTTTTAATTTTTATATTTGAGTTGATTGAATGAAAGGTAAATTGCAGTATAAGACATATTAAAAAAAAACTTCTTACTAGATCTTGTTCAAACCAATTTTCGCTGGTAGTTTTCATGGTAATGAACATCATATATTTTTTTAGTTGTATCATTCTCTTATTTTAGAAGTTACGGGACACACACACACACACACACACTTTTTTCCACTTTGGAAGTGTCTCTCGCGCAAAGTATTCGGTTTAGAATAAAATGATATTAGAAACCTCAATATCATTTCTAAAGACCTATCCATAGATACCACACGTATGGGTTTGATAAAAAATATTTTTTTGAGTTCTAAGTATGGGGAACCCCCAATATTTATTGTTTTTTTTCTATTTTTGTGTCAAAACCTTAATGCGGTTCACATAATACATCTACTTACCAAGTTTCAACAGTATAGGTCTTATAGTTTCGGAAAAAAGTGGCTGTGACATACGGACGAACAGACAGACAGACAGACATGACGAATCTATAAGGGTTCCGTTTTTGCCATTTGGCTACGGAACCCTAAAAATCTACCACTCGTACACTAAAACGTAATAAAAAACAAATAGAATGTTGTTTATTTTATGTTTCAGGTCACTTCTACCCAAGTTGAGGAGTTACATTGCACCGGCGAGCACTATGTGACGTCACAATGTTGCTCAAAATATGCAAGTCCTGCCAGTAGTGAGTATTTCTTATATTGTATACGACTATATTTTATCTAATCATTTGGGCAAAAGGAGGCCTATGCCCAGCAGTGGGTTTACGATAGTTGGTGATGATGATATTAAAACTATTTAGGTCTGTGTTTAAACTGTATATATTGGTTTTTACTTTCAGCGTGGCACCCATGGGTGCTTGGTCTGTTTTTAACACTACGGTAATTTTTCATCACATTACAAGTTAACACTCAATAATCTCCAAAACTGGTTAAACGATTTTATATCCAATATACAGCAATACTATGTATCTCATAAAATGTTAAGTTTCACCCAAATCTGATATTGTTTTATAATGTTTAGGGCACTTGCACCGGAAAAGCTACGGTTGTAACATTGTTTATTTTGTTTTGACCATGAATTGTACCTAATTTGTTTTCATTGTGATGTACTGTTTCTTTTATCAATATATTTCATCTGATACTAAACATTCCAAAGTTACAGACCAATAATTATTTTCGCCAAAATGCTATCTCAAAAAGGCTGAACCGATTTTAATGCGCAACGAACTTAAAAATTCTATAATAATTAATATTAATATCATCAAAGTTAGTTCAACGGTTAAAGAGTTATCGCGGGACATCATATTTTGACTTTACAAACTTACATAATAATTTTTCGCTCCAACTTGAATTGTAGCCCACGCTCGCTTCGCTCGCTCGGTCAACTAATACAATGTTTTAACGAATTCTTTACCAAACAAGTTTATTTACCAAAGATTTCCCATTCATCCATCTGTCCACCTGTCTCCAGTAACGAGCAAACATTGCATGTTTGTAGTCAGTGGCATGTTTACTGTAGTGTGTTTACTATGGTTGAGTTGTAGTACAAACAGATAAAAATACTACTGCTAGTTGGAAAGGGAAACTTCCTCTGGCTTTTCCGGAGTATTCATTGTTTATCTTATGCCGTGTGGTTTCCGACAGAGTAGAATAGGGCCACTTCAAGTCCTCCCGTGGATGTCGTAGAAGGCTACTTAGGATATACAAGCTAAACAAAGCTTATAAACATCAATGTCCTCTCCAAACCGTCTGGCCAGCGAGGAGAGTGTAGGCCAAGTCCTCTGGCTATTCTGGCCAAGTATGGCTATGGTAGTGCAGAGGGGGTCGTGCTCCTGCAGAGGAGACTAAAGAACCTGATAACGATGATTAATTGTTTATCTTAACTTCCATGCTGGTTAGAATATACAAGCTGCTCCTCTTCCCGCGCGGATCGTAAAACCGATCAAGGGAATGGGCGAGATTTAAATCATGTTAATAGGCGATGCGGCTAGCATTCTATCACTTCCTTTGCTTTCCATGACATTTCTCTTTCCATCTTAACGCTTATCATCTCGTTAAATGTGATCTTTGCGGTCCTGGGCTCTATCTACCCCGTCAAGGAAAAAAACGTGATAATTATATCTAAGCGCATTCCCAGTTACAAGCTTTGTTATGCTGCTTCGAAGCCCAGGCTACGTACACTGCTGGCTTTAATTTGCCAAATCCCTTTGGGAATCATCATCAGGTCTTTCTGTCTCCACTGCAGAGCACGACCCTCTCTATACTACCAGAGCCATACTTGGTTAGAGCAGCCAGAGGACTTGGCCTACACTCTCCACGTTGTCAGACGGGAGAGGTCTCATTGATGTTTACAAACTTCGTCTAGCTTGGATTTCCTAAGTCCTACTACGATATCCACGAGAGGACTTGGAGTGGCCCTATTCTACTCTGCCGGAAACCACATCGCACGCAAGGCCTTTGGGAATGCATTTGTGCAAAATAATTACAAGCGACCGCCGCCTGACTTCAAAACAGTAGCACGAGAGGTTTGCGCTTTGTCCTTTAGTCGCTGCTTACGACATTCACAAAAAGAGATGATGTGTCACCATTTCAGACCGGAAGCCACACGGCCAAGTTCAAATATTCCAAGGATGTTGAGCTATTCGCACTTCATTCGCAATTCTGACACAATCATCTCGAGATTGCAAATGTCAGGTCGATAACACCAGACATGTGTCAGATCTCAAGATAAAGGGGGAATCCACTCTCAGTTCTGTGTGGTGTGTGCTTGGTGGCGTATGTGTTCGTGATCTGTTTGTGAACTTTATATATGGTATGTGTCAAGTTTGTATAAAACGTGGAAGGGACATGCCCGTAAAAAATCAAACCACGGCCTATACTAGATCATTATAGTATAATGAGCGACCGCTGCTGAGCTATTCCGTATGGCTAAGAACAAAGAGGACTACGCCAAGCTGATTGGCAACCTTCACTAGTTGGAGAGACCCTTGAGAAGAAGAAGATAGTATAATGAATTTAGAATAATATATTTTTTAAAATCGGCCCTTCCATACAAAGGTTTGCCGCCGCTTGGGCAAGTATAGAAATGTCGATTTTTTTAATTTTATTATACTACTAGCCGAAGCCCGCGACTTCGTTCGCGTGGACTTTATGTCTCTGGAAAATGCTCATCAGGCTGAACAACTTTTACTAAGGCGGCATTTTTATATCTCTTATAGTTTAGCTGGACCATTATGGTTCTGCATCAGGCGTTCCATTTTCCAAAATCATTTATACCCTATATGTTGCCCAGGCTTAATAGCTATATAACAAAAAAAGTTTCGTTCGAATCCGTCCAGTATTTCCGGAGATTAGCGTGTACAAACAGACAAACAGACAAACAGACAAACAGACAAACAGACAAACAGACAAACAGACAAACAGACAAACAGACAAACAGACAAACAGACAAACCGACAAACAGACAAACAGACATACAGACAAACAGACAAACAGACAAACAGACATTTTTTTTTAAATTCTTACTCTATTACTACGTCTCCATCGCCCCCAATATTTTTTTTGGAAATATATTTAATGTACAGACACACTTTTTTTATTGTTTTATTATATGTATATAGATATATTGGTCTTATGTCTAGTATAATAGCTCGTGGTTGGATTTATTACGCGTATGTCCATTTAACGTTTTGCGTATGTTCTTCCATGCTGGTCTGGAAGAAAAAAAGTCCTTAAAAAATACCAGCTGCTTCAAAAGAGGAATGGGCGAAAATGTGAATCATGTTAATTAGCGACGCGTAGCGATCCATCATTACTTTGATTCCTGTCGTGCCCAAAGGGTAAAATTTGGGACTTTATTACTAAGACTCCGCTGTCCGTCCGTCGGTCTGTCCGTTTGTCCGTCTGTCTGTCACCGGGCTGTATATCATGAACCGTAATAGCTACAGTTGACATTTTCACATATGACATATTTCTCTTGCCGCTATTACAACAAATACTATAAACAGAACCAAATAAATATTTAAGTGGGGCTCGCATACAAGAAACGTGTTTTATGTAGATAATTGTACGGAACTCTTTATGTGTGAGTCCGACTCGCACTTGGCATGTTTTTTCATCTTTCCGCCCACCATCACGCTACGGGGTTTTGCAGCCCTGGACTCTGTCTGCTTAGAGCTGCCAGACCGAAAATGCTCTGTCTGCCCCGTTAGAGATAAGGACGTGCTACTGTGATATTTGTCGTGTGGTTTCCGGCAGAGTAGAATAGGGCCACTCCAAGTCCTCCCGTGGATGTCGTAGAAGGCGACTGGGAAATGCAAGCTAAACAAAGCTCATAAACATCAATGAGACCTCTCCAACCAGTCTGGCCAGCGAAGGAGTGTAGGCCAAATCTTCTGGCTGCTCTGGGAATTCTCTGGGCAAGTATGGCTCTGGTAGGACAGAGGGGGTTGTGCTCCTGCAGTGGAGACATAAAAATCTGTGATGATGACTGTGACATTAGCAGAATCATTGTATAGTCACAAAATTACTAAAGTATAGTTTTGTCGTATTACGGTTATATTAATTTTAGAAATTCCACGTCTCTAAACCACTGTATTTTTATTTCAGCTGCCTGGAGACCATGTACTGGAAATGCTGCGAAGAAAGGTTTTGCTTCGACAAGAAAATAGCCACATACAAGTAAGTTACCCTTTCTCGTTCTGAGTCAGGACCTTTCCGCTATCTACGAGCACATCTTACAGTACAACCGCATTGCACTGCCACAATTAATAAGATTTCGTTTCGTTATCATGTGCTTTACTCAGATCTTACCATGTTTATGAATAAAGATTTTATCTATCTATCTATCATCCTTACAATTTTGTACTAATTATTACACTTAAGTAAGAGTACAAATCACGTGTCTTTACATATAATAAATTTAGTGTGTAAAATTAGTGTGGGCGATAAAAAAATAGTTACTGAACACAAAAAATAATTGTCCGTATGTATGTGTTGCAGTTGGATTGAATAATCCGCTGTTATTCAAAAATTCTAGCTGTTTGGCATTACAGCTCGGTTTTGTAATATAGCTAAAAATTATTCAGCTAGATCGTCCAATGTGTTACGTTTAACAAACTGGCTTACGTAAGATTGTAGAACGATTAGTTCGAAATTCTGCCACTAGTGGCTTGTGAAGTGTCAGTGTCATAACAACAAATATGGCCTCCCATAAAGTAAATTCTTCGCCGCGTTCCGGGACTAAGCTGTTTTTATCGAGAGACATCGGGGGCATCGTTTGTGATTTCGGAGTGCAAAAGATTGAAAAGAATAAAGCAGACCTTTAGCTTGGATCTCATATTGTTATTTCGACGCCCGCCTTCCGGCAAGATGGAAAATTCACATGGATCAATTGGCCGTAAGAAATCGTTGCGCCATTAAGTTGTCGGGCTTACAAAATTTCTATATTTCTAATCCAATTGCATCGAGCTGATTATCATTCTTCATTGGTGTTTTATGATGTTGGAGACTGAATTACTTAGTTAGGAGTTGAATTGAGGTTTTATTTCAATCCCACGAGTAACACTATTGTCTCCTCATATATTATTTCGTTTGGTAACACAGTTTTATTTAATAATGGTAACCCTGTATGCTATCTCAACGCTAGCTGTTTTGTTAAACGTAATTACGTAGCTCATTGACAATCGAGCTGAAATATTTTCAGCTGTTTTACAAAACCGAGCTGTATTGCCAAACAGCTAGAGTTTTTGAATAACAACGGATTATACAATTCAACTGCGACATATTTATGTTCACGCTATCTTGAAAATTACTGGACAGATATTTACACGGTTCAATAATAGATAAGCTCAGCGCAGAGTTAAAATCTAATATGAGGAAAAAAGTTATCATCATTTTTAAATTTCATGCGAACGAATTTGCGGGTAACCAGCTAGTTTTAAATAAGAAAATACTATTTACCACATATTTTTGTTATTATCGAATTATAAAATAATATTTTCATGTCTTTATCCCTAACGGGGTGACAGTGTAGCAACTATTCATAGAATTTTTAAGAATTGGGCATTAAAATTGGTTCAGCCGGTTTTGAGACATAAGCATTTTGGTGAAAATTAATATTACTCTATAATTTTAGAGCCGTTATCAGATTTGGATAAAACTTAGCATTTCACGAGATAATATTTTTATATTTCTTACGTATATTGGATATCTGATATTGAGTTGAAACTTTAAAAGTGACGAGAAATTACCGTAGTGTTCAAACAGTTAGGTCTCCGGTCAGGGCACGTTGACTAATGGCCTTTTTCAAATTGTCCTGGGTCTTGGATATTTACCTATATATGTATTTGTTATAAAATATAGTATCGTTGAGTTGGTATCCCATAACACAAGTCTCAAACTTACTTTGGGGCTAGCTGAATCAGTGTAATTTGTCCCTATATATTTATTTATTAGTTATATCTTTAGAGTTAGTTAATGTATATTGGATACTAAATTTGTACCACTATAAAATAACAAACATAATGAGTGTTCACGTCATTTAAAACCATTACTACAAGGCCGTTGGTCCGTTGCCAATTATGGTCAATTGTATGTTGTGGTCAACTATCTGACATATAAATGACGTCTGGTTATGGATGGTTGCGCAAATTTTATACAATTTATTGTATGTACATGTTATTGTACTGTAGGTAAATAATCTTCTTGATAGGCTATTCATTACCATAATTTCTGCTGCATAACGTCTGCTGGACAGTGGCCTCTATTTACTAAGGATGTATATATTTATAGTGTATTTACTTTAGGAGAGGTTTTTCTAACACTATACTTATTGAATGAACTAAAAGTAAATTAATAAAAAATAATGACTCAAATTAATTAAGATATTATTATTATTTGTTTTTTTTATTTATTATACACACTTTTTATTAATTTCAAAAAACAATAATTAATTACAATATCAGTTAGCATCTAAATTAAAATCTAAATTAAACTAAACAAATAATAAAAAAGAAAAACATTCAAATAGAAAACGTCTTCCAGATCATTGCCCTGCGGTAGAATGCCCAAAAGGCTGGCAGCATTGCCACGTTGGATGGCAATGCTTATTTTTTAGTTTAAAAAAATTGTTTAGTTTAATTTAGGGTTTAATTTAGATTTTAATTTATTCCCATTGTTAAACAAAGTAATTAATTTGTGATTTGCAAAGATATTGCAATAAAGTTTTTTAATAAGATAAAGTTAGAGTAAGTTATTCTCAACGCAATTACACACACAAACAACGCAACACAAACCCGTTAAAACCCGTTTTTCATTTAAGAAACAGGTGAAGGCACATTTTCTTTAAAAACTGTCAGATAGATCATAGTGTATTTATGTAGTGTATGTAGTATATGTAGGTATTGTTTATTTTAGCATATACTTTATAGTGTGTATTATTTGCATGTAGTTTATTGTTTTGATAATTATTTTTACATATACCTAGTCTTTTCTTTTTTTTCACCATATACCTGTCAAGTTGTGCACTACCCCTATCATTCTCCACATCACCCGTTTGGTTGACTGGTAGATAAGGCCTTAGGCTTTAAGTCCGCCATTACACTTGTATTTGTGTATGAAGTTAAATAAATAAAAAATAAAAAAACACAGGCAAGCAACATGAACACAAAAAATATTGAAAATTATGTCAATGACTACAATAATAAAGAGCATGTTAAAATTGGATTAAGTATCACCTAATTAGATTGTAAAAGCTATACCTGTAGTACATACTTACAATAAACACGTTAATTGCGTCATTAAATACATGTAGGTACTTAGGTCTTGACCTACTACCTAGTTGTAATCTGTCGTATTTAAGGTGCTACCCTCCCTGGGTACTACTCATCATCGTCATCGTCAGCTATCAGGGACCCACTCACAGGACCCACTGCTGGGCATAAGCCTCCCTCTGTCTGCGCCATCTTGTTCTTTCCCTTGTTATCGCGATCCAGTTCTTTCCAGCAACCTGTCTGACATCGTCAACCCACCTAGCCAACTGACGTCCCACACTACGTTTCCCATTTCTGGGATACCACTCGGTGACGGCCTTACTCCATCTATTATCGTTCCATGGAGCCAGGTGTCCCGCCCAGTTCCATTTTTTTAGGGCACTACTGCGAAGGCCTAATTAAGTAATTGTTCAATTACTCCCTCTGTTCTCTTTGACGACCTCCTCAGAGGTCCCGGATTCGATTCCCGGTCAGGGCAAGTTGGAAAATGGCCTTTTCCAAATTGTCCTGGGTCTTGGATGTTTATCTATATATGTATTTGTTATAAAATATAGTATCGTTGAGTTAGTATCCCATAACACAAGTCTCGAACTTACTTTGGGGCTAGCTTAATCAGTGTAATTTGTCCCAATATATTTATTTATTTATTTATTCCCTCTATATTATTTCTCAAAGCAAGTTTTCACTAATAAAATAACTCTAAATTATAAAAGCGAAAGTTTTAAAGTGTGTGTTTGTGTTTGTTTATTACCTCTTCCCGCGCATACGGCTAGACCAATTTTGATTAAATTTGGTATGGAGAAAGCTGACACCCTGGATTAACACACAAGCTACTGAGTGCGGGTAACACCACGGGGCGCAGCTAGTAATTGATATACATACAGATACATTTTCACGACTATATCCCTGACGGGGTAGACAGAGCCCAGGACCGTTAAGCCCAAAAGCCACGCTTAGCGTGGTGGTGGGCGTTAAAATGGAAAATGAATCAAAATAGTAATGGGTTGCTAGCCGCATCGCCTATTACCTACTATTTATAAAATATAGTTTTTGCTATATAAGTAACTCAAATTCTCAAAGTCGGTATCTATTTCTGTATCTCAGCCATTAGCAAGTAAGTGATTGTAAGTTATGAGTTATGAGGTTATGACGAAGTGTTTGCAAGACGTGACCACTCACACGCAAATCCAGCATTATGCAAGTTAGGAAACATACTCAGATTTGCTGAGAAAATATGCTTATCCCTTGTGAATGTGATTCATTTAAAATCTGTCAAAATTGATTCAAAAGTTGTCCGTTCTTTTCCGCTAGGTTTGTAGTAATGTCTAAACGCAATACAGATAGAGTTAAAAATATATAGAGGTTACAGTATGGAAGACATGACGTAATGAAATAAATCTAATATGTTTACATTTTTGTAACATATTATGTTTTTGTAAAGAATTGAATAAGGTCATGTCCGTACAAGGACTTAATGCTGATGCTTTGTCTACCGGTCAAACTTTAGAAAAAACAAAAATAGTTTATTTAAATTTTAAAATATACAGTGATTTTTCATTGTTTTTGTAGCTAAGGGCCACGTTATAAGGATCGTTAGTAAAACTAATTAGCTAGTCGAAATAAAAATTGAAAACAAAGTAAAATCGTGAGATCAATAAGTAGTACCACCAGGCACCGCCACCGTCCGGCCGGCCGGTGATTATCGAGGTCATGTGGTAGCTTTTGATCGGGCGTAACTACGTGGTCTCGATTTTTTTATCTTATTTCATACACAAATTTGAATTTACTTAATTCAAATTTGTGTATGAAATAAGATAAAAAATATACGGATAGAGGAATTTATTTACAATAGATTTTTTTCCAAAACCAATGAAAAGTCAGCATGTATTTACTAAATTACTAAGGGGTAAATAAGTAACTATATAAAAAGAGCTGCATTATTCAATTATTTGTATGGAAGTATTTTTAAAATTGCAAAATTTTGCAGCCCGAGCCGAAAGCGAGGGCGTAATAGAGCTGAAAGTGTTTTAACTAATATACACACGTATATCGCACGACGTTTTTCAATACACTTATATCTAAACTGATTTTTATTTTAGGGCTGCTACCACCGCTAGCGACCTTGAAAATACAGAAAAAATAATTTATCTTTTTGTAAGTGAGATTATCCTCGCACAACTTTTAAGCTAGTATCCTTAAGTTTCATTAGAACCTCGAAAGTCATTGAAATACTAACAGCTTTAGAAACCTTTACAAAAAGTGTCAAAAGTGGCCGTTTTTAGTAATTTTTAATATGTTTATAACGCAAGCGTGTTTTATGACCTACTTTATATATCTAAAACCGATGAAATTAGAGCCACTTTACGAGCAAGTGTGTTGAAAAAATAATTAGATAATAAACAGCATGGAAGGGACATACCCGTAATAAATCGAACCACCGGCTATACTAGATCACTTTATTATAATTATAAAATAACAGTAAAAAAGAACCGAATTTGACATTCTCATACAAATTTTCCAGGCAGCTGCACACTTTTGTATGGAAATGCCATTTTTTTTTAGTTTTTCATTGTGATTTTTATTTGATTATAGTAAGTGGTCTAGTGTAGCCCGTGGTTCGATTTATTACGGGTATATCCCTTCCACGTTGTATATTGGCACTACTGTGGGCACTACATTTATTTTAAACTGACGTCGAATTTGCGGAGTGTCTATGTAGTGTAAATGCTAGGAGAACAATCTTATGTATTTTTATTTTAAACTGACGTCGAATTTGCGGAGTGTCTATGTAGTGTAAATGCTAGGAGAACAATCTTATGTATTCAGATTTGTCTATAGTACAGTTGTGCTACTGTAAACGATGGGCAAAATTTTAAACAAGTGCCAAGAAAGGGTGATTCAGTCCTTTTTTTTTTACCCAATTTTTTAAAGTTAAACTAGATCTTTTATCTTTTTAGGGTTCCGTACCCAAATGGTAAAATCGTCCGGCCAAGCCAAGTCTACGCCACCAAAAACGTCTAAAATCTTATTTTATTTTCATTTTATGATTTTTTAAATTCGTTAGCCCCTATTAGGTTTGATAGTTTTATTTTAACTTTTATTAAATACAAATATTCTAGAAACGGATTCTTAAATAAAAAATGATGTTAACAAGCTCAAAATATTTTTAAAGACCTATTTAACGATACCCTACACGATGGGTTAGTCGAAAAAAAAACTTTCATGGGAGCTACAATATTATAGTACTTGGGTGACCGAACTTGGCTCGGTCGGTTTCATCTCAAACATTAACTATATTTTTTAAAACTTGTCTAAAAACAGTACGAAATAAAAAATTATATATAAACTTGAACATAAAAAAAAACAAAAGTAAGTCACCGAGTGGGATTCGAACCCGTAACACTCTTTCTAGCAGTCAGTATCCTTAACCGCTGAGCTAAGCGGATGGCGGCCGGCGCGACGAAATTAGCGACCATATTCTGCGTAGGAAGAAACTCGAAAACACGCGTTTTCCCAAACATAAGACTAATCTAGATCGATTGTTTACCCCCAAAAACCCCCATATACCAATTTTCAGCGAAATCGTTAGAGCCGTTTTCGAGATCATAGAAATTTATAAATAAAAACATATACAAGAATTGCTCGTATAAAGGTATAAGATTTTCCCTATTTCACTTCACTGTTTTTTGGCATGATTAATATACCCATTCCAAATTATAGCTTTTTTAGTACTTATAGTCTCTAAATAAAACGTCGGATGACAGACAAACAGACAGACATGATGAAACTATAAGGGTTCCTTGTTTAAAACGGAACCCTAAAAACTGTCGATAGTTTTACTTGTCATCGATATTATTGTACATACATACATACATACTATCACGTCTTTATCCCTAATGGGGCAGACGGAGCATTTTGGGTCTTGCGGTTCTATGCAGAGCCCAGGGCCGCAAGACCCAAAAGCCACTTTTAGCGTGATGGTGGGCGAGAAGATGGAAAAGTAATCAATACAGTGATGGGTTGCTAGCCGCATCGCCTGTTAACATGATTTGCATTTTTGCCCATTCCCTCGATCGGCTTTTACGATCTGCGTGGGAAGAGAAGCAGCTGGTACATTCTAAGTTTTTTTTTATTTCTCCCAGACCAGCATGGGAATATTATTGTAAACTATCAGTAATCAATATTATCAATAGTCCTATCGATATTGTTATGGTTTTTTAAGGCCACAAATATAGTATATAGACTAACGATATTTTATACTTATTCATCGATACTTATATCAATTTTAACAAATATACTAGCTCTTTAGGCGTTGCGCAAGCTGCAAGCAGCCCGCGGTTTTTCGTGCAGCTGTTGAGGTAGGCTAAGATATTTTTCCAGTTCATAAAATGATTAAAAGCTCCAGTTACTTAAGAAAACAAAAAAAAAATGTGTGTGCGGCCATTTTGGATCCAAAATCTGAATCCAGTTTAGAGTTCCGCAGGGTGCTTTACCCCCTCATGCAAAAACCAGACTTCTACAAAGTCCCAGTGAGACGTTACTAACGAAAAAAGTTTAATTTTCTAAAGCCCAGACGCCATCCTGGATTCCAAAAAAATGCTTTCGGCGGCCATCTTGGTTTGCAAAAAAAAGAACGACGAAGCACGTGGTGGGAGTGGCTCGGCCTACGGCCTCGTAGGTGACCTCTGCCTTAGGCCTCAAGCTTCACTCGGTTGCTTGTTTAGAGGGATAAGCAGAAAGCCCCCCACTCTGCTCCCCCAACAAGCAAGTGAGCTTCACTCCTTACGGCTGTCAGCACGGCGCAGGTCAAACAACCATATCAATCAGTCAGCCAGTCAGTCAGTGGTACAGTATGTACGTGTATATTTCTCGAAATCTAAAAGTAAATAAATCCGAAGAGTATCTATAGATATGTTTCTTTGGCTATTATAAAATTAATTTATTGCCACAAAACTGGTAATTAAATAAAACTAAAATATTATAAATCGATATTGTATGTACGGTACTTGTATGAAAAAAAATCTATGCCGACCATGTCTGTCAGGTAATCAATCTATGCCACGCTATACTTTGACACTTCCTTTGACATTATGACAAGTGACACAGTGTAAGAAAGTTACTCGCACGTTTGTTTACAGACTGTTCGACCCATATATATTCGTGATATTATTTTACACTGTGACAATAATTTTACGAAATTAAATGTCATTTTTTTTGTGAAGAGCGACGCGTCCTTGCTCCGCGAGGCCCATCGGCCATCTGACAATTTGATGTATAACTGTCAAAAATCTGTGCAACAAGAACAGTTTATTTAAATACACTCGCGAAAAAGCGAGACGGCAATTACAATAATTTTCAGGAAGGTAAAAGGGCTTATATGACTGAAATCTAAAGCCACGCAAAACTGATCAGTTATAGAAAAATAGCTCTAAAATTAAAACTAAAGCAACAAAAAAAAAATTGAACCACAATTTTGAAGATTACATAATTACTGATCTGCATAAAAAGTTTCAAAGCTGAAGTCCCTCTCGTTTGTGAGAAATTAGACCGTATATGTTTTGGTAGAGGTGTTTTTGACGAGCAAGTTTGTGTTACAAAAATTAACTAATCATGTATCCACAACCACAATTATGCTAGAAAAGCGTTCTATTATGCTATTAGCAAGTATCAGTTCTAAATTTCTGATATTCGCTGAGAAATAAGAAATAGAAAATGCCCATTTTCACGGTGCGTCCCCTTAAATCAATAAGTCAATACTCATATTGAAGATACAATCTCTAGACATTTAGATAAGATGTTCAAGTGCAAAATATTTATTTATTTATTATTTTTATGTACCTAACTTAAAGGAAAACAGCTATATTACTGTGTGTACATGCAACTGTTAGTCATTAATAAGGTCACATGTATTGTAATAAAGTTAAATAAATAAATAAAAAAATAAGTCTCCACAAAAGGCAATTAATTTATTTTATTTTAAATAGACAGTTATCTATGTCTAAAAAAACGTGCGTGACTTTTTAACAATGATAAAAAAGGTAAATAGTAAAGAAGGAAGTAACCTACTGCAAATTAAGAAATAAATACTTTAAAAAAAAATCTATTCACACCAATTTTTATCTTTACCTACATCATTTGATAGTACATTTGTTTGCGATTTTAAACAAATTAATACCAAACACTTAATTTATGGTATACTGTCCGTTCCAGTCACTGCACCACAATATAGTTTCCTTTCACGTCACAACATTACCCGCCACTAAATGGAGTCATTAAATACCTAATTATCTGTATATTTACCTAATTCAATTCGCCAGGAACTTGCTAGTAAATGACTTCCTACTAATTTACTTGTCAGTTATTAGTCATAGACATAGAATACACTAGCTGTTTTAAATCTATACATATAATAAAACAGTAAAAAAAGTGTGTCTGTACATTAAATATATTTCCAAAAAAAATATTGGGGGCGATGGAGACGTAGTAATAGAGTAAGAATTTTTTTTAAAAATGTCTGTCTGTTTGTCTGTATGTCTGTATGTCTATTTGTCTGTTTGTACACGCTAATCTCCGGAAATATCTATACATATAATTAAACAGTAAAAAAAGTGTGTCTGTACATTAAATATATTTCCAAAAAAAATATTGGGGGCGATGGAGACGTAGTAATAGAGTAAGAATTTTTTAAAAAAATGTCTGTCTGTTTGTCTGTATGTCTGTATGTCTATTTGTCTGTTTGTACACGCTAATCTCCGGAAATACTGGACGGATTCGAATGAAACTTTTTTTGTTATATAGTTATTAAGCCTGGGCAACATATAGGGTATAAATGATTTTGGAAAATGGTACGCCTGATGCAGAACCATAATGGTCCAGCTAAACTATAAGAGATATAAAAATGCCGCCTTAGGAAAAGTTGTTCAGCCTGATGAGCATTTTCCAGAGACATAAAGTCCACGCGAACGAAGTCGCGGGCTTCGGCTAGTCTTAAATAAAAATTTTAAATAGGATTCCTTGGAACATAAAAGAAGTTGGTAGGACTACTGAGAATTTTTGTCCCATCAGACTTACCATTAGGACAACTGGGAATTAAATTCCCAGTATTAGTGCTGGTAGGTCTATTGGGACATAAATTCCCATCAATCCTACTGGTAGAACAAACTTAGTAGAACTACTGGGACTAGCTCTCTTTTCCTAGCTACAAACTGGCTAAAAACTTAATCATCATGAGAGACCCATTTATTCACTTTTTCCGAATCACGCCAAACATAGCCTTCGGGTCTTAGGTGCTGGACACGAAGACGTCAAGACGTAAGACGAGGACGAGGACGAGGCGCGACCTACGAGGTGAGACGCGGAAGAGACATATGTCTTTCTCTTCCGCGTCCCTTTCACAGAAAATGTGTAGAAATGAACGGACACAAATCATATAGGATTGACGCCCGTCCTTCGTGTGATTTGCGTTCATTCATTTCTATACATTGTCTTTTCAGTGTGTTTAACGCTTAACGGACCTAGGCTCTGTCTGCCTCGTTAGAGATAAAAACATAAATAAATATATATATAGGGACAAATTACACTGATTGAGCTGTCCCCAAAGTAAGTAAAACATGGTATCTTACTTTTGATAACTAATTTAAGCCGTCAGACTTCTTAGTAAATGTCATAAATAAGTATGAGGAGTTATTATGAAATATTGTATGAGCAACTGCGTATATTTCTTATCGAGATTATCTAGATGCTGTAAAGAGTAACTATAAAGAGTGACAGACCCAAGCAAGAACGCAGATCATCTCATATATCTCTAGGTCTTTGTCTCCACTGTAGGAGCACGACCCTCTCTGTAGTATTAGAGCCATACTTGGCTCAAAGTATGCATGAAAAATTAAAAGAATGTTTAATGATGACGAAGCGAAAAAGTTTCGCAATTAGCTTGATAATACTATGAATGCCTTGTGGTTTCCGGCAGAGTAGAATAGGGCCACTCCAAGTCCTCCCGTGGATGTTGTAAAAGGCGACTTAGCAAATACAAGCTAAAAGCTTATAAACATCAATGAGACTTCTCTAACCCGTCTGGCCAGCGAGGAGAGTATAGACCAAGTCCTCTAGCTGCTCTGGCCAAGTTAGGCTCTGGTAGTACAGAGGGTCGTGCTCCTGCAGTGAAGACAAAAAGACCTAATGGTGACTAAGAATGTTAGCGTTAAAGTACTGAAACATAATACGTTCTGGATGACTAAAATGTTGACCTAAATCCATTTCGATTCCAGATTAGAAGATGAGCCGTACGCGAATGGCCACACCAACATGGGTGCAAGCCTGGACAGCGTAGTCACCAGCCAGCCCATTAACAACAACCACCTGCCGCCCAGGGAGGTCGGCAGGGAGGTCAATGAACTGCCAGTCCATGCTGACAAACTATACGAGGTAACACTATTAAGTATTTAGTACATACCTCGAAACTGCCGCGAAAGCGCCAAATTTTAATCCATTTAAAATTCTAATAATGTATCTGATTGGATCCTTACCTATGCTGATTTAGCACAAGGTGCACATAACGGCGTTTTCTTCTCTGAATGATATCAATGTTATGTAATGAATTTACTGTATGTTATGATATGAATGCTAATGGTCATCGAAAGTCCCTTGTCTTTTGTGTCCATTTGCTACATCATCATCGGGTCTTTTAGTCTCCACTGCAGGGACATGACCCTCTCTGTACTTCTAGAGCCATACTAATATTCAGTATAGGTACAGAGCACGCTGGCCAGACAGGTTGGAGAGGTCTCATTGATGTTTATAAGCTTTGTTAAGCATGTAATGCCTTCTACGATATCGACGGCAAGACTAGGAGTGATCCAATTCTATTCTGTCGAAAACTACGTAATTTGCACTAAACAGACCATATTTGCCCTGCTTTGGGTTGGGGAAGGTTATTATTATTATTGCCTTTGTGCCTATATTGTTTCTTGTTGTTGGTGTAATTTTTTTTTTGTTTACCTTGGTGCAATAAAGTTAATTTGTATTTGTATTGTATTATATTGTTATTATTTATATGATCATATAAAATAAAATGCGTAATTAGAATTTTGGATTTCTTAAATTGGTCAAATTCTTACTTAAATATTTGTTTTCGTTTCACTGTGTTTTCTGATTCTTGAAAAACTCACCACTTTTAATTCTTTCTAAACCATTTTCTTATTGGTATTTCAACAAAATAATCAAGGCTGTTTCATTTCCAGGTGTTCTCCAAATCTCTAATATTTAGAGATGAGCACGAGCTAAGAGCGAAGAGCAGTAACAACTCGCTGGACGATTTTGATACCAAATCAGAACCTGACTATCTATCAGACAAACCTAACAGAACAAAGGTCTACTTCGAAGACGAGGTCAATTCCCCGGTCACTGACTTCGAAATTATGTTCAAAGACGAACTCCTAGCGCAATACGACATGTTCAAAATTGAAGAAGAAGAAGAAAGTGATAAAGCAAGTCAGGACACTGAAGAAGGACTCTTTATGAATATAGTTAACATCAAAAAGCAAGACGTTATTAAACCTACCACAGTTACTATGAAAGACGAATCTAAAATAACTATTCCTGGACCTATTTATACTTATGACCCTGTATCTTCTGTTGTTTTACCGTCAACTTTATCTTTACCAAGAGTTGAAAGTGTAAAAGGAATTCTTAGAAGCAACAGTGCTAAGACTTTGGAAAGAGTAGATAGTGGTACTAGACTAGCTAAGCCAATGTTGAATAGAGTTGAAAGCTTAAAAAATATAGACCCTCATAAAATAAATAAAGTTCTAATGAGAGTGCCACATAGAAGTGCTTCGTTCCTTAACATTCCTGCTCATTTAGTGCCTGAGAAACCACCTCTAGTTAAGTCTAAATCTATGGTTGGGGTATTATCTGCCACAGAAGAGCTCAAATTAAGTAATCTTCCAGACACCCCTATTATTAAGAGTAATAATTTACCAAGGTTCTTCGCTGATAGTCCGTCTATACCTGAATATAGAGGTGACACAAGTCTACAAAGTATTAAACAGAAGTCTGCTATGATGTTTCAAGAGAATGATTTCAGTATGCCAAGGTATTACGGGACTGTTTCCAAATCCACTGAAAACATTTCCGTTCATGAGAGCAAGTCCATGCCTGATCTAAGGAGTTCTGGGTCATCAACTAAAGTTAACAAGAGATTAGTGAAAATTAGGAGTAAACTGAAACCTTTAGTTATAAGAAAAAGCTCTGAAGAAAAAATATGAACCAGCATATGTATATTTTACAATTAAATCCTTTATAAAAGTGCAAATATTTAAAGAGGCATTGTAGTTCATAATTCTGAACGTTTTCTTACACATGTTAAAAAAAAATCTACATTTTGCAAAAGTAGCCAAAATTAATTCGATATAAATTTTAGAACCAGAAACTGATAAGTATAATTATTATCTGCTCTTATAATATTTGCTCTTAAATTAGAAGGGCCTTATAGAACTGGTTTCTTAATAAATGTGATTTATGTAAAATAGTATTATTATAAAAATAAGTTTTTAGATTATTTTAGAAATAATTTGATATTCTAAACATTAAATCATAATGATTGACATGAATTATTAAAATATTGTTTTGTCAAAATAATAAATATAAAACCACTTTGTGTTGATACAATATGACATTATTGTATCATTATAAGTGTCAATTAAATGTAACAACTCAAAAGATCAAATACATATGTCATTTCTTTCATTCATTTAATATCAGTATTGCTCTAAGAATGATCAAACGCTTTATTATTTTTATTTTGACATAAGTACACATCTATAACTTAGGTACTTCTGTTGTCGAACCATCTAGTACTCTACTGTATCAAAATAAAATAATTAATTTGTTAATTAACAAGTTGATTTCTCTATTTTATGAAGATATTTTTTAATTAATCATAAATTTTAATAATGTTTTCAACGAACAAATGAGTTACTTAGATCATCACATTTCTAGTCAAATATCACTTACTTATAAATTGTGACCAAAATTTAATTAACTTTAAAAATTAATTTAGGTTATTGATCTGTTTGTTTAAATTAATTTATTTCAATACATTCAACAATTTACAAAACTATGTGACCGGCGAAGCTTGTAAAAGTTGTTGTGATTCAAGAGAAAAAATATAAATAAGAAGAGAACTATGTTGTTTTATTGAGATGTCATGGATTTGAATATAGGCACATTATATTAGGAATATAAATTTTCTTCTTATCGAGTGTGTTAATCTAGTTCTGCTTTTAGATTTATCAAGTAACTTAAAGGCATTTGACATAGTTCAATTACTCGATGACCTCCGTGGCGTAGTGGTCACCATGCTAGTCCGCCACCCAGAGGTCCCGGGTTCGATGCCCGGTCAGGGCAAGTTGGAAAATGGCCTTTTTCAAATTGTCCTGGGTCTTGGATGTTTATCTATATATGTATTTATTATAAAGTATAGTATCGTTGAGTTGGTATCCCATAACACAAGTCTCGAACTTACTTTGGGGCTGGCTCAATCTGTGTAATCTGTCCCTATATATTTATTTAGGTGAACTCTATGTGAACTCTAGTTCATCTTATAACCTAATTTCCTCATGATTTTTTCTTTCACCGAAAGTAAAAAAAATAATCGAAAATCACCGTACATGAGCTAGATTATACTAAAAATTCAAAGGTACAAGTCTTACCAAGCTGCTATCGGACATATTATGTACAGAAGACATAACTACTTATTGTTAAACTTAGTGTTATTGTGTAACCTGGCCTGATCCAGCTAAGGATGAAACTTTCAGCGAGTTCAGTTCAAACAGAGAGATAGAAAAGGTGTAAGTACAAATAAAAGTATTTAGGTTTTAAAAAAGCGCACAATTTATTACAGAATGACTATTTCATACAATTTCCCATAGCATACAATTTAAGTATAATCTTTGAAAATCCAACAATAAAATAAGAATACTTCAAATATCGTAATATAACTAATATGTATGATCTAGAATTCTAGATTCTATAAATTGAAGTTCTATACTCCTAGTGCTTTATAATTATAATTTTTCTTAAATTATATTTAAATTAATCTAAGCTCTAATATTAACAAGGCGAGAGTTGTATGATGTAGAAAGGTATTTTTCACAAAATATATTTAAAAAGTGAAAATTTTTGATTAGGCATAGGAATCAAAAAAAAATATGGCACAATTAACTATTTGATTTATATTTCTAATCCTTGCTTCCTTTTCCATCATAAAAAGTTGATGTCGCATGTTTTATAGAAAACTTTCTCAAATTAAGGCCATACAATTTCTAGTTAAAGTCACTACGAGAAGAAATTCTACCTATGTCTATATTACATACATTAAGGTACGAAGAAAAACACACTTTTTACACTTTACAATGATTTAGAATTATGCTACGCAATTCACTTTTTAAATGCAATTATTAACAGAACGTTGGCAACTCGCGTCTTTAGAAAGTACACGTTGCGATTTTGTGTTACTAAAATTAAGACCCAATTGTATAGTGCAAGGTTCTAGCCTGTTGCATACAATTAAATAAATTGTATGGTTTACGTTTTGTTAGACTATGCAAGTCATTTAATATTTTAATTTAATAGGAAAGTAAGTATAAAAAATAATTTTGTACTGATAAAAGAATTAAACTTTACAAAATAATGTCACCTGTCAATGATCATATCAATTTTTAACGTTATTTTATACTCCATTTGGTTAGGTATGTAAATGTAAACAATCTTGACATGTCTTTTTATTGAAATAATTAAAAATAATTACTTTGTAATTATGTTATAAATTATAAATTACATAATTACTTTGTAATTTGCAAAGGTATTGATTAATAAAGTGTATATTTCAATAAAAAGACATGTCAAGATTGTTAACATTTATTTAAATACCTAAACAAATGGAGTATAGATATAATAATGCAGTAAACGGATCGTTTTTTGACTCCAACAAACCATGACGTCACGGCGTGCTATTTCATACAAATCCCATTGACGATGTTTGTTTTGACGTTTAGAAAAAGTATCTGATTTAACTTGTTTGAAACTAGAGGATAATATGCAACAGGTAAGAAACTAGCAGTGACCCTTTAACCGTGAACGTCAGATTTATCTAACAAACATTTGGGTAAAAAAATCTTTGTCGGATAAATCCGAAGTTCGCGGTGAAATGGTTAAATGGGCATTTACACTTTTACCTCTACGGGCGAAGGAATCGTTTCGATATAATAATAATTGTCGTGCCACCTAATTCTATACAGATTGACTTTATGAACAATGAACATGTCTCCACAAAAATTATATATTGACTTATGTCAACTCGACGCAATTTTTTCGCTCGTGGAAGTAACGCCTAACTCGACGCTGACACTACGCCGAATAAACTCATAAAACATTCAAATTTGAGCTTTATGTTGTGTGATATACGGTGTATTTCACAATAAAAAAATGAAAACCAAAGATTTAACACTTGTTTGATTATTTCATCGGAAATTCCGTCATAAAATCCAAGCTCTAATGTTTTACTAATAGTCGATTTGGATGGTATCCGCGTTGAGTTAGAGTAATGGGCGAAGGCCTTAATTTTTACTAGTAGTAAATTAATTTAGGAATTTTCTATTAATCTATATTAACATAGTTACGGGTCAGTAACAGGTATCACTCTAGTAAATGGTTACTCTAACCCTATTTTGTTCATTTCACTCTAGCATTCTAGCAATGGATTACAATAATTGGAATATGAAGCCTATGTTGTTTTTATTTATTTAAAAGGCATTGTTTTATAGAAAAGACATCAATATACGTTAGAAGACTAAAGAGAATATATTCTGATAAATAAATATAATCTGACATGATTACAATATAATATTAATACAACAAAAATTTAAAAAAAAGTATATATATCAAATTGTGATATCAATATCTAATAATATTCCATTTTATTATTTTCTAAAATAAAAGATTTTTTAAATAAATGTACAGGTTGCTTCAGGAAGGTAAAATACATTTAAAAATACAAAAATAATAGTTAATTTTAGAAACTTCCTTCCCGTCTAATTAACAAGTTTAACATCACAAAGTTCACATCACATTCAATAATTCAACTAGTAAAATAACTAAATGAAGTAAACAAAAAAGTTTATGTAGACTAAATATTTAAGTATGTACTTTCTTGCATTGCTAATTTAGAAATAAACTATGAAGTAAGAATAGAAGTAGGGAACTAAAACCTTAAAGTACATAACCTATTACTGACTACAACCAAAGGGTTTTTCCGGCCTATTATTAAATAATCCTAAATAATAATAACATTTAAAACAATTCAGATCTTACTCTATACAATACTGAATTTTTATATAATAATTCCAAAAGTTTTCTTAAAAGTTGGCAATAGTTAAAGATCTATTTTATTAAAAATGTATATTAATTATTATACTTTGGTAGGATTCATGAGGAATAATTTAATATTAATCTTAATTATTATTAATAACCGAGGTTTGGTCACTGGAGAAATTAAAATATACCATTCATCAACTATGTCCATTATTAAATCAATTTTTCTATTAAATGGTACATAGTATTAAACAGTATTTTTTAAATTATGTATTTTATCTTTAAAATAAATCAATTTTTAAATATAGAAACTCCTAGGCCATAAAATAAATAATGTTTAAAACACTATCCGCACTAACCAGCAGGCGTGGGCGGTAAATATAGGGACTTAAACTTAATAATAAAGTAACGGTTTCCTTATTACCGCCCAAAACGCCGTGTCATTTAAGGCCTAGGGGATACAAATATTTAATTCTTGAAAACTAATATTAAATATAAAGTTTTAAAATTATTATTATTTACAATATTTAGGTAACATAAAGTAGAACCAAAGCGTGGTTTGTCGCAACAAACAAAAATCGAATGTCTTATTGTCTGTTCACTTTTCCACGCTCAGTTCAGAAACTTTTCTAGGGGCCTAAATCGCTCCATATTAAAACGCAATCATTACGATACAATAAAGAACTTTATTCACTACACAAAGGGTACAAATTTCAATGCACACATGTTACTCCATCCATACATCCGTACAAAAAGATAGAACTCCAATTGCAATATACAACAGTGTATCAGCGTCCATAGAATTTTGTACCATTCTTTATAATATATAAGGGACATTTTTGTAAGCAATTCTGGCGTCTCAATACTAAAAAAATATTATTGTGCTCGTTCGTAAGGTAGTTTTTCTATGAACAAGCACTTCTATGCCATGAAACCACGCTAAGTTTAGATGGCGCCACTGTTCCTTAAAATGAACTTTTACTAGTTTCCAACTCTGTTTCACTTTAATACTTATACCCCTCTTATTCATCAAACAATTATCAAAAAAATTATAAATCTATTTAATTCAAATATGTTTTGCCCTTAGACCTCCTTAGTACCAGATAAAAATCAGCGCTGTGGTATAAAGCTGAGCTGGCCGCCTTTTGGTATTTTAATAGATATATGTCTAGTCTAATACGTAAGATTTTATGTGCCGAATAACGATTTTCTAATCTGTTTTTTTTTCTCTATTCAATATATTTTGTTACATGTAGTAAGAACGAGGCAAAACATATTGAAAGTAAATTAGATTCAGCAAACATTTTACAATTGTTTAATAAATTCAATTCATTAAACTTCATTTTAATTCATTTCAATTCATTAGTTTGAGTTATTCCAGTCTGATCCACCAAACGAATCTACTCTTCATTATTATAACTACTTTTATCCGGTCTGATCCACTCTAAAATTAACAAGTCCGGTCTGATCCCCTACCTGTTTAGTACAGTCAAGAAAAATGACACAGCGGCGTCACCTAAGTAGGTAAGTAAACCAATAGACTACTCATTTCGGCAATATGTTAGTGAAAAGAGAAAATCAAGTCACAATTTCCAAATCATTGCAGATCTGCAAATTTACATCAAGATGCAGTTATAAAAGGACCAACTGAAACAAAATAATGAAAAACTACCACGCAAGCGGGACATGAACCGGCGACCTCTTTGTACCTATCACGTATTCAGAAATTCGACTGCTTAACACATTGCAGGACACTCGGCCAGACACAATAGAAATGCCAATTGAATAACGTCCACAGCCGTAAGTATCCTGCAATGTGTTAAATACATTTTTCACAATTTCTTATTCATTTCACATCATCTTTTAAAACCCATGAAACATTTCAGATTTTTACCGTTCTGGACTATATTCCCTTTCCACTGGCACATCTACTACCTAATGCCTATTACCGAACGACCTTGAACCTCTTCACTTTGACGGCTACCTTGGTGCCGACCAGCTTGAGGGTAGTGGCTGCCGTCAGGTAGTCGGCGGCGGAGAGGTCCTTCCCGTCCACGGACACCAGGTAGTCACCCTTCTGCAGGCGGCCGTCCAGGTCGGCGGGGGAGCCCGCTATCTGAAAGTACAAAGGGAAGCTTGATTTAAGATCAAATAAGTACTTATATAGAGTAGAATAGGGCCACTCCAAGTCCTCCCGTGGATGTCGTAGAAGGCGACTTAGGAAAAACAAAGCTTATCAACATCATGAGAGCTCTCCAACCCGCCTGGCCAGCGAGGAGAGTGTAGGCCAAAGTTCTCTGGCTGCTCTGGCCGAGTATAGCTCTGGTAGTACAGAAAGGGTCATGCTCCTGCAGTGGATACAAACCTGGTGATGATGATGTCATGGAGTACATGAAAAATTGCTAAAAACTCTGAAGACAGTGATTATTTTCAATGCTCGAAATAATATCAAAATAAAAAATATGTGATGAAAAACACCACGAGTGAGATTCGAACTCCCATCTTTCACGTATGTATGTACCGTAAGTGCATTTCCAATTGTGCTACCGTGCAGTATGAAACATAATATTACTTATAAAGTGCGCGCAACGTTGTTATTCTGTTTGAACTGACTCTAAGATTTTTTTTTTGTGGCCCCCTAATAACCAAACGCCGCGCCGTCCTGTTCTGTATCGGTAGCATGGGCATTGGAAGTATGGATAGATTTGATTTTGCCGCCCTTCTGACGTAGCTGCCCGGGGAAACGGCTGACACGTGCCTTCCGAAGCACGGAGGAGCTCGAGAAATTTTTATGCCACTTGTAGTCACCCATCCAAGTGCAGACCACGCCCGATATCGCTCTTGCGAAAGCGCTAGTAATATGCACCCCGCGAGGCCACCGAACTCCTCAAAATAACAGTAGATTACGATATAAGTGCGTTATGGTGGTTACAACACACGGGGCGGGATTTCCGCTCGAGCTGAAGGCGAAGGCGTAATATAGCCGAGGTGTTTAACCTATAGATTTAAGCAGTAAAAAACATTCTTGATCTATGGTTTAACCAATATACGCACGTATATCGTGCGACGGCTTTTTCAACACTCTTGCGTGGAATAATACCTGATATACAGTTTTTTTTAAATAAACTTATCTGTGAAGCACAGATGCACACTATAGATTTCCATTACCGTCAGGGTCACGCGGTGGGCCGCTTCGAAGTTTGAAAAAAAGAATCAAATAAATAGCAAATACTGCGGTTATAGAATATTCCTTCACTATTTGCGTTTACGATGCACGCGTGTTTCATGAGCTGCTTTATACATCTAAAACTAGTGAAATTAGACCCACTTTAAGAGCCAGTGTGTTGATAAGAGGTGCTTTATATATTGACTAGTAAAAATAGATCCACTTAACGAGCAAGTGTGTTGAAAATAAAGATGAGGTAATACGCAAAGACTGACCAGGTCCCCGAGGTAGACGCCGCTGCCCTGCGCGGGCGCCACGCACGTGAGGCCGAGCGCGCGGCCCGCCTTGCGCGCGAGCTCCACCTCCACCGTGTCGAACACGATCGGCTCTGGCCGGTACACTGTTAGCTTTAGCTGAAAATAAAAAGAAACAAAACATAATGTAATGTTGCTGTGTAGTTTCCGGCAGAGTAGAATAGGACCACTCCAAGTCTTTCCGTGTATGTCGTGGAAGGTGACTTAGGAAATACAAGCTTTGTTTAGCTTACAAGCATAAGTGAGTCCTCTCCAACCCATCTGGCCAGCATGGAGAGTGTAGGCCAAATCTTCTGGCTGCACAGTTCAAGTATGACTCTTGTAGTACAGAAAGGGTCGTGCTCCTGCAGCGGAGACTAAAAAGACCTGATGATGATTATGTAATGGAATAAGACATTTTGAAAAAATATCACGTAAGCGACCAGATTGCAGACTAAAACAAATACTTAATCATTTTAGGCCAAGGCACCTTAATTTAAAGTCAAGTTAACTTAAAGTTAAGGTGCCATAGCTGGTTCTTTGGCATCCTTAGGTAAGATGCGTAACAAGAAGAAAAACCGCACCAGGACTGTGTCACTCTCCGTTTAGGTATCAAAAATATACTTACATTATTACTATGCGCCCGGTAACCACTCCGAAGTGGCAAATTCAGTGACGTGAACAGTATGTCTAGAGTAATAAGAATGAAATTGGCTTGTAATGCACTTCTAGGTATCTAAACGAATAGGTGCCGAGTTCTGACGCGAGCTAAATTAAACCATATCGCTGACGACAATAAGTAGATATTTCTTTGAATTCCTTTCCTGAGCAACACTTCCGTACGTTGTGAATATTATAAATAATAAATAAATAAATAAATAATGCGAAGATCCCTAAGAAATCCAGCTTACCTTAGGCACCCTCTGCTTGATAGTCATGCATATCCTCTCATGCGTCATGCTGTCTGTGATGGCGATCCCCGCACAGTTCCTGATCTGGTCCCCGGGCTTCAGACGCGCGTCCTTACCGACCGCGCCGCCGCCGTACACGTCTAGGATTACTGCTGCTGGACCCTGGAGAAAAGAGAAATTAAGATCTATGTAGTCTTCAGATAATACGGTGTTCTAGGTGCTGAGTCGAAGTAACTGGGAAAATGAGGTCACAACAATAGACCGAAATAACCTTGGCCTATACGATGTGTTGACGGCATAATCAAAGTCGCGGGTCACACCTGGATGAGAGCAGCACAGGATCGAGATGGGTGGCGTCGACGAAGAGAGGCCTATGCTCAGCAGTGGGCGGAAGAAGGGATGATGATGATGATGATGAACCTTGGCCGAGTAACTCTAACACAAAACCGTTTTTACAATCTTTTATGTAGTTTCACTTGTCACACTGTCTGTCTGTCTTTAATCAAATCTTGCGCAATAAATTTGACCTACTTTAAGGATTCTTATTGAGCTGAAATTTTGCACGCGTACGTATCATCTTCATCGTCATCATCAGGTATTTTTGTCTCCCCTGTAGGAGCACGACCCTTTGTACTACTAGAGCCATACTTATATACGTGCAGTGATCTCAATCACTTAGTTTAATTTAAATTTTTCCAAAATTGTTATATACATAAGTTCCTATTTACAAATGTTCATATTTACAAAAAAGTTCCTATTTACAAAACAAATCTAAACTTTAATTTACATTATTTAATTTACAACTTTTATTTATATTATTTCGACTGATAACATCTAGTCATTTACATAGTATTATATAATTTACGTTCTGTATTCAATCAATATACGTTAACATACTCATTGGTAACATAAGTATAACTTAGATTAATAAATTATATAATAAACTACTTATATATTATAAACTAAAATAAAAGTTGTAAATTAAATAATGTAAATAAAAGTTTAGATTTGTTTTGTAAGTTTTCTAAGTGATTGAGATCACTACATACGCATACGTATACCGCGTGACAATGCAATATTATCATGACGTGGAGCTGATATGGCGGTGGAGCCGGCAGGTGGCCATAGGAACTCTGTAATGAAACAATGCAACCCCATCGAGTTTGGGCTCGTTTGATTCGTGTCAAGGAGCACTTTAATCTTTTAAGTTAATTGCTTTAGATAAAAACATGTTTAAAAATATTTTTTTTCATAATTACTTGTTCCTTGCTTTGATCAAAAAATTACACTTTCATGAAACGGTTGGCCAAGAACACCATTTTTCTTTTCACGGCCGTAAAATTCTTCACCGAATACTATTAGACAGAAACATCGTTACTTACTACGTGATTTGAATTACTTTGTGTGATTCCGCCACCAGTTAGTTCATGCAAACTATTGCCGGCCGGCGCCCACCCACTACTGTTAGTCCCAGCATACCCGTCACCAGCAGCACGTGTGCACCCGCCACCAACAGTCGATGCATGATCCCTTCCATGCTGCTGCATCAACTGTGGCTGCAGCAGCAAGTGACGTCGTATACTATTAACTACCTTACAAACATCGTAGATCTGAAACGCTGAGTCAAAGAAGCATTTGCTTACATTGATGAGTGTGTCGCTGCCGCCCAGCAACACGATGCCTAGCACGTCGTTGTTGGTGTTGATCTCTATCACCGTGTCCTGGTTAGGGAGGACCGCGGCCGTGGCCGGGTCTGCTGGGGGTTCCGCTGTGAAGACGAACACAAAGAGTAAGTAACAATAATGAAGGCCTATTGGTTAGCTTAGGATATTGCAGGCTTAAATCACCTGATTATTCAAAAAGAAAGATGATTCTGTGTTTCGGAAGGCACGTATAAACTTTGAACAAACACGTTTAATCATCAAATTACCTAAGGATTGGTTCTTGTTTACCCTTTGAGTTGGGGAACCTGGCTGGTCAGTGATCAAACAGACTTTGATTTTGAGCGAGCAAGCGAAGCGAGCGAGGTCTCTAAATTGAGTTAGGAGCGAAAACGCATTGTTAGACATACATACATACAAATGTATGTATGTTTGTACCGCGATAACTGCCGAACTGATGGTCCGATTTAGATGAAATTTGGCAGGCATGTAGGAAATATCAATAGAATTTTCAGGTTCATTGGTCGTCAAAATTGGTTCAGTAATTTAAGAGTTTTTAATGATAATGTCCGCGATTGTGTATCAAACGAAACTATACCACGTTTTAATATTAGATAGCACCATTTAGGTAATATTTAGGAAACTGAATTGTGTTAGAAATGTCAAAATCAGACCTAAGCAAGTGGTTTTACCATAAAAACGCGACTAATGATCGCAAGGTTTAAGATCGCAGCGAACTACTAGTTTAAAAAATTAAGAACAAATTTTTTAAGTTTAAAAAAATGCGCCTCATCCTTTCGACAAAATAGTGATAAGTTGATAATATACCTTTGACAGGAGACGGTGTAGGTCTTGGTGTCTGCGGTCTAGAGGTGCCCGCGGCCGTGAGTCCTGGGTCCGGGGTTTGATTCCTGCTCGCCGGTCTGGACGTCGCACTGCCTCCTGAAACATGAAGTTAGTTTTATTAGTGCAGTTCACCTGGTAAAGTAACAGAACGAGTCATGCTTGGCATTAAATCGCAACGGAGCGAGTCATGCTTAGCATCAACCTTAACGGAGCGAGTCATGCTCAGCAACAATCATAATGGAGTGAGTTATACTTGGCATCAAATCGTAATGGAGCGAGTCATGCTCAGCATTAACCTTAATGAAGCAAGTCATGCTCGGCATCAAATAGCAACGTGGAGATTCGACGTCGAATGAAAGCTCCTGTCTAGAGTCACCAGTGTTGCGACTATAATTGAGTCCGTCAGAATAAATGGTCACTAGGCGTATTTGACATTGACACTAAGCTCAAACATTACTTCTGTATTCCTTCTGTTTGCTTCCAATAAGTAGAGAATTGCTTCCATGATAATTTTGGTTGCTAAACAGCTGGTCAGTAATCAAACAAACCTGACGCTGGAGTGGTGGCTGAAGTGTCTTCCGAGTCTTTAAGGTTCGGTGTACATACGGTCAACACAACTACACCTTCTGTGTGCTTCAGTTTAGCCGCTGCCTGAAAAACATAAACAAAGAGGGTTGAAATACATTTCGAACACTCAGAATTTGGAGCAAAATATACCTAAGAAAGTACATGTATTGAAAATGATTACTGAGTCTGGTTTAATCCATCATAGTCTAAAGGAAAGAAGTATCTTTGATCTTCAGTAGATAAGCATTTTCTTGTGACTTTGTTCAGGTTGTTTCACTACCTAGTAAGAAGTTATAAGTATGCTGCGTCTCCCTATTGGTCGTTGTCTTTGTGTCCCGCCCGCTGCCACTTCAATGACAAAAAAGTGACTTTCAGTGTTTGACGAAACTGTATATTTTTAGTTCAATCACTTCTTACGATTATAGATCATAATATTGTGGATTCTGAAAGTTTCAACGGCGTAATAAAACTTTAAATATTAAATAGGTACTTACAGCATCATAACTGCATCTGAGCAAGGAATCCCTATTGACTGCCAGAATCATGTCACCTATTTGCAGACCAGCCTGAAATACAAATAATGTTAAAATACTATTTTTATTTGCTTGCAGTGTGGCTTGTTAATATAAGGCCTGCGCAGACGAGGGATTTTTGTCTGCTAAAATAGATCGCTTACAACTTTATCAAGTAACGCAAACGAGGGATTAATAGTACCGCGTACAAAAAGTCCTCCGAATAACCGAGGACATGCAGGGAGTGGACCGGACAAAAGTACGGAAAAAAATAGAACTCGTGTGACTAGGCAAAGCAACTTACATGGCGGACTTTACACACACAAGAGTTACGTACGTATGCACGACGATACGTGTGTGAGTGTGTGAGTCGCGGTAAATCCGCGGCGGACTTTTTATTCGCGGGGCGTACTTTTTTCTCCGCCGCGGAGAAAACTTCGTCGTCTGCGCAGGCCTTAGTAAGCATGTTTTCTTTTAGGTTCTCAGCATACTAAGCTGAAATTCAGCGGATAAAGTTCCGCTCAATGTATTTGGCGGGGATGACACACTTTATTTATCAATCAAGTAATTAGGCATAATATATAGTGACACAGCAAGCGTTTCTAAACTGACAACGCCGTATGTAAACGCCGGAATCACACAAAACGCTTGCAACATATACCTACATAAGACAATGTTTAAAGCGATTTTTCATTTCGATTTGCATGGTGGAAAAGCGAGAAACGCGGGCTTTATATCAGCACATCTGATAGCGAAGATGCGTCAGATGAAGAAGGTCTTTCACCTGCTCAGCTGCACTGAAAAGGAGTTTTTTTTTTCCTTTCTTAACGTACCTACTTAGCTAAAATAATTAAGTACGCTAATAATATTACAATCTAGCCTAAACTCAGACTAATAAGTAATTTAACATTGACCTAGTTTTATATGTTATTGTCTAAGAATGTGTCCATTGGCACTTTTCTTACTGTCTCTATTAAGGGGAAGGCACTTTGTTCTTGTGTCTCTGCTGGCACATCACTGCACTATAATTTCAATGTATTTTTTAAAACTACACTAGTTCAAAAGGTTTGGTTCTTTTGAGACGTCGCACTATGTCCGTGTTGTCGAGGAGCTGGATCGCTTCGACATTCACATGGTGAAGCAGTCTATACTCATGCGCTTCGGCGTATTTCTTGATAACTTTATCGACGGTCTGCATGTTAAGGTCCCGGTGCAGATCGTCGATTCTTATATACCAGGGCGCATTCACAATGGCCTTCAGTACATTATTTTGGAAGCGTTGAATTATTTCAATATTACTTTGTTTGGTACAGCCCCATGTATACCATAAGTCCATATTGGCATGAGGACTTGTTTATAAAGTAGTAATTTGTTATTTACTGACAACGCAGAGTTCCGGAAAAGGAGTGCTTTATAGCAGCACAGCTGAGGAACTGTAAATAATAATGAAAATGAAAATGTATATTCAAAAAGACTTCATTAAAATCTCTCTGAACACATATTTTTATGTTAATATTATTTTCAGTTTATGAGAAAATACAAGATGTAGGTGGAGGAGGGGTCAGGTATCTCTGATGCTGACTGTATGGGCTAGAATGAAGAAGGTGTATCACCTGTTCAGCTGCACTGCCTTCCTGGAGATCAGACACGAAGATGCCTCGCCCAGCCTCCGTGTGCCGGCCCTCAATGATCATTATACCCAGGCCGGAGGGACCCTGCAAAATACACACATCATAAATAAATAAATATGGACAAATTACACTGATTGAGCTAGCCCCAAAGTAAGTTCGAGATAATCTATATAGATAAACATCCAAGACTGAGGACAATTTGAAAAAGACAATTTTCCAACTTGCCCTGACCGGGGATCGAACCCGGAACCTCTGGATGGCGGACTATTGTGGTGACCACTACACCACGGAGGCCATCTTTATCCCTGATTATCACGGTTTTATCCCTGAAGGGGTAGACAGAGCCCAGGGCCGTCAGACCCAAATGCCACGCTTAGCGTAATGGTGTGCGATAAGATGGAAGAAGTAATCAAAATAGTGACGGGTTGCTAACCGCATCGCCTATTAACATGATACGAATCCCACCCATTTCCTTATCTGAGCGGGAAGAGAAGCAGCTTTTCTCCGCATATTCGCTAAAAGTGGCCGCTTTTCGCAAATGTGCAAAGAAAAGCTTCACGTTCTCACTTTAAACTGTTAACAGTAGGTAACATCATTAAATAGGTTAGCTTAATCGAGACCAAATTTTAAATGATGTCTCCGTTTCCTTTTAAATAATTTATTACAAATAGAGGCAGCACCGGACTCTTAAATAACAAGAGTAGGTAATGCGTTAGCGGGACTTGAACCAGCGACCTTGGTCGTGATACAACCATAAGCTATCACGTGTTAAACCGCGCACGCCGAATTTCTCCACCATATCCTATATTCCTTTAATACGCATTAGGCTTGCGTCACCATTTCTTACTTCATTATTTATTCTGGGTACTTTAGTGCTGGAACTTCAGATCTAGAACTTGAATGCCTAAAAAACCCTATAAAAGTATTGCATGGTTTCCGAACTCATTGTAACATGGGTTAAATCAGATACATTACTTGTAACAGTATTGTTAAGTAAGCTGAGTTCAAGTCCCAATCACGTGATAGCTTTTTCACCATTTCTTATTTCAATATTAACTGCCTCCGTGGTGTAGTGGTTAGAGCGTTAGGCTCATACCCGGAGGTCGCGGGTTCGATTTCCGGCGGGGGCAACGACTTTGTGTTGTTGTCCTAGATTGGTTAGTACATTGTAGGCTGATCACCTGATTGTCTGATAAGTAAAATGATCCGTGCTTCGGAGGGCACGTTAAGCCGTCGGTCCCGGTCACTGTCTTTGACATTGGTCGTTACCTAAAACCATGTCAGAGGCCCTTACGGCGGTTTGAAAACTCTGACACTAGTGTTAGTCACTAACACACACGGTACGAAGAAGATTTCATTATTTAGTTTGAATACAGAAAGCGGTAGTAAACTTAGCTGTAACCATTTGACGTCAACAATTGTGCCACAAAACAATGTGACGATTATTATGAGATATAAATATCCTATGAAAATAAAGATATATTTGAATTTGAATAAACATCATTTGGTAACTCACCTTCTTGATGGTGATGTCTCTGACCCCCTTGTAGCCAGCGAAGCGGTCCTCCGTCTGCAACAAGCACAACATGTATTACTATACAAACTGTATCAATACTTTGTTACTCCCACGCTGGTCTGGGAGAAATAAAAAAAACTTAGAATGTACTAGCTGCTTCTCTTCCCACGCAGATCGTAAAAGCCGATCGAGGGAATGGAAAAAAATGCAAATCATGTTAACAGGCGATGCGGCTAGCAACCCATGACTGTATTGATTGCTTTTCCATCTTCTCGCCCACCATGACGCTAAAAGTGGCTTTTGGGTCTTGCGGCCCTGGGCTCTGCATAGAACCGCAAGACCCAAAATGCTCTGTCTGCCCCATTAGGGATAAAGACGTGATAGTATGTATGTATGTATGAATGTATGTATGTATCAATACTTTTATGAATAACAAATAACCGGCCAAATAAGTTTTGGGCCCCGCGCAGTCTTAAGCCGTGTGGGTTCCGGCAGAGTAGAATAGGGCCACTGCAAGTCCTCCCGTGGATGTCGTAGAAGGCGACTTAGGGAATACAAGCTTAACAAAGCTTATAAACATCAGTGAGACCTCTCCAACCCATCAGGTTAGCATGGAGAGTGTAATCCAAGTTTTCAGGCTGCTCTGGCCAATATGGCTCTGGTAGTAGAGAGAGTCATGCTCCTGCAGTGGAGACAAAAAGACCTGATGATGATGATAACGCGCTGAGTAGAGCTTTCTAAAGTTGCAAGAAGCCACTACGCTTATGTACGCATTTTGTAATTTTTATACCCAACGAAAAAGAGGAATGTGTCTGTCTATCTGTGATCACGTAACCTATTACGTATCTATAAAATTTCAACTCTCTAGCTATCGCGGTTCATGAGACAGCCTGGTGATAGGCAGACAGACTGACAGACGGACAGTGGAGTCTCAGTAATAGGGTCCCGTTTTTACCTTTTGGGTCCGAAAATCTGCTCTAGAAATCCATAACTTTTCATATGACCAAATGCGATGCGATTTTGGTTCAATTTTTTATATAGTTTGATGTTTTTATTGTATTTATATCTAGTTTAGTTTGTATTATTACTAAGTTATATTTAGTTATAGTTATTTAGTTTAATCTCAGTATAATATATTTGTATTGTTGAAGTTATCTTCATATTTTTGATACAAATATGACCAGACCGGAACAAAATACGTTTATACGTCATGTAAGTTAAAGGAAACACTCTCACAACCTTACAACGTACTCACACGCTCCTGTCACCGTGTAGACACTCAACAGCAAACGAACAGACAGATGTACAAGTGTACGGCGGCATCGTGTCAACAGATATAATTGTTTACTCCTGCGGTTTTGGCGGCAAATATTTTTAACGAGATACTGATACAACAACAGTATGTCTACTACATATATTAGTATAAGGTCTTACAAAACATACTGAAACTATTTTAAGGGTGAATTAGGTCCATGATACTGAACAACTTTCCCCAAGGTACATATGTTGAAATATTTAAAAAAATCTCTGATCGGTCAACTTGTTTGTGAGGCCAAAATTTACTTAGAGGGTAAGGCCAAGTCCTCTGGCTGCTCTGGCCAAGTATGGTTCTGGTAGTCCAGAGAGGGTCGTGCTCTTGCAGTGGAGATAAAAAAACCTGTGATGATGATAGCCAAGAATCACCGCAAGGGAACTTGAGTTCACGTGAAAATAACTGCATCAAAATCGGTCCATCTATTCGAGAACTACAATGCCACTGACAGACATAGAGACATTAGAGTCAAAGTTAGAACACCCTTCTTTTTTGTCTCGGGTTAGAAATGAACTCTGGTAGCAAGTCTGCAGTTTCATTATTAAACTTAAATTGTATTTGCTCAGTTGCGACGGCACGGGCTGTGTGCTCAGTTCGTATTTGCTTTGTTTGACTTAAAGGTTTGATTAAACAACTGGAAAAAAACATGTATAATTTACAGAAATTATAGTCATTACATTAAAATTAATACGAAAATACATGCGAATACGATGTGTGGCCTCATATATATGTCTCTGTAGCCTAGGGTCATCATGACAGGCTGTCATGTTGGTTGCTGACTGGAAGTCCCAGGTTCAATCCCCGTTTAGGTCAAGATGGGAAATAATCTTTTTCTGATTGATGTTTATCTGTACATATATTTGTTATAAAATATAGTATCATTAAGTTAGTATCTTATAACACAAGTCTCGAACTTGCTATGAAGCTCAATCTGAGTGATTTATCCCTAAATATTTATTTATTTAGGAACCTGGGCGAGCCACATAAGCCGGTGGGGGAGGATGGAAGATGCAGACGGAGAGTAGTGGAATAGTGACCAAGACAGGGTCACAGAAGCGTAGGAAGACCAGCGTTGAGATGGGCCGATGACGTAATCCACGTAATGAGAAAGACCTGGATGAGAAAAGCTCAAGACCAAAGAGAATGGCTTGCATGTGAGAAGACCTCCACTCAACAGTACTGGAGGAAGGATGAAGAGAGAATATTTATTTATCCTACTAATATTATAAACGCAAAAGTTTGTAACTATGGATGGATGTTTGTTACTCTTTTGCGTAAAAACTACTGAATGGATTATAATGAAACTTTACAATAATATAGCTTATACATCAGAATAAAACATAGGCTACAATTTATAAAGATATTGTGTGATAATCTTGCGCAGACGAAGTTGCAGGCACCAGCTTGTTATGTAATATGTCACATTACCTTAACATAACTAAGGTCTTTCCTCCCGTAAACAATTTGTCACAGATTGACAGGTGTGGGTCGTTGGCATACTTTACGTTCGTCTGTAAGAGCGCTTATTTAACGTATTTCCAGTTGCATCCTCAGGTGAAATGCTGCGAACCCCAAGATCCGCTTTCCGACTTTGCACGTTCTTGAGCATCTTTGGTTGTTAAGACCATAAGTACAAAACAGTAAACCAGTAACCAAGTCAAATGTCCTTGTCCTTAGTAAGGTAGCGGACCCCGGACTCTGAAGCATTACTGCTGAGGATGCAACCGGGAAGACACGCTCGAATGATCACGATGAGGTACAAATCAGTACACATAATGAACCAATGAGGAAATTCAACGGTGACATCAAATGACGTTAGTTCATAAAAATTTTCACCGTGTACGTAACTAAACTACGTAATTACGAATAATTATGTTTTATAATTAAAACAAACATAGCCTTGATGTTTTATGATTAATTAGTGATTGTTTATTATAAAAAAGCTACAGTTTTCTACGTACAAAACGGTTTTTACAGCTATAATAAGTTCTATGACGTCTTTATCCACAATGGAGCAGACACAGGTTTTTGGGTCCTGCTGTTTTAAGCAGACAGAGCCCAGGGCCGCAAAACCTAAAGGCCACTTTTAGCGTGATGGTGGGTGAGAAGGTGGAACTAAGAATCAAAATAGATAGATCTGCGCGATAAAATAGATAGATCTGCGCGATGAAATAGATAGATCTGCGCGATAAAATAGATAGATCTGCGCGATGAAATAGATAGATCTGCGCGATAAAATAGATAGATCTGCGCGATGAAATAGATAGATCTGCGCGATAAAATAGATAGATCTGCGCGATGAAATAGATAGATCTGCGCGATAAAATAGATAGATCTGCGCGATAAAATAGATAGATCTGCGCGATGAAATAGATAGATCTGCGCGATAAAATATATAGTGTTAGCACTATTATGCTTTAATGAAACTATTATATGGAATTACTCGTAGTAAGTATTTATTCACAGACACACACGATACGTCACAGGTACATAAGTAGGTATCTCAGGTAACACGTCTTATCTGGAAGCCTCGCTAGGCGGCTCTGGGGACGAATCTAGCCCGGGCCCCATTGTAGGCACCGTGACCTTCAGCCTCCTATGATCTTCTAATACCGCAGATAACACGGCCATACTGACGACAGCTTCGCCCTCGAAACTCAAAGCTCAAGCACCACACCTTCAGTAGCTGAAACGTGAGGGAGGGGGTTACGGTCCTCCCTGCACCTGCCTGACTCATAGTCAGATATAGCTGAAACGTGAAGAAGGGGGTTACGGTCCTTCTGCACCTGCCAGACATTAAGTCTGAAAATGTGAGAGAGGGTTGATAGACCTCTAACACCTGCCGACGCTATGTCGAAACTGTCAAGGTGGGTTGATAGCCCACCGACAACCGTCTGACCAGAAATCAGAACCTGTGAGAGAGGGTTGATAGCCCTCTGTCACCTGCCGACGCTATGTCGAAACTGTTAAGGCGGGTTGAAAGCCCACAGACACCTGTCTAACCAGGAGTCAGAAACTGTGAGAGAGGGTTGATGGCCCTCTAGTACCTGCCGACACTATGTCAAAACCGTCAAGGTGGGTTGATAGCCCACCGACACCTGTCTGACCAGAAGTCAGAAACTGTGAGAGAGGGTTGATGGCCCTCAAGCACCTGCCGACACTATGTCGAAACCGTCAAGGTGGGTTGATAGCCCACCGACACGTGGCTGATATAATATAGAAAACGTGAGAGAGGGTTGATAGCCCTCTAATATCTGTCGACACACAGTCGACACCGTGAAGGTGGGTTGATAGCCCACCGACACCTGCCTGACTATAACTTAGATAAACGTGAAAGAGGGTTGATAGCCCTCTAACACCTGTCGACATACCGTCGACACCGTGAAGGTGGGTTGATAGCCCACCAACACCTGCCTGACTATAACTTAGAAAAACGTGAAAGAGAGTTGATAGCCCTCTAACACCTGTCGACATACCGTCGACACCGTGAATGTGGGTTGATAGCCCACCAACACCTGCCTGACTATAACTTAGAAAAACGTGAAAGAGGGTTGATAGCCCTCTAACACCTGTCGACATACCGTCGACACCGTGAAGGTGGGTTGATAGCCCACCAACACCTGCCTGACTATAACTTAGAAAAACGTGAAAGAGGGTTGATAGCCCTCTAACACCTGTCGACATACCGTCGACACCATGAAGGTGGGTTGATAGCCCACCAACACCTGCCTGACTATAACTTAGAAAAACGTGAAAGAGGGTTGATAGCCCTCTAACACCTGTCGACATACCGTCGACACCGTGAAGGTGGGTTGATAGCCCACCGACACTTGTCAGGCCAAAGTCAGAAAACGTGTAGGAAGGTTAATAGCCTTCCGACACCTGTCAGGCTAGAGTCAGAAAATGTGTAGGAAGGTTGATAGCCTTCCGACACCTGTCAGGCTAGAGTCAGAAAACGTGTAGGAAGGTTGATAGCCTTCTAACACCTGCCAGACCGAAGTCCGAAATCGTGAAGGAAGGTTAATAGCCTCCCAACCCTGCCAGACCGAAGTCCGAAATCGTGAAGAAAGGTTGATAGCCTTCCGACACCTGCCAGACCGAAGTCCGAAATCGTAAAGGAAGGTTGATAGCCTCCCAACATCTGCCAGACCGAAGTCCGAAATCGTGAAGGAAAGTTGATAACTTTCCGACACTCGAAAGACCAAAATCAGATATCTTTTTAAGTGGCCAATTCCAAATATTTTCACACATCTTTATCACATTTTAATACAATCAATTGGTAAGTGCACATCACTTTACTGAGTCATACACTTCGGAATTGGTTCTTGATATTCTTATACCCCGGCTTTCTTTACTTATAGACATCAAACTTTGTTGTACGGGGATTTCAGATATCTCATAACATTAAAACGAGTCATTTGCTCACTTTGGTCTGAAACTTGCTCTTGTGACCCTTGAGATCTTACCTCTGCCCAGACTATGTGAGATACGTCGCCAAATGCTTTGCAGATAATTTCCACTTTAGGGTCAGCTACTCATTTGTGAAATATGATCTGAGGCTTCTTAGAGCATTACTGTTAAGGTCTGCCACCTTGACAAAGCATTAACCGCTAAGGTCTGCCGCTCTACAGTGAACTATGATGGATGTTCTCACACTTCAGAGCTTTGCGCACAATCGGGACTGCCTCATAATAGAGATTGTTTACTGAATGTGTATCACACACCTTCTTAGATTCCACCTCTTATCAGAGATGCACAATATATTCTCAATATTCTCAATCATCAGTGCTTAAAGCAGTCTGTCAGAACAAATTGTAGTAGTTCTTCATAAATTTTACTTCTAGAGCGTCAATCTATCTGAGAGCGCATACTAGCTTACTGCTTCCCATTAGTGATCATGAAATACAGGCGCTCTGTCTTGTGTTGAGTCAGCCTCACATGAGAGGGTCTGCCAGTGTTGTCTGTTTTACTTACATTCCTCATTTTAGACATGTAAAAATTCACCAACACTGCCTTTGAACTCGAATTCTAATCTGATTTTGTGTGCCTATGTCTCTCATATGTTAGACATTCACTAATTCTATAGAGTGTAAGTGACTCTTGTACTACATTTTTTTTCCATCTGCTGTACTGCACAGAACCATTCATGTTCTCACATTAGGTATTTTCTTCAAGCTCCCTGCTTACACATAATCTCAGATTGAAACATGAAATGAAAGGTCATCTCAGCAGATCACAAGTAACTTTCGGGGTGGGTATTCAACAGAGCGTCATTCATTTTCTTCAAAACACTTTACAGTTTTTTTTTACGCATAGAGCAATCGCGATATATTTTTTTTAACCTGCATATGTGCATTTTTCCTTATTTCACGATTGCCATAATGTGCTGATCCTCAGGACCTATATATTTTATACCCTTCGGGACATTAAGTTATTACTAGTGTTCACTAATCCAAGTGCGGGTCAAGCTCTGTGTTGCTTAACATGCGTAATCGCTAGTTACGAGTATTTCCGCCTGGGTCATCGAATCCCTCACACTTATAAATTTAGAATAAACTCCTGCCACACCATTGACAGCAGTAATTCTCAGCAGCTTCTTCTAGGTCCGTAGCTAATTATCATCGCAAACCGGTACTTATAAAATCTTCTGCCACTACCTTTTTTTAGTAGCAAGTATTTCTTTAAACCATCTCGTATTTGTAGGCTGCCAAAATACAACTTAAAAGATTTGTCAGAAACTGATCTAACTGATTAGACAGTACATGGACATTACAGTAGGTGCTTGACACTTTCAACTTGTGATTTTCATTGTGGCTTCTTGCAAGACTCGCATAATTTGCTACTGATCCATTCTATTTGTACTAATGCAATTTCTGTTGTACTAAAAGTATTTCAAAAGACATCCAAAACAATCTAACTCTGGACATACTTTGTTTTCACTCGAGTCGTCATCAAATTCAGATGATAACTAACGTGTCGATATCTCGACTCCATTTTTTTAGAGAACATTACACATACTGTACTGACGTAACTTATTTTTGTATCAATTTATTGTCATTATAACAAGTTGAGAGCCTTTACATGTGACGTATCTAATATCCACCATAGCTTGGTCAATATTTATCTCATGTCTTATATTTGACGATCACAGGATGATATTGTTTTTTAACCATAGACTTACGAAAAGAAATAGATCCTTCTTGTTATCTTTACTATTTATCTTCTCATTTGCTCTGTCAGAATTCTATAACAGATTTTCCGTTTTCGACATCTTCAAAATTTTTTTATATTCCAACAACTATAATCTTTTCAAGTAAATAGTTATCTATTTCATTGTCATTTGCTATTTCACTTTTTCCAAGATAAATAAAACTGTCGTTTTCTTTTACCAAGCAAATTCGTTCACCAAGATTTTAATTTTTGAACATTACACCTTTTTCTGCCAATTTTTTCAACACGAGTGACCCAAACTTTTATATTATAGTAGGTATACTGAGCTTCATAACTTGAACAACAAGTCTGTTTCTTAACATCGAATAATAACATTAAATTATAAGTTAGCCGACTTTTGTTTATAGAAACATTCCTCCGTGGCATCGGCGACAATCATGGTCATAGTAATGTTTACATTATATTAGAGTCAGAGGCCCTGATTACCTGCGTTGTAATCGCCTCACACGTAGAGTTGAAATTGGGCTTACACCATCTTCTGAGCCTGTACTGAAGAACAAGCGCCCTTTGTTTGTCACAACGGCTGAATGTTTATGTTTCGCCGGACGGTAACTGATAAGGCGTCGACATGTCGTGATCGTGATTGTTGGGAATGATGAATAAGTTTTAATGATCATACAACTGATTTGATCCTCATTTTCTTTTGTTCTTTCGCAAAAGCTTTCTAAAGTTAAAACTGTCGGTTTGCCAGTCACCAAATCAATGGCATAGTGGGAAATTATACTCAAGGAAGAGAAATATTTTACATCAAATGTAGAATAGTCATAACACATCCATTGCCAACTTATAGGTCGTAGGTACTTGAGCAAGCATCCACTTTACATTTAACATAAAGGACTTTTCACACTTTTGATCAACATCCACTGTAGTGAAATGAATTACTATTTAGCCAGTTTGAGGTAATGAGAACTTCTTTTCCAAGTAATTGTTTTAAATAACCAAAAAAACAATTTAAGTCATACCTGCATTTTGAATCTTCATTATTTTCACATAACATTAGGGTCATCATCTACCAAAAACCACTTCTTGGTCATCATCACATAGCATCATCATCATCATTTCATCCACAGAGCATATTCAAACAGAAGCTTTTCTTGTAACTTTGTTCAGATCGTCTGATCACTTATAGCAGGTGGGTGTCCGACAAACGTTTGTAGATTTGTACCGCTATTGCCGCTATTGCCGCCGCCCACTGCCGCTTCAATGATATAGTTCGTAGATCTATGTTCACATGTGCTTCACATCACTGGTACCCTTTCTTAATAGGAATAAAACCTAGTTCCTTACTTGCATTTTTTAATGCCGACGTACTTTTTTTTTGTTGATAGAAACACATTTCCAGTTTCAATTCACATTATCCAAAAAGTATTGTGATAAAATCACTTTTAACTTTCACATCAGTCTCACATTTTAACGCATATCAAGTCCTCTTCGGTTTAGCGTATTTGGGCAATTATCCCACCGCTGTGTTAGCACTATTATGCTTTAATGAAACTATTATATGGAATTACTCGTAGTAAGTATTTATTCACAGACACACACGATACGTCACAGGTACATAAGTAGGTATCTCAGGTAACACGTCTTATCTGGAAGCCTCGCTAGGCGGCTCTGGGGACGAATCTAGCCCGGGCCCCATTGTAGGCACCGTGACCTTCAGCCTCCTATGATCTTCTAATACCGCAGATAACAATAGATCTGCGCGATAAAAAAACAGCTGATACTGTTAATCGTTTTATTTTATTTTATGTTATTTCAACTTTGTTGCATGATAAAAAAATGTACTCCATGCACTCCAGAATGCAATCCAATCAAATAGAGACAAGTTATCATAAAAAAGGACAGCGAGAACTTCGCTGGTTTTGCTTACTCGTTCGTAATAAACAAAACAGGACATACAAAAACAAATAGTGGTTTCTACCCGAATCTTCAGAAATGCATTGCAATCTGCAAACTCATCTTGGAAATGCATTTGTAGTAAATACAACGCAATGGGAAAACAAATATTACTGAGGTAATATTTGTTTTTAACCGACTTCAAAACAGGAGGAGGTTATCAATTCGATTGTATGTTTTTCACTTTATTGTACTACCACAGAATGAATATAAGTAATCAGAAACTCCTAGTGTCCTGCGCATTATGCGTCCAAGCACCTCTCCCCTATCCTCGCCTTGTAGAGGCAGCTACAGCCGCCAGCTCAACACCCTAGGAGATTCCGTTCTGTATGTTATACTTCTGTGAGTACAAAGATCAAGGGTAAGCTCTTTAATACTTGCATACCTTCTGTTCTCACATACGGATATCAAACTTGGGCAATGAATAAAGCACACTACAAAAAACTCAAAACTTGTCAAAATGGTATGGAGATAAGTATGTTGGGTAAAAGATTATCAGACAGGATAAGAATATCACGAATAAAGAGACAAACTAAAACAAAAGACATAACAGTAACTATAAAGAAACTAAAATGGAAATGGGCAGGACACACAATAAGAGGCAAGGAAAAATGGTCGAAAACAATAATCAACTGGTTTATGGGGCAAAGAAAAAGGAAACGAGGAAGACCACTAAGAAGATGGGCAGACGACGTCAAGGTCGTGGCGGGCAAGACGTGGACAAGAATTGCTAACGACCGTGAATGTTGGAAATTACTGGAGGAGGCCTATGCCTATACAAAGGCAACAGACAACGACGCAGATGAAGATGAAGATGAACAGTGCTAAAATAATTTTAAGTCAAAACTGTACCTTGTCTGAAATAAAGGTTTTTATTATTATCTCTTTATTTATTTTTAAACATATATTAGGTTTTTTTATAACATATCTATTATTATTATGTTATACTTCTCGGAACAGGATGGTCTTCATAATTAATCACTATAGATTTTAGGTGACACATGATATTCCCAAATGTCAACTACTATTTCCAATAGTTCCAGATTTAACTCATTTATTGCACTGTCCATACTAAATACTTTCATTGTTCTTATTATTGATTAATATCTTATTTTACTATATTCTATTGGACTGCTTGTTAACAAAAACGGAGGACAATCTCCTGGAGCGCACACGCACGTGACGCATGCCATGCTCCTTACACGACCGAATTACATCTAAACTTTATTAGTGCCATGGTTTAATAAAATAAGGTATTCTCTTCCTGTGACAGCTGATGACGTAGGTGAAGCTTGACTACGTCATCAGTTTGTTATGTTGCCACTGTGTGAAATTGAATTACCCGAGCGTAATGCATTTTTGAACTTTATATACCAATTTCGAATTAATAATCCATTATATCAATTCATAAAATATTAAATTGAAAAATCACTCGAGAATCGCGAGATACTAAATACCTAAGTTGCTTAATATTTTATTTAATATTCATGAACTAACTGAGAAAGTCCTTTAATTTACTGAAAAGAACCATCAGTGGCAACACTTTGTGACGTAGTCAAGTTCCATCTCGGGAAGAGAATACCTGTTTTGTTATACCATGATTAGTGCGTGCCGCCCCAGGATTTTGTTAACTACTAGATTGTTTGCGTATTTGTAAACTGCATAGCCATGGACAGAGATAAAGCAAAGAAATAGCTCACCCCGACATACTTTTACTAATTCTATGGTACTTCTAGCTGTCGCCCGCGTTTTGGTAGATAAAATATAGCCTATGTTGCCCGCTGATAATGTAGATTTTTATTAGTGATATAATTTTTAAATTTGATCAGTACCTAGTTTTTGAGTTTATACATTACAAACAAACAATCAAATCTTTTCTCTTTACAATATAAGTATAGATAAAGTACAGGAAGCGCAGAAACTAATTTTAAAAAAATATAAAAATAATATTATTGGTGATATCAATTTAGTTCATCATGTTTCATAGTCATTCCTTTTTAAAGCTTTTATTTAACTTGCAATGTATCTTGTATGTATGAATGTTTGTTTAGGTTAAATCTTGCACCTTACACCAGTTATCCTCATCCGATTGAGCTGAAATTTTGCATACTTGTGTAAAATGGATGAAAATATATAGATATCAATTAGCTGTTCTGATGACGGAGCCGGGAGATATTCGAGAATGATATTTTGACCTCACAATAAAAGCTTGTACAAAGAAAAGATGCTGCACACTTTAGCATGGAAATAGTTTTGGTTATTTACTGTTATTTTAATTTCATTATGCTATAGTGATCGTGTATAGCCCGTGGTTTGGTTTATTACGGGTAGGTATGTCCCTTATATTATATGTATAGGTACATATATTGTAGTATATTTTCAGTAAAAATTTTAGCAGATCGGCCTTTACACAAGTAAGTATATAAATATATTTCGGGGCATCGTAAGGTGTAAAATTGCTAAAAACCAAACAAACAAGTCATATTCCGTCACTAAGTGCTGAAAGTAAATATTTGGGATTGTTTTTAAGCGATACTATGAATTTTCATGAAAGATAACGTTCGTATTTGACATATTTAGCCAACGATAGTGCCTCCTGTACTATATATAGTGATGTGCCGTTCCCAAATTCCCGTTTCCGGGGAACATTCCTCATTCCCATTTACGGGAATGTTCCCGGGAACATTCCAAATTTCAGGGGAACGTTCCCGTCTCAATTTTATTTTTTCATCATATGAATGTTTTCTGCTATAGGTAGTTAAGTATTCTTAATATGTATATTCATCAGCAGATCAAATATCAAAATAATTCATTTTTAACCAATAATTTTTAACCTATTACCAAGAAAGTCGGCACGTTCAAAGGGCCAATTTCATATTTTTAAATAATTGTATAACATATTAATGACCATAAAACAATAAAAATGGTTTTTTTTCTCAATTAATAAGATGTATATCCTATGGAAACGGGTCTCGTTCCCGGCATCAAGGAAACGTTCCCGGCAACAAGGGAACGTTCCCTAGAAATTTGGGAACGTTCCCTAGAAATCTGGGAACGTTCCCAGGGAACGTTCCCACATTTTTTGGAAATGTTATGTATTATTGGAAATATTTAAATTATAACCATATTAAGAAATGCTTTTACATAAGTTGAATACATTTGCATTGATAAAAAAATTGTCTGATAAATAAAATTATAACTTTCCCAGACATTTCCAATTTTTGGGAACGTTCCCGGGAATGATTTTGGAAATCTGGGGAATGTGGGAACGTTCCCGGGAACGGCACATCACTAACTATATATGGTGACTTTTTATTGGTTTTGGGCCCAAAGGCCACATCATAGGAACGTTAGTAAGACCTTTATAGCAAGTCAAAAATTCAGAAACAAAAAATATTGAGTAAAACTCTAGGAGTTTAGCGAATACATGCGGCAGTTTTGAACGAGTGTTATTACGTGGTCTCGATCGAAAATCATTTTCGCAACTTTTTATCTTATGTCATACACCAATTTGGATTAGGTATATGGATAGAGGAATTTGTTTACTATTAGATTTTTTCTCCAAAACCTATGAAAAGTAAGCATGTATTATAATGATTATATTAGTAACGATTAACTAATTAAACTTTATAATCAGTAAATCAATCATAAAATTAAGAAAAAGTTTTTTTAATCAATCTTTATTGTTCGCCAAATACAAATTGTACAGAACAATAGGCGAACTTAACGCTAGAAGCGTTGTCTACCAGCACAGAGTAATAAATCCCTATCCCTACTAATATATAAAGCTGAAGAGTTTGTTTGTTTGTTTGTTTGAACGCGCTAATCTCAGAAACCACTGGTCCGATTTGAAAAATTCTTTCGGTATTAGATAGGTCGTTTATCGAGGAAGGCTATAGGCTATATTGCATCACGCCCGCGACTTCACTCGCGTGGTTAACGCGGGCGAAGCCGCGCGCTGCCTCTAGTTAATTATATAGGTACTACGTGAAACTACCAGTTAGCCTTTGAGTTATATAGATAGTACAAATTTGGGTTGCAAGAAAAAAGTATAGTACCTGCATATGTAATACTATTATTAATTCTATGGTATCTGCATAGAAAAAAAAAACAATAAATACAATAATAAATATTTCCTACATACAGACATACATGTATGTATATAAAAACATACATATATATTTACGATATTTATATATAAATAAAAGAATTAAATTTTTAAATATACTCTTTTAGATCTCCCAAGTGTTCGAATAGATTCGAGAACCGCGTTTCAGAGTTTTACTGTCCAGAGTTAGAAAGAAAGAAGTATTACCCGTGGTCCCACCGGCTAGACCCACTGGTGGGTCCACAGGTAATTTACGTAGACCCACTGTACTAAACCAGTACAAAAATTAAAAAATATATATACAGTCGATTTTAGATATTAATATATACTAAATTAAACTATATTAAACTATAAATAAATGTTAAACTAAACTATAATGATTATATATAAATTAAAACTAAATTATGTAAAAACTAAATAGAATCAAAAATTCCGCCTCGGATAGTACCTGGTTCAAAGGTGCCCATCACACTAGCTGCGTTCCCTCTTTGTATTGTGATGGCAATTCTTTGAACCAGATACCATCCAGAGCGAGGGTCGAAACCTTTTGTCTGCTAAGCGGCGTCCTATCTCACTTATAAAGCTTTTTGCTTCTGAACACCACGGACCAGCAGTTTCAACAGCTACAGGAACGAAATCATAATTTGTAGACTAAAATTACTACTATAAACCAGTACGGTGAGAAGGAAATTAAAGGATCAAACTTTTAGAAGATTTTAATAATAATCATCATTTACATTGTCTCAGGTTTATATTCTTTATTTTTTCTGAGTCTATAACCTTTTAATAATTATAACACAAAAGTAAAGATCTATATTCCTCTTTCGAGCCAAAACGGCTGAACAGATTGGAATGTTTGTAATGTAAGGTACCTGGATCAAAGGATACTTTTCATCCCGGAAAAATGTAAAGTTCGCGAGGGATTATTAAATAAATAAAAAAACATAAGACGAACGTTACTACGTAATAGATACAACTACATATGTTTATACTATCTACGTAGGCAGTAATTAATATTTTCATTTTAAAAACACGTAAACATATTATTTTTACATCTTTTTATACACCATAATTGACCGAGCGAGCGAAGCGAGCGAAGCGTCTCAGTTTCGAGATTAGCCAAAAATTATTTTGTCCGTCTGTCTGTCTTTCTGTCTGTTCTCGCCAACAGGTCGCATCCCTTAACCGATTCTCATGAAATTTTAATATAAATATAATTTTTTGGTCGAGCCAGTTATTCGAAATTTTTCAAAATGGCGGAAATATGGGGGTTTAAAATTTTAAAAGTGTCATATATCCGCCATTTCCAAATATTTTCAAAAATGTCATTAGATTTTTTTGTTGCCATTATAAAAACGCATTTTTTTTATTTGAACAACTTTTTCGTCTGAACAACTTTTTTATCCGTTATACTTGAACGAGTTTAGGATGACGCGCGAAGTCTAGCTGACTGAGACGTGACGGATATAAAATACAAATCTTCTTACAAAAAATACTGAAACTATTTAAGGGTGAATTCAGTCCTGGTTACTGAACAACTTTCTTAAAAATGCATATCTTACTACAGACACAGATCGTGTTATACCGGCACCGGCAGCCAGTTCGGCGATCAGCGCCGGCAGCGGAGGCACATCCTTTGGAATAATATTCGCGAGGTCTAAGTTCGTGGCGAACTACTAGTAATATATCTTTTCAAGTTGTTCACTACCCTTATGGGACCCTTATCATTCTCCACATCACCAGTTTGGTTGTGGGATGACGCAAGGCTTTAAATCTACCATTACACTTGTATTTAACAAAATAAATAAATAAAAAACATTCATAAAACCCAAAGACAAAACAATTTGAATTTCCGACAATAACAAAACATCACAAAAGGAGGGAATTTTCGCAACAATACTCTACCCATGGCGAATTATAATATTAAAACGTACAAGTCCGAACACGAAGGAAAACCATACAAGAATTCAAATAAAGATAATACGGAAGAATTCACAGAATTTGAGACAATGGTCCGTGGCGAATGAAGATTTAAAGATCACAATGAAACACGGGTGGGCCGCGTGCGAGGAGCATGGAAGGTATACCTAAATAAGATCTAACAAAATATATTTACTTTCATTTATAATTATGTTATGAATGTTATGAACTTTCATTTATATATGATGTTATGGATCCGTGCGTAACACTGTAGAAGCTTACCCAAAGAAATTTTTTTTTTCCCTACTAAAAATCATTATATTACAATACTTATACTTTTTTATAAATTTAAAGCATTTATTTTAATTAATATACAATTCATTTTACAATATTCACTACACGTAATGTCAAATTATAAAAAAAACTCGTTTTTGTTGCAAAAGGTGGCCATTGCAATACAGCGTGGTAATGCGGCTAGCGTTTTGGGCACTTCCAACTATTAAAAATGCTAAGATTTTTGAAAAATAAAAACATTTTTTTCTTCCGCCTTCTCTGAATAGAATAGAAGTCATTTATTCCCTTGAATATAGTGGTAACAATAAGGTGTTTCCAGAATATTACAACAGCATTTTTGCCATCATAGGTGTAGGAATTAAGATACATGTACATACAATTATTATCTCTTTATTTATTTTTATTATATTAGGTTTTTTTATAACATATCTATAAAAAGTAAAATATATAAAAATACACTACAAAATACAAACACATTATAAAAAACCTAATATAGCTGCCCACTGGCAGCGGGGGCAAAGCCCTCGCTACCGGTGGTTAGGGCCCCAGAGAGAGAAACCTCCTGACAATGCGTGTCGTGTCCAATTATTATTATTATTAATTAAACAATACTTAATAATTTACATTTACAAATACATTCGAATTTAAAATCTGCAGATGTATTAGAATAAGTAGATACAACTTAAGAACTTTTAACTTATAAGAACAAGTAGGTACAACTTTTATTTTAGAATTGCAGATTTTAGTTTTAACAGAAACCTAAATTTGCAGATTTCCAATTTCAACAGATTTATAAGTTCAACAGAATCTGATGTTTAAATAGTGATGTCTGATTCTACAGTTCTCGCTACCCGCAGATAATTTCCAACGGGCCGAATTCCAACCTGTTCTGCCTACCGAAGTTTTGTATGCTTTATTATTATGTAAATTGTTTTGTGAATTTCTTTACAAAGATTGAGTTCCTTTGTTTGAAGGAAGATTAGTGAGATAAAGACTGATTGATCGAGTTCAAACGTTGATCGGACTATTCGCCTGCATTCCCAAGAAAATAGAGTAACCACTGTTTATAAAAAATCAACACTCTTTAAATCAGGTATATAGTATAACGCTTCTGATTGGACGCTTCTCATAGGAGCATTGTCTTAGGGTTCCGTACCCAAAGGGTAAAAGCGGGACCCTGTTACTAAGACTCCGCTGTCCGTCTGTCTATCACCAAGCTGAACCGTGATAGCTAGACAGTTGAAATGTTTACACATGATATTTCTGTTGTCGCTACAACAACAAGTTCTAAAAAAACAGAATAAAATAATAATTTAACGTGATTGTATAAAAATAGTGATACGAAACTCTTTGTGCTTTGTCCGACTCGCACCTGATTGGTTATTTTTGACGTTATACGGCTGAAATGATGATGATAATGATGATATACCCAATTAAGGAGCATAGATTCAGCTTGGAGATTAAGAAAAATATAAAGTCTACAAGTCACTGTCACGCGCTCAGCATATGCATATCACAGTCTTAAATCTGAATAGCATATCTAAAACACGCGAGGTCGCAATATGACCGCCATTGTGTGCAAATCTCATTTTGGATTTTATGATATTTTATAGTTGTCTCTAAGTGTGTTTTCTGAAAATAACTTAGGAATCTGTTGGTTATATTACGAATGATAGTATATTTGTCACCATGAAACGACACGAGCAAAGGTTGTTTTTTCAGTGGGTTTATCTTACAGTTTGCAGTTACGATGGGGCAGAAAAGTTCTCGAATTACAGACACGTACTGGTTAGCGCAGTGCAGGATATCCACCTGCTAGGTGGTTAAACGATCTGAGCAAGGTTGCAGGACGTTACTGGATGCAGGCTGCTTCCGATCGTACTTTTTGGAAATCTTTGGGGTAGATCTCGCAGTGGTGGTCGCACGTCCAGCAGTGGACTTGGATTAATCCATGTTGAGTACTTATTTATAATAATTCGGTTTTTGTTAGGGCACAGACACGGAAATGTGTGTGTGTTTTTCCCCCGAGGACAGGTGCGGGGATGCGAAAGGGGACGCATATTACACGGGATCCTCAGATTTACCGTTCTGTATCATCATCATCATCAGGTCTTTTTTAGTCTCCAACGCAGGAGCACGACTTTCTCTGTGTACTACCAGAGCCATACTTGGACAGAGCAGCCAAAGAATTTGGCCTACACTCTCCAAGCCGGCCAGATGGGTTGGAGAGGGCTCCAACCCATCTGGCCAGCCATTTAACATCCTCGTGAAGACTGAGAGGGGTCCTATTCTACTCTACCACGGATACCAGATGGCAATTCGCTCTTAATGTAATACATTAAGTCTGTGGTTTGTAGGACGTCCGAACTTGAAATCTTAATTGCCTCTTATTTATCACCTCGTCTCCAGCATTGCAGGCACAATAGATTTTTAATTGTTTGTCAGACACTAGGTGACTGTCACGGCGTTTAAAGTTTAAACCTAATCTGTCTTACCAATACATATTTATAATACGAGGACTAAATTTGTTACTTGATTTTAAACAAGTATCCAGTTGTTGCAACCAGAATTCTGAGATCGCGATGTAGGATACTGCTGGCGCCATCTAGTATGCTTCTTGTGAACTATGTTGTCGGTTGTCGCTTTATTCATTGTTGTTTGTGGTTTTAGTTCCTCGTAGTGGCGTAGAGGTCGCCACACTGACATTGACAGATGAAATAATGCCATTTTGACTAGATGCCAACTTGATTTGGGCGGATGATAGTTAAAACCCAGTAACAAAGGACTGAATGAATTAACATTTGTTTAGAATTTCAACTCACCACAGTCTTCCTCCGAAAAGAAAGAGTCCTCTTCCATATCGTCCTGAAAATCTTGTCGGGGTGCGCGCCGCGCGCCCGCGCCTCTGTCATCACCGTCATCACTATCGAGTCATTTGTATCATAATCACTCTATCACTGTTATAGTTCAATGTTGATGGGTTTCACGCATTCGACGTATCATTTAATTACTTTTACCAAACTGTCCCATTATGTTCCACGTAGCCAAGTCGTAACTCTATCACTTTAGTCAGTTTAGATGCGTATTTGATAATGGTTTTATTCACCGACGTTTACCAAACTGAAGCCATATTATAGACTTAATAAGTGATTGAGGTACATTTTATTGTTTTAAAATATATTTGTTACATTGTGTTATTTCTTTCACTCATAGTTCAACCTTGATGATTTTTAATATATTGTTGATGTTTTATTTTACATTCATTTATCAATTTCAATCCAGCATAACCCAACTTTACTGAAAATATTACTTTTTTAAATTTTACTTTTTAAAAAACTGTTTAACCTAATATTTTTACGCGTATATCAATATATATACCTATGTAAAACACCCAAAATAGTGTCTTATGAATCACTGATGACGATGATTTTTTATGTGTTTCTTTCACTCAATTACATGGGGTATAATAAACTACCTGTGTTATTTATCCCTATATATTTATATTTACCTTTTTATACAATAAATGTTGAACTTCACCATAAGTTCAAAATGTTTCAAAGAGTATACTTGCTTATTAAAAATCGACTGTGTAATTTCGGGGTGAAGTCGGTTTTTAGTTTTGAAAATTATTTGTTCATTTTGAATTTATTGTAAGTATAGTACTACAACTAAACTATATATTATGGTTATTATCACTGTGTTTGTTAAAAAATATCGGACAAACCATCAATTAATGACTCTGACATAGGTTAATGTTAGAGATTTTTATTCTGGCGCCCATGCTGGTCTGGGAGAAATAAAAAAACGTAGAATATACCAGCTGCTTCTCTTCCCACGCAGATCGTAAAAGCCGATCGAGGGAATGGGCAAAAATGCAAATCATGTTAACAGGCGACGACAAAAGTGGCTTTTGGGTCTTGCGGCCCTGGGCTCTGCATAGAACCGCAAGACCCAAAATGCTCTGTCTGCCCCATTAGGGATAAAGACGTGATAGTATGTATGTATGTATTTTTATTCTGCAATATTATGATAGAACACCAGAACATACATACATAATATCACGCCTGTTTTCCACAGCGGTAGGCAGAGACTATGGACCTCCACTTGCTACGATCCTGACAGACCTCACATCAGAACATATTACGAGTAATATGCTGCGGCTAGCAACATATCACTGTTATGATTCCCATTTCCCATCTTCACGCCCAACATCATACACTTAACGTGGCCTTTGGGTCTTACGGCCTAAGTCTCCCCCGTTCTTGATAAAGAAGTGATAGTGTATCTGTCCTCCTGTTGATAGATATCTTTTATCGATATTATCAGTAACACTATGATAGCATTGTCTGAGGTGACTCATATTTTTTTGTTATTTTGTTTATACTTAATTGATTCAGTTAACATTATAAATGAATAGTACTACTTTTTTCAGTTTATCATCTTTTGACGTGATAACGTCTTTAAAATCGTTTTAGTCGGGTGACATGGTTAGAAACTTGTGTCACACCAAAACCTCACGAGCGCGATCGCAGGTATAACGAGAGAGAGACGGACCGATCTCCCGTCTCATCTCGAGCGCTGCCAGTCATTCCGTGAAACGACGATATCACGTAAACATCTCGATCGTAAACCTACTTTACAAACAACCAATTTTTTTTTAATTTTTAATTGATTTTATCAACCGAACTTGCGTACGTACTCATTAAGTATTGAGTTATATGTAAGTTTTAGCAATATGTTAGCACATTAAAAAAACAGGTATTGTAGGTGGAAAATAGCTTATTGTAAAAAAAATTAATTATTTGTGTAATAGGTAAGTGGCAAGAAAGATAATGACATTTTATAACTTTAATTTGTTTAACTTTACTTTCTTATCTACTTACAACACTATATTTTAAGGAAGTTAAGCTCTAGAATTTTGAGATATAGCAAATTTTTTATCTTGCGATTATTTTTATCAGTGACGTCTTTTTAAACAAATATTTGACTTTTTGACCATCGACGAAAAATAGGGTGTTTAATAGGGTATGGGGAAGGGTGTTTATAAGTTTGTCGCCAGTGTCTGTCTGTCTGTGGCATCGTAGCACTCAAACAGCAGGGCTGTCATGTCCCTAGCAAGTAATATAGCGCTACGGATATCAATTGAAACGTAGTTCTGCTACTCATCACTAGATGGCGTGAGTCGGAGTTTTTTCTAATTTACATACATACATACATACTATCACGTCTTTATCCCTAATGGGGCAGACAGAGCATTTTGGGTCTTGCGGCTCTACGCTCTACCCAAAAGCCGCTTTTAGCGTCATGGTGGGCGAGAAGATGGAAAAACAATCAATACAGTGATGGGTTGCTAGCCGCATTCGCATTTTCGCCCATTCCCACGATCGGCTTTTACGATCTGTGCGGGAAGAGAAGCAGCTGGTACATTCTGAGTTTTTTCTTTTCTCCCAGACCAGCATGGAAGGTTTTTATTTTTATTTTTCTAATTTCGTAGCAAATAAACTTGTAGTAAAATATGATGTAAAATATGATATTAACTTTGTGGAAAAATCATATGTTTAGAGCATGTGGCAACCAATCAAATAGTATACTTTTCGATTTTTGCTAAACTCAAGTGGATTGGGCTGGAAATTGTAATTTATATAGTTTATTATTGTAATATTAATTAAGTGACTGTTGAATTTTAATAATATTTTATGTTGTTTTTTATATTTACAAGTAACGAATTTAACTGCATGTCATAAAACTCGCTTGACACTTTTTGATTGCGAGGCCCAACAGGGTTCAAAGTGTACCTAGTGTAAGACAGTGACTGTTAGAAGTTAGAACTGAAGATGTACTTTTTGATGCAATAAATCATTTGAATTTGAATGTTTGCAGAAGGCACCAAAAATATCCCCTGCAGGCTGGCAAACAGAACGAGGTAGCCCTAGAACATAGTGGTCAGATGATATATATGCCTGCATGTGAGAACAACTGGTGAACTGTTGCCAGTGAGAGAGAAAAAAGAATAGAGGAGAGCCCAACACTCGAATACTCAACTCAGATATTCGTTCAGCAAGTTTAATTTTATCATGCACACAACTTTTTCCCATTTTTTAATTCCCATGCTGGTCTGGGAGAAATGAAAAAGTTAGAATGTACCAGCTGCTTCTTTTCCCGCGCAGATCGTAAAAGCCGATCGAGGGAATGGGTAAAAATGCGAATCATGTTAACAGGCGATGCGGCTAGCAACCCATCACTGTATTGATTGCTTTTCCATCTTCTCGCCCCCCAGGTAGCATTTATACGTCATTATGTCGTCCGTTTACGGTACTGCTCGACGTAAGAGACGTCATGTCTTGACGTCGGAGGGTCCCAACAGATGACGTCAATTTGTCACAGCCTCAAGACGTCAGTTTATAGACGTTAGAGAGACGTCAGTTTACAGACGTTAGAGAGACGTCATATAGGGACGTTACTGGGCCGTACATATTAGGGCAGCCACTGACGTTTGAGTGACGTCATATACTGAATTCATAAGGACGTTACTGGGCCGTACATATTAGGGCAGCCACTGACGTTATACACAGACGTTACTAAGACATACAAGTCAGGAGTAGGACCTACGGGAGCTCATGATATGTACAGTGTGTCTTGGGTGTCGCTACCGTCGCACACCGATGGTATGGAAATTAAACCACACACTACTGCTGAACTCGATTAATTGGAAATATGCACCAAGTAATAAGAATGTACATAAAAGAAACCATAACCAGTTTTAATTTTGAACAGCGCCATCTAGGGATTTTCTAAGAAACTAACACTTGCATACAATATTACTCAAAATAAAAGGTTTTATGGTTATGATTAGAACTATTACTTAATGCTTTTTACGTCTTAATTTTGTTACGGAATGGACGAAGTCTAAAACTGCCTAATTTAGAGGAAATAAAATTAATTAACAAAGACTACACGAATTTGGACAGCGGGTATTACATATATAGATTGTAAGAACACACTTACAGCTGATATCGTTAGCATGGCAATATGCTCCCTTTAGGTAGTTTGGGTGGGTAGTTTGTTAAAAAAGAGAACCGCCCTGGCTATTGAGTGAAATAACGTGCTGGCAAAACTGGCACTAAAGCCTGAGCTGCGCATTTAAGCTCTACGACGGTTCTAAGTTATTGGTCAGGGGCTCTAGATCAAAAGACTACGGTACGTGTTATATTCTATCCCTTTTCACTCCATCTCGCAAATCCTTACGCGTGATAGTAGGATAGAATTTAGTGCTTAGCATGTAGCATTTACGTTTGCAGGCATCTTACCTACGTATCTTGAAGAGACTCAAGAACTTTTATGGATGAAACTAAAAAAACACAATGTAAGTAGTATAATCTATATTTAAGATGCAATAAAGGACAGTGGGACACAATTGCCAGAACAATGATACAGGGACCATGTTTTTTAAGACCATAGACTTAAGGACATGGAAAAATGATTTAAACCGTACTTTTACTTAAACTTAACAGGTGGCCAACTTCACAATGCCTTGGCGTCTACCACCGATTCGGTTCCGCTGTTTTTTTTACTTAATTGTATCACTGAGTACATGTTACTTTTACCTTAAAAGTCTTGAACAAAAAAACTTCCACGTTAGGACTAATATGGTAGGTACTTACGTTCATATACTGACCCTAAATTTACTTCAGTAAAACGTCCTCGTGGCGTCGTATATGGTACGTCCTGATATTGACCCTAAATATACGTCAATATGACGTACACTTTGTGGTGAATATGGTACGTCCAAAAACTGACCCTAAATAGACGTCAGCAAAACGTCCTCTTGGCGGCGTATATGGTACGTCCAGATACTTGCCTTTAATTTGACGTAAATACGACGTCCTGCTCAACGCTGACCCTAAACTGACGTCACTTTAACGTCTGCTCTCGACGAATAAATGACCGACCCTATTATGACCTATAAGTGACGTCGCTTATACGTCGGTGACGTCAGTTTGCTACCTGGGCCACCATGACGCTAAAAGTGGCTTTTGGGTCTTGCGGCCCTGGGTTCTGCATAGAGCCGCAAGACCCAAAATGCTCTGTCTGCCCCATTAGGGATAAAGACGTGATAGTATGTATGTATGTATGTATGCACACAACACAAGAAGAATCTCACAGTAGATAATACTACAGTATCTGTTTGTACAACGGGTTTTATGCGATAATCTAATCCTAGGACTTAGTATCCTTTATAGCAGAGTTTGTTAATGTGATCATATCTACTGATATGAATTCACATATGTGTATATTTTTGGTTCTAGTCTTACCTATCTACTTACCTAATAATATTATATAAAATGTAAGAATACCATTTTCTTCTTTTGTATCATCCCACGTAATGTAAGATCGCATCCGAACATTTTTCATTTTTTTTCTTTTGATATAAAATGTCTACTTAAATAAATGGTTAATTGATTGTTTTAAAAATGCATATAAAATACAAGCTAAAAGTTAAGTCACAGGAAGAAGAAGTCTTGGAGAATTTGAGAAAGATCAAGAATCAATTACATAAATCTATTTAAAGGGACCACAGAATTTGTATAAAACAAAATCACCGATTTTGATGACATGATATTCTGTTAAGAAAGGTATTTATAGAAATAAATACTCACGCTTATGTAAATCTGTCAATTAAAACATTTAGAATGGAATCATCAAATCTCGGTAGGTGTTAATATAATTAGCACAAATATACTTATCGTTTAATTTATTTGATAAGCAAATTATTCGAGTTCCCACGCCGGCTTGTCATCTGACACTGTTCGATATTACTTATTAAGATATCAATAAACGATTAGACAGGAATTTCAGCCAATTAAATTTGTTTAATGTGTTATTTTAAATGCGCAAATATTTTTGATTTATTTAAACTTTATGAATTAAATAAAATTTACTTGATTTTTTAGTATTATAATAGAAAAAAGCCTATGTGAATAATGTCTTAATATATACACATAGAAAAAATAAAATGTAGAACCACAGTTCTGTACGTATAACGTAAATAAAACTTTTTAAATACTGTTCGTTTTTATTCTAACCTATGTTTTTGTAGTCAGTGAATATATGTAGAACTTCTTGTGTTCAAATAAATTAAGTTAACTTAGTGTATCGTTGTAAGAGAGATGACAAAATATTTGTTTTGTTAGACGTAAAGTAGTTACTTAGATGTTAACCTTGTTTTAATTTTTACACTAGCATTTGACTCTTTAATACTTCCTGTTTGCAAAGAGTTTATTATGATTTTTCTAAAAACAAGTTAACAACATACATGAAGAGTAGTTGACATTAATAACTATATACTTATCGAAGGATATGATAAGCTTTGAGTGGGATTTAAATAAATATCACAGGATGCGTCCTACAGGGATCCGTTCTAGGTCCGTCCTGTTAATTTCTTTTTTTACAGATACATGTTTTTACCCGTGACGGGGTAGACAGAGTCTGGAGCCATTGGATGAAAAGAATTTGTTTTAATGTTGGTGTGCATGACGAGGGAAAAATAGACTCAAAGTAATGAGCAGTTGTTAGCTGACAGCATATTGGAAAGATTCAGATTATCGCCTATTCGCTTGATCGGCTTTTACGATCTGCGCGGAAGGAGAAGTAGTTAGTAGATTTTAACGTTTTTTAGCACCTTGTAACTCTTATGTTAGAAATAAAGTAATTGATTTTCGTGTTAAAATCCCTTGTGTGACCTGTGTCCTACCGCGCATCTTGTGGCGTTTTGTATCTGCTACAAAAAATGTAACGGTATGGTAATGAAACTTCTCCGGCTTTGGAATCCCGGCTGTCATCATTATATGACAGTCGTCAAGCTATGTCAGATGCCCCATACCAGTGTTGGCCCCTTACACACACGAAAAACAATGAAAAAAGCCTCAATTCACATTTTTAACACCCTCACCTCCACTCATGATTATTCTAATCTGGGATATTTTAACTATTCATTTTTAAATTCTATATATTTTTTATCGCATTTCATCGGTGTGTTGACACCGTACGTACCGTTACCAACATTTGTATATTTTATGATGGTCAATAGTTATTTTATTACATAGATACGTTTTGCACCTTAAGGATTTTGCCACGTTGATACTTTGTCATTTGTTCATCAGTAATTAACTTTTTCACCATTGTTCATTTTGACGATCGAGTATATTATGCACAAGTAAAGTACATTTAGACTTCTACTCATTGATTTTCTGGGCGATTTAAATTGAATTTAATACATGCTACACTTTGTATCAAAGTAACATATATTGAAAATTACATATAATTCAAGATATTATAAAAAAAATACGGTAAGAGATGCCTAGATTTAACGGCCTACATCACGTTGAATATTAATGTGCTTAATCGATTATATAACTTTGTAAAATATTTTTGCATAATTCGTTTTGGATAACATATCATTTTAGTACGTTTTACCGCATTCCAACTTAGATTTAAGTTGTTATTACATAAACACAGTTTAACACTCACAACATGTTGTGTATAGGTATATGTTTATTCCTCATTAAACGTAATTATTTTCGTTGTATACCTATGGACACTTTACAAATATTATTTATATCACTTTATGTCACTAAACATATAAACACTTTTGAACCAAAAGTCATGTAAATTGTAAAAACGCGTCCCCAGCCGTCCTCCGAACTACAAAAACTGTTTGCAATATGACATTACTAAATGTATGATAACATACACAAAAAATATGCTAACATACATACTACAACTGCTAAGAGAATCACATTGAATTATCAACCCAAGTGATTTAAACATAAAGTTGAATTTCGTGAAACAATGTAAAACTTATAAGACGTTTTCAAAATAAGCAAAAAAGATAAACACAAAGCCAGTATCGATATTCAATTAGCAACTTTATTACATTTGAAATAAAGAATGCTTTGTTATAAAGGCCGTAGCCTAGGAAAACCTTACGGAAATCAGCGATATATGTAAACGCATAGGTGCGAGCGAGACAGAAGATGGTAGTGCACAAGGTCAGCGTTTAATACCAATAATAAACACACATAGTCATAAGGATAAGATTTTTCGTACAAAAACCGGTAACGAATGTATATTTGAGTGCAGAGGAAAGTGCGAGGCTGATTGGCACAAGAAAAACAGCAAAAAATTCTAGGTCTGTAGTAACACCAGTCAGTGTGATTCAGACTTATATGACGGGTTCCGGACCTCCGTACAAAGATATATTTTTTTTCTTTTTTGTTGTAGCAGCCACAGGAATACAAGAGTTCAGGGTGAATTCAGCCCATGATACTGAACCACTTTCCCGAAGAACATTATCGAAATATGAAAAATATTTTTTTGTTTTCCATACAAATTAATCAACCGATGAGTCAACTTGTGTAAAAAATATTTTTTATATTTTGATTTATGTTCCTTGGGGAGAATGACTATAAATAAATTATAACTATGACAATAATAGTTAGTTTTTTTTAGTTTTTTGACAAGAGCTCTTTATTAAGAAGAAGAAGTTCCTTGGGGAAAGCGGTTCAGTATCATATGCTAAATTCACCTTTAAAATAGTTTCAGAGCCTATATTCAATACACATTTCTTATAATGTGTACCCCTGTATACATTATAAGAAATGTGTATAGAAAAATTGGCGATCTATCATTTCTCGTGTCACCCTCTCGTTAGGCGAACGGGACTAAATTCAATAAAGGCTGATATTGCCTTATATTTCATGTACTTATTGCATTTCTGTCCAATGTTGGGGACAAGTTCGATAGAGAGGGTCGTGCTCCTGCAGTGGAGACAAAAAGACCTGATGATATTAATATGATGATGATGATGTTCGATATCATGACGCTGACTAAAGAATATTAGTTATGAAGAATATACCTCATAACATGTTGTTATTTCAAAGTGTTAAAAAATTGTAAATGTCTTTTGGTGCAATAAAGATTTTTGTATTGTATTGTATTGTAATATTAGTTATGCTACAGAACTACAAAACTATTATTTTTAGATTTCGCTTTTTGCCCATTGCCTCGATCGGCTTTTACGATCTAAGGGAAGAGAATGCGGCTGGTATTTTGGATCTTTTTTCTTCTATACAAGCAAAATACTTATACGATAATACGACATAAAATTTTGGCCTCTCTTACAAATTGACCGATCAGATGATCATATTGTATCAAAAGCAATTGTTTTGAAACGACCCTTTTAGGTATGGCCTTGGAATGGCCTTGGCGGGTGTACTACCGTACTAGGCGCAAAAAGTGTAAGTTTTTCCTCACTATTTTTCCGTCACGAACTTTTTTAGTTATATCTTTATTATCTATCTATATATATATCTATACATATACATATAATAAAACAGTAAAAAAAGTGTCTGTACATTAAATATATTTCCAAAAAAATTTTTGGGGGCGATGGCGACGTAGTAATAGAGTAAGAATTTAAAAAAAAATTCTGTCTTTTTGTCTGTTTGTCTGTGTGTCTGTTTGTCTGTATGTCTGTATGTCTGTTTGTCTGTTTGTACACGCTAATCTCCGGAAATACTGGACGGATTCGAATGAAACTTTTTTTGTTATATAGCTATTAAGCCTGGGCAACATATAGGGTATAAATGATATTGGAAAATGGAACGCCTGATGCAAAACCCTAATGGTCCAGCTAAACTATAAGAGATATAAAAATGCCGCCTTAGTAAAAGTTGTTCAGCCTGATGAGCATTTTACAGAGACATAAAGTCCACGCGAACGAAGTCGCGGGCTTCGGCTAGTATTTTTATATTTCGATATACGTTACTTCAGTTCCTTGGGGAAAATAAGGTACTTAAGTATACTACATATTTTGTTAGACACCTTCCAAACGGACGTTTTGATAATTTGAGGAAATTATGTCCAGCAGTGGACTTCCTGTAGCTGATATGACATGATGATGTAGGTAAAGCACACTTACCTCCTCCTCCAAAGCCACCGGAAACTGCGCCCGCGTGAGGGGCTTCACCGCCACGTCTTCCAACGCTGACTTGCGCCTGTCGAAAATATAACAAGTTACTTAATGCGTTTTTGCTAATGTAATAAGTCAGGCACTTTATGGTACCGGAGTATTATTTATGCCTACTTCTACATACGAAACTATACATCCGTGCATACAGCAGTGTGTGTGTGTGATCACACCCTCAGACACTACAAGGAGAGAACGGGAGAGAGGTGCGGGGACGGGGTACGGGAACCCAAATTGCGACCTTTAGGAGATTCCGTTCTGTATGTAATATTTATATTAGTTCTGTGATGTGTGTTCAAACATTCGACTGTTAATGATTCAGTCAAGACATAGGGTCTAACAACACACTGAACAACTTTTGGTGGACAACTTCAGGTGTCGAAATATAAAAAATATTTTCTGACTTTCTTGCTTTACTTCCCAAGGGACATATGTCGAAATATGAAAAATATTTTCTGGCTTTCTTGCTTTGGCTTGAAAGGCAAAAATTACTTTTCATATTTCAGCATATATTCCTTGGTGACATTTGTTCAGTATCATGGACAGAATTCACCCTTATAGTTTCAGCATGTTTTGTTAGACCTTATATGTACTGTACGAGTACAATGACGACCAATCAAATATTACATAAAACATTTTAATGCCGCTACATCTCCACTTCCCATTTACACATCCGAACATTGAAAAAGATAATATCCATTTGGTTATACTCTTCTTCAGTTGCACCCTTAGGTGTTGCTTCACAGTCCGGGGTTACACTTTCCCGTTTAAAAAATGCATGTCAATCAAGGGGTTAGGGGTGACGAAAGGGTCAGAAAATTATTATTCTAATTTGTCCGTCTTTTAGATTTTCCAAAATTATGTACCCATGATTTTCAGTTTATCAAAAAGCGAAATTCACAAAGATATGGAGCACTTTAGCTCCAGAATGGGGCTTGCAACGTCACCGCTATGTAAAAATTATACCTAGACGTGATGTCATGCGAAATTTAAATGCTCTGTACCTTCGTCAATTTTGTTATTCAGGAAAAAGAAAATTCTTTTTTTTATCGCGTTTTCATGTGTACAATATATTTTTTTAAATATTTTTTCAGAGGTCACGCCTAATAGGCAATAGTAAATACTCAATAGTAAAATTACCTCAAAAGTATGATCTTGAAGACAGGTCCGACCAAACCCTTAATGATGGCCGAGGCATTGAGATGACATCTCCCGTGGAGGACGATCCCGTTCACCTTTAACAAATAAAATATATAATTACTATACATTCATCATTATCCGAGCGTATTTTCCCGGTTGCATCCTCAGCTGTAACGCTTCAGAGCCCGGGGTCCGCTACCTAACCAAGGAGATTTGACGAGGTTACTGGTTTTTATACAGAGCGACTGCCGTCTGACCTCCGCAACCCAAAAGGTAGACCAGAACCAATCCTTGGTAAGTACTATACATTATCACGTCTTTATCCCTAATGGGGCAGACAGAGCATTTTGATCTTGCGGCCGTAAGCAGACAGAGCCCAGAACCGCAACACCCAAAGGCCATTTTTATGGTGAGCAGAAGGTGGTAAAAGGAATGAAAATAGTAATGATTTGCTAGCCGCATCGCCTAATGATTTGGTCTGCTTTAAAGATCTGAACTTATTTAGGCCTATGTCCAGTAGTGGAGTTCCTGTGGCTGATTTCATCATCATCATCATCATCATCATCGTTGTTTTTTTATCCCACTGCAGGAGCACGACTGAGGCTGATATAATAATGATGATCTACGCGGGAAGACAACAACATGGTACATTAAATATTTTTCTTTTCTTTCAAACTTGCATGGAAGTAAAACATGAATGTTGGTTCCCTTTTTTTGTCACAAGACTAACACAAAAGCATATTTATTTATTTGTTAAATTTTATTACAAAAATGTAACAAGCGAACTTAAGGCCCTTTCTACTAGTCAACCTACCAGTGGTACTGATAGAAGCAAATTTTAGTTGCATCTATTAATATAAGGGGAATACTTGCGAGTTGGTCCCATTAAATTTTAATCAAAATCGATCGTGTAGTTTTGTTTTGAAGTCGGTTTTTAGTTTTGAAAAACCTGCTCTTTATATGACCATTACGAGAACTCTAATGAGATCATCACGAGAACTCTAATGAGATCATTTCGAGAACTCTAATGATCTCATTAGAGTTCTCGTTTATTAAGAATGAAATTTATTTTCATTCAATAACTCCCAAAATGTACGTTCGGTGCTATAAAAAGTCGAAGTACCGAAGCACAAAGTAATCTCCAACTTTCCGTTCTGTATAAAATAACACGATTCCTATTTTATCTGATGCCATTAAAAGTTCCATAAACATTAATAAAATGTTTTGAAAGAGATAAATTTTTAATTTGAGTGGGTACAGTGGGCCGTGCATCAACCGTTACCTTTGTATTGTGTACCCTAACACTAGGCGTGATTTTTACTCTGAGTTTGTCATGTACGGTAATTTTCCATCACCACTTGAGGAAACATCGTCAGGTCTTTTTGTCTCCACTGCAGGAGCACACCCTCTCTGTACTTCCAGAGCCATACTTGGCCAGAGCAGTCAAGAGACTTGGCCTGCACTCTCCACGCTGGCCAGACGGGTTGGAGAGGTGTCATTGATGTTTATAACCTTTTTTTAGCTTAAATTGCCTGAGTCAGAAAACATCGTGAGGAAATGTACTCATAGTTCACTAGTGTGTAAAAATTACCGTTGCTAAGATGATAGTTATCAAAATGGCCCCGATCTTACTTTTACCAAGTTTGTTGGTCGAGTTCCAAGCAGGACCGACAGTTTCCGACTGTTTAAAGTCTTGTTTTGATTCAATTTACCGATAATAAACTTTGTTGATATGGCGTAACAACTACGAGAGTATTCTTGTAGCTGTGTGAAATCTCTGCTCTCCCTTCCAATGGCGAGAGTTGATTCAATGCCTTTTAAAATCGGAAAACCTTCTGTTTTTCAGTGTTAGTGGCTAACTACGCGTAACAAGATAAGTAAAGAACCAAGTTCGTGAATGTTACTACGAAAAGGTTGTGGCGACATCTGCGCCACAACGAGGAACTAAAACACCACAAACAACAATGAACGCAGCAATACCTAGTTCACAAGAATCATACGAGATGGCGCCAGCAGATTCTACATCTCGATCTCAGAGTTCTGGTTGCAACTGACTATATATACAACCTCCGACAAAACACCGTCGGAGCCGCGGTTCCCCAGGCGCAACACCATGCCTGGCGGGAAGATCTTCCCTTTGTGGCGGTCGAGCATATCACCTCGCTCCCGCTACAGTGGTGACCCCGACGTGATTGGAAGCAACCTTCTCCATCATCAGCAGTCAAGCAGCCTTCTTCAGCACCATCGAACTCTGTCATCATCGTTCCTCTCTCTCACTCAATGTTGGTCAGCAGCAGCATCAGCAGTCTCACAGCAAGCCAGCAACAACGGGTCAATCATCAGGTCCATCGCAGCCGACTCACCGAGCTTCTTGGTCCTGATCCCAAGCACCCACAACTCACTCGACGACTACAGCGACCGGCGCATCCCCCGCAGCATCGTACCCTGGATCCGAGGCATCTACTCTCCAGCGTAGCACTCCGGCAGGACATCATTCCGGCGCCAACAAGTCGACAACGCTCAAGACAGTCTCGACTCACTGCAGACTACGAGCACGCTTAAGACAGTCTCGACTCACCGCAGACTACGAGCAAGCAATCCACTTCCGACTCACTGGAAGGCTCCCGACTCACTGGGACAAGAATCATCTGGCACATGCAAGCTATTATATAAAGCACAGACTGCACTTGGAAAAAACTATCAGACCTCCGGTCTTGGGAGGGAGTCCTGTGGCGACATCTGCGCCACAACGAGGAACTAAAACACCACAAACAACAATGAACGCAGCAATACCTAGTTCACAAGAATCATACGAGATGGCGCCAGCAGATTCTACATCTCGATCTCAGAGTTCTGGTTGCAACTGACTATATATACAACCTCCGACAAAACACCGTCGGAGCCGCGGTTCCCCAGGCGCAACACCATGCCTGGCGGGAAGATCTTCCCTTTGTGGCGGTCGAGCATATCACCTCGCTCCCGCTACAAGGTGTTTTCCTACCAGCCATCATCCTTACAAGCTTCAAGGCTCTGGAATGCTTTACCCATTCACATCAAAAGACATTTCCACAAAATGTTAAAAGAAATGTAGGTACACTCTCTTCTTCTCAAATAATGAATCCCCTTTCAGTTTCACCATTATCATCCGTTGTTTGTGTATTGTGAATGTATGAATGTTTATGTACGTATGTTGTATACATATAAATATTCATATACATACATAAACATTCATACATTGTACCTTTATGTGTAGGTATATGAACCTATGTAAGTATATTTATTAGGTATCCATGTGTTGTTTTATTTAAGTAATTTTACGGCGCTACCATATCTCTGTTTATCCTTATGGTTGACTGCGAGAGAACGTTTTTAGCGTTAAGTCCGCCAATTGTATATAGTAAATCATTTGATAAATATATAAACTGTGGTCTGTCTCTACTGCAGGAGCACGACCCTCTCTGTACTTCCAGAGCCTTACTTGGCCAGGTCAGTCAGAGGATTTGGCATACATACTCCACGCTGGCCAGACGGGTTGGAGAGGTCCTATTGTTGTTTATTTGCTTTTTTTAGCTAGTATTACCTAAGGGCCTACGCCTTTTATGACATCTACGGGAAGACTTGGAGTGACCCTATTCTACTCTGCCAGAAACCACACGGCGACCTACCAGACTAGAATGGAAGAAACATTGTACAACACACGAGTATATTTTAGATTTTTACGAGAAACACCCACGGTATGAGTCATCTGATGAGACGTGTATTGAGATCCCACGCTCCAGAACAAAAGCCGCTGTTTCAGTCAGATCTGGATAGCGGCCAATATTTCAAAATGGCGGACCATGTATTGTAGTCATTGATGTTTAGATTTTTAGGAACATTTGCAATATTTGCGTCTAACAAAATAAACTGATAATTTTGGTTCTAAGGGTTTGTGAAAATTCATATGAGAAAAGAGTCACTGACATAACAAAGCGGATTAGCTCGTTTGCCTGTTTCTCACAAGGATTGGCCGAGACTATGGACCTCCACTAGCTGCGATCCTGACAAACCTCTTTCGCTTTATATAAACTCATCAATCTCTTCATACATGCCCTTCGGTTACGGGTACTTTTTACCTCTCCTTTTTTTAGAACGTCTGCAATTTGGTCGCAGAAGGTAGGGTATTAACGCTTGAAAATCGGGTGTTTTTAGTTTGCCTGGCAATAAACTTGTACACTACTTTCTCCAGTAATATACGGCAAACTATATTTCGTATCTTACAACCCAAGTCTGAGCAAACTTTCAATAAATCAAACCACGTTCGAGCATCGTTGGGAACGTTTCAGCCGGCATCCATCACTGCAAATGGGCGGAACATCCTCCCCACATGTGGACATTTGTCCCTACAATACACGTGAAATAGGATAGGCTTCAGTGTTTTCATTCTGTGTTATCTTTTGCCTTAACAGAACAGACAGCTTGAAAACTGACACCACTGTCAGCCACTTCATCTCAGCGCGCTGTGCTGCTTCAGAGTCCAGGGTACGCTTTCCCACTTTTTCCTCCCGTAATATAATTTGCATGGCAATCGTCCATGTACAGTTACATTGCCTACCATTTTATGCTTACGCGGCTATCACCAGTCGGCTATGTTATTTGTTCATACTTATTATATGTAGTGCATTGAACCGGAGTACATTCGCACTAGACCTTTAAATGGAAACAAAAAAAAAGTAAAAGTTTTTTTTTTTATTTTTTGATTTTTTTTTTACAATTCCAGCCATTTACGAAACAAAATCTTCTTTGACATGCTCTATGATAGGTTACCTATCATATATCTATAAGTATACCTATTCAATATCACACGAAATGCATAGACGATATTCACGTATGTGAGCTCAGATTTTCCACATAAATAAAAAATTCAACCTTTCTACACTAGTCGAAAAATGAGATAAAACAATTCAAGACCACACACACTAATACCTAATATAAATGATCTATCTCACTAATCACACTAACATTATAAAGGCAAAAGTTTGAGTGTGTGTGTGTGTGTGTGTGTATTTGTTACTTCTTCATGGGCAAACGGCTGGATCAATTTTAATAGAGTCTATAATAATAAGCCAAGTCCTCTCGTGTTACCTAAGTCGCCTTTTACAACGGATGTTGTAAAAGGCGACTTAGGAAATACAAGCTAAACAAAGCAAACATCAGTGAGACCTCTCCAACCCGTCGGGCCAACGAGGAGAATGTAGGCCAAGTCCTCTGGCTACTGTGGCCAAGAATGGCTCTGGTAGTACAAAGGGGGTCGTGCTCCTGCAGTGGAGACCAAAAGACCTGATGATGATGATGAATTATAATAGAATTTAGTATGCAGGAAGCTGACACCTAGGATTAACTCATAGGCTCCTTACTTTAACTTTGGAAACACCGCGAGGCGGAGATAGTATAGTTAAAAGAGTATACATATATGTGAAAATGTTTACTGGCATAATATACAACATACGTAAACTAAATCTTTTCAACTACATCAGCCTAATTTCCATTACAATCAAAATATTCTTCATTTATCTTCAGATACAGTAACTGCGCTCACAGCCTCGGCTGGAGGGCGAAAAGACGATAAATTCCCACCAATTTTCGATGTCGTTTAACCCTTTAACTGTCGGACGCCCGGAGCGGGCGTCTGATGTATTGTTTTACTATTGTGTCTGCTATGCCGACATTCGAAGGGTTAAATGCATTGAGGTTTTGCCCTTGCTCTTCACAATTTGAAGATTTGCTCTTTAGTAAATCCAAAAGAATTGCGAGCTATCTTGTTCAAGTTTATCACTTTTGGGGCGTTGACTTTTGAGATATCAATTTCTATTCAATAACGAAGACCTTTCTTAGGTTTTTTGCATGCCTTTGTACAGGGGCGGATTCAGATTTCTGTTTAGGGTTAAAAGATACCAGAGCCGGATAATCGGATGGAATTTCTTTTGTCCCTACTTGCTGCGGCAATTCTTATCTTTATAGATAACCCTCTCGATATCTCGTATTTGTATATGATAAAAAGACAAGCGTGGATCCAGGGGGTCTTGACCCACCCTGGAATTACCCATATATAGATAGATAGATTATATTTTATTGACATCAAAAAGACATATATATAAATATATATACAGGGTGTAAATCTGTAACCTTGCCATATTCTCAGACGTAATTATACCGATCAACTTACTGAACAACTTTCCCTAAGAAACATAGGTCGAAATATGAAAAAAAAAAATTGTTCACCCTTACAAAATTGCTAATCAGCTGATTGATTTAGTATGGGAAGTCCAATTATTTTTTTCATATTTCGGCCTACATTCCTTTGGGAAAGTTGTTCAATATGATCGGTTTAGGTACGTCTGAGAATATGGCAAGGTTACAGATTTACACCCTGTATATAGGTACAAAAATAAATAATAACAAATAACACAGTTTCAAAGTCAAAGTCAAAGTCAACATTTTTAATTCAACTTAGGACAAAATTTATCTCTTATTGAAGGTAATTTTTTTTAAATATTATTTTAGTGCAAAAGCTAAAAACTACTAGCGTTTCGGAACGACCACTGCTGGGAAGATTACGCCGAAAGAAACTCAGTTCAGTATTGGTTCGTAAGGTAATATGTGTGCGCTACGCTACGAGTATACACTTCAAAAGTACACTCTTGATATCTTGCCATGTAACTTTCCGAGTTGTGCAAGAAACAACAAAGTCATTCCAAACGCATGCCTCGGTGCCAGAACATGAAAGAGTTTTACTCCGGTCGCCTTGATTGAGACATTAAAACAGCCGTCACAGACTCACATCAACACATCAATCGGCTGGCATGACGTGTATTGTACACCGGCGATTCTATTGTTGGATATTTTGTGAAATGACGGATTTACTCAGAGATAATAGAAACAGGCGCGGCGTTAAAAAACCGGTACGTAGACCCGGGGCTTTAAAACACGCTGTTTAAAACCGCACAGCTAAAATGAGAGTATAGGCTATATTTTTTTGTTATAATTTTTGATTAGCTGCCGTAGCAAATCATTTGATCTGTAGGTGAAGTCTAATGTTGTTCGTAAAATATTTGCTTTGTTTGCAATAAGAATTTGGACAGGGTAAAAATATATTTTTTTTTTAGTAGGTATGTCAAGTAGATTATCCAAAAACAAAGTACTCATATTTTAACGTTTAGCAAAGTAGTAAAATTCACAAATATAACGCTTCGCAGTTTGGGCGTGGGGTGATTTACGTCACCTTTGAAAAGAAAAAAGAAACAGGCTCTGCGATGTTAACAAGCGATTTTTTCAACAATATGTTTTATCACTGTCAGCCTACGTACTATGTTACTCATTGAAAAATACTGCAAAGAAAATAAAACGTAACATAATTAGGTTTTTTTTTAATTGATTATATCCGTTTTCAACGTGACTGTAGATTTATTATAGCCGAAAAACTGACATCAAGAGCGCTATTTGACTCCAAAAGTGTTTTTTTTTTGACGACTAGAAAAAAGTTTAGGATTTAAGTTGTTAGAAAGTATCAATTACTGCTGTCTAGAACTGACTTTTTGTCCGCAGCTTAGCCCAAAATTGTTTTTTGGGCTTAAGCACAGACGGACACATTAAAACTATAAGAGTTCTAGGGACTTCAGAACTTTAAAAAGAGTATTTTTTTTATTATTAGCTTTTTATTTCCACATGTTCCACGCTCTAGTTACAATTTTAGTTATTATTTTGGTTTCTTTTATTTTTATTTTTATTTTATTTATTTAGGTACGTAAAACAGGTTACAATCATAAATACAAATATTAATACATACAATATTACAAGACTGGACTGTAGCCCAAAACATACGCACACAGCAAGATTACAAATGACCTAACGTAAACATATGTAAAGATTATTAAACATTTAAATCAAATTAAATTAAATTAAAATAATATATAAAATTAAATCAAAAATTAATATAATATACCTACTTAATATAAAATACAAGGATACATATAAAACTGTTATAATCAATGAGGGTTTACAAACTAGTGGACCAGACTGACAACCGTCAATCTGAAACTGCCGAAGCTTGAACCAAAGATGTCGAGTTCATCGTTCTCAGCAAGCTCGTTATACAGCCTACACATACGAGTAATAGGATTATAGCATGAGGTATTGTTCCTGTGCACTGCTAGACGGAAGATTTGGGGATTACGCGTGATAAAACGAGTGTTAAAGTTAAGTATCAATAGTAATGAGGAATTGTCCATAATAGAATGAACAATTTTATATAAATGTAACAAGTCCATATGCTTACGACGAGTTTCTAGAGACTTTAAATTAAATTTTTCTAATCTTTCGGAGTACGTCGACAGGGTGCGACCTAGACCAAACCTGTAACTGAGAATTCTCAAAAACTTTTTCTGTATCCGCTCAATTCGCTGGCAATGTACTTGGTAAAATGGAGACCAAATTATTGCGCCATATTCCAGTACACTACGCACTAAGCTACACCAAAGAGTCACTACACTTTTGGAATTTCTGAAGGATTTTGTAATTCTGGCTACAAATCCAAGAAGTGAATTCGCTCTACTCACTATGTGATCATAATGATCCCTGAATGTAAGTTTTTCATCAAACAGAATACCAAGATCCTTAATAACAGATTTTCTTTCTAACGTTTTGCCATCTATTGAGTAATTATAACACAGTATATTACGTTTAGACGTGAAAGTAATAATAAAGCATTTTGAAACATTCAGAGACATACAGTTATATTTACACCAACGCGAGATAATATTGAGGTCTTTCTGAAGCATTTCACAATCACTGTTCGATTTAACCACAGTATACACCTTGAGGTCATCCGCATACATAAGACAAGGGCATGACAAGGAATCAACGAGGTCATTAATAAACAGAATAAACAGCAAGGGCCCGAGGTTAGAGCCCTGTGGAACCCCTGAGGTAACTGCAGCGGTTGACGAATTGTATCCCTTCAAGGCAACTAGTTGACTTCTATTAGATAGGTATGACTCAAGCCAGCGAAGCAGACTGCCGTGAACACCGTATCCCGACATTTTGATAAGTAAGATAGAATGCTGCACTTTGTCGAATGCGCTAGTAAAATCGGTATATGCTGAGTCAGTTTGTTCACATTTAGCGAAAGCAGAACACAGATAGTTCTTGTATTCCAGTAGGTTGCTAATTGTAGATCTGTTGCTGACAAAACCGTGCTGCTTAGGCGAGATGAAGGGTTTAACATGGTTAAAGAGCGATATGTATACCATACTTTCCAACATTTTTGCAAACCAGGGCAAGATGCTTACTTGTCTGTAGTTACAACACCGTGTCTTGTCACCAGACTTAAAAATTGGCACCACATGTGCCAACTTCCATCGCGAAGGGAATACACCAGTATTAAGAGACTTGCAGAACAATAAATGAACAGGAACACTCAGCTCATCGCAACAAGCCCTGATAAAAGAAGGTGGAAGCCCATCAGGACCTGCAGACTTACTTGCATCAAGACGTTTCATACAGTCCAGAACATCATTAAGGGATATGTCGATGTTGCTCAATGTGCCTGAACATTTAGGCGTGAAGAATGTGGGATCAAAGTTATCACCCGAGACAGGCGTTTCAAAAACAGAACTGAAGTACTGAGAGAACATCTCGCATATCGACTCAGGGTCAGAAGAAGATTTATCATTGTGGCTCATTGTATGCGGTACAGTTGTGCCCCCCCTACTGTTTTTAACATACGACCAAAAATGCTTCATGTTATCTTTAAGAGAGATCTCGACGGAATCGATAAAATTAGCATAACACTTGCTGATCAAAGTTTTGCATCTAGCACGTAACAAAGCAAATGTATCATAATCACGAGGATTACCAAACTTCTTAAAACGTTTGTGGTATTTGTTTTTTTCATTAAGGCATTTTATTAAAGATTGGGTAAACCAGACAGGATAATTGCACGAGGAGTTTCTTGTTAGAGGCGTATGTTTTTTTATTATACCAAAAAGTACGTCATAAAAAACTGAGACATCATCGTCAATATTTGCATTATTTAAGATGCCAGGCCAATCAATGCCTCGTAATTCCGCTTTAACTAATTCGACTTTACACTTCCTAAAATTAAGATGTCTCTTACTGGCATTATTAATATTTCTTGGACATGCAGTCCCTTAAGGGTAAAAGCCTCCTCCATCTTGTTCTACCTTTCTCTATTGTTTTACTATTGTGTCTGCTATGCCGACATTTGAAGGGTTAATGGCTTTTAGATTAATGTTTTTGTAGCGTAAATGAATATTTAGTTTATAAGTAGACTCATGTTTAATTGTATGATTTAGTGGATTTCTAGTTTATTAATAATTGACTTACTATGTATATTTTTCGTCTGCTTGCAGGCTGAATACAGTGACTATATTATTGTACTGAACACCTATTTAATAATTCGGATTAAGAAGATATTATCACCTCTAAAATCTCGTCCCCGACTTTGACAGCGGGCGTCGCCTTGGCCGCCGCTCCGGCTGGATTCAGCCCACACACGAACACGGCCATCCTGCTCCTGTCCCGATGCCCAGCCAGACTCAGCCCAAGCCCAGCCTTAGGGCTCCGCTCCAGCTTCACGGCGACCACGCTGTCGCCGAGCGAAGCGTACTTCTTGCGGATTTTATCTGAAACAATGGTTAAGTTAGAGCTACTTGATAATACGTGTACATGGGTGCCGCGTGGTATTCGGCAGAATATAGTGTGAGAACTCCACCTGTCTCAGCTAGTAAGGTGTGTTCCTGCATGAAATTTATAGAGGTCGGAGAGCAAGAGATTAATAGAAGCATTATAACTGTTACAAGAAATAACAAGTGCTGAGTTATGTTATTCGTAACAGGAGTGAAAGTGGAATGAGTCAAAAATTAGGAAAGGCTAGAAAATGAAGGATGTTGCTTATTGCAGCATCGTTACAATAGGGCCACTCCAAGTCCTCCTGTGGATATCGTGGAAGGCGACTTAGAAAATACAAGCTAAACAAAGCTTATAAACATCAATGAGACCTTTCTAACCCGTCTGGTGAGCGTAAAGAGAGTAGGCTAAATCCACTGGTTGCTCAGGCCAAGTATGGCTCTGGTAGTACAGTGAAGGTCAAAAAGTCTCCAGCAGTGGAGACAAAAAGACCTGTGATGATGAGGATTATGATGACTTATAATAGATGGCGTTGGATGAAGCTAAAAATATTTGACCTATAGTGATCAGAAACAACAAGTATTGCGTCTCGTAATAAAATCTGTGAGGTAATTCCTGGAATATAATGTAGATTCGAGAACCATGATTCCATTTAGACATTTCAATCGTCTAAAATATCAATTGATGAAAATAGATCAATCTTCTGTAAAACCGAGACTGTAACGCGATAGTCGACATCTTAATCTGACGACTGTATTTTATTTCCAATTAACAGAGTAATGCTGGGCCGAGGATATTAAATTCCCCATCGAGTGGGATACGGCTTTGACACAGACGGAAAGATGCAGACGGAGTGCGGCGGGGGGATAAGAAACTCAATCTTAAGACAAGTTTATCTGTCAGGAAAATAAAAAAAAACCTTTTAAGCGCTAAACCGATTTCCATCAAACATCTGAGAATGCTAAAATATAAAACTAAAATTGGTTCATCCATTCGAGAGCTACGCTACGATGGCTCAGACAGACATTGGCGTCAAATTTATAACAGTCGTTTTTGTTGAAGTCAAAAAGAGAGAACTATACGACTATTGCTGTTTTTTATTGTGCTAAATTCTTTTTGAATTAACAAATAATGTAAACGTTTGTTTGGATGGTTGTTCCGCTTTTACGACAAAATGCCTGAACGGATTGGCATTTGGCACGTATATAGTAAGTTTGTATTAATGTATGGATATTTATTCCGCATTCACGGTAAGCAGAACGGATTGGAATAATAACTCTAAAAGTAAATTTCAATTTCTATCCAATGCTCATGATCGGCAATTACTTTCTGCAGACTCTCATCTCCTTTTCATGACTTTATTTTTCGGGGTCCAGTGCAGCAACCATTTTAAATAAATTATTTGAAAGGGAACGGAGATACCATTTAAAATTGTGATCCTTCAATCTATTTTATGAACTATTTATGAGTTTTTTATGAACTACTGTTGACAGCGTAAAGTGATAACGTGAAGCTTTTCTACACGCATTTGAAAAAAACTGCCACTTTTGGCTGACAAAGAAAAGCTTCACGTTTTTACTTTAAACTGCAAACAGTAGTTTATAAAATAGTTTGAAAGGTTATCTCGGCTGGGTGATAATATTTTTTTTTAATGATAGGTATCTCCTTTCAAATATTTTTTTTGAAATGGACACAGCACTAGATCCCGGGAAATTCAGATAACCTCTTAAGAGATTCACTGCGTGGCGTCTTAACCATTTTTCGGTAGCGGGCAAGCCAACTCATTTAGCTGCGCTAGTGGGACCCAATTTTCTCGGGTTGGTAAATGTTCGCATCATATAAGGTCTACATATTATATGTCTATGTATATAGTCGTATTTTACGGAGGCTGGCCTTTCAAATAAGCTTCTGTCTTCTATAAGTTCGACGGTTTTTCATGGTGAGTTAGAAATATATTAAAGGTTTTCTTAAATTTAATATAAGTGCTTCACTTTCCGATAAGAAGATCAAGGATAGAGAATAGTCGAAGGAAGGAGGGAGGCCTATATAATGGTGCCATTTTTCAAGCGCAGAGTCGCTAAACGAACTGTTTTTTGTATGGAAAAACGATTCGTTTAGGTGATTCCGCGTTCCAAAACTGTACTGTAGCTGTTGGACATGGATGGATACTAAAAAAATATAAGCGCTACAGAACTGATGAAAGATATAAAGACAAGGATAAATAGGTTCTCAAAGCCTGCAATATCGGTTTTAAGCTAGAAATTTATTCACATTCCGATTTTAACTTGAATCACTTCGGGAAAACCTCAATATAGGACTACCGAGGACGTTTTATCACCAATGTTAGAGCTTTTGAGTTTTTAAAACCATCTAATACATAGGAAGTAGTGTTTTAAAATCTGAAAAAAAGATATTTATGTTTATGTCTTAAAGATCTAGTCTAGTGAAGGTCGCATTTAGTTAAATTATTTAGCAAACTTCACTCGATAAAAAAACCCAAAGCAACCCTTTTTTGTAATATGTTTCGTAACTAAACTACTGATATTTTACATTTAATTCTTGTGCTAAATTAAACCCACAAAATTACTATTTATAGTAAAACTGGTTCCTTTTTATCCCTTTTTTAAATTAAAAACCGGCAAAATGTACATTTCGCGTCATTCCGCGTCATTCCACGTAATTCCGCGTTCACTCCCGCCTCTGTTCCCTAGTCAGTCTAAATATATATAAGTCTGCGGGGTGTCTCGCAGATCGGCACCTCATCCGACAGGGCTGTTAGACGATAGGGCCCTAACACTCTATAACCGAGACATCAAAGTAGCCGAAATAAAACGAAAGTAGCCGACTGCCAGCGTGGCTCTAGGCTTTGTCTCGCGCAATGGAGGTCAAGAGGTTGAGTGGAGGCGCCCTTACTCAGTTACCGAGGGTTGTCCTATATCGCTTTAATTTCTTTTTCTATGTGTTTTAGCGGCATAACGTCTACGTCTCTACTGGACATAGGCCTCTCTCAAGGATTCCCAAAATAACATTATATAGAGCAGTTTGCATTCAGTTCTTTCCAGCAACCTTGGTCAATTGGTCATGTTGTCTGACCACCTTTTCGCGTAGTGTGTACGCTTTGCCTGCCAGTACGTGGCCGCTATTCGAATGCCTTTTTGCATCATCGGCCATCTGTTCATTGCACACTACAGTCTGTCACTCACTATACTGATATAGGCCGGCAAAAAAAAAAAAAAAAATATTTTTTAAATCTAGCTTTTTCTAAAGTGCTCCAAAAGATGAATCAAACGAAAAACTCGATGGGGTTGTGTGGTTTTCTTACGGAGTTCCTATGGCCACTTTCCAGCTCCATCATCAGATCAGCTCATCATAATATTGCACTGTCACGCTATATACGCAAAATTTCAGCTCAGTCGGAAATCGGAAAGTTGGTCAAATTGAACTTGCAAGATTTGATTACAGACAGACAACGGGAAAGGTGAAACTAAATAAATGCTTGTAAAAAAAGTCTAGCACTGGACTGCCACTGCTAGATGGTAGATTTGCCTATAATCACCACGCTCTGGGTTTGGTTATGGTTATAAAGTCGCAGGGCAGCTCGAAATATCAGAAACCAGAGTATAACATATTAACTCTCTCGATAACAGAAGGAACAAGGTCGCAGAAAAACTAAAGCAATCGGTTACTTTGGAAGTCCATGAGGAGTATTGGGAAGTCATAAACAGGACATCAAGAAAAGCTGACATTCAAGCAAAGAAGCATCATCAAAATATCAAAAACCAGTGTAACCTATTATTACTCTTAATAACAGAGCGAGAACTTCGCATGAAAACATATGCAATCGGTTCCTTTGGAAGTCCACGGGGAGACGCGACCAGGACATCATGAAAAGCTGATATTCATGCAAAGAGGCCTCCTTGAACTGAATAAGACAATAAAAGCGTAGGTAATCTCCATCGGGAGAGCAGACGTCGTTTAATGGCCACTCAAAGTGCCATAACAGTCGTCCTTGTGACACACGGCCTTGCTTTACATCGATCGTGTGTCACATTATATTTTACTTTGGAATCTTGTTTTGTTTACTTTTCTCATCTTTATTTGCAGTCTATAGTCCGTAGCTAAATACCTCTTCCAATATAGGGCGGGTTTGCCCATAACTGCTCTGGGCAGGGTTGGTGAGTAGTGATGTACAAGACTCGGGTCCTCCGGGTTCTTTTACTCAGGACTCGGAGTCGATAACAGGGCTCGACTCTTTTAACGGAAGGTTCGACGCCTGTGAGCTTTAGTGAGCCTCGGAGCGTGAGATAAGAGCTCGAGCTCTCTTGCTGCACTCGAGCCTATTTCTGCCCTCGCGCCTTTTTACCTGACTGCGAAGATGGAAGGTTATGTTTTTTGAGTGTAAGACATATTCGAAAAAGCAATAATTTTTTATTTTTAAAACTGATCTGTCAAAGAGAAAAAAAGTAGGATTAATTACAACAGTAGTTAATAGAATTTTTGGTTGGATATCTAAAATTCCTCTGAAATCACGAGTCGATCTTTTCAGATTACGTTCATTTTAAGACTCGAGTTTTTTAAAATTTTATAAAAATTGGTTCAGCCGTTTACCCGTGAAAAAGTAACCAAGGCACACACAGACACTTACAAACTTTCGCTTTGATCATATTTGTGTATGTGTTTATATTATGGACTTAATAGAAGAAAGTGAGAAAAATAAGTGAATAAATATGTCTAAATCTCTAATGGAGCAGACAGAGCTCGGCCGGTCTAAGACTTAATAAATACATAAGAAAAGCGGAAGACTGGAGCTAAACCTAAAAATACAATACACGCTACCTACAGCAGCGCATAAAATAATGATGTCAAGTGTGTGTGACTCGGCTGCAGAAAGCTCGCTCGAAAGCTATTGAAAGATGGAGATATAGCACACACGCTGCTTCTACTAATAGCTCATTTATTTGCTGTTTCTTTGTTTTCTACTATACACCAGTGACGTGCAGACGTGCACTACCTTTTGAAAGGTAGGAATATTTTACCATAATTACGAGAATGATTCAAATGTTTACCTATCGTTACATATTTAAAAAAAAAACAGTAAAAAAATGTATCTGTACATTGAATATATTTTTAAATAAAATTAGGGGCGATGCAGATATAGTAATACAGTAAGATATACAAAAAAATGCCTGCCTGTTTGTCTGTTTGTACACGCTAATCTCCAGAAATACTGGACGGATTCGAATGAAACTTTTTTTGTTATATAGCTGTTAAGCCTGGGCAACACATAAGGTTTAATTGATTTTGGAAAATAGAACACCTGATGCAGAACCTTAATGGTCCAGCTAAACTATAAGAAATATAAAAATGACGCCTTAAAAAGAAAAATAAATTTAATAAAATTTAAAGAAAATTGCCTGACGAATTAATGTCTGTCACATCTATGATATGCTTTAAAAATAAACACAAATAAATTGACTCTAAAACAATTAAACATTTTGTGTACATGTGAAGTTACCAGTGCCTGAAATAAACACACCAGCTTAAAGCTGCTTGTCTATAACCCAATAAATAAATAGGTAAATAAAAGCTAAAGATACTAGCGATTCGCAACGACCACTTCTGAGAAGAAACGCCGAAATAAACTAATTTTCACACTATTGGTCGCCTACTCGCTAGAAGAGCTTTGTTATATTATTATTATGTCTTTTTTTAAGTCGCTTGTCGTCGTTTAGAGTCGCTAGTATCCTACATTATAGTTAAGGACTTTTTGCTTTGAAAACTAGCAGTCGTTTTAAATTGAGGACGTTTTGCTCTCAGAGCATTTTATATGTGCACCCAAGGTCATTTAGCTTCCGAAACCTTCTGATCCGTAAAGGTATTAGGGTGGCACAATGTAGACCAATCCTATGTATCTGTCGCAGTTGAATTGTATAATCCGTTGTTATTCAAAAACTCTAGCTGTTTGGCAATACAGCTCGGTTTTGTAAAACAGCTGAAAATATTTCAGCTCGATTGTCAATGAGTTACGTAATTACGATTAACAAAACAGCTAGCGTTGAGATAGCATACAGGGTTACCATTACTAAATAAAACTGTGTTACCAAACGAAATAATATATGAGGAGACAATAGTTGTTCTTTATTATTTTTATATTACTCGTGGGATTGAAATAAATCCTCAATTCAACCTTACTAAATAATTCAGTCTCCAACATCATTAAACATCAATAAAGAATGATAATCAGCTGGATGCAATTGGATTAGAAATATAGAAATTTTGTAAACCCGACAACTCAATGACGCAGCGATTTCTTACGGCCAATTGATCCACGTGAATTTTCCATCTTGCCGGAAGGCGGGCGTCGAAATAACAATATGGGATCCAAACTAAAGGTCTGCTTTATTCTTTTCAATCTTTTGCACTCCAAAATTACAAACGATGCCCCCGATGTCTCTCGATAAAAACAGCTTAGTCCCGGAACGCGGCGAAAAATTTACTTTATGGGAGGCCATATTTGTTGTTATGACACTGACACTTCACAAGCCACAAGACCCACAAGTGGCAGAATTCCGAAATAATCGTTCTACAATCTTACGTTAGCCATTTTGTTAAACGTAACACATTGGACGATCTAACTGAATGATTTTCAGCTATATTACAAAACCGAGCTGTAAAGCCAAACAGCTAGAGTTTTTGTCTAACAGCGGATTATACAATCCAACTGCGACGTATCTATATGAAATACACGCTACTGCTATGCTATGCTATGATACACATGTATACTTAGTAATATTTTGCTAAAAGAATACGGATAATAAGCTAGTCATAAAAATACTATTTTACGAAACAACAAACAAATGGACCAAATTATTTAATAAACGCAACAAATTAGCATAGTTATTCAGAGAGGAAACGCAGCCAGCGTTCTTGACACCATGTTGCACGGTGAAAACCTTTTAGACTTCGTTTTATTTAAAGGTTAAGTTTTTAGTTATATATAATATTTTTTTCTCTTAATAAACTTGGTTCTACGTAATGCACATGCATTTCTTTTTTCATTTCTTCCAAGTGATGGGATTGTTATCCGCATATTCAGTGCTTTCCCAGTCCCTCAATCGGCTTTTACGATTTGTGTGGGAAGAGCAGCAGTTTTATTTCCTTCCAGATCAACATGGAAGGTATTGGCCTCTAAAGAAAATAATATAGATTCTTTAAAAAGTTCGTATGTTTTTAGAGTGTGTGTGGCACTGGTGTCAGATTTTCCGAACTGCCGAAAGGCATTAGGTATAGCTTGACAACTGTCATATAATGACGACAGCCAGCTTAACGTGCTCCACGTGCCTTCGGAAGCACGGAGAAGCTCGTGAAAATATGTATGCCACTTGTCAATCCAAGTAGGTACCACGCCCAGGGTTGCTGAACTTGCGAAAGCCCTAGTAATGCTGTTACGTAAATATATACATTAGCATTATCTACGAAGCTTTGCGATAAAACTAACACACAGTGTTACTCTAATCGATATGCTGATATCAACTTATCGGTAGTTTTCACTTTTTACCGACGAAATAGAGAATACGAGAAGTGCGTGGAAGGCTCTAGAAGTCATGTGAAATGTTTGATAATCATGAACAACTTGAGTTTCCAGAAATAAGTTGTCAAAAAAATTTTTCAGGGCCTCAGCAATTTCTTTTATATTGCTGGATTGAAGTTTTTTTGCATTTCGCAAGTGTGTGAAAAAAGCTTCACGTCTCATTTTAAACTGTAAAAAGTAGTTCATAAAATAGTTAAAAGGGTTATCTAGTGCTTGGTCATGACAACATTTTAAATGATATCTCCGTTTCCTTTCAAGTAATTTATATCAAAACATGGGCTTCGCTCCCCGTGGGAATTTCGGGATAAAAACTATCCTATGTCCTTTCCTGGGTATCAAAGTATATCCATCAAACATCTAAACAGATTCAGTGGTAGGAACGTGAAGTGGTAACAAACAAACAAACGTACAAACTAACTTTCGCATTTATAACATTATAGTAAGGAAATAAGGATGTGAGCAGCACTTCTTCTTATCGTGCGTGTTAGTGACTAACACTAGTGTCAGAGTTTTTAAACCGCCTTAAAGGCCTCTGACATGGTTTTAGGTAAAGACCAATGTCAAAGACAGTGACCGGGACCGACGGCTTAACGTGCCCTCCGATGCACGGATCATCATACTTATCGGACAATTAGGTGATCAGCCCACAATGTCCTAACCAATCTAGGACAACAACACAAAGTCGTTGCCCCCGCCGGGAATCGAACCCGCGACCTCCGGGTATGAGCCAAACGCTCTAACCACTACACCACGGAGCAGTGAGCAGCACTGGACCCTGATAATTCATTTATCCCCTTAAGCAACATCTTTACAGCTCAATTTAATTGTGGGTCAATCGGGCACTGATTCTTCTTTCTTCTCTGCCAGTATTGCATGGAATCTATTTAAACAGATTTAAAGATATTGTAAACGTACGGGGATGAAGTTTCAGTCAAAAGATAGTCGATTTAAAATGCTTGCTGTAAACCACCGATAAGTGGCGCAGTTATAGACTCCATTACCAGATGTTAAATGGTACTATCACGTACACAAGTGCTTCAGTAATATCTCAGATTGGTACCTTGCTGGCCTGGTTTGTTGGGAGCGCGCCCTACTAGCGCTTTCGCAAGTTTAGCAACACCGGGCGTGGTCCACACTTGAATGGGTGACCACGCCCATTCAAGTGTGGACATGAAGTGGCATAAACATTTATCGAGCTCCCCCGTGCTTCAGAAGGCACATATAAGCCCTTGGTTCTGGCGGTCATTTTTGTATGACAGTCCTCAAGCTATGTCAGATGCCTTTCGCAGCCTAATAGACCTGACGCTAGTATTGGCCACACACAAAAATAAATATATTGATAAAATTTCTGTGAAACCACCTGACTAGTATACCTTTTCAAACAAAAAAAGAATTTTTTAATTTCGGTCCAGGGCGTCTTCGAATAATAGGTGAACATACCTAAAAAAAGATCGCGACGAATTGATAACCTCCTCCTTTTTTAAAGTTGGTTAAAAATCTTTACACTCATGCGTGCGTGGAAAATACGCTCAGATGATGATCTGAGCGTATTTTTCACGTTGCATCCTCAGCAGTAACGCTTCAGAGCCCGGGGTCCGCTACCTTACCAAGGAGATTTGACGTGGTTACTGATTTTTACACAGAGCGACTGCCGTCTGACCTCCGCAACCCATAGGCTAAACCAGAACCAATTCTTGGGAAGTTTGATGATCAAACGCTAGATGGCGTTTGGGACCCTCATTTTATACGTGCCTTTCGAAAAACGGAATCATCTTTCTTTTCAGATAATCAGGTGATTCAAGCCTGCAATATCCTAACAAGACTGGAAACAACTTTTCACAAAGTATGCTTCCCAGTGGGATTCGAACCCACGACCTCCGGATCACAAGGCGAACGCCTTTACTACTGGACCACGGAAGCAGTCTCGGCACAGAATAAGCACTAGTACTCACGTACAGAAGTCCTACTCAGTGAAGAAATTCAAAGAAATATCTACTCAATGTCGTTAGCGATATAGTTTAATTTAGCTCGTGTCAGAACTCGCACCTTTTCGTTTAGATACCTGGAAAAGCATTGCAAGCCAATTTCATTTTTATTACTCTAGACATACGATTCATGTCACTGAATTTCTTACTTCGGAGTGGTCGCCGCGCACATGGTAATAATGTAGGTATATTTTCGATACCTAACCGGGGAGTGACACAGGCCTGGTCTCGGTTACAAATCTTGCACTATACCGGCAAATGTCTTAGATTTATCCAAACAGTTTGAGGGCCAGCGGGTCAGGGTGTCACAAATGCGTCCCATATTTCCCGGCCGCCACGGGCTGCCATGGGGCTTTATGTTTCGAATTTAGTGGCTCATAAACTTTTCATTACCAAGATTGGTTATGCAATCGTTCGTAAAAATGCGATGTCACATATTTTTATTGCATTTCAGGAAATATATTGACTTAGAAGACAACATGGGCGGGCATTTGATTAAGATTGGAAAGTGAAGACCAAGGATAAAACATCGTGGAATGAAGGCCTTTGCCCAGCAGTGGACGCTCAGTATGTTAAAAAACCCTATCCGATCCGTTAAGGTAATGTTGGGTAGCTTGTGTAGGTTCTATTTATCGGTTTCTTCCAATCCTGAAATCGAAAAAAAATCTGCGGCTCCATACAAAACTAAATACCTACCGTTTGAAACCGATAGATAAAGCCTACACAGCAAACTACCCAACATTACCTTAAGGAATCGAACAGCGTTTTTTCAACACTGTATATGGCTGACAAAAAAACTTACTGCGTAATTCGTTATAGCATACTTTGTAGTTCAAGATAATCGTTTTTATATACCTACTTTCAGGATACAGTACATCGATGTTTTGGCTTTCGATGTTCAGTAGGACCAAAGAGCAAAAAAATGTTTACCTTCATATATCCATGAGTAGGACAGTCATTATATGGTCATTATAATGTCATGTTATAACGTAATAGATATGTAAATGTCATATAATGACGTGACGTGGTAAGAGGAGAGATCTATGCCCAAAAGATCGATTAACAATCAGACAAAGAGATATTTATCTCAACGCGTCAAGGAGCACATAACGGCAGTCAAAAGCAAGGATATTGACAAGTCAGCTATCGCGGAGCATCTTTCACAAGCTGGAGTCAATCACTGGATTGAGCTACACCAACCCAAAATACTTGCGACTGAACGCAATTACATACCAGGTTTGAGAAGCGATTGAAATTAAGAAGCATCCCAATTTTAATCGAGAAGATGGTTTCAAGTTGTCGCGGACGTGGAATCCAGTTTCCGAGGGATTGTCAAATAACTAAATACACGGGTAAAAACTCGGGCAACAGTTACTTTGATAATAACTTCAGTACAAAAGACACCATAACTTAATTTCAAGTATTTCAAAGTGGTCGAACTTATGGCAATCCCATAATTACCGAGGAAATGGACTTCTAATTGAATAGTGTTTTATTCAAAATGGCCGCTAACTTTTTAATGAAGGATCGCGTTCCACGATTGTTTTTCTAAGTTTAAAGAAGAGGGAGTTCTGAGCTGTTACATAATTTAGAAGGCAATTCGATCCCAGTACGTCAACTTTTTGTTTATTCACGTCTTTGTTCTTTACGCAGTATACAAGTCGGCGAAGATGAAAAAAGTGATTTTATCGTCTTTCTAAACTTGACTCAGGTAAAAAAAAAATCTTACGACCAACGTGACGTGGTAAGAAGAAATATCTATGCCCAAGAACGGGACTTATAGTGTCTGAGTAAAACCGCGAAAGGAGACACAGAGGGATAGACAATAGACATGGGGAAACTATAAAAGTTCCTAGTAGAAAATACGTTTTTATTTTAATTTTAAATTTGTTAAATTCTTAAAAACTGAACGAAGTTCTTATAATTCTTAGACGTTCTCAAAAGATTTCACAAGTATCGATTAAGAAATGCGACCTGTATTCGAGAACAGACGGAGTGACAACCGGACAGCCGAACAAAAGCATTCTCGGCCACTCTCGAAACTGAGACGCTTCGTTTGCTTCGACCCAGGCCAATCAGAAAAATATCATTTTCCATCTTATCCTAACCGGGAACCGAATCTGGGATCTCCTGAGTAGCAGACAGGCAAGTTAACGGAAGTCATTGAATATAATCTATATACATATAATAAAACAGTAAAAAAAGTGTGTCTGTACATTAAATATATTTCCAAAAAAAATATTGGGGGCGATGGAGATGTAGTAATAGAGTAAGAATTTAAAAAAAAATGTCTGTCTGTTTGTCTGTTTGTCTGTTTGTCTGTTTGTCTGTTTGTACACGCTAATCTCCGGAAATACTAGACGGATTCGAATGAAACTTTTTTTGTTATATAGCTATTAAGCCTGGGCAACATATAGGGTATAAATGATTTTGGAAAATGGAACGCCTAATGCAGAACCATAATGGTCCAGCTAAACTATAAGAGATATAAAAATGCCGCCTTAGTAAAAGTTGTTCAGCCTGATGAGCATTTTCCAGAGACATAAAGTCCACGCGAACGAAGTCGCGGGCTTCGGCTAGTCTACAATAAACTAATTGATTTTTAAAAGTACTTATTGGCCTAAAAAAATCAAATAAAATCACTTTTCTCCTCACATGTCCTATATTAATGCATCACCGCGCACCTTCAATACTGAATACTGAATACTCGATACTGCATACGCTTCGGGTGAACGAACGCGGTCAGAAGCTATTTTTGTAGCAGAGAATGAAAGCTTTGTTCGATTGAATAAGAATAACGATATAGTTCAATAAATATCATTGATTGATAGACGAAAGTAAGTGGAAGTATTTAAGCGCAATTGGTACAAAATTTATTGAACCGGAAAAAAACAACCAAAGTTAGCATCCGTTTATACAATGTCCTTTTTAATTAAGTACAAATATTTTAAGGGGTGATTCAGTCCATCATTCCTAACAACTATTCCCAATAAATGTGTATCGAAATATGAAAAAAATATTTTCATTTTCCATAGACTGATATCACGTGACTAGTTCGGTTTGTATGAGAAGCTGAAATTTTTTTTTCGTATTTCGATATACATTTATTGGGAAAAGTTGTTCAAAATGATGGACTGAACCACCCCTTAAAATATTTGTACTTAATTAAAAAGGACATTGTATTATACAACGCGGAGGGACAATACCCGTAATAAATCGAACCATGGGCTATACTAGATCACTTTAGTATAAAAAAAAATTGGCATTTCCATACTAAAGTGAGCAGCCCGGGAATAAGCAAGGGAATGTAGATTTTTTGTTTTGTTTTCGACTGTTATTTTAATTTTTTTTATACAATAGTAATCTAGTATATCATGTGGTTTGATTTATTACGGGTATGTTTCTTCCACGTTGTATATTATACTTTTAATTCACAATATTGTTTGTCATAACCATATTTGATAGTGTCGTAATGTTTCTGTAGTCATAATTTTCATTAAACTTAAACTATGCCAAAAAACACTTAAAACCTTTATTTCAAAGTTCCGTAAAGCGTGACCCTATTACTAAAGCTCCACTGTCCGTCTGTCTGTCCCAGGCTTCTCATGAACCGTGATATGACAGAAACTAAGTTGCGGCGGTGGCCCAAGCAAGGGCCAACCCTAATCCGTGTGCATGTCTTGTATTCCCTAAGTTGCCTTCTACGACATCCACGGAAAGATTGGAATGGTCCTATTCTACTCTGCCGGTAACTACACGGCCAAAGATAAATAAATTATTTTTGACTTCGACTTTGAAATGAAAATTTCAGCATGCCCTCTTGGAAGGCAGGCGAGGTAATACGTAATGTATCAATATTAAACAAATAAGCAATCTACTTGAAATGTCTATGCTTCATAAGTGTATTCTATTTGGCCCTTGGGCATATTAGAAGGGACTCCTGGGTCCAGGGGCAATCTGTTGGATAATTGATTGAATATTGATTTGCTTAGCCTCGAGGCAAACCTTGGGTGGACTCTAGGTTAAGAACTAAAATATCGAAAAGTAAGAACAAAGTTGCAAAAAGTTTCATAGCTGTTTTTAAGGACAGTTATGAGGGGATCAAAGTAACATACAGCATGACTTTAAAACACCAGCTTGAGTTCAAGCCATGATACTGAACTATGATTTTTAAAAAATATTGAAAGTCGATAAAAATTTATCGTCCTACCATACAAAAAGGTGGTTCCTTTTTAAAACGATACGGAGTTGGAGGACGGGGACAAGGCTAAAAAAATTTTTTGATTTTCCGTCTCTTTTTTCCATCAAGAAACTTCTTAGGGGCTTAAATTTTTGTAACTTCGTTGAAACCGCGTATTTCACTATACTCAGATTTTTTTGGTAACTAATTATTTTTTAAACACGAATAGAATATCACGTAGAAACAACGCCAATGACCACTGCGCGGAGTCGTACCTGACAAAGCATATCGCTGGCATTACAGCCAGAGAAATGCCGCAAGTAGCATAGGCACATTTGAATCAGGTACGAATGGTGCGCAGTGACGATATTAAAAAAATCATTTATGTTAAGTCTCATGGGAGGAGATGGGCATTGACGTCGGTGGAACCCGGTTATCAAATCTTCGCTACGCCGATGATATCATTTTATTCTCTGAATCACCACAAGAACTGCAAAAAATGCTGCAAGACCTGAGCTCGGCAAGCCTTGAGGCTGGACTCGAAATGAATCAGTCAAAGACAAAAGTGATGACAAATAGCCGCAAATACAAAATCAAGGTGGATGAGCAGGAGATACAATATGTCGAGGAATACATCTACTTGGGCCAGATAGCTACCTTCGGAAACAGGCAGGACAAAGAGATTGATCGTCGCATCGAAAACGCCTGGAAGAGCTTCTGGTCCATGAAAGCACTAATGAAGGGAACGTAGTATTTTAGGGGTAAGACGAATAGACAGGGTTCGGAATACAGACCTGCGCTCCAAAATGGATGTGGATGTCGGCGTCAAGACTGCCAGACTCAAGTGGAATTGGGCGGGACATGTGTGTCGCATGCAAGCAGATAGATGGGCCCATAAGGTCACCTTGTGGCTACCAGAGGGAAGAAGACGTAGAGGTAGACCAAGGAAGAGATGGCGGGATGACATCGAGAATTTCTTAAGTGGATGGCAGAAAATTGCTCGGGATAGAGATATATGGAGAGGAAAAGGGGAGGCCTTTGCCCAGCAGTGGGACACAACATCAGGCTATTAAAAAAAATGTTAAGATGCCGGGATTTTAGAGCATTATCAGGAACAACAACAGTACATTACAAATTACATCCTCGTTCAAAAGTCGTTAATTTTATAAAATTTTAATGCATTTTGGACTCCGGAAATATAAAAAAAAAACAAAAAGTATTACCTAGTTCGAGTTCAGCCTCCGCGTCCTCGGATATGGTCTCCATGTCAGCACATCCCGGCCGCGCGGACCAGCTCGGACCAGCGCGCGCGACCGCAGCCCTCACCGCTCACACACACATAATCACGGTCACTATGTCACTACTCACTTAAAACTGTCACTTTGTATGTGTGTCACTAAATAATCTGTGCCGATTTTGAATTTATGTAATTCCTGTTGAAGATTTTTTTGTCAACTGGTCCGTAGTTTCATGAAAGTTACTTGTTCTCAATTTTTTTTAACACCCTGTATGAGTTATCCCTATTTTTTACTGGTTAAAAAAATTAATAATTTATTGAGAAGCTGGCATTTTCATTATCTATGGTTTATTGCGATGTGGTTTCCGGCAGAGTAGAATAGGGCCACTCCAAGTCCTCCCGTGGATGTCGTAGAAGCCGAAATTGGGAATTACAAGCTTATAAACATCAATGAGACCTCTCCAACCCGTCTGGCCAGCGTGGAGAGTGTAGGCCGAAGTCCTCCAGCTGCTCTGGCCAAGTATGGCTCTGGTAGTACAGAGAGGGTCGTTTGTAGTAGTAGTAGGCATGAATGATACTCCGCTTGTAAGAATATATCTGTGAACTAGGTTACATGTTTTTTTTTTGCTGCATGATTTATATGAGACGGAGGATTTTAACTTTTGAGATGGATTGTAACTTTTTGCATTAATTTGTATGGTTTCTAATTTTCTGAAACTAAATGTTTTTTTATTTTATTTATAGGCAATATTTTTAATACTTATAAGTCACAAACGTATGATTTAGGTTGACTAAATAGACCAGGAATTCAGTCATCTTTAAATATTCACTGACACACACATAAATTAGCTATGGCAGTAAAATTATGTACGCATAAAGTTTTATGTGCCTTGTCACCGCGTTGACGCCTCATAATCTAAGTTTAGAGAGTTGGCTCGTGCCTGCAGTTTGAAGGCGCATAGTTAGATGATGCTTTTTGTTGTGAAAATAACATGTTTTAAGTAATAGAAAGAAAGAAAGAAAGAAAGAAAGAAAGAAAAATGCTTTATTTGACACAGATACAACACTAAAACAATTTTCTTAAACATATATATATGGGCATATTTGTGCCTGTACCAAAAAGGCCTCCTCTCAGCATAATGTTGTGACGAGAGCCACAACGCTGGTCTTCCGAGGATACCGACATAAAGACTTAATTTACATAGAACAAAAACAAACATTAATAAAGTGATTTATAACGAGAAATAAAAAACCGGCGTGTGGTTTCCGGCATAGAATAGGGCCACTCCAAGACCTCCCGTGGATGTGGATGTAGTAGAAGGCGACTTAGTAAATACAAGCTAAATAAAGCTTATAAATATCAGTGAGACCTCTCCAACCCGTCTGGCAGCGTGGAGAGTGTAAGCCAAGTCCTCTGGCGGCTCTGGTCAAGTATGGCTCTGGTAGTACATAGAAGGTCATACTCCTGCAGTGAAGACTAAAAAGGACCTGATGATTATGATGGTGATAATACTACTTTCAGCCAGGTGTTCAGATTTATTGATGATAAAGAGAATTAAAGAAAATAAAAAAACAAATTTATAATAATTTTTCAAAACTAAAAACCGACTTCACCGTAAAATGGTATAATCGATTTTGAAAAAAATTATAATAGCATCTCGCAAGTATACCCTTTGAAAGACCTAAATATTTTTTTTAAATCGTTCCAGGCTTTTTTTTTATAAATCGGTGAACATACATAAAAAAAATCGCGACGAATTCATAACGTCGTCTTTTTTTGGAAATGGACTAAAAATAATAATTTTGTGTTACTGGCACATGTTATGGAAAAATAAAAACAATATTTGAATAAAGTGTCATTTACGAGTGGTCGGAAATTAAAATATCAAGATACAATCTGATTGTAACGCTCAGTAAATACGCAATTCAAAAATGTTTTTATTTATTCACCTAAAGTTGAATGTAATCCTTAGATAAATTGTAATTTTATCTCGTTTGACGTTTTTTTTCTTTTTTTTTTATATAGGGACAAATTACACAGATTGAGCTAGCCCCAAAGTAAGCTTGAGACTTGTGTTATGGGATACTAACTCAACGATACTATATTTTATAACAAATACATATATAGATTTGAAAAGGCCATTTTCCAACTTGCCCTGGCTGGGGATCGAACCCAGGTTCTCCGGATTGGCGGTCTAGCGTGTTGACCATTACGCCACGGAGGTCGTCACTCACTTTAACTTACGACATCCAAAAGAAAAGATGGAGAGGCCTATTCTAATCCATAACTCACACCACAAAATAACTACAAGTAATCACGCACAGAAGTCTCACTCAGCAAAGGAATTCAAAGAAATATCTACTGAATGTCGTTAGATATATGGTTTAATTTAGCTCGCGTCAGAATTCGTCACCTTTTCGTTTAGATACTCAGAAGTGCATTGCAAACCATTTTCATTCTTATAACTCTAAACATACTATTAATGTCACTGAATTTACCACTCCGGAGTGGTCGCAGCGCGCGTAGTAATAATGTAGGTATATTTTCGATACCTAAACGGGGAGTGACACAGGCCTGCCCACACGTCTCTTTCGGGGCAAACTATCTAAATGAACTAGTTCATTTGTGGTGGTTTTGTGATTTTTCATCATCATCATCATCATCATCATTAGGTCTTTTAACTTATTATTTTAATTAACTGCTTCCGTGGTGTAGTAGTTAGAGCGTTCGGCTCATACCCGGAGGTCGCGGGTTCGATTCCCGGCGGGGGCAACGACTTCGAGTTGTTGTCCTAGTTTGGTTAGGACATTGTAGGCTGATCACCTAATTGTCTAATAAGTAAGATGATCCGTGCTTCGGAGGGCACGTTAAGCCGTCGATCCCGGTCACTGTCTTTGACATTGGTCGTTACCTAAAACCATGTCAGAGGCCTTTAAGGCGGTTTAAAAACTCTGACACTAGTGTTAGTCACTAACACACACGATAAGAAGAAGAAGATCATTAGGTCTTTTTAGTCTCCACTGCAGGAGCACGACCCTCTCTGTACTACCAGAGCCATACTTAGCAAGAGCAGCCAGAGGATTTGGCCTACACTCTCCTCGCTGGCCAGACGGGTTGGAGAGGTCTCATTGATGTTTATAAGCTTTGTTTAGCTTGTATTTCTTGAGTCGCCTTCTACGACATCCACGGGAGGACTTACAGAGGCCCTATTCTACTCCGCCAGAAACCACACGGCTACTTTTATTCGTGATTTCTCAATTAGTCACAATTCCAAAATAGATGTAATGCTGCAACAATCATAACATTGGTACAGTTTACCGCGTGTTTGCTATAATAACGTTTCAATTGGCACCCGATTGCAGCTATTTCAGTGTAATGCAAACACGCAAATACTCCTATTGTACAGATTTCAATACTTCGTCAATACTCGAGGTCTTTACTCGATAGGTTAATAATGTATTGTGCATGAAGGGAACGATTTTGCATAATAGAAGGGGTCCAACTATCAACTTTAGATACCTAAATGCTTTGTCTTTTCAATGGTCTATTTTTATTAAAATTTCATTTTTACCCTTTCACCGCGAGACTTTATATCAGTTGTCGTGCCCCCAGCGCAAGACATGGTTAATCTAACATACCTATCTACAACCAAAAACGGATATGGATACGTAAGTTATGTGCCATACGAGCATTTTTTTTTTGTCACAAATATGCGACCTTCGCGGAATAGGCCCGACAATGTTTGTCACATATATGTGACGCTCGCGGTTAAAAGGTTAAAAACGCAATTAAACAATCTTTTCATAGAATTAATATAAGTCTTACATATAGAACGGAAAAGTCTAGAATCCCGTTAAATCCCTGTTAAAATCGGTTTAGCCGTTGAAAAGTTATTGGGGGTTAAAGCTTGAAAATCAGAGCTTTTCCTGCTAAAAATAATAGATGGCGCTACGTATATCAAGTCGTATCGGTAGTTCTGCTACTCAACATTGGATGGCGTTCTTGACAGTCGGGGGTTTTTAGGGTTTCGTACTTAAAGGGTAAAAACGGAGACTTGACCCTATTACTTAGATTAAATAACATCTTCAATCTGAGCACTCCGTTGACCGTCTGTCTGTCCATCTTTCTATCATCATACAATATCTCATGAACAGTGTTATAATGTATTTGTGTTGCCGCTATAACAACAAATACCTAAATACAGTATAAAATAAATATTTGAGTCAGGCTACTATAACAAACGTGATTTTTTTATACATGGTACGGAACCTTTCGTGCGCGAGTCCACACGCACTTAGCTGGATATTTTTCCACCTTCTCGTCCACCACGTTAAAAGTGGCTTTTAGTCTTGTGGCTATGAGCTCTGTCTGCTTAGACACACAAGACCCAAACTAACTGCCCTATGGATATAGAAGTGAGAGTTTGTAATATTATCATCTTTTCACGGAACGCCTACTATAGGACATGGACGTCTTCTAAGAAATCCATATCCTTACTTCCTTACTAATATTATAAATACGAAAGTGAGTTTGTATATTTGTTTGTTTGTTACCACTTCACGCAACACTGAACCTATATAGATGTGATATGATATGTATATAGTTCGATACCCAGGGAAGGACATAGGATAGTTTTTATCCCGAAATACCCACGGGGAGCGAAGCCCACGGGCACAGCTAGTCTCCAATATCTGGACTGGAAACGGCCTGCATCCAGCGTTTTCCAGAAATCCAGAGTATTGTTTATGCAATATCTAAAATAGCTCTATTTGCGTGGTACAGAGCGCAATTGTTTCGTCTCTTCATCTATTGCAACAACTCGATGCGTTTAAAAATAATACCCTATTTCACAACTGAGTAATGAGTTCCTCACCTCGTTGTTTGAAAATAAAACTTGGAGTTTCGAAATTAAGCAACAATTATTAAATGGAACGTTACTTGTAATGCTTCTACGGTTTGTTTTATAAAATTTGTGTGTCGTGTGGTAACCATCAACAGTTTTAGCTTTTTGCATCTTATTGGTTTCCTATTAATTAGGTGAAGATATGATAAACAATGAATTGCCGTGTGGTTTCCGGCAGAGTAGAATAGGGCCACCGCAAGACCTCCCGTGGATGTCGTCGAAGGCGACATAGGGAATACAAGCTAAACAAAGCTTATAAACATCAATGAGACCTCTCCAACCCATTCGGCCAGCGTGGAGAGTGTAGGCCAAGACCTCTGGCAGCTCTGGCCAAGATTGGCTCGGGTAGTACAGAGATGGTCGTGCTCCTGCAGTGGAGACAGAAAGACCTGATGATGATGATGATGATGATGAACAAAATTCAAATCAAAATTGGATTTATTTGAATTGAATTTTTGGACATATGGTAGAAACTCTTCAACTAAAATGAAGACGTTATTTATTTGTAAAAAAAATATTGTTAAAAATGACATGTACCACCCTGCTTACTCAATACCATTACATAATTTACTGCAATATAATTTTTCTTAACTAGAAACCGACTTCACCCCTAAACGATTTTGATAAAATTTCTATGAGACCACGTTAGAAGTGCACACTTTGGAATAAAAAAAGAATTTTTAAAAGCGGTCCACAATTGACGGTGAAGTTGGTGAACATAGAACCTCCTCTTTTTTGAAGTCAGTAAAAAATGTATACTATGCGATAGTTTAACGTTATTACAATTTTGGTAAGACCAAATAAAAAAAACGACGGGTTGCACTCTGGGAGTGCCACCAGAAGTGAAAACTTGAATATTAACGTTGTGCATTTTTGATATTTTGGAATGGTTAGGGAATAATTTTGCACGAATTGCTTTAATTATCAGTATAAAATATTTCAAATCTTTTCTGAACCACAGTCTGTCACAAATGTCACAAGCATGACCAAATTCATTTTCAACAAAATCATTTTCAAATACACAGCAGTATGGCCACTACACAGACGGTCGAGCCATCAGCTGTCACCATCCATGGATGCGCGTAGCATGCTGTAACATAAACACACACGAACATTCGCGCAAGCGCCCTGCGCCGTCTTACGAATTTTCGATCAGGTCACGTGTCCTGACGCGAGTTTAACATTTTTTACCCATTCCAAAAAAAGTGCACAACGCCGCTAAAGAAGTTTTCACTTCAAAAATTAGCGTACTGACATTTTTTTAAAAGATTTTTTGTAACAAGTACCTAAAAGTAAAAATACTACACAAAGGTGATTTGCCGATAAAAATTGCCGTATTTTTAAAGGTTCCAACACACCGATGACGGGACATGGTGTATATCTAAATGATGTAAAAAGTCTGTAATACGAAAATATCCTTGAAACTAATTAGCCGTCAATTTATTAATCAATTAACGTCAATTTATCGAAATTGCCCAATAGGTGTACAATTATACATTACTTCTTTGTGACAGCGAAATTCGTGACATTTCGATTAATTTGACATTGTATATAGGTATTGTGTTGTCGTATAATTAACATAGATGCTTGGGTTTTCTTAATTAAGCAAAAACCAGCCATGTACGAGTCGGACTCGCGCTATCTATAAAAAAACACGTTGGTTGAGATGCGATCCCCACTTGAATATTTATTTTAATCTGTTTTTAGTATTTGTTGTCATAGCGGCAACAAAAATACATCGTGTAAAAAAAATTACCGAACTGTCTAGCTATCGCAGTTCATGAGATACAACCTGGTGACAGTCAGACAAACAGATGGACAGTGGAGTCTTATTAAAAGGGTCACGTTTTTACCCTTGCTTGCGGTTTGTATAAAACCCTAAAAATGAAGAAGAAAACGTGTAATATTTCTCAAATAAAGGTTCGAAAGTTAAACAAATGTTTTTGGTAATATTTCTATTTTCAATATATGTTTATTATTAGTTTATTGTAACTGTGTCACCGTCATGTATTTAAACTAACAATCTAACCTGTTACATACACCGACAATGCTCTGTCTGCTTCATTAGGGATGAAGTCATAGTAGTATATTATTAAAGTATCTACTATTTTAATTCAAATTTAAAGTCCCTAACTGAAGTGAAACAATATTCCTCCACTAGCGAGTTGGAACAGAAGTATAATAGAATTACACATACGTCCGCCGGTTAGATCTGTCAATTATAGTCTGGTTAGAAGGTAAATTGGAGGAAAGTAGGTCCCGGAACTCAAAATAGAGAGAGTTACAGAAGAATTATTTTTTATTTAATACAATAGAGTTATACATCTGCCTGTTAGAGCTATCAATTATACAATTCGGTTTGAAGGTAAATTGGAAGGAAGTAAGTTCAAAGTGTGCAAGCACAAAAAGAAAGTGTTGAAGAAGAATTAGTTACCTACTGTGTAATGCAATTTTTATATGGATATCGTGATATAATAAATATCTACAGGAGCGAACTTCGCTCAATGATAAATAAAATACCTCATTCGCTTCGCTTACGAGGGGAGCAAAATATACTCTAAAAATGAACCCAGCTTGGTAGATATGTTTCTTTTTAGTCGGTTCTTACAAAAAAAGAAATAAGATTTTTTGAAAAAAAAAAATGTTTTATGCTAGTTTTCATTGTAAGGTAGTGTTGTAAAAAACTCTATTTTGGGAGTCTTAATATACTGACTCGACTGTAAATCACAAGACTCGACTCATAAATAGCGACTTAGTATAAGTAGGATTACTGGTTGAAAATTGAGTTACGAGATTTTAATAGTATTTTATGCAACAGTTGTAAAAGAGGGTTCAAAATATGCGAGTGGCGCAGGTTACGATGCGAGCTAAAGCTCGCATCGTAACCTGCGCCATTCGCATCGAGCATCGTAAGGAGGCGCCATCGAGCATTTTTTGACGTACTTATACAACGTTGCATACAATACTTTTTCTACGACTATATTTACTAAATAAAATACAAAACCAAACAAAGAAAATATGAAAATGTTTGACTTACATGTTTGGTAAATCAGATTTAGAATATACAAGTACTGATCTATATGGTATCTATGGTAAACTTTTTTTTTAATTGATTTCTTTTTAGTGACTATGTTAAAAAAACATTTTTTTCTTATGTTGGCAGTATGGTAAATCTATAGAAAAAAATGTTCATGGTCTATGGCTAGCAGTATCGTTTTAGTGAAATAACGACACATGTGCTATTATGAGGCATAGAGTATAGACTTTTTTCTGCAATCATATTATCAATGTTCCTATATTAGTGTTCAGAACCATTTAAAAGACAGATAACAGTACAGGAGTAGAAAAACAAACATTCAAACATACAAGATACATTGCAAGTGAAATAAAAGCTTGTCAAAATCATTTAGATTATGCCACCTACGATACCGTTTAATAGATTTTATTGATTAATCAGCATTGTGTTTTTTGTAAATTTTTAACTAGAGAAACGTAAATAACAAAAATAATAACTGATGTGATGTGTTGAATACCTAATACATCATTATATACCAAGGCTGTTATTTTACGTCCATTTAAAGGCATATTAAAGGAGAGTATGTTCAAACTCTCGAGCACGCAAAATGAAAAGAATAACAGAAGAATAACTTTCGTATCCTACGAAGTCTTTGATAGTATAGGTCAACAAAAACTCGGAATAGTAAATAGTTATCAGAATTATAAGCAGAGGATATATTATGGTTATTTTAACGAAAAATTTTAATTATAATCTAAATTAATATAAACAAATAATAATAATAATTTAAAAAAACTTATAAAAATCGCCTTGCAGTTCATTGCCCTGCGGTAGAGTGCCTAAAAGGCTGGCAACATTGCCACGTTGGACGACAATGCTTATTCGCTGGGCGAAATAATAGCCAGCCCTTTGGTCACCCGACACCAATTTCGCATTAATAAAAGAGCTGATTTTATATATAGCCCAGCTCTGGTCGGTGTTATATACGAAAAAAGACGCACACAATTACTATTTTTTGCGCAGCGATAACGAGTGGTTTGCCATTGCCATTTTCAGTTGTTGTATGTGTTGCATTTGTTATAACTTTATTTGTGTCCGAAGCGTGGGCGAGTCTGTTATTGCTGGAGTACGTATCTCCATTTTTCTCATTAGTCGTGCAGGAAAATGTCAGTTGAAAATTTCAGTATCGACATATTTCAATAGTACAATATGTGTTTTTTCACATCCTTTTTACGTTCAAAAGAATGAGCGAAAAATATTATCTAATTGGACAGTAGGTAAAGCGTTTGTAGTATGTGTTTATGTCCAAAGATAACTTAAGATCTTTGATAGGAATTCATGGAAGGTACGCGAGTGTTTAACCTATTTTTATCCGACTACGGCGAAGCTAAGAGGAGCGGTAATGATTTTAGCAGTATGTATGTTAGTATGTATGTGGATATCAATGTGTGTTCCACAGTAGCATCCGAACCGCTCCGTGCCTCCGTGGTGTAGTGGTTAGAGCATTCGGCTCATACCCGGAGGTCGCGGGATCGATTCCCGGCGGGGGCAACGACTTTGTGTGGTTGTCCTAGTTAGGTTAGGACATTGTAGGCTGATCACCTGATTGTCTGATAAGTAAGATGATCCGTGCTTCGGAGGGTACGTTAAGCCGTCGGTCGCGGTCACTGTCTTTGACATTGGTCGTTACCTAAAACCATGTCAGAGGCCTTTAAGGCGGTTTAAAAACTCTGACACTAGTGTTAGTCACTAACACACACGATAAGAAGAAGATCCGAAACCCTTATCCAATTTTACACAAATGAGATGATAATCGATTCGTCAATATAGTCCGGGTGACATTGGCTACAATTTGTATGCAATAAATGTATATGACGAGTGTTACATACAAAAAATGCTTAGTTATTTATACGAAGGGTGAATTCAGTGCATGATAGCATCAGTCAACTTGCAAGGGAGGCAAAAATTACTTTTCATATTCATAGATAGGATATTAGGATTTTTTTTGGAAAATCATCCCCCAAGGTGTTGAAATGAGGTTACAGGTTTGTATGAAACGTGGTTAGATTTGAAGTTTGAAATGTAAAGAATGATATATGAGATCACAGTTCGAAATAAAAGTTTACGGTATCACTATTAAAAAAAAAACATTATCTTAGAGGATGAAATAGGGGCTGAAAGTTTGTATGAAAAGCTAAAAACGGCTGAAAAGCGAGAAAATATAATTGTTGCCAAAAATGTTACCACCCGGGGAAGGCCGTGGGTTTCAGCTAGTACATTTATATTATCAAGCCTGTTTCCCAGTGTGGTAGGCAGAGACTACGGAGCTACACTTACTATGATCCTGACAGACCTCTCTCTCTTCATCTACACTCATCAGGGTGATGAGTTTCCAAAAAGTTTTTATCCCGTTCAAGTATGAAAAGACACAATTTTTCGGGTTCAGGCAAGTATGAAATCACCTCTTTGACCAAGCGGGCATCACCGCTAGCAAAATTTACTAGTTTTATAAATAAAACTGATCGAAGACGATTTCCTTCCAAACACGTGGATTTTGGAGTATTTCGCATGTGACCTGGTTTCACCTGTACAGTGTGGGATCGTTAAATCTGTTCGCAAGGTCAGATAGCGTAAACTCAACTGCGGAGAATCGACACTCGCTACTGAATTTACTGAATTCACTAAACTAGGTGAAGCCCAGGATTCCGTTCGCGTGCACTTTATGTCTCTGAAAAATACTCATCAGGCTGAACAACTTTTACTAAGGCGCCATTTTTATATTTCTTATAATTTAGCTTTACCATTATGGTTTTGCATCAGGTGTTCCATTTTCCATAATTATTTATACCCTACTAGCTGTGCTCGCGGGCTTCGCTCCCCGCAGGAATTTCGGGATAAAGAGTACCCTATGTCCTTCGCCAAGTCTCAAACTATATCCATACCAAATTTTATCCAAATCGGTTCAGTAGTTTAAACGCAAAGAGGTAACAAACAAACAAACAAATATACAAACTCACTTTCGCATTTATAATATTAGTAGGATAGTAGGATTAGTAGGGTATGTTGCCCAGGCTTAACAGCTATATAACAAAAAAAGTTTCATTCAAATCTTTCTAGTATTTCCGGAGATTAGCGCTGGCCAGACGGTTGGACAGGTCTCATTGACGTTTATAACGACATCCACGGGAGGATTAGCAGTGGCCCTATGCTACACTGCCGAAAACCACAGGGCATTTATTTTATATACTGCTGATATCTCGGTCTGATAAGTTACTTGTTTGTAAATTTATTTTTGGGCATGAAGTTCCAATTAATTATTTTTATTTGTTAAATTTGTTTCATTCCCAATAATAATATCTTTGACTCCGCCTCATCTGAACACGTTGTCTGACATTCTTTGATGTTCATACACGTGTCCCCACCCACACAGTTATTCCATAGACATCGCTTTAAGACTGCTTCATTCTTCTTGTATTTATGAGCCACGCTATTGTTGTTTTATCTGATCTTTATACATATAATTTTAACGTACTGACTAATTATGTGTTAAACAGTTATTCGACCAAGGTTAGTTCGATGTATTGTTGTGAGCCGTCTGGTTTTCGGCAGAGTAGAATAGAGCCAATCCAAGTCCTCATAACATAAACATCGATGAGACTTCGAGAGGGGAGTGTATGCCAAGTCCTCTGGTTGCTCTGGCCAAGTATGGCTCTGGTAGACTGGTAGACGACTCCTCTAGTACAGAGAGGGTCGTGCTCCTGCAGTGGAGACTAAAGTACCTGATGATGATGATAATGATGATTGTTGTGAGCTCGTTTAGAGTCTACACTTTTGATCGACGTCTCTAGGAGAGCAAGAGCTGGTAATCATTTCGCCCATAGGCATAGTCTGGCCATACAACGTGTAAATGCCGCCATCCTCTTAGGGACCTTATGCGTTGACGGTCGTAACTAGTGGCAAGTTGGGTACGATTATTTATATGAATTAATGTTTTTATTTTTAGTATAAGTTTTAATTTTTGGCATAGCTTGGCATAGGAGCACGACCTACAGCATGAGTACTACCAGAGCCATACTTGGCCAGAGCAGTCTTTTGCCTATACTCTCCTCGCTGGCCAGACGGGTTGGAGTGGTTATTCCCAAGTCGCCTTCTACGACATCCACGTGAGAACTTGGCATAGCTTAAAAGCTATGTTTGGTTTTTTCGTTTATTTTAAATTTAATTATATAAATGTTCCCCGATTACTTGCATACGACCAATTTGGAAAATTCGTCTTTGTTTGAAAGGGCATACTTGTAACGTTATCCAATACAAATTTTATCCAAATTGTTAGTGTAAGTGGGTTTAATTTGTACCTAACTTTGCACTACGAATATGAAGTAATAATTTAGAAAATCCTTAATCCAATACCATAAAGGCAACGAGCGCAAGTGGCAGATAAAATGGACGAAGTCAATCGACAATTGGCCTCAATCGGCTCTTTGATCCGGATATGAGATGAGAACTATATCTCAAGCTACTGTATATAGTAAGTACCTACTGGCCTTACTTTATACATACAACGTGCATCTTCTCAACATCGTTCATCTTCTATGCTGGGCTGGGAGAAAAGAGAAAACTTAGAATATACCAGCTGCTTCTCTTTCCGCGCAGATCGTAAAAGCCGATCGAGGGAATGGGCGAAAATGCGAATCATGTTAACAGGCGATGCGGCTAGCAACCCATCACTGCATTGATCGCTTATCCATGTTCTCGCCCACCATATGACGCTAAAAATGGTTTTTGGGTCTTGCGGCCCTGGGCTCTGCATAGAGCCGCAAGATCCAAAATGCTCTGTCTGCCCCGTTAGGGATAAAGACGTAATAGTATGTATGTATGTACAACGTGCAAGGGACATACCCGTAATAAATCAAACCACGGGCTATACTATATCACGATAGTATAATGATAATAAAATAACTGTCAAAAAACAAATAACAAATCTATTGAGTTTGTAACTCAATTTCGGAAAAGGTTATTAATTAATCAAATCAACGTAAAACGGATAAAGAGCTGTGATGTTATCTTAAATAAGGTAGTTTATAAACTAGATCAACACATAGAACATTTTTCAATGAGCTGTTCTGATGATGGAGCTGGGAAATATTCGATGGAACTCAGTTATAAAAAACATAACCTCATTGAGTAGGAGTCGTTTGCATTTGTCTTGACGAGCACTTTATGGTAGATGATGCCTAGGGTCTGTTACGGAGACGGAAGGTGGTCGATGGAATTCAATAATAAAACTCAAACTCGATAGAGTTTCGTTCATCAAGTTTGGGCTTATTTAATTTGTCTCAGTAAGTACTTTGGCCTTACAATAATTCTCACAGACTATCACGGACTAAAAGGTCGTCACGGATAGTCTGTCGTCTGCGTTGGGCCTAAAAGTTTGTACAAAAAATGTATTTTTTTTTCAAAAATCTTACTTATCTTGGTTCCCATACGTTTGTCAGAACTATCCTCGCTGACAACACTATACTGGCAACAGTCAGAGTGAAATAAACTTTCTACTTTTTCAGAGGCAGAAAGAAAATCGTTCCAGAGCTAAGTTATGAATAATTTAAAGAAACCCATGTAATCGATCAGAAAAGCATCCAAACGGAATGTAAATTTAGTCTCGATTGTCTCAAGGTTGGCGAGACTGATAAATAATTCAGGTGCAGGTCTTATTGGCTACAATTGGTACTTGTTCAGTTTTGAAGGGGACGAGACCAAAATGACTACGTTATTTGACAAATTAAACTATATCCATTTACAATTATTAGGTTTAAGCCATTATCCGACCTAATCAAGTTAACATTTTTAAGAAGAGATGTCATGATGCATATTATTAGATGTCTACTAGATTTGGTCAGATAATGGTTTTAACCTGGTAACAAAGTTAGTCTGCGTGCTATAATAAGACGGTATACCTAAGTAGAAGTCAGTGATGTACACAAATCTGTACTGCCAGTGAAAAGGGATCTAAGTCGAGTTAGATCGCTTATAAGGTTTTTGCATATCAATACATACATAATCTTAATAAGAAAAAAAAACGACGGGTTGCACTCTGGGAGTGCCGGCAGAAGTGAAAACTTGAATATTAACGTTGTGCATTTTTGATATTTTGGAATGGTTAGGGAATAATTTTGCACGAATTGCTTTAATTATCAGTATAAAACATTTCAAATCTTTTCTGAACCACAGTCTGTCACAAATGTCACAAGCATGACCAAATTCATTTTCAACAAAATCATTTTCAAATACACAGCAGTATGGTCACTACACAGACGGTCGAGCCATCAGCTGTCACCATCCATGGATGCGCGTAGCACGCTGTAACATAAACACACACGAACAATCGCGCAAGCGCCCTGCGCCGTCTTACGAATTTTCGATCAGGCCACGTGTCCTGACGCGAGTTTAAATTTTTTTACCCATTCCAAAAAAAGTGCACAACGCCGCTAAAGAAGTTTTCACTTCAAAAATTGCTATACACAAATATTTTTGACAGGGTAGGCACTAATCTTACCTAAATTACGGGAACGGCTGCATATCAAGCAAAATACATTTTTCATTTTAGTAGGTACCCGATTTTATACATACTAAGGTGGCACAGGGTAGACAAAGTCTATGTGTCTGAATGAAATGCACGCTACTCTGGTAGTAGGCAGTTTGTAGTGAGTAACACTCAATGAAATATTTACAATCCCATGGGACTCATATTTTCCCGGGATAAAAAGTGTAAAATCCAGGGGTCGCGTTTTTTAAATCGCTTGTCACACGAATGAGCTTTCCCAAACGGGCGCATTTTTGGATCGTTCTTATGCGAAGGATTTGCAACGAGAGGTCATTATCACTCGTAATTTTGACAATATAGTAGCTTAGATATGTCAAAGAAACCATTAAATGAGAATTCGTCCCAATTCACACTGCTTTTTAGGGTTCCGTACCCAAAGGGTAAAAACGGGACCCTATTATTAAGACTTCGCTGTCCGTCCGTCGGTCTGTCACCAGGCTGTATCTCAAGAACCGCGATAGCTAGACAGTTGAAATTTTCACAAATTAATTATTGCCGCTATAACAACAAATACTAAAAACAAAATAAAATAAATATTAAGGGGGGCTCCCATACAACTAACGCGATTTTTTAAAGCTAATGGTACGGAACCCTTAGTGCGCGAATCCGACTCGCACTTGACCGGTTATTTATTCATTGTGTAATGTTTAGAAAACTATAGACATTTTCGAAGCTCTCTGCGAAAAACAATATTGTTTTTCGCTGACACGACGGTTTCAAAAATACGACCAAATGAAATTATACGCGAGTGAGGTGAGTTGGAAAACTACACGTCTTGTGTTTTAGTGACTCCCTCAATTAAAAATAGCACATCCAGGTAATGAGCTATATACAGACCAATTAGATCTTATTCCAAGCCGTTGGAGCAAGGACCAAGGTGTGAAAGCGGATTATAATACTATTAATAGGATTTAACACGTTTACCTGTTTCGTGGATAAGACTAGGTGGAACAACTTGCTAGTGTTTTTTTTATCAAAAGATACCTACATTCATCATCATCATCAGGTCTTTTTGCCCTGCAGGAGCAAAACGGTCTCTGTACCAGAGCCATACTTGGCCAGAGCAGCAAGAGGGCTTGGCCCTAACTCTCCTGGCTGGCCAGACGGGTTGAAGAGGTCTCATTGATGTTTATAAGCTTTGTTTAGCTTGTATTCCCAAGTCGCCTTCTACGACATCCACGGAAAGACTTGGAGTGGCCTATTATTCTACTCTGCCGGAAACCACACGGCATAAGTACCCACATTCATACCTACATTCATTTCATTACATTTTATATTTTCTAGATCAATATGGAAAATTTATATATCTGCTTAGCGATAAGGCCAATAAATTTTTTTTTTATTTATTTTATTTTTTAGTACTTTAATTTATATTTCTTGAAGATTTACGGACAAATCCACATTCAAATGGAGAGCATTTTTCTCGGTCTGAAAAATATATTTTTTGCGCCTTGTGCGCATTTCTTAGTTTTTAAGATAATTATATACTATATTTTATTATGTGCAATAAAGGGTATTTTATTGTATTGTATATCTTTAATTAAACCAGCTATCAGAAACCACCAGTAAGATATTATATCATCATCATTTCAGCCGCATAAGGTCCACTGCTGCTGGAGATGCCTCTCCCAAAGATTTCCAAAATGACTTCAAGAGCGGCTTGCATCCAGCGCTTTCCATCGACCTTGGTCAATATATTATATACAAAACAGTAAAATAAGTATACTAAAATTCCACATTTATGGGACAGCCATTAATATACGGGCCATAGCGAACGATCCCGTAATTATATTTTACGATCTCCGCCATATTTAAATGGCTGTCATTAAGTGGTATGGTGACATGTTAGTTATTATTGTATTAGTTATATAGTCGAGAGATTGTGACATGTGCCAAGTTTAAATGGTCAATGTAATAACGTCTAACAAACGTGTACTGAAACTATTGGTGACTAGCTAAATATTAAAAAAAATATAACAATTAATAGTAAATAATAAAAAATTACCATACCATATAAAATGTGAATTAAACCTATGATACTGAATAACTTTCTCTAAGGAACATGTACCGAAATATGTTTAAAATAGTTTTGAGTAATCAGACGCACATCATAAAGTCCTACCCTCTTATTATAAAACGCAGACTATCTTTGTTACTAGGTTTAAACCATTATCCGACCAAACCAAGTTGACATTTTCAGATGACACAATGAAGTATTACTAGATGTCAACTTGATTTGGTTGTATAATGGTTTAAACCTAGTAACAAAGAAAGTACTTTGTGAGAAGGCTTATTATAGGACCGATGACTACCTTAAAGACAAAAAAGTCTGGCTTGAGCTTGACGCGGGTCCCTCTAAAAGTTTGTAATATAGGTACTCGAAAATGTCATAATTTGGTACATTTTGTACAAACTGAATCTACAACTTGATATTATTTTAAAATTTTGACATTCTAAAAATTAAATTTAAATTATGATATGACTTATCAAACAATGTATTCTCTGTCCACATTAACTTTAAGTATTAATTTAATTGTGAGTTAACGTCCTTGGAGAAAATGCTGCAGTGCAGTTTGTTACCGCTTCTTCTGCACTAGCGCTTTGGAAGCGGTAGTAAACTTAGCTGTAAGTAACCATTTGACGTCAACAATTGTGCAACAAAACAATGACGATTATTAAGCGATATTATAAATATCCTATTATAATAAAGATATATTTGAATTGAATTGAATTGAGTCTGCGTTTTATAATAAGTGTGCAAGCTTTATGCAAAATAACAATGTAACAAGTATACAAAACTGTTATTACCCCCACCAATTTTGACATGGGGATGGGAAACTTGAACTCTAACCCTGAAGGAAAAACAAGCTGCTATTTTCAGAGAGGAAAATCCTTCGTAAGATTTTGGGACCAACGCAAAGAAGGAAACTGGGGAATCAGAAGGAACTAGGGGATTGAAGCAGAATCGATAGGCTTTGCTGACACCTAGAAAGAATGGGAAAAGGTCGTGAAGAGAGCCTACTTGGGTTAGGATACTGGCTGGTTAGCTCGTTGGTCGCTCCAGGACAGATGGGCTGACGAGGTGCAGAAAGACATGCAGTGCCTTTAAATTAACAGGCAGCAACGCTTTTAAGATAGCAAGACATAAATAATAAATAGATAGAGACAAACCACACAGATTTAGGTAGCCCCAAAGTAAGTTCGAGACTTGTGTTACGGGATACTAACTCAACGACACTATATTTTGCGAGGAGATAGATAGCCTCAACGTTCACGTGGTTCACCAACCTAAACTCGTGTGCTTCGGAGTACTTTTTTATAATTTTGTCAATCATTAATAATTATCTATATAATATATAGATAATTATTAATGATTGACTGTTTTATTATATGTATAGAAGATAATTTCTTCAAAATATATATTATATTATTAATGATTGAAGATATTATCTTCTATACATACTCGTATAGGTAATAAAACAGTAAAAATATTTTGTCTGTACATTGAGTATTTTAGACTGAAATGGATAGAGAGACACTTAAAAAGAATAATAGAAAACATTTTTTTTTTTTAATTTTTTGTCTGTCTGTATGTATGATCACGCTTATCTTCAAAAACACTGGACGAATTCGAATAAAACTTCTTTGTTATATAGCTGTTAAGCCTGAGCAACATACAAGGTATAATTGATTTTGGAAAGTGGAACACCTGATGCAGAACCATAATGGTCCAGCTAAACTATAAGAAATATAAAAATGACTTCTTAGCAAAAGTTGTTTAGCCTGATGAGCATTTCCAGTAGTCATAAAGTCCACGCGAACGAAGTCGCGAGCTACGGCTAGTTGTTTAATATCGTTGGAAAGTAGCGAATGGTACATTGTAAGGCAAGGAACCCATTACGATATTCCAAAAGACCAATGGAGTACGGAACGTCACGGCCGGGTTGACACCGTTTATGCAGATTCCGTTTCGTCACATTTGCATATAGGCGGCGACGGGAAATGTCGCATTTTGCAACTTTTGCAGATTCGTCCTAGTTTTTGACATTGGGGTACAATTTATATACATATTTTAATTCTTTTCATTGAGGTTTCCTTCAAAAAAGCACTATACACATACATACCGACATTATAAATAAAATTTAAAAGCCTTTATTGGTTCCATATTTCATTTCACATTTCTTTCTTTAAATAGTATTAGTCTAGTTTGGAAATTTGTCCTAGTTTTTGACATTGCTCTCTCCCATGCTGGTCTGGGAGAAATGAAAAAACTTAGAATGTACCAGCTGCTTCTCTTCCCGCGCAGATCGTAAAAGCCGATCGAGGGAATGGGCAAAAATGCGAATCATGTTAACAGGCGATGCGGCTAGCAACCCATCACTGTATTGATTGCTTTTCCATCTTCTCGCCCACCATGACGCTAAAAGTGGCTTTTGGGTCTTGCGGCCCTGGGCTCTGCATAGAGCCGCAAGACCCAAAATGCTCTGTCTGCCCCATGAGGGATAAAGACGTGATAGTATGTATGTATGTATGTTTGACATTGGGATATTATGAGTACAATTTTAATCCATATTTTAACTCTTTTCTTTGAGGTTTCCTTCAAAACAATTGCACTATATAAAGAACTATTATATACATCTATAGATGACGCCATGTTGATGATGCCATCATTGACGACCTTCTTGGCATAGTGGTCACCATGCTAGTCCGCTACCTAGATGTTTCGGGTTCGATCCCCAGCCAAGGCAAGTTAGAAAATGGCCTTTTTCAACTTGTCCTGGGTACTGGGTTAGTTGGGTTTATTTATAAATGTATTTATTATAAAATATAGAATCGTAGAGTTATTATCCCATAATAAAAGTTTAAACTTACTTCGGAGCTAGCCCAATCAGTGTAATTTGTTCATATATATATATTTGTTTGGTTAGGACATTGTATGCTGATCACCTGATTGTCCGATAAGTAAAATGATCCGTGCTTCGGAGGGCACGTTAAGCTGTCGGTCCCGGTCACTGTCTTTGACATTGGTCTTTACCTAAAACCATGTCAGAGGCCTTTAAGGCGGTTTAAAAACGAGAAGAAGAAGATTTGTTTAGTAAGAGCCATAAATGGTTTCAGCTTTTTCTTCTTTCGCTTCACATGTTCTTCAGCCTAATCAACATCCTTGGGTGACCATTGACACGAAGAAAACTTTTTTAAAGTAAGCTGTAAAGTGAACAGGTTCAATATTCATATGCAAAGGCTAACTTTTGAGGTCTACAGCTCACATAGACACAATTTTTTAAGTAAGATATACGTATTGTATTGTAAAGTTTGATGTAGGTAAGTATATGTTTATTATAATTATTGTATAGAACTAAGTATGCTTATTATATTGTCTACTGGCACTAACTAATTTTCCATGTTTTTTTCTATATAATTTGCCTGAAAGAAGTTAGTGATAAGGCCGCCTTTTCGCAAATCAAATATCTGGGAAATTCCCAGTCATGTTTGGAAGAGGCCATAAGTTCAGCAATGGACAAGTAATGTATTTGTATGTTGTTTTTTGTGTTATAAAAAGTAATTTGTATTGTTTCGTACGCTGAATAACTCAATTATCAAATTCGCGCTTAGCCTACTTACAAAATTTTTTGTGTAATGCTTGTTTTCAAATATTTTTTTGGGATAAAAAAAATATAAGTACCGACAACTGTGCCAAGTCAACTCTCCGAAGATTTTACTATTCATTATGTATGATGGATAGTAATAACAACATGTCATACGCAATAACCAATGTTTAAGACTTTTCAAACTTAATTTGAATATTTTAAACGACAACGTACCATATTTTATATTTCTTAGTTTTCCTTGACTCTTTACTCAACTTGTGTGGACTGTCAATGGCATAGTATGTTTGTTTTAATATACGTAACATAACTAACATAATCATGTAAACCTATATTATTTACAAAATATTTATTAAGTTTCGTTTCTGCTTTTGATGTGAACAACATTTTCTGATTTACGTATAAGAAACTAGAAAACTAGAAACTAGATTTAGATTTGGTTGCATTTTTTTCTTTTTCCTCTATAACTAATTTTATGATTGAATTAAACTTATTTTATTTGTACTTAATTAAGGATAATCTTTATTTATGTAAAATCATAACTTTTTTTTATTTAGCCGTTTATGTCCCATAATTTGGTAAAGGCCCTCCTCCCCCTAGTCTATTTTGGTCACTCTAACAAATATGCAGTGATGACGAAAAGAATAAAAGTAGATTCTTTTATATATAAAAAAAGAAGTGACGTCAATATTCACCTTTTAACACTTCACACTTCAATGACTAAATTGGCATTTTGTTCCCTACTACACTGCACGTCACTGGAATCAAATAAAAAAGTAAAAGTTCTTATTACGAACTCGGAAAACGCGCGAAAAATAAGAATTTTCTTCACGACCGCACGTCGGCCGTCCCATCGCGCTACTGAAACGCACGTGGTAAATATATTTCACTGTCCCTATAAATACTCATAACAACCGCTATTTCGATACACAAATACCAACTTTATCATAACCCGACAAGAGTTATTTTTAATAAGCAATATCAAAAATAATAATAAAGGAATTTTAACCGTAATACAAAGACAAAAGGTTGATAGAATAAAGAGATGGGAATTGTTTTTCAAATATGGAAAACGGATCGTGAAAATTCGCCAGTCGTCGACCATTTTCGGGCTCGTTAGAAACTAAGCTTGAAAGCAAATATTCTTGTGCATAAAATTCAAATTATGTCGAACGAATTTGTATTCTAAATTTTGTTTGATTAGAGAACAAAACCGTTTGCTTTACGATTTCGTTTATTTTTTCACGTTGTAATTTGGAAGGCGACAGAATTTTAGAAATAATGATGTGTGAAAATGTTTTTAATAAATTTCTTTGTCGTAGATTCCAGGGTTTTGGCCTGATGGCGTGGGGCGAGAGAATCCGAGTAAACTGTTTCGGAGATTTATCAAACATGTGTAAATTGCGTACATTATTTATCGGCAGATATGTTCTTGGCACGCGTCCTAAGACGACACACCGGTACGTCGTCGTTCATTCACTAGTTTTGCGTCTTGTGTTTGTCATTTATTTGACGAAAATTTAATTATATGACATGTTAGAGGTAAATGAGATAATTTATTATCTTTTATTATACAAAGTGAAAGGGATATACCTGTAATAAATCGAATCACAGGCTATACTAGGTCACTATAATATAACGATAATAAAATAATAGCCATAAAATAAAATAAAATCGTCATTCCCATACTAATTGCCAGGCGGCTAAGTAAGTAAGTACCACTACCATGTTTCAACAGAACGAGACACCCATCCAAAAGTGTCTCCGTTCATATATGTACAATTCATAAATTTGTTCATAAATGATACATGGAAAATATAATTAGATCCATAAACATAAAGAAGATGGCAGTCATTGAGCTACGTCAGATGCCTTTAGGCAGCTCAAAAAATCTGACACCAGTGTAAGCCATCAACACACTCAATAATAGACTTCTTAAATAGGAACAAACTGATACCTACGGATTGCTTCTCCACGGTTTTCCGCCGAATCTACGCACGACTCCAGTGTACCAAGCTGAAATATTTTCGCCACAATGTTCGTCGCTTCAGCATCATTCGGCACAAAGTATGGGACCCACTTTGAACCGTGTCTAATCCCGGTCAGTTAGGTATGATACAATATGAAGGTTTGTTAATGACACAGGCATATAAAAAAAAATATTAATTTTTTTAGACTGAACACAGGTAGCAGGGCCCACCTATTAAGAATCCCCTTACCTTACCCTAGACCAAAATACAACTTTCCATAAAAACGTAGTCTACGTTTTATTTCAAAACGAAATGCCCGATTTCGGCAAAATTTTGTAATTTCAAAGATATTGCAATTATCTAGGGTAATAACTGGTTTTCAGCATTAAAAATATGAACTTGAAATAGAATATAGTGTTTTATATCATGTTTGACCATCAGTATGGGAAATTTCTAAATCGTTATATTTTCTTTCCAGTTCATAATTTTAGTGTCGGAAACCAGTTATTACCCTAGATAATTGCAATTTCTTTACAATTACCAATTTTAACAGGAATCTGACATATGGTTTTAAAATGACTTTATTATTATGTACACGTTAGTGCTCAGTGTTGCTTAACACTGAAACGCGAATACGCAGTAACGTGCGTCTTGCGTACCGCTTTTGGAGTAACCTGCCTGAGCTCACACGGCGCCGCGCCGGCCCGGGTAAAAACCGTCTCGTTAACAAGGGCCCTAACACGAGCCTGATGGATGTAGGGCTTTCACGTCAACTCGGTGACGGATCGGCGGCGCTTTGAAAGCATGGACTGTTCACTATACCTTGCGGGGTTAACAAAGCTTCGGCATGCATTATACATAAGTACTATGCCGTCGTGCTGACTCCATCTAACAGTAAATAAAATGTGTCTGTACATTAAATCAGCGTCCAGCAGAGGACGTTATGCAGCTGAAATGATGATGAAAATGAACATTAAATAAATTCCAAAAAAAAAAATTGGGTCGATGCTGAAATAATAATAGAGTAAGAATTTAAAAAAAATGTCTGTTTCTCTGTTTGTACACGCTAATCTCCGGAAATACTGGACAGATTCGAATGAAACTTTTTTTTTATATAGCTGTTAAGCCCGGGCAACATATAGGGCATAATTGATTTTGGAAAATGGTACGATCCAGCTATAAAAAACATAAAAATGACGCCTTAGCAAAAGTTGTTCCACCTGATGAGCATTTTCCGGAGTCATAAAGACCACACGAACAAAGTCAAAAAGAAACGGAGATATCATTTAAAATGTTGGTCTCATCCGGCTCTAGATAACCCTTCAAACTATTAAATTATATAAGTAACTTACTGTTTACAGTTTTAAAGAACGTAAAGAAAAAAAAATACCGCCCCGAAATATTTATTCAATATTTTGCACATAGTCTTATGATGGATTGATTACAATGGGTCAAACTTAATGCTAAGCTTAAACATAAGCAAAGCGTAGACCCACCCACAAAGTGGTCTGACGACCTGACCGAGGTCGCTTGAAGGCGCAGGATGCAAGCCGCTCTAGATCGGTCATTTAAGACATCCTTGTAAGAGGCCTATGTCCAGCAGTGGATGCAGCTGAAATGATGATGATGATGATGATGATGATGATGAAATTTAATGCTACTTAATGCATCATCTTCCAGTTTGCCTTTGGGACATGTTGTGACGTTGGGCCGCACTAGTGCTTCCCTACCCTCCGCACTTTACCCCTCGCGGCCCATATAAAAAGACGGCGTGAGGGATCTCGTCCTCTTTTGCCCACGACTGGACGCCGGGCCGGTGCGTCTTCAAAAGCTGAGTAAATTTGGAAATCTCTTCTGGAACAACGAATCTCGTGAATTAAAGAGTTTGGTCTTTCTAAATATTGTTTTTTTACCTATAGGTATAATATTATACCTTATATCACACTAATATTATAAAGACGAAAGTTTGTAAGTGTGCGTGTGTGTATATTTGTTACTTGTCCAAGCGCAAATGGCTGGGCCAATTTTGATAAAATTTCCAGGAAGCGTACAACCTGGATTAACACACAGGCTACTTTACGGTTCAAAAGCCCAGTGACAGATGGACAGACAGCAGATTCTTAGTAAAAGGAGCCCATCCCGTTGCCACCATTTGGGTACTGAACAATAAAAAGAAAGCTCTTCCGAGATTCCTCTCTCTTATTTCGTCACTCATCTCTATCCTCCAGCAGCTTTCTACGTCCAGAACCCTCCCTGATCTCCCCTTCTTCCCCCAAAACAAAACGCTCTCGGTAGTAACCAAAATGTTGCTAACTTTGCCAATCTTTCTGTGCACATTCTGTTCATAATGATGTAATGGGGGTAAAACACGAAGTCCCAAGTCTATTTGTAAATACAAGGGATGTAGGAATGCCACAAATTGCCTCGTTACATAGCTCGGAATTTGTCTAATACTAGATACACGGACACACTGGCCTGAAGAACGTTGAACAATTTTCTTGTAACAAAGAATTTTTCGGATAAAATGCTACACATCTTTTCTGTGGTTGACCGGAAAAGAATGCGATATGGCGTTACGTCCGATAAAGTTACAATAAATAAAAAAAATTAACGCTAACACTTATTTTGACGGGTATTTGTCTGTAGTTTAGAGTTGTGTTTAGCATGTCTCTATATTTTTGTCTATCAAATCCACCTCACGAACTTAAAGCTTAAGAATCCCCTTTCCCTAGACTTTTTCATACAAAGGTTATTTTGAAACCATATGTCCGATTTAGGTAACAATTTTTAATTTTAAAGAAATTGAAATGTAGGGTTATAATTGGTTTCCGACCTGGAAAGAAAATGTAAAGATGTAGAAATGTTTCCCATACTGATGGTCAAAAATGATATAACACACTACATTCTATTTCAAGTTCATGTTTTGACTGTGAAATACCAGTAATATGCCTAGATATGTTCAATATCTTTTAAATTATAAAAAATTGCCGAAATCGAGCATGTCGTTTTGAAATAAAACGTAGACGTTTGTGTGGAAAAGTGTGGGTCCAGGAATAGGGAACTCTTAAGCTACGTGTAAGTACGAGTATTTTCCGTTTTGGGAACTCATTACGTAACTTATAATATCTCTAATAAGTTTAAGAACTATGAACTCACGGGCCGATAGACTGATGAATGTGGCAAGCGCAAAAATAACTTTTTAATGTTCTTTTAGGCTAAAACTCAGAAATACGAAAATTACTGACACAGTGACCGCTGTAACGGTCAAACATATTGTTAGAATGCCATAACAACTCAAATATGTTTCGTACTAAAACGACGGACACACGGTCGGTGAGACTTTAAATAAAAATTTGCAATAGATATAGTTTTGGCTGTCTCTCATTTCAGCGTATTCCTGATTGCATGCTATAATACTGAGAATTGTAAGGTCCGTTTTTTGGCTTTTCTTCTCCAGTTAACATGATCTTGAGCATCCACGTCACGCATATATATAACATCCTTGACAAGACGTCAAGCCAAAATTTTTTGGATAGCAATATATCTAATATGAAGGTGGGAATGATATGGAAGAATGTGTGTGTTCGAGATCCTCAGCATTGAACGACTAATTAAGATTGCTATTTGCGTGACCAACTGACCACGCATTTCAATTGTTTGCCTTACGATATCGCCTTAGATGTATCCACTCTTAGCACGCACAACACAGTTATAAAACATGACAAACCTAAAAAATATTGGATAAAAACAGATAGTACCTACAACTGTTTTAGACTCTTGTGTCTAAAATTCAGGAAACTAAAACTGAAATGTAAGTTATAATGTTTTCTATTGCCAACGACAGTATGTCACCGACAAAAATAGCGGCAATGTTTACATCTCGTTTGCTTTACAGCATAATAAAATATGTTGATGCGCGCTCGGTGCGTGATTCGGAACGTCGCGGAACGGAACAAGAGATCATATTTTTACGTTTCGTTTTACGTAAGAGTTCAGTGACGCTCGAGTTGGCTCACTGTGATAGTTTCTTGAAGGTTCACGTTTTCCTAGCATACAGAGTGTATTGTATAAGTGCAGTTGGTTCTTAAGGCCATACCCAAATTTTCCGGGGTCCAGTGGCGCCGCCATTTAAAATAAATCATTTAAAAGGAAACGGAGATATCATTTAAAATTGTGTCTTGGTCAAGTTCTAGATACCCATTCAAAGTATTTTTTAAACTACTTTTTGTAGTTTAAAGTGAGAACGTGAAGCTTTTCGATGCACATTTGCGAAAAACGGCCACTTTTGGCTAATGTGCGTAGAAAAGCTTCACGTTCTCACTTTAAACTATAAACAGTAGTTCATAAAATAGTTTTAAGGGTTATCTAGGGCTTGACCAAGACACAATTTTAAATGATATCTCCGTTTCCTTTCAAATGATTTATTTCAAATGGCGGCGCCACTGGACCCCGGAAAATTTGGGTATGGCCTTAAACCAAGCTCCGGTTAAGGCTGCTACCAGCGCTAGCCTTGAAAATATAGAAAAAATAATTTATTTTTCTATAAGTGAAATTATCAGAAATCCTCACACAACTTTTTAGCTAGTATCCTAAGTTACATAAGAACCTTGAAAGTTATTGAAATACAAACATTTTTTATGAAAGATTTTTTTCTATTTGAGATCTCAAAAATAGCCATATAGAATAAGTGGAATACTTTTTAAAACTCACAAACCATTTCGTTAACTATTTCTCGAATTCTAGCGATAAAATGTTGCTTGTCAACTAAATTTAAGTGCAAAATCGTTTATTATAGTGTTAATTTTTGAGTAAAAAGAAATTTCTGTTACTTTGAAATAAACATAAGTACCTATGGAAGTCGAGAAAAAGTCAAAGATCATTTATTTATATTTTTATATTTGTATCACTTGGTTATTGTCCATTTTTCATTCGATTTCATAATAGTTGTTGACGTCAGACCATTTACTTACATTATTAGTAACCAGTAAAGACCCGAACGACATTAATAAATGTCCACGTTCATTGTCTTACTATTGTGTCTGATATTGGCGGTAACGGAACGGGGGACTTACCGCGATTAATATCGTTTTTTGCCAGATATTTCGACGGCCCTTCTGCCATCATGGTCGCTGGCCGACTCAGTTGAGTGATACTTATACCAGTAATTGTGACCGTGAAACTCTAAAATCATACATTTACTTTACAGCTAAGTAAATTGCCGTTTCCTAAGCGCAAGTACAGAAAAAGCGGTAACAAACTGTACAACTATATTAAACGTTTACCTACTAGCAATCATAAATTAATATTTATTCGCATCTTATAGAATTACGGACTAGCTGAAAATCTATCGCCAATAAAGATAAATTACAACATAACCAACATTTCAATCTGATTCACCGTAAATAAAAACGCGCGGAATGAACGCGCGTAAATCATGCATTGAATCCGGACGGAATTTGCGCCCGTAAAAATAGACATGTGTTTATTCGTTGAATGAAGTTTTTTGTGTCAATTTACTGAATTTACTATACTATACTCTATCGCGACTTTATCCGTAATGGGGCGTAGCATTTAGGTCTTGCGGTTCTAAACTAACACAGCTAAGGGCCAAGACCCAAAGGCCGCTTTAGGCGTTGCAGGTAGCAGGGGGTGGAAAAAGGATTCAAAATAGTGATGGGTTGCTAACCATCCCCCACTGACACGATTCGCATTTTTTTACTTATTCCTTCGCCTCGAATGTCTCACAATCTGCGCGGAAAACTAGAAACCGGCGAAGGGCGGGTAGATCTCACTATTCCCATTACCCATTGCAGTGGTAATACTGAGACTGCACTCTTTTTTCAAATCAGTCTCACTATTCCCATTGAATTACGAAACGCCGAACGGTAATAGCGACACTTACGAGTATGTTCTCCTACAAAATGTCTCATTATTCCCATTTAGAGCGGTTTTTTTTAAACTTCGGGTTGGTTGGTGAATATATCATTTAAGATACCTATTTCTCATATGAGAAATGGATACGTCATTGAAAATCATTATTGTCATTGTGACTTATTATTACTAATTGCCTGTATAGATATCAAAACAATAATAAAGAGGTCATAATATCGAGCGTTTTATTGGTCGCGAATAGTAGCGGTATATAAACGCAATGGGGATAGTGATACAAGTTTTATCACTATTACCATCAATGGGAAAGCTCAATGGGAATAGTGAGACTAACCCCGAAGGGCGAGTCAGACTCGCTTATTTATACAAAAAGCGAGGGAAGTATTCCGTGGCATTATCTATAAAAAATCACGTTTGTATTTTATAAAAGCTCCACTTTGATACTCTTTTTATTAGTATTTGTTGTAGCCGGCATCAGAAATACATCTGTGAAAATTTCAACTGTCTAATTATCACGGTTTATGAGATACAGCCTTGTGACAGACAGACAGACGGACAGTGGAGTCTTGTAATAGGGTACCGTTTTTACCCTTTGGGTGCGGAAGCCTAAAAAGGGGTAGCAATGTATATTCTATACTGCCGTCATGGCTTTTGCAGCATGACTCTGTCCACCCCGTACGAGATAGAGGTGTAAGAAGTAAGTATTACATTACGCAACAAATCGCCAGCAATACCTAGAGTCGAGTAAGTATGTATGTATGTAGTTCTATTTCCGTCGGAGGTCAGCGTAAACAATGCTAACAGGTGCTCAGATTCAGAAGCGGATAAAGAGAGGGAAATAGGGAATCATGAGGGCAAGACCCCTCTTCCCCTCATGATTTCCCTGCATTTCCATCTCACGTCCCCACGTGAGATGGAAATGTAGTAATTTTTGTGGAATTTGTGATTTTCTGACAGTTCATAAAAAAAGTTAAAATAAACCGAGGTAGTCTGGGAGAAAAGGAAAAAATTAAAATGTCAGCGGTTTCTTCTCATGGCACTGAAAGTGGCCTTAGAGTCTTGCGGCCCTGGGCTCTGCTTAGAGCCGTAAGACCCAGAATGCTCTTCCTACCCCATTAGGGTAAAGACTTGTGTTGAGACTTTTTTGCATCCATGAAAAATAAGAAGGGATCAAAATAGTGATGAGTTGCTGGGCGCATCGCCAAACAACATGATCCGCATATTCGCTGATTCCCTCGATTGCCTTTTAGTAGCAGCGAAAGTAGATTCTAATCTTTTTCTTTTCTACCAGCATGGAAGAAACCTTTTGGGAAAATACCTATTTTTCCCAATAAAGAGCCATGGCGGTGCGAATAAATCTAAATTAAATAAAAAAGGAACCAAAATGAAAACATTTATTACAATACGAAGGTTAAATAAAGTGGCGTGAAAAGATACATTATGACAAAAATAATAAAATAAGGAGTAAAATACTAAGGGTTAAAAAATTAAATGGTTAAATAATCGGATTAGATTTAATGTAACATCACAGGATAATACATATATAGTGCTTCGGAAGGCACGTATAAGCCATTGGTCCTGTCTGTCATCATTGTATGGCAGTCGTCAAGCTATGTCAGATGCCTTGAGGCAGCCTGAAAAATCTGACACCAGCGTTGGCCACTCACACACGAAAAACAACAACAACAGGTACAAATTGAATGAATGATTAAGGATTTAGTCTAATATGTTTATCATAGCAGCTGTGATCATTTTTAACTGACTTCAAAAAAAGAGGATGTTCTTAATTTGTCGGAATCTTTAATTAGTATATAAGTTCACCGATTTTTTAAGACGGCTAGACCGAATTAAAAAATATATTTTTTTGTTTAAAAGAAATTTTATTAAAATCGCTTGTTTAGTTTGGAGTTTAGTAGTTACTTATCTCTTAATAAAGATATATTAGGTATCTTAGATTGTCAAGCATAGTAAAAACACTTAAAATGTACCAGCTGCTTCTCTTTCCGCGCAGATCGTGAATGCCAATCGAGGGAATAAACGAAAATACGAATCAAGTTAATTCCGATGAGGCTAGCTATCGCTATTTTGATTGCTTTTTCCACATCCTCGTGCATCAAAAGTGGCCTTTGGGTCCTGCGGCCCTAAGCTCTATCTGCTTAGAGCCACAAAACCCAAAATACTCTGTCTATATTTCATGGAATGGGCAAAAATGCAAATCATGTTAACAGGCGATGCGGCTAGCAACCCATCACTGTATTGATTGCTTTTCCATCTTCTCGCCCACCATGACGCTAAAAGTGGCTTTTGGGTCTTGCGGCCCTGGGCTCTGCATAGAACCGCAAGACCCAAAATGCTCTGTCTGCCCCATTAGGGATAAAGACGTGATAGTATGTATGTATGTATGTATGTATATTTCATTAGGAATAAAGACGTGATTGTGTATACATGTATGTAAGTTCTAACAAAATATACTGAAACTATTTTAAGGGTGAATTCAGTCCATGGTACTGAACAACTTTCCCCAAAGAACACGTATCGAAATATCTGTACTGCCAGTGAAAAGGGATCTAAGTCAAAAAATGTGGTTTTGAGAAAATCGAGTTCAAAGTTTCAAAAAATTCCTGCACGTTCTATACATCAGCTAGAAAATTTTTGATTAGTGATATTGATAGATAATTCAAAATAAATAAAGTCTCTATGACTAAAACAATTTAAAATAAATTGATATTAGAGATAATCGAAAAAAATTACAAGTTATATCACTTGACACGAAAAAATATTCGTGTAAAATGCTATAAAATGACATGCAACTATTTACACATTTTGTATTTCGTTGGTGTCAAATGATACATCATCTTTATTTTATAGTGTTTTGAAGTGTATAAGAAGATAATCAGGAAGTCCCAAAACAAAATTTACTTATTTCATGATCAGCTATTTTTACGTCAATTTTATTTTGTCCAAAAGTCATAAAAATATTACTTACATCAGTTTACACATTTTAGTATACCTTAATATTTTTGTGTATTGTGATATATATCAGATATTTAAGCGATCTAACTATGAAATGTTAAGGTGTAAAATGATATAAGTATAAACATATTATTATGTAAAAGTAATGCCTGTGATACAGGGTCCAACCGACGTCTACCTTAAGGTATTCGAATCCCAAGCAAACCTTACCTATATCTCTGGTGCATCCTGATAAGCAAAATGGACGTGGTTGTGGTGATATCAACTCGCGCGCGGAGGGATCTGGTCGAAGTCTTTCCACTCTTGATTACTAAATTAGTTGCAAACAATTGGCCAAGTACGTGTCTGGCTACGCGCAGTGTAGTGTTCCGTAGTTACGAATGACATTCACGCGACTAAAATGTCTAAAAAACTAACTATCTATTGAATTTGTATACAATGTTCCTTTTTGAGTACATTTATAAGTTGGTAACCTATAACTTTTTGATTTGTAAACCCTACTAAGCTTTCATTGAAAAAACACTTTACAAGCATTAATTTTACCACTTTTTCATACTCATGCCGAATTACAGCTTACTAATCCTTGTAGTCTCTGAGTAGAACCGCGGATTAGCAGACAGAATTTCGTCGGCCTAATTATCAAAATGCGTAACTCCGTTTGAATGAACTTTAAAGGAGCGCTTAAAAACCGTTTATTTTAACTATGCACATACAATACTTAAGTGCAATAATCAATCTAGTAATAAAAATGATTAAAGAATTTAATTTTATAATTAATTATTATTTTTGCAAACTAGGTTATAAAGAAAACGGACTTACGAATTTTTCTTTTTTGCATTATTATACCTTGTATGGAGTTAGGAAATGAAAGTGGAGTTAGAACTTTTTATTTTTGTATTAATAACCTATGTTACAACATAAAAGTACTTTTAATGTAATAAAAGTCATAGTTATTATTATAAAAATAAACTTTTTTATTCATATAATGCAACACTATGTATCACAATCGTAATAATTAAAATGTTTACAAAATTTACTCTTAGTATTGCTTATCTAAGGCAAAATTTTAAACTTACGTATTTTGCAGAGATAGAACATTTTTTGCGTTTAGCAGAAGTAAGCAAGACAGGGGAATAGACTGAGGGAAAAGAAGATAGAATATTTATTTTACAACAAGGAGAATACGGGAAAGACCCCGTGTGACTCCGGGTTAGAACAGGACCACTCCACCTCTTCCTGTGGATGTTGTACTAGGCATCGTAATTCGTAATAGAACTAAAGAAAAAATAGCAATAAAAGCACGACCTTTGTAACACGAATTACAATAGCATTCTCAAGGAGTTGACGTTTGGCAAGCAGCTGGTTGTAAAATAAAGCAAAATCCATAAAAAATTAAAACAGACTCCACAGCATTAAAGCTGATGATGCAACTAGTATGCTGAGATGAAATGGAGTGAGAGGGAAAAAGGAAAATATGAGGTAGAATTTATCGTCGCTAATAAAAATTATTAAAAATATAGCACAATTGAATTTATAGACTCGAAAAAGAATTGCAGTGTGTTGGTAAATAATGACCAGACATAATAGTGATATAGGTAACAAACAACAACTAACCATCTTATTAACAAAGCTAATTTACGATGATCATCAAAATACATGGATATCTATTACTAATTTTAAAGAAATTTTAAGGATCAAAGATAATAGGTACACGAAAATAAAATAAGTATAAAAATGTCCATATCACGTGTTGCTTGTAACTTATTATAATCATGTTTTATACAAATTGCCTAGGTGATGATGATGATAATGATGATAAATGTTAGTTTTTTTCAATTTGTAAATATAGACACACCAGTTACACTGACAACTGGAACAAATTCACACTGTGTTTATGGATTAGTATTGGTATATATAATTCATTATATTTTAAACATATTTTTAATAAATACCTAATTGGAATATATATTTATGATCTGTTTTTTTAATGTTCAAATAATGTCTTTATTTACTAACGTTACAATCATCAGCATTTTTTACTTCGCTGTCCGTAAATCTATATCTATATCTATACATATAATAAAACAGTAAAAAAAGTGTGTCTGTACATTAAATATATTTCCAAAAAAAATATTGGGGGCGATGGAGACGTACTAATAGAGTAAGAATTTTAAAAAAAATGTCTGTCTGTTTGTCTGTATGTCTGTATGTCTGTTTGTCTGTTTGTCTGTTTCTCTGTTTGTCTGTTTGTACACGCTAATCTCCGGAAATACTGGACGGATTCGAATGAAACTTTTTTTGTTATATAGCTATTAAGCCTGGGCAACATATAGGGTATAAATGATTTTGGAAAATGAAACGCCTGATGCAGAACCATAATGGTCCAGCTAAACTATAAGAGATATAAAAATGCCGCCTTAGTAAAAGTTGTTCAGCCTGATGAGCATTTTCCAGAGACATAAAGTCCACGCGAACGAAGTCGCGGGCTTCGGCTAGTAAAGAAAGTAATACCATAGATTTGTTCATATAGTTATGACTGATGGAACATTTAGGTTGTTAAAATCAATTTATATATAGGTATTACATTTCGAGCATTTTGAAGTTTATACATATAAAAAGACAGTAAAAAAAGTATGTCTGTACATAAAAAATATTTCCAAAAAAAATATTGGTGGCGATGGAGACATATAAATAGGTATATTATTACTCTGTGGTAATAGAGAAAGAATTTAAAAAAAATGTCTGTCTGTTTGTCCGTGTGTCTGGTACACGCTAATCTCCGGAAATACTGGACGGATTCGAATGTGCCTGAGCAACATATAGGGTATAAATGATTTTAAAAAATGGAACACCTGATGTAGAACTATAATGGTCCAGTTAAACTACAAGAAATATATATAGTAGACTGATGAGCATTTTCCAGAGATATAAAGTCCACGCGAATGAAATCGCGGACTTCGGCTAGTCAATATTAAAGATTTTGTTTGCATTATTTTCGTAAAATTATTTGTTTTGGTAAGAAATTAGATATATAGTACCTAGGTGACTGAGCTTTGCTCGGTTATTACTATTTCTTGTAGTATTTCAGATAAATATACTCGTAAGTAGATAGATACTTATTTTATAACTAAACTGATGGTAAAACACTTACATATTTTCGCTAACTTATATTATTATACACCATCTAGCAAATTTAGTAACTCTTGAACTTGTAATATGTATTTGATTCAATTCAACTTATATCAATTTCCACAATAATCAAAGCTGTAATTATGACTAGTGTCAATTGATTTATATAAAGTTATATCACTAAACACCTATTTTGTCTTACTTATGTCGCAAGTTGAGTGTTTCTACTACAGATGAAGCTTTTTTCACCAAGGAATCCTACAAACATTTTACGTGTTTATAGAAATAAGCAAACTTAAATCAATATGTACGAATATCGACGTTTTAATTTTCCGTTGTGTAAAGTGTGATAACTAAAGTTAAATTAATTTACACTTTTATAACTGAAAAAATACTTCGGTTCATTTTGTTGTAAACGCATTTGTATTATAATACACAAAAATAAATTAACGAAACCCTGAAAAACACCTACTTAGATTACTGTGCACCAACGCTAACTTTGGTATTTTAAGCCCTAGGACTATGGGAATAAGACAGAAAAATAGCTAATTTTTTTCTGATTCAGAATATGCAAAGATCTCAAAAGCGATCTAACTCGACTTAGATCCCTTTTCACTGGCAGTACAGATATAAAAAGTAATTTTTGGCCTCCTATACAAGTTGACCGATCAGCTGACCTGAGTTTGTCGGAAAAAAAAATCATATATCGACATATGTTCCTTGGAGAAAGTCGTTCAGTATCACGGACTGAATTCACCCTTAAAATAGTTTCAGTATATTTTGTTAGACCTTGTAATGTGTTTACGAGTTTCATGACATTTGATAGAAAAGCAGATGAAAAGGTGGAACATGAACCAAATCAATTAAGAATTTACTGAGATATGGGGAAGTAAATTGGTAATGAGTTCATAGTTATTGACATACTTATAGAAAAGTAACAAATACTCGTTTTCCGCTGTTGTCGGCTAAAAACACGACGTTCTAATGAGCTCGTTAGTTGAAGAAGCCACAAATAGTGTCCAATCTCACCTAATGTACACTTCAAAAGTAGGTCTGACCATTACTGGAATGAAACACTTCCTGCGACTCGGGCCAAAGACTTCTTTGTACTGTACTGTTCAGTGTGATACTTGCATAATACAGAAACGTCTTTACGGGCTAGACAGAGCCTAGAGTCAGATGATCTGACCATTACTGGAATGACACACTTCCTGCGACTCGGGCCAAAGACTTCATTGTACTGTACTGTTCAGTGTGATACTTGCATAATACAGATACGTCTTTACGGGCTAGACAGAGCCTAGTCAGAAGATTTGACCATTACTGGAATGAGACACTTCCTGCGACTCGGGCCAAAGACTTCTTTGTACTGTACAGTTCAGTGTGATACTTGCATAATACAGATACGTCTTTACGGGCTAGACAGAGCCTAAAGTCAGAAGGTCTGACCATTACTGGAATGAGACACTTCCTGCGACTCGGGCCAAAGACTTCTTTGTACTGTACTGTTCAGTGTGATACTTGCATAATACAGAAACGTCTTTACGGGCTAGACAGAGCCTAGGGTCAGAAGGTCTGACCATAACTGGAATGACACACTTCCTGCGAGTCGAGCCAACAACTTCATTGTACTGTACTGTTCAGTGTGATACTTGCATAATACAGAAACGTCTTTACGGGCTAGACAGAGCCTAGAGTCAGAAGATCTGACCATTACTGGAATGAAACACTTCCTGCGAGTCGAGCCAACAACTTCATTGTACTGTACTGTTCAGTGTGATACTTGCATAATACAGAAACGTCTTTACGGGCTAGACAGAGCCTAGAGTCAGAAGATCTGACCATTACTGGAATGAAACACTTCCTGCGAGTCGAGCCAACAACTTCATTGTACTGTACTGTTCAGTGTGATACTTGCATAATACAGAAACGTCTTTACGGGCTAGACAGAGCCTAGGGTCAGTAGGTCTGACCATTACTGGAATGACACACTTCCTGCGACTCGAGCCAGTGACTTCTTTATACTGTACTTTTCAGTGGGATACTTGCATAATACAGAAACGTCTTTACGGGCTAGGCAGAGCCTAGGATCAGGAGTATGCCACAGGAAGTATGCCATTCCATTATTAAAATGACATATGTACTTCCTGTGGAATTTGAATGGGAGTTTGAAGGTAGCACCGATTGTAGAAAAGTTAAAAAGCGACCGTTTAACATGGTACGGCCATGTCAAGAGGCGAGATGCCGAACATCTGGCAAATAAAATGGTTAGCTTAAAGGTAGATGGCCACAAAGATAGAGGACGATCTAAAAAGACGTGGGGGGAATGTGTAAGGCGGGACATGGAGGAGAGGGGTTAGTACAAATATGGTTAATGATAGAAAACTGTGGAGGGAGTTGACATACAGAGCCGACCCCAAATAGGGATAAGGCGAGGAAGATGATGATGTACTTCCTGTGGCGCTCGAGTCAACGACATGCCACAGAGTTACAATATATGTAGTATTACAATATTATTTTTTATAGTTTAATTTCAATTATATTTCTATATGTAGTTTAATTTTAATTGTATATATTTTTATATCCTTAATGTTATTTAAGGTTATCAATTTAGGTAGGTTATTTAGTTTTTAGTTATATAATTATTGTGTCATTTATGTAGATATTTATTTATTTTGTGCAATAAAACTAAGTTTATCAAAATAAAATATATCACTAATATTACATCATTATCATCATTTCAGCCGCATAACGTCCACTGCTGGACGTAGGCCTCTCCCAAAGATTTCCAAAATGACCGATCAAGAGCGGACTGCATCCAGCGCTTTCCAGCGACCCTGGTTAGGTCATCTGAACACCTTGTAGGTGAATGCCCTACGCTTCGCTTGCCAGTACGCGGTCGCCATTTAAGAACCTTTTTGCCCCATTGGCCATCGGTTCGTCGCGTTATGTGTCCCGCCCACTGCCACTTCAACGAGCTAATCCGCTTGGCTATGTCAGTGACTTTTGTTCTCCTACGGATTTCCTTATTTCAGATTCGATCACGTAGGGAAACACCGACCGTAGCCCTCTCCATAGCGCGTTGAGTGACCTTGAGCTTTCTTATGAGACCCATAGTAAGGGACCACGTTTCAGAGCCATAAGTCATCACTGGTAACACACATTGGTTGTAGACCTTAGTCTTGAGGCACAGAGGTATTTTGGACGAGAAGACATTGCGTAGCTTCTCGAATGCTGCCCAGCCGAGTCGGATTCGTCGAAAGACCTCTTCCTCGAAGCTGGAACTTCCTGCCTGGATCAATTGACCCAGGTAGATATACTGGTCTACAACTTCGAGGGTGGAGCTCCCAACACAAACAGATAGGGGCGCAACTTAGACATTCGACATTACTTTCGTTTTGTCCATGTTCATTTTAAGGCCCACTTGTTGGGAAACTCGATTTAGGTCTCCGAGCATAGTACTTAGGTCTTCCATCAATTCCGCCATGACAACGATATCGTCGGCAAATCGAAGGTGAATGATATACTCGCCATTGATGTTGATGCCAAATCCTTCCCATTCCAGAAGCTTGAAGGCATCTTCCAGTGCAACGGTAAACAGTTTTGGAGACATAACGTCTCCCTGCCTTACACCTCTATGCAGTGGAATTGCCCTCGTGCATTGCTCCTGTACTCGGACTGACATAGTGGCGTTACTGTATAAGCACTTCAACACTTCGATATACCAATAGTCAATACGGCATCGCTGGAGAGACTGAAGCACGGCCCATGTTTCGATCGAATCGAAGGCTTTTTCATAGTCAGCGAACCCCAAGCATAACGGCCGGTTATACTCCCTCGTCATCTCTTTAACCTGCCGCAGCGTATGAATGTGGTCTATGGTGCTAAAGCCTTTACGGAAACCAGCTTGTTCGGGAGGCTGGTAGGCATCAAACCTGTTCGCGAGACGATTCATGATGACCCTCGAAAACAACTGATATACATGACTCAGAAGCGTGATAGGCCTATAGTTCTTCAATAGGGTGTTATCTCCCTTTTTGAAAAACAAGACCACCACGCCCCTGTTCCACGCTTCTGGCGTTACGCCATCGAGCAGAACGGAATTAAAGTATTACATATAGAACGGAAATTCGTAAAACGGACGGACGGACGGACAGCGGAGTAGTAATCCTAAATCCTAAGGATCCCGTTTTTACTCCTTAGGCACGTAACCCTAAAAAGTACCCTTAGCAGGAATGTTTGCGTCAAAGTATTCATAGCTTTCGTCTTGTATGCTAAAATTCTACGTTTTGTATGCAAAAACGAACAGCGCCTCTATCGTACGTAAAAGGAATTATTTTTGCACAAAACGTTTTCGTATCGCTTGCGTCTAAGCGATACGAAAACTTTTACAACGTGGAAGGGTCGTAATACAAGGAACGTAAATCAAACCACGGGCTATACTTGATCATTATAGCATAATGATAATAAAATCAGTCAAAAAACTAAAAAAAAATATCGACATTCCCATGCAAATTGCCCGGACGGCTACACGCTTTAGTATGGAATAGCCAATTTTTTTTATACATACTGTTAATTTAATTCCATTACATACTCGCTGACTTTTCATTGCTTTTGGAAAAGAAAATGTCGTATAGTTAATAAATTTCTCTATCCATATACGTAATCCAAATTTCTTTATGTCGTAAGATTAAAGAAGTTGCGTAAATGATTTCCGATCGAGACCACGTAGTTATACGCGGCCAAACAGCTGCGTAATGTCGATGACCCCGGCCGGCCGGCGGGCGGTGTATGGTGGCGGTACTACTAATTGATCTCACAATTTTACTTTCGAGTTTTAGACAACATTCTTTGTTTACTGAATTTTTATTTTGACTAGCTAATTCTTGGGTCTTACTAACGATGCCTATAAAGTGGTCTTGGGCTTCAAAACCAATGAAAAATCACCGTGTATAGTGATCTAGTATAGCCCGTGGTTCGATTAATTACAGGTATGTGCCTTCCACGTTGTATAGATGCAAATATACGTGCTAAGGCTGTATATATACAGAAATCTGTTCCTCCCTTGCCTTTCCCGTTTATAAGTCTGACATCTACTTAGCCAACAAATAACACAAAAGTTCGCAATAAGTTGCCCAATCTCGCCGCACATGTGTTTGTCGACTTATTTGTTCCTTTTTCTGGTTACATTGAACTTCTGTGATGCTTTTCTAAGCGGAGTTTTTCGCATCTTTTTGTCTGTGATATGCAGTTTATGGTGAGTACTTGCCTGGGCTAAAAATAAATATTCATTTTAAACGTGAGTTTAGATTTATCATTGCAGAAAAAATATTATTATAAGCGCTATTTGACTCAAAGAACCGATGACAGATGAGTCAAAAAGGATCTCGAAAGGCAAGCGAAGCGTAGGACATCCACCCACAAGGTCGTCTGACGACCTGACCAAGGTCGATGGAGGACGCTGGACATAAGCCGCTCTAGATCGGTCATTTTGGAAATCCTTGAAAGGAAATGATGATGATGATTTGACCCCTAGAAACTATGACGTCATTGTCTGTATAAAGGTTTGTTTTGACATTAAGAAAATAGTATCTGATTTGACTAGTTGTAAAGTAGCGAGGTTGGTTTTATTCTGCTCTACCCGTTACCAAACAGCCGTAAGTATTTAAATAAATACAAAATATCTATAAAAATATACGCACTGAAGAAATCTTAAAACCATTTCCAGACCTTCGAACCACCATACATGTGTAAAAAGTAAATATCCTACAAATACAGTTGTCTTGTCAGTTTTATTTTAATGATCACATCAAAAAAAAACGCATATGTTTGAAAGATTCGAAGAATAAAATTCGACATGAAAGCAGTTGCTCGCAGGAAGCCGTAAAATCAGTATTAACGCCGCATAGCTCATCATTTAAACATTATTTTTATGTCCAGTCGATATTATGTTTTTACGGAATTTATTGGAAGATTATTATAGTCTTTAGATAGTCGTTTCGTATATTTAGAAGCTTTAATCTATTAGGTAGGCCACCTCATATTTACACTAGATTTTGTTTAGTTTTAATAAAACATTTTCTAGACCGCCCCATTTTTAACCACCACCACTACTTTCTATGATGAACAATGAGCGTAAGACGAGTTGCTCTACCTATGACGTTTGTGATAAGAAGGTCACAGTTTGCGACCATATGATAGGTCCACTCGTGTAATAAAATCAAACTTATAGGAAAAAAAAGAGGAGAGGGGTCTAAAGATGTGAACAAAAGTCGACAAATTAAATATCCATCGCTTGACCTGGTATTGCCATGTAATGAAAAGGAATGCTGAACACCTAAGTGGACGGGTATATGGGAAAAGGAAGACCGAAAAAGATTTGGGAAGAATGCGTGACATCGGACATGGGGTAACCAAGGGTTAGTACAGAGATGGCGAAGGATAGAAAATTGAAGGGACCTGTCATACAGAGCTGACCCCATGAAAGGAAAAGGCGAGCAAAGACTGAAGTTGAGTCTAATAAACCTATTTAGGTACCTGCTTAGTTACAGTCTTGCTAATAAGGTGATCAAGCTCTAAATAAGTACCTACAAGTAGTCCAAAGTGTGTTTTCAAGAGACGTTAACTAGTAGAAAACTCTTAACTCTCGATACCTAACTGCTTTGCGTACCAAAATCTACGATTGCTGACCTTGAGACATCAGCACTTCGAATATAGACTTGTTATTCTGTTCCCTGATCATTCGAATCGCAGTCGTATATAGACGTTGCCAACGCGTATTACAATCGAACTACCTATTGGGAACAGTCGATTTTGATACAAATAGAAACTGTTGATAATTTACAAGAAAAGAAAAATCTGATTACGTTCAATATAAGAATACATGTAAACGTGAGAGGAGAAGTAAAACATGGTAAATTATGTATCTTACATTGACAAGACTAGATAAACTATAAAAAAGTCACAAAGTACTTAAAGTTACGTATTTAAAGTACTTAAAGAATTTTTTTTACGAATAAAAGTATTTACTTTTTCTTATTGAAAAGAAATAAACAGATATATTATTAAATGTGAGTGATGTAGAAAGATAAGTAAAACGTGGTAAATGGCAAGACTTTACAGTCGTAGATAAACTATAACGTAACGGTAAAAGACAAGTCAAACGTCATCAGTCAATAAAAGTATCGGCCAAAAAAATGACCTGAGAATACGAATTGGCTTCGTATAAATCACCGATTATGTTCAACACGACACGAATACAAACAAACGTTAATGATGTAGAAGAAGAATTTGAATATGGTCTGACATCAAGAGTTCTTTCATGTAGTAACATTAAAAAATCTTAGATAAAAAGAAAGAAGTCGTAATTTAACTCGAAAACACTATTATACTTATTGCCTATAAACCCCAGCCACATAATAAAATGACTCCTTATAAACGTAATAAAATAAAAGCTGTTGATAACATTACAGCAAAAGAAAAATCACGGATTATGTTCAACGAGACACGAATACAGATAAACGTGGATGATGTAGAAAGAGAAGTTAAATATGGCAAATAATGTATCTTTCCACTCACTGGTCGTGTAGCCGAAGTCGTCCTCTTCCTCGGGATCAGCTTCCTTCTCTTCTTTGCTGCGTTTCACCGCTCCTGCTGATGCTCGGTCAATCTGTAGCAAAGGACATGCTATTAGTTTATTCATCATCAGAAGCAATACACTTATAAAGTCACGCAGAATTTCAAATTTTCAAAGCTTTCTCTCCTGTCACGGTTATTTTTTATTACATTCGGTTTCCCTATTACTGTAACGTAGTATGTGATTCTTCGTCATCATTTGAACCTCATAAAGACACTGCTGAATGTAGATTTAACTCAAGATTTTCTAAAATAACGGAAACATTTCGCATCCAGGTTATTCCTGCATTTAGTTGGTGGGTATCCTAATGAATGCCAGAACATTTCTGCCATGATTAAGGCCCATTTAATGGTGCAAGCTTTTTACCTGTTGCATACCATTTTATTGAAGCAATAGATAACTTGCAGGGTCTAAACAAAACGTCAGCCATACAAATCATTTATATGATTATTATATAATGGTATACTTACATCCGGCAAGAAACTTGCACCGACTAAATGGGCCTTAATGCTTTGAACGAGGCTTTTTTCCGCTAGCAAGCAGGATGTCAAAGAAAAATAAAACATTTATTTTAATAGCGACATGTACCTATTACTCCATTTTAAAACCAAATCAACAATTTGCCCTTAATTTGAAATATTAAAAATTAAAGAGACGCAGGGATTATTGTTAACTAACTGATTTTAGATTAAAAAATGACTTTCATGTAATCAGATTTTTACTTAACTAACTTATCTGTCAAGATAAACTCACCTCAACTCCTTTATCAGAATAGACCCTCCCGCCTAACTCTCTTTCATCTTCTTCATCGCTTTCATCAGAATCGTCGGAGTATACTGGTTTCGGTTCTTCTGGCGCTGGTGGTTCTGGTTTTGGCTCCTCTTGTTCTGATTCTAGTTCCGATTCTTTCTCCACCTCTGTCACGGTAATCTGTATAAAAAGATATGGCCATAATATCTTACATTCAAATTTCGACAAAACATTGTTACCTAGTTCTAGAAGTTTCAAGCAAAAGACGATTTTTTTCTCTAGACACGAAAACCGACAAAGTGGGTCTGCGTTGCATACAAATTATAAAAATCATATCAGTGTGTAAGTTTGTTAATTAGTTTATGTTACAGATCAGACATACTATTAAAAAATAATATACAAATAGAATAAGTACAACATATTAATATACATGAATCATGGAGGAGCATAAGACTTTTTTTTGCGCCTTGTTGTCACAAATCCAATTATGATCTACGCCCATTGAGCTCATCTAATACACTTTTCAAATTTCTTTTGTGTCTAGACGAATTGGTTTCCATAGACGCTACCTTGATCTCATGCTGTGGCGTCTGTGGAATGGGCGGCGCAGGAGATTTCCTGGAATGTGCGGAGTGAGCTGGTGACGCGACGGGAGATGTCACTTCCATGTCTGACGAGTCTGTGTTCTGCATTAACAAAAACATCATAGTCAACATTTTCTTAGAATTAAAATAGCACTGGCTAAGAATAAATAATGTTTTTTGCCTTTGAAAGGTAAACAACGTGAGTAATATGTACTTTAGATCCTTGCGGTATACAGTAAGTTGTCGTTATGTGAGTTTTTCTCTGGTCTGCTTTCTCTATATTTTACATTTTTTCCCGAAGATCTTTTTTCAATGATAGCTTTAGTTATTTCTTGTGCTGTGTGTTTGTCCAAAAAGTGTCGTTACAACTTTTGGTCTTATTTTTTTTCGTCTAGCCTCCTTTCGCAACGCGCGATAAGGAACTACGTTCCAAGTCTAGACACCATCTCTTCTTCCAATGATAGCTTTAGCTTCGACCAATGATGCTGATAGTTTTCTTTTGAATTGTGCCTATTTCTTTACAACTTATAAAGTCTATGATAATTTTTCAAAACTTAAAACCAACTTCACCCCCAAACTACACAACCAATTTTGATAAAATTTCAATGGAACCACCTCGCAAGTATACCCTTAAAACAACTAAAGAACTTTTCAAATCGGTCCAGGCGTCTTCAAATAATCGGTGAACATACATTAAAAAAAATATAAAGGTTCGCGATGAATTGATAACCACGTCCTTTTTTGAAAGTCAAGTTGTTACAAAATAAGTATGTTTAAGTAATAAGTAGTAACTTAAGCGAAGAAAACTTTCTCACCCACGCTAGTAGACTCTGCACGGTGAGAGTGACCACATCTCCCGCCATCTTTATTAGCTGGACGGCTCGGTCGTGCTGCGCGTTGCGAACACATGATCCATCTACCTCCAGAATCCTGTCGCCAGTCTAAAAAGAAGAAAAAATAGTCAAAAATCATTGTTTATCATCAATAAATTTAAGAACTAGGTTCTTGTTGGTGGAGTATTTTCTATGTCTTCCTATTTTCGACTATTTTTCGCTCTTCGCTTCCCCTTTCTTTATGATGACCTCTGTGGTTTAGTGGTCATCATGCCACGCTGTCACATAGGAGGTCCTGGGTTTTATCCCCGTCAAGTCAAGATGGAAAATTATCTTTTTCTTATTAATCTAGTATCGTTGAGTTAGTATCCCATAACAAAAGTTTTGAACTTATATTGGAGCTGGTGAATTTGTGTGATTTGTCCGTATATATTTATATTTCATGATGTTTTTACGAAGGTGTCAATAATTATTATGTTGAGTATATTTCACCGAGCAAAGCGTCTCCGTTTCTGCTTGGGCAAGAATTCTTTCGTTTTTCCGGCTATCCGGCTGTTACATAGGCAACTTTGAGTGATTATAGTTCAATAAACTATCGGCCTAGGCATTCAATTAGGTACTGGCGTTGAACCACCTAGATGTAAAATTAGCTGGCTAATTTGCATGTAATAAATCTATGATTTCAGCACAAGGCACTGGTTTAAAGGCTGGTGGTAAAATTACCTGCAGTTCACCACTGATTCCCGCGGGGCTTCCAGGCACCACATTCTTGATGAAGATCCCGAATATCGCTTTCTCTTCCCCATCTTCATCTTCACCAGTTATTATGTCAACCTAGAACAAATTAAATGAGCTATAAAACATTGCTAGCTTTTTGACAAAGTTTGCAAAAACTAAGGGTCAAAATTGGGTCAAATCATTAATAGAAGAGGATTGTGCGACTGTTCCTTTGCAATTTCATTGAGAAGTTATGAGGAATGCACTTTAAACACGAAATGGTGCTTAGTTTTTCAGTTGGCATCCATAATGTGGTCCTATTTTGGACCTAAAACCACACAGCACTCTTTATTTATTACTGCAACAGTACTCGTAAGTTGGGAAATAGTATTTCTCAAATTTTTATAGGTATGCCATCTTTATAAGAGGCATGACGAATGGCAAAACATTTTGGCCCATATCGGTCAGATTATTGATAAGTACCTATTGTTGTAGACGTATTTTTTCTTTTCTCTAAGGAACAAAAAATGAAAAAGATACAGTGCATTCAAATTTCGCATGACGTCACGGCTAGGTACAATTTGATGCTCCGAGTCTTTGTGAATTTTTACTTATTTGGTAAACTAAATATGAGTTTGCTATAAAATATTGTATCGTTGAGTTAGTATCCAGTCATATACGATCAAACTGACTTTGATGCTACTTATCTCCATCAGTCTAATTGTATCCTTGTCTATGAATACCAGTAATAACATGTAATAACTTGTTGTATATTTACATCAACAAGCACCGGTGAATATATCTTGAATATTCTAATAGGCATACGATAACTAGTTGTTAGCAAATCGGTGTCATTTATCTCAAACCTTGGGACCCTTCACCTGATCAGTTACATATTCACAGCTAGATCAGGTTTCTGTATATCTACCTATATTAATATCGTCTATGTTTACCTCATCATTATCACCATCATTACCATTTCCGCCGCATGACATGTACTCTTCCAAAGATTTCCATGACTAATCAAAAGCGGACTGCATAAGTTTTTTCCAACGGCCTTGGTCCATGGTTTTTTTCATTATTTGCTACTACGACCTTTCTATGTTCATGTACATACCTATTAACAGAGGAGGAGGAGGTTTTAGAATTTGTCTCAATCTTTTTTTATGTATTTTCACCGATTATTCGAAAACGCTTGGGCCGAATTGGAATATTCTATTTGTTTGAAAAGGCATACTTTTTAGGTGGTCCCATAGAAATTATATTAAAATCGGTCGTGTAGTTTGGTGGTAAACACGGTTTTTAGTTTTGATAAAATATATCCTTATTGGCTACTAGCTTTCTATATTTATTTGCTTTTGATTAAATCATTCATCATCTCTGTATCTCCAAATTCTTTCTAACTGTCTCCGACATTGTGTCCTGTGAGCAGTAAAGATGGTCTATACCGTACGACGATGAAATGATACATATCTTTCCTCCAACGATTCTGACCCCACAAAGCCCCCAGGCGCTCGTTTTATGATCAAAGTCAAAGTCAATTTTTTTTATTAAATGTAGGATATTTTTTTTTAAGGTCATTTTTTTTTAAATATTACATTAGTGCAAAAGCTAAAAGCTATTAACGTTTCGGAACGACCACTGCTTGGAAGATTTCGCCGAAAGAAACCCAGTTCAGTATTAATCTTCGACAGAAAGTGGGCCATTGCATTGGGCTCATGTTACAACTCCAACAATGCCGACCCCTAAAGGCTCCCTAGGGGCTCGCTTTAGGGTCACTCCGTGTCAGACCCCATGACCCATAAGGTCACATATAACATGGCTAATAAAATAGAATGATAGGTTACCTTTCCTCCAACGATGCTGACCCCCAAAGGGGCCCCAGGGGCTCGCTTTAGGGTCACTCTCCGCGGCGGGCCCCACCGTTGGGCCACCAGCGTCTCGGTGTGCCGGTCCGACACCGTCACCGTCATGGCGGATTGTGGAATGTAACTAGAGAAAAAAATTCTGATATAGATAGATACATTTGCAAGTATTTTTAAAAAGAAAGAAAGAAATATTGCTTTATTGGTACACAAATGAAAATTCTATCACAAATTAAGATGTAACTGGAGAAAAAATTTCTGATATACATTTAATTATCAAATCCTACTAATATTATAAATGCGAAAGAGAGTTTGTATATTTGTTTGTTACCACTTCTATTTAGATGAAATTTGGTATAGATATAGTTTGATACCCAAGTAAGGACATAGGTTATATGTATACGGGGTGAACGCTCAAAAGTAGTTTCCCGTTTTGGTAGTCCGTCAACTAGCTTATCCAAAAACAAAGAACCCATATTTTTTCGTTTAGCAAATTGGCTTGTCAAGTTATTTTTAAAAAGATCTGATTCGCAATCCTTTTCGAGGAATAGCCTCTAGGAGAAGCTTTCTCTAATCAGATTTTAAAATAAGGTCTCACTTAGATATTTGCAAAAATTCCATTGACCTTCATTTTCAAGGAAGGTCAAGCTAATTTGAGGAAGTCATGTCACATTAAAGATTTTTTGAGTATTGTTGGCAATTTCAACTTTCACTGTACTGAAGCGCCATTTTTGAAACGCAGTGTCACCTAAACGACTGTTTATTCCATACAAAAACCGTTTGTTTAGTGACTCCACGTTTAAAAAATAGCACCACTGTTTTATATGTCACTGTCACTGTCATCCACTAACACAACAACTTGACAACAACAAACATAACGACGGTAATTTAAACAGTACACATTGACAGTTGACAGATGTCATTGTTTTTTTTTTACTGCAGGCATTGGAAAAATGTAAATTTCGATTGATGTGTGTCGTCACTTCCGGTGTAATGTTTAAAATTAGATTAAAAAATCCTGATAACACGTAGATTTTTTTATTGAAATTAGTTTGTTATAATTGACTATATTTTCAATTAAAAGCACCTATAACACTTTTATATAATTTTGTTGACTAGCCAATTAGTAAAAATTCACAAAGATACAGCGCTTCGAAGTTTCGGAGTGTGGGTAATTTACGTCACCTTTTAAAATCGTAGCTAATAATGATGTCACGTGAAATTTAAATGCGCTGTATCTTCGCCATTATTTGCTAATCAGTGAAAAGAAAAAATACGTATAAAAAAATTAAGTCCTCATCTCTATGTTACGGCTAACTAAAAAAACTCACATACATACACAACCTTGAAAACATGGCACTCCGTTTTGGGACAAGTGTAAAATGATTAGAAAACGAAAGTACCACAGTTGTGCGACCAACCGTTGCCCGGCAGACTTATGACCGATATAACATTTGATACATGCATCGGTACTACTATTACTCGGCATCAGTTTTGTTCGATCAACGTTTGACTGACATAACATTCGATCGGCACCATGCTCGGCATCAGTTTTGTTCGATCAACGTTTGACTTATATAACATTTGATCGGCACCACTACTGCTCAGCATCAGTTTTGTTCGATCAACGTTTGACTTATATAACATTTGATCGGCACCACTATTGCTCGGCATCAGTTTTGTTCGATCAACGTTTGACTTATATAACATTTGATCGGCACCACTATTGCTCGGCATCAGTTTTGTTCGATCAACGTTTGACTTATATAACATTTGATCGGCACCACTATTGCTCGGCATCAGTTTTGTTCGATCAACGTTTGACTTATATAACATTTGATCGGCACCACTATTGCTCGGCATCAGTTTTGTTCGATCAACGTTTGACTTATATAACATTTGATCGACACCACAATTGCTCGGCATCAGTTTTGTTCCATCAACGTTTGACTTATATAACATTTGATCGGCACCACTATTGCTCGGCATCAGTTTTGTTCCATCAACGTTTGACTTATATAACATTTGATCGACACCACTATTGCTCGGCATCAATTTTGTTCGATCAACGTTTAACTTATATAACATTTGATCGGCACCACTATAGCTCGGCATCAGTTTTGTTCGATCAACGTTTGACATAAATAACATTTGATCGACACCACTATAATTATTGCTCGACATCATTTTAGCCCGACAAATGTTTAAGCGACGATGTTTACTTACATGAAGAAAAGGAAAGAACCTGTACAGACTTATACAACCAATTCCTAGTAAAAATGTACAAAACACTCCCTATGTAAAGATACGGCTAACCAAAGAAATTAACATACATACACACACAACCCTGAAAACATGGCATTCCATTTTGGGACAAGTGAAAAATGATTAGAAAACACTTGTAACAACAAGTAATTACAGGTGTAATAGTATTACGAGTATAGGTGTAGCTGATCCATCATCCAGAGGACATCAATCATTGGGGACGCGGAGCGTGTACCTATAAGGTTACCGGTTATTTCTGGATAACTTTATTATTTGTACTTTGAATAAGAGGTGTTTTCCTTCCGAGTCGCGGTAAACATGAAAAAGGAAATAATCGGCCAAGTGAGAGTTGAACTAGCGTGGAAAGAATTCCGTACAGTGCCAAAGTCAATCACATTTGAAAAAAGTTTGAAATCTCACAGTAAGACGCGAGTTAACTACTACTAGCGCTATCTAGTGGTGTTTTAGTGAAGTATTTTTCATAAGTGAACGTATTATATTGAGTTTACCACTTTATTTTCAATTGATATAATTTTTCAAAATCTACAGGCAATGAACTATGTTTTGTACTTTTTTTTTTAATTTTAGGCTCAGTAGTTTCGCAGATCAACAGTAAATTTTCGTCTTCTTTTCTACACTAATATTATAAAGAGGAAAGATTTGTTTGTTTGTTTGTTTGATTGTATTGAATAGGCTCCGAAACTACTGGATCGATTTTAAAAATTCTTTCACTGTTGGATAGGTATGTTATCCCTGAGTGACATAGGCTATGTATGTACCACGGGCGAAGCCGGGATGGACTGCTATCTACACTAATATTATAAAGAGGAAAGATTTGTTTGTTTGTTTGTTTGTTTGTTTGATTGTATTAAATAGGCTCCGAAACTACTGGATCGATTTTAAAAATTCTTTCACTGTTGGATAGGTATGTTATCCCTGAGTGACATAGGCTATGTATGTACCACGGGCGAAGCCGGGATGGACTGCTAGTCGTGAATAAAATCAAAACTTTTTTCTTTACAATAATAACGACATATTTAAAATCGTCATAACGAGCCCTTTCATGTGATATATGATACGGTAAGGTTTGCAAAACTTAAATTTCCTAATTAGTCCTGCGAAATGACCCTTATTTCACAAAAAAAAATATTAATTTACTTTGCACATCTGTATTTGGGTCAAAGCATTACATCTTCCTACCAAATTTCACCTGATTTGGTCCAGAAGATTCGGAGCAAATTGGCTGTGAAAGACGGACGGACAGAGACGCACGAGAGATCCTCTAAAGGTTCCGTAATATAATTTTTTGTACGGAACCCTAAAAACATGTCTTCCAGTTTATAATAGGACCACTCCATCTATTCCAGTGGATGTCGTAAGATGCGACTAGAGGACTAACCACGATCTAAGATCTCGTTGTAGCACGAAATGTGCATTCCTAACCATTTATTTGCTATACTCCATTTGGTTAGGTATTTAAATAAATGTAAACAATCTTGACATGTCTTTTTATTGAAATATACACTTTATAAATCAATACCTTTGCAAATTACAAAGTAATTATGTGACTTATAATTTATAACATAATTACTTTGTAATTAGCAAAATTATTTATTTATAAAGTGTATATTTCAATAAAAGACATGTCAAGATTGTTTACATTTCTTTAAATACCTAACCAAATGGAGTATAGGTTAATAAAAAACACCCGATTGTCGAGAACGCCATCTAGTAATGAATAGCGGAACTACTAATACGACTTGATATACGTAGCGCCATCTAGGCTAGGGAAAGCCTTAACTTTCAAGTGTTAACCCCCAGTAACTTAACAAACTTTCGCCTTCATGATATTACTGTGATAAACTATTTAAAATGGGAGTAGCTCTGGACCCCAAATAACCTGCTTCAAACCGTACTGTAAGTATAATATGACACGCCTTTACTTTATTAATAATATGAGAACTAGCCCTGACATCCCTAATGTGTAGCGAGGCGCTCCCATTACCGCCGGTTCACTGGTTCGATAACTATCTATGACTGCGTCTTAGGGACATCCGGGGAAATAGGCATGTTATGACGTTATAGGGATGACAGGCAGAAAGAGAAATGCGAATGGAAGCAAATTCATAATTATTTGTTTGACGACCTCTCTGGTCTAGTGGTCACTATGCCAGGCTGTCACACTGGAGGTTCCGGGTTCGTACGGGAGGTCAAGATGGAAAATGATCATTTTCAGATATAACTGGGTCTTGGATGTTTATCTAATATTTTTTGAACAATATAGTATCGTTGAGTTAGTATCCCATAACACAAGTCTCGAACTTACTTTGGGGTTAGCTCAATCAGTGTAATTTGTTCCTATATATTTATTTATGTCTCCTACGATCCAACTTTTTTTTTAGAAATTTATTCAATGTACATTTTTAGGGTTTTATTATTTGTACAGATATAGATAAAAAAGCTTTAATAAATGTAGATCTATCGCCAATTATGCCAATTGATCGCACAGCGCCTGATGCAGACGATGCAGCCAGTGGGTCGGCAATTTTCTGCTCGGCCGAGTGCACTAACTACTAATGCACTTTGCACTCGGCGACTTCTAAATAAATAATATCTTTGCTTGTTTAGGTATTTTTTCTTGTTTTATTTCGATGCTATTTAGCACACCGGTACGTTGGTTGACACTACAGGTTAGGTCAGCCCACGTTGAAGGCAATCTGAACTAGCTAACTCTAATCTGAGATACTGACTATTCCTTAGTAGTACTAGTAGAAGGATAACATAAGGAAAGAGATACATACATACATACTATCACGTCTTTATCCCTAATGGGGCAGACAGAGCATTTTGGGTCTTGCGGCTCTACGCAGAACCCAGGGCCGCAAGACCCAAAAGCCACTTTTAGCGTCATGGTGGGCGAGAAGATGGAAAAGCAATCAATACAGTGATGGGTTGCTAGCCGCATCGCCTGTTAACATGATTCGCATGTTTGCCCATTCCCTCGATCGGCTTTTACGATCTGCGCGGGAAGAGAAGCAGGTGGTACATTCTAAGTTTTTTCATTTCTCCCAGACCAGCATGGGAGAAAGAAAAGAGATAATGGACATAAAAGAAAATATGTAATTTTAAATGTATGTATGAATGTTTGTTTAGGTCAAACCATCATCATCATCATCATCATCATCAGGCTTTTTGTCTCCACTGCAGGAGCACGATCCTCTCTGTAGTCAGAGCCATACTTGGCCAGAGCAGCTAAAGGACTTTGGCCTACACTCTCCTCGCTGGTCAAACGAAGTCATTGATGTTTATAAGCTATGTTTAGCTTGAATTTCCTGAGTCACCTTCTACGACATCCACGGGAGGACTTGGAGTGGTCCTATTCCACTCTGCCGGAAACCACACGACCGTTTAACTTGAATTTTTAAATAGTATTCCTACATGCTGGTCTGGGAGAAAATAAAAAGAATGGAGCTGCTTCTCTCATCGGTAAAATGACGACGTTTAACAACACATCACTATTTTGATACCCCTTTTCCATGTTCACGCCCACCACCACTCTAAAAGAGACATTTGAGTCTTACGGCCCTGGGCTCTGTCCAACCCTTTAGAGATAAAAACGTAATAATGTATGTATGTTTTTTATAGAAGATGTTAAATCAAAAAATAATTGATATCATACCGAACGAAGTGCACTTTCTTGTGGAACGCTTATTCTAGAAATAACTGTTCTAAATACAACTCACTTATGACACTCCAACTGATAAATGGATGAAAAATGGTAAAATTTCAACGCTGTCAATAACAAATTCAAGTAACGTAAAAACAATTAACAATCACAAATATAAATACAAGAAAAACCGCTTAAGAGACAAACACATTACTAGAGATCAATAATACTGACCACTTTCACACACGAAAAAACAAACAAAACCGCTGAGGGCATAAACAATGACGTAAAAAAAAAGAAAACAAAAAACTCACACTCAATAATAATTCCACTTTTCCAACAAACGCACAGCTACAGCCACGGTGTCACCACACACTACCTACGACCACTTAATTTAATTTACTGAAATTTAATTAACTTACCACCAACAATAGAACTAAAACATTTCCCGGCCAAAAGTTTAGAGCTGCGAACGTAACCCACGAATTTATCGATAGAATGATTGATAACACCGAAAATAGTGCGACGTTGCAACGTTGGTGGATCGTCAAATCGCAATGGAGCGGTGAGGTCGCCTAACCATAACTCAATTACGCGTATTAGCAATTTTCTAGTAGTGTTGAGCGGTTGAGCGGACTGATTTGTCGATATCGATATAGATTTCTTTTTTCTCTTCCCTTTTAAATCATACTTTATTTACACCTCAAACTAGCAATACCATAATATATAAATAACCACTTTTTTTTTAAATTAAATTATGTATGTATGGAAGCGATGAAACTGTTGTATCTAAGAGTCTATATCAAATAATATTTAGATTCAAAAGGAAGACTCTAGTGATAAATACTGACTAAAAAACTTAATATACAAATAAAATAATCAATTATCGACTATAATATAGTGAAAAATCACTACAATATAACCATAAACGCCGCAAATAGAATGGACAAAATCTGATTCTAAAGAACAAATTACAAAAATTAAACCGAAGAGTATCGATAAAACATGAAAAAGCCACATCCCCTCCCTCGTCAGTGTTTTCTCTAATCCCTCATAAGTCGCCAGAGGAGGTCGAATCGTGTATTTATTAAATTCTGTACGTTCTCTGTCTACTCTGAGACCTTTCAGCTCGATATCACTTAATTGGTTTTAAGACATACCCTTGCAGGTATTTGTTAAATCTGTTTATTTTTGAGCGCTTTGTTTGCAGATTTGTTGACCGAGCGAGCGAAGCGAGCGAAGCGTCTCAGTTTCGAGACTAGCCAAAAATTGTTTTGTCCGTCTGTCTGTCTGTCTGTCTGTCTGTCTGTCTATCTGTCTGTTCTCGCCTACAGGTCGCATTTCTTAACCGATTCTCATGAAATTTTGTAAGCAGGTTCAGCAACTACATAGATTTTTTTTGTCGAGCCAGTTTTTCGAAATTTTTCAAAATGTCGGAAATATGGGGGTTTAAAATTTTAAAACTGTCATATATTCGCCATTTCAAAATATTTTCAAAAATGTCATAAGACTTTTTTGTTGCCGTTATAAAAACGATTTTTTTTTATTAAACAACTTTTTTGTTTGGACAAATTTTTTATACGTTATAGGTACTTAAACGGGTTTAGGGTGCCTCGCGAAGTCTAGCTGACTAAGCCGTGACGGATATACAATACAAATCTTCTTACAACATATACTAAAACTATTTAAGGGTGAATTCAGTCCGGGTTACTTAACAACTTTCTTACAAATACATACACCCTGGGGTCCACGAAGTAATTTCTCTGAATAACTGTTATGGTTATTATTTTGAGTTTCATAAGTAGTTCTATAAATTTTGATCATATTTAACCGACTTAAAAAAAGGGTTTTGCTTATTTTACAATTAGTTTTTTTTTCAGTTTTTGCTTATTTTAATCGATGTTGGCTTGTTAATTAAATTTAGCAATTTTGTTGAGCGAACTTTCGTTCAATCGCTATCGCTGCTTGTCTGTGCTTTTGTAGGAGTATTAGTAATTATGCTACGAACTAACAAGAGATCAACAGCAACCAAAGCCCGCGAAGTAGCTTTACGAAGAGAATAAGAAACCAATGAGCAGCGACATAGAGCCATGGCAATACAAATAAACATTTAAACGAAAACCCATTAATAGTTATCTGGTTTTTCCAACAACGAGCTGACGTTGTCATTTGAAAAATGATATGTCATTTTTCGGTGAAAGACTACTGGTACAGAACTGAATTTTAGCATCACGGTAGACCTCATATCCATGGGATTGTATGGTTGGAAGGTGCTCCTGACATTTTAGAGCTAGATCGAAAGTCATTTAAAGAAAGGGCTGTGATTGGCAACTATTTTGGAAATTTGGTCACAACCATGAATCCGCATATCGGTAAACCTGCACCGATAATTCATCCAAATCAGGTACATAATTCTGAAATAATAATCGCGAGGTCTAAGTTCGTGGCGAACTACTAGTTTATACTTTGTTTAGATTTTTTCATCAATTTGTGATTTCTTTATGCTCCTGGTCTCTTTCTCTCTTTCTCTCTCTTTCTCGTCTTAGCGCGTATCCGTTTGCATTCCCAGCTGTGGTGCTTCACATAAGGATATCATACAACTCAGTGGAGAAAAAAAAACAAGAGCCATTAATACGTTTGACATCAATCTTCCCGAGGAATGTATTTGTTTCACAATTTTTTATGCATGATTCTAAGCTAAAAACTAAATGGCAGCAACAGAAATTTGCTAGGTGATTAATCAGATAAAACACCACTACCGTGGCACAGATCTCCAGAAAGATCAAGCAACTGAAAGAAAAGTAAGACTGAAGACCGAGACGTTTGGCGAATACCGACAATAGCTGCTGCTAGGCACTTAAATATAATAGATGACAGATGTTTCAAAAAATTCAAGTCTTAGGGAATAAGAACCACATCCGCAACCTGCGAAAAGGAAGTTTGTTTCAAAAAGTTTCTCTCTCTAGAATCACCTGGCCACATCAATATTATAATTCACTTAAACCAGACTGCAATATAGAAAAGCGATGCTAAGTGCTCGATAAATTCCCCATAAGCGGTTCCCTCGGGAGACAATTACATTAACCGAGTGGACACTCACCCAAATTGCCGGTACTGCTGCCTTGTGCATTTATCATGTGTCTTTAAATGGGTACATGTAACATACATACATACATACGTACATGTTACATTACTTGTCTAAGTGACTTATACAGTTACAAAGGTGGCCAAAATAAACGGGAAAGCTGAGAAACTACGCTGGGATGGTATGGACATAATGAGAGAGGAGAGCCACACAAACAGGGTGCTAAATTTGAAGGTTACTGTATAAAGGAACAGAGAAAGACCAAAGAAGAGGATGGAGAGCGTTAATGAAGATATGGATACGAAGAATGTGACAAGTATCATGACAAAGGATAGAGGAAAATGGAACAGACTCACTAATGTCCCGACTCCACTCAAAATAGGATATAAGAAGAGGAAGAAGGAAAGTTTTTCATAAAGTTAAGAAGAGTTCCTCTAAACTTTATAAGGGTTAGTAGCGACCTGCATTATACATGTAAACCTTGCTCTAAAACGGCTCCGTCCGTCTATTCTTGAAAAACACATAAAATCCGCGAAGTGTACTTCCACGACAGACGGCAAGAGGCATTTTGTTCTATAGGTATTATGTATTGAAGCCAGGAATGACGAATTAATGACAGGTGCAAGGCCTAGAACTGGTGAAAGAAGCGACGGATGTCCAGCAATAAGTAGACTTTATAGTCAAAGTCGCGAGTCAGAGTCGCACATGGTAGAGCAGTACAGGACCGAGATCGGCTTCAACGAAAAGAGGCCATGAGACTTCAAATAAGATACAATCTTACTTTTATCCTCTAAAGAAATTAAATTAAAAATGGCAATTAATTCGGTGATGTGGAGAAAAATCTCATTAATGTTCATTTTAATTAAATTTCTGACAAAGGTCTCTGATGAAAATCTGAAAAGGAACCTGATATAATGAAGTAACTAACAGATATAAATATATCGTCAATTATATCGTAAAGTAAAAGAATTCAACCTATCTCTTCCTGAACTTCAGTTACGCGACAAACAATTTTAACAATGAACTTCTTAGCACCAACTTGAACTTGAAGAGTTGATATAAAACTACAAATAACGTTTACAAGATCTCCTGTCCCTTTCACTGAAAACTCAACTCTGCTACCCTTAATATTAACTTCAATTTTGACTGCATCTTGACAGTTGTTAAAAACATCGAATACTTTTAAAAGTTTTGCGTCTTTATTGAATTCAAATAGGGTTGTATTTCGATTACTGCTTCTGAAAGGGCCATGTTTAAGTCCGATTACCTCAATAGAATTTCGGCTCTGTGTTTATTGTAGTAGTGTCGTTATTAGCTTACCGCTTTGTAAAAGAGATCAAGGGTGTCTGGCCTCGTTGGAAAGGCTTCATCGCGTTAAGCATTCACGTGTTACAGGAAATCTTTGTCTAATGCACTTGTGCGCACTTGTGTTTTATTGTTACTATGGAAGTTTTTATTTTTTACAGATAGACAAACATTCCTACTAAGTACATCATGTATATCATTCAGTGGTGTTCGTTAAATGAAAGCAGATTTGACTATACTGTGTATTTATTCCTTTCATTCATTTTCATTATAATTAATGGGAGTTGTTTTCTAAAGTAACTTATAAGAATCCTTAATTCATACTTCACTAGAGAACACTTTGATTACATGCATGTTTCTCTACGCGATCGAATCAGAAATGAGGAGATTCGTAGAGGAACGAAGGTCACTGACATAGCCAAGCGGATTAGCTCATTAAAGTGGCAGTGGGCGGGGCACATAGCGCGAAGAATCGATGGCCGATGGGGCAGAAAGGTTCTCGAATGGCGGCCACGTACCGGCAAGCGCAGCGTAGGACACCCACGTGCTAGATCGTCAGACGACCTGCGCAATGTTGCAGGAAGGCGCTGGATGCAGGCCGCTTCCCGCTTCCGATCGGTAGTTTTGGAAATTCTTGGGGGTGGCCTATGTCCAGCAGTGGACTTCCTGTGGCTGATATGATGATGACTGCTCCGGCAGTTGAGAATGGATTCATAACGAGTATAAATGGCAAATTGTATAGAGTCAAAACACTAAAATATGCCGTTTGGTTTTCGGCAGAGTAGAATAGGGCCACTCCAAGTCCTCCCGTGGATTTCGTAGAAGGTGAATTAGGGAATACAAGGTAAACAAAACTAAACACACCAATGAGACCTCTCCAACCCATCTGCTAGCGAGGAGAGTGTAGGCAAATTCCTCTGGCTGCTGTGGTCAAGTATGGCTCCGGTTGCAAGATAATGATAAACTACAATAATAAAAGAGCATTATCTATTGATCTATCCTCTGTTTAATTTCGTGATCTCGAGCTTCGATATTTTAACATACATACATACTATCACGTCTCTATCCCTAATGGGGCAGACAGAGCATTTTGGGTCTTGCGGTTCTATGCAGAGCCCAGGGCGCAAGACCCAAAAGCCACTTTTAGCGTCATGGTAGGCGAGAAGATGGAAAAGCAATCAATATAGTGATGGGTTGCTAGCTGCATCGCCTGTTAACATGATTTGCATTTTTGCCCATTCCCTCGATCGGCTTTTACGATCTGCGTGGGAAGAGAAGCAGCTGGTACATTCTAAGTTTTTTTTTTATTTCTCCCAGACCAGCATGGCAGAAATAAATAAAAAACTTAGAATAATATTATAAGTCTGCAGTATAACCGGTTTTATAAGAGCGGTTTTTTCATACAGCCTAATCCGTAGACGTTTGGACTAACACTAGCGGCTATTTCGGGAGATAAAATAATAACGCGGCCCAATTCTCTACTGTAACGTGTACACATAGCGATGACTTTAATTAACCTAGTACTCTAGATCAAATATTCTCTCATGCTGGTCTGAGAGAAAGAATACGCTTAAACGTACCAGCTGTTTTGCTTCCAGTGCAGATTTTAAAAGTCAATTAACCCATTCGCAACCGCCAATACCAGACACAATAGAAAGACAATGAACGTGGGCATTTATGAATGTCGTCCGGGTCTGGGTTAAGGGAGTGGAAAGTTTACTCCTTTCTTTTTAGTTAGTTTCTGTTGTCGGTACTGCTGACCCCAAAAGATTACTTTCACAGCATCACCTATTGGTTTACTGGTAGAAAAGGCCTCTGGCCTTAAGTCCACCATTTATATGTATTTTGTAATGAAGTTAAATAAATAAATGAAAAATGGACGATATCTCAATCATGTTTATAAGCTAGCAACCCCTCTCTATTCGATGTTATCTTGACACCTTCATACACATCTCTGCGTTAAATTTAAAAGTGGCCTTTGAGTCTTACTTAAGCTTTTTGTTTGCCCCGTAAGGGTTGGAGAAGTATTTTTTTATGATAACCATACTTTTTTTTCTTTTCATATTTCCATATATTATGTTCCTTGGGAATAAATAGTTCTTCAGTATCATGGCTTGATTCTTCCCATAAAATAGTTTCAGTATAGAGTTTCGGTATTGTTATTATGTTACGTATGTAAAATTCCTGCATGCATTAATTTTGTAGACATTTCATGTATAGCGTGTTGATTTGTTTTCTTTTTTTGGTCATAAACATATAACAATATAATTTTAACTAAATAAATTTAACCTTCAACTAAAACTAACTAAAATTAATTAATAATAATTGAAATATTAAATTATATAAAAAATTGAGGCCAAATCGCTGCCGTCACAGGATTTGGTTGATTTGATTATTTTTCCGCTATAAATTAGCACAAATCAACCATCACTTTGAATGGCACAATTAGTCCAGGCTCTAATACATTTACAGGTCGACGGCCCGAGGCACAAAAACTTTCCTTGATAAAAATAGACATCTTATATTCTGCACTGCTGAGATTACTCATATTTTCAAATCCGCTAGTTTCAACAAGTCAAATGAAAATAATAAACATTGTCTGTAGAATTTGTATTAAATATCACTACCTCCGTGGTGTAGTGGTTAGAGCGTTCGGCTCATACCCGGAGGTCGCGGGTTCGATTCCCAGCGGGGGCAACGACTTTGTGTTGTTGTCCTAGTTTGGTTAGGACATTGCAGGCTGATCACCTGATTGTCTGATAAGTTAGATGATCCGTGCTTCGGAGGGCACGTTAAGCCGCCGGTCCCGGTCACTGTCTTTGACTTTGGTCGTTACCTAAAACCACGTCAGATGCCTTTAAGGCGGTTTAAAAACTCTGACACTAGTGTTAGATACTAACACACACGATAAAAAGAAGATTAAATATCACGTCGTGACATCATAGTTTTTTGGAGTTAAATAGCACTCCTACTATCAGTATTTCTGCGAAAATCACGCTGAAAATGGATATGATCAAGGCAACTGAAATTTATTAGTGACGTTTTATGCTCTTATCAGTACAAAATAACCTATTATTACCTAACCCCCAACAAGAAAGAGAGGTCTTATAAGTGACGCTAATGTCTGTCTGTCTGTGGCATCGTAACTCTCGAACGGATGGACTGATTTCAACGTTTTTATTTTTACGTGAAAGCCACTTGCGGTGGTTTTTAGCCATGATTAATTAAAATCGGTTGATTCGCTTAAAAGTTATTGGGTATTAAGATAGATAGATAGATAGATAATACGTTTATTCACGAAAACTGTATCACATACACACACGCTTCATAGTTAGGTTTTGTAATTTACCTGACATATAATAGATGGTGCTACGGATATCAGTTCCACTTCGGTTAGAATATTATGTAGTTCCGCTACTTATCGCTAGATGGTGTCGAGGGTTTTTAATTTACCTAGCAAATAAACTTGTTGACCCTGGATACCTTATTGCGGCGCCATTTTGACACGTATGATAATTGTAAGCCCGTTTTGACTCTTGTTTAATGGAAACTACCAAATACTGCAGACAGAAGGCACGTTAAGCTGTTGGTCCCGGCAGTCGACAAACTATGTGAGCTTCAAAAAAAAACTATGTGGGCCCCTAGCTTAGCCTGACTACTTACACGTAAAACCAAAACATAGTTAAACACAATACGCTTTAAATCAGACATAGCAATCAACGTCAAACCACATATTTCTTTATCGTGTGTTTTCAAACAATACTGACCTTGTGATGGAAGCTAAAATTACTTCGTAGACGAAAGTTTCCTAGCGTAGATTGTACAATGTGTACTTCGTACGCAGTAAAAAATCGAGGTCAGTAGTACAAACCATATTTCCAAACTTATGCACTATTATATGTATTGAATGCACCTGTAAATCTTGTAACTAGATGACTCACCTAGGTCTTCTCGAAGGCAGAAGAAACTTTAACGGCCCAGCAGATTTCCTCCTGCCCTTCACCACGGGCACCATAAGGAAGTCTTCGTCATCCGTCTCGGAGCCACCACTGTCGAGATTCACTAGCGCTGGCGCCGACATCCGCCTGTCAGGCATAGTCTTAGGCCCTTCCAACATGTCCCTTATCACTTCACAATATTTACAAGCGTTCGCTTCATCTATATACGCTTTTGTAATCGCATACGCATAGTTCTCCAAAAAACACTTATGACACCCCGGCACATAAGTACTCTCCACATCTGTCGACTCCTCACTAGGATCCTTCTTCTTTAAATGTAACTTTTTCTCCATAGTAGCTAAGTTACTCGCTAGAATTTTCTTCTGTTCTTCTTGATGTATCTTCTCTTCTTCTTCTAACTTCTTCTGTCTTATCTCTTTTAGACACTCGTCTTGATCGTTGTAGTATTCCACGCATTTGCGCTCTTTCTTGGACGGTTTCGTAGGACTTCGCTTTTTTAGTTTATTACTACATATGTTTACGTTTATCGGCTCTATTCTTAGAGACTTCATTTGTTTTATTATGTGCTCTTGCACGTACGGGTGGCCGTAAGACGACGCATCGTCTACGGTATTGGCAGTGTTCTGTGCGTTCACAGTTTTGGCACTTACGTCGTTGTCTTTGTTTCTAACTATTTTATCGTGTTTACTCTTGTCTTTGATGTAATGATCGCCGTTGCTTTTACGAGCGTTTTTAACTGTACACTTGACGGATGAGGAATCCTCGTCGAGACATGTTTCGTAGCCGTCTATCTCATGATCGATGTACAAAAGAGAATTGTTTTGTTCCTGGACGGATATTCTTGTGGTCGCGTCATAAAAACTGCTAGTCTCGTCTGGCGAGTTCAGGCATTCCTTCCAACTCTCGTCGCTCTTAACTTTTTCTAGCGTAGTTTTTTCAACCTTATTTTCATCACACTCTTTCCAGTACTTATCGAAACTTATTCTTTCTAATCCCGTCGGGGTCACAGCGAATACCATTTCATCTGATGTGGAAATATCTTTACTCTGTTGTTTAGACAAGCACCTTTCTTCATCTTCTTTTCTATCTACGGACTTACTTCTTAAATTGAGTTCTCTAGGCGTCGCTAATACATCATCTTCAGTAATGGTCATGTCATCATCTGGGTCATCTAATGAGTCCACTGATTTCGATGATTTTAGGTCAGTTACGCCATTGACCTTTTCGATTTTCTTAGTGACGGTGTCAGTTTCCATCTTCTTGCAGTCTTCGAAGCTGAGATCACCGAAGGCGGAAAGTTCCTCATCTTTTATAGAAGCTTCTTCAGGCTCCAGACATATTTGAACTACCTCTAAGCCTTCTCCGTACTCTTGAAGGCACTCATGAAAGGAATCCATTCCTGTGTGGTCATCCGATGCCAGGGAGTTTAAATCCTGTTGAAGAAAAGAGAAAATTTCAGTCAAATACTGACTATAGCATAAACTTGACACTGATGATCAAAATTACTTACCGCTGAAAAATCTTGGAAATTGTTTTTTGTTATAATTATCTAGCTTTCAAACCAATATTATGCAAATGTTAATTTCAAGAAGAATATAAATAGTAAATCATTCTACTGGCCTACTTTTATGTTTTCATATTGACTCACGGTCGGTCTGTCTGCGTTTGTTACACAAACAAAAAACAAAAGAATGATGTTCGTTCTAGATGATGGAATTAGTGCAACCAATTGTTTGACGTATTTGTTTACGTAAAATCATTTCAATAATTATGAAATGAACATATAATTATGAAAGAAGTCAAAATATAAGTACCAAAATTTTGCGACATTTCTATTTTCAGCCTATTGTAGCTCACTGCAGGGCAAAGGCCTACTTAGGTCTGTATAGGCCAGACTTACTTTTGATGATTTTGCAGAAGGTTAAAATAAAAAACACGTGAGCTTTCGGCAACGTTTATTTGGCAACACACAACAAGCTTGAACAACATTTAACACAGACATCTTAAAGCATTGACATCGATACTATCTCTAGACTCACAACAACCGTTAAATCTATATCACTTGCATTTCAAAACAGCATCTATTCATTTGTTACTTATAATTTTTACTACATATCATTTTTTTTTTAAAGATTTTTCTGTGATTTTTTAAAAAACATTAAATTTTGTAATAATTTTCCAGATTTTACATTCCTAATAGTTTAATAATAAACTATATTATACCCACATTTGTTATATGGACAACATTTTTAAATACATTTAATGTGGTTTTTAAGACATTTGTAATAAATATTCAGATTTTACGTGTAATAACAAACTATATACTTGCCTACACATTATTGGACAAAAATTCGGCGTCGAATACTGTGATGTGTGTAAATTAATACATTTGATTTAATTAGATTCGAAAACTCGACGCCGAATATTTAAATAAAGTGTATGTAATTGTTTGTTTGTAAAGAAAAGACGAATATGTTTTATGTCACTTCTTTTTCACAATATTTAAATTTTTTGAAATTTTTAAGGAGACAATTTTGTTGCACTATATCAGGACTAAATAAATTTTATAAATTTTATTGACTACGAGCAGAAGCAGTTGTAGATAAAATGTATGTAATTTATGAATTTAATACATTTATTTTTATGCCTTTGTCCAGCAGTGGACGTCCTGTGACTGATATGATTATGATGAATTAATGATTAAATAAATTAGAATTAACTGCTTTGACTTGACACCTTGCAGAGGGTTTCGATTTATTTTTTTATGTTTTACACATACCTAGCTATCCTACTATTCTAACATTTAAATTTACAAACTCCGTTTTAATTCAGACTATTTCAATATGACATTACAGTCTTTATATTAAACCTATTTGAAAAAGTACGTAATAAAATGTAACAAAAACTATAGAATAATTAAGATAACACGGTAAAAAACTCTAGAGTCAGAAGACACTTATAAAAAAATCTATAATGTTTGTTTTGACCAAGTCAACCATACAACTATGCTATCATAATACAGAAAATAATTGTGTTTACTCATAAAATTATGATAAGTAATTTGTGCGACCAGACTAAGTACATATTGAAAATCATTTAGTAATAAAAGTACTCCAGCTTATGCGATAAATGTAGCTAAATATTTTTACGTTTATAAAATCTTTTAACTATCCGTAATAAATTTCCAGCACTTAAATTCTATGATATGTTTGTGACCTGTTAAGCGTTACACGAGTAATTCTGAACCAATGTTGATACCATTGTTAATAGACTTATTTCATGATTTATTATAATCTTACATTGCGAAGCTCAAATCCAGTAAATTGACTAGAACATTTTATGCTAACAGTCTTATTCATAAAAAAATCTGCATTCCTATGCATTTTATAGTATAACGCTACTGCTTATGGTACTTTTATTTAGAAATTCTTTGAATTATCAGCAAACTCACTATATGACTTATTTAGGCAGGCAGATTTTTTTAAATATGAGAGATACCTACACTTCATTTTGTAATTGGCAATGTTTAATGTACATTTATTTTAAAACTGAATTTCTTTTACTACATCTCCTTTTTACATACATGTCATCATTTTGAACTTAATATTTTTATACGTATACAAGATTTGGCAGAAAATTATGTCAATTTGTTTATGACTTTTAAATAGCAGCAGTAGTCACCTTAAATATTTAAAACTATCACATTTAAATTGACTACATTTTTTATTTCTAAGTTTTTAAATTTATTAAGAGAAAACAAAATAAGCATAAATATGACGATTAACAAAAAAAAAACTTACAAATAAAAAAAAACGTCGTACATATCATTGCCCTGCGATTGAGTGCTCAAAGGCTGACAGCATTCCTACGCTGGTAGGCAATGCTTATTGACTACTACACGTTTCTAAAATTCCTAATCTCATTAATAAATAGACACCAATTTCTTAAAATCACATTTTAGTAGCTCAAGCTTAATATTAAACATAGTTTTTTTATTTTTATTTAACAAGTTACTTTTATTTTGTTTGGGGCTTCATTATTTCATATTTTAATTCAATGTCAAACATAATTTTCGGACCTTTTTTCAATATTATTCTTATGTTTCTATATCATTTATAATCATTATAATTTAAAGATCAATTAGATTCTCGCTTTATCATAAGTAGGATTTATACGAATAATTTCATTTTCAATGAAGTAGTATTTTTAGTACGCATTTGGCTCTATATTTTTTTTTATCGGCAATCGGCATATTTCAACTTGTAAACTCATTATCATATCGATTAAAAGATATAATAGTATTTTTTTCTCAAATTCGTAATTCATCGCATTTCAGCGTTCCTGAGTCCGTACAGTTTCCGTTTTCCGGTATTTCGACAGTCACGGTGTATCTGAGTTTCTCTTTATGTCATTTCATTGTTATTTCTGCCTTAATCTTCGGTGGCACTCGGAAAGGGGAGGGGAGTGGCGGAGGCTGGATGATGTCTTCAGAACATTGCAGTTGTAATTCCATTATATCTCTGTGAAGCGACATGATTAGACGCAGAATCTTCGTAAAATACTCCAACTTCTGAAAAAATAAAAAATATTTTTTTTATTTTATTCATTTTTCTTTTATTTTTATTTGAAAAGCATGCTTTAATATTGTACACTAAAGGGAAAATGCTACGTGAAAAGTATAAATTATAGTTTGTTTTAAATCTTAGAGCGGTAAGAATTCCCTTTACTGTACAAAAGATTAAGTAAGAAAATTTGAAATTGCATGCTGTATAAGGTACAAATACTGCTCTAAGCATAAGAAAGCCTTATAAAGGTAAATGTAAACTTACTTTCACTTTCCCCTGAGTGTACAATATCAATAGCTCAATGAGCTCAATCCATAAACACATTTTATAAAACAATACCTAATTGATTTTGTGCATTTTTCAATTTTTTTTTATTATATTTATATAATATGCCAAAATGCTAATGTAACTTGTTCATATTAAAATACTAAAATAATTTATTTTTGTAAACATTTTTAATTGCTTTTACAATTAAAATTAGCTAAAACGTACGTAAGTATTCTAAATACTTACGTACGTTACGTACTTAGATAAAATTAAAGATTTATTTAGTACTAAGAAATTATTAAATGTTTTGTTTGATCCGTTTATTTCCTATGAGATAAAAGTGACACACAGAACACTCATTATTTTTTAAGGGTTCAGATCGCGCCTAGTGTGATATACTTAATCAAAAATTCAATTTAAAGTCTCGAAATGGTTACAATTTATTTTTACAAACACATCATAACTGAGGCCTTAATATTTTCGAAACGCTTTTTGTGCTGAATTTGATGATGTAAAATAGTTTTATGTTTGGAACAAAATAAAGGTGCGTACACACCTGACTGCTCTGCATGCTGTGCCCGTTCGCTTTCTCGCCGCCGACGACCGTGCTGCACGGCAGCGGCTTCGCTACGCCGATCGTCACGATTCCTGTAACAATCATTAAAAAAAAATAAAAACCGACTTCACCCAGTGGCCGATTTACACACTTGGACAGAAGGCTATTTATATTTTGCCGCCCCTAAGCAGCGTTCACTGAAACATAATAAGAAAAGCCCCCTAACTTCTCGAATGCAATGCACGAAAAAAGTAAAGGGGGTGCTATTGGCTCAAAATTTGCCACCCCCCAAAATCTGCCGCCCTAGGCTTTAGCCTAATCAACTAATGGTAAATCCGCCACTGATCTTCACTCCTGAACTACAGAACCGAATTTGATAAAATTTCTATGAGACTTGACAAGTATACCCTTTCAAACAAGAAAATACTTGCTAATCAGTCCAAGCGTATTTGGATAATCGGTAAATCACATAAAAAAAAAGATCGCAATGAATTGATGACCTCCTTTTTTTTTGGAAAGAAAATTCAAGATCTGCTTATATAAAACTTTCCTGCTCTTTCACAAATATTTCAAAACCAAAATTAGGCAAATGGGTCTAGCCTTTCTCAAGACTATCGAAGAGAAATTATATAATAATAAAAATAAGAATGTGTATGTATGTATTTTTATTAATTTTAGTACCTATAAATTTTATTTAATAATTTTAGTTAAGTTAGTTTTAATCAAGTTAATATTTTAGTTTATTCAAAAAACACCACCGATAACAAAACCGAAGTCACTTAACTTATATATTTAGCTCTATGAGATACCAGAAAGAGCTATAAATATTTATAGTCTATTGCTAGATTTAGTAAAGTTTTTCTTCATATACTCGTACAACCTTGCTATAAATCTTCTATTTGTAAACAGTAAAGTATGTCGACTATTTTATGTGGAGATAATTATAGTAACCTACCTTCTTGCATAATAAAAACCGATTTGCGACACAACTTAATCATGAAATTTAGAACAAATGAAAAATTATTAAAAAATGTTTACGTACAGTTTTTAAAACAAAAATTAAATAAATTAAGGGCATGACTTATTTGCAGAGGTCGTTATCCATTATATAAGTTTATTTATATTAAAAATACAACAAAAACACTTATTTTCAGAAATAAACAATCACTGAAGATATACAGATTTGCACTGAAGTGAACTTGTCCTGTTATGAACGTTATCTGTTGTGTAATAATACTGTAATAACTACACGGAAAGTAATTATTTACCTTTTAAACATCACCGAGTTACAAAATATTGTTTGGATATGGCAACCAAACTCTAGTCGTGAAATAAATAATTATTGTGATGAAAACGGTAGCAATAGTCAGAACCGAAAAATTAACGTGTCTTCGGAAACATGGATTTTATTTTATTTATAAAACTCTATTACAAAAATGAAACCGTCAGACTAACGGCTCAAGGCTTTATCTATCAGTTAACCTATAGGTGGTGCTGATAAAAGCAAATTTATGACAACTTTTTGGTCAAAAATTTAAGTTTAAATCAGGATTTGACAAGTATATATATTTTGGCTGCCCTGGTTTTTAAGCCAAAACAAAAAAAAAAATACGTTTACAGTCAAAGTATTGACTACAAGATACTCACAATTTTTTTACCATGTCGTAAAAATATATAAATATTTACCTTATATTTCTTTATTTCAATTTATTTTAGTGCCGTAAAATAAAACTTCTTAAGACCTTCAAATTGAACTAGTATTTATTATAACAAATTAATTTTACATCTCTTTAGAATAAAATCCAAAACTAGTAAGTAAAGTAGTCCTGGTTCTCAGACACCTTATCTTTTATGATTATTTAATATTTGTGGATGATTTCAATGTTATTATCAAAAGTGTTTACATGATAGCAATGTAAGGCAGTGCGTTCAGAGCGTATATATGGCTAAACAAAATATACTAAAACTATTTTAAGGGGAAATTGGCTTGTCAACTAAAGAATATAAGTGTTGTAGGTGTCTTTAATCGAAGATATAGACAATTAGCTGTGCCCGTGTGTTTCGCTCCCCTTGGGATTTTCGGGTTATAAACTATCCTATGTCCTTCCCTGGGTATCAAACTGTATCCATAAAAATTTCACCTAAATAGGTTTAATGGTTGAAGCGTGAAGTGGTAACAAACAAACAAATGTACAAACTCACTTTCACATTAATAATATTATTATAAATATAAATAAATAAATAAATATATAGGGACAAATTACACTGATTGAGCTAGCCCTAAGGTAAGTTCGAGACTTGTGTTATAGGATACTAACTCAACGATACTATATTTTATAACAAATACATATATAGATAAACATCCAAGACCCAGGAAAAATTGAAAAAGGCGATTTTCCAACTTGCCCTGGCTGGGGATCGAACCCAGGACCTCCGGGTTTGCGGTCTAGCGTGTTGACCATTACGCCATGGAGGTCGTCAAGTAGGATAGGATTTAAAGAAAGTAATTTTAAATAAAATAAACAACTTGAGAGGTGTCAAGGGACACCCGGATGGAACGAAGTTCCTTTCGATTAATTAGGAGAGAGAGAGACAGACAGAGAAACGGCTTACAACTATAGCAAAAAGCGTCGTTACAACTTTTGGTCTTAATTTTTTCCGTCTAGCATTTCGCAACGCGCGATAAGGAACTTCGTTCCAAAAATGTAGTGTTATTAGGATTGCGGAAAATTGTGTTCGATGAAACGAGACTCACCCTTGGGAGCGCCCTTGATGGCGGCCACGGCGGCGGCCAGCGGGCTGCGCGCGACGTCTCGTCCGTTGACGGCCACGAGGCGGTCGCCGGGCGCCAGCCGCCCGTCCGCCGCCGCCGCGCCGCCGCGCACCACCGACCGCACCACGATCACCGAGCTGCCGGGCTCCGACGGGTCCTGCGACAGGTATCTCAAATGCGTTTCTAGACCTAACTGACGTCGTTTTTAGGGTTCCGTAGCCAAATGGCAAAAGCGGGGCCCTTATAGATTCGTCATGTCTGTCTGTCTGTCTGTCCGTCCGTATGTCACAGGCACTTTTTTCCGAAACTATAAGACCTATACTGTTGAAACTTGGTAAGAAGATGTATTATGTGAACCGCATTAAGGTTTTGACACAAAAATAAAAGAAAAACAAAAAATTTTGATAGTTCTCCATACTTAGAACTGAAACTCAAAAATTTATTTTTCATTAAACCCATACGTGTGGAATATCTATGGATAGGTCTTCAAAAATGATATTCAGGTTTCTAATATCATTTTTTTCTAAAACGAATACTTTGCGCGGGAGACACTTCCAAAGTGGAAAAAAGTGTGTGTGTCCCCCCCCCCCCCCCCGCCCCTAACTTCTAAAATAAGGGAATTATAAAACTAAAAAAAATATACTTTGTTCATTACCATAAAAACTACCAGCGAAAATTGGTTTGAACGATATCTAGTAAGTTGTTTTTTTTTAATACGTCATCTATACATCTATCTATACATATAATAAAACAGTAAAAAAAGTGTGTCTGTACATTAAATATATTTCCAAAAAAAATATTGGGGGCGATGGAGACGTAGTAATAGAGTAAGAATTTAAAAAAAAATGTGTGTCTGTTTGTCTGTATGTCTGTCTGTTTGTCAGTTTGTCTGTTTGTACACGCTAATCTCCGGAAATACTGGACGGATTCGAATGATTTTTTTATTGTTATATAGCTATTAAGCCTGAGCAACATATAGGGTATAAATGATTTTGGAAAATAGAACGCCTGATGCAAAACCGTAATGGTCCAGCTAAAGTATAAGAGATATAAAAATGTCGCCTTAGTAAAAGTTGTTCAACCTGATGAGCATTTTCCAGAGACATAAAGTCCACGCGAACGAAGTCGCGGGCTTCGGCTAGTAAATCATAAACGGTAATTTACCTTTCATTCAATCAACTCAAATATGAAAATTAAAAGAAAATATATACTGCAAGACTTTTATATTATGTTATTTGCTACTACTGAACCCTTCATGGGCGAGTCCGACTCGCACTTGGCCGCTTATATCCCTTTAGCCGCGAAATGGATTTATCCGACAAAAAATATCGTTCCCATTTCGGAATTGTCTTAGAGAATCCAAAGTCTTTTTATAATTTCAGTAAGAAAATTCACTGTCCGATAAATCCGACATTCGCGGTGAAAGAGTTAAACAACAGCCAATTATTTTAATGGATTCGGCTTATTTTCTCCACTTATAATACTGATCCACTGCCGGACAAAAGCCTCTTTTCCAGTACTCTAACCCTCTCGATAGAGAGCCTTAAAAACCTTATTCCTGCAATAGGAGTCACACTCGTCCCTCCATCTCTCTCTTGGGCTTACCGTATCATGGAATATATCGTATAAAGGAATACATTTTGTAACTGATACGGCCCAAAGTCTGCCTAGTTCACCTTCTTTGCGTGCCAAATATCATTTTTGAAGAAGAAGAAACTATTGCGCGCACCTCAGGCTCTAAAGTAGTGCAGCTAGAGATGCAAACAGAAACACACTAGGATGAGAAACCCAGGAGGTAATAATACAGTTCGAGTATATCAACGTAAATTTAATGGGTCACACACACCAACTGCTCTCCCAAACTCTACAGTGCTGTAGTCTTTTGCACTTTTGCCATGCATACATTTTGCTCAAATGTATATCTTCACGTCTCTATCTTTTATTTAAAAAAAATGTATTTTTTACCTTGCCATTTTCCAACTTGCCCTGGCTGAAAATCGGCTGCTGGCAAGTCTGGCAACCCAGGACCTCCGGATTGGCAGTCTAGCGTGTTGACCATTACGCCTCGGAGGTCGTTGTGTTTTACGAAGAAAACAGAGCCGGAGGTACCAGGAAGGTCTCGTTAGCAAAATCCCCACCATTTTTTCAGATGAAAAATGGAAATCAGAAATAATGACACGTTGCTGAAATATCATATAGATTTTACTCACCAGATAGTCCAATATACTGAAGCCCAACCCCCTGTCCTCCTTCACGAGCTGGATGTACGTGATCTTGTCGCTCCACATCGCCAGCCCGCTCAGCGGCTCCAGAGACCGCGACCGCTGCCGCTCCAGATCTTCATGACAGAACTCTGCAGAAGATGCATCACATTTTAGTAAATTCCAAATGAATATTCAAAGAGATTCTTAGTTTTAAAAAGTAGGTGTAAAATATGATCGACAGATTAATTCATGCTCAGTGTGTCGCTAGTCGGTGTGGTGTATGGGCCTTTAGTCAAATTCGTCCTGATGAAGAACTCCGGATGAGGTCGAAACATGCCGTCATCATAATCTTCATCAGGTCTTTTTGTCTCCACTGCCAGAGCACGACCCACTCTGTACTACCAGAGCCATACTTGGCCAGAGCAGCCATAGGACTTGGCCTACACTCTTGCTGGCCAGACCTCATTCTAATTAAACTGACCAGCATTTTATTTAATGCGGCTGAGGCGATGATGACATTGCAAATTATGAACTACTGCCTATGCTCAGCAGTGGGCGGAGGAAGAGCTGGGATGATGATGATGAGGCGATGGTGACTTATAATAAATTTCCATACCATCGTGGTCGTGCCCTGCCGACATAACGGTGGTAGCACTGCACATCGACGCGACAGAACTCTCAGACTTCGCCTTGATAAGCCTCTGAGGAGGAATCAGGAGATCTTGCAAACTGCCGCCTAGGATCTGATTCTGCAAAGGGGAAGAGAAAAAACACTCAGAACACTTCTGTTTGTAAATCTTTGGGAGAGGCCTATGTCCAGCTGCAGACGTAAGATTAGGCCCCAATTAGACACTGCAACTTTCTTCCATTTAAATCATTTACTGCTTCAATAAAATGATATGCAACAGACAAGAAATTTGCACTGTCTAAGTGGTCTTTATACACATTTCGGGCTTTAATAAAGAAATCCTTTACTTTCCTTTATCCAACCTTAGTGCATTTGGTTTTAAAACATCCTATAAATGCCCTAGACTCTAAAAACCCTGAACACTTACCCTTCCAAAACTATTCTCTAAACCAGTCTTCGGATGGTCGTCTCTCTTCCTCACGCACACTAAGACGACCGGTGACGTCACAGCTCTCAATCGTGTGACCACTTCCACATGATGTGCACCTAGTACTCTCCAGCCATTTACCTGCGAAATTTCAAAAATGTAAGCTAAAATCGCGAATGTCAGCCACGCAACAGCAAGCGCAGAATTGGAAACCCACATGGGTTTCCAACGATGCGTTTTCCTACAACTTTTCTCAGGTTGTTTGATCTTCTAATTAATACATACTTAAAAAGGTTGCAGGAAAACGCAGTCCGCTACCTAATCAGTACTTTAAGAAATAGGTTGTTTAGACTTCTTTCACTGTGAAAGAGATAATGATAATGAGTGTTCTTAACTACTGTGCTCCAGAGCTTGAAGTCTTGCTTTTCAACTTATTTCTTTTACATAAAACATTATATTTCTTCGGAAATCATCCCAAATTCTACTCTATCAAATTTTTATTTAAAACTTTTCCTCTGAACTGTGGCAGACTTCACCCAAATTCCTACTTTCCTCCACGTAGTAGATTTTCGTTTTCTTTGCAATATATCTGACCAACAGCTCATCACTAACGTTGTATACGCCATTCGGAGCTATTGCCCTAATTAAGTGCCTCGTTTACAACTGTTTGCCCCCCATTTCACGCAATGTGCCTTCCAGCAATATGTCCAGACAGCTACCTTTGCCTTTTATTACTAATCTCATGGACTTTGTAGAGAACCTATTAAAAATGCTACTCTATTGTCACAGCTATAGAATCTCTTTTCCTCTAAATCTCTTACCTCCAACAGCTCGTCCCCGACTTTATAAATGCCTAATGCTGCAACCGGTCCATTCGGAGCTATTGCTCTGATGTAATGCCGCGCTTGGACTTCTTTGCCACCCACTACGCGAACTGTGCCTTCGAGTGAGATTCCTAGACCACTGTCTTTGCCTTTCATTATTGTGCCGACCTGGAACGAAAAGTTAAAGAATATAATTTGGATATAGATAGATAGATAAATTGTTTATGTGTCACTACCGAGACATACACAAAAAGTTAAAGTATACATACATTGGTTACACTTACACAAGCTTGCAAATAAATACACAACAATAAATCAATTGCATGTGTGTACTGCAGCAAGAGATGTGGTTACAATGAGTGTTAGGTGTTTAACTTAAGTATGTATATTTGACCGAGCGAGCGAAGCGAGTGAGGTCTCTAAATCGAGTTGGGGGCGAAAACACATTGTATGTATGTATGTATGTATGTATGTATGTATGTATGTTTGTACCGCGATAGCAGCCGAACCGATGGTTTGATTTTGATGAAACTTGGTAGGCATGTAGGAAATATCAATAGAATTTTCAAGTTCGTTGGGCATCAAAATCGGTTTAGTAGTTTTTGAAATATTAATAAAAATGTCCGCGATTATGTAGCAAACGAAACCATAGCGCGTTCTAACTTCGGATACCGCCATCTAGGGGTTATTTAGTAAACTGAATTGCGAAATATAATCGCGAGGTCTAAGTTCGCGGCGAACTACTAGTATTTAAGAGCTACGCTCTAGTCGATGGAGTGATTTTCTTCCATTTTTCTCTCTCATTAGCTAGTCATTTCACTTCGCTGTACGACACGATGTCCTTCACCCGTTTCATGTAGCTTTGCCTCGGTTTTCCTGATCCTCTTTTCCCTTCTATTTTCTCTTTAATAATGTTCTTTATGAAATCATCGTAACTTATCAGATGACCTAACATTTTTCCTCTTGTATTTTCTATTAAGGAGGAGAATACACCTACTCTCTTTTACTCTGTTTAACTTGCAAACAATAAATACAGTACTTCTCACTTTTATTTTATATTTGAATTAACTTGTTCCACTGCTAAACAATGGCATTGAATAATAGTTAGCCTGCAAGTAATTTGAAATGCCATCATTAGACCAATTTCACATTAGGATTGGCGGTGGCCATTAAGTCCCTAAAAATAACATACACCAGCAATTGCAGCTTTGGACTTCCAACTAGTAGGTAGCTTATTATATCGCTGCTATTGAAAATCCTATTGTCCAGCATGTAATTAAAATAATTATGAAGCTGGAACTTACAATGATATCGAATTCGTGTTGATTCCCCGGCCAGTCGGGATCCTTCAGCAGTGTATCCCGCCATTTATCTTGGATCCTTCTCTCCCGCTGCGGCGTCTCCTCCTCCCGCCCGATGACGATCTCCGCCTCCTCCGACGGGGAGGTAGGGGAGGGAAGGTGCGGCTGAATCTCCGAGTCAGGTTCTGCTTCTATCACTGTTGATTCATCGTACTGGAAAAGACGAAATCATCGTTATAGATAGCTTTGAGATCGAGTTTGGTGGACGGGTGACATGGTGGATTACTACTGCTTTTACATTTACCTGATTTAGGGAGGGAGAGACAAAGTCGCCGAAAAAGAAAAATTGGTGAGGTAAGAAATCCTGGCTACTATTGAAAGAGGATACCAAGCTAATCACCAACCCTCACTAGTTGGAGAGGCACCTTTAAAAGAATAAGAAATTCAAAGAAATATCTACTCGATGTGGTTAGCGATATGTTATAATTTAGCTCGCGTCAGAACTCAGCACCTGTACGTTTAGATACCCAGAAATCCATTGCAAGCTAATTTAATTCTTATCACTCTGAACAAACGATTCATATCACTGAATTTCCCACTCCATAGTGGTCGCCGCGCGCGTGGGAATAATGAAAGTATATTTTCGATACATTAAAACGGGGCGTGACACAGGTATTGCTGCCGTGTGGTTTCCGGCAGAGTAGAATAGAGCCACTCCAAGTCCTCCCGTAAATGTCGTAGCAGGTGACTTAGGAAATACAAGCTAAACAAAGCTTACAAACATCAGTGAGACATCTCCAACCCGTCTGACCAGCGAGGAGAGTATAGGCCAAGTTCTCTGGCTACTCTGGTAGTACAGAGAGGGTCGTGCTCCTGCAGTGGAGACAAAAAGACCTGATGATGACCCAGGTATTACTTACCACACTAAAACTATACTTGGCAAGCGACGTGACGGACGGGCTTGGGGGTGCGATGGGTGACCGACGGCCATCTTGTGCGGCAAGTGCCTTCTGTAACTTTTCAAACCCCGCCCCCCGCAGATACCTGGAAAACAATAGATGATCTTATTCTTTCTATCTGGCCGTATATCTTTATTAAAGGCCGTGTGGTATCCGGCAGAGTAGAAATAGGGCCACTCCAAGTCCTCTCGTGGATGTCGTAGAAGGCGACTAAGGAAAAAGAAAACTAAACAAAGCTTAAAACATCAATAGGACCTCTCCAACCCATCTAGCCAGCGTGGAGAGTGCAGGCCAAAATCTTTGGCTTGAGAGGGTCATGCTCCTGTAGTGGAAAAAAAGGACCTGAAGATGATGATGATGATGATTATTCTCTTTATCCCTTTCTCTCTCTTTTCGTATGTAAATAGCTAACACTGGCGTCAGATTTTTCGAGCTGCCTTAAGGCCTGACGTAGCTCAATGACTGCCATTTGGTGATAACAGTGATTTTTAGGGTTCCGTACCCAAAGGGTAAAAACGGGACCATTTCACTAAGACTCCGCTGTCCATCTGTCTGTCTGCCCGTCTATCCGTTTGTCTTTCACCAGGCAGTATCTCATAAAAAGTGATAGCTAGACAGTTGAAATTTTCACAGATGATGTATTTCAGTTGCTGCTATAACAACAAATACTAAAAACAGAATAAAATAAATACTTAAGTGGGGCTCCCATACAACAAACGTGATTTTTATCGATAATGGTACGGAACCCTTGCGCATATCCGACTCGCTCTTGGCTGGTTATTTTTATCATGGCGTGGCGAATCCGAGACAAGGCAAGAATAAATTGGTACATGCAAAGATTCGATATCAAGAGCAGAATCCGTAGCATAGCAACGGCGACAGCGTTTATCGCGCGCTATCAACTATCACTATCTCGCTTTACGGTATAATAAAGAGCGACATGAAACTAGAACGTCGCGCGATAAAAGTTTATCCGGGTTTATCAACGGTGCCATGCTACGCGGCTCTAGATATCGCAAATGTGCATATGTACCGATTTATCGAGGAATTGTATCGAATTCGCCACACCAAAGCAAAGATGTCGATAAATCAATTGTTCCGGTGTTTGCAAGCAACTAGAGACGCAAAGTGTCAAAGTTTATACACGCAGACTTTTCATTGGTTTTGGAAAGAGAAATGATGTATAGTAAATAAATTCCTATACGTAATCCAAATTTGTGTATGACTTATGATGATTTGTGAGACCATGTAGTTATGCCCGTTTAAACTGCCGCGTGCGGTCGATGACCTCCGGCCGCCTAGTTCGAGTTTTAGTTCATTTTTTGTTTCAAATAAGGTCCTACTAACGATCCTTATAAAGTGGCCTTCGGCTCCAAAACCAATAAAAAATCACCGTGTAAAAAATATCATACACAGGAATATTTATTTTCCCTAGACGAAACTACCATGGTACATATTTACCCTAGACTTCTCCATACAAACGTAGTACACGTTTAATTTTGAAACCACATGTCAGATTCCGGTAAAAATTGGTAATTGTAAAGAAATTGCAATTATCTAGGGTTATATTGGGTTTCCTATGGTAAAATTATGAACTGGAAAGAAAATATAACGATTTAGAAGTTTTCCATACTAATGGTCAAAAATGATATAAAACACTATATTCTATTTCAAGTTCATATTTTTACTGTCGGAAACTAAATATAAACCTAGATAATTGCAATATCTTTGAAATTACAAAATTTTGCCCAAATCGGACATGTCGTTTTGAAATAAAACGTAGACTACGTTTGTATGGAAAGTTGTATTTTGGTCTAGGGTCGGGGGACCCTTAAGTCTCGGTAGATTGATTAAATTTTCTTTTTTACCCGTCTTCCAAAAAAGGAGGAGGTTATCGATTCGTCGCGATCTTTTAGGGTTCCGTAGTGAACATGGAACCGTTATAGTTTTGCCATGTCCGTTTGTCTGTCCATCCGCGGATACTATAAGTATATAACAAAAGCTTGAAAAAAAAAACTTTTTTTACCATATCTCCCATACAGGTTAAGTGGGAGTCAATTTTTATTCCTCGAATAACCCATCCTGTGGGATATCGTTGAATAGGTCTCTTTTTAATATATTGTGAGTTTGGGAACACCATTATTCGATTTAGGGATCCGTTTCTAATTTTGTTAGAGTCAAGTCATTGTAATCATTCATAAAAAAAATACAAACGTCTGCTAAACCTAATTTAGTTAAAATATGTTTTGTCTCGTTTTTTCAATGCTACGTATTGACAAGAAAGTAAGGGACAAAATATATTTTAACTGCAATAAGTTTAGCAATCGTATGTATTTTTTTACCACAAGGTATTTGACGACCTGACCAAGGTCGCCGGAAAGCGCTGGATGCAGGCCGCTCTAGATCGGTTATTTTGGAAATCCATGGGAGAGGCCTATGTCCAGCAGTCTTCGCTATGCAACTGAAATTATGATGACGAAATTATATTTTTTTTATGAATATGAGAGTTTGTGTATAGTCCTGTATCATCATCGTCCACTGCTGGACATAGGCCTCTCCCAAAGATTTCCAAAATGACCGATCTAGAGCAGCTTGCATATGGAGACTTGTATATGGAGCCCTTATATATAACTGGTAACGGTGCCGGGCCGGGTAGAAACCGTCTGGTGGGCACAGGCCCTTACGTACCTCAATGCTTTCAGTCTCACCACAGGCCCCTTGGCATCCCTGAGCAGCGCGACAGCCCTGTGGTTCGTCACCCCGTGCAAGCATATGCCATCCACCTGTAAAGAACATAAAATTTGGTTAAGCAGTGCAGGAGCTCGGTGGTTCGGCCGGAGTGCGCATTGCTAGCGCTTTCGCAAGTAAAGCGACACCGGGCGTGGTCTGCAATTGGATGGGTGACCACAAGTGGCATAATACATTCTCGAGCTCCTTCCGTGCTTAGGAAAGCACGTATAAGCGGTTGGTCCCGATTGTTATCATTGTATAGCAGTTCTCAAGCTAAGTCAGATGCCTTTAGGCAGCCTGATAAATCTGACACCAGTGTTGGCCACTTACACACACGAAAAACAAACAAAAAGTACAAAAGGTAAATATGTTTTGTAATTTATGAGTGACTGAAGATCTTTCATGCTGGTATGGGAGAAAGGAAGAACTTGGAATGTACCAGCTGCTTATTTTCCTGCGCAAATCGTAGAAGCCAATCACGAGAATGGACGAAATTCAAACAATTTTGGGGGTGTTTCAAATTTAACGTCTGTCAGTCCGTCTGTGGCATCATAGAGCTAGAATGGATGGACCAATTTCAATGCGGTTTTTTTAAGTAAAAGCAAATGCCCTTGCAGTGTTTATTAACTATGTTTGATTAAATCGGTTCAAAAGTTTAAAAGTTATTCGGGGTTAACGCTTGAAAGTCGGGGTTTTTTAATTTCCTAGGAAATAAACTTGTGGAACAAGGGTTCTTGCATCCTTTGTACGCTACTAAGGATGCAAACGAGAACGCAGATGTATGTATATTTATAAAGAGGTCGTTATGTTTCTCGACATTGACTGTGATGGGACGTGCACCCTTGAGCGCACATAACTATGCATAGGGTTCGTGTGCAAGGTCGTCTGCCTAAGGAATGTTGGCGCCACTCCACGGTACAGACACACCTACGACAGGGGATGAAAACACATTAAGTACCTATATCAAAAACTCTAATAGGAATCAAATTATTTTTCTTTATTATTAACAGCTGTATCAAAGGAAAAATATTATTTGAAAAGACTTTTAAAAAGGAGGACGTCACCGATTACTCAAAGACGCCTAAACCGATTAGGAAAATTATTTTTTATTTGCAAGGGCATTATTGTCAGAGAAAGATCTAAATCAGTGTAGTTTGAGGGTGAAATCGGTTTTTATTTTATCGCTCATTTTATTCAGTCTAATAACATAAAACTCTTAAAAAATAATAAGTCAAAATAAGTTATTTGAAAAAACTTCATTTTTTCGTACCAATTTTTATTGTGAGGCCAAAGTACTTTTAGGCCAATTAATTAAGCCCAAACTCGATGAGGTTGTGTCGTTTTATTACAAGGTTCCTATGGCCAGCTCCCGACTTCATCATCAGATCTTCCTGTCACAATAATATTCTCAATCGGAAACCGGAAAGTCGTCAAATTTAAGAGTCCCCTTACCCTAGACTTCTCCATACAAATGTAGTCTACGTTTAATTTTGAAACCACATGTCAGATTCCGGTAAAAATTGGTAATTGTAAAGAAATTGCAATTATCTAGGGTTATAACTGGTTTCCTATATTAAAATTATGAACTGGAAAGAAAATATAACGATTTAGAAGTTTCCCATACTAATGGTCAAAAATGATATAAAACACTATTTCTATTTCAAGTTCATATTTATTTTACTGTCGGAAACCAGTTATACCTAAACCTAGATAAATGCAATATCTTTGAAATTACAAAATTTTGCCCGAATCGCACATGTCGTTTTGAAATAAAACGTAGACTACGTTTGTATGGAAAGTTGTATTTTGGTCTAGGGTAAGGGGACTCTTAACTTGCAAGATTTGATTACAGACAGACAACGGGACAGATGTAACTAAATGAACCGGTCAAGACCCGCACGACATTAATAAATGTCCACGTTTATTGTCTTACTATTGTGTCTGGTATTGGCGGTAAAGGAACGCTGAAAGCTTGTAAAAACCCGTATAATCCATGGTATAATAAAATTAGGTATTCTCTTTCCGTGACAGTTGATGACGTAGGTGGAACTTGTCTACGTCATCAGTTTGATATGTTGCCACTGTGTGAAATTGAATTACCCGAGCGTAATGCATTTTTGAACTTTATATACCAATTTCGAATTAATACATACATACTATCACGTCTTTATCCCTGATGGGGCAGTTACTGATAAATTCAATATTTTATAAATTGATATAATGGATCCATTATATCAATTTATAAAATATTGAATTGATGAATCACGCAAACTGAAATCAAGTTACTTAATATTTTATTTAATATTCATGAACTTATTGTGAAAGTCCTTTAATTTACTGAAAAGAACAATTAGTGGCAGGCAACACTTTGTGACGTAGTCAAGTTCCTTCTCGGGAAGAGAATACCTGTTTTATTATACCATGGTATAATCTTTCGTTTAGGTCGTTCTGAGTGACCACATGTGAAGTATAAGTATTATTTGTTTTAATATACCGCCAGAGGTTGCAAATATTGTATTTTCATTCGCTTCGATTGTTCCTCAAATAATGTTTTCGGGTTTTGAAACAAAATATTTGCAGGTCCGATGCGAGTTATAACAAAGCGTCTTTCGTTGAATATTTTTTTAGGAACGATGTTGTTTGGAAGTGTTTGTTTGATTGTTTTTAATTTACGCCGTAACAACGGTACGTTGACCTTACATATTATTTTATATAAATTAAGAAAAACAAGTTTTTGAATTTCGTTAGCCGCTTGGAATATGTTTCAGCTGGTTTTAAATGTACTTTACGACTTCGTATATATATTATAAAATATAGTATCGTTGAGTTAATATTCCCATATCACAAGTTTAAGCTTAGATACTTTTGGGGCAAGCTCAATCAGTGTAATTTGTATAAAATTTATATTTTTATTAGTAGACAGTAATAAAAATACCTATGTGATCTTTTCTGACGTCTAGAATCCTTGTGATGCACAAGAGCTTTAGAAGCTTAGAACATATACACGGTGATTTTTCATTGGTTCTGAAGCCGAAGGCCACTTCATAGGCATCGTTAGTAAGACCTAATCAGCTAGTCAAAATAAAAATTCAGGAACAAAAAATGATGTCTAAAACTCGAAAGTAAAATTGTGAGATCAATTAGTAGTACCACCGCCATACACCGCCCGCCGGCCGGCCGGGGTCATCGACATTACGCAGCTGTTGGCCGGCGTATAATCTCGATCGAAATTCAATTACGCAACTTTTTTATCTTTTGACATACAGAAATTTGGATTACGTATATGGATAGAGGAATTGATTTAGTATACGAGATTTTTTTATCCAAAACCAATGAAAAGTCAGCGTGTATAAGAAGTTTAATAAAACCGTAGTACCTTATTAGTAATCTGTGGTAATGCAAAGGGATTTCGACGAATTACTAAAGACTATTCTATTATATTATTAAATAACAAGCCGAAGCCCGCGACTTCGTTCGCATGGACTTTATGCCTCCGGAAAATGCTCATCAGGCTGAACAACTTTTTCTAAAGCGCCATTTTTATATTTCTTGTAGTTTTGCTGGACCATTATAGTTCTGCATTAGGTGTTCCATTTTCCAAAATCAATTATACTCTTACTAACTATATAACAAAAAAAGTTTCATTCGAATCGAAAACAGACAAACTTTTTTTTAATTCTTACTCTATTACTGTTTCCATCGCCCCTATAATTGTTTTTTTGGAAGTTTATTCAATGTACAGACATATTTTTTTACTGTTTTATTATATGTATACTTAGATATAGATCAGAAGTTTAGTAATATTAGTAATCTGTGATAATTTAAAGGGTTGTCAACAAATTAAATAAACTAAAACCTAGTAGTAAACATGATAATTATGTTTTTCCAAGAAAAAGTCTGAAGTATTTCCCTTTGATTCATGAAGTCATCAATTAGGGCCAGTACAGTGACCTTATTGATTGGGAACGGCTGCCGATCGGTCATTGTTTATGCAGAAGTTCCATTTTTGAAACGCGGAGTCACCTTAACGAATGGTTTTTCCATACAAAAAAATCGTTCGTTTAGTGACTCCGCATTTGAAAAATCGCATCTCAGGGCTCGCTGCCACCGGGAATAACCAGAGACCCGACGGCCGACGTCATTTAACAACAGTATGCCTAGAATGCAAACTGGAATACGCTCGGATGAGCGAGGTTATCTGTTGTATTTAGGTTCCCGTACCCAAAACGTACATAAGGGTTTTTATCATCATCATTTCAGCCGCGTAACGTCCACTGTTGGACAGAGACCTCTAACAAGGTTTTCCAAAATTACCGATCTAGAGCGGCCTATTACTAAGACACTACTGTCGTTTGTTTGTTTGTCTGTCGCCAAGCTGTATCTCATGAACCGTGATAGCTTTCACAGATGACGTATTTCTGTTTCCACTATAACAGCAAATACTATAAACAGAATGAAATAAAGGTATTTGAGTAGGGCTCCCATACAACAAACGTGATTTTTTATAGAACGAATCCCTTCGTGCGGGAATCCGACTAGCACTTGGCCAGATTTTTTAGCACTTCTTTTAATGTGTATTTTTAGGCTATGTTTAGCAGTGGACTTCATGCGGCTGAAATGATAAATGTTAATACCAAAACATGACTGAGCCAAGAGTGTAAAAGTGTTAAGTGCCCGTAAAGGTTTAATTACTGAATAACCATTTGAGTCTTTGAGTCACGACGTGTCCCACCCAATGTTCTAAGCCAAGAGCTTCAGGGGAGAGAAAAAGAATAAAAATAACCGGCCGACTCAGCTACTTGTATCTAATGGCGGGCACTCGACTCGACCCGGTTACGGTAATACAATCACCCGGCTCCTATTATGATCCGGGTGCGATTGTGGCCGGATAAATAGTTATTTTCATGAATCTGATCGGTCTATTGTCCACATAATAGATCTTTTTTGTAAAAGCAAAACGAATTCTATGAAGATTCCTAGGTATTTTTTTTTATTTTTTATTTAGAGACATTTAGCACATTGCCTTATTTTTACGTAGTCGTTCAATTAAGAAACCAAACGTCATTGTTCCCGTAATATAAATAAACTCTTAACAAATGGCATTTTCTCCCAGTCAACCATAAGGATAAACAGAGAAAATTATGCGACACAGAAAGCAATACATTATGCTTACATAATAAAATATTACTATACCTATAACATAAAATAATGAATATCTACTTATACAATACACACCTATACATCTACTTATTCTACCCGACATATAAATAGCTATGAATAGAATAACTAAATGACGACTTTATGAAGAAGATAATATAAGATTTTTTATTCAATGTAGGATAAATTTATCTCTTATTGAAGGTCATTTTTTAAATAATTATTATTTTCGTTCAAAAGCTAAAAACTACTAGCGTTTCGGAACGACCACTGCTGGGAAGATTACGCCGAAAGAAACCCAGTTCAGTATTGGTCCCTACCCAGCCTGATGGGCTATGTTACAATTACAATACAGATTTACACTTAAGCTATACATTTAAATTAGACAATTACAATTTGCAGTCAACTATTTCCAAGAAATGAATGTAAATTTTATGAATAATATGAATTATTTTACAGACACATATTTGTGATTTGTGAGTAATGTGAAAAATAAAAAGTAAGGATGACAACATTTTTTAGTACAAAGGCTTATTCATCAAAGCTAACAGCATCATATATACAGGTAAAATTATACTGGTTAAGCTATGATCTATCGTACGATATAAACTATCCCGCTTAATGAAGCTTGAGAAAGCACCGTGGTCAATTAATTAGTCCACAATGCATGCTGAGTATTCGCATCACGGTATCACGCTCAAAGTGTAAAGATTAATAGGATAGTTAAGCGTGCTATTACTGAGAATATGATGCAATATAATTATGTCGCTGGTTTTAACTGCCTCCGTGGTATAGTGGTTAGAGCGTTCGGCTCATACCCGGAGGTCGCGGGTTCGATTCCCGGCGGGGGCAACGACTTTGTGTTGTTGGCCTAGTTTGGTTAGGACATTGTATCACCTAATTGTCTGATAAGTAAGATGATCCGTGCTTCGGAGGGCACGTTACGCCGTCGGTCCCGGTCACTGTCTTTGACATTGGTCGTTACCTAAAAACCACGTCAGAGGCCTTTAAGGCGGTTTAAAAAACTCTGACACTAGTGTTAGTTACTAAAACACACGATAAGAAGACTGTTTATAATGCATGATGGATAAGTGTCACGCAGTTAGTGTAAAGTGATTAGACTAGTAGTGTAATTTTTAAAACTAAAGATTGACTTCACTGCTAAACTGCATAGCCGATTTTGATAAAATTTCTATAAAAAAATCGGTTTTTGTTTGAAAGAGCATACTTGTCAAGTAGTTACTTGACAAGTATGCTCTTTCAAACAAAAACCGATTTTTTTAAATTCACTAGGAATTCACTAAATTGGCTGGCAGCATTGCCATCCAACGTGGCAAATTTAGTTTTTATTTTAGTTGTTAATTGAAATTGTAATAAATAATTACCTCAAATAAATATATTAAAGCTCAAAAAAATAAATAAATTCACATTCAAAAATAAAATCGCGATGAACTGATAACCTCTAAAAAATATGACACATTTTTTTTCAAAAATCCTTAGATATATGTAAGAAAGCCAACTAAATGTGAAATCCCTCTTAATATTACACGGTGTGTGACCTATATATCGCAAAATGAAGCTTAAGAAACTAATAAGGTCAATTAATTACGTACCTGTATATATCACGCTCATAGTGTAAAGATTAATTGGTTACCTGAGCGTGCTATTAAAATTTTAATTGTAAGGCTTGCTGATTATGATATGATGAGGTTTTCACACATTCTCACTACTCGTCATATATTATATAAGTGACAAATCTGATACATTCTTAATTTTATCTTTTCTCTCAGTCCAGCATGAAAGTAACATAAATACACGTACGGAATCTCGTCTTCATTTACACTGACGACGTGTCATCCATCACGAAGCGCGTCGGAACGTGTTAATTCCGCTGCTTCCTTCTCATTTGCTTTATTAGCAACTCATTTGTTAATGGAATACATATGTTTGTATATATTATGTCAACAATGTCTAAAAACAAAAAAAAATGGACATGCAATTGTTACGTGTAGTACTTTTAATTTGTTTTTTAAATTCATTTAAGCAAGTAAATTTGTGTTGCAAGCAATAGCATAAAATATCGATAGTCTATCGATACTATCGTGACCTCAGAAAACAGTAACAATATCGATAGGACTATCGATAGTATCGATAGTATCGATAGTTAAGGTACTATTTGTATAAAAACTATCGATAGTATTATATAATATAAATGTTATTGTAATATCGATAGTAAATTTAGCTATCAATAGTTTTCATACAAATAGTAGTTACAGTATCGTTACTATCGATAGTTTTACCTTTCATCAATAGTACTGCAAACTATTAACAATCGATATTACCGATACTATCGATAGTTCTATTATTGTGACTTTTTTCAAGGTCAACTATCGATAGTCATGCAACGCTAAAGTAAATACTAAAGCAAAAGTATAGAATCCCGCCCTCATTTACACAACTACGTGTCATCCATCACGGAGCGCGTCGGAACGTGTTAATTCCGCTGTTTCCTTCTCATTTGCTCGAGTTGCTTTATTGCTGCTGACACTCGTTTGTTAGCGGGATACACACGTTTGCATATTTTGTGTCGACAAACCGTTCCCCTATTTATTGTTTCTTCTACTAGTAAGTAAACTGTAACTTTGTTGGTTTAAAAACACATATATGGATTTGCTAAGCCAGGGAATTTTTTTGGGCAAAAATGCGAATCATTTTAACAGGCGATGCGGCTAGCAACCCGTCACTGTATTGATTTATTTTCCATCTTCTCGCCCACCATGACGCTAAAAGTGGCTTTTGAGTCTTGCGGCCCTAGGCTCTGCATAGAGCCGCAAGACCCAAAATGCTCTGTCTGCCCCATTAGGGATAAAGACGTGATAGTATGTATGTATGTATGTAAGCCAGGGAAACGGTATAATATCGGTTATTTTGTGGTTGTAAGAGCTCGCGAGGTCTACTGTTCTCACAGAACCACTAGTATAGTATCTGACCTAGAATGTATTCCTAATTATAAAAGTGACTTTTATTTTTAGTCTCTAGTAGCAACTGTTTAAATAATTTGTTAATGTAGTTAATTCCTTCATTAAAATGTTACTTAAAAAAATCCGGTGCAAACAAATACGATATACAGTACGACTACCTATTTTACGTTCAAACAAATCCCTAATTCAAACTCTTTTAGCATGAATTCCAACCGGTTATATGGTTTTTATATAATCATGTTAAGAGTGTTATGTCTAGGTCATTCCGTGTACATCCTCGCCCTGATTAATCCTTTAACCGCGAGCGTCGCATATATGTGACAAACATTGTCGGGCCCATTCCGCGAAGGTCGCATATTTGTGACAAAAAAATGCTCATATGGCACATAACTAACGTATCCATATCCGTTTTGGTTGTAGATAGGTATGTTAGATTTACCATGTCTCGCGCTGAAGGCACGACAACTGATATAAAGTCTCGCGGTAAAAGGGTTAAAACCTCCGAATGAGGTCGAAAATTTTCAGCCAGCCTGACTCTACGTAAGTAACCCATTAGAATTCATGCTAATAATGTCTGGGTTAGTTTAAATTAATAACCAGCCAAGTACGAGTAGGACTCGCGTATAAAGACCACTACCTAGGTATGTAAAGTACGTTTCTTGTATGGGAGCCCCACTTAAATATTTATTTTATTCTGTTTTTAGTAATTTTGTTATAGCGGCAACAAAAATACAACATTTATGAAAATCTCAACTGTCTAGCTACCACGCTTCAAGAGAAACAGCCAAGCGACAAACAGACGGACAAACGGACAGCGGAGTCTTAGTAATAGGCTTCCGTTTTTACTCTTCGGGTACGAAACCCTTAAAAGCATTAAAACTCATTTAAGAGCATGCATGTCGTAATGAAACAGAACAAAGGTCGGCTCTTATTAACTCGCTCCGCATAGAGCGTGCAATTTACACGGCGGACGTGTCACAAACACGCTGCGGGCGTTATGACGTCACATGCATGCCAAATGAACGATAGTAACCGAGTTCCATACTTTTCTGTCTTCCATACTTTTGAACCGTGTGGTTACCGACAGAATAGAATGGGAGTAAAATTCTTTCCGTGGATGTCGTAGAAGGCGACTTAGGAAATACAAGCTAAACAAAACTTATAAACAAAAATGAGACCTCTCCAACCCGTCTGGCCAGCATAGAGAGATTAGGAATTTTTCCTAGTCTCTCGATCTCTCCTCTGGCTACTCCGACCAAATATGGCTCTAGTAGTACAGAGAGGGTCGGGCTCCGGCACTGGAGACTAAATAGACCAGACCAGAGCAGCCAGAAGACTTGGCCTACACTCTCCACGCTGGCAAGACGGGTTGAAGAGGTCTCATTGATGTTTATAAGCTTCGTTTAGATTGTATTTCTAAAGTCGCCTTCTACGACATCCACGGGAGGACTTGGAGTAGTCCTATTCTACTCTGCCGGAAACCACACGGCAGCGTATATACGACGATGTACCTACGAGTATATACTGTATCTCATTTAAAAATACATACATACATACTATCACGTCTTTATCCCTAATGGGGCAGACAGAGCATTTTGGGTCTTGCGGTTCTATGCAGAGCCCAGGGCCGCAAGACTCAAAAGCCACTTTTAGCGTCATGGTGGGCGAGAAGATGGAAAAGTAATCAATACAGTGATGGGTTGCTAGCCGCATCGCCTGTTAACATGATTTGCATTTTTGCCCATTCCCTCGATCGGCTTTTACGATCTGCGTGGGAAGAGAAGCAGCTGGTACATTCTAAGTTTTTTTATTTCTCCCAGACCATTTAAAAATAAAACCGAGCAATATCGCGGCGCTAGTTCTAAACAAGTTCTAAACCACAAACAGTATTGTATTGCATTAAACTTTTCCAATATCACTCGATGACAAAGTCAAATCGATGTTCGCTAGGTTTCAAAACTCTAAAACAAGTTTTATTTCAATACTCTGCGGTGGTATCCGCGCCTAAAATAGCCTATGTGTTTATCCGTCTGTCAGCAGGCTGTATCTCATGAACCGTGATAGCTAGACAGTTGAAATCATCGATGATGTATTTCTCTAATATTAAAAACGGAAGAAAATATGTATTTAACGAGGGCTCTCATACAACAAACGCGTTTTTTTGCCGTTTTGTTTGATATTAATAACGACAACAGATCGACGCTTGAAACAGAAGGTTACAGAATGTTTATAACATAAAAAACATATTTAAGGGGGGCCGACCAAGTGTAAGACGGGGTCGGGATATTGTTACGAAAACCCTCTTGGGGTTCCGTAACAATTTCTATAAAAATAACACGTTTTTTGTATGGGAGAAGTATAGAATGCCCTGCTTAAATATTTACTTTATTCTGATTTTAGTATTTGTTGTAATAGCGGCAACAGAAATACATCATGTGTGAAAATTTCAACTGTCTAGCTATCGCGGTTCATGAGATACAGCCTGGTGACAGACAGCGGAGTCTTAGTAATAGGGTCCCGTTTGTACCTTTTGGGTACGGAGCCCTAAAAATAAACTTATCTATTTCCACGAGTCCACTCCATTTAATAGTAACTCGATATGGTTGCTTTTACGCAAACTGCATGAGAACATCGTCAAAGTAATTAGTTTATATGGAAGTGCTTGTCGCTAATTGCTTCTATCATTATGGGAATGATGCATGCGACCTCGAGTGCTTTCATAACATTGCAAGATATATAAGAATATACTATTACAGAGTGTATGCAGGACAAAATCCTAATCCGAATTAACACTAAAAATGCTAAAGTTAGTTTGTATATTTGTTACTTTTTTATCATTTCACGCTTCAACCATTGAATCAATTTAGATGAAATTTGGTATGGATATAGTTTAAGACACAGGGAAGGACAAAGGAAAGTTTTTATCTTAGTTTTTAAATTTCCTCTAAAAGCGAAGCCCAAGGACACAGCTATAGTTACATATAGCAAAGTATTTACCGGGTAGAATTCAACGTCGTTGTATCAGTTAAGTAATTATATATTATGTTTTTGTTAAAACCAAAAAATAAATCTACGAAAATAAGAAGGGCTGACTTTTGAAGAATTAGTGAGAAACTTCAGCACTCCAAGAACCGGTAGCATTGTACTATATAGCTGTAGATTAGTAGAAGCAGTTTTTTTTTTGTTTATAGCGTTTGTCTAATAGACCCGAGTAATTATTTCGAACATTACTACAAATCAACGTTGTTAGTGCCGTCTAGGTCTATATTCAAAGTCATCTATGTTTATGGTCAAAATCTTCTAAGTTGATAATCAAAATCATCTAGGTCTATGGTGAAAATCTTCAAAGTCTATAGTCAAAATCATCTAGGTCTATGGTCAAAATCTTCTAAGTCTACGGTCAAAATCTTGTAAGTTCATATATCAAAATCATCTAGGTCTATCGTCGAAATCATCAAGGTCTATGGTCAAAATCATCAAAGTTTATGGTCAAAATAGATCTACCAGTAGTTGTTACGTACCTCCACGATCCGGTCGTTGACCTGTATCTTCCCGCAGAGGTCCGCGGAGCTGCCCTCGCTGATGCTCTTCACGAAGATGCCGCTCAGCTCCTCTGCGAACAACCACACTCAGTGAACAACATACAACAAAATAGCCATTTATTAAAAAAAAAATATTTACAATATGGTATGATAGTTAATATATATATTTCTTATATTTCATTTAGTCTTATAAATTAATATATTCTTCCATGCTGGTCTGGGAGAAAAGAAAAAACGTAGAATGTACCAGCTGCTTCTCTTCCCGCGCAGATCGTAAGAGCCGATCGAGGGAATGGGCGAGATTTGAATCATGGTAATGGGCGATGCGGCTAGCAACCCATCACTATTTTGATTCCTTTTCCATCTTAACGCCCACCACCACGCTAAGCGTGGCCTTTGGGTCTAACGGCCCTGGGCTTTGTCTACCCCGTCAGGGATAAAGACGTGAAAATGTATCTGTATCTGAAAAATGTATTATAAATTAAAATCATTACTTTTTTAATGCAGTAAACAACCGCTACATATATTATGCGTCTTTATCTCTAACGGGACTGAGCACTTTACAAAACAGCAGAAACAACTAGACAAAACGAACCACAGGCTATACTACATGACTACAATATAATGATAAATACCAGTCAAAAAATAAAATAAAAATAGATGTTCCCATACAAATTGCCGGGGCGGATGCACTTTTGTTTGGAAACGCCGATTTTTATTTTTTTGTATTTGACTGTTATTTTAATTTCATTTTAGTACAGTGGTCTATTACAGCCCGTGGTTCGAGTTTCACGTTGTATATTCATATATTCGTATCATATATGAATATACAATATATTTTCAAATTGTCCTGGGTCTTGGATGTTTATCTATATATGTATTTGTTATAAAATATAGTATCGTTGAGTTAGTATCCCATAAAACAAGACTCGTACTTACTTTGGGGCTAACTCAATCTGTGTGATTTGTCCCTATATATTTATTTATTACGTACGGTCGGTAACCTCTAATAGACAGCACAGCGGTGAAATTGGGCTTGAGTTCATTTAAAAAGAAGACATCTGATTGGCTATCCCTCCTCCTTCGGTAGGGTCGGAAAAATCTGTAATAGCCACAACAGCGGTGAAATTGAGCGCAAGTTAATTTTAGAACCGACATCTAAGCGCTTCGGGGTGCTCGATCTGGTAGGGTCAGCATACAAAACTTTAGTAAATTTTTAAACTTATTATTCTGAATACTCGTACCCAAGGTACACTTTATTATACAACGTGTGTTAAAATGCCTTTTTTTTATTGTCATTGTAATTCCAATATATAAAATAAAAGATCAAGGGATCAAAGCCCAATACGATGGTCTAACCAAATACAAGAACATCTAAACAACGAGATGTCTAAAGCAGTAGCGCAGGCAAAAGATCGTAACAAGTGGAGAGAGATCGTAAAAAGTTAGGTCGGGCACATCACGACGCTCAGCAGTGAGCAGACGACTGAAGGAGGAGGAGGAGGAGAATCTAGTATAGCCCGTGGTTTGATTTATTACGAGTATGTCCCTTCCACGTTGTATACACACAGCTGCAAGTTTAAGCTGGTCCTCCTCTCTTATGTATTGTCTTCCTCTGTTTCTCGTTCCGCGTCTTACTCAGATACCAGTCCATAGCTCCCCTTGCTTCTATAAATTTATCAACTCAGCCTGACCTGTACTTCTTGTGACGAGGTCCGCACCTGTGCTTCCCTCCTTACCCCGCTCTCCACCCCGCGCGGCCCATATAAATACGGAGGCATGAGGAGTCTCGTCCTCTTTCGACCACCACTGGACGCCGGGCTGCTTCAAAGCTGAGTACTTTTGGAAAACTCTTCTGGAACAACGAATCTCGTGGCTGTGAACCTACGACCCTTACCTGTGACTACTTTTGGCACTCATTGTATAATTGTTAAAAATTAAATTAAAGAGTTTGGTCTTTTTAAATATTGTTTCTTTCAAAATAATCTTATCGTCACATTCTCTCGTCCAGATGCGACCCACTACTTTGTCTATAACGTCAACTCTTCTCATTTACATCCGACGCTTCTTCGTAACTAATAAATTATTTACAATCAAAAATCCCGACGTCGTAGTTGCTGTCGGTACCAACAGGTTAAATGGGTCCTCTTCACGGGTGAAAACGATCGAGTTACGTGATTCCCCCGGGGTCCATCTTACGGCTTCCTTTGTTGTGCTAGTACAGATTAAAAATAATACCGACCTATTGTTGACTCTGATTGGTGAACTGCGTATTTCTGAGAATTGTGTTTAAATTGATAGTTTTAGATATGGCGTTAGATGTTTTTGCTGACCATTCATTAGAGGAACAAAGGATGATATATTCGTATTATAATTATAATAATTCATTCAATCGTTCGTTTAGCTATCGCGTCACGAAATGGTGATAATTCACAGCCTTTTGCTGAGCCTACGTGAGGACGAAGCGGAAAGTTACGATCTTCGGAATTCGATTCTTCAAATTTTCGTTTCAACAGAATCCCATATTTACTTATGAGAAGTGACTGCGAATAAGACCTCTTACAGACGACCCCGTATGCTCGAGACAGTATGCCCGCGACTGCTGTCGGCGACAGTCGTCAATATTCACTGATTATCGACGACAATTTATGACGGATTGACATGAGTCACGCTACCTTAAAGTCCGTTGTACAGTCACGGGCATACTATCGCTATCTGTTAGAGAGCTATAAAGCTACATATAAATGTACTATCCTGTCTCTGTCCCTAGTGATGCAGACAGAGCATTTTGGGTCTTGCGGCTTTAAGTTCAGGCGCCTTTTGCAGTGCCGCAAAGCCAAAGGCACAGAATTAATGTAAGTTTGTTTGTTTGTTTGTAATAACTTTATTGTACCAAAACAAATACTTAGCCCTTTAAATGTCGGACGCCCGGAGCGGGCGTCTGATGTATTGTTTTACTTTTGTGTTTGCTATGACGACGTTTGAAGGGATATACAAAGACAGCTTACGAAATTAAGTATTACATACAGAACGGAATCTCCTAAAGTCCCGCGCAATATGCGTCCTCTTACTCATATTAATTCTACACCAAAGATGACTTTTCTCTCTTTGAGCGTGACGGCAGGCGAGAAGATAAATAAACCGGTAAAGGTTGCATACCTAATATTACGTAAAAATAACATATCATCATCATTTCAGCCGCATAACGTCCACTGCTGGACTCTGGATAGGCCTCTCCCAAAGATTTCCAAAATGACCGATCAAGAGCGGCCTGCATCCAGCGCTTTCCAGTGACCCTGGTCAGGTCATCTGACCACCTTGTAGGTGGGTGTCCTACGCTTCGCTTGCCAGTACCCGGTCGCCATTCAAGAACATATGGAGACACTTAAGTATTATACACTCACTTAGTGACTCCCGCTCAGGTTCGTTTCTCGTGCAAAGGATAGCCATTGCGATCCAGCGCGGCAATGCTGCCAGCATTTTGGGCACCTTTGCACGGGAAACGATGAAGGGCGATTTATATGACTGATACTTGTATGTACTTACGAAATAGTTTTGACGGGACCCTTTTTATTTGCATAATTTTTTTGTCCTAATATGCTTTGGCATACTGGGTTTGGCATAAAATATTTTGTCATTATAGTTTTTAGACATAAGTTGTTTTTTGGCATACTGGCAAGTTGGGCATAATTATATTTTAGGCTAATTTGTTACGGCATAATGTTAATTAAAAATATGACCACCCAGAACAAATGTGAGGGCAAAAGGGAAGTTAGGTTTAAGTTTTTTTTTTATGATCACCTGGAACAACTGTGAGACCAGAAAGGAAGTTAGATTCAACTTATTAGCAATTAATAAACAATTTATATACAATGAATAAAAATGTTATGCTTAATCATTTTTATGCTTAAAGTAATGTTATGTCTTGATAAATTATGGTTTGATGACATTATGCTTACATCCTTTTATGCTTTAAAATGTTAGGGCTAAATAATGATTATGCTTAGTTACATTATGCTTAAAATTATTATGCATACTCCATTATGCGAAAGGACGTTATGCTTAAAAACGATTGTGCATTAAACCAGTATGCTATGTGATATTATAGCATAAATTTGTATGCATATAGATAGTGATCCAGTTTTGACAGTGTTTATATGACATATTGTATTTTACTAAAAACTAAAAAAGAACATAAATAAAAATTAAGTATTTGTCCTTAAATATTTATTTTATTCTGTTTTTAGCATTTGTTTTGTTATTATAGCGGCAAAAAATATAGTATACAGTGAAAATTTCAGCTGTCTAGCTATTACAGAAAGACAGACAGACGGACAGCGGAGTCTTTAGTAATATGTTGAGTAATAGTAATAGGTTAGCGATAATAATATTTTTTACCCGTTTGGGTACGGAACTCTCGGAAGGAAGGAATAAAAAAAGTAGTATAGTAATATGAGTTGCTAGCCGCATCGCCTCTACCTGCTTTTACGACCAGCGCGGAAACAGAAACAGCTTTAACATTGTAAATTTTTCCTTTTCTCCCAGACCAGGGATGAACTTATAAATATCTCTAACGGAATTCCTAATGTCAGTTACACTCGGTTCTATAAAAGGGTTCGACTGACCCCACGTCAATTTATCTAGGTGAGACGCGACCCTCCCAAACTGCAAATAGTTTCCTATATATGGGTGAATTTGACCGGCCTTAGATGGAGTGGCAAATTGTTTCCCGTGTTTACCTACCTGAGTGGTCGAAACTATTAAAGGACTTTTATAACTATTAAAGGAATGGGCATGAAAGAAGGGAGTGATGAGTGTATATGAAACGAAAGAGGTCTGTCAGGATCGCAAGTGGAGGTCTGTAGTCTCTGCCTACCGCTGTGGGAAACAGGCGTGATAATATGTATGTATGTACTAACTATTTTTGAAACATAAATACATCCACGTCCACTTGCTACGATCCAGAGACACCACTTTTTAAAAGCTTTTATAACTTGCAATGTATCTAAGGCTGAACTTTTGACTTTGACCGAAAATTTTGCATACATGTGTAAGTTGGATGACCATGAGCTGTTCTGATGATGGAGGATGAATTTAATTTGTCTTAATAAGTAGTTTGGCCTCAAAATAAAAGGTGGTTCAAAAAAAAAAATTCAAAATTAATACTCCATCTAAACTATCACTACTTCATAAATTTAAAAACTCATTAATTTATTATACAAATAATGACAAATTGTTGGGACACCTTTCAGCAACAAAACATACTTACATTAAAATGTCTCAGTCCCGTGCGCTTGAACCTTTATAAACAAACATTCACTGTAGATTTCAGTGGAAAATGTCTGCAGCTCAGAATCGCATTAAGTCGCGTCGGTAAAATGTCATTTCCGAGGCGATCGGATCCGGCTGATATTATACGGAGAAGCTCCGGATCTGGGTCGGATAGTAGGTAGCAGGAGATGTGGCATTATTATTACAATAACCCTGTTACTAGATCGATAGTGTTACATCAATGTATCGAAAGAATCATCTTGAACCATAAAAGTGAGAGTAAGTAGGTATTATAACTTGTCAAATTTGAAATTTTTGGATTTCAATTCATCATCATTATTTTGAGTAAGTTTTTTTTAAATTTTTATTTCGTACAAGTTTTATTGTGAGGCCTACGTACCCAAATGTAATAAGACACAAGCACTGCACACACTTAACGTTGTAGCCAATAAGATCGTCTGAATGAATTCACACGGGTATCATTAGAGATAATTTGTTATGGGTAATGTACTATTGCATTTATGTGTCAACCTGTAATGATGTGTAGCTATGTATATGTTAATAAATAAATAAAAAAATTACACTCGATGGGATTGCGTCGTTTCATTACAGAGTTTCTATGACCACCTTTCAGCTCTATCATCAGATCAGCTCCATGTCAGCATAATATTGCATTGTCATACGCATCCAAAAATTTAGCTCAATAAACCGTTTAACCGGCTAAGTGAGTCAATACAGACAGACAACGGGATAGATAGAACTAAATCAAAGCTTATACAATTCAAAATGTTAAAGTTAATAGATGATGATGACTGTAGATGTCTGTCATGAACACATTCACATTTAGGAAAATATTGAAAAAAAATCTCAAGCTGTCGATGGCTTAGTCAATTAGCCATCAGTTTTATCCTAAATATGTTTGGATCTCCATATTTCCGTGATCTAAGTCTATCTACGAATCCGAATAAAACCCAGCTTACATTGATCGTGTCCCATAGAGACAAGCTAAGCATATAAAGCTGCCTTGGTCAGTAATATGGTTTTATTGAACTCAATTTTCAATGAGTTATCCTCAACCTGCTGCAAATTACTGCCTCCGTGGTGTAATGGTTAGAGCGTTCGGCTCATACCCGGAGGTCGCGGGTTCGATTCCCAGCGGGGGCAACGACTTTGTGTTGTTGTCCTAGTTTGGTAAGGACATTGTAGGCTGATCACCTGATTGTCTGATAAGTAAGATGATCCGTGCTTCGGAGGGCACGTTAAGCCGTCGGTCCCGGTCACTGTCTTTGACAGTGGTCGTTACCTAAAACCATGTCAGAGGCCTTTAAGGCGGTTTAAAAACTCTGACACTAGTGTTAGTCACTAACACACGATAAGAAGAAGAAGATTGAACTAGCGAGGTAGGAAAACGAAGTTCTCCATACCGATATCATCATCGTCATATCGGCCACAGGAAGCCCATTGCTGGACATAGGCCATACCTATGTTTAATAGCTCATTTACACGCCGCAAGTTTCTAGTCCATTCTTCTTTTTTTCTTATCGAGTCGAAATGGTTTCAGTGTAGCTTAAATTTCAAATCATCTTTTAATGTGGCCACGGCGATTCCTCTGCAATTTTAGCCTCATTAGGTCTTCTATGGTACATATCGCAGTATAGTATTGTCTGTTTCATACAATTGAATCAATAGAAGGCATATTATGGCCTTCTATTGATTCGATGATATGGTCTAAACTAAATACCTTACAAATGAGAAGAGAAACCAAAAAGCTTGCAGTGTGTAAATGGACTTTAACTTTATTTCTTTACCTTCAACTTATTTCTTAAATTCGCGAAATTTGATGAGATTTTTTGTAATCTACCCGATATGTCACGTTTTATGTAAAATATCGGATTCATTTAAATATTCAGCCCTTACCTAAACTAGAAATTTTGGGGGCATTATCTTAGAACAAAGATTTATGAACATTGTGCTTGTCTGGGAAGAAATTCCATAATAAGAAGACTTTTGTAAAAAAAAGCGTTATATGTTCTACTTGTCAGTCCTGCCACCCCTGGGATACCGCGAGTCACACCATCTCAAAAATTAGGTCTGGACTAGGTCGGGTCCCTAGACGATGCAAACCCCTACACAGTTGCCAACTGACTTATAAATAAGCCGGCATTCACCAAAAACTATCTTCTAAAAATATCACAGAGACATATAAATCCCATGACACGGCCAAAGGTGCCGGGAAACTTTTTCAATATACTTCGTTTGTTTTCTCGCTAGAACAGGGCAAACAGTGGCTTCGTATTAGTGCGGCAAACAAAACACGGTTTTCCTCAAACAATGACCGGATTTGAACAAAGTGCTCTATTTTGGTCAGCTCCACGGTGTTGGTATTGGGTAACATCTCAGCTTCAGATAGGGCGTGACAATATTTGGCAAATACACTCGTATTGTCATGTCTTGCTAAATGAGTGCGAAACATTTAAGGGCCCGCAGTAGGCTAAATTTTTTAGAGCAATCATTAGTTTTATCAATAATAACGAAAGACTCGCTTTGAAATTAAAATACAGCACCTCCGATTTATAATTAAAACGGCTAGTATTAAAAAAAATACAATAAATTAATTGTAACTTTTGATTATAATTGTAACAAATGATCATATTACCTACATTTTCAATAACTTTTAATTAATGAAACACCCACGCGCAAACCATCTGCGTTTGAGCAGCCCGCATCCCCGCTCAGCTTCCTGTCTCGTTTCGATTAGTGTAAATTTGTGTGAATAGTATAAAAATAGATTCTAGCCTAGGGTAGGCCTTTAAGGTAACTTCATGACCAATAATATTATAATATATAATAAATCAGTGCAGTGCTATGCGCGTTAGTGACCGGACGTGCTGTACTACGTTTGCGAATTTTTGATTCGAGTTTCGCGCGGCTTTAGCCGCTGCTCGTCGGCGCCATGAGTTCTAAAAAACTTGTGGTCAACGGACTATTGGCCTTTTTGGAGAAGCAGCTGGATTGCATGGATGAAGTGAGCGTCACGCAGATCTGCACCAGCAACTGGAAGGAAGAGGAGATCCGCAGCGCGAAAGTGCTGCTGTACGAGTCGCTCGGAATGATCGACCGAATGCCGTCTCGCAGGAGAGACGAAAAGGGAGAACGCAGTCTTCAAGACATCATCAAGCTGTTTAAGGAGACCGATCCTGACGAGTGGCCCATGGCGTTTGTGGTGTCTGCCCAAGGGCTTCATTCCCTTCCGCCTGTGAGTTTCGATCACGTTGATGTCACCAGACTTCTGAAGGACATCACGTCGCTGAAATCCAGTCTGGCTGACCTGCAGCTGAAGTTTGAGGCATCTCAATCTACAATAAATAATCTACGTACGGAAATTGTTGAATTAAAAACCAATAAATCCGTATGTAGGTCACCTGATGCCTCGATCAACGACCTGTGCCGTGATGCACTAGATGCAAGTTTCGCGTCAGCGAAATTGGACTCGCCGGTCAACACCGTCGAACGTCATGTGTCGCCTCGCCCCGCGCCGCGTGCTTCCCCCGCACCCGTGGTGATAAATGTGAGCACACCATCACCTCGTGCTTACGCGACTGCTGCAAGCCAACCTCCCGGGAAACAGCAGTTACCTCAACGCAAGGTAGAGGTAGTTCCAAAAGTGGGACCCACTTCCGTATCGGCTCCTCAAAAGGCGTCTGACGACCAGGATGGCTTCATCAAGGTGGAAAAGAAGCGGAAGAAGCCCAGTCCAAGCCGTAACAAGTGCGGTACTGCGCTCAGCGGCCCAAATATGCTCCTGCGTGCTGCCGTGCCTACGACCTTGCTCTATGTGTCCCGCCTACATTACTCAACTAAGATCGAGGAGTTGGTGGAATACATGAGAGTAAAGACTCATTTCACCCTGAGGGTAGTGAAGTTGGAATCGCGTCACAACGTGAATTTTAATTCATACGTGGTGCGAGTTCCAACTGCTCAGCTGGCGACCTTCACCAAGGAAGATTTCTGGCCGAAGGGTGTCGTGTTCCGGAAATATCGCGGACGGTTACCTGACACCAGCAAACAGTGCAATGCGTCACAAAAACAATAAATAGTTAATTTTTATTATATTATATATATTTTAGGCTAAGGTATATATTATATAATTATATCTATGCTAGTCTGTAAGGTATTTATTCTATGGGCCTTTAATATTGTAAATAATATTATGTTGCCTGAAATAAAAATGATTTGATTTGATTGATTTGATTTGATTTGATTTGAATAAGACCCCCTATAAGGAATACAAAGCAGTTGACAAAAGAATGTATGGTGATTCTTCTTCTTCTTATCGTGTGTGTTAGTATCTAACACTAGTGTCAGAGTTTTTAAACCGCCTTACAGGCCTCTGACGTGGTTTTAGGTAACGACCAAAGTCAAAGACAGTGACCGGGACCGACGGCTTAACGTGCCGTCCGAAGCACGGATCATCTTTCTTATCAGACAATCAGGTGATCAGCCTACAATGTCCTAAACTAGGACAACAACACAAAGTCGTTGCCCCCGCTGGGAATCGAACCCGCGACCTCCGGGTATGAGCCGAACGCTCTAACCACTACACCACGGAGGCAGTAGGCACGGTGTATGGTGATAAGAGCTTCCTTTTCACCGTGAGACTGTATATCAGTTGCCGTGCCCCTAGCGCGAGGCGTAGTAAATCTAAAATAAAATACCTACAACCAAAAAAGTATGTAGATACGTAATTTAAGAGTCCCCCGACACTAGACCAAAATACAACTTTCCATACAAACGTAGTCTACGTTTTATTTCAAAACCACATGTTCGATTACATGAAATGCAAATAAATTGATTTGATTTGATTTGATTTGATTTGATTTGATTTGATTTGGGCAAAATTTTGTAATTTTAAAGATATTGCAATTATCTAGGTTTATTACTAGTTTCCGACTGTAAAAATATGAACTTGAAATAGAATATAGTGTTTTATATCATTTTTGACCATTAGTATGGTAAACTTCTAAATCGTTATATTTTCTTTCCAGTTCATAATTTTACTATAGAAAACCAGTTATAACCCTAGATAGTTGCAATTTCTTTACAATTACCAATTTTTACCGGAATCTGACATGTGGTTTCAAAATTAAACGTAGACTACGTTTGTATGGAGAAGTCTAGGGTCGCCGGAGTCTTAAGGCCATACCCAAATTTTCCGGGGTCCAGTGGCGCCGCCATTTAAAATAAATCGTTTAAAAGGAAACGGAGATAACATTCAAAATTGTGTCTTGGTCAAGCCCTAGATAACCCTTAAAACTATTTTATGAACTACTGTTTATAATTTAAAGTGCGAACGTGAAGCTTTTCTACGCACATTAGCTAAAAGTGGCCGTTTTTCGCAAATGTGCGTAGAAAAGCTTCACGTTCTCACTTTAAACTACAAAAAGTAGTTTAAAAAATACTTTGAATGGGTATCTAGAACTTGACCAAGACACAATTTTAAATGATATCTCCGTTTCCTTTTAAATGATTTATTTTAAATGGCGGCGCCACTGGACCCCGGAAAATTTGGGTATGGCCTTAAGTGCAATACGAGCAATGGTTTTTTGTCGAAAATATCCGACGCTCGCGAAATGAGCACGACAATATTTGTCAGATAAATCCGACGTTCGCAGTGAAAGAGGTTAATTACCTTGCTCACAAACGTATCCCGCGACGGTGATACCCAGGCCTAGGGCGGAGTCCTTGTTGAGGTGTACTTCGTAGCTTAGTGTCTCAGGTTCCCCAGAGCCTCGCACTGCCATGTCTAGAGGTAGCCTGGTGGAAATAATAAACGATCAAAACCTTTGATGCTGTGCTTCAGTATTTTGAAGTGAAAACTTCTTTAGCTGCGTTGTGCACTTTTTTTGGAATGGGTAAAAAATATTAAACTCGCGTCAGGACACGTGGCCTGATCGAAAATTCGTAAGACGGCGCAGGGCGCTTGCGCGAATGTTCGTGTGTGTTTATGTTACAGCGTGCTACGCGCATCCATGGATGGTGACAGCTGATGGCTCGACCGTCTGTGTAGTAGCCATACAGCTGTGTATTTGAAAATGATTTTGTTGAAAATGAATTTGGTCATGCTTGTGACATTTGTGACAGACTGTGGTTCAGAAAAGATTTGAAATATTTTATACTGATAATTAAAGCAATTCATGCAAAATTATTCCCTAACCATTCCAAAATATCAAAAATGCACAACGTTAATATTCAAGTTTTCACTTCTGCCGGCACTCCCAGAGTGCAACCCGTCGTTTTTTCTTTATCATTATATTGGGTGACCTGCATATTATCTTTGGAAAATCCGGACAAAAGCAGCAAAGTTAATTATGCCACCAGAAATCCGCTTGGATAAAGAAGAAGAGAGAGTTAAAAGTATTTTATAATTATATTCCGCAAAACTAGTTACATTTTATAGAATCGATTGAGAATACTGGAATTTATTAAATGGGTTTTCATTTCGCACAGACAGACAGTAAACGATCATTCTCCTCTTATTCCTTCTCACCTTATCCCACTTTACGTGGGGTCGGAACAGCATGTGAGTCTTTTTCATTTTCCTCTATTCTTAGTCAAGGCACTTAAATGATCATTCATATACATAAATTTTTTGTCTTTGGAGAACAAAAATTTGAAAAGCGCATCAGCTGGAAACTTGGCAGTATGGGAAGAAGGTTACAGAATAGAGGTCACGACAGGGTCCAAAAAGTATGATTGTAATTAGTCCGTCTTTTAGATTATCCAAAAATAATGGACTAATAATTTTCAGTTTACCAAAAATGTAAAAATTCGCAAAAATACGAAGCGGCAAAGAGTGGCTTCCGCTAAGTAAAAATTGCATCCAGCCGTGACGTCATGCGAAATTTACATGCGCTCTAACTTTGTCGTTTGGTTTCTCAGAGAAAATAAAAATACGTGTACAATATTTTTAATAATCTAACCGATGGACTATGGACCGAAAATATTTTTCTATTCGTCATGTCTATATTACCTCATTTATAGGAAACGTCTACGCAGCTGGAAACTTGACAGTATGAGAATAAGAAGGTTACACAACAGGGAATATGCATGAAAAATTATGGGTTATCTAACCAGTTTATCCGTAAATATTCGAAAGTAAAGTACTAGGCAGTGGAAACAGAATAAAAATTGGTGGAAAAACGAACGAGATATAGCGATTTTACGAAAATATGTCTATCTCACTCGCAAAAACGCTATTTTCTATGGCAAATGTATAGATGATATGTACATTGACGTCACCAGTCCATATCGGACTTCTCTCTCTAATTAAAACTTTAAAGTATATTATTAAGATATTCTTCTTCTTATCGTGTGTGTTAGTGACTAACACTAGTGTCAGAGTTTTTAAACCGCCTTAAAGGCCTCTGACATGGTTTTAGGCATGGTATAATAATATACTGCGCCAGGTATGGCATTCCGACATATAGTGGTCACGTGGGTGACACAAGCATACGTCAACGCCACTCAGTGTTACCGGTACTGTAAAATCAAACACCCCAACTTTCATTATTCACGTATATCTGAATCGAATTAAACCATGTCCATTTTTACAAATAACCTATTTATGAAAAAAATAAGTTAGACTTGTTAATGAATAACAAGTACAACCTAATTTTTATGCATTAAAATATTTTTTGTCATGAATAATGGCAATGGTTTTATGGACAGCTGTATACCTCAGTTTCACAACCCAGTAGACAAATGGCTAAAGACCCAAGAGCCAAGCTAACCCGACACTATACCGAAGATATCCCGGACATCAGCCTGTACGAGATTAGGATGGCCCTCAAACAGCTTAAAAACAACAAGGCGCCGGGCGAGGATGGAATCACAGCAGAGCTTCTGAAAGCGGGCGGAACGCCGGTACTGAAAGTCCTTCAGAGGCTCTTTAATTCTGTTCTGCTCGAGGGCGTAACGCCAGAAGCGTGGAACAGGGGCGTGGTGGTCTTGTTTTTCAAAAAGGGAGATAACACTCTATTGAAGAACTATAGACCTATCACGCTTCTGAGTCATGTATATAAGTTGTTTTCGAGGGTCATCACGAATCGTCTCGCGAACAGGTTTGATGCCTTCCAACCTCCCGAACAAGCTGGTTTCCGTAAAGGCTTTAGCACCATGGACCACATTCATACGCTGCGGCAGGTTATAGAGAAGACGAGGGAGTATAACCGGCCGTTATGCTTGGGATTCGTGGACTATGAAAAAGCCTTCGATTCGATCGAAACATGGGCCGTGCTTCAGTCTCTCCAGCGATGCCGTATTGACTATCGGTATATCGAAGTGTTGAAGTGCTTATACAGTAACGCCACTATGTCAGTCCGAGTACAGGAGCAGTGCACGAGGGCAATTCCACTGCATAGAGGTGTAAGACAGGGAGACGTTATATCTCCGAAACTGTTCACCGTTGCACTGGAAGATGCCTTCAAGCTTCTGGAATGGGAAGGATTTGGCATCAACATTAATGGCGAGTATATCACTCACCTTCGATTTGCCGACGATATCGTTGTCATGGCAGAATCGATGGAAGACCTAAGTACTATGCTCGGAGACCTAAATCGAGTTTCCCAACAAGTGGGCCTTAAAATGAACATGGACAAAACGAAAGTAATGTCGAATGTCCATGTTGCGCTCCTACCTGTTTGTGTTGGGAGCTCCACCCTCGAAGTTGTAGATCAGTATATCTACCTGGGTCAATTGATCCAGGCAGGAAGTTCCAGCTTCGAGGAAGAGGTCTTTCGACGAATTCGACTCGGCTGGGCAGCGTTCGGGAAGCTACGCAATGTCTTCTCGTCCAAAATACCTCTGTGCCTCAAGACTAAGGTCTACAACCAATGTGTGTTACCAGTGATGACTTATGGCTCTGAAACGTGGTCCCTTACTATGGGTCTCATAAGAAAGCTCAAGGTCGCTCAACGCGCTATGGAGAGGGCTATGCTCGGTGTTTCCCTACGTGATCGAATCAGAAATGAGGAAATCCGTAGGAGAACAAAAGTCACTGACATAGCCCAGCGGATTAGCTCGTTGAAGTGGCAGTGGGCGGGACACATAGCGCGACGAACCGATGGCCGATGGGGCAAAAAGGTTCTTGAATGGCGACCGCGTACTGGCAAGCGAAGCGTAGGGCACCCACCTACAAGGTGGTCAGATGACCTGACCAGAGTCGCTGGAAAGCGCTGGATGCAGGCCGCTCTTGATCGGTCATTTTGGAAATCTTTGGGAGAGGCCTATGTCCAGCAGTGGACGTTATGCGGCTGAAATGATGAATAATGGCACATTAAAGTGGCAACTCTGTGGTGACGTAGGCTCGTGTCACTGCCGGAATAGCAGACCTGTTTTTTTGGATCATGGTTTTAGGTAACGACCAATGTTAAAGACAGTGACCGGGACCGACGGCTTCACGTGCCCTCCGAAGCACGGATTAAGATATTTGATAAATTCTTTTATATTTGTTTACTGTGGGTAATAAGTATTTTAGTAAGCAAATAAAAAAACTGCGTGCACATTCTCTATTACCTCATAGGAAACGTCTTCGCAGCTGGAAACTTGGCAGAATGAGAAGAAGGTTACACAATTACCTCATAGGTGGTGGCTGGGGGTCCGTAGGTGCGATGATGAGCGGCGGGGGTCGCGGCGCAGGCCCTAGGGCTCCGCGGGGCACCACCGCCACGATCGATGCCACGGGCTGCGAACGAGAATCCATCGATAAAACAAGCCGCTAGATTCCAACGAGTCAAATCAGACACTTAGAACGTCAAAACAAACATTTTAGAACAATTTGAAACATGCGATTTTAGAACTTAGACTTGAGATAAAATTAATTTAAGTAGTGTAGTGTAGTTTATTACATAAGGCTTATATTTAAACGCCTATCGCTAATAATTTCTTACTGCTTTTCCAAAAGGCTGACTGTTAATTGCATTCATCATTATTATCATCATCAGGTCTTTTTATCTCCACTGTAGGAGTACGACCCTCTCTGTACTACCAGAGCCGTACTTCGCCAGAGTAGCCAGAGGACTTTGGACTACACTCTCTTCGCTAGCCAGACAGGTTGGAGAGGTTTCATTGATGTTTATAAGCCTTGTTCAGCTTGTATTTCCTAAGTCGCCTTCTACGACATCCACGGGAGGACTTGGAGTGGCCCTATTGTATTCTGCCAGAAACCACACGGCTCACTTACCCTATGATGTAATCTTTCTTCAATGATGGTGGGCGGCGGCGAGGGCGGTGAGGAGTCTTCACACAGGGCTCCGAAGCCGTCATGCCCCGCCTCCGCCAGGCGTCGCTCCAGCTCGATGGGGTCTGCCAGCAGGCGGGATGGAACGACCGGTGCTTGTGATGCGCCGAGAGACTGGGGACAAAATATAAAGACATGAAATAGTTATGAATTCAGAACTTAGTCGATTGCCTATATCAAGCTAAAGCGATTCTTATATTGCCCCGCACTACGCAGCTTAGCGCGTGAATGCGTGTTCTAACGTTGCTTGTAAGTATCTCCGTTTGTATAGAAAACACGCACAGTCCAACACACTGACACCGCGTCTTCGCGCGTCATTTTCGTATGGCGGCCCCGCATTACGCAGCGGAGCGCGGTGCAGTATGTTAATCGCCTAAAAGCGATCATAGAGTCTTGCTGCCCTAGGCTCTATTCGCGTTCGTTACCCTTGGTGAAGAGCTTCGTTGCCCCAGGTGGACTACGTTACCCTGGTGCGTCTACACGACAGTGCAATTTGAAGTTTGTTGCGGTGAAGTTGCAACTGAGCGTGACTTCGAGTCAAACCGGCCGCCATTTTGTATTGCCCAGAGTGCCTGATCATTCCTCACCGAGATAAGTTCCGCCCGAGAACCACTGACCACCGTTCTGTTTTATTTTTTTTTGTAAACACAATATCTGTACGAGACTACCAATTTTTTTCGCTGGACCCGCGTCTTTCCCTAGATTATTAGTTTTGTGTGTTTATTGTTTTATTGTAGAAAGGACAATATAGTTGTTTATTTTAATTCATTTTGTTTTACTGTCCTTTCCTCGTAGTTTTTTTATTTCATTTGCTCGGGCTTATCCCGTAGCAATTTGCAAACGAGACGCGAAACCCAAAATGCTTTGTTGGTCAGTATAAAAGTATGCTTATTAGTTCGGATGGCAAGAGGCCAGACGAAAACTCTCATCCCTTGGCAAGTGTCTGGTATGGGATGGCACATGGGTTAGCACAACGGCAACCAGTCATCTGCAACAGAGGCTGCTGAGGACAAAAGTTGGCCATTGCCATTCAGCACGGTAACGCGGCTAGTATATTGGGCACCTTTGCAGCAGAAACGTCAAGGGGCGGGTTTAAATTATTAATTAATTTTATTTGTATTGTTTGTACTTGTCTAGGAAACTAGATATAAGTTTCAAAATATATTTAAAACAACTCTCAGCTCACGCCGCCCAGCATATGACAATGTCTTACAAATAAACGAATTTTCTTTTTTTACGTTGTTTTTATTTATTTAATTTATTATAGAAATTGTAAACAGTGGTCTTAAAGCCTTGGGCTTTCTCCAACAGTCAACTGACAGATTCTTTTTAATGAAACAATGAAAGAGAGACTGGTTGTTGTTTTCCTGTTTAGCTGTTGGGTTTTTAATAACCTTTGTAACACGGGTACGCCTCTCAGGGTGTGGGGGAGAATGTTTGTTTTATTATAGAAAGAAAGGTACACCTATTTATAGCAAAATGTCTCCTAAAAACGAGAAGAATAACAAACGATCTTTGTAATTGCTTTCACATGTAGCCCCTGCCTGAGCTCGGTCCGTTTATTTTGCGATAAATCTTGACGCAGCTGCAAGTTTAGACTTTCAATGTAGGTCGATCCGAAATGATATGTGTAAAAAACTTTCAGTGAAGGTTTTTTTGAGCCCCAATCTTGATAAAACCAGTTTATTAGCCGGGAAAATTAAAAAATCCCCGGCTTTAAATAGTTTCATGTGTAAACGCCATCTAGTGATGGGCGGGGAAAGTAAATAGTAGAATTCATTTCCGTAGCACCATCTGTTATTTGTCAGGCAAACTACAAAAACACCGACTTTCAAGCGATAACTTTTAAACTTCCGGGCCGATTTTCAGAAAACATACTTAGCAAAGAACCACAATAAGGGGACTTGTTATTGTTGTTGTTACACGTAAAAACGAAATTGGTCTATCGTTCGAGCGCTGCGATGACACAGACAAACAGACAAACACATATTAGCGTCAAACTTATAACATCCCTCTTTTTTTATCTGGAGTTAAAAAGGAAAAATTAAGTTCATCTGTATATATCTTTAACATGTGTACGTAAAAAATGAATGGAACTAGCTCCTTTTAATATTATTCAACAAATCAACAATACGGCGTTTAATTAACTAATTTACTTTGACTGTCTTTATAATGCTGATTGTTCAACGATTGTAAAACTCTATATAAGATTGCACCAACGAACCTTAACCCTACAATTGCGAAAATGTCACATTTAGCCTTTACTTTGTGCCTCCAATTAGAGAAGTGAAGTGAAGAGCAAGTGGAGTGAAGGGCAAGTAGAGTGAAGAGCTGTGAAAGGCGTTCCGCTATTTTTATAGTTATAACTAGCTTCGCTCCCCGTAGGAATTTCGGGATAAAAACTATCCTATGTCCTTTCCTGGGTATCAAACTATATTCAAATCAAATTTCATCTCAATAGGTTGAGTGGTTGAAGCGTGAAGTGGTGACAACATACATACATACATACTATCACGTCTTTATCCCTAATGGGGCAGACAGAGCATTTTGGGTCTTGCGGTTCTATGCAGAGCCCAGGGCCGCAAGACCCAAAAGCCACTTTTAGCGTCATGGTGGGCGAGAAGATGGAAAAGCAATCAATACAGTGATGGGTTGCTAGCCGCATCGCCTGTTAACATGATTTGCATTTTTGCCCATTCCCTCGATCGGCTTTTACGATCTGCGTGGCAAGAGAAGCAGCTGGTACATTCTAAGTTTTTTTTATTTTTCCCAGACCAGCATGGGAGCAGTAGCAAGTGGTGACAAACAAACAAATATACAAACCGTTGGAAGTTCGGATATTTGTGTGTCTGTTTTTCGTGTGATAATCCTGAACTTGATCATATACAAACTCTATTTCGCATTTATTATATTAGTAGGATAAACGACAAGGGCAAATTCTAACATGGCCTGTGTCGCAGTTAAAGTTCTAAAGCATAAAAAATTATAAACGTTCACTAAACCTATTTTAGTTCAAATTTTTCTTGTTCTTATAATGTCAGATTAGAAAAGTGAACAAATGTTAACTATAATACACAACCGATTTTAATTAAATTTCTAAAGGACTACCTTGCAAGTGAGCTAGTCCCAGTAGTCCTACCAAGTTTGTTCTACCAGTAGGACAGATGGGAATTTTTGTCCCAATAGACCTACCAGTAGTAATACTGGGAATTTAATTCCCAACTGTCCTACGGGTAGGTCTGATGGGACAAAAATTCCCAGTAGTCCTACCAACTTCTTTTATATGTACCCTTTCAAACAAAAAAAGAATTTTCCAAATCGGTCCACGCGTCTACGAATTATCAGTGAACATACTTAAAAAAAAGGTCGCAAATAATTGATAACCTTTTTTGCCGCGAACTAAAGACCCTCTTTCTATTAATCACCCCAATTCTAATTCTAACAAGAAGCCCACAGCTCTGAATTAGTAATCACGATGCGACAGATAGTTCCGGATTGAGACAAATTATCCTCAATCTCATTATGTATACCTAACCTATAGAGAGATATACACGGAGCCCAGGATCATCAGACCTAATGTTCACTTCAGCGGGTCTGTTTCTATTATAAATATATGTTACCGGAAATGTGTGTTATCCGTCATTATATACAATTCCTAGGAAATGTACATAATTCCTAAAACCGCAAGGAAATGTGTGAATTAATTTTTATTAGACACATTTCCTAGGTAATATATACATTTCCTAAGTAGCTGTCGGAAATGTAATAAACGCGCTATCAAATTGGTACCAAGAACGTTATTATCGTAACGAACCTACCCTACAGTCCGCGGCAAAGTTGTTTTTGTGTATGTATTAGTTTCGCCCTAAGCTAGAGTCGCTCGCTTGCTCGTGTTTTGGTCACAGGAAACCTAACGAACCTAACCTACACTCTGTGGCAAGGATTTTTGTGTCTGTGTTATTTTCGCCCTAAGCTTAAGTCGCTCGCTCCCGTTTTACTAATTTTATTCGAAGAAAGCATTCGTTATAAACATTTTCTAATACGATTTTGGAAATGTATACAATTCCTAGTAAATTTATACATTTCCTAGAATATGTGTGTATTACATAATCTTTGAAACAATATTTAATACATTTCCTTATTAGCTTCGGAATTGTATACATATCCTAGGTATTGTAAACAATTCCTAAGTTTTATACATTTCCGTTAACATATATAATAATATGAGATTTTACTTTTCTCAGTGCCTACGGCTAATAATTATGCTTTTTGAGGATTTCTTCATTCTGATAATAAATTAAAGCTTTTTAATACTTATACTCTCGGAGTAAAATCGCAGAAGGACAAACAAACAGACAGACATGGCGAAACTACAAGGGTTCCTTGTTTACACGGCACCCTAAAAAGGGAATGAAAAAAAGTAGTAACCACACTGAAATTTAACCTGTAAAACTGGACCGTTTTTGCAGTGTTTGTCGCTGTAGATTCTCTTAACTAATATAAGTGATTTCTAATTCTAACAAAGTTCCGCCCCTCTGAATTACTAAACTCAACGTGACAGTTAGTTCCGTATTAAGACAAATGGCCCTCCGTCGCATTGTTTATTTACAGAAGGTCGTAAGGTTCCTGGAGTTTTACTTCATGAAATAACAAAAGAGTCATCCGATAATGTCCTTCTTCAATGTCAAACCACTCAAACCAAACCTGTTCCGCTGTCTGTCTATCTGTAATCGAATCTTGCAAGTTAAATTTGACCCACTTCCCGGTTTCCGATTGAGCTGAAATTTTGCACGCGTTCGCATATCGCGTGATGACAGAGCTGATGACTTGTGATTTTACTTTGACGACCTCCGTAGCGATGGTCTTCGTGATAGTCCGCCACCCAAAGGTTCCGGGTTTGATAGCCCGTCAAAGAATATTGGAATATGGCCTTTTTCAAATTTTCCTGGGTCTTGGATATATGTATTTGTTATAAAATATAGAGTTGAGTTAGTATCCCATAACACAAGCCTCAAACTTACTTTGGGGCTAGCTTAATTAGTGTAACTTATCTTATATATTTAAAAAAAAGTCCGTCAACTAGATAATTCTAAAATAATAGACTCATATTTTTTGGCATCGAAGTTTCGGAGTGGGGGCAATTTACGTCACCTTCTATTTAAAATCAAACCTGATAATGATGTCACGCGAAATTTTCTTTCGCTGGATTTTCCTCATTATTTGCTACTCAGAGAAATGAAAAAATGCGTATACTATACTTTTTAATAACCGACCTAATGAGCGAGAAATGTTTCTCTATAAGAAGATTATGTCTTTCTATGGTCTATTAGTATGGTAATTTAAAAAGTAAAAACTTTAACATCACCACAGAATAAGTAGGTACTAGTAGCATCACTTAAATTATTTTCTTCTTGGTGTAATGGTCGACTGACCAAGAACGCAATATGGCTTTAAATCCGCCTCCTTTATCTTTTTCTCTCCTTTTCTTTTGGTGTACAATTAAGAGCCTCGTTTTTCATTTTTCTCTCTTTTCTTCTGGTGTACAATTAAGATCCTCGTTTTTCATTTTTCTCTCTTTTCTTCTGGTGTACAATAAAAAAAAACATATCCTCTTTTAGGCGCCTTTTATCACATAGACCGGAAGAAATGGAGTCGCTCTGTTTGAGACTGGCAACTGATTTGCAAGCCACAGAAATATTATACCTATTTACGAATATATCGCTGTAAACATCCAATTAGCGAAACTAGAAAGCAGGTTGCCCTACAGAATTTTAATTGCGCGTTTGGCACGCTCTAATAAGTTTAATAGCTTTTCACGCGCTACCCTGCCCACGTGGAACTTTCGTTTCAAACATCTTACACGCAAAACTCATCATCATTTCAGCCACAGGAAGCCCAATGCCAAACATAGGTCTCCGACAAGGATTTTCACAAAGACCAGAAACGGTCTGCATCGAACTTTTTCCTGCAACTTTGCTTAGGTCGACCAACTAGTAGGCCATCGCGTGGCGTGGCGACCAGTAGCCGCACTCATATATCTTACTTGTAAAGGTGCCGCGTTGGAAGCTGCCAGTCTGGCGACCAACAGACACACGCTCTATATCTTACTTGTAAAGGTGCCGCGTTAGAAGCCACCAGCCTGGCTACCAGCAGACGCACGCTCTATATCTTATTTGTAAAGGTGCCGCGTTAGAAGCCACCGGCCTGGCTACCAGCAGACGCAAGCTCTATATCTTATTTGTAAAGGTGCCGCGATGTAAGCAGCCGTACGCTCTGTATCTTATTTGTAAAGGTGCCGCGTTAGAAGCCACCGGCCTGGCTACCAGCAGACGCACGCTCTATATCTTACTTATAAAGGTGCCGCGTTGGAAGCTGCCAGTCTGGCGACCAACAGACACACGCTCTATATCTTACTTGTAAAGGTGCCGCGTTAGAAGCCACCGGCCTGGCTACCAGCAGACGCACGCTCTATATCTTACTTATAAAGGTGCCGCGTTGGAAGCTGCCAGCCTGGCGTCCAGCTGCCCCACGCTCTATAGCTTACTTGTAAAGGTGCCGCGTTGGAAGCTGCCAGTCTGGCGACCAACAAACACACGCTCTATATCTTACTTGTAAAGGTGCCGCGTTAGAAGCCACCGGCCTGGCTACCAGCAGACGCACGCTCTATATCTTACTTATAAAGGTGCCGCGTTGGAAGCTGCCAGCCTGGCGTCCAGCTGCCCCACGCTCTATAGCTTACTTGTAAAGGTGCCGCGTTGGAAGCTGCCGGCCTGGCGTCCAGCTGCCCCACGCTCTATATCTTACTTGTAAAAGTGCCGCGTTGGAAGCTGCTAGTCTGGCAATCAGCAGCCGCACGCTCTGTATCTTACTTGTAAAGGTGCCGCGTTGGAAGCAGCCGGCCTGGCGACTCGCAGCCGCACGCTCTATATCTTACTTGTAAAGGTGCCGCGTTGGAAGCCACCGGCCTGGCGTCCAGCTGCCCCACGCTCTATAGCTTACTTGTAAAGGTGCCGCGTTGGAAGCTGCCGGCCTGGCGTCCAGCTGCCCCACGCTCTATAGCTTACTTGTAAAGGTGCCGCGTTGGAAGCTGCCGGCCTGGCGTCCAGCTGCCCCACGCTCTATAGCTTACTTGTAAAGGTGCCGCGTTGGAAGCTGCCGGCCTGGCGTCCAGCTGCCCCACGCTCTATAGCTTACTTGTAAAGGTGCCGCGTTGGAAGCTGCCGGCCTGGCGTCCAGCTGCCCCACGCTCTATAGCTTACTTGTAAAGGTGCCGCGTTGGAAGCTGCCGGCCTGGCGTCCAGCTGCCCCACGCTCTATAGCTTACTTGTAGAGGTGTCGCGTTGGAAGCTGCCAGTCTGGCAAGCAGCAGCCGCACGCTCTATAGCTTACTTATAAAGGTGCCGCGTTGGAAGCCGCCAGTCTGGCTACCGGCAGACGCACGCTCTATAGCATACTTGTTAAGGCGCTGCGTTGGAAACTGCTAGTCTGGTGACCAGCAGCCGCACGCTCTATAGCTTACTCATAAAGGTGCCGCGTTGAAAGCCGCCAGTCTGTCTACCGGCAGAAACACGCTTTATAGCTTACTTGTTAAGGCGCCGCGTTGGAAACTGCTAGTCTGGTGACCAGCAGCCGCACACTCTATAGCTTACTTATAAAGGTGCCGCGTTGGAAGCCGCCAGTCTGGCTACCGGCAGACGCACGCTCTATAGCTTACTTGTTAAGGCGCCGCGTTGGAAACTGCTAGTCTGGTGACCAGCAGCCGCACGCTCTATAGCTTACTTGTAGAGGTGTCGCGTTGGAAGCTGCCAGTCTGGCAAGCAGCAGCCGCACGCTCTATATCTTACTTGTAAAAGTGCCGCGTTGGAAGCTGCTAGTCTGGCAATCAGCAGCCGCACGCTCTGTATCTTACTTGTAAAGGTGCCGCGTTGGAAGCAGCCGGCCTGGCGACTCGCAGCCGCACGCTCTATATCTTACTTGTAAAGGTGCCGCGTAGGAAGCAGCCGGCCTGGCGACTCGCAGCCGCACGCTCTATATCTTACTTGTAAAGGTGCCGCGTTGGAAGCCACCGGCCTGGCGTCCAGCTGCCCCACGCTCTATAGCTTACTTGTAGAGGTGTCGCGTTGGAAGCTGCCAGTCTGGCAAGCAGCAGCCGCACGCTCTATAGCTTACTTGTAAAGGTGCCGCATCCAAAGCCGCCGCACGCATTTTATCTTACTTGTAAAGGTGCCACGTTGGACGCCGCCGGCCGGGCCACCAGCAGTCGCACGCTCAATAAATTACTAGTAAAGGTGTCGCGTCGGAAGCTGCCATTCTGGCGACCAACAGACACACGCTCTATATCTTACTTGTAAAGGTGCCGCGTTGGAAGCCTGGCTACCAGCAGACGCACGCTCTATATCTTACTTATAAAAGTGCCGCGTTGGAAGCTGCTAGTCTGGCGATAGCAAGCGCACGCTCTATAGCTTACTTGTAAAGGTGCAGCGTTGAACGCCGCCGGCCTAGCGACTGGCAGTCGCACGCTCTAGGAATATCTTACTTGTAAAGGTGCCGCGTTGGAAGCTTCACTCATATATCTTACTTGTAAAGGTGCCGCGTTGGACGCCGCCGGCCTGGCGACGAGCAGCCGCACGCACACGCCGCACTGCCGCAGCACGCAGGCCGCCTGTCGCGCGCACATCCCCACCACCGACACGGCGCCGATGCGGAGCAGCATGTCTCCGCTGCGCAGGCGGCCATCCTGGGAATAAGAGGATTTTATTAGAATTAATTCCTGAAAATATCTTTGCAATGCTTTATCATCATTGTCATCAGGTCTTTTTGTCTCCACTCACAGCGCGACCCTCTCTGTAATTCCAGAGCTATTGGCCAGAGCAGCCAGAGAACGTTGGCCTACACTCTCCGCGCTGGCCACACAGGTTGGAGAGGCCTCATTGATGTTTATAAGCTTTGTTTAGCTTGTATTTCCTAAGTGGCCTTCTACGACATCGACGGGAGGACTTGGAGTGGTCCCATTCTACTCGGCCGAAAACCACACGGCAATGCTTGGCCCTATATATTTACCAAATGATTAACCCTTCATTTGTTCATAAATTGGGTCTGGCTGTCAAAAATAAATTATTCATTCATAAAATAAAATGTCACAAAATAATGTCACTATTTTAACATGATATAACAGCGCTATTTGACTCAAAAAAGCATGAGTCACACTTTTGTATTGCAAACAAATCCCATAGAAAATGTTTTTGTTTGACGTTTATTTATTTTTTTGTTGACTTGTTTTCCACTCATCTGGCGGATTAAAAACAATTCGCTTGGCACATATTCTTCCGTTAAAAGAAACCCTTTAACTTTTTCTATAAAGAAGTGAAGGTATATTAGTTTCTAGCTAAGTCCTCTTGAGAATAAGAAGAAGAAATCAAATCATTCCTCACAACAAGAGAATTCAGGGCTGAGTAACATTGCCATGATTGCGTATTCCACGCACGGCTGTCACCTTTCACTGACAACCCTGCGAAATGTAGAAAGAACAGAAGGATACCGCTTAAGTGCGTAGGTACCAAGGTAGGTTGTCGAGGAAACTTAACTGACTTTCGGCTTATTAGCCTAATGTGCGCCGAACGAGCGAAAATGAACTTTATGTCTGAGAAGCGACGGTCCATACCCCCTAATCTCTAGCGTTCTACATGTGTGAATAACCTCTCACCGTTCCATCTTCCGGATACTAAGTCAAAGGCCGGCGCAGCATTATAAGACAGCCATAATTACTAGGTACCCATGCCCATGACAATATCGCAATATGGATATTTGAAACACTTTCACGTTAAAACGGCTAAAAAGATTTGAATGAAATTTCTCAGCTTATTACATGGATTAAATCATAGGATACTTTTTTATTCCGAGAACCTTACATTTGTAAGGTTTCAGTGGAATGTTCAGAAATTTGAAAATGTACGCAATACCGCGGGCGTCAGCTAGTAATCTATATCTTGGCAATCCCTTGACTGATTTCACTCATGTCTGAATTGTTTTATAATATCTACAAATGCTTATATCTTACAAAAACAATTTATAACTCCAAACTAAGAAGAGTTTCAATTCTGTAACAACTTTAAATGTACAACCCTACCTCATGCAATTTTCATCCGCACACCGCACGCAAATGTTTGCAAATGTAATCAGGGCTGTGCTGTGCATTTTTAATTTCATTTCTTTTGCCTTTATTATTTGGCGGCACAAATGGAGACAAACTCACTGAAATAAAACAGAGTATACAAATTAGATGAGGAAAGGTCCCTAAGGACTTTGTGATTTATACAAGTTAGGATTAGATTTTCTGTCATGATTTTCTCTACAGGCAATATGTGGTTACAACACGTGGTTTTCTAAAACAGTGTTTTCAATGGTGTCAGATTTTTTGTACCTCGTAGCTGAATGTCTTCCAATGACAAAAACTAAAAAAAAAACGGCATTTCCATACAAAAGTGTGCTGCCTCCTGGGCAATGTTTATGGGAATGTAGTTCTTTTTTGTTTTTGACTGTTACTTTAGTATCATTATAATATAGTGATCTAGTATAGCCTGTGGATCGATTTATTACAGGTATGTCCCTTCCACGTTTTATACGGATAAATCACATAGATTGAGCTAGCCCCAAAGTAAGTTCAAGACTTGTGTTATGGGATTCTAACTCAACGATACTATGTTTTATAAAAAATACATATTTACAGAAACAACCAAGACCTAGGTGAAAAAGTTTTGAAAAAGATCATTTTCCATCGTGACCTGACCGGGGATCAAACCCGGGACCTTCGGTGTGACAGCGGTGTGATTACCGCTAAGCCACAGAGGTCGACAAATGTGACAACTGTCATTATTACACTATTAGTGTGCGGGGTTTTTGGCGGGTAGTCAAGGGTTCAGTTAGGGATTGTTTGCAAATTGATTTTAGTGGACTTTATAATATGAAACTGGTGTCGTTTGGTGTTATACTCATGTTCATGGACAATAATATGTAAAATGTTTAATTAAAGTCAACAGTGATTAGTCAATTACGGAGCGGGTTTTTTTTTAATTAAAAGCTTTCCTTGGGCTGGTTCATAGCTGTTTGATGAAAATCGGTTCTGTCTTTTAAATGTTATTATGTGATATTTTGTAATTTACCTGTTAAATAATATATAGCGCTACGATGACAATATATTATGCAGTTCCGCCACTTGTCACTAGATAGTGCCGTCAGAGTTTTTTGATTTGCCGTTATCAAATAAACTACTGCCTCCGTGGTGTAGTGGTTAGAGCGTTTGGCTCATACCCGGAGGTCGCGGGTTCGATTCCCGGCGGGGGCAACGACTTTGTGTTGTTGTCCTAGTTTGGTTAGGACATTGTGGGCTGATCACCTGATTGTCCGATCAGTAAGATGATCCGTGCTTTGGAGGGCACGTTAAGCCGTCGGTCCCGGTCACTGTCTTTGACATTGGTCGTTACCTAAAACCATGTCAGAGGCCTTTAAGGCGGTTTAAAAACTCTGACACTAGTGTTAGTCACTAACACACACGATAAGAAGAAGATCAAATAAACTTGTTCTCAATCTATACTGGACATTTCTAAAAAATAAATAAAGGTGAATATGTTTTGATACGATGTCGTTTAAGTGTGAAATAATTAGCCGACTGCGCCGCCGTCCACTCGTGTTAACACCTCATAAACATCGACTGCCATCGGTACGGAATCACCCATTACTCAGCTTACGGCGGGATTCTGCGGCTATGAAACGACAACATCAAATTAATTGCACCAAATAGGCGAAAGTAATAGGAAGCAGTGACGTGCACGGCTATTTTTTACAGAGTAGGCATTTAATCAAGATTAATGCCTACCCTGTAAAACATAGCCGTCTACCTTGTGCCACCCTAACATAATCGGATAGTAAGTGAGAAATGTATTTAGTTCGATATGGAGAAAATACATTTCTCGCTAGTATACGACATTATGATAGGATGGCACAGAGTAGATGGCTACTTATTACAGAATAGGCTTTAACCTAACCAAAATAACGACTCCATATCGAAGAAAATACATTTCTCGCTAGTATCTGACATTATGTTAGGGTGGCACAGCTTAGACAAATTCTATGTGTCTGAATGAAATGCACGCAACTATGGGAAACTAGTATTTTAGCCACCTTTGCATCAGAAATGACGAGTGGCGAAATTCTCCTGTGATTACAGTGACATCGACTCATCGATTGCTCTTCTCAACAACGATTTACGGCGTATGGCCGATTGGTCTGCAAAATACGGTGTTGCTGTAAACCCAAATAAATGCCAGGCAATAGTGATCGGCAGCTCTCGTCAAATTTCTAAATTAAATTTTGAATCTATCTCTTCTCTGCAGTTCAATAATACTACCATACCATATAGTGAGAGTGTGAAGGATCTCGGTCTGCACATCGACTCTACCCTGAGCTGGACTACCCAAGTAGCCGAGGTTAGTCGAAAAGTAACTGCCACGCTGCGCTCTCTATCGCCTCAAGAACTTTCCTCCCCCTAAAACTAAAGTAACGCTAGCTCAAATTTTAATTCTACCTATTATCGATTACGCGGATGTATGTTATTGTGACTTAACACAAGTCCTCCTAACCAAATTGGATCGGTTGGCCAATAACTGCATCAGGTTTATTTTCAACATTCGTAAATTTGATCACATTTCTTCTTTTCGCTCTCAGTTAGCATGGCTCCCTATCTCCTTACGTCGTAACGCTAAAATACTTTCCACGCTTTTTTCTATCTTGAATAACCCGCAATCTCCTAGCTATCTTAAATCTAAATTCAATCTGCTCAGTTCCACTCACTCTCGCACACTTCGCTCCTCTAGCACTCTTATCCTTGATATCCCTCCGCATCGCACATCATTCATGGGTAAGTCTTTCCAAGTAGCCTGGACGAGCTATGGAATGCCCTTCCGGAGAGTATAAGAAGAGCCCCCAGTCGTTTGGTTTTCAAACGAGCGGTACATAAATTGTTCCTACTGCAGTCCTAGTCCCAGTCATCCTGATATTATGTTTTTATTAGTATTTATGCTATTATATATATTCTATTTTATATATATTGTATGTTATGTATAGATATATATTATAACCATGTTTAATAGTTTATTCTTGTAATGTATATGTATTTTTGAGTATACATACTTATGTACATAAATATATTTAGTATACTTTTCCACGTTCTTTATCACGCCAGCCACACATATTTTCCGCTTGGTCCAATGGTTGACCGGGAGAGAATGCCATATGGCATTAGGTCCGCCACTTGTACGTTTTTTTATTGTGCAATAAAGTTTAAATAAATAAATAAATAAATAAATAAGTAGCTAGGGATGAGACCGGGAAAGCTTCAAGTGACGTCAAGCCAGCACTTCTTGGGTCTACCGCGCCTGCCGGGCCCCGGCGGAGGTGGCATGGCTTTACATTATTTTCCTACGTACTCGTAACTTGCCGGTTTTTGCAAGACGTGACTGTACCAGCATAGGCGACTCTCTTGCAGTTTATCCGCTATGTCACGGAAATGAAGGACGCCGCGAATACGGGTGTTTTTCACGCGATCTCTCCGTGATACTCTGCATATTCAGCGCAACATTTGCAATTTTGCATCTCCACACCAGGCATGCTCTAACGAGTAATAACAAGCTGGTATCAGCCCGCAAGTGTTGAAGGCAATCCCACTGGAAGTTACGAACTGGTTCAGCGAACAGATGAGCAAAAACGTAACCTCATTCGACTGTTTTCCTCCAAATTTGCAATTGGAGAGGAATCTCATACAGAGGCCAAGCTTTTTAAACTATCGCGCTTTGAACACTGTCAGTCTGTTTGTAAACAGAGTCTACCTGCGACCACGAAAGATGTAACTCTTGTTTGAAACATTATACGCAATAAAAAAGGTACGTACTAAGTCCTATTTTTAACACAAATAAAGACACTAGGCTGTTTTCACAGCTGCATGCAGTTCGTACAGACTACCTACCGGCGTTTCGCAGATTTAAAATGACTGAATTTTGTTCGCTTCAGGGTTACCCCGCCCACTTCCACATGAAGTGGCCTATCTACTGGACTATGTCAAACTTCGTTCTTTTGTGCATCTCCTCAACCCGAATTGAATTCGAAAATACAGACAAACACCGAAGCTCTTCATAACTTTCTGAGGAACCTTCAGCTTTCTTATGAGACGGTTAATGCATATCCGCCTATGATTCTGATTTATAGTCATCTCTCGTAACACATAATCATAGAATTTTTTCTTGAGGCACTGATTTAGGATATGATATGTAGAACAGAAAGTCGCTGCGTAGCTTCCTGATCTCTTCCTCTGCCTGATTAATCGACTTAGGTAAATACACCAGTCTATAACTTCAAGAGTGGATAAAGACGAAGTAATCTACGTATTTTTACCTTAGTCTCTATATATTTCTACTCTGTGACAGCGTCCCAAATTGCGGTGCATTGTTTGCAGTCCTCATTTGCAGCCGATGTTCAGAATGCTAGTATTGGGGTCAAGCGGGGTTTGTTTTCTACCCGACTTCGAATGGATAGGTATGTTTTTAATTACCTAATTGCACATATAATTTATTTTGAAATTGCCGAGTCTATTTCTATTAGAAAACTCGAGTAGGTCAGTATGTATCTCTTTATGACAACTACATAAAATGCGAATAGATAAGACATTTTTATTTTACTTATTAAGGTACAATCACACACTGTAATATGAAATTGCATAAAATGTAATCCAAGTCGGTAAAGAGGTTGCCAAGATTTGGGTACCTAGTTCCAGATCATTGTTTTCAACTCATTATCCACAGTTCGGGGCGAACTACTGATTTGTAGTATATTTGTAAAGGCAAGCATATGCTGTAGGGTTAAAACTATGGATTATGTAAGCCAAAAGATAAATTGCATTTTGTTGCCAGGAATTGGTACCAAATTCTCTTTCAAGAGGAAAGTTCACGCCCACCTGGAACGTCCTTTCTTATATCATCATTCAGTTTTTCTTTTCATTAACTGTTTTTGGGTCTGTGTCTAGGTTTATAATTATATAATAATGGCACGTATAGTGTAAGTGTGTACTCACTCTGATAAGTATTTAGTATATGTAGTAGGTAATAATGTAGTATTTGTAATATTTTACGAGTATATTTTTATTTTTGAATCGCATATGTTCTTTGCTTATCCCTATACAATTGACTAGGAAAAATTATATAGTATAATGAAATTAAAATAACAGTCAAAACACAATGAATAATTCTACATATAAAACCTACCCAATACCACGATGCTTTGGGTACTATAAAACGAGAATCAAAACAGTTATGGGTTGCCAGCCGCATATTACTTTTTATGGTTCCGTAGTAAACAAGGAACCCTTATAGTTTCGCCATGTCTGTCTGTCTGTCCGTCCGCGGTCCTACTCAGAAACTATAAGTACTAGAAAGCTGTAATTTAGCATGGATATGTATGTCAATCATGGCGAAAAAGTCGTAAAATAAAATATGGAAACAAATTTTTTTAGGGTAGCTGCCATACAAGTAAAGATAAAGTCAATTTTTTTTTCTCTACAAACACATTGTGTGGGGTATCGTTGAATAGGTCTTGCTAAAATATTGTGAGTTTGGGAACACCATTTTTCGATTTAGGGATCCGTGTCTGAAATATTTAGGTTTAAAGTGAAATTTTTTGTTAAAGTCACGTGTTCCCCCCATCTATCTGCTAAACGGTTGTATATGGACACGTGACAAAAATCACAGCTATAGTTTATATAATGTAGTTTATAGGAAAACTATCAGAGCTAAGTAGGGTTAACAAATTAAAAAGCTATAGGCGATCAACTTATAAAATGTACTCGAAAAGGAAAATTTTATACAAATTCAATAGATACTTAGACGTTTTAGTGGCATGAACTCAAAGTTGGCATTTACAACTACGGAACCCTACACTGCGCGTGGCCCGACTCGCACTTGGCCAATTATTTTACCATATCCTCGATCGACTTTACTATCTGCGCGGTCATAGAAGCAGCTGATACATTCTAAGTTTTTATTTTCTCCCAGACCAGCGTGGAAGACTGTGGGCCAGGTGTAGGAGGACGAAAAGTTGTGTCGGAGAATCGTACGGATACAAAGCGTACTGTCGACCAAGTGACGAAATGCGAAATGTTAAGTTAATGATACAATGGACCAATGGACAAATAAATGTCGACAAACGGTGCTAAAAATGCGCCGTCTGGTATCCACCAGAGTAGAATAGGGCCACTCCAAGTCCTCCCGTGAATGTCGTAGAAGGCGAGAAAGGAATTACAGACGAAACAAACCTTGTAATCATCGATGAGACCTCTCCAACCCGTCTGGCCAGCGTGGAGAGTGTAGGCCAAGTCCTCTAGCTGCTCTGGCCAAGTATGGCTCTAGTAGTACAGAGAGGGTCGTGCTACTGCAGTGGAGACTAAAAAGGCCTGATGATGATAATGATGATGGTACTAACAATCGAAGAATACATATGTATACATACAAATGTACATATATACGTGCATACGAAATTTAGGAACTTCACCCGATTGTTCAATACCATTAGGAACATGTAATTGAGTTTCCGATCTCATTGAATACAATACAAACTCTCCCTCAGTAACAAGTTCAGGAGATATCAATCGGAAGATGTTATCTGTTTGTTGCAAACTTGCTGCCAACTAATTTACATTTGATTTGCGTAGCTTTGAACGGGTTTGAGTTGTAGAACATATATATATATATAGGTATAGGTAGACATCTATGCTACTCTGGAAGAAAAGAAAATACGCACAGATCGTAAAAGCTGATCTGAAGATTGGGCAAAAATGGGAATCATAGTAATACGCATACGATTAACATGATTCGCATTTTTACCATTCCCTCGATGCTCGGCTTTTGCGGCTGGTGACCCATTTTTTGTTTTGGTTGTTTTCCACTTTCTCGCTTATCATTACGCTTTTGGCTCTTAGGTCCAGCGGCCCTGGAGTCTGTCTGCTTGGATGAAGACTTGATAGTATAGACACATAAACGTATGTGGTGTTGGTCTTGGGTGTTTATTTATTGTCTTCAGATCTCGCGGTTAATATTTCCAAATACTAGTACGAAAATTTATTGAACCAATTTCAATTTCCTTTCCATGTATTACATTCTCATCCTTATCCTTACTAACATTATAAATACGAAAGTGAGTTTGTATATTTGTTTATTTCTTAGTTACCACTTCACGCTTCAACCACTAAAACTATTTAGATGAAATTTGATATGGATTTAGTTTGATACCTAGGGAACGACATTGGATACTTTTTATCCCGAAATTCCCACGCGGAGCAATGCCCACGGGTACAGCTAGTATTGTATATGTAAACCTTAGGGTTAGAGGCGTGATTTTTTTGAAGTGATTTTCTAAATGAAGTGGGTTGAGAGCAATTTGACGACTGACATTTGTTATTCTTTTTTTCAAATTTTTTCAATGGCCGCCGGTGTACCGCAAGACCACAGGTCCAGCGGAATGCAAGGCCGAAGCCCGAGTCCCTCTCATCTCAATGTCGCTGTTTAGCCACTCCCACAAAGGGCTAAGCGGTTTTTTATTTTATTTCCTAAGATGGCCGCCAATAGTCACCTGTGTACGATTTTGCTAATCGCGGGATCCGCATCTAAACTTTTTTTGGAAACAGAGATGGAGTCTTGATTTTAGAATTTTTAAAGAAATTCGTTGATAATCTCCTACTAAAATATCACAGGGGTCTGAATTTTTCTACACTGGGGTAAAGCACCCCACGGAACTTGAAACTGCGGAACTCGAACTTTTCAGCTGCGCAGGCTGCAAGCAGCCCGCGCGTCGCCCTAAATTCTAGTTTTATTTCGATGAGTTAATGTATTCTATAACACAAGTTTGCTTACTTTTGGGATTTCTCCCTGTACCTACATTTATGTATGTATGTTCCATCGAGCTGCTTGACAATCTTTAGCCCATCTTCACACGACACATACAGAACCCCCTAAATCGTCTCCTTTCCCTCACAAGATGGAACAATGAGAACAAAACAATAATATTTATCCGTCAACAAGAAATAAATGTCGCAATTTGTTTGTTTGACAGCTCGCTGTATTGCTCGTGCAAACAAAGCGACTGAATCGTCTGCGACAAATGAGGATTTGGCAGCGGAGACATTGAAGGGTACACTCTAGACTGGTATTGATTCGGATAGGACATGACTTGGCTCTTTTAGAAGAAACATGTTACTTGTATGCCCCTGATAGACATGACGAATGGAAAAATATCCTTGGTCCATCGGTTAGATTATTAAAATATACACGTATTATTATTATTGTACACTTATTTTTTCTTTCTCTGAGCAACCAAAAATTGACAAGGATACAGCGCATATAAATTTCGCATGACGTCACAGCTGGGTACGATTTTTACTTAGCGGTGACATCGCAAGGAACTTTGACGCTCTGTATCTTTGTGAATTTTTTCTTTTTTGGTAAACTGAAAATTATGGGTCCATTATTTTTGGATAATGTAAAAGACGGACTAATTACATTCATACTTTTCGGACCCTGTCGTCACCCCTATTTATATTTGTATAAAGTTTTGTGATGTCCAGCCAGTTAGCGAACTAAATAAAAAAAGGAAATTTTTCCATGGTGGTCTGGGAGAAAAGAAAAAACTTAGAGTTTATTTACCAACTGCTTTTCTTTATCATCGTCCGAGCGTATTTCGCGGTAACGCTTCAGATCCCGGGGTCCGCTACCTAACCTATAGGCAATTTGATGAAGTTACTGGTTTTTACACAGAGCGACTGCCGTCTGACCTCCACAACCCAGAGGGTAGACCAGGACCAATCCTAGAGCGTTCGGAGCCCACAGTTTATACGTGCCTTCCGAAACACGGAATCAACTTCCTTTTAAGATATTCAGGTGATCTAAACCTGCAATATCCTAACCAGACTGGAAGCTACTTTTCACAAAGTATGTTTACTAGTGAGATTCGAACCCAGGACTTCCGGATCACAAGGCGAACGTCTGGAACACAGGACCACGGAGGCAGTCGACTATCAGCTGCTTCTCTTCCCGCGCAGATTGAGAGAATGTAACTCATCACTATTTTGATTCCTTCTTCCACCTTCTCGTCCATTGAGCTAAACTGGCCTTTTACAGCCATGGGCTTTGTCTGCAAGCCGCAAGAATGACAAGACAATAGTATTTCAATGACTTTCGAGGTTCTAATGTAACTTAAGGATACTAGCTAAAAAGTTGTGCGTGGATTTCTGATAATGTCACTTACAGAAAGAGAAATTAATTTTTCTGTATTTCTAAGGTCGCTAGCGCTGGTAGCAGCCTTAATCGCCTAAGTCAAAGTATTTATCTTATACCTTTAAACGAGCAATTCTTGTATATTTATTTATTTATATATTTATAAATTTCTGTGATCTCGAAAACGGCTCTAACGATTTCGCTGAAAATTGGTATATGGGGGTTTTTGGGGGTAAACAATTGATCTAGATTAGTCTTATGTTTGGGAAAACGCGTGTCTTCGAGTTTTCATTCGTTTTTCTTTCTACGTAGAATATGGTCGCAAATTTCGTCGCGCCGGGTGCCATCCGCTTAGCTCAGCGGTTAAGGATGCTGACCGCTAGAAAGAGTGTTACGGGTTCGAATCCCACTCGGTGACTTACTTTTGTTTTTTTTATGTTCAAGTTTATATATAATTTTTTATTTTGTACTGTTTTTAGACAAGTTCAAAGAATTAAGTTAATGTTTGAGATGTAACTGTTAGTGTAAGCGACTCACCCTGTCAGCGACGCCCCCGGGCAGCACGCTCTTCACCACCACCCCCGAGGAGCGCCCCCCCACGATCCCGAACGCGAGCCCCGAGCCGTCGTTCACCAGCTCCACCACCTCCACCTGCGCCCATTCGCCGAACACCTGCTGTGGGAAATTCTAACATTAGATTCTTGTTCTTTCTATTAACCATCTGAATTTTTTGGGGTCCAGTGCTGCCCCCATCATCATGAGCATCATTAGGCCTGTTTGTCTGTTGGTTTGTTGGTCTGTTTGTCTGTCTGTTTGTCTGTTTGTCTGTTTGTCTGTTTGTCTGTTTGTCTGTTTGTTTGTTTGTCTGTTTGTCTGTTTGTCTGTTTGTCTGTTTGTCTGTCTGTTTGTCTGTTTGTCTGTTTGTCTGTTTGTCTGTTTGTCTGTTTGTCTGTTTGTCTGTTTGTCTGTTTGTCTGTTTGTCTGTTTGTCTGTTTGTCTGTCTATTTGTCTGTTTGTCTGTTTGTCTGTTTGTCTTTTTGTCTGTTTGTCTGTTTGTCTGTTTGTCTGTTTGTCTGTTTGTCTGTTTGTCTGTTTGTCTGTTTGTCTGTTTGTCTGTTTGTCTGTTTGTCTGTTTGTCTGTTTGTCTGTTTGTCTGTTTGTCTGTTTGTCTGTTTGTCTGTTTGTCTGTTTGTCTGTTTGTCTGTTTGTCTGTTTGTCTGTTTGTCTGTTTGTCTGTTTGTCTGTTTGTCTGTTTGTCTGTTTGTCTGTTTGTCTGTTTGTCTGTTTGTCTGTTTGTCTGTTTGTCTGTTTGTCTGTTTGTCTGTTTGTCTGTTTGTCTGTTTGTCTGTTTGTCTGTTTGTCTGTTTGTCTGTTTGTCTGTTTGTCTGTTTGTCTGTTTGTCTGTTTGTCTGTTTGTCTGTTTGTCTGTTTGTCTGTTTGTCTGTTTGTCTGTTTGTCTGTTTGTCTGTTTGTCTGTTTGTCTGTTTGTCTGTTTGTCTGTTTGTCTGTTTGTCTGTTTGTCTGTTTGTCTGTTTGTCTGTTTGTCTGTTTGTCTGTTTGTCTGTTTGTCTGTTTGTCTGTTTGTCTGTTTGTCTGTTTGTCTGTTTGTCTGTTTGTCTGTTTGTCTGTTTGTCTGTTTGTCTGTTTGTCTGTTTGTCTGTTTGTCTGTTTGTCTGTTTGTCTGTTTGTCTGTTTGTCTGTTTGTCTGTTTGTCTGTTTGTCTGTTTGTCTGTTTGTCTGTTTGTCTGTTTGTCTGTTTGTCTGTTTGTCTGTTTGTCTGTTTGTCTGTTTGTCTGTTTGTCTGTTTGTCTGTTTGTCTGTTTGTCTGTTTGTCTGTTTGTCTGTTTGTCTGTTTGTCTGTTTGTCTGTTTGTCTGTTTGTCTGTTTGTCTGTTTGTCTGTTTGTCTGTTTGTCTGTTTGTCTGTTTGTCTGTTTGTCTGTTTGTCTGTTTGTCTGTTTGTCTGTTTGTCTGTTTGTCTGTTTGTCTGTTTGTCTGTTTGTCTGTTTGTCTGTTTGTCTGTTTGTCTGTTTGTTGTATAATTGATTTTGGAAAACGGAACACCTGAAGCAAAACCATAAGGGTCCAGCTAAACTGCAAGAAATATAACAGTGACGCCTTAGCAAAAGTTGTTCAGCCTGATGAGCATTTTCCGGACACATGAAGTCCACGCGCACGAAGTCGCGGGCTTCAGCTAGTAGTTTATAAGAAACATCAAAGTGGTTGAAACTTTCATTACTGATCGATTGAAACGGAATTGGTTCTCGTTTGTTTAAAGGCAATTAACACCTCGAACGCTGTCATTGCAGACATACTCGTAGATTTATAATTATTTGGTAACCGGTGTTCCCGGTTCTCAATGTTCCTTGTTGTTATTAGACAGTCGATAAGGTAGCTTCAGCCTGATGAGCATTTTCCAGAGACATAAAGTTCACGCGAACGAAGTCGCGGGCTTCAGCTAGTATTAAATAAAATATTAAGTAACTTAGCTATTTAGTATCTCGCGATTCTCGCGTGATTCATCAATTTAATATTTTATAAATTGATATAATGGATTATTAATTCGAAATTGGTATATAAAGTTCAAAAATGCATTACGCTCGGGTAATTCAATTTCACACAGTGGCAACATATCAAACTGATGACGTAGTCAAGTTCCACCTACGTCATCAGCTGTCACGGGAAGAGAATACCTTATTTTATTATACCATGGGCTGCAGACGTCTGCAGCCGAGGAACGTGGACGCATATTGCGCAGGACTTTAGAATTAGGAGATTCCGTTCTGTATGTAATAATTATATTAATACTGTGACTTTAGGCGCACTATATATTTAGACAGTTTGAAAGACCTGACTTCAATTTTTTTTTTCTTCTTCTACCTCCAACTTTATTGGAGCCTGTTCTAACTATGTAATCTTTCATACTAGTTCTCGCTCATACCGCATACTTTCATTTTATGCATACTTCGTCTTTCTTTCCTTAACGGGTGGGGCTCCCGTCTATTCTAAACTATTCTACTCTTTTTGTTTATTTTATTTATTTAGTTTCACTGTGACTTTAGGCGCACTATATTTTTAGACAGTTTGAAAGACCTGACTTCAATTTAGACCACTTACACTCATGAAAAAATAAAATTAGCATCAACGTCTTCCCTCTTACATACTTTTGTTAAGAATGCGTTCAGTTGACAGTCCTTACCATGATGCGCTTGATCCGCCGGGTGCTGTGTGGCCTGCGCGCGCGACTCTCTGATCAGCTGACTTTCTCCGCCATCTTGTTCACTGACATGACGCGTTCACGAGTTGACACACACGAGTTACTGAGCTAGCTCGTACCGCGGCGACGCACATCTTATTTATTATTTATTGGCACTGTAACAAACAAATATATTTGGTTAATGAGAATACCATTACAAATAACTTAATTACTATATAAATATACTTAATTCCCCATGCTGGTCTGGGAGAAATAAAAAAAACTTAGAATGTACCAGCTGCTTCTCTTCCCGCGCAGATCGTAAAAGCCGATCGAGGCAATGGGCAAAAATGCGAATCATGTTAACAGGCGATGCGGCTAGCAACCCATTACTGTATTGATTGCTTTTCCATCTTCTCGCCCACCATAACGCTAAAAGTGGCTTTTGGGTCTTGCGGCCCTGGGCTCTGCATAGAACCGCAGGACCCAAAATGCTCTGTCTGCCCCATTAGGGATAAAGACGTGATAGTATGTATGTATGTATATACTTAAAAATTGGATTTACCGGCCTTATTTTTATTTAATTTATTTTAGTTTTCCTATACTTTAAGATATTCATTATTCTATTTATCCTTCTTCATAATTTTTCGAAACTAAAAACCAATATCACCCCCAAACTACATACACAACGGATTTTGATAAAATTTATGTAACTACCTGACAAGTATGTCTTTTTCAAATTGGCTCCGCCGTCTTCAAATAATCGGTGTACTTACATAAAAAAAAAAGATCGCAGCGAATCGATAACCTCCTCCTTTTTGGAAATCAGTTAAAAATGATTATTGTCACTTTAATCAATGAGATAGTTACATAAAAATTGTATCTCCCCCGATTTTTTGAATCAAAGTCTTGGAAATACATCAAAACATAAAACTCAAATAATTAAGTTTTTTACAAAAAAAAACAACCGACTTCAATTTTTTTCAGGAGTTTCTTCCATATCTCCAAAGTTCATCAAGGTGTCTTTACCAAATTAATATGGGACCAACTTGGGAGGAAGGGCTTTCAAATAAAAAAAGAATCATCAAAATCGGTCCACGGTTGCCGAAGATATCGCGTCACATACATACAAAAAAAAACATACAATCGAATTGATACCCTCCTCCTTTTTTGAAGTAGGTTAACAAAGTAACAACAAATTTTACAGTTGTGTTATCTCAAGAGCCCATTCACTCCTAACTTTATTGATTACAGTCTTCAATCAATTAGCGTGCTCCCGGTTACATCATCTGTTGTGCTGCTTCGGAGCCGATGGACCGATTTCGATGCGGATTTTTCACGTGAAAGCAAGTTCCCTTGTTGTAATTCTTAGCTATGTTTAATATAAGTTCAGCCGCTTAAAAGTAATTGTGGGTGAACGCTTGAAAGCCGGTGTTTTTTAAATGTACCCGGCAAATAACAGATGGAGCTATGGATATAGATTCCACTTTACATCGGTTGGAATATGTAGTTCTGTTACTCATCACTAGATGTCGTTAGGGTTTTTTTTAATTTGCCTGGCAAGTAAACTTGTAACAAATAGAATATGCGCATTGGCCGTGTGGTTTCCGGCAGAGTAGAATAGGACCACTCCAAGTATTTCCTTGGATGTCGTAGCAGGCGACTTAGGAAATACAAGCTAAACAAAGCTTATAAACATCGACGAGGCCTCTCCAACCCGTCTTGCCAGCGTTGAGTGTAGGCCAAATTTTCTGTATACGCAGGCCAAGTATGACTCTGAGAGGGCCGTGCTCTTTCAGTGGAGACCTGAAAAGATCTGATGTTGATAATAATAATAAGCATATCAATGGTCACCCTTAAGGCCCATTTAGACGGTGCAAGTTTCTTGCCCGTTGCACGCCATTTTATTGCAGCAATAGACAACTTGCATGGTCTAAACGAAATGTCAGCCATACAAATCATTTATTGCTTCAATAAAATTGTATGCAACACGCAAGAAACTTGCACCGTCTAAATGGGCCTTTAATGCCAAGACCATGCGAATTCGAGAAGAAAACTTCAACAAGTAATATGAGATATCCCATTCGCAAAAAAAAACGAGTCGGACCGCGGCTTTAAATTGGAAAAGTTGTAGAATTTTCTGGAATATACGAGTGGAAAGTTGCCGAGCAAGTTACGACAATAAAATAAAAAGGACGCTACGACGCAGAGTAGACATATACAGAGATCAATTAGAATTAAGACTGCTTTAAAGTCAAATAGCGTAACGAATGTTAACGAAATATCAAAAGAAAATATTGAATCATCATGAGCTGTAAATTGTAATTAAGTTCTAGCAAGAATATTTGAAACAGAAAGTGCAATAACAGGGTGAAAAGGAAATGAATATTTTCCCCAGCAAAATCTTTTAAGTTATCTCAGAAAAGCGATTTATCAATTTCAAATGTACACAACTACTTTTAAGTTTCATTGTTCTTATTGAAGTTGAACGGACGGATAGACTAGATGGTATAGTAAGATTCGTTTAGTACTTATTTGTTACTTGATTGTTGGGTTTTTAGTATGTTTAAGGGCCAATACTGGTGTCAGATTTTTATTTATAAAAATAACAAACAAAGTGTTTTAAAGTGTACATAGCTTTTTCGCACGTAATTTTGCGAGATGTAAATGAAACAGCTACACTAAAGGGTAGACTAGCTAGACTAAAGGGTTTGGCAGGCAATGCCTTTTGCAAGATCACAAAATAATAGACTGTCAGGTCGTTTTCATCGAGCTTTATCTCTAGTACAACCTGCTCTATGTCTGTGCTGACACGAATTACACAAAACGACAAAGCTTGTTACACGCTTAGTCTCTGTATACAACCTGCTCTATGTCTGTGCTGACACGAATTACACAAAACGACAAAGCTTGTTACACGCTTAGTCTCTGTATACAACCTGCTCTATGTCTGTGCTGACACGAATTACACAAAACGACAAAGCTTGTTACACGCTTAGTCTCTGTATACAACCTGCTCTATGTCTGTGCTGACACGAATTACACAAAACGACAAAGCTTGTTACACGCTTAGTCTCTGTATACAACCTGCTCTATGTCTGTGCTGACACGAATTACACAAAACGACAAAGCTTGTTACACGCTTAGTCTCTGTATACAACCTGCTCTATGTCTGTGCTGACACGAATTACACAAAACGACAAAGCTTGTTACACGCTTAGTCTCTGTATACAACCTGCTCTATGTCTGTGCTGACACGAATTACACAAAACGACAAAGCTTGTTACACGCTTAGTCTCTGTATACAACCTGCTCTATGTCTGTGCTGACACGAATTACACAAAACGACAAAGCTTGTTACACGCTTAGTCTCTGTATACAACCTGCTCTATGTCTGTGCTGACACGAATTACACAAAACGACAAAGCTTGTTACACGCTTAGTCTCTGTATACAACCTGCTCTATGTCTGTGCTGACACGAATTACACAAAACGACAAAGCTTGTTACACGCTTAGTCTCTGTATACAACCTGCTCTATGTCTGTGCTGACACGAATTACACAAAACGACAAAGCTTGTTACACGCTTAGTCTCTGTATACAACCTGCTCTATGTCTGTGCTGACAAGAATTACACAAAACGACAAAGCTTGTTACACGCTTAGTCTCTGTATACAACCTGCTCTATGTCTGTGCTGACACGAATTACACAAAACGACAAAGCTTGTTACACGCTTAGTCTCTGTATACAACCTGCTCTATGTCTGTGCTGACACGAATTACACAAAACGACAAAGCTTGTTACACGCTTAGTCTCTGTATACAACCTGCTCTATGTCTGTGCTGACACGAATTACACAAAACGACAAAGCTTGTTACACGCTTAGTCTCTGTATACAACCTGCTCTATGTCTGTGCTGACACGAATTACACAAAACGACAAAGCTTGTTACACGCTTAGTCTCTGTATACAACCTGCTCTATGTCTGTGCTGACACGAATTACACAAAACGACAAAGCTTGTTACACGCTTAGTCTCTGTATACAACCTGCTCTATGTCTGTGCTGACAAGAATTACACAAAACGACAAAGCTTGTTACACGCTTAGTCTCTGTATACAACCTGCTCTATGTCTGTGCTGACACGAATTACACAAAACGACAAAGCTTGTTACACGCTTAGTCTCTGTATACAACCTGCTCTATGTCTGTGCTGACACGAATTACACAAAACGACAAAGCTTGTTACACGCTTAGTCTCTGTATACAACCTGCTCTATGTCTGTGCTGACAAGAATTACACAAAACGACAAAGCTTGTTACACGCTTAGTCTCTGTATACAACCTGCTCTATGTCTGTGCTGACAAGAATTACACAAAACGACAAAGCTTGTTACACGCTTAGTCTCTGTATACAACCTGCTCTATGTCTGTGCTGACAAGAATTACATAAAACGACAAAGCTTGTTACACGCTTAGTCTCTGTATACAACCTGCTCTATGTCTGTGCTGACAAGAATTACACAAAACGACAAAGCTTGTTACACGCTTAGTCTCTGTATACAACCTGCTCTATGTCTGTGCTGACAAGAATTACACAAAACGACAAAGCTTGTTACACGCTTAGTCTCTGTATACAACCTGCTCTATGTCTGTGCTGACAAGAATTACATAAAACGACAAAGCTTGTTACACGCTTAGTCTCTGTATACAACCTGCTCTATGTCTGTGCTGACAAGAATTACACTGAACACCAAAGCTTGTTACCCGAGCATGACTTCGCAAAAACCGTCTTTTTATCCAACGTCACTCGTTTTGTGCACGTCACTCGCTTGCTTAATTAATTTGTTTGGGCGGCGCCGGCTGTTAGGTGGGTAGGACTTTACTCGCCACTCGGAGGTTCGATTCCCGGCCAGGGCAAATTGGTAAAATGGCCTTGTTAAAATTGTTTTCGGTCTTGGGTGTTTATCTATACAGATATTGTATGTAGCGAGATCTGTATATTACATTTATTTAACATAAAATATAGTATCGTTAAGTAATATCCCATACAAAGTTTAAAATCTTACTTTGGGACTAGCTTAATCTGTATATGACCATATAATTATATAGATTTATTTAGTGAGTGTAGACTTTTTATGAATACGGATAAAACCTTATAAATAACTAGGTATTGATTTAATTCAAATAACCGGTTAAGTGCAAGTCGGACTCACGCGCGAACTCTTAGTACCTAATAGGGTCCCGTTTTTACCCTCAGGGTACGGAACCCTAAACAGAAGGAACAAATAACGTTACAAAAAGACCACTGCTGAGCTGAGACGAATCGTGGAACGAAACTGATTGTGACAGCAAAGACAATATTGGTGGCCTTCTCGCTATGTCTTTATTGTGTGTCAGTTTACAGAAATACACAAATAATAGAATACAAAACAATATTGTCACAATAGCTATAACATCGCAATAATCTTGCGAGCGAGTAAACAGACACCCAATACAGACAAACAAAAAGATTACTAGAGAGGAATAATCATTTTGTTTGTCTGTTTCAGACGCAGTATAGTTTAGAATAAGCGTTCCATACTTAAGGACTTAGGATGCACCTATTCCTGCACAGATCGTAAAAATGCGTCTAGCAACCCGACACTATTTTAATTCCTTTTTCCATTTTTTCGCCCACCATTACGCTAAAAGTGGTATTTGGGTAAATAAAAGAAAAATTAAACGTGAAAACATATAAAGAGGTTAAGAACTTAGCGGAAGGAAGAGAGACATGGAAAGCACTCCACCGACAAGAGCCCAGCTCTTAAATATAAGAAGAAGATGTATAAGTTGTTGCTTATAATTACAGACTTATTTATTTTATGTTATCAAACTTTAATGTTCCAAAGTACGCAAATATACTTTTAACAAATGGCAGACTTAATGCTAAGAGCATTTTCTCCCAGTCAACCATAGGGATAAACAAAGAAAACTATGCGGCAAAAGCAATACAATATACTTGTACAAAGAGCAATACTATTTATATATAGCAATATTATACATAGATAGAATATCTACTAATAATATCATGAACACAAAATACGAACACAGAAACAAACAAAGAACATTCAGTACATAGGAACTGCTTATTTCATATGAAATCTCTTTTTGTCCATCTCATATTAAATTTGTCGTAATCTCAGGTTGTAATATGGTTTTAGTATAAAACGTGACATCATTACGTCTTTAAGGCATTTAATTGCCTGATTTCCATAACAAACGACTTCCTTCCTTTTAAGCCCCGCTCCGGCTGTAAAAGGTGGTCAAACTGTCAAAGCCAATTTGAGAAGTTTTTAGGGTTCCGTAGTAAACAAGGAACCCTTATAGTTTCGCCATGTCTTTCTGTCTGTATGTCTGTCTGTCCTTCCGCGGTCCTACTCAGAAACTATAGGTACTAGAAAGCTGTAATTTGGCATGGATATGTATATCAATCATGGCGAAAAAGTCGTAAAATATAATATGGAAAATTTTTTTTTTTTAGGGTAGCTGCCATACAAGTAAATAGGAAGTCAATATTTTTTTCTCTCCAAACATATTGTGTGGGGTATCGTTGAATAGGTTTTTAAAAAATATTGTTAGCTTAGGAACACCATTTTTCGATTTAGAGATCCGTGTCTGAAATATTTAGGTTTCAAGTATTTTTTTTTTGTTAAAGTCACGTGTCCCCCCCATCTATCTGCTAAATGGTTATATATGGACACGTGAAAAAAAATCACAGCTATGGTATATATTATAATGTAGTTTAAAGGAAAACTTTCAGAGTTAAGTAGGGTTAACAAATTAAAAAGTTATAGGTGATCAACTTACAAAATGTACTCGAAAAGGAAAATTTCATACAAATTCAATACTTAGCCGTTTTAGACTGCAAGCTGGCATTTACAACTACGAAATCCTACACTGCGCGTGGCTCGACACGCACTTGGCCAATTATTTTAACCATTTTACGGCTCTGGATACAAATCCTTTAGAATCTTTTTTTATTCCTAATCCTAATTATTTTTAATCAAAGGTTGGTAAGTCCTTTGATTGTTTCAAGGGCGCTTCTGGTAACAAATCTATACAGTCTACAGACCCTATTACTAAGACTTCACTGTCCATCTGTCTGCCCGTCTGTCTGTCTATCTGTCATCAGGCTCATGAACCGTGGCAGCTAGACAGTTAAAATTTTCACAGATGATATATTACTTTTTAATTCCACTTGTGGTCACCCATCAAAGTGCGGACCACGCCCGGTGTCGCTTAACTTGCGAAAGCGCTATTGATGCGCACTCCCGCCGAGCCATCAAACTCCTCAAAAGGGCAGCGATAAAAAAGGCTACTATAAGCCATGTCGCATTACTCTGGAATTACCATATCTCGCTATCGCGCACTGATTCAAATATAGGTTAATAGCAGTACGAATCGGGTCGCATTTTCTTAATCATTGTTGGCCACAAACACAAGATAGAGTAGAACACTTCCTTGCAATAAGCCATATCGCATTACCATATCTTTGTCCCAGTGATTTAGAAATAGGTTAATGACACCAATAGCATTACAATTCCAAATAAGGTGGCAATCATTGATCTATTGTTGGCCACTAACACGAGACAGAATGGAAGACTATAAGCCATATCGCAATGGTCGCATTATATCTTCGTCTCACTGATTCGGATATAGGTTAGGTTAGACCCGTACTTTAATTAGTTACCCTAACCTTTAACTAACCATTAGACAAATAGGGAAAAATTACAAATGAAAAGGTATCAGAGAATATGAGAGAGAAAAGACCAATACTACAAATTATAGAAAATAAAAGAGGGAAAATGTTCAGTCATCTACTACGTCACGATGCGTTCTTTAAAACCATAATGGAAGAAAAAATAGAAGGAAAAACAGAAAACCCAGAAGAAAATTTATCGACCAAATGAAAGAAAAAATAAACGTGAAAACATATAAGGAGGTTAAGAACTTAGCGAAAGAAAGAGAGACATGGAAAGCACTCCACCGACAAGAGCCCAGCTCTTAAATATAAGTAGAAGAAGACAGATAGGGAAGACCTTTGCCAAAGCAAGTTGACCACCAAAAACAGCAGTCGGGACAGGAAAGCAAAGGATGTCAAAATGAGAGGCTGCAGTAAGTAGGTATCTAAGTACTAAGTAGGTATAGCTACAACTGACCGACACAAAACAGTAATATGTAGATCTTCTCTAGTACAGGGTGGCCAACTTGGAGGTATACAACTTTTTTTTGCCGCCATTTTATTTTGGCGGTAAATATGACAGTTGTTGCATAGATATTACTTTGTGTAGATACGGCAAATTTATTATGGAGCTTTTTACGACGGAACAACGTGTTTTAATTATTAAAACGTTTAACGAAACATTAAAAAGTATGTTGCCCGGTCGATTAATTTCGAGAAACAGTGACATTGATTGGTCCCCAAAATCGCCTGATTCAACAGCTCCTGACTTTTTTCTGTGGGGCTATCTAAATGGACGTGTCTATGCTATCAGGCCAATCAACCTTCAGCAATTAAATCAAAATATTCGAGACACAGTCAATGATATAACGTAGGAAATGTGTGAAAATGTGATGAAAAATGCGATGAAAGGGGTTCACATCTGTGATGCTGCTAGAGGTGGACATGTCTGACATTATTTTCCATGTTTAACTGCCGGCCTTAAATATTATATTTAGCAAGGAATACTTGACATATTTTATATTTCATAGAATAAAAATACAAAACTAAATTGTATACCTGTTATTTGGCCACCCCATAGCCACAGGTATGGCACTTCATAGAAACGGAGTAACAAATACACCTAGTACTACTACAAACGAAACAACATTTCCAAATGTGTGAGTTAAACAATCAGGATCGCCAACACAGAATTTGTTGCTTTGCTTACCTGTTTTCATCACTCGGAAATATATAAAATTTTTGTTCTTTATTGTTTTCCGTGGAATGATAATGTAAGCAGTTTCTCACCATTTATATTCAATAATCCTAAGTGACTCGCGTAACGTCAACGTGCGACTAGAAAAAATCCTGTTTTACAGGCGCTTACAAAGCCAAAAAGCGGGCGAGGGTTTGCGGAGACGCCAGATTGCGGGGGACAGTGCGAGTTTCCGTTCTGTATGTAATACTATTATTAATTCTGTGACATAGCTCTCTGCCAATAAGCCATGTCGCATTACCATATCCTTGTCCCACTGATTCAGATATAGGTTAACGTCGGCAATAGCAGTACAAATCGGGTCGCAGAATTCTCTTCGTCAAGCGGGGAACGAATCGCTACAAGGTTAGTTGAATTATCCGAAGTTACATTCACTTTTATCTCTATCGTTGTGTGGAGCTCGATGGCCCGTTTTGGGAGAACGCTTTGCAAGCGCTTTTGCAAGTTAAGCAACATTGGGCGTGCTCCGCACTTGGATGGGTAAACAAAAATGGCAGAGTTTTTTTGGGCTACTTCGGAAGGCACTTAAATAAGCTGTTAGTCCCGGCTGTTATCATTGTATGGCAGTGGTCAAGCTATGTCAGATGCCTTTAGGCAGCTTAGAGACCATCCTAAAATTATGTTACAACAAATGTTAGGGGGATAGAGGTGGTCAATGAATTGTGACATTGTGTGACAAGGGGTGAGAGGGGCCATAAGATTGGTATCGCCATAGTAAAAAATCTATAGGTATCAAAGCATTAAAACACAAAATTTCAAGTAATACATAAGCCTTATCACTCGTACCAGTTAAATATTTAGTAGCCTCGCACGCTTGTTTCTTTTTTGATTAAATCGGAATCTGTGACGGCGCACTAGGAGGTGAGGGTCTCAAAATTGTTCACCAACTGTAACGAGGAGGAGAGAGTCAACAAGTCATGAAATTCGTGTCACGTAATTTATAGATGGTCCCTTAAAAAATCTTACACCAATGTTGGGAACTTACACACACGAAAACCAACACAATACAAAGATTTGTATACAACGTTCTTCCGACCACTTGCTGCTTCAATTTGTGACATCAATTATTTCTATTAGCGCCGGGTATTTTCCACTGAGTTTGTAAACAAGGGAGCGCCGCGGGAGCTGCGCTACGGAGCTTAAGGCTTGTGGATGATAAGGCTTTCATCTGCTTGGTCTTCAATAAATAATAATAAATATATAAACCAGCGGATTAGCTCGTTGAAATCGCAGAGGGCGGGACACATAGCGCGACGAACCGATGGCCGATGGGGCAAAAAGGTTCTCGAATGGCGACCACGTACAGGCGAAGCGTAGGACACCCACCTACAAGGTGATCTGACGACCTGACCAAGGTCGCTGGAAGGCGCTGGATGCAGGCCGCTCTAGATCGGTCATTTTGGAAATATTTTAGAGACCTACGTCCAGCAGTGGACGTTATGCGGTTGAAATGATGATAATGATGATATAAACATTCGAATCATGTTAATAGGCGATGCGGCTAACAACGCATTACTATTTTGATTCCTTCGTGATTCCTTCTTTCCACATAAAGCTAAAAGTGACCTTCGAGTCTTGCAACTTTAGGCTCTATCTGCTTAGAGCCGCAAGAACCAAGATGCTCTGGCTGCCCCATTAGCTATAAAAATATGCGGACAAACCCCCAAAATGAGTTCGAAACTTCAAATCTCATAGAGACGATGCGGCTAGCGACCCATTTCTATTTTATCTTTTTCTATATACTTGCCAAATCACGCTGAAAGTGACCTTTCGAGTCTAGCAGACCTGGCTTTGTCAGATCAGAACCGCCAAAATCCGAAATGCTCTGTGTACCCCATTAGGGATAAAGACACGCACTTACTTATTTCGTGTTTCGGAAGACAAACTATCCCAAGATTAGTTCTCATCTACCCTTTGACTGCGGAGGTCAGACGGCAGTCGCTCTCTGTGTAAAAACCAATAACCTCGTCAAATCACCTAGGTTAGGTAGCGGACGGGGCACTAAAGAGTTACCGCTGAGGATGCAACCAGGAATAAATGAAGATGATAATGACATGTACTCATAAAAACTTTAGTCGATTATTACAGTGTATCCGCAACTATCAATGTCAAAGGTCACAGCCCTGCTTCCATTCGCCAAAAAGCTTATTATTTCAATCCGTAATTTATTCCGCAGCTTTTAATAACAAAAGCTATAATTTCCGTCGGCGAGCTTCTCCGTCGAAGCCTTTGGCACCCCGCCACGGCGTTCTTGGCTCCGACGCTGTTTGGGAATATATTATCTGGCCTTGTCTCATGGATTTCTAATGAAAATCCGAAGCCAAGAAACTTTCAATAATGTAGTTTTTTCCATCCATAAATAGCAGATAAATAATGACAGAGGAAAGCATTAATTACCCGTTTTTGGACGGGTAGACTATAAACATAGTGACAGCTCTCGCTATATAATATGTACGGACAAATCACACAGATTGAGCTGGCAAAGTGAGTTCGAGACTTGTGTGGGATTTACTTGACGACAGGGTTACTTTTTAAACACCGTCTATTTCAATTTGACTGAACACTGATTTGTATGGGAAGCCGATTTTTTTTCATTCAGGTCATGCTACGGCGGGCATGGCCTTGAGCCAGGGCCCAGCTCTAGCCGCCAACAGTATTCTTGCAGAATCATGTAGACCACCCAGGTCATGTGTAATGGGTTATGATGCGGCAGGGATGGCATCGGGGCAGCGCACAGCTCAAGCCACCAACATTGTTCTTCCAAAATCTTGTAGACCACCCAGGCCATGTATTATATGCCCAGGCCATGTATGTTTATGTTGCGGCGGAGGTGGCCCTTGGGGCACCCCCTAGTTGCCAACAGTATTCCTCCTGGGTCAGGCATGCCACCCAGTTCATGTAGTATAAAATTAGTGGTAGATAAATTAGTCGCTTTCGTCACTTGGTCATCAATTTTAGGTGAATCCCTCCGTGCAATTTACCTGTGTTTTATCAGATTGCCCGAAAACCACGTGACAATAATCATAATTTCTAGGTAATGTGTAAATAAGGAAGTTCAAATTATATAATTACTTCGTCCAAATGCAAAGTCCAAACGAGCTATGGAGAGGGCTATGCTCGGGGTTTCTCTACGTTATCTAATTAGAAATGAGGAAATTCGTAGGAGAACTAAAGACACGGACATAGCCCAGCGGACTAGCTTGTTGAAATAGCAGTGGGCGGGACACATAGTGCGACGAACCGATCACCGATGGGGTCAAAAGATTCTCGAATGGCGACCACGTACCTGGCAAGCGAAGCGTAGGACACCCACCCACAAGGTGGTCTGATGACCTGACCAGGGTCGCTGGAAGGCGCTGGATGCAAGCCGCTTTAGATCAATCATTTTGGAAATCTTTGGGAGAGGCCTGTCTAGCAATAAACGTTGTGCGGCTGAAATTATAAAATGATAACTTCATCCAAAGTAGCTTGTATTCAAAATGCCCAGGCATAATGAAAATTGTTCCAATTCATCACTTGGTTCATAACGTATCTATTTACAACAGTATGTACAGACGGACAGGACCGCAAAGCCCCAATTACGTCCTTTCATCTCGAAGCAATCCCAGTAATGAGACGCCAATTATTTTTTCTTTCTACGTCACCCGACCTTTGCAACCGCAAGGTCTTATGTGCCTAGCTGTTTTTTGCGGTTTTACTTGTGTAGGCTGTATAATACGATACCAAACACTATCTATGGAATCCTTGGGGGAGGCCTATGTCCAGCAGTGGACTTCCTGTGGCTGATATGATGATGATGATACACTATCACGTCTTTATCTAGCTGTTGTTTAGTTCTTTATCTAGCTTTACTAGCTGTTGTGTGCGGTTTTACATGTAAGCTGTATAATACAATAGACTATTACGTCTTTATCCCTAACGGGGCAGACAGAGCTGTTTAGGTCTTGCGGCTCTAAGCAGAGCACAGGGCAGCAAGACCCAAAGGCCACTTTAAAAATATCTAATGGTGAGCGAGAAGACGGGAAAGGGAATCAAAATAACCTTGATTTAAAACATATTTTGATGACCTCCGTGGCGTAGTGGTCACCATGCTAGTCCGCCACTAAGAGGGGTTCGATTCCCGGTCAGGGCAAGTTGGAAAATGGCCTTTTTCAAATTGTCCTGGGTCTTGGATGTTTATCTAATGTATTTGTTATAAAATATAGTATCGTTGAGTTAGTATCCCATAACACAAGTCTCGAACTTACTTTGGGGCTAACTCAATCAGTGTAATTTGTCCCTATATATTTATTTATTTATTTATTTATCTTAATAGTAGAAGAACACTGATATATCCAAACTGATTAGCTCATTGAAGTGGCAGTGGCCACGGTATATAGTGCGAATGGGGCAGAAAGGGTTATGAATGGGGACCAACCCACCTGCTAGGTGGTCAGACGACCTTAGCAAGGTTGTAGGAAGTCGTTGAAGGCAGGCCGCTTCCGATTGGTCGTTTTAGAAATCATTGGGGAGCCATATGTCCAGCAGTGGATTTTTTTTATCTTAATCTTGAAGTATGACCGCGCTTGTCTATCCCCTGGAGTGTATAAGTTCGATTCCCAGTGTAGTAACAAAATTGTTTATACTCATTTATCATAGAAATTTGTTTGCGATGGACATCAATGCAGAGACTTGCATAATAATGCTTGCCAAGTCAAAATGTTATTGATGTGGTCACCTACTCGTCTACCAAATTGTATAAAGCACCAATTGATGAAACTTGAATTATCGTCAAACATACATGCCAACATACATACATACAACAGACACAAATACATACATACAAACTGATAGTAAAACTAGACCCTGAGCTTGGTTCGCTTGTTTAATTTTCTGTATTTGGATACCCTCTACGACCTCCGTAGCGGCTACAATGTCAGTGCTACGATTGCTACGAACCTACGAAAGGTCTACGAATGTTAATAGTTCGTAGCACTTTAGCTCTTCGACTCTATCTGTAGTCTTGTTAGGGTTCCGTACCCAAATGGTTAATACGGGACCCTATTACTAAGACTCTACTGTCCGTATGTCTATCTGTCACCAAGATGTATCTCATAAACCGTGATAGCTGGACAGTTGAAATTTCACAGGTGTATTTCTGTTGCCGCTGTCGCAACAAATACTAAAAACAGAATAAAATAAATATTTATAAGGGGCAGACCCATCCAACATATTTTATAACAAACGTGATTTTTTATAGATACGTAAACAGTCGCACTTGGCCGGTTTTTTTATTATTACAACGTAATTTATTGTAGGGCAAAGGCAATAAGACTTAATATGACATTTAAAATTAAAAATAAAAAAAACAAATCTATGTTTATACTTGTAGCCATTGATACCAGACAGTTTACAAAAATCATTATCAAATAAGTAATAGCTAGAAAAGATTTATCTAATACTAAGATACATGTACCTATGCAACATAATAACCAGGCTTGAACATTTTCATAAACCATATGGCAGTAGATAAAATATTAAATGTACCTTTATGATAAAGAATCGTAAAAAAATGTTCTTCTTAAAATAAGTATGTAATAAAAAATAAACAAATAAAAACATCAGATAACTAACAATAATAAAATAAAGACTCTGTGGGCCCTACAGACTCTATCAATGATGTTGCTAGTCAATGGACGTGGAAGAGCTCATAGAACACCCTTATCAGCCTGTCATAAAATATGCATCAAAGAATACTGAATACAGTAAATTACTACTTTTATCACCGCAAAGAAAATTTACTACCCATAAACACGTAATAAAACACCTCAAATGAAAAATAAAAACATAAAAAACGTTCACACTTACGCACATAATTATATCGATTTATAATCAAAAAACGCACCCGAAAACAGACTGGGAAATCCAAAACGCCGGACTCCAGACACCAAAACTCACTAAACATGAATTAAAAAAATAAAGTCGTTTTTGTTTTTTGTGCAATATTGTCGCGTTTTATTTTTAAATTGTATTATTATGTGCCAGCACTTGGCTGTTTGTGCGTCGATGCCCGCGCGCGCGGGCGTTCGGGTGTGGGATCGCGCGAGACTGGACAAATGGCGGGAAAGCAGACATGCGCCTTGAGAAATCAATGGTTCCAGCCGAAACGGATTGCAACGCGGATTGTTCGAAAATCTATTTTCTTAGTAATAATAGTTTTTATATTTGAATTATTAATTGTATACCTGGCCACTGTCATAGATTTGGGTATTCTATATAGGTAATGTGGACAGAAGGTTATCTAACTAACGCTGTCTTTCCAAAACAATTCTACTTCATCGCTATAAGGACGATACAAAGGTTGAACTGTCTCAGTTGATCTGCATGCGACTGTAATTCGCTTTGTTCAAATAGATGCGTATGCAGGCTACCTATTCTGAATAGGAAGCAATGAACTGCTGACCTATCCTTTGTAAAATCGACCAACAATAACTTGACTGAGCAGAAGGCGTTAAATGGAGTATTTTTTCCATTGCGAATTTATATTGCAACTGAATACCTTTTTCAGGAAAGAATTAGTGATCATACGGTATATTAATCAATTATTTTTATTATTCATATCAGTAGGCATAATCCGAAACAAAAAACTATTATAAATATTTTTATCCGTCCAAAATAAGTAAGTTATAAGCTTTTAAAATGTTCCTAATAGGGGAAACTGTCAAGTAACAAAACGGATGCACGTACAACTCTTGACGTCACTGCCATTAGGTCTCACGCGAAGTAAGATGTCCCCAACATGCTCCCCGCTCTTATATTTGAAATGGTAATAACCTACTAGGTACCTACTTCATTCATTAACAAATTTTCTTGCTGTTTTCAAATTAATATTTCTTTTCAGCCGTATTTCTGTTGTATGTAAAATATTAACCAAAAACATACAGTAAAATAGTCTATTTTTAGGCCTCTCATACTAAATATAGCGCACCCTGAGCTTCAAAGCTACATAAATAACCTAATGGAACCGAGAGTGGGCTAATATTATGAATACGACTTTTCAGTTTTCTTTTTGCTAAACAAACAGTAGATAGTAAAATAAATATTTAAGAGGAGCTCCATACAACAAACGCGATTTTTTATAAGTAGATAATGGTACCCTTAGTGCGCGAATCCGATTCGCACTTGGCCGATTATTTAATGGAGGTGCAGATTTGTAACTTTTTGTTTGTAACACCTGAGAAATGCCGAAAAAAGGTACTTACTCCAGATTTAAACTATTCTAGGATAGATTAAACTAATGTCGATAAAAAGGTGAGTCCAAAAATATTAGTATCATTATATCAGCTACTGCCGGGCATATTTTCCTAAACAACCGATTGGAAGCAGCCTGCATCTAGCGATTTCCTGCAACCTTTCTAAGGTCGTCCGACCACCTAGTCCTACACTGCGCTTGTCGCCATTTGAGAACTCCACCGTTTCGTCGTGCAGCAGTCGATGGAGCTCTCAAATGACGACGTGCTTCGTCACTTCAATGAGCTAATCCACTAAAAATAATTGTGTTATCATAAGTAAGTATCTATAAAAGTAAATTTGATATTTTTCGCAAACTTTTATATTATAAGTCTCAGTTATACTTGGTGTGATGAAATAAAACTGACCGATCGTATCAAAAAATCAATTGAAAATTACGATTTCACGTGTACTAGATATTAATAACAGTGAATGTTGGACTTCTATGGAATACTGGCTTTTTTCTTTAAACATGATTGTGTTATAAGATACATAGCATGTTTTGCTAAACTTTATTTGGAGAGGCTTAACGTTTGTGCTTAGTTTTTAGTAGTTTTTATGTTTATGACATCTACAGAACGAGATGGAGTTTTAAATTCCATATCACGTTCATAATCACCAATCCAGTTGGTTAACAACGACAACTTCCCGCCAACCAGCACATCTAAATTTACTAAGCCCATAGACGAGCGGTATTATATTTTTTCGCTTATTTATTTAGTTATTTCCACTTTAGGTAAGGTAGGACTACTTTATGTTTCATCTATGTCAATGCCACGTCTGCGCACAATGCAAATCATAATAGGTGCTTTAACTAGTTAAGTACCTCACAAACAATAAAGCGATTTATCCTGTTCTATAACTATTTGTATGCGAAGCACACGTGTATCATATAATGAATATACTACGTAAATACAATCAATGTTTAAAGAGGTCCAGAGGTTCATTATAGTATTTGAGGACCTCTGTGGCCTAGTGGTCAATTCTTCTACTTCCGGTCAGACTAAGTTGGATCTATCATAGTCCGTCTTTTTTGGACGTTTTGTAATAAAGCAAAGTCTAAAGTAGATTTAACGTTTGTTACCGTACTAAAGCCCGACTAAGATAATACGGGACTACGATTAAGGCCTTTTTTTGTAATAAGACTGATCGAGGCTTACTATGAACCAACTATCTGTAATACTCTTATTTCTCTACGGCGCAACATTTTGCTGCGGTTACGCATTCGGTCAATTCATCATGCCAAGCTGTCACAGCAGAGGTCCCCGGGTTCATGTCCGTAGATCCAACGGGACCCTATGCCTGATTGAATTAAGACCTATTTAGTCTAATTAGTATCCATTTCTACCTATAGATTTGTATATGTTTAAATTTCTACCTCGGTGGATTCACTGTCAAAATAAAAAAATCTTCTTCATACAGTCAGCGGGGCGACCCCGGTCAGGTCAAGATGGAAAACATCTTTTTCCGATTCACCTGGGTCTTGGACGTTATCTATATAAGTATTTGCTATAAAATATAGTATCGTTGAGTTAGTATCCCATATATCACAAGCCTCGAACTTACTTTGGGGCTAACTCAATCTGTGATTTGTCCCTATATTTTTATACATATTTATTTTTAACCTAAACACATCGTACAAAATACTATTTGTATAGCGTAATAGGCGAACTCAATGCTAAAAGCATTATCTAACAACCAACCTTTAGGTTAGGTTGTTAGAAAACTATAAGTGGTACCTAACCTACTATATGTGGTTGCCAAAGAAAGAGATCTATCCATCTATACATATAATAAAACAGTAAAAAAAGTGTGTCTGTACATTAAATATATTTCCAAAAAAAATATTGAGGGCGATGGAGACGGTAGAAATAGAGTAAGAATTTTAAAAAAAATGTCTGTTTGTACACGCTAATCTCCGGAAATACTGGACTGATTCGAATGAAACTTTTTTGTTATTTAGCTATTAAGCCTGGGCAACATATAGGGTATAAATGATTTTTGAAAATGGAACGCCTAATGCAGAACCATAATGGTCTAGCTAAACTATAAGAGATATAAAAATGCCGCCTTAGTAAAAGTTGTTCAGCCTGATGAGCATTTTCCAGAGACATAAAGTCCACGCGAACGAAGTCGCGAGCTTCGGCTAGTAAATAAATAAAAAGTGATGTTGATAAACATTATGCAATGTGCATTGTCTAATCCTCGATATAATCTATATACATATAATAAAACAGTAAAAAAAGTGTGTCTGTACATTAAATATATTTCCAAAAAAAATATTGGGGGCAATAGAGACATAGTAATAGAGTAAGAATTTTAAAAAAAAGGTCTGTCTGTTTGTCTGTTTGTCTGTATGTCTGTTTGTCTGTTTGTCTGTTTGTACACGCTAATCTCCGGAAATACTGGACGGATTCGAATGAAACTTTTTTTGTTATATAGCTATTAAGCCTGGCCAACATATAGGGTATAAATGATTTTGAAAAATGGAACGCCTGATGCAGAACCATAATGGCCCAGCTAAACTATAAGAGATATAAAAATGCCGCCTTAGTAAAAGTTGTTCAGCCTGATGAGCATTTTCCAGAGACATAAAGTCCACGCGAACGAAGTCGCGGGCTTTAGCTAGTTTGAAATAAGATAATCCTAGAAATGATGTCTACTCGTATTAACTACTTTGATTCCTTTTCAGGTGGTCTGATGACCTGGCTAGATCGGGCATTTTGGAAATCCATGGGTGATGCCTATGACAGCAGTGGACGTTATGCGCTTGAAATGATGATGATGATTCCTATTCCACCTACGTGCGTATTACGCTAAAATTGATAAGAAAAAATAAAACACAAGCATGTAAATCCATATCGTTTAATGTTATATATGCACGGTAGGTCACAGAAACTACGACTCTAATGGAAGATATTACGCACAGTACTCATAGTCTGCGCTGCACTTTAACAAATATACACTACTATTACTTGTGGATTGGTATTTAGACCACTTTCAGCAGTAGACATAATTAATAACATAAGACTTTCCGCAATTTTGCCAAAATAACATTTAAGACTACTAGCAACGTACGCCATTTGCCAAAAAAATAAAACAAAAATCGGCATAGAAACTTTCACAAAAACTCCATATATGTATAATCTACCAAATTTTACTAGAATAAGTTGAGAAATGCGACCTGCAGAGAACAGTAGGACAAGCTTTTCGTTCGCTCGGTTATTATCATTATTAAAAACAAGATGGCGGTCTGCTCACAAAATGCAATTTCTTAAGATTGCTACACACTATCATAAAGGAAAACGCGTTTGCTGCCGAGACAGTGTGTAGTAGCCTTAACAAAAACATTTCCTAATCAAGAGTATAAAAAAAACTTCTCTGCCGTCACAATGAGCTAATATGCCCTACAAACGCTTAAGAAAATGTTTTTCTTTACGCTGATGTGATTGGTAAGTAACCTATAAAATCATTATCAAATACTACTTAATGGAATAATTATACAGTGTAACAAAATTACAAAATGAAATTGCAAAAACAACTGGACTTATCATTTTTTCGTGTCGACGAAATAGAATTTAATATTCGCTTTATTTCTTTATTTTCAGTCACGTTTTACGATAGCTCACGTAAAATGTAACTATGTAGCAACATGTATTCATAATTTGCATGAATCAATGAAATTGATACCAAAAAATTCAACAACATGAAGTAAATTTTTTAAAGAATGAATCAATATGATTTAACATTAAAACTGTTAAAAGCCCAACTAAAATTCATAGAAATCAAATCATCTTGCGGAGAAAACTGCAGATAAAAAAAATTACTGTAAGTTGATTTTGTAAATTAATACCAGTCATACATAAGGGTAACCTAAATCGAAGTTAAACTGAAGGAATTATTTTTTTAAATCCATGAGTATCAAATATAACCATAAATAAATGTTCCCAATCTATTTTATACTTAGTTTAAAATTAATTTGTTTATAAATCTTCTCGCTTAAATATAGATAATTCTTTAAAAAAAGGCTTCAAATTAGTAAAAAATAAAATGCAAATGGTATAAAAATCAAGTGCAACGCAGAGTAGCACATAATATATTAAATAATTACATCCTAAATGCGATTACAATAACATGATGCAGTAACTGATCGGTCCGCTTTACTGTCGTCTTGGCACTGCATTCGGTGGGTGCGGGCCGAGCATGTTGGCGAACATGTTGGCGAAAATGTTGCCCAACAAGTTGGTAGTCTAATCGGAAAAATAAAAACCTTTCTGTAAATTCGCCCACAGCTACTACATTGTCACTGGTAATAGGTCTATTATTTTTCTGGTCAGACTCTAGGTGGCCAAAAGGCAAACATGTTGGATTTGAATGTCATTTCCCAGCCAACATTTATAGAAGCTGAGTGCGTTGTTAAAATAAATTGATCGTTTTATGTTCTATGTTCAATAAATATCGGAAATATACACATCACGAATAAGATGCATTTTTACATAGCTGTATTGTTATATATTCTTAAGGGAACAAAAAAAAGCGAAAGATGAAGTAGTTAATTTTTATTTGTTCATTTCATTTAATATCGGGCTACATCTGTGTTCCTACAGGTTGACTGGTAGAGAATACATCAGCATTAAGTTCACGTTTTGTTCCATTTTGCCAAAAAAAACGTGATAAAAAGAACACAAGATATCGCACCCAGCCTCTACCTACAAACATATATCAATCAACATCTACATAAAACTATACTATGTCGAAATAGCAATCGCACTCAACATGTTCAGTATGTTCGGAATCAACACTTACACTAACCTATACACTCTCAAGTACCAACAGATCATTCGGCTCTACTTTACAGCTATAACTATATATATATATTATAATTATATACGGGGTGGAAATGTACGGCCGACGAAAACTTGAAACGGTGACTCGTCCAGAAAATGTAAACTGGTTTTTCTATGGGATCAATACTGGAAACACGAAAAAATATTTCGTTTGCTGGATATAGGCCTTCCTTCATAATAAGAAAAAGAGATCAAAAATTGTTTAGATATTTGTATCACTTGATAATTGAAATATTTTTCTTTCGATTTCATATTTAGATCATTTACTTACAGCTAAGTTTACTGCCACTTCCTAAGCAATAGTACAGAAGAAGCGGCAACAAACTGCACTGCAGCATTTTCTTCAAAATTACAGATTGGAAGCAGCCTGTATCCAGAGTCTTCCTGCAACCTTGCTCAGGTTTGGCTCACCTAGTAGGTTATCAGACTCACTTTGTATAAAAAGGTAAATTTTCTTTCGAGATCCTAATTTTGGTCGCGTAAGCAAATCATTTAAAAATTATTAACCAACTGAGTCACCCCTTAGTACCCTCCCCCCTCACCCCCTTTTTACCTTGTGTCAACTGCACATTTACGCCCGATATATAGTAATAAACAGTTTACATGTACAAATAAATAGTGAGACACCATAACATTAATATCTCTAAAACTATTCATTAATTTATCTATTTAAATAATGTTTACAATCGAAATAGCAGCAAAAAGAAATTGGATAGCATTATACTACATTATATTTGAATATTGTTCATGTACATAGATATAGTATAGATTACATTTAGATTGAATTCCGCCCTTAACGCTTCACATTAAAATGGGCCGTATTTATACCTTATTTTTTAAAGATATGATCAAAAATGTAAACGTATATTTTAGTTATTTTTTCGTAAATTAATACTGATAATTATTAGTTAAAGAACTATACTATATAGATATATCGAAAAAATATATAATAAGGAGAAAAACACACTAAAAGGTTGACTAGACTAAAATTAATATCAATTAGTTTTGTTTACATTTTTGGTCATGTCTAGTAGATTTGTTCGACGCGTTCCGCGCGTTGACTACAAGAATGAACCTTGTTACTCAATAGACAAGAGTAAAAATCGAATAACAACGCCTCTATTCGAAAATACACAACAGTAAATGAAATTACCCTGTTTAGAAGACATTGTATATCATAAAAATTGTGTCCTCAGCCTTTTTCAATGATATCTTTTGTTTTAATTTTTATTTTTGTGGCAGGCGATAGGTATTTGCCTTGTCGTGTTGTTTTACGGCATAGAATGACTACTCCATCTCTTTCTGCAGATGGCTTACAAACTGAAACTAACACAAGCAAAAACTGCTATCTCGGAAGATGTTTGAGGGGTAACATTGACATGTCGGAAAACTTCGCATTCCTAAGGATATTGGCGTCAGGCCGTTTGTAAAACCCCAGCAAAGATGTTATGTATGACGTGTGTACTGTAAGGAAATTAAATATCACACAATAATGTCACTTGTCGAGTTGTTGAAGAGTAGCGAATTCTTTCATAAATATCGATCCACAAATCAAGTCAAAGTCACTATCATTTATTTATCTTTATATATTTTGTATCAATTTATAGTTGTTAATTTTTCTTTCGATTTTATAATGGGTTTACTGCCGCTTCCAAAGCGCTAGTGCAGAAAAAGCGGCAACAAACTGCACTGCAGCATTTTCTATAAATACGTAAATTTACAATTATACTGATATTGAAATTAGTGCATCTGTGTGTCCCTATGTGTCACTGTGTATCACTATGTGTCACTAAGTGTCACTATATGTCACAATGTGTCACAAATCACTATCGCCTGCCGGCACACTAATTTGCTAAGGGTACTATTCGTACAGGGTTTTCAACTAAGAGAAAGCAACAAACAAGCTACGTTATTCGGGTTAGTAGACGGATAGTGTGATGTAATCTTAACTAGGGGTTTTTACATTTACTCTCTTATTCATAAAAAATTACAAACGTTTAGAAAACCTTTTTTAGTTAATGTGTTTTGCCTCGTTCTTTCAATGGCGAATATTGAGAAGAGGAAAAGGTACAAAACATGTTTAACTAAGGTAAGGGAAATTTTGCAATTTTTATGAATATGGGGGTAAGTTTAATAGTTGGTGGTTTGTTACAGTGGTCGCAAGAGAAATCACACATTAAGGTAAAGGCAGAAGTGGCGCTCTCGTTAGAAATCATCATCATCATCATCATTTCAGCCGCATAACGTCCACTGCTGGACATAGGCCTCTCCCAAAGATTTCCAAAATGACCGATCTAGAGCGGCCTGTATCCAGCGCTTTCCAGCGATCCTGTTCAGGTCCGTCTGTCCCACTAGGGATAAAGTGATAGTATGTATGTCTATATGCTAAAAGCGGCTACTTTTGGATAACAGTTTTACAAATTAACTTCGATTGTTCATAAAATAATGAAAAGGTACTACTTAAACTAAACTATTTTTTAAATTCACGTTTACGAACAGTTTCTCGCCACGCCACCTAGGGCGCCACTTCTATCCTGTCTTCACCTTAAGTCTGATAAAATCATTCGGTTCCCACATAGCAAGGCTTACTTTCTTATTTGGCATGGCTTCACCGCTGTGGCGTAATATTCGAATGGCCCTAAAGACAAAAATAACTATACAAATATAGTAGAATAAAAACTACTGACCTATACATAAACAAACTTATGTTTCGTCAATATTAAGAATATTTCTCTTAAAACCATTGCAACAAATCTCCCAACATGGCTTTACCTTACATAAGGGATAAAGTACCCTACACAGTAGGAAAGAGAAACAAAATATTTGTAAATATACTTATATCATAATCACGAATCTATTATTACTATTAAAAGAGCGGAGAAATACAAAGAAAATGCATATACAATACAATTACTATGTAAATAAAAACGCCCGATTGCGAAGCATTTTACGTTGCCGCCATATTGAATTTAGTGACGTCGTAACTTCTAAACTCTGGAATAATTAAGAATTCATCAATGTACACGGTATTTTATAATTGAGTTTAGACGATACGAGGGAAAATCCATACCAAAAACACTAAAATCCCATCTTTACTCTTCGAAATCGGGCAAAAAATGCATATACAGATCAAAATTGGAGGAATAAATACACGGGTAAAACATTACCTTAACTTTATGTAAAATATCTTACAACTACATACGCACAAGTACTTTTATTTTATAATAATTTAATGTAACTTTCAAAAAATTTAAATATCGAAGCATTAATATTCGTTTTACTTTTAAAATCCCTTTCCGCCCCGAATAGAGGGGCCAGTTAGCCTCGCGGCATATTTTAAAACTTTCAACACACTTATTGGCATCAACTATACTTTGCTGTATTACCTTAAATACTATTTATAAAAAATCAACACTCCTTTAATAAGATAATTATTTTAACGCAGCTTTTCATGCCTTGTTCATATTTTTAATTTAAAAATGGCGGCGTACTCACTATATAACAGATTAGAGAACTCAGATTTTTTTAATGAATTATTCTTATGACCAAAAGATACATACATCAAAACTTTGACATTTGTGTCAGTACAAAATTCTAAAACGCGGTTGCCAAAAAAACACGCGTGAATCATTCTAAGATGGCGCCTAACTAGATGTAAGTACTAAAACACAAAAATGGAAGCATTATCTAATAAGAAGTTATCCACTACAAGCTACAACAATTTTGGGAGAAGTGGAGGACAAAGTAGTGCAAAACTAAAATTGATGCCAATAACAGCTGAACTATATTGTCCACAAAGTGACGCGGACGAACGCGGCGGGTTTCTATCTATTTCTGTCACAAACTCTAAGTGCGAAAGAGATAGACTGAACCCACTGCATACGCCCGCGTCACTTATTGGACACCCATAGACCGACAAATGGATTTTTTTCATCTAAACCTTTGAGAAACATAGTTTTTCTCATTAAAGGAATCCCGTCGGCCGGTTTAGTATGATTCAGCTCTAAAACCTGTGTTCCACCAAAAGCGACGTAATTTGATAAAGGATGACAAACAAGATAGTGGACCTCGCTGTATTGCGGAAAAAAAATAAAACTAAATTTCACATTGCACCGCCCACAACACAGATTAAAAACAGTCAGTAGCGCCATCTTTTCAGGGCCACTTACTTAATTGTTGACATACATAAATGATATTTAAATAAGGGACTTTTAAAAAAGGCAAGAGTTTATAAAGTAATAAACAATTATAGAATTACTAAAAACTATTCTCTAAACATTTAAACATCTGAATAATTATTAAAATCTAGGATTCAGATTTTTATATTCCAAGTTTACCATTATATGCAATATTTATATTTATTTACAATCTTTGGATTGTTAGCCTAGGGATTTACGTGAGAGATGAAAAGAGAAGAAAAATCAACCAATAGCGTCCCTTCATTTATGTTATTTTGCTCTCCGATATCAAACAATACTCTTACATACCTTTATCTGCTAGGAAGAAGGATTGTTTAATATCACACAGATTGAGCTAGCCCCAAAGTAAGTTCGACACTTGTCATCATCCCGGTCAAGTCAAGATGAAAAATGATCTTTTTCAGATTGACCAGAGTCATATGCATTTGTTACAAAATATAGTATCGTTGAGTTAGTATCCCATAACACAAGGCTCGAACTTACTTTGGGGCTAGCTCAATTCGTATATATTTATTTATTTATATAATACACTGAGTTCAATCTTTAACCTCTCTTTGAGTGGTACACAGGCCTTAGTGTGTCGTAACAGTACTTTAAGTATATATTAAGTATTATATGAAACTTTACAATACAATAGCACATGGCACGGCCTTCGCAGGCGAAGTCTCAGGTATCTAACTCTAATTCGGTATTCCACCGGCAGCCAGTTACTCTAGGTTAAGAAATCTACAGGAACCATTGTGTGGGTCTTCGTTTTGGGGGCTGGTGGTATGAATTTAGATTGATTTATACAAGAAAATTGTGCTAAAGGAATTTACGGCAAACGAGACGAAAAACTAGGTAATAACAATTACTTGTAGTGTTGTCCAAGTAGGTTGGCAACTTGTATGCTCTTATTTTTATTTGTATAATCTTGTGTGTTGTTCAGCCAGTTAGAGAACCAAATAAATAAAAAACAAAGGGGACGCATGAATTTTTCGTGGTCTAGTGCTGCCCCGATTCAAAATAAATCATTTGAAAGGAAACGGATGAAAAAGGTGCCAAAAGTGGCCGTTTTTCCCAAACGTGCGAAGAAAAGCTTTACGTTCTCACTTTGAACTGTCAACAGTAGTTCATAAAATAGTTTGAAGGGTTATCTAGGGCTTGGTCAAGACAACATTTTAAAAATATCTCCGTTTCCTTTTAAATGATTTATTTCAAATGTGGGCAGCACTGGATCCATATAAATTAAAGTGTCCCCTTAAACTACATGTTTGATTTGTTTTTTGTTTTTTCGTGTGTGTAAGTGGCCAACACTGGTGTCAGATTTTTCAGGCTGCCTTAAGGCATCTGACATAGCGTGACGACTGCCATACAATGATGACAGCCGGGACCAACGGCTTATACGTGCCTTCCGAAGCACGGAGGAGCTTGAGAAATTTTTGTGCCACTTGTGGTCACCCATCCAAGTGCGGACCACGCCCGGCGTCGCTTTGCTTGCGAAAGCGCTAGCAATACGCACTCCCGCCGGGCAACCGAGCTCCTCAACTACACAACTACATGATTTATGTATATAAGTAGGAATTAGCACGAACATTTTAATTACGTCGAGCATTCAAATATGTGACTGTTATTCGAAACATAAGACCCTACAAAAAGGTTCGTTCTAAGTCCGTATAAATAAATAAATCATGTGTTCAAAGCGGGATAGTTTAATATGCTCATATTCCATAGTAATATAGTTCGCTGGCTACACAGGATAATGTTCCTTGTTTTCAGTCTCATAAAGACGAAATTCCCATGCAATGTTAAATCTTTTTTTCTTGCATAACATTTTTAGTTATCTTTCGCTGATCAGCACAATTTGATGAACTATCAATCTATATTCACCTTCACTGCCTTTAAAACTAGGACTAAAGTCAATGGTTCGCTTAAAGGTTATAATAAATTTTTGGCATACAATCGCTGTTGCACGATTTTGGAACGTATTTACATAGTGTTAGGGTTTGTGGTGGGTCACACGAATTGACTGAACAAGCCCGACCTTGCTTACGCGTTCGTTATGAACGACATATTTTAAAAAAATCGAGTTATCGTATTCGAGAAGTTTCCAGTATCATAAGTTCAAACAAAATTATATAAACACTATAAAAAGAGCGGGTTCGATATAGAAATGCTTCTTGGTTTCTTTTCTTGCGCTTAGTTCTATGGCTTTAAATCATAGTGCCCGCCAAATCTAGAACATTACGCTCTAGACGGTAAAATGCTTTTTTTCTACCCTCGCAAGAGATGGTAATTGAGTAGAATAGACACTTGTTTCAATTGTTTCATTTAGTAAGCACGCCATTTCTATAGTTTTCGATAATTTTGACAGAAATTATACTAGCTATTATTAAATAAAAGTGTTGAAAACAGATAATCGTATTTATCTCGTCAATACATTTGAAAAATACGAAATAATTAAATACTTCATTCAGAAGCACCTTTTTCATTCAAATTAATTTTCCTTTACAATAATTAGTTAAAGAAAGTCATTTTTATTAGTAATTTGCTATATGACAGAACAAATAAGTTGTTTCCAAGGCGAATACACGGATTATGTATGTTTATCAGCCCCCGAAGCATGGCACCAGCGACAACGTTTATCGAGCGTTATCATCTATCACTATCTCGCTCTACGTAATAATACGAGTAAGACGGCACTAGTCCGCCGCACGATATAAACTTTATTTGAGTTTATTGACAGTGCCATGCTACGGGGGCTGGGGTATTTTATACTATTCGCCAGATTACGAGTCAATAACTCAATTGCGTTCAAAGCACTTTATGCAAACGACATAAGATCGGTTATCCTATGTCAATTAGATTACCATTCTTGCTTTATGATTCCGTGTATTCATCTTTAATTTCAACTTGTCGATTATGGCATGAAATGTAATATTCAATTTCATGAAATTTCATTCAAAATGGCATATATGAATGAATTAATAAAAACTACAAATAGCACAAATAAAATTCGAGATTTGAAATAAATAATATCAATAGTGTTATTTACAGATAGTGAAGTTTGTGTGATTAAAAATAAAATTGCACCTTGGAGAGGATTCGGCAATTGATATGACATTTAGGAATTGTTAGTCATCAAGAATATTACTACATACATACCGACCATCTCCCATCAATAAAGTTATAACATTAAGAAAATATGAAAGTTCAAAAGCGTGCATTGACCTTTATATATCAATCTCTTTTACACGCCTAAACCACCGGTTCCGTTTTTGTGACAATTGAATTGTATGAGCGGGACAGGAATAAAAGATGAAGCGAGTAAAAGAGACTGACAGATAGGTCAATGAACGTTTTTTCACACGATGATTGAAACATACTATATTATATGTTTATTTAAGTTAATCAAAGTTCATCTTAACTAGTAAAAGAAATAAATTTAACAGCAGGTCGAAAACCAATTCTTTTGCGTCAATTCGCGTACTTTTGTTTAATTTTTTCAAGTTTCTTTTTTTTTGTAAACGATACATCTACCGGTTCGTGTTATCCGTCAATGATTAGAAAATGTGTTTTGAATGGGGTGGAAAATTATTTCTAAATGATCTCGTTTCTAGAAAATTTTAAACACAATTAATTTTTTTTATTGAATTATGGGCAAAGTTAGATTTTGGAACCTGGTCTTTTACTCTAAAAGTAGCACGACATACGTACGTAGTTACGTGTAGTGTACGCGTTGCAGTGTCAAGCAATCTTCAGCGAAACGAAATGACAACGTTTAATTTGGTTTGTTTTATTTACATAAGAACGATCGAACGTTTTGACACTTTCTTTGAAAATGACATTCCGAAAATGGGGATTTTCAGGAATCATGTACGAGCCAAGTTCGAACAGAAATTTTGCGAAGAAGACATTTATGCGACTAAGCGTAGTCAAATAGTATACACATAAGTACATAACGACCGTTTTCTTTCGATAAAGTAAATAAAATACCCCGACCAATTGAGAACCTTCTTCTTTTTGTAAGTCAATTAACACGAACCACTAGAAGCCACATCGTCTACAAAAAACTGTCAATCATTTTTTTCATTTTAGAAGGGTGTGAAATTTTAAATATTATTAGCATTAATCAACAAACTCACGTAGAGAGATCGCTCGCGCCTCGGCTCACCGCTAACGTCAGTGTGTCGCGAGCGGTTACGTGTACGCGCGTCCTCAAGTCACATTTGCTCTGAAGAAAAATTCAATTCTTCATTTGCTTAATTTTTTTTTTTTTTTTCTACAATATGGACCTCTGGATGAGGTCAAAACATGACTCCTACGTAACCCGTCGATTCACGCTAATAATGTTTGAATCACATTTGTTTAAATCAAGTATGCCAATTCCATCACCGAACCCTCTTACGTAGAAATAAAGTTAAAAGAACTCGTGCACCTTGCGAAATACCGAGAGCACTCTTCATTTGTTCGCCTTGACCGTGACGTAGGCGGGCTCGTCTTGCCGCGAGGCGGGCGCGGCGTGCGCCAGCAGCAGCGGCAGCGCGCGCGGCTTGTGCACGGCCGCGTAGATGGGCGGCGGCGGCGGCAGCTGCGGCGGCGGCAGCGGCAGCAGCAGCGGCAGGTCTCATGTCTGCAGTGCCGCGTTGATCTCGCGGTGGATCGTGCTCTGCAACGGCATCCGTGTACAACATGGTGATCTCTAAAGGTAGAATTCCATTCATCGCGAATACTCGCGGTCGCGCGCGGCCTGCAACTGTCGACGTCAAGCCACGCACGGCTGCGTGCGGCTCACAACATTCGTCTGTCGCGGGCCTCGGACGCGCTGCCATACATTATCATACTCTGACTATTGTCGCGGGCCTCGGACGCGCTGCCATACATTATCATACTCTGACTATTGTCGCGGGCCTCGGACGCGCTGCCATACATTATCATACTCTGACTATTGTCGCGGGCCTCGGACGCGCTGCCATACATTATCATACTCTGACTATTGTCGCGGGCCTCGGACGCGCTGCCATACATTATCATACTCTGACTATTGTCGCGGGCCTCGGACGCGCTGCCTTACATTATCATACTCTGACTATTGTCGCGGGCCTCGGACGCGCTGCCATACATTATCATACTCTGACTATTGTCGCGGGGCTCGGACGCGCTGCCATACATTATCATACTCTGACTATTGTCGCGGGCCTCGGACGCGCTGCCATACATTATCATACTCTGACTATTGTCGCGGGCCTCGGACGCGCTGCCATACATTATCATACTCTGACTATTGTCGCGGGCCTCGGACGCGCTGCCATACATTATCATACTCTGACTATTGTCGCGGGCCTCGGACGCGCTGCCATACATTATCATACTCTGACTATTGTCGCGGGCCTCGGACGCGCTGCCATACATTATCATACTCTGACTATTGTCGCGGGGCTCGGACGCGCTGCCATACATTATCATACTCTGACTATTGTCGCGGGCCTCGGACGCGCTGCCATACATTATCATACTCTGACTATTGTCGCGGGCCTCGGACGCGCTGCCATACATTATCATACTCTGACTATTGTCGCGGGCCTCGGACGCGCTGCCATACATTATCATACTCTGACTATTGTCGCGGGCCTCGGACGCGCTGCCATACATTATCATACTCTGACTATTGTCGCGGGCCTCGGACGCGCTGCCATACATTATCATACTCTGACTATTGTCGCGGGCCTCGGACGCGCTGCCATACATTATCATACTCTGACTATTGTCGCGGGCCTCGGACGCGCTGACTATTGTCGCGGGCCTCGGACGCGCTGCCATACATTATCATACTCTGACTACTGTCGCGGGCCTCGGACGCGCTGCCATACATTATCATACTCTGACTATTGTCGCGGGCCTCGGACGCGCTGCCATACATTATCATACTCTGACTACTGTCGCGGGCCTCGGACGCGCTGCCATACATTATCATACTCTGACTATTGTCGCGGGCCTCGGACGCGCTGCCATACATTATCATACTCTGACTACTGTCGCGGGCCTCGGACGCGCTGCCATACATTATCATACTCTGACTATTGTCGCGGGCCTCGGACGCGCTGCCATACATTATCATACTCTGACTATTGTCGCGAGCGACCGACGACAATCGTCGGCCGCGATCGATTGCGATGCACGGAATTCTACCTTAAATCGCACAATTTAATGGCAAACTCTTATCTTAGCTTCACGACTCTGGAATGCTTTACCCCAAAATTAAAATATTTTTTAAAACAAAAGTTCTGACTCATTTTCTAAAATAATGTATCCCTTCTCATTTTTACCACCACTTTTTGACCTCTACACCTAAACTACTACAATCTAAGGAGTGCTAAACATTGAACACAAAAAGTGATCGTCCTCACCAGTTCCTCTAACTGCCTGGCGAGTTGGTCGTTGAGGGCCTGGATAACCTGTCGCTGCCCGTCCTGAGCGGCCAGCGCCAACTCCAGCTGGCTCTGAGCTAGCTTCGCTTCGGCGTCCTGGAATAGGCATGACGAATGGAAAAATATTTTTGGTCCATAGGTTAGATTATATTAAAAAATATTGTATATACACGTATACACATATACACGTATTTTTTCTTTTCTCTGAGAAACCAAAAATGACAAAGATACAGTGCATTGAAATTTCGCGTGACGTCAAGCCCCACTCCGGAACTTTGACGCTCCGTATCTTTTTGAATTTTTACTTTTTTGGTACCTAAACTGACCAATACCGGTCCATTATTTTTGGATAATTTAAAAGACGGACTAATTACAATCATACTTTTCGGACTCTGTCGTCACCCCTATTGTAATGAGACAGTGTACACGTGCGTTATTTGTGAGAAAAACTATATTTGTATAGAGAACGACGTATATTATATTTGTGAGGAAAACGACGCAGCGCTGAGTGTACACGTGCGTTATTTGTGAGGAAAACGACGCAGCGCTGAGTGCACACGTGCGTTATTTGTGAGGAAAACGACGCAGTGCTGAGTGCACACGTGCGTTATTTGTGAGGAAAACGACGCAGCGCTGAGTGCACACGTGCGTTATTTGTGAGGAAAACGACGCAGCGCTGAGTGCACACGTGCGTTATTTGTGAGGAAAACGACGCAGCGCTGAGTGCACACGTGCGTTATTTGTGAGGAAAACGACGCAGCGCTGAATGCACACGTGCGTTATTTGTGAGGAAAACGACGCAGCGCTGAGTGCACACGTGCGTTATTTGTGAGGAAAACGACGCAGCGCTGAGTGCACACGTGCGTTATTTGTGAGGAAAACGACGCAGCGCTGAGTGTACACGTGCGTTATTTGTGAGGAAAACGACGCAGCGCTGAGTGCACACGTGCGTTATTTGTGAGGAAAACGACGCAGCGCTGAGTGCACACGTGCGTTATTTGTGAGGAAAACAACGCAGCGCTGAGTGCACACGTGCGTTATTTGTGAGGAAAACGACGCAGCGCTGAGTGTACACGTGCGTTATTTGTGAGGAAAACGACGCAGCGCTGAGTGTACACGTGCGTTATTTGTGAGGAAAACGACGCAGCGCTGAGTGCACACGTGCGTTATTTGTGAGGAAAACGACGCAGCGCTGAGTGTACACGTGCGTTATTTGTGAGGAAAACGACGCAGCGCTGAGTGCACACGTGCGTTATTTGTGAGGAAAACGACGCAGCGCTGAGTGTACACGTGCGTTATTTGTGAGAAAAACGACGCAGCGCTGAATGCACACGTGCGTTATTTGTGAGAAAAACGACGCCGCGCTGAATGCACACGTGCGTTATTTGTGAGGAAAACGACGCAGCGCTGAGTGCACACGTGCGTTATTTGTGAGGAAAACGACGCAGCGCTGAATGCACACGTACGTTATTTGTGAGAAAAACGACGCAGCGCTGAATGCACACGTGCGTTATTTGTGAGGAAAACGACGCAGCGCTGAGTGCACACGTGCGTTATTTGTGAGGAAAACGACGCAGCGCTGAAGGCACACGTGCGTTATTTGTGAGGAAAACGACGCAGCGCTGAGTGCACACGTGCGTTATTTGTGAGGAAAACGACGCAACGCTGAGTGCACATGTGCGTTATTTGTAAGGAAAACAATGCAGCGTAGAGTGTACACGTGCTTTATTTGTGAGGAAAACGACGCAGCCCTGAGTGCACATATGCGTTATCCTTTCAAACGTTGTCAGTGCAGACATAATAGTAAAGCGCGCGTCCGACGTTTGAAGGGTTATTTGTAAGAAAAACAATGCAGCGTAGAGTGTACACGTGCTTTATTTGTGAGGAAAACGACGCAGTGCTGAGTGCACATGTGCGTTATTTGTGAGGAAAACGACGCAGTGCTGAGTGCACATGTGCGTTATTTGTGAGGAAAACGACGCAGCGCTGAGTGCACATGTGCGTTATTTGTGAGGAAAACGACGCAGTGCTGAGTGCACATGTGCGTTATTTGTGAGGAAAACGACGCAGTGCTGAGTGCACATGTGCGTTATTTGTGAGGAAAACGACGCAGTGCTGAGTGCACATGTGCGTTATTTGTGAGGAAAACGACGCAGTGCTGAGTGCACATGTGCGTTATTTGTGAGGAAAACGACGCAGTGCTGAGTGCACATGTGCGTTATTTGTGAGGAAAACGACGCAGTGCTGAGTGCACATGTGCGTTATTTGTGAGGAAAACGACGCAGTGCTGAGTGTACACGTGCGTTATTTGTGAGGAAAAAGACGCAGCGTAAAGTGTACACGTGCGTTATTTGTATGGAAAACGACGCAGCGTTGAGTGTACACGTGAGTTATATGTGTCCCCGTTTCTCGTCCCGGGACGTATATTGCGCGGGACTTTAGGACATTCCGTTTTGTATGTAATATTCATATTCATTTTGTAGCAACGCACCGTGAGGACTCTCTAAGAGAACTTCTACACAGCCATACCTGCTCGCTCTTCCTCGACTTGGTGATCTGCGCCAGTTCCTCGTTCTTCTGCGCGAGCTCGGCCTCCAGCTGTGCTACACGCTGCCGAAGCTGCTCCACTTCATTTGCGTCTCCACCTGGAAGTACAAACGATGATCTTTAGAAATTTCTGAACAAGCTGTCAGAAGCTATTTTTTTTAAATAGTTAACGGCTCTGGTTACAAGTCCTTTGCAGTCTTATTATAAAAACAGGACTAACTTTGTTACTAGGTTTAAACCATTATCCGCCCTAATAAAGTTGTCATCATCTGTCAATGTCAACTTGAATTAAGTAGATAATGGTTTAAACCTAGTAACAAAGTTAATCCTGTTTTTATAACAAGATGGTTAGAGATTATATTTATTTATCTCTTTTACTCCTAATCCTAACCCTAACTATACAGTCAAAGGTTGTCATAGGTCCTTTGATTGTGAAGCAATCAAGGCGACAAATCTATACGAGTCCACTGGTTTTCAACCGATTTAGTGGCGGACGGCACCCAGAGACACCCACCGCAGTCCGCAAATAAATATCACTACAGCCGCTCTATGACTGTCCACTTTCAACATTTCACATATTGTCCATGAGAATGAGCATTTATAACACCAAACTACACCAATTTCATATTATAAAGTCCACTAGAATCAATTTGCAAAACAATTTAAAGTAAACTCCAACTGATTCCCTTGACTTCCCGCCAAAAACCTCTGTCAAAAGCTAACTGCGACTGCGACTTCTGAATCGTTCGAAAATTCGAAATTGAACAAACCGCGCGAACGCCAGCGCATGAAAAATGGCACAATTTTACGTAGATCGCGAGTGTTCAAATTGCATCTTTATTTCCATGCATTTTATTCGAAAATGAAATGGAATTACAAGATGTTCGCGCCACGTCTTTGCCTCCACCACGTCCAATCGGCTTTGACTTTTGGCTAACAGACAATCGAAAGTCAGGTTTTAATCAGGAAGTCAATTCGCTACTTTCCAACAACTCAAATCAGATAATTATTTCTAAAAGTCAAAATATTTTTCTATAAGATTTGTATGAAATATAGAAATGACCACATAGTTTCTTGGAGTAAAATAGCGCTCTTACAAATATCATAATCAGGTATTTTCCACTACAGGAACACGACCCTCTCTGTACTACCAGAGCCATACTTGGACTTTGGCCTACACTCTCCAGCGAGGATAGTGTAGGCCAAAGTCCTTTGCCTACTCTGGCCAAGTATCTTAATGTCAGTTTTTATGATATAATAAATCTAAATCACATTGAAAACGTATATCATAATGACAAGCGACATTATTTTGTGAAGTTTTATTTACTTCATCATCATCATCATCAGGTCTTTTAGTCTCCACTGCAGGAGCACGACCCTCTTACTTAACAGTATCGAAACATTTATTTTTGACTCAGAAAGTGCCCAGTTACCTTTCCCAGCGTAGTGGCGGGCCCTGGCGACCTCTTCTCTGTACTGGTGCAGCTGCCGCTTCCACTCGTCCACGTTGGCCGTGCTCTCCTGAAGCGCCGCCGTCAGCCGCAGGTTGTTGCTCTTCAGCGTGGCGAGCTCAACCTCCCACTTCTTGGCGTTCGCTGAGCTGTGACAGAAAGAGAAGGGAGGTATTAATTTTTATATTTCTGACTGTAGAGTGACCTAGACACGTTTTAGTTTTCGATTTGATCAATAGGGAATATGCATGAAAAAAATATGTGTTATCTAACCAGTTTATCCATAAATATTCAAAACAAAAGTACTGACAGTAAAAACAGAATAAAAATTGGTTGAAAAACGAATGATTTTACGAAAATATGTCTATCTCACTCGCGATATCGCTATTTTTTATGGCAAATGTACAGATGACATGGACGTCGACGTCACCAGTCCATATCGGACTTCTCTTTCTAATTGAAACTTCAAAGTATCACAAGTTCGTCGCTGATTAAGAAATTTTATAAATTATTTCATATTTGTTTACTGTGGATTAGAAAATTTATGAAACAAATAAAAAATACGTGCATATTCTCTATTGCAATAAAAAAAGATTTCTGCAATTAATTAATTGCCAACTTATTCGTGATAGATTTTTAGAAGCATTGAGTAAAAACATATTTTATAAAGGATTCCGGCACACTTAGCAGACACAATAAAAATAACAATTGAATTACGTCAACAGTCAAAAGTATGCCGGAATAAAAAAATATTAATCACACAAACGTTCTAGGTTTTTTCAGAAAGCACGAAAAATCTGTTTTACGTTTTAATTTTGTAGTGTTAGAACATCACGAATAAAACTGTGATTTAAAGAAAACACTTTTTATGTTATTAGAGATTTTATTATCTTGTACACATTTTTTTAAAATTAACTATTTCATAAAAAATGGATTTTATAGTTCTTTTCAGAACAATGACTTATTGATTGTATGCTGGTGGGACACAGGACTACGTAACGTAGAAATTGTTTATTGCTGTATGTTACATTTAGAGTTGGGTGTGACAGGTCCTTTATCGATCGCTGCTCGATAGTGTCTCAATTGTTATCTGTATTTGATACAAAACGTAAAGTTAAAACAGCTGACACGCGACCTACATAGTATGTGGCCACGTGCAGTCAAAATGTGTGAACATACTCAAAGTCAAAGTCAAAGTCAAATGCATTTATTTATCTTTGGATATTTGTATCACTTGATAATTGTCACTTTTTTCTCTCGTAAACCGTAAACCAAAAGATGAAATATATAGGTAGATCCAGTAAGAAACCGCCACTTTACATGATAGTAGTAAGTTGTAGGTAAGTAATGCTGTTGCTTGAATATTGCTAGCGACGTTTACGATCCCTAAATAAAAATTAAAACTTTCAGTTTGAAACCGATGTTTTGGCAATCAATTATAGTATTTTATTTTTATGATAAATTAGTTGTCTATTATGCATGAAATATATGGCGAGGTAGAAATAATATAACTGACTCCCGGGACTTGATGGTATAATGTGATAGTTTTAACTTACTTGCTAGATCTTTTATAATAAAGTTTATACAGTAAAATTACTGCAAGGCACAGAAAGGACACTACACAGACATATTCGATGTACACTACCAATCATTTATTTCCTTAATTACACGTGGTGTGTAACAAAATTCATTCAAATTAAAGCAAAAATCATAATACTGCATGTTCTCTATTGTTATCGTCCAATGTAACGTATTGTATTACTCCAAGTGTCCGATGTCCGGTGAAGTCGGTAGGCGAGTTTGCAAGCTAGCAAATAGTTGTCACTGGCCTTGTGCAATACCCATGTCATTGAACTTCCGATGTTACATTTCTAATGCAAGTAGGCATCGTATGTTATTGAATATAATTTATTTGAATGAACATCTAGACAAGTTGTTTGTTTGTTTGCCTGATAATTTCTCAAAATGCCTTCTGAGTTTCGATGTCAAAAACTTACGTGATAAATTGAGTTATATTTGTCGTCAATAACAATGTGGTTTCACTGATGGTGGTTGACACGACACATGATAATTGTTCTTGGTGGAGCTCCCATATTTGAGCTGATTGGTGTTTGGAGTATTCATTAGCACCCCTGCAGAATATGCGCCTTCTTAATTTAACTGGTGACACTCGCGTGTGGAAAGGCCAGTGAACCGATTCGCTAGGTTTCGCAGAAGGGCCTGAAATCCATCCGGCTCGAAGGACCAAAATAATGTACAGCGCAGGCTTCGGTTGGCATGGCACCTAGGTCCTATGTTCCTTAATCTCGCCGCTCGATATTATCTGAAATTCTGGTAAGCTCTTTCTATAGCACCTAATACGTTTTCTTTTGTAATGTGTTTTGCTTCTGTATCCAAAAGATCTATTTTCTTAACTGTATCTTTTTGTATTAATAAACTCTTTAAGTACGTCATTTAGATAGCAGTTACGTCGTTACAAGACAAGTTTTTCTATTGTAATTCACCATTTTTATCACTTAGTTCTAACCAAAATTTTCGATCTAGATTAATCTCTTCTTCAATCACATCCTACTCTTCTTGGCTTAAACTATACTCTTCTTAAATGTTTATAAGATCTTCAGTCGACTTAATTCTTATTAGATCTACAGGATGTATTATTTAGAAAAAATGATTAAACCCTTCACAAACATTTGCATCCGCAGACTTCTTTGTCTCTTCTATATCATTTATTGTAAATTTTCGGACAAGACATGGTTGACTTACATACGATGGCGCTGACAGTTTTCGATTATCTTATGTTTCCTTTTGCATTATCCTTCTAACCAGCCATTGCTTGTATTTTTCCTGCTTTTGTAATCCACACTAAAAGTTGTCTTTCAAGTTCAGAAAACTTAGTTTTTTTTTTTATATTATATCCATTACCTTCTCCTTCTCCATGACATTCGATTTTTATCATTTTGTTTTTTAAGGATTTTACGTAATGTTGAATACGCCCCACCAAATTCACTCAGTGTTTCATATTGAATTTTTCCATTTTCGAACCCTTTCACTACTTCAAGCTTTTAACTGAGGGCAAGAACTACTTTTCGATTTGACATGATGAGAACGTTTTAGAAGAACTCAGTTTACAATTAAATGAATCAAAATTCTATGATAGCTAAAGAAATAAAAATTTGTTAACTAACCTTCCTTTGAAACTGTCACACCACACCAGAACTGTTAAAATGTTCTCAACCGAAGTTTTGAATACTTAAAACGAATGTGGCCAGTGTTAAAACAATAAAAGAGACAATACAAAGCTCGCCACGTGCATCGGCAGAGCATTGATAAAAAAAGACTTGCCATAAAACGAAAGATCACCAAAAAAAGGAACAATGCTACGTTTTTGTTAAAGCCAAATTGGCGGTGCAAGGTCGGGCCTCTAAATAAATGAACGAAATGAAGATAACGACCAACAGACCAAAGACCAACAGCCATAACTTATAATGAATAAGTAGTAGATGAATCAATAACTCTAAAGTGATAAGAAGCAAAAAATTCACATGAACTTTCCCAAGGTGCATATAAATATAGGTTCTCAATTTTGTCATAATTTATAATTAAGAATAAAAGCAGTTTAGGCAACTGGTTGAAAAGTTTATTAGAATAAGTACTTTCTTAGAAGAAAGTGGGGGTGTTCTATACACAAGAGTTTTTGTTTAAAAACATTTTATTTGCAAATAAAAAAATTACCTAGAGTTTATATGAATTAACAATAATATGTAACTTAATCACCATTCACAAAAATATTCATTTTTGTCTAATACACTACTAATGACTAAATAATTCAGTAATGTTTTGTAGAATATTGTTTTAATATCTAAATTGTGTATGTATTTATATTTTAAGTATTTAAAGAAATTGGTCTGGATTATCGAAAACTAGAAAAGAACCACGATTGGATTTTTACATCATTATTTAAAATATTCTAAGAGTATAATTTTTACATAAATTACAATAATTCTGCCAGTAAATACCTATTATAATCTAATTTGAATGTAATAAGAAAAATTTTGTCATTATTGAAGGAAATATTAATTAATATAACCTTATTTTGAAGAAAATTACAAACACAATTACACAATGTTGTTATATTTCGTATGATGGGCTGTAGTTTACTTAATCTAGTAGTCTTCAATTTCCTTTTTAAATGTCTGTCCTTGCATTCAACACAACTTTTTCAATCTCATGAATGGATGACATGACATTTTTCAAATCTAAATCGTCCATACCTTGCAACGAAATGAAATATCTGTAAACGGTTTCTATAGCATCCAATGCATCTTGTTTCGTTGGAATATGGTTTACTTGTGTTTCCGAAATAGTGTCTTCTTGGTTGGTAGTACCCGTGACAGGATTAGATTCCTCCGCTTCAATGATGCTTGGGATATTGCTTGATGCTCCTTCGTCGGAACCATTTCTCTCACAAACTGGGTCATTTGTTACATCAGTTTCGCGGGTTAGATCATTTTTTTCTCCGACATTTGTTAAGTCTTTACTCTGATTCAACGCTACAATACCGTTGTAGAGTTCTTTTTCAATGGAAACCATTTGATCAGGCTGGAATCGGTCTACGAATGTGTTTGCTTCACCACTGTTGTCATTGGGAGAATACTCGTCGACAATATTTACATTTTCAGCCTGTTCTGATACACTTGTATTAGTTGTATTGTACGCACTTTTGGATTTTGATTTAAGAAGTTCGTGATGACGAATTATAAATTCTTCCAACCAAACTTTCCCACTTTTATTGAAACTCTTTATATTCAGCAATTTCGCCATTTTATTAGCGTTGGCTCTCAACAATTGTGTATTCATATACTTTTCATACTTGATCCACTGTAAAAGATAATTTTCAAGAATAAGTAACTCATGTTGTGTTATTTCTTGCCCAATTCCTTCAGAGCACATATGTTTTATATGATTTTTGTGTCGTATTATTTTACACAATGTAGTTCGACTTATATTAAATTCACGTAATACTTTGAACCGCGAACTGCCGCTTTCAATGGCTTTTACTATTTGGAGTTGAACACTGAGTGCAATTGATTCGGACATATTGTCGACTTAAACAACCTTCAATGCTCACTGTTACACCACAACTATTTGATGACAGACAGGGTTCGCCACGTCGAAAGGTACTGGCCGTTATCGGATTTCTTCAAACGCAGCAAAACAATAGAAGGCAAACAAAGACCTTTCAGTAGACAAGCCAGATGGTAATAATTGCTGCATGTGCTTCTCGCAAAAGGCCGTTTAGAGTAAATAAAAAAGTCTTGCAACTAATAAGCTCCATTCAATTCGATAAATATATCTGTAAATATTATACTTTGCTTTGTTCCTAACAGGTAGTCGCGATTTGATAAAGCCTTTTTATCAGTAAGCGATCTATAGATACATGCTTACGCCAAATTTCTTTGTGTTGTTATCTATTGTTTTAAACTTCGTTTTTAAAAGCTTTTTAATTTGCAGTTGCTTCTGTTGCCGCGCAGATCGTAAAAGCCGATTGCGGCGTGGCGAATCTGGATGGCGGACTAGCATGGTGACCGACACGCCACGAAGGTCGACAGAATTACCATTAGGGACAAACACCTCATGTCTTTATTGACCGAGCGAGCGAAGCGTCTCAGTTTCGAGATTAGCCAAAAATTCTTTTGTCCGTCTGTCTGTCTGTCTGTCTGTCTGTCTGTCTGTCTGTTCTCGCCTACAGGTCGCATTTCTTAACCGATTCTCATGAAATTTTGTAAGCAGGTTCAGCAATCTAATAGAATTTTTTTGTCGAGCCAGTTTTTCGATTTTTTTCAAAATGGCGGAAATATGGGGGTTTAAAATTTTAAAACTGTCATATATCCGCCATTTCAAAATATTTTCAAAAATGTCATTAGACTTTTTTGTTGCCATAATGAAAAAGAATTTTTTTTATTTGAACAACTTTTTTATCTGAACAACTTTTTTATACGTTATACTTAAACGGGTTTAGGGTGACTCGCGAAGTCTAGCTGATTAAGCCGTGACGGATATACAATACAAATCTTCTTACAATTTATACTGAAACTATTTAAGGGTGAATTCAGTCCGGGTTACTTAACAACTTTCTTAAAAATACATTTTCCCCCTGGGGTCCACGAAGTAATTTCTCTGAATAACTATTATGGTTATTATTTTGAGTTTTTAAGTAGTTCTATAAATTTTATCATATTTAACCGACTTAAAATGAAAGGGTTTTGTTTATTTTATGATTAGTTTTTTTCAGTTTTTGCTTATTTTGATTGATTCTTGGCTTGTTTATTAAATTTAGCAATTTTGTTGAGCGAACTTTCTTTCAATCGCTATCGCTGCTTGTCTGTGCTTCTGTAGTAGTATTAGTAATTATGCTACGAACTAACAAGAGATCAACATCAACCAAAGCCCGCGAAGTAGCTTTACGAAGAGAGTAAGAAACCAATGAGCAGAGGCATAGAGCCATGGCAATACAAATAAACATTAAAACGAAAACCCATTAATAGTTTTATGGTTTTTCCAACAACGAGCTGACTTTGTCATTTGAAAAATGATAGGGCGTTTTTCGGTGAAAGACTACTGTTATAGAACTGAATTTCAGAATTACAGTAGACCTCATATCCATAGAATTATATGGTTGGAATGCTCCTGACATTTCAAAGCTAGATCGAAAGTCATTTGAAGAATGATTGGCATATGATTGGCAACGATTTTATACGCATATCGGTAAAACTACGCCGATAATTCATCCAAATCAGGTACATTATTCTGAAATATTAAACGCGAGGTCTTAGTTCGTGGCGAACTACTAGTATATTCTGTAAAATGTATATTTCTTTATCATTATTCAAGAGCTTTACGCAAAGCTGGTTATCCGATACACCCTTGCCAAACTAATTATATTGACAACTAGAAAGCTTTGAGTGTCAAGTTAGGCACAAAAGTTCGACACCCACGCACCGTCTGGTATCGACCCGTCGCCGTAGATTGCAAATTGCACCTCGCAACGAGCCAATGAACCTTAAACTTTGCAATTTTCAAGATAATTTTTTTGAGATAGAATAGAAGTCAAAAATTTTACCATAGAAGTCGCAATTTTTTTAAGGTAGACGTTGAAAATTCTGCAATTAAAATTAAACCCTGCAATTTTCAAGTTAAATCTGTTTAGAAAGATGTCGAAAATTCTATTTTTGATACAACTATGTAGATACCTTTACGTTTTAGGCGTACGACATCCACCACAAGGTGTTTAGGCAGGCCGGTCTAGATCGGTTATTTTGGAAATCTTTGGGAGAGGCATATGTCCAATTGTCCAGCAGTGGACGTTATGCAGCTGAAATGATGATTATGATGATGACCTTTAACCATTATGCTTAGATGTAGTGATGTGTAACTTTTTATACACGCGCGCCCTCTTTTAAATAATCATCCATAATACCACAATACACAACTTTAAAGCGTATCATATTAGAAAAACCTGGACATAATTCGATAATTGTTTTCATTATTTTATAGGAAATTTATATGAAGTATCAAATATTACAATACAACACAATACAAAAAACTTAATTGCACCAAAAGACATTTTAAATTTTTTAACACTTATGAAATAACATCATGTAATGAGGTACAAGAGGCGGCCTTATCGCAGAAGCAATCTCTTACAGGCAACCAAAATTAGAAGAAATGCGAAATACATAATAATATTAATTAGATTATATGTAATAATTAGCTAAAATTCAGGAGTGCTAACCTTATTTTATATAAATCATGAGATACCGTACACTAACTTTTTCCTAAAAGCAAAATAGGTATTTTATCATATCCTCAACACATCCCAAGTGAATACTAGATTTAGAGTTGACCATTGACCTGTATATGTTTTTTCAGATTTGCAAAATGTACGATTTTTTTACAATTTGCGACCTAATGTCAGATTACTATCGAGAGTGTATCGAATGTTCGCGTGCGGTCCACGCGCAACAATGTGGAGCTTACAAAAGTACGCCGTAACAAATATATTTATATTGCACAGCCAAAGTGTTCACTGTTCACTTATGTAATATACACGGTTCTTTTCTAAGCGACACGTAAATTATACATAACATAAATTATACATACCATACATACATACTATCACGTCTTTATCCCTAATGGGGAAGACAGAGCATTTTGAGTCTATGTCTTATATTTTACTAACTACTTATATTTTATCCAAGATTCAGGACAATCTGAAAAAGATTTTTTATCATATTGACCTGATCTTTTGGCATAAAAGCTATCCTATGGCCTTCCCCGGGTCTTAAACTATATCCATACTAAATTTCATCTAAATCAGTTTAGTGGTTGAAGCGTGAAGAGGTAACTGACAAACAGACAGTAACTTTCGCATTTATATTAGTAAATAAAGCTAAAGGATAAGATTACTGAGGATAAGATTGCTTGTGATAAAAAAAAATTTAAAAGAAATTGCTTACATTTGCGTGCGGATTTGTAGTTTTACGCGATTGTGAAACTATATGATAATTATAATAAAAATGGCGAGTCACAGCGTTACGTGAAAGTGCTGTTTTATTGATCTATGGATCATTGGTGTTTATGTTGCGCAGTTATACTAATTGCTGCAACGTTACGGCCAGTCATCAACTATTGTTGTGCGGCCCGGAAGGGAATTTGAACAATTTCAATTAATTTTTTGTTAATTGTATAGTTCATTCGTTCAAATGGTTTGCAGTACACCCACATTTCATAAGCTAGTTTTAAATTATATAAAAATTATAAGTTTAGGCATTTTATACTTAATTATTTATTTTGATTAAATTTTGATAGAATTTAACAACGAAAAATTTAAATACTTAAATATATATTACTTTTAAATCATATTATTTAATATATACACCGGTATCCCCACAAAACTATATCTTTACGTACACGTCTTTACTCTTAAAGGGGCAGACAGAGTATTTTGGATATTGCGGCTCTAAGCTGACAGAGCTCAGGGGCTGCTAAACCCAAAGGCCACTTTTAGTGCGAGAAGGTGGGAAAAATAGTCGAAATAGTAATGGGTTGCTAGCCACATCGCTTTCTTCTTGTGTCGAAAGCTCAAAATAAAGTTTTTTCCCTCCAGAAGGTTGCCAGTTTCACAGCGTTGTCTGAGGCCTCATATAGGTCACGCTTAGTGCAGCTGGTAGGGCACGATGGGAAAGAGAGGAGTTTCATGGTGTGGTCGTTATGACCACATTGACATTGTGTTGCAGTTGGGTCAATATAGTTAACATGATACAGATTCTCACCCATTCCCTCGATCGGCTTTTACGATATACGCGGAAAGAGAAGCAGCTGGGCCATTCTACGTTGTTCTTTTTTATTCAGACCAGCCTGGATGAAGGACTCACCTAGACATCTAACTTTAAAGAGTAAAAAGCATTATTAGGTCTTTCATCCGAAACTCTAAAGGGGAGCACTGGTAATTACCTCGAAGCGGATAAGAAGTTACAGGATGTTCCTGCGATTCGGATGCTAATCGCGACAGACGAAATGTCTTTGTTCAACGTTTTTGGGAATGGGCAGGAAAGTTGGGGCCTTTTGCCTTGAATTTGTGAGATTTTTACAGTACCTAATCAAATACCAATAGAATTATTGTCTTCCTAACATAGGTTTATATAACTTAATTGATTAAAGGGAAGCCCCAACCTAGGTAAATCCTAAAATTGTAATCCGAATTAGACACTTGTTTCTAAACGTGAAACCAAAAAAAAAATTACGCTAGTCTTCAAAACTAGTGAAGGGAAATAATTCTTTAAACTTGTGAGATTTTCACAGTACCTAATCAAACATCAATAGAATGATTGCGGGTCTTCATAACACAGGTTTATATAACTTAAATAATTAAAGGAAAGCCCCAACCTAAATCCTAAAATTGTTATCAGCTACATGAAAACAAGTCAAATTACATTTATGTTTATAAAAGTCAAAACAATTTTTTTTTTCACGCTAATCTTCAAAACTACTGGACAGATTTTTAATAATAGGTCAAGCGCAGCTCGGAGCAATATATACTTTGTTTTATTAAAATCTGATATCAAGAAAGAAAGTGGTCAATTCTTTATTTTACGCGCACGAATTTGCAACCCAGCTAGTTTAGCATAAAATAAAGTATCCTTGAGTTAGTATACCATAACACAAGTCTCAAACTTACTCTTGGCTAGCTCAATCTATTTCATTTGTCCATATATATTTATTCATATAAAAGACTGGCGTCTAAACGAACAATGACTGAGGATGATGTAAAGCCTTCATCAAGAAAGCAGCAAAAGGCGCGATTTACGCACAAATCGATTATCACCGCTCTGGGTGTCTCAATCGAGCCGGCGCGTGACGGCGTATGTAGATCGCCCACTTGACGTACCTCTATTCTTAGTTTGCGTAAGATTCAACACACTTTTCTGATTCGAGCTAGTTCTTAAGCTTGAATTACTTGATCAAGATCTCAATAAGTATCAAGAAACCGAAGGTTGACTGGTAGAGAATGCTATTAGCATTAAGTCCGCCTTTTCTTACAAGTTGTTTTGGTAAATAAAGTTTTAAAAAAAACTAAATTCGAACTGGCAGTCTGGCATTTAAAAAATAAAGATCTAAATTCCATCTGGCATGTTTTTTATCATATCGTATTGCTTCTCCTCATTTGCAGTACGATTTAGAATATTAGTATTGTACTGCAATTTCCTCATTTGCAGTACGATCCCTCGTATTGTACTGCAATTTTCTCATTTGCAGTACGATACCTTAATATTGTATTTCAATTTCCTCATTTGCACTACCAAACCTTCGTATTGTACTACAATTTCCCCATTTTCAGTGTCATATTCAAAGACAAAACCACATTCTCATACAAATCTCATATTATAATATGAAAACAGCTCACATTTCCCCATTCATAGCAAGTGCACAGGCGAGCATTGGCAAGTAAGTAATATTATAATTTCGCGGTAAAACTCCCCGTTATTCCGGTAAAACAATTAGCTAGCAGGAACAGACGCTTCCATATATCACTTTCGCCGCAATCGGAATTGCAAATCGCTGCCATTATTAGTAAATAATATACAGTGGCGCTGTTTTAACGTCAATCCGTTTTATTATAAAGCACGGACTAAGTTAAAACCCAAATAGTCTTATTATAAAACTCATTCTTTTCTTTGTTTCTAGGCTTAACCTAATCTAAACCATTACCCGCCCAAATCAAGGTGACATTGACAGGTTAAATAGTGTCATTTTACTAGATGCTATTCGAGTTAAGAGTTATCGTTAAACAAACATACATGCATAAATTGTTTGCCTCAAAATATCAGAAAAGTGGTGCGACCATGGACCATCTTGGCTCATTAGCTCGTGCTTATAAAATTTCTTGAAGTTTCGACCTAGGACAATCCAGCTATCATTAAAAGCCAGATTGTCTTATTCAGTGCAGTTTCATCTTTAGGTCTTTTTGTCTCCACTGCAGGAGCACCCTCTCTGTGCTACCGCAGAGCCATACTTGGCTAGAGCAGCCTTAGGACTTGGCCTATACCCTCCTCGCTGGCCAGACGGGTTGGAGAAGTCTCATGATGTTTATAGCTTTGTTTAGCTTGTATTTTTTAATTCGCCGTCTATGACATCTACGAGAGGACTTGGAGTGCTATTCTACTCTGCCGGAAACCACACGGCTGGTGTAGTATCAGTGTAGTTTAGTAGTTATTAATTTCGTGGTATAATCACACTGTAAATAAACTGAATCAACCTATTGCAAGTGAAAACAAACTGGTTTGGATTTCGCGCCTCTGTTGGGGTTTTCTAAATTCCCATCTCTCGTTATTGACGAGCGATCGAAGCGAAGTTTTGTCTGTAAAGTATGTATGTATGTTCAATATATATGAAAATAAATATATGCGAACAAATCAAACAGATTGAGCTAGCCCCAAGGTAAGTTTGAGAGTTGTGTAATGGGATACTAACTCAACGTTAACAGGGGTCGTCAATAATTATAATAATTTGAGAAAAAAATATTTCAACGGAACTTCTTGAAAGTTAGGCGAATTGATGAGATTAATTGAGTTTTAAGTTCGAAAATGATCTGATCAATGTAAATGCCAAAAATCACGAACTTCAGCGGAAATACGCCAGAAATTCTAATTGTATTTATTAGTCAAAGCGTTAGAATAACACACTATGCCGAACTTACGTCGCGTTTTTGTAGAAGAAATAAATTAGTCGCGGATCTTCAGCCGCGTAACATCGGCACACAATGTGCCGAAGTTAGTGTCTAACTAAGAGTTGTCGATATTGTTAAGTAATCCAGAGATCACAATACAGAGCGAACCAGCAGACTTGTTTAAAAAACTTAAGGTTTAAAACGTTTCCAGGGTAAAGGATAGCCATGAGTTCATGACCTCATAATATATTCATTTTCTCATTCACTTCTAAAAAAAATTAATTTCGAAATGAAAAAGGGCGTCACGCAAAATAATTAAAGAGGCACTAAAACGTTATCGTTTTGAAACGTCAGATCTGTTAATAATATTGTACTGCTGTCGTGTCTTAAAAATAAAGGTAAATAATTGCGATGTAGCGGTATAAATAATATTTAGGCTTCGATGAGTCATCATCATCCTCCTTGTGCCCTACGCTTCGCTTGCCAGTACGCGGTCGCCATTCAAGAACCTTTTTGCCCCATCGGCCATCGGTTCGTCGCGCTATGTGTCCCGCCTACAGCCACTTCAACGAGCTAATCTGCTGGGCTATATCAGTGACTTTTGTTCTCCTACGAATTTCCTCATTTCTGATTCGATCACGTAGATAAACACCAAGTATAGCCCTCTCCTTAGCGCGTTGAGCGACTTAGAGCCTTCTTATGAGACCCATAGTAAGGGACAACGTTTCAGAGCCGTAAGTCATCACTGGTAACACACATTGGTTGTAGGCTTTAGTCTTGAGGCACAGAGGTATTTTGGATACAAGATACATTGCAAGTGAAATAAAAGCTTGCAATATAATTTTACAAATCTAAAAACTGACTTCACCCCCAAACTACATAACCGATTTTGATAAAATTTATATGGGACTACCTCGCAAGTATACCCTTTCAAACCAAAAAAGATTTTTTCAAATTGGTCCAGGCGTCTTCGAGTAATCGGTGAACATACAGATAAAGCCTTGTGGTATAGAGCCACTCCAAGTCCCCCCGTGGATGTCGCGGGAGACAGGAAATACAAGCTAAACAAAGCTTATTATCCTCTAAGCCGGCACTGGGAGGAATTCCTCCCGACTTCAATTGTTTAACTATTGTGTCTGGTATTGGCGCAGCTTGAAGAGTTAAAAACATCATGAAACCTCTCCAACCCGTCTGGCTAGCAAGGAGAGTGTAGGCCAAGTCCTCAAGCTGGCCTAGTATGGCTCTGGTAGTACAGAGAGGGTCGTGCTCCTGCAGTGGAGACAAAAATATTTGCTGACGATGATGACGAGTCAATATTCATACATAAAAAAAAGATCTCAACGAATTGATAACCGCTGCCTTTTTGAAAGTCGGTAAAAAACCATGTTGGATAAAAGATATTGAATTAAATATCATAATCATACCGTTTCCAAGCGTGCATTTATGCATTACAGTGTGAGGTAACGCAGAAGTGGGCCGTTGCACTGGGAAATCGTCGGATCTTCACGCTCTTGGTAAAAATACTGGCATTAGGAAAACGTCTACGATCAATCACAACGTCAAGGTATGTTCCGCTTACAGCTGTATTGTATTGTATACTGTATTGTATTTGTATGGTATTGATTGAGTTACCTCTCCAACCCGTCTGGCCAAGAGTGTAGGCCGAATCTTCTGGCGGCTCTGGCCATGTATGGCTCTGTAATACAGAGAGGGTCGTGCTCCTGTACTGGAGACTAATTGACCGCATCAGCTAATAATTTGACTGACATTTGCAGTCATTCCTTCGATCGGCTTTTACGATCTGCGCCTAAATAGAAGCAGCTAGTACATCATCATCATCATCCCAGCCCTTTTTCCGCCCACTTCTGAACATAGGCCTCCCTTCGTCGCCGCCACCCATCTCGGTCGTGTGCTACTCTCATCCAGGTGTGACCCGCGACTTTGATTATGTCGTCGACCCATCGCATAGGCAGACGCCCGACGCCTCTATCACCCGTTCTAAGCCACCATTCGATCAACAGTGGAGTAGTGGCAAGGAGACTCATAAATAGATAAATAAATAATAAATAAATGAATAAGAGATTTCTAATAAAATAAGCAGTACCTATGTACTCAATGTTCTTACTTTGTTTGTTTCTGTGTTTGTATTTTGTGTACATGAATTTTGTAAATAAATAAATATATGGGGATATACTCATCAAGGGCAGCTGGCACATTCTAAGTTTTTTCTTTTTTTTTCTCAGACCAGCATGAGAGTTGCAGAATGGGGATAATACCCCAGATCAATGTGGAACAAAGCACGCGTTGGCTAACGTGCAATTATATTAGCGGTGCGTTGCATATATTGATATTATGCAAGTGATCTCGTTGCATACGGGAATGCAGCACTAAATACACTTAGTCGGACTTCGCCCGAGAAAAACTAAGTTTATTGCATGCCTAGCGCTAATAGATTCGGTTTTTATTTATAATGTCTTAGTTTAGTAGATTTTAGTCTCTATAATTGGGATCTATCTGCTTAGAGCCGCAAGACTTAAAAATGCTCTATTTGCCCCTTTAGATATAAAGACGTGATAGTACATGTTTTTTTGTTTATAATTGCGAACAGACCATGTCTTTATTTTTCATTATGGGGACAATTGAATTTGAATCCATTTGAAATAAATTATTTGAAAGGAAACGGAGATTTAAAATTGTCTTGATCAAGCCCTAGATAACCCTCAAACTATTTTATGTACTACTGTTTACAGTTTAAAGTGAGAACGTGAAGCTTTTCTTCGCACACTAGCCAAAAGTGGCCGTTTTTCGCAAATATACGTAATTAAGGTTTACGTTCTCAAATAATTTGAAGAGTCATCTACGGCTTTAAGGTATTTTCCTTTCAAACAATTTCTTTTAAATGGGGACAGCACTAGACCTCGAAAAATTCAGGGATATCGGCTAGTTGTAGATTTTTTTTAGTTGGTGGCCACCACTGCTGTATAAATGTCTTACCTGCCTAACTATATCCCTTTTTTCGCGTCTGGTAGCCAATAGAACCAGCTTAGAGACACAAGGTCCAAAATGCTCTGTCTGCCCCATAAGAATAAAGACGGGACAGTGTGTACATCTATCTACGTAAATATTAAAACGTCGAAGTGAAAATCACGATTCGCGAGGCACGGGTCGCTGCTCCGCAAATATTTGAGCTTGAAAGATCGTTACTATGACAACACGAATCTTCTCTTTTTAGCGCGTTACCAACTGCATTCGGGATGTCCTGCTTCGGAATCATCCAAAAATGCCGAAGACCTTGCGAATTACTTCACTGTGTTTGATTTTAACCCCCGAAAAAAAGAGGTGATATAAAAGAAATGATTTATTTATTTATTCTACTATACAGTTCCTCCGGCTAGATGACGTTTACGTATGAAACTATTGAAAGTCGGGAATTTCTTAATTTGCCTGGCAAACAAACTTGTGTATTAATATTTTTTACGAAACAATAATTTAAAAAATCTTTTTCTGAAAAACAGAAAGAAAATCGGTTATTAAATGAAGCAATAATTAGCATTTTAAATATGAGCACAGATAACTTGATAAGTTATTATATTACGTATGGCGTAGGGCCATCTAGGCGTGTTATATCGGAGGTCAAAAGGGTGGCTCAAAGCAGGGACAGAAAAAACTCTCCAGCGACAAGAACGTAGATCTCAGTATTGGTAAAGTGTTCGTCACAAATGAAATTAATTTAACATCTCTAAAATTATTCCTCTTGACATGAATACCTACAGAAACAAGTATCTTTAACCAACTTCCAAAAAGGAGGAAGTTCAATTTGTCGAAATCTTTCTTTTAGGTATGTTTACCGATTATTCGAAGACGCCTGGACCGAATTGTTTTTTTATTTTTTTTGTTTGGCATATTTTATCAAAATCGATTGTGTACGTGGAAAGTGAAGTCGGTTTTTAAAAATTATAATGAAACAAAAGGTACTTTTATGTTGAAAACGTATGACTTTGTTTAAAACTTAATACTTTATTCATGTTAAAAATTAAAAAATATATATACAGTCGATTTTACAAATGAATATATACTAAATTAATGGTTCTATTTAGTTTTTACATAATTTAGTTTTAATTTATATATAATCATTATAGTTTAGTCTAACGTTTATTTATAGTTTAATTTAGTATACAATGTCCTTTTTTATTAAGTACAAATATTTTAAGGGGTGAATCAGTCCATCATTTTGAATTACTTTTCCCAATAAATGTATATCGAAATACGAAAAGAAAATTCTCATTTTTAATAGTAATGATATCACGTGACTACTTCGATTTGTATAAATACCTACGAAATAATTTTTGTATTTCGATATACAATTATTGGGAAAAGTTGTTCAAAATGATGGACTGAATCACACCTTAAAATATTTGTACTTAATAAAAAAGGACATTGTATATTCATTTGTAAAATCGACTGTATATATATTTTTTAATTTTTAACATGACTTTGTTAGCAAAAGGTGAATTCTCGGTCTGTTTGTACTTACGCCCTCGCGATCGACTAAACTTAGAACATAATCGTCCCCTGCGTACCCGAGGGATGACAAAGGTGCCTTCACGCCCACGTACGTCGTGTCCAACAGTTATTGTACCGTTTCATAATGTGTAATAAGATACCTATACTTACTTACTTACCTTACAAAGGATGTGGACAGGGTAAAATATATACTTATTAAGTATTTTGTTTAGTCTGTCAACTAGATTATCCAACAATAAAGAATGCATATTTTTTTTGTTTAGCAAAGTAGTAAAAATTCGCAAACACAGCCCTTCGAATTTTCGGTGTGGGGGTGATTCACGTCACCTTTGGTTAAAACTGATCGTGACATGCGTGACGTCACGCGAAATTTAAATGCGCTGTTATCTTCGTCATTATTTACTAAAAAAGAGTAAAGGAAAAATTAAGCCAAAAAATGTATGTCCACATCCGTATTAAGTGAAACACGATTATGGAAAATTCTTACTGAAAAGTAGGTTTAATCCAAAACTAAGCGACAAAAAGGTTGGCGTAGGCATAACATTTATGTTTTGTATTTTATTTGTGACAAGAAAGAGGTTAGGCTTTTGCCCAACAATGGGACCTCAATGGCTATTAAAAAAGAATATATACATACAAAATGTAGCCTATGTCACCGAGACCGTAATGACAAACTAAGAACGAGTGATTCAGATGCTACGGGGCAACATAAATACCTACATAGACTGCTAAAATCATTACCTTTCTTTTTTGGCTTTGCTGAAGTCAGGTAAAAAAAAATACTTCGAATTTAAATAGAGATAAAGAGATCACTTTTAGCACGCCAATTTAATTATATAACAAAATTGACGGTTATTAAAAGTTATCAAAGTATCCTCCTACTAATAATATAAATGTCAAAGTTGTTCTGAAAAATATATCTTCTTATGACTTTTGTATCAACTTCAAGTTCTTCAAGGTTTCCTGCTCGAGCTTCAAGTTGGCGACAACTGGCAAGAGCTAGCAACGGACCGAGAGCGCTGGCGTGCTCTTGTGCTGGAGGCCAAGACTCACCTTGGGTCGCTGAGCCAGGGCAGTAAGTAAGTACCAAGTACTGACCTGAGTTATGATTTCGTGTTCTGCAGGTGAGATGTTTGAATGTGTGTAACTTTGATAACACAAAAGGCTGAATGAAATGTACATTATGTACCTAAATTAATGCATAGGATATTTTTATCCCGAACAATGAAAGGTTCTTGTGAGATTGCGGAATTCCGTGGGCCTCCGCGGGTAAATAGAACTTTTTAATAAACGTTAGCGATACACCTGAAGTGCCTACGGATCGGCATAATGAAAATTTGGCAAGGCCTTTAAAATATCTCATTGAATTCTTACTTTTGATCCCGCAAATACTCTCAGCATTCCGCGAAAACAAGCTCGCTGGCACAAAATATGGAAACAACGGAGCGAATAGAGCTCTCCATTATCAGTTCTAAAAAAAAATTAAGTTACAATTTCATTTCCTTTTCAACCGACTTCCAAAAATGAGGAGGTTACCAATTCGATCTTTTTTATGTAAGTTCACGTATTATTCGAAGACGCCTGGACTGTTTTGGAAAATTCTTTTTTGTTTGAATACTTGTCAGGTGGTGGTTGTATATTTATAAAAATCAGTCGGATTTTTGTTTTGAAAAACTATTATTAGCCTGTAGAAATTCTCATGGTGTTTATAACACCTAGTAATACTAAGGGTGTCCGTTAAGGAACTTCCTTGTTCTCTAAAAAATTTTGTACTACACTTTTTCTGCCAAAATTTGAAAATACAGATACCTACACTATCAGAGCCTAGGGCATCAATATCCAAATTAGGCGTTATTGTTGTCTTAGGTGTGTGGGAACTCCACCTGTCTCAGCTCAGTAAGTGTGATCCCAACAGGAAATATGTACAAGTAGTCGTAGAGAAGAGATGAAACGACAAGGGTTAATAAATTGATTTGTTATTATTGTAACAAAACTGATAAAATTATACAACTAAACAATTATAAGTAGTCGTTATCAGCATCATAGGTGGCAGAGAAATGAGACAGAATGATGAGAAAGGAATGTGTAATGGATTTTTTTTTAATTCAGAAATGAAATTTGATGATATTAAAATGATGGAGAAACGAGGTAAGTAAGAACAATATGCAAGATGGAGTTAATTGTAACATCTTTACAGGTGAATTTTGAAAATTATCGCAGTGTCCCTTCTCTTATTCTATAATGTCGTCGGAATTCGCTGAGCCCATGTTTACAATCAGAGGGTTTACAGTCTCGTTATTGAAATCAGATTGTTTACTTATTTTGCGACTCTATATTCTTCCATGCTGGTCTGGGAGAAAAGAAAAAACGTAGAATGTACCAGCTGCTTCTTTTCCCGCGCAGATCGTTCGAGGGAATGGGCGGGATTTGAATCATGGTAATAGGCGATGCGGCTAGCAACCCAATCACTATTTTGATTCCTTTTCCATCTTAACGCCCACCACCACGCTAAGCGTGGCCTTTGGGCCTAACAGCCCTGGGCTCTGTCTACCCCGTTAGGGATATAGACGTGAAAATGTATCTGTATACTCTGGTAGAAAAGAAAACACTTATAAAAGTATCAGCTGCTTATTTTAAAAGGAAATAATAATAATAATGCTCCTTAAAAAAGGTATTTTTGTTTTTTTCAAAATAACAGCTGTATTTTGAAAGACGAAATAAATAAAAATACCTTTTTTAAGGAGCATTATTTAAGAAATCGTACCCAAAGGGTAAAAACGGGACCCTATTACTAAGACTCCGCTGTCCGTCAGTCTTTCACCAGGTATCTCATAAAACAAACAAACAATATACCTATTGTAATAAAGTTAAATAAATAATTAACAACTGCCACCGACAAAAACATAGTCCACCAGGGTATTATATATTGGAGTATATTACTATGTATTGGAGGATGATATTGAGGAGCTCGATGGCCCGGTGGAAGAGCGCATTGCTAACGCTTTCACAAGAAAAGCAACACAGGGCGTGGCCCGCATTTGGATGGGTGACCACAAATGGCATAAAAAATTCTCGAGCTCCACCATGCTACGGAAGGCACGTATAAGCCGTAGGTCCCGGGTGTCATCATTGTATGTCAATGGTAAAGCTGCGTCAGATGCCTTTAGGCAACCTGAAAAGTCTGATACCACCACTACTCAATGTACAAACTACAAACAATGTACCTATTGTAATAAAGTTAAATGAATAATTAACAACCGCCATCCACGGACAACAACACGGTCCCTCAGCGTAACTATTACTATGTATTGACATAATAATGAACAACTACAAGACAACATTACATAAACACGTGTAACAATATCTCGCGGTGCGGTGGGGGCGCAGAATTAACCATTTCTTGGGTATAAGTGGCGCGGCGGACGCGAAAATTTACATTCTAGAGGTGGGACTGTGCAAAAACGGATTTTCAAAATGGCGTACTTTGTGAGTAGTATTTTTTTTACGTGGTGGCGGTGCAGTGATGTGTTTTTGTGGTGTGATTACTGATTACTTATGTGAACAATTTTTTTTTTATTTGTGTGGATTTTTATATAGGCAGAAGCTAGTTGTGTGCCACTTCTGGACAAAGACCTCTGCTTTTAGAACGTTTCCCAGTGAAAAGCTCTCTTATATTTATGCATAAGTAATTGAAAAACCAACGCTTTGGTCTGACGACATTAAAAAAAACAGCGGGTCCAATATGGTATAGAAAAGCCAAAATAAGAGAAGAGTGGAAAAAGCTGGAAGAGGCTTTCGTGTCGCAAGACACGCCGATACCCAACAACTAATACATAGAGAAAAAAAAATTGAAGAAAATTTGTTAAATGTGTTGGCAAATAAAAGCTAAATAAAAAAAATTGAAAAACCTTCATATTCAGTAATTTTTAAGATTATATATTATACAGATTATAATTTAGTAGTCATCTTTAACGGACTTCCATGTTCACCGATCCTTTAAAGACACCTGGACGTTTTAAAAAAAAAAATTTTTTGTTTGATATTTGCAAGGTGGTCCCTATAGAGTATAGACATTTCATCGAAATTTAGTTTTGTATATTTTATCAAACCGAATTCATGACACTAACACTAGTATAAACTGAAATAAATAATTTTAAATTTACCAGAATCATCTTGAAATAAACACACGTAGGATAAATACTTTTTATACCGGGAATATGTGAGTTTCCCATGCGAATTTAAAAAAAATTACCACACGGGCAACGCCGTCTTGAAATTTAAAAATTAAAGTCCAATATTTCACTTTTACGCAATACATATTTTTATTTTTGGCTTTGTCATCGGATGTGCATGTATTTTGTATAAATCTTATGTAAAGTTCAGAAAAAAAGTAGGGCGACAATATTTTTGCCAAAAACGTAAGTAACAAAACGTTTATATTCTCGATGACGTAAATATTCTTAGAACACAGTCTGCAAATTATTTAAAAATATATAACAATAACAAACATTACACATACATTAGACTAGGATGGTATGGACATGTTATAAGAAGAAAGGAGAGCTAAGTTACAATAAGATCCTAAATTTGAAGATTATTTGATATAGGAACAGAGGACGGCCAAAAGAAAGGGGAAAGGAGTGCGTTAAGGACGATATTGATAAAAAAATAATGCGACAAGCGCCTTGACGAAGGATAGAGGAAAATGTAAAAGAACACATGCAGTCCCTACCCCACGTAATGGGATACATACATACATACTATCACGTCTTTATCCCTAATGGGGCAGACAGAGCATTTTCGTAATGGGTATGGTTAAATAAACCGGTCACCATCATCATTATCATCAGGTCTTTTTGTCTCCACTGCAGGAGCATGGCACATCCAGAGGACTTGGCCTCACACTGACACTCTCCTCGCTGGCCAGACGGGTTGGAGAAATCTCATTGATGTTTACAAGCTTTGTTAAGCTTGTATTTCCTAAGTCGCCTTCTACGACATCCACGGGAGGACTTGGAGTGGCCCTATTCTACTCTGCCGGAAACCACACGGCCGTCTAAAATAAAACAGTGAATGTAATTAAATATAATAAACATGCAATTAATAATACATAAACATATGCAAATGGTGCAATATATAAAACGCCGTAAAACACATCGTCGCGTGCCGCGGTGCGCACGCGATGCAGATCTGGTGATCGGCCACAGCGGCAGCGGCCTTACTTACTTACTTCAATTCTATGAGTAATTAAAAAAAAAACTGCAATTTTTTTCTCTACATATTTTTTACTGTGTTAAGTACTTTAAAGTTTAAAGACAACCTGTTTTGTATTGTTCAAAGAAACAAATGTTTGTAGTCATTTATTTTTTACTAGCTGCGCTCTGCAGTGTTACTTGTAAAAAAAGTTGCCTGTGTTAAACCAGGGTGTAAGTAAGCTTCCTGCATACCAATTTTTTTCAAAATTGGTCCAGCCATTTGCGCGTAAAAAAGTAACAAACAAATACACACACACACTCACAAACTTTCGTCTTTATAATATTAGTGAGATTCGAGCAGAAAACCTGTTCGTTTAGTTTTTACATATATTAACTTTTGAATTTTTCGCCTCTTCGATCAAAGTAAAAATTACGTTTAAATAAAAAAGGTAAAATAATACAAAAGGAGTTGTTATTCACAACTCACAAAAACGTGTTTTTTGCATGCTCTTTATATGCTGCATGCTGCAGTAAATAAAAATTGATTTTTAATATTCTATGAGGCAGAACATTTGGCTTAGCTTTCACAGCTCGAGCGTTTCGTACCAGTGTGTAATCGCTATCAAACAAACCTCAGCTCGTATCACATAGGAAACAGTAAAGTATAGTATAATCGACCACGGAATGGGGAAGCACTTCACACTGTCAAATGTTAATCGCGTTAATTGCACGTTCGAAAGCGGACGTTTTGTCGGACACGTGTCTTTTATGGCACGTTATTATTAGAAAAAAATAATTGTCGGAAATACGACGTTTACAGTTCAAGTCTTTATTAGTTAAACGGATTACTTTAAAATCTATACATATAATAAAACATTTAAAAAAGTGTGTCTGTACATTAAATATATTTCCAAAAAAATAATTGGGGGCGATGGAGACGTAGTAATAGAGTAAGAATTTTAAAAAAAAATGTCTGTCTGTTTGTCTGTTTGTACACGCTAATCTCCGGAAATACTGGACGGATTGGAATGAAACTTTTTTTGTTATATAGCTGTTAAGTCTGGGCAACATATAGGGTATAAATGATTTTGGAAAATGGAACGCCTGATGCAGAACCATAATGGTCCAGCTAAACTATAAGAGATATAAAAATGCCGCCTTAGTAAAAGTTGTTCAGCCTGATGAGCATTTTCCAGAGACATAAAGTCCACGCGAACGAAGTCGCGGGCTTCAGCTAGTTAATTAATAAGACATAAATCATTTGAAAGGAAATTATTTTTTTTATCTCATAACGCTCTAGATAACACTTTAGATTATTTCATAAACTACCTAATGATTACAGCATAAAGTGACAACGTAAAACGTTTCTTAGCATTTTGTCGCAAAACTGACACTTTTGGCAAATGTGCGAAGAAAAGCTTTACGATCACACTTTATACTATAAACAATGTTCATCAAATGGATTGAAGCATTATCTATGGCTTGAATGATATTTATTTTATTTTAAATTATATCCGTTTCCTTTCAGATAATTTATTTCAAATCGGAATTATAATTTAAGACCACGAAAAAATGCATGTGCGCCGCTATAAATCATCTTTTACCCCTATAGTTTTGTGGAACAATAAAGTTTTAATAAATAACGGCAAAAATCATAACCCTTCTTTTGGCTTGGCCGTAGTCGGATAATTACACATTAATTTGTCCGAGTCTCCGGTCATTACCACCATAATCACTACAGATGACTTGCTAAACAAACGAAAGCTCCCGCGTAACTTAGGTGTTGTGTAAGTTGGGTTGTTTAGCCTAGTTTTGATTTTGACTATACAAGTCTTTATCCCTAATGAGAAAGATTTGGTTGGGGAGAGCGTTTTGGGTCTTGCGGCTCTAAGCACACAGAGCTTAGGGTCGCAAAACCCAAAGGTCACTTTTAGCAAGATGATGGAAAAGGGAATCAATGTAGTGATGGATTGTTAGTCGCATCGTCTATCGCTAGTAGGAGATAATTTTAATATACGACGTGGGAGGGACATACGTAATAAATCGAACCACGAGCTATACTAGATCGATGTAGTTTAATGGAATTAATATAACAGTAAAAGAACGAAAAAAATAATTGGCATTTCCATGCTAAATGTGTAGCCGCTTGGGCAATTTTTATGGGAATATCGATTCTTTTTTTGGTTTTTTGACTGTTATTTTAATTTTACTATACTATAGTGATCTAGTATAAGCCCGTGGTTAGATTTATTACGGGTATGTCCCTTAAAAGTTATAGGTGCTTACATAAACATTACACATAATGTACAAAGTTAATAAACATAATACGTATTTTCGCCCATTTCCCGTCGGCCTTTACGATCTACGCAAAAGAGAAGCATCTTGTACATTTAAAGTTTTTTCTATGCTGGTAGCCGTTAATTCCTTCTATTTGTTAGCACCAAATAGCAAAAGTTCAATTTTAGAACGAGAAATCACCTAAACCATAGATAAATATAAGAAGGATAGATTGCTAACTCTATACATCCATTTTAGCCTCGCCTAAAACTTATTATCGTCGCCGGTACCTCGTAGTTCCACTTATTATATTAGATGGCACCACTATACTAGCCGAAATATCCCATAACTAATGCCATCTACCGAACAGTTAAAAAACAAATTAGACATGCACGTTGGTGTGTGTGTAGGTAGGCGGCATCGTAGGCATAACTATCAGAAGTGGTGGTAGCTGTCAATTTACTTATCAAGGAAAACATTCAAACTGCTTTCTTACTTTTTACGATGTTTGTTGAGTGCGTTACTCTACCAAGAAAGTAAGCTCCTAGAGAGATATGAGTGGAAGTTATAATAAGTACCAAATATACAAGTAAATGTGCCCGCATTTGGTACGAATTTTGAGCTAAAAATGTTTTTATATAAGTAGGAACGAAACATTTTTGGCTAAAAATTCGTAATTCATTATTCGACTTCAGGTACCAATTTTTGGTACACACCGTACGTCTAGGGTTGACCTGTTTTCTATGTTGACCGTCAAAATTATGATAAGATAATTTTGACTTTTTATAATATTACTAGCTGTTGCCCGCGACTTTTTCCCTTTTCAATTTTTTATGGACATAATAGGCGTCAAGATGGACCGAATACAGTTTCAGTGAGCTTATTTATACGTTTTCTCATTTAGGCGCTGTATTTTTTTTCGTGCTTTCAAAAAAGCGTGATTATTCAAAAATTATAAGTACTTTCTTATTTCTAATTAATTATGCGTGCCATGACCACAAATAAAAAGAGCTACTCATGTCATCTCAATTATTCTACATGCGCACATGTAACATTTTTAGAGCACTATGATTTCGCTAAACATTATTCCAGCAGAAAACTCGATAACTCTGCACATAATTCCACATACATAAGCTATCTGACCATGCACATTGTTTCTCCCTCCGGCTCCGTTCAGTAGTTTAGATTTTTCCTGCTGGAACAACGTTACCCTGGCGGGTACCGTTTTTTTCCAAAACGACAACCCCCACAAATTATTTAGGTAGGTATGCCGGGCACATTTACAGCATATTTGGTAGGTACTTATTATAACTTCCACTCACATGACTCACATAACGCACTCATGTTAGGTAGGTACTCAATCACGCCAAAACGACTGAACTGATTTGGATGAAATTTGGCACAGAGATTTTAAGTCCTTTTTATCCCGGAAAAATACACGGATTCTGAAGAACAAAAAATAGTAATCCACGCGGGTGTAGCTGCGGGCATTCGGTAGTGTCTTAAATTCTTAATAAAGCTTATAGAAGCTGTGTAGCTCTAGTTTTCCCGGGTTCGATTTGATTTTACGACCACTTCGGTCAATTAGGGGTGACGACAGGGTCCGAAAAGTATGATTGTACAAACCACGGAATTAGAAACAATAAGTAGGTAAGTAGGTAACGAACGAAATATGAAAGCAAGCAAGCAGAGAACTCTGAAGTGCTATTTTTCAAACGCGGAGTTACTAAACGAACGGTTTTTTGTATGGAAAAACCATTCGTTTAGGTGACTCTGCGTTTCAAAAATAGCACTTCTTTCAAACGCGGAGTCACTAAACGAACGGTTTTTTGCATGGAAAAACCATTAGTTTAGGTGACTCCTCGTTTCAAAAATAGCACTTCTGATCTGACACCTGACAGCCAACACGAGTCGGCGTAGGTAGCAGCCAGGTAGCAGCATTGCTTTGCTTGCCATGTCAATGAACCAAAAATAGGACAACGAGCATTTTTTAAAATATTTTTAGAACTTGAGAACTTGAACAATAAAACACCCCAAAAAGAGGAAGAAAAATTAGGCGTAATAATAATCTATGTAATCATAAGTTAAATATTTTATTATAAATTAAAAACCGGGAACTAAAGATTTAACAATTTCAGATCAAAACTATTTTTTGTGGTCTGGCAATATTCTTACGAGATGCTTACATGATATGCGCCATCTAACGGATTTTCTACAACTGTAGCCACTAGTAGCGAAAACGTGCTTTTAGGTTCGAGCAAGATCAACGAGCAACGACACAAAAATAACAAAAAGTTTAATATGAAATTCGATGTTTCAAGTAAAATGTTATGATAATTTTGTATTTTGATGGAAAAAAAATATATATATGATGAGTCCGAATACTAAAATATTATATATTGTTGATTTGAACATTTTCGCGAGTTTATTCGCGCATGGTAATGCCATCTAGTGACTTAGTTTCACGAGGCTTGAATTAATGTATCGAGTTGGCGATCTTTTCCTTCTTATATTTATCTATGCCTAAACGAATATTTTTACCGTACAAAAAGCCGTTTCGATGACTCCGCGAAGTCATAAAAAATTTGGAAAATGGCACCACAGACTTTAAGTGCGAGTAACAAAAGCTTTGCACAACACTCGATATTATGTAAGTCAGCTGTACTCTCGTTCGACGGGCTTTGTTTACTTTGATTTGATCGATATCGCTCTGATTGATTTGCATAAATCCCCAATTTGATTTTCATCGCTATCTCTGAGGGCGATAATTTGATTTGTCCTTCCTTTGTTGGTACGTACAAACGTACTTTTAAATTATTGAAATTTGCACAAAGGCGGGCTTATCCCAGAAAGGGATCTCTTGCAGCCAACCAAATATAATATCTAAAAGAATCAGACAGTAAAAGACGAGATGAAGTGTACAACAAGATAATACTGCAAATTTCCTAACTTTATAAGAGGTACATAAACTCCAATTTTATTGAATACATACATATATGGCGGAAAACTTGGGTAATGATCAGCTGATCAGAGATTGTATGAAAAGCCAATTATATTTTTAAATTTCGATACATCTTTCTTGGGAAAAGTTGTTCAGCATCATGGAGTAAATTGAGCGTTAAAAAAGTTTCAGTATATTAAGTTAGAAGTTATATGTATAAATATAATACAATTATATCATATCAGATCTACGTACGAACTTGCCCTGTTATTCCGTTAGCAATGGGACGCGGGACAATTTCTCAGAACAGACGTTGAGAGAAATGTATTCATGTCTGAGTTAGCAACAAGTATTCTATTGAAATTTTGTAAGTACATGTCAGAAAACAATTATGTACCAGCTAAAGGAAAGGTCAATCAAAGTCATTCATTTATTTATCTTGGGATATTTTTTCGTATGATTTCATAATTATTGTTAGGTAGTTTAGTGGAGTTTCCTAAGCGCAAGTGTAGATCGGCAATAAACTGCACTGCAGCATTTTCACCAAAGACATCAACTTACTATTAAACTGATATTTAAAATTAGATTAAACTCAGAAAACTGCCGTGTGGTTTTCGGCAGAGTAGAATAGGGCCACTCCAAGTCCTTCCGTGGATGTCGTAAGGCGACTGAGGTATAAACATCAATGAGACCTCTCTAACCCGTCTGGCCAGCGAGGAGAGTGTAGGCCAGTCCAGTCCTCTAGCTGCTGTAGCAAAGTATGGCTCTGGTAGTTCAGAGAGTCGTGCTCCTGCAGTGAAGATAAAAAGACCTGATGATGACAAAACTAAGAATAAAAAAAATTACATTGGCTTTTTGCTCGATCTCTTAGATCTTAGATTTTTAACTGATTATATTTCAGTATCTATCATAAAAAAATAGGTGATTAAAATAAAAGATTAGAATAAAATATTTTATTTGAAGGACCAACTATTATTCTAATTTACATAGATAACAATATATCTAAACAAACCGAATTAATGTAGCAAAATGAAAACGCGCAGCTAGAAATAGCAATCCCATTTTGGAAACTAGCGAACTAAGATGGAAAGCATACGTTTAAAGATGTCGGAAGAGCTCGGTAATGACGTCACGTGCGCCCGCGCAAGTAATGTTACTGTAACGTGAAAGCGGAGAATTACGCTCGTGGACTGAGTAAATAACATTTATTAGACAAATTAGACATTTGCTGAGAACATTGCGGTCTGAGAAAAACTCATTGGGGTTCGTCCATTAATCACGTCATGATTTTATAAACTTTCTGACACCCCTGTTCCCTCTTGTAATATCGCAGACGAAATCGCGGATAAAAGCTGTGATACAAAATGTAACGGAAAAGAGGTATCAACACGGAAGTGTGTAAAAGTACTAATCAATGTGAACAACTTTTACTATAGGGACCATCCCTAAGTAAGCAAAAAAAAAATGCAGCTTAATACATTTTGAATACGGTAGGTATTTAATTTTGTATGGAGCTGCAGAATTTTGTGCGATTTCAGAGATTTTCCCTAGTAAAAGTTGTTCACATTGATTCGTACGTTTACTGTCTTTCGGGTTGATAACCCCTAAACATTTTCATATTTATAGCATTTTTTTAAATTTTATTACAATAGAGAAAGGATTTGTGATGTAAGGGAGGAAAGGTGGTGACTAAATATTCTAACCCGGTTTTACTCACGTGCTGTTTTTGACTTATGCTCTGTGATTACACAGAGCTATTAAGTTTCATGTATTCGAGTGCTATCAGTAGGATTGGCTTTCCGATATCCATTAAATTTTTTGTTGATTATTGTATCAGCTGTTGGATTGTGACCTCTAAAAGTGCCTGTAAAGGTCTAATTACTGAATTAACATTTAAATCGTTGAATCTTTGAATCAATGAATCTTTGAATGTTTGAATCTTTGACTCTTTAGATGTTCGAAGCTTTGATTTCTTGAATCTTTGAATTATTGAATCATTAAATCTTTGAATTTTTGAATCTTTGAATCTTTGTATCTTTGAATCTTTGTATCTTTGAATCTTTAAATCTTTGTATCTTTGAATCCTTGAAAACAATAAAAGTACTGGTGTTCTTGTTACAGAGAATCCTAGCCGTGGCCGTGGTGTTGGCGACTGCATCGGCGCAGTTCGAGGACTACGGCTTCGAGGGGCACGGGTTCGACGCCTACCACGCACACAAGCCTGTGCTGCACACACAGGTCCATCAGGGCCTCGAGGACCACCATGAGGAATTAGCCGTCGATTATCACGTAAGAGAAAAATACCTCTGTGCCTTAAGACTAAAGTCTAAAGTGATGACTTATGGCTCTGAAACATGGTCCCTTACTATGGGTCTCAAAGGAAGGCTCAAGGTCGCTCAAAGCGCTATGGAGAGGGCTCTGCTCGGTGTTTCCCCACGTGATTGAAATATCCATTAGTGGACGTTATGCGCCTGGAATGATCATGATGATGATGATATCACGTAAGAAGACGTCTTGGCTTATACCCAAAGTCTTCAAATGATTGGAGACGGTTGGACTCCAGGTCCACCATGAAGAATTAACTATCGATTGCCACGTAAGAATACGTTCTGCTCTCCTTGCCATATAACTAATAGGGGGTTGCCCCCCTAATATTTTAGCGCCATTTTTGGCGGTTTTGCGTCACTTATGGGCTTATACCCAATCTTATCTTATACCTTTAAACGAGCAATTCTTGTATATTTATAAATTTCTGTGATCTCGAAAACGGCTCTAACGATTTCGCAGAAAATTGGTATATGGGGGTTTTCGGGGGTAAACAATCGATCTAGATTAGTCTTATGTTTCGGCAAACGCGTGTTTTCGAGTTTTCATGCGTTTTTCTTTTACGCAGAATATGGTCGCTTATTTCGTCGCGCCGGCCGCTATCCGTTTTGGATCAGCAGTTTAGGATGCGAACCGCTAGAAAGAGTGTTACGGGTTAGAATCCCACTCGGTGACTTATTTTGTTTTTTTATGTTCAAGTTTACGTATAATTTTTTATTTTGTATTGTTTTTAGACAAGTTTAGAAAAATGTAGTTAATGTTGTAACCGAGCAAAGCTCGGTCGCCCAGGTACTGTATTTAAATGGTTGGAGATAGTTCGACTCCAGGTAATAGAAGGGCCTCCTCTTCCTCTCTTTCCCTTTATGTCCATTAGGCCCAACACAGACGACAGACTTTTTGTCCGATCGAGTCTGCGGCGCACAAATAGTCTGCGTGGCGCGCAAAAAGTCTTTCGCGGATTGTTCACGGACTCAACACACACGACGCACATTTTGAATCATTCTGTCGGCAGAACTGTAGGGACGGGACACGTACAGTTTTACACGCCATGGAAGTGCAAAGATTGCGATGTATTATTTTATACTTGAAGTACAGAAAAAGAAGAAGAAATAGAAAATTTTGGGTACATCCTATACTTTCGGAGAGATTACTAAAAGGACAATTCCATATGAAACATGCAATTCCAAAACAATATACGGACAATTTTTTCAAATTTTATAAAATTTCTATTAATACTTTTAATGAGTTGCTATTCATTTTAAGACCAACTTTGACATATTCGGAAACAATAATGAGAAAGTGCATTGGTCCAGAAGAAAGGTTATACTAGGCATGATACTCGGATTTTGAAGTATCATAAATTGCAGGTCTGTTTTGTATTTCATGAATTAACATCGGTACATCTATCTCTAGCGCGATTATATCATACCTGTAATACCGCCCACGTCACGTCCACCACTAGCCGAGTGAAGGTCACAGACTAAAGTGCGCGACGTCTGTGTTAGCGCGGGTTGAAGCATACGTTGTATTTTTTTCGCACACTTTTAGTGCGGTGTGGCGCGGCGCGGCGCGGCGCGGTCTGCCAAAATTACACGGATTTTTTGTGCGCCGCACTTTTTGTGCGTCATGTGTGTTACTGCATGTAATTCCATAGGTTCTATTTTCACAGACTAAAAGTGCGGCGCGGTCTAGTCTGTCGTCTGCGTTGGGCCTTACTTTACGAGTCATGTGGTTCTCTTCTTTTCTTCTCGGCGCATTACATACCCGTACCAACCCTCAATCGTTTTTCTTTAACATCTCTCATCACCCTCCACAAGGCGAGAACGAGGGATAGGTGCAAGGTCGAAAAACGGGGACGCATAATTGCGCGGGACCTTAGAAGATTCCGTTCTGTATGTAATACTCATATTAATCTGTGTGTTTCAGGCTCATCCCAAATACTCTTTCGATTACTCCGTGAAGGATCCCCACACGGGAGACGACAAGGAACACTGGGAGACCAGGGACGGTGACAAAGTCAAGGGTAAGAAAGAACTACATTACATTCTTCGTCTTAAATTAATAAATAAATACTTACTGACAAATCACACAGATTGCTAGCCCCAAAGTAAGACTTGTGTTAACTAACTCAACGATGCTATATTTTATAACAAATACATATATGTATATATGTATAAACATCCAAAAACAAGGTCAATCTGAAAAAGATCATTTTCCATTTTGACTTGACCGGGGCTTTAACCCGGGACCTTTTGACAGCCTAGCATGATCACTAGGCCACAGAGGTCGTTATATATGTATTATGGAAAAATATTGTATCATTAATATCCCATCATACACGTTCTAAGTCACTTTATCATGTTATACACTTCCTTCAATTTGCTGATGTTTACAAAAGTCGTTTTTAACTGACTTCCAAAATAAGCGGCCAAGTGCGAGTCGGACTCGCCCATGAAGGGTTCCGTAGTAGCAAATAACATAATATAAAAGTCTTGTAGTATGTTTTTTAATTTTTATATTTGAGTTGATTGAATGAAAGGTAAATTGCCGTTTAAAAATAAACTCCTTACTAGATCTCGTTCAAACCAATTTTCGCTGGTAGTTTTCATGGTAATGAACAACATATATTTTATTTAGTTTTATCATTCTCTTATTTTAGAAGTTACGGGGGGGGGACACACTTTTTTCCACTTTGGAAGTGTCTCTCGCACAAAGTATTCGGTTTAGAAAAAAATGCTATGAGAAACCTCAATATCATTTTTGAAGACCTATCCATAGATACCCCACACGTATGGGTTTGATGAAAAATAAATTTTTGAGTTTCAGTTCAAGTATGGGGAACCCCCAAAATTTACTGTTTTTTCTCTATTTTTGTATCAAAACCTTAATGCGGTTCACATAATACATCTACTTACCAAGTTTCAACAGTATTGGTCTTATAGTTTTGTAAAAAAGTGGCTGTGACATACGGACGGACATACAGACAGACAGACATGACGAATCTATAAGGGTTCCGTTTTTGCCATTTGGCTACGGAACCCTAAAAAGAGGCCATCAATTCGTTGCGATTCTATTTTTTTATGTACGAGTATGTTCACCGATTATTCAAAAAAGCTTGGACCGATTTGGAAAATTATTTTTTTGTTTGAAAGGGTATAGTGGTCCCATTGAATTTTTTATCCAAAATCTGTAGTGTAGTTTGGGGTTTGGGGGTGAAGACGGTTTTCAGTTTTGAAATATATAATTTTAAACTTTACATCATGCTTAATTAATAATTATGACATAACAATGTATTCTCAGTCCACATATCTAATTTTAATACCAGTATAATTGAAAGTTGACGTTATTGGAGAAAATGCTGCAGTACAGTTTGTTACCGTTTCTTCTGTACTTGCGCTTAGGAAGCGGCAGTAAACTTAGCTATAAGTAAATGATCTGACGTCAACATTTACCTTATAAGAAATCGAAAGGAAAAAAAGTGACAATTATCAAGTAATACAAATATCCAAAGATAAATAAATGATTTTTGACTTTTTTTGACTTTTTGAAAAATTATAAGTGATAACGTTCATCGAACTGACTTGAGAAATTTGCTCCATTCTTTGCACTTGGCCTTTAACTACATTGCAAAGTAGATGGCGCGCCTAACGACCCCACGGTCGTAAAGTCAGTTTTATCGCCTAGGTTTATACCGCAGTAACCTAGACTGGCCTAGTCGAGTTTACGATAGATCAATGCCGTATAATCAGTGTAATGCCGTTAAATCTGTCTGTCTCAGAGTCGTAAATTTCAAATAATTTGAATCTTTGAAACTGGAATGGACTTAAGAAGATTCATTTGCTCTAGTCGTAATAGTGCTAACCTAAAATTATTACCACCAGAACATCACAGAAACATTCACTTAATACACTCCCGTACCTTGGGATGTCCCGTCCTCCATCCCGTCCCTTATGCTCCAAAAAGCCTAACCTAACAAAAGCCTAGCCTAACAAAACCCCACTCAGAATGACTAAATAAACTGAAGAACTCCATTGGTCATGAGAAAAGAAAATAACCAAACAAGTGCGTACGTACCAAGTCACGCGCAGTGTAGGGTTCCGTAGTTGCGAATACGCCACTAAAACCGTCGAAAAACTATTTTTCCATTGAATTTGTATAAAATTTTCCTTTTCCAAATACATTTTATAGGTCGGTCACCTATAACTTCGTCAACACCTAAGTCCACCTATGATCTCCATTCCCAGGTACATACCATAGGAAATTGATCTTCAATTTATGAAGTGACCATCCACTATATAATTTTAGTTTCGCGGTCACAATTGCTATTATAAGTATTACGGGAAAACGATATTAATCGCGGTAAGTCCCGTAATACTAATAACAATAATAACGGAGACATCGACTGTTCCAGGAACCTACACCCTGTTGGAGACCGACGGCACGAAGCGGGTCGTGGAGTACGAGGCCGACGACAAGAACGGCTTCAACGCCGTCGTGCACAAGATCGGAACACCCAAGGTCTGTTACCTCTACCATAGAATTAAGGCCTGGTGGGCCAAATAGTGTTTTAAAATCTGAAAACGATACGTTTTAGCTAAGGATCTAGTCTAGCCGAATCGCATAATCTAAGAAACTTAACGCGATAAAAATATCTTAAAGTAACCCCTTTTTGTATTATTTTTTCAAAATCTACTACATGTACTGATATTTTACATTTAATTCTTGTGCTCAATTAAAGCCACTAAATATATATAGACAAATTCGAAGAGTTCCATTTTATAACTCTTAAAAACCTATAAAATCTGTTTTCCGCTGTCATTCTCTGTACTTAATAAGAAGGTCCCATTCTTTTTTTTTTAATGTACGCTATGTTATGTGGCGTGCGCTTTTGGATTTTCCAAACATCTTTTTTCTTCAATAACGGAAAAAAATATGGAAAATATTACCGAATTATTTATTAGAGAACCTCTTTTTTATCTAGGAGCACCACGAGATCAAGCACGAGATCCCGCACGAGATCCCCGCCATCCCGCACCACCACAAGCCCTTGTTCGAGCCCTACCAGCCGCAGGACTTCCACAACTTCGACGACGGGGGCTTTGTGCCCATCGCTGGGGGCTTCGAACATTGACTTGTTACATAGGTATAGTTTTATTATAAACCGGCGTTAGTACTCGGTTTGAAACATTATCTGTCCAAAACAAGTTATTAACGGATAATACACTCCATCATGATCAGGTCTTTTCGTCTTTACTGCAGGAGTATGACCCTCTCTGTACTACCAGAGCCATACTTGGCCAGAGCAGCCAGAGGACTTTGCCCTACACTCTCATCGCTGGCTAGAAAATACACTGTCACGTCTTTATCCCTTACAGGATACACAGAGCCTTGGGCTGCACTCAAAAGCCTCTTAGCGTGATAGTGGAAAGAGGGATCAGAATAGTGATGGGGTTGCTAGCCGCATCGCTTTTTTTGATAGCCAATGAGGTTTATAGGCCAAAAGCCTTCCTCTTACTTCCATACATCACGGTCCTTTGATAATCACCCTGGCTTATTGATATGATTCAAATGTCGCTCATTCCCTCGATCGGTTTTTTTTCTTCCAAACTATAATGGAAGAATAAACTGAATAGAAACTGACATATTGGGAATTGGGAGATGTCACTTTATTTTAGGTGGACTATGTTTTAAACTAAGTGCTAAATTTAGTTAGTTACAATAAGATGACTATATAGTTAAACTTGCTTTTGTTGCTAGATTGAGTAATGTTAATTCGACTGAACTTCGTTATAAACGCATTTGCGTTTCTCAATCAAGCTGATGTTTCAACACTGCTAATAAAACAAGGGTAAAATTAGAAATTTATAAGAAAACCGACTCGATCAATTTTCTTAAGGCCATACCTGAATTTTCCGGGGTCCAGTGGCGCCCCCATTTGAAATAAATTATTTGTAAGAAATCAGTAATATCATTCAAAATCTTGTCTTGTCCAAACTCTAGACAACCTTTTTAATTATTTTATGAATTACTGTTTGTAATTTAAAGTGAGAACATGAAGTTTTTCTACGCACATTTGCTAAAAACGGCCACTTTTAGCTAATGTGCGTAGAAAAGCTTCACGTTCTAGCCTAGAAAAAAATCAGGTAGCCTCTTAATCATAGTTCTAAGAGCATTCCCGATCAAGTCAACTTGTTTTTAACAAGACTATCGTGGTAAACTTAACATCCACGTCATCTACTTCTTCTTGCGAGTTGTGATGTTGCACAAAAGTTAGATAATACTTAATGGAAGTGATGAGGCATTCACACCAATTGAACTGAAGCCTCGGCAAAATAATCGATAAAAGAATAGTTAACTTATAAGGAAATAATGTTTCAAAGTCGGTGCTTTGCTTTTCTTTTCTATATTCAAGAGCCAGACTCTTTGTCGATGTGATTGCATGGAAATAGTCGCACAAAATGACGTTTTTTAACAGAGATAATAAATTGGTTTGCCGTTTGTAAGTAAACCTAAAAATAAATAGAATCGAAGAACTAAATGTTTGAACGAAATAATGAAATACGAAATGGTGAAAAATATCGCGTGAACGTGTAAGATTTTTTTTCATCATTTCTTATTTCATTATTCAGTTTGAGTAGGTATCTTCTTTAGTACTGTATATTGAATGCCTAAAACCCTACAAAAATCAAATGTTATATAGAGTAATTAGGCATTTTACACGTCAATTAACCTGGTACGTGTAATTTTTATTATTTACATTAATATTTTATCGTTATTATATTTGTAAAGAAGTGTTTCGGAACGACCACTCCAGAGAAAATCACCTAGGAAGAAATATACTTAGGTGTAAACGAATTTGTTAAACATCAGTTTGAATGAAAAAGCAAATGTCTCGCTCAATAATATTCATGCTTACGTGTGATGGTAACTTTGTAAGCTTTGGGACATGTACCTGCTTCAACACGTGATATTTCACAGAAATGTGTTTTAGATCTCGCTGCCTTGTCTTGTTATTACGAGTGTATTGTGTAAGTTTTAGACCACGTACTTATAACAGTAATATATACAACGCGTAACGGAAAGGGGGTATCATTCCGAAATGAGTAAACGTATTAATCAATGTGAACAACTTTTACTATTTATCAACCCGAAAGGGAGTAAAAGTACGAATCAATGTAAACAACTTTTACTATGCAGCCATCCTAGAAATCGCATGATTTCAGGAATGGCCCCATAGTAAAAGTTGTTTATTTATTTAAACTTTATTGCACAATAAAAAAAATTACAAGTGGCGGACCTAATGCCATATGTCATTCTCTCCCGGTCAACCATTGGACCAAGCGGAAAATATGTGTGGCTGGCGTGATAAAATACGTGAAAAAGTAAACTAAAGTTGTTCACATTGATTAATGCTTTTACTCCCTTCCGGGTTGATTCCCCCTTTCCGTTACACTTTCTATAGTAGTAACTTTGGGTACGGAACCCTTTAAATGGGGCTAAAAAAAATAAAGTAAATAAAATTGTACCTACAAAATATATTATGTAGATCGAAAATATAAAACCATTTTGGCAAAATTTCTCAAGTTGAACATAAAAAGTAATTACGTTCGCTTAGCGAACTATAATGCTATGGAAGAGTAACTTTCAACAGTATCTCTGCGCAAAACTTCCAAATGAAATTGAAAAATATTACTGTCGCATTACGCGTCGGCAACTATCGGCCAATGTCCGCTTTGATGCAGCGTCATACAGCAGCCGCTGATTGGCGTGAAGTGACGTCAGTAACAGTATTGACGGAAAACGAGATGTAGTTTGTAAGAACCGCCTGATTGACTGTACTGTTGTTTGAGTCAGGTTTTGCGCTTGATTATACTTCCATAGTATAATAGATCACTGCGTCCATTGGCTTTTTTTTTTATAGAAATTTTTCAATGTTCATTTTTTGTCAAAAATTATGTGAAAAAATGTGAAATATGAATTGACACTTGGAAGATAAAATGTTAATATGCTTTATGAGTAGACTCGTGGGAAATGAGTAGTGCTTTACAAATCTGTTATTTATTGTGAGTTGTGAACTCGATCAGATTATTTAGTTTTAAGTGTTGTACAAAACTCTTGCGGTTCAAAATAAACTTGTTGTTACTCGTCATTTTGTTCTTTTTATATCATTTTCTAAAACAAATAAGTACTAGTAATTCAAACAAAAAGTTCAAATAAACTAAACTTCAAAGTATGCTTTCATTTTTATCGTTAAAATAGAATATTAAGTATCCTATACTCGAATCACTGCGCATAAAAGTCAAAGAGGAATGCAAGACCTTTGTCCAGAAGTTAAGCGGTAAAGTAATAAGAGTTGTTTTTACTGTTTTATCTATTTATCACCATAGGGCTTAGATAGGGGCATGATTCGTGCATTTCTCCCACCTCCGTTCTTTGATTTTGTGGTTATTTTTTCATCTGTTGTTTACGTACTTTCTTAGCATTATAAAATAAAACATAACAATACGGAGCATAAGACTTCAAAAGACTAGGACAATGAAACATTTTCAAAGAGAAGACAAAAAGCCCAAGGGACAACGCAGATTATACTTTAAATTATTAACAAGTCATCATGTATGTACGCGACGACTTTGAGATTAAGTTTGTGGCGAGTTTGCACCACAACCACTGACACTGAATGATAATAAAGCAATTTCACAGACATTTTGATACTTTAATAGTAATAATCTAATAATAGTGATGACATTTTTTACGAAATTTGACCGCAGAATGAACGTTATTTAAGTAAAACACAAGTGTACACATTTTTTTTGCTACGGCTATGAAAGTTTATAGCAAGCTGTTTTTAACGTTCGATTGTTACGCACAGCGGGTGCGGGTGTAAGCCGCACTTTCTGGCATTAGGAGACTTAAAAACTAGTTTCAAAATATGAATTTTATCGTTGGGCCAACAAAAATATTAAAATCTCGGAGCCGGTAAACCAGGACGAATTCACAGCGAAAAAAAATGTTTTTAAAGGTTGCATCTGATTTCACTTGTTGGAGAGTAGATAATTGCTATGTTAACTTAGGTAAAGATAATAACTAACGTAACAGATACCGAACGCCATACAAACTATTGGAGGTAAGTAGGCAAAACTGGAGTTGCGGGGTAGCCTTACAGAGATGGCGACACACACGACTAGCAAAAGAGTGACAACTTTCTTTGTCACTTGTTGAATATACTTAAAAATATTTATTGCATTTCATTTCATACAAGTTACATTTTAGTTAGAATACTAATTTATTTATATAACAGTTATGTATAAAAGAATTGATTTTTTAGAAATGTTTTAATTATTACCTTATAGCGCCATCTAGTGACAAGGAAGAGAAGCTATTATTTTTATAAGGCGGTAGGTAAGCGTGGAGACTATCCTTGCCGAATCGGTCGGAATCGTGCCGATCCGGCTCGAAGAACCAAATTGATTAGGCTCCATACATTTAATGTGTTGTCAAGATGGGTTGTCAGGGATGTCAGACAAACCCGGTCGCTAAGAATATGTAGAAATCAAAAACGATCGAATTTGCCGAGTGCTTTTATTACACTAAAATTAAATGCTACTTTAATTTGTCACATACAATGTCAATGAACAAGCAGGTCGCAGCTAGGTGCTGTGTTCGTAAAATTGATTAACAATGGAAATGTTCGGCTTTGCCTGAACATTCGGTGAAGTAGGAAATGCCGTTTGAGGCGACCTATGTATGATAGTTAATTAAAAAAATAGTGGCAAGAACTCACCTCTGCGCCAGCGCGAGCTTGAGCCGGTCATTCTCGTACCGCAGCTGGTGCTCCCCGCAGTCGGGGGCCGCTTCGGGCGGCGCCGGCCGCGGGACGCGCCCCACCGTCGCGTAGCCGCCCTGTGTGTACCGGACATTACCACGGAATTAATAATAATATTACATACAGAACGGAAACTTGCACCGTCCCCCGCGATCTGGCGTCCCCGCAACCCCTCCCCCGCTTTTGGGCCGTGTAAGCGCCTGTAAAACAGGGTTGTTGCTGGTCGCACATTGACTTTACGCGAGTCACTTAGGATTATTGAATCATAATGGTGAGAAACTGCGCATATTATTATTGTTTATCCACGGAAAATAATAAAGAAGGAACATTTTATAGATTGATGCGCGAAAACAAGTAAGCAAAACAACAAATTCTGTGGTGGCGACCCTGATTATTTAACCCACACATTTGTCGTGTGACACAAACTTATTGTTTCGTTTGTAGTACTTGGTATATTTGGGATACGGACACGGAATAGTTACCGAATTTTTCATCATACAATGTGGAAGGGACATACCCGTAATATATCGAACCACGAGCTATACTAGACCAATATAGTATCATCATTTTAGCCGCATTACGTCCATAGCTGGAAATAGGCCTCTCACAAAGATCTCCTAAATGACCGATCTAAAGCAGTTTGCATCCAGCTCCTCCAGCGACCTTGGTCAGATCGTCAGACCACCTTGTGTCCGTGGTTCGTTTAATTACGGATATGTCCCTTTCAAGTTGTATTATACTCCTTAATTTAAGTTTTTAAAAATATAGGACACCAGAAGGCAGTTCAGTGACGTCAGGTCCAATAACTGATATTGGATACATTTGTCGGAGCAAAACAACTACAACTTTACAAAAATTACTAAATCAAGAAATTAAAACACGGAAATAGTTCATAGAAACCCCACGAGATGGCTCTAACAGTATTCTAGACCTCGATATCAAAGTTCTGATGCCCACTTGGTATATACGAGTACCTATTAAATTCAACCTTCAACGATACTCCTATGGAGCCACGGTTCCCCACAAAACCATGACTGGCGAGTAAGCGAATTTTAAACACACAACAACATACTACACGGGCTCTAATAGTTGGGAGCATCAAAGTCACAAAATTATAAAAAAATACCTAGCATTGAAATCTCCATCGAACATATAATTATAGCTCTAGACTAAAAGGGAGACCTGTGTCCACTGACAAGGAGTAAACGCCATGCTAATAAAATAATGATGAATATTATTACCTGCAAACTAGAAGACACGGAGTGTGCTCTTTGGTGTACCATCATCTCGTCGTTTTCAACTTTGGGCTGCAACAAATGACATAAGGTTAGACTTTAGACCCGTATTTTTTTAACCAAACAGTTTTTATAAAACATTTATTTTATAATCCAAACCCGTCTCGTTCTTTCTCTTACCAGTGCGGTTAAAACTGTAGTCATATTCATGAAATCTTCGAGAATGTTGCCCTATATCCTAAATCTGACATTTAAACCATGACTATCGAAAGAACTGTCACACGGTTTATAAGGTATGTGGACTGGTTCAAAAATATATTATTTTATTTAGTCCGTCAACTAGATCATACAATAATTTTAATTTTTTTTTTTTATCGAAATCGAGCATTTTTTGCTGGAAATATCCGAGGTTCGCGGAATGGGCCCGACAATGTTAGTCGGATAAATCCGGCGTTCGCGGTAAATGCTGCAGTACAGTTTGTTACCGCTTCTTCTGTACTTGCGCTTAGGAAGCGGCAGTAAATGATCTGACGTCAACATTTACCTTTTAAGGAATCGAAAGAAAAAAAGTGACAATTATCAAGTGCTACAAACTTCCAAAGATAAATAAAGATTCCCGCTCACCATGGCGGGCTCTGCGGCGGGCTCGTCCCCCGGCGGCGCGCGGCCGGCCAGCAGCGGGCTGGCGGTGGCCGACGCCACGGGCGTGGCGCCGCCGCTGCTGCCGTTCGTCGCCGCCTTGCCGCCGCACTGCTGCGCCTGGATCGCCTCCTTCACTTCTTGGAACTTCTCTATGAACTGTTCACAAAGAAGTTTCAAATACATGAACAAATGCAAATAATAGAAAGGATTTCGAATAACGACTAAAACTAAGTGATGAGATGACCAGCCATTTCGCTGACGAAATTTCGCCATAAGATCTAGAACTAGGAGGAATAGCTCAGCAGCGCTCGCTACCTCGGTCTACTCTCGGAGGTCTTTTTCCTGCGACTTTGCCCATCATTATGAGCTGAAGGAGATCGTATCGCTGATTTCGTAGAACATGAACATGATAATACATTTTTCGCCTTTTTACCGTTAGCATTAGAATGCACTTTTGGTCAATTCGTTCGCCAATAATTTTTCAAAACTAAAAACTTCGTCTTCACCCCCGAACTACACGACCGATTTTGATAAAATTTATATCGGATAAAAAAATAATTCCAAATCGGTCTGGGCGTCTTCGAATAATCAAAGAACGAACATACGTAAAAAAAATAAAATATCGCGACAAATAATAATATGATAACCTCCTTCTTTTGAAGTCGGTTAAACTGGACCTTGGACATGGCTGACATGACGATTACCTTGCCCAACTCAGCCTCGGAAGCGAACCCCAGTCCGTACACGGTGTTTGCGCGCACGTCGCTCCACTGCCCGAACTTCTGCGACGTTTTTGTGAATGTCATGTTCGCTGTTATTGTGCTGTTGATCACCGCCTGTGGAGAAAAGTAAGTTTAGAACAAGATTCAACGATCAACATGCCACTAAAATAGGCACATATTTACTCAGTGGGCGGGACACAGCGCGACGATGGTCAATGTGGCAAAAAGGTTCTCGAATGGCGACCAGGCTTTGTCCATCAGTGGACGTTATACGGCTGAAATGATGATGATGATGTGCTGAACCATAATGGTCCAGCTAAACTATAAGAACTACAAAAATGACACCTTAGAAAAAGTTGTTTGGCCTGATGAGAATTTTCCGGAGACAAAGTCCACGCGAACATAGTCGCGAGCTTCGGCTAGCCCCTAATAAAGCAGACAATGCTTAGATCTTGCGGCTCTAAGAGTTGGGCTTCATCATCATCAAGCTATCCTTTTATGTCGCTCAGAACAGGAACGCCTCAGCATTAGCGTTTCCGTGGCCTTCCGTCGCTCTCTCTCGCTCTAGTGATTGACGGCTCTTGGAGAAAGAAACGAATAAAGGTATTGAATAGTGCTGTTCTTTGCTGACAGATGTAGCCTAACCCTAAGTTTAGAGAGTTTGCCGTTTAGCAACTATAAGGACTGCGCTCCGTGGGTCCTTTTTAAAACAAAACACGTTATCACTGCTAGAAGAAATGCACTTTATTCAGATCGAAACAATACGTGTAAGACCGACAAAGATTATGAGTTGTCTGCCTGAGGGCTATCTAACCACATAACTAACCATTATTACGAGTATGTCCCTTCCGCATTGTATATCCCTTCGACTGTCGACATAGCAGACACAATAGTAAAACAATACATTAGACGCCCGCTCCGGGCGTCCGACATTTAAAGGGCTAAGTAAAACATAGTGTAACGCAGTAATACATACAACATTCTTCTTTGGGTTAGGGTTGTCTCTGTATCGAGATTTGGGACTGTCCACGCTCCGGAATATGAAATGAAGTATGAAACATTCATAGCAATGTCCGCCCACTCCACTTTCCGGGATTTGAGCCGAAGGACTGGCCTTCGGAGTTCCGGATACATAAATGCTTATATATGCAGCATAAGTTTATGTTTATGCAAGAAAAATGAAACTAACCCTCATATTAATAAAAATTAAAAACCCTTTGCATCTTCGTTACCGTCTTATTATAAAACGCAGACAGGGAATACAACTTTATTACTAGGTTTAAATTATTATCCAATCAAATCAAGTTGTCATTTTTAGATAAGATACTGGCATATAACTAGATGTCAACTTGATTTGGAATTAGTTTTTTTTTTGTCGATTCTGTTTTTCGAAATTTTTACAAATGGCGGACATAATGGTTGTAAACTTTAGAAATATAACATTTTAAAAATTTTTCATGAATATCACAAACATTTTATTCAATAAGTACCCTTATTAAAACTTTTTTATCCGATAAACTTCAACGGATCGATGTGATCCACGAGGTCTACACCTCACAGAGCTACTAGTATATAACGTTGAATCATCAAGATTTAGGGCATTTGGGAGTATGAAACATGAAACAGCTACGGGTAAGTGAATGTTGAATGTCGATGAAACATTCATAGCTTCGACCGCCAGCCGGGGTTGGTTCCGGGGCGGACGCTCGGAAATATGAATCCCATTTTAGTCGGAAAGGTCCTCCCGCGGATATCGTAGAAGACGACTTAGGTAATACAAGCTAAACAACGCTTATAAACATCAATGAGACCTCTCCAACCCGTCTGGCCAGCGTGGAGAGTGTAGGCCGAGTCGTCTGGCTGCTTTGGCCAAGTACGGCTCAGCTAGTACAGAGAGGGTCTTGCTCCTGCAGTGGAGACTAAAAGACCGGATGATGATGATGAGTCGGAAAGGGTCGAATCGAAGCGGTGGGGGCCAACCGGCTAAGGCTGTGCAAGTGTGCAACTGTGAATTACGAGTTCGATCTTCACTAAGCGCAACTTATACTGAAACATCATCATCATTTCAGCCGCATAACGTCCACTGCTGGACATAGGCCTCTCCCAAAGATTTCCAAAATGACCGATCAAGAGCGGCCTGCATCCAGCGCCTTCCAGCGACCCTGGTCAGGTCATCTGACCACCTTGTAGGTGGGTGCCCTACGCTTCGCTTGCCAGTACGCGGTCGCCATTCAAGAACCTTTTTGCCCCATCGGCCATCGCCCACTGCCACTTCAACGAGCTAATCCGCTGGGCTATGTCAGTGACTTTTGTTCTCCTACGGATTTCCTCATTTCTGATTTGATCACGTAGGGAAACACCGAGCATAGCCCTCTCCATAGCGCGTTGAGCGACCTTGAGCTTTCTTAAGAGACCCATAGTAAGGGACCACATTTCAGAGCCATAAATCATCACTGGTAACACACATTGGTTGTAGACCTTAGTCTTGAGGCACAGAGGTATTTTGGACGAGAAGACATTGCGTAGCTTCCCGAACGCTGCCCAGCCGATACTGAAACAACGTGTAGTCTTTTTGCCTACCACTTGCTTTTTAACCCCCGACAAAAAGAGAGGTGTTATAAGTTTATGTCTGTCTGTCTGTTGAACTACCCAATGGTACAGGTGGTCCGGCGGCGTGGCAACGTACCCGAACGCATGGACCGATTTCTTCGCGGTTTATTTTTTTACGTGAAAGAAAATTCTCTTGCGGTAGCTCTTAGCTATGGTTAGGAAACTCGGTTGAGCTGTTTAAAAGTTATTCTTCTTCTTATCGTGTGTGTTAGTGACTAACACTAGTGTCAGAGTTTTTAAACCGCCTTAAAGGCCTCTGACATGGTTTCAGGTAACGACCAATGTCAAAGACAGTGACCGGGACCGACGGCTTAACGTGCCCTCCGAAGCACGGATCATCTTATTTATCAGACAATAATTATAAATTAAAAGTTATTGGGGATTAACGCTTGAAATTCAGGACTTTCTCTAGCAAATAATAGTAACCTTGTACTCAGCCTTAGTAACCTCACTAAATGTATATGTATATATAGAAATCAATAACAAAGCCCCAATACTAACAGATTGTGTTTCAGAGATCGCTGTTTCAATAGAATTCTCAAACTATTTCAGGAAACATCTGATCCAACTTGATTGCGTAGGAAGATGTACTTTGAAATCAAAGGGCTTAAGCTGATGATTTCAAACTTTTCAGTCTTGACAAAATTGGTCATTCATAATTTATCTAATAACGAGATCGCTTAAAGTATAAACCTGCCTTTATCATCCTTTCGACTACAAGAAGTCCACTGTTGGGCATAGCCCTCCCACCAAGGATTAACACAACTACTGAAACTTTTTCACGCTACTCTGGCCGACTTTGAATGTACCAGCTGCTTCTCTTCCCGCGCAGATCGTAAAAGCCGATCGAGGGAATGGGCGAGATTTGAATCAGGGTAATAGGCGACGCGTCTAGCAACCCATCACTATTTTGATTCCTTTTCCATCTTAACGCCCATCATCACACTAAGTGTGGCTTTTGGGTCTTACGGCTTTGGGCTCTGTCCACCCCGTAAGGGATAAAGGCGTGAAAATGTATCTGTATCCTTTTTTGGGTCGTCTAACCACCTAGCCGAAGCCAGGCAGACTTTTACTATATGGTAATAGGACCTAAACTAAAACTGTCTGTCTGTTCTCGCCTACAGGTCGCATTTCTTAACCGATTCTCATGAAATTTTGTAAGCAGGTTCAGCAACGAAATAGATTTTTTTTGTCGAGCCAGTTTTTCGAAATAGGAGGTTTAAAATTTTAAAACTGTCATACATCCGCCATTTCTAAATATTTTCAAAAATATCATTAGACTTTTTTGTTGCCATTATAAAAACGCAATTTTTTTATTTGAACAACTTTTTTGTCCGGACAACTTTTTTATACGTTATACTTAAACGGGTTTAGGGTGACTCGCGAAGTCTAGCTGACTGAGCCGTGACGGATATACAATACAAATCTTCTTACAAAATATACTGAAACTATTTATGGGTGAATTCAGTCCGAGTTACTGAACAACTTTTAAAAAAATGCATGTCTCCCGTGGGAATCAAACCCGCGACTTCCGAGTTACAAGGCCAATGTCTTGACCACTATTTTTAAGAAAAGAAGAAAATTGACAAATATTTATTGCGTACATTCAATACCATATACTCGTAGTTCACAAAAACACAATAAGTAGATGTCCAACAAAAATTTTAAATTCTTAGAACTCGCAATTTTGTTTAGAATCGTATGACTTTTTGTTGTCTTGCGTGTTTACAGTTTTGTTTAATTTGTTTAGTCGGTTAATTGTGTTAAATTGTCGTGTATTGGATTGCTTGCTTGCTTTGCTTGGTAGTAGAAGATATAATCGCGAGGTCTAAGTTCGTGGCGAACTACTAGTTTATAATATAAGTAAGTACCTAGACAAGACACGGATGGAAGGTCTGTCAAAAAGATGCTTTTAATTTTATTCACGCAAACGTCCACCAATAAAACATTGCCTGTACAAATCCTCCAGGCGTTTCCGATTTTTCCGAACCATTTCACTCAGGTTTCAGTCTCAGGTTTTCAATATCTTACGAACTAGAAGGTCACGGATAGTGTGCGTGATCTAGACGTTTTATTTGTCGGCGATCACGCACGGCACGCCCATCGGTTTTGTATCAAATATTCAGGATAAAATCTGAAATACATTCTTTGGGAGCTGTCTATGACGTAGATTTAATGGAGTACGCGGCCTTATCGTTACTGTTAACACGTAGAACGCCAGACTTAAAACCATGTTTAGCCCAGTGGGCCGCGGCAGACACAATGTGACCGCATCATATCGGGTCCAGGGCGCCGCGGCGAACACCGTGTGTCCGCGTACCCTCGATGACTTTAAATGCCTTTACACGGCCGGCAGACAGCGTTTCGATTCTTTTTACAAGGGGAAGTGATCCGCGCGGCCCCACAGTACAATCTGGTCACTTGGCACAAAAAAATTTTAAAGGACTTAGAATTTATGGGCTTTTCAACAAGATGTGTCCAAAAACTGTTTTGAGCACATTGCATTAAGTGTTTTGATTTTTAATTTTGTGAGGTTACAGTGAGGTAAACATATTTTTTGCCTTTATATTGCACTAGAAAGTCATTAGAATTATAAAAGTAATCAGTCAAGCACGTATCCAATAAGTAATCCGGGTTCCGTAGATAATAATCAACGTAAGAAGTTACCTTTTCGTGAATAATTCTACGGTTTACCAATATTTCGACTTACTTTGTAAAAGTAAATATGAAACACTACTTTTTTATCCTACTGCGACAGACGGAGGGTTATGTTTTTTGAATGAATGTGTATGTATGTATGTAAGTACTTACAAAGGGAGCAAGAGCAAAAGTCCTTGCGACACGACATCCGCTCCTTTTAATACTAAATGTATTAAGGAGACGATAAAGCATAACAAAGGCTCCAAAATGTTTGCAAGAGCTATGTCGGTTAGGCAAAGTCAATTGATGAAGCTGAAGACGGAGGACGGCGGCGCGACGTCCTCCGTCTGGCGTAGATTGAGAGGTTTTATGGACAGCTGTATACCTCAGTTTCACAACCCAGTAAACAAATGGCTAAAGACCCAAGAGCCAAGCTAACCCGACACTATACCGAAGATATCCCGGACATCAGCCTGTACGAGATTAGGTTGGCCCTCAAACAGCTTAAAAACTACAAGGCGCCGGGCGAGGATGGAATTACAGCAGAGCTTCTGAAAGCGGGCGGAACGCCGGTACTGAATGTCCTTCTGAGGCTCTTTAATTCCGTTATGCTCGAGGGCGTAACGCCGGAAGCTTGGAGCAGGGACGTGGTGGTCCTGTTTTTCAAAAAGGGAGATAACACCCTATTGAAGAACTATAGGCCTATCACGCTTCTGAGTCATGTATATAATTTGTTTTCGAAGGTCATCACGAATCGTCTCGCAAACAGGTTAGATGCCTTCCAGCCTACCGAATAAGCCGGTTTCCGTAAAGGTTTTAGTACTTTGGACCACATTTATACGCTGCGGCAGGTTATATAGAAGACGAGGGAGTATAACCGGCCGTTATGCTTGGGGTTCATGGACTATGAAAAAGCCTTCGATTAGATCGAAATATGGGCCGTGCTTCAGTCCCTTCAGCGAAGTCGTATTGACTATCGGTATATCGAAGTGTTGAAATGCTTATACAGTAATGCCACTATGTCAGTCCGAGTACAGGAGCAGTGCAAGAGGGCAATTCCATTGCATAGATGTGTAAGATAGGGAGACGTTATATCTCCGAAGCTGTTCACCGTTGCACTGGAAGATGCCTTTAAGCTTCTGGAACGAGAAGGGTTTGGCATTAACATCAATGGTGAGTATATCACTCACCTTCGATTTGCCGACAATATTGTTGTCATGGCGGAGTAACTCCAAAGGAACCCTAATTTTCAATAACACCACGACCTTCTCCTATGCAAATGCAAAGGCAAATGAACGAGTGAAGCGCGTCTCGCTCGCTGGGGCTCGCAGGTGAGGGCGGCGCGGCATAGAGCAGGGGGAGCCGACAGTAGGACCCGCGCGGCGCCCGCGCAAGGAAATACGGTTGGACGTTCTAGCAGGCCGTGACGGACACTGGTGTCTGCCATTTAACATCTCAGAAAATAATGCATAATGTCTCTGTTCTATAAGTTGCCCATTATTTTTAGGTTATTTCTTATCGATATTTAAAAAAAAATCCCTATCAATTTTTGGACGTTCTTTATTTTTTGGTACGGCCCCAGGGGAAAGTATGCTGTCAACCACATGGTGTCCGACTTGGCGTTCAACGTGTTAAGAGTCCCCCGTACCCTAGACCAAAATACAACTTTCCATACAAACGTAGTCTACGTTTTATTTCAAAACGACATGTCCGATTTGGGCAAAATTTTGTAATTTCAAAGATATTGCAATTATCTAGGTTTATAACTGGTTTTCTACAGTAAAAATATGAACTTGAAATAGAATATAGTGTTTTATATCATTTTTGACCATTAGTATGGGAAACTTCTAAATCGTTATATTTTCTTTCCAGTTCATAATTTTACTATAGGAAACCAATTTTAACCCTAGATAATTGCAATTTCTTTACAATTACCAATTTTTACCGGAATCTGACATGTGGTTTCAAAATTAAACGTAGACTACGTTTGTATGGAGAAGTCTAGGGTAAGGGGACTCTTAAGGGTGACACCTGCATTTTTCGGGTTCAGAAAAATAGGAGAGACCTGTGCCCGGCAGTGGAACAGAAAAGGTTAATGAAAAAAGCCATAACAGTTAACTGGCCGAAAAATGAAAAACGACTACTTTCGGCAAATGTGCGAAAAAAAGCTTCACGTTCTTACTTTATACTGTAAACAGTACTTCATATACAGCATATTAGAGACAAAATTATATCTCAGTTTCCTTTCAAAAAACTTGATTTCCCATTGGGCAGCACTGTATCCCGAAATTCATGTATCCGTTAACTGGCATGCCGCAAGGAAACTCAATTGCATAAAAACAACTGCGTAGAAATCGGTTCAACCTTTGAGAGTTATGATGACACAGACAGACAGACATTGGCGTCAGACTTACTATGTCGGGTGTTAAAACATTTTTCAAAACTAAAAACAGACTTCATCCCCAAACATCACAAGCGATTTAGATAAAATTTTCCAAATCGGTATAGGCGTATTGGAATATTCGGTGAACATACATAAAAAAAAATCGCGACGAATTAATAACCTACTCCTTTTTTAGCAGTCGGTCGAAAAGTGATCAAAGGTCGCCGCAATCCGTAATACTATCTGTACCTTCCTACCATAGATACAGTTGTTGTTTTTCGTGTTTGTAAGTGGCCAACACTGGTGTCAGATTTTTCAGGCTGCCTAAAGGCATCTGACATAGCTTGACGACTGTCGTACAATGATAACAGCCGGGACCAACGGCTTATACGTGCTTTTCGAAGCACGGAGGAGCTCGAGAAATTTTTAAGCCACTTACGGTCACCCATCCAAGTGCGAACCATGCCCGGCGTCGCTTTACTTGCGAAAGCGCTAGCAATGCGCACTCCCGCGGGGCCACCGAGCTCCTCCTCGCATTAAAAAAATATGTCTATGCTTCCTACAGTCTGCCTGCAACCTGCAGCGGGGATCGCAAATTGCCGATATCCGCGTTAGCGTCAAAGCGGACGACAGTTATTGCCACTCAGCTGGGTTGTTCATTTTTCTTTACAGTCAGACCACTGTACCTACTGCACACTTTAGTATGGAAACGTTTTTTTTTTTTTGAAATATTAACTGTGGATTCCCGTGGATGTCGTAAAAGGCGACTTAGGAAATGCAAGCTAAACAAAGCTTATAAACAATGAGACCTCTTCAACCCGTCAGGTCAGCGAGGAGAGTGTAGGCCAAGTCCTCTGGCTGCTCTGGCGAGGTATGGCTCCGATAGTACAGAGAAACTCACTGAGGAACTGATAAGTTCTAGACTCACCTTAGTGCCTTCCACGCTGATGATCCTGTACAGGTTCCGGGAGGAATCGTAGAAGAAGGACACGGAGACGGCGGCGGAGCTGGCCGACATCCACGAGCGCTTGGTCTTCGGGTCTATGTGGAACACGTGCGCCTTGCACGTGAAGATCGGCTGCTCACTGGGGACAAACAAACGAATACACATAAGCCCTAGGGCACAGGATAAGTACTAGTATAGAAGTCTCACTCAGCAATGAAATTCAAAGAAATATCTACTCAATGTGGTTAGCGATATGGTTTAAGTTAGCTTGCGTCAGAACTCAGCACCTGTTCTATGTATCGTAAGGCTCGGCGCAAACGGGTCACCAAAAAACCCGGCCACCGACCACTTTCCTGTAGTTTTCATACATTTTGTATGGACTCGCCGCACACGGTGACGCCGGTGGCGGCCACTCAATAAGTAGCAAAGTGGTCGGTGGCCGCGTTTTTTGGTGGCTCGTTTGCGCCGAGCCTTACGATACCTAAAATTTCATTACAAGCTATTTTCATTTTTATTACTCTTAGATACCTAAAAGTCCATTACAGGCTAACTTCATTCTTATTACTCTGGACAAAAGATTCACGTCACTGAATTTCCCATTGCGGAGTGGTCGCCGCGCGCATTGTAATAATGTAGGTATACATATAATAAAACAGTAAAAAAAGTGTGTCTGTACATTAAATATATTTCCCAAAAAAATTTTGGGGGTGATGTAGACGTAGTAATAGAGTAAGAATTTAAAAAAAATGTTTGTCTGTTTGTACACGCTAATCTCCGGAAATACTGGACGGATTCGAATGAAACTTTTTTTGTTATATAACTATTAAGCCTGGGCAACATATAGGGTATAAATGATTTTGGAAAATGAAACGCCTGATGCAGAACCATAATGGTCCAGCTAAACTATAAGAGATATAGAAATGCCGCCTTAGTAAAAGTTGTTCAGCCTGATGAGCATTTTCCAAAGACATAAAGTCCACGCGAACGAAGTCGCGGGCTTCAGCTAGTAGGTATATTTTCGATACCTAAACGGGAGTGACACAGGCCTGCCTAGGGCTTCAAGACCTAGCCTAACCTAGTGTTTCCTTAGATGACAGCACAGTGCACTCAGGTTCAATAAGCTGCTGTTACTGGATTTACGGGGCAAAAGAACCTGTCAACTGATGGTCCAAAGTTGATTGAGTCGACCTGACGTCATTATGCTGCTATCTGGTGTCCATATTTTTGAAAACCCTCATTAGGATACGCTCTGTATATGTATCCCTTATAGTATTACAAATTCATATACAATTGTAGGGCCGGATTAGAGGTCTGGAGACCTTGGGGCAACAAAAGAGTAAAGGCCCCAAATTATTTTTCGAATTTTTCAATAAATTGTTTATTGGAAAACCAAAAATAAGAGAGCGAAAAAAATCAAAGCTAAAGAAAGCTGTTAACTAGTTGAAATTTGAAAGTTTTTTAAGACTTGTGGGAGCCCCTCTTGTAGAGGCCCCGGGGCTGGAGCCCCATTTGCCCTCCCCTAAATTCGGTCCGGGCAGTTTGCAAAATCTAAAAATAGATATAAAGTTGATATGTACTTTTGTATGATGAGTGACTAAGTAAACATTATCAAGTAATGGTAGTGATAACTATCCCTATCAACTATTCAGACGGGAATGACATTTGACAGCCATCAATACTAGTGATAAGATAACCCGGACAGCTGGGAATGTAGCCCTTTGGCAATCAATAATAGGACAATATTGATAGCACAAAGTATTGGAATTGTGGTTAGTGTTGATGAATAATTTACTGTAATAGCTGACCTATGAACTTCATTCTACTGAATTCTGTTAATCTTCTATTCATTTTTTATTTTTTTCCCCCAAATAAACCTTCCCTGCTTCCCATCTCTTTGAGACTAACAATAGCAGTTTATTATTATTACCTATAGTATAGAAGAGTAAAATCAACTATTATTCGAAACAAAACAAAAGTCAAAGACATCATCCAAAACATAAGAAGATCTAAATGGCGATGGGCAGGTCATGTAGTAAGAGGGAAAGCTAAGTGGTGTAAAACTGTTTCAGAGTGGTATCCAAGAGAAGGACATAGAAAGAGAGGGAGACCGCAGATGAGATGGGACGACGACATAAGAAAGGTGGCAGGAAAGACTTGGCACAAAGTGGCACGAGATAGAAAGGAGTGGAAGAGGCTGGAGGAGGCCTTTGCCGAAGGGCAATCAGACTTACAGAAAAAGAGGAAAACTGATATAATAGAATAGCGAGAACACTAGTCTGAAAAATAAGGCTATAATAAAAAAAAAATAGTATAGAAGACAATTAATTTTATGGCACATATCTCTTCCATCTCATCAAAAGCCCAAAAATAACTTTTTGACCCAAGACCCAGGACAATTTGAAAAAGGCCATCTTCCAACTTGCCCTGGCTGGGGATCGAAACCCAGGACCTCCGGATTGGCGGTCTAGAGTGTTGACCATTACACCATGCATACATACGATACAGTAAAAGAATGATAAGAAGCAGTAAATTGGGACGAGAAGAATCTTTGTAATACTTTGTAGTAAGTAATAAAATATTTTGTTGTGAAACTGATAAAACCATAAACATTAAGGGCCATTCTTGAGATAAAGCAGGTATCTCATATCATTGTTTAAGATAGTTTTATCTCTCTCTGAAAACCAACAAATGGTTGACAAATTCTAGTTTTATCTCTCTCTAAAAATCAACAAATAGTTGACAAATTCAACTTCATTCCCACACAACTTTCTTTTTTCCCACGTGCATCCTCAGTTGCTGTAAAGCCTTGAGACCGCTTTCTAGCTTTGTCTTCTCTACTACACACTATCATGAGTAAAGTCGGAAACCATGTCCCAGGATAAAACTTAGCCTAAGATTTTATCCCATATCTGAAGTGACTCCATGCAACCATCACATAGTCTATTACTTAGAAGGGTGAATAAAAAACACAATATCACATTTTATAATATTGAGAGAGGTGCATAGCAAAATCTCGGGTTCAAAGGTTCTTCGGGAAAATCATAATGTCAGAAGTTAGAAACTATCATAACATTGTTCAGGCAACTGGTAAGTTATTATAGCCTGTTCTAACGTTTTGAATTTGCATGTAAATATAGAAATTTGATAGTTTAACTAGGAAAGGGAAGGGAGGAACTTAACTCTTCTCTCAACATTCAATTAAAGAGACTACCATTTTTAAAACAAATAAATAGGTAAGTAGGTTCTTATGTATCATGTAAAAACATACTGTACTAATGGAACATACATATTCAACAAGAAACTAGCATGACCACTAACATTGTTATGATAATTCTACAGAACAAGCTATGAAAACAAACAAACTGCTTCACGCGTGAAAAAATTAAAGCTAATTTCGAGATAATTATGAGCTAATTGACGCAGTTCGCTTCACCAGCTACCAGGGGCCCATAAAGACGAAAAAGTCATCCAAGTATGATGGAGGTGGCAATATAAATAACTGACGACGACCGGGCGACCTTCCCTTCGAGGTAAAAGCACTCAATCGTATGCAATCGATGTGCATTGGCCCGATTTACGCAAATGCAATAATCATATGACTGTAAAATTAGAACGGGACTAACATGCATCTTTATACTATCATGCAGTATTCTCAAATATTTTCGAACGCACCGTGAGGCAATTTCCTTTGGGAAAACTTAAAATATCCCTTCGCATTGGTAAAATGCATCCCCTCCCTAAAAATAACAAGGCCCTCGCAATGTGCGAATTTTCTCACGGAACACACGAAATCTATGAATACAATTTTTGGAATAATTAAATTAATAAATTGTTTATCTAACTCACCCCATGGTTTCTTTTCCTGCTGTCATTTAAACTCAATATTTTAGAAAATATTTCTCCTCATAATTTCTAATTTTTCACTCGCGAACTGTCACAAGCGGCGACTTGCCATAGACTAAAAAAATCCCAGGTGTTACCAGCTACAACAGAAAGTAAAATTATCAATTTATCAACGGTTTCTTTATGTACAGAAAAATATTCTTAAAATATGTACCTATTCAATCAATTTTTTTTTATACAAATTGCAAACATCTCAGAGCAAAAAGTACTAGGTATAGGTACCTAATTTTGTCTGCAAATCACCATATTTTAAAATTTATGTAGTTTTGCGCCATCTATGCAAATATAAAAAAAAAGTCAATACTATGGTAATGTAATGATACTGCCACTCGACGATAGATGGCAAATGAATATAATTTTCTTATTTTTATTGCAGAGTAATAGTTTGTATGAAAGATATGTTTTTATTATTCGCTCTATGTACTACTAAATTAGAAAATATATTTATATTATAAATATATTTTATTATACTTTTCAGCAGTTTTCAAACAAAATGCCTTCTTTTTAGTATTGCTTTTAGCGCCATCTGTAGAAGTTGGTGATTGTTGATATTTTTAATTTTGCTACTTAACAATAGATGGCAGCACCACAGTTACACAAAATTTTACTTGTATGTTGAATTTTAACTTCGCAAAAAGTGCCAAAACATTATAGTAAAAATTACAATGCTTAACATATATAAAAAGATGTGTCGGAGAATGTCAGAAGACTCGAAAGTCTGCACTCTGCCGGACAACGGTTTGTCGCACATCTGTAGCAAATTCTCTTCATCCCTAGTGAGGAAAAGCATTTTGAGTCTTGCACAACTATATTTTTAAACATGATACCTACATAATGTGGTATGTTTCACCAGTTTGCCCTTTCAGGCTTGCAATAAGCAGTTAGAGCATTGACAGTGAACGATATAGTGGAAATCGTAATGGGTTGCTAGCCGCAACGCTTTGATTCGCATTTTCGCCCTTTTCCTCGATCGGCTTCTACGATCTGCGCAGGAAAAGAAAACAGCTGGTAAATTATTTTCTTTTCTCCCAGACTATAGCATGGAGGGAAGTGCCAAAGCACTGCAAGTAACAAACCTTAAATTATCATCATCATCAGGTGTTTTGTCTCCACTGCAGAGTACGACCTCTCTGTACTACCAGAGCCATACTTGGTCGGAGCAGCCAGAGGACTTGGCCTACACTCTCCACGCTGGCCAGACAGGTTGGAAAGGTCTCATTGATGTTTATAAGCTTTGTTTAGCTTATATTTCCTAAGTCGCCTTCTACGACGTCCACAGAAGGACTTGGAGTAGTCCTATTCTTCTGCCGGAAACCACGCTGCAAAAAACCTTAAATTAAGCAAAATAAATCAGTGTTCATTATTGGCAATTTATCTTTAGCTCCCTTTTCTTTAACAAACTCAATCCACCTTATTACAAAACGCAGACTAACTTTGTTACTAGGTTTAAATCATTATCTGACCACATTAAGTTGACATTAGTAATATGTCACTGTCTCATCTAAAAATGTCAACTTGATTTGGTCGGATAATGGTTTAAACCTAGTAACAAATTTAGTCTGCGTTTTATAGTAAGACGAAAAGTCATTACGGCTGATTGTTATCTCTAGATGATTTTAAATTAAAATAGCCTGACGGTTGGTCACGGGCACAACAAAAGATGAAGTTGCAAAGTGTTACAGATGTTATGAAGTAGATATGTGGAGCAACGTACGGAGCGGCGAAATGAGCTCAGTGAAAGTGAAGTTATGTAAAAATCGAATGTACAGCCGGCCACACGAGAAGAGCAGCAGAGAATGTCAAATCTTCTGTGATTCCAAAGATATACCGTATAAAACTAGGACTAATTTGTTACTAGGTTTAAACCATGATCAGCCCTAATCAAGTTGAAATTTGGTTTAGTAAAACTAGGTAACTCATCCGTCAACCTAGTAAAAAAGTTGATCCTGTTTTTATAATAAAACAGATATACCTAGTCCAAGTATAATCGCTGATCAAATGTATTACAAATTATGGAATGTTGACACTTATAAACTATCTTTTTATCTTATAATGAATTTATGCAACTGAACTTTTCTTATTTTGTGACTGAATTAAGGGGCATAACTTAACTAAAAAGCAAGAAAAGCAATTATTAAACTAGAGTCTATATACTTTGCTGTGCCCGTGGGCTTAGCTCCCCGTGGGAATTTCGGGATAATAACCATCCTATGTCCTTCCCTGGGTATCAAACTATATTCATATGCAATTTCATCTAAATAGGTTCAGTGGTTGAAGTGTGAAGTGATTGATAACAAACAAATAAATAAACAAACAAACAAATATTCAATCTCACTTTATAATATTAGTAAGGAAGTAAGGATAAAGTGTTCACATGTCTGGCCAGCGAGGAGAGTGTAGGCTAAGTTCTCTGCTCTGGCCTAGAATGGCTCTGGTAGTACAGAGAGGGTCGTGCTGCAGTGGAGACAAAAAGACCTGATGATGATAAAAGCCTTCACAAAACTTGTATGTTGAACAAAAAGCCTTTGTCGCCTTAACAAACATAAGATCTACTTAACAAGTGTCTAAGTTAAAAAAAAAAGTGTAGCTACATACTTAGTTCCGGGTACGACGTGAGCGGCCGATGACCCGCTGACGTAACACAAACAAACAAACTAAACAAAACAAACTGGCAGTTATTACATCAGTATTCAAATCGGTCACCTGGTTGGGTTCACTTCCATTGCTGATCTGGTACAAAAGAAAAATATTAAATGTACCTACTGATTGAATTTTCCTGGTTCCAGGGCTAACCAGCCAGTGCTAGGGGTAAAGTGAGAACGTGAAGCTTTTCTTCGTACATTAACCAAAAGTGGCCGTTTTTCGCACATTAGCCAATAATGGCCGTTCTTGGGAAATGTGCGTGGAAAAGCTTGATGTTCTCATCTCACTAATAACTATAAACGGTAGTTCATAAAATAGTTTGAAGGGTTATCTAGGGCTTGATCACAACACAATTTAAATTATATCTATCTCCGTTTCCTTTTAAACGATTTATATTTAGTGCTATTCAAAAAGCACGAGAGCAGAGCTTTTTCAAACAATTCACACATATACATTTCCGGTTTTGTAAAGATAGTGTATTAGTGTTGGTAGTGCTTTAGTGTTGGGCATACATACATACTATCACGTCTTTATCCCTAATGGGGCAGACAGAGCATTTTAAGTCTTGCGGTTCTATGCCTCAAACAGCTTAAAAACAACAAGGCGCCGGGCGAGGATGGAATCACAGCAGAGCTTCTGAAAGCGGGCGGAACGCCGGTACTGAAAGTCCTTCAGAGGCTCTTTAATTCCGTTCTGCTCGAGGGCGTAACGCCGGAAGCGTGGAGCAGGGGCGTGGTGGTCCTGTTCTTCAAAAAGGGAGATAGCACCCTATTGAAGAACTACAGGCCTATCACGCTTCTGAGTCATGTATATAAGTTGTTCTCGAGGGTCATTACGAATCGTCTCGCAAACAGGTTCGATGCCTTCCAGCCTCCCGAACAAGCCGGTTTCCGTAAAGGTTTTAGTACCATGGACCATATTCAAACGCTGCGGCAGGTTATAGAGAAGACGAGGGAGTATAACCGGCCGTTATGCTTGGGGTTCGTGGACTATGAAAAAGCCTTCGATTCGATCGAAACATGGGCCGTACTTCAGTCTCTCCAGCGATGCCGTATTGACTATCGGTATATCGAAGTGTTGAAGTGCTTATACAGTAATGCCATTATGTCAGTCCGAGTACAGGAGCAGTGCACGAGGGCAATTCCACTGCATAGAGGTGTAAGACAGGGAGACGTTATATCTCCGAAACTGTTCACCGTTGCACTGGAAGATGCCTTCAAGCTTCTGGAATGGGAAGGATTTGGCATCAACATCAATGGCGAGTATATCACTCACCTTCGATTTGCCGACGATATCGTTGTCATGGCAGAATCGATGGAAGACCTAAGTACTATGCTCGGAGATCTAAATCGAGTTTCCCAACAAGTGGGCCTTAAAATGAACATGGACAAAACGAAAGTAATGTCGAATGTCCATGTTGCGCCCCTACCTGTTTGTGTTGGGAGCTCCACCCTCGAAGTTGTAGACCAGTATATCTACCTGGGTCAATTGATCCAGGCAGGATGTTCCAGCTTCGAGGAAGAGGTCTCTAGACGAATCCGACTCGGCTGGGCAGCGTTCGGGAAGCTACGAAGTGTCTTCTCGTCAAATATACCTCAGTGTCTTAAGACTAAAGTTTACAACCAATGTGTGTTACCAGTGATGACTTATGGCTCTGAAACATGGTCCCTTACTATGGGTCTCATAAGAAGGCTCAAGGTCGTGCAACGCGCTATGGAGAGGGCTATGCTCGGTGTTTCTTTACGTGATCGAATCAGAAATGAGGAGATTCGTAGGAGAACTAAAGTCACTGACATAGCCCAGCGGATTAGCTCGTTGAAATGGCAGTGGGCGGGACACATAGCGTGACGAACCGATGGCCGATGGGGCAAAAAGCTTCTCGAATGGCGACCACGTATAGGCAAGCGAAGCGTAGGACACCCACCCACAAGGTGGTCTGACGACCTAACCAAGGTCGCTGGAAGGCGCTGGATGCAAGCACCTCTAGATCGGTCATTTTGGAAATCTTTGGGAGAGGCCTATGTCCAGCAGTGGACGCTATGCGGCTGAAATGATGATGAATGATGATGATGGTTCTATGCAGAGCCCAGGGCCGCAAGACCCAAAAGCCACTTTTAGCGCATAGTGGGCGAGAAGATGGAAAAGCAATCAATACAGTGATGGGTTGCTAGCCGCATCGCCTGTTGACATGATTTGCATTTTTGCCCATTCCCTCGATCGGCTTTTACGATCTGCGTGGGAAGAGAAGCAGCTGGTACATTCTAAATTTTTTTTTATTTCTCCCAGTCCAGCATGGGAGTCCCAGACCAGCATGGGAGTGTTGGGCATAAGTACTTTGTAATTTAATTACTAGTTTATCATCATCTGCCTCATCTTCTCCCTTTATCTATAGGAAGGGTCGGCATCAGTGGCGGAGCCTCTTTAGAAGCCGATTCCCATCGAGTTCCCTTAGGGGCTTCTTAATATGGATATATTACTAACAACAATAAATTATATCCTACGTACATCGGTGCACTTATGCTATTTTCATAAGCCGTAATCTAGCAGCATGACTGGATTGCACACACCCACATATTCAAAATACGAATATTCTCTCTGGTTATTGAAATACACTCACAATGATAAATGATAAAATAAACACGTTAAGGGTCCCCCGACCCTAGACCAAAATACAACTTTCCATACAAACGTAGTCTTGGTTTAATTTAAAACGACATGTCCGATTTGGGCAAAATTTTGTAGTTTTAAAGATATTGCTATTATCTAGGTTTATAACTGGTTTCTGACAGTAAAAATATGAACTTGAAATAGAATATAGTGTTTTATATCATTTTTGACCATTAGTATGGGAAACTTCTAAATCGTTATATTTTCTTTCCAGTTCATAATTTTACTATAGGAACCAGTTATAACCCTAGATAATTGCAATTTCTTTACAATTACCAATTTTTACCGGAATCTGACATGTGGTTTCAAAATTAAACGTAGACTACGTTTGTATGGAGAAGTCTAGGGTAAGGGGACTCTTAAGAAAAAAAGCCGGACATGGAAAGGCTTATAACTTAAAGGTAACCTAATTAGGTAGGTATTTCATTAGTTTCATAGTTTTATAGCTGTACTAGCCCAAATTCTCACCCAACGCCTTTGTTCAGCACAGTATGTCTTCTCCTTCCACAGTCCTCTGTTTCCCGTCATACTAACATCTACTCCGAGTCCTATTACCCCCATATTTTGCCTGACGCATCTCTGCATCCACCTCTTCTTTGGCCTTCCGCCCTTCCCCTATTTTTCCATTTACCTACATATTTAAAGTTCTTTGGGTTTGCTAGATGCACGCGTTTTGCCATTTTGCTCAGACCAGCATCGCACTCAATAATTTAAATCAGTTAGTATTTACAATGTTATTGAAATCATAGATAGTAATCGTGTAGTGAATAGAAGAAATACATTAGAATTACTAATAGTGCATTATATCGGTTTCTCTTCCGCGGCCTTCCGGAATTCATGGTCGATTATAATCTGGTCGGTTCAGACAAAAATAATATAATTACTGATGTGTTCAGTTAAATTAGTATTAATAATAATAATAGTAGCAAGTCGCCATCTACCAGGTTAAAATTGTCGTGAGAGAGTTTTAGGTAGATGCCCGTATCTCACTCCTTATCCTAGTTATCCGGTCCACTAACATCCCATCCACATAGCCCAAACCAAGTCAATCCCTCCCTGGCAATAGTTCGGCAGCTATGGAGGACTGTCCGTTTGTGCATCTCAATGGTGCATTAAGGGATAGACCTCCGTAGATGCAGCCATCTCACTTTTTAGATAAAAAGGTACTAAAAGGCCTCTTCATGTTGGCTTTGGCCCCATGAACGCCTCAAAGGACCGGGTCCCCATGGACCCGTGGCTGAAAAACGTACCAACATAATAATAATAATAAATTCATTTATTTCAGATGTCAGAGATCCATATGATATTGGTATTACGCTACCCGCGGAAAAGTAACCTATGTGTTTATCTAGGGTGTCAGCTTCCTGCAAACCAACTTTTTTCCAAAATTGGTCCAACCCTTAGCGCGTGAGGAAGTAAAAAACATACACACTTACAAACTTTCGCCTTTACAATATTAATATGATCATCATCACCATCATCATCAACAGCTTCCAGGTACCCTTGCTGGGCAAAAGCATTTATGCATTTTTATAATAAATTGCCAAAATCGATCGAAAAGGACAAAAAATGTAAAGAAAGTGCTTTGTGAGAAGGCTTATTATAGGACCGATGACTACCTTAAAGACAAAAAAGTCTGGCTTGAGCTTGGCGCGGGTCCCTCTAAAAGTTTGTAATATAGGTACTCGCAAATGTCATAATTTGGTACATTTTGTACTAACTGAATCTACAACTTGACATTATTTTAAAATTTTGACATTCTAAAAATTAAATTTAAATTATGATATGACATAACAAACAAAACAATGTATTCTCTGTCCACATTAACTTTAAGTATTAATTTAATTGTGAGTTGACGTCCTTGGAGAAAATTCTGCAGTGCAGTTTGTTACCGCTTCTTCTGCACTAGCGCTTTGGAAGCGGTAGTAAACTTAGCTGTAAGTAACCATTTGACGTCAACAATGACGATTATTAAGAGATAATTTAAATATCCTATGATAATAAAGATAAATATTTGAATTGAAAAATAAAGCCTCCCTTTGTCTGCGCCATTCTGCTCTGTTATTGGCCGTCGCAATCCAGTTCTTCTCAGCAACTTATTTTAATTTTAATTTTCAAACTTTTAATTATCGACCTCCGTGGCGTAGTGGTCACCATGCTAGTCCGCCACCCAGAGGTCCCGGGTTCGATTCCCGGTGAGGGCAAGTTGGAAAATGGCCTTTTTAGGGTTCCGTAGCCAAATGGCAAAAACGGAACCCTTATAGATTCGTCATGTCTGTCTGTCTGTCTGTCTGTCCGTCCGTATGTCACAGCCACTTTTTTCAGAAACTATAAGACCTATACTGTTGAAACTTGGTAAGTAGATGTATTATGTGAACCGCATTAAGGTTTTGACACAAAAATAGAAAAAAAACAATAAATTTTGGGGGTTCCCCATACTTAGAACTGAAACTCAAAAATTTATTTTTTATCAAACCCATACGTGTGGGGTATCTATGGATAGGTCTTCAAAAATGATATTGAGGTTTTTAATATCATTTTTTTCTAAACCGAATACTTTGCACGGGAGACACTTCCAAAGTGGAAAAAAGTGTGTCCCCCCCCGTAACTTCTAAAATAAAGGAATGATAAAACTAAAAAAAAAACATGATGTTCATTTCCATAAAAACTACCAGCGAAAATTGGTTTGAACGATATCTAGTAAGTAGTTTTTTTTTAATACGTCATAAATCATAAACGGCAATTTACCTTTCATTCAATCAACTCAAATATAAAATTTAAAAAAAAACAACTACAAGGCTTTTATATTATGTTATTTGCTACTACGGAACCCTTCATGGGCGAGTCCGACTCGCACTTGGCCGCTTATTCAAATTGTCCTGGGTCTTGGATGTTAATCTATATATATATTTGTTGTAAAATATAGTATCGTTGAGTTAGTATCCCATAACACAAGTCTGGAACTTACTTTGGGGCTAGCTCAATCAGTGTAATTTGTCCCTATATATTTATTTATTTACAAGAAAGTGGTCGGTGGCCGCGTTTTTTGGTGGCCCGTTTGCGCCGAGCCTTATAATATTAGTGTGACCATCACCATCATCAACAGCTTTCAGGTACCCACTGCTGGGCATAAGCCTCCCTTTGTCTGCGCCATCCTGCTCTGTTATTGGCCATCGCAATCCAGTTGTTCCCAGCAACTTGCCTGATGTCATCAACCTTCCTGGCCGCCAGATGTCCTACCACGTTTCCCATTTCTGTGATACCTCTCGGTGACGGCCTTACTCCACCTTCCATCGTTCCTTCCCGTGTCCCGCCCAGTTCCACTTTAGAGTCGCAACTCTGCACATCACGAAGTTTCGTTTATCCATTAACTTGCACAACGTACTGGCAAGCGAAGCGTAGGGCACCCACCTACAGGTCAGATGACCTGACCAGGGTCGCAGGAAAGCGCTGGACGCAGGCCGCTCTAGATCGGTCATTTTGGGAATCTTTGGGAGAGGCCTATGTCCAGCAGTGGACGTTGTGCGGCTGAAATGATGATGATGATGATAACTTGCAGAAAATGTTGACTTAAAGATTTGTTGGAAAATAAAATCATCACTTCCATGCTGGTCTGGGAGAAAAGAAAAAACTTAGAATATACCAGCTGCTTCTCTTCCCGCGCCGATCGTAAAAGCCAATCGAGGGAATGGGCGAGATTTGAATCATGGCAATAGGCGATGCGGCTAGCAACCCATCACTATTTTGATTCCTTTACCATCTTAACGCCCACCATCACGCTAAGCGTGGCCTTTGGGTCTTACGGCCCCGGGCTCTGTCTGCCCCGTCAGGGATATAGACGTGAAAATGTATCTGTATAAAATTATGGAGTGTAAACTTTTGCCTGGAAGTGACCATTTATAAAGAAAGTCATTCTTTTGAAATGTATTCATGACTGAATACATCACACTGACAATAACTTCAATACAATCGATGCGAGGCGTGATCTCGACATCCTCAGGATCACCTTGTCATCTTTCTCGCGAGGCCATCACATAAAAGTATTGTGGCGAGTGGACATTATTTGCACAAATTAAGAAAACTACAGATGTATAACTTGAACGTTTACACACAGCGGTTTCGAAGCATCGGGAAAATCTATGATTTTAGAGTTTCACGGTCACAAGTACTGATGATAATAGTATTACGGGACTTACCGCGATTAAAACCTTTTTTTGAGATTAAAAATTAACCGGCAAAGTGCAAGTCGGACTCGCACACGAAGGGTTCCGTACCATTGTCTATAATCACGTTTGTTGTATGGGAGCCCCACTTAAATATTTATTTTTGTATGTGTTTATTTTAATACATTTAATGCGTTTTTAATTGCTGATGGCCATGACCTAGCGATGTAGTTAGTTTTTATTAAATTTAGTAATTAAAATATTTTTTTTCGTAGCAAGTGGAGGTCCATTGTCTCTGCCTACCCCTGCGGGAAACAGGCGTGATAATATATATGTATGTATGTAATAATTTTCCAAAATTTTCTAAGAACCGACTTCACCCCCAAACTACACAACCAATTTTGATAAAATGTCTATGGGATCACCTGACAAGTATGCCGTTTCAAACATAAAACAATTTTCTAAATCGGTCCAGGCGTCTTCGAATCATCGGTGAACATACATAAAAAAAATCGCAACATTTAATAACATTTTGGAAGTCTGTTAAAAACTGAATTGTATTAAATCTTTTTGTTCTTCTGCTATCTTCTCGCCCACCATGACGCTAAAAGTGGCTTTTGGGTCTTGCGGCCCTGGGCTCTGCATAGAACCGCAAGACCCAAAATGCTCTGTCTGCCCCATTAGGGATAAAGACGTGATAGTATGTACATGTATGTTCTTCTGCTACACTCTTTATTTTAAAATATTACTGTACCCGAGTTATTTACAACATGTGTTTACAATACAATACAATACAACACGCGAATCACGACGTCCTTACAATGTTAGTCACTGACTCTCAATGAGAAATGCAATAACAATATATTTTGACATCACATTTTTCATGGACGATGAATCAAGCCAAGGGGCAACATTGAAATTTAAAATTCAAATGTTTAGTTATATTGAAAAAAAATATTTTATTTGGAAACCAATATAGTTATTGTATTAATCTACGCAATAGCACTCAAATATTTAGAAACACAATTAACTGACTTTGCGAGAGATAAGAATGTTACTAAACATCTTTAAAAAAAACATCTTTCGTCAGTCAAAAAAATACTTGCTGAATAAAAAAATGTGGCAGAATATAATGAATACTTTTTTAAACAAAATGTAGTGTTTCCTTATCACTAAGTAATATTATCCGTTTGTTTCCGATCAAGAATTAGTTTATGTTGGATGATGTACTTTGTAATTGAATCAAGTTTGTAATAAATTTTGGTAATCATTCTATATTATTCTATGTTAAAAAAAACAACTAAAGTGTATTTTTTTTATTTCAAGGGGGAAGGTGTAGTGTGGTAACATAGATGTAAGTGTGTTTAGGTGTATGAACCTATATATTTTATGAACGTGTTTAATAAAGGAGGAGTATCAAAGTAACACTCGTTTCATTAAGTCGCCTCATCTCTGCAAAAAGACTTCAACGTGTCTTTTTAACGGTACAAATAAGGTCTAATATTTTTTCAAAACTAAAAACCGACATCACCCGCAAACTACACAACCGATTTTGATGAAATTTATCTGACACGTATACCCACCCTTTCAAACCAAAAAAGAAGTTTCCAAATCGACCCAGGCGTTTTTGAATAATCAGTGAACATGCATAAAAAAATTACTTCGCGACGAATTGATAACCTTTAGGAAGTCGATTTAAAATACTTCTAAGTTAGCAACGCTTTATACCACATAAATAAATACGGACAAATCACACAGATTGAGCTAGCCCCAAGGTAAGTTCGACACTGGTTATGGGATACTATCCATCCATATACTTATATACAATGTCCTTTTTTATTAAGTACAAATATTTTAAGGGGTGAATCAGTCCATAATTTTGAACAACTTTTCCCAGTAAATTTTTATCGAAATACGAAAAAATAATTTTCATTTTCCATAGTAATGATATCACGTGACTACTTCGATTTCTATGAACACCTATTTTTTTTTTCCTATTTCGATATACATTTATTGGAAAAAGTTGTTCAAAATGATGGTCTGATTCACCCCTTAAAATATTTGTACTTAATAAAAAAGGACATTGTATAAAGCTGAAAAGTTTGTTTGAACGCGCTAATCTCAGGAACCACTGGTCCGATTCGAAAAATTCTTTCGGTATTAGATAGGTCACTCGTGCGGTTAATGCGGGCGAAGCCGCGCGCTGCCTCTAGTATTTTATAAAACTGGTGTCAGATTTATCAGGCTGCCTAAAGGAATCTGACGTACTTTGATGACTGCCATAAAATGATGACAGCCGGGACCGACAGCTTCTTCTTCTTATCGTGTGTGTTAGTGACTAACACTAGTGTCAGAGTTTTTAAACCACCATAAAGGCCTCTGACATGGTTTTAGGTAACGACCAATGTCAAAGACAGTGACCGGGACCGACGGCTTAACGTGCCCTCCGAAGCACGGATCATCTTACTTATCGGACAATCAGGTGATCAGCCTACAAATGTCCTAACCAAACTAGGACAACAACACGAAGTCGTTGCCCTCGCCGGGAATCGAAGCCGCGACCACCGGGTATGAGCCGAACGCTCTGACCACTTCACCACGGAGGCAGTTAAACTTATACATGCCTTCCGAAGCACGGAGGAGCTCGAGAAATGTTTATGCCACTTGTGGTCACCCAATACCTGTAACTAAATTATGACGTCAACATTTACCTTAAAGAAATAGAAAAAAAAACAAGTGATACAAATATACAAAGATAAATGATTTTTAACTTTTTCCACTTGACCTCCTTATTTATACTAGTAATAAATATAATATACATATAATGCGTATAAAAGCATAAAATCGTTGCTCCAAATAACGTCATATATGTTAAGTTATGTAATGCGCAACGGAGCAAAGTCAATTGCGGTTATATAACTATATTTTAGCGGGCATTGTGTGGGGCAACCGATACAGTTATGTATGAGTTTATTTATGAGATATCAGACACGGTCACGTGGGGAGATTTCGTTTAAATGGTTTGGAAAATTGGGTTAAACCACAGGTTGGTTCCATCATTTCAATGGTTTTGACTTGATTTGATGAGATGTCACGAAAACGTCCTCGACTAAGGTACCGCGTCTAAGTGCGAATCGGATTCGAGCACTAAGAGTTCCGTACCATTATCTATAAAAATCAAGTTTTTTGTATGGGAACCCCCTTAATATTTGTTGTTATAGCGGTCACAGAAATACATAATTTGTGAAAAATTCAACTGTCTGGCTATCGCGGTTCTTAAGATACAGCCTAGAATACTATTATTAATTCTGTGGCCTAGTGACAGACGGAGAGACAGCGAAGTCTTAGTAATAGGGTCCCGTTTTTAACCTTTGGGTGTTATCAATAAAATCGATTCATTACTAGTGTGACATTGTATGACCAGGGGGAGGGGTCATCCTTAAGGTTGGTGACGATGACGACACAATACTAAATCTATATCTAAAACACAAAAGTTAACAAATAATAAATAAATTCTAGATGCAGGCCGCTCTTGATAGATCATTTTGGAAATCTTTGGGATATGCTGATAATAATAAATAAATATATTTATTTATCTCTTCACAATTATTGTACATAGAAAATATTTGTTCTTATATGCTAGTACAAAAACCTTTAGGTTTGAAAACCTACCAAAAGCAAATAAACATTTGCAAAAATAAATTGTGAGAGAGTGGTGTCTGTGATAAGTTTCGTAAAAAAAACCTGTAATACAGATCACCACTGAAAACACAAAGGGTTTAAGCAGACGTTTGCGATGTGTAGCAGGAATGTTTTATAATAAAAGCTATAGTGTTTTCAAACTATACCAGGTGAAAACCTGTATGAAAAAAAATTAAATAAATCTATGGAGTACAATCTAGGAAATTAATTTATATAAAAGTAATTTCTTTATTTCTTTATTTTCGCTTACATGCACTCATACATTACATGGTTAGTAGGTTAATAAGTACATGAATACCCTGACAGGGTGTTGCGAACTAAAAGTATGTTGAGTTGAGTTTATATAATAATAGTGGTTTAAGATTCAGGATATGTCTAAAATTGTTAGTTTTATTATTACATTGAATGTCAGCAGAGATACATAGAACTTTTATGTTATAAATATATATAAATAATAGCCCTTAATTTCAGTTAAGTTTGATTACATTTTAATTTAATTTTAATGAGATGTAGTTTTTGTAAGTCCGAACATTTAAAATATCTTAACAATAATATTGCAAAAAAAAATATTTGGAAGAGGAAAAAATATCAGAATAAATTACCAGTATTATATTATTATAGTACCTATTGCAGACCCAATACTAAGAATGGTGTATCAGAGGAGAGCGAGTGATGTGTGTGTGTGTGTGTGATCGATTTGTGTGTTGTGAGCAGAAATAAATGAGTTATATATTTTTTTTTAATACAATAAGATCTTCTTCTTATCGTGTGTGTTAGTGACTAACACTAGTGTCAGAGTTTTTAAACCGCCTTAAAGGCCTCGACATGGTTTTAGGTAACGACCAATGTCAAAGACAGCGACCGGGACCGACGGCTTAACGTGCCCTCCGAAGCACGGATCATCTTATTTATCAGACAATCAGGTGATCAGCCTACAATGTCCTAACCAAACTAGGACAACAACACAAAGTCGTTGCCCCCGCCGGGAATCGAACCCGCGACCTCCGGGTATGAGCCGAACGCTCTAACCACTACACCACGGAGGCAGTTAATACAATAAGATAATAATAATAAATCGTGCTCCTGCAGTGGAGACAAAATGATCTGATGATGATGATAATGTAATACAATTACGGGCTATCATTATGAAAGGAATTTTAGGAAGATTATGTAAGGATACAATGTGTGCAGGAACCATTACTCTGGAGGGATTAAGAATTTTTCAGTATCTTCATAGTTAAGTGTTTTCAAGAACCCAGTCACTGTCTTTTTTTTCTTTACAGCTATATTTATATGGTATGGCCGATGATAACAAAATACATACATGCATACTATCACAGACAGAGCATTTTGGGTCTTGCGGCTCTATGCAGAGCCCAGGGCCGCAAGACCCAAAAGCCACTTTTAGCGTCATGGTGGGCGAGAAGATGGAAAAGCAATCAATAAAGTGATGGGTTGCTAGCCGCATCGCCTGTTAACATGATTTGCATTTTTGCCCATTCCCTCGATCGGCTTTTACGATCTGCGTGGGAAGAGAAGCAGCTGGTACATTCTAAGTTTTTTTTATTTCTCCAAGACCAGCATGGGAGCAAAATAAATTTATAAAATACAAGCATTATATTATAAGTTAAATATTGATTAGCTCTGTTCGCTTCATCATTCATCATCATCATTGCAACCGTAAAATATCCACTGCTGGATAAAGGTCTCCCCCAAGATTTTGGGGGGTTTTGCCATACTCACCACGCTTGGCAGGCGGGTTGGTGAGCGCAGTTGTTTGGCTTAGTTTGTCTTCCAACGCTGCTGCCCGTCAGAAGCATTTTAAGCATTTCCCTTAGTCGCCTCTTACGACATCCATGGGATGAGATGGAGTAGTCCTATTCTAACCCGGGAACCACACAGGTTCAGTTCTGTTCGCTTAGTTTTTTTTAATTAAATAAAAAATCAAAATTGTGACTAAATGCGACAAGGAGGGCGACATTCCGTCGAAGCGGCCGGTCGAGTCATATGATGTCTTCAAATAACATTCACTTCCACGTTTCTTTACGCCGCCGTTTTGTTTCTTTATTTATTAATATACTTATATATTACATAAACGGCGAATAAGGTCATTGACCTACAAACGACGTTTCTATTACAAAAAATAAAAAAGTTTTTATTACTATGACATATATAACGCATTTAGTATATTTTCTGATAATTGAAGGAATTGAGAAGTTTTTTAAGAAAAATGTCGTGCTGATCATGATTGTTGTGAGCTCTGAAGTTAGAGGGTGCTGATAATCCGACTATGAAAAAATGCTCAGTCGGTGACAAAGACAAAAGGAGGCACTCTTTTCTTATTTTTCTTTTAAAAATCGCAAGAAGACTGTCTCGCTCTATCAAAGCATGCCAGGCAGTCCCTTGATCACGCCTGTTTCCCATAGAAGTAAGCAGAGCCAGTGGTGCGATTTTTCAAACGCGGAGTCCCTAAACGAACGGTTTTTTGTATGAAAAAACCATTCGTATAGGTGACTCCGCGTTTCAAAAATAGCACTTCAGAGGCTGATGTTTATTTGCTAGCGAAGCTCTTTCGCTTCGTCAACACTAATCCATAATTCTTTTCTTTTTTCTTTTAACCAAAAGTTAGTCGAGGTGTCGGGTGACCAAAGGGCTGGCAATTATTTTACCCAACGATTAAAGCATTGCCATCCAACGTGGCAATGCTGCCAGCCTTTTGGGCACTCTACCGCAGGGTTATGACTGCAAGAGGTTTTTTATTTGTAAGGTTTTTCTTTTTATTATTATTATTTGTTTATTTAATTTATTTTTTAGTTTAAATGTGAATTGAGATTTTAATTTAAACCCATTGTTTAACAAAGTAGTTATTATAATATTCCATTATACTACAGTCAAAGATAATATAATTACTTCTGTAATCTCTAGCTATACCTACCTATGTTTTATGAATTTCATATGTATTCTGGACATAATTATAAAAGCGACTATAGATTGTTATAATTATGTACTTACTTATAAAAGGTAAGATTATATTGTTTACCATATTGATTCACACTTCCTTCCGCTCCTGCGTCCCTGACCTGCGCTCGCGCAAGATAGCGACTGCAAGTTCAGCGGGTCAAGTTCCCACCTTATTTGCTTAGTTAAACTGCCTCCGTGGTGTAGTGGTTAGAGCGTTCGGCTCATACCCGGAGGTCGCGGGTTCGATTCCCGGCGGGGGCAACGACTTTATGTTGTTGTCCTAGTTTGGTTAGGACATTGCAGGCTGATCACCTGTTTGTCTGAGAAGTAAGATGATCCGTGCTTCGGAGGGCACAAGCCGTCGGTCCCGGTCACTGTCTTTGACATTGGTCGTTACCTAAAACCATGTCAGAGGCCTTTAAGGGGGTTTAAAAACTCTGACACTAGTGTTAGTCACTAACACACACGATAAGAAGAATTTGCTTATAGTTATCACACCATGTTAAATTTTTAAAACTATCATATAATAAATATCAGAGTATAATAGGACCGCTCAAAGTGATCCCGTGTATATCGTGAAAGGTGACTTAAGGGTCCCCCGACCCTAGACCAAAATACAACTTTCCATACAAACGTAGTCTACGTTTTATTTCAAAACGACATGTCCGATTCGGGCAAAATTTTGTAATTTCAAAGATATTGCAATTACCTAGGTTTATAACTAGTTTCCTACAGTAAAAATATGAACTTGAAATAGAATATAGTGTTTTATATCATTTTTACCATTAGTATGGGATACTTCTAAATCGTTATATTTTCTTTCCAGTTCATAATTTTGGAGTATATTATTACTCTGTGATTTTAGTATAGGAAACCAGTTATAACCCTAGATAATTGCAATTTCTTTACAATTACCAATTTTTACCGGAATCTGACATGTGGTTTTAAAATTAAACGTAGACTACGTTTGTATGGAGAAGTCTAGGGTAAGGGGACTCTTAAGAAATACAACTGAAGCGCAAAATAGGAAAAATAAACGGAAATACGTCTGGCTAACGTGGAGAGTATTTATAGCCCAAGTCGTCTGGCTGTTCTGACCAAGTATGGCCCTGGTAGTACAGAGAGGGTCATGCTCCTGCAATAGAGACAAAAGACCTGAAAAATGATGATAATAGTGCGCGAGGCCGACTCGTACTTGGCCAGTTGTTTAAGAAGGTCTGCAACCTACATGAATCATAGTAAAAACAAAAGATTGGCCTGGCTTATCAATCATTAATATTGTTATCGTGTATAATGTATGCGGCCTTGTACCGAATCATGAGCGTCGGAAGATTCAATGGTACTTACATGTTTTGAAAATGTGTATCAAAGTTTATTTTTCAGGCAAAATTAAATTAATCCGACTTCCAATAGTTTCATATGTAAACGCCATCTAGTGAGTATTTTCATCAAGGATAGAACTACCGAAAGTGGATTTGCTTTTACCTTAAAAAAACCGCATGGAAATTGGTCCATCCGTTGGAGGATATGAATTTTTAAATTTTAATAATCAAATAAAAAGAAATACGTGCATTCTTTATTGAACAACCCCCCGTTCCTTCCACGTTGTATATTTTGTTGTTCTTGACAACCAAGAGTAACGAATATGAATGATGATGAGTAGAGATGTGCCGAGTAGTCGGCGACTAGTCGATAAAGCCGACTATCCGGCCACTTTCGTAGTTGATGACTAGTCGGCGAATATTCGGCAAAAGCGCCGACTATCCGGCTACTACCGCAGTCGGCGAATCTTCGGCAAAAGCGCCGACTATCCGGCTACTACCGCAGTCGGCGAATCTTCGGCAAAAGCGCCGACTATCCGGCTACTACCGCAGTCGGCGAATCTTCGGCAAAAGCGCCGACTATCCGGCTACTACCGCAGTCGGCGAATCTTCGGCAAAAGCGCCGACTATCAGGCTACTACCGCAGTCGGCGAATCTTCGGCAAAAGCGCCGACTATCCGGCTACTACCGTAGTCGGCGAATATTCGGCAAAGAACGCCGACTATCCGGCTTCTTACTGTGTGTGTGTATTTCTCAACAATATGTACATAATAACATGGTAGGTAGGACAGTAATTAGGTACTATAAATAAAAACTTTGATTATTTAAAATACATAAAAACACCGCTCTGTCCTTACGAAAGCAAAAGCAAAAATCAAGAAACAATGCGAAGTAAACAAAATAGGTTCCGACACGATCGCAGGCGGCGCGGCGTTTAGACTTGCGCGCGAATCAGCTGTAAACGAAGGGTTACGGAAATCCCCGAAATAATGATCGGCTTGGCCGAATAGTCGGCCGACTAGTGGGCCTCTTCACAACTTATTAATCGGCTAGTCGGCTAGTCGGCCAAAGTCATAGGCACATCTCTAATGATGAGCTTTTGTTTGGTATTGGGGTTGAAGTCAGATTTTATTTTTGAAAAATTATAGATCTAAACTTTCCGAAATAACTTCCCGAACATTTCACGAGAGCATTATCTCAGATGAAGCGAGCAATGTAATGTACCTAATGTAAGTATTGTGAGAGTTTATAAATACGTGACATTAACCCACTTGCTGCAGAGACATGTTGACGGCATTGTAATAGAGGTCGGAAACTCTCACGCATGTACGGTTGCACCTACTTGTTTAAAAGTAAATACAAGTGCATGCATTATCACATCGCGGCGTAAATAATTTGTAACTCCGTAGTAAACAAGGAACCACTATAGCTTCGCCATGTCCGTTTGTCTGTCCGTTCGCGGTTTTACTCAGAGGCTAAAGGTACCAGAAAGCTGTAATTTGGCGTGGGTGGGTAAGAAAAACATTCCGGTTGCACACTTTCGTAAGGCAATGCCGAATTCTTTTTTATTTTTGACTGTTATTTTAATATGGTTATAATTTAGTGATCTAGTATTTGTCAGCGAGCCGCTGGACCTATGCTGTCTGTCCCAAGGGATAAAGACTTAATTCTTCTCATCGAGCTGAAATGATTTCAGTGTAGCTTCAATTTTAAATTATCTATCTAAGAAGACTTGATAGTGTATATGTATTTATTTATATAAGTTGTTCATTTAGATCATATGTGTGAGTGACATACCGCTCAGAAAGTACTGCATCGGGGTCAAGTGCGACCGCTCCACGGCGGCGGCTGGATTTTTATACACACCTTCTTTACGTCATGTCTGAGCATAGGTTAGTAAATAAATGAAAAAGTTTTAACAAGTACATAAATAGACTAACAATCGTCTTATGTATTCTTAAATAAATAATGCTCCTTAGATAAAGGCGTATTTAATTGTAAAGCGACTTCAAATAACCAGCTAAGCGCGAATTGAATCGGGCTCGCTCATGAAGAGATCCGTATTATTTAAAAAAATCACGTAGAGCCCAACTATTAAATATTTATTTTATTTTGTAACTGCCTCCGTGGTGTAGTGGTTAGAGCGTTCGGCTCATACCCGGAGGTCGCGGGTTCGATTCCCGACGGGGGCAACGACTTTGTGTCGTTGTCCTAGTTTGGTTAGGACATTGTAGGCTGATCACCTGATTGTTCGATAAGTAAGATGATCCGTGCTTCGGAGGGCACGTTAAGCCGTCGGTCCCGGTCACTGTCTTTGACATTGGTCGTTACCTAAAACCATGTCAGAGGCATTTAAGACGGTTTAAAAACTCTGACACTAGTGTTAGTCACTAACACACACGAGAAGAAGAAGATTTTATTTTGTAGAAATACATAATATTGAGTAAAAAATATTTTATTTGGTCTAAAAGATATTCGCTGAAGGTTATACAGGTATATATGCCGACTGGGGATCATTCCGATGAAGAGGTGGATGAAGTGTATGAGGACATCAGTAGGACCATACATACTTCTGAAACCTATTTTACGGTTGTTATGGGGGATTTTAACGCAAAACTGGGTAAGCGAGGCGTTGGAGAGTTTAGGCTGGGAAACTTCGGATACGGAGTGCGAAATAACAGGAGACGTAGGCTGGCTGATTATTTGGAGCAAGAGGGACTCTTTGCGATGAACTCTTTCTTTAAGAAGCCGCCGCAAAGAAAGTGGACCTGGTTGGGTCCAGCAAAAAAGAACCAGCCCCCTGTTAAGAACGAAATCGACTTCATCCTAACGACAAAGAGACGAATATTCAACGATGTCTCAGTGATCACTCGAGTCAAAACCGGGAGTGATCACCGAATATTAAGAGGCATCGTGAATATTGATCTCAAAGTCGAAAGGTCACGGCTGATGAAGTCGACGCTCCGACCGTCGCAAGTCCAAATTGAGAACTCCGAGGGCTTCCAGCTTGAACTGTCGAATCGCTTCGAAGGCCTTCAAGATTGCGTTACAGAGGACGAGATAAACCAAGGGTTTATACAAGCTGTCCAAGCGGTGGGATCAAAAGTATTCAGGTCCAGCCCCAAACGAAAGCCTCAAAAAATCTCTGCTCAGACTCTAGACTTAATGGCAAAGCGACGATCAAGGCCGCTGCAGACCTCCGAAGATGCTAAATCATATCGGCAGCTCAACAGACGTATACAAAAGTCCTTGCGACACGACATCCGCTCCTTTAATACTAAGTGTATTAAGGAGACGATAGAGCAGAATAAAGGCTCCAAAGTGTTCGCAAGAGCTATGTCGGTTGGGCAAAGCCGATTGATGAAGCTGAAGACGGAGGACGGCGGCGTGGTGTCGACAAAGGAAGGGGTTCTGGCGGAGATCGAGAGGTTTTATGGACAGCTGTATACCTCAGTTTACAACCCAGTAAACAAATGGCTAAAGACCCAAGAGCCAAGCTAACCCGACACTATACCGAAGATATCCCGGACATCAGCCTGTACGAGATTAGGATGGCCCTCAAACAGCTTAAAAACAACAAGGCGCCGGGCGAGGATGGAATCACAGCAGAGCTTCTGAAAGCGGGCGGAACGCCGGTACTGAAAGTCCTTCAGAGGCTCTTTAATTCCGTTCTGCTCGAGGGCGTAACGCCAGAAGCGTGGAACAGGGGCGTGGTGGTCTTGTTCTTCAAAAAGGGAGATAACACCCTATTGAAGAACTATAGGCCTATCACGCTTCTGAGTCATGTATATAAGTTGTTTTCGAGGGTCATCACGAATCGTCTCGCGAACAGGTTTGATGCCTTCCAGCCTCCCGAACAAGCTGGTTTCCGTAAAGGCTTTAGCACCATAGACCACATTCATACGCTGCGGCAGGTTATAGAGAAGACGAGGGAGTATAACCGGCCGTTATGCTTGGGATTCGTGGACTATGAAAAAGCCTTCGATTCGATCGAAACATGGGCCGTGCTTCAGTCTCTCCAGCGATGCCGTATTGACTATCGGTATATCGAAGTGTTGAAGTGCTTATACAGTAACGCCACTATGTCAGTCCGAGTACAGGAGCAGTGCACGAGGGCAATTCCACTGCATAGAGGTGTGAGACAGGGAGACGTTATATCTCCGAAACTGTTCACCGTTGCACTGGAAGATGCCTTCAAGCTTCTGGAATGGGAAGGATTTGGCATCAACATCAATGGCGAGTATATCACTCACCTTCGATTTGCCGACGATATCGTTGTCATGGCAGAATCGATGGAAGACCTAAGTACTATGCTCGGAGACCTAAATCGAGTTTCCCAACAAGAGGGCCTTAAAATGAACATGGACAAAACGAAAGTAATGTCGAATGTCCATGTTGCGCCCCTACCTGTTTGTGTTGGGAGCTCCACCCTCGAAGTTGTAGACCAGTATATCTACCTGGGTCAATTGATCCAGGCAGGAAGTTCCAGCTTCGAGGAAGAGGTCTTTCGACGTATCCGACTCGGCTGGGCAGCGTTCGGGAAGCTACGAAATGTCTTCTCGTCCAAAATACCTCTGTGCCTCAAGACTAAGGTCTACAACCAATGTGTGTTACCAGTGATGACTTATGGCTCTGAAACGTGGTCCCTTACTATGGGTCTCATAAGAAAGCTCAAGGTCGTTCAACGCGCTATGGAGAGGGCTATGCTCGGTGTTTCCCTACGTGATCGAATCAGAAATGAGGAAATCCGTAGGAGAACAAAAGTCACTGACATAGCCCAGCGGATTAGCTCGTTGAAGTGGCAGTGAGCGGGACACATAGCGCGACGAACCGATGGCCGATGGGGCAAAAAGGTTCTTGAATGGCGACCGCGTACTGGCAAGCGAAGCGTAGGGCACCCACCTACAAGGTGGTCAGATGACCTGACCAGGGTCGCTGGAAAGCGCTGGATGCAGGCCGCTCTTGATCAGTCATTTTGGAAATCTTTGGGAGAGGCCTATGTCCAGCAGTGGACGTTATGCGGCTGAAATGATGAGTAAAAAATATACCACACAGGTACTGTTTCCTTTATGAAATAAAAATGGGATCATATGGTTTGTTGTGTTGCTACGGTGTTGCAAGACCTTATCTGATGATGTGAAATAAAGTTTTTAACTAATACGAGAATGTTTGCTTATCCCCAATTCATATCCTTATTACATAATCTATGAAAATGTTAACTGTTAACTATATGTATAGCTGAATCTGAATCTACAACTATTCATTATTTTAAAATTTTGACATTTCAAAAATTAAATTTAAATATGACATAACAAACAATGAATTCTACTGTCCACATACTCGTATTAACATGCGTCCTTGGAGAAAATGCTTTGGAAGCGGTGTAAACTTAGCTGTAAGTAACCTGTTTTGGTGTCTTTGTCAAAAAATCAAGCATTTGCATTCAGAAAGTGTGTGTTGGTGAAGTGAACTAACGAAGAAGACCGAAAATTGAAGGCGCTATTTTTTGCTACAATTAATATGGTACCTTTTTTCGTTATATATTTTTTATTATAAAATTCAATTATAGTACCTGAATTATAAAGGCGAACTCATAGTTGCGCGAAATGTTAAATCAATAAGATACGGTAGGGTCAGCAACTCGCGGATCTCGCGCCGACACACATTCGAGAGGTACCGTTGGACAAACAATATCTCTACTTCGGATTTATGACTACACTAGAACGAATTATTAAATAATTTACTACATAATTTAAACTACTATCACTTAAACGAGAGTACCTACTTAACAAAAAAATTAACCAAAAAATTGGACATTTCCAGTTTGATTTCTTATGGTGATCATTATGATATGACCATGATGAGTATAGTGTTTTAGTATAAAGAACCGTCATTTTCTAGAGCGAGAAAGGGCGACGGAAAACTTCAGCACGGCCGGTGCTGAAGCGTTCCTTCGCTTTCTCTCTCTCTCTCGTTATGACAGTTCTGAGCGACAGAAAGAGATAGCAGCATAGAAAAGAGCTGTTCCGTGCTAAAAGATGTAGCCCAACACTAAGTAGATTATCCTTTTGTATGGATTATCCTTATATAAGTATTTTTTTACTTAGGAACAATAAAGTGTGTTAAATATAAATAAATGATCTTTGCATTGTTGAATATGAAAAAGATGAAGCATTAACTATTGAAGTGAAATAAATCAAGCTCTTTATTATAAGTGTTGAGTTGTATTTGCACCTATACTCGTAAAAAAATAAGTTTTAACTATAGCATTACCATCAGAATTTATAAAATCAAAGTTGATTTTCTTTTTTTTTTTTTTTTCTATAAATTAGTTTCCATTATTTCTAAAGATATATTTTTTCTTCTCTTGACCTGCCTGTATGAGACCACTGCTATCAGACGGGTTGTTTGTGGGTTGTAGTTATCACAATAGAAAGATTGAGCACATCCACTTAAATTATCGATTAAAGGAAAAGAAACATTAACCGTCTTATTATAAAAAGCAGACTAACTTTGTAACTAGGTTTAAACCAGTTTAAACCATTATCCACCCAAATCAAGTTGACATTGACAGATGAGTTAGATATTTAAGAGCTGGGCTCTTGTCGGTGGAGTGCTTTCCATGTCTCTCTTCCTTCCGCTAAGTTCTTAACCTCTTTATATGTTTTTACGTTTAATTTTTCTTTTATTTGGTCTATTAATTTTAGTTTCATTTTACTATATGTTAATTTGATTAGGGCGGATAATGGTTTAAACTTAATAACATAGTCTGCGTTTTATAATGAGACGGTAAATGTTTTTGCTATCAGTACTTGTGAGTGTTGCAACACAGATAGATCGACATCGATAAGAACACATGTGGCCAGCCTTGCCTCGAACAGGTTCAGGACTGCATACGTTGTCTGTTTGTAGTTAATAAGATATAAATACAGGCTTCAGTTAATCGAGGTTTCGAAGTGAAAACAGTAAATTCTATTAAAAGCCCATACTGGTCTGGGAGAAATAAAAAAAACTTAGAATGTACCAGCTGCTTCTCTTCCCACGCAGATCGTAAAAGCCGATCGAGGGAATGGGCAAAAATGCAAATCATGTTAACAGGCGATGCGGCTAACAACCCATCACTGTATTGATTGCTTTTCCATCTTCTCGCCCACCATGACGAATGTGGCTTTTGGGTCTTGCGGCCCTGGGCTCTGCATAGAACCGCAAGACCCAAAATGCTCTGTCTGCCCCATTAGGGATAAAGACGTGATAGTATGTATGTATGTATGATTTACAGAACGTCTCAGATCACAGGAGTATCAAACAATTAAATACGGATGTGGACTTTAGGAAATATGAGACTTCCCTATCTTTTAACTATTTATATATATTGTTTATTGGAAAATAAATAAAAGAACCGTAATTCATAAGGTAATTTGAAAAAGAAAAGGTATTTATTTATTTATTTATTTATTTAACTTCATTACAATATACATGTAAATGGCGGACTTAAGGCCATGTGAACTAAAGAAATCAATTTGAATTTATTTGAAGTTTTGCCGCGGTGGTGTTGCCCGCGTAGGATAGTAGATTTTCGTTTTCGACCCACAAAGACGTTAAACATGGCTTAAGTTATTACTGTTCCATTGGCTCTGTCTGCACCGTTAGGGATAAAGACGTGACAGAGCATCTGTGTCTGTCTGGTAAAAGCAGTTCCTAAATATTTATGCAAATCTCCAGCAAATGGTTTGTACAAGGTTGTCGGCCTGCCAAATTAGAGATGCAATAGTGGTCATAATACCTACCTACTCTATTCATAATGTTAGGATTATCTCAAACAAATTCCTGAGATAACGATGATATGTGGTTCAGCAGACCTTGATACTATTGACCGAAAGCACTTAACCTAATTTACAAATAGTTGTAGCAAGGTGGAATCTTATTACACAGGATATTAGTAAAACTTTTCGATCGATTTCGAATAGTCTTCAGTCGGCGCAATAATTGGCAAGCACGGTAAGGTATTTTGAAAACAAATAATCTTTCAACTTTGCCGTGTGGTTTATAGCAGAATAGAATCTATCTGGCTAGCATGGTGAGTGTAAGCCAAATCCTCTGGCTGCTCTGGCCAAGTATGGCTCTGGTAGTACAAAGAGGGCCGAGTTCTTGCAGTGGAGAAAAAAAAACGATTTTGCTAAAATTTCCTGGAAATTATGCCCTTTCAAATACTAAAAGAAAAATTATTTTTCATATTAGTCCAGGCTGCTTTGATTAATCACAGTTATCAGATTCAAATTGATAACGAATGTATACGTCCAGTATTTTCGGAGATAAGCGTGTTCAAACAGACAGACGACATTTTTTTAACCTTACAGAGAAGACAGCGGAGTCGTAGTAGCATGGACCTGATAGGGTCCTGTTTTTGCCCTTTGTGTACAGAATCTATTTAAAAGATTTTAGGAAATACTTCTAGGATATCCTTCCTGACTTCAAAAAGGAGGTTCTCAATTCACCGGAATCTTTTATTTTACCGACGTTGTTTCAGCAAAAAAGGTCACCAACGCATGCATCTGAACACTGGTTTAAGATGATGTAACTGGAAAATAAAAAAGAAATAAAGTATCTGATGAGGAGTGAGCGATTGTGTGCCTTTAAAAAGAGAGCCGGATTACAAAGCTGACATTGGCCCTGTTGGAAAACCGCCACGCGCATGACCTCCTCCAATGCTACGATTGTCTGAGAGTTTCGTGAATTACTGTTTTCACGCAAATACGAAAAAGCGCGCAGCTGGTGGGTCGATGGTATCAAACGGATTGTTGGAAAGAGCTGCTAGCTAAGGTTAGGGATAGGATTCAATGGCAAGGCGACGGGCTTCGCTCCTCACGGGAATTTCGGGATAAATACTATTCTATGTCATTTCCCCATTCTAAATTGCATCTAAATAAGTCCAGTTGTTGGAGGGTGAAGAGGTAAGAAACAAACAAATATACAAACTCACTTTCGCATTTATAATGTTGGGATTAATTTTATTTTTAGTACTTAACTAAGTATATTTAGTTTAGTTTCTACTAGTTTTAGTTTAATAATCATAGTTTTAAAATCATTTCGAGGGTTCCGTACCCAAGAGTAAAAACGGGACCCTATTACTAATTGTAATTTAAGTATGTCCGTTTGTTTAAATAATATTTAAAAAAAACAGGGATATTGACAAGTCAGCTATCGCGGAGCATCTTTCACAAGCTGGAGTCAATCACTGGATTGAGCTACATCAACCCAAAATACTTGCGACTGAACGCCATTACATACCACGGTTTTGGTTAAAGAGGCGATTAAATTAAGAAGCATAAGATTGCTTCATGTAATCGTTGACGTGGAATCCAGTAATTGAGCTCTGCAAAAAGAGTGTGCGAACAACAAAAAACAACAAACGACGAAGAAAGAGGGTAGACCAATATGGTTGAGTCGTTGACAGCCGAACATCCATCGCAGTTCCTCAGTCGTCGAAGTATCTGACAAAAAATACCGTTAATTTTCATAATCTAAAGCGAATAGAGCTTAAACAAAATATGATACGAATAGATCTAATGACCGTATGATAATGACATAATGTGATTGATTGATTGTACAAATAATACGCATGAAGCAGATCTGAAGTGCTATTTTTGAAACGCGGAGTCACCTAAACGAATGGTTTTTCCATACAAAAATTCGTTCGTTTAGTGACTCCGCGTTTGGAAAATCGCACCTCTGCTCTGATTGGTCTATTAAATATGCTCCGGCGCAGTGTAATGATAGGTTAGGTCAAACGACCAAATTGGTGATAAATGGATTGATTTCGTGATTGAATGGTAGAGTAATTGATTTCATTTCATGATCTCTTAGGTAATGTAGTTGTTACTGTGAGAGAATGACTGTTATGTATATGAAATGATAAATTATTTTATCTCTGGCACAGGTATGGCAATGTATAGAAGTAGAATATTGGAACGAAGTTCCTTATCGCGAAAGGAGGCTAGACGGAAAAAATTAAGACCAAAAGTTGTAGACACTTTTTGCTATAGTTGTAAGTACTTGTAAGCCGTGCGGCGTGCGCGTGTTTCTATGTCTGTCTCTCTCTCTCCTAATTAATCGAAAGGAACTTTGTTCCATCCTCTCAAGTTTTTATTTATGCCAACTACTTCTACAAACGAAACTATAACTAATTCTTACTAATATTATAAACGCGAAAGTTTGTAAGTATGGATGGATGTTTGTTACTCTTTCACGTAGAAATTACTAAATGGATTTTAATGAAACCTTACAATTATATAGCTTATACATCAGAATAACACACAGGCTACTATTTATAAAGATACATAGAGGTTATAAGCACCTGGGTGACCGAGCTTTGCTCGGTTACATCTCAAACATTAACTAATTTTTTTAAACTTGTCTTAATACAATACAAAATAAAAAAATTATATATAAATTTGAACATAAAAAAAACAAAAGTAAGTCACCGAGTGGGATTCGAACCCGTAACACTCTTTCTAGCGGTCCGCATACTGGCGCATAGAAATTAGCGACCATATTCTGCGTGGAAAGAAAAACGCATGAAAACTCGAAAACAAGCGTTTTCCCAAACATAAGACTAATCTAGATCGATTATTTACCCCCGGAAACCCCCATATACCAATTTTCAGCAAAGCCGTTTTCGAGATCACAGAAATTTATAAATATATAAATAAATAAATATACAAGAATTGCTCGTTTAAAGCTATAACATATGAAAAACTGAAAAACATTACGTAATGTAACGTATCTAGTCTAAGTATCTAGTATGTTTACGTTTTTGTAACATATTACATGTATATTACCATGAAGTTAGAGGATAACTTCATGCATATTACTCTGATATTACTTACAAGAAAACAATACAGTCAGAATTGATTGACAACCAATGACATGTTGTTGTTGACACATGCATGAAAGAAATCTATATCTATACATATAATAAATTTCTTATTAGTTAAATTTGTACGTACTTGCTTCTACCTTTTATTTTGAGTAAATATCCTCTCAATCTATCGCAGGTTGACTGGAAGAGATCCCTACATGGGATAAGTCCGCCTTTGTATATTTGCTCTTTCGTAAGCTGTCTTTGTATATGTATTTGTATTGGTACGATAAAGTTATTACAAACAAACAAACAAACAAATTTATCTATCTATATATGTATTTATTATAAAAATATAGCATCGTTGAGTTAGTATCCCATAACACAAGTCTGTAACTTACTCAATCTGTGTAATTTGTCCGTATATACAAAAAAAAAATTTGAGAGGTGTCAAGCGACACCCAGATAGAACGAAGTTCGAGAGAGAGAGAGAGACAGACAGAGAAACACGCGCACGCCGCACGGCAACGCGCGATAAGGAACTTCGTTCCAAAAACTGGGAACCCATCACTTTATCGCAATTAACTTCAACGATTTTCATTCCCCATAAAACTATTCGCAAATCTTTTAATACAATATATAACAAATCCTAAAATCTCTTGACATCGAAATTTCATTTACTCGATTATTCGTTATCTACAAACTCAGTCTATCGTTATTTATTTTCTTATTTTATGTATTTAATCGAAATAACGTAACATCAAAGTTTTGTTACCCATAATTTTGTTTCCACGTAAATTTCAGTTTGCAAAATAGTTGAAACATTTGAAACGAGTGCTAGGAAACTTCTATCCATTTTCTTAGGTTAGGGCAAACCTATAGGTTAGGTTATGTCAGAACTGCGACCAACACACGCACGAGCCGAGCGAGCGAAGCGAGCGTGCCGCGGCAGCGGCCGGCGAGTGCTAAGTAAGATACTTCTTTCCATTTTCCTAGGTTAGGGCAATCCTATAGGTTAGGTTATGTTAGAACTGCGACCAACACACGCACGAGCCGAGAGAGCGAAGCGAGTTATTATGTGTACCGTTACATATTGAAACATGTTTTTAAGAACAGTTTTATCGATAACTTAATATTTTATATGAAATGTTAGTTCGATATACCGTTTTTCTATAAAAGAAAACCATTTTAAAATATATATATATTTAAATGTTGTTATTATAATATGAAACTGCGATGATTAACTATTCGTTTTATCAAGAAAAAAATGTATTAAAAATCGTGGAATAGTTTTCTGGGAAATGAAATTCGATGTCAAAAAAATCTGTATTCTAATAGACACCCCCAAAAACTTGATGATTGTAATAATTATATCTCAATACCTGTAATCGCCACACTCCCTTCAAATTATCTCTATATTCACTCGCCTTCAATATATAATGATAAGCTACATATAATCTAATGGTCGCCACCTAGCACCTACCACTATAATTATAGTACATAACACATTTACTAGCGCCTTTGGAATAGTGTCCTTTCGCTCACTACCTATTATGCAAAGTGCAATTGAACATATGTTTTTATGAGGACACTAGCTGATGCCTGCGACTTCGTTCGCGTGGACAAAAATGCTCATCAGGCGGAACCACTTTTGTATTTCTTTTTATATTTCTTAGTAGTTAGGGCTTAGCTGTAGGCTACTAACGGGGTCCACAGGTGGCGGATAGTGGAACGGCCATCAGATATGATGGTTAGCTGCGAATATAAAAATAAGCAGTCCCCGACCAATCAGCGGCAGGGTTAGCAGGACGTGGTGGGAAGTCCAGTAGGGCGGGCTTACCTAAAAAATGCCACTTAGGTCCAATGACGGCTCTGTGTCATGGTGATTAAATGCCGCCAGTAAATAGGCATTCCTCTGTCACTAGGCAGCAGTAGTGACAGTATTGGCAGAAGGCCGAAGATGCGGAATTTGGAAGGGTTTCTGTCAAATCAATTACTGCGGAAAGGAAGCCAAATGGGGAAACCACCGTACTATATCCCTAAAATGGAGTCAAAATGGAGAAAAGTAAAAAAAGTAAAGAAGTTCTTGACAACGAGCTTCCACGAAGTAACATGCCGTGGCGGTCCGAGTCCGGCAAGGGTAGGAACAAGGCTACCCAAGTCGTCATCCTGCGAAAATAGGCACGTGGAACGTGAAGACATTGCTGATGACCAAAAAGGATAGAGATAGATTAGAAGCATTTAAAATGTGGTGCTGGAGGAGAATAAAAAAAAATAAGTTGGACAGAAAAAATTACAAATGTGAAGGTACTAGAAGATGTGAGAGAGAAAAGACAAATAATACAAATTATAGAAAATAGAAGAGGGAAAATGTTCGGTCATCTACTACGCCACGATGCGTTCTTTAAAACAATAATGGAAGGAAAAATAGAAGGAAAGAGAGGAGTAGGAAAACCCAGAAGAAAATTTATAGACCAAATAAAAGAAAAAATAAACGTGAAAACATATAAAGAGGTTAAGAACTAAGCGGAAGGAAGAGAGACATGGAAAGCACTCCACCGACAAGAGCCCAGCTCTTAAATATAAGAAGAAGACCCATTAACCTGACAGTCAGTCAGTAATAGCATGGACGAAATATATTTCATCCACGGTAATAGGGTCCTGTTTTTACCGATTCTACAGAATCCTAAAGATTTTAGGAAATACTTTTAGTATTTCCTTCCTGACGTCAAAAAGAGGAGGTTCTCAATGCACCGAAATCTTTTATTTTACCGACGTTGTTTCAGCGAAAAAGGTCACCAACGCATGCATCTGAACACTGGTTTAAGACCATTGCATCACATGTAAGCCGTCGCTCAAGGTGGGACACATTGCACATTGACAGCCTATCCTGACCACACCTTAATTTTTTAAGTCTAATTACGTACCTATACGAAGGTAAAAGCTTATAAAATTAAAATATAAATTACTTGGTACTGTTTCACTTTTTGTACGACTATATTCTAAATCTTTGGTACTGTTCTGAAAATATATTAAATTTAGCTCTCCCACGCTGGTTTGGAAGATAAGAAAAAGCGTAGCATGTACCAGCTGCTTCGTCTCGATGGAATGGACAAACAGCTGTATCCTATCATTTTGATTACTTTTTAGGGTTCCGCAGCCAAATGGCAAAAACGGAACCCTTATAGATTCGTCATGTCTCTCTGTCGGATAGAAAAAAAGTCATAATTTTTGGGGGTTAACTTAAAACGAAATTCAAATATTTTTTTTATCAAACCCATATGTGTGGGGTATCTATGGATAGGTCTTCAAAAATGATATTGAGGTTTCTAATAAAAAAAAATTCTAAACTGAATAGTTTGCGCGGGAGACACTAAAAATGTGTGTGTGTCCCCTCCCCCCCCCGTAACTTCTAAAATAAGAGAATGATAAAACTAAAAAAAAATATATGATATTCATTACCATGCAAACAACCAGCGAAAATTGGTTTGAACGAAATCTAGTTTTTTTTTAATATACGTCATAAATCATAAACCGCAATTTACCTTTCATTCAATCAACTCAAATAGAAAAATAAAAAACACACTACAAGACTTATATTAAATTACTTGCTGCTACGGAACCCTTCATGGGCGAGTCCGACTCGCACTTGGCCGCTTTTATTCCACCTCCTCGACCATCATCGATTGCAGCCCCGAGCTCTATCTGCTTAGGACTGCAACACCCAAAGTGCTCTGTCTGACCCATTAGGGTCCACGATGCGTTCTTCAAAACAATAATGGAAGGAAAAAAAGAAGGAAAAAGAGGAGTAGGAAAACCCAGAAGAAAATTTATCGACCAAATAAAAGAAAAATAAACGTGAAAACATATAAGGAGTTTAACAACTTAGCGGAAGAAATAGAGACATGGAAATCACTTCACCGACAAGAGCCCAGCTCTTAAATATAAGAAGAAGACCCATAAGGGATTAAGAACTGACAGGAATGATGAAATGATAACTTAAGTTTGAAACGTCTGCGTGAAAGCTCGCAGCGGTATTAACCTATTAATAATCACAGCCTCACAGCCTAGGTGTGCAATCTCGGCAACTATCGCTATATGTATATGTCATATAGCACAGTGTCCTGTATGTGTGGCCGCGCCCACGAGCATTGCACACGTGTGTTGCTCAACGTGGGCTAGGGCGGGACGGGTCATATCGATAGTTTTATACTTTAACTGTCCCATGAGTCATATATATGTCACTCATATATGACGACCTTCGTGGCTTGGTGGTCACCATGCTAGTCCGCCACCCAGTAATTCCGGGTTCAATCCCCTGTCTATAAATGTCTATAAATGTTATTGTTATTAAATATAGTATTGTTGAGTTAGTATCTCATAACACAAGTCTAGAACTTACTTTGGGACGCTAGCTTAATCAGTTTAATTTGTCCCTTCTTACATATATATTTATAATAGATGATTAAACCAGTTGTTTAACAGAGTTCTTTTTTTACGCACAGCTAAGTGGTTGAGTCGATAGATTGAACAACAAGTTTATTTGCTAAAGGGAAATTTAAAAAAACCCAATGACACCATCTAGTGATAAGTGGCGAAACTACATTATATATTCATAACGTAGCCCCATGTATTTATTTATTTATATTTTTTATATTAATGTTTGTTAATTTATATTATTATTTGTTAGCTAAATTAAAAACCCCGAATTTTAAGCGTTATCACCCAATAACTTTTAAACGACTGAACTAATTTTCATCAAACATACTACACAGAACTACCGCAAGGGAAGATGCTTTCACGTAAAAAAAAACCGCATCGCAATTTTATTTTTACAATAATTTTAAACAATTACAGGCCGCTATTGATCGGTTATTTTGGAAATCTTTGGGAGAGGCCTATGTCCAGCATTTATGCGGCTGTTTCTGATGATTACCTAAATAAAACAGAAAACGACGCAAACAAAAAAAGACCTGACACGATCAGACGACGAATCAATATAATTTTAGGTAGATGAACACAGCGAGAGATGTAGAAAAATGCGAATAACAGGACATTATGGGGAAAGGTAACATACCAAGAAAACTCCAAGTAGAGATATATTGTATAGCCCTCTTTGTCCTTTTCGACAACGGCGACTTCGGACAAGAATCATTGGTTAGTAGGGATAAGGTAACTACTTAAGAGTCCCTTACCCTAGAGCAAACTACACTTTTCCATACAAACGTAGTCTACGTTTTATTTCGAAACGACATGCCCGATGGAAAAGTCTAAGTTAAGGGGATTCTTACGAGCTTATCAAAGAATATATCAATTCTTACGAGCTTATCAAAGAATATATCAACTTCAGTGACTTAATCTTGTATACATGTTAAAATCGATGAAGGTAGAAGTTACAATAAGTGCGTAGATATCGATATTATCGATACCGATAATAAAACAACAAGCCAACACTAGCAGGGCGCGGTCGCAACGCATGCCGCACCATATGCTACGGTCAGCTGATCAGGTCCAGATCCGACCTATTACAAACTGTCACTAGATAATTATCATGCTATCTAAATCATTTGACACTATTTTTGCTACAGATGGGTTGTAAATCATGTGGTTTCCGGAGAAAAGAAGAGAATCACTTCATCTTTTCTATGCGATTTCTGGCAGAGTAGAATAGGATCACTATAAGTCTTCCAGTGAATGTCATAGAAGGCGACTTAGGAAATACTTACAAGCTAAACAAAACATCAATGAGACCTCTCCAACCTGTGTTGCCAGCGTGAAGAGTGTAGGCCAAATCCTCTGGCTGTACTAGCTAAGTTTGGCTCTAGAAGAACAGGAGTAGAAGCTCCTGCAGTGAAGACTAAACAAAACGATGATGATTAATTATGTTTTCCTGTTGATGTTGTAAACAGAATTTCGAGGTTAATTATTTAAACACATCCCCAATTTCGAAATACATTCAAATTTCAAATTCGATAGAACATACATTTAATTCTACTAGCATTTAATTGACAGAAAAATCTCGTGCAATACTTTCCCAATGGAAAATCTTATTAATGCTCAAGGAGGTTAGGAACTCAGGCGGCGACTGGTTGTAAAAACTAACCCTCTCTAATGCTTGGGGCTTATTTTTTCGGGTCTTTTGCTTCGACAAAATCGTAAAAGATAAACAAAAATAGAGCTACCGAATAGGTAAAAGCCAACGCTGCAAAAATGAAACAATGGAAAAGGTTTCGTCTTACTAAGTACACAAAATGTAGGTGTGTATTGAATGTATGTTTAGTTTTCGATGTATGTTCTTTGGTTGTACTTACTTCAGACCATTGTTTTAAACACCTACAGCACAAGATTTATTTTGTTTGTTGTAAGTAGGTACATATTATAATGAACCAGCGAGCAAAGCGAGCCAAGTTCTACGAGTCTACTTAAATAATCCGGCGTTTGTAGCTGTGTAAGTATTTACGTATGTTTATTCGAGAATAACTCGAGTAGATTCGATCAGAGCTTTATCAAATTTGGTGGACGTGTAGAAGCAGCTAATAGAATTTTTAAGAACTAACATGAGGCAAATCTGACAAGGGGTTGCCGAGACTTGGAGTTCGCAAATTCACAGTTCCGGGCGATAGTATGCTAATACTATAACGAAACAAAATTGCTATTAAGTCACGTCTCTATCTCTAATGGGACAGACCGAGTATTTTGGATTTTGCGTCTCAAAGACGGGTCCCTAATCCGCAAGGCCCAAAGGCCAGTTTCGTCAGTCTTTTAGCGTGAAAAAAAGAATCAATATAGTGTTGGGTTGCTAACCGCATCTCCTCGTTCTAGATATATTTTCTCCCAAACTAGCATAAAAGGATACCCTATATGGGTATGGTATGTATATATATATATACTTTCGTCTTATCCCTAACATGCACTGATGAGTTATTTTCTGAAACTTTTCAAATAATGGAAATTCAAGGTATTTTTTGAAAAGATTAAAAAAATTTCAAGTTATTTTTAGAAAAATAAAAAATTGGTACCTACTTATGCGAAATTTAAAATCTATCTAAAAAATAAATTCTTTTCCGAACGAAATTTTTCCATTATTCAGTGCCCCAAGAACTATAGACCACTTTTACAGATTAAGCTACTTTCAATATTTTTTGCGGACCTTACAGCTCAGCCGATAATAATATATCACTATGATAATGCTATCGGCTGCCGAACGCATGGCGGTAATATGTTGGCGCTACTGTCCCCAATCTAACCTGATTCGCATGCGTACGCGCGAGTATTGTCGGATTAACTAAATTGAACGTTTATTATAATAGAACTTTCAATTTATTACATTTATAATTATTGTCGTACTTAGTATATTTATTTATTGTGTATCTATATGTCTTGTAGTTTATTCTTGTTTTTATAGTCTTTAACTCGTTAATTTAACAATCTTCACAATTGATCGCACTTGCAGGTATAGTTACCTAAGGTTTTAGCTGAAAATCAGCGCATTGCTCTTTGAGCAATATTGTCGCTGAGCCTACGACCTTTTTGTGCAACTGCAGCAAACACATCACATCGCTGAAAACTTGTTCTTGATATACTAAAATATAATTCGTGTATTTCTTTGTGTGTGATTGTGTTTGTGCAGTTTTCACAAATAAACGTTTTATCTATCTATCTATCTATCTAACTTATAGGTATATATTTTAGACAGACGTACACACACCCACACTATCACGTCTTTATCTCTAATGGGGCAGACAGAGTATTTGTAAAGGTCTTGAAGAAGTTTTTTGTAGAGAAAAATCTCTACAATGTGGAAGGGACATACCCGTAATAAATCAAACCATAGGCACACTAGACCACTTTATACGAACCGGGGCGGCTGCACACTTTTGCATAGAAATGCCGTATTTTTTTTTAGTTTTTAACTGTTATTTACATTAATTATACTATAGTGGTTTAGTTGCCTGTGGTTCGATTTATTACGGGTATGACCCTTCCACGTTGTATATGGCGCCCCAGTGACGATGGAGGGGTGTAAATTATCTTGATAATTTTTTTTGTGAATAGGCAAAATCTAAATATGACGCCCCAGTGGTGATGGAAATGTGAAATATCTTTAAGTTTGCCCCTTAGCCCTCCATTGTGGACTGCGAAGAAATATTCAGCGATTTTGGTGCCCTTCGAAACTGCCTTCCGGCGAACCGCCCCCTAGATCAGGGGGGTTACTCCTAAAGCGGAATGCAAGACGGACGTTACTGCGTATCCGCGTTCAGTATCAAGCAACATTGAGCACTAACGTATGATGATAAAGTTCAATTCGATTTGACATAGTAAAAGCCGCTCTAGATCGGTCATTTTGGAAATCTTTGGGCCTATGTCCAGCAGTGGACGTAATGCGGCTGAAATGATGATGAATGATTGTAATAGGACGTCACTTTGGTACAACTAACGAATCCTTTTATGGAGTTACCCCCCTGATTTTGGGTCTTGCGGCTCTAAGCAGACCGCCCCTAGGTTTGTTCCTAGGCGAGAGTCAAAGACAGAAATAGCATAAACAATAACATTCAGCCCTTCGTTTTAATCCAATAAGCCTCTTCCTGGTGGCATGGTCGCCGCATGCGCTATTATGCAATTCAATCTCATTAGCTAGCCGCTTTAGAAAAGTAAACAAAGATTTTACATTTACAGTTACACTTCCACATACTGTAAAATACGTACCTGAGCGACCGAGCTTTTCTCGGTTATGGTGGTGTAGGTGATAATCTACATAAACTTAAAAAGTAAAATGTGAATTATCTCAAATATTCACAACAATTTTTTTTTAAACTAGACAAGATTAAAAAGAATAAAAATTAAAAAATTATATATAAACTTGAACATATAAAAAAGAAACAAATTTACGTCACCGAGCGGGATCCAAACCCGTAACACTCGATTCTTGCCGTCCGGGTCTTAACCCGCTGGACCAGACGAACAGTGGCCGGCAGAACGAAATTAGCGATCATATTCTGCGTGGAAAGAAAACCGCATGAAAATTCTAAAAAACGCGTTTTCCCAAACATAAGATTAATCTAGATCAATTGTTTACCCCCGAAAACCCCCATATATAAATTTCAACGAAATTGTAAGAGCCGTTTCCGAGATCACAGAAATAAATTTATATATAAATATACAAGAATTGCTCTTTTAAAGATACATTGGGGATGTCGACTGGATATTAAATTATTTAGTGAACAATCTGTGTGATTTGTCCGTATACATTTATTTTATTCATTTAGTCTATAGATTTATGAAGAAAAAAAACTAGGGATTTAGCCCATCAACTAGTTTCTCCAATTTTGATAATTTATTTTTAAAACTGGCCAGTTTTAACGTTGATTGGCAGCTGTCAAAAATGTAAAAGAAAGTAAAGTACCTACATACACTTTGTTTTCAAACATTTGGCAATCAAAATTTAAGAATGGAATTCATGATCGATCGTGGCGTGTATTTTGCTCGGTCGATATGCAAAACAAGCTGTTAGGTGGTACACTTGGAATTATCCGTATGACCCACACCACACATGCTCGCATGCAGCCACAACGCACCAAATCCGTGTCAAGGTCTTCAACTGATTTTTAAAATAAGAATTATATTTCAATTGGCTGCTTATCCATTTGCAAACAACATACACCCATATCAAAATAAGTTTTCCGCTTAACTGGTCAACCTTAGTTCAGAAATCAAGTTGGAGCTAAGTTAGACAAGGTTGTATGTGATATCCACGCATAGGATATAAATCAATGCAGTGGAGCTTTATGATTATAACTGGCAGCTTTTTTCGATTTGACAGGGTGAACTGGTTGGCGGGAAAATGTGTTTTATTTTTTTAATTTACGACTTGCTTATCTGCGCGATTAAAGGCAAAGGAAGTGATTTTAACGTCTTGTTTTTATGATCAGATCACCAACATTTATAGGCATCAATTAAACATTATTTTTATTGAGTCGTTTTAAATATAGGAAATAATGTCCTCATAATTTTGGCCATATACGAAACTTAGTACAAGAAGTGACCTTTGCTCAAACATTACTCATTTCTATGTTGTTGTTTACATCTCGCGGTTATATAAGTAATTTATTCGTTTATTACACGCCCTTTTTATTAGATCCGGGTACTAATAAGGTTTTTCATGCTATAAAATAGAGCCTTAGGCACCCAGACTTTTTTTTAAATTATAAGTAGGTAAAAAATATTTTTGCGTGAGTGAAAAAGTCAGAGCTCTAAAAAACCGAAATCCTGTCAACGTTGAAGGAACATACCCCTAATGAATCGAACCACGGGCTACACTGGATCAAAAAAAATCGACGTTCCTATACAAATTCCTAAAAAAAAAAAAAAAATTGCCCGGGTGGCTTTTGCTTTTGCCGGGTACACTTTTGTATGGAAATGCCGATTATTTTTTTCGTTTTTGACAGTTATTTTAATTTCATTATACTATATAAAACTATATGATCTAGTTCATCTAGTATAGCCCGTGGTTCGATTTATTACGGGTATATCCCTTCAGGAAAAACAACAGTACAGGACCGAAAGAGAGACGAAGAGAGGCCAACGTTCAGCAGTGGGCGGAAGAAGGGTTGGGATGATGATGATGATGATGATGATGTCCCTTCCACGTTGTATACTTACTCGTATAATGTACATAAAGTTCCTCCTCTTTTTTTAAATAAAGTCACTAAGCAAATAAACATGCTTTCAAAGTAACCGAAGCGTTACGTAATCACTAATGTGTCGTGTCTGTTTGTTAATGCATCTAGAGCTCGTATTGTTTAACATTAACGCGTTAACATTACCATACAATGGCGGAGGCCACATGTCTTGAAAGCATTTTTTCCTTTAGTAATTGGGCTTTAATGTTAAGGACTGTGGCTTGCTTTCGTTGAACTTTTGGACCTTTACCTTATGATTATAAAATCTTATAAAATTACAGGTGTAGATAGATAGATGGAAAACGTTTATTTGTGAAAACTGCACAAACTTTATAGCACTTCATAGAAGCGGAGTATCATTTATACCTACTACTACAAACGAAACTATACATCCGTGCACACGTCAATGTGTGTGTTAGCCCCTCAACACATTCGACAAGGCGAGAACTGGACACTCGACAATCGACAAGGCGAGAACTGGACACTCGACAATCGACAAGGCGAGAACTGGACACTCGACAATCGACAAGGCGAGAACTAGTGAGAGGTGCGGGTATATCAAATGGGGACGCATTTTGCGCGGGACCCTAGGATTTTCCGTTCTGTAAATAAATAAAACGAAGACGAAATCCGAATTTAAATATATTTTTATTATCGTAGGATATTTATATCTGATAAGCAATAAATAGTCAATTTGTTTTATTGCACAATCCTTAACGTCAAATGGTTAGTTACAGCACAGAGTAATAATATACTACGTACAAGTTACAGCTAAGTTTACTGCCGCTTCCAAAGCGCTAGTGCAGAAGAAGCGGTAAAAAACTGCATTGCAGCATTTTCTCCAAGAACATCATTCTAGATTTAAAACACCGACCAAACCAAGTTGACATTTACGATCGAGATAAGTACTGGCATATTACTAGATGTTAACTGTCAATAAAAGGCCGATATCCTACTTGCCCTGGCTGGGGATCGAACCCAGAACCTCCGAGTGATGGATTAGCGTGGTTACTTCTATCTACGCCACAGAGATAGTCAAGAGTCTTGGCAAACTGTTACTTTGGAAGAATTGATAATCATAAATTTGTTTTTATTTCTGTTGAAAATAAAATATATAGAACTCTTTATGTACCTACTACTAATTATTCGTATTACATATATTAAAGCCATTTTAATTGACATATTTTTAAATACATTAACATATTTACTTCTTTATTATAACTGCGAAAATAAAACAATAATAAATGAAAACTAAATTTAAAAACAAGTCTTACATTTTTGTTTTTTTTTTATTATTATTTTAGGTAAGTACTCATTTAGCCTTTATTTTAGATTTTATTTAACATAACATATTTTCCTAACATTTCCGCATATCACAAACTTTAGGTTTTGCTATCTTCACAAAATTTTCTTACCGATATTCATAATCCAGGATGACATCACAATTATTATTCTCTGACTTGAGAATTCAAACATGCTAATTTTATTTATTTAATTTCACATATGTTCACGCAGTAAGGTCAACAACACTGCGATGAGTACAGTCAGCAAAACAAAGCCAATAAGGTCTCGGAGTGCACGCCTTCAGCAAACACCTCTTTCCAATGAAGGCTGCACGTGGAAAATGTGCAGTTGGTTCCGTGATACGACAAGGCACCGAAGAAATAAATAATCAATATATAGGGACAAATTACACTTTCGAGAGCAATTTCGAGACTTATGGAATACTAACTCAACTATACATTTTATAACAAATACATATAAAGATAAACATCCAAGACCTCGGACAGTTTGAAAAGGCTATTTTCCAATTTGCCCTTACCGGGGATCGAACCCGTCTAGCATGATGACCACTACGCGACGGAGGTCGACAAAAAATAGGATATGAAATTGCCTCAATAAGACTGACCTGACTTCATTGATTCATCAGATAAATTCTATTAAAATAATGGGAAAAAAATACTATTCATCCAATTACTAAAAGTATTAGTAGTTGAAATTGTCCCCATACGTATTTATATCATCATTTCAGCCGCACAACGTCCACTGCTGGACATAGGCCTCTCCCAAAGATTTACGTATTTATATACTAGTAGTTATTCTGTGCCCAGGCGTAACGCAGCGCGCGACGGACTTGTAATGCGCTGATGTACCTTCGTAATTTTCTTTTATGTAGATTTTTTTTTTACAAAAAGTAAGTCAAGTGACCTGACCAGGGTCGCTGGTAAGCGCTGGATGCAGACCGCTCTAGATCGGTTAATTTGGAAAGCTTTGGGTGAGGCCTATGTCCAGCAGTGGACGTTAAGCGGCGGAAATGATGATGATGCAGCGGAAGTTATGAACGCTTGAAAGTCGGGGCTTTTTTAATTTGCCTGGCAAATAAACTTGTTAAAATGGCGATGGGCTGGTCATGTCGCCAGGAAACAAGGTTTATGGTGCAAGGCATTGCTGGAAGTAGCAAGGGGAGTTCTTAAGTGGCGAAAATAGGCTGGATAAGCTCAAACCTAGGGCGGCACATTTTGGGGGTGCCCAAAGGAACCCCCACCCTACTTTTTTCGTGCATTGCAACGAGAAGGTTGAAGGGCGCTTAGGGGCGGCAAAATATCAATAGCCTACAGGCGGCAAATTTGTAAATCCGTCACTGCTTAACTTTACTGAAAGGTAGGTATGTTTTTAGATTCATGGTCTCGTTCTTAATGTGCCGTACAAGTTACGGATCCCTACCCATCAAGCTTTTAAGGCCGCGTTGCATCGTGACAACGGCACAAAGACACACATTTGTCATGTCGTCGTGTCATCTGCTCTTGCGCAACGCGTTGGCGCGGGGCCAAGCTCCATTGACGATAGCTGGTACTCAATGAAGAAGGATGCTTGTAGGTACCTACACATATTCCTGTCAATGAATCGTCAATCGATCAAGTTTAAAATTATCATGATTTCTCTCTATTTATTTCGTCGAATATTTAAGGAAAGTGGTTAAAAAGTCAGCCTGTACAAGTGACCCCTTTGTGATGGTTCATCATAGCCAGCTCTAGTTTCATCCATTCCCACTAGTCTATATCCTACACATCGGATTAAAATATATTTATACAACGTGGAATGGACATACAACGTTGTATATTACACTTTTCTGCCACGTTTTAAAGAATGAGAGCACTATTTTGATTCCTTTTTTCATCCTAACGCCAACTATCACGCTACGCGTGGCCCTAGGGACTTACGGCCCTGGATCCTGTTTACCTCGTCAGGGATAAAGACGTAACAACCTATGTGTAAAGGTATTGGTACGAAACTCTAACGCCAGTGCCAGTTTTAGCACTACCAGCGCCCTGGGCGAGACTTCTGCGGCACGCCCTACATAACTGCAATAGGCATGACGAATGGAAAAATATTTTTGTCCATCGGTTAGACTATTAAAAAATATTGTGCACGTATTTTTTCTTTTTACCGAGAAACCAAAAATGACAAAGATACAGCGCATTGAAATTTTGCGTGACGTCACACTTAAGTACGATTTTTACTTAAGGGTGACGTCGCAAGCCCCCATTCCGGAACTTTGACGCTCCGACGACGATCCGACGATCTTTGTGAATTTTTTACTTTTTTGGTAAACTCAAAAATACGGGTCCATTATTTTTAGATAATCTAAAAGACGGACCAATTATATTCATACTTTTCGGAGCCTGTCGTCACCCCCATTCATACGCATTTGAAAACTCTTTAATGCACCAAGAAAACACAAAATATAACTAATCGTTTGCGATATACAATATTAACTAATTATTTAAAAAAACTCCTCCTTTTTGCCTCCTCCATCGTACCATCCGAAACTTTTTAATAGTTATTAAGTTCCAAATAAAATGCAAGCTGTATACAAAACCTTTATAGTTAAAATGCATCGATATAATCCAATCGGTACAGTCATAATCATAACTCAAAGTGTCATATCAGCCATATCTCAATTACCCGTATCTAAATTACGAGCTGATCAAATCATTAACCTACTGCCCCTGAGATACTATTGTTAGATCTATACGACCAAAAACAAATCTCTACTAACCGTTTAAGATAACATCTCGAAATGCAAACGAAAATTACTCTTAATTACATTTGCAAAAGAGTTACATTTGTTAAACTTTTGTGCAAATTAAAAGGAAACTTAATTAGCGGATAATAGACCGTATTGCAGAAGATATAAAGGTCATGTGATGCGAATAGGTAAAGTGTGAAAGGCATTGTCACAGCGACATTGGGGAAGGTCGGTGTCGTGTGGGTTGTGTACGGTGCACAAAAAAAAACTTCCGTTGAGAAAAGTCTAGAAGTAACCTTGATTATGTGGAACACTGATGTAGTGTTGTCTGAAAAGGATGAAGGTTCTGTACTTGTTATCGTGACAGTAACATGTTAATCGTGCTCGTTCAGTAATCATAACCATGTAATGAATGTAAATATGTATGAGTAGACCAGCCTTTTTGATTTGAAATATAATTTATAAGCGCAAAGATTTTTGCGTCAATATTAAATTATGATAGTGATTAATAGGTTTTTGTTGGAACGAATTCCTTAACAAATCTTAACACAAATAGGCATAAATTAGTCATACTGATTGAGCTAGCCCCAAAGTAAGCTTAAACTAGTGTTTATTTTATTTAATCTTTATTGTTCACCAAATACAAATAGCATAGAACAACCAATAGTTAATCTAACAGTCAACCTTTGGGTTATTTGTGTTATTGGAAACTAAATCAACGATATTTACTAAATTTTATCATACATACGTATATAGATAAACATCGAAGTCCCAGAATAAAATTTAAAAATAATATTTTTCAACCTGCCCGGAACAGGATCGAACTCGGAACCTCCAAACAGCAGACCAGCTTGGTTATAGTAACCAGTACGCTACAGAGGCAGAGATAGAAACTATAGTGGAGAAGAAACAGCCAAAACATCGATTTTGCTGGGGATTTACCATGACTAGTTCCCATGTTTGTTGCCTGCCTGATGACAATCGCTCTTGGCAATGCAGTAGTCCTTTAGTCTCATGTGATGCAGGTTTATTGTATTTTTTTTTTGCACTACGAGTAACCTGCAATAAACTTAATTTTAAGCAAAGGCATCTACAGTTTTATAAAAATTAATAAACAAAAAATACTTAATACTTACGGATATGAAATATGAATTGGCAAACAAAAAAAAGGAGTGCTCCTATTCTACGCTAGGAAACCACACAGTACAGGAAAAAAGTAATAGTAGTGCGTACAATACACCTTCAGTACTTTTATATTGTCTGTGACTGCACTTCAATTTTTCTTTCTTTTTATCGGACTTCAAAAAGAAGGAGTTTATCAATTCGAATGTTATGATATGTCTTTTTTATGTATTTTTCCCGATTATTCAAACTGCCTAGACCAATTTGGAAAATTATTTTTTGTTTACAAGGCATACTTGTCAGAAAATTTCAGTGGAACTTTACTGAAATTTTATCAAAATCGGCTCTGTAGTTTGGTGTTAAAGACAAAGTTTTCAATTTTTTTTAAATATTCATAAGATGTTTTTTTAGTGAATCTGTTTTGCAGCGAGTACTGCGCTGTCTCCGGTAGCGTTTCCGCCTCGCCTCACTGCGCCCGCGTTCTGTGTCAATGACATTTCCACGATAAACACGAGTGTATTTGTATTTGCATTCTCGCGGTACATTTTTCAGGTTTATATACTTACTTCATTGTTTTAGTTTTACTTTAATGATATATTTTTTCCATTGATCATTTCCGTTTTCAACGTGATTTAAAATAATAATTAAACTTTTGGTAAACTAAAACTACTTCAAAATAAATGACATTAAAACATAAACTATGTTAAATAGAAAATGTCTCGTAAATTCTTTCAACTTTCCACAAGGAACATGTTTCGAAAAATAAACAATGATTTTTGGCTTTGCATACAAACTCGGGTCAGCTGATCGGTCAACTTGTACGGTAGGCCCCCAAATTAGGTACTTTTCAATTTTTCATTTTTCGATACGTGTTCTTTGGGGAAAGTTGTTCAGTATCATGGACTGAATTCACCCTTAAAATAGTTTCAGTATATTTTGTTACACCTTATATACTTAATTACTTAATTTATGTAATTGCCGTAGGCGTTGACAGGTACAAAAATGCGTGGATAACCACCATGCCATATGATAAAAAGGCACTGTAATAATGATTTTAAAAAGTTTTAAAACAACACTATTATTGTAATAAATAATGTACCTACATTCTTATTTTTTTCCAATAATAACCAATATTATTTCAGTAAATAATTAACTGTATTAAAATGAAATAGCAATTAAGGAATGTTTGTCTTTCTGTACCTATCTATTCGTTTGTAATAATATTACATCAAAAACATAAACAAAAATATAAAGAGCAAAACACAAATGCGGACTTTTCTCTTATAGGAATCTCTGTCAGTGAACATGCAAGAGGATATTTACTAACTCAATCATTTTACTAAATCAATCATAAAAATACATGAAAGATGAAAAACGTTCAAACATACGCCTTAAGAATTTAGCAATGGCTGAGTAATTCCAAATGACTGGAAAACCGAAACCTATGTAACAGCCTAGATATAAGATATGTGCAAAGGACGAGAGAAAACTTTACTGACTAATCTACCTAATAGGATAGGTTATGTAATTTACCGTTAAATTTTCCTGTAGGGTTTCTAAGAATAAGCTCGAACCAACTGCCAGAAATTTCACATTACTCACAGTATTTCACACACACGTGTGTAAGGTCAACTGTTATGTACTTATGTATCAGACCCAACCCAACCTTATCCATTTAATTGAAGTTCACGACGTTCTGCTCTGCTCTGCACATGCCGTTTTTTTGAAGTGAAAACTTCTTTAGCGGCGTTGTGCACTTTTTTTGGAATGGGTAAAAAATATTAAACTCGCGTCAGGACACGTGGCCTGATCGAAAATTCGTAAGACGGCGCAGGGCGCTTGCGCGAATGTTCGTGTGTGTTTATGTTACAGCGTGCTACGCGCATCCATGGATGGTGACAGCTGATGGCTCGACCGTCTGTGTAGTGGCCATACTGCTCTGTATTTGCAAATGAATTTGGTCATGCTTGTGACATTTGTGACAGACTGTGGTTCAGAAAAGATTTGAAATATTTTATACTGATAATTAAAGCAATTCGTGCAAAATTATTCCCTAACCATTCCAAAATATCAAAAATGTACAACGTTAATATTCAAGTTTTCACTTCTGCCGGCACTCCCAGAGTGCAACCCGTCGTTTTTTTTTTGTTGACTATATTGGTCTAGAGCATAGGCTCGATTTATATAGGTTAGATTTATTACGGGTATGTTCCTTCCACTTGTATATTCAGTGAATATATATTCAGTGATAGTTAATAAATAATTTTCATCATCATGATCCTCCCGCATTCCCAGTTCGATCCTCAGCGGTAACACTTCAGAGCCCGGGGTCAGCTAGCTAATCTAGGTGATTTGACGACGACGAAAGCGACTGCTCTCTGACCTCCGCAACCCGAAGGGTAGATCAGAACCAATCCTTGGATAGGTTTAAGCAAGCGCTAGATGACCCATATAATATATGTTTTCGGAAACTGATAATCAGGTGCAAGCCTTCAATATCCTTACCAAACTGAAAACAACATTTTTACAAAGTGCTTCCCGGTGGGAATTGAACCCTCGGATCACAAGGCGAACGCCTGACTGGACCACGGACGCAGTCAGAACATATATAAATCGTTTGTTTTTCGTGTGTGTAAGTGGCCAACACTGGTGTGGTGCCAGATTTTTCAGGCTGCCTAAAGGCATCTGACATAGCTTGACGACTATCAGCAATGATGACAGCCGGGACCAACGGCTTCTACGTGGTTTCCGAAGCACGATGGAGCTCGAGAATTTTTTTTGCCACTTGTGGTCACCCATCCAAGTGCGGACTACGCCCGGTGTCGCTTTACTTGCGAAAGCACTAGCAATGCGCTCTCCCGCCGGGCTAACGAGCTCCTCAATATATATATCAAATTAAGAATCATTTTTTCTATAAAGGGCCGACAACAAAACAATAAAATAGTTATCATTCACAGCACAGCCAAGAATCGCAACAATAAAGGACATTATGTAAACAGCACAACTCTGCATGCTACTGTAACTATTTCCTTCCGCGAAGCCTTCGACAGCAATTGTGACAGAAATACACTAATGACACCATTATCACCATGTGGCGTTATACTAGTCAACTCATCTGGAAGCGGCTGTTTTACACAACAAGCGGCCATAAACTTGCCTGTAAGTTAATGATCTGACGTCAACAACTACCTATTAAGAAATCGAAAAATTACAAATATCAAGCGATACAAATATCCTAAGATAAATAAATTCTTTTTGTCTTTTTCGTTTTATACTTTTACTGAGTAAGCAAATAGGCAAAATGATCTCTTATGATAAGTAGTCAACATTCTCCCTGTCTTTCTGACAAATCTCATTGTATTCCCAAGTATTCTCAGTGGTATTCCTGTGAAGAGAGGGGTCCGTTTACGGTTTTTTCTTCTCCTTCGTAAAAGGTCTTAAGCTACAACTTCAATGTTTTTAATGCCTGTTTGCCTTTTATCCGCGTCTTTTCCATATTTGGGATCGGCCCTGAATGATCCCTCATAATTTTCTAACCTTCGCCATCCCTGTACTAACCTCCCGTTCCCCATATCCGATATCACGCATTCGCTCCACGTCTTACTTTCTTCTTTTTCCTCTATGCCCATCTACACTCAAGTTGACCAATTTTTGCCCGAGTTTCGGCACCCTTTCTCATTACGTGACCACATCTGGTCAGGCGATGACTTTTATTTGTCAACTATTTTAGCACTACCTTTATTCTCATCATTTCAGCCGTATAACGTCTACTGCTGGACAAACAACACACAGTCTCCCAAAGATTATTTCTCAATACTCCAGATTTCCGGATTTTATCCATTGTTACCACAGACATCAATCTTATCATGTGTATTCCAGCCTGCCTACTTATCGAAATAAAAACCTTAAGAATATGCAAATATCTAGAGCATGTATCACTAAAAAGCATTTACATACAGACGACCAATCATTTCTATCCACATATAGCAAAATTCAAATGAAGCCACGACTCGAAGGGTGTAGCAACATCCCAGACCTTGCGTCTTCCGTGTTCTAGGGTTTATTTATAGGTGTCCTAGGTCACTGCGAATCGCAATAGGGCTTTGTTTATGGTGTAATGTGTTGAGTGTGAGACAGGAAGTTGTTTTTCCTGTCTTTTTGCAATCTAGATCGTTCTGACGTTGATCATTCGATAGTTGTTTGTTTGTCTTTTTTACGGCTCTGGATACTAGTCCTTTAGAGCCATTCTGTATTATTTTTCACTGCTTTATTCATAACCTTAACACTAAATATACAATCAAAGGTTGGCGTAGGTCCTTTGATTGCTTCAAGGGAGCTTCTGGCGACAAATCTATACGAGTCCACTGGTTTTCATAGTTATCTATATTTAAGAACCACTTGACAGTGTCACTTATGGATCTTTCCATCTACTGACACAATGACTTTTTTTTGACAGAGTTATTTGCTGGAAATTTGGAATGTCCAGAACTATTTGGCAGTTAACTTACATGTGGCAAAAATATTTACTTACGCTAAATAATCATAATATTGTAATGTGTACTTTCCAGTTATCGCAAGGATACCACAAAGGTCACCGCCGTATGTGGGTCAATCGTTTTGCCGAATATGCTTTTCCTCGTGGTTTTTTATATCCGCCATGTTTGTTTTTTCCTATTGCCTGCTCATTGTGTCCTGCCCTTGGTGTTAGTCATATTTGATTTGAGATTCTGATAAGACCAACTATTTAAGTCATATTTTTTATATCTCAATGAAATCTAAACAAATGTTTAGTCGGGGAATGATTAGGTGGACAAATTGGCTTGTCAACTGAAGAATATAAAAATGTTGAAGTAGATTAGGAGGTCACGACCAATTTGGTAACGATAAGGGATATGGCTGACTCTGGATTTATAGAATAAAGAGCACCTCTCTGATGCTAAATATGTTGGTCTGCCTGCGTGGAATGGTTGCGTTACTTAGATATGGCGCCTAAAAAGTTGGTTATCGTGACCAAAAAAAAATTATAAGGGATATGGCTGACTCTTGTTTCACAGGATGAAGAGCACCTCTCTGATGCTAAATATGTTGGTCTGCCTGCGTGAAGTGGTTGCGTTACTTAGATATGGCGCCTGAAAAGTAGGTTATCGTGACCAAAAAAAAATGATAAGGGATATGGCTGACTCTTGTTTCACAGGATGAAGAGCACCTCTCTGATGCTAAATATGTTGGTCTGCCTGCGTGAAGTGGTTGCGTTACTTAGATATGGCGCCTGAAAAGTTGGTAAGCGTGACCAATAAATGATAAGGTAAATGGCTGATTCTGGTTTCACATAATGAAGAGCACCTCTCTGATGCTAAATATGTCGATCTGTCTGCGTGAAGTGGTTGCGTTACTTAGATAGGGCGCCTGAAAAGTTAGTTACCTGGACAAAAAAAGAAAATTATAAGGTAAATGGCTGATTCTGGTTTCACAGGATGAAGAGCACCTCTCTGATGCTAAATATGTTGGTCTGCCTGCGTGAAGTGGTTGCATTACTAAGATATGTCGCTTGAAAAGTTGGTTATCGTGAACAAAAGAAAAAAATAATAACGTAAATAGCTGACTCTAGTGTCACAGAACAAAGAGTACCTCTCTGATACAAAATTTGTCGGTCTGCCAGCGTGAAATGGTTGTGTTGTGAAACTTAGATATGATGCCTGTGTGAAGTGGTTGCGTTACTTAGATACAGTAGCGTGCGTTCATACAAACACATGAATTTGTCTTTGAAATGTCTGAGAAATTTGTAGTTCACAAATGTACTAACTACAAAATTTTCGATTTTTACTTTTTTAGTAACAGATAAATTAACTCTTTCTACCAAAAACTTAGTGTTACAGTTGTACTTTTTAAGATTCCGGCGTTAACAATAATTAGTATTATATAAATTCAATCTTCAAGTATTGACTGATTTCAACAAAATTTCAAAGTCTGGCGTATCATACGCATTTATAACATTTACACACGTGTTAAAGTTATGCAAGTGCATAATTTGTTACCGATTATTTGAAGGTGCCTTCACCGATTTGGAAAATTCTTTTATCGAAATCAGTTGTGTAGTTTGGGGGTGAAGTGTTTTTTATTATTTTACTATTTTTGAAATTAGACAACTATAATACCACAATTTTTGGATATAATGCAGTCAAAGGACTAGACTCTTGAATAGACGTGAAATTATGTAATTATTTTTGTGCCGTTCTGGACTAAACTTCAGAAAACTTAATAAGTCTAAATTAAATGCTCTTCTGAAAAGTTTACAAAACTGTTGTTAGTACAATTGTGAACCGCGGCATGAATATATTATATCAGATACTAACGATAGATGTACCTATTTTGCTCGATATGCAGCCGTTCCGAGTCAGTCATTTACCTTATAATTTTACTTTTGATCACAATAACATACTTTTCAGGCGCCATACCCATATCTAAGTAACACTAGCACTTCAAGTAGGCAGACCGACAAAACAAACAAGACTTCACCGACAAATTTTGTATCAGAGAAGTACTCTTTGTTCTGTGACACCAGAGTCAGCTATTTACGTTATTATTTTTTCTTTTGTTCACGATAACCAACTTTTCAAGCGACATATCTAAGTAACGCAACCACTTCACGCAGGCAGACCAACATATTTAGTATCAGAGAGGTGCTTCTCATCCTGTGAAACCAGAATCAGCCATTTACCTTATCATTTATTGGTCACGCTAACCAACTTTTCAGGCGCCATATCTAAGTAACGCAACCACTCCACGCAGGCAGACCAACATATTTAGCATCAGAGAGGTGCTCTTTATTCTATAAAACCAGAGTCAGCCATATCCCTTATCGTTACCAAATTTGTCGTGACCTCCCATGCTATAGGTGCCTTTATTCGAAAATATAGACAATTTCAAAACAGTAATTTGAATTAAAAAATATATATATTTTTAGAATTATTTTATGTAATTTTAAACATTACACCGGAAGTGACGACACACAGCAATCGATTTTTTATATCTGTCAACTGTAAATGTCTTCTATTTAAATTACCGTCGTTATGTTAATATTAGTCAAGTTCTTGTGTTAGTAGCATGTTGGTAGATGATAGTAACAGTGCCAATGCAATACAGTTATGAAAGTAGAAATTTCCAACTTTACTCAAAGGATCTTCATCGGGACATCACTTCCTAAAATAACCTTAATTTTGCTTGTCAGGGTCATTGGGATTTCATAAGTAAGACTGTCTACCCCGTCAGGGATATAGACGTGAAAATGTATCTGTATCTGTATTAGATGAGCAGCTAAAAGCTTGTGTCTATTTCAAGCACTGTTGAATTTTTTATTAGTCACTTTACATATTCACGAAATGTTACTTGTTTATAATAGTTTCTGGTTTCGTATTTAACTTTAAGTATTAATTTAATTGTGAGTTGACGTCCTTGGAGAAAAGGTGCAGTGCAGTTTGTTACCGCTTCTTCTGCACTAGCGCTTTGGAAGCGGTAGTAAACTTAGCTGTAAGTAACTATTTGACGTCAACAATAGTGCAACAAAATAATGACGATTATTAAGAGATATTATAAATATCCTATGATAATAAAGATATATTTGATTTGATTTGATTTGATTCGTATGTGTCACTTGTGTTAGGTGAGGTTAGGTTTAGACGGGGCTCGAAGCGCTTTTAATATTTGTGAGACCAGGCGAAGGGACCGCATGGGTCTACGCTGACTGTAGAGAGTACAGCTTGGGAGTGACTGCAGTAATGAGGAAATCCTTTTTTTTATCAATTAGAATATTTTTTTTAAACTAAAAACCGAGTCCCTGTCTACACAACTGATCTTGATAAAATGTCTATAGTCCCATGTCGGAAGTTTACCCTTTAAAACAAAAAAGAATTTTCCAAATCGGTCAAGGAGTCTTCGAATAATATTGGTGGACTTACTTAAAAAAATAGATTGTGACGAGTTGATAGCCTTTTCCTTTTTTGTAAGTCGGTTAAAATTCCACGGTTTAGGAATAAATCGATTGAGGATAGTGGAAAATAATTGGCAATTAAAAACCAAATCTAAATTACTTTGTGACTCCCATAGCCTCGAATAATCCTATCCTACTAATAATATTCTAAATGCGAAAGTTAGTTTGTATATTTGTTTGTGACCTTTTCACGCTTCAACTACTGAACCGATTTCGATGAAATTTGGTATGGATATAGTTTGAGACTCGGGGAAGGACATAGGGTACTATTTATCCTGAAATTCCCACGGGAAGCGAAGCCCGCGGATACAGCTAGTAAAACTATAAAGTAGCGAAACAAAACCCTTGAGAGAGCACATTGGTCTTTTTAGGTTTTTTACAAAGTTAAAAGAATTATTTTTTTCCTTATTTAGATATGTAAGTATATTCTGTTACTTTAATTGTAGCTTGCCTCCTTGTATTACTTGTATTACATATAGTACCTGGGCGACCGAGCTTTGCTCTGTTACATCTCAAACATTAACAATTTTTTTAAACTTGTCTAAAAACAATGCAAAATAAAAATTTATATATAAAATTAAACATAAAAAAAAAACAAAAGTAAGTCACCGAGTGGGATTCGAAACCGTAACACTCTTTCTAGCAGTCGGTATCCTAACCACTGAGCTAAAAACAAGGCGGTCAGCGCGACGAAATTAGCCACCATATTCTGCGTGGAAAGAAAAACGCATGAAAACTCGAAAACACGCGTTTTCCCAAACATAAAACTAATCTAGATCGATTGTTTACCTCCGAAAACCCCCATATACAAATTTTCAGCGGAATCGTTAGAGCCGTTTTCGAGATCACAGAAATTTATAAATAAATATATATATATATACATACATACAAGAATTGCTCGTTTAAAGGTATAAGATTACGAGTTAATGTTATATTATTTATTCATAAAAAAAAATAATATCTATGCACAAATCGTAGAAAAGATCATCTGCTAGCAACAAAATAAGTAAAATAATCACACATCGCCATTAATAATGATTTAATGATCAATGATCCTTGAATCGGGACGTTTTCGTGACTGACTGACTCGTAGCATTTGTTTTTAATTACGACCGATCTGATTAATTTGCAGATAATTATTAAGTAAATCACCTTTATATTCCGTTAATATATAAACATTCTATCGATAGGAAGGTTTATAATAAGAGCTGAAGCGTTTTTTTCTTATACATAGTTGCCTGATTATTTTGTATTTTTGGCATTTCTTTCTCAGTAAGATTTATTTAAAAAATGTCTTTTAAAGATACCTCATATCTCATTTAAAAGTATTAATTTATTCCCTTGACAATTATAAATTTCTGTGAGTCGTGTCCCACCAATTGCATGAAGCGTGACTATGTGAGACCTCTGACAACGCTGTAAAAGTGGCAACCTTCTGAAGGGAAAATCGACAACGACAAACAAACGACTTTCGACACGAGACGAAGAAGGATACATCACAAAAGCTCCTAAAATGTATTACTTTTTTAGCAAAAATTATGATAACAGCCAGCTGCATAACTGGAACCTATACTCGTCGAGACCAGAGCCATCTCTCGTCAGTCATCCTAGAACTACTACTAGAACGTCTTCCTAAACAAAGTAGATCACTAACAACTTATCAAATAAATTCTCGACCTCTGTGGCCTTGTGGTCATGACAGGCTGCCACTGCAGTTGGTGCCGGGTTCGGTCCCCGGTCAGGTCAAGATGGAAAATGAACTTTTTCAGGTTAACCTGGGTCTTAAATGTTTATCTATAGTGTTAGTGGGTTTTGGATGTTTTATCGATTTATATGTTTTTGTTCATAAAATATAGTATCGTTGACTTAGTATCCCATAACACAAGTCTCGAACTTACTTTAAGGTTAGCTTAATCTGTGTGATTTGTCCGTATATATTAATTTATTTAATACTCAATGTGCAATGATCGCTTGTGCTTTGTACCACAAAAAGCGAGTTGTAAACAGGTAAGTACGGCAGGGTATGTGTAGTCTTGACCTTATTAAGTTTCGGCATTGAAAGTGCTGCGAATGGGCTGACTGACACTGCAGGCCGCACTCCTCTTCCCTGACACTCGTGCGCATGACATTTTGTATGAGAGAAGAGAATAAGTATATGTACGGAATAGAAGCGATGGTTGCCAAGATAGAGTTATGGCATTTTATAGAAGCGGAGTATCATTTATGCCTACTACTACAAACGAAACTATACATCCGTGCACTCGGCAATGTGTGTGTGTTCGGTCACATAAGTGGCGAAGTTATCGCATAACATACAAGATACCTAAATAAAAACATATCTCGCCTTCTTTGATGAAGTCGGTTAAAACACAAGAAAACCCACTGCGTTAAAATAATTGGGAACACAATAGGATGACTATGTTGTTTCCTAGAATTTCTCCAATTGAAAACTTTATATTATAGTTTTTATAAATAAAATCCATACATATAGGTACACTCGAAAGACATTTGTTTGTTTGTTTATAAAGTTTTATTGTACAAAAGAAAGAACACATACAAATCAGAAAAGTAAACATACAACGGCGGACTTATCCCATTATTATATTAGACATGAGTAGCGCAACTAGCGTAGTTGGGTAAAAATAGCATAAAATCATGAAAAGCCTCGAGTTTTATATTTCTAAGTAAGAACATAAAAGTTATGTCTCAAAAGATTGTACAGGTTGATTCACCGATATTATTTTTTAAGGACTAGGTATATTTATTTCCTTGCTTTATTCCCGAAACATTTTTTGATAACTGAACAAGTTCCTAATAGGTTTTTTCATTCTTACTCTCACTTTGCCGCGCGTTTCTGACCCGCTTCCGCCGCGCGTGTATCACCACCTTTGTATTTTAGTGCATTGATATATTATTTGTGAGATCTGTCACGTGTCATTGATCGCACTTGTGGCCTTACGAGTGGGCTTTAGAACGCTCGCCACAAAAGAAAACGATGAATTGAGTAGATTGCCTTATCTGCGCCTACGTTGTTATTGTACGGAACTTCCGGAGGAAGTGGAAGGAAGTTTGCGGGCGACAAGTGGCGGGGGATGTATAATGGAAGTTTCGGAACAACTATGACAATAAGTCAAATCTGACACTTTTTTCTAAACATCAAAACAACTTTGCCGTGTGGTTTCCGGCAGAGTAGAATAGGGCCACTCCAAGTCCTCCCGTGGATGTCGTAGAAGGCGACTTAGGGAATACAAGCTAAACAAAGCTTATAAACATCAATGAGACCTCTCCAACCCGTCTGGCCAGCGTGGAGAGTGTAGGCCAAGACTTCTGGCAGCTCTGGCCAAGTTTGGCTCGGGTAGTACAGAAAGGGTCGTGCTCCTGCAGTGGAGACAAAAAGACCTGATGATGATGATGATGAAAACAAACATTTTGTATGGGATTTGCATGAAATACTCGTACGAAAACGTGACGTCATGCTGTTTTGAAGTCAAATAGCTAAACCTTAATCATGCTAAAAATGGATATGATCAATGAAAAGTGACACTATCTTTTGACATATTATATTTATTAAACTGTACCGAATAATTTCTTTAGACCCAGTCATCTCTCCAAAAAAACATTCTAATATCGAACCTGAAATATTGCACCTTGGTATTGAATATCAGTATGGTTTCTGAACTCTATATTTCCTCAAACGAAACTTTGGTAATCACTAACCGTCTTAATAAATTCCGTAAAAATTAAATTTTGCCGTATCTTAATAAAGCGAGGACTAGCTTTATGACTTGGTTTAAACCATTATTCACCCTTGTGAAATCCAATGATATTTTTCTTTTTAATGAATGGTGCAATAAAAGTACTTCATTACTCATTCATTCACACGCGAGGTTCAACATCCAGTCCCTTATATGAAGCCGATCCTTCGCAGACATCCTGTGCTCACGGAAAGTGCATACAGACGATCAAAACTAACTTAATATTCTGTGCATAACCTTACAACAAACAAACACTTTTAGATTTAATTTGCAATGTTAGAAAATATTACACTTTGAAGAAAAAATATTGGGACAACGATATTAACTAAGTTACTTTTCTCCGGTCTGTGATATGTCAGACAATGTAAGGATTTTACTGACACTTACACCACCAAAGATAATAAATAAATTTAAACTCCCGTAAAAAAAGAGGAGTGTTATAAGTTTGACGCTAATGTCTATCTTTCTGTGAAATTGTAGCGCTCGAACGGGTGGACCAATTTCGATGCGGTTTTTTACGTAAAGGAAAGAAGTCTTGGAAAGGTGGAATTCTTTAGATCAAGAAGTATTAACTATGTTTAATAAAAAACGGTTCGGCCGTTTAAAAGTTATTAAGTCATTGTTTGAAAGTCGGGATTTTTGTAGATTTGCGTGTCAAATAATAGATGGCGCTACATAAACTGATTAATTCTACTATTTAGTTCGTCCGCACATCAGTAGATGGCGTTGACATATAAAACTATAATTTCGTTTGTCGACATTGAGTGGTAGACTCTAATTGGTCGAGGTTTTTTAATTGGTCTAGCAAATAAATAAACTCACCAGTGTGCAACATGTCTCTCCATATGTTGTTGTTGCCATTTGCGGCCATCAATGCCGACGGCGGAAGGAAATAAGGTCGCGGGAGAACACGCCGTATGATTGTATGTATGTATGAATGTATGTATGCACTGTCACACTGAGTCACACATGGACAGACGGACTGCCAATGATTCAATTTATTAAATGCATATTAGATCTATTGTTCCTATGTTCCTATGAGAGAGTCACTTTTTTTCAAGATCCCAATATTGTTTCAATAGTCTATGACCTATGACACATAGCTCAGGGTGGGGGGGGGCTGTTTGGGGTTTAGGGGCGACACACAATTCTTACAAACTTTCGCAATAAGTAGTTAGCTTAGTTAAAATTCCAAGAATAATTTGGACTTTTATTATCTTCGTAAGTGGACAAAATAGTCGCCATGACCTTTTCATATCGATTGGATCAACATTAAATTATTAAATGAAAGAAACTTAAGTAATTATTTTTAGCATTTAGATACATATTTCCGAATATCATGTGACATTTGTAAGTGGCCTAGATTGGACACAGGAAATATGTGAAACAACATAATATAGCGATAAATACCCAGCCGTAACTAAATCTTAAAAGAATATGTACATTTTCCCAAGGAACATAAAAGAAAATTATTTTTTAGCCTCTCATACATTGAAAGACCAGCTAATGCGATCATCATCAGATCTTTTCTCCACTGCAGGAGCACAGCCAGAGTAGCCAGAGGACTTGGCCTACACTCTCCACGCTGGCCAGACGGGTTGGAGAGGTCTCATTGATGTTTATAAATAAATAAATAATAAATAAATATATAGGGACAAATTACACTGATTGAGCTAGCCCCAAAGTAAGTTCGAGACTTGTGTTATGGGATACCAACTCAACGATACTATATTTTATAACAAATACATATACAGATAACCATCCAAGACCCAGGACTATTTGAAAAAGGCCATTTTCCAACTTGCCCTGACCGGGGATCGAACCCGGGACCTCTGGGTGGCGGACTAGCATGGTGACCACTGCGCCACGGAGGTCGTCGTTATAAGCTTCGGTTAGCTTGTATTTCCTAAGTCGCCTACTACGACATCCACGGGAGGACTTGGAGTGGTCCCATTGGACCACTCCAAGTCCTCCCTACTCTGCCGGAAAATACACTGCTCCTGCCATCATCCCAAGCCAAACCGCAGGACTCCTCACCAAACCGCCAGCACTTGTACGACATCGAGAGACCGTGGTACGAACGACGATGTAAATTAATTAACATTATTTACATTTCTAACATTTAATTTCTATTTTCGCATACCCTGCGACATTTATAGCGTCCTAGACACAGAAAGCTACAGGAAACGACCTTTTGCAAGTGGTTATTATCGCTATTAACTTATATGTCGATAACACATACAGTCACGATACGCTGTAGGCAAGTGTTATACACGTTTTAATGAACTGGCTCTTACTCGCGACTTCGTCGCTGATGTATTATTGGAGTTGGATCTAATATAGCGCTGGCCATGCTATAAGATTCCGTCGCTCTTTCTCGCTCTGGCATTTGACAGTTCTGATCGACAGAAAAGGATAGCAGCATAGAAGGTGCTGTTCCGTGCTGATGCGGATAAGACCCCTAACTGAATTTTTCGGGGTCCAGTAAAGCCCCCATTTGAAATAAATTATTTGATAGGAAACGGAGATATTGGAACGTAGTTCCTTATCGCGCGTTGCGAAAGGAGGCTAGGCGGAAAAAATTAAGACCAAAAGTTGTAACGACACTTTTTGCTATAGTTGTAAGCCGTGTGGCGTGCGCGTGTTTCTCTGTCTGTCTCTCTCTCTCTCTCCTAATTAATCGAAAGGAACTTCGTTCCATCCGGGTGTCCTTTGACACCTCCCAAGTTTTTTTATTTCAAATTTTGTATTGATAAAACCCTAGATAATTATTATTGACATTTCAAACTATTTTATGAACTACGAGTACTGTTTACAGTTAAATAAATAAGAACGCTTTTATTCGCTCATTTGCGAAAACAGCCTCTTTTGGCCATCTCCGTTTCCTTTCAAATATTTTTTTTCAAATGGGGGCTTTACTGGACCCCGAAAAATTCAGTTAGGACCTCTAAAAATTGATGGATTCCCATCGCATCTACAGTCAGCAATCCTTCACGTTGTAATTCCTTTTTCCACCTTCTCGCCCACCATCACACTTAAAGTGGCTTAAGTGGCCTCTGGGTATTGCGGCCTGGCCCCTATTTCTTCCTTTTGGAATATTGTTTCGGGCGATAACGTTTCCTCCCCCCTACTTTAACGAAATGAGGCAATTTGGTGTCATTCGATTCGGTAATCTATGGCTGTACGTCGTAAGCAATATTTCTTAAATAAAGACGTATGGCGACGTACGTAATAACAATATAAAAAATATTAAAATTGGCCTACGTTTAAGTGGAAGGAAATGTTATTACTTTTTGTATGGTTCACAACTGCACAATCCTCTTAAAGGGGCAAGACCTGCCTACCCCATAGGAATAAAGACGTGGTAGTGTAAGATTTTTTCTTTCTTTTCGATTCTGCCACAGCCTAATCATTCCGTTTTTTGCAAGTCACGTCAGCATTTAGCTGCCTTTTATCTATTTTTTTTATTACTGAAACTGAAAGTGACCAGACTGCGTTCGGTAACTGTTCTATTACATATTGTTCATGTAACACCGTTAAATAACCTAGAGTTTACGTTAGTAATTATATTATTCTTTGTTACCAGCTTACCAGAGATATCACTTCTAAAGAGCAATCGCGAGATATATCGTTTTATATTGTTATAACTTTTGTGCTTTTATCTATTTTTAAACCAGTTGTAGATCCGTCTATTATTTATTATTAACTAGCAGAAGCCAGCGACTTGGTTGCTGGCTGAACAACTTTTGCTAAGGCGTCATTTTTAGTGTTCCGTAGCCAAAAAACAAAAAAAAATGGGGGTTCCCCATACTTAGAACTGAATATCAAAAAAAAAATTATAAAACCCATACGTGTAGGGTATCTATGCATAGGTCTTCAAAAATGATATTGAGGTTAGGTAATAAAATATATGATGTTCATTACTATTCAAACTACCAGAGAAAACCAATTTTCGGTTAAAACGAAATCTATAAAAATATCGGTCGGTAAAATATTACTATTAGTTACAACGAACTACAAGAACTTTTATATAATGTTACTTGCTGATACGGAACCCGTCACGAGCGAGTCCGACTCGCACTTGGCCATTTATTATTCATGAACAGCGGTTTCCGTACGATAAACAAGTTAGTATGTTTAATAATCCAATCTTAACTCTTATGTATTTTAAATCACGCATAATTAGGTCTTCTAAAAATACTTTTTGATACGATATCTTCAAAATTACAGAATAAGTTTTGGTTTTAAAAATAAGTGGGTCAGAGTTATACTCTGACCCACTTATTTTCAAAACCAAAACTTATTCTCTTCAATAATTAACAATTACAACAAATAATAAGGTTTTTTTTAAATAATTTACCTACGTTACAAACTTATTAGAATTATAGGGCCAAGCAATAAATGATGTGGATAAAATAAAATATAACTATATTAAAATACTGCACAATAATATACCAAATGAGTTAGATACATAGGCAAAGAATTTTGTAATTAGAAACAGTGCCCGCTAATTGGTAGGTAGGTAGAACCTAACTAGGTAGGTAACCTAACTAGGTACTTACCAAATATATGTAAACTTTATGGTCAAGATAGAAAAGGTAGGTTTATGTTATGATGCAAATATCATTCTGCATCATCCAACATTTTGATAAATAGGATAAAAATAAAACAAAATATTTTTATCTTATCTATGGCCTGGTACAAACGTACAGAACGGCAATTTTGATGCCACGTCAACCGCCTCGGTAGCGCAGTAGGCAGCGCGTAAGTCTCATAATCTTAAGGTCGTGAGTTCGATCCTCACCCGGGGCAAAACCTTTTTGTCATTGTGTACCATGTTTTTAAATAAAGTTTGTTTTATTATCACTTTATTTGTTAATTTTAGAACTAAAAGTCTACAACCCGTATAATTTAAGAACTGTATATGAATGCTCTTTATTTTTTTATCCAAAAAATATTTCATGTAATTATTCAAATGTATAACAAATTACTTGACGCAAATGCACCAGCGGACCCATTTTTGAAACGCGTAGTCCCTAAACTAACAGTTTTCTTGTATGAAAATTCGGTCGTTTAGAGACTCATATCGTTTCAAAATGGCGCACCAGGAGGACGCATCTAGCATCTAGTGAAAACAGTCGTACATTATTACAGGCAGCCCTACCCACTTCCTGAGTTCCCGGCTCGCATACGTAATGCCTGCTTAGCATTCGCCAATGCCGGCCGCAGAGGTCACGGCTGGCGGCCGCGCGGTAATGACCTTTCGCTATCTCGGTATCTAAGCTCGGATTGGCAATGATACGCTTCCGGGAAATTTCGATTTCGCGATAACTTACTCAATACGCTATTTTCCAACAGGTTAATCGGATGCTATTTTCTAAACGTCAAAACAAACAGTTTCTATGGGATTTTGTATGAAATACAGGCAGACGACATCATAGTTTTTGGAACGAAGTTCCTTTATTATCGCGCGTTGCGAAAGGGGGTTAGACGGAAAAATTAAGATCAAAAGTTGTAACTACACTTTTTGATATACCTAGTTGTAAGCCGTGTGGCGTGCGCGTGTTTCTCTGTCTGTCTTTACCTCTCCTTTACCAATTAATCGAATGGAACTTCGTTCCATCCGGGTGTCCCTTGACACCTCTCAAGTGTTTTTTTTTTTTGGAGTCAAATAGCGCTCTTATTATTAAAATCTCGTTAAAATGGATATGTTCAAAGACAAGTGACATTATTTTGCGACGTTTTATTTTGTTACATATATACATACATACTATGACGACTTTATCCCTAATGGGGCAGACAGAGCATTTTGGGTCTTGCGACTTTAAGCAGATAGAACTCAGGGCTGCAAGACTCAAAGGCCACTTTCAGCTTGATGTAGGCAAAAAGGTGGATAAAGTAATCAAAATAGTGATGGGTTGCTAGCCGCATCGCCTATTACGTGTAATAAGATTCGATTTTTTGCCCATTTCCTCGATCGACTCTTACGATCTGCCCGGGCAGAGAAGCAGCTGGTACATTCTAAGTTTTTTCTTTTCTCCCAGACCAGCAGGTTTTATTTTGTTATCAGTACAAAATAATTTATTTTTGGCTTAGATAAATACCTTATTATTTTTATTATTCATATAAATAACATAATCCGAAACCGAAAACCAATTTCTTTTTTATCTGCCCAAAAATAAGTAAGTTATAAGCTTTTAAAATCTGATGGAAAGGGAAACTGTCAAGTAACATAAAACGGATGCACGTACAGCACTCTTGACGTCACGCTTAAGAATCTAATAAATAGTTAGTTATTTGAGTAAATAAACTTCCTAACTATGAAGTAGAACAAAAACTTAGCGAAACTGAAGGAAGGAACTACAAAAACCACCAATCTTAACTCAGCATATCACATATTTATCGCACCTACTTTTTACAAAATAGATTTCTTTGAACGAGTAGCATGTAATGTGCATTGTTTATAGATTTTAGTTTTAATTAACCAATTTCCAAAAAGAAGCTCGTTATCAATTCGTCGCGATCTTATATTTATTTTTTTGAGTATGTTCACTGATTATTCAAAGACGCCTTGGACCGATTTGGAAAATTCTTATTTTGTTATGGGTGACGTTGTTATATCAAATTCAATATGGCGCACTCTTTAGGCCATACAAGTAATGATAATGACCGATTTTTTTAAATCATAAAATGCTTTAGTTTTTTTTAAACGCATTATTTCTAAGCTTGGAAATAAATACCTACATCTTTTGCATAAAATTATGCTTACATTTTTTGCGTGCAACATCGAGTCTCTTTTTTGCATAAAACTTACAAATTATATCTCTTTAATAATATTTAAAATTCAACAAAAAAAAATATTTTTATTTTTTTTATATACATTTTGTTTTGATTTTTATGTCGACTGTACATGAGTAATACGAAAATTCCGGCCGACGTCTCAACTAAGTTTTATGGACGTGTTATGTGTAAATGCCACAGGCTCGCCGTGAGGTGAGACGCTGCTGGCATTGGTACACACCCTCGGGGTGTGCAGTGTGGTTGGTTCGTGTGAAAAGGTTTACAAGAAATAGAAGAATCTTCTTCATACCTACTCTCACACCACATTGTACTAGTGGCTCTGTGAGCTGCAGAAGTTATTCGGGTAAAAAAGTTGTTCAGACAAAAAAGTATTATGACATTTTTGCAAATTTCGTGTAATATGGCTGAAATATGATTTATTTAAAGTTATCAATCCCCATATATTCGCCATTTTGAAAAATGTGCAAAAACTAAATAATAAAATAAAAAAGTCATTTATTTCTGTAATCTTAGTTACAACATGATGCTAGGACTTCCCAGTGAGTAATTTTACGATACTAGTGATGGGAATGACCCAAACTGATAGGAAATCGATATAATTTTTTAAACTTCTCAAAAATTTCACAAAACCATTTTTAATGACCTACCTCGAGCATTTCCATGGCCAATCTGAGACACTTTGTCACTATTACAAGCCTTGTAAAAGCAATATAAAGCTTTTGCCCATGCTTTTGTTCCCGATTTTATCGCTAAATGGCGCTATTGAGCGGTGCTACAGTAATTTTAGGGCTACTTGAAATAGCCCGACATTTCAGAGTGGTTATTCTCAGTGGTTCTTGAAAGCGTTTATAAAGGGCGGAGGGAACCTTCCAATGACACTAAAACGCAAACTCATCGACATGCATCTTGCCCGTCCTAGCCGGCGTTCAGGCCTGGTCATTCACCGAGGATCAGAAGTCTGAACTCCGAGTTTTTGGCGGGAAGTCAAGGGGTCCATTTGGAGTTTGCTTTAAATTATTTTGCAAATTGATTCTAGTGGACTTTATAATATGAAATTGGTGTAGTTTGGTGTTATAAATGCTCATTCTCATGGACAATATGTGAAATGTTTAAAGTGGACAGTCATAGTGCGGTTGTAGTAATATTTATTTGCGGACTGCGGTGGGCGTCTTTGGGCGCCGTCGTCCGCCACTCAATCGGCTATGAAAACCAGTGGACTCGTATAGATTTGTGAAGCAATCAAAGGACCTATACCAACCTTTGATTGTATAGTTAAGGGTTTAGGATTAGGAATAAAGAAGAGATAAATAAAGATTGGCTCTAAGGACCAGTATTCAGAGCTGTAAATTAATTTAAAAAAAAAAGTCTGAACTCCAACTCCATCCAGTCTGAGCCATAGAACGAAGTGTACTAGGAGTGCACACTCCGTTCTAAGACCGACATCGTCGAGTGGGCCCCAAAACTGCCAAGTTGAAGTGGGATTGAGCGGGTCACGTTAGCAGAATGTGCCCTGAAAAATGTGCTCACAGGATGTGGATCCCCGAAAACGGTCGGCGTCGCAATGGTAGGCCAGAAAGCGTTTGTGCGATGACTTGCACGCTTTCCAGAGTGATTGGTCAGAAGCTACTCTGGATAGAGATAAATGGGAGAGACTTGTGCCCTGCAGTGAGACAGTCTATGTTTATTGAAAAAAAAATGCTAGTTTGTATATTGTCCATCCAAAAGATACTGGCCATTGATGCTTTCAAAAAAAAGAATTTTAAGTGAGTATATGTAAACACCACATACTAGTCGCGGACCGCAGCCATTAGTGCATTATGCAGTCAGTCATTGGTCCCTTAGGAAAAAATGACGATAATAAGACATCGTTTCAAGAAGTGTTGATCGTAAATACTTACATTAACTCTCCGCTTACACATTAGTAGGTACGTATGCTAATTACGTGATCCTTCAACTACATAATAATGATATAACATCCGAATGTTTACAAATAACTTTTTGCCCATGTTTTTCGCACTCGCCGTGCAAGGTCGCGTATTAAGACTCACGACGCATTCCGTCTATGTTATTCTATCGAGCTCATCAGTGAAGACCTTCGATGCATGATAAATGCTAAGGCAATTTGTCTGTCTGACAGTCTTTATCTGTGTTTTTTAAATAAGGTTCTTCTTTTTTAACCCCCGATAAAAACGAGGCGTGTTGTAAATTTGATGCTAAGGTCTGTCGGTCTGTCTGACTGTCAGTGGCATCGTAGCGCTCGTACGGACGGACCGATTTCGATGCAGTTTTTTTCACGTGAAAGCAAGTTCTCTTGCGGTGGTTCTTACTCTTAGCTATGTTTGATGAAAATCGGTGTAACAAACATCTCCAAGTACCTCGGTTGCCTGTTTTATGTATCTATTAGTCTGTACCATAATGTTTTGGTACTTTTGGTGCACTAAAGATTTTAACTAACTTACTAACTAGTATTTGACACAGCCCCGAACTCTGGTGCCCTCAACCTGCGAAGCCTTATGATGTAACCCAGTTTTTGCCGAATTATGTCAAATCGGATTACCGAGTGGGCGGCACTCGGTACGGCTTGGCTTACTGGCGTGTATGAATTGTAATCATATATCATTTATTTATTAAATTGTTACATACGTAACATCATCATCAGGTCTTTTTGTCTCCACTGTAGAAGCACGACCCTCTTGGCCAGAGCAGCCACAGGATTCGGCCACTCTCCACGCTGGCCACACGGGTTAGGGAGGTCTCATTGATGATAAGGTTACTAATAATTATCATTATCATCAGGTCTTTTTGTCTCTACTGCAAGAGCCCGGACTCTCTCTGTACAACCGGAGCCATACTTGGCTGGAGCAGCCAGAGGACTTGGCCTACACTCTCCTCGCTGGCCAGACGGGTTAGAGAGGTATTTGTTTAGCTTGTATTTCCTAAGTCGCCTTCTTCGACATCCACTGGAGGACTTGGAGTGGCCCTGTTCTTCCTTACCGGTAACCATAACCACTCGGCGTAAAATGGCCAATTACGAATTACGTCGTAGGTGAAATGAAGAGTGCTACGTTTTACGCCGTGTTCTTTCTAAGGGCTAAGAAAGCGGATTTATTCAGTCATATAGACTTTTATATTTGTTTTAAAGAGTTATTCATGAATACATATTACATGTATTCAATCATCATTAAAATTTATTCTTATGAATTCTTATGAATTAGAACAGAAACAAATTACTTCAGTTAATCATAAACCACATCGGTACGTTACAAAAGTACAGTTTTTTATTAGTCGTACATAATACATAAAGAAGACCTGATACTCCAAACCTCATTAGCACAGATGTACTCAGTTTGTTGCGGAGTTATTTTTGCTTTGTTTAAATTAAATATAGCCGTTTCAACAGTGAATCTATTTATACTCACAAACAGTAAAACCGTCGCGTGCGGACGAGGAGTGACATTCTGCAACTACTTTTCACAATAATATAATAAAGGCGAAAGCTTGTGAGTGAGTATGTTTGTTATTTCTTAACGCGAAAACGGCTGGACCAATTTTGTTAAATTTAAATTTAAAAATTTGGTATGCAGGAAGCTGACACGCTGGATTAATACATAGGCTAGTTTAGGCGCGGGTAAAACCGCGGAGCGCAGCTAGTTAGAAATATAAATACCGTCAGTAATCAGCATTTCAATATACAAATAAAATATTGATAGACTTAGCTAAAACTCTAGCCACAACCACGAATACATAGTCGCGACGTTGTCTTTCCGTTTAAAAAAAAATCTGTTTCGTTTTTTAAATAAATATTTTACGGCTCTGGATACAATCCCTTAGAGCCTATATTTTCTTTGTTTTTCGTTTATTTATTCCTGAAGTGCTATTTTTGAAACGGAGTCACCTAAACGAATGGTATTTCCATGCAAAAAACCGTCCGTTTATTGAGTCCGCGTTTGAAAAATAGCACCACTAATCATCCATCATGGAAATGACATATAAAGCAAGTTCATCGATAGTATGTACTGCGGACGCAAGTTTTGCAAGATGGCGGTTGGCAAGGTATGGTAAACGAAACAATAAAGTAAATTTTTACTTTATATAAAATGTCAACATCGGGATACGGTTGCTAAACCGTGGTTAATTGATCTCCACGCTGCCACTTCTAGGTCATGATCCAATATCAGCATTTTCTATCTAGAGGTAATATTCTGTAGGTAAGTACCTATTTTTGTTACCAACATTATACACGCTGACTTTTCATTGGTTTTGGAAAAGAAAATGTCGTATAGTAAATAAATTACTCTATCCATATACGTAATCCAAATTTGTGTATGACATAAGATAAAAAGTTACAAAAATGATTTCGATCGAGACCACGTAGTACACTCGTCCAAAACTGTCGCGTAAACTCGCGTGACCCCGGCGGCAGGCCGGCGGCGGCACTACTTATTGATCTCACGATTTTACTTTCGAGTTTTAGTCAAAAAAATTGGTTCTGAATTTTTATTTTGACTAGCTAATTAGGTCGTAGGTAGTAGGTAATTCTTATTAAGTGGCCTTCGGCTCCGAAACCAATAAAAAATCACCGTGTATAGTAACGTATTGTCTAGGAGAATAATCTGAAAAGCTCTCTCCTTTTGATGTTTTTAGGGTTCCGTAGCCAAATGGCGAAAACGGAACCCTTATAGATTCGTCATGTCTGTCTGTCTGTCTGTCTGTCCGTCCGTATGTCACAGCCACTTTTTTCCGAAACTATAAGACTTATACTGTTGAAACTTGGTAAGTAGATGTATTATGTGAACCGCATTAAGATTTTGATACAAAAATAGAAAAAAATAAATAAATTTTGGGGGTTCCCCATACTTAGAACTGAAACTCAAGAAAATATTTTTCATCAAACCCATACGTGTGGGGTATCTATGGATAGGTCTTCAGAAATGATATTGAGGTTTCTAATATCATTTTATTCTAAACCGAATACTTTGCGCGAGAGACACTTTCAAAGTGGAAAAAAATGTGTCCACCCCCCCCCCGTAACTTCTAAAATAAGAGAATGATAAAACTAAAAAAAATTAAGATGTTCATTACCATGAAAACTACCAGCGAAAATTGGTTTGAACAAGATCTAGTAAGAAGTTTTTTTTTAATATGTCATAAACTGCAATTTACCTTTCATTCAATCAACTCAAATATAAAAATAAATAAAAAATACTACTACGGAACCCTTCATGGGCGAGTCCGACTCGCACTTGGCCGCTTATTTCTTTTGGATTTAAGTATTAGTATTTAGTAGTAATCTACAACCACAGAGTACTGTATACTAGCGTTACTACAACTAAAAACTACAATCAAGCAGGTCTATGCTTGTTTGCTTGCTTATTAGTTATATATAAAAAAAAATCGAGAGTTGCAAGTCCTAGAGGCGATTGCCCATTTTTAGGGTTCTGTAGCCAAATGGCAAAACGGAATCCTTATAGATTCGTCATGTCTGTCTGTCTGTCCGTCCGTATGTCACAGCCACTTTTTTCCGAAACTAAAAGAACTATACTGTTGAAATTTCGTAAGTAGATGTATTCTGTAAACCGCATTAAGATTTTTACACAAAAAATGAAAAAAAAAACATAATTTTTGGGGGTTCCTCATACTTAAAACTGAAATTCAATAATTTATTTTTATCAAACCCATACGTGTGGGGTATCTATGGATAGGTCTTCAAAAATGATATGGAGGTTTCTAATATCATTTTTTTCTAAACTGAATAGTTTGCGCAGGAGACACTTCCAAAGTGGAAAAATGTGTGTGTCCCCCTGTAACTTCTAAAATAAGAGAATCATAAAACTAGAAAAAATATATGATGTTCATTACCATGAAAACTACCAGCGAAAATTGGTTTGAACGAGATCTAGTAAGTAGTTTTTTAAAACGTCATAAATCATAAACCGCAAATAACCTTTCATTCAATCAACTTAAATAGAACAATATAAAAAAAAAACATTTTACAAGACTTATATTATGTTACTTGCTGCTATGGAACCCTTCATGGGCGAGTCCAACTCGCACTTGGCCGATTTTTTCCTTCTGAAAAATATTGTTTCGGGATAACGTTTCCACTCTTTTTTGTATGGAAATGTACATGTACAGAATCCTCTTAAGGCGAACGCTTTTAGGTCTTACGGGGCTGGGTTCTATCTGCTTAAAGCTGCATGAACCAAAATGCTCTCTGATCTCTCTGCCACTGACCGATAGGTGTAAAGAAAAATACCTATGTATGTGTATGTATGAAAATAGCATCTTGCAACTCAATTTATTTTATAATTCATTAAACTCGTTTTTATATTTTAATAAGAGTCAAACACAATGTAATCAAGTCTTCGATTACTTTTCCTCGACTAGTAAATTACATAAAACACAGGTTACACAACATGTCAACGGACAGAAATGTTTTGTTATATTTGGTCTAAACTCTTTTTGTGGCCGAGACGATTTCTCTTTTCATGTATAACTAACTAACTGTGCCCGTAGGCTTCGCTCTCCGTGGGAATTTCGGAATAAGAACTATCCTATTTCCTTCCCTGGATATTAAAATATTTAGTGGTTTACGCGTGAAGTGGTAACAAACAAACAAATATACAAACTCACTTTCGCATTTATAATATTATATATAAGATATAATTCGCGAAAAACGGCCACTTCTAGCAAGTGTGCGTAGAAAAGCTTCACTTTGTCATTTTAACTGTAAACAGTAGTTCCAAAAATAATTTGAATATCTAGGGCTTGATCAAAAAAAAATTCAAATGATATCTCCGTTTCATTTAAAATGATTTATTTTAAATGGGGGCAACACTGGACCCCGAAAAATTTACGTATGCGTATATTCCTGTGTACATATACAGGGTGCAATTGAAATCATTAGCAATAATTTAACTTATTAACATACTCACATAAAGAATATTTTCTACGGTAACAACACCAAAAATTAATGCAGTAATTAAAAAGAATCAAAAAGCAAGAAAAATAACCAAAGTATCAAAACACTTACTTAAATAAATTATTAAAATTATTATTATTACTTCGAGTCGTGACTCGTGCGCGCTCACTGATACCTACGAGCCGCAAGGTCAGCGACCCGCTGCAATACAGCTGAACGGCGGGCGCGGCCGGCATACAAAAGTAGACTTTAAATTACATGAATAAGGTTGAAAGTCGAGTGGGGACGGGTCGTGTCACACGAACGCTTGAGGATAGTAGGTACGTTGAAGTAGGAACGAATGTTAGCGTACTACGACGCGACGAAATTGATACTATTACAATTAATTTCTTTTAGATAAATTTAATGACGATTAGTTTTTTTTATTTATAATTGAAGTAATGGTATCTATCAAAGAGTCTAACGCATGTTTAGAGATTTTCTGTAATATGAAAATGACGACTTTTGATTAAAGTTTTATTAGTCTTAAATTACTTTGTATCATGGGATTCATTGGTATAATAGATACCTAAAATATTGCCAACGAATTAATTACACCCTGTATAAATTAAATTAATAATAATTTAAATCGTCACAAATACAATTAGGTACCGTGAAGAAATATTTCCTTGACTTCATAGTATATCCAATTTTTAACATTTACCTAAGATTTTTCTCCCTGTTTTTTTCTAGATTTTGTAACGGTCAACTTCAACACATTTATCTACTTTTAATACCTAGAAAATTTCGACAAATATACCTCTATTTACTACCGTTATATCCTGCCATTTTTAAACGTAAATTAAATACAACAAAAAAGGTAAAGTTGCAGAATGACTCTCGTTCGTGATGCAGAGCAATCATGATCTTTCATAATCTCAACGCGGGTTGTGCAGTTATGCGCTTCCGTCTGTCCATCCGTCCGTCACTCCTGTACCTTGTACAGTTGTACCTGTGTGTTAACATATAATTATCACTACCTATTTGTGTAAACGAGTTATTATCACTATTGTTTTATAATTATCCGATGCTATTTTTAAAAAGCTACTTGTCTTATGAAATTATTTCATGACAGAGACATTCTTTGGATCAGAGAATCAATTGTTTGATCAAAACTTCACAAGTACACGTGAGAAATTATTACTGTGCAAGTAGCTACTCGGGAAATGTTTTTAGGTCAATCGGTATAATTATAAATTTATTTTGATTAGAAAGATACATTAAGATTATTTTCTTTTAAATTGTTCCCTACTTTATTGTTCTTCTTCTTTTTTGCGTGTCGATGGATTTTTCACATTTGATCAGCCCAGTAGTAGGCCACTTCGACGGCTTTATCGTTAGTTTTAAGTAAATTGATATAAGGATAAAACGAATAATAACAACAATCAACATTGTAAAAAAGGTTTTAGGTGAGAGAACTGTAAATTAATTCTGTGTAAAAAAATTCGACGTAATATATTCGAACACGCGTAATGGCCCCAATGCAGCAAATACAAGCTTTACATTTTTCATTTACATTCATCATTAGGTACTCCTAAAGTGTATAATTTAAATTTTTCATTCTTATAAATCCTTATCCGTTTTTTACAGAGGTGTTACAATCATCATCATCAGTTCTTTTTATCTCCACTGCGGGAGCACGACCCTATCGGTACTACCAGAGCCTGGCCAGAGCAGCCAGAGGACTTGGCCTACACTCTCCTCGCTGGTCAGGCAAGTTGGAGAGGTCTCACTGATGTTTATAACTTTTTTTCAGCTTGTATTTCCTAAGTCGTTTTCTGCGACATCCACGGGAGGGCTTGGATTGGTCCTATTCTACTCTGCCGAAAACGGCCATATGTTACAATATTTTATTTAAATATCTTTTATTATCGGATTTTAATAAGGTTCTTTAATTAATTCTAATAAAATTATCAAAATATTTAATAGATTGTTCTTTGTTTTATAATAGTTGAATAAGCATGAAAATAAAGTAAAGTGATCTATGCTAACACAACCAGCGCACCGGAAACAGTTTATCTTCGTGCCGCGAGGTGTTCTTAGTATTTATGAGTTCAAAACATAATTATACGAATTAACATTTCAAATGACACATTAACTTTAATATATTTCGCATTTACATAGAACACACGTTTTAGGATGAGTAGTTGAAGTACTTATGCGATGTGTTTGGAAAAGCCGTTTGCTGAATATTTTATGTCAATGAACTTTATTAACCACCGATGCAAAAGAAGGGTGTTATAAGTTTGAAATGTCCATCTGTGGCATCTTAGCTCTTAAACGAAAATAACCATTAGGATGCCGTCTTCTTTCGTGCTCGACGGGTTCCGTACCATTATCTAAAATCACTTTTGTTGTATGGGAACCCTACTTAATATTTATTTTATTCTGATTTAAGTATTTGTTGTTATAGCGGCAAGAGAAATACATCATCTGTGAACATTTTGTCTAGCTATCACGTGTCATGTGATACGGTCTGGTGAAAGACAGACAGACAGATGGACAGTGGAGTCTTACTAGTATAGTATCCCGTTTATTATACTCAAGGGTACGGAACCCTAGAAATGATTATAAATGTTTCAAATTCACACAAGAGACCCGGCTGACTTATGTTACGTATCATTGCATGACTCCGCTACCTTACCGAATTTCGAAGTACGAAATTCCGCAGTTTGCGAGATCGAAAGTATGCGATTATAATGAACGTCGTGTGGTACCTGGCAGAGTAAGAATACTTATATCCCTCCTCCCGTGGATGTCGTAGAAGGCGACTTAGGAAACACAAGCAAAACAAAGCTTATAAACATCAGTGAGACCTCTCCAACCCGTCTGGCCAGCGAGGAGAGTGTAGGCCAAAGTCCTCTGACTGCTCTGGCCACGTATTGCTCTGGTAGTATAGAGACGGTCGTGCGAGATAAAAAGACCTGGTGATGACGATGTGCGTCAGTTCGAAAGTACAATCACGAAGTACGAAATTCTGACTGCATCCCTTTATGTAGTCTAGCTGTGCCCGAGGGCTTCGCTTCCCGTGGGAATTTTGGGGTAAAAACTATCCTATGTCCTTTCCTGGGTATCAAACTATATCAAATTTCATCTAAATAGGTTCAGTGGTTGACGCGTGAAGTGGTAAAAAACCAATATACAAACTCACTTTCGCATTTATAATGAACCACCTAAAAACGCACGGTCTTGTGACAAATACTTAGCTCATCGGACAAATACAATTCGGCAAACCGTACCGAGCATATTTGTATACTATAGCATCGTCTGCCTACTAAAGTCCTACCCTAAAGGGATGACACGCCCCTTGCGTCACGCTAAAACTAACGAGATTACCAGTTAGTCACCCCACCAGCTGACTAATTAGATTTAGTCTAGTAATAGTATGCACATTGCCCAACGTTTATGCAACCAAACTGGTTTTAGTAATCGCGGATTATATCATGGTTACAGAGGATTGTTTGTTTTCGTAAACATTACATGTTCTGCATACTTTTTATTATTTTAAAATATAACATTACATATTTATAATTTCTTCACAGTTGCTACAACTTCATTAGATTCAAAGTTAAGCTAAACTTTGAATTTAATGAAGTCTAACCCTAATTAAAAAAATATCCCTCCTATCAATGTCAGAAGTGCAGACTTTTGTATGCAATTGACAGATAAAACAGTACCTTATAATCTATATAAGATCTAAATATTCAGTATACTTTAAGTAGATACTTTTACCTTCTCACTGACCATCTCGCTTTTTAGATCTTTCGGGCCAGGATTCTTACTGCTTAGAGACCCAAGACCCAAAATGTTCCAACACCATGGATGTCACCCTATCCCTCCTTACTTCACCAGGAATAACCCTTTAGAAATATTTTCAAGTCATTATTAGGGTTCCATACCCAAAATGTAAAAACCTATTACTAAGACTCCGCTGTCCGTCCGTTCTCTGTATGACACCAGGCTGTATCTCATTAACTGTGATAGCTAGACAGTTGAAATTTTTACAGATGTTGTCGCTATAACTACAAATACTAACAACTACTAGGGTAACTAGGCTCCCCTAAAACAAACGTAATTTTTTTATAGATAATACGGAACCCTACGACCGCGAGTACGACTTGCACTTGGTCGGTTTTCAATAATCTCATGCTGTCTTTACAGGGTCCGGCACGTAATATCGAAAGACACTTTAGCGACACACGTTGTGGCGAATGTCGCACATATCAACTGTAAGATACCAGATGGCTAAGGTGAACTTCCTTTATAAGAGTCTCATATAAGTCCAGCTTCAGATCGTGAGAGCGAACCCGCTCCCCTTGAGTCGGCGGCCGGCCTTACTGACCGTGCCATAAGCACTCCGCTATTGATTGATGACACATCTTGTTGTGATTTATATCGCACATTACTTGGCGTACAGAAGTGACCCTTAATGTAAATTCATTACGTCCACTGCTGGACATAGGCCTCTCCCAAGATTTCCAACATGGCCGATCTAGAGCGGCTTGAATCATGTAAATTAATATGTAGAAAACTGTCCTATGCCGAATGACCCACCAAATCGATAGCATAGGCTGGTGCTGAGGGAAACCTAAAACAAACATGATTTGAGAAAAAAAATTGTATTTCGTCTTAAAAATTTACTTTCCACCATTCCTCCGTTATAAGTTTATTTTATTAACTGAAAACAGTAACAATTTTGGGGTTTGAATTTTGATAAATTAAGTACTCTTAATTTTAGTCATTGTTTGAATTTTAATGCACATTAAAATTAAAAAAGAAAAGTTAAATTAGTTAAAATGCATTTTAACTAATTTAACTTTTCTTTTTCTTTATTGAATGTCTATTTTTTTATACTATTTGGATTTATATCGAGGGCCATGAATCACTCGCGTCACTCAGGATTCTAACATTTTAATCATTATGATCGTGAGAATCCTTTACTTGCTCGTCTTCATTCATCTATGGTCTTCACTTTAAATTCGTCTATTATTCACTAATTCTATTCTTCTCTATTCTTTCCCGGAACAATTTTTCACTAATTCTTTCCGAATTCAATCTCGCCACATAAAGTTTCATACAAAATTACTTAAATCAAAGAACAGAATCCCTTATCTCAGACTTAAATCGTAAGTTCTTCTCTTACACATTGCACGTTTCTTTTCATTTAGGACTCTTTTGCTTACATTCATAATTTCAAGAGAATCATAAAAAAATCATAACGAACCCGATTTAGTAGAAAATGTCTATTCTATTGAATCCTCAAAATGCTTCATTCATCTCTGGATATCATTTTATTACTAAGTTGCCGAAGCCCGCGACTTTGTTCGCGTGGGCTTTATGTCTCCGAAAAATGCTCATCAGGCTAAACAACTTTTTCTAAGGCGTCCTTTTTATATTTCTTATAGTTTAGCTGGACCATTATGGTTCAGACAAACAGACAAAAAGGCAGACTTTTTTAATTTTTACTCTATTTCTATGTCTCCATCGCCATGTATAGATAGATTTCACAATACATACTTGATGGTTAAAAAAAGCGATAGGTTTTTAATTAGATTCTAGATAGAGCTTGTTCATGTTCAGAATTTGAGTGCTACATCTGCATCCTCGGAGCTTTGTGTTTATGCTAAAGGTAAAGAAGTCATACAAGCGGCTGTTAAACACATGTTATTGCAACATCTAATTGCTTGTTTGTTGATGTAGCAGAGTCATTATTTTATTCATCAATCAAATCCAATCAATATTGGTGAACAGTAAATATTAAAAAAATAAAGATCATTTATTCTAAGACAATTACAAGTAAAGTCCATACAAACAAACAAATTTTATATGTAAAAGAAAGTTAAAAAAGTTACAGTCCATCAACCGAGGATTCACCGAGTGACATGTAAAACATGCAACTCAGTGAACCTCCTGAAGATGGCTGCATCCATCTTGTCCGCTATCATATTCAGGACTTAGTTTCTGCTCCCTCGCACTCTGCGCACCAATGATGAAGATTTCTTGCGCATGATAGCAAAAAAGTCGTCTAGTGCACCAGCGAACATGCCTGACGCTGCAGAAGCGTGGGAGCCGAAACAATGCCCTGAATAATTGCTAACATAGGAACCTTTTTAAACTATAGTTAGTTTAGGGGTCTTATTTGGGTGCACCATCGTGGTGACAGGATTGGCCATCCTGAAATCTGCGTGACCGAGTCCAGCTGTTTCCAGGTGCGCCGCGGGAAGGCTCCTATCATGTATACGTGTCGCAGGTGCCCAAACACCTGCACTTGGGAAGACTTGATGTCCGCAAATGACAAAGCTATCGATGTGGCCTGATACAGGTGTGTGAAAAGAAGAAGAAGTTTAGGGGTTTAGATAAATGAACATCGGCAAGAAGTATTAGCTCTCTTGTATCTATTTAGTTCGACTAAAGTAAAAACGAAAGGAAAAGTGGATGAGTTAGGAAATGGACGACATAATAAAGTGGACTATATCGCCCCAAAGGCATTTTCCTACAATATTTTTGACATAGCCAAAGACGTTATATGTTACATCTTTCATAAAGTTTTGATGCAATAAAGATTTGAATTATTGCTCCACATTTAATTATTAAAATAGTTACACCTTCTGATGTAGATTGCCCTTGAATTAATCACAGGCAAGCAAATATAATTGTTTGTGAACTAAACAGATTTAGAGCCAAGATCGTGGTCTGCATCTGACGGAGTTACGGCAGGTCGCCTTCTTCCAGATGTCTGTTCGAGAAGGTCGCTTACTCAGGAATAGCACAAAGCAAACAAATGCATTTGTATGCGATTTCAAAGGAATCTCCACCCACGGACTTTAAGAATCAACCATGTCTTATGTCTTGCTTGCCGCATGCACTATTCGGGTCCGTTCGTGCATGTTCGGCCGAGTTCGGAGTAGTCGAGCGTATGTCGAGACGATATATCATAAAATTCGAGAACATATCAGACATGCAAATTGTGATTTATTAAACGTATTTAATATTACATACTACGAGATGTAACTAGCGCACATATCACAGCACGCGAAATATATCTCATAAGTCCATAACACTCGTTCGGAGCATCAATTATGGGATATAAGACATGGTTTAGTGTAAAACTGTTGTTAAAGAAATCCGTGTATGTACCAACGCATATCACAGCACGCGAAATTTAACAATCGTTCGGGACATGATGTGGGATATGGGACATGGTTTAGGGAAATGTATCTTCTTTAGGTGACATGTGACATGATTCATTCCACTTCAGTGAAATGTTTTGCGCAACTCTAATAAGAATGGTTTCATGCGGGAGATCTACACGGGTCGCCCGTACTGGGTCCCGGAGTCAGGAAAGGAGACACACGTGAGGCAATGACCGTATTGGGGGCACTTCCCTTGGCTATTTGTATTTGCTATTGGGTGTTTGTCGTAATTTGGCAACAATTTGCAAATGCAGATATATGCAAATAGCAGCACACATAGCGGCTAAATATACAAATACAAATATTTGTAGCGGTGTCGTCGGTGCGGGCGCTTATGAATATGGTCATAGTAAAGACAGTTTATTTGCGTATTTTTGCGTATTTGACCTCTTTGTTATGCGTCGAAAAACCTACAAGCACCTGAATGCGCGTGTTTGGTATTGGCTTTATTTGTCAAACATACTGTCTACACGTGGTAAATGTTTGCCAAACATGCCAAATACGCAAATACAAATAGCCAAGAGAAGTGTCACCATATGGATAACGCTCCGGGAAGAGCTCGTACAACGTCACCCGCTCCTCTTATTTAAGGTACTCAGATCCCTTAAGTACAGTTAGAAATCATGTTACAATATTGAACAAATACTTAAAAATACATGAAACTTTTGCTTATTATAGATTACGATCGTGCCGTGCCGTTGCCGTGTGGTTTCCGCTTGTAGTGTGGTTTCCGGCGGAGTAGAATAGGGCTTCTCCGAGTCCTCCCGTGGATATCGTAGAAAGCGACTTAGGAAATACTAGCTGAACAAGGCATATAAATATCAATGAGACCTCTCCAACCTGTCTGGCCTGCTTGGAGAGTGTAGGCCAAAAGGCCAAAAAAGGTGTGGCTCTGGTAGTACAAAGAGGGTCGTGCTCCTGCACTGGAGACTAAAAGACATGTTGATGAAATCAATTAAAATTACTTCACTTTACTGCATAATCTTTTATTGCAAAGAAACGAATAAAGTATTACATACAGTACGAGCAGACGTAACGCACACGCCCCAAAAAAGTAGCATAATTATTGTATGTAAGTAGAAACACAAGGTGATGCAAAATATCTAGTTTTGTTCTAATTGCTCGGTAGCAACGCCCGCCAGTTACATAGAGTTATTGTGATATAGAGTCGACAACTTCAACATAAACTATGATATCTCTATGTCAGCCTTTAGGCAGTTTGAATCCAATAAAACATTGTGTAAGGGAAATATGACACAAAACAGCCAAAATAAGAGAGGAGTGGAAAAAGCTGGAAGAGGCTTTCGTGTCGCAAGACACGCCTGGTGTTGGCAAATAAAAGTTAAATAAAAATAATATAAATAAATAGGGGAAATATGTTGTTTATAGTTTTAGTAAATGTTTACGTTCGTATTTTTTGCAATGTTTAAGGTTTAATAATTATAATATTTATTTATTTATTTACTAAAAACTTATAATGTATCTACACTAAAATATGATTTTTACTTATCTGTTTTGTGTGCTAATAAAGAAATGAAATCTTACTTCCAAATGGACATAATATTATACTTATCACGTCTTCCTTTACGTAAATAGGTTTAAGACCAAATCGGAAACAACTAAACAAGTGAACGATCTCTCTGTTAGACATGGTCGACTCCATGCATAAGACATCCATCATTAACACAGTTTCACATAATTATTCAGAACAATACTCATACAAATTCATACAATCATACAATGACATGGTTTGCATGATTACACGCCTCCTTCATTCATAGAGTACACAAAAGTTTTTTTTATAGGTAAGTCTATTAATACTTATCCGTTTCCGATATACAGTATGTAAAACTAAACTGCCTCCGTGGTGTAGTGGTTAGAGCGTTCGGCTCACACCCGGAGGTCGCGGATTCGATTCCCAGCGGGGGCAACGACTTTGTGTTGTTGTCCTAGTTTGGTTAGGACATTGTAGGCTGATCACCTGATTGTCTGATAAGTAAGATGATCCGTGCTTCGGAGGGCACGTTAAGCTGTCTGTCCCGGTAACTGTCTTTGACATTGGTCGTTACCTAAAACCATATCAGAGGCCTTTAAGGCGGTTTAAAAACTCTGACACTAGTGTTAGTCACTAACACGCACGTTAAGAAGAAGAAGTATGTAAAAAACCCTGTCTGATCCGTTCAGGTAATGTTGGGTAGCTTGTGTAGGTTCTATTTATCGGTTTCTTCCAATCCTGAAATCGCAAAAAAAAATCTGCGGCTCCATACAAAATTAAATACCTACCGTTTCATTTACAAAGCTGTAGATTTTTTTCACTCGAAGACGCCTAGATCAATTTGAAACATTCTTAAAACTTGGCAGGTGGTCCCATAGAATTTTATCAAAATCGGTCGCGTTGTGTAGTTTGGTGTTAAAATTGGTTTTTAACCCGTAAAGACCCGGACGGCATTTATAAATTTCCACGTTCATCTTTATTATAGGAAAATAAAATTAAATTTAACTTAAATTCAAACTATACAAACTTATTAAAATTTAAATTAAAACTAAAATTAAAACTAAAAATTACAAATTATGTAGTCCCACTAATATATTACCCCTTGGCAACGTGGCCAAAGGGCTGGCAGCATTGCCACGTTGTATGGCAATGCTGATTCTTTGAGCCAGATAATTACCAGCCCTTTGGTCACGTTCATTGTCTTTCTATTGTGTCTGGTATTAGCGGTTGCGAATGGGTTAATTTAAAAAAAACTTTTAAACAAAGAATGACCAAGAAAATTTTTGAAGAAAAAAACAATGATTCTTTATCATATTATCGCACAACAAAGTAACTGTCTCTTCGTTTTGGACCTTCACAAAAAGTAGAAACCTCGATGTCTGAAACTCCAACCTACTTAATTATTACGAGTCTTCGTAACTACTGTGTGATAATCCGATCATTGCTGATAACATAATCTACCGTTCTTTTTACCCAACTGCGTTATTAGGAGAGTTATGTTTTTCGAGTAGGTATACATACAATGTCCTTTTTAATTAAGTACAAATATTTTAAGGGGTGATTCAGTCCATCATTCCTAACAACTTTTCCCAATGAATGTATATCAAAACACGAAAAAAATTTTTCATTTTCCATAGTAATGATATCACGTGACTACGTCGATTTGTATGAAAACCTAAAATATTTTTTTCGTATTTCGAAATACATTCATTGGGAAAAGTTGTTCAAAATGATGGCCTGAATCACCCCTTAAATTATTTGTACTTAATTAAAAAAGGACATTGTATATGTATTGTACGAATTTGTGTATTTCTATTGGACGCTCTGCAGCATAATAAACGGTATTTGAATTATCCGGGGTTAATGGACATTATCCGGGGTACAATGCTGCTCATTTGAAATAATTTATTTGAAAGGAAACGGAGGTATCACTTTAAATTTTGACCCTTAAATGATTGATTTCAAATGGGGCACTGGCCCCGCAAAGTTCATGTATCCTATTTGAGGGGTATTGTGACACTGAAGGGTATAAAAAAATTAAACAAAAACAAAATAAGTAGCGGATTGTCGAAATTTTTCCAAGCAATCAAGTTTTTTTAAATAATTTCTGTCTTGCTGCTAGAATACACAAATGCATTTTATTCTTAAGACCATCTTTAGTCAATAGACAGTATCGAAAAAACATGCAATAACCTAAATAATATTTAATCATTTTGTTCAGAAATTAACGAATTGAAATGAATACTTGTATGGGGTTGTATACATACAAGAAAATCTGAAAACGCAGACTTATCTCACAGGTTCTTCCATTTTTTTTATAAGAGCTTGACGTATTTTTAATACTACAATAATACAATTCAATTTAATCTGCCTTATTTTTTATTAATCCAGCAGCCATGATTGCATTATCAAAACTATTACGAGACCTCTCATAACGTGTGAGATAATTTGTACGTGATAAGATCGGGCGGGTCCCCCGCGCGGATCGTTCCGCGGCCGCGCCACGTGCTGCTACTCCGCTAATCACTATGCCGACTGCGAGTCTGCAATGTCATGCGCCGCTTCCGAGCCTTTTACCGCGCATCCCGCGATCTTATAAAACCAGCGGCTCGCTCGCCGCGCGCCCGCAGTCCATACCGCGCACCCGAGCGACACGCACGCTCTTGTAATGCAATAGTGGTCTCCCACGCGATACAACATGGAGGGGCTCCCCCCCAGCCAGTCGCAAGAGCCGGACGAGGGCATTTCCACCGACCGCAGGCCCTCCACCGACGACCACGCCGATCTTTCAGATTCGGCCTCCGAAACGGGCTCAGGGGGCGGCAAAGACTCCGGCTGCGAAGTCGCCGCCGAGCAGCAGGAGCCCCCGTACACGCCACCCGACGACGAGCTAGCCAACAGAATCGTCTCTCAAGTGGAATTCTACTTCTCCGACGCCAATATCACTAAGGACGCCTTCCTGCTCAAACACGTCAGGAGAAACAAGGAGGGGTATGTCTCCTTGAAGTTGATATCTAGCTTCAAGCGCGTCAAGCACCTCACCAAGGATTGGAGAGTCGTCGCCGAGGCTTTAAAGAGGTCTACGAAGTTGGAGATCAACGAAGCTGGGACGAAGTTGAGGAGGATCGACCCGCTGCCGGCGTACGATGAGACCACGCCGTCCAGGACTGTGGTGGCAGTGCGGATGCCCATCGACCGCCCGACAGTTGAAAATGTGTCCAGGTTATTCGCCAGCTGCGGAGAAATCGCGTTAGTCCGCGTGTTACGCCCAGGAAACCCAGTACCGGCTGATGTGCGGCAATTCCTCAACAAAAATCCGAGTTTGGTGAACTGTGTGTGTGCATTAGTCGAGTTCACGGAGTCCGAGTCGGCGAGGGAAGCCCTGCGGCTTCAGGCCGTGGACGAAGAGGGCATGCGGGTGTACGAGCTGAACGGCGTGCCTCGCGAGCCGAAGAGGAAGACGCCGGCGCGGCGCCCGGCGGTGCGCCGCCACGAGTGCGAGTACTCCTCGTGCTGCAGTGGATCCGAAGCTGAGTTTGAGTACCGCTACACCCAGCCATACTACCGCCGCAGTTCTAGTGGTTTCTTCGCGCCACGTTCTCCGGAAATCCAGACGTGGGTGCCTCGCCGACCGTCAACCTGTAGTCATAGTTCAGATTCAGGAGTTTCTTTCTACTGCAATTCTCGAAGGACGTCCCAAGTCAGTACCGGCAGCGCTAGCAGTGCGGAGGGTTGGCTGTCGCGGCGTTTGTCCGGTTGTTCCTTGTCTGGGACGGAGTGCGGCGGCAGGCGGTTGTCCTGCGCCCCCAGATTCGAGCCGCGCACTCCTATGGTGCCTGATGGAACCCGAGGTTTCCACGCCGCGGCTCGCCAACGCCGGATCTCGGACCTAGCGCTGTACTCGCGCTAGAAAGCGGCCGCCGACCGTGACACCTTTCTAATCGTTGGATAACGCCTTTCACGTCATTTTCGATCGTAGGAAGCGAGCGTCCGACTGATCGCGTGCGCTGGCCGCTAGTTGTAATGTTTCCTTGTTTTCTCTACAACGCTGCGCGAAACGAACGCGCGCCTCCTTTTATATTTTTTATCTCTCAAAGTTACCTGCCTTGGAGCGCGTTCGTTTCGGCGGCGACATGTGATCGATAAGCTCATCTAGTTGTAAGTAACACAGCTGTGTTTAGTTGTAAATTCGTGTAATTTATTAGAGTATTTATTTGTATTTATTACGAGTTGCGCGCGCGCGGCGGGCTCGAGTTTTCATCAGAGTTATGTTAGAGTTGTGAGCACAAACAAACATACAAAATCGACATTATGCGATAGTAGACTCCTTCTAGAGACGCAGGCAGTATAGCTACAGTCTTATCTTTTCTGGTCACAATTAGAACTAGAGAAATGCTAAACAAAATGTGGCAGTTCAGATGTGAATTGCAGCGAATGCAGGCAGATATAACCGGAAAAGATAAGTCGGTAACAGAGCATGAACATTATGCAATATGAATTGAAAGTAAAAGGCTGCCTCTTCTCTTAGACCGTTAAGAGCCCGTCGCGTTTCGGCGAACCTGACAAGTTATGATAATTGATAAGTCAAGAGTCAGTCGCGCCATTTTTTGTAAGTTATTGTAAGATATGTGATGTACAGTGATTATATTTATTTGGAGCCCCGCACAACGCTAGCTGGGCTCGGCTTTGTAAATTTTAATATAAGATTTTGAAGTATTTTGTTTTTTTATTATTTAACAACTTTTGGAGTGACCGATGGAGTGTCTAACCTATAAATAAGGTTCATTTGTTATAAAAAATCATGTAAGTAACATGGAAGATGTTCTAGAAACGCGAATTTATCTTCGAAGATCATTTTCAATCCTATTAAGGCAATATTAATAGCCAGGAAAAGACTTACGTTTATAAATGTGTGACATTTTATATAAAATATGCTACTAGTAATACCTTGTCTTACTTGACTATCACATAAATTAAAAGCTTGTCTTCTATTAATAAAATAATAAAAATTAAAATAAAAACAGAATCCACTAGTTCCGGCAATAAGTTGTTACAACAAACATTTGGTAAACAAACACCAAACGATGAATAAAAGATATCCTGTAGTTACCCAGAAAGTCCTGGTCTCTGTCTATTTAGCACTGTCCACCCTATGAGGGATAAAGACGTGATAGTGCACGTACTTATTAACCAATGAAAAGAAAGGCCAGGTGCGAGTCCGACGCGCGAAATAATGGTTTCGTGCCATTATCTATAAAAAAAACACGTTTTATGGAAGCACCACTTAAATATTTATAATATACCGTTTTTAGTATTTGTTGTTTAGCGGCAACAGAAATACATCTGTAAAAAATTCAACCGTCTAGCTATCACGGTTCGTGACATACAGCCTTGTGACAGACAGACGAACAGTAGAGTCTTAGTAATAGGAGCCCTTTTTTACCCTTTGTGTATTCCTATGTTTCTAGATTACTCAAAGACGTTCGTACGGCTCTAGTTACTAGTAAGTTAATTCCTTTTTTTATGAAAGAGTATAGACGAAGAGAGGCCTATGCTCAGCAGTGGGCGGAAGAAGGACTGACATGATGATGAAAGAGTATACTTTCCAGTTTGTCCCATAGAAATATTATCAAAATTGGTTCCAAAGGTTTATTATTATTATTATTTATTTATAAATCACATACAGATTGACAGTTATTCACCAAAGCATCTGCACTGTAGTCAAGAAATAGGTACAATATTAATAGTCAATATGATAAAATAACAGAAAATAAAGAACATGCACATCAATCAATATTCATTTAATTTTGTTCTTAATCGAAAGTAACTGGAAAGAATATGCTTTTCAGTGAATGTCACTACTATTGAAGTCTGTTTTTGTTTTGAAAAAATGACAATAATTTAAAAGATATTTATAACTTGTTATTATTTTTTTATTGCTACCATAATCAAGAAAATATTATGAGATTCCGTGCCTTCTATAAGGTTTCGTCTATTCCACTTGAAATGTCAATTCGTACCTTAATTTTGAATAACAGCATTTTTAACGATCGGCGGCCTTGTCCAGGGAAAGTGGGTTGCATTTTGAGTGGCTCGCCTTGTCGGATCGATTTGGTGTCAGATAGGGTTTCCCAACAGGTGAATACACTTGCACTTACCTATTGACATTGGCATTATAATTAAAGCAAAGGCATGTACATTTGACGACCTCCGTGGCGTAGTGGTCACCATGCTAGTCCGCCACCCAGAGGTCCCGGGTTCGATTCCCGGTTAGAGCAAGTTGGAAAATGGCCTTTTTCAAATTGTCCTGGGTCTTGGATGTTTATCTATGTATGTATTTGTTATAAAATATAGTATCGTTGAATTAGTATCCCATAACACAAGTCTCGAACTTACTTTGGGGCTAGCTCAATCAGTGTGATTTGTCCCTATATATTATTTTATTATTTATACAATACTAGCTGTAACCCGAAACTTTGTCCGCGTAGAAGTCGAAAATGGTTCTAATAAGATTTTTAATTGTTGACCCCGTGGTTTGGGCTGTTCGTTGATGTGTCAGTCAGTCACCAATCAGTCAGTTTCCTTTTTCCCGTCCCCTTCCCCGAAAAATCCTTTCTTAGTCTTAGTGCACCCCTAGACCTTATAAGGAACCTATGGGGCAAATTTGGAGTCTCTAGGCTCAGTGATTTGGGCTGTGCGTTGATATGTCACTCAGTCAGTCAGCTGCCCTTTTATACACGCTGACTTTTCATTGGTTTTGGAAAAAAAAATGTCGTATAGTAAATAAATTCCTCTATCCATATACGTAATCCAAATTTCTGTATGTCATAAGATAAAAAAGTTGCGTAAATGATTTCCGATCGAGACCACGTAGTTATACGCCGGCCAAACAGCTGCGGAACGCCGCGCCGATGACCCCGGCCGGCCGGCGGGCGATGTATGGCGGCGGTACTACTAATTGATCTCACAATTTTACTTTCGAATTTTAGACAACATTTTTTGTTTCTGAATTTTTATTTTGATTAGCTAATTAGGTCTTACTAACGATGCCTATGAAGTGGCCTTCGGCTTCAAAACCGATGAAAACTCACCGTGTATATATAGATTTAACAAAAACCCTGTCCGATCCGTTAAGGTTATGTTGGGTAGCTTGTTTAGGTTCCCATCCCTAAAAGCGCAAAAACAATCTTCAGCTTCATACATTTTGGAACGGTAGGTATTTAATTTTGCATGGAGCCGCAGTTTTTTTTTTTTGCTATTTTATTTTTATTTTTTCTTTGGGCCTATGTCCAGCAGTGGACGTTGTGCGGCTGAAATGATGAGAGATGGGAGAAACCGATTAATAGAACCTACACAAGCTACCCAACATAACCTTAATGGATCGGACAGTGTTTTTTTACATATTGTATCTCTTTTATTATTTAAAATGCGTACAGGAATTAACGCAAAAATACCTTTCGGTGTAACCCAGACGAAACGTCAGCAAAAAACAAAAGTTATGTTTCATGGTTTTGCAGTCTGGTTTCTGGCAGAGTAGAAATAAATCATTTAAAAGGAGATGGAAAAATCATTTAAAAATTTGTCTTGAGCAATAACCAACTATTTAACCAACTATTTAGCCGATTTCTAAAAAGGAGGAAATGATCAATTCGTCGCTATCTTTATTTAATGTATGTTCACCGATTATTCAAAGACGCCTATACCGACTTGAAAAATTCTTTTTTCTTTAAAAGGTTATATACTTCCCATCCCAAAGAACATGTATTGATGATGTGTACACTATTTACAGTTTAAAGTAAGAACGTAAAGCTTTTATTAGCACATTTGCAAAAAATGGCCTCTTTTGGCAAAGGATTTAAAAACAATTGCCGCACGCAACTGCTGTGAATCAAAGACAACAACGAGCGTACTTCAAAATGTCGTCGTTACGTTTTTTAAACTTTTTAAAACAAAATATTTCCTGAAGCTTTTTACTTTATACAAATACTATCACATCTTCGTCCCTAGCGGGAACGACAGAGCTCTGGCCCTATAACCCGAAGCAAGGTAGTCGCCTATTCGCGCATTTCCTAGATCGGCATTAACAATCTACGCAGGAAGAAAAGCAGCTAGTACATTCTATGTATTTTTCTTTTTTTCCCAGAGCAGCATGTAAGCTTGAGAGACAATTTAAAAAAAACTTTTATAACTGTTGAATTACATAATGCAGTCGGAAACTATTTTATGACATCATCTCAATCAAGTAGTGAAGTAATAAAATACTTTAAAGTATTTTTTTATTAATCAAAAAAAATATTTAAAAAGTTAAGCATCACTTTATAAATTTTGTATTTTCACGAATTTTTTAAGCATATAACTTGAAACGCTTTGGATTCATAATCGAAGAAGCAATGTTTAATGAGATTCAAAGACACAGACATCCGGTCGGCTTACCTTATTGGTGTCAGGCCGAGGTGAACCCCTCCGTTTGTAAAATTGGTCACAGTTTCTTTTCAGACGATATTTATTACCTCACGGTCCTTGTGCTAAACTTTATGTCAAAAGACCATTCAATTTCTATGGAAATAAAAAATACGGCATGACTTTTGTTTTTTTTTTCAATTTAAGAAAATTTTTTTTTTTAATAAGCTATGTAAATATAATAAGGTTTTTTAAAATTATTTTACGGCCCTGGAAACGAATGTTTTAGTATTTTTTTTTATTCGAGTAAAAAGATATTTCGAAGAATAGAAGATAAAAACATTTTCGAATCTGTTATGAAACTTTGAATAATCGGCCGTTTGTTCCCACCTGCTATTAAACAGTTCCATGGTAGAACTAATGGTAATTTTATTTCGCACTAGTCCTATGATCTATAATGGTTCTCTATTTCGTCTCATAAATTTTTTATCCATAATTTAAGATCTCTTAATATTTTTTTCTATAATAATCATATGTCCGAATGATGCCTAGCCCTTACATAATATTGCATAATATCACGTGCCTGAAAGTTGTAATCCCGAAATACAACGTGCTATAACTTTTTTGCTATAAATATTATGATCCATAATCTTCGTGGCTTTTGGGTCTTGCGGCCCTGGGCTCTGCATAGAACTGCAAGACCTAAAATGCTCTGTCTGCCCCATTAGGGATAAAGACGTGATAGTATGTATGTATGTATCCATAATCTTCAAAATGTCTATTCTTTTTTTTAATAATTATAACGTGTTCTAATTTCAAAGTGGTTTTTGTGTCTGTATTACTTTCGCCCTAAGCTTGAGTAGCTCGCTCGCTTCGCTCGCTCGCTCGTGTCTTGATCACGAGAAACCTAACGAACCTAACCTACACTCCACGGCAAAGTGGTTTTTGTGTCTTTGTTACTTTTTTTACAAAATTACGGATATTTGAACATTATAGATTCTGAAGATTATTGCAAACTTATTATGGATTTTGATATTCGGACATAGAATTTTAGGATAAAAAATGGAGTACCTCTATAATAGTAGAACTAGTGGAACTCTTAAACGTACATAAAAAAATCAAAATACTTTTATGAAGTAGTTCAAAAATATTTTTCATCTCACCTATAAAAACTATGCTTTTGTCTCTAAATGGTAGGCATATTTATTTATGGAGGGCAGGTTTTTTATGAATATGAGGGTAAGCGTCTTGCGTCCCCCCCCCACCCCCCCTAAACCAAGGCTCTATATACCACGTAAGGGATAAGTCGTGTGGCGGAGTCTTATGACAGACATATCTACACATAACATCTCTATCTCAATGATAATGTCACGGGTTATTCCACTTTACTCCGAATACTTTCAATTTAACTCCCAAGCCACCAAGCAGCTTGGGGGTGAAGACAGTTTTTAGTTTTGAAAAATTATATTTGGTATTTTTATTGCGGATTTTTTTTTAAAATTTTTTGTGGTAAGGCTAAGTAAAGGTAATTTTTTTTTAACAAAATTAGAGCATTACAATTAGCTTATCTAAAATATTTTTTCTTAGGTTTCTCAATCCAATCAAAATTAAAGATCAATCATTATTGATTGATCTTTATTGATTGGACCCCATAATTTTGACGAATTGAAATAGAAAAGCAACAAGCATTAATTCTATTCCTAATTTCGTTCGTTTTATCAATTATAAAAAAATATCAAAAACATTATTAAGTAAGCTAAAATCTTAAGCACAATAGCTTCGGAGATAAGTGAAACAACGTCTCGTCGCATAAATGGTGTCATAATTTGTAATACCTGACTTCCCGAGCAGTTACCTTGAAATCTTGTGCATCGGGCTGACAACAGTGAGGTACAGTGAGCCGCAGATGAACTGTGACTATGACACAGGTATGGCACTTCATAGAAACGGAGCAGCATATTTACCTAGTACTACTACAAACGAAACAATACATCCGTGCATACGTCAAATGTGTGAGTTAAACAATCAGGCTAGTTACCACAGAATTTGTTGCTTTGCTTACTTAGACCAATTTGGTACCTAATAATTATTGTGTGATAATAAATGTTTTTTTTCCCTTTTAATTCATGTGTACCAAATAAACTGCTCCCATGCTGGTCTGGGAGAAATAAAAAAAACTTAGAATGTACCAGCTGCTTCTCTTCCCACGCAGATCGTAAAAGCCGATCGAGGGAATGGGCAAAAATGCAAATCATGTTAACAGGCGATGCGGCTAGCAACCCATCACTGTATTGATTGCTTTTCCATCTTCTCGCCCACCATGACGCTAAAAGTGGCTTTTGGGTCTTGCGGCCCTGGGCTCTGCATAGAACCGCAAGACCCAAAATGCTCTGTCTGCCCCATTAGGGATATAGACGTGATAGTATGTATGTATGTACCAAATAAACAATTTTTCTTTCCTTCTTTCTTTCTTTCTTTCTTTCTTTCTTACCTGTTTTCATCACTCAGAAATCTATAAAATTTTCGTTCTTTATTGTTTTCCGTGGATAAACAATGAAAATATGCGCAGTTTCTTACCATTATGATTCAATAATCCCAAGTTACTCGCGTAACGTCAACGTGCGATTAGCAAGAACCCTGTCTTATAGGCGCTTACACGGCCCAATAACGGGGGAGGGGTTGCGGGGACGCCAGATTGCGGGGGACTGTGCGAGTTTCCGTTCTGTACCTATGTAGTACAGATTAATTCTGTGACTATGATTTTGTATTTAACGTAACAACACCCTCCACGAAATAGTTTGTAAACTAGTAAGTAATTAGTTTACAAACTGTCTTGTGGAGGGTGTTGCATGGCGAGAACGGGGGAGAGGTGCGGGGACGGGGAACGGGGACGCATATTGCATGGGACCTTAGGAGATTCCGTTCTGTATGTAAGGAGTACGACCCTCTGTGTACTACTAGAACTAGAGCTATAGCCAGAGCAGCCAAAGGATTTGGCCTACACTCTCCACGCTGACCAGAAGAGTTGGAGAGGTCTCATTGATGTTAATAAGCTTTGTTTAGCTTGTATTTCCTAAGTCGCTACGACATCCATGGGAGGACTTGATGTGGCCGTATTCTACTCTACCGGAAACCAGACGGCAAATATATTTAATGTATGTAATACTTATACATATGTTAATTATATTGCATTACCTTGAACGCAGTGCATCACAACACAAGTTCAGCGTATAAATAGCTCGCGGAAGCTGTCTGCCCCGTTAGGGCCAAAGACGTGTAGCCTGTAATTACATAGATAATAAACGGTGTCACTCCTCACTTAACAATAGCTTCCGGTGTGGCATTAAGGCCTATTTACACGGTGCAAGTTTGTTGTTGCGTACTATTTAACAAGCATGACAAAGCGTATTTTTTCGTTTCTCTGAGAAACTAAAATTAACTAAGATACAGCGCATTTAAATTTCGTATGACGTCACGGATAGGTACGATTTTTACTTAGCGGTCGCAAGACCCCACTCCAGAACTTTGATGCTCCGTATCTTTGTGAATTTTTACTTTTTTGGTAACTGAAAAATATGGGTCCATTATTTTTGGATAATCTAAAAGACGGACTAACCACAATCATACTTTTCTGACCCTGTCAGCACTCCTATTGAAACAATAAATTACTGCTAAGGTAGAAATTTAATATAGTATATATAATATTGCTCAGAGGGTCGACGATATTAAGCAAGTCGCTGGTAAGAACTGGATAGCAGCGGCCGCGGACAGAACGGGATGGCGCAGACAAAGGGAGGCTTATGCCCAGCAGTGGGTCTTTGAAAGCTGATGATGATGATGGTGGAAGTTTTGTTTAAACCGTGCAAGACATCTATTGCTTCACATTAGGGCTACTAGGTAATTGTATGGTGAAAACCAATACAAACAGATACAAGTAATAAATAATAAAATTATACTAATAATAAATAATATTATACTAATACTAAACAATAAATAATAAAATTATTTATTATTAGTATCTCCTTTTGAAATCACGAGTCTTTTCTCCATGGTCCTTTATAATGTCTAACAAAATATACTGAAACTATGTTAAGGGTGAATTCAGTCCTTAATACTTAACAATAAACGACCTAATATGTAGTGTAGTGTAAATGAGGCTTTAACTTGGACACAATTCTTCACAAGTCAGTATTTATAGCTCGCGGAAGCTCTTTCCCGTAGCCTGAGATTGTGAGAGATCAATAAAGTAATTACAATTAGGGTCAGTTCAGACAGAGAGGAGGGCAGCGGAGAGGATTTTTTATGACAATCGTAAATAAACTTTAAACTATTAGCATGTTTTAAACATACAGACATACACTTTAGGCTATGGTAATATTCTTATTTTCATTTAAGTTACTAAATTAATTGCCCGAGCAATTTTCCTCTCTGTCTGAATTAACCCTTATAGAGTTAACCGCATGTAACGGCTGTGCGGAATACCCGTTCGGTTCAGCCGTAATACGAGCGACCCGTACGGGAAACGCCCGCAGTGCTGTGAAAAAGCCGCTCCCGCGCAGTTGTACTTGGAAGTTCCGTACGAAACTATCCGCGTCACTGTGAAACGATGTTCTAGCAAGCCCGTACAGGCGATCTGTGTACGGATCTCCCGCATAGCTGAGAAACCAGCCTTATAAGTACTTACGCCTCACTCGTTTTTATGCGTCTTATCAACTTATCGCGTTCATGGTCATTCTTATCTGTTGACAGGGCTGCTATAGTTGCCTATTTCCACTATTCTCAGTTTCGCCACAGATTACTAATAAGTTACTACGTTTCGCCCATTCCCTCCATCGGCTTTACGATCTATGCGGGAAAAAAAGCTACTGCTACATTTCACTTTTTTTTTTCGTTTCTCTCAGAACCAGCTTTATAAATAAACTAGCAGTCCATCCTGGCTTCGCCCGTGGTACATACATAGCCTATGTCACTCAGGGATAACATACCTATCCAACAGTGAAAGAATTTTTAAAATCGATCCAGTAGTTTCGGAGCCTATTCAATACAATCAAACAAACAAATCTTTCCTCTTTATAATATTAGTGTAGATTAAAATTGTGTGGAAGATGGAAGCCCTCTGTTTGCAGTAGTTGGCATATATACATCGTGGAAGGGACATAGTCGTAATAAATCGAGCCAAGAGCTTATATTAGGTCACTATAGTATGTAAAATTAAAGTAACAGTCAAAATTTAAAACAAAAAACAGCCTTACCATACGAAATTGGGTACTTTCCTAAGTCAAAAATAAATTATTTTGTACTAATAAAAAAATAAAGCGTCGCAAAATAATGTCACTTGTCTTCGAACATATCCATTTTAACGTTATTTTAAATTTATTATTGTAGAAAAACTGAATATAAGAGCGCTATTTGACTCCAAAAATCAATGACGTCACCTGGTTGTATTTCATACAAAATCCCATAGAAACTGTTTGTTTTGACGTTTAGAAAAAAGTTGCTGATTTGACTTGTTGGAAAATAGCGTATTGTGCAGCCGCCCGGGACAATTTATATGGGAATGTCTTTTTTTTGTTTTTTTTTTACTATTATTTCATAACACGTGGTCCGATTTATTACGGGTACGTCCCTTCCACGTTCTATAAGACTCCAAAAATCTATGACCGTAAATGATGACAGATTATTTAATATGGCAAAGCTCGTTTTGCGATATATTTGTTACGAGCAGGCCTGAAGGAAGCCCAGCAAATGTGTTCAGACCACTAATCGGCTTATTATAATGCCTTATCGGCCTGTTCAGCCAATTCTGTGATTTGGGAGGACTGCCCTTTTCCCTTTTTTTTATTTGTTTAATTTCATCATTATAGCCGCATAACGTCCACAGCTGGACATAGGCCTCTCCCAATGATTTCCAAAATGACCGATCTAGAGCGGCTTGCATCCAGCGACCTTCCATCCGTCGACCGTCAGACCTACTACGGTCCTACGCTTCCTTTTTACCCCATCAGCCATATCGGTTCGTCGCGCTATGTGTCCCGCCCACTGCCATTTCAACGAGCTAATCCGCTGGGCTATGTCAGTGACTTTAGTTCTCCTACGGATTTCCTCATTTCTGATTCGATCACATTAAGAAACACCGAGCATAGCCCTCTCCATAGCATTTGTTTCATTAATTGCACTTTAAATCTTAAGATTATAGTACAAAATATACAACTTAATTCTAAGCATTGTCTACCAATTCACCTTTGGGGCGTAGCAGAAAAGATGGGGTGCCAATTTATTTAGATAAGTTTATCGAAATAAATAAATTTGGATGTATTTAATTACATACAGTATCCTTTCTCTTCTTGGTAGAAAGAACAATTTTTAAAATGTAGATTGGTAGATAAAAATAAATACATTATATACACACTATCACGTCTTTATCCCAATGGGGCAGACAGAGCATTTTGGGTCTTGCGGCTCTAAGCACGGAGGCCCAATCAGCTGCCCTCTTACCACGAAAATCGTAAAAGCCGATCGAGAGAATTGAAGAGATCTGAATCATGTTCACAGGCAATGGATAGCAACATATGTCGAAAAATAAAATAAAAAACTTGAGAGATGTCAAGTGTCAAGGGACACCCGGATGGAACGACCTTCGAGAGAGAGAGAGAGACAGACAGAGAAACACGCGTACGCCGCACGGCTTACAACTATAGCAAAAAGTGTCGTTACAACTTTTGGTCTTAATTTTTTTCGTCTAGCCCCCTTTAGCAACGCGCGATAAGGAACTTTGTTCCAAAAAATTTTGGCTTCCCATACAAACTATTCAGCAAATTGGTCAACTTGTTTGGGAGGCAAAAAATTACTTTTTATATTTTGATATATGTTCCTTGGGGAAAGTTGTTCAATGTCATGGACTGAATTCATACTTAAAATAGTTTGAGTATATTTTGTTAGACCTTATTAAAGTCAATCGATTTTCGAAAGGATAAACTCGTAATTGCTTATAGTTCGATCTTATTTGATACTTAATTACTGAACAAGGTTGCAGTTCGGGTGAGGCGGGCGCCCTTGGTCCGGTCGCCAAATCGTGGGACCGCGCGACCAAGGTTCGACGTTACGTCATGTGTTTGCACATCTTATGTCACTTTTATAAATAAGATTTTATTTAAAATTGGGATTAAAGATGACTGTGGAAAAAATAATTTCATAAATTAATACGTCTCAAAATAGAGTCACTTTTCATTAATTATATCCATTTTTCAACATGATTTTAAATTTCTAAACGCAGAAAAACTAATAATACCACTGGGGGAAAGTTGTTCAGTATCACTCTCCTTAAATACTTATACAAACAGTCATACATAATATCACTTCTTTATCCCTAATGGGGAAGACAAAGTTTTTGGGTCTTGGGTAGATAGAGCCTAGGTCGGACTGCCAGACTCAAAGCCGACTTTTAGCTTAATGTGCGCTAGAAGATGGAAGAAGGAATCAGAATAGTGATGGTTCCCTCCCTTCCCTCGATCGGCTCTTACAATCTACGGAGGAATAAGCAGCTGGTACATAAGTTTTGTCTTTTTTTCCAGACTATTTCAGTATACGAGTATTTAATAAGACCTTATATAATGGGGAAAATTGATCGTAATTATTATTGTTATTAGTATTACGGGACTTACCGCGATCAATATCTTTTTTGCCAGATATTTGGACGGCCCTTCTGCCATCATCGACCAGCTACCATGATGGCAGAAGGGTATTTAAGCTACCCATCATCATCATTGTCTATCATTCTCAGCCTCAGCGTCAGCATATTAGTCCTGAGACTAGGAGGCATATCCCTCCCTTTCTTACGCCATTTTCTAATTTCTCCTGTAATTTGCTACTAAATATTTTATTTTTTATTCGTTTTGGAAATCCTTGGAGGTCTATGTCCAGCAGTGGACTTCCTGTGGCTGATATGATGATGATGTTGATGTTTTATTATGCGGTAAATAACTTACCGAGTATAATATACTGAACATAATATGTTGACCACACTACACTGTAATCCGGATAAATTGAGGAAAATGTCTTAAAAACATCAAAAAGGTAATTTAAGGGACCGGAAAATAAACTAATTCTCATTACCGGTGCTCACGTGGGACTAAACCAGATGGACCACCAAGCTTCCTGGACCAATTAGCTTGTAGTAGCTTCTGGCGGAGGCCGTATATTCAAAAATAACATTTCCTGCATAAAAACCTGATAAAAACAGTCATATGTTTTGGCGGCAAAAAATTGTGTTTGTATGTTATTCATAGTTGCCATCGTTATGTTACTTGATTTGAGATTTGATCTGTTTTTAATGAATGAACAATTAACTTTTTTATGTTTATTTAAAGGTATATCTTTTCAAGGTTAGGTATATCTTTTTAAACAAAAAAGAATTTGTCATATCGATCCAGGCGCGAATACAATTTCAAACAAAAAAAGTCTTCGAATAATCGGTCAACACACTCTTACATAAAAAAAACGACGGGTTGCACTCTGGGAGTGCCGGCAGAAGTGAAAACTTGAATATTAACGTTGTGCATTATTGATATTTTGGAATGGTTAGGGAATAATTTTGCACGAATTGCTTTAATTATCAGTATAAAATATTTCAAATCTTTTCTGAACCACAGTCTGTCACAAATGTCACAAGCATGACCAAATTCATTTTCAACAAAATCATTTTCAAATACACAGCAGTATGGCCACTACACAGACGGTCGAGCCATCAGCTGTCACCATCCATGGATGCGCGTAGCACGCTGTAACATAAACACACACGAACATTCGCGCAAGCGCCCTACGCCGTCTTACGAATTTTCGATCAGGTCACGTGTCCTGACGTGAGTTTAACATTTTTTACCCATTCCAAAAAAGTGCACAACGCCGCTAAAGAAGTTTTCACTTCAAAAATCGCGGCGGATTAATTATCTACTCCTTTTTGGAATTCGGTTTAAACTTTATCAAAGTAGTGAATCGAGAGCATTACTCGCATTCTCGATCTAGTCGACTACTCCCCTGGTTTCCGGCTGAGATTTCGTCAGCGGAACAAATGGATAAACCATTGTCTACCTCTTGTCTTGTAGCTGTAGCGTTACCACAGAGAAGGTTACTACATAGAGTCCAAGACTTAAGCCGACTTTGTTTGGTAAAATACCGTATATACAGAGAGCCCCCTTACCCTCGACATTTTCATACAAACGTAGTATAGCTTTTATTTGAAATTACATGTCGGATTTCGGTAAAATTTTGTTATTTGAAAAACATTGCATTCATCTAGCCATATAAATATAACAAAACGTTTGCACTCGATACATATATGGCCTGAGAAAGTTGGATCATATCTCGGGGTATCGCCAGATTTTAAAATGGTTGCCTATTTTAAAATCACATTCTTTTGTTTCTTTTCAACATATTATATAACCCTAGGTCACCTGTATATCTCCGAGACAAATTCTCCTTCAGAGTTATCAATAGCCGTCTTCGTGCTAGAGGTCAACCTCTTCTTGAGATCCCTCCGCATACTTCAAAGTCCTACAGGAAGTCCTTTGCTGTGCTTGCTGTGCGTTTATGGAACGCATTACCAGTGGAGATAAAGACGTCTCAATCCTTAGGCTCCTTTAAATTTACAGTCAATAAATTCTATGCAGAGTCATAAATTGAGATAAATAATATATATATGTATGTATGTATACCTATATATATATTTTATATATGTACGATTTTTATTTATACACTTGTAGTAGTTGTAGTGTATAAGCCTTATCTAAACTTTTTGTATTTTGTTCTGTACTTCTGCCTTCCTATTAATAATAACTGTCCTCTGTTTCTCTTGTCGACTGGAAGAAATCCCTTCTGGGATTAGTCCACCGTTGTACAAACGGTTATGAAAACCAGTGGACTCGTATAGATTTGTCGCCAGAAGCTCCCGTGAAGCAATCAAAGGACCTATACCAACCTTTGATTGTATAGTTAAGGGTTTAGGATTAGGAATAAAGAAGAGATATTACTAGACACTGGCAAAATAAGCTTCAACGAAGTTTGACCGCCATAATCAAGAAAAGAAAAAAAGATATAAAGCTTCAAGAGAGAAGAAATCTTGAGCTCCTTCGAGGATGGCACGTTAGGCCGTTGGTCCCGGCTGTCATAGTTGTATGGCGTCGTCAAGCTACGTCAGAATGCCTTTAGGCAGCTTAAAAAATCTGGCAATAATGTTGGTCACTTACACTCACGATGGATAGATAGACCACCTCGTCTGGCCAGCAACGAACGTACAACGTAATGATTATGGACAAATCCTGTCTTTACTGGGTAGAAGAGGCATTTTAGTACGGGTCTCTCGATTATCGTTATAAAAATATTTGTAATATTTTAGTTTGAAATATATTCATATAATTTTTTTGTCATAATTTTATTAATATACCTAATTATATTTGTCATAAATACAAATTGTTATAAATAGTTATTATCATAATATAATTTATTAATAATAATGCAAAAAGCAGCAATACTCAATACATGTAGGACCGTACGAAAGTTCATGCAGGCTGATGAAATTCCCGATCCAGTAGAAAATGTATAAACTACTAATCTATATTCAGCAATTACTTGGCAACAGCCCGTAATTGTTGAAAACATATCCAGCTGTAGCTGAGAACTACAAGTAGTAATAAACTATATTATGGCTACAGAATGAAATAATTATTATGATAAAAAAAAATGATAGACCTTATGACAAATACCTTATGACAAACCATTTATAAATAAATATACGTACTTAGGTACTTATGATAATGAGAGGATCCCTTTAAGTCCATTCGAAATATTATCATTTCTGCGAACAACGAATTAAAAAACCTAATTTTATTTTTTAAAATCTTAAAATAAATTAGAAGGTTATTCCCAAAATCACTCAATCATGAGTTTGCAGATGACGAGGAAACTTGACGGGTGACCCGCCGGCCTTGAACCTACGTACCGTAAGACCGCAGACAATAGTGGATTACTTAGTTGTTTATGTTTATTTGCTAACTCGTTTCCGCATTTTGGTTAATATCTTCTATAATATAAAAATGAATCGCAAAATGTGTTGGTAAGCGCATAACTCAACAACGCCTGGACCAATTTGGCCAATTATTTTTTTAAAATGTTCGTTGAAATTCGAAGATGGTTTTTACGGCGAGAAAAATTCGAATAATTGCCGGAAAAACCCTAAAAACAGCCCTTTTCTTTTTCCCATACAAACGTACATTTTGACAGGCTATATTTGGCAGTACGAAGTCTGCCGGGTCAGCTAATTCACAATAAAATTGCGTTTATGTTTACATCGTTATGTTTTGTAAACTATACTTTACTAGCTAATGCCCACGACGTTGCCGGCTTGGTCTAACATACATATACCGTCTTATTAAATTATTAAATTAAACCATTATCCGACCAAATCAAGTTGAAATTTTCAGATGAGACAGTGGAATATTACAAGATGTCAACTTGATTTGGTCGAATAATGGTTTAAAACTGTAACAAAGATAGTCTGCGTTTTATAATAAGACGGGTAGGGTAAACTTCCAGTAACAGTCATTTGACAGGGCAGAACACAAAAAAAAAACTACTTTATTGAGGTGGCTTTCAAAACGGGAACACTGCAGCTATAGAGTATAAAAAGATATTAGCTTCTTATTCCCCTTTTTTTTATTTAAAAACTCAAAATACAATGACCTTTTTTATTAAGTACAAATATTTTAAGGGGTCATTCAGACCATTTTGAACAACTTTTCCCAATAAATGTATATCGAAAAACGAAAAAAATTTTTAGGTTTTCATAAAAATCGAAGTAGTCACGTGATATCATTACTATGAAAAATGAAAATATTTTTTCGTATTTCGATATACATTTATTGGGAATAGTTGTTCGAAATGATGGTCTGAATCACCTTTTAAAATATTTGTACTTAATAAAAAAGAACATTTTGAGAAACCTCCTGATATGCGTGTCGTGTCCAGGAGTACTTTGGTACTGCCTAAATCTGACCCAGCCATCTAGCGAAAGACTCTCGATTTTGTTCAAGACTTAGCTTATTAATTATTGAGAAAGATATTAGCGTATTTATTATTAATCTTATTTGTTAAGTTTTTATTGTCTTCTGTCCAATGACTATTAACATCTGATAACTAGAAGCATTAGAAGTTTACCCTAGTCATTAACAGCCTTATTATAAAACACATGTATAAAGTTGACATGCTAGTAATATGCAATTGTCTCATCTGAAAATGTCAACTTGATTTGGTCGGATAATGGTTACCTAGTAACAAAGTTATTACTGTTTTTATAACTGTTCAGTCTCTAGAATATATTCGTAAAAAACCGGCTCAGTAATTTGATTTTGAACCGAATAACTGGAAAAAAGTTTAACCTAAGTAAACAATTATTGTGACTGTCGCCGGTAGTGGAAATGAAGTCGGTTTTTGTTTTTATTTTTTTTCTACAAACCAACAATATCAGCATGGAACCTACCCAATAAATTGTCATTAACACTTACAGGTAGACAATTAACTTTTATTATCACCTTTTTCCAGTTTTATATCCTCATTAAAGTTGGTCAAGGGAATGACCTAGAAATATATGTACCTCTTTGTCCCGTATTCGTTCGACACGTACCGGCATACCTTCTTTTAGGGGTGGTTCAGTCAGCCATGTGACAAACAATATTAAAGATAACAAACTTTTAATTCAATTCAAACAATTTAGATAATTAATACTAAAAAGTGTAACGGAGAGGGGTTGAGGGTTAGCAGCCGCGAGATTCGTTGGTCCAGAGTAGTAGCAAGTACTCAAGTACTTTCAGGAGTGGTCAAAAGAGGGCGAGGACCAGTTCGCTGCAGCGTATATATGGGCCGCGCGGAGAAGGCGCGGGGTAGGGGGCGACGGCACATGAAAAACTATTTCTATGGAGCAACCAGGGTAAGTATTAATTCTTTCTCGACACGGCTCTCTCGATGACGTCATCAGAAGGGCTTTTGCTCCTATCAATGTTCCTATAACAACCTCGAACCTCGATATGTTGCGCGTGATAAAGATCTTATCTTTAAAAATCCAAAAAAAGATCCATCAAGATCAAGAAAAATTGATCCTTTGGGTCCATTTTTAAAACGCGGAGTCACTAAGGCACCATTCAAATATGGCACATACATATTCCCAGGGGATCAAAAACATACGTGCGTGTAAGGCCAAAGAAAAGAAATGCTGTCTTAACGTCGTCAGCGATGGTTAGCGTGCCTTTGGGTCTTTTACAACCAAGGATGCTGCAGTGCAGTTTGTTACCGCTTCTTCTACACTAGCGCTTTGGAAGCGGTAGTTAACTTAGCTGTAAGTAAACATTTGACGTCAACAATTGTGCAACAAAATAATGACGATTATTAAGAGATATTATAAATATATACTCCCATGCTGGTCTGGGAGAAAAGAAAAAACTTAGAATGTACCAGCTGCTTCTCTTCCCGCGCAGATCGTAAAAGCCGATCGAGGGAATGGGCGAGATTTGAATCATGGTAATAGGCGGTGCGGCTAGCAACCCATCACTATTTAGATTCCTTTTCCATTTTAATGCCCACCATCACGCTAAGCGTGGCCTTTGGGTCTTACGGCCCTGGGCTCTGTCTGCCCCTTCAGGGATATAGACGTGAAAATGTATCTGTATCTGTATTATAAATATCCTATGCTAATAAAGATATATTTGAATTTGAATTAGTATGTTGAAGACCGTGTGAAGTGAAAAAGAAAAGCCTGAAAGCGGGCCCCGGGATTCCCTCACAGCTTTTACAGCTGAGGGAGGATACAACCTGGAATACGCTGTGGGGAATGGAATCCGCGACCCCAATATGTGTAAAGTGATCTGTAATATTACCGTATGGTATTACTTCAGTTACGTCAATCGTCAACAAATTGTTTTGACGGTCAACAACCGCATGCCACCACAGTCGCTTTTTGATCGCACCAACACTTTCACTCGCTACTTATATACCGAAAACTGCTAGCGCCATCTATCGAGAAGTTTATGCTACTTACAGCGCCATCTATTATCGGATAGCTAAAATATTTAGATTAATGTACGGCTATCTAGCGTTGAATAGCGAGATAACTAATATTTCTCCCCGAGATGAAAACCCTTGACCATATCTCGGCAACCACTTATTTTGACATAATTGAGCTCATGCATGATCGAACTCAAAAATTCTATTGATGTTATCTACAGGCTTTTTAAAATTAGGTACTCTAGCTATCGCTGAACAGGACTGCGACTCTTAGACTTTGAAAATTTTATTCGCTCGTTTAAAAATTGCTTTTCAAGATTGGTTGATTGTTTTTTTTTTTAGTGTTCCGTACCCAAAGGGTATAAACGGGACCCTATGACTAAGACTTCGCTGCCTGTCCGTCTGTCTGTCACCAGGTTGTATCTCAAGAACCGCGATAGCTAGACAGTTGAAATTTTTTATTGCTGTACTCACAACAGCTAACCTACTTATATCAAAGATAATAAATATATTGTCTTTGATAATAATTATACTACAACGTAACTTGCTCATATTATAAATTCTTATCATGTATTGTATTCCACAAACTTGCGAAACAAGTCGAAGCACGCGAAAAAGAACCTTATTACTAATCTATTGTATACGATACAACTGCAATTGATATGCAGCAAGTTTCAAGTGATGCTTATTTTCGTCGAGTCGGTGGGGCTTCGGACCAGTGGGTTCAGCTCCGAGAGGGCACCGTGACGTGTATAACACGGACGGAGACCACTTGGAGACAGAGAGAGAACTCCGTGACGATGGAGTTCTCTCTTAGGACGGCCGCTCCGAGAGAACACCGTGCTACACCATGCTACACGGAGTGCACTTGGAGACAGAGAGAGAACTCCGTGACGATGGAGTTCTCTCTTAGGGCAATAGTCAGTCGTCTACTAGCTGGTCCGAAGCCCTTTTGTTTTTTCGGTGATAAAACAAACACACTAGGTATAATTATTGTGCATTACTCCCTTTTTCATAGCTTTTATTTTATTTTCATCACAAAGGATGTATGAAACTAGCGCTAGGTATCTGATTTGGTTTTTATATAGAGTTTTATGTATACTTTACCTACTTAATTAAAACAAAACATGTTATGTCAAATTTCGACATGTTTGAATTTGGATGATAATAATAAAATTTGTCCCTATACATATATGACGACCTCCGTGGCGTAGTGGTCACCATGCTATTCCGCCACCCAGAGGTCCCGGGTTCGATCCCCGGTCAGGGCAAGTTGGAAAATGGCCTTTTTCAAATTGTCCTGGGTCTTGGATGTTTATCTATATATGTATTTGTTATAAAATAAAGTATCGTTGAGTTAGTATCCCATAACACAAGTTTCGAACTTACTTTGGGGCTAGCTCAATCAGTGTAATTTGTCCCTATATATTTATTTATTTATATATGTACATATTTATTTTTGAAATTTACATGAATTAGCCGGGGTCCAGTGGCGCCTCCATTTGAAATAAATCATTTAAAAGGAAACGATAATATCATTCAAAATTTTGTCTTGGCGAAGCCCTAGATGGCCCTTAAAACTATTTTTTGAACTACTGTTTATAGTTTAAAGTGATAACATGAAGCTTTTCTACGCACATTAGCCAAAAGTGGCCGTTTTTCGCAAATGTGCGTAGAAAAGCTTCACGTTCTCATTTTAAACTGTAAACAGTAGTTCATAAAATAGTTTGAAGGTTTATCTAAGGCTGAGTCAAGACAAATTTTTAAAATATATCACCGTTTCCGTTCAAATGATTTATTTCAAATGGGGGCGCCACTGGACCCAGGCATTCATGTATCCCCTTGACGTCCTTGGAGAAAATGCTGCAGTGCAGTTTGTTACCGCTTCTTCTGCACTAGCGCTGAGGAAGCGGTAGTAAACTTAGCTGTAAAGCGGCGATTACACTTCACGATCCGTCGGGCCGATGAGCAGGGGCGACAGACAGGGCGTTGTGATTACACTGCACTAGATCGCCTCCCTAACTCAGTTGTCAGCCGAACTTGATGTCGAAAGGATGGCACCTGTGCTTTCCAAATATCAAATAATTGGCCAAGTGCGTGTCAATGCAATGTGTGCATGTAAATATAAAAATGTCTAAAAACTAATTTTCTATTGAATTTGTATGAAATTTCCTTTTCCGAGTACATTTTATAAGTATGTCACCTGAAGTGCTATTTTTGAAACGCGGAGTCACCTAAACAAATTGTTTTTCCATACAAAAAATCGTTCGTTTAGTGACTCCGCTTTTGAAAAATAGCACCACTGTAACTTTTTAATTTTTAAACCTTAATAGTTTTCCTTTAGACTTCTGTAAATGTAAAAAAAAGGAAAAAGAAAATTCTGGAGTAGAGTATCTCGTTTTAAGAAATATATCTTATATGTTCATATCAAAAGTGCCATTTTTGAAACGCGGAGTCACTACACGAACTGTTTTTTGTATGGAAAGATCATTCGTTTAGGAGACTCCGCGTTTCAAAAATGGCACTTCTGAACGCCCTGTCTCGGGACAGCGATTACATCACCCGATTTACGCCCTAAATAGGGAAACAGGGCGGTCGGGAAGCCCCGATCACCCGATATCGGGACACTGTCTCCCTGTCAGCGATTACACTTCCCGATTTAGGAAGCCTGCGTGAAATCGTCCCCGACGAATCGTGTAGTGTAATCGCGGCTTTAGTAGTAAAGTACTTGTCAAACATTGGTTGTCTGTTTATGCTAAAGTACCTACCTGGGCGACCGAGCTTTGCTCGGTTATATCATATTCTGTGTGGAAAGAAAAACGCATGAAAACTCGAAAACACGCGTTTTCCTAAACATAAGACTAATCATCTAGATCGATTGTTTACCCCCAAAAACGCCCATATACCAAATTTCAGCGAAATCGTTAGAGCCGTTTCCGAGATCACAGAAATAAATTTATATACATATAAATAACTAAATACCTATACAAGAAATGCTCGTTTAAAGGTATAGTACCTGGGCGACCGAGCTTTGCTCGGTCGGTTACATCTCAAACATTAACTTCATTTTTTTTAACTTGTCTAAAAACAGTACAAAATAAAAAATTATAAGAAACTTGAACATTAAAAAAAACAAAAGTAAGTCACCGAGTGGGATTCGAACCCGTAACACTCTTTCTAGCGGTCAGCATCCTTAACCACTGAGCTAAGTGGATGGCGACCGGCGCGAGGAAATTAGCGACCATATTCTGCGTGGAAAGAAAAACGAATGAAAACTCGAAAACATGCGTGTTCCCAAACATAAGACTAATCTAGATCGATTGTTTACCCCCGAAAACCCCCATATACAAATTTTCAGCGAAATCTTTAGAGCCGTTTTCGAGATCACAGAAATTTATAAATAAATATATATATACAATATCCTTTTTTATTAAGTACAAATATTTTAAGGGGTGATTCAGTCCATCATTTTGAACAACTTTTCCCAATAAATGTATATCGAAATACGAAAAATATTTTTTCGGTTTTCATACAAATCGAAGTAGTCACGTGATATCATTACTATGGAAAATGAAAATTTTCTTTTCGTATTTCGATATACATTTATTGGGAAAAGTTGTTCCATATGATGGACTGAATCACCCCTTAAAATATTTGTACTTAATAAAAAAGGACAATGTATACATACATACATACAAGAATTGCTCGTTTAAAGGTATAAGATATGCTGCTCCGTTTGTATGCCTTACCTTTTCCCATTTTATATGGGGTAGCCGCCTAGCCGCAGTATAACTTATCCCTCCATATCCCTCTATTCCCCGTCATTCCTACATCCACCTCAACTATACTCATGTCATGCTTAACGCACTCCATCCATCTCTTCTTTGGTCTTCCTCTTCCTTTATGGCCATTTTCCTTCATATTTAGTGTCTTTTGCGTTACATGTTCTCTGTCCAAACTAAGCCAATCTGTTACTTCTTACCTAGTCTGTTATCGGTGCAACCTTCAAGCTACCTCCTACGCACACGTTTCTCACCTTATCCTTCCGCATCACTCCGCACATCCATCGCAACATCCTCATTTCCGCATAGTAATATTTAATTAACTATTTAACTTATATTTAAAAAAGTTTACGCTCCACTTGGCTCATCTTGGCGGGATCTAGACAGCTTAGCATAGCGTAGCTCTTAGATATGTAGAGCATACTTAAAACAAAATAAAAATTTAGGTAGATTTTTATTTAAAAAGGTCATGACACGATTAACCATTAATTAAAAAAAAATATGCATTCATCCTCAAGCATCTTGAAGTTAGGGCAGAATAATATAAAGAACTTACAAAATTCTTACTTTTTTTTATTATTTGTTTAGTTTACCTAATTTAGTTAAATTTAGATTTTAATTTAGTTTTTAATTTTCTAAAGTATCTGATAGAGTAGAAAGAAACCGACGTGAAGACAAATTATGCATCAATGCAATGTGTATGGCACTGATAATCTATACATATAATAAAACAGTAAAAAAAGTGTGTCTGTACATTAAATATATTTCCAAAAAAAATATTGGGGGCGATGGAGACGTAGTAATAGGGTAAGAATTTAAAAAAAAATGTCTGTCTGTTTGTCTGTTTGTCTGTTTGTCTGTTTGTCTGTTTGTCTGTTTGTCTGTTTGTCTGTTTGTCTGTTTGTCTGTTTGTCTGTTTGTCTGTTTGTCTGTTTGTCTGTTTGTCTGTTTGTCTGTTTGTCTGTTTGTCTGTTTGTCTGTTTGTCTGTTTGTCTGTTTGTCTGTTTGTCTGTTTGTCTGTTTGTCTGTTTGTCTGTTTGTCTGTTTGTCTGTTTGTCTGTTTGTCTGTTTGTCTGTTTGTACACGCTAATCTCCGGAAATACTGGACGGATTCGAATGAAACTTTTTTTGTTATATAGCTATTAAGCCTGGGCAACATATAGGCAAAGATAATATAATTACTAACGTAAATATAGGGTATAAATGATTTTGGAAAATGGAACGCTTGATGCAGAACCATAATGGTCCAGCTAAACTATAAGAGATAATATAAAAATGCCGCCATAGTAAAAGTTGTTCAGCCTGATGAGCATTTTCCAGAGACAAAAAGTCCACGCGAACGAAGTCGCGGGCTTCGGCTAGTATATAATAAAATACCAAAACAATATAAAGAATTAAATGTTACAAAAATTAAGTCATTTTTTATAGATAAATGTTATTATAGTATGAAGGATTTCTTATCTGATAAATTGTAAATTGATTTCGGTTTATATAAAAGGTCCGTAGATTTAGTATATTATTATAGTATAGGTATATAGGTAGCATAGGTATAGATGACAGCCTTTCTGACCACATTTGCACACCGGTGATGGTAAACATGATTGGACGAAATTGAATGTACTAATATCTTGTAACACATGTTTGGCTAATAAATTATCTTTATCTTTTATCTTTAGATGTTAATTTAGATTTTAATATAATGAAAAAAAAGAAAATATTGTTAGAAACAAAATAGGTAAATGAACCCTAAATACGTAACACTCCTTTTTTGACGCAATAGATTATGAATTCCACAAACTTGCGAACATGTCAACGCACCCGAAAATGAACCTAATTACCGAGCCATTGTTTGCACAGCAACTGCAATTGATAAGCAGCAAGCAAGCAACACGTTTCAAGTGATCATTAAATTCGCCGACTCGGTGGGGCGTTGCGCTGGTGGGTCGGTCGAGAGAGCCCGTCGCCGTCCGGTCACGGGCGATGGTCTACCGAGAAGCAACTTGACTGGATTGCCCTCGGTCATTATCGCCTGGGCGATGTGAGGCGCTGAGGAGGACTGGGAGTTTTAGGGACCCTAATTAGACGCTGTCTGGGAAGAGTCGGATGGGGCCTGGTTTAGAACTCAAGTGGAGTTCTCTATCAGGCGACACGGTTACTCTTCCCGCCATGCGTCGCCCTACCAGCGTGATTCCCTTTTGGCTTATTATTATTAATTTTGTGCTCCTGGTTTCTCTTTTTCGGGTCCATAGCACCGCAATGTCAAGAAATGGTGAAGGAATACCCGCTCGCGTGATATTTCTTCGTTGTTGTGAAAAAAAACATTTTTTTTTTTAGTTTTTGACTGTTATTTTAATTTCATTATACAAGATCAGGGTAGGATCTTGGATTTGGTGATTTCAAATGATCACGTTAATGTCAAGGAATGTTCGGATCCCTTGGTACCGGTAGACCCTCTGCATGGTGCGTTATTAATAAATGCCGATTTTATTTCTACTGACAACTTGAAGCCAGCTTCGACCACTAAACGTCTATTTTACAAAGGGGACTACGATAAAATTAATTTAGAAATTTCAAAAATTGACTGGGCGCGAGAATTTTTTAATAAGACTGTAGAGGAAGCTGTAACATATTTTTATGATTTTATGTATTCCCTCATTGACAAATACATACCGGCTATCCAGTCGATTGACAAACAGTATCCCTCTTGGTACTCTAATGCTCTCATTAAGGTAATTAAAGAAAAGAATAAATATCTTCCAAAATATAACATCTATGGTAATCGATCGGACCTTCTCTCATTTAGGTTGCTTCGGGATCGAGCAAAAAAAACTTGAGAAACAATGCCACAATTCCTACCTAGAAAAAGTCGAACAATCTATTATCACAAGCCCTAAATATTTCTGGAGCTATATTAAATCAAAAAAAAATAATAAATCTTGTGCTATTCCAAGCTGCCTCACTTATAATAATATACAAGTAAATACAGGCGACGAGATATGTGACACTTTTTCGACCTATTTCCTTTCGAACTTTGCGCAGTCTACCTCCCCACCCAATTCTAACTTACACTCTGCTTGCCCGTCCAGTTCCCATATGTCTCACATTTCCAATGTTGAAATCTTATTAGATGATGTTAAGAAACACTTATTGTCGCTGGATACATCGAAATCAGCCGGACCAGACAAATTGCCAGCCTCCTTTCTAATAGCTACCGCTAATACGATCTCAATCCCTATTTCCTTATTATTTCAGAAATCTCTTAGAGAGGGCGTTGTACCGGGTATTTGGAAATCCGCGTTTATAACACCTGTACATAAGAAAGGTCCAAAAACAGACATTAAGAATTATAGACCCATCTCAAAGTATTTGAACGTATTACATATGATCAATTGTATCCCGCATTGAAGAACTCCTTTGGTCCCTTTCAGCACGGATTTTTGGGTGGTAGATCTACCGTATCCAATCTTGTGCACCTTAATGATTTTATCACTGATGCTATGGATACTGGCAAACAAGTTCACGTGGTGTATACCGATTATTCTAAATGCTTCGACCGGATAGATCATAACACGCTCATGCTCCAGCTAGCTTAAATAGGAATTAGTGGTGATCTCTTGAGGTGGTTTTCGTCTTATATTGACCATAGGTCTCAGGCGGTCGTAGTGAAAAACTATATTTCCAGCTGGGTTGATATTCCCAGTGGTGTGCCCCAGGGCTCGTTGCTTGGGCCCCTTCTCTTCAATATTATAATCAATGATATAGGCCATTGTCTAGTTTCATCGCAACTACTCTGTTTTGCCGATGATATGAAAATATTTAAGACGATTTCATCTCAAGCAGACGCATCCGCTCTACAGGCAGACATCTCCCGCCTCGAACAGTACTGTTCTCGCAAGGGCTTGGATCTGAATCCTTCCAAATGTTGCGTGGTTACCTTTACCCGTAAACGAAATATAATTCCAACAGCATATACACTCAAACAACAAACTCTTCCGCGCTCCACAACAGTCCGTGACTTAGGAATATATCACGATAGTAAATTAATATTTGATACCCACATAGATAAAATTATCTCTAAAGCTTATAGAGCACTTGGTTTTGTCTTAAGATGTTCGACATCGTTTAGAAACCTAAAAACCTTAAAAATACTTTATTGTACCTACGTGCGAACTCACCTCGAATATGCCTCCCAGGTGTGGAATCCAATGTACTTATAACGTGTATATAGATCGAATTGAAGGTATTCAGAGGAAGTTTGTCAAGCACTTATGTTTCCGTCTTAATATTAATTATAGCTCTGATAATTATACAGATCTCTGTAAAAAACATCCCCTGGTTCCTTTAAATATTCGTCGAGATATTGCCGATATTACCTTCTTAATGAAGATGGCTACTAGTATAGTTGATTCTCCCGAACTTTTATCCAAAATCATGTTAAATGCTCCGGCTAGGTCACTTAGATTTAACCCCCCTCTTTACATCCCTTTTGCTTCCACAAAGTACCGACAGAACTCGTTTATTTTGCGGGCGAGTAGCAACTTTAATAATCTCTCCGAAACTGTTGACATTGACTTATTCGCTTCAGCATAGCGAAAGCTAAACGGTTACTTTACGAACATTTGCTCCAGTAATATAGTGATTTCATTTCCGATTATTATGTTTATTTGTTTTGTGTTTGTTTCACTGTTCATGCGTTCTGAACTCTTAGTTAGTTTTCTTTTAAAAATATTTATTGTCTCTTTTAAGTAGCGTGTAATAATGTTCAATTATTTGGAACTCTATACTGTTTCTAGCGGTGAGGACCTTTAAGGGTCCCCCGACCCTAGACCAAAATGCAACTTTCCATACAAACGTAGTCTACGTTTTATTTCAAAACGACATGTCCGGTTTGGGCAAAATTTTGTAATTTCAAAGATATTGCAATTATCTAGTTTTATAACTAGTTTCCGACTGTAAAAATATGAACTTGAAATAGAATATAGTGTTTTATATCATTTTTGACCATTAGTATGGGAAACTTCTAAATCGTTATATTTTCTTTCCAGTTCATAATTTTACAATAGGAAACCAGTTATAACCCTAGATTATTGCAATTTCTTTACAATTACCAATTTTACCGAAATCTGACATGTTGTTTCAAAATTAAACGTAGACTACGTTTGTATGGAGAAGTCTAGGGTCGGGGGACTCTTAATTGGCTCTATTATTGCTATATTTTCTGTTTTTATTGTAATTACTTGTAGCTGTTGGTCTCTCCATGTAAATAAAATAAAATAAAAATAAAAAATAAAATAGTGATCTAGCCGCTCTAGATCGGTCATTTTGGAAATCTTTGGGCGAGGCCTATGTCCAGCAGTGGACGGCTGAAATGATGATGATGATAGTGATCTAGTAAATAGCTCGTGGTTAAATTTATTACGGGAATGTCCCTCTCACGTTGTTTAAGGGAACCTTTGTGAAAAATGGTCACATTTTCATAATGTGCGAAGAAAAGCTTCGGTCTGTAGTTCATAAAATAGTTTCAAGAGGGCTTGATCAAGACAATTTTGAATGATATCTCCGTTTCCTTTAAAATCTTTTATTTCAAATTACTGTTTTATGGGGACAGCACTGGACCAACTTCCCTAGGATAAGAAATCTAAATGGATCTAAAAAGATAAATGGATCTAAAGATCAATTAATTTCCGAAAAATTCAGGATTCGGATTTTCGCCCATTCCTTCGATTGGCTTTTACAATCTGCGCAGGAAGAGAAGCAGCACAAATCTTTTTCTTTTGTCTCAGAGAGTATGAATGACTTTTTAGGAAAAAAATGCATAAGTACAAGTTTATAAGGTATAATAATAATAATATGTTAGGTATGTATGTATATGATCGCGTAAAAATATATTAAAAGATTCGCCAAACTTGTTTGTTTTCTACAGTCGCGCTAGAGATAGCACATTCTTTCTTTGTTCCAAGATAAAAATGAAATCATGAATTTAAAAAAATCACATTACAGCAAATAAAGTTCAAAAACATTTGTCAGAAGTGGGATTCGAACCCACGCCCACAGAAGTGGACTGCGACCTGAACGCAGCGCCTTAGACCGCTCGGCCATCCTGACATATGTAAACAGTTTGAAATTACAAATCACTATCATAAAGCGTTTATTAATTATAAATATTCAACATGATTTCTGTATATGTGTATTTATGTATATGTATGATTTTTTATATTTACTTATAAGTAATTTGGTATTTGTTAATTTTTTAAACTAAAACAAAAAAAAAAATGGGTTTGTTTTTTTTGGGATTGTGAAGGATAATCTTCGAGATGGCATAGCGTACAAAGAAACGTTTATGACGATGTTGTTGACATTGGCAATGTCAAAATTGTCAAAAAAAACAAGTTCTAACCTCTGAACTGAACTAACAACACCGGTTGTTTTTTTAGAATATAAATTATTTTAGTACATAACGCTAGAAATAGAATATACCTAGTAATCTGTGATTTTAGTTTCCTATTATATTAAGCAAAATGACTACAATAAAAGTGAGTGATGAACAAGAAATAATAAATAGACTCGCTTCATACATCGAGAAGATATCTAGTGATGCTATTCGAAATCGTGGAAAGTTTTTTGTGGGACTATCAGGTGAGTGAGTTCATTTTTCCAGATTCCTCTGCACTGATTGATCCTCAAGTTGGGTTGGCTGCATTAAAGAGTGTAGTCCCCCTTAAAGACCCCTGACTACCCGGAACAATGTGGCCCTCACAGAAGTGAAGTTCTTTTATTAGAAAAATGTTATTAGAAAAATCCCCATTTCCCTCTTTTATCACACTCCAGCTGTAGAAAAAATACAAATTTGTGATTTTTATCAAACTCCATACATTTTTAGGTTAGATTAGAAATAAATAAATATTTCCAAAACTATTAGTTTCTGCACACCCTCTCCCTTCCACCACCTTCTCGTCCATCCCTACCTATACTAAAGAAATCCCCACAAATTATCTAACATATGGGGGTTGTTAAGGCCTGTACTGGAAATCCTTAGGTAAAGAACCACTTAAGAAAACAAAACAGGTGGGATTGCCTTGTCTTAACTAAGGGCAAGTTAAGCGGCACTGGGTTGAGACTTGAGTGGCAGCAGACAGAGGTATTCTGTGTCACTCGTAATAGATTGGCCAGTGATATAACTAATCTAGTAGTAGGTATATTCGTACCATATATGCTATTCGTTGGTCAGACTATTGTATTACCGGTAAGCAGTAGAGATGTGCCAAATAGTGACTATGCTGAATAACCGAATACCAAATATTAATTGGTTTAACCTTTACCAAACCGAATATTCGGCTGAATTATTAGTTTTACCATTACTTTGTTTTGCCGCGTAAATAGGTTCTATCATGTACGCTACGTGTTGCTGCTGGCTAACTATAAATGTTTATTTAAAGTGTAAAAAAAAATATAGTTTTGAGGTTTAAGAATAAACATTGATTATTTTAAGGTTTATCATTTTTAGCTTTAGTAAATAACTATAGTTTAAGAAATACATATTTTTCTTTGACTTTTAATATAACGAAAATCTTCCATGTAGCCAAGAAACAGAATTTCGTTTTTGAATTGAATAATTTGGCCGAACACAAATAGTTGAAATGTAGCCGAATTCGCCGAATACCGAATACACAACAAATATTCGGCGCATCTCTAGTAAGCACTGGATTAAAATGGAATGGTTCTGTAAAAAAGGGAGGCCTATCTATTTGTTCATTTTATAGTTCTGCTTCCACAACAGCACTTCTGTAAATAATATTGACTCAGTATATTATTGTTAAAAGTTTTAACGAAATATACATGTGTTTCAGGAGGCTCTGTGGTCAAGTACCTCTGCGAAAGCCTACCCCGAGTGGATACAGAGTGGTCGAAGTGGGTACTTGCATTCTGTGATGAGCGAGTGGTGCCAGAAGACAGCGATGACTCTACGTTTGGAACATACAAGAGACAACTGGTACCGAAGACAGAGTTGAAGGAAAGCCAGTTTGTTGTTATAAAGCAGGGAGTGACAGGTATTACGTATTCTTTTTTCTTTACAGATACATTAGCACTTAATCCCTAACTAGGTTTAGCCAGTAGTATTTATTTATTTATTTATGTTTTTTATGTTTATCCAGGCAGGTACCATGTTTAGTTTCATGGTGAAGCAGGGTTGGCTTAATATAAGACTAAGGTCTATTGCACGCCTCATAAGCGAAGCGTTGAGGTGGGTACTACTGTCACTTCGCGCAAAACATCTGATTTTTCAAACTAAAAATGTCTTTATGTATCATACATTGCACTTGTAAGATAATATATACACACACATATTAAGAAAAAAACACTATTTTTAACACTCATGATATTTTTGATGTCATTTTTGTTATTTAAACTAGATAAAAAACAGTTTAAAAAAGTGTCAATGTGTCTGTATGTGCGGAGGCTTTTCTTGTTTACACGATAACGACCAAATACTTTACTAATAGAGTCTTTTTTTTCTCTTACGCTTGAGTATGCTCAGGAATAGAACCCTTTCATTTTTTAGGGTCTGATTCGATGTGGTTTAATTGTTATTAAATAAACAAAAAAAAAATCGACTGTTCTTCATAGTTTTAGTATATCTATATATATATCTTTATTTATCTATTTGCGTAAGAATAAAAAAAAAAATATGGGCTCTTTGAGGCGTGCTCTTTTGGATTTTCCAAACTTATTTTTAAACTGTTCATCATCAAACATTTCACCTCGACAAAAATGAAATGTCTCACAGTTGATGAGAGAGCATAGAATTAAGGCCCATTTAGACGGTGCAAGTTTCTTGCGTGTTGCATACAATTTTATTGAAGCAATAAATTATTTGTATGGCTGACATTTCGTTTAGACCATGCAAGTTGTCTATTGCTGCAATAAAATGGCATGCAACGGGCAAGAAACTTGCACCGTCTAAATGGGCCTTTACTTTAAGATTTTGGGGCAGTAATGTTGCATACTATAAGGGTCAGTTCAGACAGAGAAAAAAATTCCAAGCAATTTATTAACTCAATTGAAAATAAGATTGTATTACCAAAGTGTAGAAACATTTAAACTTGACAAAATGCTGCAAAACGCAAGCCTACCCGCGTTTTGCAGTTTATGCTAATAGTTAGTTTATTTTGAGATATAATTAATTGCACATTAAATAAATAATCACCCATCAATTTAATATCATAATTTATATACTTTTACATCAAAAAAAATATTTTGTTACAAATAAACTAAATGTTTTACAAAACTGCTCCTGCAGACAATTCAAAAATATATATATATATATATATATATATATATATATACATCACGCAACTTATTGTGCGTCCAACATGGCCATTTTTGCATATAATGTGGCGTCCACCTGCTTTGGACGTCCGGTATATGGACGCCGGATCGAAGGAGGTCTCCAATGGTCGCGCCATGCCTTGGTGATATCAGAAAAGTGAAAATAAAAAAACTTTATTGGACGTCAAACCATTCTCAATCTGCCTATTCTGAGTATATCGTTAGTTCTGCTTGTTTTCGTCACAAAAATCAGTGGCGCTATAGTCATTATTCTAAACTTTCACTGCTAGCCGTACGTGACGTCCGACAAAAATTCAAAATGCGACGTTGCGACTTCGTGCAACACTTCACAATCACAGTTTTCTCTAAACCTTGTACTTGTTGATTGGTACATGCCAGTGCAGCCTCTTTGTTGTTATGGTCAGCCGACACCTTAGCAGTAGGCATATGAAGGTCCTTTAGTTTAGCAAAGTTATATAAACTTACATTCCCGTTTTCTGGATACAGCTTCTTTGCATCGATAAAAAGCCGTTGTCACATAACCTACTTTTTTCACGCGTCATATTATTTTCAAATTACTTTTGGTCGAGCTACCGATGCTCAAACGATCCAGAATGTCTCTGACATGTACCTGATCTGCTACAAATAAGCACGTTTACTTAAAATAAAACTCGTAAAATAAACTTAAAAATACCGGTCGTAAAATAAAAATAAATACATCGCACTAAAAAAATACACATTCTGGTGGGATTCGTACTCTAGACGCTCAAGTCAATCAGATCTCTATAAAAACAAATGGGACTATTTATCCTTTGACAACACTGGTAAAAAACGGTCTATTGCATGTCATAATAGAAAATAAAATTCCTTTGTTGTTTCGCTGTCACTACAAACACAAAATGGTCGTAAGAGTCATATAATTTAAAGGCGCTTAGGGGTTATACTTCGTGCCAACTCCGACATTTTCAAAAATTTCAAAAACAGGGGCTCGACTATTTTCATATGTTTATTGAACCTGCTCCCAAAATTTCACAGGAATCGATTAAGAAATGCGACCTCTAGAGGAAAACACACAGACATACGAAAGCATTTTTAGCCAAGCTAAAACGGAGACCTCTCTCGCTTCGCTCGCTCGGTCAACAATATAATTCTGGTAGTACTTAATGTAATTAGCAAGGAAATAATTACATAGGTAACTGCAGATATAGATTTCTCGGCGAAACTATCATTGTCTAAAGAGTGTAACACGTCTTCGCACATTGTTATAACTTAAAACTTTTCGATTTACGTCAACATCGATTGACAAGTTTCACACATACAATCATTATGCGACTGAATATCGTAAGGTAATATCACAAAATAAATGTAACTCGGCGTTAGTACGTATATTTTTTTGTCACTGCTATCATAGGCACACCGTACGTTGTGCGTATCCACCAACAACAGAAAATAAGGTAGTACTGTACTAACAAAAGTAATTTGTAACCGGATAACATTCTTAATTAATTGATGAATAATTGAATTAACCCTCAATTAAATTACGTTGTAACTAGTTACTGTAGGTACTTGGAGTAATCGATTACTGCTGATAATCGATTAAAAAGTAATCTAATTAACATTTACAAAAGTAATTTAATTTCTTTATTGTTAATCTGATTACTTTTTTCCCCTTCTATGGTCGAGGGAATCTGACAAAATGTTACAGTTAAAACGTTGATTTTGGTTTCTAATGATTGCTATAGACGTAAAAATTCTACATTTTATTCTCCCAGGATTAGGTGCAAAACCAGGTCAGATTATGGGGAGAAATATTTTTTAGTAATTTGGACTTATTATTTATTATTCTGCGTTCCACAGTTATTTAGAGTTTGTAAATCAGAAGTTATAATGCCATGTATATTTCACATACCATTTTGCATTTAAATAGGCAATATGACATTTACTACGATATAGCAACAAGCAACTACTTAATACTTTACTACTAGTTATTTATTATTTAGACATATCAATATGTACATATACGGACGTTACATTATTTTAAAAGTTTCATAATATTTGTCATTTGACGTCCTGGGTGTCAAATGAATAATAGTTTGAAATTTTTTGATAATGCAACATCCGTATATTGGTATATATCTAAATATCTGTAAAACGACTAATGATTACGTTAGTAATGAACGCCTGTGTGATTATTCCAAAAAATAATACGATCTTTAATACTTATTTATCAATTAACTAATGTATATGTGTTAAATTTAATTTTTGTTTATTTTCTACGTTTTATAGATATTTAGACTTTTTATATCGAAGTTAAATGCCGTAAAACTTGTAGTTTGGTATTTCGTAAGACAAATGACTAATATTACGATATTGCAACTTACTATATTATCTAAATATCTGTATAATGACAAATGATTACGTTAGGTACTCGTATAATTGCTTGTGAGATTACTCCAAAGATCTTTATTTCTAATTTGTCAATCTAAAATTATGTATAAAATTGTATGTTAAATATTGACCCCCCGACTGAAAAATGGGAAATTATGTGTCAGGGGTCTGTCAGTCTGTATGTTTGTCTGTCTATCCATTGCATTGTAGCTTCCAAACGGAATGTTCGATTTTGATATATTTTTTTTGTTTGAAATCTGCCTGAATAAAGATGGTTTTTAGCTATCGCTAGTTACAGTAGAACGGCCCTGAGGAGCCAGGGTCGAGGAAATCTGACAAAATGTTATAGCTAGAACGTTGATTTTGGTTTCTAATGATTGCTATAGACGTGAAAATTCTACATTTTATTCTCCCTGGGTTAGGTGTAAAATCAGGTCAGGTAATAGGGAGAAATATTTTTTTATACATATACGGACGTTACATTATTATAAAAGTTTCACAGTATTTGTCATTTGACGTCCTGGATGTCAAATGAATAATAATTTGAAACTTTACGCTAATGCAACGTCTGTATACTGATATATATTTAAATATCTGTAAAGTTATTAGTAATTTACAAATATTTGTACAAGTAAAAAAGACACAAGGCAGCATAAGCGTAGGTTGTTATAGCTCCAGTTTATTCAACTTCGATAATTTACAGTCACCTCAAGTAAGCTTGTTGTTTGATATAAGTTTAATATTTACCTCACTATAGGTTGATCCTATCTTAAATAAAAATTGAGTTAAAGTACTTTAATAATTAAAAAGGAACTAGTTTTCTAATATATATGACATTTGATTATACTTATTTGTTTTATTTTTCATAGCTTTCAAACCCATACCCTGTACTATACATCAATATTAACTATTTACCTACTACTATGAAAAAATATCAAAGAAGTGTGGCAACGTTGCACTGCTCACTGGAGGTGCGATAGACAAGAAAATATAAATTTTAATTAAGTATATAATTGGAAGCAAGATAATAGATAGAGTGAAGTGGAGTCCTAATTTATTTCAGTATGTTTGTTAATATACGAATATTTGTATATTAATATGTTATAAAATTTCAAAAAAGAAATATGAACATAATGTTTGAATTTGCCTTGGTAAGCAATATACACTGAAACAATTGACATAATACAAGTAGAACTGCTTGACGCCACAATAATGCCAAATGAAAGGACGGCAAATGGGTAGCGTGATGTAAATATATATATATATATATATATATATAGATATACCCGTGGGCACTTTGCAGATCCATCGTGCCGTACGACTAGTATTTGTTGGTTCCGTTTACATAGTTGGCTCCGGGTGCCTTTTCTAGATCCAATGCTAGTCAGCCATGCGCATGTTGTTCCGACTGGAGCCAAAAGTGTCAACGAGAGTAATAATAATAATTACGTCAATTTTATACAAATCCACCTTTTTGGCATTTAACACTGTTACTTCCGATTCAAATCAACCAATCAGAGAGCACCGTTGACCTCATTGGCTACAATCTGCTAGTAATAATATTATTACAAGCTTCTGTTCAACTTGCAATGTTTATGCAATCAATGTAGTGTTGCCAAACAATAGATATCATTTTTCAATTGAAAAATGACAAACTATCGACAGTGGTTTATCAGTATGGATAGCTGTTTTAGAGCAATACTATTGATAACCAACAATACCATAATTGGTATTTATAGTATCGATCCGACGAAAATCAAACTATCATGAGTATCGATAGTATGCGTTTCATAAAATATCGACACTATCGATATTTTTTGTAATATCGATAGTATCGATAGTTTATGTATTATTAAAAGCAATACTATCGATAGTTTGTTCGTCATCAGAATCGATAGTAACGATACTATCAGCAGTATCGATAAACAATCAAAAGTATCTCAAGACTCACTGTCGGTTTTATTAAAAATACCGAAAGTGAGTCAATTGACTGTCAATAGTGGACTATCGAGCGGCAACACTTATCCAATGCTTATGGAGTAAATGAGCCGTTCTGATGATGGAACCGGAACGAATTCAACAACCCTCAGTAAATAAAATAACATAGCCCTTAGATCATTTATTACAGATTAGCCTTACCTGCGTGTTTCCCTCTGCCAAGGTATAAAATCAACTAATCTAATATATTTATAATGTAAGTTGCGTAATCGATTATGATCATTACGTAAATCTGTAAAGTATCGAAAGGACGGTGCAAGTGCTCCGTTAGAATTGCTATGTTAAACAGTTTCCTTGTGTGATAAGTTTTTTATTCTGAGGCCAAACTACTAATTGAAACGAATGAAATAAGCCGAAACTCGATGGAGTTGCGTCGTTTAATTACTGAATTGCATCGACCACCTTCCGTCCTCCGAGATCAGACCCTTGGCATCGTCTGCACTAATGTGCTCATTAAGACAATTCAAACGAGTCCTGCTCCATGAGGTTATATTGTTTTATAACTCAGTCCTAGTGAATACCTCCCGGTTCCATCATCAGAACAGCTCATTAACTTCATAATATTGTATTGACAAGTATGCAAAATTTGAGCGAAATCGATTGAGAATAGCTGGTTGGAAATTGAGCTACAAGATTTGACCCAAACCAATATTCGTACGTAGATATCAGATACATTGCAAGTTAGTAACTAAAAACAAAAAAATACATATAACCTTTTTAAAGATTGCATTACCTTTCACGGGCAATGTTTTTTATTTTATTAACGTTGTTTTGTATTAAGAAGTAATTCTGAAAAATGGTATCAATGAGTTTATCTTCTAGTATCGATTACGTAAAAAGAATACAGTCTAGTTTGCGACTAATTTCCATGCCAAACGATTTTCTCGCTTGTTTACTGCCAAACTACAGTAAAAATATTAATAATGGCATGACACAAACTTGCCAAACTAATTTCATTTTTCGATATTATTTTTTCACTATCCTTTGAGCCGAGACTAAATGTATCAATTACATTAGCAAGGTTCGATAATTAAGTTCAAATTTGAAATACAATTAGTCTATGACGAAGGCGCACACGCTACGAAACTGCGCACTTCCCGCGAGACTACCATTTTATGATTTACAACCTTCCTATTTAATTCCTGTGCTGTCCTAAGAATTTTTAATTCTTTTAATGATGTATTTATTTGTATTTATACTAATTAATGCCTGTGACTTCGTTCGCGTGCACAAAAATGCTTATCAGACTAAACAACTTTTGCTGTGGCGTCATTTTATTATTTCTCATAGTTTAGCTGAAAATTTATAGTTCTGCATCAGGTGTTGCATTTACCGAAATCAATTATACCCTGTATGTTGCCCAGATTTATACCAATAAAGTTTCCTTCAAATCTATCCAGAATTTCCGGAGATTAGTGTGTACAAAAAGGACAAACAAACAGAGAGACATTCTCTTTAAAATTTTACTCTTTCACTGTTTATCTATCTGCTTGTTGTTTCTTTTTGAAAATTTAGTCAATACACAGCCAATTTTTTTACTATTATATGTATTGCATAATTTAAATATCGTTGTGTGCGTTTATTTTTCATATTCATAATAGAATTAGGGCTCCATATCTAAACGATGTCAATCTCATCAGAGCCGGTATTTTCTTTTCAAGTTTCAAAAAATATTCATCCTCCATACAAATGCCACCACCAAGCTACTCAACGTGGCCATGTCGTACTGAAGCCCAAGCCATTCCCCTTCTTCTACTGTTTGTTACCGCTCCCCCTAAGCAATTTTCACGAGGCCACATCACAGGTCAAGTGATGTAAGCCCACAGGGCGAACTGCGTGGCGAGGGCAAACCCCAAGTCATCCACACCAAGTGTTTCTTTTTAATTTTTAGAAATCAAAGATTGCTGCCGAAAGTTACTAACTGCTTGCGATTTGGCTGTAAATCTATATTTTTTGGGCGTAATCCGAATTTGATTTTTTTAATGTCCAAAATCTGGATCTGGCATCTGGATGAAAAAAAAATCTTCTATCTGTTTATATATATATATATATATATATATATATATATATATATATATATACATCTTGAAGGACATGTTGCGTCCTACATGGCGTTATTTACCGATGATGCTGCGTCCCACTGACTTTGCGCGTCCGGAATACGGACGCAAGATTGACCGACCCTCATTTTTAGCCCAAGGGTCCCTTATGATCGATAGAATGCAATGGCGAAAAATTGGCATGGACGTTATTCCATCACTACAATGCCTTTTAGCGTATAATATAGTTCCGCCATCGTCCGACTGAAATTTGGAGGGCGCTAGTGTTCAGCGTATAATTTACCACGTATACTTTGAGTTCAGTTCACCGATCTTATCGTGTCCATTGAATATCGTACTTAATTTGTAAAGTTTTTATCATGTTTTCGTGACAACAATCTTGCGTCTCTTAAATATGCTAAAACGGGCACTAGGTACGGTGTCTGAGGGGCCTATTTGGGGTTCACGAGGGATGCATGGCGCGGGGCGCGGGGCAGCGGGCGTCTGCGCGCTCGCGTGCCGAAGTTTGTAAACAAACCGACATGTCAAATTCAAATTCAAATATATCTTTATTATCATAGGATATTTATAATATCTCTTAATAATCGTCATTGTTTTGTTTACAATTGTTGACGTCAAATAGTTACTTACAGCTAAGTTTACTACCGCTTCCAAAGCGCTAGTGCAGAAGAAGCGGTAACAAACTGCACTGCACCTTTTCTCCAAGGACGTCAACTCACAATTAAATTAATACTTAAAGTTAATGTGGACTGAGAATACATTGTTCCGCAATGTGCCGGCCGTGATGTAAGCTAGTCACCAAAGTGAATTATTTGCAAGTGCGTTAAAAGTGGTTATTTATTTGGTCTATTATTATAGTTAGTGATTATAATAATCAGGGATCGGATATTCTAGTGCATATTTACCTAAACTTCTACGTAGTACGTAACTTAGAGTGGATAATACCACCTCCAAAATATAAAATGTATATTTTTTTTATATCATCATTTAAAAATCACGAATTATTATTATATTTAATTGAAATTATATCTAATTAGGTGCAAATTATTGATTTGAAGAATATTATTCCATTTTTAGAGTTCCGTACTAAAATCCAGACAAATTTAAGTGTTATATTTTCAATTACGTAAAATAAAACTAAGATGGCTCTGTTTAAGTAAATATTAGGTAAATTTTAAAATCTGCTTCAAACAAATAGGTAAGTTTATTACAAATTTTTTTGTGGCAGTCCCTATTGTTTTAAAGTATCTTTTGTTTCCTTCTGTGTATAGCTTACTATCTCTTTCTTAGAAATGTATAGTAGTAATTATTTGCTATCTATTTTACTCAATACAAAAGCACTGTGAAAGAGATAGCAAATCAATGTATGCAAGCAATTTGAAAGAGTGCGAATGAGACAACAAATTTTACCTGTTTGTTTGCAAGTAGCTAACCGAGATTTCAACTACATTCGTCGCTATGCTTGCAATGCGTTCGGATGTGTATCTCCAGTCTTTTCGTGATTTCTTCAATAACTTGGCTATTGAAAAACGGTTTCTGATTTGCATTGTGATTTGGATTTTTGTTTTACTTGGAACGACGACTTTGTGCAACGAATACCGGATTTACCTACTCAGTGACTTGGACCTATTTCTTATTAAGGTAAGATGTTTTTTTTACAAAATCGTTAAATGCATAATTGTGTCTTAGCTATTGATTTTGATCCGAAAGTCACGGGTTCGATTCCTGTCAGCGAACAATGACTTTATGTTGTTGTTTCCATTTTATTATGGAATGTTGACAGAACACAATGCCAAATTGAATGTTGCGCAAACACTCTGGCACTAAAAATTAAGTCCCGCGCAGATGGTTGGTCTCAAATACCTAGATTGGCCGGTGTTACCGAAAATCAGTTGAAAGTATTATTATTATATAAAGCTGTAAATAGGAAGTGAAACTTATTATTATTATGTGTAGGGAGAACAAATATACCATGTGTCAAGTATCTTAAATCCTATTAAAACGTGTAGTGAAGTCAAATGTACTTAAAGAATTGTTATTTTGACAGGCAGTACAATGTTCTGCTCTCTAGTTGCTGTTGCTTTGATTAATATTGTTCAAACTTTGCAATATATCAGTTAGCTTTAATTCTTTTTTTCTTTAACAGGCTTTATTTGTTAACGTAATGGCGGATACAACCCAAACAGAAGACAGCTCATTCCTGGATACGAAATCATCCAGGGATGCTTTACGATTCAGCAAGTGGAACTTTAATCTGTACGAGATGTGCAACGACTTGAAAAGCCAAGAAAAGTATTTTCAATACGCATTTGAAAACAAGAAAACACCGACAAATGGACACGGAAGCTCCAAATGAACTTATTTTGATTTGGTTATTTTTCTCATTATGTGCAATATCCCGTGGTCAAAAGTGGAAAACCCCTACTTCCGTAATTTTTTTGAAAAATACTTATGCAAGTGTAATGTCAAAGATAGGACCATTCCTAGTGAGTCTCAGTTAAGAAAGAAATATTTAGGTAATATTTATGACGATAAAATAAAAGTTATTCACCATGCCTTACAAAATAGTAAAATATGGATTTCAGTAGACGAAACCACTGACTTTCTGGGACGAAACGTGTTCCATTTTTTAGTTAAACCATTAAATGAACACTCATCGGGGCGAACTTACCTGTTAAACTGTAAAACTTTAGATGCGGTTAACGGTAGTACTGTGTCAAATTTTATATGTAAGTGCCTAAAAAACTTATGGGGGGACCAATTTAATAACAAAGTGCAGGATGTTGTAATGTTTTGTAGCGATAGGGTAGCGTATATGTTACTAGCTGGTAAAATATTAAAAGAGACATTTCCCAATATGAAACATTTTACATGTTTAGTTCACGCTTTACATAGATTAACAGAATCAATACGTTTAAACTACGGTAATGTAGATATATTAATAATGTGTAAAAAATATTCTTAAAAGCTCCGAACAGAGTACGAATTTTAAAGGAACTACTACATCCAAATTTACCTTTGCCCCCACAGCCTGTTATCACTAGGTGGGGTACATGGCTAGACGCTGCTTTTTACTACCATAAACATTTGGACAAAATATCCAGTGTTCTAGATTTATTAGATAGCAAAGAAGCCATATCTATTAAAAATGCTAAAGATATACTAGCGAAACCTAATTTAAAGGACGATTTAAAGTACATTTACGATTTTTTCGAAATTATATATGTATTGCTATAGTAAAATTAGAAAAATGTGAATTATCCATAACAGAATCATTCCAAATATTTGATGATGTAAGATTAATTTTAAATCAGACATCCAATACTACGTTTATAAATGAAATAGAACAACTAATGGATAGAAACCCTGACTTTGATGTACTCAGGGAACTGAGCGAAAAATGTACCAAAGAGCATTCTCTTTGGTACAGTAAGTGGCGCAAATTTGTAAATATTAACATCATTATGTTAATATTTACAAATTTGCGCCACTTACTTCTGTAGATGTAGAAAGATCTTTTTCAGTGTATAAGTGGATCCTGAATTTGCAAAGAAATAGACTAACTAGTGATAGCCTCGAGAAAATTATTGTTGTGTCCTATAATACTCTTAATGAAAATGATGAATTAATAGATGTTGAGCAGTCAGTAGAAAAAGACGATACACCATCATGCTCAACAGAAAAAGAAATCATAGATTACGACGGCAAACCATAGTCATAGACAGTGATTAAGTTGTCACCACGATTTTTGCTAGTAAATGTCTCGTCCGATCCAAACTTAACTACCAACTTTAGTATATTTCTCTTCTTTGCCATGTGTTTATTGCATGAACTTACGACGCAAATAAATATTTGTATATTTTTTACAAATAAATACCTGTACTGAATTTAATAAAGATAATTATTTTACTCTTTAATAAATTAATTGTACCTATTTTTTTTATTCAATAACAATTCGTTTAATCATATAACAACAAATGTAAGTTGTTGTTGTAATCTTGCACACAAGCAGGTAAAATTTGTCTCATTGGCACACTTAAAAATTACTTACATACATTAATTTGCTATCTCTTTCACACTGCTTTTGTATTGAGTGAAATAGATAGCAAATAATTACTAGCATACATTTCTAAGAAAGAGAAAATAAGTTACACACAAAAAGAAACAAAAGATACTTTAAAACAATAGGGACTGTCACATTTTTTTTTATAAAAAACGTGTGTATTTAAAATTTACCTAATATTTTCTTAAACAGAGCTATCTAAGTTTTATTTTACGTAATTGAAAATATAACACTTAAAGGACAATGAATAAATGAATGAATGAAATATTATTTATTCAAGAAACAAGTCTCACAAAATTGTTAGTATAACTTATGCTTATAGTGTTAGTAAAAAATTCTTAACCTAGTGACAACATTAGGCGTCCCACTGCCGTACCACTCCCGCTGAAGTGTCACGGCAATGGTTGACATAACCGCAATCTCGCCTACTAGCGATCATAGTCAGGATGCTGTTGCCACTGTCCCGCACCCGACGCACCAGGGACGCGCATCTCTTCCGCATTGTAGCGTAAAAGCAATCTACGCGTGCTTCTGCGAACATCCCTGATGCGCTACAGAAGCGAGGCAGCCCCATCAGCACCCTGAATGCAATGTTATACTGAACGCGAAGAGCGTTGTAGGATTTCTGAGTATACCTAGCCCACAGGCTGCACGTGTAAAACGATGTACAGAATGCTCTGAAAAGCGTTAGCTTAACCTTCGTCATGTGGAAAGAGGTTCAATAAAAATATGTTACAGAATAATTATCTTTGGACATTTTTGATTACCACTATTATCCTTTAAGGCCTTCCGCGCCCTAACTTCCTCCCTCCCGACAGCTACACACATTGTTCGACGAGTTTGCAGGTATTGGTGAGTCAAACATCGCTATTTATGACAACAATGCAAACCCCGAAACATTTTCTCCCGCCCCCTCTACCCCAACCCTGCGCATCACTGAGCAAGTACCTCCTAATTGAACAAACGCATTTGAATATTTAACATTTTCAAACCCCAAAAATTCAGTTCGGACTGAGTTTAGAGTTATATACGCCATACTAAGTTTTGTTTATTATGCTATTACCTATTAGAAAAACATGCTTTGGTTAGTGGCCGCTCGAAAAAAAAAGATGCCAAAAACTGGCATTGGTCTTTGTCTGGATTTTAGTACGGAACTCTAGAAATGGAATAATATTCTTCAAATCAATAATTTGCACCTAATTAAATATCATTTCAATTAAATCTAATAATAATTCGTGCTTTTTAAATGATGATACAAAAAATATAGATTTTATATTTTGCAGGAGGTATTATCCACTCTATGTTACGTACTACGTCGAAGTTTAGGTAAATATGCACTGGAATATCCGATCCCTGCTTATAATTATGTTTGAATTGATGATAAATACCCGGTTTCTGAGGTCCGTATCAGCTGTTTATTTATTCCATAACTTTATCTGATGTTTAGCTGTCATTAAACTTTGTTTAAAAACGATTTTACTGACATAACTGCAATTACATAAGCAAATGCCTTTAAAAGCATCTTAAACAAAGGACTTAATAAAGAATTAGAAAGGTTGTCTGTTTATCCAATTAATAATTAATGAAGAGATATCTAACAGCACCTCAGAAACCGGGCATGAGACTTTTAGTTGTAGCCACTGATTTATTTTAATTATAATATAAAAAAAATACATGTTCCATTGTAATGAAGACTGATTGATGTTCATAATTCAGTTTATTTCGTTACTAGGTAAGGCAGAGCAAATTTATGTTTATTATTATGTCAATATTAAATTGCATTGATTTGTTGATTGAAAAGTTTTTATGTTTAGATACACATTTTTTGTAAAATTTAAAATAAAACATTAAATGTTTTATATTACGATATGCCTTTTATTCCGTATATTCACCTGCATAAATATGACTAGGTACTATTATATTATTCGTATCATGAAACTTCCCTTTCTAACTTTGAACCTACATGTTCACACCAGCCTGTGCATCTGAGCTTACCTGTTTATACATACTTACATGCCCAACTCCGAACTTACCTGTTCACACCAGCCTGTGCCTTTCAGCTTACCTGTTTATACAAGCTTACCTGTCCAACTCCGGACTTACCTGTTCACACCAGCCTGTGCCTCTGAGCTTACCTGTCCAACTCCGAACTTACCTGTTCACACCAGCCTGTGCCTCTGAGTTTACCTGTTTATACATACTTACCTGTCCAACTCCGGACTTACCTGTTCACACCAGCCTGTGCCTCTGAGCTTACCTGTTTATACATACTTACCTGCCCAACTCCGGACTTACCTGTTCACACCAGCCTGTGCCTCTGAGCTTACCTGTTTATACATACAAACTTACCTGTCACTCGTCAAAAATGATTATATTGCTTTTTAAGATTTTGTAGACCACCAATACCTACGCTATACATAGGTATTGTCACTTTTGTATGCTAACTATTAATTATTTATTATCTGCCTGGAGTCATTATAAGCCCTTATATAGGTGGAAGCCTCTTGGCTGATAAGCTGGATACAATAATTCAAAAACAGTATTCGGAACCAATCTGAATTAAATAGATGGATGTCATTTAGTTATTATAATCATTATGATATATGCAGAGCATTATACGGAAGTGATTTAAATATACAGTTGGATGGAGGCGGGAATGTGCATGCAGTGTTTTGAACGTATACGGAGATATTCAGTGTGCAAGAAAGATTTAAGAGTGAACGGACGCATTAATTCAGTTATTCGGAACCAATCTGAATTCAATAGTAGATGGATGTAATTTAGTTATTATAATCATTATGATATATGCAGAGCATTATACGGAATTGATTTAAACATACATTCGGATGGAGGCGGGAATGTGCATGCAGTGTTTAGTAGGTATACGCAGGTATTCAGTGTGCAAGAAAGATTTAAGAGTGAACGGACGCACAAATTCAGCTAGAAATATTTAATTTGAATATTACCATTTTATGTTTAAATGAAATTTGACGTCGACTACTAATATAATACTGATTTAAACATCGTACATACGCATTGAAAACATTAAAAATCTCACTACATTCAGTGGACGCCGCAGGGTGGTAGTTTGTAAAGACGCAAGAAGTCCTTCGCGATTTATATATATATATATATATATATATATATATATATATATATATATAAATATATATTTTTTTTCACTTTCCTAACGTACCTACATACTGAAAAGTAAAAGAATAAGTACGCTACTATTATTACAATCTCGCCTATTAACTTGACTAATAGTAATTTTACATTGACCTAGTTTTATAAGCAATAGTATAAGAATGTGTCCATCGGCACTTTTCTTACTGTCTTTATTAAGGGGAAAGCACTTTGTTCGTGTGTCTTTAGTTATTGCACTATAACTGCACTATTATTTTATTAATTTTGACTACACTTCCTACACTAGTTCGAACGGTTTAGTTTGTTTAAGTCTTCTCACTATCTCCGTGTTGTCGAGGAGCTGGATTGCCTTAACGTTCACATGATGAAGCAATCGATACTCGTGTGCTTCTGCATATTGTTTTATAACTTTATCGACGAACTGCATGTTTATATATATATATCAACACATTATTATTTTTTCCTCTAATGCGAGACAAAGTATTTCCTTTGGTTACAAAAATACGACAATCTCATCATAAATTCTGACTGCATAGCACACAGCAAATTAACCTTAGCGCGCGTAGATGGATACTACTTATTTTCGAGTCTCATAAAAAAACCATCTCCGCTGCGCTTCTCTCTCTAAAGAAACATTTCGTTTTCAGCCGAAGAAGCAGCAAAAGACTACACAGAAAAGTTGAAATCAGCGTTTGGTAGTGAAGACTTTAAGTTCGACCTCCTCCTACTTGGCATGGGCCCAGACGGGCACACCTGTTCCTTGTTCCCTGGGCACGCACTCCTCGAAGAGAGGAGCTTGAAGGTGGCCCCGATCACGGACTCCCCTAAACCGCCTCCGGCACGAGTCACATTGACATATCCGGTCATTAATGGTGCGAGGAACTGTATCTTTGCTATCAGTGGTGCTGGGAAGGCTGATATGGTTAAGGTGAGTTTTTTTATGTGACCAAATCTTTGTCAGATTTCTCAAACTGCCTAAAGGCATTTGACATAACTCTGCCATTTTATGTATGGCAGCCTAGACCAACAGCTTCATCATAACATCTGCTCTGGCCAAGTATGGCTCTGGTAGTACAAAGAGGGTGTGCTCCTGCAGTGGAGACAAAAAGACCTGATGACGATGATAAAATGTTGCAGGCCTGTGTCACTACCTGTTTAGGTATCGAAAATGACCTACATTATTACTATACGCGCGGCGACCACTACGAAGTGGTAAATTCAGTGACGTGAATCGTATATGTAGAGTCATAAGGATGAAATTGGCTTGCAATGCACTTCTAGGTATCTAAACGTAAAGGTGCGGAGTTCTGATGCGAGCTAAATTAAACCATATCGCTAACGACATTGAGTAGATATTTCTTTGAATTCCTTTGCTGAGTAAGACTTCTACATACGTGAGTACTAGTATTTATTCTGAGCCTAAGTGATGCAATAAGTAACTAGTATAAGATTTTGTTATTTCCAGCGCATCCTGAAGGACAAGGAGGACCTGCCCGCGGGCCGCGTGAAGCCCGCCGGCGGCGCCCTCTACTGGATCGTAGACAACGACGCGGCCGCGTATTTATAACACACTTCAAACATATAGTTCTTCAATTCTTGGGGAGAGGGAGAGGATACTATTGCATTTCAAACCCCTAATATTTATCCAATTGGCCCCTTTAAACAAGGAAAATAGACTAAGAAAACACATATGTACATGTAAAAACAAAGTGTATTTGTGACTTCCTAGGGTTTTTTTTGGTTTTTTGACGCTCAATTCTTGAGACATTGTTTTTCTTTTTTAGATTTATTACTTATTCTAATATTGAGAGTTGTCAATTAGGGTCAGTTCAGAAAGAGAGGATTTTTTTAAGACCCTCGAAAGTAAACTTAAGCGTATACTGCGAAACACGAGCGTTTGGTCATGTTTAAAAGTTACACTTTACGCTATGGTAATACGGTTTTATTTTCAATGTAAATTGCTCGGGCATTTTTCTTCTGTCTGAACTAACCCTTATTCATTTGACATTTTGAAACTGCGGGCTGGATTTTTTCATAGTTATGGGAACGTGGTTACGAACATTCCATGCGGTGTATATTTTTGTAAAGCATTCCTGTTTATAATAAAGTCTATGAGTTGTTTGCGAACGCTTTTATTTGTTCCACCTCGCCAGGCATTCTTTTACCAGGCCTGTGTCACTCCCCTGTAGGTATCGAAAATATAACTACATTATTACTAGGCGCGCGCAGTGACATGAATCGTATGTCTAGAATAATAAAATTGACTTGTAGTGCACTTCTAGGTATATAAACGAAAAGTTGCAGAGCTCTGACGCGAGCTAAATTGAACCATACCCACGGGTATGGCACTTCATAGAAACGAAGTAACAAACATACCTAGTATTACTACTACAAACGAAACAATATGTCTGTGCACACGTCAAATGTGTGAGTTAAACAATCAGGGTCACCACCACAGAATTTGTTGCTTTGCTTACCTGTTTTCATAAATCGGAAATCTATAAAATGTTCGTTCTTTATTGTTTTCCGTGGATAAACAATGATAATATGCGCAGTTTCTCAGCATTGATTCAATAATCCTAAGTGACTCGCGTAACGTTAACCTGCGACTAGTAACAACCCTGTTTTACAGGCGACAGGGCAGGCCAACAAGGCTCAAAAGCGAGATTTTTTGAAAAAATATTTTTTCAAAAAATCGAAAACTATCGGAAAAATAAATTCTTTTCCGAACTACCACGAGGTACTTACTAAGCTTGTCCTTCTCGGCCTTCACGAGGTTCTCATCATGCGGCAAGCACTGCCGATTTACGGTACACTGCTCAAGGCTGCAATCTCGTCAAGGCGATCCTACAGAGCGACGGAGACGTGGATCGAGATGTCATTAAAATTGTCTCGTCTGCCCCCAGTGGTGGCAAATGGGATATACCCAAAATGGCCAGAGATAGAGGACGACCTAGAGACATGGAGGGAATGTGTAAAGCGGGACATGGAGAGGGGGAGTTAGTACAAATATGCTAAATGATAGAAAGTTTTGGAGGGAGTTGACTGACTAGTTTCGGAGGGAGTTGACTGACTAGTTTTGGAGGAAGTTGAATATGGATTTTTAGTTTAAAGGTTGGGCTACATCTGTCAGCACGGGACAGCACTTTTACATGCTGCTATCCTTTTCTGTCGCTCAGAACTGTCATTTGCCAGAGCGAGAGAGAGCTACGGAACACTATAGCACCGGCCGTGCTATAGCGTTGCATCTCTCTCTCTTTCTCTCTCGCCCTAGCTAGTGATGGTTCTGAGCGACAGAACAGGATAGCAGCATGCGCCCAACCCTAAAAGAAAATTCAAAATGTAGGTCTACAGGGCCTGGTCAGGTTTACACGGTGATTTTTTATTGGTTTTGGAGCCGAAGGTCACTTCATAAGAATCGTTAGTAAGACCTAATTTGCTATTCAAAATTAAAATGTTGACTAAAACTCGAAATTGAAATCGTGAGATCAATTAGTAGTGCCGTCGTTAGGCGCCGCCGGCCGGACCGGAGGTCATCGACCGCACGCGGCAGTTTGGACGGGTATAACTACGTGGTCTCGATCGAAAATCATTTTCGTAACTTTTTTTATTATAAGTCAGACATAAATTTGGATTACGTATATGGATAGAGGAATTTATTTACTCTACATCATTTCATTTTTCCAAAACCAATGAAAAGTCAGCGTGTATATCTATATTTAGCCGACTGCACATACGATACTGTACGACAAGACAAGAGAGGGACTACAAAAACAAGCGGCAGGTTCCAATATGTGTATTTCCCTCATACAAATGCCCGCGAGATCACAAACGCATTCTTTCACATAAAAAAGACCTCGACTATTATTACCTATGACATTTTTAATAATAATATGTAATAATTACAAAAAGTGTCAACTAAATACAAAAAATTCGGCGCGCATAGCGTACCAAACGCTTACATACATATACATATTTTATATATAAAGATAATACATAGCACTACAGTTAATTTTAAACATTCGTAACCTATGGTGGGAAGTGACTTCGTAGTCCTTCTCGAATTTAAAACAAATATTAACATAGTTTCCGATCAATTTCCTTCATTTTATTTTACATCAGTTACACATAATAGGTACACGTAAAAGTGTTTGGTGAGTCGCGCCCGGGTCGGCGACAGGCGGCCGGCCGGCGAGCGACGCCTTCTATGTACATTTGTCTAGACCACTGAGTTTTTAGTGCCTGCAACAACAACGGTACACGTTAGGAATCCAGGTTGGCCTCTTCAGCTCTGCTTTACCAGCAAGAGCGTAGAATATATATTTTGTTTTCAAATAATTTTTATTTAAAACATATATTCTACGCGAAATTTAAATTATACTTATTAAGGTACGTGAAGTACCCTTTTTCAAGTTTTTGCTCATATCTCGAATATCTTTGGGAATCTGACAAAAGTTTCTACCTATGATTTGGGACCATCCGTAAATTATGTCACACGAATTTAACTTTTTAACTTCCTCTTTCTCCTTGTCACGTTTGGGTCACAAGAAACGTACTATATAGTATTTACCATGTCTCGCGCTGGGGGCACGACTACTGATAGACTAAGAGGGGGCCGTATACTAACCCTTAACCGTATATAACCCTACCTCATCGAGTAGCAAAATGTGACATATGTAGGGTGTTGCATATTAAAAAGATATGTCTTAATGTACAGGGTTGCCTGGGCATAACCTGGAGCATTTTTTACAGTCAGCAAAAAAGTGATAATTTTTTATTTCATTAAGTAGCAATTAGGTACTTAGTATATACGATAGTCCTTATCAAGAAGTGCCAAAATGTATAGGGTTGCCTTGCCTCACCTAATCCTGACACTTTCGTGAGTCAGGCTGATATTAGGGTGTAATTTTTTTTTAAAAAAACCTCGTCAAGTAGCTAAATTAAACTCGTGCCATTGGATAGTTCTGTTTATTCTCTCAATAATTAATTTAGGTTGCCGGCCTATACCTGGAGTTTTTCTAAGTCGGGAGAGTTATGTACAAAAATTTTTTTACTGATGCACAACGTGCAATTGAGTCCAGTGGCTGATGAATGAGATCGATAAGATGTAAAGACAAATCATAATAAAATAAAATAAAATAGCCATTTATTCTACTACCATTTACCAGTTATCATAGTTGTCAAATATTTTTTTTTTCGTACAATTTCATAAAATAATATGCGATGAAATTATTTTTCCTTGGATGGATCGTCAAATTTATACATTAGCATGTCAATTTTAGTAATTTAATTTAATTGTCAATTTATATTAATTGTATATGTATATTTCTTGGATTTTGTTATGTCATATAAATTAAAATGTTAAACATTTATCTCACCGCTTCTGATTTATGTATATTATGTAATCTTTATTCCTCGTAGGTAGTAGTCGCCTCTTTGGCGTAGGCCTCCCCCAAAGTTCTCCAGGATGTTCGCTCTCTAGTCTTATGCACCCAGTCATGTCCTGCTATTTTCCTAAATATATCTCGCCATCTTGTTTTTGGCCTTCCTCTACTTCTTTTGTTATTTCTTGGAATCCATTCTGTCATCTTCTTAGTTAGTCTTAAATTGTTCATTCTGTATACGTGTCCTGCCCATTTCCATTTAAGTTGTCTTGTTCTGTACCTAACGTCTGTCACTCGCGTTCTAGCTCTAATTTTCTTGTTGTTAATTTTGTCCGAAATTTTTATACCAAGCATGCTCCTCTCCATGCGCCTTTGACATACAGCAAGTCTATCTTCATCCTCTTTTCGTAAAGACCAGGTCTGGCAACCGTAGGTGATGCATGGGAGGATTGCTACATCAAACAATTTTTTCTTAATTTTGATATCCACGTCCTTATTTTTCATTATTTCTTTTAAACTCCAGTACTTTTTCCATGCTAGAGCGATTCGTCTGAGTACCTCATTCTCAGTACAGTTCTCAAAAGACACCAGCTGCCCCAGGTAAATATAACTTTGTACGTACTCTATCGACTCTCCATCAACGACAATCTCCTGACAAAGGCTGTTGGTTAATATCTTCGTCTTTGAAGCATTTAAAAACAAACCCACCTTTTTACTTTCTCTGACCAATTCGTTCAGCATGCATTCAAGGTCCAATGCGTTTTCAGCAAAAACGACAATATCGTCTGCAAAACGTAAGTGACTCATGTACTCGCCGTTTACACTCACTCCTTTTCCTTCCCATTTCAAATTTCGAAACACTGATTCGAGTACCGCTGTAAACAATTTTGGAGAGAGAGGGTCTCCTTGCCTTACTCCTTTGTTTATGGAAAACTCGGGTCCCTCCTTCTCTAGCTTGACGGTAGCTTTGCATTTTGAGTACAGATCTCGTAGTATGTTAATGTATTTCTCATGAATTCCTTGTTCTGCTAGAGCTTTCCAAATGGCATCGTGATCAAGGGAGTCAAAAGCCTTCTTGTAGTCTATGAAACACATGTAGAGTTCTTTATTGTATTCATTGGACTTTTCTATTAATTGTGTCACTACTTGGATGTGGTCTATGGTTGAGAAATGTTTCCGAAATCCTGCCTGCTCTTGTTGTTGGATTTCGTCGAGTGTCTTAGTTATCCTGTTCAAGATTATCTTAGAGAAAATTTTATAAATATTTGACATAATGCTGATCGGTCTAAAGTTGTTAAGATCGTTCTTGTCTCCTTTCTTATGTAATAGGATTATTGTTGATTTTTCCCATTGTTCAGGTATTTCCTCGCTTTCTAGGACGTTGTTAAATAGCATTTGAAGCGGTTGCTGAAGGGTTTCACTGTAGGCTTTCAAAACTTCATTGAGAACGTTGTCTTCCCCTGGTGCTTTATCATTTTTTTGAGTACTAATGGCATACTGTATTTCCGATATTAGAATATGTTGAGGTTTTTCTTCAGGGATGCTCTCGTTTGACCTGGATACTTCGAGCTGCCTTCCGGAATCCAACGTACATGTGTATAGTTGCTTGTAGAAGGTTGTTGCCTCATTTAAGATATCTGGTCGCCTTGAAAGGGTTGTCCTCGCTTTGTCTTTTAAATTTACTGTCCATTCCTTTTTGTCTCTTAATTTTTTGTATGCTTTCTTTATGGCTCCTTTATTTTTTATAAAATCTTCAAGTACTTCTTGTCTATGTCTTCTTTTTTCACGTGTAATATTTCTGTTTATTTGTTTGCTTATTTCGGATATCTTTGCCTTTGTATCTCTTGTTCTATTCTGTCTATATAAAATCTTTCTTTGTTCTAATAAATGTCGAGTTTCGGTAGTTATCAAATCGTTTTTCTTTTTATTTCTTTTTGGGATTTCCTCCATGAGTATGTCCATTTCTTTCAATAGGTTTTCATATTGTGTCTGGATATCAGGTGCCTCGTTTATTGCTGCCGCAAATCGCTGTTCCCAGTGTTTTCCCTCCTCGCGCGATACCATAGGCAGATTTCTTGTACATGGTCTTTTTTTGAAATATCTTCTTTTGCGTTTAGAATTTTAGTATACTTTACATCTTATCATTCTGTGATCGGAATTAAAATTTAATTTATTTATTATGTCAAAATTATGCATGTCTTTAGGCTGGTTTGTAAGTATATAATCAATTTCGTTAAAGGTTTTTCCGTCTGGGTGTCGCCACGTCCATTTATTATGTGGTTTTATTTTAAACAAGCTATTAACTATCTTTAAGTTGTTTGCTTGTGCAAACTCTACCAGTTTAAATCCGTGTGGGCTTCTTTTTCCCCATGTAGATTCTCCAAATACACTTTCTTCTCCTGGTATCATTTTTCCGACTTGAGCATTGAAATCACCAAGTATTATTAGGTTGTTCTTATCCACAAGATCTAGGGCTGTTTCGATTGACTGGTAGAATTGCTCAATGTCTTCATCCGAATATTCTTCCGTAGGCGAATAGACTTGTACTATGGTCCATTGTTTGTTGTTAGACAGTTCTATTTCTAAGACAGCAACTCGTTCTGATATCTCTCTCAGGCTTATTATATTATTTTTAAGGTACTTTTTAATTATAAAGCCAACGCCATTACGGCCCTTGGTTGCTGATGTGTGGTAAAATATATATTCTTCATGTTCTTCAAAAGTTTCCGAATAGCGTCGTACTTCAGCCAAGCCTATTATATCCCACTTTATCATTTTTATTGCGTTATTAAATTCAGCTAAATTACTATCAGAGAGTAGAGTCCGCACGTTAAAGCTGGTTATATGCAAATGTTGTTCTTGGAGATTTGTAAACTTTGGGGGGTTTTGGTCGAACTCCTCCGCGGTGACCAGCCGAATTGGAGGATTTGGAAGATGGAGGGGGCTACTACCTATTAGGAGTTTTTTTTACTAGTTACAGAAAGCGATGTTAAAGATGATGATGATGGAGCGCCGTAAGTGCCGGGAGACTGACGCATATACGTAGTGATGTCTCCCTTGTTCTTTTTGGAGTTTGGTTGAACGCTGATTTCTGTTTTTTTTCCGAATTTCCTACGCTGTTCTTGGGTGACTCTGACATGTGTCTTTTATTTGATCTTTTTTCTGAATATTGGCTAGCGGGTCCGCGTTCTCCCAACTTGATGATTTTGTCATAACGTAAAATAACATTTTCCCCGGATTCTCTCGCTTTTATCAGTTCATCTTTGAGTTCTTTTCTTCTTTGTAAAACCCTAGGTGGAAAATCTTCTTTGATGTACCATTCGGAGCTTTGTAGACGTTTCTTGTTTTTCAATATTTCTATTTTTCTTCCTAAGGTGGTCAGAGTTAATACTATGGGTCGATTTTTTCCATTATTCTTTCCAAGTCTTCTTACTGCTTCAATTTCCTCCTTCTGCAACTGTACTTTCATATGGTTTCTGAAAATGTCCAAAATAGCATTTTGCAACTCTTCATAGCTGTGCTCGGTTTCACTAACACCAAAAATAACAATATTTTTCTTTCTTATTACTTTTTCCAAATAGTCTATTGTTATTTGTTGCTGGTCTAACTTTTTTTCTATTTGTTTTGTTTTTTCTTCCATCTTATCAAACTTTTCATCTGTGTTTTTATTTATATCCTGTTTTATTCTTTCTTCCATATCTATCATATTGTTACGAAACTGGGTTCGAGATTTGGAGTAAAACGCCAAAGTTCGTATGAGGGTTTTTATTCACTACGGAACCCAAAGGTTGACACGTGAAGATGGTCTTCCTGATGTCCAAGTCCAATTCGCGTAGCAGCTGAGGTCCAGGTATCTCGCCAAAGTAGTCGCAGGTACTTCCACTTGTCGCACTGAGGTAGGCTTCCTTCGCTTCGGTTAGCTTCGAAGTTATCGCTTTCGTAGCTCGTACTGAACTGGCGGGACGCGCACTCGATCGCCTTTTTATATGCGCCGATACAGAGGTCTACACTTTTCTCGAATATTCTCATTAATTGACGAATGTATTTCGATTGACGGGAAACATCGAGACGCCGGTATGTATGTGTGAGTGCGACTAAGCCGACGACCATTCAAAGAACTCTAGCCTTTATGCTGTCAGAATATAAGGCCTAGTTTCGCTTGCATGGTTCCACTCGCGAACATTCCAAATCCATCTCGCCAGCAAAGTTCTTACTCGCGAATATTCTACATCTATCTCGTTCGCGACACTGCCCCCTTCTTAAAGACGCGCGTCCCGAGCGTCACTATTGCTGCCATGATAACGTGCTAGACGGTCTATGTGCACCACTTTGAGTGCCCCTCTTGGTTGACGTTGGATCCGATAAGTCACGTCGTTTATTCGCGTAATGATTTTGTATGGACCTTCCCATCTCGTTTGTAATTTCGGTGATTTTCCTTTCCGGCGAATCGGGTTATGAAGCCATACTAAGACTCCTTCTTCAAAGCCACGTGAGTTCGCTCTTCGGTCATATCTAGTTTTCATGTTTTCACTTGCTTGTAAACCGTTTTCGCGAACTAAGTCATGGATGTTCCATATTCGCTCTCGAAGATCGAAGACGTAGTCTGGCACAGTGCATGGGTCTTCTGGTGGCCTCCCCGTTAGTAGATCCACAGGTAACCTAAGTTCTCTGCCGAAATTCACCTGAGCTGGGGTCAGTTTTGTGCTTTCGTGCTCTGATGTCCTATAAGCCAGGAGGAAAAGCGGTATGTACTTGTCCCAGTCTTTCTGATGTTTGTCAACCAGTTTTGCTAAATGTCTTTCCAGAGTCTGGTTAAATCTCTCCACCATGCCATCAGACTGAGGGTGATATGGAGTGGTTCTTGTTTTATGCATCCCCAATAGTTTGCAGATTTCTTGAAATAGTTGCGACTCGAAGTTTCTTCCTTGATCTGAGTGGATTTCTAGTGGTACACCAAACCGGCAGATTACTTCCTCAACCAACTTGGAGGCTACTGTTGAAGCTTCTTGGTTAGGTATAGCAAATACTTCTGGCCACTTGCTAAAATAGTCCATGACAACCATGAAGTACTTATTTCCTGATTCAGTTACGGGGAATGGTCCGGCAATGTCTACTGCAATCCGTTCCCAGGGCGCGCCGACATTGTACAGCTGTAGACTTCCTCGAGTTCTTGTTGACGGGCCTTTCACGGCTGCACAAGTTGTACATTTGCGGCACCAATCCTGAACATCTTCCCGACAATTCAGCCAGTAAAATCGTTCCCGAATCTTTGTTAACGTTCTTTTAACGCCTAGATGTCCACATGTTACACCATCATGTACTTCACGGAGAACGTCTTTCACTCTGTCTCTTGGAACAACAACCTGTAGGTGAAACTCTTTGCCGTTTGGTTTCTCCCATTTACGGTAAAGTATTCCATTCTGCAGGATAAAACTGTCCCATTGAGCCCAATAAGCTTTGGTGGTGGGGCTCGTAGGTGCAACTTCTGCCCATCTAGGTTTGTCAGCACAACGTTCTTTCCATGCGATGATGAGCCTTATATCTTCATCGTCTTCCTGGGCTTCTCTAAAGTTGTCGTCGTCCCATTGCCCTGTGGGGATTGTCCTTGTGATGTTAACCATAAGCTCCCTTGTCTCTTGTTTAACGCAATGCTTGCAGTCTTCCACACATGGTCTTCTTGAGAGTGCATCAGCATTTCCATGGGCCTTTCCACTACGGTGCTCAGTAACAAAGTCAAATTCTTGGAGTTGTTCAATCCAACGTGCAACTTGACCTTCCGGATTTTTAAATTGTAACAGCCATTTCAAAGCAGCATGGTCTGTGCGAAGTTTGAACTGTCTACCAATGAGATATTTGTTGAAGTGTTGCAGCGTCTTTTCAACGGCCAAGAGTTCTCTTCTTGTAACACAATAATTCCTTTCAGGCCTTGACAAAGATTTGCTGAAATATCCAATTACTATTTCATTTTCACCTTGTTTTTGAGATAGTACCCCTCCGATCGCTGTGTTGCTAGCGTCTGTGTCAACGATGAATTCGCCATTAGCTTGCGGGTATCCCAAGATTGGAGTATTGCAAAGGCATTCTTTTAGTTTGAGAAAGGCATTTTTACAGGTATCATCCCATTTAAAAGGCTGTTTGTCTTCTGTCAGACGATGCAGTGGTTTAGCGATTTCAGAAAATCCCTTTACAAATCGCCTGTAGTAAGAGCATAATCCCATAAATGCTCGTACTTCTGTCTTGTCTTTGGGGGTAGGCCAGTTTTTCACAGCTGCAACTTTATCTGGATCAGTTTGGATGCCCTCGCTGCTGATAACGTGTCCGAGATAATTCACTTTGTTTCTGAATAAACTGCATTTCTTTGGATTAAGTTTTAAGTTGTTGGAATCGATTGGTGTTTCTAATGAACGCGGCGCTGTTTGGTGGGCGGGGCCAGTGGGTGGAGCTAGACGTCTGGTGGGCGTGGCTTGAGGTCCGGTGGGCGGGGTTTGACGGCTGGTGGGCGTGGCTTGAGGTCCAGTGGGCGGGGCTTGTTGTTCAGTGGGCGGAGCCTGATGAGCGGTGGGCGTGGCCTCAGGGTCAGTGGGCGTGGCTTGAGGTTCAGTAGGCGTGGCCTGAGCCACGCCCCCTTGAGCCTCCATGGCACGCTGGGCCCTGGTCCTGACGCCCTCCCTGGTGGTATCCTCTTCTTCTCTCGGTAGAACTGGCATCTCCAAATCCACTTCCGACACCAAATGTTACGAAACTGGGTTCGAGATTTGGAGTAAAACGCCAAAGTTCGTATGAGGGTTTTTATTCACTACGGAACCCAAAAGTTGACACGTGAAGATGGTCTTCCTGATGTCCAAGTCCAAGTCGCGTAGCAGCTGAGGTCCAGGTATCTCGCCAAAGTAGTCGCAGGTACTTCCACTTGTCGCACTGAGGTAGGCTTCCTTCGCTTCGGTTAGCTTCGAAGTTATCGCTTTCGTAGCTCGTACTGAACTGGCGGGACGCGCACTCGATCGCCTTTTTATATGCGCCGATACAGAGGTCTACACTTTTCTCGAATATTCTCATTAATTGACGAATGTATTTCGATTGACGGGAAACATCGAGACGCCGGTATGTATGTGTGAGTGCGACTAAGCCGACGACCATTCAAAGAACTCTAGCCTTTATGCTGTCAGAATATAAGGCCTAGTTTCGCTTGCATGGTTCCACTCGCGAACATTCCAAATCCATCTCGCCAGCAAAGTTCTTACTCGCGAATATTCTACATCTATCTCGTTCGCGACAATATATTGCTTCTGACTTTTCATCTCGTCTTGTATCTGTTTTTCCATTCTTTGCTACAAGTGGTGCTCTCTATCGAAAGACAAATCATATGTTGGTTTATATTATAAACAACCTTGAAGATATCAGACTGTTGATTTAAATAGCATAAAATCGCACGGATCTAATGTTAAGATAGGCGTACCGCAAGGTTCAATTCTTGGACCTTTCCTTTTCTTGGTTTATGTCAATGACTTGCCTTACATGGTTGAGAAGCAGGCTGGCATAGTGCTGTTTGCTGATGACACCTCGCTTATATTCAAACTTGATCGACATAGCACAAACGCTAGCGCGGTGAACAGCACCTTGTCTTCCATTTCTGATTGGTTTTCTGCCAATAATCTCATGTTAAATGCGAAAAAGACTCAATGCTGCGGGCTGCGTTGACATAATGATAGATGGTGAAAAACTCGATCTTGTTGAAAGTACTACCTTCTTAGGAATTACAATAGACTCGAAACTTCAATGGGGTGCTCATATAACTAAACTTTCAAATAGGCTTAGTTCTGCGGCTTATGCTGTTAGGAGAATAAGACAATTGACAGATGTAGCAACTGCTAGACTAGTGTACTTTAGTTACTTTCATAGTGTAATGTCTTACGGCATACTCCTGTGGGGGAATGCAGCCGATATTCAGACTATTTTCATTTTACAAAAACGGGCAATTCGTGCTATTTACGGGTTAGGATCTAGAGACTCACTCAGAGAATTATTCAAGAAAATAGATATACTTACCTTAGCATCACAGTATATATTTGAAAACATAATGTATGTAAGGAAAAATTTTCCTCATACAATAAAGTAAGCTATTTTACCGATAGAAACTTACGTAATAAGAATGACTTAGTTGCCTCGTTTTATAGGCTTAAAACAATTAATAAGACATTTATGGGGAACTGTATACTTTTTTTATAATAAATTGCCAAAATCGATCCTTGATATGCTAGACAAAAGATTCAAAACTTATGTAAAGAAAGTACTTTGTGAGAAGGCTTATTATAGGACCGATGACTATCTTAAAGACAAAAAAGTCTGGCTTGAGCTTGACGCGGGTCCCTCTAAAAGTTTGTAATATAGGTACTCGAAAATGTCATAATTTGGTACATTTTGTACAAACTGAATCTACAACTTGACATTACTTTAAAATTTTGACATTCTAAAAATTAAATTTAAATTATGATATGACATAACAAACAAAACAATGTATTCTCTGTCCACATTAACTTTTAAGTATTAATTTAATTGTGAGTTGCAGTGCAGTTTGTTACCGCTTCTTCTGCACTAGCGCTTTGGAAGCGGTAGTAAACTTAGCTGTAAGTAACTATTTGACGTCAACAATTGTGCAACAAAATAATGACGATTATTAAGAGATATTATAAATATCCTATGATAATAAAGATATATTTGATTTGATTTGATTTGAAGAGGAGAAAATACGAATTGGGCCCAAAGTCAAAGTTCCAGGTATCAGACGGCTATGATTTCTATAGTCAATACTACTAATGGTTATCATTTGTTAGTATGTCAAGAAACCTGTAGTATTCCACAACTTTTTAAAATAAATACTTTTTTGCTGACTGTACAAAATGCTCCAGGTTATGCCCAGGCAACCCTGTACATTAAGACATATCTTTTTAATATGCAACACCCTACATATGTCACATTTTGCTACTCGATGAGGTAGGGTTGCATACGGCCCCCTCTTAGTCTATGATATAAAGTCTCGCGGTGAAAGGGTTAAACGAGCAAGTGTGTTGAAAAAGAATGTAATACAAAAGCGTTACTGACTATTGCGTGTGCGCAGCTAGTTGGGCGCCCAGTAGGACTGCGAGTAGGCGGGCTTGCTGGCCGGCGGCTTCGACGACGACCGCGCGCCCGCGCCGCTCTCCTGCAACAACAACATGTTTGACCAACATTTGTAACAAGTATCCAGGTGTATGTAGGCACATCATGTTTGGAAAACATTTGCCATGAGCGGACGGTGTGTTTGCATTTATTTGACAAAAAAGGCCAATGCCGAACACGCGGTCTAGGTGTATGCCGGCTTTTCGACACACCTCATGATGGCACTGACTTGCTCGAAAATTTTACTGGTGTTTAGTAACTCCGTATGGACAAATCACACAGATTGAGCTAGCCCCAAAGTAAGTTCAAGACTTGTGTTATGGGACACTAGCTCAACGATACTGTCCCGTCATCGATCGTCAGAGCCTTTAGTAATATACTGCATTTTTTGCCCCTTGCCCCTGTCTAACATAATATACTGAAACAATTTTAAGGGTGAATGCAGTCCATGATACTGAACAACTTTCCCCAGAGAACACGTATCGAAATATGAAAAGTTATTTGTGGCCTCCCATACAAGTTGTCCGATCAGCTGATCAGAGTTCGTATGGAAAGCCAAAAATGATTTTTCATATTTCGACATATGTTTCTAGGGGAAAGTTGTACTATATCTCGGACTGAATTCACCCTTCAAATAGTTTCAGTATTTTGTTAGACCTTATATATTTTGTTTAGTGTAGCAAAAATTCTTAATTGCACATAAAAAGCCCCAATTGAAATACACAAAATGGCAGCCATTTAGTTTTTTAGAAACCAAGAGACGGGCTCTTGTACTAATGCAACCATAACTACTCATGTTAAAGTTATATACTCATAAAATAGGTCTCATTTGATAGCTAAAACATGTAGACAACAATTCAGTAGCAATCATCCACAATTTCCACGTAATAAAAAAATCATTTAAATAAAAATAAAAAAACAATTATATTTTTATGTATTTTTTTAGATTATTAGGTACTTGTGAAAACTAGTCAATTTAACTGCTTAATTTTTTATTTTAAAACGATAAAAAGGAATATTTTCTAAAATAAAATCTTTGCTATCAGTAAGATAGTTTTGAGTTATTACAATTTGAATAAGACCAATTTAAAAATTGTGTGACAGAAACTAAAAAAGGTTAAAAAGCTTTTCCAGTCCCGTAGCATGTCACCGTAGATAAGCCACAGATAACGTTTATACGGCGCAACGATTTAGTTCAACCCCACTAATTATTACCTAGAGTGAGATAGGGACAGACAATAGCGCTCGATAAACACTTTCGCCAGTATCATGTTACCCATGCAGGAAATTTTTACGATTCTTCTGGCATAAAAAGTACCCTAAGGATTGCAATCCGGCGAATCCGGCATCAATTTTCATTCACCGGATCTGGTACCAATACACCGGATCCGATCTAATGTACGAATAAATCCTGTTTTGTTCAATCTGGCCGAATTCGACCGGTCCCGGTCAGGTTGATGGAAATCCGGTGTGGTCCAGCCGGATTGAAAATGTGACCGGATTGCAATCTCTATACTCCATTTGGATTTAAATAAATGTAAATATAATCGGCGAGAAGCGGCTCACCAATCTGCGCTTTGCAGACGGTATTGTTCTTTTTGCATCCACATCGGCGGAACTAGAACAATTGCTCCGAGAACTGAGCAAGGCAAGCTTGGAAGTTGGACTTCTGATGAATCGGTCAAAAACACAAGTCATCACCAACGGCACTAAACGTAGGGTCGAGGTAGACGGGCAAGAAATTATAATTATAAATATTAATAAATATTAGAAATTATAAATGGGTATTTATTTTCCTAATCCAAAAATAAATTATTTTGTACTAATACTCGTAACAAAATAAAACGTCGCAAAATAATGTCACTTGTCTTTAAACATATCCATTTTAACGTGATTTTAAATTTATTATTGCAGAAAAAGGGATAATAAGAGCGCTATTTGACTCCAAAAAACTGTGACGTCATCTGCCTGTATTTCATACAAAATCCCATAGAAACTGTTTGTTTTGACGTTTAGAAAAAAGTATCTGATTTGACTTGTTGGAAAATAGCGTAATATATGGGCCAGCTAGTTTCCTTCAGCAACCGGCAGGAGAAAGAAGTTAATCGCCGCATCGAGAACGCTTCTAGGAGCTACTGGTCCATGCAGGAGTTCATGAAGGGTGACCTTCCTATGAGTCTTAAACGCAGACTTATTGACATGTGCATCTTGCCCGTCCTAACTTACGGTGCTCAGACATGGTCATTGACTGAGGATATAGTTGCAAAACAGCGGTTGTTATCGGATAGTTATCCAAAGCAGCGGATAATAACGTATGAACAGCGGTTGACAACCGGCTGCTTATCCGACTCAATACCAAAAGGTCTTATAATTTTTACAGTTCCTAAGTCGATTTTGTTATAATATACGAGCCGATATATACAAATAGGTATTTTTACTAAATGAATTACCTACTCTGTCATGGTTTAAGGGTCCCCCGACCCTATACCAAAATACAACTTTCCATACAAACGTAGTCTACGTTTTATTTCAAAACGACATGTCCGATTTGGGCAAAATTTTGTAATTTCAAAGATATTGCAATTATCTAGGTTTATATTTAGTTTCCGACAGTAAAAATATAAACTTGAAATAGAATATAGTGTTTTATATCATTTTTGACCATTAGTATGGGAAACTTCTAAATCGTTATATTTTCTTTCCAGTTCATAATTTTACTATAGGAAACCCAATATAACCCTAGATAATTGCAATTTCTTTACAATTACCAATTTTTACCGGAATCTGACATGTGGTTTCAAAATTAAACGTGTACTACGTTTGTATGGAGAAGTCTAGGGTCGCCGGACTCTTAAAATATAAAATGTTCAATATTATGAATTATTTTGGAATGTCCTTTAACACGACAGATAATAAACTAATGTTTGTAAACTAAACCTACCTACTTATTTATACCGTACATAATAGGATATTAATCTGTAGGTATGAAACTCCGATTCGTCACTTTATTATTATTGTACAATCGTACTTAATAAATAAATAGGTTAATGCAAAGCGTTTCGTCCTCCTTGCCTACATTGCAAGAGATAGGTTAGGTATACTCATACCCTGCGTGATCTCCGTCTCCACTCGAGCGCTAGATAGGGTAGGTATTATACCGAAACAAACAGCATCATGTCGCGTTGCGCAAAAAATGTTTTAAATGGCTGAAAACGGCTTTTTTCTCTTTACCAAAAACACAAAACGGACGTCGTAGGTACCTACAAACTACTACTACGACGCCCGTTTTGTGTTTCGTGTTTTCGTAATATGTGATCAACCCGAGTAAGATGACATTAATTTCAAAAGTTAAATATTTCAAAATAACATCGACACAACAATGAAATAGGAAAAAGCGCCTATTTAAATTATTAATTCTGAATTTACGAATAAAGTAAGTAGGCAAATAAACAAAAATAATCACTTAGGACATAAAACGGATTCAATAAAAAACATAAGACATGTCAACCGTAGACAGCCGCTGTTTATGGTTGTTATCCGTAGTCAGCGAAAAAAGCGGCTGGTTACCCGCTGGCTTACTACGATAACAACCGCCTTCACATCTATAACTGAGGATCAGAAGTCTAAACTCAAAGTATGCCAAAGAGCAATGGAACGCAGTGTACTAAGTTTCAAAAGATTAGACCGAGTCTCAAACACTACACTTCGTTCCTTGACAGGAGTCGCCGATGTGGGGCAGAAAGCTGCAGGCCTAAAGTGGGATTGGGCAGGCCATGTCAGCAGAATGCCTCCCGAGAGATGGGCGAATAGAGTAACTCCCTGGATACCCGCGGATGGTCGTCGTCGCAGGGGAAGGCCGTGAAAGAGATGGCGCGACGACCTTGACGCTTTTCAGCGTGGTTGGTCGGCAATGACAATGGACAGAGACAGGTGGAAGGAAATGGGACAGACCTTTGCCCAGCAGTGGGAAGAAACAGATTAATTTAAAAAAAAATAAAAAATCTTGACATGTCTTTTTATTGAAATATACACTTTATAAACCAATAATTTTGCAAATTACAAAGTAATTATGTTATAATTATAAATTACATAATTACTTTGTAATTTGCAAAGGTATTGTTTTATAAAGTGTATATTTCAATATAAAGACACGTCAAGATTGTTTACATTTATTTAAATACCTAACTAAATGGAGTATAGTACCCACAGATAAAACAAATCCTTAAAAAAATAATGTTACTTACATTACTAAGTAATGTAATCAAGTTACATGATATTTTTTTTTGTATATTATCTGAATAATCATTTTAACTAATGTTTATATTAAATATGTCAAGTGGCAAGAAAGCAGTTGTCGTTTAAATTATATCCTAAAAGAAACATTTTCAAGCGGTCACACAATGCAGCTTAAAAGTGAGTTGTTGCATTTAGCTGGAAGCGAGGAGAAACATAACAATACTATATCTAGACATAGATAAAATAAAACATATACATGCAAAAGGCGGGTAATTGTACATTAAATAGATAGATAGCGAATATATATTAGACTATATTTCATATGTTAAATATATATAGTGCAACATACAGTGAACTTTCCAAATTACGTCACGTCAAAATTAATAATCACCACGAATTTATCATTATGAAGATATTAAAAATGAATTATGAAGTCAATATTCATAATATACAAGATCAATATTAATAAAATACAGGAATATATAAATATATCCTGTGTAATGGAAAAATGGTTGTTACAAAAAATTTTATATTGATTAAAAATTATTATTTTACACCCTTTGTTTATTTAACTTATTCGAAGAGTAAAGTCAGAAACAAAAAACACGTTATTTCAAATTGATTAAAAGAAATATATATTATAAAACAAAAACTCAGTGATACGCAGCAATATTAGTTAAAGTTATTAATTCAAAGATTATTTGGTGTTTACAGAACAGTGACGTAACACAGAAGCCCCTCGTGCTCAAGAATAAACATATATATGTGTATATATTAACTTACCCGCCTATTATGACTACTGTTCACCCGCGCATCCATCTACAAACGAAAGCAAACTCTAAGAATATAATAAATTAAAGTCTAAAATACTATGTGTCATGCGGTACGGACGACGGGGATACATTTGTGTATGTATTTTTGTTTAAACTGTTACTTAACAGGGGTTGACATATCACTTAATATTTTTTTCTTACAGGCGAACGAAAATGACGACATAAATATTTTTTTGTAAATTAGTACAATAATTTTCTTCGCCGTTTTTTCTTGAATAAACGGCTTAGTAACAATAGTGCTGATATTGTACTGTACTTCGTCTATTAATTATTAGAGTTTTAAATAAAAGCAATAGGCAATTTCAGACTTTTTCATAATTGGCGTTTAGAAATATCAATAACTTAAAACGGATAAGTAGTATTAAAATCAAATTTTGACTCAAAAGTTTTTTTTACAATATTTTTTTATACAAAACATGACAAAAGAAATGCTTTTCCCAGCAGTGGGACACAAATATCATCAAATTTTATATAATTTTTAAATTTTTTTACTATTATTTGTTGTTTGGAAATAGGGAATCTTTTGAAAATGCGTCGAGACGGTTTTTTTTAAATGCAGGGATGCGTGCACATTTTCTCAACTAAATAGCATTTCACAAACTATGCCATTTCAAAAGCAACAAGTGAAATACAAACTTATTCCATACTTGCGTGTGTAAAACTAAAATTCATTTTCGTGCATAAAAGAACCAAAAACGTTTACAATGTGACTGAACATGCTCGCATTCAAAAATGCTTTAAGAGAGTATGTGGACAACAAAATAAGCAGACTTCAAAAAAAGAAGGTTGACAATTCGATTATATGTTTTCTATGTATGTTACGCGATAACTTCCTTTTACATTTTTTTTATCATTTACCATCTAGTTGATACCAAAATGTAATTTGTTGAAGATATGATGAAGAACTTTCGAGATACAGAAAGAACTCATCCATGTTTATTTTTTATTTTTTGTGTGCAAAAAAATTGGTTATCGATTTTTATTTAAAATCTCGTTTGAGATACGGAAAAAACAGACCAAAAAAAAATTTTTTTATACATATTTCAATCATATTAACCATTCAATAAATCAGCTTATTTTAAAATATAATTAGCTCGGATTTTGATGTCAATTTTTTTTTACAATTACCGACTTTATTTTTGCAACAAACTCGTTTAAGTGTGTTAGTGCCGTGGTATGTGTGTGTATGTAGCCGTGTGTTAGTGTGTGGTGTGTGTTAGTGTGAGGTGTGTGTGTGTGTGGTGTGTCTCACCTGGTGCTGCGTGTGGTGGTGGTGGTGGTGCGGCGGCGCGGGGATGTACAGGTGCGAGCCCGCGCCGAACGGCGGCGGCGTCCCGCTGTGGAACGTCGCCTTCTCGTAGCTCTGCAACACAAGTTTCTCCAATTCCATAAACCATAAAGTGTCATTGCGACGAGTAATGGTGGTTATAACACACGAGATGGAATTACAGCCCGAGTCGATAGCGAGCGCGTAATGTAACCGAGTCTGTTTAAACGGTATACGCACGTATAGCGTACGACATTTTTCATCATACTTATGAGGAAAAATACCTAATAAACAAATTTTTTTGATTTGAAATAAACTTAATCATAAAACAGTGATGCATACTGTTGCGTACTCGCCGTTTTTCTTTTTAAAATCAGCGCGACGCGCTATTTACTGGTTTGGGCAGCGCGACTGCCAGTTCTAAATTTGAAAAGAAAAACAATTTTGTAGGATATAAATAGCAAATAGTGCAGTAGAGGGAGAGGAGAGGGAGAGGGGGAAAGAAAGAAGAGAGGGAGGGAGGGGAGAGAGGGAGGAAGGGGAGAGAGGGAGAGAGTGAGAATGAGAGAGGGAAAGAGTGAGAGTGAGAGAGAGAGAGGGAGAAAGAAGATGCGCATACTCACGTTAACCTTGTTGAGCGCGACGTGCGTCTTGTACATGGCGTTGCTGAGGTCGGCCGACGCGCCCGCCGCCGCCTTGCTGGCGCCGCCCGCGTACGGGCCGCCTGCAAGGATTCATACAATAAATAAACAAACATACATGCTGACTTTTCATTGTCTTTGAAAAAATATACGTCATATATTAAATGCATTATTTTATGCAGATATGTAATCCAAACTTGTGTATGACATAAGATAAAAAAGTTGCGAAGATGATTTTCGATCGAGAAGTTACGCCATTTAAAAACTGTCGCGTGACCTCGATGAACTCCGGCCTCCTCCTCCAGCCAAAATTTAAATGCGCGAGAATAGAAAAAAATACGTGAGCCAAACTTTTTAATAATTTATACATGGTGATTTTTCATTGGTTTTGAAGCCGAAGGCCACTTCATAGACATCGTTAGTAAGACCTAATTAGCTAGTCAGAATAAAAATTTAGAAACAAAAAATGTTGACTAAAAGTAAAATTGTGAAATCAATTAGTCAACCGCCATACACCGCCCGCCGGCCGGCCGGAGGTCATCGACATCACACAGCTGTTTTGGCCGGCGTAACTACGTGGTCTCGATCGAAAATCATTTACGCAACTTTTTAATCTTATGACATACAGAAATTTGGATAACGTATATGGATAGATGAATACATTTAATATACGATTTTTTTTTTTCAAAACCGAACACAATGAAGCAAAAAAAATGTTTTTGTCCCTACATTCTTCTTCTACTTATAATGTAAAAGTAGTTGTGCAGTATCTCACCGGGCTTGTAGGAGTCCTGCGCGTCGTAGGGCTGCTGCTGCGAGTAGCTGGACACCTTGCCCTGCGAGACGCCGCCCACGCCGCCCACGCCGGCCACGGCCGACACGCCGCCCACGCCCGAGCCGCCGCCGTACGGGTACACGCCGTACTGGTACGTCGTGGGCGGCGGCTGGTAGAAGTACGCGTAGCCCGGCGGCAAAGCGGCCGGCACCTGCGGACCAGCAAACTACATCTTCAAAACGTTTTATAGATAAATAGATAAAACGTTTATTTGTGAACTGCACAAACACATTCACACACGAATGATTTTTTTGTATTTTTTTAGAGATAACTAATACAGTGCTGTGCTATTTAACTTTTTGTTATTTTCCGTAAAAAAAATATTGTTTTATTTTTCGTGTGTGTAAGTAGCCAACACTGGTGTCAGATTTTTCAAACAAAGACATCTGACATAGCTTGACGACTGCCATACAATGATAACAGTCGGGACCAACGGCTAATACGTGCCTTCCGAAGCACAGAGGAGCTCAAGAAATTTTTATGCCTATTGTAGTCACCCATCCAAGTGCCGACCACGCCTGGCGTTAAAGCGCTAGTAATGCGCGCTATATAAGTATAATTTGTACTTAAAAATGTCTTCGAATACCTAATTAAGTTTTTTTCTCACTAATGTGTTGAAAAACGTAGTATGGCACACGTGTTTATAGTTCATCACAAGTCTCGGCTTTAACAAACAAGCTTCGCCCGCTTGTTTGTCAATCCGCCTCGACTGTAATAAACAATTTACCACACTTGTATCATAAACTACTATTATGAATGAGGGAGCTAATGAAAAGTACATTAATGATGATGATGATGACGATGATGATAGACGCACCTGCTGCGGCGAGGCGGCGTCGGTGCGGCCGAAGCGCTCGCCGGCACCGAGTCCGAACGTGCCCTCGCGGGCACCGCCTACGCCACCCACGCCGTAGTTCACCTCGTAGTAGCCGCCCTGTGGAACAGTATTGTTGACGTGTTATGGTTGACTTTAGTCTGGATTTTAGGAAATTAAACTTATTTCGTTAGTAACGTCTCACTGGGAGTTCGTAGGGGTCTGAAATTTTGAATGAGGAACTGTAATCAGATTTTGGATCCCAGATGGCCGTTCCCACACATATTTTGATATTTCCTCTACCGACAGTAGTTTTTACCCATTTTTTGAACTGGTAACATGTCTAAGCCTACCTCAACAGCCGCACGAAAAACAACGGGCTGCTTGCAGCCCGCGCAACGCCTCAATGCTAGTACTGATATTAAAATGAGATATGTGGACGACACCAAAGCAATCAGTTTGTCGTTGCTCACCATGTGGTGCGGCAGCGTGGTGGTCCTTGGCATGAGCTGGTCGTCGTAGGCGTAGGCGGCGCCGCCCGCGCCGTACAGCGCCGCGGCGGCGTACCCCGCGCCCATGCCCACGCTGCTGGACCCGCTCGCGCTGCCCGACCCGTGCGCTGCGGGACAGAGGGTACCATTTCCAATTTACGAAGTGGGAACAAAGCCATAATAAATCGAACCACGTTCTATATAGATCACTTAGTACAATACAATTAAAATAACAGTCAGTAAATTTAAAAAAGAACGATATTTCCATACAAAAGGATGAGGCCGCGACTAGTAGGCTAATATTCGACAAAAAGTGCCGACTATCCAGCCACTATCATAGTCGGCGAATATTCGACAATCCAGCCACTATCGTAGTAGGCAAATAGTCGCCAAAGAGCGCCGGCTAACCGGCTACAATCGTAGTCGGCGACTAATTGGCGAATATTTGGCAAAAAGCGCCGACTATCCGGCTTCTTATTGTATATATATTTCTCAATAGTACATAATATCATGTAGGAGTAATAAGGTACATTGAATAAAAACCTTGATTATTTAAGAGAACAGTGGCTTACTAGAGGGGAGGCCTTTACCCAGCAGTGGGACAGCATAGGCTAGTAAAAAAATTTAAAGTACTCAAAAACACCGCTCTGTCACAAAAATCAACAAACAATATGGAGTAAGAAAACAGGTTCCGAGACGATCGCAAGCGGTGCGGCATTTGCGACTTGCGCACGAATCAGCTGTAAACGAAGCTTTACGGAAATCCTCAAAACCGTGATTGGCTTGGCCGAATAGTCGGTCGACTAGTCGGCCTCTTTACACTCGACTAATCGTATATTCGGCAAAAGTCATAATCGACACATCTCTATACAACGTGTAACAGAGAGAGGGTATGAACCCGAAAGATGCGATTTCAGGGATGGTCCCATACTAAAAGTTATTTACATTGATTAATACTTTTATTCCCTTCCGCGTTGATACCCCCTTACCGTTGCACAAGTATTTTTGAACTGTGCTGGTTAAGCTCTTTTATTTGATACCCAACACGAGACGATTTTTTATCGTTTTGATTAAACACTTCATGGCTTATAGAGGACGCCCCCGAGAATTTGACGTTACATAGCCTATAATCAGCGGATAGCCTCGACGCTTCTAACGATAGCTCATTTTAGCTTCGCCGTAGTCGGGTAATGATATGTGTAGTTACCTGAGGTTGTGGCAACTTTGGCAGTGGAGGTTTGTGTCGTGGAGGTGCTCGTTAGGCTGTTGCTCGACGCTACTGAACTGTCGTACTGCAATTAAACAATTATAATTAAACTCAATTTCAATTTAAATTCAATTCAAAGTCAATTTAAATTTAATTCAAATACAACTCAAATTCAATTCAATTGAAATTCGATTTAAATAAAATTTGTATAAAAATACTTGTAATATCTCTCAATAATCGCCACTTTATTTTGTTGCACAATTAGTGACGCAACGGTTACTTACAGCTAAATAGTGCAGAAGACGAATCTAACGACACCTCTCAAGTTGAAATGCTTTACTCGTAAAACATAACCCTCCTCAGGCCTGTGTCACTCCCTGTTTAGGTATCGAAATTATACTTACATTATTACTATGCGCGCGGCGACCACTCTGAAGTGGCGAGTTCAGTGTCGTAAATCGTATGTCTAGAGTAATAAGAATGAAATTGGCTTGCAATGAACTTCTAGGTATATAAATAAAAGAAGAGGTGTCGAGTTCTGATTCGAGTTAAATTAAACCATATCGCTAACGACATTGAGTAGATATTTCTTCGAATTCCTTTGCTGTCAAAGTAAAAACTTTTTATTTAATGTAGGATACATTTATCTCTTATCTTATTTTTTTTAAATATTATTTTAGTGCAAAAGCCAAAAAATACTAGCGTTTCGGAACGATCACTGCTGGGAAGATTACACTGAAAGAAACCCAGTTCAGAGTGAGACTTCTGTACGTGATTAATAGTACTTATAGACTAAGAGGGGGCCGTATGCAACCCTACCTCATCGAGTAGCAAAATGTGACATATGTAGGGTGTTGCATATTAAAAAGATATGTCTTAATGTACAGGGTTGCCTGGACCGAACCTGGAGCATTTTGTACAGTCAGCACTAAAGTGATAATTCTTTTTTGGTGTAAATTATCTCATCGAATAGCAATTAGTAGTACATTCGACAGTTTTTATCAAGAAGTAACACTCTACATATGTCACATTTTGCTACTCGATGAGGTAAGTTGCATGCCCTCGATATTTCTCAGAATTCCTTTGCTTAGTAAGACTTTTGTGCGTGTGTACTAGTAATTATTGTGTGCCCCCTGTGGCAGTGTGGCACACCAAGCCAGTACCTGGTCCTTGGGCGGCAGCTTGTTGGGCGGCGGCTGGTAGTAGGCGGTGCCGGCCGTGTACAGCGCGGAGTACGCGCCCGCGCCCGCGCCGCCCACCGTCGTCTGCGCCGCGCACGCCGGCACGCCCGCCTGCGACAGCGCACATACATACATAACTCTTTATTGTACACCAAAAGAAAAAATAACAAAGAGGTAATCCTACTTCCTACTAGTCCTACTATAGTATTTTATGCATCACTTATATAAGAACGGTCAAAAAATGAGAATGGCGCAGATTACGATGCGAACCTTGGCGGGCATCGTATGGAGAACATAGAGTATCAAGAAAAAAAATTTAGAACATTTTTTTTTAATTTTGCATGCTATACAATATTTTTTTTAATATTTTTTTTTTTGTTTAAGACATCAATCCTTTATTTAGCTGGAAATGATACTAAACTTGCTCTAGCAGTTATAAATTAGCTGTTACGACGAGTCACAGTGCGCGCGGAGTAAGAAATCTTGCTGCCTCCTGGGCGTTTTCCACACCAGTCTACCTAAAGAACAAGTGTGCCAAGGCTCACTCTTAATCCGAAAAATATTGGTTCCCATACATTTAATGCAGAATGACTCCACTATTTGGCTAATTGTATTACTAAAGATCCTCGTGATGTGGCTTTCGGCTCCAAAACCATTGAAAAATCACCGTCACGACTAAACGTTTTTTAAATACCCAGTGTAATATTATTAAATTTTTAACAAAAAAACAACACAACTGACTTCATTTTCTTTCAGAAGTTTCTTCCGTACCTCTTAAGTTCTTCATCATGTATTCACCAAATGAATATGGGACCAACTTGGTACTAAAGTCTGATTTTTAATTCCGTAGAATTCTGACAGCTGTCATTTTTTGACATATCAGAGATCATAAACCTTTTTGGTCGGGCACATTTATTTATTAAATTCCAGATTTCAATAAGAGTGTTAACATCTGAGTCTACACATTTTATTTGTTAGTGAATGTAACCATTTAATTTAGCGCGGTGCTCCAAATCATAAGGGGATTTACAGCGAGTAATATTTTCATCAGGAACAGTTGAATAACCGACAAAATACGAACAACTGTAAAAACTATTTGATTTAACAAACATACATACAAATAAATCCAATTAGCTTTCCACCCCGGTCAATTTGTGGGTGAATGGGTTATACGTCCTTTCCAGGTTCTTAAACTATCTCCATATCAAATTTAATCTAAATCAGTTAAGAAAAAAGTTTTTTTCAACAAGAAAAAACTTAACAGAAAGATAACAAATATAACAATCAATGTGACAGTCGTGATGTGACAAGTTATGGTCGCATACTTTATTTTTTTAATTTTTGTGCTTCATGGATTACGAAAAAAAATATTTATTAAGCTTTTGGCTAAAAAGGTTGATGATACATGAGTTAGTAGGGAGTGATGCCAGGGAAAGAAAAATAACCTGCTGACTTAAAATTACTTAAAAATATAACTTTGATAATTCGGTATTAAAAAATGTTATAACATTTTAAATATACCAGAAAGTTTAAAGTGTATCATTATCTTGGTAAAACATTAAAATTAATCAAGAATTAAATTTTTTATCGCCCTTATACGCGTTCCCTTTTTAGTTGGAGAACTTTTTTAGTAGCAACACTTATGAAATGTCAGAATTCTACGGAATAAAAAATTACTTTTAAATAAAAAAAGAATCATCAAAATAGGTCCACGGTCAACGAAGATACATACATACATAATATCACGCCTGTTTCCCACAGGGGTAGGCAGAGACTATGGTCCTCCACTTGCTACGATCCTGACCTCTTTCGCTTCATCTACACTCACATCAATCTCTTCATACATGCTCTTCGGTTACGTAGTAACGTAAAAAAAAACAGTCGAATTGTTAACCTCCTCCTTTTTCGAAGTCGGTTAAAACTAGGTACCTGGTAGGAGTTCATCATGGGCTGGTACTGCGTGAGCGTGACGCTGGACGGGTACGCCGTGCTCATCGCGGACGCCGTCAGCGACGCGTTCGTCGAGTTCACCTGCTGTAGAACGATATTCATATTTAGATACATGTACACATTTCTCTGAACTAGTAGCAGGCCTGACTCACTCCGCGGTAGGTATTAAAAACGCAAATACGTACGGCGGCTTCGCCAGCGTTGCTAATCAGTGCGCCAGAAAAGGTAAGCGTTACGCGATAGAAAGAGATGGAATGTCTAGGTGAATGTAACTGAAGGTTATTAGCGTTGTGCGATCTGAATTAAACTTAATTGTGTCGTAGCGAGAGTCGCTATTTCTTCAATTGATTTTTCAAGATCATCAAGATCGCTCAGATCGTAAAAGCCGATCGAGGAAATAGGCAAAAATGTGTTGACGTTTGAAAATGCCTGTAAAGGTCTAATTGCCAGTGATCGGAATAGGTAATATTGCGGGATTTCGTGACGTTATCTTAATATGGATATGCCTTTAAATCTCACTTAGTATTTCATATTATAATGTTTCAAAACTAAAAACCAACTTCCCTTCAAACTACACAACCGATTTTGATAAAATTTCTACGGGACCACCTCGAAAGAATATTCTTTAAAACATAAAAAAGGAACAAATCACCACCGCACAAGTATACCCATACATGCGAGTCCAAATCGGTCCAGGCGTCTTCAACTAATCGGTGAACATACATAAAAAAAAATCGCGCATTGACAACGTCCTCCTTTAAGGTATGATTAAGACAAAATTTAAAATCACACATCTTCATTTCCTTTCACATAATTTATTTCAAATGGGGGCAGCACTGGACCTCGAAAAACTCTTAAATACTTACTTGTGGAGCATATACATTGGCGCCGTACACGGGCGGATGGTGCGACACAGGATGGTGCGCGTACACGTTCTGTTGCTGTTGCTGCGCTTGTTGCTGCTGCTGTTGCGGCTGCTGCTGCTGTTGCTGCTGCTGCGGCTGCTGCTGCTGTTGCTGCTGTGGTTGCTGCGGCTGGGGTTGTGGGACAGTCTGTGAATGGAGATGACAATGTGAAGCATACAAATTAAAAGGTTTGTATTTGTACCGACTACACTGAACTATCGGTAAAACAGCACAGCAGTAAAAAAAAATGTATGTCATTTGTTATGTAGTTAATTATTATTTTTATTTAATGTATTTCAATTCTAATATAATAATTTACTCGGTATCCGCGGAAGACCAGCGTCGTGGCTCGCACCACGGTCCACGACACATGCTGAGCGGCGGCCGTTTTGGTGCATGCTTGTGTAATTCATGTAGCTTAGCAAATTGTTAAGTTTTTTAAAAGTACGTAGCCAAATAAATTATTTTTAATCTGTCCAAAAAAAGGGTGGTGATAAGCTTCTCAAATCTGATGGAAGAGAAACTGTCACGTAAAAGTAAAAGGGGGCTGGCGTGCGCGTGCGGCAGCAGCTGCGGGGACACGCTCAGCTGCTTGTTATTGTTACCTTGGGCCGCGGCTGCTGCTTGTGCGGCAGCAGCTGCGGGGACACGCTCAGCTGCTTGTTATTGTTACCTTGGGCCGCGGCTGCTGCTTGTGCGGCAGCAGCTGCGGGGACACACTCAGCTGCTTGTTAGTGTTACCTTGAGCCTTGGCTGCTGCTTGTGCGGCAGCAGCTGCGGGGACACGCTCAGCTGCTTGTTAGTGTTACCTTGAGCCTTGGCTGCTGCTTGTGCGGCAGCAGCTGCGGGGACACGCTCAGCTGCTTGTTACTGTTACCTTGAGCCTTGGCTGCTGCTTGTGCGGCAGCAGCTGCGGGGACACGCTCAGCTGCTTGTTAGTGTTACCTTGAGCCTTGGCTGCTGCTTGTGCGGCAGCAGCTGCGGGGACACGCTCAGCTGCTTGTTACTGTTACCTTGAGCCTTGGCTGCTGCTTGTGCGGCAGCAGCTGCGGGGACACGCTCAGCTGCTTGTTACTGTTACCTTGAGCCTTGGCTGCTGCTTGTGCGGCAGCAGCTGCGGGGACACGCTCAGCTGCTTGTTATTGTTACCTTGGGCCGCGGCTGCTGCTTGTGCGGCAGCAGCTGCGGGGACACGCTCAGCTGCTTGTTATTGTTACCTTGGGCCTTGGCTGCTGCTTGTGCGGCAGCAGCTGCGGGGACACGCTCAGCTGCTTGTTATTGTTACCTTGGGCCTTGGCTGCTGCTTGTGCGGCAGCAGCTGCGGGGACACGCTCAGCTGCTTGTTATTGTTACCTTGGGCCTTGGCTGCTGCTTGTGCGGCAGCAGCTGCGGGGACACGCTCAGCTGCTTGTTATTGTTACCTTGGGCCTTGGCTGCTGCTTGTGCGGCGCCGCATCGGGCTGCGGCGGGCTGCCGTGCGCGTGCGGCAGCAGCTGCGGGGACACGCTCAGCTGCTTCATCGTCGCCGACAGCTGCTTCTCTAACGCTGGCAAGGGCAAAAATTACAAATATTATTTTCAACACTTTACGGAATTTTTACGCAAAAAACGTCTATAGTCGTAACTGTCACGAAAAATTTTAAAAAAAACCTCAGCCAATGGTACCAGGCAAGATGTTTTTATCTGGACCCATCACTTTTAAGTAATGCAAAACAAACACTGTATTTTCAAGAATAAAACTAGTTGAATATTGACTTTAATTCAACAAATCCATAAGCGTTAGCAGCAATCCCATAGAGTAATATGAAATCCTAGTAGAAAATATTATACCTATAGCATATAGTGTATTAATAAATTCTAATTTCAACTAAGTTAACAAACTTCATCATATTGCAAAAAAACAAGTAATGTTACAATTGCACTACGACCCACAGTCAGATTGATTTGATGGCGTCATGATGTAGGTAGAGTCGAAAGATAATATAATTACTAACGTAACGGATACCCTACGCCATAGAACAGGGACGTGCATCACCGATTAATGCAGGATAGACTAATTGTGGGGCCTTTGCCCAGCAGTGGGACAAAAAAAAACTCTATGACTGAACTGACCCTATTAGTGTGTTTACATCCCGAGAGCCACTTATAATACGCGTCATATTGTTTAATACTATTAAATGTTCTTTTTAGCTTACCGCTTGTTTGAATGAAATCCAAAATAGGCTGGCATCGGCCATTTATGATTATTGCTCTTTTGTCCTCAAAAGTTAGAACAAACACCTGGTGCACAACTTTTACATGAAAAACTTTCCATTGCATTAAAGCGTTGTTATAAAGCGGTAATAAAGTTTTCCTCCTAATTTCATTTATTTGCGATAGCAAACAAAGTTCAGAGCAGATCGTAATCACTTCACTTGTAATTTGTAATGCGACAATGTAAATAATTATCATTGGACAAGAAAAAATATCAAATATATACGACTAACACAAAAGTTTACGTAATTTCATTTTATCCTCGAACATATTCCGCGTATTTAAATTGGTAGCGTAACACAAGCGAGAACCAATAACTTTCTACTTTTCATCAAGGAGTGCTTCAAGGAACAAATAAAAAGCCTCGAAATCGATATCATTCCTTATTGGTCAAAAGTGAAAAGAGATAAAAAACGTTGATTATTGAGATAGAACTAGCTTAAAGATAAGGGCCATTTTTGAAACTCAGTATTTCACTAACCTAATGGTTTTTTCCATACAAAAATTAGCTTTGTATAACTGACGCGTTTTAAAAATGGCTGGCATAAGCTCTTGTCTTAGATATTGGTTGTGTGTGCGGATATTTCGCGTGTGTGTGCGTCGATGAAATACGTAGACGATCACACTACACATGCAAATTCCTATCCGTGCACTGTAAATGTGTGTAAATCGAGACACTATGGAGAATTGTCTTCTACGTAGCTGCCTAGAGTACTGCGTATATATATACGTATACCTACACTAAGTAAGCGAGTACGTAGCCAGCATATGGCGCGATGGACAGGAAAGCGCGCGTTTATTTGAAAATATTAGTCTATTATAATTTATTTTTAAATAAAAAAATGTGCATATATTAGGGAACCTCCGGGTAGACAAAGTCTTTGAGTCTCTATGGAAAGCACGTGCCTGCCATAGAAACTATTGGGGGACCGTAACTAGGCGAAACTGGAGTTGCGGGGTTCACACAACTCCAGTTCCACTTAGTTGCGGGTTCACACAGAGATGGCAGCACACACGACAAACAAAAGCGACAAATTAAATGTTGAATATTTAAAATGTTAAAATGTTTATTGCATTTCATATAAGTCATATCTAGTGGAGAGAAGGAGAAATAATTATGTTTATATAGCGATGAGTAGGCGGAAAATGTAGAAACAAAGCACAGCAAGAAATGCCAAAACATGCATGTATGACCATTTCGAAGCATCCAGTCAAGAGTGAATGAATAAGACAAGCAGCCCGTCACTGTCGCACGACTTGTACCCGGAGACGGCATAGCGCTGTCCCGTTCTAGCGTCGTGCCATTCGATGCCAGTTGAAGGAATATAGAACTTGTTAACTACACAATAAGATACAAATTTCAGTGTAACATATTTACGATACGCTTCAAAATTTGAGTCATCATTTCTCATACGAATACGCTAGGTGACAACAAGATAAAACAGACACCTTTATCTAAACGTCAAAATAAATATTTTCTATGTGATTTGTATGAAATACGAAAGCGAGACGTCGTGTGCTTTTTAAAGTCAAATAGCGCTTTATAAGTTTTACTGCATTAATAAATCTAATATTGTGTTGAAAGTGGATATGATCAATGAAAACTGTCACTATTTTGTGACCTTTTATTGTATGAACTGTACCGAATGTAATTTACTTTTTACCCAGTCATCTACCCAATTGTATCTTATACCTTTAAACGAGCAATTCTTGTATATTTATTTATATATATATTTATTTATAAATTTCTGTGATCTCGAAAACGGCTCTAACGATTTCGCTGAAAATTTATATATGGGGGTTTTCGGGGGTAAACAATCGATCTAGATTAGTTTTATGTTTGGGAAAACGCGTGTTTTCGAGTTTTCATGCGTTTTTCTTTCCACGCAGAATATGGTCGCTAATTTCGGCGCGCCGACCGCCTTGTTTTTAGCTCAGCGGTTAAGGATACCGACCGCTAAAAAGAGTGTTACGGGTTCGAATCCCACTCGGTGACATACTTTTGTTTTTTTTTATGTTTAAGTTTATATATAATTTTTTACTTTGCATTGTTTTCAGACAAGTTTAAAAAATTTTAGTTAATGTTTGAGATGTAACCGAGCAAAGCTCGGTCGCCCAGGTACTTTGAAATTATGACTCCATGTTTGAAGCCTGACGATACAACGCCGCAGCGTGCTCTCACTATAATAATTAGTATCTTTTATATAGTAAACAAGTTCTATATTTCTTTGAAAGTGAATTGGTTCTACAAAAAGTATTGCAATAGTTGTCAGAATATACAGGGAGCATTTGATATCATTAGCATTTAACTTATTAAGATAATAATCATATAAAGGATATTTTGTACGGTTACAACACTGAAATTAATGCAGTAATAATTATTCAAGTATCAAAACACTGCCACTCAGCGGCGCAGGCGGCTGACATAGTAAAGTAGACTTTAAGTTAAGCGAATAAGGTCTAAAATCGAGTGGGGAATAGCGGTATCATGCGACCGCGTTTAAGGGCAACGAATGTTACATACCAAGACAAAATTGATACTATTCAAATTAATTCATTTCTCGTGAGTTTTTATTTATAATTGCAGTAATGGTGTTCTGGTTTCTTAAAGTCTAACGCACGAGGTTTTCTTTAATATGAAAATGTCGACTTTTGATTACACTTAAAAGGATGCAAACGAATATAAATTACTCCCTGTATAGTAATCAGTTTGGGCCCCGGTACCAGGGGGTTTACTCCAAAAGCAGTACGCAAGACAAGCAACATTTAGCAATAACATATGATGATAAAGTTAAAATTGGTTTGACATAGAAATAGAACTACACTATTGTATGACTAACGTATTATTTAATGGAGTAACATCCTTGTAGATAAGTTCTGATTTCAATCGAGTACGAACGAACTACTGAATAGGCATGGCGAATGGAAAAATATTTTTGGTCCATCGGTTAGATTATTAAAAAATATTGTACACATAGTTTTTCTTTTCTCTGAAAAACCAAAAATGACAAAGATACAGCGCATTGAAATTTCGGGTGACGTTACACTTAAGCACGATTTTTACTTAAGTGTAACGTCGCAACCCCCACTACGGAACTTTGACGCTGCGTATCTTTGCGAATTTTTACTTTTTTGATAAACCAAAAAATACGGGTCCATTATTTTTGGATAATCTAAAAGACGGACTAATTACAACACCCTTTTGCACACAAATGATTAATGAGAAAATAAGAAAGGTCATGCAGTTCTGGGACTAATAGAAGAGAAGACTCACTGGTGGTGTTTGTGACTACTGGCGCCTGCTCCGAGATGGCTGGGGGCTGCTGGCTGGCCGGGGGCGGGTCCGCCGCCGACGGCAGCGGTTCGCTCAGCTGTGGAGAAATGATTCAAATAACAATCATTAGTCAAAAGTTACATATTATTTTATTTATCAAATATACACTTTTAATTTATATTACTAGATATTAGTAAACTTTTCAAAATTACGGATTTTGCATATTCTTCTAAAGACTTTTTAATCTCTATTCTATAAAGCCTATGGCTTTAAGTTCGCCTATTACATTTATAATAAAGTTAAATAAATAAAATTTAAAAAAAAATTGGTTAAACACACTCGGCTATGTTACGCCCTCCTCTTGGGCTCGGGCAGAAATTCCCCCTCGTGCATTATAACCACCATAACGCACTTATAGAGGTACTTAGCAGAGTACAAATCAAGTGACTGACCATGGGTGCGGGCTCTCGCTCTGCGTGTGCGGGCGCGTGTGCGGGCGCGTGCGCGGGCGCGGCTGCGGGCGCGGGCGCGGCGTCTGCGAGCGCGTCGGGCTCCAGCGCGCCGAACTGCACGTCCAGGAACAGCGCGCCCGGCGACTCGCCGCCGCCCGGCATCTCCACCGCCGACGACGGGATCTGACAATTTTTTTATAATTGTTTTACGGCTCCGGATACTAGGCTTTTAGAGCCAATCTTTACTTTTTTCACTTCATTATTCCTCACCTTAAATTGTTGTTGGTGAGGACCTTTAATTGGCTCTATTATTGATATATTTTCTGTTTTTATTGTAAGTACTTGTAGCTGTTGGTCTCTATATGTAAATAAAATAAAAACCTTAACCCTAACTATACAATCAAAGGTTGGTGTAGGTCCTTTGATTGCTTCAAGGGAGCTTCTGGCGACAAATTCATACGAGTTCACTGGTTTTCAGCCGATTGAATGGCGGCGAATCAATTTGCAAAACAATTTAAAGCAAACTCCAACTGAACACCTTAACTTCCCGCCAATAACTGCATCATTTGCGCCATCTGCATCATTTGCGCCTACTAGTAGTGCGTGTAGTTGTACACGGTGCTTGTAGTGTCAAGCTGCCGCTATAACTGTAGCTACCTTCGACGGCGGAGGCAGTCTGGCTCGCTGTTTGCGCACCACGCTGACGTCAGAGTACACGGGGTGCGTGTAGTTGTACACGGTGCTGGGCTCGTGCCGCGCTGATTGCTGCGTTAGCTGGGAGAGGTACTGCGACTGGGCCGCTGATAGACTGCCTGACATGCCCATTGGCTGAAACAATGACGAGAAAATAGATGAGAATAAATTCATCGTCAGGTCTTTTAGTCTCCACTATACGTCCCTTAGTATCGTAGAACATACTTGGTGAGAGCAGCCAGAGGATTTGCCCTACACAGTCCACGCTGACCAAATGATAGTCAATTTTCGTTTATCAACATCATCATTTCAGCCGCATAACGTCCACAGCTAGACATAGGCCTCTCCTAAAGATTTCCAAAATGACCGTTCTAGAGCGGCTTGCATTCAACGCCTTCCAGCGACCTTGGTCAGGATCAGGAGTATCCACAAGTTGGTCTGGCGACCTGACCAAGGACACTGGATACATATACACATTGATTTTCAGTCAAATCGCAAGCAGTTGACTTTAGGCGGCCATCTTGGATTCCCAAAAATTAAAAAAAACGCAGCGCTTGCTGGGGCGTCATTTTTTGTGCGGAACCCTAAAGAAAGAGGCAGTTCTGACCTGGTGGTGGTGCGCGTGGAAGCCGTCCAGCGCGTCCTTGGGCGGCTGCGCGGCCGCCGACACGGCCGCCACCGCCGCCGCCGCCTGCGAGTTGGCCGAGTTGATCTGCTGCACACACATGTATACGTCAGACCCGGTTCATAAAAAATATTAACCGTCTTACTATAAAACGCAGACTAACTTTGTTACTAAGTTTAAACCAAAGTTGATATTTAGTAATATGCGACTGTCTCATCTGAAATTGTCAACTTGATTTCGGTTAATGATCTAACCTAGTAACAAAGTTAGTCTGTTTTTTATAATAAGACGGTAATTGTTCGCCAAACCTATGTTACAAGCTTTTATTTAACTTGATATGTATCTTGTATGTATAAACGTTTATTTAGGTCAAATCTTGCAACTCAATTCAACTAGTTTTCCTTAACCAATTTAGCTGAAATTTTGCATACTTATGAAAGTCGGATGACAATACTGTTTTGATGATAAAGCCGAATAATATTCGACGGAACTCAGCTAAAACACAACATAACTTCATTGAGTAGTACTCGTTTGATTTGTCTTAACAAGCACTATATGGCTGACGATGCCTAGGGTCACGGAGACGGAAGGTGGTCGATGAAACTAATTAATAAAACAACGCAACTACATCCAGTTTGGGCTTATTTCATTTTTCTTAATAAGTACTTTGGCCTCATAATAAAAGCTTGTACAAAAAATGTAATTAATAAACTTATTATTTATATTATTAAAATGAGCTAACGGGTTACAGCTACTGGCCGACAGCTTTTAATCACATTCGTCCTGATGAAGACCTCCAGATGAGATAGAAACATGTCGACCAGTAGTTGAGTCTATACGTCAGTAACACTTAGGAAATGGAAGCAAATTTTAATACATTATAATTATTTTATCCTGTTTTTTTTTAAATATTTATACAACGGCAACAAAAATAGATTATCTGTGAAAATTTCAACTGTCTAGCTATTACGGTTCATGAGAAACAGCCTAGCGACAGACAGACGAACAGCGAAGTCTTCATTTTTAGGGTCACGTTTTTAGGTAAACCCTAGCATACAAAACGGTTGACATAAAGGCATCGTGTACATACGTCGATGAGCGAGTGGTGGTGGTGTGCGTTGTGGTAGGTGTAGGTGGGGATGTGACTCTCGCCGGCCGGGCCGTTGGCCGCCGGCGCGTCCCAGTCTTCCTGCAAAAGTCGCATCACAATAGATTCATCATCATTAGACTTAGGACTTCCCTATCTGCCAACTATAATGTCAACTATAACTGCCTCCGTGGTGTAGTGGTTAGAGCGTTCGGCTCATACCTGGAGGTCGCGGGTTCGATTCCCGGCGGGGGCAACGACTTTGTGTTGTTGTCCTAGTTTGGTTAGGACATTGCAGGCTGATCACCCGATTGTCTGATAAGTAAGATGATCCGTGCTTCGGAGGGCACGTTAAGCCGTCGGTCCCGGTCACTGCCTTTTACATTGGTCGTTACCTAAAACCATGTCAGAGACCTTTAAGGCGGTTTAAAAACTCTGACACTAGTGTTAGTCACTAACACACACGGTAAGAAGAATGTCAACTATATTAGGAAGTTAATAAAAAAACTGTAATCATGGGACTGGTATAATAAGGAGGAAGATTACAAGAATTATATGAGCCGTTAATGAAGTGTATGAAGACCAAGGAAATAAATTTGAATTTATGTAAAGTTTCGCCCGGTGTTGCCCGTGTAGGGATTGCGTTTTGTTTTTGTTATCTTTAACAATCATTGTCGGGTCTTTCAATATTTTTATAGGGTTTTAGACATTCAAGATGCAGTACTAAAGTACTCTTAAACAATGAAATAAGCCATGGTAAAGAAATACCACGTGAGCTGGTTCAAACCAGCGACCTTGGTCTTGATTCGCCCATGCTTTGCCGAATTTTTCAGGTCTTAGTCTCCACTGCAGGAGCACGACCCTCTCTGTACTACCAGATCCATACATGGCCAGAGCAGCCAGTAGATTTGGCCTACACTCTCCATGCTGGGCAGACGGGTGGGTTGGAAAGGCCTCAATAGTAGAATAGGACCACTCCAAGCATTCCCATGGATGTCGAAGGTGATGAAGGAAATATAAGTTGAACAAAGCTAAACATCAATGAATTTTCATCTCTATGAGAAAAAATAAGTATGTTTTAATGTCCCAAACGGATTGTTTATCTATATAAGGATACTATAATTCCCTGAAAATTGTGAGATTCATAGCACGGTCAAAAGACACACACTCAGACCTACAATTTGTATTATGCAAATAAAAAATATACACGGTGATTTTTCATTGGTTCCGAAAGCCAATTCATAAAGATCTTTAGTAAGAATAAAAATATAGTATATATCATACAGTAAAAATAAAAATTCTAAAAGAACACATGTTGACTAAAACTCGAAGTAAAATCGTGAGATCAATAATAAGTACGATAGACGCCACCGGACGGACGGCCGGAGGTCATCGACCGCACGTGGCAGTTTTGGACGGAAATTGTACCCCTAAGAAGTGCCTTGTCCACAAAATGAAAGCTGTCCCTAAAAAAGCCTACTAAAATATTTCCATAATTTACATGGCCTATCTTTTAAATTGCCCCTAACTCCTTCCCCCCCTGTCCCCCTGAAAAAAGCTTGTCCACAAAATGGCAACGTACCGTGGCGCTGGTGTGGGGCGCGGCCGCGTCTGCGTCCGCGGACTGGCTCTGAGCATTAGTACTAGGCGTGAACACCTGCAACAACACAGTGCTGTTACTGTAAAGCCTCCCAACACACTCGTCAGTGATATCTTTTTGAATAAGTTCTTGTTCTATTACCATTGTTTAGATCCAGTCATGTTGAACACAAAATACCAAATTAATTGTTATAATCAATTTTGTAATAAATAGACGGACAAATTCGCAAAGATAAACTTCCATTATGATATACTATCTCAACGATACTACATTTTATAAACAATCGGGCTCAAGAGCTAGATATGACAATGATAGTTCTTATATGAACTCCAGACTCCAAAAATATATGACTAGATGGCAGCACTGTGACGTCAAGTCCAATAAGCTGCTGTTATTGGATACATTTGACGGAGCAAAAGAACCTGTCAACTGATGGTCCAATGACAACAATCGATTGGACCTGACGTCACTGTGCTGCCATCTAGTCATATATTTTTGAGTATCTCATTTTTCGTCCTCATCGTTTTTTAAATAGTCCTGGGTCTTGGATATTGATCTATGTATATATGAATTTATTATAAAAAATGTAGTACCTTTGAGTTACTATCCCATAACACAAGTTTAAACTTACTTTAAGGATACCTCAGTTTGTGTGATTTGTCCCCATCTATTTATTTTATTACTAAGTAGAAGGTAAAATAAGTCTTGCTTCCAGCTTCTTTGTAAGTTAAAAACTTGCTCTTGTAAGTGAAATTTCCTTCATTCTTCTTTTCTCACTGCCATCTAATGTCCTAGGACCTAACTTCAAACTTTTTATTTGTATTTTCTAGGCTCCAGCAAATTTTCCTTATTTTCTTTACCTGAAATAGTATGAGTATTTAGGTTACCTTGGTGTCTGACAGAGATCCTGACCATTCCTCGTTGTCCCAGTCTTCTGTGGCGGGGAATGAATCGGTTATGTTGCCACCTGGTGAGAAACAAACGTATTTTATGCATAAAACATAGAGATGAGTGGAGGGGACATCCAATGTGCGGAGACATTTACAACTGTTGCAAAACATCGTCTGATAAGCCATTTTAATATTACATACTAGCTGCGCCCCGTGGTTTCATCCGCGCTTAAAGTAGCCTAAGTAAAATTGGTTCAGCTGTTTGCGCGTGAAGTAACAAACATACACTCATAAACTTTCGCCTTTACAATGTTAGTGAGATAGTGTGATAATTTGATAGGAAATGCTTTGTATAAGTCGTTGGTCCCGGCTGTCATAATTGTAAGTATTGACTTGAAAGACAGGGCAGGACCGGAAAGTAAAGACAAGGAGAGAAAGAGGGTAAACTCTTGACCAATAGTGGGACATGAATAGCTAAAAGCAAAAAAAAATAAAAAAACTTGATTTCTTATTCTTCTCAGGACTTTTTAGTCTCCACTGCAGGAGCACGACCCTGTTTGTACTACCAAAACCATACTTGGCCAGAGCAGCCAGCGGACTCGGCCTACACTCTCTTCACTGGCCAGACGAGTTGGGTCTCACTGATGTTTATAAGCCTTGTTCAGCTTGTATTTCCTACGTCGCCTTCTACGACATCCACGGGAGGACTTGGAGTGGCCCGATTCTACTGTGCCGGGAACTACACGGCGGTGTTATTGACTGACCGGTGTCGTTGTTGTCATTCCAGTCGGGCTCGGGTCGCTGCGAGCGCGGGCGCGGCGCGCCGCCCCGCCGGCCGCCGCGGCCCGCGCCCCGCGCTCCCCCTCTCGCAGCCCCTCTGCCGCGCCCGCCGCCGCGGGGCGCCCCCCTCGTGCCCTCGCCCTCCCCCCTCCGCGGTCTGGGCCCTGAGCGCTCTCTAGGCTCCCTGGCGCCGGCCGGAGGGTCAACTTCGCCGTTGCCGGTGGCGGCGGGGGGCTTTTTCTTCTTCTTTTCGTTGGTTTGCCACTCGCCCTGGAACAACAAATATATTGTGCTCAATCTATTCGTAACTCTACAAACTATTAACCATAAACATAGTAATAGATCGTAACATTTAAATTTTCGGTGGTAGTTTGCATGGTAATGTACATCATATATTTTTTTTAGTTTTGTCATTGTCTTATTTTAGAAATTACAGGGAGACACCCATTGTTTCACTTTGGAAGTGTCTCTCGCGCAAACTATTCAGTTTAGAAAAAAATGATATTAGAATTCTCAATATCATTTTTAAGACCTATCCATAGATACACATATGGTTTGATGAAACATATTTTTTTGAGTTTTTTGCCATGTGGCTACGGAACCCTAAAAACGAGTTGCCGGGGACCCCCTAAGGGGTCGCGCTCACACCTGTATCCTTAGCGTGTCCTCGAGCAGCAGGTTGCAGGCCGCCTCCAGGTCGTTGTCCGAGTCGTGCAGCGCCGAGCACACCTCCTCCTCCGTGCGGCACGTCATCTCCATCAGCTCCAGCACCTGCGCACACGCATACATCTTCCATATCAAAGCATCATCATGTAAATGACTATTTATCATCATCTGAGAAAAAATCTTGAAAACAGTTGACTGCAGATTGTCAAACTCAAACTCAAAATCATTTATTTATCTTTGGATATTTGTATCACTTGATACTTGTGTATTGTCGGACTTATCCGACTAACATTGTCGGGCCCATTCCGCGAACGTCGGATATTTCCGACAAAAACAAAAATTCTCGTTTTACACATAACTTACGTATCCATATCCGATTGTAGATATTTATTTTAGTTTTACCACGCCTCGCGCTGGGGACACGACAAATGATATAAAGTCTCGCGGTGAAAGGGTAAATGTATAGCTTAAGTGTAAATCTGTATTAATTAGTATCTGCGCTAGAGCGCCATGCTGGTTTGGGAGAAATCAAAAACTTAGAATGTACCAGCTGCTTCTCTTCGCACGCAGATCGTAAAAGCCGATCGAGGGAATGGGCAAAAATGCAAATCATGTTAACAGACGATGCGGCTAGCAACCCATCACTGTATTGATTGCTTTTCCATCTTCTCGCCCACCATGACGCTAAAAGTGGCTTTTGGGTCTTGCGGCCCTGGGCTCTGCATAGAACCGCAAGACCCAAAATGCTCTGTCTGCCCCATTAGGGATAAAGACGTGATAGTATGTCATGCGCTAGAGCGTATGGACTGTTCGAGCGCTACGATGCTATAGACAGACAGACAGACCGACAGACGATAGCGTCAAACTTATTACACCCCTCTTTTTTTACGGGGGTCAATAAAATGAAACCTATTGCAGTCTACCATCCACGTTTACAATACATATAACATAGTCGCGATTTCCCATCATATCACCCTACATCTAGTTTCCCACAAGACAATGCCCTTTCACCATAGGGACTTTACCCACTTTAACATTTTTAAAACATGCAGTTTTAAACATTGCATGGAACAGCATCTATTTTGCTATCCTTTTCTGTCGCTCCGAACCGTCATTAGCTAGAGCGAGAGAGAACGGCACGCTATAGCATTGGCTGTGCTAAAGTGGTATACTGTGATGACAAATACAGCCCAACCGTAAATGTAATAAGGTCCATTTTGACTTACCATTCTGCGAACGTCGGAAGCATCTTCACTTTTACGATCGATCATGTGTGCCATGCGGAGCTGCTCTGTGGTGGCCTGCAACAAACAATTAAAGATAACGTATAATAAAATAGTAAAATAAAAATATATGCCTGCACATGGAATGTTTCCAAAAAAAATTGCGGCGATTTAGACATAGTAATAGAGTAAGAATTAAAGAAAAAGACTTTTCTTTTAACCTTTAACCGCGAGCGTCGCATATATGTGACAAACATTGTCGGGCCCATTCCGCGAGGGTCACATATTTGTGACAAAAAAAAATGCTCGTATGGCACATAACTTACGTATCCATATCCGTTTTTGGTTGTAGATAGGTATGTTAGATTTACCATATCTCGCGCTGGGGGCACGACAACTGATATAAAGTCTCGCGGTGAAAGGGTTAATCTCCACAAATACTGGACGGATTCGAATGAAACTTTTTTATTATATAACTGTTAAGCCTGGGCAACATATCTATACATATAATAAAACAGTAAAAAAAGTGTGTCTGTTCATTATGTATATTTCCAAAAAAAATATTGGGGGCGATTGAGACGTAGAATTAGAGTAAGAATTTAAAAAAAATGTCTGTCTGTTTGTCTTTTTGTACACGCTAATCTCCGGAAATACTAGACGGATTCGAATGAAACTTTTTTGTTATATAGCTATTAAACCTGGGCAACATATAGGGTATAAATAATTTTGGAAAATGGAACGCCTGATGCAGAACCATAATGGTCCAGCTAAACTATAAGAGATATAAAAATGCCGCCTTAGAAAAAGTTGCTCAGCCTGATGAGCATTTTCGAAGACAAAGTCCACGCGAACGAAGTCGCGGGCTTCGGCTAGTAATAAATAATACAGTATCACGTCAGTATCTCTAATGGATTAGTCCACTCCATTTTGGATCTTGTCGCAATGTAAGACCATTTTTAGCGCGATGGTGGGCGAAGTGGAAAAATAAATCAAAATATTAATGAGTTGATAGCCACATCGTCTATTAACATGATTTGCATTTTCAAAATGATTATCTTGTCGAGGATATCGCCCTGTTAAGAAGCATTTCACGTTCAGTATGCTGTTTCACATGTACAATTATGTTTATATTAGTAGGAAAGGTTATTAAAATTACGCCTTAGCAAAAGTTGTTCAGCCTCATGAGCATTTTTGGGGGTCATATAGTCCACGCGAAAGAAGTCGCGGGCTTCGGCTAGTCATAAATAAATATAAGACATAGGTTCTTGTCAGTGCAGTATTTTCCCTGTCTCCTTATTTTCCGCTAAATGCTTGACGTCCCTATATGACACGACTTCTGCCTTTTCTTTTACTTCATCCATGAAGCAAACGGGCAGATCGCAGATCTTAGATCAGACCTGTGTCACTCCCCGCTTAGGTATCGAAAATATACCTACATTATTACAGTGCGCGCGGCGCGGCGACCACTCCGGAGTGGTAAATTAAGTGACGTCACATACAGATAGATTGCGGGGGACGGTGCCAGTTTCCGTTCTGTATGTAATACTATTATTAATTCTGTGCTTATGTCTCCCATGCTGGTCTGGGAGAAATAAAAAAAAACTTAGAATGTACCAGCTGCTTCTCTTCCCACGCAGATCGTAAAAGCCGATCGAGGGAATGGGCAAAAATGCAAATCATGTTAACAACAGGCGATGCGGCTAGCAACCCATCACTGTATTGATTGCTTTTCCATCTTCTCGCCCACCATGACGCTAAAAGTGGCTTTTGGGTCTTGCGGCCCTGGGCTCTGCATAGAACCGCAAGACCCAAAATGCTCTGTCTGCCCCATTTAGGGATAAAGACGTGATAGTATGTATGTATGTATGTTTGTGCTTATGTGTGTAATGCTGTTCCTCACCTGTGGCTTGACCTTCTCCTTGGGCGCCGGTTTGTCTGTGCCCTTGCTTTTGTCCGGCTGCTTGCCGTCCTTGCCCGCCTTCGCACCACCCTTGGTGGCGCGCGCTCCCAAACTCATCTTTACTTGCTATGGTTATATTTACAGCCTCTATTTACAAGCAGCTGTGGACAAACAAACATTTTTAATAAGTTTATTTGAAAGGCAAATTATATATAACACTGACTCAAGCGTTCACCCCCATAACTTTTGAATCGCTGAACCGATGACCATCAAACATAACTAGGACCCAACACAAGACGGATTGTTTTTACGTAAGAAAACCGCATCAAAATCGGTCCCTCCGTTCGAGTGCAACGATGCCACAGACAGACAAAGAAAAATTATTATAACACCAATCTTTTTTGTTGGGGGTAAGAAATGTATGTTCGTTGCCATTGAGCGTGTGAGTCGTTGACCTTTGACCTTGAGGCTAAGCTGGTACCAGGCGCGGATTTAGCCCTCAGAAAAGGTTGCGAACAAGTACTATTTGAACCTAACTAGGGATTCGTACCCAAAGGTTTAAAACGGAACCCAAAAGACTACTGTCCGTGTCTTTCAGTCACCAGGCTGTATCTCATGAAACGTTACAGCTACAGTTGAAATCGTCCCAGATTATGTATTTTTATTCGTAATAGTCGCTATTATAACAAATAAAAAAAAAACAGAATAAAACAATATTTAAGTGGAAATCCCATACAACAAACATGATTTTTTATAGATAATGGTATGGAACCCTTAGTGCGCGACTCCGACTCGCACTTGGCCGCTTTTTAAATGTCTAAGCTCCTATTTGCACCCCGAAGAGGGTTGACGTCAGACAGAAGTCATTGTCATCCAACAAATCAACTATTGATGATTTTTTTTGTACAACAATTTTTTGTATCTTCTGTACTATAAAAAGAAAGAATTAGATTGATCACTAAGTTATACACTTCAGTTTTAATACTATAATGAATACAGAATGCATGTTTATATCATTAAATCATGCATTTTATGGATGCAATAAAAAGATAATGAAACATGATTGGCATCAAACACTGTTTTACACTGTTTACATATAAAAACTCGTAAACAGTGTGTACTAGTGTTTATTGTAATGAGATTCCAGTGTATATTCTTTTTATTGAAGAAGCCAAAACAAATGATACACTTGCTAGTTAAAGTGTGATATAGATTCACTCTTACGTCTTTAATCCTAACGGGATAGACACAGCCCAGGTCCATTAGACCCAAAGACCAGTTGAAGCTTGCAAATCAAAATAGTGATAGGTTGCTAGTTGGGTCTGATTTTTATGCTGATTCCGATTTTTACCCGCGATCAGCAAAAGAGAAGCAGCTTAAATTAACTTGCAATAATAATCAGAGACCAGGCCAAGTTCACGCCGTGTGGTTTCCAGCAGAGTAGAATAGGGCCACTCCAAGTCCTCCCGTGGATGTCGTAGAAGGCGAATTAGGTAATACAAGCTGAACAAAGCTTATTAACATCAATGAGTCCTGTCTAACCCATCTCGGGGAGAGTGAAAGTCAATGCCTCAGGCAGCTCTGGCCAAGTATGGCTCTGGTAGTACAGAGAGGGTTGTGCTCCGGCAGTGGAGACAAAAAGACCTGATGATGATGATGAGGACAAGTTCACACAAAATCATAAAGACATCCATACCACAGTTATGCCACTACTTAGCCTTAGCTGTTCTCCAAGCACTTATCCGATATAATCTACTATATGACAACAAATTAAACACTTTTTTCTAAACACCAAACAAACACCTCCTAGGAGATTCATATGAATATCAGAAACATGACGTTACTTTTTTGGAGTCGAATAGCACTGTTAATATTTTCTGCATTCATGCTGAAAATGGATATGATCAATGACAATATTTTAAATTCTGAATAATTTATTTCTGACCCAGTCATCTATTCTAGTATTCCAGGAAATGAGAAATCAATTTTTTTAAATATTTTTCTTATGAAAGTCACACTTAGTTAAGCATTACCAAATAAAGCTGAAGTTTCAACATACTTTCAACGGTCAAGGCCAGAGTTTAACCTCAATTTGACCACAGGCCCATAAAAGCTTCAGAATCTACGAAAATTATTTTTTACACAAATGTAAATAACATGGACTTAAAAGTTTAAAATGAAATTTGCTTAGATAGTTTTTTTTTCTGTTTTTCCTCATTCCAAGGTGGATATCATGTGCCACATTAAATCAGCTTTTTCCATGAAACTTTCCTCCAATAATACAATACATATTTTTTAATTTGATGTATCTGTAATCAAAAACCCCTCCCTAATGTGAATCAATTCTAAAAGGACAATGTTCTATTCATATTTGCCACACAAATGAGGCACAGTAAAAGTGTAATTAAAACTTCTTATTCTGATAAATAATTTCTTCTTATTATGAAAAATTTAATCAAATGAGAATACAAGAGGCAAATGCTTTCTCCCAAAGTAGTATGTATGAAAAATAAATGCTCTGCATAGTTGCAATTGATCACATTTGGTTTGCAATTTTCTCAACTAAAGTTTTAACAAAAATAGAAATAAATCTACAAGATTTTGACAGTGAAAGTATAATTGATAAAGTTATCACAATGTCAATGAAATTACCCTGCATACAAACAAACACAGCTGTTAACAAAGTTTAGTTGGAGGTGTTGTGATAAACTTTATCTACAAATTACAGGTAGACAAAGAAGTAATGTTATCCAAACGAAAATGGACACAACTACAATATTCAGTTTAGATTCAAATTGGGAACTCCCAAGACTGATAACGCACTCCGACCGGCAGAGAGAGCGTCGCAAAGCGGCAAACTGGTAAACAAAACATTTGGGCGGATCTACACTTTGTAAACCATCGCACTCAAAGACAACGCCCAAAAAATGCTACAAAACTCAAATTACCCCATAACTGGCTTTAGAAAATAGAAAAGCAGGATATATTTTGCCAGTTTTAGCAGAAACCAGGACAATGAATCATTCCGGACGGATAGCAAGGGCAATAAACTGAAGTCGACAAAACACTGCGATTTCGACCGGAACCGCGCTAAAACCTGCCGTATTCACTTTTTCACGCCGTTTCAACAGTTCACGTCATCAGATTTTAGCACGTCCAAGACGAAATTCTATAGGCCAGCGGCACATGTGGGGGACGCCATTCTTGAAGCACCTTTCTTGGTATCAAAATGACAGTCTTTGTTGACGAATTTACCGTGCACAACACCAAATCACATCTCATTTGCACACACATTATCACATAATATTTCAATTACTGTAATTTTTACCTTAATTCTAATGTAAATCCGAAAATTAACCGAATTTAAAAGAAAATTTACTGATTTCCATACCTGTGAATGCGCTCTCAAACGCAAGCTGGTCACGTGACTTCCTAGTGTTGTGCCATGAGAACAGAATTTCATAATCATTTGAAGAATGGCCAGTTTTATTGCCAAAAATTTTTAATTTATTGCGTAATGTGTTCTTGACTGGTAAAAAGAAACACTAAGTGATTATTGTATTTTTTGTTCATGTTTATGATCATGTGATGTCTTACCACTAAATTCAGTCTAGACTTTGACCATTTATTCCACAAAAGAGATTGGCTAATCTTGTTTCGTCTTACTTGCCTGCTTGCTAGGTCTCATTAGTCCAAAAACATATGCGCTGAGTGCTCTTGTTTATTACAAAGACTGTACTGTACTTACAAAGTAAGTACAGTACAGAACATACCATGAATACTAACAGGCAGTAAAAAATATAGATCTATGCACACAAATGATGAGCTGATTAATTTGCCTGTTTTGTAACGAAACTAACGAATACGATAGACCAAAATCTCATCATTACAAACTTAAATATAATGTATACACACTATCACGTCTTTTATTTATTCGTTGTTTTGGGTAGTCCGTTACTTTGGGTTTTGTGGCTCCAAGCAGAGGAAGCCTAAAGTTAAACTGAAGGCCACGTGGGACGGAGGCTAAGCATTAATGTATTATTTATTTATTAAATCTTTATTGATCTAAAAATATTAATGAGTTAAATATTTATGATTTTTTGAATCACAAACTTCAAACATTGAGGGGGGGGGGGGGGTATTTTATATTCTTAACCAAAATGATACACTTTAATTGAATAATAATTCAAAAGCTCGGTTTAGGCCCTGAGCTAAACTATTTTATCCCGACACGCTTAGAAATCTTAGAATGAATCGATTTGGACTAATTAATGCATTGCTGGTTATATATCCTTTTTATAAAAAAATAGTAAATGCTTTCTTCTTTCTTTCATACCGGTTTAAAATACTTTAAATGAATTAAATCGATTAAAGCTTAATCCTCTGAAATACAACACTAAGTATCGATTATGTCCAAAAAAAAAAACAAAACTTGCGTTCTGAAATTGAAAATAGCTAGTAATTTTAGAAGGAAATTGAGGTATGTACTCTATGTACATATTTGTTTAGCACGGAAACTTAATTATTTATAAATCAAAATGTATTTTAATATTTATAGAAACACGTGTTTAGTTTCGTTAATTCATTTTATTGTAAAATTGATTTTAACTAGGTACCTAATACGTAGGTGTATTTCAAATGTTTCAACATATATTTTGAACTTAACTAAAAATTTCCCGCCCAATGTAATGTCATTATTGAAAATATTACTTGTAGGTACATACAGTGTATTTTTTTTAAAGTCAATGTTGAATTTGTAAATTTTGTAATTGTCAATCAATCATTCATTACATTACAGAAAATCGTGAAGTGGAAATGATTGTTTACATTAAGAAAGAAAGTGCTTAAAATCGTGCTCCTGTAATGTCGCTTCTTGAAGACGTATTTCTGGAGGACGAAGCTGGTGAAGCGCAGGAGTTGGAACGTGTCATTGAAGGCGATGAATTCGACGAGAGGCCAGACCCAGTCTCTGGCGAAAATAGTGATGAAAACAGTGAGAAAGAAGATGAAGCAGGTAACAATGAGTTCATTACTGACTATTGAAATCTGTCAAATGTCAAATAGTCTAAAATGGTGAAAAGTTTATTTCTAACTAGCCGAAGCCCGAACTGAAAAGCTAGACTTTTTGAAAATGCTCATCAGGTTGAACAACTTTTGGGTAAGGCGTCATTTTTATATTTCTTATAGTTTAGCTGGACCATTTTGGTTCTGCATTAGATATTCTATTTTCCAAAATCAATTACCTATGCCCTTTATGTTGCCCAGGCTTAACAGCTATATTACAATAAAATGTTTTGTTAAAATCATCCAGTATTTTCGGAGAGTAGCGTCAACAAATAGTCAATCATTTTTTAAAATTTCTTACTCTATTGATTACTACATCTCTATTGCCCCAAATATTTTTATTGGTAAATATATTCAATATACAAACATTTTTTTACTGTTTTATTATAATATGTATCAATATCGCCTGTGGCTCTGTCTATTAACAATCATGCATGTGTGTACACAGGATTACATGTTCAGTTGACCTTGTTTGTAAAGTTCAGTTTAGTGGACTTCTCTGCAAGACCTTAACGCTCCATCTGGCCCATTAGGAATACAAATGTGATGAAAGAGGAAGCTTCCTCTCTCATCACATTTGTATTATATATCTGTTAAGATTTAGTTAAAATTTACAGAGGAGGACAAGAGGCGTGTGGACCCAACGAGCACAAAGACAAAACGTGTCATAAAGAACCCGAGGTTTGTCCTAAACCCAGCACGGCTGATGGGCCCCCGAGGAATACAGGTCATACCAGATCACTTCAAAGATTTTAAGTTTAAAGGTAAATGTGGTTTCTTTTACTCGGTTAACTGAAAATAGTAATGCAAGGTGTATTATCTTTAGCTGTAAGACGAAAAATGTTTGTCTGCCCCATTAGGGATAAAGATGGGATAGTATGTATGTATGTCTACCCTATCAACAGGATAGGAACTGAAGGAACTGTGATATGAGAGGTACCTTTGATTAACCAAGACGTTGCCAATGCTGCCAATGCGAGGCACAGAGAGACTGGCCCCCTAGAGATACTTCTTCCTTCCTAGAGATAAATAATAACTGGTCAAGTGTGTGTAGGGCTACACAGCCCACAGTGAAGGGTTGCGTAGTTGCGAATGAGTTCACGGGACTAAAAAACTTATTTTCCACTGAACTTGTATGAAATTGTCTACTGTCGTAAAAATTTTCAGGTGTCCACATTCATATAACTGTTTAGTAGTTTAGTAGACACTTGACTGACAATATTTTAGAAAGACCTATTCAACGTAACCTAACATGACTGGTTAGTTGAGAATAAAAAAAAATAAGTGGGGCTCCCAATGCTCTCATACAACAAAGTGATTTTTTTATAGATAATGTTACGGAACAATTCGTGCGCCAGTTCGACTCGCACTTGGTTATTCTAATCGAGTCGAAATGGTTTCAGTGTAATTTATTTAAATAAAACTAATCTTTTAATTTTTATAATGGAAAAGTTATTAATTTATTCAATAGTGTATTGGTGTATGTATTTCAGGAAAGGGCCACGAGAAAGAAGATCTGGATTTGGTACTAAAGAAGTTGGAGCACTGGGCGTACCGGCTGTACCCCAAGTTTCAGTTCGAGGACTGCTTGAAGAAGATTGAGACTCTCGGCAAGAAACGGCCAGTTATGGTAAGATTGGAGAAGAAAAATAAATAGAAACTTTGAAAAAAGTTTTTATTTATATTTAGCCAGTACAAGTAGCGTGTAGAAGTGTAGAGGGGATACTGTGCACGGGTACAGTACTAATTTTTGACTTCTGCAATAATGGCGAGTGCTAGAGTTTCATGCCGCTACCTGTAATAATTGACATCATATTATAATAATTTTCTCGCCTTGTGGAGAGTTGAGTGCCTATACTCAGTAGTTGGCGGAAGGTGTAGCAGGAGCGAGGTGATATGCTCGACCGCCACAAAGGGAAGATCTTCCCGCCAGGCGTGGTGTTGCGGGGAACCGCGGCTGCGGCGGTGTATCGTCGGAAGTTGTATATATGTCGCAGTTAAATAGTATAATCCGTTGTTATTCAAAAACTCTAGCTGTTTGGCAATACAGCTCGGTTTTGTAAAACAGCTCAAAATAGTTCAGCTCGATTGTCAATGAGTTACGTAATTACTTTTAACAAAACAGCTAGCATTGAGATGGCATACAGGGTTACCATTATCGAATAAAACTGTGTTACCAAACGAAATAATATATGAGGAGACAATAGTTGTTCTTTATTATTTTTATATTACTTGTGGGATGGAAATAAAACCTCAATTTAACTCCTTTCTAAATAATTCAGTCTCCAACATCATAAAAACCCAATGAAGAATGATAATCAGCTCGATGCAATTGGATTAGAAATTGTGTAAACCCGACAACTCAATGGCGCAGCGATTTCTAACGGCAATTGATCCACGTGAATTTTCCATATTGCCGGAAGGCGGAAATAACAATATGGGATCCAAGCTAAAGGTCTGCTTTATTCTTTTCAATATTTTGCAGTCCGAAATCACAAACGATGTCTCTCGATAAAAACAGCTTAGTCCCGGAACGCGGCGAAGAATTTACTTAATGGGAGGCCATATTTTTTGGTATGACACTGACACTTCACAAGCCACAAGACCCACAAGTGGCAGAATTCCGAACTAATCGTTCCACAATCTTACGTTAGCTAGTTTGTTAAACGTAACACGTTGGACAATCTAGCTGAATGATTTTCAGCTATATTACAAAACCGAGCTGTAATGCCAAACAGTTTTTGAATAACAGTGGATTATACAATCCAACTGCGACATATACATACTAGCGTATGCGTAGCTACAATACTTTTATAGTGTAATGCAGCCGATATTCAGACTATTTTCATTTTACAAAAACGGGCAATTCGTGCTATTTACGGGTTAGGATCTTAGAGAATTATTCAAGAAAATAGATATACTTAGCATCACAGTATATATATAGCAATATTTCCTGATACAATAAAGTAAGCGATTTGACCGATAGAAACTTACGTAATAAGAATGACTTAGTTGCCCCGTTTTATAGGCTTAAAACAATCAATAAGATGTTTATGGGGAACTGTATACTTTTTTATAATAAATTGCCAAAATCGATCCTTGGTATGCCGACAAAAAATTCAAAACTTATGTAAAGAAAGTACTTTGTGAGAAGGCTTATTATAGGACCGATGACAAAAAAGTCTGGCTTGAGCTTGACGCGGGTCCCTCTAAAAGTTTGTAATAGGCCCAACGCAAACGACAGACTATCCGTGACGCACTTTTTAGTCTGTGAAAATAGAACCTATGGAATCACATGCAGTAACACACACGACGCGCAAAAAGTGCGGCGCACAAAAAATACGTGTAATCTTGGCAGACCGCGCCGCGCCGCGCCACGCCACGCCTGGTACGCCGCACGCCACACTGACGATCAGTTTTTCCCGTCAGTTTAGACATAAAACTGTGGCGTCACTCCAAATGGATTTAGGCTAACTAGATTTCCCCATTCACTGGCGTCACTCCGACTCTTCAGTTTTCGAATGGCCGGGCTGTGAGGCGATCGTACGTAGTGCTACGTACGTGCCTATTTGTGTCGAAACAAAAAATATGAATTCTGACTCGGAAGAAGAAACATTAATTCTTACTGCTACTGTTTGTTGCCATGTATTTATCGAAAAATAAAAAAGAAAGCACTATCGTGTAAAACCAAGACACTGTAAAGTCGCATACAGTGTTTTGTCGCTATAGGGCTTTAGTTTAGGGCTATTCGTTTTGTTATTCCATAACACTATATCCAGTCTTAAGGTGTCTTTATTTTACAAGATTACTCTACGCTACGTGTACAGTGATTTGCCATCGACGCGTCCAGTAATGTTAGAACTAGGGAAGCGTAGCTCTCGTCGTATAACTATCTCGCTCGCACTTACAACAACAAGAACACAATTAGTAAGAGTGCCAACAATACGTGCAATTTTTTTATTTTTACAATAATTTTGAAGGTTTTGATGAAATAAAAAATATTTACTTTGTTAGGTAGGTTTGCAGCGGGTCTCTAATGATTCTTATAAAAATATTTGTAACAATATAGTTTGAAATAATGCTTTTTCTCATAATCATAATTTGTCATTATGAAATTTAATATGTATAATTTTTTTCACATATATTTTTTCTATAATTAGATTCGTCATAAATAGTAATAATCATAATATAATTTTATTATAATGTCATTACTCATAATGTTTTTTTAATATAAATTTAATTTTAACATAATTATTTATGTTTCAATTTAGTTTCAACAATTTTATCTAGCGGGCTCTAAATAATAATAATATTTATGAATTTATAAAGTGTGTGACACAATAACTCATTTTAATGTAATTTAGTCACCAAATACGTAGGTACTTTATACTTTCGCCCTAAACTTAAATCGCTCGCTCATGTTTTGGTCACAGGAAACCTAACAAATCTAACCTACACTCAAAGCCTACGGCAAAGTGGTTTTTGTGTCTGTGTTACTTTTGCCCTAAGCTTGGGTCGCCCGCTCGCTCATAATAAATATAAATAACACAAAAAAATATGATCAAAATACATTATGTCAAACTGTGTTTATGACAAATCCATTGTAATAAACCATTTTATGAGAAAATTATGTATGACAATCTATAATTATGCCTACACAAACATTATTACAATAAACATCATTTGAATCAAATATTATGATAAAAAATTTATGAAAAAAGCCTTATGACAAACCATATTATGATTATTAACCTTATGAGAAATGAGAGGATCCCGTTTGCAGCGACCTCTTGAATCAGGGGCTGCGCTGATATGAGGGTGTTTATTGCCGGTAAGATAATTGCGTTTCATAACAGATTGTACGGCTTCATAATTATAGCCCAGGGTACGCAAAAAGAAAATTTTATACACTGGGATCTTATTCAAAGACCTTTTTAAAGTGTTATTTCTACTAAACTGCCGTTATTATATATCCTATCCTACTTCCTACTAATATTATAAATGCGAAAGTAAGTTTGTATATTTGTTTGTTTGTTACCTCTTCACGCTTAAACTAGTGAACTGATTTGGATGAAATTTGGTATGGATATAGTTTGAGACTCGGGGAAGGACATAGGGTACTCTTTATCCTGAAATTTCCACGGGGAGCGAAGCCCGAAGGTACAGCTAGTCTACACTATCTACATCTACACTAATATTATAAAGAGGAAAGATTTGTTTGTTTGTTTGTTTGTTTGATTGTATTGAATAGGCTCCGAAACTACTGGATCGATTTTAAAAATTCTTTCACTGTTGGATAGGTTTGTTATCCCTGAGTGACATAGGCTATGTATGTACCACGGGCGAAGCCGGGATGGACTGCTAGTATTAAATATTGCCATTGTTTGTATATATTTTTAGTAAGTATAAACCTTCAAAATAATTGTAAAAATAAAAAATTAATAAAAATATACTATATAATGAATACATATACAGTGTAATAGACTGTTTTCTTGTGGTCTTATATAGCCATAACAACGTATCATGCAGTACAGTGTTAAGGATTTATGCTAGAACTTTAAGGTGAATGCAAAGGGCTCTTCATTAAACTTTTTCCGCTAGATGGCGTTGATTTCAATATTTTCAGGTTTTTCTAAAATTCTAGCGTAATGGATTACTAGTAGGCAAACATTTTTGATCGGCGAGCCTGTAACATACTCTTTTATTTATTTTATGGCATGCTATTATTTTTCAGTCAATGTATTCAGAAAAATGCTCCAAAATAAAATCTGTCATTTTGTCTCGTATCTCTACACTCACTCACACTACGACAGGAGCTTCAAAAAGCATGAAGATGGCGTATGGCGTTGTTATAGATTTGAGTATCGCCACTAGATGGCACTTTTTAGAAAAAACAACTGGATAGCGCTTATTTTCAGTTATTTTTTCAAACAGCCGAAAATCATTTTAAACACGGCCGGCGATCAAAAAATGATCTCAGATTGCATATTTATCAACCACAGCTTTGACTCGTATAGCTAATCAAGCTTTGTATCGGGCCGGGGCACTCTTTGGTGGAAGGAAAACCCAGCGCGCAACAAACGTCGTCATAATGTACATGCATTGTAGATTTTTATTTTTTTAAATAAAACTAAATCGTACACATTGTTGAATTTTCTTTTTATTGAAGTTTAATTTTTATTACTGAAATAAAAAACAATTCATACAGAAATAATGATATGTACATAATGATAGTGATTTCTTGCCGAGATAAATTGCTAAATATTGTATATTTTTTTTTTTATCCTTCTTATTTCGTTAAATAAATTAAATTTTGTAAAATATTGTAGTCATTATTCTGTGCACGATGACTAAAAATAAACTTTATAAGTAGTTTATTGCATGTTTGAACTTGAAATGTTGGATGATGGAGACAGCAAACCTCTGTTAGAGTTTATGTAATAGAAGTGAAACATAATAAGAAACACTTCTGCATTTTCCTGATACGTATTTTCCCATGGACCTGAAAAGATTTTAAATATAAATATAAGTATCTATACAAAAATATATACGGACAAATCACACAGATTTTTAAATCAATCAAACCCAAAACAAGTTCGAGACTTGTGTTTCAAAAATAAGTGTCAAACATGGCGGCAAGTTGCAACTTAGGAAAACATTTTGAAACAGATTCTAATATGAAATGTTGAATCACGTATATTATCGTACAAATAACAATATTACAAAATATCGCGAGTCCGTTCAACCACGCAGACAAGAAGTCCTGGCAAAAACGTCATCCGTGACATCCGTACTTTTCTTGCACCGCCGTGGATGAAGGCATTTTTGCTCGCCGCCTTATGTAATTTTGACTAAACAGCCGGTTTTATACTGCGGCGACCACTGAAATGTGTATACTTACATGTAGCGTGTCACCACTACTATCAGACACCCAGGCGACGTAAACGAATCTCAACTAGATACAACTTGCCTATAATAAATTATATTCAATATTCAAATGATTTCAACTTATGTCAAATCGTTATCGGTATCGTTTCAAACCTGCAAGCACTCGCTCCCTCGACTTTAACGGTCCCGAATATACGCGCCGTTGATATTTCTTCCTATCCGATCTGGTAGCCATTATTCCGAAATTATAATATAGCACATCTAGAGATGTGCCGTTACCGGCAACAGGACCCGAGGACTTCATCACATCTGGTAGATATAAATCCCACCAAAAACATACCTGTTAAAAAGGGGGCCAAGTTCCTATTGGCTAATTGTTCGCCTAAAAAAGAGTTGAAATCCAGTCCAATGCCAAGTATCGAAGAATAATAATTCAAAATTTGAACTTAGTAGATTTTCGTGCTGTACGTAACAATTGATTAAAATTAAATTTATTTAACCTGGGATTGGGTGGGATTTCAATACTTTTTTCAAGAAATCTTACCTTTTTTTCTTTTTTTGCCACGCCTGCTATACAGTGTGCATTATGAATACATGACAATATTTTATACCCCGATCCTCCTCCACCCTCCTCATCCTATTCTCATTGGAAACTGGAACTTATTAACATTAAAAAAAATGTTAGTTCTGCTTGTTATGTGCTAAGAAGCCTCCGAGATGAAATTGATGTAACTCACCTTAAAATGGATTATTATACTCTAGTCGAGTCTAAAATACGCTATAGCGTACTTTTTTGGGGAGGTAGTTATCTCTACAACATTCAAAATGCGTTCAGATCTCAAAAAAAGGGCAATAAGGACAATGGCGCGTATGCACCATCAGGAATCTTGTGAACCGTATTTCAGAAAATTAGAAATTGTACTAGTATATGATTACGTAGGTACAATTTTATCTCTCTCCCTGCAATAGGCACTGAGCTACAGGGGGGTCGAAACGGTTCGTGTAAATAGTGCACGGCATAGGCGCGGCCTGTTGCTGGAACTTGGCCTGCACACTACCGTGCGCTTAGAAATCAAAACAAACAAGTGCACATTACTAGTGATTTCGCAAGTAAAGCCACACCGGGAGTGGTCCGCACTTAGATGGGTGGCCAGAAGTGGCACAAAAATGTCTAAAGCTCCTCGGTTTTTTGGAAGGCAGTTATAAGCCATATAATATGAAAGTCGTTTAGCTTTGTGAGATTCCTTTAGGTAGCTTAAAAAACTAACACCAGTGTAGGCCATTTACACACATGAACAAACAAAAAAACCGGCCAAGTGCGAATCGGATTCACGCACTATACTAACACTAATGCGGGTTCCGTACCATTAGCAATAAAAAATCGCGTTTGTTGTATGGGAGCGTCCCCTAAATATTTATTTTATTTTGTTTTGTTTTTAGTATTTGTTGTTATTATAAAATTTCAACTATCTAGCTATCGCGGTTCTTGCGATACAGCCTGGTGACAGACAGACGGACAGACAGCGAAGTCTTAGTAATAGGGACCCGTTTTTATCCTTTGGGTACGGAACCCTAAGAAAAGAGTGTGTGTACTCGATGGCGTGTACTTATGTACAATCTACACGCGTTAGTTAGAAGTAATACTTCTTTGGCGTGAACATAAATACCGAGAAGATAGGTACGATCGCAGATTTTTATATAATATATCCAATGAATATTTGATATTTAATATAAATATCCCATAAAATAATTTAAACAACGAATTTATGAACTATGTCCAGGTGGTCCAGGTATTGCTAATTTGATTGTTCATAGTAGTAGATTAGATAAGTCACGTTCAGAAGTTCGTAGGTTTATTGTGAAATTCTGAATAAAAAGTAAAGAATAATTTTTCGGTAGTATTCATTGTAGGTAATCAAATACATACATTAGTAAGTATTTATTTTTTGTTTATGAATAAGTACATGTTTACCTACTAAGTATATACCTATTATTATTTCTTTGAATTATTATATGTTTTGAAAAAAATATTTGTTTCAGTTTCAGAACGCACTCTTTGGTATCGTAGAAATGAGAAATATTGTGGAGACTTGGAGAGAAATGCATTCGGTTTCAAAAGCAAACTGCGTTGCCGTCTCGTGCCGCTATGTACCTACTAGACTTTGCGCGTTGCCTGCTGCTGCTGGAACGGCAACGTTGCATACTTTTCACGATGAGTCTTCTGACTTATTTTCTAAGCTTATTTTATGTAAAACATATAATATATACCTATCTACCCAAATAGATAAGAACTATGTCTTATTAAATAATAGTATTTGAGTATGGTATCAAACTAAGAAAACAATTATTTTTAATTTGAGAAGAATACACTTAGCCTAGTGGTGGTTAGTGGCTATCCTTTTTATTACAGCGCCATCTAGATGATGTCTAAGTACGAGTATGTCGTTGCAAGCATTGAGCTGTCAAAGTAGACAAATTCAGTAGTTTGTAATAAATCTGCCAGATGTCACTCCAAAATGAATTCTATTTATTACACACACATTGATAGAAATGTTAATTTTTGTCTGGTTTTAAATATCGTTTTTCTTGTAAAGTACTGTAAATTATTGTGAAAGATTGTAAAGGCGAGCACTACAACTTCATGAAAATTGGAAAATCGATTGTAATATGAGAAACACTATCCACATTAAGAGAATTGCTGTAAAACAAAATGTATGGAAGACCAAGGTTCGCAATCACCTTAATTCAAAAAAATTTAACGAAGCAAAACAAGTTTTGTAATTTTTTAAATTTACTAATGTACCAATGGTACTAAAATGTATATGGCTAGTAAGGTATTGATAATATCTAATACTTGAGATAAGTATCAAACACAAAGTCACATTAGAAATTCCAAAAAATAGAAAATAAAGGAAAAATCTTTAAACGCCGTTATCTCAAAATGAGTATTTTGAAAGTACAGTGTTTTGGCTTTGCACGATAGAGCAATGGATGAATTATTATGTTATTATTATATTTTATGTAATACAATGTACGACTGTGGATAAAATAAAATAATTTGAAATTTGAGATTTTGCTAGATTTCAATCATGGTAATAGGCGATGCGGCTAGCAACCCATCACTATTTTGATTCCTTTTCCATCTTAACGCCCACCGCCCGCTAAGCGTAGCCTTTGGCCCTAACGGCTCTGGGCTCTGTCTACCTCGTCAGGGATATAGACGTGAAAATGTATCTGTATTGAAATTTGAATTTTATTGAAACGCTGTTCAAATTAGCAGTAGTGTAAATTTTTTTTCAAAATGGGAAGCAATTACTTTCCACATACATTCAGAATTTTTATATTTTTCAATAAGTTCGGCACGTCCAGATGATACCGATGCCGCCATTTGAAAACAGATAAATCATGGTATAAGGTATAATATAATAAAACTTCGCTGTTTTGAAATAAATGAAAACACACACAATCATAGAATAATATTACTGCACTCAATCGCAGCCGCGGGCGCCCGCGCCGGCCGCTTTGAGCGAACTGACGCCATTGGAGTGATGATCGCACACTCACGGTCATTTTGGCGCGACGCCGGGTTGGATTTCCGGGTGCGCCGTCAGTTAAAACTCTGGCGTGATGATTCCACATTCACGATCAAATTTTGGATGGACGTCAGTTCAACTGACGGGAAAAACTGATCGTCAGTGCCCAGCTTAAAAGTGGGCGAAAAAAATACAACGTATGCTTCAACCCGCGCTAACGCAGACGCCGCGCACTTTAGTCTGCAACCTGCACTCGGCTAGTGACGGACGCATGGTATAATAAAACAAGGTATTCTCTTCCCGAGATGGAACAAAACTAGGTCACGATAACTGTTAACATTGATTGTTCTTTTCAGTAAATTAAAGGACTTTCTCATTAGTTCATGAATATTAAATTACATATCAAGTACTAAACTTAAATATTTAGTATCTCTTGTGATTCGTCAATTCAATATTTTATAAATTGATATAATGTTTGTAAGTTGTAAATCTGTAAGTATTATAATTTGTAACATAGCTCATCAGGCTGGGTAAGGAGGCAATACTAAACTGAGTTTCTTTCATTGTTATCTTCTCAGCAGTGGTCATTCCGAAACGACAAACAGGGCAAATTAATACGTTACGTTTCGACCTGGTGACGTATTCTTGTTCCACTTACGTCACCAGCTGTCACGGGAAGAGAATACCAGGCGATGTATATTATTATACATCGCAATCTCGCATCGATCATCGCAAACGCTTTCATGGCGTGTACGTCCATCCCTACAGTTCTGCCGACAGAATGATTCAAAATGTGCGTCGTGTGTGTTGAGTCGGTGAACAATCCGCGAAGGACTTTTTGCGCGCCACGGAGACTTTTTGTGCGCCGCAGACTCGATCGGACAAAAAGTCTGTCGTCTGCGTTGGGCCATATAGGTACTCGAAAATGTCATAATTTGGTACATTTTGTACAAACTGAATCTACAACATGACATTATTTTAATTAAATTGTGACGTCCTTTAAGAAAATGCTGCAATGCAGTTTGTTACCGCTTCTTCTGCACTAGCGCTTTGAAAGCGGTAGTAAACTTAGCTGTAAGTAACCATTTGACGTCAACAATTGTGCAACAAAATAATGACGATTATTAAGAGATATTATAAATATCCTATGATAATAAAGATATATTTAAATTGAAAAAAAAAGCTGTGCCCGTGGGCTTCGCTCCCCGTGGCAATTTCAGGATAAAAACTATGTCCTTCCCTGGGTATCAAACGATATCCATATCAAATTTCAGCTAAATAGGTTCAGTGGTTGAAGTGTGAAGTAGTAACAAACAAACAAATATACAAACTCACTTTCGCAATTAGAATATTAGTAGGAAGTCGGATAGGATAGTCAGCTGGCGCCATCTCGTATGATTCTTGTGAACTATGGTATCGCTTCGTTCAATGTTGTTTGTGGTTTTTAGTTCCTCGTAGTGGTGTAGACGTTGCCGCAAAGGCATAACATAATGATCCAATACATTAATTTCCAGGTACATCTCCACAAAATAAGATCAGACCAGTACATATCGGACGACATAGTGGTGCAGAACGACTCGAGCGACGAGGACGGTGCGCAACCTCCGCCTGAGGAGGACGAATTCGATAGGCTACTGCAGCGGCAGATCGAGCTGGCAAGGGCCACGCCGGCGCCTGACTCGGCTAAAAAGGGTGTCGCTACACCTAGGGTGGATCCGTGAGTTCAATATCAAAAATATTTATTTTTATCAAAAAACTTATGCTAAAGAATATTGATGGGAGCACCTTGTAAGTATTAGATACCTGTGTGAGTAGTACTAGTGGTTGTTAGTTGCTCCCCATGGTTGGAAGGTGTGTTACACATACACTTTACACATGACGACCTCCGTGGCGTAGTGGACACCATACTAGTCCGCCACCCAGAGGTTGCGGGTTCGATCCCGGTCAGGGGAAAATGGCCTTTTTCAAATTGTCTTGGGTCTTGGAGGTTTATCTAAATAAACTATACACGCTGAATTTTCATTGGTTTTGGAAAAAAAAGTATAGTAAATAAATTCCTCTATCCATATACGTAATCCAAACTGTTTGTCATAAGATAAAAAAGTTGCGTAAATGATTTTCGATCGAGACCACTTAGTTATGCCGGCCAAAACAGCTGCGTGATGTCGATGACCCCCTCCGGCTGCGCGGGCGGAGTATGGCGGCGGTACAACTTATTGATCTCACAATTTTGCTTTCGAGTTTTAGTCAACATTTTTTATTTCTGAATTTTCATTTTGACTAGCTAATTATGTCTTACTAACGATGCCTATGAAGTGGCCTTCGGCTCCAAAACCAATGAAAAATCACCGTGTATAGTATCGTTGAGTTAGTATCCCATAATACAACTCTCAAATTTACTTTGGGGCTAGCTCAATCTGTGTAGTTTGTCCCTATATATTTAATTACGTACACTTACCCATACAATGTGACCCATTTAGTCCCCTAAAGAGGAGAGGAAGTCTTCAAAATACCACGCTTGGTCGCAAAGGGGAAGGGTCTAAGTCATCGTCACCATCATCAGGTCCTTTTAGTCTCCACTGCAGGAGCACGACCCTCTCCGCTCTTACTAGAGCCTACTCGGCCAGAGCATCCAGATAATTATTCGGCCTACTCTCCACGCTTGCCAGACGGGTTGGAGAGGTCCTATCGATGTTTGCTTTGTTTAGCTTGTATTTCCCAAGTCGCCTTCTAAGACATCCACGGGAAGACAAGGAGTGGTCCTATCCATAGACATAGAATTTTTTTTACTACGTAAGAAGATGGAACATACCGAGTGCGACAAAAAATACGTTAATGTCGCTAACACAAGAGCAAAAGAGATAGCGGTCACATTGACATGAGCCAACGTTTGGATGAGAGTCAACCGCGGTAATCCTAGCTGATAAAGTGTCAAACGAAAATTGGATTTTTCTTATAGTAAACTGTGTTTTTCCATAAGTTTCCCTACCTTGGAAAGATGGTATCGTGCAGCTTTACCGACTGAGATACAACAGCAAACAATAATCCCAGTAAATACACATTACACGGGTAATTTTGACGGACATGTATTTCTCCAGTTAGTCACTATTTCCTTTGCAACTTCACCAAAAAACCACTCAAAATCATGCATTTTATATTTTCATTTAAAGATAACACAATATTTATTAGTTATTTAAGGAATTCAGTATTATATTGCATAAAATATAAAAGTATCTGATTCCGCTAGGGCTTGACTAATTATTGACGTCATTTTATGTCATGAATATATATATCGATAAAAAGTCAATAGTTTTTGTTATCAGTACAAACTTTTTTCGAGTAAAATTACACTCAGAATAATTCATATTGAGTTTCGATTTTCGTTGGTAATAGGGACAAATGTTGGGAAAAAATATACATAATAATATATATAGGGACTCCCTAAACATATTATTATGTATTTTTTTGTTACGGTTAATTTTATCAGTCTAGCGCTTATTCTTTTTTCTTATTCTTATAAAAATTCTTATAAATTTTGACAGATTCCCAACAAATGTCAATTTTAAGGAAAAATTGATAACCATTGTGAATAGACCGAGTTGGTCTCCTAAAAGGTGTTCTACTATTTGCAGTAAACATTTCGAGCCAACGCGTTTTATACAAAAAAGGCAGAAGCACGTTTTAAAAATTCCCCAATTGGGTGCTGGACTATTTTTCGATGCTAAATCGTCAACATTTACTGGCATCATTGTATTTCACCCAAGAGAAAAAAAGACTGAATATTTCATTTTCAGTAATTATTTTATGTTTATTTGCAATGTTTAACATTAATATCGTTCATTAGGGATGAAGAAGATTAGGAGAGACCTTAGTTCCGCTTTGTATATTAATAGATTCGGAGGATTGCATTTAGTATTTGTTTAATAAAATATTAATTCTCAGTACTTACTGGCAAATTATTTTTCTTATATATTACCACAGAATTAATAATAGTATTACATACAGAACGGAAACTCCACCGTCCCCCGCAATCTGGTGTCCCCGCAACCCTTCCCCCGTTATTGTGAGGTGTAAGCGCCAGTAAAACAGGGTTATTGGTAGTCAAACGTTTACATTACGCGAGTCACTTAGGATTATTGAATTATAATAGTGAGAAACTGTGCACATTATCATTGTTTATCCACGGAAAACAATAAATAACGAAAATTTTATAGATTTCCAAGTGATAAAAACAGGTAAGCAAAGCAACAAATTCTGTGGTGGCGACCCTGATTTTTTAACTCACACATTTGACGTGTGCACGGACGGATTGTTTCGTTTGTAGTAGTACTAGGTATATATGCTGCTCCGTTTGTATGAAGTGCCATACCTGTGATATTACTTAAGTATTGTAAGGAAATTGATAGCGACAAATGTATTTATATATAATGTAATATTTCTCTTCTCGCAGATTGTAAAAGTCGATTGCCGGCATAGGAAAAAACACTTCAATCATTTTAATATATCACAATTATACTGCAACAATTTTAAGCGTATAGATTCGGTCCATGATTATGAACATCTATCTCCTAACATATATCAAAAGTACCTGGGTGACCGAGCTTTGCTCGGTCGGTTACATCTCAAACATTAACTAAATTTCTTTAAACTTGTCTAAAACAGTACAAAATAAAAAAATACATATAAACTTGAACATAAAAAAAACAAAAGTAAGTCACCGAGTGGGATTCGAACCCGTAACACGTACACTTCTAGCGGTCAGCATCCGCTGAGCTAAGCGGATTATTAGATGGCGCCCGGCGCGACGAAATTAGCGACCATATTCTGCGTGGAAAGAAAAACGAATGAAAACTCGAAAACACGCGTTTTCCCAAACATAAAGACTAATCTAGATCGATTGTTTACGCCCAAAAACGATATACCAATTTTCGAGATCACAGAAATTTATAAATATATAAATAAATAAATATACAAGAATTGCTCGTTTAAAGGTATAAGATATAATAAAAAATTGTTTTCCGTAAAAAAACTCCGATCAGCTGATATGTCAACTTGTATGGGGGGTAATTTTTTTTTTCTTTTTCACATATATTCCTTGAGAAAGTTGTTTGCTATCATGACCTGATTTTAGCCTGATAACATATTTTTAACCGTTCATTCCATTTTCCACCCACGCATCTAATAATATAGTTACTAAACTGACTTTTGAACTTAGGCGATATCTACACCGCTAGGGACAAAGAGATTAAAATGTTTTAAGTACCTATATATTTATTGTCATAACATTAACAAGAATATTAATTCACAATCACAAATCACAATATATTATTTTATCGATATCGACAAAGTACGTGGCGTGTAGTAGGTACAACCATTTTAAAGTCAGACATGACATTTCATTTCTGGTCTCATTTTACAATAAGGTAGTTCCATCTTGTATTATCTTACATCTATGGTCCTATCTTTCTCTTTTTTTTGAAAAATTGGTCCGTGAAAACTAGAGGGGAAGGGGGAGGGGATATAAAAGTGGAAAAAATGTGTCACATAGTATGGGGGGTTGAAGAGTTCTTTGACTAAAGCAGCACTGAGTGTGGGTTAAACTAGTTTATGGCTCATAGCTTTAACTTAGCTATTGGCCTGCTATTGGTCTAAATGATGTTAGGCCAAGTCAGATGTTAGGCTGCTAAAGATCCTATCATCATTAACTATTTTAGTCTCCACTGCAGGAGCACGACCCTCTTTGTACTACCAGAGCCATATTTTATTAGAGCAGCCAGAGGATTTGGCCTACACTCTCCACTACACACCGCCTACACTAAGATCCTATAACAACACTTACCAACCAACATAAAATGTATTAAAATTAGATAGAGAAGTTTATGGGTAGGTTGTTTAGCATGGAGCAATTGATTCACCCTTAAAATATACTTGCTAAATAAAAAATAATATGTACTTGCTTGTTTAACTTAATTTCATTTTCAGGACCTTTTCTATGCCAAAAGCAACATCATCGCCGTCCATCAGCGAAGAGCAGAAAGAGAGAATGCTTAGAAACAGAAGGCTTGCTGAAGAAAGACGACTAGCCAGACTCAAGAACACCGACCAAAATAATATTAGTGTTATTAACGAAGTGCCTATTGAAGTTGAAAACCACTACCATAACTCTAATTATGGTACTGGAAACATTACTTTAGAAAGTGATATACCAATTGATGTTGAAAATCAAAATCAAAGGAAAAACATAACTGTGCTAAATGATGTGCCTTTTGATGTTGAAAATCATTACAACTCTAATAATGGTTCTAAAAATATTACAATAGAAAATGAAGTGCCGATTGACGTTGAAAATCATCAAACTCCACGAAAAAACATTACTGTTGTAAATGATATACCGTTTGATGTTGAATATCAAACTGAAAATGAGACTAGAAGGAAGCAAAAGTCAAATGTTATAGATAGTTCGGATGAAGATGGTGATTTGGTTGTAAATGAATCTATAACTGTTGATGTCCATGATACTAGAACAAATGATTTTACAAAGAGTGGTGAAGCCAGAAGTCATAAGTTAAATACAATTGAGAGTTCTGATGAAGAGGTATCAGAAAATCAGTCACATGAAGTTGATGTACCAATGAAAAAACATAATAAATCTGTGATTGACAGCTCCGATGAAGAAGATGAAGGGGCTGCAGTAAACCAAACAGTTTCGGTTGATATTCATGATACCAGGCCTGATATTGTAACTTCTCGTCCAAATGAAGAAATAATGACTACAGATGACAGTAATAGTAATGCTAAAATTAAGGAAACAAATGAAGTTACAATAGATATTACAGACAACGTACTTTCTACTGATAAAACAGCGATTGACGATAAGATAAACAGTGAATTTGAAGAAACTAGTGATTAAGATGAATTTGAAAATAATGAGAACAATTCTGAAATTGAAAAAGCTGACATAAATGAAGAAGAAACAGTTAATAGGGACTCAACACAACAGGATTGTGGTGACAATAATATTTCTGAAGATATCAAAACCTCTAGTATTTTACCATCAAACAATAAAGAAAATATTGATAACAACATTGATCTGGAATTAATGGATGTTGATTTTAATGATGATTTTTGAAATTAAAAGCCAATGGTTCAATTCAAAAATTTATTCACGACTGTGCAAATGAAGACGAGCCTTATCACAGAACATAAACGATTCATTATTCTAATGTTGCGTAGCGTATTTATGGATTTTTACAGAGTTTAATACAAATAGATCTTTGAATCTAAATAATGTAAGTAATTCTTTATTTTTCTTTATATTATATGTATATGTTCATAACATTTGCAGATGGCCAAAGAACATGCCTGCTTGAGTGCTGACAAAAAAGAGGGATCTTTTAAGTTTGACTTTTAAGTTTGATAAACCGATTTCGATGCGGTTTTTTACGCGATAGCAAGTTTCCTTGCGGTGGTTCTTAGCTATTTTGATGAAAATCGGTTTAGCCGTTCAAAAGTTGTTGGGGGTTAACGCTTGAAAGTCGGGTGTTTTAATTTACCTGGCAAATAATAGATGGCGCTATGTCACTCAATCCCAATTAACATCGGTCGAAATTTGTACTTCCGCCACTCATAACTAGATGGTGCGGTCGGTATTCTTTTTTAATTTGCCTGGCAAATAAACTTATAAAACATCCTTTGTCCATTGTATAAAAATCCATCAATACACATACACCACTAATTATACATAGTATATGTAAATTTAATCTTACAAATTTACAAAATGCAGACTATCTTTGTATGTTTTAATTTTAAAGCATTTAAAACAATGTGGCTAAATAAATTATGTTTAAAACCTAACTAAAAGCACTCTTTCATTTGATGAACTATTTCTAAACTGGATTAATATATCTCGATTTCGAAAACACGGCACTCTCACTGTATTCCCAGATTCTGTATGACCGGGATGTTTAAAAAAAAGTAAGGATATATTCCTTAGGTATTCATTTTTCATATCCATTTCATCGAAATGTATAGTTTTCTCAAGCGATACTATCTATGCCTTTCCTAAATAGAAATAAAGGTGAAAATGGTTTAACAGAAAGTGCGCTGCGCCTTCCGCCGTCATTGCAGTATCCGTATCACTTGACACCAGAAGTAGTCAAACGCAACCTAATTTTAACCTCCAACGAAAAACAGGGGTGTTATCATTTTGACGTGTCTGTGTATCTGTGGCAGATCGTAGCGTTTCAACGAATGGGCCGATTTTGATGCAGTTGTTTTAAAAGTTAAAATTGGTCCATCCGTTTGACCTATGACGTCACAGACGGACAGACATTAGAGTCAAATATATAACACCCCTCTTTTTTGATAGGGGTTAAAAACAGATGACGATACAAAATGGCTGTCTGACAACGAAAACGCGCTATGTTATCGTAATCGAGTGACACATTGAACATCGAGGAACAGATAAAAAAAAATATACACAGGAATAATATTACAAACAGCAATATCAGCATATTAACTGTCTAAAGGGACACTTGGCTCCATAAAATATCTTCATGAATATCATCTGCATTGAATTTCGCTAGATGCAATGTTTTGTGCTTTACATAACTTTCCGTACAATACAATAAATAGCCCTTTAAGGACAAATTTTATAATACATAATATTATACAACTGACTGGTTTCCCAAAAATCTGAATAAATAACGTCATGCAGATTGTATGTAATAATTTGTCACTAAGAGATAGTTTATTGTATGAAAACAAATTTTCATTTATCATGAAATGACAAATTATTACATTTAAAACATATATTTATCTTCCCTCTCGATTAGCAATATATGTATTCAAACAAATTTTATAATATTTCCAAAATTGAGTACTTATAGCTAAAACTAAAATATTACGTCATAACAATAATGGCGAATTATAAATAAAATGGAAATGCAGAACAAAATCACAAACGGGAGATTTATGTTTAATATATAAGCTGTATTTACAAAGTTTTCAAAGGTCGACAACTAACTTAGTAGTTATTTTATATGATTTAGGTGACTTCGTAAATTTGTCAGTTTATGGTGAAGTCAACCATTACTCGCTTTTCGGGAAAAAAAGCGAGACGAACCTATGCGATAAAGCGAGACGCATTTATACGAAAGAGCTATGTCATATAGCATAATGTTCTGCCTTTCTGAGGAACCATTCCTCAGTAATCTTTCCAAATACAACGTGGAAGGGACATACCTGTAATAAATCAAACCACGGGCTATAAATATACATCACTATAGTATAATGATATTAAAATAATAGTCAAAATTTAAAAAACATTTTAAGCCATTTCCAAACTATGTTGTTCAGCTGCCCGGGTGATTTGTATGGGAAAGTAGTTTTTTTTTTTTGTTTTTGACTTTTCTTTTATACTATAGTAACCAATATAGCCCGTGTATGTCCCCTACACGTTGTATAATATTGGGCATTAGACGCTACATGTCAGAGCTAGAGTACGCCCCTTAAGGCCATACCCAAATTTTCCGGGGTCCAGTGGCGCCCCCATTTGAAGCTTTTCTACGCACATTTGCGAACAACGGCCACTTTTAGCTAATGTGCGTAGAAAAGCTTCACGTTCGCACTTTAAATTATAAACAGTAGTTCACAAAATAGTTAAAAGGATTATCTAAGGTTTGATTAAGACGAAATTTTAAATGATATCACCGTTTCCTTTCAAATGATTTATTTTAAATGAGGGCGCCACTGTGCCCCGGAAAATTCAGGTAGCCCCTTAATGGTCTATGAAATCAAAATTGTTAAACCCCATTTACACAGTGCAAGTTCCTAGCCTGTTGCATACAACCTCATTGAAGCAATAAATGACTTGTGTGGCGACCTTTACGCCACTACGAGGAACTACAACAAACAACAATGAATGAAGCGATGCCATAGTTCACAAGAATCATACGAGATGGCGCCAGCAGTATCCTACATCTCGATCTCAGAGTTCTGGTTGCAACTGACTATATATACAACTTTCGACGATACACCGTCGGAGCCGCGGTTCCCCGCAACAGCATGTCTGGCGGGAGATCTTCCCTTTGTGGCGGTCGAGCATATCACCTCGCTACACTTGATGGTTAAAGTCTTGACTTGTAAATTGACTATACAAGTCATCTATTTAATGTAAAGTTTCATTCAGACTAAAAGTCATCTATTGCAATCAGATGGCTGCACCGATAACTCAGTCAAATTGGCATAGACCTAATTTTTTTTCCTTGTGTGTTATTGGATACATTTGACGGAGCAAAAGAATCTGTCAACTGATGGTCCAATAACAACAGTCTATTAGACCTGACGTCACTGTCCCATATTTTTGAAAACCTTCATTGTATCCAACAGGCAAGAAACTTGCTCTATGCAAACGGAGCTTTATTTTTAAATGAATCCCTATATATCCTAGTCACCACACAATAACAATATCACTGCAAATTTAGCCCTAATTAAATCTAAAAATAAGTTATGTACAATTAGTATTTGGTTTACATCAGTGCTCGGTATTTAAATCTCACCATAGCCAAAAGAACGCGGTATTTTGTTTATGAGTGAGACAGCTATAGACTCGCTAATGCTGTCTCTCTTTGTCATAAGTTAACCATTAATTTAGTTTTTGTCCCGTTCTTAAATACAAGGGCCACAACCCTATAGGGCCCTATAGGGTTCGCGAGATATGTCATGGCAACCCCTGACAGATTTGGCTCATGTTCGAACTTTAAAATTCCACAGACCATATCTACGGCTGCATCATTTTAAAAACGATTTAGCCAATGTGAAGGTTAAATATATTGGCATGAGGTAGATATTAAATTAAAGGTAATCAACTAGACTAGTGGACCTGAAACGATCCGAACGAATTTTAATCTGTGCTATGGGTAATGCCATGTTAAATTTAGGTCTGATAGTTTCCGCAATAAAACGAAGGCGCTGGATGCAGGCCGCTCTACATCGGTCATTTTAGAAATCTTTGGGAGAGGCCTATGTCCAGCAGTGGACGTTATACGGCTGAAATGATGTTTCCGCAACATGGCGAGGTCTACTAGCTTACTTGTTAACCTTTAATCGGTACCTATGAGCAGGGACAATTCAACTTTTTTTTTGTTAATTTCTCAGCTTCAATATTTTTTGAATTTTTGAATCCTGACATTACAATGATCAGGATTCAAAAATTCTAACTTTTTCAAAGCTTACCGTACCTATTTATTGCTATTTTTCATTAAAAATATCAACAATTATGTTTGGAATTGAACTATTTTGTTGGCTCAACATCAACTTTCTGGTCAGGGGAACACATCACGTTTTTATCCCTAACAGGGTAAACACAGCCCGGGCGAAGCGGCAACCCACCACTATTTCGATTCCTTTAGAACAAAACTAAAGATTTCGTAAGAAAAATTAAGTAAAACTTAGCTCTCTTGATAATTTGCTAACATGACATATACAATTCTATTTAGTTCAACCTCCATGGGCCCGCAATGTCACATGTGACATCACTTTTACGACCACTTTATAAGCACTGAGGGGCCCCTAGGGGTTAAATATTTAGTTCTATTAAAATTTGTAACTAGTAGGTTATATTAGAATTGAATAGTCAAACAATGTAATATCTTGACTCTTAATAATTCAAGAATGATCTATCTGTCAGCACAGAATAGCACTTCAGCATGCTGCTATCTTTTTCTGTCGCTCAAAACTGCCATTCGCTAGAGAGAGAAGGCAACGGAACGCTTCAGCACTAGCCATGCTTACCATCGACATTCAGGAAAATGAAAACTTAGTAATAAATAAATAATTTGAGTTTTTTTTCCTGTAAAAGTGACTTTTGAGTCTTGCGGCCCTGGGCTCTGTCCGTGTTGTGTGTTTCACCGTCTTCGGTTTATATTATATCGTTGAAAAAAAGTTTTAATATTAAAATGCAGTATTAATCTAAGCATGGCAATGAATGAGTTTCTGAATAAACAAACGAGTAACTTAGTTTTAAGTTATAAAAATATTCTAGAAGACATTTACAAACACCATTTTCGCTATAATACTTCATTGTAAAATTTTTACATCTGACTCGTTAAAACCAACTAAAAAGTGACTTTAATGCAATGTACATAGAGTTCATACTGGCCTCTATACTTCGTTCATTAACTGTAAGCATAGCGTGAGTTCTAATGTCATTGCATTAAAGTTGATTTTAGATTGAATAATCTGATTTGCAGAAATTCGACGTGCGGTATTAAACACGTGATAGCTCAGTTAGCAAGAAGTCACTCACTTGGTGTTTTTTCACCATTTCTTATTTCATTATTTAGTTTGAGTACTTTAGTACTGCATCTTGAATTTCTAAAAACCCTATATAAATCTGTTCAGATAGTATTTTTTAAAGATAAACTTTCGCGAATAAAGAATATAATTCGTTAACAATTTACAATTTGTTAAATATTTGCTTTAATCAATATATTTAAACCCAAAACAAATAAACTAATGATGACTGATCTGAAAAATATTATTCTAATTAGTCCGTCAGTTAGATTATTTAAAAACAATGGCTACTAGTGTATGATTCATCCAATTAGTAAAAAAAACAACAAAGATACTGACCTCCTCATTCATAAAAAAATTACAAACCTCGGCTATACCATACCTACCTAGTTTATTAAAAATATGTTTTGTCTCGTTTTTTCAATGTCAAATATTGAAAAGAGGAAAAGAGACAAAACATGTTTTAACTAAAATAGGTTTTGCAAACTGTTGTTATTTTTTATGAATATAAAGGTACGTGTCTAAGTTCCGGAGTGGGGCTTGTGACGTCACCTCTCAGTGAAAATTGTACAGAGGCGTGACGTAAAATGCGCTGTATCTCCCGTCATTTTTTGTTTGTCAGAAAAAAGAAAAAATACGTGCACAATATTTTTAATTAATTCATCTGATAGGCTAATTAGAAATCTTCAATCATCATGCCTATTTTTAGCGCCAAAAATTTAAATCCACGAAACAACTGACTCGGCAAGATTTAGGACATATATCGAAAAACTTGTATTTTCAACACCAAAATACATTGTTGCTAACACTTCAACGAGATTTCCAAAGTACTTACGATTTTTTGGTTTTTTCAAACTCTCGTAACCATAGCTAAATTATTCACTAGTTCGTATCAGGTATAAGAGATGCAAAAAATGATGTAAATATCATCCATGTGACAGCAAGCAATGACTGGTTATTTGCAATATCCCTTGGTTCTGGTGTTTCCTCTGGTGGGTTCGGATTGGGTTGGTTCTGGTTTTGCTCCTGGTTGGGTAGGGGCTGGTTTTGGTCTTGGTTGGGCGGGTTTTGGTTCTGGTTCTGGTTCAGGTTTTGGTTCTCTGGTCGCTCGTTGCGGCGCTCTGCCTGCGCTGGGTTGACGTGGAGATCGCGGAAGAAGCCGATTTGGTGTCTGGAATAGAAGATGTTCAATTTTAATAATTAGGAACTTTAATTGAGTGTGTTATAGCACTTATAGTAAATACTGGTGTCAGATTCTTTGAGTTGTCTAAGGCTGACATAATGTGCCGACTGCCATACAAGTGTTACGTGCCTTTCGAAGCACGAAGGAGCTCGAGAATATTTTGTTACTTGCCAAAGTTTAAAAAAAAATCTTTATGAAGGATAAATTTATCTCATGAAGGTAATTTTTTTATAGATTGTTTTCTGCTAGCGTTTTGGAACACGTTTGTGGTTATCCATCCGAGTGCAAACTACACTCGGAGCTAATTTGATACCGCTTAATAATCGCAAACTTGCGAAAGCGCTTAGCAAGCGGTATTAAAATAGCTTAAATTATTCCGACGAAAGCGGTATCTGATTAAAGTGGCTTAAATGTCACCGCGCCACCAAGTTCTTCTGTAAATTATACATAATATCACTTTTTTATCCCTAACAGGACCGACAGAGCATTTGTGTTCTTGCGACTCTAAGCAGGCAGGTCCGCAAGACTTTAGCGTGATGGTTCGCCCAGTCCCTTGATCCTGGAGTTCCAGCTAGGACATTCTAAGTTTTTTCTTTTCTCCCAAACCAGGTGATTTAAAAAGTTTTTTTTTTTAAATTATTTATTCGAAATTCATAGGTAATAAATCTGGTGTTAAATAATACTGTTTTAACAATCTTACAATTTTTTGGCATTTTCTTTATACATGTTTTGTGCTGTGGAAAGTTCGTTCAAATAATTCGTTATTAGGTAACTCGTGACTCTTGTCCCGTACAAGTTATTAGTTTATTATGAGGATTGTGTAGCTGTACATTTTCATACAAAAAGCGATAACACTAAAATATAGGCAATCTCTTCTAGGACTTGCAACTCTTTTTATTGCTTCTAGCTACCCTAAAGTAGTAAGATATGCTGACAAAGAATATGTCGATGGAGAGCAAATTTGCGAAGCATTTAGTAGCTTCTTTAAAACCGTTTTTAGCCCTCCTAGTGGCGCTGACGAGACCACAGATGACAATAATCAGTACATGGAAGATAATTCTAGTGACATTATGTCAACTTTACAAATACGAGTTGAAACTGTTGAAAAGTATATCGAAAGTCTGGACGTCTCTAAGGGGGCGGGATATGACGGTATTCCCCCACTGTTTTGGGTTAAATGTGCAAAGACACTAGCAGTGCCTCTGACATTCATTTACAATTTATCGTTAAGAAAGGGATGTTTCCCGTTGATTTGGAAGAAAGCACATATAGTACCGATCCACAAAGGTGGATCAGCTCTCGCAGTGGAAAATTATAAAGGAGTGTCCATACTGTGTCCTTTCAGCAAAGTTTTTGAAAAGATTGTATATGATGCAATATATCCAATGATCAGTAGGAGCATTCCAAGTCAACAACACGGCTTCCTTAAAAGAAGGTCAACGGTGACTAATTTGGCGTGCTTTACAGATTATGTACTGACAAACATGGATAACGGTGGCCAGGTTGATGTGATCTACACCGACCTTGAAACAGCCTTTGACCGTGTGGATCACGTCATCCTTCTCAATAAACTTTATAGGTTGGGTATTCGGGGCGACCTTCTAAGGTGGGTGAAATCATACTTGTCTAATCGGTCGCAGGCCGTGGTAGTCGGTGGTTTCAGATCTGACTTTATTGTTCCTTCTGGAGTACCACAAGGCTCCCATCTGGGTCCTTTATTCTACAATGTTTATTTATACGATATAGATATATGCTTTTCACATACAAATCATTTGTTGTACGCCGACGACATGAAAATATATTACAAAATAAAAAATACAAAGGACTGCCAGGACCTGCAGACCGATCTTGATAGGTTAAACAAATATTATAGTGACAATAAAATTACTATCAACACGTCTAAATGCAAACAAATAACCTTCACGCGGAAAACCAAACCCATTAAACATTCATATAGATTCAGTGAAAATATCATTGCGAAATGTAACGTCATACGCGACCTTGGTATTTTCTTAGACAGTAAAATGCTGTTCTCTGAACACATAGACTACATCTATAATAAGGCTTACAAAAACCTTGGGTTTGTTTTAAGGACTTGCAAAATGTTCACCGATGCCACCACAGTGAAGGCAGTCTACTTCGCTTACGTGCGTAGTGTCTTGGAGTACGCTTGCCCTATCTGGTCTCCGCAATACTCGGTTTATAAAAATCGTCTCGAAAGAATTAAAAAAACTGGTAAGTCATCTCAATTTCCGCACTAATGAACCGAACCAAGAGTACATTCATGATAGTCATCGACATGGATTATTAACCATTGAAGAGAGACACAAAATGTTGCAGGTTTGTTTACTCCACGATATCATACATAATAACGTCGACTGTCCGGAGTTAGTATCTAGTGTAACTTACTGTACACCAGCCCGTCGCACTCGCCACACCCCTCTGTTCCTCGTCAGGCATAGCGCTACAAAGTATGCTAAGAATGCTCCCATAAGGCGCATAACTAATACATACAATACTGAACTGAGTGACTTAGATATCATATTTTTGTCAAAAAAAATACATTTAAAAAGCATATTTTCGATATAACATACGAAAGCATACGAGATTTCTAATAGATATCTAACGTGCCTTGCTGTAGAATCATTTATTTTTCTTTCAATGAAACAATTTTGGTATTGTAACATCAGCATAGGATGCAAATTATTTGAGGTATTCATATAATTTAGGATCCTTGACATAGTAAATCTGAGTAGGAGTTTTTATAATTGTACTCATTTGAAGTAAACTCATTCGGTTTATCGAAATATCATGAGGTGAGTAGCACAGTACTTAAAAATTATGAATAGTTTAATATACATAACATAATTTAATCTAGTAAGAACCTGTAATTTACTGTAAAACATGAAGGTGGTAATCCTTTTAACCATCATCATCATCATTTCAGCCGCATAACGTCCACTGCTGGACATAGTCCTCTCCCAAAGATTTCCAAAATGAGCGGCCTGCATCCAGTGCTTTCCAGATGACTTTTTAACAATAATACCTTTTATCTGAGTTTTATACACGCGAAAAGTAACTCACAGGTAACCCGCAGCGGCGAGCAGCAACACCAAGAGCAGCCTGGCCGGGCTGCCGTACAAGTAGACCAGCGAGAAGAGTATGGCCAGCCGCGAGGCGGCGTACAGGTGGTCGAGCCAGTCGCGCGCCGCGTCCTCGCCCGCCTCCTCCCGCGCCGGCGCCGGCGGCGCGGGGGGGGCCGCCGGCGCGGGCGGCGGGGCCGCCGCGCCCGCTTGCCACCTGACGCAAAATAAATAACAAAATACATTTATTTCAACTAACTTTGACTCGTACAATTTAAAATAATGATGTAAAAATGTGGCAAAAGTACTATTGGCTATTTTATTGTGTACTAGCCGAAGCCCGCGACTTCGTTCGCGTGGACTTTATGTCTCTGGAAAATGCTCATCAGGCTGAACAACTTTTACTAAGGCGGCATTTTTATATCTCTTATAGTTTAGCTGGACCATTAGGGTTCTGCATTAGGCGTTCCATTTTCCAAAATCATTTATACCCTATATGTTGCCCAGGCTTAATAGCTATATAACAAAAAAAGTTTCATTCGAATCCGTCCAGTATTTCCAAAGATTAGCGTGTACAAACAGACATACAGACAAACAGACAGACATTTTTTTTTAATTCTTTCTCTATTACTACGTCTCCATCGCTCTCTTCTCCATACAAACGTAGTACACGTTTAATTTTGAAACCACATGTCAGATTCCGGTAAAAATTGGTAATTGTAAAGAAATTGCAATTATCTAGGGTTATATTGGGTTTCCTATAATAAAATTATGAACTGGAAAGAAAATATAACGATTTAGAAGTTTCCCATACTAATGGTCAAAAATGATATAAAACACTATATTCTATTTCAAGTTCATATTTTTACTGTCGGTAACTAAATATAAACCTAGATAATTGCAATATCTTTGAAATTACAAAATTTTGCCCAAATCGGACATGTCGTTTTGAAATAAAACGTAGACTACGTTTGTATGGAAAGTTGTATTTTGGTCTAGGGTCGGGGGACCCTTAATGTACAAACACACTTTTTTTACTGTTTTATTATATGTATAGATAAGTATAGATATTCTTGGTCTATACTTCACTAGCTATCCCCGTGGACTTCGCTCCCAGTGAGCAGTAGCGTACATTTTATGCAGACACATAGTATTTGTATACCCTGTGCCACCCTAACATAATATCGGATACTAGCGAAGTATATTATGCTTGAATGCAACCGTTCTCATAATTTATGTACTAAGATTAGTGTCTACCCTGTCAACAATATTTGTGCACGTCACTGCCAGTGAAAATTTCGAGATTAAAACTATCCTATGTCCTTCCTTAGGTATAAAACTATATGCATATCAAATTTCATCTATTTAGGTTCAATGGTTAAAGCGTGAAGTGGTAACAAACAAACTAATATACAAACTCACTTTCGCATTTATAAGAAGGATACATTTTATTGGTATTAAAGAAAAAAAACCACTGAAAATAATTATTTTTTTTAAAAAAAAAACGGCAATAAAATTGGTTAAATAATGATGTAGTAATTAGCATTTCAAATATGAGGGTAGGACCGTAGTGGGACATCTCAGCATCTCACTATCTATTTCATACGCGCGAGACCTGTGTCATGTCAAGAGCGTAGCGATGTGTATGTCGACAGTATTCCCTTCCATCTTAATTAGTTTTGGACAGAATTTAGAAAAATCCCATAGCAATTGTAATTTGGAATTAAAGTCTGTTTTTAGTTTTTTAAAATTATACAACCTACGAATAATGCAATACACCAAAGAGGTTTTATTTTGTACATATTTTTTTACGCTGGCTACTAAGAATTTTTTATTCTTTTTTTTATGCTAGCATCAGATTCAAGTTACTTTATTGTGTTCTGTTTTCCACAATTCTTATTTGTTTGTCCAAGTGATTAGGTGACTCAGTGATACGTGTTTTTCTACTACAAGTAAATAATACGCAAAGTACAACTTTTCCTTAGTTATAACGACTACTTTAACGACCTCCGTGGCGTAGTGGTCACCATGCTAGGCCGCCACCTGAAGGTTCCGGGTTCGATCCCCGGTCAGGGCAAGTTGAAAAATGGCTTTATTCAAATTGTCCTAGGTCGTTTATCTATACAACGTGTTAATAAAATAACGCAAAACCTCTCAGGTTGTAACTCAGTCCATTAAACTGAACAACTTTTGTTCTACAATATTCCCAAAATGCCAGAAATGAAATTAAGATTTTCATACAAATTGACTCAATCAGCTGATCAGTTTGTATGAAAATTAAAATATATTTTTTTTGGTTTTGTGAAAGTTGTAGAACAAAAGTTACCTACTGAGAGGTTTTGCGTTATTTTATACACACGTTGTATATGTATTTGTTATAAAATATAGTATCGTTGAGTTAGTATCCCATAACACAAGTCTCGAACTTACTTTGGGGCTAGCTCAATCTGTGTAATTTGTCCCAATATATTTATTTATTATATTATTTTCTTCCCGTCACTAACAGATTATCTATATCTGTGTTCTAAAATCATGTCGGAAACCTCAGATGGCCGTCCTTGGCCGTAGACTTAGGTAGTTAATTAAAGCTAATGCGGTTTTAACCGCATTTGTCGTTTTAGTGCAAGTCAAGGTCAGGCCGAGACCCGAGTACAACGTGACATCATCGTTTACAAAATAGTAAACATCTGTTCAAATCTTTGCGGTTTTAACAGATACTGTACCAGATATCATCCCTAACGGGGCAGGCACTTTTAGTGTAATAGTTCAAAAAGTTCTCGGATGGCAACCACGTACTGGAAAGCAAAGCATAAAACACCCACCCACAAGATTGGTTAACCAGTCGCTGGAAAGCGCTGGATGTAGGCCGCTCTTGATCGGTCATTTTGGAAATCTTTGGAAGAGGCTTATGTCCTCTAGTGGACGTTATGGGGCTGAAATGATGTTGATGATGATGACAAAGGAAAGCTCTAAGACAATGGGAACCGAATGATGGGTTGCTACTACGCATCGCTTAGTAAATTGAATTCCAAAAGATCTAGGGGAGAAGAAAACACCGAATTACTAGAATGTACCAGCTGTTAACTTGGCTCTGATCGTAAAAGCCGATCGAGGGAATAGGCAAAAATTCGTTACTTTCCAAGAACTCAAATACTTTTTTTTTCAGCGACGAATTTTGGATTCCGACTGCTTGACGACTTGGACATCGGTCGTTTGAAAGACCATATTTGTGTCAACCTTTGGTTCCGTAGTGAATAAATTCCCTTAGAACAGTGTTGGATTTTTCTCCAAATCTCAAACCCCAGTTTCGTAACAATATTCTATTGTTTTCGTCTCATCGTGATGTCACCTTGGACTTAGCGTCCAATCTAACCGTTTATCATTGCTGTTATGTGCATATAAAAGTATACTCATTATCATTACACACAATATGCTATTACGGTTGATATGTTTGAGTTGCGATACGCCAATTTGGCGGTATCCAGTGCATACCAGTAAACCTGCCCCGGGCAGTTTTTCTATGGGGCGCAAAAATATAGTTGAAGATTGACGGGTTAAGTCAGTAAATTAAAATCCCCGACTTTCAAGCGTTAACTTCAATAAATTTTAAACGGCTGAACCGATTTTCATCAAACATTATAAGCAAGGGAATTTCCATGCTTTGGTTCTTAGCTATGTTTAATAAAAATTGGTTTTGCCGTTTCGTTTCCACGTAAAAAAACAGCATCCAAATCGGTCAATCCGTTCGAGCGCGCCGTAGCGTCAAACTTATAACTTCCTTCTTTTTTGTCGGGTGTCAATGTCTAGATCCGCCCCGGTGTTGTGTCAGACAAAAAGTTATCGGCGTTTCTGAATTTCGCGCAAACGAAGACATTGGCGCCATCTAGTCTAAACTAATATTAAAAAGAGGAAATATTTGATCATTTGTTTGTTTGCTTGTATCGAATAGGCTCTAAAAATACTGGCCCGATAGTTAAAATTTATTTTACCGTTGGAAAGCTACGCTATCCCCGAGTGACAGGCTATTTATTTTTATTTAACTTAGGGATCTTTTTGATTCTTTCCATTCCAAAGATATCACGAGTTTTAAAATGTAAGTAAAAAAAATCGCGTGATCGCCGCTCACGCTCCCCCTCTTGGCTAGGTAGATAGCACATGCGCATTGCGCATATGCGAAGAAATAATATAAATAAGAATTATAAATAAATATTAAGAATGAAAGAAAGCATATGGGTGTATGTGTATGAGTCTTGAAATTTAAAAATTTTGAAATTTTTGTTAAATACCCGTGCGAAGCCGCAGCGGGCCGCTAGTCCAATCTATCTATCTAATTCTAACCATTCTAACTAATATTATAAACGCGAAAGTTTGTAAGTATGGATGGATGTTTGTTACTCTTTTACGTAAAAACTACTGAATGGATTTTAATGGAACTTTACGATTATATCCTACTAATATTATAAATGCGAAAGTGAGTTTGTATATTTGTTTGTTAGTTACCTCTTCACGCTTAAACTACTGAACCGATTTGGATGAAATTTGTTATGGATATAGTTTGAGACTCGGGGAAGGACGTAGTGTACAATTTATTCCGAAATTCCCACGGGGAGCGAAGCCCACGGGCACATCTAGTAGCTTATACATCGGAATAACACATAGGCTACAATTTATAAAGATATTGTGTGAAGTTAAATCCTGCGCAGACGAAGTCGCGGGCACTAACTAGCTAGTAAATAACTAAATACTCACATGTTAGCATACTGCTGCATGTACTGCAGATACGCCTGCTGCATCATCATCATCTGGTTCGCTATAGCCGCCGGGTCGTTGGTCACGGGCAGCCCCTCCCCCAAATTGTAATTGGGGTAGGGGGGCACTCTCCCATAGTTGTTCATATACGAGCTCAAGTAATTCTGCATCTCTACTGTGTGATTCTGGTCATTCTGTCTCGTCTCTGGCCTGGTGGTGGCTTCCACTGGTCTCTGTTCTGGTGGGGTGACAGTGACATTTCGTCGTCTCAGCCCCTCTTCTTCCATTGGGGTTGCATTGGGTTCCATTTTGCGCTTGGGGGTGCACACTAGGTGCATGATATGTACGAGCTGGCTCTCGTACGTCCGTAAGACGTCCTTCAAGATGGCGCCGTCGTCTAGCAACTGGCCGGAGTATATGATTTTCTGTTCATCTGTTTTCTGTAACACGAAATAGGTACATTTTATGGAAGCACTCACAAGAAAAATCACTAAAGTTTTCGTTCGAAATGCAATATTTAAGTAAGTACAACGTTTAATTTAAGCTATTTCGACTCGATAAGAAGAAGAAGAAGTAAGTTTAGTCGGCGAACGAGATATCTGTGCCGGCCATGAAAATGCATATTCAGAAAGATTTAAATGAACTCTTTAAGATGTAGGGAGAGCGCCGGCTCTTAGCATTAAGTCCACCTGTTGTAGCTTTATACATACATACTATCACGTCTTTATCCCTAATGGGGCAGACAGAGCATTTTGGGTCTTGCGGCTCTATGCAGAGCCCAGGGCCGCTAGACTCAAAAGCCACTTTTAGCTTCATGGTGGGCGAGAAAATGGAAAAGCAATCAATACAGTGATAGGTTGCTAGCCGCATCGCCTGTTAATATGATGATCTGCTTTATGTGTTTAATAAAGGATAAATAAAAAAAAACTGCTGCTTCTTCCATTCTTCGGCCCCGGGCTCTGCCTGCCCCGTAAGGGATATAGACGTGAAAATATATCTGTATCTAAAAAAAACTGAGTGTAGTGGAACACTCTGTTACAAAAATCATTAACAAAAATATATTTTTTAACAATAACAAACGTAATAACCCAAACTCGGTGGGGTTAACTATGTTATTTGATCACGGAGATACCATGACCACCTGCCAGTTCCATCATCAGATCAGCTCCATGCGATGGCATGGAGCTGATATGTTATGATATACGTATGCGTGCGAAATTTCAGCTAAATCGGAAACCGGGAAGTGGGTCAAATATAACTTACAGACCGACAACGGGACAGGTGAAACTAAATAAAAGCTTGTAATAAAAAGTGACCTAACTACTGAAACCTTATTTTAGTACGTAGGAGTACTAAAAAACTTTTTAATGGTCTACTAGCAACTGCGACGCAAACTCAATCGTGTGCGATAAGGGATTACATAACCAAACAATAAAATTGCAAATAGGCAGTTATAATTTTAAAGCCTTATAAATTGGGTACTATCAAATTAGGAATATATAAGGTATAACAAAATATACTGAAACTATTTTAAGAGTTTATTCAGTCCGTGATAGTGAATGCAAAAATGCGAATGTTAACAGGCGATGCGGCTAGCAACCCATCACTGTATTGATTGCTTTTCCATCTTCTCGCCCACCATAACGCTAAAAGTGGCTTTTGGGTCTTGCGGCCCTGGGCTCTGCATAGAACCGCAAGACCCAAAATGCTCTGTCCGCCCCATTAGGGATAAAGACGTGATAGTATGTATGTGATAGTGAACAACATTCTCCAAGGAACATAATGTCGAAATATGAAAAATAATTTTCTGCTTTCCATACAAACTTAAATCAGCTGATCGGTCAACTTGTATGGCCAAAGATATTGCTTTTAATATTTATTTATTAATAAAAACTTTATTGATCCACAATATAAAATTGCTTTTCATATTTCGATACGTGTTCCTTGGGGAAAGATGCCCTTATCATGGACTGAATTCACCCATAAAATAGTTTTAGTACCTATATTATCCCTTCTTTACCCCTAAAAGGGCAGACAGATTATTTTGGGTCTTGTGGCTGGAGCGGGGCGCAAGACTCAAAGGCCACTTTTGTGATGATGTTGGACGAGAAGGTGGAAAAAGGAATCAAAATAGCACCTAATGGGTTGCTAACCGCCCTATTAACATGATTCTCTCGATCGGCTTTTACGATCTGCGCGAAGTAAAAACACGGGCTGTATCTTTAGACACGGCAGTCATCAAGCTAGGTCAGATTTTTCAAATTGTATAAATGCATTCGCGTTATGAAATGATGATGATGATGAAGCTTTTTCTTCATCATCATCATTTCAGCCGCATAACGCCCACTGTTGGACATAGGCCTCTTCCAAAGATTTCCAACATGACCTTTCTAAAGCGGCCTGCATCCAACGCCTTCCAGCGACATTGGTCAGGTCGTTAGATCACTACGCTTGCCAGTACGTGTCGCCATTCTAGAACTCTTTTGGCCCATCGGCCATCGGTTAAAAACGTTATCCAGTATGAAAAATCTGACGCCAGGCAACAAACTGAGAAGAAACAACGATAAACAATCTCACTTCAGAATCTCCGTTCCGTATCAGTTCACTTCACCTCACTTCACGGTACACACTCATTCAACTTGTTACAAGTACGTACACTACACAGTTACACACACATGGCATTATTCGTACGTAACAAAGGCAGTACTAACGATATCACTCGGTCAAGCGTGAATAACTGATACTGAGACTGATGATAACAAGATTGCATTCTCTAAAGAGTTTTTCGGGCAGCGGCCAGTGTAAAACATTTCGCATTTAATAAATTCTATCCATAGAGGTTTGACGTCAGGCAGTCGGCGGCGTTGCAATCATAGCAGCATTGATCGGATTTTCAATAAATTCGGTACGATTGTAGAAGTAGCCAATAGCATTTTTAAGTTGGAACATGAGCCAAATCGGTCAAGGGGTTCGAGGTTCGAAGTTCGAGGCGAACTACCAGTAGCGTGCATTTCATACAGACACATACCCCTATATTCATAAAAGTGAACAAATGTTTGCTATAGCTCTTTTCGTTAAAATGTATTTTGTCTCATTCTTACTTTATAAAATATTGAATAGAGGGAAAGGGACAAAACATTTTTTTAACCAAAACAGGTTTAGCAAACGGCTGTTAATTTTTATGAATTCGAGAGATAGAATTTGTCTACCCTGTCCACCATATAATGTCGGATACAAACGAGAAATATATTTTGTTTGATATGGAGCAGTTTTCGTAATATAGGTACTAAAAAATAGTTGTGCACGTCACTGTGAACTACTAGTATAACAGAAAAAAAGGTGCGCCCGCGCATCCCGGGCTGCGATGCCGCACAGAACGTTGGAAAGGTTTTATAATTTCTCCACACCCCTAAACCTTATCAGGTCTGAGTAATTGCAATCGCAAAAGAGCCATAACCGTCTCGATAACATACAAACCGTTCAGTATGCGAATGTTTTGCGCGTTCTGTGCGCTTGCCACGCTCTTTGGCGCTAACTAACTGTGACTACGATTTGCGACACTTTTAAAAACACATCAGAGGCGGATTTTTTAACAAAAAAATAGGTCTATGCGAATTTAACTTATTCGCCACCAGTAGCAAAGAATAAATACTAGTATTCACGTATTCACGTTCTTCCATGCTGGTCTGGAAGAAAAAACGTAGAATGTACCAGCTGCTTCTCTTCCCGCGCAGATCGTAAAACCCGATCGAGGGAATGGGCGAGATATGAATCATGTTAATAGGCGATGCGGCTAGCAACCCATCAGTATTTTGATTCCTTTTTTCCTTCTTAATGCCCATCATCACTCTAAGCGTGGCCTTTGGGTTCTATGGCCCTGGGCTCTGTCTACCCCGTCAGGGACAAAGACGTGAAAATGTATCTGTATTCACGTAACCTAGGAGGCTATTCATATCTTGCCATTCCTAAACCAGAGCATTTGTGGGTACATAACATCCCCCTCCCGAAATAACGACACTATGGTTTTTTACCGACCCATCTAAAGTTGGATAATATGTCCCTTGTCAGAGATAGTACCTAAAAAAGAAGTTTTAACACAAATAAGTTTGTACCTACCTATTCATTGCTTGTTTTGTTAAAATGTGTGTTACCAATGATGACTTATGGCTCTGAAACATGGTCCCTTACTATGGGTCTCATAAGAAGGCTCAAGGTCGTGCAACGCGCTATGGAAAGGGCTATGCTCGGTGTTTCTTTACGTGATCGAATCAGAAATGAGGAAATTCGTAGGAGAACTAAAAAGTCACTGACATAGCCCAGTGGATTAGCTCGTTGAAATGACAGTGGGCGGGACACATAGCGCGACGAACCGATGGCCGATGGGGCAAAAAGGTTCTCGAATGGCGACCACGTACAGGCAAGCGAAGCGTAGGACACCCACCCACAAGGTGGTTTGACGACCTAACCAAGGTCGCTGGAAGGCGCTGGATGCAAGCTGCTCTGGATCGATCATTTTGGAAATTTTTGGGAGAAGCCTATGTCCAGCAGTGGACATTATGCAGCTGAAATGATGATTGTTAAAATTGTGTAAATTTTTGTCTTATACCACAGTATTAATACTAGTGCTTACGATAAATAATTTACATAAATAATTATTACATTTACTTATATATAGTGCTAAATTATATTTATTGATGTGTCACGCATGGCATATCTTATCATCAGATAATAATTGATCAGATTTTTTGAGATAAAATTATAATTTTATCATTAACATATTATAAAACATGAATAATATGTGATATGTTTACGGTTTAGATTATTTTATTATATACTAGCCGAAGCCCGCGACTTCGTTCGCGTGGACTTTATGTCTCTGGAAAATGCTCATCAGGCTGAAGAACTTTTACTAAGGCGGCATTTTTATATCTCTTATAGTTTAGCTGGACCATTATGGTTTTGCATCAGGCGTTCCATTTTCCAAAATCATTTATACCCTATATGTTGCCCAGGCTTAATAGCTATATAACAAAAAAAGTTTCATTCGAATCCGTCCAGTATTTACGGAGATTAGCGTGTACAAACAGACAAACAGACAAACAGACAAACAGACAGACATTTTTTTTTTAATTCTTACTCTATTACTACGTCTCCATCGCCCCCAATATTTTTTTTGGAAATATATTTAATGTACAGACACACTTTTTTTACTGTTTTATTATATGTATAGATGTATAGATACATACATACATACTATCACGTCTTTATCCCTAATGGGGCAGACAGAGCATTTTGGGTCTTGCGGTTCTATGCAGAGCCCAGGGCCGCAAAACCCAAAAGCCACTTTTAGCGTCATGGTGGGCGAGAAGATGGAAAAGCAATCAATACAGTGATGGGTTGCTAGCCGCATCGCCTGTTAACATGATTTGCATTTTTGCCCACTCCCTCGATCGGCTTTTACGATCTGCGTGGGAAGAGAAGCAGCTGGTACATTCTAAGTTTTTTTTTTTATCCTAGACCAGCATGGGAGCATGTATAGATATCACGGACTTTATGAAGTCACGGGTCTTTACAGGGGATATAGATCAAACATGTAAAGGCATTTTGGAGAAGTTGATGTTATGTGACGCTCCCGCTAAAACCCATTCTTGGATATCTTATCTTATACCTTTAAACGAGCAATTCTTGTAAATATATATATTTATAAATTTCTGTGATCTCGAAAACGGCTCTAACGATTTCGCTGAAAATTGGTATATGGGGGTTTTCGGGGGTAAACAATCGATCTAGATTAGTCTTATGTTTGGGAAAACGCGTGTTTTCGAGTTTTCATGCGTTTTCCTTTCCACGCAGAATATGGTCGCTAATTTCGTCACGCCGGCCGCTATCCGTTTTGGCTTAGCAGTTTAGGATTCGGGCCGCTAGAAAGAGTGTTACGGGTTCGAATCCCACTCGGTGACTTACTATTGTTTTTTTATGTTCAAGTTTATATATAACTTTTTATTTTGTATTGTTTTTAGACAAGTTTAAAAAAATGTAGTTAATGTTTGAGATGTAACCGAGCAAAGCTCGGTCGCCCAGGTACTACTAATTAAAGATATAACTTCCACTTTTGCAACAAAATGAAAGATTAATGGGTTTTAGTGGGATTATGTGGACGACATTATCATCATCATTTTAGCCGTCCACTGCTGAACACAGGCCTGTCCCAAGGATTTCCAAATTGACTGATCTAGAGCAGCTTGATATTATATTATTATTATACTGTTTAGATATGTTATATTATATCAAACCAGTGTTATTCATTATATTTAACAACATTTCCTCTACCTATCACCTTTGTGATTTTAATTATTCTGTGCTATCGCTATTAATCATACAATTTACCTGTTTAATTATAATCAGCTATAAAGAAAATTATTGTTAAATTATAATTGCATGGGTACTTTGCCATTTTTTTATTATTTTTTTTTATAATTTGATTATAGTTAATTATCAGCAGTGGGCGGAAGAAGGGCTGGGATGATGATGATTAAAAAATTTACAGAATTAGGAATCAATGAAAAAAGATAGTATATCACACTAATATGTATGTAAAGGCGAAAGTTTATGAGTATTTGCACGTGTTTGTTTTTTAATTCTGATAAAATTTGATCTCCCATGCTGGTCTGGGAGAAACGAAAAAACTTAGAATGTACCAGCTGCTTCTCTTCCCGCGCAGATCGTAAAAGCCGATCGAGGGAAAGGGCAAAAATGCGAAACATTTTAACAGGCGATGCGGCTAGCAACCCGTCATTGTATTGATTGCTTTTCCATCTTCTCGCCCACCATGACGCTAAAAGTGGCTTTTGAGTCTTGCGGCCCTGGGCTCTGCACAGAACCGCAAGACCCAAAATGCTCTGTCTGCCCCATTAGGGATAAAGACGTGATAGTATGTATGTATGTATAAAATTTGATATGCAGGAAGCTGACACCCTGGATTAACACATAGGTTACTTCTTCTGCAGGTAACAACACAGGGTGCAGCGAGGTAGGTATAAATTTGGAATATTGAATAAATCTATCCCTGGTACCTATGACAAGAGTCCACAGGTGCAATATTAAATATTGATGAACAATAAAGGTGTGAAAATATGTATGTATGTATGTATGAAGAACAGCCCTATGTAATACTCATTCATGGATGCATGTGTACCAACATTGCATCTATGGTTTTGTGACCATTTTGCTCAAATTGTTTCAAAGCTACACAGATGTGCTGTAGGATACAGTAACTATTTAGTCAAAAAGCTGTTTGCCTTCTTAGCTGTATAAAAATAAATAAACAAATAATTGATACAGACAATTTACACAGATGGAGCTAGGCCCAAAGTCAGTATGACACTTGTTTTATGGGATACTAACTCAATGATACTATATTTTATAATGAGTAGGTACATATATATAGGTAGATAAACATCCAAGATCCAGGTCAATCTGAAAAAGATCATTTTCCATATTGACCTGTCTGGGGTTCAAACCCTGGTCCTCCAGTGTGCCAGCCCAGACAGCCTGGCATGATGACCTAGGCCACAGAGGTCGTCAAAAAAAGAGACTAAATTTTTTTATTCCTGTATTGCAATATTATTTTTAACACTATAGGTGATAATGATAACATTATCAGCAGTTACAACATATTATCACCCCGTCATGTGAGGATAGACATTATCAAGTAACAAAACAAAGAATTTAAACATGAACCATAAAATATTTTATACTAAGTAAATATAAAAAGTAAATTCTGAAGAATGGCAATGCAGATGCAATTGATGTGTGACCAACATTGGAATATAATGGGGCTACTTAATTTCTATGTATACATGGTTTGTAATATATTGTTTACACAGTTCCTTTCATTAGTTGTTTTCGTTTTTAGCTATGAAGATATTTTATTTTCTACACTGATTTGTGAGCAGAGAAAAAGCTTAAAATCATTAGTTCTCTCTCGTAGCAATAACAAGGGCGTAAATAGGCTAAAACCCTATCACTATTACTGATTCGTTTTTATCAGTCATTAGCCTACAATTTTGGGTTCCGCGGCCCTTGGCTCTGTCCGCCACGTAAATAAAGACGTGTAAGTGTCGAGAAAAAGAAAAAAAATCGAAACTTAGGCAATATCTCACCGGTTTATTGGGATAAACTTGAGATAGGTGTCCCTTCAGCTGCCCTATGGTCCATGACGACTGGCACTCGATGTTCTGGTCCTCAATCTGTTGGTTCGGGGCCTTCACAACCACGGTCACGTTATCTGGGATCATTTTCAACCATCCAAAGTCGCTCTACAGTTAGATAACAAACAACTCGTGATTTGCTCACAGCCACAAATAAAAACTACGCAAAAATATTTTTCAAATACCCGAGCGCGATTAATGAAAGAATTTTAGCTGACGCAATATTTACAGCCTTTTGAGTACGCGAGCTCTTAGAGTTTCAGTGAGAATGAATTAATTGGCTTTATTGTAAATAAATACGACAAGAAATAATGGGGGCCCCTACTTGTCAATTTGTTTAGTATGGAAATTATTTGTCGTTCTCCGATTGGTCCAGCGGTGTAATGTGACGTCACTTTTTGTTGTCAATAGATGTTTTTTCGAGTTACGATTCGCCGATATTTTTATAACTTTTCTCTTATTGGTTCATTATTAAATCGCAGTTTATAAGGACCAACAGTAGCGCAGCATTTGTTTTCGTCAGCTTTTTCTGTGAACTTTTTCGCACTTTTTCTGTGGGCTTTTCGTACTTTATGTATTTGTATTAAGAAGCACGAGTACGACGAATATATGAAATGGAACGAAGTGTATATGTATGTAGTCTTTTATTTTTTATTAGCGTATAAAATAGGAAAATAATAAAAAAATAATTTAACTGCTGAAAAGAAAACATGAAATCTGCATGAAATGGAGTTGAATATTATGTCAATGTCATTTCATGCGGTTCAAGGTTCAATCACGGTTCAATCAAATCAGTCAGTCAGTTGTGTCAGTCAGACTGTTGTCAAACTTGTCAAGTAAATAAAAATAACCTCAAATAGGTTCCTCAAGATTTTACTTGTTTTCTGAGGTTTTTCATATCTTGCTTTTTATTTATTATAAAAGTTCAGCTACATTTTAAAAATTAAGTTGAAATAAGAAGATTAAATTACTTAAATTATGTATTTAAGGAATAATCTAAATTAAGTGAACAATTCGTTGGCAAAATGGGTGTTACTGTGTAAGTAAACAAAACAATTTACTAATATATACCTACCTAAGTCCTACTTACAATAATTTACACATTTTACACTTTACAGTAAGTATTTTTAATATTTGAATCATTGAACTACCTGCTTACTACTTTCAATACGAAAGTAGGTAAAGGTAGGTACTGGCAAAAATCGCATCAGCATTGCAAAAGTTTTGAATTAACTGATTCGCATAATGCCAACAGCGCAAAATGTTTACTCATATGAATAAAGTCCACCAGATTTATGATAATAATCAAAATCAGAAATCATTTATTGATTTATGTAGAAGTCTGAAAAAAATATTTTTTTGCGATAAGGCCGCCCATTGTACATTTAAAAATGTCTTTTTCTGTGTGTACATTATAATTTATTTATTTTAAACCATATATTAAGTTTTTATAATGTTATACAAAAAGTAATATGTGTAAAAAATATTACAAAATATAAACATATTATAAAAAAACTAGCACAGCTGCCCGCTGGCAGTGGGACAAGGCCCAAGCTATGGGCGGTTATAAATATTTTATTATTATTATTTTTTGGTATACATAAATTATTACCAACTTTCAGTCTCCAACAATATCCAGTGCCAGAGAACAAGACTGGCACATATGTGATAGAGCTGCTGACCAAACGCATCCTGGCGCTCGGAGCCACCCAGCAGGGGCAGTTCCTGGTGGATTGCGAGAGCTATTTATCACACCCACAAATGGGTAAGGTTATTTATTTTATTTTGTTGATTCATGAACACTTGAAAAAGTTACAAAAAAAAACCTTATAAAAGTAAACATAGTATTGTATAGGTGCTACTTATTTCTAAAGAAATTTCTTCCAGTAGACCCACGAGAGGAAATGGGAAGAACGAGGTAATTGGAGTGTACAATACTAAATGTAAATACCTATACAAAAAACATAAATAAGAAAAAAAAAAGAAATTACATACATAAACATATGTATAATAAAATAAACTTACATTTAAATACTTTCACCCATTTATACATCTTATTAATTTATACACTAACATAGTCAGTTTTAACTGCCATCTAATGATAAAAAACATGCCTGCAGAAAGCACAGATTTTTCACAAAACGAATTAAAAAAGCATTAAACTGGTTAATATACTGGATAGTATCTTATACCTTTAAACGAGCAATTCTTGTATGTATGTGTAAATATACACGCTGACTTTTCATTGGTTTTGGAAAAAAAAATGTCGTATAGTAAATAAATTCCTCTACCCATATACGTAATCCAAATTTCTGTATGTCATAAAATAAAAAAGTTTCGTAAACGATTTTCAATCGAGACTACGTAGTTATGCCGGCCAAAACAGCTGCGCGGATGTCGATGACCCCGGCCGGCCCACGGGCGATGTATGGCGGCGGTACTAATATTTGATCTCACAATTTTGCTTTCGAGTTTTAGCCAACATTTTTTGTTTCTAAATTTTTATTTTGACTAGCTAATTAGGTCTTACTAACGATGCCTATGAAGTACCCTTCGGCTTCAGAACCAATAAAAAATCACCGTGTATATATTTATAAATTTCTGTGATCTCAAAAACGGCTCTAACGATTTCGCTGAAAATTTGTATATGGTGGTTTTCGGGGGTAAATAATCGATCTAGATTAGTTTTATGTTTGGGAAAACGCGTGTTTTCGAGTTTTCATGCGTTTTTCTTTCCACGCAGAATATGGTCGCTAATTTCGGCGCGCCGACCGCCTTGATTTTAGCTCAGTGGTTAAGGATACCGACCGCTAGAAAAAGTGTTACGGGTTCGAATCCCACTCGGTGACTTAATTTTTTTTTATTTTATGTTTAAGTTTATATATAATTTTTTATTTTGCATTGTTTTTAGACAAGTTTAAAAAAATTAGTTAATGTTTGACATGTAACCGAGCAAAGCTCGGTCGCCCAGGTACTTGTACTATATTTGAAACAAAAGCATAAAGTTTACATCAACTATTTAACTGCAAATGTCAGATTAATCTGACAAACATTTTTGTGCTCATTTTGCGAGCGTTGTATATTTCCGACCAAATACCACTGCTCGTATTGCACATATGTATCCACAGCTCTATGTGTTTTAGTATTTAGTTTCGACTTACTATGCCTCACGCTGGGAGAAGACAACTGAAAGTCTAACAGTTAAAGGTAACTCTTTTAAGTGTGACTGTGATGTGATAGTATGCTTTTATTTTTAGGAACAACAAAAACAGTCCACATCCTCCACAATTCAGAACAGCCAGCGTCAGTGTTCTCAATCCTGGAGAGCGGGACCAAGAACATCCACGTCATAGCTGACGGCCTCTTCGACCTTCTCATGATGAAGCTATCCCAACACTACACTTCCAAGAAACAAACCAAAATAGAATCCAAGGGTCCGAGGTTTGAGCTTGGAGATTTCTGTGTGAAGCTTGGCTCAGTGACAATGAATCAGAATTTTAAGGGGATTCTTATTGAGGTTAGTTTAGTTTACAGATAAATATAGGCCTATAACTATAGGACGGCGGACTGGTATAGAAACAAGAAGACAAATAGCATCATGCCACATCCTTTTGAAGGACCTCTTGAATGTTCAAATGTCTAAAACCAGGTTTCAGCCTAATGAGCTTAATTGAATGAATGACTTATATAAAATGCAATACATATTTTTAAAGCATATTCAACACTTCCCTTGTCACTTTTGCCAGTCGTGTGTGCTGCCATTTGTGTGCCCACCCGCAACTCCCAGTTTTTAGGGTTCCGTAGCCAAATGGCAAAAACGGAACCCTTATAGATTCGTCATGTCTGTCTGTCTGTCCGTCCGTATGTCACAGCCACTTTTTTCAGAAACTATAAGACCTATACTGTTGAAAGTTGGTAAGTAGATGTATTATGTGAACCGCATTAAGGTTTTGACACAAAAATAGAAAAAAAACAATAAATTTTGGGGGTCCCCATACTTAGAACTGAAATTAAAAAAAATATTTTTCATCAAACCCATACGTGTGGGGTATCTATAAATAGGTCTTCAAAAATGATATTGAGGTTTCTAATATCATTTTTTTCTAAACCGAATACTTTGCGCGGGAGACACTTCCAAAGTGGAAAAAAGTGTGTCCCCCCCCCGTAACTTCTAAAATAAGGGAATTATAAAACTAAAAAAAATACATGATGTTCATTACCATAAAAACTACCAGCGAAAATTGGTTTGAACGATATCTAGTAAGTAGTTTTTTTTAATACGTCATAAATCATAAACGGCAATTTACCTTTCATTCAATCAACTCAAATATAAAAAAAATTAAAAATAAACATACTACAAGACTTTTATATTATGTTATTTGCTACTACGGAACCCTTCATGGGCGAGTCCGACTCGCACTTGGCCGCTTATTTAATTAATAAGATCACTACTTTATTTAAATAATAGTAATAACAGATTTTAACGTTTTAATTATTACCTTATAGCGCCATCTAGTGACAAGGAAGAGAAATAATCATGTTTATATGGCGATGGGCAAGCATGACTATAATCATTTAGTATAGCCCGTAGTCCGATTTATTACGGCTAAATACGTATACCTTACTTTTAAGGTTTCCGTAGTAAACAAGGAACCCTTATAGTTTCGCCATATTGGTGTTATTAGGCAGGAACCTACTCGTAAACTGACTGTTGACCCTTATCTTCTAGGTGGAATACCGTCCATGCGTAATGGCCAACGCAGTGTGGGGTCTCCTTAGAGAGTTCCTTCAAGGTCTCCTTGGTTCCTCGACGACGGTACAACCGCCGCAGCACCTGGTGAGTCGCATGAACGAGATCTACACCCCCATCGACACCGTCTACCAGTACTTGGAACACTTCAGCGCGTATAGGAAGGTCACCGGCATGAGGGCGTAGCTGTAGTTCATTTATGTAAGGGTTAATGAAGTTTTGTATTTGTGAAGAACTGTTCATATTGAATAAAGTGTCTTTCGAAAAGAACATGTTTTCTTCATTGTGATTTTCTTACCACGAGGGTTGGGACGTAATTCGTCACTTTTGCAAATAGTCTTCAAAAACTTTTGTATCTAACTTTCAGGCGGCCAAAAGGTTCAATAATAGTCTTTGGAATTTATTATTGTCTCTCATCGCGTTAAGGGTCCCCCGACCCTAGATCAAAATACAACTTTCCATACAAACGTAGTCTACGTTTTATTTCAAAACGACATGTCCGATTTGGGCAAAATTTTGTAATTTCAAAGATATTGCAATTATCTAGGTTTATAACTAGTTTCCGACAATAAAAATATGAACTTGAAATAGAATATAGTGTTAAAACACTATATTCTATTTCAAGTTCATATTTTACCCATACTAATGGTCAAAAATGATATATCATTTTTGACCATTAGTATGGGAAACTTCTAAATCGTTATATTTTCTTTCCAGTTCATAATTTTACCATAGGAAACCAGTTATAACCCTAGATAATTGCAATTTCTTTACAATTACCAATTTTTACCGGAATCTGACATGTGGTTTCAAAATTAAACGTAGACTACGTTTGTATGGAGAAGTCTAGGGTCGGGGGCCCCTTAAGCTATTGCAGGCCATTCTGCGAATCGTATATTATGAGAATTGGACATTATGAGATTTAAGGTAATTATGTCATCATTATTCTCCCATCTCAGTCAGATTGGAGAACTGGACCGGGTCGACCGCGACGAAAATTCTGCGACCAAATAGCAGTTGTTCTGAAGAAAGTTGATGTAAGGAGTACCCATAACCGGAAAGCATGCATGAAAAGAGTTATGAGTGCTGACGAAGCAAAAGAGGTGTGCATGGATCGTCATAAGCAAGTGCCGGTTTTAGCACTTCCTGCGCCCTGGGCGAGATTTCTACGGGGCCCCCTAGAACTAAGTACAATTCAAACCCATTCGAAACAAGATTTACGTTAAAAAAACCTGATACCCGACTACGGGAGCCATTTACAGCTAACAATGTATTTATTTTTAAAATGTGCTAATTATTAAAGACCTTATTTCATGTATCAAACACCACTCGTAATCGAAACAAAACAAAATTGCCTCGCAATTAATGTATGTAGAACTCTTTATATACATTTATTGCACACAAATTGTAGACTTTGTCACCCGGACTATAATGAAGAATCGATTGAGATCTCATTTGTGCAAATTGGATATGCGATTGGGATGTTACGGTGGAACACATATCCACAACAAAATGTACCTAATGAAATAATAATTAAAAAAAAATTGGTTGTTTGTAAAGTAGGTTTACGATCGAGATGTTTACGTGATAACGTCGTTTCACGGAATGACTGGCAGCGCTCGAGATGAGACGGGAGATCGGTCCGTCTCTCTCTCGTTATACCTGCGATCGCGCTCGTGAGGTTTTGGTGTGACACAAGTTTCTGAACATGTCACCCGACTAAAACGATTTTAAAGACGTTATCACGTCAAAAAGCAATTCCTCGATTAATGAGCGAGGCGATATATAGAGGCAGTCGTGGCGCCCCTTTATATCCGGCGCCCTGGGCGGTCGCCCAACCGCGCCCTACCCTAAAACCGCTACTGGTAATAAGTAGAAATCCATAGTCTCTGCCTACCCCCACGGGAAACAGGCGTGAAAATTTGTATGTATGTATGTAATTATGAAAATAGGACTATGAGATGTCCTCTGAACTCTGATTAGTTGTGTTACGTTTTCGGGTGTAATACCTAAAAAGCGCATCTGCTTCACCAAGAGGCCCTGTACACCACAAGATCGTGGACAGTGATTTACCCTCTTATTAAAAAAAAATTAAAAAGAATTACTAAACCGATTTTAGTTAAAATATGTTTTGTCTGAAAAGAGGAAGAGAGACAAAACATGTTTTTTTTTAACTATAATAGGTTTAGCAAACGGTTTTTAATTTTTATTAATTTATGGGGAAATGTCTTTCAGTATAAAATAGTCTAATATTTATAAAAATTAATGAAAATTAACAAACATTTGAATTTTTTTATATTTCTTATTGTTCAGCTGGACCGTTCTGGTTCTGCATCAGGTGTTCCATTTTCACAGATCACAGCGATATAACAAATAGTTTCATAGGAATCCGTCCAGTATTTCCGGAGATTAGCGTGTATAAACAGACACATTGTTTTTACTGTTTTATCACATGTATATAATACTAGTATAGATATTCGTATCCATAACATCCGATTTCTTAAGTTACTGTTGAGATAATTTTCATTTCATTAATTTATTTTCGTAAGCGAACTGAAAGGAAACCGACTCTCACATTACAATAACTGCAAAGACATGTGTCGTCAATATTTACAAATACGACTCGTTTACTTGTATATTGTTTTCTTAATTCTTTAATCTGTAGTCTGTCTCATTGAGATGAATGCCGTAAGATGAACTACATGCGAAAAGTACAAAATTAGGAAATTTAATTAAATCTACAAGATGTGTGTGATTTTTGGTGTGATTCTGTTGATAAAAGGTAAGCACTTTTTTCTATTTATTTATAAGTATTTTTTTATTTTTTGTACGTCTTTATTTCTTAAGACTGGTCACAATGAAGGAAGTTACCACAAGTTTTATAGGCTATGTGAAAGTGCCCTATTTTTATTGAACGTCAAGAATATTAGTTCCATGTTGGTCTGGGAGATAAGAAAAACTTAGAATGTACCAGCTGTTTCTCTTCAGATCGTAAGAGCCGATCGTGGGAATGGGCGAAAATTCGAATCATGTTAATAGGCGATGCGGCTAGCAATAGCAACCCATAATTTTTTTACTTTATTTTATTTCCTTTTCCCATTTTTACGCCCACCAACTCCCTAAGACCCTGACCTTTGACTCTGTCTACCCCGTCAGCGATAAAGACGTGAAAATGTATCTGTATTTATATTTTGCCAGTGCCCAGTTTTCTTTCCCGTTAAGTTGGTAGCTAAAGTTACTAACTAACAGTACTTCAAGCCCTCCCGTGGATATCGTAGAAGGCGACGTAGGAAATACAGGGTGGCCAATTTGGAGGTATACAACTTTTTTTGCCGCCATTTTGTTTTGGCAGTAAATATGACAGTTGTTGCATGAATATTACTTTGTGTAGATACGGCAAATTTATTATGGAACGTTTTACGACGGAACAACGTCTTTTAATTATTAAAACGTTTAACGAAACATTAAAAATAATGTTTCCCGGTCGATTAATTTCGAGAAACGGTGACATTGATTGGTCCCCAAGATCGCCTGATTTAACAGCTCCTGACTTTTCTGTGGGGCTATCTAAAGGGACGTGTCTATGCTAATAGGCCAATGAATCTGCAGCAATTAAATCAAAATATTCGAGACACAGTCACTGAGATAGTAGGAAATGTGTGAAAATGTGATGAAAAACGCGATGAAAAGGGTTCACATCTGTGATGCTGCTAGAGGTGGACATGTCTGACATTATTTTCCATGTTTAACTGCCGGCCCTAAATATTATATTTAACAAGGAATACTTGAAATATTTTATATTTAATAGAGTAAAAATACAAAACTAAAGTGTATACCTGTTATTTGGCCAACCTGTACAATCCAAATAAAGCTTATAAACATCGATCCGTCTGGCCGCAGCGTGTAGGCCAAATCCTCTGGATACTCTGGCTAAGTGTGGCTCTAGTAGTACAGAGAGGGTCGTGATTCTGCAGTGAAGATTTAAAAAGACCTGATGATGAAGAGTACTTACCTAATGTCAGGAAATTCAGATATATGAATCGTACGTCTAGCTAGAGCAATAAGAATGAAATTGACTTGTAATAGGTTTTTGGGTATCTAAACAAAAAAGTGCTGAGTTCTGACGCGAGCTAAATTAAACAATATCGCTAACGACATTGAGTAGATATTTCTTTGAATTTCTTTGCCGAGTAAGACTTGTACATGAGTACTAATAATTAATTGGTGTTTACATTTAGAATTGACTATCCGATTGATTTATATATCCAATAATGTTATAATATGTAATCACTGTAAGCGTACCTTTTAAATAAAAATACATACATACATACTATCACGTCTTTATCCCTAATGGGGCAGATAGAGCATTTTGGGTCTTGCAGTTCTATGCAGAGCCCAGGGCCGCAAGACCCAAAAGCCACTTTTAGCGTCATGGTGGGCGAGAAGATGGAAAAGCAATCAAACAGTGAAGGGTTGCTAGCCGCATCGCCTGTTTACATGATTTGCATTTTTGCCCATTCCCTCGATCGGCTTTTACGATCTGCATGGGAAGAGAAGCAGCTGGTACATTCTAAGTTTTTTTTATTTCTCCCAGACCAGCATGAGAATAAAAATAAATAAATAAAATACTTATTCTGTGGTAATTTTTCAGCGTGGTCGGTCCTTGGCCTAAAACTGGACCTGGTGAACTGCGGGACCGATAAGGAGCCCGACGTGGCGACGGGCAACGTGGAGATCGCGGAGTACCCCTGGCTTGGGATCCTGTATTACATTAACGGTAAGTACCTTCGCAGGTTCTAGTAGCATCCTCAGCTGCCGATCCGAAGAGCGCTTTTTCCCTTTTTTAACCTTAGTACCTCAGTTGTGATGCGTCGGAGCCCGAAGAGCGCTTTTTCGCTTTTTTAACCTTAAAGGGGTGTTTTAGGTTTGACGCTGGAAAGCGCTGGGGCCTGCATTCAGCGCTTTCCAGCGTCAAGCTCTTGATCGGTAATTTTGGAAAAATCATATACAACACTGGAATAAACATAATTACCCGTGGTAAATCGAACCACGGGCTATACTATATCACTTTAGTGTTGTGAAATTAGAATAACTGTCAAAAACTAAAAAAATCATTTCCATACAAAAGTGTGCAGTCGGCCGCCCGGACAATTAGTACTTACGGGAATGTCGAAACTTGTTTGTTTTTTAATTGTTATTTTATTATCATTATACTATGTGACGTAGTGATTATTTTGAAAGAAACAATATTTAAAAAGACCAAACTCTTTAATTTAATTTTTAACAATTATACAAGGAGTGCCGAAAGTAGTCACAGGTAAAGGTCGTAGGTTCACAGCCACGAGATTCGTTGTTCCAGAAGAGATTTCCAAAAGTACTCAGCTTTGAAGTAGCCCGGCGTCCAGTCGTGGTCGAAAGAGGACGAGGCTCCTCACGCCTCCGTATTTATATGGGCCGCGCGGGGTGGAGAGCGGGGTAAGGAGGGAAGCACAGGTGCGGACCTCGTGACAACTATTAGTGTTCTAGTATAGTCTGTGGTTCGATTTATTGCGGTTATGTCCCTTCCACGTTGTAAAAATTAAGTGAAAAATTGCCACGCGTTCTAAGTATGCAATGTCTGGTCTGCGTCCCTTTGTATGTCTCTGAGTTATATCAACCTGCCCCTATCAGGGTAAAATGCTAAAAACCTAAACAGGCTAGAAAAAAAAAGAAATAAACAAAAATGCAAAAAAAATATGCTATATGCTAAACTGAATTTATTTATGCTAAATCACTTGCGCAATGTTGCAGGAAGGCGCTGCTGGTTGCAGGCCGTTTCCGATCGGTCGGTTTGGAAATCCTTGGGGGAGGCCTAGGTCCAGCAGTGGACCTGTGGCTGATATGATGATGATGATGAAATTACTTGATAAAATGCTAAATTTAGCCATAGAAATGCTAAATTGGCAACGCTGCCCAGGACATCGGCGGGCGATTCTTAATAATACTGTCCGTTAGTTCATCTTTATAGTACATTAAGGGATAGACCTCCATAGATGCAGCCATCTCACTTTTTAGATAAAAAGGTGGTACTAAAGGCCTCTTCATGTTGGCTTTGGCCCCATGAACGCCTCAAAGGACCGGGTCCCCATGGACCTGTGGCTGAAAATCGTACCGACATAATAATAATAATTAATTCCATAACCCTTTAATCTTTCCCCTTTTTCATGCAATAGATTTTTCTTCTGCCAAAACCTATTCAAGGGTACACCTTTCATAGGTATATCCAGGAATGGGTTTTGGCGGGAGCGCCACATGACAACAACTTCTCCACATGACAACAACTTCTCCAAAGGTGTTGGATCTGTATCCTCACGCAAGCCTCTCAAAGGACCGGGGTGAAAAGACCCGTGATTCTCGAACGAGAATCGAGATACAAATTAATTGTTTATTTGCATAAATGTAGGTAACTTGCTGACATTGCCCCTGTGTGTCCGCAGTGGGCGAGTCAGGCGAGATGCGGGCGGTGACCACGGTGGTGCTCATACACGAAGAGTTCGTGGTCGCGCCCGCCGCAGACATCGGCCGGATGCCCAAACACAACTTCAGGTATTTTAGGGAACGAACCCATACTAAAGTCAGATTTTTAACTCCGTAGAATTCTGACATTTCGTAAGTGTTGCTACTAAAACAGCTCTTAAAAGGAAACCTAAAAAACGGCAGACATCGGCCGGATGCCCAAACACAATTTCAGGTATTTGAGGGAACGAACCCATACTAAAGTCAGATTTTTTACTCCGTAGAATTCTGACATTTCGTAAGTGTTGCTACTAAAAAAGCTCTTAAAAGGAAACCTAAAAAAGCGGCAGACATCGGCCGGATGCCCAAACACAACTTCAGGTATTTGAGGGAACGAACCCATATTAAAGTCTCGTTTTTTTATTACGTAGAATTCTGACATTTCGTAAGTTTTCCTTATGTTCAGGTAGAACAGAAAAGGAACGGTAGGTCTGTGGCCGCGCTAAAACCTCCATAAATGTGTTTACGTTTAATTTTTCTTTTATTTATTCGATCAATTTTCTTCTGGGTTTGCTTACTCCTCTTTTTCCTTGTTTTCTACGGAACCCTAAAAAGGATAATATGATAGGATGATTAAGAAATTTTCTGAGATTTTAACAATACTGTTTAATTTAGCTTTTACTAGTGAGACTTTATTAGCACATCCATACTTATATATAAAACTGAAGTGTTTGTTTGTTTGTTTGTTTGTTTGAACGCGCTAATCTCAGGAACCACTGGTCCGATTTAACAAATTCTTTCGGTATTAGATAGGTCGTTTATCGAGGAAGGCTATAGGCTATATTGCAACACGCCCGCGACTTCACTCGTGTGGTTAACGCGGGCGAAGCCGCGCGCTGCCTCTAGTAAACATATAAATAACCTGTTTAATTTAGTGTTTTTATTTTAATTTGTTTTAGGAAAAACTCCCGCGTCCTTCTAGGCGAGGATTGGACGGGCGACCCTAGGAAGGTGCGCCAGTACGTGCTGCACCCCGAGTACGGAGAGACCTACAACACCATTTCTGTCATACAGCTAATGGACCCAGTCAGGCAGAGTGAGGATATGGATATAAATCATTTCAATTATATTTATTCTGCTGTGTGGTTTCCGGCAAAACAGAATAGGGCCACTCCAAGCCCTCCCGTGGATGTCATAGAATGCGACGTAGGAAATACTAGCTAAACAAAGCTTATAAACATCAGTGAGACCTCCGACCCGTCTGGCCAGCGTGGAGAGTGTAGACCAAATTCTCTCGACTGCTTTGGCAAAGTATGGCTCTGCAGTGGAGACAGGAAGACCTGATGATGATCATTAAATAATTGCACTTAGTAGCCAAGCGGCTGTCCAAAGACCGCTTTTTGCACCTGCGGAAAGTGAAGGGTTGCGAACCGCGTCGCCACTATACGCATTTCTTAAATGTTTTGAACCAAGTACCCGTAACCGAAGGGCATGTATGAAGAGATAGATGAGTGTAGATGAAGCGAAAGAGCTCTGTCAGGATCGTAGCAAGTGGAGGTCTATAGTCTCTGCCTACCTCTGTGGGAAACAGGCGTGATATTATGTATGTATGTAGGTAACGGCGCGATAAGGGGCTACTTGAATTTTCCGGGGTCCAGTGCTACCATTTCAAATAAATCATTTGAAAGGCAACGGAGATGTCATTTAAAATGCTGTCTTGATCAAGCCCTAGATAACCGTTCAAACTATGTTATGACTTGTTTATAGTTTAAAGTAAGAACGTGAAGCTTTTGTTCGCACATTTGCTAAAAGTGGCCGTTTTTCGCAAATGTGCGTAGAAAAGATTCACGTTTTCACTATTAATACGTTACATGAAATGTAAATTATACTTAAATTGACATGTAGTGCCTCATCATCATCAGGTCAGAACCTCGAACCCCTTGACCGATTTGGCTCATGTTCCAACTTAAAAATGCTATTGGCTACTTCTACAATCGTACCGAATTTCATGAAACTCCGATCAAAACTACTCGAGTTCATCATTATCAGGTCTTCATGTCTCCACTGCAGGAGCGTGAACCTCTCTGTACTACTAGAGCCATACTTGGCCAGAGTAGCCAGCGGCTTACACTCTCCTGGCTGGTCAGACGGGCTGGAGAGGTGTCATTGATGTTTATAAGCTTTGCTTAGCTTGTATTTCCTAAGTCGCCTTCTACGACATCCACGGGAGGTCTTGGAGTGGCCCTATACTACTCTGCCGGAAACCTCACGGTCAAAGTGCCAGTAAAGGTCTTATTACTGAATAAACATTTGAATCTTTGATTTATGATAGAGTCAACGCTGATAAAAAGTTTTCTTAATTCCAGCAAAATACGCAAACATACGGCCAGTGTGTCCACCCCCTGAGTTGCTGCGCAACCCCGACTTCTACGTCATGCGATTTAAAGACGGTAAGCATAAAAAACCGGTCAAATGCGAGTCGGACTCGTACATGAAGGGTTCCGTAATGAAGTACAATGTTTTAAAAAAACAAATTACCTTTACAGAACGCTTCAGTACCGGCCTTGCTGAAACATTTTGTCGCTCTCTCTCTCTCTCTCTCTCGCTCTAGCAAATGACGGTTCTGAACGACAATGATAGCAGCATACAAAAGTGCTGTTCCTCTTGCCCACCTCCGCTGCCATTATTTTCCTTTATTTCAAATTAATACTCCGTGACACATTACGATTATAGGCGTATGGGATTTGTATGAAATAAAGACTTATGACGTCATAGTTTAATTAAGTTCAATCAAGAAACTATGACATCATTGGTCGGTATTTTATACAAATCCTAGAGAAAATGTTTGTTTTAACGTTTAGAAAAAAGTGTCTGATTTGTCTAGTTCGAAACTAGCGGTTTGTTATTTGTACTCATATTGTGTAATATGTACGTTGACAGAAAACTTGCCATCTCTTTCTTTCAGATTACAACTTGTTGCAAAAGGAAGTGATTCCGGTACAGCACATACCGGGCAGTCTTTGCCGGGACTTCTACATCGCTGCTAACGTAAGTAACTAGAATACGTAATAAAGTTCGTTGAAGTGGCAGTGGGTGAGACGTTAAGCGCGATGGACCGATGGCCGATGGGGCAAAAAGGTTCTAAAATGGAGACCACGTACTGGCAAGCGAAGCGTAGGACACCCATCTACACTACAAGGTGGTCAAACCCCAACGAAAAAGAGGGGTATTATAAATTTGACGCTTACGTCTGTCGGTCTGTCTGTCTATGGCATCGTAGCGCTCGAACAGAGGGACCGATTTCAAAGCAAGTTCCCTTGCGGTGATTCTTAGCTATGTTTGATGAAAACCACAGGTTTACGCTTGAAAGCCCTGAACTACTGAACTGGATTTCTTTCGGTGTAATCTTCCTAGCAGAGGTCGTTCCGAAACTCTAGTTGTTTTTAGCTATGTTAATAGTAAATATTTAAAGAAAATAATCTTCAATAAGAGATTAATTTTATTACTTTGAATTTTTTTTGACTTTGACTTCGACTGAGCTTTCCCTCGTAACAAAATAGATGGCGCTACAAATACTAAGTCGTAGTAGTAAGTATAGTTCCGCTATTTGTCACAAGATGGCGTGACTTGACTGTCGTTAGTTTTTTAATTTGCTTAGCAAATATAGTAGTTAAACAAAGGCTTCGAAAGGCAAGGCAAGAAGATGCGTCCCCCGCACGTGGCGTGCGCCATCTATTTTTTGCTAGTGAAAGCTCAGGGCTTTCCTGAGCTTTCCCTGGCAAAAAATAGATGGCGCTACGGATATCAAGTCATAGTAGTAGTAAGTAGTTCCGCTATTCGTCCATAGATGGCGTGACTTGACTGTCGTTGTTCTTTTAATTTGCTTAGCAAATAAAGTAGTTAGGCCCGTCACATACATACGGAATTCCGAACGGAATCGATATCATACGGAACCACCGATTTGGAATCCGAACGTCTATCACACATCACACACATATGGTTTTGCCCGTACGACATAACGCGTCTCAGTTGAGAGACGCCAGATAATGATCGCAGACGTTCTAGTAGCGTGCGGTAATATGAAATTTGACTATGATTTTTTAATAGCGATTGCATTCTTGCTGTATGTTAAAAGTATTATCTGCGTATTGACGAGTTCTTACCAACAATAACTTCTACTATCAGCTGTACTCCAAGAAGTTGCGCCCCCCGCACGTGGCGTGCGCGATGTCGCGCGCGCAGAGCGCCCCGTGCGTGTGGGACGCGGGCGCCGCGCTCGTGGCGCGCGACCTGTGGGGGCGCTGGATGCTGGTCAGTGGCCACACTCATTTTTTATTATGTTTCAACACATTAGCTCGAAAAGTGCTGATTACCACACTGATTTTCCTTATGTAATGTCATTTATAGGAATAAGATTCTATAAATCCAAAACATCGAATATTTTTTAGCCTAGACTCATACTCATAGATTTTTTTCCTCACTAATGTATTAAAAAATGTAGTATGGCACACGTATGTATTGTTCATCACAAGTCTCGGCTCCATAGACAAATACGCGGGCTTCGCCCGCTTATTTGTCAACCCGTTTCGACTGTAATAAACAATTTACCACACTTGTATCATAAACTACTAATATAGCTCTGGATACTAGTACTTTAGAGCCCATCTTTATTTTTTCACTTCTTTTTTCCTAAACGGTCTAAACCTAACCCTAACTATACAATCAAATGCAGGTCACCAAGGTGACAAATTTTCCCAACTGTTCACTTCCGTAGTTCGCATTCCTAGTGCTTTCGCAAGGCGACTCCGGGCTTGGTCCGCACTTGGGGCGACCATAAGTGACAAAAATAATTTCTTAAGCTCCTCCGTGCTTTGGAAGGCACTTTAAGCCGTTGGTTCTAGTTATCTTCATTTGTAAGTGGTAAGTGGTAACAAACAAACTAACAAACAAACAAATATACAAATTCACTTTAGCGTTTATAATATTAGTAAGATTTAATTAATTATTACTTATGCCCGAGTGTTGGCTCCTTACCCAAACAAGCCCTGGGCCCACAGCTGGGCGTGGGCGTGCGCGGGCCGGGCTGCGGCGCGCCGGCGCGCTTCCTGGACATGATGACGTACTACCCCTGGATCGAGAGCAGCCTCGCCAAGGCCGCGCGCATCTCCATCTCCAGGATACACAAGCAGAAATACGTCATACGCTGTGAGTTTGTACTGTCTCTCATCAGTATCACTTGTCGTACAATTTTACAAATGTCACTTATGTACAATATTGTCAGATTGCAATCTTTATTAAACAAGGCCTTGGTCTGGTTTGGCATTTTGACAACCTCCGTGGCGTAGTGGTCACCATGCTAGCCCGCCACCCAGAGGTTCTGAGTTCGAGTTCTGAGTTCGGGCAAGTTGGAAAATTTACAACTGCCTCCGTGGTGTAATGGTTGGAGCGTTTCGCTCATACCCGGAGGTCGCGGGTTCGATTCCCAGCGAACGACTTTGTGTTGTTGTCCTAGTTTGGTTAGGACATTGCAGGCTGATCACCTGATTGTCTGATAAGTAAGATGATCCGTGCTTCGGAGGGCACGTTAAGCCGTCGGTCCCGGTCACTGTCTTTGACATTGGTCGATTGGTCGTTACCTAAAACCATGTCAGAGGCCTTTAAGGCGGTTTAAAAACTCTGACACTAGTGTTAGTCACTAACACACACGATAAGAAGAAGAAGTTGGAAAATGACCTTTTTCAAATTGTTCTGGGTCTTGGATGTTTATCTATACATGTATTTGTTATAAAATGTAGTATCGTTAAGTTAGTACCATAACACGAGTCTCGAACTTACTTTGGGTCTAGCTCAATTTGAGTATATTGTCCCCATATATAATATATTACTATTATTCTAAATTAAAAGATCCCGTCTTTATCGCTAACTAACTGTTTCCCGCGGCGTTGCCCACGTTTTGAAAGACTAAATAAGTATAGCGTATGTTACTCGCTGATAATAAGTATTTGGTATCTGAACCTCAATGACCAAGCGTGGTATTTTAAAGACCCTAATTCATAAAAGGGTTTTGTATTATCTTTGGTTAACGTTCCCTTCCTCACGTAGAAAGTCTGCTACTGGCGACATGTTCCGACCTCATCCGGAGGACATGTCGCCAGTCAGTGCCGTAAATAGGGCGGTGCTACCGGTGCCCAGGCACAGGGCGTAGACTCTGGGGGGCGCAAGAACGGCCAGACCAGGCAGGACTATTATTTTTTCGGTTTGCTCCTGATAAGTTCAAGATCAGGGTGGGCAACGCATTTGCACTAGTGAACTTGCGATTGAGTTTTAGTGAGTGAGACACAGTGGGTGGTATAATAGGCGAAGGGTCCACTTAACATCAGATGACTCATCTGCTTGTTTGCCCACATCAATTCTTTAAAAAAATTGATTTTTCTTCCAAAATATTAGATAATTGGTCCACCAACACCAAGTTCCTTGTGCTTTATTTTATCATCCTGAATGAAATAAAGTAGACCTATACATAGCATTGCTCTAGGGTACCTATAATATCTAAAAAAACAAGGGCGCAGTTCTAGAAGTTCGCACAGGGCGCAAAAAAGGCTATTTACGGCACTGTCTTCAGTAGTTGACTTTACGTAAGTAACCCGTTAAGAGTCCCTTACCCTAGACCAAACTACACTTTACCATACAAACGTAGTCTACGTTTTATTTCGAAACGACATGCCCGATTTCGGCAAAATTTTTCAAAGATATTGCAAGGGTTATAATTGGTTTCCGACGGTAAAAATATGAGCTAGAAATTGAATTTAGTATGTTACTTATATCATTTTTGACAATGCAAAACTTCTACATCCTTATATTTTCTTTCCAGTTCATAATTGTAGTGTAGGAAACCATTTGTAAATAATTGCAATTTCTTTAAAATTGCAATTTTTTACCAAAATCTGACATGTGGTTTGTATGAAGTCTTGAGTACGATTCAGACTGTGTTTGTATGGAAATGTTTCTGGCCAGGGGATTCTTAAGGCCATACCCAAATTTTCCGGGGTCCAGTGGCGCCGCCATTTGAAATAAATCGTTTGAAAGGAAACGGAGATATCATTTAAAATTGTGTCTTGATCAAGCCCTAGATAACCCTTAAAACTATTTTATGAACTACTGTTTATAGTTTAAAGTGAGAACGTGAAGCTTTTCTACGCACATTAGCCAAAAGTGGCCGTTTTTTGCAAATGTGCGTTGAAAAGCTTCACGTTCTCACTTTAAACTACAAAAAGTAGTTTAAAAATTACTTTAAATGGGTATCTAGAACTTGACCAAGACACAATTTTAAATGATATCTCCGTTTCCTTTTAATTGATTTATTTTAAATGGCGGCGCCACTGGACCCCGGAAAATTTGGGTATGGCCTTAACTCATTCTAATAACATTTTTGGCCAATCTCGAAACTTCGTTTCGCTCGCTCCCCTCGGGTCAATGACTGTTTGCTTGCAGCCGACGTAACCAAGGCCATACTGCGGTTTGGCAACTGCGATACCGAGGAGCAGAAGAACCTCATCTACCGCGAGCTCATCTTGCTGCGCACGGACAACAACCAGTACCAGTTCCTTACTTACAATGTTAGTATTGTATTGTATTGTAAATTCTTTATTGTACATAAAAGTCACAATAGAAAAAATATCATAATAATACCAGTTTATCCGCAAATATTCTAAAGTAAAGTACTAATAGTGAAAACAGAATAAAAATTGGTGGAAAAACAAACGAGATATAGCGATTTTACGAAAATATGTCTATCTCACTCGCAAAAACGCTATTTTCTATGGCAAATGTATAATAGATGATATGTACTTTGACGTCACCAGTCCATATCGGACTTATCTCTCTAATTGAAACTTTAAAATATCACGGGTTTGTCGCCGATTAAGATATTTCATATTCTTTCATATTTTTTTTTACAGTGGGTAATAAGGATTTTATTAAGCAAATAAAAAAAATGCGTGCACATTCTCTATTGAAACACAGATGAAACACAAGTATTGGCCGTGTGGTTCCCGGCAGAGTATAATAGGACCACTCCAAGTCTTTCCGTAGATGTCGTAGAAGGCGACTTAGGAAATACAAGCTTAACAAAGCTTAATAAACATCAAACCCGTCCCTCCAACCCGTCTGGCAGCATGGAGAGTGTTGGCCTAGTCCTCTGGCTGCTCTGGCCAAGTATGGCTCTGGTAGTACGGAAATGGTTAGCGGATGATGATGAGTTAGTACCTGTGATGCAAAATACCTATTTTGTATTTTGCATTTAATTTAATGCAAAATACCTATTTTGTATTTTGCATTTAAATGCCTTTTAGTAAAAAACATTTTGTATTTTATTTAAAATACCTTTCGAGATGTATTTTGCATTTTTAATATTCATTTTAAAATGCAAAATACTTTGTGATTAGGTTTAGCCAACATTACCAGTCAAACAAAATGAAATGAACGAATGACGCTTGTTTTGCCCATATTTTGCCGAATTTGACCAAAGATTTAGAATATACAAGTAGTGAATTTGAGCTATAGAGGCGCCTGCTAGCCATGCGCGTTGCGCCACAGTAGTATTTGCGCGCCCTTTTTCTTCTTTGGTTTGAGTGCGCGTCAAGCATGTCAAATGAAATTATTATTTTATTATTATGATATAATAACAGTACCTGGGCGACCGAGCTTTGCTCGGTTACATCTCAAACATCGAAAATACGCGTTTTCCCAAACATAAGACTAATCTAGATCGATTATTTACCCCCGAAAACCCCCGTATACCAATTTTCTGCGAAATCGTTAGAGCCGTTTTCGTGATCACAGAAATATATAAATAAATATACAAGAATTGCTCGTTTAAAGGAATAAGATAACAGAATTTATTGTTACGCGTACTGATAAATATGATCAAAATATCATGCATAAGGTGCCATGTTATGAGACGTTTTCGTTCGGCTCGGCATTGTGTCTCTATTTCTCACGATAAATATCTAAAATAAATAAAAATATCTGAGATTTAGTCAAAAGGTGTTTTATTTTGAAAATACCTATTTTGCATTTAGCATTTGAAATACTAAACGCAAAACTATTTGGTATTTTGTATGTTATTATATTTTGTTATATTTAAAATAGTAAATCTGAAAAGTATTTTGCATTTTGTATTTAAATGCTTTTTTAAAACCATTTTGTACAACTCTGGTTAGTACTTTGGCCTCACAATAAAAGCTTGTACAAAAAATGTATTTTTTTAAAACTTATGAATAAATACGTTGTAATAAATTTCCAGATGACAATCATCGAAAACGTGGAGTACACGTGTATGACAATGGAGATGACGAACGCGACCGCGTCCAGCGAGGTGCGCGTCACACACCACTGCCCGCGGGACTCGCAGGGGCCGCCCTGCCACTACTACCGCAGTGAGTGCCCACACTGATACACACAGGACTCTCAGGGCCGCCCTGCCACTACTACCGCAGTGAGTGCCCACACTGATACACACAGGACTCTCAGGGCCGCCCTGCCACTACTACCGCAGTGAGTGCCCACACTGATACACACAGTACTCTCAGGGCCGCCCTGCCACTACTACCGCAGTGAGTGCCCACACTGATACACAACGGACTCGCAGGGGCCGCCCTGCCACTACTACCGCAGTGAGTGCCTACACTGATACACACAGGACTCGCAGGGCCGCCCTGCCACTACTACCGCAGTGAGTGCCCACACTGATACACACAGGACTCTCAGGGCCGCCCTGCCACTACTACCGCAGTGAGTGCCTACACTGATACACACAGGACTCTCAGGGCCGCCCTGCCACTACTACCGCAGTGAGTGCCCACACTGATACACAACGGACTCGCAGGGGCCGCCCTGCCACTACTACCGCAGTGAGTGCCCACACTGATACACACAGGACTCGCAGGGCCGCCCTGCCACTACTACCGCAGTAAGTGCCCACACTAATACACACAGGACTCGCAGGGGCCGCCCTGCCATTACTACCGCAGTGAGTGCCCACACTGATACACACCGGACTCGCAGGGACCGCCCTGCCACTACTACCGCAGTGAGTGCCCACACTGATACACACCGGACTCGCAGGGGCCGCCCTGCCACTACTACCGCAGTGAGTGCCCACACTGATACACACAGGACTCGCAGGGCCGCCCTGCCACTACTACTGCAGTGAGTGCCCACACTAATAAACACAGGACTCGCAGGGGCCGCCCTGCCATTACTACCGCAGTGAGTGCCCACACTGATACACACCGGACTCTCAGGGCCGCCCTGCCACTACTACCGCAGTGAGTGCCCACACTGATACACACAGGACTCGCAGGGGCTGCCCTGCCACTACTACCGCAGTGAGTGCCCACACTGATACACACAGGACTCTCAGGGCCGCCCTGCCACTACTACCGCAGTGAGTGCCCACACTGATACACAACGGACTCGCAGGGGCCGCCCTGCCACTACTACCGCAGTGAGTGCCCACACTGATACACACAGGACTCTCAGGGCCGCCCTGCCACTACTACCGCAGTGAGTGCCCACACTGATACACAACGGACTCGCAGGGGCCGCCCTGCCACTACTACCGCAGTGAGTGCCCACACTGATACACACCGGACTCGCAGGAGCCGCCCTGCCACTACTACCGCAGTGAGTGCCCACACTGATACACACAGGACTCTCAGGGCCGCCCTGCCACTACTACTGCAGTGAGTGCCCACACTAATACACACAGGACTCGCAGGGGCCGCCCTGCCATTACTACCGCAGTGAGTGCCCACACTGATACACACCGGACTCTCAGGGCCGCCCTGCCACTACTACCGCAGTGAGTGCCCACACTGATACACACAGGACTCGCAGGGGCTGCCCTGCCACTACTACCGCAGTGAGTGCCCACACTGATGAGGGTTTTTAGATGGCAGCACAGTGATGTCCTACCTCGTCATCAGGTATTTTTGTCTCCACTGCAGGAGCACGACCCTCTGTACTACCAGAGCCATACTTGGCCAGATCAGCCAGAGGTTGTAGATTTGGCCTAACTGCCCTCACTGGCCAGACGGGTTGGAGAGGTCTCATTGATGTTTGTATACTTTGTTTGTAGGTATTTCTTAAGTCGCCTTCTACGACATCCACGGAAAGACTTGGAGTGGTCCTATTCAACTTCGCCGAAAAACACACGGTTAGTGTGAATGTATCCAATAACATGCAGCAAAAAATCTAGGTTTATGGTCTAATTACAACAGTCTATTGGACCTGACGTCACTGTGCTGCCATCTAGTGTCACATATATTTGAGAACCCTCATTAAACGAACGAGCGAAGTTTGTGGTATCCTTACTAATATAATAAATAAGTACCTGGGCGACCGAGCTTTGCTCGGTTACATCTCAAACATTAACTAATTTTTTTTAAACTTGTCTAAAAACAATGCAAAATAAAAAAAAATGTATAAACTTAAACATAAAAAAAAACAAAAGTAAGTCATCGAGTGGGATTCGAACCCGTAACACTCTTTCTAGCGGTCGCTATCCTTAACCACTGAGCTAAATCAAGGCGGTCGCGGCGCGACGAAATTAGCAACCATATTCTGCGTGGAAAGAAAAACGCATGAAAACTCGAAAACACGCGTTTTCCCAAACATAAAACTAATCTAGATCGATTATTTACCCCCGAAAACCCCCATATACAAATTTTCAGCGAAATCGTTAGAGCCCTTTTCGAGATCACAGTAATTTATAAATATATATATAAATAAATATACAAGAATTGCTCGTTTAAAGGTATAAGATAATACTCAAAAAAGATTACCCTTCTGACGCAGTCGGGTACTAAGCCGCAATCGCTCGCAGGTTCGGTGTTCGACCTCAACGTGCTGCTCATGTTCTCCGACCGCTGCCGCTTCGAGATGCACGCGTGGGGCGAGAAGAAGGAGCTGAAGCTACTGGACATCCAGGAGTGGAAGTGGGAGGAGGGCACCTACTACGAAGACTTCTCGTTGTCGAGGTACTTACTTCTTACTTCCCTCGAGGACAGATTTTCCGCAATTAGGCCCGAATTTGCCGGTCCCGTTTTGCGTGGGGAGCTGCCGCCGGCCTCAGTTCTCGAACCAGCCTAGCTCCTGTAGGCGGCCCTGCACACTTCCGCCATGGTTCCCGGGTGTTCTAGGAACCTTCTTCTTATATGTGCGACATCATCGCACTCCAGGAGGAGGTGGCTCGCAGTTTCTTCAGCCTCCATGCATGCTCTGCACAGAGGACAGTTAAACCTAGGGTGAAAAGGTGTTTATTTAGTGCACAATGACCAGTAATGATGTCAATCATACGGCGTAGGTTCCTCCTTGGTAGTGCTAACAGACGTCGGGATAAACGTCTGTCCCATTGGGGCAGCGCCTCCTTAGCCTGTCGGCACGTTCGAAGGGATTGCCATGATTGAGCCTGTTCTTCGCCAATACGACTCTTGATCCAGGAACGAACCTGCGTGAAGGGAATCGGGGCCATCGGGAGGGGTCCCTCAGGTGTCATATTCGATCCCCGATGCTCCAGCTCGTCCGCTGCATCGTTACCCAGTGAGTTACTGTGACCTTTGATCCATTGGAGAGTTAACGAATATAACGAATATGAGTAAACGACATATGAAAAAAAGAAAATGAAAAAAAAAATGCTTTATTGTACATACTATTTAAGTATTACACATAGTGTCGGAGAACCCTTTTAGGCGTGAGCCTGTGCTAAGGTTCTTTACTCTTTCATCCGTGATGCGATCTTTAATAGTAGGTAACATTAGTAACAGGGTCATATATGGTCATATGAATCTCAATTATTATTTAATAGCCGAAACCTTTATTTGGGAGAAAATTTAAAACTCTTGATATTAGTTTGTTTTGCTCCAGTTCGCTTTGGGGCAGGCTAAAGCGAGATAGAAGACTGTCTCCGAACAATCCCGGAGCGCTCGACACAGGCGAATCTCAACCTTATTATATTGACACAGATTTCATTTCATTAAGCGAATCCTGAGAAGTAGGGATCTCTTATTGATAGTGACGTTTTCATGAGGAAACGAATAGGGATCATAGTAAAATAACCGGTGGACTCGCGCACGAAGGGTATCGTACCATTTTCTATGAAAAATCACGTTTGTTGTATGGGAGCTCTAAAGATTTATTTTATTCTAAACATAAGAAGGAATACAGATACAAATCAGAAAAGTAAACATACAACGGCGGATTTATCCCGTATAGGGATCTCTTCCAGTCAACTGGCCAGTAATTGAGAGGAATGTTTACTTATTATGCGTTTGGCGTTCTGTTTTTAGTATTTGTTGTTATAGCGGCAACAGAATAAGTCTGTGAAAATTTCAACTGTCCAGCTATAATCGGTTTTTGAGATACAGCCTGGATAGATAGACGGACAGACGAACAGGGGAGACTTACTAATAGGGTCCCGTTTTTACCCTTTGGATATGGAACCCAAAAAATTGTAGCGAGTGTGATTTGACATGCTCAACTGTCACAAAGGGAAGTTCTTCCCGTCAGGTTTGGGGTTGCGGGAAGAACCGCGGCTCTATCGTCGGAGGTGTGTATGCAACCAATCCCAGGAACTCTTATATCGCGATGTAGGATGTGCCAGCGCAATCTCGTATGCTTCTTGTGAACTATTACCGTGTTCGTATTGTCTCAATAATAAGAAAGTTTCCTACAACTCAAATCAGATACTATTTACGTACTCTAAACGTCAGAACGAACAATTTCTATAATGGGATTTGTACGAAATAAAGAATAATGACGTCATAGTTTATTTTTGAAGTGAAGACTTCTTTAGCGGCGTTGTGCACTTTTTTTGGAATGGGTAAAAAATGTTAAACTCGCGTCAGGACACGTGACCTGATCGAAAATTCGTAAGACGGATGGAGAGTAGACAGCTGGCGCGGCGTAGGAGAGGGAGTATCCCCCTCTCTTTCAACGGCGCGGCGAAAATGTATGCCTGCGCCTGCTGTTTCGTATATCAAAAATGCGCAACGTTAATATTCAAGTTTTCACTTCTGACGGCACTCCCAGAGTGCAACCCGTCGTTTTTTTTCTACGTTGTCGGGTATCTGTAATGTTATTAATTATATTATCTTTGCCCATAGTAAGGGACAATGTTTCCCATGAAAACCCTCATAATTGTCTTTACCAGAGTGGAGTACCGCGGGACGGTGGAGGAGACCGGCTTCGGGTTCGAACCCATCGAGAACCGGCTGTGGGTGCCGGACTACGACGTGTGGACCACCACCGAGTTCGACAACAGCTCCACCACCGACGCCTCGCCCAGGGAAGGGTTTGATAGTGAGTGCTCTAAACACGGTTTTCCAATCGCAAGCCTATGGCCGAGAAGGGGGGGGGGGGGGGTACTAAATGATTATTCTTGCGACGGTTTTCCTTAGGGCATCGCAAGCCTATGGCCGAGAAGGGTGGGTACAGAATGATTATTCTTTCGACGGTTTTCCTTAGGGCATCGCAAGCCTATGGCCGAGAAGGGTGGGTACAGAATGATTATTCTTGCGACGGTTTTCCTTAGGGCATCGCTAGCCTATGGCCGAGAAGGGGGGGTTACAGAATGATTATTCTTGCGACGGTTTAGGGCATCGCTAGCCTATGGTCGAGAAGGGGGGAGGGGGGGGGTTCAGAATGATTATTCTTATACGTCAAAACAAACATCTTCTATGGGATTTTGTATGAAATACAGGCAGATGACGTCATAGTTCTTTGGAGTCAAAGCGCTCTTATTATCAGTTTTTGTGCATACTAAATTTAAAATCACGTCATAATGGATATGTTCGAAGACAAGTGACATTATAGTGACCAAACGGCATTCATGTATCCCCTTTATATTCTTTGCAGACAGCCAAGAAGAGAAACCAAAGGACGACGACTTCAGAGAAACCAAAGGCGAAGGGACGACCTTCAACGACACCTCGGAGCCAGAGACGGAGTTCTTGTTCGGAATACGCTGGAAGAAGTAGCTGCTTATTGGTTCTGCTCATCGGCATCAGGTCTTTTTAGTCTCCACTGTATCGTTATTATACTTAGTGATCGGGTTACTCACTAGTGTTGCAAGCAATAGTATAAAATATCGATAGTGTATGACCTTGGGAAACAGTAACAATATTGATAGGACTATCGATAGTATCGATTGTTTCGATAGTATCGATAGTGTTTAATTAATACTATCGATAGTATCGATGGTACAATACAAATACAAATACAAATGCATTTATTTAACGAACTTTTTAAACTAGGATACAATAGCAAAAAATTACAAATTAAAACTAATGTGACTGTTGTTTACTGGTGGCCCCACACCTCCTGGTAAAGTTACTATTTGCATAAAGAACTATCGATATCGATACTATTGTAATATTCATCATCATCATCATCATCATTTCAGCCGCACAACGTCCATTGTAATATTGATAGTAATTAAAGCTATCGATAGTGTTTCATGCAACTAGTAGATACAGTATCGATACTATCGACAGTATCTTAATCCAATACTATCGATAGTTATACCTTTCATCAATAGTATGCAATACTATTGACAATCGATACTATCGATAGTCCTATCGATATTATGGCTGTTTTTCAAGGTCAACTATCGATAGTCAAACCTATCGATAGTTATGCAACGCTATTACTCACGTATAGAGTCAGCTACTGCCGACATCTTTCGACAGGTGTACAGTGTGTCGCGAGCCGGTGCGGTGTACGGGCCTGTAGTCACATTCGCCCTGATGAAGACCTCCGGATGAGGGCGAAACATGTCGGCAGTAGCTGACTCTACGTGAGTAACCCGTTCACTGAGTATAATAATGATTGTGTCCACTGTATCGCGCGATAAACTTGCCCCATCCCGCTTTTCATTGTGCCGTAGAGCGAGATAGTGATAGATAATAGCGGTCGATAAACGCTGTCGCAGGTGCCATGCTACGATTGCTGCTGTTTGTTGTTTTTTGTGTGTGCAAGTGGCCACCAACTGGTGCTAGATTTTTTAGGCTGCCTAAAAGCATCTGACATAGCTTGATGACTACCATACTAAGATGTAAGCCGGGACCAACGGCTTATAAGTGCATTCCGAAGCAAGGAGGAGCTCGAGAATTTTTCTATGAAAATTGTATGTATTTTAGTATTTGTTATAATAGCAACAATAGAAATACATCATCTGTAAAAATTTCAAGTGTCTGGCTATCACAGTTCAATCGATTCAGCCTGGTGACAGACAGACGGACAGTGGAGTCTTACTAGTTACTGGCTGTTACTGGATGGTACGGAATCCTAAAAATAAAACAATTAACTGTGATAGATTTATTTACGATTTATTATTTTTACATTTCATAATTACATATACATGTATGTACATAGATATAATTAGTCTTAAATAATGTCATATTTAGTTACAATTGTCATATAACACCAACTTCCTAACTAATAAATTATAAATGCAAAAGTGAGTATGTATATGTTTGTTTGTTACCTCTTCACGCTTCAACCACTGAACCTATTTAGATGAAATTTGGTATGGATATAAGCTTAAGACTCAGGAAAGAACATAGGATAGTTTCTACACCAAAATTCCAATGATGAGCGAAGCCCACGGGCACAGCTAATATTTTACTACTACGATCCAACGCGGAAATGCAGCCTGCGTTCTTGGCACTATGCTACAAGGGCACGATTTTTTAGACTAAATTCGTAGTAAACTTTTTCTGTGTATTTGTAAATAGTACCTGGGCGACCTCAAACATCGAAAATACGCGTTTTTTCCAAACATAAGACTAATCTAGATCGGTTGTTTACCCCCGAAAACCCCCATATACCAATTTTCAGCGAAATCGTTAGAGCCGTTTTTGAGATCACAGAAATATATAAATAAATATACAAGAATTGCTTTTAAAGGTATAAGAATATGTAAATTATTTTATTCTACTTATTTCAATACAATACTGGTAAGGACATGTTCAGTTTCTTAAGAAACCCCTTATCCTAGACTTTTTCATACAAACGTAGTCTACGTTTTATTTTGAAACCACATGTCAGATTTCGGTAAAAATTTGTAATTTAAAAAAATTGCAATTAAATAGGGTTATACTTGGTTTTCTATACTAGAATTATAAACTGGAAAGAAAATATAAGGATGTAGAAGTTTCCCATACTGATGGTCAAAAATGATATAACACACTATATTCTAATTTAAGTTTATATATTTAAACTAGCTTTTCGGGCGCTGCGCGGGCTGCAAGCAGCCCGCGGTCATTCGTGCGGCTGTTGAGGTTGGCTAAAATATGTTTCCAGTTCAGAAAATGGGTAAGTTTGTATGGAGGAAAATTGTCCTTGTATGGCGGCCATCTTGGATTTTTAAAAAAATCAAAAAACAAATGACGCTCGTCAAATTGCTTACAACCCCCTACATTTTGGAAAAAAAATCATACCCCTAACCCTAACCGTTTGTGCAGGCCATACCCCTTCCACATCAGGTTTCTGCAGATCTTCAAATGTCAGATTTTTCTGGTACTCACTGGAGCACCCTCTATACGACCATACATCAACCTAAACCCCACCAACCCCGCAACAGGGCAAACAACTATGTCAATCAGTGAGTGAGTCAGTCAGTGGTAATGTAGGTTTATATTTATACTAGCTTTTCGGGCGCTGCGCGGGCTGCAAGCAGCCCGCGGTTTATCGTGCGGCTGTTGAGGTAGGGTAAGAATTGTTTCCAGTTTAGAAAATGGGTAAAAACTGCAGTCAGTAAAGGAAACATCAAAATATGTGTGGAGGCGGCCATCTTGGATCCAAAATCTGAATCCAGTTTCGAGTTCCGCGGGGTGCTTTACCCCCACATGCAAAATTTCAGACCCCTACGAAGTCCCAGTGAGACGTTATGAACAAAAAAAGTGAAATTTTCTAAAATCCAGACGCCATCTTGAATTCCAAAAAAAATATTAAATTTGGATTTTTGGGCTCAAACTACATATAGATATCGATTTTCAGCCAAATCGCAAGCAGTTGACTTTCGGCGGCCATCTTGGATTTTTAAAAAATTAAAAAAAATTGGACTGCGCTTTGGGAAGTGGCTCGGGCTTCGCCCTCGCCCGCAGCTCGCCCTACGGGCTCGCGACACTCGGCCTCTGGCCTCGTGAAAATTACTTACGGGGGGGGGGGAGGGAGGGGGGGAAGGGGGGGAATGTGGGAGTGGCTCGGGCTTCGCCCTCGCCCGCAGCTCGCCCTTCGGGCTCGCATCGCTCGGCCTCCGTTCTCGTGAAGATTACTTAGGGGGGATCCAAGGGGGAGGGGGGAGTGGCTCGGGCTTCGCCCTCGCCCGCAGCTCGGCCTGCGGCCTCGCGGGGGTGGCCTTTGCTTTTGGTTTTTGGCCTCTGGCTGCGCCTAGTTACTTGTGGTGGCCGTTTGTATGAAATTTGTATGGAGGAAAATTGTCCTTCTATGGCGGCCATCTTGAATTTTGAAAAAAATAAAAAAACAAGTGACGGTCGTCAAATTGCTTGCAACCCCCTACATTTTGGAAAAAAAATCACACCCCTAACCCCAACCGTCTTCGCAGGCCGTACCCCTTCCACGTCAGATTTCCGCAGATCCTCAAATGTCAGATTTTTCTGGTACTCACTGGAGCACCCTCTATACGACCGCACATCAACCTAAACCCCACCCACCCCGCAACAGGGCAAACAACTCTGTCAGTGAGTGAGTCAGTGGTATTGTAGGTTTATATATTATAACTAGCTTTTCGGGCGCTGCGCGGGCTGCAAGCAGCCCGCGGTTCATCGTGGGGCTGTTGAGGTAGGTTAAAATATGTTTCCAGTTTATAAAATGGGTAAGTTTGTATGGGGAGAAATTGTCCATGTATGGCGGCCATCTTGAATTTCGAAAAAAAACAAAAAACAAATGACGTTCGTCAAATTGCTTATAATCTTCTACATTATGGAAAAAAAATCACGCACCTAACCTTAACCGTTTTTGCAGGCCGTACCCCTTCCACATCAGGTTTCTGCAGATCTTCAAATTTCAGATTTTTCTGGTACTCACTGGAGCACCCTCTATACGACCGCACATCAACCTAAACCCCACCAACCCCGCAACAGGGCAAACAACTATGTCAATCAGTCAGTGAGTCAGTCAGTGGTAATGTAGGTTTATATATTATTATAATATTTAAATTTACAAGGCAAAAAGTTAAAAAGTTTATTTATTTATTTTTTCCACGTACAGGCAAGCGAAGCGTAGGACACTCACCCACAAGGTGGTCTGACGACCTAACCAAGGTCGCTGGAAGGCGCTGGATGCAAGCCGCTCTAGATCGGTCGTTTTGGAAATCTTTGGAAGGGGCATATGTTCAGCAGTGGATGTTGTGGGGCTGAAATGATATTTAAAATTGGACACCAATTATAACCCTAGATAATTGAAAAAGTTTGCCGAAATCAGGCAAGTCGTTTGAAATAAAACGTAGACTACGTTTGTATGGGAAAAAGTAGTTTGGTCTAGGGTAAGGGGACTCTTAATATGATTTTTTGACCCTGATCTTAAAGACCTTAAGAAGAGCGAATCAAAAAGAAATACCCGATAGAGTTTAAATCACTCGGCTAGTTTAAAGACCGGCCGTTTGCCTAACGACAACACTTTGGGAATGCATTTAAGTATGTGCAAAAACCTGCGACTTGTATTGCCTACGGTTATTTAAATAAAATATTGTTTTGTAAATAAGTATGTTTCATTTATCACAGTTCCTTAAATATCTATTTTTTTTTGTTTTTAGTATTTGTTGTTGTAGCGGCAACAAAAATACATAATTTGTGAAACTTTCAACTGTCTAGCTATCGCGGTTCTTGAGATACAGCCTGACAGCGAAGTCCTAGTAATAGGGTCCCGTTTTTACCCTTTGGGTACAGAACCCTAAAAACGGTATTAATCGCGGTAAGTCCCGTAATACTAATAACAGCTAAATAGTCTATCTACATTCAACGTAGCTTACACCGTCATATAAACCCGTTGTCTACGCAGTGTACGACGTTGTTCGCCTCCCGCAGCCTCCCTTCCTTGGTCTTGAAAGGGCCTATCTGCCAACAGTCGTCTATGTTCATTTTCTGATCGCCCTGAAACAAATGAAACCTAGGTTACATAAATCCTACTAATATTATAAACGCGAAAGTTTGTAAGTATGGATGGATGTTTGTTACTCTTTCACGTAAAAACTACTGAATGTATTTTAATGAAACTTTACAATATACAATAGCTTATACTTACATCAGAATACCACATAGGCTAAAAATTATAAAGATATTGTGTGATAATTCTGCGCAGACGAAGTCGCGGGCACCAGCTAGTAAATATGTATACGGACAATTCACACTGATTGAGCTAGCCCCAAAGTAAGTTCGAGACTTGTTTTATGGGACACTAGCTCAACGATACTATATTTTATAACAAATACATATATAGATAAACATCCAACAGCCAGGTCAAACTGAAAAAGATAATTTTCCATCTTGACCTGACCGGGGATCGAACCCGGGTCAGCAACAGAACTGAGGTCAAAAAACTACATTTTTTTAATCAGTATCTAGACTGTTTGGATCCCTCAAATCCAACTAGCTGGGTGGATCCTACAAAATTGGTTCTCACCAATCTACCGTCGATTTTCATATGAAATTTTCGTTTTTCTAAATTAATTTTTATTGCATATTGTGTGAATTGGTTTATATTATCAAGGTAAGAAAGTCTTACTTGTGTTTTATTTGCATTTAAAAAAATAAATTAAAAAAACTACCCAAAACGTCATTCAGACGTTTGAAGCCAAGCGGTCTCCTTGGCAACATAAAATAACAAAAAAAAAAAACTATAAGAAAGAGAAAATAATAAAAAAGAATACTTTAAATAGATGAATGTCTCATTCATTTTTTTGACATGATAATATATAAAAATTAATATTTAAGAAAATAAATGAGTTTAAAGTTTTGTCACTAACAAACCCGTCATTCAGTTCACGATGACAATTCGACATTTGAACGTCTCCAATTTATGTTTGATCGTGTCGAGACGCGTCGAAACCCCATGGAACACCCGCCCACCGGCCGGCGTTTATTTGCCGCCCGTAGTCAGTGGGAGAAAGACGTGTCTTTTTGCTATTTCGTCGACCAAGTTTCGTTCGCAGTGTTTTGTCACACCTTTGCGTCATTCAGCAAAGTGCGTGTAATTTCAAAAGAATCAACCGTAAATAAATTCGAATTTATGCATATGGTAGACCCTGGTGGTCAACGATAATTGTGTGTAGTTTTACTCTTTACACACACAATATATTCTTATTACGTTAAAATTAGATATTTTGTAATGACATTATCGTGAACGTAATGACAAAATATTGAGTGATAATATAAGTTCTTGTTAATCGTAGACTATTTACTATTAAACAAACAAGATTTTTTCATACTCATGTGTACTGTATATACTAGCTGCGCCCGCGACATCGTTCGTGTGACGTATTTCGTATATTTCCTTAGGAATCAGATATTTCTCTTCAATAAATTGCATATTAAATGTAGACCTCATCATTTAGCTACCAACATCCCAAATATCATAAAAATCTGCCATAAATATAGTTTTTGCGTGATGGGTGAAAAAACATACATATAGACAGACAAAATGTAAAAAAGATATTAAATATATTTAATGGTACAAACAAAGGTTATTTAGTATATTTGTACTGTATATTGTAAATTATTCTTGATTGGGTAAAAAAATAAGTCAGGGTTGAAATTTAGAACTTTATTTGTTTATTTTTCATTTAACTTGGTGATCTCCTGATGAGACTAATACAAAAAAAAAATGTTATTCTGATTACTCAATCTTAATTGTAATATTAAGTAATAAACTAAGTACTGATGTTACTTTGTCTTTTATTTAGTATAACTAATTCTTATGAAGAAAATAAGACCAACACGTATAAATGTCATTACGCTCCTTTAGACGTCATTACGTTCACGACAATTTACATACATTTTTTTATTACTCAAAATCTATAACGGTTAACAAGGTCCAACTACTTGTAAAAAGTTGTTAGTAAGTTATACTATAGAATGTATGCCAAAAGCTTGTTATTAGAGAGAAATTCCTGTGGAAGATAAAAAATGCATCAAATTAAATCAATTTGTAGGATCCACCCAGCTGTGTGTGTGATATAAAACCAGGAAAGGTTGATTTTGCCGTCGCCATTGTGTACCGTTAGTGGGGTAGCGATTGCAAAATAGGGAGAAAGGAATTCGCTAGATGACAAAAAGTCAAATCAGACACTTTTTTGTAAATGTCCAAGCAAAATTTTTTTTGGGATTTGTATGAAATAACTAACCGTGACGTCATTCTTTTTTGGAGTCAAACAACGCTCTCAGTTTTTGTGCATTAATAAATCTAAAATTTTGGTGAAAACAGATATGTAAAGTGCCACTATTTTGTGACGTTTTATTTTATTAACTACATACATACATACATACTATCACGTCTTTATCCCTAATGGGGCAGACAGAGCATTTTGGGTCTTGCGGTTCTATGCAGAGCCCAGGGCCGCAAGACCCAAAAGCCACTTTTAGCGTCATGGTGGGCGTGAAGATAGAAAAGCAATACAGTGATGGGTTGCTAGCCGCATCGCCTGTTAACATGATTAGCATTTTTGCCCATTCCCTCGATCGGCTTTTACGATCTGCGTGGGAAGAGAAGCAGCTGGTACATTCTAAGTTTTTTTTTATTTCTCCCAGACCAGCATGGGAGTTTTTTTAACTGTACCGAATAATTTATTTTTAACCTAGTCCTCATCCTAATTCCCATACAGAGAAACATACTTTATGAGTACTTACCTTCATTTCCATATTCACAGCATCTTCAGGCGCCAAAATGATGAACGGAGTCGACTCGAAACTAAACGCAAGTCCGAAGTACGAATACTTCTTTATTTCACTCATGTATAACTCTCTCGAGTATACTTTATCAGGTTCACTACCCATCTCCTTTATTTGAAACTCTAATACGTCATAGTAATACTTAATCAGCTCATCATAATACTTTAGTCTCAAATCTTGTGTCGTACAAGCGTATATGACAAAAGTTATGTCTAAAACCGGTGATGCGCATCTTGTAAGTTGGAAATCTATTATTTTAGCCGCAACAGGAATGTTGTTGACATATTTGAATAAGAAGTTGTTAGTCCAAGAGTCTCCATGGGAAATTACACCGGTTTTATATGTATTTGTTGCAGCGTCTATCATGTCTTCGTACCTCTCTGGTATGGCAAATTGTTTGATCTTTTCCACGTAGATTGAGTTAGGATATTCTTTCTCTACAGCATCGATGGCTATGCCACTGATTCGACTCCAGAATTGCATGTACCAATCTCTTAATCTCTTATCATAGTATGTTTCAAAAACATTTTTTTTTATTTCTTCAAACTTCTCTGGGTTCTGATCCTTCATAGCGAACGATAACGCATGAAATTGTGCTAAAACTTTGAAAATCATTTTACAATGATTGTAATCTATACCTTCTTGTCTCAACGCAGGCTCATAACCATGTAAAGATTCGTCTTCTAAACATAATACATCATTAACTCCGTCGCAGTAGGAAAAGAAAACTTTTACATATTCATCAAAAGGCTCTGACATGTCCTTTGTTGTTTGGAAGTGTAATAGTTCTGGCAACACTTTTGTGTAGAAGTTGATTTCGTTTAGAAAGAATTCGTGGCTTCTAAAAGTTAGTCTCCGGGCGATGTTTTTCGGTATGGTTTTGAGGATGAGCTGGAGTTGCTTACTGCCACTGTTAGACTGGCCAAACATCTTGATTTTCCTTAGTTCGCCGAGGTAAGAGTCCCCCTTGCCTGTGTCACCATTGTACTGAAACAGAAATATTTTTGTTTGTTCATAATCTATCTTTTGAACAAAAAAATATGTACATTAATGCTAAAAACCTAAGTATCATCACATTAATATTACAAAGGCGAAAGTTTGTGAGTGTGTGTATGTTTGTTACTTCTTCACGCACAAACGGCTGGACCAATTTTGATAAAATTTGGTGTACAGGAAGCTGACATCCTGGATTAACATATAGGCTACTACAGGCGTGGGGACCGCGGGGCGCAGCTGTTACTTAATAAATAAAATAAACCTAAAATGTTATAAAGAAACTTTTTAAATTTTATTTTATTTCAACATAGTTTTAATCTATAATTAGAGTGATTACAGTGAACAAAATTAATTTTAATTACAACTTAATTATAACAAAAAATATTATAATTATAATATACAAAATTTAAAAAAATGCTCTCCGCTTGAGAGGCTTTCACATTACCTCCCAATGTGTAAACACAACTTTTTCTCCAAACCAGCTGGTGAGGGCATCTGTCAGGTTGTCACTGGTGAGTATCGGAGACACGTGTGTAAGGGACTTGAAGTCTTCTGGTGGACCTGCCATGGTCTGGAAATGATTAAGAGTATCATCATCATCATCAGGTCTTCTTGTCTCCACTGCAGGAGCATGACCCTCTCTGCACTACTGAAGCTTTACTTGGCCATGGCAGCTAGAGGACTAGGCCTACACTCTCTACGCTGGCCAGATGGGTTGGAGAGGTCTCATTCATGTATTGAGAGTATAGTTTTATTTATTAGATTCCTTTCTCATGCAGGTGTATTTGTAAATGGACTTTATCACTAAATACTGAGAAAATGAGTTTCTTTTGGCATTTCTGCCCAGCAATGGTTGTTGCAAAGCGCTGTATCAATATAGCTTTTAGCTACATGTAATGTAAATTATACTTATAGACATGTTAAGGTGCCTGTAAAGGTCTAAGGACAGAAAAAGATTTGAATTTTGAAAAAATAATTATTTATTCCAGTCTATCCTTTATGCCAAACATAAATTTTAAGGAGTACTGTACTATGAAAAAGAAAACAAGTAGAACTATTTTGGTGTACTTACCAAAATAATAACTTTAACACTTCTCTGAAACTTGGATAGGTAGTTAGGGTTACAGCACAACAGAAGAGGACTTCTCCTCTTGTGCTGTTTTTTTAAAAATTATAATACCAAGTACTTAATAACAATTTTGTCATTTTGTCAATTTTGACAATCAAAACAAATTTATGTCCATAATCCAGTCCAATTCAATCTTTCCTCCTGTGCTTTCCTTCCTCCCTCCCAAGGAATATAAACTTTCACGACAGTGATTTTGTAAATTAAGTATATAATCTGATTAAATTAGAAGTTCACTTGCAGCATAATGATAAGTCCAAGATAATAATCATTTTGATTTAGACGGATAATAGAATATATGACAGTGACATTAAATCGGGTAACGTCAATTTGTTTGACGTGGCCCGCGCTGCTATTTTCCCGCTTACAACAGAAGTGCTATTTTTGAAACGCGGAGTCACCTAAACGAATTGTTTTTCCATACAAAAAATCGTTCGTTCAGGGACTCCGCATTTGAAAAATAGCACCTCTGACTTGTTATTGTTATCAAAATAACTTTACCACGTAGAAATAGGGTCAGTTTTACAATGAACTGTAATGTAGGCCTATGTAACTTATTCCGCGCCGCGGCCGCTGCGACATTTTTACGTTTTTAGCTCGTCTTTGGCACAAATTATACAGAATATATCTGAGAATATATCCTGACTAGAGATGGGCGGCGGGTAAATACCCAATCTACCCATTTGGGAATATACCCGGTAGATTGGATAAATACCCGGTATATACCCGTATCTACCCATTTGGTGGGTAGATTGAATTTTATGAGTAATTACTTCGCAATTCGTGTCGGAAAGTGTGTGCAAGCGCTGTAATACGCTTAAAATGCAGGTTGACGTCAAATCTGACATTAAAGTATATGAAACCACCATACTAATCATACTTTGATAATAGGCTTTTTTGATTTATTATAATTTTTTTGTTGGGAGGTGCGCAAAGACATATTTAAAAGTGGTTAAATGAGTAAGAAGATATAAAATGCGATGTCAATATATGGGCACCCTCATACATGTATAGAGAGTAGGTATCTTTGACTGCTCATCCAAGAGCCTAAACTACTGATTTCGGGGTTGGTCTCGGAACAAAAGATATTCGTTTAGACGAGTTCTTCGATCCCCCATCAACTTGTCATAACATTTCTCACAAAATAGTATGCGGGTATTTACTCGTATCTACCCGTTGTATGGGAACATACAAATTTACAGGTCTAAGTTTACATTTTTTGCTGGCAAACGTAAGTAGACCTAATAAGATGCTAAAATGAGCAATCAGAGATCAAATGCGATGTCAATATACGAGCACCCTTATACATGTATAGAGATTAGGTATCTTTAACTGCTAATTTAAGAGCCAAAACTACTGATTTCGGGGTTGGTCTCGGAACAAAAGATATTCGTTTAGACGAGTTCTTCGATCCCCCATCAACTTGTCATAACATTTCTCACAAAATAGTATGCGGGTATTTACTCGTATCTACCCGTTGTATGGGAACATACAAATTTACAGGTCTAAGTTTACATTTTTTGCTGGCAAACGTAAGTAGACCTAATAAGATGCTAAAATGAGCAATCAGAGATCAAATGCGATGTCAATATACGAGCACCCTCATACATGTATAGAGATTAGGTATCTTTGACTGCTAATTTAAGAGCCAAAACTACTGATTTCGGGGTTGGTCTCGGAACAAAAGATATTCGTATAGATGAGTTCTTCGATCCCCCATCAACTTGTCATAACATTTCCCACAAAATAGTATGCCGGGTATTTACCCGTATCTACCCGTTGTATGGGAACATACAAATTGACAGGTCTAACTTTATATTTTTTGCTGGCAAATATTTTTAGACCTAACTAGATGTTAAAATGTGCAATCAGACATCAAATGCGATGTCAATATACGAGCACCCTCATACATGTATAGAGAGTAGGTATCTTTGACTGCTCATCCAAGAGCCAAAACTACTGATTTCGGGGTTGGTCTCGGAACAAAAGATATTCGTTAAGACGAGTTCTTCGATCCCCCATCAACTTGTCATAACATTTCCCACAAAATAGTATGCCGGGTATTTACCCGTATCTACCCGTTGTATGGAAACATACAAATTAACAGGTCTAAGATTACACTTTTTACTGGCAAATATTTTTAGACCTAACTAGATGTTAAAATGTGCAATCAGACATCAAATGCGATGTCAATATACGAGCACCCTCATACATGTATAGAGAGTAGGTATCTTTGACTGCTCATCCAAGAGCCAAAACTACTGATTTCGGGGTTGGTCTCGAAACAAAAGATATTCGTTAAGACGAGTTCTTCGATCCCCCATCAACTTGTCATAACATTTCCCACAAAATAGTATGCCGGGTATTTACCCGTATCTACCCGTTGTATGGAAACATACAAATTAACAGGTCTAAGATTACACTTTTTACTGGCAAATATTTTTAGACCTAACTAGATGTTAAAATGTGCAATCAGATATCAAATGCGATGTCAATATACGAGCACCCTCAAACCCTCATACATGTATAGAGATTAGGTATCTTTGACTGCTAATTTAAGAGCCAAAACTACTGATTTCGGGGTTGGTCTCGGAACAAAAGATATTCGTATAGATGAGTTCTTCGATCCCCCATCAACTTGTCATAACATTTCCCATAAAATAGTATGCCGGGTATTTACCCGTATCTACCCGTTGTATGGGAACATACAAATTTACAGGTCTAAGTTTACATTTTTTGTTGGCAAACGTAAGTAGACCTAATAAGATGCTAAAATTAGCAATCAGAGATCAAATGCGATGTCAATATACGAGCACCCTCATACATGTATAGAGATTAGGTATCTTTGACTGCTCATCCAAGAGCCAAAACTACTGATTTCGGGGTTGGTCTCGAAACAAAAGATGTTCGTATAGACCAGTTCTTCGATTCCCTATCAACTTGTTATTACATTTCCTGCAAAATAGTATGCCGGGTATTTACCCGTATCTACCCGTTGTATGGGAACATACAAATTTACAGGTCTTAGTTTATATTTTTTGCTGTCAAATATTTGTAGACCTAATTAGATGTTAAAATAAGCAATCAGTTATCAAATGCGATTTCAATATACGAGCACCCTCATACATGTATAGAGAGTAAGTATCTTTGACTGCTCATCCAAGAGCCAAAACTACTGATTTTGGGGTTGGTCTCGGAACAAAAGATATTCGTATAGACGAGTTCTTTGATCCCCCGTCAACTTATTATAACATTTCCCGCAAAATAGTATGCCGGGTATTTACCCGTATCTACCCGTTGTATGGGAACATATAAAGTGACAGGTCAAAGTTCATATATTTTGCTGGCAAATGTTTGTAGACCTAATTATATGTTATAATAAGCAATCAGATAACAAATAAGAAGGTATGTGTATATTTAATATGGATAGCATCAGTGATTTTCAATGTTTGTTATTTTTTCTTTTAGAGATAATCATTGTTTTATACATAAAATAACCTTTTTGTACATTTCTACATATAAATAGTGGACCTGCACTAAATTTTAAATAAATTTTCCAATCTACCCACCCAAACGGGTAGATACGGGTATATACCCGGTGCATATCGGGTAAATACCCAAGCGTGGGTAAATACCCGGGTAGATGCCCATCTCTAATCCTGACTGACTTGATAGACAAGAGCGCACCGGAAAGGATTTTTTATGACCCTCGAATCTGTAAGCTGTAGACCTCGGGTGTCAGCTCGATCCAAAATTAAAAAATTCAAATGTTCATTCAGTAATTAGACACATAGAGGCACTTTTACACGTCATTAGTATAATTTACATTACGTTTAGTGTATGTTAAAATTTAATTTATTTTTAAAACCACAAAGGCCACTGTTAGGTTTGAGAAGAAACGCCGAAAGAAACTAATTTTTACAGTACTGAAGTTTATCCGATAAAAAAGTTGTTTGAACAAAAAAGTTGCGTCCTATTATGGGTAATAAAACGATTTGTGACTTTTTTGAAAAAGTTTCGAAATGGCTGAAATATTTTTAAAGTTTTTGGCCCCCATCATAGTTATTTCCGCCATTTTGAAAATTTCGAAAAAGTGAATCGATGAAAATTGTACATAAATTTCGAACTGTCTCATCCGGATCGAAAATCGATTGAGAAGTGGGACCTAGGCTTATTAAATCTGTGCCTAGGCGAGAACTCTCGTATGCGAGAACTCTCGTATGCGAGAACAGCCGGACAGAAAAACTGGCGGACAGTCGGACAAAAGCATTTTCGGCTAATCTCGAAAAACGCTTCGGTCGCTCAATCAACAAAAGTTTTTACAACTGGCATGTCCTTTTTTCTTACCTATTATTAGTACATGAAAGTTTGACCGATGAAGAGGATTCAAAACAACTTGGTTTAATCTTTCACAGGTTGGGTTTTCAAAAGTACTTACTTTCACTTTTTTTATAAATCATCTTAAAGATGATCACACTTTATAAAATAGTACCTGGGCGACCGAGCTTTGCTTGGTTACATCTCAAACATTAACTAATTTTTTTTAAACTTGTCTAAAAACAATGCAAAATAAAAAATTATATATAAACTTAAACATAAAAAAAAACAAAAGTAAGTCACCGAGTGGGATTCGAACCCGTAACACTCTTTCTAGCGGTCGGTATCCTTAACCGCTGAGCTAAAAACAAGGCGGTCGGCGCGACGAAATTAACGACCATATTCTGCGTGGAAAGAAAAACGCATGAAAACTCGAAAACACGCGTTTTCCTAAATATAAGACTAATCTAGATCGATTGTTTACCCCCGAAAACCCCCATATACAAATTTTCTGCGAAATCGTTAGAGCCGTTTCCGAGATCACAGAAATTTATAAATCTATATATGTCGCAGTTGAATTGTATAATCCGTTGTTATTCAAAAACTCTAGCTGTTTGGCAATACAGCTCGGTTTTGTAAAACAGCTGAAAATATTTCAGCTCGATTGTCAATGAGCTACGTGGCTTGTCAAGTAATTTTCAAAAAGATCTGATTCGCAATCCTTTTCGAGGAATAGCCTCTAGGAGAAGATTTCTCAAATCAGATTTTAAAATAAGGTCTTACCTATTTAGATATTTGCAAAAAACCCATTGACCTTTATTTTCAAGCAAGGTCAAGCTTATTTGAGGAAGTGATGTCACGATGAAGATTTTTTGAGTAAAGTTGGCAATTTCCACTTTCAGTACTGTACTGAAGTGCCATTTTTGAAACGCGATGTCACCGAAATTACTGGTTTTTTCCATACAAAAACCGTTCGTTTAGTGACTCCACGTTTCAAAAATGGCACCCCTGTATTATATGTCACTGTCACTGTCATCTACCAACACAACAATTTGACAACAACCAACATACAGACGGTAATTTAAACAGTAGACATTGACAGTTGACAGATGTCATTGTTTTATTAGCGCTAAATTTAAACTTCGATTGCAGTGTGTCGTCACTTCCGGTGTTTTGTTTAAAATTATATAAAAAAATCCTGATAAAACGTAGAATTTTTATAATCAAATTACTTTCTTAAAATTGTCTATATTTTCGATTAAAGGCACTTTTAATACTTTCATATTTCTTAGTTGACAAGCTAATTACGTTTAACAAAACAGCTAGCGTTGAGATAGCATACAGGGTTACCATTATTAAATAAAACTGTGTTACCAAACGAAATAATATATGAGGAGACAATAGTGTTACTCGTGGGATTGAAATAAATCCTCAATTCAACTCCTAACTAAGTAATTCAGTCTCCAACATCAGAAAACACCAATGAAGAATGATAATCAGCTCGATGCAATTGGATTAGAAATATAGAAGTTTTGTAAGCCCGACAACTCAATGGCGCAGCGATTTCTTACGGCCAATTGATCCATGTGAATTTTCCATCTTGCCGGAAGGCGGGCGTCGAAATAACAATATGGGATCCAAGCGAAAGTTCTGCTTTATTCTTTTCAATCTTTTGCACTCCGAAATCACAAACGATGCCCCCGATGTCTCTCGATAAAAACAGCTTAGTCTCGGAACGCGGCGAAGAATTTACTTTATGGGAGGCCATATTTGTTGTTATGACACTGACACTTCACAAGCCACTAGTGGCAGAATTTCGAACTAATCGTTCTACAATCTTACGTAAGCCAGTTTGTTAAACGTAACACATTGGACGATCTAGCTGAATGATTTTCAGCTATATTACAAAACCGAGCTGTAATGCCAAACAGCTAGAGTTTTTGAATAACAGCGGATTATTCAATCCAACTGCGACATATACAAGAATTGCTCGTTTAAAGGTATAAGATTTAATTCCGTTGTTTTTAATGTGTGCACAAAATTAATGATGATTGATGGAAACTGAAGAACAAACAGCATAGAGTTGTTAAAAAATTGTTGAAATCAAGTTTTCCGAATCGTTAAAACAAGATGGCGGCTGTAAATTGGATTAAACTGGCAGCACACAATGCCGCCGCGGGCATTGCCTAGTCCGCTTTGTCCGGCCGGACTAAGTTTGGTGTTAGGACTAAGCTGTACAACTGCAGGCGATCTACGTCTTAAAGGAGTTTTGTTCTAAAAGTTAGCAATGCAAAATGGATTTTCCTGGTCTGAGAAAAACCATTTAACCGCGAAAGTTGTATTTATCCGACCAACCTTGTCGGGCCCATTCCACAAACGTCGGATATTTCCGACAAAAAAATGTTCGTTTGGCACTTAGCTTACGTATCCATACACACATTTATATGTGTGTATTTATATACACACATATAAATGTGTGTATGGATACGTAAGCTTACATATATATGTATTTACATTTATATGTACATTTATATGTGTGTATATAAATAAACACATTTATATGTGTGTATATAAATACACACATTTATATGTGTGTATGTCCCCAGCGGAAAAGTGTCGAATAATAAATGTTGACTATTAATACTAGATCTTAAGTTTAAAGTTGTCTTCAAATGTCTATTGATAAAGGAAATTTGTGTATTCAGTAATTGTGAAATTCGTCAAAAACATATTCCGCCAGGGAAACGTCTCTTAGGCGGAATTTTGTCAGGGATCCAGAATTCAATTAGTAGAGCAATTAATGTATCATAAAATTAAAGACAAATGTTTATGGACATACACACCATTTATATCTGTTTTCGGTTGTAAGTATTTATTTTAGATTTACCGCATGCCTTGCGCTGGATGGGGGCACGACAAATGATATACGGTCTCGCGGTGAAAGGGTTAAAATGTACCATAGAATGTGTTGCTTCTCGTTCGAACATGCGAACAATAAAAGGCATGTAGTAACTAAGAATGGATGAAAGGAGATTTACTCAAAGGACTTGGAAAAATTGCAGAAGTTTTTAAAAAAGGAGAGGTCAGCAGGTCGGCAGAGACTACGTCAGCCGGCGGGCAAGCATGAAGAGGATGATGAGTATGGATGAAGCGAAATAGGTCCGTCAGGCAGGATCATGGAATTGTATGTACTTCATCTATACCTCCGTGGTCAGGATCGTAGCAAGTGGAGGTCCATAGTCTCTGCTTACCTGTGGGAAACAGGCGTGATAATATGTATTGTATGTATGTATTTAAGATTGTTTGTTTGTTTAAACTCTTTATTGCACATTAAATATTACAATTGAAGTACAAAACATATTCATAAAAAATAAAATGTACGACGGCGGGCTTATCCCATTGAGGAATTTCTTCCAGCCAACCAAGCATCTAAAAAAACACGAAGAAAGCATCTGGGTAGTCGTGCAACAAAAACCTAACAATAAAAAATACCTAACACATATTATAAACTAATTTAAATACCAATATTACCTATACAAAATACATATAAATACATATACATACATACAAATAGCTCAATTGTCTGAAGAATCATTATAAAAGGTATTATAAAAGGCGATGCAACTAGCAACTCATCACTATTTTGATTCCTTTTTCTATTACTTTACCCGTCTTTAAGCTAAAAGTACCCTTTGCCAGTGTTTATCTCTATTATGGTGTGGGTGGCATCAGCTGGAATTCTTAGTTGCTTTCTACCATTACCCTAGACTGTTCCGTACGGAGTCTACCTTTTATTTTAAAACTACATGTCAGATTTTGGTAAAAAATTGTCATTTTAAAGAACTTGCAATCATCATCATCAATAAATTTAAGAACTAGGTTCTTGTCGGTGGAGTATTTTCCATGTCTCCCTATTTTCTGCTAAATGCTTGACCTCCTTATACGTCACAACTTTTGCCTTTTCTTTTACTTCATCCATGAACGATCAATCTTGCAATCATCTAGGGTTATAATAATTGGTTCCCGACGGTAAAATTATGAACTGGAAAGAAATTATAAGGATGTAGAAGTTTCCCATACTGATGGTCAAAAATGATTATAATAACACACTATATTCTAATTTAAGTTCATATTTTGACTGTGAAAACCAGTTATATATGTACCTAGATATGTGCAATATTAAATTATTATTTTTTTGCCGAAATCCGGCATGTCGTTTCGAAATAAAACGTAGACTACGTTTGTATGGAAAAGTGTAGTTTGGTCTAGAGTCTTCTTCTTATTGTGTGTGTTAGTGACTAACGCTAGTGTCAGAGTTTTTAAACCGCCTTAAAGGCCTCTGATATGGTTTTAGGTAACGACCAATGTCAAAGATAGTGACCGGGACCGACGGTTTAACGTGCCCTCCGAAGCACGGATCATCTTACTTATTAGACAATCAGGTGATCAGCCTGCAATGTCCTAACCAAACTAGGACAAGAACACAAAGTCGTTGCCCCCGCCGGGAATCGAACCCGGGACCTCCGGGTGTGAGCCGAACGCTCTAACCATTACACCACGGAGGCAGTTGGTCTAGAGCAGTGGTTCCCAAACTTATTTTGTCTACTGCCCACTTTGAGAATAAATATTTTTTTAGCGCCCCCATTTTTTCACCTATTTAAAAAACCACTATAACTTCAAATTAAATGAATTAATTATTGTGACCTATATATGTATATTAACGGAGAATTCTAAACGAAACTTTTACTATAACCCGCAACTTGAAACCTGAGCGCAGTTGGTAACATACAACGGCGCTTAGGTCTCAAGTTAACTCTTACGGGCTCCACCTGCCAATAAGAATGATTATTGAAACGCAACTTTATAGTATTAAAACAGAGTATCTTTTATTCAAAATATAACTAAAAGAAACGGAGCGACCGATTGACATGATTTTCATTTTTTCTATATTCAATAAAATAGGACAGATATATGAACTACGCGGAGAGAAATATAGAACCGAGTTTGAGCAATCTTTTAATTCATATTAGTTGATGTTCACAAGTTGTTGTTGAGAGTCGAGAGCTCTTGCAGTCGTTGTTTAAGAGGCCTCCTAGCTAAATAAAGCTCCTAGCAAAAAAAAAAATTTCTTTCTGGGTCTCTTACCGCCCCCCTTGAGACCTGCAGCGCCCACAAGGGGGCGTTATCGCCCACTTTGGGAAAGACTGGTCTAGAGTAAGGGGACTCTTATTCGATTGGCTCACTTCAAACACTTCCTCAATAGTCAATTACAGCATTAATTAGTTATGATTTGAATGCAAATGCCGTTTACTCAGTATAAACGGTTCCCAAGTATATTGGCGCGAACTTTGGCGGGAAATTCATAGTTTGTGTTGTGACTTCATTTGTGTTTGCTGTTAATATTACTGTGAACAAACTCATTACCATCCTATGTATTTGTTATTCTGGCATTTATTTTTGATTTATGTACCATCTCATATTTTAAAGTTCAGTTTATTATTTTAAAAGTGAAGATTTGTAATTGGCATATGTATTTAAGGGTGTGTTATATAGTAATAATGCTGTAAATCTTCCTAAGAAAATAAAATAAATAAATAAGTATAAAATATAGTATCGTTGAGTTAGTGTCCCTGTATAATAAGTGTCGAACTTTGTCCCTATACATATATTTATATTTATTTATTCATCGTGAGATGAATACCACCTAGGTATATATAAAAGGGTTTTTACGCACGTACTGTAGTCGGAGAAGGCCGACTAGTTTCGATTGGTTTAGACGTCATCCACAGGGCGAGTGTTAGTGACTACGTGAGTCATCACCATCATCAGGTCTTTTTGTCTCCACTGCAGGAGCACGACCCTCTGTACTGCCAGAACCATACTTGGTCAGGGCAGCCAGAGGACTTGGCCTATACTCGCCACGCTGGCCATGTGGATTGGAGAGGTCTCATTGATGTTTATAACTTTTATAAGCTTTGTTTATTCGTTGTAGCTTGTGTTTAACTGTCTGGCTATCATGGTTCATGAGATACAGCCTAGTGACAGATAGACAGACGGACGGACAGCGGAGTCTTAGTAATAGGGTCCCGTTTTTACCCTTTGGCTACGGAACCCTGAAAATGCTAAACAACCACCTGAGTAAAAACGGTTTCGTCACCTCAAAATCACATCGCAATCAAATTAAATGATACCTACACCGCTTTCAGCGCTCCTGGCGCTCAAATATTCAAAGGGAAGCAGCCATCCCTGCCCTGGACCTAGCGGGGTAGAACAGGACACAATACCCCGGGAGGTTAGTTGGTGTGGTGTCAATTTAAAAGATATATACATACTCATCATTTCAGCCGCATAACGTCCACTGTTGGACATAGGCCTCTCCCAAAGATTTCCAAAATGACAGATCTAGAGCGGCTTGCATCCAGCGCTTTCCAGCGCCCTTGGTTCCGTCGTCAGACCACCTCGTGGGTGGGTGTCCTACGCTTCGCTTGCTTGTACGTGGTCGCCATTCGAGAACCTTTTTGCTCCATCGGCCATCGGTTCGTCGCGTAATGTGTCCCGCCCACTGACATTTCAACGAGCTAATCCGCTGGGCTACGTCAGTGACTTATATTTTACATACATAATATCACGTCTTTATCCCTAATGGGGCAGAAATAGCACTTTGTATCTTGCGGCTCTGAGCAGACAGAGCACAGGGTTGCAAGACTCAAAAGCCACGTTAAGCGTGAATAAGAAGTGGGCGAGAAGATGCAAAAGCAATCAATATATTGATGGGTACTAGCTACCCATTGCCCTGCATCGCCTATTACATTACATTTACATAACGATGAATAATATTACAAAACAAGGTTGACAGGAAGAGATTCCATTATGGGGTTATCCCATCCGCCGTTGTCAATTTATTTTATTATTTTTGTATGTAATTGTGTTTTTTCATAGTACAATAAAGTTATTACAGACAAACAAACATACTTATTAGCATTTTCGCCCATTCTCTAGATCGGCTTTTAGGATCTGCGCGGGAAGAGAAGCAGATGGTACTTTCAGAGTTTCAGGCACTCAAAAGGAAGCTACGAACCATGGATTATGGAGTTGGTGGAGCAAACAGGACCCTAAAGCCCAAGGCACAGAATTAGTACCAGTATGATATGACCATGGATAAAGGCAAGCAAAGCGTGGGACCCAGCCACAAGGTGGTCTGACGACCTGACCAAGGTCGCTGGAAGGCGCTGGCTGCAAGCCGCTCTAGATCGGTCATTTTGGAAATCTTTGGAAGAGGCCTATGTCCAGCAGTGGATATCATGCGGCTGAAATGATGATGCCCATAGATGGCAAGTTTAGTTTAATTTGTAAATATACCATGGATACATGTATTGCAGGCTAAATGTACCTACATTATCATATTAGGTATCAAGCGTAGGTGCGTTAAACTAAGAATTGGCGTGTGCTTTTTAACAATATCTTTAATGATAGTGACTATTGAGAATTATCTGTATGCATTTCAAAAAACTTTTAAGTACAATAAAACAGGATGAATTTCTTGACTTTAAATTTTGAAATGTATGTAGCCCCATATTAAAATCATTTTATTTTGTCATATAATACATAGCGTGAAATGATTTCAATATGTCATATTATTGAGTTAGTATCCCGTAACACAAATTTCGTACTTACTTTGGGGCTAGCTCAATCTGTGTAATTTGTCCCTATTTATTTATTTATTGCACCATTCATCCATGGCATATTTTATTACCAAACTCACCAACAATGTACTGGGGTGCTAATTTTGAAATACAGAGTTTTCCACACAAAAACTAGTGATTCCTCGTTTCAGAAATGGATCCACAGAGTTATTTCTTAAACTTTGAATTTGGCAATGACTTCAGACTTTCTGCTTTATTACCATGTACATGGGCGAGATTTGAATCATGGCAATAGGCGATGCGGCTAGCAACCCATCACTATTTTGATTCCTTTTCCATCTTAACGCCCACCACCACGCTAAGCGTGGCCTTTGGGCCTAACGGCCCTGGGGTCTGTCTACCCCGTCAGGGATATAGACGTGAAAATGTATCTGTACCATGTAAATAGCTGTTTTTGCGAAACGATGCAGTAGACTAGTAATTTTGAGTTTGTTTTTGAGAGCGAAGGGCGCCTGCAATGTGGTGTGCCCCAGGTTCAGATAACCGTAGATCCATCCCTGCCAACACATGGTACGCAACCAATTTAACATGAATAATTTAGGACACCCGAAATTCGAAGTTCACTCAAAGTCGAAATGGTCATTTACAATTTAGTAGCATTATAGACGTATCCCAGTGGGGTTGAATTGGGACGCCGAGACTGGGTTCTGAGTGAGATGAATTATAAATGGATGGAGCGAACGAGAATGTCAACGGATACCTTACGACAGATACGGTGCGAGCACGCGTAGGTACAACCAACTTACTATGACCAGGCCTGTGTCACTCCCCGTTTAGGTATCGAAAACATACCTACATCAATCAATATCAATACATCAATACATATAATCAATACGTATAATAAAACAGTAGGAACCGCGTGTCTGTACATTTGATAAAAATTACAAAAAATGGATGTGGGCGATAAGAAAAGAGTAACAGAACACAAAAAAGATTTTTTAAATTCTCTCTTCGGTTGGTTTGATGTAGTGCTATCTGATTGCGAATCTTCCTGTATGATATTAGATTTTTGTCTGTCTGTCTGTCTGTCTGTCTGTCTGCCTGTCTGTCTGTCCGTTTGTCTGTCTGTCTGTATGTACTCGCTAATCTTTAAAACTACTGAACAGATTTTTTACGCGGTTTTCACTAAAAGATTAAGCTCATCCCTGAGCAACATAACATAGCTTTGTTTTATCGAAATCTGTTGTCAGATAAAAAAGTTATCATCATTTAAAGTTTAAAGATAATTTGTCTATGGGTGGTTGTTTGTCTGTTAGTACACGCCAATCTCAGGAAATACTGGACGGATTCGAATGAAACTTTTTTTGTTATGTAGCTGTTAAGCCTGAGCAACATATAGGCTATAATTGATTTTGGAAAATGGAACACCTGATGCAGAGCCTTAATGGTCCAGTTAAACTATAAGAAATATAACAATGACGCCTTAGCAAAAGTTGTTTAGCCTGCTGAGCACTTTTTGTTGAGTTATAAAAATCAAAGACCTGAAACACCTGATGCAAAAACTTAATGGTTCAGCTTCAACTACAAGAAATATAAAAATGACGCCTTAGCAAAAGTTGTTTAGCCCGCTGAGCATTTTTTGTTGAATTATAAAAATCGAAGATCTGGATCACCTGATGCAGAACCATACTGTCTGAGTCCAGCTAAACTATGGCATGCAATGGATTTCTAGGTAAAAGGAAGGGGCCAAGTTCTGACGCGAGCTAAATTTAACCGTATCGCTAACCACATTGAGTAGATATTTCTCTGAATTTCTTTGCTGAGTAAGACTTCTGTACATAAGTACCTACTAGTGCATATTCTGTGACACAGAATACGTAATAATATTAACAGAAAAAAAAAACTGCTGGACAAGAAATTTGCTAAATTAAACCCAGTTATAGCGTAGTAAAGTCCTATTTTGTTTGCACGCCGCGAAAAAGACTACTTATAAGCCTAGCGTAGCTACCGGCTTGACGAGTCAAAATGTTTCTTACGTCTGCGACGCATATAGAGAGATATGCAGCAGACGCATATCCCTATAACTCTCTAGCGTAAATTTAAAAAAAAATTCAACCTTATATTTGTGAATAAGCCATTTTTGTGGGGTTAGCAACATACCTAAACCCCAGAATTAATATGAGTATTACATACAGAACGGAATTTCCTGCTCTCGTGCAATATATGTCCCCTTACGCCACCTCTCCTCCGTGCTAACTGTCTCCGTGGTGTAATGGTTGGAGCGTTTGGCTCATACCCGGAGGTCGCGGGTTCGATTCCCAGCGGGGGCAACGACTTTGTGTTGTTGTCCTAGTTTGGTTAGGACAGTGCAGGCTGATCACCTGATTGTCTGATAAATAAGATGATCCGTGCTTCGGAGGGCACGTTAAGCCGTCGGTCCCGGTCACTGTCTTTGACATTGGTCGTTACCTAAAACCAAGTCAGAGGCCTTTAAGGCGGTTTAAAAACTTTGACACTAATGTTAGTCACTAACACACACGATAAGAAGAAGACCTCTCCTCCGTTCTCGCCTTGTGGAGGGTGTTGAGTGGTTGGCTGCAGGTAACACCGCAGGGTGCAGCTAGTACAAGGATATTTACGTCAGCTGCAAGGAAGATGAAAACTTAACAGGTTATTCTCGAATATAGGCGAACTTCTAACGTAATCTAAACTTATGTCTAGTCTAGATATTCTGCTCAGAGAATACCAAGTTTGTGAAGGCAGGCATACTCAGCATTTTGACATTATACTTCCTTAACATCAGGTCATCGCAGGGTCGGTCAGGGCAAGTTGGAAAATGGCCTTTTTCAAATTGTTCTATGTCTTGGATGTTTATCTATATATTTGTTATAAGTTATAAAATATAGTATCGTTGAGTTAGTATCCCATAACACAAGTCTCGAACTTACTTTGGGGATAGCTCAATCAGTGTGATTTGTCCCTATATATTTATTATTTATTATTAACATAGGCTGTAGGCACCATCTGCCTGTAAAACAGCCATAAATCACGGTAAATGTACTTTATGATGACTGCAAGTGCTTAATACAGAAGTAAATAAAGAAAGGGTCAAGTATTGAGCGAGCATGAAGGTACACTCTACGTAGAATAATTTTTCAAGACTAAAAACAGACTGAAACATTGTCTACAACAACTATTACTATTACATGTACTACACAACCGATTTTGATAAAATTTCTGCCTCCTGAATAGTTTTCAAACAAGGAAAGAATTTTCCAAATTAGTCCAGTGTCTTCGAATAATAAGTAAGTACATAAAAAGCATATTATTAGTCATATAACGTCCTTTTTATTAAGCACAAATCAAAAATCATATATGAAGGTTACACTTTTTAGGTCTTACTGCCATTCTTTTTATACATATCAACTCTGAATAGACTATACGCAAAAATCTTATGATAATATAAGGGTAGCGTATAACAACATCTTTAGGCACCTTATGGGGCTGAAATCGTGGTGTAGTGCCTCTGGGATGTTCACAGAGGGACGTGTCAAGACTTTTAGCGCCATACACCGTCACCGCGTAGTAAATTTTATGTCCAGGGTTGCCATGTGTAAAAACAGCATTGTACAGAGTCTGGCAGAGAGACTTGTATCTACCGATACCTACAGATACAGACACTGGTTGGCTAATGCCGCCACGTTAAAGGAATTCCTTGATTAAAAAATTTTAAAATTTGAAATGTATTGTGAACAATTTTATTTTTAAATTGTATTTTATTTTATTTTTATTTTATTTTATATTAACTATGGATCTTTTGTGTCTGCAATAAAGCATATTATTATTATTATTATGTTGGTACGCTTTTCAGCCACGGGTCCATGGGGACCCGGTCCTTTGAGGCGTTCATGGGGCCAAAGCCAACATGAAGAGGCCTTTATTATTATGTTGGTACACTTTTCAGCCACGGGTCCATAGGGACCCGGTCCTTTGAGGCGTTCATGGGGCCAAAGCCAACATGAAGAGGCCTTTTAGTACCTTTTTATCTAAAATGTGAGATGGCTGCATCTACGGAGGTCTATCCCTTAATGTACCATTGAGATGCACTAACGGACAATCCTCCATAGCTGCCGAACTATTGCCAGGGAGGGATTAACTTGGTTTGGGCTATGTGGATGGGATGTTAGTGGGCCGGGTAACTGGGTTATGGAGTGAGATACGGACATCTACCTAAAATCTCTCACAGTAATTTTAACCTGGTAGATGGTGACTTGCTGCTCGATGGCTACACTGCCTGTGGGCACCCTAACTAGCCACGAAAATGCGGCCAGGGCGCAACACAATGAGCAGCTAAGGGTGTCGAGAGGTGCGGCTCCGGTTTCACCATCACGGGGCTTACCCCCGAGAGCGGGTTTCCCCGTTATTACGCCATTACGTGCAATACACTTCCACCCTGGAGCGTATGTCCTGCTCTTGCGACTCCACTCTGGCCGGCCAGTTAAGGCAAGACAGAGGCGGGGGGTGTGTAACTGTGTGTATGTGTGTGTGTAAGCGCATGTGTGTATGGTCCCCCTGGAGGTAGGGTACGTGGTGTCGCCACTCACCATCAGCTCGCCACAAGCTGCCCTGCGTTGACTGACTGCACTGGGAATCCAGTGGGCGATGGGGTCGTCACGTCCCGACTTATTATTATTATAATCACTATTATGAGATGATTCAGTCCATAATTTTGAATAACTCTTCCCAATAGTACTTATACTGAAAGCCCAATGTAAGTATCATAGAAGTAGATTTTTTTTACTTTAAAACTCATACAAATCGAAGTAGTCACGTGATATCGTTACCACGGTTTTTGGATTTATTTCGATATACATTTATTGGAACAGTTGTTCTAAATGATAGACTGAATCACACTTAATAAAAAAAAGAACATTGTATACATTTGAATTGAGTTTCTTTTTAAAGAAGTTGAAACTAGTTCTTTACGTCCCTAGGCTCTGTTTACCCCGGGATAAAAGCGAGTTAGTGATTGGGACCGCATATTGCAGGTATTGAACCTACGTGATATAATTTTTTTTTTTATTTTTTTTTATTTATTTATTCAAAAAACCAACAGCTTTTTACAAACAGTATGTTAGGTTATATAAATATCATTTTTTAGCCAATAACAGGTTTTTTTAAATAAGACTAATATGACCCTAGCACAAGTGTGAGTGTCTGAGTACCTAGTTGTAAAAAGAAAAAGAAAAACTGTGAAAAGTGTGAGTGGTTTATAATTGTGTGATTAACTGTTTACCTAAATCTGCTATCCCATATAATATTGTAGGATTTTGGTTTTAAATGAGGTTTTAGAATTGAAAAAAATATCAACATCTGAGAAAAGATCATTATAAGTTGTACTCATTCTATTAATAGGGGAGTTTTTAGCGTAATTTGTTCGGCTGAATGGTACATGAAATAGTTTAGAGCTAGTGTGCCTGGTACGCTTATTGGGTACATTCAGACAAACTTCGGAGACAAGATGTTCGTTACCAAAGTAACCATTGGCTAATGCATGAAACAGTGTCATATCAGTTATGGTTCTACGATTTTCTAGTGAAACTATATTAAAAAGACGGCACCTTTCCTCATATGTCTCCGAATGCGTACGATTACGAAACTGTAAGTGCTTTAGAAACCTTTTCTGTATCAATTCTAGATGGTCGATATGTGTTTTATATTGAGGCGACCAAGCACAACTAGCATACTCTAATACATTGCGTACGTAGGCATAATAGACTAATTTGATACAGTTTACGTCTGTAAGTGGTTTACATACTCTAGTAACAAATCCGAGATTCCTGTAAGCCTTGTTAAATACATTGTCATACTGAGGGTTAAAGGTCAGTTTATGATCTAACAATATGCCAAGATCATTTACAGTATCGACTCGATTAATTACATTGTCATCGATTTTATAAGAGAATTTTATAGGATTAGGACTTCTAGAAAATGTTATACATTGGCATTTTGAAGAATTCACAGTGATTTTATTTAAATCACAGTACTGTTCCAAGCGGTTTAGGTCATTCTGGAGTTTAATGCAGTCTCTAACGTTACTAATGTCCAAAAAAATCTTTTTGTCGTCGGCGTAAAGTAAATAATTAGAATGGTCAAAACATGTATAAATATCGTACAAGTACGCACAGTAAAAAAGAGGCCCTAAATGCGAGCCTTGTGGGACGCCAGAGGGCACTGACACAAAGTTAGACCTAAGACCACCAATAACAACAGCTTGTGATCTATTGCTCAGATACGACTCAACCCATCTCAGCAAATCTCCGTGAATTCCGAGTTGGTTTAGTTTAAGAAGCAGGATGCTGTGAACCACACGGTCGAATGCTTTTTCGTAGTCCGTGTAGATCACATCAACCTGCCTACCTTTTGCCATATGTTTAAGAGAGAAATCTACTAAATGAAGAAGATTAGATAAAGTAGAACGGCCCTTCAGAAAACCATGTTGTTCGGTAGTAATGCCTTGTGCGATATTAGGATAAATAAAATCATAAACTAATTTTTCGAAAATCTTAGCAAATATATTTAATATAGATATAGGTCTGTAATTCTCGACCTTCAACTTAGATCCTTTTTTGTGTACTGGTACAATATGCGCCTCCTTCCATCGTGCAGGAAATACACCTTCTTTTAGTGATCTATTAAATATGATATATAGCGGAGTAACAAGAGCTGAAGCACAACTACGAATGAAGTAAGGAGGCAGACCATCACTACCAGGCCCCTTGGATATGTCCAGTGATTTCAGGGCTTCATGTATGTCTTCTTTTGTGATATGAAAGTTGCTAATATGTCTAGTTACGCCGTTCTTTGGAGGAGGCAAATTTTGGTAAGTATTATCGACATCGTTTGGTTTAGAAAACATACTAGAAAAATAATAATTAAACACTTCAGTAACTTCATTATTGGTACTATATATTTTACCTTCGAATGTGACTGATTGGGGATAATTACAAGTACCACGTTTGGACTTAACAAATGACCAAAACTTTTTAGGGTCTTTTTTAATGCTACTCTCAGAATATTTAATATATTGTAGATAACACTCTTTTTGAATTCTTTTTTGGCGATTCCGCAATAACTTAAATTCTTCATAATCCAAACGGTTTCCTGTTTCTTTCCAACGTCCGTGTGCTTTGGACTTTTCTTTTATAATACATATTAAAGAACGACTATACCAATCAGGATAAACAAAAGAGCCGTGATTTTTTGAGGTTCTTTTAGGCACAAATTGATTTATGCAATTATTGAGCTTGTCATAGAATATATTGGTTGCTTCATCTACTGTTCCTTCACTCAAAAGAGACTGCCACTCAACTTCATTAAGAGTACTTATAATATTGGTGTAATCCCCGCGGCGGAAGTTGTAACGTTCACTAGAATTAGATTGCATTGGTGGAGTAAAGATATCAGAAATATTTATGCTTAAGGAGGGATGTGCAGGGTCTTCGTTTATAACCGGATCATCAGAGCGAAGCAGTTCAAGGTGGAAGTTGCTACAAACAAGATCAAGTACGTTACCACTACAATTTTCAAATGTATTATATTGATTCAGTCCAAACAAAGCAAGGTTATCTAACAAATTAGATGCAACTTCTTGTACCACAGAAGGCCCACTTTTCCGCACAATAGGAGGGTTTTGAGTCCATTGAATACAGGGAAGATTAAAATCACCGGTTATTAAATAATAATCCGCCGGGGTTAAATTTATGGCCTTCTCAATGACGTTAAGAGATTCCAATATGGTTGTGGGCTGTGCTTTATCATTAGAATAACCAGGTATATACAATGCCGTAATATGAAGGTTTTTACATCCCCTGCTTTTGTCCATATCCCTAATTGGAATTGTGACCCAAATCATCTCCAAAGAATCATGTACCAGTTTACTATCAACGCTAGCACAGAGTTCCCTCCTTACGCAAACCATAACGCCACCTCCCCATTTCTTTGCCGAAGTATTAGTATTTCTGTCTAATCTAAAAACGTCATAACGACTATCACAAATCTCACTATCCAAAAAACCAGTACACAACCAAGATTCTGTAAAGATCAACACGTCATAGTCATTACATAATATTCCCTGATACAATAAGTCGCATTTAGTGCGTAGTCCACGCACATTTTGGTAATATATATTTATTTTTTTATTGAATGATAAATAAAGACTATCAGCAAAAAAGTATATTTAAATATATTTTTAGCACTAAATTGCGACTCAATTAATAAGAATATCTTATGTTTAAATCTTACAATGTAAGCAATAATACCTACAACCTTCCCATTTGCACAATACGGTATAAAAATAATAAACATTGTATACAAAATTATGCTATTCGTTGATAATGGCAATTTATGATCATATTCAAGTATGGCATATATGTGGTCAAATAATAATATCAATACGGAATCATCAAAACAACCTCTGTCACAATATCTCATGCAATCGCATTGAGTTGATCGACGGGAAGGTACTGTGATATACTGGCGGTAGAAGAACATAATCTTCATAGGAATCCATCCATTAAGAATTTTACAGGCGTTATAAATATAACATACGTACATAAGATTAATTGACGACGGTATAATTAATCTCGAATGGCAAATTATGTTGGATAGTCCATATCCAATTCTAATACTCAACAATGCATTTGTCGCACATAGGTTAATTTGAATTATAATTTAATTTAGGATAGTTTCATTATTATTTGTTATTACTTACCTACTTTATCTTATTTTATAGTTGTAATTTACTTTTATTTTATTTTTAAAACTATGCGGCAGTCATCTTATATATTAGTTCTTAAGAATTGTAATAATGTGGCTGGGAAACCTTATTTTAATTATATTTTTATGAACCCAACCACATAGGCATATTGTAGTTATCATACTATCACCAATATGTACTATTGTATTGACCTTCGAACTAACCTTACACGTGCCATGTTTTATGTACCTTTTGTATGAAGATATTTCATGTCTGAACATGTTTGTGAAAATAAACGCCCCTTCACCCACCAGCAAATGAAATATCCAATAAGAATTTCTAGTTTTGCCTAGGAGTCTTTGAGATGGTTGCTATCCCAAGCCTGATCCCAGGGCATATAACGTAACCATCTCAAAGTACCGGCACTATCCGCTGAAGACTATTTACTTTACTATACGCTGTACGCGTCGTAATTTTCAAAAATATTAGTAACATTGCTGGTGAAACGTGGGTCCGTCATTTTTTATTCTTGTTTTTATTTCACATCCTGTCAGCCAGATGGCAATTTTCTGTAAAACTAGGTAATCTAGTATCTGACTGACTGTCTTACCTACATAGCTACAGTTCACAATTCCTTCGAGCCGGATCCACGTATTGGACCTAGGGTCCGTCTGTCAAAGGTAAACAGAGTATGAGTTCGGTGCGCCCGTCCTCCTCTGCCGCATGAACGACTGAAAAAGTCGCGGGTAGCTTTCGCTGTCATTCTCCGTGCCACATCAGAGTATGAGTTCGGTGCGCCCGTCCTCCTCTGCCGCATGAACGACTGAAAAAGTCGCGGGCAGCTTTCGCTGTCACTCGCCGTGTATTACAGAGTCGATCCGTACCCACGGTATCCTCTGCGGGTGACTTTCGTCACCATTACTCCGTGCACCACTGACTGCTCAGCAGTTTTCGCCAGCTTTAGCTGTGACCCTTGGTCTAGTAGGCACGGTCCTCGACCAAGGGACGTCGTGTTACTAATTTTATTTTTTTCCTTTATAGCGATAGTCAGGGTTTTTTATTAGGTTAGGACTAGGATTATTATAGGGTATTTTTATTTAGGGACCCCTACGTGTGCATTTCCTTGACATAATAATTATATATATAAAAATGTCAGGAAAAGGTCATGCTTTGCGTTCAAAGGGCCCTCTGCCCTCCGAGTCTACACCAAGCCCAGGTGAAACCTCTGAAGGTGTCACCAACACGTGGTCTAAAACCGACTCTCCTCAAGAGACGGACCAAAGTCAGGCGAACCCAAACCCCCCTGAGGTCCGGGAGGAGGTTCATTTTGAGGATGCAGATAATAATAGCGCCGCGGGTACCATAGTGGATGGGCCGCGCTCCGTTAGGGAGGATAGGGACTATAATCTCGCTATGGCCGAATTGGAGTTGAGAAACGCAGAACTTGAGAGTGCTCGAAAGGCGGTTGCCGCAGCTAATTCCAAATTAGCACTCGCTCGTATTGAACACGAGCGTTCGTCTTATACGGCTCCACCTAATGCAGTAGAAGAGCGCGTCTCTAACTGGGTAACTCACTCTACCACCGTACGGGGTTGTCTTAAGGACCCGGGTCCACCCCGAGCGCCGCAGAAGCCTACGTATCGCACTCAGCCAGATGCGTCCACGAGTCACTACGCGCCTATTGTTCATAGATCAGTGCCAGATTTAACGCCATTCTCAGGCGACGTTCAGGATTTCCTTGCATTTAAAGCGGAATTCGAAGATACAGCCTCTATGTGCTCTCCTTCACACAATATAAGTAGAATCCGAAAGGCCTTACGAGGCGAGGCCAAGGTCGCCGTAAAAGCCATAATGTATACGGCGCGCGACCCGTACGAAATTATTGAGGCCTTAGAAAATCACTTCGGAGACCCCGAAGAGATAGTTCTTACTGAGATTCATAACGTAAAAAAAATGCCTCGTTTAGCTGACGATAATGCCAACATTATTTCTTTCTCAGGGCATGTGGCCAATTTGGTAGCAACCATACGTGCCCTAGGCCAAGATAAATATTTATATGCGCCAGAGTTAGTAAATAAAATCGTAGATAAATTAAATTTATTGATTAGGTATGAATGGTCAAAATATAAGGTGCAACATAAGGACACACCTGACCTATTGGCATTATCTGAGTTTCTTCGTCAAATTAGCTCGGCAGCGCGTGTAACTCGTATTCGCACAAAGGCTCGTGTTCATACGGCAAGCGCCTTGCCCAATAGTAATAGCAAACGTAACGCTAGGGACGACAGTACAAGCAGTTCCGAATCATTTAATTGTAGTACAGTAGCGCAGGTAAATAATCCTAAAACAAAAGTTGCGCGTAGTCCAAAGGTTCATAAGCCACGTCCTACGGGACAGTCAGTGCCAACAACATCTGTGAAAAATACTAAAACAGACAATAAGTGCGTAGTCTGTTCATCTACCAATCACGAGGTAATTTCTTGCGCCGATTTTATTAATAGTAGTGTTAGTGATAGATGGCAGACTATTAGGAATGCTAAGTTGTGTTATAAGTGTTTAAAACCATTGCATAAGCGCCCTTTCAAGTGTAAATATAAGCCATGTGGTGTATCTCAGTGTGAGGCGGGTCACCACAAACTTTTGCACGGCCTAATTCGCCTAAGTGAACCAAATAGCAAAGTTTCAAGCGTGAATCATCTCTCTTCTAGAAGTGTGTTTTTAAAAATATTGCCAGTCGAGTTAATCGGCCCTTTAGGTGTGGTAAACACATGGGCTTTGTTAGATGAAGGCAGTTCCCTGAGCTTGATTGAGCGACAAACAGCTAGCAAGCTGGCTCCTCAGAAAAACTGCCATCCCTTAGCCATTGCGGCCGTAGGCGGGCAAATATTACATGACCACGATTCTTGCGAAATAAAAGTGTCCATTCGTGGTCATCATAGCCGAAATTTAGAGTCCATAAAGCTTCGTACAATCAGTGAGCTAAGCATTTCTCCACAAGAAATTAAAAAAGAAATGCTAGAGCAATGCACACACTTAGAACATATAATAGATCAACTTTGTTATGAAAAAGGGACGCCCTCTGTTATAATAGGACAGGATTTTTGGCACTTGATAGTATCTCGTCAAATAATTAGTGGTGGAAAAAACCTACCTGCAGCTTCTCTTACAAAGCTAGGATGGGTACTCCATGGCAAATTTTCATCACCCAATTTAAATAAAGCTTTTGTTAGTCACGTACGGCCAATCTCAGAGTCAGACATTCATAGTTTAATGAAACAACATTTTTCTATAGAGTCATTAGGTATCGAACCTAAAAAACCTAAAAACGATCCTAACGACAGGGCTTTAGCTATATTAAAATCCACTTGTAATAAAACCTCAGACACTCGTTACGAGGTAGGTTTACTATGGAAAAGCGACAACGAAACTTTACCTGATAATAAACCGCAGGCGTTTAACAGGCTTCTTGGTTTAGAGCGGCGTTTAGACAAAGATAAGGCTCTTAAAGCCCAGTATACCGCTCAGGTGGATGAGTTGCTGGAAAAGGGATATGCCGAAGTGGCACCCAGCAACCCCACGTCGCCTAGAACCTGGTATTTGCCTCATTTTCCCGTAGTACACCCGCAGAAAGGTAAAATGAGGTTAGTTTTTGATGCGGCGGCCACTACGCAATACAAATCAATCAATACAGCGTTGTTGTCCGGCCCTGATTTACTAGAGTCGCTTTTCGGGGTATTATTAAGATTTAGAGAGGGAAAAATAGCCTTTTGTGCAGATGTAAAGCAAATGTTCTTACAAGTAGAGATAATTCAGTCCGACAGAGATAGCCTACGTTTTCTATGGCGTGGTGATAACCGTGAGATACCACCCACCGAGTACCGTATGAAAAGATTGATTTTTGGCGCAGCGTCTTCTCCCACGTTCGCTATTTACGTAAAAAATCATAACGCAGATTTACATAAGGAACAATATCCATTGGCGGCTGAAAAGACAATTAAAAACGCTTATATGGATGACGTTTTAATAGCTGTAGATTTAAATGAACGGGAGGCAAAGCAGCTTGTAAATGACGTGTATAATCTTAACTTACAAGCCTCCTTTGAGTTACGCGGCTTCGCTAGTAACCGTAGAAGCGTGATTAGCGACGTGTGTGCGAGTGAGACAGAAACATCTGTTATCGCGCACAGTACAACCGAGCGTACGTTAGGTCTTATTTGGAATCATGAACGAGACACGCTAGGTTTTCAGGTTAATTTTAGAAAAACGCCCCAGGAGGTATTAAAAGGCGAAAAATTACCTACTAAAAGACAAGTCACTAGCTGCGCTATGTCTATTTTTGATCCCCTAGGGTACATAAGCCCTATTTCAGTGTTAGGTAGAGTGCTTATGCAGGATGTATGGCGCACGGGTATAGGCTGGGACGATACTATACCAGCCGCTTGCGAGCCAGCATGGACTTCTTACGTTCAAAATGTCCAGCAATTAAAAGAATTGGAATTGCCGCGGTATGTTCCTTCACAGGACCGTAAAGGCGACTTACATATTTTTTGCGACGCCAGCGAAAAAATATACGCGGCTGCCGCCTATTTTGTAAGTAAAAAAGAACATACGGGTAGTACTTCTATTTTAGTAGCGGGCAAAGCACGATGTTGCCCTCTCAAAGTAATTTCGATTCCTAGGACCGAACTTCAGTCATGCGTTTTAGCTACGCGTCTTGCTAGTGCGATATGTAGGGAAACCGATTATAAAATAGAAAATAAATATTTTTGGTCAGACTCCAAAACGGCCTTAGCTTGGATTAGATCCGACCCTCGAACTTTTAAAAGTTTTGTTGCTCATAGATTAGCAGAAATTGAGGAAACCACCACTCCAGCCGACTGGAGGTGGGTACCTAGTTCTTTAAACGTCGCTGACTACGCGACTAAGGGCATCCCTAGTAAGTTTGATGCGAACCATCCTTGGTTCCATGGGCCTAAGTTCATTAAATTACCAAAAGAAAATTGGCCCATAGAAACAGCGTCTCAGTCGCCGTGCGCGCCATCTGGCGAGGAACGCACTTCTAAAATTGTAGCTGTTACTAACGAAAATGCATCCTATATAACTTGCGAATACCTACCTGAAGTAAAGAGGTTTTCTAGTTACACTAGGTTGATAAGAGCTTCGGCTCGTCTCTTGGTTGCAGTCCAGGTTTTTAAGGCCACGTTACACCGTAATAAAGTCGATAAAAATGTAAATAATGGGCATTTAAAATTAGCGGAGCTACTCAATGTAAAACAAAGCCAGAGTAGGTACTTTCCGTCCGAGCTTAAGGATTTACGTGTCGGTCGTAACCCCCAGAAGAAAAGTCCTCTTTCGCGTATCGCGGTCTCCCTCGACAACGACATCATCGTGCTGGAATCCAGAGTGGACAGAGGGACATCAATGATACCAGTTCTTCACGCCAAAGACGACTTCACGAGGTTGCTGATTGAACACTATCATCAAAAATACAACCATGGGAATCACAATACGGTCATCAATGAGCTAAAACAAAGATTTTATATTATTGGTCTAAGAAGTACCATTCGTTATATCTCAAGTAAATGCCAGTGGTGTCGGACCTTCAAGGTTACTACCCTCAAAGTCCCTGTGGGCGACATTCCACCAGAAAGGCTACGAGCTCATGATCCACCGTTCACCGCAACTGGAGTTGATCTATTTGGACCAATGATAGTCACCATCGGACGCCGCCACGAAAAAAGATGGGGAGTCCTATATACCTGCCTTACGACTCGAGCTGTCCATCTGGAGCTGGTCCCCTCGCTATCGTCGTCATCCATGATTCTTTCTTTACGTCGCATGTCGGCCCGGCGCGGTACCCCCACTGTCCTTTACTCAGACAACGGCACCAACTTCGTCGGCGCTGAACGAGAGCTTCACGAGGCAATGAGCGACCTTCAAAGCAGCATGGAGCCATTCACCACAGCCAAAAACATAGTTTGGAAAAAAATCCCTCCAGGCCAACCATCAGCCGGAGGAGCATGGGAGAGGTTAGTTGGGAGCGTGAAAGCTGCTCTCAAAACCACACTGAGAGAGAAAGCGCCTCAGGAAGAAGTACTCCACACGCTTCTTCTAGAGGCTGAACATATCATCAACTCACGCCCGCTTACGCCCATTAACCCTGATCTGGAAGTCGAAGCCCTAACTCCAAACCATTTTCTACTTGGCCGCTCCAGTGCCCTGGCACCCATAGGAAGCTTCAAAGATGAGCAACCCTCACTACGCTCATGGAAAGCCTCACAAGTACTTGCTGACATATTTTGGAAACGCTGGGTCCATGAGTACCGCCCGCAGCTGATGCCTCGACGAGCCAAGCCCGAGTCAACCAATCTCCGAGTCGGCGACGTGGTCATCGTAGCAGACAACTCCATGCCCCGCGGTATCTGGCCCAAGGGAATCGTCTCCCAAGTCCACCCCGGTCCCGACGGTCGCGTACGCGTAGCCGAAATTAGAACGAAAGCTGGCTTTGTTAAACGTCCTGCCTCCAGGCTTATTGTAATACCTACTGATTGATATTATATTATGTAATTAATAGTTAGGTATATGCTCCGATTTTTATGGTGTTTGCACACGTAGGGGGGACTGTCGCACATAGGTTAATTTGAATTATAATTTAATTTAGGATAGTTTCATTATTATTTGTTATTACTTACCTACTTTATCTTATTTTATAGTTGTAATTTACTTTTATTTTATTTTTAAAACTATGCGGCAGTCATCTTATATATTAGTTCTTAAGAATTGTAATAATGTGGCTGGGAAACCTTATTTTAATTATATTTTTATGAACCCAACCACATAGGCATATTGTAGTTATCATACTATCACCAATATGTACTATTGTATTGACCTTCGAACTAACCTTACACGTGCCATGTTTTATGTACCTTTTGTATGAAGATATTTCATGTCTGAACATGTTTGTGAAAATAAACGCCCCTTCACCCACCAGCAAATGAAATATCCAATAAGAATTTCTAGTTTTGCCTAGGAGTCTTTGAGATGGTTGCTATCCCAAGCCTGATCCCAGGGCATATAACGTAACCATCTCAAAGTACCGGCACTATCCGCTGAAGACTATTTACTTTACTATACGCTGTACGCGTCGTAATTTTCAAAAATATTAGTAACATTGCTGGTGAAACGTGGGTCCGTCATTTTTTATTCTTGTTTTTATTTCACATCCTGTCAGCCAGATGGCAATTTTCTGTAAAACTAGGTAATCTAGTATCTGACTGACTGTCTTACCTACATAGCTACAGTTCACAGCATTTGTCAGATGAATCCAATATTTTTTACACAATTCACCTATAAATAATATAAGTTTAAGTTTTATAATCTTTTTTAAACTAAACCTTATCATAGAATTATAGAAAGTTACAGGAAAATTATTTATAATTATTTCTATATCCAAGAAAACAGTAGTGTAAATCAACATGACATGCGAAAAAAGATAGGATGAGTAAAAATATACTGTTGAGAACAGGACTGGGTGACTATAATTGCAGACGTAAACACGTATTATAGATCTTACGATAAATGGGTAGCAGTGTGTGAATGTGGTAAAAAATATAATTGTATGCGAAGTAATTATGTAATTATGATATTGAAAGGTGCAATATTGATGGTAAATGGTACACTTGTGTTGGATAATAACAATACGTAGTATAAACAAAATGGATACACTAATAAGAAATATTTGGATTAGTACAGTTAACGTAATATCTAAAGGAAATAACAGTGTTAATGTATTTTTTTTAAGTCTTCTTCTGAGTCGATAATACGTAAAGGGGACTTCTCGTTTTTTCTCATATGCACGCGGCAGTTCCTCACCCAGACGTACTCGTAACATTTCTCCTTCGCCGCCTCTTTACATTTTTTCAACAATTGTTTGTTATACAATGTTAAGTGCTCATTGACAAAGATGGGGACCTTATCGCCAGAGAAATGGAGATCATGTGTTGTAATGCCACGCATTTTCCTTATTCCAGCCAGGATATTATCCTTATGGATTCGCTGCCTAAACTTGACAACAACAGTTCGTGGTTGACCTTGTGATGGTTGACGAGGGTGGATGCGATTCACATGTTCGATATCGTCGGGAGTAACCTGGACGCCTGCGTAGAAGGCTATTTGAATGATTACGTTCACAATGTTTTCATTTTTTGATTCTGGTAGTCCCTTAACCTCCAAGTTTGCAAGTCTTTCACGCTGCTGGTGCCTATTTAATTCGTGCTGAAATTGGTCACATCGCTTTTGTAATTCCAGGACCTCGGATCTCTGCTGTTTATCATTTTTCATACTACCCTCCAACTTTTTGATGGATTCCTCGATTCTGTCCGTCCGGTTAGAAGTAAATTCAATTGACTCCTGCATAAGTGATATAACAGCGGTAGTTTCTTTTTGTTTGACATCCATTGCTGTGACGCAGATTTTCATGTCACTCAATTTAGACCTCATTGTAACCATTTCAGTCTTGATATCAGTCGAAACAGTACTTAGTTTACTCAATTCCGACATCAAATCTGCTTTCAGGGATCCAAAGGATTCTTCTGTTTTATTCATAAAACTGTTCATGACTCGCAGCAACTCACCATGCGGATCCGGCTGTTTTCTTTTATTACCACGTAAAGTATTGCTTCGATGAATTTCATCATCTTCTTGAGTCGCACTCAGGTTGGTGAGTGATGAATATAACCTCGTGTCATCAGGTGGAGAGCGCAGTAATGAGTTCATGGTCCTTCAAGCGATAGTGTCGCTCCACAGTGTCTCCAACTAGGTACCGGTGCAAAACACAATAAGGAAAAGAAACGATGACTAAGTTAACACTATTAAGCCTGTTAAGCGAATTTTGATCGTATTTCGTTTATCATAAGATAGTTAGTGACTTGCAAAAGTGTATCTATTTTATTTTAAAAATGAATTTGCGACAAACACGTCCGTTCATGGGTCGTCTCAACGAGTATTTTGCTCTATGTTATAAAAACTTATAATGCTCTGTCAAACTCGATACGGCTGTGAAGAGGGACCCGCCCTCTGCGTCCATAACCATCGGACAAGTTGCGACACGTCCCACATAAGCCAGCAAAAACTTCAAAAAGTCCTTTGCGTAACAAAACTTTGAACAAGATGGCGGCAAAGTTGAAAACCTTTGTTTTGGCGCGAAACGACGCGCGAAATCCTTGATTCGCGCCTTCGGGCGATATGACGTTTGCCAAGACCGCCGAAATCGTTTGCATTCAGCCAAGAACATTTCCTCTAAAACGAACCTTATCTCTTTACAGTAGAGTTCAAGAAAAAATGTTTTTAATCTATGGTTAGCAAAAATGAAATGGTATTTCTGTACAAAAGACTGATTGTGGCAACGGAAGGCCCGTGAGGAGTACCAGCCCTTTGTAGTTGGCCCTTGTACGTTTTCTGAAAGCGGATTGTTGATTTTTCGTTTCTCTCTTCCTGCATTTATTTATGTATATCTGTTGAAAAGATTTGCCTTTTGTTTGAATCACGAACGGAATGAAATTGTCCAAGTTTAGGAACGTTCTCGAGAGTTACGAACGGTTCGCGGAACTACCTACTTGAAAGTTCGACTTTCTATGCAGAGCCGGAATCAATAAGAAGTTTTAAGGACTTAAATGCGACACTATACAAAACAAAAGTGCGTAGGCGAAGGATACTTTCGCCTACATACTTAGGAAAGTATCTTTTCTGTGAAATGAACCGTATTCTTAGGGAATTTATTCAGAATATCTGTTTTGAGAAGTTAGCGGGCGAAGGAATAAGAAAAACATTAAAATCTGGAATATCTAAATAGATAAATTGAAAAAAGAATGTTATTAGTAAGCATATACAAAAAAGCGGCCAAGTGCGAGTCGGACTCGATCATGAAGGTTTTGTAGTACCAAGTAACATAATATTTGAGCTGATTGAATGAAAGGTAAACTGCGGTTTATGATTTATGTTATGACATACTAGCTGTTCCCGTGAGCTTCGCTCCCCGTGGGAATTTTGGGATAAAAACTATCCTATGTCTTTCCTTGGGTATCAAACTATATCCATATTATTCGTCTACCATAAAATGCTCGACAAGACAAATAAACGAGTCTAACTCAATGAGGTTTGTTTTTTTATAACTGAGTTCCGTTGAATATCTCCCGGTTCCATCATAAGAACAACTCAATGACTTGAGGATAACTGGTTGAAAATTGACCTAAAATTTGATTTGTTTAGGTCAAATCATAGCCATGTGGTTTCCGGCAGAGTAGAATAGAGCCTCTCCAAGTCCTACCGTGGATGTCGTAGGCGATTAGGAAATACAAGCTAAACAAAGCTTATAAACATCAATGAGACCTCCTACCCGTCTGGCCAGCGAGGAGAGTAGGCCAAGTTCTCTGGCTGCTCCAACCAAGTGTGGCTCTGGTAGTAAAGAGAGGGTCGTGCTCCTGCAGTGGAGAAAAAAAGACCTGATGATGATGAGATCAAATACGTATGTATATAAGTAAATACAAGATACATTGCAAGTTAAATAAAAGTTTTTATTAAAATGCATGAAAACAATTGTTTATTCGCACTGGATTGAGTTCAGCGAATCCCGGCGTTATTTATCTGTGCTTTTAATCCCGGATATCCCGGCTACTTATTACACACTGAATATTTGATATCTGAACGCGTTTTCATTTACAAAACATGTGATTCTGACGAACACGATTGTAAACCGACTTCCGAAAAGGAGAAGGTTCTATTATCAATTTGTCGAGACCTTTGTAAGAACCACCTCCGTGGCGTAGTGGTCACCATGCTAGTCCGCCACCCAGAGGTCCCGGGTTCGATTCCCGGTCAGGGCAAGTTGGAAAATGGCCTTTTTCAAATTGTCCTGGGTCTTGGATGTTTATCTATACATGTATTTGTTATAGAATATAGTATCGTTGAGTTGGTATCCCATAACACAAGTGTCGAACTTACTTTGGGCTAGCTCAATCAGTGTAATTTGTCCCTATATATTTATTTACCTTTTTTATGTATGTTTACCGATTATTCGAAGATGCATGGACCGATTTGGAAGATACTTTTTTTTGTTTGAAAGTACGTGCTTGTTAGGTGGTCCCATAGAAATTTTATCACAGCTCTAAAACCGCATCGCATCGCCTTTGGACATGATCGTCGAGAATCCCGCGATCGGCTTTTGGGATCTGCGGATTTTTCTTCTTTTTTGAGGGAAAATTTATTACAAGCAAATACCTATTAAGAGAGGTGTAATTTACTTATACCAAAGCTATATTATCACGAGTAAAAATTGATACAGCTACTAAATAATGCAATGTCGCGTTAGTCCAGATTAAAAGTGTCAATAAATAATTCCGGGATTTACTGAACTGAATCTTGTGCGAAATTTAATGGTTTGCGTACATTATTTTATACGAGTTGTTTCCCGCGGCTTTGCCTGCATTTAAAAAAAGGTGATAGAACTGCGCTGTGGTTTCCGGCAGAGTAAAATAGGACCACTCCAAGTCCTCCCGTGGATGTCGTAGAAGGTGAAATAGGTACTAGCTCAACAAAGCTTATAAACATCAATGAGACCACTCCAACCCGTCTGGTTAGCGTGGAGAGTGTAGGCCAAGTCCTCTGGCTGCTCTGGCCAAATAGGGCTCTAGTAGTACAGAGAGGGTTATGCTCCTGGGATATTTAAATACCTGATGATGATGATTATGATGAATAAGCATATTCAGGTGTAATCGGTATTTAAGCCTTTTTAAATTAATAACTTAACGAGGTGACATTGAAATAGTAATGCATTTGACAGGATAGCCAGAAATCTCGTTAGGTTGGTCTAGAGTTCTAGACGACGCGACGCGAAGGAGCTGAAAACTAAATGAAGATATCTTTCTAAGTACGAGACTGCTCAGTGCGCACGTTTCACGTGCGAACGTCTGTAGACCGCGGCAAGCCTACCCATTGCCTTATAAACATAATTATTTCTCTTGTTATTCGGTGACGCTAGACAAATAAATTATTATTGAAATATAGTTTATTTAAATATGACTTTTATCTAATGCAATAAATATTTTTAAAGCATTTGAACACTTCATTTGTCACTTTTTTTCTAGTCGTGTGTGCTGCTATCTCTGTGTGCCTTCCCGCATCTCCCAGTATTGCCTACATATGGGCCCTCCAATCGTTTTTAGGACGTTGGTTATCTGTTACGTTAGTATCTTTGACCGCGGTTAGTCGCGAGTACGCATTACTAGCGCTTTTGCAAGTAACACGCGTGGTTTGCACTAGGTTGCGTTAGTGGCATAAAACTTTCTCAAGTTCCTCCGTGCTTTATAAGGTATGTTAAGCCATTGGTTGGCTGACATAATTGTATAACAGTCTCAAGCTTTGTCAGATGCTTTTAGACAGCTTAAAAAATCTGACACAAGTGTTGTCTACTTACACGAAAAACAAATAATCACCGACTGTAGTATGCATACAATTTTGCAGCATCATTGTCATCTGAATTTGATTTTCAGTTAAGTAAAACGTGTACCGACTAAAGATCAATATATTTTGCAGACCCTGGGGGGTTACTCCAAAAGCGGTACGCAAGACGAATGTTACTGCGTATCCACGTTTCAGTGTCAAGCAACATTGAGCCCTAATATATGATGATAAAGTCTAATTTGGTTTGACATATAAATAAGACGTCACTATCGTACGACTAACGTATTATTTTATAGAGTAACCACCCTGGGTTCCAAGGAGCATATGTGTCCAGATAAGTATTGTTTGATAATAAAATCCACAGCCCAGCAGGCAGATTCGAAACCGTAGTTCATTTAGACTTTCTTCAAGCTCCATTTGATTTTATGCTTCTGGATCTTAATGGAATCGATACGATTCGATCTGATTGGTGTGAAATCATTCCTTTGTAATGAGAATAGGAGTCTTAATAGGTCCTCGGCAAAGCCCTGAGGGGCTAGATCGAGGGCTTGTCATTAATTGTCTCAACAGAGTAGTATTTTATAGGTCAATAATAAGTAAGTGGACTTGAATCGTGGCGCCATCGAACTTTTTCAGGTTCCATACCCAAAAGGTAAAAACGGGACCCTATTACTAAAACTCCGCTGTCTGTCTGTCTGTATACTGTCACCAAACTGTATCTGAACCGTGATAGCTAGTCAGCTGAAATTTCCACACATGATGAATTCATTATTATATTATAAGGGGGGTTCACAAAACACGCGATTTTTTGCCGCTTTTTACTCGATATTAATAACAGCAATTGGTAGACGCTTCACAGAATATTCACTTTAAAAATAAATATTTGAGAGAGGCTCCTTTACAACATACATACATACATACTATCACGTCTTTATCCCTAATGGGGCAGACAGAGCATTTTGGGTCTTGCGGTTCTATGCAGAGCCCAGGGCCGCATGACCCAAAAGCCACTTTCAGCGTCATGGTGGGCGAGAAGATGGAAAAGCAATCAATACAGTGATGGGTTGCTAGCCGCATCGCCTGTTAACATGATTTGCATTTTTGCCCATTCTTTCGATCGGCTTTTACGATCTGCGTGGGAAGAGAAGCAGCTGGTACATTCTAAGTTTTTTTTATTTCTCTCAGACCAGCATGGGTGTATATATACAACAAACGTAATTTTATAGATCCTGGTACGGGACCCTTTTTGCGCGAGTCCGACTCGCACTTGGCCGGTTATTTGTATGTTCACCGATTATTTGAAGACGAATTTGGACCGATTTGGCAAATATGTAGTAAAATCAGTTGTGTAGTTCTGAAAAATTGTTAAGTAAAATCTTTTGCTGTAACTCTACAGTAAAATGCTTCAAAGAGATCAGTCTTGTCTTTGAGTGTGAACTGCAGGTAATAAAATTTAGACGTGCTCAAACCTGGGACCTTTCGGAGAAAGGTTGATGGCTTTTCAGTGTCGCGAACTTTCGGAAAGACGTTGTAAAAGATTTAGAAAGTAGATACAAAGCACTTTTAGGTAAAAATATGTGGGGTGAATATTACAGAAGACTAGCTGTGCCCTGGGGCTTCGCTCCCCGTGGGAAAAACTCCTATCTCCTTCCTTGGGTATCAAACTATGTCCATATCAAATTTCATCTAAGTAGGTTCAGTGGTTGAAGCATGAAGTGTTAACAAACAAACAAATATACAAATTCACTTTCACATTTATAATATTAGTAGGACTAGTAAAGATAAGGATAATTTCAAATAAATGAATGTTTCTGAAGAAAGGTGATGTAAGGAGTACCCATAACCGTAGAACATGCATGAAAAGAGTTATGAGTGAGTAAAGCATGAGGTTTGCAAGGATCGTAGTAAGTGGAGATCCATAGTTTCTGCCTACTCCCATGGTAAACAGGCGTGAAAATACATATGTTATTTCAAATATTTTACGTTTAGAAACTACATTAATATGAAACACGTTAACTTTGGCACAAATCATGGAAGCTGGTAACTGCTGTAAAGCCCTGTCGTCCAAAACTAGGGGGATAAAGTGTTAGGCGATCCGCATGGCACCCCGCATGCTTCTACATATTTCGACTGACTGGGGAACGGGAGGCGGGTAATGAAAGTGGAATTTAGATTTTATTGATTTATTATTAATCAAAAACCGATAAAATCTACATTCTGCATCCACGATTCGCCAGTAACAGATACAATATTAAAACAATGGAAGCCGATCATAAGGTAGCCGGTCTTGACCGGTTAAATTACAAAGGATTAAGTATTTCGCTTTTCTGATCAAAACCTTGTCGTAACTTCACTCCAAATCTTTTAAACATCTCAATCAGTCGGCGCGATCAAAGAAAGCTTAAAAGTTAACCTCTGAACTTTATGACAGTAACACGCCCTTTTGAAACTTTCAACAATAACTCGACTCTGAACGATTCATAATAAAAGCTTTCACACACGTGTAAAGCTTCGAGTTTGTTACAAACTCAGTAGCATAATTTTAGATCTTGCCTCGTGTTACTTTGACGTCAAAACATAGAATTTAATTATTATAAATTAAAAGTTATTAATGCGGGGCGGGCTAGGACGGGCGCCAGGCAGGCGCAAGGCGGGAGCAAAGCGAGAGCAAGGCGGGAGCAAGACGAGAGCAAGGCGGGAGCAAGACGAGCGCAAGGCGTAGCCGAGGCGTGCACGTGTTGATTTGATAAATGCAATGTAATTTGATTTGTATTGATGGGTGACAGGACTCAAATTACATACAGGCTAGGTGGGCTACGCGTAGGCTAGGCTCTCTCGAAGAAGCAGTTTCCAGTTTTGTAAATGCCTAAAAGTACCTACGTTATCGTTCTTGTCCTAAATCATGGATGTATATACCTAAAGTACGTATATAGGTTTACAAAATACAGTGAGGCAGCCTGCCCTATCTCCGATCTTAGACGTGACGATCCGACCTCGCCGCATCAGATAGCGCTAGTGGATAATGCCCTATAACGGACAAACTATACCATCGATATAGAAGGTATGTATGTACATACTAGTTGCGCCCCACGGTGTTACCCGCGGGAAAAGTAGCCTATGTTTTAAGCCAGGGTCCTGCATACCAAATTTTATCAAAATTGGTCCAGGCGTTTGCGCGTGAAAACCTAACAAACATACACTCAGAAACTTTTGCTTTTATAATGTGTGATAGTGTGATGATTCTGAAGGATTATAAGTTTTTTTTATTTAAAACGTACGCTACCTTATAAATAAGTCTTTTTCAGTCAATGATTTGGACAGATAATGGTTTAAAATGGGTAATATCATTATCAAAATAATTTATGTAGTTTATCGATCGACCGTCAATTTCTACTTATATGAGTTAGAACAATTTAATATGTATGAGAAGCGATGTTATGCGAAGTTTAAACGAAACTCCGTCGCACCACGAACAAAAGTAAAACGTTTAAAGTTGATGAGAAAAACTTTAAAGAACAGGACCACTCAATTATTCCTGTCACAGAGGAGAAACGTGTCAAGTTACTTCCAAAATATAAAGGAAATGGTAATTTCTGGCGTTCGTAATAGGGGTTAAGTTTGTGTAAACACTAAGTTGGTTTTATTTCGTAAAAAATATGTATTTAACTTCGGGTTTTGAAGTTTTGATTCTGTTTATTTGTAAGTTTGGTTAATTATAGAGTAGAATGTCTGGTTAAAGTTACAGTTGAATACTTCGAGAGTACCTTCAGTTAAAGTTCACTGAACTGACTTAAATTATTACTACTTAGTTATCGTTGAGTATCAGTATGTATATGTCGCAGTTGGATCGTATAATCCGTTGTTATTCAAAAACTCTAGCTATTTGGCATTACAGCTCGGTTTTGTAATATAGCTGCAAATCGGTCAGCTAGATCGACCAATGTGTTACGTTTAACAATCTAGCTGACGTAAGATTGTAGAACGATTAGTTCAGAATTTTGCCACTTGTGAAGTGTCACTGTCATAACAACAAATATGGCCTCCCAGAAAGTAAATTCTTCGCCGCGTTCCGGGACTAAGCTGTTTTTATCAAGAGACATCGGGGGCATCGTTTGTGATTTCAGAGTGCAAAAGATTAAAAAGAATAAAGCAGACCTTTAGCTTGGATCCCATATTGTTATTTCGACGCCCGCCTTCCGGCAAGATGGAAATTCACGTGGATCATTTGGCCGTAAGAAATCGCTGCGCCATCGAGTTGTCGGGTTTACAAAATTTATATATTTTTAATCCAATTGCATCGAGCTGATTATCATTCTTCATTAGGTAGGTGTTTTATGATGTTGGAGACTGAATTATTTAGTAAAGAGTTGAATTGAGGTTTTATTTCCATCCCACGAGTAATATAAAAATAATAAAGAACAACTATTGTCCCCTCATATATTATTTGTTTGGTAACACAGTTTTATTCAATAATGGTAACCCTATATGCTATCTCAACGCTAGCTGTTTTGTTAAACATAATTACGTAATTCATTGACAATAGAGCTGAACTATTTTCAGCTGTTTTACAAAACCGAGCTGTTATGCGAATAAGCTAGAGTTTTTGAATAACAGCGGATTATACAATCCAACTGCGACATATACAGGCTGTAAATCTGTAACCTACCATATTCCCAGACGTACCAATACCGATCATACTGAAATACTTTCGCAAAGGAACATAGGTCGAACAATGAAAAAAAATTGGACTTCCCATACCTTCTAAATCGATCAGCTGATTAGCAATTTTGTAAGGGGGAACAATTTTTTTTTTCATATTTCTACCTAAGTTTCTAGGGGAAAGTTGTTCAGTATGATCGGTATAGGAACGTCTGAGAATATGGAAAGGTTACAGATTCATAGCCTGTATATATTTGGAAACTATGAATGTTTTAGGTTCTTCTCTCCCTGTGATAATCATAGAAATTCACGAAGAATAGGGGCAAATCCTTAAGAAAATTTCACGCTAAGCGTTAGTTCGCACTAGGCTCTGTCTACCTCGGTAAGGACAAAGACGTGATAGTGTAACGTAGTAACCTTAACACGGACGGATTATCCATAACACTACCCATCATATTAATTTTAATCCACCGCGAATATATAACCGTTTGGGTTCGATTAAAATTGCAACTAAAGTTTTAATTGACTCTCTGACCAGGGTAACTTGAACCCTCGGTTTTGAGCTAGTTTATAATAAGTTCCGATATTATATGAGAATTTACGTGACTGCATCCGTGGTCTAGTGGTCATGGCGTTCGCCTCGTGGCCTGGATATCGTGGGTTCGAATCCCACTGGGAAGCATACTTTATGAAAGTTATTTCCAGTCTGGTTAGGATATTGCAGGCTTGAATTAACTGATTATCCCATAAGAAAGATGCTTCCGTGTTTCGGAAGACACGTATAAACTGTGGGTCCCAAACGCCTTTTAGTGTTTGGTCATACCTGTCCAAGGATTGGTTCTGGTCTACCCTTTGTACAGAATACATAATAGTACAAGTACAGAACATTCACTCCGAAAAATCAATTAAAGGAATAGCGACTCTCGCTACGACACAATGAAGTTTAATTCAGATCGCAGTTATATTCACCTAGACGTTCCATCTCTTTCTATCGCGCAACGCTTACCTTTTCTGCCGCACTGATTAGCCACGCTGGCGCGGCCGCTGTACGTACTTTTTTTGTACTTGCGTTTTTAATACCTACCGCGGAGTGAGACAGGCCTGCCTTTGGATTGCAGGGTCAGACGGCAGTCGCTCTGTATAAAACCTGTAACCTCGTCCAATCATCTAGGTCCAACAATCTAGCGATCCGGGCTCTGAAGCGTTACCGCTGGAGATGCAACCAAGAATACGCTCGGATGATGATATGACTCTGAAAAATATAATTTTAGCAAAGTGGTCGGGCTTTAATACACAAATGAGAGTAAAAATATCTATAAAGATACTTGCGTAGCGAATCGGCTACCACGCGCAGAATTATTTGGTCCTGGGTTTGATTCCGAATGCTTAAAGGGCAATGAGACTTAAAAATAAACTCTAAAAAGTACAGAAATATACATTCTGAGATCACTCTTATCCAAGTCGCGCCTTAGTTTAAGCCGCTGTGAACAAAGTGTAGTGTTGAAAACTATTGATGCGCAGGGTTGAACATGCGAGAAAATTAAGTATAAGTACCTAAGTATTTTTTAGTTCTTGGTAAATTGCGTTGTGGTTTAAGTTTGTATATCTGGACCTACTGCTTATTTGTTTAGTGAAAAAAATAAACAGCGGGAAACAGGTGAGATAAAATGAATATATAAAAATAAACAGACCAACTATGAAATTATCTCTAGCAAAGTAGATAGAGCACAGGGCCGCCATGGATAATATCCATGATATATTAAAAGTTATACGAGGGAATAGATAAACATACATAAATAGCGGCGAAACACATAACCCTTCTTTTGGTTTCATCGCAGTCTGTTTCATCGTAGATATCAAAGAAGTACTTAGCTAGAAAGGGCTGGATATTGCAAAGGGATATACAATAAAAAGGAATTGATTCATAATTATTTGATTTGAGAATATATTCAAAGCTGAAGAAGAGATCCCTTATAGGGAGAAGTCCGCCTTTGTATTATTTTCTTTTGTATTTTTTTGTGTCCTTTTTGTACAATACATAATTTACATACATGAAATTGACAATTTTTTTTAATCTGTCATATTATAATATGCGAAACACTGAATTTTATGTAAAGACTGCGAGTTCTGTGTTTTTTAATTCCTTTCTTTTGTCTATCAATCTCTTTGCATTTAATACATCATCATCATCAGGTCTTTTTGTCTCCACTGCAGGAGCACAATCCTCTCTGTACTACCAGAGCCAAACTTGGCCAGAGCAGCCAGAGGACTTGGCCTTCACTCTCCTTGTTGGCCAGACGGGTTGAAGAGGTTTCATTGATGTTTATAAGCTTTGTTTAGCTTGTATTCCCTAAGTCGCCTTCTACGGCATCCATGGGAGAGCTTGGAGTAGTCCTATTCTACTCTGCCGGCAACCGCACAGCAATATTACCACTGAGCTGTGGCCTATCTGTATTGCTGTAGCACACACATTGAAAATTGTACAGGTATGTAGAAGTTTATTCCGTTTTGTATCTGATCTGCAGCAAATAAATGAGTCTATCTATCTATCTATAATTTAATACATAAATAAATATAACCATCGGTATGGCAACCCTACATAGTTGGCTTCGTTTGGGCGGCAGGTGCGGTAGTTGGGAACTGCTACGTTTGTTTAGTAATGGAATCAATTTGACGGTGAGGCGCGAGGTTTATGCCTCGAGGAGTGGTTCGAGAAGAATTCGACTATCGTTAGTAGTGTGTAGCTGTTTACCCCGAAAAAGAGGGGTGTTATAAGTTTCACGTGGCTGTGTTTGTCTGTGTTGTGTGTAGTGTGTGTTGTAGTGTACGTACACCCACGTAATGTGACGACACAAGTCGTTGCACAATCTTGATAAATAAAGCATTATTTTATTATCTTATATCCCTACGCACATCTACGTAATGTGACGACACTTGACGCTACACAACCTTGATAAATAAAGAATTGTTCTTATTTTTATCTTATATGTTCAATGCCATATGACGAATGTCGACGATATGAAAATCTAGTATATAAGCTTTGGAAAAACCTAAAATAAACAGTTTTAGTTCAGACTTCACTCACAAGTATGGTGTTTTACTAATTACACCCCCCGTCGCGCCGCATATACTATAGTATACTTGAACTCATTGTTGTCTTACATGCACCTTGTAACCTTTTTATGTAGATTACCTAGATTATACATCCTTGATCTAGGCAGCCACACCTTATGACATCAATGTACCTATGTCGTGCACTATATATAAACCATGTTCTCTACAATAAAGCGAGCAGTTACCTACAAACATACAACGAGAGTGTTTAATTGAAATCATCCCTTCACGGTAAAATTACAGTGTCTAAACGAAGTAATAATTTTAATGCGATTTTTCTGTTTGAAAACTGATTTAATCGAGATAGTTCTTAGCTATGTTTGATGAATACGGTTCAGCGGTTAAAAGTTATAAGGGGTAAACGCTTCAAAGCTCGTTTTTTTGATTTGCCTAGCAAACAAACCTGTAGTTATATAACACACACACACACACACACACACACACACACACACACACACACACACACACACACACACACACACACACACACACACACACACAACACACACGTCTTTATCCGTCATGGGACAGACAGAGAATTTTGCATTGACCGAGGCAAAGACTTAATATAAGTATCACAAACAGAACGGAATCTCCAAAGGTCCCACGCAGTATGCGTCCTCGTTCCCCGTCCTCGCACCTCTCCCCCGTTTTCGCCTTATCACAAGGCGAGACCCTAGAAGTTTCCGTTCTGTATGTAATACTTATAATTACTCTGTGGCTTAGGGCAGCAAAACTCAAACACCACTTATAGCGAGATTGTAGGTGGAAAGGTAGAGAAGAATCTTTCTCTCGATATACAACATTCTTAGTTAATTCTTTTCTCCCACACTAGCATGGAAGAATAGAAGAATTGCATGTTTATAAGTAGCAGGTATAAGTATTGCAACAATGAACGAGGGTGTGAACGAAATAACTTGGTTACTTTCCTTGACTGGAATGAAAGCAACTTTATTGTTCCATGTCGCATCTTAAGTGCGACTGACTGTCACACCGTAACGTATCATAGTATCTCCGAACATTATATCAATAACTCAAAGTTGTTCAAGATTTTAAATAAAAAAGATTTTATTTTTAACTTGTAAATGCTTAGGTATATAAGGTAACATTATCAGGTAACACTATCTGTTTAAGCAACAAAAAAGAGTATTTTAAAGAAAATGAGTCGAAAGTTTTGTTTCATAAGGGTAAAAAGCAAATTTTCCATGTATAGTAAAAATAAGATAAAACCGATTGAAAATAGTCGGCCTTTTTACTACTTAACAGCGCAGGCTTCAGTTGTTACTCGTACCTTGCTTGATGATGATGATGAAGACAAGACCACGTCACCTAAAAACTCTTGAGGTATGTTGTAGAGTTAGTTGTGACAGTCTCTTTCTCTTTGTGACTTTCTCGATCGCCGCTTGATCGTATCTCAATTGTAGTATTTAATAGGTGGTTAAATGGTCACTGGCCGACTGAGGAACTGCGAAGGACATTAAAAATAATATTAATCGCGGTATGTCCCGTAATACTAACACACATGAGTAAAACCATGATAAATAATTACAAGTTTACGTGTCGGTGTGAATGACAGCCCAGCTTACAACTTAGTTCGCAGTGTTTCTAGAAAAATACGGAGTCGGAGTCCGTTGCAGCTATTTTAAAATATACCTGTGATGCTCTGCATATACTCTGGACTAATTTACTTTCGCTGTTGTGTAGTTATATTAAGAAATAAGGGTGCAGCCGGCGACAGAAGGAGATTATCATCATCTGAGATTTGTTTCTATTCAAAAATTTCAATTCTTTTTTTGTTTTGTTTTCATACTTAGATATAAGTAGTTATTTATTCATGTACATGTTAAATTACATCATAATTTATTTACATAAAAATTACAATATTTGCAATTAATGTCATAGTATTTGTAAGTGTAGTAAGTCGTTTACGTCAGTTTAGGCGGGTTGACAAACGCGCACGCGAAGCCCGCGCGTGTGTCTATAGAGCCGAAACTTAAAATGAATAGCACACAATTTTTTTACTCATTAAAAAAATCTAATAGAAAATCTCGTAGGTAGGTAATAGAAAATTATGAATATGTCGCGCAATGTACAGTATGCTTCAAAAATGGAGTCTCATTTTCTCATACAATTAGTATGGGAAACTGAGACTCTATTTTTGAAGCCTGACCGTACATATGGAAATCTTTTCTTTATTTAGATTTTCACGCTTGCACGTGTCACGTTGTGAATTGAGAGATTCAAGAATCAATTCGTCAAAAGCCAACCTATTAATAAAAATAAAAAAATATTTTTTTTAAAACATGTCAGATTAATACATGTCACCTTATTCCTATAAAATGCCACCTGCTTGACTCTTAAAGGACTCATAGATTATAGATAGACTTTTATATAGAAAATGACTCTTTTTTTAACTGACTCCCAAAAAAGCGGTAGGTTATGAATTCTCCACTGTTTTATGTATGTTCACTGATTATTCGAATCGCCTGGACCGATTTGGAAAATTCTATATTTGTTTGAAAGTGCACACGTTATTCCGAGGAGGTCCCAAATTTATTTTACAAAATCTGTGGCGAAGTTTTAGGGTGAAGTCGGTTTTTAGTTTATAAAAAATATTTTATTACACAAAAATGGCAAACTTATTTGCAGTGCTCTGCAGTGGCACTAGCACGGCAAAGGACGATGAATTTTACATTTCATTTGCGCAGAACACTTGTTTGGGAATTAAAATGTAAAATTTAGTTTTTGTTGCGAGTTGTTAATGTGCGGGATGCTAATTTATTTCTAGTCTAGGGGTGGAAAAGCTAATTTCGTATGTAGCTTCATATAGTTATATGAGTATAAAGTGTGTCTAGACTATAAATGAACTTGCTCTGTCGCATTTATGTAGTAGTTTGTCAACAGATCTAGCGGTTCGGCATTTTGGCAACCAGTCAAAGAATAATAAATAATAATAATTTATAAAAAAAAAGCTAAATGGTACATTAAGGGATAGACGTCCGTAGATGCAGCCATCTCATTTTTTAGATAAAAAGGTACTAAAAGGACTCTTTATGTTGGAAATGGACCGGGTCCCCATGGACCCGTGGCTGAAAAGCGTGCCAATATAATTAACAATAAATATATAGGGACAAATTACACTGATCGAGCTAGCCCCAAAGTAAAATCTAAACTTGTGTTATGGGATACTAACTCAACGATAGTATATTTTATACCTAATTGATAAATATATAGATAAACATCCAAGACCAAGGATAATTTGAAAGAGGGCATTTTCCAACTTGCCCTGCCCGGGAATCGAACCCAGAGCCTCTGGGTGGCGGACTAGCATGGTGACCACTACACCACGGAGATCGACCAATGAATGACCAATGTCTCACCAATGTCTCATCATCATCATCATCATCATCCCAGCCCTTCTTCCGCGCACTGCTGAGCAAAGGCCTCTCTTCGTCGACGCCACCCATCTCGGTCCTGTGCTGCTCTCATCCAGGTGTGACCCGCGACTTTCACTATGTCGTCATAATTTATTTAAAAGTATAATTTACGTTATTTTTCATTTCTCTGATTACCAAAAAAACGACGGGTTGCACTCTGGGAGTGCCGGCAGAAGTGAAAACTTGAATATTAACGTTGTGCATTTTTGATAGTTTGGAATTGTTAGGGAATAATTTTGCACGAATTGCTTTAATTATCAGTATAAAAGTACTCTCATTTATGTGGTAGAATACAATATTTATTTATTGGGCTATCGTACACAAACATGACATTTTATTAGCACGCTGTAACATAAACACACACGAACATTCGCGCAAGCGCCCTGCGCCGTCTTACGAATTTTCGATCAGGGTCACGTGTCCTGACGCGAGTTTAAAAATTTTTACCCATTCCAAAAAAAGTGCACAACGCCGCTAAAGAAGTTTTCACTTCAAAAATGACGATGATACAGCGCATTTAAATCTAGCATGACGCCCCGACTCCGACACTTCGAAGCGCTGTATCGAATTGCGAATTTTACTACTTTGCTAAACGAACTAGTATGGGTTTTTATTTTTGGATAATCTAGTTGACGGAATAAATAAAATAATAGTACCTGGGCGACCGAGCTTTGCTCGGTTACATCTCAAACATTAACAATTTTTTTTAAACTTGTCTTAAAATTATATATAAACTTAAACATAAAAAAAAAACAAAAGTAAGTCACCGAGTGGGATTCGAACCCGTAACACTCTTTCTAGCGGTCGGCGCGACGAAATTAGCGAACATATTCTGCGTGGAAAGAAAAACGCATGAAAACTCGAAAACAAGCGTTTTCCCAAACATAAAACTAATCTAGATCGATTGTTTTACCCCCGAAAACCCCCATATACAAATTTTGAGCGAATTCGTTAGAGCCGTTTTCGAGATCACAGAAATTTATAAATATATACACGCTGACTTTTCATTGGTTTTGGAAAAAAAAATGTCGTGTAGTAAATAAATTTCTCTATCGAAATACGTAATCCAAAAGATAAAAAAGTTGCGTAAATGAATTTCGATCGAGACCACGTAGTTATACGCCGGCCAACAGCTGCGTAATGTCGATGACCCCAGCCGGCCGGCGGGCGGTGTATGGCGGCGGTACTACTAATTGATCTCACAATTTTACTTTCTAGTTTTAGACAACATATTTTGTTTCTGAATTTTTATTTTGACTAGCTTATTAGGTCTTACTAACGATGTTTATGAAGTGGCCTTCGGCTTCAAAACCAATGAAAAATCACCGTGTATATAAATAAATAATTAAATATACAAAAATTGCTCGTTTAAAGGTATAAGATAAGTATTTTTACCCAGTCTACATCCACAATTTTATAAGTTCCGATTATAAAATAAAAGTGATCTACAGGTGATCTATATTGCAACCACTCCATTATCTCATAGCCAAAACTCGTTGTGTGAGTTTATTTCCATATATACCTACACAAGACTCATCATTTTTCGCGTCATAAAGTCCATTGCTGGACATAAGCCACCCCCAAGGCCTGCATCAAGCGCTTTCCAGCGACCTTAGTCAGTTCGTTAGACCACCTTGTAGTTGGGTGTCCCACGCTTCGCTTGCCTGTACGTGGTTGCCATTCGAGAACCTTTTTGCCCCATTGGCCATCGGTTCGTCGCGCGATGTGTCCCGCCCACTGCCACTTCAATAAGCTTATCCGCTGGACTATCCTCGTTTCTGATTCTTAGAGAAACACCGAGCAAAGCTCTCTTCAACCCAAGCATGTATGTATGTTTGTACCGCAATAACAGCCGAAAATAGCAGCCATTAAAATCAAACCAACGGGGTTTGATTTTAATGAAATTTGGTAGACATGTAGGAAATATCAATAGAATTTTCAAGTGCGTTGGGCATCAAAATCGGTTCAGTAGTTTTTGAAATATTAATAAAAATGTCCGCGATTATGTAGCAAACGATATATACCCTATTATGAAGTAGTAATCCAGATTGTAGATCTATTTATGAGCAGAGCGGGCAGTCGGTTCTTAAATGTAATAGTTAGATCTATTTATGTGTAGAGCGGGCAGTCTCGCTATGAAAAGCAGATAGCTGAGATGTCTTCCACTCCGGGCGGACTGGGAGCGACAGACACAAAACCTCTAATTATTTTTACACGATGTTTTTTTTTTATTTTAACTTGATTGTTCATTCTTTTGGTTACACAAGGCCCAAGATGTATACCTAAATAAAGTACTTATGTTGATAAATACATGAATACGTAGGATAATTCCTATATAAATACTTTCATATTAATCTATACATTATTTGATTTATACCCGTTGATGCATAACTATTACTTATATTGATGCAAATACCAAATATTCGATGTATAAATGATCGCTGATAAATAATCGCAAGTTTTGTTTTTCGTGTGTGTGATGTCAGATTTTTGAAGCTGCCTACATCTACCTACCTCATACAATGATGACAGCCGGGAGCTCGAGAAACTTTTGTGTCACTTGTGCTTACTCATCCAAATGCGGACCACGCTCAGCGTTGCTTAACTTGCGAAAGCTCTAGCAATGCTTGCTTCCACCGGGCCATAGATTTCCTCACATCTAGATGTAGGAAAAAAAAAAAAACAAGTGACGCATTGCTAGTAGCAACGAAGAGAAACTCCTGGTATACACTCTAAACCTTTTTCTTTTTTGTCCGACTATGCAACGTGGAAGGGACATACCCGCAATAAATCGAACCACGTGCAATACTAGACTATAGTATTATGTTAATAAATAACTTAAAAAAAAAAAATCTACATACCCATACAAATTGCGTTTTGTTGTTTCACACTTTTTAGTATGGAAATGCTAAAAATTGTATTTGTTCTTTTACTGTTATTTTAATTCCATTATACTATAGTGATCTAGTATAGCCCATCGTTAGATTTATTACGGGTATGTTCATTCTACGTTGTATAAAAAAAAAATTGAGAATAAACATAATATTATTTGATTTGAATTACTTAGTTGTTTTTTTTTTTTTTTGCGAACGGTACTTAAATAACAAGAGCCATAGAGCAGATAGTGGCCCTCTCAATAAGCGCATTCGAGTAAAATCATAATACGAGCGGAGTGCGCGCCGTTAGACACAGGCGGAAACGATTCTTATATAATTAAATTAATTTTTAAAAGTTTTCCATATTTGAGAAATTTAAAAGAAGACATTTAAAAACATGACAATAAGTGTTTTTTTAAAATTTATTTTACGCGTGGCCACGAATAAAAACCTCAAAACTCCTTACTTTGTAATCCGGAGAACCACGACCTGGCCATAGCTACTGGCGGCGCGGATCGCGGTGCGGCAGGAGGCGCGGCGGGCGGCGTGGTTCGGTGCGGTGGTATGCCACAGCTAGTACTACTAGTTGCGACCGTGGTGGCGTCAGCGGTAAACGTATTTAGAGAACAAATGGAAGGAAAATGTTGTTTTATTTCGTCGCGCGAAGCGTCTCAGTTTCGACTGGTTTTAAAAATGGCGAAAATATGGGCGTTGGAAACTTTAAAATGTATTTCAGCTTTTTTGTTACCTTTATTAAGATGCAACTTTTTGTCTGAACAACTATTTTATCCTATACGGATCAGCAGGTGATGTGCTTGAATACCTATTTTTTAATTTTCTGAGATTTGTTAATATTTTTTAAATTTACTATGAATTCTTTCCAGTCGGGTTTTAAAAATTCTAAATCTTTCTTTGCCCCCTGTAATAGATACCCTTATGAAGAAGCAACTTTATTGTTTGAACAACTATTTTAACCAACTACAAAAAAACTCATAACGTGGTTCCCGCCTGTTGTGGCCTGCCCGCTTGTCGCTTATGGCTTGCACTCGAAACTATTACCCGAACGATTTCAGGAGAGGAAGCGATGCACTAGATATTTGCATCGCTTTGCGTTCGTTTGTGTAAACCCTCGTCTTGATTTACCTTCGGACGTCCATGCATGAATATGTACGAGTTTATTCAAGTATATCGATCGATATAAGAGTGGACTATTGGATCCTTCTTATCTTAAAGTCAGCTTAAACGAGAAGCGACGAGGCGCCGCGCGCTCTTTATTTCTTTTTGCATTTCCGTTTTTTCCAGTGTGTACGGCCAACACTGGTGTCAGATTTTTCAAGCTGCCTTAAGGCATTTGACATAGCTTGACGATTGCCAATGTTGACAGCCGGTATCCACGGCTTATACGTGCCTACCAAAGTACGCACACTCGTTTAAAGAAATATATAGAACTTGTTTATAATTATAACACACAAGTTTATTTGCTAGGCAAATTTAAAAACTGCCGACTGTCAAGACTTTAAGAGCGCCATCTAGTGATGAGGGGCAGAATTACCAATAGATATCCATAGCGCCATCTATTATTTGCTAGGGCAAATCCGGACTTTTTAAGAATTAACCCCCAATAACTTTAACCGGTCACGAGTGCACGACATTAATAAATGTCCACGTTCATTGTCTTACCATTGTGTCTGGTATTGGCGGTTAAGGAACGGTCAAACGGCTGAATCGATTTTCATCAAACAGCTAAACCGCAAGAGAACTTGCTTTCACGTAAAAAAACCGCTGTCTAATATGTCTGTTTTCATCTGAAGTTCGCATTTGTCAATCGATTACTTTAAAATTTTATTAGCAGGTTTGGTAACAAAGGTATTTCTTTTTGCTCTTTTGTTTGGTAAAATGTAACTTTATCAAAGGTGACAAACTAACGTTTTTTAAATTACATAATTAAAGGTAGTCAGATGACCTGACCAAGATTGCTTGAAGGCGATGGACGCAGGCCGCTTTAGATCGGTCATTTTGACAATCCTATAAAGTTGAATTCGTTTTTTGATTAATTTCAAAATGGCGGGTTTATGCAGATCGCGAGGACTATACCTGACAAAGCTAATACCTACTAACCTAATATAAACTTCAATAAACAGAAAATAAAGATAGTTTTTTGTTTAATTTGGTACATAATACATTCAATAAACAAAATAAATGTCGCAGTGTACCGAAAAGGTCTCTGCTCAGCATATGTCGTAGCTACCCTGGTCTTCTGTGAAACAAATCTTCACATGCCAACCCCAGTTTTAGACAAATACAAACCCGGTTCACAGTTCGAAAACTAATATCACCCAATAATGCAAAATTACCGCCAACCAATCAAAATAATCTAAATGGAACACACCATAAATACCATAATTAATTCATGTTCCCGCGCCAATTTCCATAGACAGCCAATTGTCAGTTTTGAATATCGAATGTGTTCCAAGTTTGAAATTTGTTCTGAATTCAACGACCTAATCGCGGAACAATCGATTTAGCCGAGAACTTGAACAATGGCTTTATGCTTCCTGATTTATCAACGGCCATTTTGAAAATAATTACGAAGTTTGTTTCCGGTTTGTGTTGAATCCATTCTCGATTCAGTTGACAAACTTTGTGTAACTACATTGGGTTGGTTTTATGGTAATATCTCGTGTTGCACAACATAACTTTATATCATAAGTTTTACATTTGGACCAATCCGCTAGTTTTCAACAACCAGTAATTTTTAGGGTTCCGTACCCAAAGGGTAAAAACGGGACCGTATTACTAAGACTTCGCTATCTGTCTCCAGGCTGTATCTCAAGAAACGCGATAGCCAGACAGTTAAAATTTTCACAAATTATGTATTTCTGTCGCCGTTATAACAACTAATACTAAAAATAAAAAAGACGTGTGGCACTCGGGGACTGCCGCGGTAAAGCTATTGCAAACAAGGAAGGACGGCAACGTCGCAAACGGACGACGGAGACGAAGCGGCAACCTACATGGTAGGCGGAGTGGGGAGAGCGTGAGATTTTTTCGTTACGGAATTTCTGGATTCAGTCCCCGCGCTCAAGGCCCGCGATAGAAGCTATGCAATAGCTTAATATTTAAGGGGGGCTCCCATACAACAAACGCGATATTTTTTAGAAAATAGTACGAAACCCTTAGTGCGCGAATCCAATTCGCACTTAGCCGGTTGTTTCTTGACGTCAAAACTAACAGCACAGTGTAGATGCAATTGGGAAAGCGGTAAGATGAAGAAGAATGAAAGAAGAGCTGGTAGCTTTTTCGCACAGCGCATAAGCTTTGTCCTTCAGCGGGGCAATGCCGCCAGTGTTTTGGGCACGTTGCCTCGGTGTGGTGCGTTTGACTAAGAGTTTTACTCTGTGGCCGAGCTATAAGCTTTGTTTATCTTGCATTTCCTAAATCGCCTTCTACGACATCCACGGGAGGACTTAAGGGTCCCCCGACCCTAGACCAAAATACAACTTTCCATACAAACGTAATCTACGTTTTATTTCAAAACGACATGTCCGATTTGGGCAAAATTTTGTAGTTTCAAAGATATTGCAATTATCTAGGTTTATAACTAGTTTCCTACAGTAAAAATATGAACTTGAAATAGAATATAGTGTTTTATATCATTTTTGACCATTAGTATGGGAAACTTCTAAATCGTTATATTTTCTTTCCAGTTCATAATTTTAGTATAGGAAACCAGTTATAACCCTAGATAATTGCAATTTCTTTACAATTACCAATTTTTACCGGAATCTGACATGTGGTTTCAAAATTAAACGTAGACTACGTTTGAATGGAGAAGTCTAGGGTCGGGGGACTCTTAAGGAAATAACTGTAACCATATATATGTACTACATGTAAATATAGTACTTCTCTTTTTCTTCTTAGCTAGTCGGAATGGCGATTTTATATTGTTGTGGACCAGTGTGTGTTCTTATAACAGAAAATTAAATGTTTCCACATATACTTAATGTAAGTATACATACATACATACATACTATCACGTCTTTATCCCTAATGGGGCAGACAGAGCATTTTGGGTCTTGCGGTTCTATGCAGAGCCCAGGGCCGCAAGACCCAAAAGCCACTTTTAGCGTCATGGTGGGCGAGAAGATGGAAAAGCAATCAATACAGTGATGGGTTGCTAGCCGCATCGCCTGTTAACATGATTTGCATTTTTGCCCATTCCCTCGATCGGCTTTTACGATCTGCGTGGGAAGAGAAGCAGCTGGTACATTCTAAGTTTTTTTATTTCTCCCAGACCAGAATGTAAGTATAGTACTTATAAAAGAAAAAAAGTACTAACGCGATATCACGTATGAAATCTGGCAAAAATGTTGTTCCGTGATCAAGTCGCGTAGCGGCGCCTTTGTCGGCAGAACAAAGGTTGTCAAGGGTGCTTATCGGGTCACTGAACTGGGAGGCTGTACGTGGATTGGTGTTTGTGTCTTCTTGTAGTTAGAACCTGATGCTGATTCATTGGATAACTGCATTCGCTCGATGAAAAGGCCAAGAAAAACGATTTTTCGTCCGTGAATCCCTCTACATACAAAGTTTTATAGAATATAGAAATCGTTTTAGCGATTTCCGAGATCCCTATTATATCTTCTTCTCCTAATATTTAATACCTGGGCTCTTGTCGGTGGAGTGCTCTCCATATCTCTCTTTCTTCTGCCAAATTCTTAACCTTCTTATATGTTTTCACGCTTAATTTTTCTTTTAATTGGTCGATACATTTTCTTCTATGTTTTCCTACTCCTCTTTTTCCTTCTATTTTTTCTTCCATTATTGTTTTAAAGAACGCATCGTGACGTAGTAAATGACCGAACATTTTTCCTTTTCTATTTTCTATAATTTGTAGTATTTTTTTTTCTCTCTCAAATCCTCCGATACCTGTCCAAGTTATTTTTTTCATTCTCCTCCAGCCACACATTTCAAATGCTTATTATATACTTACCCCCATATTCATAAAAGTTAACAAACGTTTCCTAAAGCTCTTTTAGTTAAAATGTGGTTTGTCTCGTTCTTGCTATGAAATTACTATCAAATATTCAAAAGAGGGAAAGTGATAAAATATGTTTTAGCTAGCGCTCGCTTCGCTTGTTCTGTCAATAATTCTAGTTATTGTTTTTAATTTGATTTATTTTCACGTAAAAAATTTACATCATTTTTACTTTTCTTTCTAACGTTAAGAAACTAAGTAAAAGGATTCAAATCCTTTTGAATCCTTTTTGCCTTAAAAAAGCATTTTAAATAACACCGGATAGGTAACCTTACGTTCGTTAGTACACGTGTGAGTAATGAGGGCGCGAACAATAAATCTTATTTGGACGGCTGACAGCGAATATTGATGAGCGGTACAGACAGACATACAGGCAGAACATAGCCAAATATATAAAGAATCAAAACTTGTGGCTGTGTAAGCTGTAGACCTCGTGAGTCTTTCTTTGCATGAAAGTACCACAGTTTTTCCACAGAACAGGGTCCGAAAAGTATGATTGTAATTAGTCCGTCTTTTAGATTATCCAAAAATAATGGACCCATATTTTTCAGTTTACCAATTATTTTTCAGTTAAAGTAACAATTAACAAAGATCTTCTTCTTCTTATATTTAAGAGCTTGGCTCTTGTCGGTGGAGTGCTTTCCATGTCTCTCTTCCTTCCGCTAAGTTCTTAACCTCTTTATTTTATACTTTTTTCCATAAAAAAGATACGGAGCGTCAAAGTCCCGGAGTCCCCACTTGCGACGTCAGCGCTAAGTAAAAATCGTACCCAGAAGTGACGTCACGCGAAATTTAAATGCGCTGTATCTTTGTCATTTTTGGTTTACTATGTCTCCATCGCCCCAAAATTTTCTTTGGAAATGTACCAATGTACAGATACGTTTTTTTACAGTTTTATTATATGTTTGAATTAAACTTTTCTTGCTAACGGTACGGTAAACCTTCCGTGCATTTTTCCGGATCGCCTGCCGCTGATCAGTGTCCCGTGTCGCGACACCGCAGTGACACCGACACCTCATACATAATCTAAATATCCAATTCTTAGATCGAATCATGTGTGACACCAAATGAAGGCATTTTAAACGGAAAATAGATTTACTGGCTAAAATTGACTACCATTTTTATAAAAATCAGGCAATTTTTAAATCAGTTATGTTTACATAAGTTTACCTTCTGTACATCTTTTTGTGTAGTTGTAGCGCGTAGCTGAATCGTAGACTCTCGTAGCAAGCTTCCGTAGATGGTCTACGAGATTCTACGAAATAGCGACCCGCTACCATGTCGACAAGACAATATATATCCATTACGTTTTTTACCTCCCTACAAAAAGAGGGGTGTAATTGTTTATCTGTGTGGTTTCCGGCCTAGAATAGAACCACTCCATTTCCTCCTGTGGTTGTCGTAAAAGGCGACTAAAGGATTTTCTTCCCGTCACTAAACATGAACAGACTTTCGATGGGCAGCAGCGTCGGAAGTACGATAGTGACCCCCACTGCGCTCGCCAACCCGCCTGCCAAGCGTGGCGAGTATGGCAATATCCCCTCATGGATATACAAAAAATGACCAGGCCCCCAGTACCCGGCAGCCCCGCTATTCCTGACTCCGGTAGCGGTCATGGTAACGGCGGGGCAGGGGGTGCTAAGAATCCCCGGATGGGATCCGGCTACCAATCCCGGCGAAAACTGGCCCTGGTAACACACAATGTCTGCACATTGAGGACTGACGAGAAACTGGCTGAGGTGGAGGAAGAATTGAGTAGGTTACGGTGGGACATTGTGGGGTTGTCTGAAGTCCGAAGAGAGGGCGAGGGCACGACAACCCTAGAGTCTGGTAACCTACTCTATCACCGGGAAGGAGACGAAAAGAAGTCCCAGCATGGTGTCGGGTTTCTCGTCCACAAGTCCCTCATTAACAACGTCACAACCATCGAGAGTGTTTCCAGCAGGGTAATATACCTGATACTCAGAGTATCTAAAAAATATTCGCTGAAGGTTATACAGGTATATATGCCAACTGGGGATCACTCCGATGAAGAGGTGGATGAAGTGTATGAGGACATCAGTAGGGCCATACATACTTCTGAAACCTATTTTACGGTTGTTATGGGGGATTTTAACGCAAAACTGGGTAAGCGAGGCATTGGAGAGTTTAGGCTGGGAAACTTTGGATACGGAGTGCGAAATAACAGGGGACGTAGGCTGGCTGATTTTTTGGAGCAAGAGGGACTCTTTGCGATGAACTCTTTCTTTAAAAAGCCGCCGCAAAGAAAGTGGACCTGGTTGGGTCCAGCAAAAAAGAACCAGCCCCCTGTTAAGAACGAAATCGACTTCATCCTAACGACAAAGAGACGAATATTCAACGATGTCTCAGTGATCACTCGAGTCAAAACCGGGAGTGATCACCGAATATTAAGAGGCATCGTGAATATTGGTCTCAAAGTCGAAAGGTCACGGCTGATGAAGTCGACGCTCCGACCGTCGCAAGTCCAAATTGAGAACTCCGAGGGCTTCCAGCTTGAACTGTCGAATCGCTTCGAAAGCCTTCAGGATTGCGTTACAGTGGACGAGATAAACCAAGGGTTTATACAAGCTGTCCAAGCAGTGGGATCAAAAGTATTCAGGTCCAGCCCCAAACGAAAGCCTCAAAAAATCTCTGCTCGGACCCTAGACTTAATGGCAGAGCGACGATCAAGGCCGCTGCATACCTCCAAAGATGCTGAATCATATCGGCAGCTCAACAGACGTATACAAAAGTCCTTGCGACACGACATCCGCTCCTTTAATACTGAACGTATTAAGGAGACGATAGAGCAGAATAAAGGCTCCAAAGTGTTCGCAAGAGCTATGTCGGTTGGGCAAAGCCGATTGATGAAGCTGAAGACGGAGGACGGCGGCGTGGTGTCGACAAAGGAAGGGGTTCTGGCGGAGATCGAGAGGTTTTATGGACAGCTGTATACCTCAGTATCACAACCCAGTAAACAAATGGCTAAAGACCCAAGAGCCAAGCTAACCCGACACTATACCGAAGATATCCCGGACATCAGCCTGTACGAGATTAGGATGGCCCTCAAACAGCTTAAAAACAACAAGGCGCCGGGCGAGGATGGAATCACAGCAGAGCTTCTGAAAGCGGGCGGAACGCCGGTACTGAAAGTCCTTCAGAGACTCTTTAATTCCGTTCTGCTCGAGGGCGTAACGCCAGAAGCGTGGAACAGGGGCGTGGTGGTCTTGTTCTTCAAAAAGGGAGATAACACCCTATTGAAGAACTATAGGCCTATCACGCTTCTGAGTCATGTATATAAGTTGTTTTCGAGGGTCATCAAGCTGGTTTCCGTAAAGGCTTTAGCACCATGGACCACATTCATACGCTGCGGCAGGTTATAGAGAAGACGAGGGAGTATAACCGGCCGTTATGCTTGGGATTCGTGGACTATGAAAAAGCCTTCAATTCGATCGAAACATGGGCCGTGCTTCAGTCTCTCCAGCGATGCCGTATTGACTATCGGTATATCGAAGTGTTGAAGTGCTTATACAGTAACGCCACTATGTCAGTCCGAGTACAGGAGCAGTGCACGAGGGCAATTCCACTGCATAGAGGTGTAAGACAGGGAGATGTTATATCTCCGAAACTGTTCACCGTTGCACTGGAAGATGCCTTCAAGCTTCAGGAATGGGAAGGATTCGGCATCAACATCAATGGCGAGTATATCACTCACCTTCGATTTGCCGACGATATTGTTGTCATGGCAGAATCGATGGAAGACTTAAGTACTATGCTCGGAGACCTAAATCGAGTTTCCCAACAAGTGGGCCTTAAAATGAACATGGACAAAACCAAAGTAATGTCGAATGTCCATGTTGCGCCCCTACCTGTTTGTGTTGGGAGCTCCACCCTCGAAGTTGTAGACCAGTATATCTACCTGGGTCAATTGATCCAGGCAGGAAGTTCCAGCTTCGAGGAAGAGGTCTTTTGACGAATCCGACTCGGCTGGGCAGCGTTCGGGAGGCTACGCAATGTCTTCTCGTCCAAAATACCTCTGTGCCTCAAGACTAAGGTCTACAACCAATGTGTGTTACCAGTGATGACTTATGGCTCCGAAACGTGGTCCCTTACTATGGGTCTCATAAGATAGATAGATAGATAGATAGATAGATAAAAGATTTATTTTGCTTTATCTGTAACACACATTATACAAAGAAAAAAATTACATCATTGAACATCTTAATACTAACTTAACCTAACATGCATCATGTGTGCCACAGAAGCACAAAAGGGCTACAGCTCAGCGAAATGTTGCTCGTGTTGAACAACCGCTGATTTTCAGCTGTCACCCTGGTAGAGTTGACGCGGAGCTCTTAAATAATAATGTATTAAAATTTCTACTGCGCGCACATTATGATGTTAATAATAAGTCTTTCTACATTTAATTATACACTTCATTTTAATGTAAAATAATTGTAAAATAAAATTACCTACACTCTTACATAAATTAATTAAAATTAGGAAAACTGAACCAAAATAAAATACAATACAAAAATATATAAGATAATCTTTTCAAATAGAAAAAAAAAAAAATAATAACAAAAATTTACCAGTTGTGTCATGGTCATAAATTAAGATTTAACTATGCAGCAACCAAAGTGTCTGGGAACCCCAGATTTCTGAATATTAAGTAAATATGTTTTAAATTGATTTTTAAAAGTGGTTTTTGTACGTATATTACGAATAGGTGGAGGGATGTTGTTCCAGCACTTCGTTGCTGCATATCTAAAGCTTCCCTTGAAAGCCATGGTCCTGTGTCTTTGGAAAGCTAACACTGGACGAGCAGCTCTGACATATCTCCCTACAGTGAATTGCAACTTATCGAATAGATAGTTGGGCTGCTTTAACTTGACAATATCAAACAATAAGTTAGCGAAGTGCAGTTCTCTACGAGCTTCCATATTTAACAGGGATGCTTTATTTAAGTATGGTGTTATATGACTACGCGGTGGGACATTATAACAAAACCGAATACAAGCATTTTGTACCCTTTGCACTAGTCGCTTAGTCTTAAATAGAAGACGCGAACCATAAACGAGGTCACCGTAATTAAGTTTTGATAAGATTAGCGATTCACATATCTTTTGCCTCGCGTCTTCATTAAGATAGTCTCGTATTTTGTACAAAAGGCTTAACCGGTAGAAACAGTTTTTCACCAACTCCACCAAATGAGACTCAAATCTCAGTTCACCGTCCATGACAAGTCCCAAGTTACGAGCTTCCTCTACTCGAGCCAAAGTCTGACCATTTATGGATACTGTTGGATTAGCATTTTTCATTTTAGTGATCTGCCATTTTGTCCCCAATAACATATATTTTGATTTGGAAGAGTTCAGAACCAATGCATTTCGTTGAGACCAATCTGCAATCCTTGTCAGATCTTCATTCAGTCGTGGAATGGTGGAACAGATATCCTTAGGTACCGCGGAGATATAAATTTGCACATCATCAGCGTAACAGTGGAGTTTGCAATTCTTCACGGTTGAAGGTAAATCTGCACAGTAGATGATGAAAAGAAGAGGTCCCAATATTGACCCTTGCGGCACACCTCGGTTGATTGGTTTCAGTTCTGAAATTGAAACACTGCCATCGCTCTTTTGTAGTTTTACTTGTTGGAAACGATCAGTAAGATAGCTCTCAAACCACGCCAACGACTGCGAATCTGCTCCATAGTAGTTTAGTTTGGCCTTTAATAGAGGTATATCCAAACAATCAAAGGCACGCGAGTAATCTAATAGAGTAAGGACGGTGCCATGGCTTTTATCTTGTTCGGTTAATATATTGTCAACAACATCGAGCAAAGTGGTTATCGTACCACGTCCTTTACGAAATCCAGACTGCAGTTTGGGAAGAATGTTATTTTTCTCGACATAATCGGTAAGCTGGATACTAACCGCTCTCTCAAGCAATTTTGACAGAAATGGCAAAATGCTAAGTGGTCTAAGATCACTATTATCGGTGGGATTATTAGCTTTGGGCACAGGAGTAACTATAGCTTCTTTCCAACATTTGGGTACCTTCCCAGTAATTATAGATTTATTTATAATTTCTGTGATAACATCTAAGGTATTTGGTAGAGTTAATAAAATCATGTCTTTACTGATGCCATCCTTGCCAGTTGCATTCGTTTTAATAGACAATATATATTTAGCCACGTCACTGCTAGAAATAGGTTTTAGGGTGAAGGTCTTAGAAGCAAACGTATTATTTCTGAAAAATGCTACATCTGACGCCGTATTAGAATTACAATCTGGCAGTCGTAAAAAATGTTCATTAATTTTATTTGGATCATTAAAACATTCAGGAAGTAATCTCTCATTGTTCACACTAGGTAAGACTTTATTTTTAAGATTTTTCCAAAACTTCTTACTATCATGGACTTGCGTATTGACCAAATTGTCAATGTAGGCGCGCTTTTCGCCAGCAATAGCTATTTCGACCATCTTTTTCAAGTCCTTATAATATTTTTTATCGTCTTCCGACTTACTTTTACGATATACCTCATGTGCTTGATTACGTTCTTCTATCATAGCTTTACAGACTTCAGTAATCCAAGGAAGTGAACCATCCTTAACGGTGACTCTTTTTAGCGGAGCATGTTTATTAAAAAGCGATATGATAATGCTATTAAACTCTTCAACCATTAGATCAACCGTAGGTAGATCCGTAACTCTTGCCCAGTTAATTAGATTAAGGTCACTATTAAAATCGTCCAGGTCTATCTTGTTCAACGGCCTGTATGTGAAACATCTAGGTGGTACTTTACATTTCTTTAAGGACAACGTTATATTAACCATTGAATGCCTATATCCACCAGTTATGTTGTTCACCGACACATCGCAAATTGGAGCATTAGTACAGATCACATCAATAAGCGTAGCCGATTCAGGTGTAAAATGTGTAGGTTCTTTAACTACCTGATTTAGACTCATGTACTCTAGGAACTCATTAAATTTACGCGTGTTACTTTTAGTTACATCAAGTAGATCGATATTGAAATCTCCCAGCAATACAACGAAGTCATTATCAGAAAAGTGATTTATGGAATCGGTTACAGCGTCTATAAATACATCAGCGTTCACCCAGCTCGGTCTATAGGCAGTTCCTACTATCACCTTGTATCCATTAATACGTGTCGAAAGCCACATTTGTTCAATATGGTCATTTGGTCGTTGTAAGTACCGCACATTGACGTCCCTTTTTATATAGAACCCGAGCCCGCCTCCACGTCCATCACGCATATGTAGTGGCCGTGAAATGGCACGAAACCTATAGCCCGGCACAACGGGGGCTCGCTCTAGCTGGTCATCGTTAAGCCAGGTTTCATTGATCGCGACGATATCAGCGCTGTACCGATCCATCGCAACGAGAAAATCATCATGTCCTGTGTTCAGTGATCCCGCATTAAAAAGACCCAACTTAAATAACTTTAGCTTATTACCCGTAGTAAAAATTAAAATGTAATAAAGTATTATTAAAATGTAATTTAGAGTTAGGGGAACACTGGTATAGAGATTCATATTCATAACATTCACTTTCCTTTCTTCGTTGTTCACAGTTTTCGTATGTAAGCAGTTTATTTAGGTTTATTCTAACCCACACAAAATAGACAAGATAGGCAGCAATAGTTATAACGAATTTGAGATTGGCAAACAGACCACGACAAGAATATACAAATATTAAAATATAAGACAATTCCTGTACACGATAATTAAAATAACAACATGAGCAACCAGCAATTAAAATAAAAAAATTGCAAAATATCAATATATAATTACAAATTAAGTATAAATAAACTCGAGGATAAAGTAAAAATGAATTAAAGTAACTGATTTCATTGATTTGAAGTTCTCTATAAAAGCTAGATTTAAATAGAAATATGTAAATTGAACTATAATAACATTCACTGATATATAAACTACAGTACGCTATTTTAAACGATAGAGGCGCCAACGGAATTAAGCCCAAAAACTCTGGCAATGTCGCTTTCATTACGAATGCGATGTCTGGGGCAGTCCGCATTTGGGTTCCGGCGTGCGAAGATTTTTCCGTCTTTTGTCCAGACAAATCGCCAATTTTGAGCTTTACCTAGATCCCGCGCCTGCCTGAAAAGCACACGATTCGTTTTAGTCAACCGCTCGTTGATGTAGAACTTGCGGTGAGGCGCCGGGAGGCCCGTTCCTTCTGTGGTGACGCCGCGACGAACGCGAGCCGAGCTCAGCAGTTGGTCGCGAAGCGCTCGCCGCACGACTCTGACAACGATCGGCCGGGGTCGTGGTGATGTGTCCGAGGTTTTTCCAACTCGCATCGCACTTACAATGTCTTGATCGGTTAAATCTACAGACAATTTGTCCGCAACTGTAGCAATAATATGCACTAAGTTTTCACCCTTTTCTTCAGGGATGTTAGAAATTTCTATGTCATTGGCAAGGAGCTCCTGGTCCCGGTCATTCAAGTCTGCATGAAGCCGGTCTATGGTCGCCTGCAGTGTCTTGTCTTCCCTGGAGTTTAGGTCAGCCACCTGTGTTTCTAAGCTCTCTACGCGTCTTTGTAACAGTTCATATTTATTATCACTCTCCTCAAGTCTTTGTGTTAATTTGGCTACAATTCCATTGAAAATTTCTAGCTGCATATGTGTGGCTTTCCACTCCTCTCGCCACTGTCGTGCTTCAATCATAAAAGCTTGCATGTCCGTCAACTCCGCCGTATCATTTAGCACGCTACTGTCGTCCAAATGATGCGTGAGGTTGCAGGCCGCCGCACCTCTGTTAAAGTTTACTCCATCGCAGTCACCACGGACAGGGGTGTTAGTATTGTCTAACTTGGGCATTCTGCTAACACAACAAACGCATTTCCATGCCAGTCTATGTTCGCCTGTCAGGGTATTATAAAACCGCTGTTGCGTTATATTGGCACATATCAGGTCGTATACTTTATTGCATGTATGACAAGTTAAGTATTCTTTATCCGTGATTAATGTTTGACATCCGTCACAAACCAATTTATTACTCGCCATAATATAAGATAAAATAAAAATTCAGCAATGAAAAAATAACAATAATCTCAAAATGCTAGTTGACCTCGCTGGGATTTGAACTCAGGTCGCTCAGGTGAGTCCAAGCTTGTGTCTCACTGCGCTAAACTGTATATGCGTCAAGTAGCGAAAGTAAGCATCAGTTATTTAGGCGGCAACTAAAGCGCGCAAGTGGGGCGGAGTCGGAGTGTAATGAGTATAATGACTCACTGCGCGCACACCACTGTTCACGATTACGATGCAAATTCGAACGTTTCTTCAATCATTTATTGCTCGAATTAAAGTCCAAACGCAGATAGTCCAATTATGCCATGTACACCAGTAAGTAGCGTTTTTAACAAGCTTCACTTTGATATATTGCTTAATGTAAAACTGAGACTTTTTATGCGTTAAATGATTTATTTACACGGAGTAGACAATTTAGCGTATCAACACAATCGCGATCACCGCGCCACCAAATACCATAAGAAAGCTCAAGGTCGCTCAACGCGCTATGGAGAGGGCTATGCTCGGTGTTTCCCTACGTGATCGAATCAGAAATGAGGAAATCCGTAGGAGAACAAAAGTCACTGACATAGCCAAGCGGATTAGCTCGTTAAAGTGGCAGTGGGCGGGACACATAGCGCGACGAACCGATGGCCGATGGGGCAAAAAGGTTCTTGAATGGCGACCGCGTACTGGCAAGCGAAGCGTAGGGCACCCACCTACAAGGTGGTCAGATGACCTGACCAGGGTCGCTGGAAAGCGCTGGATGCAGGCCGCTCTTGATCGGTCATTTTGGAAATCTTTGGGGGAGGCCTATGTCCAGCAGTGGACGTTATGCGGCTGAAATGATGAAATGAAAAATGAATTGTTTGACGCTAATGTCTGTCTGTCTGTCCGTGGCAACGTAGTTCTTGAACGGATGGACCGATTACGATGCGGTTTTTTTAAGTGATTGCTTTCACGTTAAAAAAAAACAAATCGTAATTTCCAAATCGATCCAGACGTCTTTGAGTAATCAGTGAAAATACATCAAAACATAAATAACCTTCTCCTTTTTTGAAGTCGGTTAAAAACTTCTCATATACATTACAAAGGACCTCAGTCCCTCAACGAACTGCCGCCGAGTACATATTTAAAGTGATAGTACAGAAGCTCTAAGGTAGAATTTAATTATAATTATCCTGAAAGCTTCCATGCTGGTCTGGGAGAAAGAAAGATGAATGTAAAAGCTTCTCTTTCCGCGCTTGTAGTAAAAGCTGATTGAGGGAGGGTGCGAAAATCTGAATTATAGTAAAAATAATTTATTTATCTTTGAATATTTGTATCACTTGATAATTCACTACTTCCCAACAACTCAAATAAGATGTACTTTTTTATAAACCAAATAAGATATACTTTTTTATAAACGTCAGAACAAATATTTTCTATGGAATTTATAGACTAATGACGTCATAGCTCCTTGGAGTCAAACAACGCTCTTAATATCAATTTCTCTGCAAAAATAAATCTAAAATCACAATGAAATTGAATTTGATCATGACAAGTGACATTATACTACAATGCGAAAAAGATGCGCGTCCCTGTGGTGCGATTTTTCAAACGCGGAGTCACTAAACAAACGATTTTTTGTATGGAAAAACCATTCGTTTAGGTGACTCCGCGTTTAAAAAATAGCACTTCTGGTGCGCAGGGTGCGGGACAGCGACAACAGCATCCTAAAGATGATCGCAAGCAGGCTGGACTGCCGGTATGTTAACCACTGCTGTGCCACATCGGGGGGAGTGGTGCAGGAGTGGCCTTTATAAATAAAAATAAGAATAATAAAACCTAAATGTTACTAATCCCTAGTTTTATAAGATTACTAACAAAATGAGTCATGTTACTTGTTAAAATAAATAATTCATTCATTCATTCATTATGTTGTGACATTTTATTTTCTTGGTATAACAAAACAAGGTATTCTCTTCCCGTGATAGCTGATGACGTAGGTGGAACTTGACTACGTCATCAGTTTGATGTGTTGCCACTGTGTTAAATTGAATTACCCGAGCGTAATGCATTTTTGAACTTTATATACTAACTAGCTGTGCCCGTGGGCTTCGCTCCTCGTTGGAATTTCGGGATAAACACTATCCTATGTCCTTCCCTGGGTATCAAACTATACCCATATCAAATTTAATCTAACTAGTGGTTCGCCGCGAACTTAGACCTCGCGATATTATTCCAAAACTAAACCAGTTTTAATGTCCAGTGAAACTGTGATTTAATGAAACTGTGATACAATATTCACTACCAATTCGATACCGTTGCAGGAAACAGATTTTCTTACCTTCTTTCTTCTTCTATTTTGAGCTGCAAAAGTTTCATTTTATAAATTTTTTCAAACAATTTAAATCAAAACCTGGATCAAATTCAATATCCCAAGCCATTTGAATCTTGAAAGAGCAACGTATGTACATCCAGGCGCCAACTATTTTACGCCTACGTCTCATCATCATCATCATCATTTCAGCCGCGTAACATCCACTGCTGGACATAGGCCTCTCCCAAAGATTTCCAAAATGACTGATCTAGAATACCTGGAAGGCGCTGGATGGAAGCCGCTCTAGATCGGTAATTTTAAGGCTCACCTGTTGGGAAACTCGGTTTAGGTCTGCGAGCATAGTACATTTATACTTAATTTATGTTGCGGTCTGTTATCGATTCCGCCATGACAAAGATATCATCGGTAAATCGAAGGTGAGTGATATACTCGCCATTGATGTTAATGCCAAATCCTTCCCATTCCAGAAGCTTGATCTTCTAGTGCAACGGTGAACAGTATCGAAGATATAACGTCTGGTTTACACCTCTATGTAGTGGAATTACCGTTGTCCACTGCTCCTGTACTCGGACTGACATAGTGCGTTACTGTAAAAGCCTTTCAACACTTCGATATACCGATAGTCAATACAGCATCGCTGGAGACTGAAGCACGGCCCATGTTTCGATCGAATGGAAGGCTTTTTCATAGTCCACTGTCCCCAAGCATAACGGCCGGTTATACTCCCTCGTCTTCTCTATAACCTGCCGCAGCGTATAGATGTGGTTCATGGTGCTAAAGCCCTTGCGGAAACTAGCTTGTTCGGAAGGCTGGAAGGCATCAAACCTGTTTGCGGGATGATTCGTGTTGACCCTCGAAAACAACTTATATAAATGACTAAGACGCGTGATAGGCCTATAGTTCTTAAATAGAGTGTTATCTCCCTTATTGAAGAACAGGACCACAATGCCCCTGTTTCACGCTTCTGGCGTTACCTCCTAGAGCTGAATGGAATTAAAGAGCCTCTGAAGGACTTTCAGTAGCAGCGTTCCGCCCGCTTTCAGAAGCTCTGGATGATTCCATCATAGCCCGGCGCCTTTTTGTTTTTAAGCTGTTTAAGGGCCATTCTAATCTAGTACAGGCTGATGTCCGGGACATTTTCGGTATAGTGTCGAATTAGCTTGGCTCTTGGGCAAACGCCAACGTCTACGACTACTTTATTCAAAGTGTGTCCTTGCTATTTGTGCACATTTATTGCCCAGGCAAGCGACAGTGGAAATTGCGTTCGTGAGCATGACACTTGGCCAGTCTTCCACGATCGGGTCATGCGTGGGATGGGAGCCGTGTTCTGATAAGGATTCTTGCCCCCAAATCTCCACAGCCTGCTCACGCATTGAACGCTAGCGCTTTAAGCGTTCAGGGTATTGTTCCTGGTTTCGTACTTCCCTTGCGTACTCACGCTGTGAACACAAGCGTTTGGAGCGTTCGGGCGAAGTTTTTTGCTGACAAAGCTCTTATTAGCATGAGAAGTACCTACTAGCATATTCCCTTAGTTGCGACTCTACGTAAAACTACTTCGCTGGCTTTGGTTGCCGTTAATCTCTTGTTAGTTTGTGGCATTATTACTAATACTACAACAGAAGCACAGACAAGTAGCGATATCGATTGTACCAAAGTTCGCTCAACAAAATTGCTAAATTTAGTAAAAACTACATAGTTTGCCGCGAACTTAGACGTCGCGATTATTTTTCGCAATTCAGTTTCCTAAATATCCCCTAGATGGTGCTATCCAAAGTTAGAACGCGCTATGGTTTCGTTTGGTCACACAATCGCGGACATAATATTAATATTTCAAAAACTACTGAACCGATTTTGATGCCCAACGAACTTGAAAATTCTATTGATATTTCCTACATGCCTACCAAATTTCATCAAAATCAAACCATCGGTTCGGCTGTTATCGCGGTACAAACATACATACATACATACATACATACATACATACATACATACATACATACATACATACATACATACATACATACATACAATGTGTTTTCGCCCCCAACTCGATTTAGAGACCTTCGCTCGCTTCGCTCGCTCGGTCAAATATGTGCAGCGTAAAGTGGTATCAAAGCTTAGGTTAGGATTTCGAATTAATAATCCATTATATCAATTTATAAAATATTGAATTAATGAATCACGCGAGATACTAAATAGCTAAGTTACTCAATTTTTTTTTATTTAATAAGAATGAACTAATTGAGAAAGTCCTTAAATTTACTGAAAATAACAATAGTGGCAACACTTATCGTGACGTAGTCAAATTCCATCTCGGAAAGAGAATGCCTTGTATTATTATACCATGGTTTGATTGTGGATTTATGGTAAATAGTGCGAAAAGTTTTGCATGTGTGAATATTCGTAGTAGGCCGCAAGCAGCCAGCATCTTTTGTAGTTCGGTATTCTGCGCTGTGACGTAACAAGGGCTCATTATTCTCAAAGCAGGCGAAACCGGGTCAAGAACAAGTCTTGCATAGACATAGACTTACTAGCTGATAGACAGAATATTGCCGTGACTTTTTGAGTAGCATTTTTGCCGTATTTCCGATAATAGTGGCTAGAACTAGCTAGAAAGGGAATGATAAATGTTAAAACAGAAATTATGAATTTAATTTATGCTTAGTAAAGGTTTTAGCTAAGTTAAGCAGTGTCCCATAGTTGGCAAAGGCCATTCCTCTTATTTTCCATACATTAGTGGTGATAGTTTGCCTACCCAAGGATTGGTTCTGGTGTACCCTTTACGTTGCGGAGGTCAGACGGCAGTCGCTCTGTGTAAAAACTAGTAACCTCGTCAAATCTCCTTGGTAAGGTAGCGGACCCCGGGCTCTGAATCAGTACTGCTGAGGATGCAACCGGGAAAATACGCTCAGATGGTGAGTGGAGATAGTTCGCCATTTCTTACTCGACTACTGCGAAAGGAGGATTATGTGATTAACTGCTGTTTGTGTGAATTTATGTAGGTATCTGTTCTCTTGTGCTATAGATATTCATGATATCTAGTCAAATTTAGTAGGTATCATTAAAAGCGTATTCACTGTCCGCTTGTTACAAGCTGTTTGACGTCACAGTAAATTCAATGTGGTGTCATCTATACGATGAAGTTAAAACTGGATAATCAAACAAAATCACACCGTGTAAGCAACATGTGGGGTATCAATGAAAGAGCTTCATTAGCTCATTTCAGAAATATAGAAGCTGTTTCTTCCTACTGTGCGTACAGGAAACTTGCATTAGCTGTTATGTCTCAATTCTTTGAACAAATAAACGTTATATATTATTAATTAAAATGAGTTAACGGGTTACTCACATATAGAGTCAGCTACTGCCGACATGTTTCGACCTCATCCGGAGGTCTTCACCAGGGCTAATGTGACTAAAGGCCCGTACACCGCACCGGCTCGCGACACACTACGTCTGTATGTATGTCGGCAGTAGCTGACTCTATCCGAGAGTAACCCGTTAACTCAATCTAATAATGTCTGTGTCTCACGTTAGTTTTAATCTTATTTTGTATTTAAACGTAAGAATTTTCCATTCCGGTCTATTTCTATGTAAGTCTATGAAAACGAAGCATGCACTTGTTTACAAAAGTCCTTATTGTCTAAGCAATACGGCGCAATTTGGAATGAAACTAAGCCAGTATTGAATTTAATAGCCCGTAATTTCTGAGACGCCGCAGTCTCCTGTATTTTAATGCATTCATCATCGTATTTTTCTGTTGAAAATTCAATCGGAATCTGGTTTTCGAAATTGATTATAAAATAAAATCAATTTCAAATACCAGATTCATTTGAAAATGAGGGATATTTTTAAATGCGCACATTTTTATAAATACTGATTGCGTTTCACTAGAAAGAAAGGGTGAATTACTAAAATGAAAACCTTTCCATATAAAGGGCGACTTTTTCACCATCAGGTATTTATGTCTCCACTGCAGGAGCACGTCCCTCTCTGTACTACCGACTTTGGCCCACTCTCCTCGCTGGCCAGACGGGTTGGAGAGGTCTCACTGATGTTTATAAGCTTTGTTTAGCTTGTATTTTCTGAGTCGCCTTCTACGACATCCACGGGAAAACTTCAGGGTAGTGGTCCCATTCCTCTGCCGGATACCACACGACATACTTACGGTGACTTTTTACCTACCAATAAAATATTTGGAATAAGTTTTGTCCATGATACTGAACTACTATCCATTAGATAGTTTTTAATTTCTCCCATGCTGGTCTGGGAAAAATAAAAAACTTAGAATGTACCAGCTGCTTCTCTTCCCACGCAGATCGTAAAAGCCGATCGAGGGAATGGGCAGAAATGCAAATCATGTTAACAGGCGATGCGGCTAGCAACCCATCACTGTATTGATTGCTTTTCCATCTTCTCGCCCACCATGACGCTAAAAGTGGCTTTTGGGTCTTGCGGCCCTGGGCTCTGCATAGAACCGCAAGACCCAAAATGCTCTGTCTGCCCCATTAGGGATAAAGACGTGATAGTATGTATCCATAAGAACAACGAAAAACGAAAACATTCCATAAAAATCAGAGTTCGGTCAAATGAATTTTGGACGGTAGGCCAATTTTTTTAAATCGATTTTTAATAACATTTTTTATGGAAAGTACAAAGTTTTCAGTATTATGGATTGAATTTACTCCAAAAATTTGGCTAGTGGGAAAAAGTAAGCTGTATAATTTTGCCCTGCAAAGTATTTATGTATAAAGCTGGTCTTGCTTTTTTTGAGATTTCAGGGATGGTCCCGTAGTTCAAGTTGTTCACATTGATTGTTTCGTACTCCCTTTCGGAATGATACCCACTTTTGCGTTACACGTTGTATAATTCGATATTCCTTATCCAAGTTTCTATAATGAACAACTATCCATCAGCTTTCAACGAGCAGCATCCTCGATGGCTATATATTTGTCTCTGTTCTGGATTATGTTGGACGGAATTCGAGCTATAAGTTAGTATGTCACACCTGCTATTGATACTACACTCGGTAACAAAAGTGTTAAGAATGCCGGAACCTCGTTAAAAGTTAGGTCGAGTTTAACAAAAAACCGGCCACCGAGTCGGACTCGCACACGGAGGTTTCCGTACCATTATCTATAACAATCAAATTTTTTGTATGGAAGCCCCCGTTAAATATTTATTAATAACATAAAACTAAGTATTCTGAGAATATTCAAGTGCCTACCTGTTGCCATTATTGATATTGAGCAGAAAAAGGCAAAAAATCGCGTTTGTTGTATGGGAGCCCCCTTTAAATATTTATTTTATTTTGTTTTTAGTATTTGTTATTATAGCGGCAACAGAAATACATAATTTGGGAAAATTTTAACTGTCTAGCTGTCGAGGTTCTTGAGATACAGCCTGGTGACAGACAGACGGACAGACAGCGAAGTCTTAGTAATATTTATTTATTTATTTATTTAACCTTTATTGTACAAAATACAATTTGTATGGCACAATAGGCGGACTTAATGCTAAAAGCATTATCTAACAATCAACCTTTGGGTTGTTAGAGAAATTTATGTGGGTGTAAAATAATGGAATAGCAAAAGGAATTCAGATAAATACTTACTAATAATTACTACATAAGATAAACTACTGTATACTACTTACTAAAGTAAATATATATAAAAATATGGTACATAAAAATATAATCAAACAAAAACTAATAATAAATACAATACATATAATACATACGAGTATATACCAGTTATATTGTATACTACTTGAATAATATACATAGATATTACTAAAACCAATACATAAGCAGCAACTTTACAATTAATTTGACTCAGCAAGCAAATGCTTAAACAGCGAAGTTTTAAAACTAGCACGACTAGTGGCTGTCTTCACGGTATCAGGAAGTGCGTTCCAGAGTCTTACTGCCATTACGGCGAAAGATTTAGAGAAAAAACCAGTACGGTGGGAAGGAATTTCTAATTGACTTCTACAATATGGTACTTCCAATTGAGATTAGAATCTATATAGAGACCAAGATCTTTAACTAATGGACTAAACGGAATCATATTACCATTGTAGATGACCGGCTGAGTAGTGTTTAGGTCAAGTTTGTTAATTTGGATAGTGCTCCCCACTACTATGACCTGGCATTTTTTTGCATTAACGCTTAAACCAAACTTATTTGACCAGTCCATGATACGTGTCAAGTTATCGTTTATAAGAGATATTGCTGTATCAATATTATCGACATCGAAATGATAAGAGCATGTGAGGTAGTGTGATAGGATATTTATAAATAAAGAAAATAAAATAGGAGACAAAATACCGCCCTGCGGAACTCCAGCCTCTAGGTCGCACCAGTCAGATGAATCCTGACCAATACAAACCTGTTGCCGACGACCGCGAAGATAGCTGGAAAACCACTCAATCACTGGAGGAGAAACATTGCAACTGGAGAGGATAGCGAGCAGGATGTCAATGTCAACTGTGTTGAAAGCATTACTGAAATCAACTAGGGCTATAACTATTACTTGCGTATTTTCCATCCCAGCCCTAATATCATCAGTAACTCTAAGCAGAGCAGTTGTAGTGCTATGGCCAGGCCTAAAGCCAGACTGATAGGTGTTGAGCAGATTATTTAATAATAAGTTTAATAAGCTGACCAAACACAGACGCTTCCAATATTTTTGAGAGGAAAGGAAGGATTGAGATTGGACGAATATCATTTAGACGGAGGGGTTCTGGGATCTTAGGAAGGGGGCGAACATGTGCAATAAGCCATAAGGAAGGAAAGCAGTGTTTCAAGAGACTGTAATTAATTATGTGCGTGATGACAGGAAGTACATAACAAAGGATAGGTATTAACATCACGCGACTAATTTGATCAGACCCAACGGCATTTGAAGTAATAGAAAGGATAATTTTACAAACGTCCTCCTCAGTAACTGGGGTAAACTCAAGTGACCTACCGTCAGGGACAGGCAATGCAAGTATGGATGCGATAGTAGCATCTTTTGTAAGATTACTCAGTAGAGGAACTGTTGTGAAATGTTTATTGAGATCATTTAAGGAAAAAGGTAGTTTAAATGAATCTTTCTGTACTTTGCCTATGCCCTGAGAATTTAGAAATTTCCAGAGATTAGCTGGAGAGATATTTACTATATTATCAGTAAAGTATTGGCGTTTTGCATTTCTACACATCTGATTGCACCGATTTCTTGCAGCCTTATACAAAGACCAGTTCTCATCTGTGCGTTCCCGTTTAAACCTGCGGAATGCAAAATTTCTGCGTTTCATGGCTATATGGACTCCTGTTGTAATCCAGGGGGCTGGCGGGCGTCGTACTTTAATGGCTCTGACTGGAGCGTGATTGTCGTACAGCAATATTATTTTATTATTAAAAAGAGAAACTTTTTCATCAACTGTACTCGCTGAAAAGACAGGTGACCAATCAATTTTTGCCGCGTCAGATGTGAGAGCATCATTATTTATTTTAGAATAACAGCGAAGATGTAAAATAGTGGGTTTTATTTTTGGGACTTTAATTTTGTAAGAAATGAAGAGAAGGTCGTGATGAGAAAATGCGGGGGCAGGTGTTTGACCATAAGTGGCTACATTGTCTACGTTAGAGGTTATTATCAAGTCAAGCAAAGTAGGACCGAAATCAGTGAAATGAGTAGGCCCAGATGGGAGAATCAAAAAGTTAACTGACTTGACAATATTTAATAATTGAGAAGATCGAGAATCGTCTTTGAGCAGACAAGTATTGAAGTCACCAAGGACCAGATGATGTGCGTAATCTGAACAAACCGATTCAAGGAGAGTTTCGAATGTAGAAAAGAAATTTACCTTAAATGAAGGAGAGTAGAAGACTCCGAGAACGGCTTTTACTGCTTTTATTGTAACTTCCAGAAGAATGTATTCCATACTGCCCGTGTATTCTGAAGAGGACATTGACAGAACTTTATAGCTGAAGTCGCTCCGTAGGTAAATTGCAACTCCACCACCGGCCGCACCAACACGATCATTTCGTATAAGAACGAAACCAGGGAGAGAGTAACTAGTGGATGGCAAGCTGGGTTTTAGCCAAGTTTCTGATACGAGTATTGCTCCTAAGTGAACAGACGAAAATGTCTCTAAGAAATCTGTGTAGTGACACGCAATGCTCTGGGCGTTGATATGGCATACATTGAAGTTCTGTACATAATCATCAAAAGTATTATTAAGGGCAGTCATGACTTCAAAATACCTAATCACAAGCCACGCCTTCCTTCCCCGCTTCGTCTCCAGTCGTGGTTTCCGATATAGCTTTCTCATTTTCGCTGGCTTTCTTTTATTGAATCGAAAGATAGTGGCGCCATCTCCGTAAATCTATCAGAACCGACACCGAACGTGATAAGTCGTTATCAGACGTCGAAAATTTTGTGATAGATGGCGTAAATTAAAGTTATAATTCAAAATATTTTCCTAAATCTTTTCGTATTTGATACAAAGATCTAAAATATACAAGAATTTGATATATATATTATGTATATTAAAAATTGACAGAAAAGTATTATATTTTATATAGACATTTTATAATGAATTACGTATTCGAAATATTGGATGCCACTTCATTCAAACAAATCTTTAAAAAAATCATCAATTAATGACTCCCTTCCCCTAAAAAAAATTGTTAGCGCGATTTTTCACTTTATACCTACTTAACAAACTTAATATTCACATAATATAATAAAAAAAAATAAGCGGCCAAGTGCGAGTTGGACTCACCCATGAAGGGTTCCGTAGTAGCAAAAAACATAATATAAAAGTCTTTTAATATGTTTTTTTTTTTAATTTTTATTTGATTTGATTGAATGAAAGGTAAATTGCCATTTATGATTTATGACGTGTGTATTAAAAAAAATACTTACTAGATCTTGTTTAAACCAATTTTCGCTGGTAGTTTTCATGGTAATGAACATCATATATTTTTTTAGTTTTATCATTCTCTTATTTTAGAAGTTACTTACACTTTGGAAGTGTCTCTCGCGCAAAGTATTCAGTTTAGAAAAAAATGATATTAGAGACCTCAATATCATTTTTGAAGACCTATCCTATATACCCCACACGTATGGGTTTGATGAAAAATATTTTTTTGAGTTTCAGTTCTAAGTATGGGGAACCCCCAAAATTTTTTGTTTTTTTATTTATTTTTGTATCAAAACCTTAATGCGGTTCACATAATACATCTACATACCAAGTTTCAACAGTATAGGTCTTATAGTTTCGGAAAAAAGTGGCTGTGACATACGGACGGACAGACAGACAGACAGACAGACAGACATGACGAATCCATAAAGGTTCCGTTTTTGCCATTTGGCTACGGAACCCTAAAAACGAAACATTTATCGGTAAGGATCGAACCTATCTCGCAGATATGCAATAACTGTCATTGTAAAAACAATACACCTACCTAACCAATAGTCCACCCTTCGTTGCACTTGTTAGGTCGAAATTTAATTCTTTACTAGGCTAGGTATTATGATATTGCCCGGACTATTTGATAATTTTAAAAGTTTTTACCACAACTGCCTCCTCATATTGGGCATTTTTCACACGGCGCGGTCATTTACAATGTCTTATTTATCACTTAAATCGTTAAATTCATTTCCTACGAAATGTTTATCTACAACGCCTGAATAACTGTTAGGCAATGCATGAAATTATATGTTTGTGATATACCTATTTCATACCCTGAATCAGTCACGGAAGTTAGGTGGTATGGATTAACAGTGCAATACCATCACAAAGTCAAAAGTCAAGGCTCATAGAGATGGGCGGTGGGTAAATAGTTAAATACCCAGTCTAACCCATTCGGGAATATACCCGGTACATTGGGTAAATACCCGATAAATACCCGTATCTACCCATTTGGTGGGTAGATTGAATGTTATGAGTAACCAGCTCTGCCCGCGACTTCGTCCGCGTGGAGTTATTTTAAAATTGTATTATCTTATAAGATGTTTATTGAAATTAGGTGATGTCAAGGACAATTTTGTTCACCGTTTATTACTCTTACTTAATAACACATTTATAATAAAGATAAAGATTAATATTATTATGTTGATACAACTCTGACAAATAATTTGTAATTATGCATTAATTTCGACCGATATACTCGTGAGTTGGTCACGTATGCCACTATTATGCATGCGAGCAATCACACCATCCTATTTCTTTAGACCCATGTAAGCTTTATGTACTTTAAATCAAGTGTTATTTACTTATATACAAGATAGTGTACCTATTTGTCTGTATAAGTGGGTATGAAGTACCCACTTCTAATGTGTACCTATCTTACGTTACTTTTCTCTTGCAAACAAAGCTAGCTATCCTAGCTTGGGTCTAAGGTACCTAACAGTAAAAGACAAAAACAAAATACTCTTTCTCCATAACTAAACTTATATACATTTCACATCTTATCCTAGTCCTACCTATTCTACTTATTCAAATATATATTTATTCTTACAAATGAACAATAAAAAAGGGCAACTATATACATTAGGTACTAGTTATTTATTTCGTCGTGAACAATATAGATGACTTTGCAATTAAGTTTATAATATGTTTAAAATGCAGGTAGACGTCAAATCTGACTTAAAAGTATATGTAACCACCATACTAATCATACTTTGAAAGTAGGCTTCTTTGACTTATACTCATTTTTTGCTGGGAGGTGCGCAAAGACATATTTATAAGTGGTGAAATGAGTAACAAGATATAAAATGCGATGTCAATATATGAACACCCTCAAACATACAGAGAGAGTAGATTTTTAACTGCTCATCTAAGAGCCAAAACTACTGATTTCGGGGTTGGTATCGGAACAAAAGATATTCGTATAGACAAATTCTTTGATCCCCCATCAACTTGTCTACCCGTTGTATGAGAATATACAAATTGACAGGTTTAAGTTTATATTTTTTGCTGGCAAATGTTTTTAGACCTAATTAGATGTTAAAATGAGCAATCAGACATCAAATGCGTTGTCTTTGACTGCTCATCCAAGAGTCAAAACTACTGATTTCGGGGTTGGTCTCAGAACAAAATGGGTACCATCTATCTGGCAGAATCTTGATGCTCCGAATTTCATTTGGCATAACATACTTGGCAGAATCTTATTTAATAGAACATTTTAAATACATAAAAAATATTGAATATAATTTTCATTTGGTCGAATTTTTATATATTCGAACAATAGCATACTTTTAACATGTCACAATTTCATTTAGTTTAATGACCATTTACATACATTAACTTTCGTATAATTTGTTTACAATAATATTTAATTAGTACTACTTTTATTGAGTATTTTTTTCACCTTCTAAGAAGATGGCTTAAATTCATCTGCAACGCTAATAAAAAAGCATAATAATTGATTAATACCATAGTCATTAAATTCGATAATATTGTTGGTCAACATAAAAAAAAAAACATTCCGAATTTACTCGGTTAGGGCAAAAATATAGGTTAGGTTATGTGCGACTACAAGGTAGACAGCCTTTTCATACTATGATATTTTTCGAATACAGGGAATAATGAAAACCATAATCATTACAATCTACACAAAATAGCATTCCGAGTTTACTCGGTTAGGGCAAAAATATAGGTTAGGTTATGTTAGAACTGTGACTACACCACGGCACGGGCTCAACATTAGAAACGTGCTACCCGAATTTGAGTATAGTGATATGCCCCCCCCCCCCAAGCATTTTTTTTGCCGGTGCTCCCTAATTTTTTTAAATAAATTTTTGAAATTATATTTTTTCGTGTAACGGATCGCAAAATTTTCGATCAGTAGACACACACACAAAAACAACTTTGCCGTGGAGTGTACGTTAGGTTTGTTAGGTTTCCTGTGACCAACACATGAGCGAGCGAGCGACTCAAGTTAGGGCGAAAGTAACACAGACACAAAAACAATTTTGCCGTGGAGTTTAGGTTAGGTTTGTTAAAAAACGGTTGCAATTGATTTGTTACAGTACCTATCATGAAATACACATTTTTCTTACTATACCTTATCTACAATATGAGCACTTAAGGCCATACCCAAATTTTCCGGGGTCCAGTGGCGCCGCCATTTAAAATAAATCATTTAAAAGGAAACGGAGATATCATTCAAAATTGTGTCTTGGTCAAGCCCTAGATAACCCTTAAAACTATTTTATGAACTACTGTTTATAATTTAAAGTGCGAACGTGAAGCTTTTCTACGCACATTAGCTAAAAGTGGCCGTTTTTCGCAAATGTGCGTAGAAAAGCTTCACGTTCTCACTTTAAACTACAAATAGTAGTTTAAAAAATACTTTGAATGGGTATTTATTTTATTTTTATTTATTTGGGAAACAAACAATAGCCTTGTACAAACAGATATAACTTAACTACTTAAACATACATCAGTAAAGTTTCCACTAATAACTAACGCATAACGTTTTGAGCAGTGTAAAGGAACTACATAAAAAGGTCACTAAGAAGATAAGTTAAAGAAGAATTAAACTAAACTAAAAGTATACATCAAACAATTATAGCGATATATCCTACACCTTTGTTGATAGTATTCTTCTCAGCCCATTTCTGAATGAAGCAGGTGAGAGAATGAAGGGATCCAGTTCTTGAAACAACATATCGTAACAATTACAAGCTCTTTTCAAAAACATATTACTTGCATAATTTGTGTGGGTATCTTGCAAAACAAATAACTTATGATGACGTGAGTTAATACGGGGACATTTAAAGTTTATACAACTTAAGAGGAAGGGAGAGTCTACCTGATTATTCAAAATTTTGTATAAAAACATTTGATCTCTTTGAATGCGGCGATCCATTAGTGTCATGTCTATATCAATCCTTGGATTGAGATCAGAACCATAGCGTGACGATTTGTATTTAAGGTGTTTGATAAATTTTGTATTTATTTTTTCTATGCTGTCGATATACAGTTTATATTGCGGACTCCAAACCGTTGACGCATATTCTAAGATCGACCTTACATATGAATTAAAAAGTAGAATCATAGTCGAACAAAGTTTGAAGTCTTTCCCAATTCGAATAATAAAGCCCAGCATACGAAAAGCTCTTGCTGTAATGTTAATGACATGAGAATTAAAAGTAAGTTTGGAATCTAAGGTTACCCCTAAATCTATTATTTCAGAAACACGCTTAAGTGATTCATTATCTAATTTATAATTATATAGTATTGGTTTTAGTTTCCTAGTAAATGTAATTATATTACACTTTCCTGTGTTTAGATGAAGACCGTTAAGTTTGCAATATTCATTTAGGGTGTTTAAATCGTTTTGCAGGTCGGCGCAATCAAATTCAGATTTTATAGTTCTAAAAATTTTCATATCATCGGCATATAAAATAATATTATTATGATTAAACATTATGATGAGATCATTAATATATATATTAAAAAGAAGAGGAGCTAAATGAGCACCTTGTGGGACACCTGAGGAGATCGGAACAAAAGTAGAGCAATAACCCTTGACCAAAACAGCCTGACTTCGATGTCTCAAATATGATTCAAGCCAACGCAACAAGTCGCCGTGGATTCCGAGATCACTCAATTTACGCACAAGAATAGAATGAGGAATTTAGTCGAATGCTTTAGAGTAATCGGTATATGCTACATCTACTTGAAAGCCCTCATCCATCGACGTTGCTATTTTATGTGTGAATTCACAGAGATTGCTTTCTACAGATCTCTTATCCACGAATCCATGTTGTTGGTTTACTAATATTGGTCTAAGTAGAGGGTAAAGATTATCATAGATAATTTTTTCAAACAGTTTAGGTATAGCACTTATTTTGGATATTGGTCTATAATTTCTTACGTTATGTTTATCGCCGGATTTGTGAATCGGTGTTATATAACATTGTTTCCAGATCTCTGGCATTTTCCCCGTTCGTAATGAATGTTGAAACAGCAGTGTTAGTGGTACAGCGAGATTTTTATGACATCTCTGCAGAAATATTGGGGGTATGCCGTCGGGTCCATAACCTTTACTTATATCTAATTGCTTTAAACGTTTTTCTACATCTGACACAGTTATATTGATAGAGCCTATAGAAAGAGTACTGGATGATTTATGAGATTCCGAATGAGTAGACTGCGTTGAATGATTTCGGTTCAGGCTCAGGTTCAAACATTGACTGAAAGTATCTATTAAATAGATTACAGATTTCAACACCATCTGTTGTTGTCTTATCATCAATGAACATTGAATCAGGCATACCAGAATTGGCCTTCTTGGATTTTACGAAGGTCCAGAAGCATTTACTATTTAGTTTTATTTTGTTCTCAGAGTCTCGTATGAAACTGTCATAGCATTCCAACTGGACCTTTTTCTGCCTCTCGCGCAACAACTTAAATGTCTCAAAATCAGTATTTCTCTTGTATGTTTTCCATTTTTTATGATATTTTAATTTTTCATTTATAATTTTGATAAGAGCTGGAGTGTACCAAGGTGGAAAGCGTGTATTATGTTTATGTAATTTAACTGGTTATTTATTATCTCGTAGAACTTTGAGACCATTAAGTCTATGTATGGGTATCTAGAACTTGACCAAGACACAATTTTAAATGATATCTCCGTTTCCTTTTAATTGATTTATTTTAAATGGCGGCGCCACTGGACCCCGGAAAATTTGGGTATGGCCTTAAGCCAAATGATGATTCTTACTGTACATACTCCAAGATATGACGATTCTGCCTTATTTAGAAATTGATTTTATGCTAAAATGCCATTCTAGCTGTGAACTGTCTGCGATATAATGATTCTTCGTTTTAATTATTATAGCTATCAAGTTTATGCCATAAGATGAATATTAATTTAAAAATTATGGATTCTAAATGTATGAGAAATGACAATCTAAGTTCTACGAAATGAGGTTTCTAACATACGCTGTTATGCATTATAATATTCTTAACTAAAAAGTTCTACCATAAAAGGTAGACCCAACAAAATATATTCTTATCGACGACTTCTTCGATCCCCCATCAACTCGTTATAACGTTGCCTAAAAAACAGTATGCCGGGTATTTACCCGTATGTTTATAGACCTAATCACATGTTAAAATAAGCAATCAGATAACAAACAAGATGGCATTTGTATATTTAATATGAATAGCACCCGTGATTTTCATCTTTGTTATTTTCTTCATTGTTTTATACATTAAATAACTTTTTTGTACATTTCTACACATAAATAGTGGACACGCACTAAATTTTAAATAAATATCCCCATCTACCCACCCAAACGGGTAGATACGGGTATATACCTGTTGCATATCGGGTAAATACCCAAGCGTGGGTAAATACCCGGGTAGATGCCTACTAAGTCAAGAGTTAAGAGTCTTGGTAAAATCTAAAGTCAAAGTCAGTCAAAGCCGAAGTCGAAGTCAGTCAAAGTCATAGTCCTAGTCTCGGTCAATTTTGACTTACAATGCCTAGGTAATGTACATGTTATGGAACAAGTGATAAATCGTGTCATTGTTCATAATACCCGGGCATTATGAATAATGTCATGCTAGCTACATACATATAAGTATGTATATGTAGGTACGTACATCATAAAATTACGAGTTATTCACGTACCTGTAATATAAGTGTAAAGTATTAGGTAGTTAGGTAGGTAAGTACTAACGTTTTCTTCTTCCTTATCTCACGTGCTAGCTGTTTTTAGGGTTTCGTAGCCAAATGGCAAAAACGGAACCCTTATGGATTCGTCATGTCTGTCTGTCTGTCTGTCTGTCTGTCCGTCCGTCCGTATGTCACAGCCACTTTTTTCCGAAACTATAAGACCTATGCTGTTGAAACTTGGTAAGTAGATGTATTATGTGAACCAAATTAAGGTTTTGACACAAAATGAGAAAAAAAAAAACAATAAATTTTGGGGGTTCCCCATACTTAGAACTGAAACTCAAAAATTCATTTTTCATCAAACCCATACGTGTGGGGTATCTATGGACAGGTCTTCAAAAATGATACTGAGGTTTCTAATATCATTTTTTTCTAAACCGAATACTTTGCGCGAGACACACTACCAAAGTGGAAAAAAGTTTGTGCCCCCCCCCCCCCCCCCGTAACTTCTAAAATAAAAGAATTATAAAACTAAAAAAAATATATGATGTTCATTATCATGAAAACTACCAGCGAAAATTGGTTTGAACGAGATCCAGTAAGTAGTTTTTAATACGTCATACATAAATCATAAACGGCAATTTACCTTTCATTCAATCAAATCAAATATAAAAATTAAATAAGCGGCCAAGTGCGAGTCGGACTCGCCCATGAAGGGTTCCGTAGTAGCAAATAACAATATAAAAGTCTTGTAGTATGTTTTTTTAATTTTTATATTTGAGTTGATTGAATGAAAGGTAAATTGCCGTTTACGATTTATGACGTATTAAAAAAAAACTACTTACTAGATCTCGTTCAAAACAATTTTCGTTGGTAGTTTTCATGGTAATGAACAACATATATTTTATTTAGTTTTATCATTCTCTTATTTTAGAAGTTACGGGGGGGGGGACACACTTTTTTCCACTTTGGAAGTGTCTCTCGCGCAAAGTATTCGGTTTAGAAAAAAATGCTATTAGAAACCTCAATATCATTTTTGAAGACCTATCCATAGATACCCCACACGTATGGGTTTGATGAAAAATAAATTTTTGAGTTTCAGTTCTAAGTATGGGGAACCCCCAAAATTTACTGTTTTTTTTCTATTTTTATGTCAAAACCTTAATGCGGTTCACATAATACATCTACTTACCAAGTTTCAACAGTATAGGTCTTATAGTTTCGGAAAAAAGTGGCTGTGACATACGGACGGACAGACAGACAGACAGACATGACGAATCTATAAGGGTTCCGTTTTTGCCATTTGGCTACGGAACCCTAAAAAGCATACTACAAGACTTTTATAATATGTTATTTGCTACTACGGAACCCTTCATGGGCGAGTCCGACTCGCACTTGGCCGCTTATTTCTGCTTCAATTTAACTTTTGAAAAGTATCTGTTTTTGTTTCCCATTTTGATTACCTAATTAATTAGTTTTTAGGGTTCCGTACCCAAAAGGTAAAAACGGGACTTTGCTGTCTGTCCGTCTGTCTGTCACCAGGCATCTCAAGAACCGCGATAGCTAGACAGTTGAAATTTTTACAAATTATGTATTTCTGTTGCCGCTGTGACAACAACTACTAAAAATAAAATAAAATAAATATTTAAGGGGGGCTCCCATAAAACAAACACGATTTTTTTTGCCCTTTTTTGCTCGATGTCAATAATGGCAACAGGTAGGCACTTGAAATATTCACAAAATACTTAGTTATATTTTCATTGTAATAATAAAAAAAATAATTAAGGGGGCTCCCATACAAAAAACTTGATTTTTATAGATACAGAACCCTTAGTGCGCGAGTCCGACTCGCACTTGGCCGGTTATTTATATACACAAGAATTTGACAAAATATTTTACAGAAATCTAACCTAACCCTAATTAAACTTACTTACCTTAGTAATTATATTATCTTTGCCTTTACTTATGGATTGGATATTATCATAAAAACCAATGTAATTATAATTTCCTATTTATAATATAAAATCTGCAATTTCAATAACTAGAACACAAAACGCGTAGGTAATTAGAAAGGCAAACAAATACAACGCTGTGCGCTGCCGTTGTCTTCGGTCGACGCGACGCGGCGACGGACGACTACAGAGCGGAGTGGGAAGAACATGATCAAAATTGTCTATGCGGTGCGCCATTCGCGGTGCGTGCGGTTCGGTGATCCGGTCACACACAATTGACACAATAGACATAGGTATGTATATGTTACGGCTAAAACCCGAAATGCGACTACGCCAAGGTTTAGCCGGCTAGAAGTAGGTGCAGCCGGTCTCAGATGGCTACACTTAGGTGTATCCTACTTATTTTCGGCTAGAACTAGGTTTAGCCTTTATCATTTCGGCTAGAACTAGGTGCGGCCAATCGCAGGCTGCACCTAGTTCTAGCCGTAACATATACAACAGCACCTTCTAAATTCTACTTTTACTATGTACTTGTATAAAAATTGGTTTGTAAAGGCATTTTATTTCTGCACCCAAATTATAATCAAATAAGTACCTACTGCGTAAGATGCAAAGTGAGTATAAAAACAATTAAATATTATAAAATGTGTCCATTTTTTATTTAATTATGATATTACAATTAATGATGATGTATGTTTACTATTTTCTTTAGCAAAAGTGATATATTTATCAAAAAAAGATATAAGAAATTTCCCACAAAAAATCACAATATTAAAAAATATATAATTGTATGATACGTGCTAGGATTCGATCCCGGAATCTGTAAGCTGAGCTCATAATGGCGCACAGAATGGACCACAATTCCAGTATTATTACGTATTACACGACGAAATTAAAGATTGCATGTGCCTAAAAAATCTTTCGAAAAAATAATACGCGGCTAACAAGATAATTTTTAAATTTAATGATGATATTAAAATTAATGACGTGTGTTTACTATGTTTTTAGCAGAAGTTATAGATTTATCGAAGAAAGAAATAATAAATTTCTTACTAAAAATCACAATAATATAAAAATATTGTAATATTTTGATAGATTATGTTATTAAAAAAACCTAATCTATGTTACTTAATAAACAAAGAGAATAAAAATATAAAATTGTAAAACACATGTTGGGATTCGAACCCGGGGCGCATTCATTTGTCGCGCAAATTAGACCGCGACACCACTACTGCTTCAAGACTCTGGTCGAAATTAAAGATCACGTGTGTCTAAGGAAATCTTTCGTAAAAATCATAATTTCGCGGCTGACAAAATTGGACACACGTCCGTCCTCGTCAACATCGAATGGCCGAATGGGCGGCGCTTGCGAAAGGGATAAGTTTATGGGTTTCACATAGTGAAGAGCGAGGCAGGGGATATCAATGTGCTTGGGTTATTTCGTGCACTTTATCATATTAGTGGCCAGATATTAATAAATTATAAATATATTTTTTAAAATAATTTTATTCTAACTGTTCCCTAGATACATCAGTGGTCGGTGGTTTAAACAAATATTTGCTGGTAAAACATGCTTCTTTTATGTACTGCACTCACATAAAGAAAAAGGAGAGGGAACTTTGGATTTATTTTGTATCGAGAAAATTATATGCTAATATGTTTTGAGCCTAATCAATATTTCAGGTATATAGTCAATTAAAATATATATTTAATTCAGATTTTTTCACTGTCCTAATTGGACGATACACTCACATAAAAAACATCTATTTTTTTAGGTACCCCCTTAACAAAAGTTCCTAGTGTTTCAACAGAGCCACAAGAAGTAAAACTGGAGTTCAGCGAAGTTCTCGCTGAGCAAAAAGAGTCATCCGAATTATTAATATTAATAATTGCGTGCTGCATAAAATATATAAATAAATACCTATTAATATATATAAACTAAATTTGTACCCATTTGTACCCTTTGGGTACGGAACCCTAAATACGAGACTATGTGATATATGAAATCGCCGTGTGGTTTCCGACAGAGTAGGATAGGAACACTCCAAGTCCTCCCGTGGATGTCGTAGAAGGTGACTTAGGAAATACGCTAAACAAAGCTTAAAACATCAATGAGACCTTTCTCAACGCGTCTAGCCAGCGTGGAGAGGCTAAATCTTCTGGCTGCTCTGGACAAGTATGGCTCTAGTAAGTAAAGAGATGGTCGTGCTCCTGCAGTGGAGACTAAAAAGACCTGATGATGATGATGTGAAGTATTGCTTTCTTTAAGTAGACTTTCACAAGCAGTAAGCTCAGTTTTAATGACTCATAAAAACATCTATGTGTCTTTCTTTCGTAAAGATGTTAATCCTACTTCCTACTAACTAACATTATAAATGCGAAAGTGAGTTTGTATATTTGTTTGTTTGTTTCCTCTTTACGCTTTAACTACTGAATCGATTTGGATGAAATTTGATATGGATATGGTTTAAGACTCGGGAAAGGACATAGGGTACTATTTATCCCTATATTCACACGGGGAGTGAAGTTCGCGGGCACAGCTAGTAAGCAAAAATATTGATGGATATGTGTATAACAATATTTAGTAGCCAGAAGTTTGTTGGTTTTATGGCCAGAAACCGGCCCTACCACAGAATAATAGTACTCACATACAGAAGATTCACTCAGCAATGAAATTCAAAGAAATATCTACTCAATGTGGCTAGCGATATGGTTTAATTTAGCTCGCGTTTAAACTCAGCACCTTCTCTTTTAGATACCTAGAAATCCATTGCAAGACAATTCCATTCTTATCCCTCTGGACGAACGATTCATATCACTGAATTTTCCACTCCGGAGTGTCACTCGTCGCGCGCAAATATTTTCGATACCGAAACGGGTGTGACATGTCACAGGCCTGACAGTGCTCAGATATATTTATTTCTTTGTAGCTTTTTTAAGTAGAAACAAACGTTCTTACCTTTAGAAACATACATACATACATAATATCACGCCTGTTTCCCACAGGGGTAGGCACAGACTATGGACCTCCACTTGCTACGATCCTGACAAACCTCTTTTGCTTCATCTAAACTCATCATTCTCTTCATACATGCCCTTCGGTTACGGATACTTTCTATCTCTACTTTTTTTAGACCGTCTCCAATTTGAAACAAACATTTAGAAAAAATATTTAAGTATTGTATAAAATGCTTTTTTAAATAATTCCCAATATTGAATTTACATAATTTTAGTCCCTAAGGAATAAGGAGTAGCATTAGGACTTGCATGTACCCCAGCAGATCGATCTAGATTATCCTTAGCTATCATCGGTAGCTCTCGTCACGGTGATTTACACCCGGGTACGGTGTCTCCGGCTGCCACAGATGTAAACAATGGAAGATACAGCACATTTGTATTAGCACTCCTTCTATATTATCCTTGTATCTAGTTGGAATTTTTACATATGACGTATTTTCGTTACCACTGTAACAACAAATACTAAAAATAGAATAAAAAAATGTTTAAGTGGGGCTCCCAAACAACAAACCTAACTTTTGTGGACAATGGTATTCGTACCATTGTCCACAAAAGTTAGGTTTACCCTTCTTATCTGGTTTTTCAACCGACTTCAAGAAAAGGAGGAGGTTATCAATTCGACGCGTATATATTTTTTTTGTGTATGTTACCTCATAACTCCGTCAAATATGAACCGATTTAAAAAATATACGTTTCGTTTTAAAGAATGCATTGCAAGGTTGGTCCTATGTAAGTTTTTTTAAGATCGGAGAAATGGTCTCGCAGCTGGAGATCGAAATACCTAATTTTTTGCTTTTTTGTGCATTTCGATTTGAAATCGTTTATTTTTTTTTAAAAAGTTTTTATCTACTCTGCTTTGCAGGGTCTTGGGCATATCACAGACATATCACACTACACGACCGTGTAGTGTAGACTGTGATATCCTCACATAGACCTCCGTGGCGACCATTACGCCACGGAGGTACTAGTATCAAAATTCTTGTTTCTATTTTATACACGGTGATTTTTCATTGGGTTTGAAGCCGAAGGCTTCTTCATAAGGATCGTTAGTAAGACCTAATTAGCTAGTCAAAATAATAATTTAGAAACAAAAGATATTGACTAAAACTCGAAAGTAAAATCGTGAGATCACTTAGTAATACTATCGCCAGGCGCCGCCAGTCGGAGTTAATCGAGGTCACGCGGCAGTTTTGGACGGGCGTAACTACGTGGTCTCGATCGAAAATAATTTTCGCAACTTTTTTATTTTATGTCATACACAAATTTGGGTTACGTATATGGATGGAGGAATTTATTTCCTACACCACATTTTTTTTTCTAAAACCAATGAAAAGTCATTGTGTATAATACGTATCGTATCGTCGTCTCAGTTTCCATCTACGTGTGACATGTCACGGTGACAAATTCCGTTGCGGATTCCCTGTTTCGCATGATTTACACCCGGTGTATTGTGCCGGCGAGTGTGAATACAGGCCGCTGGAAATTCATGTCTGGAGCTGCAACGTCTAATGTTTTATTTACATCTTGTTTTATACTACTAATAAGGGCGGAATCGACCAAACATTAAGTTGCACCGGTATGTAATTTTTTTTGACAAATAACCCAGATAGGCCTAACTATGTATGTATTTGTTAAAAATTTAGTATCGTTGAGTATCCCATAACACAAGTCTCGAACATACTTTGGGGCTAGCTCAATCGTTGTAATTGTGTATTCATTTATTATTATTTAGTGCAAATTTACAGGAGTTTCTAAACTAGTTTTACACCAATATGGCACCACTCAGCCAGGAAATAAAGGATTCCGAACCTCACGTTGAAGTTTTCCAACCGTGACAGGGAGGTGTTATGTATTTACCAGGAAAATATGAATACTGTACAGCTTGCTAGTTAGTCGGCGTGGCGGCGTGGTATCGCATGGCAAGTTTGGCGGTCTAACTAGAGCTGCTTTGCATAAACGGCGGCGGAATATTGATGACCACCTATATCAAGCTAGCACAGCCGAGGGACGATCTGGCGGCGATTTTAAAATGATATTAATAAATAAATAAATATATAGGGACAAATTACACTAATTGAGCTAGCCCCAAAGTAAGTTCGAGAATTGTGTTATGGGATACTAACTCAACGATACTATATTTTATAACAAATACATATATTAGGTCTAACAAAATATACTGAAACTATTTTAAGGGTGAATTTAGTACGTGATAGTAAACAACTTTCCCCAAAGAACACATATCGAAATATAAAAAACTAGCAGTCCATCCCGGCTTCGCCCGTGGTACATACATAGCCTATGTTACTCAGGGATAACATACCTATCCAACAGTGAAAGAATTTTTAAAATCGATCCAGTAAGTTCGGAGCCTATTCAATACAATCAAACAAACAAACAAACAAACAAACAAATCTTTCCTCTTTATAATATTAGTGTAGATAGTGTAGATAATTTTTGACTTTCCGTAGAAACTCGGATCAGCTGATCGGTCAACTTGTATGGGAGGCCAAAAATTACTTTTCATATTTCGATACGTGTTCCTTGGGGAAAGTTGTTCAGTATCACGGACTGAATTTACCCATAAAATAGTTTCAGTATATTATGTTAGACCTTATATAGATAAACATCCAAGATTAAAATTATAAAGTTTGTTTGATTTTGATGTGTAACATCTTTCATTAACCGAATTCTTATATTAAGTTTACGAAAAAAGTTAAATTTCACAAAGATACGGAGCATCACAGTTTTGGAGTAGGGGCTTGCGACGTCACCGCTGTGTAATATCGTACTTAGCCGCTTAATATCTACTCAATGTCATTAGCGATATAGTTTAATTTAGCTCGCGTCAGAACTGGAGACCTAGAACTCGTCGTTTAGATACCTAGAAGTGCAGTGCAAGCCAATTTCATTCTTATTACTCTGGACATACGATTCACGTCACTGAATTCAACACTCCGTAGTGGTCGCATATTAATAATATTTTTATTTTATTTTTATTTTTATTTATTCAAGAAACCAACAGCGTGTTACAATATTATATCTTAACTACGAGTTTCACTTAGAGTAAAGCTAATAACAGGTTTCTCTCTTTAAATACAAGTATAAAAGAAGTGTACAAAACTCAGATAAAAGGTATTATTGTTAAAGGGATTACCACCTTCATGTTTTACAGTAAATTATAGGTTCTTACTAGATTTTATTATATAATGTATATTAAACTATTCATAATTTATGAGTACTGTACTACTCACCTTATGATATTTCGATAAACCGAATGAGTTTACTTCAAATGAGTACAATAATAAAAACTCCTACTCAGATTTACTATGTCATGGATCCTAAATAATATGAATACCTTAAATAATTTGCATCCTATGCTGATGTTACAATACCAAATTTGTTTCACTGGATCTGATATAGGTATCTTTTCGATTTCTAAACGGCGAGAGACACAGGCTTGACTATATAACCACACTCCATCAGAGAGAAAAGAAAGGCTAACTTTAGTGGAACAGGATAGCATCTACTCATTAACGTTTAAATTATACTAAGCCGTGTGGTTTCCGGCACAGTAGAATAGGGCCACTTAAAGTCCTCCCGTGAATGTCGTAGAAGGGAAATGAAATGACTTAGGAAATGCAAGCTGAACAAAGCTTGTAGACATCAATGAGACCTCTCAAACCCGTCTGGCCAGCGAGGAGAGTGTAGGCCAAGTCGTCTGGGCTCTGGCCAAGTATGGCTCTAGTAGTACAGAAGGGTCGTGCTCCTGCAGTGGAGACAAAAATTTACCGGACACAAATATATAAAAAAAGACCGGATGGTGAATAACGTATATAATATCGTTGGTCTTCATCAGCGCATTGCATTTGCGTAGATTTGGATATTGTATTGTATTTTAACCAGCGAAATATCGTTACAAACACTACAACATGTGCCTACAGAATAGCGGCGATGACAGGGTTAGAAAAGTATTATATTATTTAAACAGTTTGATAGGTTAACTGGGGCTTGGTCAAGGCACAATTTTAAAAAATATCTCAGTTTCCTTTTAAATGTAAATATTATTCAAAGACGCCTGGACCGATTGGGAAAACTATTATATAAACTAGTCCATATCTTATACCTTTAAACGAGCAATTCTTGTATGTATATATATATATTTATAAATTTCTGTGATCTCGAAAACGGCTCTAACGATTTCGCTGAAAATTTGTATATGGGGGTTTTCGGGGGTAAATAATCGATCTAGATTAGTTTTATGTTTGGGAAAACGCGTGTTTTCGAGTTTTCATGCGTTTTTCTTTCCACGCAGAATATGGTCGCTAATTTCGTCGCGCCGCGACCGCCTTGATTTAGCTCAGTGGTTAAGGATAGCGACCGCTAGAAAGAGTGTTACGGGTTCGAATCCCACTCGGTGACTTACTTTTGTTTTTTTTTTATGTTTAAGTTTATATATATTTTTTTTTATTTTGCATTCTTTTTAGACAAGTTTAAAAAAAATTAGTTAATGTTTGAGATGTAACCGAGCAAAGCTCGGTCGCCCAGGTACTTTTAGATTAACCAAAAATAATGGACCCATATTTTTCAGTATATCAATAAAATTCACAAAAATACGGAGCATATAAGTTTGTGACGTCACCGCCCGCTATATAAAAATAAGCTATGAAATTAGCCGTGACATAATGCGAAATTTAAAAGCGCTGTATCTTCGTAATTTCATGTTTCTCAGAATGAAGAAAAAATACGTGTACAATATTTTTTAATACTCTAATCGATAGACCCAACATATTGTTCTAGATATCATGTCTATTCTCTGGATTATAATTCTTATTTTTACTAACAACCACATCCAGATACATCTAAACATACATACTATCACGTCTATATCCCTAATGGGTCAGACAGAGCAATTGTATCTTGCGGCTCTCAACAACAGAGCTTAGGGCCGCAAGACTCAAAAGCCTCTTTTAGCGTCATGGTGGGCAAGAATATGGAAAAGCAATAAATGTGATGAGTTGTTAGCCGCATCGCCTATATTAATAGGATTCACATTCTCTTTACCTCGATCGGCTTTAACGATCTGCGCGGAAGGAGAAGCAGCTGATAAATTCCAAGTTTTTTTCCAGACCAGTACATCCAGATATAACATCATATCAGTCACAAGAAGACCACAGCTGATGCCCTCAAGTATTTCCAAACGACCAATTGGAAGAGGCCCAATTCCAGCGTTTTCTTGCAACCTTGCTCAGAAGTGCCATTTTTGAAACGCGGAGTCACATAAACGTATGGTTTTTCCATACAAAAAACCGTTCGTTTAGTGACTCCGCATTTGAAAAAAAGCACCTCAGGTCATGCGACCAGCAGGTCGGTGCCCTACGCTGCGCTTGCCGGTACGTGCCCGCCATTCGAGAATATTTCGATCCAACGGTTGTCTGCCACAACCAGCATATATTTTAACTATATTACTTTCAAGAGGAAGTGGAAGTAATACTTTATTGTACACCAAAAAAATTACAATACAATACAAATACTCTCTACTGCACCATAAACAAAAGAAAAAAAAAAAAAACAGAAAAAAGAAGACAGAAATATGTAATTATCGAGCGACTGACATCAATATCATCATTTTTAAATTGTATATGGGTCAAAGTTACCTGAAATAAATCTATTTTATTTTATTTTATTTTATTATTTTATATGACACAAACGAGGATTTATCGTATATCAATCTCTTCCAGTCCACCTTTGGTTAGAGGGAGAAGTGAATATTTAAGAGAAAGGCGGTGCAGTATGTCAGATGAAATAGATGTAAAATAACAAAGAAAAGACATTAAATAGTACCTAATTTCAGCCGCATAACGTCCAGAGCTGGACATAGGGCTCTCCCAAAGATTTCCAAATGACCGATCTAGAGCGGCTTGCATCCAGCCCCTTAAATTAAAATGTACATCATCAGGTCTTTATGTCTCCACTGCAGGAGCACGACCCTCTCTGTACTACCAGAGCCAGAGGATTTGGCCTACGCAATTAAAATGTACAATGGGCGGTCTTATGGTTCAAAGCGATTTCTTGCAGACAACCTATGGATGGAGAGAATATAGTAGAACGTTAGCAGAAGAGGTAGGTATAAACGACTAATATACAATACATAAATAATAACAAGTGGAGATTGCCAGCCATTTTGAAATGGCATTTTGAATTGGTTCCGAGTTGACTCGGAACCACAAATATTCTGCAACCACTCGGCACAGCTTTTAAGCACGTGCGAGTAGAGTACCTCTCTCGCGGTTGCAATCAAAGCAAATTCGGTAACGATATAGCCATGATATAGCAAATAAAAAGCGTCTACAGATCTACAGATTTACGATACAATTCCAAAACGATGTATTGTCTGGATTTTTTTTATTTATTTAACTTTATTAAAAAAATTGCAACAGACGGACTTAAGGCCCAGGGCCTTTTCTACCAGTCAACGGCAATGCCGAAAAAAAGCTAATTTTTGACGACATGGCACGTCCTAATTTACTCTTCAATATTGTATCGAAAACTGATAACAATAATTTTCTAGTTGATTAATTTATAGCTGTTTCCTGTGTTTTTTTCTGAATGCAATAAGCAGTAAAACAAATTGTTTTTTTTATGGTGGATTCTGTTACATTGTAAAACCAAAAGTATACTGGACAGACTGACCTTTGTCTAACAAGGCCAGCCTGGGCTTGAAGGGTCCGAATGGCAGTGTTAAGGTTTTGCCCCACTAAGGAGTCTGAAGCCAAGCCAAAAGGAGGGTTAGGTACCTATGTGTGTCGTCAACATGTTTGTTTGTTCATGTTGCATCTGTTCCGTTGTATCTTCAGTAGTTATCATCTTAGCTGTTCGCTGCTTATAGGCTATATGACGTCATACTAAATGTAAGATGGAGGCCTTTATAGGCCATAAAAGTAATGCATTAAAAATATAAAATATCATATCATATTATTGACATGGCTTAACAGACCTCTTGTGGCCACAGAAGTCGTCAAAAAGCTCTGTCTCTAAAGTATTTACCCAAAGTAACACTTGATTCCATATTTCTTGACAAGAGTGAGTAAATAAAATAATAACCGCAAGACCCAAAATGCTCTGTCTGCCCCATTAGGGATAAAGACGTGATAGTATGTATGTATGTATGTGAGTAAATGTCGACACAAGTATACTTCCACATCTCTCTATATTTTGTTCTATTACCGAACTTCCCTTTGTGAATAGTTTACAGCTTGTTAGAAGGAAACTGAATCCTTTTTGGCTAGTTTTGTGTGACGATAATAATGGACTGCATGTGTGTCTGTGTAGGTACATAGATTTTTGTTTTTCAACCCTGACAATAAAAAGGGATGTTATTTTATTTATTTATTTATTTGTTCATGTACACTTGAAAAATGTACAAATAAAACCTTGTAAAAGTAAACATAGTACATAATAACCCCTCGGCTTGTCGACGCCGCTGTTGACAAGAGTCTGCCAGAGAGAGATTGTAGTTGCTATTCAGCGCGGGAATGCAGCCAGTGTTCTTGGCACCATGCCACAAGAACGACATTTAGATTTTTAATTTAATTTAGTTTTTGTATTTAGTTCAATAATTATTACTTGTTTTTAATACATAAATAAAGAAAAACTCAACATAGTACATAGGATCTACTTATTTTTAATGAAATTTCTTTTAGCAGACCCGCGAGAGGAAATGGGAGGAAAGAGGTGATTTGCGTGTACAATACGAAAATAAATGGATACCTCTATACAAGATACAAAAATAAATAAAAATAGTACGTAAAATAAACGAACATAAATATAAGTGTTATGAGTTTAACGCTAACGTCTGTCCGTCTGTCTGTCTATATGTCTGTCTGTCTGTGATATTCATAAATGTAATATGGCGGTATTATGTATTGCTATTTAAAAGCTCAACCAAAAAGCCAGACAAACTTGCACCCAATTTAACGTAATCTCTCGCAATCAATAAAAACTTCAGTCCCAAGTGGCTATAAAGATCAATCCAAATGGAGTGAATCGCCGGCGAAAGCCGAAATGTGGGGGAAATTGCGAAATGCGCGGTTATTTATAAGGCAAATGTGGTGTAAAGCATAAAGTTACATTTATCAGAAAAACAGGCCCGCCGGTGGGAACAAGCCAGCTTACCGGGTACTCCAGGAGCTAAGGGACTAGGGAAAAGTATCAAAAAATATCCAAAAAAAAACCAAAAATCTTCCATTTTGTTTTTTTAAACACCTGGAGCTAAGGGACTAAAATGTATCAAAAAATATCCGAAAAACAAAAAAAAAACAAATAAAAATCCATCTTGTTTTTTTTGTGACTTAAAAAAAGAGGAGCTTATAAAGTCGTCGCGATTTTTTAATTTTTTTATGTATGTGCACCGATTATTCGAAGACGTCTGGAACGATTTAAAAAATTCTTTTTTGTTTGAAAACCCTATATTTGGGAGGTGGTGCTATAGAAATTCTATCAAAATCGGTTGAGTAGTTCGAGGATGAAGTCGGTTTTGAATTTTGTTACACACACTAAAACAACTAAGGTTACTAATTATTATCATTATCATCAGGTCTTTTTGTCTCTACTTCAAGAGCCCGGACTCTCTCTGTACAACCGGAGCCATACTTGGCTGGAGCAGCCAGAGGACTTGGCCTACACCCTCCTCGCTGGCCAGACGGGTAAGAGAGGTATTTGTTTCGCTTGTATTTCCTAAGTCGCCTTCTACGACATCCACGGAAAGACTTGGAGTGGCCCTATTCTACTCTGCCGGAAACCACACAACAACGTAACTAAAATAGAAAATAATCGAAATAAAAACTCTTCTTAGCCCCTTGACTGTATTCCCCAAAGCGTTTCGCGAGTAACAAATTGGCAAAAATTCTTACACATGCTCCTGGAGGCGTTAAGTTCGAGAATTTTATACTTTGCCTGTTTTGAGGTATTGCGGGAATTTGTCATGCGATCCCTTGACGCGTTATTTTGGCTCTTAGCTCTTAGGATGGGGGTTCGACGGGACGGTGATTTGATTTACAGATACACGTCTTTTTTGCAGGGGTTGGCCGAGCCTTTGACTTCGAAAAAATATAAAATATGTGTTGCACATGGTTGGTAGGTATACTATATTATTAAGACTATATAGACTTAATAGTATATAAATGGCAATTAAATAATAATACAGGGAAATTTTTATGGAAATGTCGATTTTTTTTACTGTGATATTATTATTATTGTATTCTTCTTCTTCTTCTTAGCGAGTCGGAATGGCGATTTTATATAGTTGTGGGCCAGTGTGTGGCCACACTTACTCCTCTGTCATTTGCAGAGTTTAAATCCTCTATTGTACAGGATATTAGGCAGTTGGGGCACGAGAGTAGGTGGGCCATGGTTCTCACATCTCCACAGTCACAACGGTCGTTATTTGAGAATACCCACCTGACTCGGTTTTCATTGCACCTTCCAACACCAACCCGGAGCCTATTTAGGGACTTCCAGACTGTCCAGGGGAGGTCACCACCAGGTGGGAGTTTCTCAACAACTGGAAGATTTGATGGTAGCGGGGGATATTAATTATTGTATTAAAGTGCTCTAGTATAGCCTTCCATGTTGTACATGTGATTTGAAGTGTAGAGTTGTGCGCTGTAGAAAGTACTGTACGATCAATCTATATTTCACTAGCTGAGCCCGCGGGCTTCGCTCCCTCCTCCGTAATTCCCCGAATCTCAAACTATATCCATACTAAATTTAATCCAAATCGGTTCAGTAGTTTAAGCGTGAAGAGGTAACAAACAAACAAACAAACAAATATATAAACTCACTTTCGTATTTTTAATATTAGTAGGAAAAGATAGGATAGGATAGTCTAGTGCAGAAAAACATCAGAATATTCTCCATTATTTTTTTATATAACCATATTCCCTACATCATTCTCACTAAATAACATTCACTAAAACATAACACCCATAAAATATATAAGTACTTAAGTAATAATTACAAACTATAAAAACATCTTATTTGAGTCAATTAATGAATCGAATTACACAATTCGTAGTATTTATTTACTCATTTTTAATTTAATTTTTAAATAAGTGCCATCTAATTTTATGCATGAAAGACTTTAAACATAAATCAAATAAGAAAGGGTTATTGAAAATCTAAAAAGCTACGCAGGTACTTACTATCATAGTCACTTTATTTCAAAGATAAATGCGAATAACAATTAATAAAATTGCCTGACGTTAATTAAAAATAAATTAACAAGACAAAATTAAACGTTGCAAAATTAAACCCATCACACAATAACATCAATCATACCTACCTTCACTATCTAGCGGGGTAGCTCGAGCGCTCCTAGTACTGATGCCCTGTCTCTCTCGCACTCGTAGGAAAATGATCTGTTCGTCTCGCTCTTTAATTAAGCCTGTCAGTTTAGATTGAAAGACACTTGACGTGGCCACGGTGACTCCGCCAATTTGACGGTGAACTTGTAAAGCGTCTACTGGGATGGAGGGATTACGTATCATAGGGATTGTAAGTGGAAAGGAATAGGGCAATTATAATTTTTCTAAACTAAAAACCAACTTCACCCCCAAACTACACAACCAATTCTGTCAAAATTTTTATGGGACCATGGGACTACCTGATAAGTATGTCCTTTCAAACAAAAAACAGAATTTTTGTTTAAAAGAAAATCGGTCCAGGCATCTTTGAATAATCAGAAATAAATTAAATTTTTTGAAGTGAAAACTTCTTTAGCGGCGTTGTGCACTTTTTTTGGAATGGGTAAAAAATCTTAAACTCGTGTCAGGACCACGTGTCCTGATCGAAAATTCGTAAGACGGCGCAGGGCGCTTGCGCGAATGTTCGTGTGTGTTTATGTTACGTTACGTTCGTGTGTGTAATGTGTCATGCTTGTGACATTTGTGACAGACTGTGGTTCAGAAAAGATTTGAAATATTTTATACTGATAATTAAAGCAATTCGTGCAAAATTATTCCCTAACCATTCCAAAATATCAAAAATGCACAACATTAATATTCAAGTTTTCACTTCTGCTGGCACTCCCAGAGTGCACCCCGATCAGCTCCATGTCATTATAATATCGCATTGTCAATTTGCAAATAATAATTGACAATGCGAAAATTGCAAAGACTGCCTCCGTGGTGTAGTGGTTAGAGCGTTCAGCTCATACCCGGAGGTCGCGGGTTCGATGCCCGGCGGGGACAACGACTTTGTGTTGTTGTCCTAGTTTGGTTAGGACATTGTAGGCCGATCACCTGATTGTCTAATAAGTAAGATGATCCGTGCTTCGGAGGGCACGTTAAGCCGTCGCACTGTGGAATATGGTAGAACAAACGCATATCATAAATGCTTTTTACCAATTACTGAAATAGGATATTCTATGATTTTTATTTAATAGTTCAAAAGTCAAAATTATATTATCTGTAAAGTTATTCATATTTTATACAGTGAAAGTATTTATTTTACGTACTTAAGTTAGACGTTTCCGTAATATGCAAATTTAAAGTTCATTTTTAGCAATTTTAAAGTGAAATAATTTAAAAATTCGAAGTAAAAAGTATAGGTTATTATATATTTTTGTAAAGGTTTTCTACTTAAGATGTAAATAAAATATATCATAATATATTTTATCCCTATAGAAAAAACATATAAAGGTGAAAGTGAGGTATTTCCGAACTTCGTCGAAGCTTTATGCTTTTAACGCTTACCGACGTTTGCCGATGCTTCGAATTTTTTTTATTTTTTTATTAACCTTTATTGTCCCACTGCTGGGCAAAGGTCTCCCCCATATCCCCACTTATCCCGATTTTGTGCGACCTGTGCTTCGAATTTAACATTAATTTAAAGTTTAGGTATTCATCAAAAGCATATGAAAAAAATTAGCTGCTAGTTCTTACTATTGACAAAGATATACATAAATACTAAGACTTCGCTGTCTGTCTGTCACCAAGCTGTATCTCAAGAACCGCGATAGCTAGACAGTTGAAAATTTTACGAATTATGTATTTCTGTTGCCGCTATAACAATAAATACTAAAAACAAAATAAAATAAATATTTAAGGGGGGCTCCCATACAACAAACGCGATTTTTTTGCTCTTTTGTTGCTTGATATCAATAATGGCAACAGGTAGGCACTTCAAATATTCACAACATAAGTTGTACTTTTATTTCAATTATAAATAAAATAAAATAAAATAAAATAAAATAAAAAAATATTTAAGGGGGGTTCCCATACAAAAAACTTGATTTTTATAGATAATGGTACGGATCTGACTCGCACTTGGCCGGTAATGTAAACTTACTTACTTTACTTAACAAATTAATCTAATATTTTGTTGTAATTTTGATAAAGTTTTTATATTTAGTGTAATGGTACTAAATTTTTTTATTTATTTTTTAACAATATATTATAGTAATCATAATTAAATAACTAGTTTTAAGAATCAAATATACAAAAGAAAATGAAAAAATATGTGAAAATCGTCAAATATGTACCATTTTAAAATATTGTGAGTTTTCATTATTAAAAAAAAAATATTAAGCTATTTTATATTTCTGCAAAGGTAATATTGTATTACTTTACCTTATGTATTACTTTATATGACTGAAAAATTTTATAACTCTATCTTTAAAACTGACGGAGTTACAGATTTTTGATTTGAAACATACCCAAATATTCCATTGTGCGTTCCGTTAGGACATTGCAGGCTGATCTCCTGATTGTCTGATAAGTAAGATGATCCGTGCTTCGGAGGGCACGTTAAGCCGTCGGTCCCGGTCACTGTCTTTGAAATTGGTCGTTACCTAAAACCATGTCAGAGGCCTTTAAGGCGGTTTTAAAAACTCTGACATTGGTGTTAGTCACTAACACATACGATAAGAAGAAGAATTTGCAAATGCAAACTTTTAGCTCAGTCGGAAACCGGGAATCGGGTCAAATTTAACTCGCAAGATTTGATCACAGACAGAACGACAGACAACCGGACAGATTAAACTAAATAAAAGCTTGTAAAAAGATAATCTTCTCCTTTTTGGAAGACGGTTAATAAATTGGAAATTGGAATGGGCGAAAACGAGAAACATGTAAATAGGCGATGCGGCTAGCAACCCTTTACTATTTTGATTCCTTTTCCATCTTCTCGCCCACCATCACGCTAAGGCCTTTGTAGAAAGAAGATAACTCTCAGAACTCAGGAATTAGCCATCTAAATTTTGTGAGTCTTACTTTCATGCACAAACTTGCAAACTGGGTAGCAACAAATGTTTATTTAGATAGTAATAATAATTTGCACAAAGGTGGAATGTTTTTAAATTTTCTTTTTAAAGCTAGCTTTCCGAACAAGCATTGTTAAAGGCTCTTACAGACAAGCGACGCCGCTGACTTTTCACAGATTGTCATGTGTCACGTAACCGTTTGCGACAGTCGGCGACGGTCGCCGATCATCAGCGATAGGTGTCGCGGCCGTACTGTCGTTCTTTTGCAAGAGCGCATCATTGGTCGCCAACTTGTTGGAAGAGCTTTGTCATAGCATCTGAAATTCGGCTGTTCTCAACCAGCAACTAAAAGTTATTGCCGTAGACATCAAGATAAATATAATTTCTTTGACAAAAATGTTTACAATATACATGCAGTTTCGTTGAATCATCTTTACCATCACCGGTGTGCAAATTTAGTCAGAAAGGCTATCATCTTTCATAATATTATAAAATTATACGAAATCCATGAACCTTTTACTGTTTACTATGAAACAAAGTCAATTTACAATTTGTCAGATAAGATATTAAGAGCGCTTTTTGACTTAAACTATGACGTCATTAGTCTTTATTTCCTATAAATCAAATAGAAAATGTTTGTTTTTAAGAAAATAGATTTGAGTTGTTGCAAACTTCATTGTTGTTTTTTATTTTGTTTCGATATTTTTATTAGTGTGTAAATTATCGGTATCAAATATGGTATCGGTATCAAAGATTAGAAGTGACACGTAATAGTTCATCTAAATTGGTGTAAGTTTGATGCGCGTCTCAGGTACACTCTGTCTCGTAAATTAGGTAATACGTCGAACTCCAAAACGCCGGCCTGGATTCTAATTATCCAGGTTTAGCACAAGATGACTTAGGTAATTAATTTCGCTTGCATCTTCGACCTGCCTAGACACAGTTACTATCTATTAATTTTGGGCTTTAGGTTGGTATGTTATTGATTTCTGCGTATAAAAATCAATATGTTTAATAGAACGAGCAAGCGAAGCGCTTCTTTGTTTCAAAAGAAAAATCGACAATTTATCAAGTGATACAAATATTCAAAGATACTTGACTTTGACAGCTTTGGCTAGAATTCTTCGTGGGTCCGAAATTTGGATGGCCAGAATTCCGGCTGTTTTTACCTATAGGTCGCATTTCTCAACAGATTCTCGTGAACTTTTGTGAATAGATATGATATAAAACGTGGAAGGGACAAACTACGAGCTCTAGATCACTATAGCATAATACTTATAATTTAAACAACAGTAAAAAAAAAAAAAATTTCGACTTTCCCATACAAATTGCACGGGTGGCTGCACACTTTAGTTTGGAAATGCCAATTGTTTTTTTTTTGATTTTTTTTTCTGTTTTGTACGTATAGAGTCAGCTACTGCCGACATGTTTTGACATCATCCGAAGGTCTTTCGCCATGATGAAGACCTCCGGCTCGCGACACATAAAGACCTCCGGATGTGAAACATGTCGGCCAGTAACTAACTCTATACGTGAGTAACCCGTTAACTTATTCTAATAACGTCGTGGTGGTTTATGCTTAGCAAATAAACTTGCATGTTATGTTTTTATTTGCCAACTGTATGAGGTAACCACACACTTAAAAAAAGGATTATTAAAATGAGTTAACGGGTTACTCACGTAGGTATAGAGTCAGCTACTGGCCGACATGTTTCGACCTCATCTGGAGGTACGTTACGTGTACGGGCCGAGTCACATTCGCCCTTGTAGTGTTTGTGTCTAGGAATAGATACATATATGCTGTCTCACTCACACAAGTAGCTAGGGCTAAACGTCAGATGTACGTTATTGACCGAGCGAGCGAAGCGAGCGAAGCGTCTCAGTTTCGAGATTAGCCAAAAATTCTTTTGTCCGTCTGTCTGTCTGTCTGTCTGTCTGTCTGTTCTCGCCTACAGGTCACATTTCTTAACCAATTCTCATGAAATTTTGTAAGCAGATTCAGCAACTTAATAGAATTTTTTTGTCGCGCCAGTTTTTCGAAATTTTTCAAAATGGCGGAAATATGGGGGTTTAAAATTTTAAAAGTGTCATATATCCGCCATTTCCAAATATTTTCAAAAATGTCATTAGACTTTTTTGTTGCCATTATAGAAACGCATTTTTTTATTCGAACAACTTTTTTGTCTGAACAACTTTTTTATACGTTATACTTGAACGGGTTTAGGATGACTCGCGAAGTCTAGCTGACTGAGCCGTGACGAATATACAATACAAATCTTTTTACAAAATATACTGAAACTTTTAAGGGTGAATCAGTCCGGGTTACTGAACAACTTTCTTAAAAATAAATATCTTACTACAGACACAGATCGTGTTATACCGGCGCCGGCAGCCAATTCGGCAAACAGCGCCGGCAGCGGAGGCACTCCCTTTGGAATAATATTCGCGAGGTTTAAGTTCGTGGCGAACTACTAGTATAAGTAGGTTGTGCGGCAGTCTGATCGCTCGTCGGAGAGTGGATGTCGTACAGAGCGGACGTGTCTTAGTGTGAAGGTGAGCCAGTGTCATAGTGATAGTGAATATGTAGTGGTACACTACAGCCCTGATGAAGAATCAGGGCGAATGTGACTCGGCCCGTACACGTAAAGTAACCCGGTAACACATTTGAATAATGTCTGTGTCACACGTTAGTTTTAATAAAAAATAAGAAAGTCGTGAATAATGCTACCGACGAAGTAGTTCCCTAATTAACGTTCTCGTTAAAATTTGGCAAACATCCGCCGTCATCTTTGTGGTTCGTATGACAACTTTGCAACGAAGTACTTAAATGTATGCATGTTGTTTTGAAGTTTCTAGAACTAGTGGTTCTGTAAGGAAAGGGGAAGTGTCGGTTATTACATAATAACCCATACTTTTCTCTTTCCCCTGGCTTAACGAAGCCATTTCAGGAAAATCCATCTTATTTATCATCCATCCATGATCATCATCCGTCAATCTGGCTTTGCATAGCTATTTCAGGGGGTCCATATATAATGCTACAGCAAATTTTCCCCGTTTCCCCCGCCCTCCTTTTTTGGGTTTATTAATCTATATTGACTACAACGGTGCAAAAATTATTTACATGCCAGCCTTCAAAATAACAAAAATTGAAAAGAAAGTACTTCATATTGATTGCCCTAGTCTTTCGCAAAATTATTGAAAATAAAGCAGTTACATGATTGCCTTTATCTTTTGCAGTGCAAAGAAAACTGAAATAAAAGAAATATTTAATTAATTGCAAAATCTTTTAGATCCGTTAGCCAGTGATATTAACCACTCTGTATTACTCACTCAGCGTTAGACAATGTGACATTGCGTTCCATTTTCAGCGGTTTGCGTGTTACCATCTCAGACCAAATAGTTACCATCATAGATTTTTAAAAAAAAAAAACGACGGGTTGCACTCTGGGAGTGCCGGCAGAAGTGAAAACTTGAATATTAACGTTGTGCATTTTTGATATTTTGGAATGGTTAGGGAATGATTTTGCACGAATTGCTTTAATTATCAGTATAAAATATTTCAAATCTTTTCTGAACCACAGTCTGTCACAAATGTCACAAGCATGACACATTACACACACGAACGTAACGTAACATAAACACACACGAACATTCGCGCAAGCGCCCTGCGCCGTCTTACGAATTTTCGATCAGGACACGTGGTCCTGACGCGAGTTTAAGATTTTTTACCCATTCCAAAAAAAGTGCACAACGCCGCTAAAGAAGTTTTCACTTCAAAAAAACTAGGCCTAAGTTTACCATGCTTATTGAGGAAAAATCGTGGAAATCGACGAAAAGCAAGTCATCACATCAAAGATATGTCAACACAAACATCCAAGCGCGATTCGCGTGTAACGAACCGTGTATGCTAAAAACTATTCCCACTCGTTCGAATTTTAAAAACTGAAACATTCAAAAAGTTCCTAGTAAAATTAAAAGATGTCTTTCAACCTCCTTTGATCTGAGAATATTCGAGTTGGAGTTGTTTGTGGAAAAAATAGAGTTTCGTCGGGCGCCGCAAATTCTGCAAATGGAACGTTTCAATATTTATTTAATAAATATTCGAGACGGCAATCAGGCGCCGAGCCGCGGGACGACGGAATATGAGAGAGAATAGCTGGATGTGCTTCTTATATTTAAATAATAATAATAAATTCCTTTATTTCAGGCAATAGCATTGTACTTACATATTTTGTACAATGCCGGAGACCCATATTATAAATACCTTATAACTAACATACATAATATATATAATTTCTATCCTAATTTACATCGGCGACGTGTGACGCACGGTATCACGGTTTAAATCTTAGAAAACCTTGGTAATACGACCAAGAAGGTTGTTCATGGTTAAAGTATAAAAGAAAAGGCACAGGCAGAAGCATTTAACCGATAATTTACACCCCCACACAGCCGATTTTGATAAAATTGCAATGAAATGAATTTCTTTGAAATTACAAAATTTTACATTTGTAATAAAATGTCTGTGGTAAGGGGAGTCTTAGTAAATAATTAAATGACATATTGAAAAATTCGTTTGCCTTTTACTTTTTACAACTAGATATCCAGACAAGCCGGGACCGAGCGTCCTGGCGCCGCGGTACAAGGAGAGTCGACCCCAAATAACGGGCGTGGCAAAAGAAAAAAAGAGATTGCCGTTTCACTTTTTGACAAAAAAAAATGACGAAAAATTAATATTCTAGGTATACAATTAAAATTAAATAAAATTAAAATACTTAAATTAATTAAATCTATTTTTTTTATAAATGATTTGTCTGCACATCTGGTCGAGGCAACAGGAGATTATAGAGCTGGCAGCTTCCTTGCCTAAAGAATTAGCCTTGCTATTCAGCGAGGCAACGCTGCCAGTGTCCTGGGTACTTTGCCTCGATCAGATGCATTTGAGGAAATTTTTCATATTTTTTTCTTTTATTTTTTATTCCAGGTTAAATAATAATATGCCATATCCAGGTGAATTCTCTCGCCTCATGGCAGTCAAATTAGCTGAATGCCGCATGCTGTTAAATCAACTGAGGACTTCGCAGCTGGAGGAGGGACGAAGTCTCGCTCTGATTCGACCTCGTTTGACCTGTGACCTGAAGATGCATCGGATAGGCAAGTTTCGATAAACGTGCATATTTCTTGAATTTCTAATATTCTTATTTATTATACTAGTATCTTGGCGACCGAGCTTTGCTCGGTTACATCTCAAGTTTGAACATAAAAAAAACAAAAGTGAGTCACCGAGTGGGATTCGAACCCGTAACACTTTTTCTAGCGGTCCGCATCATAAAGAGCTGAGCCAAAACGGATGGCAGCCGGCGCGACGAAATTAGCGATCATATTCTGCGTGGAAAGAAAAACGCATGAAAACTCGAAAACACGCATTTTCGCAAACATAAGACTAATCTAGATCGATTGTTTACCCCCGAAAACCCCCATATACTAATTTTCAGCGAAATCGTTAGAGCCGTTTTCGAGATCACAGAAATTTATATACATACGTATAAATATATAAATAAATATACAAGAATTGCTCGTTTCGTTGTCTGTTTTTTATCGTCATTATAGAGGTACTATGGTGATCAAGTATAGTTCGTAGTTCGGTTTATTACGGGTATATCCCTTCCACGTTGTATATATTCCCACTGCTGGGCACTGAGTCCGATTTATAACAACTTAAAACACGTACATTATTTTCATTTACTCGTATAAGAAACCTTATTCGAACTTTGATGTTTAGGTACCTAAACATGCCGTGTGGTTTCCGGCAGTGTAGAGCAGGGCCACTTCAAGCTTACGTGGATGTCGTAGAAGGCGACTTAGGAGATACAAGCTAAACAAAGCTTATAAACATCAATTAGACCTCTCAAACCCGTCTGGCCAGCGAGAAGAGTGTATGCCAAGGCCTCGGGCTGCTCTGGCCAAGTATGGCTCTGGTAGTACAGAGAGGATCGTGCTCCTGCAGTGGAGACGAAAAGACCTGACGATGATGAAACATATTTTTTTCATATGTTTTTTCAGATGCTTGGTTGGCTGGAAGAAATTCCTCAATGGGATAAGCCCGCCGTTGTTAATTTTATTTTAACGCGTATGTTTGCATCATTTAAATGCGCAGTAAAGAGTTAAAACAAACAAATAAGCAGAAGTTAAAAATTATAAAAAAAATGATTCTGAAAACTGATAAGAAAAAGCATAATTCAGACGATTCTTAGAAACCTCCTTTACAACGTTTCCTAAAAAATTCCTTTGAACGAAAATTACAAATTGATAACAACTTCCGAGTAATTCTGAGTTCGATTTCAATATTTTTGTTTCAAGCAGTTTTCACAAATTTTATTAAAATCTATAAGGTTATACCTATTTTGGGTTAAAAAGAAATGATTTAGTCCAAGAATCAAGATTAAGATATTTATTCAGTAACTAGGTATTTTCAGGCACTTTACACGTCAGCACAGAATTAATAATAGTATACGTCAGTAAATTTAAGTATTGTACATCTGAGATATTACGTGTGAAAATTATTTATATTCAGATTACATAGTTATAAGAGAGAGATTACAGAATATATAGTTATAAGAGAATAAAACATCACAAAATATTACTTGTCATTGATCATATAATTTATTATTGCAGAAAACGATACCCCTAGGGCCCCCTCAGTGCTTATAAAGTGGTCGTAAAAGTGATGTCACATGTGACATTGCGGGCCCATATACATTAGAATATACAAGTAGTGAGAAAAATAACTTATATTTAGAGCGTTATTGGACTCCAAGAAAATACGACCTCATGGCTAAGTATTTCATACAAATCCAGATATGTGTCTATTGACCTATAAAAGAAAAAGTGTCTCATTTGACTTGTGGATTTTTCATTTGAATAAAAGAACATTCAAGAATATCTTCATCATTCAAGGAATTCAAGAAAATATTCAAAAATTCCGAATAAAAGGGGGCATCAATCCAAAACGGGTGAGATTACTTACCATGAACAACTTTTACAATGGGACTAACCCAAAAATTGCAAAGAAAAATTACTGATACATTTTTGTTCACGATAGGCCCAGCAGTGGACTTTCTGTGGCTGATAGGATAGATTGATTTATTTTAACGAATAAGAAGATTTTAAACGATGACGTCACTGACGATCGTCTCGTCTTCGTGACCTCAAGTTGGCGGTAAAACCCAATATTTTAGAAGAGTCCTTATTTAACGAAACGAAGAGGTCCTCGAAGTGAATGATTTCAGGCGTTCTTGAAACAAATTGGACGAATCTTTTTTTTATATCTAAGTAGGAACACAGGTTCGTGCTTTATTAACCTTATCTGGTATATCATCATCATCATTTACAGGTGTTTCTGTCTCCACTGCAGGAGCACGACTCTCTGTACTACCAGAGCCATTCTTAGCCAGAGGACTTAGCCTACACTCTCCTCGCTGCCCAGACGGGATGGAGAGGTCTTATGTTTATAAGCTTTATTTAGCTCGTTATTTCCTAAGTCGCCTTCTACGACATCCTCGACAGGACTTGGAGTGGTCATATTCTACTCTTCCGGAAACCACACTGCACAACTGGTAGATACGACGATCTTACGACGAAGAACGTAAGAACCTTTCGGAATAATACATGAGATAGGAACAGTTTCAGCTAGAGCTATTTATTAAAGGATAGTAATTTTTTAATTAAACTCCGGCACTAATTGGGGGGTTATAAGTTTGACGCCACTGACTATCTGGAAGATAAAATAATTCGATGCGGTTTTTAACTTAAGAGTTTCCTTGCGGCGCTTCTTAGCTGTACTTGATGAAAATTGGTTCAATAACCCCAAGGGAACTTGCTTTCACATTAAAAAGCCGCATCATTCATTACAGTGCTATGATGTCACTGACAGATAGACCGACAGATAGAAATTAGCGTCAAACTTACAACTCTTTTTTTCGGTGGTTAAAAATAGTTTCAGCTAACGTTTGCTATTTTTTGGGCTAGTTATCAAAATCACAAGTCGTATAAAAACATTTCAAACTATTCGGAGCGGCAAAATTGATTATATTGCTTATGAAAGCCAATATATTTCAGCCATTAGAGAGAACGAGCTCCTTATTTTACGAAAACGAAGAGCGTTTCTTTGAAATGTACATTTTGCGGCTCTCTTGAAACAAATTGGGTAAACCTTGAATCAGAAACGCGGGAAATTATTTTGTGAAGTTAAAGGTCTTTTCTAGATAATTTAGTACTTACATACAAATATATACCTATGTAGGTATTGTGGGTGCTTATAATATTTGTTAAAAGTATAATATGAGAAAGAATCCCTTGATGATAGTGATATAATTTAATCAGTACCTGGGCGACCGAGCTTTGCTCGGTTACATCTCATACATTAACTGCATTTTTTAAAACTTGCCTAAAAACAATACAAAATTAAAAATTATATATAAACTTGAACATAAAAAAAAACAAATGTAAGTCACCGAGTGGAATTCGAACCCGTAACACTCTTTCTAGCGGTCTGCATCCTTATAAGCTGAGCCAAATGGTTAGCGATCGGCGCGACGAAATTAGCGACCATATTCTGCGTGGAAAGAAAAACGCATGAAAACTCGAAAACACGCGTTTTCCCAAACATAAAACTAATCTACATCGATTGCTTACCCCCAAAAACCCCCATATACCAATTTTTAGCGAAATCGTTACAGCCGTTTTCGAGATCACAGAAATTTATAAATATATAAATAAATATACAAGAATTGCTCGTTTAAAGGTATAAGATTTAATGTGTACCTGGATATAGATGTAAACAACTACTTTCGAGCTCGGTGGCCCATCGTGGGTGTGTATTATTAGTGCTTTCGTACCGAGCGTGTTCTGCGCGTGGATGGGTGACCACAAGTGGCATACAAATTTCTTGAGTTCTTCCGTGCTTCGCAAGATACGTATAAGCTGTTGGTCACGGCTGGCATCATTGAATGGCACTTACACACACGAAAAACAAAGTGCTGTTTACTTACTAATCTTTTATAACTTGTTATTGTACAATTTTAGACCTGTATAGGTATACAAATGTAGGTAATCTTATTTTATTGCAAAATAAAATTAACTTTGGTTTTTAAATTTTGTACATTCATACTTAATCAAAATGTATATACAGGTAAATATTTATAAATAATATATGTATATATTTTACTAAGTTTATTTGTAGACATTGGTATTCACCGGCATTTCTTCTGTGACGCGCAATAACCTATTTCGGAGCAGGCATTCCGACCACTGCGAACTTTACACCTGCTATCGACAGATATGCCGACCCGTAAACTACGATACTCAGTACATCTCCATGTTTGAGCAAGTTGTTGAAATGGAAGTGATGGAGTTATAATCACTCGTTGCAAAGATATGTTCATAAAAGAATTAGCATCGACTTAGACATAAACTAACGTCTGAAAAAATATCAATGTATATCCTGGTCACGGCACCACGTGTCATGGAGACGCAAATGTAGAGCTGACCGCTTGCAGCAACGTTCAGACGAACATCTCAATGTAAAAAATCGTTAAGGAAATTGTTCAATTGGAAAAAAAATGTTTGTAAATTAAAGCGAATGAATATAAAAATAGTAAAAAATAATTTCGGGTAACCCTCTTCTACTATCAGACAAACAGCATGAATGTCGCCTATGCTGGTACGGGTCTTGCGTAAACCAGCAAGTTACGTGGTTAAATAAATGTACATCTATCCCGCCTCCGCCGGGCCCCGGCAGACGTTGGAGGCCCAAGAAATGCTAGCTTAACGTCGTCAGGGATGATATATGTACATTGTACGTGCCAATGGTCTTGAAATCAAGGATGCTGAAGACTATGCAAAGTGGAGAAGAAACAGATGAGAGACATATAAGGTCTTACAAAATATACTGAAACTATTTTAAGGGTACATTCAGTCTGTGGTACTGATCTACTTTCCCCAAGGATCATAAATCGAAATATGAAAAGTAATTTTTGCCTCCCATACATATTTGTTGGCCAATCAGCTAATCAGAGTTTGTATATAACGCTAAAAAAAATTCATATTTTGGCATAATATCTTCTTTGGGGAAAATCGGTTCAGCCGTTTGAAAGTTGTTGCGGCTCAATTCACCCATAAAACAGTTTCAGTATATTTTGTTAGGCCTTATATAAAATAGAAGGAAAGAGAGGAGTAGGAAAACCCAGAAGAAAATTTATAGACCAAATAAAAGAAAAATTAAACGTGAAAACATATAAAGAGGTTAAGAACTTAGCGGAAGGAAGAGAGACATGGAAAGCACTCCACCGACAAGAGCCCAGCTCTTAAATATAAGAAGAAGATATAAAATTTAGACAACTTCATAGTCGTAATGGTTTCGGTACACCTTTCTAACTTGTCTCCGAATACAGGCAGCCGAATCGCGTCCGCCGGGGTTTCCCTTCGCCCCGTTATTTATACGCGCCGCTCTGTTTCACAATATTTGCATTTTAATTCAAAATGGCCGCGTGTGTCATGGCGGATTAGTGGAACAGACTGATGCCTCTGTCTGTGTGACTGCACCTAAAAACATTTTTATCGGTACGTAAAGTAACCAAATATCTTATTTCCTAGCCCATTAGCTCGTTGAAATGGCAGTGGGCGGGCACATATCACGATGAACCGATGGCTCATGGGGCAAAAAGGTCTGAATGGCGACCGCGTACTGGCAAGCGAAGCGTAGGACTCCTACCCACAAGTTCGCTGGAAAGCGCTGGATGCAGACTGATTTTGATCGGTCATTTTGGACTTTGGGAGAGGCCTATGTACTGAAATGGACGTTATACAGCTGAAATGATGAAGATGATGATGGAATAAAAAAGCAAAAGAGCAGCACAAAACACAAGCGAAGCTAAATAAAGTCTAACACTTACTGAACAGAAGAGTTCAATTAAAAGCGTTCACTGATTGACCCATACATCAACGTCTGACACCGTCTCACACGGAAATACCAGCTTTAATACAACGGCTACAAGACGCAAATTCAAATGAACGGGAATAAATAAGTATTTAAATAGGACGGAATTGTAGCTAACTATTCTTTTAGAATAGAAATAATGAAATTGGTGTAGGGAGATGTGTCTGAGTGGCGTTCAGTGTTGATGATTTGAAATAGACGAAGATACCTTTTTTAATAACCTGTTTTCCCATTTTTGGGCAAATGTCTCTTTTTTCTTCCACTAGTGGGAACTCCACCTGTCCCAGCTCTGTAAAGGTATGTTCCCACATGAAATTTCTAGAGGTCGTAGAACAAGAGACTAAATAGAAGAAAGAATAAATCTAAATTTATTTATTATACAATAGAACGAATCATCATCAAATTATTATTACTAGTAGTTCGCCACGAACTTAGACCTCGCGATTATAATTTCAGAATAATGTACATGATTTGGATGAATTTTATTATCGGTAAACGTTTACCGATATGCGAATTCATGGTTGTGACTAAATTTCCAAAATAGTTGCAAATCACAGTCCTTTCTTCAAATGACTTTCGATCTAGCTCTGAAATGTCAGGAGCACCTTCCAACCATACAATCCCATGGGTATGAGGTCTACCGTGATGCTGAAATTCAGTTTTGTACCAGTAGTCTTTCACCGAAAAATGACCCATTATTTTTCAAATGACAAAGTCAGCTCGTTGTTGGAAAAACCACGTATTTGTATTGCCGTGGCTCTATGCCGCTGCTCATTGGTTTCTTACTCTCTTCGTAAAGCTACTTCGCGTGCTTTGATTGCTGTTGATCTCTTGTTAGTTCGTAGCATAATTACTAATACTACTACAGAAGCACAGACAAGCAGCGATAGCGATTGAACGAAAGTTCGCTTAACAAAATTGCTACATTTTAATAAACAAGCCAACAATCAATCAAAATAAGCAAAAACTGAAAAAAAAAAAACTAATCGTAAAGTAAGCAAAACCCTTTTTTTTGTCGGTTAAATATGATAAAATTTACAGAACTACTTATGAAACTCAAAATAATAACCATAATAGTTATTCAGAGAAATAACTTCGTGGATGTATGTATTTTTAAGAAAGTTGTTCAGTAACCCGGACTGAATTCACCCTTAAATAGTTTCAGTATGTTTTGTAAGAAGATTTGTATTGAATATCCGTCACGGCTTAGTCAGCTAGACTTCGCGAGTCACCCTAAACCTGTTTAAGTATAACGTATAAAAAAGTTGTTCAGACAAAAAAGTTGTTCAAATAAAAAAATATCGTTTTTAAAATGGCAACAAAAAAGTCTAATGACATTTTTGAAAATATTTTGAAATGGCGGATATATGACAGTTTTAAAATTTAAAACCGCCATATTTCCGCCATTTTGAAAAATTTCGAAAAACTGGCTCGACAAAAAAATTCTATGTTGTTGCTGAACCTGCTTACAAAATTTCATGAGGATCGGTTAAGAAATGCGACCTGTAGGCGAGAACAGACAGACAGACAGACAGACAGACAGGCAGACAGACGGACAAAAGAATTTTTGGCTAATCTCGAAACTGAGACGCTTCGCTCGCTTCGCTCGCTCGGTCAATAAACATATAAATATAAGCGAAAATCAGTTTGATAACATCTTGATATGCCCCAAATAACATGCCTATTAATTCTTCAAGAATCCGCTAGATGGTGCTGTTTCATTTAATCCATTTCTACAACGCGCATAAGCTAATAATGTTGTATAGAAATAATTTCTTTGAGTTTACTTTTCCTCAAAGAATTGCTTAATGACCAAAAATATTTTATTCGGTTAAATATAGTAATACTATCTCGTGACATGACAAGTTTCACCCCAATCTGATTAACGGTTCGGAAGTTATAGACCAATAATTATTTTCACAAAAATGCGTTTATCTCAGAAACGGCTGAACCGATTTTGATGCCAAACGAACTTAAAAATTCTATGAATAGTTGCTACACTCATTCTTAATATCATCAAAATTAGTTCAACGGTTCGAGAGTTATCGTGGAACATATATACATACATACAAACATACATACAAACATACATACAAACAATGTGTTTTTCGCCCCAACTTGAATTGTAGACCGTGCTCGCTTCGCTCGCTCGGTCAATTAAGATGTTATAATTAACAGAAGTGAAAGAGGAATGAATCAGAATGATAAGGGAGGAATGTGTCTGGAATTCAAGAAATTGAATTTAGAAATGAAATTTGAAGATAATCAAATAATAGAAAGGAGGCGGGCAAAAATATGAAAGATGGAAACATCGTTACTACTTATCTCTTTGCTGTGTTAGGCTCGGCCATCCTTCTTGAAATGAGATCGTTGCTATCGCTTGGTATACCTGGGCGACGGTAGCCATCTTTAGGCAACCACTCTGTTGCGATTTTGACCCATTTCTCCCTGTGCACCCTAATGACATGCCGTACCCAATTCCAATTTAGCATGGCGGTTAAAAAATAAGATAACATATTTTCAAAGTTAAAAGTCCCCTTTCCCTAGACCAAAATACAACTTTCCATACAAACGAAGTCTACGTTTTATTTTAAAATGACATGTCCGATTTTGGCAAAATTTTGATATTTCAAAGATATTGCAATTATCTAGGGTAATAACTTATTTCCTACAGTAAAAATATGAACTTGAAATAGAATATAGTGTTTTATATCATTTTTGACCATCAGTATGGGAAACTTCTAAATCGTTATATTTTCTTACCAGTTCATAATTTTAGTATAGGAAACCAGTTATTACCCTAGATAATTGCAATTTATTTACAATTACCAATTTTTACCGGAATCTGACATGTGGTTTCTAAATTAAACTTAGACTACGTTTGTATGGAGAAGTCTAGGGTAAGGGGACTCTTAAGGGCAGAGTGGATCTAGGTTGGACACGTCATTTGTATGTGTGACGATAGCTGGGGAAGGATATTAACAGATTGGAGACCCAATGGTATACGAGGACCTGCATGTCCACTCAAGAACATAATGGTACGACCACCTTTTGTTATTTTTCGTGTAGCCAACAAAGGAGCCAGATTTTTCAGGCTGCCTAAAGGCATCTAACATAGCTTGACTACTGCCATACAATTATGACAGCCGGCATCAACGGCTTACACGTGCCTTCCGAAGCACGGAAGAGCTCTAGAAATTTTTGCGATGAGCTTAACTGTTATGAAAGTGAGTGGTGTTCAAAAGTAATGGACAGACAGAAATGGAAGTGAGTGAAAGAGAGTCCTTTGTTCAGCATTGGTACAGAAACGGCTCGTTATACTTAGTATCATCATCATCATCATTATCATTTCAGCCGCATATCGTCCACTGCTGGACATTCTTATAGTAAGTATAGTTATTTTTAAATAAGAATTAGCCAGTAGTTCGTTTGAGATCGCGAACCTCATAACTCAGCAACCCCTTGCCCGATTTGGTTCATGTTTAAACTCAAAACTTATTGATTACCTCTCTATTGATTACCTCGTAAAATCTCTAAAACTGGTTTACTGACAGCTTTACTTAGTAAATACTAACTTAAGTAAACAAGTAATGATAATATTTAATGTCTGTCGCAATCTGTGTGGATATAGACTGAGCTCATCCATCATGCAGCTGACCCAGTTGCGTCGTAAGGTGACTGACGACGGGCCTGTTTTCTACCTAATTGTTGTTTATTTAGGAAAATAACAGCTACAGGTCACACTCTCACATATAAGGCAAAACAATTAATCTACTGCAAACGGAAAAAATCTTTCCACATCGGAAGCGTATCCCACAAAAACATATCTGGCGCGAACACTTCGGCCGCGCGATTAGTGATTACGTAGCAAAACATCGCTAATTCGGTGTTAATAGCCAATCTTTTGGAGATTACGATTGGCCGTTTACAAGCCACGACACGAGTTTGATCTGATCGAAAACAACTTTTAATACTATCGCAAAAGTTGATAGCAGCCATCCTGGAAAAGCGATAGCTGTCAAATTTGGCGGGAATACATATTTATTTATGACATTTCACCATGGAACGCTACACGCTTCAACAACGCATAGAAATTGTAAAAAAATATGATCTTGCGTTGCGTTGCGTCCAATTTATAAAAGTCCACAATCCGTTGTTTCAGGGTCGGTTTTGGATAAAGCAGTGCCTGTACGTCAAAGAAACGCAAGACCGTCGGAAAATATTGTTGTTGTTCGGGATAGTGTGCGAAAAAACCCCAGACAGTCCATTCCGCATCGTGCGCAAGAGCTGGGTCTTTTCGGGATTCGTTATCTCGCGTGGTGGTGACATCTATCGGACATCGTGTGATGTGATCTAACACCGCTCGATTACTTCCTGTTCCTACGTGAAATCTCGAGTTTATGCTGACAAACCACAGATAATTTAGATTAGGAAGTCACGACAAATTTGGTAACGATAAGGGATATGGCTGACTCTGGTTTTATAGATTAAAGAGCACCTCTCTGATGCTAAATATGTTGGTCTGCCTGCGTGAAGTGGTTCCGTTACTTAGACATGGCGCCTGTAAAGTTGGTTATCGTGACCAAAAAAAAAAATGAAAAGGGTTATGGCTGACTCTGGTTTCACAGTATGAAGAGCACCTCTCTGATGCTAAATATGTTGGTCTGCCTGCGTGAAGTGGTTGCGTAACTTAGATATGTCGCTTGCAAAGTTGGTTATCGTGAATAAAAAATTATACCGTAATTGACTAACTCTAGTTTCACAGGACAAAAAACACCTCTGTGATGCTAAATATGTCAGTCTGCCTACGTGAAATGGTAACGTAACTTAGATATGATGCCTGAAATGTTGGTTATTGTGACCAAAAAAATGGTAATGCAAATGGCTGACTCTGGTTTTACAGAATGCAGAGCACCGCTCTGATGCTAAATAAATGTCAATCTGCCTGCGTGAAGTGGTTGCGTTACTTAGATAGGGCGCCTGAAAAGTTTGTCACCTTGACAAAAAAAGAAAATTATAAGGTAAATGGCTGATTCTGGTTTTACAGGATGAAGAGCACCTCTCTGATGCTAAATATGTTGGTCTGCCTGCGTGAAGTGGTTGCGTTACTTAGATGTCGCTTGAAAAGTTAGTTGTCGTGAACAAACATTTACCTTATAATTTTCTTTTTTTGTCCAGGTAACTAACTTTTCAGGCGCCCTATCTAAGTAACGCAACCACTTCACGCAAGCAGATCGACATATTTAGGATCAGAGAGGTGTTCTTCATTATGTGAAACAAGAGTCAGCCATTTACCTTATCATTTTTTTTCGGTCACGATAACCGACTTTTCAGGCGCCATATCTAAGTAACGCAACCACTCCACGCAGGCAGACCAACATATTTTGCGTCTGAGAGGTGCTCTTTATTCTATAAAACCAGAGTCAGCCATATCCCTTATTGTTACCAAATTTGTCGTGACCTCCCGTTCTAATTGCTGCCCTGCAGGCCAACATAGCTCGCGTTTTTCATGAGATTGAACCTCATTTATGCGAAAATGTCGTCCAAAAAGTCACGGCGGCCATGTGGCGGAAATTATATTCCATACATAATGTCATCAAATGTTCTTTAAAATTAAATAAAAATTGTGGCAATATCACTTAAACGTTTGAGGGCTCTTAATGAAAAACCCTCTTCTTCTTCTAACACTACCTCTTCTTCTACTAAACAGAAAAAATACAACAAAAATCATATTGCAGAATAAAGAGCTAATTTTTTTTTTAATGTTAACGTACAAAAAAATATAATCGAAGATTGCAAAAATCGTCCCTTGTAAATACCTTGGGAGCACGGACAGCTGTTTTTCACGGACGCAATTAGCGCGTGGAGATTGCGATTTTTGAGGAGACCGCTGACGTGGCCGTCGGGATTGATTACAACGGCGATATTGGGGATTCGGCGGGATGTTTTGCGAGATTTGTAAAGTTAAGTCGACTTCCAAAAAAAGTGATCTTTTTAAAAGTATGTTCACCGATTATTCGAAAACACTCTGACCGATTTGGAAAATTCGTTTTTTGTTTCAAAGGGTACTTGGAAGTGGTTCCATTTTTTTTTTATCAAAATCTGTTGTGTAGTTTAGAAACGAAGTCGTTTTAAGTTTTGAAAAATTATCACTTATATTTTACCGTTTCATTAAAGATGCTATTTTTTTTTTTTTTTTGCTAAATTGGTTTAGTTATTGTAATTTTATCCCGATATCGGTAATTTAGATGTCATATCATATTTCTAAGAAAGACAGATAATTTTATATTACCCCGGCATGAACAATTGAACACTGATGAGCTTTTAGCGTGACATGCCCTGGCCTTTGGGCCTGACGGCCCTGGGCTCTGTCTACCCTGTCAGGAATATAGACGTGAAAATGTATCTGTATGCCCTGACATGTTTGTTTTTGTTTTTCGTGTGTGAATGTGGCCAACACTGGTGTCAGGTTTGTCAGAACACGACAACCTGCCGACTGAACACTGACTTGATGACCTTTTAACATGACACGACATTACATGACATGACAATTAGAATTCTGGATGTTACCGTAGCGTATCCATTTAAAAATGATACTGAAACCGAGATCCGTGCAATCACAAAACTCACTGTATAATTCAGAGCAGTCGTGAGTTCTCAACACTCGACTTTAATGAGAGTAATTGACGGATACGAGGGTTAACGCGTCCATAATTTATACCGCCGGGTCGGGTGGACCCAGGTCCAACATTGTTATAAAACTCGCGTGGAAATGAATTAGAGTTGTGCTTTTGGGTTGAGCTAAAATTAGGCTCTTTCATTCTACTTGAACCTGCAGCCTCTATGACGATTGAAAGGGTTAATTTAAGATATTAATGAGGTTATATTTGCCACGTGGTAACGGCAAATTGAGGAGGACTAGGAATAAGTAGCAAAAAACCAAAAAACCAACTCTTTGCAATGACATTTACCGTTAAACGAGCCACTTTTCCAGTTTTTATAAAACTTACAATATTGATCAAAAATAGTCTAATAAACAAGAAAAAAATAAAAAAGTAGTGATACCAAAAGATTGACACTAAAAAGTTAGAAAAATTATGAAATGTAATCAAAATTAATTATTTTCAATTTTTTTAAATGTTCAAAAATTATTGTTTATTAACAACAATGTGACCCATTGACAGCGTGACAAAATATGTGACTACAAATTATTAATGTTTATGTGTGACTTTAAAAGGGCTGTATTTGTACCTACACAACAATCGGTAATGCAGTACGATACCATCTTGCCATGGTAAGATTACCACAGTATAAAATTTGAAATATCCAATTTCCATGAGATAATTTTCGTCCCCGGCCGACAAGGACAGACATGTCGTACCCCTCATCTTGTCCTAAAACTTGTCACATGTCAGTTTGACCGCTATCTCGTTTGCTCTTATCAGAATGACCATTAACGTATTATTTGTCGCACTCTGCTATGGTGGTCCTTTTGCACAGTAAAAAAGTAGGTTTAGGTAAGATAATGCTAGGGGTAGGATATAAAAAAATATCATAAATAAATATAAAGAGACAAATCTCACTGATTGTGCTAGCCCCCAAGAAAAGATACAAACTCAACGATACTATATTTTATAATAAATACATATTTAAATAAACACCCAAGACCCGGGACAATTTGAAAAAGGCCATTTTCCCACTTGCCCTGGTTGAGGATTGAACCCAGAACCTCCCCGGATTAGTGGTCTAGCGTGTTGACCATTACGCCATGTAAGTCGTCAAACATTTATGAACATGTTACATGGTATGGACCTCTTTCAATTTGTCGTAATCGCTACAGTAACCAATCAGTTAATTGATGGCAATAGACTGATATAGGTCAGAAAACAAACTAGTAAGATTATTTGCGTAAACGAGAGGCTTATACAAATCATGTCTCACTACCGCAACTTTACGAGTTCGCGCTAACCAAACCGATTCCAAAACTCCAGAAGATACCAATAAATCAGATGTAAACACGACCCATTACGAGCCAACAGTCACTTACGACAAACTCAGCCAACTTTTCACCTCGGTAATGTATACTTTATACCGCGGAAATAAAGTATATTTTCTCGTGGAGTCGTATATGCATATTGTAATAAATTTGGAACAAATACTCCGTTTTCTGCCTACGATGTAGATTATTGTGCGGATGATGTAGAGGGGTCACGGTGTAGGTAGGTAGTGACTGGCTCGTCGCGTTCTTGTAATCGGACGGTTTACAAGGCATTGAGTACAGATTTCGTAAGGAGCATATTTATTACAGATTTTGGGTCTTGGAAGTGAATGATATCGTTAAGCTTTGTAAGGCTGCTGGATAAACTTTAGGCTCAGCCTCCACTCAGTATGAGCGAGGCTGTGGAATAGGGATGTAGACTAAAAATTCTTTTGCTCATTAGATAGGTTATTAAAAAGAATGGTTAATTTTTTTTTCTCTGATTAGAAAGTAATAACGAAGATACTGCGCATTTAAATTTCGCATGACGTCACGATTAGCTACGATTTTAAACTAAAGTAATTCATTCCAAAACTTCGAAGCGCTGTATCTTTGTAAATTTTAACTACTGTGCTAAACGAAAAAATATGGGTCCTTTACTTTTGGATAATATAATTTACGTAGATAGAGAGATATTTGACGGATTTAATAAAATAATTTAATATCCACATTCCTCATGGGCCATGGGGTCCTAACTAAGGGATCGTAAGTTAGAGTGAACTGTATAATTCAAGGCTAGTTTTAATAAGTTATTGTTCATATTTAAGACCAAGAATTTTCAGCCATTTGTCATGTCAGTTTGTAAGTGGTTCAAGGTACTCTTTATGAAATCGTCATATCGTATCAGATAACCTGACATCTTTCTTAGTCTATTCTCTATTACTTCAGCTTCTATTCAGCAGTGGTCGTTGCGAAGCACAGGGATTGTTAGAGTTTCTTTTAAAAAAATATTTAAATTTTAGTATACGCAACATAAAATGTAAATTATACTTATTGACGTGTAAAAGTGCATGTAAAGGTCTGGATACAGAATAAACATTTGAAATTTGAATTTTGAAAAATTTATTAAGTATGTTTTAGTACACATTTTCTTTCCTACTCTTTTCAGGACCTCCTCATTTGTAAATTGTAATTTGCAAATAAATAAGTGTATCATTTCTGTACTTACATAGTCTTTGTCGTGGCGCCGTACAGTCGACTGCGTCGCTGCTGTTATGAGGAGACGAGATTCGAGCGTTGATGTTGTTGCGATGTTTCGTTTGGGATGTCACTCACTGTACATGTTTGCTGTTTCTTTGAGGTTTATATTGTGGGTCTATCGTAAATAAATATAAGATTTTTCGGTCCAGAGGGGTAACTTCATAAAATAATACGTTATCGTACGATAGTGACGTCCCATTTCTATTTCAAACCAAATTAGACTTTATTGTCATACGTTAGAGGTCAATGTTGCTTGACACTGAAACGCGGATACTCAATAACGTTCGTATTGCGTACCATTTTTGGAGTAACCTCCAGTCTATTAATTGACCGAGCGAGAGAAGCGAGCGAGCGAGGTCTCTAAACCGAGTTGGGGGCGAAAACACATTGTATGTATGTTTGTACCGCGATAACTGCCGAACCTATGGTCCGATTTTGATGAATTTTGGTAGGCATGTAGGAAATAGAAATAATAGAATTTTTAAGTTAGTTGGGCATCCAAATAGGTTCAGTTATTTTTTAAATATTAATAAAAATATCTTGAAAATAAAAATATTTTTAATTGCAATTACGCGTATATCACTCAGCTTAACGCCATCATTTCTATAGCCCCTCTCATCTGACGTATAAAAAAATGTCACATGACAGCTGACAGCTTCACTGTGTCAATATTTTACCGCAATGGCAGTTAAAAGGTCAAAAAGATATATCCTTTGAGACGATGAAACGGGCAAAAGAACTGGCGCCGTTAAAATGAGTCTTCAACGAAATGGCGATTAAAAATATTATTATTTTTTATAATTAATCGACAGGACCGAAAAATCTGACATTTATTTATAATAAATAAGAATGTTATTCCCATCATTAAAAAAAGATTCAGGCGTTTTAAAAAATTTCAGCCCTTTAGACAGAAATTTCAAAAATATCTACATTACTGGATGTTTATTCCTGCTGTGCTTGCATGTACTAAATAAATAAACTTTTCTGCAAAAGTCTCCCCACAGTCGGGTTTTAGTTTTTAAAACTATATCTGGCTGTCCCAAAAATTACAGTATGATTACTTACTTTTAAACTATACACGGTGATTTTTCATTGGTTTTGAAGCCGAAGGCCACTTCATAGGCATCGTTAGTAAGACCTAATTAGCTAGTCAAAATAAAAATTCAAAAACAAAAAATGTTGCCCGAAACTCCGAAAGTAAAATTGTGAGATTAATGAGTAGTACCGCCGCCATACATCGCCCGCCGGCCGGCCTAAAAACTACGTAGTCTCGATCGAAAATCATTTACGCAACTTTTTTATCTTATGACATACAGAAATTTGGATTACATATATGGATAGAGGAATTTATTTACTATACGACATTTTTTTTTCCAAAACCAATAAAAAGTCAGCGTGTATACACTTCGTTATGTAGATTGTTATACATTTAGTGAATTAATAACATTGCTGTGTATTTTGTATTTGTTTAAATGCTCTTACCAACATTGTATTAAAAGTAATTACATACTCCCTAGTTTAAAGATTTCTCTGTAAGAGAAATGTAATATTTTGAGAGCAATGACGATTAAACCTTACAATGAAATGTTTGACTTTGTGTTTAAGTTACCGAGTTGTAAGAAATTTCGCGCATTTCCAATAAAATTCGGCCTTTGTTGGCCAATTACACGGGAATTACTTATAACTTCGCCAGTTATTTGCATGAATTGTGTTGACGGAATTTAATAACATTATCAAGGAGAGCACTCCCATTATTTTTTAATCCTATTTTTTCATAAATTTATTTATTGAGAAATACAGATTTAAAATTAAAATAAAAATTTAAAAAAAATTTAATGATCTCCTATACAACGACTACTATTTGACGACCTCCGTGGCGTAGTGGTCACCATGCTAGTCCGCCACCTAGAGGTCCCGGGTTCGAATCCCGGTCAGGGCATGTTGGAAAATGGCCTTTTTCAAATTGTCCTGGGTCTTGGATGTTTATCTATATATGTATTTGTTATAAAATATGGTATCGTTGAGTTAGTATCCCATAACACAAGTCTCGAACTTACATTGGGGCTAGCTCAATCAGTGTAATTTGTCCCTATATATTTATTTATTATTTACAACAAACGCGATTTTTTATAGATAATGGTAGGGAACCCTTAGTGCGCGATTCCAATTCATGAAAGTTGTTTAGTATAGTATTTACCAGATATAGTTTTAAAAACTAAAACCCGACTACTTATAGTACGTTTATCCAAAAGGCTTTTTGAAGTGAAAACTTCTTTAGCGGCGTTGTGCACTTTTTTGGAATGGGTAAAAAATTTTAAACTCGCGTCAGGACACGTGGCCTGATCGAAAATTCGTAAGACGGCGCAGGGCGCTTGCGCGAATGTTCGTGTGTGTTTATGTTACAGCGTGCTACGCACATACATGGATGGTGACAGCTGATGGCTCGACCGTCTGTGTAGTGGCCATACTGCTGTGAATTTGAAAATGATTTTGTTGAAAATGAGTTTGGTCATGCTTGTGACATTTGTGACAGACTGTGGTTCAGAAAAGATTTGAAATATTTTATACTGATAATTAAAGCAATTCGTGCAAAATTATTCCCTAACCATTCCAAAATATCAAAAATGCACAACGTTAATATTCAAGTTTTCACTTCTGCCGGCACTCCCAGAGTGCAACCCGTCGTTTTTTTTACTTTGTGTGTTTTTGACTAATATTTTACAAAAAAATCGGTTAATTAATGAAGTAGTCATTAGCATCAAAAGAATAAGAAGAGTAGAAACGTGGTGGGGATATCTTACTATGAATTAATTTATTAAATTAACAATATATACTATATGTAAGTATGTCTAATACTTACATATAGTATATACTGTAATTATACCTAACATAATAATGGATTAATAAGCATGGAAATCTTTAAAGATACAAAGCAAAATGTACATTGTCGCAAAACAAAAAATCCACCGTTGGGTTTCGCCGTAGTCGAGTAAATGGAACTAACATAGTGACATGGGTATTTTTTAGATAATCTCACTTGTCTTAGAACATATTCATTTTAACGTGATTTTAAATTTATGATTGCAGAAAAACTGATAATAAGAGCGCTATTTGACTCCAAAAACGATGACGTCATCTGCCTGTATTTCATACAAAATCCCATAGAAACTGTTTGTCTTGATGTTTAGAAAAAAGTATCTGATTTGACTTGTTGGAAAATAGCGTATTTATATATGTTCTGAGTCTAAATACAATACTCGTACAAAGGAGATGGTTTCTTAAGAGTCCATGAAAAATATTCAGTACAGTAATCAAGGATCACCATCTCTGACGTCACCGAGACTGGGTCGTAAAGAACACGGCAACCACAGACTTGGGAAGAGCATAGACATGGCAAAATTAAAAAAAAAAATATTTTTCAACAATAGTTTAATGTTATCATTTGTCAGTTATCGTTCATCAAATTGTATAGATTCTAATATAAGTACAAGTATATGTGTATCTGACGACCTGATCAAGGTGGCTGGAAGACGCTAGATGCAAGCCGCTCTAGATCGGTCATTTTGGAAATACTTGGGTGAGGGCTATGTCCAGCAGTGGACGCTATGCGAGTGAAATGATGATGATGATGATATTTAAGAGTATAAAAAAATCCATAAAAAATTAGTACAGACTATGGAAGAGAATAGAGATGCAAAAATTATTTTTGAACCGTAGTTATCATTTTGTACTATAGACTAAGATTGTGAAGATTTTAAATATAAATAAATGTTGTATTTACCCCAAAAAATACGGTCTTAGCATCATGTAAGTTGACTGCTAGAAAAGGCCCCTATAGTCTTATTTGACAACATAAGCTAAAACCTAGTTTATGGCTAGCTCAATCAGTGTCATCATCATCATTTCAGCCGCATAACGTCCACTGCTGGACATAGGCCTCTCCCAAAGATTTCCAAAATGACCAATCAAGAGCAGCCTGCATCCAGCGCCTTCCAGTGACCCTGGTCAGGTCATCTGACCACCTTGTAGGTGGATGCCCTACGCTTCGCTGGCCAGTACGCGGTCGCCATTCAAGAACCTTTTTGCCCCATCGGCCATCGGTTCGTCGCGCTAAGTGTCCCGCCCACTGCCACTTCAACGAGCTAATCCGCTTGGCTATGTCAGTGACTTTTGTTCTCCTACGGATTACGGATTTCCTCAATTCTGATTCGATCACGTAGTGTGAATCAGTGTGATTTGTCCCTATATATTTATTTATTATTTATTTGAGGTGTCCCTTCTACTATATCGCTGTTGCTATTAAGTCGCAAGCCGCCGCGACGTCCACAGCGACGTCATAACTCCGGAATACCCACTCCGGGTATTCACGACGGACACTCGGGATTTTACGACGAGGGGTGGGCTAATTATCGATAATATTAAATAAATAAATATATAGCAACAAATTACACTGATTGAGCTAGCCCCAAAGTAAGTTCGAGACTTGTGTTATGGGATACTAACTTAACGATACTATATTTTATAACAAATACATATATAGATAAACATCCAAGACCCAGGACAATTTGAAAAAGGCCAATTTCCAACTTGCCCTGACCGGGAATCGAACCCGGGACCTCTGGGTGGCGGACTAGCATGGTGACCACTACGCCACGGAGGTCGTCAAAGAAATATAATTAAATATAAGAACCCTTCTTTTCAGAATACAGGATTAGAATATGCCTTGAATGCAATTGCATAGTGATGTATATATAGGTCATACTGAAATGATTATTTTTGAATAATTATTTTTGTTACTTTTAATTTTTGAATGTTTTTTTTTGTTGTCTATGTTGTCTATGCCAAATCAACATTCTCGCGACAATAAACCATTAAGCTACAATCCATGTTTATTACATTACATAAAAAATATTGTATATGGTGGTTCAAATTAATTTTGTTTCAATTTGACACAAAATTAAGAAACAAAATTGTAAAATGATTTTATTTTATAAAGGGGGGTATTATTCGGGCGGGTTCTTTTGTTGAGCGGGGTTGTACTAAGAGCACACAACTGTTTACTTAAAAATAGGAAAAAACATATTACTCTAAAATTCCGTATATTTTTGAATTTTAACCATAAAAACAAAGCCATTTTTTACTATTTTTCTATATATTAGACTATTATTGACCAAAGATTATATTAATAGATAATAGATGTAAGGATTATAGGAATAGATATAAGATAAGTTAGAATATAATTCAGCTAGAGTTACCTATAAATTTATTAAATCGTATTATATATTTTTTTCATGGTGAATTTAGATCAATATAACTACCGTAACAAATTCTTAACAATATAAGTAACAGAGTAAATATAAAGTTTTTACTATGAACTATTATAGATTTGTTACTTTTTGACTTGAAAGTCACAAGAAGATATTATCCTGTTTAATGTTAGCATTTCAAACATTTACATTTTCTTATTGATGTATCTTATACCTTTAAACGAGCAATTCTTGTATGTATGTATGTATATATATATATATTTATAAATTTCTGTGATCTCGAAAACGGCTCTAACGAATTCGCTGAAAGTTTTGAAAACTTAACAAACGTCTATTGAGTTTTTTCAAAAATTACATTTATTGTACAAGCTTTTATTGCTAGGCCAAAGTACTTATTAAGAAAAATAAAATAAGCCCAAACTCGATTGAGTTGCGTAGTTTTATTACTGAGTTCCACGACCACCTTTCGTCTCCGTGATCAAACCCTAAACATCGTCTACCATGAAGTGCTCATCAAGATAAATCAGACGAGTCCTACCCAATAAGGTTGCAAAATTCTGTCGAATATCTCCCGGCTCAATCATCAGAACAGCTCATTGAATGGTCGAAAATTGAGTTGCAAGATTTTACCTTAACAAACATGCATACAAGATACATTGCAACATGCAATTGCAAATTGCAAGTTAAATAAAAGCTTGTAAAAAATGTGAGTAATGTCACTTACTTTGTGACGATTCATTCTCTTATCAGTACAATACAATTTATTTTTGCCTATTAGGACTATTGTCTGTAATGCATTGTCTAGGTCATTCCTTTTCCCTGGATTAATGTATCTTTACAGCTATGTCGATAATTCCTTGAATTTCATCGACTTGCCCCCCTCCCTAGCACAATTTACAACTTCGCTCCGTGGGCCTGTAAAATATTCACCGAAATGTACCGAATTTAGTGTTAGCCGGCGAGTTATCATTGACTGCTGCTTTTGTTTGTTTATTTACACGTTACGTTACGTACGGAGGCTGTATTTACTCACTTGTTTTTGTTTTTCGTGTGTGTAAGTAGCCAACACTGGGGGGTTACTCCAGAAGAGGTACGCAAGACCGACGTTACTGTGTGTCCGCGTTTCAGTGTCAAGCAACATTCAGCACTAACGTATGATCTTTTTAGAGTTTCGCGTCATAATTACTGTTATTAGTATTACGGGACTTAAAATAAAAGTACCTGGGCGACCGAGCTTTGCTCGGTTACATCTCAAACATTAACTAAATTTTTTTAAACTTGTCTAAAAACAATGCAAAATAAAAAATTATATATAAACATAAAAAAAACAAAAGTAAGTCACCGAGTGGGATTCGAACCCATAACACTCTTTCTAGCGGTCGGTATCCTTAGCCGCTGAGCTAAAAACAAGGCGGTCGGCGCGACGAAATTAGCGACCATATTCTGCGTGGAAAGAAAAACGCATGAAAACTCAAAAACACGCGTTTTCCCAAACATAAAACTAATCTAGATCGATTGTTTACCCCTGAAAATACCCATATACAAATTTTCAGCGAAATCGTTAGAGCCGTTTTCGAGATCACAGAAATTTATATATATAAATATATATACAAGAATTGCTCGTTTAAAGGTATAAGATAAAATAAATTACGGGACCTGCCGCGATTAATATCGATTTTAGCCAAATCTGGCTTGTAACAAATGATGATAAAGTATAAATTCATATTACAACTATTTAGAAAAATATTACACCCATTTCAAAAAAATATCAAAAATGTCAAATTTTTTTGTTTCCCTTATTAAGATTCAACTTTTTTGTCTGAACAACTTTTTTATCCGATTAACTTCAACGGGTGACTCGCGAGGTCTACAGCTCACAGAGCCAATAGTCTAATTTGGTTTGACATAGAAATAGGACATCACTATAGTCGACTAACGAATTATTGAAGTGAAAACTTCTTTAGCGGCGTTGTGCACTTTTTTTGGAATGGGTAAAAAATGTTAAACTCGCGTCAGGACACGTGACCTGATCGAAAATTCGTAAGACGGATGGAGAGTAGACAGCTGGCGCGACGTAGGAGAGGGAGTATCCCCCTCTCTTTCTACGGCGCGGCGAAAATGTATGCCTGCGCCTGCTGTTTCGTATATCAAAAATGCACAACGTTAATATTCAAGTTTTCACTTCTGCCGGCACTCCCAGAGTGCAACCCGTCGTTTTTTTAATGGAGTAACTCCCCTGGTGTCAGATTTGTTGCTTATCGTCGAGTTATTTTAGTTTTCTGCTAAAAACCAGCCGAAATTTCGGCTCAAAATCAGATATTCTTGAATTATCACGCGTCATGCAGCCAATCCGCTCAGGTTTGTGAAATCTGTAGGTTGATCATTTCATGAAAAAAGAAAGGTACATTTCATTTAATTACATTTTTAGTACATTTTTCGGTGTACAGCGAAAATATTAATGTATATTTTTTCCCTAGCCTGTTGTGTTGCACTGCTGGGTAGAGGCGATTAATATTTTATAATGTGTAAATCATTTTCGTTTTCGTTTCTGTTTTTGGCCGAAAACAAGACTTAGGCTGTGTTTCCACTGTAGCGGAGCAGAGCGGAGAGAAGAGAAATTGACCAATCACAATGTTCGAAATCTCCGCTCCGCTTTAATTCAAACAGCGAAGCGGAGATTTCGAAAGGCGATTCGATTTTAAGGCGAAGCTTTTTGTGCGTTATCGTTTTCGGCTTTAAATAAATTTTCGTAGTAAATTTAAGTGATAAAATAAGATATAGCTACTCAAAAAACACCTTATAAAATAATGTCATCATCATCATCATCAGGTCTTTTTGTTTCCACTGCAGGAGCACGACCCTCTCTGTACTACCCAGCCAAACTTGGCCAGAGCTGCCAGAGGTCTTGCCTACACTCTCCACGCTGGCCAGACGGGTTGGAAAGATCTCATTGATGTTTAAAAGCTTTGTTTAGCTTGTATTCCCTAAGTCGTCTTTTACGATATCCACGGGTGGTCTCGGAGTGGCCCTATTCTATTCTGCCGGAAACCACACAGCTAAAATAATGTTATCACTGAGAATTATTCATTCCAAGTTATATTTCGAAGGAAATTAACTTCTGAAATACACTGTGCGAAAATATGAAATATTTGAGTAACGTTACCGAAATAATATTAAATAATGTTACAATGCTCGCGGTTCATCGGACGAAGCCTCGTCTGAACACAAAGACCCACCTTTTCACTTTAAAACGTAAAAGCCGGCACAGGGTAATGTAGAAATACAGAGTCAAAATGTACTTTTATTATTTTCAAAAAACATTAAGAATTACAGTTGAACTAAAAACTTAATTAAAGTAAATTAAAAATCTAAAGGACGTTCATGTGGCATGGTGTCAAGAATACTGGTTGCATTCCCGCACTGAATAGCTGCGCAATCCTCTGCGCGAGATATAAGCCAGACCTTTTGCCACCAGCAGCGTATCATATTACTTCCGGCCAGTAAGAGGCCACAGCAACAGCAATAGCTGTGCACTGCTGTGAGCTATCACGACACGCAGGAATTTGGTACAAAACAATGCAATGTCAACCTCCCCGATCACCACCCATGGTTCGATGACCATCGTGGTGGCAGAGTAGTAGCAGTTGCACTGATGCGACTTCGTGCCGGACACATTCTATCAAACAAGTGTAAGTATATGATCGGTCGGGCTGATTCACCAAACTGCCCAGAGTGCGAATCAGTAGAAGACGTACAGCATGTGTTGATGGAGTGTGTCCGGAACGAAGCACTCCTTCGTGAGGTCGCGACATACAGCTAGGTCGGGGACGTGGGAATGTGTAACAGCATTCTGGCTTCTCCACTATCTGAGGAAGCCAGAAGGCTGTCACAACTATATTCAGCTGTGTTGTGAATGAATTGTATTTAAAAAGTTTAATAGTTGATGATTGTTAGATATTTTTGTGTACCTTACGGGGGTGACATAGTCACTGCGTGACAAAACCCCTTTCAATAAATAAAGAAAAACAAAATCAAGGCTACTGTTTCGAGTAGAGACTCATTTAGCATGAAAGTTAACTTAAAATAAAACTAAAAAGCAAATGCAGGCTCTGTCACTGCGCCCTACTCTATGTAAATTAATGCCGGCATCGTCTGCGGCAGCTTCCTCAGATCAGATTTTGCTTTCACGCGGGATCCAAAGGCCTTTTTTAAGTAAATTAGTAGCGGAAATTAAAAAAACAACGAGCCTGGCTGTTTTAACAACCTTTTTAGCTATTTTTTAGAACTTTCTTTTACAAGCTTTTATTTAACTTGCAATGTATCTTGTATGTATGAATGTTTGTTTAGGTCAAATCTTGCAACTATATTTTCAACCAGTTATCCTCGACCGATTCACCTTCTAATTCTAACGTATAAAACTAGTTCAATGTTAAATTACTTATTAGTCTGAGTTTAGGCTAGATTGTAATATTACTAGCGTACTTATATATTATTTTAGCTAAGTAGGTACGTTAAGAAAGGAAAAACAACCTTCTTCTTCTTATCGTGTGTGTTAGTGACTAACATTAGTGTCAGAGTTTTTAAACCACCTTAAAGGCCTCTGACATGGTTTTAGGTTACCAATGTCAAAGACAGTGACCGGGACCGACGGCTTAACGTGCCCTCCGAAGCACGGATCATCTTACTTATCAGAAAATCAGGTGATCAGCCTGTCCTAACCAAACTAGGACAACAACACAAAGTCACACGGAGGTCGCGGGTATGAGCCGAACGCTCTAACCACTACACCACGGAGGCAGTGAGGCACCGATTCAGCTGAAATTCTACATACTTAAGTAAGTTGGATGACAACACAATATTAAAAAGTCAACGAGCTGTTCTGATGTTAAGGCTGGAGATGTTCGACAGAACTTAGTAATAAAATGACGCAACTCCATCGAGTTAAGGCTTTTCCATTTGTCGTAATAAGTACTTTGGCCTTACAATAATAGCTTGTACGAAAAATGTAATTTTTCAAAAATCTTATTACATAGATAGTATTAGATAGATATATATTAGATAGTTTACATACATGTGGACGACCTTCGTGGCGTAATGGTCAACACGCTAGACCGCCAATCTGGAGGTCCTGGGTTCGATCCCCAGCCAGGGCAAGTTGGAAAATGGCCTTTTTCAAATTTTCCTGGGTCTTGGATGTTTTTCTATATATGTATTTGTTATCAAATATGGTATCGTTGAGTTAGTATCCCATAACACAAGTTTCGAACTTACTTTGGGGCTACCTCAATCTGTGTAATTTGTCCCTTTATATTTAATATTTATTATATGTGGGTACTGACTGCCTCCGTGGTCTAGTCGTCAAGGCGTTCGCCTTTGTGATCCGAAGATCATGGGTACGAATCCCACTGGGAAGCATACTTTGTGAATAGTTGTTTCCAGTCTGGTTAGGATATTGCAGGCTTGAATCAGCTGATTATCTGAAAAGAAAAATGATTCCGTGTTCGGAAGGCACGTATAAACTGTGGGGTCCCGAACGGCATCTAGCGTTTGATCATCATAATACCCAAGGATTGGTTAAGGTTTACCCTTTGCTTGAGATGGTTCGGGCATTGGATGAAAGAAGATTTACTAAAAGAATATACAAAGCGAATGTGAGTGGAAGAGTGGGTCAGGGTCGTCCTCGACGAACGAAACGCGACCAGATTGCAGGCGTTCTTAAAAAGGAGAGGTCAGAAATACCCGTAATCGGCGGACTTGCGTGAACAGAGTGATGAGTGTAGATGAAGCGAAAGAGCTCTGTCAGAATCGTAGCAAGTGGAGGTTCATAGTCTCTGCCTACTGTGGGAAACAGGGCGTGATAATACGTGATGTATGTAAATCCGAAATTATCGTATTATTTCTAATCTTGCGGCTCTGTGCTCCATCAGCCGCAAGATTTAAATGTCTGCCCCATTAGGGGATATATTAAAGATATAATAGTATTTCTAATCTAAACTATCCCAGACAAAGCTGTGTATAGTATAAGCCAAGTCGGTACATCATCCACCACTTACAAAGTTCGGTCAGCGTGATTAATAGTGTAAGTTGGATCACAACACGCCGGCAGCACGCTCCGAGATCAATACCTTAACGGAGAGAAGTAAATTGATTAGGTGATCTCCCATACTGATATTTAAAAAACATATTTACTGATTAAAACTAACGTAAGACACAGACTTAGATCGCGCTGTGTGAAACGAGTTGACATCATGTGCGCGCGCCCTCTAGTCACATTGGCCTTTATGAAGACTCAGGATGAGGTCGAAACATGTCGGCAGTAGCACACTCTATAAGTGAGTAACCCGTTAATTCACGCTAATAATACATAATTTACTATTCGTATACTTAACACTATCACGTCATTGTGCTGGCAAAAGTAATCCTACTTATCGTAATTTTTAGGGTTCCGTACTCAAAGGGTAAAAGCGGGACCTTGTGACTCAGACTCCGCGGTTCGCCTGTATGTCATGCAAATCTCATGAACCGTAAAACTCATGAATAGATGATACACATCATCTGTGAAAATTTCAACTGTCTGTTGCTGCTATAACAACAAGTAGGTACTAGAAACGGAATAACAAATATTTAAGTGGGGCTTTCCAAACATGATTTTTATAGATAATGGTACGGAACTTTCGTGCGTGAGTTCGACACGCACTTGGCATATTATTATATTAACTTCCGGCGTCTACCTGAATTTTCAGGCGTCCAGTGCTGCCCCCATACTATTTTATAAATGTGAGAACGTGAAGCTTTTCTACGCGCATTTGCCAAAAGTGGCCGTTTTTCGCAAATGTGCGTACAAAAGCTTCACAACTGTGAACAGTAGCATACAATAAATAATAGTATTACATAACAGTAGTTTATAAAATAGTTTAAAACGTTATCTAGGGCTTCGTTAAGATAAAATTTCAAATAATACCTCCGTTTCCTTTCAAATAATTTATTTCAAATGGGGAAGCACTGGGCCCCGGAAAATTTAGGTAGCTCCTTAAAGGGCCTAACCTTAATAAACAAAATAAACAGCAAGCACTCGCCAACAATAAATCAGAACTATAGGTGACTGAACATAAATCTCCTTCATCTATCCAGAAACAATTACCAAAAGGTTGTACATGCGAGTCACGCGCGAGCGGTACCGCGAACTAAAGAAGATATAATGGTTTATCTTTACAGTGTCGAAGGGATATACCCGTAAAAAACGAATCACTATACTAGATGACTATAGTACTTATAATGAAATTAAAATCATAGTAAAAAAAATTGGTTGTAAAGTAGGTTTACGATCGAGATGTTTACGTGATAACGTCGTTTCACGGAATGACTGGCAGCGCTCGAGATGAGACGGGAGATCGGTCCGTCTCTCTCTCGTTATACCTGCGATCGCGCTCGTGAGGTTTTGGTGTGACACAAGTTTCTGAACATGTCACCCGACTAAAACGATTTTAAAGACGTTATCACGTAAAAAAAAGCAAAAAAGTTGTCAGTGCAGTCAGAGGACTTATGCCTACACTCTCCTCGCTGACCAGACGGATTGGAGAGGTCTCATTGATGTTTATAAGCTTTGTTTAGCTTGTACTTCCTAAGTCGCCTTCTACGACATCCACGGGAGGACTTGGAGTGGCTCTATTCTACCCTGCCGGGAACCACACGGCGGCCTGTGAAGATTACAATTATCGAAAGATTGCAGGAGCAAGCCACGTGCGTGTGTTGCCGTGCAAACAAAAGTATGATGGTTCATCGATACTATCACATCTTCATCTCTAATGAGGTAGACACTTATAAAAAAGGAAAAAAGATTAGACATTTACATTCAGTGATAATGCCGCCACAGCAAATAGCCGAAGCCCGCGACTGCGTTCGCGTAGACTTTATGACTCCGGAAAATTGTCATCAGGCTGAACATCTTTTGCTAAGGCGTCATTTTTATATTTCTTATACTTAACCGTTCCTTTACCGCCAATACCAGACACAATAGAAAGACAATAGACGTGGAAATTAGTGGACATTTATTAATGTCGTGCGGTTCTTGACCGGTTAAGCTGGACTTATATGGTTCTAAATCAGGTGCACACATTTTCAAAAATCAATTATACCCTATTTATTGCCCAGGCTTAACAGCTATACAAAAAAAATTCATTCGAATCCGTCTAGTATTTCCGGAAATTAGCGTGTACAAAGAAACAAACAGACAGACATTTTTTTTAATTCTTTCTCTATTACTATGTCTCCATCACCCCAAATATTTGTTTTGGAAATATATTCACTGTGCAGACATTTTTTTTATTGTTTTATTATACGTATAGGTATAAATTTATAACCGTTTACTCTAATTTTAAACAAATTAAATTTTGCTTCTAAAAATTACTACTGCCACGCCACGTCCCTTACTTAGTCTTAGTAAATGTTTTGTAATTTACGCTACAACTTCACAAAGCAATAGGAGATCACTTTTTGATTTCCGTCTGCATAATCCTTTTTAGGGTTCCGTACCCAAAGAGCTATTATAGTATTATTCCCAAAGGTAATTTATCGACCAAATAAAAGAAAAATTAAACGTGAAAACATATAAGGAGGTTAAGAACTAAGCGAAAGAAATAGATACATGGAAAGCACTCCACCGACAAGAGCCCAACTCTTAAATATCAGAAGAAGACTCAAAGAGGTAACAACGGGACTCTATTAACAAGACTTACTGGCCGTCTGTCACCAGTCTGTATTTCATGAACCATGACAGCTAGACAGTTGAAATTTTTACAGATGATGTATTTCTGTTGCTGCTTAAACATCAAATGTTCAAACAGAATAAAATAAATATTTAAGTAAGGCTCCTATATAACAAACGTGATTATTATAGATAATGGTAAGGAGCCCTTCGTGCGCGAGACCGACTTGCATTCCGACCGACAATCATGCTCAAAGTGGCTTTTGAGTCTAACTGCATTGGGCTCTATCTACTTAGACCCACAATACCCAAAATTCTCTTATATAAATATTTTTTCTTCAATTAAAGTCTTTGGCATCCTTGGGTAACTATTTGGACGAGAAAAAGCTTGAATCCGCACTCCGGAACCCGAATCAGCACAGTTGAGAATGCAACCGGGAATGCACTAAAGATGATGAAGAAAAAGGTCAGTGAGAAGATTCCTCCCCTCCCTTCCCTTCCTTACTCTCTTAAAAGTATCGTTGCCGCATCGTTTATTAACATGACTCGTATTTTCACCATTCCCCGATTGGATTTTCATTCGGTGTGGGAGGAGAAGCAGCTGGTACCTCCTAAGTTTTTTCATTTCTTCCAGAGCAAAGAACATTAGTTTCAAGATATAATTAAAAAATACAGAAATTCAGAATGCGGAATATGCCGAATATGCGATTTCCTTTTACGGTTTCAATTCCACCGGTATCAAAAATCGCACCCCAGATCTTCAAAGCTATTAGAATAAACATTTTAATTATTTCGCGTTTGCACACATCAAAGGAGGTCGGTGTTTCTTCTGTAGGCGCCTGTACCAATTTGGGCAATCTTGGATCTGAGGAGTGTATAAGCAAATGGAGGATGCGCCAACTTAATTTAATTAAGATTTAGTCTCCCATTTTAGGATAATGGTTTTAGCATTGGAGTATTTTAGGTTTATTTTAAAAAAATATTTCAAAAATAAGTTTTTACTAAATATCTACAGTTGATTCGAGTCCTTTTAAGCATAATAATTCAAAAAAGACCTCTTGACAAAAACTGTCTCGACAAATAAGTGCATTACAGAGTTCAACGACCAGTACGTTGTAAATCATACATGTGTGGTTCTATTGGTAAAAACCTTTTTGAAAGAAGCTATAAAATAATAAAGGAATGCAATTTTCTTATGAAAACCCTAAAAAGACTCTTAAAAAGAGTAAATTCTGGTAAAAATTAAAGTTTGAATGGTTTTGTAAATCAAGCAATTTTGACAACGCTAAAATTCCGTTGATTCTAATCATAGCACGTTTCTAAATATAGCAAACGAAGAGTTATAAAAACTTAAGGACGTTATAAAGTTTTTGTATAACTAGCAGTAATAATAATATCTCTGTAAAAAAAAAAGACGTGTGGCACTCGGGGACTGCCGCGGTAAAGCTATTGCATTAAGGTGGTTCCGTTCGGTCGGTGAATTTTTACAAGGAAGGACGGCAACGTCGCAAACGGACGACGGAGACGAAGCGGCAACCTACATGGTAGGCGGAGTGTGGAGCGTGAGGTTTTTTCGTTACGGAATTTCTGGATTCGGTCCCCGCGCTCAAGGCCCGCGATAGAAGCTATGCAATAGCTTAAAAACAAATATTCTTGTAAGTAAGATAGTATTCATGTACATTAGTAGATAGATTTAATGTTCAACTTAATGTTAAACTGTGTTGTAAATCGTCCTCTTATTTCAAGGTTGACTGGAAGAGATCCCTATCTGGGATAAGTCCGCCTTTGTACTGTTTTCCACTTCTAACTTGTGTTTTTGTGTCTTGTGTTTATGTACAATAAAGATTTAACAAACAAACAAGTTATACACGATGATTTTTTATTGGTTTTGTAGCCGAAGGCCACCTCATAGGCATCGTTAGTAAGACCTAATTAGCTAGTCAAAATAAAAATTCAGAAACAAACAATGTTGTCTAAAACTCGAAAGTAAAATTGTGAGATCAATTAGTAGTACCGCCGCCATACACCGCCCGCCGGCCGGCCAGGGTCATCGACATTACGCAGTAGGCGGCCGGCGTATAACTACGTGGTCTCGATCGAAAATCATTTACGCAACTCTTTTATCTTATGACATACAGAAATTTGGATTACGTATGTCGTATAAAAAAATGTCGTATAGTAAATAAATTCCTCTATCCATAGAGGAATTTATTTACTATACGACATTTTTTTTTCAAAACCAATGAAAAGTCAGCGTGTATAAGTATAATTGTTTGTTTGTTAGCTCCCTGCTCCAAGGCGAGGTGGATGATACGGCCATATTTAATAATCCCTAATTAATCTTAGTCTATGAAAACTGTACAACCCGTCTCCCGGGACCAAATCAGGTCGCGCCTTGATTAGTTTTGGTTATTATCTTCAATTTCGGCTATGAATTCTAAATTGTAACTAAATTGTGTCCAATATTAATTGGATTTACGTTGGATTTGCTTTAATTTCACAGTTTTGTTTGATATGATCGTAATTTTATGAATAAGCAGTTAATTTTAACAGTTATTAATTGTTAATTACAGTAAATATATGTTGATTTTTTCTAAAAAGTCCATTTGCATTAAACTCGCTTCAAAAATTTGGAAAGTGAAATTCTTTCTATAATAAGTTTATTTACTAGGCAAATTAAAAACCCCACAACTGTCAAAAATACCATTTAGTGATGAGTAGCGAAACTTCATATCCATAGCGCCATCTATTATGTGTAAGGAAAATCCCAATAACTTTTTAACGGCCGAACCAATTTTTATCAAACATAACCATGAACCACGAAAAGGGAACTTGCTTTCACGTAAAAATATTGCATTGAAATCGGTCCATCCATTTGAGCGCTGCGATGCCACAAACAGACCCACAGACAGATAGACTTTAGCGTCAAACATAAAACACCTCTCATTTTTGGCGCGGTTAAAAAGAAATTCTCTGGCTACTCTGACCAACTATGGCTCTAGTAGTACAGAGAAGGCTATGCTCCTGTAGTGGAGACTAAAAAGACATAAAGAAGAAGGAACTAGTAAAGTACAATTATTTGTATTTCCAATCTCACATCTTCTAGAATCTAGAATATCCCATCCGTGATTTCTTGCTGTCGACTCGTTTTGCGCTACATTGCTTTATCTAGTCTATCGAGGTTAGTCTAAGAGCTAAGGGACATTTCGTATTAGATACTGTCACTTTTACAGAAAACTATTGTGTATTTTTTTTTGTTTAATACCATCTTCAAGATGGTCGAAGGAAGAAAGGTCGCAAGTCGTCACCCCAGCTGGTGTGACGACTTGCGATACTTGGGATGGAATGGTTGGAAGTGAAACATGATCGAGATATTTGGAAGGAAATGGGGGAGACTGTTACCCAGCAGTGGTACAATATACGTTAATTAAAAAACTACCATCTTCATCTCAGCTCGTACTTTGCTTTGGTTGGAGGACGGGAAAAGCTTTCCCACTTTTTTTCTTCGAATAAAATATACCCATGGATACCAAAGACCTCGCGAAGTGAAGAAGACATAGCCGAAACAGTTTAAATGTTTTGGCTATAGTTTGACAACCGGCCGCCTACGATATAAACTTGATTCAAAAGAAAGAAAGTCGTAAGACCTTTGGCATGCATAATGTGTATCATTATTGGTGAGGTCAAATAAAGGTAGGTATCTACCCAAGTATATTTCGCTCTCAGTCCAATTGAATTAAACAACTACCCGGCCGAAATTCAACCGCACTAGTTCTCCATTAACACCCGTTATTTGCAGTTTAAATGCACAATAAAATTAATTCCATGGGGCATGAAATCGCGACAATTTATACGCGCTTTCGGCCGTAGGCTCCCGGCCTATTTACATAATGTAAGGCCGCATATTCTTCGCTGCACCGAGCCAAATAGAATTTTTGGTAAATTTATATAGAGCTGTTTGTGTTTAAATAATAGTTTTTTTGTTTTTGGCGTAGTGAAACAGTTTATCGTAGAATTTTTGAACAATCCGGCGTTTTTATATTTGTATGTTTTTTCGACAATAACTGGAGTAGTTTTGATTGGAACTTCATTAAATTTGGTAGGCGTGTAGAAGTTACCAACATAATTTTTAAGTTCGAACATGAGCCAAATCGGTCAAGGGGTTGCCGAGATATGGGGTTCGCGAGTTCACAGTTCGGGGCGAGCTACTAGTTTAAATTGGTTCGCAAAATTGCTGTTACAATAGTCAAATGTTTTAAAATAAATTTACATAATATCATCATCATCATCATTTCAGCCGCATAACGTCCACTGCTGGACATAGGCCTCTCCCAAAGATTTCCAAAATGACCGATCTAGAGCGGCTTGCATCCAGCGCTTTCCAGCGACCTTGGTTAGGTCGTCAGACCACCTTGTGGTGGTCACAAATTTACATGTAAAAGAAATTAATTATTGGTAAGAAGCAAATCTCCGTCTTCCATCTCATCGATTTCCAATAGCTACTACGCTACGAGCCTCATTAAACGGAATTATGTCTTTATCCTTATAATTAGCAGTAGATACCTAATTATGCCACCATAATGAAGATCTTCAATTTGTGTTAATTAGACAAGCTTTTTGGAAATGCATGCTCCAGTAATCTCCATGCTGGTCTGGGAGAAATTAAAAAAAAAACTTAGAATGTACCAGCTGCTTCTCTTCCCACGCAGATCGTAAAAGCCGATCGAGGGAATGGGCAAAAATGCAAATCATGTTAACAGGCGATGCGGCTAGCAACCCATCACTGTATTGATTGCTTTTCCATCTTCTCGCCCACCATGACGCCGCAAGACCCAAAATGCTCTGTCTGCCCCATTAGGGATAAAGACGTGATAGTATGTATGTATGTATGTATGTATGCTCCAGTAATCCGCGAGGAAAGAAAATATTCATGTAAATTTTTAATACCTTAATGAATATCAATTTTAATATCTACCAAAAATCCATTGATGATATGTAATACGGTTGTCGTGTGGTATCCGGCAGAGTAGAATAAGGCCACTCCAAGTCTTCCCGTGGATGTCGTAGAAGGCGACTTAGAAAATACAAGCTAAATAAAGCTTATAAACATCAATGAGATCTCTCCAACCTGTCTGGCCAGCGAAGAGAGTGTAGGCCAAGTCCTCTAGCTGCTCTGGCCAAGTATGGCTCTGGTAGTACAGAGAGAGTCGTGCTCCTGCAGTGGAGACTAAAAGACCTGATGATGATGCTGATGATGATGAATAACAGTTTATTTGTGAGTGAAAATGATGTTTTTATTACTAACAAATGAGAGACTATAATTGCCTGAAATGTCTGAATAAGTGAATTAAATTGAATACTAGACTTATTAATTAGGAAAATCTTTTTATTTCATGGTGTACTCGCAGATTTGAAGCTTGTTGCATACAATTAAATTAAGCAATAAATTAATTGGAAATGAAATGAAATGGAAATTAAAATTGCTGGACCAATAGATACTTGCACGTCAACTATAAGAATTATTTATTGCCTTAATTTTATTATGCAACTGGTTAATAATGGAAATGGTCTTTATGTTAGCATGTGATAAAGGCGAATTTTTTTAAAAATATTTTGTATTGTTGGCAAAATGTATAAAAAGTCTCTATAATATATTTGGTAAGAAGTAGGAGATAAAAGAAACAGAAAGATAAAACTATATTTCATTAATGCTTGTCACCTTGTAGGAATATCTATTCTTCATTAATCATAAAGGTTTCTTATGATTTTCCACCTTTTGTTTTGCTACTTTTAGACTATTACTTCATAAATATTTTCGCAAAATCATATTTTTATATTATTTTTCATTTGCCTGGGCTTTATATTTCAAAGTAATTTAATTTAATTAGTTTAAGTTAGTTTTCTTGTTTATTTTTTTATTTTTGCAAGCCGGCAAAGTTGATATTTAATTAAAAATTTCATAAAGATTTAGGAAGTGGTATTATCATCTCCAAAGGTTCCGTGCATCGCAAGGCGTTAGATAGAGTGCGCCGACTCAGCGCTGCATACTTGTCTATGTATTCGTGTTTAACCGGAAATAAGAGTGTGGTTTGTAGTGAAGTACATAAAAGCACGCAATATTCCTTTACCACTGGTATGTTTATACGTCGCAGTTGGATTGTATAATCCGCTGTTTGACAAAACCGCTAGCAGTTCGGCAATACCGCTCGGTTTTGTAAAAAAGCTTAATGATGTTTAGCATTTTAGTTAAATAACTGAAACAGTAAATCCTAATACGAATAAAAATTACAACTAAGGGTTAGTTTAGGCAGAGACTCTGAGAAGTGTAACGGAGAGGATTTTAATGACACTCGAAAATAAACTTTAAATAAACTATTGGCATATAGCCAAGCACTAGGGCACATAGCGCGAAGAATAGATGGCCGATGGGGCAGAAATGTTCTCGAATGGCGGCCACGTACCGGCAAGCGCAGCGTAGGACACCCACCTGCTAGACGGTCAGACGACCTGCGCAATGTTGCAGAAAGGCGCTGTATGCAGGCCGCTTCCGATCGGTCGTTTTGGAAATCCTTGGGGGAGGCCTATGTCCAGCAGTGGACTTCCTGTGGCTGATATGATGATGATGATATAGTCAAGCCGTATGGTTTCTTGCAGAGTAGAATTGGGTTCCTCCAAGTCCTCCCGTGGATGTCGTAGAAGGCGGATTGCAGGCTAAACAAAGCATATAGACATCAATGAGACCTCTCCAACCCGTCTGGCCAGCGAGGAGAGTGTAGGCCAAGTCCTCTAACTGCTCTGGTCAAGTACGGCTCTGGTAGTACAGAGAGAGTCGTCCTGATAATGATGCATTTTTCCTCTCTGTCTAAACTGACTCTTACTGACCGAGCTTCGTTCAATGAAAAAAAAACTGGAAAACGAAGTTCTCCAAAAATGAAACCTAGCTAAATATTGATTTTTAACCCTGTATACTGTTGTATACTAATTCATTCATCAGTGAGTTGACGTCCTCGGAGAAAAAGCTGCAGTGCAGTTTGTTACCGCTTCTTCTGCACTAGCGCTTTGGAAGCGGTAGTAAACTTAGCTGTAAGTAACAATTTCAACAATTGTGCAACAAAATAATGACGATTATTAAGAGATATTATAAATATCCTATGATAATAAAGATATATTTGAATTTGAATCATTTCTGCCCAATAATTGTAGTGACGTAAGGAATGGCGTCGTTTTAAGACCTAGGTAGTACTTTAATCGTCATTTCCTCACGATGTTTTGTATTACCGAAAGAAAGTGGTATTTTAACTGTACATAAGTACAAGTTTGTTAGTATCGAACTCCTGTATGAATATTTAAACGTTTTAAAAATACAAATAATCCGGTCTCTTCTCCTTATCGTGTCGGTGGCTCAAACTTCAAATTTTGCTCATCCAGTACGTTGCTACTTTTACGCCTTCCTCCGAGGCAGGATATAGGTCATCAAACATCCGCTCTCTAAATATGAGTATGTAAAATTATTTATTTTATTTATTTATTTAACTTTATTACAAAGTAATAGGCGGACTTAAAGCCATAGGCTTTATCTTCCAGTCAACCCACTGGTGGTGCCGAGAATAAGAAGTATTTAGAAGGAAATTACACATCGTAGTAGCTATAGGAATTGTAGCGTATCCCTATTTCTATTATCTTATTTCATTATCCTGATCACTTACACTCACGAAAAGCAACAAACAAAGTAGAATCGAGGAAATCCATAATAGATCGTAGGATAGACTTATGTAGAGGAATCGTAGCATCGTAGCATCGATCCGTTGTAGAATTGTACGATTAGTAAATTTATGTTAAATGTAGTATTCATTAAGCACTTTAAAATAAGACGATCACGACGACTTCATTACATCTGGTGTACTATTAACTCTATGAACACAATGACAGTTTTTTGGAGACAAATATCAGTGCGGTTCGAGGCGTCAACGTGTGCGCGCGTCAGTCACATTTGCCCTGAGAAAAACCTCAGAAGAAGGTCGAAACAACTACTGAGGCTTTTTACGTCAGTAACTCGTTTACCATTTTAATAACAACAGTTGTTCAATATGTTCTCTTTGAACTAGCAAATAACGTAGAAAGCTGAGTAATCGCCTTCTAGCCTAGTAGCTGTGCCGGTACCTGCGTGCAGTTTCATGGTCCAGTGGCTGTACATTTGTACTAACACAGGCTCGCCGACATTGATTTGGGACAAGGCAGAGACGACTGCGATTTTATTAAACCGTGTGGATTCCAAGTCCTTCCGTGGATGTCGTAGAAGGCGACCTTGGGAATACAAGCTAAACAAAGCTTATAAACATCAATGAGACCTCTCCAACCCATTTGGCCAGCGAGGAGAGTGTAGGCCAAGTCCTCTGGCTGCTCTGGCGAAGTTTGGCTCTGCTAGTACAGAGAGGGTCGTGCTCCTGCAGTGGAGACAAAAAGACCTGTTGATAATGATGATAAATTTACGAATTAAATTATTTATTAAACTTTATTACAAAAAATGTAACAGGCGGACTTAACGACGGACGGCCCAAGGCCTTTTCTACCAGTCAATTATGTGTTGTATTGTTTGTTGATACACACATACATACATACAATCACTACTTTAAGGAGCAGACAGAGCATTTTGGGTCTTGCGCATCTAAGCGCAGATAAAGCTTAGGGCTACAAGTCTCAAAGGCCACATTTAGCTTGACGTGGGCAAGAAGGTGGATTGTTTGTTGATGATTAATAGAATTGATACTACAAATTAGATGATTAAACAATAGATTTTGAATCGTAAGAAAGTGTAGTCGGCTCCGGTTCTTTCTCAGATCCTAACCCGGTAGCTATCCATTTATAATAGTTTATTGTTAACCTATCCACATCCTCATTGCAATAACTTCCGAAATGTGAATGATAGTTATTATGATCGCGAATGTCTAAAATCAGTAAATAAATAAATAAATAAATAATAAATATAAATATCTAAGGACAAATTACACTGATTGAGCTAGCCCCAAAGTAAGTTCGAAACTTGTGTTATGGGATACTAACTAGTAAGTCGTACAAGTTTAGTCTATAACTTCTTTAGACGGGTTGTTGCTTAGTCTATAACTTGCACCAAACCCAATTTGCTTACACACTGACCCCACAACACCAGACAAAGGTACTCCCGATAGGGCTGCCGCCGACACCAGCCTCGTGAATACAGGCATATTATTTAGTACCTATTTCAAGTTTAGTTGGTTTGCTTGGTTAGTACTCGTTGGGCGAGCGAGAGAAGATCTTTGAGTCTCTTTATGTACGTATGAATGATTTCAGATATAAATGCGCCATATTTTGGCTTAGAAACAAATAGATTGCTGATTGATAACAGCCTCGTGAATACAGGAATATTAATAAGTACCTATTTCAAGTTTAGTTCTTCTTCTTATCGTATGTGTTAGTGACTAATACTAGTGTCAGAGTTTTTAAACCACCTTATAGGCCTCTGACATGGTTGTAGGTAACGACCAATGTCAAAGACAGTGACCGGGACCGACGGCTTAACGTGCCATCCGAAGCAAGGATCATCTTACTTATCAGACAATCAGGTGATCAACCTACAATGTCCTAACAAAACTAGGACAACAACACAAAGTCGTTGTCCCCGCCGGAAATCGAACCCGGGACCTCCGGGTATGAGCCGAACGCTCTAACCACTACACCACGGAGGCAGTTTAGTTGGTTTGCTACGTTAGTACTCGTTAGACGAGAGAAGATCTTTAAGTTTCTTTATGTACGTATGAATGATTTCAGACAGAAATGCGCCATACTTTTGCTTAGAAACAAACCTAGATTGCTGATTGGTAACAGCCTCGTAATTACAGGCATATTATTTAGTACCTATTTCAAGTTTAGTTGGTTTGCTACGTTAGTACTCGTTGGGCGAGCGAGAGATCTTTGAGTCTCTTTATGTACGTATGAATGATTTCAGATATAAATGCGCCATACTTTGGCTTAAAAATAAACTAGATTGCTGATTAATAACAGTCTCGTGAATACAGGCATATTATTTAGTACCTATTTCAAGTTTAGTTGGTTTGCTTGGTTAGTACTCATTGGACGAGCGAGAGATCTTTGAGTATCTTTATGTATTATGAATGATTTCAGATAGAAATTTGCCAAACTTCGGCTTTGAACGGTTGAATACAAACCATAGACAGCAAAAATGAACCAGACACGGCAGAAATGGCCCGATGAAAAGCTATTTTTTTCATTCCATATGGACATGAGCTGTGATACTGTAATAAAAATCCGCTAAGTCACCAGGCGAACAGTTTTTGTATGGAAGAAATCATTCGTTTAGTGACTCAGCGTTTTAACAATAGTACCTACTTCGTATCTTATTTGACATAAGGAACCAAAATGGCGCCAAATTCGCGGGGATGTTGCGGGGAGAGGAAGCGAGGTGCGGGGTGCGGAGGGCCGAGCTGTCATAAACCAAAGTCGCTACTGTGGGTATAAATCCGAAGTTCCTAACATTTCTCGCCGTGGGTATATCTCGACAAGGTTAGCCCTTGGTCAATTTAACTTATATCCATACTTACTTATATATAAAGCTGAAGAGTTTGTTTGTTTGTTTGTTTGTTTGAACGCGCTAATCTGGAATGGAACCACTGGTCCGATTTGAAAAATTCTTTCGGTATTAGATAGGTCGTTTATCGAGGAAGGCTATAGGCTATATTGCATCACGCCCGCGACTTCACACGTGTGGTAACGCGGGCGCAGCCGCGCTGTCTCTAGTAACTCATAAATATAGTATTTGCCTGTCTTCCACGCTGGTCTGGAAGAAAAAAAATTCTAATGTATCATCAACTGCTTCATTAAGGGTCCCCCGACCCTAGACCAAAATACAACTTTCCATACAAACGTAGTCTACGTTTTATTTCAAAACGACATGTCCGATTTGGGCAAAATATTGCAATTATCTAGGTTTATATTTAGTTTCCGACTGTAAAAATATGAACTTGAAATATAATATAGTGTTTTATATCATTTTTGACCATTAGTATAGGAAACTTCTAAATCGTTATATTTTCTTTCCAGTTCATAATTTTATTAAAGGAAACCCAATATATTTTTCAGGCTGCCTAAAGGCATCTGACATAGCTTGACGACAGCCATACAATCATGATAGCCGGGACCAACGGCTTATACCGACGGCCTTCCGAAGCTCGGAGGAGGTCGAGAAGTTTTTATGCCACTTGTGGTCACCCATCTATGTGCTGACCACGCCCGGTGTCGCTTTACTTGCGAAATCACTAGTAATGCGCAATCCCGCCGGGCCACAGATCTCCTCATCATGAAGTTAGAGATGTGTACTTTAGTATAGTTCTTTAAATAATGACTATATTTTTGTGCTGTTTGGCGTGGAGACTTTCGGACCGGCGCCCCGGTGCTAGGGGTCTCCTTAAAGAGATCTCTCCAAGACTGATCTGCGCCGCTGGTGACAAGAGGGCTGGCTGTTTTGTCGCACAACGAATCAGTATTGCGATCCAACGCGGAAATGCGGCCAGCGTTCTTGGCACTATGCCACGTGGGCACGACTTTTTAGACTAAATTAATACTTAACTTTTTTCTGTGTGTTGTAAATATGTAATTTTTTTGTTTTTTCTTTCTTACTTTAGAACAATACATTTTGATATAATGAAATAATATATCACTTGTCACTCGCACTTGTCACTTGTCAATATGTAAACCAGACTTTACAGTTGAACAAACATACGTAAATACTTACGGTTTGTCAAGTAATGAGACGCATGTAACTTCGCTCAAGGGTAGTTAGAATTTTGAACTTGTGACCGATCCAGGGTCATGAATACATTGAAGCCTTCACACGTTGGACTGCGGTTAAATCTTTAATATTAATCGAGTTAGTTTTAGTTAAAGTAAGTTTGCTAAGGTGTTCCAGAATTTATGTGTTCTGCAAGTCGTTGAATTTAAATGTGATAGACTACTAAATTATGACTGTACAACGTGAAAGGGACACCGTAATAAATCGAACCAAGGGCTAAACTAGATCACTTCTTCTTCTTCTTCTTATCGTGTGTGTTAGTGACTAACACTAGTGTCAGAGTTTTTAAACCGCCTTAAAGGCCTCTGACATGGTTTTAGGTAACGACCAATGTCAAAGACAGTGACCGGGACCGACGGCTTAACGTACCCTCCGAAGCACGGATCATCTTACTTATCAGACAAACAGGTGATCAGCCTACAATGTCCTAAGCAAACTAGGACAACAACACAAAGTCGTTGCCCCCGCCGGGAATCGAACCCGTGACCTCCGGGTATGAGCCGCTTTAAGGCTCCTCCTTGCGCTAGCGACCTTGAAAACACAAAAAAAAAAATTTCTCTTTCTGTAAGTGAGATTATTAGAAACCCTCGTACAACTTTTTAGCTAGTATTCTGAAGTTTCATTAGAACCTCGAAAGTCATTGAAATACTATCCGGTTTAGAAACCTTTACAAAAAGAGTCAAAAATGGCCGTTTTTAGTATTTTTTGCAAAGGAAAATTCAGGGTATTTTATTTCAATGATTTTCGAGGTTCTAATGAAACTTAAGGATACTAGCTAAAAAGTTGTACGAGGGTTTCTGATAATCTCACTTACAGAAAGAGAAATTAATTTTTTTGTGTTTTCAAGGTCGTTAGCGCGGGGAGGACCCTTAAACACTATACCACGGAGGCAGTTAACGTTATTAGAGCCGGTGTCATGTGCTGTCAAGTCGCTGCTCTGCAGTGACTTTAAATATTTAAGCGTTAGGAACTTTGCTAGTTTCCACATTAACATTTCAGAGTGTAATGACAAGATGTCCTGAATTTCTAAGAATATACACGGTGATTTCTTACTGGTTTTGAAGCCGAAGGCCACTTCATAGCCATCGTTATTAAGACCTAATTAGCTAGTCCAAATAAAAATTCAGAAACAAAAAATGTTGTCTAAAACTCGAAAGTAAAATTGTGAGATCAATTAGTAGTACCGCCGCCATACATCGCCCGCAGGCCGGCCGGGGTCATCGACATTAGGCCGGCGTATAACTACGTGTTCTTGATCAAAAATCATTTACGCAACTTTTTTATCTTATGACATACAACAATTTGGATTACGTATATGGATAGAGGAATTTATTTACTATACGACATTTTTTTTTCCAAAACCAATGAAAAGTCAGCGTGTATGTATATTGGGTACGTTATAGAATACATACATTTGTACTATCATCATCATCAGGTCTTTTTATCTCCACTGCAGGACCTTTAGGCTCAATTTACACTGCGGCGGAATAGAAGCGAAGCGACGAAATCGTGCATTAGCATAATGAACTTTAAGTCAATAGCATAATGTTCAACTAAATATGAGCGCGTAAAGTGCCGAAGTCGAGCGAATCGGCGCGCGTCGCCGCAGGTCACACTAAAGTTTGAAGTAGTTTGAACATTATACGATTGACAAAAAGTTCATTATGCTATGTACGATTTCGTCGCTTCGCTTCCATTCCGCCGCAGTGTAAATTGAGCCTTACCCTTTCTTTACTACCAGAGCCATACTTGGAAAAGAAAAAATACGTGTTCAATATTTTTTAATAAATATATCCGATGTGCCGATTTTTGTTTCCATTTGTCATTTCTGCCTACAATAAAGGTTTAATACTTACTGTTGGGTAATTTATGTAAAATAAAACAATGAATTCAGTAACTTACTTATATATTTATAATATTTGAAAATTCTTGGTACAATGTACAATTTTGGACATAACTAATTAAATTTAAACTTAAAATTATAATTGAATTAATATTGCATAAAATTAACTAGTTGGTATACAATGGTTGCACTTATCAATATTATGGCATTTATTCAAATGATTGACAGTAAATGACGTTAGGTAGGCAGTCGGTTGTACAATCAAACCTTTATTGTTGAGCCTTCTTTTTCTATTTTGTATCGAAATCAGGTGACCATTGACGTAATTATCATCTTAGAGAAAAAACCGAGAAGCGCTCCCCGGATTCCGGAGCAGCATGCTAAGGATGCAACTTGGAATTTCCTAAGATAGAGAGACGGCGATGTGACGAATAGGTATATATCATTTCTAGAGAAAAATAAATCGGAAGCGCACCCTGAATTCCGGAGCAGCATGCTAGGGATGCAACCGGGAATGTGCTAAGATAGAGAGACGGCGATGTGATGAATATATATCATTTCTAGAGAAAAAAAAATCGGTAGCGCACCCTGGATTACGGAGCAGCATGCTAGGGATGCAACCGGGAATGTGCTAAGATAGAGAGACGGCGTTGTGACGAACCTATATCATTTCTAGAGAGAAAAAACGGGAGCGCACCCCGGATTCCGGAGCAGCATGCTAGGGATGCAACCGGGAATGTGCTAAGATAGAGAGACGGCGTTGTGACGAACCTATATCATTTCTAGAGAGAAAAAACGGGAGCGCACCCCGGATTCCGGAGCAGCATGCTAAGAATGCAACCGGGAATGTGCTAAGATAGAGAGACGGCGATGTGACGAATATATGTTATTTCTAGAGAAAACAAAAAGGGAGCGCACCCCGGATTCCGGAGCAGCATGCTAAGAATGCAATCGGGAATACCCTAAGATAGAGAGACGGAGATGCCTAAAAAATTCTCGACCAACAATCAAAGTATGAGCAATACTGTCATATAGTATGTTAACAAAACCCTAAAATGGCAAAAAAACGTCTGCAGCTTCATACATTTTAAAACGTATTTAACATTGTATGGAGCCGTAGATTTTTTTTGGATGGAAGAAACCGCAAGCTACCCAACATTATCTTATCGGGTCGGACAGGGTTTTTTTAACATACTTTATATACTGACACACATTATCACGTCTTTATTTGTAATGAGGCAGACAGAGCCCAAGGCTGCAAGACCCAAAGGTTCAGGCGGTTTTTAGCATGATCACAGGGATGGCACTTCGTAGAAGCAAAGTATTATTTATGCCTACTACTACTACAAACGAAACTATACATGGCAATGTGTGTGTTCGCCTCTCAATATACACGACAACGTTACGGTTTCTGTTCTGTATGTAATACTTGTATAATATAATACTCTATGGCGTGAAGGTAGAAAAAGTAAGCAATGTAGTTAGTGATATATAGGTTTCTAGCCACATCGCCTATTAATCATCATCAGGTCTTTATTGTCTCCACTGAAGGAACACGAACCTCTCTGTACTACTAAAGCCATACTTGGCCAGAGCAACCAGAGAATTTGGCCAACACTCTTCTCGCTGGCCAGACGTGTTGGAGAGGTCTCTTTGAAGTTTGCTTTGTTTAGCTTGTATTATGACTCGCATTTAAGCCCACTCTATCGATCAGAATGGCAAACAACTTTCAACATTTGCAAGTCTACGCAGTAATGAACAATAATTAATTATCAAAATGATTCAATCGTGTTATTCTGTGAAGTGCCATTACCAAGGAATTATTCATTTAACATAATCCTTTCAATAGGTATTTCAATTAATTAACAATTATCAGTACGTATTTAAGGGCAATTGAGCTGATTTATTTGAGTGATTCGTTATTTGCGTTGAGTGATTCGATTATTGTTTTGAATAATTTTAAATACCATTATGCTCATTTGTTTCAAAATAATAATATTTAAGTTATTTAGGAAAACATGGTTGATGTTGAGTTTCAAGAGTAGACTAAAAAAAGAGATGGATAGACTATTAAATAGAGAAAGGAGAAGAAAAGATTATCGATATATGGTAATTGTGGCCAAGTGAAAGAATTATACGAACTATCCCCCGTCACGTACGTCAGTTTTTAAAAGATAAAGGTATGTACAAAGAAAATATAAAAATAAAAGACATAGAAAAAGGGATGTATAAAACAATGTCGAACAAAAAATTGTGTTTTAACGAGCGCTTTTTTGGCTTTAAAAATGATATTATTAATTAAATTATTCTGTAGGTAGATTTGTCTACGTTATATTTTATGTCAATACAATCCTACCCAATAAAGATAATGAGTAAGACAATTGGAAAAAAATAAGTATGTTTTCTGATTGATCTGTGAATCAGTATCTCACTGTTTAAATCAGTAGACGTATTTCTCATGATGTAATAAAAACTTAGGTTTAAGTACTTAATTTGCGAGGTTTTTGTGCATAATCAATAGTCTGTCTTTTAACATGGGCGTTTATGAGAAATGTTTTTAGAAAAACAAATAAATCAGAAAGGCGTTACAGTTTTAATGATATTGAATAAAAATAAGTTTTATCAAAAAGATTTCATATTTCAAAAAATATTTTGTGTTATGTAACTTATTAAAACTTGAAAAAAAAATCTTTGTCTTGGGTACAAGTAGCAAAATTGTAATATATTTACTTAAATTAATAAAATTAATAATGCCCAAAATATTTACAGTAGTAAAAATAATAAATAATTCAAAGAATGTTTTTAGGAGTAAACTGAAGTCGCATATTAAATTTACTTAAAAAAAAGAAAAGTTTTATTTTAAATAAACAATTAACGTCTTCAATGTTTATTAAATTGATAAATATTTACATCATAATTGAATAAGTACAATGCATCTATCAATTGACAACAAATTCAATTATCTACTATTTTTTATAATACTGCACCGTGTGTTAGCTAACCACTAAAATTCTTTAAGATTATGAAAAGAAATAAAACGAAAATTATACAAAAGTATACATCTACGTGTAAATTGATTTTAATTTATATTTATAATATATTTCACTATTCCATGAATAGGTTTAAATTAATAGGTTTACAACAAACGCATTATATCAAGTAATTTATTTACAATGTAAGCGAACTGTATTGCTTTAATATTTTATTAGATAATGTTATTTTCATTTTCTCAAATATAACTACTTTATCTTATATTTGAATATTCAAATATACATACAACATATTATTCTATATTAAACCATCTACGACGGCCGAAAAATAAAATAAATACAAAGTATATTTTTATTCTAAATTGACAATTATAATTTTAAATGTAGATTTCATCCATTTAAATTGAATTCATCGTGAAATATTTACTTTTTGCGTTCATTTGGCAATTTTACTACTTTAATATTTTTCTATACATTGATTGCATTTATCTATATAATTTGGTGCAATTTTTTTTGCAATATTTTGTTAAGATATATTGAGAGCTAAGCGTAGCATACTGTGCTTGATTTATATAATATGTATGTACATTAAATATACTTTATAATATAGTACAAAACATTTCACTAAATATTTTGTTTCCTACTTACATTAAGATCAATTCAGTGGTTACATTGAAGTCATTTACATTTTTATCCATTATTTTGGGTCCGTGAAGCCATTTTTGAGTAATTCACTAACTGAAACATTATCATCATCATTATCATTATCAGGTCTTTTTAGTCTTCACTGCAGGAGCACGACCCTCTCTGTACTACCAGAGCCATACTTAGCCAGAGCAGTAAGAGGAATTGGCCTACACTCTCCACGCTGGCCAGACGGGTCGGAGAGGTTTCATTGATGTTTATAATTTAAATATCATGAAACTCACTATAAATCAGTTCGGATACCTTTTAATTATTTCACACAGTTTGTTTTTACAAAAACAATGTCTGCATATGACAATTTGGATTTCACCGACTGCACATATAATGAATTCGTACGTTCTGTTACTGAATTACCCTTATTTTTGACCTTGAGGCCCCTTTATAAGTGCTTTACGACTAGAGTGTAGAGCTACACGTCTCTCGTGCATCCATACAAAAACATTTTCTCTTTGTCACACAATTCCAAATACGATTTTATTTATCTACCTCAAAAATATTGTTAACAATTCCAGATTGATTCTTAATTGAATTCTTACAAAGGATTATTACCTATATTGAAATCTCTCTCACATCAAAACAAAGGTATAGTATTAAAATATTGAAAACAAATACGTTGAAACAGAAATTACAAACACATTGTTTCGCAGAATTTTACTCCATATCAAATCCAATCATATCAATTTAATACATTTATGCAAAAATTAATTCATTCTCATCCAGTACACTTCAACACGAGCTAAATTCAATCAGATCACTTTACCAAATTGTCCCATTTTCAACTTAATTACGTTGTTTGAGTCTCTTTAATCTGAACATGTTTTGCAACACTGTTCCTTGTAGCGTCGCAGTGCGCACATGTTCATGGCGCGAACATTTTCGCAAAATCTTGATCGGTCCCGGCAGACCCCATCTGTAGAAAAAAAAAACGTAATTGAGTTGCCTAAACCGCTTCACCCCGCACGTATGCATCATTTTTAAACGATTTCCAAAATCTAGTCGTGATCTTTTTTATGTATGTTAGATAAAACAAATTTATAACTTTTTTTGAGTCTCATTACAATGTTAAATATGCAATTATGTAGTAAATATCAAAGATGAACTGAGTTCTGCAAAATATAAAATAGAATAAAACAGACAAATATTGCTATTTGTTTTTATTTTTAACTAGCTGTGCCCATGAGCTTCGCTCCTTGTGGGAATTTCGGGATAAAAGCTATCCGATGTCCTCCTCTGGGTATCAAACTATATCCATACCAAATTTCATCTAAATAGGTTCAGTGGTTGTAGCCTGAAGTGTAACAAACAAAGAAATATACAAACTCACTTTCGCATTTATATATTTTCCCCTATAAAATATCGATCGCATGCACGAACTTAGATGAGCAGGGGTTAAGTACCTAGTAAGGAATACCTTTGGTAACACAAGAGGCCATCTGGCATGGCCTCATGACGGCAGGCCTCCTTAGGCCCTCGCAGGCCGCCGCGGCGCTCCTCTCTTTGCCCCGGCGTTGGCCGTAGCGCCACACGCAACGAAGGACTCTGTGTTGGCGGCCTTGACCTCCACAGGGTCCTACACACTGTAGGAGATATACAGTATTATTATACTTAACGGGTTACTCACGTATAGTGTCAACCACTGCCTACATGTGATACGTGAGTAACCTGGCAAGCGAAGCGTAGGGCACCCACCTACAAGGTGGTCAGATGACCTGACCAGGGTCGCTGGAAAGCGCTGGATGCAGGCCGCTCTAGATCGGTCATTTTGAAAATCTTTGGAAGAGGACTATGTTCAGCAGTGGATGTTATGCGGCTGAAATGATTATGTAAAAATGCCCTGTCCGAACCGTTAAGGTTCTATTTATCGGTTTCTCCCGACATTGAAATCGCAATAAAAATCTACAGCTTCATACATTTTAAAACGGTAGGTATTTAATTTTGTATAGTTCTGCAGATTTTTTTGCCATTTTAGGGATAGGAGAAAATGATAAATAGAGCCTACACAAGCTACCCAACATTACCTTAACCTGTTGTCAGTGCAAAAAACCAGACACAATTGTAAAACAATGCGTGTCGACCGGATTCCGGTCAGTGAACAGATGAGAAGAGGATCGGACAAGGTTTTTCATCATTCTGTACGGTAATATAGATATATGTATTTACCTTGCTCCACGGCTCGACGGACCAAGCAGGCCTGCAAGGCCTAGGCTCCCTCTTTGTCTTCTCCGGCCTCATGCTCTGGTCGCAGGAGGCGTCAGATAGCACTGTGTCATTTTCACTGACACATTCCACCCGGCGTCTGACTACAGCTATAGGAATGATGAGAAATTTAATATATATATATATATTTTATATATGAAAGAAGAGTCCAGACTACATTATTTAGAAAAAACTCTACAGAAATCGCGATAGTGTGACTATTGTCACACTATCGTGACTATTGTCACACTATCGTGACTACTGTCACACTATCTTCAAAATCTTAAACACTATTAGACAAACAATTATTCTCTGTACTTTTTAATAGATTACACTTCTAGAATTACTTATATGGTGTTTATAAAATTCGGCAGATCTTTCTCTTTGTTTTCATTTTTAGGTCTTTTAAGTCTCCACTGCAGGAGCACGACCCTCTTTGACCAGAGTCATACTTGGTCAAAGAGGCCAGGGAATTTGGATTACACTCTCCACGCTGGCCAGAAGGTTTAGAGAAGATTAATTTATGTTTATAAGCTTTGTTTAGCTTGTATTTTCTAAGTCGCCTCCTACGTCATCCACAGAAAGACTTGGAGTGGTCCTGTTCTACTCTGCCGGAAACAACACAGTAAACCTACTTTCCAATAAAAAAGGGATTTGATTAAATTCATTGTTTAGAAGTTTAAATATTTATACTTTTTTATTTCAAACTAGCTGTGACCGCGGGCTTCACTCCCTGTGGAAATTTCGAGATAGAATCCTATGTCCTTCCATGACTCTTAAACGATATCCGTACCAAATTTCTTTCAAATCGGTCCAGCCGTTCTTGACACGAATTTGTTTTATTTATTAAGATGAGTATATCGGTATTCAATTCTGGCATAAACCTTCATAGAATTCAATTTAGGCATAAACTAGCTGGTGCCCGCGACTTTGTCTGCGCAGGATCACACAATATCTTTATAAATTGCCTATGTGTTATTCTGATGTAAGTATAAGCTATATTATTTTGAAGTTTCATTAAAATCCATTCTGTAGTTTTTTTCGTGAAAGAGTAACAAAAATCAATCCTGGATCCATACTTACAAACTTTCGCGTTTATAGAGGTAATAATAAGTAAGATATTTACCAGCGCCACTAGACAGGCACTTCACAGGCGACCACCTGCTTACTCTCCAGTTGGCACACGTCTCTCCATGACACTCTCTCAGCACACTCGGCGGCTTCACTCCACGCGACAGACATTCTTCTGTCTCCACTGTTTTGGTCGAGTTGTTTCTCTTGTGCTGTTGAAAAAGGTTTCGAGTTAGTATTAAGAAGTAAATTTTTAGCATAAGGTTGCCCAATGTCATGAAAAATAGAAGTGGTTTAAGAGTCCCCTTACCCTAGACCAAAATACAACTTTCCATACAAACGTAGTCTACGTTTTATTTCAAAACGACATGTCCCATTTCGCCAAAATTTTGTGATTTCAAAGATATTGCAATTATCTAGGGTTATAATTGGTTCCTACAGTACAGAGATATACAGTATTATTATACTTAACGGGTTACTCACGTAAAGTGTCAGCCACTGCCTACATGTGATACGTGAGTAACCTGGCAAGCGAAGCGTAGGGCACCCACCTACAAGGTGGTCAGATGACCTGACCAGGGTCGCTGAAAAGCGCTGAATGCAGGCCGCTCTTGATCGGTCATTTTGGAAATCTTTGGGAGAGGCCTATGTCCAGCAGTGAACGTTATGCGGCTGAAATGATGATGATGATGATGATTCCATGAGAAGATGGAAAGTAGAAAGTCAACTGGTTGCTAACCACAGAAGGAAATATAGCAGATGCTGAGTGAAATTCTTACTTCTTAAAGATGGACGTCAAGCAGGCGGCCAATCGAAGTTATTTAAACTATTTCGGCCATTTCTTCTCCACTTCGCATGTCTTCGGCATCCTTGGGTAGTCATTGACATGCATATTATAATTAGAGAGAAAAAAAGCGTAAAAACCTACTCCGGGCTTCGTGAGTGAGATGATCTTACCTGGCACACAGCCCCTCGTATCTGGTGTCCAGACTTGGAACACGGCGCACTGCAAGGCGACCACTCCGTTGTCATCCACGCGTATTCTTTAGCGTCCAGAAAGTCTTCAGATCTAAAAGGAAGAATAAAAATAAAGAGGTCGCTCCAAAGCTGTTTTTTTTGCGCAAAATAAGCAGTTATACAATGTCCTTTTTTATTAAGTACAAATATTTTAAGGGGTGATTCAGTCCATAATTTTGAACAACTTTTCCCAGTAAATTTTTATCGAAATACGAAAAAATAATTTTCATTTTCCATAGTAATGATATCACGTGACTACTTCGATTTCTATGAAAACCTAATTTTTTTTTTCCTATTTTGATATACATTTATTGGGAAAAGTTGTTCAAAATGTTGGTCTGATTCACCCCTTAAAATATTTGTACTTAATAAAAAAGGACATTGTATAGGTAGCGTTGTAGACTTATCTACATAATTAATATAAGTGTTAGATACATAACGGAATCTTCTAAGGTCCCGCGCAATATGCGTCCCCGTTCTCCGTCTTCAAATCAATTCAATTCAAATTATTAATTGCATTTCATAATGTAAATCAGTTCCTCCCATGCTGGTCTGGGAGAAACGAAAAAACTTAGAATGTACCAGCTGCTTCTCTGCCAGCGCAGATCGTAAAAGCCGATCGAGGGAATGGACAAAAATGCGAATCATTTTAACAGGCGATGCGGCTAGCAACCCGTCACTGAATTGATTGCTTTTCCATCTTCTCGCCCACCATGACGCTAAAAGTGGCTTTTGAGTCTTGCGGCCCTAGGCTCTGCATAGAGCCGCAAGACCCAAAATGCTCTGTCTGCCCCATTAGGGATAAAGACGTGATAGTATGTATGTATGTATCAGTTCTAACTACTAAAAGTCACTGTCTTAAATTAGGTACACTATGAACCCTGTCGGGTATCGCAACCAAAAACCGCAGGCGCATGCAGCCGCACGCTCAACACCCTTCACAAGGCGAGAACGGGGGAGAGGTGGGGATGTGGAACGAGGACGCAAACTGCACGGGACCTTAGGACCGTTCTGTATGTGATACTTATATTAACTCTAATTTTATCGCCATGGTTATAAACTTAGGGCGGATTTCATCGTTGAAGTAAAACGCGATCAATTAAAGCTAAATTCGTTTACGCACGTAAACTGGTTCCTTTGGATTTCATCGAAAAAAACTAATCGCGTTTAAGTCTAAACGCGTTTAACAATCTGAACGTCCGATATCGGCCGTTTAACGCTTCTAAACGCGTTCAATCAAACAAATGTAAAGTCAATGCCGACGACGGGCCGGGCGCGCGGGATATTTGACAACTTTGATTTACAATATTGACAGGTACATACTTTTTAATTTACGTTCCGTTCCTTCGCGATTCTTTACCGGTTTTAAATCAATGAGTTTTGCTTATCCGTTATTCATATTTTCTGCGTGAAATGAAAACTATCAAATGATTTTTAGTGTAATCTGTGCTTTTTTGTGTATGAGTTTAGGTGAACTTCGTTTTCGTAAACGCGATGAAAAACTTGCTCCGAATTGACGGTGAAATTCATTTGAAGTTGATCGAGATCAAATCAAACATTTGAACTCAGTTATGTTAAACTCAGTTTTGCTAAACTCGTTTATCAATGGAAACGATGAAATCGGCCCTAAGAGGGGGCCGTATGCAACCCTGCCTCATCGAGTAGCAAAATGTGACATATATGTTGCAGGGTGGCCTGGGCATAATCTGCAACATTTTGTACAGTCAGCAAAAAAGTGATCATTTTAAAAAAGTTGTGGAATAACCCCACAGGTTCCATGCTATAATTAATCATAATCAATAAACGGAAATAAATAAATTAGAATGTAAAAAAATAGCTTATAAATCTTTATATATATAGTTTAATTCTTAAAATGAAGTTGCAACATTAAAACACCGGTGTAAACACATTATGTCTGAGCTCCTGCACCCTGCCACGAATGATAGAACTCAATGGAGTATCCAAATATTCTCTATTTTGTTTCGCGTCTTCAAAATAATGAGTATTTTACTGGATTTGCTGATTTGCAAAGGTGACTTTTGATTTTCCGCCTCGCACGAAGAAAATGATGAATAAAACTAATACGAAGATGTTTTTTTAGTATAATTGTTGAAATAGTAGGCGCCTGCGGTGCGAGGACAGAAAACGGCGACGCATATTGCACGGAAATTCCGTTCTGTTTGTGGTATTTATAATAACTATAGTTGTATTGCTAGTTTTTAATCAATCAATGGAAATAAATAAATTAGACAACCGTTATAATACTGTAAAAATATTGCATAAAAATCACAGTTTAATTCTTAAAATGAAGTTGCAACATTACGTTATCTTGAATGTAAACACCGGTGTAAACACATTATGTCGGAATATCGTGTGCCGAGCTCCTGCACCCTGCCACGAAAGTTAGAACTCGATGGAGTATCCAAAGAATGTTCTGTTTTGTTTCACGTCTTCAAAATAGTGAGTATTTTTCGGGATTTGTAGATTTGCAAAGTGAACTTTGGTTTTAACGCCCTGTACGAAGAAAATCTTATACCTTTAAACGAGCAATTCTTGTATATTTATTTATTTATATATTATAAATTTCTGTGATTTCGAAAACGGCTCTAACGATTTCGCTGAAAATTGGTGTATGGGGGTTTTTGGGGGTAAACAATCGATCTAGATTAGTCTTATGTTTGGGAAAACGCGTGTTTTCGAGTTTTTATTCGTTTTTCTTTTCACGCAGAATATTGTCGCTAATTTCGTCGCGCCGGCCGTCCTTAACTTAGCTCAGCGGTTAAGGATGCTGACCGCTAGAAAGAGTGTTACGGGTTCGAATCCCACGCGGTGACTTACTTTTGTTTATTTTTTTATGTTCAAGTTTAAATATTATTTTTTTAGAGCAAAGGTCGGTTACCCAGGTAATGTTAAATAAAAGGAACAGTAAATCTGTAAATTGTTTCGAACGAATATGTTTGCATACTAGAGGTCAAGCTTCATTTCATGGTAAAAAGTTATTATATTATTATTATTATTTATCTCCTTTAGATTCCCGGTCATTTGAGAGGTTTTGCGTGGGGATACAGATCCAACACGTAGAGGCTTTTTGGAGAAGTTCATGTCATGTGGCGCTCCCGCCAAAACCTATTCCTGTATATACCTATGAAAGGTGTACAGTTGAAAAGGCAAAATCTATTGCAAGAAAAAGGAAAATGACTATGGGTTATGGAACAAGATTGGGATGGACTGATGCTGTGATATTGAAATAGAAACGTCACCTGCCATAATCATAATCACTGACTATAGTAGGCAAGCAAGAGGTGGCTTGTTTCAAATTTAGTCCAAATCTTACTAGCTGTGCCCGTGGGCTTCGCTCCCCGTGGGAATTTCGGGATAAAAACTATCCTATGTCCTTCCCTATATCCATATCAAATTTCATCTCAATAGGTTCAGTGGTTAAAACGTGAAGTGGTAACAAACAAACAAATATACAAACTCACTTTCGCATTTATAATATTAGTAGGAAGTAAGATAGTATGATTATAGTGAAGTCTATTATTTTCCCAGCTCCTCAGGAGTGCTAGAATACCTCGCTTCCTTACCGCTGTTTTATGCTAATCAGTTAATGCCTAGCCAAGCAAAGCTTTTAGCACCTTTAGCACCTTTAGCACTGCTGTGCAGGTTTCAGGCGAGCTAACTAAGTGTATAGGTATACATTTTACGAGCACACTACACGTCTGTTTCTTGAAAATAGGCATTGTGTTGTTTTGTTTTCCGTAGTGTTAGTAGCCAGCTAGTCTGGGTTATTAGTTGCTGAAATTGTGTTTAGTGTACTTTCATGTTTTTCTAGTATTTTTTTTATTTGCATAGTATCCATAACCGGAGAGCATGCATGAAAAGAGTAATGAGTGTTGACGAAGCAAAACAAAAGAGGTTTGCAAGGATCGTAGCAAGTGGAGATCCATAGTCTCTGTCTACCCCCATGGGAAAAAGGCGTGAAAATATGTATGTATGTACATAGTCTCTCTGCTGGTTAAAGTCTCCCCCCTCCTTCCACTTTTCCCTGACGAGTGCAATCTGCGACCAATTGTTCGAATCTTTTATTTTTATTATGATTTTAAAGGTCTGATATGATAGCGCAATGGGTTGTTTTAACAGTTCCGTAGTAAACAAGAAACCCTTATAGTTTTGTCATGTATCTCTGACTGTCTGTCCGTGGTCCTAGTCAAGTAGTATAAGTACTAAAAAGTGGTAATTTAGCATGGTATGTATATTTAGTCAAGCCAAAAAAATCCCATACACTTAAGTAAGAGTAAGTAGGTAAATTATTTTTTCTTAAATAACCCATCGTTGGATAGGTCACTAACCCATCGGGGTCCATCGGGGTATAATTGAATAGGTTTTTTAAAAATATTGTGAGCTTGTTAACACCATTTGCGATTTAGGGATCCGTTTCTAAAATATTTGCTAAACGGTTATACAAAATTAAGATTAGCAAAAGCAAAACTAACACTCACCTTATTTCTGTAGTAGTTTCCACATCATCATCCAAGTCTTTTAAATGCTCCATTCTCCCTTCACCTATCATGTTAGAATTGAAATCTTCATTGACAATAATGATATCTGAGTCATCATCTTCCGGGAACACTATCTGCTTGTCCTCCAGATTCAGGACGTGATGGAAACCATAGTTCTGGTAAATCATGATTGGGTCCGCCATCCTTTGACCCCGGGAGTTCCCGTAAGTCTGAAATTTCCAAAACATCTGAACATATCAATTATAAAGAATTCAAAACGTTTTATCGCCTCAAAAAATGCACAAATGTTTTCTAACACCCGTATTCAAAAAAATACCAAACGTTTGCTAAACGTCTTTTAGTTAAAATATGTTTCTCGTTCGTACTATGTCAAAATACCTATATAGAAAAGATATAAATGAACAAAAGATGTTTTGACTAAAATAGGTTTGGATGGTTGTTAATCTTTATGAAGAGGGTAAACCTATGTTAGTTATAATATTGAAACTATTTCTGCTCGACCAGAAGGTAAATTATTCTTTGATTTCATTCTTTCAATATTGTAAACCGAAATAAGGACCAAACAAAAAGGTAAATTATAACTGGCTTAAAACATTAACCACCAATAATAAGTTGACGCTTATCATGAGTTTTACTCAGCTATTAGTGTCAATTAATCGTGGATGGTTAATCGGTTAAACCGGGCTAAATTTCAGCCTACGTTTTGTAGTGAGGCGTAAATGGTATTAAAATGACAAAAGCATAAATTTTAATAATTTTCACACATATTTATTTCCAAAAAGTTTTTCTATCGAAGCATACGAAATGTAATGTAATATATTTTTGATGAGATCGACGTGTTATATTGTCATTTAAATGAATATAAATATGAATCTTGCAAAATTATGAAACAATATTTAATTGAAATTGAAAATGATGATGGAAGTTAATAATAAAGTAATTAATTACTGCTGTTACATAAATCGTCCAAAACATGCTAAATGTATTCCCATTTAATGATACCTAATAAGATAACCAATAAGCTAATATGCTAAATAGAAATCTTCACATACATAAACGATAAAAAAACCCAATACCAAATTTATTTAAATACTGGAAAAAAAATCTGAAAATAAAATTAGTTTTCCTAAAAAACCTATAAAACTACAAATACAATTCAATAATAATACACGCTGAATTATGAAAATAAATGAACGAACCCATAATAAATGAAACGAGTTACGAACCCAAATTAAATGAACCAATCAGAGTGAGCATGCCAAACGAAAAAGACCCTTAACCTGTTAGAAAGAGGGTCTATTTTGGAAACTTCTCACCTGGATTTGCATTACAATATAATGTAGGCACGGCAGCAGTCTCGAGGCACTGCTCCGCTTTGGTGGGAGGATCTGGGAGGATACAGCACTCTCCTAAGATAAAGTTCCAAGCGGCGTGCGAAATACGGTAAAGATAAGTACACTAAATTGGGAGTTATGTTAAGAATGGGAAATTACTAGAAATTGTTACTTAGATAAAGAATATACATACATACATACTATCACGTCTTTATCCCTAATGGGGCAGACAGAGCATTTTGGGTCTTGCGGTTAGAAAGAAAGAATATATTAATAATTTATTCCTTTCATTCCCGTATTAATATTCTGTAATTAACACTTGGATTGTATCATAGAGAATTAATGTAGTTAAATAAGTTTGACGAATCGAAAAATATTTTAAGCCCATTGGTTAGATTATTAAAAATATTCTACACGTATTTTTTCTTTTTTCTTTGAATAAAAAAATTACAAAGATACAGCGCATTCAAATTGTGGATGAAGACACGACTGGGTACGATTTTTACTTAGCGGTAACGTCACAACTCACAAGTCGCAAGCCCCCACTCCGGAACTTTAATACTCTGTATCTTTGCGAATTTTTACTTTTTTGGTAAACTGAAAAATATGGGTTCAATATTTTTAGAAAGTCTAAAAGACGGACTAACCGCAATCGTACTTTTCTGACCCTGTCGTCACCCCTATTGTTACTTAGTTATAGAATAGATTAATCATTTATTCCTATAACAAGGAATCATTCATTCCCGTTATAATTATATGTAATTAACACTTGGATTGTATCATAGAGAATTAATGTAGGTAAATAAGTTTGACGAATCGAAAAATATTTTTGGCCCATTGGTTAGATTATTAAAAAATATTGTACACGTATTTTTTCTTTTCTCTGAGAATAAAAAAATGTCAAAGATACAGCGCATTCAAATTGTGGATGACGGCACGACTGGGTACGATTTTTACTTAGCGGTAATGTCACAACTCACAAGTCGCAAGCCCCCACTCCGGAACTTTAATACTCTGTATCTTTGCGAATTTTTACTTTTTTGGTAAACTGAAAAATATGGGTTCATTATTTTTAGAAAGTCTAAAAGACGGACTAACCAGAATCATACTTTTCTGACCCTGTCGTCACCCCTATTGTTACTTAGTTATAGAATAGATTAATCATTTATTCCTATAACAAGGAATCATTCATTCCCATAATAATTTTATGTAATTAACACTTGGATTGTATCATAGAGAATTAATGTAGTTAAATAAGTTTGACGAATCGAAAAATATTTTATACCCATTCGTTGGATTATTAAAAAATATTGTACACGTATTTTTTCTTTTCTCTGAGAATAAAAACATGACAAAGATACAGCGCATTCAAATTGAGCATAACTTCCCGGCTGGGTACGATTTTTACTTAGCGGAGACGCGTAAGCCCCCACTCCGGAACTTTGATGCTCCGTATTTTTGTGAAATTTACTATTTTGGTAAACTGAAAAATATTGGTCCATTATTTTTGGATAATCTAAAAGACCGACTAACCACTTACACTTCATACTTATACTTTTCTGACCTGTCATCACCCCTATTGTTACTTAGATATAGAATAGATTAATCATTTATTCCTATAATGAGGAATCATTCATTCTAGTAATTATATTCTGTAATTAACACTTGGATTGTATCATAGAGAATTAATGTAGTTAAATAAGTTTCAAATGTTTAGGTATGTACGTATATAAATGTAATTTGAGTTAGTCGTCACGCCGAAAATAAGTTGTTAGTGACGAAATTCCTTGAAGGTTATTAAGTATTCGGTAATCTTTTGCAATTTTTTTTTCTACAATTTGCGAACTATGATGGTATAATAAAAGATTTTTCAGTCTAGCTAGGCGTTGTGTCTATTATGGATTGAATTTAATTACTTGGAAAAATTACACGATTATATTAAAAACATAAAATTGAGTGTCTTAAATGGACTTCTATAATGGTTTACTTGAGAAGTACTCTGAGATAATTTAAAAGACCTAAACTTCCACGATCTAATACAACTTTGTCCATCAAAATTACACCGTTTTGTTTCCAATGGCATCAAATATTAGGAATTACAGCTATCAGTCTGAGTTCAATTGTAAACTGTGCAGTAAACTTTACGACCGTTTTACGAGCTCCATAAAATTGTTATTGCGTTGTACTTTACTATTATATTATATGGTATTGTCTTCTGAATCGTTCTATAAGTTTTGAGGGCGTATTAGCGAAATTGGATAGGTATTGTTGCAATATGATTAGCTTTAGTTGGAGTTTTATTTGCAATTTTGGTAGTAGATAGATAGATAGATAAAACGTTTATTTGTAGCTATAGTCACACACATACAGAATAAAAATACAAAAATTACAAAACAAAACATGTAAAAACAACGTATTGAGGACATGTATCAACAACTTTGTATCTGTGTGCTACAGCAGTCCAAAAAGGTCATAGCTCAGTGATTCGTGCTGCTCAAAGAGTAGCTCACTGATTTTCAGCTACGGCCTGTCAAGTGCGAGTGCGCATCTACGGAATTTTATCAAAAGAATTTAGTAGAATAAAATGATATGGTTGTATTTATCACCATAAAGCAGTGACGTACACGTATATTTTTGACACTATGTAGGTATATCACCTAAATTACGAGAACGGGTGCATATCAAGCAAAATACAGTTTTCGCTAGAATCTTCGATAGTATATTACACAGGGTAGACAAATTCTATGTGTCCGTATGAAATGCACATTACTGACATAAAGTATTAGTGTTGTAAATGTACCTACTTTAAAATTTATATGTTAGTACTTTAGTTATAAAACTTAGATCATTTTTACGTACATATTACCCAGCTAAGTAATATGTATTAAGCTACATACAGTTACAATTTATTTTATCGGTGTAATTTTTAAGAGATATGTCTCTAGGTTTAAAACGTGAAACACAGGCGTTAATAATGTACCATCTACTGCTCTCCTCTCTATATATACTATTTATAATACTATGTCTCAAAACACACTTGCCCTGTGAAAGACCGGATAAGGTTTTTCCATTTTACTTCTACTTGTGGAGATTTTTAAATGGCTTTTGTACCATTTAATATTGGTAAATAAAGGTTTTAAATAAATAAACATACGTCGACTAAAAGCTGACTTTGGACGTATGTAACCTATATATAGCATACTATTATAAAGTCTCTAGATTTTTTTTTCATTAATCAACTTTACCTTATTTTGAAACGAAATCGGGACAAGAATATCTTTGTCTTACCTCGTTTTCGTCATACAGGTCTCTTGGAAGCTGCGAGTTGAAGCTGGGCGGAGCTTTGGTACTAGTTGTCGCCGTGTTCCCGTATAGGGCGTCCCGGACCTTATCCAGTTTTCCTGAGGACAAAGAGAAAACATTATAGTAGAGTTATTAAAGTAGGTCTTAAATTATTAATTATTGTCCGATTAGAGAAAAAATATTACTTAAATCGTGTTTTATTAATTTTATTAAATTAAAGTTATTCAGAAAACAGAACAGATAAATAAAATTAAATTTAAATAAAATTATAAGCAGAAATAAAAAAGTAAAGATGATTATGCATTTAGACATGACAATCTCTTTAGAATAATAGAAAAGGAAAGATAGAAGGGAGACGAGGAAGGGGAAGATCGAGTGTAAAGTTTTTTCAACAAATTAAAGAAAGTTAGGAGTTGTGTACTACCAGGACATTACAGAGAGAAGAGAGGAATGGAGGCAACTCCACTTAACTCAACCGGAAAGAGCAAGCTCTTTAATTACAAAAAGAAATCAAAACGTTTTAGACCCTTTCTTCTAAAACTATAATAATATAAGTTTTAACATACCTATATCTTGCAATTTTTAAAACGGATCTATAAACAGTTTAAACATATATCTTGCAAATATTAATCATAGTACTCAAACACAAGGGTCGCTGTATGACCCGATCTTTCATACCGTGGTTTTTGCTACCCTAATGACGTTATTAGACTAGGGGTATAAAAATAATCTAGGCACTAATCATCATTATCATCAACATCATCAGGTCTTTTTGTCTCCACCGCAGGAGCACGACCCTCTCTATATTACGAGAGCCATACTTAGAGAGGTCTCATTGATGTTTATAAGCCTTGTTTAGCTTGTTTTTCCTAAATCACCTTTCACGACGTCCACGGGAGGACTTGGAGTGGCCCTATTCTATTCTGGAAGAAACCACACGGCAACCACTAATACAACTGATAAAAAGAGGTGCTTAAATCGCGTAAATAAAAGCTAGGAAAAGCATTTTCCTGGGCGCCTTAATTAACTGAGAATCTGAAACGTTCGGTAAACAGCCGAGCGTCTCGAGGAACGCCTTTATTTGAGGCTGCGAGGGCCCTTAAAGCGTTTTGAGGAAAAAGGAGGGATTTTGAATAGTTCGTTTAATGACGGTAAACTTTCAAGATTAAGAGGCAATTGTGCATCTACCAGAGACCCTAGACAGTAGAAAACCTTCACAAATTTACTTTTTATTTTTTTTATAGTCCATTGAGCTTTGAAAAGCTTGGAAAAAGATACCACAGCAGTTGCGTACACAAATATTTTTGCAGGACACTAATCTTTCAATAACGAGAACGTCTGCATATCAAGCAAAATACATTTCTAGCTAATACCCGATATTATATTAGGGAGCAACAGGATAGACAAATTCTGTGTGTCTGTATGAAATGCACGCTACTGATCAGCTTTTTCGAGGGGAAGGGGTTTTGGTCGACCCAAGTAAGTCAAAACCATATTGTTTTTGAATAGTGAGCTAGTGACGATAAGTTTTTAAACCTAAAGGGTAATTGAAGTTTATACTGAATTATCTATATATATATAGAAGAGCATTGATAAAATCCGAAACGAATATGTAAAAGGAAGACTGAAGGTTGCTGTAATAGTAAACAAGCTGAAAGACATCGTTTGACCTGGTATGGCCACGTAATGAGGAGAGATGCCGAACACCTGGCTAAGGGGATGGTTCATTTAGAGGTAGAGAAAAAGGAAGGCCGAAAAAGACGTGGAAAGAATGTGTGAGAACAGATATGAAGGAACGAGGGGCAAATATGGTTCGTGATAGAAAGAAATGGAGAGAATTGACATAGAGAGCCCAAATAGGGAAAATTCCTCATAACATTAGGAAAGCCTTTACTGCTTTTTTATTTTATTATGGACTCTTTACTCATTCTTGGAATAGTAAGAAAAAGCGCTAATTACTCCTGCAGATCAGTTAATATAACATACTGCACCCCTTATCTTTTAAATATTCACTTCTCCCTCTACCCAAAGGTTGACTGGAAGAGATTTATATGCGATAAGTCCGCTCTGTCTTCTTTTTTGGTATTTTCTTTTGTTTACAGGGCCATAAAGAGTATTTGTATTGTATTCTCTTTCGTCTCTAGACACTAACACACTTGAAATAAAGGATGTAGAGGAGTAATTTCCTTTAAATAAAAGCTTTGCACAGCACTTTTCTGAGCGTGGTAATTTACTGGGTAGAATCTGAAACGCTTGGTAAACAAGCGCAGGTGCCTTAAGGAATGCCTTTATGGGCCCTTAATGTGGTGAAAGACTAAGAGAAGGTTTTAGGAAGAAAAGGTTTTAAATAGTTTGGTTTAGGATGAATAGCTGAACTGGTTTTTATCAAACATAGCTAAGAACCACCGCAAAAAAACTTGCTTTCATGTAAAAACCACATCGAAACCGGTTTATCCGTTCGAGACCTCAGACAGATAGATATTGGCCTCAAATGTATAACTCCCTCATATTAAAGAACATCATAACTACCCTCTTTTTTGCGTTTAGGGGTTAAAAAGCGCTTAAATGCCAGTACGTAAGCTGGGTTAGATGATTTTAATTCTGCATTGCAACTTGCAACTAACCATTTAATCTCGCGTCTAACTTGTGCAGAACAACTCCAAAACATTAAACAATTAGAGTCGTAGGTTATCGCCGGAGCTTAGAACTTGTAAAATTCGGAGTTCGTCGACATTAGAACAAAAAACCGAAGATACAGAAACAACGCATGACCCCAAGAGAAAATTTTAGCTGTTGATCATCATAGTCATTTCTGTCGCATAACGTCTACTGTTGGCCATAGGCCTCATCCAAAGATTGGCCTCATCCAAAGATTTCCAAAATGACCGACCTAGAGCGGCTTGCATCAAGCGCCTTCCAGCGACCTTGGTCAGGTCGTCAGACCACCTTGTGGGTGGGTGTGGATTTTTGTCGTTAATTTAGATAGGCCATTTATCTTACAGAAAATGTAACAGACTCACGCATTAACCTTTTAACCGCTGCAGTTGAATATGATCGGCTTTACTAAAGCTTATAGCGCCGCAGTTGTACTATGATCCTTTCTTTTCCGTAAGAACATTTGGTGGACGAAATGGCGTCGCTGGACAGGTCGCTGCAGGTAATGTAAACTAAATTATTCTTATTGACGTATGCAAGTGTAAAAGGTATTGTATACAAATGCCTGTAAAGGTTTTGTGATAAAAAAAAACGACGGGTTGCACTCTGGGAGTGCCGGCAGAAGTGAAAACTTGAATATTAACGTTGTGCATTTTTGATATTTTGGAATGGTTAGGGAATAATTTTGCACGAATTGCTTTAATTATCAGTATAAAATATTTCAAATCTTTTCTGAACCACAGTCTGTCACAAATGTCACAAGCATGACCAAATTCATTTTCAACAAAATCATTTTCAAATACACAGCAGTATGGACACTACACAGACGGTCGAGCCATCAGCTGTCACCATCCATGGATGCGCGTAGCACGCTGTAACATAAACACACACGAACATTCGCGCAAGCGCCCTGCGCCGTCTTACGAATTTTCGATCAGGTCACGTGTCCTGACGCGAGTTAAAAAAATTTTACCCATTCCAAAAAAAGTGCACAACGCCGCTAAAGAAGTTTTCACTTCAATAACATTTTAAATTTTGAATTTTGTTAACAGCAGAATGAAAAAATTTATTTCTTTTTAGAACAAACATATACGGCTGTATACTCAGGGCATGCTTCAGCTTACCGGACGCGTATGTCAATATTTTATAGCATCAAACATTCACATGAAAGAACAAACATTGATTTTAATTCGATACAACGCCATGTAGTGATAATTTATCGGAACTAATTTGACAGTCTATAAATCATAATGCTTACGTTCTCTACTTTTCATATTTTGTAGCAGATAAGCCGGCTGCGTCGTGGATTTCACTTCAACAACAGTTAGCGAGAAGTGAACTGACTTTGTTTTAAACGTTATTATATTATAAGACAGTTCACTGCTCTCAGCACTCGACTTTGCTCGTTCAATGGACAACAGCAACAAAAAAAATGTTCTAAATAACATGAAAGATATCAATAAGTAATATAAAGCATATTGTCCGTAAAGCATAATTCAAAAAATAAATTGGCACAATAAATTTTTTTTTACCTAAACTTGAGTCGGCGACATACATCGCTACTTAATATCGAATACGGAGCCTCAGATTTTTTATTTGGTCTGAGTACGGAGCATAACTTACATACATATTCCTTCAGTAGGCAGAGACTATGGACCTCCACTTGCTACGATCCTAACAGACCTCTTTCGCTTCATCTACACTCGTCAATCTCTTCATGCATGCCCGCCGGAAGGAGGAAATGCGTTTTATAAAGCATATCTCCCCTTGTCTTGTCTTTGGTACAGTCTACAATAAGTTAAGAAGACTAGCTCACCCCGTTGTCTCTGCTTATAGTTCCTCCTCTGGTCCCCCGGCCGCTGCTCATGCGACTGGTCATCGGAGGCTCCACCAATCATGGCGCGATATCTCCCGTCTGCTCTGCTGTAGGAACAAAAATTTATATATATGTTTGCTATCATCCGAAGGCCATCTAGCGTTCGCTCAAACCTATCTATGTATTGGTGTGGTGTACCTTTAGGGTTGCGGATGTCAGACGGCTATGACTGTGTAAAAACCTGTAACCTCGTCAAATGTCTTTGGTAAGGTAGCCGACCCCGGGCTCTGAAGCGGTACCGCTGAGGATTGTATTCACCTATTCAAGTATGGACTTCGCCTGGTGTCGCTTCACTTGCGAAAGCGCTAGTAATGCGCACTCCCGCTAGGCCACCGAACTCCTTAGACGTCCTTAGATAAGAAAGTGCTGATTTGAAAAGAAACAAACCTTAGGAGTCTTAAGGTTGGGACGCATCTATCTGTCAGGACGGAATGAAACTTTCCTATGCTGCTATCCTTTTTCAAGGAAAGTTAGGAAAGTTGCCAGATAAATAAATAAATATATAGGGACAAATCACACAGATTGAGCTAGCCCCTAAATAAGTTCAAGACTTGTGTTACGGGATACTAACTCAACGATACTTATACACGGTGATTTTTTATTGGTTTTGGAGCCGAAGGCCACTTAATAAGGATCGTTAGTAAGACCTAATTAGCTAGACAAAATAAAAATTCAGAACCAAAAAATGATGATTAAAACTCGAAAGTAAAATCGTGAGATTAATTAGTAGTACCGCCGACGGCCGGCCGCCCGGTGTTCATGGGGTCACGCGAGTTCACGCGACAGTTTTGGATGGGCGTAACTACGTGGTCTCGATCGAAAATCATTTTCGCAACTTTCTTATCTTATGTTATACACAAATTTGGATTATGTATATGGATAGAGGAATTTATTTACTATACAACATTTTTTTTTCAAAACCAATGAAAAGTTAGCGTTTGTTTTATAGATGAAGTCCAAACCTTACCTGTCTGATAGTGGAGAAGACGGCTCATCCAAAGCCTTGTGCCTCTCTATCTCCTCGCTGGAAGGAAACTCTCCCGGCCTTGGCTTCACGAGCAGGGTCAGGTTGGCACTGGACCGACCGGCCACACACGTATACACACCGTGGTCGCGGAGGGAGAGCGAGGTGATGCGAAGAGCCCCCTGTGACAATTAAAAGAAATATGATTTTTATGTAAATCTGACAATTTTCTGGATACTACAAAAAATATTTAACGTTAAGTATACTTGAGTTTTTCGGGGGGTCGTTCTGCCCCCCATTTGAAATAATTTTTTTGAAAGGAAACGGAGATATCATATAAAATGTTGTCTTGATAAAACCCTAGGTAGTCCTTTAAACTATTTTATGAACCATTGTTTACAGTAGTACAGAATAAATACTAGCCGGTAAAGACCCGGACGACATTTATAAATGTCCACGTTTTTACTATTGTGTCTGGTATTGGCGGTAACGGAACGGCTAGTATACTTAGAATGTGAGAAGCTATCCTACGCGCATTTGCGAAAAATTGCCACATTTGGCTAAGAAAAGCTTCACGTTCTACTTCAAGATATAAACAGTAGTTCATTAAATAGTTTTACATTTTAATAATCTAACTAAAGAGTCAAAACATTTTTTTATTCAACATCCCTATTATCATTTGATACAAGTTTGTCTAAGTAAATAGCTCCGAAATGTATTGATATTGACATGTTCTTATATTATCGGTAGGTTGGATACATTTCATCTTAATATAAAACGTGGGCTAACTTTACTCGGTTTAAACCATTATCCGCCTAAAACATGATGACCTACCGCAATATGTCATCTTCTCTTATGTCACTGTCAACTTAATTAGGGTGAATAATGGATAAACAAGTCGTAAAGTTCTCGTTTTACAATAAAATGGTTAGTTTTTACAAATCATTCTTCCCTTTGTATGATTTTCAAATCTTACCTTTTTGGATATCTTGTATTTCTTCGACTTGGTGATGATCTGGTGGTCTTTGGCCCACTGTATCTTTGTCCGGTTGTACCCTTTGACGGGACACTTTATCTTCACTTGTGTCCCGTGGAATATGGTGGCTGACCCTCCTACTTTTACTGTGACCTATTGAGAAAACAGAAAATTGTATCAAATAGGGGTGAGGACAGGGTCCGAAAAGTATGATTGTAATTAGTCCGTCTTTTAGATTATCCAAAATAATGTACCCGTATTTTACAGTTTACCAAAAAAGAAAAAAATCACAAAGATGCGGAGCGTCAAAGTTCCAGAGTGGGGGCTTGCGACGTGACACTTAAGTAAAAATGTACTTGAAAAAATAGATTTTCATACAAATTCAATAGATATTAGTTTTTAGACGTTTTTAGTGGCAAGAACTCAAAGTTGGCATTCGCAACTACGGAACCCTACACTGCGCGTGGCCTGACACGCACTTGGCCAATTATTTTAAGAAATTGAAACTTAAACGTACTTCATTTTCTTGAGATAATGCTGAATGTAGGAAAAATTGGTCAACGATATTTCTGGTGAGGATGTGCCCAGCAGGTAAGACCTGCTGGACACATCCTCAGGACCTACAGGACTGTTTTGGTAGAGCTGCACATTAACACGTCACTCTTTCTCTGTCTTATCTAGATCCTAGATCTTAGCAAGTTCCTGGTTGCATTTTTAGCTGTGTCACTTTGGATTACGGAGTCTTCTTTTCATATTAACCTCTTACACTTTGCACGGTCTTTAGAATCTTTGTTTGTTACTAGTAGAACATTGGCACGCATCATTCTTGAAGACATCAAGGTACTGTTTCTTAGACTCTCTCCTTCGTTTTCCGTGAAAGTAGAACGGCGAAAAAGCGGATGGCCAGTATGTATTTAACAGGCAAAAAACTACAGAAATAACTACAAACCTAACTGTGCTTTTTTCTTTAATTGAAACTTTAACATACCTTCTTTTTCTTCAGATCATGCTGAATGTAGGAAGAGTTGGCCAGCGATATCTCTGGTGAAGACGTGTCAAGTAGACAAGGCCTGGCGTTGCAAGACTTGGTAGAGGCTGGTTTGGGTGAGCTGCACATCCCGGCTGGTCGTTCCACTACGTGGGACTGGGCCATCACTTGCTTACATTCCACCTGAAAATGGGACTTTTATGAGGACACATACATATATTCATACTATTTATATGATGATCTCCCAGATCAGCATGGAAGACTATTATGGAGATGATGAAGCCTAAAGAAGAAGGAAGTCTATAGCGTTCCGCCGTGTCCTGAAAATGCGACATTTATTAGGATGGTGGAGCCTAAAGAAGAAGAAAGTCGTGATTTTGCTGTGGAAACTATAACATACGAGAAGAATGCTATAGATCCTGTAACAATTAAATACAAATGTAAAGAATCTAATATGTTTCAGTGAGGTGTTTGGAAAGCCCTAACCGTGCTGCCTTGGCTTGTCAGTTTCGACAAGGATTACAGGAAAGTAGCTTCAGATATAGATAATTTAGTCTCAGAATCTCCGCTTTCTCTTACCAACTAATTGAAAACCGACTGTAAGTTATTACCAAACTATGGGTCCTAAATGGATGAACAAAAAGGGTTTTATATTACCTATAGGTCTTAACCCTCCTGTATAAGTATTGAAGCACATGCTCCATTCTCTCACCTGCAACCACTGGACAGAACAGAACGTTGTAGTACTGCAGTCTCTAATATAAAAGAGAGAGAGTTCTTACCACTGTCTGGTACATTCCACCCTCACAAGTCTTGAAACACTTGCTCGATTTTCTGTCACCTTACAGGACAATCTAGGACGTTGCAGTATTGCAGTCTCTTAGATGAGAGAGAGAGTTCGAGGTCTTACCACCGTTCTCTGCTTCATTACTACTCCACGGGTCTTGGAGCATGTCTGCCACCTTAGGGATATTCAGAACATTGAAGCATTGCAGTCTCCCAGACGAGAGAGAGAGAGAGAGAAAAGGAAATATATTTTATCGCTCACTGTTTCATTCCTCTTCCACAGGTCTAAGAGCATTTACTCGAATCCCCAGTTTGCCACCTCACGGGGCAATCTAGGACGTTGCAGTATTGCAGTCTCCCAGACGAGAGAGAGAGAGAGTTGTTACCACCGTTCTCTGCTTCATTACTTGATCACAGATTTTAGAACATGCCTGCCGCGTTAGGGATAGTCTAGACCATTGCAGTATTGCAGTCTTCCAGACGAGAGAGAAAGAAAGAGTATTTACCGCTCTCTGTTTCATTCCTCCTCCACAGGTCTTGGAACATTTACTCCAATCTCCAGTTTGCCACCTCACGGGGCAATCTAGAACGTTGCAGTATTGCCGGTCAGGTGGCGGGGGCTGTGGGCACATGCTGTTGGGAACCACAACCGTGTTGGCACCTCCCCGGGTAACCTGGGGACAAAAATGGATTTAAGAACAAAAATGTAATTAGTATCCTAGACTTAACTTACAATCGAGGGAGCGACTATCTAATAGTTGTTTTGTTTTTCATTTTTTAACTGACTTTCAAAAAAGGAGGTTATCAATTCATCGCGATCTTTTTAAGGGTTCCGTAGTAAACAAGGAACCCATAGTTTCACCATGTCTGTTTGTCCGTCCGCGGTTTCACTCAGAGACTATAAGTACTAGAAAGCTGTAATGTGGAATGAGTATGTATATTATTAATGCCAAAAAAGTTGTAAAATAAAATCTTAAGAACACTGTTTTTGTGTAGCTACCAAACAAGTAAAGTGAGTGTCATTTTTTTTGCATAGGTCTTTCAATGATATCGTGAGCTTAAACATCACTTTCGATTTAGGGATCCGTTTCAAGGAAAAGAAAAATTTCATTCAAATTTAATAAAAAAATAGTTTTTAGACGTTTTTACTGGCATTTGCAGAGCTCTTCTTTATACTAAAGAGATCTAGTATAGCCCGTGTTTATTTTTTATGTATTTATTTAACTTTATTACAAAAATTGTAACAGGTGTTTTAGATTTATTACGGGTATGTCCCTTTCACCTTGTATAATAATGGAAAATACTATTAATATTAAGGTATAATACCTATGGAAAATACTGGCGTCAGATTTTTCAAGCTGCCTACAGGCATCATACATAGCTTAACGACTGCTGTACAGTAATGAAAGCCGGGACCAACGGCTTAACGTGCCTTCCGAAACACGGAGGAGCTCAAGAAATTTTTATTCTTGCGGTCACCCATCCAAGTGCGGACTACGACCTATGTAGCTTAACTTGCGAAAGCGCCACTCCCGCTGGGCTACCGAACTCTTCGTTTATTTGGAGTTATTTGTTTTTAAAACATTATAGTTAATATTAAAATTAAAATTAACAATAAAATATTTACACTGCCGAGCAATAAAAAATGCAGGGTTAAAATATGAAGCTTATAAAAAGCGTTAATGAAGTGAAAACAGCTTCTGCGTAATTTATTTTATAATGGCTGCCAGTTAAATATTTCAGATACACTTTCGGGCAATATTAACTGTCTGCATATTATTGACCGAGCGAGCGAAGCGAGCAAGGTCTCTAAATCGAGTTGGGGGCAAAAACACATTGTATGTATGTATGTATGTATGTATGTATGTATGTATGTATGTATGTATGTATGTTTGTTTGTACCGCGATAACTGCCGAACCGTTGGTCTGATTTTGATGAAATTTGGTAGGCAAGTAGGAAACATCAGTAGAATTTTCAAGTTCGTTGGGCATCAAAATCGGTTCATTAGTTTTTTAAATATTAATAAATGTCCGCGATTATGTAGCAAACGAAACCATAGCGCGTTTTAACTTTGGATAGCGCCATCTAGGTGTTACTTAGGGAATGATTTTATGTTATAATATAGAATAATAATCGCGAGGTCTAAGTTCGCGGCGAACTACTAGTAGTTATTAGTTATCATCATCTTCATTCGGTCTTTTTTAGTCTCCACTGCTGGAGCACGAACCTCTCTGTACTGCTCTAGAGCCATACTTGGCCAGAGCAGTCAGAGGATAATAGAGGATACTAGTGATAATTAAGTAATTTGATTTTACTAAATAAGCATCTTGGTGGCCCACTGGGAAAAAGCATTACTTAATAGCTCTTACTTACTTAATAGCTTCTTACAAGTTAAGCGAAGCGTGGCGCGTTTTTGATCTCCTCCGTGCATCTGAAGGCTCGTTAAAGCCTTTGGTCCCGGCTTTCGTCATTATCAGGCTGTCAAGCCATGTCAGAAAACACAGGTTGAAGTTTGAAGTTACGTCAGATGCAGCTTTACGCAGCTTAAAAAATCTGACATCAGTGTTTGTCACTTAAACATGTGAAAAAAAAAAACAAAAAAAATTGATTGCAAAGTAAACTTAATATTACTTGCCAGTAACGTGCAATTTTTTTTAGTTTATACAATGCTTACATATAACTTTGACTATTTTTCTATCTTATACTATTTCTATATTTTCAGTCGTCAATTAAAATAAAAAAGGGAAGAATAATGCTTTAAGATCTCGATGTACCTACATTTTATGCAAATAAATAAATTGATTGATTGATTGAATTATGTCAGATGCCTTTAGGCAGCTTGAAAAATCTAACACCAGTGTGGCCACTTAACTACACGAAAAATACAAACATTGTCATATAATTCCTGGCCACTAAGTGTATCTGGCGGATAGTTGAAAAATTATGAAATCTCTTTCGTCCGGAAACCGGACGAAATATGCAAAGTGGTTCCGTGCAAGTTTCTCAAATTGGTTACTTATTCATGTTTCAGATGCATTCTGAAACATCTCCGGAAATAATTATGTGGCTGCAGTTTCCTTGTATTCGTAAGTACATGTAATTCTTTCTACAATTGTCCTGGGTCTTGGATGTTTATCTATATATGTATCTTACTAATATTATAAAATGTGAAAGTAAGTTTGTATATTTGTCTGTTTGTTTCTTTGTTTATTTGTTTGTTTGTTACCACTTCATGTTTCAACCGCTAAACCTATTTAGATGGAATTTGATATGGATATAGTTTAATACCCAAGCAAAGACAAAGGATAGTTTTCCGAAATCGGGACTCAAGGAAGCGGGCTCAGCTACTTTGTTATAAATGACTTAAATTACTAATACTAGTAGTTCGCCGCGAACTTAGACCTCGCGATTATTATTCGCAATTCAGTTTCCTTAATAACCTCTAGATGGCGCTATCCAAAGTTAGAACGCGATTTGGTTTCGTTTGCTACATAATCGCGGACATTTTTATTAATATTCCAAAAACTACTGAACCGATTTTGATGCCCAACGAACTTGAAAATTCTATTGATATTTCCTACATGCCTTACCAATTTCATTGAAATTGGATCATCGGTTCGGCATTTATCGCGGTACAAACATACATACATACATACAAACATACATACATACATACATACATACATACATACAAACATACATACATACAATGTGTTTTCGCCCCAACTCGATTTAGAGATCTTGCTCGCTTCGCTCGCTCGGTCAATTATAAATGCGAATGTGAATTTGTATTTTTGTTTGTTATCACTTTACGCTTCAACCACTGAACCTATTTAGATGAAATTTGATGTGGATATAGTTTGATACCCCAGGAAGGACATAGGATAGTTTATATCCCGAAATTCCCACGGGGAGCGAAGCCCACGGGCACAGCTATGTTAAACTAGTAGTTCGCCGCGAACTTAGACCTCGCGATTATTTTTCGCAATTCAGTTTCCTAAATAACCCCTAGATGGCGGTATCCAAAGTTAGAAAGCGCTATGGTTTCGTTTGCTACATAATCGCGGACATTTTTATTAATATTTCAAAAACTACTGAACCGATTTTGATGCCCAACGAACTTGAAAATTCTATTGATGTTTCCTACATGCCTACCAAGTTTCATCAAAATCAAACCGTCGGTTCGGCTGCTATCGCGGTACAAACATACATACATACATACATACAATGTGTTTTCGCCCCCAACTCGATTTAGAGACCTCACTCGCTTCGCTCGCTCGGTCAAAAATATAGTATTGTTGAGTTAGTATCCCATAACACAAATCTCTAACTTACTTTGGGGCTAGCTCAATCAGTGTGATTTGTCCCTAAATATTTATTTCTTTCTTTACAAAGTAGATTAAGCTCGGTGACTTGGCGGGAGTGCGCATTACTTGTACTATATTTCACAAGTAAAACTACACAAGGAGTGGACCGCACTTGGACGGGTGACCATAGAAATTTAAAAATATGGTAAGAAATTCTTGATATTCTCCGTGCTTCGGAAGGATGCTATACTCGTACCCACAGTATAACTGCATACAATTAACAAAATATGATATCAAAGTGGTTTCTCTTAGCTTTTGTGTCTAGGCTTATAATAATAATAAGTATCTAAATATAAAACAAAAACTTGCAATCTAGCAGATATATAATACCTATATAAACTACGAAATATTTGCTGTACCCGAGAAGGTTAATATGATGGATTGTGTTTTAATTATAAGACAAACTTTTATTAGCAAATAAAGATTTAATTTGATTTCCTTTGATGTTTACCACGCAAGTCTCCCGAAGTACCGTGGTGAATAGACCCGTGCCAAAAGGTGATACAAATAATAAGTAGATATGACCTTACTTACATACTTGCTTAATCTTCTAATTGAGTAAATATTCTCTCAATCTATCGCAGGTTGACTGGATTAGATCCCCATATGGGATAAGTCCGTCTTTGTATATTTGCTTTTTCGTATGTTGTCTTTAAAAACATACTTGCTGTGCCAGTGGGCTTCGCTTTACGAGGTAATTTCGGGATAAAAACTATCCTTTGTCCTTCCTTAGGTATCAAACTATATCCATATCAAATTTCATCTAAATAGGTTCAGTGGTTGAAGCGTGAAGTGGTAACAAACAAACAAATTTTAATTGAAGGATTTGATTGGTACAATAAAGTTATTACGAACAAACACACAATTCACTACTTCCCAACATCTCAAATCTTTTTTCTTAATGTTAAAACATTGTCGTCAACTATGAGATTGTATGAAATACAAGCTAATGACGTCACAGTTTCTTAGAGTCATGTTTTCTGCAATAATAAACCTAAACTCACATTGGAACTGCGTATCATCATGAAAATAGAAATTATTTTGTGACATTTTATTTTTTTAATATTACCCAATAATTTATTTTTAACCCGAAAAATACTCAACAACTAATACTTACTTCATGAATGCAGGAGACTTCCCTGGTCTGGATTCCGATGCCACAGGACTTGGTGCACTGGGAGAACTCGGTGTAGTTCCATCTGCAAACAACACGGTGTAAACAATGTGTGACGGAGTTACCCTAAACCCCGGTGCGTGGTTATAGCGACAAGGTATTATTGACAAGTTTATTTGACAGGTTAATAAAAAATACCCCGACTTTCAAGCGTTCACCCCCAATAACTCTTTAACAGCTGAATCGATTTTAATCAAACATAATCGTAGATGAAAGCCACACTGCAAGGAAATTTGATTTTACGTAAAAAATTGCATCTAATGAATGTTTTTTATTTGAATGTTATTTTAGTATCATTATACTATTGTGATCTAATATAGCCTGTGGTTCGATTTATTACGGGTATACCCCTTCTACGATGTATATTTGATTACGTCTTACAAATATAAAGTTGGTCATAACAAGACCATATTATGGTCTAAAGTATAAAGGATGTAATAGAATAATCTAGCTGTGTGTGTAGTCTGTGTAGTAGAACAATATCAAGTTTACTTTGTCCGTGTAAATTGGCTATAATGTTTAATTATTCTTCGTGGCTTGAAATTTTCATATTACAGCAGTGTGTTAATGAGTGTATATTGTTATTAGGTCTTACTTAGTACGTTTAATTTAAAGTTAAGTAAAGTTACTTTGTCATCGTCTGTAACACAGATTTCAAAGTTTTTACGGCTCTATCATTATTAGATCTAAAAACGAAGGAAATAGTATAAAAGTGCGTGTACCTATTTTAATTGACCAAGCGAGCGAAGCATCTCAGTTTCGAAATTTGTCCGACTGTTCTCGCCTACAGGTCGCTTTTCTCAACTGATTCTCGTAAAATTTTGTGGGAAGCTTCAAAAATAATATAGATTTTCTGCCAATTTATTTATTCGAAATTTTTATAAATGGCGGAAATATGGGGATTATCCAATTCCCGTTTTTATTAACCGGTCAAGACCCGCATGGCATCATATAATGCGGATTCCATTGTTTTAATATTGTGTTTGGCATTCGCGGATCAGAAATTGAAACATTGTCGAAATCAGGGAAGTTTCAAAGAAATTGCTACTCAATGTGTATAAAGTTCACAATCATATACCTGATAAAATGAAAGTGTTACCTTTTAATCGATTTAAAAGTAGTTTAAGGATTGGCTGCTAAGTAAAGTTATACTGTCGATGAATTCCTGAATTATAAACAGTAAAGTATTCGATGCATGGATTTGTTTGAATGATGCAAATTAATAAATTACATTGAATAAATAATTAATGTTGTAATATAATGTAGGTACCTAGGTCTTTTTATACTAAATAATAAATACATTCTGCATGCCATATGATTATCTAAATAGGTTTAAGGACACACTGTATTTGAACATCTTTGTAAAAAACCCTGTTTACTGCGAATAAATGAATTGAATTGAATTAAATTGAACAGGTTTTAGAAGAGAAACAGAAGGTTACCTGGGTGGACAAGGATGGTCGTTGCAAGTCCTCACTCTGTTCTCCGGCTTGGTCAGCGGGTCACACATGTAGGGGGACGCGTTTTTGGCGTCTTCATCCCTCACGCATTGGATGATCAGCTCCTGAACAGTAATATTAGTTCATAGGAAATATCCTCGGAGAGACAGGAGAATGACTATAATGACTTTATGGACGTCATTTTGCCGTGTGGTTTCCGGCAGAGTAGGACCACTCTAAGTCTTCCCATGGATGTCATAGAAGGCGATTTAAGAAATACAAACTAAACAAAGCATATAAACATCACATCAGTGACCTCTCCAACACAAAAAAGTGTAGGCCAAATCCTCTGGCTACACTGGCTATATATGGTTTTGGTAGTACAGAGACGGTCGCCTTTCTGCAGTGGAGACTAAAAAGACCTGACGATGATAATAATGATAAGACGTCATTTTGCTCTGGGCGGATAAATTATACAGGTAAAGGAGAAAAGAAAAAGACATTACTAACCTGGACTCCACTGAGACACGACGCGCTACAACTGGTGTACCCCTTCTCTTTCCAAGAGTAGGACTTCCCTGGCGACCCCGGAGCTACCCTGATGTTGCTGGACGTGCCGTAGATCAAGGATCTGCTGGTTGAAGAAGATCTGTTTATGTTGCAGTAAGTGCTCCGACGGAGAAGGGAAAGAACAATTTAACTGCACTGACAAGAGACTGGCTTTCAAATGAAATAGTTTTTCTAAAATACTATTCCGACAAACTGATAACTCTTTAAGAGAATAACTTTGAAGATAGCAATATAGTCAAATATTGTTTTTTTGACAGTTTTTTATTGTTTAGAAACAAATACCGCTCTTAATATAAGTTTTTTTGCATTAATAAAATCTAAAATCATTTTAAAAAAATGCATTTGATCAATGAAAAGTGACACTATACAACGTGTAACAATACGTCTCAAAACGTTTTTATTTTATGAACTCTATCGCATAATTTACACATTTAGACTATCTACATAACCCAAAGGTTGACTGGTAGACAACGCTTCTAGCGTTAAGTTCGCCTATTGTTCTGTACAATTTGTATTTGATGAACAATAAAGATTAAATAAATAAATAAATAAATTTATTTTTGACCCAGTCATCCACCCAATTGTTGACGTCAAATGGTTTTTACAGCTGAGTTGAGTAACTAGGAGTACGGGAATGCACCCTTAGTCGAGATAAGGGAAGCGCAGGTCACGACCTATCTTTCCTTGATGCGCTTCGCCGTAGTTTTCTTAAATATTTTGCCGATGAATCACAATTAATTTATTGTTAAATGTTGTTATTATAGTGATTATATTGACTTCATGCTAATTAACGATTATTTATCTACTCGTGGAAACATAACAAAATCCCGAATATAATAAACAAGAGTAATTTATTATTTTTTCGCAGAACTACCGCAAAGTATTTGTTTTCATACGCGGAATATTATTGTTGAACTCAAATTAAATATTTTAGTGTTTTTGTTGAGTGGAAATATGTCAGTATTTATGTTATTGTTCAATTTATCACAAAATACATTTTCACTGAGTTACTACTGTGGTATTAATTGATAGTTTATCTTTAAATATAATTGCATTATTATTAATAGCATTGACTAAAAGTAAATCAGGCTAATAAGTAGGTATTTAAAAAACATTTTATGATTAATTCATTGTTCGTAATATGTTTCAATTCTTTTGCGCTTGTAATAAGTTTTTCTAAAACATTTTAATCTCTGTCATGTGAGAGTAATATTCCAATTTCAGACTGTGTGTATTCTTATATCATGATACTGACTTCGCTTTAATATAATCTTAAGAATTATAATCACAAGATTTTCTTAATTTTTTCATTACATATTTCTATTTATATCGTTTTATGAATAATGTGTGGGAAACTGATTTTAAAATATTATCTAATACGATAACGAGCCACCTAGGTACTTATCTTCAAGATATCTTATCTGCAATGATTAAAATGTATCACTTTTAAACGCTATCAAGTTTACGGCAAACCTATTTCCTATAAAAATGTCTTTGGACGTCAATATAAGTGAACCAGACGAGTTTAACTGCACAGAATTGCATTCAGTGTTAAAAGATGTAGCCAAACTCAAAGGAATAGAAGATTTCAACTATCACGTGGACTGTATTGGTGATAAAGGTGAAAGTTATATTGCAAACACTTTTAGGGTTGTTATAAGGGACTGTGATGATGAAGATAATAAATTCACGGTTATTGTGAAGACTTTAGTCAATACTACAAGACAGGAAATGTTCCACGAGTTACACCAACGTGAAGTAAGTGTCTATAAAGAAATTATACCAGTTTATAATAAACTACAAGCTGAGAGTGATAATAACAAATTAGTTTTGCCAGAATATGTGTTATCGTGTGACGAAAAAGGCAAAGAAGTTTTGATACTAGAAGATTTACAACATGATGGTTGGATGTCAGATCAGACATTGAAAATGTATGAAGAGTTAGAATACGATCAAGTAAAGTTAGTGATAACTGAACTTGCTAAATTTCATGCATTATCATTTGTGTTAGAGCATCAAAATCCAGAGAAATTTAACGAAATGAAGAAAAGGTTTGAAGATATTATATTTCAAGATAAATTCTTGAATAAAAGTAAGCTGAGGTCATATTTTCAAGATTCGTATGACTGTTCCTTAATGTTAGTAGCAGACGATGATGCAAGAAAGAAACTTGATGTAATTAGAACAAAGTTATTGAATATTTTAAGAGATTTTACGAAAGCACGTGAGCACAGTGTATTCTGTCATGGCGATTGTTGGATTAATAACATGTTATTTAAATTTGAGGTAAGACACGTTCATACGTAAACTATGTTTCATACGATACCTTAGATAGTATAGTATTTAATCATAAAGATTAAGTCAATTTTTTTTTTCCTAAACCATTGTGACCCCTCTTTCAATATTATTTTCTATTTTTACAGGAAGGCAAAGCAACTGGAGTGTGTTTTTTGGACTTCCAAGCAGTCCGGTATTCAAGTCCAGTTACAGATATCATCTATTTTCTATATCTATGCACATCTTTTAAATTTAGATCTGAATATTTTGTAAAACTAAAAACTGATTACCATGACCAATTAAAAGCAATCTTAAGTATTTATGACATAGATGTGAATTTAGTTTATCCATACCTAGATTTTAGTAAGGATTTAGAAGAGGCAAAACAATATGGCGTTCTTATTGCTATGATTGATTTAAAAATTGTAGTTTTGACGTCAGAAGAAGACGCTATTTCAAAAGGAGCTCCTATAAATCGGGATTCAATTATGACGAGAGTACCATGTGAAGAAGAATTGCTAAGAATTAAATTGAATGAAGTTATCAAGGAGGCACAAGATAATGGTGCAATAGAGAAACTTTATGAGAGAGTAAAAAACTGGAATACATCGATATCAGTTAGCTAAAAATAAATAAAATAAAAGTATAATATTTTCTAATGCTATATTTAAGATTGATATGAGCAAAAATATAAAACATGTTTACAAGAGTAGTTTTTGAAAATAATCACTTTTTGCAATAAATGATTGAAATAAAATCAAAGGTTCCATGTTATTCTAATATTGTCAAAGATAGAAACTAATAATAAAAAGTCTTACCTATCACCGCTGTTATAAGAAGGGGCGCTAGAATCGCCAAATGAAGTCCCATAAGCCATAGAACAAGGCTCCATTACACATCTCTCCGTTTCTTCCGCCGGTTTTGGTCCCATGCATTTGCTGTCAGGTAGTTTTGCTATCGTCCTGCTAAACTCTAGAAAGATCTTGCAATGGACCTCTTTCTTCCTCCAACCCTCTCCACAAGTGACGCTGCATGGGCCCCAGTCGTCATCCTTGATGTAACTATTAGAAAAAATATATCTTTTACTACACATACTTTAAGAACAGATGAGAAGTTATCTATACTAAGAATACTATTAAAGATCCACACATAGGCTCCAAGGTACATGCGGGCAGGTTCTAATAAGTATGAATCTTATACAGTTTCGAATCTGAGGCTGGTTTATGTAGAAGTATGTGCACCAGTGTATATCTGTATAGTATATCGCCAATAATGCCTTGATCCGCGAACCTGAACATACAAAATCATTAATTTTGCCTAGAATTTCTCCAAAAACATTGTAGCCAGTGTAAGTGTCTGCGCCAGAGTTCAATCGGAAAAGTGTACTGAAGCGAAATAAAATAATGCAAGACAATCTCACAGTGTTATATGTGCAAGGAGATTCAAACTTTATTGTGCAGTGCATAAAGTTGAAAAAGATCGTAGAGTAGGTGAGAGAAATGGTCCGTGAGTAAATGAATTGAAGGTCGGTGATAAGGGTCTTGTGCATACAAATTCTGACTTCAATTTCGGAGTGAGGGTCACGGTATCAGCTACTGATCTGTCCTTATTTACAAATGATAACACGTAGCTATAGTCTAAGCTATTTGAAAGGTTCGGTACATCCAGGTTTGAGATCTACTCGTAGTAAGGTCACTATAAAAATTGGTTTGTTTAAAAATCTACTTAAATTGAAGATTTTCGTGATACAGGGTGGTGATCTGTAGAATATCAATTTTTTTACATCATATGCATGCATTAATAAAGACAAATTATCCATTAGTATTATATTTAATTGTTATCAAATTATTAAACAAAAACATTTATATTTAAACGCTATTAAATATATAAACAATAGCTTACACCAAGATAAGAGTTAGTATGTTATTTATTATCACACACCAAATAAGGTCATTCGAATTAAATTCTATCTCAAATATAATTTTGTTGCTACAACTATTATGCACATCCCAGATGTCACATCTACAAAAATCAATTACATTTCACATCAATTGTGAAACTGTAGTTTAATTTCCTTGTTAAACGATGAAATGATCACCACCCTGCAATGAACAACTGAAAAAGCTAGGCACGTGTGATGAGGGGAGGTCATTCCTTGTAAAAAATGTGTGATGTCTCTGAATTGAAAGTCAAAACCTTAAATTCCGTCGTCGGTACAATACCTTACATACAACCAGCCACACGCAAAGAATATTTTGTAATTGCTGAAAGAAACAACAACAAAATACTCTGAGCTACTTGACAGACAAACTGGCGGTAACTTCCTAGTGGATGTTTCTGATATTTCTTAATAAATAAAATAAAAAATAAAATAAGTTACAATAAACGTGGATGACAGAAATCATTTTCACTTCATTTACTGCTTCACTTCACTTACTACTTTATCTTTTTAATTTAAATGAATGTATTCAATAAAATGAGATTTCAAACTATGTATAATGCTTTTTTTTTTCAAAAATAACATTGCTTTGTATCAAGATAATATTTTATATTCTATAAAATTGTATTCCGAAATAAAATCTTTATATTGAAATAAGTAGTAATAGAAATCATCAATCATGTGACATTAAAAATATTTTTTACTGTTCTATAAAATCTATAATCAATTAACAGTAAACTGACTAAATAATTAAGAAAAACTTCGATTACATTTTAAATTCAAAAATACAAAATACAAATACAAAATATCTTTATTGTGGAAATGAAATACAAAAAATATTAGAACAGTATAAGATAAGGATTTAAAATAAAATATGCCCTTGTTGTAAGAATTTATTTAGAAAGTAAAAATTAGATATTTTAAGATGCTTCATAGGTTAAATTTTATATTATAACGAAACATACACTACAAAGATACATAGAAAATAGACATCACAGAGAAGCGTAAAGTAATTATATTTATTACACAATTACATTATTTATATTTATAGGCTGTGGAGGCAAAAATTGTTAAAATACCTAAGTATTTTTGATAATTTGTAATTCTTACTAAATATTTGATTCTAAATTTAACATTACTAAGATAATATAATATTTTTAAATACTAAACTTTACAGTAGTTTTAAAATAGTTCCATGAATTATCAACATTTTCACTCAAAAAACTGTCCTTAAATTATATAGAAAATAGATAAATACATACATAGATACTATCACGCCTATTTCCCAAATAACGTTGTAAAATAACGAATTACTAAAATACATTTCCGTGAAATGAAATACAAAAGATATTTGTCAAATACCTTTCAAATACTGAATAAAATATAGAGTTAGTTATTCGTCGGAGGTTCATTTTGCGAGAATTTATGCACAGGTTTCAAATATTTATAGCGAAGCATTTATTTACATCTAAGCTTTGGAATATTTATGTACATTTTGAAGCAAGGATTAGAGAAATATTTATGCTGAGGGTTTAAAGAAAATGTAAAATTTTCGGTAAATTTTCAAGGTTGAAATGTACCAATGCCAGTTTTCTCATGTTAAAATTGAACAAAGTTATAATAAGAAGTATATAGGGACAAATTACCCTAATTATTAAGCTAGCCTCAAAGCAAGTTTGAGACTTGTGTTATGGGATACTAACTCAACGATACTAAATTTTATAGCAAATACAAGTATAGATACACATCCAAGAGCCAGGTATAGGCGAACTAGCATGGTGACCATTACGCCATGAAGTTCGTAATTTTTAAAAATTAATTTATAATAAAATAATTAAGTATAAATTAAACATATTAAATTATAGTCAACTGCTGTCTAGACTGCACTGACATTAAATGGAATATAAACTATTATTTTAAATGCCTCTGTGGTGTAGTGGTTAGAGCGTTCGGCTCATACCCGGAGGTCGCGGGTTCGATTCCCGGCGGGGGCAACGACTTTGTGTTGTTGTCCTAGTTTGGTTAGGACATTGCAGGCTGATCACCTGATTGTCCGATAAGTGAGATGATCCGTGCTTCGGAGGGCATGTTAAGCCGTCGGTCCCGGTCACTGTCTTTGACATTGGTCGTTACCTAAAACCATGTCAGAGGCCTTTAAGGCGGTTTAAAAACTCTGACACTAGTGTTAGTCACTAACACACACGATAAGAAAGAAAGAATTTTAAATGAGGGTATTTTTGTAACAATTAAAAATAAAATATCTTTTGTTTTACGTGTAACACATATTAAATGTAACTAGTACCTATAATATCATACAATTAATAAAAATATTTAAAACAAATACTTGTTATGTGTAAGTCTATTTTTTTGAAGTTTTTTTATACTTTGAAACTAGTTAGATAACATATCATTATTTTTACACAGAATCTCTTTTAATTTGGAGCGAAAAGCAATATATTTATAGGCGTTAAACAAGCAACATTATTTATTAACGTGTGCGTGTACTCTATATACACATAAAACATAAATATATAAAGCCATTTTTGCCTTCACGCCACAAATAATTAAATATAAACATAAGCTGGTATCGAAAATTAAATATGTGTAATTATTTAAATACACTTTTCAAAATTGTTATTTGGCCTCTCAACAAAAAAAAAAGTGGTTGAAATTGTACTATTTTAACTAGGCTTGACATCGGAGGTAAAGTAAGGTTAGTACTCACATACATACATACTTAATATCACGCCTGTTTCCCACAGGGAAAGGGGCAAAGACTATAGACCTCCTGAAAAACCTCTTTGCTTTATCTAAACTCATCAATCGCTTCATAAATGTTAGTACCCAGTACTTGTAAATCAAAATAGTGCTAAAGTATGTATTTAATTTTCGATACCATGACATAACAATAACGATCCAAATAACAACAAACTTACGTAGCTTCGACAGGCACGTCGGGCTCCCCCACCAGTCGCTCCGTTTTAGGCTGTGGTGGGGGGTACGGTTGTATGAGAGGCTGTGTGTGGTAGACCACGCCTGGTAACAAGTCTTCAATTTCATCCTGTAGCAGAAAATGTAAAAGTTAGGCCAGAGATATGTTTTGGGAAAAGTTTTTGTGACACTGTATCAAATTTAATGAACCACTTAAGGCAATAGGCATGACGAATGGTAAAATATTTTGGGTCCATCGGTTAGATTATTAAAAAATATTGTACACGTATTTTTCTTTTCTCTGAGGAACCAAAAATGACTAAAGATACAGCGCATTGAAGTCTCGCGTGACGTCACACTTAAGCACGATTTTTACGGTGTGACGTCGCAAGCCCCCACTCCGGAACTTTGACGCTTCGTATCTTTGTGAATTTTTTTGATAAACTGAAAAATACGAGTCTATTATTTTTGGATAATCTAAAAGACGGACTAATTACAATCATACTTTTCAGACCCTGTGGTCACCCCTATTATATAAGTTAGGCAAGAAATGTGTTTTGGGATAAGATTTTGTGACACTGAAAAGAAAATTCTGTAAATGTGTTGGAAAAATATCAAATTTAATTAATCACTTAGGGAAATAAAAAGAACAAAAAAGGAGGGGGTAAAGAGTGGAATTGTCACACAAAATTTATATCTACGCAATAAAACATACAATTTAACTATTAATAGATAAACTTTAGAATATTTCACTTATAAAACTTTCAGTTAAATATTTGGTAACTGGCTTGCTTGTTTTTTGGTTATATAAAAAACAGATATCTGTGACGTTACACTGGGGGGTGGGGGGTCTCAAAATTGTGAGTTCCTGAGCGACTGTCTCTCTGTACTACTAGATAAGAGCCATACTAGGACAGAGCAGCCAGAGAACTTTGGCCTACACTCTCCTCGCTAGACAGACGGGTTGGAGAGGTCTCATTGATGTTTATAAGCTTTGTTTAGCTTGTATTTCCTGAGTCGCCTTCTACGACATCCACGGGAGGACTTAGAGTGGCCCTATTCTATTCTCCCGGAAACTACACGGCAGTCTGAGAGCAAATATAATGCACCATGCATATTTCTCATGTTATTAGAAAAGTCGAAATTATTGACGTAACATGGGCCTACGTATTACTTGTACGTTGTATATTATTATTTTGTGGTTTACTAAGCCTGGGCTTTTGAGTTTGTGGCCCTAGGTCCTGCTTTCTCCGTAATATAAAGACATAGACGTTATGGGTATGTTTATTTATAATCAATAAAATTTTCTTTCACAACACAAGAGGGAAATTAAAACTACTCTCAAAGAAATTATTCATATTGTTCGCTCGACCGGCGTTTCAAACTTAAAAATTAAATTCCATTTTAAATTTAGCTCCACACAAAGTTAAACTAACATCAACAAAGGATTCCATTATAACGAAGAAAAACGTAATTAAACTGAATCCCACCAAAAACATTAATGTGAAAACGGGAGCTAAGTTCTATATTATGCTATGGTGCTGGTTGTCAACTTCACCGTCAAAAGAGTTGAGATCTAAATGTCAAAGTTAAAGTCAAAATCATTTATTTATCTTTCGATATTTGTATCACCAGATAATTGTCACTTTTTTTTCGATTAAAAAGGTAAATGTTGACGTCATATCAGATCACATACTTAAACCTAAGTTTATTACCGCTTATTAAGCGCAAGTACAGAAGAAGCGGTAACAAACCATACCGCAGCATTTTCTCCAGAAACAATGGGTGCTGGGAGTTACTCTAAAAGCGTTACGCAAGACGGACGTTACTGCGTATCCGCGTTTCAGTGTCAAGCAACATTAAGCACTAACGTATGATGATAAAGTCTAATTTGGTTTGACATAGAAATAGGACGTAACTATCTACGATTAACGTATTATTTTATGTAGTAACCCTCCTGAGTTCAGTAAAGAATCCTGAAATTTATTTATGTTTTTTTTTTTGCCAGAACCTTATATGTTTCAGATGATTCCATAATATGGAACCTTAGGTTTTTAGACAAGCTAAGGGGCTTTAATAAATGCTGACTCCGCTTCCTACAATGTAGGTTAAATAAATAAATATATAGGGACAAATTACACTGATTGAGCTAGCCCCAAAGTAAGTTCGAGACTTGTGTCATGAGATACTAACTCAACGATACTATATTTTATAACAAATACATATATAGATAAACATCCAAGACCCAGGACAATTTGAAAAAGGCCATTTTCCAACTTGCCCTGGCTGGGGACCTCCGGATTAGCGGTCTAGCGTGTTGACCATTACGCCACGGAGGTCGTCTAAATAAAGTTTAAAAATAGGTTTCGAATTGTGAAAGGTTCAAAAGTGTGTGTGAATAAACATCAGTCATCATCCTTTTATTTGAACTTGGCTGGCACGCTGCTGCGTGTCTAGATATAATTATGCAAAATTTAACAGTTCACAGCGCCATATTGTCAATTTCGGGAACAATAGCTGCCTAATAGCATTCGGTAAACATGTCTGACGCCTCCATAGAATTAAAACGATCGCGAATAAGGAATACAGGTACAATACAATACAGAATACAATACAGTACAAAAACAGTTATTTTGTTATGTTGACAAGAATTTGATAATATTTATTTTGGCTGTTTATAGAGTCTGAAAAACTTCGCGCAGAGAATTCATTTGCAATTCAATAGACCTATTTTTCACGTTTTGGCAAATAGATTTACTTCAAAGAAATTTCGTTTATTTATCTGATACAAACCTAACTATTCAAAATGTCAAATACTGTAGGCCTTAGCATCAAATAATTTGTTAATTTGTGCAGTGGCGAAGTAAACTAGATAAGTTTGTTTGCTAGGCAAATTAAAAAACCTTCGACTTTCAAGTATGCCATCTAGTGCTGAGTAGTGGAATTACATAATAATATACTGTTGGTATCCGCAGCGTCATCTATAATTTGCTAGGGAAAACCCTGACTTTCAATCATTGAACCAAAACTTGTAGATTGCTGAACCGACTGAATCCTTCCGAGCTCTACGATGCCACAGACAGACAGACAGATATTAGCGTTAAACCTATAACAACATCATTCGCCTCTTTTCACTAATTCTTGGCGTCAAGTGGCGAGTAAGCTAATATGAAACAAATATTATTTTTTCTAAGTTAATTAATAGATTCAGGTGTTACTTTGCGGAAGTCAAAGTTACATACTATGTGTACATTACATAGTTATATTTACATAGTACATGCAAACTATTACCGGCCGGCATCTACCCACTACGATAGTCACAGCATACCTGCCACTAACAGCCTGCAACCCACAGCGGATGCAGCAGCATAGGAGGGATCATGCATCGACTGTTGGCGGGTGCACACGGGCTGCTGTTGGCAGGTATGCTGGGACTAACAGTAGTGGGTGGGCGCCGGCCGGCAATAGTTTGCATGCACTAACTGGTGGCGGAATCACACAAAGTAATTCAGATCACATAGTATATTATTTTTCACTTTTGTTTGCAAAATGGTTTAAAACCATATTTTAAGAACTGTTATGTGAAAACTAGAGTGAGAGGGGCTTGAGTTGGTCTTAGCATTTACTACAGATGGTCAACAAAGGGGGAGGGGGGTGAAAAAAAGGAAAAATTGTGTCACATAGTATAGGTACGTTCTCTATGGTTAGAAGAAGAACAAACCTCAGGCTCGTCTGATTCTCGGTAGGCTGGGCAGCTGATCCCCGTAGAGCAGGGTCGAGATATCTCTGGCCGGTTGGCGGGGTCGCACCCCCCTCCTACAGGGGTGCACTCTACGCCCCTGACCTGCACCCCCTCGCCGCAGGAGACTGAGCACTGGAAGTAAGAGTTGCTGTTATGTTTGTGGTTTGACGTTTGATGTGAATTGTGGTTGCCGAAAGAGTAGAAAAAACCAACTCTAGTCTTCCCGTGGCATTTTGTGAAAACAATCGGACGGATCCGTAGCATTAGGTAAGTTATTTGTGATGCTAACGTATTTGTAAGACCCAGAGATTTGGGACTGGTAAGAGCACAGGTAGGAGCCCTAATTATTAACAAGAGCCCTAATTATTAACTACACACGCGCACTTTAATTTTCCCTAAAAATAAAGACACTAGAATCACGATTATGGCAGGTGACATTTCTAATGCAATATCTCCGCATCAGTCCATCCCAAATTCATTCCATAATCCATAAACCTTTTCTTTTTTCATGCAATAGATTTTTCTTTGCCGAAACCTATTTAAAGGCGAGAGCGCCACATAATAAAAACTTCTCCTAAGGACCGTGTTGGATCTCTATCCCCACGCAAGTCTCTCTAAGGACCGGAGTGAGAAGACCGGTGATTCTCAAGGATGACACTAATATAAAAATTATTGGACATAAGTCAAATCACTTACTGCAATAAAAACTAAACACACACGCACTATCATTTTCCTTAAAAATAATGATACTAATATAAAAATATCATTTGACATAATTTTTACTTTTACAAAAAATTGTTAAAAAATATCAATAAATTTAATTTACTTTCGACTTCTGCAGAGTTTGCAGTTCAACAAAAGACTGTGAATAAATTTATTATTAATAACACTTTATCAATTATATAAGTTAAAGGTTAAAACAACAATCTCAGGGATAAGTTATTAATCATCAGGGAAAAGAAATTTTAAATATAGATTTGCAACACATCCATACTTATATATAAAGCTGAAAAGTTTGTTTGTTTGTTTGTTTGTTTGTTTGTTTGTTTGTTTGTTTGTTTGTTTGTTTGTTTGTTTGTTTGAACGCGATAATCTCAGGAACCACTGGTCCGATTTGAAAAATGCTTTCGGTATTAGATAGGTCGTTTATCGAGGAAGGCTATAGGCTATATTGCATCACGCCCGCGACTTCACTCGCGTGGTTAACGCGGGCGAAGTCGCACGCTGCCTCTAGTTAAGATATATATGAACCGATGGCCGATGCGACAGAAAGGTTTTGTAATGGCGGCCACGTACCGGCAAGCGCAGCGTAGGTTACCCACCTGTTAGGTGGTTAGACGACTTGAGTAAGGTTGCAAGAAAATGCTGGACGCAGACCGCTTTCAACCGGTCGTTTTGAAAATCCTCCGGGAAGGCCTATATGTCAGGCAGCGGTCTTGCTGTGGCTGATATGATGATATAAAATAGCAAAGATACCAAAAATGACTGAACAATAATGTCTAATCTTTAAGCGCCTATCGCATATTTGTTTCTGTTTTTCCTAAAGGCAGACTGGTAGAGAATGCATAAGCATTAAGTCCACTTAAGAAGAAATTTGATATGGAAATAATTTGTTACCCTGGGAAGGACATTGGATAGTTTTTATCCCGAAATTCTCACGGGGAGCGAAGCCCAAGGGCACAGCTAGTAAATGAAAAGCGAACTTCTCCGAGATCATTTGGATAGTGTAGCGGGAGCGAAGGCTCGACTCCCACAAAGGGAAGATCTTCCCGCCAGGCATGGTGTTGCGCCCGGGGAACTGCACCGAAGGTGTATCGTCAGAAGTTGTATATATAGTCTTTTGCAACCAGAACTCTGAGATCGAGATGTAGGATACTGTTGGCGCCATCTAGTATGCTTCTTGTGAACTATGGTATCGCTTCATTCATTGTTGTTTGTGGTTGTAGTTCTTCGTAGTGGCGTTGAGGTCAACACATTTCTATTTAAACAATATTATTATCATCATCAGGGCTTTTAGTCTTCACTGCAGGAGCACGACCCTCTTTGTACTACAAGTGCTAAACTTGACCAGAGCAGCTACAGGACTTGGCCTATTCCCTCCTCACTGATGTTAAAAGCTTTGTTTAGCCTGTATTTCTTAAGGCGCCTTTTACGACATCCACGGGAGGACCTATATTATACACGTACATAAATATGCACTATCACGTCTTTATCCCTAAGGGGCAAACAGAGTACTTTAAGTCTTGCGGCTCTAAGAAGAAAGTAGTAAGTGTAAATGATAATGTTTTACTACGTAACTGAATCAAACTTCAACACAAATTCTTCCATCAACTCTCCATAAACAAATTGACAACAAAACTTTGGTTCCAACTAGAAACTACATTCCACCGCAAAATTCAGTAACTAGCTGCTCCTAAGAACTTGTCGTGGAGACAGTAAAAATACTTTTGTTAATTAAAAGAGTGTAACTTTTTTACGGTTGGTCGCTGGGAGTTTTTGCTGAAGTTTTTTTTATATGTAACGGGTTGGCTACGGGGAGTTTTTGAGAGTAATCTTATTATTTCATATACTTGCTAAGCAAATGAAAAAAACGCCATCTTGTGATGAGTAGCGGAACTACTTATACGACTTGATATCCTAAGCGCCATCTATTTTTGTTTGAAACCGATTTTTATCAAACATAGCTAAGAATCCGCATCGAAATCGGTCTTTCCGTTCGAGCGCTACAATGCCACAGACAGACGTTATATCACCCCTCTTTTTTGTCGGGGCTAAAACAAAAATAATATTTATCGCTTTTATAGTTGGTTAAACATTGTGTCTATTGTAAATCAAAATGTATTTTGTACAATAAAGGGCAAATCCTACTAATATTATAAATGCGAAAGTAAGTTTGTATATTTGTATGTTTGTTACCTCTTCACGCTTAAACTATTAAACCGATTTGGATGAAATTTGGTATGGATATAGTTTAAGAGTCTGGGAAGGACATAGGGTACTCTTTATCGCGAAATTCTCACGGGGAGCGAAGCCCGCGGGTACAGCTAGTAAATAATAAAATGAAAAAAAAAGACAGCTTAACACCCGTAACCTGTGAGGAAAATATCTACACAATTTGTACAAGCTTTCAAAAGTTACCCGAACTCCATAAGTTCTTCAGGTGTACACATGGATATTAAGGCTCCGTTTGAGAGGCCCTTTAAGCCTCACGTACGAAGTTTCGCGTGGTTTGGCACAAAAGATAATAGTTTGTATATAGTAGACTACGCTGTAACAACTTTGTGGACATATTTTGTGACTTGGAAAGGGTATGAACAAAGTATTTTTGTTTTTCGTGTGTGTACACTGAGAAAAAAGTATGGTTGCTAGAATTTAAACTAAGTTTTTGGCAATATATACAGTTGTAGTTTGAGATATGCAACTACATGGTTCTGCTATAAATAAAAGTTTGGTATCTCTAACCAAATCGCTCGCCGTGTGGTTTTCGGCAGAGTCGAATAGAACTATTTCAAGTCATTCCGTGGATGTCGTAGAAGGCGACGTAGGAAATACAAAGCTAAACAAGGCTTATAAACATCTTGAGACCTCTCCAACCCGTTTGGCCAGCGTGGAGAGTGTAGGATAAATCCTCTGGTTGCTCTGACCAAACATGGCTCTGGTAGTACAGAGAAGGTGGTGCTCCTGCAGTGGAGACAAAAAGCCTGATGATGATGAACCAAATCGCAAGCAGCCAAACTGTTTCAGCTGATTTTTTTACTCAGTGTACGAACTTGACTCCGATTGCAGGGATTAGGCATCAAATGCCCTCAATCCGAGAGCTGGACTTCTAAAAGAGTTTTTCTTGTGTAAGTGGCCAGCACTGGTGTTACAATTTTGTAGCTGCCTGAAGACATAGCTAAATTACTACCATACAGTGATGACATCCTGGACCAACGGCTAATACGTGCCTTGTAAAGCGCGAAGGAGCTCCAGAAATTTGCATGCCACTTGGGGTCACCCATCCAAACGTGAAAACGCACAAAAATTTGAATCATGTACGCATCAATATTTTGATTGCTTTTTCCATCTTCTCGCTTACAATGTCAATAAAATTAAGCGCGGCCTGAGCTCTGTCTGGTTAGAGTTACAACTTCTTAAAGACTCTGCCTGTCCCATTAGGGATAAAGACGTGATAGTGTATTTCTTTGGAAATTTTAAGTCAGGAGGAACTCATTATTAGCAAAACTTACAGCTCATTTTCGATTATAAAGTACATGTATAAGTAAAAATGCGCTGTTAAGTTTCACATGAAAGAAAGAAGCTTGCAATGGTACAGTTTCATTGAGTTAACTTAGAGCTGACAGCCGAGAGCTCTAAAATAGTAAGAAACGGCGTAATTAAAATCGTCTAGTTGTGTCTGAGTCGCAGGTAGCCAATTAACAAGACAAACGGACTCGCGCGCAAAATAATTGGATCGTTTGCGAGATGACGATGTAACTGTTTTTATAATTTTCTTCGTTTGCATTGTTTATTTTAAGTAATAAATATAGTAAAAGCTTAAAAAGTTATGGATTTATCTTGTATTTAGACTTTTAAAACTGTTAAAAATGGATAATTTTAAGTGATTTTAGAGTCGCTGGTCGCAGAAAATTTACAAGGCAAACGATCTCGCGCGCAAAATAATTGGATCCGTTGAGAGATGACGATGTAACTGTTTTTATTATTTTCTTCGTTTGCATTGTTTATATTTAGTAATAAATGTGGCTAAAGCTTAAAAAATTGTTGTTCTTGTATTTAGACTTTTAACACTTAAAAATGGGATAATTTAATGTAGTTTTGGAGTCAGGGACTCCGTCTCAGACATTTTACGAGACAAACGAACTCGCGCACAAAATAATTGGATCGGTTGCGAGATGACGATGTAACTGTTTTTATAACTTCGTTTACATTGTTTATTTGTCTTGATAAAGTAAAGCATAAAAAGTTAAGGATTATCTTGTATTTAGACTCTTAAAACTGTTAAAATGAAATATTTTTTTAGTATTTTTGGAGTCGCTGGTCGCACACAATTAAACGACAGACGAACTCACGCGCAAAGTGATTGGATCGGTTGCGAGATGACGATGTAACTGTCTTACGTTTTGTCGATAATATTGCTTATTTGTTTAGTTATATATGGCTTAAATATAAAAATTTAAGGATTTTTCTGTATTAAACTAAAGTTCCTTCAGACAGAAGATTGTAGACTTTGAAAAGAGTTAGAAACGGCGTAATTAGATTGTTGTTGGAGTCGCAGGTCGCGCGCACTCGCGGCCAATTAACAAGACAAACGAACTCGCGCGCAAAATAATTGGATCGTTTGCGAGATGACGATGTAACTGTGAAGTACCTAACTGTGTTGTGTTTCTGCAAAAATAGTCTACTTTTAGAAGCTTTTTTATTTAAATTCACCTGTCCCGTTGGATTTATTTTGCATAAAACTAAAACAGCATTAGATATAAGATTGTAGACTTCTAAAACTGTTAGAAACGGCGTAATTAGATTGTTGTTGGAGTCTCAGGTCGCGGCACTCGCGGCCAATTAACAAGACAAACCAACTCGCGCGCAAAATAATTGGATCGTTTGCGAGATGACGATGTAACTGTGAAGTACCTAACTGTGTTGTGTTTCTGCAAAAATAGTCTACTTTTAGAAGCTTTTTTATTAAGTTAAACCTGCCCCGTTGTCTGTCGGTCTGTCTTTAATCAAATCTTGCAAGTTATAGACCCAATTTTGGGTTTACGACTGAGTTAAAATTTTACACGCATGTACAACGCGTGAGGATGCAAAATTATGATGACATAGAGCTGATCTGATGATGGAGCTAGAAGGTGGCCATAGGAACTCTGTAATGAAACGATGCAGCCCCATTAAGTTTGGCCTCGTTTTATTCCCATTGAGGAGCACTTTATTTATAAGCTAGTTTTCAATTTTTTTTAAGTAATGACTTTTTCAAATACTACACTGAGTTTCTTCTGGCATTTTTTCTTAGCAATCGTCATTTCGAAACACTGGCAGTTAGTATTTTTACTTAAAAAAATAAACTTTATATAAAAATTTATTAAAGAACTAGCCGACGCCCGCGACTTCGTTCGCGTGGACTTTATGTCTCTGGAAAATGCTCATCAGGCTGAACAACTTTTACTAAGGCGGCATTTTTATATCTCTTATAGTTTAGTTGGACATTATGGTCCTGCATCAGGCTTTCCATTTTCCAAAATCATTTATACCCTATATGTTGCCAGGCTTTAGCTATTTATCAAAAAAGTTTCATTTGAATTCGTCCAGTATTTCCGGAGATTAGCGTGTACAAAAATACAAACAGACAGATTTTTTTAAAAAATTCTTACTCTATTACTACGTATCCATCGCCCCCAATATTTTTTTTGGAAATATATTTAATGTACAGACACACTTTTTTTACTGTTTTATTATATATATATAGATGTATAGATATAGATTAAAAATCGAGACTCAAGTGTACTAATACATTTTATATAATTTCCTCTTGATCCTGGCAAGAAGAAACCATAGACACATGAAAAAACAGAAGTGCCCTACTAAATATAGGCAGCCTACACTAGTTTTGGAGCTGTTTCAGTAACTTTATTCCAAGCTACCTTTAAAGTATGACTTTACAAGCGCATAAAATAACTAAGATCAAGTTTAAGATTCTCCGATTCCAGCAAAGTTTCGCCGGGACATATAAAACTACATTGTTGGAATTTTCAATAGTTCCGCCTTGAAACTACTACTTTCTACACAATATTGTGTAGTTTTGCACAATATTGTAGAGGCGTAAGTTTCAGATTTTGCAGATGTGAGGTGTTTTATTTTCCACGTCAGAATATAGATTGATGTCTTTAGAGAAAATGCTGCAGTGTCGTTTGTGCTGCTTTATGTGCGCTTGGAAAACTTTATCATCATCATCAGATCTTTTATCTCAACCCTCTCTGACCTTCTCTGTATTAATACCTAGTACTACTACAAAGGAAACAATATGTCTGTGCACACGTCAAATGCGTAAGTTAAACAATCAGGGCGCCATCACAGAGTTTGTTGCTTTGCTTACCTGTTTTTATCACTCGGAAATCTATAAAATGTTCGTTTTTTATTGTTTTCCGTGGATAAACAATGATAATATGCGCAGTTTCTCACCATTATGTTTCAATAATCCTAAGTGACTCGCGTAACGTCAACGTGCGACGAGCAAGAGCCCTGTTTTACAGGCGCTTACACTAGATAGATAGATAGAATGCGATGACTCAAGTCAACTGACAATTTTCTTTTCAAAAACAAACACAATTTCAAAATAACGCATTCCAAAAAGATAAAAGTAGTTCTCAACACTTGTAGAGGCGTAAGTTTCAGATTTTGCAGATATACGTGGTTTTATTTCTACACCCGTATTCTAACACGGGAAAATGAAATATTCCGTGATAGAACTTATAATATCGAGCATATTATGTATACATTGTTCCGAGGAACTCTAACTGAGCTCTGAACTAAGTTATTTCTTGTGATAGCATAGATACTCGACGTATTTAGTATAGTATCAGCTTCCTCAGTCCGTGGTAAAGTTTATCCTAAGACAAAAACTTAAAGTAAAGACAGAAATTGATTTCATACGAGTCGTGCTACGACCTGATCAAATTTCTATCTAAAGTTTCTTTTATATTTTAATGAAATTATGATTTAGGTGTTATCTAAAACAAAATTATGTGAAATAAAATGAGTAAGGTGAAAATATATTTTATAAATTTATCTTCTTCTTATCGTGTGTGTTAGTGACTAACACTAGTGTCAAAGTTTTTAAACCGCCTTAAAGGCCTCTGACATGGTTTTAGGTAACGACCAATGTCAAAGACAGTGACCGGGACCGACGGCTTAACGTGCCCTCCGAAGCACGGATCATCTTACTTATCAGACAATCAGGTGATCAGCCTGCAATGTCCTAACCAAACTAGAACAACAACACAAAGTCGTTGCCCCCGCTGGGAATCGAACCCGCGACCTCCGGGTATGAGCCAAACGCTCTAACCAATACACCACGGAGGCAGTTAAAATAAATTTATATTTATAATGTATAAATTTATGTTTGATAAATATTATGAGAAATTAAATAGTTGAATTTATATTATGTGAAGCTACTTCACAAAAAATATTTTATAAGAATACCTATAAATAGAGAATCATTTTGGAAATGCTTGGGGAAAGGCCTATGGTCCAGCAATTGACTTTTTACTGCTGAAATGAAATTTAAGATGTCTTTTTTTATTATAAAAAGCTTTTATTTACCTGTCCCGTTGTCTGTCTGTCTGTAATCAAATCTTGCAAGTAAATTCCCGGTTTTAGATTGTGCTAAAATTATGCACGGATATGTACATCGCGTGACAATGCAATATTATGATGACATTTATAGCTGTTCTGATGATGGAGCTGGAAGGTGGCTATTGAAACTCTATAATGAAACGACGCAACTCCATCTAGTTTGGCCTTATTACATTCGTCTTGATATAAAAACTTGTACGAAAAAAATACATATTTATTTCAATAAACACATTTATTTCACTCCGTCGTTTACGGCCCATAATAGATAGTCAATAGTAGCTTTTAACGATACCGAGCTCATTTGCAGGTATCAAAAATGTCATTAAAGATATGTTCGAGGGAACGGATGTACAGACAGTCATAGGAGCGAAACACATAACCTTCCTTAAAGAAAAGGCTTACCCCAGACATTACCCTTGACATACAAACAGTCATAGGATCGAAACACATAAACCTTTAAAAATAATACTCACCCCAGACCAAGGCCCAGCTACCCACGTGGGACATTCCTGATCGTTGCATGGCTGAGTGGACCGTGGGGCTGGAGACACACAGCCTGGCTCTGAGCTGGATCCTGTTGGAATAAAAAATGAACATTTAATCATTAAGTTTTACTACAGTTTTCGATGAGGACGTCAAGACGGCCAGATTTAAAAAAGATGTTTCTTAGTGTTTGTGTGTCATCATCATCATCATCAGGTATTTTAGTCTCCACTGCAGGAGGACCTGGCCTAAGCTTTCCTCGCTGGCCTGACGGGTTGAAGAGGTCTCGCTATGTATGCTTTGTTTAGCTTGCATTTCCTAAGTCGCTTTCTACGACATCCACGGGAGGTCTTGGAGTGGCCCTATTCTACTCTACCAGAAACTACACTGCACGGCCAAAACTCCATCGAGTTTGGGATTATTTAATTTGTCTTAATAAGTTTGGCTTCATACTACAAGTTAGTACAAAAAAATTTTTTTCAAGATTCTCATTTTAAGGTTAGGGCTTTCTATAAAGTGTAAGCTTGTAAATATGAACAACTATTTATAAAAGCTAACCCTTTAGTATTTGCCGCGTGGTTTCCGGCAGAGTAGAATAGGGCCACTCCAAGTCCTCCCGTGGATGTCGTAGAAGGCGACTTAGGAAATACAGTACCTAATAACTTAAGAAGTGACTGTGTAGTGTAATCTAATACATGTATAATGTGAAAAGCAATAAATAAATTGAAATACAACCAAACAAACATCAATAAGACATCTTCAACCCGTTTGGCCAGCGAGGAGAATGTCGGCCAAGTCCTTTGGCTGCTTTGGCCAAGTATGGTTCTGGTAGTAAAGAGAGGGTCGTGCTCCTACAGTGAAGATAAAAAGACCTGATGATAAACCCTTTAGTAGTCCCTTTTTGTGCAAAGTCGGCAGTTACAACTTCTGATTAACCTTTTTACCGCGAGCGTCGCATATATGCGACAAACATTGTCGGGCCCATTCCGCGAAGGTCGCATATTTGCGACAAAAAGAAAATGCTCTTATGGCACACAACTTACGTATCCATATCCGTTTTTGGTTGTAGATAGGTATGTTAGATTTACCATGTCTCGCGCTGGGGGCACGACAACTGATATAAAGTCTCGCGGTGAAAGGGTTTAACAAAAGACATAAATGTACACTTTTTATTGGAACATGGAACAAAGAACAAAGTGTAAAAGTTCAATACAAATCTACTTCCAACATTTCCCCGGAACTAGTTTACATTGTGAATTTATTTCCGTCCGCCATCTTGCGATTGGATTGCTTCATTATTGTACTGAATGTTCGCTATTATTTTAACTAGACAATCAGGCTGGTTCACTTGTTCCGTTGTTCCTGTTTTAATTAACAAGGTGAAGAGAGAAATATGATTTTTAGCCCACGACAAAAAGGGGGGTGTTATAAGTTAGACTGTAACGTCTATCGGTCTGTCTGTCTGCGGTATCGTAGTGCTTAAATAAATAAATAATAAATAAATATATAGGGACAAATTACACTGATTGAGCTAGCCCTAAGGTAAGTTTGAGACTTGTGTTATAGGATACTAACTCAACGATACTATATCTTATAACAAATACATGTATAGATAAACATCCAAGACCCAGGAAAAATTGAAAAAGGCCATTTTCCAACTTGCCCTGGCTGGGGATCGAATCCTGGACCTCCGGGTTGGCGGTCTAGCGTGTTGACAATTACGCCATGGAGGTCGTGCTTGAACTAATAGACTGATTTCCCTTGCGGTGGTTCTTAGCAATGTTTGATGAAAATCGGTAACCCGTTAAAAAGTTATTGAGGGTTAAGACTTGAAACTCACGGCTTTCCGTAGCATAAAATAGATGGTGCTATGAATAGTACGCTTTTATTATATATTTTTAGTTTCGCTATTTATCACTAGATGGCGGTCTTGACAGTTGCAAGTTTTTTTTAATTTGCCTACCAAAAAATACTTGTTATTCCAATTTATAATGATTCCTCATACAGAGTATAAAGAATGAAGAGTAGATTATGGGGGTTTTCAAAAACATGTGGCAAGTATCAAGGCAAGGAGAGTGTTCCTCGCTGGCCAGACGTGTTGGAGAGGTTTCATTGATGTTTATAAGGTTTGTTTAGCTTGAATTTCTTAATTGTCAATTTACGAAAACTAAGAGTGATCCTATTTTACTCTGCTGGAAACCACACGGCAATCCAATGGCTGTTAAACATAAACTAAATGATGCAGCATGCTCAAATTTGAACAGCAGCCTGTTGAAGGCAGCAGTGATGTGTTTGGAGTAACTGCGCGGGATATTCAAAAAGTAACTGACGTATCAAACTACCCAGGTTCATCAAACATACCTGGTTCATAGGTATCAGCTCTCGTGACGTTAGCAGATCTAGCGCAGAGCACCCGCCGACTTCGAACTCCACCCCCGCAGGTCGCACTGCAAGACGACCACTCGCCCACGTACCACCTACAAAAACAAGGGTTTATAATTTCAAAAATTAAAAATATTTAACTTTAATTTAAATTACCTTTCACTTTTACTGTTTTGTATTTAATTCAAACTACTTTTTACTCCTAATACTCTTCACTAATATTTTTTTTAAAGTAAAATACCGTATTACGGTTAAATACAGTATTACGGTATTATCAATTATTTTTATTTTTCAAATCAATAAGTAACATAATCCAAAACCGAAAACAAAACAGATTTTTTTTATTCTGCCCACTAATAAGTAAGTTATAAGCTTTTTAAACTCTGATGGAAGGAGAAAAGCTGTCAAGCAATAGAAAAAGGTTGCACGTACAGCGCTCTTGACGTCACGCTATTACGCATCTCGCACGTACAAAAGAGACAGTGAGATGTCCTCACCATGGTATAATAAAACAAGGTATTCTCTTCCCGAGATGGAACTTGACTACGTCACGAAATTGTTGCCACTGATTGTTCTTTGCAGTAAATTTAAGGACTTTCTCAATTAGTTCATGAATATTAAATACAAAATTAAGTGACTTAGCTATTTAGTATCTAGCGATTCTCGCGTGATTCATTAATTCAATATTTTACATACATACATACTATCACGTCTTTATCCCTAATGGGGCAGACAGAGCATTTTGGGTCTTGCGGTTCTATGCAGAGCCCAGGGCCGCAAGACCCAAAAGCCACTTTTAGCGTCATGGTGGGCGAGAAGATGGAAAAGCAATCAATACAGTGATGAATATGATCAATATTTTAGAAATTGATTTAATGGATTATTAATTCGAAATAGGTATATAAAGTTCAAAAATGCATTACGCTCGGGTAAATCAAATTCACACAGTGGCAACACATCAGACTGATGACGTAGTCAAGTTCCACCTACGTCATCAGCTGTCACGGGAAGAGAATACCTTGTTTTATTACACCATGGTCCCCACCACGCTCCCACTCTTGTATTTGAAATGTTAATTACTACTTCATTAATTACCCAATTTTGTTACTGTATTAAAAAAAAATCTATTTAGTGGTATTTTTTGTTTTATATAAAATTAAAACCAAAAACCTCAGCTAAAAACATACACAGTAAAAAAGGTTTTCTTAAAAATGTCAATTGACGTAGCGTGCGTTCCGTGTAACGCGAAACGCAGAATCTAGGGGGTTACTCCAAAAGCAGTACGCAAGACGGACGTTACTGTGTATCCGCGTTTCAGTGTCAAGCAACATTAAGCACTAACGTATGATGATAAAATCTAATTTGGTTTGACATAGAAATAGAACGTCACTATCGTACGACTAACGATTTATTTGGAGTAACCCCCAGTTCCCCCGTTCATTCATTCATTAATTTCAGCCGCATAACGTCCACTGCTGGACAAAAACCTCTCCCAAAGATTTAAAAAGGACCGATCTAGAGCGGCTTGCATCCATCCTTTCCCCTTTAACTAACGAGTACCTGGGCGACCGAGCTTTGCTCGGTTACATCTCAAACATTAACTTTTTTTTTTTTTTTAATTATCCCGATGTTGCGGTCAGCATCCTTAACCACCGCTTAAGCGGATGGCGGCCGGCGCGAGGAAATTAGCGACCATATTCTGCGTGGAAAGAAAAACGCATGAAAACTCAAAAACACGCGTTTTCCCAAACATAAAACAAATCTAGATCGATTGTTTACCCCCGAAAACCCCCATATACAAATTTTCAGCGAAATCGTTAGAGCCGTTTTCGAGATCACAGAAATTTATAAATAAATATATATATACAAGAATTGCTCGTTTAAAGGTATAAGATAAAGAAGTCCGAAAAAACTCACTTGAATGGGCACGGGTGTGTGTTACACCTGACAACGGAGGCTTGCGGCTTGCTGGACGCGTCACACAGCTGCTCCGGCGCATCGGAGCCTGTGAGACGATCTCGACACACCGCCAGAGACATCTTGTATCCTGCAAAAAATATTTTTTTTTAAGCTATTGCATAGCTTCTATCGCTGGCCTTGAGCGCGGGAACCGAATCCAGAAATTCCGTAACGAAAAAACCTCACGCTCTCCCCACTCCGCCTACCATGTAGGTTGCCGCTTCGTCTCCGTCGTCCGTTTGCGACGTTGCCGTCCTTCCTTGTTTGCAATAGCTTTACCGCGGCAGTCCCCGAGTGCCACACGTCTTTTTAATTTATTAATTAGCAATTTTTATTTAACGTAATTTTATTGTAATACTTATTTTCCTAAATAAATGCTTAGATTTCCTAAAAAAAAGAGACAACGGATAAGTTTCTTTTTCCTTGCATTTTTTCCCTTTTTTTTATTCTGGTCTAGGGTCTAGAAGGATAGACACTTGAATTGGATTGGAACAGATCGGAAAAACCGATCAAGAAGAAGAGATATGGACTAGGTAAAAAATATATTATTTTAGTTAGATTAGGTATCCGAACATAAAGGACCCACATTTTTTCGTTCAGCAATGTAGTAAAAATTCACAAAGATAAGCGCTTCGAAGTTTCGGAGTGGGGGTGATTTACGTCACCTTTGGTTAAAATCGTAGCTGATCGTGACGTCACACGAAATTAAGAAAAATACGTAAACCATACTTATAAGTAATCTATTTGAATAATATAAATATTTAATGATAGAAACTCATTATTATTTTTCCACCACACAGTGAAATTGTGTAAATAAACTAAAACAGAAAAATTAAATTAAACGACTTCAATTAAAATACACTTTATTAAATAAAAACAAACTTGCAGTAGTCAAATACTCATTAGAGCTTATTCAGAAGCGAAATTACTCACTTAGACATAGTTACGAATAGAAGTGGCACAACATTAAAATTTACTGTGTAACTTTCATTCAGAGGTGGTCTTGGCATTAAAATTAATTTCGTAACTCGCGTCAGTGTTTACATTAAGCTTTATAGTCTTAACAAAACTGAATAAACTTCAAGGTGTGTTTGCAGTGTGAATAATTTGCTTTTATCAGCACTGCCTGTAAGTTGATTCGTAGAAAAAAACCTTGGGCCTTAAATCCTCCAGTAAAATGTTGTATTAAAGTCGAATAAATAAAATAAAATCATTTGATGTCGAAACAGATTATAACTTTAATAAATTTTAATAACCATAGAATTAGTCTCCATACAAAAAAAATTGTATCTACTTATATGTACGTCAAAACTCAACGCATCAAATTTTGTTCATTATTCAGTAAAAATTTTAAAGTGAATTATAACTTTTTATTACCATCACAGTTATTTATAGACTTACTTACTCTAAAGCACGGTAGTTACATACATCTTTTTACGTAATTATCCAATGAACCAACAAATGTTTATTGGTCTTGGTCCTAATTTTATATTTTGACTAGTTGTGCCCGTGAGCTTCGCTTCACGTGGGAATTTCAGGATAAAAACAATCCTATGTCCTTCCCTAGGTATCAAGCTATGTCTATATCAAATTTCATCTAAATAGGTTTACTGGTTGAAGCGTGAAGTGGTAACAAACAAACAAATATACAAACTCACTTTCGCATTTATAATATATTTAGCTATTTAGCTAATATATATAGCTTTCGGTACTTCATTTTGATTTATCATGTCTTTAGAATTTCAGCTTTCTATGTGAAAACAGAAAGCTGAAACACTCTCTCGTAATATGGATTATGTGCTAATCCAACTCCAATTACGACTATATTGTGATATAAGAAGGAAATAAGCGGCCAAGTGCGAGTCGGACTCGCCCATGGAGGGTTCCGTAGTAGCAAATAACATAATATAAAAGTCTTGTAGTATGTTTTTTTAATTTTTATATTTGAGTTGATTGAATGAAAGGTAAATTGCCGTTTACGATTTATGACGTATTAAAAAAAAACTACTTATTAGATCTCGTTCAAACCAATTTTCGCTGGTAGTTTTCATGGTAATGAACAACATATATTTTATTTAGTTTTATCATTCTCTTATTTTAGAAGTTACGGGGGGGGGGGGGGACACACTTTTTTCCACTTTGGAAGTGTCTCTCGCGCAAAGTATTCGGTTTAGAAAAAAATGCTATTAGAAACCTCAATATCATTTTTGAAGACCTATCCATAGATACCCCACACGTATGGGTTTGATGAAAAATAAATTTTTGAGTTTTAGTTCTAAGTATGGGGAACCCCCAAAATTTACTGTTTTTTTCTATTTTTGTGTCAAAACCTTAATGCGGTTCAAATAATACATCTACTTACCAAGTTTCAACAGTATAGGTCTTATAGTTTCGGAAAAAAGTGGCTGTGACATACGGACGGACAGACAGACAGACAGACATGACGAATCTATAAGGGTTCCGTTTTTGCCATTTGGCTACGGAACCCTAAAAAGAAGATGCTTGGATGTCGCAAGCGGTTAATAAAAAAATAGAGTAGACATGTCTAATATTTGTTTTGTCTACAAGGTCAATGCTTCAGTAATGAGTGTTGAGAGTCCGAACAAAATTGCCTGAAAAAGGACAAACAATAATATTTTTGTCGCCCGCTTTTACGCTCCGCGTCAGATATATTTTTCGTACAACTTAGCTATTTATTTACTTTTATTTATTTTCCTTCTTATAATTTTAGGGAGCTGGTTGTTTTTTTTTAAACGTATTCGCAATACATTTACAACTTTATGATTCAGCTACGTTTTAACCAAATTGACTTAAGTTCGAATTCAAATCTCGAATTGACTAAATTTTAAATTAAAAATCTCTTTTAATTTCATTTACTCGTCAAATTTCCGATATAAGATACTCGAGTAACCTCCAAATATACAAACTTCAGGTTGTCTAACCAAGAAGTCTCTAAAAGCAGGGTTTCTCAACCTTTTTGAACCAAAGTTTCTCAACCTAATTAACCCTTTAACCGCCAGCGTCGCATATATGTGACAAACATTGACGGGCCCATTCAATTTGCGACAAAAAAAAAGCTCGTATGGCACATAACTTACGTATCCATATTCGTTTTTGGTTGTAGATAGGTATGTTAGATTTACCATGTCTCGCGCTGGGGGCACGACAACTGATATAAAGTCTCGCGGTGAAAGGGTTAAGACTATAGACATAATCACGCCTCCCTCCTAAAAAAAAATTAAGGCTATTTATAAGTGATAGGAGTGAGACAACATTATAGTTTTTATTAAATTAGATAAAAGGGAGGCCTTTGCCCAGCTGTCTCCGTGGTGTAGTGGTTAGAGCGTTCGGCTCATACCCGGAGGTCGCGGGTTCGATTCCCAGCGGGGGCAACAACTTTGTGTTGTTGTCCTAGTTTGGTTAGAACATTGTAGGCTGATCACCTGACTGTCTAATAAGTAAGATGATCCGTGCTTCGGAGGGTACGTTAAGCCGTCGGTCCCGGTCACTGTCGTTACATTGGTCGTTACTTAAAACCATGTCCGAAGCCTTTATGGCGGTTTAAAAACTCTGAAACTTGTGTTAGTCACTAACACACACGATAAGAAGAAGCCCAGCTGTGGGACAAAAGGCTAGCAAAAAAAGTTTCAATGGAGTAAAAGCTTAAGGGTAATTTTCTCAAAACAAGTAAAAGACAAAGAAACTTCTAATGAACCCAATCATTAATATCCGTCCGAAAACATCGCGAAAAAACTTAACCCTCCAAATAATTATTAAGTACAAAGCGGTGTTCAACCCTACTCACCGAGTCCATTTATCATTGGGGGCCTAACTAACCATTCGCAGGTTAACATTTCTTTTCAAAAATGTCTCACCTACCGTTGTCTACCTACTTTCTGGGACTGTGACGTCACCTCTCATCATTATTATCATCATTCCAGCCCTTCTTACGCCCACTGCTGAGCATAGACCTCCTTTCATCGACGCCACCCATCTCATTCATTCATTTATTTCCATTTAACAAATTTTCATTGTGTTGGGAATACTTAAAACTAACATCCTATATTGCTAACAAACTATATATGTCAATTTAAATAAAATTAAAATTTTGGAGCTTCACTTGAAATATTCTTCAATGGAGTAGAAGGCATTTTTCAATAGGTGTATTTTTAGTTTTTTCTTAAAAGGCTTAAGGCCATTAGTATTTTTTTCTACTCCTGTACTGTTATCTGTCTTTTAAATGGTTCTGAACACTATTATAAGAACATTGATAATATGATTGCAGAAAAAAGTCTATACTCTATGCCTCATAATAGCACATGTGTCGTTATTTCACTAAAACGATACACCTAGCCATAGACCAAGAACATTTTTTTCTATAGATTTACCATACTGCCAACATAAGAAAAAAATGTTTTTTAACATAGTCACTAAAAAGACGTCAATTAAAAAAAAGTTTACCATAGATACTATATAGATCAGTACTTGTATATTTTAAATCTGATTTACCAAACATATGTACGTCAAACATTTTTATATTTTCTTTGTTTGTTTTTGTATTTTATTTAGTAAATATAGTCGTAGAAAAAGTATTGTATGCAACGTTGTATAATTACGTCAAAAAATGCTCGATGGCGTCTCCTTACGATGCTCGCCAAGGCTCGCATCGTAACCTGCGCCACTCGCATTTTTTGACCGTTATTATACAACTGTTGCATAAAATACTATTAATTTCTTTTGGCAATTGGTTGTAAGCCCTATATGCTTGGTATTGAGGACTGTGTTTCATTATTTTTAACTTGGGAATGGTATCATGCTTGAGATCCATTCTCCGAATTTCTTCGCGTGACTCTTTCTCTTCATTTGTCTCTATTGTTGGCAATTGTTTCTTGAAATCAGTCAGCAGTCTCGGTCCTGCGCTGCTCTCATCCGGGTGTGACCCGCGACTTAGACTGTGTCGTCAACCCATCGTATAGGCGGATGCCCGACGCCTCTCTCACCCGTTCTGGGCCACCATTCGGTCAGTGCCTTGCTCCACCTGCCATCACTCCGTCGAACAGCTCCGTCGAATCCGTCGAAAAATCGAGTTGTACGATAGTTACGTCCTATTTCTATGTCAAATCAAATAACTGCCTCCGTGGTGTAATGGTTGGAGCGTTTGGCTCATACCCGGAGGTCGCGGGTTCGATTCCCAGCGGGGGCAACGACTTTGTGTTGTTGTCCTAGTTTGGTTAGGACATTGCAGGCTGATCACCTGATTGTCTGATAAATAAGATGATCCGTGTTTCGGAGGGCACGTTAAGCCGTCGGTCCCGGTCACTGTCTTTGACATTGGTCGTTACCTAAAACCATGTCAGAGGCCTTTAAGGCGGTTTAAAAACTCTGACACTAGTGTTAGTTACTAATACACACGATAAGAAGAAGAAGAGAAGAAGTCAAATCAAATAAGACTTTATCGTCATACGTTAGTGCTCAATATTGCTTTACACTGAAAAATGGATACGCGGTAACGTCCGCCTTGCGTACTGCTTTTGGAGTAACCCCTCAGGTGCCTTGCCCAGTTTCACTTTACGTCACTTCTCAATATAAATATTTGACCAAGGCGTGATGTAGCGCTGAGTTGAAACGTAATTTTTTATAAGTCAACGAAAACAAAAATATTTTTCAATACCTAATACTGATGGGCATCAGTATTAGGTATTGAAAAATATTTTTGTCTCTCTCTCTCTCTCTCTCTCTCTCTCTCTCTCTCTCTCTGGTGCGACATGTCTTTCCACTTCGACCGACTAAACCGTAAAACTGTTTGGGCAGAACAGAATTCCATGGAAGGTTTTTTTCCAATCTAACCATCCACCAAAAATTAATAAACAATAAATCGAAACATTGGTAAAACAGACCGTTTCTCAAAGAATCTATTTAAAATCTCCTAAAATGTCTCTTAACCCTTCCAAAGTACATCAAAACAGCCGCAAAGACTATCTGCGGGTCGGTCCGACCCCGTCAGTGTAGGACATTTCAATTGTTAATTAGACCCCAATGATAAATGGACCCGGTTCCAGAAGGGTTGAACATCGCTTTGTACTTAATAATTGGGTTGAAATAAAATAATGTTTCATTTAAATTTAATTTCATAAACATTTTTGACGACCTCCGTGGCGTAGTGGTCATCATGCTAGTCCGCCACCCAGAGGTCCTGGGTTCGATTCCCGGTCAGGGCAAGTTGGAAAATGGCCTTTTTCAAATTGTCCTGGGTCTTGGATGTTTATCTATATATGTATTTGTTATTAAATATAGTATCGTTGAGTTAGTATCCTATAACACAAGTCTCGAACTTACTTTGGGGCTAGCTCAATCAGTGTAATTTGTCCCTATATATTTATTTATTCTTTTAGCATTGTACTGAACTGGGTTTCTTTCGGCGTAATCTTCCCAGCAGTGGTCGTTCCGAAACGCTAGTAGTTTTTAGCTTTTGTACTAAAATAATATTTAAAAAAAATGACCTTCAATAAGAGATAAATTTATCCTACATTGAATAAAAAATTTTGACTTTGACTTTGACTTTGACTCATAAAAAGCCGCACTTCTTTAATCAGGTGAATAGTAGGTTTATGGCTACTGATTTAAGAAGAATTGTTTTTCTGTCAATTGGGTATTTTCCTTAGCAAAAAATAAATTATTTCGTACTGATAACAACGTCGTAAAATAATGTCACTTGTCTTAAATCATATCCATATTAACGTGACTTAAAATTTATTTTTGCAGAAAAACTGATGAAGACTGAAGAGGTATATTTAACTCTGTTGATTTATATTATTTAATTTGCAAAAATCTATATTTTTCAATATGGCAATACTAAAGCAATCGAGTTGCTGTCTTTATTTAGTTGCAACGCCCAGTTGTCTCGTTCATTCCGTTACCGACTGTGCTAGGCGTCAGGCGTATACACTTCCAAGTAAAAGTGAAAATAATATAATTTCATAGTTCACCGGATAAACAGTAGTTTAATTTAGCCCATACCGAGTTGTTATTCCAAAAGACTTCAAAAAAATATGACGTTTATCTGCCTGTATTTCATACAAATCCCATAGAGAATGTTTGTTTTGACGTTTAGATAAACGTATCTGAGTTGACTTGTTGGAAAAAAGCATATGCTATGAAAGGTTTTATATATACTTTTTATTATTCACCCATGCTGGTCTGGGAGAAATAAAAAAACTTAGAATGTACCAGCTGCTTCTCTTCCCACGCAGATCGTAAAAGCCGATCGAGGGAATGGGCAAAAATGCAAATCATGTTAACAGGCGATGCGGCTAGCAACCCATCACTGTATTGATTGCTTTTCCATCTTCTCGCCCACCATGACGCTAAAAGTGGCTTTTGGGTCTTGCGGCCCTGGGCTCTGCATAGAACCGCAAGACCCAAAATGCTCTGTCTGCCCCATTAGGGATAAAGACGTGATAGTATGTATGTATGTATGTATACTTTTTATTACTAGTGACTACCTAAGTATATATATTATTGACTTCACCCCTAATAACTTTTAAACGGCAAAACCGATTTTCATTAAACAAGCTAAGAACGACCGCAAAGGTTGCTTTAACATTAAAAAAACCGCATCGAAATTGGTCCATCCATTCCAGCGCTCTTTTTGTCGGGGATAAAAAAAACATGACGAAATTTGTGATATTTAGGTACTTAAAATGCCGTGAAAAAATATTATTTCGTAGTATTTTCTTGAAATTTTTAAATATAAGAAATGAAAAATAACTTTGTTGTATATTACAAGTGCTAATTCTTATCAGGCCGTTCATCTTTCAGTACTCTTAATTAGAAGCGGAATTCTTGAAACGTTTGCTGCAGACTTGCGATTTTTAAGACAAATCGTAATTTATGTTCGTCAGGTAAAATGAGACTTGTAATAACGACAAATTACTACAAACTATTTATATATATTCTACTCTATTCTACTATCCTATCCTACTTCCTACTAATGTTATAAATGCGAAAGTGAGTTTGTATATTTGTTTGTTACTTCTTCACGCTTAAACTACTGAACCGATTTGAATGAAATTTGGTATAGATATAGTTTGAGACTCGGGGAAGGACGTAGGGTACTCTTTATCCCGAAATTCCCACGAGGAGCAAAGCCCGCAGGTACAGATAGTTATAAATAATTAACTCAAGACTTGAAAAAATATTTTTTAGCTTGTAAGTATTTTACAATGTTTCACTCTACTCAATGGCTGTCGTTGGGTTGACTGGAAGAGATACCTTAAAGGGATAAGTCCGCCTTTGTATTGTTATCTACTGTATTTTTGTAGTGTCCTTTTTGTACAACAAAGAATTTACATACATACATGCTTACATACAATATTCGTCAGGTAAGATTCGCGTTGCATAATCAGAAAAAGAAACTTATAAAACTTTCAGTATGAACATGAACAATATCGGTTTTTTTGTTGGGCTTCGTTTAGCCCTGTAGGTATCCCGGAAACCAATTTTGGTATTGGTTAAGGTACTGTCGAGGTCACATTTGGGGAAAAACGACTCATAATCATCATCCGAGCGTATTTTCCCGATTGCATCCTCAGCAGTAATGCTTCAGAACCCGCGGTCCGCTACCTTACCAAGGAGATTTGACTAGGTTACTATTTTTTACACAAAGCGACTGCCGTCTGACCTCCGCAACCCAAAGGGTACACCAGAACCAAACCAATCCTTGGTTAGTTTGATGATCAAAGGCTAGATGGCTTTCGGGACCCACGTTTATGCGTACCTTCCGAAACACAGAATCATCTTTCTTTTGGGATAATCAGGTGATTCAAGCCTGCAATATCCTAACCAGACTGGAAACAATTTTTCACAAAGTATGCTTCCCAGTGGGATTCGGACCCATGACCTCCGGATCACAAGGTGAACGCCTTGAACACTGGACCACGTAGTCATGATTGGGGGCAAACGACTATAATAAGAAAAAATACCTTCAAGACTAAAATAATAGTTGGCCAAGTGCGTGTCGGGCCACGCGCAGTATAGGGTTCCGTAGTTGTAAATGCCAACTTGCAGTCTAAAATGGCTAAGTATTGAATTTGTATGAAATTTTCCTTTTCGAGTACATTTTATAAGTTGATCACCTATAACTTTTTAATTTGTTAACCCTTCTTAGCTCTGATAGTTTTCCTTTAAACTACATTATATATACTATAGCAGTGATTTTTTTCACGTGTCCATATATAACCGTTTAGCAGATAGATGGGGGGGGGGGGACACACGTGGCTTGAACAAAAAAAATTACTTGAAACCTAAATATTTCAGACACGGATCTCTAAATCGAAATATGGTGTTCCCAAGCTCACAATATTTTTGAAAAACCTATTCAACGATACCACACACAATATGTTTGTAGAGAAAAAAAATATTGAATTCCTCTTTACTTTACTTTACATGGTAGCTACAGTAAAAAAAAATTTTTCCATATTTTATTTTACGACTTTTTTGCCATGATTGATATACATGTCCATGCCAAATTACAGCTTTCTAGTACTTATAGTTTCTAAGTAGGACCGCGGACGGACAGACAGACAGACAGACAGACAGACAGACATGGCGAAACTATAAGGGTTCCTTGTTTAACCCTAAAAAGTCGCGGCGAATTGATATCCTCTTTCTTTTTTGGAGATGGTCAAAAATGGTTTATGTGTGGGCTTAAGTCGCAAGTTTGCATGTTCCGCTTTCACTGTTGCTGGGAGCACAAAAGGGACTTTCTGATTTATCGCTGCCGTAATGTACATCTCCGATATATAGGTACACAACATTGAATTTTATTACCAGGGTATTTATTACAATGATAGTATAGCAATACCACAGATTAAGTATTACATCTATACATATTATTAAACAGTAAAAAAGTGCCTACATTAAATATATTTAAATAAAAATTGGTAAACATAGTAATAGAGTAAGAATTTTAAAAAAATGTCTGTTTATACGCGCTAATGTATAATGTATAAATGTATAAATATAAATAAATAAATAAATATATAGGGACAAATCACACTGATTGAGCTAGCCCGTAATCCGTAAACACTGAACGGATTCGAATAAAACTTTTTTGCTATATAGCTGTTAAGCCTGGGCGACATATAGGGTATAAATGATTTTGGAATATGGAACACTTGATGCAGAACTATAAAGGTCTAGCTAAACTATAAGAAATATAAAAAATGGCGCCATAGTTAAAGTCGTTCAGCCTGATGAGTGTTTTACAGAGACGAAGTCCACGCGAACGAAGTCGCGGGCTTCGGCTAGTACAAAATAAAAACTATAAGGGTAGCGCAATATGTGTCCCCGTCCCGCGTCCCAGCACCTCTTCTTCGTTCTCGCCTTGTGAAGGGTTTTGCGCGAGTTGCTGCAAGCGCCTGCAGCCGCCTCCAAAGGCGAAAACGGGAGAGAGGTATGTGACCTTAGGAGATTTCGTTCTGTATACAAATTACAAATATACATTTTATTTTATTTTACTGCACAAGTTATAAAAGTTATTAGGTATAACATAAAAATACATACATACTATATCACGTCTTTATCCCTAATGGGGCAGACAGAGCATTTTGGGTCCTGCGGTTCTATGCAGAACCCAGGGCCGCAAGACCCGGAAGCCACTTTAAGCGTTATGGTGGGCGAGAAGATGGAAAAGTAATCAATACAGTGATGGGTTGCTAGCTGCATCGCCTGTTAACATGATTCGCATTATTGCCCATTTCCTCGATCGGCTCTTACGATCTGCGCGGGAGAGAAGCAGCTGGTACATTCTAAGTTTTTTTTTATTTCTCCCAGACCAGCATGGGGATAAAAATACAACATCAACTTAAACGTCTGTACGTGCGTATTTAATAGTTATATTAACTCTGTGATAATACTGAGAAATTGTTGTGAAAAGCATTGACGTAGCTAATAGAATTTTTAAGTTCGAACATGAGCCAAATCTGTCAAGGGGTTGCCGAGATATGGGTTCCACGAGTTCACGGTTCGGGGCAAACTACTAATAATTTGGTTTGCAAAGATCTGTCTCGTCTAAAGGACAATTTTTAAGGTTTCGTACCCAAAGGATAAAAATAGGACCCTGTTACTAAGACTGTAAATGCAGTGTGATTTCTGGATGCTGTGTGGTTTCTAGCAGAGTAGAATAGGGCCACTCCAAGTCCTTTAAGTTACTTTTTTTTTTGTATACAGTAAAGAGTTATCTATCTATCTATTTATCTACAAATTACTTTTCAAGTACTTTTTCTACCATGCTGGTCTGGGAGAAATAAAAAAAAACTTACAATGTACCAGCTGCTTCTTTCCCCACGCAGATCGTAAAAGCTGATCGAGGGAATGGGCAAAAATGCAAATCATATTAACAGGCGATGCGGCTAGCAACCCATCACTGTATTGATTGCTTTTCCATCTTCTCGCCCACCATGACGCTAAAAGTGGCTTTTGGGTCTTGCGGCCCTGGGCTCTGCATAGAACCGCAAGACCCAAAATGCTCTGTCTGCCCCATTAGGGATAAAGACGTGATAGTATGTATGTATGTATGTACTTTTCAAGTAGACTCAGAGAACTTCACCAGCTTAAATTTGCTCGCTTGTTCTATAATTCCAAATCAATTTGTTATATGAAACGAAGGGAACAAAATGTGTTTACTTGCAAACTTATGGCGGCATTTTGAAGGAAAAGAAAATATTTTGACGCGGGCAAACAACTTCGGAAACTCAATAATGTCGTCTGCAAATACGTCATTAAGTATTTTATCCTCATTTTTGTTAACATGTACGATAAATGATTTAGTTTTTAGGTGGTTCGAAGTCAGTAAATCTGGTGATTGTGTATTGAGAAATAAAAATCATATTTGTACGAGGGAAATAGGAATCAAAATAGAGGAGGGTTGCAAGCCGCATCGCATAGTGTAAAAAAACTGGCCAAGCCGGCGCACGAAGGGTTCCGTACCATTATCTATAAAAAAATCCTTCTTTAAAAATATCCTTCTTTCCCCTCCTATCTACGAGAGCGTTTCTCCTTCTTATATTCTCCAAATTCTCCTTGTAGATCCCACCTAAGAACTGTCCTTAAATTCCCTTCTCACAACACCGCTACCTTTTCCTACTCCTTCTCGGTACATGCAGTCAGACTATGGAACTCATTACCACCTGCTATACGCGAATCTAAAACGATTTCTGTGTTTAAAAGACGAGTAAAAGATCATTATTTATTGGAATCATCTTAATTGTAACCTATATTTTTAATGTTAAAGTATATGTTTAATTTATTTCTAGATATATATATGCATTTATTTAAGTATGTGTGTAATATATGTATAAGTATGTTTATTGTAGTTTGTGTAGTTTTATGTAATTTTAATTTTCTTCTTTCTCAATCCTATGTATGAACACGCCTGTATGCCTCTCTTACATAAACATCTCCTCTCACAGGCCTACTGGAAGAGATCTCTTTTGAGATAAGTAGTGCCTTTGTACAACTTTTTTTTATGAATTCTCTGTATACTTTTTCCGTGTGCATAAATTGGTAAATAAATAAATAAAAATACGATTGTTGTATGGGAGCCCATATTTTTTTTATTCTGTTTTTAATATTTGTTGTTATAGCGGCAACAGAAATACATTATCTGTAAAAATTACTCTCCAGCTATCACGGTTTATGAGATACATCCTGGTGACAGACAGACAGTAGAGTCTAAGTAATAGGATCCCATTTTTACCCTTCGGGTACAAAACCCTAGAAACAACAAACAATATCAGGGCAAACAACTAGATTAGCGCTACAATATTGGTGGAATGGAAACCCAACCGAATACGAAATAATATCTCAATGTAACTAATTCTCGACATTGTTAATTGGTCGGGCTGTAATTTATATCGGCCAAGCCGCTAATAAATCAGCAACTTGTTTGGAAGATACAGAACGTCTTTTGCCTGAAGAAGGAGACAGAGTCTTGGGTTGATTTATGTAAATTTAGCTGTTATTGGTTTAAAAAAAAAACAAGTTTAACATTTAAGGGGATTCTTGAAATATTTGGGGTTTAGTGCTGCACGCGAAATAAATTATTTGTAAAGAAACGGAGTCATAACAACTATACAGAACGGAATCTCGTAGGGGCCGCGCAACATGCGTCCCTCTTCCCTGTTCCTCGTTCCCGCACCACTCCCCCATTCTCGCCTTGTATCGTCTCTCTACGATGTATAATCGGGATTGAGTGCAGTTCATAAAACAAAACGTCACAGAATAGCATGGATTATGGCATGCACGTGATAACTATTTATATATGTACCTAATGTATATGTTCATATATTGATCATAAATTTGATTGTTTATTTACAGGCACATTTAACTGTAACTTAAAAGTATTTTTACAAAGATTACTTGTTTCCGATTTGATTGTTGTTTTATAGTAAGATGATAATTTGGTGTTACAAAACAGTTCGATTGTTCTTAAAAATAAGGCTTGGTTTAAATATATAAAATGATTGTGACTTTAAAGTAATCTAAGATTAGAAATATTATCAGATGATTACATGACTTTTAAGGGATTGATCTAACAACTAGTGGGGCGCCAAGATGGCGGGGCTAGGTTATAAATTCAGTTTTTCTCACGTTTTGGACCACTTTTGAGTATGCTGCTGCAGAGTATGTAAGTTTCATCTTGTTACTATGTTTCTTTTTAATTGTCTTCTTCTTCTTATCGTGTGTGTTAGTGACTAACACTAGTGTCAGAGTTTTTAAACCGCCTTATAGGCCTCTGACATGGTTTTAGGTAACATGGTTTTTAATTGTGATAATAATTAAGTGGTATTAAAATAGATATTCCTGATACGTTTGTGAAACTGCTTTTGCCATTATTCTTTTGTGAAAAACCGTTATAGAATAACCAGTATCTTTGATAAGTACAGGTGTAACTACTTATAGTTATTCTGGCGCTAGATAATATGATGCAATAGTGGTTTCTCAAGATTGGAATGAGTTGTGATATTATTAATGTACTTTATTTGTAATTGAACTAGTCACATAGTGAAAATGTGAAAATATGAAATGTAGACTAAAGCCCTTCAGGCTAGTAGGCGGCCTATACTGACGAGTTTTTTTCGGGGTATGTCTTCTCGGAAAACTAGTGGCCGATTACGAAACCCTGGTAGTTTTAGCTTTGCTTTGAAAAGTTGTTTCGAGGGAATATATTATTTATTGAAATAAATTATGTTTTTCTCCCTCACCCTGGTATTTCATTTTCTAACACACGCTACACTCTCTTGGCACTTCCACCTTTTTTCACTTCCGTGGTTCATATCATTAAGAAATCTGACACCAATCGTACAAAAACGCTTTTTTCTCTCCGTACACATTCATCGTCATGATTTCGCAGATTTTTCCCTCGTATTTTCGTCATATTTTCCTTTTTGCGCATCCTGTATACAATATACATGATTCTCGGAAGGCAAGAGCGAGCTGACTGTATATTTGCTTAAATGACGATACAAAATTAAACGATATGTGTTTCCCTTCGTGATTTCTTCCCTCGTATACAAAATATAAAAATTACAGAAAAGTTTTTAACAATTTCATTTCATTTCATGAATTTATAAAAATGTTCTAGTTTTTCTGAAAAATTTAAATGTTTATTCAGTAATGAGACCTTATCAGGCACTTTTACACGTCAAAAAGTATAATTTACATGATGTATATTTAAATTTAATTATTTTTTTTAAACCACTGGTGAAAAAAAACGCCGAAAGAAATTCTTTCTAGTATCTGCATCTTCTTTATCAGATCACATCTATGAAGCTTAGAGTATAAAGCCATTTTTTTATAGCCTGATGTTGTGTCCCACTGCTAGGCAAAAGCCTCTCCTTTTCCTCTCCATCCATCCACATAGGCAGTTGCATGTTTTGAATACACAAGATTGATATCTGAATTATTTTTACTAAAAAAAGACAAAAACAAGACTGCTCTTGAATTAAAAAAAAATTAAAACCAGGTTATTTGAATTAATCTGAAGGTTCTAAAGATTAAACATCAAAATCAGTTCAAGCATTTTGAAGTCACTCATATACATTAATACTTTATATATAAAACATACACATATATAACTTAGGGATGGGACATATTTAATTTAGGGAATATTTTACAAAATATTGAATATTAAAACAATCTACACATTAAACATTATTCAAACATCAATCAAGTTGTCTTGTTACTTCCTCCGATATAAGGAGGTATGTAATCTAAAAACATGAGACTTCGTTTTAGGGGAAGTGAGAAACGCCATAGAAACAGTTTGTTATAAGTCTATGTGTTAGTTGTGTGTTTGAGTACAACCGCACAAAATATTCCGGACTACACTTCCGTAATTTTTTTATTTTGTAACTGCCGCCTCTCGAATATTTTCATATTTCATTCCCTTTGATGTTTCGCGACTAAATTGGATGAGGCGTTTAGAAAAGGTTTAACCCTTTTTGGATCTAGGATTCCTTCGGAGATCGAATTACTGATATTTCATATTAGTATTTTTTGGGCACAACAAACAACGATGAATACGTTATTTAGATAATTTAAAATAGTATCCTTAAGCAATGCTTTCAGGAAAAACCGACTACAAGCTTGAAAATCGTCATTATCATCATATTAGCCACAGGAACTCCACTGCTGGACATAGGCCTCCCCCCAGGATTTCCAAAACGACCGATCGGAAGCTGCATCCAGCTCCTTCTTGCAACCTTGCTCAGGTCGTCTGACCCACCTAGCAGGTGGGTTTCCTACGCTGCACTTGTCGGTACGTGGCCGCCTTAAGAACCTTTCTGTCCCATCGGCCATCTGTTTTTCGCGCTATATGTCGCGCCCACAGCCACTTCAATGAGCTAATCCGCTTGACTAGGTCAGTGACTTTTGTTCTTCTACAAATCTTCTCATTTCTGATTCAAACGCCTAGAGAAACACCGAGCATAGCCCTCTCCATAGCGCGCCAAGCAACCTTGAGCCTTCTGATGAGACCCATAGTAAGGGACCACGTTACAGAGCCATAAGTCATCACTGGTAACAGACATTGATTTATCACTTTTGTCTTGTGGTATTTTACACGTGTGAAAATGAGTATAAGCATATTTTGCTTGCTCTAAGAATCGAACCCGGGATCTGCAGTTGACGGCCGACCTTAGAAACCAATACTCCATGGCCACTGTATGTCATCATCATCATTATCAGGTCTTTTTAGTCCCCACTGCAGGAGCACGACCCTCTCTGTACTACCAGAGCCATACTTGGCCAAAGCAGCCAGAGGACTTGGCCTACGCTCTCCACGCTGGGCAGATGGGTTGGAGAGGTCTCAGTAATGTTTTTAAGCTTTGTTTAGCTTGTATTTCCTAAGTCGCCTTCTACGACATCCATTCGGAGTGGTCCTATTCTACTCTGCTGGAAACCACACGGCAAATTTAAGAAAATGAGTATAAGCAATTTTTGCCTGATCTGAGAATCGAAACCGGGATCTGCAGATGACGGATGAGCTAGAAACCAATACTCCACGGCCGCTGCATGTAAAGTTTCGAAATAAAGCTATACGTTCTCTTACCTCCTCCACAGGTCGCGGAGCACAAGGAGCCTGGTGTGGCCAGCCAATGGTACCTCGGTCGTGAGCAGGAGGACCCGTCCCCCCCACAAACCCCGCATTCGTCCACCCTCCTCGTAGACCCGACGCGGAGGTCGCAGCCGACGCGCTGTGGGCAAAGACAAATGATTTGATAAGGGTTCTAACAGACTAGTGTATAAGTATTCATAGATGCACAGCCAGAGTACCAACACCGCTTGCCTACCATCATTCTTCGGTTTTTCAAAACTAAAAACCGATTTTAACATCAAACTTTAAAATTTAATATGCGAATTTATCATACATATCAAAAAGATTCTAACGAATTAATAACGTTCTTTTTTTAAGCCTCTTTCAAAAATATTCTCAACCAACATATTTATATAACTTTTTCACACTTTTTACATCATACCGAAAGATGAGCCAGATTGAAACCATTCCATTTTCTTCCCAATCATTCTATCGTAAGATTGCCAAGCTCCGCTCCAAAATTCAAATTCTCGTGAAAAATGTTCAAGTAACCCCGTCCAATAAAGTCTTCTGATCTAAATAACCCGTCCCCATACATCACGGGGAAACTTGTGTGGCGCGCTGTTACAATGTAAAAAGTGTTGCAGATGCGACATCTACTAAGAAATCTTACTTCATGCATGAATAAACTAGCCGTACCCGCGGGCTTCGTTCCCCGTGGGAGTTTTGGAAAAACTAGCCTATGTCCTTCCCCGGGTATCAAAATACATCCATATCAAATTTCATCTAAATAGGTTCAGTGGTTGAAGCGTGAAGTGGTATCAAACAAACAAAGGAACAAATAAACATACAAACTCTCTTTTGCATTTATAATATTACTAGAAAGTAGGATAACAATTTTATGGAGTGCGCTTTCCGGCTTTTTTCTTCTACTTACTTAATTAAAGTACCCCATTTACTATATTTTCTACTACGTCCCGAAGATGAACTGGTAGACAATAATTTGCATTAAGTTGTACCTTTTGTACTATTATAATCTTAAGATTTTAAGTGCAATAAAGAAATATAAAGCGGAGAGCTGTGTCAGGATCGTAGCAAGTGAAGGTACATAGTCTGTGTCTACCTCTATGGGAAATAGGCGTGATAATATGTATATACGTAAGTCATTGATCATTTGGATTTTGAACGTGATTTAAGATTTCATTAATGCAAAAAACTGATATTAAGAGCGCCAATGCACTTTCAAGAACGTTATATGGAATTGTTGACATTAAGAAAAAAAGTAACTGATTTAATTTGTTGAAAACTAGCGGATTCACACAGTCTGGCATTCTCGTCGTACAGCTTTCAGTCCGTAATTTCCATAAATATCACTAGTTTCTCTATTATTATATTCTCTCTATATCTATCAATACATGCATGTACATTAGGGGTCCAGTGCATAATAAATTATTTGAGGGATACGGAGATATCATTTAAAACGTTGCCTTAATCAAACCCTAGATAACTCTTCAAACTATTTTTTGAACGTTTATAGTTTAGCTTTTCTTCGCTCATTAGCACAAAATAAGTACTAGTAGTCACGTACTCAATGTCGTTAGTAATATGGTTTAATTTAGCTCGCGTCAGAACTCGGCAGCTTTGCGTTTAGATACCTAGAAGTGCACTGCAAGCAAATTTCATTCTCATTACTCTAGACATACGATTCACGTCACGGAATTTGCTACTCCGGATTGGTCGCCGCGCGCATGGTAATAATGTATGTAGGTATATTTTCGATACCAAAAGTGGCCTTTTTGTAAGAGATTGACCGCTTATCCTTCTACACATACTTTATTTTTCTTTGTGTGCACAGATAGAACTTATTCATGGATTATGATGCTTGATAAAAGGTAAGTGGTTGTCTAGAGAGAGTTTATGACGTCATCTTTATTACGTCAGTGCAGTAAAAAATGTGGTCGTCAAAGAAGGATTCTTGCGAGATTTCACCTTCTAAATCCCTTATTCAATGTTTATATAAAGTAGGTATGTATAAAAAAATAAAACAAAAAAAGTATTTCCTTCTAGGTCTTTATAAGAGCATTTTGTTCTGCAGCTGAAATAGGTACTAGGTCCGCAAGATCCAAAAGCCACTTATAGGGCGATAATGGGCAAGACGGTGGTAAAAGGAATCAATACAATACAATAAGTTTGGAAAATTCAAAAGAATACGCCTCATAATGCCTATTCAAAAAAAACTATAGTCATGAGTAAACCCCGTTACTTTGTCACATTACTTTTTACTGCACAACCAGAAACCTCGTCACTCGCCTACTGTGTAAAAATCAGCAGACTCGAAAAATCTCCTAGGTTAGGTAACAGACCCCGGGCTCTGAAGCATTACTGCTCAGGATGGAACTGGGAAAATACGCTCGGATGATAATGATTACTTTTCATTGCACAAAATAAATAAATATAGGACATAATTATCTTAAAAACTAGAAAATGCGCAAAACGCAGGCATCGTCATATCAGCCACAGGAAGTCCACTGCTGGACATAGGCCTCCCCCAAGGATTTCCAAAACGACCGGTCGGAAGCGGCCTGCATCTAGCGTATTCCTGCAACATTGCTAGGACTGCCAAGTCGCTAAGCAATTTCTTCCAAACGACCTGGCTACATAGAAAAAGTGATGGGAAATTAGGTAGTGCGGGACGGTCAAGCCTATCCTACTAATATTATAAATGCAAAATTGAGTTTGTGTATTTGTTTGTTTGTTTGTTTATTACCACTTCACGCTTTAACCACTGAATCTATTTAGATAAAATTTGATATGGATGTAGTTTGATACCCTATAAGATGGACATAGGATAGTTTTTATCCCTAAATTCCCACGGGGAGCGAAGCCCACGGGCACAGCTAGTTTAAAATATAATTAAAATAGTGATTATGATTTGCATTTTGGCTCATTCTTTACATAGATATGGAAGTATTATAAAGCTACTTCAAAAATTCCAAACTTTAATAGCAACCGTTCAATATTCTCACCTAAACTCTGCCAGATTAAAACCTCTTCCTACCCCCTCGCACCTACGAGCCATTCTTCACGCGGGAACGGGACAAAACGACCTACTTTATTATGATAATCGGAAAATTCGCCACATTTGTGCGAAAAGTGCCTCTCGACTCGATTTCGGGCTTCTGAATAAGAGATGAGCCGTCATTGGAACGTATAGAGGTAATTTATAACTCCAGTGGGAGGAGTGATTGCGGTTTTATCTATACAATGTTCTGACGATTTAACTTGTTATGTTATGTAGGAAGATACGTCAACGGGACATTTGCGGTTTTAAGGGTCCCGTAATAAACAAAGTCAAAGTCATTTTTGGAACGAAGTTCCTTATCGCGCGTTGCGAAAGGAGGCTAGACGGAAAAATTAAGACCAAAAGTTGTAACGACACTTTTTGCTATAGTTGTAAGCCGTGCGGCGTGCGCGTGTTTCTCTGTCTGTCTCTCTCTCTCTCTGGAACTTCGTTCCATTCGGGTGTCCCTTAACACCTCTCAAGTTTTTTTTATTCAATGTAGGATAAATTTATCTCCTTTGAAGGTACCTTTTTTAAACATTATTTTCTTGCATTTTGTTACAAAATATAGAATTGTTGAGTCGTTGAGTCAGTATCCCATTACATAAGTCTTGAACTTACTTTGGAGCTAGCTCAATCAGTGTAATTTGTCTTTATATATATTTATCTAAGTGCAAAAGCTAAAAACTACAAGCGTTTCGGAACGACCACTGCTGGGAAGATTATCTCTAAAGAAATGCAATTCAGTAAGGAACTCTAGTTTCGCCATGTCTGTGTGTCTGTCTGTCCGTTCGCGGTTTTATTTAGATTAGAAAGCTGTATTTTGGCATAGGTATAAATATTAATCATGGAAAAAAGTCGAAAAATAAAATCTTTAAAAACCAGGGTAGCTCCCATACAAGAGGAAGTAAATTTTTATTTTCTCGACTAACCCATCGTGCGGGGTATAGTTAAATAGGTCTTTCGAAAATATTGTAAGCTTCGGAACACCATTTTTAGATTTAGGGATTCGTTTCTGAAATATTTGCGTTTGCGTCCGTTTTTGAATTGAAAAAAGTTTCGTCTTTATAAGGGGAACAAAAATTAGAGACATTTTTGAATTTTTTTTCAAAATAGCTGAAATATAATATTTTTAAAGTTATCAATCTCTGAATTTTTTTTTTAATTTCCTGAAAACTAAATCGGATTCTATTTTATAAGTTTCAAACCTTAAAAAAATTCACGAGAATCGGTTGAGGAATGCGACCTGTCGGCATAAATTGAAAGACAGTCAAACAAATTGTTGGTCAGTGTTGAAACTCAGACGCTTCGCTCGCTCGGTCAATACATGCGAAAGGTAATCGATGAATTTGGGGCACCGCATAGCCGAAAACAATAAGGATTTGAGACCCAACGAAAAAGGTTCGTGCTAAGTCCCATGTACATACGCTAGTAGTTCGCCCGGAACTGTGAACTCGCGAATCCTATATCTCGGCAGCAACTTGCCCGATTTGGCTCATGTTCAAAATTAAATATTCTATTGGCTATTACTACACGCCTACCAAACTTTATTAAACATCAGTCAAAACTACTCGATTTACCACTGGAAAAACATACATACATATAAACGCAGATTCGAAAAATTTGGCTTGCTCGTTTAATTATGTCTATAAAGCAATCCTATCCTATCCTACTCTATTATATTCTACTAATATTATAAATGGGAAAGTGAGTTCGTATATTTATTTGTATGTTTGTTTGTTTTGTTTGTTAACACTTCACGCTATAACCACTGAACCTATTTAGATGAAATATGATAGTCTAATACCCAGGGAAGGACATAGGGTAGTTTTTATCTCGGAATTCCAACACACAGCTAGTTCTATATATTTGTTGAAAAACTCAGTCTATTAAGAAAACTGGTATCAAGTTAACAAAAAACCTAACATCACTTTAAAATTACGGTGAGACTTCAAAACAAATCAAAAGTTCTCGTACAAAAAAGAACGCCGCAAAATCGAGCCAACATCAAAACTTCTTAAAAATTAGTATTCGTTCACCACACTCGTCGGGGATTATGCAAACGACCCACCGAAGTTGCCACTTAAATAATATATGAAATTATGCAAAATACCCGGGCAAAGTGCGCTAGTGCTGTTACACGAGTTCGAAAAATCGAGATTTGTCGATTTTTCGAACAGTTCCGAAGTTTCCGAGATATCGGATGTACGTGACTGCGAGTTTGGAGTGCGGTGGTTTTTACAAGTTGAGTCTTGAATGAGTTTGGGGGTGATTGTGTTCGGGAGGTGCCTTGTGGTCACAAACTTTACCGGTATCTGCGGGGTATTTCAGAAGGGAACGACCCATAAAGGACACGACATAGTCAAAGTCAAAAATCATTTATCTTTGGATATTTGTATCACTTTATAAGTAAGATAAGACGCCGCTTAGCAGACAAAGGTTTCGACCCTCGCTCTGGATCTGGTTCAAAGAATTGCCATCACAATACAAAGAGGGAACGCAGCTAGTGTGATGGGCACCTTTGAACTAGGTACTATCCGAGACGGATTTTTTTAATTCTATTAAGTTTAGTTTTTATGTTGCCGTGTGGTTTCCGGCAGAGTAGAATAGGGCCACTCCAAGTCCTTCCGTGGATGTCGTAGAAGGCGACTTAGGAAATGCAAGCAAAACAAAGCTTATAAACAACAATGAGACTTCTCCAACCCGTCAGGCCAGCGAGGAGAGTGTAGGCCAAGTCCTCTGACTGCTCTGGCCAGGTATGGCTTTGGTAGTATTATGTCTAGAATGCACGTATTTTCTTCTATTTTCAGGACTTCTTTATTTACATTTTTTTCAATCCAGCTTATCCTTTTTATCCTACGCCAGCACCAAACTTCAAAAGCCTCCAGTTTTTGAATATAACCAACATAGAATTTAAAAAAATATCTCAACGAGAGAAAGAGAGTGAGAGAACAAGAACCAGAGTTGTTCAAAACTGTAGTCTGTGGTGAGTTTTACGCAAAGTATCAAAGCAATAGAAATTGTCCAGGACGTTTTGGAATTCTAATATAAAGATACGGCAATCTTCAAAAGTTTCAGCACGGATGATTTCTAAAACCCTCCGCCGAGGTCTTTCTATGAACAAAAAGAGTATTGAAACCTCGTGACACAATGCCGGATGCGACCTGACATCATCAGGGAATGAGGACGCGAAATAATAAGGCTTGGAGGTGGTCCAAAATACTAGAAGATAGCGATACTGAAAATGATCTTTTTCTGTCTTCAGCAGAAGAACTTGGTTTTATCGGTAAAGTTAAATGGAGATGTTTTTATTCCATTTGACTACCTCCGAGGCGTAATGGTTAACGTGCTAGTCCGGTATCCCGAAGGTTCCTGGTTTGATCCCCAGCCAGGGCAAGTTGGTAAATGGCTATTTACAAAATGTCCTGGGTCTTGGGTATTTTACTATTTATCATAAATTGTGTTAGTATCCCATAAAACAAGATTAAAACTTTCTTTAAGACTAGCTCACATATTTATGTGATCTGTCGCTTCTATATATTTTAATAATTTATTCCTTCCTGCTTTTTCTCTGGTAGTTTTAAGTCGTTCTAGGACCTTACTCCTTACTTTTCTGTTATTTGTCGGAAAATCTTTATCTTCGGTCTTCTTTTTCCTCTTCTCCGTTTTATTTTTCCTTATACTTATTATTCTTGCAAAATGCTGAAAAAAAATTTGAAGGTTTTATTTTGGTCTCACAGCTGTTTTAGATCCTAAGGTATTAAATATATGTATGTCAATAATCCGTTACTATATTGATTCATTTTTTCCTTCTTGCCCACTATCACGCCAATCCCTGGATCTTGTGGATCATAGGAGCAGACATAGCTTACTATGTCTGCTTAGAACCGCAAGATCCAAAATGCTGTCTTTCCCAGTCTGTAAAAAATTGAATCCGCCGTCGCTTATAGTGTATACCACTGGTTACAGCATTCGTACCCGCGCCTTTGTCTACTACGTACGCTGTTTGCTCCCGTTTTTAAAATTAAAACTATGTGGCTCAGGGTTGAAGCCTAGTTCAGATTGGACGAGTAGTAAATCTGAGTGACGGTTTCGGATAAATGAGAAAAGTAATTAATATTTATTTATTTTTTAATTCATTTATATCTATACATCTATATCTATATCTATACATATAATAAAACAGTAAAAGTGTATCTGTACATTAAATATATTTCCAAAAAAAATATATTGGGGGCGATGGAAACGTAGTAAGAGAGTAAGAATTTATAAAAATGTCGGTCTGTTTGTCTGTATGTCTGTTTGTCTGTTTGTACACGCTAATCTCCGGAAATACTGGACGGATTCAAATGAAACTTTTTTTGTTTTATAGATCTTAAGCCTGGGCAACATATAGGGTATAAATAATTTTGGAAAATGAAACACCTGATGCAGAACCATAATGGTCCAGCTAAACTATAAGAGGTATAAAAATGCCGCCTTAGTAAAAGTTGTTCAGCCTAATGAGCATTTTCCAGAGACATAAAGTCCATGCGAACGAAGTCGCGGGCTTCGGCTAGTTTATATGTTTATTAAGGAAATGTCACAAATAAAATACAATATGTCATATAAACACTGTCAAAACTATTTCGTAAGTACATACAAGTATCAGTCAAATAAACCACCCTTCATCGTTTCCAAATCAAATCAAATCAAATCAAATATATCTTTATTATCATAGGATATTTAAAATATCTCTTAATAATCGTCATTATTTTGTTGCACTATTGTTGACGTCAAATAGTTACTTACAGCTAAGTTTACTACCGCTTCCAAAGCGCTAGTGCAGAAGAAGCGGTAACAAACTGCACTGCACCTCTTCTCCAAGGACGTCAACTCACAATTAAATTAATACTTAAAGTTAATGTGGACAGAGAATACATTGTTTTGTTTTTTATGTCATATCATAATTTAAATTTAATTTTTAGAATGTCAAAATTTTAAAGTAAAGTCCCGTGCAAAGGTGCCCAAAATGCTGGCAGCATTGCCGCGCTGGATCGCAATGGCTATCCTTTGCATTAGAAACGAACCTGAGCGGGAGTCACCAGTCTTCTCTACATTCTGTGCCCTATCTCGCCGATCAGGCGCTTAGCATCAGCACCCCAGCAGCCTATCGTTTCTACCGCCACGGGGACGAAGCAATAATTTATTTTTATTTTTATTTTATTTTTATTTTATTAGGAAGACCAACAACTATTCTAACTTACATATATAACTATATAGACACAGAGAGTCCATTACAGGTCCTCACTGATAGAAAACATTGTATTTTATAAAAGATTACGATCTCTAAATATGAAGTTATCATTTCCATGCTCTCAAGAAACCGCATATTCAGTCAGTACTTAATTCATGTAAATATAATAGTATAGTAGTATACATATGGGATTACTTGTTAGGAAGTAAATAGTTACTTAATTTACTTACATCACATTTAAGTGTCATTGTCATTGTCGTTAACTACATTGCTTGGGAAAAAGAAATCAGTAAGAAGGCGTCTCAATCTAGGTATACTAGTAGTAAATATATCGATATCGACCTCAGTCGAAACCTGGTTGTAGCTATTACTTGTCCTCCAGAGAAATGAATTCTGTCTGTAGTTGGAGTATACTAAAGGGGTAAAAAACAAAGAGTTATTACGTAATATTCTGACTGGGGCTAGGAAACCTATCTTAGCAAGCAAATCCGGGCAGTCCACTACACTATTAACAATTTTTGAAAATAAAACCAAATCAGCTACATTTCTCCTCTTATCTAGTGGTACAAGGTGTTGTTTCGCGCACATATTATTGTATGAATCTGAACGATAGTCAATATGCAGTCGATAGCATAAATACCGAATAAACTTCTTTTGAATTGCCTCGATTCTTGAAATGTATGTATCATATCTGGGATTCCAGACCTGACAAGCGTACTCTAAATGACTCCTTACATAAGTACAGTATAAGATTTTAAAGGTTTTGGCTCGATTGAAATTTTTTGAATTACGCATCAAAAATCCTAGAGATTTGGAAGCTTTTTTAATTATGTTATCAATATGAATATCAAAAATTAATTTAGAGTCATGGAATACACCCAGATCCCGAATACCAGACTGTCTATTTAGTTCTGTTCCTTTAAGATAATATTTAGCGACAAATGGTTTGATCTTACGAGTAAATGTAACGACTGCACACTTATCCGGGTTCAAATCCAATCGATTACGAGTACAATAGTCAGCAAGTCTATCTAAGTCTTGTTGTAAAAGCTCAGCGTCAGCATTAGAAGATACGGAACTGAATACTTTCATGTCATCTGCATAACACAGAAGTTTAGATGATTTGAAACAACTACCTATATCATTAACAAATACTGTAAAAAGTAAAGGTCCCAGCAATGATCCCTGGGGAACGCCACTAGGAATCGGTACCCAGCTAGAAATATAATTACTGATCACAACTGCTTGCGTTCTATTCTCAAGATATGACGCGAACCATCTCAGAAGATCACCCTGTATACCCATACTGTATAACCTATTGATTAGAAGATTATGACTGATTCTATCGAAGGCCTTGCTGTAGTCTGTATAAACTACGTCTACCTGAAAGCCCTTATCCATTGAATCAGTAACATAATCATTAAGAAGAATTAGGTTAGATGTAGTAGATCGTCCTTTAAGAAACCCGTGCTGGTCATCACTGATTGACTGTTTAAGAGCAGGGAATACACGATTATAAGTCAATCGTTATAACAGTTTAACAATTATGCAGATCTTAGAAATCGGCCTGAAGTTATTAACCTCCGTCTTTGAGCCCTTTTTCGGAATTGGAGTGATATACGCTGACTTCCAGATGGCAGGCACACAATGCTCCTTAAATGATTTATTGAACAGTACCGAGATAGGTTTGGCAATGGCTTTTGCACAGCCCAAAAGAAAGCGAGCAGGTAAGTTGTCTGGCCCAGCCGACTTAGAAACGTCTAATTGAAGAATCAAATCATACACCTCAGCCTCATCAGTTACAATTGAGTGAATATCAGTTGAAGAATCTGACAGAAGAGGGTTATTAAGACATTTTAAGTCAACTGGATCCGGATCTGAAAAGTTAGATTTAAAATATTGTGAGAATAATTCACAGATTCCTGCGCCTGTATCAGCTTCAACATTACCATACCTCACACAGCTGGGTATCGAATTAGACTTGGATTTAGATTTGAAATAAGCCCAGAATTGTTTAGGAGATTTTTCAATAGATTTCTCAACTGATGAAATGTAAGTTTTAAAACAAGACTGTTCCATACGCTTTACCCGATCCCTTAAAACTATAAAAGATTGCAAATCTGAGAGGTTCCCGTATACCCTGTATTTACGATGGAATTTGTCCTTTTCTTTAATAGCCTTCTTTAATGCAGAGGAATACCAGGAAGGGAATCTATCATGAGTAACCAACTTCGAGGGTATATATTTATTACGTAACTTATTAAATATGTCATAAAAATAACTAGTAGCATCCTCCATAGATCTGCTTGAAAATTCGAGGTCCCAGTCAATCAAAGACAACTCACGACTTATGCTTTCATAATCACCCTTATTAAATATCCAGCTCGAGAAAGCCCACCGAGATATCAAGAACGGCGTGATTCGGGTCAATAGGTACCAAAGGCGTCGGACATTCGTTTACCGACACAACATCATTACAGAGAACTAGATCTAATATCCTATTAAATTTATTAGGTACACCATTAAATTGACGCAGGTTAAGAAATGCCAGTTCATCGATAAAATAAATTTCGTGTGATTTAGTCACATTAGAGGGTAAAAAATAAGTCTCGGCAGTGGACAATGTCCACGTTATATCGCTCATATTGAAGTCGCCTAAAATTAAATATCTACACGACTCATTTTCAGACATGTTAATGTTATTTAGATTCTCCATGAAATTATGTAATTGTTGTTTAAAACTAAAACCCCCTTTTTGCGCACATAGGTAAAGTACACAAACATATAACCTGATATAACTATTCGATTGCGGAATCCTAAGGCTAATCCACAAGTCTTCCGCAGACGAACTAAAACTAGACTCCAGTTGCACGGTTAACTCCTTCCGAACAGCAATAAGTACACCACCGCCAAATTTTTGTTCCGTCAACGCATAATCACGGTCACGCCGCCATACAATATACCTACTGTCGAACAACTCATTATCCTGTATACTATCCACCAACCAGGTCTCCGTTATAATAATCAAATCGTATAGATTATTAGAACATAAGTTACGATAAAATGTTTCAGTCTTTGTTCGAAGTCCACGCACGTTCTGGTAATAAATACATAGTTTTTCATTATTTTTAAACTGCAATGGAGACAAATTAACCATAATCAATTTTAAAGTTACGTAAAAACAAGATAAGTATCTTAATATGAATAAAATTAACGAACGTGTATGAACTACATTTTAAATAAGTATAAGTATAATCTGTCTGCGAATAAACGCGTGAACTATGCATAAAATGTATAACTATAACTGGTCTGTTAACAACACAAGTACCTAATCCACTGTGCAGCAGGGATAACAAGAAATAGTGACAGCATTTCATGCTAATTGGTGTGAGCAGGATAGTTAATAGTTTATTGGTTACCTGATTGTAAACAGTGCGTAGATACGGTGGTGGGATGCGCCGACGCAGCGAACCAAGGTCGCATGCCCAGGCGGGGATATCGACAGCGGTCATAAACATTTTTACTGTTTTTAACAAGCGATGCAGTAAACGACAAACAAATGAATTGATGTATGTAATTATTTTATGAGATAATAGTCCGAATATGCAAATGCAAGTGAGAGAAAGAAATGAACGGGTTACCAGATTTAGTATACCGTCAACAAAAGTCCGAAACAAACTTAAAAAACAAGTTAACTTAGTCCATTTAAATCAGATTCACTGTTAATCACGATGACCCGCGAAGCGTCTGTTTTACGAACATGAATTTTACCGAATTTCACCCAGATATACTTGTAGTCTTTTGGTTTCAGAGTAGACTTGCACAGCGTTAGAAGACTTTTTGACTGTGAAGTAAGGTGATCATTGACGTAGACTCGTCCTTCAGCATTCGAAAATCCAAGATCTTTGGCCAACAAGGTCTTCTTAGCACGCGCTGCAGCGACAAAATCTTCTTTTATGTATCTATTGGTGAACGCCGCAATGATAGATTTTTCTTTTGAACCGAAGACTGGCACTCTCGATATGTAACTGATAGAATCTTTAGAAAAATTAAAATTGACTAAGTTACTGATAGATTCCATGATGGAAAACAGATTTTCTTCTTTTCTTAGAGGAACTCCCTTAATTTCCACATTGCTTAGCCTTACACGTTGTTCAAAAGCGGCTATACTTCTGTTAACGCCATATAGATCATTATGAATCGACGTTACACTATGCTGAACATCCTCAATTAACGGAATCTTATTTTCGAGAGCTACTATCCTCTCAGTATGCTCAACGATAGAAGCGCTGTTGTACTCATGCAAACGTTTTAAATCCAAAAGCTCCTCTTTAATGCTTCTAATGTCCTGTTGCAACACTGGGAGGCTTGAGAGCTGTTTCTTCATGTCGCGAAGTTCGGAGAAAATAGTATCAAGGGTGACCTCAGTGATAGGGCTGGAAGAGGTTTGCGGTGGCGTGGGCGACAATCTTCTGCACATTGGACATTTCCAAGCCGCTCTTCTATCAGGACCGAGCTTCCTGTAGCCTGCCTCGGTGATATTAGCACAACTAAAGTCCAGGTGTCTTTTACAAGAACCACACTGGACACCATCGTTAAAGGGAGTTTCGCAGGACGCACACTTCATCATTAAAAAGATCGCAACAGTGAAGTTAGAAAAAGGTTGACGATATCTGAGACTCTGGTTAAACACTGTACACGTCCGTATAGCAGAGATCGAGAATCGAGACTGAGAGATAATGCGGCTCCAGAGCCGCGAACTTCACACGCTTTCTCTCCCCTGCGTTTATTCATTTATTTCATATATTTTTATTAATCTATTTATTTATTCATGCATTTATTTCTTTATTTAGTATGTATATAATTTTTTAATTTATAAATATTTAAAAATCGGGTTTATAAATAAATAAGCTAGTACTGAGTAGCGGAACTACATATTCTAATTGATATCCATATCGCCACGTATTATTTGCAAGGGAAAACCAGACGTTTAGAAAACAGTATCTAATTTGAGTTGTTGGAGAGTAGCAAATCATGAAGTGATACATACTATCACGTCTTTATCCCTAATGGGGCAGACAGAGCATTTTGGGTCTTGCGGTTCTATGCAGAGCCCTGGGCCGCAAGACCCGAAAGCCACTTTTAGCGTCATGGTGGGCGAGAAGATGGAAAAGCAATCAATACAGTGATGGGTTGCTAGCCGCATCGCCTGTTAACATGATTTGCATTTTTGCCCACTCCCTCTATCGGCTTTTACGATCTGCGTGGGAAGAGAAGCAGCTGGTACATTCTAAGTTTTTTTATTTCTCCCAGACCAGCATGGGAGTGATTGACAACAAACATCCAAAGATGAATAACCCCTACGCTGTCACTATAAATGATTTTGACTTTGACTGTGACTTTAAATCCCAATGTGAACACAATACGAAATTGCAGTATCGTCACGGATTTTTTATTTTTCGGTTCTTTATAAATGGCTCTATGTTTTTAATTCTCAGTTGTCACAGAAAAATTGTTCTGTGATATTGCAGGCAATAGCGTGAAATGAGAGGAGCCTTTTGGTTTTTCATGAAAATGGAATTCGGTGTGAATTGTCAACAGGCTGTCTTGGAAAGCTTTTTATAATATTATTTTTCTTAGCTTCTGTGAAAATGTGTATTTTTGAAGTGAAAACTTCTTTAGCGGCGTTGTGCACTTTTTTTGGAATGGGTAAAAAACAGGACAGGTCAGGACACGTGACCTGATCGAAAATTCGTAAGACGGATGGAGAGTAGACAGCTGGCGCGGCGTAGGAGAGGGAGTATCCCCCTCTCTTTCTACGGCGCCGCGAAAATGTATGCCTGCGCCTGCTGTTTCGTATATCAAAAATGCACAATGTTAATATTCAAGTTTTCACTTCTGCCGGCACTCCCAGAGTGCAACCCGTCGTTTTTTTTACAATATTATTATGACTTTATTTCTAAGAGGGAGAGAGAGAGACTAGGTCATTAAGCCAAAGGTTACTTTCGACGTGATTTTGAGCGAGAACGAGGAAAAAAGGAATCAATATAGTGATGGGTTGCAAGCCTAATCGACTAGGTATTCAAATTTTCGTCCATTCCTTCGATACGCTTTTACGGTCTGTAAGGGAAGAGAAGCATCATCATCATCATCAGCCGAGCCAACCGGGAAATATTCCCGGTTGCATCCTCAGCAGTAATGCTTCAGAGCCCGGGGTCCGCTACCTAACCAAGAGGTTACCTACGAGATTACTGGTTTTTACACAGAGCGACTGCCGTCTGACCTCCGCAAGTTGACCGATTAACTGATCCGAGTTGGTAAGGAAAGCCAAAAATTATTTTTCGTATTTCAATATACCTATGTTTCTTGGGAAACTTGCTCAATATCATGGACTGAATTCACTCTTAAAATAGTTTCAGTATGCTTTGTTAAACCTTATATATTTTTCAATGCCTTGTTTGCAGTCGATTTATCTTCTGAAGATTAAAACTAGTTCAGCAAGTATGCAAGTTAGTAAAGTCTGCGAAGACTGAAGTTACCGATCCATCTTAGGTAAAATGGCCTTAGTTTTTAATATAATAATAACAGGCCAAGTGCGTGTCGGGCCACGTGCAATGGAGGGTTCCGTAGTTACGAATGACGAGTTTGAGTTCAAGCGACTAAACATTTTATGATTTTTTTTCTTTTCCGAGTACAATGTAAAACTCAGTCGCCTAAAACTTTTTATTTTTTATATATGTAAACCCAACTTAGCTCTGATAGTTTCTCAGTACTTCTCTATAACATCGGTGTATATAATACTATTGCTGTGATTTTTTCCAGCTTCCTGGTACTTATAGTCTGTTTGTAGAACCGCGAACGAAGACGAAGACAGACAGATAGACAGACAGACAGACACGACGAAACTATAAGGGTTCCTTGTTTACTCCTTAACCTTAAAAAAGGAAGGTTTGTAAGTTAAGTCAGAAATTTGAAAGCAGTGTTTAAAAAATGTATAACTCCTTAGTAATTTCTTAAAGCAAACCCTTGCAAACAAGGTTGTATTGAATAATTAGCTGTCAGACCACTGACGTAAGAATTTTTATAAAATGTTCCCGGAATATTGTATTTCCGTGGGAAGAAAAGTAGAACGAGTAGAAAACATAAAAAAAACGAGTTGGTATGTATATTACTGCAAAGTTTTCTTGAGGAAATTCTCATTTTCTCGCGCTGGAACTATTTTAGTGTTTTAAAGTTTAAAAGTATGTTGATATTGTAAATGGGAGCATATTTTGAGTCTAAATCTTAAAACTACGCTGAAGTTACGCGACAGAATTTCGGCGGATGCCTGAAATTGTATTTAATAGTACTAGTAACAAGTTTTTAGTAAAATGCACCTCCGTCTTTGTCCGTCTCATATTCCTGTTCATCTACATACCTATTGTTATTGTTCGGAAGAGATCGTTTTAGTGATAACATCGCCCATGTAAAACTTTTTCTTTGTGTTACATTTTTCTATTTCGTGTACAATAAAGATATAAACCGAAATTACGTCACGTTTTTTACTAAGAAATAATTTAGCCGCGGAACTTCAGCCGCGCAACTTTGGCACGATGTATTTAGTAGACAAGTACTATAAAGTTATGTAAGTCAAGTCAAAAATATTTGATTTAAAATGTTTAATTTATTAGTCTTAGTTTCTAATGATGAATTATTTTTCATGTCTGTAAAAATGTAAAAATGTGTATTTTCTTCTTTTGGAGCCGAAAACCTATTGTAATTAAATGATAAGTACCTGAACCTGTACATTTTTTTAAATTATCTAAAAACAATAAAAATTAAAAATATAATATATAATCTTGAACATAAAAAAAGTAAGTCACCAAGTGGGATTCGAACCCGTAACACTCTTTTTTGCCGTCCGCGTCTTGAACCGTTGGGCCAGACGGATAGTGGCCGGCAGGACGAAATAAGCGACCATATTCTGCGTGGAAAGAAAAACGCATGAAAACTCAAAAACACGCGTTTTCCCAAACATAAGACTAATCTAGATCGATTGTTTACCCCCGAAAACCCGCATATACAAAATTTCAGCGAAATCGTTAGAGCCGTTTCCGAGATAACAGAAATAAATTTATATACATACAAATAAATATACAAGAATTGCTCGTTTAAAGGAATAAGATATTAACTAGTGTCAAATTATTGAAAGTCTATCTATCCTAACGGGGTAAACAGAGCCCAGAGGGGCCGTAAGACCAAAAAGACTACTTTAAGCATAATAGTGAGAGAAGAGATGGAAAAAGGAATCAAAATAGTGATGGGTTGCTGGCCGCATAGCATACTCGATCGTCTTTTACGATTTGCACGGGTACAGAAGCAATTGGTATCATCATCATTTCTTTTTAGTCTCCTCTGCAGGAACACAACCCTCTCTGTACTACCAGAGCAGCCAAAGGGCTTGGCCTACACTCTCCTCGCTCGCCAGACGAGTTGGAGAGGTTCCACTGATGTTCACAAGCTTTGTTTAGCTTGTATTTCCTAAGTCGCCTAAGTCATCCATGGAAGACTTGGAGTGGTCCTATTACTCTGCCGGCACACGGCGCAGCAGTAGCAGTTGGTATAATTTTTTTTCTTTTCTCCCACACCAGTATGGAAGATAATTCACAAATAATTACATAAAATTGATAAACAGTGCTCAGCAGTGTCTCCGCCAAGTCTGTAATTATAATGAAATTTGCCGCTGTCACGGCGAACTCAGAGTATGCTAATTGTTTAGGCCCGCCTCAGTCAGGGCTGGCTCTTTTTCACTTCTTCTTTCTTATCGTGTGTGTTAGTGACTAACACTAGTGTCAAAGTTTTTAAACCGCCTTAAAGGCCTCTGACATGGTTTTAGGTAACGACCAATGTCAAAGACAGTGACCGGGACCGACGGCTTAACGTGCCCTCCGAAGCACGGATCATCTTACTTATCAGACAATCAGGTGATCAGCCTGCAATGTCCTAACCAAACTAGGACAACAACACAAAGTCGTTGCCCCCGCCGGGAATCGAACCCGCGACCTCCGGGCATGAGCCGAACGCTTAACCACTACACCACGGAGGCAGTTACACTCTTGTGCACTCTTTTTCACTTTGCAGCTCTGAAGGACTCCAAGTAGTTTAAAGTATTTATTGGGTTACGCGTCTTGCTTAAGTTTTGTCAGTTTATAACGTAGTTATGTAAATACACTTTATACCAGTGCGGTCCAAAAGATTTTGGCTGGAGAAAATTGAGGGTTTAAAAACATAAAAAAATTTCATAGTGTTTGTTATTTATTCTGTTTTTTTTTTATATAGTTGAAGTTTCTGTTTGTTGGAATTTTGGTTTGACGGCGTTTAAAACATTTGGAAATCTAAAAGGTTTCGAAATGTTTTAAGTTGGATTTTTGTTTAGAGTCAGCCCGACCGATATAAAAACAAGATTAGATGCTGTGTACAGGTATACCTCTCCATATTTTTTTTATCAAAGAAATATTTATGGGATAAGCCCGCCTTTGTATAAATTTATAATATTTTTAATTGTGTCTCTATATGTTTTGGTACAAATAAGGGATAACTAACTAGTAATGGACATTGAGTGTAACATTATATCATACACACACATACACCATCACATATTTATGGTAAATGTGGGGCGGTCACAAAATGCTATATTTTGTCCTGTCATAAGCAATCACAGCACACGATTCAAAGTCAGCCTGTATAGAGCCCGTCTACTTACTTATTAAATAACGCCAAATTCTGACTTCTCGGCTGAAAGAGCAAAAAATTAACCTTCTCAAAGAGATAATCTGACTTATAAGCCATCTTGTGTCTCTTTCCCTCTTATGAGAATTAACTGTTGCAAGAATGAGACTTAGCTAAACATCATAAAAAAGTAACTTGTATGACAAATTAATGACACGCCATTGGGTCCGCACGAATAAAAAAACGCATTTGCCAACCCTAAAACCAAACAGCCAAACGCCAAAAGTAAGTAACCACCGGTTGTGTATTTCGCGCTAAGGAATTAAATTGAATCGTTTCGCGATTCCGTACCATCGAGTTCCTAACAATAATTAGGGTTTGCGAAACTCCGCGAAAAATTACAAAGAACGCGCCTTTCACTTATTCAAATTGTTCGAGTTTGCCAACTTCGATAGCGACGGAATAAAATATACAAGCACCTTAAGATTCTCAACGTTGTTCTTTGATTTTCCTTTTTTATTCAAATTATTTGTTGTAGAGTTACTTTAGTTCTGTTTACTTAAGTCCTGTTTACTTTGAGTACAGAAAATACAAAAGAATAGGTGAGTGGATGAGTATTTGTTTTTTTTGTGTTAAAAAGTAGAAAAGAGTCGGCCGTTTCGGGGAACATTCTGCGACCAAATTTCTAAAAAAGGGGAGGTAAAAAGTACCCGTAACCGGCGGGCTTGAATGAAGAGATTGATGAGTGTAGATGAAACAAAAGAGGATTGTCAGGATCGAAGCAAGTGGAGTTCCATATTAGTCTCTGCCTACCGCTGTGGGAAACACGCAATTCAATTCAATTTCAATTCAATTTGTTTATTCAGTAACAATAATACATTGCATTCGAATATAATATGTACACCTTAATATCTAATTACTTATTTTAACAATCCAATTTAAAGTGGCAAATCCGTTTTTTAATTAATTAAATTATTACACACACATATATAGAAATAGAAGCAATTAGAACTCTTCAACATTATAGCAGCACTTCTCAAGCAGTAAAATGCGTGATATTATGTATGTATGTTGTGTTACAAAATTTTTGATTATTGCTTTTTAATAAAGCAATAATCAAAAATTTTGTAACACATTTTGAATTTTTTACTAGAAGCGCCCGGCGGTGTTTTACCCGTGGATAAATTAGCCTACGTGTTAATCCAGTGTGTCAGTTTCCTGCAATACCAAATTTTAACAAAATTGGTTAAGCCGTTTGCACGTGAAGAAGTAACAAACACACACACACACACACAAACTTTCGCCGCATACGCATTACTAGCGCTTTCGTAAGTTAACTGATGCTGAGAGTTGTCCACACTTTGATGGGTTGTGAGTATGTAAGTGACATTAAAAATTTTAGATCTCCGTACTTTGAAAGGCACCGTTGGTCCTGGCTGTCATCACTGTATGGCAGTCAAGATATGTGGGATGCCTTTAAGCAGTTTGAAACCGTTCTGACACCAGTGTTGGCAATTGACACATACGAAAAACAAACATTTCTCAAAGTCATTAAAACAAATTACCAAAAAATCAATGACGTCATCAAATATTTTTGACAGGGTTGGCACTAATCTTACTTAAATTACGAGAACGGCTGCATATCAATCAAAATACATTTTTCTCTAGTATCCGATATCATATTATAAATAACAAGCACAGGGTACACAAATTCTATGTGTCTGTATGAAATGCACGCTACTGCCAAACATAGTACAAAACCACTTTATATTCCAGGCTCCGATATAAATTATAACCATACAATACGCTATTCATAGTAAGTAATTAGGCTGAAGGCTCTTTGTGTAATAGGTATAAGAGCCTATTTATGCGTAGTAGAGGCGTAAGGGCAAATGTTGGTTGCCCAGAGCGCCGAACAACAAGGGGCATAAGTATGTCTTTTTTCAAGTGTGTTAATCTAATCTTGATGGGTACTTCTTATTTAATAAGCTGACACCAGTACAAAGTGGATTGCGTCATAAGGACAGTAAATAAATAGTAGGTGTTTAAGTTATTTCATTTAAATAACATATTTTATTGAGAAAGAGAAATAAAAACTTAACTTGATTATCCTTAATTGTTTGTAAAATTTAAAGTTACTGAATAAATAGTTTAAAAAAAGGTATATATTGATATGGACCTAGATAATAATTTAATGTTGCCTGAAATAAATGAATTGATTGATAAGAAGAACTAGGTTCTTGTCTGTGGAGTATTTTTCATGTCTCTCTATTTTCGGCTAAATGTTTCACCTCATTAAACGTCATGACTTATTATGACATGACTGCCTAATTGTGTAGGTAATAAAACTAAGTCTCGAATGAATTTGGGAATCTAAATGAAACCTAAAAAAATTAACTATACAATGTTTAGTATAAAATTGGTTTGAGGCTATATAAAAGAGACTTAAAATCCGCGATTTAATCAGTATAAATATGTGACAAATGTTTGTACAAAGAAGTAAGAAGTATTTTAAGTTATTTTTAACAAGGGTATAGGACATACTACTGTACTGAGTTTTTATGAATCAACGTATCTTCTAAGTAGTGATAATTTGAAATGCATTTGATAACATTACAACTGTTTTTAAAATTTTATTTTCGTTTATTGATAAACCAACAATGATACAGTTTCTCATAGTTGCAAAATATACAATATACTTTATAGAGCCAAAAAAGGTTTACACAGTTTTTCATCAATACAAATGCACTTAATGATATTAACAACCGCAAACAAAAGGTTACACAACTATTTTCATATTGAAATTTTAACCAATCAGTTATTGTAGGATGAATTCATTCAGGTTTTATAACATTTTGTATATATTTTTTGAAATTCATTTAATTACAGATATCTACAAATACATTTTCACGTTATATCCCTGACGGGGCAGACAGAGCCCAGGGCCGTAAGACCCAAAGGCCACGCTTAGCGTGATTGTGGGCGTTAAGATGGAAAAGGAATCAAAATAGTGATGGGTTGCTAGCCGCTTCGCCTATTATCATGATTCAAATCTCGCCCATTCTCTCGATCGGATTATACGATCTGCCCGGGAAGAGAAAAATATTTAGCTTTTGAGAGAATGAGCGCAAAAACAATCTTTGCTCAGGGGCTGCACTCTAGCTAGGTACTGGCAATGTTTATAAGTGCCGCTTGAAGGATAATAAATTACATCTATTCATCGCGAATTTCATTTGTTTATCGATAAAGGAGTACTCGATTCGATTCGATACTGAATCGAAATTGCGGCGGAATCGTTAATTTATAAAATCGGTGTTGAGATATTTTGTTGGACTCACAGTCATCAAGGATATACAAAACTTTGTAAAGTTTTGACAAAGGCCTACTAAAAATCTGTTGGTAGAAAAAAATATATTTTTAAACTTCAAAAATACTATACGCGACTGTGATTTGACCTGGAGTCGTCTCTCATTCATATTACAGGCTATAGTTATAAAATAAAATCCACGGAATCTTTTATGCCAATTTTTACCCTATTTTCCATTTTTACCCAACATTATTCCATTTTTACCCAACAACAACAGAGTTACGCTAAAACAGTGCCTGCAGCAACGCGAAATGCAGAGAACTTTTAATATTGCATCGCGTCCTGATTCCCTGCATGTTGCAATGCTAACTTTTTAATTGGACTTATGTTTCATGTTTGCGAAAGTATACGACCTCGTTTTTGAAACAAGGCAAACAGACATACGGACAAGATTCTTTTCTGGGTTTCTTACATACATACATACATACTATGACGTCTTTATCCCTAATGGGGCAGACAGAGCATTTTGGGTCTTGCGGTTCTATGCAGAGCCCAGGGCCGCAAGACCCAAAAGCCACTTTTAGCGTCATGGTGGGCGAGAAGATGGAAAATCAATCAATACAGTGATGGGTTGCTAGCCGCATCGCCTGTTAACATGATTTACATTTTTGCCCATTCCCTCGATCGGCTTTTACGATCTGCGTGGGAAGAGAAGCAGCTGGTACATTCTAAGTTTTTTTTATTTCTCCCAGACCAGCATGGGAGAGTTCATTCTGGGTTTCTTGTCTGTATAAAAAGTGTTTGTTTGTTTGTTAAATCTTTATAATATTGTACATAAACACAAGACACAAAAACACAAGTTAGAAGTAGAAAACAGTACAAAGGCGGACTTATCCCAGATAGGGATCTCTTCTAGTCAACCTTGAAATGTTGGTCTGTATATAAAAAAATGGCTGATCCGCGTGTCAACTCGTGAACGGGTGCTGCCGAGAGGGATTGATCAGCTCGGCTTTGCTTTTTTGACTACAATTTTTTCTTATTGCGCAATTTATAAGAACGTAGATTTAATTAGGATAGAAAAAGAGAAAAGATTAAAGAGGGTTGTTATAACTTTAAACCTAATGACTGTCTGTCAGTGGCATCGTTGCTCTTGAACAGATGGACCGATTTAAATGCAGTTTTTTTTACGTGAAAGCAAGTTCCCTTGCGGTGGTTCTTAGCTATGTTTGATGAAAATAAGTTCAGCCGTTTACTTACAAGTTATTGGGGTTTAGCGTTTGAAAGTAAGGGGATTTTTAATTTGCCCAGTAAATAAACCTGTATTAGCTTATATCCTACTAATATTATAAATGCAAAAGTGAATTTGTATATTTGTTTGTTTGTTACCTCTTCACGCTTCAACTACTTAACCGATTTGGATGAAATTTGGTATGGATAATATAGTTTGAGTCTCGGGGAAGGACATAGGATAGTTTTTATCCCGAAATTCACACGGGGAGCGAAGCCCGCGGGGACAACTCGTGTTTGATATTATTAAAATGCGAAAGTTAGTATGGTATGGTGTTTGTTTAGCTTTCACTCTTAATCATTTGAAAGGGTTTACTTGTGAGGTGGTCTCATATAAATTTTATCAAAATCGGTTGAGTTGTTAGGGGTTAAAGTCGGTTTTTATTTTTGAAGTTATAGTAGGTAAGTAATAAATTGAATATTTGAAAAATACCTACCATTATATTTATAGAAAGGTCTTTTTTACAAGAGGAATAAATCAAGATATCAAGAAGGTCGAAGTTCAAAGCTAGGTACAAAGGATCACTTCGATGTGATAAGCACCCCGATCCAGGGTCGAACTTTTGTCAAATTTAATTAATAAATACGTCCGAAAATATCACACTAAATTTAGTACATTTTCCTAAAGGTATTTTTGTATTTTGATTTTTTTTAGTAAAACTGTGGAACTGAAGATCGCCGCTTGACAGCATCAGACCATGGGCCGAACTTTGACCCTTGTCAATACTTATATAAACATTTTTCGAAAAGGCTTTTTAAATATGTTATATTTTTCTACTTAATTAGTAGAACGAACAAAAAAGATGAAAGTAATAATTTTTTTAAACTAGAAAAGAATAGCCGTGAGAATAGGACCACTTTCTATGATGTCGTAGAAGGCGACTTAGGGAATACAAGCTAAACAAAGCTCATAAACATCAATGAGACCTACTATCCTACTAATATTATAAATGCAAAAGTGAGTTTGTCTATTTGTTTGTTTGTTTGTTACCTCTTCACGCTTCAACTACTGGACCGATTTGGATGAAATTTGGTATGGATATAGTTTGAGACTGAGTTTTTATCCCAAAATTCCCACGGGGAGCGCAGCCCCCGGGCACAGCTATTATTTCGTAAAGTACTAGAGATCACTGTAATTAAACTGCCTCCGTGGTGTAGTGGTTAGAGCGTTCGGCTCATACCCGGAGGTCGCGGGTTCGATTCCTAGTGGGGGCAACGACTTTGTGTTGTTGTCCTAGTTTGGTTAAGACATTGCAGGCTGATCACCTGATTGTCCGATAAGTAAGACGATCCGTGCTTCGGAGGGCACGTTAAGCCGTCGGTCCCGGTCACTGTCTTTGACATTGGTCGTTACCTAAAACCATGTCAGAGGGCTTTAAGGCGGTTTAAAAACTCTGACATTAGTGTTAGTCACTAACACACTCGATAAGAAGAAGAAGCTTAATGGTTTATGTAGCAAGAGGAAGAGGAAGGCCGAGAAAGTCGTGGGACGAATGCGTAAGATCGGATATGGGGGAACGGGGGGTCAGTACAGAGATGCAAAGGATAGAAGGTTATGGAGGGAGTTGACATACAGAGCCGACCCCAAATAGGGAAAAGGCAACGAAGAAGGTTTATGTAGCAAAAATAAATATGTATTATGGATAACTGTGTCTAATATTTATACACACTATCACGTCTTTATCCCTAATGGGGCAGACAGAGCATTTTGGGTCTTGCGGTGCTATGCAGAGCCCAGGGCCGCAAGACCCAAAAGCCACTTTTAGCGTCATGGTGGGCGAGAAGATGGAAAAGCAAGCAATACAGTGATGGGTTGCTAGCCGCATCGCCTGTTAACATGATTTGCATTTTTGCCCATTCCCTCGATCGGCTTTTACGATCTGCGTGGGAAGAGAAGCAGCTGGTACATTCTAAGTATTTTTTATTTCTCCCAGACCAGCATGGGAGGATATGGGGATAATATTTATTTTTATGATAAACCTGTCGCCCAAAACTTTTGCTTCGGTGTGATAACATCCCGACCCAGCGCCGGACTCTGACCGTGTCAATACTCAAATAAATACGGCCATGATTCGATTTGTCTATATTCAAATCCGTCCCTTCTTGTCTAAATAAACTTATGGATTTTTCCCTTTGATTTCGTGACTTCCCGAGCGAATGAATATTTTTGCGGGTATCCGAAACTCGAGGTAATGAAAGGAAAAGGCCGTTTTGTGTTCTTGCTGGATGATATTTTATTGAATTGGGTAATTGAATTAATTTCACAAGTAACAATGAGTTGGATTTTCCATACACGTTTCGAACGACTGTGGTGACGACAGAGTAGAATGCAATCCGCTCTTGGATTAAAGGACTAATGCACAAATACAATACAACACGATACAATACGATACAATACGATACGATACGATACGATGTAATACGATTTGAAAACTTTATTGCACCAAAAGACATTAAGAATTTCGGAATACTTATAAATAAGTACGTCATAGTTATAATGCGGTACAAAGCTCATGCGACAGCAGCATTTTCAAGAAATAATATTCTTTTAATGATTATTATTTTTCACCAAATTACACCTTTTTAGTAATTATAGTCTCTAAGTACCTAAACCCGCGGACGGACAGACATGGCATAACTATAAGATGTTCCTTATTTACTACAGAACCAAAAACAACTATTATGTTTGCCAGATATATAATATTCCATAATGTTTTGGGAGAAAACTCCCTGCCCGCATTGAAAAGAGTGTATCATTCCCGTGGTATGTAAAGGCTTGTTTATGCGCGCTCTCGTCCGCAGGCATAACTAACTGCATTACTGCACTGTGATGCTGCACTTTGGATGTGGTCCAAGTTTTAAGAGACACCGAGTACTATCATACTTCTCTTCTTTCTCCCTAACTACCTCCGTGGCGTAGTGGTTATTGTGAGAGACAACGAGTACTGATACTTCCTCCTCCCTTTTTGACTATTTGACGACCTCCGATTCGTAGACGTGCGACCACCACGCTAGTCCGCCACTCAGAGGTTCCGGGGTTCGATCCCCAGTCAGGGCAAGTTGGAAAATGGCCTTTTTCAATGTTTATCTATATATGTATAATTGTATATTGTATCGTTGAGTTAGTATCTCATAACACGAGTCTTAAACTTATTATGCGGCTAGCTCAATCAGTGTAATTTGTCCCTATATATTTATTTATTTCTCCCTATCTCACTTCTGCCTTTCCTCACCTGTTTTCGTCAAACATCTCTTGACTAAGAGAGAAAAAGACTTCCACTGATATTTTCCCCCCTTCTTTCTTGGAACCAAATAAAGTCATTTATAAATTTAAATAAATATTTTTTCCTAAGCTAAAATTGTGGAATGAATGTTTTTTTCCGTCGAGGTCATCGCGCTGTCTCTTAATATTAAACGAGCGAGCTAAGTTTTCCGAGTCGACTTGAACAATAATTAATAAATATATAGGGACAAATTACACTGATTGAGCTAGCCCCAAAGTAAGTTCGAGACTTGTGTTATGGGATACTAATCAACACAACTGATACTGATATACATACAATCCGGCGTTTGTATGTATATTTGTACAACGATATCTCGAGAATTTTTAGTGGAATATTTAAGAGATTTAGTAGATGTGATATAGACGTATCTATTGCACGTATGTCCCTTTCACGTTGTATAACAAACTTTGTAAGTTAAAACATGCCATCAGTCTAAACGTTGCCGAGATATGGCGTTCGCGAGTTCACAGTTCGGGTCGAACAACTAGTTATCTCGTTTTTAGGGTTCCGTCGCCAAACGGCAAAAAACTGAACCCTTATGGATTTGTCATGTCTGTCTGTCTGTCCGTCCGTATGTCACAGCCACTTTTTTCATCAAACCCATACGTATGGGGTATCTATGGATAGGTCTTCAAAAATGATATTGAGGTTTCTAATATCATTTTTTTCTAAACTGAATACTTTGCGCGAGAGACACTTCCAAAGTGGAAAAAAGTGTCCCCCCCCCCCGTAACTTCTTAAAATTATGATGTTCACTACCATGAAAACTACCAGCGAAAATTGGTTTGAACGTTTTTTAATACGTCATAAATCATAAACCGCAATTTACCTTTCATTCAATCAACACAAATAATTGTAATTTTTAGTTTTAATTTTAGTTTTAATTTAAATATTAATAAGTTTGTATAGTTTTAATTTAAGTTAAATTTATTTTTTTTCCAATAAAGCAATCAGTTTAAAAAAAAAACACAAATATAAAAATTAAAAAAAAAATATATGTACTACAAGACTTTTATATTATGTTACTGGCATAGGTGAGTCCGACTCGCACTTGGCCGCTTTTTTGTTTTCTCTCTCTAAATCGCCGTCGCTTATGACTTAAGCCACCATCACGTGAGACCATTAAATATTCACAGCACGGGCGAGCTAGTTCACACTGGAGGTAGACGAGGGTAACGAGATTATTACAATATTTTATTGACTATGAAGTAACCACAGGTTCATACGGTAATCCAGATGGAAGAATATTACTGTGATCACCAACCTGCCTGCTTAATAAGATCACCATCTTACCTTTCGTGTGTACAAGTGGCCAACACTGGTGTCAGACTTTTTAAGCTGCCTTAAGAGTCCCCCGACCCTAGACTTCTCCATACAAACGTAGTCTACGTTTAATTTTGAAACCACATGTCAGATTCCGGTAAAAATTGGTAATTGTAAAGAAATTGCAATTATCTAGGGTTATAACTGGTTTCCTACAGTAAAATTATGAACTGGAAAGAAAATATAACGATTTAGAAGTTTCCCATACTAATGGTCAAAAATGATATAAAACACTATATTCTATTTCAAGTTCATATTTTTAGTGTCGGAAACTAGTTATAAACCTAGATAATTGCAATATCTTTGAAATTACAAAATTTTGCCCAAATCGGACATGTCGTTTTGAAATAAAACGTAGACTACGTTTGTATGGAAAGTTGTATTTTGGTCTAGGGTCGGGGGACCCTTAAGGCATCTGACATAGATTGACGACTGCCGTACAATGATGACAGCTGGGACCAACGGCTTAAACGTGCCTTCCGAAGCATGGAGGAGCTCGAGAAATTTATATGCCACTTGTGGTCACCCATCCAAGTGCGGACTACGCCCAATGTCGCTTTACTTGCGAGAGCGCTAGTAAGTAGTAGTAATAGTAATAAGTGGTGATCAAATCAAGAGGATAGTGTCGTTGTACTCCAGGTAAGAACAATGTTTCTTACTACGAAATCGAGAGGTTTATGAAGAACACTTAATTTAAATTAATTCAATGAAAAATAATTATAAAAATAGTAAAAAAAATATTATTGACGAAAATATTCCTCTCTTTTATCTAACGAGGATAAAAATTGTTCAGTTTGGCGTCGAAACTCTTGATCCGTGGGGTGCAAGAGTTAAAATAAAAAAAATATAACATCTCAAGTGTCAAGAGGGCTGGCTCATATCTCGCGTAGGATTTGGAGGATTGCCGTAGCTATTCAGCGCGAGAATACAGCCAGTATTCCTGGCACCATAATACTGCGGACGGAGATTTGAACTCACGCCCCTCATCTTGGATTCCAAAATAGTTTAGATTAGGATTCCTTGATCCCAAAAACCCCGTGCATGCGTTTTAACTCGAGAAGGAACTTCTGTTCCGAAAAGGTACAAGAACTGAGCTGACAACGTCCATCGATGCACATGTCCAAGCTGTGAGATTTAAATTCATGCCTCTCATTTTGGATTCCAAAAAAGTTTTGTTTAGGATTGCTCGACCTTAAAAACCCCGCGATTGGGTATTTTCCTAAGCCAAAAATAAATTATTTTGTACTGATAACAAAATAAAACGCCGCAAATAGTGTCACTTGTCTTTGAACATATCCATTTCAACGTGATTTTAATTTTTTATTGCAGAAAAACTGATAATACGAGCGCTATTAGACTCTAAAAAACTATGACGTCATCTGCCTGTATTTCATACAAAATCCCATAGAAACTGTTTGTTTTGACGTTTAGAAAAAAGTATCTGATTTGACTGGTTGGAATGGTGTATTTAAGTCGTGGATTTAATTACTATACTGCTAAGAGAAGAAACTTCTGCAAGAACTGACCTGACACCGTCCATCGATGCACATGTCCAAGCTGCCCGGTCGGCAGCCGGTTCCATCTGATGCCCTCGCTGCTAAAACTGCTACCACCACGCGATCCTCATTGTATAAATTGACCGTATATTTACGACCGGTAGAAAATACATTAAGGTCTTTTCTACCTCAAAGTAGAAAAATAGAGATGATAACCTAGCATGTATGGGTCGGCCGTTGGACCGGCCGAAACGATCTAAGGTTTGGAGTGTGAAATTAACTACAAAAGCTTGTATGCTTCCTCGCCAAACTCACCAAAGTTATGAAATGTCGCGATCCTGACGTGTTAATATTTGTATATGGTATAGAGGAATGCTCTTTACAGCAGACAAATCAAGCGTTTTTCTTCCCTTAGCTTAGGCAAAATACTACGGATGAAGATTTGAATTCACGCCCCTCATCTTGGATTCCAAAAAAGTTTAGATTAAGATTCCTTGACTCCAAAGATTTACCTCGAGAAGGATCATCTATATTTCGAAAAAGTACAAGAACTGACCTGGCACCGTCCATCGATGCACATGTCCAAGCTGCCAGGCCGGCAGCGGGTTCCATCTGACACCCTCGCTGCTAGAACAGCTACCACCACCCGATCCTCGTCATCCAGGGCTACCGTCTGCAAATAAGGTAACTAAGTTTAATTTTCGAAAATAACTTATCTCTTACATAAACATCACTCACAGGCCTACTGAAAGAGATCTCTTTTGAGATAAATATCTCAGAATATCTTTTGAGATATAATAGTATAAATATCTAGCATAGTTTCAGGCCTTGTGACAGACATCAGGCATGAACGAACATCGTCACACGAAAATTAGAGTTATCTTACTTTGGAAAGATGGATATTTAGTATATCGTGCTGCAAATTATATTTTTAGGGTTTCGTACCCAAATGGTAAAACGGGACCCTATTCTTCTTCTTCTTCTTATCGTGTGTGTTAGTGACTAACACTAGTGTCAGAGTTTTTAAACCACCTTAAAGGCCTCTGACATGGTTTTAGGTAACGACCAATGTCAAAGACAGTGACCGGGACCGACGGCTTAACGTGCCCTCCGAAGCACGGATCATTTTACTTATCAGACAATCAGGTAATCAGCCTGCAATGTCCTAACCAAACTAGGACAACCACACAAAGTCGTTGCCCCCGCTGGGAATCGAACCCGCGACCTCCGGGTCCGACCCTATTATAAGACTCCGCTGTCCGTTTGTCTGTCACCAGGCTGTACCTCATGACCCGTAATATCAGACAGTTGACATTTTCACAGATTATATATTTATGTTGCCGCTATAACAACAAATACTGAAAACAAAATAAAATGAATATTTAAGTGGGGCTCCGATACAATAATCGTGATGTTTTATTTATCATTTTACTGATCTCTTTGCTCTTGACTCGCACTTAGCCAGTTCATCATCATCATCTTTAGGTCTTTTAAGTCTCCACTGCAGGAGCACGACCCTTTCTGTACTACTAGAGCCATACTTAGCTAGAGCAGCCAGAGGATTTGGCCGAGTAGGTGAGCGTATCGTCCCATTAAATTTTCGTCCCAATCGCAATGGGACGAAACACACACAAAAAAGTGTTTAGGATTCTGTATGCGATTCGTCCCATTGATTTTTTAAGTAATGTCAGCAAAAAAGCCGAACGAATAATATATTATTAATATATTATCCTTACTAGGTGTTGTCAATATTTTGTCTTTTATTTTTATTTTGATTAAGCTTGTGTTGCTGTCTGTACAAAATAAATTAAAAAATATAATAATAAAAATATTGGGACAAATCGCACATAACATACTTTAAACTTTTTGAAAGTAGCTTTTCGTCCCAGTGGGACGAAACGCTCACCTACTCATTTGGCCTACACTCTCCACGTTGGCCAGACGGGTTGGAGAAGATTCATTGATGTTTATAAGCTTTGTTTAGCTTGTATTCCCTAAGTCGCCTTGTACGACATCTACAGAAAGACTTGGTTTGATCTTCTTACTCTACTCTGCTGGAAACCACACGTTCTTGTTTTAAACACGGCCAGTGGTAAATAAAGAAGGGATCAAAACAAATCATCATCATCATTTCAGCCGCATAACGTCCACTGCTGGACATAGGCCTCTCCCAAAGATTTCCAAAATGACCGATCTAGAGCGGCTTGCATCCAGCGCCTTCCAGCGACCTTGGTTAGGTCGTCAGACCACCTTGTGGGTGTCCGAAGCTTCGCTTGCCTGTACGTGGTCGCCATTCGAGAACATTTTTGCCCCATCGGCCATCGGTTCGTCGGATCAAAATAAATGTAGTAAGTAAATCCGTTAATCAATTCGAAAGTGCTGCATTTTTATTACGGAGCACAACACTAATAAAGGTAAACACGGAATACAATGTAGTCCTTCTTGTTCAATCTTTGTTACAGAATATTAAGGACTTTAGACACACTGGCTTCTTTTGTTTGTGATATTTACCTACAACTATCACAAACAAAAGAACTACTTCTCTTCCCACGCAGATCGTAAAAGCCGATCGAGGGAATGGGCAAAAATTCAAATCATGTTAACAGGCGATGCGGCTAGCAACCCATCACTGTATTGATTGCTTTTCCATCTTCTCGCCCACCATGACGCTAAAAGTGGCTTTTGGGTCTTGCGACCCTGGGCTCTGCATAGAACCGCAAGACCCAAAATGCTCTGTCTGCCCTATTAGGGCTAAAGACGTGATAGTATGTATGTATGTACGTATTTACCTACAAATAAAGTTTTTTAAACATTCTTTACGTCTATTTAAATATATAGAAATCTTGTGTAAAGCTAGACTTAAGTATTTATTTGTATAAATTGCACGTCCATGATTATGGTAAGCAATAAACGTTATTATTATTATTATTAACAAAACTTTAAGGGAATTAATCTATATCTATACATATAATAAAACAGTAAAAAAAGTGTGTACATTAAATATAATTCCAAAAAAAATATTGGGGCTATGGATACATAGTAATAGAGTAAGAATTTAAAAAAAAAATCTGTCTGTTTGTCTGTGTGTCTGTTTGTCTTTTTGTACACGCTAATCTCCGGAAATACTGAACGGATTCGAATGAAACTTTTTTTGTAATATAGCTATTAAGCCTGGGCAACATATAGGGTATAAATGATTTTGGTAAATGAAACGCCTGATGCAGAACCATAATGGGGGCCATGGTATAATAAAATAAGGTATTCTCTTCCCGAGATGGAACTTGACTACGTCATGAAAGTGTTGCCACTGATTGGTATTTTCAGTAAATTTAAGGACTTTCTCAATTAGTTCATGAATATTAAATAAAATATTATGTAACTTAGCTAGTTAGTATCTAGCGATTCTTGCGTGATTCATCAATTCAATATTTTATAAATTGATATAATGGATTATTAATTCGAAATTAGTATATAAAGTTCAAAAATGCATTACGCTCGGGTAATTCAATTTCACACAGTGGCAGCACATCAAACTGATGACGTAGTCAAGTTCCACCTACGTCATCAGCTGTCACGGGAAGAGAATACCTTATTTTATTATACCATGGGTCCAGCTAAATTATAAGAGATATAAAAATGTCGCCTTAGTAAAAGTTGTTCAGCCTGATGAGCATTTTCTAGAAACATAAAGTCCACGCGAATGAAGTCGCGGGTTTCAGCTAGTCAGTAAATAAATACAGGCAAATCACACAGACTGAGCTAGCCCCAAAATAAGTACGAGACTTATGTTATTAGACTAAGAGGGGGCCGTATGCAACCCTACCTCATCGAGTAGCAAAATGTGACATGTAGGGTGTTGCATATTAAAAAGAAATGTCTTAATGTACAGGGTTGCCTGGGCATAACCTGAAGCATTTTGTTCAGTCAGCAAAAAAGTGATTCTTTTAAAAAGTTGTGGAATAACCCTACAGGTTTCTTGACATACTAACAAATGATAACCATTAGTAGTATTGACTATAAAAATCATAGCCGTCTGATAGCTGGAACTTTGACTTTTGGCCCAATTTGTATTTTCTCCTCTACAAGGTTGTTTATAATGTAAACCAACATATGATCTGAAATTACATCTTATCAACCTCATTCACCATCCACTGGACTCAACTCCACGTCCTTGCATCATTCAATTTTTTTTTAACATAAAACTCGGCCGACTATGAAAAACTCCAGGTATAGTGCTGGCAACCTAAATTAATTATTGAGAGGATGAATAGAACTATCGAATGGCACGAGTTTCATTTTGCTACATGTCGAGGGATTTAAAAAAAAAAACTGCCACATTAAAATCAGCCTGACTCACGAAAGTACCAGGATTAGGTGAGACAAGGCAACCCTATACATTTTGGCACTTCTTGGTAAGAACTATCGAATGTACTCGTACCTAATTGCTACTCGATGAGACAAAAAAATTATCACTTTTTTGCTGACTGTACAAAATGCTCCAGGCAACCCTATACATTAAGACATCTCTTTCTTTATCGTGTATGTTAGTGACTAACACTAGTGTCAGAGTTTTTAAACCGCCTTAAAGGCCTCTGACATGGTTTTAGGTAACGATCAAAGTCAAAGACAGTGACCGGGACCGACGGCTTAACGTGCCCTCCGAAGCACGGATCATCTTACTTATCGGACAATCAGGTGATCAGCCTACAATGCCCTAACCAAACTAGGACAACAACACAAATTCGTTGCCCCAGCCAGGAATCGAACCCGCGACCTCCGGGTATGAGCCGAACGCTCTAACCACTACACCACGGAGGCAGTTAAGTTTTTAAGACATATCTTTTTAATATGCAACACCTTACATATGTCACATTTTGCTACTCGATGATGCAGGGTTGCATACGGCCCCCTCTTAGTCTATATGGAATACTAACTCAACGAACTATATTTATAACAAATACATATACAGATAAACACCGAAATACTGATGGGTTGCTAACCGCCCATTTCCTCGATCGGATTTTATGATCTGGGCGGAAGGAGAAGCAACTGGCACATTCTCAATTTTTCTTTTCTCCTAGACCAGCATGAAAGAAAGTAATAGATAATAAACAAACCCGTTACTTAAGTAGTAAGATCCTGTACTAATTCGTTATAAACATTTAATGAGATGGCTTCACGTAATGAAATCCAGTCTGTGAGCTCAAGTGGTGATCTTTTATTCAACAGCGCTTGACTCTACTTACTAGTTGTTCGCTGTTACTTTTTAACATACCCTTTGTAACAAGATTATCTCGTATGAGAACTAAATTTACATTGTTTATTTTAAACCCTCGATTAAAGAAGAGGGGTGTTATAAGTTTGACGTGTCTGACGTCCGTGTGTCTGTCAGTGACATCGTATCTCCTAAACGAATGGAACGATTATAATGCGTTTTTTAAATACTTATTTTATTAGATTTTTGTTAGGGCATCATTTTTACTTACATTCAAAGTCAAAGTCAAAGTCAAAAAATTTTATTCAATGTAGGATAAATTTATCTCTTATTGAAGGTAATTTTTTTTAAATATTTTTTTTTAGTGCAGAAGCTAAAAACTACTAGCGTTTCGGAACGACCACTGCTGGGAAGATTACGCCGAAAGAAACCCAGTTCAGTATTGGTCCCTACCCAGCCTGATGGGCTATGTTACAATTACAATACAGATTTACACTTAAGCTATACATTTAAATTATACAATTACAATTTGCAGACAACTATTTCCAAGAATTTTTCTCAGATGATGATAAGTAGTCATTTACATGATAATACGCATTTTGTAATAAATGATTTTTAACGGCTGTCTTAAACTTAGATAATGGTAATGCTACTATATCATCTGGAATTATAATATATAAACCTACAATACCACTCACTCACTGATTGACATAGTTGTTTGCCCTGTTGCGGGGTTGGTGGGGTTTAGATTGATGTGTGGTCGTATAGAGGTTGCTCCAGTGAGTACCAGAAAAATCTAACATTTGAAGATCTGCAGAAACCTTATGTGAAAGGGGAACGGCCTGCGAAAACGGTTAGGGTTAGGGGTGTGATTTTTTTTCCAAAATGTAGGGGGTTGTAAGCAATTTGACGATCGTCATTTGTTTTTTTTTTTTAAATCCAAGATGGCCGCCATACAAGGACAATTTTCCTCCATACAAACTTACCCATTTTCTAAACTGGAAACATATCTTAGCTTACCTCACCAGCCCCACGATGAACCGCGGGCTGCTTGCAGCCCGCGCAGCGCCCGAAAAGCTAGTTATAATATATAAACCTACATTACCACTGACTCACTCACTCACTGACAGAGTTGTTTGCCTTGTTGCGGGGTTGGTGGGGTTTAGGTTGATGTGTGGTCGTATAGAGGGTGCTCCAGTGAGTACCAGAAAAATCTGACATTTGAGAATCTGCAGAAACGTGACGTGGAAGGGGTACGGCCTGCAAAGATGGATGGGGTTGGGGGCGTGATTTTTTTTCCAAAATGGAGGGGGTTGCAAGCAATTTGACGACCGTCACTTGTTTTTTCTTTTTTTCAAAATTCAAGATAGCCGCTATACAATGACAATTTTCCTCCATACAAATTTCATACAAACGGCCACCCCAAGTAACTAGGCGCAGCCAGAGGCCAAAAGCCAAAAGCAAAGGCCACCCCCGCGAGGCCGCAGGCCGAGCTGCGGGCGAGGGCGAAGCCCGAGCCACTCACCCCTCCCCCTTGGATCCCCCCTAAGTAATCTTCACGAGGCCGGAGGCCGAGCGATGCGAGCCCGAAGGGCGAGCTGCGGGCGAGGGCGAAGCCCGAGCCACTCCCACAGCCCCCCCTTCCCCCCCCCTCCCCGTAAGTAATTTTCACGAGGCCGGAGGCCGAGTGTCGCGAGCCCGCAGGGCGAGCTGCGGGTGAGGGCGAAGCCCGAGCCACTTCCCCAAGCGCAGTCCAATTTTTTTTAATTTTTGAAAATCCAAGATGGCCGCCGAAAGTCAACTGCTTGCGATTTGGCTGAAAATCGATATCTATATGTAGTTTGAGCCCAAAAATCCAAATTTAATATTTTTTTTGGAATTCAAGATGGCGTCTGCATTTTAGAAAATTTCACTTTTTTCGTTCATAACGTCTCACTGGGACTTCGTAGGGGTCTGAAATTTTGCATGTGGGGGTAAAGCACCCCGCGGAACTCGAAACTAAATTCAGATTTTGGATCCAAGATGGCCGCCTCCACACATATTTTGATGTTTCCTTTACTGACTGCAGTTTTTACCCATTTACTAAACTGGAAACATTTTTTAGCCTACCTCAACAGCCGCACGAAAAACCGCGGGCTGCTTGCAGCCCGCGCAGCGCCCGAAAAGCTAGTTTTATTATAGAGGCGCAAGCCGAGACCCACAAAAGATTTTTTTGTTTTCTCTAACCGCAAAGCTGTGATGGCTAATTTATTTTTATTTCTCGTGTTAATACTATGAATATCACAATTTCTCTTAAATGAGTGTATATTCTGACGTACGTACATAATGTTCGCATAGATGAATTGCGAAGGGAGGGTCAAAATATTTATGTCTTTAAATAGTTCCCTCAAAGACTCTCTAGCACCTAATTTATATATAAATCTGATAGCGCGTTTTTGTAAAACAAATATGGTATTTATATCTGCAGCGTTACCCCATAGCAATATTCCATAGGACATAACACTGTGGAAGTACCCAAAATATACCAAACGCGCTGTATCAACGTCAGTCATTTGCCTAATTCTTCTAACCGCATAGGCCGCAGAGCTAAGTTTTCCAGCTAATTTTTGAATATGGGCACCCCATTGCAACCCTGAATCAAGCGTTATTCCCAAAAATGTTGTGTTATCAACCATATCTACTGCTTCCTTATCAATAAATAATCGTGTTGGAACTTTTGTAACATTTGGTAAGCAGAACTTTACACATTTCGTTTTTTTTGCATTTAATACTAAATTATTTGCTGTAAACCAATCCAACACTTGCGACAATATATTATTCATCTCATCAGAGGTGTCAGTTTTCCTATCTACGCTGAAAACAAGGAAAGTGTCATCAGCAAAAAGTACAGCCTTACAATCTTTTACATAATATGGTAAATCATTAATATAGATCAGGAACAACAAAGGACCCAAGATAGAACCCTGGGGCACACCCATCACTACGGTTGATCCTTCAGATTTTACTTGATTTACACTAACTTTTTGAATTCGGCTACTCAAATAAGATTCAATCAATTCAAGAGCCTTCCCTTTTATTCCGTAGTGCTCAAGTTTGGATAGAAGGGTTTTGTGGTCTACACAATCAAAGGCTTTGGAGAGGTCACAAAAGACACCAATTGCATTCTGACAACACTCCCAAGCATCATAGATGTTTTGTAATAGTGCAACACCTGCATCCGTTGTTGATCGACCCTTAGTAAATCCATACTGATCACCATGGAACAGACTATTTTTGTTGAAAAAATCTAATAATTGGTTAAAAATTATCTTTTCGAATATTTTGCTCAGTGCTGGCAGAATAGAAATGGGACGGTAATTTGTTGGATCATTTCTGTCACCAGTCTTAAATAGAGGGATAACTTTACTTAACTTCATCATGTCAGGGAAAGATCCCGCGTCTACACATTTATTAAATATGGAAGCTAAGTAAGACGCAATTACATCTATAATATTACTTATAACGGATACAGAAATGTCCCACAAATCACCAGTTTTTTTATTATTCAAGCTTTTAAAAGTATCAATGATATTTTTAGGTGTGACGTATTTGAATATTAGCCTATCTTTACATTTAGGTACGCAATTGGTTAATAGCTTTTTTGATTTCCTAGATGAGGACATTAGTGGGGCGGTTGTATTTAGGGGAATGTTTGTGAAAAAGTTCTCAAAGTATTGTGCGACATATTCACTAGTGTCTAGAACCTTATTGTTAATGTTTAACTCAATTTTATTTACTCGTTGCTTGTTTTTCCCGGTTTCAGTGTTAATAATATTCCAGGTTGTCTTTATTTTATCTTTAGAATCTAGAATAGCTTTCCTGGTGTATAACGACTTCGCGCATAAACATACTTTTTTAAAAAGCTTTGAGTAAGTTCTAACGTAATTAATGAAATTAGGTGTTTGGTTATAAGCTTTCATAGCTAATAATTCATATAGCCTATTCCTACTAATATGAATCCCTGTGGTATCCCATTCGCTAAACTTTTTCCGATTACGTTTCTTTCCCTTTTTAAGTGGAAAATTATCATTAAATTCTGATTCAATCACACCGAACATTTTATTATACAAAATATCCGGATCATCCCGAGTTTCTTCAATTAACGGTAATTTTTTCGAAACTGTATCCCTAAATTTTTTAATTTTATCTTTAGTAATAGCTCTGTAGGTTATTTCAGGTAATTCTACTTCTACTGCGTTGTTGGCAAATTTCACGAACTGACCAAAATGATCAGATGTTATATTTTTAATTATAGCTTTTTTTAAATACTTCATCATCATCATCATCATTAGGTGGACTTTTTTGTCTCCACTGCGAGATCTCTCTATCCCGTCTGGTCAGCGTGGAGAGTGTAGGCCAATTCTTCTGGCTGCTTTGGTACAGAGAAAGATGACTCTCTCAGATGGGTTAGAGAGATTTCGCTGATGTTTTGAGCTCTTTTTAGCTTTTTTTTTCATAATACGACTTACATTATTTACGTCTATATTGATTCACAGCTCCCAATTCCGTCTTATTCCATCCATCTAATTTGGACATTTTAAGCGTACCTAAATATAAATGTCGCAGCTATCCATCAGTCATCTGGTTAAATTAGCCAGCTAATTGGATGCCTAGGCCGTTCCTTGAAAGCCGGTATCCAATTGAATGCCTAAAATTATTCTTTAAAAACACGTCTGTATGCCTCTCTTACATAAACATCTCCTTTTACATGCCTACTTGAAGAGATCTCTTTAGATTCTTCTTATCGTGTGTGTTAGTGACTAACACTAGTGTCAGAGTTTCTAAACCGCCTTAAAGGCCTCTGACATGGTTTTAGGTAACGACCAATGACTGAGATCGACGCCTTAACGTGCCCTCCGAAACACGGATCATCTTACATATCAGAAAATCAGGTGCTCAGCCTACAATGTCCTAAACAAACTAGGAAAACAACACAAAGTCGTTGCCCCCGCCGGGAATCGTATCCGCGACCTCCGGGTATAAGACGAACGCTCTAACCACTACACCACGGAGGCAGAGGATAGGCAGCTATCTATAGATAAGTAGTGCCTTTGCACAACTTTTATTTTATGAATTCTCTCCGTGTACATAAATTGGTAAATTATTAAATAAATATATATACTATACTACTAAAAATTGCAGGTTTCTATTCTAATTTATTATAAACAGTTAATGAGATGGCTTCACGTAATGAAATCCAGTCTGTGAGCTTAAGTGGTGATCTTTTATTCAGCAGCACTTGACTCTACTTACTAGTTGTTCTCTGTTACTTTTTAACATACCCTTTGTAACAAGATTATCTCGTATAAACTAGACTTACATTGTTTATTTTAAAATAGAGGGGTATAAGTTTGTGTGTGTGTGTCAGGGCATCGTATCTCCTAAACGAATGGAACGATTATAACACGTTTTTTTAAATACTTATTTTATTCGACTTTTGTTAAGGCGTCTTTTTATAATTTTAGAGTTTAGCTGGACCGTTACGATTCTGCATCTGGTGTTCCATTTTCCAAATCAATAATACATAATGTTTTCCAGGCTTACCACCTTTATGACATTCGAATCTGTCTAGCATTTCCATAGATTAGCGTGTACAAACAGACAGACACTTTTTTTTAACTCTTTTCAAATTCTTACTCTATTACTATGTTTCCATCGCCCCAAACATTTCTTGTAGAAATTTATTCAATGTACAAACACACTTTTATATGTATCAAATCTGATCAATGTTCAGCCACGGCGACTCCTTTGTCATTTGTTTCATTTAAGTCTTGCATTATGCAAGACGTAGGCTTTTTGGCCCATTCTGCCCTATTAGGGACAAATACTGTGATGTACGTACTTAAGACTCCCCTTACCCTAGACTTCTCCATACAAACGTAGTCTACGTTTAATTTTGAAACCACATGTCAGATTTCGTTAAAAATTGGTAATTTTAATGAAATTGCAATTATCTAGCGTAATAACTGGTTTCCTACAGTAAAATTATGAACTGGAAAGAAAATATAACGATTTAGAAGTCTCCCATACTGATGGTCAAAAATGATATAACACACTATATTCTATTTCAAGTTCATATTTTACTGTCGGACACCAGTTATTGCCCTAGATAATTGCAATATCTTTGAAATTACAAAAGTTTGCCAAAATCGGTCAAATAAAACGTAGACTACGTTTGTATGGAAAATTGTATTTTGGTCTAGGGTAAGGGGACTCTTAAGCAGGCGGGTGGAACTCGATTATTAATTTTATTGTAAACTAACGGACGTGTTTTTACTGTGCTTCCGTAGTATCCCGATTCCTTGTATAATCCAGGCTACATTTTTATCAAATACGTGATAGTATGTAAGTAGTCAGGACCACATCAGAACTTCAACAAATTGATCTTGTACCGATCTGAATAACCTACAAATAAAAGCTTTGTTGGCTCGTCGACATCCCACTGCGTCGCGTCGATTACAGTTCCGTTGGGTTTGGTGGAGTATTGGGTAGCTGTTGAAGCATAGGCGTATCCAGAGCAGATTCTCAAGTATATCTCTCGTAATCAAGGTACTCTTTTAGGACAATTGTGATTACAGACTAACCCTCAAATTCATAAAAATGAACAACCGTTTGCTAAACCTACTTTTACTACAAAAGCGGTATGCAAGACGGTCACTGCGTATCTGCGTTTCAGCGTCAAGCAACATTGAGCACTAAACGTATGATGATAATGTCTTATTTGGTTTGACGTAGAAATAGGACGTCACTATCGTATGACTAACGTATTATTTTATGTAGTACCCCCAATTCTATGGGTCAGCTCCGCCCCAACAGTTTCCAAAATTCGTCCCCGTTATTCGATAACTATCGTTGAGTTAGTATCCCATAACACAAGTCTGGAACTTTCTTTGGGGCTAGCTTAATCTGTGTATTTTACGTATGCAACATGGTCGAATAATGGAAACTACAACAGTTTCCATAATTCGACCCCGTTATTCGTTGACTATCGAATAGAACCGCAGGTCACCCAGGGTCGTCACCATCCCGCTGCGACGCGTCGATTTCATCCCTTAGGAGATTAAGGGCGTATCGGGTAGCTTTTTTTCGCAAATGTGCGCAGAAAAGCTCACGTTCTCACTTTAGACCATGAAAAGTAGTTTAAACATACTTTGAATGGGTATCTAGAGTTTGTTCACGATACAATTTTAAGTGATATCTCCGTTTTATTTTAAATGATTGATTTTAAATGGGGGCACCACTGGACCCCTGAAAATTCAGGTAAACGACTTACTGACTGTTTTCAGCCTATAGTACGGAGTAAATAGATCATTTATATTACGTTACAAGACAATATGTTTTCTTACATACATTATGTTTTCAAATATGTACTGGGAGGGTACAGTAAGTTTATAATTTTTTTTTTAAATATATCTTTGGGAGTCTCTCGATTCTAAGCCGTAAATAAAAACGAATTGCCCTTTTTTGCAAAGTAAAAATAGTCTGTATATCAGCTCTCCCGTAGAAGAACGATTAACAGATTATTTGATGGAGTAACTCCCAGTTCTGCGGTTCCGCTCCACCCCAACAGTTTCCATAATTCGACCCCGTTATTCGATAACTATCGCCGAGTATAGTATGGTTGAGTTAGTATCCCATAACACAAGTCTCGAACTTACTTTGGGGCTAGCTCAATCTGTGTATTTTCCGTATGCAACATGGTCGAATAATGGGGAGTAATGGAAATTACAACAGTTTCCATAATTCGTCCCCGTTATTCGATAACTATCGCCGAGTATAGTATGGTTGAGTTAGTATCCCATAACACAAGTCTCGAACTTACTTTGGGGCTAGCTTAATCTGTGTATTTTCCGTATGCAACATGGTCGAATAATGGGGAGTAATGGAAATTACAATAGTTTCCATAATTTGACCCCGTTATTCGATAACTATCAAATAGAACCCCAGGTCACCCGGGTCGTCACCATCCCGCTGCGACGCGTCGATTTCATCCCTTAGGAGATTAAGGGCGTATCGGGTAGCTTTTTTTTTGCAAATGTGCGTAGAAAAGCTTTATATTCTCACTTTAGACTATGAAAACTAGTTTTAAAAAAACTTTGAAAGGGTATCTAGAGCTTCTTGGTCAAGACACAATTTTAAAAGATATCGCCGTTTTCTTTCAGATGATTGATTTAGATGAGATATGGGGGTGCCATTGGACCCCGACCAGTTTACGTATAGCTTTAAACGACTCACTGACTGTTTTCAGCTTATATTACGGAGTAAATAGATCATTTATATTACGTAAGTTTCTATCCGTAAAACCACCTACTTTATTAAACAAGACAACATTTTTTCTTACATACATTATATTTACAAATATGTACTGGGATGGTAAAGTAAGTATATCAATTTTCTTAAAAAAATATCTTTGGAAGTCTCTCCATCCTAAACCGTATATAAAACGAATTGCCCTTTTTTGCAAAATTAAAATCCTATCCTACTTCCTACTAATATTATAAATGCGAAAGTGAGTTTGTATATTTGTTTGTTTGTTTGTTTGTTTGTTACCTCTTCACGCTTAAACTACTGAACCGATTTGGATGAAATTTGGTATGGATATAGTTTAAGACTCTGGGAAGGACATAGGGTACTCTTTATCCCGGAATTCCCACGGGGAGCGAAGCCCGCGGGTACAGCTAGTAGTCTATATATCAGGTGCACCCCGTAGAAGAATGACTAACGTATTTTTTTATGAAGTGACTCCTAGTTCTACGGGTCCGATCCGCCCCAACAAATTCCATAATTCGACCCTGTTATTCGATAACTATCGAATAGAACCGCGGGTCACCCCGGGTCGTCACTATCCCGCTGCGACGCGTCGATTTCATCCCTTAGGAGATTAAGGGCGTATCGGGTAGCTTTTTTTTGCAAATGTGCGTAGAAAAGCTTTACATTCTCACTTTAGACTATGAAAAGTAGTTTAAAAATACTTTGAAAGGGTATCTAGAGCTTCTTGGTCAAGACACAATTTTAAAGGATATCTCCGTTTTCTTTCAAATGATTGATTTAGATGATATATGGGGGTGCCATTGGACCCCGACCAGTTTACGTATAGCTTTAAACGACTCACTGACTGTTTTCAGCTTATATTACGGAGTAAATAGATCATTTATATTACGTAAGTTTCTATCCGTAAAACCACCTACTTTATTAAACAAGACAATATGTTTTCTTACATACATTATATTTAGAAATATGTACTGGGATGGTAAAGTAAGTATATCAATGTTCTTAAAAAAAAATCTTTGGAAGTCTCTCGATCCTAAACCGTATATAAAACGAATTGCCCTTTTTTGCAAAATTAAAATAGTCTATATATCAGGTGTACCCCGTAGAAGAATGACTAACGTATTATTTTATGAAGTAACTCCTAGTTCTACGGGTCCGATCCGCCCCAAATGTTTCCATAATTCGACCCTGTTATTCGATAACTATCGAATAGAACCGCGGGTCACCCCGGGTCGTCACTATCCCGCTGCGACGCGTCGATTTCATCCCTTAGGAGATTAGGCGGCGTATCGGGTAGCTGTTTGAGTGTTTGTTATAGATGACAGTGTTGGAAAATAAAATATCACTGTTATTAGTATTACGGGAATTAACGCGATTAATATCGTTTATGCGACGACCTTTCTGCCGTCATGGATGCTGCCAGACTGAAGGATTGCGATGGATATATATGTCAGTCCGGCATTTTTGCTGTCACGACGGTTTGAAAAATACGGTCAAATGGTATTTTACGCGAGCGGTGAGTTGGAAAAATATGCGTTTTTGTTTCGGCAAAGATAATTTTAATGCCATAGAATCTATTGAAGGGCCCGTAAGTAGGCAAAACCGAAGTCTGGAGGAATACACAGATGGCAGCACACACGACTAGCAAAAAAGTGACAAAGACAGTGTTGGATATGCTTTAAGAATATTTATTGCATTTCATAGATTACATATTTAATTAATTAGAGTATTACTTTGTGTAAATTTTAGGAATAAAATATTAATGTTTTAATTAATACCATATCTAGTAACAATAATAGGAATAAAAGATTTTTATATTTGAATTTAGCGCGATCTAGTGACAAGGAAGAGAAATAATTATGATTATAAGGCGATGGGCAGGCATGGTTTCGGTAAGTCTCTCAATAAAGAATAGCACTCCAGGCCTTTGCGTCGTCTCGTGCGCTCGTTAGTGGAACAGCTCCTCAGGCGTACTGTCACATGACACTTTTCTTCCTAAAGTAAGATCTCTATAGTTACTTACAGGCTCTGGCCTTTGCCCAGAATGCTGCGGGGCACCCCGGCACGTCAACGCGCAGGGTTCCGCGTCGTCTCTGTGGGCTCGCCAGTGGAACAGCTCCCCCCCGTACGGGGTATTGTCGTGGGCACTGCACTGCTGCTCCCGCCAGATGTCCTCTTCGAGGAGGGAGATGTTGCCGCGACAGGGCTGTGAACAATAATTTGATATTAGTATTCTGAGTTTTTGACGGCCTAGTGGCCGTGGTCATCATGCTAGGCTGTCACACCGTAGGTCCCGGGTTCAATCCCCGGTCTAATCAAGATGGAAAATATTTAATAGTCTTGGATGAACTTGTTATAAATTATATTGCTGAGTTACTATCCCATAACACAAGTCTCGAACATATCTTTAACTTACAATCTGCGTGATTTGTCCGTATACACGCTGACTTATCATTGGTTTTGGGAAAGAAAATGTCGTATATTAAATAAATTCCTCTATCCATATACGTAATCCAAATTTCTGTATGTCATAATAAAAAAGTTGCGTAAATGATTTTCGATAGAGACCACGTAGTTACACCGACCGAAACAGTTGCGAAATGTCGATGACCCTGGCCGGCCGGTGGGCGGTGTATGGCGGCGGTACTACTAATTGATCTCACAATTTTACTTTCGAGTTTTTGACAACATTTTTTGTTTCTGAAATTTTATTTTGACGAGCTAATTAGGTCTTACTAACGATGCCTATAAAGTGGCCTTCGGCTTCAAAACCAATAAAAAATCACCGTGTATATTCGTTTGTATTAGAGAAATTCACTTGTATACGCTGACATATATTTGGAAGGTCGGTGGCTTGAACGTATGCGTACTAGCGTTTTCGCAAGTTAAGCGACACCGGGGGTGGTCCACATCTGGATGGGTGACCACAAGTGGCATAAAAATCGAGCTTTTCCATGCTTCGGAAGGCACGTTAAGTCGTTGGTTCCGGCTTTCGTCAAGCGATGCCTTTCGGCAGCTTGAAAAATCTGTAATAATGTTGGACACTCACTCGACTGAAATAAAGAATAGTTGTTAACTAGTATAAGCTTCCTAAAATACAAATAAAAATGTAATACGAGCATTTATTTGCATATAAGTCTCATAAAATCTTGCTAAGTTGGCTGATTACCCGTGGTAATACAAGAAATTCTACTAGTAGTTTTACAAATCTACCTTTTAGGAGTAAAAAAAGTTTAGTATGTTTGCAAAAAAAAATAAAAAATTGGCATTTTTACAAGACTGTGATGTCACAATCCCTCACTCCGTAACTGCCTCCGTGGTGTAGTGGTTAGAGCGTTCGGCTCATACCCGGAGGTCACGGGTTCGATTCCCGGCGGGGGCAACGACTTTGTGTTGTTGTCCTAGTTTGGTTAGGACATTGTAGGCTGATCACCTGATTGTCCGATAAGTAAGATGATCCGTGCTTCGGAGGGCACGTTAAGCCGTCGGTCCCGGTCACTGTCTTTGACATTGGTCATTACCTAAAACCATGTCAGAGGCCTTTAAGGCAGTTTAAGAACTCTGACACTAGTGTAAGTCACTAGCACACACGATAAGAAAAAAAAGACTCCGAAACTTGGATGTTCTGTTTCTCTGTATATTTTTACTCATTAACTAACTTTCAATAATTGGCCAAGTTCGTGTCAGGCCACGCGCAGTATAGGGTGCCGTAGTTGTAAATGCCAACTTTCAGTCTAAAACGGCTAAGTATTGAATTTGTATGAAATTTTCCTTTTCGAGTACATTTTATAAGTTGATCACCTATAACTTTTTAATTTGTTAACCCTTTTTAGCTCTGATAGTTTTTCTTTAAACTACATTATATATACTATAGCTGTGATTTTTTTCACGTGTCCATATATAACCGTTTAGCAGATAGATAGGGGGGCAACTTGACTTTAACAAAAAATTTTACTTGAAATCTAAATATTTCAGACACGGATCCCTAAATCGAAAAATGGTGTTCCAAGCTCACAATATTTTTAAAAAACCTATTCAACGATACCCCACTCAATGTGTTTGTCGAGAAAAAAAATATTGACTACGTCTTTACTTGTATGGCAGCTACACTGAAAAAATTTTTTTTTCCTTTTTTTATTTTACGACTTTTTCGCCATAATTAATATACACATCCATGCCAAATTACAGCTTTCTAGTACTTATAGTTTCTCTGTAGGACCGTGGACAGACAGACAGACAGACAGACAAGGCGAAACTATAAGGGTTCCTTGTTTACTACGGAACCCTAAAAAGGACTCCGAAATTTGGATGTTCTGTTTCTCTGTATATTTTTACTCATGAACCGACTTTCAACAAGGGTATCAATTCGCCTGATTAGCCACGCTGACGTGGCCGCAGTACATAGGCACTTGCGTATTTAATACCTACTGCGGAGTGAGACAGGCCTGGTTGGGGGTGCAGTCGGTTTTTAGTTTTGAAAAATTATTTGATTTGATATTTGATATTTACTGAAAATTATAGGTCCATTATTTTGGACAACCTAACGAACTAAATAGATTATTAGTATTTTGACCCTATCATCAAGCTAGCATATTACACCTAGTCACTTTGACGACATCCCGGCGTAGTGGTCACCATGCTAGTTCGCCACCCAGAGGTTTCGGATTTAATCCCCGGTCAGGGCAAATGGCCTTTTTCAAATTGTCCTAAAATATGTCTTGGTTGTTTATCTATATAATATGTGTTTGTTGTAAAATATTGTATAGTTGAGTTAGTATCCCATAACTTTATTTTTATTAGATTATTTTCGTTTATAGTTTTATTATTTAGGTAGGTTATTAAGTTTTTAGTTATTTAATTATTGTATACCTATGTAAATATTTATTTTGTGCAATAAAAGTTCTTTATCCCATAACACAAGTCTCAAACTTACTTTCGGGCTAGCTCAATCACTGTAATTTGTCCCTATATATTATTTATTATTTAACTAAAATTTATAAATATTTCTACAAATAAAACCTCACATTTTCCTAACATGAACACCAAATCAATAAAATTAATTTCTCAGCCAGCCTTTTGTATGGCGAAATTAAAATTCTGAGCGCCAGAATGTTAAGAAGAAATTTTTCTTTTCATAAACATATTGGAATCCTTTGTAAAGCGTCTATACATTCTTTTTTCTGAGGAACTGGCAATTTTGATTATGAAATATTTTCTCAATATCAACACAGCTCGCTATAAGAAAGTTATTAATAAAAGATTTATTTTTTGGTTGGTTGAATCTGGTTTGCCCTTTGGGTTGCGGAGGTCAGACAGTAGTTGCTCTGTGTAAAAACCAGCAACCTCGTCAAATCTCCTTGGTTAGGTAGCGGATTCCGATTCGGGATAAAAGATTAATCTAATACTTAATAATAGGTAGCGCCATCTATTATTAGTCACCTAACATCGGTTAGCATATTATGTAGTTCCGCCACTTAACACGAGATGGTGTGGTCGAAGTTTTTTTTAATTTGCCTGCTAAATAAACTTGTAAAAGTATTTCGATTATCTCCTATTTTTTCTAGTACCTCATTATTGACCGAGCGAGCGAAGCGAGCGAAGCGTCTCAGTTTCGAGACTAGCCAAAAATTATTTTGTCCATCTGTCTGTCTGTCTGTCTGTTCTCGCCTACAGGTCGCATTTCTTAACCGATTCTCATGAAATTTTGTAAGCAGGTTTAGCAACTACATAGAATTTTTTTGTCGAGCCAGTTTTTCGAAATTTTTCAAAATGGCGGATATATGGGGGTTTAAAATTTTAAAACTGTCATATATTCGCCATTTCAAAATATTTTCAAAAATGTCGTAAGACTTTTTTGTTGCCGTTATAAAAACGATGTTTTTTTATTTGAACAACTTTTTTGTTTGAACAACTTTTTAATACGTTATAGGTACATAAACGGGTTTAGGGTGCCTCGCGAAGTCTAGCTGACTAAGCCGTGACGGATATACAATACAAATCTTCTTACAACATATACTAAAACTATTTAAGGGTAAATTCAGTCCGGGTTACTGAACAACTTTCTTACAAATACATACACCCTGGGGTCCACGAAGTAATTTCTCTGAATAACTATTATGGTTATTATTTTGAGTTTCATAAGTAGTTCTATAAATTTTGATCATATTTAACCGACTTAAAAAAGGGTTTTGCTTATTTTACAATTAGTTTTTTTTCAGTTTTTGCTTATTTTGATTGATTGTTGGCTTGTTAATTAAATTTAGCAATTTTGTTGAGCGAACTTTCGTTCAATCGCTATCGCTGCTTGTCTGTGCTTTTGTAGCAGTATTAGTAATTATGCTACGAACTAACAAGAGATCAACAGCAACCAAAGCCCGCGAAGTAGCTTTACGAAGAGAATAAGAAACCAATGAGCAGCGATATAGAGCCATGGTAATACAAATAAACATTTAAACGAAAACCCATTAATAGTTATCTGGTTTTTCCAACAACGAGCTGACTTTTTCATTTGAAAAATGATGGGTCATTTTTCGGTGAAAGACTTCTGGTACAGAACTAAATTTAAGCATCACGGTAGACCTCATATCCATGGGATTGTATGGTTGGAAGGTGCTCCTGACATTTTAGAGCTAAATCGAAAGTCATTTAAAGAAAGGGCTGTGATTGGCAACTATTTTGGAAATTTGGTCACAACCATGAATCCGCATATCGGTAAACCTGCACCGATAATTCATCCAAATCAGGTACATAATTCTGAAATAATAATCGCGAGGTCTAAGTTCGTGGCGAACTACTAGTTATTAATTCAACTTATTTTCTACATTCTACTCTAGCACCACATCTTAAATGCTTCTATTCTTTCTCTGTCCTTTTACCTCATAGCTTTGCTGCTTCTTACTGTAAAAAAATTTGCCTTGGCGATAAAGCCGTCTATTGTATACTATGGTGGTCTAGTATAGCCCGTGGTTCCATTTACTATGGATTCCATTCCACGTTCATCATCAGGTCTTTTAGTCTCCACTGCAGGAGAACGACCCTCTCTGTACTACCAGAGCCGTACTTGGCCAGAGCAGCAAGAGGACTTAGCCTACACTCTCCTCGCAGGCCAGACGGGTTGGAGAGGTCTCATTGATGTTTATAAGTTTTGTTCAGCTTGTATTTCCTAAGTCGCCTTCTACGACATCCACGGGAGGACTTGGAGTGGCCCTATTCTACTCTGGCGGAAACTACACGGCGAGTCCCTTCCACGTTGTATTTTTATAATTTTTGATAACTACCTCTATTTATATGTATTTTTTGTGCAAAAATGTGTTACTTACTTAAGGGAAATTAAATACGACCACTAACTCGATAGTAAACTATCAAACTAAGCTGACTATAACAATGCTGGTCTAGTAAACTAGTTGTTAACTTGATGTTAACTTGTTTCGAAGTTGAGACGGTCTATTGAAATTTTATAATTGGCTACCTCCATTCAATATCGACGCTTAAATATAGTATCTATACTCAATTAGGTTAGGTATTTAAATAACTATAAACAATCTTGACATGTCTTTTTTATTGAAATATACACTTTATAAATCAATAATTGTCTGTGTATTATCCGTGTAATTTGTCCCTATATATTTATTTATTTTATTCATTTATAATTTTGCTAATTACAAAGTAATTATTGTATAAATTATAAAGTACATAATTACTTTGTAATTTTCAAAGGTATTGATTTATAAAGTGTACATTTCAATAAAAAGACATGTCAAGATTGTTTACATTTATTTAAATACCTAACCAAATGGAGTATAAGTACGTAAATAAAATAATTACTTGTTTAAATATCTACACAGATATCGATGAGCCCATAAACTAACTGGACTTTTTGACTGGAAGAGATCCTACATGAGATAAGTCCGCCTTTGTATATTTGCTCTTTCGATTTTTTTGTACTTTATTTTGTTTTTCGATATAATAAAGTCATTGTAAACAAACTAACGATAAGTGCCAAATCCACCCAAAAAGCTCGGCGCGACACCATTTTTGAAGTGAAAACTTCTTTAGCGGCGTTGTGCACTTTTTTTGGAATCGGTAAAAAATCTTAAACTCGCGTCAGGACCACGTGTCCTGATCGAAAATTCGTAAGACGGCGCAGGGCGCTTGCGCGAATGTTCGTGTGTGTTTATGTTACGTTACGTTCGTGTGTGTAATGTGTCATGCTTGTGACATTTGTGACAGACTGTGGTTCAGAAAAGATTTGAAATATTTTATACTGATAATTAAAGCAATTCGTGCAAAATTATTACCTAACCATTCCAAAATATCAAAAATGCACAACGTTAATATTCAAGTTTTCACTTCTGCCGGCACTCCCAGAGTGCAACCCGTTTCTAACAAATTTTTATGGTAAATCTGTCAAGAAAAATTTATATTTATATGTTTAATATAAACAGGGCTATTTACACATTTTTTTATAAAGCCTAACCTTGTGGTTTCATTGTAAGCATAGAATTTGTAAAAAAAATATTTTTCTATTTTTGTGCATAAATCTTTATTTTTCTATGAACGAGTGAAAATATTGTTCCAGAAATTTCTCATCCCACCTTTCCCTACCGCTACTACTTATAAAATTGATCTCACGATTTTACTTTCGAGTTTTATTCAACGAATTTTTCTTTTTTCAGATTTTTTATTTTGACTCGTAATTAGGTTTTACTAACGATCTCTATGAAGTGGCCTTCGCCTCTAAAATCGATAAAAATTCCATAGACACATATTTTTTTTGTATAATGCACAGCTTACAACAAGTAAATAGGAAAATAGATAGATACATAGATAGATAGACTCAATTATTTCCTGCTATTAGACACATACAAAAAAAAATACACTAAATAAAACATTTATCAGCAAAGTTCTCAGTGTTGAAGTGAAAATTTCGAGATGTGTAATAAAGTGCATTTCACAATGGCACTGACATCGCTGCTGACACAATAAGAGACTGCGCGTTTAGGGCGTGTACACATTCACATGAGCCACATTATTTTTATTTATTTGCGATTTTTTTTAAATATACACCTTATTAATACTACTTGTTACTCCTCTGAGCCGTACACCTCGCGAGTCACTCCGACCCGTTGAATTTTATCGGATAAAAAGTTGCTCAGACAAATAAGTTGCGTCTTAATAAAGGTGACGAAAATATACATACATACTATTACGTCTTTATCCCTAATGGGGCAGACAGAGCATTTTGGGTCTAGCGGTTCTATGCAGAGCCAAGGGCCGCTAGACCCAAAAGCCACTTTTAGCGTCATGGTGGGCGAGAAGATGGAAAAGCAATCAATACAGTGATAGGTTGCTAGCCGCATCGCCTGTTAACATGGTTTGCATTTTTGCCCATTCCTTCGATCGGCTTTTACGATCTGCGTGGGAAGAGAAGCAGCTGGTACATTCTAAGTTTTTTTTTTATTTCTCCCAGACCAGCATGGGACGAAAATATGACATTAAAAAAAAGAAATGGCTGAAATATAGTTTTCAACCCCCATATTTTTGCCTGTACGAAACGTCAGTGTGTGAGTAAAGTGTAATGCTGCCGTAGACCAACGCGTTTTACCTATGTTACATGAATGGGTATAAATAATTGTTTATTAGATTAGCACTTATTACATTAGCAGTTATTTACGCAAGAGCAGTACCTAGTAAATAAATATCATCATCAACAGGTATTTTTGTCTCCACTGCAGGAGTACGACCGTCTTTGTTGTTTGTTTTTTGTTTGTTTGATATATAGGTTCATATAAAAGTTGCATGACGCTAAAAGTGGCTTTTGAGTCTTGCGGCCCTAGGCTCTGCATAGAGCCGCAAGATCCAAAATGCTCTGTCTGCCCCATTAGGGATAAAGACGTGATAGTATGTATGTATGTATAGGTTCATAGGTTCGGTATTTTCCTGATTCAAAAATAAATTATTTGGTACTATCGAAAAAATCGGCAAGACCTGGAGTGAAGTTAAGCGCGTAGCTCAAGACAGATCGAGATGGAGAGTCTTTGTGGACGCCCTCTGCCCCAGATAGGGGAGATAGGACCATAGGTCAATCGAAAAAAGAAAACGTGACAAAATAATGACACTTGTCATGGACATATCCATTTTCAACGTGATTTTATATATTTATTATTGCAGAAAAACTGACATTCAGTGTGACCGCACCTTAACATAACAAAAAGGGCGGCGCAGTCGCAATCAAACTGTCACAACAAGATAATTGGTTCCGCGCTGTACACTGGCCGGCGCGGACAGTGAAGCATTTTTCAATTAAAACAAAGTATTGTCAGTTGTCACCACTGACCTCCATATAAACAAGTACGCTGGACCTATGATACCCTAAGAAATGACAACTCTTTATTGTGCCTATTTGAAGCGCCCCCAATGCGTGGGAAGAGAACTAAATCTGACGTAAGTTTTAGTTCCGTTCCCACCCACTGCTACAAATGCCTACGATCAGCGCCAAAATGGCGAAAATCAAATCGCCTCACTATGGCCCCGCTAATCATAGGTCCAGCGTACTTGTATATATGGAGGTCAGTGGTTGTCACGTTTATGTACATTCGACAGCTTGTCAACTCAATCAAATGCTTAGGAATTTCCGATCGGTCATTTAGGAAATCCTTGAGGGAGGCCTATGTCCAGCTGTGGACTTCCTGTGGCTGATATGATGATGATGAGTGCTGGCCACTAACAAAAAAAAGTATAGCCCAGTCCATGCCTGCCCTTTCACCACGAGACTTTATCATCTGTTGTGCCCTCATGCGAAACATGGGAAATCTAAAAATAAATACCTATACTCTATTTGGTTAGGTATTTAAATAAATGTAAACAATCTTGACATGTCTTTTTTTGAAATATACACTTTATAAATCAATACCTTTGCAAATTACAAAGTAAGTATGTAATTTATAATTTATAACATAATTACTTTGTAATTAGCGAAATTATTGATGTATAAAGTGTATTTTTCAATAAAAAGACATGTCAACATTGTTTACATTTATTTAAATACCTAGCCAAATGGAGTATAAAAACAAAAACGGATATGGATGTCGGTCGGATTTATCCATGGTACAGATACTCGTAGCAAGTGTACTGTAACTTTGCCCCTAATTGTACAAGTCTAGCCTCGAGGGTGAGCTGAGTTCACTCCGTCTCTCGGTTTATTGAATGAATTCTCCGGAACTCTGGCAAATCCGAGTAAACAATGTTATACAGTCCATCGGGTTGCATCGATTTGTAAACGAATTTATTAACATTGTAAAGTTTATGAAAATATGAAGGAGAAGTATACAATAACATTTTATTGCACCAAAAGACATTTACATTTTCGGGACACTTATAAAAAAGATAACGCCATCATCAGGTCTTTTCAGTCTTCACTGCAGGAGCACGACCCTCTCTGTACTACCAGAGCCATACTTTGCCAGAGCAGTCAGAGGATTTGGTCTACACTCTCCTCGCTGGCCAAACGGGCTGGAGAGATCTCATTGATGTTTATAAGCTTTGTTTTGCTTGTATTTCCTAAATCGCCTTCTACGACATCCACGGGAGGACTTGGAGTGACCCTTCTCTGCCGGAAACGCTCACACGGCGGCGGCCACAAAAAAGACAACATAATGAGATACAAAAGGCGGTCTTATCGTCAAAGCAATTTCTCACAGCTAACTAAAAATGTATATATAATGTATCAGTTCTCATCTTCGGTAGGTTCGTTATTTTTATTTATGAAAAGTTATGAAATAATATTCTCCCATCTGAGAGATAAGAATAGACTGAGAATTTACCAGCAACTACTTTTGTGATTTTTAAGGTTCCGTACCCAAAGGGTAAATACGGGACCCTATTACTAAGACTTCACTGTCCGTCTGTCTGCCTGTCCACCAGCCTGTATCCCATGAACCGTGTCAGCTAGACAGTTAAAATTTTCACAGATGATGTATTTCTATTATACATCATCGATGTTGATGACAGCATTGCCAGTGTGATGTCTCCACCACACTCCCACTCATATATTTGAAATGCTAATCGCCGCTTCAATAATCAGACAACTTTCTTGCTGTTGTTGTTGCAAAAATGCGAATCATATTAACAGGCGATGCGGCTAGCAACCCATCACTGTATTGATTGCTTTTCCATCTTCTCGCCCACCATGACGCTAAAAGTGGCTTTTTGGTCTTGCGGCCCTGGGCTGTGCATAGAGCCGCAAGACCCAAAACGCTCTGTCTGCCCCATTAGGGATAAAGACGTGATAGTATGTACGTATGTTTCTTGCTGTTAAACTAAAAACAAACATAGTTAAATAGCCATTTAGTACGACTTTTACTTATTTACCAGCTGAGCCCGTGCGCTTCGCTCCCCGTGGGAATTTCGGGATAAAATCTATCCTATGTTCTTCCCTTGGTATCAAACTATATGCATATCAGATTTCATCTAAATAGGTTTAGTGGTTGAAGCGTGAAGTGGTAACAAACAAACAAACAAATATACAAACTCACATTCGCATTTATAATATTATAGTAGGATAGGATATAATATACATTTTAATATCGTTTTAGTAAAACAAGACCTTTTAGTCGCCTCTTACGACATCCACAAAAACAGTTTAAGTAGTCCTTTTATATCATCCACCTACCTACTTAACCCTTCATTACATTTCAAACTAATAAGTACTTACTCCCTAGAAACTTCGCGAACTACCGAATACTGAACTTGGCTTTTAACACAACCTCTTTGATTAATAGTTGGTTATAGATCGTGCCAATTTAAGTGTGTTTTCACATGAACATGACATTGATTGATGGATTTTTAGTTTTGATTTCCTCTCTGCTGTTAGTTATGCAATGGGTTATCACCAAAAAAGATACCTAAAATCTTGTAAACTGAAGAAAAAGTTTCAAGGAAAACATTCCCGAAGAAGTATAGTTAATTTTGTAAGTCCTGTTAATCTACAGGATTACTGATGTGAATATATACGGACAAATAAAAAACATAAATTGTCGTGTGGTTTCTGCCAGAGTAGAATTGGACCATTCGAATTCTTTCCGTGGATGTCGTAGAAGGCGACTTAGGAAATACAAGCTAAACAAAGTTTGTGAACATTAATAAGACCTCTCCAACCCGTCTGGCCTGCGACTGTGCCTGCGAGGAGAGTGTAGGCCAAATCCTATGGCTGCTTCGTCCAAGTTTGGTCGTACAGAAAGGGGTTGTGCTCCTATAGTGGAGACTAAAAAAACCTGATAATGATGATGATGATGATAAAAAATCATAAAAAAACATCATGAAAGGAAAAGTGGAAGCCAAAAGAGGCAAAGAAAGACCAAGAAGGTGTATTAGTTTGTAGCGGGAGCGAGGTGATATGCTCGACCGCCACAAAAGGAAATTCTTTCCGCCAGGCATGGTGTTGCGGTGAACCGCGGCTCCGACGGTGTGTCGGAAGTTGTATATATAGTCAGTTGCAACCAAAACTCTGAGATCGAGATGTACGATACTGCTGGCGCCATCTAGTATCATTCTTGAACATATGGTTCATTGTTGTTTGTGGTTTTTAGTTCCTCGTAGTGGCGTAGAGGTCACCAAAAGTCCATTCCAGCTCGCTAAGAAGAATACTGACCTGCATATTACAGATCTTGTATCTGACGGGCTCCCCCCGGCACCCCGCCGGTGAGGAGCAGGTCCTGAGCTGCCGGGACACTCCGCCATCGCACGTCCGAGAGCAGAGGGACCAGTCTGACCACTGCGACCAGCCTCCGTGTTCCTGTGGGCAAAGATTATAGTCGTGTTATATATAACATCATCAAAGAAAAAGGATCCATAATTTTTTTGAAAAAATATCGTTTTTTACATGCTTTTTTTGTAAGGCCAAAGTAATTATTAAGACAAACGAAATAAACCTAAACTCAATGGAGTTGCGTTGTTTTATTACTGAGTTCCATTGACCACCTTCTGTCTCCGTGATCAGACCCTAGGCGTCGTCTACCATAAAGTGCTCGTCACGACAAATCAAACAAGTGCTACTCAATGAGGTATAGTTGTTTTATAACTGTGTTCCATATCTCCTGGCTCCATCATTAGAACAGCTCATTAACTTCAATATATTGTATTGTCGTCCGATTTACACAGGTTGAGGAACAATGTTTGAAATGAGTTGCAAGTTTGACCTAAACGAACATTAATACATACATAAAAGATACATTGCAAGTTAAATAAAAGCTTGTAAAAAAAGAGTTGAAGAGAAGAGAGAAAATATGGATATTCCGACGAATTCTGATAGGTAACCAGTTTAGCTTCATGCAGAATTCAGAAATATAATCAAATTGACGTAAATTAAAGATGTACCTGATACAATTATTTTAAAGGCGTTCCAATTTATCAAGAAGTTCTTCAGAGGGATCCAAATATGCCACGTCTAATCAAGAACAGGAATCAGTAAAGAACGTGCCAAAATCACTTTCGTGCTGATTGGCAAAAAAAAAACTCAGGGAAACCGCCTCAAGGAACGCATACTGATAACCAATTTGCGACTCACCTCATTGATTTGGGCAGACCATAATAAAGTTATGAAATACTTATTCTCGAGTCGCAAATGGTAAAATTTCCAGCATTTGGCAACTGTGACACTGCTGAAAAGATATGCCGAAAGATTTAAAGTTATAGAGCTATGACAAATAAGACACAGCATGCCTGCGAACCTAATTAGGCATTTTCTTTTAAAAAAATAGTTTCTTTACGTGACTTGCGACGTCGGTGCAACACTATTTCTAGACAAAATAAAATGACAGTTAGGGCAATTGATTGTAAGTGCTCTCTTTTTGTCTCTTTTTCTCTCTCTTCCTCTCTCTATCTGTCTTGGACCGCAAATAAACGTGTTAATTCGCTCCCAGTTCTTTATTAAAATAACCACAGAACAAGACTACCAGCACATAATAATAACAGTCCTCTTCTATAGTCAGTCGCAATCGAGGGACAGTCGGCGTTCATCGCGCTACTGTTTGTAATAGCAGTCACAATAGGCAATGAAAAAACATTTTTGGTCCATCGGTTAGATTATTAAAAAATATTGTACACGTATTATTTCTTTTCTCTGAGACACATAAAATGACATATATACAGCGCTTATGAATTTCGTATGACGTCATGGCTGGGACTTTGACTTTGGGCTTAGGAACTTTGACGCTCCGTATCATTGGAAATTTTTACTTTTTTGGTAAACTGAAAAATACGGGTCCATTATTTTTGGATAATCTGAAGACAGTTTAATTAGAATCATACTTTTCGGACCCCGTCATCACCCCTATAGCAAACTATCGCCTACTATAGTTTTTATTTGTTTATTAGTCTTTTAATTTCCTTGCAAACGTCAGGACAATGAGGAGTGTGGTGGCCTGATGGATGTAAGCATTATAAGCGCTTTCGCAAGTTGGGCAACCCAGGGCATGGTCTAGATGGGTTAAAAAGATACAGATACATTTTCACGTCTATATCCCTGACGGGGCAGACAGAGCCCGGGGCCGTAAGACCCAAAGGCCACGCTTAGCGTGATAGTGGGCGTTAAGACGGAAAAAGACCATAAAATTTGACGGTCATCATGATGTAAGACAAACTTTGTTAGACACTTCAACACTAGTGTCAATTGCAAGCATGAAAAACAAAAAATAACCGGCCAAGTGCGAGTCGGACGCGCGCATGAAGGGTTCCGTACCATTGTCTATAAAAAATCACGTTTTTTTAAATGGGAACCCCACTTAAATATTTATTGTTTTTAGTAATAGTTGTTATAGTGGCAACATAAATACGTCATCTATGAAAATTTGAACTGTCTAGCTATCACGGTTCATGACTTTCATGAGATGCAGCCTAGTGATAGACGGACAGACAGACAACGAAGCTTCTGTCCTATTTTTACCCTTGGGATTCGGAACCCTAAAAACAGTCGAGAATTTACCCGCACCGTAAAAATAGTCATCAAAACTACAACATTATCTTAGTAGGTGATTTTGTGGCCAACTTTGGTATCAGATATTTAGGCTGCCAAAGGCATCTGATATAGCTTGACGACTGCCACACAATGATGACAGCCGAGACCAACGGCTTTAACGTGCCTTCTGAAGCAAGGAAGAGCTCGAGAAAATGTTTATGCCACTTGTCATAATGTCACCCATCCAATCGCAGTCCACGCCTAGTGTCGCTTTACTTGCGAAAGTAGGTAAAACGCGAGCTCCTCCGTGTAGGTGATTAAAAAGATACTTTAAATCCCTAGTATTATCTCGCAAACAGCTATAAAACACGTCTACTTGAATTGCTCGTATATTATGCCGGGTGTAAAAACAGTTTATTTTGCCTCAGAAACGAGTGTATTAAAGTAAAACACATTATTATATAGCTACTTTCAAACAGTGGAGGATTGCTTTCAAGTTATTAAGGTAGGTCTTTTTATTGTTTTCGATAGCCTCGATACCTTTTTTTTCGATATCGAGGTAAAATAATCGTTGAAGCATGCCTTAGACAAGGAAAACAAATAAATAACAATATTCTTTAAACTTTTTCATAAAAACTCTATCATCTGATTGCTCAATTTGTATGTTAGATATATTGCTCATTTTTTTATTTTTCTTTGATTTTTACATGTTTCATATCACACACGCAATAGGGTTGTAGACCAAAAAATGATTTTTGGCTTATGGATAGAAAAAATTCTCTGATTAAACAAATAAAGAGGAAGGTATACCGCATTTCAATTTCGCGTCACGAATTTTAACCAAAGGTGACGTAAAGCACTCTCACTCAGAAAATTCGAAGGGTGTATTTGTGATCATTATCATTATCCGAGTGTATTTTTCCGGTTCCATCCTCAGCAGCGCTTCAGAGCCCGGGGCTGCTACCTAACCAAGGAGATTTGACGAGGTTACTGGTTTTTACACAGAGCAACTGCCGTCGTCGACGTCGATATACGCGAAAATGCATTGTTTAATTATTGAGTCTGGTATTCCAACATAGAAGTGGCTAAACAATATATATTTAATTTACAAAAAAGCAACACACTTAACTAAATACCTAGAAATTATTATATAGAAAACATTGCCATATATTTTTCGGGTCGTTAACGAATTTTCCAAGTCGCGAGATGTGATCGCGGCAAAATATGGTAAACTCCGGGTTGAGACGTGCAGGGAATCAAAGATGAGGGTAGTGAATAAAAGTTAAGTTAGAATACAAGTAAGAGAATAATGTAATACTAGCTATGCCCCGCGGTGTTCATCATCATCAGGTCTTATCAGGTCTTTAGTCTCCACTGCAGGAGCACGACCCTCTCTGTACTACCAGAGCCATACTTGGCCAGAGCAGCCAGAGGACTTGGCCTACACTCTCCTCGCTGGCCAGACGGGTTGGAAAGGTCTCATTGATGTTTATAAGTTTTGTTTAGCTTAAAGGAATTTCCTAAGTCGCCTTCTACGACATCCACGGAAAGACTTGGAGAGGTCCTACTCTACTTTGAAGGAAACAACCCCGCGGTTTTACCCGCGCCTAAAGTAGCCTATATAATCCAGGGTGTCAGCTTCCTGTAAACCAAATTTTATCGAAATCGGTCCAGCCGTTTGCGCGTGAAGTAACAAACATACACACCCACTCACAAACTTTCGCATTTATAATATTAGTAGGATTAACATCGATGGTATTGGTATTTTCTTATTCTTACATTTCAAGACACCGATTGATGCACGAGTCTCTGTGAAATTTAAGGTTCAGGGTAATAAACACATATTTATGCCCGGACAGTTGGCAAAAGAGCAAAAGGAACTGTACATCTGTCTGTCCTCGTAAAAATCCGCTTTTTTGTCCGTTGAAATGGGAGTGACAGTTGCAAGTGCAATTCGGAAAGCGACGGGCGAATCGAATAGCCAGCGGCCATTTTTTATGTTGGAAATTGTGTAAGGTCGTGTAAACAATCGACTTGAAAAAAGCTTTACGATACAAATCCTCTTTAAGTGTAAATCTGTATTGTAATTGTAACACAGCCCAGGCTGGGTAGAGGGACCAATACTGCACTGGGTTTCTTTCGGCGTAATCTTTCCAGCAGTGGTCGCTCTGAAACGCTAGCTATAATATTCAAAGAAATTACCCTCAATAAGAGATAAATTTATCTTACTTTTAATAAAAAAAATGACTTTGACTTTTTCTGAAAGCATCATAAACAAAAAGAAATACAAGATAACTATTATAATAAACTGTAATGTACAAATGCCAATGGTAAATAAAATAAAGAATATAAATAAAATGGCAGACTTAAAAACAGTATTAAGTTTTTTTCATAATTCTCAGAAGTTTATCATCAACGAGACAGTAATAAGGGAAACATTATTAAAAATTGATTCCCCATTTTCAAAGTCAGTTAAAATCTGTATCATAGTACCAAAAGTCTGTATCAAAGCCCATGAGACAAAATAAAAGACAAATAGATACTTTAAAACAAAATGATATCGTACGTCGATTCGAAAACAAAATATCGTAGCGGATTGCTACGAGCTCCGTAGAGGATGCTACGCCGTAGCGGGTCTACAAATTTTGCAGGAATTTTGAGAGATATTCAATTTTGCGAACTTTAGATGCATACGAAGAGGTTTCTTGTGTTGAAACTTTATGCAGTTTTGTTTAGTTTTAAATCTTTTATATGAAAATTATAGACCGAGTGGGTGAAGTATTTTTCTCAGACTTCCAAAAAGGAGAAGATTATCTATTCTAAACTCTCTTCTCTTCTCGGTAACATACATCATGGTAGCTAGACATGAAATAAAATTATACAAAGCTAAAAACCGACTTCATCCCCAAACTACACAACCCATTTTGATAAAATTTCTATAAAATTACTAGACAAGAAAAAGCAAAAAAAAAAAAATCTTTCCCTTTTATTATAAAAACAGGATTAACTTTGTTACTAGGTTTAAACCATTATCCACCCAATTCAAGTTGACATTGACAGATGAGTTAGTTTCACTTTACTAGATGTCAACTTGATTAGGGCGGATAACGGTTTAAACCTAGTTACAAAGTTAATCCCGTTTTTATAATAAGACGGCGATCCAGGCATCTTTGATTATTAGGTAACAATCCGTAAAAAAAATCGCGATAAAAGTTATTTTGTCGCTCAATTTTGTCTATGTTTGTCGCGGTAAATTACGCGCAATGCGACAAATTGCAAGGATAAAAAATTGACACCGTCTCGATACAAGTCACGCAGCTGTGTATTCGAACTACTTTATTTTCCTCACCTCCCCTCTCTCTCTTTTGCAATCTCTTGTTATTCCTTGATCCTTTAACTGAAATATATAAGAAAAAAAAAATTAAAAAGTTACTGAGGACTTTTTGTCCGTATTCGCCTCAGGTAAATCCCAAATAATCCCTACACGTCCCGGCAAAACAAGTGGCCCACTGACCAACAATTGCCAGCCCCAACAATTACATATTCCAAGCAGCGCTATGCAAAAACGTCACGTGCCGCGAAATCTCTTCCTTATACGCTCGCCGGGTCTAAAATATAAATATAATAAAATTGTGCCCGATTTCCTGCACGCCAGTGTACGTGACAGAGAGACAAACAAGTTAGTGAGAGGTTGTTTATATTGTTATTTTTCACTGTATAAGGCGCGCATTTCATGCAGGCTCACTGAGTTTGTCTACTAGTACAGTCAACGAATAATTGTGGATGGAAAAGTTGAAAGCAGAAATTTTTACTCGGCAACTTTGTTAGGACTAGTTAGGACGAACACGCCCAGAGTGTAGAACACATTTTAAGAAATCGAAAATTTTTCGGACGTCAAAGGTAGGTAAAAAGTGTTAAAGCCAAAGTTGTAGACAATTTTATCAGCTTTCATTATATAGTACAACAAAATTTCGTACAATCCACCGTTTTCGAGATGTAAGCAAAAAACCAAAAAACGGGACCTTCTTTGTGCCCTCTTGTAAGGACTTTGAGTATGTTTATTATATAGTATAACTAGTCCTAACAAAGTTGCCGAGTCAAAATTTCTGCTCTCGACTTTTCCATCCACATGCCCCTTTTGAGCTCTCATTGACCGAACTATACCCTGTGCCTAGTGGTGTACAAACCTCAAGGCGTCGAGTCTACTTTTGAAGGCTCGAGGCAGATTGGCAGGACTCGGTGAGCTCGGTAGGCTCGTAGACTCCAGCCTAGCCGAGACGCGAGCTCTCTGAGTCACGCCTCGAAGCTTTAAAAGAGTTCGAGCCTTTAAAAAAAGCTGAGTCTTAAAATTAAATTTTGCTTTTAAGAATAACTTAACTTTACAAAAAAAATCTTTAAGATCGACGCTCGACTTGTTGCTAAGGGAGCTCGCAAGACTCAAGCCGTGAAAAAGCCTTGAGATCGATCGAGCTCTCGATAAGGCTCGAGCTCTCAAAAAGGCTCGAGCTCCGAAAAAGACTCCCAAGTCGTCGAGCCTCACACAAACGAGACGAGCCCTGCAAACGCAAGTACAGTGACGTGCACAACTAAATTTTACAGGGTAGGCACAGGCATTAATCTTACTTAAATTACTCCATATCGAACAAAACACAATTCTCGCTAGTATCTGTCATTATATTAGGTGGACAGTGTAGACAAATTCTATGTGTCTGTATAAAATGCACGCTAACGGCTATAAGGTCTAACAAAATATACTGAAACTATTTTAAGGGTACTTGTTGGACTCCTACTAATACCAGAAGACCCGGCAGACCAAGAATGCGATGGCGTGACGAATTGGATAAATTTAAGGATGATTGGAAAGAAACAGCTCAGAGCAGAATTGAATGGAAAAGATGGAGGGAGGCCTTTGCCCAGCAGTGGGACACGTGATGGCTCGTATTATTATTATTATATTTAAATCATTTTTATTCTCCCTTTTGAAAAGGGGTGTATCTAGACATTTTTTTATTATTATTATTATTTTAAGGGTAAATTCAGTCCGTGATACTGAACAACTTTTCTTAAGAAATACGTATCGGAATATGAAAAGTAATTTTGGAACTCCCATACAAGTTGATCGATCAGCTGATCCGACTTTGTATTGAAAACCAAAAACCTTATATACTATGCATGGCTTAATTTGTACGTTTCTCAATAAACACTTTACAAAAAAAAAAATTGAACTGACGGCCCAAAAAAAATATCATTTCGCTTAGCGCAAGTACTTATCGGCTGACATATTAAAAGCGATCAGTTGACATAAAGCAATCAGCTGACAAAGAAAAAGCAGTCAGCTGACATAATAAAAAGCAATCAGCTGACATAATAAAAAGAAATCAGCTGACATAAGTAAAAGCAATCAGCTGACAATTAAATTCAAAACTAACTGACATATTAAAACCAATCAGCTGACATTTAAAAAGTAAATTAGCAGACATAATAAAAAGCAATCGGCTGACATTAGTTAAAGCAATCAGCTGATATAATTAAAAACAATCAGCTGACATATAAAAAGCAATCAGCTGACATATAAAAAGCAATCAGCTGACATATTAAAAGCAATCAGCAGACATATTTAAATCATCACTTTGTGGAATGCAGTGCATTCTGTCGGAAGTCGATACCGCCTCGTCTGCGGTTGACGTCATTTCCTGTGTCGTCACGCTTTTAAATAACCGCATCAGTTATAAATTTTAATTCCAATAAGCGTTAACTCTTCAAGCTGCGCCAATACCAGACACAATAGTTAAACAATTGAAGTCGGGAGGAATTCGTCCAAGTGCCGGCTCCAAGTGCCGGCTTAGACGTTAAATAAATAATTAAATAAATAAATTCATTTATTTTAGATGTCAGAGATCCATATATGATACACTTATTAGAAGTTCACAAAATACACAATTAAATAGCAATAAAAAATGTCACACAATACTTGAATTAAAATTGAAATAATAATTAAATAAAAATGTCACAAATCACTACTATCTACTAAATACTTATAAATACCTTCTCTGCGGCATAGGTAAAAGATAAAACCTTCCGTGATTTTCAATAGTCAATTTTTAACGGTCAGCGACCTACGTGGTGTAGCGGTAACAACGCTAGTCTGCCGTTCGGAAGTTTCGGGTTCGATCCCCGGCCAAGGCAAGTTGGTGAACAGCCTATTTTAAGTTGTCCTGGGTCTTGGGTGTTTATCTACCTCTATATAGTATTTATCATAAAATCGTTCCATGCTGGTCATCTTCCATACTGGTCTGGGAGAGAAGAAAAAACGTAGAATGTACCAGCTGCTTCTCTTCCCGCGCAGATCGTAAGAGCCGATCGAGGGAATGGGCGAGATTTGAATCAAGGTAATAGGCGATGCGGCTAGCAACCCACTATTTTGATTCCTTTTCCATCTTAACGCACACAACCACGCTAAGCGTGGCCTTTGGGCCTAACCGCCCTGGGCTCTGTCTGCCCCATCAGGGATATAGACGTGAAAATGTATTTGTATCTGTATAGTATCGTTGGGTAAGTATACCATACAATATCAGAAGCTTAAGCTTGGGGTTAACCCAATCTGTGTGATTTGTCCGTATATATATGTGGGGATGGGGCTGAGGAAGATCCTCAGAAAGAAATACTTGTTTGAGCGAATAATAAAAACTGATATTTTTTTATTTTTTATTTATTTAACCTTTATTGTACAAAATACAATTTGTATGGTACAATAGGCGGACTTAATGCTAAAAGCATTATCTAACAGTCGACTTTTGGGTTGTTAGAGAAATTTATGTGGTGTAAAATAATGGGATAGCAAAAGGAATTCAGATAAATACTTACTAATAATTACTACATAAGATAAAGTACTGTATACTACTTACTAAAATAAATATATATAAAAATATGGTACATAAAAATATGATATATTCGACTTTTAACTATAGAATGAAACTTTACAAAATCGTCTTTACGTCTTTCGTCTTTATAACTTAAATCTTATGTTTAAAACACGTCTTACATCTTATTTCGTCTTTACGTAATCTTTCATTTCATTACTCCGTAACTCTGATCACTCCTTTTTCACATATCCTTCCCAATTCAAACTTTTCGCGCGTCTCTTCCTTTCTCTCTCACACCATCTTACTTGTATCATTCTGTCCCTTTCTTACTAATCATACGTTCCTTTCCATGCATAAACTCTTACATTCTACATATATTTAACTAGTGGCGCTGTGAGCTGTAGACCTCACAAGTCACCCCCGATCTGTAGTATATTGAATATAATTTTCAAAACTAATAACCGGCCAAGTGCGAATCGGATTCGCGCACTAAGGGTTCCGTACCATTATCTTTAAAATATCGCGTTTGTTGTATGGGAGCCCCCTTAAATATTTATTTTATTTTGTTTTTAGTATTTGTTGTTATAGCGGCAACAGAAATACATAATTTGTGAAAATTTCAACTGTCTAGCTATCGTGGTTCTTGAGATACAGCCTGGTGACAGACAGACGGACAGACAACGAAGTCTTAGTAATAGGGTCCCGTTTTTACCCTTTGGGTACGGAACCCTAAAAAACGACTTCAACACCAAACTACACAATCGATTTTAATAAATTTTCTATGGGACCACCCGATGACAAGATCGCCTTTTAAAACAAAAATTCTTTAAAAAAAATCGAGTCAAGGATTTCGATGAATTGACAACCTCCTCCCTTTTTCCCCCTTCATTCCCATATAAATTTTCTACGTAAACTTTCTTATGGATATGTCGAATTTTTTAAATTTGTTTTTGTTATTTTTATTTCACTCTATCTTTATTTCAGAAATCTTACACTTTTATTCATCTAGCGACCACCCATTAAATCCAATTTAATTCAAATCCGTGTTGTCCGAGAAGGAATTTCATACCATAAGACTTATATTCCTTACATACATGAACCTTAAACACATTACACTCCTTTTTCAGGGCACTTGTGTAATAAAAAATAAATACAAATGCAAAATGCATAAAGTTTCCTCTTCGAATGCATCCAAAGTTCACAAAATTGAATACATCTCGAAATTCCTGCGATATTCGTAGACCCACTACGGCGTAGCATCCCCTACGGAGCTCGTAGCAATCCGCTACGATATTTTGTTTTCAAATCGACGACGTATGACATTAATTTTTATTTCATAGTATCTATTTGTCTTTGTTTTGTCTCTTGGGCGTTAAAATATGTTTTAAGTTCATGTACTCAGGACTATTTTTTTTTCTGATATATACCTATAAAATCATATTAGTATGGGCCAATCCCACACTAGTGTTAGATTTTACAAGCTGCCTAAAGGCATCTGATATAACTTGACGACTACCATATAATGATTGCCAGGAGCAACGGCTTATGCCCTGCAACGGCGGAGATGCCTTCTTTTTCGAGAAATTTTTATGTCAGTTGTGGGTATGGCCATCCAAGTGTGGCGTGGTCCGCACTTACCAAATTTGATCAAAATTGGTCCAGCCGTTTGCGCGTTAAGAAGTAACACACACACACACCCCCTAACAAAGTTTCACTTTTTTAATATTAGTGTGATATTAAGTAGTTCACCCCGAATAGTGAACTCGCGAACCCCATATCTCGACAACCTCCCGACCGATTTGGTCTTCCAAACTCAGGTGCCCAAACACCTGCACTTTGAAAGACTTGATGCCCGCAAATAACATATCGATGTGGCCCAATACTGGAGTGACAAAATATAATAGATAGATAGATATACCATTTATTCGAAGGACAAAAACAACACAATAAAATTAGATAAACAAATTCTTAAAGTACAAATAAAAAATAAAGTTACTTGTCCTCCAAAATGGTCTCCAACTCAGCATATGCTAGGATTTGCATTAGCGAGATCCCAGCGCTGATCTTCCGTTGGAGCCTTATTGGGTGCATTCACAGATATTCGCATGACTACATACTAATAGTACCACCGACACATTAAGAAAATGTTCAAACATAAAAAAAATCTAGTGGCAATATACACACTTCCGAATTTCACGAAGCTCCGAGCAAAGATAATCAAGTTATCGTCATACAAACAAACATACATACAAACGCCGGATTGTTTAAGTAGTTGCAGAGAACTTCGCTCGCTTGCTTTGCTCGCTCGTTTCAAACAAAAAACAACTAAATCGAGGTTCTAAACCCATCTAGTGTGAATCCATTTAAACTCCGGCCTAAAAATGCAGCCACACGTCCCGCACACCTTCTTTTTTCGTTCGTCGGATACAGCTCGTATTTTTCCAGCGATTTCTGTATTTGTTTAAAACAAGCTTGGACCGGTTTTCCATTTTCCAATAACTGAACACGTTGGCACTTGTTTTTGAAAAAAGTTGTGGAAATTGTTATGGTGTATTTTTAATTTTAACCCTTGACAAAAAGAGGGTTTTATAAGTTTGACGCCAATGTTTGTTTGTGTTTTTTGTCTGTGGCTTCGTAGCTCGTGACGGATGGAGCGATTTCGATGTGGTTTTTTAACGTGAAAGCAAGTTTTCTTGCTGTGTTTTTAACTATTATTTCAAATGAGGGCAGTACTGTACGCCGAACAATTCAGGTAGATCATGGACTGAATTCAGCCTTAAAATTGTTTTAGTATATGTATTTTGTTACACGTCATAATTATACAAAGCCGTGTGGTCAGACAGAGTAGAATAGGACTACTCCAAGTCTTCTCATGGATGTCGTAGAAGGCGACTTAGGAAAACAAGCTGAACATAAATGATTGACATTTGATTTGATTGACGTTGATTACATGAATTTTCGACTTTAGTTTACTTACTTTCTGTATATTTATTTAAAACATCTTCTACAAATAAATTATTAAAATTATACAAATCGTCATTATCGAATTGGGTTAAATTATTTGTTTCGTAAGATTTGAATTTCGCAACAGGCTGGGTTTGCTGAATCGGCGGAACGTAAACGTTGTACGCGGATGATACTGGACACTTCGATGTCGTCATATCGTTCGATGTTTCTGGGTACAATCTATATTTAGAATTTCGAAATGAGTTTGGGAAATATTGATTATTTTGAAAATGTTTATTATTGAATTTTGACCTATTTTGTTTATTTATCGTCATATTGGTATACTCGTCTATTGCAAATTGAACAGCTTCTGACAAATTTTTAAAATTTTGATATAAAAGTATTACCTGTAATTTAAAATTATTAACACCTCTAGAAAAACAATCGATAGCCATTTTTTCATTTATGGGTTGAAGAATATTAATTTTAAAACCATCACCTTCCGATTGAGCCAAAGTAAGATCTGTCAAAATATTTTGAATTTCTTCACCATAGGATTGGATGTTTCTATTTCCTTGACGACAATTTAATAATTTCGTTTGTAACGCAACTGGACATTTTTTAGGCAAAAAATAATTTTTCATATCTTGGATTAAACTTTTTACATCTGAATAATTTTGTTTTAAGATAATTTTTCCGTATTCAAATAGTCTTGTTTTTAAAATAAATTTAATTAAAAATTGATGTGAAATTTGATCTAAAATACTGGCATAAAATTCTGTGTTATTTATCAAAGATTTTGTTACATTTTCGTCACCGTTCATGATAGGCAAAAAGTCTATAGCTGTCTGCAAATCAAATTGAGCCATTGTTAATGTTTATCTCTTATAGATTCAAAAATATGTAAAAAATACGTTTAAATGTAAATGGAATAAATTGTATAAAATCACAGTAAAAATTACTAAAAATTTTAAACTTGGATAAAAATTATGTCCTTTCAATAATTTCCACGTCAAATAATCTAAAAATCGCATTAACAATATCCTATCACTAAATCAAACTGTGTATTAAAATTTATAAAAAGGATATACTTATAGGTATTGTTTTTATTCGTCAATCCGGGGTTTTTTATATCCGGTATCGTCAATGTCCGTCTCCTGGCGCCTGGGGACGATCACGACGCTGGATCTGCGCTGAGCTGGTACCTTGATGGCTGCTCCAAGCCGCGAGCTGGGTGGGCCGGGCTATACCCTGGACACCTTTCTTTGTCACCTACGCTTCTTTCTTCGTCAAAATCTTCATATGTCGCAATAAATTTCGACAATATCTTCATAATAAATTTTTCCCTTTATTCTTTAATAACATATCTTATTTTCTTTCTTCATTGTCTTCATTGACAAATTTATTTATTATTCTTTATTCTTGAATATTCATACTTTTCTTCGACTTGGTTTTTCTTTCTTCGCAACTTCATTAATTTTTTCATAACAATATTTATTTCTTCATATTCTTCTTTATAATATAAATGATATTTCTTCAGTTTAATTTCTTGACAGCTTCATTTATTTTATTTTTTCATTCTTGAGTATTCAAAATCTTCTTATGGTTACCACCTCATTCTCCACAATTTTTCTCAAAATTCCGAAATTTCACTCGTACTATTTATTTTTATTTCTGTTCGCGGCCTACATGACGATGCGCGCCCAATAACCCAGAGACTCCGTCAATTTCTGACCTGATGATGATAATACATTATTGAATGCATGATTAACTTTGTAGTAATGTATTAGACGATAGTTGCAATATTTTAAGTTTGGCACTCTAACAATTTTTAAAGAAAACAGTCAATAACCCAGAGACTCCGTCGACTTCTGACCTGATGATAATTTTGATAATGATAATACATTATTGAAGGCGTGATTAACTTTGTAGTAACGTATTAGACGATAGTTGCAATATTTTAAGTTTGGCACTCTGACAATTTTTAAAGAAAATAGTCAATAACCCAGAGACTCCGTCAAATTCTGGCCAACATTCTTGGCTAAGCTCCGCAATTTATAAAGCGCTGAGAATCCGCTATTGTTGGTGTCAAGCCAAAATTTAGTGCTTATTTTTCGTGTCTCAGTGAATTTTAGAATTTTATATCAGAATGCACTGCATATTTCTTTCAGGGGTTACGTTAAATTACACAACGCAAAAGGACAATCACGTAATAAATCGAACCACGGGCTAAACTAGATCACTATAGTTATTATAATATCTTTTCAATAGTATAATTAAATCAAAACACCAATCAAAAATAAGAATTGGCCTTTTCAAACGAAACTGTGCAGCCGTGCAAAATAATTGACATTCCTATACAAAATGCCCGGGCGGCATTTTGTATAGGAATGTCGATTATTTTTCTTTTTTTTGACTGTTATTTTATTAAGTGATCTAGTATAGCTCGTGGTTTGATTTATTACGGGTATGTCCCTTCCACGTTGTATGGTTTATTGGTTTGAACATCATCACAAGGCTCTTTTATTTAATTATATTTCCAATTACTATCCAAATTTTGAAATCATGTGATGAAAAATGTCGCTACAAGTGGGATTTGACTACTGATTGTGCTATTGTGACTTCCGACAAAAAAGAGCGATAAAAGCGGTAGTTCTTAGCCATGTTTGATCTAAAATTTACAGTCGTTTAAAAGTTGTAAGACGGGATTTTGAAGTGAACACTTCTTTAGCGGCGTTGTGCACTTTTTTTGGAATGGGTAAAAAATGTTAAACTCGCGTCAGGACACGTGACCTGATCGAAAATTCGTAAGACGGCGCAGGGCGCTTGCGCGAATGTTCGTGTGTGTTTATGTTACAGCGTGCTACGCGCATCCATGGATGGTGACAGCTGATGGCTCGACCGTCTGTGTAGTGGCCATACTGCTGTGTATTTGAAAATGATTTTGTTGAAAATGAATTTGGTCATGCTTGTGACATTTGTGACACACTGTGGTTCAGAAAAGATTTGAAATATTTTATACTGATAATTAAAGCAATTCGTGCAAAATTATTCCCTAACCATTCCAAAATATCAAAAATGCACAACGTTAATATTCAAGTTTTCACTTCTGCCGGCACTCCCAGAGTGCAAACCGTCGTTTTTTTTTTTTTAGTAAATAATAGGTGGCGCTACGGATATCAAGTCTTATCGGCAGTTCCACTACTCATCACTATAGCATTCTTGCCAGTCGGGTTCTTTTATAATATGCTGTGAATAACTTAATCAAACCACTTCATATAAATGTAATATACACGTAAACCTGTTAAATAGTTCAGACTTTATACGTGATTGTTTATTCGTCATCAGCCGAGCATATTTCCTGGTTGCATCCTCAGCAGTAACGCTACAGAGCCCGAGGTCCGCTACCTAACCAAGGAGATTTGACGAGGTTGCTGGTTTTTACCACCACCACAACCAAATTAATGATGAATTTAAATCTAAACAATTTTATAAAAGTACCCTATCCTACTTCCTACTAATCCTACTAATATTATAAATGCGAAAGTGAGTTTGTAAATATGTTTATTTATTACCACTTCACGCTTCAACCACTCAACCTATTTAGGTGAAATTTGATACGGATATAGTTTGATACCCAAGGAATGACATAGGATGTTTTTTTCCCGAAATTTCCATGGGAAGCGAAGCCCACGGGCACAACTAGTAGTTACATATTTTGTTGTGAAAATAAGAAAAGAAAGTTGAATAAATAAATCATTACATAGCTAGACTGTAAGAATAAAATCAACATAAACCTCTCTGCTTTGTTGCCGCCTAAATCTTAAAAGGTTTTTATTCTTTTTATTTCCTCGAGGCAACAGAAAGCAGCTCGTACAGCCAAGTCCGATTTACATTTTATTTTCGTGTTTCCTTGGAAATTGGCTTGTTTTAATAAGAATTGTGAATGTCTTTTGTAGTAAAAATAAATATCCATTTTATTTTATGATACTCCGTCACATTGTTTGAAATTACTACGCTGAAATGTCTTTTAACTGGACTTCAAAAAAGGTTATCAATTCGACGAAACTTATCTTTTTTATGTATGTTTTCTGATTACTCGAAAGCGCTCGTACCAATTTGGAAATATTTTTTTGGTTTGAAAAGGTATTGTCAAGTGGAACTGTAGAATTTAAAAAAATCGCTTACGTAGTTTTAATTTGGAACTTGAAGTTGGTTTTCAGTTTTTAAAAATAGCTTTAATTTTTTTTTGTAAATCCTAAACATTTTGATACTTCCAATATAACACAGACTTAAACCACTCATATTTTTGTTTTTAAAAGAAACTCCATTATATTTTATAAATATTATAATACCTAGGGCAAAATATCCAATTTGTTTAATGTGTAGGTGACTTCTATGTCTACTACGTTTGAAGCTGGAATATATAAGGTAGGCTTAAAGATTATATACCTGTCGAACCTATAAATGGTTTCTCTCAAAATCTGTCTACATAAGTATCAAGCTTTTAGGGTTCTGTTCTCAAACGGTAAAAACGGGACCCTATTACTAAGACTCTACCGTCCGTATGTCTGTCTGTCTGTCACTAGGCTGTATCTCATGAACCGTGATGGCAAGATAGTTAAAATTTTCACAAAAGATGTACTTCTATTGCCGCTATAATAACGAATACCTACTAAAAACAAAATAAAATAAATATTTAAGTGTCTCCCATACAACAGACGAGATTTTATAGATAAGGATAGGGAATCCTTCGTGCGCGAGTGGACTGGCACTTGGCTAGTTTTTAAAGAAATGAGAGAATAAGGAGGTTAAAGTTTATGCACTAAATAAACTTATGGTGATGATGATAAAAAGATATGAAAAATAAAATATTTTTACATTTTCATATTTTCGTTTACTTCTTTGTTGAAAACGAAAAAATAACCTTACTCTATTTGTGTGAATTTTATTAAAAATTATGTAGATATACCAGCGCTGATGTGTGGGTAGTGAAATGCCACCTTTAAAACACCGATGACAGTATTTTATACTTGTGTGGTAAGTTGTTATTTACAGTGGTACATACATACATACTATCACGTCTTTATCCCTAATGGGGCAGACAGAGCATTTTGGGTCTTGCGGTTCTATGCAGAGCCCAGGGCCGCAAGACCCAAAAAAGCCACTTTTAGCGTCATGGTGGGCGAGAAGATGGAAAAGCAATCAATACAGTGATGGGTTGCTAGCCGCATCGCCTGTTAACATGATTTGCATTTTTGCCCATTCTCTCGATCGGCTTTTACGATCTGCGTGGGAAGAGAAGCAGCTGGTACATTCTAAGTTTTTTTTATTTCTCCCAGACCAGCATGGCAGACAGTGGTACATAAATCTTTATATTCCAAAATTTATATGTATTTATTATCAAATATAGTGTCGTTCAGTTGTTATCCCATAACTCAGGGACTAGGGACTATAGGGACTATTAGGGACAAATTACACTGATTGAGCTAGCCAAAAGGATGTTCGAGACTTGTGTTAGGTTAGTATAGGATGCTAACTCAACGATACTATATTTTATAATAAATACATATATAGATAAACATCCAAGACCCAGAACAATTTGAAAAAGGCCATTTTCCAAGTTGCCCTGACCGGGGATCGAACCCGGGACCTCTGGGTAGCGGACTAGCATGGTGACCACTACGCCTCGGAGATCGTCAACTCAAGTCTCAAACTTACTTTGGGGTTAGCTCAATCTGTGTGATTTGTTTTTAAATATTTATTTATTTATAATGAAAAATGTCCCAATTTGTCACTTGGTCCAAAAATATATACGTACATGGCCTTAGAATAAAAACCAGGGCAAGTTTTTAAATAAATTTAAACAATAAGCATAGTGTTTGAGTTTTTAGTGCAACAAAACTACTACATAAAAGATAATAGGTACTCGTAAAAAACATTTGTGTTGAATTGAAATACTGTCGGGAAAGCGAGAGTTCATCAATCGTCACATAAAATATGAAGTTCTTTTCTTCTGAGATGAAATGCGTCACCTAACGTCTGCTCATAAAAACGTACACAAGGCAAGAGTGAATCGGCCTTACAAAGAAGGTTCTGTTTGTTACTTTATACATTACTAGCTGTACCCGCGGCCTTCGCTTCCCGAGGGAATTTCGGGATAAAAAGTGTCCTTCCCCGATTCTTAAACTATATCCATACCAAATTTCATTCAAATCGGTTTAGTAGTTTAAGCGTCCTCACGCTTAAACTACTAAACCGATTCGAATGAAATTTGACCTTCTACTAACAAACAAACAAAAAACAAACACAAATATACAAACACACTTTCGCATTTATAATATTAGTAGGATATCACGTTTATATCCCTAAAGTTATAGAGTTGTAATTAGTCCATCTTAAGATTCATCATCATCAAGTCTTTTTGACTCCACTGCAGGAGCACGACCCTCTCTGTACTACCAGAGACATACTTGGCCAAAGCAGCAAGAGAACTTGGCCTACACTCTTCTCGCTGGTCAGACGGGTTGGAGAGGTCTCATTGATTTTTACAAGCTTTGTTAAGCTTGTATTTCATAAGTCGCCTTCTACGACATGCACGGGAGGAATTGGAGTGGCCCTATTCTATTCTATCATTCTGTCGGAAAACACACAGCAACTCTCTTTAGATTATCCAAAAATATTTTAAGTTTACCAGTAAAGTAAAAATTCACAGAGATACGGAGCATCCAAGTTCAGGAGTGGAAGCTTGCGACGTGACCGCTTAGCAAAATCAAACCTAGCCGTGACGTCGTGCGAAATTTAAATGTGCTGTATGTTTATAATTGGATGTAATTCATTTAGATATTTAGGTTTAGGTTATAATTAGGTTAGAAAGTTGTCTAGTCCTCATCTAGGCTGGTAGCAGAGCTGCGTTTGTTTGTTTGTATGTTTGTTTGTTGCCGGATGGAATAGTCGGCCGGGCTGAGTCATCCGCAACATACCAAAATCTTAGTTTTAAGTGAACATTTGCTGGTTTTAAGTAACAATTTCTGTTTCGCAGATAAAATAAAAAATACGTGTACAATATTTTTGAATCATCTAACCGATGAGCCGAAAGTATTTTTTGATTCGTCATGCCTGTGTCGTCATCATCAAGAAGGGTTGACGTCAGGAAGACCGGTCGTGAAACGACATTCAAGTCATTAGTTCTCCCATACTGGTTTTAAGAAAACTAAACGTGCCAGTCGCTTCTCTCTCGCGGAGTTCGTAAAAACCGATCGAGGGAATAAACCGTGTGGTTTCCGGCAGAGTACGATAGGGCCACTCTAAGTCCTCTAGTGGATGTCATAGAAGGCGACTTAGGAAATACAGTCTGTGTTTAGCTTGTGATACTAAGTCGCGTTGTACGACATCCACTTGGAGTGCTCCTGCAGTGGAGACTAAAAGACCTGATACAAGCTAAACAAAGCTTATAAGCTTTGTTTAGCTTGTATCAGGTCTTTTAGTCTTTCTTCTTTTTTAGTCTTAGTTCTTTTCTGTTTTATAAAACATCAATGAGACCTCTTCAATCCGTCCGAGCGAGGAGAGGGTAGGCCAAATCCTCTGGTTTCTCTGGCTAAGTATGGCTCTGGTAGCAAAGAGAGGGTCGTGCTCCTGTGAAGACAAAAAGACCTGATGATGATTATGATTATAAATGTGTATGTAGAAACCAGTAACATTTATTTTAGTGCGGAACCCTAAAAGTACACGAATATAAGTTCCAATTTCTGTAACAGTGTTTCTATGGCGCTGACTCGGCAAGAGCCTTTGTAGGATATTACACGTAAAACATTTATTACGTCACAGTGGGAATGCGGATGACGTAAGAAAGTACCTTCTAATACTGATGTAATATCACGTCTTTTTCTCGAACGGTGTCTACTGGGCCTACGGCCATTAGACTCAAACACCGGCGTGTTGTTTAGCGTGATGGTGTTAACGAATCACTATAGTGATGGGATGCTAGCCGAATTGCTTACTGACTTGTTGATTTCATTCGAGGACGATCTTGTTTTTTTAATTCATTTAATTTTATTTATTTAAAAAACTAAAATCTACTTATACACGGCGATTCTTTATTGGTTTTGGAGCCGAAGGCCACCTCATAGGCATCGTTAGTAAGACCTAATTAGCTAGTCAAAATAAAAATTCAGAAACAAAAAATGTTGACTTAAGATCAATTAGTAGTACCGCTGCCATACACCGCCCGCCGCCGGCCGGCGAAGGTCATCGACATTTACGCAGCTGTTTTAGCTGGCATAACTATGTGGTCTCGATTGAAAATCACTAACGCAACTTTTTTATCTTATGACATACAGAAATTTGGATTACGTATAGAGGAATATATTTACTATACGACATCTTTTTTCCAAAACCAATGAAAAGTCAGCGTGTATAGGACATAGAATTTCAATTGTTTTGACAAATTACTAGGCAGTTTAACAGCAAAGTGACTTGATCATTTATTTAAAAAAGCATTAATGAATATAATTTTTTTAAAACTAAAAACCGACTTCTACCGATTTTAATAAAATTTCTAGGTAACCACTTCACAAGATTACTCTTTCAAACAAAAAAAAATTCAGATCGATCAAGGCTTCTTCAAATAATCGGTAAGCAAGCATCAAAAAAAAAAGATTGCGTCCAATAAATGGCCTCCTCCTTTTTTGGAAGTCGGTCAAAAAAGATATCTAACTAATTTATATCTTTTCTAAATTTAATATTAATTCATTTAAAATTAAGAGGAGTCTCCTTTTCAAAACTGTGTCATGATTTGTATATGAGTAACATAGTTATATAATTTCTCTACCGACTCTGTGCAACAGTACTCTGTAATCATACACGTCTCGAGGGAAATAATGCATATGCATATACAACTGTTGACATGGAGACACGTTGTTCGTTATAATACTACTTTGGTTAGTTAGCTTCTGACATGAATATTGTTGGATTTGTCTTGGTAAAGTTTAGCACAAGTTAGGGGTGACGACAGGGTCCGAAAAGTATCATTGTAATAAGTCCGTCTTTTAGATTATCCAAAAAGAATGGAGCCGTATTTTTCAGTTTACCAAAAAAGTAAAAATTCACAAGGATACAGAGCGTAAAAGTTCCGGAGTGGGGGCTTGCGACGTCACCGCTAAGTAAAAATCGTACTCAGCCGTGACGTCGTGCGAAATTTAAATGCGCTGTATCTTTGTCATTTTGGGTTTCTCAGAGGAAAGAAAATATACGTGTACAATATTTTTTTATAATCTTACCGATGGACCAAAAATATTTTTCCATTCATTATGCCTATTAAATAACCCCGACTGTAAACGATGACCTCCGTCAACACGCTAGACCGCCAATCCGAAAGTCCTGGGTTCGATCCCCAGCCCAGGTCAGTTGTAAAATGGCCTTTTTCAAATTGTCCTGGGTCTTGGGTGTTTACTCATATACCTTTATATATATATATATATATATATATATAATATAGTATCGTTGAGTTAGCATCCCATAATACAAGTTTAAACTAACTTTGGGGCTAGCTCAATCTGTGTTATTTGTCGTTATATATTGTCCATATTTAGAGCGTTCACCCCCAAAAACTTTTGAACGGTTGAAACAATTTTCATCAAAAATAGTTAAATAACAACGTAAGGAAACTTGCTTTCAAGTAAAAAACCGCGTCTAAAGCGGTTTATTCTTTCGAGAGCTGATGCCACAAACAGACACATAGACAGACAATAGCGTACAACTTATAACACACTTTTTAAGAGTTAAAAATAGTGTATTTGACTGTATTTGTTTTTAGACAAAATTCCATTTGAGCTAATTTTATTAAGCTAGCCCCAAAATAAGTTCGAGTATTGTGTTATGGGATACTAACTCAACGATACTATATTTTATAACAAATACATATATAGATAAACACCCAAGACCCAGGTCTACCTGAATAATTGGCCAAGTGCGTGTTGGGCCACGCGCAGGGTTCCGTAGTTCCGAATGCCAACTTTGAGTTTATGCCACTAAAAACGTTTAAAAACTAATTATCTATTGAATTTGTATGAAATTTCTTTTTCCGAGTACATTTTATAAGTTGATCGCCTATAACTTTTTAATTTGTATACTTTACTTAGCTCTGATAGTTTTCCTTTAAACTACATTATATATACTATAGCTGTGAATTTTTTCACGTGGCCATATATAACCGTTTTGCAGATAGAGGGGGGGGGGGACACTTGCCTCCAACAATTTTTTTTACTTTAAACCCAAATATTTCAGAAACTGATCCCTAAATCCAAAAATGGTGTTAACAAGCTTACAATATTTTTGAAAGACCTATTCAACGACACCCCACAAAATGTGTTTGTCGAGAAAAAAAATATTGACTACCTCTTTACTTGTATGGCAGCTAACCTAAAAAAAAATATTTTTCCAGATTTTATTTTACGACTTTTTTGCCATGATTAATATACATATCCATGCCAAATTACAGCTTTCTAGTACTTATAGTTTCTGAGTAGGACCGCGGACAGACAGACAGACAGACATGGTGAAACTATAAGGGTTCCTTGTTTACTACGGAATCCTAAAAAGGTCATTTTCCATCATGACCAGACCGGGAATCGAACCCAGGACCTCCAGTGTGACAGCGTGGCATGATGAATACTTTGCCACAGAGATAATCAAACATACTAACATATATATTTTTCATATTTCAAATTAGGTTTCACTATAGTTACTAATATAATAATACTAGTCTTCTTATCGTGTGTGTTAGTGACTAACACTAGTGTCAGAGTTTTTAAACCGCCTTAAAGGCCTCTGACATGGTTTTTTAGGTAACGACCAATGTCAAAGACAGTGACCGGGACCGACGGCTTAACGTGCCGTCCGAAGCACGAATCATCTTATTTATTTATCAGACAATCAGGTGATCAGCCTACAATGTCCTAACCAAACTATCAAATCAACACAAAGTCGTTGCCCCCGCCGGGAATCGAACCCGCGACCTCCGGGTATGAGCCGAACGCTCTAACCACTACACCATGGAGGCAGTCAGTATACTAGTGTTCCAGTATTATTCTAAGTTTATATATGCCGAGTAACATTATCATCGTCGGCATTACAGTGTGTATCCTAGCCAGGCAGTAATATGCATATTTACAACATAGGGTACTGATACACAGATCTGCCAAAATATAGAGCATATCTTTGAAGCAAAAATCTTTTAGGAAATTTTGGTATTTAAGTACAACGTGGAAGGGACAAATCTATACATATAATAAAACAGTAAAAAAAGTGTGTCTGTACATTAAATATATTTCCAAAAAAAATATTGGGGGCGATGGAGACGTAGTTATAGAGTAAGAATTAAAAAAAAAATGTCTGTCTGTTTGTACACGCTAATCTCCGGAAATACTGGACGGATTCGAATGAATTTTTTTTTGTAATATAGCTATTAAGCCTGGGCAACATATAGGGTATAAATGATTTTGGAAAATGGAACGCCTGATGCAGAACTATAATGGTCCAGCTAAACTATAAGAGATATAAAAATGCAGCCTTAGTAAAAGTTGCTCAGCCTGATGAGCATTTTCCAGAGACATAAAGTCCACGCGAACGAAGTCGCGGGCTTCGGCTAGTACGTAATAAATTGAACCACGGGCTATACTAGATCATTATGGTATAATGGATTGAAAATAAAAGTCAAAAATTAAATAATAAATATGGCATTTTCATATATAAATTGTGCAACAGCCGCCTGGGCAATTTGAAATAAGATCAGAAATTTAAAAAACATTGGCATTTTTATACAAAAATATGTATTTAAATGTCGATTTGTTTTTTGACTATAATTTTATCATCATTATAGAACAGTGATCTAGTATAGCCCGTGATCCGATTTATTACGAAAACTAGCTGTACCCGCGGGCTTCGCTCCCCGTGGGAATTTCGGGATAAATAGTACCCTACGTCCCTCCCCGAGTCTCAAACTATATCCATACCAAATTTCATCCAAATCGGTCCAGTAGTTAAAGCGTGAAGATGTAACAAACAAATACACAAACTCACTTACGCGTTTATAATATTAGTAGGAAGTAGGATGTCCCTTCCACGTCATATTTTTTTTACATTTACGCCAACTTTCTCGCTAAAAGTGGCCTTAGAGTCTTACGGCCCTCGGTTTCACCTGGTTTGGGATAAAGACGTTATGCGGTATATTCCTGTGTTTCGGAAGGCACTTATAACGTAGGTCTCAAGCGCCATCTAGCGTTTGCTCAACCCTATGCGGAGGTCCTCGTCAAATCACCTAGGTTAGATATACGCTCTGATGATGATTGTCCACGTCCACTGCTGGACATAGGCCTCTCCCAAGGATTTGCAAAATGACCGATCTGAAGCATCTTTGCTCAAGTAACAAAAATAAAATTCAAATTCAGTCTCATAAAACTTCAGCAGAATCACACAAATCTATCCAATAGAAAATATCGAAATGGATGACTCAAAACGATACAAGAACATATGGAAAAATCCACTTCCAAGTCGCAGCTTTCGAAAATAGCCAAGTCTATGAAAGCGTCTAGAATGTTCGAATTTAGATGGGAATTTAAACTCTATGCCGTTGAGTTAGAGGTGGTGACAGAGGTGCATCTAAAAATGGAGTTATTGCGGACACGGTTGACAAATTGAAGCCGACCGCTCTAGGGGTTAAAATTTGCATGTGCTACTGTTGTTTCGTTTCGTTTTCTGTGGCGCAAGTCACAAGATGATATTATCAAATATTTATTTTAAAAGGTGATATTATCAAATATATCTTTTTTCTCAATAAACCAAATTTTTCACAGAAAAAAAATTATAAAATGGATTATAGTTTCTGCATTGCTATCGATATCAAAAATAAAGAAAGATTTAATTTGAGAAAATTAGAAAAACTGATGAGTACGTTTAATAATTAAAACACGGAAAATATAAACTAGGCTTATTGAAATAATAAAAAATCCCACATGACTCAAAAAGCATGCCAACTTCTTTATTAATATATCAATATTGAGATCTAGTAACAGTAAAAAGAAATTAAGCTAAATGCTGTAGCAAGTTATTTCAGTGTAAATATTTAGTAGGTGTAAATTATTATTAGTATTCTTAATCCATCATGTATAAGTGTGTTGCCAATTTAAGGAGTACAAATAATTTTATCAAATTTATAATTAACTAGTTGTCCCGGCAAACTTTATTCTGCCCGTTCCCGATACATATAAACCTTCTCTAAACTTTGACTAATATTTAAGCTTAAAAAGTCAAGCCTTTATCGAGTTTTAACAAGACAAACGCACAGCATTTTATTTTTAAATACAACTTTATTTAATACATATTATAAATTATAAACGCTTGCCGCTTATGTCTTAACTTCTAACCCACTACCGTACGTTTTGATTGTGAGCGTATCCCTGGCGGTTTGTTTTTATTGCCGCCTCTACGTGTTTAGTACTCTGTGATGATACGGCGCCTGGGAAATATGCTGTTACGAGTGTTGCCATAATTATGGCTACTCGGAACAAAAGCGTACAATTTAAAATAGTATTGGATTCTTGATTCTTCTTTATACAAAAACGAACATTGGCTGTGTGATACAGAGTAAAATACGAATTATTATAGTTTACTACACTTCTTTATCTACTTTTTATCCACCTGCCATTTTTTTTTCTTTTCCCAGTCAACCACAGCAATACGATATACTTAAATTATAAATATTACTATATAATATAAAGTTTAATTAAATATATAATATAAAGTATTAAATTGCATGGATGGCCGATGGGGCAAAAAGGTTCTTGAATGGCGACCGCGTACTGGCAAGCGAAGCGTAGGGCACCCACCTACAAGGTGGTCAGATGACCTGACCAGGGTCGCAGGAAAGCGCTTGATGCAGGCCGCTCTTGATTGGTCATTTTGGAAATCTTTGGGAGAGGCCTATGTCCAGCAGTGGACGTTATGCGGCTGAAATGATGATGATGATGATGAAATATAAATATCAAAATGAATATCTACTTACACAATACAAACTCAACATATCTATCGACTTATACTAACATATAAATAGCTATGAAGAGAAGAACTAAATGATGATGACTTTATAAAAAAAGGGAGTTTAAAAGGTGGGCGTGAACTTTTCTTTTAAAAGAGATTTTCATAGAAATATCTCTTTATCAACTGGTAAAGCATTCCAGTGCCGTGAAGCTTAAAGAGAAAAAGAGTTACATATATCTTTTGTATAGCCTTTCTATATCTTTGCTCTCAGATCAGTCAAAAAATTTCCAACTTTTACTTTACTAAGTTTTAGCACAGGTTAGGTTAGGTTAGGTTAGGTTATTTCTACACTTTACCCCCCCCCGATGTGGTTCCCATCTTGTCGCGATGGGGGGGCTCAGTACCTGCGGTTGCCTTGGCCGCAGGGAAGCTAAGAGGAACCCATTGCCCGGGTTGAGGCTTAGGCCTCCCCGGGCCCGGCGGAGGCCATTCCTGGCGGGAATGGCCTGGCTGTGAGGGAAGGGGGTGACGACGACCTCCCTACCATCACAGCCGTGGTAGGGGTCGCGGGGGAAGAGGAGTGTCGGTGTTTCGTTGCCGCTCGCCCTATCCTCCGCGACCAAGCGCGGCCGTGGCGCTTGGCACGGCATCGGTGGGGCCGCAGGGGAAGAGGAGTGTCGGTGTTACGTTGCCGCTCTCCCTATCCCCTGCGGCCGGCTGTGTGGGCCCCGGTCGCCGTCAGGTGGACTGGGGCAGGGCCTGCTTCCGCAGGCCCCAAATTATGAGGGCTGGTTGGACGGTGGAAACGGGATTCCATCGTCCAACGGACAGCCCTCCGGAGTGGAAGGCAGGCGCGTGTGCGTGTCAGCGCGTCTGTCCTTGGGCCAAGAGGCCAAGGCGGCGGTTACTCCGGCCCCTCTGATTCAGCAGAGGGTGCCGTGAGGCCGTTGGCGATCCGGGGCCGCTTAAGTAGCGGCCGGCCGCGCCGGGGCTGTGGAGCATGAAGAAGCACACGGTCCCGGCCGATAGCGGCTGAGAGGTGACACCGCGGAGTTTTTAGTGGTAACACCACATAACCTTACCGGTGTCCCGTAACCGGTAAGGTATCCGAAGGGATTTTCTCCGCGTCAAAAAAAAAAAAAAAAAAAAAAAAAAAAAAAAAAAGGTTATTTCTACACTTTGCTCAGACGCCCCTTGAGGAGGGGCCGCTTCGGCGGCCAGCCGCGTCGGGGTTTGCGGTTGTACTTCTTTTCCCGTGTCCCCGGCAAATGCGGTTGAGGTGGAACTCCGGAGGTTTTTTAGTGGGTAGGCACGTCACTCTGGCGTGGAGTCCCACATAACCCGACAGCCTCCCTCGCAGGCTGATGGTTATCCGTAACAGGGATCTTTCCTCCGTATAAAAAACAAAAAAAAAGGTTATTTCTACACAGCAAATAAATTCAAAAAAATATCTCCTCAATATCGTTAGCAATATGGTTTAATTTAGGTCGCGTCAGAACTCCGCACCTTTTCGTTGAGATACCTAGAAGTGCATCGCAAGCCAATTTCATTCTTATTACTATAGACATACGATTCATGTCACTGAATTTTCCACTTCGGAGTGGTCGCCGCGCGCAAAGTAATAATGAAGGTATATTTTCGATACCTAAACGGGGAGTAACACACGAGGAGAGTAGATAAGAATTAGGTAAACCAGATACGCAATAATTCAGCGTATCTGGATTTCCCTAATTCTTATCTTAATTTAGTTGTTCATTCATCCATCAAATACGTATACACAGATTTACCTATATATCAGTAGGTAATTAATAAAATCAGCCCCCAAATATTGTACTTTAGATGAATAGGTAAATACTTTAAAATAACTGATACCCTGTTTTCCAAACTGCTTCACAATTACTGATCAAAATTGTAACTAAATCACTTATATCATGTCACTCAGGTGTAATGGGCTAACCAGATCGAAGTTTTCATCTTAAGTGTTTTGAATTATCCAGTAGTTAAAAGTTTCATTTTCAGTGTATAGATTGAATAATGTAAGCTGACTGCTGCATTCTCTTAAACGAGGTCTGTTTTACATTGATCAACTCATTTATTCAGATTTAAGCTTTATTCAGTTACTAGGTCTACTAGACAATTATCAATTCGTAGTACACGAGCCCTTAACTTACAGCCTTCATAGCAAACTGCAAGCAGTCTGCTAGATTTATTGTGGGAAGGTATTAAAATGGCGTCATATTGTTCATAATTAACAATTTTTACTACATGTAGTCCACATAGCCTTTTTCGACTATAATTACTAGCACCCTATCCCCAATACATAACACCATTTTTAAAGCAATTCTTAAATAATAGTATAAATAAATAAAATCGTTTATTTTCAACGCTTATGTAAAGTGATGTTTATGAAACTTCTGTAAGCGATTATTTTCTGTATTGAAGGAATGAAACAAAATTTCTCAATTTATAACAATTTATTTTATAATATTACATTTTTGTTCGTTACACCACTTATACAAACATAATACATTTTTTAATGCACATATATTTTTATGATAGATACAAGTTTGAATATTTGAAGAATATTGTTTGTACAGTGTTTCAAAATTTGGACAATTTATGTCTTCTAAATTAAAAACATTATTATGTTCTAGTATTTCTTTCAACCATAGTACTTTTTCAACACCCTTAGTATAAACATGCTTATTTCTGAAAAAATCTATTAAATTACTCTTATACATATTATAGGGTATAAAACCTTCATTCCATAAGATTCCTCGATTTCTTTCTATCCACGAGACTTGTAAACGTTCTTTTGAAGTTAGATTATAAAATGGATAAGGTGGTTTTATTAACAAAACCGTGTTATACGTTTTGCTAAAGATAGCTATTTCTTTTAATATAAACTTGTTTAGCTCGTTCTTGAAACCTTGAACATCAACAATTACATTCATGATATCTTCCTTACAATGTTACTTAAAGGTTTGTATTCAAAAAGACGATCATTAATAATTAAACAGAAACCAGTAGTATTGTCTGGTATATCTTCGGAAGACTCAATTTCTAAACGCACATCTACTGGTCCAGTTTTCACTAGGTCATTCTGCCTCGAACAGTCAATAACAAAAAGTGGAGCCTTTTCTTTGAAAGTGTCCAGATTTAGCAATGGTTCGAGACCTGAACCATAATACGACTGACGGAAATTAGCATACATCTCATATAATATACTATATTTACCTTCATCAAATTTGAGATTGAGTGATTCATATGGATAATATTGAGAATTTAAAAATAGTTTTACATTAGTAACTTTACAATGATCAAATGTGGAAGAGCTTTTGTTAGTGTCATTTTTTCTATTACATTGTAACCCGAATATAACAAATCTCGGTTTTTCCAACTGAGATGCAGTTTTAACAGACCATGAATGTTTCGTTGTTTTAGGTAATAATGGATATTCATACAAATCCCAATTTCTAAATGCTAACTGAATTGCACGATCTCTTTCTAAATGTTTAAGTAAAGAGAGTCTATGACGATCAGAGACTTTTATATGCGGTACTCGCCATTGAATCTTCTGAATATTTAAACGTACACAATTATCTTTTTCCGTAATAACACAATTTTTAACAGAACTGTTTCTTTGAAGTATAAGTTCATGTCTACAATTAATAATGATTTTACGATAATCTTCAGCAAATCCAAGGATTTTATTTAACGGAATAATAAAACTAAAATTCCCATCAGTTTCTTTTGTTCCATTAATATTCCAGCCCCAAATCTCAGCAACTTTATTTTCTCCCTCATTCATTGAAATATAAGATTTTAACGTGGTTGTAATTCCAGCATTTTTAATACGGTCTATTTCAACTCCATTCAATTCGTATTTAATATCTTGAAATAAAAACAATATTGGATTGTTAATGAAATTAACTTCCTTTCTGCTCACTTTTCCTGTAGCATCTTTGCTACTCACACTTATATTTCCTTCTATATAAATGGAGCTAGCTGAAGGTAGTACATATACATCTTGCTGATGTATAGGTATTCTTATTTCATCATTATCCTTAAAACTATTATTATATGGATTATAACTATGAATTTCAAAACTTTCAATTGAATTTTCATGTTGTGGTAATTGTGCTACTTCAAGCATTTTTTTGTACTTTAAATCCAAGGGCTAGAAGAAATTTTTTATTATTTATAGTAATTTTTTTTACACCTGACGACTGTGACCGTCTTCTTTCTCTGGCTGTGCTAGCTGAAATGTTCTTTTTCTTTTTATCAACAATGGTTTTATTAAAAACGAGCATAGTAAAAGTTTCTAATCGCTAAGTTTTAATTATAAAATAATATTATGAATTATTCAAATATTTCAAAAGGTGTGATGTATACGTTATCACAAACTCGTGATATATACTGACTTAATTTATACAAAGACAGTTACTTTTATTTATTTTTATTTTACGAGATGACCAAAACAATTTTAGAAAATTCAAACATAAATGTCCGCAATTGTATAAATTATTTCCTTGAAGGTTATCGTAGTTATATCGAATATTCGGTCCAACATATTCAATAAATTCTTTTGGGGGTTTCAAATTTCCATAGCTATCGAAGTATTCGATGTAATCGTTATGTTTGGCATAGGCTACCCAGTGAGTTCCAAAGTTCTTAGAGCAATCTAAATTAATAACTCCACATTCCATATGAAGTGGTTTTTCTGGTAATTCATCCCTCATATAAACTCCACGAAAAAATGGTATATTTACAGAATGTTTAATAATATCAACATTAGTTAACGCTCTTCTAGGTAGCCGGTTATTTAGTTTTTTTGTTCAATGACATAAATTCCTAGTCCATCTTTGTAAGGCTTAAGATGTAATCCTTTTCCAACACAAAATGACTTTATTTGTCCATCAGCTCTTTTAGAGGTTGAAAGATGTTTTTTCGCAGCTCTATATTCATTTATAGCTCTAGTGATTCCTGAAACTCCTCCAGCTATGCTACCAGCAGCAGACAATCCCGCAAAAATAGGGATTAAAGGAAGAAATCCACCTGTCTTAGGTACAGGTATAACTCTAGGTAATTTCACAGGAAAGTCTGATGCAAATTCTTGAGCTTCAGCGTACGCTAATTCAGTCAACAATTTTTTACATTTAGGTTTTAGATTTTTAATGTGTTGTTTTGCATGTGAAACAACATTTTTAAAGGTTTTTTTAAACCCCGTTCCTGAACACACTTTCTTTGTTTTACCCAATTGTCTTACTGCCTTAATTTCTTTTTTTGATTTAATATTTTGTTTTCCAACCATTGTAGTAGTCTTTCCTTTTTAAAAATTGGAATACTAATGACACAAATATCCTAATTAATTCATATTTATTACTTTTTGGCTAATATATAATGTTTCAATTGATGTGTGTGTAGACGTAATTTGTAGTTTTTAAAATATATTTGTCTTATCTATCCAGCTATTTTCACTGACTGGAAGTCCTAACCATTTGACATATACTTTATTCCCCTTTTTTTTCAAAACTTTTTCAACTAGATATAATTCAGGATATTTAGTTTTCAAAATTTCTTGAGCGTAAAATGCTCCTAAAATAGGTCTACCTCGAGCGTCTTCTAATAAATAAGTGGTTGGATTAGTATGGCTTACTTTTATAATCTTAAATACTTCAGTAGACCAGTTAGGGGTGTAGCCCTTTTCAAAACTTCCTTTGTATTTACTTATTCTTACAAAATCACCAACTTTGTATTTATCACATTTATTTTTTCCTTTAAACTTTGAAATGCTATTATATATTTGTAATATAGAATCTTTATTATCATGTGTGATTGATGCAGGCTCCTGTCGAATAGTTCTATGAAAAGTATGATTGTATTCATGTATCTTGTTAGCAAGTGTACCATCCATCCATTTATAATTTCCTTTTAAATTAAACTCTTTATATAGCTTACTTTTTAATGTCCTTATCAATCTTTCCACAATAGAAGCTTTTTTAGAGGAATATGTAGAGTAATGGTTTATGTTATATTTTTTCACAATATTTTCAAATTTATCATTATAAAATTCTTTGCCCAAATCTGTATGTAAATTTTTCGGTACACGTCCTTCTTTCAATACTGTTAAAAAAGATTTAGATACTAATTCCTTATTTTTTTGTTTAATTGGTATTGCCCAAGCATATTTTGAGAAGCAATCAATAACCACTAATATATATTTATAACCAGCATTTACTTTCGAAATTGCCTGCATATCTATTAAATCTGCTTGCCATAGATCATCTATATCTTTCAACACTACATTCCGTCTAGGAAAATTAATTCTAGCATTTTTGTGAATTTCATTTATGACATCTGCCTTGCTCATAATGTCAATTTAATTTTATAGCAGTCACTAATTTTAATTGCCTTCTCAATATTATTTTTTTAGTTTCAATTTCTTTGATGAGTTATCTGAATCATTCCTATTAAAAAAAATAATAATATTGATTAAAGTTATTTTTAATATTACTTATTCAACAACCTATTGGAAACTAATGCTGTTTACTATATTACACCCCCTTTATTCTTTTATTATACCAGCTTCCTTTAATTCTTCAATGATAGATACAATTTCATTATCATGATTACTGTTGCCAGCAGATTTTGATGCGATTAGCAGTTTTAACCTTTCAATTAACTCATTAGGATCGTCCCAGTAAATGTAGTCAGTATCGTTTTTATATTTTTTAAATTTACATAAAGAACCTCCCATTTTTGTCTTAAATGTATTTGGTTCAATTTTATTAATTTGGTCAGAATAGAGTGGTTTTATTATTTGACAGTATTTTATTCCCTTATCACCTTTCATTTGCCCATTAGGATTATAGTCTCGTTTATGTGCGTTTGTATTGTCAAGCATTTCTTTGTACATTTCTTTATCTTTATCTGTTACTACCTTAAGATTGGGTTTGTTACGTACTAAAAGCTCCTTTAAGCCTGGAGTTAATTCATACTTGCTATCGTTAATGGTAATAATATACGATTTAATATTATTCGAATCATTGTTTTTAAGCGAAATGGAAACTATAGAGTTTCCCATCATTAGTTTGTTATTTTCACTACGTATTCCAAACGGCACATTTATATCATCATAGATGTCCATAATGTCTTCTTTTTTTAGGGAAATGTGTGTATCATTATTTCCCTTTGAATCGATTTTTTCATCATTTTGATAATCAGAATATTCTAAATTCTCATTAGAGCTCGCTGTTACTAAATCCTTAAAATCTTCATATTCTGTTGAATAATCTATCTCACTAGAGATATTATCAAAATTCGTAAGTTCAGAATTTGTTTTAGCATTATTCATATTCTCAGTGTTGGTATTGTTATCATCATTTTGTGTTTTTACATAAAGAAGTGTCTCCAAAGGCTGGATTATAGGTTTAAATATCTTTTTAAACTTCATATTAGCCTCATCTTCATCGTTTTTGATCTTTTGTATTTTATTTTTTATACTATTTACTGATTTTATAAGTTCTTTCTTTATTTGCATATCCATTATGTATTTAAATGTACAAACGACTGATATTTGCAAGGTCTTGAACTTTAATGAACTGATGTTATTAAACACTGTAATATAACTAAGATTTAAAAATATACGAACGTATCAAAACCTTGTCTATATCTCCCATTATTTAATTCACAATCTTTATGAATACTAACAAAGCTAAAATGGCTTTTCCATAAATAGCAACAAAGGTTTTTGAATTTTAACCAACTCATATCTGTGTTTACGTGCTCATTGTAAATGTGCTTTAAATTAGTATCATCTTGTTTGAAAATGATTAGTAAATTAACATTATCTCGTAGTAGTTGCTTAGGTATTTTTGAATAAGTTTGAGACAAATAAAAACAATCTATTTGTCTATGTCTCCCCATTGTAAAGTAATTTCTAATATTTGTTTGTTTTTCACATGCAATATCATCAAAAATAATAATGGAATTTCGTAATGCATCATTTGGATGTAGAACATCATTATCATCATTAAAAATAAACAGGTTAGCTCCAGGAATTTTCTTCATAACTTCACTTAAAAAACGATATTTTGGTTGGAAAACTGTTTTCGAATATAAATAAATGTGCTTGAATTTAAGTCCATTTTCATGTAATAGTAAACTAAGCATAACATCTGTTTTCCCACAATTCGAAGGACCACATATTATGCATCGGATCGTGTTAGGCAGTAAAGGACTGTGTTTTGCTATTTCTTGACTATTACTGACTTTTAAACTATTTACTTCTAACGACAATGCTTGCTTCACGAATTTCATGTTAGAATGTAAAGATTTTTAAACTGTTAGTCTTTATATACCACACTATTAATCACAATGCTTTTTTATTAGGTATGTCAAAAATAAAAAAATACGAGAAAAAGTGAATAACTCATTTATTTCATATATCATAATAAAAATTCAAATGTATCATTTATCACATTAGTTAAATGGGTAAACATAGCAAATAAACTTATAGGTGAGGTAATCTAAGGCTGTTACCTTATATATATAACTAATTACATTTCTAATTATAACTTTGAAAAAGTGAATAACTCATTTCTTTCATATATCATAACATAAATTCAAATCCATCATATAACACATTAGTTAAATGGGTAATAAACATAGTAAACAAACTTATAGGTAAGGTAATCTAAGGTAACATTTTATAACTAATTACATTTCTAATCATAACTTTTTTCACAAAATAGCTATTTTACACATCACTAGAATAATCAATTAACATTGAATCGCAATGACCCCAAGGCAATGTATGTATCTGATCAGGTAAAATTTGCACTTTGTCATCATTTCTATCTAAAATGTGTTTATCAATTTGCTGAGAATATAACATATGTTTAATAGATTTTATCATAGACATTTTACACCTTAGAGTCTCATTTGTTGACAATGCGTTATTGTAGTCTTGCAATTTTAATTTTTTTGACACTGACTTCGATACACCCTTTGCCTTTTTTACTTCGGATGTTATACTGTTTATAAAATATAACTTGGCACGTAAACCTGTAAATTCTGTAATCAGATCATCACCCATTTCATGTTTCCATAATCCAGGAATTTTTGAATTAATTCGTGGAATATTATAAGGATTATTCTGTCTAAAATTACTTGTATCAAACATGGAAATATTATCATGCATATCTAGATAGAAATCATCACAATAAATTAAATAAAGTAAGCTATCAGTATCAGTATAGCATAGTTCAGCATTTTTTCCATATTTATCTTTCATAATGTTATAGTGAAATTTATATAAATGTAATTTTGAATATTCTAAAACAGTAAATCCGATATAGATTGGTCTATCTAGAATAACTTTTTCCCGGTTTAACTCTATTGCTACAAAATTTTCTGAAAATATTGTTATGCTTTTTAAATTCGGCTTTGCTATCAATTTTTCAGCATCTAAACGTTTATTTGTAATATTATCACGATCTCTCCATTTTGCCACTAATTTAACATCTGCTTGTTTACGTTTGTTTTCTATCGTTTTTCCGAATATTGCATTATTCAATAACTTGAAAAAATCTTTTTCAAATGTTGTTTTTGAATTTTGGCGAAGACTAGTATTAAGTTCGATGTATTTTTTTAGAAAGCTTTTTTGTCTAAAACTTATCACACGATGAATCTTTTTTAATATTAAGCCATTGTTTAGACATTCTCTTAAATGAGTATAATGTATCACATAATTATATTTGTCATTAAGATTTGCTATCAATTTGGCAGTTGTTCCATAAGGGGGTACTATTTTTTCGACAGCAAATGGTAAGTCTTTATGTCGATTATGTAAATAGTCTGGGTAAGCCAAATCTACTTCCAAAATATAACCAATATTACTGTCATCTGAAATATTTATCACATCCAAATCGGCAATTTCTTCCAGAGTTAAAAATTTAAATTCTGATATCGGAAGCTTTTTCATCATAGCATAACCATATAAATTATTACAATCAAGATATATCAAAAAACTGCTTGGAAGTGAATTGTTAAAATTAGGTAAATATTTATTATTTGCTTCAGCATGTCGAAGCGAACATTGTGCTAACCCACCTCGAATTCCTTTTTCTAATAATTCATACATTGTCAAGTCATTTATAAGTTCAAGTTCAGTACCTGTATAAAAAAGCATAGCATCCCAACTTAAACTTGGTGAGCTCACGTAATAAGCGGGATCTAATTTGTAATAATGTAAACTCATTTCTCTAAATTTCTCAAATATATCGCATAATAAAAGCACATCAGATTTTATGTATAGGTCTGTATATTCACCAAGCGATTTAATTTCGAAAACTTTATAAACCGTTTGTGCATGTAAATACATTTCATCAGTTATATGTTCTTTAGTTAAACTATTAAAAAAATTTCGCTTTGATGGAAGTTGGGATTCATTAAATTTTGACCAAGAGTTAAAGTAATCATATGGATAAATACCTTTTTTTCTTAATAAGTTAAATTTATTTTTATCGCTAAATTCTTTTGATAAATGATAGAAATCGCTTTCTGTTAAACTTTTACTTAGTGTATCGAGACTGGAACTCAAAAACTGATAAGAGTCAATAAATTTTATTTGAATGGGGTGGTTATAATATTCACTCTTTATTACTTTTGTAAATGACATATATTTTTCTTTAGTTTTTGGTATTATGTTAATAGAACCTTCGTACTTCGCTAATTCTTCAATGAATAAGTGTGAGTCATACCCAGTTAGGTTATGGAATACAACAGGAATGAATGGGCAAACTCTGTACATCAAATTACAATGAACATGCGATGCACCTCTGTACTCAGACGTTATATGATCATGATCTCGAACTCTGTCATTCAATAATGATTGTTTACATATGTGACATATAGTTGAGTTTTGATATTCTTCTTCCTGTTCCAGGGTCAATGGGATCATTGGTTTCTTTTCATTTAATATTTTATGTATACGTACAGCATCTTTTATTAACCATTCCACAAACATTTGTACACAATTTTCACCTCTGTATGAAACAAATTTGTTTAAGTCATTATTATGTGAACAACATATATAATATGCAAAACTTGAAGGTTGGTGTACTTTTAGATTTTGCGTTTTCATAGAAATACTTTCACCACACTCAATGAGCAAACATTCAAAATCAGCGTAAATAATAAAATTAATTTTTTGCTGTCTTTCATAATGTTCAAATTTTAATGTCGAGTTTTTTTCAGGTAAAACAGATAAAATTTTAGAACAACTATGAGTCTCATATCTACTTTCTTTACTGAAAAATTGTAAACATGTTTCGCATAAGTAAACTTTGCCTTTATAATGAGTGACTTGACGTCGAACTAATCGGGTCAAATCTTTAATTAAACAATAATGTCCTTTACTACTGTTATAGTATTCAATATACAATAAATTTACATGATTTTTCCTTTTATTTTTAGATACGTATAGGGGTCCAGTTACAGTATTCTTCTGCAAACCATATATATTTACACTAATATCAGGATTATTTTTTTCAAATCGTTTAATATCATTCACTGTAAGAGGAAATGTCATTCCTTCAGTGTTTAGGATTCTGGAATAATGAGGATATGAACTAGTTAAACTAACATTGTTCTTAGCCGGATATAATGCTGCTACTATACTCCATAAAAAACAGTAATTATCTTTATTTTTAAGATTAATACAACTTTTTGAATGTTTGATTGCTGGTGGTAAATCGAGATACGATCCACCTCTCATAGGAGAATATTTATTTATGTTTAATTCAAGATGACTCATGGATAAAAATGTCCATCCAGATTGAGTATGCTGAAATTCAGTAAATTTCTTATTTAATATATTCATCACTTTTGCTAATAATTTATTCAAATCTGAGTTCTTGTAAATAATCATATATTTAGTACTAAAGGATTTCAATTGTTTTTCATCTGATTTGGGTAGTAAAAATAAGCGAACAATTCAAAATTTAATTTTATAACATTATGATCATTTAATGACATATTGACTAATTTCAGTAAATCTGTGTGATTATCACTTAGGAACGCCTCTGGACTGAGGTACTCGTCTTCCTGAGCGACATTCAATCTGTATGTTATTAACCTGTTTTTGAAGGCAGTCGCGACAATATTGATATTTGCGAACTGCGTATTCAATAAACAGTTAGCTTTATGTAAATTTGTTCTCTTATGATGTGAAAATAGTTTTTTCTGGACTAACATATTGCAATTATAACAATTTATAGCTTTTTCAATTCTTGTTAAGTCGTCGGGAATCACAACTGTGAAAAAAAACAATGTTATAATATTATTGTTTATTTAAGAACACCTATAGACGTGGTGATTATATTATTACAAATATACATGGTGATAATGTCATTACAAATATTTAGTAAAAAAAAAAAGAGAAAAAGTAAAAGAACTTCCAAAACATGTATAAAAAATAACATGTAACTAAATTAGGTTAACAAGGTATTAGTATGTTAAGTATATAGAAATGGTTATGTAAAATACCCTTTACATGGATATCTTTAAGACCTATCCTAAAAATCATACCCGCCTATAACTGATACCGGACTGCTTTTAAAATCATTATGTATAGCTTTTGCGAATTTTTTAATGTAATGCCAAGACTCCTCATTATCATTTATTTTACATTTGATCGTTGTGATTGCGTGCCGCCATCGATTTACAGGCTGTATTTTTTTGATTTCATCCGTTTCATAAATCTTCATCTCCACAAAATATTTGCCATCCTTACTCTCATTAATTTGTCGACCGAATCCCCTTTTCCCCCTTTTTGTCAAATAGTTAATTATTGGAGGTATATTTTTACCCGACGTTTTGGAGGTGGATGCTTCAGCGCCATCTTCTTCCGCAGAGCTGTCATCCCCGAACAACATTTGCGCCGTAACTCGTGGTGGTGGTGAGACGGGGGTAATAACCATCTTCTTCGAGCGTTTTTCTTCACTCGTGATTTTCTTGATCGGCTCCTCTGCTATCTTGTCAGACGATTTTCTTTTTAGTTTCTTTGACTCAGAGCTTGACTTCAGAGGTTTGACCTCTGACTCAGAGTCGCTTGAAAGAAACAGATCTTTGGCAAGCTTAGACCTGTAATAGAAAAATAAAAAATAATTAGGTATTTTAATTTATTTATCATTCACTTCCCTAACTTAATACTTCTGTGGACTGGTCACGACCTTTATGACCTAGTACTCATCATAACGGGTTGTCACATCGGAGGTCTCAGGCTCAATCCCAGTCAGTTAAGGTGGAAAATAATGTTTTTCGTCAATCAATTGACTGAGGTCTTGAACGTTTATTTATATATGTATTTGTTATAAAGTATAGTATCGTTAGTATTCCAAACACAAGTTTCAAACTTTCAATCTCTGTGATATAACAGTTGAAAGATTATACAAACAGGTTCAAAGAATAATAATTTGAGAGTATAATCAAACTTGAGTTAAATAATTTTAATACTTGTTAAATTTAAAAAGAAAATGTACTTAATTAACTTCATTACACTAACTGGTACAATATTAGTTCAAATCATCAATCAGAACTGATGACTTTTATCGTGAATTATCAATCATTTGAATGATTAGTCTTAACACAGTTATAAGGAATTTACTAATAAATAACAAAATAAGGGTAGGTACTTACATTGTATGTAGCAACTTAGCAAGGCGCTCCTTTCCAACAAGTGACTTTTCTCAGGAACAGAAGTGTTATGTGGATCTGTCTTTCAATGCTCTGAGCTTAAATATTGTGATCACACATTGAATCCCCTTTTTATGTGTGCGTAAAAAGTATCTTTTACCCATGTAGCATCTTTTCTAAATATGTAAAAAGCTGAGCTTTGCATATAGACCAGCGGTGCAGTGTAGTCAAGGTGGTAGGGGCAGCACTTTTAAGGGGCGGCAAAATTTCTTAATAAATAATAATATTTAAATGAGACCGCATAAAACTCGTTTGTAAATGTTCTATTTTATATACCTCCTAATTTGTAACAGGTAAAGTTTACCAAATAAGTAAGTGGACCTCACCATTTCGCGTAAAATCTAGAACGAAATTTAACACGGGATTACTGATAACACAGATTTAAAAAAAGTTCTGTGACGTCATCATTTCAGAGCCACTAACTTAGTTGTCGACCTATATACCTGATAAAATTCGAGGGCGCGAGGTTTACATTTGCGGCGGGCCGTACGTTGGCTTAATCCAACACTGCAATACCTATTGATCTATGAGTGACAACAAAGACAGATCATCTGACAACAGGCGCCGTATCCATTTTTGGTTAGAACCAAATATGAAAAATAAATTTGAATTAAAATATATTTTGAACCTTATTGTTTATAAAGAAAAATATTATAAAAAGGTAGCTTGGTGTGAAACATTTACTTAGTCTTCTTCAGGCAGTTAACATGTCGGTAAGTTTGAAACATATTACAAGTAGAAATATTTTTTGTTTAAAAAAATTAAAAGTTGTCAAATTAAATAACTCATATTAATTCTAAATCTATACTTGTTTTAATGACGAAACTATTTGTTACAGCATCCAAATAACTGGTCCTATTCACCATCATATTCACCACTCTCACCACCTCAGTCTGGGTCTGTTGGGATAGCGAACCCAACGAGTGTGCAGCGAATAATAGATGATCTGGAGGATGAAAATCGTCGTGGTCAAGATGTTTGCACTGATTTCATCAATAGACAGAAGAATTTGGCTTCCAGCATCAGAACGTCTTCATCCGGAACTAAAGTGATTCGAATAGAAATTTATGATGCCAATCATTTTGAGAACTTCGAACAATCTGTATGCCGATGTAATGCGGAAATTTGTGCACAGCATGTTGTGCAAAACATTTTCACTGACGATGTATATACTCGAGTGAAAGAAGTTCTTAGGAACATAAATACTAGTTTCATATCCCTGTCCTTTTAATAAGTTAAGCTAGAAATAATGTTTATATTAAATAAAATGATTTATGTATTTAAATAAGATATATAATTAATATCTGAGTATATAAAATAAATGGTTTATACTTCCACGTTTTTTTTTACTCACATAATAGGTACCTATTAGTTGTTCATTCATTTCAATATCATAACATGATACGATGATTCACCTGACACTGTAGCTACTTTCCAAGTATGGTATTGATCTACATAGTTAAATACACATTTTAATATGTGATGCTGTTATGAAGTACAATATTTGAGCTGATTTACTTACTGATATAAACCTGTGTGTACCCCGGGCTTCTCAGCATTGCAACTGAGGATGCAACTGGGAAAACGCTCAGATGAGAGATAAACCTGTGTGTATTCGATGGATGAATGAATAGCTGAATAAAGATAAGAATTAGGGAAATCCAGATACGCTGAATGATTGCGTATCTGGTTTACCTAATTCTTATCTACTGAGGAGTCACCTAAACGAATGGTTTTTCCATATAAAAAACCGTTCGTTTAGTGACTCCGCGTTTGAAAAATAGCACCTTTGGTTTTAGTTAGCTACTATAAATATGCGCGCTCATTATCTTCACCAACTGTCATAGAGTATTATAAATATTTATGTAGTTTATGTAGATTTATGTTTTATGCCATATTTGTGTATTATTTACATGTATGTTTATAAATAAGTACATATACCTAGATATATAAATAAAATTATATTTAGTTAAATTTGTTTTTGATACAATTTTAAAGATGTAATTAGAATGTGTCTTGTCGTCCAAAATTAGCTTTTTTCAGCATCACCTGTAGATTGACTGGTAAAGGCCCTGGGCCTTAAGTCCGCCTGTTACAATTTTTGTAATGAAGTTAAATAAATAAAATAACATACATACATACTATCACGTCTTTATCCCTAATGGGGCAGACAGAGCATTTTGGGTCTTGCGGCTCTATGCAGAGCCTAGGGCCGCAAGACTCAAAAGCCACTTTTAGCGTCATGGTGGGCGAGAAGATGGAAAATAAATCAATACAGTGACGGGTTGCTAGCCGCATCGCCTGTTAAAATGATTCGCATTTTTGCCCATTCCCTCGATCGGCTTTTACGATCTGCGCGGGAAGAGAAGCAGCTGGTACATTCTAAGTTTTTTCGTTTCTCCCAGACCAGCATGGGAGCATAAATAAAATAAATACTATAAATATCCGTATCCCAATATCTTACGTACAGATGTGGAACAGCTTATTACATGTCAGATCCCGCAACGCACACAAACATGCAAATCAATACAAAACAGCCCGGGGTGATACAATTTGTCGAACTGCTCTCTACAGCCCCAAGTCCTACAAACTTGGGAGTCTGGTACGTAGGGCGGGGCTCTTGTTCCAGCGAGAGTCATATTTACTGCAACACTTGGCTAGCGACATGTTGCTCAACATTTGTTAATTTAAAGTGAACATCTTTAGGCGCGTTGGGCATTTTTTGACATGGGAAAAAAACTATTGAACTCGCGACACTGTTACCGAAACCGACACCAAGTCTTCAGGTCTGTCGGCACTCCCGAAGTTTTTTTTTTATCTACCTTCATCAATTACTCAAAGACATCTGGACTATATATAGAAAATTCTAATGGGGTAGTCTAAATTTTGCTAAATTAAAAGTTATTAGAGATTTTTCTAATTTTTTGGCATGATTAATATAAGTAGGGAGCACGGCAACATGTTTCATAAGCAATGTTTAATCACCTTTGTTTATAAACTGTACTAAGATGATGAAACATTGTGAAACACTGTTTCTAAACTGTTTATAAACAAATGTTGCCTTATGAATACCCCGCGACGTCGGGCGCTAGTGCAAGTTGTACGTTGTCGATATTGAGCGTCAAGTGTAGCATGCTAACTATTGCCTAGTGGATACGAGTCTTTACTTACATTTAGGGAGGTCGTGAAACAATGAAATAGATAGAACAATAGTTTTCTCCGCGAAATTCGGGCTACATCCACAAAGCAGTTCGTCAGACAAATGTGATTGAATAGAATTCTCTGAATTCAAGGAAAGCTTTGCTGAAACACAAAACAAAGTTTGATCGGATTGGCTTTGTTTTTAATTGACCGATTGAGTACATTTAAGGTCGAATCACACGCAGCGTATGATGAGCGACGCATCTTACGTCATTCATAGAATTTTTATCAGCGTACTTGCGCGTGGTGTAGATACATAGATCATTATCAGGTCTTTTTTTTAACTACTCTACTTTAGGAACACGACCTTCTCTGTACTACCAGAGCCATACTAATTAAGCAGCCAGAGGACTTGGCCTACACTATCCTTGCAGGCCAGACGGGCTGGAGAGGTCTCATTGATGTTTATGAGCTTTGTTTAGCTCGTATTCCCTAAGTCGCCTTCACGACATCCACGGGAAGACATGAAGTGGTCCTATTCTACTCTGCCGGAAACTAAATGGCGTTCGAAACCACACGGCGATACATAGTTATCACATTTTTACCCCTAATGGGGCAGCAGAGCATTTAGGATCATGCAACTCTACAGTAATCAAAGCGCAGGGACGTAAGTACTCAATTTTACTACAGAAACGCGGCTACGTAGCGTACTTTTGGAGTAACACGGGTTTTTTGTTTTATGTAATACTAGCCGAAGCCCGCGACTTCGTTCGCATGGACTTTATGTCTCTGGAAAATGCTCACCAGGCTGAACACCTTTTACTAAGGCGGCATTTTTATATCTCTTATAGTTTAGCTGGACCATTATGGTTCTGCATCAGGCGTATCATTTTCCAAAATCATTTATACCCTATATGTTGCCCAGACTTAATAGCTATATAACGTAAAATTTAATTCGAATCCGTCCAGTATTTCCGGAGATTAGCGTGTACAAACAGACAAACAGACATACAGTCAAACAGACAGACATTTTCTTTTAAATTCTTACTCTAAAACTATGTCTACATCGCCCCCAATATTTTTTTTGGAAATATATTTAATGTACAGACACACTTTTTTACTGTTTTATTATATGTAAAGATATAATTCTGTATATTTTGGTGTATAAAGATTTTGACTTAACAACTCATTCACTAGGCTACAAGTATGTCATTGGAACAATTAAGTTTGATAAAATAAATAAATAAATAAGCAAATAGTTAAGGATATTATACAGGAAGGAGAAACGCTTACCTTCCCATGGTGCGTTATATTATCATGGTGGTCTAGGTCGGGCTCCTCGGTCGATATGTCGTGGCCGTGTCGATGACCCAGTACATGCGGCACCTGGAACAAACATACATCTTGTTAAGAATATATTGTAATAACATTTCTATACGATAGGGTCAGAAAAGTCTTTCATTGCAATTTCAGTTGTGTGTGACATTCGTCTTAAAAGACGAGACGTCTTAAAATATCATAATCATCAGGTGTTTCTAGTCTCCACTGCAGGAGCACGACCCTCTCTGTACTACCAGAGCCATATTTGACCAAAGCAGCCAGATGACTTGGCCTTCACTCTCAACACTTTCCAGACGGGTTTGAGAGGTTTCATTTAGGTTTATCTACCGATAGTAGTCTATAACTGCCTCCGTGGTGTAGTGGTTAAAGCGTTCGGCTCATACCCGGAGGTCGCGGGTTCGATTCCCGGCGGGAGCAACGACTTTGTGTTGTTGTCCTGGTTTGGTTAGGACATTGCAGGCTGATCACCTGATTTTCTGATAAGTAAGATGATCCGTGCTTCGGAGGGCACGTTAAGCCGTCGGTCCCGGTCACTGTCTTTGACATTGGTCGTTACCTAAAACCATGTCAGAGGCCTGTAAGGCGGTTTAAAAAAAACTCTGACGCTAGTGTTAGTCACTAACACACTCGATAAGAAGAAGAAGTAGTCTATAGAGTATTGTTTGTTATCAATAGTATTGCACTAAAATAGCTATCGATAACATATCGTGTGCACTGCCGACCTCCGTGGCGTAGTGGTCACCATGCTAGTCCGCCACCCAGTGGTCCCGGGTTCGATTCCCGGTCAGGACAAGTTGGAAAATGGCATTTTTCAAATTGTCCTAGAGTTGAGTTAGTACCCTATAACACAAGTCTCGAACTTACTTTGGGGCTAGCTCAATCAGTGTAATTTGTCCCTATATATTTATTTTTTTATCTATTTAACTGCCTCGGCAAGGCAAGAACGGGGGAGATTTGTGGGACCTTAGAAGATTCCGTTCTTTATGTAATATTTATATAATAATTCTGTGCTAGAGCAGATATGTAAAAGCTTATTTAATTTTATCAAAATCTAAGGAATATCGTCTTTGACATCTGATGTCTCAACCCGTCCCAGCCAAAACCAATTTTATTTATCTGCAAGCCGGTATCATAATGGAATCTGCAGAAAGTGCAGGTCGCTGCTACATAGTGCAGACGGTATTATCAGCAATGTTAGCTGATGTCCTGTTTTGCATTGCTGTATCAGATACGTCTTCTTTCTTATTGTGTGTGTTAGTGTCTAACACTAGTGTCAGAGATTTAAACCGCCTTAAAGGCCTCTGACATGGTTTTAGGTAACGGCCCATGTCAAAGACAGTGACCGGGACCGACGGCTTAACATGCCCTCCGAAGCACGGATCATCTTACTTATCAGACAATCAGGTGATCAGCCTGCAATGTCCTGACCAAACTAGGACAACAACACAAAGTCGTTGCCCCCGCCGGGAATCGAACCCGCGACCTCCGGGCATGAGCCGAACGCTCTAACCACTACACCACGTAGAAAATACACACAGATATTACAGATTGAGCATGATACCTGAGCATGATACACACACAAATCGAAGACTAACGACTTATACGTGCCTTGCAAAGCAGTGAAGATTTCGAGAAAAAATTTTTGCCTCTTGTGGTCACCCATCCAAGAGCGGACCACGCCTGGTATCCTGGGCCGCCGAGCTCCTCCATAACATAATCCATGCGGTATGGAACAAATATTCGAGTGGGAATTGTATATGATGATGATGATTTTCGAATTCAACAGATTGAGCTAGCCTCAAAGTAAGTTCGAGACTTCTATGTGGGATACTAACTCAACGATTCTATATTTTATAATTTCAACCTGAAAAAGATAATTTTTCATCTTGTTCTGACCGGGGATCAAAATCGGACCTCCAGTATGACAGCGTGGCAAGATGACCAGTGGCCACAGAGGTCGTCAAAATATTCTTTAAATAAGAAATTACAGCTCTAGTTTGTTTCTTTTTTAGGGTTCCGTAGCCAAATGGCAAAAACAGGACCCTTATAGATTCGTCATGTCTGTCTGTCTGTCCGTCCGTATATCACAGCCACTTTTTTCCGAAACTATAAGAACTATACTGTTGAAACTTGGTAAGTAGATGTATTCTGTGAAAACTAGTAAAAAAACATAAATTTTGGGGGTGCCCATATTTAGAACTGAAACTCAAAAATTTTTTTTTATCAATCCCATACTTGTGGGGTATCTATGGATAGATCTTCAAAAATGATATTGAGGTTTCTTTTATCATTTTTTTCTAAACTAAATAGTTTGCGCGAGAGACACTTCCAAAGTTTCCAATGTGGAAAAATGGGTGTCCCCTGGAACTTCTAAAATAATCAAACTAAAAAAAAAATATGATGTTCATAACCATGCAAACTACCAGCGAAAATTGGTTTGAACGAGATCTAGCAAGTAGTTTTTTTTAATAGGTCATAAATCGTAAACCGCAATTTAATTTTCATTTTATCATCATCATATCAGCCACAGGAAGTCCACTGCTGAATATATTTGAGTTGATCAAATTTTCATTTAATCAACTCAAATATAAAAATAAAATAAAACCATACTATAAGACTTTTATATTATGTTACTTGCTGCTATCGAACCCTTCAAGGGCGAGTCCGACTCGCACTTAGTCGCTTATTTTTTGTTTGTTTGTTTGCTATGAAAACACACAGGGATGAGGACTAAGTAAAAAAGTTATTATGTTATTTAGTCCGTTAACTTTAAGTAGATTATCCAAAAATAAAGGACCCATATTTTTTCGTTTAAGCAAAATACTTAATAAAGATTCACTAAGATACAGCGCTTTGAAGTTTCGGCGTGGGAGTGATTTACATCATCTTTGGTTAAAAATAGTAGCTAATCGTGACGTCATGCGAAATTTAAATGCGCTATCTTTGTCAGTATTTGCTAATCGGAGAAATGGAAAAAATATGTATACTCATTTATTTGGCAACATCCCTATTACATACAATAAGGGGATTCTCACATTGCCCCGCACTACGCAGCGTAGTGCGCGAATGCGTGTTCTAACGTTGCTTGTAAGTATCTCTATTTATATAATGTGTAACAAAATTAACTGAAACGATTTTAAGGCTGAATTCAAGCCATTATACTAAACAACTTTTCCCAAGGAACATATATCGAAATATGAAAAAATAGTTTTTGACCTCCGATACAAGTTGACCGATTAGCTGATCCGAGTTTGGAAAGCTGAAAAATATTTTTCATATTTCGACTTATGTTCCTTGGTGAAAGTTGTTCACTATCACGGACTGAATTCATCCTTAAAATAGTTTCATTATATTTTGTTAGACCTTATATAGAAAACTCGCACAGTCCAACGCACTGACACCGCGTCCCCGCGCGTCGTTTTTATATGGCGGCCCCGCACTACGCAGCGGGGCGCGGTGCAGTGTGTTAATTGCCTAACAACATAAACAAAGAGTAAATTAACATCGGCGGACTTATCCCATAATGAAATCTCTTCCAGTGTATAATTTTGATGAGGATTTAGGAGATAGCTCCAATTATTTCGATAAAAAATTTTATGTATGGGTTTTGGGGCTGGAAATTCAATCTAAGACCTAATTTATGTATAAGGAAACTCGTTACATCGAAAACGTTTTTAGATGTTTTCTATCGTGTAAAGCTCAGTCGTGCAAGATTTTTAAATTATACACTATAATTTGCTAAGCAATATAAAAAGATTATTAATAATTATATTTGTACAATAATTTTACCGATGGCTGATGGGGCAGAAAGGTTCTCGAATGGCGGCCACGTACCGGCAAGCGCAGCGTAGGAGACTCTCCTGCTAGGTGGTTAGACAACCTGCGCAAGGTTACAGGAGGGCGCTGGACGCAGGCCGCTATCAATCAGTCGTTTTAGAAATCCTTGGGGGAGTATTTTGTCCGGCAGTTGACTTTCTGTGGCTGACATAATGATGATGATGATGATGATAAATAATTTTTATTTTCTACAAAATAAACTTTCAAGTTTTTTACCAAATTAATTTGGGATCAAGTTAGTAATTTTGGTTTTAAACAAAAGTTCACAATTAATAAAGATTTTGGGTTCACATCCAAAAAATTTACTCGAACTAATAACCTCCTCCTTTTTTGAAGTCGGTTCTTACTGATAAAAATCTTCACGAGAAAACCTCTATGCTGTATTAGTTGCCATGACAACACACAAACTATCACCATAGCAACACATATTTGTTCAATAACGACTCCATTGCACTGCTAGTATTTTGCTGCGATTTATCCTATAAAATGGTGGTGTTACTGGTAAAAAGGGAAAACGAAAATCAGTTCTTGTACGAGACTGATGTCAACAATACTGTAAGTCTAAATCTCTAACCCTATCTTTATTAACTGTCCACTATTTTTAGTTTCTCTATTATTGTCCCATCCCTTTGCTCAGCAGTGGGACAGTAAAGGTTAAAAAAAAACGACGGGTTGCACTTTGGGAGTGCCGGCAGAAGTAAAAACTTGAATATTAACGTTGTGCATTTTTGATATTTTGGAATGGTTAGGGAATAATTTTGCACGAATTGCTTTAATTATCAGTATAAAAGTACTCTCATTTATGTGGTAGAATACAATATTTATTTATTGGGCTATCGTACACAAACATGACATTTTATTAGCACGCTGTAACATAAACATACACGAACATTCGCGCAAGCGCCCTGCGCCGTCTTACGAATTTTCGATCAGGTCACGTGTCCTGACGCGAGTTTAACATTTTTTATCCATTCCAAAAAAGTGCACAACGCCGCTAAAGAAGTTTTCACTTCAAAAAGAAAAAAATATTGTCCCACTCACTGCCGAGGGCTAAAAAAAGTTGATTCATGCTGCCTTCATCATATTTGCCTTCCTAATATACATACAACACTATAACGTTTTTATCATAAATGGGGCATAGATAACCTTTTGGGTCTTGCGGCTCTAAGCAGACAGAGCTCAGGGCCGTGAGACCCAAAGGCCACCATCAGCGTGATGGTGACCTTTAGGTCGATGGTTCAATCAACAAGAACAAATATAAGTGTGGCTTTTGGGTTTTGCAGCCCTAAGCTCTATCTAGCTGTATAGAGATAGATAAAAATACACTTTCACGTTTTGACTACTAAATTATTGACTACATTTAAATAATACTATTTATGTATGTAGGTAGATGAAGTCGTCAAGGATATAGTGGCGATTTTCAACGGGAGATTGAAGGTGACCAGGATCTGCTACGAGCTTGAAGAGCTGAAGGAACATGGGACCTTTCTGCCTTTGGAGATGCAAGGGCTTAACGATGAGCAGGTATACATTTTTGAGCTAGCGAGCGAACAGTTAGGAATACTAATGGGATATAAAATTAAATTTTTGTTGTGGGTTTAGTAAGGCACATAAATTGTTTAAGTAAGGAAAAAATACTGATTAGGATGAGACGTCATAGGATGAATACGAAACAACCCAAGCGACGACTTGTTCGACGACAATTCAAGTAGTAAAAGAGTTTTATGGAATTTAGAAGGTATGTAGAAGCAAATAATGGAATTTTTAAGTTCAAACATGAACCAATCTATCAAGGGGTTACTGTGATGAAGAGTCTGTGAGTTCACAGTTTGGGGCGAATTGCCAGTAATCCAAGTAAAAATAATTTTATTAAATATAGAATTACACGTCAATGAGAGCTCTCCAACCCGTCTAGCCAGCGTGAAAGTGTAGGCCAAATCCTTTAGCTGCTCTGGCCAAGTATGGCTCTAGAAGTACAGAGAGGGCCGTGCTCTTACAGTAGAGACTTAAAAACACCTGATAGTGATAATGATAGTACCAATTATTTTCTTATAAAGTAATTAGATTTAACATGTTTGCCTGTTTTCCACAGCGGTAAGCAGAAACTATGGATCCCCACTTCTACGGTCCTGACAGACCTCTTTTGCTTCATCTACACTCGTCACTCTCTTCATGCATGCCCGCCAGTTATGGGTTCTTCTGACCTCTCCTTTTAACAAAATGAATATCTTATTTTCCAGATCAAAGAACTGAAATTAGAAGATCCCTGGGCAAAACGCTGTGCTCCGCCAGGCTACGTGGAGAAGAAGGATGAGATGGGTCGTCGATGTGGTCTGGCACCACCTCCTAATATGCAAGAGGTGCTAAAGAAGGCTGCGGAGACGGCAAAAGCTATCATTGATAAGAAACATGTAAGTTATTTAACAAAAATGAAGTATTAGTTTAACCAGAGTCCATTTTAGCACCAGTAGCTTTCATCATCATCAGATCTTTTTCTCTACACTGCAGGAGCACCACCTTCTCTATTCTACCAGAGCCATTCTTGGCCAGAGCAGCCAGAGGACTTGACTTACACTTTCCACGCTGGACAGATGGGAGAGGTCTAATTGATGTTTATAAGCTTTGGTTTAGCTTGTATTTCCTAAGTCGCATTCTATGACATCCAAGAGAGGACTCGGAATGGCCTTATTCTACTCTGCCATAAACAACACGGCAAGCTACTTGTCGGATGACAACCCTTTCTTAGAAGTGCCTTTGTGCGAAATGTTTGATAACCGGTCGCCTCGCAACTAAGCTTCTTTAGGAATGTAACGAGATGGGACGACGTTAAGGCCTCTTTACCTGCAAGAGGTGCTGAAGAAAGCTGCCAAGACGACAAAAACTATAAGTTATTCAACAAATATGAAGTATCAGAAGTATTCGCCTGTTTTGAAGTTAACAGAAAGAAATAGAAACCACGAGATAGTTTTTATAATAAATATTGCATCAATATGATTTCAGGTAGACCTTCGAGAGTACGTCACTCAAAAGGACGTAGCCAGAGCCCTCGACGAGCTGAGAGGAGCTACCAAAATAGTCTTCCCAGCAGGTTTACCCCCTCATGATCCTGTTCGCATGGAGTTGGACAACGTTGAAGACCTGTCCGGGACTCAGGCTTCTACTGAAGTTATAGATCCAGCTAAAGCTTGTCTGTGGGCCTGTGGGAAGAAGTTCTTGAGTGGGAATAAGCTGAGTGACCATTTGGGTAAGGTTTTTTTATCATTCACTATGTTCTGTATATATATGTAATGTAAAGGTTAGGCTGGTATGGTATAAGAAAAGAGAGGAAAGCCATATAACCAGGCGGGTTCTGAAAATGCATATCAAAGGCCATGGAAACAGAGGAAGACCAAAGAAACGTTAGATGGAATGTGTAAAGGAGAATTTCACACACTGTGCTAATCCTACATGAATCGTAAGTTAGGGATAAGGTAGAAGAAGAATGTCCTGAACAGCACAGCACATGCCGGAATACAAGCTTGTTAGCGATTGAGCTCTTCATGTCATCTCTAGCCTATCATGTAGGGGCTCTTTTAGACAAGCGACTATATGCCAGCGATAACTGTAGGTGATCAATATCGCACGTCAAAGTCGCACGACCGCCGAACAGGATCGCGCGCTGGCATACTGTCACTTATCTGTCTGAGTCCTAAAGATGCTTTGTATCTTTACAGGAAAGAACAACAAATGCAAAGTGACAGTGAAGCTGTGTTCCACCACGGAGAGCGCACCAGGTCGGGAGCCGGTCATGACTGAGGAGGAGCGAAAGCAGCTTATGCTGCATGCCTACAGGAAGCAAGAGGAGTGGAAGAAGTTGGAGCAGGATGACGACGACCATTACTTGAACTCTAAATGGGCTGACGGACAAACCATGAAGAGGCAGTTCCACGGACTGAATGATATTTCTTGGAAGCCAGTCATTAGGAAGTAGACAGTCTTAATAATCTTCATTATACTATCTTTTTTCCTTCTACTACAGATAATATGGCTTACTTCGATGCAACCCAACTCGGTCATATACTTCTATGCCAACAACCTATCTTATAGCTGACGTCAAACGCTTTTCAGCCCGTTTTGAAGTTGGAAAAAAATAAAGATGCCATTATCTGTACTCCTGTAAAGAGCTGACGGGCAAACCATGCATACTGAATTTCTTGGAAGCCAACTATTAAAAAGGAAGACTAATAAACCTTGGCAAAGTTATCGATTTTTGAGCATCGTGTTGAGGTATGTTAAAGTAACAGGATAGGATATCTACTAATATTTTGCGTTTTGTTATTTAAAATAGTAGTTAATTCTATCTATTTAGTCATTGTATCTAGTCTAATACATTTTACGTAAAGATACTGTTGTTTTATTATTAAGGTATTCATGTACAAGCGGTCAGCACTCGGGTATGTTTTAAACATATACCGTCTTATTATAAAACGCAGACTATCTTTGTACTAGGTTGAAACCATTATCCGACCAAATCAAGTTGACATTTTCAGATGAGACAATGGCATATTACTAGGTGTTAATTTGATTTGGTTAGATAAAGGTTAAAACCAAGTAACAAAGTTAGCCTGCTTATTTTAAAAGATATATATAATGTACAGAGGGACAGATGGCAGGTAGCAACTTTGTTGTAAACTAAGTATTGATATTGTTAAATTCAGTCCATCTATTTATGAACGTACAACGAAAATACACTCGCCTACATAATTTATCTATTAAATTTGCTTTCCATGGAATTCTGATGGATGTGAGAAACAAAATGTGGATTATTGTGTCGAAATATCATCGTCATATCAGCCACAGGAAGTCCACTGCTGGACATAGGCCTTCCAAAACGACCGACCAGAAGCGGCCTGAAATATGTGAAATGTTTGGAACGTCGTAGTTTCTTAGAGTCAAAAAGCGCGCATATATCAGTTTTCTGCAATAATACATTTCAAATCACTTTGAAAATAGATCTGACTAAAAGATATGATCAATAACAATGTATATGGGTTCCTTTTTTTCTACGGAATCCTAAAAATGTTACAATATATTCTTTTTTACTCCCAGATTAGCATGGAATCAATTTCCTTTATGCCATTAACAAATAAAAAATAAAATCCGGAGTGGAATACTAGGCTGTAATAAACGCGTAACGTTCTCATTTTTCTTTATCAACAACAGATACATTAATTCGGCTTCAGTTCACACGTCACGCCGATATTAGTACTACATGATCAATGGACACGCCTCGTACGCCTACGTGGGTGTGATACACACGTACAGACTATTTGGCAAACAAGCGTTTATGTGGATATCATAAAAGACAATCATGCTGGTCTGGGAGAAATGAAAAAACTTAGAATGTACCAGCTGCTTCTCTTACCAATCGAGGGAATGGGCGAAAATGCGAATCATGTTAACGTGCGATGCGGCTAGCAACCCATCACTGTATTGATTGCTTTTCCATCTTCACGCCCTCCATGACGCTAAAAGTGGCTTTTGGTCTTGCGGCTCTGGGCTCTGCATAGAGCCGCAAGACCCAAAATGCTCTGTCTGCCCCATTAGGGATAAAGACGTGATAGTATGTATGTATGTATGTATATAACCAGCTTTTATAGTGAGGCCAAAGTAGTTATTAAGATAGATAAAATAAGCCCAAACTGGATTAAGTTGTGTAATTTTATTACTGGTTTTTGAATGGCGACACGTGCTGGCAAGCGAAGCGTAGGACATCCACAAGGTAGTCTGAAAACCTGAACAACGTCACTTGAAGGTGCTGGATGCAAGTCTTTCTAGATCAGTCATTTTGGAAACCCTAGGGGAGGCATATGTCCACGCGACTGACTGAAATGATGATGATTGTATTTAAGAAGAAACTAAAGAATGTAAATCCTTTATTGGCTGTCAGTGCTGCAAATTAATATTGTAAAACTGTTTGAGAGCTGTGGATTTTGTGATAATAAATAAAATAAAATAATGATTACTGAGTTCCATCGACCACCTTTCGTCTCCGTGATCAGACCATAGACATCGTCTAATAAAGTGCTCGTCAAGACAAGTCAAACAAGTCCTACTAAATGAGGTTATGTTTTTCTAATTGCTGTCATAAATCTTCCGGCTCCATCATCTGAACATCTCATTGACTACATAATATTATATTGTTATCCAATTTACACAAGGACGCAAAATTTCAGCTCAATTGGTTGAAGATAACCGGTTGAAAATTGAGTTGCAAGATTTAAACTAAACAACATACACACTTACATAAATACATTGCAAGTTAAATAAAATACATACATTTTCACGTCTATATCCCAGACGGGGCAGACAGAGCCCAGGGCCATAAGACCCAAAGGCCAAGCTTAGCGTGATGTGTGTGTGATTGTGGGCATTAAGATGGAATAGGAATCAAAAAAGTGATGGGTTGCTATAGCCGCGTCGCCTATTACCATGATTCAAATCTCGCCCATTCCTGATCGGCTTTTACAATCTATGCGGGAAGAGTAAGGTACATTCTAAGTTTTTTCTTTTCTCCCAGACCAGCATGGAAGAAAAGTTAAATAAAAGCTTGTAATAATAAGAAAACCATCGTCTTACATGTCATGAGGAGGATACCGAACATCTGTTTAAGAGGATAGTCCATTTGGTGAGAGCCGCGACCCGTTCACCCACCAGCTTAACCCACCAGTGGGTTCACAGGGATTTTTTGCTTCCCCATGGAACCACGTGGTATTGCTGCAAATGCGGGTGTATCTCACGTGTTTTTTCTTGATACTGAAAGGCCTTAAGGCCATACCCAAATTTTCCGGGGTCCAGTGGCGCCGCCATTTAAAATAAATCATTTAAAAGGAAACGGAGATATCATTTAAAATTGTGTCTTGATCAAGTTCTAGATACCCATTCAAAGTATTTTTTAAACTACTTTTTGTAGTTTAAAGTGAGAACGTGAAGCTTTTCTACGCACGTTTGCGAAAAACGGCCACTTTTAGCTAATGTGCGTAGAAAAGCTTCACGTTCACACTTTAAATTATAAACAGTAGTTCATAAAATAGTTTTAGGGGTTATCTAGGGCTTGACCAAGACACAATTTTGAATGATATCTCCGTTTCCTTTTAAATGATTTATTTCAAATGGCGGCGCCACTGGTCCCCGGAAAATTTGGGTATGGCCTTAATAGTTGATTCTTGATTCGCTCCTTCTACCAGAGATGTCGTATGATTGCCAAACTACAAAGCTCAAAGGTTTCCACAACCCGTATGTATAAGAAGTATTACAAAAGTCATAAGTCATTCTTGTGATTTTCCTCTATGTGAAGGCGTTTGAACCCTTGTCCCCATCCATCATTTAAGGCGAATACGGATCCTGTACCCATAAGTTACAAGGCGTAATGTTTTCGGGAAACATATTAGGTACTTAACAATAAGGAAATTCAATTCCTGCCTACAATAGTCAATAATCATAGTTATGGCAGGTGACGTTTCTATTGCAATATCCCATGCATCAGTCCGACCCAATCTCATTCTAGTACCCATAGACCTTTTCTTTTTCACGCTTGTTCTTTCTCCTGATGAAATCTATATAAGTATATTCAGGAATGGATTTTGGCGGAAGCGCCACATAACTTCTCCAAAGGGCCTCTACATGTTGGATCTGTATCCCCACACAAGCCTCTCAAAGAACCAAGGTAAAAAGACCGTGATACTCAAAGAAAATTAGAAAATTAGTTATTATACAGATGGTATTTTACACCTGAAAAAGAAAAAAGTATGAACGTATTTATAGCGCTCTTAATGTCAGTGCCGTAAAAGATATCACACGCTCCCCTCTGATATTTAAAATGCTTAAAACTACTTCATTATTAACTCTTTCACGGACACTAAGCCAGACACAATAGAAAAAACAATTGATGTATTCTATAGAAGTCCTACTGTCCATTAACGTGTTAAGATGGTCAGACGACCTGCGCAATGTTGCAGGAAGGCGCTGGATGCAGGCCGCTTCCGATCGGTCGTTTTGGAAATCCTTGGGGGAGGCCTACGTCCAGCAGTGGGCTTCTGTGGCTGATATGATGATGATGATGACTTCATGATTTAACCAATTTTTTTGCTGTTTAAAAAATATATCTTTTCAGTGGTATTTTTAACTAAGGTAAATCCGTCGCAATTTTTTTATGTACCTATGTTCACCGATTTTTCAAAGCCTAAACCGATTTGGAAAATTTATTTTACGTTTGAAAGGCTATACTTGCGGGGTGGTCTCATAGAAATTTTATCAAAATTAGTAGTGTAGTTTGTATTTAGTTTTGAAAAAATATTATTATATTGTTCGCGACTGTACACGAAATGAAATTCCAAACAGTAACATGATATACGAGTAGCTTCAGTAATATTACTGTAAATAAGCACATGTTATTAGGTCATGTTTCCAAGTTACGTAAATCCCCAAAATAAACTAAAACCCGCTATTTCATAATAAAATTCGTTGCCATAATTAGCGCCTCATTTGAAGTGACATGTGGATAAAACCGGCCCAAAGCGGTTAAAACTGGTAAGCACCAAATATAGCCGGTTTACATTTTCGATAGCATGTTTGAGGCGTATGTTAATTTAAAGGATAAAAATGATTGATTGATGTTAAATGATTCAAAAGTAATTTGCTTTTCATGTCGAGTTTAATTATGTTTTGGTCTTGTAAATTCTTACATAATTATAGGTAGGGAAATACTAGTAGGTGTTAGCACTTAATTAATAATACGTATATAGGAACATAATATCACGTCTGTTTCCAACAGGGGTAGGCAGAGACTATGGACCTCCACTTGCTAAAAGGGGTTTTATAAGTTTCACGCTAATTCTGTCTGTCTATGCCTTCGTAGCGTTTGAACGGATGGACAAAATTTCGCTGCAGTGTTATTTATTTTATTTTTATTTACCAATTTATGCACACAGAAAATGTATACAGAGAATTCATAAAATAAAAGTTGTGCAAAGGCACTACTTATTTCAAAAGAGATGTTTATGTAAGAGAGGCATACAGGCGTGTTCATACATAGTTTTTTTTGTGTTTGTATGTGTTTTTACGTTATAGCAAGTTTACATAATAGGCCGAGCGAGCGAAGCGTCTGTTTCGACTGGCCGAAAATTCTTTTGTCAGTCTGTCTGTCTGTTCTTGCCCACAGGCCGCAGTTCTTAACCGATTTTCATTAAATTTTGTTAGCGGGTTGGGTAATTATATAGTTTTTTTTGTCGAGCCAGTTTATCTAATTTTTAAAAATGGCTGAAACATGGCGTTTCGGAACTTAAACCTATTTAAAATAACAAATATTAAAAAAAAAAACTTAAATGTCATTAGACTTTTTTATTATTCTTACTGACGCCAATTTTTGTCTGAACAACTTTTTTATAGTCAGTAATTCGCCCAAAAGTTGTCTAAAAATAATTTTTTTGTATATTTTGTATTAGAGCATTCAGTAAGATGTCGTAAATACAAATCAATATAATAAAAAAAATTACGAAAATGGTGGGCAGAAACTGTAACATCGGCGATACAGAGAAAAAAATATGAAGCTGCAGATTTTTTTGCTATACAATTTTTTTTTAAATAACGAAAGTATTGAGGTTGAAATTAAAAAAAAATCATATTTTAGCCATTTAAAAAAAAACAAAAATGTCATAAAATAACCCTTGTCAAGACGCACCTTTTTTTCTGAACATCTTTTTTATCCGATTAACTTCAACGGATCAGCATATTTGATTTGTAAATATTTTTTTTTGTATAATATGAATTAATATTATAAAATATGGATATATGTTTTATATATTCTAAATCTTCGTTTGGCACGTATTAGACACTCCAATGGAACCTCCGTCAACAATTCGTCGAAATCTTTTTTTTTTGAACCAATTAGTCGGAATCTTTGTTTTGTTAGCCAATTACTCGAAGTTACCCAGACCAACAAGGAAAATGCTTTATTGTTTTAAAAGGCAAACTTGTCAGGTACTCCCATAAAAATTTTATCAAAATCGGCTGTGTAGATCGGTGTTGAAGTCGGTTTTTAGTTTTTAGGGTTCCGTAACCAAAGGGTAAAACGGGACCCCATTACTAAGACTTCGTTCGTTGTCTGTCCGTCTGTCCGTCTGTTTGTCACCAGGCTATATCTCAAGAACCGCGATAGCCAGACATTTGAAATTTTCACAAATTGTGTATTTCTGTTGCCGCTATAACAACAAATACTAAAAAAAATGAAGGAAATATTTAAGGGCTCCCATACAAAAAGCTTGATTTTTATAGATAATGGTACGGAACCCTTACTGCGCGAGTCCAACTCGCACTTGACCGGTTATTTAAAAATTATATGCGCTATACTTCTTCGGGTCGAGGGTGACTCGCGAAGTCTACATCTCACAAAGCCACTAGTATAGCGGGTTCGTAGTGACGAAGGACTCTTCATACAAACAACGAGCCACTATTAATATTGTATATTTAGTAACAATGTTATATACATAAAACACAAGTAATATTTTCCAGCACAATGCGCGAGATGTTATTTATAATAATTATTTATCATAATTGTGATTCGCAAGCTTCGTAGGCAGCCGCAGAGAAGATCAAGAAGTCTGTCGTAGAACGTCACTTTGTTTCTTCTTGTCACCGGGCGAAACTTCTTGTAGGTGGCCAGTGATTTCATAGCGAGCGGCTAGGCGCGCAAGAAGGTAAGTGTTTATGTCTGACTGTTGTGTTTATTTTGTATGTGTAGTGGGATGTGTGATATACTAAATATATATGTAGGTATAGTAATATAGTAATTATATATAAATATTTTTATGATTATGTGGACACGCCACATCACTCCCCCCCTGAGGCCGTCCTAGGACGGACGATAGTGGGCCGGAGGCTTAACAATTCTTCCGGACCGTGTCCGGTGATAGTTACTTTCAGTGTCTTTCTCAGATGAGATCAATATGAACATTTTGAAATCTGGCTTTAGGAAGATTGTATGTACTTAGAGGTGAAGAAGTATGCCGGGTGACTTTTGATGACTGACACGCGTGACATGCTTTTGACCATTCTCTGCAATCTTTTCTAATTCCAGGCCATACGAAACGCTGGGCGACCAAATTTGCAGAACTTTTAGCGCCAGGATGACTAAACGAGTGAAGGTTCTCGAAAACTTGTCTTCGGAAGTGTTGAGTAACGAAGGGTCTTTCGTTCCCGGTGCTAATGTCACAATAAATGGGCATGTTAGCTCCGTCCAAATTAACTTTCCTGAGTCGAAGCGCTGTAGATGAGTCTTTGAGAAGGTTCTGCAGTTCGGTGTCTGACGACTGAGATTTCGCTAAAGCTGTCAGGTCTATGGGTTGCGTAATTTCCGTTATTCTGGAGAGAGTATCAGCTACCACGTTATCTTTTCCAGATATATGTTGGATATCCGTAGTGAATTGGGCGATATAATCCAAATGCCTAAATTGCCGTGGTGAGCAGTTTTCTTTCTGGGACTTGAATGCAAAACAGATAGGTTTATGATCAGTATAGATCGTGAAGTGTCTGGCTTCTAGCATGTGACGAAAATGTTTGATGGCTTCGTAGATGGCTAGTAATTCTCGATCGTATGGAGAGTACTTCTGTTGAGATGGGCTCAATTTACGAGAGAAGAAAGCTAACGGTTGCCAATCGCCGTCTTTTAGTTGCTGTAAAGCTGCTCCAATAGCCGTATCTGAAGCATCCGTTACTAGAGCTAATTTAACGCCTAAGTCTGGGTGAGCCAAGAGGGTTGCCTGGCAAAGACTTGTTTTGCACTCTTCAAATGCCTCCAGGAGCTTTCCAGAGATGGTAACGGGAGATGAGCCTTTGACTGAACCTGCCAACAAGGCGTTTAGAGGGGCTTGTATTTTTGCTGCACCTGGGATGAATCGGCGATAGTAGTTGATCATCCCGAGGAATCTCCGTAGTTCTTTCACGTTCTTCGGGATTGGGAACTCCTTAATAGCCTGAGTCTTTGTGTCGAGGGGCTTAATACCTTTTTCAGAAACATTGTAGCCTAAGAACTTGACTTCAGATGCTCCAAATACACATTTTGAAGTATTAATGACCATTCCAAATTCTTGGAGTTTGGTGAATATCTGCCGTAGGTGTTCCATGTGGCTCTCCTCGTCACGTGAGCAGATTAAAAAATCGTCCAAGAAACAGTAACAAAAATCAAGGCCTCTGGTCATCTCATCGACAAATCTTTGGAATGTTTGACCTGCGTTCCTCAATCCAAAAGTCATGTAATTGAATTCGAACATTCCAAAGGGCGTTGTGATGGCTGTTTTAGGGATATCATCAGGGCAGACTGGTATCTGATTATAGGCTTTCACTAAATCTATTGTGCTGAAGACCTTACAGCCAGAAACATTATGTGTGAAATCCTGCACATGTCGTATAGGGTATCTGTCTGGAATCGTGCGAGCGTTGAGCATCCTGTAGTCACCGCATGGTCGCCACCCGTTGTCTTTCTTTGGAGCTAGGTGCAGCGGCGAAGCCCAGGGGCTCTCTGATGGACGAGCAGTTCCATTCTTCAACATTGCTTCAAATTCAGCTTTCGCTATTTTTAGTTTGTCCGGTGCCAATCTTCTCGGTGTGCACGAAATTGGCGGTCCTGGCGTTGTCCGGATGTGATGGACTGTTTGATGCCGTGGTATCCGCTGTGTGCCCGAGGGACGAGTTATTTCCGGGAAATCACTAAGTAGCTTGTGATACTTTGAGTCGCCGTATATGGTTTTCACCGACGAAATGCTAATAGTTGAAGTTATTAGGGATGCTGCCGTTGACAATGTGGTTTTATTGTCAATTAGACGACGATTACGACAGTCCACCATTAAATTGTAGAAGGAGAGGAAGTCGACTCCTACGATCGGTTTAGTGACGTCTGCCACTATAAATCGCCACGGAAAATCGCGTCGAAGACCGAGGTTTAAGTCCAGATGGATAATGCCATAAGTCTGGATAGGCGTCCCGTTTGCAGCAAAAAGTCCATACGAGGTTGGTTCTCGCCATTGATTAACTGCTGTACGAGGGTAGACACAGAGGTCGCTGCCTGTATCAACTAAGAACTGCATCTTAGTCCGTCTGTCCATTACAAACAAGCGACTGTACGACGTGGGGCAGTCATCTGTCGCCATTAACGACCGCCCTTGCAGTTTTCCGACCTCTCATAGTCACACGGCTGCTGACATGACTTAGCGTTCTCACGGTATTTATAATGGTAGAAACAAATTGGGTACCTTCTATAATTTGACTGCGATCGTAGTCCACGTTGGTTGTTATCAGTCCTGGAAATCGACCTAGACCTGGAAGTTGACCTTCTGTCGTTACCGCCTCTAGAGGTAAGTATTTCTATTTTGCGCGTCAGGTCCTAAATTTGCTGGGCCATTTTGGCTATCATGGGGTCGACTGATGTACTAGTTGCTGCTACCTGAGGCGTCGGTGGTACCAGTTCGTGAACTTTGTCTGCCAAGTCAGCAATAGATGAAAGGGGTGAGTCAGGTTGACATGCGATAACTGTTTGCAAATTCGCTGGCAGGCGGCTGGTCCAAATGGTTCGCAGGAAATCTTCTGGTACGTTGGGACCTGCTAAGCCTTGAAGATGTCGCAAAAATGTGGAAGGGCGACGGTCTCCCAACTCTTCGTGCATGAGGAGCTGTTTGACCTCCTTTTCTCTGGATGCCGACAATCTTTTTATCAACTCTGATTTCAATTTTTCATACTTCCCTTTTGCAGGTGGCGATATTATTATGTCCTTGACTTCGGCTGCATATCGCTGATCTAGTTGGGCGATGACGTAATAGTACTTGGTCTCGTCGTTCTTTATCCCTGAGAGTATGAAGTTACCTTCTATTTGAGCGAACCAAACGCTGGGCTCTTCCGCCCAAAACGGTGGTAATCGCACGCCTACTCTAAAGATATCGGATGGTGTAAACGATCCTTTTCCTACGTCGATCTCATCGCCGGACGCATCGCTGCCATTTGCGGTTTCCATAGTTTTTCAATAAAATAAATCTGCCTTACTTGCTTATAAACTGGAATCCAGTATATGCCGGGGGTGTGTTCACTCTTGAGGGGTCACCAGTATAGCGGGGTCGTAGTGACGAAGGACTCTTCATACAAACAACGAGCCACTATTAATATTGTATATTTAGTAACAATGTTATATACATAAAACACAAGTAATATTTTCCAGCACAATGCGCGAGATGTTATTTATAATAATTATTTATCATAATTGTGATTCGCAAGCTTCGTAGGCAGCCGCAGAGAAGATCAAGAAGTCTGTCGTAGAACGTCACTTTGTTTCTTCTTGTCACCGGGCGAAACTTCTTGTAGGTGGCCAGTGATTTCATAGCGAGCGGCTAGGCGCGCAAGAAGGTAAGTGTTTATGTCTGACTGTTGTGTTTATTTTGTATGTGTAGTGGGATGTGTGATATACTAAATATATATGTAGGTATAGTAATATAGTAATTATATATAAATATTTTTATGATTATGTGGACACGCCACACTAGTATAAACTTACAACGCCCCTCTTTTTTTCGGGCTTTAAAAAAAAGTACAAAGTATAAAGTACATGTCATAGGACATCGAAACAGAGGGAGACCAAAAAAACGTTGGATGGACTGTAAGGGAGGATAGGAGTAGGAAGGGGGTGACGGACGGGTTGACTGGAGATAGATCAAAGTGGAAGGAACTCAATGCTGTGCCGACCCCACATAAAAAGTAGGACAAGGATAAGGCAGAAGAAGAAGAAAAAAAAGTACAAAGACTATTTACGTATCTGTATAGACATGAGCTTAAAACGTCACATCTCATACATCAGCAACAAAGTGTATTGTGCTCGCTATCTGAGGCGTGACAATGGGCTTTGCCGGTATAAATAGCCTATATTTGCTGTGAAATAAGTTTGTTAGTGATACATCGTCCTCTTTTCTCTACATCAGTGTTCCTAAAGGGTGAAATCGGGATCGCATTACTGTGGGACGACACACGTTACTCAAACGTCATTCATTGCTACGTATGACCTAGATAAACATCCTTTATATAATGTACCTAGTTTATTATTTTAATTAAATGTTTTTGTGTTTTTCTGCGATAGTCTTAATGTCAACTGACGTGTATGCCTTTAGAAAATGAGTAATCATCAGGTCTTTTAGTCTCCATTGCAGGAGCACGTACCCTTTCTGAACTACCATATTTGGCCAGAGCAGCCAGATGATTTGCCATACACTCTCCATGCTGGTCATACGGGTTGGGGAGGTCTCATTGATGTTTATAAGCTTTGTTTAGCTTGTATTTTCGACATCCACGAGAAGACTTGGACTGACCCTATTCTACTCTGCCGAAACCACACGGTTCCCGGAAACCACACAGCTCCCGGAAAATAAGTATATAAACCCTATGTTATAAAAATAAAGCAGTTAATATTCAACGAGCATGAACTACGGGTGTTTCATTAGTTATCTTCATCGCGTAGCATTACATTACTAAGACTCCTTTGTCCGCCTGTCTATCTGTCTTCAGGCTGTATCTCATTAACCGTGATGGATAAACAGTCAAAAGTTTCACAGAAGATGTATTTCTGTTGCCGCTATAACAACAAATATTAGCAACCGAATAAAATAAATACTTAAGTGTCCTCAAAAACAACGTGACTTTTTAAAGATAAGGCTGTATCTCATGAACCGTGTTAGATAGACAGTGAACATTTTCACAGAGAGTGTACTACGTTAACTCGAAACACGCCAGTTCGAATCACTTATTAAATTTATAAAGTTATTTTATTTGATATATACTGCTGGGTAATACCAGTTTCTGCCCTGTGACTTTGCCCGCGTATTATTCGATTTTCCCTTGGAAATGAAGTATTTCCCCAAGGGAAAAAGTAGCCTATGTTTTAATTCAGATCATAATCTAGCTGTGTGCGAAGTTTTATGTAAATCGGTATACATAAGACTTTGTCGGGATTACGTGCGTCGGGATTTCGGGATACACTCCTCACAAATAACAAACGTGATTTTTATAAGTAATGGTACGGAACCCTTCATACGTGAGTCCGACTCGCACTTGGTCGGTTATTTGATCAAACACTCGCACTCAAGATCCTCTTGAAAGTACGTGAAAACGGACTGCTAAGAAAACACAATACTTACACCATAAATGTTTGAATACTCCACCGATCCCGAAATTTGACTCCTTGAGGCTTTCCTTTATCGAAAATCGACATTTTATGAACCCTTAAGGTATACTACATATCGATTACCGTAGACCCAAAGACATTATATATTGTTAAGATATCGCCATATGATGAGCTGAGAGAAAAGTTTATTTGTTAGCAAATTAAAAAAACCCCGATTGTCAAGAACACCGTATGTGGTAATAAAAACATTCATAGATGATATATTTGATAGTAATCACTAGATGGATATCCGTAGCGCTATATTTTATTTGCATGAGAAAGCCCTGACTTTTAAGCGGTAATACCCAATAACTTTCAAAAGAACTACATCGATATCGGTTTATCATCAGCGTCAAACTTATAACACCCGTCTTTTTGTGGGGGGGTTAAAAAAACAACTAAAATGTACCAGCTTGCCTAAAATGTATCGAAAATCAAAGTTAGAATAGCATTATTTTATTTCAATAAGATCAGGCATTATATGGGTGTGGACTAAATAATTATTTTTTGGCTCATTAAATAAATTATTCAAAGAAATGGATGGGGTAAGAATTTTTTCTTTTCTCTAGTTAGTAAATAGTGACGAAGATACAACGCATAATTTCGCGAGACGTTTTTTAACTAAAGGTGACGTAAATCACCCCCACTCCTAAACTTCGAAGCGTTGTATCTTTGTGAATAGTGCGCCATTTTAAGGAACAATAAGGTAAATATTACTTATCGGAAGGAAGAGAGACATGGAAAGCACTCCACCGACAAGAGCCCAGCTCTTTAACATAAGAAGAAGAAGGTAAATATAAATGCTACATCTACGAACTTATCTATCAATGTATTAGTTGAAATTACAAACAAGTACATTACGGGCTTCATTTCGTTTGATCCAGGCCGTTTTGATGTGCTAACTGATTACGATATTGAACGGTGTATGTGAATTCGGCATATAGATAAACAAAGATTATAATTACATATTGTTAATAATTTATTATGTGTTTGATTAACAAGTTTATTTGCCAGGCAAATCAAACAGAAACCCTGACTTTCAAAGGTGACCCCAATAACTTTTGAACGGTCGAATTTTCATTCAAAGACGTTTCCACTAGAAATTTAAATATTTACTTTGTTGTTGTTGCTTACCTACACTTTCAACCCCCATAATGTTTAAACTGCTGGACAGATTTCCATCATCGTCAAATCTTTTTGTCTCCACTGCAGGAGCACAACCCTCTCTGTACTACCAGAGCCATACTTGGACAGAGCAGCAAGAGGACTTGGCCTACACTCTCCTCGCTGGCCAGACGGGTTGGAGAGGTCTCATTGATGTTTATAAGTTTTGTTTAGCTTGTATTTCCTAAGTCGCCTTCTACGATATCCACGGGAGGACTTGGAGTGACCCTATTCTACACTGCCGGAAACCACTCGGCTTACATCAAACATAACTAATAAACATCTCAATAAAGCTTTTAAATAAAAAAAACAGCATCAAAATCATTAAGCGCTACAAAATCAAAGTCATTTTTTTTTATTCAATGTAGGATAAATTTATCTCATATTGAAGGTCATTTTTTAAAATATTTTATTAGTGCAAAAGCTAAAACAACTAGCGTTTCGGAACGACCACTGCTGGGAAGATTACGCCGAAAGAAACCCAGTTTAGTATTGATCCCTACCCAGCTTGATGGGCTATGTTACTACTACCTACTGTCTACTACCTACTGTATTCTACTGTCTACTACCACAGATAACGAAGATTCCGTACCCAAGGGATACCATCGGAACCCTGTTACCCCTACAGGCATCTTAGAATAACCACTTAAAATTATTAAATCATAACTGGCAAGAGCTCAGCAATCCGAGCGCACTCCAGAACAATTGAAAGCAGAGGATATAAATAGCACTTGGTTGAGCAAACGTGACAATGTTGGTAACAATGGTGCTGCGTTTGAATTTATACTCTACTTGCCGCTACTACTAATACGGAATTAAGAACCAAAGAATCAAGGGGGACGCAAAACTTGAAATGCGCTATATTAAGCTGATTCTTCGTCGCTTCTACGAATACGGAATCAAGAATCAGGAACCAAAGAATCAAGGGGGACGCAAAACTTGAAATGCGCTATATTAAGCTGATTCTTCGTTATTTTTGATAGAGAATAAAAAAATACGTCTACATTTTTTTTTAAATCAAGGTCCAATGAACATACTTTGGTCATAATGTATTGCTGTGTGGTTTCTGTCACAAAGTAGGACTACTCTAAGTCATCCAGTAGATGTAGTAGAATGCGACTAAGGAAATACAAACCCAACAAAGTGTACGATCTTTTTATACAAATCATACACGATTTTGCGAGTGTACCGCGACGTCACCACTAGAGTTCGCAGCCCCGCGGGTCTGAGTGGAGAGTTTCATGTCAGAGTGGGAGTGCACCAAGGTTCTACTTTGAGCCCTCTGCTGTTTAACACCGTAATGAATTATGTCACTGAAGATCTGCAACGACCAGCTCCATGGACTCTCTTATATGCAGACGATATCGTGCTTGTATGCGAAACCCAAGAGGAGCTACAGACCGAACTTACATCGTGGTGCAACAGACTGGAAAGCAGAGGACTCCGAGTGAGTAGAAAGAAAACCGAATATACGTGTTGCAATTTCACTGGTGCCGATACAGATGCGCTCCCTCCACACATAGACGGTGTTCCTCTTAACAAGTTTAAATACCTAGGATCCATGATAACTAACAACTCCAGCACCAAGGAAGACATTGACAGTAGGATCCAAGCGGGGTGGCTTAAATGGAGGTCGCTGACAGGTGTGCTCTGCGATCCAAAAATGCCATTGAAAGTTAAGGGTAACATCTATAAGCGCGCCGTCCGACCTGCGCTTTTGTATGGTGCGGAGTGCTGGCCAATGCGATGCCAAGAAGGGCAAAAATGTACTGTGCGGAAATGCGGATGCTTAGATGGGCGGGTGGCGTGACGTTGCGGGATAAGGTAAGGAACAGGCACATCCGTGGGTCTTTTAAAGTGGCCGGCATTCAAGACAAGATGCGAGAAAGCAGACTCCGGTGGTACGGTCATGTAATGCGCAGGGATGATGACCACATGACCAAGAAAGTGATTAATATAGCCGAAGGACGGAGAGGCAGAGGACGCCCCCTCACGACTTGGTCCAGTACCATTAAGAAAGATATGAGGACGATGGGGGTAACCCCTGACATGATTTATAATAGGGAAAACTGGCGCGAGAAGATATGGAGAGCCGACCCCAAATGAAATGGGACCATGGCTAGGACTGATGATGATGATACACGATTTTGTGAGCACAGATTTTTATTGAGCCGAATTATTACACAGCACGCAGTGCAAGCCATGAAGATGATGAAAGAGGGAAGCCTTATACAATAATTTAAAAAATAATATAAATACACACAAACATAGGTACTCTTTTTTATGTTTATTTACTCTTTCTTTTATCGCCCACACTCAGTTTTTCATTAATATATTAAATTTAACACGCTATTTTTACTATTTTATTATATACTAGATAAGTAAAGTAGATGATCAAGTTCCTGGATCGTTTGAACGCTCCCTAACTTCTAGGCACGTAGGCACTAACGTAGCCGCACTTACATAGATATAATCATCTGGGATCGCCCGGTCTGATTCAATTTCATCTAGTTAGATAAATGTTAAACGTGGTTAAGGTATGCTTGATTCTAGGTATAAGGTATTTTTCTTCTTCTTGTAGTGCCCTTCTAGGTATTAGGTATTTTCTTCTTCTTATAGTGCCCTTTCCATTACTGACGGATGTTGTTCGTGAGTTTTCCTAAACCCTCTCTTCCATTGCCAAGCGGTATTGTTATTTAGGTTTTTTATTAGCTTATTCTTCTATACTGATTTAAGGCTCCAACCCGCGCTAGCGACCTTGAAAATACAAAAAAATTGATTTCTCTTTCTGTAAGTGAGATTATCAGAAATCGTACAACTTTTTAGCTAGTATCCTTAAGGCCATACCCAAATTTTCCGGGGTCCAGTGGCGCCGCCATTTAAAATAAATCATTTAAAAGGAAACGGAGATATCATTTAAAATTGTGTCTTGATCAAGCCCTAGATAACCCTTAAAACTATTTTATGAACTACTGTTTATAGTTTAAAGTGAGAACGTGAAGCTTTTCTACGCACATTAGCCAAAAGTGGCCGTTTTTCGCAAATGTGCGTCGAAAAGCTTCACGTTCTCACTTTAAACTACAAAAAGTAGTTTAAAAAATACTTTGAATGGGTATCTAGAACTTGACCAAGACACAAATTTAAATAATATCTCCGTTTCCTTTTAAATGATTTATTTTAAATGGCGGCGCCACTGGACCCCGGAAAATTTGGGTATGGCCTTAAGGGTCCCCCGACCCTAGACCAAAATACAACTTTCCATACAAACGTAGTCTACGTTTTATTTCAAAACGACATGTCCGATTTGGGCAAAATTTTGTAATTTTAAAGATATTGCAATTATCTAGGTTTATAACTAGTTTCCGACACTAAAAATATGAACTTGAAATAGAATATAGTGTTTTATATCATTTTTGACCATTAGTATGGGAAACTTCTAAATCGTTATATTTTCTTTCCAGTTCATAATTTTAGTATAGGAAACCAGTTATAACCCTAGATAATTGCAATTTCTTTACAATTACCAATTTTTACCGGAATCTGACATGTGGTTTCAAAATTAAACGTAGACTACGTTTGTATGGAGAAGTCTAGGGTCGCCGGACTCTTAAGTTACATTAGAACCTCGAAAGTCATTGAAATACTATCCGCTTTAGTACTTGTTGTTAAAGCGGTAACAGAAATACATCATCTGTGAAAATGTCAACTATAAAGCCATCACGGTTCATGAGGTACAATCTGGTGTAACAGACAGAAGGACAGCGGAGACTTAGTAATAGGGTCCCGTTTTTACTCTTCGAGTTCGGAACCCTAAAAAGATATAACGTAAAATTTATAATTAGCATAAGAAAAGCAAAAGATACATATTGATATCGCTTTAGTTTTTAACATGGAATATTTCTTTTAGCCAACAAAAATATTGAATGCTTTTGTAATACAAAAAATAGAAATACATTAAGGGCTATAGATGCCGAAATGGTTTTAATACTTAAGTTGATACAAGAATTATTATCTATTTTAGTCAAAAACATATTTGATTTTGTTACATTATAAAAGTTGTGTAGATATGTGCAAAATGTGCCTATAGTTGCCGAAAAGGTCTGTAGATGCTGAAATGGTTTTTGATCCTTTATCTTGATACGCAAATAAGAAAAAAGGTCATATATGCTTATAGTCAGATTCTTGCTACTTCATGCTTTTTGTGTGTGAAAGTGGCCAACACTTGCGTCAGATTTTTTAAGCTGCTCAAAGGCATGTGACATAGCTTGATGCCTGCCGTACAATGATGATAGCTGAGACAAACGGCTTATACCTGACTTCCGAAGCATGAAGAAGCTTGAGAATTTTTTTATGAAACCCATCCAAGTGAGGACTACGCCCGGGCCACCGACCTCCTGTCAAGTCATTTTATTTAGTAACTAGCCGAAGCCCGCGACTTCGTTCGCGTGGACTTTATGTCCCTGGAAAATGCTTATCAGGCTACACAACTTTTACTAAGGCGGCATTTTTATATCTCTTATAGTTTTGCTGGACCATTATGGTTCTGCATCAGGCGTTCCATTTTCCAAAATCATTTGTACCCTATATGTTGCCCAGGCTTAATAGCTATATAACAAAAAAAGTTTCATTTGAATCCGTCCAGTATTTCCGGAGATTAGCGTGTTCAAACAGACAAACAGACAAACAGACAAACAGACAAACAGACAAACAGACAAACAGACAGACATTTTTTTTTAAATTCTTACTCTAGTACTACATCTCCATCGCCCCCAATTTTTTTTTGGAAATATATTTAATGTACAGACACACTTCTTTTACTGTTTTATTATATGTATAGATATAGATGTGTAACATAATTGAGACCAACGGCTTAACGTATCTAGATACCAAAGTACAGAAGAGCTAGATAATTTTTTATATCACTTGTGGTCACCCATCCAAATGCTGACCACGCCCGATGTCACTAACTTGCAGAAGCGTTAGTAATGTGTTCTCCCCCCGGGCTACCGAGTGATCATACTTACGCGAACGGAGTCGCAGGTTTATACTAGTTACATTGTCTAATTTGCGACGGATTCTGTGCAAATATAGTCTCATACGATGGCGGGATATTTGTTTGGCAAACGATAATATTTGCACAGAAAGTTCGCGTGATAATATCGTAGTAATACGGAGCGTAATTAACCTGTCTATAAGATTTGATTTATGCTATTTATAAACTATGTTTATTTTAAAGCAAGAACCTAAAAGTTTTCTAAGTAGATTTGCGAAAAACAAACTTTTGTATGGAAATGCCGATTTTTTTAAAGTTTTTTACAGTTCATTATACTGTAGTGATCTAGTAAAGCCCGTGGTTCGATTTATTACGGGTATATCCCTTTCTTGTTGTATAAGTAAACATCCAAGACCCAGGACAAGAAAACTGCCATTTTCCAACTTGCCCTGGCTGGCGATCGAATCCAGGACCTCCAGATTGGCGGTCTAGCGTGTTGACCAGTTGATTACCTATTTAACGCAATAGGTATGACAAATCGAAAAATATTTTGCCCATTGGTGGGATTATTGAAAAATATGGTACACTTATTATACACGGTATTTTTTCTCTCCCCTGATTATAAAAAATGACAAAGATACAGCGCATTTAATTTGTGCATGATGTCATGGCTGGGTACGATTTTAACTTAGCGGTGACGTCGCAAGCCCCCACTCCGGAACTTTGATGCTGCGTATCTTTGCGAATTTTTGCTTTTTTGGTAAACTGCAAAATATTGGATAATCTAAAAAACGGACTAACCACAATCATACTTTTCTGACCTTGTCGTCACCCCTATTGTAGTGTGTAGCCAACCTATGTATACAATGTATGTAATCGTTCTTATGTGGGTTATATATATAAAGTCTCTGTGTACCAATAAAGCCTAGCGTACGTCAGTATACTTCGATCGTTTCACTTGCCTCATACCCTCACAGAAGATTCCAGTTCCAAATCCTGGCAGGGTCGTCCTGAGGCGGGAGGAATGAGACAAGTGACACGATTGAAGTTTACTGAAGTACTTTTTTTTTCTTTAATAGTTTATTTGATATATCACATTGAAGGTAATAAAATGACACAGTTGTTACAATTATAAATACAATTTGTGACTACATCAAAAAGGCCTCCTCTCAGCATGGTGTCGTGACAGGGCCACGACGCTGGTCTTCCGAGGATTCTGATCGGTGGCGGAATATTGTTCCAGCAACTTGTTGCAGCGTATCTGAAGCTGCCTCGAAAAGCAGCAGTTTTATGTCTAGGACACATTAAAAGGTCAGGCTGTCTTGCTCGCTGGGTAAATTGGTTACCTCAGGTCTTAATGGTACACAGATACCTTATATATGTAACCCACATAAAAACGACTATATACATTGTATACATAGGTTGGGTCGCTCTGTGAGTTACATACATAGTATGCATAGATTGGCTATACACTATAGCCATATAGGTACGTAAAGAAATAAAGAAAATATACGAGATCTCCCCACCATTCGAGGCCCCACAAAAGCATGAGTCAGCGTGGCCTCAAATTATCAATATGCGGGTACCCGAGCAGTTTGCTCGGCGGCACGTGAGGCCAATTGGTGATTTCAGGCCTACTATAGTGGGTCAATAACTAACCAGTAACGTCCGGTTGATACCCTACCGGACGTTACTGGTTAGTTATTGACCGACTTCCAAAAAGGAGTTTGTTAATATGGATTAAAAATAGGAACAAAAATTTGTTTTAGCTCATTAGATAGATTATTAAACAGGATGGTATTATTATTATTTTCTTTTCTCTTATTAATAAATAATGACAAAGATACAGCGCAGTTAATTTTCACGTGACGTCACGATTGGCCACAATTTTTAACCAACGGTAACGTAAATTATCCCTACTCTGAAACTTCGTAGCGTATCTACGGGAATTTTGACTACTTTTCTAAACGAAAACATATAAGTCGCTTATTTTTAGATAATCTAGTTGACGGACTAAATAAAACAGTGTATTTTTGACCTTGGTACACAGAGACCTATGTAACCCACATAAGAACGACTACATACATATAAACATATATATATATATATATATATATATATATTTATACATCGGTTCGCTACACACTACAGCAAGATAGATACGTAAAGAAATAGAGAAAATATACGAGATCTTCCCACCATTCGAGGCAACAAAAGCATGAGTCAGCGTGGCCTCAAATTATCAATATGCGGGTACCCGAGCAGTTTGCTCGGCGGCACGTGAGGCCAATTGGTGATTTCAGGCCTACTTTAGTGGGCACTTAGGTATCTGCCGGACGTTTCTGGTTAGTTATTGACCGCCTTCCAAAAAGGAGCTTATTAATAAGTATAAAAAATAGGAACAATTTTTTTAGCTTCTTAGATAGATTATTAAAAAAGATAGTATACGTATTTATTCTTTTTTCTAATTAGCAAATAATGACGAAGGTACAGCGCAGTTAATTTACACGTGACGTCACGATTGGCCACAATTTTTAACCAACGGTAATGTAAATTATCCCTACTCTGAAACTTCGTAGCGTATCAACGGGAATTTTGACTACTTTTATAAACGAAGAAATATAAGTCCTATAATTTTGAATAATCAAGTTAACGGACTAAATAAAACATTGTATTTTTGACCTTGGTACACAGAGACCTTATATAATGTAACCCACATAAGAACAACTACATACATATATACATAGGTTGGCTACACACTACAGCAATATATACGTAGAGAAATAAAGAAAATATACGAGATCTCCCCACCATTCGAGGCAACAAAAGCATGAGTCAGCGTGGCCTTAAATTATCAATATGCGGGTACCCGAGCAGTTTGCTCGGCGGCACGTGACGCCAATTGGTCATTTCAGGCCTACTTTAGTGGGCACTTAGGTATCTACCGGACGTTACTGGTTAGTTATTGACCGACTTTCAAAAAGAAGGTTCACTAAATAAGTATATAGGTTAAATAAAAATAAAGGTTGTGGACTAAAAAAATTTTTTAGCTCATTAGATAAGTAGATTATTAAAAAGGACGGTATACGTATTTTTTCTTTTCTCTCTTTAACAAATAATGACGAAGGTATAGGGCAATTAATTTTCGCATGACGTCATGATTAGCTACGATTTTAACCAACGGTAACGTAAATCAGAAACTTCGTACCGTATCTATGGAAATTTTGACTACTTTCCTAAACGAAAAAATATGTTCTTTTTTTGGATAATGTAGTTGACGGACTAGAATAAAATAGCATATTATTGACCTTGGTACACAGAGACCTTTTATAATGTAACCCACATAAGAACAACTACATACATATATACATAGGTTGGCTACACACTACAGCAATATAGGTACGTAAAGAAATAAAGAAAATATACGAGATCTTCCCACCATTCGAGGCAACAAAAGCATGAGTCAGCGTGGCCTTAAATTATCAATATGCGGGTACCCGAGCAGTTTGCTCGGCGGCACGTGAGGCCAATTGGTCATTTCAGGCCTACTTTAGTGGGCACTTAGGTATCTACCAGACGTTACTGGTTAGTTATTGACCGACTTGCTAAAAGGAGGTTATGAATTCGCTATCTTTTTTTAAAGTGTGGTGAAGAAGCCTGAAACGATTTGAAAATATCTTTTTTTGTTTGAAAAATACTTTTCAAGTGGTCCCGTAGAAATTCTATTTAAATCGGTTGTGTAGTCAGTTTTTAGTTCTGTTTTTTTTTTTATATAATTTTTTTCATATTTTGTTAGTCAAAAAGTTTGAAAGTTGCCTAACTTTACCTTTCATTATCTTATATATCTTTAAGTAATCAGGAAACATACATATAAATAACAAACGATTAAATAATATATTATAGTATTATTCTGACGAATTGAGATCTTCCTCCTTTTTTAAGTCGGTTAAAAGGAGGCTTCAATTCAATTTAAATTTATTAATTGCTTTTTATTTTATTCATTTATTTTATCAAACTTTATTGCTTCAAAGTATAAATATACTTTTAAAAAATACCAGACTAAAAGCATTTTCTTCTAGTCAACCATAGGGATAAACAGAGAAAATTTTCGTCGCAGTCTTACTCAAAATCTTTCGCAGTTATGGCGGCTAAGCTTTGGAACTCGATTCCTAGTGATGTAAGAATGGCACCATCGCTTGATTCATTTAAGGATAGATTATCCAAATCTTCGCTGGTGGCGTCACACTTGAGGTAATTAAGTACTTAGTCTACATATTGTATGTATATTTAGTATATATATATATATATATATATATATATATATGTGTATGAAAGTTTATGAGTATAAAGTATAATATGTGTATTTGTATGTATGTTTATGAGTATTAAGTATATGTGTTTGTATATGTGTATGTAATGTAGTTATATATGTCTAATCTTTTAAGGTATGTAGTACGTATTTACTTCTACCTTTTAATTGAGTAAATGTCCTCTCAATCTATCGCAGGTTGACTGGAAGAGATCCCTACATGGGATAAGTCCGCCTTTGTATATTTGCTCTTTCGAATTTTTGTATTTTATTTTGTTTTTTGGTACAATAAAGTTATTACAAAAAAACAAACAAACAAATTTTGCAGCACCAAAGAGCAAAAGAAAAAAAAGATCGTTAAATCATTGTAAACAAACTCAGCTAAAATAGATAGTGTAGCAAAAAAGACTATGCCTTCTGGCACAGAATATATCCTAGCTCCTGGTCATTAGCCAGTGAAAAATTGTAAATGCACCACGTTGGTGATAGAGAAATAAAAAGTGTGGTGATGAAGAAAGAAAAAGGCTAGTGAGGAAGAAAGAAGGAAATCCGTAATATAGTCTAACTTCATAAATTAACCTAATTTGTAAGATGGAGTTTACCCAGTATAACATCAACCAACTGTGATGTTTGTTCGGTAAATGATAATATTTACCCGGGAACTACCAGGGTAAGTAATATGGAGTGAAATTAACCCATCTGAGAGGCTGTGCCATTCATCCGAGTGTGTTCTCTGTTGCATCGACAGCTGTGCCGCTTTGGAGTTTGGGTCCGCGCACAAGCTTATTCTTCTCAACATCCTAAAAATTAAATATAAATTCTTCTTTCTCCTTACCGTATCCCACTTTACGTGGGGTTGGGACAGCATGAGAATCTTTTCCATTTTCCTCTATTCTTTGTCAATGCAATTGTTACATTCTTTTTATCCATTAACGCATTCCATCCACCGTTTCTTAGGCCGTCCTCTGTTTCTCCATTAATCTTTAAATTTAGCATTTTTTTCGTAACGTGGCTCTATTCTAAATTATGTCATAAAATTTTCTTTTCTCCCAGACCAGCATGGAAGAAAGTAAACTAAAAACAGGCCAAGCACGAGTAGAACTCACGCATGAAGTGTTTTGCACCATTACATATAAAAATCACGTTTTTTGTATTTATTTTGTTTTGATTTAATTATTTATATTTAAAATAATTATACAACTAAATATTCTGTAAATATATTAAGCGTCAACCTGTTGCCGTTATTAATAGGTATCGAGAAAAAAACGGCAAAAAAAACACGTTTATTGTATGAGCGTCCCGTGTATTTATATTATGTATTCGATTTTTAGTATTTGTTATTATAGCTGCAATAGAAATACATAATCTGTGAAAATTTAAACTAACCAGCTATCACGATATACAGCCTGGTGAACACAGACGGGCAGACGGAGGTGACAGAGGAACAGACGGACAGCGGAGTCTTAGCAATAGAGTCCCGTTTTAACCCTTTGCGTAAGGACCCCTAAAAACGAACAACAAACAAGTATTACACACATTTGTTTATCTACGCTACACGGGGGACCCGGGTGCCCAAAAGTTGTGAGTGCGACCTAAAAGGGTCGGGGTTCGGGGCTGGGATAAGCCGGCCTTACCTGCATGTTTGTTGAAACTTTGACAAACGTCGAAGCAGTCAGGTGTTTAACTGACTTCCAAAAATGAGGAGGTTTTTAATTTGTCGCCATCTTTTTTTTATGCATATTCACCGAAATGCTAATTGCTTCATTTTATAACCAACTAGCTGTACCTGCGGGCTTCGCTCCCCGTGGGAATTCCGGGATAAAAAGTAACCTGTGTCTTTCCCCGGGTCTCAAACTCTATCCACACTAAATTTCACCCAAATCTGTTTAGTAGTTTAAGCGTGAAAAGGTAACAAATATACAAACTCACTTTTGCATTTATAATATTAGTAGGATAGGATAGGATAACATAGGATAGGATTTACTTGCTGTTTTCGAAATAGTCTTCTTGTTAGTGTGATTATTTGTTTGTTTGTTACCACTTCACGTTTCAACCACAGAACCTATTTTGATGAAATTTGATATGGATATAGTTTGATACCCAGGGAAGGACATAGGATAGTTTTTATGGGCACAGCTAGTTGTCCATAAAACAAACTTAGTCGACTAGCCTATTGATTAAAATACTTTATTTGCGCGGAAACAGTATCTATAAATTACTTATATTTCTTTCTGTCTGCTGGTCCGAAGAATTTAGATCGAATAACATAAATCTTGTACGTTTCTAAATGACGAAGCGGACAACAAGAGATTGATGGCCTTAATAAATGAAAAAGATAAGCACTGAGGTTACAGGTGCCCGGAGAGCAGTAGGGTTGTCTATCAAGTGCGATGTATGAGCGTAGGACTGGTATAATATGGCGCTCGATCGACGCTACATCACACCCCTACTGCTCTGTAGCTATAGGGTTACCTGTAACCACATTTACCTACGCTAGACTGACTTTACTCTAGACTAGCACTGGGGAACTGAGTCGGGCGCATCTTACCCTTGGCATAGAATTAATATAAATATTACATACAGAACGTAATATCCTAAGGTTCCGCGTAAGTCGACTACTCAACACCCTACAATAAATAATAATAAATAATAAATATATAGGGACAAATTACACTGATTGAGCTAGCCCCAAAGTAAGTTCGAGACTTGTGTTATGGGATACTAACTCACCGATACTATATTTTATAACAAATACATATATAGATAAACATCCAAAACCCAGGACAATTTGAAAAGGGCCATTTTACAACTTGCCCTGACCGGGAATCGAACCCAGGACCTCTGGGTGGCGGAGTAGCATGGTGACCACTACGCCGCGGAGGTCGGCAGAGGAGGTACAAGGCGAGAACGGGGGCACAAGTATTATTACATGCAGAATGGATTCTTCTAAGCTCACGCGCAATATACGTCCCCGTCTCCCGTAACCGTACCTCTCCCCTGTTCTTGCCTTGTCAAGGCAGCCGGCCAGGGCGCCCCAAGCCGACCAACATCCTACAGGGCAAAAACGGGGGAGATGTGCAGGGACGGGGGGGGGGGGCATATTGCGCGGGACCTTAGAAGATACGTAAGCCTTATATAAATTTTGTGCCACGGGTAAGGTACGCCTGTCACAATTCTCCAGTGCTAGTCTTGAGTACAGTTTGTCTAGATTAGGTTATTTTGGTTACAGGTAGCCCTACAGAGCTATAGGGTTGTCCATCAAGAGTGCGATACAATAAACGTAGGGCTGGCAACAACTCTGCGGTCGATCGCCGCTATAATTTCGGCGAAGATCGCTCGCGTGACCAGTGAGGGTGTCTGGGATGGAGTTATGTAGAATGTTATCAATACAACACATTGGAGGTCCCGGGTTCAATTCCCGGTCAGGTCAAGAAGGAAAATTATCTTTTTTAGATTGACCTGGGTCTTATGACCGATCAAGAGTCGCCTGCATCCAGCGCTTTCCAGCGGCCTTTGTCAGGTTGTCTGAGCTGTGGGGTCTGTGGGTAGTCAACGCTTCGCTTACCAGTACACAGATGCCATTCGAGAATCTTTTTGCCCTATCGGCCATCGGTTTGCCGCGGGCTACTTGCAGCCCGCGCAAAGCCCGAAAAGTGTGTTTTTTTTATTACAGCAAAAATATATAAAAATCAATAAAACTAAGTTACAATTGGCCATAATGCTTGCTTACCATTATTAGATTACGCAAAAATCATATTATTTAAATACAAACTAAGATTTTTGCAATATGTTACTTTGCATACAGCCGTCCATCTTAACCCGTTCACAGGCGAAAAGACGATCCGCGGCGCGCAATATCCGTCGCCACTCCGCCATAGTGCGCCCCATAAATATTACATTGACAGAACGCAATCTACGAGAACATTATCCGTTTAATAGTTGGGTCTGATGGAAATGACCGACATTTTACGCTCGAAATTACTTTAGTTCAGTAATTTATTGTTGTTTGAAAATTGTTGAAGTTAAAATTAACACTGCGTTACATATTTGTTTGTGGGTTGATTGATTGGTTAGATGTTGTTTTCTATCATTTTTCTAGTTACTTATTACAATAGAAGGAGTAATGTTTTTAGGGTTCGTGTTATATTGCATTTAAAGGAATCTTGAAGAAAGAACGTAGGTTGTGTCAGCTGCTTCTCTTGTTCTAGATTACTTATATTCTTATTTTGATCCTTTTTAGGGTTCCGTACCCTAAGGGTACAAAAGGACCCAATACTAAGACTCCGCTGTCCGTCCGTCAGTCCGTTGCCAGGCTGTCTCTCACGGAACCTGATAGCTTGACAGCTGAAATTTTCACAGATGATGTATTTATGTTACAAGTACTAGAAACATAGTAAAATAAATATTCAAGTGGGGCTTTACAACAAACGTGATTTTTATAGATAATTATATTATAACAAGCTGTGCCCGTGGGCTTCGCGCCCCATGGGAATTTCGAGAAAAAAACTATTCTATGTCCTTCCCTGGGTATTAAACTATATCCATATCAAATTTCATCTAAATAGGTTCAGTGGTTGAACCGTAAAGTGGTAACAAACAAACATAAAAACAAATATACAAACTCACTTTCGCATTTATAATATTAGTAGGATATATTAAATAAAAACTATCCTATATCCTTTCCTGGGTATCAAATGATATCCATATAAAATTTTATCTAAAAAGGTTCAGTAGTTAAAGCGTGAAGAGGTAACAAACAACAAATAAATATACAAACTCACTATCGCATGTATAATATTAGTAGGATTTCTTTTTTAGATTACAAGTATTTCCATTACAGAAATGTCTATAAAACGAAAGTACCTACCGTTTTATCTTTTCCACGCCTGTTACATTACTTCCTATATCTCAGAAACTCCTAGAATATTCCGCTCTGTACTCAGACCGCAAACATACGTGTTTCTACCTCAATTCGGTTCAAGTCTCAACATTTCATAACCGCAATACGTGTTTCTGTAGATTCGCTAAATATTAGAAGGTCGTCGATGTAGCTAAGAAAGGTCAAAGGCCTTAGTCTGCCAGAGTCTAATAGATCAAAAGAAAATCATCACATCAGGCTAATATTTATAAGGACGAAAGTTTTTGAGTGAGGGTGTGTGTAATGTATGCTTGTTACTTCTTGAGATTTAGACCAATTTTGATAAAATTTGGTATGCAGGAAGCTGACATCCTGGATTAACATATAGGCTATTTATATAGAACGTGGAAGGGACATACCCGTAATAAATCGAACCACGGGCTATACTAGATCACTATATAGTATAATGATAATAAAATAACAGTCAAAAACTAACATAAATTGATATTTCCATACGAAAGTGTGCAGCCGCCCAGGTAATTTGTGTGGGAATGTTTATTTTTTTTTTTGTTTATCTCTATTATTTAATTAGCATTATAGTATATTTATCTAGTATTGCCCGTGGTACGATTACTCCCATGCTGGTCTGGGAGACATGAAAAAACTTAGAATGTACCAGCTGCTTCTCTTCCTGCGCAGATCGAGGGAATGGGCAAAAATGCGAATCATGTTAACAGGCGATGCGGCTAGCAACCCATCACTGTATTTATTGCTTTTCCATCTTCTCGCCCACCATGACGCTAAAAGTGGCTTTTGGGTCTTGCGGCCCTGGGCTCTGCATAGAGCCGCAAGACCCGAAATGCTCTGTCTGCCCCATTAGGGATAAAGACGTGATAGTATGTATGTATGTATGTATGTCCCTTCCATGTTGTATATATCGCGAGAAATACCGCGGGACGAAGCTAGTACTTCATAGTGTTCTATGCGCTATTAACGCTGATGCACAGAACAATATTACTCCTAGCACTGATGTATGTTAATCAACTATTGTTACCAACCTTCCCGGTTGACGGCTAAACGAGCTTTTCGAAGCACGTGTTTAGAAGCAAAATTACAGCTATCTAGTAATAACAGTCTTTGAGCTAAGCCACTTCTTCTTATCGTGTGTGTTAGTGACTAACACTAGTGCCAGAGTTTTTAAACACGAGATATATGGACATTTCGAAACAAAGAGTTCCGTATAGAAACTTCAATACTCTTAAAATATATAAGTCCTGGTTCAAAACTTTATCTCCAATCAGCTATTCGTCGAGTGGTTTCCGGCAGAGTAGAATAGAGCCACTCCAAGTCCTCCCGTGGATGTCGTAGAAGCGACTCAGGAAATATAAGAACAAAGCTTATAAACATCAATGAGACCTCTCCAACCTGTAACTTATGTAGGCCGAAGTCCTCTGGCTGCTTTGGCCAAGAATGGCTCTGGTAGTAGAGGGTCGTGCTCCTGCAGTGGAGACTTAAAGACCTGAAGATAATGATGATATATCAGCTATTTTATTCTCAATGCGTTTCTGCATTGAAGCCATTCACATGAATTTCAAGATAACTAGATAATAAGCTCGTCTTACACCAATACAATTCCAATAATTCTATTAGCAAATTGATCACTTAGGTATTCTCTCGTGTACAATACCACACAGCTGTGTACACATAATGGGTTCTAAATTATAGCCATTTCTATTGTGTCTGGCAATTACATTGAGTGTGCTATGCATGCTGTCTAGCTAACCATTGTGCTGAGGCATATACCTATGCGTTATGACTTTCTAGACCATTTTTATTCATAAAAAAGTAGTATTTAAAAATATTGGATAAGTACATAATTATTCTGTAAACTTACGTGAAATAAATTGAGTGTTAAAAACGTGAAATAAACTCCCATGCTGGTCTGGGAGAAATGAAAAAACTTAGAATGTACCAGCTGCTTCTCTTCCCGCGCAGATCGTAAAAGCCGATCGAGGGAATGGGCAAAAATGCGAATCATGTTAACAGGCGATGCGGCTAGCAACCCATCACTGTATTGATTGCTTCTCCATCTTCTCGCCCCCCATGACGCTAAAAGTGGCTTTTGGGTCTTGCGGCCCTGGGTTCTGCATAGAGCCGCAAGACCCAAAATGCTCTGTCTGCCCCATTAGGGATAAAGACGTGATAGTATGTATGTATGTATGTAAATTGAGTGTTGTTATGAGTTATATGATGTACGATTCAATATGATGAGTCCCATTTGCATGCAACATAATTATTTATCTTTCTTGTCACTAGATCGCGCTTTATGTTATAATTTATGTACTAAAAAAACTATTATTTCTATTATTTAAATAAAATAGTACTCTAATTAATTAAATATGACTTATTGAAACGCGGAAAATATTTTTAAAGCATATTCAACACTTTCTTTGTCACTTTTTGCTAGTCGCATGTGCTACCATGAGGCTACTCCGCAACTTGCCTAGTTAAGGGCGCTCCAAAAGTTTCAATGGCGTTGGGAATTTTTTACATTAGTAATTATATTTTGTATTTGCCCTAAGTAAGTCCTCCAGATGAGGTCGAAATATGTTGAACAACAGCTGACTTTTTACGAGAGTATCCTTTTGATTGCTTATCTACCTATCAATAGTAAGTTATATAGTTGAATTCGCCATGTGGTTTCCAACAGAGAAGAATAGGGCCACTCCAAGTCCTCCCGTGGATGTCGTAGAGGCGACTTAGGAAATACAAGTTAAACAAAGCTTATATACATTAATGAGACTTCTCCAACCTGTCTGGCCAGTGAGGAAAGTGTAGGCCAAGTCCTCTGTATACTCTGGCCAAGTATGGCTCTTTTAGTAAAAAGAGAAGTGCTCCTGCAGTGGAGACAAAAAGACCTGATGATGATGATGGTGTAGTTGAGAACACATATAAAATATTCATGCACAAAAAATCTACGATCGGTTTGTCATCATCAGAAACGACGTTCAAAACCTTTTGGAAATTTTGAAAGAGAACTTGAAAATCCTACTAATATTATAAATGCGAAAGTGAGTTTGTATATTTGTTTGTTTGTTTGTTGGTTTGTTTGTTACCTCTTCACGATTAAACTACTGAACCGATTCGCATGAAATTTGGTATGGATATAGTTTGAGAGTCTGGGAAGGACATAGGGTACTCTTTATCTCGGAATTCCCACGGGGAGCGAAGCCCGCGGGTACAGCTAGTTACATATAAAATTAATTATGCTAGATTAAAAACACAACATTCATAAGTACTTTTAAAAGAACAGAGTAAACACAAGACAGGCGAAAAACCCCTTAAACTCCTATCAATATTACTTTTGGTATTCCGGGACGTAATGTAATAATCCGCCATCCGTCACACGTATCAGGATAATCCGGGGTTACACAAAAATTACCAAGAACGATACCATGTTAATAAATCTACCTGACAACGATGAATATTGATGAGCTGTACCGTTGGCAAAATCGAATATACCAATGATAAATAGAACACAAAATACGATGCTCATGCATCGTATTGTACCTGACTTTTTTTAAAGATAAATAAATAAATAAATATATAGGGACAAATTACATTGATTAAGCTAGCCCCAAAGTAAGTTCGAGTATTTTATAACAAATACATTATAGATAAACATCCAAGACCCAGGACAATTTGAAAAAGGCCATTTTCCAACTTGCCCTGGCTGGGGATCGAACCCAGGATTGGCGGTCTAGCGTGTTGACCATTACGCCACGGAGGTCGTCAGATATTTAGAAATAGACATAAGTTTTATTTTTTAAGGTTTTATTAATTTTCACCTATCCCGTTGTCTGTCTGGCTATCTGTTATCAAATCTTGTAAGTTAAATCTGACCCACTTTCCAGTTTCCAATTGAGCAAAAATTTTGCAAACATATATCGCTCGACAATGTAATATTATGGTAACCTGTTGCTTATCTGATGATGGAGATGACCACCTTGTCATGGCAATATTGTATTATAACAACATAACTAAGTTTGGTCTCGAATGATTCGTCCTGTGGAGCTCTTTAGCCTTTTTAGGTCATTGTTATAGAAAAAGGTTGTTTCTGAACGAACGAAGTTCCTTTGTGGATGGAACGGAATTTGCTAGGCGAAAAAATGTATGATAAATTTTCGTCACAACCTTTATAGATCCTGAAATTTTCGGGGGATTTTCTAGGGGATTTTTCAATATAATTACTGGTTTTATTTTTTCCGTCGCTACTGCTTTTTCTGGTAACCTTCCCTGCTCGCCGCGGGCCGCTGCTCGTTACATAACCTCTGCATTATGATGTGACGTCATAGGATAGGTGCCGAGTGGTTTCCGGCCTGCAATAGGAATTTCTCCATCTCTTGTTATGAAGTTGTTGGAGGTCACGTGGCTCTAGGGATGATAAGTTTTGAAACATTTCAGATTGCATCATCCTCCGGTATTCCTGGTTGCATCCTCAGCGGTAACCCTTCAGAGCCCGGGGTAGCTACCTAGGCTAGGAGATTTGATGAGGTTACTGGTTTTTACACAGAGCGACTGCCGTCTGACCTCTGCAACATAATGGGTAGACCCGAAGCAATCCTTGGATAGGTTTGAGCAAACGCTAGATGGTAGGACCCACAGTTAATACGTACCTTCCAAAACACAGATTATCTTTCTTTTTGGATAATCTGGTGATTCAAGCCTGTAATATCATAAACAGACTGGAAACAAGTTTTTACAAAGTATGCTTCCCGGTGGGGTTCGAACCCACGACCTAAGGATCACAAGACGAACGCCTTGATCATTAAACCACGGAGGCAGACATTTCAGAATGCAACTAATATGACATAAACAAGTTTATTTGGCAAGCAAATTAAAGAAATACCGACAACACCATCTAGTAACGAGTGGCGGAACTACTAAATATTGCAACTGATGTTAAGTGGAATTTATTTCGGTAGCGCAATCTATTATTAGCCAAGGTAACTAAAAAAAAAATTACTTTAAGCATTGACCCCCAAAACTACTAAACGGCTATATAACAAAGCAAGGAAATTTGATTTAACGAAAGCAAATCGTATTGAAATCGGTCCACCCGTTTGAGCGCTATGAGGCCACGGACAGAGTCCACATAAGACAAAGAATACCACCAATTCAAGGTTTTATACTTTTAAAACGTGCAATTCTCTTCTTTTAGTCAACGTTTACATTAGTCTATGTTCAGTTGCTGCGGGAAGTGGTCACGACACACTGACAGGATAAGTACCGCACTTTGGTACAAAGCGCTGTGTGCCGTCTTACAATGAGGCGCAAGTTGTGAGCGGAAGGCGTTAAGACACCATTTATCAAACGCGGTGTCACTAAACGAACGATTTCGTATAGAAAACCAGCCGGAGGTGCCATTTGTCAAACGCGGAGACACTAAAGGAACGATTTTTGTGTAGAAAAACTATTTGTTTAGGTAACTTCGTGTTTCAAAAATGGCACTTCTGGCTAGGCGCAGTCTGAAGTTTAACACAAACGCGGCTTTTTTAAAAACATAAGGTTGAATTTGTTGAATTTGACACTAGAGATAAAGGGATACGGACCGATGCTTCTCTTTGCAGATGAAATGTTTAAAATTTTGAACCTTTAAAATTTTTCTAAACTATAGTATCTTTTTTCTAAAATATTATCGGAGGTCAAAACTCACTTTGGGTTGCTGCACCATCCTAGTAAGTAAGTAGTATCTTTAGCTGGGTAAGTAACATGAACAGATATTTTAATTTGAAACACGAGCCAAACGAATGTAAGCAGTGCCGGGATGTAAGTTAGTCTCTTTAACTAGGCACGTTGATTGTATTATATATATTTATTTGTATGTTATATTTATTATACTAATATAAGTAGATAATATTGTATTGTATGTAGTAAGTTTGCCGTTTAAAGTTATTGGGGGTAAACGCTAGAAATATGTTTTTATTTAAGTAAAGTAAAAAGTAAAGTAAAGTAAAAAGTATATTTATTTTATACTTTTTACTTTACTTTTTAAATTTGTATAAATAGCTATTGGAATATGTAGTTCCGCTACTCATCACTAGACGGCGTTCTTGAAAGTCGGTGGATTATTAATAAGCCTGGCAAATAAACATAACTGTAACGGTAAAATTTTGTCACGATGTTTTCCTTCACCAGATATCCTATTCTATCCTACTAATACAACTTAATATTATAAATGCGAAAGTGAGTTTGTTAACTCTTCACGCTTCAACTACTGAACCGATTTAGATGAAATTAGGTATGGATATAGTTTAAGACTCGGGGAAGGACATAGGGTACTGTGTATCCCGAAATTCCCACGGGGAGCGAAGCCTGCAGGCACAGCTAGTAGTATATGTATATTAGTTTAGTACCTGGGCGACCGGTTACATCTCAAACATCGAAAATACGCGTTTTCCCAAACATAAGACTAATCTAGATCAATTGTTTACCCCCGAAAACCCCCATATACCAATTTTCTGCGATATCGTTAGAGCCGTTTTCGAGATCACAGAAATTTATAAATAAATATACAAGAATTGCTCGTTTAAAGGTATAGGATAAGATATAATTATAATTAAATAAACTTTTTATTTCAATAAACGATAAATGTTTTTTTAGGATCTTTACTTCAATCCCGCTTCAGCTCGCATCTTAGCCCGCTCGTCACAAGAAACGCTTACAAACTCAATTTGTGCGGTTGCCGCGATTCGAGCGCAAAGATACACACATTGCTCGGAAACAAAATTAACTTGTTTGTTCTTAACTCTCATCACAAAATAAGGAAACCATATGTCTAAATGAGTTAGCCTACGCTTTCGTATTTTTGTCACTAGTTAAGGGATACATACATTTTGGGCTCCAGTGCTGCAGTTTGAAATAAAATAATGTTTATTGTTTATTACATATTGATAACATTTTGTTACATACATACATACTATCACGTCTTTATCCCTAATGGGGCAGACAGAGCATTTTGAGTCTTGCGGCTCTAAGCAGATATAGCCTAGGGCTGCAAGACTCAAAGGCCACTTTTAGCTTGATGTGGGCAAGAAGGTGGATGAAGGGATCAAATTAGTGATGGGTTGCTAGCCGCATCGCCTATTAACATGATTCGGTTTTTTGCCCTTTCCCTCGATCGGCTCTTACGATCTGCCCGGGAAGAGAAGCAGCCGGTAAATTCTAAGTTTTTTCTTTTCTTCCAGACCAGCAAGGAAATAACGTTTTTTACAGGTCATAATTTTTTTATTATTTGAAAAGGAACGAAGATATCATTAAAAATTTTGTCTCATGCGGCTCTTGATAACCCCTCAAACTATTTTTTGAATTACTAAGAACGTGAGAAGTTTTTATTAGCATTTTTGCCGTTTCTCGCAAAAATGCCAAGAAATGCTTCACGTAACCTTTTCCTTTCAAATAGTTTCAAAAGAGGGCAGTACTGGGCCCTGCAAAATTCACGTTCCTCTTAATGTCTTGCCTTTATACAATGATTTAAAACACAAATATTTTGAGAGGCAATTCAATGCATCGTTAAGGACAACTTTCCTTCAATAAATGTGTACTTACCAATAACTGCCTCCGTGGTGAAGTGGATAGAGCGTTCGGCTCATACCCGAAGGTCGCGGATTCGATTCCCGGCAAGGGCAACGACTTAGTGTTGTTGTCCTAGTTTGGTTAGGACATTGTAGGCTGATCACCTGATTGTCTGATAAGTAAGACGATCCGTGCTTCGGAGGGCACGTTAAGCCGTCGGTCCCGGTCACTGTCTTTGACATTGGTCGTTACCTAAAACCATGTCAGAGGCCTTTAAGGCGGTTTAAAAACTCTGACACTAGTGTTAGCCACTAACACACACGATAAGAAGAAGAAGAAGACTTACCAATAAGATGAAGAAGTATGAGTTTACTCATGACATTTAAAAAAAAATTAAAATTGATGAGGTCGAAACATGTCGGCCAGTAGCTGACTCCATACGTGAGTTACCCGTTAACTCATGTAATTAAACTTAGTGGTTTGAAATTAAGCACCTTTAAAATATGTTGTCTTTCTAATATATCTTTAGTTTATGCTTACATCAATAATAGAGGCCTGTCTTCAGCAGTGGGCGAAAAAAGGGCTGGGATGATGATGATGACGATGCGCACATTGTGTGTTTGTCTAATGTTGCAATAAACCATTAGTAAGTGACAAAAATATATATAGATAAGTAAATGACTTTCAATGTAACCGGGAATGCGTTAAACTGAAAAAGAGTTATAAATCAAGGAGTACCGTAAAGCTGAATTTTTACGTAGAAATAAAGCTTTAGAACTGGCAACACCGAAAAATACTGGCCATTTTAAACCTCTCCGCGCAAACGAGCGACAAAAAAGAAAGAAAACGCCCACAAAACGCGGAAAATTGCTAAAAGATAGACCGCTTAACCGGCTGAAACCGGTTCGGGGCAGAAACAGCCTGATTTCCATTGGAATTGCCACTATTTACGCACTAATTTTGGGCCAATACGCAAACATTTGGGCTGTCTATTGAAACATTGGCCCAATTTGCATACTAAACAAATTAACTGTGTTTACTGAAGTGTTTAGGGTTGTTTTTACACGACTGCGTGAATAAACAGGAGTGTTGTGTTGTCAGGTTTAATGTTAAAGTGGTACTACCATACATAAACACAAAATTTGTCATTCTGATTTTCATTATCACGATTTTTTGAACGAGCAAACGAAACGAACTAAGTTCTCTGAGTCTACTTTAACAATCCGGCAGTTGTACTGTATGTAAGTACGTTTGGTTGTTTAACAATAACTCGATTAGTTTTGATAGGAGCTTTATGATATTTGATAAGCGTCTATAAGCAGTCAATAGAATTTTACGTTCGAACATGGCCCTAATCAGTACAACAATTGCCGAGATATGCGGTTTGCGAGTTCACAGTTCGGAGCAAGCTAATGGCCAAGTATGGCTCTGGTAGTACAGAGAGGGTCGTGCAACTGCAGTGGAGATAAAAAGACCTGATGATGACGACACTGCCGCGTGGCTAGATAACACCCCTCATTTTTGTTGAGGGTTTAAAAGAAAATAGATAGATAAGACGTTTATTTGTAGCTGTAGTCACACACATACAGAAGAAAAATACATTAATTACAAAACAAAACATGTAAAAACAACATAATATCAATAATTTTGTAGCTGTGTGCTACAGCAATTCAAAAAGGTCATAGCTCAGTGCTTCGTGCTGCTCAAAAAGTAGCTCACTCTTTGAGCTGCACGAAGTGGCCTCGGCCTGTCAAGTGCGAGTGCGCATCTACGGAATCTTATCACAAGAAGGCAAGAGAGCTTGATATTGCTTGAAATGCTTGAAATAACTCTTAAAATGCCTGTTACCACGCCACGTCTATAGAATAAGCCGTTGACACTTCATTTCAATTTAGTCACCGTCGCTTCGCTAGTGGCTTGTTTACATAATTTTCAGTTTTGTATTTAAATGGGCCGCGTTTAGAACTTGAGTTAAGTTGCTGGGTAGTGGTAAATTATACAGGATGACTGGTTGTCATGTGACGTATTTTAAAGGGCAAATTCAGTCCATCAATACGACAGCGACATGCACAATTTTTTTTTGACAATAGACACTAAGCTTTCTACTTTTCGCTAGAATCCGATATTATGTTGGTTATGGCACAGGGTAGACAAATTCTGTGTCTGTATTTTTTCAATTCAATTCATTTATTTCTTAAACAATGCAAATTGTGTTAAAAATTGCAAATAAATAAAAATAAATTAAAAATTTATATATAACAACTTCAAAAATTATTACGAGATAAAGTAAAGAAAGATTTAAAAAAAATTTAGAATGTCAAGTAAATTTTTAGAATTATGAAAAGCTCGCTATGTACTGCAATTTGAATAGCTTTGATTTTTATTTAATTTATTTATTTATTTTATAACAACATAGATAGTGTCGGAAAGAATTTGTAACTTAAGAGTCCGGCGACCCTAGACTTCTCCATACAAACGTAGTACACGTTTAATTTTGAAACCACATGTCAGATTCCGGTAAAAATTGGTAATTGTAAAGAAATTGCAATTATCTAGGGTTATAACTGGTTTCCTATGTAAAATTATGAACTGGAAAGAAAATATAACGATTTAGAAGTTTCCCATACTAATGGTCAAAAATGATATAAAACACTATATTCTATTTCAAGTTCATATTTTTACCGTCGGAAACTAAATATAAACCTAGATAATTGCAATATCTTTGAAATTACAAAATTTTGTCCAAATCGGACATGTCGTTTTGAAATAAAACGTAGACTACGTTTGTATGGAAAGTTGTATTTTGGTCTAGGGTCGGGGGACCCTTAAAACACCGCTACGAACTGTCAACTCGCGAACCCAGTGATCATGTACCTATATGGCTCCTTTACACATATATCTAATTCATAAAGCTTCGATAAATTAATGAAGTTATCGTCTAGCAAATATATACAACGTGGATGGGACCTACCCGTAATAAGTTGTACCAAGAGCTATACTAAATCATTATAGTATAATGATAATAAAACAATAGTCAAAAAACAAAAATTTCGACTTTCCCATACTAATTGCTTGAGCTGCACACTTTTTTAAGGTAATGTCGAATTGTTTTTTAGTATTTGACTGTTAAATTAATTTTATTATACTTTTCTGCCTGAACAGGTTTCTAACCTAGATTTATATGATAGAACAGTGTACATTACAGGTCCAAAACTATATAGTCATTTACCAGACAAATTGAAAGATCTTAACAAAAACCAATTTAAAAATAAACTTAAATCAATATTACTGGAGAAGTGTTATTATAGCATTGAAGAATATTTAGCAGATAAAATAAAGTTGTAATAATGTAACTTGCATATTTATATCATATTTTGTTTTTTAAGTTTTATTGAATGTAAACTATTTATCTTGACCTTTTATAATTAATATTATTGACATGTATAGTTCCTTGACATTGAATAGAATAATAATATTTTGAGATTGCATGATAAAATAATTAATTGTAATGATTGAATTGCATCAAACAATTTTGCACACCTTTCCAAGGTAAAATGTATTGGGAATATGTATATTTTTTAACATCCTATGTATTTACCTACATTTATGCAAATAAAGATTGATTGATTGATTTTTTCCCTATAATTATTAGGTTTATTGAGAAAAAAGAAATAACAACAAAAAAAAATGAAGTAAGCTATAAAATAAACTTATACTAAATTGGCATGGTTGTAAGAACGCTGGCTGCTCTTCCTCGCTGGATAGCAATGCTGATCCGTTGAGCGAAAAGGAGCCAGCCCTCTTGTCACCTGCGGCGGCTGTCAGTCGCGGGGGATTTTATTATACTAAATAGTAGTCTAGTATAGCCTACTTCGGATATGTATGTCTTTTCCACTTTTATATATATACACATACTCACCTCATATACATACTTTGCTCGCTTCACTCACTCGTCCAAATATCTTTTGCCCTAAAAAAAAGACTGATATTTGAGTGACCTTAAAAACAAACTTTGCTCCCACGGGCTTGCAGATAATTACCGCAATAATGACCCCGTCTTTACAGTTCATCCTAATTCGCAGTTCATTGTGCTCCATTAGTGGTCTACATTATTTCTAATTTGTCATCAAAATGCTTCTTTATTTACGTTGACATTTTGGTAATTTTATTATGAAAAACAATTATTTCTGTCTTTAACACACTGCCTTGTGCAATCTTTTGTTTTAGAGTGTAGGAATAACACATCGTAATTATAGCTAGCTACCCAGCATATGTGGTTTCCGGCAGAGTAGAATACACTGCCACTCTAAGTCTTCCCGTAGATGTCGTAAAAGGCGACTTAGGAAATACGTTAAACAAAGCTTATAAACATCATGAGACCTCTCCAACGCGTCTGGCCAGCGTGGAGAGTGTAGGCCAAACCCTGTGGTTGCTCTGACCAAATATAGCTCTAGTAGTACAGAAAGGGTCGTGCTCCTGCAGTGGAGAATAAAAAGACCTGATGATGATGATGACTTATAGCTATGTTTACGCCAATGGCAACCCGACTGCTGGAGAGCCCCCTGACGGAAGAACACCACAACCATCCGCCCATCGTCATCACGTGACAAACGGTCAGCTGTGGCAGCCAATGAGGCTCTGCCTACTCCGTATCTGCGCATGTACTATTGGTCAAAAATTGTTCCCACTTCCTTTTATCCATGACGTTGTAATTTAAAAATCGAAATACACTTATCATTCAACTCTCAAAAAGATCACTGCATTTTAATTTCACCAACTAATTATCAACATTAACGGCAAATCACAAAGGCACTCAAAAGGCAAAAATATACACACACGCGCCGCTACATAACTTGGTCCTTCGAGCCGGATCTAAAACCAGCACCTACGGATCTCCAGATCTTCAGAGTGCCGAGTGAATTCCAGTGAGTGTGGTGAGTGTTGCTTATTACCCAGGGTCTGTTACAGCCGTGTGCCGCTGCTAGCACAAGCTGTCCTGACCAGCATACGATATTCGCACGTAAGTACCTCGTCTTCTCATAATCCGCCAAAATGCCCTTAATGTCTGATACTGAAAATGTTCCTAAATCTCGTGATAGGTCCCCCTTTAGATATTCTTCTGATGAAAAAACTAAGCAAATCATTCGTGATCTGATTAAAAAACGGGGTATCATAAAGGGTAGGCTTACCAAATTTTCAAATTACCTAGAAACCGTTAGTGTTACGACCTCAGATTCTCAATCGAAAATAGATTTAAAATTACGCATAAAAGGCACAGATCGTTTGTTCTCTGAATTCGATAATATTCAATCTAAAATTGAGGAGAATGTTTTTGATAGTCATATTGATGAGCAATTAGATCAGCGTCAGCAGTTCGAGGATAGCTACTATAATACACTAGCTCGAGCTGAATCTATTCTCAACGAAAGTGAGGTTACTAACGAATCCAAATCATGCAATCACGGCACTTGTTCTAGCAAACAGTCATCTGTAAAATTACCTACCATTTCGTTAAAATCGTATGATGGCTCGTCACTGGAAACTTGGTTGTCCTACAGGGACACATTTATTTCACTAGTGCACAATTCCACTGAAATTAGCGACATCCAAAAGTTCCACTATTTAAAATCTTCGCTAACAGGCAGTGCCGAATTAGTCATAAGTGGGATTAAACTTTCTTGTGCCAACTACGCGGTTGCATGGGAACTTTTACTAAATAGGTACGATAACGCTAGGTTATTGGTGCAAAGTCACGTCAAAGCATTGTTTTCGATACAAGCACTGACTAGAGAGTCACCTTCACTTTTGCGCAAACTCATTGACACTATTATTAATAACCTACGCTGCCTAAAAACCCTAGGTGAACCTACGGAATATTGGGATACGCTGCTCATATACATTGTAGTCACTAAATTAGATAAAACTACTGAACGCGAGTGGGAGCAGCATAAAGGCACGCTATTGTCTAACTCTGATGTGAAGGTCAAGTTGAAGGTCGATCAGTTGTTGCAATTTCTCAGGGACAGGTCTGATTTGTTAGAAACATTAGCACTTTCGCATACCAAAGATAGTACGAGCAATTTTGATCTCAAAAAGTCAAATACACACACTAAATCCCACTTATCACAGTGCAACGTTTCTTCAAATAAGACACTGCCCTCTGAGCGATTCTCACACAAAGCTTGCTTGATGTGCAAGGGTAAGCATCCAATTTATTCGTGCACACAATTTTTAAACTCAGATTTACAATCTAAAATTAAATTCGTAAGCGATCACAAGTTGTGTGAGAATTGCTTGCGTTCCGGACATGTCGTCAATGACTGTAGGTTTGGTCCGTGTAGGCAATGCAACCTAAAGCACAACACACTAATTCATCCTAATACGCATAACACTTCTATTTGTAACGCAAGTTCCCACGCGATCCATACTGCCCAACTACAGGTAGCCTCGGAAGATGCACCGTCGCATTGCCCCACTCAATCGCAAATCGTTCATAAAAAACAAGTTGACAATCCAGTTAGCAACATCCATACGAACACTCACACAAGTACACAGTGCGGTAGTGCACCAGTCCCTTTGTCTACTGCACTAGTCGAGATCCGAGATAAATACAATAAATATCATACGGTATGCGCTTTACTCGACAGTGGTAGCCAAAGCTGTTTCATTACTCAATCACTCTGCAAACTTTTAGACATTCAATTAATACAGTCCACTACTGAGATACGGGGAGTAGGTAATTCAGTATCACAGTCGACGCAAACTTGCGATATTAGAATTAAATCACGCCTAAGTACCTACTCGATGCGCATTAAGTGTTACGTTTTGCAAGAAATAACTTCTACACTACCAGCTATACATGAACAAAGCGCTCAGTTCAGGATTCCTGACCATGTACAGTTGGCAAATTCAGATTTTCTAGGTTGTCAAAAAATTGATATTTTGATAGGTGCTGATAAGTTTTGGGACTTGTTAGTCGATGGCAAGATGCGCTTACCAAACGGTCCGTTCCTTCAAAATACCAAACTAGGCTGGATTATTTCGGGACCCATCCATCACAATACGCGCAAAAATGGACAGGTTCAATGTAACTTTTCACAGTCTATTGACCTACAATTACGTAAGTTCTGGGAGCTCGAGGAGTTACCTAAACCCCTTGATACGCTTACAGATGAAGAGCGGGCATGTGAGCATTTATTTGCTACCACTACTATTCGCAATAGTGAGGGCAGATTTATTGTTTACATTCCTCTCAAAGAATCACCTGAGGTTTTGGGTGAATCACTTCCCCAAGCAAAACGTCGGTTCCTTGCACTAGAAAACAGGTTATCACGCGCACCTGATAGTTATAAAAAATTATATATTAATTTCATGCGAGAATATGTCGAGCTAGGTCACATGACTCAAGTTAGCGAACCTTCAAAAATTCACTATTTCACTCCACACCATGGAGTGTTTCGCGAACATAGCACAACGACAAAACTACGTGTTGTGTTCGACGCAAGCGCAAAAACTAGTAGTTCTAAGTCTTTAAACGACCTTGAGATGGTAGGACCCCCTATACAAGGTGATTTACTCGCCATACTGTTACGCTTTAGGCAGTTTAGGTACACCGCTATTTCAGATTGCGAAAAAATGTATAGGCAGGTATTAGTCACACCTTCTCAACGCGACCTCCAGCTCATCATCTGGCGTGAGGATCCATCTCAGCCTCTCCAGTTTTATCGCCTAAACACTGTAACCTACGGCCAAGCTTCCTCAGCTTATCTTAGCGTTAGATGCCTAAAACAGCTAGCAGCCGAATGCTCTGACATTAAAGTCCAAAGGCTTGTTCGAGACGACTTTTACGTGGATGACCTTTTGACCTCTGATGATGACAAAGAGGCGTTATTAAATAATTGTAAAGGCGCAGTGGCATTGTTGAAGTCAGCATGTTTTCCATTGCACAAATGGAAATTTAATTTTCCAATTGATGCTGACTCATGTGACTCCTTAAACTCAGCTAGTACTTTTAAAGATTTAAATCTAGGCGAACAAAGCCAATGTCGCACATTAGGTTTGGGTTTTTGTAATGCCACTGACCATTTTAATTTTAATACGCTTGTCCATAATCAAAGAGATAACAAACCCATTACTAAGCGCTTAATTTTGTCAGTTGTTTCGCAAATTTTTGACCCATTGGGTTTATTAAGTCCATTTGTCATGATAGGTAAAGTGCTGTTACAGAGACTTTGGCTATTAAAATTGCAATGGGACGACCCGCTCCCAGCTGATATCGTGCGAGAATGGAACCGGTTTCTCGATAGTCTGTCTTATCTATTCAATATAACTGTACCGCGTCATGCCTTTCAATTCAATCCCACAAAGACGGAATTACATGTTTTTACAGACGCCTCACAAACTGCATATGGTGCATGTATATATGTGCGTACAATACGCGAAAACCAGGTAGTCATACGCCTTCTTATCTCGAAGGGAAAAGTTTCCCCGATTTCCCCTGTCAGTATCCCACGCTTAGAACTGACAGCATCTTTACTAGGTGCTAGGCTTTATGATAAGGTCCGCGCTTCACTGACTCGTACGATCGATGACGTAATATTTTGGACGGATTCCACAATCGTTTTAGGCTGGCTCCGCATGTCACCTTCTTTACTCAAAACCTTCGTACAAAATCGCGTCGTTGAGATACACGATCTGACGAGTGAATTTACATGGCGTCACGTGAGCGGGAAGGATAATCCAGCAGACCTGGTCTCGCGAGGTGTCAGTCTTGAGGACCTTTCTTCATCAAGCCTGTGGTGGAACGGACCCGATTTTTTACAAGGAGCAGAATTTATTAATAATGCTAATCATAACTCAAATAATATTTCTCCGTCCGAGTTACCTGAGCTAAAACTAAAACCAAACTCAGTTAATTCATTAGTAGTAAAAATTAATGACAGTGAAAAGGTGTCATTATTTCCATTTCATAGGTTTTCGCAATACAATCGCATTTTACGTTCTACAGCTTATTTACTTCGTTTTATTCATAATGCGCGTAACAAAACAGGTAAGCTGTCGAGCGCGATCACTGTCAATGAGCTCCGGAATGCAGGCAACACACTCGCAAAGTTATCACAACGAGAGTCTTTCAAAGATACCTACAATTTGCTACATAACGGAAAGGGTCTCAAATCAAAACACAAGCTCGCTAGTTTAAGTTTATTTATGGATGATAACCATGTAATACGCGTTGGTGGCAGAATAAAGAATTCTCCCGATTTTGACTACTGTAAAAAACACCCTATACTCTTATGTAGTAAACACCACTTCACTATTTTATTATTTAGATATGAGCACATCCAATCTTTGCACTCAGGCCCACAGGCACTCCTTTATCGTATACGCGAAAATTGGTGGCCTTTGTCTGGCAGAAACTTAGCTCGCAAAGTGTCTCATCAATGCGTTATATGTACGCGCTTAAGAGGAAAGACGCTAAACCCATTTATGGGTAATCTTCCCAAGGAACGTGTAACTACGTCTAGTTTTCCCTTTTTTCGAGTTGGGTGTGATTTTGCAGGTCCTGTTTTCATTCTCAACCGTAAGGGCAGAGGTGCCCAGTTAGTCAAAAGTTACATTTGTCTATTTATTTGTTTTGCTACGCGTGCGATCCATTTGGAATTAGTTAGTGACCTCACTACTGACGCTTATCTACTTGCTCTTAAGCGCTTCATATCGCGAAGAGGTAAACCGTCCGAAATATTTTCAGACAACGGTCGTAACTTCGTAGGTCTTCGTAATGATTTTGCTCAGTTTCTTTCTCAATGTAGTTCTGATATTATTGAATACGCTCACAGTCAGTCCATAAAATTTTCATTTATAGTACCTCAAACGCCACATTTTGGGGGATTATGGGAGGCCGGGGTGAAATCGTGCAAATATCACCTGCGACGTGTAATAGGCAATGCTCACCTCACTTTCGAGGAATTTACTACGGTACTCAGCCAGATAGAAGCAGCGCTCAACTCCCGTCCGCTGATACCGCTATCTACGGATCCAGACGACCTGCAGCCACTAAGTCCAGGACACTTCCTCATCGGTCGTCCTCTCACCACTCCCGTTTACGCTGAGGACATCAAGGACGCTCCCGTGCATCGCCTCAATCGCTACCAACGGGTGGAGCAGTGTAGGCAGCAGTTCTGGTCACGCTGGTCGAAGGAGTACATCTCCGAGTTGCAGACGCGCATAAAATGGAGGGAAAACACGGCTGAATTGCAACCAAATACATTGGTCGTCGTAAAGGACAACAATCTTCCTCCTTTAAAATGGCAACTTGGTCGAGTCGTCAAAAGCATACCCGGAAAAGACGGCATCTCCCGAGTTGCTGACATCCAGACGTCCTCAGGCATCATCAGACGCCCTTACGTGAAGATTTGTCCTCTCGTAGAAAATGAAGACGTATAAAGACTTTTTTAAAAGCTGATGCTTTCAAGGCCGCGGGCATGTTTACGCCAATGGCAACCCGACTGCTGGAGAGCCCCCTGACGGAAGAACACCACAACCATCCGCCCATCGTCATCACGTGACAAACGGTCAGCTGTGGCAGCCAATGAGGCTCTGCCTACTCCGTATTTGCGCATGTACTATTGGTCAAAAATTGTTCCCACTTCCTTTTATCCATGACGTTGTAATTTAAAAATCGAAATACACTTATCATTCAACTCTCAAAAAGATCACTGCATTTTAATTTCACCAACTAATTATCAACATTAACGGCAAATCACAAAGGCACTCAAAAGGCCAAAAATATACACACACGCGCCGCTACAGCTAATATTAAATAAAAACTTACCGATAAGAGAGCCAATACTGCTAAGAACTGGATCCACTTCTCCATCGCGTCAGATTAGTTTGTCCCTGACCATACTACTGAACTAGGTCGGCATCTGCAACAAGAGAAAATGTACATGTCAATCAGTCTTCTTCTTTTCGTGGCGTTGGCACAAACAATTATTTTTTCCCTCAAGAAAAATGCCATTTTTACAGCGTTGTCCGTGGCCTCATAAAGGTCACGTTTAGTGCAGCTGGTGGGAAACGATGAGCAAGAAAGGAGGTGTAACATAGTCTGGTCGCTATGCCGACACTGACACTGAGTTGCGGATTTATCAATGTAACGCCATCGGACCAAGTTATGTCTGCATCGGCCTACCTCTGTTCGAAGGCGGTTTAGGCTCTGAAGTCTAGTCTATCTTTGATAAAATAATATAGATTAAAGAACAGCTTATTCGTATATAAGTATTTAGCTCGTACTTTAAAAAAAATCTAAAGTAAAAGCTGTCTTCACGCCCAAATTACACAACCAATTTTGTTAAAATTTGTTAAGATTTTTTAAAATCGAAAGTAATATTTATGTACTCTACTTAGTAGAAGATAAATAAATAAAATAACGTTTAAAATTAAGTACAAATCGCTGCGAGAAGGCTAGGGACTCGTGAAAATTTTCATATTAGTACAGAAGTGCTATTTCTGAAACGTGGAGTCACTAAACAATTGTTTTGTTTCGTACAAAAAACTGTTCATTTAGTGACTCCGCGTTTGCATATGTCACCGCTGGTCACACACACGAAAGAAGGGAAACAAGTTGTTACGAGCATTTTTAGATATAATGCCTTTCAATTCCAAACTAAAACGCTAAAAGTTTTCAACAGACAACGTTCCGAAAACCAGGCCAATACGTTCGGAACAATAAAAGTTTGTCGCCGATTCGAATTCGACGAAACAAGCGATAAAATATTAACCTCATGACCCACTTCGTAATGTGGATTCAACGTAGCAAAATTCGTGAAAAATGTATTGCGAGTAAGACACATTGAGTGCCAGCATTGCAGATAAAATACTTTTTTAATTGTTTGACGTACGATGTCCGTCATGGCACTCAAGGTGTTAAAGTACATAAATGTAGCCTAAAAATTGTTCTGTGCTAACTGGGTCAGAAATATTATTCTACTAGCTTATGCCCGCGACTTCGTTCGCGTGGACTTTTGAGATGTAAGCTATCCTATCTTTCGAGTTGGATCAAATTGCACACGGTGTGCAAATCAAATTTAAAATCGGTTCAGTACCTAGTTTAGGAGTCTATCGCGGACAAACAACGTGACGTTATTTTTAAATATAAAGATTTAATCCGTTAATTAGAAGATCCAAAATTAAGGAACACTTTATTTACATTTACAACTTGGATGGGACAACTCATAATAAATCGAACCACGGGCTAAACTAGACTACTATAGTACAATGAAATTAAAATAACAGTGAAAAACTTAAAAAAAACAGCTGCATTTCCATACAAAAGTGTGCAGTCGCCCGGGCAATTAGTATGGGAATGTCAATGGTTTTTTTTTTTACTGTTTATTTATTTTTATTATGCTATAGTGTATAAAGTAAAAGTCAATTCAAAATCATAATACACAAATAAACACTAAATATACACGCTGACTTTTCATTGGTTTTGGAAAAAGAAATGATGTATAGTAAATAAATTCCTCTATCATTATACGTAATCCAAATTTGTGTATGATTTATAATAAAAAAGTTGCGAAAATGATTTTCGATCGAGAACACGTAGTTATGCCCGTCCAAACTGCCGCGTGCGGTCAATGACCTCCGGCCGGCGGCGCCTGGCGACGGCACTACTAATTGATCTCACGATTTTACTTTCGAGTTTTAGTTAACATTTTTTGTTACTGCATTTTTATTTTAACTAGCAAATTAGGTCTTACTAACGATCCTTATGAAGTGGCCTTCGGCTCCAAAACCAATAATAATTAACCGTGTATACACTTATATTAAAAAAAACTACTACACTAACCTTATTTTAGTTAAAATATTTTATCTCGTTCTTTGAATGTCAAATATTAAAAGAGAAAAAGGTACAAAACATGCTTTAACTAAAATACGGTTGTTAATTTTTATGCATATGAGGGTTAATAAAAACCGCTCTAGATCGGTTATTTTGGAAATCCTTAAGTCGCCTTAAGAGAGGCCTATGTCCAGCAGCGGACGCTATGCGGCTGAAATGATGATGATGAAATATCTCCTAGTTCTTCCTTCTATTGTATCTATACAAAACTATTCCGATTCTAGTTTACAACTGCACACAAAGCTGAAAAGGGCTAGATATCGCATTGTAGGTTCGTTTGCTCACCAAATCAAAAAGCATGCATGTGGATGCCAATTGTTTTGTGTTACGCTATGGTGGGCGAATTGTGCAAGTCAAGAGTGAGCAGCGGGATACGTTTAGAAATTAAACCGACTGCTTTAACAATACTTGAATTTTTCAGGATCATGTGCTACTTATTCTATTTGAAATAAATTTACATACATACATACTATCACGTCTCTATCCCTAATGGGGCAGACAGAGCATTTTGAGTATTGCGGTTCTATGCAGAGCCCAGGGCCGCAAGACCCAAAAGCCACTTTTAGCGTCATGGTGGGCGAGAAGATGGAAAAGCAATCAATACAGTGATGGGTTGCTAGCCGCATCGCCTGTTAACATGATTTGCATTTTTGCCCATTCCTCGATCGGCTTTTACGATCTGCGCGATCTTGGGAAGAGAAGCAGCTGGTACATTTTAAGTTTTTTTTTATTTCTTCTAGACCAGCATGGGAGTAATTAAAGAGTCATTATAGTAATTGAAATAAATTTAGTCTGTGAAAATAGAACCCATGACGAAGAACCAACGGCCGATGGGGCAGAAAGGTTCTCGAATAGATTCCACGTACCGGCGCTGCGTAGGACACCCCACCTGCTAGGTGATCAGATGACCTGAGCAAGGTTGCAGGCTGCTTCTGATCGGTCGTTTTGGAATGCTTTTGAGGGTACCCCACGGGTAAAAACGGGACCATTACTAACGTCCGTCTATCTGTCTTTCTTTCACCGGCTATATCTCATAAACCGTGATAGCTAGACAGTTGAAATTTTCACAGATCTGGGGGCACGGCAGTGCCCCCACCAAGTCGAGCAAAAAAGCGTCACGGCCGTACCATCCTTTTCTCGAAGCAATTCAGACCATTTTCGACCCCCTGTAACTTCGTTGTGGATAAAACTAGAAGACTGAAATTTTCAGTAACCATGCAGGCATTGTAAAGACACGGTATATTTCAAATTTCATTCAATTTAAACCAGTATTTTAAGAATTATAACGGGTCAAATTTCTTAATTTTGTCACTCACTGACTCACCGATCATCAAAATTCTAAGGCACTTCTAGCAGACCTAGAAGCTTCAAATTTGGAATATAAGTAGTGTTTGGTGTATGAATCAAGGAAAAACTAAAAAATCTAGAAAAGACCGCAAAGAAAATTAAGCCCATACAGCCAAGTCTTCAGTTAAATTTTTCAATATTGGCTTTATTCGTAACGATGTTTTACGGCAGTTATTATTATTGCGTGCAAGGCCGCGGGTTTAAGCTAGTCCCATATAAATATAGGCGCATGGTAGTGCCCCTGCCAAATCGAGCAAAAAATGGGTATTCCCGTCATGAAAACACGTGTAAATTAAATTATTTAATGCAAAAAACGTACCTACGTGCGTATTCGTACTTATTACGAGTGCAGAAGGTTGTAAATTAATTATTATACCACGCGCTGCGATGCTAGCGAGTGAGCGCGGGCCGTTACTACGCGCTGCGCGGTGCGATATACATATATACAATAAGTAGAAGGTACCGAAAAGGAAAAAAGTAGAACTGTCTACAAAATACAAAAAGAAATGAGATCCCATCAAAAACAATACTTGTCAAAAAAACCAAGTCTCGCAACTCAGTTGTTCTGCGGTAAAAAGTTGTGAGATCCATGTAATACCAAGTCGGTTATTAATTTATTCAGTCTCTACTTAAGCGACTTTCCGTCTTAATACGTCCAGTCTCTAAGACCACGATCGTGGTCCATAACAATTGAAAATCAATTGTGTCTGGAATCTCCGTACTCGAAGCATTAAGTTGTTACGTAATAATTAACAGCATCTTATAGTGACGCATATTAATATTAAAATTCTTTAATGTTTTATATAAATATATTGAGACTTGGCCATCGCCTGAAAACACGTGTAAATTCAATCGCCTGAAAACACATGTAAATTCAATTATTTAGTGCGATGGCCAAGTCTCGATATATTTATATAAAACATTAAAGAATTTTAATATTAATATGCGTCACTATAAGATGCTGTTAATTATTACGTAACAACTTAATGCTTCGAGTACGGAGATTCCAGACACAATTGATTTTCAATTGTTATGGACCACGATCGTGGTCTTAGAGACTGGACGTATTAAGACGGAAAGTCGCTTAAGTAGAGACTGAATAAATTAATAACCGACTTGGTATTACATGGATCTCACAACTTTTTACCGCAGAACAACTGAGTTGCGAGACTTGGTTTTTTTGACAAGTATTGTTTTTGATGGGATGATGTATTTTTGTTGCGACTTGCGCTATAAAAAACTAAAAACAGAATAAAATAAACATTTATGTGGGGTTTTCATACAACAAACGTAATTTTTTTATAGATTACTGTATGAAACCCTTCGTGCGAGAGTCCAACTCGCACTTGGCTGGTTTTTGATCTACTTTTTTTGCGACCAGTTAGCTTACGCCGCTTCCGATCAATCGTTTTGAAATCCTTATGAGAGGCCTATGTCCAGCAGTGGACTTCCTGTGGCTGATATGATGAAAGAATAACCGGCCAAATGCGAATCGGATTCGCACACAAAGAGTTCCGTACCATTATCTATAAAAAAACCACCTTTGTTGTATGGGATTCTCTTTTAATTATCTTTCCCTTAAATATTAATTTTATTTTGGTTTTAGTATTTGTTGTTATAGCCGCAACAGAAATACATAATTTGTAAAAATTTCAACTGTCTAACTATTGCGGTTCTTGAGATACAGCCTGGTGACAGACAGACGGACAGACGGACAGACAGACAGACAGCGAAGTCTTAGTAATAGGGTCCCGTTTTTACCCTTTGGGTACGGAACCCTAAAAATGTGTATAATCGCTATCCGCTTATGTCTCAGCCACGTCTAACTGGTATTACAGTCACGTACATCGAACCAGCGAAATATGGCGCTGCGTGAAATTGCTGTTTTGATTTCTGAACAATGCCGACGCCCCGACATCAGAAGTGGGATATAGACGTTTTTGACTGTTTTCCGTCTAAATTATTGTCTCGTCTAATCAAGTAATTTTAATGCTTTTTGACCTACATTGTGTGCTTCCATTTACCAGTTAGTTTTTCTTTATAAACATATAAACTAAATAAAATCTAAAACGGAAAAAATACTAATTTTGTAATCCCACTAAAGTATCACCCCTCAACAGCGTGGCCAAACGCTGGCAGCATTGCTACGTTGTAAGACAATTCTGATTCTAAACTAGATATTTTTCAGCACTTTGGACACGAGATACCTTAAATCTTCTTCTTAGCGAGTCGGATACAAATAAACTATACTATGATTAAACTAAATATATTTTTTAATAATAAACTGAACTAGATTTACCTAAATACAATAAGTGAGGCTCAAAATAATGTCAAAAAATATGTAAGTCGTGAAAAGATTCAGTTGGAAGCAAGTTACTTTCGTAGTATATTAGTATACGTTTCCACGGAAATCTTTGTACGTTGGGGAAGAAAGAAAATACAGCCGAATATCGCCTGTCCGAATCTAGATCTATTCTTTCACACTTTACATCAATGAAGTGTTAGTTTACAGTTTGCGCCATCTTCCGGTTGAATCAGGAATAAAATACAATACAAAGCAAATCAAATCAAATCAAATCAAAACATCTTTATTGTGGAAACACAGGTTACAAAAGGATCTTAAAATATATACATGTGCCACTGTGACCTGCCCTTGATGGACATACAATAAATATAAGTTAAGGTCAAATTTATAGGCAAAACAATAATTATAAATCAAATTAAATGAGTAATTAAATAACATTATAAAATTCTAAATCAATAATAATAATAAAAAAATAAAAAATTAAATCAAGTTGTCTTTTAAATAGTCTTTTACACTGTAGAAACATTTCTTAGTCAATAGTAATTTTAATTTATTTTTAAATGTCCTATGATCTAAAGTCTTAAAATTATCTGGTAATTTATTGTAAATAATGGGAGCCATACTAATTACATTATTTTTCGTCAAAGCAGTATGGAATCCGCCCGTTACCAAAAAATCCGCCCGTTGCAAACTAAGAGCATAGATAATTGTGTGTTGTAGCTGGTAGATGACGCTGTATCTAATTTGTGTTATCTAACAGAAGCAGTTACATTTAATTATTAATTATTAGTTATTAGTAATTATTAGTTAATTTAATTAGTATAATATTATAAGATATATCATTATAAGATCAAAATCAGTAATCGTTCAGTTGTACTAATGTGTTATCAGTAAAATATGTATTTAATTGTAACATATATGTGACACAATCCGCTGGCTGCTCTGGCCAAGTATGACTCTGGTAGTACAGAGATGGTCGTGCTCCTGCAGTGGAGAATAAAAGACCTGATGATGATGATATAAGATACGCAGAAACATTCATGATGGAAAAATCTCACACTTTTTTTCGTCTAGTCCCCGTCCGTACCGACCGAAAAGAAACTACCTACGTTTGAAAAACTTTACGTTAGTGAAGATAAGAGAAACATTATGTCAAACTGTGGTTAGTACAAAATTATGACTAAGTCATTATAACAAACATGTTATGAATTAAAAATAAAGGAGATTCAAAGGGATCCCAACAAAAGACTAACTCCAAATGGTTTGAAAGAATAGTCATCAATACAGCTCGACGCAATCCGGTCACGCGATTCACTCACGATCCTCTAATGTGAATCTGAGATCTAAATTCAATAGATACACTATCACATTTTTTTCCCTAGCGGAGTACACAGAACCTAAGACTTACATTGAAATAACGGGCCAAGTGCGTGTCTGGCGACGCGCATTGTAGGGTTCCGTAGTTGCAAATAAAAACTCGCAAAAAAGTCTAAAAACTAATTTTCTATTGGATTTGTATTTAATTTTTATTTTCCGAGTACATTTTATAAATTGTATGCCTATAACTTTTAATTTGTAAACCCTCCTTAGCTGATAGTTTTAAGCTATTGCATAGCTTCTATCGCGGGCCTTGAGCGCGGGAACCGAATCCAGAAATTCCGTAACGAAAAAACCTCACGCTTCCCACTCCGCCTACCATGTAGGTTGCCGCTTCGTCTCCGTCGTCCGTTTGCGACGTTGCCGTCCTTCCTTGTTTGCAATAGCTTTACCGCGGCAGTCCCCGAGTGCCACACGTCTTTTTTCTTCAAACTTCGTTGCTTTAAACAAATTTTAATATCAGTATAATAGTAATTTGACGTTGTCGAAGTGAATGCTGCAGTACAGTTTGTTGCTGCATCTTCTGTACTTGCGCTTTGAAAGCGGCAATAAGCTTAGCTGTAAGTAATGATCTGACGTCAACAATTACCTGTAACTACCTGTTATAAAATCAAAAGAATTAATCTTTCAAACTGCTCCTTAAACAGATGTTAATTTATTTCTGAAATGTTTAGGTAATGTAAGATAGCTTTGACGATTTGTGAGAAAGAAAAGATTTTTCTTCCAATATAATTTTTATTTCATGATTTGTTCAGTGAAAGCTCACAAAAAAATCTCTAGTCTATCACGCCAATACTTTCAAAGCCCTTAAAAACGCGACAGTGCTATTTATAAAAACACTCATTGACAGTAATCAGATATGAGATATGATGTCCCTCCGGACAGACATACATGACATTTCCATTAGCTGTATATCATTGATATGCTATTCTAAGGCTGCTTTTTCACTATAGCAATCGAGGTCGAGATTTTTCAGTCTTCTTCTTCTTCTCGTGTGTGTTAGTGACTAACACTAGTGTCAGAGTTTTTAAACCGCCTTAAAGGCCTCTGACATGGTTTTAGGTAACGACCAATGTCAAAGACAGTAACCGGGACCGACAACTTAACGTGCCCTCCGAAGCACGGATCATTTTACTTATCGGACAATCAGGTGATCAGCCTACAATGTCCTAACCAAACTAGGACAACAACACAAAGTCGTTGCCCCCGCCGGGAATCGAACCCTCGACCTCCGGGTATGAGGCGAACGCTCTAACCACTACACCACGGAGGCAGTTCTTTGAGTGGCTTTTCAGTGATAATCACTTTGCCAAAAAATTTCCTTTCATAAAATTGTTATCCCAAAAATTTCATGAAAGTCGTGAATTTTGGAAAGAAGGCTGTGGGGCTGAAATAGCATAGAGTGGGTGACGTCTGTCGTATACAACCAAAAAACTGCGTCCACATTCTGACTTACTGGATTCTAAATGAAGGGTATAGCAAGAGAATTCCAACAAAACAACTAGTATGAATTATTAAGTGTTATGTAAATTCTAAAACTTGGGCAAAAATGCGAATCATTTTAACAGGCGATGCGGCTAGCAACCCGTCACTGTATTGATTGCTTTTCCATCTTCTCGCCCACCATGACGCTAAAAGTGGCTTTTGAGTCTTGCGGCCCTAGGCTCTGCATAGAGCCGCAAGACCCAAAATGTTCTGTCTGCCCCATTAGGGATAAAGACGTGATAGTATGTATGTATGTATGTATGTACCTTCTAACCAAACGCTGTGTGGTTTCGGGCAGAGTGGAATAGGGCCACTCAAAGTCCTTTAGTGGATATTTGAGACGGTGACTTAGAAAATACGAGCTAAACAAAGCATAAAAACATCAGCGTGGAGAGTGTAAGCCAAATCCTCTGGTTGCTCTGGCCAAGTCTGGCTCTGGTAGTACAGAGAGGGTCGTGCTCCTGTATGTAGTGGAGACTTAAAAAAACTTGATGATAAAATAACCTGTTGTCTGAGCAAAACACCAGACACAATAGTAAAACAATGGCATGTTGACCGGATTCCGGTCTGCTCACAGATTGACAGGATAATAAAAACAAACAAACAAACATCTTTGGTGAAAAGTCACCCCTACAATCCGACCTCGATTTTACGCCAATCGTATTCAAATATAGCACTTTTATACAGCTTGATATTTTATGTCGGGTTGGATAATATTCGAATATCAGTCTAGATACTTTTCCATAATATTTTATGAGATGCCGTCGGCCAAGGCTTGAGTTAAAGAGAAAATGCATATAGTGTTACATCACTAGGAAAAAAGAATGGTTGCTAGAAGCAAAATTTTTGTTATATGTTACCAAAATCGAGTGATTGATGAACTCAGGGCTACTAGTAGTTAAAAAAAAGTGTTTTAGTTAAAACTACAATGTTTTGCTAATTTGAACAAAAGTTTAGTATCTAGCAAAAAAAGTTCAGCTATCATTTTTTTCAGTGAATTTACATACTACTATTTTGAAAAATTACATTTTTGAACCGTAACCGTAATAGATATAGTTCCGTACCTAAAGGATAAAAACCGGACCCTATTACTAAGAGTCCGCTGCTAGTCCGCTCGTCTGTCTGTCACCGGGCTGTATCTCATAAACCGTGTTAGCTAGATAGTTTTTTTTTTTTAGATGAAGTATTTCTCTTGCCGCTATAACATATATATATTTTTTTTTTTATTGTCTGTCAACACATTACAATGAAAACAAATTACAGACATTAAAAATCAGAATAAAACAAATATTTAAACGAGGCTCTCAAATAACAAACGTGATTTTTATAGATAATGGTACGGAACCCCTCGTAGGCTCGTTCGAAGTCGGCCCATCCGTTCGAGAGCATAAATGCCACAAACAAACACACAGACAGAAAGACAGACAGGCATAAGCGTAAAAAAAGTATAACCCCCTTTTTTGTCGGGGATTGAAATACTCTTTTCATCATCATCATTCCAGCCGCATAACATCCACAGCTGGACACAGGCCCCTCCCAAAGATATCCAAAATGACCCCTCTTTTAATCGGTGGTTTAAAATAAGAAGAAGAACTAAAGGCTAGCGTTAAAATAAATACACCTAAGAAGTACAAGTGCCTCCCATTACTCAGCACTTTCAATGTTTTTCCAGTAATCTTATCCTATTTCTGCGAGCGGGGTCTTGTCCGAGAGGATTTGCTGACTTTTAGACGCACGTCCGGGTGAAAAGGACCGTGAAGGGCAAATCAGTGGGGGAAGAGAGGTTAAACTGTGTTATAATGGGTACCAAAATGCACTGACACTATTTTAAGGATACCCTCATTCACAGAATTAATTGAAATATTCCATACAGAACGAAATCTCTTAAGGTCCTGCACAATATGCTTCCCTGTTCCCCGTCCTCACACCTCTCCCCCGCTCTCGCCTTGTCGAGGCGGCTGCGGCCGATGGCTCAATACCCTCCACAAGCCGATAACGGGGGAGAGGTGCTAAGACCCGGACGGGGACGCATATTACGCGGGACTTTAGGAAATTTCATTCAGCTTGTAATGCTTATATTAGTTCTGTGATTGTAGGCAGAGTGGTGGAGCGGCAAGAAAAGGCTTTGGGCCTTAACTCCACTAGTTACAAAGTCAAAGGTCAAAAATCATTAATGTATCTTTGAATATTTGTATCACTTGATAATAACAATTTCCTTTCGATTTCATAATAGGTAGTGGTCGACGTCAAAACATTTACTTACAGCTATGTTTGCTGCCGCTTCTTAAGCTCAAGATTATACTGCAGCATTTTCTACAATTAAGTAGTCTGATATGACTAACTGACTTATAAAATTAAGATATGTGAAATGACATTTTTAACATAAAGTTAAATAAATAAATGAAAGCCTGGTTTCTGCACTACTCAGCGATTTGTGCGTAAATGTGGAAGCGACATAGATGTTCCTTCCCAGCTTTGATTCTGGATATTTATCTTTTCTTTTGCTATCTTTCTCGATTCCGATTCGAGTGTAAGTAATGTTATGAACGTCTTTTCAAGTCAGTGGGTACTGTGTGACGTGCGAAGATCGGAAATGCTTGGTTAAGTCTATATCCTGCTGTTTAGGTGATATTTTTAACTGACATCAAAAAGGAGGAGGTTATCAATTCGTTTGAATCTTTTTTAAGGGCTACGTACCTAAAGAGTAAAACGGGACTCCACTGTCCATCTGTCTGTCTGTAACCAGGCTGTATCTCATTGACCGTTATAGCTAGACAGTTCAAATTTTCACAAATGATGAAGATAATTCTGTTGCCATTATAACAACAAATACTAAAAATATTTATGTGAGGCTCTCATAAAACAAACGTATTTTTTTTCATAGATGAATGCACAGGGTTCGGCCCTGTGTGACAAAAAGGAGATATCAATCCGAAATGAGTAAACATACTAATCAGTGTGAACAACTTTTTTCTACGGGACAATCTCTGAAATTGCAAAAAAATCTGCAGCTCCATTGATACCCCATTTTTGTTACACATTGTATAATAATGATTAAAAGTAGTTACTTTTATTAAAGGGTTGGGCTTTATATACCAGTTCCGTGCCCAAACTTAAGACCTATAAAATCAGGTCAAAATATAAATATCACAGGAAGTCCACTGCTGCACATAGGCCTCCCCCAAGGATTTCCAAACCGACCGCTCGGAAGCGGACTGCGTTCAGCGCCGTCCTGCAACCTTGCACAGGTCGTCTAACCACCTAGCAGGTGGGTGTCCTACGCTGCGCTTGCCAGTACGTGATCGCCATTCGAGAACCTTTCTGCCCAATCGGCCATCGGTAAAAGTGTTTACGGTTTTAAGAAAGTAACCCTGTATGTATACAGAAGTACAATATCTACATACATACATATTTTCACGCCTGTTTCCCATGGGGGTGGGCAGAGTCTACGGATTTCCACTTTTCATTCATGCTCTCCGGTTATGGGTACTCCTTACATTACCTTTCTTAAGAGTCCGGCGACCCTAGACTTCTCCATACAAACGTAGTACACGTTTAATTTTGAAACCACATGTCAGATTCCGGTAAAAATTGGTAATTGTAAAGAAATTGCAATTATCAAGGGTTATATTGGGTTTCCTATAGTAAAATTATGAACTGAAAAGAAAATATAACGATTTAGAAGTTTCCCATACTAATGGTCAAAAATGATATAAAACACTATATGCTATTTCAAGTTCATATTTTTACCGTCGGAAACTAAATATAAACCTAGATAATTGCAATATCTTTGAAATTACAAAATGTTGCCCAAATCGGACATGTCGTTTTGAAATAAAACGTAGACTACGTTTGTATGGAAAGTTGTATTTTGGTCTAGGGTCGGGGGACCCTTAACATCTGCAATGTGGTCGCAGAACGTTCGTCGCGGTCGCCCCGGTCCGTTTATCATCTACATCTGCACGAAAAATCTTTTTTGGTAATCTTCTTTCATCCATCCTCTCAACATGTCCAAACCACCTTAACGTTCCTTTCTCAATTTTTGTAATTACATCCTCTTCCACCCCACATCTCTCACGTATTACATCATTTCTTATCCGGTCTTTCAAAGTTAGATCATATAACTTCTTAAAGCTCGCATTTTAGCTGCATTTATCCGAATTTCATTCTTTTTCTGCCATACCCAGCATTCACTACCATGCATAAGAGTAGGCATCAACACTTCTTGATGAGCAGCAAGACGTGCTTTGGCAGACATCTTCATACTGCTCATAAAAGAATGCAACCACCCTTCTTTCTATTTTGTACTTTCCATCTCTTGTGAACATACAACCTAAATATACAAATTCCTCTTCTTGTTCTACTTTTACTCCATCTATCACAATATCACATTGTGTTATACTTTCATTCAGTACATATCTAATATACATATAACCTACTTATTGTTGAAGGTATCGGAATTTATTCTAGGAGCTACAAACTTTCCGAAACTTTGCGCAACTTTGTGAAACTTTTTGCAACTTTCCAAGTACTTGGCAACTCGAAACATAGCAGCGGAGGATTTGGTACTCTTGGTCGGAAATTTGGAATCTGCTAGATGACAACAACTTACACATTTTTCTAAACGTCAAAACAAACATTTTTTATAAGATTTGTATGAAATACAAAAGCGTGACGTCATGCTTGTTTAAAGACAATAGCGCTCTTAAGAATGAATTTTCCGGGGTCCAGTGCTGTCCCCATTAGAAATAATTATTTGAAAGGTAACAGAGTTATCATTTCAAATTGTGTCTTGACCAAACCTTAGATAAACCTTCAAACTATTTTATGAATTACTGTTTGTAGTTTAAAGTGAGAACGTGAAGCTTTTCTACGCACATTTGCGAAAAACGGCAATTTTTGGCTATGTGCGTACTCCCATGCTGGTCTGGAAGAAATGAAAAAACTTAGAATGTACCAGCTGCTTCTCTTTCTGCGCAGATCGTAAAAGCCGATCGAGGGAATGGGCAAAAATGCGAATCATGTTAACAGGCGATGCGGCTAGCAACCCATCACTGTATTGATTGCTTTTCCATCTTCTCGCCCACCATGACGCTAAAAGTGGCTTTTGGGCTCTGTCTGCCCCATTAGGGATAAAGACGTGATAGAATGTATGTATGTATGTGCGTAGAAAAGCTTTATGTTCTCACTTTAAACTATAAACAGTATTTAAATAATAGTAATAAAAGATTTTAATGTTTTAATTATTATCTTACAGCGCCATCTAGCGACAAGTAGGAGATATCATTATGCTCTAAGCCCAGTCCCCAGAGCCGCAAGACTCAACAGCTACCCAAATGCTCTGTCTTCCCCAATAAGGATAAAGACGTGATAAGTACTTAGTATGGTCATTATTCGTTCATATATGAGAGCGTGTAACTATTAATACATTACAATAACCGGCCAAGTTCATGTCGGACCATGTGCGGTGTAGGGTTCCGTAGTTTCGAATGCCGACTTTGAATTTACGGGATTTAAAACGTCTGAAAAACTAATTTGTTTTAAATGAAAACGGAAAAGTACATTTTTCTTTTTTTATATTGTCTTTAAACTGTGTTCTATACTGATACCGTGAAAAATGTCCAAATACAATTGTTTAGTTGATAGAATTGGGGGGAGGGGGGGGGGGGGGCACGGACTGTAAAAAAAATGTGCACTATAAAATCGATTATTTCAGAATCGGATCCCTAAATCGAAAATTAATGTTCTCGACTTCTAATTTACTTATTTGAACTACGCTAAAAAAACCAACTTTTTTTGTGGTTTTATTTTACTACTTTTTCGACATGATTAATATACACCCATGCCAAATTACAACTTGGCATGGGTGTATGTTAGGAATTCTAAAAATGCTCCCTTTATCAAATGGAGCAATAATAATAAATTATATTTATACAAAGTCATTTATTTCGTTAGTTTCCGTCAGTTAGACTGTCGTGAATATTAGATTAAATCACAAAATCAATATGGCTGCTAACTAATGCTTGAGACATACTGAACAATAATGTATTAATATTTTTTTTTATTTTTTTTAATTATTTTTTCATTCTGTGTATGCAATGTGGTTTAAGTTGAAAAAAAATTCTAAATCTTACACATCGTAAATAAAAAATAATTTTGCTACAAATCTAAAAAATATAAGTACTTACAGAATTTAGTGAATTTTCGCAATTGTTTTTTTTTCTATTAACATAATATCGGATTTTCTCCAATTAAAGTCTCTAAGAAAGGAAAAATATTTTCTCCTTTTTAAGTAACGACATATCGACATCTGTCACTGAGTGATAGATTGGCATGAAAACTTTTTTAGTGTAATTCGCTTTTAAGTACACCCATTACCTCGATCGACTTCTATTCTTTCACTCAGTGACAGTTTAAAAGCATATATAAAGTATACAGGTATTACGATGATTACCTTAGAGATAAAAATTTCTGGCTTGAGCTTGGCGCGAGTCCCTCTTAAAGGTGTATATCCACAAATATCATAATTTGAGTACATTCTATACACTTTTAAGTACTAAATTTACAAATTAACATTAATTTCAAATTTGACATCAGGCTCAATTAATAATTATGATATAAAAATGTATTCTCAGTCCCCATATCTAATTTTAATATTAGTATAATTGTAAGTTGACGGTTTTGGAGAAAATGCTGCAGTACAGTTTGTTACCGCTTCTTCTGTACTTACGCTTAGGAAGCGGCAGTAAACTTAGCTGTAAGTAAGTTGACTGGTAGAGAATTCTATTAGCATTAAGTCTGCCTTTTGTACCATATTGTTTTGGTAAATAAAGTTAAAAAAAAAAACAAAACAAAAAAAGATCTGACGTCAGCATTTAGCTTAAGAAATCGAAAGACTTTTCAATATATTAACAATTATCAAGTGATACAAATATCCAAAGATAATAAATGATTTTTGACTATTGCGATTTGTTTCCAGTGTGTCTCCAACTTTACTTACACTGATAGTGTAGCCATTGATTTTCCGACTTATAAAATATTCAGCCGAAGCAAGCTGGAGCGAAATGGGGCGCTCAATAACTCCGTATTTCATAGACATAGCGGTTACAAACTATAATAGTTAAACTAATTTATTACAAACAAAAACTATCTGGTGACTAGGCGAGATGACGCAGAACCAGAGCTAATCCTATCCTATCCTATCCTATATCCGCCTTCCTACTAAAATTATAAATGCGAAAGTGAGTTTGTATATTTGTTTGTTACCTCTTCACGCTTAAACTACTAAACCGGTTTGGTAATGAAATTTGGTATGGATATAGTTTGAGACTCGGGAAAGGCCATAGGGTACTCTTTTATCCCAAAATTCCCACGAGGAGCTAAGCCCGCGATATATTTTATAGACTATTTTATAAATAAACCTTTCACCCTCTAAGTTTATGTACTATAATAACTTAGTTTTCATTAGTTTTGGAATTAAAATGTCGTATAGTACATAAATTCCTCTATCCACATAAGTAATTCAAACTTGTGTATGACTTAAGGTAAAAAAGTTGCGAAAATGATTTTCGATCGAGACCACGTAGTTACGTCCGTTCAAAACTACCACGTGACCGGCGTAACCCCGGTTGAACTTAGGCCGGCTTTCACGATTTGACTTTCGGGTTTTAGTCAGTATTTTTGTTTCTGAATGTCTAGCTAATTACGTGTCTACCTACTAACAATCACCGTGTATTGGTGACGTCAGAAAAGAAAGATATTTCTCCCTTTCCTCTAACACAGCCAATCTATCTCTATACACACTACTACAGAGCGAGAGAGAGCGCGGAACGCTATAATATCACCGCTATAGTGTTATAGCTTTGGTTATAGTGTGCTACTGCTCTTGGAAATGACGGTTCTGAGCGACAGAAAAAGATAGCAAGCAGCATAGAAAAGTGTTGTTTCCTTAGACAGCTTTTAAGTTAGCACTTAGGCTTAACTCACACTAGAACGGTACCGACTGGCAGCCTACCTTCCTGTCAAACCATAGCCACCTTTATTTCTATCTACGAAATGCATAGAATGTCTTGAATACAACTCAGCCGCATGTGGGCGCGCGGCGCCTTGGCAGTCGCGAGACTTGTTTTGTTCAAGCTATACTGAGCATTATGTCAATATAAATAAAGGTGAATATGGTTTGTCAATGAAAGTGCTTCTTATTGCCGTTCCGGTGCGAGTTGGCCGTTTCCAGCAAAACACGGGAAAATTAATTAAAAAATACCTACATAAATATCTATAAAGTATTAAAAGGAAACTCCCAAAGTTGAATTGGAAGCGCTACAAAACACCTGAATTAAAACATTCAATTAAAATCTAAAACGGGCACAATTAATTGAAATGAAAAAAGTATCTTCACTTTTCTTTATAGATGAATCCATTCTCGCTTCGGTAGGTCTTTCGTACTTGACTTGGGGTTCCGTGGACGAACAAAAATATTAAACTTAATGCTTGAATTTTTCGGTGTCAAGATTTGCATAGTTTTTCTTTGCACATTTGCCAAAAATGGCCGTTATTCGGAATAGTGCGAAGAAAAGCTTTACGTTCTCACTTAAAACTAAGTAAAACCACATCAACAGGTGCTTATTCTATTGTTAGTGACGGCCACCAGTGTCACCACACTTCACTTGCCTCTTGTTATCTTTCTAGGTCGGAAATTCTTAAATCACTTAAAGTAATAAATACCAATAAAGGACCAGGACCTGATGCAATACCGCCGTTATTTTTCAAAAGTTGCGCATCACAATTAGTAGAGCCATTGCATTTTATTTTAAACAAGTCGCTTTCTGCTGGCGTTTTTCCGTCCAAATGGAAAGTAGCACATGTAACACCAGTCCACAAGAAGGGCGATGTTGCTAATATTGCAAACTACAGACAAATTCGATACTGTTCTTTATGGGTATGTTTTTCGAATCAATGGTTCAAAAACATCTATTTTTCCATCTCAAGTCCTTATTTGATGAACACCAACATGGGTTTTTACCTGGTCGATCGACAATTTCTAATCTGTTAGGGTACGCAGATAATATAATTACTGCAATTGAGGATGGTAACGAGGTTCACGCCGTATATACCGACTTTTCTGGAGTGTTCGATGTGGTTAGTAATGATATTCTTATACAGAGACTAGCTCATACTGGTATATGCGGATCTTTGCTAAGGTGGTGTGAGTCACACTTGAGAAATCGTTCGCAACTGGTTATCGTTCGTGGCTTTAAGTCTCCGGCTACAGAGGTGCCGTCAGGTGTCCCTCAAGGTTCTCACCTTGGCCCTCTATTCTTCTTGTTATTTGTAAATGATCTGTGTTCTGACTTAGAATCTGATCACAGAATGTTCGCTGACGATTTAAAGGTTTACCGAGTAATCAAATCGGACAATGATGTTGATACGCTACAAAACGATCTTGACAAAATCAGCTCATGGTGCCAAAGGAATGGCATGATCTTGAACCCCATGAAATGTTTCTTTGTAAAATTTTCCCATAAAATAGGATCATCTAAAACGTATGCTTATAAAATCACTGGTACTCCGCTTCAAGAAACCGATAGCATCCGTGATCTGGGGGTTATAATGGATCAAAAACTAGACTTCAAAGAACACATTGAATACATTGTAAAGAAAGCCTCAAAATTAGCCGGTTTTGTCATAGGCCAAACAAAACTTTTCAAAGATCCTGAAATACCCATTATGCTCTTTAATTGTTACGTGCGAAGTTTGATTGAGTATTGCAGTCCTGTTTGAAATCCATCTTATGCTATCCACATCAAAAGGATTGAAAGCAAACAAAAAAGATTTAATTATACCATCTTACCTTTTCATTTAATAGCTGTCGTAACATCTTACGAATCTAGACTTAACCACTTCAAAATTGTCCCCCTGGAACGTAGACGACAAGCTGCTGATATAATATTTTTGCACAAAATTATTCAAGGCAAATTGACAGCCCTGATTTGCTCCGAAGACCTTATCTGTTCCAAGACCCAGCAGTCGCTTACATAACAGAGTTACTTTTAATTTGCCCATGTGTCGAACTAATTACCGTAAGCATTCTTCATTGAATCGTATGAGTACAAATTATAATAAAATTTGTAATGAAATTGACATTTTCAGCGCATCGGCCAATATGATCAAAACATTTTTCTTTACTAAGTAATATAAAATTATGTAATTTAATTTATAATGTATTAATTCCGTAATTTAATGTAAGTTAATTCTCTATTTAAAATGATTGAGAGCATTTTATATAATATGCATGCTGTGTTCGCTCCAAGTAGGTTGGCAACTTGTATGCTCTTATTTGTATTTGTATAATCTTGTGTGTTGTTCAGCCAGTTAGCGAACCAAATAAATAAATAAAATAAAAAATTGATGAAGTAGACAGAGCCATAAAATTCAAAGGCCACGTATATCGTATTGGTGAACACGTATAGCATATTTTTGCTTTTATCAGCACCACCTGTGGGTTTCGCCGTCTGGTTTCCGGCAGAGTAGAATAGGACCACTCCAAGTCCTCCCGTGGATGTCGTAGAAGGCGACTGAGGAAAAACAAGCTAAACAAAGCTTCCCCCGGAAACATCAATGCGAGAGAGTGTAGGCCAAGTCCTCTAGCTGCTCTGGCCAAGTATGGCTCTGGTAGTACAGAGAGGGTCGTGCTCCTGCAGTGGAGACAAAAAGACCTGATGATGATGATGATGATGACCCTGTGGGTTGACTGGTAGAAAGATCTTGGGCCTTAAGTCCGCTTGTTACATTTTTGAAATAAGTTTAATAAATAAATAAATGTTTTTCTATATCACTGGTTTTGTTTAAACAAACAAAGCCTGCTAAAACCATAACCCTTTTCTTTTGAAGTCGGATATAAAAGAACCTGCATCGAGCTTACACCGTTTTAGAACGAAAAGAACTTTCGATTGAGCAACAAAGCTCGCTTGCTTTAATTAAACTAATGAGAGTGCAGATTGCGAAAGCTTTTGTTTTTTTTTTTCTTTTTTTTAACCCCGGCAAATAAGAGTGGTCTTATAAGTTTGACGCTAAAGTCTGTCGGTATATCTGTCTGTCTGTGGCATTGTAGCGCATGAACGGATGGACTGATTTCGATGAGGTTTTACTTACGAGAAAGCAGCTTCCCTTGCGATGGTTCTTAGCTACTATGATTAATGAAAATCTGTTCAGTCGTTCAAAAGTAATTGAGGGTAAAAGTTTGAAAGTCTCCTTCTCTAATAGGGAATAATAGATGGCGCTACCGAAACGCTAGTAGTTTTTAGCTTTTGCACAAAAATAATATTTAAATAATTGGCCAAGTGCGTGTCGGGCCACGCGCAGTGTAGGGTTCCGTAGTTGTTATGCCACTAAAAACGTCTTAAACGTATAAATATACGTATATCTATTCAATTATTATGAAATTTTCCTTTTCGAGTTCATTTTATAAGTTGATCGCCTATAACTTTATAATTTGTTAACCCTACTTAGCTCTGATAGTTTTCCTTAAAACTAAGTTATATATACTATAGCTGTGATTTTTTTCACGTGACACGTCACATATAACCATTTAGCAGATAGATGGGGGGGACACGTGATTTTAACAAAAAAAATCAATTTGAACCTAAATATTTCAGACACGGATCCCTAAATCGAAAAATGGTGTCCGCAAGCTCACAATATTTTTGAAAGACCTATTCAACGATACCCAACACAATGTGTTTGTACTAAAAAAAATATTGACTTCCTCTTTACATGTATGGCAGATAACCTAAAAAAAAAATATTTCCGTATTTTATTTTACGACTTTTTCGCTATGATTGATATACATATTCATGCCAAATTACAGCTTTCTAGTCCTTATAGTTTCTGAGTAGGACCGCGGACGGACAGACAGACAGACAGATAGACAGACATGGCGAAACTATAAGGGTTCCTTGTTTACTACGGAACCCTAAAAATTACCTTTAATAATAGATAAATTTATCCTACATTTAATAGAAAATGTTGACTTTCACTGTCTACGGATATCGATTGGACTAAGTAGTTCTGCTACTCATCACTAGATGGCGATCTCGACAGTCGGAGATTTTTAATTTGTCTATCAAATAAACATGTTTCTCAGAGTCAAAAAGCAGAACAATCCAAACTGTTACGTTACCGAATATCGTAGGTGTGATTTCACTCGGTATTCCGTCTGAAAAATCACAGATATTTGTCACAGCGATATCTGTTTGTGTCACCCGATATCCCGATACTGAGCGCATTGAAACAAAACTGATTGAACTTTTGGAACGCTCGCTTTTCTATTTATTTTTGTGAAGCCGTTTCCGCTTTTGTATTTCCATGTGTATATAAAATTTTATTTTCAGTTGTCTCAGGAAGTATTATCATTATCATTTCAGCCGCATGGGCTCAAATAGTGTTTATGGAGTTAGGTATCTGTGACGTCAGTAGGTAATAGGCATGACGAATGGAAAAATATTTTTGGTCCATCGGTTAGATTATTAAAAAATATTGTATATATGTTTTTCCTTTTTTCTAAGAAACCAAAACTGACAAAGATACAGTGCATATAAATTTCGTGTGACGTCACGGCTTGGTACTATTTTTACTTAAGTGTGATGTCGCAAGCCCCCACTCCGGAACTTTGACGCTCAGTTACTTTGTGAATTTTTACTTTTTTGGTAAACTGAAAAATACGGGTCCAATATTTTTGGAAAATCTAAAAGATGGACTAATTACAATCATACTTTTCGGACCCTGTCGTCACGGTGTGGGTCTAATCAATTGCGACATTTACTAAGCGCGATCCACTAACTAACTAGACAAACAATAGACTTTAAACCAAAATTCTAAACCAAGCCTCCGAGCATAAGTCCATTAAATACGAACGATAAATATCTGTTACGCTCTGTTTTAGCTCGGATAAGCGTAATCAGCTGGCGCGTGGCCAGCGCCGCCATCTGTTGTCAATCGCTGTAACTGACGGAGTACAGATACTGAAATAGGCAATTTATTGCAGAAAATCGTATCATCATCATTCCAGCTGATAATATAGAACCCTTCAAGTCCAACTCGCACTTGGCCGTTTATTTCAATGTTTATGCCCATTAATACGCTGAACATGGTCTTCGGGTAAAAATGTGTTAATGTCTCTGTATCTATTACTGCTACTGCTTACTAAGCGCAATCCACTGACTAACTAGACAAACAGTAGGTTAAACCAAAATTCTAAACCAAGCCTCTGAGCGCATTTATTTCATTAAATACGAAAGATAAATATCCGTTAAGCGCTGTTTTAGCTCGGATAAGCGTAATCAGCTGGCGCGTGGCCAGCGCCGCCATCTGTTGTCAAACTGTAATTGACGAAGTACAGATACTGAAATAGGCATTTTATTGCAGAAAATCGTATCATCATCATTCCAGCTGCATAACGTTTAGGACATAGGCGTCTCCCAAAAATTTCCAAAATGATCGATCAAAAACGGGCTGCATCCAATGCTTTTTAGGTAGGTACCTATATCAAATATAGAAAATCACTTACACAATATTTTAAAAATGCTTTTATTCCTACGCAGATCGTAAAAGCCATTCGAGGTAATGGAAAAAAATCCTAATCATATTAATGGGCGATGCGGCTAGCAACTCATCATTATTTTCATTTTCTTTTTTCGTATAAGAAATAAAATAATATAAAAAAAAATATAAAAAAATGCAATAATTTTATTTCAGGTTACTAAGACCTATATTAACCAGAACACATGTCAGTCAGTTGCTCTTACAGTCTATTATTATAATTCCAAAATTCATTAAATACAATATCCGCATTTGGGACCACCCCGTTAAGGATAAAAAAGTGGTAATATGTATGTATATATTTGCTATGATTATAAAGTGCAAACCACTGGCTAACTAGATAGCCAAATTTCTAAACCAGGCTAGCTCCCGCATTAAGTCCATTAAATACGAACGATAAATATCTGTTAAGCGCTGTTTTAGCTCGGATAAGCGTAATCAGCTGGCGCGTGGCCAGCACCGCCATCTGTTGTCAAACGCTGTAACTGACGGAGTACAGATACTGAAATAGGCAATTTATTGCTGCAATGCTTGTGAACCATATCGAGATTGGCGATGTGGCTTTAGTACTGAATACTGATACTAAACTGGGTTTCTGTGGGCGTAATCTTCCCTGCAGTGGTCGTTCCGAAACGCTAGTAGATTTTAGCTTTTGCACTAATAAAAAGAAATGACTTAGGCTTAAAACAGGACTTTATTATCTCTTTCTGTGATTGTCGTGTGAGGTGACGAGGACTATGCACTGACATCTGATTTTGATAAAATTTCTATGCAAGCACCTGACAAAAAAAAGAATTGGTTATTTTCCTGGGTCAAAAAATTAGTTATTTGATCTACCCTTAAGAAAATAAAACGCCACAAAATAATGCCACTTGCTATGATCATATCCATTTTCAATGTAATTCAGATTTCAGAGATGAAGTTCAGCGACTGAACTTCGACAAAAGCATGCCTGCAATATTATTTGCATTACTAGCAACACACCAAGCCGAACTTCCGCGCGTTTTGGCCGAATCGGAACTTCGGACCGGCGGAAATTCAGCGAAAACGCGTTCGGTATATTTCGCACAGCTTAATCCGCTTGCCGCTTCACATATTTAACACATTTTCACTCATTCCAAGTCTGGCGTAGGCTGGACCTAATTATTATTTGCGATGTACTTGTAGAACCACTGGAACTCTGCCAAACAGCGCCATCTGTTGTCTACTGCTGTGATTGACGTAATTTTCCGACCGCGTCAAATTCACGACTGTGCACTAGTCTCTACCATATTACGAGTTAGTGGAATCTAGTAACAGGTTACCAGTCGGTTCCGCGCACGAAGGTGCCGTACCAACCGTACCATTTTCTATAAAAAAATACGTTTGACAGACAGACGGACAGACAGCAAAGTCTAGGGTCCTGTTTTTACCCTTTGTGTGTCCGTACCACACACTGGTCCTCAACCCTATAAAAAGCCATTCAGACTCGTTTAGAAAAAAATAATATCTTATAAGATAAATTGGCCCCATAATATGCAATCGCGATGTTTTTCCATGTTTATTGTTTTTTCTATGCTGGCCTAGAATGTACCAGCTGCTTCGCTTCCCGCGCAGATCGTAAAAGCCGATCGAGGAAATGGGCGAGATTTGAATCATGGTAATAGGCGATGCGGCTAGCAACCCATCACTATTTTGATTCCTTTTCCATCTTAATGCCCACTTTCACGCTAAGCGTGGCCTTTGGGTCTTACGGCCCTGGACTCTGTCTGCCCCGTTAGGGATATAGACGTGAAAATGTATATGTATCTGTTTTCTGGATATACAATCAAAAGTGACATATCACACCAATATTATAAAGATGCAAATTCGTGAGTGTGTGTAATAACTTCTTGACGCGCAAACGGCTGGACCAATTTTGATAATATTTGATATGCAAGAAACTGACTTCCTGGATACTTTAGACGCGGGTAACACCGCGGGGCGCAGCTAGTGCATTATGAATCAAATCACGTTATGCTAGATCACTATAGTGAAAGTTAATGTAAGTATTTATTATAAAAATAGCTAAAGCTCGCGACTTCGTTCGCGTGGACTTTATGTCTCTGGAAAATGCTCATCAGGCTGAGCAACTTTTACTAAGGCGGCCTTTTTATATCTCTTATAGTTTAGCTGGACCATTATAGTTCTGCATCAGGCGTTCCATTTTCCAAAATCATTTATACCCTATATGTTGCCCAGGCTTAATAGCTATATAACAAAAAAAGTTTCATTTGAATCCGTCCAGTATTTCCGGAGATTAGCGTGTACAAACAGACAAACAGACATACAGACAAACAGACAAACAGACAGACATTTTTTTTAAATTCTTACTCTATTACGACGTCTCCATCGCCCCCAATATTTTTTTTGAAAATATATTTAATGTACAGACACACTTCTTTTACTGTTTTATTATATGTATAGATATAGATGAATTTTATTGCACAAAATAAATATTTACATAGTTATACAATAATTATATACGTAAAAACTAAATAACCTAATAATTAAAAATAAAACATTATATTAAATAAAAAATAGACCCCAAATCGCTATAGTGAAATGAATTTAAAATAACAGTCAAAATAAATAAAAATGTCAATTTTTTTTTATAGGGTGCAGCCAACTTGCAATTTATATCGGTATTGTATTAGTTTTATACAATTTGTATCTTCTTTTAACATCATCTATATCTATACATATAATAAAACAGTAAAAAAATGTGTAACTATGTACATTGAATATATTTCTTAAAAAAATATTTGGCGCGATGGAGACATAGCAATAAAGTAAGAATTTAAAAAAAATGTCTGTCTGTTTGTCACTTTTTTATATATAGCTGTTAATCCTGGGAAACATATAGAGTATAATTGATTTTGGAAAATGGAACACCTGATGCCGAACCATAATGGTCCAGCTAAACTATAAGAGATATAAAAATTACGCCTTAGCAAAAGTTGTTCAGCCTGAGCCCATTGTCTGGAGTCATAAAGTCCACGCGAACGAAGTCGGGGGCTTTGGCTAGTTATACAAAAAAATTGCGATCTAGTATAGCTGTTTTGATTTATTACGAATGTCACTTACACATGGTATAGTAAAAGTCAGGAAAAATCAGCTTCTTTTCCACTCAGCCTGCTTTGATGGTGAGATCGTGACTAGCACTTCCAGACATCTTCTAACAAGGAAGGGTGTGGACGTATTGCTCGAGCTAGCGAGTTGTTGTACCTAGTCACGAAATAAGTTTATTATTATTTTTATTTAGGAAACAAACAGTTACATAAATTATCAATAGCAATGAACAATACAATACAATACAAATTAACTTTATTGTACTATGAGAAACATGAAAAAAATTACAACAGAAACTTAAATAATGCAAAAGCCAATCAAGTTTTTTCATATAACTTATACAAAAAATACCGAAAAGACTGTAAACAATATTTTGATAAATCATTTAATAGGTACTGTTTTACTATGGCTATGGAAGAGTTTGCCCTTCTAATACAGGTGTATTCTACTAAAAATAAGGACACAATCACAAGTTTTTATGTGCCAAATGTTGTTGAAGAAATAAATATATTGTAATTTTTTATTTATCAATTCTGTGTCTTAAAGACGTAGGCACTGTCTAAACCGATAAGGGTAAAGACGTTATAATGTTTCTGTATAAAAATTAAGTATACTTACCTATTTTGTGTATGATGATACACAATGAGATATGAATTATAATAACTATGGCAATTTTTAAAACAATGAAAATAATGACTATCAACATTATTCGCATTTTCACCAATCCCTCCGGGAAGAAAAGCAGCTGTTACATTCTAAGTTTTATCTTTTCTCTCAGACCAGCATGGAAACCCAGATCAGTCGATGTCTATGGACAAAATAAACGCTATTTCAATGCGGGATGCCATGGTACATGTCGCTTTCCGCTTCCGCTTATCACCAACCCCCCACCCCTCCCTAGAACTAAGGTAAATTGCTGAGACGCACTGTTTTCCATTAATCATCGCCAACGTTTCATTATTTATTCAGGCTATTGAATTGGCGTGATTTATCATTTTCGGTTCAGCCACAGTGTCAAAGGAGAGTGTTTTTGTAAGATCATTAGTCACGTGGTGGGAAGTATTCGGTAATTGGTTTCAGTTTACTGGATTTTCGTTGTATCATAGCAATCTAGAACAAAAGAAAACCTCCGTACAATGACGAGCATTTTTCCCATTCCTTTGATAGGCTTTTACTATCTGCGCTGAAAGAGAAGCTGGTAAAAAATACTCGTAAAGCTTTTTCTCGTAGTTTACCTTAATTTTTTTATTAAAAAGTTTTATTGAGCCAAACACTACAACAGGTTGATTTAATAATAAAGCATTCTCTCCCTGTCAATCTTTAGGAAAAAGTAAAACAGATAAAAAAGTTGGCGTCTAAATAATAGGTAAAAGAAATAAATTCAGAATCACAATTATTACATTTATCTATCTATCTTATCTTTAATGATTAGATTTGACTTAGGAGGCTCAAGATCGCGCAATGCGCGCTATGGAGAGGCGTATGCCTACTTCTCTTCCTACGTTTCTACGTAGGAAGAGAAGTAGGCATACGTAGAAGTCGATCGAGGGAGTGAGCGAAAATGCAAATCATGTTAAGGCTTGTCTCTACGTTTTTATTTTTCAAAATCTGTCAAAATTGATTCAAAAGTTGTCCGTTCTTTTCCGCTAGGTTTGTAGTAATGTCTAAATGCAATGCAGATAGAGTTAAAAATATATAGAGGTTACAGTATGAAAACCATGACGTAATGAAAAGTATCTCTAGTATGTTTACTTTTTTTTGTAACATGTTATGTTTTTGTAAAGAATTGAAAAAGATCATGTCACGTAATCTATTAGTTACGTTTGTTTTTGAAACTGAGACTTATCAAGCCTACTAGTTCAATGAACCAGAGGTATTAGCTTTCAATAAGAAATCTGAGCAATGACTAACATTCTGGAGGGAAGTCTAGAATGTTCGAACTTCATAATGAAAGATCAATATTTATTAGTTTGAGCCAACGACACGTGCAGAAAAGATCGCAATAGGTTTTTTTCTAATATATATTTTTATTATTACAGGATATTTATAATATCTCTAATAATCGTCATTGTTTTGATGCACAATTGTTGACGTCAAATGGTTACTTACAGCTAAGTTTACTACCGCTTCCAAAGCGCTAGTGCAGAAGAAGCGGTAACAAACTGCACTGCAGCATTTTCTTCAAGGACATCAACTCACAAATAAATTAATACTTAAAGTAATATGGACAAAGAATACATTGTTTGTTATGTCATTACATAATTTAAATTAAATTTTTAGAATGTCAAAATTTTAAAATAATGTCAAGTTGTAGATTTAGTTTGTACAAAATGTACCAAATTATGAACATTTGCGAGTACCTATATAACAAACCTTTAAGAGGGACCCGCGCCAAGCTCAAGTCAGACTTTTTTGTCTTTAAGGTAGTCATCGGTTCTATAACAAGCCTTTTTTTGTCTGGCATATCAAGGACCGATTGTGGCAATTTATTATAAAAAAAGTATACAGTTCCCCATGAACGTTTTACTAACTGTTTAGAGCCTATAAAACGGGGCAAATAATTCATTTTTATTACGTAAGTTTCTATCGGTCATATCGCTTATTTTATTGTATAAGGAAATATTTTTCCTTACAAACATTATGTTTTTAAATATATACTGCGATGCCAATGTAAGTATATCAATTTTTTTAAATAATTCTCTAAGTGAGTCTCTTGGTCCTAATCCATAAATAGCACGAATTGCCCGTTTTTTTAAATAAAAATAGTCTGAATACCGGCTGCACTCCCCCACAATAGTATGCCGTAAGACATTACACTATAAAAATAACTAAAGTAAACTAGTCTAGCAATTGCTACATCTGTCAATTGTCTTATTCTCCTAACAGCACAAGCCGCAGAGCTAAGCCTATTAGAAAGTTTAGTTATATGAGCACTCCATTGAAGTTTTGAGTCTATTGTAATTCCCAAGAAGGTCCACCATCTAGCATTATGTCAACGCAGGCCTGACTTTAGCATTGGCAGAAAACCAATCAGAAATGGAAGACAAGGTGCTGTTCACTGCGCTAGCGTTTGTGTTGATCGATTTAAATTATTAGTGAGGTGACATCAGCAAACAGCACTATGCCAGCCTGTTTCTCAACCATATAAGACAAGTCATTGACATAAACCAAGAAAGGGAAAGGTCCAAGAATTGAACCTTGCGGTACGCCTATTTTAACATTAGATCCGTGCGATTTTATGCCATTTAAATCAACAGTTTGATGCTTAACCTGTCGTCTGCGCAAAATACCAGACACAATAGTAAAACAATGCATGTCGACCGGATTCTGGTCTGCTGCCAGATGACAGGCTATCTGTTAAATAAGATTCTATCAGTTTAATTGAATTATCATCAAAACCGTATTGACGAAATTTAAGCAAAAGTGTCGGATGATCTACGCAATCAAATGCTTTGGAGAGATCACAAAATGATCCAATTCCATCATTTTTGTTCTCCCATGCATCGTATATATGTGTAACGAGTGCCACTCCCGCATCGGTGGTCGATTTCCCGCCAGTAAAACCGAATTGTTGGCTATGGAACAGGTTGTAGGTTTTGAAGTGAAGCAGCATTTGATTGAGCATTATCTTTTCGAACACCTTACTCAAAACTGGCAGGATAGATATCGGTCTGTAGTTGCCAGGGTCTGTTTTTTCTCCTTTTTTAAATAAGGGGATTAGTTTACTAAATTTCATTAGGTTAGGAAATATGCCTTCATCAATACATTCGTTAAATATAAAAGCTAAGTCAGCAGCTATGATATTTATAATATGGCTTACTACAGAAACTGACATGTAAATTTATTTATTTATTAAATCTTAAATGACCATACATACATACATACATACTATCACGTCTTTATCCCTAATGGGGCAGACAGAGCATTGACCATAATGGTACAAAATCAGCCTTTAGATAAAACAGAAATAATTTATTTAAATTTTAAAATATACACGGTAATTTCTCATTGTCTTTTGGACCAAGGGCCACTTTATAAAGATCGTTAGTAAATAAAAATAAAAATTCAAAAAGAAAGTAAAATCGTGAGATCAATTAGTACTACCACCAGGCACCGCCTCCGTCCGGCCGGCCGGAGTTCATCGAGGTCATGCGGTAGTTTTGGTCGGACATAACTACGTGGTCTCGATTTGTTTATCTTATGTCATACACAAATTTGGATAACGAATATAGATAGAGGAATTTATTCACAATACGATTTTTTTTCCAAAACCAATGAAAAGTCAGCATCTTGTACAAAATAAGTAAGGGGTAAATACGTAACTATATAAAAGGAGCTGCATTATTCAATTATTTATATTGAAATAAGTAATATTTTTTAAATTGAAAAATAGTTGTGTATATTACCATATTTGTGCGCTATAGTGGTTATAACACACGAGGCGGAATTTTCGTGCGCGAGCCAAAAGCGAGGGCGTGATAGTGCCGAGTGTTTAACCAATATACGCACGTATATCGCACGAAATTTTTAACACACGTATATCTAAACTGATTTTTATTTTAACCGGTAAAGACCCGCACGATATTAATAAATGTCCACGTTCATTGTCTTACTTTTGTGTCTGGTATTGGCGGTAAAGGAACGGTTAAATAAACTCAACCATAAAACTGTGATGCACACGGCTGCTTTCCCACCGTAATACTTATTAAAATCAGCGCGGCTGGCCAACCGTTACTAGCTGGTGCCACAAGACAGAGAGCGAGTTCGGAATTCGAAAAAAAAAAAAAATTGCTGTTGCATAATATACCTTCACTATTTGCGTTTATAACGCAAGCGTGTTCTATAAGCTACTTTATATATGTCTAAAGCAGATGAAATTAAATGAGATCCACTTTACGAGCAAGTTAGTTGAAAAAATAATTAATATACAACATGGAAGGGACATACCCGTAATAAATCGAACCACAGGCTATACTAGATCACTATATTATAATGATATTAAAATAACATTCAAAAAACGGCCTACGGCCTCGTAGGTAACCTCTGCCTTCACTTGGTTGCTTGTTTGCTTGTTTGGAGGGTTAAGCAGAAAGCCCCCCCTGTCTGCTTCCCCACCAAGCAAGTCCTTCCTAACACCTATCACTACAGTGCAGATCAAATAATTAGCAAAGTGTGTGTCGGGCCACGCGCAATGTAGGGTTCCGTAGTTGTAAATGCCAACTTTGAGTTCATGCCACTAAAAACGTCTTAAACGTCTAAGTATCTATTGAATTTGTATGAAATTTTCCTTTTTGAGTACATTTTATAAGTTGAATGCCTTCAACTTTTTAATTTGTTAACCCTACTTAGCTCTGATAGTTTTCCTTTAAACTACATTATATATGCTATAGCTGTGATTTTTTTCACGTGTCCATATATAACCGTTTAGCAGATAGACGGGGGGGACACGTGACTTTAACAAAAAAATTCTCTTTAAAGCTAAATATTTCAGACACGGATCCCTAAATCGAAAAATGTTGTTTCCAAGCTCATAATATTTTTGAAAGACCTATTCAACGATACACCACACAATGTGTTTGTAGTGAAAAAAAATATTGACTTCCTCTTTACTAGTATGGCAGCTACCCTAAAAAAAAAAATATTTCCATATTTTATTTTTCGCCATGATTAATATACATATCCATGCCAAATTACAGCTTTCTAGTACTTATAGTTTCTGAGTAGGACCGCGGACGGACAGACAGACAGACCGACATGGCGAAACTATAAGGGTTCCTTGTTTACTACGGAACCCTAAAAACCATATCAATCAGTCAGCCAGTCAGTCACTGGTAAAATATGTACGTGTATATTTCTCGAAATCTAACAGTAAATAAATCAGAAGGGTATTATCTATAGATAAGTTTATTTGGCTATTATAAAATTAATTTATTGCCACAAAACTGGTAATAAAATAAAAATAAAATATTATTTATCGATACTGTATGTACATTACATGTATAAAAAAAAATCTATGCCGACCATGTCTGTCACGTAATCAATCTATGCCACGCTATGATTGACACTTCCTTTGACATTATGACAAGTGACACAGTGTAAGAAAGTTACTCGCACGTTTGTTTACAGACTGTTCGACCCATATATATTCGTGATATTATTCTACACTGTGACAATAATTTTACGAAATCAAATGTCATTTTTTTTGTGAAGAGCGACGCGTCCTCGCTTCGTGAGGCCCATCGGCCATCTGACAATTTGATGTATAACTGTCAAAAATCTGTGCAACAAGAACAGTTTATTTAAATACACTCGCGAAAAAGCGAGACGGCAGGTACAATATTTTTCAGGAAAGCAAAAGGGCTTATATGACTGAAATCTAAAGCCACGCAAAAGTGATCAATTATAGAAAAATGGCTCTAAAATTAAAACTAAAGCAACAAAAAAAAAATTTGTACCACAATTTTAAAGATTACATGATTACTAATCTGCATAAAAAGTTTCAAAGCTGAAGTCTCTCTCGTTTGTGAGAAATTAGACCATATATGTTTTGGTAGAGGTGTTTTTGATGAGCAAGTTTGTGTTACAAAAATTAACTAATCGTGTATCCACAACCACAATTATGCTAGAAAAGCGTTCTAGTATGCTATTAGCAAGTATCAGTTCTAAATTTCTGATATTCGCTGAGAAATAAGAAATAGATAATGCCCATTTTCACGGTGCGTCCCCTCGGCCAGCATCCCATCACTATTTTGATTCATTTTTAGGGTTCCGTACCCAAAGGGTAAAAACGGGATCCTATTACTATGACTTCGCTGTCTGTCCGTCCGTCTGTCCGTCTGTCTGTCACCAGGCTGAATCTCAAGAACCACCATAGCTATCGCGGTTCTTGAGATTCAGTTGAAATCACAAATTATGTATTTCTGTTACCGCTAGAACAACAAATAATAAAAAATAAAAAAATAATATTTAAGGGCTCCCGTACAAAAAACGCGATTTTTTATAGATAATGGTACGGAAACCTTAGTGCGCGAATCCGATTCGCACTTTGCCGGTTAATTTACCTTATGACCTATCCACGCTAAAAGTGTCTGAGTTTTGGCCCTGGGCTCCTTCTGCTTAGAGCCGTACGACGCAAAATGCCCTGTCTGCCCCGTTAGGGATAAAAACGTGATCATATGTATGTATGTTAATAAATTAAACTTTATTACAAAAATGTAACAGGCGGACTGCGGAAGGCCCGTGACCTTTTCTACCAGTCAACCTATAAAAGTGGTGCTGATAAAAGCTAATTTTGGACGAAAGTACTAATTAGAAGAAACTTTACAATATAATATAATAATACACCATCTTAAATATACAGATAATAATTTAAAGATACATACTTTATAATATTTATATTTATGTAAAAATGTTGTCCAATGATTCATGCGCCTGCGACAAGTATGCAGCAAAGTGATTCCGACGTGTCTTTGGAATGCAAACTCCTGCGCATCCCATGAGTGTTTTGTAATTCAAATGGGAAGACGCGATTGTAATATCAAAATAAATTATTACGAATTGTTGCTTAAAATGATAAATGTAGTGAACATAGCCAAGTCATTAGTGAGACAGCGGCATTGGAAGGTACTTAAAGTAGTTCTTTTTTTGTTTGTTTTTCGTGTGTGTATGTGGCCAACACTGGTGTCATATTTTAAAAGCAGCCAAAAAATTAAATTCAAAATTTAAATGTTTATTCAGTAATTAGACCTTTACAGACACTTTTAGTATTAGTATTAGTAATTTACATTACGCGTAGTGTATAGACAAGGAAGAGAGACATGGAAAGCACTCCACCGACAAGAGCCCAGCTCTTAAATATAAGAAGAAGAAGTAGTGTATATTAAAATTTTATTTATATTTTTATAGATATGTTACCGATATCAGCGCTTCGCAACGACCACTGCTGCAAAGAAACGCCGAAAGAAACTCATTTGAACAGTAGCCTAAATGCATTTAACATAGCTTCACGTCTGTCTGTCAGTAGGCTTTACGTAGGAGCTCAAAAAATCTTCATTTCACTTGTGGCAACCTAATAAAGTGCGGATCACGTCCGGTGTCGCTTAACTTACGAAAGTTGTTATAATGAGTACTCCCCTAGGCCACCTAGCTCCTCTTAGATCATTTATATACTTATACATACATACTATCACGTCTTTATCCCTAATGGGGCACACAGAGCATTTTGTGTCTTGCGGTTCTATGCAGAGCCCAGGGCCGCAAGACCCAAAAGCCACTTTTAGCGTCATGGTGGGCGAGAAGATGGAAAAACAATCAATATATACTTATATATTGTGCATATACCTTTTAAATTTATAACCGTATTCCGAATTTGGGCGTAAACAACTGCAACACAGTTTTATACTATAGCGGTTGTTTACGATCATTATGTGTTAAATGTACCTATGTACCTATGTAGAAATAAATTCTTTAATTCTTTAATTCTTTTAAACTCCCTTTCATAAAGTCATCATCATCAATTCTTCTCTTCATAGCTATGTATTTGTATGTTAGGTAATATAAGTAGATGTGTATGTATTTGTGTGAATTGTATGAATAGAGTATTCATTCTGATATTTATATATAGTATATATAGTAGGTATATAATATAATTTTATATTATTTAGTAATATTTTAGAATGTTCATTTCTATATTGTATTGCTTTTTTGTGCTGCATAATTTTCTCTGTTTATCCCTATGGTTGACTGGGAGAAAATGCTTTTAGCATTAAGTCCGCCATTTGTTAAAAGTATATTTGTATTATGGAACAATAAAGTTTGATAAAATAAATAAATATAACTAGCATATTGTAAAAGGGTAAACTTCCCTTTTTCTGCTGCTGTAGACCGCTAAGTTTCCTATAGCAATGTGACACTAATGCTACAAAAAAGGTATTTTTATTATGTGATCACTAAATACATACATGCATATTTTCAGGCCTGTTTCCCATGGGGGTAGGCGGTGACTATGGATTTCCACTTACTACATTCCTTGAAACCTCTTTTGCTCGTCAACACTCATAACTCTTTTCATGCACGCTCTCCAGATAAGCATGATCACTAAATAATAAATATTCAATACTTAAACAAAATCAAGCAACTCAAAAAATGACACGATTTTCTTACCTTGGCCGTTACTCTGCCGCGCGCATAGTTTCGCTTATTTAAATCGTCTAGACTAGACAGTAAGTAAAGCTAAAAGCATTGAAATCGATCTAGGCGCCGATGTTAATGCGGGTTTTAATAAATAAACACTAAACGTGGCAGGCAAGGCATGCTTTCTGTAGGTTCTGGAACCACTTAAGTTATATGGAATTGTTCAAAGTTATCGTTTGTTAAGAAGCTTTTAATTGTTATGGTCAATTTTTTTTTAGGTTTAGTTCTTATTAAGTTTTAATTAAAATTTTAATAAGTTTCTATAGTTTGTACCTGTATACTTAAAAATAATTTTCTTATTAAATAAAGTTATCGATAAGAAGTCAAAAATAAATTACTTACTTTATATTATTTCAAGTTCGTTTATTTACCATGAAAAACCAGTTATCTTCCAATCTGGTCTGTGAATAATTTTTCAAAACTATAAACCGACTTCACTCTCAAACTATACAACCGATTTTCATAAATTTCTATGGAACCACCTAGCAAGTTTTGAAACAAACTTTGAAACAAACAGAATTTACTAAATTGGTAGAGGCGTCTTCGAATAATCGGTGAACACACTCCTCCCTTTTGGAAGTCGATTAAAGAAGAAAAACCTTATAATGTACCAGCTGTTTCCCTTCTAGCGCTGATTTTTAAAGTCGATCGAGGCAAAATAGGCGACAATATAAACCGTGTTATGGGGAGCTGAGGTCGGCAACCCATCACTATTATCACTCCTTTTTCAATCACGCTAAAACTGACCTTTAAATCTCGCGGCTTTGGGCTGTCTGCTTAGAGCCGCAAGGCCTAGAATGCTCTGTCTGCCCCATTAGGGATAAAGACGTGATGGTATGTCGAAATATCAAAGCTAGATTACGTTTGTAGAGTAAACAAGACCGTCCCATTAATAATTGCATTTTGTACGAATTGTTAAGACCTCTTGCAGCAGAAGACTAAATAACATAGTGGACTAGGTACCCGAAATTTTGTCAAAATAACATTTTGCTTGCAACTTAGACGAGTTGCTATTTAAACGAGTTAGGAGTTGCGTTTTAGACGAGTTTCTACATAGAATATTTGCGTTTAACATTAGGTTTAGGTTTAAAGGCTTTATTCTCATATAAATATTTTACATCACTTTTATAGGGTCTCCACAGCAAAAGGCACAAATATATACGGCTCTCCCGTATATACCGACTATAGGAACCGTAAATATTTTAAATTTAATAAAATTTAAATCTAAAATAAAATCTAAATTTAATTTAAATGTCAATTTAGATTTTGATTTATTACCAAAACATACAAATTATGTTCTTTGATAATAATTAAAGTTTATATAAGGGTTTTTTAAACCCTTATATAAACTTATTTAGTTTTTAAAGTACCTAGTTTTTATATTTAGTTTTCAGCTCAATAATTAGGTAATTTGATTTTCTATTAGTATGGATATTTTTCAAATAAATGGATACATGGCAATAATAACACTTAATATTAAAGTGTTTTTAAGTACGACATAACATCCATACGAAATAAGAAAAATAAGAAAGTTTGTGTTTCTTGAACAACACTTCATTTTATAGGTACCTACAAACTGACCCGCCTCTTAGTAAACAAATCCACACAATAGCCAATAATCCATATCTAACATGTGACACCTTCCATCTTCACGAGCTGACCTTTGGGTACCAGGAAGAGGGTTCTTTACACTGTTCCGAGGAAGATCAGCGTTAAACTTGTGAGTACGTATGTAATTCGGCAAAATTTGGAAGTTTCTGGATAGATTGTTGCTTCATATTAATTTTTATTAGTATAGTGCCACTTCAAGTTTTCCCGTGGATGTCGTAGAAGGCGACTTAGAAAATACAATCTAAACAAAGCTTATAAACGGCAGTGAGACCTCTCCAAGAGTGTAGGCCAAAGTCTTCAGGCTACGATACGTAAAGAGGGTCGTGCTCCTGCAGTGGAGACAAAAAGACCTGATGATGCTACACACTTCACAAACTGCCATAGAGTTTTATTAATATTGGTGTAGTTTATATATGGTTTATAAATATAACCTATTTATGTATATTGTATGTAGGTTTAATAATACATTCGATTATATTATTTATCTTATGTATGTGTATATATTCATATGTATAGATTTATTGTAAAGTTTGTTCCAATTACTACTCTCGTCCAAAATTTGCTTTTATCAGCACTACCTGTAGGTTGACTGGTAGAAAAGGCCTTGGGCCTTAAGTCCGCCTGTTACATTTTTGTAATTAAGTTTAATAAATAAATAAAATAAAAATGATGATTAGTTTGTGCCTCCAGGAAACAGGCGTATTATATATATTTTTCGTAGAATTGTTGTTTCTGGCGCTGTTTTTTACCCCTAAAACATAGTTAAATTAGCAAATTTGGTACTAATGGACTCATGATACTGTATGATTTTGCAAAAAAAGGAGAGGTAAAAAGTACCAGTAACCGAAGGGCATGTATGAAGAGATTGATGAGTTTAAATGAAGCAAAAGAGGTCATGATCGTAGCAAGTGGAGGTCCACAGTCTCTGCCTACCCCTGCGGGAAACAGGCGTGATATTATGTATGTATGTATGTATGATTTTGCAAAACTAAAAATCAACTTCACCCTTTAACTACACAACCGATTTTAATAAAATTTATGTAATATTTTCTGTGGTACCCGACAAGTATACCCTTTAAAAAAAAGGAATTTTTAAATCAGTCTAGGCATTTTCGATGAATCAATGAATATACATAAAAAAATAAAAGATCGCATCGAATTGATAAAATAGGTCATACACTTCGTCGGTCCGTCTGCTGGTACCAGCCAGACTTTATCTCATAAACCGTGAAAGCTAGACAGTTTAAATTTTCAGATGATGTATTTCTGTTGCCGCTGAAACAACAAATACAAAAAAAAAATCAGAATAAAATAAATATTCTTTGGGGTTTAAATACAACAAAAATGTTTTTTTTTAAAGATACGAATACGGAATCCCGAGTCCGACTTGCACTTAGCCGGTTATTATCTTTCAAAATGCCACGATAACACGTCTAAATGTAAACGATCCTAACTCGATACAACCACATAACTTTGAAGTCGCCACATAATTTCGCGGTTAGGGCACTTGACGGGTCACCGGGTTCTATTCCAGTCCAATTACACTGGGTTCTACTATAATAAGTTAACTACCACGAGTTGAACCTTAGTTGAACTATTGAACTCAGAGCGAAGTTCGATTTCTATACAATTTTTGCGGTCACGATTTCATTGTGCATCAGACTTATTGAGGTTTATTGTCCACTAGAGTTTGTTGAGTTTGTATATTCATTTATTCATACATACATACATACTATTACGTCTTTATCCCTAATGGGGCAGACAGAGCATTTTGGGTCTTGCGGTTCTATGCAGAGCCCAGGGCCGCAAGACCCAAAAGCCACTTTTAGCGTCATAGTGGGCGAGAAGATGGAAAAGCAATCAATACAGTGATGAGTTGCTAGCCGCATCGCCTGTTAACATGATTTGCATTTTTGCCCATTCCCTCGATCGCTTTTACGATCTGCGTGGGAAGAGAAGCAGCTGATACATTCTAAGTTTTTTTATTTCTCCCCGACCAGTATAGGAGATCGTTTATTCATAACTTAATCTTATACCTTTAAACGAGCAATTCTTGTATATTTATTTATTTATATATTTATATGTATATAAATTTCAGTTATCTCGAAAACGGCTCTAACGATTTCGCTGAAAATTGGTATATGGGGGTTTTTGGGGTTAAACAATCGAGTCTTATGTTTGGGAAAACGCGTGTTTTCGAGTTTTCATTCGTTTTTCTTTCCACGCAGAATATGGTCGCTAATTTCGTCGCACTGGCCGCCATCCGCTTAGCTCAGCGGTTAAAGATGCTGACCGCTAGAAAGAGTGTTACGGGTTCGAATCCCACTCAGTTAATTACTTTTGTTTTTTTTTTATGTTCAAGTTTATATATAATTTTTTATTTTGTACTGTTTGAGATGTAACCGACCGAGCAAAGCTCGGTCACCCAGGTACTTAATTCATAATTAACAATTGTTAACACACAAATAATACAAACATATATTTTTTACAAAATGTGTCAAGAAATATGCCACTAGTCAAAAATGCCACTCCGAACTGTATCCGGCTCAAAGGTGCCCATTATACTGGCTGCATTTCCTCTTTGGATAGCGATGGATATTCTTTGAACCTTTAAAGAGTTTGTTTGTTTGTAAAATCATTATTGTACAAAGAAGCACATTACAAATATTGTATATTGTACAAGAACATAAAAATACAAGTTAGACTAGATCATTTTAGTAGGTTTAATGAAATAATAAAAAATTAAAAAATTAAAAACAAAGTTGGCAGCCGCCCGGGAAATTTGTATAGAAATGTGGATTTTTTGTTTGCTTTTGACTATTATTTTAACTTTATTATTCTAGTATAGCCCGTGGTTCATTCTTTTCGTGGTGTATTCGTTTACTTTCTTTATTTATTAATAACTCAGATTAGGCTGTTATAAAATCTACACTATAATTAAAGTAGTAAGGAGCTCCAATATTCCCGTACCGCACCTCTCCCACGATCTCGCCTAGTGGAGGGCGTTGAGCGCGCTGCAGCCGCCTGCAGCTGCCTCTACGGTAACGTGATGATATGCAGATAAGTTGCATACCAAAGAAACGTGATAATATGTGATACGTGATATTTACACCTTTAGGTAAAAGTTATTAAATAAATAAATAAATATGGAAAAATTACACTGATTGAGCTACCCCCAAAGTAAGTTCGAGACTTGTGTTATGGGATACTAATTCAACGACACTATATTATAAAACAAACTAGCTGTACCCGCGGGTTTCACTCCCCGCGGTAATTTCGGGATAATGATTACCCTATGTCCTTCCCCGAGTCTCAAACTACATTCATAACAAATTTCATCCAAATCGGTTCATTAGTTTAAGCGTGAAGAGGTTACAAACAAACAAATATACAAACTCACTTTCACATTTATAATATCATTATAGGATAGGATAGGATAGGATAAGAAGTAGTATAGGATAGGATGTATATCCAAGACCTAGGACAATTTGAAAAAGGCCATTTTCCATTGCCCTGTTCGTTACAAAATAACAAAAGATATGTCGTTACGGCGCAACACACAACCCTCTTTTAGTCTTCGCCGTAGTCGGATAAAAAATAACACGGCAGCTTACTACCCAAAGCTGGCATTACTACCAACACAAGCATTCTCTGCCGGAAGTTGTAGGCTTCCGACTTCCGGTCGTTTGCCGCTATTGTGTTCAATATGGATTTACTGTACTATGAAGTATTATTTTCGGATTTACACCGTCTGATGCTTATTTTTAGGGTTCCGTAGCCAAATGGCAAAAACGGAACCCTTATAGATTCGTCATGTCTGTCTGTCTGTCTGTCCGTCCGTATGTCACAGCCACTTTTTTCCGAAACTATAAGACCTTTACTGTTGAAACTTGGTAAGTAGATGTATTATGTGAACCGCATTAAGGATTTGACACAAAAATAGAAAAAAAACAATAAATTTTGGGGGTTCCCCATACTTAGAACTGAAACTCAAAAAAATATTTTTCATCAAACCCATACGTGTGGGGTATCTATGGATAGGTCTTCAGAAATGATATTGAGGTTTCTAATATCATTTTATTCTAAAGCGAATACTTTGCGCGAGAGACACTTCCAAAGTGGAAAAAAGTGTGTCCCCCCCCCCGTAACTTCTAAAATAAGAGACTGATAAAACTAAAAAAAATATATTAAGTTCATTACCATGAAAACTACCAGCGAAAATTGGTTTGACCAAGATCTAGTAAGAAGTTTTTTTTTAATATGTCATAAACTGCAATTTACCTTTCATTCGATCAACTCAAATATAAAAATTAAAAAAAATACTACTACGGAACCCTTCATGGGCGAGTCCGACTCGCACTTGGCCGCTTATTTTTTGTGTCTCTGGCGTTGTAGTACTGGAATGGATGGACCGACTTCGATAGGGTTTTTAAATGTATAACAATGTATTCTCAGTCCATACATTTAATTTTAAAATTAGTATAATTATTAGTTGATGTTTTTGGAGAAAATGCTGCAGTGCAGTTTGTTACCGCTTCTTCTGTACTTGCGCTTCTTTTTCTTATCGTGTGTGTTGGTGACTAACACTAGTGTCAGAGTTTTTAAACCGCCTTAAAGGCCTCTGACATGGTTTTAGGGAACGACCAATGTCAAACACAGTGACCGGGACCGACGGCTTAACGTGCCCTCCGAAACACGGATCATTTTACCTATCAGACAATCAGGTGATTAGCTTGCAATGTCTTAACCAAACTAAGACTTGTTGTCTTAGTTTGGCGGGGGCTACGACTTTGACACAAAGTCGTAGCCCCCGCCGGGAATCGAACACGCGACCTCCGGGTATGAGCCGAACGCTTTAACCTCTACACCACGGAGATAGTACTTGCGCTTAGGAAGCGGCAGTAAACTAAGGTTGTAAGTAAATGATCTGACGTCAACATTTACCTTTTGAGAAATCGAAAGAAATATAAAAAAGTGACAATTATTATTAACAAGTGATACAAATATCCAAAGATAAATGATTTTTGACTTTTTAAGTGTAAGCTAGTTCCTTTGCGGTGGTTCTTAGCTATGTTTGATAAAAATCGGTTCGATCGTTTAAAAGTTATACAGATACAGATACATTTTCACGTCTATGTCCCTGACAGGGTAGACAGAGCCTAGGGCTGATAGGCCCAAAGGCCACGCTTAGCGTGGTGGTGGGCGTTAAGATGGAAAAGGAATCAAAACAGTGGTGGGTTGCTAGCCGCATCGCCTATTACTATGATTCAAATCTCGCCATTCCCTCGATCGGCTCTTACGATCTGCGCGGGAAAAGAAGCAGCTCGTATATTCTAAGTTTTTTCTTTTCTCCCAGACCAGCATGGAAGAAAAGTTTTAAAAGTTATTGGGAGTAAACTTCACTAGATAGCTTCTTTATCTCTTCGGTGAATTCTTGATAGTCGGGGATTTTTTATCGACAACCTCCGTGGCCTAGTGGTCACCATGCCAGGCTGCCACACTAGAGGTTCCAGGTTCGATATATGATAGTTTTCATATTGACCTTAGATGTTTATGTATCTTCTTCTGCCTTACCTTTTCCCATTTTATTTGGGGTCGGCGCAGTATGTCTTATCCCTCCATATTCCCCTATTCCCCGTCATTCCTTCTTCCACCCCAACTATACTCATATCATGCTTAATGCACTCCATCCATCTTTTCTTTGGTCTTCCTCTTCCTTTACGTCCATTTACCTACATATTTAGTGTCTTTTGCGTTACATGTTCTCTTTCTCTTCGCATAACGTGTCCAAACTAAGCCAATCTGTTACTTCTTACCTTGTCCGTTATCGGTGCAACATTCAAGCTACCTCTAATGTACACGTTTCTCACCTTATCCTTCCGCGTCACTCCGCACATCCATCTCAACATCCTCATTTTCGCAGAATGGAGCCTTTTCTCGTCCTGCACTTTTGTGGCCCAGCATTCTGAACCATATAACATTACCGGTCGTATATAGTTAGATGTTTATGTATACAGTTTGTTAATGTTGGGTAGGTTGTGTAGGTTCTATTTATCGGCTTCATCATCATAATCATTTCAGCCGCACTACGTCCACTGCTGGACATAGGCCTCTCCCAAAGATTTCCAAAATGACCGATCTAGAGCGGCTTGCATCCAGCGCCTTCCAGCGACCTTGGTTATTAGAAACGAGGAAATTCGTAGGAGAACTAAAGTCACTGACATAGCCCAGCGGATTAGCTCGTTGAAATTGCAGTGGGCGGGACACATAGCGCGACGAACCGATGGCCGATGGGGCAAAAAGGTTCTCGAATGGCGACCACGTACAGGCAAGCGAAGCGTATTTATCGGCTATTCCCATCCAATAAAAATTTGCTGCAGCTTCATACATTTTGGAACGGTATGTAATTAACTTTGTATGGAGCCGCAGATTTTTTTGCGATTTCAGGTATAGGAGAAACCGATAAACAGAACCTACACAAGCTAGCAGTGGCGGAGCCTTCAAAGAAGCCGATTCCCATCGAGTTCCCTTAGGGGTTTATAATATATACGCATTTATTACTAACAACAATTTTATCCTACGTATATCGGCGCACCGCGCATTAAAATGTTCATTATTATGCGCGGCATCATCAACTAGCATCATTGCACTCACTTACATATTCAAAATACGAAAATTTTCGCTGGTTGTTCAAATACACTCACAATGATACTCGTACATTTTGTATAAACACGCTCAGAGATAAAAATTGGTGAATTATAAGCCGAACATTGAACGAATTATTATCCTATATAGAAACTATGCATTTAATTCGTTTCATAGTTAGCTGTACTAGCGCAAATTCTCACCCAACGCCACTGCAAGCTACCCAAGATTACCCTAACGGATCGGACAGGGTTTTTGTAATATACTGTATATGTATTTTTTCTAAAAATAGTACCGTTGAGTTATCCCTTAACAAGTCTCGAATTAACTTTTAGGCTAGCTCAATTTAAGTGATTTGTCCGTATATATTTATTAAATATTTCTATGCATGAGAGACTTATTTTCTGTACTTCCCAATATTCAAATGTGTTAAACCAGCTTTAAAATACACACTGCAATTGCATGAACTAAGAAAAATGCAGTTAAATAAATCAGTACACCCACTACTCTACTAGAGCCGACAATTTATGTACTTGTTTGTGTAGAGGCGGCAACTATCTGTCGATCTACCAATTAAATTGGAGGAACAGCGTGAAATGTAGACTTAAGAATGGTTGTAGAATGGACAATTTGTTATTTAAAAAGGACATTTAAATCTTTCTATGTAAAATTTTCTTCGTTGTGAAATAAGACCTTACGTTGTGAGGTAAAGACGTGATAGTATTTATGTATGTATGAAACTTATTTATTTTTACTATACATTTATTGTAGAAATAAATGTATGATAATAGAAATAAAAGACCATATGTAATTATAAGGTATTTACTGAGTATGGTACCTACATAAACTGTGTATCTTATAATAGTTTTTTACGTAACTTTTACCTTTTTTTAAATAAAGGAATTTATAAATTTTAAGAAGCAAAATACCTTTTTAAAATTCTCATGTCCAATTAAATAAATAAATAAATATATAGGGACAAATTACACTAATTGAGTTAGCCCCAAAGTAAGTTCGAGACTTGTGTTATGGGATACTAACTCAACGTTACGATATTTTAAAACAAATACATACATAGATAAACATCCAAGACCCAGGACAATTTGAAAAAGACCATTTTCCAACTTGCCCTGACCGGGAATGGAACCCGGGACCTCTGGGTGGCGGACTAGCATGGTGACCACTACGCCATGGAGGTCGTCAAGTTAAAAGTAAATTAAATACCTACTTTTAATCTTTTAAAAAAATAACGAAGTAATCTATCTACAGAAAACTTGCTCATAAAAACCCTGAACCAACCTTTAACTAAAATCAGGAATAAATTTTAGTAAAACAAGAAAATCTAGTTTAAAATGCTACGAATTCCAGTTGAATTACTTTGACCCACATTTAACTAGTCATTTCTACAAACCGGCGAGACTTTATTTAATTCTTTTGGGGTCAGCATTATCGCCAAACGCCTTCTGGAAGCGAGCCAAAAATATTCCCAACCATAACCACACAGTTCTAGTTATTTCAAGTTAGTTCACAGAATATTACGACAACGGATAGACATTTCTTTTGAGCGAATTGAAGTCTTAACTTGAAAAGTTTTATTGTTAAGAGGATTGTTCTGATCATTCTTAGAAATGTTTCTGGTGTTATTGTAAGTGAAACGTTTCGATTTTCATTTTTTTAACTATGTATGAATGATGCTTTCCGTTTACTTCGTCGTTTTGCCGTATTAATGCCGATAACATTATGAAAGCACAAACAAGGGACCACTTCAAGATGCTTGTAATTCGACACTATCGCGAAAAAGCAATGCTGCATGATAGTTTATTAAACATATTCATATTTATGTAAGTTTATGATTTGTATTTATTATTATTATATATGTATTATGGTTAATTTTGTTATTATATATGCCCTATTATATTATAATACACCCTAATTTATTTCTTTAGATATACCTACTTGTATAGTTAAATTTGCACCCCATCTATCATCTTTTCTATTACGTCCCAAAGGTGAACTGGTAGACAATGCTTAGCATTAAGTTGTACCTTTTGTACTATAATCTTAAGATTTTAAGTGCAATTAACTAAATAAAAAAAAAAAATGTAACTATATAAGTTTTTCCTAACTTTTATTGTTGCATCACTAAATTTAAATTATTTTTCTTAATTATTGTTCTGAGGACTTTGTTTATTTTTAAACACCAAACCAACCTAAAATACCATTGTGAAATAAACTATCATTTTCAATGAAATCATTTCATTTATTTATTTAGTTTTTTACATTATAATAAAAAAATTAGAAAAAATCACGCCACGTATTTTATTAACTGTTAAGATTTCTACACCTGCATAACTCTTCTAACCATAGATCAAACACTAACAATTGAGCATCTAATTAAAATAGATGACCCATTTCCAAACTTATAAAGATTAAGTGCCGTGATTCCTATGGAGATTTAAGTCGAACATACAATTGAGGTACATATGTCCATCCATCAATAGCATCCTTTATGTCATCTTTTCAGGGCAAAGGCCTCCTCCATATCTTACTATCTTTGTCTTTTCCTTGCCACCTGCATCCAGTTGCGGCCTCATCATCATCAGGTCTTTTTGCTCCACTACAGGAGCACGACCCTCTCTGTACTACCGGAGCCATACTTGGTCAGAGCAGCCAGAGGACTTGGCCTACACTATCCACGCTAACTAGACGGGTTGGAGAGGTTCATGGGTGTTTCTAAGCTTTATTTAGCTTGTATTTCCTAAGTCGCCTTCTATAACTTCCACGGGAGGACTTGGAGTGGCCCTATCCTACTACGCTGGTAACCACCAGTTGCGGTTTGAGTGACGCTTAATATCGTCCATCCACTGCCGGGTGCCTGTCTGACACTAGACTTCACTGACTTGAGTCCTTTCTTGCTATGTGACCTGCTCACTTCCATTTTTGTCATTTTATTGTATAACGACCTTGACTTTGGTCCTCCTTCGAATCACTTCATTTCGTATACGATCGGGCAATGTTATTCCAACATTGCTCTCTCCTCTGAGCAATTTCGTTTTTTTCATAGGTGAATACGCACATTTCATAGGTGGGCGCATATTATTGATCAAAAACTTTACTTCTGAACTTTAGTGGAACGATTTTTGATCTAAGGATCTACACTTGCTCCAAAAGCATTTTGCACATCATGTATTACCTAATCAGATATTGAAAGTACCACAGTTGTGCCAACATGTGGCCTATGACCAACATAACATTTGATCGGTACTATTATTACTCGACATATATTTTGTTCGACTAATGTTTTAGGTATTTGACAAGGAATTTAGACAAAACGGGTATAAAACCAAAAACCTAGACAGAAAACAGAATCAAAGTAGTGTCAGGTTGACCCATCTCTTTTGATATGATTTCTCAAGATATTCTCAAGACATATTAAAGAGTCTATTTCATTAATCTACTTTTAAAATCTGCGCAAAGTGGGAAGAAAAATTTCAACAAAACAAATCTCTCAAAACAAACAAGGAACTGCTTTTTCTTTTGTTTAATTTTTTATCACAGAGTTAACAAGATCGTAATTTTTAGCATGAAAAGTAAAAATATTATATCTATACCGTTAATTCACAAAAGCAAAGAGGTTAAACAAAAATTTTAACTGCCATTTATTTTAAAAACAACATTTGAATCTAAAATATAAAAAATGAGATAACATTTCTTTCTTTCATAGTGAACAAAAATAATTTCCGTCTAAATAACATGGAGCGTTAACCCTAAAATATTGACACTGTAAGGACGAACACAATATTCATCTGATAGATAAAAAATATAGCTCGTTATGATCAATTGTTTGGTGCAAGGTCATAAACGAAAGCGATAATATCTTCAAAATCACTATTTGTCTGTAAACCTGTCACAATTTCTAATACGCTTTTTTTCAACAAGTCAAATCAGATACTTTTTTCTTAACGTCAAAACAAACAGGTTCTATGGGATTTTGTATGAAATACATGAAGATGACGTCATAGTCTTTAGGAGTCAATAGCGTTCTTAATTATCAGTTTTACTGCAGTAATAAATTTAAAATTACGTTAAAATGGATGTGTTCAAAAACAAGTGACTTTTTATTCTGTTATCAGTACAAAATAATTTATTTTTGACTTAGGAAAAAACCGTTGTTATATGCCCAATAATCTGCTTATATACGAGTCTTTGAGTCTTGTAAATTCTGGCTCTGTCTACCTAAAAAGGATAATATTACGTATTTATATATTTTTTTATGTAAGTGTTCTTTGATAAAACTACTTTGTGTACTTCTGCTACTAGTTAATTCATGTTATAACATACTTTAATGTTAAATTACTGTTTAAAACTAAGATTGTAACCAAATACTAGAGTGCAGATGCTGCTTCTCCTACACCAGTGAATTGCGTCGTCGTATTTTCAATGCAGTCAACTCTACAATATAATAAATACTTTTTGAATGGGCTTCGCTCCTCTTGGGAATTTCGGGATATAAACTATCCTATGTCCTGTCCTGGGTATAAAACTATATCCATATTAAATTTCATCTAAATAGATTCAGTGGTTAAAGCGTGAAGTGGTAACAAACAAACAAATCACTTTCGCATAGTTGGAATAGGAATAGGATAGTAGGATTAAAACAACTAGTAACCTGCTTGTTAACTTTTCAACCACGAAATGAAATTACTTTTACTAATTCTTATTTTTTTCATGGAATTCAAAGTTTTGTTTTAGTGCTGCGTATTTAATTATAAAAATATCTGTCTTATCTCAGCGTTGTCCCAGTTGCATCCTCAGCTGTAACGCTGATAAGGCTTATAAGTTTCTTAGCGGACGTTAAGAAACTTCTGTAAAAATATCTTCTAATATATATTATACATATATTTAAAAGTATGTTTTATTTTATTTTATTTTAATGACTTATTATTCGAATTTTACGCCTTTTCCATCTTAACGCCCACCACCACGCTAAGCGTGGCCTTTGGCCTTAACGGCCTTGGGCTCTGTCTACCCCGTCAGGGATATAGACGTGAAAATGTATCTGTATGATAAAAATTAAATATTTTCTTACATTTATCAATAACACATACAAATCGCTATCGCCTTTGACCTAAACCACATCCCACCCCCATACATCATTGGAAAAATTAATTTCTAAATTGATTATCCCAGAGATGACATACGGGCATTAATTAAAAAAATTAAGGTCTCTCGCTGCGTCGGATAATCGAATGGCTAGCCAACTAATTGAGTTTACATTGAACAAATTTGTATTGATCAATAAGGTTTAACAACGTGTCAGGAATAATATTATTATCTAGATTGATCGTTAGCAAATAGAAAAATAACGAACTTTACGTACCGTTGTCTTATAATTTTTTTTAAATAAATTTGTTAAATATTTTAATATAATTAACACAGTGTTTATTTATTATTATAACACCAACCTTTGATCAAGGGCGGATCCAGCTTTGGTGCCAGGGGAGGAGTCACATAATGTCACCTTTCTATGGATACAGTCCCTTTTCTATGGGACATAACCTCGCTTCCAAACAAAAAAGAATTTTCCAAAATCGGTCCAGACGTCTTATAATAATCGGTGAACATTCATAAAAAGAAAAAATTAAAGATCGCGATTAATTGATACCCTCTTCCTTTTTAGAATGTCGGTTAAAAACGAGAACTATAGTTATGGCTATAGCCATAGACATAGAATTGTAATATCTTAAATATATAGAACCAACTTTACGATTTGGTTTAAACCAATATTCACCCTAATTGATTTGACAGTGACGTAAGAGAAGATGACATATAGTGGGAGGTTTAAACCTGAAGTAAAGTTAGTCCACGTTTTATAATAAGACGGTAAAGGACTCGTATCCAGGGTCGTAAAATTAAAAAAAAAAATTGTTTCCAGGTCAAGTCATAAAATCACCAACAATACATACTTTAAAACGAATCTCAATTATAATAACTCAATCTGGGTTTAAAAATACACCGTAAAAGTTAACACTCTTTGATATACGAGAACTTTCATCTTTAAGCAATTTACAACTTTATTTACAAACGGTAAGGTTGTAAATCGCGTCAATTTTTTAAGTGCAGTAGCAGTTTTTATTTATGCCTTCCATATTTTTAAAAGCCAATAATTTAAAAGGTGTAAATTTTTCGAAACATGTTAAAATTAAGGGCTTATTTTATTGTTCAGACAAGAGTGGTCCAATTATAATATATTTTTACCCGACTTCGCCAGAGGAAGAGTACATTTTTAATTAAGTAAGTATTAAGTAAGTACCTATATTACTTGCATCATCATCATCAGGTCTTTTTGTCTCCACTGCAGGAGCACGATCTTCTGTACTACCAGAGCCATACTTGGCCAGAGCAGCCAGAGGACTTGCCTATACTCTCCTCGCTGGCCACACGAGTTGGAGCGGTCTCATTGATGTCTATAAGCGTTGTTTACCTTGTATTCCCTAAGTCGCCTTCTACGACATCCACGGGAGAACTTAGAGAGGCCCTATTCTACTTTTCCGGAAACCACACGGCTTATATATCTATATTGGTTAGCACACACGATACTGCTGCCTAAAGGGCTTGAAAGTTAGCTGGAAAGATGTGATTAGACTTGACACTGGATAAATTAGTATATGAAACAGCCACAAAAATATCAATCAAAACCAAAAACCGACTTTAGCCCCTACAACCTATTTTGATAAAATTTACTATGGAACCACCTAATACGCCCTTTCAAACTAAAATATTAATCCAAATCGGTCTAGGCGTCTTCAAATAATCATTTAACACCCATAAAAAACATAAAGTTTGGGATGAACTGTTAACCTCTTCGTTTTTGAAAGTCCGTTAAAAACGGCTTAGAATAGAAACAAAACAAGTTTTTAGGTACAAGAAACTAGAAAAGAAAGATTTTTTTGATAAAAAACCTCTTTCTTCCTAATTAAGCCAACCTATTTTGTTCATTAATGAAATGACTGATCCTAACATCTCTCAATCCAGCCAACACTATTGTTGTGTACTCCACATTGTTCCCAGGTTAAGACCCTCTCCATGAGCCGTAAAACGCCTCGACACGCGATTCCAACATTTCGGTCTAGGTTCACCTTTTGTGTTTTTGTAAGTACCTTAGACTGGTTATAATGATACGAGATTTTGTAAATAAAAAGGAATGGTACACAACAAAAGACAACTTATATTTAGTTCAAGTTAGTTTACTTCCTTTTATGCTGGTCTGGGAGAAACGAAAAAAAAAATCAGTTTATTTTAAGTGAAAACTTTTTTAGGCGCAAGATTAGAAAAAAAAACATTGAACTTGCGACCTGTTACCGACACCAAAGTTTTGTCGGCAATACAGGAGTGCCGCTATTTTCTAAAATTATATTTTTGTTATCTTTTAAAATACTTTATTTTGATTCCCAAAATCGATATATTTTGAATAAAAATATAATATGTAAATATTTTAATAATTTAGCGTCTAAATCCGCCAATTAGTTTTTTTTATATGTATATCCAGTTTCACTATGACAATTTTTACGAATCTAACGACTACCCTCAAGCTGAAATTAATAAGTTTTTGGCTTTTGGCAAATTTACTTGAAAATCTATGTAAGTAGGTACATACATATAAATAGTCGAGAAACATAACCCTTCATCTGACGCAGTCGGGTAAAAAGAATTGAAGTCAACAAGACGTTCTAGCTAACTTGAACAATTCCCAGAGAATCATGACAAAATAGAAGTTTCATTTTACAAGCAAAATCAATAGAATGCGGCAATATAAATATGTATGTGAGCTGTCGTGTTACACAAAACATCGATGGAGCGGAAGTGAAACACATTTTATACGTTAAATTGTTTATCATCATTATCATCATCAGATCTTTTTATCTCCATTGCAAGAGCACGACCCTCTCTCTACTACCAGAGCCATACTTGGCCAGAGCAGCCAAAGGACTTTGGCCTATACTCTCTTCGCTAGCCAGACGGATTTGAGAGGTCTCATTGATGTTTATAAGCTTTGTTCAGCTTGTATTTCCTAAGTCTTCTACGATATCCACTGGAGGACTTTGAGTGGACCTAATTTACTCTACCGGAAACCACACGGCATACATTTGTTTATCAAGTTTCCTTTTTAGGGATCCGTACCTCAAAAGATAAAACTCGAAGGATCACTTGCTTGGTTAACTATGAAGTATCTACGGCTGCAAAATGTGGAAGTTATCAAAAAAGCTAATTACGAATAGTTTGTAACTTGCCATCGTTTGACATAAGGTTGAAATTGTAGAAAAAATAATGCTAGAGTTAAAGGAATACGGACCGTTGCTTCACAGACATAAGAAACATTTTGGCTTGTACAGCGCAATAGGCTAATAAATCGAAAGTCATTTGCGCGGCGTGCAAACTAAGTGGGACTTTAGTACGCTGTAACAGGGTTTACTATTCTATGCTCTTTCGCAAGTAAAGCGACACTGGGCGTGGTCCACAGATCCGTGGATGGGTGACCTCAAGTGGCATAAAAAAAATATTCTTATTCCTCCGTGCTTTTAAACGCACGTATAAGCCATTGATCCCGGCTGTCATCATTGTATGGCAGTCATTAAGCTATGTCAGATGCCTTTAAGCAGCTTAAAAAATCTGACACCAGTGTTGGCCACTTACATTCACGAAAAACAAACAAACAAACTATTTTATGACACTAGACCTAGCGATGAACGTCGTTACGTCGACTTACTAGTAAAAATGTTTAAAGAAGACGTAGGTATTAAACGTTTCTATACTTTAAATATTTTATGCATCAGCGTTCACGTATTGCCGCTATCTGATCATAAATCGCTAATATGATCCGATCGCGTTTGTCTGTATTTCTGTTACATTTTTGGGGCTCGACTTTACGTAATCTATGGAATTCCGCCATATTTGTTGCCGAATCCATGTCTTACTGAATATCGTTTATAATGTTTTAGAATTTGAGACGACCTCTGTGGCCTAGTTGTTATCATGCCACGCTGTCATACTGAAGGTCCTGGGTTCGATCCCCGGTCAGATCTAGATGGATAATGATGTTTTTCAGATTGACCTGAGTCTTTGATGTTTATGTTTTTGTTATAAAATATAATATCGCTGAGTTAGTATCCCATAACACAAGTGTCTTAGGTCTGCTTAACCACAACTGGTATAATATCTTTCTTCAGTTTTTCGTGCTTCGGAAGACTCGTTAAGTCGTTGATCCCAGCTGTCATTGTATGGCAGTTGTCTATGTCAAATGCCTTTAGGCACCTTTAAGAATCTGACTCCAGTGTTGGTCACTTTCACTCACGATTAATAAAGAAATAATATAAATACCTAAATCGACCAGTTTGCAACCACTTTATAAAATACTAGCTAGGCTTCGCTCCCCGTGGAATTTCAGGATAAAAACTATCCTATGTCATTCCCTGCGTATCAGACTATATCCATATCAAATTTCATCTAAATAGGTTCAGTGGTTTAAGCGTGAAGTGGAAACAAACGAACAAATATACGAACTCACTTTCGCATTTATAATATTGGTAGGAAAGTGCATTAATTGTTAACCCGTTAGCTTCCCATTCGGTCATTTCGACCACAGAGGATTATGGGACCGTTTCTTAATGCCGGTTAAGTGCGTGTTAATGTCCTTTTATGGTCTGTGGGCAATTCAGGTTACGGTTATTTTGTTCCTTTTCATTTATGGAACTGGACAAGTTGAGTGTTTTTATGTTTTTTTCTTCTTATGTATAAGACGCGTGGGAGAGGCCTTTAGTAAATCATTAAATATCTAAATAAATATGGTTTAAAAAATATACTGAAACACTTTAAGGAACAACTTTCCCAAAGAAATATATATATATCGAAATTTGAAAAATATTTTTTAACCTCTCGTAAAAATTCACCGATTAAATGATCCAAATTTGTATGGATAGCAAAAAGAAATATTTTTTATATTTCGATACATGTTCATATGGGAAAGTTACTCAGTATCGTGGAACGAATTTACCCTTTAAATAAGCGACCAAGTACGAGTCGGACTCGCCCATGAAGGGTTCCGTAGTACCAAATAACATAATATAAAAGTCTTGTAGTATGTTTCTTTAATTTTTATATTTGAGTTGATTGAATGAAAGGAAAATTGCCGTTTACGATTTATGACGTATTAAAAAAAAACTACTTACTAGATCTCGTTCAAACCAATTTTCGCTGGTAGTTTTTATGGTAATGAACTACATATATTTTATTTAGTTTTATCATTCTCTTATTTTAGAAGTTACGGGGGGGGACACACTTTTTTCCACTTTGGAAGTGTCTCTCGTGCAAAGTATTCGGTTTAGAAAAAAATGCTATTAGAAACCTCAATATCATTTTTGAAGACCTATCCAAAGATACCCCACACGTATGGGTTTGATGAAAAATAAATTTTTGATTTTCAGTTCTAAGTATGAGGAACTCCCAAAATTTATTGTTTTTTTTCTATTTTTGTGTTAAAACCTTAATGCGGTTCACATAATACATCTACTTACCAAGTTTCAAGAGTATAGGTCTTATAGTTTCTGAAAAAAGTGGCTGTGACATACGGACGGACAGACAGACAGACATGACGAATCTATAAGGGTTCCGTTTTTGCCATTTGGCTACGGAACCCTAAAAAGGCTTTGTATACTCGTATTTGTAGCCCATAAGTTTATAACATGAAGCCCGCTGAATTAGAAAGTATCCTGGATCAAAAAAAAAAGATTTGGTACAGTTAATAGACTCAAACGTCACAAAACAATTTCACATCATTTCTAACGTGATTTTAGATTTGTTGCGGAAAGACAGCAAAAAGAGAAACAATGTTCATATTTTTCGAGTTCTAAACAGGAATGTAGGTAACTGTTGTTTTTAACTCACTAAATGGGAAACAATCGACACACAAGGAAGAAACTATGACGTCATTAGACTTTCTTTCTTATCATTCCCACAGAAAATGTTTGTGGTACCATTTGACGTTAAGAAAAAGGTATCTGATTGGAGTTATTAGAAACTTCCATAATGTGCTAGTTTGTGTGTGTAGATTCATTATACATCCTATACACCTTTGAATCTATCCTGCAATCAATAATATGGATTCTGTCGGCACTCCCACATATTCTTTGCAGTCCCACGTATTTTTGCCATACTTTGTACTGCAGAAATACTGACACCCACAAGCTGAAAAATAACGTTATATTTCTTGCACGCTCTTTGAATAGCGACAAGTTTCTTTTGATTTCTTTTTATACTTTTTCTATGATAATTGCGTGTTTTCTTTCAAGCTTTTTATTACTTTCAAATACTTTTGAGTTGAGACTTTCCAATTTATTTATTTTCAATTGCTTCCAATTATACATTATTGTGTCACTAATAATATCACTTGTTATTGATCAAATTCATTCATTTGAACATCATCATCATCATCAGGTCTTTTAAGTTTCCACTGCAGGAGCTAGACCCTCTGTACTACTAGAGCCATACTTGGCCAGAGTGTAGGTCCAAAGGGTTTGGCCTACACTCTCCACGCTGGCCAGACGGGTTGGAGAGGTCTCATTGATATTTTCTAGCTTTGTTCAGCTTGTATTTCCTAAGTCGCCTTCTACGACATCCACGGAAAGATTATATCATCATTTAGTTTCATTCGTTTTCAAAAGTTTTCCAAAATGACCGATCAAGAGCGGCCTGCATCCAGCGCTTTCCTGCGACCCTGGTCAGGTCATCTAACCACCTTGTAGGTTCTACGCTTCGCTTGCCGGTACGCGGTCGCCATTCGAGAACCTTTTTGCCCCATCCCATTAAAAATGTTAGTTGTCACTATTAAGGGACTTACCGCGATTAATTTAGTTTTTTGCCAGTTATTGCGACGACCCTTTTGCTGTCATGATCGCTGGCCGACTGACTGACATCATGTTGTTATACAGGATGACTTTTTACAAACCAGCCAAATTTTTAAAGCAAGTTCAGTCCATGATCCTTACCACCTTCCACAAAAAAAGTTACTAAAAATCGATAAAAAAAATTCGTCCGCCCATACAAAATGAAATATGGGAAGCCGAATTTTTGTTTTCGGTATTCGTTAATTGTTTTCATGGAAAGTAGTTCAGTATCATGGTCAGACCTTGCTCTAAAAATTTGGCTGGTAGTTAAAAAGTCATCCTGTATGTTGATTGTGACATTTAAAAAAAAGTATCTGTTTATCACTTATTAAAATGCAAATCATGTTAACAGGCGATGCGGCTAGCAACCCATCACTGTATTGATTGTTTTTCCATCTTCTAGCCCACCATGACGCTAAAAGTGGCTTTTGGGTCTTGCGGCCCTGGGCTCTGCATAGAACCGCAAGACCCAAAATGCTCTGTCTGCCCCATTAGGGATAAAGACGTGATAGTATGTATGTATGTATCACTTATTGGAAACTAGCGGATTTTCAATCAAAATAAATGTCTAGCTTATTACCATATCCTTATTCGGGACTACAAATTCTTTTTTACTTTTTTGTCCCTCAACCCTTCGACGGTCAAAACATGGAGATTTACTTTAATTCGCTGTCAGCGGGCGGTGAGTACGAGCCTTTATAAATTACACGCGCAGCGGGGCATCACACCCTTAAGTGGTGGCATTGTTGGGAAAGAATAGAGGTTGCTCTTATGGTTCCGTATAGAAGTTATGGGTTATTTCGGACGTCGCGCTCTATTGCAAAATGGGATGTTGAGAAAATGTCACATTTATAATACTAGACGGATGAGATGGTTCTTTTCGTTCTTTCGGTCGTATTAGTCCTTGTCATGTAAGCAGAAAAATAAATTAATGTTAGGGACTATATTATGTGACGTTGCTTATTAAATTGGATACTTTCCTGGGTCAAAAATAAATTGTTTGGTACAACTAAGAAAATAATGTCACTCGTCATGATCTATTTTCAACGTGATCTTAGATTTTTATTGCAGACAAACTGATATTACTGTTATTTGACTCCAAGAAGCTATAACTTCATAAGTTAAGACTTATGACGATATAGTTTCTTTATACAAATCCCATAGAAAGTGTTTGTTTTGACGTTTAGAAAAAGTTCTACTTTGAGTTGTTGGGAAGTAGCAAATTCCTACTTTGTTCCATTTATGTTTATAGTTGATTATGACTTATAGTGTGTGTTAGTGACTAACACTAGTGTCAGAGTTTTTAAACCGCCTTAAAGGCCTCAGACATGGTTTTAGGTAATGACCAATGTCAAAGACAGAGACCGGGACCGACGGCTTAACGTGCCCTCAAAAGTACGGATCATCTTACTTATCAGACAATCAGGTGATCAGCCTGCAATGTCTTAACCAAACTAGGACAACAACACAAAATTGTCGCCCCCGCCGGGAATCGATCCCGCAACCTCCGGGTATGAGCCAAACGCTTTAGCCACTAGACCACAGAGGCAGTTCACTACAATCCAGAGCGAAAAGAAAGGATTCCACAATTGAATCACGAGTGTAGCGAGTGATTCTTCGGTGGAATCCTGAATGAACCCTTTTGTTTTAGAAAGATATTCAACGTACAGACACATTTTTTACTGTTTTATTATATGTATTGATATACGGACCCCTAACTTTAAAAGTAGACGATTCATAACGGCTTGTAAACGCGTGTAACTTTTTGTTTCCTTGACTGATTGTTTCAACACGTATCGGATTCTAAAACGATTTTAAATTATACGAGTAGAAGTTATTTATAAACCACGATATGGATATTACTGCACCAATTTATAAGAGTTAGTTTCGAATCGACATGCGATTTAGACAATAAGCGTTTTAGACGAGTTGCTACATAGACTACTTGCGTTTAAGACCATTCGCGACTAACTCATTTAAAAGAGTTTAGGCATGTGGAACAAAAAATTTTTTAGCTCATTAGGTAAATTATTAAAAAGTATGGTTTACGTATTTTTTTCTGGTTAGCAAATAATGATGAAAATACAGCGCATTGCATGCATCGCATCTCAGCTCTCAAATCAGCTACGTTTTTAAACCAATAGTGACGTTTCTTCTTTCCGAAACTTCGAAGTATGTATCTTTGTGAATTTCTACTACATTGCAGAAACGAAAAAATGAGTCCTTAGTTTTCGGATAATATAAATAATCTAGTTGAGATATTTTGGATATATAATTATTTTATTATTATTTTATTTAGACTTATCTAGATGAGTCTAAATAAAATATATTTTTTACCCAGTTCACAGCCTTACATATTATAGTGTAAAACTTTTGATTTTTTCTATCGATATAATAAAAAATCCGTATTTCATATTAAAATGGTGACATACTTACTTATAATATGCTTTACTATTTAGGAGGACAGATAGATATTACATGTGTATAAGTGTTTTTTTTTTATAGAAAGTTTCCGAATGTTAATAATAAAATTATATGATCTCTGTCATAAACAATAAAAACATTATGTCATTCCTTAAAATGCGTGTGCAGATCTATAAACTATGTTAGATCGTGTGATTATGAAGTCATTGGATTATGCGCATACGCTGCGCGATATTCTGAAATTTGATGTAGCACGTTCGCTAATTGAGACACGCAGTGGTGCTCAAACTGTGTTCGCTTCGAATTTTAATTCGATGGTTAATTGTTTTAAATGTTCTGTGGATTTCATTATCTTTTACGGCCTTAAATATACTGAAATACAGAATAGATTTGTTTGATTTATCTCACCTACGGTCTCATCATTATGAAGTCTTTTTGTATCCACTACAGGAGCACGACCCTCTTTGTACTGCTAGAGCCATACTGGGCTAGAGCAGTCAGAGAATTTGGCCTACACTGTCCTCAGACGAGTCGGAAAGGTCTCACTGATATTTATAAGCTTGGTTTAGCTTGTATTTCCTAAGTCGCCTTCTACGACATCCACGAGAGGACTTGGAGTGGCCTATTCTACTCTGCCGGAAACCATACGGCAGCATCTACGGTCTAATCAAATGTTATTAAGATGTTACTCGCCAGATTTGGCCGTGTGGTATCCGGTCTACAATAGAACTACTTCATCACTTCCTGTAAATGGAAAAAGAAGCGACTTTTTAATTTTTAGGAAGAGTTAACGTCGGGCGGTTGCTGGTTGTAAAAGTTTTCGCACAAATGCAGTCCTAAAAGAGGGTTGACGTTTGGCAGACGACCGGTGGTTAAACTTCTATTCCACTATTTATTTTTCTTGAGAATTTACTTGCTTCTTTAATTATCTTACTAATATGATGTCCTTTTCAGCAGCGAACTTACCTGTAAAGAAAAAGAAAATATCAATTAGTATAACATGTATCAGTATAAGTTTATTTTAAGTACGTTTATGTAGGTGTGTTTATTCAATTATTCATGTATCTTGTCTTTTTATTTATTTTTGTATTGTACACGCCAATTACCTCTTTCTTTCCATTTCCTCTCGCGGGTCTACTGGAAGGAATTTCTTTAGAAATAAGCAGTAGCACCTATGTAGGAACTATATTTACTTTATTTTTTATTATTGTCTAGTATAGCCCGTGGTTCGATTTATTACGGGTATGTCCCTTCCACGTTGCATATTTTAGAAAGGCATTAAAATCTTTCTGTATATGCATTAGGTAGGGGATAAATAGATAGGGGGCCGGCCTAAGTATCTCGTTGGTCCTCTGTATTATGAAAGCAATAAAAACTTATTTCTTTCTTATCGTGTGTGTTAGTCACTAACACTAGTGTCAGAGTTTTTAAACCGCCTGTAAGGCCTCTGACATGGTTTTAGATAACGACCAGTGTCAAAGACAGTGACCGGGACCGACGGCTTAACGTGCTCTCTACAACAATAAACACTAAGATATGGAAACGAAAGAAAAATCTATTTGCTTAATACTGGGATATACCTAAAAGGCTCGTTTTAAATAAATAAATCAGGCAGAAAGCTAAAAACTAACTTTTATTCATTTTTCTCAAGAAAGTTCAAAAAATTACAACTGCAGAAAACTGCGGGTGATTGCATTGTGGCACGTTTGGCCTGCAATGCAGTGGCTCTCAAACTTTCAAGTGTTAGCGCTTTATTAGTTTTACGACGGATGTTTTCAGATTTATTCTTATTCATGTAGTTATTTATCTTTTATGCTGGTCTGAGAGAAAAGAAAAAACGTAGAATGTACCAGCTCTTCCCGCGCAGATCGTAAGAGCCGATCAAGGGAATAGACGATGCGGCTAGCAACCCATCACTATTTTGATTCCTTTTCCATCTTAAAGCCCACCACCACGCTAAGCGTGGCCTTTGGGCCTGACGGCCCTGGGCTCTGTCTACCCCGTCAGGAATATAGACGTGAAAATGTATCTGTATCTGTTTGTAGTTATTTATTGCAAAGTAAATATTTTTTCTAGAAAATGTATTAACGTTAATACCTTAAAAGTTGAAGCTTTGTGAAATGTGTAAGATGCCAATCCTACTAATATTATAAACGCGAAATTTTTTAAGTATGGATGGATGGATATTCGTTACTCTTTCATGGAAAAGCTACAGAATGGATTTTAATTAAACTTTACAAAAAAATAGCTTATACATCAGAATAACACATAGGCTACAATTTATAAAGTGTGTGATATTCCTTCGCAGACAAAGCTGCGGGCACCAGCTAGTATCTTATATATTTGGCAATGCATTTCTAAATTGAGAACTTAAGTAAATGTCAGAGATAAAATACTTTTTCATCTCATCTACTCAAAAACCGACGTTTTCATCCGAAAACATTTTAAGCTTTTACTGCTGATTCTCTTGGGACTGTGAAGTGAAAAAGAAATTTTCTAAGGATTAAAAACAATTTGAAAAGTAAGCACGAACTTATTCTATGTAGAATCAATTGTTTTTATATTCTTGCAAAAATCTTAAGAATGTATATTGTTTTAGTTAAGACAGAACGGATTCAAGTATAATTTCACATGTACTCAAATAGATTTCTATCAAGATTAAAACAGTCTTAAAAGAAATCCTAGAGGATCGGTCCTATATAGTAATATAAGAATAAGAAAGGAGAAAACTTCTTACTCAATTTTTTAAATTAGTCCAGATTTTCAAGGCCCTAGGGAAAACAATGAGGTCCGGTACAAAGGAGGTGGGAATAGGTGATTCATTAAAGTTAGTCCGGGAGGCAACTTGCCGGGAAAGTTCCAAGTTTCGATCACTTAATTATGTGGTTTCCTGTCGGAGCTGTCATTTTCGACTTAAAGTTTGAGAAACTTTGTTTACTTTTTTCTTTATTGGAACAAGAACTGGGTATAAGTTTGTGCTAATTTTAATCGTTATGAAGATTTTAAATAGATATCAGGAAATAAAAATGAAAACTGTATTTAGATACATAACTTATTACCTTAGCGCGTTCAGGTTAAATCCTCAGCTACCTTGCTTCGGACGCTTTTCTGCTTTTTCTTCTCCAAATGTGATATGGTATTATTTTTCATTATATACTTAATTAATAGTCCACATATAAATAAATAAATAAATATATAGGGACAAATTTCACTGATTGAGCTAACCCCAAAGTAAGTTCGAGACTTGTGTTATGGGATACTAACTCAACGATACTAAATCTAACTTTAGTATCAGTATAATTGTAAGTTGATGTTTTTGGAGAAAATGCTGCAGTGTGTTTTGCAGCATTTTCTCCAAAAACGACACCTTATTGTTGTCTTCTCGCTCGCCTCTTCTGTACTTGCGCTAATTTGACTATATATGTACAGCACGTACAGCACGTAAAACCAATGGCTGATGGGGCAGAAAGGTTCTCGAATGGCGGCCACGTACTGCCAAGCCCAGCGAACGACATCCACTAACGAGGTGGTCGGACGACTTTAGAAAGGTTTTTTTTAGCATGCAAATCATGTTAACAGGCGATGCGGCTAGCAACCCATCACTGTATTGATTGCTTTCCCATCTACTCGCCCACCATGGCGCTAAAAGTGGCTTTTGGGTCTTGCGGCCCTGGGCTCTGCATAGAACCGCAAGACCCAAAATGCTCTGTCTGCCCCATTAGGGATAAAGACGTGATAGTATGTATGTGTTTTTTTAGCAGTTAAACACTGGATGCAGACCGCTTCCAACAGGCCGTTTTAGTAAACCTTAGGGGGCCTATGTCCAGCAGTGGACCTGCTGTGGCTGATATGATGATGATGATTTGGCTATAATTTGACGATCGGTACTTTTGATTCATTGCAATTTTATAGACGTATAGATTATTTTATGACACAATAAAAGTTTCGAAGCAAGTCCAGTTAAGGCCATACCCAAATTTTCCGGGGTCCAGTGGCGCCGCCATTTGAAATAAATCATTTAAAAGGAAACGGAGATATCATTCAAAATTGTGTCTTGGTCAAGCCCTAGATAACTCTTAAAACTATTTTATGAACTACTGTTTATAATTTAAAGTGCGAACGTGAAGCTTTTCTACGCACATTAGCTAAAAGTGGCCGTTTTTCGCAAATGTGCGTAGAAAAGCTTCACGTTCTCACTTTAAACTACAAAAAGTAGTTTAAAAAATACTTTGAATGGGTATCTAGAACTTGACCAAGACACAATTTTAAATGATATCTCCGTTTCCTTTTAAATGATTTATTTTAAATGGCGGCGCCACTGGACCCCGGAAAATTTGGGTATGGCCTTAAAGCAGTAAAACTACAATCCAATAACAGTTCTTAGTAGTTCACTACACGATAACAGCGGTACAAAAGGAGCGCGAGAGAATTCTTGAAGAATTGTAGAATTGTTGTAATTGCTATTAGAACGAGTGAAAAATGGATTTGCTACCGCAATTGAAGCAGGGTTAGGGTTGGGGTCCATCTGTCAGCACGGAACACCACTTTTCTATGTTGCTATTCTTTTCTGTCGCACAGAGTTTTCATTTGCTAGAGCGAGAGAAAGCGACAGGGTCAAGTTCAGTATTTTACTTAATTATTTTTATTTAACTGCCTCCTTGGTGTAGTTAGAGCGTTCGGCTCACACTCGGAGGTCGCGGGATCGATTCCCGGCCGGGGCAACACCTTTGTGTTGTTGTCCTGGTTTGGTTAGGACATGGCAGGCTGATCACCTGATTGTTGATAAGTAAGATGATCCGTGCTTCGGAGAGCACATTAAGCCGTCAGTCCCGGTCACTGTCTTTGTCATTGGTCGTTTCCTAAAACCAAGTCATGTTTCTTGTCAGTAATTAATGTTTATCAAGCTGTGCGCACTATTATTTGGTTTTGCAACTAGTCATGTTTCTATTGTATAATGTATTCTGTTAAGTTGTGTTGTAAGCCTGTTTTGTGTGCCAATAAATAAAATAAAAATAAAATAAAAAATACTACAGAATGATGTACCAAAAGTAAGTCTTTACAGAGTTGTAAAACAAACTTAAAAATCAAGAAATAAATAAGAAAAGTCAAGTATTCTCAAAACTGCGGACATTTCCCAAACACTCCACTGCTTTGGAGCGCGTCTTTTGTGTGAGCTCCTATTGTGTTGGTCCACTCCGAACACGCGGCTAATAGAGTGAATTCGTTGATTTTTTTGTCTTTTACAGACTAGACTACTATACCAGTTGCATTTAATTAAATTCAGTTCATTAATTTGCTGTTAATAGGGTTTTTATAAAGGTTAAACAGAGTGTGCCCTAAACCTGTTCATATAGCATGCAGAATTTATTTAGATGTGCAGAAGTGGCCTCATTTGAAATAAATTGTTTAAAAGTTAATATGGTGGCCAAGTATGGCTCTAGTAGTACAGAGAGGGTCGTGCTCCTGCAGTAGAGACAAAATGACAAGATGATGATGACTTTAGTACGACATCTTGCATGCCTAAAAACCCTATTACACTATCAAATCACACTGATATTATATAGGCGAAAATTTGGGAGTGGGATGTTTGTTACTATTTCTTCGCAAACAGCTGGACCTTCGATAAAATTTGGTTACGAAGGTGACATCCTGAATTAACACATAGGCTATTTCAACTGCGGTTAAGGCCATACCCAAATTTTCCGGGGTCCAGTGGCGCCCCCATTTGAAATAAATCATTTAAAAGGAAACGGTGATATCATTCAAAATTTCGTCTTGACCAAACCCTAAATAACCCTTTTAACTATTTTATGAACTACTGTTTATAATTTAAAGTTCGAACGTGAAGCTTTTCTACGCACATTAGCTAAAAGTGGCCGTTTTTCGCAAATGTTAATTAATATATAATAATCAAAAATTAATTAAAAGACAAAATTTTAAATGATATCACCGTTTCCTTTCAAATGATTTATTTTAAATGACTGGCGCCACTGGATCCCGGAAAATTTGGGTATGGCCTTAACGTACATAATGTAAGTAACAAACATAGAATCACAAATTTTCGCCTATATAATATCAGTGTGATTTGATAGTGTGATAGGGTTCTATCTACACTAATATTATAAAGAGAAAAGATTTGTATTTTGGTGTGTGTGTGTGTGTAAATATTTGTAATGAATAAACTCAAAAACTACTGTGCTGATTTCAAACATTCTTTCACCATTAGAAAGCTACATTCACCTTGAGTAACATAAGCTATATTTATTGCTAAAAAATAAGGAATCCTTACTAAATCCTTAGTAACGTAACCCAAGGTGTAAAGAAAATGCCACCACTATGTCTACCCGTGCGAAGCCGGGACGGCCATATACTACTTTAATCACGTGTAACACCGCGAGGCACAGCTGGTAAAAAATAAACACTAAAGTTTGAGCACCGCTGGTTGGTACGCGAAGCCAAAACAAGGTATGTCATTACATTACATCCAGTTTCATGTCCGGCGGTCGCAGGAAATGGATGTGCGGCTGTGTATTGTGTTGGTGATGGTTGGCGGGACTGTTGCTCTCAGCGGCAAAGGTAAATACATTTTTTTTATGTACGACTACATTTTTCTGTTTCGCGGGCTCCGCTCCCCATGAGAATTTCGGGATAAAAACAATTGTTCATGGTTTATTAACATAACATACAGACTAACAGTTTTACACCAAGACATGTGCATGCTAGATGTTACAATTATTTCACTATAAATAGACACTATTATATATTCTTCCCCGGGTCTTAAACTATATCCATACCACATTACGTCTAAATCGGTCCAGCTGTTCTTGAGTTATAAATAGTGTAACTAACAAGACTTTTTTATATCAAGATGTAAGGGTTACTAACGTCACAGAATTGAAGTATTGCATAGAGAACGACCGCCTCCGTGGCGTAATTGTCGACACGCTAGACCGCCGATCCGGAGGTGCTGGATTCGATCTTCAGCTAAGGCAAGTTGGAAAATGGCAATGCGAGGTGGTCCAGTAGAAATTTTAACAAAATCGGTAGTGAAGTTAGGTGTAAAAGGTGGTTTTTAGTTTTGAAAAATTATTTTTGTGTTAACTTCATTACAACACATGTAAATGGCGGTCTTAAGGCCTGAGTATTTATTGATTACGTGAGTAACCTGCATATTGCATAACATTGTCACTGTCTCACATCGTAACCAGTAATTCATTTTATGCATAATAACTAAAAGAATATTTTGAACCCATCAAATAGGTAGATTACGAAAAAACTCACGTTCTTATTTCTTCTTTTTGCTGATTTACAAAAAATTGCGATGATGCGCATTTAAAATATGCAGTACGTCACGGCTTTAACAATTGTAACAGCGACGTGACCGTGACGTCACAACCTATATATCTTTAAATTGTTATCTACTAGCTGGTGCCCGCGATTTCGTCTGCGCAGGATTATCACGCAATATCTTTGTAAATTGTAGCCTTTGTGTTATTCTGATGTATAATCTAAATTATTATAAAGTTTCAAATACATTCAGTAGCTTTTACGTGAAAGAGTAACAAACATCCATCCATACTTACAAACTTTCGCGTTTATAATATTAGTAGGATTTATATATTTAATAAAATGGTAAAAAATGTGTCTGTACGTTGAATATATATCCAAAAAATGAGAGATGATGAGAGCGATGAAGACATCAAAGAATTTTAAAAAAACTGTTTTTAAACGTAAAAACCAAGAACATATTTTGTTTTTTTTACAAGCTAATTTTGCTTAAAATGATGGATTCTATGAAACTTTTTTGTTATATAGCTGTTAAGTCTGAGAAATATATAGGGTGTCATTGGTTTTGGAAAATGGAACACCTGATGCAGAACCTTATTTATAAGTATATAAAAAAAAATCCATCAAATAGATTTCTAAAAAACTGACACATTTCTTCTTTTCTCTGACTTAAATTGCGATGATGCGGCGAATTTCAAAATTTGCAGTACGTCACGGCTTCGTATCATTGTAACAGACCCGTGACGTCACAACCCCATACACCCTGAAATTGGGATGCTCTGCTTCAACCAAATTCTAGAGACTATGGACACACTATTCTTACATTAGAGACTATGGTCTTCAACTTGCAAAATAAAAATAAAATATTTATAAAAAGTAAAATATAAAAAAAAATGTTATACAAAATCCTAATTAAGATGCCCGATGGCAGATGGGCTAAGCCAGAGGTCAGGGAATTACGGTTAGTACATACAAGCTAAACAAAGCTTATAAACATTATGAGAACTCTCCGACCCGTCTGGCCAGCATGGAAAGTGTAGGCCAAGTCCTCTGGCTGCTCTGACCAAATAGGGCTGTAGTAGTAAAGAGAGGGTCATGCTCCTGCAGAGGAGACTAATAAGACCTGATGATGAGGGACTTAGGGTCGCAGAGAGAGAAACCTAATAAACGCAACCAGCTCACCCATGTAAGAGCCACATGGGGCTCTGTTAAGGCCTGATAAAACCTCCCGTGGTGCTCCTTGCTCTTCCATACGTTCTTGCTATCATCGGTACACCGTTAGTTTTTTTCTTGTTAGAGTCGAAGTTTTTGTAGAACTACTTAATGGTTGGACACGTGATAAATTTCACAACAGTGGACTATTCTATCAAAGCTAAATATGGTTTACAAATTAAGGAGTTATAGTCAACCATCTAATAAAATGTACTTGTTAAGTGAAAATTTCATTACAACTCATTTTTTGAGCGTTTCGTGAAATCGAAATCGGCATTAGTCTTTTTGTAAAAAATGACAATAATAATAAAAAAAAAGACTTCACTCCCAGGCCATACAACCGATTTTTGATAAAATTTCTTTTCTACCACCTGACAAGTATACCTTTCAAACAGAATTTTTCAAATCCGTCTAGGCGTCTTTGAAAAATCGGTGAACATAACATAAAAAAAAGATTACAAAGAGTTGAAACCTGAGGAGTTACGCGTCAACCGCTGAACCGATGTAGATGAACTTTGGTATGAATATAGTTTGAGACCCGGAGAAGGACATAGAACATTTTATTCCAGTATGAGGTTCCTGTGGCATTGTCATCTAGCCAGAAGTTTAAAAGCGAGACCAAACTCACCCAGACCAAAGTCAGTCAATGTCATTTATAAATCTTTGGATATTTTAAGCTATATCAAAAATTACTAGTTCTTATCACGGTATAAGGTTCCTATCATCAGTTAGCTAGAAGTTTAGTAGCTAACGCGACCAAACTTACCCAGACCAAAGTTAAAGTCAATGTCATTTATAAATCTTTGGATATTTTAAGCTATATTAAAAATTAATAGTTTTTTTCACGGTATAAGGTTCCTATCGTCAGCTAGCTAGAAGTTTAGTAGCTAGCGCGACAAACTCACCCAGACCAAAGTCAAAGTCAATGTCATTTATATATCTTTAGATATATTTTTGGGCCTCGCAAGCAACGCCGCGTGCATCAGCAAGTACAGCTAGCAGAATAATATTTATCTGACCCACTCATCAACGTGTTTGCATGTTTACGTGTATGTATCTGGTGACAATGCAATATTTAGGTATCATCGAGTTCATAACATTTATATAAATCGTGAGAATTGATACTATTCACGCCGGCCAAAGCCTTGTTGTCAAGCATATGTTTTATTTACTAACCGACTGTCAAAAAGGCGGTTTTGACGTGATAACGTCTTTAAAATCGTTTTAGTCGGGTGACATGTTCAGAAACTTGTGTCACACCAAAACCTCACGAGCGCGATCGCAGGTATAACGAGAGAGAGACGGACCGATCTCCCGTCTCATCTCGAGCGCTGCCAGTCATTCCGTGAAACGACGTTATCACGTAAACATCTCGATCGTAAACCTACTTTACAAACAACCAATTTTTTTTTTTTATGTATCATTCATCATTATCATTTCAGCTGCATAACGTCCACTGGACACAGTCCTCTCCCAAATATTTCCAAAATGACCGATCTAGAGCGGCTGGCATCCTTCTAGCACCAAGCACCTTCCAGCGACCTTGGTTAGGTCGTCCGACCACCTTGTGGGTGGGCGACCTACGCTTCGCTTGCTTCTACGTGGTCGCTATTCGAAAACCATTTTATGTATGTTCACTACTGATTATGTCATATTTAAGAATTGTCATTAACATTGTTATTTCATAACTATGAATTAAGAATGATGTCATATTAGTGAATTGAATCACTTTATTCAATTTACTAATATGAATATATTATATCTGTAGGGAACAATATTATTATCAGGTCTTTTAGTCTCCACTGCAGGAGCACGACCCTCTCTTTACTACCAGAGCCATACTTGGCCAGAGCAGCCAGAGGAATACACACTCTCCTCGTTGGCTAGGTCGGGTTGGAGAGGTCTCATTGATGTTTTATAAGCTTTATTTAGCTTGTTTTGCCTGAGTCGCCTTCTACGACATCCATGGGGACTTGGAGTGAACAAAATGTTACAAAAGGTGGACTAAACGCCAATGCATACTCTCCTAGTCCACCTATAGGAAAAACAGAAAGAAATATTTAGTAACTTATCTGTCACACATATATATTACTTATTGCTCTACCATTTGTAACTCCCTCTGCCAATCCCTTAATTTTGTCTTTAAGTTTTCTAATAACCCAAAGGTTGGTTGTCAAATGCTGTATTGTAGGTACTATACAACTGGTATTTTATACAACAATAAAATAAGAAAACATATCTAGGTTTGTGTATAAACCTATGAGCTCTGCCCCATTAGGGAAAAAGACGTGACAGTGTATGTATTGTATGTCTTTGTATAAGTTTGTTTAAATGTTTATACCAATCAAACGCCTGTTACGTGACCATAACAATTAGTAGATAAAAATGATCAAAACAAACTTTTCGAAACTAAAAACCGACTTCACTTCCAAACTTCTTCTTCTTATCGTTTGTGTTAGTGACTAACACTAGTGTCAGAGTTTTTAAACCGCCTTAAAGGCCTCTGACATGGTTTTAGGTAACGACCAATGTCAAAGACAGTGACCGGGACCGACGGCTTAACGTGCCCTCCGAAGCACGGATCATCTTACTTATCAGACAATCAGGTGATCAGCCTGCAATGTCCTAACCAAACTAGGACAACAACACAAAGTCGTTGCCCTCGCTGGGAATCGAACCCGCGACCTCCGGGTATGAGCCAAACGCTCTAACCACTACACCACGGAGGCACATCCAAACTACACAACCCATTTTGATTAAATTTCTATGGAACTACCTGAAAAGAAACCCTTTTAAAAGAAAAAGATCTTCTCAAATTGGTCAAGAGTCAAGGCATCTTCAAGTTATCGGTGAACATACATAAAAAGAGAATCCACTGAATTGATAACCTTCTCCTTTTTCGGAGTCAGTTACACTTTGTAAATATCATAGTAGGTAAACTAAGTTAAAATAACTATAATCATCCGATACTGTTACACGTTTGCCGGGCGATTGTTTAAAAATTTAGCGTCAGCCGTTTACGAAATTCAATGATGTTAGCAATTTCGTGGTCTAAAGCCGTGTTTAGACTAACGTATGTTACGCGACACGTGTGTGCATCGGGTGTATTAATTATACCTACATCATCATCATCAACCTTGGTTTACTCCCATGCTGGTCTGGGAGAAATAAAAAAAACTTAGAATGTACCAGCTGCTTCTCTTCCCACGCAGATCGTAAAAGCCGATCGAGGGAATGGGCAAAAATGCAAATCATGTGATGCGGCTAGCAACCCATCACTGTATTGATTGCTTTTCCATCTTCTCGCCCACCATGACAATTATCACCTAAACACCACCATATTATTTATTTATTTTATTTTATCAAACTTTATTGTTCCAAAGTACAAATATACTTTTAACAAATGGCGGACTTAATGCTAAGAGCATTTTCTCCCAGTCAACCATAGGGATAAACAGAAAAAACGATGCGGCACAAAAAGCAATATACTTACACATATCAAATAATACTATACAATATATAATTACATTATATACCTACGATATATACCTTGATAACCATGAATATCTTCTTACATATATACAATACATGCATACACATTTACTTATAATAACATATAAATAGTTGAGAAGTGAAGAAGTAAATAATAATGACTTTATGAAGAAAGAGAGTTTAAGAGGTGAGTAGTAGAGCGTAAACTTTTCTTTTAAACGGGAACTTGGTGGAAATTTCTCTTATGAAATAAAATAATATAAAATCTATATATCTTATGAAATAATATAAAATTTATCTTATACTAGCCGAAGCCCGCGACTTCGTTCGCGTGGACTTTATGTCTCTGGAAAAGGCTCATCAGGCTGAACAACTTTTACTAAGGTGGCATTTTTATATCTCTTATAGTTTAGCTGGACCATTATGGTTCTGCATCAGGCGTTCCATTTTCCAAAATCATTTATACCCTATATGTTGCCCAGGCTTAATAGCTATATAACAAAAAAAGTTTCATTCGAATCCGTCCAGTATTTCCGGAGATTAGCGTGTACAAACAGACAAACAGACAAACAGACAAACAGACATACAGACATACAGACAAACAGACAAACAGACCGACATTTTTTTTTAAAATTCTTACTCTATTACTACGTCTCCATCGCCCCCAAAATTTTTTTTGGAAATATATTTAGTGTACAGACACACTTTTTTTACTGTTTTATTATATGTATAGATTACAATAAATAGTAGTAACGGTCGCCCAGGTACTTTGTTCTTTATTAAGAGGACTCTATGATGAACACTTAATTTAGCAGCCAAATAATAATATTTAGGCAAATGACACAAACACGGACACGATCAGATCACAAGACAATGCCTTATGTAACGTCACCTATTGTTGTAGATTTGTTTACGGGCTCTGTAATCAAACACCACAACGAAAACATCCAGTCATGAGATGACAACATTGACGCGAGATTAAAAAGCCCTTCTAAAAAATATAGCCATCCTGAGTGTTCTTCGGGCGAAGCAGGATTTTAAATATCTTAAAATACACGATAACATATACATATATAGTGCAAATACCCATTTGCGTCTTCTATCGGCACTAATTCTCTTAACACACTGTCTTTTGTAATCCTTGATTATAGAGTGTAGGATCTTCTTCTTCTTATATTTAAGAGCTGGGCTCTTGTCGGTGGAGTGCTTTCCATGTCTCTCTTCCTTCCGCTAAGTTCTTAACCTCTTTATATGTTTTCACTTTTAATTTTTCTTTTATTTGGTCTATAAATTTCCTTCTGGGTTTTTTTTTCTGAGTGTAGGATAACACATCGTAATACCACATCGTTGAAGCTAGCTTATAGATAGCGGGCCGTGTGGTTTCCAGCAGAGTAGAATAGGGCCACTGCAAGTCCTCCCGTGGATGTCGTAGAAGGCGACTTAGGAAATACAAGTTAACAAAGCTTATAAGCATCATGAGAGCTCTCCAACCCTCCTCTATCTGCTCTGGCCAAATATGGCTCTGGTAGTACAGAGAGGGTCGTGCTCCTGCAGTGGAGACAACAAGACCTGATGATGAAAATACACGCCAACGATTCGGAAGATTTTGTGAGACAGTTCGAAAATTATACAGATATTGTTCTTCGATTCAGTATTTTTGAAATTTTTCAATATTGCTGAATTATTCGAAAACTAACAATATTATATTCCAGCCATTACGATAATCCTACTATCCTACTTCCTACTATCCTACTAATATTATAAAAGTGAAAGTTAGTTTATATATTTGTTTTTTTGTTTCACGCTTAAACTACTGAACCGATTTGGATGAAATTTGGCACGGATATAGTTTGAGGCTCGGGGGAGGACATAAGGTACAATTTATCCCGAAGCACGCGGGTACAGCTAAATGTCATAAATGTCACAAAAACTTTTGGTTAGGCTTATTAAGACGCAACTTTTTTGTCGGAAAAACGTTTTTATCCGATAAGCTTCAACGGTTCAGTGTGACTCACGACGTCTAGCTCACAGTTTACAGAGCCACTTCTATGCATTCATATTTAATGACCAAGATTTTTATTATATTGTTTTTAAAGTCAAAGCCATTTTCATAGCAATAATTTAGGTGTAAAAATCTTTTGTAAGATTCAGTACATGCTTCGTTTTGTTAGAAATCTAGTCGTTAATATAACTTATAATAAAAAGTGTAACTACTCCAAGCCCATTTGCGAATTGCAACTATTTTGCTGCTTTTTATAAAACGTACTCGAGGGTCAACTCACGTACTCGAGGGTCAACTCAGTATACAAAAATGTTTACTTTAACATTCATTCAATCATTTCCAGGTTTCTACTGCAGAGATCCAGACACGGGGAAACTACATCCAGTCAATACAACATGGTGGTCTACAACATTCTGTGGCAACTACACATGCAAATTAAAGAAAAAGGACCTTCTAAATACTACAGTTTTAAGAGAGTTTCAAGTATCAAATGTTGACATATCTGGTATAAATATTCCTCAAATCGAAAAGAACATATCAGTCATCCAGAATGTTACTGATGAAGATAAACGAGTAGCTAATATTTTAGATAAAATCTTGACAAACATTAATGACCCAAATCAAAAGCAAAAAGCTAATGAAATTACAAATGAAGATAAAAAAGATCGATTTCTTAACGATAAGGAAATAAAGTTAATTTCTGAAATGCTATACGGAGTTAAGAAGAGTGATTTGGAAGCGGTGATTGACATATACAATTTAGCACAAGAAATTCATAAAGAACTAGATAAAAAATCATCAGAAAGTTTGTTAGAAGAGGCTGTCGATACAATACAAATGAATGTCAATGAAAAAAAGATTGATAAGGAAGGAATAATTTCAACGCGTAATCCTAATCTTGTACATGATAAACTGTCTTACTGGTATGAACCCTTTGTTATGCCAAAAGAAAAGCCGATTTTAGACATGAGTCATGAAGGATCCAATATAGTTCCCTCAGTGTATCCAAGGCCACAATTTAATCAACAACAACCTGCAAATTATCAAGATACTGCTACATCAATTCAAAACTTTGGGAAGTTACCTTATTTTTACGAAATGTCTGACTTCCAAAGAAAATCATCTTACGTGCATACTTCGACTTCAACTCCTTTATCTACAGACCGTCATTCTACGCAGCATGCCACTGAAAAAGCCTCAACTCCTCCAAATATGTTCTTGGGTCCTTTTACTGCAGACAAGCATGTTCAACAGCCTGTTCTACTGCCTTTCCCATATTATCAGGTTCATTATAATGCTACCGGTCATCCCTTTAACTATTACTATAGAATAAACCCTTATAGGGCAGTTTCAAGAAGTCAATACGACAAATATTACGTCACTCGTGCGCCTAACCCCAATCAATGGAATAATGTAGAAAGTTCTCATAAACCCGGCAGTTTGGTAGACAATTTACCTCCAAAAGATGAAAGTAGAAAGGCTAATACTCCTGATTGGAAAACGGATTCTCTTAGCGATGATGCCCTTGAAGATGTCAAAGCTCATTTTGAGAACAAAAACATATTATTTAAGCCTCTTTGTTTAAGGAAGAAGATAAAGTTGGAAAAAGTAGGGAAAGTTTTTAAATTGGATAATGCGAAAAGAGAAAAAAGGAGTATTGGAGAGGATATCGTGGCGAGTAGAAAAAAGGATGAAGAATTTGAAGTTTACATAGAAAAGACAACGTAAGTAATCACAGTAATTTTATCTTTATTTCTTCTAAAAGATACTTAACCATTTATTGATATATCACGTCTTAAAATAATAAATTGTTTAAAACGTGACATTTTTAGGAATTTGAAAAGGTGTGAATTGGAAAATAAAAGACACGTAGCTATTATAATAATATCGTATCTTACATCATTAAAAACCTATTTCTAGTTGATATGGGCTATAATTTGTGAATTTTACATGTAAATTTTTCATCACTTCAGTAGGTATGTATAATTAAAAAAATGTAGCCCTCATCCACTAAAATATGTTTTTTATTAAATTTATGTTTTTCGTACTAGTTTTTATTTTGAGGCCTAAGTACTTATCAAGGCAAGGCAAGGCTTATAATAAGCCCAAACTCGATGGGGTTGCGTCGTTTCATTATAGAGCTGTCCTATGACCACCTTCCAGCTCCATCATCAGCTCCATGATATCATAATATTAAATGGTCACGCGATCAACATTTGCATGCAAAATTTCAGCTCAATCGGAAACCGGGAAGTGGATCAAATTTAACTTGCAATTCAGTCCAGGATTTTGAACAACTTTTCCCAATAAATATTGCACTGCATTCCCAACAAAAGGAATATCCAAATACGAAATAAGTGCCATAGTAAGTGACAATATCATGTGACTACTTTGATTTGTATGAGAACCAAATTTTTTACTTAAATTCCCTAAAAGATAACAAAACTTCGATCCCACCGGATTGTCTAAAACCATATGATACAACAAGGTCCATGTTTAAAACCAAATGACAAATTGATAGCAACAAAAAAGCCTGGAATCCAACCCTTTTGGGCAGATGTCTTCTTGAACAAGGATGCGTTTTATCAATGTTCTGTCCAAAAAACTAACCTGCCAAGTCCGAGTCAGACTCGCAAACGAAGGTTTCTGAACCATATCTATATAATAATTGGTTAAGTGCGTTTCGGGCCACGCAAAGTGTAGGGTTCTGTAGTTGCGAATGCCGACTCCAAGTTTATGCCACTAAAAAAAGTCTAAAAACTTATTTTCTATTAAATTTGGATGAGATTTACCTTTTCCGAGTACATTATATTCCTCTAAGTAGATCGCCTAGATCTTTTTAATTTGTAAACCCTTCCTAGCTCTTTTAGTTTTTTTTTTGTTATTCCTTAATATTTATTTTATTCAGTTTTAGTATTTGTTGTTATAACCGGCAACAGAAATACAACATCTGTGAAAATTTCAACTGTCTAGCTATCACGGTTCATGACATAGAACCCGGTGACAGACTGACAGACGGACGGACGGACGAAAAGCGGAGTCTTAGTTACTTAGTCCTGTTTTTACCTTTTGGGCGAGGAACCCTAAAAAACAATTCAAAGTAAAAAAAAAATGTCTTTTTCGATCAGCACGTTGTTTCTTACGGCTGATTCCAAAAAGGAAGTTACTTATTTGTCTTAGGATTTTTTCGTTAGCCAATTACAAAGGCCTGACACGCTTTGATAGAGCGAGATAGTCTTATTGCGACTTCTAAAAGAAGAAAAAGAAAGTGCCGTGTTTTGTCTTGATCACCGACCAAACATTTGATCATGGTCGGGTTATATGCACACTTCAAATTGCATATACTATAAGTGTACCCATAGACATAGATTTTTTTTACTACTGGTAGATCTATGAGTGTACCTTTGCCGACCTTGAACGACCATGATAAAAATATACGTTGTATTTATGTATGTCTTTCTCTTACCTCCAGTCGCTTGGTAGCAAGTCTAAATTACTTGTTTTTTCTAAATCTTTGGCCAATTATATCCCATCAAGATGATGTAAATGAAGATAAAATAGAACACAAAAAGGTTTATTTTAAACTACGCATTTTTTAACCGACTACGGAGAGGCTAAAAGGTGAGTTATGGGTTTTACCGTTATGTACGTACTTACATACAAACTTACATTTACCTATTTTGTGAAAAATATTAGTTTAAGTGTTAATCGACTTAAAAAGAGGAGATTATCAATTTGGCGCGATCTTTATTTTATGTATGTTCTGATTGACGACCTCCGTAGCGTAGTGGTCACCATGCTAGTCCGCTACCCAGAGGTTCCGGGTTCGATTCCCGGTCAGGGCAAGTTGGAAAATGGCCTTTTTCAAATTGTCCTGGGTCTTGGATGTTTATCTATATATGTATTTGTTATAAAATATAGTATCGTTGAGTTAGTATCCCATAACACAAGTCTCGAACTTACTTTGGAGCTAGCTCAATCAGTGTAATTTATACCTATATATTTATTTATTTATTTATTTATTGACTGATTATTCAAAGACGCCTTCGAAAGGGCATCTTTGTAAGTTATTTCCACAGACATTTTATCACAATTAGTTGTGTAGTTTAAATGCAGAGTTGGTTTTTAGTTTTAAAAAAATCATCATCAATTCATTCAAGTTTATATTAAATCCAAAAGATTTAATACCAAAGCGGTATGAACACAACAAATGTTTGTTGTTCAATATCAAAAAGAAATATTGTTTCGTAATATTTTCCAATACCCAATATTAAGAAGATAACTTCAGAAGGGGCCTTGGCAATAGGGGAGGGTAGGACATCAAATTTACATTTATTTTTTAGTGTTATCGATAGAAAATATGGCTTCTTGATATTGCCTACTAGCTTTTATGTGAATCAATAAATAGAGAAGTAAACTGGTAATAAAAAAGTTTTTAATATGGTTATCTACTTATATATTTTTGACTCCCATGCTGGTCTGGGATAAACGATAAAACTAAGAATGTACCAGCTGCTTCTCTGCCCGCGCAGATCGTAAAAGCCGATCGAGGGAATGGGCAAAAATGCGAATCATTTTAACAGGCGATGCGGCTAGCAACCCGTCACTGTATTGATTGCTTTTCCATCTTCTCGCCCACCATGACGCTAAAAGTGGCTTTTGAGACAGAGCATTTTGGGTCTTGCGGCTCTATGCAGAGCCTAGGGCCGCAAGACCCAAAATGCTCTGTCTGCCCCATTAGGGATAAAGACGTGATAGTATGTATATTTTTGACAAAACTATACATGCAGTAAACTATCACATAAAAATTTCAGCCGCATAACGTCCGCTGCTGGACATAGGCCTCTCCCAAGGATTTCCAAACTATCACATCAGCATCATCATCATTTCAGCCGCATAACGTCCGCTGCTGGACATAGGCCTCTCCCAAGGATTTCCAAACTATCACATCAGCATCATCATCATTTCAGCCGCATAACGTCCGCTGCTGGACATAGGCCTCTCCCAAGGATTTCCAAACTATCACATCAGCATCATCATCATTTCAGCCGCATAACGTCCGCTGCTGGACATAGGCCTCTCCCAAGGATTTCCAAACTATCACATCAGCATCATCATCATTTCAGCCGCATAACGTCCGCTGCTGGACATAGGCCTCTCCCAAGGATTTCCAAACTATCACATCAGCATCATCATCATTTCAGCCGCATAACGTCCGCTGCTGGACATAGGCTTCTCCCAAGGATTTCCAAACTATCACATCAGCATCATCATCATTTCAGCCGCATAACGTCCGCTGCTGGACATAGGCCTCTCCCAAGGATTTCCAAACTATCACATCAGCATCATCATCATTTCAGCCGCACAACGTCCACTCTGGACAAAGGCTTCTCCCAAAGATTCCCAAAATGACCGATCTAGATCTAACTGTCACATTTATCCCTAAATGGGTATAGAGAGCATTTTGGGTTTTCAAGAGCACAGGGCCGCAAAATCTAAAGTTCTGTGTAAGATATTGAAATATTAAACCCTTCTTCATAAAAAATTAAAACCTTTGAAAAACCTATGTTAGTCAAAATATGTTTAGTCTCGTTCTTTCAATGGTTAATATTGAGAAGAGGGAAAGGGACAAAACATATTGTAACTACAATAGGTTTAGCTAGCGTTAATTTTATGAATATGAATTTACAAGCTGCTGCCCGCGACTTCGTCTGCGCAGTATCTTCATAAATTGTAGCCTATGTGTTATTTTGATGTATAAGCTATATTATTGTAAAGTTTCATAAAAATCCATTCAGTAGTTTTAACGTGAAAGAGTAACGAACATCCATCCATCAATACTTACAAACTTTCACGTTTATAATATTAGTAGAATGTCTGATTGAGTACGGATTTTTTTTATGAATGTGAGGGTTATTTTTCTTTTTTTTTTTTGCAGATGCCAATCTGATGAAGACCCAGGGTTCTTCCGGATGGGGAACGACTCAGCACCCTACCCTGCCTGCTGCCCGCAAAGAATAAGTCGATAATATAGAAATTGATATTTATAAGATAGATAGAATTGCTAAGATGTCTTAAGGCAAAGACATAGCAGTAGTAGCGCCCTTACTTAATATAAATTGTTTAATCTTAAATGTAGTGATAATACTATTATTTTGCAATATTAGGCATTCGATATTATATGTAACTATTTTATGAATCCTTTGAAAGTATCGTTGGATTATTTATTTATTTAAACTTTTTCTACCAGAAATGGAACAAAAGCGGTAGAGAATGCTATTCATTCTCTACCGAACAACATTGGGGATTAATAGAGAAGTAATAGTGGTAGAAGACAGTCTTGCTTTTGCTAAAAGTGTCCACTTTTGGCGAGAACCGGTTTTTAAACTAGACAGCCTAACTTAATTACAATAAAAGATTGTTCATAAAATAATTTCAAGGTATATCCTGCTTTCATACACTTAACAATTCTAATTTACTATAAAACAATTCATTTTAATGAGGGTGCCACTTCTGTACAGTCTTAGCCTTAAGTGCAGCGAACTATAACACTATGGAAAGTAACTACATTATCATCGCGAAAAATGACTACGCTAAATTTATATATGACTGTCGCGTAATGCAGCGTCAATAGCCTATTTAACTGTGTAAGATTTTTTAAATTTTTTGTATAAAACCAAAAATAACTATAAAAAGAAATCTTTTTTAAATCCTTTTTTGAAAAATGCAAGAAAATTGGTTTATTAATAAAGTAGAAATTAGCATTTCAAATATAAGAGTAGAAGCGAGGCGGGGACGGGGACTTTCACTATCTCTTTTGTACGCACGAGGCCTAATAGCAGTGACGTCAAGAGCGCTGTACGTGCATCTTTTTTCTTACTTGACAGTTTCCCTTTTCCAACATTTTAAAAGCTACTTATTTTTGAGCAGATTGAAAAATCATTTTGTTTTCGGTTCCTGATTGTATTACTTACATAAATGAATAATAAAAATTGATTGAAATAACGTATTTTCGGTCAATATCCACTTTAATGCGTCGACATACAGTATCGTGAAGTAATTTCAGTAACGTTATTGGCCGAAAAATCAGATGGGATAACTTTTTTGCACTTGATTATGCTTTCGTATTCAAAAGTCATAGTCTTAAATCATTTATTTATCTTTGGATATTTGTATCACTTGATAATTGTCAATTTTTCTTTTCTTTCAATTTCTGAAAAGACTTTTTATAAATAAATTGCAAAAAAAATTGTGGTTTTAGCTTAACAGACAGGCAGACAATCAGTGTTACTTTCGCATTTATATAACTAAGTAAGGATATAAAGTCTGTTCACCGAGAGTTGATAAATAATATAATTCGTCTAAGAATAGTAACTTATCGCAAACAGTATAGCGATCGTCGGATATCTCCCGTTTTCTCCGTTAGTGTGGTACGAGGCACGCAGTTGTTGTCAATCGCAGCCAGAACGGGCTAGTGGAAGTGGTGGCCATATATTTGCCATTCTACGAAATGCACGTTTAGTGAGTCTTTTGGGTGTTTGTGTGTTGTTTTCTGTTTGATACAGCTAATAATTAATAAAATGTATTACTTTTAAAATACATAGCTGGCTGCAATTTACTTATATACTGAGTAAAGAATCCCTCACTTTATAAATTCTCCTCGAAAAGACTTTATATAACTATAGTTCGCTGCATAAGTGTCATTTAATATTAATAAAATAATATACTGCCAAAGAAAAAGGTTGGTATTGAAACATGAATACTGACCACAAAAACTTATCTTTAGTAGTTGTCACTGATTTTATTTTATTTAAACTTTATTTACCAAAACATTTTCAGTGTTACGCAGATTCTTTTTATTCTAATTAAAAACATATTGTGAATTTTTTGCTCAAAATATAAAGCCAAGCTAAGTCAAGCGGATTAGTTCTTTAGCACGCGGCGGTTTTCGGTCTATCTCTGTCACTCTAAATGCGAAAGAGATAGCAGAATCTGTCGTGGGTCACCTGTCTCTGTCGCACGTAGCGTTTGTGACAGAGATAGACTGAACCGGCCACGTGCGCCCGCCTAACTTAGCGAAGGCCCTTAATGTGGCACTAGGGGGGGCACATATCAAACACAACCCAAAAAATAAATAAATATAATAATTTTACACACTAAGATTGTTAAGGAAATTACTATTATTCAATTTAATTTTTGGTTTGATAATGATTTAGCACTGATATGACGCGACGGTAAATAGGTATATTCAAAATAGTGTTTTTAGTATATAAGAACTTGTAATAAGTTATTCCAAAATTCTTTAATTTTAAACATAGATTTAAATGTTAGTTAATTTAAGATGTAAATAATTTTGTATTTTATAATAAAAATTATTTGTAATGATTTATGCTTGATTCCAAAATGTTTTACAAGCTTATATTTAACTTGCAATGTATTTATTTATTTGTACGTTACATACATACATACTATCACGTCTTAACCCCTAACGGGGCAGACAGAACACTTTTGAGTCTTGCGGCTCTAATAAGCAGACAGAGCCCAGGGCCGCAAGACTATATATAATAGGCCACTTTTAGTGTGATGGTAGAAAAAGGAATCAAAATAGTAATGGGTTGCCAGCCGCATCGCCTATTAAAATGATTACCATTTTCACCCATTCCTGAAGAGAAGCAACTGGTACATTCTAAGCTATTTTTCCTAGATCAGCATGAAATATATTTTGTAAGTTAGCTTAGATCAAATCTTGCTTCTCAATTTAAAATGAGTTTTACACAACCGATTGAATTTAAAAAAGTAAAATTTTAATTTTGCATAAGTACCTACCATTGTATTGATAATTTGATAATTGATAATGCAATATTGTGATAACACATATGAGCGACGCCTTGAATGAATTCATATGACATTTTATGCATAAAAGAAAGTCAGTTACCATAGCTGAATACGGCCAGGGGTATTATATGTTATGATAACAAGAAGCTGAGCTGATGATGGAGTCGGAAAGTGTCCACAAAACCCTGTAAGAAAACGACGCATCTACATCGAGTTTGGGTCTATCGCATTTGTCTTGATAAGTACTTAGCACAATAAAATCTCGTACAAAAAAATTAAATAAACAAGTTTATGTGCTAGCAATTTAAAAAAACGGCTTTTAAATCATTTCATATGTAAACGCCATCTAGTGTTAGGCGGAGGAACTATATAGTAGAATTAAAAGCCAACGCAACGTATCCGCAGCGCCATCTATTGCCAGGCAAGCTACAAAAACCCCAACTTACAAGCGATAACTTAATAACTTTTAAACGGCTGGACCGATTTTCGCCGAACCGATTTTCATCAATCGTAACCAAGAGCGACGGCAACGAAACTTACTTTCACGTAAAAAAAAACTGCTTCGCAATCGGATGTCGACGGCTTTGATGCCACAGAAGACAGACAGGCAGACCGACTGTCAGACAGCGTCAAACTTACACCCTACTTTTCAGACGGGGGTAAAAAAGAACATAATTTTAAAACACATTAGTCACCGACACCCGGTCCCAATTAAACTCGTTTTTTGAGATAACTCCTAATTTATTTTCCTAATTATTAATCACCAAAAAACTGTTATAATAAATCAGATAGTTCCCGCCGCCCTCACAAGTCGAAACTTAAAAACTTGCCGCTTTTCGTGACATAATTACGTTTTTACTACTTGTATTTTTGTTAGCGTCGGTAACATTGTAGTTTTACTACCAAAAAACTTTTACGTGCTACTTTGTAAGACACAAAAAGAAGTCGTGTATTACACGTAATACATATAAAATGCTTCACCGCTAATCGTAAAAAACAATCGAGATAGTAGCCTTAAGTCCGCCATTTACATTATCCCACTACCTAATATCTCACTATCCCACTATAATATTATAAATGCGAAAGTGAGTTTGAATATTTGTTTGTTACACCGATTTGGATGAAATTTGGTATGGATATAGTTTGAGACTCGGGGGAGGGCATAGGGTACACCCTATCCCGGAATTCTTGCGGGGAGCGAAGCCCGCGGGTACAACCACTATAGTAATACAGTTAAATAAATACATAGCACGGAATTAATAGCAGTATTACCATAGACCTAGAATATTTTTTACTACGCAAAGTATTACATGTAATAACTTTGGGCTTGTATGACTTTGGAGCTAGCTCAGTCTGTGTAATTTGTCCCTATCTAAAGTTTGTTTGTTTGTTTGTTTGTAATAACTTTATTGTACTATGAAAAAACACAATTACATACAAAAACAATAAAATAAATTGACAACGGCGGACTTATCACATAATGGAATCTCTTCCAGTCAACAGGCGAATAAGAAGATAGGACAGTTACTCACAAGAAGTTTAACAAAATATACTAAATCTACTTTATCATGATACAAGCTAAACAAAGCTCATAAACATCAATGATGTCTCTTCAACCAGGCTGGCTAGCGTGGAGAGTGTAAGCTAAAGTCCTCTTGCTGCTCTGGCCAAGTATAGCTCTGGTAGTACAGAGAGGGTCGTGCTCCTGCAGTGGAGACAAAAAGACCTGCTGATGATGATTGTTAAGTCTATTGTTACGCGGCTCGTGTGACTCTATTAAAGTCACTATCTTCTTCTTATCGTGTGTGTTAGTGACTAACCTAGTGTCAGAGTTTTAAACCGCCTTAAAGGCCTCTGACATGGTTTTTGATAACGACCAATGTCAAAAGACAGTGACCGGGACCGACGGCTTAACGTGCCCTCCGAAGCACGAATCATCTTACTTATTAGACAATCAGGTGATCAGCCTCCAATGTCCTAACCAAACTAGGACAACAACACAAAGTCGTTGCTTCCGCCGTGGAATCGAACCCGCGACCTTCGGGAATGAGCCCAATGCTCTAACTACTACACCGCGGTGGCAGTTAGTCACTATTAAATGGTTAAGGTGGTTTAAAAACTCTGACACTAGTGTTAGTCACTATCATACACGCTAAGAAGACTATTAAATGGTATATTTCCAAAGATAAGTAGTCATGATTTTATATGATTTTAGAGTTTCACGGTCTCAATTACTGTTATTAGTATTACGGGACTTACCGCGATTAATATTGTTTTTTGCCAGATATTTCGACGGCCCTTCTGCCATCATGGTCGCTGGCCGACTGACAGTCATCAGATCAGTCAGACCATGATGGCAGAAGGGCCGTCGAAATATCTGGCAAAAAACGATATTAATCGCGGTAAGTCCCGTAATACTAATAACAGTAGTCATGATTGTACGACACAAAAGTATCCTTAAAAGATAACAAAACATCCTAGTCCAGTTATTCGATCAAAATTGTAATTAAATTCACAATACCCATAAAACAGCCATTGGCCTAATGGACCCGTGCCTTTTACATCGGTATATTAGAAAAAACATTGTAGGGTTCACTTAAAAAAGCATTTTCTCTCTACGACTCTGACTTATCGCTGTCCGTTCGAATGAGACGGGCGTATATAAAATGTGCTAAGATAGAAAGAGAAAGGGATATTGTTCCAGAAAATATTTAAATTAAGTCCTCCCCTTAATGTCTGACATTATTTTTTTATCGACGGCCAAATAAAGATATGTAGCAGCCTCTTAGAGGGAAACGGTTTTCTTTGGAGGGAAAAGTGGAAAATAAGATACCCTTTATGGATAGTGATGATACGGAGATTTATTTCTTATTGTATTGGGTATTTGGCGCTATTCATATTAGGGTGTTCGCTTTTTGTAATAAAAAGTGTTTATAATATACTTTTTAGGGTTTCGTAGTAAACAAGGAACACTATAGTTTCGCCATGACTGTCTTTCTGTCTGTCAGTCCTCTGTCAGTTTACTCAGAGACTATGAGTACTAGAAAGTTATACTGTGGTATGAGTATGTAATTATGACAAAAAAGTGGTACAATAAAATCTTAAAAAAATATTTTTTTAGCGTAGCTCCCATAGAGAAAAGTATTATTCTTAATCCGTCTTTTAGATTATCCAAAAAAATGGACCCATATATTTTAGTTTATCATAAAAGTAGAAACGCACAAAGATACGAAGCATCTAATTTTCAGAGTGGAGGCTTGCGACGTCACCGCTAAGTAAAAATCGCCGTGACATCATTCAATGCACTGTATCTTCGTCAATTTTGATTTCTCGTAGAAAAGTAAAAATACGTGTACAATATTTTTAATAATCTACCTATGGACCAAAGATTTTTCACTGTTTAAAACTTTAATGATAAATTATTAAAAAAAAGATTCACCTCACAAAAAGAAACTCTAACAACCTTATTAATGAGTTTCAAAAGAATGTCCTTTCCAACATGTCACAGATTAAGGAGGGTCCCCAAAATATTTGTCCAAGCTCATTGATAACGTCTACCTGGATTACCAAACTTTTTTTGACAACGTCTAAAAACCTATTCAACCATAAGGTTTGGCGATAACGCCAAACCTGTAAGAGCTAAAATAGCCACACAAACATATTTTTAGACGTGCCTGAACCCAATTTATTAAACAAATGTATACCTTACTCTCATAGCAATAAGGGCTATGAGGATTTTTATCGTCCGCACCTATGTTAACAGGGAGAGTGACAGATCTAACATCTTGTTCAGCATTTTTTAAGATAATATTCGTCATAATGCCTTTTTTGTTTCTTGTGACATCTTTTTAGTCGTTATCCTTCCTCATTGTTTGTTTGAGTCACAGGACTATATTTTTTTACTGTGATTATACAAGCTGAGTCCAAAAATTAGGCTGGTGGTAAAACAGACTAGCTTTGGAGCTAGTTCAATATATGATACCGAATTTCGAAGATTATCCGTGTGGTGTCCGGCAGAGTAGAATAGGGCCACTCCAAGTCTTCCCGTGGATGTCGTAGAAGGCAACTTAGGACAAGCGAAACAAAGCTTATAAACATGAATGCGACCTCTCCATCCGTTCCTAGTTGTTTCCTCTCAATCCATTTGGCAAGCGAGGAGACTGTAAGCCAAAGTCCTCTGACTGCTCTGGCCAACTACCAGAGCCATACTTGGCCAAAGCAGTCAGAGGACTTGGCTTACACTCTCCACGCTGGCCAGACGGGTTGGAGACCTTATATATTAAAAAATATTATTAAGAAAAAACTTGAGAGGTGTCAAGGGACACCCGGATGGAACGAAGTTCTTTCGATTAATTAGGAGAGAGAGAGAGAGAACACGCGCACGCCGCACGGCTTACAACTATAGCAAAAAGAGTCGTTACAACTTTTGGTCTTAATTTTTCCGTCTAGCCTCCTTTCGCAACGCGCGATAAAACTTCGTTCCAAAAGAAACAAGTGTACATTTCTTATTTTCTTCCAGACCACTATGAAAGCAAAGGGCATACGTTACGAAGTCACGATCCTACTTACGTTGCCCAATGTCTCGAGAGCCAACATCCAACAATGACTTAATTTTCTAACCACGTAAATCATTCCGGCACTAGCTTGAAGCTAGACTAAGAGCTGACGGCGATTTATAGCCTCTGGGACTATTACGGGTGAATTTTTGATTTCTCTATCGTCCCGTAGTCGACTCACGTCCTGTATCGTGGTAATATGAGAACTTTTATGAAAATCTATAGTTTTGCATATTTCTCAGAATATTGTTTTTTTAGTGCCGTTCGGTTTCCTGCAGAGTAGAATAGGACCACTTAAAGTCTTTCCGTAGATGTCATAGAAGGTGAGTTAGGAAATACGCTAAGCAAAGCTTATAAACATCAATGAGAGCTCTCCAACCCGTCTGGTTAGCATGGAGTGTGTAGGCCAAATCGTCTGGCTTCTATGGCCAAGTATGGCTTTGGTAGTACAGAGAGAGAGTCGTGCTTTTGCAGTGAAGACTAAAAAAAAGAACTAAAGATAGAATATTTTAGTAAGTAGGTTAGGTGCAATACTTTATTGTTTGGTAGTGGTTCCGATGAAAGTCTTTGTGATGTTTTTATTTTTGCGCTATAACAATTTATCTTTTTATCCCTATAGTAGACTGGGAAAGAACGCTATTAGCGTTAAGTCCGCCAATTGTAAACAATTGTTAACTGGGGATCAATAAAGTTTGGAACTTTAGCAAGAAAATAGCTTATCATCTTAATTAATACATAGGATACTACCTTTATTCCGGCCGGGTAAATTTCAGATTCCCGTGAGAATGTCATAAAAGTCCCCGCGGATAACGCTATGAGCTAGTTTGGTAACTAATACTTATAATTAGGTAGATGACTAAAAAATTGATTATTCGGTACCGTTCATAAAATAACACATCACAAATTAGTGTCACTTTTCATTGATCATATCCATTTTCACGATGATTTTAGATTTATTAATGCAGAAAAACTCATATTAGGAGTCCCCCGACCCTAGGACAAAATACAACTTTCCATACAAACGTAGTCTACGTTTTATTTCAAAATGACATGTCCGATTTGGGCAAAATTTTGTAATTTAAAAGATATTGCAATTATCTAGGTTTATAACTAGTTTCCTAGAGTAAAAATATGAACTTGAAAACTATATAGTGTTTTATATCATTTTTGACCATTAGTATGGGAAACTTCTAAATCGTTATATTTTCTTTCCAGTTCATAATTTTACCACAGGAAACCAGTTATAACCCTAGATAATTGCAATTTCTTTACAATTACCAATTTTTACCGGAATCTGACATGTGGTTTCAAAATTAAACGTAGACTACGTTTGTATGGAGAAATCTAGGGTAAGGGGACTCTTAAAAGCGCTATTCAACTCCAAAAAAGCATGAAGTCATACTTTTGTATTTCATATACAAATCCCATAGTAAATGTTAGTTTTGCCATTTAGAAAAGTGTATTAAGTGACTTGTTGTCATCTATTGGATTTTAGCTAAAATGAAAATAAAAGTAAACGTTACCTCCCGCACTACCTCCTTGAGGTCACAAAGGCTTAATGAAATTCCTGCTATACGTAATTGAAGCCATTATATCTTGTTAAAATCCATTGTACGCCAAACAATGAAATGTTTGAACGGTAATTTATGGCGGCTTTTGTTCACTGCATTATGTGGGTGATTGGATGTGTGCATAGTTTTAGTTTGGGGATTGTTTTAACCCTTGATTCATAAGAAGAGGTGTTATTTATTTTACTTTATTACAAACGTGTTAGGCTGATTATTTTTCCGCCCATTGAAATTAATTATTTTAAAGGCTGCCGTGTGGTTTCCGGCAGAGTATAATAGGACCCCTCCAAGTCTTCCCGTGGATGTCGTAGAAGGCGACTTAGGAAACACAAGCTAAACATTCCATCTCTCTCTGTACAAAACTAATTTACATTCTTATAAAGCTTATAAACATCAATGAGACATCTTCATTCTGCCTGACCAGCGAGGAGAGTGTAGACCAAGTCCTCAGGCTGCTCTGGTCAAGTATGGCTCTGGTAGTACAAAGAGGGTCGTGCTCCTGCAGTGGAGACAAAAGACTTGATGATAATGATGACATGTGACGGATGTAAGTGGCTGTTTGTGCTCAGTCCATTAGTCGCCTCTTTATAACATCTAAAGGAAGAGATGACTAGTCCAGTCATATTTTAGACCAGAATCCACTCAGCTAATGTTTATCTTTGTTAAAGCTGTATACAATGATATATAATCATACACAAAATGGAAGAGACATACTTTGCAAATCGAACCACGGGCTATACTACATCACTATAGTATACTTAATAAAAATAAGATAATAGACAAAAAACAAAAATAATTCGACATTCCCGTAAAAACTGCCCGGGCGTATGGAAATGCCGAATAGTTTTGTTGTTGTGGATGGAAATAAACAATATTTTTATTTTATTAATTTATTTTAGATTTGTTTAATTTTTGATTACTATATTAATTTCATTACACTATAGTGACCTAGTACAGCTCGTGGTTCGATTTATTGCGGATATGTCCCTTCCACGTTGCATAATCAAATATATCTTCAGGCGAACATTTCCACGGCTATTCATCATCAACTTCTGACAAGCGTACGGCGCGCGAAAGGGGTTTGTGGCCTTTCTTGAATAATTCCAGATTTGTTGAAGACTGTCAATATAAGAGGCAGTTAACAACCTAACATTTTGATTTCTTATTCCTGGGAATTCCTCGAAGCGCAACCCTGTTAAGGCGCACCTTAACTATTCCTCTTTAGGCTGGTTTCAGAGTAACGCGTTTCACCAGCACCAGCCACACGCGCGCGTTTTCAATTAGCAAAATTTTGTAGCAGCGTTTCATAGTGACGCTGTTCAAACGCGCCGGTCGTGAGACGCGCGCCGGCGGCCAGCGCTGCCGATCGCGCGTGGTCGGAGCTCTTTTACTGGCATTTAGCGTTTCAGAATGACGCGGTTCGCACGCGCTGTCGAGTACAGTCAAATAAATAATATCAATGAATAACGATTCCATGTACCTCGATACGGGTCTGTCTAACCAAGTTCATATAAGAAGATGTTTGTGGGATGCTTCACATCTAATTTACAAAGATAGAGGGACGTCTAAAATAAAGCCTAAAAGGAAATCGTGTGGTATTAAACATATCTATTTGAAATATTCTACAATGCCGTCGCTGTTGCACTCTTTTCCATAAAGTATAAATAGCTAATCCTCTTATTCGGTTTGTCTCTATGATAACGATAATAATTATACACAACTGTACATGCAAAGAAACGCGCGACACTAAAACTTGTTTCACAGAGGTCCGCCGGTCAAGCGCGCGCTGTTGAGACGCGCTGGCCACCGGCGCGTGCCGCCGGCGTTACTCTGAAACCAGCCTTAAACGTGGGTGCGCTTCGAGGAATTAATCTTTAATAGTTTGAGATATTCCTCGAAGCTTTAAGTTGCGCTCGCAATAGCAATTAAAATATTGAAAATTTATTTCTAAACTAAACTAATCGCACCGACGTTTTAAAATGGAATACCCTCTTTTACAAGCTTTTTATTATTTTTAAACTTGAAATGTATTATAATATATAAACCTACATTACCACTGACTGACTGACTGATTGACATAGTTGTTTGCCCTGTTGCGGGGTTGGTGGGGTTTAGGTTGATGTGTGGTCGTATAGAGGGTGCTCCAGTGAGTACCAGAAAAATCTGACATTTGAAGATCTGCAGAAACGTGACGTGGAAGGGGTACGGCCTGCGAAGATGGATGGGGTTGGGGGCGTGATTTTTTTTTCAAAATGTAGGGGGTTGTAAGCAATTTGACGAGCGTCATTTGTTTTTTGTTTTTTTTCAAAATCCAATTTGGCCGCCATACATGGACAATTCCCCTCCATACAAATTTCATACAAACGGCAACTCGGCGCAGCCTGAGGCCGAAGGCCGAAGGCGAAGCCCACACGCGAGGCCGCAGGCCGAGCTGCGGAGCGAGGGCGAAGCCCGAGCTCCCCCCCCCCCCCTTTGACCCCCCCCCCCCCTCAAGCAATTTTCACGAGGCCGCAGGCCGAGTGACGCGAGCCCGAAGGGCGAGCTGCGGGCGAGGGCGAAGCCCGAGCCACTATCACAAAGCGCAGCGTCTTTTTTTTTTTAGGAAATCCAAGATGGCCGCCGAAAGTCAACTGCTTGCGATTTGGCTGAAAATCGATATCTATATGTAATTTGACCCCAAAAACCCAAATTCAATATTTTTTTTTGGAATCCAAGATGGCGTCTGGATTTTAGAAAATTAAACTTATTTCTTTTATAACGTCTCACTGGGACTTCGTAGGGGTCTGAAATTTTGCATGTGGGGATAAAGCACCCCGCGAAACTCGAAACTGCATTCCGATTTTGGATCCAAGATGGCCGCCCCCACACATATTATGATGTTTCCTTTACTGACTGCAATTTTTAACCATTTTCTGAACTGGAAACATGTCTTACCCTACCTCAACAGCCGCACGAAAGACCGCGGGCTGCTTGCAGCCCGCGCAGCGCCCGAAAAGCTAGTTATAATATATAAACCTACATTACCACTGACTGACTCACTCACTGACAGAGTTGTTTGCCCTGTTGCGGGGTTGGTGGGGTTTAGGTTGATGTGCGGTCGTATAGAGGGTGCTCCAGTGAGTACCAGAAAAATCTGACATTTGAGGATTTGCAGAAACCTGATGTGGAAGGGGTACGGCCTGCAAAAACGGTTGGGGTTAGGGGCGTGATTTTTTTTCCAGAATGTGGGGGGTTGTAAGCAATTTGACGACCGTCAATTGTTTTTTGATTTTTTTCAAAATCCAAGATGGCCGCCATACATGGTCAATTTTTCCCCATACAAATTTCATACAAACGGCCCCCCAAGTAATTTGCGAAGCCTGAGGCCAAAGGCCGAAGGCGAAGCGCCCCCGCGAGGCCGCAGGCCGAGCTGTGGAGCGAGGGCGAAGCCCGAGCTCCCCCCCCCCCTTTGACCCCCCCCCCCCCCCTACAAGTAATCCTCACGAGGCCGCAGGCCGAGTGATGCGAGCCCGAAGGGCGAGCTGCGGGCGAGGGCGAAGCCCGAGCCACCATCACCAAGCGTTGCGTCGTGAATTTTTTTTTGGAAATCCAAGATGGCCGCCGAATGTCAACTGCCTCTGATTTGGCTGAAAATCGATATTTATATGTGTTTTGACCCCGAAAATCCAAATTCTACTTTTTTTTTGGAATCCAAGATGGCGTCTGGGTTTTAGAAAATTAAACTTATTTCGTTTATAACGTCTCACTGGGACTTCGTAGGGGTCTGAAATTTTGTACCTGGGGGTAAAGCACCCCGTGAAACTCGAAACTGAAATCAGATTTTAGATCCAAGATGGCCGCCCCCACACATATTATGATGTTTCCTTTACTGACTGCAGTTTTTACCCATTTTCTCAACTGGATATGTTATTTAGCCTACCTCAAAAGCCGCACGAAAAACCGCGGGCTGCTTGCAGCCCGCGCAGCGCCCGAAAAGCTAGTCTTGTATGTATGTACGAATGTTTGTTTAGGTCAAATCTTGCAATTCAAGTTTAAACCAGTTATCCTCAACCGATTTAGCTAAAATTATGTATTTTTGTGTATGTGTAAGTCGCATGACAATACGATATTGTGAAGTCAATAAGCTGTTCTGATGATGGAGCAGGGAGATATTTGACGGAACTCAGTTATAAAACAACGTAACCTCATTGCGTGGGTCTCGGTTGATTTGTATTGACACTATGTCTAGGGTCTGATCACGGAAACGGAAGATGGTCGATAGAACTCAGTAATAAAACGACGCAACTCCGTCAAGTTTGGGCTTATTTCATTTTTCTTAGCTGGTTTTTTGGCCTCAGAAATAAAAGCTTGTATAATTATTATTTTTTTATGAAGTTTATCTACCTTCTAGCTCACCTTCTTCTTGCTATAAATGGCCTTTGTGTCTTGCGACCTTGCGCTAATAGACTATACATACATAAAGCCGTAAGACCCAAAATGCTTTGACTGCCCCATTAGGGATAAAGATGTGAGTGTAGATTTAATATAAATAAATAATAAATATATACGGACAAATTACACTGATTGAGCCAGTCCTAAAGTAAGTTCGAGACTTGTGTTATGGGATACTAACTCAACGATACTATATTTTATAACAAATATATATACGAGTATAGATACACATCCAAGACCCAGGACAATTTGAAAAAGGCCATATTCCAACTTGCCCTGACTGGGGATCGAACCCGGGACCTCCGGGTGACGGACTAGCATGTTGACCACTACGCCACGGAGGTCGTCAAAAGAATATATTATCCTACCTGATTGAATTCTTTTTGTCAAGTTCAAAATCGCAATGTCTTCACTAAAAGCTACAAAAAATTACCAATTTACTTGACAAAGAATTGAAGAATTCAAAGAAAAGCAATTTCTGAAGTAAACTTCGCACAATAAATATTGTGAGCTTTCTCAGAAAAGCTTTTATTAATTCACAGACTAATTTGGAGTTAATCCTCAATAGAAAAGTTTATATTGATGTTTTAGGTTAAAGTCTTTTAGTTATATTAAAGTGAGAGTATTTTTATTAAGTATTACCTGTAAATTACTCTTATATATCAAATTACGATACAAAATACAATACATCCGATTTATAGGGTTGCGTACCCTAAGGGTAGAAACGGGAGCCTAATACAAAAACTTCGCTGTCCAACCGTCCGTGTGTCCGTTTGTCTGTCTATCTGTCTGTTACCAGTATGTCAGGTTTTTGCTGTCGCTATAACAACAAATACTAAAACTAGAATAAAATAAATATTTAAGTGGGGCTCCCGCACAATAAATGTGATTTTATATAGATAGTGCTACGGAAAAAAAAAAAAAAAGAAAAGTATAAAATAAAGAGGTTAAGAACTTAGCGGAAGGAAGAGAGACATGGAAAGCACTCCACATACAAGAGCCCAGCTCTTAAATATAAGAAGAAGAAGTAGTGCTACGGACCTCTTTGTGCGAGAATTCGACTCGCACTTGGCTGGTTATTTAAAACAAGCTTTTCATGTGACTTCCTAACCCAAAAGGTGGTCAGATGACCTGACCAAGGTCGCTGGAAAGCGCTGGATGCAAGCCGCTCTTGATCGCTAATTTTGGAAATCTTTGTGAAACGCCTATGTCCAACAGTGGACGTTATGCGGCTGAACTGATGAATAGAATCCAAGATACAAGTCGCCTCTAGTGAGGATTGAAGTTGAGAAAAAGAAAAGAAAAAAAAGAAATTTTTCTAAATTAACAAAAATTTTCTGAAGAAAATATTTATATAAGATTTTTTTTTTGCAGGTATAAGCTTTTATTGCGAGGCTAAAGTACTTATTAAAAAAATTGAAATAAGCCTAATTTGTGCTTAAATACAAGTCTGTATAATGAAAATTATATTTTCGATTTAAGTTTATTGGAAAAAAAACTAAAAATCCCTAAACAATATTTTATTTGAGTCAAGCATTATTACTAAGTTGCTGCTAGTGTTGTGAAACATTCGACTCTTTAAATTTTCTATAAAGTCTTATTTTTGAGACTCAAATCGAAACTCGAACATGTCGAGACTAGAGTAGGTATTTTAGATTTCTTACTTTTTTTAGACTTTTTTGCTGTCTATTTTTATTATTATACTTTCCTTAGGGTCAGCGTAATATGTGCCTCTATTATTTATTTTACTCTATCCTTCGCTATCTCAAGCATTACAGTTTTTTTATTTGCTTTAACTAATGTAAGTATTGATTGAATATAGAATAAATTTGATCTTGAAGCTATTTCCTAAAAAAATACGACTTTTATTACAAAAAAAAAACGAAATTTTAGGCTATACCTCACCAATTTTTCAAAATATGAGTCCCAAATTAAACAGACTAAGGGAACTCCACACACAGTTTTTTTTTTTTCATTATAGAGAAATATAAATTTTGGACTCGTTCATGGTCCTCTGTCCGTATTTAAAATAGATAGGATATGTATTTTAAATCATTCATCATCTATTTCAAATTAGGCTTAAATAAAAAAGACTCTCTCCAACACTATTTGCCTCCAATATTTATATTCAAGATGGGTCCCGGGATTTGGAGGGATTTACTATATAAATGTACCTACAATGTAGATCGCTTTCCAAATTGGCCTATGAATAAATATGTTCCCCCGTCTGTGTGCTGATTTAGAAGAAATTTATGCAGGTCTCTTTAGTTTGGTAGTATTTAATGTTATAAATTCCTTTCGAAACATAGGAAAAGATATAACCGTTGATTTTTTGTTGTTTCGAGATTTAATTTGACCATTATTTTACTCGTTTTTTTACAAATAGTTTTTTTTTTATATGTAGGTTTACAGGAACCTATAGACTTTCAGCCAAAGAAATTAATGAAATGTGAAATAGCCTAAGTGTGAAAAGCGTTACTAAACCGTATATTTAAATCTTATATCTTTTATATCTTAGGTTTAGGTTAGGTTAGTCGTCCCATTATATATTATTCTGATGTATAAGCTGTATTATTGTAAAGTTTCATTAAAATCCATTCAGTAGTTTTTACGTAAAAAGCCCAACGCAGACTGCTTATGTGATTGCATGGGTTCTTTTTTCACAGACTATCACAGACTAAAAGGTGCGTCACGGATAGTCTGTCATCCATACTTACAAACTTTCGCGTTTATAATATTAGTAGGATACGATAGAACTGATTATGTATACAAGAAATTACTAGAGATGTTATTAGTATCAGAAGTGAAAAAGGAATGTGTCAGAATGATGAGGAAAGAATGTCTGGATAATGAAATGATAGAAAGGACGTGGGCAAGAATATGAAGGATGGAGCTTATTGCAACATCGTTACAGCACGTTTACACTGAGCCTTACTTCATCATTGGACCAATAAACACTGGGAACATACATACATACATACTATCACGTCTTTATCCCTAATGGGGCAGACTCTATTCAGAGCATAGAGCATAGCAGCATTTTGGGTCTTGCGGCTCTATGCAGAGCCCAGGGCCACAACACCCAAAAGCCACTTTTAGCGTCATGGTGGGCGAGAAGATGGAAAAGCAATCAATACAGTGATGAGTTGCTAGCCGCATCGCCTGTTAACATGATTTGCATTTTTGCCCATTCCCTCAATCGGCTTTTACGATCTGCGTGGGAAGAGAAGCAGCTGGTACATCCTAAGTTTTTTTATTTCTCCCAGACCAGCATGGGAGTGAGAGAGGGAGGAGATGGGAGAGAGAGGGAGGGAGTAACACTGGGAAAGATTATTATAATAAGCCTGCTCTCATACCACTGACATTCCGACACCTACACCAATATAAATCACATATTATGTCACAATCCCTTATCAACCGATAAGATACACTTGTACAGCTTTGTCCCCTAATGGACCCTTACAATAAAAAGCTATCAAGCGATAACAACCTGTCTATTATAATAAAATCGAGGACAGGACGGGAAGTATGGTCACCCTTATCTGCTTTGATTTGGGTGTTTGAAGTGGCTTCGATGGAGTAGTTCGGATTTAGAACTATATTGCTTATTTTTTACTGATTGAAAGAGTGGGAGAAGTTCTCTGGCTCAGCGACGGATACTACGACTAGACCTCCAAAACGAAAGAGCGCCACAATTTTCTGTAGCAATATCTTGCCACCTGACAATTTCCATCTCCCGCAGATCAGCCTGCACCGTATCGCTCCAGCGATATCTGGGTCGACCTACTGGTCTTCAGCCTGATCTTACCCATAAATGCTGCCTAAACGCCATGATCCTCCTTCGTTATTTCCACTTTAGCTTTAGTAACACAAATTACAATTGATTATTTGACAGCTCCTCTATGTTCACATTCTGCCAGTCTCCACCTAACCGTCAACAGTTTTAGCCGGTTTAAGAATTTTACGAAACATTAAATGCTCTGCTACCAGTCCTCTGGCTGCTCTGGCCAAGTATGGCTCTAGTAGCACAGAGAGGGTCGTGCTCCTGCAGTGGAGTCAAAAAGACCTAAAGATGAAGATACAATGAATGTTAACGTTATCTCCTCGCAGTCAGATGTCAGTATAGGCCTTATGACCATTTTATAGGTTACGTTTCATACCCTAAACTTTTACTTAAAAGTCTATACTCTAAAACCTTGCTACATGACATCTTCATGCGTTTTGGATGCGAGTGGTTATTCCTTCACTTCGGGCTTCTGCGATTAGATTACAGACATTCTTTAAAAAAGGTCAGAAGTACCCGTAACCGTCGGGCATGCATGTAGAGAGTGATGAGTGTAGATGAAGCGAGAGAGATCTGTCAGGATCGTAGCAAGTGGAGGTTCATAGTCTCTGTCTACCGCTGTGGGAAACAGGCGTGATAATATGTATGTAGTAGGTCTGTATTATAAGGTTAAAAAAACTCCCATGCTGGTCTGGGAGAAATAAAAAAACTTAGAATGTACCAGCTGCTTCTCTTCCCACGCAGATCGTAAAAGCCGATCGAGGGAATGGGCAAAAATGCAAATCATGTTAACAGGCGATGCGGCTAGCAACCCTTCACTGTATTGATTGCTTTTCCATCTTCTCGCCCACCATGACGCTAAAAGTGGCTTTTGGGTCTTGCGGCCCTGGGCTCTGCATAGAACCGCAAGACCCAAAATGCTCTGTCTGCCCCATTAGGGATAAAGACGTGATAGTATGTATGTAAAAAACAAAATGTCTCCAACACACCTGCCTAATCTAACATGCGTCTAAAAACACGTAGTTTTCACGTCAACTCTTCAAAGGTCTTATCTCAATACGATAGGGTTTATTTTATTCTGAACCATGTATATGTTAGGCTGGTATTTGTCTTGTCTGTTCGTTTGCACAACGCATTGTAACGTTTGCTTTTGAAGATTTATGTAAATCCTGTATCCGTTACATTTTTAGACCTCCTGTGTAGCGTATGGTTGCTTTTTTATTTGGTAAATGTTTTTATTAATATACAGATTAATTTTGCTTGGGGATACTTGAATTTTGAGGTCAAGTGCTGCCTTATTTAAGATAAATTATTTAAAAGGAAACGGAGACATAATACAAAAATTTGTCTTGATCAATCCTTAGATAACTATTTTATGAATTACTGTTTACAGTTTAAAGTAAGAACGTGAAGCTTTTCTACGCATGATTGCGAAAAACGGCCACTTTTGGTTTATGTAAAAAAGAAAACATTAGGCACGTGAAAAGAAGAGAGGAGGCTCATGTAATGAAAAAAATCATGAACATGACAGTGAATGGGTATATATAGAGGAAGGGAAAGAGGAAGACAAAGGAAATATGGTAAAAATGCATAAGAAATCATATATAAGCCCTGGGAGTAGATAATGGCATAATCGCCATAGAGATAATTTTTCAAAACTAAAAACCGACTTCACCCCTATTTTACAAAACCGATTTTGATAAAATTTATATGTGATAACGTAACAAGTATGCCCTTCCAATTTTTCAAGTGAAAACTTCTTTAGCGGCGTTGTGCACTTTTTTTGGAATGGGTAAAAAATGTTAAACTCGCGTCAGGACACGTGACCTGATCGAAAATTCGTAAGACGGCGCAGGGCGCTTGCGCGAATGTTCGTGTGTGTTTATGTTACAGCGTGCTTCGCGCATCCATGGATGGTGACAGCTGATGGCTCGACCGTCTGTGTAGTGGCCATACTGCTGTGTATTTAAAAATGATTTTGTTGAAAATGAATTTGGTCATGCTGGTGACATTTGTGACAGACTGTGGTTCAGAAAAGATTTGAAATATTTTATACTGATAATTAAAGCAATTCGTGCAAAATTATTCCCTAACCATTCCAAAATATCAAAAATGCACAACGTTAATATTCAAGTTTTCACTTCTGCCGGCACTCCCAGAGTGCAACCCGTCGATTTTTTTTTTTCTAATCGGTCCAGCCGCCTTCGACTGATCGGTGAAAATACATAAAAAAAATAACATAAGATCGCGACGAATTGATAACCTCCTTTTTTGTAAGCCGGTTAAAAATTAGTTATAAAACACATTGTGCGTATGCCCATATAAATAAATGGGTAATGGTAAGGAAGAAGGCAGGCTCGAGGCTATATTATACAATGACGATCTCTTGAGACATAATTCTAATTCTTGGTATACAATATATTCAGCTACAAACATGTAATGTATTCCAAACTGGTATTCAATCGTATCACATGTCAACGGCATTGCCCGCTTCCAGGAATCCTAGGCACCTGTGATGAGTACACCGTTATCTAGTCATATTACAATATTACTCAATAATAATATTATTAATGGCCTATATATTGAATCTAACAGCGAACGGTTTAGAATTTAGTACACAGGATAAATCTGACAGCTCTCCTGTCAGCGATAGATAGCAAACTGTCGGCAGATGACGTAATTAGGTTTTGAGTAAACATATATGTGTGATATAATATATGCATATGTACATAGAATACATAGTTACTGTACCTAATACTTTTTTGATTAAAACTAACGTGAGATGCAATTGTTATTATATTTAGTGAACGAGTTACTCACGTATAGAGTCAGCTACTGCCGACATGTTTCGACCTCATCCGGAGGTCTTCATCAGGGCGAATGTGACTATATACGTGAGTGACCCGTTCACTAAATATAATAAAGTACCTAATACTTTTTAGTTCAGAAATTACTCTTAAACTATCAACCAAATTTACGTACCTTGTAGCTCTGTGAGCTGAACATCTTGCAAGATACCCCCAAGCCATTGAAGTTTATCGGATTAAAAAGTTGTTCAGACAAAAAAGTTGCTTCTTAATATGGGTAACAAAAAAGTTGTTTGACCAAATTTAAAATTAATTATTTTTTGTCAAATGTTTTTAATTCGGATAAAACTCGAAGCATCGTTATGCTGTTAAAAATCAATAAGTTTTATTACATTTAAAAAAATGACTGATATATGATTTTTTTTTGTTATCAAATCCCATAGTGCCGACATTTTCAAAAATTTTAAAAACCAGAATTGAAAATAACTACAGAACTATTGAACCTGCTCAAAATATTTCACGAGTATCTGTTGAGAAATGCGACCTGTAGGCGAGAACAGCTAGATATCGGATTGGATTTCGTTGTGGCATTCCAAAACTAGAATTGGGACACACGAAATAATTTTTGCCGAAGCTGAAAAGGAGACACTTCGGTCGCTCGGTCAGTTAAATTTTATTATTAATTGAAAATAAAAGGCATATTGCAATTTGGCATAACACAAGTCTCTAACTTAATTTGAGGCTAGTTCAATCAGTGTAATTTGTCCCTATATATTTATTATTTATTTATTTAGTTTCACCTGTCCCGTTGATAGTCTGTAATCAAACCTTGCCTTTTTTCTTAAGTTAAATTTGACCCACTTCCGAGTTTCTAATTGGGCTGAAATTTTGCACGCGTACGTGTCATCATCATCGTGTCTTTTAAGTCTCCACTGCAGGAGTAAGACCCTCTCTGTACTACTAGAGCCATATTTGGTCAGAGCAGCCAGAGGTCTTGGCCTACAATCTCCAAAGCTGGCCAGACGTGTAGAAGTTGTTTATACACTTTGTCTAGCTAATTCGCCTTCTACGACATCCACGGGAAGACTTGGAGTGATCCTATCCCACTCTACCGGAAACCACAGACATACGGATATCGCGTGACAATGCAAGATCTGATGATGGAGCTGGAAGGTGGCCATAGGAACTCTGAAATGAAGCGACGCGACCCCCGATTCTTCTTGAGGAGTTTACACTTTTAAGTTCATCGTTTTATATAAAAGATTGTTTTTTAAAATACTTTATTAATAACTAGCCGGAGCCCGCGACTTCGTTCGCGTGGACTTTATGTCTCTGAAAAATGCTCATCAGGCTGAACAACTTTTACTAAGGCGGCATTTTTATATCTCTTATAGTTTAGCTGGACCATTATGGTTCTGCATCAGGCGTTCCATTTTCCAAAATCATTTATACCCTATATGTTGCCCAGGCTTAATAGCTATATAACAAAAAAAGTTTCATTCGAATCCGTCCAGTATTTCCGGAGATTAGCGTGTACAAACAGACAAACAGACATACAGACAAACAGACAAACAGACAAACAGACAGACATTTTTTTTAAAATTCTTACTCTATTACTATTTCTCCATCGCCCCCATATTTTTTTTTGGAAATATATTTAATGTACAGACACACTTTTTTTACTGTTTTATTATATGTATAGATTACTATTTCTCCATCGCCCCCATATTTTTTTTTGGAAATATATTTAATGTACAGACACACTTTTTTTACTGTTTTATTATATGTATAGATAACTGGTATACAAAACAAAGTTGATGATTCATTAACAACGTGAGAACCCAAATACTTGAATACAAATAGTTGATAGTCTTAAGGTTAACTGAACAGAGCTTATTCGAAAAAGTCAACGAGTTATTTTAAGTTGTATGATTCATAGAGCTTATTAGAGGTTTATCTGTCGACACTGGGCGTTATGGATGCACACATTAATATTTATGGTAGTAGAAAGTTTGATGCTACTCCGTTTGTATGGTAATCAGTAATCACTGTACTTAGAAATCTGTAAATATTTATCTTTATTATTGGTAAGTCAGGGAAATATCTTATTTTAACATTTTTTTTAGTTATTTGATTATAATTGCCCTACATTAACGTTTCTCTATTTGTTTTAGTTATTAGGTAAGGAATATTTTGATAAAAACTAAGTATCTCATATCATCTCTTTTTTTTTCAAAAGTTATGTTTGACCTGTATCTATTATTTAGTAATATGTCTTATTGCTATAAATGGATTTAGATGCTAAACACTTGTTAATAAAAAATAGGGACGGGTTGCTTGCCGTTCCAATTCACATTCCAATGATGGATGGATGAGGTTAATCATTTTTTTTAACATGTCAAAGATCAGTCAAGGGCTTACTAAGATCTGATGTCGTAACAACTACTAAGTATACTGTTGATTCTGATAGTGAGATATGGTGACAAAAGTTAACTCAAGCATTATTGATTAAAATTTTATGAAATTTGGTAAGTAAGAAGTTGAAACCATATAATTTTTAGGACTGAGAGAGCCAAATTGTTCCAGGGATTACCGCGATGTTATAAATGGGTCGCAAATTCACAGTCCAGAGCAAACAACATTTAATACTACAGTTGATAGTTTCAAAACAACAGTCGTTCAGACTGCACAACCCAGATTTGTCAGCATAATACATTAACAGTATTCGTCCGCCAATATCCACTGAAGTGACCACACTGCAATCACAAACGAATTGACATTTGGTTAAACTAATACACATGGATTTATTAAGGACTGCATATCTGTTTAGAGATTGGCGAGTTGTGATACAGATACATTTTCAAGCCTATATCCCTGACGGGGTAGACAGAGCCCCGGGCCATAAGACCCAAAGGCCACGCTTAGCGTGATGGTGGGCATTAAGATGGAAAAGGAATCTAAATAGTGACGGGTGGCTAGCATCGCCTATTACCATGATTCAAATCTCGCCCATTCCCTCGATCGGCTTTTACGATCTGCGCGGGAAGAGAAGCAGCTGGTACATTCTAAGTTTTTTTCTTTTCTCCCAGACCAGCATGGAAGCGAGTTGTGAGGGGTTATTTATAAGCTAACTCATGCCGTGCGGTTTCCGGCAGAGTATAATAGGGCCACTCCAAGTCCTCCCGTGGATGTCGTAGAAGGCGACTTAGGAAACACAAGCTAAACAAAGCTTATATACTTTAAAGAGACCTCTCCAACCCGTTTGGCCAGCGAGGAGAGTGTAGGCCAAGTCCTTTGGTTGCTCTGGCCAAGCATGTTTGTGGTAGTACAAAGAGGGTCGTGCTCCTGCAGTGGAGACCAAAAGACCTGATGATGATAATGATGATAAGCTAACTCGAGCATTTTTTAATGAATATGTATGATAATGAGTAAGCAAAGAAGTAGAAACTACTACATCATTTTAAAAACTAAACACGAACTATAAATCGTCCAAAGTTGCCGAGGTTTGATTTTACAAATGAAGTTCACAGTTCAAACCAAACCACTTATTTTTTTACGAAATTCTATGAAATAAGGAAAGCAAGGAAGTGAAATCTCCTTTAAAACGTGGAAGGGACATATCAGTAATGAATCAAACCATGATATAATTTTTAGGTCTAATCACCAACCAAATCGATCCAGCTTGAAATACTGGTTTAAACCTTGTAACAAAGTTAGCCTGCGTTGTATAATAAGAAGGATAAAGTCCATGCGGATAAATTCGCGGGCTTCGGCTAGTGAGCAAATAAAATTTGAATTTGAACTCAGATTTGTCAACAGAATACAATTTAACAGTATTTGTTCACCAACATTCACTAAAGCGACCACTCTGCAATTACAAACGAATTGACATTTGGTTAACCAAATACAAAATAGAAATCAGCAAATTCGGATTTGGATGTCCCAAATCCTGAACAAATAAGACTGATAAGCCGTCCATACAGCGCTATGAAACAGGCAAATGCACATCATTGATAGGAAGAAAATAGACCAAAATCCAAAATTAAAATGTTTATTCAGTAACCTCCCATGCTGGTCTGGGAGAAATAAAAAAACTTAGAATGTACCAGCTGCTTCTCTTCCCACGCAGATCGTAAAAGCCGATCGAGGAAATGGGCAAAAATGCAAATCATGTTAACAGGCGATGCGGCTAGCAACCCACACTGTATTGATTGCTTTTCCATCTTCTCACCCACCATGACGCTAAAAGTGGCTTTTGGGTCTTGCGGCCCTGGGCTCTGCATAGAACCGCAAGACCCAAAATGCTCTGTCTGCCCCATTAGGGATAAAGACGTGATAGTATGTATGTATGTATTCAGTAACTAGCTGGTGCCCGCGACTTCGTCTGCGAAGGATCACACAATATCTTTATAAATTGTAGCCTATGTATTCTGATATATATATCCTATCCCACTAATCCTACTATCCTATTTCCTACTAATATTATAAATGCGAAAGTGAGTTTGTATATTTGTTTGTTTGTTATTTCTTCACGCTTAGACCACTGAACCGATTTGGATGACATTTGGTAAGGATATAGTTTCAGACACGGGGAAGAACATAGGGTACAATTTATCCCGAAATTCCCACGGGGAGCGAAGCCAGCGGGTACAACTAGTAAGCTATATTTTTGTAAAGTTTTATTAAAATCCATTCAGTAGTTTTTACATGAAAGAGTAACAAACATCCATCCATACTTAAAAACTTTTGCGATTATAATATTAGTAGGATTAGATCTTTACAGGCACTTTTACATATCAATAACGTGTAGTGTATGTTAAAATTTAATTTATATTTCTTCCATGCTGGTCTGGGAGAAAAGAAAAAACGTAGAATGTACCAGCTGCTTCTCTTCCCGCGCAGATCGTAAGAGCCGATCGAGGGAATGGGCGAGATTTGAATCATGGTAAGAGGCGATGCGGCTAGCAACCCATCACTATTTTGATTGCTTTTCCATCTTAAGTCCCATCACCACGCTAAGCGTGGCCTTTGAGCCTAACGGTCCTGGGCTCTGTCTACCTCGTCAGGGATATAGACGTGAAAATGTATCTGTATTCAAAGAAAAGCTACGGATGCCAGCGCTTCCAAAGAAACTCATTTTCACAGCATTGGTCGCCTACTCGCGAAAAGGGCTTTGTCGTATTATTATTGTGTTTTTGAATTAATAAATACTTATAATATAATACAATGTTGATACATCATAACATGTAATGCTTGCGAATGAGTTAACAAACATAAATTACGTAATAATAAATGGCCAAGTGCGTGTCGGGCCACGCGAAGTATAGGGTTCCGTAGTTGTAAATGACAACTTGCAGTCTAAAACGGCTAAGTATTGAATTTCTATGAAATTTTCCTTTTCGAGTACATTTTATAAGTTGATCACCTTACAACTTTTTAATTTTTTTACCCTACTTGGCTCTGATAGTTTTCCTTTAAACTACATTATATCTACAATAGCTGTGATTTTTTTCACGGACACTTGACTTTAACAAAAAAATATACTTGAAACCTAAATATTTCAGACTCATAATATTTTTGAAAAACCTATTCAACGATACCCCACACAATATGTGTAGAGAAGAAAAATATTGACTTCCTCTATACTTGTATGGCAGATACGCAAAAATTTTTTTTTTTCCATATTTTATTTTTTCAACTTTTTCGCCATGATTGATATACATATCCATGCCAAATTACAGCTTTCTAGTACTTATAGTTTCTGAGTAGGACCGCGGACGGACAGACAGACAGACATGGCGAAACTATAAGGGTTCCTTTTTTACTACGGAACCCTAAAAAATACTAAGTAGCCAAAAAAGCGAAGCCGAGCTGACCAGTCCCTCCCGGCATCACCCGTTCTCAAATTGACTCACGGATCAGGAATTAAAGTTGACCAATTGCCAAAAAAAGGGAATCAAATGACCCAACCAGCAATAACACCACCAGATTGGACAATTTAGATAGTATAAAAACACCCTGTCAGGTCTTGGGATGTAGACTTTGTTAAAAATTAATTATTAAACTGATAAGAAAATCTTTTGATCGATGTCAGGCAGGTTGGAAGGAACTGAATAACATCGTTTAAAAAAAATATTGATGTATAAAAGCTTTTGTCTGGCCAGCGAGGAGAGTGTAGGCCAAGTTCTTTGGGTGCTCTGGCTAAGTATGACTGTGGTAGTACAGAGAAGGTCGTACTCCTGCAGTGGAGACTAAAAGTATGTACGTAAGTAAACTTGTATTAGTATATAGTGTATTTTAAGTACATCTTCAAGCACATATCGCAATAGATAAAAAAGACGTGTGGCACTCGGGGACTGCCGCGGTAAAGCTATTGCAAACAAGGAAGGACGGCAACGTTGCAAACGGACGACGGAGACGAAGCGGCAACCTACATGGTAGGCGGAGTGGGGAGAGCGTGAGGTTTTTTCGTTACGGAATTTCTGGATTCGATCCCCGCGCTCAAAGCCCGCGATAGAAGCTATGCAATAGCTTAAAAAAATCCGTTTTTCTACAGGTTGACTGGTAGTGAATGTATTAGAATTAAGTTCACCGTTTGTACCATTGTGGTCAATAAAAGACCGGATGATGATGATGAAAAAAAAAAATTATCCAAAATAGTATCAGTAGGTAAGTCACAGTATTATGCAAAATATACTAATATCTAACTATATTAGCCTAGGATTAGCCGATTCGATTACAATAACGGCTGACCGCAGAACTAATCTTCGACAGGCCACGTATAATATCTAACTAAAGCCTACATAGGACACAGTGACTCGAATCTGAAATACAACACAAACACTTCTAATGTAGGTAACAGTACCAGAACCTCCTTAGAAGCCGATTCCCATCGAGTTCCCTCATCATAATCATCAGGTCTTTTTGTCTCCACTGCAAGAGCACGACCCTCTCTGTACTACCAGAGCCATACTAGGCTAGAGCAACCAGAGGATTTGGCATACACTCTCCTCGCTAGCCAGGTGGGTGGGAGAGGTCTCATTGATGTTTATAACTTTGTTTAGCTTGTATTTCCCAATTTGCTTTCTACGACATCCACGGGAGGACTTAGAGTGGTCCTATTCTACTCTGCCGGATACCACACGGCATTAGTCATATTGTACCATATTTACGATTAAATAATTTATTCTTCTGCACGGTTTTCGCTTTAAAGTTAACTATTTCGATCCAATGCTTTCAAAACCGTAAAACTAAAGTAGCAATCAGCTGAAGTAATTCCCAAAACATCAAATTTTCATCAGCGAGTGTTAAAATGTTGAGTTTGTATTCATGGAGATGTCATTGATACCTAAGTATTAACATAAATTGTAATTGCAAATATATATTTAAGAAAATGGTTACCGTTTTCAGGATGTATAACACGTAAAAAAATTCACTGCTGTAGCATAACGAAATTTAAAGAAAAACTATCAAAGCTAGGGTTTACTAAATTAAAAAAATATATGTATTTTACTTATGTAATGAAATAAAATGTACCCGGAAAAGGAAAATTTTATACAAATTCAATAGAAAAATTAGTTACTTAAAATCTTTATTGCACTAAAACATAAAGTTACAGAGTACGAGATATGGTGCTCCCACACTGCCGTTATAAAATGTTTACAAACATTTTCTAACAATAAAACATTTACTGACAAATGTTGACAGTTGTTACATTTTGTTAGGAACTGTTAAATGTTATAAGTGCTCCTACACTGATGGAAAATGTTTATTAACAGTTTATAACAGTCATTGGCTCCCCGACTCTTCGCATACCCCGCTGTGACCTGTATAAAATGTTTACAAACAAAATATATAAATCTTTTATTTTGTTACAAAATGTTAGCTCAGAATTTTGTTTAATTTTTTTTACTAACGCTTACTAACATAAAAACATTTTTTTAACATTTGTAATTGAATGTTTGCTAACAAATGTTTACTAACGTTAGAAAACATTTTCTAACAGCAGTGTGGGAGCACCAGTAGGTACATAAAACAGATGTCAAAAGGCGGCCAGGCAACCGAGGTACTTGCAGATGTTTGACGAAAACAGGTTAGTTAGTTTTTAGTCGTTTCTAGTGGCTTAAACTCTAAGTCAGCATTTGCAACTAAGGAACCCTACAAGGATTTGAGCTCCGAATGATTTATAGAATTACCCTTGACCGACCTAATTGTACAAAGAAATCAGTGTTCACCGTTCATAGGTACAAAGAAAAAAAAATACGCCGCTACCTTTTCTTACCGACAGCTCGGTTCGCCGAAAGAATTTTTAAACTACAAAAGCTTCATCGATACAATTTGGAGTGGCCCTATTCTACTCTGCCGGAAACCACACTATCAAGTCAAAAACCACACTACAATCATAAAGATCAATCTCGTCCAAAAATTAGGTGGTCTAAAGTAATATTTCGTCAAAACATTATGTCTTTTACAAGCAGTAATCCACAAGCTAATAAATCAAGAATACTGGGCGCAGGGTCTGGCTAGTGATGTACAAGGCTCGAGGCCTTCGAGTCCTTTTGTCTAGAGCTCGGAATCGTTTACAGGGCTCGCCTCGTTTGTGTGAAGCTCGACGACTTGGGAGTCCTTTTCAGAGCTCGAGCCTTCACGGCTTGAGTCTTGCGAGCTCTTTGAGCAACAATTCGAGCGTCGAGCTTCAAGTATTTTTTTGTAAACTTAAGTTATTCTTAAAAGCTACACTGAGAAAAAGAAATAGCTAAAGCACTTTTGCTACTTGTGATTTAGTTGTTACATACCAAACTTTTGTTTGTATTAGCTGAACCATGTAGTTTTAATTAAAATATATTTTAACTACTAGTAGCTCTGAGTTCAGCAGTCACTCCATTTTATTAACGTATAGTAAACATTTTTGCTACTAGCAACCATTCTTTTTTCTCAGTGTAGATTTCATTTTAAGACTCGAGCTTTTTTGTAGGCTCCAACTCTTTTAAAGCCTCGAGACGTGGCTTAGAGCGCTCGCGTCTCGGCTAGGCTCGGGTCTACGAGCCTACCGAGCTCACCGAGTTCTTCCAATCTGCCTCGAGCCTTTAAAAGTAGAACTCGACGCCTCGAGGTTTGTACATCACTAGGTCTGGCACAGGCCTGAATTATGTACACCCATGGCCGCGCCAGGATTGTGACGTCGCCATAAAACATGTATGGCTGCTAATGAAACCTGAGACTACTGAAATATTAAGCGGCTCGCGTGTGGTATTAAATGGCAATCAAATATTAATGACTGCCTTTTTAGTAGCCAAATCATTTCCAGTTTAACATTTAACATTTGCCGTGTTCCCGGCAGAGTAGAATAGGGCATCTCCAAGTCCTCACGTGGATGTCGTAGAAGGCGACTTAGGAAATGCAAGCTAAACAAAGTCAAAAAAAAGTCAAAAGTCAAAAAATTTTATTCAATGTAGGATAAATTTATCTCTTATTGAAGGTCATTTTAAAAAATATTTTTTTAGTGCAAAAGCTAAAAACTACTAGCGTTTCGGAACGACCACTGCTGGGAAGATTACGCCGAAAGAAACCCAGTTCAGTATTGGTCCCTACCCAGCCTGATGGGCTATGTTACAATTACAATACAGATTTACACTTAAGCTATACATTTAAATTATACAATTACAATTTGCAGACAACTATTTCCAAGAATTTTTTTCAGATGATGATAAGTAGGTAGTCATTTACATGATAATACGCATTTTGTAATAAATGATTTTTAACGGCTGTCTTAAACTTAGATAATGGTAATGCTACTATATCATCTGGAATTTTATTATAGAGGCACAAGCCGAGACCCACAAAAGATTTTTTTGTTTTCTCTAACCGCAAAGCTGTGATGGCTAATTTATTTTTATTTCTCGTGTTAATACTATGAATATCACAGTCTCTGACGCACGTACATAATGTTCGCATAGATGAATTGCGAAGGGAGGGTCAAAATATTTATGTCTTTAAATAGTTCCCTCAAAGACTCTCTAGCACCTAATTTATATATAAATCTGATAGCACGTTTTTGTAAAACAAATATGGTATTTATATCTGCAGCGTTACCCCATAGCAATATTCCATAGGACATAACACTGTGGAAGTACCCAAAATATACCAAACGCGCTGTATCAACGTCAGTCATTTGCCTAATTCTTCTAACCGCATAGGCCGCAGAGCTAAGTTTTCCAGCTAATTTTTGAATATGGGCACCCCATTGCAAAAAGCTCAATCAAACATCAATGGGACCTCTTCAACCCGTCTGGCCAGCGTGGAGAGTGTAGACCACAGTTCTCTGGCTGCTCTGGCTAAGTATGGCTTTAGTAGTACAGAAGGGGTCATGCTCTTACAGTGGAGACAAAAAGACCTGACGATAATGATGATCTTTAGAGCATTCTGCCTCACGAAAATTGGATTTTTCATGATTGGATGAAAATTATAAACTTTGTTAATTTGTAAGTCTTCTTATTTTGGAAAGATGTACCGTACTGCTTTACTGATATTTCATACAAATATAAATTTGTATACCCAAAAATGTTCCGTTCTCATTTAACACACGCTACGGCTATTTCGTAGCTTAAGATCTATATATAGTATTGACTCACTTTACTAAACGGCTTTTTCTTAAGATAATAGTACAAAATGAAAAGCAAAAGAACTACAGAATATTTTTAATGTAAAAATATCGCGAAAATATTTCATTCTGGTCTCATTTACATACGCTATGGCTATTTTGTAGCTTTAGATTGGTATTGAATGACTTTACTAACTGGATTTTCCTTTCAAATGAAAAGCAAAAGAACTACAGAATATTTCCAATGTAAAAATATCGCGCACGTTTTTCGCACAACCTAAAAGGCCGTTTGTTGTTTGTCAAAACAACTTTACAAATCCGTTCCTATTCTGTTTATTGCGTTTCCCGTTTCCACCAACTAGGCAAAATGCTCAAATAAAAAAGGGCATAGAAGTTACCTTAGCGGTTTGGCTAGGCGGTTTTAGGATTGTGGATCAAATGTCCGACCTACCTTTCTTCGGGTTATTATCATTCAACGACATCATATTTGTCCTTGCGATGACTCGCCTTCATCTCCATACGATTGTTTGTCGCTTAAACTACTGTCTAACTAGGGCCTAAAAGCACTGATTGTGTATTTAAGAGGCATGAATTCCAACCTCACAAAGCCTAATTTACCCATTCAACTGACTGGACATTTGTATTGAATTTAGTATTTTCTTTTTAGATACCAGCTTTGCTTCTTTGTATATATTACAAGTTGCGCCCCGCGGTTTTACCCGCGGAAAAAGTAGCCTGTGTTAATCCAGGGTGTCAGATTTCTGCATACTATATTATATCAAAATTGGTCTAGCCGTTTGCGCGTGAAGAAGTAAAACACATACACACAAATAATGGTACGGAAGCCTTCGTGCGCGAGTACCATTCACACTTGGCCGGTTATTACTACAAGCGCTACTTCTGAACTCAAGGTATTTTGTGGCAAAAGGGCAAAAAGTCGTGCTTTCAATTCCGACAACTAGCTTTTATTATTCAGCTGACAAAATGGCGGCCTTTACACCGTTTTCAAGCTTTTATCTTTGTAAAAAAAAGGTAATACAACATTCGTCAAAAGATCAGTCAAAAATAGCACCCCCAACAGGGGTGACGACAGGGTTCGAAAAGTATGATCGTAATTAGTCCGTCTTTTAGATTATCCAAAAATAATGGACCCATATTTTCAGTTTACCAAAAAAGGTAAAAATTCACAAAGATACGGAGCGTCAAAGTTCCGGAGTGGGGGCTTGCGACGCACACCTAAGTAAAAATCGTACACAGCCGGGACGTCACGCGTTTATAAGCGCTGTATCTTTGTCATTTTTAGTTTCTCAAAATAAAGAAAAAATACAATATTTTTAAATAATCTAACCGATGGATCAAAAATGTTTTTCCATTTGTCATGACTATTGTACCCGGTTCAAAGGTACCCGTTATACTTATCGCATTACCTCTTTGTATTGCTATGGACAGCCTTTGGACCAGGTACCATCCGGAGCGGTGGGCATACCCACGGGACTTTGACCGAAGTCCTATCTCACCAACAAAGTGCTTCGCTTCTGAACACCATGGTCCAGCTGATAAAGTTTTTATGTAACTTGCAGTGTATCTTGTATGTATATTTGTTTAGCTCAAATCCCGCAACTCAATTCATCATCAGATCTTTTAGTCTCCACTGCAGGAGCACGACCCTCTCTGTACTACCAGAGCCATACTTGGCCAGAGCAGAGAGAGGACTTTGGCCTACATTCTCTTTTGGCCAGACGGGTTGGAGAGGTCTCATTGATGTTTATAAGCTTTAGTACCTGGGCGACCGAGCTTTGCTCGGTTACATCTCAAACATTAACAATTTTTTTTTTAAACTTGTCTAAAAACAATGCGAAATAATAAAAAAATATAAACTTAAACATAAAAAAAAACAAAAGTAAGTCACCGAGTCGGATTCGAACCCGTAACACTCTTTCTAGCGGTCGCTATCCTTAAACGCTGAGCTAAATCAAGGCGGTCGCGGCGCGACGAAATTAGCGACCATATTCTGCGTGGAAAGAAAAACGCATGAAAACTCGAAAACACGCGTTTTCCCAAACATAAAACTAATCTAGATCGATTGTTTACCCCCGAAAACCCCCATATACAAATTTTCAGCGGAATCGTTAGAGCCGTTTTCGAGATCACAGAAATTTATAAATAAATATATATATATATACATACATACATACAAGAATTGCTCGTTTAAAGGTATAAGATTTAGCTTGTATTTCCTAAGTCGCTTTCTACGACATCCACTGAATTGGAATGGCTCTATTCTACTTTGCCGGCAATCACACGGCAACTCAACTATTAACCAGTTATCCCTAACCGATTAACAAAATTTTACATACATGTGTAAGTCGGATGACAAAACAATACTGTGGAGTCAAGGAGCTAATGATGGAGCTGGGAGATATTCGTCAAAACTCGGTTATAAAACAACATAACCTCATTGAGTAGGACTTTTGGACAATGAAATGAGAGATATATTTTTTTAAGATCGAACATGAGCCTAATTGGTCTTAATGTTATTTTTTTTAAACTAAAAACCAACTTCGACGCCAAAGTACCAAACCGATTTTGATAAACTTTATATGGAACCACCTCGCAAGTATCGCCCTTTCAAACAACAAGTATAAATTGGTATATCCGCTTGAGCGCTACGATGCCACACCCACAGACAGACAGACAGACAGACAGACAAACCGACAGACATTTCTCTTTTTTGACGGGAGTTAAAAAAATATTTTTGAGTAATCCGGGAACATACCTAAAAATTATGTATACATACTAAATATCACATTCGAATTGATAACCTCCTTCTTTTTTTCAAGTAAGCCTAATTTATTAAGCAAACTTCTCTTTAGTATACTTTTTTAATTAATATATTTTTCATCGACGTCTCTGTCTTACATGTCTCTGCCGTACATATAAAGAAAAGAGACAGAACTAACAAAGTACGTGTAATGTAGAAATAAAATATTAATGGGCAGGTAACGTGTGCTCCCGGATTAGACACGGTCATTACCCGGTTCATTAAAACTGGCGTAAACTCAGTTATTTACAACGTGCCCCACAATGTCTTGACACGAAATGTCAAGGAGAAATTTAGAAATAACAGCGTGTCTCGCAGGGAAGACACGAATTTGGGATATTTATTTAATTATTTAAAAACTTTATTGCACTTAAAATAACACAATAATTATAACAGCGGTACAAACGGTGGACTTATTCCAGTAGGGATCTTTTCCAGTCGACCAGAGAAACAGAGGACAGTCATTATTAATAAGAAGGCAGAAGGCAGATATTTATACGGTGCTGTGAAAAACTTGGCCCAAAATGATAAGAAATCATACGAATATTATATAAATTATCTTCCATGTTCGTCTGGGAGAAAAAAAAAGAATTAGAATGTACTAGCTGCTTTTTTGCCCACGCAGAGCCGATCAAGGAAATGGGCAAAAATTTAAATCATGTTAATAGACGATGCAGCTAGCTACCCGTCACTAGTTTGATTCCTTTATTCATCCACTTGCTTGCTTACATCAAAGTTCAAAAATGCTTACTAAAATTGGCCTTTGAGTCTTGCAGCCCTAGGCTCTATCTGCTTAGAGCCGCAAGACCTACAATGGTCTGCCTGTCCCATTAAGGATAAAGGCGTGATAGTATAAAAAACTTAATAAACTTGATAATATTTGGGTCAGGTAAAGGGTTCTAAAAATCTGTAACCTGTAAATGTTTTCCAAATTATTGCCTAGAAGGCATATGATACAAAAAAATAGCACATAATTTTTGGGACAGATTGACAATTTTATTGCAACCAGTTTAAAGTGAAGTGATTTGGCACCGTTCGGGTAATTTCAAGATTTAATATTTTTATTTTTTATTTTTATTTAACCTGTACTGTCCCACTGCTGGGCAAAGGTCTCCCCCATGTCCTTGTTTTTTTTTATTTATTTTTTTACTAGCCTATACTGTCCCACTGCTGGGCAAAGGCCTCCCCTCTAGTACGGCCTTGTTTATTATCGTAGTAAAATGAATCAATAATGTGAAAGAAGATGACACACAAATAACATTTCAGGACAGGTTGTAAATAAGGATATAACACCTGTAACCGGTTCAAAGTGGAGTGATCCGGTACCGTTCCGGTAATTTCAAGTCTTCTTATTACCGGCGTGAAATGAGTCGTTAAAAGTGACAAATGAGAAATTTCATTGTTGTTTGTTCGAGTTTTGTTACGATTTGGTGATTTCGGAATGCCAATAAAAGGGAATGTTCAGTTGATGTTATTTAATAAAACACAAAAGCTTTTTAATTAAGTAAAAATATTTTTAATGGATGGTTGTTTTAATATACTCGTAAACAAATTTTTCTTGGTACAATTTGGTGATTTCGGAATGCCAATGAAAGGGAATGTTGGGTTGATCATTATCATTGCCGTCATCATCAGGTCTTTTTGACTCCACTGCAGGAGCATGGCCCTCTCTGTACTACATACATACATACATACTATCACGTCTTCATCCCTAACGGGGCATACAGAACATTTTGGGTTTTGCGGTTCTATGCAGAGCCCAGGGCCGCAAGACCCAAAAGCCACTTTTAGCGTCATGGTGGGCGAGAAGATGGAAAAGCAATCAATACAGTGATGGGTTGCTAGCCGCATCGCCTGTTAACATGATTTGCATTTTTGCCCATTCCCTCGATCGGCTTTTACGATCTGCGTGGGAAGATCATTGATGTCTATAAGCTTTGTTTAGCTTGTATTTTCTAAGTCGCCTTCTACGACATCCACGGGAGGACTTGGAGTGGCCTTATTCTACTCTGCCGGAAACCACACGGCAATATATTATATTATACCAATCGACAATTCCTGGAAGCGATAACCGTTGGCTTCTCGGAAGGTACCTTGCTGAGGAGATTGCTTAACCTTGGCCTTATCTACGTATCCTCTATTTCACCGGTTGGCCATATACGATCAGCCAATGTAATGATATCGTAGTTTTTACTAGAAACACATATTATATTGGGATTTAACTAAAAACTAAATATAACTAAGTATTAATAAAAACTAAACTAGATATAAAGAAAGACATCAACTTATATAAAAAATTGAGCCTAAATCGCTGCGCTCGCAGGGTAGAATGCCCAAGAGGCTGGCGGCATTTCTAGAAACTAGGATTTCATCATATTGGCATAGACATTTACCACTTTTTATTACACAAGTTCTGGCAGCAAGTAATGACATGAATTTTTCGGGGTTCAGTGCTGGCCCTATTTGAAATACGTAAATTATTCGAAAAGAAACGCAGATATAATTAAATTTTTTTTGATCAATCCCTGGATATCACTTTATACTATTTTATGAACTACTGTTTTCAGTTTACCTATATAGTGAAGCTTTTCCACGCACATTTGCGAAAACGGCCACTTTTGACTAATGTGCGAAGAAAAGCTTCACATTCTCACTTTAAACTGTAAACAGTAGTTCATAAACTAGTTTGAAAGGTTATCAAGGGCTTGGTCAAGACACAATTTTAAATGGTATCCTCGTTCCCTTTCAAATAATACATACATACATACTATCACGTCTTTATCCCTAATGGGGCAGACAGAGCATTTTGGGTCTTGCGGTTCTATACAGAGCCCAGAGCCGCAAGACCCAAAAGCCACTTTTAGCGTCATGATGGGCGAGAAAATGGAAAAGCAATCAATACAGTCATGGGTTGCTTGCCGCATCGCCTGTTAACATGATTCGCATTTTTGCCCATTCCCTCGATCGGCTTTTACGATCTGCGCGGGAAGAGAAGCAGCTGGTGGTTGCTGGTAGCAATATTATAAATGCGAAAGTGAGTGAATATATTTGTTTGTTTGTTTGTTACCACTTTAACCACTGAACCAATTTAGATGAAATTTGATATGAATATAGTTTGATATCCACGGAAGGACATAGGATAGTTTGTATCCTGAAATTCCCACGGGAGCCAAGCCTACGGGCACAGCTAGTTTATTTTAAATCTGGGCAGCTCTGAACCTCTACATACTTACATGAAAAACAGTAAATGGAGACTCCATATAAACATCTACACAAATACTACAGACGCTTCGCGTGACAAGAAAACACAAAAATGCAAATGGTATTCTTAAAACAAAACACACCTCAATCACACAGTAACATCTGCTTTCCAGAACAATATCCGTGTTCATAACAATAATGATTCGAAAACAGAACAGTCCGTCTAGAATACCATGTTCATAATATTAATGGTTCGAAATTTGAACAGTCCGTCTACAAAAAGGCGGGCGCAAACAAGGACTAATTATTTCTCATCACAAGTGGCGCCATTTTGGCATGGAAAGGACAGTTGGGCTCTCTTAATGTAGGTTCTACCCAAATAAAGACCTCGGTTGTCCCAAACGAACTTCGAATTACAAATTAAAGGGGCCTCGGTCACACGTTCGGTATAGTTTTATGATGTAAAAGTCCTTTAAAATGAAGCTTAATAATGTAAGGGCAGGTTCAGTAAACGATTATGAACAAACTTCGCCATGTTCGCATAATAATATTATGTGACTGTTGCATTTTGATGGGACTAAAATACGAAAAATATTTTCGGTAGAAATATTAAATATTTTAGTATAGGTTAAAAGTTATTATTCTCTTTATTCATCTATAATCTAAAATCTAATCTCATTTATTATTAAATAGGAAAAATAAAATAAAATAAAAATAAAATCCCACTAATATTATAAACGTGAAAGTTTTTTACTATGGATGAATGTTTGTTACTCTTTCACGTAAAATCTAATTAATGGATATTTATGAAACTGTACAATAATGTAGCTTATACATCAGAATAACACATAGGCCACAGTTTATAAAGATATTGTGTGATAATCCTGCGCAGACGAAGTCGCGGGCACCAGCTAGTATCATCTAAATTTAAACTAACTAAATACTAAATTGACCTAACCTATTATTAAAGTAGGTACATAAAAATAGTAAGTATGATATTTTTTGTTTTATATAAACTATTAACCAAAACAAACACAGTGTAATAGCCTATCAAACCTACCGCAGATTCGCTTCGGTGTGACAGCCGCCCTAAATAGGGTCCACTCCGTATTAATTTGGGGTGATTTTAAATTAATTTCGCGGAAATTCAATTTTTTGCGGGCGTTGCCGCCAAATTAGTTGACACGACTAATTAAATTATAATGATTTCCGGAGTTTCGTGAAGAGATTGCCGTTTTAATGGGTATAAAGTTGTGGTCGTGACTGGAAAGCAGAAGGAACTGATAAGATAAGCTTTTTTAATTTTTTTTTTTTTCTAATTATACATTCCGTGCTTCGGAATACACGTTGGTAACGGTTATAAAAAATAGAAAATGCAAGAAATCTTTCCTAAAAATAATTTTATAAGACAAAGTCAAAGTCAATTTTTTATTTAATGTAGGATAAATTTATCTCATATTGGAGGATACATTACATCTTAAGCTTAGTAAAAACTGTCAAAACTTGTCGCCAGAAGCTCCCTTGAAGCTATCAAATAACCTACACGTTTGATTGGAACCTAAGAATAGGATAAGAAATAAAGAAATGAATAAATAAAGAGAGGCTGTTATATCCAGAGCAGTAAAATAATAAAAAAACATTTTCCTTTTTAAATGTCAACTTCATTTGGGTAGATAATGGTTCAAGGTTAGTAAAAGTTAACTGTGAAAATGAGTTTCTTTCGACGATCTTATCGGCAGAGGTTGTCGTGAAGTCGCGGTATCGGTAGCTTTTCTTTCAAAATAAATTAAATTTTAATGTACACTACACGGAATGTATGTTATACTCATTGACGTGTAAAGGTGTAACCATGTATTATATTACGAAAAAAATTGAACTAATTATAATGGATAAAAAACGAATGGAGGTGCCAGTATTTCAGACCAAAAAAGAACAAAAATTAAAAAAGAAAGGAATGTCTGCCCTTTAATAAAGTAAAATAAGTCAGTGTTTTACAGTAAGTTAAACTGATATTCAATAACTATGGAATGGATGTTTGTAACCTGATTGCAGCATTCCAGTCTATAGGGTATGAGATAATTGGTGAAGCTTTTGGTTCGTACTGACCGGGTTATGGTGACTAACGATACGAGAACGATACATTTTGTGGCCTCTAAGGCAGAATGCCTGAAGACCCTTTCTACTTCCTACTATACCACCAGTGCCACAGTCCGACGTCAACTCTCCGTAAAATTACAGTTGTGTGTGCTTATCCCTTCAAACGCATTTTAGAATATCTACAAGAAGAGATAGAGTGCTCCTTAGGCCTGGAGCTACACATCATCATCATCAGGTCTTTTTTGTCCCACTCCAGGAGTACGACTCTCTCTGTACTACCAGAGCCATACTTGGCTAGAGCAGACTTAGCCTACACTCTCCACGCTGGCCAGACGGGTTAAAGAGGTCTTATTAATGTCTATATGCTTTGTTTAGCTTGTATTCCCTAAGACGCCTTCTACGACATCCACGGGAGGACTTGGAGTGGTTCTTTTCTTCTCTGCCAGAAATCACACGGCAAACGCTACAAGACTCAAAATAATATCGTTTAAATATCATCTTCACCATCGCCCAACCTCCACAATCTCCATGGGGAGTTGTCAAACGAAATTAGATTGTCAACTTAGAATTACAATGGTAACAGCGATGCTAACTAGTTTTATTGCACTGTAATTAACATTTTAAATTGACTAACCTGACTTTAGTCACAGAATTAATAATAGTATTACACTTTAGTTATTTTATGTGTATTTGTGTTACATTTTGATATTATTTGACATACTCAATTGTAAGTTAGACAATGATATAGCGCTTAGGAAAATAGTAAACTTAGCTGTAAGTAACCATTTGATGTCAACAATAATTGCGCAACAAAACAATGTGACAATTTCCATAAAACATGTTTCACTAACATCTAATAACCACAGCTTGGGTCACAGGGACTTTCTTTCACATAAAAAAAACCGCATCGAAATACCACAGACAGACGGACAGACAGACATTAGCGCCCAACTTATAACACCGCTCTTTTTGTTGGGGGTCTTCTTCTTCTTATCGTGTGTGTTAGTGACTAACACTAGTGTCAGATTTTTTAAACCGCCTTAAAGGCCTCTGACATGGTTTTAAGTAACGACCAATGTCAAAGACAGTGACCGGGACCGACGGCTTAACGTGCCCTCCGAAGCACGGATCATCTTATTTATCAGACAATCAGGTGATCAGCCTACAATGTCCTAACCAAACTAGGACACGTTGCCCCCGCCGGTAATCGAACCCGCGACCTCCGGGTATGAGCCGAACGCTCTAACCACTACACCACGGAGGCAGTTTGTTGGGGGTCAAAAACAAGTCTGATAGACTAAAGCAAGTCGTGCACGTCGGGTCGTCGTCTTGTATGGGCCATTTTTCTTTTCCGCCCGCCACCTGTCAGCTACTCGACCCTACATTTGTCAGCTGACCGTTGACGAGAGCGGCTGGCGATTTATTTTTTGCCGCCGTAATCTGCTTTCATTATTTATTTATTTAACTTTATTACAAATGTAATAGGCGGACTTAAAGCCATGACTGCGGAATAATTTGCTTCGACTTTCGTGTTTTATATAAATTCTTAAATTCATTCTTTGTTATTTGCTTTTCCATGCTGAATTTGCTCACTCAATGTGTTTGTCGAGAAAAAAATATTGACTACGTCTTTACTTGTATGGTAGCTAAGCTGAAAAAAATTTTTTTTTCCATATTTTATTTTACGACTTTTTCGCCATAATTGATATACATATACATGCCAAATTACAGCTTTCTAGTACTTATAGTTTCTCTGTAGGACCGTGGACAGACAGACAGACAGACAGACATGGCGAAACTATAAGGGTTCCTTGTTTACTACGGAACCCTAAAAAGCTAGCATTTAACCGAGTATAATATTTTCTGTAGGTAATCTAAATGTCACGACCTTCGGTCAGCTTGTAAAGTGTAGGCCAAATCCTCTGGCTGCTCTGGCCATGAGCAATTATGGCTCTGGTAGTAAAGAGAGGATCATGCTTCTTCAGTGGAGACTAAAAAAATACCTGATGATGATGATGATCATTATATGATGCCTTATTATAAGACTTATTAATGATAAATAATCTGAACATTATTATCCCTTAGCCAGGTAGTGATCCAATAGCGAACCACCTCAGAAATATTTTTTGTCTGACGAGCAGATGCTAGCTACCGCAAAATGTCATCCGTCTATTGTCTATACGATACAGTTCATTTCTGAACGAAAAAAAAAATACGCCTCTAGAAAAAAAAAACTTGACATTTCGCTTGTCAAAGTCAAAATATTGGTCGAACAGCGAATTTTTGTGCAAATTGAAAGTGTTTTTTAGTATTATGGCGGGAAAAATCCCGGTAAGTGATATTATTTGTGTTTTTATAATAGCAGATAGGTTGAATTATATGTAATATGTTTCGGTTTTACTTTTTATTTACTTTACTTATTATGACTCTTATTAAGAGTTTCGTAATGTCTTAATAACAATTATTATATTAAAGAATAATTATGGAATCAGCAAATGCTACACTTTCTTAATTATGGATTCATGGAATATCATCTTCACTTCAGTAGCATGACGGCCTCTCCCAGAGATTTCCAATATGACAATTTTCCCTCCTCTGCCCTAAGCTCTGTCTATCCAGCAAGAAATCAGCATGACATTAATTTGTATGTATCGTTCGTTCAACTGCCATTCCGAATCCCATCAGCAAACACAACTTCAAACAAATTAGGGCTAATCACATTTGCCGTTACCCCGGCCCGGCTCGTCTTCATACGATTATGTACCCGGAATCGGATGTGCCGTGATTAACTGTGTTATACGAACATCCTGCGCTAATTTAGAGTTTCCTATATGTTATGTTAAGTGATTTTGATCAGGTGAGTCACATGTAAATTATTCGAATTGATTTGAATTAAATTAACCCCAAAAAAGTTTTGATTTTCTTTTCGGTATCCAGCCAATTCAAAGTCAAAATTAATTTATTTTTTACTTAGACTTGGACAAAATTACCACTTTTATTTATTATATATACAATTACCATTTTTTCAATCAAAAATCGCTACTGACTAAACATTTTAAATAAATAAAAAAACTTGTTTGCAGATTTTCGTCAACAAATCGACGTCTAGGCGAAAACAAACAGACGAACAAGCATTGTTACGCTGTATATAAAACAATTAGTCCCCTATTTGTTGTCAAAATTATGTGATCGGGAGACTAACAATTGCATGTTTTTTTCTTCTCATGGATCAGTAAGAATTACCAAATAAAAAAAGAAGATAAGAATAAAGTTCACTATTCATATGAAGCACGAAAGTCGACCTTAAACAAATTATTCCACAGGGCGTCATGAAAGCAGATTACAGCGGCAAAAATAAATCGCCAGCCGCTCTCGTCAACGGTCAGCTGACAAATGTAGGGTCGAGTAGCTGACAGGTTGCGGGCGGAAAAGAAAAATGGCCGATACAAGACGGCGACCCGACGTGCACGACTTGCTTTAGTTTTTCTTAATAGTATTGCGGGAAAGAAAAATTAGTTTGATTTTTTGATTGATGGCTTTTGCTGTCATTTTGTCGAGCGATGGAAGGAAAAAGAAAAGTTAAATGATATATGATTTGTGTGATAGCTTTAAAATTCCAAAATAGAATATTGATTGGATTAGATTTTTCGAAAGATGCGTTTTTCTTTAATATTTAATATTTATATTATATATTTATATTTATTTAAATTATTAATATGCCATGTTAATAGTCACATAAGAACGCCGAAGTCCATGCAAATTGAAGAAAAAAAGAACCGAAAGCATCAAACATCTTTATCAAAACGTATACTGACCAAAATAAAGTCCGTTCATAAAATGTAACCATAAACAAATTAACATCCGCCTCCCTAATACGCCCGGACGCCCCCTAACTCGTGCTAAATCTGTTCCGTGCCTACGTATAATCAAATACATCCTTTGAGCTGAAGCTAATGCAATTTTGCGGATCTCTCTGTACAATGGGCAGCAGATCAAGCGGAAGAAAACTGATTTAGCTTTAGCGTTTTCTGTTTGTAAAATGTAACCGTAAATTAATTAACATGTACCTCCGTAATGCGCCCGGACGGCTTAAAACCAGTCGTGTTACACCAGTTTAGTTTATACGTATTCTTTTCAGCTGCATAACGTCCACTGCTGAACAAAGGCCTCTCCCAAGGATTTGTAAAATGACCGAAGAGCGGCTTGCCTCCAGCGCCTTTCAGCGACCTTGATCACCTTGTGGATATAGCTAGCACGTGGTCGTCTTTCAAGAACCTTTTTGCCCCATTCACCATCGGTTCGTCGCGCTATGTGTTCCTATCTGGGGGCACGGGAATGCTCCCGCCAAGATGAGCCAAGGGGAGCGCAAGGGCACTAGGTACCTACCTTTTCTCGAAATGATTCGCCGTTTTTTTGAACTCTCATAACTTTTTTTTGCATGATGCCAAATAGTTAAAAACTTCTTAGTGCAATAAGCGTAATTAAAATCCGCCCCCTTAATAAGCCCGGACGCCCCCCCCCAACTCGTGCTAAATCTGTGCCTACATATAATCAAATACATCCTTTGAGCTGAAGCTTATCCAATTTTGCGGATCTCTTTGTACAATGGGTGGCAGATCAAGCGGAAGAAAACTGATAATGCTTAAGCGTTTTCTGTTTGTAAAATGTAACCGTAAATTAATTAACATTTGCTTCCGTAATCAGCCCAGACGTCTTACCCCCTCCACCCCCCAGTCGTGCTAAATCAAATTAGTGTTTACGTATAACCGAATCGAAGTGAGCTCAAGCTAATGCAATTTTGCGGAACTCTCTGTACAATGGGCGGCAGATCAACCGGAAGAAAACTGATTACGCTTTAGCGGTTTCTGTTTGTAAAATGTAACCGTAAATTAATTAACATCTGCTTCCGTAATCAGCCCAGACGTCTTACCCCCTCCACCCCCAGTCATGCTAAATCAAATTAGTGTTTACATATAACCGTCTCGAAGTGAGCTCAAGCTAATGCAATTTTGCGGAACTCTCTGTACAATGGGCGGCAGATCAAGCGGAAGAAAGCTGATCATGCTTTAGCGTTTTGTTTGTAAAATGTTACCGTAAATTAATTAACATCTGCTTCCGTAATCAGCCCAGACGTCTTACCCCCTCCACCCCCCAGTCATGCTAAATCAAATTAGTGTTTACGTATAACCGAATCGAAATGAGCTCAAGCTAATGCAATTTTGCGGAACTCTCTGTACAATGGGCGGCAGATCAAGCGGAAGAAAACTGATCATGCTTTAGCGTTTTGTTTGTAAAATGTAACCGTAAATTAATAAGTTGAGATCCGCCAATACCAGACACAATAGTAAAACAATGGAAGCCGCATCATATGATGCCATGCGGGTCTTGAAAGGTTAATTAACATCTGCCTCCGTAATGCGCCCGGGCGGCTTAAAACCAGTCGTGCTAACTCAGTTTAGTTTTTACGTATAATCGAATACATCTCTTGAGCTGAAGCTAATGCAATTTTGCGGATCTCTCTGTACAATGGGCAGCAGATCAAGCGGAAGAAAACTGATTATGCTTTAGCGTTTTCTGTTTGTAAAATGTAACCGTAAGTTAATTAACATCTGCCTGCCTAATCCGCACGGACGGCTCTGGCGGAGTAAAGCAACACTGGGCGTGGTTCGCACTTGGATGGATGACCATAAGCGGCATGTGAATTTTTCAAGCTGCTTCAGAAGACCGATAAGCTGTTGATACCGGCTGTCATCATTTAATGGCAATGGTCAAGTTATTTCAGATGCCTTTAGGCAACTTGAAAAATTTGACACCAGTGTTGGCCACTTGCACACACGAAAAGCAAGCAAGCAACTTAATGCATAATAATATTTATTAATTCATCAATGACTGAATTCGCAAAATTGCAACCAATGTTTTTCAAAGGAGCCTACTCAAACCTGCCTAGCACATAAGAGAAATAAAGGTGTTTAGTACGATGTATTATACGAATACTATAATTATGTTATAAATAATTATACTAATATAATTACTAGACTTACTACATAATAATATTTATTAAACCATCAATGACTAAATCCGCAAAATTGCAACCGCTGTCTCTCAAAGGGGCATTCAATAATGACAGAGTGAATCCTATCGAATCTAACACGGTTTAGCTTCAGTCGTTGCGGAAGTTGTCAAAGGACGGATTGACGGCGAGATTTACTCATAATTAATATTGAAATCAGATCATTTTGGAGTTACGATTACACGTCTATTGATTAAATAGCCACAAATATAAATATAGTTAGTGGTTCTGTGACCTATTTTATTTATATTACATGGAATTAGGGCTGAGGAAGATACACAGAAAAAAAAACTTGTTAGAGAGAATAAAAAAACTGATATGTTAGTCTTTTAACTTTAAAGTAAACTTTACAAATCCATCTTAAAGTATTTCGTCTTATAAAGCTTTAAAATTGTCTTTAAAACACGTCTTGCACCTTATTTAATCATTACTTATTAATTCTCCATATAATAAAACTCTAATCTATCCTTTCTCTTTAACACCGTTTTACTTGTTTTTTCACTTATTACTATTTTGTCTTACATGTATAAGTCTAACATCCTACATATAACTAAATTATACTTTTTTATTTCGAAACCACATGGTTCCGTCATTTAAAAAAAAATCCTAATCACTGAATGGTCGAAAAATCCATGTCATTATGGAACCTGCTTAATAAATTTTAAGATAATTGTTTGTAAAACTCGAACTGTAGATAAGAACAGCCAGACAGTCGGACATGCGAAAGCATTTCTGCACAAACTTCAAGGAATTTAGGGCCACGCGCAGTGTAGGGTTCCGTAGTTGCAAATGCCAACTTTGAGTTCATGGCACTAAAAACGTCTAAAAACTAATTTTCCTTTTCCGAATACATTTTATAAGTTGATTGCCTATAACTTTATAATTTGTAAACCCTACTTAGCTCTGATAATTTTCCTTCAAACTACTTTAAATATACTATAGCTGTGACTTTTTTTCACCTGTCCATATATAACCATTTAGAAGATAGGGGGGGGGACACACACACTTGACTCTAACAAAAATTTGCGCTTTAAACCCAAATATTTCAGAAACTAATACCTAAATCGAAAAATGGTGTTTACAATATTTTTGAAAGACCTATTCAAAGATACCCCACACAATGTATTCGTCGAGAAAAAAAATTACTACCCCTTTACTTGTATGGAAGGCAGGTAGCAAAAAAAATATTTTTTCCAGTTTTTATTTTACTAATTTTTCCTATGATAAATATACATATCTTTGCCAAATTACAGCTTTCTAGTACTTACAGTATCTAAGTAGGACCGCGGACGGACAGACAGACAGACAGACATGGCGAAACTATAAGAGTTCCTTGTTTACTACGGAACCCTAAAAATGGCATGTTTGTCTCTACAAATTCTTTTATCGCTTTTCTTATCAAACTGCAATTTAATTTTTATCGACACGTGCAATGTGAATAAAAAGCGTTCATATCAGTTGGATTAATGACCGATAATCTATAGTGACAGATTTTCTGATAGGACTGTATATAAAAATAAAAACTTTTCGTATTTTGTGTATTTTATTATTATTGTTTTTTTTTTTAATTATAACAAATAAATGATTTTTTACAAGTAATAGACTACATTTTAATGATAAGATATTAATCCATTACAGTGTTTTTATTGTTATATTTAACCGACTTCTCAAATAGGAGAATATTATCAATTCGTTGCGATTACAACGTAAAGTTATGCCAGATGCCTTTAGGCAGCTTGAAAAAACTGACACCAGTGTTGGCTACACACACACACAAAACAAACAAGTGAAACTTTTACGACAGATCTGAATCCCTAAAATCTGTGAACAAAATCCGCCATATTGCATAAAGCAGTGGGACATCAAAGGAACTGCGAATGACTGCCACTGTCGGATCGTTGCGATAGGAAATCTGATTAGAGTGACCAGTGACGTCTTAGCTCTGAAACGTGGGCCCTTACTCTGGGTCTCATAAGAAGGCTCAAGGTCGTGCAACGCGCTATGGTAAGGTTTTTGCTCGGTGTTTCTCCACGTGATCGAATTTGAAATATGGAAATATGTATCAGAACAAAAGTCTTTCGTTGAAGTGGTAGTAGCAGGAACACATACGACGCCTGATAGGGCAAGAAGGTTTTTTTTTTTTGTATTTGGCTAATATTTTATTATCGTTATACTATAGTAGTCTAGTATTGATCGTGGATCGATTTATTATAGGTATGTTCCTTCCACGTTGTATAATCGATGTTTATAAGCTTTGTTTAGCTTGTCAATCGACCTTCTACGACATCTACAGGAAGATTTAAAAAGTCAAAAATCTTTTATTTATCTTTGGATATTTGTATTACTTGTTATTTGTCTTTTTGCACGCCTCATAAGCGAAGCGTTGAGGTGGGTACTACTGTCACTTCGCACAAAACATCTGATTTTTCAAACTTAAAATGTCTTTATGTATCATACATTGCACTTGTAAGATAATATATACACACATATTAAGAAAAAAACACTATTTTTAACACTCATGATATTTTTGATGTCATTTTTGTTATTTAAACTAGTTAAAAAACAGTTTAAAAAAGTTCTGTCTTGAACGTCCGTGTCTCTGTATGTGCGGAGGCTTTTCTTGTTAACACGATAACGACCGAAATACTTTACTAATCGAGTCTTTTTTTTTTCTCTTACGCTTGAGTATGCTCAGGAATAGAACCCTTTCATTTTTCAGGGTCTGATTCGATGTGGTTTAATTGTTATTAAATAAACAAAAAAAAAATATCGACTGTTCTTCATAGTTTTAGTATATCAATATATATCTTTATTTTTCTATATGCGTAAGAATTTAAAAAAACATTATGGACCCTTTGGGGCGTGCTCGTTTGGATTTTCCAAACTTTTTTTTACTATTTCTTTCGAGTGGTACTACTTGGATTGAAGTGGTATACCACTCTGCCAGAAACCACATTATGCTCTTCAATAATTTAGTTTCAATTTTCCAATTCAAACCAGTATTCCCAAAGTTTCGAACAGGGAGCAAAACAAAGGCGTATCTAATTAGGAAATTAATTCATTTATTCCGTTCGATAATTAGTATTCGACCCGGCTACCATCTGGCCCTTATTAATGTCCCTGGGATGCCGGGTCCGGGATAGCCAACTGAAATTCGACGACCTATATTAGATGTCCGCTTCCTAGATCAAATTAACGGGACCTAGCACGAACCTTTTTCATTTAAGTCCAAAAAAGGAGGTTGTTAATTCTTCGCGATCTGTTTTTTTTTTTGTATGTTCACCGATTATTCGACGACGCCTGGACCGATTTGGATAATTATTTATTTGTTTGAAAGAGCACACTTGTAAGATAGTCCCACCCACGGAAACTATTGGAGGGCCTATAAGTAGGTAAAACTATAGTTGCGACTAGCAAAAAAATTACAAAGGAAGTGTTAAATATACTTTAAAAATAAATATTTTTAAAGTATATTCAACACTTCCTCAACAACAGAGACAGAGAGACCTGATATAGATCATCATCCTCATCATTAGGTCTTTCTGTCTCCATTGCAGGAGCACGACCCTCTCTGTACTCCCAGAGCCATACTTGGCCAAAGTAGCCAGAGAACTTGGCCTACACTCTCCTCGCTGGCCAGATGGGTTGAAGAGGTCTCATTGATGGTTTATTTATAAGCTTTGTTTAGCTTGTATTTCCTAAGTCGCGTTCTACGACATTTACGGAAAGACTTAGAGTGGTCCTATTTTACTCTGTCGGAAACCACATGGCATTTAATGTTTTAACTAGAAATGTCAAATACAAGGTAGAAGGGACATACCCGTAATAGATCAAACCACGGGCTGTACCAGATCACTATAGCATAATGAAATTAAAATAAGTCATAAATTTAAAAAAATTGGCATTTCCATACTGATGTATATGGGAATATCGATATTTTTTTTAAGTTTGTAAAAAAGGTTTGTGCCCAGTTTATTTAATAAATTAATAATGTGTTCAAAGCGTAATTAGTTAAAAGTACCTTGCTCGGTTACATCTCAAACATTAACTACATTTTTTTAAACTTGTCTAAAAGCAATACAAAATATAAAATGATATATAAACTTGAACATAAAAAAAAAACAAAAGTATGTCACCGAGTAAGATTCGAACCCGTAACACTGTTTCTAGCGGTCGCTATCCTTAACCACTGAGCTAAATCAAGGCGGTCGCGGCGCGACGAAATTAGCGACCATATTTTGCGTGGAAAGAAAAACGCATGAAAACTCGAAAACACGCGTTTTCCCAAACATAAAACTAATCTAGATCGATTGTTTACCCCCGAAAACCCCTATATACAAATTTATATATTATATTATATTTAGTTAGAGCCGTTTTCAAGATCACAGAAATTTAAAAATAAATATATATATATATATATATATATACATACAAGAATTGCTCGTTTAAAGGTATAAGATTATTACCTATAGCACCATCTAGTGACAAGGAAGCGAAGTAATTAAGTAAGGTTATGCAGTTTTGTCTATGCTTTATGTTCTGTCTAGTAGGTAGGTACTAAGCAGGTCGTCTTCATCACAATTTGTCCGGTCGTCTCTATTCGTAATTCCTGGGAGATTGTGATCCGCATTCCAGATGCGATATCAATATTTGTTATTATCGCAAATATTACGAAGTACTAAAGAGAGAACACTGATTATTTCAGCTTTTTACCTGACTGCGCCAGGAGCAGGGATATGTTTTTAAATGTGTCCACTCTTAAATATCCATTTTATTCTATTTTTAGTAATTTTTGTTATAGCGTCAACAGAAATATATCTTCTGTGAAATTTTCAACTGTCTTGCTATCACGGTTCATGAGGTACAGCCTGGTGACAGCCATACGAACAGACGGACAGACGGACAGCGGAGTCTTCGTAATAGGCTCCCGTTTTTACCCTTTGGGTACGGCTACCCTAAAAAAAGAAATTGAAGACATAATTTGCTCCAAAAATCCACCATTTTGTTTTTTTTTTGTATTTTTTTAAACACCCATTATCATTTCGACAAAAAAATCCAGCTGTAAACTGCAAAGCGTACCAAAGAAATTACTAACACACACACATATATATATGTTAACCCTTGACAACTTGATGAGTTTGAAGCGGATTAATGGCTATTTAATTAATATTAGATAATACAAACAGCATTGAAACATTATACTATATGTTAACAGACATATAATAGCTATGATATAGCTCATAGACAATGCTTAGTTAATAATGCAGTTATATATGCCCAAGTCATGTTCAGGAACAATGGGATATGTCCGCATTGTATGGAGGTATAGTATGTTGGCATATAATATGTGTATCTATTCTAAATTTATACCCGACATTTATAGGTATTTAGCTCATATCTTTATTTAAGTTAGAATGATGTAAGTATTGAACATTTAAAAACCAACTTCAACCCCAAACTCCCACTAATTGCTGAACCGATATTAATAAAAAATTTAATGCATTTGATATTTTTTTTTCAAAAGAAGTTTTCAAATAATTTGTAAACATACATAAAATATAAATAAAAGATCACGACGAATTGATAACCTTCTCCTTATTTTGGGTGTCGGTTAAAAAGAAGAAGCTTCTCAATTCGAAGGTACATGTTTAGGGTTTTTTACAGATACATTTTCACGTCTATATCCCTGACGGGCTAGACAGAGCCCAAGACCATTAGGCCCAAAGGCCACGCTTAGCGTGGTGGTGGGCGTAAAGATGGAAAAGGAATCAAAACAGTGATGGGTTGCTAGCCGCATCACCGCAGGAATGAATTATGGTAATCCATAATTCATATCTCGCCCATTCCTGCGATCGACTTTTACGATCTGCGCGGGAAGAGAAGCAGCTGGTACATTCTACGTTTTTTCTTTTCTCCCAGACCAGCATGGAAGATATATAGATAGGGTTTTGTATATATTTTTATGTAAGTTCCTTAATAACTTCTCAGACTTCTTAAACGAATAAGTTAAACAATTATTTTTTTAAGGGAATGCATTTATGTTGGTTCCATTGTCACCAGGTGATGTGATGATGGAATCTTCGAGATACTCCATCGACCAAAAATCATTTTAGCATTCAGAAAGTCTTTTTGGTGGAAAACCAGACATAAAAGTAGTTTTTATTTTTAAATCATTACATCTTTACGCTTAAATAATAATGTGTTAACAACTTTACATATCATCTAACAAAATATACTGACACTTTCGATAACATACATTACTTCCTACATAAAAATAGGTAATAAATATTTCTTTTGTTATTAATTAATTTATTTTATTTTATAAGTGTTGTAGTTCGAATTGTTGAGCCACCGACCTTTATTCACCAGTTTTGAATGTGAATATAATTCATTATAGTAAACTAAACTAACTAACAATAATTACAATTAAAAATTAAACTAAATTAAACTAACTAAAATAAACTTAAATACTAAAAATAAATTACTTATAAACTTATACAATTACAAATAAAAAATATCTCTTAAATCCTTCCCCTGCGGAAGAGTGCCCAGAAGGCTGGCAGCATTGCCACGTTGTATGGCAATGCTTATTCTTTGAGCGAAGTAATTACCAGCCCCCTGGTCACCTGAAACCTCGACCAGCTAAACTTTTAAATTTAAATTCAGTCCAAGATTTTGAACAACTTTCCCCAAGGACATTGACTGATCAGCTGATCCGAGTTTGTATGAACTGCCAAAATTTTTTCTTCATATTACAACTAGCTAGACTAACTACTACTAACTAACTGGCTAGAAGGAATGATGGAAGGTGGAGTAAGGCTATCACCGAGTGGTACCCCAGGAATGGGAAACGGAGTGTTGGGCGTCCGGCAGCTAGGTGGGTCGATGATATCAAGCGGATTGGTGGAAAAAACTGGATAGCTAGGGCTAGGGATAGGATTCAGTGGCGCAGACAAAAGGAGGCTTATGCCCAGCAGTGGGTCGTTGAGAGCTGACGATGATGATGATGATTACAACATGGTTTTTTTTGGGAAAGTTGTTCAGTGTCATGTACTGAATTTACCCTTAAATAGTTTCAGTATATTTTGGTTAGACTTTTATAAAAGGTATAAAAGTCTAACCAAATACCCATATGCGAATCAGGCTATTCTTTTATATATTTACTTGGCAACAAGCAATAAACAATAAAAATATGTAAACACGGTAAGATAACATTCTGATAAAATGTCTTCAACTCGACATCTATATAAATTGTCAACGTGATACAGTCAGACAAAAAAAATGTAAACGATATAAAAATAAGTTATATAACCATATATGATCAGTCAAAGTCAAAATCATTTATTTATCTTTCGACATTTGTATCACTTGATAATTGTCAATTTTACTTTCGGTTTCATAGCTATTGATATCTATGGGGGTTACTCTAAAGAATAATACGTTAATCGTACCGTCGTACGATAGTGACGTCCTATTTCTGTGTCAAACCAAATAAGACTTTATCACTATACGTTAGTGCTCAACGTTGCTTGACACTGAATAGCGGATACGCAGTAACGTCCGTCTTACGTACCACTTTTGTAGTAACCCCCTAGATCATTTATCTCCCTAACTAGCCTACTTGTGAGTTTTATTTATTTAACAATTTATGTACACGGTTAATGTATAAGATAATACATAAAATAAAAGTTGAATCTTGTGAATTTTTCCGATTTCGCTGATCGCAGAGCAGAATTGTGGATCAAGAAAGTTTTAAACTGTCAACTTTCCTCAAACGATCTTCATCGTGACGTCACTTCCTCAAATAATCTTGACCTTGCTCGAAAATAAAGGTCATTGGGATTTTTGAAAATATCGAAATGAGTAAGAGCTTATTTTAAAATCTGAGTACCTGGGTGACCGAGCTTGGCTCGGTCGGTTACATCTCAAACATTAACTACATTTTTTTAAACTTGTCTAAAAACAGTACAAAATAAAAAAATATATTTAAACTTGATTTACATTAAAAAAAACAAAAGTAAGTCACCGAGTGGGATTCGAAACCGTAACACTCTTTCTAGCGGTCAGCATCCTTAACCACTGAGCTAAGTGGATGGCGGCCGGCGCAAGGAAATTAGCGACCATATTCTGCGTGGAAAGAAAGACGAATGAAAACTCGAAAACACGCGTTTTCCCAAACATAAGACTAATCTAGATCGATTGTTTACCCCCAAAAACACCCATATACCAATTTTCAGCAAAATCGTTAGAGCCGTTTTCGAGATCACAGAAATTTATAAATAAATATATATATAAAAAAATATACAAGAATTGCTCGTTTAAAGGTATAAGATTAGAGAAATCTCGTAGAGGCTCTTCCTCAAAATGATTTGCGAATAAGATTTTTTTTAATTAAATAAATAAATAAATATATAGGGACAAATTACACTGATTGAGCTAGCCCTAAGGTAAGTTCGAGACTTGTGTTATAGGATACTAACTCAACGACACTATATTTTATAACAAATACATATATAGATAAACATCCAAGACGCAGGAAAAATTGAAAAAGGCCATTTTTCAACTTGCCCTGGCTGGGGATCGAACCCAGGACCTCCGGGTTGGCGGTCTAGCGTGTTGACCATTACCCCATGGAGGTCGTCAATTACTTGACAAGCAAATTGAGTTCAAGCACGAGTATCCAAAACTTTTTATCATCTAACTAAATATATGTTACTGGACCACGTGGTTAGGTTAGGGCTGAGACAAACGAGCGACACGGTTCGTAACAGCAGTAACAGTCATCAGATGTCACGAATTGTCACGCGACATCGGTCTACTACCTGACAGCAACCAACATAACGACGGTAATTTAAACAGGATACATTGACAGCTGACAGATGTTATTGTTTTATAAGTGCAGGCATAGGAAAATGTTGCTTCCGGTGTAATGTTTAATTTATAAAAAAAAAATCTGATACACCTAGATTTTTTTTACTTTCATCCAACTTCAACGAGCTAATCCGCTGGACTATATCAGTGACTTTTGTTCTCCTACGAATTTCCTCATTTCTGGTTCGATGACGTAGAGCAACACCGAGCATAGCCCTCTCCATAGCGCGTTGAGCGACTTTGAGCCTTCTTATGAGACCAATAGTAAGGGATCACGTTTCAGAGCCATAAGTCATCACTGGTAACACACATTGGTTGTAGACTTTAGTCTTGAGGTACAGAGGTATTTTGGACGAGAAGACACTGCGTAGCTTTCTTTTTTAAGGCCCTTTTGTTAGGAAACTCGATTTAGGTCTCCGAGCAGATTGTCTATATTTTCATTAAAGGCACCTAGTCTATGATGATAAGCGTCCAATGTCGCGAGACTATTTGTGACAGCAGTGACAGCCCCTAACTGTCGCGCAACAGTTTGTGACAGCACTGACAGTCGCCAACTGTAGTGTGGCAGATCGTCACAGCAGTCGCAGGCAAACCTACTGACACTCGTCTGTATTAACACTTACTCGTTTATTCGTCATCTGTAAATTGCTACTTTGCTAACTATTTATTTTGTATGACTGTAGCAGACATTGATATCTTCTTATATAATACAAAGTCTATATCCATATCAGTCTTATTTTGTGTCTCGCAACTTGCACCGGCTAAAAAATGATAACGTTACTTTTAATTTTTGTAGTTTCAGTTATTGTGTACTTATATAACACAAAGACTTTTAAATATTGGGAGAAAAAAGGTGTCAAGCATGAAAAACCTGTGATTTTCTTTGGAAATAATCTTAAAGGATACATGATGCAAAGCAGCAAAGTGCAAACTGCTGTAGAAATGTATTGGAAATATCCAAATGAGAAAGTTGTCGGCTTCTATCGATCAGCACAACCTGAACTCATAATACGAGATCCCGAATTAGTAAAAAAGGTATTAGTGTCAGACTTTGCACATTTCTTTTATCGGGGTTTCAATCCAAACAGAAATTACACAGAGCCTCTTTTACAAAACCTTTTCGCTGCTGAAGGAGATTTATGGAAGATGTTAAGAACTAGAATGACTCCAGCGTTTACTAGTGCTAAATTAAAAACTATGTTTCCTCTTATAATCGAAAGAGCAGAAAAATTACAAGTAAGAACGTTAGAAGTGGCTAAATCAGGAAAATCCTATGATGTAAGAGAACTAATGGCTAGATACACAACAGATTTTATTGGAGCTTGTGCCTTTGGTCTAGATTCTGATTCGCTTAGCGAAGAAGACTCGGATTTCCGAAAACTTGGCCGCGCTATATTTGACGCTGGTATTAAAGATTTTCTGATCCTTGTGTCAAAAGAAATGTTCCCAAATGCCTTTAAAAAGGTTAAATTCTTTTCGAAAGTTGAAGACAATGGGCGAAAATTAGTAACAGAGATACCAAAAGCTAGAAATTATGAACCATCGGGTAGAAATGACTATTTAGATATGATGTTGGAGATAAGGAAAAAGGAAAAAGTTGAAATTGAATCAATAGAAAAGATGAAATCGGATGGATCATCTGAACGCGTTGTTGTAAATTTCACAGACGACGTGTTCTATGGTCAAATTATGCTTTTCTTCGGAGCTGGTTTCGAGACATCATCGAATTCAACTAGTATTGCCTTACATCTTTTAGCGTACCATCCTGAAGAACAGAAGAAAGTGCAGGAAGATATTGATAAAGCTTTAGTTAAACATGGCAATAAACTAAGTTATGATGCTATTAAGGATATGTCTTATTTAGAAATGGCCTTCAAAGAAGCTATGAGAATATTACCGTCTCTTGGATATGTTTCTCGAGTTTGCGCAAGGAAATATACTTTCGAAGATATAGGTCTGACTATTGATAAAGAAGTTAAAGTAGTGATTCCTATTCAAGCATTGCATATGGATCCTAAGTATTGGGAGAGTCCAAAGGAATTTATGCCTGAGAGATTCCTTCCAGAAAATGCGGAGAAACATAAAGATGTGTATATGCCATTTGGAGCTGGACCAAGAAATTGCATTGGTGAGTTGTTTTTTATTTGTACTTAATACAGGTTAATTTTGTAGTAGTAAACTTAGCTGTAAGTTACCATTTGACGTTAAAAATTGTGCAACAAAATAATGACTATTATTAAGAGATATTATAAATATCCTATGATAATAAAGATATTTGAATTTGAATTTGCACCAGCTATATTAAAATCTTGAAATCAAAATCACTAATAGAACGCAAAACCGTAAAAAAGACTTATTTTTGTATTTTTTCCAAATGTACTAGAAATTTATCTCAATTTTTTTCTTCGTGGCTGACTGGTAGAAAATGCATAAGCATTTAGTCCTCCTTTTGTGCCTATTGATTTTACTAAAGACAATTGACACTTGAATGCGATGTAAGTAAATTAAGTATTTACGTTCTAAAAAGTAATAAGATACAATTTTTTCTATCAGTGAGGTCCTGTAATGGAATCTTTGTGTCTATATATCCTTATATCCTTCCCTGGGTATGAAACTATATCTATATCAAATTTTATCTAAATAAGTTAAGTGTTTGTAGCTTGAAGTGAAAACAAACAAATAAATATACAAACTCACTTTCGCATTTATAATATTAATACGATAGTACGATTAAAATTAGTCATGTAGACTGAGAATATTAATTAAGATTGGTGTCAAATTTTAAATCGATGTAATTTTGTTAGCACTTATACATGTACCGAATGTACTCAAATAATGACATTTGTGAGAGAAATCCACGTCAAGCTCAAGCCACAACAGGCTATATAGCCGGTGTCAACGGACATGGTGTTGTTCTACATCATCAGAAATAAGAAAATCCGTAAGAAAACAATCACTGACATAGCCCAGCGGGTCAGCTCGTTGAAGTGGCAGTGGGCGAGACATATAGCGCGACGGACCGAAAGGCTGATGAAGAAAAAAGTTTTTCAAATGACGATCACGTACTGGCAAGCGAAGAATAAGACACCCACACATTAGGTACGAGTAGTTAGATGACCGGACCATAGTTGCTGGAAAATCCTAGCTGCCGGCCGCTGTAGATCGGTAATTTTGGAAATCTTTAAGGTCTATGTCCAGCAGTAGAAATCTTTGTCGTCTTTAAATAATCGGTAAACATACATTTAAAAAAAGACGTGACGAATTGAGAACCTCCTCCTTTTTGGAAGTCGGTTAAAAAGGGACCTTGAATCTTCAGATATGAGTTCATAGTGCAATAATATGATTACATAACTGATACATTCAAGAAAGAGCGTATAAATAAAACAATCGTTATCTTATCAGGTGTCAGGAACTCTGATAAATCTTATCCAAATGCAATGTATGGAAGCTACGAAGCAGTAAACATACCTACAAAAATGTATGAACGTAGAATTAATCATCGTTAGAGATTTTAATATTAATGATTGGAAAATTCTTTGATTACAAATAATCTTATAAATATTTTAAAAACTCATAACTTCTCTCAATATGTGACGAAACCAACTAGGGTAACCAAAAATACATTTTCTTGTTTGGATCTAACATTTACAAATTTTCACGAACCAAAAATTAATGTTCATGTCAAGATTCGGATTCTCTGACCACAAAGGATTCATACTTCAACTACCCATCAATAATATTAAAAATAAATACATTAAAAATAATATTTGGTATAAGAAAGAAAGCAAATTCTGTAGTAAAAATATACTTACTTTCAAATAAAAGTTTTAAAATATTGATTGGTCTTTAATAATGTCTAACGACAGGAACGTCAATATAACTGATAATCACTTTCAGGAAAAAGTGACGGAAATATTAAATTATACTGTTCTTAAAATAAAAATTCGGTTAAAAATAAGAAATAAAAAATCTTGGCTAACGAAAGGTTTGAAAATCTCATGTAAACAAGCGATTATTAAAATTATTGAACACAAAAACAGAAAATCCTGTTCTTGATAATCATTATAAACAAAGTATGAACTGTCTCCAAACCAAAGACTATTTCATAAGAAGACTTAAAATTACGAAAATGTTACGAAAACAATGTGGCATATTGTCAAAGAGAGTACTGTCGAACAAAGTAACAAATCTAGAAAAAATATACAATTAAACATAGATAACAACATTGTTGAAAATCCCCTAGATGTAGCTAACTCATTTAATCACTTTTTTACATCAATAGGAGCCGAGGTACATAAATCAAATGGTAACTCTGCTATACCAAAGCCCCAACCCGTGGACGAGAAAGAGATTCTTGAAATATTGCGTAGTCCTAAAAACAAACGAAGTCATGGCTGTGATGAATTTCCCCCCATATTGAATAAACAGTGCGCTGATGAATAAGTCCAGCCTCTTGCGTTTCTTATCAACCAGTCCTTTAAAGAAAATCTTTTACCTGACCAATTAAAAACTCCATTTTTAAACACAACGATCCTACGGACTGTAATAATTAGCGAAAATCTATGGTACTTCAATGACGAATCGTGTTACTTCCTTCTGTGAAAAATTTAAGATCTTACATGAAAGTCAAAATGGATTTCGAAAATACAGATCAACTACTGTATATAAATATATCAATGAAACACTCAACATTATAAATGAGAAATGTTATGCAATTGGAGCCTTGCTCGACATGAGCAAGGCTTAGAGGATAGAGTTTTATATCCAATTCTCTTGGAAAAGCTATATGGTATGGGTGATATGGATATCAGAGGAGCAACCGATATCAATATGTCAAGCTGGAATACTACAATCATGAAACATACACAATAAGTAACATAAAATCACAGACCGTTAAAGTCTTAAAATCTATTTCTCAAGGTAGCGTACTTGGGTGTATTCTATTTCTCATATATATCAACGATCTGCCAAAAATATTAATGCCACAAGTGTCTTATTTATATATTATACAGAGTGGAATTGAATTCGTTGGCATCCTTCTAAGTATCTACTATACCTATGATACAAAGTAATTTAAGACTAATAAAAGTTCAATCAAACGTCGTCATTTTCATATTAAAGCAAACCTCTAAACATGCGTTAGACTCTTTGATAGATACCTTACTGCAATTATAATAAAAAAATATATCGTCATTAAACTCAAGAAAAATAAATTAATTATAATATTATTAATTTCGTCGTGTCGTAGTGCCCTAACATTCGTTCCTACTTCAAACGTACCTACTATCCTCAAGCGTTCGTGTAATACGACCTGTCCCCACTCGACTTTAAATCTTATTAAAGTGAATTAAAGTCTACTTTTGTATGCCGGCAGGTCGCGCCGCTCAGCTGTATCCGTCCGAGGTCTCTGACCTTGCGGCTCGTAGGTATCAGTACGCCCGCAAGACTTCAAGTGTTTTGATAGTTTGGTCATTTTTCTTACTTTTTGATACTTTTAATTACTGCATTAATTGCAGTGTTGTTACCATACAAAATATCCTAATGATTTCAATTGCACCCTGTATAGAATGAAAATAAACGCAAAGTCAAAAGTCAAAAAAATTGCTTTTTACCGCTTTTTCGGTACTTGCGCTTAGGAAGCGGCAGTACACTCAGCTGTAAGTTAATGATCTGACGTCAACATTTACCTTTTAAGAAACCGAAAAAAATTAAAATTATTAAGTAATCAAAGATAAATAAATGATTTTTGACTTTGACAAAGAAACTTCATCGTGAGGTCACATCCTAAAATAAGCTTGACCTTGAAAAAAAATGGAGGTCATTAGGATTTTTGCGAATATCGAAATAAGTAAGACTTTATTTTAAAATCTGATTAGAGAAATCTCGTAGAGGCTCTTCCTCGAAATGATTTGCGAATAAGATTTTTTAATTACTTGATAAGCGGATTGATTTCAAGTACGTGTATCTTAAACTGTTTGTCATCTAAATATATGTTATTTGACCACGTGGGTAACATATCTAATTGTCTGTTATAGGGCTGAGACAAACGAGCGACACAGTTCGTGACAGCTCGTGACAGCAGTGTAAGTTGTCAAATGTCACGAACCGTCACGGGACATTGGTCTGTGGTGTATGTGCGAAAAGTACAACAAACGCCCTCATTATTGTCTCACTTACACCTTGTAACCTTTCTATGTAGATCACCTAGATTATTCATCCTTGATCTAGGCAGCCATACCTTATGACATCAATGTACCTATGTCGTGCACTATATATGAACCATGTTCTCTACACTAAAGCGAGCAGTTACCTACAAACCTACAACAAGAGTGTTTCATTAAAATCATCCCTTCACCTAACATCACAGATCAACTATCTGAGAACAACCAACATAACGACGGTAATTTAAACAGGATATATTGACAGTTGACAGATGTTATTTATTTTCAGTGCAGGCTTAATAAAATGAAAACTTCGATCGCTGTGTGTCGTCACTTCCGTTGTAATATTGAAAATAATAAAAACAATCCTGATATCAAGTCGAAATTTTTTATTCAAATTACTTTATTAAAATTGTCTATATTTTGATTAAAAGCACCTAGTCTATGACGGTAGGTGACCAATGTCGCGTGGCAATTCGTGACAGTAGTGACAACCTCCAACCGTCGCGCGATGGTCGCGCGGACGAAATCGACAGCAGTGGAAGCCGCCAACTGTCGCGCAACAGTTCGTGACAGAAGAGACAGTCGCCAACTGTCGCGCGACATTTTTTGATAGAAGTCACAGTTGCCAGTTGGCATTTTGTGACAGCATTGAAAGCTGCCGACTGTTATGAGATAGTCGCAGGCATACCTACTGACACTCGTCTGTACGAGCCCTTACTCGTTTATCGTGATCTGTAAATTGCTACTTTGCTAACTATTTATTTTGTGTGACTGTAGCAGACATTAATATCTACTTATCTACAAATCTATCTTATAATACAAAGTCTATATCCATATCAGTCTTATTTTGTGTCTCGCAACTTACACCGGCCAAAAAATGATAACGTTACTTTTAATTTTTGTAGTTTCTGTTATTGTGTACTTATATAATACAAAGAATTTTAAATACTGGGAACAAAAAGGTGTTAAACATGAGAAACCTGTGATTTTCTTAGGAAATAATCTTAAAGGATACATGCTGCGAAGCAGCAAAGTGCAAACTGCTGAAGAAATGTATTGGAAATATCCAAATGAGAAAGTTGTCGGCTTCTATCGATCAGCACAACCTGAACTCATAATACGAGATCCCGAATTAGTGAAAAAGGTATTAGTGTCAGACTTTGCACATTTCTTTTATCGAGGTTTCAATCCAAACAGAAATTACACAGAGCCTATTTTACAAAACCTTTTCTCTGCTGAGGGAGATTTATGGAAGATGTTAAGAACTAGAATGACTCCAGCGTTTACTAGTGCTAAATTAAAAACTATGTTTCCTCTTATCATCGAAAGAGCAGAGAAATTACAAGCAAGAACGTTAGAAGTGGCTAAATCAGGAAAATCCTATGATGTAAGAGAACTAATGGCTAGATACACAACAGATTTTATTGGAGCTTGTGCCTTTGGTCTAGATTCTGATTCACTTAGTGTAGAGGACTCGGATTTCCGAAAACTTGGCCGCGCTATATTTGCCGCTGGTATTAAAGATTTTCTGATCCTTTTGTCAAAAGAAATGTTCCCAAATGCCTTTAAAAACGTTAGATTCTTTTCGAAAGTTGAAGACCAGGCGCGAGAATTAGTAACAGAAATACAAAAGGCTAGAAACTATGAACCGTCGGGTAGAAATGACTATCTAGACATGATGTTGGAGATAAGGAAAAAGGAAAAAGTTGAAATTGAATCAATAGAAAAGATGAAATCGGATGGATCATCTGAACGCGTTGTTGTAAATTTCACAGACAATGTTTTCTTGGGTCAAATTATGCTTTTCTTCGGAGCTGGTTTCGAGACATCATCGAATTCAACTAGTATGGCCTTACATCTTTTAGCGTACCATCCTGAAGAACAGAAGAAAGTGCAGGAAGATATTGATAAAGCTTTAGCTAAACATGGCAATAAACTAAGTTACGATGCTATTAAGGATATGTCTTATTTAGAAATGGCCTTCAAAGAAGCTATGAGGATATTTCCGGCTCTTGGATATGTTTCTCGAATTTGCGCAAGGAAATATACTTTCGAAGACATAGGTCTGACTATTGATAAAGAAGTTAAAGTAGTGATTCCTATTCAAGCATTGCATATGGATCCTAAGTATTGGGATAGTCCAAAGGAATTTAGGCCTGAGAGATTCCTTCCAGAAAATGCGGAGAAACATAAGGATGTGTATATGCCATTTGGAGCTGGACCAAGAAATTGCATTGGTGAGTTGGTTTTTTTATTTGTACTTAATAAAGGTTAATTTGGCAACTGTTATATTAATATCTTTAAAACTAAGTCACTTATAGAACGCAAAATTGTTAAAAAAGACTTAATTTCTGTATTTTCCTTTCTCCAAATTTAAAGTTCAGTTCTGTTTTTCTTTAAGGATCACTGTTAGAGAATGCATTAGCATTAAGTCCACCTTTTGTACCACTTTGGTTAGTAAATATATAGTAATAACTAACCTATTGACTTTATCATAGGTCACCGTCGACCGATAGTGAGCAGTGATATTAATTACATTGTAAGTCTTATATCTTGAGTTTTTCTCATGATTATTGTCATACTAAATTGGTTAAAGTTTTATCCTAGGTATTTATAACAGAATATCTATTTTTAGATTCGCTTAGAAAGTATTAACCTCAAATATAACTAGGAGGTCTAAGTCTGTATGTGTATACATATGTAAATGGGTTTCATGAGAAGGCATAATATCAAAGTCAAAAATCATTCATTTATCTTTGGATATTGGTATCACTTAATAATTGTCAATGTTTCCTTTCGATTTCATCATAGGTAGTTTTTGACGTCAGATCAATTACTTACAGCTAAGTTTTTTGTTACTTCCTATGGGCAAGTACAGAAGAAGCGGCAACAAAATGTTTATTTTCTATTAAAATTTGTTATGTGAACCGAGATTCATTGTTATGTCATACTTATTAATTAAGTATGATGTCAAATTTTAAATCAATGTCATTTTGTAACTCTAATAGTACTTATACCAGATGGAATCATATAATGACATTAGTGAGAGGAACTCGCGCTAACCTCAAGCCACAACAGGCTACACAGCCTGGGGCCAAATGAGCTGGTGTCCTCTACGTCATCAGAAATGAGGAAAGAAAACAACACTGACGTAGCCCAGCGGGTCAGCTCGTTGAAGTTGGCGAGATACATAGCGCGACGGCGGACCGATAGGCGGATTGTAAAAATTGAAAAAGTTTTTCGAATGACGATCACGTACTGGCAAGTGAAGAATAAAACACCCACTAGGTAGTCAGATGACCTGACTATGGTCATTGGTAAATCCTAGCCACAGGCCTTTTAAGATCGGTGATTTTTGGGAGAGGCCTATGTCCAGCAGTGGAAATGATGCGGTTGAAATGAAGATGAAAGATGATATGGTTGGCTTCAAATCATCGGAAACAAGTATAATGTGATATGACTGATACTTTGGATATAGAGTGTCATAATAGAATCATAATCTAATCCGTCTAATCTAATATCAGGAACAGTGATAAATCTTATCCAAATACAATGTATGCAAGATTGCAAGCTACAAAGCAGTAAACATGACAATGTACCAATATAGGAAAATTTTAAAACAATTCAAAACAGTATTAGTATAAGTATTAATATAAATATTACATACAGAATGGAATCTCCTAAGGTGCTTTGGAATTAGCATCCCCGTTTCCGGTCCGGCCTTGTATTAGGCGGCTGCATGCGCCCTACAGCCCGTTTAACACCCTCCACAAGACGAGAACGAGTCTTATACTCTGTATTAGTATGAAGTAAACGAGTTACTGACATGGAGAGTTAGCAACTCAGTGCGGCTCGAGACCATATCGTGTACGCGCGTCCACTAGTCACATTATCTTTGATGAAGACCTCCAAAGTCGAAACATGAGTTACAAGAGTAATCCGTTTACTTCATATTAATAATGTCTTTATTAATATGAAGTTCTTCGTCGCTGTTTTTTTTTATGTACCTATATATTCACGAATTATTTGAAGACGCCTGGACCGATTTGGAAAACTCTTTTTTTGTTAAAAAGGACACATTTGTCTACTGATTCCACAGAAATTTTATCAAAAGCGGTCGTTTAGTTTAGGGGTTAAATTCAAATACATCTTTATTATCATGGGATATTTATAATATCTCTTTATAATCGTCATTGTTTTGTTGTACAATTGTTGATGTTAAATAATTACTTACAGTAAGGTTTACTGCCGCTTCCAAAGCGGGTGAAGTGGGTTTATAGTTTTAAAAATTCCCCATTAGTGTAAAACCTGTCAATATTTTTACAGGTGCTCGACTGGGTCTAATGCAGTCCCTGGCTGGTCTGGCCGCCATCTTGTCCAAGTTCTCCGTGAAGCCTGGCCCAGAATCCGTCAGGTTCCCTAAGGTGGACCCTCTTTCGGAGATCGTGCAGGGAGTCGTCGGTGGTCTACCTTTGTTGTTTGAACAACGATCATAGATAACATATTTCTACTGTCAGACCTCTCTAAATCTTTGGTCAGACCAAGGCTGAGTAATCAAAATGTCATCAATAAAGACTTATTTTTTCTCTGTTTAACGGAATTTTATGTGTGTTTTAACTTGGTTATAACATTACATAAAAATGAACATACTCATTATGTTTTATTTATTTATTTATTTAATAATTACAATGTATTTGTTTTCAGCCTTTACTTAGATTATAATTACCGGCCAAGTGCGAGTCGGACTCGCGCACGTAGGGTTCCGTGCCATTATCTATAAAAATCTAGGTTTTGTATGGGTCCCCTTAAATATTTATTTTATTATGTTTTTAGTATTTGTTGTTATAGCGGCAACAGAAATACAGATTTTGTGAAAATTTCAACTGTCTAGTTATCGCGGTTCTTGAGATACAGCCTGGTGACAGACAGACGGACAGACGGACAGACAACGAAGTCTTAGTAACAGGGTCCCGTTTTTACCCTTTGGGTACGGAACCCTTAAAACTAGTTTCATAATAGGTAGCTTCCTTCTCCACGAGAGACATTTCGTTAACTGACATAAACATCCCATTTTCTAAACCTCCAATGTTCTAAAAGTAAAAACAAATCTTGTCTAAGGGATTTGTATAAATACACAAAAAAAATCTATGTCTATATGGTATAAATTATTCAGTTTTTTTTCTGCATTAAGAAATCTAAAATCACGTTTAGAATGGATATGACCAACAAGTGATCATATTTTGTGCCGTTTATTCTCTTAGCATTACAAAATTATTTTTGACCCAGGATACTACCTATTGTGTACCAAATCCCCTGAAAATAACCTGATGTGGAACTTATAATGCGGCGCCACATTACTGGTGAAATGTTTTTGGTGGCCATGCGGGGCCGCTTCCACGAGATTATGGACGGTCAGCAAACAAAGCGAGGAATAGGGATGTGGGCTGGGTAAAAAATATATTATTGTCCGTCATCTAGATTATCTCTTCCATGCTGGTCTGGGAGAAAAGAAAAAACTTAGAATGTACCAGCTGCTTCTCTTCCCGGGCAGATCGTAAGAGCCGATCGAGGGAAAGGGCAAAAATCGAATCATGTTAATAGGCGATGCGGCTAGCAACCCATCACTATTTTGATCCCTTCATCCACCTTCTTGCCCACATCAAGCTTAAAGTGGCCTTTAAGTCTTGCAGCCCTGGGCTCTATCTGCTTAGAGCTGCAAGACTCAAAATGCTCTGTCTGCCCCACTAGGGATAAAGACGTGATAGTATGTATGTATGTATCTAGATTATCCAAAAATAAAGGACCCTTATTTTTTCGTTTAGCAAAGTAGATTCACTAAAATACAGCGGTTCAAAGTTTCAGAGTACGTCACTTTTGGTTAAAAATCGTAGCTGATCGTTTTTTACGCGAAACTTAAATGCGCTGTATCTTTGTAATTTGCTAATCAGAGCAAAAAAGAAATACGTATAACATTCTTTTTGATAATCTACCAAATTAGCCAAAACAAATTACTCAACATCTGGATTATATAAAATGGAAATGAGCGCATTTTTAAAAGGTTAAAAAAATTGCTCGTAAGGTAGCGTTGCTTTTATAACGTTGTCAAAAACTTTAGAATCCTAAGAATTGAATTGTGTAGCTGCAGTAAATTAAGTTAGACTTTATATTTTATGGCAGACACAACTCGTTTCCAAAGAGCAACTAAACACATACCCGTAGGTAGGTCGCGTACACCGAAGCTGAAAACCGTAAGTAATTCTTTAAAGATGTCTAAAGAAAAATAAATAAATTATAAATAATAATTGTTTGCTTCTATGATATTATGTCCCATATCGAGTTTACAAATAAACAGCGCTAGTTTAAGAAAGTTTTGTAGGTAAGTACAAACAAAATGTGATATAATTGCTGAATATTTACAAACACATACATTAGCGTGCCATGAAGAAAGGAAATCGATATAATGATAGGTTGCTACAGCTTTTTAATCTAAGCGGGAACAGAAAAAAATGGTAAAGATAAAGATAAAGATAATTTATTTGCCAAAATTTTGTAAATACTTTTTTTCTTATGGAGTACCTAATAAATTAAATTAAATTTATTCAATTTGATAAATAAATCTAAATCAGAAAGAGCTAATACAACTACATCTCTCACAAAACCAGACAGAATAAACAAGCCCATTCATTCCCACTTATAATGGGATGGGCACCATAAATTGGTATCCCCATTTAATTTGCTGACGGTACGCAATCACGGGCGGGATATAAAGGGATAGAGGGCGCCTCGTAAACTGTCCCGCGAAGATTGGGCTAGGCTGTTCTTTTTTTGAATATTTTTTTTTTGTTTTTCGGGATTTGGTGGTCAGTGTATTTATTATTATTAAAAAGTTACATTGTCTTTTGTTATTGCTACGAATATTACTAACTCGTGAAGATTGGAATAGATAGGTTGTGATTGTATTTTGGGGCTAGGTTGTTCTTATTCAAATATTTTTTGTTTTTTGGAATTTGATGGTCATTCAGTGTATTTATTACTAACCTCTTCGCTCCCCGTAATAATTTCGGGATTAAACTATCCTATGTCCTTTCCTGGGTATCAAACTATATCCATAACAAATATCACCTAAATCGCTTCAGTAGTTGAAGCATGATTTGGTAATAAACAAACAAATATACAAACTCACTTTCGCATTTATTAGTAAGGATTATTTAAAAGTTACGTTGTTTTTTGTTATTGCTAGGAATACTTAATTTTGATTAGTCTATATAGGCTGTTTTTTTTATTAAGTAAGTACTTACATACTTCTTTTATAGTTTTTTACTTTAGAAATCAAATTATTTATTACTAAAAACAAAATAATGATTGCTACTGCCTGATACATACTTTCTTGTTGCTTACTCTTTAAGTTTCATTACAAATTATTGTTTTAAATATACTTATTAAAATCTAATATCAGGAAATGAACCTGAGACCACATGCGGTTATTCTGTTATAATGTCAGTAATCACTGACACTAAGTTGGGAGGTGATTACAAAAAACATTAAAAAATGCATCCATAAAAACGACTTTTCTAAGTTTTTATAATGAGCAGTTAGTGTTTTTGATTGGTGCAAGTTATAAGAGGAAAGGAAATCAGGAGTAGAAGAGCGCTAGTCTTTTATTCAATCTTAGCTCGGGGTTCTTATCGGCATCTTCAGCTAAGCTGCTTTGGAGCCCGGGTAGGCTTTTCTGCTTTTTCTTTTAAGAACCAAAGATAATATAATTACTAACGTAACAGATACCCATTACTATAGAAACTATTGGAAAGCCCGTGAGTAGGCAAAACTGGAGTTGCAGGTAGGCACACAGAGATGGCAGCACACACAAAATATCTATAGCTAGTCGTTCTGCCGGCCGAACAACCGCTGAGTCAAAAGCCATAAAGTTCATTTTTCCATATTTCATCATCATCAGGTTTTTCAGTCTACACTGCAGGAGCACGACCTTCTTTGTACTACCACATCCATACTTGGCCAGAGCAGCCAGAGAGAGGATTTGGCGCCTACACTCTCCTTACTGGCCAGACGGGTTGGAGAGTTCTCATTGATGTTTATAAGCTTTGTTTAGCTTGTATGCCCTAAGTCACCTTCTACGACATCCACGTTAGGACTGGATGGAGTGGCCCTATTCTACTCTGCCGGAAACCACACAGCAACGTTTTCAATGTTTTGTCGTAAGCGAACGTATTTTTCATTTTGTAGGAAAATGTTTAACCTGTTACTTAGTAACTTATTGGTATCCGTGACGCAGCTCTAAAGCTAGTCATTATAATCCCTGCGTATTCCTGGTTGCATCGGGATTTCCGGTACAGCTAGTATTACATAAAGGGTGACTTTGGGATTTTTTTATCAAGTGAAGTTTATTAGATCGTGAAACTAAAGATCCTTAACTAAGACTTATCTTTTTAGGGTTCCGTAGCCAAATGGCAAAAACGGAACCCTTATAGATTCGTCATGTCTGTCTGTCTGTCTGTCCGTCCGTATGTCACAGCCACTTTTTTCCGAAACTATAAGACCTATACTGTTGAAACTTGGTAAGTAGATGTATTGTGTGAACCGCATTAAGGTTTTGACACAAAAATAGAAAAAAAACAGTAAAATTTGGGGGTTCCCCATACTTAGAACTAAAACTCAAAAATTTATTTTTTATGAAACCCATACGTGTGGGGTATCTATGGATAGGTCTTCAAAAATGATATTGAGGTTTCTAATAGCATTTTTTTGTAAACCGAATACTTTGCGCGAGAGACACTTCCAAAGTGGAAAAAAGTGTGTGTCCCCCCCCCGTAACTTCTAAAATAAGAGAATGATAAAACTAAAAAAAATATATGATGTTCATTACCATGAAAACTACCAGCGAAAATTGGTTTGAACGAGATCTAGTAAGTAGTTTTTTTTTAATACGTCATCATCATAAACGGCAATTTACCTTTCATTCAATCAACTCAAATATAAAAATTAAAAAAAACACACTACAAGACTTTTATATTATGTTATTCGCTACTACGGAACCCTTCATGGGCGAGTCCGACTCGCACTTGGCCGCTTATTTAGATTTATAAATACTATCCTTATCCTTACATCCTTAATAATATTAGAAATGCGAAAGTTAGTTTGTATATTTGTTTGTTACCACTTCATGCTTCAACCTGCGAACTTGCTTTGATATGGATTTAGTCTGATTCCCAGGGAAGGACATACGAAAGTTTTTATCCCGAAATTCCCACGGGGAGCGAACCCACGGTCACAGCTAGTTTTTAGGGATCCGTAGTAAACAAGGAACCTTTATAGTTTCGCCATGTCTGTTTGTCTGTCTGTCCGTCCGCGGTCCTACTCAGGTACTATAAGTACTAGAAAGATGTAATTTGGCATGGATATGTATACCAATCATGGAAAAAAAGTAGTAAAAGAAAATATGAAAAAAAAAAAATTTTTTAGGGTTGTTGCCATACAAGAGGAAGTCAATATTTTTTTTCTCTACAAACACATTGTGTGGGGTATCGTTGAATAGGTCTTTCAAAAATATTGTGAGCTTGTGAACACAATTTTTTGATTTAGGGATCCGTGTCTGAAATATTTAGTTTTAAAGTGAAAATTTTTGTTAAAGTTACGTGTCGTCGTCCCCCCTCTATCTGCTAAACGGTTACATATGGACGCGTGAAAAATCACAGCTATAGTATATATAATGTAGTTTAAAGGAAAACTATCAGAGTTAAGTAGGGTTAACAAATTATAGGCGATCAACTTATAAAGTGTACTCGAAAAGGAAAATTTCATACAAATTCAATAGATACTTAGACGTTTTAGACGTTTTTAGTGGCATTTACTCAAAGTTGGCATTTACAACTACGGAACCCTACACTGCGCGTAGCCCGCACTTGGCCAATTATTTATTTATATCTCAAATGGTTTTAAATACCTAAAACCTATCAAGCCTTAAAAAAATCTATTGGGTAATACTTTAATCGCATACATGGCAACAATTTTCCTTCACAACTGACATGTGTATCCGCTGTTCCCATGCACCAGCCTAGCATTACCATAATTCATGGTGTTTAGAGCCGGCATCGACTCTAATCCACCATATTTTATGCCACGTTAACGCAAACCCGTTTTTTACCGGCGCCGTTGATATTGTCATTATTCCTTCTAGACAGGTTACTTCCTTGTCTAGAAGAAAAGAAAAACTTAAAAACTATCTGCTGCTTCTCCTCTTGCCTATCAAGGGAATGAATGATAGTTTTTCAAACGACATAACCGATTTTTAAATAAATCTGGGGAAAAAACTCTCAAACAAAAAAAAGACGTGAGGCACTCGGGGACTGCCGCGGTAAAGCTATTGCAAACAAGGAAGGACGGCAACGTCGCAAACGGACGACGGAGACGAAGCGGCAACCTACATGGTAGGCGGAGTGGCGAGCGTGAGGTTTTTTCGTTACGGAATTTCTGGATTCGGTCCCCGCGCTCAATACCCGCGATAGAAGCTATGCAATAGCTTAAAATAATTTTTCAAATCGGTCTTCGAATTATCGGTGAACATACATAAAATAACTGGCCAAGTGCGTGTCGGGCCACGCGCAGTATAGGGTTCCGTAATTGTAAATGCCAACTTGCAGTTCCTTTTCGAGTACATTTTATAAGTTGATCACCTATAACTTTTTAATTTGTTAACCCTACTTAGCTCTGATAGTTTTCCTTTAAACTAAATTATATATACTATTGCTGTGTTTTTTTTTACGTGTCCATATATAACCGTTTAGCAGATAGATGGGGGGATACGTGACTTTAACAAAAAAAATATACTTGAAACCTGAATATTTCAGACACGAATCCGTAAATCGAAAAATGGTGTTCCCAAGCTCACAATATTTTAAAAAAAACCTATTCAACGATACCCCACACAATATGTTTGTAGAGAAAAAATTTATTGACTTCCTCTTTACTTGTATGGCAGCTACACTAAAAAAAAATTGTTTTCCATATTTCATTTTACGACTTTTTTGCCATGATTGATATACATATCCATGCGAAATTATAGCTTTCTAGTACTTATAGTTTCTGAGTAGGACCGCGGACGGACAGACAGACAGACAGACAGACAGACAGACATGGCAAAACTATAAGGGTTCCTTGTTTACTACGGAACCCTAAAAAAGATTTCGACGATTTGATAACCTTCTCCTTTTTTAAGTTAGCAATCTATAACTATTTAGATTCCTTTTTCCACTTTTTTACCCATCATGCTAAAACTGGCCTTTGAAACTTGCGGCCCTAGGCTCCGTCTGCTTAAATTCGCGAGACCTACAATGCTCTCTGCCCAGTTAAAAGGAGTGATAGTAAGTATGTGTGTATGTAGTTTTTTTTAAGGAATGATGCAATAAATAAGTTTTATCTTGGCTTGACAACTAGCAACTACCATCCAATGATAACAGCTGTAATCAAGTGCTTAACCCTATCCACTCTTATTAAATAAAATAGGTACGACCAATTATATTATGCCGTGTGGTATCCGGCAGAGTAGAATAGGACCAATCCAAGTCCTCCCGTGAATGTCGTAGAAGGCGATTAGGAATTACAAGCTAAACAAAGCTTATACACTTCACTGAGACTTTTCTAATCCGTCTTGCCAGCGAGGAAAGTGTAGGCCAAGTATAGCTCTGGTACTACAGAGATGATCGTGCTGAAGTGGAGACAGAAAGACCTCATAATGATGATAATGAGTTACGAGTATATTATGAGTAGGTATACTATACACGGTGATTTTATATCGGTTTTGAAGCCGAAGGCCACTTCATAGGCATCGTTAGTAAGACCTAATTAGCTAGTCAAAATAAAAATTCTGAAACAAAAAATGTTGTCTAAACCTCGAAAGTAAAGTTGTGAGATCAATTAGTAGTACCGCCGCCATACACCGCCCGCCGGCCGGCCGGGATCATCGACATTCCGCAGCCGTTTTGGCTGGAGTAACTACGTGGTCTTGATCGAAAATTATTTACGCAACTTTTTTATCTTATGACGTACAGAAATTTGGATTACGTATATGGATAGAGGAATTTATTTACTATACGACATTTTCTTTTTCAAAATGAAAAGTAAGCGTGTATAGGTATATTATGGGTAAGTATAAGTCTCCATTTCACAAAATATATTCAAATCCTCAAGGTAGGTAGCTTAATCCTGCATTAGTTTATTTGCATAATCGTATCACTTCATAAAGCTGAAATATTCATCATAAATCCCGTACCTATCTCCGCGCGTACACATCAGCGACGTAAAAATGAGCGACGTAATCGCCTCTGTCGGCTACACCTATGATTATGGCGGGAATTACTTAGTAGGCGCCTTACTGGCCAGTTTTTGTAGACTAAGTTACAGGCGATAGCGTTTTTGTAAAAAAAAGCGGGTGGGTGACGTGGCTCACCCTGTAGGTCTGTGAAAACGAAGATCTTTAAAAGCTTTTTAAAAATGTTCAATGATGTTTTGTAAAAAAATAAATTGAAAAATAAATTTAATTTCGGATTCCACAATCAAATCGCATGCAGTTGATATTCAGCGGTTATTTTGGATCAATGGAGAAAAAGATAAGCTTTTGATAGGAGCGGTTTGGACCTGAAGTGATAATGTTCATTGAAGGTCAAAAATGAGCGAAGTGGGGAGGAAAACACTGATACCATTACAATTCAACGTCAACCCACTTTGGCAATGCAATAGGAACGTAGACTAGTTCCAATTTTTTTTTCCGTCAATGAAATTTACAAAAAAAAAAAATTCGTTGAGCAAAGTAGTAGATATTCATAAAAATTTAACGCTGAAACAGCTATCATCATCAGTTTTTAGGGTTCCGTAGTAAACAAGGAACCCTTATAGTTTCGCCATGTCTGTCTGTCTGTCTGTCTGTCCACGGTCCTACAGAGAAACTATAAGTACTAGAAAGCTGTAATTTGGCATGGATATGTATATTAATTATGGAAAAAAAGTCGTTAATTAAAATATGAAAAAAAATTTTTTTTCAGGGTAGCTGCCATACAAGTAAAGACGTAGTCAATATTTTTTTTCTCGACAAACACATTGAGTGGGGTATTGTTGAATAGGTCTTTCAAAAATATTGTTAGCTTGTGAAAACCATTTTTCGATTTAGGGATTCGTTTCTGAAATATTTGGGTTTAAAGTTCAAATTTTTGTTCGAGTCAAGTGTCTCCCCCCTCTATCTGCTAAACGGTTATATATAGCCACGTGAAAAAAATCACAATTATAGCATATATAATGTAGTTTGAAGGAAAACTATCAGAGCTAAGTAGGGTATACAAATTAAAAAGTTATAGGCGATCAACTTATAAAATGTACTTGAAAAAAGACATTTTCATACAAATTCAATAGATATTAGTTTTTAGACGTTTTTAGTGGCAAGAACTCAAAGTTGGCATTCGCAACTACGGAACCCTACACTGCGCGTGGCCCGACACGCACTTGCCCAATTATTTTAGACACTGAAAGACTAAAAATCTGGCCAAACCCGAGTCAGACTTAAGCGCGAATTGTTTCATATAAAAAATCACGTTTGTTAAAAAATTGTAGCCCCACAACAATATTTATGTCTGTTTATAGTATTTGCTGTTATAGCGGCAACAGAAATACATCATCTGTGAAAATTTCACTATGTAGTTAACACGGTTCATGAAATACAGCCTGTTAGACGGACAGGCGGATAGACGCCCGTCTGTCCGCCTCCTTTACGAATGGAACCCTAAGAGAACTAATGACGATGATAGTTTAAAAGCGGTCGTACTACAACAGTTTCCCGCTTTCCGCTTATGCCTTGAACGACGTATATTTGATGGCTTTTACTAGATTGAATGTTATTACTGTGATTTGGCCGGCGCACCTTACTCGCTAACGCTATAATAACAGAGGGATGAAACCTTTTTGGTAACACAGATGTTATCGCGTCGAGAAGGTCGTGAGTTCGCATGTTTTTATTTACTGTTTTTTGTTTAGGGTGTTAATTCGAATGTTTTTTAGGGTTCCGTTGTAATAGTTTCGCCATGTCTGTCTTTCCGTCCGCGGTTTTGCTCAGAGACTATGTATTAAAAATTTGTAGTTTGGCAAGATTATGTATATTAATCATGCTAAAGAATTAGTAAAATAAAATCTTAAATTTTTTTTTCATCAGTAAAGTAGTGGAAGTAATTTTTTTATATCTCGACATATTAGTCAATCAGATCAATAAAAAGTGACACTATTTTGTGACCTGACCGAATATTTAATTTTTGACTGGCGACAGCTGAGCATAATCTGTGGTGGCGTTGCCCCATCACAACAAATGACACTCATTGACAGCTCTTTACTTTTATTATTATAGTTATGGGCTCAACGGTCGTCCAGTCAATGGATATGGACTAGACAGCCTGTTTATAGGTGCAGCTCAGACCAAATAAAATCTGAGAGGTGCAGTAATTAAATATAAATACAACACGGAAGGGTATGTCACCCGTAATAAATCGAACCACGGGCTATACTAGACCACTATAGTATCATGAAATTAAAATAACAGTTAAAAAATATAAAATAAAATTCATCGTTTCCAAACGAGGAGTGTCATAAAATCTTAAATGTTGTAACGGTGATGTTGGTTGAAGTCAAAACTCAAGATTTGTCAGAGAGCAATAGAGAGAAGTGTGCTACGAACTAAAAGGGTAGTCCAAGTCCTCCCGTAGATGTCGTAGAAGGCTACTTAGGAAATAAAAGCTAAACAAAGCTTATAAACATCAATGAGACCCGTCCGGCCAGCGAGGAGAGTGGGAGAGTGTAGGCCAAGTCCTCTGGCTGCTTTGGCCGAGTATGGCTGTGGTAGTGCAGAGAGCGTCGTGCTCCTGCAGTGGAGACCGAATAACCTGGTGATGACGATGATGATAAAATACCAAACGCCATAATTCGCTTAAAAACAGGTATTATTGATGTGGGACATAAAACCGCCATGCTAAAGTGCAATTGGGCAGGGCATGTCAGGGGGATGCACAGCGAGAGATGGGCCAGAATCACAATAGAGTTGCCTAAATATGGCTACCGTTGCCCGGGTAGGCCAAGAAAGGGCTGTCGAGACGATCCGATCCGACGACGTTACTTCAGAACCCTAAATTGCACGTGGCTTGATATACACTAGTTTGCTTTTTTATCTTCTACGCTTATCGTCTAATAATATGAACTAGTGTAGTGGAATCAGTATGCTATAATCGGTCGTGCGATAAGTGTCTAATAACTTCTAAAATGATTTTAATTTTAACTTTAATAATCTTCATAACATTAGTGTACTGGTATCATACAAGAACTTTCAAATACTGGGAAGCAAAAGGTGTTAGACATGATAAACCTGTCATTTTCTTCGGAACCAATAGCAAAGGATACCTACTTCAAAGAAGCACGGCTGAAGCTGTGTCGGTAGCATATTGGAAATACCCAAACGAAAAAGTAGTCGGGTTTTACCGAGCATCCCAACCAGAACTGATTGTCAGAGATCCAGATATCATAAAAAAAGTTCTAGTTAGAGATTTCCATAACTTTTTCTATCGCGGTATGCACCCAAATAAAGAAGCTATAGAACCTATAATGCAAAATCTGTTCGTAGGAGAAGGAGATCTTTGGAAGATGCTTAGAACTCGCATGACTCCTGCATTTACTAGTGCTAAATTAAAAGCTATGTTTCCACTTATCACCGAAAGAGCTGAGAAATTACAAGCAAGGACATTAGATGCAGCAAGTACAGGTAAATCTTTAGATGCAAGAGATCTGATGGCAAGATATAATACTGATTTTATAGGAGCATGTGCTTTCGGTCTTGACTCAGATTCTCTGAATGAAGAGGATTCTGCATTTCGCAAACTAGGGCGTCGAGTTTTCGAGGCAGGAGTTAAAGAATTCTTTACAGCTGTCTTAAAACAAATGTATCCAATAGCATTTAAAGGTTTAAAGTATTTTGGTAAAATAGAAAAAGAAGCTAAACAATTAGTAACTGAAATACAAAAAGCAAGAAATTATCAACCATCCGGGCGCAACGACTATTTAGATATGATGTTGGAGATAAAAAATAAAGGTGAAATCGAAATTGAATCAATAGAAAAGATGAAACCAGATGGCACTTCTGAGCGGACAGTTGTTAACTTCACTGAAGACATATTTCTTGGTCAAATCATGTTATTCTTTGCTGCGGGATTTGAAACTTCATCTAATTCTACAAGTATGGCTTTACATTTATTAGCATACCATCCAGAAGAACAGAAAAAAGTTCAAGAAGATATTGATAAAGCACTGATTAAATATGGTAATACATTTTGTTATGATGCTATTAAAGAAATGGCATATTTGGAAATGGTTTTTAAAGAAGCGATGAGAATATTTCCTCCCCTAGGATACATAACACGTGATACCTCGAGGAAATATGTATTTGAAGACATAGACTTGACAATCGATAAGGGTATTAAAGTAGTGATTCCTGTTCAAGCATTACACATGGATCCTCAGTATTGGGACAGACCAGAGGAATTCAGACCTGAAAGATTCCTTGCAGATGAAGAAGAGAAAACTAAAGATGTTTACATGCCATTTGGAGCCGGACCAAGAAATTGCATTGGTAAGTAAACATGAAGTAATTTTCATTAACTATTTAAGAAAAGTACCTATCCTTTCTTTAGTGGTCAACGCTGGTGCAAGATTTCTTAAAGACATGTTGAAACCTCAAAAAAAATTAAAACTATTATTTTTAATTCCAAAGAAGCTAAAGATAAAGTATTAATATCAGGGGCACTCATTCAGGTTTAGTTCGCACTCAGCAATGTTTATGACAAGTTAGAGAGGCATGGTAAAATACATGGGGCGAGTACGACAGCAAATGATCCTGCAGCCACCACAGATGCAGTAGGAACTGTTGGTGGCAGTCAAATAGCATGTATATGTCTGTCAAATAGCATGTAACTTCGACTTTCGCAGAGTTTCACCTAAAACCATTGACGACATTTCTTTAGATAATAAGTTTATTCACGAAAACTGCATCATACACACACACACATAAGGTATGTACAAGAGCAGTAGCTCTGTGTAAAAACCAGTAACCTCGTCAAATCTCCTTATTTAGGTAGCGGACCCCGGGCTCTGAAGCATTACTGCTGATGCGACCGGGAAAATACGCTCGGATGATGATGAAACACACAACAATAACAATAGATACTATAACAGTGATACTATACATGTGTGTGCTGTAGTAGCGCAAGGTAGTATAAGTAAAGTAGTTGGACTAAAAGCACAGGTATGGCACTTCATACAAACGGAGCAGCATATATACCTAGTACTTCTACAAACGAAACAATCCGTCCGTGCACACGTCAAATGTGTGAGTTAAACAATCAGGGTCGCCACCACAGAATTTGTTGCTTTGCTTACGTGTTTTTATCACTCGGAAATCTATAAAATTTTCGTTATTTATTGTTTTCCGTGGATAATGTATAAATTTTCGTTATTTATTGTTTTCCGTGGATATGTAATACTATTATTAATTCTGTGCTAAAAGGTGACACACTGGATTTCAGTTTCGAAATATTTTTTAGTTTTAAATTTAATAACATTTAATTCATTGCAGGGTCCCGTCTAGGTCTGATGCTGTCATTGGCTGGTCTAGCGGCCATTTTGTCCAAGTTTACAGTGCGACCTGCGCCGGAGTCTGTGCGTCATCCCAAAGTGCTGCCGGTCCCAGGAATAGTCCAGAGTGTATCTGGAGGTCTACCGCTTATGTTCGACAAAAGAAAATAAAAGTATAAATAAGTTATATATATTTTTCAAATGAATACGTTATTATAACAACTTAACTGTCCCATCCATACTTATCCATACTTATATATAAAGCTGAAGAGTTTGTTTGTTTGTTTGTTTGTTTGTTTGAACGCGCTAATCTCAGGAACCACTGGTCCGATTTGAAAAATTCTTTCGCTATTAGATAGGTCGTTTATCGAGGAAGGCTATAGGCTATATTGCATCACGCCCGCGACTTTACTCGCGTGGTTAACGCGGGCGAAGCCGCGCGCTGCCTCTAGTGAGTTATATATGAACAAATCAATTGTTTTACTATTGTTCTTTTATTAACAGACAGTGTAGTTCTTTCTGCCTCCTTGGTCCACTGGCACAGAATTAATAATAGTTTAATAATGGTCAAGGCGCTCGCCTTGACCATTATTAAACGCCTTGGCCATGGGTTCGAATCCCATTGGGAAGTTATACATACTTAATTGTGTAACATTAAAGTAAAATAAAAAGATAGTTTTAAGCTATTGCATAGCTTCTATCGCAGGCCTTGAGCGCGGGGACCGAATCCAGAAATTCCGTAACGAAAAATCCTCACGCTTCCCACTCCGCCTACCATGTAGGTTGCCGCTTCGTCTCCGTCGTCCGTTTGCGACGTTGCCGTTCTCCTTGTTTGCAATAGCTTTACCGCGGCAGTCCCCGAGTGCCACACGTCTTTTTTTTTATATAATGTTATGTTAACCTATGTAGGTACCAAACCGTTCACGGTATATTTTATTTAAGGTATATGTCATATACGATACATGTTGTAGGTATACAGTACATGTTTTAGTATTTGTTGGCATATAATTTTGTAGCTAATAGGTATTTAGCTTTATAACAGCTAGGTATTTACAACAATATGGCGAAGTTTTATTCTTTATTTTAGTATTTTGATTATAAAAATATATTATTCAAATAAAATAAAACAATATTTTATTTTAATTTCTCCCTGCGAAGGAGGTGTAGAGGTAAGAGTATATATGAGACAATAGAATGAAATAAGTTTGGAAAATCCAAAAGAGCACGCCTCAAAGGGTCCATAATTTTTTTTTTAATTCTTACGCATATTGATATACTAAAACTATGAAGAACAGTCGATATTTTTTTTTGTTTATTTAATTTTTTATTTATTTATTTAATAACACTTAAACTGTTTTTTTAACTAGTTTAAATAACAAAAATGACATCAAAAATATCATGAGTGTTAAAAATAGTGTTTTTTTCTTAATATGTGTGTGTATATATTATCTTACAAGTGCAATGTATGATACATAAAGACATTTTAAGTTTGAAAAATCAGATGTTTTGCGCGAAGTGACAGTAGTACCCACCTCAACGCTTCGCTTATGAGGCGTGCAATAAGTCAGTATTAAGGCCATACCCAAATTTTCCGGGGTCCAGTGGCGCCGCCATTTAAAATAAATCATTTAAAAGGAAACGGAGATATCATTTAAAATTGTGTCTTGGTCAAGTTCTAGATACCCATTAAAGTATTTTTTAAACTACTTTTTGTAGTTTAAAGTGAGAACGTGAAGCTTTTTTACGCACATTTGCGAAAAACGGCCACTTTTAGCTAATGTGCGTAGAAAAGCTTCACGTTCGCACTTTAAACTATAAACAGTAATTCATAAAATAGTTTTAAGGGTTATCTAGGGCTTGACCAAGACACAATTTTGAATGATATCTCCGTTTCCTTTTAAATGATTTATTTTAAATGGCGGCGCCACTGGACCCCGGAAAATTTGGGTATGGCCTTAACCTATCATTCGTTGTATCAATTCATCTCCCAACCTTACAATACTTTGTGAAAAGTTGTTTCTAGCCTGGCTAGAATATTGCAGGCTTAAATAATCTGATTATCCGAAAAGAAAGATGATTCCGTGTTTCGGAAGGCACGTGTAAACTGTCTGTCTCGAATGCCATCTTGCGTTTAATCATCAAACTACCCAAGCATTGGTTCCGGTTTACCGTTTGTGTTGTGGAGGTCAGACGACAGCCGCTCTGTGTAAAACCATGGTATAATAAAACAGGTATTCTCTTCCCGAGATGGAACTTGACTACGTCACAAAGTGTTGCCACTGATTGTTCTTTTCGGTAAATTTAAGGACTTTCTCAATTAGTTCATGAATATTTAAAAAAATATTAAGTAACTTAGCTATTTAGTATCTCGCGATTCTCGCGTGATTTATCAATTCAATATTTTATAAATTGATAGAATGGATTATTAATTCGAAATTGGTATATAAAGTTCAAAAATGCATTACGCTCAGGTAATTCAATTTCACACAGTGGCAACACATCAAACTGATGACGTAGTCAAGTTCCACCTACGTCATCAGCTGTCACGGGAAGAGAATACCTTATTTTATTGTACCATGTGTAAAACCAGTAACCTCGTCAAATCTCCTTGGTTAGGTAGCGGACCCCGGGCTCTGAAGCATTACTGCTGACGTTGCAACCGGGAAAATACCCTCGGATGATGATGATTCTTATCACTAAGTAATATAATCCGACACCGATAGCAAATTGTTTTTTTTAATCTGCCTAAAAATAAGTAGGATCACAGAGATTTCAGCACAGAAGACTAGCGAGTGACAAAGGTTAATTCAAAAGAAAATGAGTTTTTATACGATTTCCATGACATGAACTCAAAGTTGGCATTCCCAACTACGAAACCCTTCACGCGTGGCCCGACTCGCACTTGGCCAATTATTTTTCTTTCGTGTTCCTATCTCTGCAGTCATCTATTTCAAAAGCGTGGCTGTGGTGAAAACCGAAAATAATTCATACTACTTTCATACTTTATACTTTTAAATTTTATTTAAGTACTTTATATTAATGATAATAAAAAGTACTTAAATAAAATATAAAAGTATAAAGTACTACTCTCGGCTACAAACCACACGGCACGTGTAAATGAGTACAAATGTACTAATATTATTTATTATTTTAAAAGATTACTTCTGTAATTCTAATTCGATTTATCACAGTATTTTTATGTGTGATAAATGATAAAAAATATTAGGAGATTATTTTATACATACATACATACTATCACGTCTTTATCCCTAATTGGGCAGATAAAGCATTTTGGGTCTTGCGATTCTATGCAGAGCCCAGGGCCGCAAGACCCAAAAGCCACTTTTAGCGTCATGGTGGGCGAGAAGATGGAAAAGCAATCAATACAGTGATGGGTTGCTAACCGCATCGCCTGTTAAAATGATTTGCATTTTTGCCTATTTCCTCGATCGGCTTTTACGATCTGCGTGGGAAGAGAAGCAGCTGGTACATTCAATTTTTTTTTATTTCTCCCAGACCAGCATGGGAGTCATTATCTTTTATGCTAGTCTGAAAGAAACGAATTACTTTGTTAGGTTTACAGTATTTACCTGCCGCTTGATTTCTAGCAGCGGCACACTCTTGTATGGAAATGATGATTTTTTTTTTAGTTTTTGACTGTTATTGGCCGAGCGAGCGAAGCGAGCGAAGCGTCTCAGTTTCGAGATTAGCCAAAAATTCTTTTGTCCGTCTGTCTGTCTGTCTGTCTGTCTGTCTGTCTGTTCTCGCCTACAGGTCGCATTTCTTAACCGATTCTCATGAAATTTTGTAAGCAGATTCAGCAACTAAATAGAATTTTTTTGACGAGCCAGTTTTTCGAAATTTTTCAAAATGGCGGAAATTTGGGAGTTTAAAATTTTAAAAGTGTCATATATCCGCCATTTCCAAATATTTTCAAAAATGTCATTAGACTTTTTTGTTGCCATAATTAAAACGCAATTTTTTTATTTGAACAGCTTTTTTGTCTGAACAACTTTTTTATACGTTATACTTGAACGGGTTTAGGATGACTCGCGAAGTCTAGCTGACTGAGCCGTGACGGATATAAAATACAAATCTTCTTACAAAATATACTGAAACTATTTAAGGGTGAATTCAGTCCGGGTTACATATCTTACTACAGACACAGATCGTGTTATACCGGCGCCGGTAGCCAATTCGGCGATCAGCGCCGGCAGCGGAGGCACATCCTTTGGAATAATATTCGCGAGGTCTAAGTTCGTGGCGAACTACTAGTTTTAATTGTATTATTCTATAATACTCTAGTATAACCCATGGTTAAATTTATCACGGGTATGTCCGTTGCGTGTTGTATATGAAGGTGTCATGCTTTATAAGCAGATGTCTTTATGTTTAAAAACTCTGACACTAGTGTTAGTCACTAACACACTCGATAAGAAGAAGAAGCAGATGTCTTCCATTTGTTTACTTTCACATTATTACTATCGCACCACGCATCTCTTCAAAAGTGCGATTTTTGAAACGCGGAGTCACCTAAACGAATGGTTTTTCCATACAAAAAACCGTTTGAAAAATCGCACCACTGGTCACAGCTGAAAATCAGTGTATTGCCCCCGGGCAATATTACCACTGAGCTGTGGCCTATTTGTATTGCTGTAGCACACATTGAAAATTGTGCAGGTAGAAGTGTGTCCTTTTTGTGTCTGATTTGTGTTTTGTTTATGAATGTGTGTTATAGCAGCAAATAAATGAGTCTATATATCTATCTATCCAAATTCTCATAACATTTCTAAATAAATAAGTAAATAAATATATAGGGATAAATTACACTGATTGAGCTAGCCCCAAAGTAAGTTCGAGACTTGTGTTATGGGATACTAACTCAACGATACTATATTTTATAAAAAATACATATATACATAAACATCCAAGACCCAGGACAATTTGAAAAAGGCCATTTTCCAACTTGCCCTGGCTGGGGATCGAACCCAGGACCTCCGGATTGGCGGTCTAGCGTGTTGACCATTACGCCACGGAGGTCGTCATACAAAACAAACAGTACAAAACAAATTATTTTTGACCCTAAAATTATACTACTTTTCTTAACCTGTTTTGTCCTATTGTTGGGCAAAGGTCTCTCCTATCGTCTTCCAATTATCTCTTTCCTGTGCTTGGCTCGTCCATCCCTTCTGAAATGCGTCGATATCGTCTCGCCAGCGCTTTCTTGGCCTACCCGGGCGAGCGACGGTTACTAAACTACTTTACTAAAACTAAACTACCCTATTATTATACCCTATTCTCTGTAAACGTGTAAGCCATTATACATACCATACCGAGTTAAGACTCGCCAAGGTGTGTGTAATGGCTTTAGACAGATGTTGCCAACCGTTTGGAAACCGCCCCACCGCAACATTACAGGGGTAACAAACATTTGTTACAAATAAATGAACACCTGAATATACTGAAGCAGGGGATTTGTAGAATTGGGTTCACCCTTCTTCCTTCACAACGTGGTTCCTTACTATGGGAAAGATATAATTACTAACGTAAGAGATACCCAATGTCATAGAAACTATTAGAGTAAGTAGGCAAAACATGTGTCTACACCCAGCGGGATCACCTGTCTGTGAATAGGTAATTTAGGTAAAATTATAGTTGTAAATAGTTTATATTGTATTAATTTAGTATAAAAGTTACAAAAATAATGAGGAAAAGTCCGCTGGCTGGAGGATTCTTTACAGCTTGATTGTGGCTGAAGTAAAAACTTTAGAAGAATGGTTCTTGTTTCAGTGAACACAACAATCACAGATCTAAAAGTTGATACTTTTTTATTATTTAAGAAAAGTTAATATTCCCGTTTTTAATACGGAACAAATTCTATTTTCAGCATAATTTAGTAGAACATATCCAGATCTCATTATCTGCATCAGTCATCAGTCTGCCAGACAGGTGATCCCGCTGGGTGTAGACACAGGCAAAACTGGAGTTGCGGGTAGGCACACAGAGATGTCAGCACACACGACTAGCAAAAAAAAAAACGACGTGTTGCACTCTGGGAGTGCCGGCAGAAGTGAAAACTTGAATATTAACGTTGTGCATTTTTGATATTTTGGAATGGTTAGGGAATAATTTTGCACGAATTGCTTTAATTATCAGTATAAAATATTTCAAATCTTTTCTGAACCACAGTCTGTCACAAATGTCACAAGCATGACACATTACACACACGAACGTAACGTAACATAAACACACACGAACATTCGCGCAAGCGCCCTGCGCCGTCTTACGAATTTTCGATCAGGACACGTGGTCCTGACGCGAGTTTAAGATTTTTTACCCATTCCAAAAAAAGTGCACAACGCCGCTAAAGAAGTTTTCACTTCAAAAGTTACAAAAAAAGTGTTGAATATACTTTAAAAATATTTATTTTTTCTTGCAAGTTAAATTTGACCCACTTCCCGGTTTCCGATTGAGCTGAAATTTTACATGCTTATGTGTATCGCTTGGCAAAGGAAAAATTATGATGACAGGGATTGAATTTTTTTTTACCTTTTAAACTTTATCTATAAAAACAAGTAATTGCTGCCGTGTGGTCTCCGGCAGAGTAGAATAGGACCACTCCAAGTTCTCCCGTGGATGTCGTAGAAGGCGACTTAGGAAATACAAGCTAAACAAAGCTTATAAACATCAATGAGACCTCTCCAACCAAGAGTGTAAGCCAAAGTCCTCTGGCTTCTCCGGCCAAGTATGGCTCTGGTAGTACAGAGAGAGTCGTGCTCCTGCAGTGGAGACTAAAAAGACCTGATGATGATCTTCTTCTTCTTGTCGTGTGTGTTAGTAACTAACACTAGTGTCAGAGTTTTTAAACCGCCTTAAAGGCCTCTGACATGGTTTAAGGTAACGATCAATGTCACAGACAGTGACCGGGACTGACGGCTTAACGTGCCCTCCGAAGCACGGATTCAGCATGATGATGATAGATACTACTTACCTACACTTCAACATCAGCTACAATCCTAAACTCTCGGCATTCATAACAATGCAAAGCACTTCAAAACAATTGCATGTTTTAATTAAGACTGAAGATTTCATTAAATGGATTTGTAAACAATTATTTTTGTTTAGCACCTCCGGAATACGGGACGCAAAGAAATTAATTCTCGCAGCAAATAGAAAAGGGAATTTCGGTAATGGTGCCTCCTGAATTAACAATAAAAATCTTAAGCAATCTAATTACACAAAGCGAAATAAACCGTAACTGTATAAGAATAGGGTCTAAGGTTTAATTCAACGAATTCACTTACGTTGTTATCCGTTGTTGTAAGTGGGGGAATAAAGTCAGAAGTATCGCAATTTATTGACGTGAAATATGCCTTATTGGGTAACAAATAAAGTGTGTTTTCGTCTGGATGTCTTATTGATGTAGGTCGTTTTGGGTTATGGCAGTAGAATCCAGATGCGGGTAGTATGCCGAACGCATACTAATGATGGTAAGTTGGCATGGCTTAATGCGGAGTGGGGATGTTTTGACCCAAACCGACGGTAAATTTAGTTTTTCCTCGAGAGGTCAATTATTAATTTGGTTAAGTTTCCTTGGGTTAAGAAATTGAAAGTTTATTGGTATGTGATTTTTTAGACAAGTTTATTTGCTAAGTTACTTTAAAAAAACGCAATTGTTAAGATCGCTTCCTAATGATAAGTAGCGGAACTACCCATACGACTTGATATCCGTAGCGCCATCTATTTTATGCTAGGGAAAGGCCTGACTTTTAAGCTTAACCCTCAACAACTTTTAAACAGTCGAACCGACTTACATCAAACATAGCTATGTACCACCGCAATAGGTTCCTTTGCGGTGGTACAGCAAGATTGCTATTACGGGAAAAATCCGCATCGAAATCGATCCATCCGTTCAAACGCTACAATGCCACAGACAGCTAGACAGACATACATTAGCGTCAAACTCACAACACCCCTCTTTTTTGTGCGGGATCAAAAAGGCCATTTACCAACTTGCCTCGTTATGTCCCCAAACCTCACCTTAAGATAACCATCTCCACCCACGGTCCCTCGATACCAATCAGTTCACAGCTAGAGATACCACCGGACAAACACAGCGACGTAACAGGTGATCAGGGAATTGATTAGGGAATTGGGACACAGATGTTACATTTTCTTAAGATGTCGCACTATTGGCTAGATAGCCCATAGTGTGACATTGACAAACGGGGAGTAACACAGCCGTAGGGGCTTGATCCCAAGTCTGGTCAAGATTTAAAATGATCTTTTTCAAATGGACCTGGGTCTTGGATATTTATCTATACACGCTGACTTTTCATTGGTTTTGGAAAAAAAAACGTCGTATAGTAAATAAATTCCTTTATCCATATACGTAATCCAAATTTCTGTATGTCATAAGATAAAAAAATTGCGTAAATGATTTTCGATCGAGACCACGTAGTTATACGCCGGCCGCCTACTGCGGAATGTCGATGACCCCGGCCGGCCGGCGGGCGATGTATGGCGGCGGTACTACTAATTGACCTCACAATTTTACTTTCGAGTTTTAGTCAACATTTTTTGTTTCTGAATTTTTATTTTGACCAGCTAATTAGGTCTTACTAACGATGCTTATGAAGTGGCCTTCGGCTTCAGAACTAATAAAAAATCACCGTGTATATGTACTTGTTTAAAATATAGTATCATTGAGTTATAACACAAGTCTAGAACTTATCTTAGGCAGGCCTATGTCACTCCCCGTTCAGGTATCGAAAATATACCTACATTAATACTATGCATGCGACGACCACTCCAAAGCGGAAAATTCAGTGACATGGATTGTTTGTCTAGAGTAATAAGAATAAAATTGGCTTGCAATGTACTTCTATCTTCTAGGTATCTAAACGAAAAAGTGCCGAGTTCTAACGCGAGCTAAATTAAACCATATCGCTAACGACATTGAGTAGATAATTCTTTGAATTTCTTGTCTCTTGTAGACTTCTGTACGTGAGTACTAATACTTATTCTGTGACTGCAGTTTTAATTTAGTCAGCTCTAGCTGCCTGTTACTTTGTTCGCGTGGACAAAAATAATCAATTTTTGCTAAAGCAATCATTTTGATATGTTTTATGCCGCATTTCATTCCTATAGAAACATTTTTGTTTAGACGTTTAGAAAGTTTGTATATTTTAAAAATTTGTTTTTTTTTTAATTAATTTACGGCTCTGGATACTCTTGAGGCTGATCAATTTGTGCTAAAGCATCACTTTTATATTTTTTATGCCGCATTTCATTCCTATAGAAACATTTTGTTTTGATGTTTAGAAAGTTTGTATAATTTTGAAAGTTTTTTTAAAAATTAATTTACGATTCTGGATACTCTGGATTGGATACTAGTCCTTTAGAGCAAATCTGATTTGACGTGTTATCGGATTCAGAGCGTTGTTGATATATCTACAAATTTTGTGATCAAAGCAGATCATAGTCTGAGTAATTTAGTTGTCTGACAAATGGTTTTAATTTTTAAAAGAGAAATTATTGTGAAGGAAGATTGTAAGAGAAAGCTTAGATATTATTTTCGATACAAGTGTACCAGTTTATTTTTCTTTTATATAATGTAACGTGGAAGGGACACCGTCTTAAACTGAACCACGGCCTATACTAAATTAGTATAATATAATGAAATTCAAATAACAATAAAAAAAATTTTCAATTCGACATTTACATACAAAAGTGTCTGCCCGGGCATTTTGTACGAGAATGTCGTTTTTTTTTTTATTTTGTTATATTATACTATAGCGATCTAGTATAGCTTGTGGCTCGATTTATTACTGGTACGTCCCATCCACGTTTTATACTAAGTTTTATTTATCAAAAGAAAAAAGCCGCATTGAAATTTTACTATTCGTTCGAGCGCTACAATGCAGACAGACATACCAACAGACATGAGAATCAAACTTAGAACACCTTTTTTGTCAGGGGTTAAAAAGCGCTAAAGTTAAATCTTTCCAGTCGGCAGCATAAGAAATATCAAAACTCCAATATTCGTACATTTTCCACACAATTATGTTTACGAGTTTTTTAAGGGCTCCATTAATAGTACGTGATCAATCATACGCAAAAAAAAACCTTTTTATTTCCCTAACGTAAAACGACGCAACTAAAATACCAAACGAAGCAAAGTCAATTCTATTATAACAGCATACGGTTTAAATTGGTTTGTGAAGTTCGCGGGAAAGGGTGAGGTAAAAAATGTCAAAGGGATCTTCGAGAAATAGGTCATTTGCAATAAATATTTATAAATAAGTAGTGGTTTACTCGGCTTTACTTGATTTATTTAATGTTTACAAACCGTTTACCCGACTTCGGTAAATAGGGTCATGTCCAACCAGTCCAATTCAACCAAAATATTTATTATATTTTGGTTGAATTGGACAGTCTGTAATTACAAGCATTTATTTAGTTTCACCTGTCCCGTTGTCTGTCTGTCTATAATGAGATCTTGCAAGTTAAATTTGACCCACTTCCCGGTTTCCGATTGAGCTGAAATTTTGCACGCGTACGTATATCGCGTGACAATGCAATATTGTGATGACATGGAGCTGATCTGATGAATGGATAGTTAGAAGGTAGACAAAATAACTCTATGCTGAAACAAAACGGCGCAAGTAACTCTGTCTGTCTACATTTATGTAACGAAATTTTGCAAATTACCTACTTTCCAGTTTCCCGATGAACGATTTTCCCTCTTTCGTCTTTTTTTTCTTTCAAATACTTAAAATTTACCAGTTGCTTTTTTCGAAATCACCAAAATGCTCTATCTGCAATGTCTGCCCTATTAAAAATATTCTTACGTAAGATTATTTGACAAGGTTACCGTGCAAGATGTAGTCTCGAGTAGTGCTGCTTGGTTTGCTTACCTGAAATCAAAACGAAAATGTGATTGAGTACATGACAAGTTTTCAAGAACGCCATCTAGTGATAAGTAGCAGAACTACATATTCCAATTGATATCCGTAGCACCATATTTATTATGTGCCAGGGAAAACTAAAACTTTCAAGCGTTAACCACTAATAACTTAAAAACGGCTGAACCGATTTTCATCAAACATAGACAAAAACCACCTAAGAGAGTTTTTTTTTTCACATGGAAGCAAGCTCTTAAATTCTTGAGAATCCCCTTACCCTAGACTTTTTCATACAAAGGTAGTCAACGTTTTATTTCGAAACGACATGCCCGATTTCGGCAAAATTTTGTGATTTCAAAGATATTAAAAAAAAATTTCATTTGGTTTTCGCAGTCAAAATATGAAACTGAAATAGAATATAGTGTGGTATATTATTTTTGACCATCCGTATGGGAAACTTCTTCATCCATATATTTTCTTTCCAGTTCATAATCTTACCGTCGGAAACTAATTATAACCCTAGATGATTGCAATTTCTTTAAAATTACAATTTTTACCGAAATCTGACATGTAGTTTCAAAATAAAACGTAGACTACGTTTTTATGGAAAAGTCTAGAGTAAGGGATTTTCTCTAGAGCTTAAGAGCTTGCATCCATATACAAAAAAAGTATCAAAATCGGTCGTTCCGTTCGATTGCTACGATGCCAAGACAGACAGATACACATACATTTGCACGTCTATATCCCTGGCGGGGTAGACAGAGCCCAGGGCCGTTAGCCACGCTTAGCGTGGTGGTGGGCGTTAAGATGGAAAAGGAATCAAATAATATTACAATGATTCAAATCTCGCCCATTCCCTTGCTTGGAAGAGAAGCAGCTGGTACATTCTACGTTTTTCCTTTTCTCCCAGACCAGCATGGAAGATGAAGACAGACAGACCGACAGATATTAGCGTCAAACTTATAACACCCACTTTTTGTCGCGGGTTAAATACCAAGCTTTCAAAACAAAGGCTTTCTTGGTCGTAAAAAGCTTTCCTATCGCTGTATGCTTAACTTATCTCGGCTTAATAACCAAAAAACCATTCAACAGTCGGCAGACTTAAAGACATAACTGCATTCACAATCTTCACGCCTTTGGCAAACTAGGTGCAATATACAAACATACACACACCTTAAATTAAACTAAAATAACCCCTATTTCAATGTAGTAAGAGTCATATAAGTGGCAAATGTAAAGGTTGTGATCAGTTGCATATTTGGGATTGTTAGAGAGAATACAAAGTGATTGAAACTGTATGTTTATGTGTTTAATGTCAAATTTCGTATAGTTGTGTTGGTTTTGGATTTATAATTGCTTTAGAGTTCGGTATGAAGCAGTACAAAATCCCTTATTACATACGCGTACATATTATTCTTTTAAATTAAAAAAAAGTGCCGTGGAACGCTAAGTTGGAAAGAAATTATGAAAACACCCCCTAAAAAGTTCATGACAAAAAAGTCTTACAATTTTTCTCTCCTAGGCTCCATCTGCCATGTCCTTAATGTCGAAAAGGAACTTCGTTCCAGTTCATATGTTTAAAAAGGCGATACGGTTAGCAACCCATCGCAATTTTTTGATTCATTGCCACATTACACAGCCTTTGGGTCTTGCCTTTAAAGATATAATAGAATATTTTCAAAATTATACCTAAGACCAACGAGGTCATTTTATAATATTATATTTTAACAATAACTTTAATTCATAATATGAAGTAGAAATGATAGCAGAACCCAGCAGAAGCGGACTCGGTGACAATCAACTATGGATAGTCCATCGAGATTTCGAAAACTCGATTTAAAACTAGACGGACCATCGCAATTACTTTCAACGGTCGTTCGTAAAATAATTCAAAGGTCCTTCCAGAGATTGTTGGAAATCACATAACTAATTATCACCATATTTACTTTTAATCCATTTAAAAGAGAGCGCCCCACCTCCGCTGAGTTCTACTACCATTTCGCCTTGAATTGCTGTTAAAAATGAAAAATAAAATGCAAAATACAATTTAAAATACCTACATGCTGCTCGAAGCCCATCATTATAAATATGTTTAATACCTATATAATTTTACCTATTACTATATGTTACGATATTATAATATTTTCCCATCCATTTCTCTAGTCGCTACTGTCTCTATTCTTATGCTAAAAATGTAAGTCAATTAATTTTACATTTAATATTTTGAATTTTGTTTAATACATAATGCGTCTTTATATAAACGTGAATTGTAATAATTTAATCTAATATTTAAGTAATAAGGCATCTAGTTGCCTCTCATGTTTGCTGTGCCCTACCAGGGCGTCACTTGTACTATTTACAATGTAACATCTTGTAAAACAGTGACTTGAAATAAATTCTGATTCTGATTCCATGTTATTGTCAACATTTGAAATAACAAATACCAAAATGTATTCCATCTCATATATGGAATAGTAATATGGTACTTGCTAACTTTGTTAAAAATATATAGAGTGAAGTTTAGCGCAGGAAGTTGTAATAATTATGTGTCTGGATTTAGTCAGTACTCGACAACAGCTACCTTACGCAACAAAAAAAAATATGTCTATGACTGCTACCTAGCGTGTTTTAAACGGGACGTAATAATCCGTCTAAGGCCCAACGCAGATGACAGACTAATTCGTGCCGCACTTTTTAATCTGTGAAAAAAGAACCAATGGAATCACACGCGGTAACCATTTAGTTGGATGTTTATCTATATATGTATTTGTTATATATAAAAAAATAAAATATAGTATCATTGAGTTAGTATCCCATAACACAAGTCTCGAACTTACTTTGGGGCTAGCTCAATGATTTGTCCCTAAATATTTATTTATTTATAACGAATGACAAAATGTATATCCATCTGATAAATCTTCTGTACAGAACCACGCATCAAAATGTAACAATCCACTTGTACAAACACCGCCTTGTCGAATGTGTCGTGTGGGTGTCAGGGTATTGGCTCAGGTGATAGGTGGAAATGTGTGTGAAAATTCGCTTGCGGCTGTGTGCTGTGAATCTTTTGTTGTCAAAGAAAGTATGTGGCATAATACCTAAATCAAGTTCAAAAGTCGTTTTTTAACTTTACTATACACGTGTGGTATCCGGCAAAGTAGAATAGGACCACCCCAAGTCTTCCCGTGGATGTCGTAGAAGGCGACTTAGGGAATACAAGCTAAACAAAGCTTATAAACATCAATGGGACCTCTCCAACCCGTCTGGCCAGCGAGGGAAGTGTAGGCCAAGTCCTCTGGCTGCTCTGGCCAAGTATGGCTCTGGTAGTACAGAGAGGGACGTGCTCCTGCAGTGGAGATAAATATACCTAATGATGATACAAAACGTGAAAGGGACACGCCCATAATACATCAAACCACGGGCTATACTAAATCATACATACATACATACATACATACTATCACGTCTTTATCCCTAATGGGGCAGACTGAGCATTTTGGGTCTTGCGGTTCTATGCAGAGCCCAGGGCCGCAAGACCCAAAAGCCACTTTTAGCGTCATGGTGGGCGAGAAGATGGAAAAGCAATCAATACAGTGAATACTAAATCATTATAGCATAATAAAATTAAAATAACATTCAAAAAATAAAAAAAAGAATGCCATACAAAAGTGTGCAGCAACCCGGGCAATCTGTATGGGAATATCAATTAGTTTATGTTTTTTGACTGTTATTTTAATTTTGTCTAGTATAGTTCGTGGTTCTATTTATTACGGGTATTTCCTTTTCGCGTTGTATATCTGCGACTTTCACCGTGGAGATTTTAGGGCCTAAATTTTTAAAGCAATATCCACACGCATGATTGACATTTCTTGGATCTAAGAGCGGGTGCGCATTTTGTTTCGTACCATTATCTATAAAAAATCACGTTTGTTGTATAGGAGCCCCTTATATATTTATTTTAATTTAATTATTTATCTTTAAAGTGAATATACAACGAAATATTCTAAGAATATTTCAAGCATCTAACATACATACATACATACTATCACGTGTTTATCCCTAATGGGGCAGACAGAGCATTTTGGGTCTTGCGGCTCTATGCAGAGCCTAGGGCCGCAAGACCCAAAAGCCACTTTTAGAGTCATGGTGGGCGAGAAGATGGAAAAGCAATCAATACAGTGATGGGTTGCTAGCCGCATCGCCTGTTAACATGATTTGCATTTTTGCCCATTCCCTCGATCGGCTTTTACGATCTGCGTGGGAAGAGAAGCAGCTGGTACATTCTAAGTTTTTTTTTATTTCTCCCAGACCAGCATGGGAGCCCAGACAAGCATCTAACTGTTACCGTTATTAATATCGCTTGTTAAAAAATCATCATCATTTCAGCCGCACAACGTCCAAAGCTGGACATAGGTCTCTCAAAACTTTCCAAAAAAAAATAAATACCTTATCTAAATCACAAATCTTAGATATAGATAATCTGAATCTTGTAAGATATTATAGCTCGTCTCATTGGCGTTCTAATAAGATGCCTCCTGTTAATTACTACTTAATCAGAGTTAACTAGAACATAGAACAGGAAGGCTTTACCGCTCATTAGATAGCTCGGGGTAATCGGGTGTAATGATAGGATGTTCGTGTTTAGAGTGATTTACTTCATGTATTTGTAATAGCTGCTAATTAGTAGTAACATTAGTTAAATCTCTGTTGCAAGCTGGTTTGAGTAAAATAAAAAGCTTCCAAAACTATCTGCTTGTTACTACTATATTTTTACCTAGCCGAAGTCCGCGGATTCGTTCGCGTGGACTTTGTCTCCGGAAAATGCTCATCAGGCTGAACAACATTTTCTAAGGCGTTTGGGACGAAATATCCCTGTAGTCATACTGGTGGAACAAATTGGCAGGACTACTGGGACTAGCTCGTCATTTTTAGGGTTCCGTAGTCAAATATCAAAAACAGAACCCTAATGGATTCGTCATGTCTGTCTGTCTGTCCATTCATATGTCACGTCATTAGCAAGCTAGCTGTATTAGCCGTATCGCTTATCAGCATGATTTCCATTTATATAAGAGATCATTTACTCGATCAGAGCAGAAGCAGCTGGTACATTCAAAGGTTTCTCTTCTCTCTCAGACCAGGAGGAAAGAGCGGTAAAAGCATGCCCTGCAAAACTAAAAGAATAAAGACAGTATTTCATGAAAAATCTTTCGACAAAAAGACGAGTACCAATTCCCACTTTAGTCACGCGGAGTCGTGATAAGGCAGAATTCACATGGGTTTCCGAAATGCGGGGGTAACGAACCTAGAACAAGTTGCAGACGAGCGTTTACAATGTGCCGTGTGGTTTTCGGCAGAGTAGAATATGGCCACTCTCCCGTGGATATCGTAGAAGGCGACTCAGGAAACACAAGCTAAACAAAGCTAATAAACATCAATGAGACCTCTCCAACCCGTCTGGCCAGCGTAGACAGTGTAGGCCAAGTCCTCTGCCTGCTCAGGCCAAGTATAGCTCTGGTAGAACAGAAAGGGTGATGATGATGATGATGTTTACAAAGTAAATACGACAACTTTAGGTTGATATCTCCTAACGCGAATATGTAGTTCACATTGCAAAAAGTTTATATCACAGGGGTTTGCCTGTGGTCTTTCTACATATCAACTGTTCAACATATTGTTTAAATATTCATGGATATAAAGAAGGTTAATTTTTGCTGTATCTTTTTGTTTTATTACTAATATTCTTTTACATCTAGTTAAATAATAATCTTGCAACTTATTATTGAAATGTATTAAAAATTCAATAAAAGATTTGTAGGAAAGATTTGTTTTTGGGAATATGTCCAGTACGCTGTGATAACTCTTACAGTTCTATGTGATAGCTCCGTGCGACAGAAGTGAAAAGGTGACGGCAACAGTGTGTCGCGACTTCAATGGCATTTTCACATCATCTCAAAAAATGCTTTCCGTGAATGTCTAACGCGCTTAAAAAAGTTTTCACTTCAAAACACAACCGAAAACTGCCATAAAATAGAGTAAAGTGACACATCGATTTCTTAGCGTTTCAACCGCTCCACAGAAACGCTCGTCTGCCGACCCGCATAACGAGGCAAATATTTGTCAATGCTATCCCGAATGACAAACCTTTGCCGTCGATAGAAAGAAATGTTTGCGCATGCTTTTGTTAAGAAATCCAATAGTGACAATCGGAAACAATTGATGTGATTTTGGGCTTTGTCGCGTTGGATTAGGGCATAAATTCCAATGCAGTTTTTGAGAGTTGAACACTTCACCGGAAATATGTAGACATCATTATGTTTTGGAGTTTGTAACATGTAAGTTTAAGATATATGGATGAATACTTAATTGATAGAAAATGAGAACAAACTCACAATTTTCACACAGTTGGTACCTCGCGCTACAGAGGGCCGCGAGCAATAGTAAACAATACATAATAAGTGGAAAACGAATCAAATAGTGAAAGAAAGTATTGACAGAGCGAGCGAAGCGTCTCAGTTTCGAGATTGGCCAAAAATGCTTTTGTCCAGCTATCCGGTTGTCAGTCTGTCCGGCTGTTCTCGCCTACAGGTCGCATTTATAGTATTTTAGAAAATTATATAAGTAGAATTTATTGTAAATTCAGTTTGCGAAATTTTTCAAAATGGCGAGAATATGGGGACTAAAATCTTTAAAAAAACATATTTCAGCCATTTCAAAAATGTCATAAAACTTTTTTGTTACCCTTACTAACACGCATTTTTTTAAATCCGATAAACTTCAAGCGATGGGGGGGACTCGCGAGTTCTACAACTCTCAGAACCACGATCCTAACATTTGACCTGGCCAGTTTTTACCAGCAATTCTGATATTTAGAAGAACAGGACAGAGAAAGCACTAATTTTCTTTCTAATTTTCTGAATGTCACTGGCCGCTTTGCAAAACTGTCGACTAAAACACCATTAACAACTAAAGTGTTCGAAATTGTATTATTTTTACTAGGCTCGTCATCAGGGGTCAAAGTTACGTTTAGGTTAATTAAAAAAGGGTTAATTTAAATATTCCAAATGAGTTTTAACTAACTAGTCATGCGTCCTAAACAAATTTTAACATCCGTTGTCAAAGAATGCGTAAAGTCAACATTAATTTAGAATGCAAGCGTGAAATGTACTTCAAATAACCTGTGATATCTTAGTTTGTATGAGACAGCCGGTAGCTTTATTATCATAATGATGTTGAACAACTCACCCTAGTTAGTCATTATTATCATTGACGACCTCTGTGGCCTAGTGGTCTAATGCCAGGCTGGCACACCAGATGTCCCGGCTTCGATACCCAGTCAAGTCAAGATGGAAAATGATATTTTTCAGATTGACCCGGGTCTTGGATATTTATCTATTGGTATGTATTAGTTACAAACTATAGTATCGTTGAGTCAGTAATCCATGACACAAGTCTCGAACTTACTTTGGGTCTAGTTAATCTGTAAGCTTTGTCTTTATTATTGTCAAGTATTCCTGGTTGCCTCCACAGCGGTAACGCTTCAGAGCCCGGGGTTCGTTACCTACCTAACTTATGTGATTTGACGAGGTTGATTTTTCCTCGGTATAATAAACAAATAAATAGGGACAAATTACAATGATTGAGCTAGGCCCAAAGTAAGTTCGATAATAGATGATATATAAGGTTTTTTTTAAAATAGCGCCTGCGCTAACCATTATGCTAGTTTTTTTTAGTGTCATTTTGTGTCAAAATGCTCATATTTTTATGTTGATTCTTCAAAAAAAAATTTTTTTTCTTTCTGTTTAACATAAATAACACTTAAAATCCTAAGATTATATTAAAAAGGTAAAAATTAATGCCTGAAATGAAACGATTTCATTTCATTTCAATGCTAAGCATTGTCTTCCAGTTTACCTTTGGGACGTAGCAGAAAAGATGGTAGATGGAGTCAGAGGACATCTCATCCCACATGGAACTCGTCCCAGGGACCATTTGCCCCTAAATGGGGTGCAATATATTCTGGAAATCTCGCCGTGTGGTTTCCGGCAGAGTAGAATAGGACCACTCCAAGTCCTCCCGTGGATGTCGTAGAAGGCGACTTAGGAAATACCAGCTAAACAAAGCTAATAATCTTCATGAGACCTCTCCAACCCGTCTGGCCAGCGTGGAGAGTGTAGGTCAAATCCTCTGGCTGCTCTGGGCAAGTATGGTTCTGGTAGTACAGAAAGGGTTGTGCTCCTACAGTGGAGGCAAAAAGACCTGATGATGATGATATTCTGGAAACCACACGGCTAATCATTATTTTGTGTAGAATTAGTTGATATTATATTATATTTGGCTCGCCTAACGCACCACCACGTGTTACCGGGCTGACGGTCGGCACCCACTCCGGTCGGCACTTGTGACGTATGCGCTCGAGACAAACAACTAGATATTTACATACACTACATTTAGTAAGGTAGATCACTAGACTTCGAATATATTCCTTATTCTTTTCAATTCCATGTTCCAATGTTTATATCCCTCCAGCAAGAACAATGCGAATAATTCAGTTCAAAAACAAACCCATTTCAAGTAATACCTTACGTTGTTCCAAGAAATCTCGTAAAATTTCCTTTCATACAACGGAGCGAAACCTAGCCGACCAAATGAAATAGGTCGTTACCCTAGCTGTAATAAACTAATAAACCAAACGTCGAGATTACCTCTCTATTTGGCTTGCTTATCTTCGTCCTGCAGAGGAGACATAGATTAATGTCGGTTTAAAATGTAGAACGAAGCTTCATTACATAACGGGCTATTTTTATTGCGTATGTTTTTAGTTATTATTTTATATAAAACAAAAAATAATACTGAAAATTTTCGTTATATTTACGTTATTCTGAGCCCATAACTATTAAACTATTCAGAATATAGTTATCAAAGTATGGAATAAAATATAATCGTATAAATAAATATCTTTTAATATTTTGTACGCGACATGATTGCAATAGAACACAAGTTCAATATTGACACACATCACAGTTGAAAAAATAGATACAAATGTTTTCTAAAAATGGCTAGCGTTACAGTACTCCAACAAAAAATATATTTTTTAAAACAGCAAGAAAATGGGTAATTAGTGAAATAGCAATTAGTATTTCAATTTAAGAGTAAGAGCGTGGTGGGGACATCTCACTATCTCTTTTGTACGCGCCCGACCTACTAGCAGTGACGTATATTTGGGCAGATTAAAAAAATAAAATCGTTTTCGGTTTCGGATTATGTTACTTATTGATATGAGCAATAAAAATAATTGATAAAAATACCGTATTGTATTTCCTTACAATTTCTTTTAGGCAATATCACTTGTGTAGAAAAATGAGGAATTTCCCAAAAAGCAAAGAGCCGCTACCACCGCCTGTCTTTTCTGAATTCTGCGTCTCTTAGTCTTTGCCCCGGAGAGTGCGCCATGTTAAATTGAACAAAAAGCCGCTTGGCTAACACCACTTGTCTATTCTGAATTCTGTATCTCTTAGTCTTTGCCCCAGAGAATGCGCCGTGTCAAATTAAACAAAGAGCCGCTTGGCTACGACCCCTTATCTATTCTGAATTATGTAGGTATCTGTTCATCTTTGCCCCAGAGAATGCGACGAGTAAAATTTAAAAAATAGCCGCTTGGCTTACACCACTTCATCATCATTATAATTTCAGCCGCATAACGTCCACTGCCGAATATGTCCAGCAGTGGACTGAAAGTGTCCTCTCCCAAAGATTTCCAAAATGACCGATCTAGAGCGGCTTGCATCCAGTGCCTTAAACCACTTGTCTATTCTGGATTCTGTATCTCTTCGTCTTTTCATCAAAGAGTACGCCGTATCACATTAAACAAAAAGCCGCTTGTCTATTCTGAAATCTGAATCTCGTAGTCTTTGCCCCAGAGAGAGCGTGTCAAATTAAACAAATCCCACCGGAGTTATGACAATATTTGTATTTGGATAACTCAACCCGCATGAATCCTACTATACTATACATTCATACCACAATGAAATATTACAATCAGATATTTTGGCACATTGACGCCTATTTATATGAACGCATTTTATTTTGATCCTCTTTACGGCACCATCTTACGAAATCTGGCCTTTGGGTTTGACGACTTAGCGCTCTAACAGACAACTTCAGATAATGGACAGTATACCAGCGACACCTGTCGGCGACCGTCGCCGACCTGTGTCACGCGGCGATCGTCGACTGTCGCAAGCGGTTGCGTGACAACAGACAATCTGTCACAAACTGTCAAAAACTGCAAAGCAACAGTCGCCGATAGTGGCATAGTCTCGCTCCTCTGTAAGAGCCCATAGAGGAACGTAAGTATATTGTTAGTAATAAAAAAGTGATATTTAATCTCTATACGTATCTATTTTATGTTAAAAAAAATGTTTCTTTCGACGATCCTTCCCGGTAGTGTTCGCTGTGGTAGTTTTTCTTTAAAAAATCTATTGAATTCATTATTACACGTAACGTACAATGTAAATTATAGGTACTTATTGACGTGTAAAAGTGCCTTTGATTTCTGAGGATTCTTTGAGAAAGAGAAAGAAATCAAAATACCTACAATATAAAAATATATTATTTTGATTGAGGACGCCACTAGCGTCAACTGAAGGCCTTAAAATGACGTCTCTGAGTCTGTAATTGAAATGAGGTTCCTGATTGGAATGTGTCACAAAAATAACTCTTCAATAAAAACTGTTCAAGTGCGAGTTAGGTTCACAGTGAGGGTTCTGTACTATATATACAACGTGGAAGGGACCCGTAATAAATCGAACCACGGACTACTTGATCACTTCAGTATAATAAATAGAATAACAGTAAAAAAAATCGGCATTTCTATACTAAAGTATACAGCCGACCGGGTAATTTGTATAGGAAAAATAAAATGTTATCGAGAACGGGGGAGAGGTGCAAGGATAGGGAACAGGGACGCATAAGGTCCCATTAGGAGACTTCGGTCTATGTTATACTTATATTAAGAGGATTGAGTGCCGATAAGCATCGCAACTCGCGAGTAGGTATTTGTAAAATTTATCTGTTCCACGCCGCTATGCTTTCCGACCCGTATTGCTCGTTTTGCAAGTACTAGAGGCGATTGCCTATTTTTTCCTTCTGAAATATTGTTTCGGGCGATAACGTTACCACCCCCACCTAAACTTTAACAAAATGAGGCAATATTTATGTCATTCGATTCGGTACACCTTCATCTAAGGCTGTACGTTTTTTAGTAATTCGGTTCTTCTTCTTATCGTGTGTGTTAGTGACTAACACTAGTGTCAGAGTTTTTAAACCGCCTGAAAGGCCTCTGACATGGTTTTAGGTAACGACCAATGTCAAAGACAGTGACCGGGACCGACGGCTTAACGTGCCCTCCGAAGCACGGATCATCTTACTTATCAGACAATCAGGTGATCAGCCTGCAATGTCCTTACCAAACTAGGACAACAAAACAAAGTAATTCGGTTTACATTAACTTAAATAAATAAAAAGCTCGACGTATTTTTTTATTAAAAATATAAACTTTTTTCGTTAGCAATATTTCTTTAAAATAAAGACGTACGGCCATCTCTAATATGTCAACAACATATAAAAAATGATATAAAAAATTGGCGAACGTTACCTCTTTTTGTATGGAAATTCACAGCTACAAAATCCTCTTAATTATATATACATGATTTTTGACTTTTACGGAACCCTAAAACCGAGCACTCCCGATTCCTCTTAAAACTATGCTTAAGGCTCCTCCCCGCGCTAGCGACCTTGAAAACACAAAAAAATTAATTTCTCTTTCTGTAAGTGAGATTATTAGAAACCCGCGTACAACTTTTTAGCTAGTATCCTGAAGTTTCATTAGAATCTCGAAAGTCATTGAAATACTATCCGCTTTAGAAACCTTTACAAAAAGAGTCAAAAATGGTCGTTTTTAGTATTTTTTGCAAAGGAAAATTCAGCGTATTTTCTTTTAATGATTTTCGAAGTTCTAATGAAACTTAAGGATACTAGCTAAAAAGCTGTACGAGGGTTTCTGATAATCTCACTTACAGAAAGAGAATTTTTTTTTTGTGTTTTCAATGTCGCTAGCGCGGGGAGGACCCTTAAGCGTTGATAATACATGATTTTTGACTATTAACTTTTACGGAACCCTAAAAACCAAGCACACTCGAGTACAGTACGCAGCAAAATGCTCTCATATTTCCCGCGGTAATTACTCTGCCATCGTCACACAGATTGATCCAGTTTTTGTTCAGGCTTGTTTTTCAATTAACTTTCTGCGTTTTGTTTTTGCAATACTTTCATAAGGGGTCGTTTGTGCTAAATTATGCTTTTGTAGAAACACAATAGTTACAATACAATACAAATATCATGACGCCGTGTGGTTTTCGGCAGAGTAGAATAGGACCAATCCAAGTCTTCCCGTGGATGTCATAAAAGATGACTTAGGAATACAAGCTAAACAAAGCTTATAAATATGATGATGGTGATAATAAGTTTTGTCGCTAATGTCTATCGGTCTGTCTGTCCGTGTCATCGTAGCGCTTGAACGGATAGACCGATTTCGATGCGTTGTTTACGTGAAAACAATTACCTTTGCCCTGTATTTACATTTTAGAAGCATGCAAATTTGTACGCCAATATCCCCAATTTTACACAAAAAAAGAAGACTTACCAAGACGATACCCCACTCGGCAAAAAAATAAACTAGTTACACCCGCTTCCAGGCTAGAACTTTTTAAGTCTGGCCCGCTAGCTATGACGATAAAAATTTATAATGCCCTACCCGACAACCTAAGGAATGAAGAAAAAAATTCTCAATTTATAAAGGAGTTGAAATTAATTTTAGTAAATAAAACGTATTACAAATTGGACGAGTATTTTAACGATAAAAAATTTAATTGAAATTGACATTATATACTATACCCAATAAACATTGACACTACTTTTATATTTATAAGTTGACAATAATTTACTAATAATAAATAACTAACAATCTGCTGACAACTACAAACAAAAATACTTTTTGATTATATTTTATCATTATAAATTAACTGCATGTCATAAAACTCGCTTGCCGTTCCACTTTTTGGTTGCGATACCCGACAGGGTTCATAGTGTACCTAATTTAAGACAGTGACTTTTAGTAGTTAGAACTGATGTACATTATGAAATGCAATAAATAATTTGAATTGAATTGAATTGACCTTAAAAGTTAATGAAGATTAAAGGCCCATTTAGTCGGTGCAAGTTTCTTGCGTGTTGCATACAATTTTATTGAAGCAATAAATGATTTGTATGGCTGACATTTCGTTTAGACCATGCAAGTTGTCTATTGCTGCAATAAAATGGCATGCAACGGGCAAGAAACTTGCACCGTCTAAATGGACCTTAATGCTTGAAAGTCAAGGCTTAAGGCTTAAGGCGTAGCGGAACAACCGATACAACTTAGGTGGTTCTGCTACTTACCACTAGATGGTGTTCTGGACAATCGGGGGTTTTTTAATTATCTAGCAAATAAACTTGTTTGTGTGTGTAAATGGCCAGAACAGGTTTAATTTTTTTATGAAGCTTGAAATATCCTCACCAGATTGTCGACTTTTCACAATCCATAATTTGCACTGGGATTTGAACCCACGGCCTCCGGATCATAAGGCGAACGCCTTGACCACTGGACCACGGAGACATTGAAGAGTATCTTCAAATCTACATTAGGCAGAGGACCACTCTAAGTCCTCCCATAGATATCATACAAGACGACTTAGGAAATACAAGCTGAGTGAGAGCAAAGCTTAGAAAACATTAATACCTCTCCAACACGTCTGGCCAGCAGAGAGTGTATGCTAAATCCTCTGGCTGCTCTGATCAAATATGGCTCTAGTAGTACAGAGAGGGTCGTGCTCTTACAGTGGAGACTAAAATACCTGATGGTGATGATGATGATAGAGATAAAATGCTAGTGTATTGTCTTCTACCTACATAAAGTTACCAAAGTCAAATAAAATACTTTGCAGCGAAGGTAAATCACGTTAAATATGCGGGAGACTTCTTAATCTCCCAGAGCCTGCGCGGAGGAACTTTTTTAAATATCCGCACATCGGCGTGAATCTCCCCACGGTTTTAGGCGATAAGGCTTCGCTTCCATTGCACCGTGCTTTTTCTAAAATAAGTAGGCATTGTTGGTTCGTTTTTCGTGTGTGCGGCCAACACTGGTGTCAGTTTCAGGCTGCCTAAAGGCATCTGACATATAATGATAACAGCAGGGACCAACGTCACACTATAAAAAATAACAACTGGCCAAGTGCGAGTCGGATTAGCGCATGAAGGGTTCCGTGCCATTATTTTTAATTTTATTTATTTATTTATTTAAACTTTATTGCACAGTAAAAAAACGTACAAGTGGCGGACCTAATGCCATATGGCATTCTCTCCCGGTCAACCATTGGACCAAGCGGAAAATATGTGTGGCTGGCGTGATAAAGATCGTGGAAAAGTATACTAAATATATTTATCTACATAAGTATGTATACTCAAAAATACATATACATTACAAGAATAAACTATAAAACATAGGTATAAAATATATATATACATAACATACAATATATATAAAATAGAATATATATAATAGCATAAATACTAATAAAACATAATATCAGGATGACTGGGACTAGGACTGCAGTAGGAACAATTTATGTACCGCTCGTTTGAAAGCCAAACGACTGGGAGCTCTTCTTATACTCTCCGGAAGGGCATTCCATAGCTCGATAGCCTGGACTTGGAAAGATTTAATCAATTTTGATGTATGAGAGCCCCACTTGAATATTTATTTTATTCTGTTTTTAGTCATTTATGTGATCTAGCGGCAACAGAAATACATCATTTGTGAAAATTTCAACTGTCTAGCTATCACGGTTCATGAACAGCCTTGTCTATAAAAAATCTCATTTGTAGTATGGGAGCCCCACTTAAATATGTATTAGATTCTGTTTTTGTTATTATAGCGGCAACAAAAATACATAACCTGTGAAATTTTCAACTGTTTAGCTATCATGAGGTACAGCTAGACGGACAGTAGAGTCTCAGTAATAGCGTCCCGTTTACCGTTTGGGTACGGGACCCTAAAAAATGTATAAAAAACAAGATATTCAACTGTGAAAAATACGCCTTATCTTTTCTTTCTACGTCCTAATGTGTCAAGTGGAAAGAAACCTTTAAAGTAAAGCTCTCATTCCATTATACATGAGCACAAAACGTCAGATCTCCTCCGTCGATTAACCACAGAGATTTGTGCTCCTAACTCCAAAACCACCTTTTTGTGTCCATTTGTCGCACTTATGATAAATGATAGTAAGTTGAAAATATTTCTCGAGATCCGCAAGAATTTATGGATCCTTTATGCGAATAGTTTTAATGGTAAAATTAAAATTACATCGGGAGTTAAGAACGAATTAGGCTCAAGAAGTTGTAGAACTGTTACAACTTTGTGATTTATTTTGTCACTTTGTAAGCTTTACGGTTACATGGATTTTTTTATGATAATTCACGATTTATTGCTGCTTTTATTACTACTGAGAATTTTATGTTTAATGCCATTGTAGCAATTGCCTTTTTTATATAGAATTCATTGTTTTTGTGAAATGTGAGTGAAAAAATTTGCGATAAAAATGAACGGTCTTCATTTTCCCGTGCTGGGTTTACGATAAGGTCTAAGGTCTGAGCCACTCCTGTTGTTCATACATTCATTTTCCCGGTTGCAATCTCAGCAGTAATGCTTCAGAGCCCGGGGTCCGCTACCTAACCAAAAAGATTTGACGAAGTTACTGGTTTTTACACAGAGCGACTGCCGTCTGACCTCCGCAACCCAAAGGGTACGTCAGAACCAATCCTTGGGTAGTTTGATGATTAAATGTTAGATAGTGTTCGGGACCCACAGTTTATACGTGCCTTCCGAAACACGGAATCATCTTTCTTTTCGGATAATCAGGTCATTCAAGCCTGAAATATTATAAGCAGACTGGAAACAACTTTTCACAAAGTATGCTTCCCAGTGGGATTTGAACCCATGACCTCCGGATCACAAGGCAAAAGCCTTGACCACTTAAATACGGAGGCAGTCTACATTCATATATACTTTATTCATACCTAAATTCCAAGAAGCAATATCAAGAAAATAACTCATCGCTTGAAACTCTTTCCGATAGCTCTGAAATATAGACTTTAAAATATATAACCCTGTAAATTGTAAAATTCACTCCGTTCGGCCACTGAGCTCGCTCGGGTAGCCTCCTTAAATCTTCCTCATTAGATTTATTAACTAAACTTACTATTTCAATTTACTGCTTCGAAATTTTTCAAGTATTTATTGCTTTTGTAATATTTTAAAGAAAGTACACTTATGTATGTTTGTTTGTAATATTTTTAAGAAAGTACACTTATGTATGTTTGTTTCTTTGTTTTATTCTTTGCTCTTGCAATGTAGAACATTATTCTGTCAGAGAATATAGACCATGTGAAATAATTTGATAATGTTTTTTTCTTAAAATCTCTTTGTGAGCATTACCTCATATTTTATTCTGTAATATATTTTTCAAAACATGGTTTTTCATAGTCGATTAGACTTGAATGAGAGAATTTGAATGTATAACTTGTTAGAGTTATTTACCTATTCAATGAACTGAAGGGTATGAGCCAATTTTTTACTTATTGCGATGTTCCGAAATTTTATTTTGATGTATAATTTAACACATCACTTACTAACTGGACGTGTAGGTTCAATAAATAAATAATAAATAAATATATACGGACAAATTACATAGATTGATCTAGCCCTAAAATAAGTTCGATACTTGTATTCTGGGATTCTAACTCAACGATATATTCTATAACAAATACATATATAGATAAACATCCAAGACCCAGGACAATTTAAAAAAGGCCATTTCCCAACTGTCTTCTCTGGGTGGCGGTCAAGCATGGTGACCACTACGCCACGGAGGTCATCAATATAATACTATACAATGTTTCAGTAAAAATACTCTGCAATAATCAAATAAATTATCCCATATCCCGTTGTCACGACTAGTCTATAGACAGTGATGGATCTAACCAGATCCAGTGGGTTTCATCATAATTTAAGAGCGGTGCTCTTGTCGGTGGAGTTTCTTCCTTTCTATTCTGTTTTCTGGCCGTGAGCTGTTTGGTTTTCGGCAGAGAGATTTAGGACCACTCCAAGTCCTCCTGTGGATGTCGTAGAAGGCGACTTAGGAAATACAAGCTAAACAAAGATTATAAACTACAATAAGACCTCTCCAACACGTTTGGCCAGCGAGGAGAGTGTAGGCCAAGTCCTCTAGCTGCTGTGGTCAAGTATGGCTCTGGTAGTACAGAGAGGGTCGTGCTTCTGCAGTAGAAACTAAAAAAATCTTATGATGGTGATATAATTTAAGCACATCACGCACTAACTGCGAACGTGTAAGTTCAATAATAATACTGTGCAATGCTTTGGTATAAATACTCTGCAAATAATCAAATAAATTATCCATTATCCCGTTGTCACGCCTGGTCTATAGACGGTGATGGATCGAACCAGATCCAGCGGGTTTCATCATAATTTAAGAGCGGAGTTCTTGTCGGTGGAGTTTCTTACATTCTATTCTGTTTTCCGCCAACCTCTTGACATCCTGATACTTGATACTCCTGTCACTTTTGCCTTGACTAGCTCTTATAGTTGTGCCTGGTCTTTTCTCTTCCCTTTCTTCCTTCTATTCTTATTTTGCAGTCCATTACCTATAATTTGCACAAAATTGTCATGCCGTATCAAGTGTCCCAACATATTATATTCAAATAATTTACATACTTAGTTACTATCCATCTTATTATAAAACGCAGACTAACTTTGTTACTAGGTTTAAACCATTATCCGAAAAAATCTAGTTGATATCTAGTAATATGCCATTGTCTTATTTGAAAATGTCAACTTGATTTGGTCGGATAATGGTTTAAACCCAGTAACAGGGTTAGTATTAGTTTTATAATAAGACGGTATTATTTATCTTCTCTATAAATAAAAATGAATGTTGCGCAAAAATCGAGAACGGCTGTTTTTTTAGTACCTCTTTGTTCTATAAGGTCCATGAAATCTATACATATCTATACATATAATAAAACAGTAAAAAAAGTGTGTCTGTACATTAAATATATTTCCAAAAAAAAATATTAGGGGCGATGGAGACGTAGTATTAGAGTAAGAATTTTAAAAAAAATGTCTGTCTGTTTGTATACGCTAATCTCCGGAAATACTGGACGGATTCGAATGAAACTTTTTTTGTTATGTAGCTATTAAACCTGGGCAACATATAGGGTATAAATGATTTTGGAAAATGGAACGCCTGATGCAGAACCATAATGGTCCAGCTAAATTATAAGAGATATAAAAATGCCGCCTTAGTAAAAGTTGTTCAGCCTGATGAGCATTTTCCAAAGACATAAAGTCCACGCGAACGAAGTCGCGGGCTTCGGCTAGTGTTTTAATAAAAAGAGTAAAAAGACCGGGCCTGGGAGCGGAAGCGGTAGCGCGAATGGGAACGGACCAGGAGCGGGAGCGGAAATGGGAACGGGCGAAACAAAGTTTGCCGAGACAGCTAGTTTTTAATAAAAAATTAACATTACCACAAATATTCCAGACCACTTTGGTGTATATAATTATACAAAATACCAAATAAGCAAGGGTAATTACTTTTTCATGTTGGTAAAATAATCCAGACCGTTTCTCATTACCGGAGCGGCCAAAAACGAGTAGCTTGTGTTGTGTTTACTGACTGACTGTGGTCTAAGTCTTAGAAGAAAGCGGATAAAGTCAACGTTAGATAAATTCGAAGAAGGTTTACTCATGTCGGCTTTATAGACGAACTATGTGGCCTAGTGGTCACCGTGCCATAGTGGTCATCAGTACCGGGTTGGTTTAGAGGTCAAGATGGATAATTATCTTTTTCAGATTGACATACCCAGGGGTATTGGATGTGTTTTGATTATTTATTTGCTACAAAATATAGTTTCTTTGAGTTAGTTTCCCATAACATATGTCTCAAACGTACCTTAGGTTAGCTCAATCTGTGTAATTCGTCGCATCTTAGCCCATTCGCTCAGTCGGCTTATACAATTTGCGCCAGAAGAGAAGCAGCTAGTACAATCTTTTCTCCCAAAAGACCATATAGGTATACATACGGAACTATTTTAATCCCATTTCGTAGCCAGCTTCAAAATATGATTCTTTATTCCCATATTGAAGCCAGCTACGAAATCGAGCTACGAAATGGTGTGAAGGGGATTTTAAATAGTGAACGTCCGACTAGCACTTGGCCGGTAAATAACATCTGCAATTTTCCAGACTAGCACGGCAGAAATACATATAAAATATTAAAAACACCTCTCTCATGACTTGGACCACGCACGCATTAGCCGGTCCATACATTTCCCGTAATGAGAAGAACTAAGATGCGTTGTATGAATATACTTTTGACAAAAACCATATTCGTTCTTATGTTACTTAGCTTATTGAAACATTACCGAATATATATTTAGATATCTCTATGTAATTCGCTACTCTCCAACAAATGTAATCTGATAATTTTTTCTAAACGTCAAAACAAACATTTGTAATGGGATTTGTTTGAAATAAAGACTAATTAAATGCCGAAACTAGTCGTTATTTCTGACTACATTTCATGATTTAATCCATTTCATTTTTAAATGGACCAAATAAAGTATTTTTGCCGTGTGGTATCTAGCAGAATAACATCTTGAGACCTCTCCAACTCGTCTGGCCAGCGTGGAGAGTGTAGGCCAAATCCTCTGGCTGCTCTGACCAATTAAGGCTCTGGTAGTACAGAGAGGGTCGTGCAGTGGAGACAAAAAGACCTAATGATGATGAAAGTATTTTTCTTTCTTACATTTTTTTTATCTTCGTTTTTTTTTAATTTACTTTAATTAAAAAAATTAAAAAGTAATATGATGTTACATGCATAAAAGTTAGCCTTGAAGCTAATTTGAAGGTAGTACAAAGCGAAAACCAAAAAGTATAAAACAAAAATGAAATATGCCTCCCCTGGGACGTAACCTTTTGATATTCAGCCGGCATTCGGGAAAAACAAAATTATTAACTTAGCCTTTGTACTTCTGTCAACTCAATATTTATCTATGACTGATTTATTTTTGCCCTTATTTTCGAAAAATATAATTTTTACCAAACTAAAGGCAAATAATTGCTAAAAATTTTATTTGACCTGAATTTTCCGGCGTCCATTTGAAATAAATCATTTGAAAGGAAACGGAGATATAAATTAAAATCGTGTCCAACAAGACCAAGCCCTAGATAAGCCTTTAAACTATTTTATGAACTACTGTTTTAGTTAAAAGTGAGAACGTGAAGCTTTTCTACGCACATTTGTGAAAAACGGCCACTTTTAGCAAACGTGCGTAGACAATCTTGTTTTTTATTATTGACTGAGACACAACTGTCCCAAAAGAAAGTATTCCAAAACAGAGCAAAGACATAATTAAAGAAAACTGTTGACTATTACTAAGACTCCACTCTCCTTGTGTCCGTCTATCTGTCTGTCACTAGGCTGTATGTCATGAACCGTGATAGCTGAAGTATTTCAGTTGCCGCTACAATAAAAAATACTAAAGGCAGAATAAAATAAATATTTAAGTGAAGTTCCCATACAACAAACGAGATTTTTTATAGATCGTGTGTGAGTCCGACTCGCACTTGACATACAATGATGGCAGCCGGGACTAACGGCTTATACAGATAAGTGCCTTCCGGAGCGCGGAGGAGCTCGAGAAAATTGTAATGCCACTCGTATACCCATCCAAGTGTGGACCACGCCCGGTGCCGCTTTACTTGCGAAAGCGCTAGTAATGCGCACTCCCGTAGAGCCACCGAGCTTCTCAGATACATGGGACCATGGTATAATAAAATAAGGTATTCTCCTCCCGAGATGGAACAAGTTTCATCTCGGGCAACACTTTCGTGACGTAGTCTTGACTACGTCACGAAAGTGTTGCCACTGATTGTTCTTTTCAGTAAATTTAAGGACTTTCTTAATTAGTTCATGAATATTAAATAAAATATTAAGTAACTTAGCTAGTTAGTATCTCGCGATTCTCGCGTGATTCATCAATTCAATATTTTATAAATTGATATAATGGATTATGAATTCGAAATTGGTATATAAAGTTCAAAAATGCATTACGCTGGGGTAATTCAATTTCACACAGTGGCATCACATCAAACTGATGACGCAGTCAAGTTCCACCTACGTCATCAGCTGTCACGGGAAGAGAATACCTTATTTTATTATACCATGCAGGGCCGGATTTAGGGGGGGCAACCGGGGCTACAGCCCCGGGGCCTCCACGAAAGAGACTTGAGACCCCTACAATGGAGACTTCAAAAAACGATTTTTCGACGAAAAAAGCTCGGAAGATTCCATTCGTTAACGCTAAAATTTAATTTCAGATATTTCTCGTTTCCGATTATTCCACAATAAATTATTTAATGAAAATCTCAACTAAAAAAAATTGTCCACTTTATTTGGAAAATAATTTGGGGCCAGGGGGCCTCCACTCCTTTGTTGCCCCGAAGCCTCTCGACCTCTAAATCCGGCCCTGATACCATGCATGGGACATTTTTTTTAAACGTAGATAAGTCCGTGAAAGCCAATCAGCGTTTGTTCAACATGGCTGAAAGTCGACGTCGACGAAATCCAGATAAATCTTATAAATCCGTACTGAGTTTTTTCAAAGATAGATAAATTGCATTCCATTATATCCAATGAAGGTATTCTACTCTGAATATTACATTTTCGAAAGAATGAATGGTTTGAATAATAAATGCTGAACAGGAGGGTGGGTTTTTAACCTCTGACAAAAAAAGACGTGTGGCACTCGGGGACTGCCGCGGTAAAGCTATTGCATTAAGGTGGTTCGATAAAAGGAAGGACGGCAACGTCGCAAACGGACGACGGAGACGAAGCGGCAACCTACATGGTAGGCGGAGTGGGGAGCGTGAGGTTTTTTCGTTACGGAATTTCTGGATTCGGTCCCCGCGCTCAAGGCCCGCGATAGAAGCTATGCAATAGCTTAAAAGAGGGGTATTATAAGTTTGACGTTAATGTCTGCCTGTCTGTCTGTGGCATCGTAGCGCTCGAACGGATGGACCAATTTCGATACGGTTTTTGTTACATGGAAGCAAGTTCCCTTGCGGTGGTTCTTAACTATGTTTGATGAAAATCGGTTAGTCCGTTTAGAAGTTATTAAGTTATCGATTGAAAGTCAGAGGTTACAAACCTCTGACTGATTAGCCTGTCAAATAATAGATGGCGCTACGGATATTAATTCTCGCCGTGTGGTTTCCGGCAGAGTAGAATAGGACCACTCTAAGTCTTCCCGTGGATGTCGTAGAAGACGACTTAGGGAACACAAAACAAAGCTTATTAACATCAATGAGACCTCTCCAACCCATCTGGCCGGCGAGGAGAGTGTAGTCCGAGTCCTCTAGCTGCTCTGGCCAAATATGGCTCTGGTAGTACAGAGAGTGTCGTGCTCCTGCAGTAGATATTAAAAAGACCTGATGATGATGATGACGGATATTAATTCTACTATTTAGTTTCGCTGCCCATTACTAGATGGCGTATGTCTATCAAAGTATCAAAAGTCAGGGGTGTTTTTAATTTGCCTTACAAATAAACTTGTCTTCAACATTGTCGCCATGATAAAATAAAAACTGCTTAATGAATCATGGAATTAGGACTATTATTGTTTTTTTAAATATCTTCTAGAAGGGTAGAGTGAATATAACATCTGAGTTTCAAGTCTTCTTCTTCTTATATTTAAGAGCTGGGCTCTTGTCGGTGGAGTGCTTTCCATGTCTCTCTTCCTTCCGCTAAGTTCTTAACCTCTTTATATGTTTTCACGTTTAATTTTTCTTTTATTTGGTCTATAAATTTTCTTCTGGGTTTTCCTACTCCTCTCTTTCCTTCTATTTTTCCTTCCATTATTGTTTTAAAGAACGCATCGTGGCGTAGTAGATGACCGAACATTTTCCCTCTTCTATTTTCTATAATTTGTATTATTTGTCTTTTCTCTCTCACATCCTCTAGTACCTTTTCATTTGTAATTTTTTCCGTCCAACTTATTTTTTTCATTCTCCTCCAGCATCACATTTCAAAATACTCAAAAACTCAAGAAGCATTTGAGTTTCAAGTAAGGCGACATTATGAACATTTTAATTTAGTGTAAAAAAATAAACGTTTTGGAAAAGAAATACTTGAATTTTAACTTACTCCAAAACCCAAAGACCACATACCTTGTGGGAAGCTCCACTAATCACACGTCTTAAAGAAATTGGAGTATTCCTGACTTCCGGATTAACACCATGTGTCAGTCAAAGTTATCTCGAGTCTTGTGAAACTCGTGGATTAGTTATCTTGTCAAGAATCTGTTCTTTTTTGTTTAATTTAAAACTACAGATGGTTTGAAAGATCTCTTTTTTTTTACCTAATTCGACATGTTCCGTATTTTAGGATATGTTTTTAAAAAATGATTTATGGCACATTTTAAGAAAAAGATATGGATATTATAACTATTTCAGTCTTTGATATTGTATTTACATTTCGTTAGAAACAAACAGCGAAATGTTTAAAAAAAGCAATTATTCAAATTAGGTCATCTGCTCGAATTTAATACATACCTAAGAACGTTTTTATTTTTCTTAAATGTAAAGTCGAGAAGCGAATAGATAGATAGATAGATAGATAAAATCTTTATTCACCAAAAAAGGACACAATATATACATTGTAAGTATTGTAAGTAAAGCACATGGTAACTAAACGAAAACTTAATTAATTGTGATAGTGCAGTGCGGTTGTACTGTGAGATGTGACCTATATAGTGAAAAGGTCCTGACTCAGCATGATGTCACAGAATGGCAAAATATTTAAAAAAAAAAGTCGACGTCCTATTCAAACTAGGTCATTTAAGTTTAGTATAAAAGATTTCATATTTTTAGTAACTTATATATATATATATATGTATATTTTTTTGAGATTGTTATTTGTTACTAATGATAATCTTATAATTTGTTAAGTCTCCTGTAAATCCTTGCACACTAAAAAGGAAACATCCAAAAAATTATAATAAGGTACCAAAATGGCATACATTTTTTATGAGAAAGCAAGTCTAAAAAGAATTGAAATCGTTAAAAACACTTGTTTTATAAGTATTAGAGCTACTTTGAAAAATTCCACACCTACAACAAAAACATGAGTCGTCTTTCTCGTATTTGAAGTAATCTGACCACTGACGTCACAAATTTAAGATGTCGCATGACTTTATTATTATATTGCACATATTTAACTTACGTAGTATAGTCAAAATCTATTGAAATTAGTCGGTAAATACTAAAACTAGTGACGAAGTAAATTTATCTTACGTTTTATCAATACAATTTTTTTTTTATTATAAAACTGACTCATAGCTTATTTTATGAGAAGAAAAAGCGAAAGAGGTCTGTCAGGGTTGTAGCAAGTGGAAGTTCATAGGCTGCTTACCCCTGTGGGAAATAATCGTGATAATGTGTATACAATGTCCTTTTTAATTAAGTACAAATATTTTAAGACGTGATTCAGTCCATCATTCCTAACAACTATTCCCAATAAATATATATCGAAATACGAAAAAAAAATTCATGGTATCACGTGACTACTTCGATTTGTACGAGAACCTAAAAATTTTTTTCGTATTTCGATGTACATTCATTAGGAAAATTTGTTCAAAATGATGGACTGAACCACCCCTTTAAATATTTGTACTTAATTAAAAAGTGCCCGACTCTATAGTTACTTATATTTTTGTATTTCAAAAATCGTCATCTTTACGTAAAATTAAATGAACACGTTTAGCGCCATGTGTATAATTTTTGATACACCTTGATTGTTTTACTATTGTGTCTGGAATCCATGGTGGTCAATGTGTTAGAAATGCTGCCAGAGGCCATACTTGGCAGCCTGTCGCCTACATAATTAGAAAAGATAGTAGACTTTCCCCTAGTAGACTTAAGGGTCCCCCGACCCTAGACCAAAATACAACTTTCCATACAAACGTAGTCTACGTTTTATTTCAAAACGACATGTCCGATTTGGGCAAAATTTTGTAATTTCAAAGATATTGCAATAATCTAGGTTTATATTTAGTTTCCGACGGTAAAAATCTGAACTTGAAATAGAATATAGTGTTTTATATCATTTTTGACCATTAGTATGGGAAACTTCTAAATCGTTATATTTTCTTTCCAGTTCATAATTTTACTATAGGAAACCCAATATAACCCTAGATAATTGCAATTTCTTGACAATTACCAATTTTTACCGGAATCTGACATGTGGTTTCAAAATTAAACGTGTACTACGTTTGTATGGAGAAGTCTAGGGTCGCCGGACTCTTAAGAGCTGCTCGGATAGATAAAGTAACATATTCCATGTTGATTCTTTACCTCTAGATCAGCATGGAAGCATTGCAATCTAAGAGTGTCGCGAACCGGTGCGGTGTACGGGCCTGTAGTCACATTCCCCTGATGAAGACCTCCGGATGAGGTCGAAACATGTCGGCAGTAGCTGACTCTATACGTGAGTAGCCCGTAAACAAATTTTAAAAAACTTGAGAGGTGTCAAGGTACACCCGGATGGAACGAAGTTCCTTTCGATTAATTAGAAGAGAGAGAGACAGACAAAGAAACACGCGAACGCCGCACGGCTTACAACTATAGCAAAAAGTGTCGTTACAACTTTTGGTCTTAACTTTTTCCGTCTAGCCTCCTTTCGCAACGCGCGATAAGGAACTTCGTTCCGAAAACATTGCAATCTAGCTCTTGCCTAGTAAATCAATCATATTAAATGCACTTGTTTATCAATACTTACTCGAACGTTATCGCTACATCTACAGATTTTTCTATCACAGTAATCTGACCATTGCACGACGTTCGCTGAAATCGGGTGCGCTCCACTAACCGCTTCTAACCGGATTTTACCGGATCAATTTGAAACTGCAAATAAAGAACTCATGTGAGAGGTTGGTCGCCAATTCTATCGGCTATCGCATTTAGGGTTGGTTTACACTGAAAACTTTCCCGCCTTTTTTAAAAAAATGTTCGAACATTTCATAATATAATATTATATCACTTTTGCCCCAAACGCATAATAAGTAAACATTCGTCTCAATTACTGGCCAAAGAGATTCCTATACGGGATAAGACCGCCGTTGTATGTTACTTTTCTGATTTCTATCTGTGTTCTTCCTTGCGTACAATAAAGATTTATAAACAGGCAAACATTTTGATATTTAAAGCCGTTTTTGGTGTAAACTGTTTTCACTAGATTATAAGTTATGGACCAAAATTTAAGTATTTGAAAAACTTAAATGATATTTTATTTTATGGAGCGCTAGAAATATGAAACAAGTGTCCCCCTTGATTATCAAGTAGTTTGCTTTATATACAATAAAATGAAGTAGAACTCTGGCTAGTATTATTAGGTTGGTAATCCTACTATCCTATCTTACTTCCTACTATATATATTTATTATATATCCTACTATTCCTACTGTATATAATATATTATATAATATTAATATTTATTATTATAAATGTGAAAGTGAGTTTGTATATTCGTTAGTTTGTTACCTCTTCACGCTTAAACTACTGAACCGATTTGGATGAAATTTGGTATGGAAATAGCCCGCGGGTACAGCTAGTAAAACATAGTTTCTTTCATTTATTAAGGCATTATCATAAAACCTCATTATTCATTAGTACAAATCGCTTGAAAATAATGCATGTAAAATCTTCATGTCGCAAGTCACAACATATTTCAATAGCTAATAGCTACCTTGCGTGTTTCCACATATCGGTCACAATTAGAATATTTTTCTGTAACGTTTGTTGCATTTGCAAATGGATGTAGTACAAGACGCAGCCTGGTTTAGCTGGTGATTATTACTGTTATTGTGATTATTGCCTTAGTTTAAATGCTCAGTCATTCTGTTTCAACTAATAAGTTTTGACTGCCTCCCTGGTGTAGTGGTTAGAGCGTTCGGCTCATAGCAGAGGTCGCGGGTTCGATTCCCGGCGGGGGCAACGACTTTGTGTTGTTGTCCTAGTTTGGTTAGGACATTGTAGGCTGATCACCTAATTGTCTATTAAGTAAGATGATCCGTGCTTCGGAGGGCACGTTAAGCCGTCGGTCCCGGTCACTGTCTTTGACAGTGGTCGTTACCTAAAACCATGTCAGGGGCCTTTAAGGCAGTTTAAAAAATCTGACACTAGTGTTAGTCACTAACACACACGATAAGAATAACTACTAAGTGATACTTCCGGAGCGTATTCTTTTTTTTCCTACAACATGTAGATTTAGTCGAGTAAAATATTCTTTATGACTATACAATCTGAAAAACTTGTAAAGATAATTTGCAAATTAAGAGACGGTAAGAAAAGTGCCGATGGACACATTCTCGTAAAATAAGTACTTTATAAAACTAGGTGAATGTTAAATTAGTCATTAGTCTGAATTTAGGCTAGAACGCTATATTATTAGCGTTTTTTTTTAAAATATAGATACGTTAACATATGGAAAAAAATTGTAAATGAATTTTTAATCATTTTTATTAACTTTAATAATTGGCCAAGTGTGTGTGGCCACGCGCAGCGCTGCGCACTGCGCATAGAGTTCCGTAGTTGCGACTTCCGACTTTGAGTTCATGCTACTAAAAACGTCTAAAAACTAATTTTCTATTGAATTTGTTTAAAATTTTCACGTAAAAAAAGTGTTAAGTTTCCTTTTTCGATCTAAAAAAGGAAACAAAACAGTGATGGGTTGCTAGCCATCGCTTAACAAGATTTAATTCTCGCCCATTCTCTTGTTCTGCTTTAACGATATGCGCGGGACGGGACGAGAAGCAGAGGTACATTCTAAGATTTTTCTTTTCTTCCAGACCAGCATAAAAGAACCTCACATTTTTTCATGTGAGCTTCAATAAAAAACATCTATTTTACTATTAAATAGGTACTTGGTACTTTTCAATACGTTATTTTCTAGTAAATAGTCACTTTGTGATAAATAGCGCGTATAAAAGTAAATAAAGATCTATTTATCGACTAAATAGTCTGAATGGATACAAGATACCAATCGCTGCGTGCTTAACGAGGCGCGCAAAGGATTTCATTTGAATACGAAGAAAAACACTCCTACGCTGATTAGAGATACGCAGAGAAATGATTCAGTTTATTAATATAATAAATAAGAGCTGGTGCCCGCGACGTCATCTGCGTGTATTACAATATCTTTTTTAATTGTAGCCTATCTTCCTCTTCTTCTTCTTATCGTGTGTATTAGTGCCTTACACTAGTGTCAGAGTTTTTAAACCGCCTTAAAGGCCTCTGACATGGTTTTAGGTAACGACCAATGTCAAAGACAGTGACTGGGACCGACGTCTTAACGTGCCCTCCGAAGCACGGATCATCTTACTTATCGGACAATCAGGTGATTAGCCTGCAATGTCCTAACCAAACTAGGACAACAACACAAAGTCGTTGCCCCCGCCGGGAATCGAACCCGCGACCTCTGGGTATGAGCCGAACGCTCTAACCACTACACCACAGAGGCAGTTGTAGCCTATGTGTTATTCTGATGTATAAGCTATATTATTGTAAAGTTTTATTACAATCCTTTCAGTCGTTTTTACGTGAAAGAGTAGAAATAAATAAATAACAAACATCCATCCATGCATCCTTACAAACTTTCGCGTTTATAATATTAGTAGGATTTTTAATATAGGTACGCAATCTCAGCTGTAATGCTGAGAAGCCCAGGATCCGCTTTCCGGCTTTATCTTCTCCACTTCGCACGGTCTTGAGCATCCTTGGTTGTAAGACGATTGGCACGCATATCATCCTTGACGACGTCAAGCCAGCACTTCTTGGATCTACCACTACCACGCTTGCCGGACCCCGGTGGAGGTAGCATGGCCATACATTTGTTTCCCACGTATCAAAGGTAAATACGCAATCTCTCTCTCTCTCTCTCATCCCAGCGTTGTCCCAATTGCACTAGAATGAGTTAACGGGGTACTCACGTATAGAGTCAGCTACTGCCGACATGTTTCGACCTCATCCGGAGGTCTTCATCAGGGCGATGGGTGTGTCGCGAGCCGGTGTGGGTACGGCCTTTAATCACATTCACCCTGATGAAGACCTCCGGATGAGGTCGAAACATGTCGGCAGTAGCTGACTCTATGCGTGAGTAACCCGTTAATTCATTTTAATAATGTCTGCATCTCACGTTAGTTTTAATCCAAAAAACTGAACTTAATTAAAAATAAGACCGTATAACCATAGCCTAAAGTGTATAAACGTTTCAACATGACATTAAAGTGGTATTGAGACCGCGCGAGCATACTTGTTTTTTATGCTAATAGTCTAAAGTTTATTTCGAGTGTCATAAGAAAATCCTCCCTGCTGCGCTCCTATATGTCTGAAGTGACCTTTAGGTGTGGATACTTTTAAAAAATTGTACGGAACACTAACTTTATTAACGCTTTCCGCTGCAATCGGTCGATTTTGTTTAATTAAAATAGTATCAGGAGAAATCTGTTAAATACCAGATAAAATCTAAACTGCGCTACCGATTCTAGGAAATGTGTTGACTTCTTTTTTCTTGAAATAGGGTATTTCCTCCGTATAATTAACATTTGGTATATGTTAAGAATGTCAGTAAACTATTCAACTTTTTATTTGCTTAGTTTTTTTTTTTAAAGTGACTGGTCACTTTCTGATGGGTTGACATTTTGTGATCATTATCATCATCAGGTCTTTTGTCTCCACTGCAGGAACACGGCCTTTTCTGTACTACCAGGGCCATTCTTGGCCAGAGCAGCCAGAGGACTTGGCCTACACTCTCCTCGCTGGCCAGACGGGTGAAAACTCATTGATGTTTATAAGCTTTGTTTAGCTTGAATTTTCTAAGTCACCTTCGACGACATCCACGGGAAGACTTGGAGTGGCCCTTTTCTACTCTGCCGGAAACCACACGGCAATAAATTATGTGATACTAAATAGTATCTGTACCTATATTTCATGTGTGTAAGTGGCCAACACTGGTGTCAGATTTTTCATGGCTTTTGATATAGCTCATCTGGCTGCTCTGACCAAGTATGGCTCTGGTAGTACAGAGAGGGTCGTGCTCCTGCAGTGGAGACAAAAAGACCTTATGATGATAATGATGAATTGTGGAACAATGAAGTTTTAATAAATTAACACCTACCTTAATCCATTGACGATCTCCATGGCGTAGTGGTCACCATGCTAGACCGCCACCCAGAGATTCGGGGTCCGATCCCCGGTCAGGGCAAGTTGGAAAATTGCCTTTTTCGAACTGTCCTGGATCTTGAATGTTTATCTATATATGTATTTGTTATAGAATATAGTATCGTTGAGTCAGTATCCCATAACACAAGTCTTGAACTTGTTTGGGGCTAGCTCAATCAGTGTGGTTAGTCCAACAAAAAAATACATATTCACAAATTTCGGACCTCGCTTTGAAAGGGCCCAAAAATTTCACATTAAACGTATCGGCACAAAAGACTCGGTAAACAACTCGGTATAAATAAGTAATCTGCTGAAAGCCGCCAACATTTTGACATATTGTCGCCAGGACAAGGACACACAATAATGTTAGTGCAGAAGTGAGGCCGGGCCACAAAATTTATATAAGGTCTAACAAAATATACTGAAACTATTTTAAGGGTAAATTCAGACCGTGATACTGAACAACTTGTCCCAAAGAACATACGAGTATGTCGAAATATGTCATTTTTTTCCCTTTCGATTTAAACTCGGTCAGCTTGTGGGAGGCCAAAAATTACTTTTCATACTTCGATTTATGTTCCTTGGGGAAAGTTGTTTAGTATCACGGACTGAAATCACCCTTAAAATAGTTTCAGTATATTTTGTTAGACCTTATATAACTTGACTTATGATGACACCTATGTCCCCTATCTGGGGCAGAGGGCGTCCACAAAGACTCTCCATCTCGATCTGTCTTGAGCTACGCGCTTTACTTCACTCGAGGTCTTGCCGATTTTCATCGAGTTCGGTACGTCGCCACTTGCCAGGTCTGTTTGGGGCAACCGACTTAACGCTTTCCTTGGAGATTCCACTCCATGGCCTTTTTTGGTATGCGCTCAGGGCCTCTTCGGAGAGTGTGGCCAATCCAATTTCATTAGCGACGTTTTATCTGTTGGTCTCTCAGGGTTTTGTGACATAGCTGTCGCAAACAAACATTTGATTTAGTCTCGGGCCAGCGAATGCCGCGGAAAGGAATTTATATAAGGTCTAACAAAATATACTTCTTCTTCTTTTCGTGTCGTTGGCTCTATTTTGACGACCTCCGTGACGTAGGTCAGACGGCAGTCGCTGTGTGTAAAAACCAGTAACCTTGTCAAATCGCCTTGGTAAGGTAGCGGATCCCTGGCTCTGAAGCATTACTGCTGAGGAGGATACAATCGTAAAAATACGCTTTGATACATTAACAATAACATTTTTATTTATTAATATAAGAATGAATATATACTTAAACAATACACACGTAATATGTTTTTATTATACATATAATACAATATTGCAGAAGTTCCATGTCTGCTCTTTCAATATTTGCGCGGCCAACAATGGGATCCACCGCACAAATAGCTTTTGTCCAGCGGCCATTTACAAAAGGCGCGATGAAAAATCACAAGTTATTTGGTGAAATTCAACTTTTTTGTTCGAGATCGAGTCCACTTTGTCAATTTGTTGACGCGTCAATCATGTTGGCCAAAATTTATAATAGATCATTATTTAAGAACAGAAATAAATATATGAATATAGTTAGGAAATTCCCGTAAGTAGAGGGCTGGTCTTCTTCATTATCACCTTCCCGAATACCCGGTTGCATCCTCTGGGTTAACGCTTCAGAGTAAGCTCGGGGTCCGCTACTTAACCTAGTTGATTTGGACTACTGGTTTGTAGATGGGCAGGCATGCTTTTAGTATTCCTAAACCCAAGAATTGCAGTGAGATAAGAAAGTTGGGAAAACATGCACAGTCTCAGAAGACACATCACGGGTTACGGACACAATAAAATTTGCGGCGCATTGGACGAGTGGAAAGGCGAGTGTCAGAGATTATATTATTAAAATATATTGTATAAATATTTTTTATTTTCTCTAAGAAACAAAAAATTACAAAAATAAAACGCATTTCAATTTCGTCACGGCTAGGTATGATTTTTACTTAGCGATGACGTCGCAAGCTAGAACTTTGATGCTCGGTATCTTTTTGAATTTTTACTTTTTTTGTAAACTGAAAAATATTAGACCGTCTTTTAGATTATCCAAAAATAATGGACCTACCACACCACATGCAGAATTATTATACATATTTATCCACCTGCCAAATTTTGGAGCAAATTAAGTCCACGATACTAAGCTACTTTCCAAAAAAACAATTAACCAAAATCGAAAAAAATTCTTTATTTACTAATCAACAATCAACCAAACGAATTTTGTATGGCATGACGAAATTTTTTATCGATTTGCAATATGTTTTTATAGAAATTAGTTTAGTATCATAAATATTTGTCTGGTGGTTAAAAACACAAATACATTTTTATACCAGCACAGTCACTAGTTAATACAAACGAAGTTATTTACACAAATCTTCCGGAAATTAAAAAATATATACACAAAACAATCCAGTTCATCACTATCCAAAAAACTAGTGTCACAAAGGATCGTCCCGCGATACTATTTGTGGATTGGCTTTGATTGCGTGAGGCACGTGCCAAAAACTAAGTGGACTAGTTTTTTAAGCATTTTTTCGTTATTTTGCATTTGAATTGAGCTGGTTCAGAAATACGCTAAACCGGAGAGGCAGGCAAGGCATGACGAGAGTGATGAGTGTAGATGACGTGAGAAAGGTCTGTCAGGATCGTAGCAAGTGGAGATCCAGTGTCTGATATACACGGTGATTTTTTATTGGTTTTGGAGCCGAAGGCCACTTCATAGGCATCGTTAGTAAGACCTAATTAGCTACTCAAAATAAAAATTCATACTAAAACTCGAACGTAAAATTGTGAGATCAATTAGTAGTAACGCCGCCATACACCGCCCGCCGGCCGGCCGAAGGTAATTGCCATCACGCAGCTGTTTGGGACGGCGTAACTACATGGTCTCGATCGAAAATCATTTACGCAACTTTTTTATCTTATGACATACAGAAAATTGGATTACGTATATGGATTGAGGAATTTATTCACTATACGACATTTTTTTTTTCAAAACCAATGAGAAGTGAGCGTGTTGTGTGTTAACAACCAATGTAAATTGTGACCATGGCAGAAAATATCTTTCGATAAGAAAATATTTTATGGTCTAAATTTTTTTTTATGTAGCTGAATATTTTTCAAATCACAAGGATTAAGCTAGCTGAGTAAGTTCCAAAGTAAGTTCGAGACTTGTGTTATGGTATTAGTAATAATTTGTGTTACTTTAGTTTAAGTACCCCGTAACACAAGTGATTACTCAACGATGCTGTACTTTATAACAAACTAGCAGTCCATCCCGGCTTCGCCCGTGGTACATACATAGCCTATGTCACTCAGGGATAACATACCTATCCAACAGTGAAAGAATTTTTAAAATCGATCCAGTAGTTTCGGAGCCTATTCAATACAATCAAACAAACAAACAAACAAACAAATCTTTCCTCTTTATAATATTAGTGTAGATAAATCCAAAATTCATTTGATTTTTTTTTATCAATATGTAATGTTAAGTACTTACTTTGAAATTAGTAGTTATTTGCCGTGCATCACATAGGTATCCTATTTAGGCAAAACCTTACTTAATAAACATGTTGATGATTTAAATTTTTTATATTATATTAAGTCTTTGTATTTATACTAGCCGAAGCCCGCGACTTCGTTCAAGTGGACTTTATGTCTCTGGAAAATGCTCATCAGGCTGAACAACTTTTACTAAGGCGACATTTTTATATCTCTTATAGTTTAGCTTGACCATTATGGTTCTGCATCAGGCGTTCCATTTTCCAAAATTATTTATACCCTATATGTTGCCCAGGCTTAATAGCTATATAACAAAAAAAGTTTCATTCGAATCCGTCCAGCATTTCCGGAGATTAGCGTGTACAAACAGACAAACAGACATACAGACAAACAGACAGACTTTTTTTTTAAATTCTTACTCTGTTACTACGTCTCCATCGCCCCAATATTTTTTTTGGAAATATATTTAATGTACAGACACACTTTTTTTACTGTTTTATTATATTTATAGATTATATTTATAGATATAGATTTGTTTATAAAAATACTCGCCTATTTTTGCGAGAATTTAAGGTACAAATTATAAAAAATACTCGACCAGTGTAAACCATCTCTAACATTTATTGGCGTCGGTTAATATATCGTGGTTTTGGGCAAGTCGTTAAACCGCGCAGGGAGTAAATAAGAATTTACTCCCTGGCAGATAATACGTCTTGGGAAACATGTGGAGGAATTGTCTGGTGAGGTTTAGTGTATAAACAAGTTTTAGTTTAGGGTCTAACTATAAAACTGAAACTATTTTAACTTTTTTGTATAGAATCATGACTAGCAAGAACCGTCTAAGTGCGAGTTGGACTCGCGCTCGAAGGAGTCAAAGTCAAAGTCAAATTTTTTTATTCAATGTAGGATAAATTTATCTCTTATTGAAGGTCATTTTTTATATTATTTTAGTGCAAAAGCTAAAAACTACTAGCGTTTCGGAACGACCACTGCTGGGAAGATTACGCCGAAAGAAACCCAGTTCAGTATTGGTCTCTACCCAGCCTGATGGGCTATGTTACAATTACAATACAGATTTACACTTAAGCTATACATTTAAATTATACAATTACAATTTGCAGTCATCTATTTCCAAGAATTTTTCTCAGATGATAAGTAGTCATTTTCATGATAATACGCATTTTGTAATAAATGATTTTAACGGTTGTTTTAAACTTAGATAATGGTAATGCTACTATATCATCTGGAATTTTATTATATTGATGCATTATAAGGATTCCGTACCATCTAAAAAAATTACAAGTTTGTTGTATGGGAGCCCTACTGAAATATACATTCTATTCTGTTTTTAGTATTTGATGTTATAGCGGCAACAGAAATACATAATCTTTAAAAATTTCAACTTTCTATTACGATTCATCATATACGGTAACAGACGGACAGTCAGCGAAATCTAAGTATTACGGGAAAATATAACTGTCTAGCTGTCACGGTTTATCATATAAGGCCTGGTGACGACAGAGTGACCGCAGAGTCTCAGTATTATGAACCTGTTGGTACCCTATGGGTATGGAACCTAGGTACAACTTGCTAAACCTGGGCATTTGGACTTTTCTCTCCTTGCCTCAGTCTGCCCTATAAAGTATAAAGACGTGAAAGTCATCATTATCATCATCATTTCAGCCGCATTACGTCCACTGCTGGACATAGGCCTCTCCCAAAGATTTCCAAAATGACCGATCAAGAGCGGCCTGCACCCAGCGCTTTCCAGAGACCTCGGTCGGGTCGGCTGACCACCTTGTGGGTGATTGTACTACGCTTCGCTTGCCAGTACGCGGTCGCCATTCGAGAATCTTATTGCCCCATCGACCATCGGTTCGTCACGCTAAGATGTGAAATTGTTTTTTATTTTTGAAATAATTCTAAATTTTAATGTTTTCTTTCATACTAGAAAGCACAATTCACAAAACTTGCACGAAATCAGAAGAAAATATATTAACGAGTACCAAAAAAGAAAAATGTAGTGAGGTGCACTACATTTTTCCTTCGTCCAATTCATTTTTCAAACGCCACGTGTGGATAGTGTTGTGCGAGTTAATTTGCGGATTGTCGGCTACTGGTTTAGCCGGTTATCGGTTTTTACCGATAGCTGTTCCGGTAAAAAGAATACAGAAGGAAAACCAAAATATTTTTTTCTTGTTTGAACAATACTTTGTTTATAGAGATCTTATAGGCCCAGGCCAATTTTTTTTAATTATTTAAAAACTTAGCCAGACAGGGAGTTTGTGAGCGATATAGTCACAGACATAGATATAGATAGACGACTTAAATGCACCTACTTCGCGTGTAAGTTCTCAGACAAAGCGTCGAGGTTGGCCGCCGCTACTGACAGTCCGCGCGTGTCTGTGATTGCAGCCGGACGGCAGCGAAAAATAAAAAAATGCCTCGTTGCGTGATAATAAACTGCAACAGCCCAAAAATTGCAAGCGCCCAAAGTCAAGGACATATTTCCTACTACAGCTAAGTTATTTAAAAAAAAAATACGCGTAAATTTATTTTAAAACAATTTTTTAAGTATTCCAAGCTGTGATTCCAAGATTATACCTAAATAAGTATAGATTAGGGTTAAAAAACTACATTCACATTACATTGCCGCGTTTGCTTTGAGCGTTTGATCCGACGTTGTGTGTTAAGAAGCAATGAATATCGAAACAAGCGATACTGTCGCGCATCGCTACGACGTCGTGGTACCGGCAATTTCTCATTCGTCAGTAAAATTTAGCGACTAGTGTTGTTCGTTCTACAACATATACCAATAATCGATTTTAATCGATATCGGACTGAGGAATGATATTAACTATTATTAAAGAGCCAATTTAATAGATATTGATATAAACAAGCTCATTTCCTAATTTACACTTTAGAAAACGAGGGTAATATGTTCAGAGTTTATGTATGTAATATGGTCGCTCTTTGAACATATACTACTGGTCACACGTTGGTGAACAAAACCGCGCGTGCGTCACTGCTCGTTAGTGAGTCGTCCCTACTGAATTTCCCCCATTGAAGCGGTATATTTTCGATACCTCTACGCGGAACGAGAGCCATGCCGCCCATGCCTGACAGGGCTAAGAACGACCACAAGGGAAGTTGCTTTAACGTTAAAAAAAACGCATTGAAATCGGTCCATCCGTTCGAGTGCTGCGATGCCACTCTTTTTCGTCGGGGTAAAACAGAATAAAATTAATACATCCCATACAACAAACGTGTTTTTTATAATAGTACGGAACCCTTCGTTCGCGAATTCGACTCGCACTTGGCCGATTATTTAAGAATAATAATATTATTATTTTTAAAATTCAATTAAAATATTTACATAATTTGTAATTTTTAGTTTTAATTTAAATTTAAGCTGGTATAGTTTGAATTTCAGTTAAATTGAAATAAATTATTTGAGTGTAAATATTTATTCTTTATTATCAAACAATTTTCCGTTTAGAATCATTTGTTTATCCAATTTCATGTCATTCGTCAATCAGAAAATCGATTGTGATTTTTATCACAAATCGATTAACTTGAATGTTAATCGATCGTATGGTCAGCGAGCGCGGTGTGAGTGAGCGAGACCACAGATATAAAATCTATGAGTATGAGCGAGACGATCAGGGCGGCGGCGTGCGTCTTCAATTAATCGTTTAAATCGTAGCGAGCGGTTTCTTTGAATCGGTTTGAATTTCCCGTCACTAAAATTGCCTGTGACGTCACAGTAGGCATTAAAAAAGTTAGCACGCTTGGTTTCGATACAAATCTTGATACGGGCGTTATCTACTACATCTATATCTGTGGATATAGTATTCTAGCCCGCGCATCGTGCTGATAATCATTGTTCCGCCACATATAATTAATCTAGACTTCTCTACATCTATATCTGTGGATATAGTATTCTAGCCCGCGCATCGTGCTGATAATCATTGTTCCGCCACATATAATTAATCTAGACTTCTAAGTTTTTCATTAGGTAGATCATGGTCTAGTAAATTTTAGGAAATAAAAATATATTTAATACATTTCAATTATTCTATACTATTTCGACAATATTATCATTGTATACTGTAATTATTAGATAGCAGTTATATGTCAGACTTAAGTTAAATTCTGTTAGAGAACTTAAAAAATATGTGGGCAGAGTTCGACGGGCTTCCGAAATTTTCGGACAGTAACTTTATATATATATATATATAAATACGGCCGCCCTAGTCAGTATGGCCAATACACACAAAACAACGGAGGACTACAATCTGTTTGCTTTTTATTTCCGAAATATGGTTCCGGTGTTTCCACGCCGTACGTACAAGTTTGATTGTGGTAGACCGTTGTGGTTTTGCTTTTTTTATTTCAATTTATGTTTTAACCATGATTCTGCATGGGTACTGTTATTTACAGATACATATAGATCGAGTTTAGAATCCGCTAGATGATAACAAGTAAAATCAGACCCTTTTTTCTAAATGTTATAACAAACATTTTCCATGGGATTTGTATGAAATATGAAAGCGTGACGTTATGCTTTTTTGAAGTCAAATAGCGCTTATAAGTTTTTAGCTCTAATAAATCTAAAATTATGTTGAAAATGAATATGACCAATGAAAAGTGGCACTTTTTTGTTTTTTTTTTTATGAACTGTTGTACCAAATCATTTATTTTTGTACTGTATCGAATAATATATTTGACCCAGTTGTCTCCCAAATGTGCTAATTTGGTTATTTTTTCTCACCAGCTTTTATTCCGAAATGCTAGTATTAGTTGCCTTTCTTTGAAACATCGAGAAATTAATAGTTTAAATATTTACAAAGGTTACGCCGACTGTTTTACCTAATTTACCAAACGAGAACGACATTTTAGAACAACATTAAACAAAGGGTAATTTCAAAAATAGATTTTACCAAACTTAAATAACTTTAGTAAATGCCACAACACCTACGCGATGTATAGAAACGTTACAAATATTGGTTCCCACTCATTATAAGTTCGTAACTTTACCGATTTAAGTATCCGTTTACCGGAACTTAGGCGCTCCGGAATTATTATTATCGGAAAGGTTTATTAATTTTAAAGTATATTTTTGCTTTTTTTAGAGCAGTTTTTAAACATACATATAGCGAAGCGTAAGGCACCCACCTACAAGGTGGTCAGATGACCTGACCAGGGTCGCTGAAAAGCGCTGGAAGCAGGCCGCTGTTGATCGGTCATTTTGAAAATCTTTGGGTGAGGTCTATGTCCAGCAGTAGACGTAATGCGGAAATGATGATGATGATGATACATATATCATCATTATCTGAGCGTATACCCGGTAACGCTTCAGCGCCCGGGGTCCACTCCCTAACCTAGGTGATTTGACGAGGTTACTGGTTATTACACAAAGCGACTGCCTTCTGACCTCCGCATCTCAATATACACCAGAACCAATCCTTGGATAGGTTTGAGCAAACGCTAGATGGCGTTCGGGACCCACAGTAGATATGTGCCTTCCGAAAAACGGAATCATCTTTTTTTCGGATAATCAGGTGAATCCTAAAAAGAATGGAAACAATTTGATATTTCACAAAGTAGGCTTTCCAGTGGGATTTGATTCTACGACATTCTGATCACCCCGGAGGCAGTCGCATATAATATACATAAATAAATATCTAGGGACAAGTTACACTGAGCTAGCTTATTTTGGGGCTAGCTCAGTGTGGAAGCTGACACCATGAATTAACACACAGGCTACTTTAACCGCGGGTTACACCGCGTGGCGCAACTAGTTATTAAGATTAAACTATTTATTTCAAATGAAGGCGCCATTTCTCCATTGTATTCACCTTAAACGAAAATATATTCAAACAGAAAGTTTGTAATATATAATGTAGATCGTTTGGCGAGAATCATTACACGTCCATTCAAAGTTATAATGGCGCGGGGGAGCAAATATTTGTAGCGTAAACAAACGCTAGGGCCTGTGTCGACGAGGTTCTGCCGGCACGGCACGGCACGGCGCCGGTCCGGTGCCAATTATGTATGGAGCTCCATCCATACTGTAACCTATCGTACTTACGATTTTTTCCATTTGAATTTCATTTGTTTGAAAACGGCATGACGAAGTTTAAAATGCCAGATAGCTTATTTTAATTTTTTGTGTTACTAGAAACTGGATTTACATATGTTTCGGTTTCTAGAAAAACCGTTGTCCATTTATCAAAGCATGTAATTTTATTTTGACAGATGTTTTACTTCAAAGAGTTATTTAGAAGTATTCAAGATAGGAAATAACCTTTTCCGTATTGCACAAAAACAACTGACCACGGTGGGTAGGTAAGGTTCATTAGGTTAAAACATAAGCGAGCGAGCGACTTAAGCTTAGGGCGAAAGTAACACAGACACAAAAAAAACTTTGCCGTGGACTGTAGGTTAGGTTTGTTAGGATTCCTGTGATCAAAACATGAGCGAGCGAGCGAGTGAAGTAAGCGAGCTACTCAAGCGTAGAGCGAAAGTAACACAGACACAAAAACTACTTTGCCGTGGAGTGTCGGTTCTGTGATATTTTACCTTTCTTCTCTTATTCTTTTCATAATATGGGAACTATTTTTCTAGAAAATAAATCATCTACAGGTCTAGCGTCTAACTCAGTGAGTTCCTGAGGTATGAGGCCGGTACGGGAGGGGTGACAAATGACGTGACATGACGTGTCCTAACTGTCTTGCTATACACGTGATACATTTTAATGCAAATATCTCTTACGATATCCTTATGATATTTACGAGCGTGTACCTAAGTCAAATAGATCAATATTGAGGCGTGTGACAATAATAACAAAAAAAAACCGAACAAGTGCGAGTCGGGCTCGCCTACCAAGGTTAAAAATTTGTAGGTAAATATTATAAATATCTTGTGATATATATTTTCACATTGCCGTAATGTATTTGGCTCCCCATTGCTGTATTGAATGGCGTTCTATCAACATTTTCCTCTCTGATTGGCATTTTCTGTATCGGAATCCTAATTCACGTAATAAAAGTCTAAAGTACTTATGTATAACCACATTTAATAAATCCAGCTTCCTCTAAAACTTTTCTTAATTTATTGGTCGTGGGAATTTCCTTTCTTACTGCGGATTACGCTTCTTCCTGGAAATCCTGCAGCCATGGCAATGGTTTTTTGTATATTAAACACTGCAGAATTGGGATTTAATATTCTTGTTTAAAAATATTCTTACACTTTATAAACTACTTGTTTCGTTTGAGTTCTTATTGGAGGACTCATCTTTGGTTGTAAATACCGTGTGCGTTTTACTTGAAGCGACCTGTCCCAATAACACGTATTGACGACAGCAAGCCTGACGCCCGACTGAAGTAAGACTGAAGTTACGCGTCGTTTGACGTTTCGTAAACACACCCCTCCCGTACCGCTCCCATACCTCAGGAACTGCCACAGTTAGGTGCTAGACCTGTAGGGGTAATAGCTTCGGTTAAACGTAAAATCAGAATTCAAAACAAAAGCTTCAAAAAATTACAATCGAAAATCGGAATTTCGGCAATATGTCAAATGACAATTGAATTTTCGTTTCAATGATGCATTGCAGTAAAGTAAAAAAAGATACGAAACGTTTTCGGTAAGTATATTGAAATTCGTCCAAAACCTATTCGCCTTTATGATAGGTAACCCATCCATACAGATCTGGGGCCTATTTAATAAACGTGACACTGGTGATTGATAGGTGACAATCCGATAATTAAAGGTAAAAGGCGACTAAAGGATTTTCTTCCCGTCACTAAACATGAACAGACTTTCGATGGGCAACAGCGTCGGAAGTACGATAGTGACTCCCACTGCGCTCGCCAACCCGCCTGCCAAGCGTGGCGAGTATGGCATTATCCCCTCATGGATAGACAAAAAAAGACCAGGCCCCCAGTACCCGGCAGCCCCGCTATTCCTGACTCCGGTAGCGGTCATGGTAACGGCGGGGCAGGGGGTGCTAAGAATCCCCGGATGGGATCCGGCTACCAACCCCGGCGAAAACTGGCCCTGGTAACACACAACGTCTGCACATTGAGGACTGACGAGAAACTGGCTGAGGTGGAGGAAGAAATGAGTAGGTTACGGTGGGACATTGTGGGGTTGTCTGAAGTCCGAAGAGAGGGCGAGGGCACGACAACCCTAGAGTCTGGTAACCTACTCTATCACCGGGAAGGAGACGAAAAAAAGTCCCAGCATGGTGTCGGGTTTCTCGTCCACAAGTCCCTCATTAACAACGTCACAACCATCGAGAGTGTTTCCAGCAGGGTAATATACCTGATACTCAGAGTATCTAAAAGATATTCGCTGAAGGTTATACAGGTGTATATGCCGACTGGGGATCATTCCGATGAAGAGGTGGATGAAGTGTATGAGGACATCAGTAGGGCCATACATACTTCTGAAACCTATTTTACGGTTGTTATGGGGGATTTTAACGCAAAACTGGGTAAGCGAGGCGTTGGAGAGTTTAGGCTGGGAAACTTCGGATACGGAGTGCGAAATAACAGGGGACGTAGGCTGGCTGATTATTTGGAGCAAGAGGGACTCTTTGCGATGAACTCTTTCTTTAAGAAGCCGCCGCAAAGAAAGTGGACCTGGTTGGGTCCAGCAAAAAAGAACCAGCCCCCTGTTAAGAACGAAATCGACTTCATCCTAACGACAAAGAGACGAATATTCAACGATGTCTCAGTGATCACTCGAGTCAAAACCGGGAGTGATCACCGAATATTAAGAGGCATCGTGAATATTGATCTCAAAGTCGAAAGGTCACGGCTGATGAAGTCGACGCTCCGACCGTCGCAAGTCCAAATTGAGAACTCCGAGGGCTTCCAGCTTGAACTGTCGAATCGCTTCGAAGGCCTTCAGGATTGCGTTACAGTGGACGTGATAAACCAAGGGTTTATACAAGCTGTCCAAGCGGTGGGATCAAAAGTATTCAGGTCCAGCCCCAAACGAAAGCCTCAAAAAATCTCTGCTCAGACTCTAGACTTAATGGCAAAGCGACGATCAAGGCCGCTGCAGACCTCCGAAGATGCTAAATCATATCGGCAGCTCAACAGACGTATACAAAAGTCCTTGCGACACGACATCCGCTCCTTTAATACTGAGTGTATTAAGGAGACGATAGAGCAGAATAAAGGCTCCAAAGTGTTCGCAAGAGCTATGTCGGTTGGGCAAAGCCGATTGATGAAGCTGAAGACGGAGGACGGCGGCGTGGTGTCGACAAAGGAAGGGGTTCTGGCGGAGATCGAGAGGTTTTATGGACAGCTGTATACCTCAGTTTCACAACCCAGTAAACAAATGGCTAAAGACCCAAGAGCCAAGCTAACCCGACACTATACCGAAGATATCCCGGACATCAGCCTGTACGAGATTAGGATGGCCCTCAAACAGCTTAAAAACAACAAGGCGCCGGGCGAGGATGGAATCACAGCAGAGCTTCTGAAAGCGGGCGGAACGCCGGTACTGAAAGTCCTTCAGAGGCTCTTTAATTCCGTTCTGCTTGAGGGCGTAACGCCAGAAGCGTGGAACAGGGGCGTGGTGGTCTTGTTCTTCAAAAAGGGAGATAACACCCTATTGAAGAACTATAGGCCTATCACGCTTCTGAGTCATGTATATAAGTTGTTTTCGAGGGTCATCACGAATCGTCTCGCGAACAGGTTTGATGCCTTCCAGCCTCCCGAACAAGCTGGTTTCCGTAAAGGCTTTAGCACCATAGACCACATTCATACGCTGCGGCAGGTTATAGAGAAGACGAGGGAGTATAACCGGCCGTTATGCTTGGGATTCGTGGACTATGAAAAAGCCTTCGATTCGATCGAAACATGGGCCGTGCTTCAGTCTCTCCAGCGATGCCGTATTGACTATCGGTATATCGAAGTGTTGAAGTGCTTATACAGTAACGCCACTATGTCAGTCCGAGTACAGGAGCAGTGCACGAGGGCAATTCAACTGCATAGAGGTGTGAGACAGGGAGACGTTATATCTCCGAAACTGTTCACCGTTGCACTGGAAGATGCCTTCAAGCTTCTGGAATGGGAAGGATTTGGCATCAACATCAATGGCGAGTATATCACTCACCTTCGATTTGCCGACGATATCGTTGTCATGGCAGAATCGATGGAAGACCTAAGTACTATGCTCGGAGACCTAAATCGAGTTTCCCAACAAGTGGGCCTTAAAATGAACATGGACAAAACGAAAGTAATGTCGAATGTCCATGTTGCGCCCCTACCTGTTTGTGTTGGGAGCTCCACCTTCGAAGTTGTAGACCAGTATATCTACCTGGGTCAATTGATCCAGGCAGGAAGTTCCAGCTTCGAGGAAGAGGTCTTTCGACGAATCCGACTCGGCTGGGCAGCGTTCGGGAAGCTACGCAATGTCTTCTCGTCAAAAATACCTCTGTGCCTCAAGACTAAGGTCTACAACCAATGTGTGTTACCAGTGATGACTTATGGCTCTGAAACGTGGTCCCTTACTATGGGTCTCATAAGAAAGCTCAAGGTCGTTCAACGCGCTATGGAGAGGGCTATGCTCGGTGTTTCCCTACGTGATCGAATCAGAAATGAGAAAATCCGTAGGAGAACAAAAGTCACTGACATAGCCCAGCGGATTAGCTCGTTGAAGTGGCAGTGGGCGGGACACATAGCGCGACGAACCGATGGCCGATGGGGCAAAAAGGTTCTTGAATGGCGACCGCGTACTGGCAAGCGAAGTGTAGGGCACCCACCAACAAGGTGGTCAGATGACCTGACCAGGGTCGCTGGAAAGCGCTGGATGCAGGCCGCTCTTGATCGGTCATTTTGGAAATCTTTGGGAGAGGCCTATGTCCAGCAGTGGACGTTATGCGGCTGAAATGATGAATCCGATAATTGGCTTGTCAACTAAAGAATAAAAAAGTTATAAGTAAAATATAATAAAAATGTGTACTTACAGCTCCCCATAAACGACATTGTAACTGTTTTCACCGCGCCCCGCTGCGTAGTGCGGGTCCGCCCAGGGACGTGCATCACCGATTATTGCAGGGTAGACTAATTTTGGGGCCTTTGCCCAGCAGTGGGACAAAAATAAAGCTCTCTGACTGAACTGACCCTATTACTTAGTGTGTTTACATCCTGAGAGCCACTTATACGCGTCATATTGTTTAATATTCATAAATGTTCCTATTAGCTTACCGCTTGTTTGAACTAAATCCAAAATAGGCTGGCATCGGCCATTTATGATTATTGCACTTTTTTCCTCAAAAGTTAAATGGTTAAACGCGTAACTTTTCAGTTTTAGCAATCAAATACCTGGGGCACAACTCCCACATGAAAAACTTTACATTGCAAACTGTTTTAAAGAGGTAATAATAGAAAATAAAAATAAGAAACTTCTTCTAATTTCATCTGTTATCGCAAACATAACAAAGTTCAGAGCAGAGCGCAACACGTAATCATTTGTAATGCGACAATGCAAATAATTATCATTGGACAAGAAAAATTATCAAATATATACGACTAACACAAAAATCTTCGTGTTCCGTTTTATCCTCGAACATCTTCCGTGTATTTAAATTGGTAGCATAACACAAGCGAGAACCAATAACTTTCTAGTTTTCATCACAGGAACAAATGAATAGGCCTAAAATCGATATCATTCCTTATTGGTCAAAAGTGAAAAGAGATAAAAAACGTTGATTATTGAGACAGAAATAGCTTAAAGATAAGGGCCATTTTTGAAAAACAGCGTTTCACTTACTTACTGGTTTTTTCCATACTAAAATTTGCTTTGTTTGTTACTAATGCGTTTCAAAAATGGCATTTATTAGGCAAAGTCTAAAATATTAGTTGTGTGCGCGTATACTTCATGTTTGTGTGCGTCGGTGAAGTACGTTGACGATCATACCACAGACGCAAATCCTTATCCATGCGTTGTGAATGTGTGCAAATCGAGACACGATGGACAATTGTCTTTTAGGTAGGTAGCCCCTAGAGTACATGACAGTATACGTGGCGGTGGCCTGCATATGGCGCGATGGGAAACGGACGGGGAAGCGCGCGTTTATTTAAAAATAGGGCCTATTTATTATTTATTTAATTTATTTTAATATAAAAAATGCGGATATATTAGGGAAGCTCCGGGTAGACAATGTCTCTGCGTCTCTATGGACAGCACGTCCCTGGGTCCGCCATAGAAAAACGACGCGCGGGGACGCGGTGTCAGTGCGTTGGACTGTGCGTGTTTTCTATACAAACGGAGAATGACGGACTTACAAGCAACGTTAGAACACGCATTTACGCGCCACGCTGCGTGGTGCGGAGCAATGTGAGAATCGCCTTACTCGTAAAGCAAGACAGATGTTACTGCGTATCCAGTTTCAGTAAGTCCGTCAGTAAAGTAAAATTTAATAAAGTCTTATTTAGTTTGATGAAATAAGACTTTCGTATTATATAATGGAGTAATTCCCCTGCGTTATAACTACTAAGTCATTCTTATTGCGCAAGTTTTTATCGGTAAAATCTCTTTCTTTATACAACTTGGGTGGACTATACTAGATCACTATAGCATAATGATAACACATACATACATACATAGTCTTACACTTTTAGCGTCATGGTGAGCGAGAAGATGGAAAAGCAATCAATACAGTGTTGGGGTTGCTAGCCGCATCGCCTGTTAACATTATTTGCATTTTTGCCCATTCCCTCGATCGGCTTTTACGATCTGCGTGGGAAGAGAAGCAGCTGGTACATTCTCAGTTTTTTTTTTATTTCTCCCAGACCAGCATGGGATAATGATAATAAAACAACAATTAAAAAACAAAACAATCTTCGAAATTCCCATACAATTTTCCCGTTTGGCTGCACACTTTTGTATGGAAATGCCAATAGTTTTCCTAAGCTTTTAACTATTATTTTTATTTTATTACACTAAAGACTACACTATATAAAAAACAACTTGACATTATTTTAAAATTTTGACATTTAAAAATTCAATTAAAATTATGATATGACGTAACAAACAATGTATTCTTTGTCCACATTAACTTTAAATATTAACTCAATTGTGAGTTGACGTCTTTGGAGAAAATGCTGCAGTGCAGTTTGTTACCGCTTCTTCTGCACTAGCGCTTTGGAAGCGGTAGTAAACTTAGCTGTAAGTAACCATTTGACGTCAACAATTGTGCAACAAAACAATGACGATTATTAAGAGATATTATAAATATCCTATTATAATAATCCTACTAATATTATAAATGCGAAAGTGAGTTTGTATATTTGTTTGTTTGTTTGTTTGTTTGTTACCTCTTCACGCTTAAACTACTGAACCGATTTGGATGAAATTTGATATGGATATAGTTTGAGACTCGGGGAAGGACATAGGGTACACTTTATCCCGAAATTCCCACGGGGAGCGAAGCCCGCGGGTACAGCTAGTAAAGATATATTTGAATTGAATTGAATTGAAAAGTGGTCTAGTACAGTCCGTGGTTTGATTAAATACGGGTATGACCCTTCCACGTTGTTTAAGTATATCCCACGGTTAAAAGTTTACCTGTCAATGCCCTTATAATCTACTTACGAAAATCATAACACAGGTCAAGGGAAATAACTGACCCGCTAAGCTTCTTATGTATATCAGTTTCGGTTCAATGACATATAATATTATCTATACTAGACTGGTTACTTATATGCTGGTGTGGGAAAAAAACTTAGAATGAATTCTTCTTCTTCTTACGCTCTTAAAATCGATTGGAAAAATGGTCGAAAATATTAGCAAGGGGGGACATTTGAAATAAATTATTTTAAAGGAAACGGAGATGTCATTTTAAATTTTGTCTTGACCAAGCTCTAGATAATCCTTCCAACTATATAATGAACTACTGTTTACAGTTTAGCGCAGTGGTTCCCAAAGTGGGCGATAACGCCCCCTTGTGGGCGCTGCAGGTCTCAAGGGTAAGAGACCCAGAAAGAAAATGTTTTTTTTTTTGCTAGGAGCTTTATTTAGCTAGGAGGCCTCTTAAACAACGACTGCAAGAGCTCTCGACTCTCAACAACAACTTGTGAACATCAACTAATATGAATTAAAAGATTGCTCAAACTCGGTTCTATATTTCTCTCCGCGTAGTTCATATATCTGTCCTATTTTATTGAATAAAGAAAAAATGAAAATCATGTCAATCGGTCGCTCCGTTCCGTAATGAAAGTAGACACAAACAAACAAATAAAAAGGCAACAGACACACTTTCTCATTTTAATAGTTATTAGTACTCGTAGATATCTATCATGTTTTAACAAGTTTTTGTTAAATAACCCGAATTGTGCATTCCTGTATCAGTTGGCTGGTTTTTAAATAGGTGAAAAAATGGGGGCGCTAAAAAAATATTTATTCTCAAAGTGGGCAGTAGACAAAATAAGTTTGGGAACCACTGGTTTAGCGTGAAGCTTTTCTACGCACATTTGCGAAAAATGGCCATAATTTCATAAAGCTGCCATCAACGATAACTCGAGTATTATCGTCGAACAAAAATACATAACGATTTGACGACGTCCGTGGCGCAGTGGTCACCATGCTAGTCCGCCACCCGGGTTCGATTCCCGGTCAGGGCAAGTTGGAAAATGGCCTTTTTCAAATTGTCCTGGATCTTGGATGTTTATCTATATATGTATTTGTTATAAAATATAGTATAGTTGAGTTAGTATCCCATAACACAAGTCTCGATTACTTTGGGGCTAGCTCAATCAGTGTAATTTGTCCCTATATATTTATATATTTATAACATACACTAGCTTTTCGGGCGCTGCGCGGGCTGCAAGCAGCCCGCGGTTTTTCGTGCGGCTGTTGAGGTTGCCTTAATAACATGTCCAGTTGAGAAAATGGGTAAAAACTGCAGTCAGTAAAGGAAACATCATAATATGTGTGGGGGCGGCCATCTTGGATCCAAAATCTGATTCCAGTTCCGAGTTTCACGGGGTGCTTTACCCCCATGTACAAATTTGCAGACCCCTACAAAGTCCCAGTAAGACGTTATGAACGAAATAAGTTAAATTTTCTGAAATCCAGACGCCATCTTGGATTCCAAAAAAAATATTAAATTTGGATTTTTGGGCTCAAACTACATATAGATATCGATTTTCAGCCAAATCGCAAGCAGTTGACTTTTGGCGGCCATCTTGGATTTTCAAAAATTAAAAAAATTTGACTGCGCTTGGGGAAGTGGCTCGGGCTTCGCCCTCGCCCACAGCTCGCCCTTCGGGCTCGTGTCACTCGGCCTCCGGCCTCGTGAAATTTACTTCCGGGGGAGGAAGGGGGAAGGGGGGGGGGGCTGTGAGAGTGGCTCGGGCTTCGCCCTCGCCCGCAGCTCGCCCTGCGGGCTCGCATCACTCGGCCTCCGGCCTCGTGAAAATTACTTAGGGGGGGGATCCAAGAGGAAGGGGGGAGTGGCTCGGGCTTCGCCCTCGCCCGCAGCTCGGCCTGCGGCCTCGCGGGGGTGGCCTTTGCTTTTGGCCTCTGGCTGCGCCTAGTTACTTGGAGTGGCCGTTTGTATGAAATTTGTATAGAGAAAAATTGTGCATGTATGGCGGCCATCTTGGATTTTGAAAAAAATAAAAAAACAAATGACTCTCGTCAAATTGCTTACAACCCCCTACATTTTGGAAAAAAAATCACGCCCCTAATCCCAACCGTTTTCGCAGGCCGTACCCCTTCCACATCAGGTTTCTGCAGATCTTCAAATGTCAGATTTTTCTGGTACTCACTGGAGCACCCTCTATACGACCGCATATCAACCTAAACCCCACCAACCCGGCAACAGGGTAAACAACTCTGTCAGTGAGTCAGTGGTAATGTAGGTTTATATATTATAACTAGCTTTTCGGGCGCTGCGCGGGCTGCAAGCAGCCCGCGTTTCATCGTGGGGCTTTTGAGATAGGCTAAGATATGTTTCCAGTTCAGAAAATGGGTAAGTTTGTATAGAGGACAATTGTCGTTGTATGGCGGCCATCTTGAATTTTGAAAAAAATAAAAAAACAAATGACGGTCGTCAAATTGCTTACAACCCCCTACATTTTGGAAAAAAAATCACACCCCTAACCCTAACCGTTTTCGCAGGCCGTACCCCTTCCACATCAGGTTTCTGCAAATCCTCAAATGTCAGATTTTTCTGGTACTCACTGGAGCACCCTCTATATGACCACACATCAACCCAAACCCCACCAACCCCGCAACAGGGCAAACAACTATGTCAATCAGTCAGTGAGTCAGTCAGTGGTAATGTAGGTTTATATATTATAACTAGCTTTTCGGGCGCTGCGCGGGCTGCAAGCAGCCCGCGGTTTTTCGTGCGGCTGTTGAGGTAGGCTAAAAAATGTTTCCAGTTTAGAAAATGGGTAAAAACTGCAGTCAGTAAAGGAAACATCAAAATAAGTGTGGAGGCGGCCATCTTGGATCCAAAATCTGAATTTAGTTTCGAGTTCCGCGGGGTGCTTTACCCCCACATGCAAAATTTCAGACCCCTACGAAGTCCCAGTGAGACGTTGTGAACGAAAAAAATTGAAATTTTCTAAAATCCAGACGCCATCTTGAATTCCAAAAAAAATATTAAATTTGGATTTTTGGGCTCAAACTACTTATAGATATCGATTTTCAGCCAAATCGCAAGCAGCTGACTTTCGGCGGCCATCTTGGATTTTCAAAAATTAAAAAAAATTCGACTGCACTTGGGGAAGTGGCTCGGGCTTCGCCCTCGCCCGCAGCTCGCCCTACGGGCTCGCGACACTCGGCCTCCGGCCTCGTGAAAATTACTTACGGGGAGGGGGGGGGAAGGGAGGGGCTGTGGGAGTGGCTCGGGCTTCGCCCTCGCCCGCAGCTCGCCCTTCGGGCTCGCATCGCTCGGCCTCCGGCCTCGTGAAGATTACTTAGGGGGAATCCAATGGGGACGGGGGAGTGGCTCGGGCTTCGCCCTCGCCCGCAGCTCGGCCTGCGGCCTCGCGGGGGTGACCTTTGCTTTTGGCTTTTGGCCTCTGGCTGCGCCTAGTTACTTGGGGTGGCCGTTTGTATGAAATTTGTATGGAGGAAAATTGTCCTTGTATGGCGGCCATCTTGAATTTTGAAAAAAAGAAAAAAACAAGTGACGGTCGTCAAATTGCTTGCAACCCCCTACATTTTGGAAAAAAAATCACACCCCTAACCCCAACCGTCTTCGCAGGCCGTACCCCTTCCACATCAGATTTCCGCAGATCCTCAAATGTCAGATTTTTCTGGTACTCACTGGAGCACTCTCTATACGACCGCACATCAACCTAAACCCCACCAACCCCGCAACAGGGCAAACAACTCTGTCAGTGAGTGAGTCAGTGGTATTGTAGGTTTATATATTATAACTAGCTTTTCGGGCGCTGCGCGGGCTGCAAGCAGCCCGCGGTCTTTCGTGCGCCTGTTGAGGTAGGCTGAAATATGTTTCCAGTTCAGAAAATGGGTAAGTTTGTATGGAGGAAATTCGTCCTTGTATGGCGGCCATCTTGGATTTTGAAAAAAATCAAAAAACAAATGACGGTCGTCAAATTGCTTATAATTTTCTACATTATGGAAAAAAAATCACGCCCCTAACCTTAACCGTTTTTGCAGGCCATACCTCTTTCACATCAGGTTTCCGCAGATCCTCAAATGTCAGATTTTTCTGGTACTCACTGGAGCACCCTTTATACGACCATACATCAACCTAAACCCCACCAACCCCGCAACAGGGCAAACAACTATGTCAATCAGTCAGTGAGTGGTATTGTAGGTTTATATATTATAATATAACTAGCTTTTCGGGCGCTGCGCGGGCTGCAAGCAGCCCGCGGTTTTTCGTGCAGCTGTTGAGGTGGGCTAAATAACATGTCCAGTTGAGAAAATGGGTAAAAACTGCAGTCAGTAAAGGAAACATCAAAATATATGGGGGGCGGCCATCTTGGATCCAAAATCTGATTGCAGTTTCGAGTTCCACGGGGTGCTTTACTCCCTTGTACAAAATTTCAGACCCCTACGAAGTCCCAGTGAGACGTTATAAACGAAATAAGTTTAATTTTCTAAAACCCAGACGCCATCTTGGATTCCAAAAAAAATGACAAATTTGGGTTTTTGGGCTCAGAATACATATAGATATCGATTTTCAGCCAAATCGCAAGCAATTGACTTTCGGCGGCCATCTTGGATTTCCAAAAATTAAAAAAAAAGCGGCGCTTAGTGCAAGTGGCTCGGGCTTCGCCCTCGCCCGCAGCTCGCCCTACGGGCTCGCATCACTCGCGCTCCGGCCTCGTGAAAATTACTTGCGGGTGGGGGGGGGACTGTGGGAGTGGCTCGGGCTTCCAAAATTAAAAAAAAAGCGGCCCTTTTGGGTGTGGCTCGGGCTTCGCCCTCGCTCGCAGCTCGCCCTGCGGCCTCGTGAAAATTACTTGCAGGGGGGGTCAAGGGGGGGGGAAGTGGCTCGGGCTTCGCCCTCGCCCGCAACTCGGCCTGCGGCCTCGCGGTGGAGGGCTTTGCTTTTGGTCTTTGGCTCTGGCTGCGCCAAGTTACCGTTTGTATGAATTTTGTATGGAGGGGAATTGTCCATGTATGGCGGCCATCTTGGATTTTGAAAAAAATAAAAAAACAAATGACGCTCGTCAAATTGCGTATAATCTTCTACATTATGGAAAAAGAATCACACCCCTAACCCCAACCGTTTTCGCAGGCCGAAACCCTTCCACATCAGGTTTCCGCAGATCCTCAAATGTCAGATTTTTCTGGTACTCCAATTAGCACCCTCTATACGACCACACATCAACCTAAACCCCACCAACCCCGCAACAGGGCAAACAACTATGTCAATGAATCAGTCAGTCAGTGGTAATGTAGGTTTATATATTATAACTAGCTTTTCGGGCGCTGCGCGGGCTGCAAGCAGCCCGCGGTCTTTCGTGCGGCTGTTGAGGTAGGGTAAGACATGTTTCCAGTTCAGAAAATGGGTAAAAACTGCAGTCAGTATGGGAAACATAAAAATATGTGTGGGGGCGGCCATCTTGGATCCAAAAACTGATTGCACTTTTGAGTTCCGCGGGGTGTTTTACCCCCATGTACAAAATTTCAGACTCCGACGAAGTCCCAGTGAGACGTTATAAACGAAATAAGTTGAATTTTCAAAAATCCAGACGCCATCTTGGATTCCAAAAAAAAAGTTGAATTTGGATTTTTGGGGTCAAAACACATATAAATATCGATTTTCAGCCAAATCAGAGGCAGTTGACTTTCAGCGGCCATCTTGGATTTCCAAAATTTAAAAAAAAGCGGCGCTTGTGGGAGTGGCTCGGGCTTCGCCCTCGCCCGCAGCTCGCCCTGCGGGCTCGCATCACTCGGCCTACGGCCTCGTGAAAATTACTTGGAGGGGGGGGGGGGGTCAAGGGGGGGGAAGTGGCTCGGGCTTCGCCCTCGCCCGCAGCTCGGCCTGCGGCCTCGCGGTGGAGGGCTTTGCTTTTGGTCTTTGGCCTCTGGCTGCGCCAAGTTACTTGGGGAGCCGTTTGTATGAAATTTGTATGGAGGAAAATTGTCCATGTATGGCAGCCATCTTGAATTTTGAAAAAAATAAAAAAACAAATGACGCTCGTCAAATTGCTTACAACCCCCTAAATTTTGGAAAAAAAATCACGCCCCCAACCCTAGCGGTTTTCGCAGGCCGTACCCCTTCCACATCAGGTTTCCGCAAATCCTCAAATGTCAGATTTTTCTGGTACTCACTGGACCACCCTCTATACGACCACACATCAACCTAAACCCCACCAACCCCGCAACAGGGCAAACAACTATGTCAATCAGTCAGTCAGTCAGTGGTAATGTAGGTTTATATATTATAATATATAACTAGCTTTTCGGGCGCTGCGCGGGCTGCAAGCAGCCCGCGGTTAATCGTGTGGCTGTTGAGGTAGGCTAAGATATGTTTCCAGTTTAGAAAATGGGTAAGTTTGTATGGAGGAACATTGTCCTTGTATGGCGGCCATCTTGAATTTTGAAAAAAATAAAAAAACAAATGACGGTCTTCAAATTGCTTATAATCTTCTACATTTTGGAAAAAAAATCACGCCCCTAACCTTAACCGTTTTTGCAGGCCGTACCCCTTCCACATCAGGTTTCCGCAGATCCTCAAATGTCAGATTTTTCTGGTACTCACTGGAGCACCCTCTATACTACCACACATCAACCTAAACCCCACCCACCCCGCAACAGGGCAAACAACTATGTCAATCAGTCAGTGAGTCAGTCAGTGGTAATGTAGGTTTATATATTATAACTAGCTTTTCGGGCGCTGCGCGGGCTGCAAGCAGCCCGCGGTTCATCGTGGGGCTGTTGAGGTAGGCTAAGATATGTTTCCAGTTCAGAAAATGGGTTAGTTTGTATGGAGGAAAATTGTCCTTGTATGGCGGCCATCTTGGATTTTGAAAAAAATAAAAAAACAAATGACGGTCGTCAAATTGCTTATAATCTTCTACATTATGGAAAAAAAATCACACCCCTAACCCCAACCGTTTTTGCAGGCCGTACCCCTTCCACATCAGGTTTCTGCAAATCCTCAAATGTCAGATTTTTCTGGTACTCACTGGAGCACCCTCTATACGACCGCACATCAACCCAATCCCCACCAACCCCGCAACAGGGCAAACAACTATGTCAATCAGTGAGTGAGTCAGTCAGTGGTAATGTAGGTTTATATATTATAACTAGCTTTTCGGGCGCTGCGCGGGCTGCAAGCAGCCCGCGGTTTTTCGTGCGGCTGTTGAGGTGGGCTAAATAACATGTCCAGTTGAGAAAATGTGTAAGTTTGTATGGAGGAAAATTGTCCTTGTATGGCGGCCATCTTGGATTTTGAAAAAAATCAAAAAACAAATGACGGTCGTCAAATTGCTTATAATCTTCTAAATAATGGAAAAAAAATCACGCCCCTAACCTTAATAGTTTTTGCAGGCCATACCCCTTCCACATCAGGTTTCTGCAAATCTTCAAATGTCAGATTTTTCTGGTACTCACTGGAGCACCCTCTATACGACCACACATCAACCCAAACCCCACCAACCCCGCAACAGGGCAAACAACTATGTCAATCAGTGAGTCAGTCAGTGGTATTGTAGGTTTATATATTATAACTAGCTTTTCGGGCGCTGCGCGGGCTGCAAGCAGCCCGCGGTCGTTCGTGCGGCTGTTTAAATATGTTTCCAGTTCAAAAAATGGGTAAGTTTGAATTGAGGAAAATTGTCCTTGTATGGCGGCCATCGTGGATTTTGAAAAAAATCAAAAAACAAATGACGCTCGTCAAATTGCTTATAATCCCCCACATTTTAGAAAAAAAATCACACCCTTAACCCCAACCGTTTTTGCAGGCCGTACCTTTCCACATCAGGTTTGCGCAGATCCTCAAATGTCAGATTTTTCTGGTACTCCATTTCGCACCCTCTATACAACCGTACATCAACCTAAACCCCACCAACCCCGCAACAGGGCAAACAACTATGTCAATGAGTCAGTCAGTGAGTGGTAATGTAGGTTTATATATTATAACTAGCTTTTCGGGCGCTGCGCGGGCTGCAAGCAGCCCGCGGGTTTTCGTGCGGCTGTTGAGGTAGGCTAAATAACCTGTCCAGTTGAGAAAATGGGTAAAAACTGCAGTCAGTAAGGAAAACATAAAAAAATGTGTGGGCGGCCATCTTGGATCCAAAATTCGATTGAAGTTTCGAGTTCCGCGGGGTGCTTTACCCCTGTGTACAAAATTTCAGACCCCTGCGAAGTCCCAGTGAGACGTTATAAACGAAATAAGTTAAATTTTCTAATACCCAGACGCCATCTTGGATTCCAAAAAAAAAGTTGAATTTGGATTTTTGGGGTTAAAACACATATAAATATCGATTTTCAGCCAAATTGGAGGCAGTTGAATTTAGGCGGCCATCTTGGATTTCCAAAAAAAAAATTCGCGACTTCACACTTGGTGATGGTGGCTCGGGCTTCGCCCTCGCCCGCAGCTCGCCCTTCGGGCTCGCATCACTCGGCCTGCGGCCTCGTGGAAATTACTTAGGGGGTGGGGGGTCAAGGGGGGGGGGGGGGGAGAGCTCGGTCTTCGGCCTCGCTCGGCAGCTCGGCCTGCGGCCTCGCGTGGTGGCTTCGCCTTCGGCCTTCGGCCTCAGGCTGCGCCTAATTACTTGGGGGTGCGGTTTGTATGAAATTTGTATGGAGGAAAATTGTCCATGTATGGCGGCCATCTTGGATTTCCAAAAAAAAAAAGACGCTGCGCTTTGTGATAGTGGCTCGGGCTTCGCCCTCGCCCGCAGCTCGCCCTTCGGGCTCGCATCACTCGGCCTACGGCCTCGTGAGGATTACTTGTAGGGGCGGGGGGTCAAAGGGGGGGGGGGAGCTCGGGCTTCGCCCTCGCTCCACAGCTCGGCCTTTGGCCTCAGGCTTCGCAAATTACTTGGGGGGCCGTTTGTATGAAATTTGTATGTGGAAAAATTGACCATGTATGGCGGCCATCTTGGATTTTGAAAAAAATCAAAAAACAATTGACGGTCGTCAAATTGCTTACAACCCCCCACATTCTGGAAAAAAAATCACGCCCCTAACCCCAACCGTTTTTGCAGGCCGTACCCCTTCCACATCAGGTTTCTGCAAATCCTCAAATGTCAGATTTTTCTGGTACTCACTGGAGCACCCTCTATACGACCCTACATCAACCCAAACCCCACCAACCCCGCAACAGGGCAAACAACTCTGTCAGTGAGTGAGTCAGTGAGTGGTAATGTAGGTTTATATATTATAACTAGCTTTCCGGGCGCTGCGCGGGCTGCAAGCAGCCCGCGGTCTTTCGTGTGCCTGTTGGGGTAGGCTAAAATATGTTTCCAGTTCAGTAAATGGATAAGTTTGTATCGAGGAAAATTGTCCTTGTATGGCGGCCATCTTGAATTTTGAAAAAAATAAAAAAACAAATGACGCTCGTCAAATCGCTCACAACCTTCTACATTCTGGAAAAAAATCATGCTCCTAACCCTAACCGTTTTCGCAGGCCGTACCCCTTCCACATCAGGTTTCAGCAGATCCTCAAATGTCAGATTTTTCTGTTACTCCATTTAGCACCCTCTATACAACCATACATCAACCTAAACCCCACCAAACCCGCAACAGGGCAAACAACTATGTCAATGAGTCAGTCAGTGAGTGAGTGGTAATGTAGGTTTATATATTATAACTAGCTTTTCGGGCGCTGCGCGGGCTGCAAGCAGCCCGCGGTCTTTCGTGTGGCTGTTGAGGTAGGCTGAAATATGTTTCCAGTTCAGAAAATGGGTAAGTTTGTATGGAGGAAATTTGTCCTTGTATGGCGGCCATCTTGGATTTTGAAAAAAATCAAAAAACAAATGACGGTCGTCAAATTGCTTATAATCTTCTACATTATGGAAAAAAAATCACGCCCCTAACCTTAACCGTTTTTGCAGGCCATACCCCTTCCACATCAGGTTTTCGCAGATCCTCAAATGTCAGATTTTTCTGGTACTCACTGGAGCACCCTCTATACGACCGCATATCAACCTAAACCCCACCAACCCCGCAACAGGGCAAACAACTATGTCAATCAGTCAGTCAGTGAGTGGTAATGTAGGTTTATATATTATAATATAATACAAACGCCGGATGGTCAAGCAGACTCGGAGAACTTCGCTCACTTCACTCCCTCATGCCTAAAATTTTACAAACAGCTGATCAAAGTCAAAAATCATTAATTTATATTTATTAAATCAGTCAATCAAAATCATTTATCATTTGATAATTGTCAATTTTTCTATTTCTTTCGATTTCTTAATAGGTAAATGTTGACTTCTAGACTATGAACTAACAGCTAAGTTTACTGCCGCTTTCTAAGCGCAAGTACAGAAGAAGCGGCAACAAACTGTACCGCAGCATTTTCTACAAAATCGTCAACTTGCAAATACTGATGTCCTACTAATATTATAAACGCGAAAGTTTGTAAGTATGGATGGATGGAGGTTTGTTACTCTTTCACGTAAAAGCTACTGAATGGATTTTAATCCCTTGTATGCCAGAATATCAGACAAAATAGTTAAACAATGCATTCTCGCGTAGATCTACGCAACGGCATACAAGAGGTTTTAATGAAACTTTACGATAATCCTGCGCAGACGAAGTCGCGGGCACCAGCTAATTATTGTCACAGTAAAATATTTTCATTCTGAGTTAACTTTTCATTAATATGTCACACGAAGCGACACAAACAAAGCCACTTATTCCCTAGGTCCCAGCAGTAAACCTATGTCTTGCGATATTAGTTCCTGGGATTTGTCCAGCAGTGAACATTGCAACTCTCGTCCCGGCGGAGTCGTAACTGTTTCTAAGTCTTAACACGTGTGGTGTGGTTTCACCTAGTTAGGTCTCAGATTTTCTGTATTTTCTGCAGACAATCTAAGGCCTTGACGGTCACTGGTGACCGACAAAGAATTAAAAATCAATTATGTCTACAATGCTGCGAAAATCTTAAGGCCACAAAGTTGTTTGTAAGTACACTGTTTATGGTTTACCAGCCGAAGCCCGAGAGTTCGTTCACGTGGACTTTATGTCTCTGGAAAATGCTCATTCGAATCCGTCCAGTATTTCCGGAGATTAGCGTGTACAAACAGACAAACGGACAGACATTTTTTTCAAATTCTTACTCTATTACTACGTCTCCATCGCACCCAATATTTTTTTTTGGAAATATATTTAATGTACAGACACACTTTTTATACAGTTTTATTATATGTATAGATGTATAGATAGATATAGATTGTAAGAATATTGTGGCGAGAAAAAAACTGGCGGTCAAGGTGGTAAAGCTAAGTTAAATTATTCCTAATACATTTTCAGATATATTTTCACGTCTATATCCCTGACGGGGTAGACAGAGCCCAGGGCCGTTAGGCCCAAAGACCAGGCTTAGCGTGGTGGTGGGCGTTTAGATGGAAAAGTTATTCTTAATTATAAACAAATATACAACTTGGAAGGGATGTACCCGTAATAAATCGAACCATGGGCATACTAGATCACTATAGAATAATGGAATTAAAATAACAGTAAAATAACAAAAAAAAATGACCTTTCCATACTAAAGTGTGCAGCCGCCCGGGCAATGTGTATGGAAATGTCGTTTTTATTTGTTTTTTAATTGTTATTTATTTTAATTTCATTATGCTGTAGTGATCTAGTATAGCCCGTAGTTTCAGTATCAAGGGTATGTTCCTTCTACGTTGTATATACTTGTGGGAGCCAGGGTAGATTTTACGCGGTACCTAAAAAAAATAAAGAGCGTGACGATAAGATGAGCGCCCCTCCTCGCGCTGATCCATGCATTACGACCACATGTGTAAAATGAAATTCTCTGGCCCACACAGATATTCTGTGTCCACCTGGGCTTATCGTCAGGCTGAAACAAACAGTCATTGTAATAAATCAGATCACCAATCTATTACAATAATCACAATGAAATGAGTCATGGTGAAGTCACAGCAAAGTACACAAACGCGTTGTGCACAGTACGGCGGCTCGAACAAGACTGAGTATTTTATCAACTGAACGACGTTTTTATACACCGTTCAAAACAATGCAATAGTGGGGATATTAACCGCAGCTGTTGTTTACGATAGGCAGGTGCCATTTTGCTATGTACAATAATAAAATATCAACACAAATATATTTTTGTAGGTAAATAAACATTTATCTCCCACATACTACATAAATTCCTAGTGCCTTTTGACCTGTTTTGAACCTACGATATACATTAAAAAAAAATGCAGCTCAAAGAAAAGCAGCTAATAAATAAATAAATATATAGGGACAAATTACACTGATTGAGTTAGCCCCAAAATAAGTTCGAAACTTGTGTTATGGGATACTAACTCAACGATACTACATTTTATAAAAAAATCAATTTGAAAAAGGCCATTTTCAAACTTGCCCCGACCGAGGATTGAACCCAGCATGGTGACCACTAAGCCACTACTAGCTGGAACACTTACCTTTTTATAGCACTACAGAATTTAAAAAAAAAAACACCTTGCAAACATAAATCACTGTAAATACGTCTTAACAAGTATTATTATCTCTTTTAGAGACGAAAACTTGACATAAACACGTTTGACATAAAAGTAGACCAATCATTTTAATATAAGCACCTGTAATGATATACCCCTGTCGCAATTTGAACCAATAAATCAGAGTGATCTTATCATTTTTATGACACCTAATTTTACTAAAACTAGTTCAGTTTGTAGCTAGTTAACATTTGAACATACAGATATAGATACACTATCATGTATTTTTAACCCATTTCCAAAAAGGAGGTAATCAATTCGAGACCCAGTATAATTTGAAAAAGGACATTTTTCAACTTGCCCTGACAGGGGATCGAACCCGGAACCTCTGGGTGGCGAACTAGCATGGTGACCACTATGCCACGGAGGTCCTCGAGACCTCTCTAACCGTCTGGCCAGCGAGAAGAGTGTAGGCCAAGTCCTCTGGCTGCTCTGGCCAAGTATGGATCTGGTAGTACAGAGAGGGTCGTGCTCCTGCAGTGGAGACAAAAAGACCTGATAATGATGATGAGGACTCAAATTATATACCTACAACAAATTCAAGACTAGCGCGCTAGACTTACGAAGAATCCCTTAATATTGTATGGAAAAAATACCGTACGGTCGTCTTTAGGTCCAACGCAGACGAGAGACTATCCGTGACGCACTTTTTAGTCTGTGATAGTCACATGCAGTAACGCTCAAGATGCGCGTCGGACGTTTTGCGCGTCGTGTGCGTTACAGCATATGAATGCATGGGTTCTATTTTCACAGACTAAAAAGTGCGTCACGGATTAGTCTGTCGTCTGCGTTGGGCCTTAAGCTGCCACTTTATCACCAAAACTCCACACAATTGTTCTCGACGTCAAAACATCAAAAGTAACTTTTGTACAAACAGTCCTAAACGTGAGCGTTTACTTTCGCCATTAATTTTAAAGTAAAGCGCTTAGCGGAACTGTTACAAGTCGCCATGATGAATGACAGGCTCTGCAGTGTACAGCCCGTACACATAAGGGCAAATTAATTGCCACTTTTCTATTATTTTATATAAAAAATTGTCTAATCTCAAAAAAATACTGTTACGAAAAAAAACAATCTTTTTAAAAATAGTGTTATTAAATTACGGAATCAAGATAAAGGTTAAAATAAATCAGTGTATTTTTTGACAAAAATGAAAAAACAAATCTTATAGAAGAAATTCATTGCAACTTTTAAATATTCTCAAATACAACTATGTAAACAAACAAAAGAATAAAAACTAGCTTTTACCAATATTCTAACTTGAAATCAACGATAAATTAAGCATTTCGGTCGAAAAATATTATATTTTTTTATGAATAATGCAAGTAATAATAGATAGCGCTAGTAGTAGTTAACTTTGGCATTGTGCTGAACCCTCTCCACGCGGGTTCAACTCGCACTTGACCGGTTTATTTTCTTTTATATTATTGGATGACAGTCGTAAGAGTCAGTCTTGTCAGATGCCTTTAGATAGCTAGAAAAATCTGACGCCGGAGTTGACCACTAACATATTTAAAAAACTATTTTAGGCATTTTAAAACAGTACCTATTAACGTAAATTTTACTTAGCTATATAACTTGTATAATGCGTTTGAAATGCATCATTACTTTACCAAAGTGTCACCAATAAAATCGACTTCCCACCTTTAAACCTTCATTACAATTATCCTCATTAAAATGTACAAATAATGACTTTAAATTTATTTTATTGCTCTACATTGCTCTTCACGCCGAAAAGAGTAAAGCTATGCGCACACTACAAGCTAAAGAACCGATCAGGTAATTCTGTTCTGCTTTTAGACTGGACAACCATAACTTTAATTCAGAAGTTCAGTCATACTGTCATAATTCAGTTTAATATTTTAGTGGGTCTACATAGTTTGTAATTATTTTAGTTTTACAGGTTTCGGGTTCGATCCCCGGTTAGGGCAGGTTGGAAAATCGTCTTGAATGTTCTATAATCTATTATGCATTTGTTATAAAATATGGTATCGTTGAATTAGTATCCCATAACAGAAGTCTCAAACTTACTTTGGGGCTGGCTCAATCAGTGTCTTTGTAAAATAAATGTGTTTTATATTTTTTTATTACCCAAGACACTTAAGTAGTACTGTTTGAGTACTTTAATTTTACGCATACTACGCTAGATTTCTATTTTATCTCGAAGGTGGACTGGTACTTTGTACCACTTGCCACGTGGCCTTTTGTACCATTTATTAATGGTAAATAAAGAATGGGCGTGGCACATAGCGCGAAGAACCGATGGTCGATAGGGCAGAAAGGTTATCGAATGGCGAGCGGCAACCGCAGTGGAGGACGCCCACCTATATGGTCAGACGACCGGTGTGCAAGGTGTGCAAGGCGCTGGATGCAGGCCGCTTACAACTGGTCGTTTTGGCTGTGGGTGATATGATGATGATGATGAAACGAAAATCAATGTGTGTTACCAGTGATGATTTATGGCTCTGATACGTGGTCCCTTATAAGAAGGCTCAAGGTCGCTCACCGAGCTATGGAGAGGATTATGCTTGGTGTTTCTCTACGTGATCGAATCAGGAATGAGGAGATCCGTAGAAGAACGAAGGTCACTGACATAGCCAAGCGGATTAGCTCATTAAAGTGGCAGTGGTCGGGGCATGTAGCGCGAAGAACCAATGGCCGATGGGGCAGAAAGGTTCTCGAATGGCGGTCACGTACCGGCAAGCGCAGCGTAGGACACCCACCTGCTAGATGGTCAGACGACTTGCGCATTGTTGCAGGGAGGCGCTGGATGCAGGCCGCTTCCGATCGGTCGTTTTGGAAAGCCTTGGGGGAGGCCTATGTCCAGCAGTGGACTTCCTGTGGCTGATATGATGATGAAACGACAGCCAAATCGTTTCAGACCGCGGTGCGAATCGCCCAAGAGCTTTTATAAGAGGTCCTTTTGCACCACGATACGAATTGTTCAAGATCTTCTTTATGTCAAACTATTAGTTCATCAAAAAAATTTTCGTCTGCGCAGTGTCTTATACTCGTACCATAGAGAGGAATGCTCTACATGTTATTTCAATTAAGGGATCATTAACGGCGTTTACGGTTTACCGATAATACCGATTTTACGATAATGTTCCGTAACGATTCTAATGTAATAGCTCGAGTTCTAATGTCACTGCACTGTGTTTGCGCGTTTATTGCTCTAGTGAAGCGACTATTTCTATGTATTAAATATTTATCAACACACTTGCTCGTAAAGTGGATATAATAGGCATGACGATGGAAAGATATTTTTGGTTCCTCGGTTAGATTATTAAAAAATAATGTAAACGTATTTTTTTTTCTCTTAGAAACCAAAAATGACAATGATACAGCGCATATAAATTTCGCGTGACGTCACGAGGTACGAAACGAGAGGCTGGGTACGATTTTTACTTAAGTGTGACGTTGCAGCCCCCACTCCGGACTCCAGAACTTTGACGCTCCGTATCTTTGTGAATTTTTACTTTTTTGGTAAACTGAAAAATACGGATCCATTATTTTTGGATAATCTAAAAGACGGACTAATTACAATTAAACTTTATGGACCCTGTCGTCACCCCTATTTCATCGGTTTTAGATATACACGCTGACTTTTCATTGGTTTTGGAAAAGAAAATGTCGTATAGTAAATAAATTACTCTATCCATATACGTAAGCCAAATTTGTGTATGACATAAGATAAAAAAGTTACAAAAATGATTTTCAAACGAGACCACGTAGTACACTTGCCCAAAACTGTCGCGTGAACTCGCGTGACCCCGGTGGCCGGACGGCGGCGGCATTACTTATTGATCTCACGATTTTACTTTCGATTTTGGTTCTGAATTTTTATTTTGACTAGCTAATTAGGTCTTATTAACGATTCTTATTAAGTGGCCTTCGACTCCAAAACCAATAAAAAATCACCGTGTATAAAACAAGCTCATGAAACACGCATGTGTTATGAACGCAAATAGTGAGTTATTGTCTTCTATAACTTCACTATTTACTATTCATAGTCTTCAAAATGGTTTTATTTTATTTTCAGCCAGTGCATCCTAGTTTTATAGTTAAGTTTATTAAAAATCAAAAAAATCGGTTTATTAGGTATGTTACCTTGCTAGTTTGTTGAAAAACGTCGTACGTCACGCCTCGATTTCTCGAGGATTCCATCATCACATTTTTATCCGGTGATAATGGGACCAAGTTGCATGTAGGTATGTATATTCTTTCAAATTAAAGTTTATTGCTTCTAAAACTGAAGTCATTGGTTCGTAGGTAAAACTATTCAAGTTATCGTCGAACAAAATAAATATATAAATAAATACGAATAATCACACAGATCGAGCTAGTCCCAAACTAAGTTTGTGTTACAAGTACTAACTATACTTTATTTTATAACAAATACATATATAGATAAACATCCAAATCCCAGGACAATCTGAAAAAGATCATTTGCAATCTTGACCTTTTCGGGGATCGAACCCGCAACTTCCAAGACATGGAGCTCGTCATACATACATACTAACATACGTATGTAGAGTTGGAATATTACCTATGTATCCAAGCCTCTACATTAACTTTTCTCCAAAACTTAAAATAATATTAGTATGAAAATGTATATTCAGACAGATTTTATTTAGGTTCTTTTGAATACACATATTCATGTTAATATTATTATTAGTAAGTGTAAGAGAAAATTCACGATATTAGTAGAGGCTTAGTTACATATATAATATTCCGACTGTACATACAAACGCCTTTGTTTCTCTGGTCGACTGGAAGATCCCTTCTGGAATAAGTCCACCATTTGTACCATTGTGTTTGTAATATTATGTGATTAATGTTTGTTTCTAAGTACAATAAAGTTTTTAAATAATAAATAATAATAATAATAACGCCATATTATTCAAGTAGACTCTAATAACTTCGCTCGCTTAGCTCGCTCGTTGTTTAATTCGTATTAGTTCCCGATAATTCTATGCGGCGACTTGCTAGATCGATCGGGTTTCCCCACGTCTTAAGGGATTACGTGGATCGGGTATTACCGTAGATTCAGACGATACCGGTAAGTGAAACTAGCAGCAACGACAGCGCTTATCCTCGCTTATCGATACTCAATTAAGAGCCCTTTACCCTAGACCAACTAGAACTACCTCCGTGGTGTAGTGGTCAGAGCGTTCGACTCATACCCGGAGGGCGCGAGTTCGATTTCCGGCGGGGGCAACGACTTTGTGTTGTTGTCCTAGTTTGGTTAGGACATTCTAGGCTGATCACCTAATTGTCTGATAAGTAAGATGATCCGTGCTTCGGAGGGCACGTTAAGCCGTCGGTCCCGGTCACTGTCTTTGACATTGGTCGTTACCTAAAAGCCATGTCAGAGGTCTTTAAGGCGGTTTAAAAACTCTAACACTAGTATTAGTCACTAACACACACGATAAGAAGAAGAACCTAGACCAAACTATTTTATTTATTTATTTATTAAAACTTTATTGATCCACAATTAAAATTGTTTACAATTGGCGGACTTAACGCTAAGAGCGTTCTCTCCCAGTCAACCCTAGGCATAAACAGATAAATTGTTGCTGCGCTAAAAATAAACAAATATTATTATATATTACATAAAATACCTTATAATATACAATATGTAACAAAAACCCTGTCCGATCCGTGAAGGTTATGTTGGGCAGCTTGTGTATGTTCTAAACTACATTTTTCCATACAAACGTAGTCTTCGTTTTATTTCGAAACGACATGCCCGGTTTTGGCCAAATTTTGATATTTCAAAGATATTGCACGTAAGGCATATAACTGGTTTTCACATTCAAAATATAACCTTTAAATAAAATATAGTGTGTTATATCATTTTTGACCATCAGTGTGGTAAACATCTACGTCAGTCGTGATACTTAAGGACATAATAAATCATGATCACACGTAAAGTCAAAAAGTATAAAATCAACAAAGTACTTACTAATTACAAAGAAAAAATTAATCAAATTAGTATGCAAGGTCGGTCGCTACGCGCTCGGTACAGTCCTCGAGGGATGAGCTCAGTTTTGCTGGGTGAGAGAGAGCGCCAAAAGAAAAGTCAGGTCAAAATATTACATTATAATTTTCCAAAACTAAAAACTGAATTTTATTTAGCCTCAAACTACACAACCGATTTTAAAAAAATACTATGGAACCACTCCGCAAGTATACCCTATTAATCAAAAAAAAAATCCAAATCGATCCGGGCATTTTAAATAATCGGTGATCAAACATAAAAATAAATACAAGACCGCGACGAATTGAAAACCTTCTTTTTTTGGAAGTCAGCTGAAAATAAAATCAATGTTTAAGAAAATGAAATGATTCATTTCTTTCTATCAAAACTTGTTCATGTTAATTTATTTTATGATACATACATACTATCACGTCTTTATCCCTAATGGGGCAGACAGAGAATTTTGGGTCTTGCGGTTCTATGCAGAGCCCAGGGTTGCAAGACCCAAAAGCCACTTTTAGCGTCATGGTGGGCGAGAAGATGGAAAAGCAATCAATACAGTGATGGGTTGCTAGCCGCATCGCCTGTTAACATGATTCGCATTTTCGCCCATTCCCTCGATCGATAATAATAGTATTTATCATTAATATTAGTTTATTTCACTAATATTTCAAACACAATATCATTAAAAACAAACTGATAACTGAATCAAAGTTTTTACTAGTCAGCCTGTAGAGGTATATAACCGATAGAAAGAGTGCAGATGTTAGGAGACCTTCTATAAGTCATCAATTGGGTACTTTCCTAAGTCCAAAATTTTGTAATAATAGAAAAATAAAGCGTCGCAAAATAATGTCACTTGTCTTTGAACATATCCATTTTAACGTTATTTTAAATTTATTATTGTAGAAAAACTAATAATAAGAGCGTTATTTGACTCCAAAAATCTATGACGTCACCTGCCTGTATTTCATACAAAATCCTATAGAAACTGTTTGTTTTGACGTTTAGAAAAAAGTTGCTGATTTGACTTGATGGAAAATAGCGTATGAAATGCTGTAAAATAGGTAATTAATCTATTTTTTAGCTGTCTATGGCAGTGACGACAAATAAAGCTAATTGGATTTAAGATTTAGTTATAATAAGTTAATTTGTGAAGTTAATCGTTTGGAACTATAGCTTCTTAAAAAGTGATTTAGTTTGTAGAGGATTTTAATTAGCTCGTTGAAATGGCAGTGGGCGGGAAACATAGCGCTACGAACCAATGGCCGATAGGGCAAAAAGGTTCTCGAATGGCGACCACGTACTGGCAAGCGAAGCGTTGGACACCTACCCACAAGGTGGTCTGACGACCTGACCAAGGTCGCTGGAAGGCGCTGGAGGCCTATGTCTAGCAGTGGACGTTATGCGGATGAAATGATGGTGAACGATGGATTTCTAGCATTTTGCTTAATATTTTCTTTTAAAACCAACTACGGAATAGCCAAAAAAAAGGAAAAGATTAAAGCAATCTATGTCTGTAAGTATGTACCTATGTATAAATAAATAAATAATTCGCGATTTCTCCAGCTCGTTCAATAATTCAAAGTTACTTGGTAGTTTTATGTCTAAATAAGCTTCTCTCCGTTTGACAAAAACAATCATCATTCCTCTGGGAGATACGAAGACAGATTTAGGTACAGCTGTATTACTTTTACTTTTACGTGAAGTTTTTTTAAGCGTAAAGTCTAGGACTTACTAAAAGTTGTATCGTTGAGATGGAACCAATTTAGATAAATATTCTTTGCAATCTTCTTTTTATCGTGTGTGTTAGTGATTAACACTAGTGTCAGAGTTTTTAAACCGCCTTAAAGAACTCTGACATGGTTTTAGGTAACGACCAATGTCAAAGACAGTGACCGGGACCGACGGCTTAACGTGCCCTCCGAAGCACGGATCATCTTACTTATCAGACAATTAGGTGATCAGCCTACAATATCCTAACCAAACAAGGACAACAACACAAAGTCGTTGCCCCCGCCGGGAATCGAACCCGCGACCTCCGGGTATGAGCCGAACGCTCTAACCATTACACCACGGAGGCAGTTATTCTTTCTTTCTTTCTTTCTTTTCTTTTGCAATACTATGCAGACAGCATTTTACATTACGTTAGTTAGGCAATAAGTGTTTTAGTATGCAATAATCGCTCATCATCATTATCATCATCATCAGGTTTTTTTAGTTTCCACTGTAGGAGCATGACCCTTTCTGTACTACTAGAGCTAAACTTGTCCAGAGCAGCCAGACGCGTTGGAAAGGTCTTATTGATTTTTATAAGCTTTGTTTAGCTTGTATTTCCTAAGTCGCCTTCTACGACATCCACGGGAGGACTTGGTGGTCCTATTCTACTCTGCCGGAAACCACACGGCAAAAACCGAGAACTTAAGTAAAATGTGTGAATATCCTTCCACTCCGACCGACTAAACCGAACAATTGAAATGAATCAACTATTTTTCGTATTAGGTAGGTCCGATTGGAATATTTTAATAAATGAATATGTAGCAGTTTACCCTGACGTTTCAGAGACTCGCTACTACAGAAGTGGAAGGGACCCATAATAAATCGAACCACGGGCTATAATAGGTCACTATAGTTTATTGTTATTAAAATAACAGACAACAAGTAAAAAAAAAATTGTTTTTTCTTTTCTCCATTTACACTAAGAATCATGACTGGTTAGTCCACATTTAAAAAAGGTACAATAAATAACTCTTAGTTCCCATAATTACGAATGGGTTCCAAATAAACGAGTCCAGCGCAGCGGGCGGCTTCGAACCTGTGACCTTTGCCCAGCCGCTTCGCATTGCAAATCAAAATGCACTTTTGAAAGACGTTTCTGTTATTATGCCTTGATTGAAATAAAAGTTATGTGAAATAAATAAATTAAGCATTCCTTCTATTTTTGGTTGCTGTAAGAGATTGCTTCGGCGATAAGGCCGCCTCTTGTACCTCATTACATGATGTTATTTCTTAAGTGTTAACAAATTGTAAATGTCTTTTGGTGCAATTAAGTTTCTTTTATTGTATTATATTAACATACATACTATCAAGTCTTTATCCCTAATGGGGCAGACAGAGCATTTTGGGTCTTGCGGTTCTATGCAGAGCCCAGGGCCGCAAGACCCAAAAGCCACTTTAAGCGTCATGGTGGGCGAGAAGATGGAAAAGCAATCAATACAGTGATGGGTTGCTAGCCGCATCGCCTGTTTACATGATTTGCAATTTTGCCCATTCCCTCGATCGGCTTTTACGATCTGCGTGGGAAGAGAAGCAGCTGGTACATTCTAAGTTTTTTTATTTCTCACAGACCAGCATGGGAGCTTATATTAAGTAACATAGATTAAACAAAAGGGATGTTGACTGGATCAAAAATATATTATTTTATTATGTCCGTCAACTAGATTATCCAAAAATAAAGGACCCATATTTTTTCGTTTTGCAAAGTAGTCAAAATTTACGAAGATACAGCGCTTCGAAGTTTCGGAGTGGGGGTGATTTGCGTCACCATTGGTTAAAAATCGTAGCCAATCGTGACGTCACGTGAAACTTAAATGCACTGTATCTTAGTCATTATTTTCTAATGAGAAAAAAGAAAAAATACGTATACTATAATTTTTAATAATCTATCTAATAAGCCAAATAAAAAAATTATAAAGCTTCAGTTAAGAATCGCCATTTTCGTATAAAAGAAAACCTCTAAACATGCGTAGACTCTTTGTGTATACCATTACTTCATAAATAAAAAAACTACTTGGCCCATAAACTCACGAAAAAGAAATTAATTGTAAATCCTACTTCCTACTAATATTATAAACGCGAAAGTGAGTTTGTATATTTGTTTATTACCTCTTCACGCTTCAACTACTGAACTGATTTGGATGGAATTTGGTATGGATATAGTTTGAGACTCGGGGAAGGACATAGGATATTCTTTATCCCAAAATTCCCACTGGGAGCGAAGTCCACGGGTACAACTAGTATATAATGAAAAATATTATTATATTCGTCGCGTCGTAGTACCCTAACATTCGTTCCTTCAGTCACACAGACAGACAGACAGACCGACAGACGTTATCGTCAAACTTATAAGGCCCCTCTTGTTTGAAGAGATATACCATAATAATGTTTCATAATAAGTTCTAATTACGAATACCTGTATACTTTTGAAACAATAGATTTCAATCACATTGCAAACAGAGAATTGAATTCAGCTTTCAGAATTTCCGATGAAAGCTGAGACGCATATACATTGTCCTTTTTTATTAAGTACAAATATTTTAAGGGGTGATTCAGTCCATCATATGAAACAACTTTTCCCAATAAATGTATATCGAAATACGAAAAGAAAATTTTCATTTTCCATAGTAATGATATCACGTGACTACTTCGATTTGTATGAAAACCGAAAAAATATTTTTCGTATTTCGATATACATTTATTGGGAAAAGTTGTTCAAAATGATGGACTGAATCACCCCTTAAAATATTTGTACTTAATTAAAAAGGATATTGTATATTTTATCTGTTAATTAATTAAAATATATAAACCCACATTACCACTCACTGACTCACTGACTGATTGACATAGTCGTTTGCCCTGTTGCGGGGTGGTAGGGGTTTAAGTTGATGTGTGGTCGTATAGAGGGTGCTCCAGTGTGTACCACAAAAATCTGACATTTGAGGATACAGGACTTCCCTTCCATACAACCTTACGAATTTTCTCCTCAAGCCGCACGAAAAACCGCGGGCCGCCCGCGCAACGCCCAAAAAGCTAGTTATCTGTTAAATTTGGATTACGTTATGTGATTTAGGTTTCTAGGTAACTCCATCTAACTTTGCGCTTTGAGATGTACTATACTATGCTTGTGTACCTATATGCTACACTTTGATATGTACTATATGCTATTCTTTAAAAATGTTCTATATACCATGCCTCGATATGTACTATTTGCTACGCCAATACACTGGTAAAACTAAAAAAAAAACTAGTAGTCCGAACCAAACTGGCTGATATTCGATTTTAAAAAATCGATTAGTATACACACGTACATACTTACAAAATTTCATCTAGCTTCGATTTAAAAGTTAACCGCGAATACCCACAGAAACACATACACATTTACATTTACAGCAGCTTGAGATCAGTCATTTCGGAAATCTTTGGGAGAGGCATATGTCAACAGTAGGCATTATCCGGCTGAAATGATGATACAAACGCCGAATTGTTCAAGTAGACTGGAAGAACTTCGCTCGCTTCGCTCGTTATTCAATTAAACTTCGTAGATAGCTACTCTAGAGGTGTGGACGGGATTAAAAATAAATTATTCGGTACAGTTTATAAAATTACGTCACAAAATAATGTCACTTTACATTCATTATCATCATTAGGTCTCCATTGCAATAACACGACCCTCTCTGTGCTACCAGAGCCATACATGGCCAGAGCAGCCAGAGGGCTTGGCCTACAATTTTCACGCTGGCCAGACGGGTTGGAGAGGTCTCATTGATGTTTATAAGCTTTGTTTAGCTTGTATTTCCTAAGTCGCCTTCCACGACATCCACGGGAAGACTTGGAGTGGTCCTATTCTACTCTGCCGGTAACCATACTTTACATTGATCATAATCTATTTTCTGCAAGATTTTAGATTTATGAATGCCGAAAATATTTGACTCCAAAAGTATGACGTCATGGTTGGTTATTTCATACATTTCCTATAGAAAACTTCAATTTCGACGTTTTTAGTGTTTAGTTTAAAGTGTCTGATTTGACTTGTTGTCACCTAGCGGATTGATTTCTCTAATCATCATATCAGCCACAGGAAGTCCACTGCTGGACATACGCTTCCCTTAAGGATTTTCTGATTCAATTTCTCTAATATCCTTTTTTTTTTTCAATTTCTTAACGTACCTACATACTAAAAAATAAATGAATAAGTACGCTACCATTATAACAATCTAGCCTATCATATATATATATTTAATCACCAAATTTACAGGATGGAATAGCTTCTCAAGCTAAATAGCTCCATAGCGGTATTTGTGCATACAACCTGTATTTGCCCTCAAATAGATTCACAAAGCAAAGCATATCTGATGTAATACGTGTATCACAGAAATATTGGGTTGGAATTTGTGTTAATTTCATTAGGAATTATGCTTTATAAAGCTTGAGCACCAGTTCCATATTTGTATTTACTCCTAGGAACACAACGTGGAAGGGAAATACCAGTAATAAATCGAGATCACTATAGTATATTGAAATTAAAATAACAGTCTAGAATGTAATAAAATCGGTATTTCAATATGAAAGTGTTCAGCCACCCGGGCATTTTGTATGGAAATGACGAATATTTTTTGTTTTTTTTTTTTTGACCGAGCGAGCGAAGCGAGCGAAGCGTCTCAGTTTCGAGATTAGCCAAAAATTCTTTTGTCCGTCTGTCTGTCTGTCTGTCTGTCTGTCTGTCTGTTCTCGCCTACAGGTCGCATTTCTTAACCGATTCTCATGAAATTTTGTTAGCAGGTTCAGCAACTAAATAGTTTTTTTTTGTCGAGCCAGTTCTTCGAATTTTTTCAAAATGGCGGAAATATGGGGGTTTATAATTTTAAAACTGCCGTATATCCGCCATTTCAAAATATTTTCAAAAATGTCATTAGACTTTTTTGTTGCCATTATGAAAACAATTTTTTTTATTTGAACCACTTTTTTGTCTGAACAACTTTTTTATACGTTATTCTTAAACGGGTTTAGGATGATTCGCGAAGTCTAGCTGACTGAGCCGTGACGGATATATAATACAAATCTTCTTACAAAATATACTGAAACTTTTTAAGGGTGAATTCAGTTCAGGTTACTAAACAACTTTCTTAAAAATACATATCTACCCTGGGGTCCACGAAGTAATTTCTCTGAATAACTATTATGGTTATTATTTTGAGTTTCTTAAGTAGTTCTATAAATTTACTCATATTTAACCGACTTTAAATAAAAGGGTTTTGCTTTTTTTACCTTTTTTTTGCCGTTTTTGCCTGGAAGAGATTGCAGTTGCGATAAGGCCGCCTTTTGACAGATGCTTGTTACTCTTTCACGTAAAAACTACTGAATGGATTTTAATGAAACTTTACAAATCATAACTTATACATCAGAATAACACATAGGCTACGATTTATAAAGATACTGCGCAGACGAAGTCGCGGGCACTAGCTATTATAATTATATTTATTGGAAAAAATTATCCACATGTATTTGCGCTTGATGCTGTTGCAACCAATGACCGACAAAACTCATACGTATGGCGAGTGGCTGATGTCTTCAGTAATATAAGTGACGACTACGACATCGACTTGTTCACTACTTCTATTCCTGCGGCTCGGTGTCGAATCAGATACGGTTTTTTTAATGTCGAGCAATAATAATACCGATCAAAAGTTAGTCAGTCAAACATCGGTCGAACAAACTTGATGTCGAGCAATAGTAGTACTGATCAAATGTAATGTCGATCATAGGTCTGTTGGGCAGCTGTTTTTCGCACAACTGAGGTAGAAAATCTTAGACCTAACTCAGACGACAGACTAATCCGTGACGCACTTCACACACTAAAAAGTGCGTCACGGATAGTCTGTCGTCTGCATCGGGCCTTACTAGCATGTTTTGTAGGGCGATGCAAATAGGCATTCTACCGTTCTTTGAGGTAAGTATTTCTTTTACTATTTACTTCAAAATTAAATTTTTTATTCAGTTACCTTTACAGGCACTTTTACACGTCAACATAAATTAATTTACTTATATTAAGTTATACTTACTATCTTCGCGGTGTATATTCTAGGTATTAAGATTTCTCTTTCCCTGTATACATTTTTATATGCATATTTCAGTATGTTATTTATACATATCACTGGTTACTGTGTTCTTGCTTCTAATATTTCATTGATCTTCTTTTTTCCCTTTAACATCTACTTGTGGAGACTTTTAAATGGCTTTTTATTTCTTATTGTTTCATTAATAATATGTACTTATATCTGTAAGTCTATCTTAAATGTAATAATTAAATAAACACACACGCGTCTGACCGAGTTTAGGGGAGTTACTCCAAAAGCGGTACGCAAGACGGACGTTACTGCGTATCCGCGTATCTGTGTCAAGCAACATTGAGCACTAACGTATGATTATAAAGTCTAATTTGGTCTGACACAGAAATAGGACGTCACTATCGTACGACTAACTTATTATTTTATGGAGTAACCCCTCTGTTTTAGGATGGAAACCGATTCTACAAATCGTCTTCTTCTTATCGTGTGTGTTAGTGACTAACACTAGTGTCAGAGTTTTTAAACCGCCTTAAAGGCCTCTGACATAGTTTTTAGGTAACGACCAATGTCAAAGACAGTGACCGGGACCGACGGCTTAACGTGCCCTCCGAAACACGGATCATCTTACTTATCAGACAATCAGGTGATCAGCCTGCAATGTCCTAACCAAACTAGGACAACAACACAAAGTCGTTGCCCCCGCCGGGAATCGAACCCGCGACCTCCGCCGAACGCTCTAACCACTACACCATAGAGGCAGTTACAAATAATTACCATATATCAATAAATAATGGTAACGTACAGTAGTATTGCTTTGACTATAAATCATATGGTTACCAAATTCCATAGAGATACTTCACAAATTAGATTATCGGCAATCTATAATTATCAGTTTCATAATGATCACAGCTTCTTGTTTTAAAGGACATATCTCATTGAAAGAGAAGCTAAACTAAGCGTTTAATAGTTATTGATTCTATTTTTTCCCAGAAACAGTTTAATTTTTATCATGAAATTGCCACTATGAACGGAGCATTTTATATTACACCTTTATTACATGTTATAATATTATCTGCCAACCTCGCCACGACCTCATTTTCGTAGCCAGGGCACAGATTACTAATAAGTTACTACGTAACAGATACATCACTTTCCTACAAACGCCAAATACCTACGCTTTATTTAACTAAACTTTCTAGCTGTCAAGCGACGCGAGGAAATATGAGCCTAACTGCTTTGACTCAACGGAGCGTTTTAAGTGCACAGCGGGCGATGACGTCGGCCGTTGTGAGATTACCTTAGGGTTGACTCAATGTTGTAAAATACAAAAATGAACGTGACGCATATTTATGAAAAGAAATTTTATTAAAAAGGATCTATAGATGATTTGACTTTAAAAGTTGTGACGTAATAAGAGCGTGTGATTTTCATAGAAACTTCATTAACTGTGGATGTACTGTACATCGCAATGAGAAACATACGATATTGAGTAATTCTTTATAGCATACTTTCTAGTTCACGTAAATCGTTGTTATATACTTTACTAGAGGAGCTTGGTGGCCCACACTAGTACTTTCGCATGTAAAGCGGCACCGGGCGTGGTCCGCACTTGGATGGGTGACCACAATTGGCTTAAAAGTTGAGCTCCTCTGTGCTTCGGAAGGCACGTATAAGCCATTGGTCCCGGCTGTCATATTGTATGGCAGTCGTTAAGCTATGTCAGATGCCTTAAGGCAGCTTGAAAAAATCTGAAACCAGTGTTGGCCACTTACACACACGAAAAACAACAACATATACTATCTGGATACAGTACATCGATGTTAAACTTTCGACGTTCAGTAGGACAATCAAACTTCATACCTACAAAATAATCTGATTGGACGAGACAGTACCAAATCCTATTCTATACGACTACCTACTTTTTAACGAAAAAAAAAAACACTTACTTTCCTCGTCTTTTGGCAATGTAAAAAACGACAATTCTTTATTGGTTCTTTGATTTTGACATTGGAATACCGCACAATAATGTCTTGACATTGTTAAATATAACGCTTGTTTATATTGTAAATATAATATAAATATAAGAAGATATTGTAAACAAACAATACGCAGTAAGCAAGTCTCATGCACGCGACTAAACATGCCGGAGTGCGGCGTCCCTTTGCCACTTGGGCGTTAGAAAACACGGCTAGCCGGTAGGTACATTTTGAGCGATCTTGATCGAGTGACGGAGGCCTGGCCAGGGATCGTTCTTACCAGTTTTAGGGACATGCATAGAAAGACTTTCAGCATTTATAAAATAAAGAGGTTTGGTTCATACAAACTATATATGATTTTAGAATTTCGCGGTCACAAGTTACGGGACTTACCGCAATTAATATCGACAACCCTTCTGCCGTCATAGTCACTGACGGACCGAGGAACTGCGATGTTCGGCTGTCAAGGGTAACCATATCGGTCTACCATCTTTCTTCGTCGTTTGTTGCATAAGTCCCTACACACAACACTGACGGTGTCCGTTCGGGAATTGTTTTTTGTTGTTAGCACACTCTTTTTGCAAAGCTCAATCACTGGATTCGATTCTTACAATCTATTAGGGCAGCGCCTTAGTCAGAGCTCGAAATAGCTTCGCTTCGCTCTACCACTGTGCATCAACCCTTACCGTCAACCCGACGCGTGCGCATCAAAACAGCTATTAATTATTTTGACGCGTTTTATATTAGAATAACTGGTTAATTGACTACATAACATTAGCATATAGTCACCGTCAAAGAAAACGGTGATGATTATAGAGGGAAATCAAAAGATAATAACTGTGTTATACTTACTTTACAAAGTCTAACAAAATATACTGAAACTATTTTTAGGGTGATTTAAGTCCATGATACTGAACAACTTTCCCCAAGTAACGTATGTCGAAATCTATATCTATCTATCTATCTATCTATACATTAATAAAACAGTAAAAAAAGTGTGTCTGTACATTAAATATATTTCCAAAAAAAATATTGGGGGCGATGGAGACGTAGTAATAGAGTAAGAATTTAAAAAAAAATGTCTGTCTGTTTGTCTGTTTGTCTGTATGTCTGTTTGTCTGTTTGTACACGCTTATCTCCGGAAATACTGGACGGATTCGAATAAAACTTTTTTTGTTATATAGCTATTAAGCCTGGGCAACATATAGGGTATAAATGATTTTGGAAAATGGAACGCCTGATGCAGAACCATTATGGTCCAGCTAAACTATAAGAGATATAAAAATGGCGCCTTAGTAAAAGTTGTTCAGCCTGATGAGCATTTTCCAGAGACATAAAGTCCACGCGAACGAAGTCGCAGGCTTCGGCTAGTATCAAAAATATTTTTTGGCTAACTCGAATCAGCTGATCGAGCACGTTGTATAGAAGGCCAAAAATTACTTCATCAGGTCGGTTGTGACTAAAGGCCCGTACACCACACCGGCTCGCGACACAAGAATCAAGACCTCCGGATGAGGTCGAAACATGTCGGCCAGTAGCTGACCCTATTCGTAAAAAACCCGTTAGTTAACACATTTTAATAATTACTTAATAGTTCGTTAATCCATACTAATTTATAAAGCTGAAGAGTTTGTTTGTTTGTTTGTTTGTTTGAGCGCGCAAATCTCAGAAATCACTGGTCCGATTTAAAAAATTCTTTCGGTATTAGATAGGTCGTTTATTGAGGAAGGCTATAGGCTATATTTCATCACGTCCGCGACTTCACTCGCGTGGTTAACGCGGGCGAAGCAGCGCACTGCCTCTAGTGAATAATATACGGGATAGAACTGAAATGTTTGGCATCCTTTTATGTATCCATTATTACCATGAAACAAAGTAATTTAAGACAAATTAAACGTAAATTGAAATTTAGTTTTACTTACATTTTGATGCTTTTTAATGACTGAGTAAATTACAGTATTGGTACGTGAAAAATTATCCTATACGTAAGTATGTTAATGAGTTAAATTAATGCCAATGATCTCCCTGTATAAATATTTCAAAATTACAAACCAATTCGATGTTAATTTTCTCCGGTCCAGTTTTTAAATCAAATCCATTACAATTGTGTACCTGAAAATAAAATAAAAGGAGTATTAATAGGGATTAAGAGTAGGTACACTTATTTTACTAACTAATTGTTAAAAAGCCGTCTTATCTTATACCTTTAAACGAGCAATTCTTGTATGTATGTATATATATTTATTTATAAATTTCTGTGATCTCGAAAACGGCTCTAACGATTTCGCTGAAAATTTGTATATGGGGGTTTTCGGGGGTAAACAATCGATCTAGATTAGTTTTATGTTTGGGAAAACGCGTGTTTTCGAGTTTTCATGCGTTTTTCTTTCCACGCAGAATATGGTCGCTAATTTCGTCGCGCCGCGACCGCCTTGATTTAGCTCAGTGGTTAAGGATAGCGACCGCTAGAAAGAGTGTTACGGGTTCGATTCCCACTCGGTGACTTACTTTTGTTTTTTTTTATGTTTAAGTTTATTTTTTATTTTTATTTTGCATTGTTTTTAGACAAGTTTAAAAAAAATAGTTAATGTTTGAGATGTAACCGAGCAAAGCTCGGTCGCCCAGGTACTAATATAATAAACGCAGATAAAGTTTAGGTCATTAGTTTAAACCATTATTTATTAATTCATTAGAACTTTAACTCATCATCATCATCATATCAGCCACAGGAAGTCCACTGCTGGACATAGGCCTCCCCCAAGGATTTCCAAAACGACCGATCGTAAGCAAACAAGAACTTTAACTATTTTTTTATATTCTTACTAGCTGAAACCCGCGACTTCGTTCGCGTGGACTTTATGTCTCTGGAAAATGCTCATCAGGCTGAACAACTTTTACTAAGGCGACATTTTTATATCTCTTATAGTTTAGCTGGACCATTATGGTTCTGCATCAGGCGTTTCATTTACCAAAATAATTTATACCCTATATGTTGCCCAGGCTTAATAGCTATATAACAAAAAAAGTTTCATTCGAATCCGTCCAGTATTTCCGGAGATTAGCGTGTACAAACAGACAAACAGACATACAGACAAACAAACAAACAGACAAACAGACAAACAGACAAACAGACAGACATTTTTTTTTAAATTCTTACTCTACTACTATGTCTCCATAGCCCCCAATATATTTTTTGGAAATATATTTAATGTACAGACACACTTTTTTTACTGTTTTATTATATGTATATAGATGTGGGAAACAAACAATAGCCTTGTACTGACAGATATAACCTTACTACTAAAACATAAATCAGTAAAGTTTCCACTAATAACTAACTCATAATATTTTGAGCAGTGTACAGAAAGTTTTATCCTCGCCTCCTCCTGTAACGCAGCGTCGGCTTTCTTAATCTTTCGGCGCCATTCACTTAAGGCTTGTCTCTACGTTTTTATTTTTCAAAATCTGTCAAAATTGATTCAAAAGTTGTCCTTTCTTTTCCGCTAGGTTTGTAGTAATGTCTAAACGCAATGCAGATAGAGTTAAAAATATATAGAGGTTACAGTATGAAAAACATGACGTAATGAAAAGTATCTCTAGTATGTTTACTTTTTTTGTAACATGTTATGTTTTTGTAAAGAATTGAAAAAGGTCATGTCACGTAATCTAATAGTTACGTTATGTTTTTAAAACTGAGACTTATCAAGCCTTCTAGATCAATGAACCAGAGGTATTACCTTTCAATAAAAAATCTGAGCAATGAATAACATTCTGGAGGGAAGTCTAGAATGTTCGAACTTCATAATGAAAGATCAATATTTATTAGTTTGAGCCAACGTGTACACGTGCAGAAAAAGATAGCAATGGGTAAATTTATTTATTTATTAAATCTTAAATGACCATAATGGTAGAAAAGGTGGACTTAATGCTAACACATTGTCTACCGGTCAGAATTTCGATAAAACAGATATAATTTATTTAAATCTTATACCTTTAAACGATCATTTCTTGTATATTTATTTATTTATAAATTTCTGTGATCTCTAAAAACGGCTCTAACGATTTCGCTAAAAATTAGTATATGGGGGTTTTTGGGGATAAACAATCGATCTAGATTCGTCTTATGTTTGGGAAAACGCGTGTTTTCGAGTTTTCATTCGTTTATCTTTCCACGCAGAATATGGTCGCTAATTTCGTCGCGCCGGCCGCCATCCGCTTAGCTCAGCGGTTAAGGACGCTAACCGCTAGAAAGAGTGTTACGGGTTCGAATCCCACTCGGTGACTTACTTTTGTTTTTTTTTTATGTTCCAGTTTATATATCATTTTTTATTTTGTACTGTTTTTAGACAAGTTTAAAAAAATGTAGTTAATGTCTGAGATGTAACTGACTGAGCAAAGCTCGGTCACCCAGGTACTTTTAAAATATACACGGTAATTTCTCATTGTTTTTTGGACCAATTGCCACTTTATAAGGATCGTTAGTAAAATTTAATTAGCTAGTCAAAATAAAAATTCAAAAACAAAGTAAAATCTTGAGATCAATTAGTACTAGCGCCAGGCACCGCCTCCGTCCGGCCGGCCGGAGTTCATCGAGGTCATGCGGTAGTTTTGGTCGGACATAACTACGTGGCCTCGATTTGTTTATCTTATGTCGTACACAAATTTGGATTACGTATATGGATAGAGTAATTTATTCACAATACGATTTTTTTTTCAAAACCAATGAAAAGTCAGCATGTTGTACAAAATAAGTAAGGGGTAAATACGTAACTTTATAAAAAAGAGCTGCATTATTCAATTCTATTGAAATTGAATATTTATATTGAAATAAGTAATATTTTTTTAATTGAAAATAGTTGTGTATATTACCATATATGTGCGTTATAGTGGTAATAACACACGAGGCGGAATTTTCGTGCCCGAACCGAAAGCGAGGGCGTGATAGAGCCGAGAGTGTTTAACCAATATACGCACGTATATCGCACGACGTTTTTCAACACACGTATATCTAAACTGATTTTTATTTTAAATAAACTCAACCATAAAACGGTGATGCACACGGCTGCTTTCCCACCGTAATACTTATTAAAATCAGCGCGGCTGGCCAACCATTACTAGCTGTTGCCACAAGGCAGAGAGCGAGCTCGGAAGTCAAAAAAAATAAATTTAAAATATTCCTGTTGCATAATATAACTTCATCATTTGCGTTTATAACGCAAGCGTGTTTTATGAACTACTTAATATATGTCTAAAGCCGATGAAATTCAATGAGATCCACTTTACGAGCAAGTATGTTGAAAAAATAATTAATATACAACATGGAAGGGACATACCCGTAATAAATCGAACCACAGCCTATACTAGATCACTATATTATAATGATATTAAAATAACATTCAAAAAACAAAAATAAATTAGACATTTCCATACAAATCGGCCAGGCGGCTGCACACGTTTGTATAGAAATGCCGAACTGTCATTATACTATAATCAAGTGGTCTAGTGTAGCCCGTGGTTCGATTTATTACGGGTATGCCCCTTCCACGTTGTATATTGGCACTACTGTGGGCACTACATTTATTCTAAACTGACGTCGAATTTGCGGAGCGTCTATGTACTGTAAATGCTAGGAGAACAATATTATATATTCAGATTTGTCGCTTAATACACGTTTATTTGGCTGTTATGCTACAGTAAACAATGGGCAAAATTTAAAACAAGTGCCAAGAAAGGGTAATTCAGTCCTTTATTTTTACCCACTTTTTGAAAGTTCAACTAGATCTTTTATCATTTTAGGGTTCTGTACCCAAATGGTAAAATAGATACCCTATTACTAAGATTTCACTGTCTGTCTGCGTCATCAGGCTTTTTCTCGAGAACTGTTGTATAGTATAACTCTATCTTTAATTTGACTATCGATAATTGATCTCGAAAACCCTTTACAATATCGATACAACTATCCATACAGTATAGTATCGTTCTCCATGCCTGCATTCTGCACACTTCAGAGAAAAAAGTTTGACTCTTCCTCTATGGTCTCATACGGCTGTCGCTGTCATTGGTCTAGATCTTCATTTAGTTTAGAGCTAAAAAATATACATACAGCACGAAAGTCATGGCATTCCCTTAGTTGGGAAGAGATATGATATTTAGTGATCTTAATATCTCCATGTGGTGGGTGGGAATTTATGTCTTCGAGCGAATATGTCATAAAATTATGATAGAACTTCACTTAAGGTAAGTTCGTTTAATCACTAATTTTATTTCCATATTCGCTCTCTACATAAATTACTTTGTAGACTTTGAGAGCTTAGGCAAGGAAATGTCAAGACTTTGTGCATTCGATAAGAAAGTCTAAAAACTAATTTTAATTCGTGTACCCTAATTAGGATTGATAGTTTTCTTTTAACTTTTAATAAAACCAAATATTTCAGAAACGGATCCCTAAATCGAAAAATGTTGTTCACAAGCTCAAAATATTTTGAAAGACCTATTTAACGATACCCTACACAATGGGTGAGTCGAGAAAAAAATCTTGTATGGGAGCTACAATATTTATTCCCTATTTTACTTTACTATTTTTTTTTGGCATGATTAATATGCCCCATGCCAAATTGCACTTGGTGGTAGTGGCTCGGCCTACGGCCTAGTAGGTAACCTCTGCCTTCGGCCTCAGGCTTCACTTGGTTGCTAGTTTGGAGGGTTAAGCAGAAAGCCCCCCTTCTCTGCTCCCCCACCAAGCAAGTAAGCTTCCTTCCTTACGCCTATCACTACAGTGCAGATCAAACAACCATATCAATCAGTCAGCCAGTCAGTCAGTGGTAAAGTATGTACGTGTATATTTATCGAAATCTAAAAGTAAATAAATTCGAAAAGTATTATCTATAGATAAGTTTATTTGGCTGTTATAAAATTAATTTATTGCCACAAAACTGTTAATTAAATAAAAATAAAATATTATTAATCGATATTGTATGTACATTACTTGTATGAAAAAAAAATCTATGCCGACCATGTCTGTCAGGTAATCAATCTATGCCACGCTATGCTTTGACACTTCCTTTGACATTATGACAAGTGACACAGTGTAAGAAAGTTACTCGTACGTTTGTTTACAGACTGTTCGACCCATATACATTCGTGATATGATTCTACACTGTGACAATAATTTTACGAAATCAAATGTCATTTTTTTTGTGAAGAGCGACGCGTCCTTGCTTCGTGAGGCCCATCGGCCATCTGACAATTTGATGTATAACTGTCAAAAATCTGTGCAACAAGAACAGTTTATTTAAATACACTCGCGAAAAAGCGAGACGGCAAGTACAATATTTTTCAGTAAGGCAAAAGGGCTTATATGACTAAAATCTAAAGCCACGCAAAACTGATCAATTATAGAAAAATGGCTCTAAAATTAAAACGAAAGCAACAAAAAAAAATTTGTACCACAATTTTGAAGATTACATATTTACTAATCTGCATAAAAAGTTTCAAAGCTGAAGTCCCTCTCGTTTGTGAGAAATTAGACCATATATGTTTTGGTAGAGGTGTTTTTGATGGGCAAGTTTGTGTTACAAAAATTAACTAATCATGTATCCACAACCACAATTATGCTAGAAAAGCGTTCTAGTATGCTATTAGCAAGTATCAGTTCTAAATTTCTGTTATTCGCTGAGAAATAAGAAATAGATAATGCCCATTTTCACGGTGCGTCCCCTTAACTGATAAACATCTTTTGAAAGAAAGAAAAAAAAATCTTTATTTGGTGCAAATTTACAGGAGTTACAATGTCCTTACTGACATTTCTCATTCAGGTTATTGGCGGTCTACCTCTCCGTCTCTTTTCTGCAGCCATGGGAACTTTTTCACGATATGGTCATCTAAAATAACTTATCTTCAAATTAAATGTCATATCTACAAGTAATCACGAAAATAACCGGTAAGTGCGAGTCGGACTCGCACACGACGGGTTCCGTACCTCAATCTTTAAACATCACGTTTGTTACATGAAAACTCTACTTAAAATCTTTTTTTACTTGCCTATGCGGTTCCACAATAGAGATATTTTGTACTTTTTTATTTTTAAAATTTATTTTATTCTAATTTTAGCTGTTGTTGTTATAACGGCAACAGAAATACATCATCTTGAAAATTTTAATACAGTCCGGTGACAGATGAACAGACAAACAGACAGACGGGCAGCGGAGTCTTTACCCTTTGGGTACACATACATACATACATACTATCACGTCTTTATGCCTAATGGGGCAGACAGAGCATTATGGGTCTTGCGGTTCTATGCAGAGCCCAGGGCCGCAAGACCCAAAAGCCACTTTTAGCGTCATGGTGGGCGAGAAGATGAAAAAGCAATCAATACAGTGATGGGTTGCTAGCCGCATCGCCTGTTAACATGATTTGCATTTTTGCTCATTCCCTCGATCGGCTTTTACGATCTGCGTGGGAAGAGAAGCAGCTGGTACATTCTAAGTTTTTTTTTTTATTTCTCCCAGACCAGCATGGGAGTTTACCCTTTGGGTACGGAACCCTAAAAAGATGATGCTAGATAATAATTTGAGTCACGATTTGTCCCCCATTAAATCATTCTATTCCGGAGAATCATTATACCGTATACGTAAAAATGAATGTGGATTTGACATGTTGGGAATTGCTTCGTAAATATTTTCCCATATTGATATTAAGTATGGCTGTCAAATTTGTCAAATGTATTTATGGTCATCTTCATCTTGTTGCAATACATCCTACTGATATTTTAAACGCGAAAGTTTGCAAGTATGAATGGACTGCCTCGTGGCGTAGTGGTTAGAGCGTTCGGCTCATACCCGGAGGTCGCGGGTTCGATTCCCGGCGGGGGCAACGACTTTGCGTTGTTGTCCTAGTTTGGTTAGGACATTGCAGGCTGATCACCTGATTTTCTGATAAGTAAGACGATCCGTGCTTCGGAGGGTACGTTAAGCCGTCGGTCCCGGTCACTGTCTTTGACATTGATCGTTACCTAAAACCATGTCAGAGGCCTTTAAGGCGGTTTAAAAACTCTGACACTAGTGTTAGTCACTAACACACACGGTAAGAAGAAGAAGAAGTATGAATGGATGTTTGTTGCTCTTTTACGTAAAAACTACTGAATGGATTTTGATGAAACTTTACAACAATATAGCTTATATATACATCATAATAACACATAGGCTACAATTTATAAAGATATTGTGTAAATTATTGAAATCCTGCGCAGACGAAGTCGCGCGCACCAGCTAGTATTACTTAAAGTGTCTTGACCATGCCACAGGTAACCCTTAAACTAATTTATGAACTACTGTTATTAGTTTAAAATAAGAATGTGAAGCTTTTCTACGCACATTTACGAAAAACGGCCACTTTTAGCTATTAGTGCGGAGAAAATCTTCACGTTCTCACTATAAACAGTAGTTCATAAAATAGTTTGAAGAGTTAGGGCTTAGTCAAGACACAATTTGAAATGATATCTCCGTTTCCTTTCAAATATTTATTTAATTGGGGGCAGCACTGTAGCCCGGAAAATTGAGTAGGTGAGCGTTTCGTCCCATTAAATTTTCGTCCCATTGGGACGAAAAGCTACTTTCAAAAAGTTAAAAGTATGTGTTGTGCGATTCGACCCAATATTTTTATTATTATATTTTTTAAATTTATTTTGTACAGATAGCAACACAAGCTTAATTAAAATAAAAAACAAAATATTGATTTGTAAATAATATTTATTTGTAATTAAAAGAAAATCATCAATAAAATAACAATAAAAGAGATAAAATGACTATTATAATCCGCTATTTTAATAATGATAACCACTGGTTACCTTTATTAGGTTGTCTGAAAACTACCTACTGCCTACCTACCTACTCAAAAATTGTACATTAAAAGACATTAAAATAAGGTGGCGCTGAGACAAGACAAGAGCCCAGCTCTTAAATATAAGAAGAAGAAGAGACAACACCTAGTAAGCCTAATTTAATAATAATATATCATTTATTTGAATTTTCTTGCAGACATTACTTTAAAAAAATCTATGGGACTAATCGCACATAGAATTGGGACGAAAATTGAATTGGACGAAACGCTCACCTACTCGGAAAATTCAGGAAGCCCCTCAACTATCTTAGACACAAAAGATTTTTTGTTATTTTGTCCGAAACCCTAAAAATCTTAATTAGCGAATCTCAAAAACCAAGCTTATTAAGTGCCTGTAAATAGATAAAACCTAATATAAAGTTAATTATCATACAAAACGCGGTTTTAATAAATTGCTACTGTTAATAATATGCTACAAAATTAATTATGTAAAATGCCTACGATCTACTAATTTGGTATTCATAACTTTTGGAGATAATTATTTATTTTGTAATTAAGTGTTCTTTGCTCGTTTAGTATTAAATATTTTAGGTTATGGTTATAGTAATTTATGTCCCTTCTTCTTATTGTTATGTTTTGAACTTTATCAGCCCGGTATCGGCTTTCCTCTATTAACAAAAAGTATCTAAGATCTTTCTTAGAAATAACTTAAGTAGGTAGGTACCTACTTAAAGTATTGAAATCCTTCAAATTGTAAAGGAAAATTAACATTTCAATAGCAGACCGAAACTTGATAACTAGATAAGTAATTAAGTGACGGAAATTGAAGTAATAAAGTAGCAAAAGAATTAATTATTTTTTGTTAGGGTTCCGTAAGCAAAGGGTAGAAACGGGACCCCACACTGTTAGCCCCAGCATGCCTGCCAGCAACAGTCTCAGGGTACCCGTCATCAATCATTCATGCATGCCCCTGATTATAAATAAATAAATATATAAGGACAAATCACACATATTGAGCTAGCCCCAAAGTAAGTTCGAGACATGGGATACTAACTCAACGATACTATATTTTATAACAAATACATATATATATATACATCAAAGACACAGGACAATTCGGAAAAGGCCATTTTTCAACTTGCCCAGACCGGGAATCGAACCCGGAACATCTGGGTGGCGGACTAGCATGGTGACCACTTCGCCACGGAGGTTGTCATTATACTGCTGCATCCGTTGTGGCTGCAGCATCATTGGCTGTCATACTCAATGCTTTACTGTAAGCTGGGATTATCCTAAGTTAGAGGACTACAGGCACAGGTGATATTCTGAAGCTTATACAGTCCTTTTTCAGCAGCAAATCTCGATGTAAGTGAGAAAGCCAATCTATACTTCCATACTTATATATAAAGCTGAAGAGTTTGTTTGTTTGAACGCGCTAATCTCAGAAACCACTGGTCCGATTTGAAAAATTCTTTCGGTATTAGATAGGTCGTTTATCGAGGAAGGCTATAGGCTATATTGCATTACGCCCGCGACTTCACTCGCGTGGTTAACGCGGGCGAAGCCGCGCGCTGCCTCTAGTGTACAATATAACCCAAAGATTCGGCATGCTTCCAAATGTTGACCCCAAAGCAAGGTAAGATATTGGGACTAACGGTATTTGGTGCACGACGGCCAGCTAATAGTTTGCATGAACTACTGGTAGTGGAAGCTCACGTAGTCTAAGATTAAACAGCATGTAATTTTTACTTTCGCATAATAACCAGAAAATTGATTTATTAATGAAGTAGTAATTATCATTTCAAATATAAGAGTGGGAGCGTGGCAGGGATATCTCACTGTCTCTTTCGTACGCGCGAGACCTAATTAATAGCAGTGACGTCAAGAGCGCTGTACGTGCATCCTTTTTCTGTAACTTGTCAGTTTCCCCCTCCATCAGATTTTAAAAGCTTTTATCTTACTTAATTTAGGCAGATTAAAAAAAATCTTTTTTGTTTTTCGGTTTTTTGCTTGGAATTTATTGCTTATAGGATAATAAAAAAATAATAGATTAAAAAACCGTAATAAAAGTGACTAGAGGTTGTCAGAAAATTGAACAGAATGGAAGAAACTCCACCGACAAGAGCTCCTCTCTTAAATTATGATGAGGATTAAAAGTGAGTTCCATAAATCAAAGTAACTTCACGATTATACCATCTAAACATCAAATGACACAAACAAACAATTTGAAATCAAACAATTCATAACTTACGTGCAACTATGATAATCTCCCTACCAAGTCGGCCAAACGAGCTATATTTTAATGCCTCAAATTTACGGTTACATAAAGAGCCGATTAAAATAGTATCAAAGATTTTTATCGCCTGCGCAGCGGGCGGCGGTGACGACAGAACGTTTGACCCGTGACATGAAAAGGTGGGTTTTGTAATCCGATAGGTACATATTCGCCCGTAAGCCTAAGGCGAGGTTTTTTGTTTAATGTATAGTATAAAGCTGGCTTTTGCGCATTTTCTAGATTTTAAGCGAAGATTGAAAGCGAAGCCAATATTAGGCCGCTAACCATAATATCCATGTTGGGTTTTCTCCAGGGCAATCCAATGAAATACGGACAGATCATTCTACACTCGTGTTCAATCACTTGATAATAATACAATTACTATTAACTCGAATGACGATTCTCTTTTACAACATAATTTTCAAGAACTTATTCCGCGCCTTACAAAAAGTATATTATGTCCTGTATTTTTTTTGTGCAATAAAAGATGTTTTATGCGCCCGCTGCGATCTTGAAAACTGCACCCTTAGAGTCCAATAACATAGACAATAGAGAATATGCACGCATTTTTTTATTTGCTTAATAAAATCCTTATTAACCACAGTAAACAAATATGAAAGAATTTATAAAATATCTTATTCAGCGACGAACCTATGATACTTTAAAGTTTCAATTAGAGAGAGAAGTTCGATATGGACTGGTGGCGTCATAAATACATTTGCTATAGAAAATAGCGTTTTTGAGAGTGTGATAGACATATTTTCGTAAACTCGCTATATCTCGTTCGTTTTCCCCCCAATTTTTATTCTGTTTTCACTGTTAGTACTTTACTTTCGAATATTTACGGATAAACTGGTTAGATAACACATATTTTTTTCATGCATATTCCCTATTCATAAAAACGTAGTCTAGTTTTTATTTTGACAAGGCGAGAAAGGGGAGAGGTGCGAGGAGGGGGAACGGGGACGCATATTGCGCAGGATTTTAGAAGGTTCCGTTCTCTATACTCATATTAATTCTGTAGCTTTTCTACCCGTTCAGAGGTGCTATTTTTCAAACGCGGAGTCACTAAAAGAACGTTTTTTGTATGGAAAAACCATTCGTTTAGGTGACTCCGCGTTTCAAAAATGGCACTTTAGGATAAAATTAAATGTGATAGTTTATATGTATCTGTTTCGATTTTTATCGTCATCAAACTTGAACAACCTTTTCCCGGTCCCAATAGACAGTCATAAACGTTGAGACGCGAATTCAAAGACAAGCAGTTTGTGCGCCATTAAAATAAATTGGGAGGGACTGATCGTGTTGTGTTTGAGAAATATATTTCATGTGTATCTGAAAACATTGATGGGATAGAAGGATAGCTCGTTTTTAACCTCCAACTTCCACGAGCTCAGTAGCCCGGCGGGAGTGCGCATTGCTAGCGCTTTGTCAAGTAAAGCCACACTGGATGTGGACCGCTCTTGGATAGGTGACCACAATTGGCATAAAAACTCGAGCTCCTTCGTACTACGGAAGGCACGTATAAGCCGTTAATCCCGGCTGTCATAATTCTATGACAGTCTTTACGCTTTAGCAGCTTAAATAATCTGAAACTAGTATTGGCCACTTACATACGAAAACACAAAAAAATACCCTCCCACTTAAAAGGAGGGGTCTTTTTAAGTGGGAGGATTAAGTCAGTTATAATGAGTACCACTCCTAGACTTCTTGTGGATGCCGAAAAAACCACTTAGGAAATACAAGCTAAACCAAACTTATTGACACCAATGAGACCTCTCCAATCTCCAACCCGTCTGGCCAGCGAGGAGAGTGTAGGTCAAATCCTCTCGCTACTCTGGCCAGGTATGGCTCTGGTTGTACAGAGAGGGTCTTACTCGTGCAGTAGAGACAAAATAATCGGCTAAGTGTGAATAATGCGTACGCGCAGATCGCCGACTGGACGAAAATGCTAATCATGTTTCTCTGTAAATCAATTAATTTAATAAAGTACACAGACAAAATTAATAACTGCAAATGATTTCAAAAAAGTGTTATTTCTGTACGCACTTTATTTCCAATGCGTCGTAAAATACCCAATTTGTCAGAGCTGTAAAAAGATAATTTGCGACGCAGCGGGCAGCGATCCGAGATTATTTAGTCGTTTATATGACTCAATGGGCGATATGCTGTTAAACCGCATAGTTTTTGGATAACAGCATTTCATAAATAGTTCAAAATCAGGGGCTTGGCCTGTGAAGCATGCTAGAATAACTAATTTTATAATTCTTTTTGCCAGGCAATTTTTTTCTACACTTTTTCTATTTTTACAGGTTTGTACTTAATACAATAGAATAGCTTATTCATATTTATCAATTATTTACACCATTACTTATTATGTACACGGCAAAATTAAAAGACTTTCAAGCAACATCATTATTTCAACCGCATAACGTCCACTGCTGGACATAGGCCCCTAAGGATTTCCAAAATGACCAATCTAGAGCGGCTTACATCAACGTTTCAAGCGTTTATCTCCAAAACTGAACAGAACTGAAATTCATCAAAATAAAAACCACTGAAAAAACTTGATATTACGTAAAGAAAACCGCATCGAAATCAGTATATCCAAAAGCTACGATGCTACAGACAGACTCACAGTCAGGCACCTCTTTTTAGGGTTCCGTAGCCAAATGGCAAAAACGGAACCCTTATAGATTCGTCATGTCTGTCTGTCTGTCCGTCCGTATGTCACAGCCACTTTTTTCCGAAACTATAAGACCTATACTGTTGAAACTTGGTAAGTAGATGTATTATGTGAACCGCATTAAGGTTTTGACATAAAAATAGAAAAAAAACAGTAAATTTTGGGGGTTCCCCATACTTAGAACTGAAAATCAAAAATTTATTTTTCATCAAACCCATACGTGTGGGGTATCTATAGATAGGTCTTCAAAAATGATATTGAGGTCTCTATTAGCATTTTTTTCTAAACCGAATACTTTGCGCGAGAGACACTTCCAAAGTGGAAAAAAGTGTGTCCCCCCCCCCGTAACTTCTAAAATAAGAATATGATAAAACTAAATAAAATATATGTTGTTCATTACCATGAAAACTACCAGCGAAAATTGGTTTGAACGAGATCTAGTAAGTAGTTTTTTTTTAATACGTCATAAATCGTAAACGGCAATTTACCTTTCATTTAATCAACTCAAATATAAAAATTAAAAAAAAACATACTACAAGACTTTTATACTACTAAGGAACCCTTCATGGGCGAGTCCGACTCGCACTTGGCCGCTTATTTTTGTTTGTGGCTAAAAATATTTATTTGTATTTGTTGAGTATTCTTAGATGATCAAAGAACATTTTAAAGCGGGGGTGTTTTATATCCTAATAATATTATAATATAAATATATAATATGCTAAATTAAATTTCCTGAAAATATCTAAGAAACCAAATCTTAGTTTAAATCAAAGATTTACAAAACAACATAATCTCTTAGACACGGCCCGACCCAATAAATTTTTCCAAGGTATACGGCGATATAGTTTTTCTGATGATTAAAAAACTGTTTATAATAAGTATTTATACTATATACTTATTATTAAGGTATTTTTTTTTCTTTAGCCATGTGATAATGCAATTAAACCATTTCTTCCTGCAAATTTCTTTAAAACCAATTAAGTAAACCACTTTCTATTTTGACGACATACGACCTGCTATTCAAACAGTGAGCATTTTAGGCGAGTTTCTATATAGACTATTTGCTGCTAGCTGTGCCCGTGGGCTTCGCTCCCCGTGAGAATTTCGGGATAAAAACTATCCTATGTCCTTCCCTGGGCCTCAAACTATATCCATATCAAATTTCATTTAAATAGGTTTAGTGATTGAAGCGTGAAGTGGTAACAAACTAATATACAAACTCACTTTCGCATTTATAATATTAGCAGGATTGTTACCATTTGATACTAACTCAACTAATCTTCAATCAAAATGACAGCTTAAAGAATTTGTAAAACAACATAATCTCTTAGACACGGCCCGGCCTAATAAATTCTTCCAAGGTGGGCGACCGAATCATTAAGACATGTAATCCACCAGTATCCACTTTCGAAGCATCAATCATACACTCATACATATGTATGAGGTGACACGTATTAATATAACTGCAGAAATATTGAGTTATAACATATGATGGACTGTGAGAGTTGAATTTTATTATTTTACTGATGCGGTTAAAATGATGAACTATCTGTTAGAATCATAGTCAAACCTTTTTTTTGACAAATAACTTTGGTTGACCTAGCCCTAAAGTAAGTTCGAGACTTGTGTTATGGGAACTCAACGATACTATATTTATAAATAAATAAATAAAAATATGGGGACAAATTACATTGATTGAGCTAGCCCCAAAATAAGTTCGAAACTTGAACTAAATACATATATACGTAAACATCCAAGACCCAAGAAAATTTGAAAAAGGCAATTTTCCAACTTCCCCTGACCTGGGATCGAACAAGGAACCTCTAGGTAGACAAGCATGGTAACCACAATGCCATGGAGGTCGTCAGGATTTATTTATATATCTTTGGTTCAATTTAATTTCATATCAGTCATCATTAACCAGTTTCCAGTAGTGTAACAAACTGCCTTTCGCATAAAACTATATATATATATATATATATATATATATAGGCTACCGACTTCTAAAAAGAAGGAGGTTATCAAATTGTCGGAATCTTTTATTTTTCTTTTCATGTATGTTCACCGATTATTCGAAGACGCCTAGACTGATTTGGAAAAATCTTTTTTTGTTTCAAAGGGCATATTTGTTAAGTAGTCCCTTTTTTTATAAAAATCGGTTATGTAATATGGGAGTGAAGTCGGTTTTTAGTTTTGAAATATACCATTTTTTTTTAGTTTTTAAGAAAAAAAATATTTTTAGGTTAAATTTAAAACATAAAAAGTAAATTAAAAAATCAGCCACCCAAACAAGCAAACCGCCGTTTACAAAGCCCGGACTCACTCAACAAACACAAGCTGAATTCGCGAGCTGTTTTCTAAATTACGCCCGAGAATTTAGAAGTTGGAGTATTGTGGCTGCTGCGCTCAGCTAATAATGCTAAGTGAAATTACGACCTAATGCTGTGTTGCAGATATCTTGTGATATACTAATATATTATAGTACCTGAAGATAAAGTAATCAAATTATAAAAGGTTTATAGATAAATCATACTAATTAAACTACCACAAAAGTCAGTTATTTGTTTTTTTTTCGTGTGTGTAAGTCGCCAACACTGGTGTCAGATTTTTCAGACTGCGTAAGTAAGTAAGTAAAAATACTTTATTGCACCAAAATACATAAAAATAACATGCGTACGTGCCTTCCAAGCATGGAGGAGCTCTAAAATAAATGGGATCTAACTCTATCAATATAACTATTTTGTCATAAATCAATCATTTTTGACTCAGGACGCATTACAAAAGGCTGTTTTCTAAATTGCTTTGAGTGGCGACTGAATTTAACCCAATACCGTTGTCATTAACTAGTAAATAAAAACCAAAGTCAGCCATTCCAACCAAGCAACTTCATTTGTATTAGTCGCATATTGATTGACGCATTTATAAAAATACTATACTCCCATGCTGGTCTGGGAGAAATAAAAAAAACTTAGAATGTACCAGCTGCTTCTCTTCCCACGCAGATCGTAAAAGCCGATCGAGGGAATGGGCAAAAATGCAAATCATGTTAACAGGCGATGCGGCTAGCAACCCATCACTGTATTGATTGCTTTTCTATCTTCTCGCCCACCATGACGCTAAAAGTGGCTTTTGGGTTTTGCGGCCCTGGGCTCTGCATAGAACAGCAAGACCCAAAATGCTCTGTCTGCCCCATTAGGGATGAAGACGTGATAGTATGTATGTATGTTTATAAAAATATATTGTATCATTTGTGTGTAAACAATTGTTAATTGTGAATTAATTAAGTTTTGAATAAATGGACTTACAACGCATTATGTGACTAATACTTACTTAATAGCAACTACATAGTTAACAAAGCGACCACAAAGACAAGCTGAGTTGTGAGTTGAGCAAACATTCGAGCTATTTTCTAAATTACGCCGGAGAATTTAGAAGTTGGAGGATTGTGGCTGCTGCGCTCAGCTAATAATGCTAAGTGGAATTATCAACCTACGCTGCTTAGATATTATAAGGTATTGCTTAAATATCCATGTACATAGAATTTAATTAAGGTCGATAAATATACTAAAACTATTTTAAGGGTGAGCTCGTTGAAGTGGCAGTGGGCGGAAACATAGCGCGACGAACTGATGGCCGATGGAGCAAAAAGGTTCTTTAATGGCGACCGCGTACTGGCAAACGAAAAGTAGTGCACTCACCTACAAGGCGGTCAGACCTGACCAGGGTCGCTGGAAAGCACTGGATGCAGGCCGCTCTTGATCGGTCGTTTTGGAAATCTTTAGGTGAGGCCTATGTCCAGCAGTGGACATGATAATGATGATGATTTTAAAGGGGAATTCGGTCTGCAATTTAGTGAACCACTTTCCTCGAATGGACATGGAAAGGAAGACATTTACAATTTTGGAACACTTATTAAGTAGCAATATGTAATGGGGTACAATCACTGACCTCCATATATACAAGTACGCTGGACCTATGATTAGCCGGGCCATAGTGAGGCGATTTCATTTTCGCCATTTTGGCGCTGATCGTGAAGCAAAGTAGAAGTGGGTGGGAACGGAACTAATATTAGAGAGGGACAATGACATCGATAAAAGACATTTCCTAATTAGTTACGTCAGATTTAGTTCTGTTCCTACGCATTGGGGGCGCTTCAAATAGGCACAATAAAGAGCTGTCATTTCTTAGGGTATCATAGGTCCAGCGTACTTGTATATATGGAGGTCAGTGGGTACAATAGACCTCCTTATCGCCAAAGCAATCTTACAGGCAACCAAAGAGAACAATGTCGAAATATGAAAAATATTTTTTGGCACTCCGTACAAACTCGGTTCGGCTGATCGGGCAACTTTTATGGGAGGCCAAAAATTACGTTTCACATTTAGAAACGGGTTCGTTGGGGAAAGTTGTTCAGTATCAAGGACTGAATTCACCCTTTAAATAGTTTCAGCATATTTATTGTTAGATGTTGTATAATAATTAGAACGAACCGAAAGCTTTAATATCAATGTACAGTCTGCATCAGAGATATCAGACCCCTCCTCTATCTATATCTTAAATTTTCTCTAAAAAAATAATAATGAAAATGTATATTCAAAAAGACTTTATTAAAATCTCCCTGAATACAAATTTTCATGTTAATATTATTTTCGGTTTATGACAAAATTTAAGATGTAGGTAGAGGAGGGGTCAGGTATCTCTGATGCCGACTGTACATAGAATATCCATAGTATATAAATATAGCACCTAATAACATAAATACCTAATAATACTTATAATTAAATTTGTAAGTACTTGCTTCTTCCTTTTAATTGAGTAAATATACTCTCAATCTATCATAAGTTGACTGGATTAGATCCCTACATGGGATAAGTCCGCCTTTGTATATTTGCTCTTTCCTATGGTGTCTTTGTATTTATTTTAATAAAATAAAGTTATTACAAACAAACAACATAGTCCAATATTCCAGATTTTCTATAAAAATTCTGTCCACTCTCAATTACCTAATGGACCTATCTCACCGATCAAAAGAGCTGGTGACCACTATAAATAATAAAAGTATAAACTATACACTACCACTAAAACTGATTACACTTTCGGGAAAATAGTTTTGTAGGAAAAAACTACAATTTTTTATGGCACAATATCCTGTAATAAAAGAAAAATGTTGTACACAAATTGTACGAAATTGGGTTTTAATCGACTCCGAAAAAAGGAGAAGGTTATCAGCGATATATTTTAAACTAGACTCCAGACTTTCCAGGTTAGAAATTATATTTTTTTAAATTAGACTATGCCCTTTGTTTTCGGCAGAGAAGAATAAGAACACTATAAATAGGTATTTCTAAGGATGTCGTAGAAGGCGACTTAGGAAATACAAGCTAAAGAAAACTTATAATCAATAAATTTATTTCGGTTTTTCCCACGGAACAGAGAAAAAAGTGTTTTCTGTTCCGTGGTTTTTCCTACAGGCTGACTGACAAAGAGTGCATTAGCATTAAGTCCACCTTTTGTACCATTATTGTCAAAGATTTCATAAATTAATATAAACATTATGAGACCTCTCCAACCCGTCTAGCCATCATAGAGATAGATAGATAGATAGATAGTTTATTCACAAAAACTGCATCACATACAAATAAACTTACAAACTATAACTTATCCTAAAAAGTTTTTAATTTACATGCACTATAAAATTATAAATGTATGTGCTGCAGCAGTGCAAAAAGGCCAAAACTGTGCGTGGTTAGCCTGTAAGGCGACACACTGGTTTTCAGTTTTAACCTAAGGCAAAGGTAGAGGGTGCAGGCTGCACTAAACGTGACCTTTATGAGGCCTCGACAATGCTGTAAGAGGCATCTTTCTGGAGGGAAAAAAATTGTTTGAGCCAACGACACGAAAAGAAGAGGGTGTAGGCCAAATCCTCTGACTACTCTAACCTAATATGGCTCTTGTAGTATAGAAGTTGTGCTCCTACAGGGGAGACTAAAAAGACCTAATGATGATGATGATGATGATGATGATAATTAGATATATTGGTCCAAAACTTAGGCTGGTGTTTCAAAAGTCAACATGTTTAAGCAAAAGTAAGTTGCCAGCATAAGAACTTGATTACATGATATTAAATTAATCAGTACCTTTATCTTACAAGATCAAGCTATGAAGCATTATTTATTTAATATTTACGCATAAGATGTGGTAAACAAATATTTTACATAGCTTAAAGAGTAGTTCCGAAGGTGACGACTCCATAATTTTTCTTAAACTGCACTAAAGTTATGTAAACAGTTATCTGACGTCAACAATTATAAAAATTAACAACTATTTTATAAAAAATGTCTAAAGATGTTAGATGAAATGATTTAGACTTTTACTTTGACTATAACATCTGATAAGTACATGATTGTCTGGCTGGACAGTCATGTATCTGATGGTGACGCAGGTTTTATCAAGTGTATTTTTTTCTTTCATTGCAGCGAGTTTAAAGAACTGATATTAACCGCTGTATGTTGTACCTACCCATTTGAAACAATTTAACTACATGATAGGTTTGCAAGCAGAAATAGCCACGTAAACGTATAAAATAATGTAAAAATATTGTAAAAAAATAATGTTCGACAGTAAAGACAGATTTATATTTAGGAAAAAATTAACCACGATTACGTCTATGTTTTGATAATTAATAAATACGTTTATTTTATTAAATAATTACCGAAATAAGAAAATCACAACAAAATATAATTAAGCTTTTCTAGTCGCGTATAGGCCGTCATCAGTCGCGTTCGTAACCACACCTTAACCAACGCCTGTATAATTCGATCTACAATTTATGCAAATTTGAGCCCTAATGCTTTATAATACGATTTTTACGATTTTCCATCTATAATGGTAAACTTATGTGAGTTTAGGTTCGAAATTAATTCTGCGTAGAAAGTTACCATTTAATATTAATAAGATTGGGTTCAAAGGTGTATGGGACGCGAACCAAAAAGATGTTTTAATTATTTTATGTGTGAAAGATATTTATGAGCGGCGACTATATTGGTTTTAAAGTTGGCAAATGCGTAGGTACTTCTTTGTTTGTTTGTTAAATCTTTATTGTACATAAACACAAGACACAAAAATACAAGTTAGAAGTAGAAAACAGTACAAAGGCGGACTTATCCCAGATAGGGATCTCTTCCAGTCAACCTTGAAATAAGAGGACAATTTACAACACAGGGTAGAGAGTGGGTACAATATACATAGAACAGAAAACAGAATCCAATTAAACCATTTACTAAGTCTTTCAGTCTTTCTTCTTTATGTCTTAAGTATATTTATAACAGACTTCAAAAAGAAAGAGTTTATCAGTTTTAATGTATTTTTTTATGTATATATATTCCTCGATAACTCGAAGATGCCTTGATCAATTTGGAAAAATCTTGAAATTTTTTTAAAAATGGATCCTTAAATCAAAAAATGGTATTCACATAGTCACATTTGACCCCACACCGAGAAAAAAATTCTTCCACTTAAGATTCAAGGTACTTACCCAAAAAAAAATTTGCGTAAGTTAATTTACCACTTTGTAGACATGTTTTATGTCTATACACATGCTAAATTACAGCTTTCTAGTACTTATAATCTTTAAATAAATATAACCGCTAAATAAATATATCTTTAAATAAATATATCTGACTAATATCTCTTTTCTTCTTTTCTTTTCACTGGCTACTTTTTAATTACTTTTCTTAATGTTCGTATGTGCCAATTTTATAGTTTATGCATTTTATATTACTTTATTGTTCGTTTATATGTTATAGTATGTACTCCTATTATTTTAATTGTATAGGTACTTGTATTTTTCTACACTGTTATACTCTAACTGCGCCAACTCCCCCACATCTTTTATAGTCTTCTTTACCCAAAGGTTGGCTGGAAGAAATCACTTTAGTGATAAGTCCGCCTTTGTACCTACTATATTTGAAATGTACTTTTGATTATTGTCATACTTAGTTGGTGCAATAAAGAAATTTTATGTTATATTATCTTATCTTAACCGCGGACAGACAGACTGACAGACATGGCGAAACTATAAAAGCTCCTTGTTTACTACGGAACCCTAAAAATAGTTTTGAAAGTATTATTACTTTAGAATCCTAATAGAAAACATCAATGTCTTTATTTATCAGCTCTCAAAAAAAGTAACAAACCTTTTTAAATCTAATTTGATTTAAAAAGCATTTATTGGGTTTCCCAGACTGAAAAGACGTGGAACAAAATATATAAAGTACAGGTATGTCACTTTAAAGGTATTTGGACAAAAAGTGGAACACACATCGATACAGCCCGCTGTACACGGGTAGACAAATTCGGTATTTTCCTAAGCCAAAAATAAATTATTTTGTACTGATAATAAAATAAAACGTCGCAAAATAATGTCACTTGTCTTTGAACATATCCATTTTAACGTGATTTTAAATTTATTATTGCAGAAAACTGACAATAAGAGCGCTATTTGACTCCAAAAAACTATGACGTCATCTGCCTGTATTTCATACAAAATCCCATAGAAACTGTTTGTTTTGACGTTAAGAAAAAAGTATCTGATTTGACTTGTTGGAAAATAGCGTATTATGGGTGAGTAGCGTTAAATTGCAATCTGAGGGTTAAGACAGCTATAATTATCATCATCATCAGCTATTAATTATAATCAGTCAATCTTCTTCTTATCGTGTGTGTTAGTGACTAACACTAGTGTCAGAGTTTTTAAAGGCCTCTGACATGGTTTTACGTAACGACCGATGTCAAGACAGTGACCGGGACCGACGGTTTAACGTGCCCTCCGAAGCACGGATCATCTTACTTATCAGACAATCAAGTGATCAGCCTACAATGTCCTAACCAAACTAGGACAGCAACACAAAATCGTTGCCCCCGCCGGGAATCGAACCCGCGACCTCCGGGTATGAGCCGAACGCTCTAACCTCTACACCACGGAGGCATTAATCAGCTGACATCTTGTGATCTTGAAGAAGCTGGTCATGAAGTTAGCGAGCCTCTAACTTCATGGTACATTCGAAGTTTATTCTTTTCTCAAAAATAATAATAGTAAATTTGAGCTTCCTTTCTGGTCACTTTTTATTTTGTAGCATTGTATTATAATTATGTATTGAAGATGATCAATAGCTTTTGTTGAACTTTGTGACGATAATGCCACTTGAATGGCTGGCATATTAAATTAATTTTCTTTTTATCTTTTTTACAAGCTTTTTCACCTGTCCCATTCAGAGTGACCTGGGTCTTGGAGGGTTATTTATATATGTAATTGTTATAAAATATAAAATCGTTGAGTTAGTATCCCATAACACCAGTCTCGAACTTACTTTGGGGCTAGCTCAATCTGTCCGTATATAGGTATTTTGCCCGTATTATTTATTTATTTATTATATCTATCGGTCTATTAATCTATCTGTAATCAAATCTTGCAAGTTAAATTTGACCCACTTCCAGGTTTAAGATTGAGCTGAAATTTTGTACGCATACGTATTTTGCGTGACAATGCAATATAATAATGACAAGGAACTGGTCTGATGATGGAGTCGGAAGGCCATTTTCCTAATCAGTCATATCCAAAGGATTGAGAGATTCTTGTTCAATTAACTATCGGCCTATACATCCAATTGGATGCCTTGTTTGAATGTTTAGGCCAGGATAGGCGTCCATTTGGATAGCTGGTTTAACCAGATGGCTGCGACATATATTTTGGAAAACTATTTCAAACTTACGTAGTAAAAATAATTCTATGTCTATGATTTTAAATGTTATTTTCATTCAATTTAGTTTCGATTTTTATAGAGAAGGCCTCTATAAAAATCGAGTGTGTTGAATGATGATGATGATGATGAACAAGCGTATCACTAGTATATGTTATATGAGATTATGCAAAACAACGCGCAAATATTTAACGCTCAGAATTACGCGTTTGACTCTCTCGCATATTTTATCCTGCTTTATGTCCGCGAGGGAATATTAAAGCCGAAATTCACAGTTGAAACCGATTGAGCCGTAAACAAACTGAATATTTCATACGTGAATTAATATAACTGACTGTGAACTGCGGATTTTATGGGTCAGGTTTTGGTATCAACGTACGAGTAGCTGAAACGATATTATAACATTCAACATAAGTTAGTTGCCATAGATAGTTAATAAAACCCTCGACTTTCTAAGGTTCAGCGTTCATAACTTTTCAACAGCTGAACCAATTTCCATTAAAATTGCTAAAAACTCTTTTTTTTTTTTTGATTCGACCTTAAAAAATACATACAGACATACACCATACAAATTTTACCTTTCTACCACCAGCAACTATTTTTAATAGCAATATTAGTACTTTGCAAGGGGAACGAGAACGGGTACGGGAAGGGGAACGTGATCGGGAACGGGCGGAACAAAGTTCGCCGGATTAGCTATGTTCCTCATTTCTCTGTACTTATATTATTGTATTAGTGCAATAAAATGATAGATAGAATCCTAGTATTAGTCACTAACACACACGATAAGAAGAAGAAGATTATAAAACGCAGACTAACTTTGTTACTAGGTTTAAACCATTAACCGACCAAATCAAGTTGACATTATCAGAGGAGACACTGGCATATTACTAGATGTCAACTTAATTTGTTCGGATAATGGTTTAAACCTAGTAACAAAGTTAGTCTGCGTTTTGTAATCTTCTTCTTCTTATCGTGTGTGTTAGTGACTAACACTAGTGTCAGAGTTTTTAAACCGCCTTAAAGGTAAATAAATGATGTTTGACTTTGACCATTAGAGTATTTTTCTTTCTTTCAATAAATATGTCGTGTAAATAGATTCATTCAGGTCGATCGCCATTCAACCAGCATTCATTGTTATATGGTACACAGACTCTTTGCTTTTCATTATCACCGCCATATCCAATCATGTCTGCGGATTGTACGGAAATATTTATTGTTTGCGAATATTCAATTATTTTCCTTTTACGAAAAACGAACGAAATTTTTTTGGTGGCAATAGGTATATTTTTCAATAATCTTATATATTAGAGATACAGAATTAACCTTTTAACCGCGAGCGTCGCATATATGTGACAAACATTGTCGGGCCCATTCCGCGAAGGTCGCATATTTGCGATAAAAAAAATGCTCGTATGGCACATAACTTACGTATGCATATCCGTTTTTGGTTGTAGATAGGTATGTTAGATTTACCATGTCTCGCGCTGGGGGCACGACAATTGATATAAAGTTTCGCGGTGAAAGAGTTAATATAAAATCGAGGGTGTTGAACGGGTGTCTGCAGACCCCTCGACAAGGCGAGAATGGGGTAGAGGTGCGGGAATGGGGAACGGGGACGCATACTGCGCGGGACCTTAGCAGATTCCGTTCTGTATGTAATACTTTTATTAGTTATAATTATGAGGAGCTCGGTGCCCCGGCGGGAGAGTGCATTGCTAGCGCTTTCGCAAGTAAAGCGACACCGGGCGTGGTCCACACTTGGATGGGTGACCACAAGTGCCATAAAAATTTCACGAGCTCCTCCGGGCTTCGGAAGGCACGTATGAGCGGTGGTCCCGGCTGCCATCATTGTTTGGCAGTCGTCAAGTTAAGTTAGATGCCTTTAGGCAGCCTGAAAAGTCAGTGTTGGCCACTTACACGAAAAACAAACATTAAGTAAGTGAGCACAGAATATTTTGACAACTTCTTCTGATCAGGAAGAATTTACGAAAAACTAAAAAGTATTCGTCTTCCCATACAAATCAGTAGTCGGCTAAACGGATTCTACATATATGAGAAAACAAAAATAATTATCGACTTTTTATAACTTTTTGTACAGTAGTACAGAAAAGTAGTACAGTATCAGACAGATATTGCTCCAAAAATTTGGCTGGTGCTTAAAAAATCATCCTGTATAGCTATGAGTTCTAGATCAAGCTGTATAGCTACCTGTTAGTACATTCATTATTAAAGTAAGATGATCCGTGCTTCGGAGGGCACGATAAGCCGTCGATCCCGGTCACTGTCTTTGACATCAAATTCAAATTCAAATATATCTCTATTATCATAGGATATTTATAATATCTCTTAATAATCGTCATTGTTTTGTTGCACAATTGTTGACGTCAAATGGTTACTTACAGCTAAGTTTACTACCGCTTCCAAAGCGCTAGTGCAGAAGAAGCGGTAACAAACTGCACTACAGCATTTGGTTGGGTAACATTGGTCGTTTCCTAAAACCATGTCAGAGGCCTTTAAGGCGGTTTAAAAACTCTGACACTAGTTTTAGTTACTAACACACACGATAAGAAGAAGAAGAAGTACATTCATTAAAGGCTAAAGGCTACCTAAATTTTTCTGGATCCAGTGCTGCCCCAATTTCGAATAAATTATTTGAAAGAAAACGGAGATATCATTTAAAATTTTGTCTTGATTAAGCCCTAGATAACCTTTTAAACTATTTTATAAACTATCTGACGTGAAGTTTTTCTACGCACATTTGCTAAAAAAGGGCCACTTTTGTCTAATTTGCAAGAAAAGCTTCACATTATCACTTTAACTATAAGTTCATAAAATAATTTGAAGGATTATCTAGGGCTTAATCAAGACAAGATTTCAAATGACATCTCGGTTTCCTTTCAAATAAATGATTTCAAACAGGAGCAGCTTTGGAAAATTGAAATATTCGCACAACGAATCAGTATTGCGATCCAACGCGGTAATGCGGCCAGCGTTCTTGGCACTATGCCACGTGGGCACGACTTTTTAGGCTAAATTAGTAGTTAACTTTTTTCTGTATGTATATTTGTAATTTCTTTTTCTTTCTTATTTTAATAAAAAGTATTAATTTCCAGTATTCCCCTAACAGGCTTATGTTAGTAATCTCACAACTGCACAAAAACTTACGCAATAATACTAACGCGTCAGTCTAACTTGTCGCAACTTTAACAATTAGAACTATAATTTCGTTGCCAGTTTACGCTGCGACGTCTTATTATAAATTTTACTTGCCTTGTTATATTTCAGACTACATTGAAAATTCCCATGCTGGTCTGGGACTCCCATGCTGGTCTGGGAGAAACAAAAAAACTTAGAATGTACCAGCTGCTTCTCTTCCTGCGCAAACCGTAAAAGCCGATCGAGGGAATGGGCAAAAATGCGAATCATTTTAACAGGCGATGCGGCTAGCAACCCGTCACTGTATTGATTGCTTTTCCATCTTCTCGCCCACCATGACGCTAAAAGTGGCTTTTGAGTCTTGCGGCCCTAGGCTCTGCATAGAGCCGCAAGACCCAAAATGCTCTGTCTGCCCCATTAGGGATAAAGACGTGATAGTATGTATGTATGTATGTATTGAAAACTAGTGATTTTTTGGAAAAAAAAATTTTAAACAAGCTTTTATCTTAAACATTCAACTTAAAAGGTTAAGGTCAACAAACAAGCCCAAACTCGATGGGGTTGCGTTTCATTACAGAGTTCCTACGGCCATATCCCGGCTTCATCATCAGATCAGCTCCATGTCATCTATTGCACTGTAACATGATTTACGTATGCGTGCAAAATTCAGCTCAATCGGAAACTGGGAAGTAAGTCAAATTTAACTTGCAAAATTTGACATACGAGTAGACAGACAGACAGGGTAAAACTAAATAAAATCAAGTTTTTTTCATGAAAGCATCCAAACAGAAGTTCAGACAGGATGACTTTTATCGTTTTAAATTCCACTATCTTTATTAATTTTCTTCATCATCAGCTTTGAAAAACCCACTGCTGGGCATAAGCCTCCCTTCAATTATCTATATAAAATCTCGTTTGTTCTTTATTTTAGTCTGTTTTTAGTATTTGTTGTTACAGCGGCAAAAGAAATGCATCATCTGTAAAAATTTCGACTGTCTAGCTATAACGGTTCGTGAGATACAGAATGGAAACAGACATACAGACAGACGGACAGTAGAGTCTTAGTAAGAGGGTCCCGTTTTCACCTTTTGGGAACGGAACCCTAAAAAGAAAACATAGAAATAATATTTGAAGATTTTATTTGTACAATAAAGGCTTCTTGTAGTTATTATTTATTTAATTTACCCACTGATGTCTTTATAATTTGCTTCATTCAATGTAACCCAGCGTCATAAATTTATCTTAAAAACAAATTCTTGTCACATATTTATAATCAAACCCATCGTTTACCAAAAATCGCGCATATGTTAATTCTAAACAATGGTTTTGTAATAAATGAGACTGGAAAAATAATAGATTTCCAAATTAGGATAAGTTTATGTGATTTTAAGCGACCACCCAAATTTTAGGATCAATTTGTAGTTTGTACCTTCTTCGCTCGTAGATAAGTTAGTTAGAGAAGCAATATATCTTAAAGGAATGTGTTTTATGCCTAATTTATAATAGGGATGTGAACTGGATACATTCTTACGTCTTTATGTCTGACGAGGTAGACGGAACTAGGAGCTGTGAAACCCAAAGACCGCTCTTAGCGCAATAACGGAAAATATAATCAAAATAGTTTTAATTAAATTCAGATCTCGCCCATTCCCTCTATTGGCTTTTACATCTGCGTGGGAAGAGAAGTATCCGGTACATTCTAAGTTTTTTTATTTTCTCCCAATCCAGCATGGAAGAGCATGTGAACTGGGTCAAGAAAGTATTAATCAAAATAGGGATAAGTAAAATATTTGACTCATTAGAAAGGCAGTGAATGTACTAATAAATGAACAACTTTTAATATGGGACCATACCTGAAATTGCAAAAAAAAATCTGTAGCTCCATACATTTTGGTATTAACTTTTGTATGGAATTCGTAATTTTTTTTAAGATTTCTGGGATGAAGGAAAACTTATTCACATTGATTAGTATGTTGACTTCCTTTCGGGTTGATATCCCTTTTCCGTTACGCGTTCTATAATTATTGTGCATACATACATACATACTATCACGTCTTTATCCCTAATGGGGCAGACAGAGCATTTTGGGTCTTGCGGTTCTATGCAGAGCCCAGGGCCGCAAGACCCAAAAGCCACTTTTAGCGTCATGGTGGGCGAGAAGATGGAAAAGCAATCAATACAGTGATGGGTTGCTAGCCGCATCGCCTGTTAACATGATTTGCATTTTTGCCCATTCCCTCGATCGGCTTTTTCGATCTGCGTGGGAAGAAAAGCAGCTGGTACATTCTAAGTTTTTTTTTTATTTCTCCCAGACCAGCATGGGAATTATTGTACACTCTATTTATTGCAAATAAAAAAATTATCTTACCTTATCTTTGCGTTTGATATTTTGATAGTATACACTACTTAAGTGTATTAAGTTTACAGCCAAATATTTGCAGAAGCTGTTTATTCTAAGTCTATAACAATATATGTGGCCGTCTTTGTGCCCAGCACCCGTAAAACTCTAGTATACATCAGATAGTTTGTGAGTAGCACTCTATTTATGTATGGTTTAATGTATGTAATTTACTTTAGAGGAATTTTAATTGGAAGAGCTACTCTTACTAGTATGTATAATAACCACCATTATTCTCCTCGCCATTTCCCTATCTGGGGTCGGCTCCGTATGTCAACTGTTTCCACTTCTTTCTATCATTCACCATATTTGCACTAGCCCCTCGTTCCTTCATATCTGTCCTTACACATTCTATCTACGTCTTCCTCGGTCTTCCTATCCCTCTGCAGCCCTCCACCTTCAAATAGACCATCCTCTTAGCCAGATGTTCGGCATCCAGCATGACTCGACAATGTATAGAATGTATATCGGAATTTTTGTCCAATATACATTCTATATATTGGACAAAAATTCCGAGTGCTGCCTGCAACAGATTTTATTTCATCCACTAAGATGGCTTGTTATTTATGAACCAGTTCATTATCGATTGAGACCATTTTCCTCTAATTGTATGTCCTGCCCATTTCTTTCAATTTTGTTACTGTTCTTATATAAGTACCTACCTATGCTGATATTGGTTTCCATTTTCGTGAACGACGACCTCCGTGGCGTAGAATGGCCTTTTTCAAATTGTCCTGGGTCTTGGATATTTATCTATGTATATGTTTTTGTTATAAAATACGAACTCAACGATACTGTCGTTGAGTTAGTATCCTATAACACAAGTCTCGAACTTACTTTGGGGCTAGCTCAATCAATGTAATTTGTCACTATTCATTTCCAAAAATAGTTTTAAAAGGTTTCTTCCTACCTGCACCAGAGTAAACAGTGAAGTCGGGAAACATTTCCTGGACCCTTGTCTCGCTTACAATTGGATTTTAAATATGAACAATACAGCTTCCTGCTAGATAAATTTTATTTTATAAAATTTGAGAAAAAAAAGACAAATGTTTGAAAAGATATTAGAAAAAAAATCGAATAAAAAAATTATGAAAATTTTTGTGTAGGTCATAAGTAATATGTATGTTTGTTTAAATTTTTAAATATCTTTTTCTTTTTTGCTTGCGCTGTAATTACCCCCAAAAGATTGCTATCTCAGCATCACCCATTGGTTGACTGGTAGAAAAGGCCTCTCGCCTTATATCCGCCATTAACATAATTTGTAATAGAGTTAAATAAATAATATAATGTTTAATTTTTTATTAGATTATTTAAGTTTATAGTTTTATTATTTTAATTTAGGTAGGTTTTTTAGTTTTTAGTTAAATAATTGTTGTGTAATATTTATTTATTTTGTGCCATAAAAACTATTTTGCTAATAAATAAAAAATAAAAGTAACCCTTTTAATGTTTTAATACATCAAGTAGAACCTTTTGATGCAGTTTCTTATTTATTTTATAAACTCAATAAATTTTAGGTTTTAATATGTTTTATTCACCTTCTAACTCCCTTTTAACTTTACTCCCATGCTGGTCTGGGAGAAACGAAAAAACTTAGAATGTACCAGCTGCTTCTCTGCCCGCGCAGATCGTAAAAGCCGATCGAGGGAATGGGCAAAAATGCGAATAATTTTAACAGGCGATGCGGCTAGCAACCCGTCACTGTATTGATTGCTTTTCCATCTTCTCGCCCACCATGATGCTAAAAGTGGCTTTTGAGTCTTGCGGCCCTAGGCTCTGCATAGAGCCGCAAGACCCAAAATGCTCTGTCTGCCCCATTAGGGATAAAAACGTGATAATATATATGTATGTATTCACCTTCTAAAAATTGTACCTACATACTAAACTACAAAATAAAAGTAAAGTTTACGTTACAAAAACAAATCAATAAGAACACCTGTCTACACCAATTTCATAATCTTTGAAAACCAATGTTTTAATAAACTAAAACCAATATGCATAAACTGTCAAACTGTTTATATGATAATTTAAGACATAAAAAAGACAAATTTAACCTCCGAGCCAAAGTCAGGTTAAATTTATCACCTCTTGTTTAAATTATAGGGAATTTTATTAAGCGGAAAATATATGCATTGTGAAAAACATCAATTATACTGGTTCCGTTTTGCTTAGGGCGTCCATAAATATTGTAAATGGATTGGATTCGTCCATGTTGGTTTGTTAACCATTTTGTTTGAAGCAATATTAGTTTTGGCCAATGATTTGTTGAATGTAAAATGTACAATTTGTTGAATTGTGTACAATTTATTTTACCTTACACAGTTTTGCATCAGCAGCGGTATTGATTTTTTTATTGCATATTTGTTATATTGAATACATACATACATACATACTATCACGTCTTTATCCCTTAATGGGCAGACAGAGCATTCAGGTCTAGCGGCTCTAAGCAGATAGAGCCTAGGGCTGCAAGACTCAAAGACCACTTTTAGCTTGATGTGGGCAAGAAGGTGGATGAAGGAATTGAAATAGTGATGGGTTGCTAGCTGCATCGCCTAACAACCAACGTGATGATTTATAATTCTAGAACTAATACTAGTTCTCACGTAAAGAAGTCTCACTCAGCAAAGAAATTCAAAGAAATATCTACTTAATGTGGTTAGCGATATGGTTTAATTTAGCTCGCGTCAGTACTCGGCACTCGTTTAAATACCTAGAAATCCATTGCAAGCCAATTTCATTCTTTACTCTAGACAAGATTTATATAACTGAATTTCCCACTCCGAAGTGGTCGCCGCGCGCATAGTAATACTGTTAGATTACCTGTGTTTACCTGTGTTCTACAATAAAGAGATTTTGTATTTGTATTTGTTGGTATATTTTTGATACCTAAACGGGGAGTGACACAGGTTATTTTATCAATCCGTAGTGTGCATACAGCTTTATGTTATTTGACCAAAATAGTGCAAATTTAAGTATTTACAACTAAAAAGGCTGTGTTTAAAAGTTACTTACAAAAGGCGGGCAAAAAAAAAAACATTTTAAAAATTTTAAACAACACTTAAAAGAGCAACTCGTAAAATAGAAATTAAAACCCCCGGCGACGAAAGACACAGTTAACTGTTAAACTGGAGTTATAAACAGTGGCTGAGATGGAAAAACTTTTGCCCACAGTTTGAGACACACTGGCGGAAAGATTGGACAGCAAAAATGCTTGATAAACAATAAATTTTAAAAATATAAAACTTGAGAGATAAATATAAGAACAAAGTTCGAGAGAGAGAGACAGACAGAGAAACACGCGCACGTCGCGCGGCTTACTATAGCAAAAAGTGTCGTTACAACTTTTGGTCTAAATTTTTTCCGTCTAGCCTCCTTTCGCAACGCTCCTTTCGCAACGCGCAATAAGGAACTTCGTTCCAAATCATTAGATATTCTCTTAGTACTACTTTCTTGTGTCTGATTTATTTTCAAACCCCGACAAGAAAGAGGGTGTTATAAGTTTGACACTAAAGTCTTTCTTTCTGTCTGTGGCATCGTAGCTCTCGAACGGATAGACCGATTTCGATGCAGTTTATTTTACGTAAGTCAAGTTCTCTTGTAGTGGTTCTTAGCTTTATTTAATAAAAGGTAATAGGGGTTAACGCTTGAAAATTGGGGTTTTGTAGTTTGTTTCGCAAATAATAGATGGGGCTACGGATATTAGTTTTACTATTTAGTTCCTCCACCCGTCACTAGATGGCGTTAATAATGATAATAAATAAATTCATTTATTTCAGATGTCATAGATCCATATATAATACACTTATTAGAAGTTCACAAAATACACAATTAAATAGCAATAAAAATGTTAAAACATAAAACTTTTGAACGTCGGGGTTTTTTAATTTGCCTGTCTAATGAACTTGTGAAATAAAAGCTAATAAATGATTAGAACTTATTTTTTGTGAAGCTTTATCGTCGTTATTCTAGAACCTTTTTTGCCCCATTGGCCATCGGTTCGTCACGCTATGTCCTGCCCATTGCCACTTCAGCGAGCTAATTCGCTGGGTTATGTCAGTCGTTTTGTTCCCCTACGAATGTCCTTATTTCTGTTTCGATAGGTAGGTAGAGAAACACCCATAGTAAGAGACCACGTTGCCATAAGTAACTGGTAAAACAAATTGGATGCTGAGAAAAAAGAATGGTTGATAGAAGCAAAACATTTTGCTACACGTTACCAAAATTGAGTGACTGCTGAACCCAGGGCTACTAGTAGTTAAAATGTGTTTTAGTTAAAACTACATTGTTCAGCTAATTAGAACCAAAGTTAGGTATCTAATAAACAAATTGGAAATAGCAAAACTGGTTCAGCTATCACTTTTTTCAGTGCTTGTTTGCTGTGTAGACATAAGTAATACCTACCTATAAATCGAACATATTAGGAAATAAAATCATATTTTAGAAATAGGTGAATAATAAATAACAAATGCGTCGGTCAAACTTAACAATCACATATAATTGTGTAACCGATTCAATATGACTAATTATAGCGCCGACTAATTGAAAATTAATGGCGTGTTGAACTGCAAGGCATTAATTATAAACCATTCTGCAGTGTTAAATGAATCTGGTGTAAATATTTTGTTACATTAGAAAATTAATTAAGCAAATGTGAGCTAATTTCTGTTAAAATTACGGAAAATAGATAATCCTACTAACAATATTAATGCGTAATGTTGAATAGTTGCTAAACGGGTTGAAAATAAGAGTAAGAAAGTAAGACTTGTGAGAACTCCACCTGTCCCAGCTAGTACTAGTGTGTTCCCACATCAAAATTTATAGAGGTCGGAGAGCAAGAGAAAAATAGAACCAGAGACTATACTGCAAACATTGAGCTTTCTATCCCTATCTTGCTCTGCAAAAAAATAACGACATTAACTTTCCTTGGGTTGCCATTCTAGTGCTGATTAATACGTAGGATACTTTTTGTCCCGAAAATGTGATATTCCCATGGTAAAGACTTATGACCTATCATGTTGGCAACGCCACTGGCAACAGCTAAAACTTATGAATAAATATATTTTTGATAATTTTTGTAAAATATGTACTTATACAGACTTTAAGGTAGAATCACGCACGAATCGACCTTTAAAAATAAGTTTGTCTAAATATTTATAGTATACCTATGTACCTAAAGGTCAAATGGATTTCATTTAGCTTCATTTCTTCTCCTTTGATTTAGTTTCTATCAATCGTGCACTCTTATTTCATATTAATTATCTTTAGATATTTTTCTAGACATTGGGGAAAACACTTACGTAAAGAATTGATGTTCGTCTCGTCTGTATATCATTCAGCTTACATTAGTCTAAATTCTTATAAAATCAGTTCTTTTATTTTGCTTTATTTCTTACGTATTGTTTAATTATATTTTCATGAAGTTATTATCTTTTTTTTTATTGTGACTTATTATTCGATGGCAGTTCTAAAATAGTTGGTTCTTAGTTCTTACACTTTACAATTTCCCTATCTGTGTGTGTCGGTCTACCGTTGCCGCAGTCTAAACGCTTCGTCAAACGCCCAGAGCTGTTTGTGTACAGTTGTCAGAATGTCTCAGTTAAATTAGCGAGCTCTGTAGTTTATTCCTGAGCTGTGTTCATTACCAGCACTATATGGAAAAGTTTATCATTGGTGCGCAGAATGCGGGGGAGCAGAAACAAAGTCCTAAATATGATAGCGGACAGGATGGATGAAGCCATCTTTAGGTTCACTGAGTTGCATGTTTACATGTCACTTAGTGAAACTTCGGTTGATGGATAGTAATTTTTTTTTCAACTTTTTTTCGCATATAGAATTTGTTTGTTTGTGGTAACTTTGTCTGAGACTAAAGGATTTTTATTCATTTTATTACTAGCCGAAGCCCGCGAATTTGTTCTCGGAGACTCTATAACTCCGGAACATGCTTATCAGGCTGAACAACTTTTGTTGTATTGAATAGGTCTTTTAAAAACATTGCGAGCTTGTAAACATCATTTGTAGATTTAGGTAACCGTTTCTGAAATATTTGGTTTTACAGTGCAAATTTTTGTCAAAGTCAAGTTTCCCCCCCCCCCCTCTATGTGCTAAACGGTTATATATGGACACGTGAAAAAATTCACAGCTGAAGTATGTATGTATAACAAAGTTTAAAGGATAAATTATCAGAGATAAGTAGGGTTTACAAAAAGTTATAGGCAACCAACTTCAGAAATGTACTCGGAATGGGAAAATTACAGACAAATTCTATAAACATTGTCTTTAGACGTTTTTAGTGACATGAACTCAAAGTTGACGTTCCCAACTACAGAACCCTATACTGCGCGTGGCCCGACACGCACCTGGCTTATTATCTGATTAAGACTCGAATGGTCTTAAATGCAAAAAGTCTATTTAGAAACTCGTCTAAAACGCAACTCGGATATCGTTTATATAGCAACTCGTCTAAGTTTCGAGTAGTCTCAAATGTTATTTGACTAAATGGGTACGAAGCCCTAAAAATAGCTTCGCACATAAGGTAAAACGTTTTCACATTGCCCTGTTTAGGCTTATTCTACTCATAATATAATGTTATGAAAACCGTTGTGTATGGGAATCGACAGGGTGTCGGCGTAGCGACGAGACATAATTGCGACGACGTACCTTCCGCTCTATTTAGCATCGAATATTACGGACAATACATAAAATATGGAACGTACACACTTATGATATGTATGTAATATTAAAAGATGGATAAAAATCATTAGACAAACAATTAGTTCATATGTCACGAGCTGATATTTCAGCCTAAATACAAAATTATGGGGATTGGACGTAAGCCCTTACGTATTTCATAACATAATATTATGAATAGAACAAGCCTAAACAAGGCAACAAGTAAACAGGTGGTATAGGTACTGCGATTTGTATGACTGAGGCACAAATCAACACAAAAACATTTTATATCATTGAAATAAGGTGAACATTGTAAAAAAATCTAAATGGCTAAAATATGATATTTTTAACACATTCAGCGCCATGTGAATCATTTTTGATACACATTGATAATTTTACTATTAATAATGTGTCTGAAATCCCTGGCGGTCAATGGGTTAAAGTTTCCAATACCAATATTTCGCCATTTTTGAAAAATTTCAATAAACTGAATCGCCAAAAAATTATATATAACTTTCGAACCTCCTCCCAAAATTTTACGATAATCGCTTGACAAATATGACCTATAGGCGAGAACAGCCGGACAAAAGCATTTTTAGACAATCTCGAAACTGAGACGCTTCGCTTGCTTCGCTCGCTCGGTCAACAACGCACTTTGTACTTTGACTGTTCTGTTTCATTCATATTTCGCGACATGCTTGTGTTAATATTCATTGAATTTATGCAGATGACTATGGAAATCGGATTATAATGTACATATTGTATTGGTTTTGGTGACAAAGAGTAATATTGATTGAAACCATGGGTGCAAGCCGTGTGGTTTCCGGCGAAGTAGAATACGGCCACTCCAAGTCCTCCCGCGGGTGTCGTAGAAGGCAACTTAGGAAATACAAGCTAAACAAAGCTTATACACATCAATGAGACCTCTCCAACCCGTCTGGCCAGAGTAGAGAGTGTAGGCCAAATCCTCTGGCTGCTCTGGCCAAGTATGACGCAGTACAGAGTGGGTCGTGCTTCTGCATTGGAGACTTAAAAGACCTGATGATGATGATGATGACGATGATGGATGTACAAATAATCACCATCATCGGAATAAGAACTGGTAGGATTTACAGCTGTGCTATTGAACTGCACCTCAACAGCCTTGTTTCTGAATGATTTAAAGATTCAAATGTTAATTCAGTAACTACACCTTTACAAGCACTTACACGTCAGTAAATATAATATACATCACGTGTAGTTTATATCAAAATTAAATTTATTTTTTAAAGGAAAGCTACCGATACCACCTTCGAGACCACTGCTAAGAAGAAACGCCGAAAGAAGCTCTATAGATTACTTTCTCACCTCACATCTACCTCACTTGTAAAATGTCGTATAGTAAATAAATTTCTCCATCCATATACGTAATCCAAAATTGTGTATGACTTAGTAAAAAAAAGTTGCGATAGGGATTTTCGATCGAGATTACGTAATTATGCCCGTCCAAAGCTGCCGCGTGACCTCGATGAACTCCGGCCGGCTGTCGCATCTGGCGGCGGTACTACTAAGTAATTGAGTTTTATTCAACATTTTTTGTTTCAGATTTTTTTTCTGTCCAGCTAATTAGGTCTTACTAACGATCCTTATGAAGTGGCCTTCGGCTCAAGAGCAGGTGAAAAATCACCGTGTGTAGTCCTTCAACAAACAGAAATCAGAAAGAGCTAACAACTCAGGTTAATTATAAGAAAAAGCACTTTTAATTGAGTAAAGCACAAAAAGTTTCGTTTCGAAGGCTACATCTATTAAGGCCGATCGATCGAGCCAGTTAGGTCAAAGCCTCAAAGCTCTATAAATATTGCAAAGCTTTTTCTCGAATTCATGTTTTCATGCAGGAAATTCTAGTGTTTGTATATTTTTTTAACCCCCGAAAGAAAAGAGAAGTGTTTATGTTTGACGTGTCTGTATCTCTGTGAGACTGTCTGTGGAATCGTAGCAACTAAACGACACTGATACGGTGTTTTCTGTTTGAAATCTAACTTGATGGTTCTTATGATTGATGGAAATCGGCTCAGCGGTTCAAATGTCATAGCGGTAAACGTTTGAAAGTTGGTGTTTTTTAAGCTCTACGAAAGGGAGTAAACTTACTTATCAGTGAACAAATTTTACTGCGGAACCATCCCTGAAATCACAAAAAAAATCTGCAGTTTTCTTCTTCTTCTTCTTATATTTAAGAGCTGGTCTCTTGTCGGTGGAGTGCTTTCCATGTCTCTATTCCTTCCTGCAGTTTTATACAAAATTTATTACCGACCGTGCCAAAATGTATGGAACTGCAGATTTCTTTTTTGCTTCCTTTTGGAAACCTTAAAGAAGCACCAACTTTCAAACGTTCGCCCTCTGTAGTACATAAAAAGTGAAGTATTAAAAGAACTAGAAAGCTAGGTTTCCTTTTATCAACATTTTCGGAATTAATAACTTGCGAAGTCATTGTACAAAATGGCCGAATCCTATGACGTAATGACCCGCCATTAATTGCTACACTGGGCTTTTGCCAATTGTTACTTCATTTTGAGTAATAAATCTCTTGGATTTATAGGCGGCCTGATAAAATACATAGGTTCGGTAATATCTAGTTAGGTTTCTAAATTAAACTTACAATTAATGCTATTAGTTTTACGGAAGTTACCGCGATTAATATAATTTTTATTCGATTACTTCGACGATCTGCTTTCATGGTCGCTGGCAGACTGAGGAACTGCGACGGTTGTTCGGTTGTTAAGGGTAACGTATATTGGTCTACCCTCTTTCTTCGTCGTTTGTTGCTTAAGGCTTACCTAGTAGGCCGAATTTTTGAATTTATGAAACAATCTAAGAAATAGAAAATACTGTTTAAAATCTGAAAAAAGATATGCCTTAGTTTAGGTTCTAGTCTAGTCAAATTCGCATTCAGTTTGATCTAACAAACATCACTCAATAATTAAAACTTTGAAAGTAATATTCGCTGAGTTCCCAATACCTTTTACATATTTAATAAAAACCGATAAAATCTGCATTCCGCGTCATTTTGCGACATGAATGTTACAAACATTTTTTTGTTATAACTGCAACAAAAATGATATCGCCCATTCCCTCGATCAGCTTTTACGATCTGCGTAGGAAAAACAGCAATTGGTATATCCTATTTTTTTTTCAATTCTTCTAGATCAGCATGGAAAGTACCTATTTTATTTGATCTATGTTTTGAGAATTCTTAAAAATTTTAAGAATTTAAAAAGATTTGTAGACAAAACAAGGAGTTTTAATGAACAGGGGGTAATTAATAATTTCGTGTAAATATTAGAACGCTGTTCCAACCAAAACCAGCGAAGATCACGGCCCGGTCAACGTCAAAGGTCAACATAATTTGTGGCAAATGTAGAATAATTAACCAGCTTTGTTTCGAGGAACAACAGGTGAAACTAACTAAAACTATCATTTGGCTCACAAACAGCAATCAACTTTTTACCCGACTGTTCCAGAAGGAAAATGTTTGTGTAGTAACGTGATAATATGCATATATATGCTTATTTTCAGTTACGTGCTTTGTAAGCTACGTGAGATAGATTCCAATAATAACCTGTTTATGTCAGTTATGGAAGTAGGTACTAGTATTTATTCTGTGATAATGGTTACTCTAATTTAGTATATATAAGCTGTAGTTGTATCCAATATAGTTGGAGTCGTCTCCCGGAGGTCGGGGGTTCGATTCCCGGCGGGGGCAACGACTTTGTGTTGTTGTCCTAGTTTGGTTAGGATATTGTAGGCTGATCACCTGATTGTCTGATAAGTAAGATGATCTGTGCTTCGGAGGGCACGTTAAGCCGTCGATCCCGGTCACTGTCTTTGACAATGGTCATTACCTAAAACCATGTCAGAGGCCTTTAAGGCGGTTTAAAAACTTTGACACTAGTGTTAGTCACTAACACACACGATAAGAAGAAGAAGGAGTCGTCTCTATGTAAGGAGTAGGTTGAAGATGGAACAAATACAATCAACGGCTCTCGTGTTTCCATCACCACTCCCAACCACAACGCTACCTACTGGACACCAACATCAACCCAACAGCATGGCACATATCATTTGTTATTACACTTGTTATTATGTTTATTTATTCGAATTTACGGCACGGTTTTAGCTGTGTGTTATCCGGCAGTCCGGTATACTTAGATTGATTCGGCGCTTGGCATAAAATATTTCCTCCGTGCTTCAGAAAGCATGTAAAACTGCTGGTATAGATGCCTTCTCACGATTCTACAGACAAATCAACACATTGATTTAGAAGTCATAAACTATGTTTTAACTTGTTTTATGTTATACTATCTCAACGATACTATGAAATTGTTTCACGTACAGACACACTTTTTTTACAGTTTTATTATACCTATATGTATAGATACCAAAATGACGATGCTCATAAACTAAAGTCGACGCTGACGAAGTCGCGGGCAACGCTAGTTTATAATAACATCCAAGACCCAGGACAGTAAAAAATGATAACTTCCCATTTGCCCATACTGGGCATCGAACTCAGAACCTCCGAAGTGGTGGAACGGCGTGTTCACTGACACTACTACCACTGGAGGTCGTCAACATCTAAAGGTCGCTAATAACACTTACAATTTTAATTAATACTTGTTCAAACAAAACAAAATTAATATACTTACTCGAGTCAGTTTTAAAGCCGATAGAATTTAATAATTACTCCGTTAAAGGTGTATTAAGACTGGAAGTAAACATCAAGAGAAACTTGGAGGAAACAAACCGACGGGAACGATAAGAAAAGCTACGTATTTAAAACTCTTCAATTTGATAGGCTTATAATTTGACGATAAAATTGTGCTAGCTTAAAGACTTGTATCCAGAGCCGTAAAATAATTATAAAAATAACCGGCCAAGTGTGAATCGGACACGGACAGTAATGGTTATGTACTATCTATAAAAAAAAACGTTTTTTGCATTGAAGCCCCACTTAAATATTTATTTTATATTGTTTTTAGCAAAGATTTAAAATATAGGAGTAGTGGTAGGTTTTTAGTATTTTTTGTAATGGTGGCAACAGAAATACATCATCTGTGAAAATTTTTAGCTATCACGGTTCATTATATCAGCCTGGAAACAGACAGTCAGATAGACGGACAGTGGAGTTTTAGTAATAGGGCTTCGTTTCTACCCTTTGGGTACGGAATCCTTAAAGAAATCGAATTGCCGATTTTGTTTATTTATATTTAAATATTTTACTATGAACTCGCTCCATCATTTTCTGTCCTTCGCCATCTCTGTACTAACAACCCCCATTTCTTTTATCCGGTCTCACGCATTCTTCCCACGTCTTTCTCGGCCTTCCTCTTTCTTTATACCCGTCTACTTTCAAGTCTACCATTTTCTTGCTAGATGTTCGGCATCCCTTCTCCTTTGTGGTCAAACCAGGTCAGCCGATGGCTTGTAATGTGTCGTATATAGGCGCCACTTTTAGCCTCCCTCTAATATACTCATTCCGGATCTTATCCATTTTAGTAACCCCAGACATCCATCTTAACATGCTCATGCATCTTATGATCTTCTTTCTTTATCATTGCCCAACGCTTTTCCGCATATAACAAGGCTGGTTCAACGATGATCATATATTTTCCCTTTCAAATTTGTAAAGGAATCTAAATGAAAAATATACTTGCTAATTTTACTTGCCGAATCCAAACGAGCGGGCGCAGTTAACTTATCTCATAATTTTAATAACGGCCGAGGTATTTTTCAATTCGTAGGCGGCTGTATGGGCAAATGGATGAAGTTGCCACTTAAGCTTGAATTCGCTCAGTTGTGTCCAAACTTTTGCAATAAATGTGCTGGGGTAGGGCGCTAGTGTAAGCGATCGTTACGAGTAGGTCAAGCCGCGCTACTATCCGTCTACTCTTTTCTTTTTTCATATTAGCGCGATCCTGATTCTATGGACATAATTTACAGAACACTACAAAGAATTTGGTTTCTGCAAATTTAATACAAATTCACATTAATTATTTTTTTTCAAATCAAATCAAATCAAATATATCTTTATTATCATAGGATATTTATAATATCTCTTAATAATCGTCATTATTTTGTTGCACAATTGTTGACGTCAAATAGTTACTTACAGCTAAGTTTACTACCGCTTCCAAAGCGCTAGTGCAGAAGAAGCGGTAACAAACTGCACTGCACCTTTTCTCCAAGGACGTCAACTCACAATTAAATTAATACTTAAAGTTAATGTGGACAGAGAATACATTGTTTTGTTTGTTATGTCATATCATAATTTAAATTTAATTTGTAGAATGTCAAAATTTTAAAGTAATGTCAAGTTGTAGATTCAGTTTGTACAAAATGTACCAAATTATGACATTTTCGAGTACCTATATTACAAACTTTAAGAGGGACCCGCGTCAAGCTCACGCCAGACTTTTTTGTCTTTAAGGTAGTCATCGGTCCTATAATAAGCCTTCTCACAAAGTACATTCTTTACATAAGTTTTGAATCTTTTGTCTGGCATATCAAGGATCGATTTTGGCAATTTATTATAAAAAAGTATACAGTTCCCCATAAATGTCTTATTAATTGTTTTAAGCCTATAAAACGGGGAAACTAAGTCATTCTTATTACGTAAGTTTCTATCGGTAAAATCGCTTACTTTATTGTATGAGGAAATATTTTTCCTTACATACATTATGTTTTCAAATATATACTGTGATGCTAAGGTAAGTATATCTATTTTCTTGAATAATTCTCTGAGTGAGTCTCTAGATCCTAACCCGTAAATAGCACGAATTGCCCGTTTTTGTAAAATAAAAATAGTCTGAATATCGGCTGCATTCCCCCACAGGAGTATGCCGTAAGACATTACACTATGAAAGTAACTAAAGTACACTAGTCTAGCAGTTGCTACATCTGTCAATTGTCTTATTCTCCTAACAGCATAAGCCGCAGAACTAAGCCTATTTGAAAGTTTAGTTATATGAGCACCCCATTGAAGTTTTGAGTCTATTGTAATTCCTAAGAAGGTAGTACTTTCAACAAGATCGAGTTTTTCACCATCTATCATTATGTCAACGCAGGCCTGTCTCACATTAGGAAGAGAAAATCGAATGCATTGGGTCTTTTTCGCATTTAACATGAGGTTATTGGCAGAAAACCAATCAGAAATAGAAGACAAGGTGCTGTTCACCGCGCTAGCGTTTGTGCTATGTCGATCTATTTTGAATATTAGCGAGGTGTCATCAGCAAACAGCACTATGCCAGCCTGCTTCTCAACCATGTAAGGCAAGTCATTAACATAAACTAAGAAAAGGAAAGGTCCAAGAATTGAACCTTGCGGTACGCCTATTTTAACATTAGATCCGTGAGATTTTATGCCATTTAAATCAACAGTCTGATGCCTATCTGTTAAATAAGATTCTATCAGTTTAATTGAATTATCATCAAAACCGTATTGACGAAATTTGAGCAAAAGTGTCGGATGATCTACGCAATCAAATGCTTTGGAGAGATCACAAAATGATCCAATTCCATCATTTGTGTTCTTCCATGCGTCATATATATGAGTAACGAGTGCTACTCCCGCATCGGTGGTCGATTTCCCGCCAGTAAAGCCGAATTGTTGGCTATGGAAAAGTTGGTAGATATAAATCAACAAGTAAATTAGTGGACCTAAATGATGACATGGCCAAATGTTGCCAGAGATATTCCTCGAAGCGCAACAATTTTCAGGCGCACCTTAACTTTTAATCTTTAATTTCGCCCTCTATAGCAGTTAAAAATATTAAAATTGTATTACTTTTTATTGCTCCAAAAAACATACAAGGTGCGCCTCATTAGGTGCACCTCAAAATGGTAGCGCTGCGAGAAATATCTCTGGCAAGATTTGGCTATGCCATCATTACAGGTCCATGCCATGTTGAGTTTAAATCAAGGTTTTTTTCTATTTTTCCACATTTTTAAACATAATTACCAATCTTAAGCAAGTAAATTTAACTTACAAAATGTTCATTTCTTTTTCACTTTTGTTCTTATCTTTTAACATTTCATAATAATCTACGCTGCAAGTGGCACCACGCACCTTCCAAACAAATCGCCGTGTAACGAAATTTTCCAAACGCTCTTTGACGAATTGTACCCTTTATTGTTTCTCCTTTCCTGTTTCTTTTGTTTTGTCTTTTGCGTTTCTGCTTCGAAATTACATTACTTTTAAGAAAATAAAAGGATATCTGTGAATACTTTCACGATCGTGTAATTGATTTTTCTTGTATATTTTATTCCCTAAATTTCGTCTTATCATTCTTTCGACAAACGGTGATTATTTTTTGTATGGTTCTACATTTTAAGGCCCATTTAGACGGTGCAAGTTTCTTGCGTGTTGCATACAATTTTATTGAAGCAATAAATGATTTGTATGGCTGACATTTCGTTTAGACCATGCAAGTTGTCTATTGCTGCAATAAAATGGCATGCAACGGGCAAGAAACTTGCACCGTCTAAATAGGCCTTTACTCTTGAGGTTCATAATATTCCCAAGCGGTAGTGGTCAACCTATATAACCTAGAAGGTGCTAGTTTCGATCCCCGGTCAACCCAACTTATAGTTTACTCTGAGTTTGCAAAAAAATCTGATCCATGTACGGTCATTTTCATCGATTAATACAGCAAGCGTATTCTCGTTTGCATCCTCAGCAGTAACGCTTCAGAGCCCAGGGTCCGCTATCTAACAAAGGTGATTTGACGAGGTTACTAGTTTTTATACAGAGCGACTGCTGTCTGACCTCTGCAACCCAAAGGGTAAACCAGAACTAATCCATAAATAGGTTTGAGCGAACGCTAGATGGCATTCGGGACCCACAGTTTAGGTGTACGTGCCTTCTAAAACACGGAATTAACTTTATTTTCAGATAATCAGGTTTAAACCTGCAACATCCTAGTCAGACTAGAAACAACTTTTTACTCTGTTCGCTTCCCAGAGATTCTATTCCACGACATCCGGACCACCGGCAGTCAATGCTGTTCATAACCGGACCGGACCGGACCGGAGGCAATCAATGTGTACATAACTACCTATTTGTTAACCTGTATAAAAAAATGACAAATGGTCGCTAAGGAAAATCAAGACCGAAAAAAGAGAACCGCATGGGGCATGGAGAATAGGAATAAGTTAATTCTTCTTTTCTTATAAATAAATATATAGGGACAAATTATACTAATACGCTATTTTCCAACAAGTCAAATCAGATACTTTTTTCTAAACGTCAAAACAGTTTCTATGGGATTTTGTATGAAATACAGGCAGATGACGTCATAGTTTTTTAGAGTCAAATAGCGCTCTTATTATCAGTTTTTCTGCAATAATAAATTTAAAATCACATTAAATTGGATATGTTCAAAGACAAGCGATATTAAATTGCGACTTTTAATTTTGTTATCAGTACAAAATAATTTATTTTTTGGCTTAGGAAAATACCCTATTGCGATAGCTTTAAACTACTTAGGTTTAAACTTTTGTTGTCTTGTAATAAGTGATACTAACTCAACGAGTCAAACTGCCTCCGTGGTGCAGTGGTTAGAGCGTTCGGCTCATACCCGGAGGTCGCGGGTTCGATTCCCGGCGGGGGCAACAACTTTGTGTTGTTGTCCTAGTTTGGTTAGGACATTGCAGGCTGATCACCTGATTGTCTGATAAGTAAGATGATCCGTGCTTCGGAGGGCACGTTAAGCCGTCAATCCCGGTCACTGTCTTTGACATCGGTCGTTACCTAAAACCATGTGAGAGGCCTTTAAGGCGGTTTAATAATTCTGACACTAGTGTTAGTCACTAACACACACGATAAGAAGAACGAGTCAAAGCAAATTATTAATAGTCAATACTGCCATGAAACCATACGCTTGTGAACATGTCATTCTAAAATCCGTCAAATCGCTATATATTGCAGCGCTCAACGTTTCCAGTAGCTCGACTATTTGTTACGTTATCCACGCTATCACTCGGGCCCCACACTGACCAAATAAGCCGTCATTTCCCGAACGTTCAGAGCTTTGAAGGATCGCCCTCCATATTTTGTTTCTCGCGCTTTCTATTTTATATTTCCTTTTTTCACTAGTTTGAAGAGAATGCAGAGAAAATAATAGTAATAATTTTTCAAAACGAAAAAACTGACTTAGCTCCTTAACTACCCAACCGATTTTGATAAAATTTCTATGATACCTCAAAAGTACACTGTTTCGAATAAAAAAGAATTTTGAAAATCAGCCCACAAATAACAGAGAAATCGGTTAACATTCATTAAAATAATACACACAGTCTAACATACAGCCTCCTCCTTTTTTGAAGTCGGTTAAAAATACATTTTAACATTATTGATGGTTACTGACAGAATGATAGACTCAGATTGTGTTGTAATTCGGTGCTTACATTCATTTGTATAGAAACGTCGCAAAGCAGAACACACAGAAAAGATGCGCGCCCCGTCCTTTCAGTGTGTTCTACCCGCGACGTTTCCATACATTTTGTATGAAACCGTCGCTTGCCGTCGCGGAAAAGACAAATGTCTGCACCCCGTCCGCGACGCTCGTCTTTTCTATGTGTCCTGCGCCTTAAACGCCTGGCGACTAGGGGCTTTTTTTGCAATGCTACAAGAAAGTATTTTCTCGCTATCACTCGCGCCCCACCCAAACAAATACGCCGTCATTTTCCATAGGTACGTATCGTACGCTTCGAAGCATCGTACGCTGCTGTATTTTGATTTCCACTTGACTTCTTTCAAGCTTTTGAATAGTCTGCTTCGTATTTACTATTAGCCGAAGCCCGCGACTTCGTTTGCGTGGTCTTTATGACTCCGGAAAATGCTCATCACACTGAACAACTTTTTCTAGCTTTAGCGTTTAGCTCTGGTGTTCCATTTTCCGAAATCAATTGTACTCTACATTTTGCTCAGGCTTATCAGCTATATAACAAAAAAAGTTTCATTTGAATCCGTCCAGTTTTTCTGGAGATTAGCGTGTACAAACAGACAAACAAAAAGCCTTTTTTTAACGCACCAAATATCTTTTTTTGGAAATATATTCAATGTACAGACACATTTTTTTACTGTTTTAATATATGTATAGATTATATGTGTAGATACCTAATAGATCATTATTACTTACACTAGCTTTGATGATGTATTTCTGTTGCCGATATAACGACAAATATTAAAAACAGAATAAAATAGGATATCTAAGTGGGGCTCCCATACAATCAACTAAAATAACAGTCAAAAACAAAAAAAATCGACATTCCCACACAAATTACTGCGATAATACCCAAATATTTTAATGTAATGCAATAACATTCCCACGAAAAAAAGAATCCATTAAAATTGCTATACAATAAATAATTGTCCCCTGTTAGTTTAATTGTTGTTTTTCGTGTGTATAAGTGGCCAACACTGTCAGATTTTTCAGGCTGCCTAAAGTAATGACATAGTTTGACGACTGCCATACAATGATGTCAGCCAGGACCAACGGCTAATACGTGCCTTCCGAAGCACAAAGTAGCTCGAGAAATTTTTACGCCACTTGTGGTCACCCATCCACGTACGGACCACGCCCGGTGTCGCTTCACTTGCGAAAGCGCTAGCATTGCGTACTCCCGCCGGGGCACCGAGCTCCTCACTTACATAATAGTCCCCTGAAAAAAATAAATCACTCGTATTAGCAAAAGGCTTAGTAACTCTGTTGATAAAACCCAAATTGTTAAAAGCTTTCCGTGTGATAAGCTATTTTCCAACAAGTCAAATCAGATACTTTTTTCTAAACGTCAAAACAAACAGTTTCTTTGAGATTTTGTATGAAATACAGGCAGATAACGTCACAGTTTTTTGGAGTCAAATAGCGCTCTTATTATCAGTTTTTCTGCAATAATAAATTTAAAATTACGCTAAAATGGTTATGTTCAAAGACAAGTGACATTATTTTGCGACGTTTTATTTTGTTATCAGTATAAAATAAATTATTTTTAGCTTAGGAAAATACTCAATTGAGTCTATATGAAGATTAAAAGACATTTGTCATCCATTACTATGCCTAAGTCACGTGTGTGATTTACCCTTTTCAGAGGACTATTTTTTTTTTTTCAAAATTTAAAAACATTTGTGTATTATCCACGTAATTTGTATGCGAATGTCGAGTTCTTTTTTTTGTTTATTTTATTATTATTTTTATACTGTAGTGATGCAAACTGCCTCCGTGGTGTAGTGGTTAGAGCGTTCAGCTCATACCCGGAGGTCGCGGGTTCGATTCCCGGCGGGGGCAACGACTTTGTGTTGTTGTCCTAGTTTGGTTAGGACATTGTAGGCTGATCACCTGATTGTCCGATAAGTAAGATGATCAGTGCTTCGGAGGGCACGTTAAGCCGTCGGTCCCGGTCACTGTCTTTGACATTGGTCGTTACCTAAAATCATGTCAGAGGCCTTTAAGGCGGTTTAAAAACTCTGACACTAGTGTTAGTCTCTAACACACACGATAAGAAGAAGAAGACTGTAGTGATCCAGTATAGCCTGTGGTTAGATTTAGAACTGCCCATTCTTGCCCACTATCATGGTTACCAAGACTCCAAAGTCGCAATTTGCATATTCTCTCTTCTCCATTTTCTTTGACCCAAAATCTCCGATGTATAGTCAAAATTACGTTACATTTTCTGATTAATACCCATCTTAAAAATCTATGTTCTTCCAACAATCTCCTTGTCGATATGCGCTGCCGGAGTGGCTTTCTTCATTTATGAAACTTGCAGTGACGCTTTGGAATGCCCTTCCTTTTGATATCTGCAAAGCCCCTAGTCGCCAAGCGACCCTGAAAAATCATGTAGGTATCCCCTAAAATACCTACATGATTTTTCAGGGTCTAGTGCTACCCTCATTTGACTTAATTTATTTGAAATTAAACTTGGTTTCTTTACTGTTATTTTAATTTTATTCTGTGATATTATCCCTTAGCCAGGCCTGGCGATTATTTTATCTTTATATACAGATAATGGTAGATTGGATGATAATAAAAAAACTAATTTCTTAATTTTTTTATTCCTACCATTTCCTATAAAAAAACCCTCTGGTCTGGATATGACCACTGCCCATTTAAATATACATGATGTGGATTAGATCTGACCACTGCCCAGTTAGGTCACAACATGTAAGTATTGAAAAAATAAAGGTGAATCTACATATAAGCCTAATATTAAAAAGAGGAAAGATTTGTGTGTTTCTTTGTATAAAAATAATAATAAATATTACTGTCTCTGTGATGTAGTGGTTAAAAGACTCTGACACCAGGGTATCGGTTATTCTTCGATCCAAGAACCTATCTATCTACCATACAAACTATTTGATGTGTAAATATGGTTTTGCCTTTATTTATATGGATAAACGCTTGTAGGACAGTGGTTACATAATAACCACAATAAGTTTTTCCAGATAGGCAGAGGTCACATGTTGACCACAAACTTTCGGCGTAAATATTTCAAAGAAAAACAAATATCATGTAAAACCGAAACATATTACATATAATTCAACCTATCTGCTATTATAAAAACACAAATAATATCACTTACCGGGATTTTTTCCGCCATAATACTAAAAAAACACTTTCAATTTGCACAAAAATTCGCTGTTCGACCAATATTTTGACTTTGACAAGCGAAATGTCAAGTTTTTTTTTTCTAGAGGCGTATTCTTTTTTCGTTCAGAAATCAACTGTATCATAGACAATAGACGAATGACATTTTGCGGTTTCTAGCTAGCATCTGCTCGTCAGAAAAAAAATATTTCTGAGGTGGTTCGCTATGTGATCACTACCTGGCTAAGGGTTATCCCTTAGCCAGGCCTGGCGATTATTTCATCTTTATATACAGATAATGGTAGATTGGATGATAATAAAGAAACTAATTTCTTATTTTTTTTTATTCCTATGTTTTCCCAAAAAAAAACCCTCTGGTCTGGATATGACCACTGCCCATTTAAATATACATGATGTGGATTATATCTGACCACTGCCCAGTTAGGTCACAACATGTAAGTATGGAAAAAATAAAGGTGAATCCACATATAAGCCTAATATTAATAAAAAGAGGAAAGATTTGTGTGTTTCTTTGTATAAAACCTTATTTAAACATCAATGTAACCCCGAGGTATCAAAATTTTGGATATAAACGGCATTGCCGTATCCTTACTAATATTATAAATGCCAAAGTGTGTATGTATGTAATTTTGTATGTATGTATGTATGATCCATTTTCACGCTAAAACGGCTGAACCAATTTTCATGAAATTTTACGTAGAGTTATATTGGACCATGGAGAAGGACATAGGCTGGGTATCGGTTATTCTTCGATCCAAGAACCTATCTATCTACCATACAAAATATTTGATGTGTAAATATGGTTTTGCCTTTACATTTATGGATAAACGCTTGTAGGACAGTGGTTACATGATAACCACAAAAAGTTTTTCCAGACAGGCAGAAGTCACATCTTGAACACAAACTTTCGGCGTAAATATTTCAAAGAAAAACAAATATCATGTAAAACCGAAACATATAACATATAATTCAATCTATCTGCTATCATAAAAACACAAATAGTATCACTTACCGGGATTTTTCCCGCCATAATCCAAAAAAAACACTTCCACTTTGCTCCAAATTTTGCCGGTTGACCATTATTTTCACTTTGACAAGCGAAATGTCAAGTTTTTTTTTTTCTAGAGGCGTATTTTTTTTTCGTTCAGAAATCAACTGTATCATAGACAATAGACAAATGACATTTTGCGGTTTCTAGCTAGCATCTGCTCGTCAGAAAAAAAATATTTCTGAGGTGGTTCGCTATGTGATCACTACCTGGCTAAGGGTTATAGTGGTAGCCCGTGTTTCGATTTATTAAGCATGATGATACCACTTTGTACTTATTTAGATCACTTTGGGAATCTATGGAGTGAATAATGGAACTACCAAGGCGCTAGTACGAGTACCTTCTTATTGGAAAAGTTTTGCGAATCTCCTTCCTGTGTCCACGGGCAGTTTTAACAGTCATCGGGGCAATCTCAAGTTTTCTGCCCAGTTTACTTTATTAACAGTTTTTAGAGATTTCTGTATGATTCTGGAGAATCTCTGAATTTATTCTATTTTTTTCTATTATATGACGTAGGAGGGACGTACCTGTTATAAAACGAACCACAGGCTGTACTAGATCAGTATTGTATTCTGAAAATAATTTTTTTAAAAACGGCATTTCATTCGGATGTGTGCCGCCTGGGAAATTCGTATAGGAATATCGTTTTTTACTGTTATTTTGTTATCATTATACTCTAGTGATCTAGTATACCCCGCGGTTTGATTTATTACGGATACGTCCCTTCCACATTGTTTTAAATAATAATAAATAACAAAATAACAATTAAAGTCTTTATTTCCTCTCTTGCTCATGCAAAATTATAAACTATAATACTCTATTACAGAATACTTAGCATTATAGAGAAACTTCAAAAAATAATGCAAATTTCGTGTGTGTAGCGATGAATTTTTATTTAATTATCGAAAGTGAAATCTGGATATTATTTTTAAAGGATGATAAAAATAGGAAAACACGATTATAAATAAAAATGTAGGTTGAAATACGAATACGAAAATGGTTCAGAGAATACATACATTTTGTGTTTATAAAATTAACGAGAAATTTCTAAGAAATGCGTGATACTTAGCCGGGATATTAGCCATTCAAAGGTTGATACCTATTAGAAAAATTATATTTACTTAAAACAAGATAAATTGGCATAAATAGAGACAAAGATAGTAGTGACGCCGAAAACTAGATAGTTTTCTAATCGATAGTTTCTAGTTTAATCGAAAAATACCAAACTATCGATTATCAAGGTCGCTGGAAGGCGCTGGATGCAAGGCGCTCTAGATCGGTATTTTTTTTAATTCTTGGGATAGGCCTTTGTCCAGCTGTAGACGTTACGCGGCTGAAATGATGATGATGATGAGTGGCAACACTAAAACACACTTTTAATAGGTATATATTTATTAAGCTATTGCATAGCTTCTATCGCGGGCCTTGAGCGCGGGGACCGAATCCAGAAATTCCGTAACGAGAAAACCTCACGCTCCCCACTCCGCCTACCATGTAGGTTGCCGCTTCGTCTCCGTCGTCCGTTTGCGACGTTGCTGTCCTTCCTTGTATCGAACCACCTTAATGCAATAGCTTTACCGCGGCAGTCCCCGAGTGCCACACGTCTTTTTTTTAATTATAGCAAATCAATAAGTCGAACGTGTAAAATGACGTCAATAATCTGATGTCAACATTTACCTTTTAAGAAATCCAAAAAAAAGAGAAATATTGACAATTATCAAGTGATACAAATATCTAAAGATAAATAAATGATTTTTGACTTTTGACTATGCATATTCCCTATTAAATCGACTACAAGTAACAAATACCTCCTCCGTGCTTTGGAAAGCATAACTTTTTCACACTTTACAAGCATTTCAAATGTTTTCTTATATTCGTAAGCTCATTTGTTACTCTTCAGTACATTGCTCCACCTCGTTCCGTTGACTGAGCGCCTTCATTTGTTTCTCAAACCAATTGCTTTTCTTCGGCGTACAGATAATAAACGTTTGAAGAACATCAATTATTGTACAAGGTATTATGGCCATACCCAAATATTCCGGGGTGCAGTGGCGCCGCCATTTGAAATAAATCATTTGAAAGGAAACGGAGATATCATTTAAAATTGTGTCTTGGTCAAGCCCTAGATAACCCTTAAAACTATTTTATGAACTACTGTTTATAGTTTAAAGTGAGAACGTGAAGCTTTTCTACGCACATTAGCCAAAAGTGGCCGTTTTTCGCAAATGTGCGTCGAAAAGCTTCACGTTCTCACTTTAAACTACAAAAAAGAGTTTAAAAAATACTTTGAATGGGTATCTAGAACTTGACCAAGACACAATTTTAAATGATATCTCCGTTTCCTTTTAAATGATTTATTTTAAATGGCGGCGCCACTGGACCCCGGAAAATTTGGGTATGGCCTTAAATCATGTTCCTTAAATATATCCACCACCGTCTCGCTAAATAATATATCAGTATTTTGTGTTTCTAGGCCGTGTAGAAGTGCTACCCCTTAAGAAGTGGTCACCATGCTAGTCCGTCACCCAGAGGTCCCGGGTTCGATCCCCGGTCAGAGCAAGTTGGGAAATGGCCTTTTTCAAATTGTCCTGGGTCTTGGATGTTTATCTATATATGTATTTGAGTCTAGCAGCCCTGGGCTCTATCTGCTTAGAGCCGCAAGACCCAAATTGCTCTGTCTGCCCCATTAGAGATAAAGACGTGATAGTATGTATGTATGTATGTATGTATTTGTTATAAAATATAGTATCGTTGAGTTAGTATCCCATTTCACAAGTCTCGAACTTACTTTGGGTCTAGCTCAATCAGTGTAATTTGTCCCCATTATATTTATTTATATATTATTTATTCTTTTCTGCATGTAAGATATTGAATTAATGTTTCTCAAATATATCCACCATCATCTCGCTTAATATTATATCAGTATCTTGTGTTTCTAGGCCGGGTCTAGTCTACCCCTTTTGACGTCATTATTTTTTAGTATTCTAGGATTTGTTGTCTACAGGGTTACTTTTTAAACTCTACGAATTAAATACTCTCTACGAATTAAATACTCTCCTTTTAAATGTAAATTGTATATGAACAATTTTTTTATCGATGTATGAGGAGATTATTGAGTTTAGATGAAGCAAAAGAGGTTTGTCAGGATCGTAGCAAGTAGAGGTTAATACTCTCTCTACTCTGTGATAATATGTATGTATGTATTTTTATCGATTTAAAATTTTAGTACCTGGGCGACCGAGCTTTACTCGGTTATATCTCAAACATTAACTTAGCGACCATATTCTGCGTGGAAAGTAAAACGCATGAAAACTCAAAAACACGCGTTTTCCTAAACATAAGACTAATCAAGATCGATTGTTTACTCCCGAAAACCCCCATATATATATAAATTTCAGCGAAATCGTTATAGCCGTTTCCGAGGTCACAGGTATGAATTTATATACATATAAATAAATAAATATACAACAATTGCCCGTTTAAAGGTATAAGATTAAAAGAAAATAGCTAGTATCATGTACTAAACTTCCTCCAAAAATGTTGCCGGTATTTAAAAAGTAACCCTGTACCTATATTTATCATATTTTTCTATTCCAAATATTTGAAAATAAATTTCGGCAACATAAATTCCAATAATAACTTTTTATTTTCCTTCTTTCTATTATTCTTTTGCAATAGACTTACTTTCTCTTTTGTACCTTATCAATTTCCTGTATAAATTCTAATAGCACCAGCTCAGGATTCTTAAAAAGCCCTAAAAATTCTAAAAGAAACAATGAAACTTACAAAATAAAGTCTTAAACGACATAACATGTCAATCAAATTTGAACCTTGCCGCAATCTTCATAAAATTGCTATTCATTTGTCAATAAATAAGCTTGCGTTGATAGATTCAAGAATGAGAAAGGATATTCCATATCATGATACGCCTTTGATATTGAATTTTGGACTTTACAGTGTAGGCTTAAAGTCGAGATTTGTTGTTACATGTGAGGAAACTTAAGTACCTATTGATTTTCACTTGGTTTCCCAATTTTATTAGGTATGAGGGGTTTGATACAATGGGACTATGAGTTGGTTCGAGAGCTATATAAGACATTGTCTTCTAAGAGGTGGTCATCAAAGATGGTGGCTTTTATATTATTTATCTCGGGAAACTTGGTGAAGTGTTCTCGAATGATCCATCGATTTCCTCTTCCGTGTTTACGGCAAAAGTAAGAACGAGCGAAGTTCTCTGTCTACTTAAAAATCTGTCGTTTGTATGTCTGTATGTATGTTTGTTCAAAGATAACTTGATTGTCTTTGACCGGAGCTGGGAAAATTCGGAAAATGAAAATTTTTAAACGTTATTTTTAAGGGGCTACCTGAATTTTCCGGGGCAAAGTGCTGCCCCCATTTTGAAAGGAAACGGAAGCCAAAAGTGGCCATGTTTCGCAAATTGCGTAGCAAAGCTTCACAAACAGCAGTTCATAAAATAGTTTGAATGGTTGTCTAAGGCTTGATCAAGATACAATTTTAAATTATACCTATCTCCGTTTCCTTTCAAATGATTTATTTCAAATGGACCCGCGCCACTGGACCCCGGAAAATTCAGTTGGCCCCTTAAAAATAACGTTCAAAAATTTTCATTTTCCGAATGTTCCCAGCTGAAACAGGCTTCAAAGCTGTAGTTTATAAATAAAGAATGTTCTCACTAATAGCGCGGTAGAACTGAGATTTTCATAAGGCGGTTTCACACATGAGGGCCTGCTCACCCCGCCTTTTTAATCATTCATAGCACGGCTCAGTGCATTGAACCCCGCATGGCTGTCACAAAATACAGAGGTAGAAGAAACTGCTAAAAATAGGGGAGGCTAGACTAATTCTATTCTATTTAAAACTTGTCTATTTCAGTCTGGGGACAGTCGAGAATCTTTTATGGCACTTTAGAATGTTTTATCAATTTAGTTAGTTATTCTCATGTGATGAGATATTGAAACTTATTTTTAAATGACTTCCGAAAAGGAAAGGTACTATCAATAAGTCTTTATTACGTCTTTTTTTAATGAATGTTCATAAAAACAGATCACGATAAGGGCAGATGAAGAATCAGCATTGCCATAAAACTTGGCTGCAATGCTGCCAAGTCACTTGCGGAGTGTTATTTATATTTTATTGGGAACTACATACAAAATTTGTATTTTTTTTTTCAGTTTTAGTTTTAATTCAATAAATTCTTTTTCGTTTGATAAAAATACTTGCCAGATGGTATAAAAAATATATCAAAATCAGTTGTGTAATTGAGGGCGGAAGACTGTTTTTAATTTTGAAAAATTATTATTTCAAAAAATTATCTTGCAAGACTTTGAACTATCACGTGTGAAGCTACAATACTAAAGATTTATAAAAATTTGCAAAGCATATCATCTCAAAAAATTTGTTTTCTCATAGTCTTTCAGTCTTGAATATTTGTGCTTGCATTTGTTGCCGCAATCGGCATTCGATTTCTATGAGAATATGTATTTGGACGTGTGTTGCGATTGCAAACTCATGCATGGATTTATTTATTTATAAAAATGTTTGGTACACATTACCAAAACCTAGTGACTGCTAAACTCATGACTAAAAATGTAGTTAAAATGTGTTTTCATTAATAGTTGTAATTTGGGACATGCAACTACATGGTTTTGCTAATTAGAATAGAAGTATGGCAAGTATACATGCATACATAATATCACGCCTGTTTCCCATAGGGGTAGGCAGAGACTGTGGACCTCCACTAGCTACGATCCTGACAAACCTCTTTTGTTTTATCTAAACTCTTAAATCTCTTCATACATGCCCTTTTACGGTTTACGTGTACTTTATACCACAGAATTAATTTCTAGAATTTCTACTAACCAAATCGCAAGTAGCAAAACTAGTTCAGCTATTTCTTTTTCTCAGTGCAACCGATTTTAATCGTGTTGAACTAAAATTCGTGGTCGAGTCTCTTTCCTTCCATACAAAGACATTATTGTCGTCTGACTCCTAAATGTAATATTGTGTACAATCTCTATAAACTTTACTCGCTAACTTAATAACGATTTTTAAATAACCAAAAACACATTTTTATAAAGCGTCACATCTCTTACCTTTTAATTTGCGTCTCAAAACGGGCGAGATGATTTATACACCGTAAATTTTTGTGGAGAACAAATATCGTGTCACGTTTGTATTAAAACATGGCTTTGTATGGTTTAGGGTTAACTTTGTTCGGTTTTGGACATATTCGAGATATTGTGCGCCAAAATTTCAAATTTTCACGCGTATGACATCTCTTCTACTCTGGTCTGGGAGAAAAGAAAAAACTTAGAACGTACCGGCTAGTATCGAGAGAATGGACGAGATCTACAATGTCATGTTCATAAGCGATGCGGCTAGCAACCCATTACTATTTTGATTCCTTTTACGACCTCCGGGGTGTAATGGTCAACACGCTAGACCGCCAATCCGGAAGTTTTGGGTTCGATCCCCAGCCAGGGCAAGTATGAAAATTGGTCTTTTACAAATTGTCCTGGGTCTTGGTTGTTTATTGATATACGTATTTATTGTAAAATGTATCTTTGAGTTAGTATCCCATAACACAAATTTAAACTTACTTTGGGGCTAGCTCAATCAGTGTGATTTGTCCGTATACCTATATTTTTATTTATTTATTAATTATTAAGCGTGGCCTTTAGGTTTTAGAGCTTTGGACTTTGTCTACCCCGTCAGGGATAAAGACGAGAAAATATCCATATAAGCTGGGCAGTAAAGTGGTGGTGAAATTGGTAACTAAGCGATTTAGGCAGCAAATCAGTAGTGTTGCCTCTCGATAGTCAACTATATCGATAGTATCGAGTTTAAGCTATCGATATACTATCAATAGTGAAAACTATCGATAGATTCGATAGTAGCTTTTCATAATGCATAAAATATCGATATTATCGATATCGATCCTGTTGATCTAAAACAGCTATCGATACTATCGATAGTTTCTGTACCTTTTTGCTCAGCGATAAGGCCGCCTTTTCCGCATTTTCTAGTTTTAAGATAGTCATTTATTTATTTTATGCAAGAAAGGGTATTGTGGTACTGCTTCTCATTATGCATAAACTATCGATAGACAGTGTAATACTATCGATGCCACAGACAGACAGACATTAGCGTCCAACTTGTAACACCCTTCTTTTTTGTCAGAGGTTAAAAAACAGGGGTCACGTCTTATCAATCGTGCCAAAGCTTAAAACTGAAGACCGAGAAGTTTCGCGCATAGTTCACAAACAAGAGTCACTAAGGCTCTTAAACAAAAAGACCTATATACCTAAAAATAGGTACCTATTTCTAGATAGCTGTCTGCCCATCTCCCCCTTAATCATTCAAGGCACATCGGAGAGCAGTGAACCCTTTCTTTCACGTCGGAATGGGGTAAAATATATTTGAGGATCGATTCGGACGCCATTCCGATAAACGACTTTAAAAGAGCTTTTGTCTGATATACTCTCATGTAGATACGAACGTTTTCTATAGTTGATACTTCAATGTTTTACAGCGAAATGCACAAATATTTTTGACAGGGTACAGTGGGAAAAAAGATTGGTTGGTAGTAGCATAAATGGTTGCTACACTTCACCAAAATCGAGTGACTGATGAACTCAGGGCTACAAGTAGTTAAAAGTCAAAGTCAAAGTCAAAGTCAAAATTTTTTATTCAATGTAGGATAAATTTATCTCTTATTGAAGGTCATTTTTTTTAAATATTATTTTAGTGCAAAAGCTAAAAACTACTAGCGTTTCGGAACGACCACTGCTGGGAAGATTACGCCGAAAGAAACCCAGTTCAGTATTGGTCCCTACCCAGCCTGATGGGCTATGTTACAATTACAATACAGATTTACACTTAAGCTATACATTTAAATTATACAATTACAATTTGCAGACAACTATTTCCAAGACTTTTTCTTAGATGATGATAAGTAGTCATTTACATGATAATACGCATTTTGTAATAAATTATTTTTAACGGCTGTCTTAAACTTAGATAATGGTAATGCTACTATATCATCTGGAATTTTATTATAGAGGCGCAAGCCGAGACCCACAAAAGATTTTTTTTGTTTTCTCTAACCGCAAAGCTGTGAAGGCTAATTTATTTTTATTTCTCGTGTTAATACTATGAATATCACAATTTCTCTTAAATGAGTGTATATTCTGACGCACGTACATAATGTTCGCATAGATGAATTGCGAAGGGAGGGTCAAAATATTTATGTCTTTAAATAGTTCCCTCAAAGACTCTCTAGCACCTAATTTATATATAAATCTGATAGCGCGTTTTTGTAAAACAAATATGGTATTTATATCTGCAGCGTTACCCCATAGCAATATTCCATAGGACATAACACTGTGGAAGTACCCAAAATATACCAAACGGGCTGTATCAACGTCAGTCATTTGCCTAATTCTTTTAACCGCATAGGCCGCAGAGCTAAGTTTTCCAGCTAATTATTGAATATGGGCACCCCATTGCAATCCTGAATCAAGCGTTATTCCCAAAAATGTTGTGTTATCAACCATATCTACTGCTTCCTTATCAATAAATAATCGTGTTGGAACTTTTGTAACATTCGGTAAGCAGAACTTTACACATTTAGTTTTTTTTGCATTTAATACTAAATTATTTGCTGTAAACCAATCCAACACTTGCGACAATATATTATTCATCTCATCAGAGGTGTCAGCTTTCCTATCTACGCTGAAAACAAGGGAAGTGTCATCAGCAAAAAGTACAGCCTTACAATCTTTTACATAATATGGTAAATCATTAATATAGATCAGGAACAACAAAGGACCCAAGATAGAACCCTGGGGCACACCCATCACTACGGTTGATCCTTCAGATTTTACTTGATTTACACTAACTGTTTGAATTCGGCTACTCAAATAAGATTAACTCATAAACAAAAATAACTCAAATAAAATGTGTTTTAATCAAAATTACATTGTTCTGCTAATTAAAACAAAAGTTTGGTATCTAATAAACAAATTGCAAGTAGCAAAACTGGATCAGCTATCACTTCTTTTCAGTGTAGGCACTAATCTTACCTAAAATACGAGAAGCATTTCAAGCAAAATCCATGTTTCGCTGGTACCCGATATTAATTAGGGAGACAAAGAATAAACAAATTCTATGTATTTGTATGAAATGCACGTTAATCATGATTTCTCGAGTTTCATCAAAAAGTTGCGTACGGCACATCACTATCTGTCAATCTGCTAATATTTCATCCCGCTACGTTTACGCGAACATCTATACATATAATGAAACAGTAAAAAAGGGTATCTGTACATTGCACAAAATAAATATATACATAGGTATACAATACAATAATTATATAACTAAAAACTAAATAACCTACCTAAATTATAAAACTTTAAACTAAAATAATCTAATTAAAAATAAAATATTATATTAGATAAAAAATAGACCCCAGATCGCTACGGTCGCAGGGCAAGGCACCTAAAAGACTGGAGGCATTGCCTCGTTGTATGGCCAGACTTAATCTTTGGCCAAAATGCGCACCAGCTCTTAGGTCCCCAGAAACGTCGATCAGGCGTGTGGAGATTTCATTATAAATTTGACGCCAAGGCCCTAAAGTTTTCACGGCGAAAGAAACAAATATATACGACTTACCTAGAGCTGTACATTAAATATATTTCGAAAAAAAAAATATTGGGGGCGATGGATTTCCCTATGTGTCTATTTGTCGAAATATAAAAATGACGCCTTAGCAAAAGTTGTTTAGCCTGATACGCATTTTCCACAGCATAAAGTCCACGCGAACAAAGTTTCGGACTTCTGAGTTATTATTTCCCTAAACTTCCTTTTCTAGCAATATTGCCGGGAATGTCCGGGAATATCATCCAAAGTTTCCCAAATTCCCAGGAACGGCACATCACTATCTGCCAATCTGCTATGTATTTCACCCCGCTAGTCCCGCTTCGTTAAAATGACAGCACTTTAACTATTCAATAGTTCACTTACCTGAAAATTAGCTCAGTAATGCCCTGACAGAGCCTGCTAATAAGCCCAATTACCACATTATGAGCCCTCTTAGTGCGAGGGATTCAATTGTAGTGCGCTTTTACAGAAATTTCCTGGCACTTGCACTTAAGTAGATAAAAGCACAAAATTATTTAAGTATTACATACAGAGCGGAATCTCCTATTGCCCACCTGCTCAACACCCTCATCATCTTTTTAAATCTCCATTGCAAAAGCGTTTTTCATTATTCAAACTTTTAAAAGTATCAATCATATTCCTAGGTATGTATATCGATAGTTTATGAATTATGAGAAGCAATACTATCGATAATATCGAGAGCTGTTCGTAGTTTATCAATGTAGTGTACCTATCGATAGTTTTTACTATTCATAGCCTCATCATCCAGTCTTTTTGTCTCCACTGCTGAAGCACGACTCTCTCTGAACTACCAGAGCCATACTTGGCCCGAGTAGCCAGAGAATTTGGCCTACACTCTCCACGCTGGCCAGGGTTGGAGAGGACTCACTGATGTTTATAAGCTTTGTTTAGCTTGTATTTCCTAAGTTGCTTTCCACGACATCCACGAGAAGACTTGGAGTGCTGCTATCCTACTCTGTCGGATTCACACCCGCCACAAGGAGAGAACAAGGGAGAGATGCGGGGACAGGGAACGCGGACGCTTATTGCGCAGGACTATAGGAGATTCCGTCCTGTATTTAATGCTGCCACCTCACATCGCTCCTCGTGTTCGCATATTTGTCATATTCGCACAAATATGACGATGTGAAGTGGCCCTGTTCGTCTATATTCGTCTATTTTTCACGAACTAGACGAATACGCGAACGCAAATATCCGCTGCTTGTCGATTTTTGGGAACAAATCGAAGGAATGTTCGTCTGCCGTCCACACATCGCTCATTCATTATTTTTCGGTGACGAAGGTATTTGTTTAGTTTAGTTTGTTGACATTGACAGCTCGCGACAAGATGGACTAGACAAAAGATCTTGTGATGCGATTTTTAGAATCTTATTAAGTGCATCCCTGCGGGACCCGAAACAATTAATGAAATAAATAGTCCGCTGCTGCGCGCCATATTTGCAACGATTCATCATTATCTTTATCAGGTCTTTCAGTCTCTACCACAGGAGACTCTCTCTGTACTACCAGAGCCATACTTGGCCAGAATAGCCAGAGGACCTTGGCCAGACTCTAGACTCTAAACAGAGTAGGAGAGTAAAGGAAGAGGCCTTTGTCCAATGTTGGACTAGAAGGAATACGCTATTTTCCAATGAGTCAAATCAGATACTTTTTCTAAACGTCAAAACAAACAGTTTCTATGGGATTTTGTATGAAATACAGGCAGATGACGTCATAGATTTTTGGAGTCAAATAGCGCGCTTATTGTCATTTTTTCTGCAATAACTAATTTAAAATCACGTTAAAATGGATATGTCCAAAGACAAGTGACATTATTTTGCGGCGTTTTATTTTGTTATGAGTACAAATTAATTTATTTTTCGCATAGAAAAATACCCAATTGTTTTATGATGATGATGTCATATCACTTGTTTCTTCTCTGTATCTTGGAGTAAAAGATTGGAGCTTACCTGAAACAATCAAATTGTAGAATTAATTTTTACACGTGGGTTGGTTCTAATTTTAATAATTTTTCAAAACTATAAACCGTTTTCACTCTTAAACTACACACTCGATTTTCATAAAATTTCTATGGGAACTAACAAGTAAACCCTTTCCAACAAAATAAGAATTTTCTAAATCGATCCAAGCATCTTCAATTAATCGGTGAACATACATAAAATCGCGAATCATCGCGACGAATAGATAACCTGCTTCTTTTTGGACATCGGTTAAAATCAAACATGATGTTTTAAAATGATAAGCCTGAAAATAGTCGTCTTTTAGTTTTAGTTTAAAATTGTCAGTTTGTAAAACCGCAGAATGTAAAACTCCAGTTCTATTTTATAAACAAAGCTACTTTATAGTTCGTATGCCAAAGGCCAAAGTTCTACGTGTAAAATATCTACGACACAGAAGACCACTCATGGTAATGCACCGTTTACAAAATAACTAGTTGGTTATTTGAAGTTATGTCAATCAATATGTTTTTAACGCACTTCCAAAAAAGAGAAGGTAAAGAATTTTTCTAATTGGTCCAGGCGTCTTCAAATAATCGGCGAACATAAAAAAAGATCGAATTGATAACCTCGAAATCAAAAATAAATAAATAAAAGAAATCGCTTTTAGCGACAAGACCGCCCGCATTGTACATTTGTGTTTTTTTCTGTGTATATTTAAATAACTGTTATTTTTTTCGGTGTACAATAAAGTATTATTTAACTTAACCTCCTCCTTTCTGGAAATCGGTTAAGAAGCACGTTGACGCCGTGAGTGCACTACCAATTGTACCACCATGACTTTGAATCACGCTGTCGAATTTTCTCATCACTTCATTAATTTAGATAACAATCCGAGCAATTATTCTATATTGTTATTTGTTATCATAACTTTAAACAATATTAGTAACACAAATTGTGAAATAACTCTTTGCAGTGAATTATGTATGTAACTTTTTTTAGTCAATATCTTGAGCTCAACAATGTTTACATTGCCTGTTATGCTGTGTGTACACGTTTTTGGGTTTCAGTCTAGTGCAAAGTGTCTGTAAATTCTTAGATTCATCTAAACAATCAATACTTACACTGCTAATCTTGATATATAAACATTACGTGTCACGTTGTTTGTCCGCGATGAACTCGCCGATTTTAAATTTGATTTACACACCGTGTGCAATTTGATCAAACTTGAAAGATATGATAGCTTACATCTCAATTTATAGTCGCAATATTATTTTATTGCACTGGACTGATGCAGATACGCCGAAGTCATAAAGTCCACGCAAACGAAGTCGCGGGCATCAGCTAGTAGATTATACGACTAAAAGTTTTAATGTAGAAGTTGCTAGAAGATACTTTGCAGAAGTTTCATATCTGCTACGTTTTTAATTCGTACCCCTAGCCAGGTCATTCGTACGAAACAGTAATTAAGGATTTCGGTAAAATACCTTTATTGCTGTACTTACCCGACTGCGCAGTAAATGTGGGTTTATGGTTCGTTTTACGGGGATGTAATGACAGTATTGGCTTTTAGAGTGAATTACATTTTAACCTAGACTATGTACTTTTGAGTAACTTGAATGGAGTACTTAGGTAATTGAAGTTAGCTTTAGGCCACGAAAAGCGCGTCTAGCGTGCAGCGGGTCAGAGACAAGCCAAGTTTTATCATCATCAGGTCTTTTTAGTCTCCACTGCAGGAGCACGACCCTCTCTGTACTACTAGAGCCACACTTGGCTTGAGCAGACAGAGGACTTGGTCTACACTCTCCTCGCTGGCCAGATGGGTTGGAGAGGTCTCATTGATGTTTATAAGCTTTGTTTCGCTTGTATTTCCTATGTCGCCTTCTGCGACATCCACGGGAGGACTTGGAGTGTCCCTATTCTGCTGGAAACCACACACCATATAACTATGTTTACTAGTCACTTATTATTTTTAACCGAAATAAAAAAGGAGGAGATTTTCAATTTATTACAAGACTAGCTGTACCCGCGGGCTTCGCTCCCCGTGGGAATAAAGAGTACCATATGTCCTTCCCTGAGTCTCAAACTATATCCATACCAAATTTTATCCAAATCGGTTCAGTGAAGAGAAGGTGAAGAGGTAACAAACAAACAAATATACAAACTCACTTTCGCATTTATAATATTAGTAGGATACGCGATGTTTTTGCGACTTGTAAACTGATTTTCATATTTTTTAAACCCCGGACAAAAAAAGCGGTGTTATGAGTTAATAACACTAATGTCTGTACGTCTGTCTGTCTGTGGCATTGTAGTTCTCGGTTTATTTTACGTGAAAGCAAGTTCCCTTGCTTCTCAACTATGTTTGATTAAATCGGTTTTATTGGGGGTTAACGCTTGAAAATCGGGGTTTTTGTAATTTTTTTGGCAAAATAGGTGGCGCTACGGAATTTTTCTACTATTTAGTTCCTTTGCTCATCAAAAAATGGCGTTTACATATAAAGCTAGTGAAGTCGGGCAACACACGTCTCTGTCTCTTCGCGACTTGCCTCCAATTTGGACCCTTGACAATTAGAGTTTATCTTTTGTGACTTATTTTGCCGTCTCAGGTAAAGTCAGCATGTGACACAAAAAAACCTAAACTTAATTTACTTAGACAAACTCTAAAATAAACAGACTTTATATTCCAAGCCGACATTTTAAATACGCGGCCATTGCTCCTGAAAAGCAGCTTTTAGTTTAGAAATGGAATGAAAATGGCGGCATGAAAGAAAAACGTTTTTTGCTTGTTGCCGCGCTTTCTTTCGCCATTTTTCATTTTCTTGAGTAACTAGGATTTTGTAGTCGCGCTTAGGATTTTTTTTACATTACTTATGACGACCTCTGTGGCTTAGAGGTCACCATGCCAAGCATCCATCACACTGGAGGCTCTAAGTTCGATTCCCGGTCAGGTCAAGATGGATTGATCTTTTTCAGATTAACCTGGGTCTTGGATGTTTGTACGACGTGGAAGGGACATCTTCTTCTTATATTTAAGAGCTGTGCTCTTGCCGGTGGATTGCTTTCCATGTCTCTCTTCCTTTCGCTAAGTAGAAGGGACATACCCGTAATATATCAAACCACGGGCTATACTAGAGCAGTATATTATAATAATATTAAAATAACATTCAAAAATTTTAAAAAAAACCGGCCTGCTGCGCACTTTAGTATGGAAATACTAATTATTTTTTTGGTTTTTTGAGTGTTATATTAATAAATAATAATAAATAAATATATAGGGACAAATTACACTGATTGAGCTAGCCCCAAAGTAAGTTCGAGACTTGTGTTATGGGATACTAACTCAACGATACTATATTTTATAACAAATACATATATAGATAAACATCCAAGACCCAGGACAATTTGAAAAAGGCCATTTTCCAACTTGCCCTGACCGGGAATCGAACCCGGACCGATTATTCTATTATATTACAGTGATACAGAATAGCCCGTTTATTTATTATGGGTATATCCCTATCACGCTATATTTAATGCGACGATGGTTCTCACGACCACAAATCTACATATATAAAAGAAGAAACTGAATGAATGACTGACTGACTGACTGACATATCAACGCACAGCCCAACCCGCTGGGCCTCATCATCAATAAATTTAAGAACTAGGTTCTTGTCGGTGGAGTATTTTCCATGTCTCCCTATTTTCTGCTAAATGCTTGACCTCCTTATACGTCACAACTTTTGCCTTTTCTTTTACTTCATCCATGAACGACCTCCTTGGTCTTCCTTTTCCTCTCTTGGCTTCCACTTTCCCTTCCATTATGTTTGTCCGCTGGGCCTAGAAACTCCAAATATGGTACATAGGTTCCTTACTTCCTTACTTTAGGTTCTTACGGGGGTGAAGCAGGGGTCCAATGTTTGTATGGAGAACCAAGATTAGTTAGACCATTTTATTCGAAACTTTGCAGGAGTTCTCTGGCGGTAAGGGATTTACAAAATTCAATCTTATTACAACCACTTTCGACTTCTACGCGGACGAAGTCGCGGGTTACTGCTAGTAATGAAATAAATGTAAAACATGAGAATATATTGTAAATATTTCAGTGTCCATTTATGTATTAACATCACATATCTACCCTTTTTTAAAGATACACCCTGTTTTTTTTACGTGCGTCGAACGTCATATTCAAATTATACTGGTCCTTTTATTAAAAACAGGCCGGGTTAGGGGCGTAGCCAGAAATTTATTTAGGGGGTTTACTAGCTATCTCTTCCACTTCTATATTTTTTCTTTTTTTTTTATTCCTTCAATTATTCTTTTTTTCCAAATTTTTTTACTTTTTTCAAGGATGCCAAAAACTGTGCCAATCGTAAACTGTGCTCTGGTGCAGCACAAACAGGTTCATGTCATATTTATTTACAGCTTATATCAGTACACTGCTGGACTTCTCTTCTAATAAAGGAAGCACGCTGGGTAGACGGGTTAAATGGTATAAGCCTTTGCACAGACTCTGTCTCTTTAATTCTTTAACCGCGAACGTCGGATTTATCCGACAAACATTGTTGGGCCCATTCCGCTAAAGTCGGATATTTCTGACAAAAAAATATGCTCGATTGACACATAACTAACGTATCCATATCCGTTTTTAGTTGTAGGTATTTTAGATTTACTACGCCTCACGCTGGGGGTACGACAACATGATATACATAAAAGTCTCGTGGTGAAAGGGTTTAATCATTCCTCCCTTAGTCGCTTCTTACGGCACTCGTAGAAGAGAAAATGAGTAGTTACAAATTGTTTTACGAAAATCGGTTGTCGTGAAGTCGGTTTTTAGTTTTGGAAAATTGTTAACAGTAAATAGTTTAGTATCACTTACTGAACATACATACATACATACATACTATCACGTCTTTATCCCTAATGGGGCAGACAGAGCATTTTGGGTCTTGCGGTTCTATACAGAGCCCAGGGCCGCAAGACCCAAAAGCCACTTTTAGCGTCATAGTGGGCGAGAAGAACTTACTGAACTTGCTTCAAAAATGTTGTTGGTGTTTAAAAAGTAACCCTGTATAACATTAGTACGATGTTCTACTTAATAAAGAAGGTTTATCTTTTTCCTGACCCCTTTGTTTTGCACTATCTCCGTAGATCAGCGTAATGATAATAATATCAATTGAAAATAAAGTGGAAAACTCTATATATCACGTTCACTTACAAAAATTGTTACATACACCACTAGATAGCGCTAATAGTAGTTAGTTAACTCACTAGTAGTTAGTTAAATTGACTGCCTCCGTGATGTAGTGGTTAGAGCGTTCGACTCATACCCGGAGGTCGCGGGTTCGATTCCCGGCGGGGGCAACGACTTTGTGTTGTTGTCCTAGTTTGGTTAGGGCATTGTAGGCTGATCACCTAAATGTCTGATAAGTAAGATGATCCGTGCTTCGGAGGGCACGTTAAGCTGACGGTCCCGGTCACTGTCTTTGTCATTGGTCGTTACCTAAAACCATGTCAGAGGCCTTTAAGGCGGTTTAAAAACTCTAACACTAGTGTTAGATACTAACACACACGATAAGAAGAAGTTAACTCGCATCTTACTGTAAGGATTTAAAATGTAATTGTCTTTGGCATTGCACGGAAACCTCTCCACGCAAGTTCAACTCGCAATTGGCCAGTTTAGTCAGTCTTTTTCTTATCATGTGTGTAAGTGACTAACACTAGTGGCAGAGTTTTTAAACCGCCTTAAAGGCGGTTTAAAAACTCCGTACGCCGCCGTAACGACCAATGTCAAAGACAGTGACCGGGACCGACGGCTTAACGTGCCCTCCGAAGCACGGATCATCTTACTTATCAGACAATCAGGTGATCAGCCTGCAATGTCCTAACCAAATTAGGACAACAACACATAGTCATTGCCCCCGCCGGGAATCGAACCCGCGACCTCCGGGTATGAGCCGAACGCTCTAACCACTACACCACGGAGTGTTAGTTTATTCAGTATCATTATACTATCGTGATCAAGTCTAACCCGTGGTTCGATTTATTACGGGTATGTCTATTCCACGTCGTGTAATATGTAAGACCCTACCCTTGGATCCGCCCCTAGTAGGGTATGGAAAGTAATTTATATTATGTCGGTACAAAAATATGGAGGGCCGGGATAAATTTAAAATTATTGAGAGCCCGGGCCTATGTCCATGGGATTTGCTTGATTAATGTATAAAAATAGATTTTTGTTTTAAATTAATTTTCCGGGAAAAGTTTATGCTTACACCCTTTTTTCAGAAATGGGTCCCCCTTTAATGCAGAACTCTTGATGTTTTATTATTAATATGCATATAAGCCTGTATGCCTCTCTTAAATAAACATCTCTCTCAGGCCTACTGAAAGAGATCTCTATTGAGATAAGTAGTGCCTTTGTACAACTTTTATTTTATGAATTCCCTGTATACATTTTCTGTTGAATAAATTGGTAACTAAATAAATAGCGGATTACAGAAACTTGGGCACTTGACTCGAATAAAATAAAATCAAAGTTTAAAGAAGAAAAAATACAACTAGCTAATGCCCGCAACTTCGTACGCGTGGACTTTAACTCCAGCGTATCTGCATCAGTCCAGTGCAATAATATTGCGACTATAAATTGATATGTAAACTATCATATCTTTCAAGTTGTATCAAATTGCACACGGTGTGCAATTCCCATTTAAAATCGGTTCAGTAGTTTAGGAGTCCATAACGGACAAACAATGGGACACGTAATTTTGATATAAAAAGATTAGAAAAAAATATAATAACGTAAAGAAATATATGAATAACTAAATATATAGTACTTACATGCAATATTAAATTAAATAATTCATCAAATTACACATCTCACAAGTCCATCCTATCTGCAAAAAGCATGTATATTAGAACCTCCTATTTTAAGACGTCGGTAAAAAAATATGGATATTGGGCCACTTAATACAAAGAGGGATGTGATACCCTGTATGGGAAATACATTTGGTCGATTTGCATACGAACATCCCCATGTCTATGGGACGGTGGTTTTATATGAATAATATTACCCCTTGGTTACTTTTCATAGGACTTTTGGGGTAAAGTTTTGTATAAATTTATGTTAAAACTATTTTTTATCAAAATCAATGTACATCATAATATAATAAAACAGTAAAAACATGTGACAGTACGAACATATATTTCGAAAAAATATCTCTATTGGGAGCGATGGAGACATAATAATAGAGTAAAAAGGTCTATCTGTTTGTACATGCTAATCTCCGGAAATACTAGACGGATTCAAATAAGACTTTGTATATTAAAAAGCTGTGAAGCCTGGGCAACAAATAGGGTATATTGGTTTTGGAAAATAGAACACTTGATGCATAACCATAATGATCCAGCTAAACTATAAGAAATATAAAAATGGCGTATGGGCCTCCACTTGTTACGATCCTGACAAACCTCTTTCGCTTCATCTACACTCATATAATGCATGTGTTGGTCACCATGCTAGTCTGCCACCCAGAGGTTTCGGGTTCGATCCCCAGTCAAGGCAAGTTGGAAAATGGCCTTTTTCAAACTGTCCTGGGTCTTGGATGTTAATCTAAATATGTATTTGTTATAAAACATAGTATCGTTGAGTTAGTATCCCATAACACAAGTCTCGTACTGACTTTGGGGCTAGCTCAATAAGTGTAATTTGTCCGTTTATATTTAAAAAAATACAGTACGACGTCTGTTTTCAAAACATTCAAAAAATACTGCAATCTAATACAAAAAAAGCGGCCAAGTGCGAGTCGGACTCGCCCATGAAGATTTCCGTAGTAGCAAATAACATAATATAAAAGTCTTGTAGTTTGTTTTTTTTTAATTTTTATATTTGAGTTGATTGAATGAAAGGTAAATTGCCGTTTATGATTTATGACGTATTAAAAAAAAACTACTTACTAGATATTGTTCAAACCAATTTTTGCTGGTAGTTTTTATGGTAATGAACATCATATATTTTTTTTAGTTTTGTAATTCCCTTATTTTAGAAGTTACGGGGGGGGACACACACTTTTTTCCACTTTGGAAGTGTTTCCCGCGCACAGTATTCGGTTTAGAAAAAAAATATATTAGAAACCTCAATACCATTTTTGAAGACCTATCCATAGATACCCCACACGTATGGGTTTGAGGTAAAATAAATTTTTGAGTTTCAGTTCTAAGTATGGGGAACCCCCAAAATTTATTGTTTTTTTCTATTTTTGTATCGAAACCTTAATGCGGTTCACAGAATACATCTACTTACCAAGTTTCAACAGTATAGGTCTTATAGTTTCGGAAAAAAGTGCCTGTGACATACGGACGGACAGACAGACAGACAGACATGACGAATCTATAAGGGTTCCGTTTTTGCCATTTGGCTTCGGAACCCTAAAAATGTAACCTTTCCATTTATTTCACAGTCTACACTAAATAGGGTTGTACGACCTGAAATTATATTAAAAATGGCGGACAATTTGAGCTGAAATGATGAAACGGGATTTGATTTCAGCTCTAAGACAAAACGAATAAAAATATAATAAGAAAATCAATGATGTTATGAATTCTAAAGATGTCGCATTGACAGAAATTTGCCGTAAAATATTAAATAAAGATCATACATTAAAATAAGGTCTTCGAAATAAAATAAAATTACTTATACAAATTCTTTTACTGTAACTTATAAACATTTATTTAAATTAAAAGTAAATATTAGTAGAAATCTTTGAGACAGCATGTATTAACAAACAATTTATATGACTTTGTATGCCTAACGGCGCAACACAGTGATACTTAATTTTTATGAACTTATCACCCATTGTACCTGTGATTGACAAAATAAATGATTATGATTATTTAAAAAAAAATTGGTTGTTTGTAAAGTAGGTTTACGATCGAGATGTTTACGTGATAACGTCGTTTCACGGAATGACTGGCAGCGCTCGAGATGAGACGGCAGATCGGTCCGTCTCTCTCTCTGCGATCGCGCTCGTGAGGTTTTGGTGTGACACAAGTTTCTGAACATGTCACCCGACTAAAACGATTTTAAAGACGTTATCACGTCAAAAAAGCTTTTTTATTATTGTGAGTCCTAAGTACTTATCAAGACAAATGTAATAATCCTAAAATCGATGCAAAAGGTTGGGTTGTTTCATTACAAATTTCCTATGGCCATCATCCAGCTCCATCATCAGATCAACTCCATGTCATCATAATATTGCATTGTCACGCAATATGCATGATTGATTACATATGCGTGCAAAATTTCAGCTCAGTCGGAAACGGGTTTGTGGATCAAAAACTTGTAAGATTTGATTTCAGACAGACAGACAACGAGACAGGTAAAACTAAAAAGAAAAGCTTGTTAAAAGTAATATTTAACGTAGAATTTTTGATCCGTTGATCGGTTAATTTGAATTGAAGGTCAAATATATTTGTCATGTTTCAAGTAAATGATCCGTGACAAAAAACTTTTCTGGGTCAAAAATAAATTATTTGGTTCTATTGAGAAAATAAAACGTCACAAAATAATATCATTTGTCAGATTTTAGTTTATTATATTATAGCAGAAAAACTGATATTAAGACAGCTATTTCATTTTAAGTAACTATGACGTAATTAGTCTATATTTCAGAAAAAATCCCTTAGAAAATGTTCGTTTTGGCATTTAGAAAAAAGTATCTGATTTGAATTGTTGGAAAGTAAAGAATAGCAAGTTCATTTTCGCAAAAAATTATTATCTAAAGTATTTGTGTGCATTCGTGGCTACATCTTCTTCTTCTTCTTCTTTTACAGCCTAATCTATCCACTGCAGGATATAGACCTCCTCCATTGCACGCCATTCCTCCCGATGTTGCGCCTTTCTTTTTCATAGTGGACCGTTTGCTTTGACGATGTCATCTCTCCATCTTGTCATTGGTCTGCCGCGGCTTCTGCGGCCTAACCATGGTCGCCAGTCCATTGTTTTTTGGCTCCATCTTTCGTTCTCTCTACGGCTGATATGACCTGCCCATTTCCACTTAAGTGTGGCTATTCTTTTGGCTATATCTGCAACTTTGGTCCGCTTTCGTATCTCCGTATTTCGGATACGATCTCTAAGGGAAATGCCCAACATAGTCCTTTCCATAGCTCGTTGTGCCACTTTTAGCTTATTAACATTTTCAGCCGTGAGGGTCCAGTTGTCACATCCATAGGTCATCACAGACAGGACGCATTGGTCGAACACTTGTCGCTTGAGACACATAGGTAACTTTCCTCTGAAGACATCATCTAATTTCGCAAAAGCAGCCCATCCTAGACCTATCCTCTTTTCAATCTCGGCTTTCTGGGAGTCCTTGCTCAGTGATAGTGTTTGACCAAGATATGTATATTGCGACACTCGCTGGACTCTGCTCCATATCCTCGATGCTCATGAACTGGGTTTTACTCATGTTCATTTTCAGACCGATACGACTCCAGGCTTGCTGCAGATTTTCGAGCATAGTTTGTAGCTGTTCAAGAGAGGTAGATATGAGCATGATGTCATCAGCGAATCTCAAGTGTGTCAGTCTCTCTCCATTAATATTTATGCCTTCCTCGGTTCAGTCTATAGTACGGAACATGTCCTCCAGCGCTGCCGTAAACAACTTTGGCGAGATGTTATCGCCTTGTCTTACTCCACGAGACACCTCAACGGGTTCAGATAAGTCATGTAGCTTTATTTGTAGCGTTGCTTTGCTGTATATCTCGCTGATGATCTGGATATTGTCATCCACTTCAGCTCTCTTTAGAGCGTGGTATACAGCCCAGTGTTCTACTGAATCAAAAGCTTTTTCGTAGTCCACGAATGCTACATGAATAGGAATGTTATACTCGTGGCATTTCTCGAAGAGTTGTCTCGCTGTGAAGATGTGGTCAATCGTGGAAAAGTTTGATCGGAACCCAGCCTGTTCTACTGGCTGAGCAGCATCCAAGCGTTTAGTTAACCTGTTACATATAACTTTGGTAAACAATTTGTATATGTGATTTAAGATACAGATGGGCCTGTAATTGGATATCCTTGTATTGTCTCCTTTTTTGTGTATCAAGGTCACTATTGCGTTTTTCCATTCTAGAGGTGTGATACCTTCGTGGATAACCTTATTGAATAGAACCTGTAGCTGTTTAAGGATAGCCGTACCACCATAATTCAGTAACTCTCTTGTAATTCCATCCTCTCCTGGAGCCTTCTCGGCTTTCATTTTTTAGAGTGTATGTTTGATCTCATACATACTAATGTCCGGCAGGTCTTCCGTGAGGTGGCGAGTTAGTTTTGCTTTTGTATCTGTAGAGGTTGGGGATGAGCCTTCTACGCTACTGCTGTATAAATTTCCATAGAAATCTTCTACTTCTCTAAGGAGTTTATTTCTATCCATAACGACTTCTCCATCATCTTTTGTGATTTTGTGTATTTGGGCTGTACCCTTTTTTGTCTTCCTTCTGAACACTTTAGGACCACGGTACTTCTCGATAGTGTCTTTAATAATCTTCATATTATTAGCTCTTACGTCACGTCTAATAAATTTTCTGATCATTTTATTAAGCTTATTTGTTTCGTAACGAGATCTGTTGACTAATGTTTTTCTTTTTTGTAACAAACTGTTAGTAAAGTCGGAAAAGATTTCCGTGTTTGTGATTAGTCATTACTTCCTTGGCAACATCCTTTATAGTCTTTGTAGTTTGGCTATTGACTGTGTCTACAGTATTTCCTGTGTAATATCAGAAAATTTATTTGCGAGTATCTTTTCGGAGATCTGTTGGTTTTCTTTGAGAGCGGCGTAATTCCATTTGATATGAGAGGCTCCACAGAGTGTTTTACATTCTTTTCGTACGTTGAATCTGATCTTGGCTCTGACGATTCTATGATCACTGCCCGCTGATATTTGGTTTAGCACATCGACGTCTAGAAAGATCTGGTTTGTATTCGATATAATGTAGTCATATTCTTTCTTTGTGTGACCATCGGGGTGTACAAATGTCCATTTCTTTTGAGGTTTTTCTGAAAGAATGTATTCATTGCGTAAAGATCATGCCCTTTTAGAAAGTTGACTAACATTTCTCCTCTTTCGTTTCTTACGCCAAAACCATGATTGCCAATCAACTTTTAACCGTCCGACTTTTCTTCAATTTGGGCATTGAAGTCTCTCATTATTATAGTAAAGGCTACATTCTACATATTTATATATCATTGAAAAATATATATCACTATAAGATTTTTTTGTAATAAATTGGAGCTGAAATGTCCTTGCTCTTGAAAGTCTTTGATACGTTTGGGACTGTTTTTGTGAACTTAGACGATGTTTTATTGTACTGTCATGTTAAGTTTTCGCAGAAAGAAAATAACAACGCTTTTATTTATTACTAGTGGCTCTGTGCACTGAACTCGCGAGTCACCCTGACCCGTTGAAGTTTATCGAATTAAAGTCGTTCAGACGAAAAAGTTGTGTCTTAATAATAAATAATAATAAATTCCTTTATTTCAGGCAATAGCATTGTACTTACAAATTTTGTACAATGCCAGAGACCCATATTATAAATACCTTATAACTAACATACATAATAATTATATATAATTTTTATCCTAATTTACACGTAATGTCGGCGACGTGTGACGCACAGTATCGTCGGGTAGCCGACCTCGGAACCTCCGAAATACGACACCCTGCGGCCAGAAGTCCTCCTTCATGAAGGTTGGCAGATGATGCGTCGGCACTCTCACCACAAATGAATTAAAATTCGCTTTGTGGCGAGACTGCAGCCGTTCAACCCTCAAGGTGAAGTTGGACTTCTTTCGGACGTAGTCCACGACCTCCTCTACCCTCGTAGACCAGTGCAGACGGGACACGTACAGCTGCGTCGATGGTACGGCAGGACGCAGCGGAGAGTCTGGTCCGGGCGGCGCGGTTCCGCAGTTGTTGCGGCTCACGGGCTTCCTCCTCTTCCTTTCCACCTTCACGAAGCCCTCTTCATCACGCTGGTTCCTCTCGGGACCCGGTGGTGGCAACGTCTTGGTGGAAGCTGGCTTACGCCGTCTCCCTGTTGGCCCCTGTGCCAAAGGCCGCGTTGTGGTCGCGGCGGGTATGGCGGCGGGCGCGGGCGCAGCGGCAGCCTCGGCATAGGCCCGCGGCCGCGGCAGCACACCCGGGCCCGACGTCATCGGGGCGGGTGCGGGGGAGCGGGCGGCGGGCTGTGTAGCGCGCACAACAACAGGCGGCGACTGCAAACTGCTGACGGAGACATTTTGCGCTCCGCCTCGTCGCATGTTTACGTTAGCAGTCTCAGTAGGTGACCTACTTACCGAATCACCACTTTTTAATGTTAATAATTCGGTACGTAGCTCACTGATGGTAGATTCGGAGACCCCTAACCTAAACTGTACTTCGGCCAGGCTGGCTTTCAGGGCGATGATGTCCTTCAGCAGCCTAGTGACGTCGACGTGGTCGAACGTGACGGGAGGCAGCTTGTCCAGCCGCTTCGCCACGAATGTGGGCACATCATCCGGGTCTGTGACCTTCAGCAGGTTGATGATATCCTGCAAGCTTCTCTCCCCCTTTTCATCCCTTCTGCGGGACGGCATCCAGTCGGCCATGTCGAGACTCCTGTACAGCAGCTCCTTGCCACTGCAAATCTCCTCTAACTTGAAGTTAGACTTGCAGATCTGCAAGATGCTGATCTCGTCCATGGTATCGATGGCGTGCTGGATGAACGCCAACAGTTCGTTCGCTATGAGTGTTTCGGTACTCATAGCGGTATCGGGCAGCGGCTAAGCCGCACTATTCGCGAATAAATATTCTTGACAGTGCAATGCAGCGGTACGCGACTGTTGCCGAGCGCGTATCGCCGAGCACTCCACTTAATAAGGGAAACAAAAAATATTAATATTTTTTTTAAAAATCGAAATGGCTGATTTATGATATTTTTAATATTTAAAAACCCCATATTTTCGCCATTTTATAACACTGATAATACTTCCTTTAAGAAGTTGAGTAAAACGTGTAATGAAGGTGTGATACGAATTGTGACATTTTCCGCGTTGTTTAACACGAGCGAGAAACAAGCGACCGTGCGCTTCGACAAATACTGAAAAGGAATGTTTTTCATCGGTAGAGATGTCGCTGTGTTAGGTCGATATTTTGGTATAATACTATATCGTAACTTGACTTTTTTTAAATTACTTCCATGCTTTCATTGCTGTTCTGGAAGACTCCAACACATCGAACTAATCAGAATCATAATCATCATCATTTCAGCCGCATAACGTCCACTGCTGACATAGGCCTCACACAAAGATTTCCAAAATGGCCGATCGAGAGCGGCCTGCATCCAGCGCTTTCCAGCGACCCTACTGGTCAAGTTATCTGATCACCTTATAGGTGGTTGCCCTACGCTTCGCTTGCCAGTACGCGGTCGCCGTTCAAGAACCTTTTTGGACATCGTTTGTTCTATGGTTAAAAGGTTCCCTTGTTCTGTACATATATTCTAAATCTTTGCTCGTTCTGTGTATTTTCCACGAAAGTAGAGAGCCAGTACATACAATTCCATGGTATTATCACGCCAATACATACAATTCCATGGTATTATCAGATTGTTTTAATTTTTTTTACAGCCCTGGATACAAGTCTTTTTAGTCTATTTTTTGGTCAGTGCGCGTATCTCGCGCGTTGTTTCTGTGTATATCAGTTTGGCCTTAGGCCATATGTAATTTTTTTTAATTAGCGTTCAGAGGATTAACCAAACTTATTTATCTTAATGGTATTATGACATTACTTACATTATTTATCGTTCTGTTTACGAGATATCACCCAAACTAATTAAATTAGAGAAATTACTACACTTTACTGAACTCTTGGCAGACATCCCTTAGGAAACGCGAATTTCTGGCAAAGCGTAAGCATAAAAACTACATTCAATTCTGTTAAGGCAAGATATACCGCTTATTGTGGCACTGGAGTCGCGCCAAGCGCATAATTGTGTGGAGAAATTGGACCGAAAATGTCTGTGACGGTTTTACAGATTTCCAGATTTTTCACATTTTCAGAGTTCCATACCCAGAGGGTTAAAACGGAACCCTAAAAATACTACTAAGACTCCGGTGTCCGTCCGACTGTGCGTCTGTCTGTCCGTCTGTGTGACAGAGGAGCGTTCACACACTTATTTTTAGCTCTATAGCCGCTATATATATATACCTCTGGCAAAGGATAATATCATTACTAACGTAACAGATGCCCATCGTCATCATAAGGTCTTGTAGTCTCCACGGCAGGAACACGACCCTCTACTACTAGAGCCATATTTGGTCAGAGCAGCCAGAGGACTTGGCCTACACTCTCCACGCTGGCCAGACGGGTTGGAAATGGTTTATAAGCTTTGTTTAGCTTGTATTTCCTGAGTCGCCTTCTACGACATCCACGGGAGGACTTGGATTGGTCCTATCCTACTCTGCCAGAAACCACACGGCATTAATAGATGCCCAACGTCATAAAAACTATTGGTGGAGCTGTAAGTTAGCAAAACTAGTAGACGAAATAAGTACCGGTTGCTCTGTCTGTCCGTCTGTGTGACAGTATATAGGCTATACCTCAGTTGAAAGATGAAATTTCACAGATTCACAGATGACGTATTTCTGTTGCCGCTGTAACAATAAGGTCTAAAAACAGAAAAAAAATAATATTTAAGTGGAGCTCCCATACAACCAACATGATTTTATATAGAGTGGTGGTACGGAACCCCTCGTGCGCGAGTCCGACTCGCACTTGGCTAGTTATTCTTCTACGCTGCTTCTATTCGGCATAGCGGAAACGCTCGCGCAAATCATTCGTAATTTGACTCCCGAGTTCAAAAATAGGTGTCCTGGCGGGCCTGAGCTATCAGTCTTTAATATTTTTTTAACAATAAAATCAACTTCACCCCCAATCTTCACAACCGATTTTGATAAAACGACCTGACAAGTAAAAAAAGATTTTTTCAAATGGACCCAGGCGACTTCAAGTTCTCGTTGAAAACACGTAAAAAAATATAAAAGATTTTGATGACGGATGACACAGTGGAAAGACACTAAGCGCGACGAACCGATGACTGGGGCAAAATGGTTCCCGAATGGCGACCGCGTGCTGGCAAGCGAAGCGTAGGACACCCACTTATAAGGTAGTCAGATGACCTGACCAGGGTCGCTGGAAAGCGCTGGATGCAGGCCGCTCTTGATCGGTCATTTTCGAAATCTTACGGATGGATAATTTGGACGTTATTCGGCTAAAATAATGATGGTAATGATGAAATTTATTTCTAAGTAATATCACCTGCTAAACTCAAATGTAACCGACACTTTCATCGACAAAGGAGTCCATTTGGAAATAAATTCGCCCTCACTACACACCCTCATTTCGACAAACAAGTGGGAACAAGCACTTGTGTTTTTCGTGTTATTCCACTTTTTTGTCGCCGCGATATTTTTTTCTCAAAATGTTTCTTTTGTGCGGCCCTCGATTCTTATTGTTCGTTCGCTAATGGAGCGTTCACACACTTTATTTTTAGCTCTATAGCCGCTATATATATACCTCGGGCAAAGGATAATATCATTACTGACGTAACAGATGCCCATTATCATCATAAGGTCTTGTAGTCTCCACTGCAGGAACACGACCCTCTACTACTAGAGCCATATTTGGTCAGAGCAGCCAAAAGGACTTGGCCTACACTCTCCACGCTGGCCAGACGGGTTGGAAAGGTCTCATGATGTTTATAAGCTTTGTTTAGCTTGGATTTCCTGAGTCGCCTTCTACGACATCCACGGGAGGACTTGGATTGGTCCTATCCTACTCTGCCAGAAACCACACGGCATTAATAGATGCCCAACGTCATAAAAACTATTGGTGGAGCTGTAAGTTAGCAAAACTAGTAGGCGAAATTAGTACTAGCTTCTCTCACAGAGATGGCAGCACACAAGACTGCAAGCCATGACATTGAACAACTTCCCCAATAAACATAAAAATAATTCTCGGTTTCCCATGCAAGGTGACCTATCAGCAAATCCGAGTTTAGGTGAAAAGCAAAAATTGTTTTTTATATCTCGATAAGTTTTTTGGGGAAAGTTTTTCAGTATCATGGACTGTATTCGCCCTTAAAATAGTTTCAGTATATTTTGTTAGACGTTAAATATAATTGTACAGTGTGAACTGAGCTTAACTAATGCCATTGTTTGATGCTCATAATATACGGTTTTCCTCCTTTCCCCAAATATCATGTTGATATTTGCTTGGCGTGTAATTGCATGGATAAAATGGATATTTGATATCTTTTTTGAACAATGGAACGTACAAATATCAAGTGCGTTGGAATAAAAAACTTTATAAGGATTTTTTCCTACTTTGACCTATTTTTTTATCAATTCTTATTTATCCTATAGGGATGTGGAATTGGTAAAAATATATTATCTTACTAGCCGAAGCTCGCGACTTCATTCGCGTGAATATTATGTCTCCGGATAATGCTCATTAAGCTGAACAACTTTTTCTAAACCCTCAAACCCGGCGGGGCAACGACTTTGTATTATTGTCCTAGTTTGGTAAGGACGTTGCAGCGAAGCGTAGGGCACCCACCTACAAGGTGGTCAGATGACCTGACCAGGGTCGCTGGAAAGCGCTGGATGCAGGCCGCTCTTGATCGGTCATTTTGGAAATCTTTGGGGGAGGCCTATGTCCAGCAGTGGACGTTATGCGGCTGAAATGATGTTGCAGGCTGATCACCTGACTGTCTGATAAGCAAGATGATCCGTGCTTCGGAGGGTACGTTAAGCCGTCGGTCCCGGTCAATGTCCTTGACATTGGTCGTTGCCTAAAACCATGTCAGAAGCCTTTAAGGCGGTTTAAAAACTCTGACACTAGTGTTAGTCACTAACACACACGATAAGAAGAAGAAGAAGCCTTTTTCTAAAGCGTCATTTTAATATTTCCGGAGATCCGACCATTTCCGGAGATAAGCGGGTAAAATAGACAAATATTTTTTTCAAAAATTCTTAATCTATTACTATTTTTGCATCGCCCCTAATTAATTTTTTTTGAAATATATTCAATGTACAGACACTTTTTTTTTACTCTTTTATTATAAGTATGTATAGATTTAGTCTGTTAACTAAATTATTTAAAAATAAAGGTCCCATATCTTTTCGTTTAGTTAAGTAGAAATAAAAATACAAAGTTTCGAAATGAGTATCCTGTTGCACGTTCTTACTGCCATCACACTAAATTCTTGGCCTCAAGCTCTGTATACCCCGCAAGGCATAAAGACATGAGGTTATCATAATCATACAAGAACTATCTTGGATATATATAAAATATATTGGTACATTCTGTAAAAGTAACAGGATTTAGAGGAGTAGACTTTACAAACACGAAATAGGATTTGTACCTTCAAAAAACTTCAAACAACAAAGCAATTAAATTACGTGTTTTCAACCCCAGTATCCACAGACAAAAGAAATGCTAACCCAGCGATTTCCATCAAAATTAAACGAGACGCTGCGACGTGATTCGGTCGCTAATCCACTAATAACAAGCGCCATTTTTCACCTTTTTTCTTCTTGTTCTTAACTCGTTACATTCCTCAATGGCCACGAAAAATAATCTTATAAAATACATTCATACATAATATATGTGTATGTGTATTTATTTAATGTACGAATGTATCTAAGTAAACTTGAATATGTATATAGTGTATTTTAAGTACATCTTTAAGCACCTAACGCAATTAGATTAAATTTTTGTGATTTCCTACAGGTTTACTTGTAGAGAATGCATTAGCATTAAGTTCATCTCTTGTACCATTGTGGTCAATGAAGATTTTAATAAGTAATCTATTACGATAGTGTAGTATGTTCTATATTAACCCTAATGGGGCAGACAAAGCATTCTGGGTCTTGCGCCTCTAAGCAGACAGAGCTCAGGGCCTCAAAACCTAATGTCATCTTTTACCGTGAGTGGACGTGAAAATGGAAAAGGAATTAAAATAGTGATGTGTTGCTAGCCGCATCGCCTATTAATGTCTTACAAACGGCTGAACCGATTTAGACCAAACATAGACAACTATAAAGTCACCTTTCAAGTAAAAAAACTGTCAAAATCGCTTTATCCTGTTAATTTCTGTTTTATCGTGACTATACTATTTCATAGCAACATTATCTTCGGCATTCTAAGATAATGGTGAGATAGGAACGTAGCGAATAGATACTAAACGCCATTTTTTACATCGCTTAGCGGATTTGTCCAACCGGCTGTTAACGTATTGGAGGATAAAACCCGGACTTCAATTGACTTTAAAGTCATTTTGTTGCTAAAACTATTAAAGACTGTTTAAAATTTAAATAGCTTTCTTTTCGGAATTGCCTTATGTTTGTAATTTTTTTATCTATTTCCAAAACTCATTTTTAGTTTACTAGCTGAGCCCGGGGGCTTCGCTTACCTGTGGGAATTTCAGAATAAAAACTATCCTATGTCCTTCCCTGGGTATCAAACTATATCCACGTCAAATTTTATCTAATTAGGTTCAGTGGTTGAAGGGTTAAGTGGTAACAAACAAAAACAAATATACAAACTCACTTTCGCATTAATAATATTAGTAATGACTATACTATTAAATAACTAAATGATTTTTAATAGGCCCTTTGGTTTTTTGATGTTTATTTAAAAGACTGGCAACCCTACCGAGATGAGTGGAAGAAAGAAAAGTGGCAAAAAATAACATTTTCATCTCATCGGTGGTTAAATAAAGGTTTCTTGCCCCCTAACGCAAAAAGAGGAGTGTTGTTTAATGAAAATCGGTACAGCCGTAAAAAAGGTATTGGAGATGAACGCTTGAAAGGCGGGGTTTTCTTACTTGCTCGGCAGATGAACATGTTTCTACATGTTGTTTGAAAGCGGATTTTTACGAGAATAAAGTAAGTTTTTCTCTATCCTTCGTTTACAACTACAACACGTTTTCCTGAAACTATTTTCTACGGAAAATTACCTTTTAAAGTTTTGTTAATCTAAAAGTTATCCCACATAATCTAATTTGTATAAATAAACTGACAGGAAAAGCGTTCTTATTTCAAACTTTAGGAAATTTATTTATTTATTTACCAATTTACGTATGTACATGAAATTGAATATTATAATACGCTATTTTCCAACAAGTCAAATCAGATACTTTTTTCTAAACATTAAAACAAACAGTTTCTATGGGATTTTGTATGAAATACAGGCAGATGACAACACAGTTTTTTGGAGTCAAATTGCGCTCTTATTATAAGTTTTTCTGCAATAATAAATTTAAAATCACGTTAAAATGGATATGTTCAAAGACAAGTGACATTATTTTGCGACGTTTTATTCTGTTATCAGTACAAAATAATTTATTTTTAGCTTAGGAAAACACCCAATTAGGTATACCAAGAATTTATAAAAAAAGAGTTGTACAAAGGCACTATTTATCTAAAAAGTGATCTCTTTCAGTAGGCCTAGAGGAGATGTTTACTTAGACTTTTTATGTTTTTTTTATAAGGCGTTCCGGGTTTCTTATTGAGCTGTGCTGCTTTCCCGGTTTTTTTCTCTAAATATAATATGCATTTCAATGTCTCAATGATAAACTAAGTATGCATAAGACCACGAAATCGAAAATACAAAATTTTTAACACATAGCTGGTTACCTACTTATTCATGTTAAAAATTTAAAAATGTACAAATTAATATACACTAAATTAAACCATATTAAACTATAAATATACATAAGACTAAACTATAATAATTAAATATAAAATTAATTAATTAATATAAATAAATACTAAGTAACTATAATAATTGCTGGTTACTCAGCCAGACACAATAGAAATAACAATTGATGTACGTCTATAGACGCAGTGTGTCCAACAGTGTGTTAATAATTGTGAAATGTGTAAAATGACATTTCTACGAAATAGCTCCCTCTTTAAATCTTTTTATATTACCAATACGCTGTAAATGCGATTGGATTCGTCAGCCATCTTTAATTTTTCACCTCGTCACACGCGACGCGTCAGATTTGTGAATTCGTTTTAAATTCGCGCGAAAAGATTCCACTCGTTTTTTAACGGTATAAAACTATTGGCTTACTGAAAGGATTATTTTTAGCATATCTTATTTTGAATGGATAGACATTTTGGAACGAATTTCCAATTCAGTGAATTTTGTTTTTTTAAATTCCCTCACTTTTTTCGTCACGAAATTAGGGGCTGGAATTTTTTGGGGGTTTTTTAGGAGCTTCAATTTCTGTAAGTTCGTTGCAGCTTATCTTCCCGGCCTCCACGTTTTTTTTTATTATTATGCCACTAGTGTATATGGTCACCCATCCAAGTGTGGACCATGCTAGGTCACTCAACTTGCGAATGCGGTCCCCTTCTGCACGCTTTTCCTCAATATACATATTATACCTCTAATATAACAGACAGAGCATTTTTAATTTTTAACTATACTTCTTGATGGTACTCTCCTAAATTCTAGTCTTCTCTGAGCAGACAGCTAAACGAAGCTTATAAAATATCAATGAGACCTCTCCAACCCGTCCGGCCAGTGAGGAGAGTGTAGCCTAAGTGCTCTGGCTGCTCTGGCTAAATATGGCTCTTGTAGTACACCGAGATTGGACCAACACTGGAGACAAATCATGAAGAGACAAGAGCCCACGGCTGCAAGACCCAATGGCCGTTATGGTAGACGAAAAGGCATGCAAATGTGTAGTATAACAAAAGAGTTAACGGGTTACTCACGTATAGAGTCAGCTATTGCCGTAATATAACCTTTATCATGGAAATAAAGGATCTAAGGGACTCTAGACTGACAGAGCCCAAGGGCCACAATACCAAAAGGCCACGGTAATATCACAAATAATCCCAAAACTCAAGCCACATGGGAGTCAGTCCATCAAAGTTACCACTCATAATAATGCAAAAAACATAATACAAGCGTGACACAAGGCCCAAATGTTTAAATATTGAGAGGGTCCGACACAAGCCCTGGCATACATGTTTGATCGCCTGGCTGCCGACATGATTGAGGCTGGCTGTATAGTTTAGTATTCATTGCTGGAATAAAGAGGTGGTTGTTTTACTCTCTCGCTTACCGTACAGAGGTAGCGCTCAATCCTTCATTTGGAATAAATCGTTTAATCATGAATATGGTGATAAAATTAACATTTTCAAAGTTAAAGAAAATTATTCAATGTAGGATAAATGTATCTGTTACTGAAGGTAATTTTTTAAATATTATTTTAGTGCAAAAGCTAAAACCTACTAGCGTTTCGAAACGACCACAGCTGGGAAGATTAAGCCGAAAGAAACCCAGTTCAGTATTAGACTCTACCCAGCCTAATGGGATTTGTTACATAATATTTTTTCATTCCCAATTTATTAGGTTAGATAAAATGATGGGCTATGTTACAATTTATAAGCCATTTTTACGTTTTTATTTTATTAGTTTCATTCCAATTTATGAGGTTATATAAAATAGTGCATGAAACTACACATAACTTGGTATTAATACACTCCTATGACACTACTGAAAACATCATCTGCACTCGTGTATAACACCTCTCATTATGCAACAGTTTCATTAACTATTTGCACGCAACAGATTATAATGCGGTTTTTATCAATAGATAGAGTTATTCATTAATACATAACCGCAAAGCCGTGCGTTATCATTAATTTATAATTTGAAAAGAATAAAATTCATTAAGTAAACATAATTCGGGGATAACATAGGCACTTGTTGTATACAAAAACTGAAATTCGCTGACTGGGCGCGTCTAAGTACATTTACCCCTCGGAATATGACTCAGCATTGCTTGGGGTGTGGTCTCAGAATGGGCGATACTTAAGGCTTCATGGATATCTATCTACATTTAAGCGCCACGCTTTTTCAGTGTTATTGTATGCAATGTTTTTTGAAAACTAAAAATCGACTTCAGTTCCAAACTTCACCGATTTTGCTAAATGTTCTGAGGAACCACCTGACAAGTATTAATAATTTTCCAAATCAGTCTAGGCGTCTTTAAGTAATAAGTGACACCACACGTAATTTTTAAACCACCACCACCACGACGCTAAAAGTGGCTTTTGAGTCTTGCGGCCCTGGGCTCTGCATAGAGCCGCAAGACCAAAATGCTCTGTCTGCCCCATTAGGGATAAAGACGTGATAGTATGTATGTACATGTAATTTTTTTTTGTGTGGGATAAAGTCAGCTAAAAAGACACACAAAATGTCGTCTTTACAGATGGCACCAAATTCTGGCCAGACTATCTATATATATGGCCCGCCCAAATTGCCCAATCCCACTTTAGCCTTGCAGCTTTCTGCCCCACATCGGCGACTCCTGTCAAGAAACGAAGTGTAGTGTTTGGGACTCAGTCTAATCTTTTGAAACCTAGTACACTGCGTTCCGTTGCTCTTTGGCATTTGAGTTTAGACCTCTGATCCTCAGTCAATGACCATGTCTAAGCACCGTAAGCTAGGACGGGCAAGATGCACATATCAATGAGTCTATAATAAAGTGTATATGATTTAAAAATACTTTTATAGTCGCCAGCAGTCGCGCCCCACCCTGGGCCGGGGTCCAAAACGCACTTTAGTAAACAAGCCGACGATTAGCGTACAATTGGAGCAAAAACCCAAGAGCCCTTTCAACCCACTTCCAAGCTATCAAAGGATGCTAATCTAAGGATTCAGTAGGACTGAAAAAATTGCAGCGAATACAAGATGTCCGTTTGAAATTGTGATTTGGCATGTTTTTATGTAACCTTTCATTTATAAAAATATAAATCTTGAAACGCAGGGCACCCACTCACTAGGTTGTCTGTGACCAAGGTTGCTGGAAGGCGCGGGATGCAAGCCGCTCTAGATCGGTCATTTTAGAAATCTTTGACAGAGGCCTATGTCCAGCAGTGGACGAATTCATGAAAATCATGAATATTCAATAATATTTTATGTGCTTCGCTTCTGCCAATTGTAACATCCAGTCAAGGGAATGGCGAGAAAATCAACAGCACAAGAATTAAATGTTAAATATCAGTTTAAAAAAATGTGAACGAGAACACCATTTAGTGATGAACTACCAAATTCGTATCGGTAGTTTCGCTACTTATCACTGATGAATATCCGTAGCGCCATCATTTGCTAGAGAAGGCCTTGACTTTCAAACGTTTATCCCCAAAAACTTTTAAACGGCTCAACCGATTTTCACCAAACATAGCTAAGAACTACTTACTTTTATGTAAAAAAAAACCGCATTGAAATCGGTCCGTCCGTTTAAGCGCTACGATGCCACAAATAGTCAGATAGATAAACATTACCGTCAAACTTAAACTTAAAAAGAGGGGTGTTATAACACCCCTCTTTTTAAAGGGGGTTAAAAAGTGTCTGTTTGAATTTATTTTTTTATTTAGCGATGTTTATTAGATCTTGTAACCAAAAACGATTTTAACTAGACTTAATGCATATTTTGTTTAAGATTTAAAAAACTATTTTCTTTGTCTCAAATGTTTTAAAAACTCGGCGGCCTACCTAGCCTGTAGAGACTTAAAGATCCCATCGCATCTTCAAGTCTTTGGGTTTTACGACCCTAAAGGGAAAAGCACTATGTATTCTCGAAACGCATTGGGTTGTTAACAAATATCGATAAAAATAAACATAATAATTGAATAGCCTCATGAAAAAAATAGAATATGCTGAACTACATTCGGGGTCGGCTAACGACCGGGAGAATGGTGCAAATTGCGTTATCCTTCAGACTACGGATGTACGTGGGTATGGTGACAATTTTCTGCGTGAAGTGTGGCACAAGTGATAGGGGGACGCGGCTGTAAATCACTTGTCATTGTCACATTTCGAATCAAACGAGCGCATTTTTGAATCGGTAGAATTCGAAAGATTTGCAACGAGTGTTCGAATGGTTTGCGCGAGCGTTTTCGAACGGGCGCATTTTTGAATCGGTCGAATGCGAAGGATTTGCAACGAGTGGATCTGACTGGTAATTTTGATATTTGTAGCGTGGATATGTCAAAGAAAACTTTTACAGAAATTCAGTTCGAATTCACGTTGCTTTTACAAGTCTCTAACTTACTATGGGGCTAGCTCAACCTTAGCGATTTGTCTGTATACCTTTATAATTTACTAGCTGAAGCCCGTGTGAACTGTATGACTCCGGAAAATGCTCATCAGGCTGAACAACTTTTGCTAAGGCGTCATTTTTATAATTCTTATAGTTTAGCTGGATCATTATGGTTTGCATCAGATGTCCCATTTTTCAAGATCAATTATACGCTGTACTCGTATATTGCCCAGGCTAACAGCTATATAACGAAGAATTTTCATTTGAATCCATCCAGTATTTCCGGAGCGTGTACAAACAGAGACACAGACAGAAAGACGAACAGACAATCATCTTTTTTAAATTCTTACTCTTTTACTATGTCTCCATCGTACCCAATATTATTTTTTGGAAATATATTTATTGTTCAGACACACTTTTTTTTTACTGTTTTATTATATGTATAAATTATTACATTACGAAGTTACAAAGCCGTTTCCGAACAAGACACCTATGCCCTTTTAAGTATTAATTTCTTTTTAACTATTACACACTTTTTTACTATTATATGTACAGATTTATTTTTTAAAAAGTCAATTTTTATTGTAGAAATTTCTTCGCCCTATAAATCAGCATTCTCAAAAAATTCTTTACGAATCCTCATTACTCACGTAGTCTTTACGACTGAAAAAATACCATTACCTTTATGTAGATGCATTTTGTCAGTATTATTGTGGTGAAAACTGCTAGTTATTCCGGGACTATAATAAGAAAATATGGATCCCGACTAATGAGTCCGGGGAGAATGCGGCAAATTACGTTATTCCGTGCTACAATCCCGGGTACGTGTTTATCTTGACAATTTTCTGGGTATCACTTCGGTGGGGTATGGTCCGAGTGTAGGCGGAAAGCGGTGTTTTGACAATACGTCCAAGCCTGTGTTACTCCCCGTTTAGGTATCGAAAATATACCTACATTATTACTATGCGCGCGGTGACCCCTTTAGAGTGGTAAATTCAGTGACGTGAATCGTATGTCTAGAGCTATAGTAATAAGAATGAAATTGGCTTGCAATGTACTTCTAGGTATCTCAACGAAGAGGTGTCGAGTTCTGATGCGAGCTAAATTAAACCACATCGCTAATGACATTGAGTTGATATTTCTTTGAATTCCTTTGCTGAGTAAGAAGACTTCTGTACGTTAGTACTAGTACTTATTCTGTGACAATACGCTATTTTCCTACAAATCGAATCAGAGATTCTTTTTTCTAAACGTCAAAACAAATTTTTTTTTATGGGATTATATATGAAATACAGGCAGATGACGTTATAGTTTTTTGGAGTCAAATAGCGCTCTTATTATCATTTTTTTTGCTTTTGGTATCACTTTGGTGGCGTGTGGTCCGTGTAAAAGCGGACAGCGGTGTTGACAATTATCTGGGTATCACTTCGGTGTTGTGTGGTATGAGTGCAGGGAGGCAGAGGTGTTATGTTGTCAATTTTCAGGGTATCACTTCGGTGGTGTATGGTCCAAGTGCAGGCGGACAACGGTGTGTTGACAATTATCTAGGTATCACTTCAGTCTCGTGTGGTATGAGTGAAGGTAGGCAGAGGTGTTAATGTTGATAACTTTTTGAATATTACGTCGGTGGTGTGCGGTCCGTGGTGTGCAAGCGAACAGTGATTTGTTGTCAATTTTCTGGGTATCACTTCGGTGGTGTTTGTGATTTGTCAATCAATGGAATAAATATATGCTGGTTCATTATCACATTTTGATCTCTAATTGGTTAAACAGACTCAAGGGGTCGTAAGGGTCGCTGCACACATAAACGGGCCGGCATTGTCGGTTCGGCAGTATTTGTCGAACAACATTTACTGCAATTCTTCGGCTTCATTCGGCTTATGCCGATCGGATAGTTCATTCGGGTCGACACATCATTCGATTTGGCAGTATTTGCAGGACGACGAAACCGACCCGTACATACATACATACATACATACTATCACGTCTTTATCCCTAATGGGGCAGACAGAGCATTTTGGGTCTTGCGGTTCTATGCAGAGCCCAGGGCCGCAAGACCCAAAAGCCACTTTTAGCGTCATATACGGTGGGCGAGAAGATGGAAAAGCAATCAATACAGTGATGGGTTGCTAGCCGCATCGCCTGTTAACATGATTTGCATTTTTGCCCATTCCCTCGATCGGCTTTTACGATCTGCGTGGAAAGAGAAGCAGCTGGTACATTCTAAGTTTTTTTTTATTTCTCCCAGACCAGCATGGGACCCACCCGTATCAACTAATATATTCCGTTCGGCTTTATTCGGGTTGGCCGATCGGGTAGTTCCGAGTCCGATCAACATAATTCATTACTAGCACTACTACACTACTAAACTAAAATCTATCGCCAAAAGCCGACTGGCATAAGTTATAAATAAAGTTAAAGGACTAATTTTAAAAAATGTGTAGAAATATTCTAATGACGCGAAATCTTTCGAAATATCATTTTTCGACCATTTTATATATTTTTCAATATACTTTTTTATAATTTCTTTATATTTTTTGAGTTTATAATTTTGTTACATTATGAAAAATATTCGAAATATTCGAATGAGCATACGAATATTTTATATTTTTATTATTTTTTATTATTATTAATAATTGTTTCTAATACCTAAAATGAATATTTCATTTGAATGAATATTTTCATCTGAATTATAAAATAATCTATGATTTATTCGAGTAACGAAATTTAATTTGAATGATTATTTTCATGATAGCTCGAATGCTGACTTTTCTGTCATTTAAATAATTCGATTATTGTAATGTGTAAATCGCCCATCTCTTATTATAACATCAGTGTTCCATCCTACCACGAAAGTAGAATACAATTCCATGCATCCTACCACGAAAGTAGAGACATCATCCTACACTATTATGACTGTGACGTAAATTTGAGAATCGACTTGATTGACAATTCATTTTAATTATTCTGTTTGTAGGTCTCTAGGATGCAGATATTTTGGTGTAAATATGCTGTAAATCTGTATGTACAATTATTAAATAAATAAATAAATAAATACACTAACTTTTGATTGTATAGTTAGGGTTAGGATCAAGAATAACGAAAAGATAAATAAAGATGGGCTCAAGGACGAGTAGCCAGAGCCGTAATTTAATTTTTTTTTAAATATCGGTGTTCCAGCTGTCAACGCAGAAACAGAATTGGACAATTCTTTTAGTCAATCTTGGAATGAAAAGAATTCCTTTTCATTCTAAGTTTGACTGGAAGAGATTCTCAAATGGAGAGAAAGTCCGCCTTTTCACTTAGCTTTTTCTCTTAAACTCATCATCATAATCATCATTTCAGCCGCATTATGTCCACTGCTGGACATAGGCCTCTCCCAATAATTTCCAAAAGACCGTACCAGAGCGGTTAGCAAACATTTTCCATAGCGCGTTGCACGACCTCGAGCCTTCTTAAACTGTATTTTGTATAAATATGGGTATAATAAAGTTTTACAAACAAACAAACCATTTTTTTATCAAACATTTGATTTTATAACTTTCACCAAACGTAAAGGCGTCCTCAAGAAAGGACGGACCTATCAACTGTCATATCGGCAGAAAAGAAAACAAGCAAACTTTCAGCCTTTTTCTTTGAGGAATCATAGTTGTTGTTTGACATTAAATAAGTCCGGGCGACACTATTTATTACCTATAAAACTTTCTATAGGTACATACCTACTAGTGGGTCTGTGAGCTGTAGACCTCGCGTAAAGAAAAATATGTTCCAGTCTACAAACACCATATTTTCTCCACTTTGAAATTTTTCGAAAAATGTCATCGACAAGGATCTATACTATTCTTCTTCTTCTTCTTCTTCTTAGCGAGTCGGAATGGCGATTTTATATAGTTGTGGACCAGTGTTTGGCGACACTTACTCCTCTGTCATTTGCAGAGTTTAAATCCTCTATTGTACAAGATGTTGGGCAGTTCGGGCACGAGAGTAGGTGGGCCATGGTTTGAACATCTCCACAGTCACAACGGTCGTTATTTGAGAAACCCCACCTGACCCGGTTTTCATGGCACCTTCCAACACCAGCCCGGAGCCTATTTAAGGACTTCCAGACTGTCCAGGGGAGGTCACAACCCGGTGGGAGTTTCTCAGCTACTGGGAGATTTGATGGTCTTAATACTATTATCGACCCTGCTTACAAAATACGACCATTCAAAAATGCGACTTGTAAACGAGGACAGCCGGATATCTGGCATTCGGACACGCGAAAGAATTTTTGCCAAAGCTTTGCCGCTTCGGCAAGAAATTTCGGCTTCGCTCGCTCGGTCAACTATTTATTGTATTACGATGTCGTGCATTATCTTTTATCGTTATAATAAACCAATTGGCTTATTATATTTTACTGTTTATGATTTGCATTTGAACAAGGGCCTGACACGCTTTGATAGAGCGAGATAGTCTCATTGCGACTTCTAAAAGAACAAAAAGAAAAAATGTCGTGTTTTGTCCTTATCACCGACCGATAATTGGGTACTTTCCTAAGTCAAAAATAAATTATTTTGTACTAATAAAAATATAAAGCGTCGCAAAATAAAGTCACTTGTCTTCCATTTAAACGTTATTTTAAATTTATTATTGTAGAAAAACTGATAATAAGAGCGCTATTTGATTCCAAAAACATATGACGTCACCTGCCTGTATTTCATACAAAATCCCATAGAAACTGTTTGTTTTGACGTTTAGAAAAAAGTTGCTGATTTGACTTGTTGGAAAAAAGCGTATTTGTTCATGTATATGCTTTAAGTATCACAGCTTATACGCTAAGATAACAAGATCAGGTTGGCACCAGTCGCCATCATTGCTGTCACAAAGAACTGCCCTCAATCCTGTCGTTTCGCTCCTCCTTTTGTAGTTGCCGGTCGCAATTGATGCTTTCTTCCCGTCTAGAATACCCCTACTATTTGATTGCGACCAAAGAATAAATAAATAAATATATAGGGACAAACTACAGTAAAGAAAAAGCAGTTACAAAATCTAAAGCAGTAATACATTTTCAAAACTAAAAACAGATGAATAAAATTCTAAAAATCTGTTTATCCCTATGGTTGACTGGGAGAGAACGCTCTTAGCGTTAAGATTGTTAATTGGGAATCAATAAAGTTTTAATGAATAAATTAATTAATTAATTAAACTACACAACCTATGTTGATAAATTTATATGGGACCACCTGATAACTACACCCTTTCAACAAAAAGAATTTTCTAAATTAGCCCAGGCGTCTTCGAGTACTTAATCGGGGACATTATAAAAAAAAAATTGTATTGTTTTTTTTTTAAATTAGTTAAAAACAAATTTTGAGTATCCTTTGCTTATGCCATTATCCATTATCATCGCTCGCTTCTTCGTAACAAACCCTTACTGCGGATTCGACCAAAATACCCTAGAACAACTCGATTTTGCGTTTCATTAATTACTTATCCAAGGATGAGATGTCTATTCCAGAGTAAGCTATTTATAGCGCCAATTTTCTAGGAAAAGTAGAGTTATCTGGAAGTATATTAATGGTAGACTGATATGAATTGCCATTTTTGAAACGCGGAGTCACCTAAACGAATGTTTTTTCCATAGAAAAAGCCGTTCGTTTATTAACTCCGCGTTTAAAAATAGCACCTCAGATGATGTCTGTGTGTGACGCTAAGACATATTTTTTATATAATTGTTTTACGGCTCTGGATACTAGGACCTTTACAGCCAATCTTTATTTTTTTACTTCTTTATTCTTAACCTTAACTCTATCTATAGAGGTACAATCAAAGGTTGGTAAAGGTCCTTTAATTGCTTTAAGGGAGCTTCTGGTGACAAATGTATACAAATCCCCTGGTTTCAGCCGATTGAGTGGCGGACGCCCACCACAATCCGCAAATAAATCTACTTTAAACATTTCACATACTGTCCATGAGAATGAGCATTTATAACATCCTCTAGAATCAATATGCAAAACAATTTATAGCAAACTCCAACTGCACCCCCTGACTTCCCGCCAAAATCTTTACGTTAAGACATTTTGTGATGACATCATCCTTCAAATGCAATATTTGATATTTCATTATCATCAGGTCCTTTTAGTCTCCACTAAAGGAGCAAGACTCTCTCTGCGCTACTAGAGCCACACTTGACCAGAGCAGCCAGAGGATTTGGCCTACACTCTCCACGTTGGCCAGACGTGTTGGAGAGGTCCTATTGATGTTTATAAGCTTTGTTTAGCTTGTATTCCCTAAGTCGCCTACTACGACATCCACGGGAGGACTTGGAGTGGTTCTGTTCTACTCTGCCGAAAACCACACGGCAAATGCAATATTTGATATTTCTCTCATGGTAAATCTATCAAAAGAGTATTTATTATATGGATATTGGTCAAGTTATATATTCATTCGTGTTCATTCCTCAACCATAGATTAACAATACCAAGAATTACTTACTCCAGGAAAAAGAATAGAAAAACGTCAACGAAGTTATTCGAGATTAAATTCAAGGATTATAATTACAAAGTTTCCGGGTTTGATCCCCGGACAGGGTAAGCAGGAAATTGGCCTTTAAATTTTTCTCTGATCTTGGATGTTAATCTATAAATGTGTTTGTTATAAATTATAGAATCGTTGAATTACTATCCCACACAAATCTCGAACTTACTTAGGGGGTTGGCTCAATCAGTGTATTTAATCCCTACATATTAATTTAATAGGGGTGACGACAGGGTCCTAAAAGTATGATTGTAATTAGTCTGTCTTTTAGATTATCCAAAAATAATGGACCCGTATTTTTCAGTTTACCAAAAAAATAAAAATTCATAAAGATACAGAGCGTCAAAGTTCCGGAGCGGGGGCTTGCGACGTCACGTCAAGTAAAATTGTACTCAGCCATGACGTCACGCGAAATTTATATGTGCTGTATCTTTGTCATTTTTGGTTTCTCAGAGAAAAGAAAAAATACATGTACAATATCTTTTAATAATCTAAACGATGGACCAAAAATATTTTTCCATTCGTCTTGCCTATTAGTGTAATTGATCCCTGAATATTTATTTAACTAGCCGAAGCCCGCGACTTCGTTCGCGTTGCTTTATGTCTCTGGAAAATGCTCATCAGACTGAACAACTTTTACTAAGGCGGCATTTTTATATCTCTTATAGTTTAGCGGGACCATTATGGTTCTGCATCAGGCGTTCCATTTTCCAAAATCATTTATACCCTATATGTTGCCCAGGCTTAATAGCTATATAACAAAAAATGTTTTATTCGAATCCGTCCAGTATTTCCGGAGATTAGCGTGTACAAACAGACAAACAGACATACAAACAGACAAACAGACAAACAGACAAACAGACAAACAGACAAACAGACAAACAGACAAACAGACAAACAGACAAACAGACAGACATTTTTTTTTAAATTCTTACTCTATTACTACGTCTCCATCGCCCCCAATATTATTTTTGGAAATATATTTAATGTACAGACACACTTTTTTTACTGTTTTATCATATGTATAGATTATCCCAAGAAAAGTTATACTGGTTAAGTTACACCAGTGTAATGTGGGGATAAATTTCGCCCTTAGTAGTGGTTATCTCTTCGGCTACAGCTCGTGGAAAAGGTAATATTTCCGAAGAGTCGTAAAAATAGGATGAAATAGGAAAACAGAGGACGGGCTGTCAACAAAACAACAACGATAATGTTCTTGTCACTGACGAATGTTCTTACGTCGGATCGTATCAAAGGTGTTGACAGTGCAGTATAGTTTAAGTACTTATACGATAGGAAAGGGAAAAGTATTATAAGATCTTTTGTGAAAGTTCGAACTGAGGGGACTCGTGGATTTCTTCAAATACTTCACCATAACGGTTATTGTTTAAATTTGGCATGTAACTCTCTCTAATTTCAATTTATTTATTGCTTTTCACATTATACATATATTAGATTACACTACACAGTCACTTCTTAGGTTAGTAGGTACAACATGAACCCTGTTAGGGCATTGCAACAGAAAATAACGGAACGGCATGCGGATTATTTCTTAGTATGTATCAAATTCAATGTTAAAATTATTATGAATAAAAATGTAATTTTTTTTATTGATGTCTTAAAATTTAATTTAATTTTGGTCATATTTTTTATTTTATTTAATGAGTCGATACTATACTATAATATTTAATAAAGTCCAAATGTTGTTTTAATTTAAATGTCAATTATATTAAATGTCAATGCAGATTACCTGTCGTCTGTGGAAAACACCAGACACAATAGTAAAACAATGCATGTCGACCGGATTTCGGTCTGCTCACATTGTTATTCTAATAATGGCAGTTAAGTTGTCAACTGTCAAATTGACATTATATTTTAATACGTCAGTCAGTTCGGCAAAAGAATTGACGACGACATGCTGTAATAAAGATTTGTTCTTGTTTTAAAATTAATGTTTCCTTACATTTGATTGACTGAACAGTTTCATCTGATATTTTTGTATGGTAAAGAGGATGGTTACTTCTAATAACAGATTGTATATAAAAATTAAATGTCCTAAATGTTCATCCTTTCCCTATTCGAAAAGTCATATTGTATATTTTATTTTAAAAAAACTTCGACAAAATGGAGGGTTGTTATAAGATTGGCGCTAGTGTCTGTCTCTCTGTGGCATCGTAGCGCTCGAACTGATGGACAATTTTCAACTCATTTTTTTAGGGTTCCGTAGTAAACAACCCTTATAGTTTCGCCATGTCTGTCTGTCTGTGTGTCTGTCTGTCTGTCTGTCTGTCTGTCTGTCTGTCTGTCTGTCCGTCCGTGGTCCTACTCAGAAACTACAAGTACTAGAAAGCTGTAATTTGGCATGGATATATATATATCAATCATGGCGAAATAGTCGTAAAATAAAATATGGAAAAAAAATTTTTTTTAGGGTAGCTGCCATACAAGTAAAGAGGTAGTCAATATTTTTTTTCTCTACAAACATATTGTGTATCCCCCCATCTATCTGCTAAACGGTTATATATAGACACTTGAAAAAAAATCACAGCTATAGTATATATAATGAAGTTTAAAGGAAAACTATCAGAGCTAAGAAGGGTAAACAAATTAAAAAGTTATAGGTGATCAACTTTTATATGTACTCGAAAAGGAAAATTTCATTACCTGACAAATAATAGATGGCGCTATGATGTCAATATATTATGTAGTACCGCCACATATCACTAGTAATTTACCTGACAAACAATAGATGGCGCTATAATATCAATATATTACGTTGTTCCAACCCGTCCGACCAGCGTGAATGTAGGCCAAGTCCTCTGGCTGCTCCGGCCAAATATGGCTCTGATAGTGCAGAGAGGGTCGTGCTCCTGCAGTGGAGACAGAAAGACCTGATGATGATTACGTAGTTCCGCCACTTGTCACTAGATGGTGTCTTCAGGAGTTTTTAATTTGCCTATAGCATATAAAATTATGTACAATGGTCATTTAAAACAGACAAATAATTTACGCATAAGTAAAAGGTATTATCTACTTATTACATTATTAGCTCCGTTAGCAAGGTAACCCGACTAAACGAGTCGTAATGAGAGTCTCGCGTGCCGCTTTATAGATCCGAATCTCTTTAATTTTGCCAGATATACCTTGTGGTTTGCGGTACGGAACACGCATCGTGTTGTTTCTTAATTATCTACTTTGGTAGGTTTTGTTGTACTACTATTAGTGAACTATACTTACTCGTGATTGCTAAAAAGAGATTTTGGCTCTATGTTTCAAAAATATCAAGTTTACTTGATAGGCAAAATAAAAAAAATCTTTTAAGGGTTAACCCACATAACTTTCACACCGCTCAACCGATTTCCATCAAACATAGCTACTAACATCCTACATCTTGATTAAGTCAGCTTCCAAACAAAAAACGCATCAAAATTGGTCCTTTCGTTTAGGAGCAAGGATGTTGGCTCTTTGTTTAAAAAAAGTATACTTGCCAGGAAAATGAAAAAAGCCCCGCCTTTCAAGGGTTCTCCCCCTGATCAAAATCGGTTCTGCCGTTTAAATATTATTGGGGGTAACGCTAGAAAGTCAGAAATTTCCCTAGCATAAAATAAACGAATACATACATACATACATACTATCACGTCTTTATCCCTAATGGGGCAGACAGAGCATTTTGGGTCTTGCGGCTCTATGCAGAGCCCAGGGCCGCAAGACCCAAAAGCCACTTTTAGCGTCATGGTGGGCGAGAAGATGGAAAAGCAATCAATACAGTGATGGGTTGCTAGCCGCATCGCCTGTTAACATGATTCGCATTTTTGCCCATTCCCTCGATCGGCTTTTACGATCTGCGCGGGAAGAGAAGCAGCTGGTACATTCTAAGTTTTTTCATTTCTCCCAGACCAGCATGGGATCCCTAGCATAAAATAGACGAATATCAAGTCGTATTGATATTCGTCTAAGTAGTAGTTTCGCTACTCATCACTAGATGGCGTTCAAGACAGTCGGGTTATAATTTGATTAGCAAATAAACTGGAGGTCCCATTCCAAAATTAAAGTTTTTAACTAAAAAATTATGTTTTTACCAAATAATGTTATCCTCAAAAGTAATACTTCAAGATATAAATCAAACGTTTTGACAGTTGCCTCAAAACACTTTGGATTGTGTTTCTTTTTATTATTGTTGTTTACTGTTCAAGTGTATAATAAAGATGAAATATGGACATTGATTAAGTTCAAAAATTTGATTACGACTTTCTTTTTTTCATTACATTACTGAAATTTAAAAAACGGGCTCTACTAGATCACAATAGTTTAATGAAATAAAAACAGTCAAAAACAGAACTAAAGGGGCATTTTCATACAAAAGTGTGCAGCCACCCGGGAATTTTATAAGGGAATGTCGAAAAAAATAAATTATTTCTCCCATGCTGGTCTGGGAGAAATAAAAAAAAACTTAGAATGTACCAGCTGCTTCTCTTCCCACGCAGATCGTAAAAGCCGATCGAGGGAATGGGCAAAAATGCAAATCATGTTAGCAGGCGATGCGGTTAGCAACCCTTCACTGTATTGATTGCTTTTCCATCTTCTCGCCCACCATGACGCTAAAAGAGGCTTTTGGGTCTTGCGGCCCTGGGCTCTGCATAGAACCGCAAGACCCAAAATGCTCTGTCTGCCCCATTAGGGATAAAGACGTGATAGTATGTATTTTTTGTATTATGTCTGTTATTTTGATATCATTACACTTCGGTGCTCTAGTTTAGCCCATGGTTTGATTTATTTTATGATGCTACTTACACGTTTCACAGGTTTACAGTCACTATGTTTCAGTGCCAGGCAGCATCTAGCGAGATATAGAAAGTCATTACAATTTATATGATCACATTTCCCTTGATCGACTTCTACAAACTGTGCCGGAGAAACAATAGCCATGATGTTTGGTCCATCGGTTAGATTATTAAAAAATATTGTACACGTATTTTTCTTTTCTCTAAGAAATAAAAAATACATACAAAGATACAGCGCATATAAATTTCGCGTGACGTCACGGCTGGGTACGAGTTTTACTTAAGTGTGACGTCGCTCCCACTCAGGAACTTTGACGCTCCGTATCTTTGTGAATTTTAACTTTTTTGGTAAACTGAAAAATACGGGTCCATTATTTTTGGATAATCTAAAAGACAGACTTATTACAATCATACTTTTCGGACCCTGGCGTCACTCCTATTATATTTCTTATACTTTTTTTCATAAATTAGTACTTTAAATAAAATTTATATCGTACTTAATATGAAAAAATATTTTTTTCATGTTGGGAATGTACTTATTAACAACGAGAAGGAAATTAAAAGGTGATTAAATAAATAAGAATTGAGGTACCCCTTAAAAATAAGGACCATATGTTTTAAATAAACAATTACTATATAAAGCTAAGAATTTGTAAAAGACAAAAAAATAAAAACTCAAAAACATTTATTTATCTTTGTATATTTGTGTCACTTGATAATTGTCAATCTTTTTTTCGATTTCATAATAGGTAATTGTTGATGTCAGATCATTACTTACAGCTAAGTTTACTGCCGCTTTCTAAGCGCAAGTACAGAAGAAGCAGTAACAAACTGTACTGCAACATTGTAATGTAAAAAACTAAACGGTCTACGCTATGTTATTAGTAAAAAAACATTTTCTACAACCTCCTCATCGTCATCATCATCACCATTTCAGCCGCATAAAGTTCACTGGATATATCTCCCAAGGATTTCTAAAATGACCGATCTAGAGCGGCCTGCGTCCAGCGCTTTCCAGCGACCTTGGTAAGGTCATCAGACCAGCTTGTCCTAAAAAAATGTAGTTAATTGAAAAGCCCCTGTAATAGCTACAAGCAGCTCATTAAAGCCTAAAAACCATATTTTCGTTAAAAAAATCTCAACGTAACATTAGCAAGCTATTTTCCATGCCTATTTCGAGCTAATAACTCTAGCGTGTAGGACTGTACGCCAAGCCTCTAATAAAGAACAATAAAAACTTTCAAATTACTACGTCAGTCGGAATTTTTTATCGCGACGGCGTCAATAAAGTCTACCATGACTTTAGAGGGTTTACACATGGACTACACACAAGAGTTATATGGACTACATCTGTTAGCACGAAACCAGGCTTGTGTCACTCCCCGTTCAGTTATCGAAAATATACCCCCCGTTCATACATACATACATACTATCACGTCTTTATCCCTAATGGGGCAGACAGAGCATTTTGGGTCTTGCGGCTCTATGCAGAGCCTAGGGCCGCAAGACTCAAAAGCCACTTTTAGCGTCATGGTGGGCGAGAAGATGGAAAAGCAATCAATACAGTGACGGGTTGCTAGCCGCATCGCCTGTTAAAATGATTCGCATTTTTGCCCATTCCCTCAATCGGCTTTTACGATCTGCGCGGGCAGAGAAGCAGCTGGTACATTCTCCCAGACTAGCATGGGAAAACCCCCCCGTTCAGGTTTCGAAAATATACCTACATTATTGCTATGCTTGCGGTGACTACTCCGAAGTGGCAAATTCTGTGAATCGTATATCTAGAGTTACAAGAATAAAATTGGTATGCAACTATGCAATGCACTTCTAGGTATCTAAACGAAGAGGTGTCGAGTTCTGACGCGAGCCAAATTAAACCATATCGCTAACGACATTGAGTAGATATTTCTTTGAATGACTTTGCTGAGTAAGACTTCTGTACGTGCTTGTACTTATTCTGTGACGGAACAGCACTTTCGCATCTGCCATCCTTTTCTGTCCCTCAGAACTGTCATTTGCCAGAGCGTTCTGTCGCTCTCTATAGCTCTGTCTTACTATCTCATCAACGGAAAAAAATATTTTTAAGCTATTGCATAGCTTCTATCGCGGGCCTTGAGCGCGGGGACCGAATCCAAAAATTCCGTAACGAAAAAACCTCACGCTCTCCACTCCGCCTACCATGTAGGTTGCCGCTTCGTCTACGTCGTCCGTTTGCGACGTTGCCGTCCTTCCTTGTTTGCAATAGCTTTACCGCGGCAGTCCCCGAGTGCCACACGTCTTTTTTTTTTAAACAGCCATTAAATCCTTTAACTAATGAAGTACTACTTAACATTTCAAATACAAGATTGGCAACGTGGCGGGGACATAATACTATCTTTTTCATACGCGTCAGACCTAATAGCAGTGACGTCAAGAGCTTTGTACGTGCACCCTTTTGAACAACAAATTACTAGACAGTTTCCCCTTTCATTAGATTTTAAAAGCTTAAAACATATTTATTTTTGGGTAGATTAAATAAAATTCATTTCGTTTTCGGTTTCGGATTATGTTACTTGTTGATGTGAATAATAAAAATTAATGATTAAAATACCTTATTGTTCAAGCTTTCATAATATATTATAACGTAACCTCCGAAATAACGGAGCTTTTGTCAAAGCTTCTATTGAAACGATGAAAAGGACACCTAAGAAAGCACTTTACATTCTTGTTACGCGAAATATATGGAGTGGAGAAAAACGTCCCCTAAATGCGATATTTTTGTTCAAACATTAAGAATGTAAAGCTCAATTAGGTTCAAGATACACTGGCAGAGACATTTGACTTGGAGATAAAAGCTCAGTTAGGGTGGATACACACTGGCAAAAAAGAGACATTTGTCGAAATACTCTCTATCCTTATCCCTACTTCCTTATATTATAAATGCGAAAGTGAGTTTGTATCTTTGTTTGCTACCACTTCACGCTGCGACCAATGAACTGATGAAATTTGATATGGATATAGTTTGATACCCAGGGAAGGACATAGGATCATTTTTATCCCGAAATTTCTACGGGGAGCGAAGAACAGGGGCACAACTAGTTCAACTAGTAATTTATATTTTGAGCACGCTTTGTATTTAGACTGCTTTTGACTTTGATTGTCACATCTTTATCTAATTTATACAACGTGGAAGGGACATTACCATTTTAAATCGAACCACAGGCTGTACTTAAATCACTAGTACAATGAAATTAAATAGCACTAAAAAACAAAAAATTCAATTCATTTATTGCTTTTCATATTGTACATATATAACACTTTACTACATAGTCATTTCTTAAGTTAGTAGGTACAAAATGAGCCCTGACGGGGCATTGCAAAAGAAAATGACTCAATGAATGACATAAATTTAAAATCATCATCATCAGGTCTTTTTGCTTTACTGCAGGAGCACGACCCTCTCTGTACTACCAGAGCCATAGCAGCCAAAGAACTTGGCCTCCACTCTCCTCGCTGGTCAAACGAGTTAAGAGGTCTCATTGATGTTTGTAAGCTTCGTTTAGCTTGTATTCCCTAAGTCGCCTTCTGCGACATCCACGGGAGGACTCGGAGAGGCCCTATTCTTCTCTGCCAGCAAACAAACTTTAAAATAAAATTGAATATTACGTACATACTAACACCACTTTACCCCATACAATACAAATGATTACTTACTAAGGAAGAAAGGAGGTCTGGCAACTCAACTCTCCGATTAATTACGAGCACTATCCCTGAGTAAAATAGGCTATATTTCACGCAAAGCCTCTAGCGCTAACAAATCATAAAGCGACTACAATAATGGATGACAATTTCATTTTTCTTTTTTCAATTTTCACAAGCAATCCGAAGTTGTAGAAAAGTTTGTCAGAAAGTGCGGCGACACTAAATTGTAGTGTTCTTTAGACAATAGAAGTGATTTATAGCGAAACTATGAAAACTTGGCCTCCCTTTTGAATTCGAGGAAAGATTTCTTAGACCTGAAATTGCAGAAACAAACATACCTACCTTCTCTGGTATACGATTAATTTAAAAGACATCTGTATAAGTCTGGTCTAGTACATCAGATTTTACCTGCCGAAAAAAGACTTTCTTTCTTTCCTTCTCTTTTATTTAAACTTATTTTAGTTTGAATAAGTCGGATGAATTAACTGACTGCCTCCGTGATCAAGTGGTAAAGGCGTTCGCCTTAATTAAATCGTGGATACGAATCCTAGTGGTAAACTTTGTGAAAAGTTGTTTCCAGTCAGCATGCTTCAATCACCTGATGCACACGGGCTGCTGGTGGCAGGTATGCTGGGACTAACAGTAGTAGGTGGGCGCCAGCCGGCAATAGTTTGCATGAACTAACTGGTGGCGGAATCACACAAAGCACCTAATTCAAATCACATAGGTAATATGTAACTTTGACTTCCGCAAAGTAACACCTGAATCTATTTATTATTATCTGTATATAAATCATCATTAATGAATAAATAAATTATGGAAGAATTAATGGAAGAATTAGGATCGAAGCAAGAAGAGGTCCATAGTGGGAAACAGGGCGTGATATGTATGTATGTATGAGAGAAATAAAGCCGCATGACTCCAAATGCTCAATCCGTCCCATTAGAGATGGAGACGAGATAGTGTTTATTTTGTATTTATATTTATTACTCTGAATTTAATAATTACCCAATTAATTTAGTTGTTATTAATGTGGTAGGGGTCGCTCCGGGCCCAGGGGATCACTGCAAATTATTGTAAGTGCTTGTCCAATTGACTTGCGCTTTTTGTTACGCTAAATGCTCTTAAGCCCGTTTTAATTGCCAACATGGCCGACAAATTAATTTTCATGACCTTTCCCTGGCTGTTTGTTTTGTTGAAATGACTTTTAGTATTTAGAATTAAAGAACGGGTGTACGGACTGCGGATTTTACGTGTTCATACTGCCTAGTGTAGGAGGTATAATCTGCTTATTGATTTTGCCGTGCCTGACCATAGCCATATAAACATAAAGTCAAAGTCAAAGTCAAAATCATTTATTTATCTTTGGATATTTGTATCACTTAATAATTGTCATTTTTTTTCTTTCGATTTCTTATAAGGTAATGATGAAGATAATGTTGACGTCAGATCATAATTATTGCACCTTCCTGTCCACTCATCATCCGTCATTTTTGTCTCCACTGCAGGAGCACTCTCTGTACTACCAGAGCCTTGACGAGGACAGCCAGAGGACTTGGCCTACCCTCTTGCAGTGAAGACTAAAAAGACACGACGATGACGATAAAGATTTATTTTAAAACTTTTTGTTACAAAAATATGGTCTTTGGCGAACTTATTTAGAACTCTGATCTCTTGTGTTTTAGTTTAAGCTTTATCTAGTTGTCTCCACATTCTCAATTAGTTGATGATCATTACAAGTCGAAACACAGTTCCACCACCAAATAGACCGGCCTTTAAGTTACAGTGCATAAAAGCCAAGTAAATGGATCAAAGCGATCCCAAATTCGATGCGGACCTCAAAACTCAAGTTAGACTAAATTAATGATCATTTTGAGTCCAAACGAGTAGAGACGTGAATAGAAATAGATGACACAAATATGCTTCCTGATATTAGTGATTCAGTTTTCCCTGTGAAGTTGGTTTATTTCTGAATATTCCTGTTTTTGATTGTGACGGACCTTGTTTGTTTATTAGTATTACGGGACGCGATTAATATCTTTTTTTGCCGGATAATTCGACCATCTTTCTGCCGTCATTGTCGACTGAGGGTCTTCAAATAAGAGGAGGTTTTCAAATTGAATGTTATTATTTGAAGGCGCCTGAACCAATTTGGGAAATTGTTTTTTTGTTAAAAAGGGCATACTTGTCAGTTTGTCCCATAGAAATTCATATTTTCTTTGTGTAAGTTCTACTTATTTCAAGAAGCACAATGTAAGTTTATTCTTTGTGCTGTCTATTGTAATGTAAGTCTGAGAGTCTAAGAGGAAGACCAGTCAAAGTTTAAAGTTCGGACAGTAACCGCCTCAAATTTGCATCAACAATGGCTGAATGAACCACGGTTCAGTTCGTGCAAGGATTTTAAGGTCCAAATTAACATGAACAATTTTATCCATTTGCATAGAGAATTGGCTTAAATTTCTTTACTTCTTACTTTACTTGGTGGGCTGTTTTCGTGTGTGTAAGTGGCCAACATCATCATCATCATCATCATCAGGTCTTTTAGTCTCCACTGCAGGATTACGACCCTCTCTGTAGCACCAGAGCCATACTTGGCCAGAGCAGCCAGAGGATTTGGCCTACACTCTCCACGCTGGCCAGACGCAGACGGGTTGGAGAGGTCTCACTGATATTTTAAAGCTTTGCTTAGCTTGTATTTCCTAAGTCGCCTTCTACAACATCCACGGGAGGACTTTTAGTGTCCCTATTCTACTCTGCCGGAAACCACACAGCTTGTGGCCAACATCGGTTTCGAAAATTCTAAATTAATTTATAGACATTTTCCATAATTTAACGATTGCTGCTCTTGCAGCACTTGCTGTCGACATCAAACAATGTCAGACAGTTACAATAAACTTTTATAAATAAACTAGCAGTTGCCCGCTTTTTAAAGGGTATTTGACAAAAGGGATTAAAAGTTCATTTTTCCTTGTTAAGCTTTCTACTAGTACATGCCAAATATCATCCCAATACCTTTAGCCGTTTTAGCGTGAAAGAGGACAAAACATTCATAGAATCACTCATGATCACACATCCATACATCCACGCATCACACACACAACTATACATTCACACATCATCACACATCCATACGTCCACTCATAATAACACATCCATACATTCCATCATGATCACACATCCATGCATTTACACATCATGATACAAGTAGTGGCACTTAAGTTTAGCGCTGAGTGAAGTGTAGAGGGGTACAGTATTAATTTTTGACTTCTGCGCAAGCAAGGTCAGCGCTAGAGTTTCGTGCCGCTGTCTGTATCACATCCATACATCCACCTATGATCACAAATCCATACATCCACTCATAACCACACATACATACATCCATACTAACTTCCACATTTATAATATTAACAGAGTATATAAAATCACAATGTAAATGCAAAGTTACAAAGTTACCCATGAAATTTGCAACGTGCTCCCAATTTAGCCGACACCCGTGACACTCGCTGTCGACATCAACCGGTGTCAGACAGTTGCACAAACAAGTTGCCAGTATTTTCGGACGGGCAGGTTTCGTTATAATTATCATTCCCCTGGCGGGAATAGAGTTTTTTGAATTTCATGTGTTGTTATTTAGATAGAGAAATTGTTTATTTGTCACAACCGATACACACAAAAAAAATTACAAAGGGTTAAAAAAATAAAGACAACAGTAAATCATGTGTGTGATGCAGCAGGACATATAGGTCAAAGCTCGGTGGTAAATTGCCTCGAAAGCAATGCACTGATTTTCAGCAACGGCCTGGTAAGGTAGGTACGAGGGCGAATTTGAAATAAAAATAAACAGGCTGACTGGTAAATCACGCGTCATATTTAAAGACTTTATAAATCATGATCACACGTGACGTCAAAAAATATAAAACCAACAAAATACTTATTAATTACAAAATAAAAAATCAAATTACTTACACACTTCTTGCTTCTATTGGATAATTTGATCAATTTTTAGGCATTTTTCATACATTTGGAACGAGAATTGATTACTAAATTCCTCCTTTTCAAAATGCAAGGTGATTTACCAGTCAACCTGTATATACTAAACATGTGTTAAAGGAAATATTGATAACATAAATATTAAGTAAGAAGAAGGATAAACTAGAGATATTATACATATAATATATAGGAGATACAGTACATCTAAAGTTACAATATCGGTAAGTAGGTAGATAGATAGAATGATAGTTCGATGACAGCATCCGTTACCGGCGACTTGTTGTTTGGTTATAATGTTGGCGAGTTGCTGTTTGTTTCGGGCAAAGACAATATAATTACTAACGTAACAGATACCCAACGCCATAGAAACTATTTGGAGGGCCCGTAAGTAGGCAATACTGGAGCTGCGGGTAGGCACGCAGAGATGGCAGCACACGACTAGCAAAAAAGTGACAAAGAAAGTATATTCAACACTTTCTTTGTCACTTTTAAAAGTACTACTAGTACGTACTAGAGTACTGCTTTATTAAAATAATAGATTTTTATGTTCTAATTATAACCTATAGCGCCATCTAGAAATAATTATGTTTAAAAGGCGATAGGTAGGCATGGTTCGGGTATTTTTAAGTTGCTAAAAAAAATTTTTGGTTTGTATATTAAAAATTATTGGATACAATTTGATTAGGTACGTAAGTTAATTACGCCAGACCAAGGTTAAACTTACCTCTTTACACAGCACGTGATAGGCAGAGACTAAGATAGAAATATTTTCTCGTTTACCTGCAACAAAAAAAAGATAAAATATTAAATTTTCGTCCAAGTTGGTTTGGAAAAAAAGAAAAAACTTAGAATGTACCATCTGCATCTTTCCGCGCAGATCGTAAAAGCCGATCGAGGGAATGGGCGAAAATGCGAATCATGTTAATAGGCGATGCGGCTAGCAACCCACCACTATTTTGATTCCTTTTCCACCTTCTCGCTCACTTATCACTCTAAAAGCAGTACTTACTACGGACGGAGAAGCTCGAGATATATGTCTTTATCTAATTTTTTACCGACTTCCAAAAAGGACGAGGTTATCAATTCGTCGCGGCCTTTTCATGTATGTTCACCTATTATTCGAGAACGCCTGAACTGATTTAAAAATCTTATTTTTTTCGAAACTTAGATACATGTCAGGTAGATCTATATAAATTTTACCAAATCGATGGTGTGTCGATGGTAGTTTGTATGTAATACTATTATTAATTCTGTGGTTTGGGGATGAAATTGGTTTTTACTTTTGAATTTTATTTATATCCAACGTGGAAGGGGCATACTCGTAATAAATCAATCCACCAGCTATACTAGATCACTATAGTATAATTAAATTAAAACAACGGTCAAATTACCAAAAAAATCAACGTTCCCATACAAAATGTATGGGAACATTGTATAACGTATAATATGGAAATGCCGAATTTTTATTTTTGTTTTTTGACTAATATTCTAATTCGTTATAAGTAATCTAGTGTAGCTCGTGATTCGATTTATTACAGGTATATCCCTTCCACGTTGTTTACCAGTGTTCCGCAAGCAACAAAACAAACCTCCGAAGATAGGCACATTAATAAAAGCGCGTTTATTCCCGGTGTAATAAAATGTTGAGATTGCTTCCACATCCAAGCCGCTGAGGCTACACTTATTGCTACTAAAGTAATATGAAAATTTTCTGAAGAAAGCCTTTTATATGAGGCAAGTTGGGAACTCGTTTAGGATTGTGGGGTCCCACTTGCTGCTGAGCGGATAAGTAAGTCTTAGGCACACTATCCTTGACGCACTTTGTAGTCTATAACAGTCTGTGAAAATAGAACCTATGGAATCATATGCAGTAACGCACACGGTGCGCGCCGGACTTTTTGCGCGTCGTGTGCATGTGATTCCATGGGTTCTATTTTCACAGACTAATAAGTGCGGCAAGGTTTAGTCTGTCGTCTGCGTTGGGCCTTATAAAAACTCTTATAAGTCACGCCACCCAACTAATTTTTATATATACGGTTTTACTGAAAATTAGTGAGTCTCGATTTTTTAAATCAGACTGTGAAGCTGAGTAAAAACCTTTTTGGCCGCATAACTTTGATAATATCATATTTTAACTGGGATTGTATTAGTTTTAAGATTAACTAGTTGATAAAACACAGTTGTATTTTTTATGCACCGAATAAAATATTTTTCTTTCTTTATCTTAACTTCTTATAGTTTCCATATAAGTTTCATGGTTTTTGAGGTTGAAAAATCGAGATAAGAGCTTTGCTTATATGGACTCATTTCGTCCTTAAAAATAATTTCAGTATACACACATTTTGAAACCACCGTATTCATTAACATTTGCACTTCTTATGGTAAAAATGAGTCAATAAGTTAAATCAGGTAGATTTTTTTTTATTTCATCAAAATTTATCAGTCCTTATTACTCCATACACATTATCTACCTTAAAAATCAATCACTAAGTACCATAGATTTAGAAGGTATAAGATGGATATAGAGTATTGTAAAATGTGACCAGAAACGAAATATTTCTGTGTAACTTTTTATGGGTTGTATTTGTAGCTACTACACAAACTATGGGTAAAGCAGTACGATACTATCTTTCCAGAATAAGAAAACTTATAAATTAACACAGTTTACAATTTGGAAAATCAAATTTTCGTGTAACGGTGTTCGAGCCAGGGTGACAATGGGTGACATGTTTGGTATGAAAACTTGTCTCATTGTCAAATTGATGCTATCTCTTTTGCTCTTATGAAGATGACACTTATCATATTATCTGTCACACACGGCTAGTGTGGTCTTTTAAGTAGTAAATAAAATTCTATGTCTATGCTAAGTACCTATATCTAATGTCGCCATAAGTCGCACCCCACCCTATCTTTACATACTTTATCGCTGCGGTAACTCGCGTACGCTTTCCACACAGTGCTGTTTTCGAGAGATTTGTTGGAATATCACGAGTCCCTACCAGAGTCTAATGACCATAGTGTAAAATTGACTAAAGTAGCAAAAACAGCAAAGTTGGAAAATAACAATAGTTTAAAATTGACCAAAGTAGCAGAAAGACCAAAGTTTGTCGCCCCTACGCTGTTTAGGGCTGCCGTTATTCTGCCAGTCTTCATGATAGGTAATCTATGTCTATAACAATACATATAATAAAATAGTAAACAAACTGTGTCTGTACATGAAATATACTTCTAAAAAAATATTTGGGGTCTATTGAGACATAGTAATAGAGTAAGAATTAAAAAATATATGTTTGTACACGCTAATCTCCGGAAATACTGGACAGATTTGAATGAACCTTTTTTTTTGCATATAGCTGTTAAGCCTGGACATAATGATATAGGATATAGGGTATAAATGATTTTGGAAAATTGAACAGCTGATGCAGAACCATAATGCTCCAGCTAAACTATAAGAAATATAAAAATGACGCCTTAGAAAAAGTTGTTCAGCCTGATGAGCATTTTCCGGAGACATAAAGTCCACGCGAACGAAGTCGCGGGCATCGGCTAGTATCTAACATCGCTGTAAGTCGCACCCCACCCTAACCATACAAACTTTATCGCTGCGGTAACTCGCGGACGCTTAGCACACAGCGCTTTGTTTCCGAGAGATTTGTTTCCTTATAAACACTTGTCGCCAAAATATCTTACAATTATAAAATACACAGTCATTCTCGGCGACATACAAGAAGTTGTGAATTGCTAAAAAGTACTTAAATGGCATGGTATACATGTAAAGTACTTAAATGTGAATAAAACCAAAATCTGTCTCTAAAGCACAGAATAAGTGCTAGTTTTCACGTACAGAAGCCTTAGGCTGGTTTTACAGTCAGGCTTTCGCACGCGCGGTAGTGTAAAATTTACTAAAGTGTCTCATAACCATAGTGTGAAATTGACTAAAGTAGCAAAAACAGCAAAGTTTTTTTTTTGATTTATTTCAATATCTTACAAGCACTTATCATTACAGGTTATATACCTAATGCGATGGCGCCGACATTTGAAAAAAGCATGCAAATTTATAAAAAAATATACAATAAAAAAGACGTGTGGCACTCGGGGACTGCCGCGGTAAAGCTATTGCAAACAAGGAAGGACGGCAACGTCGCAAACGGACGACGGAGACGAAGCGGCAACCTACATGGTAGGCGGAGTGGGGAGAGCGTGAGGTTTTTTCGTTACGGAATTTTTGGATTCGGTCCCCGCGCTCAAGGCCCGCGATAGAAGCTATGCAATAGCTTAAAAAAATACACTCGATCATTAAAGTAACATTCAATAAGTTGGAAAATAACAATAGTTTAAAATTGACCAAAGTTTGTCGCCCCTACGCTGTTTAGGGCTGCCGTTACTTCGCCAGTCTTCATATAATAAAACATTTAAAAAAATGTGTCTGTACCAAATATATTTCCGAACAAAATATTGGGGGTGAAGGAGATATAGTAATAGAGTAAGAATTTAATAAATATGGCTGTCTGTTTGTCTGTTTGTACACGCTAATCTCCGGATATACTGGACGGATTCGAATGATTGTTGTTTGCGCTTGCACATTGCATGGTATGCAGAGTACTTAAATGTGGATAAAACCAAAATCTGACTCTGAAGCACAGAATAAATGCTAGTTTTCACGTACAGAAGTCTGACTCAGCAAACGAACTTAAAGAAATATCTACTCAAAGGCGTTAGCGATATGGCTTAATTTAGCTCGCGTCAGAACTCGGCACCGTTTCGTTTACATTCCCACTTTCATTTTTAGAAGTGGATTTCCCACTCCGCAGTGCGAAATCCACTTCTAGGTCTTTTCACTCGCCGCGCGAATAGTAATAATGTAAAGGTGTATTTTCAATACCTAAACGGGGAATGACACAGGCCGGTCTGAAGTCAGCAGGTCTCTAAAACGCAAAGTCAAATGCTTTTTAATAAATCACTAACACTTACTATCCTGGTGTATACAGTGCCACATTCTTCTTCAACAGTACAACTACTGATATATGTACTGTTGACTATACTTACCGCACCGTACCGTTGATAAATCTAGATAAAGTTTATATCGCACAACGGACTAGTGCCATCCCGCTCGTTGTTTTTAAGTGGAACGAGATAGTGATAGACGAAGCGCTCGATGAACACTTTCAAATGTGCCATGTTACCGAGACTAGTGCGGGGTTGACTGGAATTTCTTTTGTGGCCCACAACAATGAAGATACTTCAACAGAGTAAGTTATACACCTTTTTACAGCGGTAATACGGGCGAAATTCCAATAAATTTGGGTAGCTGATCTTTTGTTGACTATCCTTTTGCTCGTGTCATCATAAACTTGTAAAGTTTTTGACAGATTTATACGAAAAGGACTGTAGTATGGGCACTAGGCAAAGAATACTATAGCATCATTTCACATTATACCTAACGTAATAAAATCTGTTACAAGCAAAATATATTTCAATGTAAAGGAGTTTCTTGGCATCAAGTCAGCCTATTCTACTTTGTTATTAAGAGATATTATAAATATCCAATGATAATAAAGATATTTTTGAATTTGAATTGAATTGAATATGAATAGGATTACTGCTTTAGGAAAAATAGACAGTATCGTCCGCCATCACACTATAAGTGGCCTTGGGGCCTTTGGGCCTGTAGGCCTGGGCACTGTCTGCTTAGAGCCGCAAGATCCAAAATGCTGTCTATCAAAAAGGATAAAGACGTGATAGTGTATTATATGCAACGGGGTAAAAGTTTTTCTTTATTTTTTTTATCATGTGTGGCTTGGAAGTAAAACCTCGATTCAACCCCTTACTATAGTATCCAGTCTCCCACATCATAGAACAATAAGGTATGATAATCAGCTCGATGCAGTTGGTTATCGAAATGTTGCAAACCTAACACCTTAATGGCGTAGCGGTTTCTTACGGCCTTCATTTAATCCACGAGAATTTGCCATCTTGCCAGGAGGCCGGCGTCGATATAGCAATGTCGACACCAAGCTGAAGGTCTGTTTTATTCTTTTCGACCATTTGCAGTCCGAAATCGTAAACGATGTACCTATCTCTCGATTAGAACAGGTTACTCGCGGAATGCGGTGAAAAATTAACGTTATCGGATGCCATATTTTGTTTTTGTTCTGGCACTGACAGCCACAAGTGGCAGAATTCTGAACTAAAATCTCCAATCTTACGTTTTGAGCGGCGAAGTTGATGAATACAAATCGTTCATATGCTATAGGATAGGTCCAAAACGCTAAACGTAATGACGTTAGCCACGGAACTCACGTATATCAGCAAAGGAATTCAAAGAAATATCTCCTCAATGTGGTTAGCGATATGGTTTATTTTAGCTCGCGTTTGAAATCGGCACATTTTTGTTTAGATACCTAGAAGTGCATTGCAAGCCAATTTTATTCTTATTACTCTAGACATACGCTTCATGTCACTAAATATACTACTCCGGAATGGTAGCCGCGTGCATAGTAATAATGTAGGTATATTTTCAAAACCTAAACGGGAAGTCTTGCGTTGCTTTATGGCTATAATAAAGTAAGTAAAAAGTAAAGTAAAAAGTAGTTTATTTCCTCCATACAATCATTCAAAAAAAAATGAAAAAAAATACATTTTTGGGATGGCTACATGCAGATTGGAGGAGGCTGGAGCCTGTTGAAGGTCAATGATAATCGATAATGCCAAACAGCTAGAGTTTTTATCAAACAGCTATACATTCTAACTGCGACGTAGGTATATAAAGTATAAGTAGGTAGCATTACTTGAAGCAGAGCTCCAATCCAACGTAACCACAGACCGCGGATACAAAGAGAACGTTTGTCGACGTACCACACACCACGTGAACTTGGTGCCAAATGTGGGGCCCCAATTACAGCGTGTAAATATACTCGTAAAACTCTTTATACAACGTGAAAGGTTCAACCCGATCCTACTAATATTATGAACGCGAAAGTGAGTTTGTATATTCGTTTGTTTGTTACCACTTCATGCTTCAACCACTTAACCTATTTAGATGAAATTTGATATAGATATAGTTTGATACCCAGGGGAGGACATAGGATAGCTTTTATCCAGAAATTCCCACGGGGAGCGAAGCCCACGGGCACAGCTAGTTACTTATATAACCAAAACGCTCAACGTAATGACTTTAGCGGTGTTGCACTGTTTTATAAAACCGAACTTTTTGCCAAAGAACTAGAAATTTTATCAAACAGCGAACTATACAATCTGACTGCGACATATGTATAGTATAAGTAGGTAGCAGTACTTGAAGCAGAGCTCCAATCCAACGTAACCACAGACCGCGGATACAAAGAGAACGTTTGTCGACGTACCACACCACACGTGAACTTGGTGCCAAATGTGGGGCCCCAATTACAGCGTGTAAATATAAAACTGTTTACACGACGTGGAAGGGAATTGAATTGGAATTGGAATGCCGTTAATTAATCGCCGTAATAAATCGAACCACGGACTATACTAGATCTTCTTCTTCTTATCGTGTGTGTTAGTGACTAACACTAGTGTCAGAGTTTTTAAACCGCCTTAAAAGCCTCTGACATGGTTTTAGGTAACGACCAATGTCAAAGACAGTGACCGGGACCGACGGTTTAACGTGCCCTTCGAAGCACGGATCATCTTACTTATCAGACAATTAGGTGATTAGCCTACAATGTCCAAACCAAACTAGGACAACAACTCGAAGTCGTTGCCCCCGCCGGGAATCGAACCCGTGATCTCCTGGTATGAGCCGAACGCTCTAACCACTACACCACGGAGGCAGTTACTAGATCACTATAATAGAATTGAAATAACAGTATGTAAAAGAACGAAAATATTTTTTGGCATGTCCATACTAATGCCGCCCGGGCACAAAATTACACAATTTTCGTTTTTTTTTTTGTGACAAAAGAATCACGTTTTTCGTATATGGGAGCCCCACTTATTTTATTTATTTATTTAACTTTATTACAAAAATGTAACAGGCGGACTTAAGGCCTAAGGCCTTTTCTACCAGTCAACCTACAGGTGGTGCTGATAAAAGCAAATTTTAGGCGAGAGTAGTAATTGGAACAAACTTTACAATAAATCTATACATATGAATATATACACATACATAAGATAAATAATATAATCTAATGTATTAATAAACCTACATACAATATACATAAATAGGTTATCTTTATAAACCATACATAAACTACACCAATATTAATAAAACTCTATGGCAGTTTGTGAAGATAATATGCGCGTACAGCACTCTTAAACGCCTGGCGACTAGGGGCTTTGCGAATACCAACAGGAAGGGCGTTCCAAAGAATCACGGCTTGTTTGGTGAATTAATGTTTAAGAAACCCACTCCGGCAGCGAGGCATATCTAGAAGGAGATTATTGGACGAACGAAGATCTCTAAGATGAGTATTAACCAGAAAATGGAACTTAGTTTTGAGATACATCGGAGTTTTTGGGTCAAAGAGTATGGAGAAAAAAGTAGTGAGAATATGCAAATTGCGACGTTGACGGATGGGTAACCATTTGAGTTTAGACCTATAAGCAGACACATGGTCATACTTCCGTAGGCCAAATATGAATCGAATACAATTGTTTTGAAGCCTATCAAGTTTGTTGAGAAAGTTACAATTCAGGTCCGAGCAACATACATCAGCATAATCCAAAATTGGAAAGATAAGAGAATATACCAACATTGTTTTAGTGTTGATGGGGAGGAAGTTCTTTAACTTGTACAAAGACCGGAGAGCTCCCGTAACCTTTCCGGAAACTTCAGCAACATGTACATCCCAACGGAGGTTTGTGTCAATATGAAGGCCAAGATCTTTAACACTTTGACAAAATGGGATTGGGGTGTTATTAAAGCAAACTGGGCGCAACGAGTTGCTATCAAGCCGACCTGTGAGATGTGAACTTCCAATTATAATAGCCTGACATTTATTTGGGTTGACAGTGACTCCAAAGCGTAAGAACCAATCAGCAATTGCAGTTAAATCTAAATTAATTTGGTCGATAGCCCTCTCTACATTATCAACATCAGTATGTACATAAAGTTGCAAGTCATCGGCATAAAGGTGATACATGCACCGAAGTTCTTTGGTGATGAAATCTATGAAGATAGAAAACAATAACGGAGAGAGAATGCCACCCTGTGGAACACCAGTATCTAGCTCACTCCAATTAGACGAGGAATCATCAGTGCGAACTGACTGTTGACGTCCACGAAGATATGAGGAGAACCTAAACACTAAACACTTAAATGTGTACTTTAGTATTTGTTCTTATAGCGGCTACAGAAATACATCATCTGTGAAAATTTCAACTGTCCAGCTATCACAGTTCATGAGATACAGCCTGGTAATAGACAGACAAACAGTCTCAGTAATGGGGTCCCGCTTTTACCCTTTGGGTACGGAATCCTAAAAAATATTTTTAAAAAAACTTGATTAATAAGGAGAGAGAGAGACGGACAGAGAAACACGCGCACGCCGCACGGCTTACAACTATAGCAAAAGGTGTCGTTACCACTTTTGGTCTTAATTTTTTCCGTCTAGCCTCCTTTCGCAACGCGCGATAAGGAACTTAGTTCCAAAAAATATTCCTTACAATTTTTTACATCGAATATTTAATTTATTTTTAACCTGGTTAACGTAAAATAGTGTACGAATAAAAAGGTTCGAATTTCATATTTATCACTCTCTCCTCCGGGATCAATGGCTAACTTAATGAAGTTATTCATTAATACCGTTTTGTCAACAAACAAAATTAATTAAATTCCCAATAAGTCAAAAATAAAAGACAAATTTTATGAAACAAAACTTAAATCAAATTTTAATAAAACACCGAATCTGTCCTAATTTTGCATAATTTCGTCAAAGTGGCTGGAGGGGCGCCTACTATCGTTTTGTAATAGAATCTCACTAATTTATTCAACAAAATCCAATATAAATAATAATAAATAAAAATATAGGGACAAATCACACAGATTGAGCTAGCCCCAAAGTTAGTTCGAGACTTGTATTATGGGATTATGGGGGGACTAACTCTTCTTCTTATATTTAAGAGCTGGGCTCTTGTCGGTGGAGTGCTTTCCATGTCTCTCTTCCTTCCGCTAAGTTCTTAACCTCTTTATATGTTTTCACTTTTAATTTTTCTTTTATTTGGTCTATAAATTTCCTTCTGGGTTTTCCTACTCCTCTCTTTCCTTCTATTTTTCCTTCCATTATTGTTTTAAAGAATGCATCGTGGCGTAGTAGATGACCGAACATTTTGCCTCTTCTATTTTCTATAATTTGTATTATTTGTCTTTTCTCTCTCACATCCTCTAATACCTTCTCATTTGTAATTTTTTCTGTCCAACTTATTTTTTTCATTCTCCTCCAGCACCACATTTCAAATGCTTCTAATCTATCTCTATCCTTTTTGGTCATCGTCCACGTTTCACATCCATACAAGGCAGTGCTCCATATAAATGTTTTAATAAATCTTTTACGTAAACTTTCTTTAATACCAGAACAAAATATGTATTTTTTACTCTTAAATGTACTTTTTGCAATAGCAATCCTCTTCTTAATATCTTCTGAGCATCTTGCCTCTTCGTTGATAATAGTTCCTAAATATTTGAAACTCTGAACTTGGTCTATTGTTTTATTATTAAGTTGGATATTTTTAACTTACTTTACTGGACCTGACTTTGAGACAATTAAGGACTTGGTTTTATTTATGTTTATACTCAATTTATGTTCTTTAAAAATATTATTCATTGCTTCTATTAACTTTTCTAACTGTTGTGAACTGCTTCCAAGGGCTGCTATGTCATCTGCAAATCTTATAAAATGTATCTTTTCTCCATTAATACTAACTCCTCCTAAATCTTGGTCTTTGATTTGAGATATTGCTGCTTCTATAAATAGATTGAATATCAGTGGAGAAAGTGGACAACCCTGCCTCACTCCCTGTCGTATTTTAGCCTGTCTTTTTTCATTATTACTTTCTATTATTGTCTCTTGTTCTTTATACAGTTCTTTGATTATTCTCCTGTCTCTATAGTCTATGCCAGCATTCTTAAGCGCCTTCATAGAGGGACTAACTCAACGTTACTATATTTAATATGTACGCGGACTATGCCTTTTCGTGGTTTAAAGTTAGATTTTATTGATGTTTTAAATCCAGACGCAAAAAGAGGGGTGTTACAATACAATACAAAAAACTTTTTTGCACCAAAAGACATTCACAATTTATAGATTACTTATGAGTATTTATGTATAAAAGTTATAAGGTGTTATTAGTTTGACTTGTCTGTTTGCCAGACAAATCGAAAAACTACTTTCAAGCTTTTACTCCCAATAATTTTAGAACGGCTAAACCAAATTCCATCAATCTCATATCTCAATTCCAATATCTCGCTTAACAGGACTTTCGATTTAAAAAACCGTATCGAAATCGGTCAATCCGATCGAGAGCTGAGATACCACAGATAGACATTGGCGTCAAACGAATAATATAACATTTTTTTTCGCGTTTGTTAAAAAAATAGCATGCTCTCAGAAAGTAAAGGTTTTTCCAGAAAGGACAAATGATCTTCGAAAGTCTGGGGAAAAACAATCATCGACATCTTCATCGTCATCAGGTCTTTTTTGTCTCCACTGCAGGAGCACGACCCTCTCTGTACTACCAGAGACTGCTAGCTAACTAAACTTCTAGACCTAGCTGCTCTGGCCAAGTATGACCAGAGAGGACTTGGCCTACACTCTCCACGCTGGCCAGATGGGTTGGAGAGGTCTTATTAATGTTTATAAGATTTGTTTATCTTGTATTTCCTAAGTCGCCTTCTACGACATCCACGGGAGGACTTGGAGTGTCTCTGTTCTACTCTGCGGAAACCACACGGCAACCAAATGAAAAAAAAATAACATTTTGAAACTGCCTACCAATCTCACGAAACATTCGAGAACCGATAGTAATGCACATCAAGATTTAAGGGTCAAAGACTATTGCCCAAGGAAACCCAAGTTATTAATACGTAACATGGAAATGGAACCCATTTATGTGGATTCCGATAAGATATCGATTCAAACTCGTGTCGTAATATAACTTATCGAGAATCGATTGACTCGTTACTGAGTTATTGTTGAATTAATTAGTTTGTTTTGTTCGTTTGTTATATTAACATTGTTATTTTAAACTATAGAACACATAGCAAAATTATTATTCTACTAGCAGTGCCCGTAGGCTTTGTTCCCGGTAGGAATTACGGGACAAAAACTATCCTATGTCCTTCCCTGAGTATTAAACTATATCCATATCAAATTTAATCTAAATAGATTTCAGTGATTGAAGCGTTAAGTGATAACAAACAAATATACAAACTCACTTTCGCATTAGTAGGATTATAGCAAGGATAATAAAAATTGCATTTATGAACAGTTTCGAGATTATTATAATGAGTTAATTTAATCAAAAAGTTTTAATGTCTGGCTGTGTGTTTGTCAGTTTATCCGTCCGTCTGTTCTGCCTACATGTCGCATTTCACAACTGAATCTCGTGAAATTTTGTAAGAATACTCGAAAATTCGATAGATTTTTTTATTATGGATCAGTTCTACAAAATTTTTCATAATGGTGGAAATATCTTGTGCTGGTTTTCCCGTGAATGGGTTGTTAATCCTTCGCACAACCCCCGAAATGCTGGAAAACTACACCCATCGGTGGTTGGCGAGTCAATCGGACTTAGCCGGATAACGTAGCTAGGCTGTACTACCGACCGTTCCCCTATCCGCCACCTTATAATGGGACATCGCGAGGAAATATAGGGGTTAAAATTTTTAAAACAATTATATTCCAGCCAGTTTGATTTTTTTTTTTCAAAAATGTCAATCCTTTTTGTTAGCCTATGACGCAACTTTTTTGCCTGAACTACTTTTTTATCCGATAACCTTAAGGTGAATGCAAAGGGCTCTTCATTAAACTTTTCCCGCTAGATGGCGTTGATTTCAATATTTTAAGTTTTTTTTTAAATTCTTGCGTAATGGATTACTGAAAGAAAAACATTTTTGATCGGCACGGGTCGGGGCTCGCGAGGTTTACAGCTCCATTAGCCACTAGTATATAACTAGGTAGGTTACGACTGCAATATAGATGTAAAATTTTGCGCTGGTCATTAATAACATCCAGGTCATTATCTATACATATAATAAAACAGTAAAAAGTGTGTCTGTACATTAAACATATTTCCAAAAAAAATATTGGGGGCGATGGAGACGTTGTAATAGAGTAAGAATTTAAAAAAAAATGTCTGTCTGTTTGTCTGTTTGTACACGCTAATCTCCGGAAATACTGGACGGATTCGAACGAAACTTTTTTTGTTATATAGCTATTAAGCCTGGGCAACATATAGGGTATAAATGATTTTGGAAAATGAAACGCCTGATGCAGAACCATTATGGTCCAGCTAAACTATAAGAGATATAAAAATGCCGCCTTAGTAAAAGTTGTTCGGCCTGATGAGCATTTTCCAGAGACATAAAGTCCACGCGAACAAAGTCGCGGGCTTCGGCTAGTCATCAATAAAATTTAAGAACTAGGTTCTTGTCGGTGGAGTATTTTCCATGTCTCTCTATTTTCTGCTAAATGCTTGACCTCCATATACGACATTACTTTTGCCTTTTCTTTTTCTTCATCCATGAACGATCTTCTTGGTCTTACTTCTCCTCTCTTGGCTTCCACTTTCCCTTTAATGATGTTTTTTATAAAGTTATCATAAGGTGGCCAAACATCCTTCCTCGTCTTATCTCTATTGTATACATTATCGTTTTGTTTTCATTGACTAGTTCCAGCACTTCTTTGTTGGTTTTTCTCTCTGTCCAGCTTATTCATGACATCCAGGTGGTCGCCGCAAAAAGTGGTAGGTCAAGAACACCATGGAATGACGATCTAAGCAAACTTAATACACTATGGACGGACATAGCAAGAAGGAAGTGGTGAAGGTAGACCTTTGGCCTGGAGTGCTGTTGGTCAACCCGTGTTACCCGGTTACCGGTTTTCCCAGGACAAATCTGTATTAAGAACCGTCTCAATCACGTCAGATTTCAAACAAAAAATCCGCATTATAATCGCTTCACTCTTTTAGGAGCTACAATGCCACAAACAAACACACACGACAAACTCCTCTACGTCGGGGTTGAAAACACTGTTTAAAAAATATGTAGTTTCATAAATAATAATGTAATATTAAAAGGGTAACAGCTCAGACCAAATAGTTTTTTTATTTGGTCTGAGGGTAACAGTGACAAAATCTCAAACCCGGCGAGTGCATTCGGCGCGTCAAAATGAGAAAAGTTTCCGGCGGTCAGAGCCACTTGAACTTAATCCGCTTAAACTGAATTCCTATTATTTCCAGCGGTTTGTATTATTTCATACAACTGTGAACGGGTTTAAGCTGTCGCGAAATTTTCAGTAGTAAAGTTTTTACCGACTTCATCGAAATATTTTTTTATGTATGTTCACCGATTTTAATTGGAGACGCCTGGGCCTACATGGAAAATTCTTTTGTTTAAAAGGATATACTGTTTAAGTCACAATTCAAGTGGTCGCATATACATTTTATCGAAATATATATAGTATCGTTATATACAATTAAAATTAATATCTAAATTACAATCTAAATTAAAAAACTAAACTAACTAATCGAAATTGGTTGTGTAATTTGGGGGTGAACTCAGTTTTTAGTTTTGAAAAATTATACAGAACGTAACTTTTTTGGAGAATAAAGAAATCGTTTACGCTATAATCATCAATTCATTAAAGACATATAACCATGGAATTGTATGTACTTCATATAAATTTCGGTAGTTTAAAGCATAGACCATGAAATTATATGGCATCGAAGTGTCATAGACCTAGATTTTTTTACTGCGTATCTAAATCTATGGTTGAAACCATATACAGACCCAGATTTTTACTGCGTATAGTTGGAAGCATGAAGGTATAAAGGTCTACCATCACGCTAAGCGTGGCCTTTGGGGCTTAGGCTCTGTCTACCTTAATAATGTATCTGTATTGATTTTTGGAACAGCGGTTTAATTTTAACCTTGTGCCAAAGCGTGTATGTTACTTTAGCCCAATTTATTTAAATGCCCTAACACGACACGCAAGCAACTAACTATATATATAACTAGTTCGCTAAAGACATTAACTAACTCACTAATTTCCGTTGGGACACAGTAACTAAATAGTCGCCGACGATTAAGTAATTTAGTTTGTAGCTGCCAGTAAAGTTATTAGCTATAAAATTAAGTTTAAAGTGTATAAATACACAATTTTCAATCGACTTTATGAAAAGTATAAGGTCGTCCAACCGTGAGACACGGCTTTTTTTTCAATTTTTGACCCCCGCCAAAAAAGATGTTTGTTTTTATGTTTGAAGCTAATGTCTGTCTGACTGTCTAGGGCATCGTATCGCTCAAACGGATGGACCAATTTCAATGCGGTTTTTAATGTGAAAGTATGTTCCGTATAGGGGGTTCCGCTACTCATCTCTAGACGGCGCGGCGGTCTTGACATTTGGAGTTTTTTAAGTTGCCTAGCAAATAAACTTGATCAGAGAAATATAACAAAATAAATTTTATTGAGAAAAAAGACATAACAACAAAAAAACTTAACCAAACTAAACTAAACTGAATTAAACTAAGCTATAAAATAAACTTATACTAAATTATGCTAAATTAAAAAAATCCCATCTTGTCCATGCGGCATGGTTGCAAGAACGCTGGCTGCGTTTCCTCGCTGGATAGCAAGGCTGAATTTGTTACCTCAATCACGCTAAAAGTGGCCTTTGATATTTTTTCGGCCCTAGGCTCTGTCTGCTTAATTCCACAAGATCTAAAATGCTCTATCTGCCTCTGTATGTATGTTGTTACCTCAAAATTCCGTCTCATATGAAGTTTTTTTCTATGAAGGATTAGGGTTGGGCTACACCTATTAGCACAAAACAGATCTTGCATGTTGCTATCCTTTTCTGTCGCTCAGAAACGTCATTTGCCAAAGCGAGAGAGAGCGACGGAACGCTACAGCACGGGAGGTGCCTTACAAATCGCACTGATTGAGCTAGCCCCAAAGTAGGCTTAAAGTTGTATCATGGGATTCTAACTCAACGATACTATACACGCTGACTTTTCATTGGTTTTAAATAAATTCCTCTATCCATATACGTAATCCAAATTTCTGTATGTCCTACTAAGATAAAAAAGTTGCGTAAATGATTTTCGATCGAAAACACGTAGTTATGCGCCGGCTTAATGTCGATGACCCCGGTCGGCCGGCAGGCGGTGTATGGCGGCGGTACTACTAATTGATCTCACAATTTTAGTTTCGAGTTTTAGACAACATTTTTTGTTTCTGAATTTTTATTTTGACTAGCTAATAAGGTCTTACTAACGATGCCTATGAAGTGGCCTTCGGCTTCAAAACCAATGAAAAATCACCGTGTATATTATAATAAAAACACATATAAATAAACACCCAAGACCCAGGAAAATTATAAAAAAGCCGTTTTCCAATTGCCTTGGCTGGGGATCGAACCCAGGACCTGCGGATTGGCGGTCTAACGCGTTGACCATTACGCCACGGAGGTCGTTAAAACGTAAATATATATAAACTTGAGCTTCTACCATTTTACGACCTAAGAAGTGGTCTAATTTACATGAAAATCTTATTTCAGGGTAATTTTATAGGGTTTTTAATTGAAATATGGTGTAGTAATACCCTTAATCATTACATTTTTGTTTTTATGGGCAACTACAGCTTTTACCCGCGACTTCGTAATTTTAGTACTTTGTATTAAAGTCTACTTTTGTATGAAAAAACCGGCCAAGTGCGAGTCGGACTCGCGCACGAAGGGTTCCGTACCATTATTTATAAAAATCAAGTTTTTTGTATGGAAGCCCCACTTAAATATATATTTTGTTTTGTTTTTAGTATTTGTTGTTATAGCGGCAACAGAAATACATAATTTATGAAAATTTCAACTGTCTAGCTATCCCGGTTAGATACAGCCTGGTGACAGACAGACGGCCAGACAGCCAAGTCTTAGTAATAGGGTCCCGTTTTCACCCTTTGGGTCATCATCATCATCATTTCAGCCGCATAACGTCCACTGCTGGACATAGGCCTCTCCCAAAGATTTCCAAAATGACCGATCAAGAGCGGCCTGCATCCAGCGCTTTCCAGCGACCCTGGTCAGGTCATCTGACCACCTTGTAGGTGGGTGCCCTACGCTTCGCTTGCCAGTACGCGGTCGCCATTCAAGAACCTTTTTGCCGCATCGGCCATCGGTTCGTCGCGCTATGTTTCCCGCCCACTGCCACTTCAACGAGCTAATCCGCTGGGCTATGTCAGTGACTTTTGTTCTCCTACGGATTTCCTCATTTCTGATTCGATCACGTAGGGAAACACCGAGCATAGCCCTCTCCATACCCTTTGGGTACGGAACCCTAAAAATAGGATCCTGCGAACAAAGTTCCACTTCCTTTTCATTCCCTTAATGCATATTTTTTGAGATAAATCCTATTTCCTTCCCCGGGTCTCAAAATAAATACATACCAAATTCCATCTAAATTGATTCAGTGATTGAAAGCGTGAAGAGGTAACAGACAGACAAGAGTTACTTTCGCATTCATATATTAGTAAGGTAAGAAAGTAAGGAAGTATTGCAATAATTAGTCTTAATCTATTTAGAATATACATACATACTATCACGTCTTTATCCCTAATGGGGCAGACAGAGCATTTTGGGTCTTGTGGTTCTATGCAGAGCCCAGGGCCGCAAGACCCAAAAGCCACTTTTAGCGTCATGGTGGGCGAGAAGATGGAAAAGCAATCAATACAGTGATGGGTTGCTAGCCGCATCGCCTGTTAGCATGATTTGCATTTTTGCCCATTCCCTCGATCGGCTTTTACGATCTGCGTGGGAAGAGAAGCAGCTGGTACATTCTAAGTTTTTTCTTATTTTTCCCAGACCAGCATGGGTGACTATTTAGAATATAAGTAACAACATTTCAACACAAATATATTTTTTATGGAAATAAATAATCTGAACCTGAATCATATTTATTGGAAGTAAACTATAAAAGCCTTCTAATGTTACGGGAGTGAACAACAACACAAAACATACGACAGTTTAATCTTAGTTAAAAAAATATATTTTTAGGGTTCCGTACTCAATGGGTAAAGACGGGACCCTATTACTAAGACTTCGCTGTCTGTCCGTCAGTCTGTCACCAGGCTGTATCTCAAGAAACGCGATAACTAGACAGTTGAAATTTTTACAAAATATGTATTTCTGTTGCAGCTGTAAAAACAAATACTAAAAACAAAATTAAATAAATATTTAAGGGGGGCTTCCATACAACAAACGCGATTTTTCATAAATTTCTAGCTGTACCCACGGGCTTCGCTCCCCGTGGGAATTTCGGGATAAAAACTATCTTATGTCCTTTCCCAAATCTCGAACTATATCCATACCAAATTTCATCCAAATCGGTTTTAGTTTAAGCGTGAAGAGGTAACAAACAAACAAATATACAAACTTACTTTCGTATTTATAATATTAGTAGGATAGGATGGTACGTAACCCTTAATGCGCGAATCCGATTCGCAATTGGCCGGTTATTTATTAATATATTTTTACCCGACTAAGGCACTGCCGAGAGGTAGGGTAATGATTTTAGCAGTGTATGTATACAAATACGTATGTGGATATGTATGTGTGTTCGACTTCCACCATAGCATCCGAACCGCTTATCCAATTTCAACAAATGAGGTATCAATCGATTTGTAATTATTGTCCGAGTGACGTAGACTTCAATTTGTTTGCAATAATTGATTGTGACGAATGTTACAAACAAAAAAATGCGGGCGTCGGAACTGTATAGTAGAATTATATCCATAGCGCCATCTATAATTTGACAGGCAAACTACAAAAACCCCGACTTTCAAGCAATAACTTAATAGATTTTAAACGGCTTAACCGATTTTCATCAAGCTTTAGAGTAAGAACTTGTTTTCACGTAAAAAAGCCTCATGGAAGTCGGTCCATCCGTTCGAGCGCTACCATGACACAGACAGAAAGACAGACAGCGTCAAACTTACAACACCTCTCTTTTTTTTATCGGGGGTTTAAAACGGAACCCCTATAGGATCACTCGCATATCTGTCTCACTGTCTGTAAGTCGATGACTCAAAAACGGACGTTTAACATTTTTGACAGTAATTCAAAATGAATAGCAATGCACTGTATTGAAATTAAATACTAAGTATTTATCACAAACAAGTTTAATTGCCAAGAGAATTAAAAAAACTAGACTTGCAAGCGTATACCTCCAATAACTTCTGCTTGGCTGAAACGATTTCCATCAAACATCTAAGGATACAATCACAAGCTAAGAACCATCTCGATACACAACGCTTCTGATTTTAAAAAAACCGCACAGAAATTTATTTATTCGTTTAAGTGCACACACAGACACGTAAAACTTATAACACCCCTCTTTTTGACTCGGAGGTTAATCATGCCCGTAAACATGATGTTGTAATTTAAAAAAAAATATAGGGACAAATAACACTGATTGAGCTAGCCCCAAAGTAAGTTCGAGACTTGTGTTATGGGATGCTAACTCAACGATACTATATTTTATAACAAATACATATATAGATAAACATCCAAGACCCAGGACCATTTGAAAAAGGCCATTTTCCAACTTGCCCTGACCGGAAATCGAACCCGGTAACCCGGTCGTAATGTAACAAAATAATAATTTATAGACATTTTATAAAAAAAAATACGTTTGTCAATCTAAAAATGACGTAAGAATAATTTTACCTAATAATTTATTAAACACTAGCTGGTGCCCGCGAATTCGTCTGTGCAGGATTACACAATATCTTTATAAATTATAGCCTATGTGTTATTCTGATGTATAAGCTATATTATTGTAAAGTTTCATTAAAATCCATTCAGCAGTTTTTACGTGAAAGAGTAACAAACATCCATCCATACTCACAAACTTTCGCGTTTATAATATTAGTAGTAAGTAGAATAAATTTTTAACATTATATTTAACTCCCGTAAAGCAAACTGATTTTCCAAAGCCTATTTAAAGTGGCCCTGAGCCATTCGAAGCCTAGTTTCTGATATAAATAATATAGTCGGCCTGTATTGATTTGTTAAGGCCATACCTGAATTTTCCGGGGTCCAGTGGCGCCCCCATTTGAAATAAATCATTAGAAAGGAAACGGTGATATCATTCAAAATTTTGTCTTGACCAAACCCTAGATAATCCTTTTAACTATATTATGAACTACTGTTTATGATTTAAAGTGAGAACGTGAAGCTTTTCTACGCACATTTGCGAAAAACGGCCACTTTTAGCTAATGTGCGTAGAAAAGCTTCATCTTCTCACTTGAGATTATAAACAACAGTTCATAAAATAGTTAAAAGGATTATCTAGGGTTTGGTCAAGACAAAATTTCAAATTATATCACCGTTTCCTTTCAAATGATTTATTTCAAATGGGGGCGCCACTGGACCCCGGAAAATTCAGGTATGGCCTTAACAGAGTTGGATTATATCGGTCAAGCTAAGGCTGACTAAAATTTGTAAAGCTATTTAATTATTTAACAGACTTTAACTAAAAACTTTTAAACATTCTAAAATAAACATATATATTTTTAAACAACGTGGAAGGGACATACATAAGTTAAACCACGGGCTATACTAGATCACTATAGCTTAATCTTCTTCTTCTTCTTATCGTGTGTGTTAGTGACTAACACTAGTGTCAGAGTTTTTAAACCGCCTTAAAGGCCTCTGACTTGGTTTTAGGTAACGACCAATGTCAAAAACAGTGACCGGGACTATAGTAACAGTCAAAAAACCAAAAAAAAAACCATGTGGTTCGATTTATTACGGGTGTGTCCCTTCTACGTTGCATGTGTTTTTTTTTAATGTTTGTTCCCGATTACTCGAAAACGTTTGTACAAATTTGGAAAATTATTTTTTTATAAATAATAATAAATAAATATATAGGGTCAAATTACACTGATTGAGCTAGCCCTAAGGTAAGTTCGAGACTTGTGTTGTAGATACTAACTCAACGATACTATATTTTATAACAAATATAGATAAACATCCAAGACCCTGGAAAAATTGAAAAGGGCCATTTTCGAACTTGCCCTGGCTGGGGATCGAACCCAGGACATCCGGGTTGGCGGTCTAGCGTGTTGACCATTACGCCATGGAGGTCGTCAATTTTTTGTTTTAATGTACTTGTCAGGTGGTCCCATATTAAATTTTATCAAAATCGGATGCGTAGTTTGAAGTTGAAGTCGGTTTTTATTAACTGATCCAGCAAGTAAAAGTCTACGGAGTTCGATTTCAATTAATTATTTATGAATTTCTGAATTGGTTTCAGATTTATTGCTTTTCACATTGAACATACATATATGTATCATCTTTTTATCGTGTGTGTTAGTAACTGACACTAGTGTCAGAGTTTTTAAACCGCCTTAAAGGCCTCTGACATGGTTTTAGGTAACGACCAGTGTCAAAGACAGTGACCGGGACCGACGGCTTAACATGCCCGAAGCACGGATCATCTTACTTATAAGACAATCAGGTGATCAGTCTACAATATCCTAACCAAACTAGGACAACGACACAAAGTTGTTGCCCTTCAAGTCTTTTTGTCTACACTTCAGGAGCACGACCCTCTCTATAAGATTACACTACATATTTATCTATATACTAGGTGTGCCCGTGGGCTTCGCTCCCCGTAGAAATTTCGGGATAAAAACTATCCTATGTCCTTACCTGGGTATCAAACTATATCCATATCAAATTTTATCTAAATAGGTTCAGTGGTTAGAGAGTGAAGTGGTAACAAACAAACAAATATACAAACTCACTCGCATTTATAATATTAGTAGGATAATTTAAGAACGTTCTTGTTGGTGGGGAGTTTTCATAAGTCTCTCTCTTAAGACATCCTTTTGACCTCCCATTACGTTCGATATTAATTCGTCTCGATTGACTTAGGATATTCAAGCTAAACAAAGCTTATAAACATCAATGAGACCTCTCCAACCCGTCTGGCCAGCGTGGAGAGTGTAGGGCAAAATCCTATGGATGCTCTGGCCAAGTATGGCTCTAGTAGTACAGAGAGGGTCGTGCTCCTGCAGTGGAGACAAAATACTTGATGATGAAGAGTTTAAGCATTGAAAACTTATGTTTTAGAAGGCCCAATTTATTTGTATTTTAAGTTAAAGTGTCACGAAAACAATTTTGTTCGCTAGGCAAATGCATAATCACTAACTACGGAACTCGAAAAAGCCACCGACTTTCAAGCATTCATCCCTAATAATTTTGAACGCTGAATAGATTTCTATCAACAACAGCTAAGAACCATCTTGCTCAAGTCAGCTTTTAAACAAAAACAACATCATCAAAATCGACCAATTCGATAAGACGCTTCGATGCCACGGGCAGGCGCAAAGGCTCACACACATACAGACACACCGACACGTCAAACTAATAACACCCCTCTTTAATCGAGGGTTAAATCAAGTCAAAATCAATCAAGTTGCCGCCAAAGAACACATTCGTAGCCCCGTAGCCGATTCTCGTAACCTCTCTGTAGAGATGCTACGACAGTGTTTAGCATTGAACAGTAGCAACTTGTTTAATACATTCGCTTAGCTCATTCTACAGAGCTAAAATTAATAAAACGTTGTAGTAATGTTGTAGAAATGTAACTGCCTCCGTGGTGTAGTGGTTAGAGCGTTCGGCTCATACCCGGAGGTCGCGGGTTCGACTTTGTGTTGTTGTCCTCGTTTGGTTAGGACCCTAAGAAGGAGAGGTAAAAAGTACCCGTAACCGAAGGGCATGTATGAAGAGATTGATGAGTTCAGATGAAGCAAAAAAGGTTTGTCAGGATCGTTGCAAGTGGAGGTCCATAGTCTCTGCCTACCGCTGTGGGAAACAGGCGTGATATATAACTATGTATAATAGGCGATGCGACTAGCAACCCATCACTATTTTCAATTAAACCACAAGCAACGCTAACGGCCCGGATAAAAATGGCTTTTCCTTTTAAAGGCCTACAATGTATATTAAAGTTATTTGCATAATCAATGTACCGGAAAGGGTCTTTGCTGTAAAGGTGGATGTCCACTTGTGCTCAGCAGATTTTTAGGGTTCCGTACCCAAAGGGTATAACAAAAGGTAAAGGGTATTTTAATTGTGAATCAATAAAGTATTATTAATAAATAAAAAAGGGGTTTTACTAAGACTCCGCTGTCCGTCCGTCTGTCTGTCTGTCTGTCCATCTGTCAACAGGCTGTAGCTCATAAACCGTGATAACTACAGTTGAAATTTTCACAGATGATGTGTTTCTGTTGCACTTGCTTGCTTTTCGTGTGTGCGAGTGACCAAAACTGGTGTCACATTTTTCAAGCTGCCTTAGAGCATCTGACATAGCTTGACGACTGCCATACAATGATGATAGGTGGGATCAACGGCTTATACGTGCTTTGCGAAGCATGGAACATAAAATACTTAGAACAAAAAAATAGTTTAAGGGGGCTCCCATACAACAAACGCGATTATTTTGCCGTTTTTTGCTTGATAAATCACGGTAACAGGTACACGAAATAATTACAGAATATTCAGTTGTACTTTCACTTTAAAAATAAATAGCTAAAATAAAAAAAAAATATCTAAATGTGCTCTCATACAACAAACGTGATTTTTATAGATAATGGTACGGAACCCTTCGTGCGCGAGTCTGACTGGCACTTGGCCGGTTATTAAATATTTTGTAGTTATTTTTTAGAAAAGCCGATACCAGTGTTCGGAACGACCACTACTGAGGAGGAAAGATGTTTAGCGTCGGTCGACGTCCATTACCTTTAAAATATTGGTTTTTGATAATAAAATGGGTTTTTGATTGAAATATCGATACAGTGCAAATTGTGCCGTGTTTTTCAACCCCCGACAAAAAAGGGGTGTTATCAATTTGACCCTAATGTCTGTTGGTCTGTCGGTTTGTTTCTGGCATCATAGCACTCGAACGAATGGACCGATTTCTTTGACGTGAAAGCAAATTCCGCAGCAATCGGTTCGGCCGTTAAAATTATTGGAGGTTAACGCTTGAAAGGTTGGGTTTTTGTAGTTTGTCTGGCAAATAATACATGGAGATACGGATAGTTCTACTGTTTAGTTTCTCCGCTCATTACTAGATGGCGTTTACACATGAAACTATTGAAAGACGGGGTTTTTAATTTGCGTGGCAGATATGAGTAAAGTTGAGTGTTATCTTGTACTTGACTAAGCAAAAAGCTTTGAAAGATATAGTACACACCCACATGCGACGATAATTATATCGTTTTATTTTTAGCATGAACGTACGTCTATTTTAGAATTCCATTATGTGGATGTATTTATAAATACTTTGTACTAGTTTCAAAAACTTTTTGAGCTTATTTGTTACACATGTTTACTTGATAGAAGGAGAAAAATCCAGTAGAAAAGTTATCGATGGAATAAAAGAAAAATCAAACGTTAAAACTAAGGAGGTTAAGAGTCCCCTTACCCTAGACTTCTCCATACAAACGTAGTCTACGTTTAATTTCGAAACCACATGTCAGATTCCGGTAAAAATTGGTAATTGTAAAGAAATTGCAAATATCTAGGGTTATAACTAGTTTCCTATAGTAAAATTATGAACTGGAAAGAAAATATAACGATTTAGAAGTTTTCCATACTAATGGTCAAAAATGATATAAAACACTATATTCTATTTCAAGTTCATATTTTTACCGTCGGAAACCAGTTATAAACCTAGATAATTGCAATATCTTTGAAATAACAAAATTTTGCCCAAATCGGACATGTCGTTTCGAAACACAACGTAGACTACGTTTATATGGAAAGTTGTATTTTGGTCTAAGGTCGGGGGACTCTTAAGAACTTAGCGAAAGAAAGAGAGAAATGGAAAGCACCCCACCGACAAGAGCCTAGCTCTTAGATATAAGAAGAAGTAAATATTTGAGAGCACGGTTGTGCCCCGTCCAAGACGAGACAACGAAAGCCCAGGGTAATTAATACCTACCTTTTCTTGAAGTGAATCTGTCAGAACAAATCTGTGGTGACCATTGTATGAATGTATTAAAACATTGACTTTTCCTTATCGAGTGAATCAATACTACCCTAGCGTCAGATTTTTCATTGTAGTTTATTTTTTCCTTTACCGAAAGCAAGCAGTGGTAGCGAAATATGTAAAAACCTTGTATAAATGCAAATTCAGAGGAACAATTCGCTAGAAAGAATCGATCTTGTGCTTTACAGATGCACAACCCGTGCCTAACCACTAGACCACCACCGCTTCAAACACACGACAACCTTTTACCGAAAAAACCTATGTCTTTTTTCGTGAAAGTGACCAATACTGGTGTCAGATTTTTCAAGCTACCTAAAGACATCTGTCATAGCTTAACGACTGCCATTCCGGGACCAATGGCTTATACACATGGCCTTTCGAAGCACGGAGGATCTCAAGAAATTTTTATGCCACTTATGGTCACCCATCCAAGTGCGGACCACGCTCGGTGTCACTTTAATACGCTATTTTCCAACAAGTCAAATCAGCAACTTTTTTCTAAACGTCAAAACAAACAGTTTCTATGGGATTTTGTATGAAATACAGGCAGATGACGTCATAGATTTTTGGAGTCAAATAGCTCTCTTATTATCAGTTTTTCTACAATAATAAATTTAAAATAACGTTAAAATGGATATGTTTAAAGACAAGAAACATTATTTTGCGACGCTTTATTTTTTTATTAGTACAAAATAATTTATTTTTGACTTAGGAAAGTATCCAATTGCGAAGGCGCTAGTAATGCGCAGCTCGCTCCTTAACTTAACAACTTCTGACATAAACACAAAGCGATTTATTGTTAAATATACCTTAACTAAAGAGATATGCCTAAAAACACAATGGATCCGAAGCTTTAGCTCTAAAATTATATTTTATAGATATTCTCTACAATAAACTTGAACGGTTATGTCTTCTGCGAACATTATCTCGTCGTCAGCGAATGGAAATTAACGCAGTTTTGACTTTATAAACTCATTAGAAGACGGACAGAGTTAGACAAAATAAAAAGTTGGCGTTCCGTACAAATACAAATACAAAATCTCTATATTGTAGAACACAGGTATATACGGTGTTACAGGTTATACAATGTCCTTTTTAATTAAGTACAAATATTTTAAGGGGTGGTTCAGTCAATCATTTTGAACAACTTTTCCTAATAAATGTATATCGAAATACGAAAAAAACATTTTAAATTCTCATACAAACCGAATTAGTCACGTGATATTAGTACTATGGAAAATGAAAATATTTTTTTTCGTATTTCAATATACATTTATTGGGAATAGTTGTTAGTAATGATGGACTGAATTACCCCTTAAAATATTTGTACTGAATTAAAAAGGACATTGTATAAAGTCCACCATGCTCGGCCCATACTGGACATACAATAATCGTTTATTAAACAGGCAATTAAAAATCATAAGTTACTTTAGTCATTATACATTATCATTTAAAAAATCGTCAAGAGAGTAATAACATTTTTTCGTCAAAAATAATTTTAATACGCTATTTTCCAACAAGTTAAATCAGGTACTTTTTTCTAAACGTCAAACAAACAGTCAAAACAAACTTCATTTTGTATGAAATACAGGCAAATGACGTCACAGTTTTTTGGAGTCAAATAGCGCTCTTATTATGAGTGTTTATGCAATAATAAATTTAAAATGATGTTAAAATGGATATGTTATAAAACAAGTGACATTTTCTAAATCGATGATTGTAAAATTTTCCGAGAAGGTTCGAAAGTAATTCAAGATAAAAATTATGGAATTGTAATTTTAGAATTAAATTTCAAAAAGCGAGCAGGTGAAAAAATGAGGTGTGCAGCATTAAGATGTGATTTGTGATAAGTCCACCATTGTATTGTCGCGTAGAAAGATAAGTGATAATGACAATGTCAACGTGACAAATTCAAACTAGGAGAATTCTTCTGAAGGGAAATTTCATTACTAGCGTCAGCACACGATTGGCCTAGCGGTCTTGGTGTTGGACTGTGAATCCATAGACCCCAGGTTCAAATCACAGTCATGTATAGTGTTTTTGAAGTTTTGTAAGAAGTTTCTAGATAACTCTAGATTAAATTGGAATGAAAATACGGGCCAGATATAAAAGAAGACAAAAGAAAATTTATGACTTGAGTTTAGAACTTTGATGCGATATTGTTCGCATTCGGGGGGTATATAAGCGGAACAAAGCGCGGCCTACGCCAGTTCAGTTTGGAAGTAAAATCCAAAGAAGGAAGAAGGAAGAAAAAAAAGTAAAAGTGGAAGTAGTGAGTAAAAAGTAAAGTGTAATAGTGAGTGAAGTGAAGTATTCAGTGCAGTAAATACGCGCGAGTGACGTTTCCGCGTGTGACAGTACAGTGACGTTTACGCGTGTGACAGTGCAGAGATATTTCCGCGCGTGACAGTACAGTGACGTTTCCACGCGCAAGACAGTGCAGTGACGTTTCCGTGCGAATGACATTACAGTGACATTATCCGCGTACGTACCCGTGACAACTGTGAGTACCCTAGAGTTGTAAATAAAGGCACTATTCCATAGGATTGGTTTTTCCTTTCCTATGGAATAGTGCCTTATAAAAAGAGCAAATATACTGTCGCGAGAGTGGGGATAGCCCCACTCTCGCGACAGTATATTTGCTCTTTTTAATTTTTTGTACTTTATTTTGTTTTGTGGCACAATTTCCCATCACTATTTTTTTCTATATAGGTTGCCTGGAAGAAATTGCTTAGCGATAAGGCTGCCTTTTGCGCATTTCCTAGTTTTTAAGATAATGATGTGCTGTATTTTATTTTGTGCAATAAAGGGTATTGTATTGTATTGTAAACAAGATGTTACGCAGCATCGTTACTGCCTTGACGTAACCTATACGACCTTTTCCGTCACAGTGCAACCTCCTTGGAACTGAAACTTATTTAAAATTAACGAGCGTAGATCTACAATAGTCTCTCGGGGACATGAATATTAGATGATGAGGAAATGTTAGCTATTAGCAAATGTTCCTCAGTAAATACAGGGTAGTTACATTATTGGTATGTGTTATCGTGTTCTGTCATAGTGTATCTTGGTATCAGGTCTGTCAAAATATACTGAAACTATTTTAAGGTTACAACATTCATTATTAAAATGAGTTAACGGGTTACTCACGTTTAGAGTCAGCTACTGCCTGGATAAGGTCGAAACATGTCGGCTAGTAGCTGACTCTATACGTGAGTAACCCGTTTACTCATTTTAATAATGTTTGTGTCTCAAAAGTACCCGTAACCGAAGGGCATATAGAGATTGATGAGTTTAGATGAAGCAAAAGAGGTTTGTCAAGATCGTAGCAAGTGGTGGTCCATAGTCTCTGCCTACCCTTGCGGGAAACAGGCGTGATATTATGTATGTATGTATGTATGTATGTATGTATTGTGTCTCACGTTAGTTTTAAATCCATTCCATGATACTGAACAACTTTTCCCAAGACGTTTAATATTTACTCAAACTTTATTGCACAAAAAAAGTGTACAAATGGCAGACTTAACGCGAAATGGCGTTCTCAGCCAGTCAACCTTTGGGAAAAGTAGAGAAATAATTTCGGTGGTGAAAACTGAAAACATATCGAAAAAATAATTGTGGCATCACATACAAGTTGACCAATCATCTGATACGAATTTTATTTATTAAACTTTTTTTATACATATACAATCGCTATTTTCCCACAAGCAAATCAGATACTTTTTTCTAAAGGTCAAAAGAAATATTTCATTGAGATATGTATGAAATACAAGCAAACGATGTCATAGTTTCAACTTTATTGCACTGGAAATAAGTGTACAAAAGGCGGACTTAACGCCATATGGCGTTCTCTCCAGTCAACCATTGGACCAAGTAGATTTTTTTTTTACCATAATTAATCTAAAATCACATTGAAAATGGATATAATCATGACAAATGACCATATTTTGTATTGTTTTATTATATATATTAACTTAAGTATTAAGTATTATGTATCTTCTTTGAGAATCACGGGTCTTTTCACCCCGGTCCTTTGAGAGGCTTGCGTGGGGATACAGATCCAACACGTAGAGGCCCTTTGGAGAAGTTGTTGTCATGGGGCGCTCCCGCCAAAACCTATTCCTGGATATACCTATGAAAGGTGTACCCTTGAATAGGTTTTGGCAGAAGAAAAATCTATTGCATGTAAAAGGAAAAGGTTTAAGGGTTATGGAATGAATTTGGGATGGACTGATACTGGGTTATTGCAACAGAAACGTCACCTGCCATAATCATGATTACTGACTATCATAGGCAGGTGGTGGCTTGCCGCCCACTAGATGGGCCCCTCAAACGCACCGACTGTAGTTGCCGGCAAAGGAGCAACACCGGTGCGAGCGACTCAGGGGTGCCGAGAGGTGTGCTGCGCTTTCTCCGAAGTTACTCGCGTCGTTATGCCCTTTAACACTTCCACCCCTGGAGCAACAGCTCTGACGACTCCTCTCTGCACAGCCAATTAAGGCAATGCAGAGCTGAGAGCCCTGCGAGCCCTCTTGGGTGTCCACCCCGACCGATGAAGACGTGTCGGGGACGAGGGATCTAACCGGCTCTCTGGAGCACTCGGGTCCGTGGTGTCGTTACTCACCAGCAGCTCGCCACAAGCTGCCCTGCGGTTTATTTTTATTATTATTATTTGTTTAGTTTAATTAAGAGTATTATTTAGATTTTAATTTAGTTGTTAATTGAAATTGTAATAAATAATTAGGTCAGTTTATTGTCAATATTTAAAAAATATATATTTAAATAAAGACATCAACAAGTATGATTTCATCATAGTTGTTGATGTCAGTTTCGTCCGATCACTATCCGTCTGGCCCAGTGGTTTAAGATGCGGACGGCAAGAAAGAGTGTTACGGGATCGAATCCCACTCGGTGACTTACTTTTCTTTTTTTAAGTTTATATATAATTTCTTCAATTTTTATTGTTTTTAGACATGTTTAAAAAGATGTAGTATATGTTTGAGATATAACCGAGCAAAGCTGGATCACCCACGTACTAATTATATTATTAATGTAGAAATACAAACATTTGAGAGGAACCCGCGCAAAGCAATCATCGATTCAGTAATATGCCTTCTCACAAAGTACTTTCCTTACATTGAAAGATGTATCTAAATATAGTTAGGCAAAACAAACGAACCGCGCCAAGCTCAAGCCAGACGTTTTTGTCTTTATGGTAATCATCGATTCCGTAATAAGTCTTTTTACAAAGTACTTTCCTTAAGTAGAACTATGTATCTAAATATACTTGAAGAAAAGCAAACAAACTAGCGGTTCGTACAATTAAGGCAAAACAGACTTATTCAGAAACCTTGCGAGATATTTACGACTACCTCCAAGCAAAACCGCACTCAGTCATTAGTGGTCTCAATTGTGCAGGTAGCTTGACAGGGTTAATATTTTATGTAGCACTTAAATTTCATCCCAAGACGTTAGAGTGAACAGGGAAGCCAAGTAACGGCTTAAAGCTTAAACGATGCTCGGGTCGACGAGATAGTTATAAAATTGGATTAATGGTGGGTAGTTTTATGAAGTTTCATTATCAAGTATCTAAATTGAAAATATGTGATATTTTTGCCGTAGGTGAAATTCGAACCCACACCCCAAGGTGTGACTTTTAGGTATTTTCGTATTTTTTTACTAATAGGTAGTTTTATGAAATTAAGTTTAATATCTGGTATTTTTGAGGCTAGCTCAATCAGTGTGAGATATTCCTATATATCTATATTTATCTTTCTGTCTCAATGAAAATATGTGATATTTTTTGCCACAAGTGGTATTTGAACCCATATCCTTAAGGTGTATTTTTCAGGTATTTTCGTATGTTTTTACTATCTTTATGAGCGTGAGATCAGACATGAATAGGTAATTAGTTATAGTGCGTCTAATATCATGATGTCACTCGGCAATCATAGAAATCAGTCGGAAATGTATGGAAAGCTATTTGAAATTAAGATATTGCACTGTACTTTATATTCAGTAGACAAAAAAATAAATATTAACAGCAAATCATGTTTTTTAAAATGTTTTTTAAATTTACTATGGTATTTAGCTCCCATGCTGGTCTGGGAGAAACGAAAAAACTTAGAATGTACCAGCTGCTTCTCTTCCCACGCAGATCGTAAAAGCCGATCGAGGGAATGGGCAAAAATGCAAATCATGTTAACAGGCGATGCGGCTAGCAACCCATCACTGTATTGATTGCTTTTCCATCTTCTCGCCCACCATGACGCTAAAAGTGGCTTTTGGGTCTTGCGGCCCTGGGCTCATGCATAGAGCCGCAAGACCCAAAATGCTCTGTCTGCCCCATTAGGGATAAAGACGTGATAGTATGTATGTATGTATGTATGGTATTTAGCAATGACTAATCTAAATCTAATCTGTTTATTAAGAATTCAGAGATTATCACAGAAAGTGAGTAATAAATATGAATTTCTCCACGTAGAACCTAGTAACTGTATTTATTACTTTTAGAATAACCTCAACCACTCATTTGATTAAGGTTAAATCTATTCTTTCCGGAATTCGCTTCAAACTGCCTTCGTCCTAAAACCCGATTTTCATTTTAAGGCTTTTATTCCAAACCCATGCCTAAAGCATCTTATTCTTACAAATAAGAAAGGAAAGGCATTTACCTAGCAGTGGGGCACTGAAATAGGCTAAGTATAAAAATGCTGGTCTGGGACTGTTCCATGCTGGTCTGAGAGAAGAAGAAACACTTAGAATGTACCAGCTGCTTCTCTTTCCGCGCAGATCGTAAAATCCGATCGAGGGAATGGGCTTAAATGCAAATCATGTTAACAGGCGATGCGGCTAGCAACCCATCACTGTATTGATTGCTTTTCATCTTCTTGCCACCATGACGCTAAAAGTGGCTTTTGAGTCTTGCGGCCCTGGGCTCTGCATAGGGCCGCAAGACCCAAAATGCTCTGTCTGTGCCATTAGGAATAAAGACGTGATAGTAATGTATGTATGTATAAAAACCTCTTTCCGTCTTTAACTTGGCTTCCACCCTGCCGTGCGTCAAAAACCCGGGTGTCATGTTCAAAGCTAAGGCTTTTTCAACCCCGGCTCCAGGCTAAGTAATAAGTCCTGAAGTGCTATAATAACTATTACAAGGATAAATTACGCCATTTTACTCTTTATAGCAACTACGTACTGTCCGCGTGGAGGACGGACAGGACACTTTTTGTAAGACTTGCTGACTTATTATAGCACGTATATCTATACTAAGTTGTTCTGAACTGTAGCATGCCTACCTATCGCCATATAAAAACAATTATTTCTCTTCCTTGTCACAAGATGGCGTTGTGAAAAGTTGTGTTCTTTAAACACAAAAGTTTAATTATATTCTTGAAAAAAAATCAAAATGGCTATAATTACTTAATACACGCTGACTTTTCATTGGTTTTGGAAAAGAAAATGTCGTATGGTAAATAAATTACTCTATCCATATACGTAATCCAAATTTGTGTATGACATAAGATAAAAAAGTTGCGTAAATGATTTTCGATCGAGACCATGTAGTTATACGCCGGCCGCCAGCTGCGTAATGTCGATTACCCCGGCCGGCCGGCGGGCGATGTATGGCTGCGGTTCTACTAATTGATCTCACAATTTTGCTTTCGGGTTTTAGACAACAGTTTTTGCTTCTGAATTTTTATTTTGACTAGCTAATTAGGTCTTACTAACGATGCCTATGAAGTGGCCTTCGGCTTCAAAACCAATGAAAAATCACCGTGTATATTAATGTGTAATTTGCACGCCTTATAAGCTGAGCGTTAAGGTAGCATTTTTGATTTTGAAAAATCTTGACAAAAAACGCTACATAATTATAGAATGTGCTAACAAAATTTCACGAGATTCGGTTGAGAAATGCGACCCGTAGGCGAGAACAAATAAACACCGAAACGGAGACGCTTCGCTCACTCGCTCAATTATAAAGAGTTATTTAATTCAATTATTAAGATTTGATTGTTTGTTTGTAATGGATAAACTCAAAAACTGCTGATCCGATTTCAATTTTTTTCCGGTATAGAAAACTACATAATCAACGAGTAACATGCTATACCTAGCTATTTATCTTTTAAAAACCGGGCAACGCTGCATGAGTCTTCTAGTAGTTTATAATCTTGCTTTGTATTGCATATTTCATGAATAATTTAAAAATGTATGTAAAAAAACTGACCGATGCAAAACACTCGCTTAGAACAAAGTTACAAAAATTGAAACCCCTAAAAATCCCCCAACAAAAATTGAAGCACCACAAAAAAGTTCTTGACGGAAAAAAGTGATGGGAAAATCTTACACTTTCTTCGCCTAGTCGCCACCCGTCGCCCGAAAAGAAACTTCGTTCCAAAAAAATATTATATCGCTTCTTATGGTCACCATCCAAGTGCGGACCACGCCTTAACTTGCGAAAGCGAAAATCGCGTGCTTCAAAACAATTAGGCGACCAATACTGTGACAAAAGGTTTCTTTCTGCGTTTCTTCTCAGCAGAGTTCGTTGCGAGTCGGTAGCTTTATTTTAAAATTAAAATGAATTTTAAAATACACTACATGTAATGTAAATAATACTTATTGACGTTCAAAAGTGCCAGTAAAGGTCTAATTACTGAGTGAATCATAAATAAATAAATATATAAGCACAAATCACACTGATTGAGCTACCCCCAAAGTAAGTTCGAGACTTGTGTTATGGGATACTAACTCAACGATAGTATATTTTAAAACAAATACTTTTATAGATAAACATTCAAGACCCAGGACAATATGAAAAGGCCAATTTCCAACTTGCCCTGACCACTACGCCACGGAAGTCGTCATTTTAGTCGTCAAAAATTTAAATTTTGAATTTCGAGAATAGGGCAGTTAGTATCCAGGGTCAAAAATAAATTATTTTGTACTAATAAGAGAATAAAACGTCACAAAATAACTTGTCATTGATTATATTAATTTTTAACGCGGGTTTGACTCCAAGAAACTATGAAGTCACGACGTGCTATTTCATACAAATCCCATTGTTAATGTTTGTTTTGACGTTTAGAAAAAAGTATCTGATTTGACTTGTTAAGCTGGGCATTGACGATCAGTTTTTCGCGTCAGTTTAGACGTAAAACTGTGGGTGGCGTCACTCCAAATGGTTTTAGGCTAACTAGATTTCCCCATTCACTGGCGTCACTCCGACTCTTCAGTTTTCGATAGCTCAATCATCGCGGGCGCCGGGCGCTGCGAGCGGACTGACACCATTGGAATGACGATCGCACACTCACGGTCAGTTTGGCGCGACGCCGTCGGATTTAGGATAGCCACGGAAAATTTCCGGGTGCGCCGTCAGTTCAAACTCTGGCGTGATGATTCGACATTCAGGATCAAATTTTGGATGGACGTCAGTTCAACTGATGGGAAAAACTGATCGTCAGTGCCCAACTTTAGAAACTAGCGTATTAAACAAAGCGGTTACTAAATACAAGATGGCCGTCGTCCTAGGCTGTCTACCACGTTAGAAACAAAGATGGTAGAAATGTCCTCTCCACGCCACGTTACGTCGACATTGCGTGCCACGAAACTATTAAACAAAGCGATTACTAAGTACAAGATGGCCGTAAAACTTTCTGGCCTTTTAATAGTTTTCTATGGCTATTGTGACTGATTAACGATTTGATTCATTTTGTTTTAGTTGATTATTTGTCACATTCAATTCCAACACAATACAAAAATCAATGGCGACCGCGTACTGGCAAGCAGAGCGTAGGGCACCCATCTACAAGGTGGTCAGATGACCTGACCAGGGTCGCTGTAAAGCGCTGGATGCAGGCCGCTCTTGATCGGTAATACGCTATTTTCCAACAAGTCAAATCAGCAACTTTTTTCTAAACGTCAAAACAAACAGTTTCTATGGGATTTTGTATGAAATACAGGCAGATGACGTCATAGATTTTTGGAGTCAAATATCGCGCTTATTATCAGTTTTTCTGCAATAATAAATTTAAAATCACGTTAAAATAGATTTGTCTAAAGACAAGTGACATTATTTTGCCACGTTTTATTTTGTTATCAGTAGAAAATAACTTATTTTTCGCATAGGAAAATACCCAATTCAAAAACTTTAATAAGTACATTTCATTCTACTGGTCTTACCCTTAGCATGAATATTTGCGTCAAAGTATTCCTTGGTCTGAATGCAAAAATGAACGCCTCTATCGTAAGAAAAAGGAACTCTCATTTTGCATACAAAACGTGGACGAAGGCGATACAAATACTTTGATGCAAATACATCGTGGAAGGGACATACCCGTAATAAATATAATCCCGGGCCATACTACATCACTTTAGTATAATCATAATAAAATAAAAGTAAAAAATAAAAATAAAATCGACATTTCCATACAAATTTCCCGGGCGGCTGCACAGTTTTGTATATAAATGTCGAGTTTTTTTTATTGTAAGACAATTTTTTTTTACCCTTTAAGGGTTAAGCTTTTACGAACTACAAGTACGAAGTGTTGTACTAAAATGTTTTTAAGATCACTATGTATTATTATAAACTTAAAGATTTTTAGATAACTTCAAATATCTTAAGTATTTCACTGAAAGGTAAAATCTAAATTTTAAAAAAATCTTATAAACATACAACCGCATCTAATACACTGATGTAAATTATTTAAACTATTTCTCAAAAGATGTCAAAGATTGTTCGAAATAAATTCCAACATTTTATCGCAACTACTTAAATAGTAGAAAACCAATATAATGGCAATTAACCTTGTATAAAACGGCGCATAGATAAAAGAAAACTTAAGATTCCTACTAAAGATAACAGTCGCAATCCGAATTCAAACTTTAAAAATTCGAATCGCTCTTATACAATTACGGTAAAGTCAAATTTCGAACGTTATATTTTTAATCATGAGAATAAGAATATTGGTGTTACCTTTTCAATAAATTTGAATTTTACCATTTTATAGCATTTTTTTGTAAATAAATTTATGAAGCAATTAAAGGTGACCATCAATAGTTTAATTTTAGAAATTATCGGGCGATGCAAAATTATGTGATTATTATCGATATCGATAACGTATCGAATGGTTAATACGCGTGTTAATTAAATATCGGAATGCATTAGCATTTCAAAAAGATGTCGAATATTTAAGTGGTTTGACGGCAGTTGCGAACTCTGACATCTCTGATATATTCTTAAATCTACATCTAATAGATCACACTAAACTATGAAAGACTCCATTTAGAACCCCTTATTTCGGAAACTCCTTGACCAATTCAACTCATGTTCACATATAAAAATCTCAATAATTTGCTTGTTTACAAAACATGAAGCTGCTATCAAAAATAATCGAATTATCGTCCAACATACAAATATACACACAACGGCCAGAATTTTCATATACTTGAGTTCTGTCAAATATCTTCCGGTACTATCATCAGCCTAGCTCATTGACATCCCTAATACTGTATTGTCATCCAAACTTACACAAGTATGCTAAATTTCAGCTCAATCGATTGAGGATATACATACATACGACAGAGAATAGACTGGATGAAAATTAAGTTGCAAAATTTGACCTAAACAAACGTAACATACAAAATATATTGCAAGTTAAATAAAAGCTTGTAAAAATGTATTCATGTGCGTGTGTGCATTTGTCTTTAATCGACCTTCGCATTAAAATGGAACTTCAGATACTAAAAAATGTCATAGGCTACATTTTAATCCCCGAACGTTTTCACTGCACGCGAGCGAAGTCGCGAGCAAACGATAATTACAAATAAACAAACGAAAAGGCAAGCGGTAATCAGCTGTTAGATCTCACTATCACACCGTAATAATGCGGTCTGCATTCTACAACGTATACACTCCAACACCGTAGAGTCCACAGACTATACAAAGACAGAACTGTTACACCATTTCTTTTTACCTTTATATCGGTAGCGCCATCTATTTTTTGTTAACAAAAGCCTAGGCTTTCAAGCGTGCTTTCAAACCGCGCAATAATTTTTTTACGTTTGAACCGATTTTCATCGCAAAGGAACTTGCTTTACATGAGAAAATCCCATTGAAATTACTTCATCCTTACGATGCCACAGACAGAGAGGCAGACCGACAGACATAAGCGTCAGACTTATAACTTTTTGATCGGGGGTTAAAAATACATTCATCATCATCATCATATCAGCCACAGGAAGTCCACTGCTGGACATAGGCCTCCCCCAAGGATTTCCAAAACGATCGATCGGAAGCGGCCTGCATCCAGCGCCTTCCTGCAACATTGCGTAGGTCGTCTGACCATCTAGCAGGTGGGTGTCCTACACTGCGCTTGCCGGTACGTTAAAAATACATTGTTTTGCGATAACTGTCATTCGACTGATTCCTTTTACTTTCTTACTAGCTGCGCTCCGCGGTGATACTCGCACCCAAAGTAGCCTATGTGTTAAACTAGGGCGTCAACTTCAAACAAATTTTATCAAAATGAACCTGAAGAAGTAACCAACATAAACACACACACTCACAAACTTTCGCCTGCATAAAATTAGTGTGATTTATGTTTGTGAATTCATCTAATACAGTCCACATTAGATATCATCCCATCACATAAATCATAAATAGTACTGAATCTTGAAATACCTTAAAACTCTATAAAATATTTCCTTAAAGATATTACTTATACAGTATCATCATCATCATCACGTCTTTTTTGTCTCCACGACCATTTCTCTACTACCAGAGCAGCCAGAGGACGTGAAATACAGTCTCCATGCTGGCCAGACGGGTTGGAGAGGCCTCATGTATATTTATAAGCTTGGTTTAGCTTGTTATTCCTAAGTCGCCTTCTACGACATCCAGAGGACTTGTAGTGATCCTATTCTACTCTGCCGCATAGTAACACGGCAAGTTGTAAAGTAGCTGGTGCCCGCGACTAGTCTGCGCAGGATTATCAATCAATATATAAATTGTAGCCTATGTGTTATTCTGATGTATAAGCTATATCATTGTAAGGTTTCATTAAAATCCATTCAGTAGTTTATACTTACAAACTTTACGTTTATAATATTAGTAGGATATTCGCAAGTATTTTGTAGGCAATGAAAGTCATTCCGTTACACGGTTTCAGCGCGCTAATTTACACATTCAGCGTTGAGGTTGCGTGCAAAGGAACATCGATCGTTCATTATCACTAGTTTGTATTGTAGCCGCTGGATTTATAGGGTTTGACTGCTCCGTTTATTCTTAACTCTATAGCTTGTTTTGCAATATACAGGCTGACTTTTTAAACTCTAGCTAAATTGTTGGAGCAAGTTCTGCCTATGATATAACTAGTTCCCATATAAAAAATTAATGAAAAACGAAAAAATATTCGGATACCCGTACAAATCAGCGCTCAGCCAAACGGATCTTGGGAGAAAGATTTTTTTTATCGATTTTTTAAACTTTTTTTTAGAAAGTTCAGTATCACGGACTGTACTGGCTCCAATTTGGCTGATGAGTATAAATCTCCTTGGATACTTATTTGTTTAATAAAAATGCCAAGTGCGTGTTCTGGGCACGCTCAAAGTAGAGTTCCAAAAACAAGTTTCATGGAGACTTTTTTTAAAACCTATTTTGAACATGTTACACTAACAACTTCATCTTATCATCTAATGATTATGTTTATTGTATGAAATTTTCCAAGAAAAGGAAAAGGAATCAAGAGACTCGTCGCCCCACATGAAATTAGTCCCAGAGACCATTTGTCCCTTTTCATATTTGTTAATGGGCAATGGGGACCAATCACGTAGGAATGGTAAATATACCCTTGCTGTAAGTAACCATTTGACGTCAACAATTGTGCAATTATGGTATAATAAAATAAGGTATTCTCTTCCCGTGACAGCTGATGACGTAGGTGAAACTTGACTACGTCATCAGTTTGATATGTTGCCACTGTGTGAAATTTAATTACCCAAGCGTAATGTATTTTTGAACTTTATGTACCAATTTCGAATTAATAATCCATAATATCAATTTATAAAATATTGAATTGATGAATCACGCGAGAATCGCGAGATACTAAATAGCTAAGTTACTAAATATTTTATTTAATATTCATGAACTAATTGAGAAATTCCTTAAATTTACTGAAAAGAACAATCAGTGGCAACACTTTCGTGACGTAGTCAAGTTACATCTCGGGAAGAGAATACCTTATTTTATTATACCATGTGTGCAACCAAACAAAGTAACTATAAAGATCCTATGATAATAAAGATATAGTACCTGGGTGACCGAGCTTAGCTCGGTCGGTTTCATCTCAAACAGCAAAATAAAAAATAATATATAAACTTGAACATAAAACAAAAAACAAAAGTAAGTCACCGAGTGGGATTCGAACCCGTTACACTCTTTCTAGCGGTCAGCATCCTTAACCGCTGAGCTAAGCGGATGGCGGCCGCGGCGACGAAATTAGCGACCATATTCTGCGTGAAAAGAAAAACGAATGAAAACTCGAAAACGCGTGTTTTCTCAAACATAAGACTAATCTAGATCGATTTTTTACCCCCAAAAACCCCCATATACAAATTTTCAGCGAAATCGTTAGAGCCGTTTTCGAGATCACAGAAATTTATAAATAAATATATATACATACAAGAATTGCTCGTTTAAAGGTATAAGATTTGAATTTGACACGCTTCCATTTCAACGATACCTCATCTGTCAATTTATCATAGACATAGTGAAAGATACGAAGGAACAGATGATCATACAAGTACATACATATATAGTGGCGAAACATATATACCTTCTTTTGGCTTCACCGCCGAGACAAAAAGGGGCGGCGACAAGTCATACTTCTACTCAGCTGACGTCACCAAGCGACCATATAGCAAATACTACACTCATAAATCATATTTCTTCCATATGTATACTTGACAAGGATTGGAAAGAAGTAGCTTAAGAGTCCCCTTACCCTAGACTTCTCCATACAAACGTAGTCTACGTTTAATTTTGAAACCTCATGTCAGATTCCGGTAAAAATTGGTAATTGTAAAGAAATTGCGATTATCTAGGGTAATAACTGGTTTCCTTCAGTAAAATTGTGAACTGGAAAGAAAATAAAACGATTTAAAAGTTTCCCATACTGATGGTCAAAAATGATATAAAACACTATATTCTATTTGAAGTTCATATTTTTACTGTAGAAACCCAGTTACCCTAGATAATTGCAATATCTTTGAAATTACATTTTTTTTCCAATATCGGACATGTCGTTTTGAAATAAAACGTAGACTACGTTTGTATGAAAAGTTGTATTTTGGTCTAGGGTAAGGGGACTCTTAAGATCGAAATAGCTGGAAATAAGAGGAGGCCTTTGCCTAACTATGGGACATAAACGGCTAAATAAATAAAGTAAGTAATATATAAGGTTTAAAAAAATATACTGGAACTATTTAAAGGGTAAATACAGTCCATGATACTGAACAACTTTCCCCAGGGAACATATATTGAAATATGAAAAGTAATGCAAATCATGTTAACAGGCGATGCGGCTAGCAACCCATCACTGTATTGATTGCTTTTCCATCTTCTCGCCCACCATGACGCTAAAAGTGGCTTTTGGGTCTTGCGGCCCTGGGCTCTGCATAGAACCGCAAGACCCAAAATGCTCTGTCTGCCCCATTAGGGATACAGACGTGATAGTATGTATGTATGAAAAGTAATTTGAGGCCTCCCATACAAGTTTACCGATCAGTTGATCCGAGTACATAGGTATTGAAAACCAAAAATTATTTTTCATAATTTGGCATACGTTCTTCAGGGAAACTTATTAACTGCCACGGTCAGTCCGTGGTAGTTAATAAGTTTCTTTTAATTCATCCTTGAAATAGTTTCAGTATATTTTGCTAGACCTTATATATTTAATTGATTTTTATATCATCATCATCATCATTTCAGCCGCATAACGTCCACTGCTGGACATAGGCCTCTCCCAAAGATTTCCAAAATGACCGATCAAGAGCGGCCTGCATCCAGCGCTTTCCAGCGACCCTGGTCAGGTCATCTGCGCGCTATGTGTCCCGCCCACTGCCACTTCAACGAGCTAATCCGCTTGGCTATGTCAGTGACTTTTGTTCTCCTACGAATTTCCTCATTTCTGATTCGATCACGTAGGATTTTATATAAAATGTAATAATTGCCTAAAATGAACAGTCGTTCTGACTTTGCGTGACTACAAGGTCGACATATATAAATAGCAACAGGGTACAAATTGACGAATTCACATGTATAATTCCATACTATATTATTATTTTAATTCTTTTCCCACCTTTTCAGCCAAAGGCCACTATTGTCGTGATGGAGGGCGAAAAGACTTTTGGGCCTGCCGTGACGTGATATAGTATTGTAATTATTTAATGATTATTATTTTTTATATAAGTTGATTTTTTTTTTATTGTATTTATATCTAGTTTAGTTTTTATCAATACTTAGTTATATTTAGTTATTTAGTTTAATCTCAATATAATATATGTATTTGTATTATTTAAGTTATTAATAAAAAATTACTTTGTATCTGTCACTGTTTAAAAAAAATAATTAATCAATTATTTCTTGCCGTGTGGTTTCCGGCAGAGTAGAATAGGACCACTCCAAGTCCTCACGTGGATGTCGTAGCGACTTAGAAAATACAACTAAACAAAGCTTATGAACGTCAATGAAACGTCTCCAACCCGTCTGGCTAGCGAGGAGAGTGTAAGCCAAGTCCTCTGGCTGCTCTGGCCAAGTATGGCGCTGGTAGTACAGAGAGGGTCGTGCTCCTGCAGTGGAGACAAAAAGACCTTATTTCTTGCCGTGTGGTTGCCGGCAGAGTAGAATAGGACCACTCCAAGTCCTCCCGTAGATAGACTTAGGAAATACAACTAAACAAAGCTTATAAACATCAATGAAACGTCTCCAACCCGTCTGGCCAGCGAGGAGAGTGTAAGCCAAGTCCTCTGGCTGCTCCGGCCAAGTATGGCTCTCGTAGTACAGGGAGGGTCGTGCTCCTGCAGTGGAGACTAAAAGACCTGATGATGATGATGAAGAATTAAAAATTACTTATGTTTATGTTAGGGTTCCACTCACCATCATTTGGGTACAGAACCCTGAAGCAGCCTCCTGTCTGCCTCTATACGAATACAAATGCAGTATTTTTCTAAATTCCCTCACGTGAAACGAAGCACATGGTGAAATATATACTTGTTTAAAGATTGTGCCACACTGTCAGTAATATCGATATTCTTTCATTTTAGATATTCTTCTTATTTTTACAGAGGTGTTATAAGTTCGACATGTCTGTCTATTTGCGTGTCTGTCTGTGTGTCAATTACGCGCACACGAAAAAAAGCAAACAACATTTCCTTTTTCTTCATGTCCAGTTCTACAATTCCACAATTTCTAGCTCTATTTTACCTCTATAGACCTTCAAATAAACCATTCAGGCACTGCTCCGAAAAATAACTTATTGCGCCACCCAAAAAATTCCGAATATAACCCCGGTTTTTATCTATCTAGAAATAAAGAATTATAATTTAGAAATGATACGAAGCGATAACATAATTGTCAGCTCTTTAAACTTGGTTTTGAACATATATTCGAAAGAGAAAAAATAACAATAGTGTCAGAAAGAGAAGCTAATCTCGTCACTTACCATGAGATACACCGCATGCCCATTTATCAACTAATTTTTATTAAAAGCAGAGTGTAAAGATATTTTGGGGATTTTAAAAGTAAAAACTATTTACTATATTATGTATAGCTCAACATAGCGTAGCTTGCAGTACAACACAGTCATACAACTTTCTTCAGTTAGAATAAAACGCGCAATATATTACAGTAACGCTCTGAGGGACTGTTCACTTAAATCAACAACTAAATAAGGAAAAATAGTGAGAACAATTTTTTTATTGTTGTGAGTGAAACCACAAATAATACAGAAAGTATTTTTTCTCCAGAGATGTTTGTGTCTTTTTTATACTGCGTAATAGACCAATACGACGATAACGATCGCCCTGACAAGTGCAAAAGAGATAGTTATACTCGTAAAATTGATAATATGACAAGATTTGTTTCAAACGTAGCCATTAGCTGCCTGGCTCGAATATCGTCACACAAAAAAAAACGACGGGTTGCACTCTGGGAGTGCCGGCAGAAGTGAAAACTTGCATATTAACGTTGTGCATTTTTGATATTTTGGAATGGTTAGGGAATAATTTTGCACGAATTGCTTTAATTATCAGTATAAAATATTTCTAATCTTTTCTGAACCACAGTCTGTCACAAATGTCACAAGCATGACCAAATTCATTTTCAACAAAATCATTTTGAAATACACAGCAGTATGGCCACTACATAGACGGTCGAGCCATCAGCTGTCACCATCCATGGATGTGCGTAGCACGCTGTAACATAAACACACACGAACATTCGCGCAAGCGCCCTGCGCCGTCTTACGAATTTTCGATCAGGTCACGTGTCCTGACGCGAGTTTAAGATTTTTTACCCATTCCAAAAAAAGTGCACAACGCCGCTAAAGAAGTTTTCACTTCAAAAAATATTTTGGATTTTTCAAATTGTTATCATCATCTCAGCTTATTCCCGGTTGCAACCTAACCTAGGTGATTTGACGAGGTTACTGGTTTTTACACAGAGCGACTGCCGTATGCTACGCAACCTAGTATAGACAAAAACTAATCCTTGGATAGGTTTATCAATCAAATAATTTTACGTCCTTGAAACAGAATCGAAAAATGAAACCTAAAATTAACCTAGATTGACTTTTATTTAAAATAATTAAGAAGGTAGTCCATTACTTCTCAGTCTAGATTAACAACAAGGACCAAAAGTCTTATATCTCAAAGGAAGAACTAATTACAAATATTGTGAACGATTTACTCGCTTCTAGTCGTAAAGGATCCCTAGGTAGTCGGCCTTTCTGACTTATCAAGACAATTTAACTCAAATTTTATTTAACACGAAATATATAGATCTATAAATCAAGAACTCTTTTAAATATAATCTTAGAGTTATATTCAAATGTCCATTAAACAAGAACGTGAATTTTTATACGCTATTGACATAATTTTAACGACGCGTGGTGTATAAATTAAACAGTTGCTTTTTTAGGGTTCCGTAGTAAACAAGGAATCCTTATAGTTTCGCCATGTCTGTCTGTCTGTCTGTCCGTCCACGGTCCTACAGAGAAACTATAAGTACTAGAAAGCTGTAATTTGGCATGGATATGTATATTAATTACGGCGAAGAAGTCGTAAAATAAAATATGGTTTTTTTTTTTTTTTTAGGGTAGCTGCCATACAAGTAAAGAGGAAGTCTATATTTTTTTTCTGTACAAACACATTGTGTTGGGTATCGTTAAATAGGTTCAAATTGATTTTTTTTGTTAAAATCACGTGTACCCCCATCTATCTGCTAAACGGTTATATATGGACACGGTAAAAAAAATCACAGCTATAGTATATATAATGTAGTTTAAAGGAAAACTATCAGAGCTAAGTAGGGTTAACAAATTAAAAAGTTATAGACGATCAACTTATAAAATGTACTTGAAAAAAGGAATTTTCATACAAATGCAATAGATATTAGTTTTTAGACGTTTTTAGTGGCAAGAACTCAAAGTTGGCATTCGCAACTACGGAACCCTACACTGCGCATGGCCCGACACGCACTTGCCCAATTATTGTATTACCTATTGGCTATTTGTCTTCGGTTGACACTTGGCATAACCCCCCATGAGGTTTAGAAACTAATATGAAAAAAGAAGTCAACAATCTGTAATCTTATTCTGTTGATTTGTTAACGGGTGTTACTTCATCATCATCAGGTCTTTTTTTGTCTCCACTGCAGGAGCACGACCCTCTCTGTACTACCAGAGCCATACTTGGTCAGAGCAGCCTAAGGATTTGGCCTACACTCTCCTCGCTGGCCAGGCAGATTGGGATGGCCTCATTGATGTTTATAAAATCTTTTGTAAATCATTAGTAATAAATAAAATATGCTGTGTGGTTTCCGGCAGAGTAGAATAGGACCACTGCAAGTCTTCCCGTGGATGTCGTAGAAGGCGACTTAGGAAATACAAGCTAAACAAAGCTTATAAACATCAATGACACCTCTAATCCATCTGGCCAGCGAGCGTAGAGAGTGTAGGCCAAGTCCTCTGCCCGCTCTGGCCAAGTATGGCTCGGGTGGTACAGAGAGGGTCGTGTTCCTGCAATGGAGACTAAAAGATGATGAAGATGAGTACTGAATAAACTTTATTTAAGTTATCACGTAACATATTCACGTAAAATCAAGTAAAATCAATTGAAACTAACCCCAATTGTACAAAACGGCAAAGTTATCAAAGAGTGGGCGGTAACAATAACAGGTTTTGGTCTGTTAAATAACTATTTAGATAAACCCGCATATGTAACAGACCGTAGTTACTTTATTAATGAAACCATATTATAAATCGGTATATCGATCTATTTCAAATTGATTTTTTATTTTATTAAAAACTCGATCCTTCCATGCTGGTCTGGGAGAAAAGAAAAAACTTAGGATGTACACGCTGTTTCTCTTCCCGCGCAGATCGTAAAAGCCGATCGAGGGAATGGGCGGGATTTGAATCATGGTGATAGGCGATGCGGCTAGCAACCTATCACTATTTTGATTCCTTTTCCATCTTAATGCCCACTATCACGCTAAGCGTGGCCTTTGGGTCTTACGGCCCTGGGCTCTGTCTGCCCCGTCAGGGATATAGACGTGAAAATGTATCTGTATAAAAACTCGATTTATCGTCTTATTTAGCCTGAAAAAGTCTTAGTGCTTAATTCTCTAGAAAAGAAGAAAAAATCGGCCAAGAGTAAGTCGGACTCACGCATAAAGGGCTCCTTATCATTTACTATCTACACAAAATCATGTTTGTTGTATTGGACCCCACTTAAGTTTATTTTATTTTGTTTTTGGTATTTGTTGATATAGCGGTAACAGAAATACATCAGCTGTGAAAATTTCAACTGTCTAGCTATCACGGTTTAAGAGATACAGCTCATACAGCCTGGTGAGAGACAGACGGGCAGAGGAGTCTTAGATATAGGGTCCTGTTTATATCCTTTAGGTACGGAACCTTAAATATACGAGCTACTTCTCTTTTACACTCCCACCAACACTCGATACCAAGCTTCATGATCCTATGATAATAAAGATACATTAGAATTTGATTTTGAAAAACGTAATTATTTTATAAAATAGTTATTTCCCAAGAACGTCTAAAGTTCGAGCGGCGCCAAGGTATCCGTCTTGAAATTTTGCATAATCAAGGATGAATAAATTTTAAATCTTACTTTTAAATGAAATAGATAAGAAAATATTTTATTAAAGGCTTAGAATTAAAAGGAAACTCTAATTCGATGTTTTTTAGACTGTTAGCTTTAAATAAAAGTGAATTGGGTTTTAGGATTTGAATGAAGTTTGATTGGGTGAGATGGCTCCGACCTTGATCTAGGCAGGGGGGGCAAAAGAGGGGCAAACCGAGGCACACCACCCCTGGCGCCAGTTTTAGGGGACGCCAAAACCGTATTTAGATCCGCCACTGAGATAGCCTCAAGTAATTTTTGTCTCAATTAGATTGCATTCTAAAAATAATGGAATAAAACAATCATAGACCTAGAATTTTGTTAGTTACTTGTAAATCTATGAAAAAAACACACCACGGATTACAAACGCCTTCCTATTTCATCATTAAGTCTTTTTGTCTCAACTGCAGGACCCTCCTCTCTACTACTAAACCATACTTGGCCAGAGCAGCCAAAGGTATTGGCCTACACTCTCCACCCTGGGCAGGCGTGTTGGAGAGGTTTCATTAATGTTTATAACCTTTGTTTAGCTTGTATTTCCTAAGTCGCCTTCTACGACATCCACGGGAGGACGTGGAGTGGCCCTATTCACTCTGCCGGAAAACACACGGCCAACCCAATAATTCATCATTATCATCATCATCTTTAGCTATCAGGGTACATCAGCCGTTATACAGACATTTTCACGTCTTTATTCCTGACAGGGCAGACAAAGCCCAGGGTCGTAAGACCCAAAGGCCACGCTAAGCGTGATAGTGGGCGTTAAAGTGGAATAGAAATCAAAATAGTAATAGGTTGCTAGCCGCATCGCCTGTTAATATGATCGGCTTTTACGGTCTGCCCGGATAGACAAGCAGCTTGTACATTCTAAGTTTTTTCTTTTCTCCCAGACCAGCATGGAAGATGATAAACCTCCTTGATTCAGCTTATCTAAATTCTAAACACCTGCAGAAAACATAAATCTCCTCAAATATACCACGTTGATAACACTATCATAAGTTCTGAACGCAAAATAGAAAGAGTTAAAATGTTTTACATTACTTATAGTATTTTAAAAGCCAAGTAAAGTAAGATGTTTGAGTTATTGACGATTACAATTTATCTACGTTTATAAGATAATGATAAATATATAATGTAATTAGTTTTGTTAATACATAACACATAAATTATACTTACTTTAATAAAAAATAGGTAATATACATACAATCAAAACAATAAATTCAACTAAATTCAACTTTAAAAGATCAAAAATAAAGGGATCAAATAAAACATCGAACAGCCCGCCCGGAGCGTACCGGCCTCGAAAGTGTTCATAGAGCTTTTGTATATTTTATAATAATAAAAAAAATGTAAGTAATTGTATTGCTTTTTATGCCGCATAATTTTCTCTGTTTTTTACTATGGTTGACTGGGAAAAAATCCGACATTTGTTTAAAGTACATTTGTATCTGCGCCGAAAGAGAAGCATCTGGAAGTTTTTCTTTTTCCCACATACATTTTTTGCTGGTAATTTCTATGACACACTTTCTTTTGTTCTCATTTATGATACTTCACAGGACAAGATATCATATTGTACTCTAGTTATTTTGTGTCATAATGCACTGTTTATTTGTGATAATTCTATGTAATCTTCATTAAGATAACCTGACCTACCACAATGTGAATAGCTGGCAGGTTTAAATAGATTAACGAGGAGTTTGCTACAGTCGACAGGGAATTCTTACCCGTATCTTGGAAACATAATTTTTCGAAACGAAAAATCCACTTTTCTCCCAAACTACTCAACTGATTTTAATAAAATTGACAACGAATCGCCTGACAAGTATGCCCTTTCAAACAAAAAAGAATTTTTAAAATCGGTCCAGGAAGCGTCTTACAATACCAGCTCCTTATCTTTTACACTCATGCAAATACGCTAAGCTGAACGTTTAGAACCAAAAATTTAATATATACAAACTTAAAGAGTTCCCTTACTCTAGACAAAATCAGACTTTTCCTTACAAACTTAGTCTAGTTCATATCATAAAACGACGTGTCAGATTTTGGTATTTTTGAAGTGAAAACTTCTTTAGCGGCGTTGTGCACTTTTTTTGGAATGGGTAAAAAATCTAAAACTTGCGTCAGGACACGTGACCCTGATCGAAAATTCGTAAGACGGCGCAGGGCGCTTGAACTAACAAGTATCTTGCACAAGATACTTGTTAGTTCAAAAGTTTTTAAATAAACATCTGTTACATTACAACACCATAATAAGTAAAATCACGTACGAACGTTTGTATAAAAAAAGTAAGACGAGTTACAATACAATACCCTTTATTGCACAAAATAAATAAATACAGCACATCATTATCTTAAAAACTAAAAAATGCGCAATAGATGTGTGGGGTCAATATAATAAACATACTTATATACAACTTGCTGTACCCGCGGGCTTTGCTCTCCGTAGGAATTTCGGGATAAAAAGTACCCTATGTCCTTCCCCGAGCCTCAAACTATATCCATACCAAATTTCATCCAAATCGGTTTACTAGTTTAAGCGTGAAAGGTAACAAACAAACAAATATATCACTTTCGCATTTATAATATTATAATTAATAATAGGATAGGATAGGAGAGGATAGTAGGATTAAGGATAATTATATGTTATAAACATACATATACGAGTATATCTTACTTAAATAAGTACATACAACTTATAAAAAATATTACATACAAGATACATTACAGTACAAGATAAATAAACTAAGTGGAAACAGGAAAGGATATTTATTTACCTTATTTATTAAAGTTGCAGCAAACATGATTTATCCATAGATAAGTGTAAAATTACTATCAGAAAGTTCACTCCAAAGCTCTTTCCAAGATATTTATTTGGAAGCGCGATCCGAAATCTCGGTGCAGCGGTGAGTATTGATTTAGGTACGCGGGGTCACGGGTTCGATTCCGCGCTGGATATTTATCACTCAGTCAGCTGTGAGATTGGACGGAAATGCGGAAATGCTAATTTTAGAGAGATTTATCTGTTCCGTGAACATTTTCGATCGAGGTTTACGTGCAAATAATATTTTAGAAGATTTAGAATATTTAACGAAGATTTTTATTCTGTTAAGTATTTTTGAAGTGAAAACTTCTTTAGCGGCGTTGTGCACTTTTTTTGGAATGAATAAATAAGCGGCCAAGTGCGAGTCGGACTCGCCCATGAAGGGTTCCGTAGTAGCAAATAACATAATATAAAAGTCTTGTAGTATGTTTTTTTTAATTTTTATATTTGAGTTGATTGAATGAAAGGTACATTGCCGTTTATGCTTTATGACGTATTAAAAAAAAACTACTTACTTAGATATCGTTCAAACCAATTTTCGCTGGTAGTTTTTATGGTAATGAACAACATATATTTTATTTAGTTTTATCATTCTCTTACTTTAGAAGTTACGGGGGGGGGGGACACACTTTTTTCCACTTTGGAAGTGTCTCTCGCGCAAAGTATTCGGTTTAGAAAAAAATGCTATTAGAAACCTCAATATCATTTTTGAAGACCTATTCATAGATACCCTACACGTATGGGTTTGATGAAAAATAAATTTTTGAGATTCAGTTCTAAGTATGGGAAACCCCCAAAATTTACTATTTTTTTTCTATTTTTGTGTCAAAACCTTAATGCGGTTCACATAATACATCTACTTACCAAGTTTCAACAGTATAGGTCTTATAGTTTCGGAAAAAAGTGGCTGTGACATACGGACGGACAGACAGACAGACAGACATGACGAATCTATAAGGGTTCCGTTTTTGCCATTTGGCTACGGAACCCTAAAAATGTTAAACTCGCGTCAGGACACGCTCGCGTCTGGACACGTGACCTGATCGAAAATTCGTAAGACGGATGGAGAGTAGACAGCTGGCGCGGCGTAGGAGAGGGAGTATCCCCCTCTCTTTCTACGGCGCGGCGAAAATGTATGCCTGCGCCTGCTGTTTCGTATATCAAAAATGCACAACGTTAATATTCAAGTTTTCACTTCTGCCGGCACTCCCAGAGTGCAACCCGTCGTTTTTTTTTTAAACTAAAAACTGACTTCACTACCAAACTACACAACTAAATTCGATGAAGTTTCTATGGGACCATCTGACGTTTCTAAGTATGCCCATTCAATCAAAAATAATTGTTCAAATAAGTATAATTTATAAATTGGTCCAGGCATCTTCTAATAATCGGGGAGACATACATAAAATGAAAACATAGGTACTTGTATACAAATACATTTTTCGAATTGATTATCTCTTCCTTTTTTGAAGTCGGTAAAAAAGGTGAGTACCTAATATTTTTATTTTATGTAAGATAAATTTATCTCCTTATTAAAGGTAATTTTAATTAATTTGTTTTTTAATGAATGCTGTTAAAAATATGAGATCTCTATGTTGAGCCGACCCCAAATAGGGAAAAGACAAGAAAAAAGAAGAAAAAGAAGCTGTTACAAGCCTTATGACATTCAGAGGCAGTAAGAGCCTTTTGGTCCAATCCAAAAGCCACTTTAAACATGATGGTGGGCGATAAGGTAGATAAAGGAATTAAAATAGTGATGGGTTGCTAACCGCTTCGCCTATTAACATTTGCATTTCCGCGAAAAAATATCATCATCATCATCATCAGGTCTTTTTAGTCTCTACTGCAGAAGCATGACACTCTCTCTACTGCCAGAGTCGTGGCCAGAGCAGCCAGAGGATTTGGACTACACTCTCCACGCTAACAGACGGGTTGGTGAGGTCTCATTGATGTTTATAAGCTTAGTTTAGCTTGTATTTCCTAAGTCGCCTTCTTCCATCTACAGGAAGTAGAGTGGTCCTATTCTGCTCTGTAGGAAACTACACGGTCTAAACATCAACATGTAACGAAAAGTAACATTTTTTTAAACTAGCTTTTATCTAAAACAATGAAGTTTAAAATGCTCTTATAGACGAAACAAACGAGTCCAAACTTGATGGGATTGCATCTTTTAATTACAGAGTTCCTATAGCCACCTTCTGTCTCCATCATCAGATCAACTCCATTTCATCATAATACTAGAGGCAGCGCACGGCTTCGCCCGCGTTTACCACGCGAGTGAAGTCGCGGGCGTGATGCAAAATAGCCTACAGCCTTCCTCGATAAACGACCTATCTAATACCGAAAGAATTTTTCAAATCGGACCAGTGGTTCCTGAGATTAGCGCGTTCAAACAAACAAACTCTTCAGCTTTATATATAAGTATGGATTGCATTGTCGCGCAATATACGTATGCGTGCAAAATTTCAGCTCAATCGGAAACCGGGAAGTGGGGTTATTGCACTTTTGTTACTCGTAGTATTTTTTAAAGTAAATTAGTCACTTATTAATTTCAAGTATGGTAAATTCGTCACCTAAGATTTTATACAGACAGCAACAAAAATTAAACACCCAATAAAGTAGATTCAATATATATATACAACTTGGAAGGGACATATCCGTAATAAATCAAACCACGGGCTATACAAGATCACTATAACATAATAAAATTAAAATAACAGGCCATAGATATAAAAAAAACAGGCCAGAAATCAACATTCCCATACAAATTGCCCGGGCGGCTGCGCACTTTAGTATGGAAATGGCAATTTTTTTGGTCTTTTACTGTTATTTTAATTTTATTATACTATAGTGATCTAGTATAGCTCATGGTTTGATTTATTAATTTTAAATTACAATAATAGTTTTAGAATTTCACATACGTATAGTTATTTGTAGAACAAAAACAGGATCTTAAAAGGATGAAAACAAAGTAATTTTTAACAGATGTTTGTAAAAGTAATAAAGTAATTAATACTGAGATACGAGTTTTAATTATATTTCTATCTGTACTTATTACAATAAAATACTTGAGTGACAATTTACTACAACAATAAGGTACTAGTGACGAATCTACATATACTTTTTATACAAGTGACGAATTAACTTTGATTGTATGGAATTTTAAGTAATCAAGTCAAATCTTTTATTGCTTCCTACAGTTCTTTATTAACAAAATAAGTCTGTAGGACCCTCACGGGCCCTACAATGGGAGAAGGGCCACATGTTTGACAAAAGTAGGTAACTCGTGACAACTCAACTATAGTGACGAATCTATAAAACGCCGGATTTAGGGGTTAAATTTAACTTGCAAGATTTAATTACAGACAGACAACGGGACGGGTTAAAATAAATAAAAGCTTATACATACTATCACGTATTTATCCCTAATGGGACAGACAGAGCATTTTGAGTCTTGCTACTTTAAGCAGATAGAACTCAGCGCTGCAAGACTCAAAGGCCACTTTTAGCTTGATGTAGGCAAAAAGGTGGATAAAGTAATCAAAATAGTGATGGGTTGCTAGCCGCATCGCCTATTAATAAGATTCGATTTTCTGCCCATTCCCTCGATCGGCTCTTACTATATGCCCGGGCAGAGAAGCAGCTGGTACATTCTAAGTTTTTTCTTTTCTCCCAGACCAGCATGGAAGCAACTAAATAAAAGCTTATAATCCTACTAATATTATAAATGCGAAAGTGAGTTTGTATATTTGTTTGTTTGTTACCTCTTCACGCTTTAACTACAGAACCGATTGGGATGAAATTTGGTATGGATATAGTTTGAGACTCAGAAAAGGACATAGGGTACTCTTTATCCCGAAATTCCTACGGGAAGCGAAGCCCGCGGGTACAACTAGTAAAATATAATCTCCCTACATATGTACATACCTATTTCTTCTTCCTTTATTCCTTCCAATAACTACTTACCCGGTACATCTAGCCCTTTTTAATATCGGTGAGTTTTTCCGTATCCGGTATTATTTCACGGGAGATGTTTCCTTAGTAACATGTTATTATATGACTTTCCCATGAAAGCCTCACGAGTAAGAGATACGAGGGTTTGTTTCGCTTTATTTAAAATTAATGGTTTGACGTTTGATATTCTCTTTATAAATAAATTATTATGCTAGCTTGTTTTTTTTTACCGTGTGCCATTTTCTTTCTGTAGATATCGTAAAGGGTAACTACAGAACGGGGCTTGCTTTTTAGGGTACTGTAGTAAACAAGGAACGCTTATAATTTGGCCATGTTTGTCTGTCCGCGGTTCTACACAGAGACTGTAAGTGCTAGAAAGCTATTTTTTCACTTTTACAGCAAATAAATAAATTATTATTATTATTATTTATTATCATTTGGCATGGGTATGTATAGTAATCATGGCGATACAGTAGTAATTAAAATCATGATTTTACAAATTAGGGTTAATTAATATAATGTACTCGGAAGTACAGTCTTTAAGCCTTCTAGAAGTTACATAACTAAAATCTGTCACTTTGTAAGTAGGTGCATTGTTCTTCATATTTTCAATAATTTTTATGTAGTGATTTGGTTCAAAATCGCCAAAATACTGTTTTCGAGCTTTCTGTGGCATTTAATACCTTACTTTAACCTTAATAATCTACCTACTTAAACATCCGCTAAATAGTTACCTATTCTAGATAATTAGTTTTAGTTAGTTACTAGATTTCCCAAAAAACTTTCAAGAAAAATAAAGCGACGCGAAAATGTTTAGCTTACTAAGCTTAAGAGTTTTAAAATTCTTTTACAACTTTTACTAGAAATCCTAGAAAGAGAGATACACTATCTCTGAATGAATCTAGGCATAAACTTAGGCGGAATCCTAGGGCGAAAAGCTCCTTTAAGCTAAATTACATTCCTATCATTTCACACGGCATGTACTTATGTAGTTATTTTTATACTTTTGTAAAAAATATATATTTTTATGCTAGATATTAGTTTGCGTTTTTCCTTTATTCTTTTTTAAATTTCCTTAAATATAATTTTATCTTAATTTTCTCTCACATTTCTGAAATCATTTATTTTATTCTAAAAATCAACTATACTCACACTTATAAAATCCCTGCAAAAGTGTTCCAAACAATAATCAAAATCAATCAAAATAATTACCTTAAATCACTCAGCTGTATCCAAACCGACACTGTCACGAAAACCCGGATCCTGTCAGAATCACTCAAAATAAATCACTTAGAGGACACTTCCAATCTAGAATCACTTTAAACAATCACTGTCACTTTGAAATCCGAACGCGAAATTAAAAATAAATTCCGCAGCTCACAGCGAAGAGAGTAACTTCAAAAATTCGAAAAACGAACACCGTTCCGATAGGCGCGCGACGCAGCCTCCCTTCTAAGCAGTGGCCGCACGAATGCCTTTTGCGCATGGTTCAAGCTGTATAACGAAACGACGTACGTCGCATTGCGTTACTGCGTTCAAAAAATGTCCTTACGACTCTATTCGGCGGAAAGATGGATTTTTACCGAGATTTTGAAATTAATTGGCGAATTTGTTGGACCATTCCGCGTAATAGACGCTGTTGTTTTATAAGACAGCTTTGTGTTGAAGGTTGTGTATTTTGAATTGTCGCTAGGGCTTTATTCGTCACCGTATATTTTGACTAAAGGGTTTCTTGAGATTGAAAGGCAGATGAAGCAGGGGTTTTAGGAAAATCTTAACCTCCCATGCTGGTCTGGGAGAAATAAAAAAAACTTAGAATGTACCAGCTGCTTCTCTTCCCAGGCAGATCGTAAAAGCCGATCGAGAGAATGGGCAAAAATGCAAATCATGTTAACAGGCGATGCGGCTAGCAACCCATCACTGTATTGATTGCTTTTCTATCTTCTTGCCCACCATGACGCTAAAAGTGGCTTTTGGGTTTTGCGGCCCTGGGCTCTGCATAGAACAGCAAGACCCAAAATGCTCTGTCTGCCCCATTAGGGATAAAGACGTGATAGTATGTATGTATGTATGTTAAACTTTAGTTGATTTCCGTGTACGACAGAGTGGATTGATCAGCTTTTTCACGATTTTCTTGTTTTAGTGTAGCAAACAATTAATTTGTACTCGTTTAAATAAATAAATGCAGACAAATCACTAGGCCACAGAAGTCGTCTAGAGTTGGTTGTTGTTGATGTTGTTATCGAAATTTCTTTTTGAAAAAAGTAATTTTAGTATCAGCTGTAATTTATAAAGGATAGGGCACTGTTTGATTTTCGTATACATATTCCGTCTTCTTACAAAACGCAGACTTACTTTGTTAAAAAGGTTTAAACCATTATCCGACCAAATCAAGTAGTCATCTAGTAATATGTCACTGTCTCATTTGAAACTGTCAACTTGATTTGGTCGGATAATGGTTTAAACCTAGTAACAAAGTTAGTCTGCGTTTAATAATAAGACGGATTTAGTCGCCAAATATTGATGTAAAAATTTTCGCTTTACAACAGTTAGAACCAAGGATGCATAAGGGAATGCATGAATTTTCCGGGATTTATTGCTTCCCCTATTTAAAATGAATTTATGTTACTTTGAGCTCAACCAATTTTCAGCCAGTTTTATTCATTTATTGAACTTTATACTCAAATACAAGTGTAATGGCGGTCTTAAAGCCTAAGGCCTTACCTATGTCAACAAACGGGTGATGTGGAGAAAGACAGGGGTACGAAACTTGAATGAGTATATAGTGAAAAAAGTAAACAAATAATACACACTATAAAGTATAAACAATACCTAAACATACTACATAAATCATCATCATCATCATATCAGCCACAGGAAGTCCACTGCTGGACATAGGCCTCCCCCGAGGATTTCCAAAACGACCGATCGGAAGCGGCCTGCATCCAGCACCTTCCTGCAACATTGCGCAGGTCGTCTGACCGTCTATACTACATAAATACACTATATCTATGATCTATTATGACAGTTTTTGAAGAAAATGTGACTTCACCTGTTTCTTAAATGAAAAGAGGGTTTTAGCCTTCCGGAAATCAATTTCAAGTCGTTTCATAAATTAAAGCTTGAACGTGCTTGATAAAGTTGTGGTCACCAATCCATAGGTAAGCGTCAGTAATGCACTCTCTCGCTAGACCATCAAGCTACGCTACTTTAATACGCTTCTAAACGTAAGACATTGTCGCGTTTAAGTATTATCAAGACAGCAAAGCTCCGACAAAAAATTTTGTTTTTAAAACGTCAATTTTACACGGAAAGTTTCCGACTTTCCGCTTGATGAATTAAGGCGTCAATCAGAACTGATTGGGTTGATGAATCGCTTTCTGTCATCGAATAACAAGTTGCTACAAGTGCAAAAAATTTAGATGTCTGTCGAATTTACTTTTCTTAAAATCCTTTCTTAAAAACCTTTACTAAACTTAATAAGATATTACGCGACTTTATTCCTTAAAAAATAGCTGATAGCTTAAAAGGAGACTCCAACACCTAGTTATGTAAGATTTAATGACTATATAAACATGACTGTTAACGTAATAAAACATTTTTTATTTAAAAAAAATCCTAATCTAAAAAATGAGGAGCTCGGTAGTCCGGCTAGAATGCGCATTACTTTATAATATACTTGCTAGTGCCCGCGACTTCGTCTGCGAAAGATCACACACTATCTTTATAAATTGCAGCCTATGTGTTATTCTGATGTATAAGCTATATGATATACCTACGCTACGTAACAATATCATCATCCATGTACTATTTATAAATGTCCTATTTTGAATAAATGTCAGCTATATGATTGTAAAGTTTCATTAAAAATTCATTCAGTATCCATCCATACTTACAAAATTTCGCGTTTAGATTATTATTAGGATTAGTTGTTTGTTATTAATTAAACTATGGACGTAACTGAGTAGGTCTGAAATAATAATATGAAATAATACATGTTTTTATTTATATAAGTAATTATTGTGTCCTATGTAAATATTTATTTTGTGCAATAAAATTTATATAATTAAATATTAGTAAATCTTTTAAAATTACGTATTTTGCACCTCCTTCTAAAGAATTCTTATTCTCGGCACCACCAGTGGGTTGACTGGTAGATAAAGCCTATGGCTTTAAGTCCGCCTATTAAATTTGTAATAAAGTTAAATAAATAAATAAAATAAAAAAAATAAACACTTTTTTTTACTAGCGCTTTCGCGAATTAAGCGTCATCATCATCATCATCATATCAGCCACAGGAAGTCCACTGCTGGACATAGGCCTCCCCCAAGGATTTTCAAAACGACCGATCGGAAGCGGCCTGCATACAGCGCCTTCCTTCTAGCCTACTAACCTACTCCTTCCTTCTCTATACTTTTAGCCTGCTCTTGCAAGCTAGAAGTCTCAAGATATTTGCAATCACTTAATTATAGCGAAACCGAAAATTTACTAACACCCCTCGTATGACGTGTCCACCTCTCCTTCCAAGTCATAACTAACTCTCCCTCAATATTCTAGAGATTTAAAAAAATATATATATATATATATATATATATGAACGTATGCTTGACGACCTCCGTGGCGTAGTGGTCACCATGCTAAGCCGCCACCCAGAGGTACCGGGTTCGATTCCCGGTCAGGGCAAGTTGGAAAATGGCCTTTTTCAAATTGTCCTGGGTCTTGGATGTTTATCTATATATGTATTTTTTATAAAATATAGTATCGTTGAGTTAGTATCCCATAACACAAGTCTCGAACTTACTTTGGGGCTAGCTCAATCAGTGTAATTTTTCACTATATATTTATTTATTATATTATTTATTTATGTACATACAACCAGGCGTGAGAGCCCTGGAGCCCTGTGATACAGGCCTTGCCTAATACAAGCTCCAGTCTCCTTACAGACTTGGTAAATGCCCAATTTCTGTATTTGTTCAATATGCATATACTAATCATTTAACAACGTAGTATTAAGTTAAGCTATACCATGTACTTCTTCTTATCGTGTGTGTTAGTGACTAACACTAGTGTCAGAGTTTTTAAACCGCCTTAAAGGCCTCTGACATGGTTTTTAGGTAACGACCAATGTCAAGGACAGTGACCGGGACCGACGGCTTAACGTGCCCATGTACTGTATTTGGAGAAATAAAATACATTTTTACCTTTACCTTCCTGCAACTTTGCACAGGTCGTCTGACCATCTAGCAGGTGGGTGACCACAAGTGGCATAAAAAATTCTCGAGCTCCTCCTTGCTTCGGAAGTAAACGGGAACAGAAACAAAGTAGAGTGAGGCCAAAGGAAAGGTTGATGGAATGTGGTTAGTAAAAATAATACTTGAAATGACAAAGGACAGAAAAAAATGGAAATGCATACTGTGCCGGCCCTACGAGTGGGGTAGGGGAAGGAAGCCTAATCAAATCACAATTTTTTTATAAATACTTACACTTGCGATACCTATACTTACGACGACCTCCTTGGCGTAGTGGTAACCATGCTAGTCATCCACCCAGAGGTTCCGGGTTCGATCACCAGTTAGGGCAAGCTGTCAAAATAGCCTTTTTCAAATTGTCCTGGGTCTTGGATGTTTATCTTTATAGTATGTATGTATTTGTTATAAAATATAGTATCCTTGAGTTAGTATCTCATAACACGAGTCTCTAATATATTTCGGGGCTAACTCAATCAGTGTAATTTGTACCTATATATTTATTATTTACTTTTTCCTGAGGAATGTACAGTACTCTATTGTACATAGAAACACGGCTAATTTTAAACAGAAATATGTAAATTAAAACATTCTCAACCTAGTACCGGCCGTATGTTTGTTTGATATAAATATTGGGTATTAAAGTGAGGATGTGTCTTGTAGGTGTACATGATTTAGTCTAGGAGCTATATAGGCTCCTTCTTCCAAGGGGTCAAAAAATATACAACGTGGAAGGGACCCGTAATAAATCAAACCACGGGCTATTCTAGATCACTATAGTATAATGAAATTAAAATAAAAGTCTAAAACTAAAAAAAACGTTTGCATTCAAAAGTGTGCAGCCGCCCGGGATGTTAGATATTTTGTTTTGTTTTTTGACTGTTATTTTATTATCATTATATAGTGATATTATATAGTGATCTAGATCCCATGCTGGTCTGGGAGAAATAAAAAAAACTTAGAATGTACCAGCTGCTTCTCTTCCCATGCAGATCGTAAAAGCCAATCGAGGGAATGGGCAAAAATGCAAATCATGTTAACAGGCGATGCGGCTAGCAACCCATCACTGTATTGATTGCTTTTCCATCTTCTCGCCCACCATGACGCTAAAAGTGGCTTTTGGGTCTTGCGGCCCTGGGCTCTGCATAGAGCCGCAAGACCCAAAATGCTCTGTCTGCCCCATTAGGGATAAAGACGTGATAGTATGTATGTATGTATATAGTGATCTAGTAAAGCCTGTGGTTAGACTTATTACGGGTATATCCCTGAAGACGGGAGAGACTGGGAAACAGTCCAGTAGAGAAACCACCGGCCCGTTGGTCAGACGATATTGTTGGTTGACGGATAAGCAGTAGATGATAATGGCACAGGATCGTGGGAAATGGCGCAAAAAGGGGAGGCATATGCACCCACTGGGGCATATGCCTCCCTTTTTTGCGCCATTTCCCATTGATGTGAGCTAGGGATGAAGGCAGGTAAAGAAAACTGAACGGGCAGTAGCGTTTTGTATAATTTAATACCATCTTCAAAAAGTTTGCGACGAATGCATAACCTCCTTCTTTTTAGAAGTATGTTATAAAAACCCCGACTATCAAGCGTAAACCCCCAACTTTTAAAAGGTTGAACCGATTTTCGTCAAACATAGCTAAGAACCACCGCAAGGAAACTTGCTTTCACACAGACAGCCATTAACGTCAAACTTATAACACCCCTCTTTTTTGGCAGGGGCATGCCACCCATCGCCTTAAAAACATAATTATTTCTCTTCATTGCCGCTAGATGGTGCTTTAAGGTATTTTTTTTTAATTAGTTGTTGATGTTCCACTGCTGGGCAAAGGCCTCCCCTCTTTCCTTCTATAACTCTGTCTCTGGTTATAACTTTCCAATCCTGTTCGAATGCTTTCAAGTCGTCTGTCCATCTTGTGCCTATAGATAAACATCCAAGACCCAGGACAATTTAAAAAAGCCATTTGCCAGCTTACCCCGACCAAGGATCGAACCCGGAACCTCTGGGTGGCGGACTTAGCACGGTGACCACTCTCGCATCTCCAGTATTGCCTAAATACGGTCCCTAAAATAGTTTCTGTGGCGTTGGGTATCTGTTACATTAGTAATTAGGGAGCGCCTCCGCTGCCGGCGCTGGTTGCCGAATTGGCTGCCGGCGCTGGTATAACGCGATCTGTGTCTGTGTTACTTTCACGCTTGAGTCGCTCGCTTGCTCGTGTTTTGGTCACAGGAAACCTAACCAACCTAACGGCAAATTTTGAGTGCTGGCGCCGGCAGCCGGTGTTTTAAAACTCGGCTGCCGGCAGTATAACCGCCGGTTCCCAATAGTGATATTTTTAGGAGGCAGCAGAGGCGCTCTCTAGTTATTATATTATCTTTGGTGGGGGAAAAAGAGTTTATTAACAAAAAGTATCAGCTCCTATACTATAAGGTCATTAAAAATCCTAAAGCAAACAAGTTAGCACAGGACACCGCATTAATATGCAAATGTAATGCGCCTGCTTTGCTTGTATTACGAACCACTACCGTGTCGTCGAGAGGGAATACTTAATAACTAGAGAGTATAAGACCTCCCACTGCCCCCTAAGAGTTCCCTTACCCGAGACAGAATCAGACTTTTTTATACAAACGTAGTCTAGCTTTTATTTTAGAACATGTCAGATTTCGGTAAAAGTTTGTAATTTCAAAGAAATTGCACATATCCATTATCAGATGATTTTGTTTCCACGGCAGAAAAACGATCCTTTCTGTACTACCAGAGCCATACAACGTGTTAATAAAATAACGCAAAACTTCTCAGGTTTTAGGGATGCAACGATACCGATACGATAATCGTATATCGGCGATTATCGTAAACCTTTACGATTATTCGTTATCGTAAATATTACGATACGATATTTTTACGATACATTTACTCCAAAATTTTTAAATTTTTACTGTTTCGGGTGAGACGAAACGCATAACGCGTCAATTTCTGAACGCTTCGCATCCATCACTTTTAGCATTGATAGTTTTAAGCAGGCAGGCAGGACTGATACACAGTGATGAGAGAAACCGACTTAAGGGAAAAAACTCAAATATGTTGTGTTTTCTGAATCAAACTATTTAGACGTTCCGTCATTTAATCAGCTATGTCCTGGAAGGTTGAAATATAAGTTAATGATGAAAATTGATAAAATTAGTAAATATATTGATTAAAAATGCATAACTTTTTTTTTATACTTTTACTTTACTTAGTTCTTAACTTAAGAGTTAGAGTTAGAGGTTAAGAACTTAGCGGAAGGAAGAGAGACATGGAAAGCACTCCACCGACAAGAGCCCAGCTCTTTAATATAAGAAGAAGAAGATTTTACTTAGTCTTACAATAATAACATACAACAAAGCTTCCAATAAATTCATGAAAATGGTATAAACAAATATCGTAATGCATTCGTATCGTAATTCGTTATCGTATTTGGCCATTACGATGTATTCGTCATTTGTATTGGTATCGTAATAGCCATATCGTTGCATCCCTAGTTGTAACTCAGTCCATGAAACTGAACAACTTTTGTTCTACAATATTCCCAAAATGCCAGAAATAAAATTAAGATTTTCATACAAATTGACTCGATCAGCTGATCAGTTTATATGAAAAGTCAAATAATTTTTTTTTGGTTTTGTGAAAATTGTAGAACAAAAGTTGTTTAGTTTCATGGGCTGAAGTACCATCTGAGAGGTTTTGCGTTATTTTATTAACACGTTGTATAAATTAATAGTATCATCATATCATCAGCTACGGAAAATCCACAGCTGTACCTATGTCGAGCCTAGAGCCCAGGCCTATGCCTGCCACAAGTAAATGCTAAATAGTTTATTTGTTTTAATACATAGAAGACGATTTTTCGATCAAATAAATGAAAAATGAAATGTGAAATCCTACCAAAAACATTTTCATGTAAAACTGTTGCCAAGACGAGTCTACATAGATTACCCTGTGAAAAAGTGGTCAGATCTCATATAGAGCCAAGATTGTTGATCTATGCGCCCTTACTTCACCAGGCCTAACTTCACATACTCTACATTTTAGTCAAAACGTGATGCTTGGCCGTTTTGCTACCGCTACGAAGATTTTGTAGGCATTCGTTCATCGTGTGTGAAATAAAACGGCCAAGCCATACGTTTTGACCAATCTATTCTATCTATCTGTCTGAAAATATAACTTCTGAAACAAAAAAGGTTTTTACAAATCGATTCATAAACGACGGAGTCATGAAACACTCATAATGAAACAGTCTGAAATATCTGAATAAATGAATTTGAATTTGTATAACCTATTCCTTATTAGAAATAGGTTAAAATAACTTATTTCATTGTGCACCTCTCAGAATAGGTCGGGTGTCCAAAAACTAACTTAGCAATAACTTCGTTAACTGACAACTAATTACATAACGAAGGGAGCGCTGTCCGTCCGTCCGTCAGCCTGAACTTAACTGGTACACTGCGCGGCATTATTATAGATCCATCTAGAAAAATTCAAAATTGTGAATTCAAAGAAGTTAATAAAAATAAAATGTAGTATACATATAACGTGGAAGGGACATACCCGTAATAAATCAAACCACGGGCTATACTAGATCACTAACTATAGCATAATAAAATTAAAATAACAGTCAGAAAAACAAAAAAAGTCGACACTCCCATACAAACTTCCCGTGCCGCTGCACACTTTATGCTTCAGTATGAAAATGCCAATTTTTATATTATTCTTTCACTATTATTTTAAATCCATTTTACTATAGTGGTCTAGTATTGCCCGTATTTCCTGAGATATGGAATTCCCAATCACTGTTTGGGGTAAATACTAGTGTTTTTTCATGCTTAAAGTACCTACCTAAGCTATAACTACTGAACCCGTTAGCTTTGTGAGAAAATGCTTTACTAGCGCTTACGGAAGTGAAGTGACACCGAGTGAGTTCCGCAAGTGGCATAATGATTGATCGGGCTCCTCCGCGCTTCGGAAAGCACGTTAAGCCCGTTCTTTTCAGCTAACATTATTTTATGGCAGTTTTTGTATACTAAATAAGTACATGGGCGACCGAGCTTTGCTCGGTTATTACTATTTATTGTAATATGGTGGTGAAAGAAAAACGCATGAAAACTCGAAAACACACGTTTTCCCAAACATAAGACTAATCTAGATCGATTGTTTACCCCCGAAAACCCCCATATACCAAATTTCAGCGAAATCGTTAGAGCCGTTTCCGAGATCACAGAAATAAATTTATATACATATAATAAATAAATATATAAGAATTGCTCGTTTAAAAGTATAAGATTAATACATTCTGCATGCTATATGATTAGCTAAATAGGTTTAAGACACACTGTATTTGAAATCTTTGTAAAAAACCCTGTTTACTGCGAATAAATGATTGAATTGAATTGGATTGAATTGAATTGTGTAAATATCCTTGCCTTACAGTGTACAGTTGAGGCAAAAAGCGCGCCCTGCCCGTAGTAATGAATCGCTAAGCGTCTGCTAGTGATGGCTGGTTTTGCTACACTTCCTCTATTTCTTGCACAAACATCTGTTACGCCTCCGGTAGTTATTCAAGGGTTTTGTACGAACAACCTAAACTATACAAAATTTGTGTGGCTCTGTGAGATGTAAAAGCTTGTAAAAATTGAAAGATATGATCTTTTTAAGTTTTCGTCCCCCATATATCTGCCATTTTGTTCTTCAATATTCTGCCAAGTTTTAAAAATTAATCGACCAAAAATTTGATATTTTTCGGGCGGTCAAAAATAAATAATTTGGTACTGGGGAAATAAAGCATCATAAAATAATATCACTTGTTCTTGATCATTAAGAATACTTGTCAGAATTACATTTTCAATGTGATTTTCGATTTATTATTGCAGCAAAACTGATATTAAGACTGCTCTTTGACTCCAAAAAACGATGACTTTATCTGCCTGTATTTCATACAAATCAAATCCCATAGAAAATTTTTGTTTTGACGTTTAGAAATAACCGGCCAAGTGCAAATCGGATTTGCACACTAAGGGTTCCGTACCATTATCTATAAAAAATCGCGTTTGTTGTGTTGTTATAGCTGCATCAGAAATACATAATTTGTGAAAATTTCAACTGTCTAGCTATCACGGTTCTTGAGATACAGCCTGGTGACAGACAGACGGATAGACGGACAGACAGGGAAATCTTAGTAATGTGTGGGTACAGAACCCTACAAAGTATCTTATTTGATTTGTTGGAAAATAGCGGATTACCTTTAATTATGATATTTGTTTAACTGACTGTGGTAAGCATCACTATAGACGTCGTCCGCCACTCAGTCGGCTTAGAAAACCAGTGGACTCGTATAGATTTGTCGATAAAAGCTCCCTTGAAGCGATCGAAGGACCTACACCAACCTTTGAGTAAAGTTAGGATTAAAGAAACGAAAAATTAAATAAACTCTAAATGAAAGCGTAAGGACCGTAAAATAATTCTTAAACAAACCTTACCTGTACATACCAGTAGTTAGTACCTGGGCGACCGAGCTTTGCTCGGTTACATCTCAAACATTAACAAAAAAATTTTAAACTTGTCTAAAAACAATGCAATATAAAAAATTATTATAAAAACTTAAACAAAAAAAAACAAAAGTAAGTCACCGAGTGGGATTCGAATATTCTGCGTGGAATGAAAAACGCATGAAAACTCGAAAACACGCGTTTTTCCAAACATAAGACTAATCTAGATTGATTGTTTACCCCCGAAAACCCCCATATACAAATTTTCAGCGAAATCGTTAGAGCCGTTTTCGAGATCACAGAAATTTATAAATATGTACATATACAAGAATTGCTCGTTTAAAGGTATAAGATAGATTTTCCACCGAGTGACCGCGCGACTTTGTTCGCGTAGTCTTTATGACTCCGGAAAATGCTCATCAGATTGAACAACTTCTGCTAAGGCGTCATTTTTATATTTCTTATAGTTAAGCTGGACCATTATGGTTCTGCATCAGGTGTTTCATTTTCCAAAACCATTTATACATTATATTTGCTTAAGCTTAAGCTTAATAACTATATATAAAAAAAGTTTTATTCGAATCGATTCAGTATTACCGGAGATTAGCGTGTACAGACTTTTTTTAAATTCTTATTCTGATACTATGTCTCCATCGCCCTAAATTGTTTTTCTGAAAATGTATTCAATGTACAGACACATTTTTTACTGTTCTATTATGTGTAATAGATACTACATATATTTTTATCACAGACCGAGCATTTTTACATGGTCGGGTTATAGGCATACTTCAAATTGCATACACCTGAAGTGTGCCTATAACTCGACCATGAACAAATGCACGGTCGATGATAAGGTCAAAAATTCAAAATACTTCTTTTCTTTTTTTTCTTTTAGAAATCTCAATAAGACTATCTCGCTCAATCAAAGCGTGTCAGGCCCGCTTTCGCTACACCAGGCCTGTGTCACTCCCCGTTTAGGTAACGAAATATACCTACATTATTACAATGCGCGCGCCGACCACTCCGGAGTGGTAAATTTAGTGACATGAATCGTATGTCTAGAGTAATAAGAATGAAATTGGCTTGCAATGCACTAATAGGTATCTAAACGAAAAGGTGCCGAGTTCCGACGCGAGCTAAATTAAACCATATCGCTAACGACATTGAGTAGATATTCCTTTGAATTCCTTTACTTACTAGTACCTTATTCTGTGGATATACTGCGTTTGACATTGACATGGCGTGGGAGCAGTGATAACATTGATTTGCATGAGACATCCGACCGTTTTCAACATGTCAGCCTTGTCTGAAGGCAGTCAAACACGAAATTAAATAGGATTGAAAAAGTTGCAACAATACATTTTTACATTCACATTATGCGGTTGAAATGTACACCCTTACTATTTGTTTATTTTATAAGCAACTCATGTTTGTTTAGTTTCTTTTTTTTTAAGTGTGCCAACACTAGTGTCCGATTTTTTAAGCTGTCTAAAGGCATCTGTCATAGGCTGCTCTTGATCGGCCATTTTAGAAATATTTTGGTGAGGCCTATGTCCAGCAGTGGACGTTATGCGGCTGAAATAATGATGCTAGCTTGACGCCTGCCATACAATGATAAAAGCCGAGACCAATGGCTTTACGTGCCTTCCAAAGCACAGGGGAGCTCGAGAGATTTTTATGCCAAGTCCAAGTGCTGATCCACCAGGCAATTGAGCTCCTTCCTCACCTCATTCACGCGTTGGGAAAACACTACAGCGACCAGTCTTCTTCTTATCGTGTGTGTTAGTGACTGACACTAGTGTCAGAGTTTTTAAACCGCCTTAAAGGCCTCTGACATGGTTTTAGTTAACGACCCATGTCAAAGACAATGACCGGGATCGACGGCTTAACGTGCCCTCCGAAGCACGGATCATCTTACTTATCCGTCAATCAGGTGATCAGCCTATAATGCCCTAACCAAACAAGGACAACAACATAAAGTCATTGCCCCCGCCGGGAATCGAACCCGCGACCTCCGGAACGCTCTAACCACTACACCACGGAGGCAGCGACCAGTGAGCGCTTTTCTTTATCTTGATTCTCTATCTTAATTTTGACGACCTCCGTGGCGTAGTGGTCACTTTGCTAGTCCGCCACCCAGAGATACAAAGTGCAAGTTGAAAAATGGCCTTTTTGTCATTTTCCTGAGTCTTGTTTATTTATATATGTATTTGTTATAAAATATAGTATCGTTGAATTAATACCCCATAATACAAGTCTCGAACTTACTTTGCGGCTAGCTCAATCAGTGTAATTTGTCCCTATATATTTATTTTATTTATATCTCGATACGATTTTAAAAATATCACGTGAACCGATGGTAGGGGCCAGTATTCATACGGGTGGCGGGCTCGAAGGATATCCGAAACACATTTTTTAATTTACTTTATAAAAATCCATTGTGATTTTTTTGTGCAAAACGGACCGCCTCCGAAACGAAAAGTTATTTGTTTACCAAACTGTTTCCATGATTAACACGTTTACAAAAGGGAGCGTTGTGTTTTGAACAACAAATTTGGAACAGATTTTCGTTTTACCCAAGCTTCTAAAAAGGAGTGTAATTAATTTATTAATTTCATAATACAAACTTTATCTTATACCTTTAAACGAGCAATTCTTGTATGTATGTATGTATATATATATATATTTATTTATAAATTTCTGTGATCTCGAAAAGGGCTCTAACGATTTCGCTGAAAATTTGTATATGGGGGTTTTCGGGGGTAAACAATCGATCTAGATTAGTTTTATGTTTGGGAAAACGCGTGTTTTCGAGTTTTCATGCGTTTTTCTTTCCACGCAGCATATGGTCGCTAATTTCGTCGCGCCGCGACCGCCTTGATTTAGCTCAGTGGTTAAGGATAGCGACCGCTAGAAAGAGTGTAACGGGTTCGAATCCCACTTGGTGACTTACTTTTTTTAAATTTTATGTTTAAGTTTATTTATAATTTTTTATTTTGCATTGTTTTTAGACAAGTTTAAAAAAAAATTGTTAATGTTTGAGATGTAAACGAGCAAAGCTCGGTCGCCCAGTTACTTGTTTTATAATAAGCGCTAAAAGCATTCTCTCGCAGGTTCATGTATATTTTTTTTGGGTAAGGATACCCAAAGGGTAAAAACGGGACCCTATTGCTAAGACTTCACTGGCCGCCCGTCCGTCTGTCTGCCACCAGGCTGTTGTTCCTCATAACTGTGATGGTTAGACAGCTGCAATTTTGACAGATGATGTTTTCTGTTGGTTCAATAACAACAAATACTAAAAACTATATAAAAAATAAATATTTAATGATCTCCCATATAACAAACGAGATTTTTTAAAGATGGCCAAACAATACAAACCGATGGCCGATGGGGCAAAAAGGTTCTCGAATGGCGACCACATACAGGCAAGCGAAGCGTAGGACACCCCCAAGGTGGCCTGACGACCAAGGTCGCTGGAAGGCGCTGGATGCAAGCCGCTCTAGATCGGTCATTTTGGAAATCTTTGGGAGAGGCCTATGTCCAGCAGTGGACGTTATGCGGCTGAAATGATGATGATGAACCCTTCGTACGCCGAGTCCGACTCGCACTTGGCCAGTTTTGTTTATACAATATTATCTAAGATCCCTTGGGTCAAGTTGGGTCGGATGGTCCGCCATAACTATAGCTATATCATATAGCTGCTTACGAATTGCCTAATCTATCAGACGATGCGCTTGCCTGTTCTTTGCCGCCGTTTTCTAATATAAAAGATATATAAAAGGCAGTGCAATCTTTTTTATAGCCTTCAACAAATTGAAGGATCTAAGTGTATCTCCGTAGTATTGTTGAAATGTTTTTAACTGATTTCCAAAAAGAAGGAGGTTATCAATTCCTCGCTATTTTGTTATTTATGTATGTACAGATAGCAGCACGAAACTCTAGCGCTGACCTTGATTGTGCAGAAGTTTAAAAGTAATACTGTACCCGTGCGCAGTATCCCTCTTCACCTCACTCAGCGCTAAACTTACGTGGAGCTACAAATACACCGATTGTTCGAAGATGCCTAGACCGATTTGGATTTTTTCTGTTTTGTTTGAAAGGGCATACTTGTCGAATGGTCCCATAGAAATTTTATCGAAATTCTCCCGAAATTTTTGAATTTCCGGCTGTTCTCGCCTACATGATGATGAACCCTTGATGAAATTATCAAGTGATACACAAATATCCAAAGATAAATAAATGAATTTGACTTTGACTTTGACTTTGACATGACGCATTTCTCAACCGATACTCGTAAATTTTGTGAGATTATTCATAAAGCTCAATTTACACTGCGGCAGAATCGAAGCGAAACGACTTTTTTGAACGAAATCGTACATAGCATAATTTTCAAACTGAGTTTACATATGCCCTTAACCAAAATTAATTTTCCTGTCCTGATAAGATGCGTTCGAAAATCTTTTTAAAAACACATGAAAAATATTTTTTTATTATTGGCTATCTCTAGATTTTTATTTTTAACTTTAATGACCTTTGTTTATAGTATTTTTTCTATTTTAATTCATTTTTCAACGGCTGTATTTTAGTGAAGACTCTCTATAAAGTCGTATTAAGATTAAGATGGACATTCGCAAAGTCAGTCATTGAAAAAATTCAGAGATTTAGTGACGTCTCATTACCTTTCCTCTACCTCTGACTAATATCTCTTTTCTTCTTTTCTTTTCACTGGCTACTTTTTATTTACTTTCCTTAATGTTCGTATGTAACTATTTTATAGTTTATGCATTTTATATTAGTTATACGGGTAAAAGAAGTGTCGGACGTCCTGCAATGAGATGGGTTGACGATATAGTCAAAGTCGCGGGTCGCACCTGGACGAGAGCAGCACAGGACCGAGATTGGTGGCGTCGACGAAGAGAGGCCTATGCCACAGAATAAATCCTATGCCCAGCAGTGGGCGGAAGAAGGGCTGACATGATAATGATGATTGTTCGTTTATATGTTATAGTATGTACTCCTATTATTTAATGGTATACTTGTATTCTTCTACACTGTAATACTCTAACTGCGCCAACTCCCCCACATCTTTTATAGTCTTCTTTACCCAAAGGTTAGCTCGAAGAAATCACTTTAGTCATAAGTCCGCCTTTGTACCTACTACATTTCAAATGTACTTTTGATTATTGTCATACTTAGTTGGTGCAATATTTTTTTTTATCTGATCTTATACCGTCTCTTTTTTTAGCCTTACAGTCATTGAAGGTTCACTTTAAGTTTTTTACATTATTGTTCATAAAGAACAATATGTTAAACAGGTAGTTGAAGTGATTGATCGAAATCATGCAAGAAGTCGGTGCTTCTCCTCGTATGATGCGTCGACCCATCCTTAATAGAAACTGCAAAATCTACCACAACAAATAAAAAATATTAGTCGATACACATTTAATAAAAAAAGCACTACAGGAGTTCCAACCGAAGTGAAATCTTGGTGTCGGTTACGTAACAGTGTCGCGAGTTCAATGGTTTTTTTGCATGCCCAACGCGCCTAAAGAAGTTTTCACTTCAAAAAGGCATTCTCGAAGCCATTCGGGCCATTCTCGACCCCCTAACTTTGTTGTAGAAAAAACTAGAAGCCTAATTTTTCAGTAACTAAGAATTATTACCCCGTCTAGCTAGTATTTATATAGCTAGATATATTTCCAGATAACATTAAATTTGAATCAGTAGTTTTTCCCAAGCCTTTGGGCTTAAAATCTGCCTACCTCGTTAGAAATACAGACGTGATAGTGTATACCTTTACATCTTCAATAGTAAGAATTGCCTGCTTGTTTGTTTGTTTTTCGTATATGTAAAGTGGCCAACACTGGTGTCAGATTTTTCAAGTTGCCTAAAGGCATCTGACATAGCTTAGCGACTGCCGTACAATGATATCAGCCGGGACCTACAGCTTATACGCGCCTTCCGATGCACGGAGGAGCTCAAGATTTTTTTATGCCACTAGTGGTCACCCATCCAAGTGCGGACCACGCCCGGTGTCGCTTTACTTGCGAAAGCGCTAGTAATACGCACTCCCGCCAGGCCCGAGCTCCTCAAAGAGAATTGTACAAAATTGCTACGACAGTCGACGGAACCGATGATTACCTTAGAGACAAAAATGTCTGGCTTGAGCTTGGCGCGGGTCCCTCTTAAAGGTTTCTATTTGTACATTCACAAATGTCATAATTTAAGAACATTCTGTACATGTTTTAGTACAAAATTTACAAATTGACATTAATTTTAAACTTGACATCATGCTTAATTATTAATTATGACATAACAATGTATTCTCAGTCCACATATCTAATTTTAATACCAGTATAATTGTAAGTGGACGTTATTGGAGAAAATGCTGAAGTACAGTTTGTTACCGTTTCTTCTGTACTTGCGCTTTGAAAGCGGCAGTAAACTTAGCTATAAGTAATTGATCTGACGTCAACATTTACCTTATAAGAAATCGAAAGGAAAAAAATGACAATTATCAAGTGATACAAATATCCAAAGATAAATAAATGAATTTGACTTTGACAAAACGAAACATATAGGACCTTCACTGGACGGACGTGGATATACTTACTTTTTTTTCTAACCCCACTTTTAAATTGAAACCCCGTTCCGCCCCCATTCAATCCGACACCCGGGCGTGTCACCAACATTTACAGATTGGAAAAGTTCGAGTCGGCCGAATTTTAATAAAATCAGAATCAAACGCACTTCATTCTCAGTAGTAGCGAAATGAGATTTTTTGTCGGCCATCAAGTTTGGCTTGCCTCTGTTCAAATTGTTTTAATACCCGGCTTTGGATAGGCGTGGCGTCCAGTGCGGTTAAATATGCTGAAATATAGCCAGCTGAAAAAAAAAAACGACGGGTTGCACTCTGGGAGTGCCGGCAGAAGTGAAAACTTGAATATTAACGTTGTGCATTTTTGATATACGAAACAGCAGGCGCAGGCATACATTTTCGCCACGCCGTAGAAAGAGAGGGGGATACTCCCTCTCCTACGCCGCGCCAGCTGTCTACTCTCCATCCGTCTTATGAATTTTCGATCAGGTCACGTGTCCTGACGCGAGTTTAACATTTTTTACCCATTCCAAAAAAAGTGCACAACGCCGCTAAAGAAGTTTTCACTTCAAAAACTAAAAAATGAGAGCCGCCAAGTTCCTCTCCATCCATTGGTTGTTTGGAAGAGATCGCACTAAGCGATAAGACCTCCCATTGTACCCATTGTTTTTTGTAAAACTATTTTTATTTTTGTGTATTGGTGAAATTAAGAGTTTTTCATTCTTTCATTCATTCAAGTTTGACTTGCGTCTGGTAAAGATAATATAATTACTAACGTAACAGATACCCAATGCCATAGAAACTATTAATGGCCCGTAAAAAAGTAAGTAGGCAAAACTTGTAGGCGAAATTAGTACCCACGATTGGCAAAAAATTTACAAAGAAAGTGTTGAGTATGCGTTATAAATATTTATATTTAATTAATTAGAGTACTACTTTATTTAAATAATAGTAAAAAAGGTTTTAATGTTTAATTAAACCTATAGCGCCATCTAGTGACAATCAAGACAAATAAATAATAAATAATTATGTTTATAAGACATGGGTGGCTAAGCATGCCTCTATTCAAACTTGGGATAGGCCTGGAGAAAGGTTCTCAGGTCAGACGACCTGAAGTGCCATTTTTGAAACGCGGAGTCATCTAAACGAATGGTTTTTCCATACAAAAAACCGTTCATGTAGTGACTCCGCGTTCGAAAAATAGCACCTCTGTGCAGGGTTGCGGGAATGCGCTGGATGCAGGCCGCTTCTGATCGGTCGTTTTGGAAATCCTTGGGGGAGGCCTATGTCCAGCAGTGGACTACCTGTGGCTGATATGATGGTGATTATAATGATTAAATTTATTTCGTGTTTTATAATATACTTACTAAGTATAGCTTTTAAAGGAAGCATTACCTTACCTAGTCTACTTCCAGACGAGTAAAATAATGTCGAAATCAAACAAAAGGCAAAGAATTAAGTCGAAATGTTGTCGGGAATGAAACAAGCAATTACAGAGAGACCAATTATTTTGCAGGGCCTGGTGAGGTTTTTGAAGGCATTTCGCTAAATAAGTCGAGAAAAGAATATTTGATTTTGTTTTTATAAATAAAATGACCAACGAGATGCCAACTTTGCTTTTTATCTTTAATGAAGTTTGGTGAAGGAAATGAATATCAGTAGAATCTAGCCCTGTAGCATGGTAACTTTTGGTTATGTTATGTCACAGGTATGGCACTTCATAGAAGCGGAGTATCATTTATGCCATGGTATAATAAAATAAGGTATTCTCTTCCCGTGACAGCGGATGACGTAGGTGTGAAATTGAATTACCCGAGCGTAATGCATTTTTGAACTTTATATACCAATTCCGAATTAATAATCCATTATATCAATTTATAAAATATTGAATTGATGAATCACGCGAGAATCGCGAGATACTAAATAGCTGAATTACTTTATATTTTATTGGTTATTCCTGAACTAATTGAGAAAGTCCTTAAATTTACTGAAAAGAACAATCAGTGGCAACACTTTGTGACGTAGTCAAGTTCCATCTCGGGAAGAGGGGTAAGTAATATAAGACAGAACAACAATATTTATATTATTTTGAATAAATACCAACGAAATGTATAATTTTGGTCGGTATAATTATCAAGAAAGATAAAAATCATAAATCATACTTTTCTAACCCATAAAATCGTTTAAATAATAATTATTTAACCTAACAAACCTTTCGTATACATTTAAAGTCGTATAAAATTCTTGAAATCTATTTACGTTACGTATAATAAACTTTCTGTAGATATATTATTAAGCATAATAATCATTGCGTATATAAATCGATTAGTAGAAGATTCTTTATATATAATCATCATTAGATATAACAAACTTTTGATATAGCGCCTGGCAGTATGTTGCGGATAATTTTATTAAGACAAGCCAATGCAGAAGGGTTGAAAATAATATATCAATATGTCGCAATCACATAATTTAATTACTGATTACGTATTAACATTAATAGATAATTTCCTTCCTCAAATTTTCGTTTGTTAGCCATAAATAAAAAATAAGTGCAAAACGTTTAAAAGTACGAAATATTGTTATTTGTGAACTCTTATAATGTGATACTCTTACAATGAAAATAGACAAATCAATAATAAGTGAAATTAAATCTATATCATACATATAATAAAACAGTAAAAAAGTGTCTGTACATTAGATATATTTCAAAAAAAATATTAGGTCGAGGAGATATAGTAATGGAGTAAGAATTTAAAAAAAGTCTGTCTGTTTGTCTATGTGTCTGTTTGTCTGTTATTACACGCTAATCTCCGGAAATGCTGGACGAATTCAAATTAAACTTTTTTAGTTATATAGCTGTAAGCCTGGGCAACATACAGGGTATAAATAATTTTGGAAGAACACCTGATGCAGAACTATACTGGTCTAGCTAAACTATAAGAGATATAAAAATGGTGCCTTAGTAAAAGTTGTTCAGCCTGATGAGCATTTTCAAGAGACATAAAGTCCACGCGAGCGAAGTCGCGGGCTTCGGTTCGTAAAAAATAAGTTAGTTATTTTTTTATTTCTTTCATACCTTGGGCCTGGGGCGAAAAATTTGGTTACACATTCAAAATGCGCGCGCATTTTGTATGTGTAACCAAATTTTTAATACCTTGGGGCTTGGGCGGAAAATTTGGTTACACGTACAAAATGCGCGCGCATTTTGTACGTGTAACCAAATTTTTCATACCTTGGGTCTTGGGCGGAAAATTTTGGTTACACGTACAAAATGCGCGCGCATTTTGTACGTGTAACCAAATTTTTCATACCTTGAGGCTTGGGCGGAAAATTTTGGTTACACATACAAAATGCGCGCGCATTTTGTATGTGTAACCAAAATTTTCATACCTTGAGGCTTGGGTGAAAAATTTGTTTTCATAGCTTGGCTATTGGCAAGATTTGTTTGTTAATAAAAAAATTGGTTAGTTTTTGTAGCCTTTATGTTATGACTTCTTTTTTTACTATTTTCTAGTCAGATTTTTTTACTAATCTAATCGTTTACTGACAAATTTAGATATTTTATTTTTATGTTTGCCCCCACTTTTGGGTATCTTATTCACAGTTTCTTTTATGTTATAAAATATCTTAATGGACATTGCCTACTTCTTTGTTTAAACTTTGCACCTTTATAAACCTATCCTATACCTTGAGTTTTTTTTATAAGAAAATTAAAGTTTATGAGATTTCCCAAATTTGAATTATTTTCGTCTGCCTGTCTATACTTTTTAGATGGTATGGTTTTTAAGTCATATATCTTCTAAACAATATGATTTTGATAGTTATATGTTTTGAATGATATGTCTTTTCAACAATATACATTTTGAATGATATACTTTTTGTCCTGTATACCGCACAAGTTGTATAACCGGTGATGTTTAGTGTACATAAACGTTATATAAATGATTTTATGCTTTTTAAAATGAAAATGTAATGAATATTATAGCTATTAAAAATATATACCTTAATGATTATGTCAAATTAACATTATATCTTATGAACGTTATTAAAATGTAAATATATAAAATGTAATTATATCAAGCAATACGCACCCCGGGAAGAGAATACCTGTTTTATTATACCATGATTTATGCCTACTACAACTACAAACGTAACTATACATCGGTGCACATGTGAATGTGTGTATGTTCGCCCGCTCCACACCCTTGAGGTACAAGGACGGGGAAGGGGGACGCATATTGCGCGGGAGAGATAGGAGATTCCGTTCTGTATGTAATACTTATTTTATGCAATATAGAAGAGGCATATCCGTAATAAATCGAACCACGGGCTAAAAGTACTAGATCACTAAACTATGTAGTGGTCACCATGTTATTCCGCCACCCAGAGGGCCCGGGTTCGATCCCCGGTCAGGGCAAGTTGGAAAATGGCCTTTTTCAAATTGTCCTGGGTCTTGGATGTTTATCTATATATGTATTTGTTATAAAATATAGTATCGTTGAGTTAGTATCCCATAACACAAGTCTCGAACTTACTTTAGGGCTAGCTCAATCTGTGTAATTTGTCCCAACATATTTATTTATTTCGGTATTATAATATTCAAAAAATAAAACAAAATCGACATTCCCGTACGAATTGCCGCACATTTTTTTTTACTTTTTGACTGTAATTAATGTAGGTAATTGTACTATGGTGGTGTAGTATAGCCCGTGGTTCGATTTATTACGGGTATGTTCCTTCTACGTATATGTATAAATATGTACGCTTCATTTAAAAACTCAATATTCCGGTTTAAACTAGTTAGCTATAATAATTTTGCCACAGCCCGGCCTGATGCGCTGCCACAAAGTTAAAGCGCTATCCGCTGCAGTTAAATAGTTTTTGAGAGTGCGAAATTGTTATAGTTTTCGTGTGAACTCCTGCTATGAGGTTACGGCTCAGACGAACGACGGCTCGCGACGACAATCGGCGACAGTCGGCGACCAAGGTCGCTAGCTGTCGCTCGTCTATATGAACTTTCCCTTAACTTCGCAATACTTACTTAGATAAATTTGAAAAAAATAACAAGCTTGGGGTACAAGCTGATTAGTTTTTATAACCTAAGTTTTTATGGAAAGCAAATACTTTTTCCTTTTTTCCCTTTTTAGGACTTCGCTGTCCGCTGACCGTCTGTCTGTCTGTCACCAGGCTACATCTCATGAACCGTAAGCTAGACAGTTGAATAAATATTTCAGAGGGATCCCATACAAGTGATTTTTTTATAGATATCTAATGGAACGGAACCGTTCGTGCGTGAGTTTACTCACATTTTTCCGGATTTCTGATTTTCATAATGACAGAAATATCCATATAAATAATTATCAAGCTCACATTTCACTAGAATCAGTTGAGAAATAAATGCCCCCGTGTTGTAGTGGTTAGAGCTTTCGGCTCATACCCGGAGGTCGCGGGTTCGATTTCCGGCGGGGGCAACGACTTTGTGTTGTTGTCCTAGTTTGGTTTGGACATTGTAGGCTGATCACCTGATTGTCTGATAAGTGAGATGATCCGTGCTTCGGAGGCCACGTTAAGCCGTCGGTCCCGGTCACTGTCTGTGACATTGGCCGTTATTACCTAAAACCATGTCAGAGGCCTTTAAGGTGGTTTAAAAACTCTGACACTAGTGTTAGTCACTAACACACACGATAAGAAGAAGAAGTTGAGAAATAAGTACGAAAAAAATCCGGACAGGACTAGTTTTGATCACACGTGTCGAAGCGTTTGACCGCTTCACCTTAAAAAGCACACAAAAATAGATCGAACACAAAAAACGAACACTTTGATCGGATCAGTCTAACAATGTAGGGATTGGCCTTCCAAATCCCTAATTAATTCTATTTGAACTCGATTGAATAGAAAAACAAAAAAGAAATAGTCTTTTATTAGAGGCTCTTTCTTCGTAATTTCAAGTGGAGTGTTTTTATTTTAATTAGCTCTATTCAAGCTTTAACAAGGCTCTACGTTCCAGTGACAGCTTTATTTACTTGTGGTGCTTGCTTTGAATATGTTGAAGATTGTTTCCAAGTTATTGAAATGAAATAAATTTATTTGCAAGCAAACACGGTAAGAAATACGATTTTACAGGTCATACCTAATTCTCTTGTACAGACGTGTTGCACCAACAATCGGCATGCAAATTTTTTAAATATTTATGCTTCTAATTTACAAAAATATAATAATAATAGTCACTATTGAATAATATCATGCATGTCAAATGATTTACAATATTATAGGATAAATTTAGTTACTAATAAAAATTAAATATGTCTAATGATTTCAATATTGTATTATCTTATCTTAAACCTTTAAACGAGCAATTCTTGTATATTTATAAATTTCTGTGATCTCGAAAACGGCTTTAACGATTTCGCTGAAATTTGGTATATGGTATATGGTGTTTTCGAGTTTTCATATGTCTTTCTTTCCACCGAGAATATGGTCGATAATTTCGTCCCGCTGGGCGCCATCCGTCTGGCTCAGCGGTCAACGCAGACCGCTAGAAAGAGTGTTACGGATTCGAATCCCACTCGGAGACTTACTTTTGTTGTTTTTTTATGTTCAAGTTTATATTTAATTTTTTAATTTTTATTGTTTTTAGACAGGTTTAAAAAAAATTAGTTAATGTTTGAGATGTAACCGAGCGAAGCTCGGTCGCCCAGGTACTATAATTTAATATAAGTTATTTTCAATTTTAGTTTGTATTTATTTAGTTAGTATTATATTGTTATATTGTGTTTATTATTATGCATTAAAATCTAGTATCTGATATTTGTATTGATCTAGTTATTATACTTATTATAAGGTCTAACAAAATATACTGAAATTATTTAAAGAGTGCATTCAGTCCGTGATAGAGAACGTTAAAGCTTGTGAAAATGAGAACTAACAATAAGACATGTTTTAAACCTTCATAAAACCATTATTCTCCTATATGATTAAAGAGCTGACAGTTATTGTCATCATCATCCATAAATTTAAGAACTATACTCCATTTGGTTAGGTATTTAAATAAATGTAAACAATCTTGACATGTCTTTTTATTGAAATATACTCTTTATAAATCAATACATTTGCAAATTACAAAGAAATTATGTAATTTATAATTTATGACATAAATACTAAGTAATTAGCAAAATTATTGATTTATAAAGTGTATATTTCAATAAAAAGACATGTCAAGATTGTTGACATGTATTTAAATACCTAACCAAATGGAGTATAGGTTCTTGTCAGTTGTCACATTGTCACCACACTACAAAGTAATATAAATAGATATAAGTTATATCTGCCGTGTGGTATCCGGCAGAGTAGAATAGGGCCACTCCAAGTCCTCCCGTGGATGTCGTAGAAGGCGACTTAGGAATTACAAGCTAAACAAAGCTTATAAACATCAATGAGACCTCTACAACCCGTCTGGTCAGCGAGGAGAGTGGAGAGAGGCATAGTAAAACTCTGGTAGTACAGAGAGGGTCGTACTCCTGCGGTGGAGACAAAAGACCTGATGATGATGATGATAAGTCATCTTAAATGTAATTAAATAAATATAAAGATAGCTGCTCTTATAATGAAATAAAGTGTAGTACACACAAATCTTGTAACATTGTATAGCAACGTCTTAATGCTATGCGGGCGACGCAGTAACTTTTATAACTGACCATAAAGTGCTATTGGACGTACAGGGTGCTCTGCTTTTAATATATATTATATATTTTTATTATACAACGTGAAAAGGACATCACCGTAATAAATCAAACTCACGGGCTATACTAGAACACTAGTGCAGTCAACGAATAATTGTGTAAAATACGTTTTCGAGATGTAAGCAATAAACCAAAAAACGGGACCTTCTTTGTGCCCTCCCCCCACGGGCTCACCTCGGAGGGGCAAGGACTTTTAGTATGTTTATGTCCTAACTAGTCCTAACAAACTTGCCGAGTCAAAATTTCTGCTTTCGACTTTTCCATCCATATGCCCCTTTTGAGCACTCATTGACCGAACTACACTGTAATAAGTAAAAAAAGTCAAAATATAAATAAAAGCATTTCCAAACCAAAGTGTACAGCCGCTCGGGAAATTTGTATGGGAATGTCGTATTTTTTTTAGTTTCTTGACTGATATTTTAATTTACTTCTCTATTGTTGTTTTTAACCTACTTAAAAAAATGAGGAAGTTATCAATTCGGTACCTTTTCATGTATGTTGTTACTCGAAGAAGCCTGGACTGACTTGAAATTATTTTTTTGTTTGATGTATTGGAGAAATAGAGGCAAACAGACAGAAGAGACGATAGATTTAAGTTTTAAATATAAAAACTGTCTGAATAAAGGCAATAAATTACTTATTACTTGAAATTATACTTTCCTGGTTTCTATTGAAGTTTTTTTAAAATCATTTGTGTTGTGTAGTTTGATTTTTTTAACAAAAATAACAAGAAAGAAATATGTGTTCTGTGACTTTTTTGTATCTGCGTGAATGTGTTGAAGTCGGTTTTAGCGTTCCGACAAGTTTTTAGACGTTTTTATCCCGTTAACTCGAAGTTGGCATACGCAACTACGGAACCTTACAGAACCCTACGAACTGGTTTTTAACCTACTTCCAAAAAGGAAGAGGTTATCAATTCGTTACAATCTTTTATTATATGTTTTTAAGTATTTTCATCGGTTATTCAAAGTCGCGTGGACCGATATAGAAAATTCTTTTTTGTTTTAAAGGGTACTTGCGAGTTGGGCCCATAGAAATTTTATCAAAATCGATTGTGAAATTTGGACGTGAAGTCGGTTTATAGTATCTAAAAATTATTTGTTTTGAAAAAATATCAATCACATTTTTTAAATCAACATTCACACCTATTTCTTATCCTTTATTAAATTAGCATATGTATTGGTTTATTGATAAATACCAAATCCTATTCTGTAAATAATTTGATTTACTTATTCGTACTTTCAACAGATTAATCGGCAGCGTCTTTCATTTATCTCAACAAATCGTCTACCAATAATCGAATACAGAGAAATAATGTAATTTTCTCAAGATGTTGATACAATTTTTGGGCTAAAGAACGCCCTAGTATATGTAGTTTAACCGAAGGGCATGTATGAAGAGATTGATGAGATAAGATGAAGCAAAAGAAGTTTGTCAGGCTCGTAGCAATTTGAGGTCCATAGTCTCTGCCTATGCCGCTGTGAAAAACAGACATGATATTATGTATGTATAAATAAAAACATTACACGTAAAATTGCCTCCAAAGTGTGCAGGCCTTATTATTGAACAAATATTTAATTCTGAATTCTTGCTCTTATGAGGACACGAATTTAGAAAAAAAAAGTCTTGACAAAATCCTAGATAACCCTTTAAACTATTGTATGAGCTACTGTTTACAGTTTAAAGTAAGACCGTAAAGCTTTTCTTGGCACATTATTGAAAAACGGCCACCTTTAGCAAAAGGTTAATTGTTTTAGGTAAAAGCTTGTTTTTTTAAAAATTATACTTGTTTTGGGACTGGTAGAGAATGCATTAGCATTAAGTCCACCTTTTGTACCATTATGTATATCTTTTCTAGTTTCTAATATTTTAATTATATCAAAAAAATTGTGTCGAACTCTAGCGCATAAACTTGTGATTTAAATTGTATTAAGACTTTTTAGGCATACATACGCGAGGAAAACAATCTAGTATATTACAATGTAGTATATTGTACCTACTTAAGAATGATTGTTATCTGTTTTTTTGTGTTAAATAAAGAAATAAAATTATGGTCAATGAAGATTAATCTGCATGTTAATTTTTTTTCTTTCTTCCAGACCAGCATGGAAAATAATAAAACAACTATATATGGTTTAATTACGGAACCCTTCAAAGCACGTGGCCCGTCATACACTTTACCGGTTTCATTAAAAATGCCAAAATCACGATGCTCATAAACTATAGTGTCCACGCTGACGAAGTCGCGGGCAACAGCTAGTAAATAAATAAACATCTTCAGATTTCTTTGTCAATAGAAATAATCCAATAACAAACATATTAGTTTCGTCTCCAGCAGATATTTCTTATCTCAAGCAATCTCCGATACAATGGACCCGACAAAAACAATACATTTTCATACAAACACACAAAGATATTAATATACGAGAGATTAGGAATGATTTCGTGAAAGATTTTGGTTTGTTCGTACCAGAGAGTATTGCAGTATAAGAGCCGGCAATTATAGTAAAGTAAAGTAAAGTGAAGTAAAAAGTATATTTATTTTTCTCCATTAATCTTATACAGAAATAAAGACTACTTAAAGAATACAAATCAATTTAAGTTATGCTATAGATTAAAGGAGACTGGAGCCTGAAGAAGGCTGAGCCTGTGTCACAGTACTCCAGTGCTCCTTCACCCGTACACTTGATGTGTTTTACACTAAATATCACATCCACAACTTATCCACTAGAAATTTAAATGTAGGTAGATGTGGGTTTTGCATAGTTATAAGTATATATTTTGCCAAATGTAATAGAGAACTTTTTTCTAAACGTCCAAACAAACGTTTTCTATGGAATATGACGTCATGGTTTCTTAAAGTCAAATAACGTCATTAGCCTAAATCCCATAGAGAAATTTGGTTTTGACTTTTAGAAAAAAAAAGTTCCGGTGGCCCTGTCTATGACGGTAGACAGATAAACCCCGGGGCCAGGGTGCTAAGAATCTCCGAGCGGGATCGACCACCCGTCAAACGACCAATGCTATTTAGAAAAAAAGTATAGGTAATTAAATTTAAATATTGTTTATTTACAGCATTTAAGTATTGCTATCCAACACGGAAACGCAGCCAGCCTCTTGGGTACTTTGCCCTTTGACTTGTCCTCAATTTTTGATATAAATAAATTTAAGTTATTTTTAATTAATTTTAGTTAGTTTTAATTTTATGTTGTATTTTGTTTCGTTTTGACTTCTGTAAATAAATGAAATATATTTGAGTTGTTGAAAAGTAGCGAATAAAGTAATTTCAATTACAATAGAATATCTTTATGCGCTTTATACCGAAATAAGAAGCAATCAAATTAAAAGCCTAGGTATAGCAACGAAATAAAACCAGGCACAAATAAAAAGCTAAACTAGACCAATTAAAATCACCACCCTGTAGGCAGGACGCCGTAAAATAGCCGGTAATGAAATTGGATCGTCGTTTTTTATCCTAACGATCGTCCTCTAGTCCGCATTGGTTTGGTCCAAGTTGGAGGAGAAACGCGTTTTTGGATGAGGCCACCCAAGTGTAAATTCCGTCTATGATTTTTATCGTCTATAATAATCGCGGTAAGTTCCGTTGTATTTAAAACAATTTAAAACAAGACTTATTCCCCTCCGCGTTTTGCCTTTATATGACTACATATTTTTGTTGTATATACTTACAATGCGTACAGGTCATATGCGTAATAAATCGAACCACGGACTATACTAGATTACTATTATATATTTAAATGAAATTCAAATAACAGTATAAGAACAAAAAGAATATTCAAAATTTTTATTCAAAAGTGTGTTTGTCTAGCAGACTAGCAGTGGACTTCCTGTGGCTGATATGATGATGATATGAAACTTACGCCGTCCGGACAATTTGCATAGGAATATCAATTTTTTGTTTGTTTTATGTCTGTTATTTTAATTTCAACTATAGTGATCTAGTATAGCTCATGGTTTGGTTTATTACGCATATTTCGCCCCTTAGACTCTTATCGTCTTATTATAAAACGCAGACTAACTTTGTTACTATGTTTAAACCATTATCCTACCAAATCAAGTTGACATTTTCAGATTAGACAGGGGCATATTACAAGATGTCAACTTAATTTGGTCGGATAATGGTTTAAACCTAGTAATAAAGTTAGTCTGCGTTTTATAATCATCATCATCATCATCATCATTTCAGCCGCATAGCGTCCACTGCTGGACATAGGCCTCTCCCAAAGATTTATAATAAGACAGTATAACTTTGTTTATTTGCGGTATCTTATTGCAATCCCTTTCTTCTGAGCAATAGTCAAATTAGTTTAGAAACAAAATTCATAAAAAATAAAATACTTTTTGTTTTTATTTAATTCGCAAGTTACGGAGAGCTGTAACTTAATTTTTTTATATGAATATCCGCCTCTCGCCAATGACATGACCCTCAAAGGTGGACAAAGTGACAAAACGGCATCGGTCCGGTTAAATCTAACTGAATTCAACATAAATATTTACATTTATATGCGTTTTACGAGCGAATGCGCCTTCGGTGCGTGTAAACTGGGAAAGTAATGTTATAATTTGTACAACTTTTCTATATCCCGAGTTAATAGAGAAGGAATAGGCTACAAAATAGTTGTTTCTTCTTTTTGGAATAAATATAGGAACAGTTAAGTAGGCGGAAGTGGTTAGATGCAAGTTTTTCTGGTTTGGGTTTGTTTGTTTTTTGTATGTCATCAGGTCTTTTTAGTCTCGACTGCAGGAGCACGACCCTCTCTGTACTACAAGAGCCATACTTGACCAGAGCAGCCAGAAGACTTTTCGAGCTGCCTATAGGCACCTGACTTAGCTTGACGACTGCCGTACAATGATGACAGCCGGGACTAATGACTTTTGCATGTCTTCTGAAGCACGGAGGAGTTTGAGAAATTTTTATGCCGCTTGTCACCCATCAAAGTGCGGACTACGCCCGGCCCGGTGTCGCATAACATCAAAAAGTAAAGCTTTTCTACGCACATTTGCGAAAAACGGCCACTTGTGGCTAATATGCGAAGGAAGTTTTTATCAGTAGTTCATAAAATAGTTTGAAGGGTTCTAGGGCTTGATCAGGACAAAATTTTAAGAGTCCCCTTACCCTAGACCAAATTCAACTTTCCATACAAACGTAGTCTACGTTTTATTTCAAAACGACATGTCCGATTTGGGCAAAATTTTGTAATTTCAAAGATATTGCAATCTAGATAGATAGATAGATAAATTCATTTATTTGCAGCTATAACACACATAAGTACAAAAACTATACAAAAGACAAAAATTTAACGCAGACACAAAAAAAAAAAAAAGAAATATATATAAACCTACCTGCATAAGTTTAATGTGTGTGTTACAGCAATACAAAAAGGCCAAAGCTCAGTGGTTATATTGCCCGGGAGCAATACACTGATTTTCGGCTGTGACCTGAGGAGATGCGTGGTGCGGATCCAATACCAAATGTTATAGCAAAAATAAGACTATGTGTATGTTGATATAAATAAATTGTGTGATAGAATAAATTAATAACTTTAAATAAATATAATAAATTATAAATTTAATCTAGCTAGGGTAATAACTGGTTTCCGACAGTAAAAATATGAACTTAAAATAAAATATAGTGTTTTATATCATTTTCGACCATTAGTATGGGAAACTTCTAAATCGTTATATTTTCTTTCCAGTTCATAATTTTACCATAGGAAACCAGTTATTACCCTAGATAATTCCAATTTCTTTACAATTACCAATTTTTACCGGAATCTGACATGTGGTTTCAAAATAAAACGTAGACTACGTTTGTATGGAGAAGTCCAGTAAGGGGACTCTTAAATGATATTTACGTTTCCTTTTGAATAACTTATTTCAAATGGCAGGCATTTAACCCCGAAAAATTGAAGTATCTTCTTTGTAGTTTGTTTTTTTTTCATGTTTGTAAGTGGCCAACACTGGTGTCAGATTTTTCAAGCTGCCTAAAGGCATCTGACATAGCTTCTTCTTCTTATCGTGTGTGTTAGTGACTAACACTAGTGTCAGAGATTTTAAACCGCCTTAAAGGCCTCTGACATGGTTTTAGGTAACGACCAATGTCAAAGACAGTGACCGGAACCGACGGCTTAACGTGCCCTCCGAAGCACGGATCATCTTACTTAGCTTAACGACTGCTATACAATGATGACAGCCGGGACCAACTGGTTATACGTGCCCTGCGAAGCACGGAGTAGTATACTAGGAATGCCTTGCCTTGCCACCGAGCTCCTAAAGTGGCACATTAAGAATCACAGGCTTTCACCAAAATGAAATAGCAATTAGAGTCGGCAGCGAAACAGGCCAAAGCTACAAAACTAGCAAGTAGTTAGAGCTGTAAGTGAGCAATTAAACAGAAGTTTGTGTCGCGAGTAACTATGATGGATTGGCCGAGTTTTGGGGAATTAGGGCTCAGACAGACGACCGACTTATGGCTCTTAAACGTGGCCTTACTGTGGGTCTCATGAGAAGGCTCAAGGTCGCTCAGTGCGCTATGCGCGAGAGGGCTACGCTCGGTGTTTTTCTACGATTGATCGAATCAGAAATGAGGCAATTCGTAAGAGAACCAAAGTCACTGACAAAGCGCAACGGATGCTGTGACGATAAAAACATAATAATGAATAACCGGCCAAGAGCGAGTCAGAATCGCTCACGAAGGGTTCTGTACCATTATCTATTAAAAAAACTCTCTTTTGTTGAAGGAGAGCCCCGCTGAAATATTTATTTTAGTCTGTTTTTAGTATTTGTTGTTACAGCGGCAACAGAAATACATCATGTAAAAAAATCAACTGTCTACGAGTAGCTATCACGGTTAATGAGATACGGACATCAGATGTCTGGCGACAGACTCCCGAACGTACATCAGAGTCTTACTAATAGGGTCCCGTTGGTTAAGGAACGCTAAAAACTAATTGTCGTGGAACGCTCGATTGGAACGAAGTTATAAAATACGCGAAGCTTCTAAAAAAGCCCCAAAAATTCTAGCCCCTAAAAAAATTCGTGACGGAAAAGAGTGACGGATAAATCTTACACATTTTTTCGGACGGTGCGGACTTGGCGGATGGGAATCAGCCAAGTCCGGACCGTCCGAAAAGGAACTTCGTTGTAATAATTAAATATAGTTATGCAACTAAGGTTATTTTGAGAGTTTCAGTCGCAAACTCCCGTAGTTAATTGGACTGGACTGGACGATGACATTCTGAACTTCAGTCTGAACTTGTGACCGCATATTAAACTTGTAAGCTTAATTAAAATACGGATTCTGAACTTGCTGATTTTATATCTAGAGCTTTTATAATTAAATCTATAAATTAATAAAACAGTAAAAAAATGTGTATATTAAATATTAAAAAAAACATTTAGGGCGAATAAGACATAGTATAATAGTAATAGAGTAGGAATTTTAAAAAATAATTCTGTCTGTTGTCTTGAGGAGCACTTTATAGTTTATCGCCGGTTTCAAAAAAATATTTTTTGAAATAATTCTTGTTATTTCCTTATAAGTACCATTAACTCACTAACTTACTATTTACTTACGTAAAATTTAGTGGGACTATGTACATAATTTGTAATTTTATTTAGTTTTAGTTTTAATATAAAAAGAATGCCATGTGGTTTGCAGCAGAGTAGAATAGGCCACACGAAGTCTTCCCGTGGATGTTACGACATTGAAAGTAACTTAGGGAATATGCTACTTAACAAAGCTTATAAACATCATGAGACCTCTCCAACCCGTCTGGCCCACGAGGAGAGTGTAGGCCAAAGTCCGCTGCTCTGGCCAAGTATGGCTCTGGTAGTACAGAGAGGGTCGTGCTCCTGCAGTGGTGGCTTAAAACGACCTGATGATGATGACAATAATGATAAAAAAAAGTTATATAACATTTTGACTGCAATCTCAAAGCATTCTGAATCCGTTTGAACTGTGACCGCTTACTTAAACTAGCGAGCGTATGTAATTAAAATCGATTCTGTGCTTGCAGATTTTAGGAATACGGGTAATATTCTAGTAGGTATAAGTTTATTTTTTACCCGTACCTTTATGGTGAAATCATGAAGACATGGAAAATACATCACCGACAAGAACTTAGTTCTTTTTGTTGATGATAATGAAGACGACGAGGCCAAAAGTAAGGAGGTATGACTGTACATCTGTTCCCTGATATCTTAGATAATATTCATGGTATCTTAACAAATGAGGTATCGTTGGAAGCGTTTTGTTTGGCTGTGCGCTGGTTAAAGGTCACAGCACACTTATCAACTCGTAAACGGAACGTAAACGTATCAACTCGAGCAGCTCAGTATTCTTTGTATGAAACTTCCTACTGCAACGTCTGCAACGCACACTATTCGGATTCGCAACGTAAACGCCTCGCCTCGGGACCAGCTCACGAACAGCTTTGCTGGTCCGTCAACTAGCGGTCCCCGCGCTTGCGGCTCGTCGTCCGCGCGCTTACGCCTCTCCGTATGCGAACTGACGACTCTCCGTTTCCTCACACCCGCGTTTTATTTATTTGTAGATAAACAAAAATTGATGGCTATGATTGCCAACTCGCGTATTGTGAACCGAGTCATAACCGTGCGCTACACTTTACGTTTAAAATGATTTAGTGCCAGCCAGACCAGAGCGGCCGGCGAGCGGTAAGCGCGGCGTCGCCCAGTCGTAGTCGAGTCGACGTACCGAAGGTGAGCCTGTTTGGTTACGTGCCTACGTCAGGTTGACGTCTGGTTGACCGCGCGGCGAAAGGCGATACGGTGTCGATCCCTTTCCGAGTTGATAAGTGTGCTGAGACTTTTGAGGTACAAGAACGGGGAAGGGGGACGCATCTTGCGCGGGAGAGATAGGAGATTCCGTTCTGTATGTAATACTTATTTTATGCAATGTAGAAGAGGCATATCGGTAATAAATCGAATCACGGGCTAAAAGTACTAGATCACTAAACTATAACAATAATAGTCAGGTTGACGCCTGGTTGACCGCGCGGCGAAAGGCGATACGGTGTCGATCCCTTTCCGAGTTGATAAGTGTGCTGTGACCTTTAAGGTACTTTTCAACAATAATCTTCTCGTAGTCTTTGAGTTAAAACTATATCTTGTTAATTCATATTGAGGGCGCCATATTGATTGTGATGTCACATAGTCACGTAACACAATTTAATATGGCGCCATCACTTCGCAAGTTCATCGGCATTCTTGTTTGAAAAAAAAGCACATGCAAAAAATGTTTGATTTAATTTTTAAATCCATTAAAATTTGATCAATCAAAAACATTTTAATTTCCCCGTGAGTTTAATTACCCTTCCTCCTATGAAAACAACTCGAGGGGTGGAATAAAAATATTGCTTTCCAGAGTAAACATTGTGAGAGGATTATTTTCCCATCAACCGGGATGTCCGGGGTTGTCCGGGCGATTAGTTTTTAATACTCGGACTTTGTACTTATTTTATTTTCTAAATATATTTTTTATAAAGAAATTTAGTGTTAAGGAAAACTATAACTCTCTAATTTTTAATGCTTAGCTGTAATAGTTTCAACTTCCTCCGTGGTGCAGTGGTCAAAGCGTTTAACCTGTGATCCGGAGATCATGGGTTCAATCCCATTGGGAAGCTTACTTTGTGAAAAGTTGTTTTCAGTCTGGTTAGGATATTGCAGAATTGAATCATCTGATTATTCATAAAGAAAGATGATTTCGTGTTACGGAAGGCACGTATAAAGTGTGGATTCCGAACGCCATCTAGCGATTGATCATCAAGCTATCCAAGGACTGGTTCTGGTTTACCTCGCTCTGTGTAAAAATCAGTAACCTCGTCAAATCTCCTTGTTTAGATAGCGGACGGAGCTGAGGATGCAACCGGGAAAATACGCTCGGATGATTATATTTATTTTTTATTTATTTATTTAACTTCATACACAAATACAAGTGTAATGGCGGACTTAAAGCCTAAGGCCTTATCTACCAGTCAAACAAACGGGTGATGTGGAGAATGATATATGATAACTTAGCTGAGATAGTTTTACTTTAAACTTCGTTATTAAAACTACATCATCATCATCATCATCAGATCTTATTGTCTCCACTGCAGGAGCACGACCCTCTCTGTACCACTCGAGCCAAACTTGGCCAGAGCTGCCAGAGGTCTTGGCCTACGCCCTACACTCTCCACGCTGGCCACACGGGTTGGAGAGGTCTCATTAAAGTTTATAAGCTTTGTTTGGCTTGTATTCCCTAAGTCGCCTTCTACGACATCCACGGGAGGTCTTGGAGTGGCCCTATTCTACTTTGCCGGAAACCACACGGCACTTTAAACGGACTCTAAGAAACATTTGCACTATTAAACCAAATTTTTCAAAAACGAATCCCTAAATCGGAAAATAGTGTTAACAAGCTCACAATATAATTGAAAGGCTTATTCAACGATACCCCTGACGATTTATTAGTCGAGAAATATAATTGACTCTCACTTCAATGTGAAAGTAAGGGAACAATCCCAAAAAAAAAATTTTTTTGTGAGATGTTTTACCCCTTTGTGAACATGATTAATGTACAGTGTACATACCCATGCTAAATAACAGCTTTCTGTTACTTATAGTCTCCAAGTAGAACCGCAGACAGGCATGGCGAAACTTCATTTTTGAGACTTAAATTTGTATGTAACAATATACCTTACTTATCTACTTAAAATTAGTTATGTTACCTTCTTTTATTGTTTTGATATCGCAATCAACAAACTGTATTTATATTGATAAAATACTGTGTAGGTACTTCAACCTTTTTTGGCCCTATATTGTATATTTTGTAAGTATAAGAAACTGTATCGCTGCTGGTTTATCAATAAACGAAAATAAAAAATAAGGCCTTAAAAAACATGTAGGTACGTACCAAATTAAAAAATCGTTTTCTGAGAAGCATAAAATGGGCAATCAGTTCGGGTCGATGCAGCCAATTGAATTTTTCGTTAACCATGTGTTAATAACCATCATTAGGTTATCTTGGGTTATTGGGTTCATTAGGACGCCAATTTGGGCCGTGGAGGTCTCATTTGAGGCGTTGTGGTGCGTTTCATTAATGCCTGAGCACAGATTAATATAAGAGCATTGGCTATCTACTTATTGGCTTGCTTATTCATCTTTTAAGCACTTAAAAAAAAACAAGTCAGTAGTTTGGTTAAAATCTTTATAGCACCAAAACATAGAGTTACAGAGTAATAGATACATAAAACAGATGTCAAAAGGCGGCCTTATCGCAACTGCAATCTTACTTGGAGATGTTTGACGAAAACAAGTAATTATTTATGCCGTGTGGTTTCCGACAGAGTAGAATCGAGCCACTTCCCGTGGATGTTGTAGACGGCGTCTTAGGAAATACAAGCTATAACAAAGCTTAAAAACATTAATGAGACCTCTGGAATCTGTCTGGCAAGCGTGGAGAGTGTAGGCCAAGTCCTCTGGCTGCTCTGGCGACGTATGGCTCTGGTAGTACATAGAGGGTCCTGCTCCTGTTGTGGAGATAAAAAGACCTGATAATGATGATTATATATTAAAATATCTTTTATCTATAACAAAGATCAAAAAGTGGCCAAGTGCGAGTCGGACTCGCCCATGAAGGGTTCCGTAGTAGCAAATAACATAATATAAAAGTCTTGTAGTATGTTTTTATTAATTTTTATATTTGAGTTGATTGAATGAAAGGTAAATTGCCGTTTATGATTTATGACGTATTAAAAAAAAACTACTTACTAGATCTCGTTCAAACCAATTTTCTCTGGTAGTTTTTATGGTAATGAACATCATAATTTTTTTTTAGTTTTATCATTCTCTTATTTTAGAAGTTATGGGGGGGGGGACACACTTTTTTCCACTTTGAAAGTGTCTCCCGCGCAAATTATTCGGTTCAGAAGAAAATGATATCAGAAACCTCAATATCATTTTTGAAGACCTATGCATAGATACCACACACGTATGGGTTTAATGAAAAATAAATTTTTGAGTTTCAGTTCTTAGTATGGGGAACCCCTAAAATTTTTTGTTTTTTTTCTATTTTTGTGTCAAAACCTTAATGCGGTTCACATAATACATCTACTTACCAAGTTTCAACAGTATAGGTCTTATAGTTTCGGAAAAAAGTGGCTGTGACATACAGGCGGACAGACAGACAGACTTGACGAATCTATAAGGGTTCCGTTTTTGCCATTTGGCTACGGAACCCTAAAAAGGGTTAAAATGCTCCTCAAGAAGAATCCATCGAGCCCAAACTCGGTAGGGTGATGTTGTTTTATCACAGAGATGCCATGACCACGTTTCAGCTTCATCATCAGATCAGCTCCATTTCATTAAAATGTTGCATTATAGTTCTAAGAAAAGGAGAGGTAAAAATAGCCGTAACCGAAGGGCACGCATGATGAGATTGATGAGTGTAGATGAATGTAAAGAGGTTTGTCAGGATCGTAGCAAGTGGAGGTCCATAGTCTCTGCCTACCCCTGTTGGAAATATGCGTGATATTATGTAATTAAACTCCCGCTTTCCGGTCAGTCTCAATATGTAGAAGCGTGCGGGGCGCCTCGCGGATTGCCCTACATCTCATCCCCCTCGAGCGTTGAATTTTCAGTTGATATAAAAAGTTTCGTTATATCACTGATTTAAATGCATAATTTTCCTCCCTCTAAACCCTTTGTAAGTGCTTACCATCCCTACATTAAAGTCTTGGCGAGCTGCTTTTTGACAGAGTTATAAAATGACGAATTTTAGAAGAATAACTCGTTTATTTTAATTTTCTTTATTTAAACCTTATCTATAGGTTTCCAGCAGAGTAGAATACAACCACTCCAAGTCTTCCCGGGGATGTCGAGAAGGCGACTTAGGAAATACAAGCTAAACAAAGCTTAGAAACATCAGTGAGGCCTCTCTAACCCGTCTGGCCAGCGTGGAAAGTGTAGGCCAAATCCTCTAGCTTCTCTGGCCAAGTATGGCTCTGGTAGTACAGAGAGGGTCGTGCTCCTGCAGTGGAGACTAAAAAGACCTGATGATGATGTATGAAAAACATAAAAGATGTGGTATTTAGAAATTGCGCAAAGCAGGATATCAAATTACTCTTACCATAAACTTGTTGTTGATGATGATAACTTAAGTCCTTTGCCCGAACTGAGAGCTTGCGACCGGTCTTTTTCTTTCAAAGAAATTACTATTTTCTTCTTTCTGTAATTTTTTGTTTATGGTTCAATAATAATATTTTTCAACACACTTGCTCATAAAGTGGCTCTATGTCACCGCAATTAGGCACATAATGACACTCCTAATCAAACTGTGACTTTTTCATTGCTATAACTCACTAGTGAGTTATAGATTTTTTTTTAATTTTATTGGTTGAGTTCATGGAATTGATGTACTTGCGTTGAGTTGCTTTGTTCTTATTAAAAAAGTTTTTATTCAAAAAAAAGATCGTGTTCAATAGAACAAACAAATTAATGTTCCTATTGCTTGCTCATTTCATGCATCTTCTTATTTAAATAGATAATTTTAACTCGTACGTGTTTAATAAATAAAACTTTCACTCAAATATAACTTTTGTTTTCTCTGTAATAAAAGAAAACTTTAAATTCCCCATTTTGTACGTGGCAGTATAGGCGCCAATCTTATGCGCGAAAAAAAAAACCTTATCTCTTTAGTCTGTGGCCGATCGCAATGCGCGCGCATAGGAAAACTGATAAATTTTTCCCGCCATAGCGAAAAATTTTTTACAACTCGTTTTCACTGTTGAAATTACAGTTATTTATTAATTAAAATGTCTACAACTACTAGTTACGAAGAAAATGATTTATGTTGTACACCGCCCGATATAAGATGTGAAGCCTTAACGTTGTAGAAAGTTTACTACCTGAAAACTCCAAGGAAAAATATCTATTAGCGTACCAAAATTTTATAAAATGGCAAAACAGCAAGAAGACGCATTCTTTTTCAGAAAATGTGTTCATGGCGTACTTTAAAGAATTATCTTCTAAGTACTAACCTAGCTCTTAGTGGTGTTTATACTCAATGTTAAAAAGTACAGTCCGAACAAAGAATGTAGTGGACTTAAAATATACTCTGATTTGTAAGCTTATCTAAAGGGACTATCCGATGGATTTAGAAGCAAGAAATCAAAGGTTTAATCTGAGGGTTTAATCGTCTGACGATATTGAAAAATTTATAAAAGATTCCTACTGACGAAACACCAAGTACATCCAATGATTGGATTTCACTTACCTACACGAATAATGAGCCATCTCAAATTACAATAGAACATGAAGTATTTCAATAAATAATCTATCTGTTGAGACCGCTATGTCATCAAAAACAGTTTATTATAATTTTACTAACTGCACATTTACTAATTGTTTCTCTAAATAAACTTTTTATATACTGAATAAAATGAGTTTTTATTGTTATTTTATTCACAAGTGTGTTGAAAAACGTCGTATGATACACGTGTGTATTGATGATTACCGTCCTTGGCTCTCTTAAGACCCTCGCCTACGGCTCGGGTCTCAATGGCGCCGCGGCTGTAATCACCAATGTTACACACTAGTACCATAATGTGCTATTATATTCAAAAAATCTTCAACGACCTGTCAGGTTACAGTCTGTTGGGAAGTTGGAATGCCTCTTCTGTAACTTTCAATAATTTATAACAGAGCTTAATGCGCGAGAGTAATCCACTCTCATTTCACTTTTTACATACGAAATTAATTCCCACGGCGTTTGTAGCGTAGGAAAAAAAGGATTTTCAAGAAAAAAATAGGCTATTTTACTGTATATGTTTTTGATTAATATTTTATAAAAAACAAACAAACAAAAGAAACAGCTGGTACTTACCTACATTTTAAGTTGGAAAAGATGATTTGCATGTTGTGATTTGTCCATATATAAGATACTCAACAATTATTAGCCGTATTGTAACAAAAAAGTAAAATAATATTTTTCTACCCTGCCATAATGAAAATAAATAGTTTTAGTATAAAATTATAACTGACTTCAAAAAAGTTTCTTTGTGTTTTTAGTAATTGTACCAGATCACATCCACATTACTTGCTTGAACAGCATAGATTCATCCTACATCAACCCACTGCTGTGCATAGGCCTTCTATTTCTGCGCCATTTCCCACGATCCTGTGCTATTCTCATCTACCGCTCACCCGTCAACTTTACAATATCGTCTGACCAGCGGGCCGGTGGTTTCTCTACTGGTCTGTTCCATGTCTCAACCACCACCCGGTAACAGCTTTGGTCCATCGGCTGCCGTCTCTTCAAGCCAAGTGTCCCGTCCATTCCCACTTCAACTGCGTGATCCGTCTACGTTTTTGGCCTTATAGAACAAGTGGTCACGAAAAATTTGGTAACGTTAACGTAAATGGCTGACTCTGCTTTCATGGAATGAAGAGCATCTCTTTGATGCAAAATATGTTGGTCTGTCTGCGTGATGCGGTTGCATTACATTACATTACATTAGTTATGGCGCCTGAATGGTTGGTTGTGACCAAAAAAAATGATCTTCTTCTTATCGTGTGTGTTAGTGACTAGCACTAGTGTCAGAGTTTTTAAACCGCCTTAAAGGCCTCTGACATGGTTTTAGGTAACGACCAATGTCAAAGACAGTGACCGGGACCGACGGCTTAACGTGCCCTCCGAAGCACGGATCATCTTACTTATCAGACAATGTCCTAACCAAACTAGGACAACAACTCGAAGTCGTTGCCCCCGCCGGGAATCAAACCCGCGACCTCCGGGTATGAGCCGAACGCTCTAACCACTACACCACGGAGGCAGTTAAAAAAAATGATAAGGTAAATGGATGATTGGGCAGACCGACATATTTAGCATCATAGAGGTGATCTTCATTCTGTGAAACCAGAATCAACCATTTACGTTATCGTCACCAAATTTTTCGTGACCTCCTAATCTATTAGTTCTGCAGCGAATTTGAAACAATTACGAATTTGCGTTTGGATCGCGGTCCATCTGCGTGATGCCAAGATCTGATTCAGGAATAAAAAAACGACGGGTTGCACTCTGGAAGTGCCGGCAGAAGTGAAAACACAGCAGTATGGCCACTACACAGACGGTCGAGCCATCAGCTGTCACCATCCATGGATGCGCGTAGCACGCTGTAACATAAACACACACGAACATTCGCGCAAGCGCCCTGCGCCGCCTAAACGAAACAGCAGGCGCAGGCATACATTTTCGCCGCGCCGTAGAAAGAGAGGGGGATACTCCCTCTCCTACGCCGCGCCAGCTGTCTACTCTCCATCCGTCTTACGAATTTTCGATCAGGTCACGTGTCCTGACGCGAGTTTAACATTTTTTACCCATTCCAAAAAAAGTGCACAACGCCGCTAAAGAAGTTTTCACTTCAAAAATATTAATATATTTTTTCCGACGCTACCTCAAGTAGCCTGGGATTTAAGCGGATAGCTTTAATTGTTTGGAACCAAGGCGGGGATTAACAAAAAAACTGATCTTTTGTCCCGCGGTATTTAAAATTTAAAAGCTACAATATTCAGATTTTTTTAAATTAAAAATAACATATGTAAGGCATTGTTGCCCAAATGCCCGCGTAATCCCGGGCTGACGTGTGAATATTTTTAATCTGTTGTCTTGGCGTTTTAATATTTAAGCCATGGAATTGTATATTCAAGCTGTGTGGGTTTTATAATCTGTTATTGAGACTGGCAGGATGGCAGGATCAAAGATATAGGAAGTAAATTTTTTTTTATTGCTCTTTGGGCAGGATAGTGTGATTTTATTTTTATTTTGGTTCGATTTGGTTCGTTCGGTCTCCACTGCAGAAACACAACCCTCTCTGTACTACCAAAGCCATACTTGGCCAGAGCAGCCAGAGGACTTGCCCTACACTGTCCTCGCTGGCCTCACGGGTTGGAGAGGTCTCATTGATGTTTATAAGCTTTGTTTAGCTTGTATTCCCTAAATCGACTTCCCTTCTACGACATCCACGGAAGGACTTGGAGTGGTCCTGTTCTACTCTGCCGGAAACCGCACAGAATATATCAACGTGATGATAAGTTGTCCAGCCTGATGAGCAAAGTCGCGGGCTTCAGTAAGTAATGGAATAAAAAAATATTTAATATATTTTTTCCGACGCTACCTCAAGTAGCCTGGGATTTAAGCGGATAGCTTTAATTGTTTGGAACCGAGGCGGGGATTAACAAAAAAACTGATCTTCTGTCCCGCGGTATTTAAAATTTTAAAGCTACAATATTTAGATTTTTTTAAATTAAAAATAACATAAGGCATTGTTGCCCAACTGCCCGCGTAATCCCGGGCTGACGTGTGAATATTTTTAATCTGTTGTCTTGGCGTTTTAATATTTAAGCTGTGAGGGTTTTATAATCTGTTATTGAGACTGGCAGGATGGCAGGATCAAAGATATAGGAAGTAAAATTTTTTTTTGCTCTTTGGGCAGGATTGTGTGATTTTATTTTTATTTTGGTTCGATTGAGCATCGTAGGTATTTTTAACCCTGGCAAAAAAGAGGTGTATTTATTAAATAATAGGAGTACATACTATAACATATAAAGTAATATAAAATGCATAAACTATAAAATAGGTACATACGAACAATAAGGAAAGTAAATAAAAAGTAGTCAGTGAAAAGAAAGAAAATAGGTATTAGTCAGAGCTAGAGGAAAGGTAATGAGACGTCACTAAATCTTTGAATTTTTTTAATGACTGTACTTGGCGAATGTCTAGTGGTCAAGCATTCCATTAAATTATTAAATAAATACTTATAATATAAAACAATGTTGATACATTATAACACGTAACTTAAAGATATCATTCAAACTGTCCTCAAATTCCACCTTACTTTGAATAAAGGCATAAGTAAGAAGTTCTTATCTAAGTTTTAAAAGGTTCCACCCAAGGAATCCCAGTCTCCCCGATCAGCGGGCGGGGTCATCCCGTCCAATATCATAAGTTTATCCCTTGATCCCTAGAGCTTTTACGTCACAAGTAAATCTCATACGTTGCATAATATGTCCTTAACAAATCCCCAAAGAATTTACGACATCCGACCTTTGAATGTAGATGAAAAGCGGAAAGATGCGCTGAGTATGTTTTACATTTGATAACTGTAAGAAAACTTAGTTTACTTTAGTAGATTTTTTCCAATACAGCTAGATCACGGGCTTCATCATCAGGTCTTTTTTGTCTCCACTGCACCTCCCTGTAATACTAGAGCCATACTTGGGCAGAATAGCCAGAGGACTTGGCTTACACTCTTCACGCTTGCCAGACGGGTTGCAGAGGTCTCACTGATATTTAAAAACTTTATTTAGCTTGTATTACAGTACTTATGCAACACTAACTGTGTAGATAATTTAACAAACAAGGTGTAAAAGTCCAAGGAGCATGGATACGCAATAATAAACCAAAGACACTTTGAAACTACGGTTTATTGATGCCTACCCTGTAGGCTGGTTCAGTATCAACAATCGTTGGGAGCTGAAGGACCTAGTAAAACACACAAAAATCTCTATATCTAGTTTTACATTGCTCCCAACGCCATCTATTACACAAATTGAGAAATATGTATTCTTCATTCAAATATTGCCTAGACTTTCAAACTTTAACACAAGGTATATGTATAAATCAGTAGCGTGCATTTCATACACACACATAGAATTTGTGTACCCTCTGTCACCTTAATATAATATCAGATACTACATGTGCAGCCGTTCTCGTAATTTAGTCCCCTTACCCTAGACCAAAATACAACTTTTCATACAAACGTAGTCTACGTTTTATTTCAAAACGACATGTCCGATTTCGACAAAATTTTGTAATTTTAAAGATATTGCAATTATCTAGGTTAATAACTGGTTTCCAACAGTAAAAATATGAACTTGAAATAGAATATTTATTTATCATTTTTGACCATCAGTATGGGAAACTTCTAAATCGTTATATTTTCTTTCCAGTTCATAATTTTACTGTAGGAAACCAGTTATAAACCTAGATAATTGCAATTTCTTTACAATTACCAATTTTTAGCGGAATCTGACGGGTAAGTAATATAAGACAGAACAACAATATATATATTATTTTGAATAAATACCAACGAAATGTATAATTTTGGTTGGTATAATTATCAAGAAAGATAAAAATCATAAATCATACTTTTCCAACCCATAAAATCGTTTAAATAATAATTATTTAACCTAACAAACCTTTCGTATACATTTAAAGTCGTATAAAATTCTTGAAATCTATTTACGTTACGTATAATAAACTTTCTGTAGATATATTATTAAGACTAATAATCATTGCGTATATAAATCGATTAGTAGAAGATTCTTTATATATAATCATCATTAGATATAACAAACTTTTGATATAGCGCCTGGCAGTATGTTGCGGATAATTTTATTAAGACAAGCCAATGCAGGAGGGTTGAAAATAATATATAAATATGTCGCAATCACATAATTTAATTACTGATTACGTATTAACATTAATAGATAATTTCCTCCTCAAATTTTCGTTTGTTAGCCATAAATAAAAAATAAGTGCAAAACGTTTAAAAGTACGAAATAGTGTTATTTGTGAACTCTTATAATGTGATACTCTTACAATGAAAATAGACAAATCAATAATAAGTGAAATTAAATCTATATCATACATATAATAAAACAGTAAAAAAGTGTCTGTACATTATTACAGATATATTTCAAAAAAAATATTAGGTCGAAGGAGATATAGTAATGGAGTAAGAATTTAAAAAAAGTCTTTCTGTTTGTCTATGTGTCTGTTTGTCTGTTATTACACGCTAATCTCCGGAAATGCTGGACGGATTTAAATTAATATTTTTTAGTTATATAGCTGTAAGCCTGGGCAACATACAGGGTATAAATAATTTTGGAAGAACACCTGATGCAGAACTATACTGGTCTAGCTAAACTATAAGAGATATAAAAATGGTGCCTTAGTAAAAGTTGTTCAGCCTGATGAGCATTTTCAAGAGACATAAAGTCCACGCGAGCGAAGTCGCGGGCTTCGGTTCGTAAAAAATAAGTTAGTTATTTTTTTATTTCTTTCATACCTTGGGCCTGGGGCGAAAAATTTGGTTACACATACAAAATGCGCGCGCATTTTGTATGTGTAACCAAATTTTTAATACCTTGGGGCTTGGGCGGAAAATTTGGTTACACGTACAAAATGCGCGCGCATTTTGTACGTGTAACCAAATTTTTCATACCTCGGGGCTTGGGCGGAAAATTTTGGTTACACATACAAAATGCGCGCGCATTTTGTATGTGTAACCAAATTTTTCATACCTTGAGGCTTGGGTGAAAAATTTGTTTTCATAGCTTGGCTATTGGCAAGATTATCTAATGTAATCGTTTACTGACAAATTTAGATATTTTATTCTTATGTTTGCCCCCACTTTTGGGTATCTTATTCACAGTTTCTTTTATGTTATAAAATATCTTAATGGACATTGCCTACTTCTTTGTTTAAACTTTGCACCTTTATAAACCTATCCTATACCTTGAGTTTTTTTTATAAGAAAATTAAAGTTTATGAGATTTCCCAAATTTGAATTATTTTCGTCTGCCTGTCTATACTTTTTAGATGGTATGGTTTTTAAGTCATATATCTTCTAAACAATATGATTTTGATAGTTATATGTTTTGAATGATATGTCTTTTCAACAATATACTTTTTGAATGATATACTTTTTGTCCTGTATACCGCACAAGTTGTATAACAGGTGATGTTTAGTGTACATAAACGTTATATAAATGATTTTATGCTTTTTAAAATGAAAATGTAATGAATATTATAGCTATTAAAAATATATACCTTAATGATTATGTCAAATTACCATTATATCTTATGAACGTTATTAAAATGTAAATATATAAAATGTTATTATATCAAGCAATACGCACCCGAATCTGACATGTGGTTTCAAAATTAAACGTAGACTACGTTTGTATGGAGAAGTCTAGGGTAAGAGGACTCTTAAGACTAGTGCCTAACTTTTGTCTTGATGAAAACTTTAAGGTTGACGATGTCTAGGGTCTGATCTCGGAGATGGAAGGTAGTCGATAAAACTTAGAAATAAAACTACGGAACTCCTTTGAGTTGGGCTAATTTTATTTGTTTAATAAGTACATTGGCCTCACTAGAAAAGATTGTACAAAATATATTTTTATGTCAAATAAAATTAGTTAGATAAATACGTGCACTATTACATACTCTGGAAGTACAGAGAGAGTCGTGCTCCTGCAGAGGAGACAAAAAGACCTGATGATGATGATGAAGATGCACTATTACGTCTTTATCGCTAATGGGACAGACAGAGCATTTTGAATTTTACGGCTCTAAGCAGACAGACTCTAATGTTTCAAAATTCAAAGGCCACTTTTAGCGTGATCGTCGGCGAAATGGCGAAAAAGGAATCAGAATAAATAAATAAATAATAATAATAAATATATAGGGACAAATTACACTGATTGAGCTAGCCCCAAAGTAAGTTCGAGACTTGTGTTATGGGATACTAACTCAACGATACTATATTTTATAACAAATAAATATATAGATAAACATCCACGACCCAGGACAATTTGAAAAATTTTCCAACTTGCCCTGACTGGGGATCGAACCCAGGACCTCTTGAGTGGCGGACTAGCATGGTGACCACTACGCCACGGAGGTCGTCGAATAGTGACGGGTTGCTAGCCGCAGTTAATCTACGTGTATATTTTGCTCTATGTCTTCAGAAAAACTTGGAAACTCGCCTTTTTAAGGGTAGATAAACAAAAGATTTATTGGTATGGACTGTGTTATGGAGTCTTTACCTTGGAAGTACATTTTCAAGGAAATTTCCGCGCCTGATCGACTTCGGGAAACCCAAAGGCCGGCGCGCATTTTGGAGAGCGTTTGAGTATTGCTATCCAACGCGGAAATACCGCTAGCCCCTTAGGATTTGGCCTCAATTTTTTATATAATTTAATACAAGTTATTGTTACTTACCTTTTTATTTAATTTAGGTTGTATTTTAGATTAACCATAGTTTACCACAAGAATATGTTCAGAGGGCTTTTACCTACAAGCTTTTATATATGTATATTTTTGTGTAGTTTTATTATATTTGATACAACAATATATTTTCTTGTTTTTTTTTTGTTTGCTTTACTTACCCTAAAAAGATTTCTTTCTCAGCATCACCTGTTGATTGACTGGTAGAAAAGGCCTCAGGCCTTAAGCCGCTATTTACATGTATTGTAATAAAAAACAAACAAAAAAAAAAGATTGGGTCAATTTTTTTTAGGTACAAATTACACTGATCGTAAACTGGTTGACTGATAGAAAAAGGGCCTTAAATCCGCCTTTTACAATATCGTAATAAAAAATAAAATAAAAAAACAAAAAAAAAATTCTCATTTTTTTAGGTACAAATTACACTGATATAATAAAGTTAAATATATACTTAATAAACATTTCATTGAATCCATTGGAAACAGGCGTGAAAATATGTATGTATGTATATAAAAAGATATCATTTAATCGTCCCCAATTATACGTACCTTCGCACATTACCCAGCGATCAATCCTGTCCTATCGAGCGGTCCATCCAAAAATACGGCACTAAATTCGGGCGAGCACTCCGCACCCGCACCTGCTGGGAAACCGTCACCTGTCGCGACCTATATTTTATTTATGAGGATCCTACTGTAGGGACGCGAACGGTTGCCAATTTATAGGGATTATCGATGTATAGGTAATCTGGAAATGTGACTGCCTTGTGGTTCGAATTCCACTGGTAAGCATACTTTGTGTCAAAGTCAAAGTCAAATTCATTTATTTATCTTTGGATATTTGTATCACTTGATAATTGTCACTTTTGTGAAAAGTTGTTTTCAGTCAGGTTAGGATATTGCAGGATTGAATCGCCTAAGCACACGGTCCCGGCCGTTAGCGGCTGAGAGGTGACACCGCGGAGTTTTTAGTGGTAACACCACATAACCTCACCGGTGTCCCGTAACCGGTAAGGTATCCGAAGGGGTTTTCTCCACGTCAAAAAAAAAAAGATTGAATCGCCTGATTATCCGATAAAGAAAGATAATTACATGTTCCAGAAGGCACGTATCAACTTCTTCTAATCGAGTCGAAATGGTTTCAGTGTAGCTTCCTAGTGTAATACTCTACTGACAAGAACCTAGTTCTTGTCGGTGGAATATTTTCCATGTCTCTATTTTCCGTTAAATGCATGACCTCCCTATACTACACAACTTTTGCCTTTTCTTTTACTTCATCCATGAACGACCTTCTTGGTCTTCCTTTTTCTCTTTTGTCGCTACCAGTTTTCCTTCCATAATGTTTTTATTAAGTTGCCATGGTGCATAAGGTAGCCAAATATCTTTACTCGTCTAATCTCTACTGTTTTCTTTGACAAATTCCAGCACTGCCTTGTTGGTATTTCTTTTAAGTTTTTTTTTGTCTAAAAATATGGCACTTAATTAAAAAAGCACTCCACCCACACCTGCTTGAGAAATCTGACTCGTGCATGTTTTGCACTATCCATTTTTGATTTTTCAAAAATGCGGCACTAAATTTGGCCGAGTATCATGCGCCCGTCCTGGTGAGAAACTGTCACCTATCGCGACCTATATTTTTTTATTTATGCGGATCCCACCACAGGAAAATAAAAAGAGATTATTTAATCACACTAATTATTATAAAAGCGAAAGTTTGTGAGAGTGTGTGTGTGTGTTTATTACTTCTTGACGCGCAAACGCCTGGACTAATTTTGATATAATTTGGTATGCAGGAAACTGACACCCTGTCTTAATACATAGGTTACTTTTACTGCGGGTAACAACTCGTAGCGCAGCAAAATTTGCAAAGATTTTTACAAATTATTGCAGAATAAAAACAGATAAATAATTCATAATGTCCCTCCTACATTTCATAGTTAGATAATTATCCGTGGTAAACCAGAACTAAATAATGGCATCATTGCCATTATTGAACTATTTTATTTTAGGAATGTTCTGTCCGAAAATTCGGCACTATATTCGTCTAAGCTCTTGTCACCTACCTCGTCTGTCCTGCTATTTTATTAATGAGACCTTTAGAGATAGGGATGGGAACTCCTAATGTATTGGGATCAATTCCCAAATAAAATATGAATCCTTTCATAGTATTTATTATACTATTATAAAACTAGGTCAATGTAAAATTACTAATTTGTCTAACTGTCTAAGTTAAAAGGCTAGATTATAATAATAGTAGCGTACTTATTCAGTTATTTTTAGTTTGTACTTAGGTACGTTAAGAAAGAGAAAAAAAAAGGTATATTTGAAATAAAATATCCCGAAATAGTAGCGCTTTATTTGGTCGCATTCTGTTTTTAATCGACTTTTAAGAAAGAAAGAAAGAAAGAGGTTAATTATTAGTCGCGATCTTTTTTATGTATATTTGAAGACGCCTGGGCTCATGTGGAATATTATTTTTTTGTTTGAAAGGGTATACTTCCAAGGTACAATCTGTGTGATTTGTCAAAAATAAAGGTGGTCCTATAGAACATACATACATACATACTATCACGTCTTTATCCCTAATGGGGCAGACAGAGCATTTTGGGTCTTGCGGTTCTATACAAAGCCCAGGTTCGCAAGACCCAAAAGCCACTTTTAGCGTCATAGTGGGCGAGAAGATTGAAAAGTAATCAATACAGTGATGGGTTGCTAGCCGCATCGCCTGTTAACATGATTTGCATTTTTGCCCATTCCCTCGATCGGCTTTTACGATCTGCGTGGGAAGAGAAGCAGCTGGTACATTCTATGTTTTTTTTTTCTCCCAGACCAGCATGGGAGTTATAGTCCTATAGAACTTTTATAAAAATCAGTTATCTAGTTTGGGGGTGAAGTCACACTGCACCGCGCCGCGCCCCGCTACGTAGTGCGGGGCCGCCATACAAAAACGACGCGCGTAGACGCGGTGTTAGTGTGTTGTACTATGCGAGTTTTCTAAACAAATGGAGTTACTTGCATACAGTGCGCGATACAGTGTGTTATCGCCTTAGTTTAAAAAAAAATATTGTGAAGGATTATTTCTTTAACAAAAATTACTTGTATAGGTATTTAAAACGTAATTTTACAACTTTGGATTGGTAACAGAATTGTAAAATTTTTTTTATAATTAGGTTATTAATATAAGTACCTATTACATACAGAACGGTATTTCGGTCCCGCGCAATATTTGCGTCCTCGTTCCCGTAGTCGTTTTTAGTAGTATTTAGTAGGCATAAATAATACTCCACTTCTATGAAGTACTATCATAACTCTGTTTATGAAGTTTAAAAAAGTATTTATTTGACTTATAGGAATGTAGCCATGAAGTTAGACCTAACTTCATGAACGTAGCGGATTTTACGATTGATTTTATTGTACGCTTCTTGGTTATAATTACCGGGAAATTGTAGGGTTAATTATGTAAGTGATATTGATTTGCAAAGGTTTTTGAACCTTTCGATCTGTAAGGCGCTTTATTTATTTTAATCTATATCGTGTTTTTTTTTAATTATTTTTTTATAGTTACTGTTCCACTACCAACCGACTTTATGGAATAATAAAAAAATATCGTTTAATTTTTTTACTAAATACCTTCTTCATCGTGACTTCATTTCATCCTATCCTACTTCCTACTAATCCTACTTCCTACTAATCCTACTTCCTACTAATCCTACTTCCTACTTCCTACTTCCTACTATCCTACTAATATTATAAATGCGAAAGTGAGTTTGTATATTTTTTTTTGTTTGTTTGTTTGTTTGTTAGCTCTGCACGCTTAAACTACTGAACCGATTTGGATGAAATTTGGTATGGATGTAGTTTGAGACTCGGGGAAGGACATAGGGGTCTTTATCCCGAAATTCCCACGGGGAGCGTAGCCCGCGGGTACAGCTAGTAATATTATAAATGCGAAAGTGAGTTTGTATATTTGTTTGTTTGTTACCTCTTCACGCTTAAACTACTGAACCGATTTGGAAGAAATTTGGTATGGATATAGTTTGGGACTCGGGGAAGGAAATAGGGTACTCTTTATCCCGAAATTTCCACGGGGAGCGAAGCCCGCGGATACAGCTAGTATTTCATAATTTTAATACGTGTCAGAAATCATCCCAATATTTATTTTAAATAAAAAGAAAATACGATTCATCGACATCTCCCCCTCACTACATATCGATATAATCCCAATAAGACAATGCTGCTAAGTGTGCCACGGCACCGGATACGGTAAAAAGTAGCCGACCATTCCGATGGAACCCATTTGTACGATATCGATCCTCTTCAAAAATAACCTCTTTTATCTTTAAGTTTTTTTTTCTCTGACGACGCCAAGGTCGGTGTTTAAATAAGTATCTATTTTTATTGAACCCTTCTCCGTTATTCCAAGAAAAGGGTAGCTTGAGAATGTCAGTGTATTTAGCGATACAAAAACTTTTACTCTTATTATTTTATTTAGTGAACGGGTTACTCGCGTATAGAGTCAGCTACTGCCGACATGTTTCGACCTCATCCGGAGGTCTTCGTCAGGGCAAATGTGACTACAGACCCACTACTGTGTCGCGAGCCAGTGCTGTGTACGGGCCTGTAGTCACATTTGCCCTGATGAGACCTCCGGATGAGGTCGAATGTCGGCAGTAGCTGACTCTATACGTGAGGAACCCGTTCACTAAATAAAATAATGTTTGTATCTCACGTTAATTTAAATAAAATAAAAACTTTTACTCTGTATCCAACTCCGAAGAACGATAAACTGTTAGTAAGTACATAACTTTACTCATTCTGACGTAAATTTTTAACACATTGCAGGACACTTACGGCCGAGTGTCCTTAAATCATAAAACCGACTTCAATGCCACAGAAAAGTTGTTAAATATAAATAAACAGACAAATCACACAGATTGAGCTAGCCCCAAAGCAGGGCCGTGCATTCCATAGAGACATGTAGACGTTGTCTACCCGGTCGATCGCTAGTATATGCGCATTTTTTATGATTACGCGCTACACGTCTTTTAAATTGCGCGCTCTTTCCGGCCGTTCTACTCCAAAGTCGCTGTGTCGCTACCAGCGCGGCGGCGGCGCGGCGCACCAAACGTAAGTAGGTACGCGCCGAAGACAAATATCTAGATGGCTTGATTTACACACATGCATAGGTAGCTAATGTGTATGAATAGGCTTTTGCGCCTGCGTTTGTGTGCATAAACGTCCTTCATGGACACACCACACACGTAACAAATGCACACATAAAGCTAGAGCTGAGACCGAGGCTGTGGCCAATTAGAATGTATCAATATTTTTATTTGTTCCTGTGATGTCACGAAGGTCACGACAACAAACCCTATTGGCTAATTGTAGTATTAACCAATAGGGTTTCTTATCGTGCTATCGGTGCTATGCTTCCAAATTAGAAACGCGTAATTCATCGAAGATTGTATTGATATGTGTTACACATTTTTTTGCCGGATTATATTTAGTTCGGTGATTTAAGTACCTAGTTTGGTTACTGAGTTTGTTTACAAATGCATAGGTATGAAAGTTTTATTTAAAACTTAATAAATTGGTGCAAAGTTTTACTTGTGAATGTTGTATAACAAAGTGATTGCTTGTTCAAACTGAATAGTGATTGTTTATTATCAAAACCAATAAGTATTCACAAATGGCCACTGATTTTGGAGGACGTAAAATCGCGTAAGTTGTATTGTAGTCTACCCAAACAAAAATCTCTATGCACGCCCCTGCCCCAAAGTAAGTTCGAGACTTGTGTTATGGGATACTAACTTAACGATACTATATTTTATAACAAATACATATATAAATAAAAATCCAAGATCCAGATCAATTTGAAAAAGATCATTTTCCATCTTTACCTGACCGGCGATTGAACCCGGGACCTCCTGTGTGAAGGCATGGCATGATGACCGATAGCGTAGATAGGTAAGTCTAAGATGCGATGAGACTCGGTTTTTGGTTTAAAAACCAAACTACTGTGATACAATTTCTGTGAACAATCTCGAAGTACATTATTGTTTTAAACAATAAAATATTGATTTTGCAATAAAAATGCTTTGTTCGATGATAAAAACAGGCTATATTTAAATAATCAGATATCTTTAAAAGCCGAATTTAATGCCTACCTTCCTTTATCTTTTTAATGGCCTGAAAAGCTGTAAAGTATGATTTAGATCCAGTTTAAGTAGGAATCTTTACGAGAGCCCACGGTGCGTTCTAAAAGAGCAGAAAGATATACCAACGCATATAATTTTTTCCATTTTGAGTTGACCGGAGATCGAACCCGGGTCGTCTGGTTTGACATTCTGATATGACCATTGAGTCATAGATATCGTCGTGTTTACGTAGAAAAAAAAAAGCCAAAATGTACTGAGACGGCGCCTACCCAATTTTGATAAGCAATATAACGCACCTATGCGTGTGAGGTAATATCGGATGGCGTGTTCGCGTGGAGAAATATTGAGTAATATGGCGGTTCTACCTATTTCATTTTCCAAATATTATTCTTTTTCTTCGGCCGCTTAGTTTCCAGCCAGAAATAGACAACTTCCTAGTACTAACGTCTCGGGTAACAACCGCATTTTCATTAGTACATATATACTCCAATAATATACTCCTATAACCCCAAAGTAAGTTCAAGACCTGTGTTATGGGATACTAACTCAACGATATTATATTTTATAACAAATACATATATAGATAAACATCCAAGATCTAGGTCAATCTGAAAAAGATTATTTTCTATCTTGACGAACGGGGATCGAAACAGAGACCTCCGGTGTGACTTTGTGGCATGATGGCCACTAGGCCACCTATATACTAGATCACTATAGTATAAAACTAAAAAAATCGGCATTTCCATACAAAAGTGTGCAGCCGCCCGGGTAATTTGTGTGGGAACGTAGATTTTTGGAACGTAGTTCTTTATCGGGCATTGCGAAAGGAGGCTAGACGGAAAAAATTACGACCAAAAGTTGTAACGACACATTTTGCTATAGTTGTGAACCGTGCGGCGTGCGCGTGTTTCTCTCTCTCTCTCATAGAAAGCAAGCCAGTTATTTTCGTTTCGTCTTTCTATTTCGCATTGAACAGTGTGGTGTCGCGACGATTATTTTTGTTGAGTGTATACAGGTTTTTTCTACATAATAAACAATAAAATATTATTATAACTTAAAAATAATTAAATTTTATTACAATTCCTTCACTAATTAATCGAAAGGAACTTCGTTCCATCCGGGTGTCCCTTGACACCTCTCAAGCTTTTTTTATGTTGTGACTGTTATTTTATAACCATTATCCTTTGATTATATAGTCCTATAGGGACTATATAATCAAAGCCATTATCATATAGGTACCTAGTGAATTAGTGATCTAGTACTTATAGCCTTTGGTTCGTTTTATTACGGGTATGTCCCTACCCCTTACACGTTGTATATTTATTTATTTATTTCTCTTCTCCGCAATATATATAAACTTGCATTTTTTACCTCTGAATGTTTTCATCTACTTGTTCTGAGATTTCGCATTCAAACAGCCAGGGAATCGATGAATGCAAACGACGGTGTCACATTATATCCCGTTTAGGGACGGTCTCTTCGAGGGTGAAATATTTATTTATTTTATTTATTTATCAAACTTTATTACAAAAATGTAACAGGCGGACTTAAGGCCCAGGGCCTTTTCTACCAGTCAACCTACAGGTGGTGCTGACAAAAGCAAATTTTGGACGAAAGTACAAATTAGGAGAAACTTTACAATATATTATAAATACATACACACATATATAATATATATAAAAACATAAACCTACATACTATATACATAAATAGGTTAAATTCATAAACCCTACATATACTACACAAATATTTAAAATACTCTATGACAGTTTGTGTAGATAATATGCGCGTACGGCACTCTTAAACGCTTGGCGACTAGGCGCCTTGCGGATACCAACAGGAAGGGAGTTCCAAAGCATGACGGCTTGTTTGGTGAATGAATGTTTCAGAAACCCACTCCGGCAACAAGGCATATCGAGAAGGAGATTATTGGACGAACGAAGATCTCTAAGATGGGTATTAACCAGGAAATTGAACTTGGTTTTGAGATACATCGGAGTTTTTGGGTCAAAGAGTATGGAGTAAAGCGTAGTGAGAATATGCAAATTGCGACGTTGACGGATGGGTAACCATTTGAGTTTAGACCTATAAGCAGACACATGATCATACTTCCGTAGGTCAAATATGAATCGCAGACAATTGTTTTGAAGTCTATCAAGTTTGTTGAGAAAGTTACAATTCAGATCCGAGCAACACACATCAGCATAATCCAAAATTGGGAAAATAAGAGAATAAACTAACATTGTTTTAGTATTGGTTGGGAGGAAGTTCTTTAACTTATACAAAGAGCGAAGAGCTCCCGTGACCTTTCCAGAAACTTCGGCAATATGTACATCCCAACGGAGGTTTGTATCAATATGAAGGCCGAGATCTTTAACATTTTGACAAAATGGGATTGGGGTATTATTGAAGCAAACTGGACGCAGCGAGTCGCTATCAAGCCGACCTGTGAGATGTGAGCTTCCAATTATAATAGCCTGACATTTGTTTGGGTTGACAGTGACTCCAAAGCGTCGGGACCAATCAGCAATTGCAGTTAAGTCTACATTAATTTGGTCGATAGCCCTTTCCACGTTATCAACATCAGTATGTACATAAAGTTGCAAGTCATCGGCATAAAGGTGATACGTGCACTGAAGTTCCTTGGTGATGAAATCAATAAAGATAGAAAACAATAGAGGAGACAGAATGCCGCCCTGTGGAACACCAGTATCAAGCTCACTCCAATTAGATGAGGATCCATCAATGCGAACTGACTGTTGGCGTCCACGAAGATATGAGGAGAACCAATTCACAGCCGAGGGAGAAACCGAATGGTGGGAGAGGATCGCAAGAAGGATGTCGTGATCGACGGTATTAAATGCATTAGAAAAGTCTACTAAACCCAGCACGGTGACTTTAGTATTATCCATGCCTGCTCTAATATCATCGATCACTTTGAGGAGTGCAGAGACAGTGCTATGTCCAGGTCTAAAACCGGACTGTAAAGGATTTAATAACCCATTGCGAGTGAAATATGAGGTGAGTTGCTTGTGTGCACAAGCCTCAAGTACTTTTGACAATAGCGGGAGGATAGAGATAGGTCGGAAGTGATTTGGGAGAGAGGGATTGGAAACTTTGGGTAAGGGACAAATAAAAGCTTTCCGCCAAAGTGAAGGAAATTCACAAGAAATTAGGGAAAAGTTAATGATGTGGGTGATGACAGGAATAATAATGTCAAGGATGGATTCAAACATCCGACGATTTAATTGATCAACCCCAACGGCTCTGGTTTTTATGGCCAAAAAAGTCTTTTTGACTTCTTCCTCGCTGACCGGAGAAAAACTGAATTCAGTGTTATTATTACGAGAGGGAAGAGCAGCGATGCAAGAGATAGTGTTCAATTTCGTTAGGCCATCCAACTGAGAAGATGTGGTGAAATGTTGATTGATGTCATCTAACGATATTGAAGAGGGGATATTGGAACTGACTGATTTACCGATACCTAAAGTTCGAAGGAACTTCCAGATATCGGCAGAAGAGGAAGAGGAAACAGTGTCGAGAATAAAGCGGCGTTTGGCGTCACGCATCATCCTGTTACATCGATTTCTTGCAACCTTAAACGATGTCCAGTTCTCCCCGGAACGATTCCTCCTAAACTGCCGGAATGCTCGGTCCCTACGCCTCATAGCCATTCGCACCCCAGGAGTAATCCAAGGCGCAGGTGGACGTTTAACTTTGACTTTCCTAATAGGGGCGTGTTTGTCATATAACTTAGTGAGTTCGTCGTTAAAGATTTCTACTTTTTCATCCACACTGTTTGCTGACTGCAGCCTCTCCCAGTTTATGTTAGTAGCATCTGCAACCAGTTTCTCCATATTTATCCGGGCAAAACTACGCCGGTAAACTGATTTTGGGATAATTTTAGATGGCTTGAGATTGTAAGAACAGTGGATCAAGTCATGCCGAGAGAAAGCTGGGGCTGGATGTTGGCCATGTGATGAAATAAGATCGGATGACGAAGTTATAATTAAATCCAACCAAGTATCTTCGACATCTACATTGTGGTGAGTAGCATTTAGTGGGATAACTTGTAGACTGGCTGACTGAAGAATACGGCCTAAGTTAAGAGCACGAGTAGACTCACTGTCTAGAAGGTTAGTATTTAGGTCACCAAGAATAATGTGATGTGTGTACTCAGAGCTGAATGAGTCCAGTGCGATTTCAAAATAAAATATCGTTAAAACATTCCCATTTTCCAATGAAAAATATGGCGTGTTTACTTATCTCTTACCTACTAATTTTATATACTTTTTGCTATGTTTTTAACAGTAGGCGAGGCGAATTAAAGAAAGATAGGAAGAGCAAGACGATTGAAACTAAAGTTTTAAGTATAACAAATAAAAGAATTTTCTATAGGATTTGTACGAAATACATAAGTGTGACGTCATGCTTTTTTGGTGTCCTCTGAGATTTTCCTGCTTAAATAAATCTAAAATCATGTTAAAAATAGTTATCTATGATTAATGAAAAGTGGCACTATTTCGTGACATTTTATTTTATGAAATGTACCCAATAATTTATTTTAAAACCAGCCATCCAAATTCTTATTAAAATCGGTAAAGCACGCAAGTATTTATCTACACTAGCTAATCTTTTTATGGAACATAATATTTCCCGTTCCCGCCATTTCCCCTTTGACATAACCATTTATTAAGCAAAGGAATCAAGATCCTTTCAGCCAAATTATCACAAATATGGCACGCTCTATCCACGCTCGCAAGTTTGGCAGATATTTTGGAGGGGTGGGAACCTGTTCGATAGACATGCGACAGCGTGACGCCGTGGTACAGTCGGCTGGATATTAAACACAACACTTTAGTTCAAATAGACGTAGACATATATGATAAAAAAGGATATTACAATTCGTTTAAAAATATAAATCTAATAGCTAGATATTTTTGAAAAATTATAATTAAAAAGATTATTTTGTGAGTAAGATAAGACTCATGTTTAAGTTGTTTGGAGTGTAGATTATGTAGGTAGTTATATTATAGTGTATAGGAACGTAATTATTAAAAATATTGGTACAAATGTACCTACCTTCTTTGCCAGCTGCAGTTTTTTACTAAGTTTGAAAAGTTTTTTAATAGGTACCTAACCTTTCTATAAGTAATTAAAGTACCTTTAACCTAAATATAATAATGTCATTTCTGTTGCGAGAGAATGTTACGGTTGATCTGTAGTGAACCGTACACGGCTCAGAATTTTTCCTAACTTTTTACTTGTTTGGTATTCATGTCCGTCGTTATTCAAATTTCTTAAAGTTGCCAAGTTTGATGTTTTGCAAATAAAAAGGTTTATTTGAATAAATATATTTGCGGAAATCTCAATAAGTTGAAGAAAATTCTTAAAGTCTATAAGTAAGAAAAAAATGCACATTTAAAAATGACTCAACTCACAGTTAGGTATTTAATTAATTTAATAAAAATTAAATCTTTTAAGAATAAAATGATCCAATATTTTAAAACTTTTGTTTTGTGTAACACGTTTACAATCACACGTAAAGATTCAACTCTACAAAACCAACGAGCTATGCCAAAATTTCCTAATAATAAATAATTTATTTGTTTGAGAAGAAAACAACAATTAGGAAGTTTCCTGGGTAAAAATAAATAAATTATTTGGTAGATACTCTTATTAGAATAAAACGACGCGACATAATCTCCCTTGTCATTGATCATATCCATTTTCAACGTGATTTTAGATTCCAAGAAACTATGACGTCATTAGTCATTATTTCATACAAATCCCATAGAATATGTTTGTTTGGACGTTAAGAAGTATGTAATTTTGAATTGTTGGAAACTAACATAGTATCGTTGACTTCTTCTCTCTAACACAGTAACTAAGTAGTTAACTTATGAGGAGCACCAACAAATGAAAAATCCTTAAATACCTACTTAAGATATAAGTCAACAAGTTTATTTCCCAGGCACCTAAGTATAAGACTTCCAAGGACACCATCTAGTGATGAGTAGCGGAACTAAATATATCAATTGATATCCGTAGCGCTATTATTTGCTAGGCAAACTAAAAACACTGACTTTCAACCGTTAACCCCCAGTAACTTTTAAACGGCTAAACAGATTTTCATCAACCATAGCTAAGAACCACCGCTTTCACGTAAAAACCGCATCAAAATTGGCTATTTATTCGAGAAATACGATGCCACAGACAGACATTAGCGTCAAACTTGTAACACCCCTCTTTTTGTCGGGGGTTAAGTATGTTTGAATCTGGGAAGTACGAAGTGAGCAATGTTATTGCTAATAAACTTCTTCCACACATCCTCAAATATCATTTAATAATCCTGGTAATACTACGTAAGTACTAGTATTTATTTTGTGGATCTAGTATTTATTTTGTGGAACTAGTATTTATTTTGTGGAACTAGTATTTATTTTGTGGAACTAGTATTTATTTTGTGGAACTAGTATTTATTTTGTGGAACTAGTATTCATTCTGTGGAACTAGTATTTATTCTGTGGTAATACGCAACACGCAGCCGACTGTACCTCGCGTTTCCCGAATGGAATCTCTGCTTTATATCGGCCTTTTTATTGCATTTTATTTTGGCGCGACTCCGCAGAACGCTCAGTCGCTCACCCCGCAAATATCTTGCATGAAACAAAGTTCCACGCCTCTTCCACTGCAACGTGTGTTGGAACCATGTCGCGATCAAGACTATAGCGATTGCTTTTATCATACAAAATAACGAGGTTATGGATTTGGTTAGTCGAGGCAAATGCCATTTATGATTAGTTCTATTGGCTGGCTTATTATAACGTTATGATTACTTCGCTCGGACAATTATTAAAGAAACTTCTGTTCTGTACCTATTTAGTTATTCCAATCAGGTGCTTTTTAGGCAAATTCGAGTCCAGTTTTGCAAAATAGGTATAATAATAGGTATAGGAAACACATACAAATCACTATGAATTAAGTACAATTAGTCAACAAAACGGTAGGTATCCAAATAATTAAAGAAAAATCAGATACGTATTTATTTAGTAATTATTAAATAAGGCCTTGAAGGTTCTTTTTTTAACCTTACTTATGTTAAAACCACAGTCGAAAATTCTTGACTTGAATCCTTATTAAATTAATCCATAGATATCATCTCTGATTTAATGTTATCTAAACATAAACTTAAGCTACAATCTTAATCGGCCTGTAAGGGCCGCGCTACACTGGATCGGCATGGCATGGCATCGGAAGCGACGCGTCATTTCAAAACAAGCTTTATTTCAAGTAATATAAGATGCATAACCGCTTGAACGCGGAGAGCCGGTCGGCGGCCTGCCGCGCACTCCCGCGGAAAAGACGCCCTCGGGCGGTTATGCATCTTATATCACTTGACATAAAGCTTGTTTTGAAATGACGCGTCACTTCCGATGCCATGCCATGCCAATCCAATGTAGCGCGGCCCTATGTGTCCCATCATGGCTGTGAGATTTTTTTAATTGTCTGGAGGCATCTGACTTAGCTTAACGACTACCATACAATGAATGAATGATAGCTGAGGTCATGGGACCTAACGGCTTAGAGTACCTTCCGAAGCACAGAGAGGCTCGACATACTTTATGTAAATCGTAGTCGCTAATCCAATAGATAACCACGGCCGCAGTTGCTTAACTTGAGAAAGCGCCATTAATGCCGTAATGCGAACTCCCGCCAGGTTACCGATCTCCTTCTGTAGTGTCATTGTTTTATGAACCATGCGAGCGATTTACGATCAGCCATTTTGAGCTATATAAATTTTTCACAAGATGGCGTGTTCGAAATTCGAATTTCGATTTGGCGGTTAAACATTGACACGTAGTTATCTTTAAAGGCAGTTATTTGTTAGTACAGCGATTTTAATGTTTTATAATAAAAGTTTCGTATACTTTTATTGCCAATAAAGTCTGACTAACGTCGCTCGTTGACTATAAAAGCGGTGTGCTTACTGATTACTGAATGATGGTACTTACATTGATTGTCTTAAAATATTCATGACTTGTTGAAGATTAGGTACCTCTAGTGGCTTTGTGAGCTGCTAGATAACACCCATAAAAACAATGGGTTTCTCACGTATAGAGTCAGCTACTGCCGACATGTTTCGACCTCATCCGGAGGTCTTCATCAAAAAAGGAAATCGACAAAACAAACTTGCTCACAAAATTTCTCGAGTATCGGTTGAGATATGCGCAATTGCGCAATTGCGCAGTGATCAAGAACAGAAAATCGTGTTATTCTACAGCTAAAATCAGAAACATCCAACCTGTAAAAAGGTCCATTTTCATAACTTTTCTTAGTTTGCAATCACGTCACGTGATCTGGTAAAAAAGTAAATATTTTATTGTATTTTATTCTTCCATGCTGGTCTGGGAGAAAAGAAAAAACTTAAAATGTACTAGCTGCTTCTTTTCCCGCGCAGATCGTAAAAGTCGATCAAGAGAATGGGTGAGATTTGAATCATGGTAATAGGCGATGCGGCTAGCAACCCATCACTATTTTGATTCCTTTTCCATCTTAACGCCCACCATCACGCTAAGCGTGGCCTTTGGGTCTTACGGCCCCAGACTCTGTCTGCCCCGTCAGGGATATAGAAGTGAAAATGTATCTGTATCTGTATATTTTTTTGTATAAATACCTAGGTACTTATAAGTAAAGATAGGTATTTTGCTAGTTTAAAAAGAAACTTGTTGTATTGCGCTGGTTTACTGACTTGCGGCATGTATTGGGTTTCTCATCGGTAGAACTTCCTAGCCAATTTTCTTCCCTCCACCCATATTTCAAGTAATAGCGCAGAATTACATAATGGTAATTAGGTATCATAAAATAATAAATAAATAAATATATAAGGACAAATTACACTGATTGAGCTAGCCCCAAAGTAAGTTCAAGACTTGTGTTATGGAATACTAACTCAACGATACTATATTTTATAACAAATACATATATAGATAAACATCCAAGGACAATTTGAAAAAGGCCATTTTCCAACTTGCCCTGACCGGGAATCGAACCCGGGACCTCTGGGTGGCGGACTAGCATGGTGACCACTACGCCACGGAGGTCGTCATACCATACTAGTAACCAGTTACCATCAGATAAGTGGACCAACGCAGTTCTCTATGTATAGTCTTTAAGTGAAGTCTATGGGTGGTTCGTAAAAAATAAACAAATTTAAATTGTTACTTATATAGTAGATTTTATGTATACAAACTTGGCTTATATAGGTACCAAAAATCTTTATAACACATAGATACTAATATAAAAAAATATGCAAACAACGCCATCTATTAATCTTCTATTGAAACGAAACACAAATAAATACCCCGCTACTAGCCGCTACAAACATCGTTGCTGGTAGCGACATCTATATTGTCATACAGGCCTATACAATGCAATTAAAGTTGGTAGAAGGACGTAAAAAAAATGTTAATAAAATATTTTTTTAATAATAGGTATTTTAACTAGTATTTTGAAAAATACTATATTGTACTATTATATTTCGCATCTCATTTCAGTGGAAAATTACCCTTTGTCTATGCCTTTACTAGTTTGACAGCAAGTTTGCAATGTTGGCAGCAATGGATTTCAATTTCAAACGGTTTTCGATCGTGTAGTGTTTTATGGCGTTTGTCAAATTTAGAAAACTTTTGTAAAAGTGGTGTTTTATTATCAATTATGTCCATTTATAATGAAATACTATCTAAAATAAGCGAGATACCTAAGGGTTACACTAAAAACTTCAATGATGACCTGAAGGTACGAAATAAGTTACGTGAAAACATGCTTGGTTCTGGTCATCAAATAATCGTTGTGATTGGATCCAATTTAGTGGTTTTAGTGAATAAATCTGAATAATATATAATAACAGTGATTGCTATTATCTAACCGTGTTTGTTAATGTATCAGGAAGTTATTTAGTGTTTGTGTTTTCAGGCTATTTTTGAATGTTTTGAAAAATTCGAAGAGGAGTACCAGAATGGCCGTAGCAAAGCGCGGGAGAAAGGACAAAAGGATAAAAACCTTATGAACACTCTCCAAAGCATTGACGAGGATGATGGTAAGCCTTTCCCATAAATACTTAGTTAATTTCCTGCTCTGTTGTTCATCCAATTCAATGAGCCCCTAGGATGTTGTTTTGAGTGATCTTAAATGTTATATTGGCGCTGTGTATGTGTCAAATGCCTTCAGGTTCTAACTTAACATGTTGGCCCTTGTGCAGTGGTACGCATATTCATGGGATATCGGACATATCTAATTAGAATTTGGTTCCATGCATGCTCATTTTCTGTCAGCATTTTTCTTTCTACAATTCATAAAAATGAATACATAAACAAATTACACTGATTGAGCTAGCCCCAAAATTCTAAACTTGTGTTGTGGGATACTAAATCAACAATACTATATTTTATAATGAATACATACATAGGTAAACATCCAAGACCCAGGACAATTTAAAAAAGGCCATTTTCCAACTTGCTCAAACCTGAGCCTCTGGGTGGCAGTCGAGCATGGTGATCACTACTACACCTTAAGAGGTTGTCACTGTATGGATGGATTTGTAGGAATACCATTTCACAGCCTTTGGCATTCCAATCTATACAATTTTTATAATAATACTAGCTGTAACCCGCGACTTTGTCTCTAAATGGCTCAATAAGATTTTTATTTCTTTTTTGTTTGTTTCTTTGTTATAACTTTAATGTACTTAAATTCTTTCCGGAGGTCTTGGCATACCCTCTCCTCACTGGTCAGACAGGTTGGATAGGTCTCATTGATGTTTATAACCCTTTAAATGTCGGACGCCCGGAGCGGGCATCTGATGTATTGTTTTACTATTGTGTCTGCTATGCCGACATTTGAAGGGATAAGCTTTGTTTAGCTTGTATTTGCTAACTTGAGCAAATACAAGCTAAAGAAACGGGAGGACTTGGAGTGGCCCTATTTTACTCTGCCGCAAACAAGTAATTGATGATTGTTTATACATAGATCAATTCATATATTTATTATATACAAGTAGCTTTTAAATGTATTTATGGAAGACACAGTGACCTGTTTTTCTGTTAGTCTGACTATTCTATTATGGGCTGATCAAATATAAAAAATCCATCGACACGCAAAGAAGAAGATTCTATTATGTCGCTTTTCTTATTTTTCGCCCCTTGGCCTCCTCCAGCCTCTTCCACTCCTTTCTATCTCGTGCCACTCTGTGCCATGCAAGTCTTTCCTGCCTCCTAGCTTATGTCGTCATCCCATCTTTATCACACATACACAAATTTGGAGACACAATTACGTATACGGATAGAGAAATTTATTTACTAAAATTTTTTTTTTCCAAAACCAATAAATTGTCAGCGAAACCAATAAAAACTCAGCAAAACCAATAAAATGTCAGTGTGTGTAACAAGAAAAAGATTTAACTAAAAATATTTATTACAGACGAACCAAGCAAACCTCAGGACAAGCCCAAACGGCCTTCCAGTGACAAGTCTAAGGCAACAGACATCCTCGCCTCTAACAAATCCAAAGGCGCAGAGAGCAGTTCATCGGAGAGTGGCAGTGAGCCACGGAGGCTGTCCAACAAACGCAGCAAGAATGAAGTGGACGGCATGTCAAGCCCTGAACAGGATAAGCGGCAGAAGAGGAATGCATCTGTCAAAGCTCAGAGCATTATTAGTAAACAGGTATTTTATTAACTACATTTAAGTTATCATATCATAATTCATGTATCCCTATACAAGAATTTTACGGGGTCCAGTTCAAAAGTAACTGGAAATGGAAATAAGGCGGCCATCTTGAAGGTGGGGTGGACGACATCAAAGCTGTTGCAGGCAGCACATGATAGTGTATAAGTGCATAGATTTAAATATGGAATGTCTAAAACTGTTGTAATAAAGGCTATATTATTATAGCATTTGTAATATTTTAAAGGAAATGGAGAATTCATTGTAAAATTTCGTCTTGATCAAGTGCTAGATAACCCTTCTGTTTTATAAACTACTCTGTACATTAAAGTGAGAAGGTAAAGCTTTTCTCTTCGAAGGTGTTGTATGAAATCAAAAAGGAAACCATTTCATAATTTTCCTCCAATCGAGTGGCACAAGCTACCAGAGAATGTTGTGCCTGCGCCTTCAGTGAACAGCTTCAAAAATAGACTAGACAAAAACAACATCATAAATCACCTTAATAAGCTGCTAGTGTGTTCTACAATAAATAAATAAAAAATATCGAAAAACAGCCCCTTATGATGTATGGGCCAACAATATTTTTAAATAATCTAAGTAACGCATCGTGACTATTCCATAATCTCCTTTAGGAAGCAAAGCAAAAAGTAAATAAGTGTTTGTTCCAGGTGAATGTGAACTTGACTCAGAAGTTGCGTCGAGAAGACTCGGAGAAGACCCGCGGCCGAAGACGCAAGGATGAGGATAAGGAGAATGAACAGGACCTGACGAACATACAGAGTGAGTCGATATTGACAATACATGCTGTGAAACACAAGCACCATCCTGAAAGTCATGGCTTTTTCTAGCAAAAAATATATGGCGCTACGGATAAAGTCGTATCGTTAGTTATCACTAGATGTAGTGGTGTTGTTAATAATGATGTACACACCTCGAGGCGTCGAGTTCTACTTTTGAAGGCTCGAGGCAGATTGGCAGGACTCGGTGAGCTTGGTAGGCTCGTAGACCCCAGCCTAGCCGAGACGCGAGCCCTCTGAGCCACGCCTCGAGGCTTCAAAAGGGTTCGAGACATAAAATTAAATGTAGCTTTTAAGAATAACTCAAGTTTAAAAAAAATACTTAAAGCTCGACGCTCGACCTGTTGCTCAGACAGCTCGCAAGACTCAAGCCGTGAAAAAGCCTCCAGATCGATTGAGCTCTCGAAAAGGCTCGAGCTCTCAAAAAGGCTCGAGCTCCGGAAAAGACTACCAAGTCGTCGAGCCAAAAACGAGGCGAGCCCTGCAAACAAACGGCTCCAGACAAAAGGACTCGGAGGCCTCGAGCCTTTTATATCACTAGTTGTTAATGACTATATTTTCGTAACATGCTACATGAAATAGGTTTTGACGCTATGTTATAACACATTAAAAAAAAATATTAACAAATATGTAAAAAATTACGACCGCCCGAAAATCAAATATTATAAAGTAGATCAGCTATATATTAACCACCACTAACTAGATGGCGTTCGTGACAGTCAGGGGTTTTTTAATTTGCGTAGCAAATAAACTTCACTGATCTGACGTCAACACTTATCTTCTAAGAATTCAACAAATTTTCAAAGATAAATGATTTTGACTTTGACTTTATTTTCAGTCAAGCAAGAGAAGGTATCTCTCCCGCCAGAACCGATGGACACCGACTCGCTGCCACTCGATATTGACGTTAAACAGGAAGTGGATAAGGACGAGATTGCTATGCCACCGCCCGCCGCGCCTGTGCCCAGTAAGTATTTTATCTTGAGATATATGTTTAGTACTTGGGCGACCGAGCTTTGCTCGGTATTAACCACATTTTTAAACTTGTCTAAAAACAATAAAAATTAAAAAATAAAAATATAAACTAAACTTGAACATATAAAAAAAACAAAAGAGGCAGGTTTAGACGAAGACTATTTTGAGACGCCTAAATTACGGCGCCAGTGTCTACCGTACAGCACATCTTTAGACCATTTAGACAATGACTATTTTCAGGCGCCTAAATCTCGCCGCCAGTGACCACCAAACCGACACTAGTCGTTTACACGGTGCCTTTTCAGTACCAGTCATTAGCATGGCGTCACAGCCGATGGTGCTAGTTTTTGCGCCAGTCTTTCTTACGCTAGATCTCCATCATTTAAAATGAATTCAGGACAATTTGCTCTGAAGCTGAAGTTGAAAAGGCAATGTATAATCAAATTATCCGCGTTATTACGAGAGGAACTGATTAATATGTTGGAGGAAGAAATATATAAGAAGAAACGAATTTGGGAAAGAAAATGGATCATGTGACAGATATGCTACTGGAGCCTCAGCTTTGATTTTGAAACAGTTAAGATTGGAAGATCCCTCAGAGTATAGGTTGGCGTTACGACTAACTGCTGAAAATTTTGACGAACTACTTTCTCTCATCAAAAACTCTGTTCAGCGTCAAGACACTATGATGAGGTACACCCTAGTTTACTTAACGGCACGGGGGCGTGCTAGCGACTGGCAGCGACGTGTTTACACGAAGCCGAAAAATAGGCGCGGGGGCAGCGAGAGACGCGGGCGGAGGTCACTGGCGCCAAAAAATAGGCGGGTGTTCCGCTGGACCAGACGGACAGTGGCCGTTAGGACGAAATTAGCGACCATATTCTGCATGGAAATAAAAACGCATGAAAACTCGAAAACACGCGTTTTCCCAAACTAATCTAGATCTATTGTGTACCCCCGAAAACCCCTATACACCAAAATTTCAGCGAAATCGTTACAGCCGTTTCAGAGATCACAGAAATAAATTTATACATACAATAAATATACAAGAATTGCTCGTTTTAAGGTATAAGATTTGTGAGTGGTAATGCAAGAATGGACCTGAAAGGTTTGGAAAAGAAGACTTTTTTTTAAATTTATTTTGAAAAAAAAATGTCTTATAGTTGGTTAAAATACCTTGTTTCTATTTTAGAGCCCCGCAAAGGAGCGAAAAAGAAATCTGATGCAGCCAAGGACAAGTCTGACAGTGAGGAAGAAACGTCAACGCGCAGTCGACGAAACACGCGCAAACAGACAGACATGGCGCCGCCAGCCGCTCCAGGTAGCCATTTCGTCATTATCAGGTGTAGCACTCCACTGCAGGAGCACGACTCTCTTTGCTACCAGAGTCTATTTCATAATTATCAGATTTTATTTTCCACTGCAGGAGCATGACCCTATCTGTACTACTAGAGCCAAACTATTCCATCATCTTCAGGGCTTTTTAGTCTCCACTGCAGGAGCACGACCCTCTATACTACTAGAACCAAGCTATTTCATCATTATCAGGTCTTTTAGTCTCCACTGCAGGAGCTCGAACCTCTCTGTACTACTAGAGCTAAACCATTTCATCATAATTAGGTCTTTTTAGTCTCCACTGCAGGAGCACGACCCTCTTTGTACTACCAGAGCCATACTTGGCCTACACTCTCCTCGTTAGCCAGACGGATTGGAGAAATCTCATTGTTTTTATAAGCTTTGTTTACTTTGTACTTGTATTCCCTAATTCGCCTTCTACGACATCCACGGAAAGACTTGGAGTGGTCCTATTTTAAGGGTGAATTCAGTTCATGCTACTCAACAATTTTTTCCAAAGAATATATAAGGTCTAACAAAATATAATGAAACTATTTTAAGGATGAATTCCGTTCCTGATACTGAAGAACTTTCCCCAAGAACACAGTAATTTTTGGCCTCCCATACAAGTTGACCGATCAGCTGATCCGAGTTTGCATCGAAAGCTAAAAATTATTTTTCATACTTCGACACGTGTTCCTCGGCGAAAGTTGTTCAGTATCATGGTGTGAATTCACCCTTAAAATAGTTTCAGTATATTTCGTTAGACCTTATATATATTTGGTTTCAAACTAAAGCCCGGTTTACATCTTATACCTTTAAACGAGCAATTCTTGTATGTATGTATGTATATATATATATTTATTTATAAATTTCTGTGATCTCGAAAACGGCTCTAACGATTTCGCTGAAAATTTGTATATGGGGGTTTTCGGGGGTAAACTATCGATCTAGATTAGTTTTATGTTTGGGAAAACGCGTGTTTTCGAGTTTTCATGCGTTTTTTTTTCCACGCAGAATATGGTCGCTAATTTCGGCGCGCGGGCCGCCATCGGCTTAGCTCAGTGGTTAAGAATGCTGACCAGTAGAAAGAGTGTTCCGGGTTCGAATCCCACTCGGTGACTTACTTTTGTTTTTTTTTATGTTCAAGTTTTTATATAATTTTTTATTTTGTACGGTTTTTAGACAAGTTTAAAAAAAATAGTTAATGTTTGAGATGTAACCGACCGAGCAAAGCTCGGTCACCCAGGTACTGTCTCCCAAAAGGAGGGATATGCGTTTCACCACTATGTCTTGTCAGTGACGTGCTTAGCTACTTTAAACATAAATCTTACCTATAAACTCGTACCGAAGAAAATACATTTCTCGCTACTATCCGACATTACATTAGGGTGGCATAGGGTAGACAAAATCTATGTGTCTAATCTGAAATGAACGCTACTGATGTTTGTATGTATGTTCACGTATGTGCTGCCATCTGGTGAGCCATGTTTGAAAGTATCGTGTCCATTGTCAGTCCCGGCGCGGCGCACGCGCGCCAGCTCCCGCGCCAGCTCGCGCAAGCCCGAACAACCCGAGGCCGACGAACAACCCGCCCCGCCGCCGGAGCCGCGCCCTAAACGCACTAGAGCTAAGAAGGTAACATTATATTTTCATTCAAAGGCCATTTTATAACTTACTTTTTACTTGGATTTCCCCTTTAATAGTGCAAATTTTGCGTTTTGAATAAAACTTATATAGTTATTCAATAATAATAAAAGAAAAAATAAGAAAATATTTTTTGCTTTTTAATTCGTCCAAAAATGTCTTTCATCAATTTCTAATTTTTTTATTATTTATAGTCTGTATTTTATAACCAAAATAAGATAAGGAACACTTTTGACATCGTACCTGATTAAAACATCGTTTTTTAATTTCCTCTTATTTTCTTTAAGTACTTTCACATTTGTCATGACCCCTCTCCTCCAATGTGAGAAAGTAACACTTTATTGTACCAAAAACATAAATAGTTATCAGAAATATATACAGTACAATTATACAAAAGGCGACCTTATCGCCAAGGCAATTTGTTACAGGCAAACTAAAAAACAATTGGCTTGTTACACAGATTATTAGTATACGTATTTTTACTTTTCTCTTATTAGCAAATAATGACGGAGATACAGCGCATTTAAATTTCGCGTGATGTCACGATTAGCGAGGTGCAGACCACTCATTTCAAATCTACTACTCTTGCATACAGAAATAAATAAATAAATATTGATTATATTGAAGATTGTTTAAACTTTCCACAGAAAGCGTCAGTAACGCCCGCACCGGACACCGAGGACTCGACACAAACGGAAATCAGTGCAACGGGTAAGTTTACCAAGTTATATTTTGAGTTTATAAAAATATTAAGAATTAAATTTGACTTTAAGATTTTCACTGATTGAATTATTATTTATTATCTGTACCATTATTTAAAAAAAATAGGTATTCATTTTGTGCATTCATCAACTTTACTATGCTGGTCTGGGAGAAATAAAAAAACTTAGAATGTACCAGCTGCTTCTCTTCCCACGCAGATCGTAAAAGCCGATCGAGGGAATGGGCAAAAATGCAAATCATGTTAACAGGCGATGCGGCTAGCAACCCATCACTGTATTGATTACTTTTCCATCTTCTCGCCCACCATGACGCTAAAAGTGGCTTTTGGGTCTTGCGGCCCTGGGCTTTGCATAGAACCGCAAGACCCAAAATGCTCTGTCTGCCCCATTAGGGATAAAGACGTGATAGTATGTATGTATGTATCAACTTTACTACAGGATGTTCATTTTGTGCATTCAACGACTTTTGTTTTTTTTTTTATGTGATTTTTTTAAACATTGTCTTTATTTTTATACAGCTTCTCCAGCAGAGAAACCAAGACCAAAGAGAACGCGAAGAGGACAGAAAGCAGCGTAAGTATTCAATATGGCGCCCTATACAGGATGATTTTGAACTCCCTAGCTTTATTTAAGGAACGCACTATATATGTGATATAAAAAATACATGTTGAATTACTTTTAACTCGTTTCATAGTTAAAACCAAAGATATCAGGCGTCAAAGATATCCCAAAAATAAACGAATTTGTCGCCCGCGCCGCGCCCGTAGTGGTAAAGGCCGCGCGAGACGCGTTTACGCCGCAAGGTCATTGATCTTTATCGTTACGTACCTATTGTATTACGTTTTATAAGGGTAAATTCATTTTGATGCTCAAATGGCTGCTTATACCTCGCGTTTCTACCATTTACACGGTAGCACGATCGTGGTGCGTATTTTATTAGCGTTTTCGCATGTTAAGTAGCCCTGGGTGTGCTATACTAGGATGGGTGACCGTAAGTGGCATAAAAATTTGCAGCCTCCTTCAGCTATCATCGTTAGATAGCCGTCGTAAAGCTGCCTTAAGGCAGCTTGTAAAAATCTTGCAAACAGTGTTGGCCACTTTCGTAAACAAACGATAAACAATAAAGGCCGAATTTGGTCTTAATTTTATACCTAATCATAAGTCGCAATTTCCCTTCGTACTTTACGGGCTTAGTACCTTCAAAATACTGAAGCTGTTATTGTTACTAAGCAAGGAAAAAACATAAGGTACTTACCTAAACACTAATAAAAATGATAGGTACGTAGAATAGTACGTAATTAATAAAGCATTTACAGCTTCTGCATCGCCGAGCTGCATCTCGCGGGCTGGCTCGGGGGTTCCGCTCAAAAAACTCGAAGATGTCATCTTCTATCTCGACGACTAGACGTGGCGCTTCGCATCCTCATGCATGGGATGGTATCTCGAATCCACCGGCCACAATCGTTTGGCGGTGAGCCACTGTAGCATTCGTTATGCCTTGAGCACGAAGTCGAGGAATGCTCTCACTTTCGTAGAGCCTCCTGGCTTCCCCAGTTTTCCCCACTTAGAATGTATACATGCGCACCATTTCGTAATACTCTCGTGCGGAATACGACATTGTTATGGATAAGATAAGAGACGCGCGCGGGAAAAGAGCTTTCACAACCTCCTGTGACGCGAGGGTTTTGCCGACTGCCGACTGGGGCGGCCGGCGCGGCGCGTGCGATTAGCGACAGGGTGGCGCGGGCGAGGCGAACGAGCAATGGTAGCGGCGCGGCGGGATTGCACGAGTGAATCAGCTGTGTGTGTGTGCGGCCGTGCGGCCGGCTGAGCGAGTTCATTCATTATTCGGTTGGCCATGTATTGAAAATTTGCGGATTTTTCGTGATAATTATTTTAAAACTTTTTTTTATTTTTTTTATTGCAGTTTTGTGTTCTATTAGTGATTCTGATTCTAAGATTTCAATAAAGCTAGTGGGTTTAAAATCATCCTGTATTTACCATAGAGTAAGGAACCAAAAAAATTAATCTAATCATACCGTATAGGGTATTAAATGAGAGGGTTAAGAAGCACATTCCAAAAATATTCAATGTGGAAGGAACCTACACGTAATAATTTGAACCACGGGCTATACTAGATGGCTACAGCATAATAAAATTTAAATAAAAGTCAAAAAACAAAAAAAACACTTGACAGCTGCATACTTTAGTATGGAAATGCCAATTTTTTTTAATTTTTTTGCGTTTTTGCTGTTATATTAATTCCATTATACTATAGTGATATAGTATAGCCCGTGATTCGTTTTATTTTGGGTATGTCCCTTCCACTTCTTCCCTTACCCTTACACCTTTAAACATCTTTACCGCTTACTTCCTACTGTCCTCTCAACAACTCGATAAATGTACTTTTCTCTCAAAAATTTGTTCATAAAAATATGACATTTACAGAGAAAAGCAAGAGTCACCGAAACCAGAGGAACAGAAACCAGAAGAAGTACCAAAACCAACGCCGAAAGACGAACCGCAGTCTCCAATAATACCACAGAAACTGCCTCCGAAAGAAAAGAAGAAAGAAGTGAAATCTAAAATACCGGTCAGTGACAAGAAAGATGCCACACCGGAGGCCAAAGTTACGGTAAGTAATAGATAATCATTATCAGGTCTTTTTGTCTCCACTGCAGGAGCACGACCATCTCTAAACTACCAGAGCCATACTTGGCCAGAGCAGCCAGAGGACTTGGCCTACACTGTCCACGCTGGCCAGACGGGTTGGAGAGGTCTAATTGATGTTTATAAGCTTTGTTTAGCTTGTATTTTCTAAGTCACCTTCTTCGACATCCACGGGAGGACTTGGAGTGGTCCTATTCTACTCTGCCGGAAACCACACGTCATTCAGTTCGGTTCGACGGCGGCTTCTATGCGTATCGATGGTTTATTTGTTTTTTAATATTCTAAAGGTTCTTGGCGACCTCCGTGGCGTAGTGGTCACCAATCTAGTCCACCACCCAGAGGTCCCGGGTTTGATCCCCGGTCAGGGCAAGTTAGAAAATGGCCTTTTTTCAAATTGTCCTAGGTCTTGGATGTTTATCTATATATGTATCTACACTAATATTATAAAGAGGAAAGATTTGTTTGTTTGTTTGTTTGTTTGATTGTATTGAATAGGCTCCGAAACTACTGGATCGATTTTAAAAATTCTTTCACTGTTGGATAGGTATGTTATCCCTGAGTGACATAGGCTATGTATGTACCACGGGCGAAGCCGGGATGGACTGCTAGTTTGATATAAAATATAGTATCGTTGAGTTAGTATCCCATAAAATAAGTCTCGAAATTACTTTGGGGCTAACTCAATCAGTGCAATTTGTCCCTATATATTTATTTACTTAAAGGACCTAAACGAATCTTTTTAGGAACCAGAAGTCACTCAGCCGACCAATTTGGACGAGACGAGAGTGTTACAGAAGATCGATACCACCATGGATATGGACAAAACAGTAGTACTTCCCAATGGGGTGTACAATCATGCACCAGTCACACCCACCGCTAAGAATGTAAGTGTTTGTTTGTTTGTTTGTTTGTTTGACAACACTGGTGTCAGATTTTTCAGGCTGCCTAATGGCATCTGGCATAGCTTGATGACTGCCATACAATGATGACAGCTGGAACTAACGGCTTATACGTGCCTTCCGAAGCACGGAGGAGCTCGAGAAAATTTTATGCTACTTGTGTTCACCCATCCAAGTGCGGACCACGCCTGGTGTCGCTTTACTAACGAAAGCGCTAGTAATGCGCACTCCTAACGTAACTCTTTAAAGCAGAATGTAAGTCTACCGACATAGAAAGGGAAGCAATCCAAACATTACATATTTGGAACGCGTGGCAATTTTACACTTTTATTTTTAGCCTATACTGTCCTACTGCACGGCAAAGGCCTCCACTCACCACTCCAACTCTGTTCGAGGGCCTTTTAGGCCCAATCCCTGCAGTAAGAGTCAAGCTCGTCCCTTTTCCTAAAATGACCCTTATTTAAAAAAATATTTAAGTATTTACATTACACCATCCTACCAAATTTCACCTGATGGTTTAGTAGATTTGGAGAAAATTGGCTGTTACAGACGTACAGACAGAAACATGCACGAGTGATCTATAAGGGTTCCTTTATTTTTTTGTACAAAACTAAAAAGTTTTTTTTTTTTTTTGCGTGGAACTTATTATTTATAATCTTTAATTTAATAATGTATGTATGTTTGTTTCAGCGCATCATGAACGACACTGTAGTTATTGAGACCTGTGACAGGGAGACCATAGTTTTAGAGAAACAAAACGTAATCATGGATGCTACCGTCGTTCTGGACAAAGGTAAATAAAATATGCAAAAACGACGTACTTTTACTATTGAAAGTCGAAATATAAAAATTATAATTGTTAGGTACGTCGAGATACAAGAAGATAATACTTTATTTTTTTGGAGGTGTGATTTAGCGTTTTTCGGCGCCAAATTGTAAGCTGTCAAACTAAACCTATCAAGTAGGGTATCAAAATGAAGGAAATTAAAAGATAACAAATATTACAAAAATACACGCTGACTTTTCATTGGTTTTTGGAAAAGAAAAAATGTCGTATAATAAATTCCTTTATCCATTTATGCACGTAATTCAAATTAAGGTGAAAAAGTTGCGAAAATGATTTTCGTTCGAGAACACGTAGTTACGCCCGTCCAAAATCGCCATGTGACCCGGAAGAACTCCGGCCGTCCGTCAGGCGGGGCGCCTAGCGGCGGTACTACTAATCGATCTCACGTTTTACTTTCGAGTTTAGTCAAAGACTAGCTAAAAAGGTCTTACTTGAAGTGACTTTTTGACAAAACAAGTAAAATCACCGTGTATATGCAATGTATCCTATCCTACTAATATTACAAATGCGAAAGTGAGTTTGTATATTTGTTACCACTTCACGCTTGAACCTATTTAGATGAAATTAGATATGGATATAGTTTAATACCCAGGGAAGGACTGATAGTTTTTATCCCGAAATTCCCACGGGGAGGTAGCATGTTTATGAATGAGAAAATTAAATGTCATTTATCAAATTAGAATTTTCTCAAGTATGTTTCCTGTTTTTTTTTTTTATAAATGAATTGTTTTCCAGATCCAAAAGCAAACAACATAAGCGAAGACAACTCTATACTGACGGATGACAACAGCGATGTCGTAGAACACACGCCTCCCAAACCCGTACCCGTTGCTCAACCCACGTAAGTGCTCATAACCTACGTTTTCATGGTGAAACTTGCAGTGGTGATTCTTTCTATAGAATTTGTATGAATTATAGACTAATGAAGTCATTGTTTCTGGAGTCAAATAACCTTGTTAATAGTAAAATTGAAATCGAGAAGTAATAGCCGGAACAGTTTTAACGATGTAACTATAGTTACTTTTTTGGAATTCCTTTGTGCAAAAAATTTTTCAACCGGCCCTCGCCCACCGTTAACGCTTCATGAGGATGCAGTTGTTTGTGCTCAGTCTTTTAGTCGCCTCTTAGGACATCTACAGGAAAGAATGCGAGTGATGTAACTTAAGACTAGTACATCCCCTAACTATACAATCGATGTTGATAAAATTTCTATGGGACCAACTGACAAGTATGTATGTAAATATATTTCAAACAAAAAAAGAATTATCCAAATCGGTCCAGGCATTTTCAAATAATCGTTGAACATACATAAAAAAAAAGGAAGTGACGAGTTTTAAACCTCCTTCTTTTTAGAAGTCGAATGTTTATTATGTCTCAATGTTTGTGCAGGTCGGCCGTGAAGGAGAAAGTGCAACAGTTCGAAGAGATGGCGTCACGAGTCACGCGGACGAAGACGCGGGCTATGGCCAAGAAGGTACAGTTTAAACAAACATTTCTACATCGATATTAAGTCGTACCGTAGTTCCGTTACACATCACTAGATGACGTTCTTTACAGTCGGGGTTTTATTTTTATTTGTCTAGCAAAGAAACTTGTAGGGTTATTTATAGGGTTTTTAGGCATTCTAGATGCATTATTATACTTAGTGAACGGGCTACTCACGTAAAGTATAATAATAACTATATCTTACGTTAGTTTTAATAAAAAAAATAATTGGCCAAGTGTGTGTCGGGCCACGCGCAGTGTAGGGTTCCGTAGTTGCGAATGCCAACGTTGAGTTCTTGCCACTAAAAACGTCTAAAAACTAATATCTATTGAATTTGTATGAAAATGTCTTTTTTTCAAGTACATTTTATAAGTTGATCGCCTATAACTTTTTAATTTGTATACCCTACTTGGCTCTGATAGTTTTCCTTCAAACTACATTATATATGCTATAATTGTGATTTTTTTCACGTGGCCATATATAACCGTTTAGCAGATAGAGGGGGGGGGGGGGACACTTGACTCGAACAAAAATTTGAACTTTAAATCCAAATATTTCAGAAACGGATCCCTAAATCGAAAAATTGTGTTTACAAACTAACAATATTTTTGAAAGATCTATTCAACGATACCCCACTCAATGTGTTTGTTGAGAAAAAAATATTGACTACGTCTTTACTTGTATGGCAGCTACACTGAAAAAAATTTTTTTTCCATATTTTAATTTACGACTTTTTCGCCATAATTAATATACATATCCATGCCAAATTACAGCTTTCTAGTACTTATAGTTTCTCTGTAGGACCGTGGACAGACAGACAGACAGACATGGCGAAACTATAAGGGTTCCTTGTTTACTACGGAACCCTAAAAATGCAGTACTAAAGTACTCAAACTAAATAATGAAATAAGAAATGGTGAAAAAAATCCACGTGAGCTGGACTTGAATCAGCTATCTTGGTCTTGATATGTATACTCTGTGACTTTTCTTTGGTTTTGAAGCCGAAGGCCACTTCATAAGGATTGTTGGTGAGAGAATTAGCTAATTAAAAAAAAAAATCACAAACAAAAAATGTTGACTTAAACTGGAAAGTGAAATCGTGAGATCAACTAGTAGTGACGCTGTCAGACGCCGCCGGGCGCCCGGAGTTCATCAAGGTCACGTGGCCGCTTTGGACGGGGTAACTACGTGGTCTCGATCGAAAATCACTTTTTTATCTTATGTCATACACAAATTTGAATAACGTATATGGGTAGAAGAATTTATTTCCTATAAAACATTTTTTCCCAAAAACAATAAAAAGTCAGCGTGTATTAAAGTTTTTTTTATTTACTTCTCAGGAGGATGCGACAGAAAACCACACACCTCCGGATAAAGTGTCGAAGGTTATCTTCTCCGCTGAAACTCTTAGCAAAATGAACAACCTCATTTTCAACGGGAAACCACAACAGGTAAAATTTGGTACTTTCCAACAACCCAAATCAGATACTTTTTTTTAAGGAAAAAAAATCATTTTCGACGGGTTTTTTTTTTTTGGCTCGACGCTGTTGCGTATTTAGCCAGGCTCAAGTTAATAAAATGTGGGAACATTCAATGTGAAGTAAATATATATATATGTACAATCAAAGGTTGGTATAGGTCCTTTGATTGCTTTAAGGGAGCTTCTGGCGACAAATCTATACGAGTCCACTGGTTTTCATAGCCGATTGAGTGGCGGACGGCGCCTACAGACGCCCACCGCAGTCCGCAAATTAATATCACTACAGCCGCACTATGACTGTTCACTTTAAACATTTTACATATTGTCCATGAGAATGATCATTTATAACACCAAACTACACCAATTTCATATTATAAAGTCCACTAGAATCAATTTGCAAAACAATTTAAAGCAAACTCCAACTGAACCCCTTGACTTCCCGCCAAAAACCTTCTATGGGATTTGCATGTAGTATAGACAAATGTGGTAATATTTTCTTGGAGTCAAATAGCGCTCTTAAGGTCATTCCCAAATTTTCCGGGGTCTAGTGGCGCCCCAATTTGATATAAATCATTTGAAAGGAAACTGTGATATCATAGCTAAAAGTGGCCGTTTTTCGCAAATGTGCGTAGAAAAGCTTCACGTTTGCACTTTAAAATTATAAACAGTAGTTCATAAAATAGTTAAAAAGGTTATCTAGGGTTTGACCAAGACGAAATTTTAAATGATATCACTGTTTCCTTTCAAATGATTTATTTTAAACGAGGGCGCCACTGGACCCCGAAAAATTAATGTCAATATGATCATGACAAGTGACATTATTTCGTCATGTTTTTATTTTCTTTACAGTACCAAATAATTTATTTTGACCCAGGAAAGTAACCAATTTTTAAACAATGAAATCTGGTTACTTACCTATGGAAAGTTTTTTCTTTACACTTTGTCTCTTCCTTGTATAACTATTAGTACTTGGGCGACCGAGCTTTGCTCGGTTATATCATATTCTGCGTGAAAAGATAAACGCATGAAAACTCGAAAACACGTGTTTTCCCAAACATGAGACTAATTTAGATCGATTGTTTACCCCCGAAATCCCCCATAAACTAAATTTCAGCAAAATCGTTAGAGCCGTTTCCGAGATCACAGAAATTTACACATAAATAAATATACAAGAATTGCTCGTTTAAAGGTATAAGATATACCTGATTCTTACCGTATTTTAAGTTTAACTCACACCAAGTCATTTTAAATTACGTTTTCGTATGTTTTATAATACTTACTAAGAAATCTTCCTATTCCAAATATGTAACTTAAAACTTTCATCTGGACTTCTAATTTATAGTTTCTTACTGTTTTCTAAACCCAGATCTCAACATCTGCTTCGAAACCTCGAGCAAACGTGCCCGTACCAACAAAAACTGTTCCCGTATCGGCTTCCAAAATTAGCGCCATTAATAAAGCGAAAGAGGCCGAAGAAACTCTAAAGAGGGAGAAAGAAGATGCGAGGAAGAAGAAAGAAGCTCTACTAGAAGCTAAGAGAGAGCAACAGAGAAGGTAAGATATGCTATAGAGAAGGTATTTTATATCTTTAAAGCAGTGAAAGTGTCTTAGATAGCACGGAATGAATATAAGTATTACATACAGAACGGAATCTTAGGAGATTCCGTTCTTTGGTCCCGCGCAATATGCGTCGCCGTTCCCCGTCCCCGCACCTCTCCCCCGTTCTTGCCTTATCGCGTGTGTTGGCGAACACACACATTGTCGTGTGCACGGATGTATAGTTTCGTTTGTAGTAGTAGTAGGCATTAATAATACTCTTTTTATGAAGGTGCCGTACCTGTGCTTGGGATTTGTTGTGTAATCTCCTGTAAGCACAGTTTTCAGTATCCTTGGTTACGAGGGGTCTTCGGATCTTATAACCCTGAGCTCTGTTTACATCGTAAAGGATTGTGCAGTTACTTCTAAAACGAGCGCTATTAACAAGGAGATAGAATCCGAAGAGGGAGAAATATATCTAAACTAATATTATAAAGAGGAAAGATTTGATTGTTTGTTTGTTTGTTTGCATCGAAAAGGCTCCAAAACTACTGGACCGATTTAAAAAATTCTTTCACCGTTGGAAAGCTACACTATCCCCGAGTGACATAGGCTATATTATATTTTCAAAAAAATTAGGGATCCTTACTAAAACTCCAATAATGTAACCCAACGTGTAAAAAAAAAAGACTTAAAAAAATCCTTACATCGCGTGCGCTGCCGAAACTATTGATGATGGAACAAAATAATGTACTACAACTTTATAGAACACATCATTATCTACAAAAAGTATCGTGGCAGCATATGTCTAACTATTATAGTTAAGTCACAATACGTGTTATTTTAGAGACTCCAAATTTAGCACATAAGTTCCTTATGAGGCCTAGGGGTGCATTAAGAAAGGATTTTTCAAAACTCACCCCTTAAGGGGATGAACCGGGGTCCAAAGTTTGTATGGAGAAACAAAATTAGTTGGACGATTTTATTCGAAACTTCGCAGAAGTATTCCTGGCGATAAACGAGTAAATATCTGTTTCACGATTTTTAAAAATTCAACCTCTAGAGGGATGAAATAGGGTGACCTGCCTATACCATGCTGAAGCGTTCCGTCGCTCTGTCTCTGGCTCTAGCAAATTACGGAAACTGGAATGGGAACGACAATGGAAACGGCAACGGGAACAGGAATGGGAACGGGAATGGGAATGGAAACGGGAAAAATAGAAATTGACTTATTGGTGACTGACTGAAATATGAACTCACAGTAAAAACCGCTGGGTCTAGAGACTCCAAATTTGGCACATAGATTCCTTATGATGGTGCCATTATATAGGTGCACTAACAAAGGATTTTTCAAAACTCACCCCTAAGGGGGTAAAACGGGGGTCCTATGTTTGTATGGAGAGCGAAGTTTAGTCAGACCATTTTATTTAAAACTTTGCAGGAGTACTTCTGGCGGTAAATTAGTGAATACGTGTTTCAGAATTATTCAAAATACAACTTATAGAGAGATGAAATGGGGCTAAAGCGTCCGGTCGCTCTCTCTCACGCTCTAGCAAATGATGGGAACTTAAATGAGAACTAGAACGGGAACGGGAACGTAGCGGGAACGGGAACGGGAACGGGAAAAGATAAGCTAACTGGATTGGTAACTGATTGACATATCAACGCACAGCCCAAACCACTGGGTCTAGAGACTCCTTTGGCACTGAGAAAGGACTTTTCAAAACTCATTCCTTAAGGAGGTGAAACGGGGTCCAAAGTATGTATCGAAAAACAAGATTAGTTAGACCATTTTATTCAAAACTTTGCAGGAGTTCTCTGGCGGTAAATGCGTAATAGGATTTACAAAATTCAATCTTATAACAACCACTTTTGACTTCTACGCGGACGAAGTCGCGGGTTACAGCTAGTGTATAATATAATAGGTGGACTTAACGCAAAAACATTCTCTCCCTTTCAACCTTTGGGAACCATCATGCGGCTGACATAAGTTAATGAATTTCCAGGAAACGCGAAGAGAAGATGGCCGCGGCCGCCGCCGCCCGCGAGGCGGCGGACAGAGAGAGGCTGCTGCAGCTGGAGGCGGCGGCGCGCGAGCGGCTCGAGAAGCAGGCGCACGCCGACCTCGGCAAGCTGGAGCGGCAGAGGGAGGCCGAGCGGGTGAGCGGGACAGATATATTGTTTATACACACTAACTGCGTCACATCACATACAAATACACTTACAGACTAACCAAACCTATAGTATATTATGCGATCTCTTACAGACTATAACCAAACCTATAGCATATTATGCAGTTATAGTCCGGTCAAATTATTCCAAAATATTACAATGAAATTTTTTGAACTTTTAGAATTTTAGTAATAATTTTTATTTCAGAATATTTATATGTCTGGGTAAAACACCAAAATAATAAAAGTACTAATATAATAATTTCTTATTGCAGAAAAAACAAGAGAACGCTCGCAAGGCGGCCGAGATAGAAGAAAGGAGACGAGCAGAAGATTTGAAACAGAAGCAGAAATTGGAAGAAGAACAGAGAAGAGAAGCCGCGAGGATGAAGCAGATACAAGAGGCTGAGGCGTAAGTCTTCTCAACATATGTTTTGCTTTTCAATACAATACAAATTAACTTAATTGCACCATAATAAACATAAAAAATTACAAAAACAAGAAACAAAAAGCTTTTCGTGTGTGTTAGGGCGTAAACTGCGTCAACGGGAACAGTCGTGTTTAATCTATCTCTGTCACAAACTCTACGTGCGACATAGACAGCCATTTCACGCACAAAAAATAATGCTGATGTGGTGACATTTAGCTAGAAATATTCAATGCGATTTACGGTTCACAATCCAAAGTTCAAGCACGCTTAATGTTCCTTAACACGCGTGATTACTGTTTATTCCAGGACGAAAAAAGAAGCAGCGTTGATGGCCAAAGAAATAGAGAAGAGGCAGAAGGAGTACATAGAGAAACACAAAATCAAACAGAAGATGGAGGACAGAAGTGAGTAAATGTTGACTTTCGTAGTACTTTTACATTACAATTTCTTGAATTCATATAATTTAATAGATGCGCCCCGCGGTGTTACCCGCACCTAAAATTGCCTATGGGTAATCCAGGGTGTCGGCTTCCTGCATACCAAATTTAATCAAAATTGGTCCAGCCGTCTGCGCGTGAAAAGTAACAAACGTACACACACACTCAACAAACTTTCGCCTTTGTAATATAAGTGTAATTTATGATATAATAAATTACATAGTGCGTCGAATGAATTTTTCTGGGTCCAGCATTGCCCCGTTTGACATAAATTATTTGAAAGGAAACGAAGATAAATAAATAAATATATAGGGACAAATTACACTGATTGAGCTAGCCCCAAAGTAAGTTCGAGACTTGTGTTATGGGATACTAACTCAACGATACTATATTTTTATAACAAGTTATATAGATAAACATCAAAGACCCAGGACAATTTGAAAATATTATTCAAAATTTGGTTCCATGTGGCTCTAGATAACCCTTTTAATGAGTTGTTCCTCAAAAGGGTTATCTAGGGGGTTAGGGTTATGTTTAAAGATTAAAGTGAGAACGTGAAGCTTTTCTTAGCATTTTTGCCAAAAGTTGGTAGCAGTTTTTCGTAAAATCTTAAGAAAAGCTTCACATTCTCACTTTAATCTGTAAACTGACGTTCATAAAATAGTTTATAGGGTTATTTAAAGCCGCATCAGACAAAATTTTAAACGATATCTCTGTTTTCATATGTGATTTATTTCAAAAATAACACAAACTTAATTTTCTCTTGCTAAGAATTTCAAATACATACATATACATAATATCACGCCTGTTTCCCGCAGGGGTAGGCAGAGACTATGGACCTCCACTTGCTACGATCCTGACAAACCTCTTTTGCTTCATCTAAACTCATCAATCTCTTTATACATGCCCTTCGGTTACGGGTACTTTTTACCTCTCCTTTTTTTAGAACGTCTGCAATTTGGTCGCAGAAAGTTCGCCGAGGCCGACCTTTTCCTACTGTTCCCTTCACATTTGTCATATAAATATTTTTCGTCAATCTCTTTTCATCCATCCTTTCTATATGCCCAAACCATCTTAACCCTTTCCCTATTTTTGTCACAACATACTCTTTTACTCCACACCGCTCCCTTATGGCATCATTCCGTATTCGATCTTTCAAAGTAACACCACACATACTCCTCAGCGCTCGCATTTCAACTGCATTTATTCTACTTTCATGCTTTCTCTGCCATACCCAACTCTCACTACCGTACATTAAAGTAGGTATCAGTACTCCTTTATGAACAGCGAAACGTGCCTTTTCTGATACCTTCCTACTGCTCATAAAGGAATGCAACGCTCCATTCACTTAGTTACCCGCATTCACTCCTCTTTCACTTGATCAACTTTCACCCCATTTATTAAAATATTGCATTCAGTTGCACTATCGTCCTTTTCAAAAACCATAACTTTGGTTTTACCGACATTAACTTTCATACCCTTTTTCTCTAATGCATCATTCGTAACAGCTATCATCTTCTGTAATTCCTCCTCTGAGTCCGCAAGTAAGAATTTCAAAGAGTTTCAAAAATTTTGTTGACTGGTAGATGAAGCCTATGGCTTTAAGTCTCCTATAACATTTGTAATAAAGTTAAATAAATACGTAAACGGTCCCTTATTACATGTTATGATCTCGCAGTGCACAACACTCCACTAAAGATGGGCACTCCGGGCGCTCACTATCCACCAATGGAACCAGTGTACATGGCAGACGGCTTCCAGTACCTCAACTCTGATGAAGAAGAAGAGGAAGTCGCCAGGCCGGTACCTGCTTGGAGTACGAGCAAGGTGAGTCAATTGGCTGAATTGTTAACCAGATAGATTGTTAAAAATTTAACTGCCTCCGTGGTCCTATAGTCTAGGTGTTCACCTTGTGATCTGGAGGTCATGGATTCGATTCAAATGTTTATTCTCCGGGAGCTGACTACCCGCCCATGGAGCCAGTGTACATGGCAGACGGCTTCCAGTACCTCAATTCTGATGAAGAAGAAGAGGAAGTCGCCAGGCCGTTCCCTGCTTGGAGTACGAGCAAAGTGAGTCCATTGAACCAGATTGTTGAAAATTTAACTGCTTCTGTGGTCCAGTGGCCTGCATCCAGCGTCTTTCTGCAACATTGCGCAGGTCGTCTTACCATACATGTTCCTATATTTTTTTATTAATTTGACAGTATTAACCCTCGCTTTGTTTTGCAGGCCCGCAAGCTGAAGCTAGCGATCCAGTCGCAGCTGGCGCCGGCGCACGTGGACAAGCTGTTCTCGGTGCGCGTGCACAGCCCCGACCTGCGCGAGATCTTCCCCAGCATCGAGCGCTCCCGGCTCAAGCGGACCTCCTCCGCCGTGTGGCGGACCCCGCCGCAGCGGCTGCCCAAGGTGGCCGAGTGATGTGAGTCTGTGTGCATGTTTTGTTGTTGTATTATGTTACGGCACTGGATACTAGTCCTTAAGAGGCTACCTAAATTTTCCGGGGTCCAGTGCTGCCCAAATTTGGAATAAATCATTTGAAATAAAAAAACAGATGTAATTTAAAACTTTGTCTTGGCCTCGTGTGGTTTACGGCAGAGTAGAATAGGGCCACTCCAAGTCCTCCCGTGAATGTCGTAGAAGGCGACTGAGGAAATTCGAGCTAAACAAAGCTTATAAACATTAATAAGAACTCTCCAACCCGTCTGGCCAGCATGGGGAGTGTAGGCCAAGTCCTCTGGCAGCTCTGGCCAAGTATGGTTCTTGTAGTACAGTGAGGGTCGTGCTTCTGCAGTGGAGACCAAAAGACCTGATGATGATGATAAATGTCGGTTTTTCTTTGTTATTTTACACTTCTTTTAATTATCAATATACTATAGTGATCAAGAATACCCCTTGATTCGATTTATTAAGGATACGTCTCTTCCTCGTTGTATAAATAAGGAACGCCATAACCATAATGCTTTTATTTACCAATTATTTTTTTCTTTTCAGAAACCGCACGTCATCGGTTGGTTCAACGTTTTGTCGCTGGCGGCGCCTTGTAAATATATTATCGTGTATCAATTATGTCATAGTTTCGTTTAGATGCTACGTTTACGTAACACGAAGGATTTGTTATAGTTATCATAACTCATAATTGTTTCAATGACGAAATATGGGTAGTTTTGTAATTGGAAGTATTTTTTATCAGCCAGTTAAAGAGGTCCCCTCTAACGGGGTGAGGGGGGTCAAAACGTGATCATCCAGCAGTACATGTTTTAATAATAGCTTGCAAAGTGCTTGGTTTCTGTGCCTCCTTCAATTTTACGCCCAGGCAAGTGTCCCGAATAAGGAAGTTTGATCATATCCATATTCAAAATGATTTTAAATTTATTTGTTCAGAAAAACAGTTTTTTGATTGACTGACCGCTTTTTGACTCCGCGAGAAAGGAAATAAAAAGGAAGTTTTGTGTATATTAAGACGGATATGGTCAGGTATTTAGTAAAATATTGGAATATTTTATTGTACAGTTAACGGCACGAAACTCTAGCGCTGACCGTTATTGCACAAGAGTCAAAAATTAATACTGTACCCGTGCGCAGTATCCCCTCTACATTTTACTCAGCGCTAAACTTACGTACCGCTACCTCCATATATCTTATTTCTCGGTCCCATTTATCATATCGTAACACCGTTTTTTAAACTATAATGTTGCTCAAATACCATATTTATTTCATAATATAATCAATTGCATTTGTGTTAATACATCATCCAATTTTTTATAACTATTTATATTATACATGAATACATGGTAAACTGAGTAGATTATCTACTTTACTGCCTTATGATTTTAATTTTTCTCTTTGATGGTCTGTAAGAAAAAAGCTCCGTTCTACCCTGGGGTTGGTGGCGCTAGTGTCTACGGCTGCTTTGAAAAGCAATATAATCGTAACATAATTAGTTCTATTATTGTCCGCTAGAACTTAAAAGACTCAATACAGATATGAAATATATGTATAGTTTTTCAACTCGTAAAAGACCTTGGGGCTTGGAGGGTTGCTTTTGCTATTGTAAAAAAAATGAAATAATTTCAGGAACATAGAAATAAAACTTACTAACTACAATATATACGGTCTATACCATTTTTAAGGGTTAATTCAGTCCGTAATAGTGAACAACTTTCCCCAAGGAACGTACGTCGAATATGAAAAATTATTTTTGACTTTCATACAAATTCGGCTGATCGGTCAATTTGTATGGGAGGCCGAAAATGACTTTTTAAATGCGTGTTTCTTGGGAAACACGCATCGTAACAGATGATTTCTTGGGAAAAGTTGTTCAGTATCACGGACTGAATTCACCCTTAAAATAGTTTCAGTTTATTTTGTCAGACTATTTAAGTACTCTTTTTTCATATAAATACGTAGGCAAAAGGCATATTGCTCAGTAATAGTAATAGTTATTCTTCGTCTCAGCGCATTCCCAGTTGCATCTTCAACTGTGCGGCTTTCACTGTTTCTTCTCCAAATATGCATGTTGTGGTCACCCAAGGAGACCGAAGACCTTGCGAAAAAGAAATAGCTGAAACAGGCTAATGAGGCTATAGCAAGAGGTTCTTGTATGTTAAAGACGCATGTTAAGTTTCAAAACCAAGAGTTAAGCTCGCACCCCTAAACTCATGATAGTACCGCGCCTAGAATTATAACCCGACTTTACACATACATTTAACAATCAATACTAAAATCAATTTGCATAACAATTTATAGGAAGCTCCAACTAACCGTTAAACTCATGATAGTACCGCGCCTAGAATTATAGCCCGAATTTACACATAAATTTAATCTTATCTATTATTTAGAATTAAAATAGACGTAATATATGAAGCTTGTAGATAGTCGTACATTAGTAATAGTAAGAACGGCTCTTCCAATGAGGGTTTTCAAAAATATGGGACATCAGATGGCAGTACTGTGACGTCAGGTCCAATAAGCCGCTGTCACAGAATTAATAATAGTATTACATAAAGAACGGAAACTCGCACCGTCCCCCGCAATCTGGTGTCCCCGCAACCCCTCCCCCGTTATTGTGAGGTGTAAGCGCCAGTAAAACAGGGTTATTGGTAGTATTACGTTAACATTACGCGAGTCACTTAGGATTATTGAATTATAATGGTGAGAAACTGCGCACATTATCATTGTTTATCCACGGAAAACAATAAATAACGAAAATTTTATAGATTTCCGAGTGATAAAAACAGGTAAGCAAAGCAACAAATTCTGTGGTGGCGACCCTGATTGTTTAACTCACACATTTGACGTGTGCACGGACGGATTGTTTCGCTTGTAGTAGTACTAGGTATATATGCTGCTACGTTTGTATGAAGTGCCATACCTGTGCTGCTGTTATTGGATACATTTAACGGAGCAAAAGAACCTGTCAACTGATGGTCCAATGACAACAGTCGATTGGACCTGACGTCACTGTGTTGCCATCTAGTGGCACATTTTTTGAAAACCCTTTCGCAGTCTTACAAATCACTATACAGGGTTACTTTTTAAACGCGGACAACACTTTTAAGAAAGATCAGTGATACTGAACTACCTTCCATAAAAACTATTATCGATTATTGAAAAAAAAAATTCGGCTTCACATACAAATCAGCGTTCAGCCAAATGAAAATTGTATGGGAGGATGAATGTTTTTGATCGATTTTTAAAATATTTTTATAGAAAATAGACTAATATTATGGAGTGAACTGGCTCCAAAATTGTATCCGGTGTTTAAAAAGTAACCCTGTAGACCTAAAAATGTTGCAATAGAATTGAACAACCGAAATTATGCACAATAATGTAAATGCAAACGCGTTTCCTCGCAAATGGCGACTTAGTAGACACAAATCATCAACTCGCCGTGTGAATATTGGTTCATGAAGTCACGGAAATATCGACGCAATGAATTCGCTAGTCCGCTTCGGATGCAACGCCTTTGTAGTTCTTTATGCAAGATCTAGAAATAATGTACGCTTAGTGTAAAGTTTGTTATTGTATTTAAGCGATTTACACACTGCTCCGCACCCGTATTGTATGCAAGTATCTCAATTTGTACAGAAAACACGCTTAGGACAACATACTGACACCGCGTCTCTGCGCGTCGTTTTTGTATGGCGGTGCGGAGCAGTGTGCCAGTCGCTTTAGACCCCCTTATATTGTCGTACGATTTACAAACTAAGAGACAAGATGAAAACGTATGTGCCTTTATTTTTGAATCCCGAGTCTTAGAATTTGTACGTAACATACGTCATTATTAGCAATTAACGGCTATCGCCTACTACACCAGATCGACGCCGACGTCCCTACGGCACGACTCATAGTTGAACATTGAAATATCAGCTTTATAACTCGTTATTTTAAGGTCCAATTTAGACGCTAGTTTTTTGCCTGTCACATAAAATTAAATTAAATATTAAAGCAATTGTTTGTATGGTCAAAGATAATATAATTACGTTACAGATACCCAACGCCATAGAAACTATTGGAGAGCCCGTAAGTAGGCAATACTAGAGTTGCGGGGTAGCCTCACAGAGATGGCAGCACACGACTAGCAAAAAATGACAAAGGAAGTGTTGAATATGCGTTAAAAATATTTATTGAATTTCATATAAGTCATATTCAATTAATTAGAGTACTACTTTATTTTAATAATTGGAATAAAAGATTTTAATGTTTTAATTATTACCATAAAGCGCCATCTAGTGACAAGGAAGAGAAATGATTGTTTATATGGCGAAGAGTAGGCATGGAATTGTTGAGTTTTTCAAGCATTGCTTCATTTAATAGGAGTGACAATAGTTTTAGAAAAGTATGATTGTAATTAGTCCGTCTTTTAGATTATCTGAAAATAACAGACCCATATTTTTCAGTTTACCAAAAAAAGTAAAAATTCTCCAAAGATACGGAGCGTCAAAGTTCCTTAGTGCGGGCTTGCGACGTCACCGCTAAGTAAAAATCGTGCCGTGACGTCATGCGAAATTTAAAAGTGCTTTATCTTTGTAATTTTTTGTTTTGCAGAGAAAAGGTAAAATACGTGTACAATATTTTTTAATAATCTAACCGCTTGTTTGCAATAGGGAAAAATCTTGCCATGTGTAGACTTTTAGATAGCGTAAGATGCGTGTACCGACAGCGTCAAGTTGATGTAATGGACGTTAGCCTTGAAATATTAGTTTTTGGTAAGGATTGCACGACTGACCCAAAAAAAAGAAAGTGTAATGTTTTTAGGGTTCATGCAGGCTGTAAAAGACTTTAAGATAGCGTAAGATGCGTGTACCGACAGCGTCAAGTTGATGTAATGGACTTTAAGCCTTAAAATATTAATTTTTGGTAATTATTGCACGACTGACTCCAAAAAAAGAAAGTGTAATGTTTTTAGGGTTCATACAGGCTGTAAATCTGTAACCTTGCTTTATTCTCAGACGTACGTATACCGATCATTCTAAACAACTTTCCTCGAGGAACATAGGTGAAAAAAATACTTCCCAAACTAAATCTATCTGCTCATGAGCAATTTTGTAAGGGATATTTTGACCTTTTTCCTTGGGAAAAGTTGTTCAGTATGATTGGTATAGGTACGTCTGAGAATATGGCTAGGTTACAGATTTACAGCCTGTATATGTATGAGGGTTATTTTAATTTCGCCGTGACTTCGAAATGCCTGCACTGATTTAGATGTTTGTTGTCATTAGAATCCTTACATTATTTCGAGTATACAAAAAAACCGACTTTAAGGTGTAGAGGTGTCTTGGGAGTAATCTAACGTATATTTTTTAATGTATGTTACATTTAAAAAATATACATTCGAAACAAAAATTTTTTATTTGATTAAAAACAGGCAATTTTTTAGGGTAGTAGTGTTTCTTTATAATTTTATAAAATTAAAAATGACTTTCTAATGATATCTAGATTTTAACCCGTGACTTGGTAATCATGTAATTATATTCGTTTGTGTCGTGACTCGTTCACGTGTTTTAGATTAATTTTAACGTTAAGACTGTTATTCAATTTCGATAGTAAGTTAGAATAAAAATTTACATCGAGTAATTTGACTTTTTGTTTACCCTCGCAGCAAAATTTCGTCTTGACCAAACCCTAGATAACCTTTTTAACTATTTTATGAACTACTTTTACTACAGTACTACTAACTACAGTTCATAAAATAGTTAAAAGGGAAAATTCAGGTAGCCCCTTAAAGAGCTACCTAAATTTTTCCGCTGTGCTGCCATTTAAAAGGAAACAGAGATATCATTTAAAATTGTCTTAGCAAAGCCCTAGATAAAGTCCTTCAAAGTATTCAAACTACTGTTTATAGTTTAGTGGCAAGGTCAAGCTTTTTTACGCACATTTGCGAAAAACGGCCACTTTTAGCTAATGTGCGCAGAAAAGCATCACGTTCTGACTGCAACAGGGCAGCACTGGACCCCGGAAAATTCATGTACGGCCTTAAACTGTAAACAGTAGTTCAAAAAATTGTTGTTAAAGGGTAATCTAGGGCTTGATCAAAACAAATTTTCAAATTAGATAAATATATAGGGACAAATTACACAGATTGAGCTAGCCCCAAAGTAAGTTCGAGACTTGTGTTATGTGATACTAACTCAACGATACTATATTTTATAACAAATACATATATAGATAAACATCCAAGACCCAGGACAATTCGAAAAAGGCCATTTTCCAACTTGCCCTGACCGGTAATCGAACCCGGGACCTCTGGGTGGCGAACTAGCATGGTGACCACTACGCCGCGGAGGACGTCAAATTAAATCTGTTTCCTTTCAAAAAATTTAGTTTTGAAATGGGGTCAGCACTGGAAAATCGTCGAAAAATTCAGGTACCCCTAAGGCTCAATTCACACCGGGATGGAAGCGGCTGGAAGCGGCCGACAAGGAAGAGAAGGCGCGAGGATTCGAGTGATCGCGCGAGCTTCCATCCCGGTGTGAATTGAGCCTAATTATTAACCTTGGATTTTATTATTTTAATCATTTTAATGAAAAAGGTTATTTTGTGTGCGTTACTCTACCAAGAAAGTAGCTCCTAGAGAGATATGAGTGGAAGTTATAATTAGTACCCAATATGCTGTAAATGTGCCCGGCATAAATAATTTGTGGGGGTTGTCGTTTTGGAAAAAAATGGAAAAAACGGTTCCTGCTAGGGTAACGTTGTTTCAGCAGGAAAATTCTAAACTACCTATCGGAGGGAGTGACAATATGCATGGTCAGATAGCTTATGTAAGTGGAAGTATGTGCGGCGAATATGGAGTATGTGACGGTTCAGGTTTTTAAGATATCGAGTTTCCTGCTGGAGTAACGTTTAGCGAAATCGGTGTGCTCTAAAACTGTTACATGTGCGGATTTAGAATAATTTTACATGAGTAGCTCTTAATTTGTGCGCATGGCACACATAATTAGATTTAAGAAAGTACTTATAATTTTCGAGTAATAGCGCTTTTTTGAAAACAAGAAAAAAATTCGTAGCTCCGAAATGAGATAACGTATAAGCTCACTGAAAACTGCATTCGGTCCATCTTGACGCCTATTATAACTATAAAAATATTGGAAAGTGTAGTTACATCAGTTATTAAATAATATTACAAAAGTCAAAATTACCCTATCATAATTTTGACGGTCAATATACAAGAAAACGAGTCAATCCTAGACGTGCGGGTATGAACCAAAAATTAGTACCTAAAGTCATATAACGCATTGCGAATTTTGAGATAAAAATGTATCGTATATAAAAGGATATAAACAAAAAACAAAACCTGGAAATAAGGGCTGATAACCCGACCAAATTTGAATGACTACAAAAAAGCGGCGGTTTCATACATATCAACGACCTTCTAACTTAGTCACGAACAGGTCGAAACGTGTTTAGCCGAAGTACACTGAAGTAGAAAAGACAAATCAACATTATTTAAATTTGTAGATAAAAAACCTAATAATTGACAAGAATATGAATTTTGTTTTCCTATTATGTACTGCCTATAATTAAGCAAAAATAAAACCGGCCAAGTGCAAGTCATACTCGCGCACAAGGGTTCCGTACTATTATCTATAAAAAATCACGTTGTTAGTATGGGAGCCCCGCTTGAATATTTATTTTATTCTGTTTTTAGGGTTCCGTACCCAAAGGGTAAAAACGAGTCTTATTACTAAGACTCCGCTGTCTGTCTGTCACTAGGTTGTATCTCATGAACCGTGATAGCTACAACGACAGTTGAAATTTTCACAGATGATGTATTTCTGTTGCCACTATAACAAAAAATACTAAAAATCGGCCAAGTGCGAGTTGACTCGCACACGAAAGGTTCCGTATCATTATCTAGTAACTAGATCACGCAAAAGTATATGCACTTCGCGTTTATTACTTATACATTTTGGCATTTTTGGCTTATAAAAAATAAACTTTTTGAAATTACACTAGAATATTTAAGTGAGACCATAAATATTAAATCTATGAGTATGAACAAGACGATCAGGGTGGCTGCTCTTGTTGAATCGTTCGATTCGTAGCAGGAATCGGGGGCATTCGTCTTCGGGCTAGTTAGCTTTGCCTGCTTGCGTGCGGTGCCGGCCGAGCCCACGCAGGTAGGTACTCGCTATGATACGTACTTGCTATGATAGTTTACGCTCGACGATTCATAACGGTAAGGTGTAAGTGGTAGGTATTTATGTTTGAATGTAGAGTTTATTTTACAAGTGTAGTTTGATGTGATTTACTAAATATGTACGGTAATTATACTATGTGCTATTTTATTTCGTACAAATATTTTAAGGGGTGATACAGTCCATCTTTTTGAACAACTTTCCCCAATAAATGAATATCGAAATACAAATAATTGGCCAAGTGCGTGTCGAGCCACCCGCAGTGTAGGGTTCCGTAGTTGCTAAAAATATCTAAAACGTCTAATTATTTATTGAATTTGTATGAAATTTAACTTTTCGAGTACAAGGTTAACAAAAAAAGTCACAAACTTTTTTTAAAACTTTTTTTAACTCTAATAGTTTCTTTTAAACTACATTATATTTACTATAGCTGTGATTTTTTTCATGTGTCTATATATTACCATTTAGCAGATAGATAGGGGGGACACGTGACTTTAACAAAAAAAATCACTTTAAACATAAATATTTCAGACACGCTTTCCTAAATCGAAAAATGGGGTTTCCAAGCTCACAATATTTTCGAAAGACCTATTCAACGATATCCCACACAATGTGTTTGTAGAGAAAAAAAATATTGACTTCCTCTTTACTTGTCTAGCAGCTACCCAAAAAAAAAAAATTTTTCATACTTTATGTTACGACTTTTTCGCCATGATTGGTATACATATCCATGCCAAATTATAGCTTTCTAGTACTTATAGTTTCTAAGTAGGACCGCGGACGGACAGACAGACAGACAGACAGACATGGCGAAACTATAAGGTTTCCTTGTTTACTACGGAACCCTAAAAAAGAAATCTAAAGTAACGACATGAAGTTACTACTTCGATTTTTAAAAAAACGTATTTCGTTATACATTTAATGGAAAAAGTTGTTCAAAATGACGGAATGAATCAACCTTTAAAATATGAACTTAATAAAAATGGACATTGTATATAAAAAATATTTTTATGTTAATGTGGGTACGCCACACACCCCCCTCCCTCTGAGGTCTTTTAAAGGAGAGTTTTAAATATATATAATCAAAGACTTCCTTATTGGAATCAAAATAGTGATGCGTTGCTGTCGGCATCGCCTCCCTAGTGTGTCAGAAAACCATGTCCATTATATATAACTAGCTGTACCCGCGGGCTTCGCTCCCCGTGGGAATTTCGGGTTAAACAGTACCCTATGTCCTTCCCCGAGTATTAAACTATATCCATACCAAATTTCATCCAAAGTGGTTCAATAGTTTAAGCGTGAAAAGGTAACAAACAAACAAATTTACAAACTCACTTTTGCATTTATAATATTAGTAGGATAGGATAGGATAGTAGGATTCTTAAGAATGAGGTTATAAACCTGCCAACAAAAACGCTCGGGTGTGAAGAAACAGAATTTCCGAAATACCTCTGAACGCGACTGTACGGACAACGGTTTAGGTTTATGACGTTCTATTAAGAAGGTCATCGATATGTATAAAACTGCCGCTTTTTTGTAGTCATTCAAATTTGGTCGGGTTATCAGCCCTTATTTCCAGGTTTTGTTTTTTGTTTATATCCTTTTATATACGATACATTTTTATCTCAAAATTCGCAATGCGTTATATGACTTTAGGTACTAATTTTTGGTTCATACCCGCACGTCTAGGATTGACCCGTTTTCTTGTATATTGACCGTCAAAATTATGATAGGGTAATTTTGACTTTTGTAATATTATTTAATAACTGATGTAACTACACTTTCCAATATTTTTATAGTTATAATAGGCGTCAAGATGGACCGAATGCAGTTTTCAGTGAGCTTATACGTTATCTCATTTCGGAGTTACGAATTTTTTTCTTTATTTTCAAAAAAGCGCTATTACTCGAAAATTATAAGTACTTTCTTAAATCTAATTATGTGTGCCATGCGCACAAATTAAGAGCTACTCATGTAAAATTATTCTAAATCCGCACATGTAACAGTTTTAGAGCACACCGATTTCGCTAAACGTTACTCCAGCAGGAAACTCGATATCTTAAAAACCTGAACCGTCACATACTCCATATTCGCCGCACATACTTCCACTTACATAAGCTATCTGACCATGCATATTGTCACTCCCTCCGATAGGTAGTTTAGAATTTTCCTGCTGAAACAACGTTACCCTAGCAGGAACCGTTTTTTCCATTTTTTTCCAAAACGACAACCCCCACAAATTATTTATGCCGGGCACATTTACAGCATATTGGGTACTAATTATAACTTCCACTCATATCTCTCTAGGAGCTACTTTCTTGGTAGAGTAACGCACACGGTTATTTTCAATGGGGAAACGAAAACACTTGTACCCTATCCCTCTCCGCTCTGCTACGCAGATATTTGTGTTCGACTGTCCGACTAAAAATACAAAGTGATGTTTTTATCTTACTATTCGTGACTGTTGTATTCTCAACAAAAAGTGTTGTCCTTCTTGGGACAGTAAGGTAAAAACGTTATAATATATTATTTAAAAATTGTTTATTTCTATTATCGTTTTGGTCAAGCCTTCGATGTCCCGCAAAGTGAAGAGATAGTGTGAGTGTGTGTTTTAAGGGAATATAAAATTAAAAACATTATGTAACTTAAAATAAATATTTATTTAATTGTAATATACTACAAGGTGATCATCAACTGCAAATAAATAATCAGTCTTACAAAAATAATATCACATTCATTACAATCGACTTAAGGTGATCATCAACTTACTGCAAATAATTAATCAGTCTTACAAAAATAATATTACATTCATCACAAAATTCAAAAAGGTACTTTGATACTGATTTAATCGACTTCTTCAATTGTGGGTCCGCTGCCGTTACTCTGTTGGTAGGCCCCGGGCATAACTCCAGGCATACCGCCAGGCATACCTCCGGGCATGCCTTGAGCACCACCTCCATGCATCTTGGTCATCACGGGTGAGCAAACGCGTTGGACATCCTTCAGCCGGTGTTCATACTCCTCTTTTTCAGCTAGGGTGTTATTATCCAGCCATCTCAGAGCTTCATCGCAAGCATTCTTTGCTGTCGACTTATCATCCTCAGATAGTTTGTCTCCAGCTTCGTCTACAGCTTGTTTCACACTGAAGACATAGGATTCCAGTTGGTTCCTCGCGGCGACTCGCTGTCTCTGTCTTTCATCTTCTTCCTTGTATTTTTCTGCCTCGCTCAACATTCTGTCGATCTCAGCTTGGGATAGACGACCTTTGTCGTTTTTGATGACGATGTTCTTAGTACGCCCTGTGCTGTTCTCTTTAGCTGATACGTTCAAGATGCCGTTGGCGTCCATGTCAAAAGCGACTTCGATTTTTGGGACTCCGCGCGGGGCTGGTGGGATGCCTGTGAGGTCGAAGGTACCAAGCAAGTTGTTATCCTTAGTCATCGCTCGCTCTCCTTCATAGACTTGGATAGTGACTGCTGGCTGGTTATCCGAGTATGTAGTGAAGGTTTGCGACTGCTTGCATGGGATTTTGGAGTTTCGCTCGATGATTTTCGTCATGACGCCGCCAGCGGTCTCGATGCCCAGTGAGAGTGGAGCCACATCCACTAGTAACACGTCTTGGATCTTAGAGTCGGTGGAGCCGCTCAAGATGGCGGCTTGCACTGCCGCTCCGTACGCGACAGCCTCGTCCGGGTTGATGGAGAGATTCAGCTGCTTGCCGCAGAAGAAGTTTTGCAGCAAGCTCTGGACTTTAGGGATGCGTGTTGATCCACCGACGAGGACGACATCGTGTATTTGGCTCTTATCTAACTTAGCGTCCTTCAGGGCCTTTTCAACAGGGTCTAGGGTGCCGCGGAACAAGTCTGAGCAAAGTTCTTCGAAGCGGGCGCGGGAAACTCTAGTGTAGAAGTCGATACCTTCATGCAGCGCGTCGATTTCAATGGTCGCTTCAGTGCTCGATGACAGCGTGCGTTTCGCGCGCTCTGCCGCCGTGCGGAGACGTCTCAAAGCGCGCGAATTGCTTTTCAAATCCTTCTTGTATTTCCGCTTGAATTCATCAGCTAGATGGCTCACAAGTCTGTTGTCGAAGTCTTCACCGCCGAGGTGGGTGTCGCCGGCTGTCGACTTCACTTCGAACAGCGATCCTTCGTCGATTGTCAACACTGACACGTCGAAAGTGCCGCCGCCGAGATCGAAAATAAGCACATTTCTCTCACCTTTGAGGTTCTTGTCGAGGCCGTAAGCGAGCGCGGCCGCGGTTGGCTCATTAATAATGCGTAGGACGTTCAGACCGGCGATGGCACCAGCGTCCTTGGTCGCCTGACGCTGGGAATCGTTGAAGTAAGCCGGCACTGTAATCACCGCGTCGCGCACTGTTGTTCCTAGATATGCCTCCGCAGTTTCCTTCATCTTCGTCAACACCATGCTGCTAATTTCTTCAGGCGCAAATCTCTTCGTCTTACCCTTGAACTCGACCTGGATTTTTGGTTTACTGCAGTCGTTGATCACCTTGAAGGGCCAGTGTTTCATGTCTGCCTGGATTTTCGGGTCGTCGAATTTGCGTCCGATGAGCCGTTTCGCGTCGAAGACTGTGTTGTTGGGGTTCAAGGCAACCTGGTTCTTCGCTGCATCGCCGATGAGTCGCTCTGTGTCCGTGAAGGCGACGTATGATGGCGTTGTGCGGTTGCCCTGGTCGTTGGCGATGATTTCCACGTTCCCGTGCTGCCAAACTCCGACGCAGGAGTAGGTAGTTCCAAGATCAATTCCTACAGCTGGCATTTTGAATTTTCTGTCTTCTTATAACGTTGATAAACTTGAATACTTCGAATATTTACTGCGTAATAACTCCGGTTTGCACCGAACTCTCAACTTCTCGTCTGTATAGCTTCGTGTTTCAAATAATACTGCCGTTCCCGCGCCCCGTTCGGGTATTTATATTGAACGAATCGGCTTCGCGAACTTTCTACTGCATGCGAGATGCATGCGAGAATCATCCAATGGGGAGCAAGATAATGCCGAACATTCTGGAACATTCCTTTCGGACAGCCAATAGCAAGCGATCTTGCTAGAAAGAGAACGCAACAATAACATTACGAAGCGTGACTTTTTGGGTTGCCAGCGGAAGAAAATTACCAATATTTTATGGAAAGGAAATTTATATATCAAGAAATGATAAAATGGTGGAAATTTAATAAAATTATTGAATGATGGCGTTATGCACATAATAGGTCTATAGTATTTTTATCAATAATTTTTTTATACATATTACCTTTAATTTTCATAATTCTACCATAAAAGTAAATTTCTACGCTAAACAAACATTGTATTTTTTGTAATTTATTAAGATGAATAATTTTGTTTTTAATATCCCTACATCATTTATAAAATTTATTTCTTTATTCTTCTATTATTTCTCTCTAACAATTGAAAGAATTGAAAATGTAATTTGAAAAACAGATTTTTGATATATGTAATCAATTTAATATTTTTGATTTTATTATTTCAATATTCAAATTACAACAAATCAATTTACAACGTGAAAGAGACACACCCGTAATAAACCAAAGCACGGGCTATACTTGAACACTAAAGCATAATAAAATTAAAATAACAGTCAAGAAACCAAAAAACAAAATTAGATTCCCGTACAAATTCCCCGGAAGGCTGCACACTTTTATTTTATTTCCATTATACTATAGTGATATAGTATAATAGCCCGTGGTTCAATTTATAACGTTTATATCCCTTCCACGGTGTATACCTATATACTTTCTATTTATTACAAAAACCTAAATCGTCTACAATTTGTAGGATTTTTAGGGTTCCGTACATAAAGGGTAAAAACAGGACCATATTATTGAGACGCTGTCCGTCCGTCTGTATGTTTTTCACCAAGCTGTATCTCATAAATGTAGCTAGACAGTTGAAATTTTACAGATGATGTATTTCTGTTGCCGCTATATCAGCAAATATTAAAAACTATAAAATTAATATTTAAATGGGGCAACAAACGACTCGCACTTGGCCGGTGAGTCAGATTTCCTGAATTATAAGTATTAAAAATTTTTTTTTATTTTATTTACACTGAATTAAGAGCAAAGGTAATTTTAACATATGAATATGGTATCACTTACGAAAATTCTGGAACCTGGAACCCTTATTGAAGTGTGAAAGAGATAGGTAAATAAAAACGAATAGCGTCAATACTGGGGAGAAATATAAAGCGGGCTATTTACGATCATTATATTTTTTACGTAGTTATTTCGTTGGTACTTATTAAAATGTATAAAATATGTTTTTAAAATGTGACAAGGGCCTCCCTGTCTGTGTCATTCATAAACTTTGATTAATTTCATTAAAGAATTGCGCCTCACTCTATAAAAATAAGTCCTTACCTAGGACGCTGAATTTAAACAGATACTCTATGAATAATTTAGGTTGCAAAGTTGCAATGGGTGATTTTCTGTCAGTGCGTTAAAAATTTAAAAGTTTTTTTCTAAATTGCATAATAGATGACGATGACGGTAATCGTTTGCGCCTGTTTGTACTGTACTTTATAAAAATCTATACCAACAAAGCTCAAAATTTGAAAATAACGGAATGGTACCATTTTTCGAAGACTTTTTTGAGTATATCTTTTGAATTACCTCAGAGATATAAAATATTAATTCCATCTCATTAACTAAATGCCTACAATGCGATTACAATAAGAATAGGACGGACCGTTTGCTAACTTAAGAACACGCTTAAGTACCGTTTGCAAAAAAAGAAGATGTAGGTTATCGATATCCTATGTGTGTTTTTACACCTGATCTATTTTCCAAAATATTTGAATGAAAACACTCATTGGCGCATAGTTATGCAGATAGGACATCACTAGTTCATCATACTTAAAACAAATTGGATTGATTTTTTGCACATCATACTGACAGCATGATGTAAAAAGATGGCGGCGGGTTTTGATTGAATGATTTTTTGCACATCATACTGACAGCATGATGTAACAAGATGGCAGCGGGTTGATCCTATTATTATTGTAATCGCATTGTATTTTTTTACATTTTATAGAACATAACTTACCATGGAATCGGTAATTTTCATCCAAACCATCCATATAAAATTAAGAAACAATGTTATTAGAAAAAAAAAATACTTTTTTAAACATGATAATTAAAATTTTAACAAAAAAAACATCAGACTTCTATTTCTTTCAAGAGTTTCTTCTATATCTCCAAAGTTCTTCGTAATATCTTTACCAAATTAATATGGGACCAACTTGGTACTAAAGGCTTTAAAATAAAAAAGAATCATCAAATTTGGTTCACTAGTGGCGAAGATATTGCGTAACATATATACAAAAAAGACATACGGGTCAAATGATTAACCTCCACCTTTATAAGTCTGTAAAAATAAGGTAAAAGTGATATCGATTAAACATAGGTGACCATCTCGCTTAACATCCCAAGCTGAAAGAAAATAAAAATATAAAAGGATAAAAAAAACTGTTGGTTGCCTGTAAAGTCGGTATACGGGCGAAAGTTTTACGTGACAACGACTTTTTATGTCTGTCTCTCTCGCTCTTAGGCGGGCTAACCATGCCCGAGGTGCCTCTCACTCGCTCTCATTGTGAGCGCATAACGTGAGCGGAGCGTAACGCAGTTTCTTGAAGTGTCACCCGGCAAACCAATTTATAAGACGTTGTCACGTCAAAATATCGTTATCACAAACTAGAGATACCAACGTCTAGTGAATAGCGAGCTTTACATCGATTGGTAGGGTGGGGAAAAATAATAGTGGGGAGATTGTTCGGGTAAAATCGAGAACAGCTGTCGCATGATGGAAAAGGATAGCTATATTGTTGTTTTGGGTTTTTAGGTCAACAGCTGGCCAGTGGCGTAGCTAGGGGGGGAAATATACTAGGGCCCAACCATTTTAAATTGTTTGTTCCTAATTCGTCGTAGTACCGTCGAATCCATGATTAAATTAAAAACCAAATACAAATCGTAGCTCATTTTAATGAACAAATTGAAACGATTTTATGAAAATAAAAGAAAACAAATAAAATATAAAGTTCAAAACATAAAGTCCCGTGACAGACACACAGACAGCGGAGGCACGTTAATAGGGTCCCGTTGAGCACCCTTTGGGTACGGAATCCGAATTAAGAAGTAATAAAAAAAAATAACGCCTCTATCTTGTTGACTATTGGTACTACGTTTTACGACGAATCTGGGTTACGTACGATACGACAAATCTGGGAATACGGAAGAAATCTTTAAAATGTATCAATACAAGTCAAAATATAGATAAATATGTACTTAGTTATTAAGTACATAGTACTTTAAAGTTGCAAAGATACTTTATCATCAGTTCTTTATTCTGCACAGCAGGGCAAGTCACGCAGACATTGGAAATGAATAATTGGATAAATTAATAAATAGATATTATTGATATTAAGGATTAAAATGAAGTAAGTACCTAAATAAAAAAAATATAAGTTTTTATTTTGCTTTATTGTATACTAGTTGAAGCCCGCGACTTCGTTCGCGTGAACTTTATGTCGCTAGAAAATGCTCATCAGGCTGAACAACTTTTGCAAAGGCGTCATTTTTATATTTCTTATAGTTTAGCTGGACTATTTTAGTTCTGCATCAGGTGTTCTATTCTCCAAAATCATTATACCCTATATGTTGCCCAGGCCATAGATAAATATAAAATATTTATCTATGCCCAGGCTTAACAGCTATATAACAAAAATTCAGTCGAATCCGTCCAGTATTTCCAGAGATTAGCGTGTACAACAGACACACAGACAAACAGACAGACATTTTTTTTCTATTACTATGTCTACATCGCCCCCAATGTTTTATTTTGGAAAATATTTAATGTTCAGACACACATTTTTACAGTTTTATTATATTTATAGATAAAACATAAAAAACTATTTTACAACCTACGGTAACTAACTACAACTCTACGGTCAGACAGGATCAGAAGTTCGATTTTTTTCCAAAGAGCCGTAGAACGAAGCGTACTAGGCTTGTTTGTTGTTGTTTTCCGTTTGTGTAAGTGGCCAATACTGGTGCCAGATTTTTCAGGCTGCCTAAAGGCATCTGATATAGCTTAACGACTGCCATACAATGATGACAGCCGGGACCAACGGCTTATACGTGCTTTCCGAAGCACGGAGGAACTCGAGAAAATTTTATGCTACTTGTGGTAGCCCATCCAAGTGCGGACCATGCCCGGCGTCGCTTTACACCGAGCTCCTCAAACTACTAGACTTCAAAAGATAGGATAAAGTTTCAAATACTACACTTCGTTCTTTGATAGATAGGCATCGCCGATGTGGGGCAAAAATCTGCAAAGCTGAAGTGGGAATGGGCGGGTCATTTTAGTAGGAAGCAATCTGAAAAATCGGCGATATTACGCCATGGATACACCCGAGGATGGCCAACGTCGTAGGGGATAAATGGCGCGATGACCTTGAACCTTTCCAACGTGCGTAGTCCGTAGCAGTCTACGAATAATAGCAGTACCTAACTATACTCCATTTGGTTAGGTACCTATTTAAATAAATGTAAACAATCTTGACATGTCTTTTTATTGAAATATACACTTTATAAATCAATACCTTTGCAAATTACAAAGTAATTATGTAATTTATAACATAATTACTTTGTAATTAGCAAAATTATTGATTTATAAAGTGTATATTTCAATAAAAAGAAATGTCAAGATTGTTTACATTTATTTAAATACCTAAATAAATGGAGTAAGTATAGACCGTGGTATAGATAGAGCATTCACGCGCTACGCTGCGTAGTGCGGGGCAATGTGAGAATCGCCTTAACTCACACCGGAAGAGAAAGAGAAGCGAAGAGAAGTTTCATTGTTATACCATATTCACCTTTACTTTAGCATGCACAGTATAGGTATAGCTTTAAATTCAAATTCAAATATTGTTTTACAGGCCCTTTTACACGTCAATAAATATAATTTTCTACATTACGTGTAAGTAAAGTGTTTGTATAAAAATAAAATTTAATAATTTTTTAAGAAAAGCTACTGATGGCGATGCCAGCAAGAAGAAACGCCGAGAGAAACTCAATTCCACATTGGTCGCCTACTCGCCAGAAAAAAAGCAAAAGCGCCATTTCGTAGTTAGAAATTTGAAAAAAAATTAGAAATTAGATATAACGGTAAATAGGGTTTGACAATGAAACTCTTCCGGTGTGAGTTAAGCCTTACACAAAAATATACTTGCAACGTGGAAGGGACGTACCCGTAATAAATCGCATTATAATGTGTATGTAGATATGTTATAGTGTGGCCGAAAAATCGATAGCGTATACAATATTAATCTATGATCGATAGTTTCAATCAAAAAATGCGAAACTTAGTGTAAACCAATGAAACGCAATATTATTATCGCGAAGCTGCTAGGAACATTCCAGAAGAGTCTAGCAAATTCCTGAACAATTGGGAATGTTCTAAAGTTTATAGAATAATCTAGAAGGGTGTAGAATATTCCAGAATGATTTAGAATTATACAGAAGGTTGTGGAATGTTCGAGAACAATCCCGAGTTCACATCACATATACTCGAACATTCTAAGTCGGGGCTTGTACTAATAAGCATTCGAAGTCGGGGTAATATCTAGGTACCGAGGCAGGCGTACCTATATAAAAGCGGACGGGCAACAATAACAAACCGAGTCAGTTTCAATTCAATAACTATAACTAATTATATCGGCGAGTACCTAACTCACGGACGGATTTAGAGGTCTAGAGACCTCAGGGCAACAAAGGAGTGGAGGCCCCCTGGCCCCAAATTATTTTCCAAATAAAATTATAAATTATTTTACTCGACTTTTTCAGTAAAGGTGAACCTATGGTGACTTGTACTATCGGTGGGCATATACCTAGCTCAGGCACCAGTTTTCTGCTCTTATAAGGTCACTACCCACAGTGTTAACATATAATATTAGCCTTACCTTGTAAATGTGCCTTTTTGGAGAGGAAAATAAACGAATTATAATTAAAAATAATAATAAATAATTGATGTGAAACCAAAGGTAAAACAGCGAATCAAAGGTTAACTTATGTTTATTAGTCGGAATTTGAAAGATATTCATCTATATATCAAAGTCTCTCGATTTAAAATTTATTTTTGCAGAAAAGCTGATGATAATAGCGCTATTTGACTCCAAAAAACTATGACGTCATCTGCCTGTATTTCATATAAAACCCCATAAAATTATTTATTTGAAACAATAAAATAAACAAGGAAATTAACGAAAACTAAACTAATAACTTAAACTACTCATAAATAGAAAAGCCCTGGCAAATCGCTGCCCCGTGGTAACGTGCCCAGAAGGCTGGCAGCATTGCCACGTTGTGTGGCATAAACCGTAGAAACTGTTTTGACGTTTAGAAAAGTATCTGAATTGACGTGTTGGTAAATAGCGTAGGGGGGGCCCCTCTTTTGTAGAGGCCCCAGGGCTGTAGCCCCGGTTGCCCTCCCCTAAATCCGGCCCTGACCTAACTCATCATATTACACGACTTCTGCGACGAATTTTGGACTACTTACGACTAGTGGTGTTCTTAACGGCTATATTTTCGTATCATGCTACATAATATGCTAAATCTTTATAGCATGTTACTTTTGACGCTATGTTATAACTTATATTAAATATTTTTTTTAAATATATCTATAAATTAAAAAATATATGTATCGAAGGCGTTATATTAAAATTTGCCGTTACTCTTTAATTTATAACAACATAAATAATTCATAACATGTGTAAATTTTTACCGTGATGGGTTAATGTAACGTATTCATAGTAAATAATTATTTGATGGCGTCTTTTTGGTTAGTTTTATTATAACCAACGTGAGTTTGTAACTATAAGAGTATATTTGCACAAACACAACTTTCATAACATAATACTTCATCAATCAACAGACTATCTTATACCTTTAAACGAGCAATTCTTGTATATTTATTTATCTCGAAAACGGCTCTAACAATTTCGCTGGAAATTGGTATATCGGGTTTTCGGGGGTAAACAATCGATCTAGATTAGTCTTATGTTTGGGAAAACGCGTGTTTTCCTAAACATAAGAAGTTTTCATGCATTTTTCTTTCTACGCAGAATAGGTATGTTCGCTAATTTCGCCGCGGCGGCCGCTATCCGTTTGGCTCAGCGGTTAATGACGCGGACCGCTAGAAAGAGTGTTACGGATTCGAATCCCACTTGATGACTTACTTTTGTTTTTTTTTTTGTGTTCAAGTTTATATATTAGTTTTTATTTTGTATTGTTTTTAGACAAGTTTAAAAAAATGAAGTTAATGTTTGAGATGTAACCGAGCGAAGCTTGGTCGCCCAGGTACTTTACATTATTTTACATAGAGACAACGGTTTTCGTTGAGAAAGCACGCGAAATCTCCAAGTACCTCCGCCGCGTAGCTTCATACATAATGAATAAATTTATAGCAGGCGATTCGTTTCGAGTACATAGCGTGATTTTTTTTCAGGTATACGTTATATTAACCACAACTACTTACGACTGCTTGATGACTAGGACATCATCGGACGTTTGGAAGACCATATTTGTGTGTCAATCTTTGGTTCCGTAGTAAATACATACCTAAATTCCCTAAGAGTGTTGGCGTTTTACTCCAAATCTCGAACCCAAACAAATCTGCAACTCCATAAAAAATTAAATACCTACCTTTCCAAAATGTATGGAGCTGCAGATTTTTTTGTGATTTCAGGAGTGGGAGAAACCGATAAATGGAACATACACAGGCTACCCAACATTACCTTCACGGATCGGGCAGGGTTTTTTTTTCATATTGTATGTATATGTGAAAGGGGCATACCCGTAATAAATCGAACCACGGGCTGTACTAGATCACTATAGTCACGGTAAAGATATCATACATATATTTACCGTGCTATAGTATAATGGAATTAAAATAACAGTATATGTACAAAACATATTTTGGCATTTCTATACTAAAGTGTGCAGCTGGCCGTGCTAAGTCGATATTTTTTTGTTTTTTTTTTTACTGTTATTTTAATTTTATAATGCTATAGTGATTTAGTATAGCCCGTGGTTTGATATTACAGGTATGTCCCTTCCACGTTGTAGATGGGAATAATGTTGCAATGAGTAACATTGGAACTCATCGGGAAGGTTTTTATTTTCATGTCATGTTCCCTGGCGGAACTACTTTAATAAATATAAGTTACATTTTAAAAATCTATGTCTTTAAAATTCTAGGTCTATCAAAAATAGACTAGGTCTCTCGTTTCGCTGTAATTGGAACGTAGTTCCTTAATTGGTTGCGCTGTGAAGTATCATTTCCGGCGAAACCACCATGATATATATAAGGTCTAACAAAATATACTGAAACTATTTATGGGTGAATTCAGTAAGTGATTCTGAACAACTTTCCCCAAGGAACATATGTCGAAATTTAAAAATAATTTTTGGCTTTTCATGCAAACTCGGATCAGCTGATCGGTCAACTTGGATAGGAGGCTAAAAATTACTTTTCATATTTTGATACATGTTCTTTGGGGAAAGTTGTTCGTATCATGGACTGAATTTACCATTAAAATAGTTTCAGTATATTTTGTTAGACCTATTATATTTATTTAAAACAATCTAATTATTTATTACAATTTCAATTAACAACTAAACTAAAAACTAAATAAAAATCTAAATTATACTTTTGACCTTATATATTACTATGCATAGTTAAATAAATTCAATAACAATTCTATAATGCTTAGGTATCCCTTTTTCTTCAATTGAATTGAAATATACGATCAAAAAGGTGTCTCAATATCTCATTTGGAAAAAAAATTGAGACACCGCCGGGGAGCATAACATGGCTTTTCCCCTTGAGTAACAGTGGTTGGTACTCAAGACGGAAACAAACGATTTTATTTAAAATACCGATAGGTTATCGATAGTGGACTATCGCGCGGCAACACTAGTTATTCCCAATTACTTTAAATACAAGGGTGGTGTTTTTAAAATAAAACAATAAAATGTCTAAACAAATCTTTATTGCTAAACTACTGTTTTCCACACGACGGCCGCCATACGATCTGAAGTCGAAATTGTGTCCCGTACGCCAGTAAAGATGTTGAAGCCAGTGACGTGTATTTGCGTGTTTACTGACCCACTGCACACTCTTTCGGGAATGTCGGCAAAGTACATTCGTTCTAGACAAAACGGCAGTAATCGAGTCCGGGAAATAAATTATATTTTTTTGATTTTATATGATTTAAATCGATAACTGGCAGTTTTAAAATTGCACTCAATTCTATAGTTATATGTATGATACGCATATATATTATGAGCGAGCTAGATACGTATACTTCTCTGACGAATTAACATAAAATCGACTTTAACACAGTAACCATAGAGAAGATATTATACTTAAACCTTACCAAGCTAAACCCCAAGACTATTTTTGATTCCGCTCTCGCTTCTATCCCAAAAAGGACAAAGATTAAAAACACAACAATGTATCTTATTCAATAAGTATTAAAGTCGGTTTCACGCAATCGGAGAATTTCTTTTTTTTTACTAACTGCCAGTTCGTAAAAGAAGTTTTTAGTCCAAAGCGGCGGCACCAGAGATGATTTCGATGAGCTCCCTGGTGATGACGGCCTGCCTAGTCCTGTTGAAGGTCAGAGTGAGTTTCTCTATCATCTCTCCGGCGTTCTTAGAAGCATTGTCCATGGCCGTCATGCGGGCGGACTGCTCGGAGCATGCGCCTTCTTTGAGCGCGTAGAACAGCATGGAGGCTAGAGAGAACTCCATGTAAGACTGGATGGTGTTGGAGTCGAGAGAGTCATACACGGCCAGTTTGGGGGCAGCCTGGAAAAAAGAAATAAGGGTGACGACAGGGACCGAAAAGTATGATTGTGGTTAGTCCGTCTTTTAGAATATCCAAAAATAATGAACTCATGTTTTTCAGTTTACCAAAAAGTTAAAATTCGCAAAGATACGGAGCGTCAAAGTTCCGGAGTGGGGCTTGCGACGTCACCGCTAAGTAAAAATCGTATCCAGCCGTGACCTCATACACAATTTGAATGCGCTGTATCTCTGTCATATTTTGATTTTCGGAGAAAAGGAAAAATACGTACCTATATATGTTTTAATAATGTAATCAATAGGCCAAAAATATTTTTCGGCTCTTTATGCCTATTACTGCTAGCTAAAAAGTATAATAATTAAATTATTTGTTTCTGTACAGGGTGTTGTTTCGTGTAAGTAAAGGACCAACGGCTTATACGTGCCTTCCGAAGTACAGAGGAGCTCAAGAAATTTGTATGCCACTTGTCACCCATCCAAGTGCAGACCAATTTTATTCTTATGACTTCTGACAAAAGAGCCATATAGGTAAGTAACTAACAACTCAAAACTGATTCAGGGAGCGGCACGCTATTACTGAATTTTCTACTCCGGAGAGTTTAAACGGAGAGTGATATGAACTAACTAGTGAAGACGCCTCGGATCTTGGGCTCCGAGTATCCTATCTGTTTTTATGTGTTTCTTCTCACTCTTAGCTCTCTTTTACTCTCTCTTTCCCTCTCACTTGGAACAAAATGAAGGAATCACACCTCGACAAAGCGTAGGTATATTTTCGATAGCTAAACGGAGTGACATAAACTAACTAGAGAAGACCCCTGAGCCTGATTTTATGTGTTTTTTCTTACTCTTACCTCTCTTTTTCTCACTTTTATCTCTCCTTCTCTCTCTCTCTCTCCCTCTTACATAAAACAAAATGAAGGAATACCTCAACAGACTTCTGGCTGAAGAGCGGCAGGTCGGTCTGCGCGTACGAGACGACCGACTTGAACTTGTTGTAGATGATCTTGCCGGAACCGAACTCGTAGCCCGACGTCAGCACGGCGTTGGCGATGGTGGCCGCGTCCAGGAACGTCGGCGGGAGACGGCCGATCTGGAAGAATTGTACGAAAATGAATGGCGAGCACAAAAAATCTTCGCTTGATTGAGGGCAGGATTCAAAAATTCAAAGATTCGAGATTCAAAAATGTAAATGTTTATTCATAGGCTATTTCACTATGTATGTTTTTGGTTAATATTTCATATAAAACAAATAAAAGAAATATTTTTTTGAAAACAGCAAGAAAGGGTATAAGAGTGGGAGTGTGGTGGGGACATCTAATTATCTCTTTCGTACGCGCAAGACCTAATAGCGTGACGTCAAAAGTGCTATATATGCATCCTTTTTTTGTTACTTGACAGTTTCCCCTTCCATTAAATTTTAAAAGCTTTTAACTTACTTATTTTTGGGCAGATAAAAATAAAACATTTTGTTTTCGGTGTCGGATTATGTTATTATTTATTGATATGAATAATACTTAAATATAATTGAGTAAAAACCGTATTAGACCATTACAGTCGCTGTGTGGTTTCCGGCAGAGTAGAATAGGACCACTCTAAGTCTTCCCGTAGATATCGTAGAAGGCGACTTAGAAATAATCTAAACAAAGCTAATAAACATAATCAGACCTCTCCAATCCGTCTGGCCAGCGTGGGGAGTATAGACCAAATCCTCTGGCTGCTCAGACGAAATATGGCTTGATAAAGTAAAAAATAAATTTCGCGCTATCCTTGTACAGGAGATTAGGAGATACCCTTAAAAAATGTTAAAAATTATCACTTTTTCTATGGAAATTTCAGCTATGCAAAAGGCTATGCTCGGTGTTTCTCTACGTGATCGAATCAGAAATGAGGAAATCCATAGGAGAACTAAAGTCACTGGCATAGGCCAGCGGATTAGCTCGTTGAAATGGCGGTGGGCGGGACACATAGCGCTACCAACCGATGGCCGATGGGACAAAAGGTTCTCGAATGGCGATCACGTACAGGCAAGCGAAGCGTAGGACTCCCGCCCACAAGGTGGTCTGACGACCTGACCAAGGTCGCTGGAAGGCGCTGGATGCAGGCCGCTCTAGATCGGTAATTTTGGAAATCTTTGGGAGAGGCCTATGTCCAGCAGAGTTATGCGGCTGAAATGATGATGATGAATGAACACTTTTTCGGAATGATACCTACTCTGAAATACTCAGACACTATTTCTTCCATATTTATTACAGAACACTAAATACAGCCTAACAATAAGTGACAGACAGACGGGCAGACGGACAGATAGCGAAGTCTTAGTAAAAGGGTCCCGTTTTTACCCTTTGGGTACGGAACTCTAAAAAACTAGCTACACAACCCACCTCGTTGCACACCGAGATGATGTGCTATACTATTTCTTCCTTATCTACTACAGAACTCTAAAAAGTATCTACACAGCACCCACCTCGTTGCACACGGAGATGATGTGCTTGGCGTACAGGCGCTGCAGGATGGCGCGGCTCTTGTCGCCGACGCAGATGACCTTGATGTTCTCCGCGCCCGGCTCCTGCAGCCGCAGCCGGATCACCTTCGACACGCCCGTGTGCACCGCTCCGCACAGACCTGCGAATTAAAAAACAATGCAAACTCCAACTGAACTTTTTGACTTCCCGCCAAAAACTCGACCTGATGATGATGATAATATATTATAAATATTACATATGTACATACCCGTTGTAATATATTATCATCATCATCTGACGGACTGAATTCACCCCTAAAATAGTTTCAGTATCTTTTGTTAGACCTTATATAAAACTTACCTCTGTCAGAGGTCATAGCGATGTACAACTGCTTGACATCGTCTTCTGGGGGAGCCACCTGTGGACGAACGGAAACAATTAATGACAAGCCCCCAATCTATACTCCATGGCAGTGGACTCCTGCAAACGAGTGAGAAGTAACAATGTGACGATATGTAAAGTACCTATGAATGCTTTTGTTTTAATTTAACTTAACACGTTCAGTGCCGCCGACTCGCTATGTGAGTTCACGTCAATTTTATTCTAGTGCCGGCGACTCACGTGGCGAGTCCAACGTGAAATGTATGCGGCATCCCCGAAGTCATCATGAAAATCGTAGTGGCATTGAACGTGTTAAAAATAAGTTTGTTTATGAATACTTATAAACACTGTCGTGACTTTACTACTAAAATGAAAATACGAATTTATTACTTGTGTATAATTTTTCAAAACTAAGAACAGACTTCAACCATAACTACATCGATTTTGATATTTGTATGGAACCACCTGACAAAAAGAATTTTCCAAATCAGTCCAGGTGATTGGCAGGCAGTACACGGTGATTTTTCATTAGTTATTAATGCTAGTTATTTAGCTAGTCAAAATAAAAATTCAGAAATAAAAAAAATGTTGACTAAAACCCGAAAGTAAAATCGTGAGGTTAATTAGTAGTAGCACCCGATAGAGGAATGTTTACTATACGACTTTTTTTCCAAAAGCAATGAAAGTCAGCATTTATATTTACATTTGAAGTGATAACTTTCTTTTTAGAAGTCATTTAAAAAGTTACCAACCTCAGCACGCTCATAGAACTGCACGGCACCCTCACCGTACGGACGAGCTGCCCTTAAGTCACGCTCAGCGCGAGTATACCTGTAACAAACAAAATGCAAGATTGAGAGGGAAGTATAGTACACACTTCATTCAATAATTTATTTTTAAAAAAATCCGCTTCTCCCCCAAACTATAAAACCGATTTTGATAAAATTTTTATGGGACCACGTCACAAGTATACATTTTTAAACAAAAATAAAATTTACCATACCAGCAGGCCTGTCTCACTGCGCGGTAGGTATTAAAAACGCAAGTACGTACGGCGGCCACGCCAGCGTGGCTAATCAGTGCGCCAGAAAAGGTAAGCGTTATGCGATAGAAAGAGATGGAATGTCTAGGTAAATATATCTGTAGGTTATTAGCTTCGTGCGATCTGAATTGAACTTAATTGTATCGTAGCGAGAGTTGCTATTCCTTTAATTGATTTTTCAGAGTGAATCTTCTGTACTTGCAGTATTATGTATTCTGTGATATCAGTCAAAGTGTCTACGAATATTCGGTGTAAAAGAGAGAAAAAAGATCGCGGCGAATTGATAGCTTCCTCCGTTTGAAGTCTGTTAAAAGAGAAAATGTTTTCCACTCCTAAATGTTATCTGATCTCAAAGATTCTTAGTATGATTTTTTCTTTTTTTCAAATTTTGCTTTAATTAAATAAAATTTATATACATATGTATTCACAAATTTTAATTTTTTTAATGTTTCTTAGTGGAGATTATACTTATAATAATAATAAAGCCTTTTATTTCCGAGCTTTTACAATTGTTTTGGTATCTGTTATGTGTGGTGTTTCATATAATGTCCCGCAGCTCTGTGTGCTTTTTGGCATAGGCCTCCTCCAGCTCTCTCCACTGTGCTCTATCCTCTGCCACTCTAGTCCAGTATGGCCCTAATGTTATGCAGATGTCGTTCTTCCAATGCGTGATTGGGCGGCCCTGTTTTCTGGTCCCATTCCTGGGATACCAGTGTTACTTGTTTTGTCATTTGTTTTTTCTGCATCTTAACATGTGGCCCTTCCAGCTCCATTTTAGGTGGTCAATACGCCTAGTAATGTCTGTGACTTTTGTAGTCCATCTTATTGAGTTTCTGATTTTGTCCTTCAGTCTAAGGAGTATATACTTAATTGACCATAAAATGTTCAAAAAAATATAAAATATAATTTATTATTTACTAAAATAATTTCAATTTGTTTTGTAAATTGACCACAAGCTTTCAGATAAGAAGCTGTATGGATACAGTTAATAAGCATGACACTTCATTTTTGACTGACTTTAAAAAAGGAGGAGGTTATCAATTTGTCAGAATCTTTTTTTATGTATGTTCACCAATTATTCGAAGATGCCTAAATTGATTTGGAAAATTCTGTTTGAAAGGTATACTTGTCAGGAGGTCTCATAAAAATTTTGTAGTTTGGGGGTGAAGTTAGTTTTTAGTTTTCAAAAATTATAACTTATCCCTTCAAATGTCGGCATAGCAGACACAATAGTAAAACAATACATCAGACGCCCGCTCCGGGCGTCCGACATTTAAAGGGTTAACTGAAGATGAAACATAGACCAAAAACCTTAAAAACTAAAAATTTCTAAAATAAATATGTTACAGGTAAAACACAACCATTCCTTGGCAATCGGGTAAACATTATATCAACCATAGTAGACCTAGTTTTTTTTTATGTTGTCAACAATAGGTCTGGCCACGAAAGTAGAGGTCTGGCTCACGAAAGTAAAGACACATAGGATTCTTGTGATCCCATAGATAATAATGTAAGGAGGTCACAATAGAAAGAGTTTACAATAGAACTTACTTGGCAGCCGACACCATCTTCATGGATTGGGTGATCTTTTGAATGTTCTTTACAGACTTCAGGCGCATGGAAATATGCTTCAAAGTAGCCATATTCCTGCTCTGCTGCAGGTTGACCACAGCGGTCACCTGGGTGGCGGCCGGCACGACACGACCCAACATCTTGGCGGTTCTGCAATTAAAAAGTTTATTATGAAAAAAATACCTCACAAAGGTTATGTTTCCACCAAGTTATGTAAGAAGGTTGGATACGGCACTACCAATAAACACATGAAATAATACGATTTAACCTTAAAATATCACTGAATAATGATTGAACACTGTCTTATTAGAATAAATTAATGGATTTTATAGGGAAATACTAACTTTCTTGGGTTTTTTTGGTCAAGATCACCAGCCGACAGAAAATGTCGCTGGCTGAAAACGTCTGATTTGGGATACCAACGCAAAAAAATAATTGTGAATGAACGCAGAACGCACCTGTAAAATCAGCTGATAGTATAAATGACTGACAGATCTTTAATGGATTTAAACGCTAATCTGTTTTATTTTGTATTTGTAACAAATAAATGTTAATTTTTCACAAATATAAACTATTCGAAACATTTATTTTTAATTAATAAATATTAATTACAATACTTATATGTATGTAGTTAAATATATCAAAACACAATCGCATCAATAAGTTTGACATTTGTTTATTTCATTCCAAACAACGCAGAATCTTTTCTGATACAAAGGTGCTTGAAATGAAAAACAAAAAAAGGGGTTCCGTACCCAAAGCACAGAATTAATAATTGCCCAAGTCAAGTGCTAAAGGGACCCCAGTGGCGTAACAATAGGGAGGCAGGGCTGGCAAAATGCCAGGGGCCCCCGACTCAAGAGGGCCCCGGCCCGAGAGGCCGCGAGCTCAAAAATATTTTTTTACATTATACCTGAGTATTTTATTTTATATTATTTGAAAAGTATATTATTATAAGTATTGCTTAAAATCCAAAGTGAGACAAGTTGAGACAACCAAAGACCATACTACAATTCCAAGTTAATCGTTAAGCATTTGCTATGGACCGGGACTACAGACCATTTCCTCTCTCCTAAAAGAGGAGGCCTTTCGCCATTAGTGGGACATTTACAATGTGTAATTGAGTACGCTGAAAATCTCGAAGTTTATTAAAAATTAAACTGAGTACAACGTGACGATTTTTATTGATAGGGCCCCATCAAAAGAATTTGCCACGGGCCCCAGATAGAACGGGAGGTCACGACAAATTTGGTAACGATAAGGGATATGGCTGACTCTGGTTTAATAGAATAAAGAGCACCTCTCTGATGCTAAATATGTTGGTCTGCCTGCGTGAAGTGGTTGCGTTACTTAGATATGGCGCCTGAAAAGTTGGTTATCGTGACCAAAAAAAAATGATAAGGGATATGGCTGAATCTTGTTTCACAGGATGAAGAGCACCTCTCTGATGCTAAATATGTTGGTCTGCCTGCGTGAAGTGGTTGCGTTACTTAGATATGGCGCCTGAAAAGTTGGTTATCGTGACCAAAAAAAAATGATAAGGGATATGGCTGACTCTTGTTTCACAGGATGAAGAGCACCTCTCTGATGCTAAATATGTTGGTCTGCCTGCGTGAAGTGGTTGCGTTACTTAGATATGGCGCCTGAAAAGTTGGTTAGCGTGACCAATAAATGCTAAGGTAAATGGCTGATTCTGGTTTCACATAATGAAGAGCACCTCTCTTTTTTTTTTTTTTTTTTCAAAATAATAACTATTTTAATTAAATGAATAAAAAAAGTTATAATTGATCCAATCTAAATGGAAGAATATCAATTTTTTATAATACCCATTTGGTGCATTAATGAAAGAAAAACGCGAGGCTGCAAATTGGCGTCAATATTTTCACAGTTTATATTTTTTAATTATTTCGTAATGAATTTGTCTACTATTTGCTGTTAATTAATTTCATTAACCTGAGTTTTATGCCAGGTTGATAATAAAATAAAATAAAAATCTTTATTGTGTAAAATGAGTTCTACAAATAATATTTGGTTGTTGGAGCCTACTTTTAAGCATAGGGATGCTTGTGCCAGTAGACTCCGCTCTTCCATATCACTATCATCGAATAGAACTAAGTGCAAAAATTCAAGGTAAGTAACAATACAAACTAAAATTAATTATTTTTTGTAAGTGTGTATGTTTGCGAGGGTGTATGTGTGTGTGTGTGTGTGTGTGTGTGTGTATGTGTGTGTGCGTGCGTGTGTGTGTGAGTGAGTGTGTGTGAGGGTGGGTGTGGATGCTTGTGCGTGTTTGTGTGTGAGGGTGTATGTATGTGTTTGTGTGGGGGTGTGTCTATGTGTGTGTGTGTGTATATTTGAATGTACAGGTAGTCATTTAAATAATAATTCTTTTAATAAACTTCTCTAATTCGTCGTAGCTGATTTCTTTAAGCCAAGCTGTTAATAATGATTTACACTTATAAGATGGTTTGTTGTATATTTGCAATTCTTTGTTTATTTTATTGTATAGGTAAGCAGAACGAATATTGTACTGTACTCTAGCAAATTCAGTTCTAGCAGAAGGAACACTAGTAGCAGGCAAGGGTACTCTTCTGTTACATGTTTGAGGAGTAAAAGGTAAGTTTTTATGTTTTTTTAGTAACATTTGTAACACATATAATTTTCTAATAGATAGCAGATCACATGATTTGTACAAGATATCAGTAGAAAAAGTCCTTTTTTTAAAGAACATCACCTTCAAAAGTGTGCGTTGCGATCTTTCAACCTCCAAGAATTTTGTTTTTAAAGCACCACCCCAAACCGAGATGCAATATGTGGCTATAGACTGTACCAGGGAGACGTATATTTTGTTAAGAAGTATAGGTGGAACTATATGCCTGAGGGTCTTAAACATCCACACAAATTTACGTATTCTACCTGACAACTCCTCAATTTGGGGATACCAAGACAGACTTTGATCCACTATTACACCGAGGTATTTGGTTTGACTCACTTTAGCAATAGAGGGGCAGTTACAGTTACATGTGTTGTCACAGGAGTGGATTTTTATATCAAAGTCATCAGGTGGTTGCGTATTTTTATATATACTAAAACAGATGTAATTTGTTTTAGTTGCGTTTAATGTAAGTAGGTTATTATTAAGCCAATTAGCTACCTGGGCCAAACCCCTCTCAGTGTTATTACGCGCGATTTTCCAGTTTTGACCTGTGAATATTATAGCGGTATCATCGGCATCTCTGATGCTAAATATGTCGATCGGCCTGCATGAAGTGGTTGCGTTACTTAGATAGGGCGCCTGAAAAGTTAGTAACCTAGACAAAAAAAGAAAATTATAAGGTAAATGGCTGACTCTGGTTTCACAGGATTAAGAGCATCTCTCTGATGCCAAATATGTCGGTCTGCCTGCGTGAAGTGGTTGCGTTACTTAGATATGGTGCCTGAAAAGTTGGTTATCGTGACCAAAAAAAAATTATACCGTAATTGACTAACTCTAGTTACACAGGATGAAAAGTACCTCTGTGATGCTAAATATGTCAGTCTGCCCACGTGAAATGGTTACGTAACTTAGATATGATGCCTGAAATGTTGGTTATTGTGAGCAAAAAAATGGTAATGCAAATGGCTGATTGTGGTTTTACAGAACGCAGAGCACCGCTCTGTTCCGGCGTTAACAATAATACTAATTATGGTTAACGCCGGAATCTTAAAAAGTACAACTGTAAAACTAAGTTAGGTAAATTGGTAGAAAGAGTTAATTTATCTGGTACTAAAAAAGTAAAAACCGAAAATTTTGTAGTTAGTACATTTGCGAACTACGGCATCAATAGTGTGACACAGGGTAGACAAATTCATGTCTTTGTATGAACGCACGCTACTGTATCTAACTAACGCAACTACTTCACACAGTCAGACTGACATATTTAGCATCAGAGAAGTACTCTTCACCCTGTGAAACTAGAGTCAGCCATTTACCTTATCATTATTGTTTCATCACGATAACAAACTTTTCAGGCATCATATCTAAGTTTCACAACACAACCATTTCACGCTGGCAGACCGACAAAATTTGTATCAAAGAGGTACTCTTTGTTCTGTGACACTAGAGTCAGCTATTTACGTTATTATTTTTTTCTTTTGTTTACGATAACCAACTTTCAAGCGACATATCTTAGTAATGAAACCAATTTACGCAGGCAGACCAACATATTTAGCATCAGAGAGGTGCTCTTCATCCTGTAGTGTGTAGTCAACCTATGTATACAATGTATGTGTGTGTATTACATATATATGGTCTCTGTATAACAATAAAGCCTAGAGTACGTCAGTAAACCTCGATCGTTTCACTTGTGTCATACCTCCCACCTCACATGGCGACCCTGCCAGTCGGTACAGCTATGTACAGGGGCGGGCGTGCGCTCGCGCTCGCGCCGTCCGCGTAAAATGAAGATTTAAAAATAAATATTATTATAAATTAAATTATACGTTGCGCGTAAACTAATAAAGAAAATTTGAAGACACAAGAAATAAGATAGTGTATTGTTAAGAAGAAAAAGTATTAATAAATACAATTTATAAAGAAATATAAAGAAATATTAAGTAAATAAATGAAGATTATTAAGAAGAAAGTTTTTATGAAGAAAGAAGTTCACCTGCGATGTTTATTGAATTTATGTATATATGTATTTGAAGTTATTATGGAAAAATAATTTTATGAAGATTATTAAGAAGAATTTAATGAAGATTATTAAGGAGAAGTTTGAACATAAAGATGAAGATAAAAGATAAGAAATAAAATTTATAAAATAATAGCACTGATGACGTCAAATATGTATTATGAATTACGAAAAGATAGAGAAGTAGGAGATGGAAGATTTTGTTGTTTATTACTTTGATAAGTAAGAAGAGAGAAGAAACTTTGCTAAGAAGTTTTGTTGGAGCGGTGTCCAGGGTTATCCCGGCCCATCCCGCTTGCAGCCAGCAGCAGCAGCCAAGAAGAAGACATCAGCATCGTGCGTGATCGTCCGTAGGCGTCAGGCGATGCAGGCGATAAAGGAAATTCTAGGATTTAACATCAAGATACGATATACGTGCTTACGAAAGTAGTGTATCCTTTTTAATAAATACATACGACGTAGATAACTTGAAAAAATAAATAATATTCCTTATACAAGTTATTGATAAGTTAAATTTTTTATTTTATATACATTTTACATCTTTTTACAATTTTTTCTAATTGTTTTTTTTCACAGTTAATCACAGTCACTTTTGTTTAAAAAAAAATGACAGACAATTTTGATCTTGAAACTGCTATTGCTTTCTTGCCTGTGATGATGAATAATGAGGAAAAGGTTATTAAATCATTAATTGACAACATAGAATTCTACAGTACTACTTTAAATAGCCACTCTCAACAACTTTTAATCAAATTTTTTTTAAAAACGCGATTATCAGAACAAGCTAAATTTATTTTAAATCAAAATTATTGCGATGTAAAAACTTTATTAAATGACATGAAACAATTGCTGTTACCAAAAAAGTGTCCTGTAGTTTTGCAAACCAAACTATTAAACTGTAAACAGGGTTTCCGATCAATACAGGAATATGGATCTGAAATAGAAAACCTTTTTGTTGAATTAACATTAGCCCAATCAGATGGAGACACAAATAAAATTAATGTCCTTCGTCCCATAAATGAAAAATTGGCAATCGATTGTTTTGCTAAAGGTCTAAATAATTTTAAACTTTACGTCATTATTTCTAGCCAAAAATTTACTTATCTTTCTCAATGCATTCAAACCGCGATAGATGAAAATACATTAATATCATTCAATAAACAACATGGTTATAATAAATCATATCAATATTTGAAAAGATCCCCAAAACACAAATCGGTGTTTACGAATAATTATGTATCGGAAAGTTCCAGGCGCATGACGACAACAAGACCTAATTCGTGGTACATGTGCAGTGCTCACGTTCCGCTGACACAGCAGACGCCGCCGGTCAAGGAATCTAGGTGCAGCGAATCTAATTACGATGTTTTTGATTGTGATTTGGAACTACGTAAATTATTTTCTATCGATGAATACAGCTTACAAAATGAAAAGTTAGCACTTACAGAGTTTAATTCAGAGAAGGAATTAAATATTAACAAAAAGTTATGTACTATAAAATCAAAAAAGAAATCCAAACGGGCGAAAGTAAATAAAAAATTGCGTACAATAAAACCGGATCTGAAAAATAATCATAGAAATAAATTAATAAAAAATAATAATTTTTTGAAAGGAAAAGTATGTTTTACTAACAAAATAAATATGTTAAGAAAAATTAAAATACATAATGTTAAATGTAGAAAAGAAAATTTAGAGTTAATGAACATATTAAGTAATAATATACAAAAAAAATATGTTATGAGAAAAATTAATATGACGAATATTGCTAAAGGCAAATATAATAAGAAACTAAATGAAATGATGAAGTGTAAGAAAACATCTAATTATTTAGATAAATACATGGATACGAATACTAATATAGAAATTAATAGAGTGTACAGTAAGAGATCAGTAGGTGTTACTTAGATATAAATTTAAATAAATGTGTATGTATAAACTTAGATAAGATTATTTTTCTATTGTAGTGTATACAACTTTACCTATATTAAAATGATATTACATATTCTATAAAAAATAATATTCAAAGTGTAGATTTAATAAATAAATTGTGTTTACCCAGCATTCATTATTTTAAGATCAAATTGAATCATTTTATAATTAAATTGAATGTAAATCTAATCTTATTGATATAGCATGTGATTAGTCACTGCATTCCTTCACCCTACTTGCAACGGTGTACTATTTCGCAGGAGTAATTCAATCTGTTTGTCTCATAGTTCTTTGGAATCAATTGTTTGAATTTTGTTTTGTTATACTTATTTGAAATTAAGGTAAAATGATGTTTGAAATTGTGAATTTAAATGATTGGCATATGTAAAAAAAAAATACTACTGTATATTTTTTTTTATATAAAAAGGGGGGAGGTGTAGTGTGTAGTCAACCTATGTATACAATGTATGTGTGTGTATTACATATATATGGTCTCTGTATAACAATAAAGCCTAGAGTACGTCAGTAAACCTCGATCGTTTCACTTGTGTCATACCTCCCACCTCACAATCCTGTGAAACCAGAATCAGCCATTTACCTTATAATTTTCTTTTTTTGGTCACGATAACGAACTTTTCGGGCGCCATATCTAAGTAACGCAACCACTTCACGCAGGTAGATCGACATATTTAGCATCAGAGAGGTGCTCTTCATTATGTGAAATCAGAATCAGCCATTGACCTTATCATTTATTGGTCACGCTAACCAACTTTTCAGGCATCATATCTAAGTTACGTAACCATTTCACGTGGGCAGACTGACATATTTAGCATCACAGAGGTGCTTTTCAACCCAGTGTAACTAGAGTTAGTCAATTACGGTATAATTTTTTTTTTGGTCACGATAACCAACTTTTCAGGCACCATATCTAAGTAACGCAACCACTTCACGCAGGCAGACCGACATATTTGGCATCAGAGAGATGCTCTTAATCCTGTGAAACTAGAGTCAGCCATTTACCTTATAATTTTCTTTTTTTGTCTAGGTTACTAACTTTTCAGGCGCCCTATCTAAGTAACGCAACCACTTCATGCAGGCCGATCGACATATTTAGCATCAGAGAGGTGCTCTTCATTATGTGAAACCAGAATCAGCCATTTACCTTATCATTTATTGGTCACGCTAACCAACTTTTCAGGCGCCATATCTAAGTAACGCAACCACTTCACGCAGGCAGACCAACATATTTAGCATCAGAGAGGTGCTCTTCATCCTGTGAAACAAGAGTCAGCCATATCCCTTATCATTTTTTTTTGGTCACGATAACCAACTTTTCAGGCGCCTTATCTAAGTAACGCAACCACTTCACGCAGGCAGACCAACATATTTAGCATCAGAGAGGTGCTCTTCATCCTGTGAAACAAGAGTCAGCCATATCCCTTATCATTTTTTTTTGGTCACGATAACCAACTTTTCAGGCGCCATATCTAAGTAACGCAACCACTTCACGCAGGCAGACCAACATATTTAGCGTCAGAGAGGTGCTCTTTATTCTATTAAACCAGAGTCAGCCATATCCCTTATCGTTACCAAATTTGTCGTGACCTCCTAATCTAAGATGGTATAGTTACGATTACGATTTACGATTACAATTACGAATTTACGACGACGTCGTTTAGCCAAAACGATGATTTTGCCAATGTCAAGGTTGAGTTCAAAAAGAACTTATAAATTTAAAAAAATAGTTAATGTCAAATAAGTCAAATTAACATTGACATTTAGAAAATGTCATTTGTTGATTGATTTTGATCAAAACAAAATAATATTTAGCTGATCTTCCTTTGTTTTTATTAATTTAATCTATTTTCAAAATGCCTGCGCCAGAAAACAACGTGTTGACCAACGCGGAACAAATTCAAGAGCAGCCCACGAGGGAAATTACACAGACCGATCACTTGAACAAGAAGTTATTGACTTCGCTTTTCAACCGGATGAATCAGGAGGATGGTCAAGGTGGAAACTCGTTGCTGGCGAAGATGTTGGAGCCCGATGAGTTCTCGAATGACTTTGACGACGAAGAAGAGAAAAAGGAGTAGTGATTAGTGTAGAAATATTTGTTAATCCGCCTGGTACGCCACTGTAAATAAAAGCTGGTATATGGACCGTATGACTCATGTCTGAATTATTTATGCGAATTTGAGCTGGTATTGTTAACCTAGCATAAAACATTTCGTCAGGAATGCTACTTTTACCATTTAAGACAACTTGTGAAAAATCAAACAACATATTTTATTAAAAAAATTAATTTGTATGTACCTATTAAATAGATAATAATTTTTCAAAACTAAAAACTGACTTATTTCCTAAACTACACATCTGATATTGATAAAATGATTATGGGACCATCTTAAAAGTATACACTTTCAAACAAAAAAAGAATGTTCCAAATCGGTCCAGATGTCTTTGAATAATGGGGGAACTCATACATAAAAAAATGCGACGAATTGATAACCTACTCCTTTTATGAAAGTTGGTTAATTTTTTCTCGTAGTATAAACAATAATCAATTTGTACAAATTATAAAGAGTTCATGAAAATCAATTATGTAGTTTATCTTCCAAAATGGTCTCCAACGCAGTATGTGCTAGGTTTTGTGTTAGCAAAACCCCAGCGCTGAGCTTCCTTTAGAGCTAGGGTTGCCAGGTCGCTGAACCTAAAAGCCGGACAGACCAGCCAGTTTGGACGGACATTTGGGTAGAAAAGCCAGACACCCTACATTATTGAGGATTTTGTCTCAGCATTAGGTACAACAAATAATGTATGTAAAACCAAGCTTTTTTGATTAATATCATAAATCTTGCTGCCACGAAAAGCAACGTACGGTACGTGCGCTATCAATCGAGGAATGAACAATAACGACAGAGCGCAGGGGGGCGGGCGACAGGCGTCGGCGGGGCGCCCCTCTGAGTGCCTGCGTGAGCGACCGACGCGACATTCGACTCTCGTCGCCTGCGCTTGGTCGTTCATGAAATGTAAAAAGCCTAACAAAAGCCGGACAGGCCGGACACGCTCTAATTTGGCCGGACACGCAACCAAAAAGCCTGACTGTGTCCGGCTTTATCCGGAAACCTGGCAACGCTATTTAGAGCCATATTAGTGTATTCACAAACATATTCGCATGATTTGCAATCCGCATCTAACCAAAACATTCCATTTCAGAGAAGTATGGATGACATTGTTATATCTTATTCATAACTTTTGTATTTTCAAATATATTATGTACTTATACAGGAACCAAATTGAAGATTTTAATTGATTCCCTTCCGTTCCTTGTGTAATTTGGCTGGTTGATGAATACATAACCAACTAAAATGGCCTCCGAGAGTTTTTGGCGGGAAGTCAAGGGGTTCTGTTGGAGTTTGCTTTAAATTGTTTTGCTAATTGATTCTAGTGGACTTTATAATATGAAAATGGTGTAGTTTGGTGTTATAAATCGCCACTCACTCGGCTATGAAAACCAGTGGACTTGTATAGATTTGTCGCCAAAAGCTCCCTTAAAGCCTTAGCTTAAAGCAATCAAAGGTCCTATACCAACCTTTGATTGTATATATATATATATATTTACTTCATATCGATTGTTCCCACGTTTTATTAACTTGAGCCTGGCTAAATACGCAACAGCGTCAAATTAAAAAAAAAAAAAAAATGGCCTCCATCATCAACATCACATGTAGTTGTGACTTGTAACTGAAGCTCCGATTTAGGCTGAAGCCCTAAGTTAGTAATCTTCTATTGAAGCTGAATGTTTCAATATCCTTAAATCAAGACAGTTTTTTTTTGCTGTTTATCCTACTAGTGTTGCCGCTCGACACTATCGATAACCTGTAGGTTTTTTAAATAATATAATACTATCGAAAGTATCGATCCTGACGACGAACAAATTATCGATAATTTGTTGACGACAAGCAAACTATCGATACTATCCATAGTATTGTTAGTAATTAATAGTATTGCTCTAAAACAGCTATCAATCAATACTATCGATAGTTTGGCATTTTTCGATTGAAACTATCGATTTTTCGGCAACACTATTTCCCAGTGCTGGGCGAACCCTCTCCTCTTACCTTCAATAACCCTCTGTCCCTGGTCTTTAATTTATACTCATGTTCCAAAGCTTTCAAGTCTTCTGTCCATCTCGTTTTCAAGACAGTAGTTTATATTTACTAGTCACACAAAGCTATTCTCTAGCGCTTTCGCAAGTAAAGCGTCTCCCGGCGTGGTCCGCATTCTGATGGGTGACCACAAGTGACTTAAAAATTCTGGAGCTCCTCCGTGCTTCGGAAGGCACGTATAAGCCGTTGGTCCTGGCTGTCACCATTGTATGGCAGTTGTCAAGCTATGTTAGATGCCTTTAGGCAGCTTGAGAAATCTGACACCAGTGTTGGCACAAAAAACAAACAAAATTCACACAAAAAATACTATAATAGTCGATGCAGTCTTAACACGCTCAATCGTCACCCAAAGATGGCAAAGATTATGCACAATCGAGAAGTAGAACCAAACAATGATTTATCTGAAGTTTTCCGATCGGCTGTCGGCGAGACGTAAACCCTCTTTGGAAGTGCATTTGTGCGAAAAATCTCACACTGGCCGTCGCTCGATCTCAGTGGATTGGTCTTGTTCTAGGCCGGAAGCCAGATGGCAGGAAATCAGGAATAGTTGATGCCACTTTTTTTTCATCCAGGGGATCTAACATTACCTGGCTGGGTATCAAACCCAGAACTTCCTGATTGGTGCTCTGGACAATGTTATCTCTCACGTACCAAGCGGTCTAATGAGACCAGTTTTCTTCATTTCAGGCATTGCATAATAATCCTTATTCCCACTTTTGACAGTCTACTTTTGAATGGCGAGGGTGAATTAAGGTCTCCAAAAATAGGTTTTTTATCAACAAGTTTATTTGCTAGGCAAACAACTCGACAGTCTACTTTTGAATGGCGAGGGTGAATTAAGGTCTACAAAAAATAGGTTGTTTAACAAGTTTATTTGCTTTTTTTTAGGCAAATAAAAAACCCCTGTCAAGAACGCCGTCTAGTGATGAGTAGCGAAACTTCTGATACGACTTGATATCCTTAGCGCCATCTATTATTTGCTAGAACCCTGACTTTCCAGCGTTAACCCCTAATAGCTTGAAACGGCTGAACCGATTTTCATCAAACAGCCAAGAACAACCGTAACGGGAACTGTAGACGGTACACAAACCGGCTTTGGTTTGCGAGCATGATGATGCACTTACCAAGGTAGACCTCATTCATAAACTCTTGCAGCGTAATTGCTGGCTGGGCGGACTCAGAACAGAACAGAACAGCCAAGAACAACCGTAATGGAACTTGCTTTCACGTTCAAACCGTATCGCAATCGGTCCATCCGTTCAAGCGCTACGATGCCACTGACAGACATACATTAGCGTCAAACTTAACACCCTTTTTCATATCAGGGATAAAAAAATAAAACAACAACAAACAGTAACTTGAATAATATTTTTATTATGTACTACACGAGTTATAATGAGGAATGTTCTTATTTACATAGCTTTTGCATAACTCCAATATAATTATTTCATTTATTGAACATTTTTACAGTTTATAGTTTTCTATGTATTACTAAACTATATGTTTTAGCCATGCAACCAATAATACTGAAAAATTGTTGCGTTTAGGCTGCCTGTCCTTTCAAAATGAAGCAATAAGCTGATTCGCCAAATTATTGCAGTTTCAACGTACTATAATGGCATCTTAATAATAAATAACATATTATTACATAAATAGGGCGATATCCTAATATCAACAACCTGCATCATACTTAAAAACACGCGAAAAAAGATTGATTTTAATTAAATGTCAAAAAAATGTAAATCATTAAAAAGATTTGCGATAGAAAAATATGTTTTTTTTACAAGGGTTCTCAAAGGGGTATACGGGGTTTTTTCAGGGGGTTTCAGCGGGGTACACTGCGAGATAGGTGTTGCAACGAAATAATTGTACAATAATATTGCGACTTTCGGCCATCGCTTTCGAGACGCAATGGGGCTGCGACTGGTAACAGTACCTGCAATACAAAACAATTCATCATCATATCAGCCACAGAAAGTCCCATAGATTTAGAAGGTATAAGATGGATATAGAGTATTGTAAAATGTGACCAGAAACGAAATATTTCTGTGTAACTTTTTATGGGTTGTATTTGTACCTAAGACACAAACTATAGGTAAAGCAGTACGATACCATCTTTCCAGTATAAGATAACTTATAAATTAACACAGTTTACAATTTGGAAAATCAAATTTTCGTGTAACGATGTTCGAGCCAGGGTGACAAAGGCTGACATGTTTTGTATGAAAACTTGTCTCATTGTCAAATTGATGCTATCTCTTTTGCTCTTATAAAGATGACACTTATCATATTATCTGTCGCACTCGGCTAGTGTGTTCTTTTTAAGTAGTAAAAAAATTCTACTTCTATGGAAATTCCACTGCTGGACGTAAGCCTTCTTCAAGGATTTCCAAAAACACACACATTCAATAAAATTTCAAAAATTAAAAGCAAGCTTTTCTTCTTTTTGACGACCTCTGTGGCCTAATGGTTATCATGCCACGTTGTCACACAGTCCCGGGTTCGATCCCTGGTCAGGTCAAGATGGAAAATGATCTTTGTCAAATTGACCTGGGTCTTGGATGTTTATACACGGTGATTCTTTATTGATTTTGGAGCAGAAGGCCACTTCATAGGCATCGTTAGTAAGACCTAATTAGCTAGTCAAAATAAAAATTCAGAAACAAAAAAAGGTTGACTAAAACTCGAAAGTTAAATTGTGAGATCAATTAGTAGTCATCGAAGTTTTGGCCGGCGTAACTACGTGGTCTCGATCGAAAATCATTAACGCAACTTTTTTATCTTGTGACATACAGTTTGGATTGCGTATATGGATAGAGGAATTTATTAAGTATACGACATTTTTTTTCCAAAACCAATGAAAAGTCAGCGTGTACGTATTTGTTATAAATTATAGTATCGTTGAATTAGTATCCCATAACACAAGTCTCGAACTTTCTCTGGGGCTAACTCAATCTGTGTGATTTGTCTGTATATATTTCATAACTATTTTTTATTGGTTGACTGGGAGAAAATGCTCTTAGCATTAAGTCCGCTATTTGTTAAAAGTATTAAGTAAGTACTTTGGAACAATAAAGTTTGATAAAATAAAATAAATAAATATTTATTTTAACTTCTGAACCGCTGAACCGATTTCCATCAAACATAGCTACGAACTATTTCGATCAAGTCAGCTTTCAAACTTAATGTCAATTTGTAAATTTAGTACTTAAACATGAACGGAATGTACTCAAATTATGACATTTGTAAATGTACAAACGCAAACTTTTAAGCGCCAAGCTCAAGCCAGACGTTTTTGTCTCTAAGGTAATCATCGGTTCTGTAATAAGCCTTTTCACTAAGTACCTACTTTCTTAGGGAGCGTCTATAAATTACGCGAGATATTTATGAAGATTTTTCGACTCATTTAGGTAAAAAGACTATGTCAGATTTTGTCATATTGTATCTAAAACATGTTTTGCATTAATTTAATTAATTGTCTCATTAACATACTTTTTTTTAAGAAAAAACAATTACTTGATATTTTTCGATACCCTCTTCCCCAGATGAGATTTGGTAAGACTCTTGACCCCTTCCCCGTGATCGCCTCGCGTTTCCGACTTCAATTTATTTCGGGAGTTTCTTTCATATCTCCAAAGTTCTTCATCATGGCTTCACCAAATTAATATGGGACCAACTTGGGAGTAAAAAGCTTTCAAATAAAAAAAGTATCATAAAAATCGGTCCACGGTTGACGAAGATATGGCGTCACATAGATACAAAAAACATACAATCGAATTGATTGAACCTTCTTTTTCGAAGTCGGTTAAAAATAATGTGTAGCCAGTACGCACTCACCTAATAATACGTTGTACGTGTGTCTAGTTGCTCGCCTTCTCGATCATGTCTATGTTGATCTTGTAGAACACGTACGGGTAGTACTCGGACGAGCCGAACCCGAGACCCGCCAGCTCGGCATTCTGTCGAAAATAACAAATAACATTTGTACATTTGCTCTTTCATCATTATAATATCATCATCAGGTCTTTTGGTCTCCACTGCAGGAGCACGACCCTCTCCGTACTATCAGAGCCATACTTGGCCAGGGCAGCCAGAGGACTTAGCTTACACTAATATTTATTCATAAAAAGTATTTACACGTTATTCAATTATTAATAATAAAAAAAGAATAATAATTAAGCATACTCATATACAGTATGTTAAAAAACCCTGTCCGATCCGTTATGGAAATGTTTAGTAGCTTCATCACTGAAATTCCAAAAAAAATTCTGCAGCTCCATACAAAATTGAATACCTACCGGTTTAAAATGTATTTCGTTTTCAGGGATGGGAGAAACCGATATATAGAACCTACACAAGCTATCCAACATTAATTTAACGGATCGGACAGAGTTTTTTTTAACATACTGTTTAATTAATTGATAATATTAATAACAAAATAATCAAATAAAATTACGACATATTAAATTGGCATTACAAGCGACACTCATAAAATTCTTCTGTTATACAATGTACGCTCAAAAAGCCACTTTTTAAGCCTGGCTTTAAAGCTTGTCAACGAAGTCGCCCGTTTTATATCTGGTAACTTGGTAAAAACAGCCGTTTTAGTCGCATAACGTCCACTGCTAAACATAGGTCTCTCCCAAGTATTTCCAAAATGACCGATCTAGAGCGGCCTGCATCCAGCGCTTTCCTGCGACCTTGGTCAGGTCGTCTGACCACCTTGTTGGTGGGTGCCCTACGCTGCGCTTGCTAGTACAAGCTTCAAAATTAAAAAATAAAATAAAAGGTCGAGTTTTTGGCGGGAAATCGAGGAGTTTAGTTGGAGTCTAAAGTCAAAGTGAAAAATAATTTATCTATCTTTGGATATTTGTATTACTTAATAATTGTCTTTCTATTTCTTGAATGTTTTAAAATGTTTAGCAAATAGATTCTAGAAGTCTTTATAATAATGTATGTAAATAATAAATGCCGTGTGGTTTCCGGCAGAATGGAATAGGGCCACTTCAATTCCTCCCGCGGATGTCGTAGCAGGCGACTTAGGAAATACAAGCTAAACAAAGTTTATTAACATCAATGACACCTCTCCAACCCGTCTGGCCAGCGTGGAGAGTGTAGGCCAAGACCTGGCTGCTCTGGCCAAGTGGAGACAGAAAGACCTGATGATGATGACTAGTTTATATATGTGGACATTTTGGGAGTTAGACATTTTGGGATTTGGACATTTTGGGATGTTGACATTTTGGGATATGGACGTTTTGCACCTTGTAGACATTTTGGGATTTGGACATTCTGGGGTTTAAACATTTTGAGATGTTGACATTCTGGGATTTGGACATTTTGGGATGTTGACATTCTGGGATTTTGACATTTTAGGATTGTAACATTCTGGGATGTGGACGTTTTGCACCTTCTGGACATTCTGGGACAAGGACGTTTTGCGCTCTCTGGACATTTAGAACCTAAACAGAAGCAAAAAAGAGAAATGTAAGAGCACTGACGTCAGCGGCGGAGGCGTGCTGCTGCGCGGAGTGGTCGAGGTGCGCGTACAGCGCGTGCAGCACGTCGCGCAGCTTCTTGCTGCTCTTGCGCGCCGGCACCAGCACCGCCGCCAGGAAGTTCACCGGCAGCCCGTACCTGCACAAGTAAACATATACACATTTAGGGTCCAAAAAGTATGATTGTTATTAATCCGTCTTTTAGATTATCCAAAAATAATGGACCCGTATTTTTCAGTTTACCAAAAAAGTTAAAATTCACAAAGATACGGAGCGTCAAAGTTCCGGAGTCGGACTCACGAAGTCACACTAAAGTAAAAATCGTGCTTAAGTGTAACGTCACGCGAAATTTCAATACGCTGTATTTTTGTCATTTTTGGTTTCTCAGAGAATAGAAAAAATACGTGTACAATATTTTCTAATAATCTAACCGATGGACCAAAAATATTTTTCCATCATCATGCCTATTGTTTGAGTTTTACAATTCAAAACTAACAATTAAAACTTACTACGTAAAGATATAGTTTTGAAGGCAGAGAACAAACAATGTTGTGTAATATACTCGTACATCACTAAAAAGTATTTGAACTGAAATATTATGAAAGTCAATGTCAATTGTAATGTTAATTTCTATCGTCTTTCAAAACAATAAAAACATACAATTATTTTATTGGTACGATACATTTAATCCAATAAATCAATTGTAACTTCAATTTTTTTTTATACTGCACTATAAAACGACAGTACGTACCCGGATTCATAAAATCTATACATCTATACATATAATAAAACAGTAAAAAAAGTGTGTCTGTACATTAAATATATTTCCAAAAAAAATATTGGGGGCGATGGAGACGTAGTAATAGAGTAAGAATTTAAAAAAAAATGTCTGTCTGTTTGTCTGTTTGTACACGCTAATCTCCGGAAATACTGGACGGATTCGAATGAAACTTTTTTTGTTATATAGCTATTAAGCCTGGGCAACATATAGGGTATAAATGATATTGGAAAATAAAACGCCTGATGCAGAACCATAATGGTCAAGCTAAACTAAAAGAGATATAAAAATGCCGCCTTAGTAAAAGTTGTTTATCCTGATGAGCATTTTCCAGAGACATAAAGTCCACGCGAACGAAGTCGCGGGCTTCGGCTAGTTGGTTAATAAATTAAAGCGCGAACTAATACCACAATCAAAATAGCACTCACTTAAAATGTCACAATTTACTCCCACAAATTTAAAGTGTGTATTTTTAGGCTAGACCATCTATAACATTGTATGATTACCTCAAGACGGATTCGACGAACACCCTGAGCGCCTTGACGTGTATCCAGGCGCAGAAACACTCGGAGAAGTTCACCTTCAACCACCGCACCAGCGGGCCCTGCGCACAGACACAAACTTATTATAGTCTCGAACGAGATAGACACAGACCGTCTTATTATAAAACGCAGACTAGCTTTGTTAATAGGTTTAAACCATTATTCGACCATGCTCCCATGCTGGTCTGGCAGAAATAAAAAAACTTAGAATGTACCAGCTGCTTCTCTTCCCACGCAGATCGTAAAAGCCGATCGAGGGAATGGGCAAAAATGCGAATCATGTTAACAGGCGATGCGGCTACCCCATCACTGTATTGATTGCTTTTCCATCTTCTCGCCCACCATGACGCTAAAAGTGGCTTTTGGGTCTTGCGGCCCTGGGCTCTGCATAAAACCGCAAGACCCAAAATGCTCTGTTTGCCCCAGGGATAAAGACGTGATAGTATGTATGTATGTATTATTCGACCAAATCAAGTTGACATTTTCAGATGAGGCAATAGCATATCATATAACTAGATGTCAACTTAATTTAGTCGGATAATGGTTTAAACCTAGTAACACAGTTAGTCTGCGTTTTATAATAAAACGGAGAATGTTTGCGAGCAAATCGAATAGAAAGAAGTCAGGATGGTGCAAGTGAAATTAGGCCTTATATCCTTAGCATAAAGTCTAGACTTGTTTGGCTTTGTTGCGTTCACAGATACTTCAGTTGCTACGCGACTTGGACCTTGGACATAAGGAAGACCGTCTTCAGGTGAAATCCTTGGGTTCCTTTATGAATAAAGACCTTCATACGTTTTTCTCCAAATCTCCTCTATTTAGTAACAATATTTTATATACTTAACGAGATGGCAGTTACACGAAGCGTGATGCGCTAAATAAATATTTCATCAGTTCAACGAATACGTGCATCTTCTCTCTTCGCCAGGAATAATTAGGGGACCATATTTTGATTTTGCCCCGGAACCCGGAAAGTCATGTGCGAAACAAATGTACGAGCGGGCGTGGTAGACTTCAAGTGCTGGCTTGACGTCGTCAAGTATGATGTGCGCCAATCGTCTTACAACCGAGGATGCTCAACACCGTGCGAAGAAGATAAAGCCGGAAAGCGGACCCCGGGCTTCGCAGCATTACAGCTGAGGACGCAATTGGAAATGCGCTGAGATGAGAGAGAGAAAGTTTTTGCTCCTCGTTAACAAGTCTAGATGGGTGTGACGCAAATCGACCCATTCACAGCTTGTCCCATTCGCAACTCGTCCCATTCGCAGGTCGTCCCATTTATATTGTACAACCCGTTTGGGTTTTAGCTCACAATTAAATTGATAACCTAATATTAAATTGTATACTTGTATTCTTCTACACTGTAATACCCTAACTGCGCCCACTCCCCCACATCGTTTATAGTCTTCTATACCCAAAGTTTGACTGGAAGAAATCACTTTAGTGATAAGTCCGCCTTTGTAACTACTATATTTCAAACGTACTTTTGATTATTGTCATACTTAGTTGGTGCAATAAAGAAATTTTATCTTATAACCTGCCGGCACTGAGGCCAAATGTATGATAGATTCGTTATGACATTCTCCTAATTTTGTAAATAGAGAGAGAGAAAGAGAGAGAGAGAGAAAGAGAGAGAGATAGAAAGAGAGAGAGAGAGAGAACTGTTTTTTTTTGTCAGTGACGAGCTTGGTGATCTCGTTCTTGCCGGCCACCAGGTCCGCCTCGTTGTACGAGAACTCGCACACTAAATAGAGAGAGAGAGAGAGAGAGAGAGAGAGAGAGAGAGAGAGAGGGAGAGAGAGAGAGAGAGAGGGAGAGAGAGAGAGAGAGGGAGAGAGAGAGAAAGAGAGAGAGAGAGAAAGAGAGAGAGAGGGAGAGAGAAAGAGAGAGGGAGAGAAATACTCACAAACTGCTTCTTCTTGTCGGTGACGAGTTTGGTGATCTCGTTCTTGCCGGCCACCAGGTCCGCCTCGTTGTACGAGAACTCGCGCACTATGAACTTGCGCTCGCGGGCGTGCAACTTGAATTCGTCCACTACCTGAAAGAAAATAGTATTATTTTGCAATTAGTAAATAAAAGACGGATTGAAATCAAGAGCCATAGATGAATCACGAACAAGTGAAGGATTCTAATTACTGATGATGATTATCGAATTATGAGCGTAGCGAGTGATTCAAGTGTTAAAATCCTGAGCGACACAAGTGACTCACGGCCCTCGATATAAATTCGTTTTATTCAAGAGTTGAATACTACACTTTATACCATGACTACGAGAAAAAGAAAGATTTAAGCGAAAATAAAAAAATTATCAAAGAAGGAAGGATAAAATAATTTAAATCCACATTAAAACTAAAAGCAATTATTCTGAATTCAACACCAAAACAGTGATTAATTCACAGTTTTCAGTGAGTAAAATAAACTTTTTAGAGGGGGAATGGTATAAACACAATAATATTACAATATAATTGGAAATTATACAAGAAAATTGGAGGAAATTATACAAGAAAATTGGACCGTGCCTGCCTTGTGGCTTCCGGCTTAGGAAAGGCCTCTCACAGGCCTACTGCAAAAAGCAGTTTTGAGGTAAGAAGTGCCTTTGTACAACTTTTAATGGAAATCCTATTTATTGGATTTTTTTTTATAAATTCTCTGTATACATTTGCCGTGTATATGTCGCAGTTGGATTGTATAATCCGCTGTTATTCAAAAACTCTAGCTGTTTGGCATTACAGCTCGGTTTTATAATATAGCTGAAAATCGATCAGCTAGATCGTCCAATGTGTTACGTTTAACAAACTAGCTTACGTAAGATTGTAGAACGACTAGTTCCGAATTCTGCCACTTGTGGCTTGTGAAGTGTCAGTGTCATAACAACAAATATGGCCTCCCATAAAGTAAATTCTTCGCCGCGTTCCGGGACTAAGCTGTTTTTATCGAGAGATATCGGGGGCATCGTTTGTGATTTCGGAGTGCAAAAGATTGAAAAGAATAAAGCAGACCTTTAGCTTGGATCCCATATTGTTATTTCGACGCCCGCCTTCCGGCAAGATGGAAAATTCACGTGGATCAATTGGCCGTAAGAAATCGCTGCGCCATTGAGTTGTCGGGTTTACAAAATTTTCATATTTCTAATCCAATTGCATCGAGCTGATTATCACTCTTCATTAGTGTTTTATGGTGTTGGAGACTGAATTATTTAGTAAGGAGTTGAATTGAGGTTTTATTTCCATCCCACGAGTAATATAAAAATAATAAAGAACAACTATTGTCCCCTCATACATTATTTTGTTTGGTAACACAGTTTTATTCAATAATGGTAACCCTATATGCTATCTCAACGCTAGCTGTTTTGTTAAACGTAATTACGTAACTCATTGACAATCGAGCTGAACTATTTTCAGCTGTTTTACAAAACCGAGCTGTATTACCAAACAGCTAGAGTTTTTGAATAACAACGGATTATACAATTCAACTGCGACATATATAAATCTATACATATAATAAAACAGTAAAAAAAGTGTGTCTGTACATTAAATATATTTCCAAAAAAAATATTGGGGGCGATGGAGACGTAGTAATAGAGTAAGAATTTAAAAAAAAATGTCTGTCTGTTTGTACACGCTAATCTCCGGAAATACTGGACGGATTCGAACGAAACTTTTTTTGTTATATAGCTATTAAGCCTGGGCAACATATAGGGTATAAATGATTTTGGAAAATGGAACGCCTGATGCAGAACCAAAATGGTCCAGCTAAACTATAAGAGATATAAAAATGCCGCCTCAGTAAAAGTTGTTCAGCCTGATGAGCATTTTCCAGGGACATAAAGTCCACGCGAACGAAGTCGCGGGCTTCGGCTAGTTTGTAAATAAGACCACTCCATCTTTTCCATTGTTTAGTCCTTCAGTCGCTTGACGACATGTGGATGTCGTAACAGGCGACTAAGGACTAAACACAAATATCTAGTGCTTCAACTGCATTGCTGAAGGTTGGCGTCAGGCGGCTGCCGGTCGTAAAATTATAGCCAAGTACGTATATTTTTTCTCAACTTCGTAAGCTTTTCGGCATCTTTGGGTGTTCATTCGATATGCTTATACCAACCTATATACCAAGAGTCGGTAGTCGTTTTCATTAAAAATTTTGAAACAAAGTTCATTAAGGTTGGTGGTTGCACAACTCTATGTTATTAAGCTCCAGGCTATCCTACCACTTATACACATAATAAAAACCTCCTCAGAACTTACCTTCTTGAAAAGCAAGACGATGAAGAGTCCATAGTCGTTGTTATTAATTTTTGGAACAATATTAATTTATTTTATCAGGTTGGTGGTTGTACATACAACTCTATGTCATGTATCCACATGAAGTTTAGGTTAATAAGCGCCCGACTATCCGATCACTAAGATAATCAACCTACCTTCTTCAAGAGCGAGACGGTGTAGAGTCTGTAGTCGTTACCATTTAAATTTTTGGAACAAAGTTCATTTATTTTTGTCAGGTTGGTGGTTGTATCTGTAAATTTTATTTTATTAAAACAAGGCCGTGACATTGACACATGTCAAGTTGACATTGACGTATGTACCGATACTACAGTATCAACTCTTGTGTCGTACACGAAGTTTAGGTAAATAAACGCCTGACTATCCAACCACTAAGAAAAGCAACCTACCTTCTAGAAGTACGAGAAGAGAAGATGAAGAGTAAGGAGCCTACCTTCTTGAAGAGCGAGACGGTGAAGAGTCCGTAGTCGTTGTCCTGGTGGATGAGCTGCGTGGAGCGCGGCACGATCATGTCCGTGATCTTCTCGTAGTTGGCGTTCCAGTCGTTGAACATCGACCTGACGGACGGCATTGTTAGGTGATAACTACTATCCGTTATAGACTAAGAGGGGGCCGTATGCAACCCTACCTCATCGAGTAGCAAAATGTGACAAATGTAGGGTGTTGCATATTAAAAAGATATGTCTTAATGTACAGGGTTGCCTGGGCCTAACCTGGAGCATTTTGTACAGTCAGCAAAAAAGTAATTATTTAACAAAGTTGTTGAATGACCCACAGGTTTCTTGACTCACATTATCTTCCGTGTACAGACACGATATGTATAGAAAAGATAAGTTAGAACTTCAGTATTAGACTAACTATGCCGCATGGTAAAGGCGAGTTGATTGAAATCAACACTCTCTCCTCTACCAGGGCTACTAAAACAGATATAGGTAGGTTCGTCGTAAGCGACGAGGAATGTGTGTCTTAAAATCAGGATAATGAGAAATAGCAAATAGAAATACAAACAGGATTGAACGGCATTTACTTTGTAGTTGAAAGTGCGTTTGTTACTAGTAACAAATTTGTTACTATCAATAAAATACTTGTAGGTACAAGAATACAATCATTTTTTATAATTTCTTAGCCATTTTAAAGTCAGTAAGTAACACTTTTGTATGGTAGAGGGTTTGGCCCTTTAAAAAATAATAAGCAGTAATATAAAATTTTAATTATTTTCTGTAAAAGTGATGACTATTTAAATTATTATTATGTAAATATGTATGAGTATTTATGTAACTTTATTTTACGAATTTTTATGTAGGTAAGTTCTTTTTTAATGTATTTATGTATTTTGTAAAGATATTTATTTTTGTATTGTACACGCCAATTTCCTCTTTCTTCCCATTTTTTCTCGCCGGTCTACTGGAAGTTTTTTTTTAGAAATAAGTAGCACCTTTATACTATGTTTACTTTTATAAGGTTTTATTTGTAAATTTGTCAAGTGTACATAAACCAATAAAATAAATAAATATTTACAATCTATGATAGCATAAAAATTAGGTACTTTCCTGGGTAAAAAATAAATTGTTTGGCACTATTAAGAAAATAAAATGTCACAATATAATGTCACCTGTCATAATCGTATCCATTTTCCAGATTTTCATTTTAGATTTTTTATAGTAGAAAAATACCAAGAAACTAGGACGTCATAAGTCTATATTTCATACAAATCCCATAGAAAATGATTATTTTGACGTTTAGAAAAAATGACTTGAGTGGTTGTTTAGTAGCGAATTCAAATGAACTTTTGTTTGTGTACAAGGTGTACAAAAGATTACTTTCTCAGCATCACCTGTTGGTTGACCGGTAGAAAAGGCCTCAGGCCTTAAGTTTGCCATTTAAATGTAATAAAGTAAAATAAATAAAAAATACTTACTTGGGTACAATGACGAGCAGCGTGGTAAGGTATTCACTGTCGAGAATAAAGTGCTCTTTCTTAACCAGGTCGGCCAAGTTACGAGTCAGGAGACTGCCGCTGAAAGCAAGTAATCACACGTTTATTTAGAAACTTCGCAAGGCAAGGTATTAGGGAAGCTTATATTTAACTTGTTCATATGTACGTACTGTGCGTTTCGAATATTGCGAACAATTTTTCACTTTCTTTCTGGAATTCGAAGTGCCATTTTTGAAACGCGGAGTTACTTAAACGAATGGTTTTCCCATACAAAAAACGTTCGTTTTGTGACTCAGAGTTTAATAAAAATGCTCCGTTTGAAAATGGCATTAAATCATGACAATGCAAAATAATGACACCGCCAATGGGCTATTTATATAAGTACTGTTCTGCTTTCCTATTAATTAAAATTTGCCGCCATAGTATCCAGCCTCCTCATCCTCCTAAGTGTTCTAAAGTAAAAATGACATCCAGTTTCTAATAGTGGAACCTAAAGTTATATAAGTATAAGAAAACTGTGGGAAAATTTAATTTATTTAAAAAAAAGCCTTATATTTTCTTACTTACGTTTGTTTTTTCTCCAAATTTTGTAAGTTGCCTTTGAGAGCGTTGTAGGCGGCAGACTTGACCTTTAAATCAGCGTCAATTTGGCCCAGCTGTGGAAGAGAATAGTGGATTAAGATATTACAGTTACAACAATAAATTTTGCTATATTTTGCTGACACACTATCAAAGTATAAATAGTGAAGGTTAACAAATATGTTAATGGGCTTTGCCACATTGCGGAAAAGATCGGAACTAAATTTAACATGGGATTCCAAACAACAAAACAATTTAATACAGCCAAAGGCGCCATCAATTCAGGCCCGCTAACATAGCTGCTGACCTATTATAATAATAAAAAGAATTCTCACAAATTAAAATGTACATTTATGATATCAGTTTTCTAACTTTTAAAACAATATGATTAAAACAAACAAAATTCGGCGATAAGGCCGCCTCTTGCACCTCATGATATTTAGTAAGTGTTCTAAAACCGTTAATGTTTGGTACAATAAAGTTTACTGTATTGTAGAAACAGCAAAAAATATATATCTATATTTCATTAGGTTTAGGCAAATAATAAATAATCTCTTTTAAATGTTGATAAAAACTCCCCCTTTTTTTTGTTACAAGCAATAAATTTAACTGTTTTAAAAATCACCTGTTTACTGATAATGTCGGCGATGTTACGCAGGCTCTGCTTTATGGGGTACTTCGCCATGTCCCACTGGAAACGAGTTATGTACGTGGGCAGGTCACCTGGAACACACATATATAACAAAATTAGCAAAGAGTTTTGATTACTTAGAACTATTGGGCCTTTTGAGTAGTTGACAGGTCAAATTTTGATATAATTTTTATAAAAGCGAAAACAGCTAAATAAATAAGGTTAGGTAACCTAAATATAAAAGATTACAAAATAAATATACGTACTTCTTGAATTTTAATATAAGTAACATGTTATTTGTGTTATTTGATATATTAACATATTTGAAAAAAATAAACAGCTAGGTACGCAAAACAATAATACTCATGAAAATAGAACTAATTCATAATTTGTTTTGACATCGAACGATTACATATGTTCACATCATAAATTTTTTAAAATTGTATTTATTTTAATATTCTTTAAACCTATATTGTCAACTACCCAATAATGGCCAAGTGACATATTTACATAAACGCCACTGTGGTCTATAGTCGCTATCTACCGTCCTACGGTTAATATAAGTTATTATAATATTTACGTATATATTTTTAACAGCATTATTTAGATAGGTTTGTCAATTATGTAAAGATAATGATTTTTTTACATAATCTACCGGCGGCGTCTCATATAGACGAGCGATTAAAATTGTATTAGGAGACGATTTGCTTGCCGTAAAATTTTTGAAAAAAACGTAAGTTTGCAATATTTTATCAAAACAATGCTGCATTAATTGTATAACATCACAAGACATCGTACTGCTGTTGTAAATGTAAACACACATTTACAATAACAAAACAAAAATGTGACGTGAATCGAAGTTAACATAAAATTTTTGTTATATTTTGTTTCAAAAATATGTAAATAAATATAAAGTGCTGTAACAAAAACACCGAAATAAAAAAAGCCTGTCTAGATAAAAACTGAAAAAAAAAATATTAGCAATAGTAACAATTGTTTTTAAATTCAACATTAAAAACACAGAGACGAATCCAAACTTTACTACAGGTGTCAAATATAAGGTGGCGGGTAAAATTGAGCAAACGAAAATGACGTTTTTTTATAATTTTCAAAATTATATTGGACACGCTGCATAGAATACGAGTAAGTACATACATGTACATATCATGCAATATCATGCGAGGAACATTCATCTACTTCTTCACTATCTACACGTTAAAATGCAAAGCTGTTACATCAGTAAGACTAAATACATCGATTCAACAAGCATTTGGTAATTTCTTCAAAAAAATTTTTTTTTATACTTTTATTTCAAACATATAGGTAAGGGTTTAATTTTACTACTTATAACTATGTTTATACATATTTTACTTTATATTCGGAAAGCTGTTTCATTTCTTCGGCTGGAAGAGATAAAAAAACTAACATAATTTTTTTTTAATCTTCTAATCTCTAGTATAAGTAATATATAATACTAGTTATACTGAAACAATACTCCTGTACGATAAGGACATTTAATATTATGCAATCTTTAAAAAAATGTTATCAATTATTGTCTCGGTTATCTATTCTTATATAACTTCTATTGGAGAAAAGAAACCTAATTTACATCTAACTCAGTAAAATGTGAGTAATGTTTTTTTTATGAGTGTGTGTATGAAATATAAAATGGTAAAGTATAATGTCAACCACATAATTAATATACTATGTCCTAAAAACCGAAAAAATTACAACGATCTATTTATATTTGATATTGTTAATTCTTCATACCTTTTCTGTTAGAGCATTTACTGCTAATTCTCGTAATGTAATAATAGTTTCTAAAAAATGTTTATGTCATATCATAAACTGCCTAAATATAAAGATTTAGCATCACCATAACAATTTTTTTCCAGTATCAAACATATTGTTTGTTTCCTGCCAGAACCAAGGTTATACAGTTATTGTTTCAATAAAGCTTTATTTATAGCTTTGAAAATAACTTCTGTCGGCTTAGAATATATCCAGAAGTTGTGGAAATATTGTATTTTGTTTATACTTTTTTGTTTTATCACGCATGACATGTAAAACATCAAATAAACAATAAGAACAAAAACAACATTGACGTAGTTATTATAATAAATAAATGCAAAATAAAAATATTTAAAAAAGCTACGTATAAATTGTGTATCAAGCTGCTACGTAGGCATTACTGTTTTTTTTTATATATTCAATTAATGCCAATGAAGTGTTAAATACACATGTCGAATAGCGTTTTACAGATTTAGAAGCATAACTTGCATATGATGAAGTGCAAGACGCACATTTTGTGGGTTGTCTCTTAAACATATAGAAGGCGTTAGCGTCACCCTAAACTTTTTATAGATTCAAATTTCGAAATTGGAAAAAATTAAAATTCAGGATGGCGCTCCCAGAATTTCGGATACGGTCAGCGCCATCTGCTGTGACAAATTGAAATAAGAATATATTCGAAATACAAAAATGAAAATAGAAATATAGAATACGCAATCACTACCTCAGAAACCTAGTCGTTTCAGGATATTTTGAAGGTCAGGCGGCGCTGTTCGTAAAGGAAAGAATTAACAAGCCTACAGTAGGAATTAGATCAATCCTACAAGGTTACATTTAAACAGTATTGAGGCTTTCGATTATAGTCTTTCTTAAAAGTATAAGGAAAACGCAGATTGAAATTACTTGCATTTTAAATGTAATTTTGATACACAACCCCACTTTGTTTTCTAAGCATCGCTATACTAATTTTGTTTATATCGCTAAATGAGCAAAATTATTATATTCAGGTTTTGAAAAATGTTATATTTCGACATGATTTTAATATGATTGAATCTTGTTTCCTATATAACTGTCGAAATTTTATACATATCTATTTCAGTTACTTCTAACCTTGCCTTTAAGTGAGAACATAAACAGTATGGTCTCAGTTATACACGCGGCTTCAGTAGTTGTGCCGCGCTCTTTTAAAATCTTAGTAAGATTCAAACAGAAAAATGTTTGTAAAACATTTCCAACTCAAAAATACAGCAAAAATACTTTACTGTTGTCTTACATAAAATAATACATATTTCAAGCTCTGCGTAGCTGTAGACCTAAAATATACAACGTGGGAGGGACATACTCGTAATAAATCAAACCATGGCCTATATTAGACCACTATAGTATAATGAAATTTAAAAACCAGTAAAATACTAAAAAATAAATCGACATTTCCATACGAAAGTGTGTAGCCGCCCAGGCAATTTCTATGGAAACGTCGAATTGTTTTATTTGACTGTTATTTATTATCATTATACTATAGAGATCTTTTATAGCATTGGTATGTCCCTTTCACGTTGTATTTCTTTTAGCCTTCAATATTAATATTATGCCTGAAGTATACGATTTTTACTCAATCAAGCCTCAAAACAGTTTAAATAAGGATTACGGGTTAGGTCAGAAGCCTAAACCTTGCGATAAGACGTGGTGTCGTTCGTCCTCCTCTTCGTCCTCCCACCTCGGGGAGCTATGGCCGCTCGAGGCCTGGGACGGCTGTGAGTGAGACGCCTCGCATTCTGAATGTTCCCGGTGCTCGCACGGCCAACAGCCGTGGTGTTCAGAAAAGGCAGAGTCGCAGACCGGAGACGTCGGCGTCGGAGGAGGCTCGCCTCCACCCGGATCCGCGTATGAGTCGATGCCTACCGCATAGTTTACGTAAAGATACTATACACGCTTCTCGATTCTTTCTCTGTTCGCTCTTTAACGACTTCGCATTAGTCGGTCCATCAAATAATTCGGAGCATCGTCCTGTTTTATGAGCGCTGTAAAGCTATGAATACCATTACGCCTTTGTTCCATTACGTCAAATCTTTCGTCGTTTCATTACTCGTAAACGCCTCACGTAAAAATAAGGACGAAATAAAAATAGGATATTAGTATAGGAAAGGAGCAAAATATTAAAACAAAAAGTATAATTTATAAGAAATAAACTAACATATAAAAAAATTAAAAAGCGCAAAGCAAAGACCAAAGGTTTAAGCTTGATATGGCTAAGCTATGAATGTCTCGTGAGGCAGTGATTGCGAAGTTCTATGGCATGAGGACATGTCAAGATCTTATATCGTAAGACATCACGTGCTAATCTTACAACATTTCTAACGATTACACCAATTGTGAACTTACAAACTAGTACAGACTTTATATATAAAATTACATAGTAAAACTTTAATTATATTTTACCAAGCAAGTCACATTTTCACATTGATTAGAGGTTATAATATTAAGGTGCCTAACAACAATTTTATTTAAGGTCTAATAAAATTATATGGGCATAATATTTTTCATATTTCACGACGAGTATAAATGTTCTTTGGAGAAAAATATAATTTATAAATATTGACCTAAAAGTTGTTTCAGATAACTTTATTAAACCTTTCATTTAAAAATACCTGTAACTAAAGAGTGAATATGCTACCTATAAGGGTATTAGAATATGACTCTAATACAAAATATTTTTACATAATGAAGAATTAGATGTAAGTTTCATGTAAAGTTTTAAACACTAATAAATGAAAAAAAGATTTTAAACTATAACTTACAAAAAAAAAAATGGTTTTAATGTAGGTTAAATCCTAATAATTATTATATATTTGAATAGAAAAATTATTACGCCATTTTTTTAAAATAAATAATTAAGTGCAAACAATGAAAGTAATAAATATACAAATCACTTTATAAAAATATACATTTTAAATTATATTAGATACGCGGTACTTTTAACCGTTAGTTTAAAAAAACATACGTATTGCTAAATAATTATATTCACAAAATATACATACGTAGATTGACTGGTAGATAAAGCCTATGGCTTTGATTCCGCCTATTAAATTCGTAATAAACTTAAATAAAATAAATAAATAGACGTATCCCGAACGAAAACCGACGCAAGTAAGTATAAACATACATACTTATGGCAATACATAATAATTACCGCATTGTATAAGCGACAAAGAAGCTGGCACAATATACAATATATACTTTCCGAAGCCATACACTACAGATATTACTCACTGCCGCATACTTTTTTCCATTTTTCAGACACTGAAATGCAATCCCAAACATACTAACAAACAGTATTAATCTAAATGTACAAACTTAAATCTAAACACAGCGAGCATAGTTTTGTTTAAAAAACATAAAAAAGTAATATTTATTACGGTAAAGTTAAGCGATGAGTTTTATTGTGTTTGAAATAAAATAAAAATTGTCTGTCTACCTATACAGTTTTATAATATGTGACAAATGAAAAAAAAACATTTTACTAATTATCATTGAAACTGATGAATTTTACTATGCATAGCTTTTTTCTGTGCATTATTAAAATATTTATTACGTTTTAATCACTTTTTCTGTAAAATTTCGACACCAATTCAATAACTCGATTTAATTTACAGATTAAGACCAATCCGAATCATCAATGCAACATAAACTGTACCATACATTCCAAACTAATATTTACAATTCACACAGTCAGATGCAATAGGTGCTAGGTTTCCATAGTCATATCGAGGAACCCCATCTCTAAATAAAAACGAACACTGTCCACTCAACATTCTTAGCCTTTGACAATAAATTGAAATATTATCAACGAATCTCCGGTGAAAAAACAACATTGACATTTATTTAAAAAAATAAGCAAAATCGCTTCATTTCTTTACATCTTAAATTTAGAATGTGAATAATAAAGTACGAAAGATTCGTTGACATTCAAGAGTGATATGTACATAATAAGTGCTTGATTGTGTAAAGAAGGTTGAGATATGAAATATTAATGGGTTATGTTGTGTATTGAAAATGTGTAAGAAAATTATATAAACATTCTTGGATACTGTGCAATTGTATAATTGCAAATTAATAGAAAAAATACAAAAAACATAATAAGAAATAAACATACTGGCTGCTTAAGTCCAATTTTAAGCCAGTGTAATATACTTACATGCAAATTATAATGTTAAATAATATAAAAAAAAATATAGAGGAAGAAAGAAAAAAAAAAGAGACAAAAAGAACAAAAGATAATTCAATAAACCACCGATTGAGCGACACATGCGTAATTTTTCGCACTACTCTGTGCTTTTATTTATTTATTTTTCTACAGTAGTCCATTCTTTCTATTTAAATTAGTTTCTCATCATGCTGACAACGTCTTGGACTTTCAATGCACTATTCGCGTCTCTATAAACTATAAAGACGTATCAAACATGCCATTGTATTTTAAATCTATACCTTTTTATCATGCAAAACAATTTTATATCATTTGTAAACTAGTATCTTTAATTTTCTGAAAAACTATTTTTAATCTTTCATGTCAAAATTAATCTCCAAAAATATTTATAAATATGAATGGCACTAAACAATAGTAAAAGTTAATTAAAATAATAATTTTGTTAATTGCAATAAAAATATTGTAACAACTTTCAAAAATGTTTAGTGCCATAATTGAAAAATTACATTAAATAAATAAATTTGCACTTACTGTTGTTTGCCATAAGGTTCTCATGGAGCTTATCACGCTGATCTTCTAGTACCTGAGAACAACAAATAAACATAAATAAAATAACAGGAAAAAAGAACTAAAATCCCGTAATAAAACATTAGGAAAAAGTTGCTTCTCATGACATTGGGCGGAATGCTAGAATGAATTTGCTTGCGAAAAATACGCAAAATTTATTCATTTCGTGTATACATTGCAGGGATGGAAACCTTATCTTAAATATCTATTTATTTCAGTCTGCCTTTTTTGTCTTACTTACATACTTAACTGAAACTTTCATTTGGCCCCATAATAATACGAATGGAAGCCTGTAATGTACTTGTGGTGAAAACATCATCATCATCATCAGGTCTTTTTTGGTCTCCACTGCAGGAGCACGATTCTCTGTACTGCTATAGCCATAAAACAAATAAAGTAATTCAAAAAGATTTCGCGAGATAGATAAAGGGTGCGGCTACTCCTGAATGCATATACAGGAACTAATATTATCACTTTCGTTCTTACTTAATTAGAAGGCGCGTTGATCTTTTTTTAACGTGTAATTTTAAATTTCTGACTTTACATTACTTTTGAATAAAAAACAACTACAAAGTGTAATTGAAAACAAATATATTAAAAGGCAGAAATGGCGTGTAAAATAAGGTCAATAATATAACCAAGTATACATTCTAAAAATAAAACATAACAATGTAAGAGTCCCCTTACCCTACACCAAATTATACTTTTCCATAAAAACGTAAACCATAAAAAAGTTCTTTAAAATTACAAATTTTTACCGAAATCTGACATGTGGTTTCAAAATAAAACGTAGACTACGTTTTTATGGAAAAGTCTAGGGTAAAGGGATTCTTAAGTCCGTATTTATATGAACAGGTTTCCATCCCTGATAAATTCATTATAATTTTCAGTTAATAGGTTGCCGTCACGCGAGCACGCCTCAAATGAAGTGCCCTAAATATAATCTGACAGGCCAGCGATTCCGTAAAACATTATGCGTAAATCAGTGAACGGTAAATATGTAGATGATTCGATTATGGGATGGAAGATAATTTTCAGGATTATTTGCACGTTCATTACTGTCCGAGTTCATGAGTTCGAGGGCATCTTTTGGTGACCTTTGACATGTCTATAATATTTTGAGGAGTTTGTTTGCGGCCAACAATGGTGTCAGATTTTTCAGGCTGCCTAAAGGCATCTAACATGGCTTCACGACTGCCATGCAATGATGACAGGCGGTACCAATAGCTTATACGTGCCTTCCGATGCACGCAGGAGCTCGAGAATTCAGATCTCCAACCAACCTGTGCTGCAGTGTTTTTTTTGAATTTCATCACATATTCAGGCCGTTTTTTGTCTCCACTGAAGGAGCATGACCCTCTCTGTACTACCAGAGCCATATTTGGCCAGAGCGGTCAAAGCACTTGGCCTACACACTCTTCGCTGGCCAAACGGGTTGTAGAGGTCTTATTGATGTTTGTTAGCTTTGTTTAGCTAATATTTCCTAAGCCCCCTTCTACGACGTCCACGGGAGGACTTGGAGTGGTCCTATTCTACTCTGCCGGAAATCACACGGCAGACTAGATTAATAATAATAGATAAAATGTATGTGACTGTGGTGCGGGGGGAGGCCTTTGGCAATCTATGGCATACAGAGGAGGTGATGATAGTGTATAAGTATTGGATCAAGGTTGAAATGTAAAAAAAGAAACTGTCTGAATATCTCCTTTGAGAATCACGGGTCTTTTCACTCTGGTCCTTTGAGAGGCTTGCGTGGGGATACAGATCCAACACATTACTATTATTATTATATTATGTGACTATGCTATTATATTGGTGAAACCTGTAATGACAGCGTCATAAGAACAAATTGTAAACAAAATCTCATATTTCTATTCTTTTAAACGGCTGTATAAATTAGACACTCACCTCGCCAAGGTACTGGGCCACTTTCCTGGTGACAGACTCGACATAGGCGTCAAGCTTACCAAGGTCGTCCGACAGACCCACCAACTGATCCAATGTCCCCACCTGTAATAAAAAAAAAATTAGTTAATATGCTAGCTGACAGGTAATCACATGTCATACTTAAGGATATAACAAATCATGGTCACTCATAATGTAAAAAAAATTAAAAATCCAACAAAATGCTTTTTAATTACAAAGAAAAAACAATTAAGGCGAAATGGTAGCAGTAGTGCCGCTCTCATTTGAAATTATTTAAAAGTAAATATGTTTTTTTTTTAATTCTATTATTTTACCGAGGCTTCAGTTCACTTGGTGTGACTATGCCAACCTCATAGGGGACTTCGATTAAGTATTATTTAACTACTGTGCACCATCACAGCTTGCAGAAAAAAATAGATGGCTTTTGCCATGTGTGAAGTAAATATGTTGATAATCAAAAATTTGAAATCCAACAATGTGTAGAAAGACCTTTAAATTATTTTATGAACAACCTTTAAAAGTATTATTGATAATCTGCCTAGTTTAAAAACAAGTTTTGGCCGCTCTTGGCAAAAATTCCTTTTAAAACTAGATGGACCAACACAATTACTTTCAACACTCAATCACAATTTATTTCAAATGGGGGCGCCACTTCTGCTACCATTTCGCCTTAAATTAGTGCGCAGTCTCAGAATGTTTGGAAACCGCGCGCTCGCTACCTTCTAGCTGAGTTAGATAGAGTTGTTTATCCGCTTATCATCGGGCGCAGCGCGAGAGCCCACTTCTTGTTTTTATTGGATAATTTGGTCAACATTTGCACCAATTTTTTTTACATTTGGAATGAGAATAGAGTAATGAGTGCCCCTTTTCAATATGTACTTTGTACATGGTTTACCAGACAGCCTGTATATCTTATACCTTTAAACGAGCAATTCTTGTATGTATGTATGTATATATATATATATATATTAATTTATAAATTTCTGTGATCTCGAAAACGGCTCTAACGATTTCGCTGAAAATTTGTATATGGGGTTTTTTGGGGGGTAAACAATCGATCTAGATTAGTTTTATGTTTGGGAAAACGCGTGTTTTCGAGTTTTCATGCGTTTTTCTTTCCACGCAGACTATGGTCGCCAATTTCGTCGCGCCGCGACCGCCTTGATTTAGCTCAGTGGTTAAGGAAAGCGACCGCTAGAAAGAGTGTTACGGGTTCGAATCCCACTCGGTGATTTACTTTCGTTTTTTTTTTATGTTTAAGTTTATATATTTTTTTTTATTTTGCATTGTTTTCAGACAAGTTTAAAAAAAATTAGTTAATGTTTGAGATGTAACCGAGCAAAGCTCGGTCGCCCAGGTACTCAAAATTAAATTTCAGTGTTAAAATGTGAACGCGTTGTATTGATGTGTTACCAGAAAGCCGTTCGCGGTTGTAGAAACTATGGAGATGTGTGCAAAACACACATTAAAGTTATTTTTGAGTGCCTCCTTTCAATATGTACTTTGTACGTGGTTTACCAGCCAGCCTGTACATAAAAATCACACTTCATCACACTTATATTATAAAAACGAAAGTTTGTGTGTATGTATGTTTGTTACTTTTTCGAGATCAAACAGTTGGACCAATTAAAAAAAATGGTATGCAGGAATCTGACGGCGAGTATCACTGCGGGGCGCAGCTAGTTAATAAATAAAAATGCATTTATTACCATAATTGGAAATCTATTATCACGTCACTATTCCTAATGGGGTAGGCAGAGCATTGTGAATCTTGCGGCTTTACTCTAAACCTAATACCTCTTTTAACATGGTGGTGGGTGAGTTGGCAAAAGGCAACAATTGATGGCTTGTTGTTGTTGGCTACATGGCTACATTTTTGGAAGAAAATTGCTTTCACATAAAAAACAAATTACATCAAAATTGGTCAAACCGTTTGAGAGCTACGATGCCACAGCATCAAACTTATAAAACTTCACTTTTTGTTGAGAGTTAAAATCAACATCAGTTGGATAGCTGATTGGTAAAACCAACAAATGAAAACATGAGGCATCCAAGATTCAGAATAATAGACATCAATCCAGTTCTTATTGCGATATAGGTATCATAATTGATTCAAATTGTCATTTTTGCATCCTTTCATGAAAACTAAGGTTTAGTTCAAAGCCCTTGTTATACAAGGTCCATACTCTTTGTATACCCCTGTGGGAACTGGCGTGATAATAAGTATTATTTCACTTAATTATTTTTATTATTCATAACAACATAATCTAAAACTGAAAACAAAAAATAAGTTAGTTATAAACCTTTATTTCAGATGAAAGGGGAAACTGTCAAGTAACAGAAACAGGATGCACATACAGTACTCTTAATTTCACAATGAGGTCTTGCGCATACGAAAGAGATTGTGAGACATCCCCACCCCACTCCCGCTTTTATATTTGTAATGCTTATTACTACTTGATTAATTAACCAATTATCTTGCTCTTTTCAAAAACATATTTCTTTTCAGTGGTAATTATTGTTTTACATAAAATATTAACTAAAAACATTCAAAATAAATAGTTAAATAGCCTATTATGCATGTTATATATTATATACAATCACTGATTTATCATAGAAGTATAAAAGTTACTGATTCATTATCATCGTCATTTCAGCCGCACAACATCCACTGCTAGACATAGGCCTAACCCAAAGATTTCCAAAATGACCGATCAAGAGCGGCCTGCATCCAGAGCTTTCCAGCAATCAATCAATCATTGATTGATTGTCTTATCCTAATTAATGAAAACCAAGTCAATTTAATACTTTTTCAAATAAGACTTTTCTATTTAGGATTTTTAAGAAAATAATAGATTGATAGACTTGCCTTCAGGTCAGGGATAGGGAATTTGTAGTTGACGCTGAGGTTGCCAGACTTGGTGGCTTCGTTCAGCACGTCCCATGTCTGCTGGCAGGTCTTATCGCCAGGGGCGCTGATCAGCCAGTACTCCGACATTATCAGCTCTGAAAACCACCAATCAAAACAGAAAATTAAAAAAATCTTTGAAATTATCACACCAAACCTTCATTTCTCAATTAACTTTGTAATAAATCGCACCAAAAACTTCACAGCTACATTTCTATCGAAACAACAAACAAGTTTACTTGATAGAATAATCGATTTTTGTAATAGGAAAATTGTAGTGTTGTACAAACGCGGTACACGAGCTATCTGAAGTGTTTGCCAACGATTCTAGGACACAGGGGAGGTGCAGTGAATCAATATCGCCCGCGGGCAGTCGGCGCCCGCTTGGCGGTCAGACATCCTGGCGCCCGACTTCCCATATCCCAAGGAATCCACCCCAAACCACCCTATCAGTCCGTCACACCAACTTTTGACACTTACAACTCGCGCGCAATAGACTCTTGGCTCAAATAAACGGACACCACACACATATTTAGTTCACTACACTCACCTTTATCTTAAATATTAATGCTGTTTAGCAATAATTATTAGAAACAGCAAATAATTTGGCGAAATCACAAGACAATTCGGGTCTAGCCCTTCAGCGCCATGAAAATTCACGTGATGCGGTGCTGCCACCTACAACAACTGATTTTGGACAGCTGATTTACGTCAGTTGTCTATGGTTGCGAATTTTGTAAAGTAATGCGCTGTTTGGCACATTGTTTTGAACCCTTTTCCAGCAGCTTAAAGTACAAATGTAATAAATCATTACTTCCCTTTTTTAGAAAAACTTAGTTTACAAAAATAAAATTCTTTAAAATAAAGATTTGACAACTAACACCTTGTCCCACAATAAAAAAAAATTAAAGTATTTGTCTATGTTGAAACATTCCATTTCACTCTATTGATATTTCAAATAACTTTGTTTTCAGCATTTATTGCTATAAGTAGAGATGGGCATCTACCCGGGTATTTACCCACGCTTGGGTATTTACCCGATATGCACCGGGTATATACCCGTATCTACCCGTTTGGGTGGGTAGATTGGAATATTTATTTAATAATTTGTGTGAGTCCACTATTTATGTGTAGAAATGTACAAAAAGGTTATATAATGTATAAAACAATGAATATCTCTAAAAGAAAAAATATCAAAGATTAAAATCACTGATGCTTTCCATATTAAATATACAGATGCCATCTTATTTGTTATCTGATTACTTATTTTAACATATAATTAGGTCTACTTACGTTTGCCAGCAAAAAATGTAAACATAGACCTGTCAATTTGTATGTTCCCATACAACGGGTAGATACGGGTAAATACCCGGCATACTATTTTGTGGGAAATTTTATGACAAGTTGATGGGGGATCGCAGACCTCGTCTATACGAATATCTTTTGTTCCGAGACCAACCCCGAAATCAGTAGTTTTGGCTCTTGGATAAGCAGTCAAAGATACCTACTCTCTATACATGTATGACAGGTGGTCTGACGACCTAACCAAGGTCGCTGGAAGGCGCTGGATGCAAGCAGCTCTAGATCGGTCATTTTGGAAATCTTTGGGAGAGGCCTATGTCCAGCAGTGGACGCTATGCGGCTGAAATGATGATGATGATGATGATACATGTATGAGGGAGGGTGCTCGTATATTAACATCGCATTTGATGTCTGATTGCACATTTTAACATCTAGTTAGGTCTACAAATATTTGCCAGCAAAAAATATAAAGTTAGACGAGTCAATTTGTATGTTCCCATACAACGGGTAGATACGGGTAAATACCCGGCATATTATTTTGTGGGAAATGTTATGACAAGTAAATGGGGGATCGAAGAACTCGTCTATACGAATATCTTTTGTTCCGAGACCAACCCCGAAATCCTTAGTTTTGGCTCTTAAATTAGCAGTCAAAGATACCTAATCTCTATACATGTATGAGGGTGCTCGTATATTGACATCGCATTTAATGTCTGATTGCACATTTTAACATCTAGTTAGGGCTACAAATATTCGTCAGCAAAAAATATAGTTAGACCTGTCAATTTGTATGTTCCCATACAACGGGTAGATACGGGTAAATACCCGGCATACTATTTTGTGGGAAATGTTATGACAAGTTGATGGGGGATCGAAGTACTCATCTATACGAATATCTTTTGTTCCGAGACCAACCCCGAAATCTGTAGTTTTGGCTCTTGGATGAGCAGTCAAAGATACCTACTCTCTATACATGTATGAGGGTGCTCGTATATTGACATCGCATTTGATGTCTGATTGCTCATTTTAATATCTAATTATGTCTACAAACATTTCCTAGCAAAAAATGTAAACTTAGACGTGTCAATTTGTATGTTCCCATACAACGGGTAAATACGGTTAAATACCCGGCATACTATTTTGTGGAAAATGTTATACCAAGTTGATGGGGGATCAAAGAACTCGTCTATACAAATATCTTTTGTTCTGACACCAATCCCGAAATCAGAAGTTTTGGCTCTTGCATGAGCAGTCAAAGATACCTACTCTCTATTCATGTATGAGAGTGCTCGTATATTGACATCGCATTTGATGTCTGATTGCTTATTTCACTATATAATTAGGTCTTTAAACATTTGCCAGCAAAAAATATAAACTTAGACCTGTTAATTTGTATGTTCCCATACAACGGATAGATACAGGTAAATACCCGGCATTCTATTTTGTGGGAAATGTGATAACAAGTTGATGGGGGATCAAAGAACTCGTCTATACGAATATCTTTTGTTCTGAGACCAAACCCGAAATCAGTAGTTTTGGCTCTTGTATGAGTAGTCAAAGATATTTACTCTCTACATATGTATGAGGGTGCTCATATATTGACATCGCATTTGATGTCTGATTGCTCATTTTAACATCTAATTAGGTCTACAAACATTTGCTAGCAAAAAATTTAAACTTTGACGTGTCAATTTGTATGTTTCCATACAACGGGTAGATACGGGTAAATACCCGGCATACTTTTTTGCTCGAAATGTAATAATTTGTTGATAAGACAAATGAGCAGTCAAAGCCGAAATCAGAAGTTTTGGCTCTTGCATGAGCAGTCAAAGATACCTACTCTCTATACATGTATGAGGCTGCTCGTATATTGACATCGCATTTAATGGCTGATTGCTTGATTTAACATCTAATTAGGTCTTCCAACATTTGCTGGCAAAAAATGATAACTTAGACCTGTCAATTTGTATGTTCCCATACAACGGGTAGATATGGGTAAATACCCGGAATACTATTTTGTGGGAAATGTTATAATAAGTTGATGGGAGATCGAAGATCTTGTCAATATGGGTATCTTTTGTTCCGAGACCAACCCCGAAATCAGTAGTTTTGGCTCTTGTATGAGCAGTCAAAGATACCTACTCTCTATACATGTATGAGGGTGCTCGTATATTGACATCGCATTTGATGTCTGATTGCTCATTTTAATATCTAATTATGTCTACAAACATTTCCTAGCAAAAAATGTAAACTTAGACGTGTCAATTTGTATGTTCCCATACAACGGGTAAATACGGTTAAATACCCGGCATACTTTTTTGCGGGAAATGTAATAATTTGTTGATAAGACAAATGAGCAGTCAAAGCCGAAATCAGAAGTTTTGGCTCTTGCATGAGCAGTCAAAGATACCTACTCTCTATACATGTATGAGGCTGCTCGTATATTGACATCGCATTTGATGGCTGATTGCTTGATTTAACATCTAATTAGGTCTTCCAACATTTGCTGGCAAAAAATGATAACTTAGACCTGTCAATTTGTATGTTCCCATACAACGGGTAGATATGGGTAAATACCCGGAATACTATTTTGTGGGAAATGTTATAATAAGTTGATGGGAGATCGAAGATCTTGTCAATATGGGTATCTTTTGTTCCGAGACCAACCCCGAAATCAGTAGTTTTGGCTCTTGTATGAGCAGTCAAAGATACCTACTCTCTATACATGTATGAGGGTGCTCGTATATTGACATCGCATTTGATGTTTGATTGCTCATTTTAATATCTAATTATGTCTACAAACATTTCCTAGCAAAAAATGTAAACTTAGACGTGTCAATTTGTATGTTCCCATACAACGGGTAAATACGGTTAAATACCCGGCATACTATTTTGTGGAAAATGTTATACCAAGTTGATGGGGGATCAAAGAACTCGTCTATACAAATATCTTTTGTTCTGACACCAATCCCGAAATCAGAAGTTTTGGCTCTTGCATGAGCAGTCAAAGATACCTACTCTCTATTCATGTATGAGAGTGCTCGTATATTGACATCGCATTTGATGTCTGATTGCTTATTTCACTATATATTTAGGTCTTCAAACATTTGCCAGCAAAAAATATAAACTTAGACCTGTTAATTTGTATGTTCCCATACAACGGATAGATACAGGTAAATACCCGGCATACTATTTCGTGGGAAATGTTATGACAAGTTGATGGGGGATCGAAGAACTCGTCTAAACGAATATCTTTTGTTCCGAGACAAACCCCGAAATCAGTAGTTTTGGCTCTTAAATTAGCAGTCAAAGATACCTAATCTCTATACATGTATGAGGGTGCTCGTATATTGACATCGCATTTGATGTATGATTGCACATTTTAACATTTAGTTAGGTCTACAAATATTTGCCAGCAAAAAATATAAAGTTAGACCTGTCAATTTGTATGCTTCCATACAACGGGTAGATACGGGTAAATACCTGGCATACTATTTCGTGGGAAATGTTATGACAAGTTAATGGGGTATCGAAGAACTCGTCTAAACAAATATCTTTTATTGCGAGACCAACCCCGAAATCAGTAGTTTTGGCTCTTAAATTAGCAGTCAAAGATACCTAATCTCTATACATGTATGAGGGTGCTCGTATATTGATATCGCATTTGATGTCTGGTTGCACATTTTAACATTTAGTTAGGTCTACAAATATTTGCCAGCAAAAAATATAAAGTTAGACCTGTTAATTTGTATGTTCCCATACAACGGGTAGATACGGGTAAATACCCGGCATTCTATTTCGGGGGAAATGTTATGACAAGTTGATGGGGGATCGAAGAACTCGTCTAAACGAATATCTTTTGTTCCGAGACCAACCCCGAAATCAGTAGTTTTGGCTCTTAAATTAGCAGTCAAAGATACCTAATCTCTATACATGTATGAGGGTGCTCGTATATTGACATCGCATTTGATCTCTGATTGCTCATTTTAACATCTTATTAGGTCTACTTACGTTTGCCAGCAAAAAGTGTAATGTTAGACCTGTTAATTTGTATGTTTCCATACAAAGGGTAGATACGGGTAAATACACGGCATACTATATTGCGGGAAATGTTGTAATACGTTGATGGGAAATAAAAGAACTCGTTGATACGAATATCTTTTGTTCCGCGACCAACCCCGAAATCCTTAGTTTTGGCTCTTGTATGAGCAATCAAAGATACGTACTCTCTATATATGTATGAGGGTGCTCGTATATTGACATCGCATTTGATGTCTGATTGATCATTTTTCTATACAATTAGGTCTACAAACATTTGCCAGCAAAAAATATGAACTTAGACCTGTCAATTTGTATGTTCCCATACAACGGGTAGATACGGGTAAATACTCGGCATACTATTTTGCGGGAAATGTTATAATAAGTTGATGGATGATCAAAGAACTCGTTGATACGAATATCTTTTGTTCCGCGACCAACCCCGAAATCAGTAGTTTTGGCTCTTGTATGAGCAATCAAAGATACATACTCTCTATATATGTATGAGGGTGCTCGTATATTGGCATCGCATTTGATGTCTGATTGATCATTTTACTATGTAATTAGGTCTACAAACATTTGCCAGCAAAAAATATGAACTTAGACCTGTCAATTTGTATGTTCCCATACAACGGGTAGATACGGGTAAATACCCGGCGTATTTTGCGTGAAATGTTATAAAAAGTTGATGGGGGATCGAAGAACTCATCGATACGAATATCTTTTGTTCCGCGACCAACCCCGACATCTTTAGTTTTGGCTCTTGTATGAGCAAGCAAAGATACGTACTCTCTATATATGTATGAGGGTGTTCATATATTGACATCGCATTTGATGTCAGATTGCTCATTGAAACACTTATAAGTATGTCTTTGCGCACCTCCCAGCAAAAAAATGATAATAAATCAAAGAGGCTACTTTCAAAGTATGATTAGTATGGTGGTTTCATATACTTTAATGTCAGATTTGACGTCTACCTGCATTTTAAGCATATTACAGCGCTTGTACACACTTTCGGATACGAATTGCGAATTAATTACTCATAAAATTCAATCTACCCACCAAATGGGTAGATACGGGTATTTACCGGGTATTTACCCAATCTACCGGGTATATTCCCAAATGGGTAGATTGGGTATATACCCACCGCCCATCTCTAGCTATAAGGGAAGATAAAAATGCTGTGTGTAACTAGTCGGACAATATGTCTGTCACTGTCAACTATCTATCAGTGTCAGATCTGTCAGCCTGTCACTTGTTTGTTTGGTTATAAAATTGTAGGTTACGAAACAAAACAATATGCGAATATTTACTTATTTATCTAAAAAAGTCGGTGACCTAACTGTAAAATATTCTAATCTTCCAGAATCATACATCAAACGGAGTTATGAGCAGGTATATTTCGTTTAAAGTGCATTTGTTGTATTATTTTGTGACATAACCTTTTACATATTGTTTTTGTGCTTTTCAGGTGTATTGGAAGAATCCTGTGGGCTATCCACAGTATCCGAAGGCTCAAGTAGCTCGCAAGAAGTTTCGTTTCACCACTAACAGGCCATGGAGCGGCCAGTTTCGCCAGCAGAACGATATAAATACACATAGAAAGAAGGTGTTTTTAGAGCCTGTAGGAGAATGGAGCTTCTTCAAGTTAGTGTTATACCTAAATGGCCATAAAACCTAAAGACGTGCGGTGTGTTGGGCGGGATAGGATAGGACAATAAATGAAATCAAAATAGTGACAGATTGAAAATGATTCCTTTTGCAGTTTTTCCTTTGCAGTAGAGACAATGGGCCCATGGGGTCCTGAAGCTAAATTATTTCTTAAGGACATCACGACGCGCCTTATTGAGGCAACTGGTGACCATAGAGCTGGCAGCTATTTTGCTCAGCGTATAAGTATAGCCATTCAGCGGGGAAATGTTGCCAGTATTTTGGGTACATTGCCTCAATGTGGTGCGTTGGAAGAAATATTTTTTTTATAACCTATTTATTTTCAATGTAGTATTTTTATTTGTTTAATAAATGAAATCTCCCAGACAAATTCAGTATAGATTAGTCCTTATCCTGGGGCAGAAGAAGTATTTTGTCCTGTGGCTCAAAGATTTGAATATTTATTCAGTAATTTAATTAGACCTTTACAAGGCACTTAAGTAGAGGCCTATGTCCAGCAGTTGTGCGGCTGAAATGATGATGATGAGGCACTTAAGTATATACATTAATCTCTGGCTCTAGTAGGCAGAGCGCTGGACCGTAACACCCCAAAGGCCACTTTTACTCTGATGGTGGAAAATGTAATTAAAATAGTGATGGGTTTCTGGCAGAATTATCAGTGTTGTAGTTAGACCAGCTCGTCTGTGACATCATGCTGAGTCAGGACCTTTTCGCTATATAGGTCACATCTCACAGTACAACCGCATTGCACTACCACAATAGGGGTGACGACAGGGTCCGAAAAGTATGATTGTAATTAGCCCGTCTTTCAGATTATCCAAAAATAATGGACCCATATTTTTCAGTTTACCAAAAAAGTAAAAATTCTCAAAGATACAGAGCGTCAAAAGTTTCAGAGTGGGCCCTGTGACGTCACTGCTAAGTAAAAATCGTACCCAGCCGTAACGTCACGCGAAATTTGAATGCTCTGTATCTGTCATTTGGTTTCTCAGACAAAATAAAAAATATGTGTACAATATTTTTTTCTAATCTAACCAATGGACCAATAATATTTTTCCATTTGCCATGCCTATTAATAAGATTTAGTTCAGTTATTATGTGCTTTACTCAGTACAATCATGCCTACCCATCGTCATATAAACATTATTATTTCTTTTCTTTGTAACTAGATGGCGCTTTAAGGTAAAAATTAAAACATACAAATCTTTTATAACCATTATTTAAATAAAGTAATACTCTAATTAGTTAAATAAGACTTATATGAAATGCAATATATTTTTTTAAAGTATATTCAACACTTTCTTCGTCACTTTTTTGGCTAGTCGTGTGTGCTGCCATCTCTGAGAGGACGCTCCGCAACTCCCGTTTTGCGTGCTTACGGCCTTTTCAATCGTTTCTATGGCGTTGGGTATCAGTCACGTTAGTAATTATATTATCTTTGGTACAATGTATATATTGTATCCTTTTATTTTAGTGAATAAATATTTTATCTATCTATCCTTATCTAAAACTTTTCCATTTCAGGGGAGACCGAGTGGAGGTGATGATTGGTAAGGACAAAGGCAAGCAAGGCATCATAACCCAGGTCATACAGGAGCGCAACTGGGTGTTCGTGGAGGGGCTTAACACACACATCAGAGTTGTGAGTACTTATGTCCAGTGTGTATACTACATACAGTACATACAGTTATGCTGCATCCTTTTCTGTCGCTCAGAACCATCATTTGATAGAGCGAGAGAGAGTGACGGAAAAGGATAGTAGGGTACGAAATTTCCGCTCCATGCTTAAAGATGTGACCCAACCCTTTGTCATCACTGCCCTTTGGTTCCTGGATTAAAATAGGACCTCTTTATCTCTTTATCTTTGGGAGAGGCCTATGTCCAGCAGTGGACGTTGTGCGGCTGAGATGATGATGATGATGATGACGATCTCAGTGACAGTTCGCGACCATATATACAATCTAAAATCACGTTGAAAATGGCTATGATCATGACAAGTAACATTATTTTGTGTGGTTTTATCTTCTTAAGGCCATAGCTGAATTTTCTAGGGTCCAGTGCTGCCCCCATTTGAAATAAATAATTTAAAAGAAAACAGGGATATCTTTAAAAAAAATTCTTGAATCCAATTTTTAGATAACCCGTTTAACTATTTTTTGAACTACTGTTTATAGTTTAAAGTGAGAACGTGAAGCTTTTCTACACACATTTGCAAAAAAAGGCCACTTTTATCAAATGTGCGTAGAAGAACTTCTAATTTTTACTTTAAACTATAAACAAACAAACTGTAAACAGTAGTTCATAATATAGTTTAAAGGGATTCTAGGGCTTGGTCAAGACAAAATTTCAAATGATATCTCTATATTTCTTTCAAATGGGGGCAGCACTGGACCCCGGAAAATTCAGGTATAGCCTTAACTATACCAAATATTGGCAGACTTAACGCTAAAAGCGTTAACTATAGGGATAAACACATATATACACCTTATTTAAGATGGCAGATCTAAACATTTGTATTACTTCTCATCGTATTCCAGATTTGTAAAAAAGATTTGTCAAATATTAATTCACTATTTAGAAGCAAAAGAGGTTTGTCAGGATCATACCAAGTGGAGGTCCATAGTCGCTGCCTACCGCTGTGGGAAACAAGCGTGATATTATGTATGTATGTATTCCAGGTGGGCAAAGACAAGAGCTTCCCAGGCGTAACGATCCAGTCCGAAGCCCCGTTGCTCGTCACGACTGGCGTGAAGTTGGTCGATCCGGAGACATTGAAGCCTACGGAGATTGAATGGAGATTCACCGAGGAGGGAGATAAGGTCTGTTCTTATAAATAAATCAAACTAATAACACAAATATTATGAAGGCGAAAGTTTGTGTATGTGTGTATGTTGGTTGTGTGTCAGGTTTATCAGGCTGCCTAAAGGCATCTGACGTAGCTTGACGAATTTTAGAATGATGACAGCCGAGACCAACGGCTTATGCGTGCCTTCCGAAACACGGAGGAGCTCGAGAAATTAAAATAGCCTGTGTGTTATGCCAGGGTGGCAGCTTCCTGTGTATCAAATTTTATCAAAATTGGTCCAGCCGTTTGCGCGTGACGAAATAACAAACTTTCGCCTTTATACAATTTTACTGTGATACGAAACACTACTTGTATATTCTAAATCTTTGGATATGAAATGTATAACTATTTTTGTAGCATATTCAACACTTTCTTTGTCACTTCTTTGCTAGTCGTGTGTGCTGCCATCTCTGTAAGGTTACCCTGCAACTCCAGTTTTGCCTACTTACGCCGTCAATAGTTTCCGTGGCGTTCGGTGTCTGTTACGTTAGTAACTATATTATTTTTGATCAAGGTTAATAAGGTTTATATTTGTACATCTACAAATTTCATAAGTTGAGTATGTATGTGAGTACATTATGTTCATGTTTAAGTACAAAATTTACGAATTGACAAATTTGATATCATGCTTAATTAATAACTATGACATAATAATGTATTTTTGGTCCACATATCTAATTTTAATATCTGTTTTGTTGTTAGTTGATGTTTTTGGAGAAAATGCTGCAGTACAGTTTGTTACCGCTTCTTCTGTATTTTCTTAGCAAGCGGCAATAAACTTAGCTGTAAGTAAATGAGCTGAAGTCAACATTTACCTTTTAAGAAATCGAAAGAAATAGGAAAAAATTACAATTATCGAGTGTTACAAATATCCAAAGATAAATAGTTTTTGACTTTGACAAGCGAATATAGACTTTATGTACCCCTTCACAGGTGCGAGTATCGCTTGCCAGCAGCCGCATCATCCCGATACCGAAGTCGGCGGAGGAGACCAAGGACTACAAGAGCAAAGGCTTGTACATTGAGAATGAGAAGGACACTACAGCTGACGCTGTCACCAGAGTAAGTACATTTTACAACGTGGAAGGGACATACCCGTAATAAATCTAAACACGGGCTATACTAGATCACTATAGTGTAATACACATAGAGGGTATGTCCCTCCCACGTTGAATTATGAAATCGAAAGAAAAAGAAAAAATTTCAAAAATAAAAACTCCGACTTTCCCCCCCAAAATACTCAACCGATTTTGAAACATTTATATGGGACATCTCGCAAGCAAGTGCAAGCAGTGGCGGATTTACAGTCTTGGCCGCCCTAGGCTGTGTAGTATAAGCCGCCCTTATTTCATAAGTGCTTGCAGTGAATAAACAAGATACAGTACAATTATGTACCATCACTGTAAACATGTAAATAGGTTTCAAAAACTATATTTTGATTAAGTTCAGATTATTTGCTAATAAATTTTTAAATAATAATACGAGAAGAGAACTTTGTCCGCTGTCCGCTTTGAACGCTGCGTGCCCCGTCCGCCCCTGTATAGCCAGCGTACGAGCGTTTTTAACTTAAAATATGGTGTATTTTTCGCCATGCATGGCCGCCCCTAATAGCTTGCCGCCCTAGGCCCGGGCCTACTAGGCCTTAAGGTAAATCCGCCACTGAGTGCAAGTATACCCCTTCAACCAAAAAGAGTTTTTCAAATCGGTTCAGGCGTCTTCGAATAAACGGTGAACATACATAAAAAAAGATTCCGACGAATTAATAACCTTGTCCTTTTTTGTAGTAGGTAAGAAAATAAAAACTTTCAAAAACGAAAGATCTAAATTGGTTGTGTATTTTGGGGGCGAAGTATGAGAAAACCTATTTCGACGCTAAACTACACAACCGATTTTGAAAAGAATCTATGGGACCACTTCGCAAGTATACTCTTTCAAACAAAAAAGAGTTTCCCAAATCGGTTTAGGCGTCTTCGAATAATCGGTGAACATACATAAAAAAATCGCGAAGAATTGATAACCTCCCTCTTTTTAGGGTTCCATACCCAAAGGGTAAAAACGGAATTCTATTACTAAGACTTCGCTGTCTGTCCGTCTGTCTGTCACCAGGCTGTATCTTAAAAACCGCGATAGCTAGACAGCTGAAAATTTCACAAGTTATGTATTTCTATAAAAACAAAATTAAATAAATATTTAAGGGGGGCTCCCATACAACAAACGCGATTATGGCCCTTTTTTGCTTGATCAATAATGGCAACAGGTAGGCACTTGAAATATTCACAAAATACTCAGTTGTATTTTTATTTTAATAATAAATAAAAAATTAAAGTAAAATAAATATTTAAGGGGAGCTCCCATACAAAAAACTTGATTTTTATAGATAATGGTACGGAACCCTTTGTGCGCGAGTCCGACTCGCACTTGGCCGGTTATTGGAATATTGTTATAAACCGACTTCAACACCGTTCGAAAAACCGACTTTATCTTGTTTTATTTTTAGATAACCTTCGACCCCAAGCTCCGCACCTTCGAGATGGACATAATGGAGGCTATGGGCATCAAGGAAGATAGAGAACCTGCCAAGTCTTACTGGTACTAGATAATGTATAGGAAATTATAGTTTGTGACGTTGAGTTTTAAATAAATAGGTATTTTATTGTGTCGTCTTTTGTTTATTTTTTGAAAAAGCGAGCATTACGGTATTTTACTTAAATACTTTTATTATTTATATCAATAAGAAACATAATTCGGAACTGAAAACAAAATGATTTATTTTAATCTCCCCAAAAATAAGTAAGTTATAAGCTTTTAAAATCAGATGGATGGGGAAACTGTCATGTAACAAAAAAAGGATGCACGTACAGCTTTTTTGACGTCACGCTATTAGGTCTCGCGCGTACGAAAGAGATAGTAACATGTCCCCACCACGCTCCCACTCTTATATTTGAAATGTTAATTACTACTTCATTAATTGATCTAAATTGATTTACTGTTTTAAAAAAATATATTTGTTGTCAGTGGTATCTTTTGTTTCACATAAAATATTAACCAGCTGTGCCCGTGGGCTTCTCTTCCCGTGTGAATTTCGGAATAAAAAGGATTCGTCGCTTTTTGTCAGAAACGCAACTAGTCAGATAAGCATCTCGTCATCTTTCATGATAGACTCGCAACTTGTCAGAAACGCAACTCGACAGACTTACACATTACTTCATTTTACTAAGTTGAGTTAGTATCCCATAACACAAGTTTCGAACTTACTGTGGGGCTAGCTAAATCAGTGTGATTTGTTCGTATATATTTATTTATTTTTATTTACATACTAGTTGCATATAAAGTAAAGTAAAAGTAAAGTAAAATAAGTATTTATTTCTCTAACATACTTAAGATTTAGGACAATGTATTTATTGTTACAGTGATTGTATTTGGAGACTGACGACTGTAGAAGGTTGACCTGTATTACAGTGCGCCAGGCTCTCACATTGGATATATGCATAATGACTACCAGGTTTTAAATTCTATTTATTAATTTACTGTCGAGTCGAGATGCATGTCTGTTGATACGCGCATCTGTTGAGTTGCGTTTTTGACGAGTTTCAAATCTGACCAAATGCGTTTCTGTCAACATGCGTTTTCTGGCGAAATGAGTATCTGACCAGTTGCGTTTCTGACGAAAAGCGACGAATCCGATAGATCCTATGCTTTTTCTTTTTCATGAAGAAGGTGGGATTCAGACAAGTAGGTAGGCGAAGGTTGTAACTTAATTTTGTATTTATTTATTTTATTTTGAGCATGAATTGTAATTTGTTTTGATTGTAAAGTGTAACAAAGTTCGTAAGTATCCCATGAAAAAAGTATCAAGTAATTCAGTAAAAAAAATAGGCAGTATAGTAGGTATTATGATAACCTTGGCATTGACATTGACATATCATAATTCTAAAAGAGGCGATTTGTTGCTAAGCTTGCTTATCTTGTAATGAAAATAACAATTACACAGCAAAAATGATTACTCTTTAGGGTCCATTAACATAGCCCGGCAATACAGTACAGATGTGGACTAACAAAATTTTGACAAATTAGGTAAATTATTAAAAAGTATGGTAAATACACGTAAGTATTTTTTCTTTCCTCTTATTAGCAATAATGACGAAGATACAGCGCATTTAAATTTTGCGTGATGTAATGTAACGATCAGGTAGGTACGTTTTTTACTAGAATTAAAGTCATTTGGGTACCATCTACCCTCCGGTAAGGAACATATCGTTAGGAAACCTGCCTGCCATACAAGTGACTATAAAGTTTACTTGCAAATCAGATCTTTATTTATTTATTTAACTGATTTCATGAAACTGTAACAGGTGGCTTTTATTTGCTAATGAGGTCTTTCTTTCTTGATCAGCCTAAGGCCCAACGCAGACGACAGACTAGACCGCGCCGCACTTTTAGTCTGTGAAAATAGAACCTATGGAATTACATGCAGTAACACACACGACGCACAAAAAGTGCGGCGCACAAAAAATCCGTGTAATTTTGGCAGACCGCGCCGCGCCGCGCCGCGCCACACCGCACAAAAAGTGTGCGAAAAAAATACAACGTATGCTTCAATTCGCGCTAACACAGACGTCGCGCACTTTAGTCTGTGACCTTCACTCGGCTAGTGGTGGACGTGACGTGCGCGGTATTACAGCATGGCGCTAGAGATAGATGTACCGATGTTAATTCATGAAATACAAAACAGACCTGCAATTTATGATACTTCAAAATCCGAGTATCATGCCTAGTATACCTTTCTTCTGGACCAATGCACTTTCTCATTATTGTTTCCGAATGTGTCAAAGTTGGTCTTAAAATGAATAGCAACTCATTAAAAGTATTAATAGAAATTTTATAAAATTTAAAAAAAATTGTCCGGATATTGTTTTGGAATTGCATGTTTCATATGGAATTGTCCTTTTAAATGTAATCTCTCCGAAAGTATAGGATGTACCCAAAATTTTCTATTTCTTCTTCTTTTTCTGTACTTCAAGTATAAAATAATACATCGCAATCTTTGCACTTCCATGGCGTGTAAAACTGTACGTGTCCCGTCCCTACAGTTCTGCCGACAGAATGATTCAAAATGTGCGTCGTGTGTGTTGAGTCCGTGAACAATCCGCGAAAGACTTTTTGCGCGCCACGCAGACTATTTGTGCGCCGCAGACTCGATCGGACAAAAAGTCTGTCGTCTGTGTTGGGCCTAAGTATAACAGGGGGGTTATTTCAGAAAATAATACGTCAGTCTTACGAAAGTGACGTCCTGTTTCTATGTCAAACCAAATAAGACTTTATTATCATACGTTATTGCTAAATGTTGCTTGACACACAAACGCGGATACGCAGTAACGTCCGCTTTGCGTACCGCTTTTTCGCTTAACCCCCCAGTCTACTGGACAAAAGACTGACACTGTTGCCAGAATTTCTATCTTCCTCAAAGCATCTGGTACTTTGACGACTGCCATACCATAAGCCATAGTCGATATACAGCATGTGGGGTAGGATAACCGCAGACGGCGAAACGACCACTGCATCGACTTAGACTTTCATTGGTCGCTAGCCCGCGTACAGGGAGTCTCCGCATGCTGCATATTAAAACGAAATGGTAGCAGAAGTGGCGCCCTTATTTGAAATAAATTGTTTAAACCTAAATATCACCAAATTTAGTTTTAAACAATTTATTTCAAATTAGGGTGCCACTTCTGCCAATGAAAATGAGCCATAAAGTAACTTTATAACTTTTCTTGCTGTACATAGACTGTCTATGTGAACAAATCCTTATTTGAGTCATAAACATATTATAATTACTGTACAAAGTACATTGAAACATACAGATACCTACTAGACTTTTTAATGAAACATAAAAGTTACAATAACAATAAAAAACCAACATTTGACATGAACAAAGTCTCTTCCGACCAAAATATGAAAAGTAATGAGTTAATTAGTGTCTTTTTTAGTTATACAAACGAATTACCTAAGTAGCTAATCTTACAGCAAGACCACGAAATACTGTCTTCCCTCTACCCTTTTAGGGATAAAGTCGTGATAGTATGTACGTACATAGGTATTCTTTTATATGTCGCAGTTAGATTGTTTAATCCTCTGTTTGACAAAACCTCTAACTGTTTGGCATTACAGCTGGGTTTTGTAAGACATAGAAAATCGTTTAGCTGGATTGTCAATGCGATATTAATAAATATTATTTATGTACCTGACAAATATTAGATAGCGCTACTACGATATCAATATATTATGTAGTACCGCGACTAATTACTAGTAATTTAACTGACAAAGTACCTGGGCGACCGAGCTTTGCTCGATTACATTACATCTCAAACATTCACTCTTTCTAGCGGTCTGCATCTTAAACCTCTGAGCCAAACGGATAGCAGCCGGCGCGACGAAATTAGCGACCATAATCTGCGTGGAAAGAAAAACGCATGAAAACTCGAAAACACGCATTTTTCCAAACATAAGACTAATCTAGATCGATTGTTTACCCCCGAAAACCCCCATATACCAATTTTCAGCGACACTATATCGATTTGTTATGTAGTTCCGCCACTTATTACTAGAAGGTGTCGGGTTTTTTTTAATATGCCTATAGCGTAGTATATTATTACTCTGTGCTATAGCAAATAAACTAGTTTGTTATGAAACTTTGAATTAAAAATATAACCACGGCTCCTCCTCGCTTTTGTACCCTTTACCATATTATCTTTGCCTTTACTTACAATATAAAAAATATTTGCTATTCCCTAAAAAACAAGAGAGTATTGACTGATTAGAAAATCTAAATGTAGTTATTTGTTATTATTTCCTAGCAAGATAAGATAGTTATTAAAAGATATTGCGTCGTTGGGGGCAACTAAATAACATGTTTTTCGCCCGATCTATCTATTCTAAATACGTCTTAAGTAGGTACCTACTTAGTTAATGACGTCAGCATGATTTAGATAAACATTTACAATTAGAACTAGGGCGCTGTGGTTTAGATTAATTAAAGAAGTAATGTAAATTTATAAATTAAACAATTAATAACTAGAAAAAACAGTCTTTAATAACGTGAGAGGGTAAAGAATTAAAAAAAACCTTTGGGTTATATTGTATTACCCCCTTGCCTAACAGCCTCCGTGGTGTAGTGGTAAGAGCGTTCGGCTCATACCCGGAGGTCGCAAGTTCGATTCCCGGCGGGGCAACGACTTTGTGTTGTTGTCCTGGTTTGGTTAGGACATTGCAGGCTGATCACCTGATTGTCTGATAAGTAAGATGATCCGTGCTTCGGAGGGCACGTTAAGCCGTCAGTCCCGGTCACTGTCTTTGACATTGGTCGTTACCTAAAACCATGTCAGAGGCCTTTAAGGCGGTTTAAAAACTCTGACACTAGTGTTAGTCACTAACACACTCGATAAGAAGACCCCCTTGCCTTACTCGCCTGCATCAGGTTTTCTGAAGAAGGACTGTATAGTGACTTAGGGCGATGCGGGTAACAACCCATCTTTTTGATTCTTTTTTCTTCCTTCTCCCCCAATATCACGCTTTAAGTGGCATTGGAATCCGGCGCTGGTTAGAGCCGTGAGACCTAAAATGCTCTGTCAACTCCATTACAGACGGAGACGTCATAGTAAGTATATTATATTTCGTGAAAAAAAAAAAACGACGGGTTGCACTCTGGGAGTGCTGGCAGAAGTGAAAACTTGAATATTAACGTTGTGCATTTTTGATATACGAAACAGCAGGCGCAGGCATACATTTTCGCCGCGCCGTAGAAAGAGAGGGGGATACTCCCTCTCCTACGCCGCGCCAGCTGTCTACTCTCCATCCGTCTTACGAATTTTCGATCAGGTCACGTGTCCTGACGCGAGTTTAACATTTTTTATCCATTCCAAAAAAAGTGCACAAGTTTTCACTTCAAAAACATCATGTCTACTTGTTAACCTTTCCTATAATATCAGTTAAGAATAGGCTTTGTATTATGCATCTGCAAGCTTGGTGACCTAGGTCATTATCTGCCAACAATAATGTAATTGCACAAACAAATACCACGGACGTTTTGCGTGACGTTATCACTATTGCACGGCTTATCTTATCACTCATGTGCTCGCTTATTCATAATCCATTCATCCCTGTTATACATTAACTTTTATAATACGCAGACTAACTTTGTTACTAGGTTTACAGTTAAACCCCTTCGATTAACTATATAACTGTATATAGTTGATCGAAGGTTAAACCACTATACGACCAAATCAAATTGACATTTTCAGATGAGACAATGGCATATTACTAGATACTTTGTAATATAGGTACTCGCAAATGTCATAGTTTGGTACATTTTGTACAAACTAAATCTACAACTTGACATTATTTTTATGTTGACTTTCTAAAAATTCGAATAAAATTATGATATGACATAACAAACAATGTATTCTCTGTCCACATTAACTTTAAATATTAATTTAATTGTGAGTTGACGTCCTTAGAGAAAATGCTGCAGTGCAGTTTGTTACCGCTTCTTCTGCACTAGCGCTTTGGAAGCGGTAGTAAACTTAGCTGTAAGTAACCATTTGACGTCAACAATTGTGCAACAAAACAATGACGATTATTAAGAGATATTATAAATATCCTATGATAATAAAGATATATTTGAATTGAATTGAAATTGACTAAATACTTGTCCATTTTTTTAAAGACAAAAGTAGAGGGCCAACCTTGATATCTCGTTAGCCGACTGTACGTACGTACAGACAATATCGTAGGATTGTACGGGTACAATGCCAATAAAACTTACTTTTTAGGGTTCCGTACTTAAAGGGTAAACCCTATTACAGTCCGTCTGTCCGTCTGTCTGTCACCAGGCTGTATCTCATGAATTGTGATAGACATATTTGAAATTGTCACAGATGATGTATTTCTGTTGCCGCAATAAAACTATAAACAGAATAAAATAAAATATTTCAGGGGTTTCCGATATACAGTAAACGTGATTTTATATAGATAGTGGTACGGAACCCTTCATGCACGAGTCCGACTCACACTTGGCCGGTTATTATCTTATCACAAATTGCAACTTATCGGTGCATTTTTATATATATATTCCGTTTTTTGTCTGATGTAAGAGGCAATGCATTTATGTCCAAAATACATGATAAAGAAAAGAGATAATAGATAAAAAATATTTTACATTCACAGCTGAAGATAAATAACACGCAGCTACTGCGTGATTTATAAATAAATAAATAAATAAATATGTAGAGAAAAATAACACTGATTGAGTTAGCCCCAAAGTAAGTTCGAGACTTGTGTTACGGGATACTAACACAACGATACTATTTTTAAAACAAATACATATATAGATAAACATCCAAGACCCAGGACAATTTAAAAAAGGCCGTGTTCCAACTTGCCCTGACCGGGGATCGAACCCAGAACCTCTGGTTGGCGGACCGGCATGGTGACCATTACGCCTCGGAGGTCGACTTTCTTTTTCGACTTCGTTTTGGCTTGTATGGTGCCATTTCTTTTACCCGGGTCCTCCAGACCTCCAAATCCGACTCTGCTATCTATTTCAGTATAACAGACTGAAAACCGGCCAAGTGCGAGTCGGACTCGCGCACGAAGGGTTCCGTACCATTATCTATAAAACAATCACGTTTGTTGTATGGGAGCCCTGTTAAATATTTATTAAGCTATTGCATAGCTTCTATCGCGGGCCTTGAGCGCGGGGACCGAATCCAGAAATTCCGTAACGAAAAAACCTCACGCTCCCCCCACTCCGCCTACCATGTAGGTTGCCGCTTCGTCTCCGTCGTCCGTTTGCGACGTTGCCGTCCTTCCTTGTTTGCAATAGCTTTACCGCGGCAGTCCCCGAGAGCCACACGTCTTTTTAGGGTTCCGTAGCCAAATGGCAAAAACGGAACCCTTATAGATTCGTCATGTCTGTCTGTCTGTCCGTCCGTATGTCACAGCCACTTATTTCTGAAACTATAAGACCTATACTGTTGAAACTTGGTAAGAAGATGTATTATGTGAACCGCATTATGGTTTTGACACAAAAATAGAAGAAAAACAAAAAAATTTGGGGGTTCCCCATACTTAGAACTGAAACTCAAAAATTTATTTTTCATCAAATCCATACGTGTGGGGTATCTATGGATAGGTCTTCAAAAATGATATTGAGGTTTCTAATATCATTTTTTTCTAAACCGAATAATTTGCGCGGGAGACACTTCCAAAGTGGAAAAAAGTGTGTGTCCCCCCCCCCGTAACTTCTAAAATAAGGGAATTATAAAACTAAAAAAAATATATGATGTTCATTACCATAAAAACTACCAGCGAAAATTGTTTTGAACGATATCTAGTAAGTAGTTTTTTTATTACGTCATAAATCATAAACGGTAATTTACCTTTCACTCAATCAACTCAAATATATGAAAATTAAAAAAAACATACTACAAGACTTTTATATTATATTATTTGCTACTACGGAACCCTTCATCCGGGCGAGTCCGACTCGCACTTGGCCGCTTATTTTAATTTATTTTTAAAGTGAATATTCTGTAAATATTTTAAGCGTCTAGGTCTACCTGTTGCCGTTATTAAATACAAGCAAAAAATCGCGTTTGTTGTATGGGAGCCTCCTTAATTATTTATTTTATTCTATATTTAGTATTTGTTGTATGCATGTACGGTGTATAAGTCATTATTTCACCTCTGATCGGGCGGCAGGTAAACTTGGTCAATTGATTACGGTATTAAGACAGACATATCTCGATTACCTATATTTATTACATTACACATGGGTCAAGTCACGTATCTACCTTTGCACTCAGTCGAGCTGATACTAATATGGCAAAGCGTCTTAATTGAATAGAAAAATGTTATTTCTAACTACTATACAAGTTTTCCATGTCTTTTTATTATACTTTCCTGTAGGTTATTTAGACATATTTTTGGTAACCGTAAGAGCACATGGAGATGCATTTCTGGAAGCGGGAGTCACACATATCCAGCCAAAGGCAGATCGCGAAGTGACGTCCTATTACTAGGTCAAACCAAAATAGACTTTATTGAGATACTTTAGTGCTCCATGTTGCTTGACACTGAAATGCGGAAACGCAGTAACGTCCGTCTTGCTACCGGGAGTAACTCCACAGGCCTGCCTGTGTCACCCGGATAATAATGACGAATCCTGGACAATAATTACGAGGCCCAGGGCTAATACTACTTAGGGGCCTAATAAAGTTCAATCTCGCAAGATAGTTTATGAACTATCGCTGTTCGCAATTATACGGTGATACATTAAAATAAAGCTGACCCGTGTAGTTGCACCTCACCTACCTAACCTTGAAGACAATAGACATACAGATAATCGGACTAAGGATAATCTACCACGCGGGCACCACTCAACCAACGACTGATCATCACGCCGTCTTATCGAACATTCACATCTTTATCGCTTTAGAAATTCTATTATTGTTCTATTTAGAAATTTCATGATATCGGTGTTTAGCAATTATTTTTTATCTAATCAATGACAAATTAGTATTGGAATGGACTTATATGTTTTTGCGTCATCATCATCTAAAACTTAACTATTCTACGTTACCTTTTCTAGAGTACTCGTTGACGGCATTTTACCAAGCCGTTTTAATTTTTTTCAAGCCAGGTTTCACATTAGAGTTGCAATCTAATCAAATCCAAGAAAGCCAAAACAAAGATCACAACATTCTTTCTAACGTTGTGATCTTTTGTTTTTGCTTACTGGAACTATATCACACAATGACGTGCAGGATTCAATCTATTCTCAGAAAAAAAAATTTCGGGCTTTCATTGCCGGACTTTGGACTCTGTACTATAAAAACATTAGGGGTGGCAAATAAGGTAGTTGCTCCGGGCAGCGAGTTTATAGAAGCGCGTAATTTGGGAGGCGGCAAAATCAGCATCGCACGTTTGAATGAGTGTGCTTGCGAGGTGGTCCCATAGAAATTTTATCAAAATCGGTTAAGTAGTTTCGGGGTGAAGTCGGTTTTTATGTGTAGAGGTGTAGATATTTTTAGCATAAATAAAAAGTTTGCACGCTTTCTCGTCGTGATAAAACCGTGACATAAATAAAACTCGTATCATGTTTGAGATACTAATCAAATCCATGAGATTAGGTTGGTTGGACTTTTAGATAGTACCTAAGTTTATAGCATGGTACATTTCTCCGTAGATGTCGTAAGAGGCGACTAAAGGACTAAGCTAGGACAACCGTGGGCCACAGCTTAGTCCCACGGTCTATCCACGGTCCGTGGGTAGAACTTTGGTAGAACTAGATGCGATGCGTACGCGCATCATACGCTGCGAGTGGTTTGACCTCGACCCTTACTTCAATAGCTTGTAAGACGTTGGGTATCTGTTATGTTAGTATACTAATACTATTTTTGCTACACTCAAAATATGTACTTCAAACAGAAAGAATCAAAATTTTAAATTCTATTATGGATCAATGAGTAATCTTACAATGAAAGTACAGTGGGCCACACAAAAATATACTCCTACCTCTATATCTGTGTTACTACAAACATTTTACTATTGGTGGTATACTTTATATGTGGCCTACTGTACAGATTAGTACTTTCCTTTGAGTCCTACACTGGGATCATGCTGTACCAGTAAGGAAAGAATATTATGGGTGAATTCAGTCCGTGATAGGAACAACTTTCCCCAAGTAACATATTATTATGTCAAAATATGAAAAATATTTTTTGACATTCCATACATACTTGGATCAGCTGATCGGTCGATATGTATGGAAGCCAAAAATTGAATTTTATATTAAGATCATTGGGGAAAGTTGATCAGTATGATGGACTGAATTCTCCTTTACAAATAGTTTTAGTATATTTTATTAGAGGTCTAACAAAATATACTGAAACTATTTTTAAAGTAGGTATGACTTTTTTTCTACCATTGTGTTATATAGGTAATAAGGTTCTTTCATATTATATCACAATGCTAGAAAAAAATGCATCCTCAATATGGCTAAGTCAAGTAGCAACGTTGTTTGCGTCACGTAGCCCTACGAGCCCTTTATACAAACCTCTATCAAGTAAGTCTAATCCTTTTATCGTTATTTTAACGATACCACACGATTCCATAGTACCGGCCATATCAGCTGAGATGCGGGTGTGCATTCGAAATTTGAAAACATAGACGCTTCGTTCGTTGTTGAGGGAAGGCGCTTCCCAATATTTTGTGCCAGTGTTAATTAAAAAACAAGATGAGGTTATCAAATTTGGTGCTTTGTTTTTTGTGTTACAAATTGTCACTGGCCAGTGTAAGTATACTACATTTTTTTTAAATCTGTGTAAAACTCCTTCGTATATTTTGCATGATATTTTTTTTTATATTTTCGGTTTTATTACTATGAAATACATGTTAACATAATACATATAAAATTGACCTTCCTTTTAAATCGTAAATCATAGTGATAATAATAAAAATTAATAACTACCTACCCACTCATTAAAATTAATGGCGAGACTAAAACCTAATGAACTATAAAAATACTTAGTTCATTATAAAATAGGTAAGGTATTTTTTATATTCTACTTATTTGTATTTTTTTATTATTTGCGAAGGTTATATGTACTTACCTAACTATAAATAATACCTACCTAAATTAAAAAGAATAAACGTAAAGTTTATTGAGTGTTTAATTGGTTTTCTAATTATTTCCTGGCTGTAGCAACATTAAAATCTCGCAATTAAAAAAAGAATAAACTTAAAAATAAAACGTCTTTGTCTCCAAAAATGTTTTTAAAATCCCACGTGGGTGAACGCCCGATCACGCGTCGAAGCCGTGTTGTTGTTGCATCTCTTTCTAAAAAGGGACAGGGATATTGTCCTAATTTCTGTCCCTTCGGTTGCCATGGAGATAATGGGAAGTCACGTACGCCAGGAAATCCTTTTCTATAGGAATTGGATATTGAATAGGTGAATACAATGTACCTAATTTGAAATCATAACATAAAGAGGCAATAGTCGAGAACAATTGTAAAGTTAGAACAATGATTATGTCTATTTCTACAGGAACAGAATGTTTAATACATACATACATTTATACAAGGCTCAAAGGCCACTTTTAGCTTGATGGTGTACGGTGGAAAAGTAATTAATTAGTGATGGGTTGCTAACCGCATCGCCTATTAATATGACTTGCATTTTCGCTCAGTCCCTTGATCGGCTTCTACGATTTGCGCGGGAAGAGAAGCAGATGATACATTCTAAGTTTTTTTCTTTTCTCCCAGACAAGCATGAAAGAGAGGAATGTTAATAAAATCGGCCAAGTGCGTGTCGTGTCACGTTTATAAGCTTTGTTCCACGTTTCACGGGAGGACTTGGAGATGGTGCTATTCTACTCTGTCGGGAACCACACGGCTACTTTTACACGGATATTTATATGCTTCGTTTTATTTCAGGACACTTATAGAGCTGGTATGTTTGGCTCCATCGTGTACACTGACCCCCAAAGATATTTACCAGCCATGCTAGAAGCTACAAGACAGGTACATACGTTACATTTAACCTCTTGTAAAAATATTAATTAAACATTTCACAAAAAGCAGAGGACCAAGTTTGCTGCCTTGCGGAACTCCCCGCACTTTTATAAGAGTTCCGCGAGGCCGCAAACTTTAAGAATACTTACTAAGTATCTTATTCAAAATTTTAAGCGCATATTTTAAAAGTCACGTTTTGTGTAATAACCGGCTAAGTGCGAGTCGGTCTCGCGCACGAAGGGTTCCGTACCATTATCTATTAAAATCAAGTTTTTTTTTATGGGAGCTCTCTTAAATATTTTTTTTTATTTATTATAAAAATAAAAATACAACTGAGTATTTTGTGAATATTTCAAGTGCCTACCTGTTGCCATTATTGATAGCGAGCAAAAAAGGGCAATAAAATAGCGTTTGTTGTATGGGAGCCGCCATTAAATATGTATTTTATTTTGTTTTTAGCATTTGTTGTTATAGCGGCAACAGAAATACATAACTTGTGAACATTTCTACTGTCTAGCTATCGCGGTTCTTGGGATATAGCCTGGTGACAGACAGGCGGACAGACAGCGAAGTCTCAGTAATAGGGTTCCGTTTTTACCCTTTGGGTACGGAACCCTAAAAAGTACACCGAAATTCAATTGGATAGTAGTAAACAACACTTACGACCTATTATTTCTTACGTCAGATATCTAAAATGTTTTTTAAATTGTAGTCGTGTTTATACTTGGTTTAAGTCAATAGCGTGGCAGGTTTACGTAGATAAAGATATAGACAGGTTAAACCATACAGAAAGAAAGATCGTGAAACAAATAACCAGCCAAGTGAGAGTCGGACGCGCACGAAGGGTTTCGTACCACTGTCTATAAAAAACAAATTTGTTGTTCCCATACAACAAACGTGATTTCTATCCCACTTAAATATTTATTTCATTCTGTTTTTAGTACATTTGTTGTTATAGCGACAACAGAAATCTTCCGTGACATTTCAACTGTCTAGCTTGATAGCGGTACAAGAGATACAACCTGTTGACAGACATGTCTATCTACTGTCGACAGTGGAGTCTTAGTAATAGGGTCCCGTTTTTATGGTACGGAACCCAAAAACAAAGAATTTTAGCTATGCGATATTTTCTGTCTATTTCTTTCTTGTGTTTATAATAAAAAAAGGTTTATTTCTAAAAAAATCTGTTGATGCTGCAAATAAGTACTGTAGACTTATGAATCTCCACAAACATGGGCTTTGCTCGTAAACGAGATGATCATCTTGTTATTGTTGATAATGATATTGATAATGATGACGATGTTACAGTTTGTGGCCGTCTTTCTCTAAAGTAGACATTTGTCTCCAGAATGTGGACATAGTGGTGCTGCCGTCATCTGACGTGTCTTCTTGCGATGCTGCTAGGTGCGGCTCCGACAACTATGATGAGGTAAGCAAGCAGGCAGGCTATTTTCTAAGTGCTTATCTATTATATAAAGTAAAATAAAGTAAAATTCTTCAATACAAAAAACCGACTTTAAAACCGAACACCGGTTTTGATAAAATTTCTATGGGACAAGTATGCTCTTCCAAATTGGTCCTGGCGTCTTCGAGTAATCGGTGAATATGCACTAAAAAAAAAAAACAGATTCCAACGACCTCCTTCTTTGTTGAAGTACTTGTCGAAGGATCTATTAAGGCATTTAATAATACTTTAGATAATATTTGCGATAAATCGCCACTAATTCACCAGAGTATGCCCTAAAAACAGTAATTTTAATACAGATACTACGATCAGTCATAATAACATGAATATTTTAATAAGTTTTATTTTGATGTAGTCAGTGAAGATCCTGTCAGACTTAGCCAAGCAGTCAAATATGTATGTCGTCGCGCACTTGCCCGAGAAGACTCGCTGCCAGAATGGCAACGAGCTGATTAGAAGCAACCTGGTCTTCGACAGAAAAGGATCGATCATTTCTGTGTAAGTAATTAATATCTCTATATCTTCATAGCTCGGCAGCCCACCACTGAGCATAGGCTGTTGCTCTCTGATGGCAACTTATCGCGTCCTATAAGTGGAACAAGTAAGGTCTGTTTCCAACAAGTAAAAGATACTTTTTTCCTCTTTTTTCTAAACATAAAAAAAAAAACATTTTTATGGGCTTTGTAAAAAGACTAATGAAGTCATAGTTTATTAGAGTCAAAGAGCGCTCTTTATATCAGTTTTTCCGCAATAATAAATCTAAAATTAAGTTGAAAATGGATGTGATCAATGACAAGTGACATTATTTTGTGTCGTTTTTTTCTATTAAAGGTACTAAACAATTTATTTTGGACCCAGGAAACAGCGATATTATTGAAAAAATCTGTTGTTAGAGGTTGTGAGAGGTTGCAGGAGGCATGCACGAAGAGAGTGATGAGTGTAGATGAAGCGAAACAGGTCTGTCAGGATTGCAAGTGGAGGTCCATAGCACAGTCCATAGTCTCTGCCTACAGCCGTGGGAAACAAGCGTTATGATATGTTGAGGTTTGAATGTTGCAAATTTTATCGGGACCCTTGACTCCTGAAAGTATATTACAATTTTTTATAGTAAGCGTTCTATATACTGAATCTCTTTATACTGAAATGTTTAAGTAAACCTTTCCTTTTGTCTTTCACGATAAACTATTTGTCGTGAGAGAGTTGTACTTTATATAATCATTTTCTAAAGGGAGTATAGACAAGCCACTTTATCATCAATGAGTTCTGTTTTGTTTTCAGAACCATTAACTCTGCCTTGGAGTCTTGTTAATTTGATTCACATAGTATTGTTTTATTGTTCGGAATGTTTTGAATGAGTGCGGGAAATGATTCGATGATATCAAGTTTATAGCTTTTGTTGCTACATAATTTATCGGTCTAAAAAGAAGAGCAAAGAAGATTTTTAATTCAAAGTGAGAACGTGAAGCTTTTCTTCGCAGATTCGCCAAAAGTGACAGTTTATCGCAAATGTGCGTATAAAAATTTTCACGTTCTTGCTTTAAAATGTAGACAGTATTTCATAAAATATATTGAAGGAGTATCTAGGATTTAATCTAGACTAATAATATCTCCGTTTCCATTCAAATAATTTATTTCAAATGGGGGCAGATACAGGAAACCAGTGAACAACATCGCCAACTGCACTTTTTCAAGCGATGACGTCACGACCTTCACCACTGACTTTGGCGTGACCTTCGGAGTGCTCATGGAAGAGGACTTGGTGCTGAGAGCTCCTGAGATCTTGAAGGAGTTGAAGAACTTTGTCTTGAGTGGTGCGATGCAGAGTAATGTGCCATTGTTGAATGGTGAGCCAATTTATTGTAATTTTCACTATTTTGTATAGCATTGAAGTCTACAGCTAGACAAATGCCTCCCCAAACGGTCAGGGGATATTGGACATATTTAGACATACTGGAAGGCATTTTCGAAGAATCCAAGTTTCCATAAAAGCTAGAAATTTATTAATAGTATAAATGTATTTCATACATAACATATGTACATTTTAAACTATTTGTATTTCTAAGATGACGTATCATTCTAAGGTCTACCATAAGAGCGAAAATATTTCTGATTTTTTTGAATTCTATCAAATTGTACGATATTTCTTCTGAAATCCATACTAAATCTATGAAATAAGAGTAACCTTCAATGAAAGACCAAGAAGGTCGTTCATGGATGAAGTAATTGAAAATGCAAAAGTTGTATGGTATAGGGAGGTTAAGCATTTAGCCGAAATTGCCAAAAACAGACATGGAAAACGCACCTTACACACCACCAACAAGAACCTACTTCCATAATTTATTAATGACATTCAAGTCAAATAAAAACATATATTTTTTAAATCTCTAGCCAATCAATTTTCTTCGTCTTGGGCCTACCTCAACAACGTGAACTTAGTAACAAGCAATGCTGTCTACGCTGGGAGATCTGGCAAGAAAAATGGACGTTTTGCTGACCTCATGAAGTCTAATTGCAAAGGTAAGAATAGAAAAGAAAAACATTTACTAAACGTTATTAGTAAAAATGTTAAAAAAGTTTAAAAGCCATGAAAAAGTACCTAATACATAACCGGCCTAGGCGGGTGTATATTCTACATCCGTGATCTTTTTCACGTGCCTATTTACAACCAAGACTGGTGTACACAAACTTACAACATTTTTTAAATACTTATTCCACGATAACCGGCTTAGTCGAGAAAAAAATTATACCCACTTTACATGGGCATGGGAGTTAGCCTAAAAAAAATTTTAAGATTTTATGTTACCACCTTTTTTATTAAGCTATTGCATAGCTTCTATCGCGGGCCTTGAGCGCGGGGACCGAATCCAGAAATTCCGTAACGAAAAAACCTCACGCTCCCCACTCCGCCTACCATGTAGGTTGCCGCTTCGTCTCCGTCGTCCGTTTGCGACTTTGCCGTCCTTCCTTGCTTGCAATAGCTTTACCGCGGCAGTCCCCGAGTGCCACACGTCTTTTTTTTTGATTATGATTTGATTACCTACCCATGTCAAATTACAGTTGGTAAATTATATGATAACGCTAGTCATTTTACTATTTATGTATTATGTAGCTATTATCCACTTATCCTACTATGATTTGATGAAAAAACAATCACAAAGTAGTTTGTTTAGCGTTCAACATGCGACATGTTTTCTTCTACGTTATTTACGACTGAATTGAAGAGAAGGTTATCATTATCATTCTATTTATTATCATGAACTTAACCCAAGGTAGCATAACATATTATTTTTATAACGGTTTATTTATAACTTGTATTACATAAACAATAGGAATCGTGGAAAAAAAAAAATATTACTTTCATAATTTTTTTTTTGGCTCAGTAGATAGATTATTAAAAAGTATGGTATACGTATTTTAATTTGTCTCAATAGCAAATAGTGATGAAGATACAACGCATTTAAAATTTCGCGTGACGTCACGATTAGCTACGATTTTTAACCAACGGTGACGTAAATCACCCCCACTCCGAAACTTCGAAGCGCTGATTTTGAATACTTTGCTAAACGAAAAAATATGGGTCCTTTATTTTTGGATAATCTAGTTGACGGACTAAATAAAATAATATATTTTTGACCCAGTCCACATCTCCAATAGGGATTATAGTACCTGGGTGACCGAGCTTTGCTCGGTTACATCTCAAACATTAACTAAATTTTTTTAAACTTGTCTAAAAACAATACAAAATAAAAAATTATGTATGAACTTGAACATAAAAAAACAAAAGTAAGTTAAAAAAAATCGTGACGGAAAAATTTTACACTTTTTTCGCCTAGCCATCCGCCAAGTCCGTAACGTTGTAAAAGAACTTCGTTCCAATTTTATATTATAATAATATAATAATAATACCATGCATAATGAGTATAATGACGACGAAGCAAAAGAGGTTTGCAAAGATCGTCGCAAGTCGAGATCCACAGTCTCTGCCTACACCCATGGGAAACAGGCGTGATATATGTATGGATCCTAAACACACTTTATAACTTATCGGTTTCTCCTATCCCTGAAACCGCAAACAAAAATCTGCGGCTCCATACAAAATTAAATACCTACCGTTCCAAAATGTATGAAGCTGCAGATTTATTGCAATTTCAGGTATGGGAGAAACCGATAAATAGAACCTACACAAGCTACCTAACAGGGTTTTTTTAACATATTGTATAATGGATATGATAAATTTGTTTACCTAAAGCCGCGCCGCGTCTTCAGCGCGTGTTTTGCCGTACAAGAAAACCAGTAGACGAAACATTGTTTCAAAAAATATGTTGATGAAGCTTTTTTCGTGTTTATACCAACATGTTATTGTCTTCAATGTCCGAAGTGCGGGAAGCATCTAAACATTTTGCCCCCGCGCGGGTGAGAGGGGAGCGGAGTACAAGCATTAGTCAACTAATCGCGAGAGTTTTGTGTATGTAGTGTCACAGATTAATATAAGTATTACATACAGAACGGAATCTTCTAAAGTCCCGCGCAATATGCGTCGCCGTTCCCCGTCCTCGCACCTCTCCACCGTTTTCGTGTTGAGTGTGTTGAACGGGCAAACACACACATTGACATGTGCACGGATGTATAGTTTCGTTTGTAGTAGTAGGCATAAATGATACCTACTCCGCTTCTATGATGTGCCGAACCTGTGGTAGTATGTATGGCAAAACACGTGCTTAAGTCGCGGCTTTATTTCACGTTGTACTTATCTGCAAGTAAATTGACGGTTTTGATACTTTTGATAACTATTAATGATAAAAAATATTTTGCCTGCTATAAATAATACATTATCTGCAAATGCATAATATTTGCTCTTTTATTATAACATACAATTTCATAATATGAGTATTTTTATATTTTATCACCAAGACTTTTTGACTTACTTTTTGATTTTAAAGCACGTATTACTTGAAATATTTAATAAGTAGTTTAGTTACTTATAAATTTCGATGATTATCATATTTTATGTGAGAATAAAATTAGAATTGTTACTAAAAAAGGTAACAATTATTTTATTATTACCAAAAGCTTTCTTCAATTTTTAATCATACATCGTAGTGTACATGACGTCATCTAATATTAAAAAGCAAATGTAAATTTCCTCAGAATCTAAGCAAAAAATGATAAGAATAGAGTATGGTCCGATGATATTATGAATAAGTTGATTAGTTATTGTGATTTTGAAATGTTTTTTCGATCCATCGATGATAACTAGTAAATCATTGAAGTCAACACAGAAACTATGATAGAACAAAGATAATATATGGTCCGATGATAGTGTGACAGCGCGTGTATGTATCAGCTGATCACATTGAACTTGTGATTAGATATCGCATTGAATTTCAGATGTGACAGGAAAAAATTATCTAGGGATCATCTACACGGTGATTTTTCATTGATTTTGGAACCGAAAGCCACTTCATAGGCATCGTTAAGACATTTTTTTTCCAAAACCCATGAAAAGTTAGCGTGTATAAATTACGTCACATGAATTTCATGACTTTTTGATCTGACCTTCTTGTCACAGTAGAATACGGTGGGGCATGATAGCAGATGTTCCATGGAATGGATGCATCCACAGGCACATCGGTCGTCGTCAGAGTACTTACACTTCTTCTTTAGCTGCTGACAGCTTCCGACCTCTACCCGGAGTCCGAGCGGCTAGCAACCCATCATTATTTTGGTTCTTTTCACCCCCTTCTCACCCACTATCATGCTAAAAGGGGCCTTAGAGTCTTGCGGCCTTGAGCTTTATCTGCTTCGAGCCGCCAGGCTCACAACGCTCCTTCTGACCCATCAGAGATAAAGACGTAATAATAATTAAGTAAGTATCGCTGGAAGGCGCTGAATGCAAGCCGCTCTAGATCGGTCATTTTAGAAATCTTTGGGAGAGGCCTATGTCCAGCAGTGGACGTTGTGCGGCCGAAATGATGAAGTATCTTAGTAAACGACTTTTAAAAGCTAGACAAAAGTTTTCGACACCAGGTCCCCATAAATCTAGAAACAAATACGTAGCTGTAAGTGCGCTAGAGTAGATTGTGGCATAAGTTCTCTAAATGTATGTTTCACATTGTTACAGAATTCCCAAGCGTTGCTCCAGTCTCCAGCCTGCCCTCATCATCAGTACCCGGCGAAGACTTCTCCCACTACATCATCAAGCCGGTGGACTTAGAGCTGAGTACGGCTGGGTACAGGGAAACCGTCTGCCATGGGAAGTTCTGCTGCCAGTTTGATGTGAAGACTAAAGCAGGTACGGCACTATTATATGCAAATAATGCCATCTCTGTGTGCCTAACCGCAACTCCTGCTTTGCCTACTTACGGGCCCTCCAATAGTTTCTATGGCGTTGGGTGTCTGTTACATTAGAAGTTATATTATCTTTAGTGCGGTGAAAGGTGAACGCTTGAAATGACATGAAAGTCGTTTGTTTTTGTAACGATTTGCTTGGCAAATTGTTTGTCTTCCATTCTTCAAGCTTTTGTTTGAATTTTTTTAGGTTCTAAGAAGACCGAAATGAGTTACGGTCTTGCTGCGTTCAGTGGCATCCGCAACTTCGGCAGGAGCCACAACATAGGCACTGAAAGCTGTGCTGTGTTCGCTTGCGCTGGGCTTTATAAAAGATCTTGCTCCATTGGGTAAGTTAATTGAATTTTATTGAAATGTATTGTTTATTATGCTGTTTTCGTTTTGTTGATTCTAAAATACACCGACCCACCCGCAACATGCTTGTTAATAGGTTACTGAATAGAATCCACCAAATTCTTTGGTAATGGATCACAAAAATGAATCTACAACATGCTTCGTATAAATTCTTGGTTGACTTGATATCATTAAAATGAGGTTCACCGATTATGCGAAGACGCCTGGAGCGATTTGGAAAATACTTTATTTGTTAGAAAGAGTATACCTGTCAGGTAGTTCAATAGAAATTTTATGAAAATCGGTTGAGTTGTTTGGGGGTCAAGTCGGTATTTTAGTTTTGAAAAATTATGTCGTGTAGGGTAAGTCCTCTGGCTCTGGTCAAGTATGGCTCTGGTTACCCTATAGATAATTAATTACACAGTTAATGATGCTATAGATAATTAATTAAACAGTTCATGTGAGGAAACCTGCACATAATTTAACAGTGGTTGTACAGAGAGGGCCGTGCTTCTGCATTGGAGACAAAAAGACCTGATGATGCTGACACACTGTTGAACTATGTGCAGGTTTCCTCACATGAACTGTGTTTATCTTTTGAATCACTTTAAATTATCTAATCCAAGAGCACTGTTTCTTTTTTGTTTTTAACCTCCGATAAAAAGGGGTGTTATAATTATTCATCATAAGCCACCGGCCATTGGTTTTGCGAGATAATTACTACAGAGACTAACAATGCTTTCTTTATTTCCAGCCCCGAGAGCAACAGCACGGTAGCCTTCGAAAAGATCTCCATATCTAGCAATTTCACCACTACCGCCAACTACCCCATCATTCTAACCAACGATGCGTCCAATAACATCAAACAATTCAGTTTCAACACCAAATTCACCAGAGAAACTACATTAACCATCGAAAATGGCGACAACCTTCTAAATATTGCCATTTTTGGCAGAGAATTCTCTAAAGACAGTGAGAAATACTTCGTTGCGCCTAAAGATATGGTGAATCTGAATGTATATGATTACATCTTTAATGAAGATGTTCAGGAGTTCTTCGATTATTTATGGATTAGAGTGAGGATATTAATGTTCATTGTATCTATTTATGTTTTAGAAATGATGTAAATTTCAAAATAGGTGTCTTTTTTAATATAATTTACGTGGGAGAAAATATTTGATTAATGAAAGGTGTAATGTAAAATCATTCTACAATAATGATTCATCTTTTGCTGTGTGAAATATATCTGCTGAACTCAAATTCATTGTGATGATAGCAACCAATGATGATATGTGTAATGAACGTAAAGTCAATGACATATTATGTTTTAAAATTCATATATCATAGAGTTCTGTGAGCCCAAGCAAAGATGTCTCTGTAGTTTAAAATTAAGCCAAAGATGCTTACAGTTTTGTTACATTTCATTTTAATTTTAAAAAGAATTCAGGTCTTTTTATCAACACAGATTACAAAATAATAAGTAAAATGTTGTACCACTTTGTACACTAACAAGTTGTTAATGTAATTTAAGTTGACATTTAATTTGAATAAAATAATTTCATTACTATTTACATCTATCTTACTTTAGCCTTTTCATCTAATGACTGTGTTCTGGTTAAAGTAAAATTTTCAGGATTTGAAGTATATTTTGTACATATGTCATTTTGTTTGTACTGCATGACAACATACGATTTAATATTGAGGTACTAAGGTGTCAAATTTTTATACCATTGCACACTATTGGTATGAAGCTGTAAGTATGTTGAGTTTCGTGTATATATTATTTAATTTCGATTGTCTTTAAAAAAATTAAGAACCAGTCTCGTTTTAAACACCAGTGTAATTTTCTAAAATATGTGTAAGGAATAAGTAATATTGTTTTTTATTTTTATAATGTTTACTGTGGATTACGTGTGGCGTATTCTTGTCGTAGGTTAGTTTTTTACTCAAGGATTTAATAAGTATTTTTTAAAACTAACCTCAGTAAGGAATAAAGAAGATTTTAAAGCATATAGGTACACGAGCAAGAAATCCTCTTAATACTTGCCTTTTTATGACTGAACCCTGTGATATTAGTATTACGCATGTGTGTAGAAATAAAGATTTTCTGTATTAAAGGGATTTTGATTGAAAACACGTCATCGACGGGAAATTCATCGTTATTTTATTAAATTAACGTGAGATACATTCATTGTTAATTAAGGGGTCCTACAAAAAAACTACAGTATGCCCGCGACAACTGTCGCCGACTGTCGCCGATAATCGACGACAGTCGGCGTCCGGTTACAATTTGGCACGTTTTGATCGAATTAGACGAACATCTTTAGGACGAGAGCAAATCCCGCGACACCTGTCGCCGACTGTCGTCGACAGATGTCGCGGGCATGCTGTTGTTCATCTGTGAGAGCGCTAATATAAAGGTCGGCTAGGTTCCGAGGAGTTAGGTCCACTCACCCTAAAGATGATTGTCTAAATGGATCGATAACTAGTCGGCTTTTCAGACTATACAACGTGGAAGGGACATACCCGTAATAAATACCCCTTTCACGTTGTATGTATTATTATAGTATGTATTAATTATTATACACAATATTTATACACAATATAATACATTTTCTAAATCCATTTTATATGATGCGTCCATTTGAATGAGTCTGTGTTTGGTGCAAGGGTATGTGTGTTTGTGTGAGTAAATGGAGGATAATTCTAAAATAAATAGAATGTCAGTTTAACATTATTTTAACTAAGGTGAGATGACATAACAACTAGGCATTTAACAAGGTTTTACTCACTTAGTGTAGTCGGTACCTAACAACACTACTCACCCTGATAATGGTCGTCTCAACCGATCGAAACTAGTCGGCCTTTTCCCACTAAACTACGTAAGAGAAACCGTGTTTAGGACCTAGTAAGGAATGTATTTCCTATAACACCAGAAAAATCTCAAGCGTTTTTAACATTTTTAGGTCCCTCAAGGTGTTTAATGTATCAAGAAATTCAAATAAGTAGGTAATTTGTTCCGAGTTTAATTTTTTTCAGGTAAATCATTTTATTGTGAGTTGTTCAGTCTTCTGTGCCTGTTGGTTTTTCTCTTGTTCAAGTATTTGAGGTGGTCTTCATCGTCCTCGTAAAGGGTCTTTTCTATCCACCGCATGAATGCCTCCACCTAAAAATACAAAAAATAATTGATTACAAAAAAATTTCAAATAAATTAACAATATAACATCACTTTAGTTACCTACATTTTATTTTAGTTACAAGGTAACCACCTACAATAGTAGGTGTCAATATGTCAAAAAGTTTGAGGAATAAAGGAGTTTCACTTACACAAATAATTAAACAGGTAGATACGTGAATTTTTCTTTTCACGGTCAAGTGCTGGGGTGCTACTCCATAAAAAAATACGCTATTCGTACGATACTGACGTCCTATTTTACGATACGAGACTCTATCATAACACGTTAGTGCTCAATGTTGCCTGACACTGAAACGCTGATACTTTTTATTTATTTATTTATTTATTAGCACTCTCAACAGATTACAAACAATAAGAAAACAAATTAGTATACAGATATTAGAGCCGTTCTAGTCTGTAATCCTAAAACAAGTATGCCTTAAAGCTATACTAATTACAAGGTCAGAAGCTGGGGTAGACTAAATACAATAAACAAAAAAAAAAACTAAAAAAAAAGTGATAGATAATTGCAAAAAAAGAAATAAACAGGTCAAAACAAAACAGAAATTAAAGAATTATAAAAGCGTGTTATTGATATTTTCACATTTTTAAGTGTAATAGTATTTGCAGCCGAAACTTATAAAGTGAGAATTGAAAGATATCTGATACGCAGTAACCTACCTACGTCTTGCGTACCGCTTTTGAAGTAACAATCCTGCCCCCATTTCAAATGGGGGCAGGATTGTTACTTCAGGGCCGGATTTAGAGGTCGAGAGGCTTCGGGGCAACAAAGGAGTGGAGGCCCCCTGGCCCCAAATTATTTTCCAAATAAAGTGGTCAATTTTTTTCAGTTGAGTTTTCAATAAATAATTTATTGTGGAATCAAGTATAGATTATTTTATTATTTAACAAACATATAAATATAATCGCAAACGAGAAATATCTGAAATTAAATTTTAGCGTTAACGAATGGAATCTTCCGAGCTTTTTTCGTAGTTTTTTTTTTTTTGAGGGCCCCTCTTTCGTGGAGGCCCCGGGGCTGTTGCCCCCCCCCCCCCCTAAATCCGGCCCTGCCCATTTGAAATCAATTTAAAATTTTGTCTCATACGGCTCTAGATAACCCTTCAAACTATTTAATGCACTACAGTTTACTAGTGGCTGTTCTTCGCAAAAACGCTAAGCAAAGCTTTACGTCCTCATTTTAAACTATAAACAGTAGTTTGAAGGGTTATCTATAGCCGAATGAGACAAAGTTTTTAAAAATCATGGTACAATAAAACAAGGTACTCTTTTCTCGTGACAGCTGATGACGTGGAACTTGACTATGTCATCAGTTTGATGTGTTGCCACTGTGTGAAATTGAATTACTCGAGCGTAATGCATTTTTGAACTTTATATACCAACTAGCTGAAGCCCGCGACTTCGTTCGCGTGGACTTTATGTCTCTAGAAAATGCTCATCAGGCTAAACAACTTTTGCTAAGGCGTCATTTTTATATTTCTTATAGTTTGGCTGGACCATTATGGTTCTGTATGAGGTGTTCTATTTTTCAAATCATTTATACCCTATATGTTGCCCAGGCATAATAGCAATATAACAAAAAAAGTTTCATTCGAATCCGTCCAGTATTTCCGGAGATTAGCGTGTACAAACAGACAAACAGACATACAGACAAACAGACAAACAGACAGACATTTTTTTTTAATTCTTACTCTATTACTATGTCTCCATCGCCCCCAATATTTTTTTTGGAAATATATTTAATGTACAGACACACTTTTTTTACTGTTTTATTATATGTATAGATTTCGAATTAATAATCCATTATATCAATTTCTAAAATACTGAATTGATTAATCACGCGAGAATCGCGAGATACTAAATAGCTAAGTTACTTAATATTTTATTTAATATTCATGAACTAATTGAGAAAGTACCTAAATTGACTGAAAAGAACAACCAGTGGCAACACTTTCGTGACGTAGTCAAGTTCCATCTCGGGAAGAGAATACCTTGTTTTATTATTACATGTTAAAAATATCTCCGTTTCCATCACTTTTTCTAATTATAGGAAATTTGCCTGTAAGAAATTGCTAAGCGATAAGGTATTTCCTAGTTTTTTTGATAATATTATCCTTTCAAGTTTGGGTTTTCTCTATATCAATCTACCAATAGTCAACAAGGAATTTATTTTAATATTCTTCTTCTTATATTTAAGAGCTGGGCTCTTGTCGGTGGAGCGCTTTCCATGTCTCTCTTTCTTCCGCTTTTTAACCTCTTACATGTTTTCACGTTTAATTTTTCTTTTATTTGGTTAATAAATTTTCTTCTGGGTTTTCCTACTCTATTTTCATAATATTATCAGTCATTTAATCTCAATCAGTACCACTGCCTCCGTGGTGTAGTGGTTAGAGCGTTCGGCTCATATTATAATATACATTGTAGGCTGATCACCTGATTTTCTGATAGGAGGCTTTGGAGGGCACGTTAAGACGTCGGTCCCGGTTACTGTCTTTGACATTGGTCGTTACCTAAAACCATGTCAGAGGCTTTTAAGGTGGTTTAAAAACTCTGACACTAGTGTAAGTCACTAACATACACGATAAGAAGAAGAATCAGTACCAACCTTTGTGTACACGTCAGGTTTTCCTCTCGCGCAGGGGATGCCCCACGACACGATGCCCACTTGACGACCTTCCCTTACTAGTGGACCTCCTGAATCGCCCTGTGGACCAATTAAAAATACTCAGAGCAAAGTTGCAACAAGATATTTTTAGAAACTAAAAATCGACTTCTAAGCCAAACTACAAAATAGATAATATTTATGTGAATGGGACTGCCTCGTATCGTATGTCTTTTCAATTCAAACAAAAAAGATTTTTCTAAATCGTGCATTTGCCAGCCCAGTCTGCGCGAGATTCTGCAGAACTTGATATTAGGTATACAATGACATAAAGATTTATTGAGTTATACTAATATCTAGTTCTATTCTGTTCTGAGTCCGCCTTGCCAGAAGTTACGCTGCAAGAGCTTATGAATGAGGACTATCTTGGAAAGTGCATTATCACTCTTGCAGACCAAAGCTGGTACGTATACCAGCCTCAGATCTTTAAGCTTGGCGATGCCAAACCTCGTTAGACAACTTTCATAGCCCGTTGGACTTGCTCCTAATCATCATCAGGTCTTTTTGTCTCCGCAGCAGGAGCCCGACCCTCTCTGCACTATCAGATTCATACTTGGTCAGAGCAGCCAAAGGATTTGGCCTACACTCTCCTAGCTGGCCAGATGGGTTGGAGAGGTATCATTGATGTTAATATGCTTTGTTTAACTTGTGTTTCCTAAGACGCCTTCTACGACATTCACGGGACATGCCGTGTGGTTTCCGGCAGAGTATATTATATATATAGACTAAAGCCACTCCAAGTCATACCTAATATTAAGTTGCAAATATATGATAATCGCTGAAAGTAGGTAAAAAAGATCTGATACAATAATTTAGTTTAGTTTGTTCGTTGAGTATTATACTATTATATACCTTACAGCATCTATGAAGATATATCGATGTCGTGTAAATCACCATCAAATCAAAAACACTCACATGGCAAGCGCCTTCCCCAGCCTTAGTCAACGCGCAGATCTGCGTCTCGAACACTTCATTCACGTTTTTGTGAGCCTCCTTACAATCCTCGTAAGTTATTGCCTTGAGGTCCAGCTGCATCAGGTCGTTGGGAAGACGGCCTGGGTACTGGAACAGACGATATTTATATATTTATATCAGGGATCGGAAAACCCCTTTATTTGATTAAGTCTATCGATGGAGTAACTCCATCATAAGCTTACCCTTTGTTACAGTTAGCATATCGATTGACTTACCCTAACGTTATGGTAACTCCTTTGAATCAGTTAACTAATGGTAACTGGACTTACCAGTAACCTTAAAGTTCCGATTATACCTGTTAGCATTAAGTTGGTAACCCTTTCCCCCTCTTTGTTCTACAGTCTTGTGTACTACTTCCAAACTCATAGAAACGACTGTAAACAATATAATATAAGTCTTATGTGAATGCAATTAGTATAATTATTAAATGGCTGTTTGGACATCCACAAAGCCTGCCTTCTTTTTCTAGCCCGATGCGTCGTCTCGCTAACCCTATAAACTTTTTGCACAAGCAGTTTTGTGTTGTATGCTATTCAAATAAAGATTAAATTGCTTGAGGCCGTATAAATAATATGGATAGGGTAAGCCTATCATAGGGTTTTGCGATATTAGTCAGTGCTTACTTGAATTAACTGTATTGTATTAGTAAGCCTTTTGTCAGGGTAAGCAAATGATATGGTTAACAAATCATTAGGGTTTACGAAAACCAGTCGATCAAAAACCCGAACGAAAACCCTTCAAAAGGTAAGCGGTTCCGGTCCCTGATTTATATACCAACGGAAGAGAAAAATCTGGTGGAAGTGCTACTTGGCAAAATTATTATCGGACCCGCTGTCGCTAAACCTATACAAACAATCCACTAATCAATTATTTCATAGAAAATTTTTGTTAAATTGCTCGTTTTTATTTATATCAATAATATTTAAGCGTTCATGCTCTAACTAGTGAACCGCTGAACCGATTTCCAATTTGATATTAGTAAAATTATGAAGAAAACTCATTAAAATAGACACAGAAGTGGTCCCCCACCCGGTCAGTATCATATCCTCTCCCTTCTCCACCAGATCATCATTCAACTCAACCTTGTCCACTATACTCCCGAAATTTATCTCCTATTCAGTGAAGACAGTTATATTTTTCTAAATGACGTAACTATTAAAAAGATACTTACAGACGTCGCCCACCCTGTCAGCATCATATCCTCCCCGTTCTCCACAGGCTCATCATTCAACTCAACCTTGTCCACTATACTCCCGAAGTTTATCTCCTCTTCAGTCAAGACAGCTATGTCATTCTTAATGACGTCATCTACTAAGAAACTATTAAAAAGACACTCACAGACGACGTTCCCCACCCCGTCAACATCATATCCTCCCTTTTCTCCACAGGCTCATCATTTAAATCAACCTTGTCCACTATACTCCCGAAATTTATCTTCTATTCAGTGAAGAAAGCTATGTCATTGTTAATGACGTCATCTGCTACGTAACTATTAAAATAAAACACTCACAGAAGTGGTCCCCCACCCCGTCAGCATCATATCCTCCCCCCTCTCCACAGGCTCATCATTTAACTCGACCGCGTCCACTATACTCCCGAAATCTATCTCCTCTTCAGTAAACAGTATAGCTATGTCGTTCTTGATGACGTCATCGTCGTAATCTTCATGTCGGACGATCTTCCTGATGCTGTATGCTTTGCCTCCCGCTCGAAGCTGGTTGGTGCCCACTACAGCTTTCAGATATTGGGGTCTTGCTCTGGAAAGTTTTTTTTTAACTTAATTTGACGACCTCTGTTGCCTAGTGGTTCGAGCCTCGGTTTAGGTCAAGGTAGAAATATAAAAAAAAATTTGGACTTTCCATACTAGATCGATCAGCTAATTAGCAATTTTGTAAGGGGGAACAATGTTTTTTTTTCATAATTCGACCTCTGCTCTTTGGGAAAGTTGTTCAGTATGATTGGTATTTGGTATCGGTACGTCTGAGAATATGGCAAGATTAAAATTTACAACTTGTATAGTAAAAAATTCAAAATTTCAGGAATGGACTGGCAGTGAACGCCATATGGCGTTAAGTCCGCCATTTGTACACTTCTTTGTGCAATAAAGTTTAAATAAATGATATAATACCTGTCTACACAATGCGCAGCCGTCAATATCACCCTGGGGGTGACGAGGGAAGCCCCACAGAAGTGCCAGACCCCATACCATCTCAGGGACACCTGGTAGGGTACCGAGCCGTTGGGGGCTTTAGTGCCCCCTACTATACGCTCCCAGTCCTCGCGACCATCGATCTTGGAGAAGAATTCTGCCGAAACTACAAAAGACAAGTTTATTCGTTTAGCAAATTAAAAATCTTTGACTATCAAGATTGACGCCATCTAGTGATGAGTAGCGGAACTAACGATACGACTTGATATCCGTAGCGCCATCTATTTTTTGCCGGGGAAAACCTTAACTTTTGAGCATTAACCTCCAATAACTTTTTAAGCGCTGAACTACCGCGAGGGAACTTGCTTTCACTTAAATAAAAACTCATCTAAATTAGTCCATGTATTCGAGCGCTACAGACAGACAGACAGACTGACAGACATTAGCGCCAAACTTATAACACCCCTTTTTATTGTCAGGGGTAAATCACAGATCGTCTAAGTTCTGGAGTGACGTCTTGTGAAGTCACCTCACTAAAAATATCCTTGTATAAAAATGTATTGTTAGTTAGAGATTAGAGAAAAGAAAAATATGTGTGCAATATTTTAGACTACTCCACCTGACGGGCCAATCATTCCAACTGAATAGTTAAATTTTCTGAACTGAATATCATCGACATTTTCATCACATAATTTCTTTGGGAAATCTACTCACTACTGCAGCTTTAAGTAGGCCCAAAGAATTAAAAAAATATATAAGAATAAAGTATCTAAGTTTTTCTAATCATTTTGTTTAAATCTTTATTTCTATCTTTTCATACATAAAAATTACGTGTCACGTTGATTGTCCTAAAGTACTGAATCGATTGCACACCGTGTGCAATTTGATGGAACTTGAAAAATAGGATAGCTTACATCTCAATTTATAGTCGCAATATTATTTTATTGCACTGGACTGATGCAGATACGCCGGAGTCATAAAGTCCACCCGAACGAAGTCGCGGGCTTCGGCTAGTATTTTTATATATCCCGTTCGCATCCACACAAGCATGACGTAGATACCTTTTTTTACCAGTAGCAAAGGTATCTAACTAGAAGCTTACATAGCTTTATATAGAAAGATTTTAGACCAAGGCCGAGAGATGTCACCATTTGTTTATTTGTTTATTGTGATAAAAACGATTTACACCAATTACATTTATCACACATTTATCACCATGGCCACATAGGTACTGGTCATAGATTATATATTTTATACAATATCTACAGGGCGACTGGTAAATCACGTTACAAACTTAAAGAGGTGACTCAGCCCGCCAATAAGAACAACTTTTCCTAAGGGACCAAGTTGGCCATACAATTGGGCCGGCCGGCTGAGCACTTTTGTATGAAAAAGTCAAAGAAAAATTTCGAGTTCCCAGCGTTGGACCCATAGGAAAAGTTGTTCATATAGGCGGGCTGAGTCACCTCTTTAAGTATGTAACGTTTAGAGACCAAGGGCTAACGAGAGGTGTCACCATGGCCACATAGGTACTTGTCAAAGATCATATATTTTACATAATAACAATAAGTTTTAGTACTTGACATTTTAGGCCAAACCTATATATTCGTTAAAATGAAAAAGGGAATCCAAATAATGATTGGTTGCTTGCCGCATCATCTGTTAACATGATTCAAATCTCGCCCATTCTCTCGATCGTCTTTTACAAACTGCATGTTAATTTTTTTCTTGCTCCCAGACCAGCATGGAAGATAAATAAAAAAACTATAATAAATTTTAACTGTATATACTTTGATTGATCACTTTTGATACACTTTGATTGTTCTTCTGTTGTGTCTGGAATCCATGGCGGTCACTGGGCTAGTTACGGAACCCTTCAAAGCACGTGGCCCGACATATTTATCGGTTTTATTAAAAAATGCCAAAATAACGATGCTCATAAACTATAGTCCACGCTGACGAAGTCGCGGGCAACATTTTAGGACGAATAAATTTGTCCTAGATTAATTTTTAAAACAAATTTTCTTAACCCTTATATCCGTTAAAAATAACAACCGTTTGCTAAACCTTTTTTAGTTAAAACATGCTTTGTCTCATTCTTTCAGTGTCAAATATTGTTAAGAGGAAAAGGACAAAACATGTTTTAACTTACTCCCATGCTGGTCTGGGAGAAATAAAAAAACTTAGAATGTACTATATTATTTAATTTCGATTGTCTTTAAAAAAATTAAGAACCAGTCTCGTTTTAAACACCAGTGTAATTTTCTAAAATATGTGTAAGGAATAAGTAATATTGTTTTTTATTTTTATAATGTTTACTGTGGATTACGTGTGGCGTATTCTTGTCGTAGGTTAGTTTTTACTCAAGGATTTAATAAGTATTTTTTTAAACTAACCTCAGTAAGGAATAAAGAAGATTTTAAAGCATATAGATACACGAGCAAGAAATCCTCTTAATACTTGCCTTTTTATGACTGAACCCTGTGATATTAGTATTACGCATGTGTGTAGAAATAAATATTTTCTGTATTAAAGGGATTTTGATTGAAAACACGCCGTCGACAGGAAATTCATCGTTTTTTTATTAAAATATAACGTGAGATACATCATTGTTAATTAAGGGCTCCTACAAACAAACTACAGTATGCCCGCGACATCTGTCGCCGATAATCGACGACAGTCGGCGTCCGGTTACAATTTGGCACGTTTTGATCGAATTAGACGAACATCTTTAGGACGAGAGCAGATCCCGCGACACCTGTCGCCGACTGTCGTCGACAGATGTCGCGGGCATGCTGTTGTTCATCTGTGAGAGCGCTAATATAAAGGTCGGCTAGGTTCCGAGGAGTTAGGTACACTCACCCTAAAGATGATTGTCTAAATGGATCGATAACTAGTCGGCTTTTCAGACTATACAACGTGGAAGGGACATACCCGTAATAAATACCCCTTTCACGTTGTATGTATTATTATAGTATGTATTAATTATTATACACAATATTTATACACAATATAATACATTTTCTAAATCCATTTTATATGATGCGTCCATTTGAATGAGTCTGTGTTTGGTGCAAGGGTATGTGTGTTTGTGTGAGTAAATGGAGGATAATTCTAAAATAAATAGAATGTCAGTTTAACATTATTTTAACTAAGGTGAGATGACATAACAACTAGGCATTTAACAAGGTTTTACTCACTTAGTGTAGTCGGTACCTAACAACACTACTCACCCTGATAATGGTCGTCTCAACCGATCGAAACTAGTCGGCCTTTTCCCACTAAACTACGTAAGAGAAACCGTGTTTAGGACCTAGTAAGGAATGTATTTCCTATAACACCAGAAAAATCTCAAGCGTTTTTAACATTTTTAGGTCCCTCAAGGTGTTTAATGTATCAAGAAATTCAAATAAGTAGGTAATTTGTTCCGAGTTTAATTTTTTTCAGGTAAATCATTTTATTGTGAGTTGTTCAGTCTTCTGTGCCTGTTGGTTTTTCTCTTGTTCAAGTATTTGAGGTGGTCTTCATCGTCCTCGTAAAGGGTCTTTTCTATCCACCGCATGAATGCCTCCACCTAAAAATACAAAAAATAATTGATTACAAAAAAATTTCAAATAAATTAACAATATAACATCACTTTAGTTACCTACATTTTATTTTAGTTACAAGGTAACCACCTACAATAGTAGGTGTCAATATGTCAAAAAGTTTGAGGAATAAAGGAGTTTCACTTACACAAATAATTAAACAGGTAGATACGTGAATTTTTCTTTTCACGGTCAAGTGCTGGGGTGCTACTCCATAAAAAAATACGCTATTCGTACGATACTGACGTCCTATTTTACGATACGAGACTCTATCATAACACGTTAGTGCTCAATGTTGCCTGACACTGAAACGCTGATACTTTTTATTTATTTATTTATTTATTAGCACTCTCAACAGATTACAAACAATAAGAAAACAAATTAGTATACAGATATTAGAGCCGTTCTAGTCTGTAATCCTAAAACAAGTATGCCTTAAAGCTATACTAATTACAAGGTCAGAAGCTGGGGTAGACTAAATACAATAAACAAAAAAAAAAACTAAAAAAAAAGTGATAGATAATTGCAAAAAAAGAAATAAACAGGTCAAAACAAAACAGAAATTAAAGAATTATAAAAGCGTGTTATTGATATTTTCACATTTTTAAGTGTAATAGTATTTGCAGCCGAAACTTATAAAGTGAGAATTGAAAGATATCTGATACGCAGTAACCTACCTACGTCTTGCGTACCGCTTTTGAAGTAACAATCCTGCCCCCATTTCAAATGGGGGCAGGATTGTTACTTCAGGGCCGGATTTAGAGGTCGAGAGGCTTCGGGGCAACAAAGGAGTGGAGGCCCCCTGGCCCCAAATTATTTTCCAAATAAAGTGGTCAATTTTTTTCAGTTGAGTTTTCAATAAATAATTTATTGTGGAATCAAGTATAGATTATTTTATTATTTAACAAACATATAAATATAATCGCAAACGAGAAATATCTGAAATTAAATTTTAGCGTTAACGAATGGAATCTTCCGAGCTTTTTTCGTAGTTTTTTTTTTTTTGAGGGCCCCTCTTTCGTGGAGGCCCCGGGGCTGTTGCCCCCCCCCCCCCCCTAAATCCGGCCCTGCCCATTTGAAATCAATTTAAAATTTTGTCTCATACGGCTCTAGATAACCCTTCAAACTATTTAATGCACTACAGTTTACTAGTGGCTGTTCTTCGCAAAAACGCTAAGCAAAGCTTTACGTCCTCATTTTAAACTATAAACAGTAGTTTGAAGGGTTATCTATAGCCGAATGAGACAAAGTTTTTAAAAATCATGGTACAATAAAACAAGGTACTCTTTTCTCGTGACAGCTGATGACGTGGAACTTGACTATGTCATCAGTTTGATGTGTTGCCACTGTGTGAAATTGAATTACTCGAGCGTAATGCATTTTTGAACTTTATATACCAACTAGCTGAAGCCCGCGACTTCGTTCGCGTGGACTTTATGTCTCTAGAAAATGCTCATCAGGCTAAACAACTTTTGCTAAGGCGTCATTTTTATATTTCTTATAGTTTGGCTGGACCATTATGGTTCTGTATGAGGTGTTCTATTTTTCAAATCATTTATACCCTATATGTTGCCCAGGCATAATAGCAATATAACAAAAAAAGTTTCATTCGAATCCGTCCAGTATTTCCGGAGATTAGCGTGTACAAACAGACAAACAGACATACAGACAAACAGACAAACAGACAGACATTTTTTTTTAATTCTTACTCTATTACTATGTCTCCATCGCCCCCAATATTTTTTTTGGAAATATATTTAATGTACAGACACACTTTTTTTACTGTTTTATTATATGTATAGATTTCGAATTAATAATCCATTATATCAATTTCTAAAATACTGAATTGATTAATCACGCGAGAATCGCGAGATACTAAATAGCTAAGTTACTTAATATTTTATTTAATATTCATGAACTAATTGAGAAAGTACCTAAATTGACTGAAAAGAACAACCAGTGGCAACACTTTCGTGACGTAGTCAAGTTCCATCTCGGGAAGAGAATACCTTGTTTTATTATTACATGTTAAAAATATCTCCGTTTCCATCACTTTTTCTAATTATAGGAAATTTGCCTGTAAGAAATTGCTAAGCGATAAGGTATTTCCTAGTTTTTTTGATAATATTATCCTTTCAAGTTTGGGTTTTCTCTATATCAATCTACCAATAGTCAACAAGGAATTTATTTTAATATTCTTCTTCTTATATTTAAGAGCTGGGCTCTTGTCGGTGGAGCGCTTTCCATGTCTCTCTTTCTTCCGCTTTTTAACCTCTTACATGTTTTCACGTTTAATTTTTCTTTTATTTGGTTAATAAATTTTCTTCTGGGTTTTCCTACTCTATTTTCATAATATTATCAGTCATTTAATCTCAATCAGTACCACTGCCTCCGTGGTGTAGTGGTTAGAGCGTTCGGCTCATATTATAATATACATTGTAGGCTGATCACCTGATTTTCTGATAGGAGGCTTTGGAGGGCACGTTAAGACGTCGGTCCCGGTTACTGTCTTTGACATTGGTCGTTACCTAAAACCATGTCAGAGGCTTTTAAGGTGGTTTAAAAACTCTGACACTAGTGTAAGTCACTAACATACACGATAAGAAGAAGAATCAGTACCAACCTTTGTGTACACGTCAGGTTTTCCTCTCGCGCAGGGGATGCCCCACGACACGATGCCCACTTGACGACCTTCCCTTACTAGTGGACCTCCTGAATCGCCCTGTGGACCAATTAAAAATACTCAGAGCAAAGTTGCAACAAGATATTTTTAGAAACTAAAAATCGACTTCTAAGCCAAACTACAAAATAGATAATATTTATGTGAATGGGACTGCCTCGTATCGTATGTCTTTTCAATTCAAACAAAAAAGATTTTTCTAAATCGTGCATTTGCCAGCCCAGTCTGCGCGAGATTCTGCAGAACTTGATATTAGGTATACAATGACATAAAGATTTATTGAGTTATACTAATATCTAGTTCTATTCTGTTCTGAGTCCGCCTTGCCAGAAGTTACGCTGCAAGAGCTTATGAATGAGGACTATCTTGGAAAGTGCATTATCACTCTTGCAGACCAAAGCTGGTACGTATACCAGCCTCAGATCTTTAAGCTTGGCGATGCCAAACCTCGTTAGACAACTTTCATAGCCCGTTGGACTTGCTCCTAATCATCATCAGGTCTTTTTGTCTCCGCAGCAGGAGCCCGACCCTCTCTGCACTATCAGATTCATACTTGGTCAGAGCAGCCAAAGGATTTGGCCTACACTCTCCTAGCTGGCCAGATGGGTTGGAGAGGTATCATTGATGTTAATATGCTTTGTTTAACTTGTGTTTCCTAAGACGCCTTCTACGACATTCACGGGACATGCCGTGTGGTTTCCGGCAGAGTATATTATATATATAGACTAAAGCCACTCCAAGTCATACCTAATATTAAGTTGCAAATATATGATAATCGCTGAAAGTAGGTAAAAAAGATCTGATACAATAATTTAGTTTAGTTTGTTCGTTGAGTATTATACTATTATATACCTTACAGCATCTATGAAGATATATCGATGTCGTGTAAATCACCATCAAATCAAAAACACTCACATGGCAAGCGCCTTCCCCAGCCTTAGTCAACGCGCAGATCTGCGTCTCGAACACTTCATTCACGTTTTTGTGAGCCTCCTTACAATCCTCGTAAGTTATTGCCTTGAGGTCCAGCTGCATCAGGTCGTTGGGAAGACGGCCTGGGTACTGGAACAGACGATATTTATATATTTATATCAGGGATCGGAAAACCCCTTTATTTGATTAAGTCTATCGATGGAGTAACTCCATCATAAGCTTACCCTTTGTTACAGTTAGCATATCGATTGACTTACCCTAACGTTATGGTAACTCCTTTGAATCAGTTAACTAATGGTAACTGGACTTACCAGTAACCTTAAAGTTCCGATTATACCTGTTAGCATTAAGTTGGTAACCCTTTCCCCCTCTTTGTTCTACAGTCTTGTGTACTACTTCCAAACTCATAGAAACGACTGTAAACAATATAATATAAGTCTTATGTGAATGCAATTAGTATAATTATTAAATGGCTGTTTGGACATCCACAAAGCCTGCCTTCTTTTTCTAGCCCGATGCGTCGTCTCGCTAACCCTATAAACTTTTTGCACAAGCAGTTTTGTGTTGTATGCTATTCAAATAAAGATTAAATTGCTTGAGGCCGTATAAATAATATGGATAGGGTAAGCCTATCATAGGGTTTTGCGATATTAGTCAGTGCTTACTTGAATTAACTGTATTGTATTAGTAAGCCTTTTGTCAGGGTAAGCAAATGATATGGTTAACAAATCATTAGGGTTTACGAAAACCAGTCGATCAAAAACCCGAACGAAAACCCTTCAAAAGGTAAGCGGTTCCGGTCCCTGATTTATATACCAACGGAAGAGAAAAATCTGGTGGAAGTGCTACTTGGCAAAATTATTATCGGACCCGCTGTCGCTAAACCTATACAAACAATCCACTAATCAATTATTTCATAGAAAATTTTTGTTAAATTGCTCGTTTTTATTTATATCAATAATATTTAAGCGTTCATGCTCTAACTAGTGAACCGCTGAACCGATTTCCAATTTGATATTAGTAAAATTATGAAGAAAACTCATTAAAATAGACACAGAAGTGGTCCCCCACCCGGTCAGTATCATATCCTCTCCCTTCTCCACCAGATCATCATTCAACTCAACCTTGTCCACTATACTCCCGAAATTTATCTCCTATTCAGTGAAGACAGTTATATTTTTCTAAATGACGTAACTATTAAAAAGATACTTACAGACGTCGCCCACCCTGTCAGCATCATATCCTCCCCGTTCTCCACAGGCTCATCATTCAACTCAACCTTGTCCACTATACTCCCGAAGTTTATCTCCTCTTCAGTCAAGACAGCTATGTCATTCTTAATGACGTCATCTACTAAGAAACTATTAAAAAGACACTCACAGACGACGTTCCCCACCCCGTCAACATCATATCCTCCCTTTTCTCCACAGGCTCATCATTTAAATCAACCTTGTCCACTATACTCCCGAAATTTATCTTCTATTCAGTGAAGAAAGCTATGTCATTGTTAATGACGTCATCTGCTACGTAACTATTAAAATAAAACACTCACAGAAGTGGTCCCCCACCCCGTCAGCATCATATCCTCCCCCCTCTCCACAGGCTCATCATTTAACTCGACCGCGTCCACTATACTCCCGAAATCTATCTCCTCTTCAGTAAACAGTATAGCTATGTCGTTCTTGATGACGTCATCGTCGTAATCTTCATGTCGGACGATCTTCCTGATGCTGTATGCTTTGCCTCCCGCTCGAAGCTGGTTGGTGCCCACTACAGCTTTCAGATATTGGGGTCTTGCTCTGGAAAGTTTTTTTTTAACTTAATTTGACGACCTCTGTTGCCTAGTGGTTCGAGCCTCGGTTTAGGTCAAGGTAGAAATATAAAAAAAAATTTGGACTTTCCATACTAGATCTATCAGCTAATTAGCAATTTTGTAAGGGGGAACAATGTTTTTTTTTCATAATTCGACCTCTGCTCTTTGGGAAAGTTGTTCAGTATGATTGGTATTTGGTATCGGTACGTCTGAGAATATGGCAAGATTAAAATTTACAACTTGTATAGTAAAAAATTCAAAATTTCAGGAATGGACTGGCAGTGAACGCCATATGGCGTTAAGTCCGCCATTTGTACACTTCTTTGTGCAATAAAGTTTAAATAAATGATATAATACCTGTCTACACAATGCGCAGCCGTCAATATCACCCTGGGGGTGACGAGGGAAGCCCCACAGAAGTGCCAGACCCCATACCATCTCAGGGACACCTGGTAGGGTACCGAGCCGTTGGGGGCTTTAGTGCCCCCTACTATACGCTCCCAGTCCTCGCGACCATCGATCTTGGAGAAGAATTCTGCCGAAACTACAAAAGACAAGTTTATTCGTTTAGCAAATTAAAAATCTTTGACTATCAAGATTGACGCCATCTAGTGATGAGTAGCGGAACTAACGATACGACTTGATATCCGTAGCGCCATCTATTTTTTGCCGGGGAAAACCTTAACTTTTGAGCATTAACCTCCAATAACTTTTTAAGCGCTGAACTACCGCGAGGGAACTTGCTTTCACTTAAATAAAAACTCATCTAAATTAGTCCATGTATTCGAGCGCTACAGACAGACAGACAGACTGACAGACATTAGCGCCAAACTTATAACACCCCTTTTTATTGTCAGGGGTAAATCACAGATCGTCTAAGTTCTGGAGTGACGTCTTGTGAAGTCACCTCACTAAAAATATCCTTGTATAAAAATGTATTGTTAGTTAGAGATTAGAGAAAAGAAAAATATGTGTGCAATATTTTAGACTACTCCACCTGACGGGCCAATCATTCCAACTGAATAGTTAAATTTTCTGAACTGAATATCATCGACATTTTCATCACATAATTTCTTTGGGAAATCTACTCACTACTGCAGCTTTAAGTAGGCCCAAAGAATTAAAAAAATATATAAGAATAAAGTATCTAAGTTTTTCTAATCATTTTGTTTAAATCTTTATTTCTATCTTTTCATACATAAAAATTACGTGTCACGTTGATTGTCCTAAAGTACTGAATCGATTGCACACCGTGTGCAATTTGATGGAACTTGAAAAATAGGATAGCTTACATCTCAATTTATAGTCGCAATATTATTTTATTGCACTGGACTGATGCAGATACGCCGGAGTCATAAAGTCCACCCGAACGAAGTCGCGGGCTTCGGCTAGTATTTTTATATATCCCGTTCGCATCCACACAAGCATGACGTAGATACCTTTTTTTACCAGTAGCAAAGGTATCTAACTAGAAGCTTACATAGCTTTATATAGAAAGATTTTAGACCAAGGCCGAGAGATGTCACCATTTGTTTATTTGTTTATTGTGATAAAAACGATTTACACCAATTACATTTATCACACATTTATCACCATGGCCACATAGGTACTGGTCATAGATTATATATTTTATACAATATCTACAGGGCGACTGGTAAATCACGTTACAAACTTAAAGAGGTGACTCAGCCCGCCAATAAGAACAACTTTTCCTAAGGGACCAAGTTGGCCATACAATTGGGCCGGCCGGCTGAGCACTTTTGTATGAAAAAGTCAAAGAAAAATTTCGAGTTCCCAGCGTTGGACCCATAGGAAAAGTTGTTCATATAGGCGGGCTGAGTCACCTCTTTAAGTATGTAACGTTTAGAGACCAAGGGCTAACGAGAGGTGTCACCATGGCCACATAGGTACTTGTCAAAGATCATATATTTTACATAATAACAATAAGTTTTAGTACTTGACATTTTAGGCCAAACCTATATATTCGTTAAAATGAAAAAGGGAATCCAAATAATGATTGGTTGCTTGCCGCATCATCTGTTAACATGATTCAAATCTCGCCCATTCTCTCGATCGTCTTTTACAAACTGCATGTTAATTTTTTTCTTGCTCCCAGACCAGCATGGAAGATAAATAAAAAAACTATAATAAATTTTAACTGTATATACTTTGATTGATCACTTTTGATACACTTTGATTGTTCTTCTGTTGTGTCTGGAATCCATGGCGGTCACTGGGCTAGTTACGGAACCCTTCAAAGCACGTGGCCCGACATATTTATCGGTTTTATTAAAAAATGCCAAAATAACGATGCTCATAAACTATAGTCCACGCTGACGAAGTCGCGGGCAACATTTTAGGACGAATAAATTTGTCCTAGATTAATTTTTAAAACAAATTTTCTTAACCCTTATATCCGTTAAAAATAACAACCGTTTGCTAAACCTTTTTTAGTTAAAACATGCTTTGTCTCATTCTTTCAGTGTCAAATATTGTTAAGAGGAAAAGGACAAAACATGTTTTAACTTACTCCCATGCTGGTCTGGGAGAAATAAAAAAACTTAGAATGTACCAGCTGCTTCTCTTCCCACGCAGATCGTAAAAGCCGATCGAGGGAATGGGCAAAAATGCAAATCATGTTAACAGGCGATGCGGCTAGCAACCCATCACTGTATTGATTGCTTTTTCATCTTCTCGCCCACCATGACGCTAAAAGTGGCTTTTGGGTCTTGCGGCCCTGGGCTCTGCATAGAACCGCAAGACCCAAAATGCTCTGTCTGCCCCATTAGGGATAGAGACGTGATAGTATGTATGTATGTATGTTTTAACTTAAATAGGTCTAGCAAACGGTTCTTATTTTTTATGAATATGACGGTAAACTTTTGGTTTTTTGCTCATCAATTTGGAAGCTGCTGCGTTAGTAATTATATTATCTTTGCTGCGGAAAATATTCACACTGTTTTAGCAAATATAACATAATAAAATATTTAAATATGAGTATAATTGTAGAAGAACTCTGTGGTAAAATGAAGCGAGTCCCTGTTGGAAGACTTAAAAAAAGCAGTGTCATTAAACTATATTTCTGCCTAATTTTTCTCACATTCTTTTCTTTATTGCATAATTTGGCACAAAATATCAAACAAATCATAAAAATTATGAAATAAAAAAAAGCAAAATTCTTGTCAGAAGTGGGATTCGAACCCACGCCCACAGAAGTGGACTGCGACCTGAACGCAGCGCCTTAGACCGCTCGGCCATCCTGACTTGTCGAAAGCGAGCGAAATTAGCCGTGTGTATCGTATGGCGCGTTTACGATATAAAAATAGCATAATGACGTCATAGTCGTGATTGACAACTTATCTTTGCGTGCCTTGCATAATAAATTATTTTGTGACGTAAGTGGAAGTACTTATTTCTGCTTTTGAGGTCCCGTGTTAGTTTTAGTTTGTTACGTCATAGCAAAGATAATTATACCTAATTACTAACGGCATGGTCATAGTGTGTACAGTAGGCTACAAATCAAGGGTAACGTCAGTCAGTACGAGTAATAAATTCATAAAATATTTTTAAAGTTTACATACATACATACTATCACGTCTTTATCCCTAATGGGGCAGACAGAGCATTTTGGGTCTTGCGGCTCTATGCAGAACCCAGGGCCGCAAGACCCAAAAGCCACTTTTAGCGTCATTGTGGGCGAGAAGATGGAAAAGCAATCAATACAGTGATGGGTTAGCCGCATCGCCTGTTAACATGATTCGCATTTTTGCCCATTCCCTCGATCGGCTTTTACCCCCAGACCAGCATGGGAGTATGGGAGTTTTAAAGTTTAGAAAAATTAAAAATAAAACACTTTTTTAAGTGTTGTGTGTAAAATGGAAAAGGAATCAAAATATCTCATCTTAACGCCCACCACCACGCTAAGCGTGGCCTTTTGGCCTAACGGCCCTGGGCTCTGTCTACTCCGTCAGGGATATAGACGTGAAAATGTATCTGTATGTGTGTAAGGACAAAACACGTCTTGCCATTTAAATCCCCGATAAAAAGAGGGGTGTGATAAGTTTAACGCCAATGTTTGTCTGTCTGTCTGCGCATCGCCAATTCAAAGCCGATCGAATGAACGGGCGCCTATTCTCTCGATCAGTTTTTACAATCTGCACGGGCAGAGAAGCAGCTGGTACATTCTAAGTTTTTTTTCTCCTAAACCAGCATGGAAGAATAAGTTTATTTGGTCAGCTTTAAAAGGGAGTGCTTCCGCTGCCAGCACTGGTTGTGTCTGTGTTACTTTCGCCCTTAGCTTGAGTCGCTCGTGTTTTGGTCACAGGAAACCTAACGAACCTAAGCTACACTTCACGGCAAATTTTGAGTGCTGGCGCCGGCATCTGCCGCCAGTATAACCGCCCATAGAAGTAGAATGTTTTTACTGTGTGCCGGTTCCAAAGAGTGATATTTTTAGGAACGGCACCGGTAGCGGAGGCACTCTTAATTTAAAAACCCCTGACTGTTAAGAACGCCATCTAGTGATGAGTAGCGGAACTACCGATACGACTTGATATCCGTAGCGCCATCTATTTATTACTAGGGAAAGCCCTGAGTTTCAAGGGTCAATCCCCAATAACTTTTAAACGGATGAACGTATTTTCATCAAACATAACTAAATAATTGGCCAAGTGCGTGTCGGGCCACGCGCAGTGTAGGGTTCCGTAGTTCCAAATGCTAACTTTGAGTTTATCTAAAACGTTTTAAAACTAATTATCTATTGAATTTGTATGAAATTATGTTTTTCGAGTACATTTTATAAGTTGATCGCCTATAACTTTTTAATTTGTATACCCTACTTAGCTCTGATAGTTTTCCTTTAAATTACATTATATATACTATAGCTGTGAATTTTTTCACGTGGCCATATATAACCCTTTAGCAGATAGAGGGGGGAGGGACACTTGCCTCCAACAAAAATTTGCCTCCAACCAAATATTTCAGAATCGGATTCCTAAATCGAAAAATGGTGTTAAGAAGCTCACAATGTATTTGTCGAGAAAAAAAATATTGACTACCTTTTTACTTGTATGGCAGCTTACGTAAAAAAAAATATTTTTCCAAATTTTTCTTTACGACTTTTTTGCCATGATTAATTTACATATTCATGCCAAATTACAGCCTTCTAGTACTTATTGTTTCTGAGTGGGACCGCGGATAGACAGAAAGACAGACAGACATGGCGAAACTATAAGGGTTCCTTGTTTACTACGGAACCCTAAAAAGAAAACAAATTCTTACCCAAACTCGATAAAATCCCAAACAAGTATACAAACACACTAAGTTCCATGGCTGGACCGATAACGACTGATCTAGGACGAAAAAAATCATTTACTTTATATACTTTTCGTTACATTATCTGAAATTATGCGTGCGTCAGTCTAACTGGGCTAAATGGCGATGGGCTAAATAGTTATGGTGATACCCCTATACAGTCATAATGTAAGACCTAGCCTGGGTTAGACTTTGGACTTGAGCTATTACTAAATCTGACGGTGTCTTTTGTCCTTGAAACCTGTTAGCGATTACTAAGGTACTTAGTACGGGAAGTAGTGTCACCCAATGTACGGGACCTGCAAATTTTGGTATCGAAAGAATTCATCTGTCACAGATGTAATATACGTTATTTAGCCCCGTAGCCCCTGGGTAGGGGGGCAATCAAAGTTACTGCCGCGCTTCAGAGAAAAAATTAGATCAGCTTCTATTTACCTAACACCTCGAGTATGGTGTCATTTTCTGATAGATCGGGTATGAGGAATTCATTTTTAGGGTTCCGTAGTAAACAAGGAACCCTTATAGTTTTGCCATGTCTGTCTGTCTGTCTGTCCGTCCGTGGTCCTTCTCAGAAACTATAAGTACTAGAAAGCTGCAATTAGGCATGGTTATGTATATCAATCATGGCAAAAAAGTCGTAATATAAAATATGGAAAAAAATTTTTTTTAGGGTAGCTGCCATACAATTAAATAGAAAGTCAATATTTTTTTTTCTCTACAAACACATTGTGTGGGATATCGTTGAATCGGTCTTTTAAAAATATTGTGAGCTTGGGAACACCATTTTTCGATTTAGGGATTGGTGTCTGAAATATTTAAGTTTAAAGTGATTTTTTTTGTTAAAGTCACGGGTCCCTCCCATCTATCTGCTAAACGGTTATATATGGACACGTGAAAAAAATCACAGCTATGGTATATATAATGGAGTTTAAAGGAAAACTATCATAGCTAAGTAGGGTTAACAAATTAAAAAGTTATAGGCGATCAACTTATAAAATGTACTCAAAAAGGAAAATATCATACAAATTCAATAGATACTTAGAAGTTTTAGACGTTTTAGTGGCATGAACTCAAAGTTGGCATTAACAACTACGGAACCCTACACTGCGCGTGGCCCGACACGCACTTGGCCAATTATTGAGTACAATTTTACATTTAATGCATAGGTTAATAGTAAATAAGCGGCCAAGTGCGAGTCGGACTCGCCCATGAAGGGTTCCGTAGTAGCAAATAACATAATTCAAAAGTCTTGCAGTATTTTTTTTTTAAATTTTTATATTTGAATTGATTGAATGAAAGGTAAATTACCGTTTATGATTTATGACGTATTAAAAAAAAACTACTTACTAGATATCGTTCAAACCAATTTTCGCTGGTAGTTTTTATGGTAATGAACATCATATATTTTTTTTAGTTTTATAATTCCCTTACTTTAGAAGTTACGGGGGGGGGGGGGGGGACACACTTTTTTCCACTTTGGAAGTGTCTCCCGCGCAAAGTATTCGGTTTAGAAAAAAATGATATTAGAAACCTGAATATTATTTTTGAAGACCTATCCATAGATACCCTACACGTATGGGTTTGATGAAAAATAAATTTTTGAGTTTTAGTTTTAAGTATGGGGAACCCCCAAAATTTTTCGTTTTTCTTTTATTTTTGTGTCAAAACCTTAATGCGGTTCACATAATACATCTTCTTACCAAGTTTCAACAGTATAGGTCTTATAGTTTCGGAAAAAAGTGGCTGTGACATACGGACGGACAGACAGACAGACAGACATGACGAATCTATAAGGGTCCCGTTTTTGCCATTTGGCTACGGAACCCTAAAAAAGGAAAATATTGGCGAAAATATCAAAATCGGATCTCAACCTCAACCCAGTTAGGAACGCGATAGCTCTAGTACAAAAGCTTGGTATAAAAAGAGCTGGACGCTAGTTCAAATACTGCTCAGTCTGCTCACCGAGTAGTTTGTCCTCATGTTTTACTCCATTATTTAGTTTAAGTTCATTAGGACTACATTTTGAATGCCTGAAAAACTTAAACTTTTCAGGTACTAAATAATCAATCTATACATATTGTCGCGAACGAGATAGATGTAGAATATTCGCGAGTAAGAACTCTGCTGGCGAGATAGACTTGGAATGTTCGCGAGTGGAATCATGCAAGCGAAACTAGGCCTTATATTCTTACAGCATAAAGGCTAGAGTTCTTTGAATGGTCGTCGGCTTAGTCGCACTCACACATACATACCGGCGTCTCGATGTTTCCCGTCAATCGAAATACATTCGTCAAGTAATGAGAATATTCGAGAAAAGTGTAGACCTCTGTATCGGCGCATATAAAAAGGCGATCGAGTGCGCGTCCCGCCAGTTCAGTACGAGCTACGAAAGCGATAACTTCGAAGCGAACCGAAGCGAAGGAAACCTACCTCAGTGCGACAAGTGGAAGTACCTGCGACAACTTTGGCGATATACCTGGACCTCAGCTGCTACGCGACTTGGACTTGGACATCAGGAAGACCATCTTCACGTGTCAACCTTTGGGTTCCGTAGTGAATAAAAACCCTCATACGAACTTTGGCGTTTTTCTCCAAATCTCGAACCTAGTTTCGTAACATTTGGTGTCGGAAGTGGATTTGGAGATGCCAGTTCTACCAAGAGAAGAAGACGATACCACCAGGGAGGGCGTCAGGACCAGGGCCCAGCGTGCCATGGAGGCTCAAGAGGGCGTGGCTCAGGCCACGCCTACTGAACCTCAAGCCACGCCCACTGACCCTGAGGCCACGCCTACCGCCCATCAGGCCACGCCAACCGCCCATCAGGCTCCGCCCACTGGACAACAAGCCCCGCCTACTGAGCCTCAAGCCACGCCCACCAGTCATCAAGCCACGCCCACTGGACCTCAAGCCACGCCCACCAGACGTCTAGCTCCGCCCACTGGCCCCGCCCACCTTGGCCAGGCCACGCCTACTGACCACGCCCACCAAGCAGTGCCAAGTTCATTAGAGACGCCGAACGATTCAAATAACTTAGTACACATATTAGAACTAATTCAACAACGACTGCACCGTATAGAAGAGACACAAGATTTACGACTTCAACGTATAGAAGAGAAACAAGATTTACGATTTGCACGCTTGAGTGAGCAACAGCAAATAGTCTTGGGAAATTTCTGCAAACTCAACCAATCAGTGGAGCAGATTCGAAATGATGTAGACGTTGTCGAAAACCGTGTGACTGATCTGGAAAACAAGGTGGAAAATAGTGACAGTGGGAACCCCAAGTACATCCGGCTGTGAAACTAAGGGGCCAAGTGTAAAAGTGCCATCTTATGACGGTACCACATCTTGGGCCGCATACAAACAACAATTCCAGACCGTCGCTAGTTTAAACGGTTGGACCGATGAACAGAGCCATACAGCCCTTACTGTTGCTCTAAAAGGCTCAGCACTATCAGTCCTAGAGGCACTGCCTAGCTCTGGAAGCACCTTCAAAGAATTGATGGAGGCATTAGAAGCCAGGTTTGGAGAACGTCATCTCGAACACGTTTTTCGAGCCCAGCTGCGTGAAAGGGTTCAGCGCCCAGGAGAAGGACTTCAACAGTGGGCATTGGAAATAGAAAAACTAGTGCGTAAAGCCTACTCGTCTGTTGACTCCAAAATGGTCGACACAAATATTCTACAAGCTTTTATTGCTGGAATAAGAGATGTGGAGGTAAGGGCTGCAGTGGGGACTCATCATCACGCGTCACTGAAAGATGCCTTGGCACATGCTCTAGAGTACGAAGCATTAAGGCAGGACATGCGCACACATAAGTTGCGAGAAGTCACAGAAGACTTAAAGGCAATCAAGAGCCCGCCAAAGAAGACCAATAGCTCTGCGCCTACTTGCTACAGGTGTGGTGAAAGAGGACATTTGCGGCTCTCTTGTCCAGAAAAGCAGGAAATAACCAAATTAAGAGAGGAGCTGAAGGAAATTACGAAAAGGCAGGAGTCCTCGTTTCCTGCAAGAAACCAGGGAAACGAGTAACAGCCAGGACTAAGGGGCGGGTACTGGCTGGCGCAGAGAAAGCCCCAGCAATTGTCATCTCACAAGTAAGCAATAGGAGCAGTTTGACGATATGCGGACAAGTGAATAGGACAGGTTGCAAATTGACCATAGACACCGGAGCCTCCAGAACAATAATTAACCCACATCTGGTGAAAGCTGCGATGAAATACAAGAACGTCGATTGTCGGCTTCTGTCTGCCTCTGGCCAGCCAATACCTGTCCTAGGAGAGACGACAGTGACAATATACGTGGGAGATTCACCATACACGCATGATGTCATTGTGGCTGAAATTATGGATGAGTGTATATTGGGCCTAGATTTCATGAAGAAATACAATTGTAAAATCGATGTCGCAAATGGAGTTTTCAAGTGTGGTAATGAGGAAATTTTCATCCTTGGAGGCCCCACCGGAAAAGTGACTTGTTTAAACAAAATCGTCGTACCTGGTCGAACACAAGCACAAATAATGGTGAAACTGCCATCACCTAAAACACACAAGCCAACTAGATGCGTTCTTATTGAGGATACATCAAACAAGCCAACTCAAAGATTCCTGACAGCAAGAACATTAGTCACTGGAAAGGATACTGCAGTAGTGAGAATAGTCAATCTAGAGGACCATGAGATCATCTTAAATGAAGGCGATATTGTTGGAAGATGCGAGGAAGTTGTCTGGATGAAAAAGTGCCAATTAACACCAAACTCAGATGCATCTAAAAACTCCAGTTGTTCTACAGTTTACGACCTTCTAAAAGATTGCAAAAGCAACCTAACTTATTCACAGAGCTTGAAGGCAAAGAAGTTGCTGCTGGATTTTGCTGACATTTTCTCTTCCAAGGAAGGTGATCTAGGAAGAACCTCGCTAGTTCAGCACAGAATTGATACTGACAGCGAAAGACCTATACGTCAGCGAGCGAGAAGAATTCCATATGCTAAGGAAAAGGAAGTACAAGATCTGCTGGAGGACATGAAAAGAAATAAAATCATCGAACCGTCTGCAAGTCCATGGTGCTCCCCGGTTGTTTTAGTTAAAAAGAAAGACGGCAGCACACGATTTTGTGTCGACTATAGACGACTGAACGACGTCACAAAGAAGGATAGCTACCCATTACCAAGAATTGATGACACATTGGACACCCTTAGCGGAATGCAGTGGTTTTCAACCCTAGACTTGAAATCTGGTTACTGGCAGGTGGAAATTCACCCTAAAGATAAAGAAAAGACAGCATTCTCAACAGGAAAAGGTTTATGGCAGTTCAATGTTATGCCTTTTGGATTATGCAACGCCCCCGCCACTTTTGAAAGATTTATGGAGTGCGTACTAGCAGGATTAATAGGAGATGCCTGCCTAGTTTATCTGGATGACGTCATCATCATGGGTCGAGACTTTGAAGATCATCTACGAAATCTGGAGCAAGTCTTGATTAAGATACGGGGTGCCAACTTAAAACTAAATCCAAAGAAATGCAGTCTATTCAGAAACAAAGTGAATTATCTCGGACACGTTATCACCAGCGAGGGCATCCAAACTGATCCTGATAAAGTTGCAGCTGTGAAAAACTGGCCTACCCCCAAAGACAAGACAGAAGTACGAGCATTTATGGGATTATGCTCTTACTACAGGCGATTTGTAAAGGGATTTTCTGAAATCGCTAAACCACTGCATCGTCTAACAGAAGACAAACAGCCTTTTAAATGGGATGATACCTGTGAAAATGCTTTTTTCAAACTAAAAGAATGCCTTTGCAATACTCCAATCTTGGGATACCCGCAAGCTAATGGCGAATTCATCGTTGACACAGACGCTAGCAACACAGCGATCGGAGGGGTACTATCTCAAAAACAGGGTGAAAATGAAATAGTAATTGGATATTTCAGCAAATCTTTGTCAAGGCCTGAAAGGAATTATTGTGTTACAAGAAGAGAACTATTGGCCGTTGTGAAGACGCTGCAACACTTCAACAAATATCTCATTGGTAGACAGTTCAAACTTCGCACAGACCATGCTGCTTTGAAATGGCTGTTACAATTTAAAAATCCGGAAGGCCAAGTTGCACGTTGGATTGAACAACTCCAAGAATTTGACTTTATTACTGAGCACCGTAGTGGAAAGGCCCATGGAAACGCTGATGCACTCTCAAGAAGACCATGTGTGGAAGACTGCAAGCATTGCGTTAAACAAGAGACAAAGGAGCTTACGGTTAACATCACAAGAACAATCCCTACAGGGCAATGGGACGATGACAACTTTAGAGAAGCCCAGGAAGATGATGAAGATATAAGACTCATCATTGCTTGGAAAGAACGTAGTGCTGATAAACCTAGATGGGCAGAAGTTGCACCTACGAGCCCCACCACCAAAGCGTATTGGGCTCAATGGGACAGTTTTATCCTGCAGAATGGAATACTTTACCGTAAATGGGAGAAACCAAACGGCAAAGAGTTTCACCTACAGGTTGTTGTTCCAAGAGACAGAGTGAAAGACGTTCTCCGTGAAGTACATGATGGTGTAACAGGTGGACATCTAGGCGTTAAGAGAACGTTAACAAAGATTCGGGAACGGTTTTACTGGCTGAATTGTCGGGAAGATGTTCAGGATTGGTGCCGCAAATGTACAACTTGTGCAGCCGTGAAAGGCCCGTCAACAAGAACTCGAGGAAGTCTACAGCTGTACAATGTCGGCGCGCCCTGGGAACGGATTGCAGTAGACATTGCCGGACCATTCCCCGTAACTGAATCAGGAAATAAGTACTTCATGGTTGTCATGGACTATTTTAGCAAGTGGCCAGAAGTATTTGCCATACCTAACCAAGAAGCTTCGACAGTAGCCTTCAAGTTGGTTGAGGAAGTAATCTGCCGGTTTGGTGTACCACTAGAAATCCACTCAGATCAAGGAAGAAACTTCGAGTCGCAACTATTTCAAGAAATCTGCAAACTTCTGGGGATTCATAAAACGAGGACCACTCCATATCACCCTCAGTCTGATGGCATGGTGGAGAGATTTAACCAGACTCTGGAGAGACATCTAGCGAAACTGGTTGACAAACATCAGAAAGACTGGGACAAATACATACCGCTTTTTCTCCTGGCTTATAGGACATCGGAGCATGAAAGCACAAAACTTACCCCAGCTCAGGTGAATTTCGGCAGAGAACTTAGATTACCTGTGGATCTCCTAACGGGGAGGCCACCAGAAGACCCATGTACTGTGCCAGACTACGTCTTCGATCTTCGAGAGCGAATATGGAACATCTATGACTTAGTTCGCGAAAATGGTTTACAAGCAAGTGAAAACATGAAGACTAGATATGACCGAAGAGCGAACTCACGTGGCTTTGAAGAAGGAGTCTTAGTATGGCTTCATAACCCGATTCGCCGGAAAGGAAAATCACCGAAATTACAAACGAGATGGGAAGGTCCATACAAAATCATTACGCGAATAAACGACGTGACTTATCGGATCCAACGTCAACCAAGAGGGGCACTCAAAGTGGTGCACATAGACCGTCTAGCACGTTATCATGGCAGCAATAGTGACGCTCGGGACGCGCGTCTTTAAGAAGGGGGCAGTGTCGCGAACGAGATAGATGTAGAATATTCGCGAGTAAGAACTCTGCTGGCGAGATAGACTTGGAATGTTCGCGAGTGGAATCATGCAAGCGAAACTAGGCCTTATATTCTTACGGCATAAAGGCTAGAGTTCTTTGAATGGTCGTCGGCTTAGTCGCACTCACACATACATACCGGCGTCTCGATGTTTCCCGTCAATCGAAATACATTCGTCAAGTAATGAGAATATTCGAGAAAAGTGTAGACCTCTGTATCGGCGCATATAAAAAGGCGATCGAGTGCATGTCCCGCCAGTTCAGTACGAGCTACAAAAGCGATAACTTCGAAGCGAACCGAAGCGAAGGAAACCTACCTCAGTGCGACAAGTGGAAGTACCTGCGACAACTTTGGCGATATACCTGGACCTCAGCTGCTACGCGACTTGGACTTGGACATCAGGAAGACCATCTTCACGTGTCAACCTTTGGGTTCCGTAGTGAATAAAAACCCTCATACGAACTTTGGCGTTTTTCTCCAAATCTCGAACGTAGTTTCGTAACAATATAATAAAACAGTAAAAAAAGTGTGTCTGTACATTAAATATATTTCCAAAAAAAATATTGGGGGCGATGGAGACGTAGTAATAGAGTAAGAATTTTAAAAAAAATGTCTGTCTGTTTGTCTGTTTGTCTGTATGTCTGTTTGTCTGTTTGTCTGTTTGTCTGTTTGTCTGTTTGTACACGCTAATCTCCGGAAATACTGGACGGATTCGAATAAAACTTTTTTTGTTATATAGCTATTAAGCCTGGGCAACATATAGGGTATAAATGATTTTGGAAAATGGAACGCCTGATGCAGAACCGTAATGGTCCAGCTAAACTATAAGAGATATAAAAATGCCGCCTTAGTAAAAGTTGTTCAGCCTGATGAGCATTTTCCAGATATAAAGTCCACGCGAACGAAGTCGCGGGCTTCGGCTAGTAGAAAATAAAATTAAGATTTTATTTGTTTGTTGCAACAAATATATTTACAAATATAATATATATTGGAATATACAAATATAGTTCTAGCATATTGTTTTAGTAAAACTACATTTACAGTTTTGTATTTAATATTAACTTATTTAATAAAATACTACAACATTAGAGACTTGAATTATTAAGATAACATTAATGTAAGAAAATTTGACAAAAATATTATGGCGTTTGTTACAGCGTAGTTCAGTTTCAACAAGTCTCAAGTCAACAAGTTTCAGTCTATGGTTAGATAAGTCTAGGTATTGGCGCAGCTCAAAGAGATAAATATGGTTACAGTAGACAAGAAAAATATACTCGTATACATTGTTATAATAAAAAAACGACATCCCAAAAAATTTACTATTAGCTGATAAAATTTAGTTTATTAGATTTTTTTCATAAAAGCTTCACAACTTAAATTTCTTTTATAAAATCAATGGCTATTTTATAAAACTTAATAAATTTTATAACGCAGACAAAAATTATTTTTATAATATAAACAATTGTGACAAAATATTGAACATTATATTTTTATTTCAATATATAAAAATGCATTACAGTGTATAACAAAAAAAATATTTTTTTTACAAAAATTATTACTTATAAAATAGAGATTCCAACGTGTCGTCGCCGCGAGGCTTTGTAATATTTATCTGGCTAGGATCTAGCTTATGTTTATGTTTAGTAACAGATTATTTTTTAAATATAGATACGACTTTATTTTGTCAATCAAGACTAACAACCTCGTGGCCTTTGTACAGTTCTAAAATTCTTGACAATATAATGTAAACCAAATAAGATCATTTGAAAATTTAAAAATTATATTTGTTCAATTAACATGTTTGCCAAATTTCATGAATTTTGACACACAAACAATTAAACATGACAATCCGGCATACCATAATTACATAATCATCATCATCATCTGATGATGGTCTTTTAGTCTCCACTGCAGAAGCACGACCCTCTCTGTACTACCAGAGCCATACTTGGCCAGAGCAGCCAGAGGATACAAGCTGAATTGTCCAAGCAGACTAGGACGACCTTGCTTATTTATTTAATTAGTTTAACGCGGCATGTCTGGCCCTCCAAATATTTCTTTTTGTTACACAGAAGACTTTCACTGCGTCTCTAGTTGATTTTTTAAACAGAAACCAAATTATTAAAGGTAGCATTCTAAACTGAGTATACATATTTAAATACACAAACGTACGTGTTGAACGTTGAGCAAAACTTGAATCCACCATTTGGATGTATGAATGCAGAACTAGAGCCCAGTTTATAACTAACGTTATGTCACAGAAAACAGCTACTCCTACCAGAGACAACACTTGCTGTACAACGGGTCTACGCGATGAAGACGACATTGCTGAAGAAGACATTGCTGAAGACGACATTACTGAAGATGACTTTGCTAAAGACGACATTACTGAAGTTGCTACGTTGATGTACATAATTAAATTAAAAATAAACAAAATTCCCACACTTACGCCTTTAAACAAAGAAGTGAATACCCAATAATTTGAGTTGAATATATAGCCAGAAATTCTGTGAATAATCTTAATCATGGAAAACATCCCGAATACGAAGAAAGTGGCTTTTAGTTTCTCGGCCGTTATTCTGGTCAAGGTGACGTACACCAGTTTGACGTGAGCGACCAGAAGCGAGCAAAGCGAGCAGCAAACGTGCAGCAATAAGTAGTCAAAAACAAGTTTTCTGCATGTGAAGTTGTATATGTACTCCGCAACTAACTGATGGAAATCATTGTCAATTTTGATTAAATAATCCCAGATTACCCAACCTAAGTAATCTAGTATAGGATGCAGCGAGTGTACTGTCCCTACGAAGATCTGCAGCAAGCCAATGTAGGTCGGAACGGTCTGCAATCTTGGGCACAGGCTCCATATTGTGACCAACGAAACAAACCCGAAGAGCTGCACCACTGTTAACACAATCGTGGTCACTCTCTCAACAGATGTTGAGTAGTTTTCGGTAACTAAGAGGCTGTCATCATAAGTTATATTCCATAACATTATTATTATCACAAAAATCACTGGTACTTGAGTAATTTTCTATTAAATTAGCTTTTTCATCTGTAATTGAGGTCGCCTGCGTGTGAACCTGTTTCGACTTCTATGTGTGTTGTCTCTTCCAGACGATTCCTTTTATTTTTTACATTGTCCACGTGTTATTAAAAACACATTAGTAAATTGTATTAATATTTTTTAAATCGATGTACAATTGTACACACTATGAATGCCCGACGTTTCTCTTTGTACACCGCAGACCAAATAACAAAAGTCATTATAAACGTTTTTATCATCACATAATTTATCAGTATCCTAGCTAATGAATCACAATAAAGAATAACAAGCAGCCTGATTTGGATTTGTTTGTGTATACCACTTTTTATTCAAGATCTTTATGTCCCAAGGAATATATAGCCCGTTTTGTAAAAGCTAGCATCCAATTAAATGGCTGATGGATGACTAGCCAAGACGTTGGCCTACACTCTCCTCGCTGGCCAGACGGGTTGGAGAGGTCTCATTGATGTTTATAAGCTTTGTTTAGCTTGTACTTCCTAAGTCACATTCTACGACATCAACGGGAGGACTTGAAGTGGCCCGCCCTATTCTACTCTGCCGAAAACCACACGGCAATCACTCCCTCAATAGATGTAAAATAGTCCTGGAATCCGGGATTAAAAAGGGTCGTATGATAAAGTTCACCCATCATTACAACAATCACTGGTACTTGAGTAAGGTCACTAACGATAACGACTTTGAATTAGGTCACGCTTGAGTTTGGTACGACTTAGTGTTTTTCTCTTTAAGATTGCATCATTAAGTAAACAAAAAAATTATGTTTAAATATTTCAATGTTTATTTAAACTGGGTAACATGTCGTCATCATCGTCATTTCAGGCGCATAACATTCACTGCTGGACATAGGCCTCTCCCAAAGATTTCCAAAATGACCGATCTAGAGCGGCCTGCATCCAGCGCTTTCCAGCGACCCTGGGTACCTAACAGTTTAGTTTTTGTAAACATATATTTTTTATTTTAATTTATTTGCACAACCACACCTACAATTGCGAATGCAGTAAAATATTTCATTTTGTTTAAATAACGAGAGCTACAGGTTTTTATCGCTACATAACTTATCAGTATCCTAATTAGTTGAAAAAAATTGCAAAATATCGCAAATAATCATACTTTACCTATAATATATATAATAAGTTTTTTGTTCATGGAAAACAGAACTTTAGTTGACTCTCTATTCAATAATCTATAGTTTATTGATTTAATGCTGTGTCGGTCAAACTGACAGTCGGGATTAACTATTTCGATTTCGTCTATTGTCGGTCTACGTGGAGTAGACCGACAGAAGACGAAATCGAAATAGTAGTAAAAGATAGTGAAGTGTCGGTAAAGCGTTCACCGGGATTTCGTCTGTCGGCATTGAGTGGTAGACTCACACAAAATGAATGCAAGTTCGAGCCACAGCAGGTATATCGTGCGACGTGAAGTAGTAATATTGTATCCTGCTAGATACCACACGACTATTTTGTCAGGTATTGCAATTCAGTCAAGTTATTTTGATCAAACGTAATCTCATGCTGGTCTCATGCATTTGATTGCACATTACGAAAGCAAAACCATAGGTTACGATAATATTTGAATGACAATCGACCCCATTACATACATTATACGGACAGGACGTAATTTGCGACTGTTCAGAGCGCATACGAACGACGTAGGATTGTTGCACGCGAATGCATGCGTGTGGCTGTGAGAAGAATGGATGCGGCATATCTTAAGGGTCCCCCGACCCTAGACCAAAATACAACTTTCCATACAAACGTAGTCTACGTTTTATTTCAAAACGACATGTCCGATTTGGGCAAAATTTTGTAATTTAAAAGATATTGCAATTATCTAGGTTTATAACTAGTTTCCGACGGTAAAAATATGAACTTGAAATAGAATATAGTGTTTTATATCATTTTTGACCATTAGTATGGGAAACTTCTAAATCGTTATATTTTCTTTCCAGTTCATAATTTTAGTATAGGAAACCAGTTATAACCCTAGATAATTGCAATTTCTTTACAATTACCAATTTTTACCGGAATCTGACATGTGGTTTCAAAATTAAACGTAGACTACGTTTGTATGGAGAAGTCTAGGGTAGGGGGACTCTTAAACCTTTGAAAGTAAATTAACTATAGGTATAATTACTGCGCCCACCTAATTTCAAATTATTATTTTTCCTCCACCCAAAGGTTGGCTGGAAGAGATTGCATTCATAGCGATAAGTCATCCTTTGTGCCTATATTGTTTCTTGTTGTTGTTTTAATTTTTTATGTTTATCATGGTGCAATAAAGTTAATTTGTATTGTATTGTATTGTAAGGTGTGCTTGTCATGTTTTAAATTTGATATCCAATTGCGGACTACGCCCAGTGGCGCTTTACTTACGAAAGCGCTAGTAATGCGCACTGCCGCCAGGTCACCGAGCAACTCGCTAATATTACAGATACATACACATCAAATCAAACATACAAACATTACATACCATCACCTACTACGAATGACGATGGTGATAGAGTTTATTAAAAAAACAATTAATTCATTAGACAAGAATGTATTTTTCTTTTAAAAGAACTTAATGGAAATTTCTTTGATGTTAACGGGGAAAGCATATCAGAGCCGTAAAGCTTACAGGGTAAAAGAGTTAGCCATAAAGTTTGTGCGATGTAAAGGAATGAAAAGGAAGTTGCCGATACTATATTTTATTTATTTATTTAACCTTTATTGTACAAAATACAATTTGTATAGCACAATAGGCGGACTTAATGCTAAAAGCTTTATCTTACAGCCAACCTTTGGGTTGTTAGAGAATTTTTGTCACCATCATCATCAGGTCTTTTTGTCTCCACTGCAGGAGCACGACCCTCTCTGTACTACCAGAGCCTTACTTGGCCAAAGCAGCCAGAAGACTTGGTCTACACTCCTTCGCTGGCCAGACGGGTTGAAGAGGTCTGATTGATGTTTACAAGCTTTGTTTGGCTTGTATTACCTAGTCTTGTTTGGAGGACTTGGACTGGTCCCATTCTACTCTGCCGAAAACGACACGATAAAGAAATTTGGGTGGGTGTACAATAATGGAATAGGTTTTACCTTCTCCATAGGAAAATGCTTTTTCAACGCAATTGAGATTTCAGCCGTCAATACGTTTTATAGATTTAGGATGTGTTCCCGTTATGTCTGACATTGTTACATGGCAGAGCAGTCTGCAATAGGTCCTGGAATGTGTGAGGACTTAAATAAGGTCTAACAAATACACTGAAACTATTTTATGGTGGAATTCAGTTCATGATACTGAACAACCTTCCCCAAGGAACGTATATCGAAGTATATATATATAAATATAAATATATAAATATATAGGGACAAATTACACTGATTGAGCTAGCCCCAAAGTAAGTTCGAGACTTGTGTATGAAAAGTAATTTTTGGCCTTCCATACAAGACCGATTAGTTGATCCGAGTTTGTATATAAACCCAAAAATTATTTTGTTTTCAGTATATTTTGTTAGACGTTATAATATATGCTTACTTACTTACTCTCCCATGCTGGTCTGGGAGAAATAAAAAAACTTAGAATGTACCAGTTGCTTCTCTTCCCACGCAGATCGTAAAAGCCGATCGAGGGAATGGGCAAAAATGCAAATCATGTTAACAGGCGATGCGGCTAGCAACCCATCACTGTATTGATTGCTTTTCCATCTTCTCGCCCACCATGACGCTAAAAGTGGCTTTTGGGTCTTGAGGCCCTGGGCTCTGCATAGAGCCGCAAGACTCAAAATGCTCTGTCTGCCCCATTAGGGATAAAGACGTGATAGTATGTATGTATGTACTTACTTACTTCGCTGGCTCAGCGATCCGAAGTGGATCTTATTGGCCTCCGACATTAAGTTATAATAATATATACATGACCTATTTAGTTAAAATATTTTAAGGGGTGATTCAGTTCATCATTTTGAACAACTTTTCACAATCCTACTTCCTACTAATATTATAAATGCGAAAGTGAGTTTGTATATTTGTTTGTTTGTTACCACTTCACGCTTCATCCACTGTACTTATTTAAATAAAATTTTATATGGATATAGTTTGATACCAAGGAAAGGACATTTTTATCCCGATATTCCTACGGGGAGCGAAGCCCTCGGGCACAACTAGTTAATGTATATCGAAACACAAAAAAGTTTTAGATTCTCATTTAAATGATAGTTTTTACGTGATTTATTACTATGGAATGAAACACAATGTATAAATGTAGAGGCTTATTTACACGAATCATGACTTCTAAATAAGTCTTAAGTTGGATTAACTACGATTTACAAGACATAAGGAATTTAATCTTACTTTCAAGGTGTCTGGGATCACGATTACATGAATGGTTAAATAGTGTGACGAATTTAAAACCCCGGGCTATTCTAAATTTGGCGCTCCTTACCTGTAACTTTGATATATACAATGTGTAACGGAAAGGTTTCAACCCAAAAGGGAATAAACGTCCTAATCAATGTGAACAACTTTTACTATGGGACCTCTATTTAAATCGCAAAAACGCAGCACCATACAAAATTAAATATCTACAGCAATGTACGGAGCTGCATTTTTTGGGTTTTCGGGGATGGTCCAATAGTAAAGGTCGTCATATTGATAAGTACGTTACACGACTTATTAATTATCTGCGACGTTACTCCCTTTTCGTTACACATTGTATAGATAGGTATTATGAATACACTCACTATTCCATAGTCCCGGTTGCATCCTCAGCGGTAACGCTTCAAAGGCCGGGGTCCACTACCTAACCTAGGTGACGTGACGAGGTTATTGGTTTTAGACAGAGCGACTGACGTCTGACCTCGAGCGCTACAATGCCACAGAGAGATAGACATTAGCGTCGCGACTAGGTTAAAAATACTTACACCATGCAAACTCATACCCATTGCCATATAAACATAATTATTTATCTGCCTTGTCACTAGATGGCGCTTTATGGTAAGTACCTGGATGACCGAGCTTAGCTCGGTCGGTTTCATCTCAAACATTAACAACTTTTTTAAAACTTGTCTAAAAACAGTGCAAAATAAAAAATAATATATAAACTTGAACATAAAACAAAAGTAAGTCACCGAGTGGGATTCGAACCCGTAACTCTCTTTCTAGCGGTCAGCATCCTTACCCGCTGAGCTAAGCGGATGGCGGCCGCGACGACGAAATTAGCGACCATATTCTGCGTGAAAAGAAAAACGAATGAAAACTCGAAAACGCGCGTTTTCCCAAACATAAGACTAATGTAGATCGAATTTTTACCCCCAAAAACCCCCATATACAAATTTTCAGCGAAATCGTTAGAGCCGTTTTCGAGATAACAGAAATTTATAAATAAATATATATATATATATACATACAAGAATTGCTCGTTTAAAGGTATAAGATAATTAAAACATCAAAATCTTTTATTCCTAATTTTTAAATAAACTAGTAGTTCGCTACGAACTTAGACCTCGCGATTATATCTTCTACTACTAAGCAAAGCAAGCAAGCAATCCAATACACGACAATTGAACACAATTAACCCACTAAACAAATTAAACAAGCAAGACAACAAAAAGTCATACGATTCTAGAAAAAATCAAGTCAATCTTGTAAACTTATGAAAAAATAACCATAGCGAGTCTAAGAGTTTTAAAATTTTTGTTGGACATCTATTGTTTTTTTTGTGAACTATATGGTATTGAATGTACGCAACAAAAATTTGACAATTTTTTTCTTTTCTTAAAAATAGTGGTCAAGACATTGGCCTTGTAACTCCGAATTCGCGGGTTTAATTCCAACGGGAGACATGTATTTTTTAAAAATTTGTTCAGTAACCCGGACTGAATTCAATATTTTGTAAGAAGATTTTGTATTGTATATCCGTCACTGCTCAGTCAGCTAGACTTCTCGAGTCATCCTAAACCCGTTCAAGTATAACTTATAAAAAAGTTGTCCAGACAAAAAAGTTGTTCAAATAAAAAAGTTGCGTTTTTATAATGGCATCAAAAAAGTCTAATGACATTTTTGAAAATATTTTGAAATGGCGGATATATGACAGTTTAAAAATTTTAAACACCCATATTTCCGCCATTTTGAAAAAATTCAAAAAAATGGCTCGACAAAAAAATTGTATTTAGTTGCTGAGTATGCTTACAAAATTTCATGACAATCGGTTAAGAAATGCGACCTGTAGGCGAGAACAGACAGACAGACAGACAGACAGACAGACGGACAAAAGAATTTTTGGCTAATCTCGAAACTGAGACGCTTCGCTCGCTTCGCTCGCTCGGTCAATTAGTACTCTACTTAATTAAATATGACTTATATGAAATGCAATAAATATTTTTAAAGCATATTCCACACTTCCTTTGTCACTTTTTGCTAGTTTTGTGTGCTGCCATCTCTGTGTGCCTACCCCGCAACTCCAGTATTGCCTACTTACGGGCCCTGTAATAGTTTATATCGCTTTAGTTATCTGTTACGTTAGCAATTATATTATCTTTGCTTATACTAACTAGATAGATCGGTCATTTTGGAAATCTTAGGGAGAGACCTATGTCCAGCAGTGGACGTTATGCGGCTGAAATGATGATAATGATGATACTTAGTACTGGACTGTACTTGGTACTTTTTTAGCTGGAGCTGTAATTTGTTGCTACGCCCAGGGCCATAGCCCTTTTTAAAACAGGTTAAATACGCCACTATTCCTAGAGTTATCCATAACCATGGATACACCAAGACGGAACTAGACGATGAACATCTACATTTCAAATCGTCGCCAAAGTGACTTTTATTTACTAGCGGTCACCCGCGGCTCCGCCCGCGTGGATGTCGGTTACCGCTGCAAAAAGCCTACCCAGGAAAGACACGGTCAGCAAACAAAATGATTCCCAGGTCAATTCACAGACACAGACACTAACATCGACGAAGCAGTCACTATCCGCAGGCTGAACAGATTTTCTTTCTGTGGATGTTAGTTGTTAAGTTATGCAACCCGTTGTTTTAGGATAGAAAACTTAAGCTATTATTGTAGAGCTTCTCTACACGCTGACTTTTCATTGGTTTTGGAAAAAAAAATGTCGTATAGTGAATAAATTCCTCTATCCATATACGTAATCCAAATTTCTGTATGTCATAAGATAAAAAAGTTGCGTAAATGATTTTCGATCGAGGCTACGTAGTTATACGCCGGCCTAATGTCGATGACCCCGGCCGGCCGGCGGGCGATGTATGGCGGCGGTACTACTAATTGATCTCACAATTTTACTTTCGAGTTTTAGACAACATTTTTTGTTTCTGAATTTTTATTTGGACTAGCTAATTAGGTCTTACTAACGATGCCTATGAAGTAGCCTTCAGCTTCAAAACCAATAAAAAATCACCGTGTATACACAACATTTGACGTTATATTATTTTCTGGTAACAAAATATACTGATGGTCGGGAGCCCCGACCCGTGATAGGGCAACGTAAAGTTGCCCATGCGTAAAACATTCTTTTCGTAAATCAATTCCTACTAATTTGAATGTTTGGCCCTGGGATTTGTTTATCGTGAGTGCGAAAGAAATTTTTACCAGAAATTGGAGCCTTTTGAAGGGTATAGGCAAATCAGTAGGGATCATGGGTATTCTTGGTATATGAGCTAATTCACCAGCTGCAGGGCCAGTGATTATCTTCGCAACTATTAAATTATCTTTTAGCTCCTTTATAAGAAGTCTCGTGCCATTACACATGTTGGGAGGTCTTAAATTTCTGAGAAGCATTATCGGCGTGCCAACTTTTAACGACAGTTCATGAGGTGGAAGCCCAGCGGGGTTCAGAGAATTTAAAAATTCCTGGGGGTAGTGCACTGCGTCCTCGATGTTAGTGACAGTGTCTATGGATTTATAGCACTTAACTTCACCCGGTACTTTCTGCATAATTAAATTGTTTATTTCGTTGACTGTTTCATTCCTGGGAGAAACTATTGCTCTACAACACAGCCAACGAAAATCATTTTGATGTAAGTTTTCGATGTCAGGATTTATAGCATCTATCAGACTATCTAAATTATAGACTATTTGCCCTAGAGACTCATCCAAAGTAACCGCATAATCGGTGCCCAAATTTAAAGATGGAAAAATTCCTTCTCCCAGTTTCTTTTCAGTTTTCTTTTCAGTTTCGGGGTTCTATCTTTAATAGTTTAGGCAGGGTACGCAAAATAAGTAACTTTTTTGGTTGATTTTTTACACCTTGTGTCCGAAAAACCCTAATATCTTACGGAACCCTATTTTTGTTCAAAATTAAATATAGCCTATATTACTCGTGGATAATGTAGCTTTCGAATGGTGAAAGAATTTTTAAAATCGGTCCAGTAGTTTATGAGCCTATTCATTACAATCAAACAAACAAACAAACAAACAAACAAAGTTTTCTTATAAGAAGAATTCGTAGAAGTGTAGATTTACCGACTAGCCGAAGCCCGCGACTTCGTTCGCGTGGACTTTATGTCTCTGGAAAATGCTCATCAGGCTGAACAATTTTTACTAAGGCGGCATTTTTATATCTCTTATAGTTTAGCTGGACCATTATGGTTCTGCATCAGGAGTTCCATTTTCCAAAATCACTTATACCCTATGTGTTGCCCAGGCTTAATAGCTATATATCAAAAGAAGTTTTATTCGAATCCGTCCAGTATTTCCGGAGATTAGCGTGTACAAACAGACAAACACACAAACAGACATACAGACAAACAGACAAACAGACAGACTTTTTTTTTTAAATTCTTACTCTATTACTACGTCTCCATCGCCCCCAATATATTTTCTGTGAGAGATGTTTATGTAAGAGAGACATACAGGTGTGTTCATACATAGGATTGAGGAAGAAGAAAATTAAAATTACATAAAACTACACAAACTACAATAAACATACTTATATACATATATTACACATATACTTAAATAAATACATATGTATATCTGGAAATAAATAAAAAAAATATATAAGCTACAATTTATTTTTTTATAAAAACTTGATTGATCCACAATATACAATTGTTTACAATTTGCGGACTAGACTACTAAACTACTGCTACTTGTTGTTTTAAATTGTTTATTTGCTAGGTAAATAAAAAACCCTTACTTTGAAAAACAACATCCAGAGGTGCTATTTTTCAAACGCGGAGTCACTACACGAACGGTTTTTTGTATGGAAAAACCATTCGTTTAGATGATTCCGCGTTTCAAAAATGGCACTTCAGTGATGAGTACCGGAATTACACATTCCAATTGATATCAGAAGCGCCATAAAATTAAAAAAAAAAAAAACCCACTTTCAAACGTTAAACCCCAATAACTTTAGGCTTAACCGAATTGAATTAAACAGCTAAGAAACACCGCAAAGGAACATTGCTCTCAGGTAAAAAAAAAACATGCCAGAAAACTCGACATTCAAACATTAGACCCCCAATAACTTTAAAATGGCGGAACCGATTTTCATCAAACACTGCAAGGGTCTCTATGATATAAAGATTGCTCTCAGATAAAAAAATCCGCATCTAAGTAGGTCCATCCGTTCGAGAGCTAAAAATATATACGGAATACGTAAGTAAAACCAGTAACGTCGTCAAATCACCTTGGTTAGGTAGCGGACCCCGGGCTATGAAGCGATACTGCTGAGGATGCAACCGGGAATACGTGAGGATGACGATGATGACGTAACGTAAGAGACTAACTCGCACTTGACCGAAATGTCCATGAAAACTGTTTGCCATATACCACTGTCCATATTTGTAAATACCACATTTCTGAATACAAGATCTTGAATAGCCATATTTTCTAAAGGAATTTTGTGCAAGCATTTTCAGTTTTTCATTCAGTCTTAACTCAGTATACATTGTAGGTATAGCATGTTTAGTTATTTAGTGAAAATCTCAGTAGAAAATGGGATTAAGTTTCGGTGATGCTATTTTCATTATTTTTGTATTTAGTGGTAAGTAATGTGAGATACAGACATTATTAGAATGATTTAACGGTGTGTCGCGAGCCGGTGCGGTGTACGGGCCTTTAGTCACATTCGCCTGATGAAGACCTCCGGATGAGGTCGAAACATGTCGGCAGTAGCTGACTCTATACATAACAGTGGCGGATTTACCAGCAGGCTGAGTAGGCTGGAGCCTAGGGCGGCACATTTTAGGAGGCGGCAATATCGAATATTTCCGCACCACCGCTACCCTGAATAGGGCCAGCAGCCCAGGTTTATTTTAAGTAAACAGAGCGGCGGACTGATACGTACCTATTTCCACTTCTTTGCTACAGAAAAAGCTGCACATGAAGGATCCGAAAAAGGATGGGTAGGGGCGGCAAATTATAATTAGCCTACTGGCGGCAAATGTGTAAATCCGCCACTGATGCGTGAGTAACCCGTTAATTCATTCTAATAGTGGTAAGTATTTATAAGTGCAAATACTTTTCATTTACTCCGTTTAGAGTCAAAATTAAAAAAAACTCCTCTTTTTTGTCGGGGGTTAATACTGTTTTATTAAGGTTATATGTATGTTATGTGTTGTATGTTATATTATATGTATATTGTACAGATATGTACTTCATCATCATCATCATCATTTCAGCCGCATAAAGTCCACTGCTGAACATAGGCCTCTGCCAAAGATTTCCAAAATGTCCGATCTAGAGCGGCATGCATCCAGCGCTTTCATGTATATTACTTCAACATCATCATCATATTCAGCCCACATCACCCACTGCTGACTGAGCCCTAACCCTAGGTAATCCTATGGTATTTCGGGCGATAAATAGAAGACGGACAGAATAAATTTAAGGTTATGTAATGCTGGTTTACAAGCAATCAAATCTATAACACGCGCGCGCAGTGCCAGTAATCCGAGTCCGAGTCACTGTATATTACTTTATCATCACCATCAGGTCTTTTTGTCTCCACTGCAAGAGCACGACCCTCTCTGTACTACCAAACCATACTTGGCCGGAGCCGCTAGAGGATTTGGCCTACACTCTCCACTCTGGCCAGATGAGTTGGAGAGGTCTCATTAATGTTTTAAGCTTTGTTTAGCTTGTATTCCCTAAGTCGCCTTCTACGATATCCACGGGAGGTCTTGGAGTGGCCCAATTCTACTTTTTCGGAAACCACACGGCACACGATTAATCGGTAATGTATATTACTTACTAGCTGGTGCCCGCGACTTCGTCTGCGCAGGATTATCACCCAATATCTTTATAAATTGTAGCCTTTGTGTTATTCTGATGTATAAGCTATATTATTGTAAAGTTTCATTAAAATCCATTCAGTAGACAAACTGCTGTGCAGTTTGGCAGACTTTATATAATGAACTTGTACTGTTTTTATAAATGAATAAACGTTATAAAAAAAGTAGTTTTTACGTGAAAGAGTAAGAAACATCCATTCATACTAACAAATTTTTGCGTTTATAATATTAGTAGGATTTAAAACTTGTTGTCAACAGTTATATCATCAGTAAGATGTCAGTTCTTCGAATGTCACGACGACCCCACGAGAGATCCTGAAGATGGCGCTCTGAACGACCTGCAGTTCACGTGGTTGGGGCTTTTGCAGTACATACACGGTATGGTCTTCAACAGATTTCCTGTCCCTGCCCTTTCCCCCCTTCTCGCCTTGGAAAGGCGGTTGAAGCCGTCCGCTCAAAACCCTTCACAAAGGGAGAACGGGGAAAAGGTGCGTAGACGTAGACGGCGATCGGGGACGCATATTGCGCGACCTTATAATGATTCATTTCTGCACTGTAATATTAATAGGGATATGGACTAAAAAATTACATTATTTTATTTAGTCCGTCAACTAGATTATATCTAAAAACAAAGAACCAATTTTTTGTTTACCCAAGTTTTGTTTTTATGAACCCTTTTATGGTTTTGTTTGGCAAAGTAGTAAAAATTTACAAAGACATGGCGCTTCGAAGTTTTTGGGGTGATTCACGACACCTTTGGTTAAAATTCGTGGCTGATGGTAAATTCACGCGCAATTTAAATGCGCTGTATTTTTGTCATTATTTGGTTTTTACCTTGGTCTGGTCGTCTGACTACCTTGTAGGTGGGAGCCCTACTCTTTGCTTGCCAGTACGCGGTCGCCATTGGAGAAACTTTTCGCCATCGGTTCGTCGACTTATGTGTCCTGCCTACTGTCACTACAACAAGCTAATCCGCTGGGCTATATCAATGACGTTTTTTATGAATTCCCTCATTTCTGATTCGATCTCGTAGGGAAACACCGAGCATAGCCCTCTCCATAGCGCGTTGAGCGACCTTATGCCTTCTTATAAGCCTCTATGTAAAGTCATTTGTCTGTGTGCAGTGAAGAACGCCACCCCACACTACTTCCGAGTGCCAAGAGTGGTTCTGATCAGCAGACAGTTCGTGCTGTCGACTGCCATGGATGCGGCGCAGATACCTGAAGGTTACGCCTTGTGAGTACCATTATCAGTTAGGGCTCTGAGGGACGAATGACATTATACCCGCGATACCTATTGTTACCGACCGTTGGTGATAGAGTTGTCCTAAAATCTATAGTTTCAATCGAGAAATAAAATCTATCGATATGCCTATCGATAGTATTGATAGCTGTTTTAGGGTTGGCTACATCTATTAAGGCCATACCCAAATTTTCCGGGGTCCAGTGGCGCCGCCATTTAAAATAAATCATTTAAAAGGAAACGGAGATATCATTCAAAATTGTGTCTTGGTCAAGCCCTAGATAACCCTTAAAACTATTTTATGAACTACTGTTTATAATTTAAAGTGCGAACGTGAAGCTTTTCTACGCACATTAGCTAAAAGTGGCCGTTTTTCGCAAATGTGCGTAGAAAAGCTTCACGTTCTCACTTTAAACTACAAAAAGTAGTTTAAAAAATACTTTGAATGGGTATCTAGAACTTGACCAAGACACAATTTTAAATGATATCTCCGTTTCCTTTTAAATGATTTATTTTAAATGGCGGCGCCACTGTACCCCGGAAAATTTGGGTATGGCCTTAACACGGAACAACAATTTTATATCATCATCAGGTCTTTTTGTCTCAACTGCAAGAGCACGACCCTCTCTGTACTACAAGAGAGAGGACTTGTCTAACACTCTCCACTCTGGCCAGACGAGTTGGAGAGGTCTCATAATGTTTATAAGCTTTGTTTAACTTGTATTTCCTAAGTCGCCTTCTACGACATCCACGGGAGGACTTGGAGTGGTCCTATTCTACTCTGCCGGAAACTACACGGCACTCAATGCTTTCAATTTTACTCAATTTTCTATGCTGCTATTCTTTATTGCCGCTCACAACCATCATGCGAGAGAAAGCGACGAAACGCTATAGAGCAAACTATCGATACTATCGGTTCCGTACCAGTATCTATAAAAATCACGTTTGCTGTATGGAAGCCCACTTAAATATTTGTTGTTAAAGCGGCAACAGAAATACATCATCTGTATTTTCAACTGTCTATCATCGTTCTTGAGATACATCCTGGTGACAGACAGACTGACCGACGCACAGCGGCTTAGTAATAGGGGCCCATTTTTACCCTTTGGGTACGGAACTCTAAGGAAGACAGAAATATGATGCAAAGTACAGTTGGAATCAGAGATACCTGACCCCTCCTCCACCTTCATCTTGAATTTTCTCAAACTGTAAATAATACTAACATGAAATTGTGTATTCAGAAAGATTTTGATGAAGTCTTTTTGAATATACATTTTCATGTAAATATTATTATCAGTTTGAGACCCAACGCAGACGACAGACTTATTCGTGACGCACTTTTTAGTCTGTGAAAATAAAATCCATGCAATCATACGCAGTAACGCACACGACGCGCAAAAAGTCCGGCGCGCGTCGTATGCGTTATTGCTTATATAGATATAGATAAAGGAGGGGTCAGGTATCTCTGATGTTGACTGTATTTATGTCCTAGGGGCAACGTAGTTTTTGGAGACTACGAAAGAGACGAGAAGGAATGCGGTGTGACCGTCGACGACTTGGCGCACGGAGCTGACTGCGACCCTGCCATCTTGCTGATGCCCATCGCTGATGTGCTGCTGCATCCGGAGTACAAACACTTCGGAGCTACGGACAGTGTGGCTATCATGAAGCTCGTAACACCTATTAAATCCTGTAAGTATTATTAGTTAACGGGTTACTCACGTAGTCAGCTACTGGCCGACATGTTTCGACCTCATCCGGAGGTCTTCATCTGGGCAAATGTAACTAGAGATCGCCCGTACATGCGTGGTCGATTGAACTCAGCAATAAAAGCCCGCAACTCCATCAGTTTGGGCTTATTATTTGTCTTAATAATTACTTTGGTCATAATAAAAGCTTGTTGAAAATTAACTTATTTATCTTCTGTAGATTACGTTGTGCCCGCCTGCCTGCCTTTCAAGAATTATATTATTCAGAAAACATCAAGAAATATGCCCGAAAAAATATTCCACGTGGATTTTATGAGCGGTGAGTAGGTATTTTAAAAATGATCTTGGGGAGCTTGGGGATTAATCTAATTATGTAGGTAAATATATACTAAAACGATTTCAAGACGTTTGACGAAAGGAAAAATATTCTCGGCTTCCTTTAGTTAGATTATAAAAAAAATATTGGTCACATATATTTTCTTTTCTCTGGTAGGTAGTGGTTTTTCTTAGCGGAGACGTCGAAAGCCCACTCCGGAACTTTGATGCTCCGTATCTTTGTGAATTTGAAACGTAATTACGTAACTCATTTACAATCGTGCTGAACTATTTTCAGCTGTTTTACAAAACCGAGCTGTAATGCCAAACAGCTAGAGTTTTTGTATAACAACGGATTATACAATCCAACTGCGACATATATATTTAATTTTGGATTTAAGTAATCAGTGAACATACATAAAAACAAGATTCGAATTGACAACCTTTTTAGAAGTCTGCTAAAAATCTTTTCAAGTTCAAACAAATTTGTGTTTCATAGATGTTCCCAGAGACTTTATAAACGAGGAAAAGGAAGTGGTGAAGCTGTCACTACTACCAAGAGAGCTGTGTTACCTCTACGACAATCCTGATGTAAGAATTATAACTTTTTTCCTCATTTCAATATACATATCTTCTTCTTCTTCTTTTACAGCCTAATCTATCCACTGCAGGATATAATCCTCCTCCATTGCACGCCATTGCTCCCGATGTTGCGCCTGTCTTTTCCATAGTGGACCGGCTGCTTTGACGATGCATCTCTCCATCTTGTCAATGGTCGGCCGCGGCTTCTGCGGCCTAGCCATGGTCGCCAGTCCATTGTTTTTCGGCTCCATCAGTCGTAGAGAGGACGGAACCTCTCTACGGCTGATATCACTTGCCTATTTCCACTTAAGTGTGGCTAATGGAAATATACATATAGACCAGTGGTTAAGGTGATTGCCTAGTGATCCGGAGGTCATGGGTTCGAATCCCACTGTGAAGCATACTTTGTGCAAAGTTGTTTTCTGTCTTATTAGGATATTGCAGGCCTGAATCACCTGATTATCAGAATAAAAAGATGATGCCGTGTTTCGGAAGGCACGTATAAACTATGGGTCCCAGTCCCAGGCGCCATCAAGCGTTTGCGCAAACCTATCCAAGGATTGGTTCTGGTCTACCCTTTGGGTTACGCAGGTCAGATGGTAGTCGCTCTGTATAAAAACCAGAAACCTAGTCAAATCCTATTCTTCTAATATTATAAATGCGAAAGTGAATTTGTGTAATTGTTTGTTTGCTAGTTCCACTTCACGCTTCAACCACTGAACCTATTTAGATGTTTGTTATGGATATACTTTGATACCTAGGGAAGGACATAGGATAGTTTTTATCCCGAAATTCCCACGAATAGCGAAGCCTAGTTTGACGACAGAAGATCTTTGAAATAGATTTTTTATGGTTTCTCACAGAATGGAACCTTTCTGATGAAGAACCGCAAGGCTTGCACCACTGGCTGCAACTTCCATTCTGGTGCGCCGTCTTTGGTGCACGAACACACTGGCCATTGGTCTATAGTGGCTATTTCAGAAGGTAAATATCATAAGTTTTAGTGCTCAAATTAAATATTTACATAGGTATACAATAATTAATTATCTAAAAACTAAATAACCTACCTAAATTATAAAACTATAAACGAAAATAATCTAATTAAAAATAAAACGTTATATTAAATAAAAAATAGACCCCACATCGCTACGGTCGCAGGGCAAGGTACCTAAAAGACTGGCGGCATTGTCTAGTTGTATGGCCAGACTTAATCTTTGGCCAAAATGCGCACCAGCTCTTAGGTCCCCAGAAACGTCGATCAGGCATGTGGAGATTTCATCAAAAATTTGACGCGTCTCCACACCCCAAGGCCCTAAAGTCTCCACGGCGAAAGGAACAAATATATATGGCTCACCTAGAGCTGAATATTTGCGCCTCTTGATGGCTTCCGCCGCAACTGCAGCTGCGCCCGCTCGACGGGCAGTCGCTCGCAAATGTGATGGGGCGACTGTATCAACACACGTCTCATCTCATACTAGCGACCGCCCGTTCTTCCAAGGAATGAGTGTCATCCCGAAATAAATGAACATAAGCATCTAAAATCAATGAGCGTATGAATACAGAGAGATTTTAGATTATCATCATCATCAAATCAGCTGCCTGAATTCTTCTGGCATGTAGACAGTTAAGCCATCCTCAAGGATGTTCTCTTTTGCTAGATAGCTGGGTCAAAAGTCAGATTCAGAAGGCAGTAGACAGGGAGAAAGATAATTATTTTTATTGGTGCCAAAAATACAGTTATCCTGGTCACGGCACTCACGGCACGCATTGACAAAAAGTTTTCCTCTGTGCAACCCTAACCACCGGAGCTTGGGCGTCACCCAGTTTCAAACGGGCGATTAGGTTACGTTTTTATAATTAATTTATATTTTGTACAATGATGATTGAAACTTTTTATGAATGTTTTATGAATCTTAATCTTGAACTTGATATCGTGTGGTTTACGACAGAGTAGAATAGTATCACTCCAAGTCCTCCCGTGGATGTCATAGAAGGCGACTTAGGAACTATAAGCTAAACAAAGCTTACAGACATCCATGAGTCCTCATCAACCTGTCTGGCCAGCGAGGACAGTGTAGGCTAAGTCCTCTGGCTGCTCTGACCAAATATGGCTAGGGTCGTGCTCCTGCAGTGGGGACTAAAAACACCTGATGATAATGAATCTTGGACTGAAAATTAATACAATTAAAATAATAAATGTGAAAGTGAGTTTGTATATTTTTTTGTTTGTTTGTTCCACTTCACGCTTCAACCACTGAACTTATTTAGATGAAATTTGATAAAGAGAATAATATATGTTGCAGGTGGATCTCCATGCCCAGACCCACTGCGTCCCCGTAGACCCCCCGCACCCCCTCGTCACATTCTATTATTCCCGTATGTACCTTGGATAACTGCGGCCATCACTGGGAAGGCGGTCGGTGCTTTCGCGAAGGATGATCCTTTTGGTACTGTATGATGAAATTTCTCTTTACATGTCTATGGATTTTTTGTCATTTTATATTTGATTAGCCTAGTATAGTGAGCCACTACACTAACACTAGCCAAGATACAGTTAACTAGTGGTTCGCCGCGAACTTAGACCTCGCGATTATTATTCCAAAATAGAATCCCACCAAAAACATTTTCATGTAAAAATGTTGCTAAGACGAGTCTACATAGCTTACCCTGTGAAAAAGTTATCAGATCTCGTATAAAGCCAAGCTCTGAAGACTACACGCTCTAAACCTACAAGCTCTACACTACACCTTAATCAAAATCTATGAAAAAGTGGTCAGATCTCGTGTAGAGCCAAGATTCTTGATCTATGCGCCCTTACCGTGTGTGAAATAAAACGTCCAAGCCACACGTCTACCAACTTCCACCTCCTATTCCGAGGGGAAAGGTCAAGTTTTTTTTTTTTTTGTTGTTTTTGTAGTAATATTAGCTTACATACCAAATTTAAGCGTTCTAGGACTTCAGGAAGTACCTTAAGAATTTTGATGATCAGTGAGTGAATCAGTGACGAAATCGGGGGCTTTCAGACGTTAATAAAATCTAAAGTATAATAGCTACGACATTCACACTTTGTATTTTTAATGACTGTATTGGTGTCAATATATCTTGAAATTTTTAACTATTTAGCATCATCCAAACCAAAGTTATGAGAGTTCAAAAAAACGACGAAACATTTCAAGAAAAGGTAGGTTGTGCCCTTGCGCTCCGCTTGGCTCGTCTTGGCGGGGGCATTCCCGTGCCCCCAGATTAAAATGAATATTAATATCCAGTAAAACTGTGTTTTTTTTTTTTTCAGATTTTACAACCTTCTTTCTTCTTCTATTCTGAGCTGATTTCATTTTTTTTCACAACGAATTAATTTAGACCCTGGATCAAATACAATATCCGTAAGACGTTTCGAACTTGAAAGAGCAACGTATGTACGATTATACACACGGTCGCCAACTCTTTTACGCCAATATCTACGACTACTTTATTTAAAGTCCTTGCGATTTGTGCACAGTTACTGCCTAGGCAAATGTCAATGAAAATTGCGTACGTGAGCATGAAACTTTTCCAGTCTTCCGCGATCGGATCATGGGTGGAATGGAATCCGTGTTCTGGTGAAGATTCTTCCTCTCGAACCTCCACAGCGTGCTCACGAATTGAGTGCAAGCGCTTAAAGTTCAGGGAATAGTTCATGCTCTATTACTTCCCTTGCGTGCTCACGCTGTGAACACAAGCTTTAGAGGCGTTCGGCCGAATTGTCTTGCTGACGAAGCTCCCTTTTACGTTGGGAAAGATTTCTTGATTTAAGCGATTGATGAGCTCTCATTGGCACGAGAAGTACTGGCATCTTCCTTTGTTGCGAAAGATGCTCATGCCGCTTCTCATTAGTTTCTAACTTTCTACGTAAAGCTACTTCGCGGGCTTTGGTTGACGTTGATCTCTTTTTAGTTCGAAGCATAATCACTAATACTACTTCAGAATCACAGACAAGCAGCGATAACGATTGAACCAAAGTTTGCTTAACAAAATTGTTAAATTTAGTAATCAATAAAACTAAGCCAAAACTGAAAATAATGCAGTATAACCGCCGGTTCCCATCAGTGATATTTTTAGGAGCCGGCGCCGGCAGCGGAGGCACTCCCTAAAAAAAAGTTATCGTCATTTGAATGAACTCAAGGCACGGGTTTGCCTGCAAATATTTAGCAATCTTAAATAAGTTACATAGGAAATTTAAAATTCAAACTCAATTCATCATCATTATACGATAGCATTATACCTATAAATATAAGCGAAAAAAAGTATGCCCCAAATAACATGCCTATTAATTCTTCAAGAATCCGCTAGATGGTGCTGTTTCATTTAATCCATTTCTACAACGCGCATAAGCTAATAATGTCGTATAGAAACAATTTCTTTGAGTTTACTTTTCCTCAAAGAATTGCTTAGTGACCAAAAATATTGTATTCGTTTAAATATAGTAATACTATCTCGTGACATGACAAGTTTCACCCCAATCTGATTAACGGTTCGGAAGTTATAGACCAATAATTATTTTCACAAAAATGCGTTTATCTCAGAAACGGCTGAACCGATTTTGATGCCAAACGAACTTAAAAATTCTATGAATAGTTGCTACACTCATTCTTAATATCATTAAAATTAGTTCAACGGTTCGAGAGTTATCGTGGAACATATATACATACATACAAACATACATACAAACATACATACAAACAATGTGTTTTTCGCCCCAACTTGAATTGTAGACCTTGCTCGCTTCGCTCGCTCGGTCAATTAACTGGTCAAGCAAGACCCGACTACATTGTTGACCGGTCTTCCATTGTTTTACTATTGTGTCTGGTATTGCCCGTCACAATGTAAATGTCGTAAAAATAGAGGACCAGGAATATACTAAAACTATTTTGAGGATACATAAAACTATTTTAAGATAGAGTCCATGATACTGAACTTTCCCCAAGGAAAATTTGAAAGTAAATTTTTATCACCTTACCTAACTGATCGATCAGCTGATCCACAGATCTGTAGCTGGGTTTCGGTGAAATGCAATTTTCTTTATTACAATTTCTGATGTACAACGTGGAAGGGACATACCTTAATAAATAGAACCACGGGCTATACTTATAGATCGCAATAGAATGAATAAAAATAAGTAAATTAACAGTCAAAAGACAAAATACAAATAGACTTTCCAGTACAAATTTCCTGGGCGACTGCACACTTTAGAATGGAAATGCCGAATCTTTTAAAAAATTTTGACTCATTTTCAACCGACTTAAATAAAAGGAGGAGGTTATCAATTTGACGCGTATATATATATTTTTTTTGTGTATGTTACCTCATGACTTGGTGAAATATGAACAGATTTAAAAATTATATGTTTCGTTTTAAAGAATGCATAGCAAGGTTGGTCCCATGTAATTTTTTTTAAGATCGGAGAACAGATCTTAGACCTTGAGACCGAAATTCCTTATTAACAGACAACTGCTGCTCAAATATTAATACATTTGCATACTCATAACACTTTCTAATTTAAACCGATTCTAATGATTCAATATTTGTTTGGAAGAATCGCTTATAAGATTAGTTGTTTATAATTTGAATGAAGACCTGATAAAGGGTTTGGGATGTGTCTTTTATTATTAATATATTTAATAAGGACTCAGGCCTCACATTACAATTTCCAGAAAACAAAATTCAGTAAACAATAAAAAATGCAATGAGCTTAGTTATCTTCCTGCTAAAAGCTGTGAAATAAAAACTTTTTGAAAAAAATAATAACCGAATTCAAATCGAAATGCACTAAAAAGCAAAAAATAATTATTTATTATATCAGATGTCCCTGAAGTTCTGGGTAAATAATCTCTATAATACTCATAATTTATTTGGAGTCGTACATGTTAAACTTCTTTGCAACTGGACTCTGAGGCAGGAAGATTGGCACCGACTCCAAATAAATATTGAGTATTATAGAGATTTTTTACCCAGAACTTCAGGGACATCTGATATAATAAATAATTATTTTTTGTTTTTTTCAAAAAGTTTTTATTTAATTTTATATAGTAATCTAGTATAGCCCGGGGCTCGATTTAGAACGGGTATGTTCCTTCCACTTTGTATGTTCCTTGGGGAAATTTGTTGTTACATAAACATAATCTACCCTTAAAACAGTTTCGTTATGATAATATGTTAAGGGGTTACTCACGTACCTATATAGTCAGCTACTAGCCGACATGTTTCGACCTCATCCGAAGGTCTTCATCAGGGCGAATGTGACTACAGGCCCGAATACCACATGAGCTCGCGACACACTGATCAGGTCGAAACATGTCGGCCAGTAGCTGACTCTATACGTGAGTAACCCGTTATCTCATTCTAACAATGTCTGTGTCTCACGTTAATTATATTTTGCTAGAAGTTATACAACGTGGAAGAGACATGCCCGTAATTAATCAAACCGCGAGTTATACTTGATCACACATAGTAAATTAAAATAACAAAAAAAAAACGACAATCCCATATAAGTTTATAATGGAAATGCCAAATTTTATTGTTCTTTTACTATTATTATAATTACATTATACTTTTGGCATACATTGAGAGAAGCCAATAGGCTTCTCTCAATGTATATTCCATATCCCACTGCTAAGAATACTTAGCAGTGGGATATGGAAGGCTGCCGATGATGATGATGATGATGATACTATAGTGATCTAGTATAGCCCGTGGTTCGATTTATTACGGGTATGTTCCTTCCACGTTGTATAATTTCTAACAAAATACAACTAACTAGAGACACAGGCGTGACAGGCGTTATTAGAACGAGTTAGCGGGTTACTCACGTATAGCAGCTACTGGCCGAAATGTTTCGACCTGGAGTGCTATTTTTCATTGAGGGACTCAGCGAAATACAGAACGTGTAGTTTTCCAACTCACCGCTCGCGTAACATACAAATTGATCGTATTTTTGAAACCATCGTGTCAGCGAAAAACAATATTGTTTTACGCAGAAAACATCGATAATTTGTCTATGCTTTTCTAAAAATTCGAACATGAATAAAAAGCAACGTAAAATGGAACGGATTTACCATGATTGGCTTCGATGACACATCTACGCTACAAATGTCAAAATTACGAGTGGTCAAGACCACTCGTGCAAAACCTTCGCAAACTACCAATTCAAAAATGCGCCTGTTTGGAAACGCTCGCGCAAACCCTTCGTAATGTGACAAGTGATTTCAAAAATACGTCTTCTGATCAGTGTGTCGCGAGCCGGTGTGGTGTACGGGTCTTTAGTCATATCTGCCCTGATAAAGACCTCCGGATGAGGTCGAAACATGTCGGCAGTAGCTGACGCTACGTGAGTAACCCGTTAACTCATTTTTATAACGAAACTGTTTTAAGGGATGTAACAACAACTTCCCCCAATGAACATACAACCAAAGGAATATATCTGTTATTTTAATTATTATCTCTTTATTTATTTATAAAAATATATGAGGTTTTTTTATAACATACCTATAAAAATAAAATATATGAAATACACTACAAAATATAAACACATTATAGTACAGTAAGTGAGAAATAACTTCACCCTCTTTTCGTAGATTATTATTATGATATAGTGATCTAGTATAGATTTATATTTTCCCAGGTTACATTATGCCCCGAGCGTCGATACACGACGTCGGGCACGACTGGGTGGGCCACTGGTGGATGGGAGGCCTGCGCTGCTTCGACCGAGGGGATTCCGCTGCCGACATGTTCAAGTTTTACTACGAGATCTTCCAAGTGAAGCCTACGACACAGACATATCTTAGCTACTATTTGGAGGTAATATTTTCAGATGCGTTTGGAGGTAATATTTTGTTTAACTTGTTACGGCCATGTCAAGAGGCGAGATGCTGAACATTTAGAAAATAAAATGGTTAGCTTAAAGGTGGATGGCCACAGAGACAGAGGACGACCTAGAAAAACGTTGGGGAAATGTGTAAAGATGAACATAGAGAAGAAGGGGGTTAGTAATGTTATGGAGAGCAATAAATGTTTGAATTGAATTGAACTACAAATATGGTACCTAAATGGAAACTATGGAAGGAGTTGACATACAGAGCCGACCCCAAATAGGGAGAAGGCGAGAAAGATGATGATGGAGTAATATTTCATCAAACACGTTTGGAGGTAATATTTTCAGATACGTTTGAAAGTAATACTTTATTCTGCGTTTGGAGGTAATATTTTCAGATGCGTTTGAAAGTAATATTTTATTCTGCGTTTGGAGGTAATATTTTCAGATGCGTTTGGAGGTAATATTTTCAGATGCGTTTGGAGGTAATAAATATTGTATTTCGAAATACATTTATTGGGAAAAGTTGTTCGAAATGATGGACTGAATCAACCCTTAAAATATTTGTACTTAATAAAAAAGGACATTGTATATTAGAAACCCTTAAGAGAACCCGATAGGAATTGGCTTCTAAGGAGGCCCCGCCACTGCTCGATGAGTAGATATCCTGAAATATCATTTATTTTCAGGTGTCTGCGAGTCACAACACTATGATCATCTGCGCCAAGGTCGGCATGCCCTTCCGACTTGGGAAGCCGAAGGTGTGGGATTTGGATACTCCAGTGTTGAAGGTAAGCACAACTACACTTTATATAATAATATACATAAGTACCTTCTTCTTATATTTCATGTCTCTCTTCCTTCCGCTAAGTTCTTAACCTCTTTATATGTTTTCACGTTTAATTTTTCTTTTATTTGTTACTTCAAAATGGAGAAAAGTAAAGTACCTTATATCTACATTTTTTTACACTTGTCTAAAAACAATAAAAATTATATATAAAACTAGAACATATAAAAAACAAAAGTAAGCCACCGAGCGGAATTCGAACCCGTAACACTTGTTTCTTGCAGTCCGCGTCTTAACCCGCTGAACCAGACGGACAGTGATCGGAAGGACGAAATTAGCGACCATATTCTGCGTGGAAAGAAAAACGCATGAAAACTCGAACACACGCGTTTTTCCAAACATAAGATTAATCTAGATCGATTGTTTACCCCGAAAACCCGCATGTATCAAATTTCAGCGAAATCCTTAGAGCCGCTTCCGAGATCACAGAAATAAATTTATATAGGTACATATAAATATATAACAATTGCTCGTTTAAAGGAAGAAGATAAACCTTTCACTTTTTCTTGCAATAGATAATACGCCTGCCGAAACCTATTCAAGGGTACCTACACTTTTTATCATAGGTATATCCAGGAATGGGTTTTTGTCGGGAGTGCCACATAAAAACAACTTCTCCAAAGGGCCTTTACGTATTGGATCTGTATTCCCTCGCAAGCCTCTCAAAGGACCGGGGTGAAAAGACCCGTGATTCTTAAAGGAGATGTCGCAGTTGGATTGTATAATCCGCTGTTATTCAAAAACTCTAGCTATTTCGCATTACAGCTCGGTTTTGTAATATAGCTGAAAATCGGTCAGCTAGATCGTCCAATGTGTTACGTTTAACAAACTAGCTAACGTAAGATTGTAGAACGATTAGTTCGGAATTCTGCCACTTGTGGCATAACAACAAATATGGCCTCCCATACAGTAAATTCTTCGCCGCGTTCCGGGACTAAGCTGTTTTTATCGAGAGACATCGGGGGCATCGTTTGTGATTTCGGAGTGCAAAAGATTGAAAAGAATAAAGCAGACCTTTAGCTTGGATCCCATATTGTTATTTCGATGCCCGCCTTCCGGCAAGATGGAAAATTTACGTGGATCAATTGGCCGTAAGAAATCGCTGCGCCATTGAGTTGTCGGGTTTACAAAATTTCTTTATAGAGCTGATTATCTATCATCTTTCATTGGTGTTTTATGATGTTGGAAACTGAATTATTTAGTAAGGAGTTGAATTGAGGTTTTATTTCCATCCCACGAGTAATATAAAAATAATAAAGAACAACTATTGTCCCCTCATATATTATTTTGTTTGGTAACACAGTTTTATTCAATAATGGTAACCCTATATGCTATCTCAAAGCTAGCTGTTTTGTTAAACGTAATGACGTAACTCATTGACAATTGAGCCGAACTATTTTCAGCTGTTTTACAAAACCGATCTGTATTGCCAAACAACTAGAGTAACTGCGACAGAGATACATAATAATAAGGTTTTGTCTGAGCAATTGCAGACGAAGTCATGACGACAAACAACTATTGGAGATATATCCTGAAAAACAGTACAGTTGACGTCTGTCGAGCATGTTTCTTGCCCCTTGGGGGATTGATTTGTGGGCCATTCGCCATGCGCATGCCTGCAGTGATGATGACGAAATACTTAGGGCAACGTCCGAAGAAACAAAAGATTTCGCGCCATATTAAAATACCTAGTCTATTGCAAGACTTTATGTAATATTTTTTTCTCACAAATGTGTTGAAAAACGTGGTATGACACACGTGCGTATTGTTAATTACAAGGCTCGGCTCCATAGGCTCACGCGCGGGCTTTGCCCGCTTGTGAGTCTAACCCGCGGTCGCTTGTAATAAACAATTTACGACACTTCTATCATAAACTATTATTTTAGATTTTTTTTATGTAAATGATGCTTTTATTGGAGATCAAAGTACTTACTAAGACAAATTTAAAAAAGGCAGAGCATTTTGGGTCTTGCGGTTCTATGCAAAGCCCAGGGCCGCAAGACCCAAAAGCCACTTTTAGCCGCATGGTGGGCGAGAAGATGGAAAAGCAACCAATACAGTGATGGGTTGCTAGCCGCATCGCCTGTTAACATGATTTGCATTTTTGCCCATTCCCTCGATCGGCTTTTACGATCTGCGTGGGAAGAGAAGCAGCTGGTACATTCTAAGTTTTTTTTTAAAGCTATTGCATAGCTTCCTCACGCTCCCCACTCCGCCTACCATGTAGGTTGCCGCTTCGTCTCCGTCGTCCGTTTGCGACGTTGCCGTCCTTCCTTGTTTGCAATAGCTTTACCGCGGCAGTCCCCGAGTGCCACACGTCTTTTTTTATTTCTCCCAGACCAGCATGGGGATCCACATGAACTTCACAAATAAATATGATGACTACTGTCCCGTCTACATAAATGGACAGCAGGTGCCATATGAAAACACTGCTAAGTACCTAGGTATGACACTTGACGCGAAGATTCGCTGGTAAGCCCACGTCAAAAAGAAAAGAGAGGAACTTGATATAAGGTTCCAAAAGATGTACTGGCTGCTTGGAAGGAACTCTGCATTGTCAGTAAATAACAAAATACTACTTTATAAACAAGTCCTCATGCCAGTATGGACTTATGGTATACAGCTATGGGGCTGTACCAAAAAAAGTAATATTGAAATAATTCAACGCTTCTAAAATAAAGTACTGAAGGCTATTGTGAATGCGCCTTGGTATTTTATTTTTTTATTTTATTTTATTTATTGGCACACAAAACAGTCTTACAACACAACTTAACAGAATACATTATACAATAGAAACATGACTAGTTGCAAAACCAAATAATAGTGCGCACAGCATGATAAACATTATTTACTGACAAGAAAATATTATATTAATTGATAAAATAATAAAGCTATGGACATATAAAACAAATACTAATGTTAACAATATACATTATATAAAATAATAATACAATAAATAAGAATTTAATGATACATATGTTAAGCAATTTTTGAAAGTTTAAGATAGTAGTTGACGGATTCTGTGCCTAAAACTATTCAGCGATAAACTATAGATGTCAGGTACTTGATCTGAACTAAAAGATTCATATAGGTTATTGTATTCACGGCAGATCCTAAGAATCGGATTATGAGAGGAGACATTATTGTTACATATAGATATAGAGAAGGGTATGATGATGCGCACATTGCGAAGTGATCTTATTGGAACCTTAAATTGTATGCTTGAAAGCAATGAAGTGTATAAGAATCGATGATCTACACCGGGACCTTAACATTCAGACCGTCAATAAAGTTATCAAGAAATACGCCGAAGCACATGAGTATAGACTGCTTCACCATGTGAATGTCGAAGCGATCCAGCTCCTCGACAACACAGACATAGTGCGACGTCTCAAAAGAACTACACCTTTTGAACTAGTGTAGTTTAAAAAAATACATTGATATTATAGTGCAGTGATGTGCCAGCAGAGACAAGAACAAAGTGCCTTCCCCTTAATAGAGACAGTAAGAAAAGTGCCAATGGACACATTCTTAGACAATAACGTATAAAAGTAGGTCATTGTTAAATTAGTTATTAGCCTGAGTTTAGGCTAGACTGTAATATTATTAGCGTACTTAATTATTTTAGTTAATTAGGAACGTTAAGAAAGGAAAAAAAATCCAACTACACAAGTATACATAATTTCAGCTAAATCGGTTCAGGATAATTGGTTGAAAATTGAGTTTAAACATACCTAATATATATACATACATAATCATCATCATCAAGGGTATTTTTGTCTTCACTGCAGGAGTACAGCCCTCTCTGTACTACCAGAGCCATACTTGGCCAGACCAGTCAGAGGACTTGGCCTACACTCGAATCTCCACGCTGGCCAGACGGGTTGGAGAGGTCTTATTGATGTTTTTAAGCTTTGTTTAGCTTGTATTTCTTAAGTAGTCCTGTTCTACATACATACTATCACGTCTTTATCCCTTATGGGGCAGACAAAGCATTTTGCTTCATGCGGCTCTGTGCAGAGCCCAGTGCCGCAAGACCCAAAAGCCAATTTTAACGTCATGGTGGGCAAGAAGATGGATAAGCAGTCAATGCAGTGATGGGTTGCTAGCCGCTTTTATAGCAGCAGCTTTTACATTCTAAGTTTTTTCTTTTCTCCCAGACCAGCATGGGAAAATAGTCCTATTCTACTCTGCCGGAAACCACACAGCAATACACATTGCAAGTTAAATAAAAGCTTGTAAAATTCCAGGTACGAATTCCAACAGTAGCCTTCAAGAGCATGTACAGGTTCCACGTGGAGATGTGGGGATACAACACCACCGAGTCGGAGACTTCGGAGGAATCCTCCTCCGAATCAGAAAGTTCAGAGGAAGCGGGGGCGGAAGCGGAAGCGGAAGCAGAAACATAGAGAATAAAGCCCCAAAAGTATGATTGTAATTAGTCCGTCTTTGAGATTACCCAAAAATAATGGACCCGTATTTTTCAGTTTACCAAAAAAGTAAAAATTCACAAAGATACGGAGCGTCAAAGTTCCGGAGTGGGGGCTTGCGACGTCACACTTAAATAATCGTGCTTAAGTGTGACGTCACGCAAAATTTTAATGCGCTGTATCTTTGTCATTTTTGGTTTCTCGGAGAAAAGAAAAAATACGTGTACAATATTTTCTAATAATCTAACCGATGGCCCATAATTATTTTTCCATTCGCCATGCCTATTAACCTGGATTAAAAATAAATTACTTGGTGCTGTTATGAAAATAAAACGTTACAAAATATTGTCACTTCACTGCTCATTCATTATTTTCATTTTCAACGTAATTTTAGCTTTATTGCGAAAAACTACCCTCTAAATTCATGGGATAAACTATTTGACTCGAAACTATGACGTCAAGTTTTGAGACTAAGAAACAATTCATCATCATCAGGTCTTTTTGTCTCCACTGCAGGAGCACGACCCTCTCTTGGCAAGAGCAGTCAGAGGACTTTGGCCTACACTCACCACGCTGGCCAGACGGATTGGAGATGTCTCATTGATGTTTATAAGCTTTGTCTAGCTTGTATTCCCTAAGTCGCGCCTTCTACGACATCTACGGGAGAACTTGGAGTGGCCTTATTCTACTCTGCCGGAAACCACAAGGCAAAAGAAACAATATAATAAATTAATTTTTTTTTAAATATTGACGTGTGCTGAGTTTGACCCGGGAGCATAGACCAGACCATCTAACATAATCACTTCTTCTTTTCGTGTGTGTTAGTGACTAACACTAGTGTCAGAGTTTTTAAACCGCCTAAAAGGCCTCTGACATGGTTTTATGTAACGACCAATGTCAAAAACAGTGACAGGGACCGACGGCTTAACATGCCCTCCGAAGCACGGATCATCTTACTTATCAGACAGTCAGGTGATCAGCTTACAATGTCCTAACCAAACTAGGATAATAACACAAAGTCGTTGCCCCCGCCGGGAATCGAACCCGCGACCTCCGGGTATGAGCCGAACGCCCTAACCATTACACCACGGAAGCAGTTCGAAGACATACACTCTCCCAACTGGGCTATCGAAGAGATGGTCAAATTCATAGACATAGAATTTTTTTTACTACGTAAGGTAAAATCTGTGCAATTACCTTTCACTTTTCACTTGGTCTCGGTAACAGTGTCACGAATTCAATGTTTTTTTTTCAAAAATTTCGCTTAAAAACTAGTTGCTACTGAAGGTTAAAAAACTTATTTCGTATTATAATCTAAGTACATTTATTGGTAAACGTTGTTCAAAACATTTTTTCTAAACTAAAAACCGACTTCACCAACCAAACTACACAATCGATTTTGCTAAAATTTCTATGGGTTGACCTCGCAAGTATACGATTGACAACAAAAAGAATTTTTCAAATCGGTCCAGGCGTTTTCGAATCGGTAAACATACATAAAAATAATATAACAAAAAATTTGCACCGCTACCAAATCTCTGTTTATCCTTATGGTTGACTGGGAGAGAACGCTTTTAGCGTATTCTATATTGTGGAACAATAAAGTTTTATAAATAAATAAACAAATAAAAGAAAAAAGTAGTAAGTAAGATCGCGACGTATATAACCTTATACTATATGGTAATATTTTATAATGTAAGTATATGTATTGGATCGCTTTTTTGTGCCGCATAATTTTCTCGGTTTATCCCTATGGTTGACTGGGAGAAAATTCTTTAGCATTAAGTCCATCATTTGTTTTTTTTTATAAATAATAAATAAACTAGTAGTTCGCCACGAACTTAGACCTCGCGATTATTATTTCAGAATTATGTACCTGATTTGGATGAATTATCGGTGCAGGTTTACCGATATGCAGATTCATGGTTGTGACCAAATTTCCAAAATAGTTGCCAATCACAGCCCTTTCTTTAAATAACTTTCGATCTAGCTCTAAAATGTCAGGAGCACCTTCCAACCATACAATCCCATGGATATGAGGTCTACCGTGATGCTAAAATTCAGTTCTGTACCAGTAGTCTTTCACCGAAAAATGACCCATCATTTTTCAAATGACAAAGTCAGCTCGTTGTTGGAAAAACCAGATAACTATAAATGGGTTTTCGTTTAAATGTTTATTTGTATTGCCATGGCTCTATGTCGCTGCTCATTGGTTTCTTATTCTCTTCGTAAAGCTACTTCGCGGGCTTTGGTTGCTGTTGATCTCTTGTTAGTTCGTAGCATAATTACTAATACTACTACAAAAGCACAGACAAGCAGCGATAGCGATTGAACGAAAGTTCGCTTAACAAAATTGCTAAATTTAATTAACAAGCCAACAATCAATCAAAATAAGTAATAATAAGCGGCCAAGTGCGAGTCGGACTCGCCCATGAAGGGTTCCGTAGTAGCAAATAACATAATATAAAAGTCTTGTAGTATGTTTTTTTAATTTTTATATTTGAGTTGATTGAATGAAAGGTAAATTGCCGTTTACGATTTATGACGTATTAAAAAAAAACTACTTACTATATCTCGTTCAAACCAATTTTCGCTGGTAGTTTTCATGGTAATGAACAACATATATTTTATTTAGTTTTATCATTCTCTTATTTTAGAAGTTACGGGGGGGGGGGACACACTTTTTTCCACATTGGAAGTGTCTCTCGCGCAAAGTATTCGGTTTAGAAAAAAATGATATTAGAAACCTCAATATCATTTTTGAAGACCTATCCATAGATCCCACACGTATGGGTTTGATGAAAAATAAATTTTTGAGTTTCAGTTCTAAGTATGGGGAACCCTCAAAATTTACTGTTTTTTTTCTATGTTTGTGTCAAAACCTTAATGCGGTTCACATAATACATCTACCTACCAAGTTTCAACAGTATAGGTCTTATAGTTTCGGAAAAAAGTGGCTGTGACATACGGACGGACAGACAGACAGACAGACATGACGAATCTATAAGGGTTCCGTTTTTGCCATTTGGCTACGGAACCCTAAAAACTGAAAAAAAACTAATTGTAAAATAAGCAAAACCCTTTTTTTAAGTCGGTTAAATATGATCAAAAATTATAGAACTACTTATGAAACTCAAAATAATAACCATAATAGTTATTCAGAGAAATTACTTCGTGGACCCCAGGGTGTATGTATTTGTAAGAAAGTTGTTCAGTAACCCGGACTGAATTCACCCTTAAATAGTTTTAGTTTATGTTGTAAGAAGATTTGTATTGTATATCCGTCACGGCTTAGTCAGCTAGACTTCGCGAGGCACCCTAAACCCGTTTAAGTACCTATAACGTATAAAAAAGTTGTTCAAACAAAAAAGTTGTTTGAATAAAAAAACATCGTTTTTATAACGGCAACAAAAAAGTCTTATGACATTTTTGAAAATATTTTGAAATGGCGAATATATGACAGTTTTAAAATTTTAAACCCCCATATTTCCGCCATTTTGAAAAATTTCGAAAAACTGGCTCGACAAAAAAAATCTATGTAGTTGCTGAACCTGCTTACAAAATTTCATGAGAATCGGTTAAGAAATGCGACCTGTAGGCGAGAACAGACAGACAGACAGACAGACAGACAGACAGACAGACAGACAGACGGACAAAATAATTTTTGGCTAGTCTCAAAACTGAGACGCTTCGCTCGCTTCGCTCGCTCGGTCAATAAATATATATGGACAAATAACACAGATAGAGCTAGCCCCAAAGTAAGTTCGAGATTTGTGTTATGGGATACTAACTCAACGATACTATATTTTATATAGATAAACATCCAAGACCCAGGACCATTTGAAAAAGGTCATTTTCCAACTTGCACTGACCGGGAATCGAACCCGGGACCTCTGGGTGGCGGACTAGCATGGTGACCACTACGCCACGGAGGTCGTCAAAAGTATGTTAAAAGTATACTTGTACTATGGAACAATAAAGTTTGATTAAAAAAATTAATGAGTTTATCAACCCCTTCTATTTGGAAGTCCTTTTTGGTTAATGATGGCTTGAAACATCTCTTATAAATATTTGTACTTATTTAAACGGCACGTCCAACGCGGAAATGCCGCCAGCCTCTTGGGTACTTCGCCCTGTGACGGCACTGCAGCAGCGACTGGGCCTCAATTTTTTATATTATTAAATATAAGTTATTTTTAATTAGTTTTAGTTAGTTTTAATTTTAGGTTGTATTTATTTAGTTAATAATATATTGTTATATTTTGTTTATTATTATGCAATAAAGTTTTATAAATTCACTAAACGGCACGTTGTATGAACTCATGCCCTTTTTTTTTGGCTCTACGCTGTTGCGTATTTAGCCAGGCTCAAGTTAATAAAACGTGGGAACAATCGATGTGAAGTAAAAATATATATATATATATACAATCAAAGGTTGGTATAGGCCCTTTGATTGAAATCTATACAAGTCCACTGGTTTTCATAGCCGATTGAGTGAGAGAGCCCACCGCAGTCCGCAAATTAATATCACTACAGCCGCACTATGACAGTTTACTTTAAACATTTTACATATTGTCCATGAGAATGATCATTTCTAACACCGAACTACACCAATTTCATATTATAAAGTCCACTAGAATCAATTTGCAAAACAATTTAAAGCAAACTCCAACTGAATCCCTTGACTTCCCGACAAAAACTCCACTCATGATCTTGCTAATGGCTTAAGATTCGCAGTCTCTGCCATAGAAGTAGAATTTTTTTACTGCGTAAAAAGACCACACTAGCCTAGTGCGACAGATAATATGATAAGTGTCATCTTCATAAGAGCAAAGGAGATAGCATCAAATCGACAATGAGACAAGTTTTCATACAAAACATGTCACCCATTGTCACCCTGGCTCGAACATCGTTATACGAAAATTTGATCTTCCAAATTGTAAACTGTGTTAATTTATAAGTTATCTTATACTGGAAAGATGGTATCGTATTGCTTTACCCATAATTTGTGTAGTAGGTACAAATACAACCCATAAAAAGTTACACAGAAATATTTCGTTTCTGGTCACATTTTACAAGACTCTATATCCATCTTGTACCTTCTAAATCTAATATAGTTGTATAATCAAGAAATAAATATACCCGTACCGTCTTATTATAAAACGCAGACTATACTTTGTTACTAGGTTTAAACCATTATCCGACCAAATTAAGTTGACATCTAGTAATACGCCACTGTCTCATCTGAAAATGTCAACTTGATTTTTTATTTCTTTTATTTAACTTTATTACAATACATGTAAATGGCGGACTTAAGGCCTGATTCCTTTTCTACCAGTCAACCAACAGGTGATGCTGAGCAAGCAATCATTTGGGGGTAAGTACAGCATAAAGAAAATATATTGTTATGTCAAACAAAATATATGTATGTTCATACATATCAAATATAATAAACTTACACAAAATATATATATATACATTATTCCCTAATAAACCACATACATAAACTACAGTTGATTTAGACGGATAATGGTTTAAACCTAGTAATAAAGTTAGTCCTATTTTTATAATAAGACGGTTAAAGTTTAAGAAACACAGCTCAAAAGTAATGAAGACATTGCATTCCGCCCATCAGAACATATTTCTTACGATCCAGAGGCGTGGTTGCGCTTCAAGGGATTGAAGCCTGGTTTTTAACTGCCTCCGTGGTGTAGTGGTGAGAGCGTTCGGCTCATACCCGGAGGTCGCGGGTTCGATTCCCGGTGGGGGCAATGACTTTGTGTTGTTGTCCTAGTTTGGTTAGGACATTGCAGACTGATCACCTGATTGTCTGATAAGTAAGATGATCTGCGCTTCGGAGGGCACGTTAAGCCGTCGGTCCCGGTCACTGTCTTTGACATTGGTCGTTACCTAAAACCATGTCAGAGGCCTTGAAGGCGATTTAAAAACTCTGACACTAGTGTTAGTCAGTAACACACACGATAAGAAGAAGCAAGAGTGTTTGCGTCAAAGCATTTGTATCGCCTTGGTCTCCCTTTTAACCGACATCAAAAATGGAGGTTATCAATTCGTCGGAATCTTTCATGTTTTTTTTAAATTAATTTTGAGCTGAGTTTACATACATATGTGAACAATTGAACATACACCGATTACTCAAAGTCGCCTGGAGTAATTTGGAAAATTCTTTGTTTGAAAGAGCATACTACTTGTGTGGTAGTCCATTAGAAAATTTATCAAAATCGATTGTTTAGTTTGGTGTAGAAGTCGGTTTTTAGTATTAAAAAAATATTTGATTATTTATTTTATTTTGGAAGATTATCGACATTTAACAATTTATTTAGATACAATCTATAAAACAAGAAGTCATTCACAAATCTTTATAATGCATGCAAAATAAGGGAGTTTCCCGAGTCAAAAATTAATTATTTTCTATTGTTATTTAGAATAAAATGTCACAAAATAATGTCACTCATCATTGATCATATCCATTTTCCAAATAAAAATAAAAGTATTTTTGTAGAAATTTTACTTTAAAAAGTACTTTTAATGTACCTAAAACTATTGGGTGCCTGTGCCTAATTTAAGGAATCCAATATCAGGCAATTAAAAAAAAAATATTTAGCACTGAAAAATATAGTAATATGATTCCTTATAATCCAGGATTCCGATCCCTTCAGAAAAAAAGTGTAAATATTAACTCCGAATGAATTTAAACTTAAAACTGTGCGTTATACAGTGTAGTTTCGCTTGTAATGGTTGGCAATAAAGAAATTCAATACAATTGTATTTATTTTAGGAGATGTCCAATTTCTTCATGACGTGATGCGGCAAAGCGAGGGCCACGTGTGTCAAGGCACGGAATTGATATATGTATTACTACAGATCTCCCATGCTGGTCTGGGAGAAATAAAAAAAAAACTTAGAATGTACCAGCTGCTTCTCTTCCCACGCAGATCGTAAAAGCCGATCGAGGGAATGGGCAAAAATGCAAATCATGTTAACAGGCGATGCGGCTAGCAACCCATCACTGTATTGATTGCTTTTCCATCTTCTCGCCCACCATGACGCTAAAAGTGGCTTTTGGGTCTTGCGGCCCTGGGCTCTGCATAGAACCGCAAGACCCAAAATGCTCTGTCTGCCCCAATAGGGATAAAGACGTGATAGTATGTATGTATGTATGTGATGCGGCAAAGCGAGGGCCACGTGTGTCAAGGCACGGAATTGATATAAGTATTACTACAGAGTAAGTACTAGTAATCACGTACAGAAGTCTTACACAGCAAAGGAATTCAAAGAAATATCTACTCAATACCGTTAGCGATATGGTTTAATTTAGCTGGCGTCAGAACTCGGCACCTTTTCGTTTAGATACCTAGAAGTGCATTGCAGGCCAATTTCATTCTTATTACTTTAGACATACGATTGTTCTCCACTTCCATTTTTAACCCCCGACCAAAAAGATTTCGATGCGGTTTTTTCATGTAAAAGCAACTTCCCTTGCAGTGGTTCTTAGCCATGATCAAAGATAATATAATTACTAACGTAACAGATACCCAACGCCATAGAAACAATTGGAGAGGCCGTAAGCACGCAAAACGGGAGTTGCGGAGCGGCCTCTCAGAGATGGCAGCACACACGACTAGCCAAAAAGGTGACGATGAAAGTGTTGAATATACTTTTGAAAAATATATTGCATTACACATAACTCTTATTTAAATAATTAGAGTACTACTTTATTTAAATAATAGTTATAAAAGATTTTTATGTTTTAATTTTTACCTTATAGCGCTATCTAGTTACAAGGAAAAGAAATAATAATGTTTATATGGCGATGGGTAGGCATGACATGATTGATAAAAACCAACCGGGTAAGTAGTTCAAAAGTTATTACGGGTTATCGCTCCAAAGTTGGGTTTAATAATTTACCTGGCAAATATAAAGATATGAATTCTACTTAACATCGATTAAATATAACGTACTTCCGCCACTTATCACTAGATGGTGTTGGGGTTTTTTAATTTGCCCGGCTAATAAACTTGATTACTAGCCATGTTAAGTTGAATGTGTAGTCCACCGATCCTTAAGGGCTTCACACACCGCAGCTATAATGTAAAGATGTACATTATAGTACAATACATCTCATTACATCTTTTCATAGAAATCATCAGATGTAAAAATATACCTAACAGCTTTCGTGGCCACACACGCTTATGTCTGTAGATATATATACACACGCTTATGTATATGTCCGTAGAAATCATCGGGAGACCACTCTCCTGACGAATTCTAGTACGCGAATTCACGAGTAATGTACTGTACATCTTGATATTATAGCTTCCGTGTGTGGGTGGAGCCCTTCACATCGTGATATAAGCCGACAGATGGCGTGGTGATACGATAGTTGCACGGGCAATCGTGTTGCAGCGGAGAGTAATGGCTCAAATAAATATGGATATCTTTGGTTAGTGCACGGACAGTGGTGCTCAACGTGAAGTTTACTCCACATCCGATAATAGGTGACTGATTTTTTTGTAGGAGAAAAATAGAACGATTGCAATAATGCAACGCACACGTCCCTACAAAAAGTATCGAATCGAGTGACTGCTGAACTCAAGGCTACTGCTAGTTACGGAGCAGGAGATTACCTACGCCGAACTCACTAAAAGTGTGACGATAAATACAGCGCTCCGCCTCGCGCTGTATCATGGATTCCAACCATATGTGTCTGAATACCCCTGGCCCACACAGTTATTGAATCTGTGTCCACCTGGGCTTATCGTCTAGCTGAAACAACTTATCGTTGTAATAAATCGGTTTACCAAATCCTCATCTATTACAACAATCACACTTAAAGAAGTTATGGCCAAGCCCACAGCACACTACACAAAGGAGATGTTCACAGTACGGCGATCCGCACAAGACTGAGCCGCTCGTCGCTAGGGCGACCGCTTTTATACTTGTTAAAACATTTCAAAATGTAGCAGTTATGTTTTGTAGTAAACAACTTCCTGTTTGTACATCGAAAACTATAATAAATGGGATTATCTTGAACTCGCCGACACGGCCAACCTGACACGCGTACGCCCTCGTACGCGTTCTCAATAGTAACTTAAACTAGTAAGTAGCATCAGGCCTGTCTCACTCCGCGGTAGGTATTAAAATCGCAAGTACGTACGGCGGCCACGCCAGCGTGGCTAATCAGTGCGCCAGAAAAGGTAAGCGTCACGCGATAGAAAGAGGTGAAACTGTAAGTTATTAGCGTTGTGCGATCTAAATTGAACTTAATTGTATCGTAGCCAGAGTCTCTATTCCTTTAATTGTTTTTTTCAGAATGAATCTTCTGTACTTGTACTATTATGTATTCTATGGTAGCATGGTTAGAAATAACCATAAAATGATTCTGATCTAGCTCGGTAATAAGCGTCTCACAAAACTATAATAAAATTTCAACTCGCAAAAATTCTACTCCAGAAGAGTGCCTTGCAAAACTACTTTTCTGAACCGGTCTTTTATTTGTCCTTCAGCCAAGATCTATACAGGAATAATTATAAAGAAATCATGACCAAGGGTCATATTCAATCCAATTTTTCGCACAATGCTTACGTATTCAATCATTCGAATCAACAAAATTCATGGATCAATTCAAAGGAATCAATTTTTAACTCGCCGACACTGCCATCTTGACAGTAACACCCGTCCTCGGGTTTCATATTTAAGATCAACACAAAGCACAAACGGTATACCGTTCGGCCAAACCTGATCAAAACAAAGCTTTAGATAAATTTTTTTTGAAGTCTTGCTGTACGACGAGGCAATGCCGCCAGTCTCTTAGGTATATGTTTTATTTTTATATATTTTTTTTAGTTAGGTAGTTATATTTTAGTTCACACTTTTAATTTTTTAATTTAGGTAGGTTATTGTGTTTTTAGTTAAATTTATTATTGTGTACTGTTTATATATTTTTTTTCGCTATAAATAACCATCTTTATTAGATGACTTACTTAATTGGATTTAACGATCTAAAATATAATAAACTCAAAACAAAAAAATGAACATCGATAAATCTTTAAAATCGAATTGGATAGTAAAAACTTCATGTCTATGTGCAGCGATCACATGTTAAGGAACGCAGCCAGCCTTCCTGCTAGTTTAAAGTTGTTATTAATCATATGTTCTCTTTACCAGTAATAAAAGTTAAATTGAATCAAAACGAATAGAACTTCAAAATTTTAACGATGTTTAAAAAAAACGGTACAGTAATTATTAATTGAGTTAGGAGAGATCACCAAGACATATCAATAACAAAATTGCCATCGTTAGCCTCACACTAATACGCGTATTACCACCTGTGATCACCAGGTCCACTTGACCTTATGATTTCCGCCAGAAACTCGACCTTCACAAGAGCTGACCGCATACTGCCCACTCACGGACTACGGGTCAACTCTAGTACGGTCACAACAAAACAAACAATGCAATTCATCACTATACCTATGGCAATAAAGCCTTCGGCTGTGCTATCGGTCTTCCTAATGAGCTTCTCTGGCTCCCGCATCCTTCTCAACCTATCATGGAAACACTTGTGTATTTGCTTTGAGTTTCATGCCCGGAAAGCAACTCGATTTTTCAAATAATTGAACAGGTGAAAAATCGTCATAATGATTCAAGTAGTTATACGTAAGAACAACCGGAATCATCTAGGTTTAGAATGTGGTGCGAACAGTATGATCCACCTCCCGATTACATCCAACGATCAGAGGCGCTACCGCCAGGTCATAAACTGCCATGGGCTACTTGGAGGTGCTTGAATTGCCTCCGAACTGAAGTAGGCCGATGTAAACATAATCTGGCGCGCTGGTGCTATATAGACCAAGCAGAAGCACAGGGAGATTGTGGTCATGACGATTAGATCATTAGATCACCTCTATACCCTACCAGCTATACCGTGCTTGACCTATACTCTGCCGCGGAGGGAAGCGTAAAAGTGGCAACGTTCTCGAAGAACAAAATTTAAAATTCAAGCCAACGACACGATAAGAAGAAGAAGTGAAAATAAACGTCAACTGGGTAGATAATATACGGTATTTTCCAACAAGTCAAATCAGACACCTTCCTCCAAACGTCAAAACAAACAGTTTCCACTGTTTGCACTTCGACTGCACTGGGACTTCGTATGAAATACAGGCAGATGACGACACAGATCCCCGGAGCCAAACAACGCTTTCACCATCAGCCCTTCCGCAATAATAAATCCAAAACTACGTTAAAATGGATACGTTCAAAGACAAGCGACACTACTTTGCGACGCTTTACCCCGCCAACAGCACAAAATAATTCATTTCTGACTCAGGAAAATACCCAGCTGTCAACAAAAACCAACGTTTACAGTACTTTTGTTACACTAAAGCGTGGCTGACTTCCTAACAATAAAAATAACATTGCTTATCACTACGATATTCTTGAATTTGACTATAATATCACAATATTTACTCGACTTTAACTACTATCTAGATTAAAATTTACTCAAGTAACGGGACTTTACTTCAGTTAACCTAAAACACAGTAAATAATAAATAAAAAATTAATGGTAAAATATTATTACTCACATAGTAAACGGTGAAGGGTCTTTTTAAATGAAGTTATCACCATGATCATCATCATGGTAGGCTTGCCGTCCTATTAATCACCTCTTCATCATCACTACCTCTTCATCAATAATATCTTCATCGTCATCACTGTCTCTTCATTACCAATATCATCATCATCACCCTGGTCATTATCTCATTATAATCTTTATAAAAGTTATTATCATATTTAGCTATCTTAAGTCCAATATTAGGCAAAGGCTAGGAGAACTTATCTTTCCAACTTTACGAATAATGAAGTACGTTACGTACCTCATAAATATCATTTTACACCAGTATTCACACGTAAGCTTATAAGACGCTAAAAATTATAATTTAAAATACTCACACTAGACTATTTGCTAGGATAGTAACTGGCGCCACTGCCAGCTCCGACTAATAGTGACTTATGCCAGCTCCAGTAATGTTAAGCTCATTTATCAACTCATGACGATAAGATTAACTCACTAAGCTTAACAGATAATACACGTTCTTATTTAAAATAGCAAAATCATAATTATTTTCTGCTTGCATAGTGGTCAAAAGACTAGACATTATTCTATTTTATGTTTTAAAACTAAAGATTTCGAATTAAATTGCTCTCTGCTCTATTCTTAAATCGAAAAAAATATAAAAACTCACCAGGTTATCTTTGCGATTCAGCAAATAAGGTTACGACACAGAAATACACACGATATCAACTCGCTTTTTCACTTCACCTCACTTCAACAGGAATTTCCAGCGCCTGCGGCACTGCCGCTGACTCCAACTCGGCCGCAATACGTGGCCAGCACTTTAGCGCCTTTGCAGAAGTAGCTGAAACTAAACACACGTTTAGTATCTTTGCACTGATCGCTTCACTCTCGTTAGCACCATTACTGGCGCTAAAGGTTGTTACACAGGCCGGCTGCCATTCAGACAGACTTGTCACACAGACGGTTGACAGACAGACGGTTGGCAGACAGACGGTTGACAGACAGACGCTTGTCACACAGACGCTTGTCACACAGACGTTTGTCACACAGACGCTTGTCACACAGACGCTTTGTCACACAGACGTTTGTCACACAGACGTTTGTCACACAGACGTTTGTCACACAGACGTTTGTCACACAGACGTTTGTCACACAGACGTTTGTCACACAGACGCTTGTCACACAGACGCTTTGTCACACAGACGCTTGTCACACAGACGCTTGTCACACAGACGCTTGTCACACAGACGCTTGTCACACAGACGCTTGTCACACAGACGTTTGTCACACAGACGCTTGTCACACAGACGCTTGTCACACAGACGCTTGTCACACAGACGCTTGTCACACAGACGCTTGTCACACAGACGCTTGTCACACAGACGCTTGTCACACAGACGCTTGTCACACAGACCATTTGTCACCATTTGCAACGCAGGATGGGTTGCGATACTAAAACCGGAGCCTGTCAATGACCCCAAAAGTTATCGACACATTGCACTGCTAAACTCCATCCACAAACTATTAAAAAGGCTAAGAGTAAAGTCACGACACCAGCTCTATAGAAATGACTGTCGAAAAACTACTTTACCATCAAAACGAATAGAATTTGAATACACCTATGTGGATACAACCATCAACCCCACTGAAAAACTATCGGGGTTCTCTCTCCCACGCAGAGAAGTCTGTGCCAGCTCCACAGACTGAGAACTGGATGGGAACGAACTAGATCGTTCGAATTCTGGTGCGACTGGATTGACTCCCCAGCTTGCGGATGTGGCGCGCCTGAATAGGACATGGACCACATTATTCGAGACTGCTGGAAGACTGGTTCACCCTGCAAAAAGACGCAATACAATAGATACAGAATAACGACTGTAATAATAGCCATACGATTTTTAAATAAATAGACAGGTTCCTGTTTTTCAGAATAGGCATGACATATGGAAAAACACTTTTGGTCCATCGGTTAGACCATCAAACAACATTGTAGTTTGTATACACACTCTTTGGACCCTGTCTCTTCACCCCTATTCTCCCATGGATTCACTCAAGTGGGCAAAAGATTCAGATCCAACTTCTGATGACGGAGCAGGAGATTACCTACGCCGAACTCACTAAAAGTGTGACGATAAATACAGCGCTCCGCCTCGCGCTGTATCATGGATTCCAACCATATGTGTCTGAATACCCCTGGCCCACACAGTTATTGAATCTGTGTCCACCTGGGCTTATCGTCTAGCTGAAACAACTTATCGTTGTAATAAATCGGTTTACCAAATCCTCATCTATTACAACAATCACACTTAAAGAAGTTATGGCCAAGCCCACAGCACACTACACAAAGGAGATGTTCACAGTACGGCGGTCCGCACAAGACTGAGCCGCTCGTCACTAGGGCGACCGCTTTTATACTTGTTAAAACATTTCAAAATGTAGCAGTTATGTTTTGTAGTAAACAACTTCCTGTTTGTACATCGAAAACTATAATAAATGGGATTATCTTGAACTCGCCGACACAGCTGAAAATCATTCAGCTAGATCGTCTAATGTGTTACGTTTAACAAACTGGCTTACGTAAGATTGTAGAACGATTAGTTCGTAATTCTGCCACTAGTGGCTTGTGAAGTGTCAGTGTCATAACAATAAATATGGCCTCCCATAAAGTAAATTCTTCGTCGTGTTCCGCGACTAAGCTGTTTTCATCGAGAGACATCGGAGGCATCGTTTGTGATTTCGGACTGCAAAAGATTGAAAAGAATAAAGCAGACCTTTAGCTTGGTTCCCATATTGTTATTTCGACGCCTGCCTTCCGGCAAGATGGAATATTCACGTGGATCAATTAGCCGTAAGAAATCGCTACGCCGCCGCCATTGAGTTGTCGGGTTTACAAAATTTCAATATCCAATTGCATCGAGCTGATTATCATTCTTTATTGGTGTTTTATAATGTTGGAGACTGAATTATACAGTAAGGAGTTGAATTGAGGTTTTATTTCTATCCTACGAGTAATATAAAAATAATAAAGAATATTATTAACTATTGTCCCCTCATATTTAATATTATTTTGTTTGGTAACCCTTAATGTCATCTCAACGCTAGCTGTTTTGTTAAACGTAATTACGTAACTCATTGACAATCGAACTGAACTATTTTCAGCTGTTTTACAAAACCGAGCTGTAATGCGAAACAGCTAGAGTTTTTGAATAACAACGGATTATACAATTCAACTGCGACATATACACACGCTTATGTATATGTCCATAGAAATCATCGGGAGACCACTCTCCTGACGAATTCTAGTACGCGAATTCACGAGTAATGTACTGTACATCTTGATATTATAGCTTCCGTGTGTGGGTGGAGCCCTTCACATCGTGATATAAGCCGACAGATGGCGTGGTGATACGATAGTTGCACGGGCAATCGTGTTGCAGCGGAGAGTAATGGCTCAAATAAATATGGATATCTTTGGTTAGTGCACGGACAGTGGTGCTCAACGTGAAGTTTAAAGACTTGTTTGATCGCTAGGTATTACTGGTATTGTTGGTTTATATGTTTAATTGTATGAATACTTGTATTCTTCTGTACCGTCAAAGATAGTAAAATTACTAACGTAACAGATTTTATCATCCTGAGTAGCACGATAAAAACTATTGAAGGGCTCGTAAGTAGGCAATACTGGAGTTGCGGGTAGGCACACCGAGATGGCAGCACACACGACAAGCAAAAAAGTGACAAAGGAAGTGTTTTATATGCTTTAAAAATATTTATTGCATTTCATATAAGTCATATTTAATTAATTAGAGCACTACTTTATTTAGAATAAAGGAATAAAAGAGTTTAATGTTTTAATTATTAAAGCGCTATCTTGTGACAAGGAAGAGAAATAATTATGTTTATAAGGCGATGGGTAGGCATGCTAGTGGCCACTCATCCTTAAATCTTGATATAAGCCCACAGATGGCGTGGCGATACGCCAATTGCACGAGCAATCGTGTTGCAGCGGAGAGTAATGGCTCAAATAAATATGGATATCTTTGGTTAGTGCACGGACAGTGGTGCTCAACGTGAAGTTTACTCCACATCCGATAATAGGTGACTGATTTTTTTGTAGGAGAAAAATAGAACGATTGCAATAATGCAACGCACACGTCCCTACAAAAAGTATCGAATCGAGTGACTGCTGAACTCAAGGCTACTGCTAGTTACGAGTATAATTCGCCTTATTATAAAAACAGGATTATCTTTGTTACTAGGTTAAAACCATTATACGACTAAATCAAGTTGACATCTAGTAATAACCCACCGTCTCATCTCAAAATATCAACTTGATTTGGTCGGATAATGGTTTAAACCTAGTAACAAAGTTAGTCTGCGTTTTATAATAAGACGGAATGTGTTTAAATTAATAGTTGTCGTTTGGGATTGGGACATGCAATTACATTGTTTTGCTAATTAGAACAGAATAGTTTGGTATCTAGCTAGCAGCAAAACTGGTTCAGCTATTTCCCTTTCGCAGTGTTTGCAAAAATGGCCACTTTTGGCTAAGGTGAGAAGAAAAGCTTCACGTTCTAACTTTAAACTATAAACCATGGGTAATAAAATAGTTTGAAGGGGTATATCTTTGTCTAGACAACATTTTTAATGATATCTCCGTTTCCTTTCAAATAATTTATTTCAAATGAAACAACACGCTGGACCCCGAAAAATACAAGGAATGGGTTTATATTTAAGTATATTGAAGTCCAACATATGTTAAAACTATGTTTTTACTTTGGAACAATAAAATGTAATTACATCACTTTAATATTATAAAGGCGAAAGTTTTTGAGTGTGTGTATGTTTGTGACTTCTTCACGCGCAAACGGCTGGACCAATTTTGATAAAATGTGGTATGCAGAAAGCTAATTTAAGGTGCAGCTAGTAAATAAAAAATGCATATTTACTGACAACTGAGATGAAAAGAAGACATTTAATCCATCGAAACCCTAAATGCATTGTTTTATCTCTAAAAACGTTATCTTTGTAACAAAAAACGTTAAAATACGGCACTCGATAACAAAAACAAGGATTATGTTCTGAAGTGCTATTTTTGAAACGAGGAGTCACTTAAACGAATGGTTTTTCCATAAAAAATATCATTCGTTTAGTGAGTCCGCGTTTGAAAGCTAGCACCTCCGAGGCTTTGAAACGCGATATGTTGGAGAAACAATCGGAATGTGTTTTGAGAAATACGGAAAAAATGAATTTGATTGATTGGGGTCGGAGGATGTACCATTTTTAAACATAATATTTGTTTTGTTATTTATTTATGGGGGAGCAGAAAGAGAAGGCTTTTGCTTAGCTGTGGGACACTGAAATAAGCTTATAATATTTTTTCCAAAACTTTTCAAAATGCTCTGTCTGCCCCATTAGGGATAAAGACGTGTTAGTAAAACCGAATACACAACCGATTTTTAAAAAATTCTGTGGGACCACCTGACAAGTATAAGCTTTAAAACAAACAAAAAAGACTTTTCTAAATCGGCCCAGGCGTCTTCGAATAATTTTGAACATACGTAAAAAAAACATCGCGTCGAATTGATAACCTCCCCTTTTTTAGAAGTCGGTTAAAAATAATTAAGCCAGTAACTGTAAAAAAAATATAACAATGATCTAAAAAGGTTAAAGTGCTCCTCATGACGAATCAATCGAGCCCAAACTCGAAGGGGTGATGTTGTTTTATCACAGAGATGCTATGACCTCCTTCCATCTTCATTATCAGATCAGCTCCATGTTATTATAATATTGCATTGTAACGCGATATACGTTTTCAAATTTTTAGCTCAATCGCAAACCGGGAAGCAGGTCAAATTTAACTTGCAGGATTTGATTACGAACGTAACATAGACGATTAGTGAAACTAAATAAAAGCTTATAAAAATATTCTATGGTGGATTGACAGGAAAAAAACGTAGAATTCTTTCTCTTTCTGTCTTGATAGTGTTTTGATGCAATGCGGCTAGTAACCCATCACTTTTTCAAAGCTCTTACTCGTAGCTTTAAATTCAAACTCCGTAAGTCATAAGTAATTAGGTCATAGTATTTTTTGTAAAGAATTTTAGGATAATTAAATTCACCCCTATTAGCGACAGATATAAGATAGAATAGTGTTTGACAAAAAAATAAAAACAGGAAAATATTTTTTAATAAAAATTAGATAAATAAATTAAAATAATACACAAAAGTAAGATTAAGTTAAATCCCTATTACAATAAACAACTCAACGTTTTGATATTTGCTTATAAAAAAAACACTATAAATACTAACAAATCGTTCTATTGTTAACATTTTAGATATGGCCCTTTAAAAAAAAGTATAATAATGGGGTTAAATAAATGGCACGTGATAGCCAGGTGTAAGCCTCGTGGTGTATTGTATGGGGATGTAGGGTGTCCAGAAAGTGAAGGAAAAAAATAATAAACAACGAATATCTATAATAACATGGCTTTCATCAAAGACAGATTGGAGCTGTATCCCGATGGGAGTGCGCATTACTAGCGCTCTTGCAAGTAAAACGACACCGAGCGTGGTCCGCACTTGGATGGGTGGCATAAAAATCGAGCTCCTCCGTGCTTCGGAAGGCACGTATAAGCCGTGTTGGTCCCGGCATGGCAGTCGTTAAGCAGTAGTAGTAGTAGTAAATTCTTTATTCTTTATTGTACATAAAAAGTCACAATTGAAATACATATGAAACACAAAGGCGGACCCCTGTCAGGGATTAAGCTATTTCAGATGCCTTTAGGCAGCCTGAAAAATCTGACACCAGTGTTGGCCACTTACACACACGAAAAACAAAACAAAATCAAAGACAGAGAACGCTGGTGCAGTCTGGAGGAGGCCTTCGCCCTTGCAAGAGGGGTTCTTTCATTAAAAATTAAAAACAAATAATATCCGAATATAACTTAAAAACACAAATATATTATAGTGAGATTAAACTAAATAACTAAAAACTAAATATAACTAAGTATTAATAAAAACTAAACTAGATATAAATACAATAAAAAACATCAATTATATAAAAAATTTAAAGCTAAATAATATCCGAATTGAACAAATTATTGTTCATACTTTAAAAATATACATACTCATACATTTCGAATTGATAACTACCTCCTTTTTAGGAGTCAATTAAAAATACATACGCCGAATAGTAACAGATTTTGATTAGTAATTAATTTATAGATGCGCCGAATAGTGATTTTGCCGAATATTCGGTTAAAATATTCGGTTCGGTAAAGGTTAAACCGAAAAACGCATCTCTAAATTAATTACTCCCTCCGGGATTTGTTAGGTCAAGCGTATATTTGAGCTCCGTTCTAATAATAATCGCATGTACCAGAGAAATGATGGTCACCCCAATTAGGGTACACACGAGCTAATATTTCCGACACTGATGCCCCTTGTGGTCGATACAGGGTGCTCCTGATTGTTATAAAGGGTGCTTCTATTTGTTACTGCATTTTAAGCTTTAAGTGCGTTACCCTTTTGCTGCTTTCTAAACAAGCTTTTTCTATGGTTTAGTAACTAAGTATTTCTAATTGTATGACGTGAATGTCGTAGAAGGCGACTTAGGAAATACAAGCTAAACAAAGCTTATAAACATTATTGAGACCTCTTCAACCCGTCTGGCCAGCGTGTAGTGGGTGGGTAGGCCAAAGTACACAGAGGGTCGTGCTCCTGCAGTGGAGACAAAAATACCTGATGATGCTTTTTAATTGGCTTTTACTCGTATTACTAACGAGCTGTGGACGCGAGCTTTGCTCAACGTGGAGATTTCGGGATAAAAACCGACATGCTATGTCCTTCCCTGGGTCTCAAACTATATCCTTAATAAATTTCATCAAGTTCAGTGGTTGAAGCGAAAAGTGGAATCAAACAAAAAAAAAATACAAAAAAAATGCTTTTATAATATTCGTTAGGATAGGATTAGGATGATTAAATAGATAAAAAAGAAAAATCCATATTTTATTCACTGGAAAAGATCCTTAGAAAGGACAAGTCCACCTAAGTATATTTGCTCTTCATTTCTTATAGTAAACAAACTATCATTTAAGTACATCCTGGTCTGAGCAAGTTCTGCGTATGTACACTATCACTTTTTATCCCTAACAGGGAAGACAGAGCCGAACGCATGACAAAGGCCACGATTAGCGTGATACTGGCAATAAAGGTGGAAAAACGGACACCGAAATAGTGATAAGTTGCGAGCCGCATGCCTTTTTACTTGATTCATAATAATTATGTTAAATAAGTAGGTTTATAGAACAATAGATATTTTTTTTTCTTATTTTCAAATCAATCGCATTTAACTCTCCTTTTGACTTCACCGTAGTCTGGTAAACTGGTTAAGTAAATTTACGTATATTCGTATTGTTAACCCCCGACAAGCTTTAAAACAAATGAAGAGTAAAAAAAAAACACCGAAACAGGGGTGTCATAAGTTTGACGTCAATGTCTGTCTGCGTGTCTGTGGCATCGCAGCCCTCGAACTATTGAACCAATTTAGATACGGTTTTTTACGTAATTTCATGTGAAAGCAAGTTCCTTTGCGATGGTTCTATTCGTAATGAAAATCAGTTTAGCCGTGTAAAAGTTATTGGACGCTTGTCAGTGAAAGTCAGGGTTTTCCCTAGCAAATAATAGATGGCGCTACGGATATCACTTAATATACGTAGTTTCGTTACTCATCACTAGGTGGCGTTCTTGATAGTCGGAGTATTTTTTAACTTGCCTAGCAAAAAAACTATTTTATTTTGTGTTTAGATAGTCTAATATAGTCCCTAGCGTAGTAATCCTTAGTTACAAGCTAAACAAAGTTTATGAAACGTTAATGAGACTTCTCCAACCCGTCTCCAAATCCTCTAGCTGCTCTGGCCAAGTATGGCTCTGGTAGTACAGACAGGGTCGTGCTTCTATACAGTGGAGACTAAAAGACCTGATGAACAAGAAGTCGGTTCTACTATCAGAGTGAACAAGTTTCCCGGCTTGCGCTATAGCTAACTGAATAAGCTCCCGGCTTGCGCCTTTCAGTGACTCATTTCTTTCACTGGTATGACAACATCCGGTCACCAAACGATAAAATTTCCATTGCCAGGTATCCTTGTCAAAACAAATCAAAATCAATCACATTAAATTATGCTAAGGTTAAATATTTGAGGTTACTGGGGTCCGGACATAAAGGTAATTTTGACATCTCACACAAACATTTGAAAATGTACTCTATTTGTAATGTAATAGGGTTGGAATTAATTTGCGTTGGGGGTCTATTCTGGTGATGTGACAGTCCGATTCGGATACGCGGCCTACTTTCACGAGTTTCCGTTCGAAAATGGAGCGATCGCTCGTTTAGTCTCGCTTAATACGATTTTCAGTTGTCCGGTAAAAATGAGGGTGAGGTTCAAGGACATATCCTGCGATAAACTGCATCGCATTAAAATTGGCTTTGGCCTTCAGTGATTTATGCATTAAAATTGACCTTCGCCTCCTTTTTGACGGACGGGAACAGCGTGTCTGCATTTGCGTACTTTTGTCCGACGTCATTTCGATGTCCTTCTTCTCGAGTCGAAAAGCTATGTGTACCTTAAATTATAGTTAATTTGACCACTGTTTGGCCAAGTGTTTTCGATGTTCTGAAGAAATTAAACAATAAAATAATAAATTTATGAATAAATACTTAGAGATGTTTGATCGATTTTATTTTTGCACACACACATGCTGCAGGCACAGAATTAATAATAATATTACATACAGAACGGAAACTCGCACTGTCCCCCGCAATCTGACGTCCCCGCAACCCCTCGTCTGTTTTTGGGTCTTGTAAGCGCCTGTAACACAGGGTTGTTGCTAGTGGAACGTTGACGTTACGCGAGTCACTTAGGATTATTTAATCATAATGGTGAAAAACTGTGCATATTATTGTTTATCCCCGGAAAACAATAAAGAACGAAAATTTTATAGATTTCCGAGTGATGAAAACAGGTAAGCAAAGCAACAAATTCTGTGGTGGCGACCCTGATTGTTTAACTCACACATTCGTCGTGTGCAAAGATACCTATATTGTTTCGTTTTGTAGTAGTACCAGCTATATATGTTACTCCGTTTCTATGAAGTGCCATACCTGTGCTGCAGGAGCCTGCAGCCGCCGGGGGAGGTGGGGGGACGGGGAAAGGGGACGCATATTGCGCGGTACTTACGTTAGTAATTATAATATCTTTGGCGGTACCTTACGAGATGCCGTTCTATATGTAATACTTATATTAATTCTACTAGCTCTACAATCGCAGGATAAATCCCTAGACCGCGTTCCCGTGTGCGTGTCTCATCAGAGGTCACAGATATGGCACATACGGAACTAGGGATGCTATGATCAATATGCGTTAGTTTGCCCCAGCCTAAAAAAATAGGTTAAACTATATTGAATAATGTGCGTACTTATACAACGTCGAAGGGACATACCCGTAATAAATCGAACCACGGGCTGCACTAGATCACTATAGATATCATCTTCATCATCATCATCATCAGGTCTTTTTGTCTCCACTGCAGGAGCACGACCCTCTCTGTAATACCCGAGCCATACTTGGTCAGAGCAGACAGAGGACTTGGCCTACACTCTCCTCGCTGGCCAGACGGGTTGTAGAGGTCTCATTGATGTTTATAAGCTTTGTTTAGCTTGTATTTCCTAAGTCGCCTTCTACGACATCCACGGGAAGACTTGGAGTGGTCTTATTCTACTCTGCCGGAAACCACACGGCATAACTATAACTATAGATATAATACAATTAAAATAACAGTCAAAAAAACGAAAAAGAAATTGACATTTCCTTAAAGTCCTTATACATTGCCTGGGCGGCTGCACACTTTTGAATGAAAATGCCAGCTAAGAAGCAATGGGTCCATCCGTTCGAGAGCTATGATGCCACAGACAGACACACAGACGAAACATTAGCTTCAAGCTTTTAACACGACAGTGGTCTTAGTAATAGGGTCCCGTTTATACCCTTTGGGTATGGAACCCTAAAATGACCTAAGACTATACGAACAGACTTGAAATATTTCTAAGAAATAATTTGAGTGTATTAAAATGAGTACGTATCAATCTTGACATCTAAATAGTTTTATCAGATAAAAATACTTAACCGGCTTTAAAAAGGAGGTTATCAAATCGAATGTAAGTATTATATATTTTATATAACCGAATACTCGAAGATCTCTGGACCAATTAGATTTTTTTTGTGCTTGTAATGGCTTTCTTGCGAGGTGATCCCACAGAAATTAAATCTAAATTGGTTGTGTAGCTTAGTGATGAAGTTGGTTTTTTGTTTTGAAAAATTATGTAAGTAGTCTTGAATTGAAATGTTCCACCTACACTTAGAACTCATTTGAAACGCGCCTACAAAATAGTAGTTTGTCAGAATGAATAAATAAATAAATATATGTAGGGACAAATCCCACAGATTGTCCCTACATATAGATCCTAAGTTCGAGCCCCTAAGCTAGCCCGAAAGTAAGAGACTCGAGTTCCTTGTGTTATGGGATACTAATTCAATGTTCTTTTTTAACATAAATACATATATAAATAGTTAACCCTTCAAGACCGAAGACCATTTGAAAAAGGCCTTTTTCCAATTTGCCCCGACCGGGCATCGAAACCCGCAACCTCATTGTGGCAGACTAGCGTGCTGACCACTACTACGCCACGGAGGTTAGAAGAGCTAGAAAAACAAAAAATAAGCATTTCTAAGTAAAAGCCACCCGAAAATAAATAACATCCGAAATAAGTGTAAATCTATCTGTTGGAGCAAACAGTAGAAACCGCGGGAGGGAGCAATTTGTCATGCGTTTGAGGATCCTAAACAAACAGACGTTATGGCTGGTGTCAGTTATAGACAGAAGCGGGCATTTGAATCCCACCAAAACATAAAGGTGAAAATGGAAGCCAAGTCAATATCCGACAAAAGAATGAAGATCCAAACGGCTGACAAGTTCTGTAGAGAATTAATGGAATTATTTCATCATATTAGTCACAGGAAGTCTACTGACGTAGACCTGAATTATTGAATTTATTTCTAAGAATCTTAACATTTGACCTAGATCATTTTTGCCAGCAATTCAAATACAATAACTTTAAATCGACTAGGGCAAGTTGAAAATGTCCTTTTTCAAATTGTACCGGGTGTTAGACGTTTATCTAATATATATTATATACCTATGTATTTGTTATAAAATGTAGAATCGTTGAGTTAGAATCAGATAACAAAAGTCTCGAACGTACTTTGGGGCTAGCTCAATCTGTGTAATTTTTCCGTATACACATATATATTATATATTTATTACTGACTGAGGCTTCTATAGTTTTATAAAGATAGATGTGTAAATGGGATCAATAAACCAAGATAAAGAGATTATATTTTAATAAATAGTTTTATTCAAAAATGCAATATCTCGAAAACCACTTGATCAATTTAAGTCATAAATTCTCATGATATAAGCATGAAAACAAGAGTTTTAAATTAAGGCAATCTTACTCCTAAAGTATATTAACATAACCACAGAAGAAATATATGTATTAGTACATACAGAATAGAATCTTCTAAGGTCCCGCGAAATATATAGAACTTAATTTAATTCTGTGATATAAAGTAATCATTGTTTTAAGTGATGTAAGTATATATACTCTTGAATTAAATAAAGATATAAGTAATCTTAAAACCCTTTAAAAATGTAGATAATATTGTATTGAAATGGTTTTGTTTTCCCCGCGAAAAGTATATGACTCGAACCTTCATTTGTTTTAGTTATTATTACTTACTAACAAGTAAAAGCTTTCGTCTAGCTTTCGGCTTTCGGCTGCACATGTGTGTCCTTGTCCTTGACGGGTACAAATACGGTCTTTGTCGTAAATCAAAAATACGTGACGTTTGGTTCGTGGGATGGATGTTGGCAGGTAATGTATGCTTATATGGATTTTTAACCTCTGATGGAATAAAGAGGTGTTATAAGTTTGTCGCTAATGTTTGTATCTTTTTAATTAATAAATACTTATAATGTTATACGTTAGTGTTGCCGCGTGGTTTCCGGCAGAAGAATAGGGCTACTCCAAGTCTTCCCGTGGATGTCGTAGAAGACGACTTAGTAAATACAAGCTAAACAAAGCTTATATCAATGAGACCTCTCCAACCCGTCTGGCCAGCGAGGAGAGTGTCTTCTGGCTGCTCTGACCAAGTATGGCTTTGATAGTACAGAAAGGGCGTGCTCCTGCATTGGAGACAAAAAGACCTGACGATGATGGAAATCGAACGGCGCAATATAGCAGCTTGGACAATAATTGCTTATTTAAGCCACTTGGGAGTTAAACATTAGGACCGCGGGAATCGTCAGCGCATAGTTTTAATTGGTTACTTTCCTACAGTAAGTACCTATCTGATTAAAATTTGAGAATCAGATACTTTTTTATAAACGTCAAAATAAACTATTCTTTGGGATTTGTATGAAATATAGGCTAATGACGTCACAGTTTCTTGGAGTCTAATAGCTCTCTTATTATCAGTTTTTCTTCAATAATAAATCTTAAATCACGTTGAATATGGATATAATCATGACAAGACACATTATTTTTTGACATTTTATTTCCTTAACGTACCAAATGATATATTTTCCAATGATTGACGGCAGAATACGCCGTATGGCGTTAAGTCCGCTAATTGGACACTTTTTTGTGCAAAAGTATAGTATTAAATAAATAAATTTTAATTAATTGAGGATTAATTTACATGAACATTTACTTAGTAAAAGAGGCCTATGTCCAGCAGTGGACGTTATGCGATTAAATGATGATGGTGATGACTTACATAGCGACAACGTGTCTGTATATCTTGTATATGTAGTGCCTCTGTGGTGTAATGGTTAGAGGGTTCGGCTCATACCCGGAGGTCCCGGGTTCGATTCCCGGCGGGGGCAACGACTTTGTGTTCTTGTCCTAGTTTGGTTAGGACATTGCAGGCTGATCACCAGATTGTCTAATAAGTAAGATGATCCGTGCTTCGGAGGGCACGTTAAGCCGTCGGTCCCGGTCACTGTCTTTGACATTGGTCGTTACCTAAAACCATGTCAGAGGCCTCTAAGGCGGTGTTAAAAACTCTGACACTAGTGTTAGTCACTAACACACACGATAAGAAGAAGAAGATATGTAGTAATATGACAATGACAACATACCTACGATATTAGGGTGTTAGTTGATGTCGGCTTGTTTGTAGGTTACACTAATGGGAATAATGTCTAGGAAATAATAGACAATGCTTATTGTGCATGAGAATATCGGAAAAAGCACGTACGAAATTTAATATCTACTAATTTAATACTAATGAAATTACTGCTACATGAAACGCATAAATTTATTGTTATTTAGGTATATATCATAGGTATATAATGTAATTATATATTATATGGTATTATTTGATATGTGTAAATATATTGTATTGCTTTTTGTCGTTCGCATCGTTTTTTCTGTTTATCCCTATGGTTGACTGGGAGAAAATGCTCTTAGCATTAAGTCCGCCATTTGTTAAAAGTATACATAAGTATTTGTACTTTGGAAAAAATCTTGCCCGTGTGGCACAATGCCACACGGGCAAGATTTTTTAGACTAAATTAGTAGTTAACTTTTTTCTGTACCTATGTATATTTGTATTTTTTTATCCTTCTTATTTCCTTTGGAACAATAAATAAAATAAATAAATAAAGGTTTGATAAAATAAAATAAATAAATAAAGGAGAATTTATTATTATTTGTTTAGTTTAATTTAGAGTATAATTTAGTTTTTAATTTAGTTTTTAATTTAGTTGTTAATTAAGAAGATTTAACTGTTATTTTAATTTTATTGAAGTAATAAAGACCTTTCTTATTTAAATAATACGATATCTATCTATCTCCTGGCCTCTTTCCTATGCAGGGTCGGCCCTCCTGATACATTTTCGCCATTCTTGGCGGTTCTGTGTTAACTCTGGACTAATGCCCAGTGTCCTCATATCTCCGGTGACGGTTCCGATCCAGGTGGTCGGGGGTCGTCCTCTTCCACGTCTTCCTTCGTCTATGGCCAAAACTTCCCTAGTGATGTGGTCACTATTTCGGCGCATTACGTGTCCATACCATCGCAGACGACTCTCGCGCATTTTGTCCTGTTCTTTTGGTGTACTTTCATTGTATCAGGAGAAGAGTTTTGGCTAAGGGGTTTTTACGGCCGGTTGCCACCTGACGCCAAGACTGTAACCTTTTTTGCTAGGCTAGACCGCCGCCGTTGATCGCTGACGCGATTCGTCCGCCGCCGATCTTTCTGTCCGCTCCAGCCTGAACGCACAGCACGTCTGCAGCCTCGCCTCCAATTATAATGGAGAAGCCTGAAGACGGGGTTTTTTGACGGAGTGTCCTTCTCCGGCCCGTGTGGTCCGCGGGAGGTATTTGATTTCCCTCCAGCCCCCCAGCCATCTCTTGCAGGATGACTGGTGAGCCCCCCCTATCCGCCACCTGGGGACGCGTTCTCTAGGGATATAGGCTTCCCCCGAGAATCAAGTTAATAAATAATACGATAGTCGTCTGATATTATTTTATTTTTCGTGTGTAAGTGGCCAACACTGGTGTCAGATTTTTCAGGCTGCCTAAAGGCATTTGACATAGCTTGACGACTGCCATATAATGATGACAACCGGGACCAAGCAGCGGCTTACACATAGCAATAATATACAACGCAAAAATATTTTTTTTAGGAAAGCCCTCAAAAAACTATGAACATTCTAATGTTCTTCTTTGAAAAGGACAAAAATAGCAACTTATAATTTATTTTATTATTGCCTATTTGTCACAATTATTTGTGCATTTGACAGGTGACCAATTTGTGAGTTTGTGGCAAACAAATATTAGGTTGGGGACATATCGTCGCTTGCCTCTCTAACTGACGTAACTGACATTAAGCAAAATGTTCAGGGCAAGCTTTATTCGGTTTATGGTTACCTAAAATCGGAGCCAGCTCAACGTTTATCAGCGTGAGCAAAATAAAAATCTGCCTGTATATTGATCTTATGAGTGATAAGAGTACTTCGTGTGGGTATAAATTTTATTCAAATATTATTATTATTATTTAAGTAATAAATTTTCAAAGCAGATACGTTTCTTTGAGAGAACTTTGTTTTCGATTTGGACGGTATTTGTTGTAACTTACGTCGGGCAATTGTACTATAAATCATGTAATAAAATTCAGGGTATAGAAATAATCAGTTGTAATCAAATTACAAGTTACAAATTACAAACACGTAACCATTCGGTATACTGATAGTTTAAAAAAATAACAAATTGTAACAAAAATTTCAAACTTTTGTGTAATTTTTTTAACAAGTGTTTGTAACTTAAGCTTTTTCGTCCAATTAATTGGCAGCCCCTCATCATCACTTCGAACTGAGAGAAGACGTAAATCTATGGATAACTTTTTGAAGTTAAGGAAATCTGTATGACTCAGGACCACGACTTCGTAAGGCTGACTCCTTCTTGCCAGTTTGTAAATAGGAACCAGCTGTGACGGCACAAATACATCTCCAGCTTTCTATAAGGCATAGCCAATTGCGCTATGGGCAGAGTCTCCCTGGTTTTGATTTGACCATGATTGGGCGCGGAAAATTGCAATGCGATCTCTTCGAGATTTGTTGCATTGTTGATGGTGTACAATAACGCAGAAGCTACAATAGAGTTCCGATTTTGTCCGCTGGCTCCATCAGCAAACAAATAGATGTGTTTTAGACCACGAACATCACTGTCTTTCAGATAAATATTTAAAGCCGTTAATATTTCTGAGGATCCTCTTTTGCTTTGTGCTTCATGCCACGTGAAACAAGTGCAAGCTCGTGATGTCATGTCGTAGGTCGTAGATGGTAAAATTATAGGCGGATAGACGTCTTTTATAGAAAAGCGAACTTTCGTTTGTTATTGGCAAGGATATAACTTGCTGAAGATCAAAAGTTGCGCATTTTATAGAGTCAGGAGACTGCTTAGGTAATTCTTTGCATTCGGTTCTCTTTTGACGGAACAACTTTTTTTGTTCAATATGGTTATCATATTTTTCCTGCAATTTTATTTATCTTCGGAATTGCCGGTACGATACGCAATGCATAAACTGCATTGATCCTTTTTGGGATGATGAAAACTCAGATTTTTGGTAGGTTGCAAAACAGGGTTTTATTTCATCGTTCTCTAAAGTCGCCAAAAACATATCATACATCTTACGCAAGGATAAATCTGCATGCAAGTATCCCCGGGAGGAGTTTTCACGGCAATAATGAGATTCGACCCTTGGAAATCGATCTATATGACTTTCGACGAGTTTTCTCAATTTCGAATCACTTTTCTGACGGTCTTTGGTACGACCACCACGATGATCTGTTTCCATTGTTCCGAAAGGTGTCACTCTAGCTAAAGCAGTTGGAAGAGCTCGCTGACTGATACTCATAGTATTCAGGAAAAAATACCCACATACTTTGAATCTTTCCCCACGAACCGTCAAGTAATATTTTAAAGTGACCTGTCTTCTAGACGTTGGACCTGCAGTTTGACGTTGAATTGGAATTTGTTCCACATGCCTTGCTATAAACTCACGTTGACGGTCAACGTTTCCTAGCTTCCAATATCCTTCAAATATTTTTTCACGATCTTCGGGCGCTAGGCGATGACAGCTGCGACTTTTTCTTTCACAGGAATCTAAATTGCAAGTAGGACCAAGGCGTCTTTCTGGCACAACTTTCTTTTTGACTTGTGTCAAATATTCTTTGCCTTGAGATTTTAACTGTGCATTGTCTTTTTTCTTGTTTGTCCGCTTTTTCGAAGAAGGTTCTTCAGCTTCCTTAGGAGCGCCTTCAACTTCAAAAGATTCTGAAAGTGGCATTGCAGGTCCAGGAATATTAATGCTACTTAAAACACTGGGCGATTCAGATTGAGATCGAGTACTATGATCGTTACAAGGAGCATCGGTTATAAAATGTTCCCAACACTGTAAAATTAGACATCTAACACAAGCGCTATACACGTCCTCGTTACAGCCAAGAACTTCACATGTTTGCAAGCGATGTGTCTCAATCATGTTAGGTTTTTCGTACTGTGGAATAATAGGCTGAATAGACTGAAGTGAAGAAACATTTATGTTTATTTCGTCACATAAAGTTGGTTCATCTTCAATGCACACTGTGGTGTTGGTAGATAAAGATGCTTTTCTTGGTCGAGACGACGGAATGACAAAATCAGGGTCATCAGGATCTTCCACATCATAATCACGAAATGGATCTTTGTCTTCGACGTCCGATAGTTTTACATTTTGTTGCTTAGCCAAATTGGAGAGTGGTTTGTCGCCCGCTCCCCTGAATCTTATTTGACGTAACTGAAACTTTGTCCTACCGCATAGCGATCCGAAGGATCACACTAAACGACGTATGTCACTTACGTCGCCAATAGATCTTACAAGTACTGCAAACAAAGTCTTACTAAACGTCGTAAGTGACATAATTCTTTTAGTGAGCTCTAAAATTCAAGAAAGTGTAGATACACCTGCCCCAACCTTTGTGATATCTCAGACTGGTAAAAACATACAGATACGTCGATTAGACAGATCGATTCGTCTTGCAAAATTGATTAAGATGGTGTAGATAACTCAGTTTCGAAAAAAATGTCAGATACGTCGGTTAGAGAGGCAAGCGACATGGTCGGCACGGTCGTGCTAAACTTCCAAACTCACATATTTGGGCGTAAGAATTGAGAAAAAAGCTTTAACAAAAAGCGGATACTAGTATGTTTTAAAGAAGCTTTTGACCATTTAAACTTCATATGTTATAATTTGTTAAACTTTACATTTAAATTCAAATTTTATTTAGATTAGAGTACAAACAATGTATAAATAATTTTTTTTATTGAAATAAATAAAAATACAAATTTACGTTCAGCTCGTACCTCTGTACGATTCTGTAAGAAAATAATTATAGAACTTCCCGACATGGCGAGGTCTGTAATATAATAAGTAATATATTTATTTTTCAATTTTGCTCTATGTAAGTTTTTTCAAATAGGTCAATTTGTTTAATTTAACGTAAACTATTTACACATTATTATCACGTAAGTAACCTATTTTCAAGCTAATAGTTAATAGTCGATAAACATTTCCTACTGCGATTTATCAATCAGATTATCAAGAAATCTTTAGCCTTGTTCTATAATTCTAAATATCAGAGTTTAGTATGCAAAGCCTGTCTTCCATTGTATGTCGGCGCTTTGTATGACTTGTATGACGGTGTAGAGCTTGCAATATCGGAAAGTTTCAATTCCGGACTGACATTCCGATATTGACATACCAGCATTAGACAAATTTTAACCGAAAAAATATACATAATTCTCAAATCCGCAATTACAATTGACGTTTGGAAAACAGTACCTAAGAGGAAAAAAAAAACTGTGTGTCGTGGAAAACTCAGTTGGAATAAAGTTACAAAAATTTAAGCCTCTATAAAAACCCTAAAAATATCCACCCCCTTAAAAAGTTCGTGCCGGAACAATCTTACACATTTTTCGCCTAGTTTCCATCCGCCAAGTCCTTACCATCCAAAAAGGAACTTCGTTCCGATCATCATCATCATCATTTCAGCCGCATAACGTCCACTGCTGGATATAGGCTTACGATAAAGATTTCCAAAATGACCGATCAAGAGTGGCCTGCATCCAGCGTTAGTTACGTTCCAACAAAAAATCAATTAAATCAAATGAAATAAGATCTAGGCTAATCTATAAAACAAAATAAACCTAATTAAAGTAAAAAGTACTAAGTATTTTATATTTTTAATTAATATTTAATTAATGTTAAATAAAATAATGTTAACTCTTCGATATAAATAAAGTTCGGAATTCCGAATTGCATGCACTGTTTGTGTTCTGCGAACTGAAACAAGGCTCCGTTTTTGGCTACGCTTTAATTCTTAAGAAAATTTGTCAACCCTCATACATGGATACGTATAATGTGAGTAAGTACACAATCAGATAAGTATGAATGTATGGCGTCTCGGAAGTGGTAACCTTTTACTAGGAATGCATTTTCCTCATCACTCTGAGTCATGCTTTAGAGGAAACTTAAAATTACTAATAAATAGACAAAAATGCGAATCATGTTAACAGGCGATGCGGCTAGCAACCCATCACTGTATTGATTGCTTTTCCATCTTCTCGCCCACCATGACGCTAAAAGTGGCTTTTGGGAGTTTTGGGTCTTGCGGCCCTGGGCTCTGCATAGAGCCGCAAGACCCAAAACGCTCTGTCTGCCCCATTAGGGATAAAGACGTGATAGTATGTATGTATGTATGTTAAAATTACTTGCCACTAATTCATCTCAAGAGACTTTAAGTACCTAACTATATACAAACTCCTCTGTACTACTAGAGCCATACTTGGTCACAGTATAGACACAAAGGATTTGGCTTACCCTCTCCACGCTGGCTAGACGGGTTGGAGAGGTCTCATTGATGTTTATAAGCTTTGTTTAGCGCATTTCCTAAGTCGCCTTCTACGACATCCACGGGAGGACTAGAAGTGGCCCTTTTCTACTCTGCCGGAAACCACACGGTAATTTATCACATAATACAAGTATTTAACTGACTAGGCAGGTTATTTAAGTTTCCTTTGAGAATTTAAGTGTATATATTTTTTATTATTTAAACGAACATGTACCCAACCACGGTGGTCTCATTACAAAAATGGACAGACATGACACGAGACACGAACCCACAATTTGTGTGAAATGGAGTCATTACACGAAATTAGGGGTGTGAAATCGGGCCTCACGGCAAATCGACGGAGTACATGCCACAGGTTGTGTGGTCTTGATTTTGATGTACAGATAGAAAAATCATTATTTTGATTATAAAGATGTTACTAACTTTTTTGACCGAGCGAGCGAAGCGAGCAAGGTCTCTAAATCGAGTTGGGGCGAAAACACATTGTATGTATGTATGTATGTTTGTACCGCGATAAATGCCGAACCAATGATCCAATTTCAATGAAATTGGGAAGGCATGCAGGAAATATCAATAGAATTTTCAAGTTCGTTGGGCATCAAAACCGGTTCAATAGTTTTTGAAATATTAATAAAAATGTCCGCGATTATGTAGCAAACGAAACCATATCGCTTTCTAACTTTGGTTAGCGCCATCTAGGAGTTATTAAGGAAACTGAATTGCGAATAACACAGAGTACTATAAACTAGCGAATAATAATCGCGAGGTCTAAGCTCGCGGTGAACTACTAGTAATAATGAATTTAAAGGAATATTTCGTGAAGAGGTCTAACGCAACTTTGTAAAAAAAAATGTCACATGCGCTCTGAAGAAGACCTCCAAATGAGACCGAAACATGTCGGCAGTAGCCGACTCTATCTATACGTGAGTAACCCGTTAACTTAAAAAAAATGGTCAGTGTGATAGTGTGTAATTAAAGATATAGTAGGTGTGTAGGTACAAGTAGTTATAGATTTGTCACTAAGCGACTAAGTCGTAAGCGAAAGACATACTAATGAGACTACGTATATTTTTTTCTCTCCCATGCTGGTCTGGGAGAAATAAAAAAACTTAGAATGTACGAGCTGCTTCTCTTCCCACGCAGATCGTAAAAGCCGATCGAGGGAATGGGCAAAAGTGCAAATCATGTTAACAGGCGATGCGGCTAGCAACCCATCACTGTATTGATTGCTTTTCCATCTTCTCGCCCACCATGACGCTAAAAGTGGCTTTTGGGTCTTGCAGCCCTGGGCTCTGCATAGAACCGCAAGACCCAAAATGCTCTGTCTGCCCCATTAGAGAAAAAAACGTGATAGTATGTATATTTTTTTCATAGTTGGGTTATAGGCACACTTTAAGTATATGCAATTTGAAGTGTACATATATCCCGACCATGAAGAAATGTTCGGTCGGTGATATTATAAGGACGAAACAAGGCACCCTTTTCTCTAGAAATCAAAATAAGCTATCTCGCTCTATCAAAGCGTGTCAGGTCCTTGTTGTATAAGTATATAAGTATATTTAAAGCTCTTTGATAAGTATTATCCGAAAAGAAAATTATTTGAGAGGAGAACATTTAAACTTTTAACTTATATTTAGATGTGCTGTGTTGCTCTTTTTTAAATCGGTTCTCAATAAAGACATGATTTGTCATTCGTTTTAAAAAAAAATTGTTGCATTTTGCACTATATTTTTGTTTGCAATTTTTTTTGCATATATTATTTATGTGACATAATACATGTCCAGAACAAAATAATATGTCCAGAAATATGTTAGTTTATTTAATTTGTGTATTCTTTGTCATCGTTACTTTTCAGAAGTTCTTTAAAAATACAATCTTTAACAATCCATTACATCAGAATGAGGGTACGTGTAAATGCCCTTCGAGGAAAGCTGTCAATCACACTGACACGTAAGCGTGTGGTCTTAATTTAACTGACTGACCGAAAAAGTGTTTAAAACATAATCAATTCTGAAGAAAAAGTCTCGCATCATGCACTTTTTATTTAAGTAACTGTTCTTTTTTAAATGCTCTGTCTGCTCCATTAGGAATAAAGACGTGATAAAATATTATGCAGGAATTTAAGGCATAAGCAAGTATATTTGCAAGGGAATTAAAAAAACCCCGACTTTCAAGCGTTCCCCCATTACTTTTGCAATGCTGAACCGATTTCTATTAAACATAGCTAAGAACTACCGCAAGGAAACTGAAATGGCATCGAAATCGGTCCATCCGTTCGAGAGCTACGATGACACAAACAGGGGGTTACTCCATAAAATAATACGTTAGTCGTACGACAGTGACGTCCTATTTCTGTTAAACCAACTAAGACTTTATCATCGTACGTTAGTGCTCAATGTTGCTTGACACAGAAACGCGGAAACGCAGTCTTGTGTATCGCTTTTGGAGTAACCCCCCAGATAGAAATTGGCGGCAATCTTATAACAACCCTCTTTTTTTTGGGGGTTAAAGAAGATAGTTACCCTCCTTCGTTTTTTTTAAAGATGCAACCCCAATGTCTCTCGGAAGGAGTTTGGCACATGCTTAATATATTGATAATGGGCCACTGTTGACGTCATAGACAATTCGAGTGCCATGAAAACAATGGAGTAACTTTATGTTTCCGAGAAAAGACCTTTTTTGTTTGGGGCTTACTCGTAGAAGTCATAAAAATTCTATGTCTATGCGTAGAATAGACCACTCCAGCGTTCCTGTTTTTTATATTTTATGTAATACTAGCTGTGCTCGTGGGCTTCGCTCTCCGTGGGAATTTCGGGATAAAAACTATCCTATGTCCTTTCCTGGTATCAAACTGTATCTATATCAAATTTCATCTATAAATAGGTTCAGAGGTTGAAGCGTGAAGCGATCAACAACAAACAAATATTAAAACTTACTTTCGCATTCATAATATTAGTAAGGATAAGGAAATTTTTTAGTTGTTAATGTTTATCTACAAATAATATGTACCAGTGACGACTTATGGCTTTGAAACCCTAACTATTGGTCTCATAAGAAGGCTCAAGCTCAAGTGGCTGTTTTTCGTAAATGTGTGAAGAAAAGCTTCACGTTCTCTCTTTAAACTGTAAACAGTAGTTCATAAAATAGTTAAAAGGGTTACCTAGGGTTTGGTCAAGACGAAATTTTAAATGATTTTACCGTTTCCTTTCAAATGGTTTATTTTAAATAAGGGCGCCACTGGACACCGAAAAATTCAGGTAGACTCTTACCGTCTTATTATAAAAAGCAGACTAACTTTGTTACTAGGTTTAAACCATTATCCGACCAAAACAAGTTGACATATTCAGATGAGACAATGGCATATTACTAGATGTCAACTTAATTTGGTTGGATACTGGTTTAAACCTAGTAACAAAGTTAGTCTGGGTTTAAACTGTAAACAGTAGGTCATAAAATAATTTGAAGGGTTATCCAGGGCATACTGAAGACAATTTTTTTTAAAACTATTTATATAGAATGGTTCATATTTTCTGTTTCTGGTGTCATATTTTCCAGATGCTTATCAATTTTATCATATACGCGATCACCAATTCACCTGCTAGTGAATATGGCCATGTCCTTTCTTTAATGGGTGGTAAAGTGGCTTAAAAGCCGTAACTAAAGTTACTAAACTAATTTCTTTCTGAAAAAGAAACAACTAAACGCATAATAATAACCTCTTTTTTGTTGTGATGTAAAATAACAGAATTACTAGGTACAGTCACGTCTGTCCGGTAAATGAAAAAGACGTGTATGAAGCTATGCTTTTATTTAAACGAGACGACGAAAGATTTCTGGCGATTTTGAGCTCATGTATGACATCACAAAACGTAGCGTCATCGCAAGATGTCGCCTACATTTGGACAACAAAGTGAACTAACTATATATAACATGAATTCTTGAGACTGCCTACGTGATTCCACACATGAGCTCAAAATCGCCAGAAATCATTCATCGTCTCGTTTTAAACGAGTTGAGTAATAGTTTTTTAATACCTTTTACCAGGGACGGACTGGGCCTGAAGTTCTGCTTTTAGGGCCCGAGTAAGTAAGATGATCCGTGCTTCGGAGGGCACGTTAAGCCTTCGGTCTCGGTCACTGTCTTTGACTTTGGTCGTTATTTAAAACCATGTCAGAGGCCTTTAAAGTGGTTTAAAAACTCTGACAATAGTGTTAGTCACTAACACACACGATAAGAAGAAGAAGAAGGGCCCGTGACGATTTCTATTCAATTTTGTATGTAAGGGGGTGAAAAACCCTCATCATCATCAGGTCTTTTTAGTCTCCACTGCAGGAGTATACTTGTGCAGCCAGACGATTTGGTCTACACTTTTCTCGCTGGCCATAGCTGTTGGAGAGGTCCCATTGATATTTATAAGATTAGCTTAGCTTGTATTTCCTAAGTCGCCTTTCATTCGCCGATATGCAAGGCAAGACTTGGAGTCATCATCATCATCATCAGGTCTTTTTGTCTCCACTGCAGGAGCACGACCCTCTCTGTACTACTAAAGCCTTATATGGCCAGGGCAGCCTACACTCTCCTCGCTGGCCAGACGAGTTGGAGAGGACTCATTGATGTTTATAAGCTTTGTTTAGCCTGTATTTCCTAAGTCGCCTTTTACATCCACGGGAGGACTTGGAGTGGTCCGCTTCTACTCTGCTGGAAACCACAAAGTATCACATTAATATTATAAAGTGTAGGCCAAGACCTCTGGCAGCTCTGGCCAAGTATGGCTTTGGTAGTACAGAGAGGGTTGTGCTCCTGCAGTGGAGACAAAAAGACCTGATGATGAATATTATAAAGGCGAACGTTTGTGATAGTGTGTGTGTGTGTGTGTGTGTGTGTGGATGTATGTTTGTTACTTCTTCATGATCAAATCAAAATCAAATCAAATCAAATCATTTATTGCTTCCTTAATGTATCATACAGGTCGTCATTTAATAAAGTAAGTCGCAATTAAGGACCCTGGCGGGCGCTGCAATGGGAGAAGGGCCACATTTTTGTCAAATTTATGTATAATTTATATTATTAATTTATAGTTTATTATTAGGTATTAATATTCATGCAAATTATATTTCATACGACGCATTACAAGTTTGTTTTTTAATAATAAGTTAAATATGTCAAAATTTATAAAAATGTCAGGAGTTGTTTTTAATTTGATATATTGGCTTTACGGTGTAATTTTGTCTTCCAAATATTCTTTGATTGTGTAATAGCATTTATCAGTCAATAGCTCTTTGAGTTGGTGCAGAAACGTTTTATTATTTTCTATATTTTTGATTGATTCATGCGAAATCATCTAGACCAATTTTGATAAAATTTGGTATGCAAGAAGCTGAAACCCAGGATTAACACAGGCTACTTTTATATTTATCCCACGGGTAACACCGCGAGGCGCAGCTAGCTCTAATAGCCAGTTCGACACTGTCCCTGACTCCTTGACTGGTTTTCTTTATCTCGAGTCTGACAGGCCATGAAATGTGATACGATTGTATGACGAGGTCCAAAGATGACGTGGGAAGGGTAATGAGGTTGTGTTATTTAGTTTGGCGCCAGGTCTATGGCTAGATGAGATAAAACAGACAGACAGACATGGCGAAACTAAAAGGGTTCCTGGTTTACTACGGTAGTCTAAAGAGGAAGCATGCTAAGAAATTCGTAATTTAAATGTTCATAGTCTTCTTCTTCTTATCGTGTGTGTTAGTGACTAACACTAGTGTCAGAGTTTTTAAACCGCCTTAAAGGCCTCTGACATGGTTTTAGGTAACGACCAATGTCAAGGACAGTGACCGGGACCGACGGCTTAACGTGCCCTCCGAAGCACGGATCATCTTACTTATCAGACAATCAGGTGATCAGCCTACAATATAAAGTATTTAACCAAACGCCGGGAATCGAACCCGCGACCTCCGGGTATGAGCCGAACGCTCTAACCACTACACCACGGAGGCAGTCCAATGTTCAATGTTCATAGTAACCTTTAACCTTTACAGGCACTTATACACGTCAATAAAATGAAAATGATCTTTTTCTAATTTGGTCTGGATGTATATCTATACAAGAACATATGTATATATTATATAAAATAAAGTATCGTTGAGTTATAATTGGGATACTAACTCAACGATACTATATTTTATTATTATTTAAGTCTTGTTAACATAAGTACCCATAACTGGGTAACACAAGACTCGAAATTACTTTAGGGCTAAATCAATCTGTGTAAATTTTCCCAATAAATGTAAAACCAAACATAAAATGTAGAATGTATACAGAAAAAGCAAAAAAAAATTAAGTTCTCAAAGAAATCGAAGAAGTGACGTTATATCGTTCGTTACTACGGAAAATGATTATTGCTATTTTCAAAATAAAAAATTGTTTAAAATGATGGACTGAATCACCAAAGGACTTCGTATATTTATTTATATTATCATATCATCATCATTAGCTTTCTAAAATCCTCTGCTAGGCGTAAGCCTCATACATACAAACAATCATGAATGAAATCATTTCCCATTCACCACTGCACCGCGTACTACGGATCTGAATCATAAATTAGCATACAGGTCAAACTAGCTACAAAATGTAGACGACATACAATGAACTTTAGTGTCGTCATGCGATGGAATACAAATAAGTCTATTCTAATACTTGGTTTGGTTTTATAAAGATAGATCTTGGCCCAAAATGGAGCTCGACTTGCAACGTGTCCCAAATAAAATAAAATAAAGTCAAAATTGAATGATTTTTTAAATTTATTTACGAATCTTGTTTAGGTATTTATTTTTGGATTTAGATACCTCTTTCTTCCCATTTCCTCTCGCGGGTTTACTGGAAGAAATTTCATAATGGTGGACTGACTCACCTTAAAATATTTTTAATTAATAAAAAAGACATTGTATATTTATATTGTCATCATCATCACCATCATCATTAGCTCTCCAAAACAATGCAGGTCATAATCCTCATACATACTAAAAATCATGAATTCATGAATGAAATCATTTGCCATTCACCACTGCACCGCTTACTACGGATCTGAATCATATACTAAATTAGCATACAGGTCAAACTAGCTACAAATGTAGACGACATACAGTGAACTTTAGTGTCGTCATGCGATGGAATACAAATAAGTCTATTCTAATACTTGGATTGGTTTCTTAAAGATAGATCTTGGCCCAATACGGTGCTCTACTTCTAATATGTCCCAAATAAAAATTAAAAAAAGGCAAAGTTAAATGATTTTTTTTAAATTTATTTACGAATCTTGTATAGGTATTTATTTTTGGATTTAGATACCTCTTTCTTCCCATTTCCTCTCGCGGGTTTACTGGAAGAAATTTCATAATGGTGGACTGACTCACCTTAAAATATTTTTAATTAATAAAAAAGGATATTGTATATTTATATTATCATCATCATCATCATTAGCTTTCCAAAACCCACTGTTGGCCATAAACCTCATACATACAAACAATCTTTCATGAATGAAATCATTTCCCATTCACCACTGCACCGCGTACTACGGATCTGAATCATATATTAAATTAGTATACAGGTCAAACTAGCTACAAAATGTAGACGACATACAATGAACTTTAGTGTCGTCATGCGATGGAATACAAATAAGTCTATCTATTATTTGGTTAGATAGATCTTGGCCCGAAATGGTGCTCTACTTGCAACGTGTCCCAAATAAAAATTAAATCAAGTCAAAATTAAATGATTTTTGAAGTGAAAACTTCTTTAGCGGCGTTGTGCACTTTTTTTTGGATGGGTAAAAAATTTTAAACTCGCGTCAGGACACGTGGCCTGATCGAAAATTCGTAAGACGGCGCAGGGCGCTTGCGCGAATATTCGTGTGTGTTTATGTTACAGCGTGCTACGCGCATCCATGGATGGTGACAGCAGATGGCTCGACCGTCTGTGTAGTGGCCATACTGCTGTGTATTTGAAAATGATTTTGTTAAAAATGAATTTGGTCATGCTTGTGACATTTGTGACAGACTGTGGTTCAGAAAAGATTTGAAATATTTTATACTGATAATTAAAGCAATTCGTGCAAAATGATTCCCTAACCATTCCAAAATATCAAAAATGCACAACGTTAATATTCAAGTTTTCACTTCTGCCGGCACTCCCAGAGTGCAACCCGTCGTTTTTTTATTTATTTATGTATCTTGTATAGGCATTTATTTTTATATTGTACACGTCGATTAGGTCACTCTTTCTTCCCATTTACTGAAAGAAATTACTTTAGAAATAAGTAGCACTTATGTACTATGTTTACTTTTATAAGGTTTTATTTGTAAATATTTAAAGTGTTCATAAACCAATTAAAAATATATAAATAAAATCAGTAAAATGGCTTTGTTAATTTATTAATAAGTACCTACGAGATGATTGAAAAGATATTCCAGGGCAAGTTGGAGAAAGGCCTTTCTTAAGTGGTCTTGGGTATCTTAACGCATTTGTCATATATAGTATCGTCAATCGTCAGGTTAGTATCCTTTATTACGACGTGAAAAAGAATTATGTTAAAAGTAGGACAACATGAAATAGTACCTTTAATCAATAAAATAACACGACTGTTGTCAGATATTGTCGTCCATTTTCAACTTCCAACCAAAACTTTATCATAGCGTTGCGCTCAATATTGTCATGACACTTTAAGAGTAAATGTCCTAGGTGGTTACTCCATAATAAAAGGCGGTATATTTTCTTGTGATTTGATTATTATTATTGTTTTGTGCTTGTTGCCTGCATATGCAACCTACATACATGTGTATTTAATGTGTATTCGGATACGGTGACTGCTTTCTAGATTAAGTACCTTTATAATAATTTTGTTCTCATGTAAGTGGGTTTGTAATCTGTTTATGAGAATAAATTCTTTAAACCTATAAAATAATAAGTTAGTCGTACGATAGTGACGTCATACTTCTATGTCAAACCAAATTAGACTGCATCGTTATAAGTTAGGCTCAATGTTGCTTGACACTGATACGCGGATACGCAGTAACGTCCGTCTTGCGTACTGCTTTTGGAGTAACCCCCCTGTGCAGGACATTATGGGACAGGGCGTAAATAAGCAATTTTGCTATCGGGGAATACCAATTCTCCATTCAGTTCACTGATTAACATTACGCCTTCCAAGATCCTTCCATGAAATGTTCTGATTGTTTTAAATGGTACGCCCTTGTGATTGTAACTCATTGCGTATGACATTAATTCGTTTTAAATAGATATGGTTATTGCACTATGTACAATGCAGTTACATTACAAGGATAGAGACAGTTTAAGTCCAAAAAAATGCTTGACCAGAGTCAAGCACTACCTAAAACGCAAACAAAATTAGTGAATTAAGTAAATTTTAACTGACTTCAAAAAAGGAGGAGTTATCAATGAATATCAATGAATTCTTTTTTTTTTGCAAAGAAAAACCAAAAAACCAAATAGGTATGAGGTGGGTAAGGCACATACCTAAAATTGGAGATATATTTTAAATACTTTATCTAGTTTTTATCTTAGTTTCTATGATGGTCTAAGTACGTAATTTAAAACAAAATATGAAATTGTTTCTGAGAATAGTGTTGACGAACAATACGACAAACATACGCTATCTTGACGTCATCTTCTTAACAATGGCGAATAATTAGTAAAGACTAATCATCATCAGTGAGTCAGTGAGTTACAGCGATTGAATTTCGTTGGAGATGCTCATTCATTAGTGTGTGAAAGTCCTGCGTATGACAAACGTAAAGATAACCAAAAAAATTCGGCATTTCCATACGTGTGCAATTTGTATGAGAATGTTGTTTTTTTTTGTATTTTGACTGTTATTTTATTATCATTATTGTTGGCGCAGATAGCTAAGATTACGTTGTTTTTATAAGTCCGGCAATCCCACCGGAAACAAACCAACACACAAACAAACCTACGCAGTCTGCTACCACCCTAGATAAGGTCCAGGGAACCTCCTAACCTAATTATGACTTAAATCTAAAACTAATTACAAACGGGATAAAATAATTACAATTATGGAATATCACTTACAGTGTTTATAGTGTCTTCAGGCGGCCTCGCCTGGCTTACTTGTCGAGCCCGAAGTCCTCTTCAGGGTCGGCGACGATTTGGGTCCCTCCACGGGATCCAAGTCAGTGGTGAAGAAAATGGGTCCCTAGGCACCCACCCATGAGCTCATTTTCCCCAAACGAATACGTAGTATTTATAGCACCACTTCAACACAACACAATAGATTTATCTTCTTAGCCGCCACTTCAAGACTAAGTACATAACCTAACAGCGGAACATAATAACAATAAAGTCATCTAGTATAGCCCGTGCTTTGATTTATTACGGGTATGTCCCCTCCCCGTGGGAATTTCGGGATAAAAACTATCCTATGTCCTTCCCTGGGTATTAATCTATATCCATTTCAAATTTCATTTAAATAAGTTTAGTGGTTTAAGCGTGAAGAGGTAACAAACAAACAAACAAATATACAAACTCACTCTCACATTTGTAATATTAGTAGGATAGGATAGTAGGAAGTTGGATAGGATTTATCAAAGTGCACGCACACTCCTAAAGCGCTACTTACGCGTACTTTTGCCAGATAACCTAATGAAGTCTAAAAATAAGATTACCAACTCCATCCCAGCCGCCACCTGCCATAACCTTCCTTGGGAATGCAGTCGACGAGATGTTTGTGCTTGGTTCTTTAGTCGCCTCTTACGACATCCTCAGGAAGAGATGCAGTGGCCGGAGGATATACGGCCATAATACCAGTAACTGCCATACAAAAACTATAAAAAAAAACTATGATCCAAAAGAATGCCGTGTGGTTTCCGGCTGAGTAGAATGGGGCCACTCCAAGTCCTCCCGCGGATGTCGTAGAAGTCGACTAGGGAATACAAGCTAAACAAAGGTGATGAAACATCGATGAGACCTCTCCAACCCGCGTGGCCAGCGAGCAGAGTGTAGGCCAAGTCTTCTGCTCTGGCCAAGTATGGCTCTGGTAGTACAGAGAGGATAGTGCTCTTGCAGTGAAGACAAAAAAGACCTGACGATGATAATGATGATGACCCAAAAGATCATGCGCGAATGTTCCATTACCGGATACCTATAGTCATAAAATCTAAAATGTGTTGTGTTGTGAGTAATAGATGTGTAAGATTGGAAACCCCAACGGTTCTCGGGAAGCTATTGACGCAATCTGGGTATCTGGAATGGATAAATAGGAAGATTCATTACCCGACTACGGGAGCTAAAAGAATGGGTTATGATGATAAGAGTAACAAAGCTTAATAGTCTAAACAAACAGAGCACAAGGCCGCAAGTGTTAGCAGTGTTGAAAAAGGAATCAAAATAGTGAAGGGTTGCTAACTGCCTTGTGTAGCTATAAATTTCATTTAGTTAATCGCCTCTGAGACTTGCAACTCTCTCTCTATCGCACAATACGGGTCGGGAGGCAGAGCGGCGTGAAACAGATATATTTTTTGCAAATACCTACTCGCGACGCGTATCGGCACTATACAATCCTCCCATTTCCTTGATCGGCTCTTGTGCGTGGGAAGAGAAGCAGCTGGCACATTTAAAGTTTTTCCTTTTCTCCCTGACTAGAAGATTTTTTATAAATTATTCGATGAAATTCCATTACGAAAATCATACTTATATCATTATGTTCACTGTTTTGAGAGTGTCAAATCGTCAATCATGGAGCTACATAATGTAAAATATAAATATCAAGACATATAATAAAGCAGTAAATATCGCATCAAAGATTTAAATGTTTATTCAGTAATTGGACCTTTACAGGCACTTTTACTACAAGACCTCCCGTGGATGTCGTAGAAGGCGACTTAGGGAATACAAGTTAAACAAGACCTCCCGTGGATGTCGTAGAAGGCGACTTAGGGAATACAAGTTAAACAAGACCTCCCGTGGATGTCGTAGAAGGCGACTTAGGGAATACAAGTTAAACAAGACCTCCCGTGGATGTCGTAGAAGGCGACTTAGGGAATACAAGTTAAACAAGACCTCCCGTGGATGTCGTAGAAGGCGACTTAGGGAATACAAGTTAAACAAGACCTCCCGTGGATGTCGTAGAAGGCGACTTAGGGAATACAAGTTAAACAAGACCTCCCGTGGATGTCGTAGAAGGCGACTTAGGGAATACAAGTTAAACAAGACCTCCCGTGGATGTCGTAGAAAGCGACTTAGGGAATACAAGTTAAACAAGACCTCCCGTGGATGTCGTAGAAGGCGACTTAGGGAATACAAGTTAAACAAGACCTCCCGTGGATGTCGTAGAAGGCGACTTAGGGAATACAAGTTAAACAAAGCTTATAAACATCAGTGAGACCTCTCCAACCCATCTGGCCAGCGTGGAGAGTGTAGGCCAAGACCTCTGGCAGCTCTGGCCAAGTTTGGCTCTGGTAGTACAGAGAGGGTCGTGCTCCTGCAGTGGAGACAAAAAGACCTGACGATGATGAGGCACTTTTACACGTCAGTAGATATAATTTACATTACGTGCTACCGGGACCAGCGCTTCGCAACGACCTCTGCTGAGAAGACTGTAAATTAATAAAATTATTTAAAAAAATGTCTGTATGTATGTTCACGATAATCTTCGGAACTACTGGACAGGTATTCACGCGGTTTTCACTCAGAGCAATATAAAGGCTTTGTTTTATTAAAACCGGATATTAGGAAAAAAAAATGTCGTCATCTTTAATTTTAAAGTTGAAGTGTTTAAGTAGTATACATACAATGTGGAAGGGACATACCCGTAATAAATCGAACCACAGGCTATACTTGATCACTACGTTATAATAATAAAATAACAGTCAAAAAACAACAAAAAAAATTGACCTTCCCATATTAATTTCTCGGGCGGCTGCACATTTCGTAAGGAAATGTCGTTTTTATTTTAGTTTTTGACTATTACTTTTATTAAAATTATACTCAAGTGATCTAATATAGCCAGTGGTTCGATTTATTATGTATGTCCCTTCCACGTTGTATACTAGCTCAATGCTGTAAATAGTATATTTCTATATTTAGCCGTGCAAGTTCACTGTAATGCGAGCCACGGCCATTTTTCCCATTATTCACATTACAAGTATCAATATTTGGAGTCGTGACTTGGTAACTAGATGCTGCCACACAGATATAGAGTAAAACGTGCTGGTATATTGTATGTTTCTTTTGTTCGGCAAAACATGAGTTTAAAAAGAAAAAAATCATTCTGACAAGAAAGAGGGGTGTTATAAGCTTGACGCTAGTGTCTGTCTGTCTGTGTGAGGGCTCGAGGATGGACCAATTTCGATAAGTGTAAGCTTCTTCTGGTTCTTAGCAATGATTGATGAAAATCGGTTCAGTCTTTTGAAAGTTATTGGGTGATAATGATTTAAATTCGGGGTTTTGTAATTTACCTGACAAATAATAGATGGCGGTACGATATCAATATATAATGTAGTTCCGCCAATTATCGCTAGATGGTGTCGTCGGTTTTCTTTTAATCTTATATTTTTATATATTAAATAAACTTGTTTCGTACAAGCTTTTATTTTGAGGCCTAAATACTTATCAAGGCAACTGTAACAAGCCCAAACTTGATGTAGTTGCATTGTTTTATCGCAGAGTTTCTATGACCACTTTCCAGCTCCATCATCAGATCAGCTCCATGTTATTATAAAATATTGCATTTTCTCGAAATATACTTACGTAATATGTTTGCAAAGTTTCAGCTTATTCGGGAAGTTGGGCAAATGTTAATTGCATTGACAACGGAACAGGTGAAACTAAATTAAAGTTTGTAAAAAAATAAAACATAGAATGCTCCAACTGCTTCTCTTTCCACGTTAGTAATTCCTTAAAGTACACAAAAACCAATTAAAAACAGAATAACATTAAAATCAACATCAACAGTGGGCGTTCTTATCGCTGAAGGCGATATAAGCGGACAACCGATGGATGGAGAGAATATAGTGAAAGTGTTCTCTTTCCACGTAGGTAGTTAACTAGATAACTTGACTCGTATATAGGGTTACCATCTCTAAAATTTCGCAACCAGGACTAGACGCGTGAAATCCCCGTACCTATTTTAGAGCCCACAACCCGGACATGTCGACAGGTTTTTTTAACCTGTGCAAGACTTAAAAATTTTAAACCTAGATAACAAATGAATTCCCGCCCGGACGCTCCCCGGATGCCCTCTAACTTAGGACAAATCCAGGGGAACCCGGACGGATGGCAACCCAATACACAGAAAAACATTAATATCTATAGTCTTATTGCAGAAAGCGATATAAGCGGTTTCATCCAGACAACCGATGGATGGAGGGAATATAGTAAAAGTGTTAACTCTTTCCACGTAGGTAGTGAAGTAATATCTTTTTTGTTCTATGAACGTAAGATATTCTTTGTAGTAGACAAATTTTTTTTTACAAAAAATACACAGTATAACATTAAAATCTACAGTCCAGACCGCCCATGGATGAAGAGAATAGTAACACGTTACTCTTTCTACGTAGGTATTAAACTAGATAACTATACTCTTATATCGACGCCTCATCGAAGTCAAGAGCAATCACACTAATTATTATAAAGGTTTATCAATTATGATAAAATTTGGTATGCAGAAAGTTGACGCCCTGGATTAACACATAGGCTACTTAATCGCGGGTAACACCACGGGGCGCAACTAGTCCTATCCTACTAATATTATAAATGCTAAAGTGAGTTTGTATATTTGTTTGTTTGTTACCTCTTCACTCTTAAACTACTGAACCGATTTGGATCAAATTTGTAACGGATATAGTTTGAGACTCGGGGAGGACATAGGGTACAGTTTATCCCGAAATTCCCTCGGAGAGCGAAGCCGCGGATACAGCTAGTTACTAAATAAAAACGATTATTACTAGAAAATAACATTTTTTAAACTGCATCGCACTATATTTGTCTTTAGTGTGGAAGACACATCTAGCAATTTACCGTCTTGTAAAATGACTTAACAATTTACGAAGTAAAAGAGATCAGTTGACAAGTTTTGTAGTTTTATGCACAAATTAAGATGTCTTCAAGGTAGACACAGATACAGAAATATCGTGCTTTGTATAAAGTAGTTATACAATGTCCTTTTTTATTAAGTACAAACATTTTAAGGGGTGATTCAGTCGATCATTTCGAACAACTTTTCTCAATAAATGTACATCGAAATACGAAAAGAAAATTTTCATTTTCCATAATAATGATATCACGTGACTACTTCGATTTCTATGAAAACCTAATTTTTTTTTGTATTTCGATATACATTCATTGGGAAAAGCTGTTCAATGTGATGGTCTGAATCACCCCTTAAAATATTTGTACTTAATAAAAAAGGACATTATATACTCCTAGACCAAATGCAAAGACCAAAAGTGCTATTTTTTGAAACGCAAAGTCACTTAAATGAATGGATTTCCATATTTCGACACATGTGATATAATATATTCTGGGTTTTTCCTGGTCAACAGGGATCAAACCTTAATCTCTGCGACTTTCATAAGACTTTATGTAATTCATTATGCACTATGTCATAGAGGTGCATGCAGGTCAAAGGGCGAATGAAACTAAAATACATTTATGTCCTTACATACGTACACTGACACGTCTTTATTTCTATTGGGGTAGACAGAGCACTTTGTGTTTTGCAGCTCTTAGCAGAGGTTAGCTGATGCAGGCATAACCTGGCCCGATGGCGGTACATTGATGATTCCGCAACACGGTGTGAGTGTGGGCATAGCGACCAGACTATCTCACATCTCCTAATAACTGCTGCACCAGCTGCACTAAACGTGACCTCGGACAACGCTGTAAGAGTGGCATCTTTTTGGAGGGAAAAAAATTAATCTTCTTCTTATCGTGTGTTAGTAACTAACACTAGTGTCAGAGTTTTAAACCGCCTTAAAGGCTTCTTACATGTTTTTAGGTAACGACCAATGTCAATGACAGTGACCGGGACCGACGGCTTAACGGGCCCTCCGAAGCACGGATCATCTTACTAATCAGACAATCAGGTGATCAGTCTACAATGTCCTAACCAAACTAGGACAACAATACAAAGTCGTTGCCCCCGTCAGGAATCGAACCCGCGACCTCCGGGTATAAGCCGAACGCTTTAACCTCTACACCACGGAGGCAGTTATTTAATTTTTTGAGCCAACGACACGAAAAGAATAAGAAGCTGACAGAGCCCAAGGCCGCAAGACCCAAAGGACATTTTCATGCGAGCGGGAAGATGGAAAAAATTGAAATAGTGATGGGTTGTTAGTCGCATCGCCTGTAAGTAAACTGGTAATATTTTCTTTATTTGGTTTCAACTGACCACTTTTTAACACCAGTACTGGCAAACAAAGAGACACTTGAATATGTTATACTTTTCTACTAAGTACTATATTGTGGACTATACTTACGTACGTGGACTATATTCGTATAAAGTTAGATAGAACATAGTATAAAAATAACTATCTGTATTACGGAATAAAAAAAATGTAGCAAATATAAAAAATAAATGAATGTATTATTTAATAGTTCTATTTTAGATATGTACATTGAATAATTTTTTTTTGAGTTTCTGCGTCAAAAACTGTGCGTCGGCCGGGAATCGAACCCGGATCAACTGCTTGGAAGGCAACTATGCTGACCATTACACCACCGACGCAAGTGTTAAGACTATCCAAGTTGAGTATTACTTTATATTCTATTTAATTCAGAATGCAGCGAGCGTGACCAAATCTAGGTTTTGTAATCATCTGACGTCATTCTGTTTACGTCACAAAATCAACACTTGCAGACTGACAACTTTCTATCGGCTGATGATGTTTGGAATGATGCATTACGTTTTATTTTTAATTTGTTTTTGATATTTAGCCCACCATCCAAATTTTAGGAGCATGTTCGGTCACTGAACTACTTTCTACAATAAAAGTTTATAAAAATCGTTAAAAAGAAATCTAGTAAGTGGTAAATATTTTCATTTAATCACATTAATCTTTATTTTGAGGACAATGATACCTATCCTTATCCTTACTAATATTTTAAATGCGAAAGTGAGTTTGTATATTTGTTTGTTTGTTACCACTTCACGCGTCAACCACTGAACCTATTAAGATGAAATTTGATATGGATACAGTTTGATACCCAGGGAAGGACAAAGGATAGTTTTTATTCGGGTCACATTTTTAAACCTAATAAATAACATAAATTATAATGACATAGACCAACATACCACAATTTTAATAATGTGTGGTGACAGTTCCTCTATTACAGGAAGGAACTTAAAAAAAGGTATAGACAAAATCAAAGATTTAAAACAAAAAAAGGATTGTAGATTTATCATAAGTGCCTTTCCATATTCAGACAATTTAGACAGTAAAAGTAACAGGCACATACATGATTTAAATGTACATCTGTACAATATGACTTATTGTCACGGTGACTTTATTTTTTATTTAGATATAAATAAATTTATTTGTAATTTTAAGTTGACTCTAGATACTATGTATCTGCCTCCTAGATATAAGCGACTCTTAGCTACATTAGTAGCTTATAATATACAAAGTAGTGTTGTAAATAGTACAACTAGTAACTCTAAATTAAACACAGTACATTGTAGTGCTGAATGTACCATAGCTGGAGATACTCAGTCTGATTTAAACTAATGAAAAAGACAACAGTCAAGGCCAAAGAGTTAAATATTATTCACCAAAATATTCAGGGCCTGACTAGCAAATTATTGACCGAGCGAGCGAAGCGAGCAAGGTCTACAATTCAAGTTGGGGCGAAAAAAACATTGTTTGTATGTATGTTTGTATGTATGTTTGTATGTATGTATATATGTTCCGCGATAACTCTCGAACCGTTGAACTGATTTTGATGAAATTAAGAATGAGTGTAGCAACTATTCATAGAATTTTTAAGTTCGTTTGGCATCAAAATCGGTTCAGCCGTTTCTGAGATAAACGCATTTTGGTGAAAATAATTATTGGTCTATAACTTCCGAACCGTTGATCAGATTGGGGTGAAACTTGTTATGTCACGAGATAGTATTACTATATTTAACCGAATAAAATATTTTTGGTTAATAAGCAATTCTTTGAGTAAAAGTAAACTCGAAGAAATTATTTTTATACGACATTATTAGCTTATGCGCGTTGTAGAAATGGATTTAATGAAACAGCACCATCTAGCGGATTCTTAAAGAATTAATAGGCATGTTATTTGGGGCATACCAAGATGTTATCAAACTGATTTTTATATGTTAACAGGTATAATGCTGTCGAATAATGATGATGAATCTACTTTGGATTTTAAATTTCCTATGTAACTTATTTAAGATTGCTATATATTTGTAGGCAAACTCGTGCCTTGAGTTCATTCAAATGCCGATAACTTTTTTTAGAGAGTACCTCCGCTGCCGGCGCCGGCTCCTAAAAATATCACTATACCTACCAAAAATATCACTATACCTACCTACCTATAGCTACCAAAGCCCTCCGCGCCCTTTCTACATCAGCATCATCTTTAAGGTCGTCGGTAAGAACATGACCTAAATATTTAAAAGTTGTAACCCTTTTTAAATTCATCCCTTTAAGGGTTACAATTACAACAGGTGTATTTTCAAGACACACCGTCGGCCTTAAAGAGCATGTACTCACACTTTTTTACATTATATGAGAGTCCGCGCGTTGATAGATTCGTGGTTGGCCCCAGGAGCAGCATATCGTCCGCGTATGAGATGTTGTTGACGGCAACCCCATCAACACTGCAAGCGACTCTCATACTACTGAGCTCAACTATGAGATCGTTAACATATAAGTTGAAAAGCTTGGAAGACGTAAGCCCCCCTCCCCCCCCTGCCTCACCCCGCATACTGCCGGCAGCCGAGATTTAAAACACCGGCTGCCGGCGACAGCACTCAAAATTTGCCGTGAAGTGTAGGTTAGGTTCGTTAGGTTCGAGAGGAAGAATCTTTACCAGAACACGGATCCCATTCCACCCATGATCCGATCGCGGACGACTGGCCAAGTTTCATGCTCACGTACGCAATTTTCATTGACACTTGCCTGTTCAATAACTGTGCACAAATCGCAAGGACTTTGAATAAAGTAGTCGTAGATATTGGCGTTAAAGAGTTGGCGACCGGGTGTATAATCGTATAAACGTTACTGTTTCAAGTTACGGATATTGTATTTGATCCAGGCTTTGATTTAAATCTAAGGAAAAAATTTTAAAAAATGAACTTAGCAGCTCAGAATAGATGAAGAAAGAAGGTTGGAAAATCTGAAAAAAAAAAACACAGTTTCACTGGATATTAAAATTTATTTTAATCTGGGGGCACCGGAGTTTCCCCTGCCAAGACGAGCCAAGCGGAGCGCCAGGGCACTACCTTTCATTTTTTTTAACTCTCATAACTTTGCTTTGGATTTAGATTTTATTAATGTCTGAAAACCCCCGATTTCGTCACTGATTCACTCACTGATCATCAAAATTCTTAAGGTACTTCCTAAAGTCCTAGAATGCTGAAATTCGGTGTGTAAGCTAATATTACTACAAAGACAACAAAAAAATTAAACAATCAAATCCAACTTAACCTATTCCCTTGGAATGGGAGGTGGAAGTTTATAGACTCGTGGCTTGGCCGTTTTATTTCACACACGATAAATGAATGCCTATGAAATCTCATCATCATCGTAACGGTAGCAAAACGGCCAAGCATCACGTTTTGACTAAAATGTAGAATATGTGAAGCTAGGCCTGGTGAAGTAAGGGCGCATAGATCAACAATCTTGGCTCTACATGAGATCTGACCGCTTTTTCATAGATTTTGATTAAGGTGTAGTGTAGAGCTTGTAGGTTTAGAGTGTGAATTTTGGAATAATAATCGCGAGGTCTAAGTTCGCGGCGAACCACTAGTATTAGAAGTAACATTAATATGTACTGATATGTACGTACATCTCAAATAAGGAGTAACGGGAACTTTGAAATAGCATGGTGAATTCTAAGAACAAAGCTCTCACAATCGGTTCAGCCGTTTCTGAGATAAACGCATTTTGGTGAAAATAATTATTGGTCTATAACTTCCGAACCGTTGATCAGATTGGGGTGAAACTTGTTATGTCACGAGATAGTATTACTATATTTAACCGAATAAAATATTTTTGGTTAATAAGCAATTCTTTGAGTAAAAGTAAACTCGAAGAAATTATTTTTATACGACATTATTAGCTTATGCGCGTTGTAGAAATGGATTTAATGAAACAGCACCATCTAGCGGATTCTTAAAGAATTAATAGGCATGTTATTTGGGGCATACCAAGATGTTATCAAACTGATTTTTATATGTTAACAGGTATAATGCTGTCGAATAATGATGATGAATCTACTTTGGATTTTAAATTTCCTATGTAACTTATTTAAGATTGCTATATATTTGTAGGCAAACTCGTGCCTTGAGTTCATTCAAATGCCGATAACTTTTTTTAGAGAGTACCTCCGCTGCCGGCGCCGGCTCCTAAAAATATCACTATACCTACCAAAAATATCACTATACCTACCTACCTATAGCTACCAAAGCCCTCCGCGCCCTTTCTACATCAGCATCATCTTTAAGGTCGTCGGTAAGAACATGACCTAAATATTTAAAAGTTGTAACCCTTTTTAAATTCATCCCTTTAAGGGTTACAATTACAACAGGTGTATTTTCAAGACACACCGTCGGCCTTAAAGAGCATGTACTCACACTTTTTTACATTATATGAGAGTCCGCGCGTTGATAGATTCGTGGTTGGCCCCAGGAGCAGCATATCGTCCGCGTATGAGATGTTGTTGACGGCAACCCCATCAACACTGCAAGCGACTCTCATACTACTGAGCTCAACTATGAGATCGTTAACATATAAGTTGAAAAGCTTGGAAGACGTAAGCCCCCCTCCCCCCCCCCTGCCTCACCCCGCATACTGCCGGCAGCCGAGATTTAAAACACCGGCTGCCGGCGACAGCACTCAAAATTTGCCGTGAAGTGTAGGTTAGGTTCGTTAGGTTCGAGAGGAAGAATCTTTACCAGAACACGGATCCCATTCCACCCATGATCCGATCGCGGACGACTGGCCAAGTTTCATGCTCACGTACGCAATTTTCATTGACACTTGCCTGGGCAATAACTGTGCACAAATCGCAAGGACTTTGAATAAAGTAGTCGTAGATATTGGCGTTAAAGAGTTGGCGACCGGGTGTATAATCGTATAAACGTTACTGTTTCAAGTTACGGATATTGCATTTGATCCAGGCTTTGATTTAAATCTAAGGAAAAAATTTTAAAAAATGAACTTAGCAGCTCAGAATAGATGAAGAAAGAAGGTTGGAAAATCTGAAAAAAAAAACACAGTTTCACTGGATATTAAAATTTATTTTAATCTGGGGGCACCGGAGTTTCCCCTGCCAAGACGAGCCAAGCGGAGCGCCAGGGCACTACCTTTCATTTTTTTTAACTCTCATAACTTTGCTTTGGATTTAGATTTTATTAATGTCTGAAAACCCCCGATTTCGTCACTGATTCACTCACTGATCATCAAAATTCTTAAGGTACTTCCTAAAGTCCTAGAATGCTGAAATTCGGTGTGTAAGCTAATATTACTACAAAGACAACAAAAAAATTAAACAATCAAATCCAACTTAACCTATTCCCTTGGAATGGGAGGTGGAAGTTTATAGACTCGTGGCTTGGCCGTTTTATTTCACACACGATAAATGAATGCCTATGAAATCTCATCATCATCGTAACGGTAGCAAAACGGCCAAGCATCACGTTTTGACTAAAATGTAGAATATGTGAAGCTAGGCCTGGTGAAGTAAGGGCGCATAGATCAACAATCTTGGCTCTACATGAGATCTGACCGCTTTTTCATAGATTTTGATTAAGGTGTAGTGTAGAGCTTGTAGGTTTAGAGTGTGAATTTTGGAATAATAATCGCGAGGTCTAAGTTCGCGGCGAACCACTAGTTGCAATTAGAATTATATGCAAACGATAGGGATTTACATGTAGTATGTTTAACTGAACACTTTTTGCAGTCACATCAAGTACAATTTAATATTGATAATTATTTAGTCTCTAGTTTATTTATTAGAAAGATTAATGAAAAAGGAGGCAGTTTAATTTTAACACGTAATGATGTAAAATGTAAAGAACGCAAGGATATTGTGAGCCTGTCGGTTGAAAGTATTGTTGAATTATCCTGCGTTGAACTAGAAAATTGTATTATAGTATGCGCGTACAGACCCCCAAAAGCTGACTTTAATACTTTAGAAACTGTAATTGAAGATGTTTTGAGAAAATTAAGTTCATGTCGCAAAAACATAATATTGTGTGGCGACTTTAACGTAGATTTATTAGCGTCTGATAGCACCGAATGTATTAGATTTTTGAATTTATTTAAGTCATTCAATTTGTTCAATTTATTTTTAGAACCAACTAGAATACAAGGCGACTCTAAAACATGTATAGATAATGTTTTCTGTGATTGCACTGCTGTTGATAAAGCTATAATTAAAAATATAACATCTGATCATTTTGGTCAGTTCGTGAAATTTGCCAACAACGCAGTAGAAGTAGAATTACCTGAAATAACCTACAGAGCTATTACTAAAGATAAAATTAAAAAATTTAGGGATACAGTTTCGAAAAAATTACCGTTAATTGAAGAAACTCGGGATGATCCGGATATTTTGTATAATAAAATGTTCGGTGTGATTGAATCAGAATTTAATGATAATTTTCCACTTAAAAAGGGAAAGAAACGTAATCGGAAAAAGTTTAGCGAATGGGCTACCACAGGGATTCATATTAGTAGGAATAGGCTATATGAATTATTAGCTATGAAAGCTTATAACCAAACACCTAATTTCATTAATTACGTTAGAACTTACTCAAAGCTTTTTAAAAAAGTATGTTTATGCGCGAAGTCGTTATACACCAGGAAAGCTATTCTAGATTCTAAAGATAAAATAAAGACAACCTGGAATATTATTAACACTGAAACCGGGAAAAACAAGCAACGAGTAAATAAAATTGAGTTAAACATTAACAATAAGGTTCTAGACACTAGTGAATATGTCGCACAATACTTTGAGAACTTTTTCACAAACATTCCCCTAAATACAACCGCCCCACTAATGTCCTCATCTAGGAAATCAAAAAAGCTATTAACCAATTGCGTACCTAAATGTAAAGATAGGCTAATATTCAAATACGTCACACCTAAAAATATCATTGATATTTTTAAAAGCTTGAATAATAAAAAAACTGGTGATTTGTGGGACATTTCTGTATCCGTTATAAGTAATATTATAGATGTAATTGCGCCTTACTTAGCTTCCATATTTAATAAATGTGTAGACGCGGGATCTTTCCCTGACATGATGAAGTTAAGTAAAGTTATCCCTCTATTTAAGACTGGTGACAGAAATGATCCAACAAATTACCGTCCCATTTCTATTCTGCCAGCACTGAGCAAAATATTCGAAAAGATAATTTTTAACCAATTATTAGATTTTTTCAACAAAAATAGTCTGTTCCATGGTGATCAGTATGGATTTACTAAGGGTCGATCAACAACGGATGCAGGTGTTGCACTATTACAAAACATCTATGATGCTTGGCAGTGTTGTCAGAATGCAATTGGTGTCTTTTGTGACCTCTCCAAAGCCTTTGATTGTGTAGACCACAAAACCCTTCTATCCAAACTTGAGCACTACGGAATAAAAGGGAAGGCTCTTGAATTGATTGAATCTTATTTGAGTAGCCGAATTCAAAAAGTTAGTGTAAATCAAGTAAAATCTGAAGGATCAACCGTAGTGATGGGTGTGCCCCAGGGTTCGATCTTGGGTCCTTTGTTGTTCCTGATCTATATTAATGATTTACCATATTATGTTAAAGATTGTAAGGCTGTACTTTTTGCTGATGACACTTCCCTTGTTTTCAGCGTAGATAGGAAAACTGACACCTCTGATGAGATGAATAATATATTGTCGCAAGTGTTGGATTGGTTTACAGCAAATAATTTAGTATTAAATGCAAAAAAAACGAAATGTGTAAAGTTCTGCTTACCAAATGTTACAAAAGTTCCAACACGATTATTTATTGATAAGGAAGCAGTAGATATGGTTGATAACACAACATTTTTGGGAATAACGCTTGATTCAGGGTTGCAATGGGGTGCCCATATTCAAAAATTAGCTGGAAAACTTAGCTCTGCGGCCTATGCGGTTAGAAGAATTAGGCAAATGACTGACGTTGATACAGCGCGTTTGGTATATTTTGGGTACTTCCACAGTGTTATGTCCTATGGAATATTGCTATGGGGTAACGCTGCAGATATAAATACCATATTTGTTTTACAAAAACGCGCTATCAGATTTATATATAAATTAGGTGCTAGAGAGTCTTTGAGGGAACTATTTAAAGACATAAATATTTTGACCCTCCCTTCGCAATTCATCTATGCGAACATTATGTACGTGCGTCAGAATATACACTCATTTAAGAGAAATTGTGATATTCATAGTATTAACACGAGAAATAAAAATAAATTAGCCATCACAGCTTTGCGGTTAGAGAAAACAAAAAAATCTTTTGTGGGTCTCGGCTTGCGCCTCTATAATAAAATTCCAGATGATATAGTAGCATTACCATTATCTAAGTTTAAGACAGCCGTTAAAAATCATTTATTACAAAATGCGTATTATCATGTAAATGACTACTTATCATCATCTGAGAAAAATTCTTGGAAATAGTTGTCTGCAAATTGTAATTGTATAATTTAAATGTATAGCTTAAGTGTAAATCTGTATTGTAATTGTAACATAGCCCATCAGGCTGGGTAGGGACCAATACTGAACTGGGTTTCTTTCGGCGTAATCTTCCCAGCAGTGGTCGTTCCGAAACGCTAGTAGTTTTTAGCTTCTGCACTAAAAAAAATATTTAAAAAAAATGACCTTCAATAAGAGATAAATTTATCCTACATTGAATAAAAATTTTTGACTTTGACTTTGACTTTGACTTTATCCCGAAATTCCCACGGCGAGCGGAGTCCACGGGCACAACTAGTCATTTATATTATAGCCTATCATGTACCATCAGTTACGTCTGTGTTTACACAGTCGGTTAAAGGTATTCTGTTATGAGGTAACGAAGTTACAGGTTACCGAGAAATGCACACTTGTCCACACACATTGGAAAATCCATTTACGAAGAACTTTTGCACACTCGCATTTGGATAAATATTTGGGTTGTGGTGGAAATACCTCTTAGAAATGAAATATGTATGTATTAATAGGTAATTATTGTTAGAAGTCATCCCGTACCTACCTACATATATTTATCTACGACTTTCCATGCCTGACAAAAATGCTCATCAGGCTGAACAACTTTTTCTAAGGCGCCATATTTATATTTTTTAAAGTAGCTCGACCATTATGGTTCTTCATCAGGTATTTTTCATTTTCCAAAATCATTTATACCCTATATGTTGCCCAGGCTTAACAGCTATTATAACGTGTAGCGAAAAGGGGATATCAACCCAAAAGAGTCAGAGTAAACGTAGGTACTAATCAATATGAACAACTTTTACTATATTATTAAAATTATATATGGAATTTTTGTGGGTTGAAAACTTTATAAATTTATATTTCAGCCATTTTGTTTTTTTTAAATGGCATAAATCTTTTTAGTTATCCTTAGTAAGACACAACTTCTTTATTTCAACAACTTTTTTATTCGATAAACTTCAACGGGTCAGGGTTGACTAGCGTGTACAGCTCGCAGAGCCACTAGTTTTAATAGTTACTTGTTTTTAAAGATGGCAACCCTCTCTCTTCTTCTTATATTTAAGAGCTGGGCTCTTGTCGGTGGAGTGCTTTCCATGTTGTTAGGGCTTAGCTGTAGGCTACTAACGGGGTCTACAGGTGGCGGATAGTGGAACGGCCATCAGATATGATGGTTAGCTGCGAATATAAAAATAAGCAGTCCCCGACCAATCAGCGGCAGGGTTAGCAGGACGTGGTGGGCAGTCCAGTAGGGCGGGCTTACCTAAAAAATGCCACTTAGATCCAATGACGACTCTGTGACATGGCGATTAAATGCCGCCAGTAAATAGGCATTCCTCTGTCACTAGGCAGCAGTAGTGACAGTATTGGCAGAAGGCCGAAGATGCGGAATTTGGAAGGGTTTCTGTCGAATCAAATACTGCGGTACGGAAGGCAAATGGGGAAACCACCGTACTATATCCCTAAAATGGATGGCAACCCTATGTAGAATAAACCAATAGACCATCAGTCCCCAATTTCCCAGTGGCCTACATCGTGACGTGTTCATCACTAGTGTTTGTCGCGCGGCGTCGCTTGCTGGTTGAAGTTATTACGCCCAATTAGTGCGCGCTCTCTCCTCGTCCTCTGTAGTCTAGGAGATAGTGAACTAAAAAAGTCAACTAAAATTAAAGGAGGGGGTAGGGAGGGGTGGAAGCCAAAATACTCGTCACAATATAAAATCTATAGATATATAAGTATTTGAATACTTATATATGTATAGATTTTATATTGTAATGTTTTATAGGCAAAATTTTAATTATTTATTAAAATTGATCCATCATATCATCATCCCTAAGCGTGGCCTTCAAGTTCTTTGGCTCTGTCCACCTCGTTAGGGACAACGACGTTAATAACGCTTAGCATTAAGTTGTACCTTTGCACTGTTATCATAAGGTTTTGAGTGCAATAAATAAATGAAAATAAAACGATTCAAATATTTCGAGTTTTATCAATCACTAGCTGTGCCCGTGGTCTTCGCTCCCCGTGGGCATTTTGGGATAAAAACTTTGAAACGCGGAGTCACCAAATCAAACATTATAGTTTTTCCATACAATAAACCGTTCTTTTTTATAGTGACTCCGTGTTTGAAAAATAGCACCTCTGTGCGACTCATTGTTATCACCGCCGTTGGATTTGTTCCTTTATTTTAAAGGACGCTTTTAACATTCATCCATGTGGACTTGGAAAACCTCGCTTGCTCATCATCAGGTCTTTTTGTCTCCACTGCAGGAGCACGACCCTCCGTACCTGAGCCACACTTGGCTAGAGTAGCCAGAGGACTTGGCCAACACTCTCGTCGCTGTCCAGACGGGTTTGAGAGGTCTCACTGATGTTTATAAGCTTTGTTTAGCTTGTATTTCCTAAGTCGCCTTCTACGACATCCACGGGAAGACTTGGAGTGGTCCTATTCTAATCTGCCGGAAACCACACAGCTTCGCTTGTTCGTTAAATAATAATTACCAAAATATTGCCATCCAGCCCCTGTACTATGTTCCCGTTCAAACTACGTAATCTGTGCGACTCTTATCACCGCTATCCGACACTATCCTTTATTCCGGGGGACGCTTTTAACATTCCTCCTTATCCCGGGTTGACTTTGATGTCCGTCTGGGCTTATCCGAATTATTTATTTTGTGCTGACGGCTTTATCAAGACTAGTTTTGAAGCCACTTGAATTATTTAAACTAGGAAGACATTTTTACAAGATTTTATTTTACTTTCAATGTACCTTGTATGTATTTTTGTTTAGGTCAAATCTTGCAACTCGATTTTCACGTTATCCTCAACCGATTGAGCAGAAATTTTGCATACCTGTGAATAGTATAAGTCGCGGCACGTAAGTTTAGCGCTGAGTGGAGTGTAGAGGGGATACTGCGCACGGGTACAGTATTACTTTTTGACTTCTGCGCAGCCAAGGTCAGCGCTAGAGTTTCGTGCCGCTACCTATAACATGGCATTACAATATTATGGAATAATATGAAAGAAAATAATAGAATTAGTAAGCCTTTCATTCTAAACATTCTTCCATGCTGGTTTTCGAGAATAGAAAACATTTAGAATGTACCAGCTGCTTCTCTTCCTGCGCAGATAGACGGAATGGGGGAAAATTGTTAATCATGTAGCGTACCGCAAGGTTAAATTCTTGGACCTTTCCTTTTCTTGGTTTATGTCAATGACTTGCCTTACATGGTTGAGAAGCAGGCTGGCATAGTGCTGTTTGCTGATGACACCTCGCTTATATTCAAACTTGATCGACATAGCACAAACGCTAGCGCGGTGAACAGCACCTTGTCTTCCATTTCTGATTGGTTTTCTGCCAATAATCTCATGTTGAATGCGAAAAAGACTCAATGCGTTAGATTTTCTCTTCCCAATGTGAGACAGGGCTGCGTTGACATAGTGATAGATGGTGAAAAACTCGATCTTGTTGAAAGTACTACCTTCTTAGGAATAACAATAGACTCGAAACTTCAATGGGGTGCTCATATAACTAAACTTTCAAATAGGCTTAGTTCTGCGGCTTATGCTGTTAGGAGAATAAGACAATTGACAGATGTAGCAACTGCTAGACTAGTGTACTTTAGTTACTTTCATAGTGTAATGTCTTATGGCATACTCCTGTGGGGGAATGCAGCCGATATTCAGACTATTTTTATTTTACAAAAACGGGCAATTCGTGCTATTTACGGGTTAGGATCTAGAGACTCACTCAGAGAATTATTCAAGAAAATAGATATACTTACCTTAGCATCACAGTATATATTTGAAAACATAATGTATGTAAGGAAAAATATTTCCTCATACAATAAAGTAAGCGATTTTACCGATAGAAACTTACGTAATAAGAATGACTTAGTTGCTCCGTTTTATAGGCTTAAAACAATTAATAAGACATTTATGGGGAACTGTATACTTTTTTATAATAAATTGCCAAAATCGATCCTTGATATGCCAGACAAAAGATTCAAAACTTATGTAAAGAAAGTACTTTGTGAGAAGGCTTATTATAGGACCGATGACTACCTTAAAGACAAATAAGCGGCCAAGTGCGAGTCGGACTCGCCCATGAAGGGTTCCGTAGTAGTATTTTTTTTTAATTTTTATGTTTGAGTTGATTGAATGAAAGGTAAATTGCAGTCTATGACATATTAAAAAAAAACTTCTTACTAGATCTGGTTCAAACCAATTTTCGCTGGTAGTTTTCATGGTAATGAACATCATATATTTTTATTAGTTTTATCATTCTCTTATTTTAGAAGTTACGGGGGGGGACACACTTTTTTCCACTTTGGAAGTGTCTCTCGCGCAAAGTATTCGGTTTAGAATAAAATGATATTAGAAACCTCAATATCATTTCTGAAGACCTATTCATAGATACCCCACACGTATGGGTTTGATGAAAAATATTTTTTTTAATTTCAGTTCTAAGTATGGGGAACCCCCAAAATGTATTGTTTTTTATCTATTTTTGTGTCAAAACCTTAATGCGGTTCACGGAATACATCTACTTACCAAGTTTCAACAGTATAGGTCTTATAGTTTCGGAAAAAAGTGGCTGTGACATACGGACGGACAGACAGACAGACATGACGAATCTATAAGGGTTCCGTTTTTGCCATTTGGCTACGGAACCCTAAAAAGTCTGGCGTGAGCTTGACGCGGGTCCCTCTAAAAGTTTGTAATATAGGTACTCGAAAATGTCATAATTTGGTACATTTTGTACAAACTGAATCTACAACTTGACATTACTTTAAAATTTTGACATTCTAAAAATTAAATTTAAATGAGGCGTTTTCCAGTAAAAAAAAAGGGGTTAAAAACATTGTCAAAAGATGGCGCATAAGAGTTTGAAATCGTTCTGTCAATAATGAAAGAGGCCGTTTGGTTCAACACTTGTAGTAAATTTGTAATTAATTAACCAATCTTGTATTTTGCTGTTATTTAAGTAAAAACATACATATTTACAAACAGTAATATATTTTTAACTAAATTTAATAAAATAAAAATATTAAATATTCCAAAACGTAGTGATTATATTCTCTTTGATTCCAAAGACAAACTCTTACTATGAAAATTTTATATGAATTAGACATTGACAGATCTATTTATGTGATTGCTGGCGGCATCTATGTCACGTGAAGGAACTATTTTTTTTTTAAAGAAAACGCCTCATTATGATATGACATAACAAACAAAACAATGTATTCTCTGTCCACATTAACTTTAAGTATTAATTAAATTGTGAGTTGACGTCCTTGGAGAAAAGGTGCAGTGCAGTTTGTTACCGCTTCTTCTGCACTAGCGCTTTGGAAGCGGTAGTAAACTTAGCTGTAAGTAACTATTTGACGTCAACAATTGTGCAACAAAATAATGACGATTATTAAGAGATATTATAAATATCCTATGATAATAAAGATATATTTGATTGATTGATTGATTGATGTAACTAGGTAATGTGGCTAGCTAGCATTTTGATTCTTTTACGCTAAACCTTAAAAGTGCTTTTTTAATCTAGCTATAAGACGTATGTATAATTTTTATACCTTCAACAGCTATTATTTTGAACCCTAGATAAAAAAGTTGATGCTAACATCCTTACGTCTCTATGTGGCATTTTAGCGCCCGAACGGATAGACCGATTTCCAAGCGGCTTTTTTACGTGAAAGCAAGTTCCCTTGCAGTGGTTCTTATGCATGTTTAATGATGGCAAGTTTAATGAAAATCGGCTCAGCAGTTAAATACTTATTGGGGTTAACGCTTAAAAGTCAGGGCTTTCTCTAGCAAATATTAGATGGCGGATCCGGATATCAATTAAGTTATATCGGTAGCTCAGCTTTTCATCACTAGACGGCGTTTTTGACAGTCGGAATTTTAATTTGCTTAGAATATAAACTTGTTATTCTTATAAAGCGTTTCATTAAAGTTTTAACAACAGGTTAAACATTTAAATTGCCGACAGGTGGTCTGTTTTGCTTGACTGCCAGATAGATATTACAAAAAGCTTATTTCCGTCAACCTTAAGGAACCCTTCTTCCCACAGGAACCACTGGTACGGAACCAAGACCTTTCTAAGGGTTGATGTTAGCATGCTAAAGTAAACGTTCAGCCATTGTATTTAGACTTAATTTTGTATCATAAGAGCTGAAATATTTTCGTCACCTTTCTTTTAATTTTTAATAATCACATTCTAGATGGTTCCAAATAGTGTGACTTTTAAATTAGGTAAGTATGCACTTAAGTAATAAAATAAAGTTACTGTGATTTTTGGGCCTAGGAAATATACAACGTGGAAGGGACATAAAGGTAGCGGCTCGAAACTCTAGCGCTGACCGTTATTGCGCAAAGTCAAAAATTAGTACTGTACCCTTGCGCAGTATAAACTTGCGTGCCGCTACATGTACCCGTAATAATCGAACCACGGGCTATTCTAGACCAATATAGTATAATGGAATTAAAAACACAGTAAAACTACAAATTTTTTTGGCATTCCCATATTAAACTGTACAGCCGCTCGGGCAATTTGTATGGGAAGGTCGAATTCTTTTTTTGGTTTTTTGCCTTTTATTTCAATTTTGTTATGTTATAGTGATCCAGTTTAGCCTGTGGTTTGATTTATTACGGTTATGTCCCTTCCACGTTGTATATGAACATAGCAAAAATACAGTGGGTTGTTAAATTTTGACCATCAAAATGGACAGACGGATTTGATGACGAAAAAAAAACTTCTTTTTGTAGGAATTTCGATATATTATTTTGTACATTTCATTTATAGGGAAAAGTTTTTTAAAATAATGGACTGAATCAAGCCTTAAAATAGTTGTTTTCAATTAAAAAGCACCTTGTGTTAAACTTAGCACATGTCCAATTTTTTTCTACAACATAAAAAAAAAACTAAAAATCACACGTGTCCATTTTTGTAATTTAAAGTAATAAAAAGTCTATTTAGTCTTAATTTATGGCAATATAATCATAATACTTCCTTTCCCTGTGTCGGCTTTTACCATTGCAAATAGTTTTATGACCAATTGGCTTTAAAGCAGATGTTATAAAATTGCGTTTTTACGATGCTTAGCAGATGTTTAAGATAGGGTTCAGTTACAATCGTTTTAAACATACCTGTTCGGGAATTAGCGGTGCCCATTAAGTCCTGCTTCAAAAGGTTTGCAACAGGTAAAAAAACTTTGTATTTATTGCTGGATGGTTTGTTTTTCAGTAGGTAATTTTGTTTTTGTTTTTACCGACTTCCAAAAAAAAAAGGTTGTCAATTCGTTGCATCATAATTGATATATTTATTCATACATTTACAGGTACTTTTACATGTCAATAAGTAAAATTATATAACTATATTATATTTTTTTTTTATAGAAACGCTCCCGTTAACAACTTTCACTGCTGAGAAGAAACGCTGTAAGCAACTCATTGTCACAGAATTAGCCGACCGTCGACGTTTTTTTTTAATCAGTTCAGTTCAGTTCAGTTCTGTGCTCACCCAGCCAGCTTTCGCAGCAAGAGCGTTGGAGCTAGGTCCACTTTGGAATGAACATGACAGCACTTACAGCTACGGGCCGATATGGGAACTTATCGTCTCCGTTTTACTAGCGCAGCCACGTCAGACCTCTTTGAACCAGTACCAGGCTCGAGAAACCAAGTGAGCACGTATATAGGGTATTATGGAGCGTGTGGGGGATTGCAGTCTGGGGGATGGGAGAGACATGGGAATTTAGAGTCTACCGTATACCAGCAACAAGTAAACATAGGGTAATAGGATTCTATACTTGGTGTGTTATATATAATAAGGAAAGGATTATGACTGCGTTTTTTTTGTTTTTTTTTTTCCCTCTGCGATGGTCTTCTCTTCCTGATGTATCTTTCGAATATCAGTATTGTCTGCCTTAATCTTGTGTAAGTATTGTTCCTGAGGCTCTGATTCTTCTGTCGTTTTCTTCTATGGTCTTCTTGAATCTTTTATCGGTACGTAGGTGTCTTCTATTTCCACGCTCCTCTCTGAGTTTGGTCCCTTGGCTTGGCACTTCTTATTTTCTTCTCAAGTTCCCTGGTCTACGCCGCCGACCGTTGTGGTTTAGTACTATTTCACTGTGTTTAGCTGTTCTAATAAGTTTTTAATATGAAACAAGTTTCAAGATAGGTATAAGTATTGTACCTAAAGCCTTCTTAAATCACTCTATCTGTAGGTGAAAGCTGCATTAAATTGATTTATGTTGAGTTCAAGGTGGGTTCCTCTGGTTCCGGGTCGGTTTCTGAGTCTGATTCTGGAGCATCATAAATCTTTTCGGCTTCTTTTTTTATAAGGGCTCTGTTTTCTGCTATTTCCTCCCATTCCGTCTTTGTTTTATTTGTGTAGTAATATATGTCGTGATTAAGGGAGTCTTCCCATGTATAGATAGGGCGCCCCACTTTTTTTACCGTCGACGTTTTTTTTTTAATAAAAACATATTATAAATAATATAATAGTTAACAAACATAAATTACGTAACAAGAAATACTAAGTAACCAAGGTCGCTGGAAGGCGCTGGATGCAAGCCGCTCTAGATCGGTAATTTTGGAAATCTTTGGGAGAGGCCTATATCCAGCAGTGGACGTTGTGCGGCTGAAATGATGATGATGATGATGAAATACTAAGTAGTCAAAAAAGTGAAGCCGAGCTGACAGTCCCTCCCGGCTGCATGTTCAAGAGTTGACGCACGGGTCAACCATCATTAAACTCACCCTATTGGAGCTTTGTTGTAATTAAATGTATTTTTTGCCATTTTATTGTACAAGTATATTTACTGTGGCGAAAGTCGAAAAAATCTAACTAATACTAAACTTGGTCAATTGATCGCGTCGTTTTTTTTGATGTTTAGCATATTTTTTAGTTTTGCTTTCGACTGAAGTTAAGTTCTACAAATATCCAACTCATCGTAAAAATTGAATTATTATATTTTATGACAAAGTTTACCTTGTACGAGATTATTATAAGTACTTACCTACATTTATATTACACGTAACCTTAATATTTTTATAGCACAAACTTGGGAAGTTATTTTATATAGAGATTTCAAAAATAACATAATCTAAACATGAAAATGATTTGTTTTAAAAAAACTAATTTAAAAATACGTGCGTGTCGGTTCACGCGCAGTGTATGGTTCCGTAGTTGCGAATGCCGACACTGAGTTCACGCCTCACGGTTTGAAGTCTTAAATTTTTATTGAATTTGTATGAAAGTACCTGGGAGACCGAGCTTTGCTCGGTCGGTTACATCTCAAACATTAACTAAATTTCTTTAAACTTGTCTAAAAACAGTACAAAATAAAAAATTATATATAAACTTGAACATAAAAAAAACAAAAGTAAGTCACCGAGTGGGATTCGAACCCGTAACACTCTTTCTAGCAGTCGGTATCCTTAACCGCTGAACTAAAAACAAGGCGGTCGGCGCGACGAAATAAGCGACCATATTCTGCGTGGAAAGAAAAACGCATGGAAACTCGAAAACACGCGTTTTCCCAAACATAAAACTAATCTAGATCGATTGTTTACCCCCGAAAACCCCCATATACAAATTTTCAGCGAAATCGTTAGAGCCGTTTTCGAGATCACAAAAATTTATAAATAAATATATATACATAAAAGAATTGCTCGTTTAAAGGTATAAGATAATGAAATATTCATTTCCTGAGTACATTTTATTAGTCGGTTGACTTTAACTCTTTATTTTGTAAACCCGACTTAGCTGTGATAGTTTTCTTTTTTACTTCGTTATACATACTATTGTGCTAAATTTTTTCCGGTGTCCATATATACAACCGTATAGGAGATAAAGGGGGAGGACACAGGACTAACAAACATTTTCACTTTTAAATCAAATATTTCACCAACGGTTCCCTAAATTGAAACTTACAATATTTTTGAAAGATCTATCAACGACACCGCACACCGTTAGTAGAGAAAAAACTAGCCTAAATAAATATTTTCAAAATGTTGTTTTACCCCTTTGTCGGCATGAGTATTATACATACCCTTGCCAAATCACAACTTTCAAGTACTTATAGTCTATGAGTAGAACCGCGGACAGACATACATACAGAAATGGCGAAACTATTAGTGTTCCTTGTTTACTACAAAACACTAAAAAGGTTAATAAAAGGTAATAATTTTTACTTTTATTTCTCTTTTAAAACCTTTTTGCTCTTTAGTCGTTACGTCACAGATAAAACAACCCCACAGCTGTATCTAAAAATAGGTTTTCCATTACACGTTATCTCGGGTACAACCCTTTTATGTTTTCAATAAAAACATGTTTTAATCTTTCAATTAAAGCTTCACGATTGTTTAAAGAGCGTACTTGGAAAGCTTTACTCTATATATAGCTTTAAGTCTTCATGCTGGATTGGAAGGGAAGAAAAAAGATCAAAATGGGCAAAAATGCTAATCGAGTTGGTAGACGATGCTGATGATGAACTGCATCGCCTATTGATTTTTAATCCTCGATCAGCTTTTACAATTTTCCTTCTAACCGACTGCCAAAACAGAGAAGGTTATCAATTCATCGGTATAAAAATGAAGAAACGGAAGGATATAAGATTACTTGTGCGTCTGTCTGTCCGTCCGACTGTCAAAGTCAATTTTCTCCGAATCTACGCGACCAAATCAAGTGAAATTTGGTAGGATTGTGTAATCTTATGACCCAAATACCGATGCACAAAGTATTAAGATTTAAGATTTTAAAAAAGATTTGTTAACCTTTCTGTGTCATATGTCAAATGAAAGGGCTTATTATGAGGATCTTAAATATATTTTTGTTATTGTTGTAAACTCCCATGCTGGTCTGGGAGAAACGAAAAAACTTAGAATGTACCAGCTGCTTCTCTGCCCGCGCAGATCGTAAAAGCCGATCGAGGGAATGGGCAAAAATGCGAATCATTTTAACAGGCGATGCTGCTAGCAACCCGTCACTGTTTTGATTGCTTTTCCATCTTCTCGCCCACCATGACGCTAAAAGTGGCTTTTGAGTCTTGCGGCCCTAGGCTCTGCATAGACCCAAAATGCTCTGTCTGCCCCATTAGGGATAAAGACGTGATAGTATGTATTGTTGTAAAATACATAATTTTGATGTTATATAAGAAAGAAGACGAAATGGCCATTCCCCCACCTGATGTTTCTTGAGCAAAGTTGTTCAGTATCACAGACTGAATTCACCATTAGAATAGTTTGAGTATATTTTGTTAGACCTTATATAAGATAAGGAGTAGACTTCTCGACCTCGTGTTCAGATTTGCGACGACATCCGACAGGATAATTGGATAACTGTGACCACACAAGGTTTGTGAACAGGGGCCAAGTTCAGATATACGACTAGCTACAGATTTGTTACATACATACATAAAGAAAGAAAGAAAGAAAAAATGTTTATTTGGTACAGTTTCTTATAAAATTAAATAAACAAAATAAATTTTAAAGTGTACCAAAAAGGTCTCTGCTCAGCATATGTCGTAGCTAAGACGCTTCCGCGGATGCCTTTGAAGAAAAGCCAAAAAAAAAACTATAATGAAAAACAAAACACAGAAATTAAAAGTATCTATGACTACATACATATTTTCACACCGGTTTCCCATGGGCGTGGTATGCTACGATCCTTGCAAACCTCGTTTACTTCGATATCATCATCAGGTCTTTTTGTCTCCACTGCAGGAGCACGACCCTCTCTGTAATACCAGAGCCATACTTGGCCAAAGCAGCCAGATGACTTGGCCTAAACTCTTCACGCTATCCAGACGGGTTGGAGAGGTCTCATTGATGTTTATAAGCTTTGTTAAGCTTGTATTTCCTAAGTCGCCTTCTACGACATCCACGGGAGGACTTGGAGTGGCTCGATTTTACTCTGCCAGAAACCACACGGTTTCGTCAACACTCATTACCCTTTTTTGATGCATGCTCTCTGGCTATGGATTCTCCTTACATCACTTTTGGTCACCACGAACCGATGACCATTGGGGCAAAAAGGTTCTCGAATGGCGACTACGTATTGGCAAGCAAAGCGTAGGACACCCATCCACGAGGTGGTCAGACGACCTGACCAAGGTCACTGAAAAGCGCTGTATGCAGACCGCTCTAGATCGCTCATTTTGGAAATCCTTGAGAGAGGCCTAAATCCGTCGGTGGACGTTCTGCGGCTGAAATGATGATGAAGATGAAAAAAATGTTGTTTTGAATTTTTTGTATACAAATTCATGGCCACACTACGCTTGTGCAGACTACATAAAAAATTGTATACTTGACATAAAATCTATGACCGAAATGTGACCTGTACGGAGTGCAAAGTTTCCGCCTTCAAGTGTTCCTGGGTTTGATTGCCTGTTGACATTGTTTTGAATCCTGGATAACAAGCAGGGTATACAAGGAGTCTTCAATTTATTAAGTGTCCGTGTTACCCTTTCACCTCGGACGTCGCATGGTATAATAAAACAAGGTATTCTCTTCCCGAGATTGAACTTGACTACGTCACGAAAGTGTTGCCACTAATCGTTCTTTTCAGTAAATTTAAGGACTTTCTCAATTAGTTCATGAATATTAAATAAAATATTATGTAACTTAGCTATTTAGTATCTCACGATTCTCGCGTGATTCATCAATTCAATATTTTATAAATTGATATAATGGATTATTAATTCGAAATTGGTATATAAAGTTCAAAAATGCATTACGCTTGGGTAATTCAATTTCACACAGTGGCAACATATCAAACTGATGACGTAATCAAGTTTCACCTACGTCATCAGCTGTCACAGGAATAGAATACCTTTTTTTATTGTACCATGGGACGTCGGATATATCCGACAAACGTTTTCGTACCCATTTCGTCGTAAACGACGCTCTCGAGATATATTTCTGAAATATATGAAATGTCAGAAATATATTTCTGACCAAAAACCACTGCTCGTTTTGCAGACTAGCTGAAGCCCGCGACTTCGTTCGCGTGGACTTTTTGCCTTTTGTTACCACTTCATGCTTCAACCACTGAACCTATTTAGATGAAACTTGATATGGACATAGTTTGATAACCAGGAAAGGACATAGGATAGTTTTTATCTCGACGCGACAGAATTCCCACAGGGAGCGGATAAATTTTTATACCATAACAAAAAATGTTCATCATTCTGAAAATCTTTTTCCAAGGCGTCATTTTTATATTTCTTATTATATTATAATTAAGCTGGACCATCTATTTTCCAAAATCAATTAAACCCTTTATGTTGCCCAGGCTTAAAAGCAATATAACAAAAAAAAGTTTCATTTGAATCCGTCCAGTACTTCTGGAGATTACCGTGTACAAACAGACAGGCAGTTTTTTCTTTATTCTTGGGGTGGAGAAAAAGGAATCAAAATAGTGATGGATATTGCTCTTCGATTCTTACAATCTGCTCTGGAAGAGAAGCAGCTTCCAGACTAGCATGAAAGAGCTTGAGGTAACTTAAACCAGCAAATAAAGCGAGCAATAGTGATTTAAAAGAAAAATATTTTTAGGTAAGCAAACTATAAATTGATCAAAAAAGATTGTATTAATATTATTTTTATTTGTTAATTAATATTTATTCTTTTATTTAGCCCAAAATGGTGCCCCACTTTTGGTCAAAGGATTTGTCTTTTTCCTTACATTCTCTCCTTCATCTCTATCCAGAGCTATAATATTAGTCTGCCTATTACGAGGTCTGTAATACAGGTTTCTACAACAGGCTCCAGCCTCCTCCAATCTGCATGTAACCACCCCAAAAATGTATTTATTTCTCTCTTTCTTTTTGTATTGTACGATTGTATGAAGGAAATAAAACTCTGCTTAACACAAACCCAAAGAAACGTAAGTAATAATATTTCGCTCTACAAAATGAGTGATTTTTCCTTATGATAAGAGACTGTGAGTTCGTAGTTCCATAATTCATAGAATTTTATCCGGTATCCAAATAAATATCAAAGGGATTTTACCATTAAAAATGGTTGTCAGAAACAAATCTTCTGAGACGTATGAGAGGAGAGGTATCATTTATGTTTATAAGCTTTGTTTAGCTTGTATTTCCTAAGTCACCTACGACATCCGCGGGAGGATTTAAGAAAGTCCCTATTCTACTCTGCCGGAAACCACACGGCAAATTTAGTAAAAAGCCAGTCACAAATCTGGACTATTCAACTTAATAGGAGACTATACTAATGTAATACGAGTATAATAGGGATGTAGACTAGGTTAAAATTAAATTATATTAAAGTGGTAAGAAAATTAAAAGGCATAAAGTAATGTCACTTGTTATTGATCATATATGTTAACTCCCATGCTGGTCTGGGAGAAACGAAAAAACTTAGAATGTACCAGCTGCTTCTCTTCCCGCGCAGATCGTAAAAGCCGATCGAGGGAATGGGCAAAAATGCGAATCATTTTTACAGGCGATGCGGCTAGCAACCCGTCACTGTATTGATTGCTTTTCCATCTTCTCGCCCACCATGACGCTAAAAGTGGCTTTTGAGTCTTGCTCTGCTAGAGCTAGGCTCTGCATAGAGCCGCAAGACCCAAAATGCTCTGTCTGCCCCATTAGGGATAAAGACGTGATAGTATGTATGTATGTATGTATAGCATCAAACCACGAAATAGACTATGTACATCTCATCCAATTACTATTAAGGCAAATTATATCGCTTGATAACTACCATACAATATTTACAGACTAACGTGCCTCCTAAACACGGAGGAGCACAAGTATCATAAGATACATTAGGTCCATCCAAATGCGGACTACGCCCGGTGTCGCTTTCCTTATGCAAGCGCTAGTAATGCGTACCCACCGAGCTCCTCAGTAACAAATCTGAATTATTTAAGTTACTAGGACACTGGGATCGAACCAGGATATAAACTATAAGCCGTCTGGGCCAACTGTCGACGGCGGGTGACGCGCCGTGGGTGTGTGAAATTCATTGATATTACTTTGGTACCGATGAATTTATAATATATAGGTACATTGTGAAAGAGATATAACTATAATAAATCGAACAACAGGCTGTACTAGATCACTATAGTATAATGAAATTAAAATATCAGTCAAAAATTAAAACAAATATTCGGTATTTCCATACGAAAGTGCGCAGCCGCCAGGGCAATTTGAATGGGAATGTCAATTTTTTTTGTTTTGTTTTTGACTGTTATTATATCATTATACTATAGTGATCTAGTATAGCCCGTGGTTCGATTTATAACGGATACTTATGTCTTACTTACCTACCGTTAGAAAGCATATGTATTTCTTTTCCATGCTGGTCTGGGAGATAAGAAAATACTTATATGTTTTAGCTGCTTCTCTTTCTATCCGATCGAGGTGATGCGATTGGTCCATGACTATTTTGATTCCTTTCCAACTTTACGCCTACCAACACACTAAAAATGGTGTTTAGGTCTTGTTCTTTTCTGTTCTTTTGTTCTTGCTCTGTCTGTTTAGAGCCGTAAGACCCAAAACTCTCTGGTGATAGTAGTGTTTGTATGTAAAATTAACAAAAAAATTCTCTAATTAGTCAAACGGCAAACATTAATCAATCTGCGGTTAGCAAACTAACAAAAGGCATTTTAAAAACTAATTGTATTGAGAGGCCTACTTTACAATTACACCAATTTCATGCTTTTATTCTGTCTACCGAATTATTTCTATTCACGACACAATAATGAATGACAAGTTAGATTCAATACAACATTAAAAGACCACAAAAATAATACAGGAAATTTTGCATTATCATCTCTAAACTGAGTTAAATTAAGTCCATTTTAAAAAGTTGACAAATTAATTTCGAATGCAGCAAGCATAATAGGTATGAATTAAAGTGCATTCTTTACTATTCATCACTTTGCCTTTTGGAATTTGCACCCTGATTCTGTGAAGTAAGGTCGAAAATAGAATTGCTCGTGTAATGTTGAGTCACGTTGTATTTTGTTGTATTATTGGGAATGAAAAACTTTGGCTTATCTAATGTAAATATTGTTTTTAAACAGTTAAATCATCTTTAACTTCTGTATTTTACCTTTACTAATGATGGTCCTATGTCTATTGTTCTTGCATTACCAACAAATATATAACGAGTTCATTTAATTTAAATATTAAGTCCATGCAGTTCAATATAGTCAATTCAAATACGAATTGTTCCTTGTAAAATTGGAAAATCTATGTCATTAGTCGATTAAAGGAAAGTAGGAGAGTTTAACGTATCAATATTTCTTATCTTTCCTACGTTACTGTTACTACGTCCTGAAGTATTATATGTAGTAATAAATATAATTTTAATCTATTTTCTAAACTTATCGTCATAAGATCCACAATTGTTTGAACCAACGTAGCAAATAGTAACTTCAGTTGGAACAATGCCACCAGAATTGAACTTCTAAGTAAAAATAATGCTCCCAAAACAAACGTACGACTAATCTTACCGTTCTAAGAAGGCGACGTAAGATGTAGGAGATATGACGGAAAAATAACATGTGGCTCAGACAGCTCATGAATCATAAACTCACTTAAACCCACAAGGACTACGCTAACATATCATGCAGTTGAAAACATTAATTAAGGCTATAATAAAGAAGCACCCAACGAAAGCTCTATGCGTATCGTTTATACTCCATTCATATGAATGACAAATACATGTGTCCGACTTACTAACACAGATAAGGGACCATAAAAATCCTGCTGATAGAAAACGTACTTTAAATGATTGTCATAAGGTTGAAGATTTAACAGAAGCCTCTGATAATCTTGCACATGGCGTATAGTAAACAGAGAGGGAATAGTCAGACGCCGGCGCAGCGCAGGCAAGCCAGTTGGCATTCAGAGTTGAAAGCGGTAGCTATACAAAGGCACGCGCTCATCGATCGCAGCGCACGCGTCGAACGAAATACGAAAATAAAAAAATAAATTCAGGGTTACGCAAGGGTGTGTTCTAGGACCAGTGTGAATAATTTTTGAAACTTGTGACACGTGAATAGTGAATTGTGTGGTCCATTTGCGATGCTGTATTGCACGGTGAGTGAATTTCAAATGTGTTTGAATGGTGCCATTGTTATAGACAGCTCGTCTTTTTACAAGCTTTTTTTAAACATCTTGTATCAACACTTTCATTTGGTGCACGAGTTCTGATTCTAGTCTCCTAAGTAGTTATAATTAAGGGAGTAACAAGAAATTGTCGTAAAGATTTTATGTGTTAGTTGGAAATGTGGATTTTATAGGCAAGTGCTGGATAGTAAAACGTTTAGACGTACTTGAACTTCACAAGGGTCTGTTTACATTTGTTATCGAATTGTCGGTTGGGATTTTTGCGATAACCAATCTGAGTCATTATTGGTCCGAGAATTTCCTGAAGCCGTTAAAGATTAATGGGTTTTGGGAGTTTTCTACGCATAAAATTGTTGATATTTACAATGTTGATATACTTTAAGATAACGTTGAAAGATAAGCACCGGTCTCTGTTGTTAGTCAAACTATAAAAACAATGATGGTTTAGCAATTTCGTATTTATGATCTAGGACTAAAATACATTAAATTTTAAATCCTAATATTACAAATGCAAAAGTATGCGAGTTTGATAAAATTGCTAAAAGGATTGGAATGGCATGTAGATAGCTTATTATCTGGATTAACACTAAACTATTTTTTATCGCGAAAAATTATTTATATAAATTATATATATAAAATTATATTGACAATTGTAAAATGTATAATAAAACTATTAACGTCATATGCATCTCAACTTCTTATTACTGGGAAAAAGAATGCATTTCATTGAACAATAAGAAAATGTTCTGATACGATCTCATGAATTTCTCCTTCGCCAATAACAAGAATTACGCATTTACTATCACCTCCTTGTATAACTTTATGATTCACTCATAACAAAATTGTGGTTTCCTTGTACGTAATAAATAATTCCAAATGATCTTTTGAGTCCTATTATGTTTTAACTTCTACAGTCATATTAATTTTATTACGTATATTTAACTCAAAATATCGAAGATTTGCTTAATCATAATTCGATCAAAATTAAGCAAATCTTCGATTCCTATTACTTTTATACTATCATAACATGCGGTTATAGAAAATCACTGGATTAATAAATAACATTTTTATTATTTTTACTCCCATGCTGGTCTGGGAGAAATAAAAAAAACTTAGAATGTACCAGCTGCTTCTCTTCCCACGCAGATCGTAAAAGCCGATCGAGGGAATGGGCAAAAATGCAAATCATGTTAACAGGCGATGCGGCTAGCAACCCATCACTGTATTGATTGCTTTTCCATCTTCTCGCCCACCATCAGGGATAAAGACGTGGTAGTATGTATGTATGTATGTATTTTTATTATTAACTAGGTTACTTATTTCTTACAATACTATAGTACCTACAGTGAATATGAGATGAATCGAAGGAATGAATGGTTCTATCCGTATTAAAACTGGGAATTCGTTATAGGAAACGATATTTGGTCTGTATATAACATTGATATAACTGTCATCTATAATTGTAGGCTATTCAAGATTGTTGTAGGTGTACTATTAGACTAACAAAACGAACAACTAAATATAATATATGAGTATGTAATTAGATAAAAACACAACGACATCATTACAAACAGATTAGACAAGGTCTGAAATTTCAAGGGTCAATTAAAATTCAAGAATATGTTCAAGTTCAAAAAAAATATGTTTAGACAATTTACAAACGATTGTAGCTTTGCTAATTGTAGATAGGTAAGTACTTAGTTATCCTATCAATAAAATCGCCCATGCTAGTAGATAATATTAATTACTAATAATAAATTTATTATATCTGATACGTTTGTGGTATACATTATAAGTTTATCAACCAATTTTACTATATATCAGTCATAATATTAATCCTACCATATCTTTGAAATGTCTTCGATATTAATATTCGTAATCGCGACATAGAACTTGATTGTTGTTGTCATTATTATCTCAACCACTTTAGAGATATTTGATATTATATGGGTACATAGGTAGGTACTTAATAAAATCTTTAGATATATACTACAGTATAGTTTTACAGACAATAGTTTTCTTAGAAATAGAAAGTGGACTGTATAGACACTAATTTTGAGGGACTTTATAGAAGCACACTGACGATCAGAAAACATAAATCTTTATTTGCCAGATTATATAACAAGGTGTTCAGTACCTGTATTCAGCTTGCAAACAGACGTAAAAAAATTAAAGAAGGTTATCGTTAATAAATTATTCATTTGTGTTATTCTTGACTACTAACGAATGACTCTTGAGTTTTACAGTCCACATCGGCCTTAAAAATTCTACAATAGGACCACTCAGGTAAAACTATAAACAACAATAATTTTAATTGTGTCGGTTTTTTCTTTTCCCGTTCGAATGGTCTTAGGTACCCATGGGTGATCCATGGGTGATCAATGACGATTGAAATTGATATGTTTGGAGAGATAAAACCACATAGCAGCTCTCAGAAGCAGCACAGCTAAGGGTACAACCAGGAATGTGCCATGACGAGAACGACTTTACTAGATTTGTATATAAAATAAATTTACTTTAATTAGATTGAGCTAAGCTCAAAGTAAGTTTGAAGCTTGTGTAATGGGACACTAACTCAACGATACAATATTTATAACAAATACATATATAGATAAACATCCAAGACCCAGGACAATTTGAAAAAGACCATTTTCCAACTTACCCTGGACCGGGGTTCGCACCCGGTACCTCTGGGTGGTGACCACTACGCCACGGAGGTCGTCAAATGTCATTTATCGATTGTAGGACCGTTTTCCGACAATTATTTGTCCAGCGAATCATCTACCAACTTAACATTTAGCATTTCGACACCTGACCGATACTTCACTTTGTATTGTATGTATCCGTACCGTACGATATATATTTGTATTGTTATTGTCTTTATTATGTATATTGTCATTTTTCCTTATCGATCTGTTCTTATCTCTGTAGATGTAATATGTCAAATATAATCGGGAGTTACACAAATCTGAACGAAAAACAATAACGATGCGATTCTCATTGTTCAGAATACTCGCTTACGATGTTGGATAGCAATGAATATTGAACATATGGGGATAGATAAAAGGATCTCAGATTACAAGAGACTGCTCATAGTCCCACTTTAAGTCATTTTTGCCACTAAACAAAATGGTGAAGTTCGGATACACACGCCACAAACACAAGAAGCAGTCGTGGAAAAATGCAAGAGGAGTGATTGAGTCGTGGGTAAACTTTATTAAAGAGATTTAAAAGGAAATGCCATTTATTTTTAGGAAATCTGGGACAAATAGTAAATAGAGGTCCATAGTCTCTGCCTACCCCCATAGAAAACTAGGAAACAGGCGCGAAAATATGTATGTATATATCCTGGACAAATTTAGTTGCGGTAAATTACAGTTGTTTAAGAGTATAGGGAAGTTAAGTAAGGAAAATATTTAAAACAAAAGTTACATTGGCTTGGCCTTGATCAATGATCTGATATGTGTCAAAGAAAGCACGGATTATGTCATCCAAGGCTGTAGTTCTAAGAATAACTTCAATTAATATGCTACATATGTCAATAAATATACGTTCTATGATAATTATGAACACAATTTAGAAAAAATATTGTCGTTTCTTGAAGGGAGGAATAATAGAAAGAAAGGCAAGCTTCATCATCCAAGCGTATTTCTCTTTGGCTGTAATTGCTTCAGAGCCCGGGGTCCACTACCTTACCAAGGAGATTTGACATGGTTTTTACACAGAGCGACTGCCGTCTAACCTCCGCAACCCAAAGGATAAAACAAAAGCAATTCTTGGGTATTTTGATGATCAAATGCTAGATGGCGTTCAGGACTTACATTTTATACGTGCCTTCCGAAACACGGAATCATCTTTCTTTTAGAATAATCTAAAAATCTTTCCTAACCAGACTGGAAACAACTTTTTACAAAGTATGCTTCCCAGTGGGATTCGAACCCATGACCTTCGGATCACAAGGCAAGCGCTTTGACCACTGGACGACGGAGGAAGTCTTGTGTAGCAACCAAAAGCAACGAAGCAGGCGTCAATACCACGGGATCGTCGTCGCTAGCTAACACTCGTCCTAAAGATGATCATTTAAATCGATTAAAAATTGAAATCAGTCGGCTTTCTCACTATATTACGTGAGTGAGTCGCGGACAGGTACCGTCGGCATACTGTTGCTCGTCTGTGAGAGCCATATGGTGCCATTTTCTAAAGGCAGAATCAAACTAACGGTTTTTTGTATTAAAAAAACCATTCAGTTAGGTGACCCCGTGTTTCAAAAATGGAAATTCTAAATCCGCTATTTTCCAACTAGTCAAATCAGATACTTTTTTATTAAACGTCAAAACAAGCATTTTCTATTGGATTTGTATGAAATACAGGCAGGTGACGTCATAGTTTCTTGGAGTCAAATAGCGCTCTTAATGTCAGTTTTTCTGCAATAATAAATCTAAAATCATATTAAAAAAATGGATATGATCATGCCAAGTATCATTATTTTGTGACATTTTATTTCCTTAATTATACCAAATAAATTATTTATGACCTAGGAAAATCCTAATGTCGAAGGAGTATGGCAAAGAAATTCGACGTCAAGGGTTGAACACGCAATTGCCAACTTGGTAAGCATAGTCGTATTAATGCCAGGTCGAAGGTTCAAAACTCCGTGGTTTTATGAACAACAGAACAGACTGTTAACCTCAAGAGCAAAATTATTTAGATAAAACCCATTGTATTGAAGATCAAAGTTACCTAACAATAACTTACCCCTATCTGTAACATGCACTTCAAAAGATAGAGTTAAATAAACAGTCAGGTTAAGATTTAATCCAGACGCACTACTCGAACTAAATACGATTACTCTAAATTCTATTAACATAAATAAATATGCAGTGTTTTCTATAAAAAGAGTTGAAATGTTGGAAGAACCATACTTCCAGGTTTTTGTTATTCGAACTAGTTTTAACTTGGTTCTGCATTAGATGTCCTAGATCTTCTGTTTTTATACCTTAACAAAAAATGTTCATCATGTCGAACAACTTTGCTAAGGCGTCATTTTTATAATTCTTATAGTTTAGCTGGATCATTATGGTTCTGCATCAGGTGTTCCATTTTCCAAAATCATAATACGTAATATGTTGCCCAGGTTTAACAGCTATATAACAAAAAAGTTTTATTCGAAGCCGTCCAGTATTTCCGGAGATTGGAGCTTGTACAAACAGACAGACTTTTTATTGTATAATATGTCTTCATCGCTCTACTATCCTGTCTCTATTCCTATTGGGAGAGTCAGAGTCCAGGGCCGCAAGACTGAGATGGTGGGCGAGAAGATGGAACAGGAATCAAATAATTGATTCACATTTTCGCCCTTGATCGGTTTCTACAATCAACGCGGGAAGAGAAGCAGCTGGTATACTCTAAGTTTTTTCTTTTCTCCAGCATGGAAGGGATACAGGATAGTAATTAACTAAATATCATCATCATCAGGTCTTTTTGTCTCCACTGAAGGAGCACGAACCTCTTTGTACTACCACAGGCCACACTTGGCCAAAGCAGCCAGGGAACTTGGCCTACACTCTCCACGCTTACCAGACAGGATGGAGAGGTCTCACTGATGTTTGTAAGCTTTGTTTACCTTGTATTTCCTAAGTCGCCTTCTACGACATCCACGGGAGGACTTGGAGCGGTCCTATTCTACTCTGCCAGAAACCACACGGCGAATAGTAAACTAAACAATTTCGCTTCATTTGTTAGAAGCTTACCGACAAGACGGAGTACAAGATAAATAACCAGTTAACGTTTTCCGGCAGTCGATTGAATCGCATATTTATGAGCGGGCTTCAGGCTATACGGCTTAGGGAAGGCGCAAGCCAAACATATTGGCATTTACCCGCATCATCATTCATACACAGCAAAACTATCCAATGAAATGATGATGACGCGCCTGGTCTCGTCTTTTTAGAGCTGCAAGACCCAAAATGCTCTGTGTCTCCTCCTCATTGAGCATTAACATGTAATAGTTAAAAAAAAAAAAATATTAAATTATCTATCAGATAAATAATTAACATGTTTACATGATATTTCGTCAAAGCCAGTATTATTCATAATTCGCTAGATGACTTTTCTATACTCCATTTGTTGAGTAATTATGTAGTTTATAATTATAACATAATTACTTGTAATTAACTGTAATTAGCAAAATTATTGATTTATAAAGTGTATATTTTAGAATCAAGATTGTTTTCATTTATTTAAACTCCTAAACAAATGGAGTATAAACGTCAAAACAAACATATACTTATACTATAAGATTAGTATGAAATACAAAAATGTGACGTCATGCTTTATAAAGTCAAATAGCGCTCTTAATATCAGTTTGTCTGCAATAATAAATCTAAAATAATGTTAAAAATGGATATGATCAATGAAAAGTGACACTATTTTGTAACGTTTTATTTTATACACTGTTATATATGTAATAATTTATTTTTGACCCAGGCATTAGTCATCTATCTCTTTCTATCTATCTCCTGGCCTTTTTCCTATGCAGGGTCGGCCCTCCTGATACATTTTCGCCATTCTTGGCGGTTCTGTGTTAACTCTGGAGTAATGCCCAGTGTCCTCATATCTGGGTGACGGTTCCGATCCAGGTGGTCGGAGGTCGTCCTCTTCCACGTCTTCCCTAGTCATCTATCTCTTTGTCATCAAATTAAACAAAAACCCTACGTAAAGTACTTACAGTCAACTCCTAACATACTATTTGTATGTCTTTACCCGCAACAATAAAGCCACGTGAGTTTGGCAAACACTGGCCAAGTTTACAAATTATTTGCTCATTTACCTTCTGATTTGTTTCACGGTTGTTAGTTTATAGCCGATTTTTTCGTACAGCTTGGGAACTCTAATGTTGTGTAATACGAGTATAATAGGAATGTAGATTAGGTTAAAAATAAATTAGGTATTTTAATGTGGTAAGAAAATTAAAAGGCATAAAGTAATGTCACAAAGTGTTACTGATCATATCCATTTTTGACATTTTTTCAATAAATTTCAGTATTTAAAAAACAATGAGTTTGTATATTTGCTTTTGGTTACCACTGAACCTATTTAGATGAAAAGATAAAATTAATTCTAGATATAGTTTGACACCCAGGGAAGGACATACGATAGTTTTAATCCCGAAATTCCCACGGGGAGCGAACCCACGGGCACAGCTAGTTCTTTATCCATAAATTTCAGGATTGTCTTTAGAACTTGGCATCTCTTTTCTCAATTCTTCTGTCGGCGAAGTCTACAACCACATATCATAACTTGGCTCCCATTTTCACATTTATGTTTTGGTTTGATACTCGTTACCTCATCATGTTGTGTTAACAATACTGAAGGCTACAGTAATTAAACAAGAAACCTATGTGCGGATTCTGCAGAACTTTAGATTTTAGATTAGAGCTAAACGACCTTCTGCTCACCTTGTGCTGGTTGCAGATCAAAACTGTGTTTGTATCTATATTTGAAAAAAAAGAGGGTTCCGTAGTTGCCCCACATTTTGCACTATGCAAGACTTAAATGAAGCAAATGACAAGGGAATCCCCGTGGCTTGTAGCCAAACATTGGTCAGGTGTGGTAGTTGGGTAGCTCGACTCTAGATGAAAGGCTACCCATAAGCTACAATACCTAACTCGACTCGACTTTCTCGCGTCAACAGCAGTAATGCTTCAGAGCCCGGGGTCCGCTGCCTAACTAAGGAGATATGACGAGGTTACTGGTTTTTACACAGAGCTGTCTGACCTCCGCAACCTAAAGGGTAGACCAGAACCAATCCTTGGGGTTGGTACTTTCAAGCGATACCCCCAATAACTAACTTTTAAAAGGCTAAGCGGATTTTCATCAAACATAGCTAACCACCGCAAGGGAACTTGCTTTCACGTAAAAAAACCGACAGAAATTTGCGTCAAACTTATAACGCCTCTTTTTTGTCGTGGGTTTACAAAAAAACCTAATTTGTTTTCAATGCCTACATTGAAAACTGACCTCGGCCATGATGTCAATTGAAGTGTTTACTCCTGAACTGATTTATTCAATTGATGATGTGACACATTAGTATATCACACAGTATAAAAGCTTTAACAGACGAGCCACTCACAGTATGCTTAAACACTTGTCAGCGACCGTCACCGACGGTCACCGACTGTCACCGACAGCCGGCGACCGTCGCAGTCCGTCACGGATTTCAAGAACTGGGGAGTTACTCCAATAGTGGTACAAGATGGACGTTACTGCGTACCCGCGTTTCGATGTCGAGCAAAATTGAGCATTTATGTATGTCGATATAGTCTGTTTGGTTTGACATAGAAATAGGACGTCACTAATGCATGACTATTGTATTATTTTATGGAGTAACCCCTCTGTAAAACGGTCGGCGATTATCGTCGACGTTGTCCGAGTCCGACAGGTGAAGAGGGCGTAATGTAGCTCGTTTATTATACATGCCCAATTGACCAAACCAAACCTTTGAACTAACGAAATGTTACTACAGTAATATAAATTATTTAATATTTTTAAATGACTCTCAAAAAAAGGGAGGGAAAAGAGTTATAGGGTTGCTCCGCACGCGCCCGCGCAATGCACCTTTTTAACAAAATTTTTGTTTCCTGAGTTTTTTTCGATATTTTTTAAGAGAAAATATTTTTTAATTTACAAAAGCAAAATCTGATTTGAAGAATAAGAAGTTTTTTATATTTATTAGTATAAAAATATTTTCATATATCATAGTACATATTCATATTAGGGGAAGTCCGGAATACATCCACGTCAAAAATCGATGTCCTGTACTATATTTTTAATATATAGCAAAAACAAAAAACAAAAATGTAGTCCTTGAACAGATGTAACTTCTTTTTTTTCAACTTTTTCTGGCCGGCTATAAATGAGGAGTCTGCTTACCAAATTCGTCGCGATCTTTTATTTTTTATGTATATTCATCGATTATTTGAATACGCCTTGACCAATTTGAAAAATTCTATTTTTGTTTGAAAGGGCATAATTGTTAGGTGGCCCCAAAAGAAATTTTATCACAATTGGTTGTGTAGTTTGGGGTGAAGACGGTTTTAAGTTTTGAAAAAAACTTTAGAGGTATCAATGGACGCCCGGATGGAACAAAGTTCCTTCCGATTAATTAGGAGAGAGACAGAGAGACAGACAGAGAAACACGCGCACGCCGCACGGCTTACAACTATAGCAAAAAGTGTCGTTACAACTTTTGGCCTTAATTTTTTCCGTCTAGCCTCTTTTCGCAACGCGCGATAAGGAACTTCGTTCCAAAAATATTGTGTATTGTTTAGTCAAATTTTGGAGTTAAATTATACACTTGAAATCGACAAAAGCGGCCGCCCTACTGTTAAAATATATTAGTATGTCCGTTCGTTACTTTAGTACAGTTATATCTACTATTAACTGGTCGGTACGACAGGGTTGTCACAAGCGGATGCTTGTTCTATTATACTAATATTGTAAAGGCGAAATTTTGTGTGTATGTTTGTTAGTTCATCACGCGCAAACGGCTGGACCAATTTTGATAAAATTTGGCTTGCAGGAAGCTGACACCCTGGATTAATACATAGGCGCAGCTAGTAATATTATAAATGTGAAAGTTAAGATGTTCGATGTTTGTTACTAAATCTCGCAAAAATAGTTGATCCTAACACTCGCCCTGAGTATGATCGTTTAGAAATTTGCAGATATTTAAAGATTTTTAAACAGATTAGTATTTCATTTACAATTTGACTTATCCCATTGCAATACGAGATATTTCTTCTAAATTAAAATTCGAATTTAACGCCAAACTACACAACCAATATTGATAAAATTCAAATATAAATTTTGTCAATTTTTTTATTAAATTAAAGGAATTTTCCAAAGTTGTCTTGAAAGTCTTCGAGTAATCAGGGAACGGAGTTTAAAAAATATTGATAAAGTTAGTAAAAAATGTTTAAAAAATTATAACGCACAAAAAGTGATAGCAAAAATATTTTAATTAATTCCGTTTATATGAGCCATATAATTTTCCAATACCCATTGTAATGATATCGAATTATGGCCTAACATTATTGCTTTTACACTATCAGTAATAGTTAGAAAACATGCATTTTAATTAGAAGAAAGTGTTATATTCGTCTGTTGTATTCACATGACGTTTGATTTCTCGAAGGTAATTTTATTAATTTTCTTACTTTCACTGGGTATATGTAGATTCTGTAAGGGTTATTTATATTATGCGTATACGTGCAAGTTCGGTTTAAAAAATGTTGCCTCATGCGGCTCCGTTCAAACTATTTAATGAACAATTGACAGTTATCAAGTGATACAGATATCCAAAGATAAATAAATGATTTTTACTTTTTTTTTGAGAGCAGAGAGCGTCGTGCTCCGTGGTTGTGGAGTGGAGGCAAAAAGACCGGATGATGATACCATTCTATATTTTTTCTTTCAGACCCGCCCGCATACAACTAAGTACATATCTTAAATCGTCTTGTACCAGCCCTAACCACGCTGCACAACTTTTGATATATTTACAGTAGAAACCAGTTTAGTGGCTATCAATGCGTTTGACACTCTTCTAGCCGATTACGAAGTCCAGACGGAGTACTGTATTACAAATTCCATACACGATTTCGTGTCTTATCGTTATAAAACGTTTGTATGGGTTTTCTATTGTTTAAATTACGAGTATATTTTACGGAACTATCGTGTTGCACCTCTTTTATTAGGGTTCCGTATCCAAAAAGGTAAAAACGGGACCCTATTACTAAGACTTTGCTGTCTGTCTGTCACTAGGCTGTATCTCCAGAACCTTGATAGCTAGACAGTTAAAATTTTCAATGATATATTTCTGATGCCACTTCCTATGACAACAAATACTAAAAAAATAAATATTTAAGGGAGCTCTAAAAAATCACGTTTGTTGTACGTGATCTTTCATGCTTATTGGTACGGAACCCTTCGTCCGTGAGTCCGACTCGCACTTGGCCGGTTATTTATTTTTGTTGACGTTTCGTTGGGTTGCACTAACGAGTACCTGTGGCAGATGAAACGTCAGCAAAAATATATAAACAATCTAGTATCATATCAAAGTATAGTGGCTTAGAAATATTTTTTAATTTTGAAAATATTTAATTTCCCAAATGCAGCTTGATAAATAAGATAAAACTTAGTGAAAAAGTTTTACCGGTTTCAAAAAAGAAGATAAGCCGCAAACTTACAAAAACATTTTGATGGATTTGACGTTTGGAGGCATTACTTTCATGATATTAATTAGGGACCTACCTTCCCAAAAACAACTTTTTTACCCTTCTTATATCCGCAAATTACTTTGAGACGGAAGATGCATATGCCTATTGAGGAAGCAAGACAAATATATCTTTATAATGACGCGTCCATTGATTTAAAACTGTAGATCTCTCAGCACAGATATTTATCAACTTAGATGTGCGGCAGTGCGTGCATTTCATACAGACACATAGAATTTGTCTACCCTGTGTCATCCTAATATTTAATAATAATAATAATAATAATAAGTTTATTTTCTCACCACAATATTCTTATGAGCTAAACAATATACAGTGAACTTACAAACAGTTGACACATTAAATATTGTGAGAGACTGGTGCCTAAACTAGACTGAACGTCTGTGTTTCAGGACGCCAGGTCTTCTCTCCTATAGTTTGAATACAGCTGATCATTTGTGTACAATAAATTATATTTAAACAGTTGCATACGCTTAGTGTTAAAGAACTGAACAATTAAGTAAGTCAGTGAGTAGCTATTAATACCTAGGATAGGATATATGGGTACTATAATTGTAATGTAGTTTGTATTAGTTATGTGTATGTAATAGTATTTTAGTTATTTTTGTGTATCAAAATATGTAATAAAAATTCTATGTGTGTTAATATATCTTGTACTTTATTAATTATTTATTTATCCACTGCCAGAAGCTTTTCTGTCTCGTCGTAATTAAGTCCCTGAAGCCATTCACCCACCACCTTCTTACAAGAATACTCTTTTAAAGCATAAATGGATAGCCGTTTATTTAGTTTATTATACAAAAATCCACCAAGATAACAATAAAAACGTTTCGAGAACTCCTTGTGAAAATTGATTTCAATATTTAATCGGATACCTCATCATCATTAGGTCGTTTGGTCTCCACTACAGGAGCACGATCCTCCATGTACTAGAGCCAGCCAGAGAATTTGACCTACACTCTCCTCGCTGGACAGAAGGGTTGGAAAGGTCTCATGATGTTTATAAGTTTTGTTTAGGTTGTATTTTCTAAGTCGCCTTCTATAACATCCACGGGAAAACTTGGAGTGATCCACATTGCCGGAAATCAAATGGCAACGACTATCGGATACATACTAGCGAAAAATGTATTTTGGTTCATATGCAGCCGTTCTCGTAATTGAGGTAAAATTATTGCCTAGATGACTACGCGTCAAGAATATTTGTGCGCATCACTGCCGGGTGGTGAAGGCAGAGTAGAATACGATTGCTACCACTCCTTTCTCCCAATATAAAATACAAAGACGGACTTATCCCTTAGGATCTATTTCGGTCAACCCTTAGACTCGAAGACAATGTCATCTCAGCAAGACCATTGGCATTGGCATGTATCATGACAGCCTGGCATGATAAGCAATAGCCACATAGGTCGTCACATCACAATGTGCTACATCTTTATAAAATTAACCATCGCAGACTTTACAAGAAGTCAGTAACGACGCATCGATCACTCTGATGGGAGTTCGATTAAATCATAATTCGAGCCCCTTTTAATGATAATAAATCATGATGGTAGCTTCCCGTGTTTGCATTTCATTAAATATCGGCTTGAAGAAGCTAATATTTTATTCATGTTAAAAATTAAAAAATATATATACAGTCGATTTTACAAATTAATATATACTAAACTAAACTATATTAAACTATAAATAAACGTTAAACCAATCAGAAGAAGAAGCTAATCAGTAGTTCTTCATTAAAATATATTTAAACTAAAGGAGTTATATAAAATTAATTTATTTGCAAGCAAACATAGTAGAAATATGATTTTACTGCTCTTTAGAGTTTATTGTTTTTGAAACGAAGTTCCTTTTCGGACAGTACGGACTTCTAGGATGGGCCAGGGGAAAATATAGTGTAAGATTTTTCCGTCACGAATTTTTTTAGGGGTGGATAATTTTTTGGGGTTTTTGGGGGTAACATTTGTAACACTGTTTTTTGGTACAAACATACAAATTTACTGTACACAAGTGTGTTGCTGAAACAACTAGCTTGCAAATCTTTAGCTTCTTATAAATTTACAGATAAAATCAACCAACCAAATTATCTCATTTATTTCAGGCAAAGGAACATATTATGATTCACTGGTCCGAGGACCTGACCAAGGTCTCTGGAAAGCGCTGGATGTTGGCCGCTCTAGATCGGCCATTTTGGATTCAGATTCAAATCCTTAGGAGACGCCTATGTCCAGCAGTGGACGTTAAGCGGCTGAAATGATGATGATGATGATGAATAAGATACAATATTAAAGGCTCGTATAATATGTATTTGTATGTTTATATGTAATGTGTACCAACGATTTTGTTATTGTTATACGACCGCGTGTGAAGAGTTTTACAGTCGACTGTTATCCAATGTTATGGGAATGCAATGGAAACTGTCGTGTTTGAAACATTAGTTTGGAGTTTTGCGAAATGAAAACGGCTGAGAGAAATTGAAAGAAAGAAATATAATGCATTTTTGACGACCTCCGTGGCGTAGTGGTCACCATGCCAAGCTGCCACTCCGGAGGTCCCGGGTTCGTTTCCCGGTCAGGTCAAGGTGGAAAATGATCTTTTTCAGATTTACTTGGGTCTTGGATGTTTATCTTTATAAATGTATTGGTTACAAAATGTAGTATCGTTGAGTTAGAAACTATTATAACACAAGTCTCAAACTTACTTTGGGGCTAGCTCAATCTGTCTCATCTCAATTTAAATAAACTTGTTCTCTATCAATTAAAAAGCGTAGAAAGAAACGTAGAAATCGTTTCTATTGAACGCTCAATTGTACTTCAATTACCAAATTCCCTGGACATTAAGCAGCGGCTATCTAATCGCATTTGGGACAATTCTTTCAATCAACTCGCGACTCCGTTAACTGGTTGAGAATTAGGGTTGTCACTTAACGTGTTTTGGTGTTTCTATCACTTTGAAAAGTATTCGAGATTCGAGAGACTTCATATAATTTCTAGAATATAACTTTTATAATAACATTGGGGCTTGTGTTTTAATCAGTCTTCGACCTATCCTAAATCGATGTTTATGTATGTGTTTCTGTAATTAAATGTCAATACAATACCTGAAAATATTTTGTGACAATTTTTTTTATTAATGTATGTTTATTATGTAGCTGTACCCGTGAGATTTGTTCCCCGTGGGAACTTCAGGGTAAAAACTGTCTTATGTCCTTCCCTGGGTATCAAACTATATCCATATAAAATTTCATCTAAATAGGTTCAGTGGTTGATGCTTACCACTTCATAGTGGTAAGAAACACTAATACAAATATACAAACTTACTTTCGCATATATAATATTAGTAGGATGACTAATGCCGTACCTAAGTTTATTATTAAATAATAATCAGTATGGGTCACTTGTTTCTAGATTATTATTATAGCAATACGTATGTAGGAATACGTATGTATTGCGATAATAATAATCTCATAAAACTGGTTATTTGCTTTGCTTTCTACAAAATACAATTATGAAACTTTTTTTACATAGGTATTAAATTATAAAAAATTATATTAACAAGTGTTATGTACAACGTAAACAAAACATTTCAACTAAAAAGTAAATGACCCGAAGTAAAATTAAAAACCTAAATTAAATTAAAATCCATTAATGAGAGGACGGGAGAAACCTTTGCCCAATAAAGGGACAAACAGGTTAATAAAAAAAGAATATAAAAATACTAACTTAACTTAAATATATAGAAAGAACTTAATTACTTAAGTACCTGGGCGACCGAGCTTTGCTCGGTTACATCTCAAACATTATCTAATTTTTTTTAAACTTGTCTAAAAACAATACAAAATAAAAAATTATATATAAACTTGAACATAAAAAAAACAAAAGTAAGTCACCGAGTGGGATTCGAACCCGTAACACTTTTTCTAGCGGTCGGTATCCTTAACCACTGAGCTAAAATCAAGGCGGTCGGCACGAGGAAATTAGCGACCATATTCTGCGTGGAAAGAAAAACGCATGAAAACTCGAAAACACGCGTTTTCCCAAACATAAAATTAATCTAAAGTCTAATTTTTTATTCCGTAGAATTCTGACATTTCATGAGTGTTGCTACTAAAAAAGTTCTCCAACTAAAAAGGGAACCCGTATAAGGGCGATAAAAAAATTAATTCTTGATTAATTTTAATGTTTTACCAAGATAATGATACACTTTAAACTTTCTGGTATATTTAAAATGTTATAACATTTTTTAAAACCGAATTATCAAAGTTATATTTTTAAGTAATTTTAAGTCAGCAGGTTATTTTTATTTTCCTGGCATCACTCCCTACTAACTCATGTATCATCAACCTTTTTAGCCAAAAGCTTAATAAATATATTTTTTAGTAATCCATGAAGCACAAAAATTAAAAAATAAAGTATGCGGTCATCAGCTGTCACGTCACGAAGACTGTCACATTGATTGTTATATTTGTTATCTTTCTGTTAAGTTTTTTCTTGTTAAAAAAAATTTTTTTCTTAACTGATTTAGATTAAATTTGATATGGAGATAGTTTAAGAACCTGGAAAGGACGTATAAGCTATTTACCCACAAATTGATCGCGGTGGAAAGCCAATTGGATTTATTTGTATGTATGTTTGTTAAATCAAATAGTTTTTACAGTTGTTCGTATTTTATGTCGGTTATTCAACTGTTCCTGATGAAAATATTTCTCGCTGTAAATCCCCTTTTGATTTGGAGCACCGCACTAAATTAAATGGTTACATTTACTAACAAATAAAATGTGTAGACTCAGATGTTCACACTCTTATTGAAATCTGGAATTTAATAAAAAAATGTGCCCGGCCTAAAAGGTTTATGATCTCTGATATGTCAAAAAATGACAGCTGTCAGAATTCTACGGAATTAAAAATCAGACTTTAGATCGATTATTTACCCCCGAAAACCCCCATATACAAATTTTCAGCGAAATCGTTAGAGCCGTTTTCGAGATCACAGAAATTTATAAATATATATATATACATACATACAAGAATTGCTCGTTTAAAGGTATAAGATTTATAAATATAGCCAAAATTGAACAAAAAGGATAGTTTTACAATTTTAATTACATTAAAAAAGAAATTAGCGTTTGCTTGCAATAAAATCCTAAAAATGTACAGACATTTTTTTAGTTTTACTCTCCTATCAAATTTACTTCTAAGGACGAGCTTGTCGACAGCCAATTTGTGGCAATTATGTCATAATATTAATTTACACATTCCTTTCTAAAGATCGTGTTCATTAATATAATAACCGACCAAGTGCGTGTGTGACTCGCGCACTAAAGGTTCCGTACCATTATCTATCTTCAACAAATCACGTTTGTTGTATGGGAGCCCCACTTAAATATTTATTTTAGTATTTGTAGTTATAGCGGCAACAAAAATTCATCATCTACGAAAATTTCACTGTCTAGTTATCAAGATGCAGCCTGGTTTTAGATAAACAGATAAACGGACGCAGCGGGGTCTTATTAATAGGGTCCCTATCCCTATGGGTACAGAACCCTAAAAACTAGGTATTCCCCATCGTGCTTTTCAATATTCATTAGTATTTCTGGTTTAGTCACATTTTTATTTGCAGGGAAATTAACATTCGATAAATCTATATGTATATTAATTAAGAGCTAGGCTCTTGTCGGTGAAGTATGAATAAACTACACGACAAAATAAAATAAAAAAATACAAATTATGTAGTCCCACTAAAATTTTACCCTCGGCAATGTGACCAAAACGCTGGCAGCATTGCCACATTATATGGCAATGCTGATTCTTCGAGCCAGATTGTTACCAGCCTTTTGGTCACGGGATACCTCGAATCGATATTTATTTTATTACTAGCTGTACCCGCGGGCTTCGCTCCCCGTGGGAATTTCGGGATAAAAACTTCTATGTCCTTCCCCGAGTCTCAAACTATATCCATACCAAATTTCATCCGAATCGGTTTAGTAGTTTAAGTGTGAAGAGTTAACAAACAAACAAATATAAAAACTTACTTTCGCATTTATAATATTAGTAGGAATAGTAGGAATAGTAGGATTTACTAGCTATTTCTTTCCTTATGTGTGTCATTTTTTTATCAATTTCCAAAACTCATTTTCTGTTTAGTACCTGTGCTCGTGGTCTTCGCTCCCCGTGGGTATTTCGGGATAAAAACTCTCCTATGTCCTTTTCTGGGTATCACAAACTATATCCATATCAAATTTCATCTAAATAGGTTCAATGATTAAAGCGTATACCTAGTGGTAACAAACAAACAAACAAATACTCAATCATTTATTGCTTCCTTTATGTACATACAGGTCTTTGATTATAAAAAATAGTCTATTAAGGCCATACCCAAATTTTCCAGGGTCCAGTGGCGCCGCCATTTACAATAAATCATTTAAAAGGAAACGGAGATATCATTTAAAATTGTGTCTTGGTCAAGTTCTAGATACCCATTCAAAGTACCTATTTTTTAAACTACTTTTTGTAGTTTAAAGTGAGAACGTGAAGCTTTTCTACGCACATTTGCGAAAAACGGCCACTTTTAGCTAATGTGCGTAGAAAAGCTTCACGTTCGCACTTTAAATTATAAACAGTAGTTCATAAAATAGTTTTAAGGGTTATCTAGGGCTTGACCAAGACACAATTTTAAATGATATCTCCGTTTCTTTTTAAATGATTTATTTTAAATGGCGGCGCCACTGGACCCCGGAAAATTTGGGTATGGCCTTAAGGGCCCTGAAGGGCGGTGCAATGAGAGAAGGGCTGTGTATAAAAAGAAAAAGTTAAATGAATGTATTCTCATGCACAGATAATATTTATTAATGTTTATTTTCCAGTTATTAATATTATATCTCTTTGGGTATTTACAACTCTCGCATCCATATACTTATATATAAAGCTGAAGAGTTTGTTTGTTTGAACGCGCTAATCTCAGGAAGCATTAGTCCGATTTGAAAATTTCTTTCAGTATCAAATAGGTAGTTTATCGAGGAAGGCTATAGGCTATACTGCATCACGCCCGCGACTTCACTCGTGTGGCTAACGCGGGCGAAGCCGCGCGCTGCCTCTAGTTTATAATAAGTAGGATTTCTTCCGGCAACCCTAGCGACCCACCAATTTACGCCTAGTGACGTCACCCCAAACAATCGGTTTTTGCGTTAACTTATCTCAACCAATTACCGCTTTATCCGAAATCGGTTTTAAACTGACCACTATTAGTTAAATATTGAATATTAATAACGAATTCCTGTTTAGAGACAATGTCTGTTCTCAGGCGCCAAAACTAATTTGTATACGACGGAATATCTGTGTTTTAAGAATATCCTGCTGTGTAATTATTTAGTTTAAGAATGTATTTATCTTTGCTTGTAACTCGGAATGGCTTTGCAAAAAAACTCACTCATGGGAGAATTTCTTATTTAAATAGACAGAGTCATGCCTACCCATCGATATACAAACATAATTATTTCTTTTCTTTGTCACTAGATGGCGCTATAATGTAATATTTCAAACATTAAAATCGTTTATTTCTATTATTTCAATAAAGTAGTACTCTAATTAATTAAATATGACTTGTTATTATTAGATATGCAGTAAATATTTTTAAAGTATATACACTTTTTGTGCTGCCATCTTTGTGTGCCTACCCGCAATTTTGCCTACTTAAAAGATTTTCAGTATATTTTTTTAGACCTTATAATAAATTCTTTTAGCTTAGTTAGGCAATAGGCAAGACGAATGGAAAAATATCTTTGTTCCATCGGTAAAATTATTAAAAAAATTCTTTTCTTATAATTTTTCTAATATTTTCTTGTCTTTGAAAACCCAAAAATAACAAAGATACAGCGCATTTCAATTTCGCATGACGTCACGGCTGGGTACAATTTTTACTTATGTGTGACGTCACAAGCCCCCACACCGGAATTTGACGATCCGTATCTTCGTGAATTTTTACGTTTTTGGTAAACTGATAATACGGGTCCATTACTTTTGGATAATCTAAATGACGGACTAATTACAATCATACTTTTCGGACCCTGTCGTCACCCCAATTTAGAAGTTTCTACAGCCTACACAAAGAATAATTGGATAACCAAGCAGTACAGAGCGAGATGCGTCTAGAACAATGCAAGAATGCGAGAATACACTGGCGTCATCTATTGTCGCATTGTGAACGTATTCTAAACAAAGACAGCTTGCATTGGGAAAAGCAGTCGCGAAAGGATACAAATACGTTGGTTATTATTAAGCCTGTGAGTTCTTTACATCTGTGTGTTTAATTAGTGTTATTCTATCTCTTCGTTATCCTACCAATATCATTAATGCGAAATTTTGGGAATTTCATCATCTTATCTTTAGGAAAATGTTTGTTGAATGAAAATGTTTTTAGAACTATCCTACCCGACATGGCGAGGTCTATAATCATCAACATCATCATCATCTGGTCTTTTGTCTCTTCTGCAGCAGGTGCATGACCCTCTCTTTACTACCAGAGCCATACTTGGCCAGAGCAGCCAAGCAGGCTTTGGCCTACACTCTTCACGCTGGCTAGACGGGTTGGAGAGGCCTCATTGATGTTTATAAGCTTTGTTTACCTTGTATTTCCTAAGTCGGCCTCTACGACATCCACGGGAAGACTTGGAGTGGTCCTATTCTACTCTGCCGGATACCACACGACGAGTTTTCATTTGTTTGGGAGTTTGGATGTTTCTTACTCACTTACGCAAAAACGGCTGAACGGATTGGATTATTTGTCAAGTAAGTAGTTAAATAATACTAGTATTAGTAGTTCATAAAATAATTTGATGGGTTAACATTTTGATGTTAAAATTTGTTTTTTAAAATAAAAAAAATATCGTTGCGCGTACCATAGTATTGTATAGCCCCTTAACTAACCAAAATTTCTCACGTCTTTAATAAAAAAAGAGCCTATACCGGAATTCAAGTTTTAATTAACTCTAAAACTAAATTACCCAAATATCAACAGCTGAAAATTAAAAAAAAAATACTTTGTAGCAATCCGTCACGGGCAGATCATGTCTGAAGCTGACAGGCTTGTAATCGTTGACAGGCGTTAAGGCGAAGTGATGAATATATCCAAAGAACCGGTCTGAACCGGATCAATCTGGATTATTTTTTAATTATAATTCGCAATGGTTACGCGGATCTACGGCAGATTGACAGTATCAGGATTTTAATGTCTTTTTCAATTGAAGTTTTATTTTAATGATCTTATTTTCTACTTGTTGCAATTTGTTAGATAAGTTGAGAATTTTTAAAATTAATGTTAATTGATTTTTTGATTTTTAGATACAGTACCCAATTTTAAAATTAATTTTAATTGATTTCTTAATTCTTAGATACAGAACCTAAATGGTAAAATGGGAATGGAATGGAAAATATTACTAAGACGCCACTTTCCATCTGTCCGTCTGTCTGTCATCAGGCTATATCTCATGAACCGTGATAGCTAGACAGTCAAAATTTACACAGATGATGTATATTTCTATTGCCGCTATACAAAAAGTAAATATTTAAGTCGGGCTCCAATACAACAAACAAAAAATCCTGCGTGCGTAAGTCTGGCTCGAACTTAGTCGGTAAATTTATTTAAAATAATAAAACTATGAAGAATTTTGAGTCTTATTGCATAACATTTAATTAACATCAAATAAATATTTAAAGTTCTCAATAGCCAATTTGACTTGAATCTCAACTGCAATTAAAACTAGTTTTTTTTATGAATAATTGATAGCAAATATCAGTAATATTTAAAGAATTTTATTCCTTTTTCCATTATATTTTTATTAGGTTTTGGTATTTTGGTAATCTTATTTTCATTGCACCTAAAACCATTTTGTTTTGTACGTATAAAATATTCTGAAATGTAATATTATTATTTTATTGTTTTCAGATAAACAACATACATACGGAGTTTTAATGGTAAGTTATATGCATTTTATTGTTTGTAAGTTTAACTACATACACAGAAAGCATTGTGACATACCTCCAAAATTTCTGTGCACATATTCATACTTCTCTTGTAGAAAAGATACATAAAAACAAGAAGCTTAATATTTGAATTGATTAAATTAAATGTCTTTTTTACAACAGTAAAACATATATTATTATATACTCACAAAAAATAAAATAATAATAAAATAAAGACAAAAGATTCAGAAGGCTAATGGAATTTTATGAAAAAATCATTTACTTAAACAAAAAAAGTAGGTATTTCAATAATTTTATTACAAAATTGTTTCTAAAACAACGACAATAATAATAAGCAATTGAAAAAAATAATAAGAATGTAACTACTACTAAGATATGCTTCGCCTTAACAAAGTAATTATGGGGTGTCACGGAGTTAGAGTTTCTAAACAAGTAGGGTCAAGTAACGCTAATCTACCATTCGAAACGCTGGAGTTTTCTCTTCGCAAAATACTTTTTAATTTATAACTTACTAGCTGTACCCCGCGGGCTTCGCTCCCCTTGGGAATTTCGGGATAAAGAGTACCCGATGTCCTTCCCCGAGTCTCAAACTATATCCATACCAAATTTCATCCAAATCGGTTCAGTAGTTTAAGCGTGAAGAGGTAACAAACAAACAAATATACAAACTCACTTTCTCATTTATAATATTAGTAGAATTAGTAGGATAGGATAGGAGTTTTCTTGTAAGCAAGTGACAAAAACTCCTTTTTATACCATTTTGATGATACTTTAATCCTACTTAAAATACTGGCCGACATGAAAAAAAAGAATAGAGTCATGTTAGATGTTAGTTCATAGACCTTGATTGTTTTTACTATGTAAATGTTAGTTTATTCTGTTGCAAAGGATTGCAATTTTTACATGTGCGTCATAATAAGAGATCTAGAGATGCCATCAAAAGTATGGATATAACTAAATTGCCCAGGATTTCTCGAGAATTGGTACCTTAGTAACTGATGTGAATACATTACTAAGATTTCGAATGAAGATTATTCTACTGTTTGAAGTATACTCAATCTTTCTCTTTTATAAATAAATAATGTTATGGACTTTTAGTCATATCCATACTATTGATAACAATAGCACCCGTGATTCAGATCTCTGGTCGTAATGTATAAGGTCTTACAAAATAAAGTGACACAATTCTCAGGGTGAATTCAGTCGATGATTCTGAACCACTTCCCCCAAGGAACACGCATCGAAATATGATTTTTTTTGACTCCCATACAAGTTGACCGATCAGCTGATCCGAGTTTGTATGGGAATAAAAAAAATATTTTTCATATTTCGACATATGTTTCTTGGGAAAAGTCACCTCCTGCCTACAATCTGCATAAAACAAACTCTTGTCAGTAACCATGATTACGGCGAGTGCCGTTGTTTCTTTTGCAATAACCCAGCATTAGTCCATTCCAACTTCTTTCCATAACTTTATATAAACCTTTCCCTTTTTCTTGCTTCTGCAGAAACCTATTCAAAGGTTCATCTTTAATTGGTATTAAAACCAAGAATTAATTATGATATAAGGATGGGGTGGAACATCAACTTCTCCAAAGGGTCTCTACGTGTTAGGTCTGTATCCCCAAATAATCCCTGTCAAAGAAAAGAACCGGGGTAAAAAGATCTGTAATTCTTAAAACCAAAAACAAAATATAAATATAATAAATAACATAGTATAGTGTAATTTATTTCAAAATTTAAAAGACGACCTTTTTTTACAATGTTTTGATCACAAATAAAAAGTCCAAACTCAAAATCAGGCACGAGTCAGACTTTTTAAAAGCAACAAAAACTTAATTAAGTTTGAGAACTTTTTAAAAGGCAGACCACACATTAACTTTAAACATTTTAAAACTTATAATCATGTAAGCTAATTTTGCTCTTATTGTTATGTCCGCAAAGATCATTTTTAATAGGTATTTAGGGGCTTTACGATTTGTGAAAGGGTGTCTGTCAAATTAAGGACTATTTAAAGAAATGACTACGCATTATATTCTCTTAATAGACTCGAAACAAAAACGTCATAAAAATTACTTTAATTTAAAAAATAATTTAGAGAATTCTAGCCCTTATATTTAAGGAAGAAAGGGCTAGATTACCTTACTTATAGGATGTCAATAGAGCTTAATTTTGAATGCAACGAAGTAGATTTCTTCTTAGGTGGTCCACATTCGGCAGTCAAATCAAAAAATAACCGGCCAAGTGCGTGTCGGGACACGCAGTGTAGGATTCCGTAGTTGCGAATGCCGACTTTGACTTCATGTCTCACGGTTTAATGACTAAAATATCCAATTTTCTATTGATTTTCTATTAAATGTTCTTTTTTCGAGTACATTTTATATGTTGGTTTCTAAGTCTTTAATTTGTGAATCCTACTTAGCTCTGATAGTGTTCTTTTTAACTTCGTTATATTATATACTACTGCCGTGAATTTTTTCGCGTGTCCATATACAACCCTTTAGCCGATAGATGTAGGAGATACTTGACTGTCTCAAAAAATTGCATTTTAAAACCAAATATTTCACAAACGGGTCTCTAAATCAAAAAATAATGTTCGCAAACTTATAATATTTTAGAAAGACTTGACACTCTGCATTATGGATTAGTAAAAAAAAACCACTTTATATGATTTTATAGCCTTTAATAATATTTTTTAGGATATCTCCTTAAGAAAAGTTATTTTAAAGATTTTCTTTTACCACTTTGTTGGTATATATACATACCCATACCAAATTACAGCTTTCTAGTATTAATATTATCTTAGTAAAACAGCGGATAGACGACAGATATGGAGAAACTATAAGGGTTTACCATGGAACCCTAAAAATTTGATATCTACAAGATTATTTCGTATTGTTTTTTGTGTCTTAATGTCTCCTTAAGTGACAGCAGTGGCGTGATTTGAGGTTATGACAATTTTTGAGAATTACAATATTATTTGATTAGTTTTTTCTCTTTTTACAGTTTTTTTTTCTTTTGACACGCCTTATCTCGTTATTTGGGGTCGGCCCTCCTCATACCGCGTGTATGGTCCTTATCTCGTCTCATCACATGCCCAAACCACCTCATGCGACTCTGTCATCTTTTATGTTATGGGTGCCACCTTGAAATAACCCCTTATATGCTCATTTCTAACTTTGTCAAGTCTTATGACTCCCGCTGACCACCGACTGACATCTCTTTTTACAATACGCTATTTTCCAACAAGTCAAATCAGCAGCTTTTTTCTAAACGTCAAAACAAACAGTGTCTATGAGATTTTGTATGAAATACATGCAGATGACGTCAGAGATTTTTGGAGTCAAATAGCGCTCTTATTATCAGTTTTTCTACAATAATAAATTTCAAATAACGTTAAAATGGATATGTTTAAATACAAGTGACATTATTTTGCGACGCTTTATTTTTTTATTAGTACAAAATAATTTATTTTCGACTTAGGAAAGCACCCAATTGTGTTTCTTTTTTATGAGTTCTCTACTTAATGTTAAAAAACCCGGATTAATTAGTCCTCGGTTTACCACTTAAAACAAGTTTACATCAAAAGTGATATGCACATGAGAATTTATACTTAATTTATGCCATTTTGTTTTCGGTGGAAAAATAAGTACCTCACAGTTTATAATTTTTATTTTATAAATTTTGAGTGTAAAATTTTTACATCGTTTATTTTTTTTTACTTTACCGAAGAATGACTTAGTACTTTTAACATATTTTTAAATAAAATATCATATCATATTGACGACCTCCGTGGCGTAGTGGTCACCATGCTAGTCCGCCACCCAGTGGTCCCGGGTTCGATTCCCGGTTAGGGCAAGCTGGAAAATGGCCTTTTTCAAATTGTCCTGGGTCTTGGATGTTTATATATTTATGTATTTGTTATAAAATATAGTATCGTTGAGTTAGTATCCCATAACACAAGTCTCGAACTTACATTGGGGCTAGCTCAATCAGTGTAATTTGTCTCTATATATTTATTATTATTATTATTATATATCAGCAGAACTAAACACGCATACTTACTGTGAAATATTTACATCTCTTATACCAATGAGTGTATCGTGATTATCGTGAATCTCTTTAATAACCCCAAACAAAACGTTCTTAACAGACCGAAATGTAGTTTGTTTTCACTATAAGTAACCTATTTAACTGCTAAAGATATGAGGTAAACATTTGGTTTCAAGCTAAATTTAGTAGTTTTAAAATAGTTTTATCTAGGAAAAGTTGGGCTGGCATGACTACTAAAAGTTTAAAAAAAATTCAATCACTGCATCCTTTACGGGTTGTACGAGACTTATGAGAACTAAAGAGTAGTAAATTCTACAAGGCCACACTAAGCAAGATAGTGCCATATAGTGATCAGAAATAGTGATATAATATGACTAGACTGGTAAGGATTCTTGAGTGACTTCTATGATTGTGATATAAAAAAAATTTCTAAAATTTTTGGTCAGCAATAAATCTATTTTCGAAAATCGCTTACAAATACTTAATATACGAAAATGTTAAAAGAAATTTAGTTAATTAATATAGCAGCAATTAGCATTTTCAATATAAGAGATTTACATATATAGTACAAAATAGAGAGAGATGTGGTCACATCTCACTATCTCTTTCGTACGCGCGAGACCTAATAGCAGTGACGTCAAGAGCGCTGTTCGTGCATCCTTTTTCTGTGACTTGACAGTTTTCTCTTCCATCAGATTTTAAAAGCTTATTTTAGAGGTAACTAACTTATTTTAGAAGATAATAGGGCAGATAAAAGAAAAAACATTTTGTTTTCGGTTTCAGATTATGTAACTTATTAATATGAGTATTAAAAATAATTTATCTAAATACCGCATTATATCATCGTATTACCTACGTACTTCTTAAAAAAATATTTCGACGTCAATGAAATTCAATACAAATTAGGAGATAAGCAAATGATCTTATTTGTTTATTTATTTCATAATTAAACATAATTAACTGCCAGGTTACCCGATTTTAACAAACGGTCGTAAATTCCCTCTTAATGAGGCTATTTAGTAAAACTCTCGGACATTGTGTTGATTAAGATCAAGAATGTAATAATCATAAGATCAGAGATAATGTTACGAGCTACTAATTGCTTGTGTAGGATTAAAGCTGGCTATTTAATGGCCGATAGTGTAAACAAAAGTTTTTACAACAAACGTTGCCATATTACAAAACAATACTTGTAAGGCTTACAAATTCGACCTGGTGAATATTTTAATTTTGTGAATAAGGACATGTTAAAAAAAAATCTACTATTGTATTTCAAGGTCGATATTCAATACCATATTAATGCTAAATAAGCGGCCAAGTGCGAGTCGGACTCGCCCATGAAGGGTTCCGTAGTAGCAAATAACATAATATAAACGTCTTTTAGTATGTTTTTTTTAAATTTTTATATTTGAGTTGATTGAATGAAAGGTACATTGCCGTTTATGATTTATGACGTATTAAAAAAAAACTACTTACTAGATATCGTTCAAACCAATTTTCGCTGGTAGTTTTAATGGTAATGAACAACATATATTTTATTTAGTTTTATCATTCTCTTATTTTAGAAGTTACGGGGGGGGGGGACACACTTTTTTCCACTTTGGAAGTGTCTCTCGCGCAAAGTATTCGGTTTAGAAAAAAATGCTATTAGAAACCTCAATATCATTTTTGAAGACCTATCCATAGATACCCCACACGTATGGGTTTGATGAAAAATAAATTTTTGAGTTTCAGTTCTAAGTATGGGGAACCCCCAAAATTTACTGTTTTTTTTCTATTTTTGTGTCAAAACCTTAATGCGGTTCACATAATACATCTACTTACCAAGTTTCAACTGTATAGGTCTTATAGTTTCTGAAAAAAGTGGCTGTGACATACGGACGGACAGACAGACAGACAGACATGACGAATCTATAAGGGTTCCATAAGGGTTTTTTGCCATTTGGCTACGGAACCCTAAAAAGAAAGGTAATTTCGTCAAAACGTAATTTTATTACATACATACATTACAAATTAAAAAAAAACTGAAATAAATATAAAAAAATATTGAATAGTTAGGGAGCTGAGTAAAAACTTCTTTCAAAAAAAAATTATGTAATTATCTCTAAAAAATGCAATTTAATCAATAATATGCAGTTTTTTAGAAAATCAATGATAAGTTCTAAAATCAAATCACGGCGTGGCGATTTCAAGTTTCTCCTTTTTATTAGAAGTGAGCTAAAACGATTTTTGGAACGAACTTCCTTTTTGGACGGTACGAAATTAGCGGATGAGGATGGGATTTTAGCGGCTGGAATTTTTTTGGGAACGAAGTTACGAAATTGGAACCCCCTTAGATCTTCAAGTTTTGTAACTACGTTCCATTTTTCTCTCTTCCTTAGAGTCTTTCACTACACTTAATTTTTTACTTTTACGAGGCACAAACACTAGTTTTCTTACAACCATTACCAACACACACGCTTTATCAAAGCAAACGTGTTTAACAGTGAATGTCCTGCTTTATACGCTCGTTTCATGCTTCGACATGGGTGGTTTAGCTATTTTAAAACTGTTAATCCAGCGTTTTATTGGTTAGTGTGAGTATTGACCATAATTTGGGCTTTCAGTTCTGCCAAGTATAAGTTTGAGAAAAAAAATGGTTATTTGAAAAAAAAATTGTACCATCTTTTATTGTGACTGAATCAAGCCGTGCGGTTTCCAGCAGAGTAGAATAGGGCGACTCCAAGTCCTCCCGTGGATCTCGTAGAAGGTGACTTAGGAAATACAAGCTGAATAAAACTTATAAACATCAATGAGACCTCTCCAACCCGTCTGGCCAGCGTGGAGAGTGTAGGCTGCTCTGGCCAAGTATAGCTCTAGTAGTACAGAGAGGGTCGTGCTCCTGCAGGGGAGACAGAAAGACCTGATGATGGTGATGATGGACTTTATAAGATGAAATTGGTGTGGTTTAGTGTTATAAATGCTCATGCTTATGGACAATAAGTAAAATGTTTAAAGTGCACCAACTTTTCATGGAATAGTTAGGGTTTGGAAAAGTGGAAAAATAAAGATGTACTCTAAAGGACTAGTATCCAGATCCCTAAAATAATTAAAAAAGCAAACTGCAGTTGTCATTGGACCATCATTTGACAGGTTCTTTTGCTCTGACAAATGTAGCCAATAGCAGCAGCGTATTGGACCTGACTTCACTGTGCTGCCATTTGGGGTCCCATTTTTGAAAACCCTTACTGAATGAGTCGGGAGAGGCTCAAGCACTATTGCTATGATGCTATGACTAATGATATTGTTGAAAGTTGAAACTCGTAACATGTGTTGCATGTCCACAATAAATTTATCTGCAACCGCAGTACAATCGGCATCACATGAGGCACCTCGCACGTTTGAACGTTGCAATAGAATCAGTTTTACTATCAAAGTGTTACGTTTGATCTACGGCCCACTGTTCTCAAGTTTTACGAGTGCAGTCTAGACCGCTGGGCGGCTATTTTGAGATCCCGGTCCAGAAATGTTAAGATTAATATAGAATTTTACTGTTGAAGATTTTATTTCGAAACAAAGTACCAAATTTAGCTGAAAGTAAGCATTTGAAGTCAACAATTGAGCAACAAAACAATGACGATTATTAAAAGATATTATAAATATCCTATGAATAAAGATGTATTTGAATTGAATTGAGTTGAGGATCAGGCCGCTCTAGATCGGTCATTGAGGAAATCATTGGGAGAGGCCTATGTCCAGCAGTGGACGTGATGCGGCTGAAATGATGATGATGATGATGAGTTGAGTATACTGTTATTTTTTAACATCAAACTTTCATTTATTCTACCACTGTTTTCTTTACTATTATTTTGATTATACATATAGGTAGTATGTTACTGTCTTCCTTTGAACATTCTCGCAACGCAAAAATTATCACTATCTGACATAGTAACTGCCACACAATAATGACGTTGACGTATGTAAATCGCAGGTAAAAATAAAGTTGAATTACGGCCACGCGTTTTACGCACTTACAGACATCGGCTATACAACCACGTCAAAGTATAGACGCGTAAAGGAACGTTGTATATAAGGTCTAACAAAATATACTGAAACTATTTTAAGGGTGAATACAGTCTGTGATAATAAACAACTTTCCCCAAGGCACATAGGTATATCGAAATATGGAAAATAATTTTTGGCTTTGGGTCAATTTGTATGTTTACCAAAAATTAATTTTCATATTTCGATACATGTGCCTTGGGGAAAGTTGTTTACTATTATTAACTGAATTCACCCTCAAAATAGTTACAGTACATTTTGTTAGACCTTATATATGATTGTGACTGTGTAACAATCATGGAGATTCAGAGTTGTTCATCAAAATCGTTCCTTCTGTTTTGTGTTATCACATAACTCGTTCACGATGACGTTTGCACATCGGCCATTGACTAACATTAGTTACAACATGCAAATTCATCTGGCACAGTTCGCTATATTTAACGGTATCGAAATAAACTCGCGCACAGACAGACAGACGAACATGTCATGATTTTAATTTAAACTAGTGCTTCTGTGAGCTGTTGACCTCGCGGTATTAAATTAAAAACATTCGCGGGACAAAAGAAATATGAAGTGCTATTTTTGAAACATGGAGTAATGGTTTTTCCATTAAAAAAATCGTTCGTTTAGTGACTCCGCGTTTCAAAAATAGCACCTATGATTTTTCAAAGTTGACAACCTATATTTTCGTCATAAAAAAAAAACACGGGAGTACTTGGAGTGGTCCTATTCTACTCTGCCGGAAACCACACGGCAGTCCTCCCGTAGATGTCGTAGAAGGCGACTTAGGAAATACAAGCTAAACAAAGCTTATAAATATCAATGATACCTCTCCAACCCGTCTGGCCAGAGGAGACTAGAGTGTAGGCCAAGTCCTCTGGCTGCTCTGGCCAAGTATGGCTCTGGTAGTACAGACAGGGTCGTGCTCCTGCAGTGGAGACAAAAAGACCTGCTGATGATGATGATGAAAAAGTTTGGAAAAAACTGAATGATCTGATACATGCTCACAAAATTTTACGAGACTGTTGAGAAATGCAACCTGGCGAGAACAGCCATAGATCTGGAATCCTGGAATTCTGGATATCCGAACACCCAGACATGAAAGAATTTTTGTCGAAGCGAAGCTGAAACACTTGAGAACAGTCAGTCTTCCCCAAGAAACTACATACATACTATCACGTCTTTATCCCTAATGGGGCAGACAGAGCATTTTGGGTCTTGCGGTTCTATGCAGAGCCCAGGGCCGCAAGACCCAAAAGCCACTTTTAGCGGCATGGTGGGCGAGAAGATGGAAAAGCAATCAATACAGTGATGGGTTGCTAGCCGCATCGCCTGTTAACATGATTTGCATTTTTGCCCATTCCCTCGATCAGCTGGTACATTCTAAGTTTTTTTTATTTCTCCCAGACCAGCATGAGAGAAATAAAAAAACCCCAAGAAACATATGTTAAAATATGAAAAATAATTAAAAATAAAGAAAAAACTAATAGTGTCTTTAAATGATACAATGCATAATCAAGATATATAAATGATTTTTGACTTTTGCCTTTAACTTCAAGCGGGAAACCGCATTTAATTTATACGGCTGCTGATCTACGTTTTTTCCACCAATTATAAATTACTAAGGCCAGTCGGTAATGATTATCATCACACCTATATGCTATTTTAAATTTTCCTTGCCGTCATATATAAATATACGTTCCTTCGAGGAATGACGTGTCTTCCTATGACTTAAGATGCAATTGCCAATTTTCCTTATTGATATACTAGCTGTGCCCGCGGGCTTCGCTCCCTGTGGGATTTCGGGATAAATCTATCCTATGTCCTTCCCTGGGTATTAAACTATATCCATATCAAATTTCATCTAATAGGGTTCAGTGGATGAAGCTTGAATTGGTAACAAACAAACATATATATGTAAACTCACTTTCGCATTTATAATATTAGTAGGAAGTAGATAAGTTCTAATAAAATATAATTATATGACTAAAACTATTTTTAAGGGTAGATTCAGTCCATGACACTGAACAAATTTTCGCAAAAACATTTTTTTAAGTCATGATAAGTATTTTTTTTGCTTTCCATATACAACTTAAATCAGCTGATCGGTCAACCTGTATAGGAGGTCGAAAATTATTTTCTTCGCTTGCCAGTACGTTGTTTTCATGCGATAACCTTTTTGCAACACCACCCATCTTTTTGTCGTGCTTTGTGTCCCGCCCATTGCCATTTCATCAGCGAGCTAATCAGCTGAGCTATGTCGGTGACTTTAGTTCTCCTACGAATTACCTCATTTCTTCGATCACGTAGGGAAACACCGAGCATAGCCCTCTCCATAACACCTTGAGCGACCTTGACCCTTTTTAAGAGACCCTATAGTAAAGGACTACGTTTCAGAGCCATAAGTCATCACTGGTAACTTACATTGGTTGTACACATACTGCATATATTTCCATATATTGTGACAATACGACACATACTAGAAATATCTATGCAAATCATCACAAGTATATTTTTTTAGGACATGCACATAAACTGTAGGTTATCTACATACTTATTCCTATTCGAAGCACAGACGGAAGCAAGTGTAGGTAGATCTCTAGGTCGCCTAGACATGCGAACCAGTAAGGTACACCCATGACGTGTTTAGAGTGAAAATTGAGGCTGGGAAAAACAGGTATTATTTATCTGTATAGGCTGACTTGTGGGTTAGAATCCGGACAGATAGATAAATGGGAAGGAAAAATAGAAGAAAAGAGAGGAGTAGGAAAACCCAGAAGAAAATTTATAGACCAAATAAAAGAAAATTAAACGTGAAAACATATAAAGAGGTTAAGAACTTAGCAGAAGGAAGAGAGACATGGAAAGCACTCCACCGACAAGAGCCCAGCTCTTAGATATAAGAGAAGAAGAGATAGATGGGACTCCACATTCGAGTAATCAACGTTTCGACCGAAAATTTTTATCGTGTTTTTAAATAAGTAAATTATATTTATAAGCTATATAATTTTAAAATACATTTTAGTACTAGCTTTTATTTTGAGGCCAAAGTACTTATTAGGACAAAAAAAGCCCAAAATAGATGGAGTCGCGTCGTTTTATTACTGAGTTCCATCGACCACCTTCCGTCTCTGTGATCAGACCCTAGACATCGTCTGACATAAAGTGCTCGTCAAGACGAATTAAACGAGTCCTACTGATTGAAGTTATATAACTTGGTTCTGTCGAATATCTTCCAGCTCCGTCATCAGAACAGTCCACTTCATAATATTGTATTGTCATCCGAGTTGTAGGTATGCAAAATTTCAGCTCAATCGGTTAAGGATAATTAGTTGAAAATGTAGTTGCAGGATTTGCCGTGTGGTTTCCGACAGAGTATAATAGGGCCACTCCAAGTCCTCCCATGGATGTCGTAGAAGGCGACTCAGGCAATACAAGCTAAACAAAGCTTATACATCAATGAGACGTCTTCAACCCGTCTGGCCAGCGAAAAGAGTGTAAGCCAAGTCCTCTGACTGCTCTGGCAAAGTATGGCTCCTGCAGTGGAGACAAAACCCTGATGATGATGATGATTTGACCTAAACAAACATTCATACATACAAAATTACATATTCTCTTTTATGTCTACTATCTCTTTTCTTTATATTGTCCCTCTTATGTGTCTATATTCTCTTTGCTTTAGTCCTTCTACTAGTTCTACTAAAGAAAATAGCTAGTTCAGATTGCCTTCAGCGTGGGCTGACCTAACCTGGAGAGTCAACCAATGTACCGGTGTGCTAAATAGCATCGAGAAAAGCTTCCGACTGGCTTTCTAAACACAAGTTATTTTGACACTATAGTACCCACATAAAATATACAAGGTCCATATCCATTTAATTGGTTCTTGTTTTCACAAGACTTTGATAATCAACCACTTAAATAATAAGAAAGGCACTACTTATTACTACTATAACTACTTAAAATTATGACATACTAGCTGAGCCTGTGGGCTTCGCTCCCCGTGGGAATTTCAGAATGCAAACTATCCTATGTCCTTCCCTGGGTATCAGACTATATCTATAGCAAATTTCATCGAAATAGGTTCAGTGGTTGAAGCGTGAAATGGTTACAAACAAACAAACTAACAATCAAATATCACTCTTTGCATTCACTTTTGCATTTATAATATTAGTAGGATAGTAGGATAAAACAATGTATTCTCTGTCCACATTAACTTTAAATATTAATTTACCCACCCACAAGGTGGTCTGACAACCTGACCATGGTCGCTGAAGGCGTTGGATGCAAGCCGCTCTAGAGAGGTCTATGTCCAGCAGTGGACGTTATGCAGCTGAAATGATGATTAATTTAATTGTAAGTTGACGTCCTTGGAGAAAATGCTGCAGTGCAGTTTGTTACCGCTTCTTCTGCACTAGCGCTTTGGAAGCGGTAGTAAACTTAGCTGTAAGTAACCATTTGACGTCAACAATTGTGCAACAAAACAAAGTGACGATTATTAAGAGATATTATAAATAACCAAAGCAAGTAGTGAAAAGTGAAAAAAACTCTTACTATCTCGGGTAGGAAGAAAAGCAGTTCTTTTCTTCTAGAACAGGATAGAAGATGAGTAACTATAAATAATAATAATATGAATAATCCTATATTGCCTATGAAACCTAACGGAATTCGCAATGTAGATATTAAACTTGGATTAAAGATTTAAGCCATACTAATGCGATGTGATAGGTAATAAGCAATAATGCCATTATTTATGGACATCCTAGGATAGTGTCCCGCTGGTGTAAAGAGAAACGATAAAGGTACTTCACAAAAGCTATAGAATATTTATACAGTTTACAGTTTTCATACAAAACTCTAAAACTGTATTCAAAACGTTCAGAGATATTTAATTTAAATGCATATTGACAGACTATAGAGTGGGTATACAACTGCTACGGGATAAGCATGAGCAAAAAAACAAAAAAAAAACGAGGGGAAGGGACAATGAAAACCAAAATAGTTACAACTATATTGTCTCTAGGGACAGACGGACAGGTAAACCCTCAAAGAGGGTTATCGTAAACTTGCCACAAAGTTAATTCGTCACGAAAAAAAGTATGCGTAAACTTGCCACACTTTTATTTTTTTATAGTTAATTCGTCACAGTCTAATATTTAGTATAGTAAATTCGTCACACTGATTATTTTTGTACAGACAGCAAGAAAATTAAACAAAAATTTAAATAACAACATTTATTTCTTTCATCACAGTTTTGGGATATTAACCTTACCTACATCTATTACAAAAATCATAGTTCTATCTGAATGATTTACTTAAATATTACGTACAAATATAACCAAAGAAGAAGCAAACAAAAATAAATTTGCTGTTAATTTCTAGGAAGGTCCTCAAAATTTACAGCTGTTTTATTTAAAATATTATGTAACAATTTGTAAAAATCACAGTTCTCTTTATAAATAGAAAGCGGCTGATTTGCCTAGGTAACATGCACAACCTACCTACTACCTACCTACCTAATTGATATACCTTACGTGTATAACATAAAAAAAAACAAAATATATCTACTTAATGAATCACAGATAAAATCACAGTATTTTTTGTCATAATTCATCACTTGCCTTCCCCTAAAATCAAAAATTAAAGTCGTAATTTAAAACTTAAGTATAGGATTAACTACATCTATGTAACAAATTAGAACAACCTACAATAAAACAATAGTAAAAAGAACTTTTATTATATAAAGTAAAGATATTGCTTTTTGTTTATAACATTAGTTTTCCTTTGAAATCATACATTAAAATTATTAATTTAAATCTTAAATGTAGAATTAACTACATCCATGTTACATTTCTTTAAAATGCTGCATATAAGAAATTTTCAATATAAATTCAGACAGGGGCATGTTATTATAATTTTCTAAAAGAGTTTTTAACTCCCTGTCATATGCAATTGACCTGCGCGTTCTTAAGTTTGATGGTATGGCTAGATTCAATTTTTTTATTTTAGTATCTACATAATCAGCTTCCTTTTTGAGTGTTTCCAGAAACTGAAGCATTCTAGGTTTTTTTTGAGGCATCATATTGTTCAAACGCTTATGCCATGCTTCTGCGAGATTTATTGTCCTATGACGAGAACCATGTATATTCCAAATAAATTGTATATTTTTATTTTCTAACCACTGGGATACGAAATAATCATTAAATGTTGTTACTGTTTCACTCTGTGGCGCATCTTCCATAATCCACAACCAACCGTCTTCAATGTCTTCTAGCTTTACATGCGCCAATGCAGCACACAAAGCCAAGTGTCTCTTTTCGTTGATGCTGTTCATATTTAAGGCGTGAGCTTTTTTAGCCAATGCTTGTTTGAAGTGGAAGTTACAACCTTGTAGTTTAATATGTGGAAACATTTTTTTTATGACGTTGATAACTGCAATTTCAAAATCGACAATCATTGTCACCGGGTTCCAATATGGCAAATTTTTCTTGAGAGCAATAAAAAGTCGCTCATAAGACCGTTCTTGCTTATTAGGCATTAGAACGTATATGAGAGGAACTACGTTTGTAAAGTTTTCGTCACTTCTCACATCACCATGTATGCAGTAAAGCTGATAAAATGGTTTACAGCAGCTTGAAAAAGTTCCATCCGAAAAATATGTTCGAATATTTCTTACAGCTTCACGAGCTGTCTCAGTACAGAAAGCTATTATTCTGTTCTCAGGATCACTGTCGTCGTCAAATAATAAAAAACAATCTGTATATTTGAACGGGATTATTACATCTTCACATTTAGCAAAATGTGTTTTGGGTACGTTTAATTCACGATTCCTTACGATATAAAGTGATCTTGAAAAGTGTTTAAATTTCGGTAAGGCACTTAATAAATCGTAACCCGCGTCTTTTTTTGGTTGAAAAACTTCTTCAAATAGTTGAGGCATAGGTGTGCTGGTGTTTGCTGCTGCTTCTTTACAAAGATTCTTTGTCTTGATAATCTCTGTTTTCACTACATTTGGTTTACACTTATGAGCCGCTTCATGCAAAACTCGAACGCTATGATTCTCCGAAATTTTTATACTTGCACTGCATGCACGATTCGTACATCTCCAAACAGTTCCAAGCTTAGTTTCCCGATGAAAGGTGTACATATAACCACCTCTCACAAGCATTCTCCGTCCCCTTTCAGTTTTCGTAAATGTGACCTGAAAAGGTGTTGAAATAGTATCATAAATTTATCTATACTTAATACTATAAAGAGGAAAAAAAAGCTACTGGACGGAATTTGATAACTCTTTCAATATAAGAATACTCTTTACTCTTAACAACAACGGAAATAAATTATGCAATTGAAGTCACGGGAAATAGTCAGCATTTTATAAAATCACCATAAAAATTACTACATGCTTTAAAACTAAACGGGTATAGTATAGAAATTTGTAACTGTGTTTGTCTACAGAAAACAATAAGCATAATACATGTCAAATTTCACAATGTATGATTAACCACACCACCGCTGGCGTCTGAGCCGTCGGCCATTTTGTTTAAAGTTTGTCATGCGTCATGTCTAGTTAAGACAAGCAGCATAAAACGGTATGATTTAAAATTATATCTAAAGTTTTAAACTGTACCTTTGCTAATAAATAAAATAAGAAATGTGACTCTTTTCAACCGACTTCAAAAAAAGGAGGAGGTTATCAATTCGACGTGTATATATGTTTTATGTATGTTACCTCATAACTCCGTCAAATATGAACCGATTTTAAAAAAATATGTTTCGTTTTAAAGAATGCATTGCAAGGTTGGTCCCATATAATTTTTTTTAAAAATCGGAGAAAAGGTCTTGGAGCTGGAGACCGAAATACCTCAAAAAAGACAAAGTAGCTCAAATATTTGTGTATGTTACCTCATAACTTCGTCAAATACGAACAGATTTAAAAAATATATGTGTCCTTTTAAAGAATGCTTTGCAAGGTTGGTCCCATGTAATTTTTTTTAAGATTGGAGAAAAGGTCTTGGACCTGGAGACCGAAATACCTCAAAAAAGACAACTGTAGCTCAAATATTTGTGTATGTTACCTCATAACTTCGTCAAATACGAACAGATTTAAAAAATATATGTGTCCTTTTAAAGAATGCTTTGCAAGGTTGGTTCCATGTAATTTTTTTTTAAGATCGGAGAAAAGGTCTTGGACCTGGAGACCGAAATTCCTTATTAACAGACAACTGCTGCTCAAATATTTGTGTATGTTACCTCATAACTCCGTCAAATATGAACAGATTTAAAAAATATATGTGTCCTTTTAAAGAATGCATTGCAAGGTTGGTCCTATGTAATTTTTTTTAAGATCGGAGAAAAGATCTTTGAGCTGGAGACCGAAGTTCCTCAACAGACAACTGCAGCTCAAATATTAATAATACCTTCTTTTTTTCAACCGACTTCATGTATGCTCATATCACTTTCCGTCTAATGATTTCATGTTTGTTTGGAAGAATCCCTTATAAGATTAGTTTCTTATAATTTGAATGAAGATCTGATGAAGGGTTTTGGATCTGGAGAATAAAATTCCAGAAAGAAAGACAGCAAGTCTCTTGTAAAAAGTGCAAAGTTTATGATTTGTGTTTTTTTTTTAATATATACCTACTGCAGATATATTTGTAGCATCTTGTGACAAGGTAACACAGCCGTCCACGATGCCAAGAGGAAAACAAGCATACGGCCCACTAGAGCAATATGTTATGTCATAAATCCGTTGGTTCAAGCGCATGGAACAGAGAAATCATCAAAACAAAATAATAAAAAATAAAATAAATAAATATAATAAAATATAAAATTTATTGCAACGTGTTGCAGTTTCAACGGTGTGCGCACGACAGGCAAATTGCATTCAACATACCGGCTTAAGTGATTTTTGGTAACCTCGCAGACCAAGGTCAGTGACCCAGTCCGCTTAAATGAACTCTGCTTAAATGTTAATATAATAAGGTTGAAATTTGTCGAGCGATCCGATCGGGCCATTCGGGCTAGTTTGATGACTATTTATTTATTATTTCCAGAAAAAAACATTCAGCATACAATAAATAAATGCAATGAGCTTAGTTCTCTGCCTGCTAAAAGATGTGAAATAATAACTTTTTAAAAAAAATAATAACCGACTTCAAATCGAAATGCACTAAAAAGCAAAAAATAATAATTATTTATATCAGATGACCCTGAAGTTCTGGGTAAAAAATCTCTATAATACTCATTATTTATTTGGAGTCGGTGCCAATCTAAGTACCTATTTAACATTGAAATCATTCTTGAAGTACTTTAGAATACGCCACGGGAATCGAAATAATGTGAAAAACGCATTTTATCTGCAAATAATATTACATTAGTAATTATTAATTTAAAATTGCCTAAGCCTCAACAACTCAAAAAAGAGCTCTATAGCAAAGAACACTCTCGATTGAATTACTTTTGTAACAAGAAAAAATCAAATTCGGTTCATCGATTTGGGAGCTACGGAGCTACGACGTGGTATTACTCGTACATGAACTGGACTCTGAGGCAGGAAGATTGGCACCGACTCCAAATAAATAATGAGTATTATAGAGATTTTTTACCCAGAACTTCAGGGTCATCTGATATAAATAATTATTATTTTTTGCTTTTTAGTGCATTTCGATTTGAAGTCGGTTATTATTTTTTTTAAAAAGTTATTATATTCAAATATTTATTTAATTATAATTAATAGTTCGTATTAGATATTTTCTAGTGCAGTTTAACTTGCAGATTATAATTACTAGAATCAATTAAATAAACACTTGATTAAATTGACATTGCTGTGAAAATAATGAGGGGTCAGTTAAGTATTAATTTTGTTTTAAAACCATAGGCTATCTAAAGTTAAATTAAATAAAATCATTGTTTAATAACTGTTATTAAAATCGAACTCCTTTTATATAAGAGCATTTGAGAGATAAAATAATAAACAAATAGCACATATTTTTTTTTGTATAGAATTAAATTTAAAAATACTTACACCATGTCCTCCCGTACTTGTTCCCGGCTGATTATCCATTTTTTCAAAGATGCACAAATTACAACATTTAAAATTGCACAGTAATTTTGCAAAACACGTCACCACCCTCTCGCACAAGGTCATGTGAGTCACTGGACTGATAACAAGAATGCATTGACCGAAAGGGTTAGTTGTTACATTTAGAAAGAGATAGTTGCAGCGAGCGAGAGAGATAAAAGCATGTGCAGGAGTGCTACCTAGCTGTCTGATTGTAAATTTTCTCATCCTCATATAAAGGATTATTTAAAAAGCACCAACAACCTCCTAGGGTATGAATGAACTCAAGATAACTATCAACATTTTGCAGCTAAAAAAAAAATGATGTCCTATTTGAATTGATCAACTGATCATTAATTTATTCAATAATAATTCATACATTGCATTCCAATACATAGATCACATGACAATAGAAAAATAAAATTGAGTAATATAGAAAATTAAATTATATAATTTGGCCATCATTAAATTCAAATAAATAAACCCCTGTATGTAGTTGAATACTTTAGACATTTGTAGTAAATAAATGTATTTAACTTGTTGTCCGCTTCAGTTCCGCCCATGGTACATACCTTCATCTTTACAAGAGTGGTTTATTTTGTAAATCTAACCTGTCGTCATGTCATAAAACCAAATAAACAAACTCTTCGGCATTTTTCATATTAGCGTAGATTTAAACCACTAAATAAATAAATCACTTTGCTTGCTGTCGGTACTTTGCTAATTGTGGCAAATTAACTATAACGCATACCTACCTGTGACGAGTTAACTAATACTTTTTTATGCATGTGACGAATTAACTTTGAATGTATGGAGTTTTAAAAACGTGACGAATTAACTATGTGGCAAGTTTACGATAACCCCTCAAAGACACCATCTAGTAATTAGTGGCGGAATTAGATTGATATCCGTAGCGCCATCTATTATTTGACAGTTATATTACAAAACCAAACTTTGAACACTCCGTAACTTTTAAACGAGTAAACCGATTTTCACCAAACATGGCTAACAGCCACCGCAAGAGAAGTTGCTTTCACGTAAAAAACGGTATTGAAATCAGTCTATAACAAAGACAGACAGACCGACATTAACGTCAAACTTAACACGCCTCTTTTACTTCGAAGTTTAAAATAATTTTTTTGTTATAAATAGTAGAAAACCATATTTTGACGTAGTCACCACAATTTAGAAAGGTGGGCGGATATCCCACAATCATATTTCCTTAAATTTGTGGGTTCTTTGTCGGCTCTATCGCAGTTAATATTAGAATCTCTTTGCTTACATTATAATCCCTAAACGCAAAGTTACACAATCCACGTCTAACAACTTTACTACCTTATTTATAGTATCCATAAAGATCCATTTAGATTCATTTGTATTATTAGACGTGTTTCGAAATGTTCCTAGAAATTCCATAGTTACACGAAATTATTTACGGTCTATCTGTTATTGCAGGTAGAATGTTTTGTCTTTTAGCCGACTGTGGTAAAGCTGGTTAAGTTTATTGCCTATTGTCGAAGTATTGTTAGAATACCGGTTGGATGGTTTGTAATTAGTGTGTTTAGAAAATCACGAATACTCGAAAATTTTAAGAACCGGTAGAATTGAAGTGTAACTGTGAGTGAGACGACTTCCTTGGCGTAGTGGTCACCATGCTAGTCCGCCATCCAGAGGTCCCGGGTTTGATTCCCGGTCAGGGCAAGTTGGAAAATGGCCTTTTTCAAATTGTCCTGGGTCTTGGATGTTTATCTGGATGACTCTACGTGAGTTACCCGTTAACTCATTCTTATAATGTTTGTCTCACGTTAGTTTTAATCAAAAAATGAGTATAATTGAAAAAAAAAATGGAACATCCAAGAGTGCACGCCTCATAAACTCATACATGACCATAGACCTAGTTTTTATTCTCATTCCGAAAAAAAAAAACTAAACCAAACTTTTTACCAAAATTTACAATGCCCAAAAGTATTCTGCTTAGAGCCGCAAGAACCAAAAGCTCTGTCTGTTCCATTAGGGATAGAGAGTGAATTTGGTAACGAAGTAGTTTTTAGAGAAAAAATATAAGATAACAGTAATTTACTATATGCAAGCCGCTCTAGATCGATTGTTTTGGAAATCATTGGGACATGCCTATGTCCAGCAGTAGGACTACTGCGATCTAGAGCGGCTTGCATATAGTGTATTCTTCTTATCGTGTGTGTTAGTGACTAACACTAGTAATTGCCTCCGTGGTGTAGTGGTTAGAGCGTTCGGCTCATACCCGGAGGTCGCGGGTTCGATTCCCGGCGGGGGCAACGACTTTGTGTTGTTGTCCTAGTTTGGTAAGGACATTGTAGGCTGATCACCTGATTGTCTGATAAGTAAGATGATCCGTGCTTCGGAGGGCACGTTAAGCCGTCGGTCCCGGTCACTGTCTTTGACATTGGTCGTTACCTAAAAACTATATCAGAGGCCTTTAAGGCGGTTTATATAGTGTTATCTTTTTGTTTATTACTGTTATCTTATAATTTTCCTCAAAAAGCAACCTTGTTACCAAATTCACTACTTATACCTTATACCAATTTACAAAGCATTCGCATACAAGGTAATTTGCGAGTCTCGGGCGCGAATGATGAAATGATTTCCTTGAATTGCCTTCTGTTCTTGAATCAAGTTAAGGTTCATTCGAACATGCGCGAGATAAAAATGATAATTTGAAGGGGTGGGTTAGGCCATCATTTTTATCAACTTTTAGTTCTTATTCACGAATTTTAACACATCAGCTACACATTTTTTCTGTTTGGTCTAATGGTTGACCGGGAGAGAATGCCATATCCTATAAGGTCCACTACTTTTACGTTTTTTAACTGTGCAATAAAGATTTGATAAGTTATAAGATAATGTAGCCTAAGTAGCTACACTATGTGATGAAATAAAGATTATTATTATATCTATATAATATTTAAAACAAAGTCGTTTTTTGTGATGAAATTTTGTGTGGATATAAGTAGTTTGAGACCCGGGTAAGGATATAGGATAGTTTTTATCCCGAAATTCTTGCGAGTATTAGTATTATTATATATAAATATATAAATATAAATAAACAAACTTTTTTCATGAATACATCAAAATATGAAATGAAAATTTGCTTCTCATACAAATTGATGTCGTAAAGTAAAATAGTTAATTTAGAAAATGAAAAAAAATGTTTTTCCTGATACAATCTTACATTTATTGGGAAAAGTTGTTCAAAATGATGGGCTGAATCGCCCGTAAATAAGAAATAAAACTAAGCAAATACACATTGAATAAATGTATTAATGACCTAATAGATATTTTATGCTTTTAGATGATCATTTTAACAATATATTAAATATCTACTTTTCTTTTCTTAATTATTACAAACAAAACAACAAAACCATTTGTCTTGTCTGTTTAAACCACTTCTAAATGGATATAGGGCAGAAAGTATTTGTTTCTTGACCCAAATTCCGTGGATTAGCATCTTTTTGGCAATGGAACTACTTCTCATGTCAACGTAGTCACTTTTGTACTAAAATAATGTACTTACTCGTATATTGAGATGTTGGCTCGCGTGGTATTTTTCATTATGTCATATTTTTCTTATGCTTTTTGTTTGTTTTTATGTGTAAGTGACTTCCCTTGTTTTTCATAAAAATTATAAAACGTTTGCCTAAGCTTTTTATTAAAAATAATTTCTTACTTATCACTCTTTTCAATATTATATATATCTAAGTTTATTTTAGTTAGTTTAATTTAGTTTAATTTTTAATTGTAATTATTGTTAGTTAGTTTAGTTTATTGTATTGTAATAAAGTATATCTGCGTTATTATATAATTAATTTAATATGCGCTTTTCTATATGTTTCATATTGTATAAAAAATAAAAAAAGACATGAACCTCATATTTGACGAAGATATATGTATATTCATTATTTCTTTTTCTTTGTTGCAGGTAAGCCCTTCAGCAAACTACTATACACTTCTGAACAGGACTTGACTTCAAGATTATTTGGTTGGGCATACAATGTTTCATATTCTCTCTAATAAGTTTTACATAATGTATTGTATAATGTATCTGTTACGTTATATAATATATTATGCAAAACTGTAACAGTAAGCTCTGTCTATCCCAAAAGGGATTAAGACTTGACAGTATGTCTGTGAATATCGGATGTTTATCTATATATGTATTTGTTATAAAATATAGTATCGTTGAGTTAGTATCCCTTAACACTAGTCTTGAACTTACTTTGGGGCTAATGCAATCTGTGTGATTTCTCCGTATATGTATAAATAAATTAAAAATATAACGCAGTAATGACATATCCATAATAAATCAAACCACGGGCTATATTAGATAACTATAGTATAATAAAATTAGGATAACATTCAAAAACGAAAACAAAAATTGCTCTTTTATACAAAAGTGTGCAGCCCAGGCAATTAGTATGCAAATGTCGAATTTTTTGGTTTTTTTACTGTAGGTATTTTAATTTCATTAAATCATTATCGACGACCTCCGTGGCGTAGTGTACCTTGCTAATCCGCCACCCGGAGGTCTCGGGTTCGATCCCCGGTCAGGGCAAGTTGGAAAATGGCCTTTTTACAATTTGTCCTGGGTCTTGGATGTTTATCTATATATGTTTATCCGTATTTGATATGAAATATAGTATCGCTGAGTTAGTATCATATCACAAGTCTCGCACTCAATCAGTGTAATTTGTCCCTATATATTTATATTTATTTATAATTCTACCTATAGTGATCTAGACCTATACTAAGTATAGACCGTGGTTCGATTTATTACGGGTATATCCTTCTACGTTGTATACTTTAAACTATTTCAAGACCAGCTACAGTACATCATTCAGAGCCACTTTTATTCAATCGAAATTACCCCTTTTCCGTGCTTTCGCGTACGTTTGGTCCGGCCCTAATAATACTCCGGTCAGTCGATCGGTTTGCCCGTCTCTAATAAGGTTAGGTGTAACAACTAGTTTTCCCACGCAGCTTTCTATGTAGTGCTATAAAAGAGATTATTTTTATGGTTTGGCCCTTGACCATGTGATAGGACAGGGTTTGATTGCACCTCTTATTTTATACATAGTATAGTACTGGTATACAGCTAACCTTATAGTAGGATCTTTGAAAGTGCCATGTGCGAGTAAGAGTGCTTATATGTGTTCGTATCATGCTTAAGATCCACACATTTAAAGTGTTTTTATAGTTCAAATGGATGTAGTGACCAGTGATGTGGAATTCCGTTCCCGGGAATTTTGGAAACTTTGGGCAATATTTCCCTAAAAATTTCTTGCAATATTCTTAGGAAATTTATAGGAATATTCGGAATATTTTCAGCGGCACATTACCAGTGGTGATTTACCATTTCTATACAACGTGGAAGGGACATACCCTATAAATAAATCAAACCACGGGCTGTTCTATATCACAAAAAATCGACTTTTCCATATGAAATGCCCGGCCGCACACTTTTTTATGGAAATGCCAAAATTTAACCCGTCAACGACCGGAATCGCAGACACAATAGATTTCTATTGTTAACGGGTTCACATGTGAACCGTCGGGGTTTGATAGATTAATATAGTTTTTTGAGTGTTATCGCAATTGCATTTTATACAAAAGTGATCTAGTATATTAGCCCGTGGTTCGATTTTAACGGGTCCCTTCCACGTTGTATACTTGTATAAAAGAGATAGGACAGTGTTAGTGACAGATCAGCCATTCCCTTGATCGGGATTGAGGGAATGGACGAAAATCTCGAGGAATCGAGGAACAGAAACAGCTTTAAGTACACATTTCATTTGCTTTTAGACCAGCTTGGAAATACAATATTTATAGCGAACATTATAGCGGGCCGATTAGCAACCAAGCAGAAACGTGTTTATGTTATTATAAAAGTTTATAGTTAATTGTTCCTTGAAAAGTTTGCTTATACAGTGTAATTGCTTATTTTTAAACGTAATTTTTAATTTTGACTGACTTTAAAAAACCGACCAAGTGCGTGTCGTGTTGGGCCACACGCAGTATAGGGCTTCACATCCCTTTTTGCTTGGTAAATAAACTTGTCAACTACCACCACACTACGCTACCTGCTTCGTCCCTACTTGGTTAACACATTGTAAGACATTCGGCCAAACATAGAAATAACTATTTCGTCTACAGTCGTAAGTGTCCTGCAATGGGTTAACATATTCACACGTTGAATATCTCTTGTCATCATCATCATCATCATCAGGTCTTTTTGTCTCCACTGGAGCATGACCCTCTCTGTACTGCCAGAGCCATACTTGGTCAGAACAGCCAGAGGACTTGTCCTACACTCTCCACGCTGGCCAGACGGATTGGAAAGGTCCTATTGATGTTTACAAGCTTTGTTCAGCTGGTATTTTCTAAGTCGCCTTCTACGACATCCAAGGGAGGACTTGGAGTGGCCCTATTCTACTCTGCTGGAAGACACGGCATCATATCTGTTATCATCTTACTTAAAATAGATAAGATCTTTCCTTATAATTCGCAGCACGCGCCACAACAAGCTATCATACAGCTTGTCTGCATTATAACAACTGTTCGCTTCAACTTTTACTTGGCTTAGGGCTTCTACAGACGAGTGACAGTTTACGACCGTATGCGACCGTCAGCAACCATTTGCGACCATAAGCATTAGTCCGCAATTGTCGTTAGCTTTAGGTAGAGCTAAAAGATAAAAATAACCGGCCAAGTGCTAGTTGGACTCACACGAAGGGTTCCGTACCTTTATCTATGAAAAAATGTCGTTTGTGATATACGGATATACCCTCTTAAACATTTATTTTATTTTACTTTGATTATTTATTTTTGAAGTGAATATACAACTAAATATTCTTCAAATATTTTAAGTGTCTACTGGTTGCTGTTATTAATATCTAGCAGAACTTGCTAGCGTGCTTCGGAAGGCACGTTAAGCCGTCGATCCCGGTCACTGTCTTTGACATTGGTCGTTACCTAAAAACTATGTCAGAGGCCTTTAACGGCGGTTTAAAAACTCTGACACTAGTGTTAGTCACTAACACACACGATGAGAAGAAGAAGCAGAAAAAGCAAAAAAAAAACATCTATTTTCTATGTCTATTTGCGACGCATGAATTTATTTTAATTAGAGATTATTTGCTGTAGAAACGTAGCCGTCTTACTACAATAAAGCTATTCCACGTTTTGCAATAAGATGAAGATAGACCTGTCACCTCTTTCGGTCAGACTTTAGTTGACCATTACCGTCCAAAGTCGCAAGATATCGCTGATACATTGTCGCTCGTGTGTCTGAGCCCTTACACCAATGACAGGGTTTCTCTTTCGAAGGAAACGTTTGCTTTATCTAGTACACGTCGGGGATATTTAGTAATTATGAGTAATCGTAAGTAACTTTCCGTCTAAAGATCGGACCTTTATGAAGTTTCTTGGAATGTTAAGTCCGGGCATGAGCCAATTTAGTCGAGGGGTTTGTTTAAATTGCAAGAATGTCACAATTCACAGTTTGGGGCAAAAATGTATTATTAGTATTTTTATCCCTTGGAAACCGCTTAGGTATATGTATGTATTGAGGACATTTTAGTTGTTAGAACTGATGAACATTATGAAATGTCATAAATGATTTGAATTGAATTGATCGGTGGCCCTTTCGCAAGTTAAGTGACACTGGGTGTGGTCTGCTTTTGGTAATTCTTCATTTTGATACCGAAATAAGCACCAAAAATTGACCGTTTTTAGGGTTCCGTACCTAAAAGGAAGAAATGAGACCAGCCCTGTTACTAAGACTCTGCTGTTCGTCTGCCTGTCACCAGGCTGTATCTGATGACTGATGAACCATGATAGCTAGATAGTTGAAATATTCACAGAATATGTATTTCTGTTGCCGCTATAACAACAAATACTCCCGTTCAACAATTGTATTTTTTATATATATAATAACATAACCCACCTTCTAGCGCAGTAGGATAAAAAACAGGTCACACAGTACGAAGTCGCGGGCAAAAACTAGTTTCTCTTACATCCAATGCCAAGGGCATTTATCAAGTTACTACAATAACAATTTAAACACTCTATTTCAAAATTAACCAACTGTAAACAACAAATGAAAGAGAGCCGTATGTTTTCGTTTCTTGTGCAAACAAAGGTGTGTAAACAAAGTTATTAACATTTCAAACAATTAGTAGGTATTGTTTGACATAACATATTGAGCTAATATTAGTATTCAATTTGCAAAATAAATACAGTTTTCCGGTGTTTGGATATCTAATTGATGTTAATTGTAATATTATTGAAAAAATATATTTGTAAGGAAATACTATGAAAATGTTATTTACGAAAGAGATTTTAAAACATTTTTTAAGGAAACTTTTTTTGGGTATAAATTTATACTAAAAAAAAGTGTTCCGTACCATTCTATAAAAAATCACGTTTGTTTTATGGGAACCCCACTTAATATTTATGATTGTAGTATTTGTGAAACACATCATCTGTGAAAATTTCAACTGTCTAGCTATCGTGGTTCATGAGATACGGCCTGGTAAAAGATCGACAGACAGACGGACGGACAGAGTCATAGTAATAGAGTCGCGTTTTTACCCTTTGGGGACAGAATACTAAAAACAATATCTTATAGAAATAAATGCTAGAAAAAATCGTGTCAATCTTAGGTGATAGTATCAGTATAACAAATAATATACCTATTGACAAAGCCATATTGTTTTTCTCCGATCCACATACGCAAAACCACGGGCAAGATTAGTACTTCAAATCGAAAGTTGAATGCATTTTCAAGTGGGCCCGTTTGGCAGCAATATGACCCTTATTGCAACTGCATACAGTGCATATTGCGCTCTCGAGTGCACTATAATGCAGGCTTTGAGAGAAGTTACTGACACTTGACACGGTGCGCGAGTACGTTGTTTTTACGGCACGATATTTTTTCTGATAATTGGAATTTACTTTTCGGACTGTATGGACTTGGCGGATGAGGTGAAAAAAAATGTGAGTTTTTTCACTGTTTTTCGTCACGAACTATTTAGGGGCTGGAATTTTCTGGGATCCTTTAGGGTTTTTTAAAACTTCTTTGCAGGTTTTATGTTTGAATTTAAAACAAAGAAAAAAAGACGATCTGTAAGAAGATAAAAAATGTAAAGAGCAAAATGAATAAATGATGATTGATGACGTTAAATATGAATTAAAAATGATTAATCTGAGTACTTAACTTATACAAGAGTTTATTGTATAAAAAGTGTATGAAATACAATATATCCATTGTAGGACTAGGTTTTTTATTCCCACATTTAAGAAATAAACAGATAGATATGAAAATCTTCCCACGGTAAAGTAAACATGAATGTTGACATATCATTAGTGTTGATAGTTCATTGAAGTTAGATATTTACATTCGTTAAGGCGAAATAATTAATAAAACAAAATCATTTTTTTTAAATATATGTATGTAGCTTATATACATACATTTATATCAGACAGAGTTTCTGATATATATGTATGTGTACAGGTGATAGGCTTACATATATTTTTTCCGATCAAAGATACTCGATATTGTCGAACATACCTACATACAAAACATAACAATAACTCCCATGCTGGTCTGGAAGAAAAGAAAAAACTAAGAATGTACTAGTCCTCATCCCCCACAAATTGTAAAAACCAATTGAAGGAACGAGCAAAAATGCAAATCATGTTAATAGTCGATGCGGCTAGCAACCCATCACTGTTTTGATTCTTTTTTCCACCTTCTCGTCCACTATCACGCTAAAAGTGGCCTTTTCATAGGCCTCTATTTGTCGACGCCACCCATCTCGGTCCTGTGCTGCTCTCATCCAGATGTACCCGCGATTTTGATTATGTCTTCAACCCATCACATAGGCGGACGCTCGACGCTTCTATCACCCGTTTTGTTTCACCATTCGGTCAGTGCCTTACTCCACCTGCCATCACTCCTGCGGGCCAGGTGCCTGCCCAGTTCCACTTTATGTTCATGATTGTTGTACCAACATCTCGTACTTTAGTACGTTGTCGGATAACGGTGTTGGAAACGATATCCTGTAACCTGATATAAATATCCGAATAAATTTTGTTGTAGTGGAAACAGACACTCAGACAGCTACCTCTGTATATTCCACTTCCAGGCACAATCCTGATCGCTTTAGGCGGTGTACACATTCATGTCCTATAACAAAAATGTTTATTTAATTCATTAATAACCACAATTCGATATCGAAACGAAAAAAAAATGAGCTACTTCCCATGATACAGCCGTAAAAATAAATTTTTGACCTCCGATACAAATTAACCGATCAGCTGATTCGAAATCAATTTTTTATTCATATTATGTCGATATACATATGTTCCTTGGGGAAAGTTGTTAAGTATCATAAACTGGTCGACCCTTCAAATAATTTCAGTTTATTTTAATAGGTTGTAAGGGACATACACTGTAACAAATTGAACATATTAATTAATGGACTATTTTTTTTGCCAACTTAAAGTTTATTTATTTATTGCATTTGTTTACAATTGAATTTTTGAATTTAATGAATTTAATATTTAAGAATCTGTCATAAACTTAAATAACATAATTAAGGATATAAAAATATATACAATTGAAATTAACTATAGGAAAAAACAATAACGAATAAAATTACAATACTTGAATTAATTAAATCTAAATTGAAACCTAAGAAATATTTACTTTGAATATATGAGAGGTTGGTAATATATTTTTGAATAAATATCCTAAATAAAACTAAATATAATTATGAATAAAACTACAGCTAAACTAAATATAAAACTTAAAAATAGAATCAAATAATATAAAAAATGGACCCCAAATTTTATTTTAATTTTATTATATTTAGTCATGTAGTAACCAGTGATTAGATTTATTACGGGTAAGTATCTTCCGCGTTGTATATATTTTTACGAAATACATTTATTGTATATTTATGGTTGTATGGACGCAGCCTTACGGGACCAGATTACTCCAGCTTTTATCCGTTTATATGATTATATAGCACTCGTAAACGTTGTAATTTATAATGATAGACACGTTCATACTGGATATCAGTTATGCCTAGGACGTATAAGTACTTATAGGCCGTATACAATGTGGAAGGGCATACCCGTAATAAATCGAACCACGGGCTATACTAGATCACTATAGTATAATCTATATATAATATAAAAATGAATCGCAAAATGTGTTTGGTAAGCGCATAACTCAACAACGCCTGGACCAATTTGGCCAATTCTTTTTTTAAATGTTCGTTGAAATTCAAAGATGGTTTTTACGGCGAGAAAAATTCGTATAATTGCCGGAAAAACCCAAAACTTCTTTTTCCAATACAAACGTACATTTTGACAGGCTATATTTGGCAATACGAAGTCTGCCGGGTCAGCTAGTGATAAAATATTATCAGACCAAAAACCAAAAAAAAAAATACGTTCGTACGATGACACAGACAGACACACAGCCCGACAGACAGATAGACACACATTAGCGTCAAACTTAGGTATAAACACCTTTTTTTTTTTTGTCGGGGTTAATAGGTAGAATGACAAGAATATAGATAGACACATAGTTAGATAAAATCTTTATTTACTCCAAGACCACATATTATACAAGGTCTAACAAAATAAACTGAAACTATTTTAAGGGTGAATTCAGTCCATGATACTGAACAACTTTCAGTGTAACTTTTCAGTGTATTTTGTTAGACTTTATACATATTACGGTACAAGAATATGGCACACAATTGGGTATTTTTCTAAGTCAAAAATAAATTATTTTGTACTAATAACAAAATAAAACGTCGCAAAATAATGTCACTTGTCTTTGAATATATCCATTTCAATGTGATTTTAGATTTATTATTGCAGAAAATCTGATAATAAGAGCGCTATTTGACTCCAAAAAAATATGACGTCATCAGCCTGTATTTCATACAAAATCCCATAGAAACTGTTTGTTTTGACGTTTAGAAAAAAGTATCTAATTTGACTTGTTAAAAAATAGCGTATTATTAACAGAAATCTAGCATAGCGATATAATAAAACAGATATAATAATCATAATCATGTTTATTCTTAAATATTCTCTGCTTCATTTAATTATCCCAAACAATTAAAGTTTTCTCAAACTCTATTACAGCTATTAATCATTTTGTCCGTGTTTTATCTCGGAGTAACTCGAAGTTGTTAACTTAAGTTAGAGCGAGTTAAGATAATAGTGAGTCAACTACGAAATGGTGCCACATTCTTTAGTAAAAGAAGTTTGATATTAAATACTAGCCGAAGCCCGCGACTTCGTTCGCGTGGACTTTATGTCTCTGGAAAATGCTCATCAGGCTGAACAACTTTTACTAAGGCGGCATTTTTATTTCTCTTATAGTTTAGCTGGACCATTATGGTTCTGCATCAGGCGTTCCATTTTCCAAAATCATTTATACCCTATATGTTGCCCAGGCTTAATAGTTATATAACAAAAAAAGTTTCATTCGAATCCGTCCAGTATTTCCGGAGATTAGCGTGTACAAACAGACAAACAGACAGACATTTAAAAAAAAATCTTACTCTATTACTACGTCTCCATCGCCCCCAATATTTTTTTTGGAAATATATTTAATGTACAGACTCACTTCTTTTACTGTTTTATTATATGTATAGATATAGATAGATTAGGTAGTGGTTCTGTGATCTGTAGATTTACGATTTCGTTCCACCATTTTAAAAAACTTTCTAAAAATAAAGCGTAAAAAAGATAACAATACAGTGTGGAAAGAACATACCTGTAATAGATCGAACCACGGACTATACTAGACCACTATAGTATAATAAAATGAAAATAATAGTCAAAAACTAAAAGTTAAAAGTCAAAGTCAAGAAATAGTCAATTAAATAAATAAATAAATAGGGACAAATTACACTGATTGAGCTAGCCCCAAAGTAAGTTCGAGACTTGTGTCATGTCATGAGATACTAACTCAACGATACTATATACAATTTATATACACAATTACATACTATATACAATTATAAACAATTTATCTGTTTATCCCTATGGTTGACTGGGAGAGAACGCTTATTGTAAACAATTTTAATTGTGGATCAATATAGTTTTATTAATAAATAAATAGTCAAAATACAAGAGTGAGCAGTCGCCCGGGCAATTTGTATGGGAATGTCAAAATGAAACGAATGATTTTTGACTGTTGTTACTAGTTGTACTACTGTTGGACTAAATAAAATAGTATATTTTTGACCCATTACACATCCCTATAGTGTGGCGACCTCTACACCATTTCAAAGAAACAACCACACACATAGCGTCAATGGACAACGTAGTTATTAAAATGAGTTAAAGGGTTACTCACGTATAGTCAGCTACTTGAGACATGTAATAAATATAATTATAATAAAGTGATCTTCGGTCGGCATATGTCCCTTTCACGTTGTATAACATTCTTACAAATCAATGTCAAACTAAGTAATTTCGAAGTCAAAAAACAGATGCGAAAATCTGTAAAAAACTTTTGTTGTCGCATGTCCCAAAACTTTTAGGCCCAACCTTGCTTCCGTATCGGCACAAAGGAATAATTCCACGAATTTTCACACACGGTCTTTCAAATACGTTGTTCCGATAAATTCCAATCATATCACGACTGCAATAGAGTTTAAAATGGAACAAAATGTAACTATGTTGCAACGTCGAACATCTGTAGACAATATTTTAAAAACTGTCGAGTTGTAAATCTTTTTACAAATAGTTCAGTTAACACTTTACTTCTTTATTGTATCGCTTTGAATGAAAGAAACGGTTTTTTTGTTACATATTTATAAAACGATTTATAAGAAAAAAGTACTTTCTACTATCATTTCCAATGGGTTGTTTTTTATATGGACGGTCTGGGCAGTGTTTAGAAAAAGCGACATATGCGAAAATTTAGTCATAACGAAATAATAATTGGTATATGGTTCATCAAAAAAATAGGTAGCCATTAATTTTAAATTATTTTTTGTAAGTCTCTAGCATGCAGATATTTTAGTGTACATACATATACAGTAAATCTGGATGTAACATTAATAAAATTAAAAAAAATCGTTCAGAGAAAAACAGTGAACTGGTAGACAAAGCTCAGATTGAAGCTTTACATTTCGTTATAATAAATAAAAACATCGACCTATTGCAAATGAGAGCAGTTGCGTTCGTGTTACGCAAAGAAAATAGTAAATATTAGTTTCTGTACAGTGAAGTTTATAACTTGTAAACAGACAGACAGACAGAAGACTTCTGGCTTGCGTAACCCGGAACCTAGGATCATTTCTGATTATTTCTGATTATGCATTGTTGAATCACACAATACACTTCAGTTCTAGTGTTTAGAAAGCTTCGTAAAGCTTCAAACAAACAATGGAAAGAAAACAATTATACAAAACGATACACTGATTGTGTGCTGGTCTGGGAGAAAGGAAACTTAGAATTTACCAGCTGCTTTTCTTCCCGCGCATTACCGATGCCGATTTGAAAAATTCTTTTTCTTTCAAAGAGAATAAATACTTTGTCACGTGGTCCCTTAGAAATTTTATTAAAATTGGTTATGTAAAAGGGTGAAGTCAGTTTTAAGCATAGAATTGTATGAACGGTTTTCAGTTTTGAAAAATTATATCTTGATTTTCAAAGTCAAAAGTCAAAGTCAAAAATAATTTATTTTTCTTTGGATATTTCTATCACTTGATAATTGTCAATTTTTCTTGTTCTTTCAATTTCTTAAAAGGAAAATTTTGACGTCAGATCATTTACTTACAGCTATGTTTACCGCCGATACCGCAATTACAGCATTAGTAATTATTACTATCTTTGGTATTATGTTTATAGTACCAGCGGAAGTAAGTTTATGTTTACTGTAATACTACACTCTACACGAGTAACATCAGTCTTATCTTATCAGTAGGTACATATAGGTATATATTATCTGTGGTATTGACGTGTAACATGTCCGATACGACTTGGACATGTTATCGGCTGTCGTTGACAAGTTAAGTCGTTGCTTAGATTAGATATACATACAACGTGGAAGGGACAAGACCCGTAATAAATAAAAACCACGGGGTTAACTAGATCACTGTAATATGTAGTATAATGGAATTAAAATAACAGTAAAACATCAAAAAAAAGTTATCATTCCATACTAAAGTGAGCAGCCGCCCGGGCAATTTGTCGAATGTCGATTTTTTTTCATTCAAGAATACTATAGTAATCTAGGTTTCCCGTGGTTCCTTTTGTAACGGGTCCCTTCCACGTTGTATTTAAGGCTCTGTGTGATCGCTGGTGCGGCCTATTAATATGAAATTTTCCACATGTGGTTGGTCTTGGCGAAAAAAGAACGTTTTAAAAGTAAGATATTTTTTTAACCAACTTCCTGAAAAAGACGGATATCCAATGACGCCTAAAAAATTTGAAAAATTATTTTTTGCCTGAAAGCGCATACTTGTCACGTGTTCCCACGTACAGATTTTATCAAAATCGGTCTATATGTAGGTTGCTAGTGAAGTCGGTTATTAGTTTTAAGAATTTTTTTAAAAATAAAAACCTATTTCACCCCCAAACTACACGACAAATTTTGATAAAATTTCTATAGGACACATTACTCTAACAAAATAGATGTCGAGTAATAATAGTACCTATCAAATGTTGTGTCGGTCATAGGTCTACCGGGCAACGGTTATCGCACAACTGTGGTACTTTCACAACCTCTCAAGGATACCCTACGCTTTCAAAAAAACAATAAGCAAGTTTCCTGGGTCAAAAATAAATTATTTGGCACTGTTAACAGAATAAAATGTCAAAAAATAATGTCACTTGTCAGTGATCATATCCATTATCAACGTGATATAAGATTTAATAATGCGGAAAAACTGATATTAAGAGCGCTATTTGACTCTAAGAAACTATGACGTCATTCGTTTTTATTTCATACAAATTCCATAGAAAATGTTTGTTTTGACGTTTAGAAAAAAGTGTCTGATTTGATTTGTTGGAAACTTCTTCATTATATCGGTCCAGGCGTCTTTTAATAATCGGTAAATATACATAAAAAAAAAAAACGATAATCTCCTCCGTTTTCTAGAAGTCGGTTAAGAATTATGTATCTGTAGTAAAAGCATTTTGTATTTTATCATTCTTCCTAATTATCATTCCATCAAATTATAATTCCATTTAAAACTAAATCTGTCATCGGACCATGGAAGATAAGAGATTCTGCGAAGTTCCAATCTCACGTCGTTCCTCGAATGTCTTCGTACAAAGAAATACTAATTAGTAGTAATTACTTTGAGTCAAAAGATTTAGGAGTTTCCGGAATGTCGTTTTGGACGTCCATTCATTGTCCGTTCCAAACAGGTTTTTAACAAAGAGTTTATATCTTATTAGTTTTAGGAACGTATATGGAGTTTTATATGAAGCAATACTTTTTCTTCTTCTTTTTTCTTCTTATTATTAAAGAGCTAAGCTCTTGTCTGTGGAGCAACCAATGCCTTCCATCTCTCTCTGTCTAAAGTCAACTCCTTAATATCCTTGTATGTTGAAACATTAATTTGATTCATTAAAGTCTGATTTTTAATTCCGTAGAATTCTGACAGCTGTCATTTTTTGACATATCAGAGATCATAAACCTTTTTGGCCGGGCACATTTTTTATTAAATTCCAGATTTCAATAAGAGTGTGAACATCTGAGTCTACATATTTTATTTGTTAGTGAATGTAACCATTTAATTTAGTGCGGTGCTCCAAATCAAAAGAGGATTTACAGCGAGTGATATTTTCATCAGGAACAGTTGAATAACCGACATAAAATACGAACATCTGTGAAAACTATTTGATTTACCAAACATACATACAAATAAATCCAATTAGCTTTCCACCGCGGTCAATTTGTGAGTGAATGGTTTATACGTCCTTTCCAGGTTCTTAAACTATCTCCATATCAAATTTAATCTAAACCAGTTAAGAAAAAAGTTTTTTTCAACAAGAAAAAACTTAACAGAAAGATAACAAATATAACAATCAATGTGACAGTCGTGACGTGACAGCTGATGGCCGCATACTTTATTTTTTAATTTTTGTGCTTTATGATTTATGAAAAAAAATATTTATTAAGCTTTTGGCTAAAAAGGTTGATGATACATGAGTTAGTAGGGAGTGATGCCAGGGAAAGAAAAATAACCTGCTGACTTAAAATTACTTATAAATATAACTTTGATAATTCGGTATTAAAAAATGTTATAACATTTTAAATATACCAGAAAGTTTAAAGTGCATCATTATCTTGGTAAAACATTAAAATTAATCAAGAATTTAATTTTTTATCGCCCTTATACGCGTTCCCTTTTTAGTTGGAGAACTTTTTTAGTAGCAACACTTATGAAATGTCAGAATTCTACGGAATTAAAAATTAGACTTTAGTTGTTGTATAAAACTATCTCTAGGTCGGGACCCTTTTTTTTTGCATAATTTTTTTGTCCTAATATGCTTTGGCGTAAAATATTTTGTCATAATAGTTTTTAGGCATAAGTTGTTTTTTGGCATACTGGTAAGTTGGGCATAATTATATTTTAGGCTAATTTGTTACGGCATAATGTTAATTTGCATAATCTCTTTAGGCGTGATAACTATAAGACTAATAGTATTTAGGCATAATATTTTTAAAAATAACAGAAACAAAATTAAGTTATTTAAGTGTTTATTTTTAATTATCATGCAAAAAAACAAATTACCACCCAGAACAAATGTGAGGGCAAAAGGGAAGTTAGGTTTAAGTTTCTTTTTTATGATCACCTGAAACAACTGTGAGACCAGAAAGGAAGTTAGATTCAACATCCTTTTATGCTTTAAAATGTTAGGGCTAAATAATGATTATGCATTATGCTTAAAATTATTATGCATGCTCCATTATGCGAAAGGACGTTATGCTTAAAAACGATTGTGCATTAAACCAGTATGCTATGTGATATTATAGCTTAAATTTGTATGCATATAGATAATGATCCCTCTAGGTCTTCCTTTGCTTCTTCTTCAACAACAACAATAAGAAAAGTTAATAAAAGTAAAGAGGTTCTTCTTCTTTACGAGCTTATTAGTAACCACTTAGTGGCAGCAATATAGCAATTCGAGAGAGAGACCACTATGCTAGTCCGCCTCCCAAAGGTTCCAGGTTCGATCCCCGGTCAGGGCAAGTTGGAAAATGGCCTTGTTCAAATTGTCCTGGGTCTTGGATGTATTTGTTATAAATTATAGTATCCCATAATACAAGTCTCGAACTTACTTTGGGGCTAGCTCAATCTGTGTTATTTGTCCGTATATATTTAAAAAATTATTTATTATTGATTATTTTATTGAAATCGGGTCGCGGTCCAATCGGATCGTTTGAGACCAGAATCTGGACCAAACTTAAGACTTGGCCTTGAGCCTTTAGGTAAAAAGTTAACAGCATTATCTTATATTAAATACCTCCGTTTTGGGGAACTGATAGCATGGGTTGTATTTTCCTAAAGATTTACTAGATTATGTAACAAATAAGTCATAAAAAGAGAAAGTTTATAACAAAATCACTATAAAAATTAGATTTCGTAACACATACTCCACGTGCGTCAGAATAAAATATGACACAATAAAAAACCTTATTTTGGTTTCGCGATAAATCTATAGTTTACGAGCTTTCCTATTAAAGGATTGCCAACCATAAAGAACTTACACTACTAGTATAAAATAAGGAGACTAACAAAAGTATATCCACAGCAAAAGTCTAAAGTTTTTTTTCGGCTATACGCTTTAACTGTGGGTTTTTTTACATTAAAAAAAACTATTACAACTAGAACTTCACCCTGAACTATATGAACTGGCGAATCTCATGTCTCGGCAACATTTTGAAAGATTTGGTTCAATTTTTATTATTTATTCTATTTACCTCATCATCATCATCACCATCGCGTCTTTTTTAGTCTCCACTACAGGGGCACGACCCTATCTTTGCTATGAAAGCCATACTTAGCCAGGTCAGCCAGAAGAATTGGCCGACACTCTCCAGGCTGCCCTGCCTAGTTGAAGAAGCCTAGGGGTTACTACATAAAATAATACTTTAGTCGTATGATTTTGACGTTCTATTTCTATGCCAAATCAAATGAGACTTTATTATCGTACGTTAGTGCTCCATGTTCAGACACTGTAACGCGAATACGCAGTAGCGTCCGTTTTGCGTACCGCTTTTGGAGTAACCCCCTGCTCACCTCAGTTTTAATCAAGTTCTGATCAAAGTTACTCGAGTAATGACATAAAAAACGCTTGTTTATTCAAATACAGGTAGTATAATGTTGTAACATGCGTGAAACATGCGCTCAAATCGGGCTATTGACATTTGGTCAATTGATTGACAATATGTGAAATTGCTTAGCGAAAAAGCCTTTTGCGCATTTTATAGTTTTTAAAAGAATTATTTAGTATTTTATTATTATTAATTATTTCTTTTGTTCATTAAATGTAGAAATATTGTATTGTATGTGCACTTTAGCTGTACATTGAATGAGAGGTCACATCTGTACTCTCTTATATGTGATACGGTGTAAAAATGCGTTAAAACGTAATATGAATCGTGGTAGTAAAATAAAAAACAAATGGTTTGATTACGTCACAGAGTAGGAAATCTTGGGTTACGTGAAATGTAATTGATCTGATTTTTAAATTGTGAAATATTTTTATCTGACCTCAAAAAGAGGAGGTTATCAATTTGAATGTATAGATAAATGTTCTTTTTTATGTATGTTCTCCTATTACTCAACTACGCCTGCACTCATTTTAAAAATTCTTTTTTTATATGAATTTTTTAAATTGGTTTCCTACTTCTAAAACCCCTTTTTTGTCGGAGGTTAAAAACGGTTTCTAATGATGCCTTGAAAATTATATTTCATGTAATATTTTTCTAAAATTTCTGTCGGTCTATCTGTATATCTGTCTGTGGCACCGTACAGCTCGAATGGATGGACCGATTTCGATGCAATTTTTTTAGTATGAAAGCAAGTTTCCTTGCGGTGGTTCATAGCTACATTTGATGGAAATTGGTTCAGCTGTTTAAAAATTATTAACGCTTGAAAGTCAGGGCTTTCCCTAGAAAATGATAGATGGCGCTACGGGTGTCAAGTCGTAACGGTAGTTCTGCTACTCATGTAGCCCTGTACTCATGACCATCAACCCCGAATGTCAAGAACGCCATCTAGTGATGACACTAGATGGCGTTTTTGATACTCGGGGTTTTTTTAATTTGCCTAGCAAAAAAGAAAACTTGTATGAAATTAAAACCACGTCATTTCCCAGCACTTTCAACTGTGAAGCTGCCCGTTTGCTAAACCGCGAATTCCTTGTGCGCACTCGCACGTCAGCGTGCGGCTATCGAAACTGACACCAAGAAGTGTACGGTTACTGAATTGTATTTTTTTTATTGAAACATATTCGGTTTTGTAAGTAACCTTCTTGTTGAAAAAGTGTATGCAAGCTTTTCATTTTTTTGGTCAGACTGTTATAATATTTTTTTTAAATAATTATTTTACGCCTCTGGATACTAGTTCTTTAGAGCCATTTTTATTTGTTCCTTCCTTTTAGAAAACAGAGTATTTCATTTTTTTTTCAGACTGATATATATTTTTTAAAATAATTATTTTACGTCTCCGGATGCTAGTCCTTTAGAGCCCATCTTTATTTGTTTACTACTTTATTCCTAACCCTAACTATACAATCAAAGGTTGTCACGAAGTCCATACTGGTGCTTCCCTCCTTACCCCGCTCTCCACCCCGCGCGGCCATATAAATAAGAAGGCGTGAGGAGCCTCGTCCTCTTTCGACCACGACTGGACGCCGGGCTGCTTCAAAGCTGAGTACTTTTGGAAATCTTTTCTGGAACAACGAATCTCGTGGCTGTGAACCTACGACCCTTACCTGTGACTATTTTCGGCACTCATTGTATAATTGTTAAAAATTAAATTAAAGAGTTTGGTCTTTTCAAATATTGTTTCTTTCAAAATAATCACTACGTCACAAGGTTAGTGCGGGTCCTTTGATTGCTTCAAGGGAGCTTCTGGCGACTATACGAATCCACTGGTTTTCATAGCCGATTGAGTGGCGGACGGAGCCTAAAGTCGCTCACTACTGTTCGCAAATAAATATCAATACCTTTTCTGGTGACAAATCTATAGGAGTCCACTGGTTTCATAGCCGATTCAGTGACGGACAGGGCGCCTAAAGACCACCACAGTTCGCAAATAAATATCACTACAGCCGCACTATGACTGTCCGCTTTAAACATTGCACATATTGTCCAGGAGCATGAGCATTTTTAACAAACTACACCAATATCGTATTATAAAGTCCAGTAGAATCAATTTGTAAAACAATTTAAAGCAAAATCCAATTGAACCCCTTTACATCCCGCCAAAAACTCAGACTGTTTTCGAAATGGAGGTGTCATTTATGATTTCTATTATATGAAATTGATATTTTGAAGAAAGGTGATGTAAGGAGTACCCATAACCGGAGAGCATGCATGAAGAGAGTTATGAGTGTTGACGAAGCAAAAGAGGTTTGCTAGGATCGTAGGAGTAAGTGGAGATCCGTAGTCTCTGCCTACCCTCATGAGAAACAGGCGTGAAAATTTATAAGTATGTATGTATGTATGATTTCTAGATAATGATGAGAAAGTCTACTTTCCTAATTGACTAGTAACCACTAAAGAAATTAGCTCTTGTGTCTAGTATTTCCAATAAAAAAAGTGCTATTAAACTGCCTAGTTTGCGACAAGGCATGTGCGTTTCTTCCTGACGCCATAAATGGTAGAGTTTAATCCACTTATGCACATCTTCTTTCTAATTCCCACGGACTAATACACTACTTGCAGATGTGAACAAGTTTTTGCTACTAGCTTTACCACGCGGTGTTACTCGCGCTTAAAGTAGCCTATGTGTTAATCCAGGTGTCAGCTTCCTGCATACCAAATTTTACTAAAATTGGTCTAGCCGTTTGCGCGTAGAGAAGTAACAACAGTGTCATGTGATTAGTGTGATAGGCAAAGTAAAAAAAGCCCCGACAACACCATCTAGTGATAAGTGGCGGAACTACATAATATATTGATATCGTAGCGCCATCTTTTATTTGTCACGTAACTGTCCCAATAATTTTTAAACGACTGAACCGATTTTCATCAAATATGGCTAAGAGGATGTTGTGACAAAAAAAGAGAAAGGGATGTTAAGATGGTTTGGGCATATAGAAAGGATGGATGAAAAGAGATTGACGAAAAATATTTATACGACAAATGTGAAGGGAACAGTAGGAAAAGGTCGGCCTCGGCAAACTTTCTGCGACCAAATTGCAGACGTTCTAAAAAAAGGAGAGGTAAAAAGTACCCGTAACCGAAGGGCATGTATGAAGAGATTGATGAGTTTAGATGAAGCAAAAGAGGTTTGTCAGGATCGTAGCAAGTGGAGGTCCATAGTCTCTGCCTACCCCTGCGGGAAACAGGCGTGATATTATGTATGTATGTATGTATGAAACACCGCAAGGTAAGTAAAGAAAACCGCATCGAAATTGGTCTATCCGTTCAAGCGCTTTGATGCCATAGACACACAGACAGATACTAGCGTTAACCTTATAAAACTCCTCTTTTTTTTCAGGGGTTAAAAAGGGCCTCCGAATGTCTTGTTTCTAAATATTTGATTTTATGGTTCTTTCATTTGATTTCGTTGAACAATATTATATGCGGCACGTCTGGATTGAGAAAATATAAGTCGCATAGAGTCTTCTAAAGTTACAATACAATACAAGTCGTAAAGAGTCGTTTAAATTTACAATACAATACAATACAATACAAGTCGTATAGAGTCGTTTAAAGTTACAATACAATACAAATAAGTCGCATAGAGTCGTTTAAACTGTTGGTTTTGCTTGTTAATATTCGATGGTAAGCTGAAAAGACATCTGATGCAACATCAGATGTCTTTTGGCAGCTTGAAAATCATACTTTGTGAGCCCCTAAAAACTCGCGACCCCATATCTCAGACGTCTCTTGACTCTTGACCGATCTGGCTCATGTGTAAACTGGTTTATTGGTCTCAATCTCAACAACTTGCTTCCTTTTAAAGTAAGTACCAATCAAAAATTCTCGAGTTATCATCGAACACACATACATACAAACGCGGGATTGATAAAGTCAGAAAACTTCGCTTATTCGTTCAATTAAGTATCTTACTAATATTAAAAACGCGAAAGTTTGTAAGTATGGATGGATGATTGTTACTCTTTCACAAAAAACTACGGAATGGATTTTAATGAAACTTTACAATAATATAGCTTATACACGAGAATAACACATAGGCTACAATTTATAAAGATATTCTGTAATTAACCTGCGCAGACGAATTCGCGGCCTTTCGCGCGTCTTTAGAATCTCATATTCAATTACATCTTTAGTATGTTAGACGCATTAAAAAAGGTTCGTGCTAACTCCCGTTACATCTTACGTACTTAACCTAACAAAAAAGGTTCATGCTAGACCGTTCACGTGCTTGGAACACTCGGTTGAAACGAAGTTACAAAAATTGAAGCCCCTAACTAAAGAAATCTCCAAAAATTGCAACCCCTAAAAACTTTTTTACGCGACGAAAAAGAGGGACGGAAAAATCTTTCACATTTTTCGCCTAGCCCCCATCCCAAGAAGAACTATGTCCCAAAAAATTAAGAAAAAGAACCCAAAAATTTCAGCCCCTCAAAAGTTCGTGACGGAAAAAAGTGATGGAAAAATCTTCTACTTTTTTTCGCTTAGCCCATTCGCCAAGTTGGTTCCGTCGTTACAAAATTTTCCGTACGTTCCAAAATGTTCCTACTTTGTATATAAAGCCCTTCATCACGTGTACTCAAATGGTATATTGCATAAAGTTACACCTTCCTCCTGCGCACACGTGCGCGCGACGCGACGCGTGACGGCAATCACGCTGATTGGATAATGCTCCGAATTATATTGATGGAAAAAGGGGCGCCTTCTTAGAATTATACAAAGTATATGTTACGAAACAGATGAGTCGCCATTTTGAAAATTACTTATAATCGTTGTGGTCATCATCATATGGTAAAAAATTCCAATAAGGACTGTTGATTTCAGAGTTGTAGGGGGAAAGGGGTAGAGGGGGGGGGGGGGGGATAGTAGCTCCCCTCTATGCAACCCCCACCCAGAGGAAACAAATACTTACGAAGATACAGCGATTTGAAGTTTTAATGAGAGACTCCCGGACGACTTCTTAGAATTATACAAAATATATGTAGCAAAACAGATGAGTCGCCATTTTGAAAGTTATAATTATTCTGATCTTAATCATATTTTTCATAACTTGCGCATCAATGATGAATAATGGCAGTATGTCTGGTTGGGTAATGGCATTGAATAATATATAATGAAAAAAGGTTCGCCTTCTTGGAATTATTTAAGGTATATGTTACGAAATAGATGAGTCGCCATCTTGAAAATTATAATCATTGTGATCACCATCATATTTTTCATAATTTGGCGCATCGATGATGAATATGGCAATCTCTCTGGTTGGGTAATGAGTATAGACATTGAATAATATTGATAGTAAAAAGGGCCGTCTTCCAAGAATTTTACAAAGTATACTCGTTCCTTTTTCTTACCTTTCCTAGTGACTCCACTTATCCACCTCAGTAGCCTTATCTCAGCAACATGTAGCTTTCTAACAACTGTAACCTTGGAAGCCCAATAGCTTTTAGTTTAATCAAATTTTTGTCAAAATCGAATCTAAAATTGTAATTATTTTCATGAAATAAAAATTTCTGTTATACCTAAAAAAATTGTTCGTATCCTATTCTAAATATACTTTTATAAGAAAAATGGTGTACTGAATTTTTTGTATATAAAATTTTGTTTGTTGCAGGTAAATACTTCATTGAACACATCATCCTCACGTATTCCCGGTTGCATCCTCAGCGGTAACCCTTCATAGCCCGGGGTCCGCTACCTAACCTAGGTGATTTGACGAGGTTACTGGTTTTACACAGAGCGACTGCCGTCTGACCTCCGCAACCCAAAGGGTAGATCAGAACCAATCCTTGGATAGGTTGAAGCAGTAAATTATTTTCTAGTTATATTCAGGCGTTGCACTGAATACATTTTATATAAACACATCACAAAAATATAAACTGACGAAACAAAAATCTGACGTGAAGCGTGAGTGACGAACTATTTACAAAACAAATGCAAACAGACATACAGACAGATATGATGCACAGGCACGACTGTAAACATGTGGAGCACGAAAAAATCAGGTTTTCGTATTTATTTGGCGTTCTATGTTTGTAAAAACAGTTATGGAATAAGCTCAAATTTACACGAAGGAGAGATATGTTTTTGCAAATTTGTAAACTAAGATTTATTTGTTCTGGAAACGATTGGAAAAACTTGATATCGTAGGTAACTAAACTTCAAGAGTCCCCTTACCCTAGACCAAACTACATTTTCCCATACAAACGTAGTCTACGTTTTATTTCGCAACAACATGCCCGATTTCAGAAAAAAATTGTTCAAAGATATTGCAATTATCTAGGGTTAAAATTGGTTTCCGGTACGGTAAAAATATATACTAAAAATAGAATATAGTGTGTTAAAAAGTGTGTGTGTGTGTGGAAAAGTCTAGAATAAGGGAATTCTTAACAGTTTACTTAGTTGTAAATTAAAAAGCCAGTGTCCATGTTTTTAATTAAACTAGCAAAGCAAGCCAAAGGAGAATAACAAAACACATTTTACAAGCTTTTATTTAACTTACAATGTACTCGTATATTGCATGTTTGTTTAGATCAAAACTTGCAATTCAATTTTCAACCAGTTATCCTCAACAGATTGAGCTGAAATTTTGCATAATTGTGTAAGTCGGATGATAATACAAGTATGCAAGTCAATGAGCTGGTCTGATGATGGAGCTAGGAGATATTCGACATAAGTCAGTTATAAAGCAACTTTCTTCGTCAAGTCTTGACGAGCACTTTATGGTAGAGAATTTCTAGGATCTGATCACTCAAACGGAAGGTGGTCGATGGAACTCAGTGATAAAACGACACAACTCCATCAGTTTTGGCTTATTTTATTATCTCAGTAAGTACTTTGTTCTCAATAAAAGCTTGTACAAAGAATGTATGTAAAAACCTATTTTACGTTTTACCCACGATGCTCTTGATGATTGATAAATAAATGATAATAAATAAAATGATAGGGACAAATTACACTGATTGAGCTAGTGAGTGTATAGTATATATATAGAGTGAGTAGCTTGTTTGAAACTAGTGTTATGGGATACTAACTCAACGATACTATATTTTATAACAAATACATATATAGGTAAACATCCAAGGCCCACGACCATTTGAAATGGCTATTTTCTAACTTGCCCTAAAAGGGGATCGAATCCGGGACCTCTAGGTGGCGGACTAGCATAGTGATCATTACGTCACGGAGGTCGTCACTTTTTTGTTTTGCTCGTTTTAAAAAAAAGTGAATCCGAAAAAAATTATGTATTTAATGAAAATACTGCCACTTTACAAAGATACTTAGCTCGTGGTTCATTAAATGAACTTAGAATATAAGAAGATGTAATGAATGAAGTAATGTGAATGAACGGCTCGGAATTGAAACAAATGTATGATCGTTAGTCATCCAAGGCAACAGTTGTGACACTGACACTCCACGTAATTGAACAAGTTGCTCCAATGGACAACGTGTTGGTTATTTATGACTTCTTGATGTGGGTTAGTTTTGAACCTATATAAATATATACAGTCTTATTATAAAACGCAGACTAACTTTGTTACTAGGTTTAAACCATTATCCGACCAAATTAAGTTGACATTTTCAGATGAGACAATCGCATATTATTAGATGTCAACTTGATTTGGTCAGATAATGGTTTAAACCTAGTAACAAAGTTAGTCTGCGTTTTATAATAAGACGGATAAGGTCTAAACAAAATATACTGAAACTATTTTAAGGGTGAATTCAGTCCACGATACTGAACAAGTTTCCCCAAGGAACATGATTGGGTTCTGCCTCCTTACCGCTCCGATGACGTCATCATCGCTATAGCGTATGCTGACGCCCCTGAGGATAAGGAGTGAAGCCCGGTGTTTCACCTCCTCGACAGTGAGGTTGCCCACCTCCTATAATCTCTCCCTTACCTAGCTCTAACTGCCTCCGTGGTGTAGTGGTCAGAGCTTTCGACTAATACCCGGAGGTCGCAGGTTCGATTTCCGGCGGGGGCAACGACTTTGTGTGGTTGTCCTAGTTTGGTTAGGACATTCTAGGCTGATCACCTAATTGTCTGATAAGTAAGATGATCCGTGCTTCGGAGGGCACGTTAAGCCGTCGGTCCCGGTCACTGTCTTTGACATTGGTCGTTACCTGAAAGCCATGTCAGAGGCCTTTAAGGCGGTTTAAAAACTCTGACACTAGTGTTAGTCACTAACACACACGATAAGAAGAAGACCTAGCTCTTTCGAGCTTCGTCTCACATGTTGAAATATGAAAAATATTTTTTGGCTTTACAACAAACTCGGATCTGCTGATCGGTCAACTCACATAAAAGCCAAAAATTTACTTTTTATATACATTTCGATTTATGTGTCTAGGGAAAGTTGTTCAGTATCATGGTTCAATATCAATTGACCCTTCAAATAGGTTTCAGTTTATTTTGTCAGACCATATCATTATTATACACTAGAGGCAGCGCGCGGCTTCGCCCACGTTAACCACGCGAGTGAAGTCGCGGGCGTGATGCAATATAGCCTATAGCCTTCCTCGATAAACGACCTATCTAATACCGAAAGAATTTTTCAAATCGGACCAGTGGTTCCTGAGATTAGCGCGTTCAAACAAACAAACAAACAAACAAACTCTTTAGCTTTATATATAAGTATGGATATATCTTCGAATATTGGATACAAACTAACGCAAGTAGCAACAATTCATTCATTTGTGTACTCATCAACATCGCATCACGTTGTCAACTCACCCATCACTTCACACATCCTCAATATTTACGGCCAGTACAAGACCGTATGGTTTACGAGTTTAAAGGCGGTTGTGTAACAAACGATAAAACTAAGAATGAGACAGTGTTGCTGAAACACTGTAACTGTGTGGCCACTAACACCGCTTGGCCGGACGGAAGGCGGAGCGGATTTAGTAGTAGTTTTCTTATCTGTCATTGAGGTACTTTTTCTATCCGTTATATTATAAAATACGGACTAATTTTATTACTGTAGTTTAGGTTTGATTATTAGTATACAGTTAATGCATGAAATATTGGTGGTCTTTATCAAAAAAAAAAAAAAATACAATATCTCAATCATTTCTAGTCATACTGATAAAATAAATACTAGTCATCTGTCTCGACTCGCCTTTCAAATGTACTAAATTGCCCTTTATTTTAAATTATTCTCCTTGTGTTATTAGTAATATATTTAAATATATAGTAAATAACACAAGGTTACTTTTTTTTTAGTCAGACGTCCTTAGACGGAATAAATAAAGGTTTCTCGGTCAGATTGGCATCCGTGGTCAGATTCTATAGGTAGATTAAAAAAAGAAATAGTATGGCCACATGGAATAGCAAAATTGCTGTAAATCTTTAATTTTTGATGGTTTTGTGGCCACACAACACTGTTATGGCGTTTTCGCCAGGGGAATAACTAAACACGCAATAACACTTGTGTCTTATTAGTTTATGGCCCGACAATTGGCTGTATATTGTTCAGTGAAAGTTATAGTTATCGCTAGTAAATTGTGGACGCCATGTTTGTTTTATGACAGAAATGAAGAGGAAAGTCGTTGTGTAAATTGATATTTATTCAACAAATAGGGCGCGGCTCTACATAAGCTTGACACAGCACCGTGAGAATCTAGGTTCGATCCCTGTGCAAGAAATAATCAAAACAGACGTACCCATTATATTGTTACCCATAGAGTTAGACATCTTACAGAACTTTATGGAGTTAGAAAAGCAACAGCTGTACATAAGTCTGTGATTGTACCTGTGATTTTATTATTGCAGAAAAATAGATATTAAGAGCGCTATTTGGATGGTATCCAGGGTCAAAAATAAATTATTTTGTACTGAAAAGAGAATAAAAAGAGATATTACTAGACACTGGCAAAATAAGCTTCAACGAAGTTTGACCGCCATAATCAAGAAAAGAAGAGAATAAAATGTCACTTGTCAATGATTATGTCAATTTTCAACGTGATTTTATATTTAATAATTATTAAGTTTTTAAAAAAAGATATAGGGACACTGATTAAGAGTCCCCTTACCCTAGACTTAAATACAATTTTCCATACAAACGAAGTCTACGTTTTATTTCCGTTTAATAAACAACATTCTTGTTACCGACGGAAACCAGTGCGGTATTTTCTCCTAGTTCCTTTGCTCAGCTGGTAGCACGGTGGACTGCAGGTCGTGCACAATGAAAACACTTTTCTCTCTTCACTTGTTTATTCCACTAGGCTCACAATGACACTGAAGTACAATTCTACTCGAGCCTGCCTTATATTTATACATTCGAGCCACAAAAAATCTCAAACTAAAAGAGGGTAGGTGTGCCTAGATATATCCCCTCCACTTTACAATGTCGGTTACCTCACAAGGGGCGTGGCCATGGAAATCCCCAAAATTACCAAGACCTATTACAAATTCGTAAGTAAATTCCATGACCAACCACCTTAGAATACCTATTTACCTCACGTTTAGCACTATATACCTGTGCTAGACGCTACAATTTGTACCAGGGAAATAAATGTTACACCCAGTTCATAACTCATTTACTCAATATAAGTACATAGACAACAGGTAGATATATCTAGGCACCCTATATTTACATCTATTTATCCTATATATACCTAGGTACGCTAAAAAAGCCCTAACTTTACCGTATGGGAAAAATATCTTTATTTAATTTGCTCATCTATTTACAATATACATATAGCTAGCTATTCTGTCCGCAACATAGCTCCCCCCGTCGAAGCCTCCCGCGCAGACCTCACTCAATGGGCAGGACAGCAAGCCGCGACGCCGCCCTCCGGAACTCGCCGCTCGACGTCCTCACGGTGCAGTTGCGAACCTCGCCATCTGGGCCGGGGTGAACGGCTATAACGACCCCTCTTGGCCATACATTTCTCGGTAGATTTGAATCCACCACCACCACTAGGTCATTCACTTGTATTTTTCTTTGTTTCGTCGTAGGTGCGTCGTTGCGTGGCACCAATTGCGGGAGATACTCTTTTATCCATCTCTTCCAAAATTCATCAGCCAGCCCTTGGGCGGCTCTCCAAGTGCGCTTGTCGGCAGGCTCACACGGGCCCAGGGTAGGCAGGCCCATGGAGCTACCCAATAGAAAGTGATTGGGTGTGAGCGCTTCAGGATCGTCGATAGTTACAGGAACATAGGTCAGGGGGCGCGCGTTCACAGTGAACTCGATTTCAGCCAATAGCGTTATGAGAACCTCTTCTTTTGGGTGCTTTTCGTGTAAAACAACTTTGAGCGCGTTCTTCACTGTTCTAACCATGCGCTCCCAGCAACCTCCTTGTTCGGGCGCATTAGGTGCTATCGTTTTCCATACTAATTTTGTCACGGTGTAATCTCGAAGCGCAGGCTCCCACTCTTTCATGGCCGCGCGTAGTTCATTATCCGCACCTCGAAAATTCGTCGCATTGTCGGTGTACATAATACGCGGCCATCCACGGCGCGCCGCCATCCTTCGTAGAGCCATTATTGCTGAGTCTGTACTTAGAGATGCTACCAATTCTATGTGAATCGCTCTTGTCGTCAGGCAGGTAAACAGGGCTCCCCACCTTTTTTCATGTCGTCGTCCGATAGTAACAGTCATTGGACCGAAGTAGTCACAGCCACAACTGGAAAATGGCCTTGAATATGCATAAAATCTCTCCTTCGGGAGGTCACCTTTCACTGGGCGCATTACTTGTGCTTTTCTAATGCGACAAATCGCGCAGCTCTTTGCTACAGCGCGCACAGTTGGGCGTAGTTTCAAAATGATGTACTTTTGTCGCAAGTCGTTTACCACTCGTTCGTTGTGACCGTGGTGAGATCGCCGATGTTCGCGAGCGACCAGCAACCGCGTAAGGGGGTGCCGTCCGTCTAAGATGATGGGAAAGTTCATTGTTAGTGTCGCGACCCCCGCGGCGCTGGCCCGGCCGGAGGCTCGCAGCAACCCTTTGCTGTCGAGAAAGGGGCTGAGCCTCCGCGCGCGGCATCGCGCAGGAATCAGTCTTCCCTCTCGTAGGGCGGCGATCTCATCGCCGAATCCTTCTAGCTGGGCTGCTCTCATAAGATATCCCTCTGCTCTCTCGACGTGCTCGTGTGTAAGCGATTGGCGTTTCTTTGTCTTGCAATTCTCGATAAACTGGTACATTCTTCCTACCGTTCTTACAAGGCGCTCATACGACGAAAAACGTGTCACATCTATGCATGATTTATATACGTCAACATGCAACACGTACTCTCTTTCAATTTCACTATTTCCTTCTCTTTCTTGCGGCCACTCCGACTCTGAACTGTACAAGAATCGTGGACCAATAAACCATCTGTCCTTTCTACATTTTGCTTCAAAATTCAGTCGCGTTGCGTCATCCGCGACGTTTAGTTCAGTGGGTACCCATCGCCATTGGCTGGGATCCGTATTTTCCAAAATTTCGGCAACTCTATTCGCTACGAATGGCGTGTACTTTATTTCGGAGTTTCTCAACCATTTTAATACTGTCGAAGAATCTGTCCAGTATACAACACGCTCTGCCTTCCATGTGTGCTCTTCTAACACCGCCTTTGTTAGTCGCATGCCTATCAACGCAGCTTGCATTTCCAATTTCGGCACAGTTTGGGTGCGGATTGGGCTTACTTTCGCCTTGCCTGCCGCGAGTGACATCTGTACTTCTTCATTTTCATCTATAGCTCGCCAGTAAACTGCTGCGACGTAGGCGGACTCGCTCGCGTCGACAAACGTATGTACTTCTAAGCGAGTCACTCCCCCCGTAAGGTACTGACGGGGTAGACGAAGCTCCGCTAACTCTGACATGCCGTGCAGCCATCTTTGAAACTCGCTAGCATTTTCCGCAGGCAGCTCGTCGTCCCAATCTATTTTCAGACGCCACAGTCCTTGCAATATAATTTTCGCGCTGATCGTGTAGTAGCTTATAAGGCCTAACGGGTCGAAAATAGACATAACCGCGCTCAGTGCTTCTCGCTTGGTAGGCGCTCGTACGCAAGCTTTCACATCTTGTGGTACTCGAGTCATCTTTGTGTTGAACGCTATTTCATCTCTTGTCGAGATCCAGTACAGGCCCAGTGTTCTTCCGTACTGTTCGCATGCTTCACCCAACTGTTTAATCTCAACGCAAGTCGTATTACTTGTACATTCTTGCATTCTAGCCCGAACTGCCGCACTGTTAGTGGCGCAGCCCGACAGCTCGAACCCAGCATTTTTATTTATCTTTATTATTTCGTCGACGACTTGCAACGCTTCACCGTCGTTCTCAAAACTTTGCACGTAGTCATCCATAAACGTCGACTGGGTTATAGCACGCGCACCTCGCGGGTACTCTTTCTCGTGTTGTATCGCGTTGTAATCTCGTACACTATGGGCCAAAAACGGCGAACTCTTAGCTCCAAAAATCATAGACGCCATCTTGTACTTCTTGGGCGGGCCTTCTCTGTCATCGCCACGCCACAAAAACATTTGAGCGGGTCTGTCTGTCGGCTCAATTCGTATTCTCAAAAACATCTCTACAATATCCATATGTACGGCTATACATCCTTCTCGGAATCTCCATAATATTCCCGGTAAACTCCTTAGTAAATCTGGGCCCTCCAACAACTCTGTGTTGAGAGACGTGACGCCGTCCATCTTGGCTGCCGCATCAAATACTAGCCGCAGCTTTTCAGGTTTATTCGGATTCGTGACCGCAAAGTGTGGTAGGTACCATAGCTTTGTACTATTCTCCTCGGTACCGTCCGCCGGAACGGCGTATCCTTTTATCAATAAATTTTCAATCTGCGCTGTGTATTTCTCTTTAAACACTGGGCATCTATCCATTTTTTTCTCAATGCCCTTTAGCCTTCTCATGGCTTGACCATAACTTGGCGGCATAACCACGTTGTCGTCTTTCCATGGTAGGGCCACCTGATAACGACCATCTACCAATTGTACATTTTTCTCAAAAATTTCTACTGCCCGCTGTTCTAACGGCGTAAGCGAGCTTTTCCTTTTTTCAATGCCTATCGCGTCAATCGCGAAATGCTTTCTTACTAATTCATTCAGCGAATCGTCAGCATCGCTCCGTCTCATTCTTTGCAAGTGACATACAATCTCGCCATCTCGCTCTATCATTCGCGGTGCCGACCCGTGGATAATCCATCCTAGCTTCGTGAATGAGGCAACGGGCTCCCCCCGCTTGCCTTCTAACAATCTCCTAGTAACTATTAAATCCCAATAGTCCGACCCAATTAATATTTTCGGCTCCATCTCACTAGTGCATATCTCCTTTTCAATTTCTCTGAGATGAGCGCATTGTAATAATCTTTTATCTATTCTTTGGCGACTCAACGTCAAGTCTCTCATAGTGCGCGCTCGTATATCATAAGCGCCCTCTGTCGTTAGGATTTGTAAACTGACGAGACGGCTGCCATGTATTTCTGCGTGGGCGTTGATACTGCGCACGGCGAATGCGGCTTCATTTCCTTCCGCACCTAAAGCTTCGGCTAGCTTTTCATCTATTATTGTTGTCGACGATCCTTCGTCCAATAACGCCACGGTGGAAAACACACCTTTAGGTCCACGCAGCTCGACTGGGCAAATCTTTAACAACACCTGTCTATTATTCACGTCGATCGAAGCCACTGTTTCGGTATTCGCCGTCTCTTTCTTTTCGTGGTGTAGCAACGCGTGGTGTTGCATCGTACATCCGCTCACTCCACATTTCTTTTGCTTGCACTTTTCATGCCGGTGCTTAGCGCTTAGGCAACGAAAACAGACTTTCTCTTGCTTGGCCCAGCTCCATCTTTCATTCACTGACATTTGCTTGAGTTTGTAACAGTTTGCTGTTAAATGTTTATTTCCACAGCAGATGCACTCCTCATCCGTCGCATATACTGGCACTGGACGGCGCACTCGGCCTGTATTTCTTTGCTCGTGTTTCTTGTCAGACGCAGTCGATAACTTCGGCGTGTTAAATGCAAAGCGTAAAGCGCGGTCTGCTTCCTCCATCAGAAATCTAGACAAAACGACAATGTCTGGCTCAGCCGTCGTGTTCGCTTGTGCGTAGTCGGTCCATTTTGACTTCACATGAGGACTTAGCTTTTCTACTATCTCTCTTGCAATCATGGGATTTTGTAAGTAGCCCCTATTATCAATCGTGTTCAATGTACACACGATGTTTTGCACTTTTATCGCGAAACTATTAAACTCGCTTGCGGTCGCCCCGGGTGGGCGCAGCTTCTTTATGTCTTCCAACGTGCGATCTATTATCACTTCCGGTCGCCCGAAGCACTGCTCTAATGTTCTCATAATCTGCTCCGGGTCGGTCGCGGTGAATAAAAGCGCAGCCACTGCTTCTTTCGCCTCGCCGCGCAAACTCGTGCGTAATCGAGCGAGGTTCTCAGCTTTTGTAAACTTGTACAGTTCCGTCGAGTCTCTCATAGCCGCCTTGTACGATAACCAATCCATCGGCGCTCCGTTGAAGATCGGTAATTCATGGGCCTGCCTAGGTGCGGGCCTCTGTCGCGTCATCTGTTCCAAAACATCTGCCAGTCGATCGATCCCTTGCTCACGGCTCGGCGTAGACTTCGGCCTCGCCTCCGGATCGCCCCTATCCAGCCCCCTTCTTGGTGAGGGCAAGCGTCCTTCACACCGTAGCGGTTCTTCCATCACAGCATCCCGGTCCAGATCCTTTCGTCCTGCCCCTGCCTGACGAACGTCCGATAGGTACTGCGATGTCGATGGCACGTCTGCTCTTTCTCGTGGTCTCCCCTCCATACTTTGGTGAAGCCACTCGTTGATGCGCTCTTGTACATTCCCCTGTGCTTCTACAGGCGGAATTTGTCCTTCTTCTTCTCTAATTGAAGTAATCTCGACGGCTAATCTCTTTCTTATTAACTCGGCGTCTATTTCCAATTGTTTTTTCTTCAGCATGGCTAATCGCTCCTCTGCTTGTAGTTCAGCTTGCTGAATTCGAGACGCTATGCTCGACGCCCCTGACCTAATCGATCCGGCTCGAAGGACCACGAATTTCTGTTACCGACGGAAACCAGTGCGGTATTTTCTCCTAGTTCCTTTGCTCAGCTGGTAGCACGGTGGACTGCAGGTCGTGCACAATGAAAACACTTTTCTCTCTTCACTTGTTTATTCCACTAGGCTCACAATGACACTGAAGTACAATTCTACTCGAGCCTGCCTTATATTTATACATTCGAGCCACAAAAAATCTCAAACTAAAAGAGGGTAGGTGTGCCTAGATATATCCCCTCCACTTTACAATGTCGGTTACCTCACAAGGGGCGTGGCCATGGAAATCCCCAAAATTACCAAGACCTATTACAAATTCGTAAGTAAATTCCATGACCAACCACCTTAGAATACCTATTTACCTCACGTTTAGCACTATATACCTGTGCTAGACGCTACAATTTGTACCAGGGAAATAAATGTTACACCCAGTTCATAACTCATTTACTCAATATAAGTACATAGACAACAGGTAGATATATCTAGGCACCCTATATTTACATCTATTTATCCTATATATACCTAGGTACGCTAAAAAAGCCCTAACTTTACCGTATGGGAAAAATATCTTTATTTAATTTGCTCATCTATTTACAATATACATATAGCTAGCTATTCTGTCCGCAACAATTCTATTGATTGACATTAAGAGTCCGGCGACCCTAGACTTCTCCATACAAACGTAGTCTACGTTTAATTTTGAAACTACATGTCAGATTCTGGTAAAAATTGGTAATTGTAAAGAAATTGCAATTATCTAGGGTTATAACTGGTTTCCTATAGTTAAATTATGAACTGGAAAGAAAATATAACGATTTATAAGTTTCCCATACTAATGGTCAAAAATGATATAAAACACTATATTCTATTTCAAGTTCATATTTTTACAGTCGGAAACTAGTTATAAACCCAGATAATTGCAATATCTTTTAAATTACAAAATTTTGCCCAAATCAGACATGTCGTTTTGAAATAAAACGTAGACTACGTTTGTATGGAAAGTTGTATTTTGGTCTAGGGTCGGGGGACCCTTAATAGACCCAGGACAATTTAAAAAAGGCAATTTTTCAATTTGTCCTGACCGTAGATCGAACCGGAACCTCTTGGTGGTGGACTAGCATGGTGACCACTACGCCACGGAGGTCGACAAAATATGACTATGTCACTAAATATGCCGACTAAAATGGAATACCTAAATCCCAAAAACCGGTATTTACACACTCGATAAGAGAGATTTAATTATAAAATGCCACGTCTCCTCGGTGCACATGAAAGCGCAATAAATCACGGCAAGGAAATGACGTCATATATTTTCTGCGACGTCAGTTCCCACCATGGAATGAGACGAGTGCGGTCGGGACGCGTGAGAGACAAGACAGCGAGAAAGGTAGCCAATTATAATGGATGCTTTAGTTACCGCTTGTGGCTTTTCTTGCTGTCAGTAAACCCAATTTGATTTGACCCAATTATTTTTACTGCAAATATAGTCACAAAACGATCGGTTTTTTGTATGGAAAACCTCGTTTAAGTGTAAAATTTGACTGCCTCCGTGGTGTAGTGGTTAGAGCGTTCGGCTCATACCCGGAGGTCGCGGGTTCGATTCCCGGCGAGGGCAACGACTTTGTGTTGTTGTCCTGGTTTGGTTAGGACATTTGCAGGCTGATCACCTGATTGTCTGATAAGTAACATGATCCGTGCTTCGGAGGGCACGTTAAGCCGTCGGTCCTGGTCACTGTCTTTGACATTGGTCGTTACCTAAAACCATGTCAGAGGCCTTTAAGGCGGTTTAAAAACTCTGACACTAGTGTTAGTCACTAACACACTCGATAAGAAGAAGTGTAAAATCGTTTAAGTGACTCCGCATTAAAAAAATTACAGTTCTATACTACGAGTATTTATACAGAATACCAAACTATTGTTTGTGAATGATATATTCCATTGGTCAGTCATATCCTGAGAATTTGAAGGAGTATTCAAACCGAATCTATAAACGTACAAAACGATGAAACGCTTCGCGAAAAGGTAGGTAGTGCCAAACGCTTCCGATCTCGTCTTAGCGGGGACACTACCGTGCCTCTAGATGAGAAGAATTATAATAATTTCAAGACCATACGTATTGTAAAATAAAACATAACATAGCTCTCGGTTGCATCGTTGGCTGCGTAAGTACAGTGTACGTAGTATTTTTTATTTTAACAAGTTTTTCCTCTGCATAGATTAATAGTGTATGTTTGGTCACCCAAGGATGTCAAAGACCGTGCGAGTTGGAGAATAAAAAGTAAAAAATTGAATAGATTTCTCAAAAAAATTGATCCAAGCTTCTTTGAGAATAAAGTCACAAGCTGTCAAAACGAAGTGCTTCGCGCATCGCTTCTGTTGCTGCTGTGCCTTTCTTTACTTGTTTGCGTTTGCTTGATTTGGCGGGGGCACTGCTGTGCAGATTACTCGTAATTCTCTCACTAAATCATTTTCTCAACTACAAGAAACTATTTTAAGTATCTCCATTAATTATAATATATACCAATTAAAGTTTAAATTGTAGGAAATTTTGCCGTCTAGCCTGAATAAATCTCATTGGTATTCAAAACTCAGATTAGCCTAAATACCCCTATCTGTTTACGTTAGTAAAATGTAAACTGGAGATAAATACCTGTTATAATTAAATACCTAGATTTGCAGCCGCGATATTTCATATTATGTTTAGTTTCTATTGAAATTCGATCGATCTCTTTAATGGTAAACAGGTAATTGGAATGTTCTTATCTGATTATTGGATACACTATATATTCTATGCTGGTTTGGGAGAAAATAGAATTATAAGAAAAAGCCAGCTGCTTCTCTTCTCGGGCAGATCGTACAAGCCGATTGAGGGAGATGAAGATGCAAATCAAGTTAGAGGCAATGCGGCTAGTAGTATACATACATACAGAGCATTTTGGGTCTTGCGGTTCTATGCAGAGCCGAGGGCCGCAAGACCCAAAAGCCACTTTTAGCGTCATGGTGGGCGAGAACATAGAAAAGCAATCAATACAGTGATGGGTTGCTAGCCGCATCGCCTGTTAACATGATTTGCATTTTTGCCCATTCCCTCGATCGGCTTTTACGATCTGCGCGGGAAGAGAAGCAGCTGGTACATTCTAAGTTTCTTTTATTTCTCCCAGACCAGCATGGGATGGCTAGTAGTATATACTCTGTATATATATGTTCCACTTTCTCGCTAAAATGTGGCCCTTGGGTCTTTTGGCCCTGCGGTCTAGGTATTAGAGCCGCAGCGTTCCCTTGCGGTTTTTCTTCATTATGTTTAATAAAAATCGGTTCGGCCGTTTAAAAGTTATTGGGGGTTAACGCTTGAAAGTCGGGTTTTTTGCAATTTGTCTGGCAAGTAATAGATGGTTCTACAATTTAGTTCCTCCGCTAATCAATAGGTGGCGATTACATATGAAACTATTAAAAGTCTGGGTTTTTAGCTTGCCTGGCAAATAAACTTGAATTGGGTACTTTCCTAAGTCAAAAATAAATTATTTTGTACTAATAAAAAAATAAAGCGTCGCAAAATAATGTCACTTGTCTTTGAACATATCCATTTTAACGTTATTTTAAATTTATTATTGTAGAAAAACTGATAATAAGAGCGCTATTTGACTCGAAAAATCTATGACGTCATCTGCCTGTATTTCATACAAAATCCCATAGAAACTGTTTGTTTTGACGTTTAGAAAAAAGTTGCTGGAAATAGCGTATTGGACGTGAACGCCTCTTTTTGCGTCAGCAATACGTAAAATAACTCAGTAAAAACACAATTCCTCTTAAATAACGATAAACGCAAGCATTTTATCACAGCACTTAAGATCTAATAAAACCAGTCCATTTTGATATCGAGTCGAGTGCAGCGTTTTCCTCGAAGGTCGTGGGCGTGGTAAGCCGCGGCAAATTACCACAGTATCGACAGGTTACATCTTGTTACATCTTTATAGAACACTTTTACAATATAAGATCTTATGAACGTGGGAAGAACCGATGGCCGATGGGGCAGAAAGGTTCTCGAATGGCGGCCACGTACCGGCAAGCGCAGCGTAAGACACTCACCTGCTAGATGGTCAGACAACCTGTGCTAGGTTGCAGGAAGGCGCTGGATGCAGGCCGCTTTCGATCGGTCGTTTTGGAAATCCTTGGGGGAGGCCTATGTCCAGCAGTGGACTTCTTGTGGCTGATATGATGATGATGATGAACGTGGGAGAGGACTTATGGGATGCTACTTGCGTTGATACGTTGTATGCTTCAGGGTATGGCCATAGCCAGATATGTGTTTAGGGTGGGGTTTGACCCAGAGCGTACCTTCGGCGTCCATTAATTACGCGAGGCGTTTTAGAATACTTTTCGAAACATTTATACAAAAAACATTTATTCAAAAATTTTCAGAGTTCGGGGTCCGCTACCTAACAAGGTCATGTGACGAGGTAACTGGTTTATACACAGAGTGACTGCCGTCAGATTGTAGAAGTCCTCTGGCTGCTGTGGCCAAGTACGACTCTGGTAGCACAGAGAGGGTCGTGCTCCTGCAGTGGAGACAAAAAGACCTGAAGATGATGACTGCCGTCTGACCAAAGGGTAAATGTTATTTTAATTTCTGGGCCAAAAAATCGTACACACAAATCGTGTCGCATGCTATAAAAGCGACAGATTTTTTAATCGGGGGTCATTACCGATCGATCGACACCAGCGTAATGAGTGTGAGATGAGTTTCAGATATGCACATTTTAATATACGTTCGTTTAATATGGCATGGTAATGAGCCGGGAGTGGCCAGGTAATGATATTCTTGCAAAGGAACTGTGTTCATTTCATTTTAGAGCGTCCCTGGATGCATTCGTTTACCCGGTTTTTCTTTTCCAAATAAATAATTAATGCAATACAATACCCTTTATTGCACGAAATATACAGCACATAATTATTTTAAAAATTTGGAAATTAAATATACCCAAATCTCAGAAGTAGTATCGAGTATAGTGTGGTTGCCAGTCTAAAATTGGACTATAGTAAGGGTGACGACAGGCTCAGAAAAGCATGATTGTAATTAATCCGTCTTTTAGATTATCCAAACATAATGAAACCATATTTTATCAAAAAAGTGAAAATTCACAAAGATACGGATCAGATTTACGGAGGCTTGCGACGTCACCGCTAAAAAAATCGGGCCGTGACGTCATGCGAAATTTAAATGTGCTGTATGTTTGTAAATTTTTGTTTTTAGAGAAAATAAGACAGTGTTTAATGATTTTTAATAATCTAACCTCGGCAAACTTTCTGCGACCAAATTGCAGACGTTCTAAAAAAAGGAGAGGTAAAAAGTATCCGTAACCGAAGGGCATGTATGAAGAGATTGATGAGTTTAGATGAAGCAAAAGAGGTTTGTCAGGATCGTAGCAAGTGGAGGTCTATAGTCTCTGCCTACCCCTGCGGGAAACAGGCGTGATATTATGTATGTATGTATGTAACCGATGGGCTAATAATATTTTTACATTCGCCATGCCTATTTGTCCCTGTATATTATTTATTTCAAAATTCCATTACGAATTACCTTACAGACGTCCGCATTGCAAGCCAGCATTCTTGACCGACAGATGCATAAAGCGTTTAATTAAAATATCTCTGGAAGTAGAGCAGTCGTAAAACACAAATGTTTTGGAAATAAAATTGAATCTGCCGCCTCCCTTCAAGTTTAATAGTCTTTGAACGACTTTTTTTGTGTTTAGTAGAGATATTTGTTGTTACTTTTTAATTTTAAACTAAAAATAAGCATTTTAGCACTTTATCTAGGTTTATTTTTGATTTTGCAAGTTAAACATTACCATGTTTTAATACATACATATTTTCACGTCTGTTTCACGCATGGGGGTAGGCAGAGACTATGGATCTCCACTTGCTACGATCCTTGCAAACCTTTTCTTCAACACTGACTATTACTCTTTTCATGCAACTCTCCGATTTTTTGTACTCTTCAAATCCTTTCTCTAAAATATGTGCATATTTTCGAAAGATGACTTCGTAGAGGACACTCTTAAAGCTAAGCTTGCAATACTTACAAGACTTCGCTAATTTCTACAATTTTATAGATTGGTATTTTTCTTCCCTAAAGCTAAAAAGCACTGAAGTCACTGATATCGCAGTAATAGTGACGAGGTCGTAATGGAGATGGGCTGGACATATGAGTAGAAGAGAAGATGGACGTTGGGCGCGTAAAATTGCCGAATGGAGACCTCGGCCTGGCCGGAGAAATGTTTGGAGACCACCTATGCGCTGGGCCGATGACATTTATAAAATATTGGGCAAGACCTGGATGCGAACTGCAGAAGACTGGGTCAAGTGGAAACACCATGAAGAGGCCTATACCCAACAATGGGTGAATAAAGGCTGAAGAAGAAGAAGAAGAAAGCTAAAAAGAGGAAAAAATCGATTCGGTTGCTGTATATAATGACCGTCTATCTTAACCCTTTTTTCCGGGGACCGGTGCTGCCCCCATTTTAAAATATATAATTTCAAATAAACGAAGATATCACCCGATTTTCCCAAATTTGCCTAAAAAAGCTTCACGTTCTCACTTTAAACTAACTGTAAACAGTAGTTCATATAATAGTTTATAGTTATCTAGGGCTTGATCAAGACAAAAATTTAAATAATATCTCCGTTTCCTGGGGCAGCACTGGTCTGAAATATTCAGGTAGCTCCTTAATCTTTTAATCGTTTCTTGCGAAATTCACAGAAAGAAATGAATTGGTCCTATTCTTGGCCAGAAACTATTCAACAAGTCAACTAATCTTTAATAGAGATTAAACAATAGTTTTTGAAGTCTGTTTGGCCGTTCTTTATTTATAATTATTTGTAAAAAAATTGTCGCCATTTTTCAATTTCACGCGAACGAAGTTGCGGGCACCAGCTAAACAACATATATAAGATTGTAATAGAAGTAACAATACGTTCTATATGAGTACATTGAACTAAAATATACGCATTGGCCGGGCTAGATAAATCTTCAAAGGTAGTCTCTTTTCGCTATTCTAAGATTGAAGACTTATATTTTGGGATAAGAATGAACGATTTTGAGACTGTTGAACTACTGTGTCAGTGACTTTAATAAAACATACATACAGTATGTAATTAATTATCTAACACGTACGTCTTAATCTCTGGGGTGGTCAGGTGCCATTTTTCAAACACGGGTTTTTTGTATGAAAAACTCATTCGTTTAGGTGACTCCGCATTTCAAAAATGGCTCTTCAGAGCGTTTAGTAGAGCCGTCAAGCGTGATCAGTGATCACAGAGCTAGAATTTTATGTTTGTTCCTTGGCAAAAGTTGTTCAGTATCATGGACATAATACACCCATATATTTTTATGTGTATAGCAGTATATTCTAAGCCAAAGATAATATATTTATAATTACTAACGTAACAGCCAACGCCGTATAAACTACTATAGGCAGCCCCCGGCTTCGCCCGCGTTAACCACACGAGTGAAGTCGCGGGTGTGATGCAATATAGCCTTCTTCGATAAACGACACACACGACTAGCAAAAAAGTGACAAAGAAAGTGTTGAATATACTTTAAAAATATTTATTGCATATTATATAACTCATATTTAATTAATTACGGTACTATTTTATTTAAATAATGGGAATAAAAGTTTTTAATGTTTTTATTATTACCATAAAGCGCCATCTAGTGACACGGAAAAGAAATATTTATGTTCATAAGGCGATAGGCATGTCCAAGCGTACTTTATACAGGCTGTATTGATTGTTTAAGTATATTTTAAAAACATGCTGCATCGATACAAAGATCAAAGGCGGGGGCGTTTTCTCATAACAAAACCGTAGAAATAATAGTGCCATTTGTATAACAACTTTATTACTTATCAAGTGTTGAAAGCGCTTGCAAGTAAGCGGTCTAAGCAAATACGGTAACAGTATAGGCGGTATCTCATTACCTTTTATCAATGAGACTTTGTTATGGAGCTATAACTGTTTCTATTTTAGTTTAGTTTATATGACAAAGCCCTTCTGGCGAGTAGGCGGTCAATCTTGTGAGTCAAAGTCAAAGGTAGTAACTTATTAGTAATCTGTGGACAAAGTCAGATTTTTTATTCAATGTAGGATGAATTTATCTCATAATGAAGATAAATTTATTAATTTAAAAAAATTGTCTTGAGAAAATAAGTTTCGGCGTTTCTTCTCAGCAGTGGTCGTTGCGAAGCGGTAGCTTTTCTTTAAAAATAAATTAAATTTTAATATACATTACACGTAATGTATATTAAACTTATTAAAGTGTAAAAGTACATGTAAAGGTCTAATTACTAAATAAACATTTGAATTATGTTCAGGTGGCTCAGGTGCCTGTCGGGCCACGTGCAGTATGGGGTGCCGCAGTAATTTTCGAGTGAATTTGTATGATATTTTGTTAGTACCTACCTACTCTTAAAGTTGGTCGCCTATAACTTTTAAATTTGTAAACCCTTCTTAGGTCTGATAGCTTTCCTTTACATACATACATACATACTATCACGTCTTTATCCCTAATGGGGCAGACAGAGCATTTTGGGTCTTGCGGCTCTATGCAGAGCCCAGGGCCGCAAGACCCAAAAGCCACTTTTAGCGTCATGGTGGGCGAGAAGATGGAAAAGCAATCAATACAGTGATGGGTTGCTAGCCGCATCGCCTGTTAACATGATTTGCATTTTTGCCCATTCCCTCGATCGGTTTTTACGATCTGCGTGGGAAGAGAAGCAGCTGGTACATTCTAAGTTTTTTTATTTCTCCCAGACCAGCATGGGAGTAGCTTTCCTTTAAACTTTATTATATGTACTACAGCTGTACGCGCCCACTAGCCAAGCTGTTATTTTGCTCAACGCCTTGATTGCTCGAATCTGAGGCTCGAATGCCGAATGTTGACATATTTTACGACAATTTTAAAAACTTTGTTAATATTTGCAATTGTTATTTTTCTTGTTAGTATAAAGTATTTAAGCTATTGACTCACGTGTACGCTTTAAGAAACTGTAAGTGTACGAGGTAATTTTTATTAATAATAAAGAATAAAGGTTTGAATTTTTTTCACGTGTGCATATATGACCGCTTAGCAGCAGATCAGATAGAGCACACCTGACTTTAACAAAAATTTTCACTATAAAACCAAATATTTCAGAAACGGATCCCTAGATCGAAAAATGGTGTTTCCAAACTTAAAATATATTTTAAAGACCCTATTCAGCGATATCCCACACGATGCGTCAACATTTACCTTTTAAGAAATGGAAAGAAAAAATAATCAAGTGATACAAATATCCAAAGATAAATAAATGATTTTGACTTTGACTTTGACTTGTACACATAGAATACACACAAAAATTTCAAGATATTATTTTACCCTTTTTTGGCATGATTACATTGTATACATACATACCTATGCCAAATTACAGCTTTCTAGTACTTATATAATAGTCTCTGAGTAAAACCACGAACTTGTTTACTACGGAACCCTAAAAAAATTCACAACGAATTGATACCTCCTAATCTTTGGAGGTCAGTTATATAATAAAAGATTTGCGAACGCAAGCAGTGGCTAGTAAATCTAAAATTAACACATCTATCACCAATTCCCAATATAAACGTTTGTCACATAAAATATCACATCCGTCAAGAAACCTTGCGAGGTTCAAAATAATATTCAATGTAACACTGACCTAATTATGGAAGCTTTAAGACTGTGATCCACTGCTAAGCTACTGTGAGCTCTAGCTTTCTTAGATAAGATATCTTAATCTCTGTTTTACGATCTAATAAAAATATATTAGATAAGCTCGTTATTTTAGCGCAATCTTGTTTAAAATACTGAACTTCACTTTTAAAACAACATGATGTTACTTAGTTGTCAGACCAAATTTAAGGTAGCTAGTATGATGAATGCAGGCTGTTTCAGATCCTCAGAAACATATTCTGACAACTAAGTAAGGGATCATTCATAAATTACGTCACACGAATTAAATTACTTATTAACTACTCCTCCTTGTCACACTTTTGAAACCCCCACCCCTTGTGTAAAGTCATCGATACCAATTTTTTATTTAAAAAAAAAAAAACAAGCGAGCGATGCTACTAAATGTTTGACGGAAATATTTTAACGTTTATTTCATCATAATCATCCACAGCCTTGATCCTCCCACTGCTGGGAATAGGCCTCTCTCAATGAATGCCATTTACCACGGTCCTGAGCTACTCTCATCCACGTTTGACCTGCGAACTTTCTGATGTCGTCGACCCATCTTGCTAACGTTTATTTATTATTTATTAATTACAATTTTGTATTTTATTGCTCAAATCGTCATATTTTATTGCTTAGATATAAATCTTGTATTGTGAAGTAATGAACCTTATGATCCCTCCTACCTCTTGTCACGCATGTCACACTTCTTTAACCCCATCCCTCCCCCTTAATGTGTGACGTTATTAATGGATGGTCCTTAACACCTGGTAAAATATGCGAGAAAAAAAAACGGTAACATCATAAAACGCTCTATTGAAAATTGCTACATGAAACAACATACATACATACATACTATCACGTCTTTATCCCTAATGGGGCAGACAGAGCATTTTGGGTCTTGCGGTTCTATGCTTTTAGCGTCATGCTTTTACCAAAAAGCCACTTTTAGCGTCATGGTGGGCGAGAAGATGGAAAAAAGCAATCAATACAGTGATGGGTTGCTAGCCGCATCGCCTGTTAATATGATTCGCATTTTTGCCCATTCCCTCGATCGGCTTTTACGATCTGCGCGGGAAGAGAAGCAGCTGGTACATTCTAATTTTTTCATTTCTCCCAGACCAGCATGGGAGAAATGATAATACCTGAAACAAGATATTATGAAAACAAAAGACCTACTCTACGCCAGACTATACAACTGATTTTGATAAAATTTACACGGAACTAACTCGCAAACATTAAAAAAAAAAATTTCAAGTTGGTCCAAGCGTTTTCGAGTAAAATATGCATTTGAACTTATTAATAGTCCTTATTTTTTGAAGCATGCAATATTTATGTAATTGTGACGTATCATTATAAAAAATTATATGTCAAATACATTTAAAAGCAACTCTTAAAATTTTACACCAGTATTATTAACACACACTTGATAAGAAAGTGTTTTAAATAAAATAAGATAGGTTCAAAATAAAACTAAAGGTTTTGAATGTATTTATACACGTAGTACATTTTTATGTACTGAACGGTGGAATACAGTCTTTACGTAAATACGTCATCAATCGGTCATCTCGTCATACAATGTAGGTAGGTGTTGTAGGCAATAGGTATTTCCCGATACAACAACAAGACTAAACTGAATATTAAATACTAGAGGCAGCGCGCGGCTTCGCCCGCGTTAACCACTTGAGTGAAGTCGCGGGCGTAATGCAATATAGCCTATACCCTTCCTCGATAAACGACCTATCTAATACCGAAAGAATTTTTCAAATCGGACCAGTGGTTCCTGAGATTAGCGCGTTCAAACAAACAAACAAACAAACAAACTCTTCAGCTTTATATATAAGTATGGATAGGTACATAGTTAGTAAGTATATGTTTTCAAGTCACCTTTAAGTTTTTTGAAAAAGAAAATCATTTTTTTGTACATGCTTCTATTGTGAGGAGGTTATGGTGAACTCGATAGGGTTGCGTTGTTTCATTACAGAGTTCCTACGGCCACCTTCCAGCTTCATCATCAAACTGCCTCCATGGTGCAGTGGTTAGAGCGTTCGGCTCATACCCGGAGGTCGCGGGTTCGATTCCCGGCGGGGGCAACGACTTTGTGTTGTTGTCCTAGTTTGGTTAGGACATTGTAGGCTGGTCACCTGATTGTCCGATAAATAAGATGATCCGTGCTTCGGAGGGCACGTTAAGCCGTCGGTCCCGGGCACTGTCTTTGACTTTGGTCGTTACGTAAAAACCATGTCAGAGGCCTTTAAGGCGGTTTAAAAACTCTGACACTAGTGTTAGTCACTAACACACACGATAAGAAGAAGATCATCAAATCAGCACCATGTCATCATAACATTGCATAGTGACCACTAACACATAGTAAATACTAGTTCACTACGCCACGGAGGTCGAAAAAAACTAATGATGGGACTCACAGTAGTGGGTGGTCGACCACCACCCGGGCAAAGATAATATAATTACTAACGTAACAGATACCCAACGCCATAGAAACGATTGAAAAGGCCGTAAGCACGCAAAACGGGAGTTGCGGAGCGGCCTCTCAGAGATGGCAGCACACACGATTAGCCAAAAAAGTGACGAAGAAAGTGTTGAATATACTTTTAAAAAATATATTGCATTTCATATAAGTCTTATTTAACTAATTAGAGTATTACTTTATTTAAATAATGGTTATAAAAGATATATGTTTTAATTTTTACCTTAAAGCGCCATCTAGTTACAAGGAAAAGAAATAATAATGTTTATATGACGATGGGTAGGCATGACCCGGGTATAGTTTGCATGAACTAACTGGTGGCGGAAGCAGTAGTTAGTTCATTTGACTTCCGCAAAGTCACCACACCTGAACCACAATATATTCCACAAATCAATATGAATTTGTTTATTATTACTTCCTCTCGTGTTTTCCTTTTATAGTTCCATTGACTGATGCAGTTATTTATTTGTTATGACTTCTCCATTGTGTTGGGTTATTTCTGGATGAAAAGCTTATGCAATAGCGTATTTTAAAATGTTAAAATGCAACTTGTGCTTCGAAGTGTTCTTCCATGCTGGTCTGAGCGATTCTTGCATTTATTTATAAAACCTTTATTGATTAACATTCATTGGCGGACTTAACGCTAAAAGCGTTCTCTCCAAGTCAAGTATAAGAGATTTGGTAGCGGCGCAAAATTACTTAAATAAAAGAACACGTAGATACCTAATGAATATTACCTACATATATATACCTACATTTATTACATACTTATATATGCTTCATTGTAGTTCTTTGTAGTAAATTTCCTTTCATACATCATTCTACTACATCTTAGAGATACTAAATTTTTTGGGGTCCAGTGCTGTCCCCATTTGAAACAAATTATTTGTAAAGAAACGGGGATATAATTAAAAAATTGTCTTGATCAAGCCCTAGATAACCTTTCAAACTATTTTATGAACTACTGTTTACAGTTTAAAGTGAGAATGTGAAGCTTTTCTTTGCACATTGGCCAAAAATGGCCGTTTTTCGCAAATGTGCGTAGAAAAGCTTCACGTTATCATTTGAACCCGGGGAATCGAAACCAAGACCTCCAGTGCTGTGCCAGAGTGGTATGATGACTAGACTACTAAGGCCACAAAGGTCGTTGAGTTCTTATTTGAAACTAACCCCTTTTCTCTATGTCCCGCTTATGAAATTCCCCCATGTCTTTCTAGGTCATCTTCTATCTCTGTGGCCATTCTTAACCGTTTTATTTGCCAGATGTTCCGCATCCCGCCTCTTGACATGACCGTACCATGCAATTTTTTAACTTCTCTACAATCGGTGCTTCCTTTCCGTCATACTGAAATTTTTAACAAAACAAACAACCGACTTCAATTTCTTTCAAGAGTTTCTGCCATATCACCAAAGATCTTCATCATGTCTTCACCAAATTAATATAGGACCTACTTGGGATTAAGGGTTTTCAAATAAAAAAAAAACCACCAAAATCGGCCCACGGTTGGCAAAATAATTATCGCGTAACATACATACAAAAAAAAATCGAATTGATAACCTTCTCCTTTTTTGAAGTTGGTTAAAAATCCGCCAATACCAGACACAACAGTAAGACAATGGAAATAGCATCATATAATGCCATGCGGGGCTTGAGAGGTATTTACTCTTAAATATTCATCATTCATCATGATAATTTCAACCGCATAACATCCACTGCTGGACACAGGCCTCTGCCAAGGATTTCCAAAATGACTGATCTAGAGCAGTTTGCATCCAGCGCCTTCCAGCGACCCTGGTCGGGTCATCAGACCATCTTGTGGGTGGGTGTCCTACGCTTCGCTTGCCAGTACGCGGTCGCCATTCAAGAACCTTTTTGCCCCATAGGCCATTGGTTCGTCGCGCTATGTATTCCGCCGACTGCCATTCCAACGAGCTAATCCGCTGGGCTATGTCAGTCTTAAATATTCATTTCTCACCTTATCACCTTCGTCACTCTACATTCTAAAATAATTCAAAAGCTTTTATTTTTAAAATTTTTGGTCTCCTCTTTTTCAAATTCCACTAATGAGTCAGGTAGTTCTTTCAAACAAGATTATAAGTCATTATGAACAATAGGTGTGGTCTTATCTTTTATTGTTTGATTTCTAGGCTTTTTATTATAGAAATAACGTTCCCAGGAGTTTTGTAACAATTGACTGTTTGAATATTATTCGATATATAATAGTTATCTAAGATAGTGTCATCTCAGTTGCGTTTAGACTTTAGCGGAGGGCGGTAACGTAGGAGAAAATGTAATTTTAATTTTTACTGTGTAATTATAATTAGTTTAAGTATGAACTGGTGTGATTTTTTTTTATTTGGTCTGAAATGTGACTATATATTTCTTGTAAGTTTTTCTTAGTATTACTGTTTTTATACTTTTTTAAACATCTATTTTTTTTTCGTGTTTAAGAATAAGTGTTGTCAGATTTTTCAAGCTGCATAAAGGCGTTTGACATAGCTTGATGACTGCCTACAATGATGACTTAACGTGCCTTTCAAAGCACGGAGGTATATAATTTTTTTTTCACTTGTGGTCACCAAGTTTTACCACGCGCATTTTAACTTAACTCGCGAAATTCGATGTTGAATCTAAATGAGATTATAATACATGGAATATAAACTAATAGATAACTTGATATCATATATTATTACATGTGTAATAAGCGTATGTATAATATAATACAAATTAATTACAGTATAATTACCAAAATGGTTTAAAAAAGTAATTCTTATATATAAGTTTCCTGTATTATAGTTTCACATCACAATATTATTACAACACTACTCTATAACTTAATGGCTTTCTATCTAACAATTGATTGCTTTTGTCTTAATCAATATAACAGTTATAAGATGTCATCTCAGTCGTGTTTTGACTTCAGTAGAGTGCGTCAGTTGTAGGAAAATGGCTGTTATTAGTTACACAATATATATCGTATATTACTTTTAGTGATGTAATTTTCTACTCTGTGGCTTAGTTTGAATGGATATTTGTTAATAAGTTGATTTAATTATGCAAGTGGGTATTTAAGTTAAAAAACAAACAAGAAAACTAACTAAAACTAATTAATTAAAAATTTGTATAAATTAATTAAATTAAAAAACAAGAACATTAAGTAAAGGTAAAGTAATTACTAAAATACTTTTTAGTTGTTTTATAACGTGAGTACTAGTGAGTATTCTGTGGTTTTATTTCTGATGTTTAAAAATAGTTTGATAGATCTTTTTTTATCCATTTTTTTTGTATGTGATTTGTTCTAGATTTAGTTCAGTATAAGTTAGTAATTATATTATCTTTGGTATAAGTAAATGTGACAAGAGGAAATTAGGAATATGTTACATTTTATTTTCATTATGAATTTACTATAGTGATGTAGTATAGCCCGTGGTTCGATTTATTACGGGGATGTCCCTTCCACGTTGTATATACTACATACTATCACATTTTTATTTTTAATAAGAGTCTTTCTTTCTTATCGTGTGTGTTAGTGACTAACACTAGTGTCAGAGTTTTTAAACCGCCTTAAAGGCCTCTGACATGGTTTTAGGTAACGACCAATGTCAAAGACAGTGACCGGGACCGACGGCTTAACGTGCCCTCCGAAGCACGGATCATCTTACTTATCAGACAATCAAGTGATCAGCCTGCAATGTCCTAACCAAACTAAGACAACAACACAAAGTCGTTGCCCCCGCCGGGAATCGAACCCGCGACCTCCGAGCATGAGCCGAACGCTCTAACCACTACACCACGGAGGCAGTTAATAAGAGTGACAGAGCATTTTGTGTTTTGCGGCTCTACGCAGAGCCCAGGGCCGCAAGATCCAAAGGCCTTATAAGACGGCAAAATATGTATATATGTATGTAAATTTTTTATTGTATAAAAAGGACACCACAAAGATATAGTAGACTAGCTGTACCCGCGGGCTTCGCTCCCCGTGGGAATTCCGGGATAAAGAGTACCCTATGTCCTTCCCCAAGTCTCAAACTATGTCCATACTAAAATTCATCCAAATCTGTTTAGTAGTTTAAGCGTGAAGAGGTAACAAACAAACAAATATACAAACTAACATTCGCATATAATATTAAGTAAGAAAGTAGGATATGATAGGATAGGATATAGTAGAATGGTAAATTAACAATTCAAAGGCAGACTTATCCCTATAAGGGATCTCTTCCAGTCAACCCAACGCCAGAGGCACAGAATTAATAATAGTATTACATACAGAACGGAAACTCGCACCGTCCCCCGCAATCTGGTGTCCCCGCAACCCTTCCCCCGTTATTGTGAGGTGTAAGCGGCAGTAAAACAGGGTTATTGGTAGTCGCACGTTGACATTAGGCGAGTCACTTAGGATTATTAAATTATAATGATGAGAAACTGCGCACCTTATCATTGTTTATCCACGGAAAACAATAAAAATTTTATAGATTTCCGAGTGATGAAAACAGGTATGCAAAGCAACAAATTCTGTGGTGGCGACCCTGATTGTTTAACTCACACATTTGACGTGTGCACGGACGGATTGTTTCGTTTGTAGTAGTACTAGGTATATATGCTGCTCCGTTTGTATGAAGTGCCATACCTGTGCCAGAGGAGAGAATGCCATTAAGAGTCCCCCGACCCTAGACTTCTCCATACAAACGTAGTCTACGTTTAATTTTGAAACCACATGTCAGATTCCGGTAAAAATTGGTAATTGTAAAGAAATTGCAATTATCTAGGGTTATAACTGGTTTCCTTTATAAAAATTATGAACTGGAAAGAAAATATAACGATTTAGAAGTTTCCCATACTAATGGTCAAAAATGATATAAAACACTATATTCTATTTCAAGTTCATATTTTTACTGTCGGAAACTAGTCATAAACCTAGATAATTGCAATATCTTTGAAATTACAAAATTTTGCCCAAATCGGACATGTCGTTTTGAAATAAAACGTAGACTACGTTTGTATGGAAAGTTGTATTTTGGTCTAGGGTCGGAGGACCCTTAAGTACCATTTAAAACGATGATAATGATTATTTCTAATTTAATTTTTCTTTTGTTACAGATGAAATAAACCCCAAACCACCCGGCTACCAAACGAAGTGTTTTTTTTAAATTGGTGCTAAAATCAGTGTATATGTGTGAAAAAGTGGGATTCGACAAGATGACGAACATCAGTCCGGAGACGAGGATCATGATCCTCAGGAGTCATGATGGAAGAAATAGTTACAGGAGACAGGTTAGTTACATTTTATTTTATTTGTTTATTTATTAAATCTTTATTGACCACATCGGTACAAAGGGTGAACTTAATGCTAATGCATTCTCTACCGGTCAACCTGTAGGAAAACAGAAAAGTTAAATTAAATTCTTAATCTTTTTAACCTACTTTGAAAAAGGAGGAGGTTATCAATTCGAATGTATGCTGTTTTTATGTATGTTTCCTGATTATTCGAAGACATCTGAACCAATTTGGATTTTTTTCAAAATTGTTTGTGTAGTTTAACGATAAAGAAAATTATTAAACGGGTGACGGGTGAGCAAAGAGAGCGAGTTTGTTTGTGTTGTCTGTATATATGTTTGTTAGACGACACCTCAATCAGTTTTGATCGGAGCTTCATGAAATTTTGTAGGCATGTAAAAGCTGCCAATAGCATTTTTAAGTTTGAACATGGGCCAAATTTTCCGTGTGGTTTCCGGCAGAGTAGAATAGGGCCACTCCAAGTCCTCTCGTGGATGTCGTAGAAGGCGACTTAGGAAATACAAGCTGAACAAAGTTATAAACATCAGTGAGACCTCTCCAACCCGGCTGGCCAGCGAGGAGAGAGTAGAGTAGGCCAAATTCTCTATTTGCTCTGACCTAGCTAGACCCTCCTGCAGTGCGATGATGAGCCAAATCTGTCAAGGGGTTGCCGGGAGTTCGCAATTTCATGGTTCGGGGTGAACTCTATGTTATAATATGGTATATCCCCGACTCGTCGGCGACAGTCGGCGACGGTCGCCAACAGCTAAGATCGTGAGCTGTTGCTGGCATATTGTTACTAGTCTGTGAGCCCTTAGTCATATAAAAAAACAAATAGCTGAGTTCATTGCTCTGTCGCAATTCGGGAAACATTCACCGATAATGGATCCGACGTGTTGCCAAATTGCGGAAACGAGTGTTCTATTTTAAATACTTTATGAATTCTTTAAATAATACTGCTAAATTGAGGTTGAAAGTTTGAAAATAGAATGCTGCATTCTATTTTAAAACTTAACAGACCAATTAGGATAATAAATGTCACATTTTAAAATGTTGCCAAGTTTTGGAAAATGTTCTATTTCAAATATAGTACGCTCGTTTCACACGATTTGGGGAAATGTTCTGACGAACCCATGTTCTTGTTCTATTTTTAAACTAGTTTTACGCTTTTTTCAAACCGCTAATTGGGGAACTTGTTACGTTATGCCTATCTTGCCTGTCATTTTTTCGCCTATTGTGTAGGTTTTAAAATAAATTAAGGTGTACTTTGACGTCATTTCAAGGTGTATTGTCTCACTTTACGTATGTCAAATGTGAAAGAACCTTGATCTACGAGTTGTACGAAAATATTTTTCCTCTAACCTATTTTAGTTGTCACATGAGCCCATTTTTGTACTTAGTTTTTGTAGTACTATTTCCATGAACAAACTTTTGAAAGGTTGCTATATTATCTACCTAATGTAAATCATACTTATTGACGTGTAAAAGTGCCTGGAAAGGTCTTATTACTTAATAAACATTTGAATCTTGAATCTTTTGAATTTTTAACTCTTGAACCATCAGCTTTGTCAAAAACATTTGCTATTCTTATAAATTAGTTGTATCAACTCTATTTCATATGTTTTTAATTTCTATGTTTCTGAACGGGTTAGTATTAAATTAAATTAACATACATACATACTATCACGTCTTTATCCCTAATGGGGCAGACAGAGCATTTTGAGTCTTGCGGGATCTAAGCGCAGATAGAGCTTAGGGCTGCGAGACTCATGGGCCACTTTTAGCTAAGTATATGTGGGCACGAAGGCGGATGAAAGAATCAAAATAGTTTGCTAGCCGCATTGCCTATTACCTGACATGATTTGAATTTTTCCCCATTCCTTCAATCTGTTCTTACGATCTGCGCGGGAAGACAAGCAGCTGGTACATTTAAAGTTTTTCTTTTCTCCCAGACTAGCATGGAAAATGAAATGGTATTAAATTAAAAATTATTCAAAATTGAAACACAATTTATCATTTTCGTAACTTTCAATAGTAACATAATAGTACCTATACACATGTTAATTTAGTGCAATTATTCATTCTATATGACACGCACACTGATAATTCTTTGGGCAGTTCCCCAAATTTTATGTGCTGTTTCAATACACCCTATTACGATAGCAAATAGGTTGAATATGTCCTGTAGGAGTGTTAATGTTTAAATTGCGACAAGGGATAGAATGTGAGGCAGTGTGTCGGTCATTGACCTGTACAAAATGTTCGGTACAATCTAGTCGACGCTTTCAGATAGAGTGCGCAGTGAGGGGACATTGGGGCATTTCAGGTTATCGATATCGATGTGCTGAATCGATTTTAGATTGACTGTTTGGTATAATCTAGTCGACGCTTTCAGATAAAAAGCTTTCGATTTGCCGACTTATAACATAAAAAAAAGATACAGTACGCAGTGAGGGGACACTGCAGCATTTCAGGTTATCGATATCGACGTGTTGAATCAATATCACATTGACCTGTATAAAATGTTCGGTACAATCTAGTCGACTTGTACAAAAATTGTAATCTCTGTATAAGATACACTAGCTTTGAAGATTTAGACTAGATATTATATTATAGGCGAATCTTACATTAATTAAATTTAATATAAAAGTCCTCTACCTATAATACAATATTGGATAAAAAACTTTAGGACTAGGCCTTTCTAGCTCAAATTAAAGAAGTTTGGTGGATATTATTATGTTTAAAATTAGACATTCCTTGTGGTTTTTTTCAAACAGCAAGAACTGCTTCTAAAGCACAAAAAATGATTTTAAAGTTTTTAACCGACTTTTAAAAAAACGAGGAGTTTAACAATTTGTCGCGATCTTTTTATGTTTGTTCACTAAATCGAAGACCTGTCGATCGATTCCAATTTTTTTTGTTTGATTTCTGGGTGGTTCCATAGTCATCAAGTCAGGATCTGATAAGTGGATCTTGGATAAATCGAGGGCACTCTTTGAATTTTCTAGCGATTTACACATATAGCGATTTAGGTACTTTTTATTGTGACGAGAGAAAAGAAGAGCAGAGAAAGCACAATTTCATGATGCACCTGCATGCAAATTGTTTTGGAGGTGAAGTGGGGTTTTAGTTTTGAAAAAATATTCTTTACTTGAAAGAAAGAAAAAAAAAAGATATAATACCAGTTTTCAGCCATTTAAATTAAAATATCTTTTACTTACTTTGTACTGAGATTTAATTTTCTTCCCGAAGATAAATATTGTGATTCACCTGTGGGAAAGAAAATAAGTAATGACCGATGACCAATTGTTTTATTCTCGCCCAACCACTGAATTAATTAGTTACGCAATATATTCGTTATCGATAAAAGTATTTCCCCCATCACTACGAATCCGTTCCCACATACATGGTGCTGGTAACATTGATCGACTGTGTAGCTGCGTGTAGTGTTAATGTACCACCCTATACATCTTGGTATTACGGTCACTCGAGAATGTGGCCTTTTAAAGTGTTTTGTGAACGGAAAATATAGCTTTTGGTATTGTTACGTTTTTTCTTAGTTTAACATGCTGTTGTCCTAACCTACAGTGCTCAAACATGGTCTTTTACGAATGCTCAGATGTCCAAATTGAAAGTGTGCCAGCGAGCGATGGAGCGCAGCATGTTAGGTGTTAGGCGAATAGATCGTGTAAGAAATACCACACTGCGCTCCATCACCAAGATAGCTGATGATGTGGGAGTAAAAGCGGCTACATTAAAATGGGATTGGGCGGGTCATGTCTGTCGCATGACTCGCATGCATCCTGAAAGATGGGCACATATAGTCACCGACTGGACTCCGGACTGTCGAAGAAAGAGAGGAAGACCAAGTAAAAGATGGGCGGACGACCTTACACAGTTTGAAAAAGAATGGCAAATCACGTCTAGAGACCGCGATAGATGGAAACAAAGAGGGGAGGCTAACGAATGCCCAACGATGGGACCTATTATAGCTATCAAAAAAAAACATGCTTGTTGTATCATTTTAGTCTGTTAGAAAAGCATGAGGGCTGCAGAGGGATAGGAGACCGAGGAAGATGTTAGAATGTGTAAGGACAGATATGTAGGGGCGAGGGGCTAGTGCAAATATGGTGAATGACAGAAAGAAGTGGAAACAGTTGACATACAGAGCCGACCCCAAATAGGGAAATGGCGAGAAGAATGATGATGTGATGATGATGGTGGAAGAGCATACATAGGATCACTTCTGTATACCTTACGGCATGCCTACTCATCGCCTTATAAACATAATTATCTCTCTTCCTTTCTAGATGGCGCTATAGGTAATAATTAAAACATTAAAATCCTAAGCAGCTTAGTGCTCTAATGAACTATTATGACATATATATTTTTTAGTTTATTCAATACAAGAATTTCCAAAATGACCGATGGCAAGTGATATTATCTTGCGATGTTTTATTCTTTTTATCATCATCAGGTCTTTTTCTTCTCCAATGCAGGAGCACGACCCTCTCTGTACTGCTAAAGAGCCATACTTGGCCAGAGCAGCCAAGCCATTCTCTTATAAGTAAAAAAAAATGACCCTGGATACTACCCTATTCTGTCTTCTTCCAGATACTGGCAGCCCTGGCGGTATCTCTGGGGCCGTTCGCTGCGGGGCTCAGCAAAGGGTACATGTCTCCAGCCATCAGCTCTATGATGGACTCTAAGCACAGCGGGTTTCCAGTGAGCGAGCAGCAGGCTAGCTGGATTGCTAGTTTAAGTTTATTGGGTAAGTGGATACATCATCATCATTTATTTATTTATCAAATCTTTATTGACCATAATGATGATGAATTGACCATAATGGTGATGAACTAAATAAAAAATTTTTGTCGAGCCAGTTTTTCGAAATTTTTCAAAATGGCGGAAATATGGGGGTTTAAAATTTAAAAGTGTTATACATATATTCGCCATTTCCAAATCTTTTCAAAAATGTCATTAGACTTTTTTGTTGCCATTATAAAAACGCATTTTTTTATTTGAACAACTTTTTTGTCTGAACAACTTTTTAATACCTTATACTTGAACGGGTTTAGGATGACTCGCGAAGTCTAGCTGACTGAGCCGTGACGGATATACAATACAAATCTTCTTACAAAATATACTGAAACTATTTATGGGTGAATTCAGTCCGGGTTACTGAACAACTTTCTTAAAAATGCATATCTTACTACAGACACAGATCGTGTTATACCTGCGCCGGCAGCCAATTCGGCAACCAGCGCCAGCAGCGGCGGCACTCTCTTTGGAATAATATTCGCGAGGTCTAAGTTCGTGGCGAACTACTAGTGATAATATAAGATACCAGCCGTGCCCGTGGGCTTTGCTTCCTTTGTGAATTTCTGGATAAAAACTATCCTATGCCTTTCCCTGGGTATCAAACTATATCCATATCTTTCGTCTAATTAGGTTCAGAAGTTGAAGCGTGAAGTGGTAACATACAAACGAACAAATAAACAAAATCACTTTCGCATTTATAATATTAGTAGGATAGAAGGATAGGAAGTAGGATAAAAACTGCCTCCGTGGTGTAGCGCTTAGAGCGTTCGGCTCATACCCGGAGGTCGCGGGCTCGATTCCCGGCGGGGGCAACAACTTTGTGTTGTTGTCCTAGTTTGGTTAGGTCATTGTAGGCTGATCACCCGTTTGTCTGATAAGTATGATGATCCGTGCTTCAGAGGGCACGTTAAGCCGTTGGTCCCGGTCACTGTCTTTTACATTGGTCGTTACCTAAAAAACCATGTCAGAGGCCTATAAGGCGGTTTAAAAACTCTGACACTAGTGTTAGTCACTAATACACACGATAAGAAGAAGAAGTAGGATAAGCTTAAGTGAACTGACTGCCCATTTGTTTCTGAGTCGAAAACCTGAAAATGAAAATATGCGTAATGTAGGGTCATGTTAATCACAAGTTATAACCCGGAAAATAAACATGGCCAGCCACTCTTGGATGTTATTTCTCGTGGAGTAACATTTAATTTGTCCGCAGTGGCCGAACAATAGCACGCTGTTGTTGAACATGTGGAATGAAACGCGAGCTAATGAGTTGTTCCGATATTTCCTTATTTTAGAGAAAATACGGTGCTCGTAAAGTAGTATTGGAGGGGAAAATATAAGGAAGAAGAGGTAAAGGAAGACCTAGAGATAGTTTTATAAAACAACTAAAGAATCAGATTAATGTTTCAACCTACAAGGACATTAAGGAGTTGACTTTAGACTGAGAGAGATGGAAGGCATTGGTTGCTCCACAGACAAGAGCTTACGAGTAGCTTTTTAGACGTTTCTGTTGCAATAACCCAGTATCAGTCCATCGCAAATTCATTCCATAACCCTTAAACCTTTTCCTTTTACATGCAATAGATTTTTCTTCTGCCAAAACCTGTTCAAGGGTACACCTTTCATAGGTATATCCAGGAATAGGTTTTGGCGAGAGCGCCACATGACAACAACTTCTCCAAAGGGCCTCTACGTGTTGGATCTGTATCCCCACGCAAGCCTCTCAAAGGACCGGGGTGAAAAGACCCGTGATTCTCAAAGGAGATACATAATAAGAAGAAGACGGTGCTCGATGGCATAGCGGTAAACTATTTGCCATCTTTACTAAATTAATGCATACAGGAACTAAGTAACAACTAATAAATATATACGACGTGGAAAGGACAGACCGTTCAATCAAACCACGGGCTGTACTAGATCACTATAGTATAACCTCTAAGCCGGCACTGGGAGGAATTCCTCCCGACTTCAATGGTTTAACTATTGTGTCTGGTATTGGCGCAGCTTGAAGAGTTAATGATAATAAAAGGACCGGGCTGAAAAGACCCGTGATTCTCAAAGGAAATAAAAATAAAATTACTGTCAAGAAAAAAAATCGACATTCCTCTACAATTTTTCCGCCAGGCATCTGCATACATTCATATGAAAACGCCATGTGGGTTAGACATAGTCCAGGACTGTAAGACCCAAAGGCCAAGCGGTATGGTGGGAAATTAATCAAAATAGTGATGGATTAGTTGCTAGTCGCATCGTTTATCAAGATTCAAACTTACGTGAACTACAAATACAACTCAAAGTCAAAGTCAAAAATCACTAATTTATCTTTAGATATAATTTGTTTTACTTGATCATTGTGTCGCGGAGCGACTACGTCATCGCGGGAGGCGCGGGGCGCGGGGTGATTGACAGGACCGCCGGTCAGCGGTCATCGTCATCACTCGGCCAAAGGACTGGCATTGCGCGCGCACGTGTAGATATTTTATTTCGCTTGTAAACCAATAATAACCTATTACAGTCCACCTTTTATTTCTCGCCTTAAAATCCCACAGGATTACCTTGTAGGGTTAGGCTTATTCAATTGTTAATTTTTCTATTTCTTAAAAGTTGACGTCAGATCATTTACTTTCAGCTAAGTTGACTGCTTCCTAAGCGCACATATCTCAAATGTAACTACACTCCAGCAATCTATCAATTTTACTTCACCTTCATACAAATGGCTCTATTTTTCGACCTCGCTTCGACCATGGTTTTGCATAATAAAAATTCAAATGTCTACTTATCTACTTATTGTATGTCTACTTATTCAGAAGTAATGTTCAGGTGTCGCTCTGAATTCATTAGGGCATTTTACTGGTATTGTGTTAGTTCACACTAGGTATTGTACAGATGACGACAAAAGTACTGATCAAAGGCGAAATCTTTTTTAAATTATGAAAGTAGAAATCTTACTTTTAAGTTTATAATAATAGGGCAGTATTTAACTTTTGATTCGTATACTATGACGCATAATGAACGAAAAGTAACCTTTTAATTTTAGTTTTTTCTGACATTGACAAGAATTTGAACAAAAAATAAAAAAATTGGGTCTGTATGGGCGATACTCTAGCATTGATTTTGAAAATATTACAACTTTTTTGTAATTTTTTACTGTTTTACCGCTGTCAAATAAAATCTTAAAACTAGTGCGTCATTCATTATAGCTTTAGATATAGAAATTGAAAACATCTACACACTTTTTCTTTTTAAATTTTTTTTGTTTAAATTGTATTTAAATACATGCACGAGCCTGCCGTGTGGTTTCCGGCAGAGTAAAATAGGACCACTCTGAGTCCTCCGGTGGATGTTGTAGAAGGCGTCTTAGGAAATACAAGCTAAACAAAGCTTAAATAAACATCAATAAGACCTCTCCAACCCGTCTGGTCAGCGTGGAGAGTGTAGGCCAAAACCTCTGGCTGATTTGGCCGAGTAGTCTGGTAGTACAGAGAGGGACTAGTGCAGACAAAAAGACCTGATGATGATGCTTCATTTATGAAGCAATATTGCAATGATAATTTAGAGTTTTGAACTGTCAGAAAATCTTCTATTCACTAGATTTGGTTTCGATCATTTCTGTTGTTGATTGTACATTGGAAAGTGACTGGGTTATTGTGAAGTATGGTTTAGTACTTTCTACACGAGTCAGTATTCTATAGATATTGTCGTGGTACGATATTAAGAATTTCTATCATTTGATATTTTACAAATCGACGTGGTTTTTGGAAAATTTTAATGTTGCTTGTGGTTACCAGAGAATTGTATTTTTTTCTTTTAATAGTGACTTTTTAAAGTTTTTGATTAAAACACTTTTACTTTTATACCGCTTAGAGTTAGTTCAAATGCAGGGGAGCACAGCGGAGAGGATTTTTTTACGGTTTTTTCAGCGGGAGCGTTGTGGACTGTAATATTATGAATAAATTGAAGATTATATGAAGGCCTGCTTACCTAAACACACAAAGTTTTTCTTCTTTTCTTGACTGAGCAGACCATAGATGAAAATGAGATTAACGAAGGAGGATATAATATAAAAAGAGCGATATGGTGTGAACAATGGTCTCGAGAACGCGTGAGCATTTGGTCATGTTTAAACGTTTATACACTTTTAGCTATGGTAATATATGGTCTTATTTTTAATTGATTTAGAAAATTGCTCGGGCATTTTTCCTCTATGTCTGAACTGACGCTTACTGGCCATACTTGGGAGGTCGGTGGCCTAGTAGAAGTGCATACTTCTATTTAAAAAAATTATTGGCGCTTTTGCAAGTTACACAGGGCGTGGCCCGCACTTAGATGGTTGACCAGAACTGGATTCACATCTTAACCAGACTGGAAACAACTTTCCACAAAGTATGCTTCCCAGTGGGATTCGAACCCACGACCTCCGGATCACAAGGCGAACCATGGCTCCTCCTTTTTTTAAGGCTAAAAAGAGATCGACGCAAGGCCACAAATTTAATGACGTAATTCTACGACATTATCGTAAACTATTATTTATTGAATATGCATGAGTAATATTGAAGTTTGTATCTTTAAATAAACAAAAGAGATTCTAAACAATGGGACATAAATACCTTAGTTTACATATTTTACACAGACGCCGCGGTAATTTGGATTTTTATGTCTCTTAAAGAGGGAATTCCTTTGTAAGAATCTTCTTTTCAGGGTCCCCCGACCCTAGACCAAAATACAACTTTCCATACAAACGTAGTCTACGTTTTATTTCAAAACGACATGTCCGATTTGGGCAAAATTTTGTAATTTAAAAGATATTGCAATTATCTAGGTTTATAACTAGTTTCCGACGGTAAAAATATAAACTTGAAATAGAATATAGTGTTTTATATCATTTTTGACCATTAGTATGGGAAACTTCTAAATCGTTATATTTTCTTTCTAGTTCATAATTTTACATAATAAACCAGTTATAACCATAGATAATTGCAATTTCTTTACAATTACTATTATTTTTACCGGAATCTGACATGTGGTTTCAAAATTAAACGTAGACTACGTTTGTATGGAGAAGTCTAGGGTAAGGGGACTCTTAAATTAAACATTCAAGTTTAGTCAGATATATACAACGTGGAAGGGACATATCTGTGATAAATCCCACCACGGGATATACTAGATCACTATAGTATAATTATAACAAAATATCTGTCAAAAACAAAAAAGAAAAATCGTCATTTCCATACAAATTGCTTGTTTAGCTGCACACTTTCGTATGGACATGTCGATTTTTCTTTTAGTACGAGACTGTTATTTTAATTTCATTTTATTCTCGTTTATTAATTCTCGATTTTAACTATCAGGTATATTCCTCTATGCCTTGCGTTTTCTGCACACTTCAGAGAAAAAAGTTTGACTTTCTCTATGGTCTCATTCAGACGCTGTCACTGTAATTTGTCTAGATCGCCTCCGTGGTGTAAGGTTGGAGCGTTTGGCTCATACCCGGAGGTCGCGGGTTCGATTCCCAGCGGGGGTAACGACTTTGTGTTGTTGTCCTAGTTTGTTTAGGACATTGCAGGCTGATCACCTGATTGTCTGATAAGTAAGATGATCCGTGCTTCGGAGGGCACGTTAAGCCGTCGTTACTTAAAACCATGTCAGAGACCTTTAAGGCGGTTTAAAAACTCTGACTCTAGTGTTAGTCACTAACACACACGATAAGAAGAAGAAGAAGAAGTCTAGATCGCCATATGTCTCTTCCTCGCTGTATAGGCTGTATGTATAGCAATGATGTAACAATTATACAATATACAAAACAGCACACACTGAGTGCCTATTAAGTTGTATATCATTTCTGAAACGTATTATCTACTAACGTCGCCGACAGAAGGTGATTATGTTGGTACAGTTAAGGAGATATACAATATCCTTTTTTATTAAGTACAAATATTTTAAGGGGTGATTCAGTCCATCATTTTGAACAACTTTTCCTAATAAATGTATATCGAAATACGAAAAATATTTTTTCGGTTTTCATACAAATCGAAGTAGTCACGTGATATCATTACTATGGAAAATGAAAATTTTCTTTTCATATTTCGATATTCATTTATTGGGAAAAGTTGTTCCATATGATGGACTGAATCACCCCTTAAAATATTTGTACTTAATAAAAAAGGACAATGTATATTGTAATCTGCCTATTACTTGAGCTATTCTTTGATTTTTCAACACACTTGGTTGTAAAGTGGTTCTAATTTCACCGGTTATAGATGTACAACGTGGAAGGGACATACCCGTAATAAATTCGACCACGAGCTATACTAATATTATATAATATATATAATTTAACAATCAAAATTAAAAAAAATCGTCATTTCCATACAAATGTATGCAGCCACCCAGGCAATTGGTATGAAAATTACGATTTTGTTTTCGTTTTTTGACTGTTCTTTTATTATCATTATACTATAGTGATCTAATATAAACCGTGGTTCGATTTATTACGGGTATGTCCCTTAACGTTGTATAAAGTAGCTCGTAAAACACGCGTTAACGCGTAAGTTAAGTTATATTATATTCGTGTGCTACATTATATATTTATTTATTTTTTATTCTCTATTTATATGATTTAAATTGTTTGTTCTTTCAAATTTCGAACTGGAATTCGGCGCCAGCCAGTAGGCAGCTCACCGCGCTGATTTAATTAATTATGAGATTAATTTGGATAATAATTCAAGCATTGTTATGCTTTAAAAAATCAATAATTGAAACAAAGCCTTCTTCACTTTCAACTTTCAATTCATCAGCTGAACCGACTTTCATTAATCATAGCTAAAAACCGCCGCAACGGAACTTGCTTTCGCTTAAAAAAACTGCATCAAAATCGATCCATCCGTACGAGCACTACGATGCCACAGACAAACCGACATTAGCGTCAAACTTTTAACTCGTTTTTTCTTTGTCGGGGCTTAACATGGCAATATTACGTCAGACAGCAAACTGATAACACCCCTCTTCTTTGTACGGGGGTTGAAAACCACATGGCAATATCTCGTCGCTCTGAATTCTGTTGCTGACTGTACCAAAGCCTCGCTGTCCGCACCTAGTGATTACAATCAGACTGCCACACGAAAGCTGTAAGTCAGTTTAGTTGCAATATATAGAGAGGGCAGAAGAATAGATAAACAACAGAGTGCTTGAAAATGTACCTAATTTAATTGAAAAATTATTTATTCACGTTGAAGATGTTAAAAGGTTACAAATGATACTATCTATTCTAAGAGTAAACACAGTATGTACATAGCTATTAACAAAATATACTGAAACTATTTTAATGGCGAATTCAGTCCACTGAGCTTGTTTACCCAACATGCATCAAAATATGAAAAATACTTTTTTGATTTCCATACAAACTCAGATCAGCTGATCGGTCAACTTGTATGGGAGACCAAAAAATATTTTACATATTTCGATATATGTTCCTTGGGAAAAGTTGTTCAGTATCTTGGTTTGAATTCACCCTTAAAATAGTTTCAGTATATCTTGTTAGACCCTGTATATATGTATATGTAATAAAATACATATAGTATTGTGGAATTGGTATCCCATAACACAAGTCTCGAATTTACATTGGGGCTAACTTAATCAGTGTAATTGGTCCCTATATATTTTTATTTATTTTATTTTACTAGCTTCTTATCCAATTATTTCGATCTATTCTTTACCTAATTCTTTCTTTTTATCTTCCAATGCTTTTCTGCAGCCATACTCAAAATGAAATAAGATTTTTTATTTGTTCGAAGTGTTTGTGTGCGTTTTTTATTAGATCTCCTTTTTCCATTTCTTTGTATGGATAAATAGGTACATATATTGAGTAATTTCAATTTAACAAGTTTCTCATATCCACAGACATATAAAGGGAAGTAGACTAAACCTTATTGTATAATATAATAAAAATACCGCGTGGCATGACTTTACACTCTAAGCTACATAAGTTTTGTTGATTTTCCTTTAAATTATTGGTAATATATGATAGTAAAGTACTATACTTATGAATGTGACAGTGAAGGATATTAAAATATATAAACAAATTGATTATTAAGTTAACATATTTTTATCACCATAATACGCTATTTTCCAACAAGTCAAATCGGATACTTTTTCTAAACGTCAAAACAAACAGTTTCTATGGGATTTTGTATGAAATACAGGCAGATGACGTCATCGATTTTTGGAGTCAAATAGCGCTCTTATAATCAGTTTTTCTGCAATAATAAATTTAAAATCACGTTAAAATAGATATGTACAAAGTCAAGTGACATTATTTTGCGACGTTTTATTTGGTTATCAGTACAAAATAATTTATTTTTGACTTAGGAAAATACCCAATTGTAAGTCAATTGTAATTTGTATGAAGTCACTTGTGTTAAAATGAAGTCACTTGTGTTAAATCCTTATTTTACTGAATCGCAAGTCAAAGTACAGTCGGCATAAATAAACCCGTTCATCGACAGTTATTTCGGTCTGATTTACTGAGGATTCATCGGTTATTTCCAACTTGTTTGGCTGTTGTTAATTGGAAAAGGCGTGTGTTAACTGGACTTTTTATTGTTTTAGTTATTGCTTGTTGGAGTTGCGTTCCTTTGTTTTGTTCTCTTGACGCATTGGCTTTGTATGAACAAGTTTGTTTGCCAGGCAAATTAAAAAAAAACTTTGAGCTCAAACATTCACTCCCTATAACTTTTGAACCACTGAACCGATTTACATCAAATCTAAGACCTACCGCAAAGAATTTGGCTTTCAAGTAACAAAACCGCATAGAAATCGTTCCATCCAACAATGTTCACAACTGATCGCACTTACACCTATACCTAAGGTTTTAACTGCAAATCAGCGCATTATTGTCGCTAAGATTACGACCTTTTTGTGTAACTGCAGTATACACATCACATCGCTAAAAACTTGTACTTGATATACTAAAAAATCATTCGTGTATTTCTTTGTGTGTGAATGTGTTTGTGCAGCTTTCACAAATAAACGTTTTATCTATCTATCTATCCATTCTAGAGCTACGATGTCACAGTTAGACATTGACGTCAAACTTACAAAACCCCTCTTTTTGTCGGGGGTTCAAAATAAAAGCTGAAGATTTGAAAAAAAAACATACTTCCCTTAAAAGTATATGCAACATTTTTTGAGGTTTGAGGTTTTTTTTTCCTTTTTTATATTTTACCAACGAATCTGTTACATGACGGATAACCACTCAATTCCAAAAAAGAAATAACACGTGAGAATATAGATAACCACAAAACACACGTGAACAAAATCAATAACAATCTAACCACAGTTTTCCTGAAGTTCATTCAATTAATTTCTGACCGCTGATTGACCACAAATATATTATTAATATTAATTTTATAATTTCCCTTCAACCGCAAATATCAATATTCATTTTATAATGTCCCTCCAACTTCATATGTACCGAGTCAATAATGTGTATAACATCATCATCATCATCATCATATCAGCCACAGGAAGTCCACTGCTGGACATAGGCCCAAGGTCTCCTCCAACTAAACAAATTATTCTACCTTCTTTTTTTTTAGGCATCTGTAACAAAGGCCGGCAATCATCATTGTGATGGGGGTTACTCCAAAAGCGGTAGGCAAGACAGACGTTACTGCGTATCCGCGTTTCAGTGTCAAGCAACATTGAGCACTAACGTAAGATGATAAAGTCTAATTTGGTTTGACATGGGAATACGACGACATTATCATACGACTAACGTTTATGGAGTAACCCCATTTACTTTTGAGACGGCTACTCAGAATTGGTTGCTTTCCTTACCTGTTTTCATCACTCGGAAATCAATAAAATTTTCGTTCTTTATTGTTTTCCGTGGATAAACAATGATAATGTGCGCAGTTTCTCACTATTATGATTCAATAATCCTAAGTGACTCGCGTAACGTCAACGTGAGACTAGCAACAACCCTGTTTTACAGGCGCTTACGCGGCCGAAAAGCGGGGGACGGGTTGCGGGGACGACAGATTGCGGGGGACGGTGCGAGTTTCCGTTCTGTATGTAATACTATTATTAATTCTGTGCCAATGGGGTAAATATTCCAGCCACACCTATAGAAAATGAAAATATTATGTAATGTTGCACGGTTACTTCATGCTAATTAAATTTTATGGTTCACATGTTGTTAGGAATTTCCAATAAGGTATTGTTTGTAGTAGTAACTGTAGTTTGTAGCTTTATTTTAACATCATAATCTCTTACACAGTATAATGATTACGAACCTCCCCTATAGCTGCATTCTAGAAAGTTTCAACTCTTTAAGGGTCCTCCCCGCGCTAACGACCTTGAAAACACAAAAAAATAATTTCTCTTTCTGTAAGTGAGATTATCAGAAACCCTCGTACAACTTTTTAGCTAGTATCCTTAAGTTTCATTAGAACCTCGAAAATCATTGAAATAAAATACCCTGAATTTTCCTTTGCAAAAAATACTAAAAACGGCCATTTTTGACACTTTTTGTAAAGGTTTCTAAACCGGATAGTATTTTAATGACTTTCGAGGTTCTAATGAAACTTCAGGATACTAGCTAAAAAGTTGTACGAGGGTTTCTAATAATCTCACTTACAGAAAGAGAAATTAATTTTTTTGTGTTTTCAAGGTCGCTAGCGCAGGGAGGAGCCTTAAGCGGAATTCTATCAAAAGTGTCAAAGATATCAACAGACAAATCTTCTTCTTATACTTATTTAAGAGCTGGGCTCTTGTCGGTGGAGTGCTTTCCATGTCTCTCTTCCTTCCTCTAAGTTCTTAACCTCTTTCAACATTCAATGGAGTCAACAGACAATACCAAAAATCTCCCATTTGTGTGTTACCGCCCGCTACTGGGCGACTGGCAAGCGGGAAAGTTAAAGTCTGATCGTATAGTAAAGTAAAAGATATACTGAAACTTTTTTTGGGGTGAATTCTGTCCGTGATAGTAAAAACTTTCCCCAGGAAACATATGTCGAAATATGATAAATAGTTTTTGGCTATCCATACAAACTCGGATCAGCTGATGAGTCATTTTCATGTCTTATTAGTTGTCCAATCATCTTCCCTCTTCTATTTTCAATACTTTTAAAAATATTTCGCCACTCTTCTACTCTTTCTCGTACCTCCTTAGTGCTTACTTCTATCCATCTAACTTATTTTCTCCATTCTTCTCCAGCACCACATCTCGAATACTTCTTTTCTTTCTGTATCCTTCTTTCTCATTGTCCAATATAGCTGCAAATTAAACTTACATATTTTTCTTACTGTACTTCAAGATAAGCTATGGGACATTTTGAGATCAAGGATCTCACAGTCGACTCGCGCAGCTAATCGGATCGCAATAAATTGTAATCTAGTTGATTTCATAATAAAGCTTTATTTGTTTTACAAACGATTTAGCACTTAATAAATAAAGTACCTGGGCGACCGAGTTTTGCTCGGTTACATCTCAAACATTAACAAATTTTTTTAAACTTGTCTAAAAACAATGCAAAATAAAAATAATATATAAACTTAAACATTAAAAAAAAACAAAAGTAAATCACCGAGTGGGATTCGAACCCGTAACACTCTTTATAGCGGTCGCTATCCTTAACCACTGACCTAAATCAAGGCGGTCGCGGCGCGACGAAATTAGCGACCATATTCTGCGTGGAAAGAAAAACGCATGAAAACTCGAAAACACGCGTTTTCCCAAACATAAAACTAATCTAGATCGATTGTTTACCCCCGAAAACCCCCATATACAAATTTTCTGCGAAATCGTTAGAGCCGTTTTCGAGATCACAGAAATATATAAATAAATATACATACAAGAATTGCTCATTTAAAGGTATAAGAGTACCTGGGCGACCGAGCTTTGCTCGGTTACATCTCAAACATTAACTACATTTTTTTAAACTTAACTAAAAACAATACAAAATAAAAAATTATATATAAACTTGAACATAAAAAAAACAAAAGTACGTCACCGAGTGGGATTCCAACCCGTAACACTCTTTCTAGCGGTCCGCTTCCTAAACTGCTGAGCCAAAACGGATAGCGGCCAGTGCGACGAAATTAGCGACCATATTCTGCGTGGAAAGAAAAACGCATGAAAACTTGAAAACACGCGTTTTCCTAAACATAAGACTAATCTACTTTACCCCCGAAAACTCCCATATGCCAATTTTCAGCGAAATCGATAGAGCCGTTTTCGGGATCACAGAAATATATAAATAAATATACAAGAATTGCTCGTTTAAAGGTATAAGATATATACGGACAAATTACACTAATTGAGCTAGCTAGCCCCAAAGTAAGTTCGAGACTTGTGTTGGGATACTAACTCAACCATACTGTATTTTATAGTAAATTCATATATAGAGATAAACATCCAAAACCCAGGACATTTTGAAAAAGGCCATTTTCCAACTTGCCCTGACCGGGGATCGATCCCGGGACCTCTGGTTGGCGGACTAGTATGGTGACCACTACGCCACGGAGGCTAGCATTTATTCTATGACAGAGGTCACATTTTTGTTAGTGTAAGTCCCCCCCCCCCCCCTCTATCTGCTAAACGGTTATATATGTAGACACGTGAACCCTACACTGCACGTGGCCCGACACGCACTTGGCTTATTTAGTTAAACAGATTATCGAAAAAAGATTATTCTGACAAACGTGGTGAGCCCCAGCATTAAAAATTATAGAGGATCCGCCTCTTTATTTTGAATGAATATGACTAAAACCACGTAAGGCTTAGTAAGTGTCCCCAAAACTGTTAATCAATTAATCACCCAATGTGCACATGTCTTTACGCTACCATCGGACGGCGCCGGCGCCTCCATTATTCATGTACAAACAGACAAACAGACATTGTTGCGAGCTGCATAAACCATCAAATAAGCAAATGTATTCTAAGCGAAAGTTGTTTGCAACGGAAGGGCTGATGTCTTTATGTAAGGCTCAAGAGTTACCATATACATTTTCATACAAACGGTAGTCTATTTAAAAAAAAAAAAATTAAGTTACGGTTCTGGATACTAGTCGTTTAGAGCCCATCCTTACTTATCTCTTCTTTATTCCTTATCCTAACCCTAACTTTACAATCAAAGGTTTTTATAGGTCCTTTGATTGCTTCAAGGGAGCTTCTGGAGACAAATCTATACGAGTCCACAGGTTTCATAGCCGATTGAGTGGCGGACGGCGCCCAAAGACGCCCACCGCAGTCCGCAAATAAATATCACTACAGCCGCACTATGACTGTCCACTTTAAGCATGTATAACACCAAACTACACCAATTTCATATTATAAAGTCCACTAGAATCGATTTGCAAAACAATTTAAAGCAAACTTCAACTGAACCCCTTGACTTCCCGCCCAAAACTCTCAGCTCATACATCTAGGCATATAACTAGTTTTCAAATCCAAAATATGAACTTGAAAGGAAATATAAGGGTGTAGATGTTACCCATACTGATGATCAAAAATGATTAAAAAATGATCAGCGAGTTCGTCTGCGCAGTATCTTTAAATTGTAGCCTATGTGTTATTCTGATGTATAAGCTATATAATTGTGAAGTTTCATTAAAATCCTTTCAAGAGTTTTTGCGTGAAAGAGTAACAAACATCCATCCATACTTACAAACTTTCGCGTTTATAATATTACTAAGATATTCAGAGATATATAGATACGTAAAACGTGACAGAAGCGTGACAAGGGGGAGGGGTTTAAAAAGTGATTACAAAACCGAATTATGCTAACCATACTTAGATTGTACTTTTTTGCATAAAACCACACAATAATAAAAGTGTACATAAAAACAAAATAACCATAACTAAAACAGAAGCTCATAAAATTAAATTACAAGCAATTTTCCTCATTAAAACCACAGACATTGTTTTAAACATTCATTTATGGAAGCCACAAGAGAAAATTATTAATTTTATGCATCAAAATCACTTTGCAATTGTTGTTGACTTATGTAAATAAAAACTGGTCAAGAGGGAGTGCGATTAGGATTACGGGTTCCGTGACATCTTACAAGTAAAAATTTTTAAAATAAAATGAATCTGATTCAAATAGGCTATTCTACTGTGTATGTTTTTGGTTAATATTTTATATAAAAAAATCCACTGATAACATTTTTTTTAAACAGTAAGAAAATTGTATAATTGATGAAGTAGTCATTTTATTGGGAAAGGCCTTCAGCCAATTTTCATTAAACATAGCTAACAACCGCAAAGGAAACTGCTTACGCGTTCTTTTTGTCTGTTTGTACACGCTAATCTCCGGAAATACTGGACGGATTCAAATGTATTTTTTTTATATAGCCTGGACAACATATAAGGTCTAACTGATTTTGGAAAATGGAACACCTGATGCAGAACCACAACGATCCAGCTAAATTTAAAAAAAAATGCGCCTTAGCAAAAGAATAGTTGTTCAGCCTGATGAGCATTTTCCGAAGTCATAAAGTCCACGCGAACAAAGTTACGGGCTTCGGCTAGTGTACTATGCATGTCAAAGGATGTACCTGTAGGTATTACGTAAAACTTCAACGCTCCTTGACCAATACGGAAGACCGATTGTCATTAAACTAATCTCTGATGCCCGTACATAAAAGATAACACCGCAAAACGAGAGCTTTCTAATTACCACATTTAATTCACTTTCTTGCAGTGGTCGTTTACCACATCTTTAATATTGCCTATCATCAGGATTATCAATTCACTTATTTTACGTAATACTAGCGACCCGCCGCGGCTTTGCACAGGCATGCCTACCCATCGTCATATAAACATTATTATTTCTTTTCCTTGTAAATAGATGGCGCTTTAAGGTAAAAATTAAAACACAAAAATCTTTTAAAACTATTATTTAAATAAAGTAGTACTTTAATTAGTTAAATAAGACTTGTATGACATGCAATATATTTTTTAAAAGTATATTCAACACTTTCTTCGTCACCTTTTTGGCTAGTCGAGTGTGCTGCCATCTCTGAGAGGCCGCTCCGCAACTCCCGTTTTGCGTGCTTACGGCCTCTCCAATCGTTTCTATGGCGTTGGGTATCTGTTACGTTAGTAATTATATTATCTTTGGCACAGGTATACAAATTATACCTGCCTCTTAAATATCTTTATCTAAGATGAAAACCGCATCGTTTAAAAGATGTAGTCGTAGATACATATTAGTTGCTTATATTAGGTACTAGCTGAAGCCTACGACTTCGCGTGGACTTTATGACTCTGGAAAATACTCATCAGGCTGAACAAATTTTGGTAAGGCGTCATTTTTATATTTCTTATTATAGTTTAGCTGGACCATTATAGTTCTGCATTAGGTTTTCCTTTTTCCAAAATCAGTTATACTCTATATGTTGCCCAGGCTAAACAGCTTTGTAACAAAAAAGTTTTATTTGAATCCGTTCAGTATTTCCGGAGATAAGCGATAAAAACAGACAGTTTTTTTTTAAATTCTTACTCTATTACTATGTCTCCATCCTTTTTTTTTGGAAATATATTCAATGAACAGATAGATTTTTCTGAATTTTTGATTTTCATACAAAAAAATATTTTTTTGGGTGCCGTATCCAAAGGGTAAAAACGGTACCCTGTTACTAAGACTATCCGCTGTCCGTATGTCCGTCTGTCTGTCACCCCTCTGTATCTCATGAACCGTGGTAGTTAAACAGTTGACTTTTTCACAGATGTATTTTGCAAACAAATGGATCTTGCGTGAAAGTATCTAATATGAGTACCTAACTAAGGATCTATGCGTATCAATCAATCTCTCTCCCTCTGTATGCATGTACGCTTATATCTTATAAACTATTAATTTAATGCGGTTTCATTAATGCACAGAGTGATTCAAGAATAAGATTTTCATGGCAAGCGTCCAGATGGATTAACCCTTGTCCCTAGGGAGCGGGGGAGGGCACTCGTGTGGGACGCGACATGCGTCGATACGGTTGCCCCTTCTCGCCTCGGGGCGACGTTGTCAAGGGCTGGAGCCGCGGCTGAAGCAGCAGAAGACGCCAAGCGGCGAAAATATTCCTCTTTATCTATTGAATATATTTTTGTTCCGCTTGGCGTCGAAACTCTTGGTCCGTGGTGTCCAAGTACTAAAAAATGTATTAAAAAAATAACCCCTCGGCTTGTCGACGCCGCTGGTGACAAGAGGGCTGGCTCATATCTCGCGCAGAGGATTGCAGTAGCTATTCAGCGCGGGAATGCAGCCAGTGTTCTTGGCACCATGCCACATGATCAACATTTAGATTTTTAATTTAGATATTAATTTAGTTTTTATATTTAGTTCAGTAAATATTTATTTACTTGTAATTAATAACAAAAGTGCAAAGCCGGGGCGGGAAGCGGTATGATGAATAAAAGAAAAAAGAAAATCTTGTATTAAAAGATTGCATTCAGATTTCAATTTACGTAACAGTTTGCAGCTTTTCCAAACAACCAGAAGACGTGAATGTTTTATTCGAATGTTTATTTTATTGCCTAGTTCTCAGGAACTTATTACCCCATTCGGAATGAGCGCTTTCCTAGGAAGTCAGGTCTTGCATTAAGAGGAAACTATATCCAGGTTGCCTTTTCATAATAAAATCTGACACTGATGAATATTTACATTTATGCATTTTAGGGTTCCGTACCCAAAGGGTAAAAATGGGACCCTATTACTAAGACTTCGCTGTCTATCCGTCTGTCTGTCACCAGGCTGTATCTCAAGAACCGCGATAGCTAGACTGTTGAAACTTTCACAAATTATGTATTTCTGTTGCCGCTATAACAACAAATACAACTCATACGAGTACAACAAACGCGATTTGTTATAGATAATGGTACGGAACCCTTTATGCGCGAATCCGATTCGCACTTGGCCGGTTATTCATATCTTAGCGCGTTCGGCGTTTCATATCTTATTATTATGTTAATTTCTATTTCATTAACTATATGTTCATATTTTAGTAGCGTGAATTTTATAGAGACAGAATTGGCTTGTCAAGTAATTTTCAAAAAGATCTGATTCGCAGTCCGTTTCGAGGAATAGCCTCTAGGAGAAGCTTTCTCTAATCAGATTTTAAAATAAGGTCTTACTTATTTAGATATTTGCAAAAAACCCATTGACCTTTATTTTTAAGCAAGGTCAACCTTATTTGAGGAAGTGATGTCACGATGAAGATTTTTTGAGTAAAGTTGGCAATATCCACTTTCAGTACTGTACTGAAGTGCCATTTTTGAAACGCGATGTCACCTAAATTACTGGTTTTTCCATACAAAAACCGTTCGTTTAGTGACTCCACGTTTCAAAAATGGCACCCCTGTATTATATGTCACTGTCACTGTCATCTACCAACACAACAATTTGACAACAACCAACATACAGACGGTAATTTAAACAGTAGACATTGACAGTTGACAGATGTCATTGTTTTATTAGCGCTAAATTTAAACTTCGATTGCAGTGTGTCGTCACTTCCGGTATTTTGTTTAAAATTATATAAAAAAATCCTGATAAAACGTAGAATTTTTATAATCAAATTACTTTCTTAAAATTGTCTATATTTTCGATTAAAGGCACTTTTAACACTTTCATATTTCTTAGTTGACAAGCTAATTGTCCACCCTGTGCTAATATAGTAGTAAGGTGTGGTCACCATGCTAGTCCGCCACCCAGAGGTCCCGGGTTCGATTCCCGGTCAGGGCAAGTTGGAAAATGGCCTTTTTCAAATTGTCCTGGGTCTTGGATGTTTATCTATATATGTATTTGTTATAAAATATAGTATCGTTCAGTTAGTATACCATAACACAAGTCTCGAACTTACTTTGGGGCTAGCTCAATCAGTGTAATTTGTCCCTATATATTAAGCTATTGCATAGCTTCTATCGCGGGCCTTGAGCGCGGGGACCGAATCCAGAAATTCCGTAACGAAAAAACCTCACGCTCCACACTCCGCCTACCATGTAGGTTGCCGCTTCGTCTCCGTCGTCCGTTTGCGACGTTGCCGTCCTTCCTTGTAAAAATTCACCGACCGAACGGAACCACCGTAATGCAATAGCTTTACCGCGGCAGTCCCCGAGTGCCACACGTCTTTTTTATTATTTATTTAATATAGTGTCGGGTATTAAGTCTAGTGAGAAATATTTTTTCAAAACTAAAAACCGACTTTATCCCCAAACTACACAACCGATTTTGATAAAATTTCTATGGGACCTCGCAAGTATACTCTTTCAAACAAAAAAGAATTTTCCAATTGGTCCATGCGTCTTCGAATAAGGGAACATACATGAATACAATACAATACAATACAATACAAATACTCTTTATTGCACCATAAACATAAGGAAATACAAAACAGAAAAAAAAAAAATAAGACAGAATTATGATACAAAGGCGGACTTATCGCATAGCAATCTCTTCCAGTCAACCTTTGGGTACACTGAGAAAAAAGTATGGTTTCTAGTAGCAAAAATGTTTGCTACACGTTACCATCTAGTGACTGCCGAACTCAGGGCTATTAGTAGTTAAAATGTCTTTTGATTAAAACTACATTGTTCTGCTAATTTGAACAAAAATTAGGTATCTAATAAACAAATTGCAAGTAGCTAAACTGGTGAGTAAATCAGTAATTCGTCCCATGTACCTACGGCCCATTTGGGACGAAACGCAGAAAATCAAAATTAATTAAAATTTCATTCTGCAATTCGTCCCATGTTTAAAAATGTAACAATTCTAACGAAATATACATTTATCTTAATTCTTGTCTCACTGACTATACCAAGCGTGTATAAGGTTTAAATTTCCATACAAAAAAAGAATGGGACGAATTGCAGAATGAAATTTTGATTAATTTTGATTTTCTGCGTTTCGTCCCAAATGGGCCGTAGGTACATGGGACGAATTACTGAATTACTCAAACTGGTTCAGCTATCAATTTTTTTCAGTGTAGTGGGAGAAGTGAATATTTAAGAACATGACAACGACATAACATGAAATAAAATATCGCGACGAATTGATAACCTCCTCCTTTTTTTGAAGTCGGTTAATTAATTTTTCTTGATATGCAGCCATTCTCGTTATTAGTGGCCATAGCTGAATTTTCCAGGTGCCAGTTCTGTCCCTATTTGAAATAAATCATTTGAAAGAAAACAGAGATATCATTTAAAATTTTGTCTTGACCAAGCCCTAGATAACCCTTTTAGCTATTTTGTGAACTACTGTTTATAGTTTAAAGTGAGAACGTGAAGCTTTTCTACGCACATTCGCGAAAAAACGGCTACTTTTAGCTAATGTGCGTAGGGAAGCACATATACCAAATCATTGTTAATTTGATTTCCTTCTTCCATATTCACGTCCTTCATGCTGAAGGTGGCCTTTGGACCTTGCGGTTTGGTCTACCCTATTAGGATTTTTTTTTTCTCATAGAGGAATCTAAAAACCATGTAGACGTGACAGTTTATCTTTATAAAGAAGGAAGAAGGAGAAGAGGAAAACCCAGACACAGCTTTATGAAGCAAATAAAGGAAAAAGTAGGAGTGGTGTCGTACCAAGACGTCTAAAAGCTAGCTGAATACAGACAGGAATGGAAGAAACTCCACAGACAAGAGCGTCGATCTACCGTTCCTTTACCGCCAATACCAGACACAATAGTAGGACAATGAACATACATACATACATACTATCACGTCTTTATCCCTAATGGGGCAGACAGAGCATTTTGGGTCTTACGGTTCTATGCAGAGCCCAGGGCCGCAAGACCCAAAAGCCACTTTTAGCGTCATGGTGGGCGAGAAGATGAAAAAGCAATCAATAAGTGATGGGTTGCTAGCCGCATCGCCTGTTAACATGATTTGAATTTTTGCCCATTCCCTCGATCGGCTTTTACGATCTGCGTGGGAAGAGAAGCAGCTGGTACATTCTAAGTTTTTTTTATTTCTCCCAGACCAGCATGGGAGACAATGAACGTTGATATTCTTTACCGGTTAAATAAAAGTGTATCTAGGTAGGTCGTCGGTTAGTAGGTAGTCTACCTATCTGACATAAGTGTAGAGCCTTAACAAAAAGCCATTATACCTACCTTCTGCTTTCGGAGACATAAAATGTCATCGAGGTTCCTTCATCGTATTTTAAAGTGACAGAGAAATCGCATGTGGTTAAATTTAATGGCTACATGTAATGTATATGTTTAATCAATTAAATAAATTTATCGTGGAACAATAAAATCTTAATTGATCGGATGAGCGAAGAGAGAGAAAAAGTCTGGAAATTTCTTCTCCATTTTGCATTGGTTGACACTGTTGGCTGACCATTTACAATAATATACAACGTAGAAGTAACATAACCCGTAATAAATCAAACCACGGGCTATACTAGACGACTATAGGGTAATAAAATAAAAATAACAGTCAATTACAAAAAAAAAAGACGTGTGGCACTCGGGGACTGCCGCGGTAAAGCTATTGCAAACAAGGAAGGACGGCAACGTCGCAAACGGACGACGGAGACGAAGCGCAAAACTACATGGTAGGCGGAGTGGGAAGCGTGAGATTTTTTCGTTACGAAATTTCTGGATTCGGTCCCCGCGCTCAAGGCCCGCGATAGAAGCTATGCAATAGCTTAAAAACTGCTTTTCCATACAAAAGTGTTTAGCCACCCAGGCAATTTGTATTTCAGCATCATCATCATCATCATATCAGCCGCATAACGTCCACTGCTGGTCATCGGCCTCACCCAAATTCCAAAACGACCGACCAAGAGCTGCATAACTTGTCTAACACTTTAAGAACAGACTAAATTCACATCTAAGGAAAGGTCACAGCAATTTGTTAGTTACATTCAAAACGGCTTTCATAAAGCTTCCCCGAATCGGCTTTGAGTTAAGCTTTGACTCAAATTATCACCTACATTCCTTTTTAAAACGAAACACGGAAACTAGTCTAAATTGAATTAAATTATACATACTGAAAAACAAGTTCATGTCAAATGCTTTTATTTATTTTTTATTGCAAGTGGTTTCTGGCGGAGTAGAATAGGGCCACTCCAAGACCTCCCGTGGATGTCGTAGAAGGCGACTAAGGAAATACAAGCTAAATAAAGCTTATAAACATCAATGAGACCTCTCCATCCCGTCTGGCCCGTGAAGAGAGTGTAGACCAAGTCCTCTGGCAGCTCTGGCCAAGTATGTCTATGGTAGTACAGAGAGGGTCGTGCTCCTGCAGTGGAAATAATGAGACCTGATGATGATGATGATGATGATATATTATGCACGCCTCGTAAGCGGAGCGTTAAGGTAGTGTTCTACTCTCAAAATATCAGGGTCAAGCATTTTTTGGACTTAAACGAGTTCTGTTAGCTGTTACCCGCGTCGTCTGCGTAAATTCTAATTTTGTATTGCAAAATATAAAATTCCCTATACAACGTTCCACTTCCCTTTTCATTCACTTAATGGATGACTTTTGGGATAAACACTATCTTATGTCCTTCCCCGGGTCTTAAACATATCTATACCGAATTTAATCTGAATCGGTTTAGTGGTTAAGCCGTGAAGAGGTAACAGATAGACAAATATATAATCACCTTTATATAAGGAAGGAATAAGTAAAAAAGAAAGTAATAAAGTAAGTATTTTGTTGGTTTTGTGTAAAAAACACTATCACGCTTTTTTCCAAAGTCTAAGCTGTTATTAACTAGAAAAAGCCACCTCTGACACCAGTGTTGGCCAGTTACACACACGACCAACGAGTTCTAAAGGTATATTAAACAGAGTACATCAAATGTAAAAGTTTTTCATTATAATCTGATATGAAACGTATTTCATACGAAATTCCACTTATTTTCCAAACGTCAGATGGATGGAATTTGATACGTTATTGTATAGTCGAAGAGCTATTGACATGAAAAACTTAAAAACAAAATGTATCATGTATTTTCTCATCTCAGAAAAATCTATAGTTAAATTACAAAACTTTATTTTGTTTTAACAATATTCTAGAAACAATATAACTGTGGAATTCCCCTAATTAATCTTCAATGTTTAACATTTTGCTTTATAAAAAAATAAAGGGTGTATTACATAAGTAGAGATTAAGTGGCGGAGTTTTTTTTTGGTTGCTTGGTAGCCTGGAGCAGTTTTGTCATATACTAGTCATATATCACATATGACTAGTATTGTCATATACATTTTTTTCATATACTAGTCAGCATATTATGTAGGTAAGTACTTTGGACTCACAATAAGAGCACAAAAAAAAACTATACTGTGTTTTAGGATGGTACATAATATGGTAATGTATCAACAGTTTGCCCTTTCAGGCATGCAATAGTGACAAATTATAAACAAAATCAGTGTAACAAGTACTTATTAGTTTCAAATAAGTAACTAACATAGAGAGCTAAACACTCGTTGTTTGTACATATAAGTGTTGCAACAAGATACCTATTACTATTAATATTTACAAAACAAGTTAAAAATGATATTTTACACCTACATACTTATAAATTTACTAACATTATCTACATCTTCCCCTTCTTCAGAAAACTTATCTCATGATTCTTGTTATGCGTCTAGCTCCTAGTGTTTTGGAAACTCGTGCCTATATCGGATTCCGTCGCGGATTCCTCGCCTCCCATATCGCTGTCAGTCAAGTCTTTTTATTTCAGACGAAATACAAAGAACGGCCTATTTTCGTGCGGCGATAGGTAAAGGCGACTTTATACTGTGCGAAAGTTATAAGTAAATAGATATATACGGACAAATAACACTGATTGAGCTAGCCCCAAAGAAAGTTCGAGACTTGTCATTGTGTTATGGGATACTAACTCAACGATAACAAATACATATATAGATAAACATCCAAGACCCAGGACCATTTGAAAAAGGCCACTTTCCAACTTGCCCTGACCGGGAATCGAACCCGGGACCTCTGGGTGGCGGACTAGCATGGTGACCACTACGCCACGGAGGTCGTAGTTCAATGTGATAATTATTGTTCTATACCCCAAAGGTAAAAACGGGACCCTATTATTGAGACTCCGCTTGTCCGTCCTTCCGTCTGTCTGCCACCAGGCTATATCTTATGAACCGTAAGAAATAGACAGTTGAAATTTTCATAAATGATGTATTTCTAATACCCCTATAGCAAAAATTAAAAACAGAATAAAATAAATATATCATTTGCCTTCGCTGTCTGTCCGTCCGTCTGTCCATCTGTCCATCTGCCTGTCACCAGGCTGTATCTCAAGAACCGCGATAGCTAGACAGCTGAATTTTTCACAAATAATGTATTTTTGTTGCCGCTAAAACAAAAAATATTAAAAACAAAATAAAATAAATATTTAATTGGGGGCTCCTTTACAACAAACGCGATTTTTTATAGATAATGGTACGGAACCCTTAGTGCGTGAATCCGATTCGCACTTGGCCGGTTATTTCATATTTACATTTATTAGGAAAAGTTGTTCAAAATAATGGACTGAATTACTTAAAGGACATATGACATTTCATCTTAGGGACAGACGAGCGACAGTATGTCCGCAACAGGTCGGCAACCGTCGCAGATTGTCGGCGATCGCGCGGCTGTTTTTGACAGTTTGTGACAGATTGACATACGTCACGCGACCGTTTCTTCGCGATAAGTGACGTATGGTGGCATAATGTCGCTCGTCTGTAAGATCGCTTATTTCAAGAAACGTGCTAAAGTCCGTCGCTGATTGTCGGCGATCGCGCGGCTGTTTCTGACAGTTTGTGACAGATTGACATGCGTCACGCGACCGTTTCTTCGCGATAAGTGACGTATGGTGGCATAATGTCGCTCGTCTGTAAGATCGCTTATTTCAAGAAACGTGCTAAAGTCCGTCGCTGATTGTCGGCGATCGCGCGGCTGTTTTTGACAGTTTGTGACAGATTGACATGCGTCACGCGACCGTTTCTTCGCGATAAGTGACGTATGGTGGCATAATGTCGCTCGTCTGTAAGATCGCTTATTTCAAGAAACGTGCTAAAGTCCGTCGCTGATTGTCGGCGATCGCGCGGCTGTTTTTGACAGTTTGTGACAGATTGACATGCGTCACGCAAACGTTTCTTTGCGATAAGCGACGTGTGCGGGCATAATGTCGCTCATCTGTTCGCTTATTTCAAGAAACGTGCTAAAGTGTGAACAAGGGCTTGTTCCCTCGTATTTGGAGTACAGTTCGACGTTGGTTAATTTAAAGCGGCGTTTTGACGCTGAGCGATTGATGGACGAAAGGTTTGGGCGGAGGGAGATTTAGAGCTCATTGTCTTGTTCCATTTTAATTTAGTGCCTAAACGTACGTACGTACTTTGTATCGGTACTTGGCAACTTGTGAAATGCGAAAATGGCAAATTAAAAAAGTTGAAGTATTTTCATTAGTTTTCCATATAATACGTTTGACGCCAATGTCTAACGGATGGACCGATTTCGATTCAGTTTTTACCTGAAAACCAGTTTCTTTGCGATGGTTCTTAGCTGTGCTTGATGAAAATCGGTTGAGTTCAAAAGTAATAGGAGTTTGACATTAAATATGTTTTTTTTAAATATTTTCCTGACAAATCATTTTGTAAAATTGAATTACTCAGACAGTTGGGTTCACAAAAAAAACGGTGGCACTCCGGAACTGCCTTCAAAAGTGAAAACTTGCTGTCGCTAAAGGTGTGCGAGTTCTTTTTTTACATCTCAAAAATACTTTCCGTGCATGCCCAACGCGACGCGCCTAAAGAAGTTTCCACTTCAAAAAAGGCATGTCGTAACTTCAATGCTCACAAACGATATAACTTTATAAACAACTGAATCACTTATCATAAAACGCCGATTTCATCGCATATACATAAATGCATTTAAAAACATCTTTGATTCACCACAACACTCGTCCCCATAAATATGTTTGATGTGCACTTTATAGCTACTGCAATCAACGTCGATACATTTGCGCAATTTTGCGTAAAATCGGCGTAATAACTTAAGTGGGGCTTTTAATATATTGCCGCCTGGGGACATGAAAGGCCTGGGATGTGTTTTCTTTTTGCCTTACATAGAGTATTTATGTTTTGCTTTTATAGATTCGAGATCATACTTTTAGTAAGTGGTATGGCGTATGTTAGACAAATTAAACAGGCTGTTGGTCAGATCTTCTATTTAAGAAAAGTAATGGTTGATTTAAAAACAAGTCAAGTTAGTAACACTACGCTGCGCTCTATCACAAAAGTTAAGGATCTGGGCAAGAATCAGCTAAGCTAAAATGGGATTTAAAGGGTCACGTCTGGCGTACGCATCGAGAAAGATAGGCGCACATAGCCACAAGGCTGGATTCCAAAGGATGGACGTAGAAAGAAAGTTAGACCGAAGACGATGAGCAGAGCATTCGAACATGATCAAAGAAGTTAAGACCAGGGACAGAGAGTAATGGAAGGAAAGAGGGGAGGCCTTTGCTCAGGGACATGAAAGGTCAAAAAAATGATTGATTTCCATGTCTACATACCATTTCTGTAGGACATTGCGCAATTTACAAGCAGATTTGAAACCATTTGTAGTTGCAGGAAAGAAAATAGTAGTTAGTAAAACGAAAATTAAATCTTTATCTTTAGCCATACAGAATTTAAAATCTCATCCAGCTTCAAGATTTGTAAAGAACTTCACTTACAAAATTTCAATCCTTTTGGAATACATTTTTTTATTTATTAGCCATTTAGGTCCTTTTGTTGGGTAAAAGCCTATCTTCATTCTTTCCATACGTTCATTATTAATAAACGAATAAAGTATTTTTAAAGATTTAGACGCCATCTTTGATTCCAGAATTTTTGGCTTATTGGGCTGATGCAGGGAAAGTCAAGTATGAAGAGGGGCTTATAGCTAAACCAATTGTTAGAAACTCTACTTGTTTACTTTATATTTCATTGTAACGATATCTATTATGAAAATCGATTACGGATCGCTTTCTACTTAACTCGAGTTACAACCCGGTCAATATGATTTACTCGAATCGATACGGTCTTAGCGACTGAGAAAGCGAATTGTTTAGAAATCGATATTGATTTATCGAAGTTGTGGATCATAGATTAAAGGCGTTTAACCTGCTTTAGCTTAACCTAGGTCATGGAGTTATTAATATTACATTACTATAGCTTCGTGATACAATTTTCATACATACTACTACGTCCTCATCCCTACTGGGCCAAAGCATATTTGGGTCGTGCGGTACTAAGCAGCAGAGCTCACTTCAATCTTCCATTTTTCCATTCATCTAGCTTTTTCTTCCGTTCATTTAGCCATGTCTCCCGTTTATCTAGCCGTGTCATCTATTCATCTAGCCATGTCATCTGTTCATCTAACCATGTCATCTGTTCATCTAGCGACGTCATCTGTTCATCTAACCATGTCATCTGTTCATATAACCATGTCATCTGTTCATCTAGCCGTGTCAACTGTTCATCTAACCATGTCATCTGTTCATCTAGCCATGTCATCTGTTCATCTAGCCATGTCATCTGTTCATCTAACCATGTCATCTGTTCATCTAGCCATGTCATCTGTTCATCTAGCCATGTCATCTGTTCATCTAGCGACGTCATCTGTTCATCTAGCCATGTCATCTGTTCATCTAACCATGACATCTGTTCATCTAGCCATGTCATCTGTTCATCTAGCCATGTCATCTGTTCATCTAGCCATATCATCTGTTCATCTAGCCATGTCATCTGTTCATCTAGCCATGTCATCTGTTCATCTAGCCATATCATCTGTTCATCTAGCCATATCATCTGTTCATCTAGCCATGTCATCTGTTCATCTAGCCATGTCATCTGTTCATCTAGCTATGCCATCTCTTCATCTAGCCATGTCATCTGTTCATCTAGCGACGTCATCTGTTCATCTAGCCATGTCATCTGTTCATCTAACCATGTCATCTCTTCATCTAGCGACGTCATCTGTTTATCTAGCTATGCCATCTCTTCATCTAGCCATGTCATCTGTTCATCTAGCCATGTCATCTCTTCATCTAGCGACGTCATCTGTTCATCTAGCTATGCCATCTCTTTATCTAGCCATGTCATCTGTTCATCTAGCCAAGTCATCTGTTCATCTAACCATGTCATCTGTTCATCTAGCCATGTCATCTGTTCATCTAGCTATGCCATCATGGAAGACATGGCTAGTTGAACAGAAGACATTGGTAGATGAATTTCACCTATCCATGTCTTCCGTTCATCTAGCCAGTTATTTTCAGACTTCATAATCAAATTTAACAGCGTATCAACGTGCAAGTACAGATTAAATCTAAGAAGCATCTCGCCGGTTGACAGATTGCATTTCTAAATATACGCCGAGCGCCTGTCTGTCTCGACGGCTATTTTCGTCGGTACTGAGAATGATCCCATTACAAAATAAGGACGGTATAGATTTGTCACTTACTAGATAGTAAGTGATCTCGATACTACAACTAGTAGTAATCCATCGTCTACTAAATAGTAGAAGATGGATTACTACTTGTTGACCCTAGGTTAGAGCAACTTTTAGAAAGACTCTAAAAATCGCAGGACATTAGCACGTAGCTACTTATCTGTGTGGAATTACACAAATTCTTTTACGCTAGTGACTTAGCAGATTTCCTTCAGAAGTTTTCTTTCACTGAAAGTAAGAGGTTAACTAGTTAAAAATATCCGTACATGAGCAGAAAACCCAGAGATCTGGCAAATGGCTGTTGCGGAATTTGGTTGACAAAAAATCATGAAAATAATAGTAACTACTTTTGAAAACTTGTAACAATTTATCATTATGGCACAAATTACACAGGCAATAGTTTGAAGTAAATATTTTTTTTAAAAACAAAGTATAAAGTTCCTTAGCAAATTTTGAAAAGCCATTAAAATTATTACAATTCCAAGAAGCTCCATGGACTCTGAACAAAATCTTTTCACACTCTAATGGAAGAATATTTTTCTTTATAATCTGGCTTTCTTTCTGTTTCGTAAATACTTTACAATATCCCAGATAAACGGGGTATCATCTAGCGTGACATTTTATAGGGATCTTTTGATGTGTAAAATATAGCCTGCGGGCTGTGAGATTGGAAGGGCTTGGACGATGGACGGATTTGTAATGGAATTTAAGGAATTCTTAGATTCTACTGAAGGATCTAGACTGAAGAAAAGCTAGCTTGACGATTGGTGATTGGCCTTTAAATTCTCTGTTAGACTTGAGAATGGAAAAATATATTTGGCCCATCGGTCAGATTATTAAAAAATATTATACCCGTATTTTTTAGTTTCTTTGAAAAACAAAAAATGACATGGATTGGATAGCGCTTTTAAATTTCGCATGACGTTACTCACTCACATCACGGGAAGGTAAAATTTACTTAGCGGTGACGTCGCAAGCCCCCACTCTGGAACTTTGATGCTCCGTATTTTTGTAAATTTTTAATTTTTAAGATAAACTAAAAAACATGGCTTTATTATTTTTGGATAAACACTTTTCTGACCCTAAGTCACTTTAATTTTTGGAATAGTTGAATAAATATGCCTGTCGAAACCATCATGCTAAAAGTGGCCCTTGAGATTTACACACGACACAATTTGGCATACAATCTGCAGCAACAATCTGTTGCTCTACTGCAGCCGTGTACGTGTTGTGGGCCACAACACGTCTACACACATGACAATTTGCAGTACAGCACCAGATTGTTACTGTAGATTGTATGCTAAATTGTGTCGTGTGTAGTCACCTTAAAGCAAAAAGTGTCGTTACAACTTTTGGTCTTAATTTTTTCCGTCTAGCCTCTTTTTGCAACGCGCGATAAGGAACTTCGTTCCAAAATCGTAATACGTTTTGACGTATTGTTATCCTACTCCTTTTTTAAAGTCGGTTGAAAATGTCCTTTAAAAAGAACAATACAATACAATGAACAGACTTTCTTGTGTGAACTGTACTGATATGTTTTACAAGTCAGATGACACTAAGCCTAAGCACGCGTATGCAAAACGTTTAAAAAGCTTACAAATACAAATGTACTTAAATCTGTGATAACAAAAATATTGTACAATGTCTTTAATGTAATTTTTTTGACTACGGAACCAATTCCGAAATTACGGAAAAATTAATTGAGGCATCATTTTTGAAACGCTGTTCTGTACCTTTACAACGTGGAAGGGACAATTTTTTTTTAGTTTTATATATTATACAACATAAAAATTTGGTCTTTTCCTTACAAAAGTGTGCAGCCGCCCAGGCAATTTGTATGGGAATGTCGTAAACGTAAACGAGTATGTCCCTTCCACGTTGTATAAACATTAATGTAGTTAATGATGTAACGTTTTTCATTCTTACAAATTCTTAATTCGCCTCTTTCTTTGTCTCCAGGTGCATTAGTAGGCGGTATCCTCGGTGGCTTAGCGATGCGGTATGGCAGAAGAACTATCCTCCTGGCTGCAGCCCTTCCCTATGCCGCGGCCTGGCTCGCGACGTCACTATCTACCAGTGTCAACATGCTACGAGTGACGTCATTCTGCGGCGGAATGCTAGTCTGCTGTATGACTATGATTACACAGGTATTTAGTTTTTTTTGTCGATGCAATTTTTAGGGTTCGTACCTAAAAGATAAAAACCCTATTACCAAGACCCCGCTGTCCGTCCGTTTGCCTGTCGCCAGGCTGTTTCTCAACGCCCATTCCCTCGTTCGATATATCTTGACAATATCTCCTAACAGAGGTCCCGTACGATTCTTTATACAAAAAACAATAAAGAAAGCAAGCATTTCCACTCACAATCGATCGTTAAAAACTAAATCTTCCATAACAGGCCATACAATGACAATTTTCATACATCATCCATTCACTACACCTCTTACAGTTCAATAGAAACTCGACTTTATTTTTTATTTACATAGAGATGATATTACCACGTACTACGAACGGTTATTGTAACCGTATTATGAGCTCTAACGGTGAACCAATAGAGTAGGTTTTAGATCGTATAATTTTAGCTGATATAGGTAAAATAAAACAGATTGTTTACAGTTTAAGCATCATTTCTCATCGATCAACGACAGCAAGGGGGATAAAAAAAACATCAATCATAGTAGAAACGGTAGTTAGATATCTACAGTTATTTTTACAAACAATGTATGTAATGGTATGTAAAGACGGGACCCTATTACTAAGACTTCGCTGTCTGTCCGTCTGTCCGTCTGTCTGTCACCAGGCTGTATCTCAAGAACCGCGATAGCTAGACAGTTGAAATTTACACAAATTATGTATTTCTGTTGCCGCTATAACAACAAATATTAAAAACAAAACAAAATAAATATTTAAAGGGGGCTCCCATACAACAAACGCGATTTTTTTATAGAAAATGGTACGGAACCCTTAGTGCGCGAATCCTATTCGCACTTGGCCGGTTATTTCTGATCATAAATAAGCATGTCAAATTAGAAAAGAAAATTTAAAAATAAAAAATATTCGTAGAATTTTTTAAAACTTAAAACCAAGTTCACTCCCAAACTTCACAACCGATTTTGATAAAACTTCTACGGGACCACAGCCTCAGTGGTGTAGTGGTTAGAGCGTTAGGCTCATACCCGAAGGTCGCGGGTTCGATTCCCGGCGGGGAAAACGACTTTGTGTTGTTGTTCTAGTTTGGTTAGGACATTGTAGGCTGATCACCTGATTGTCTGATAAGTAAGATGATCCGTGCTTCGGAGGGCACGTTAAGCCGTCGGTCCCGGTCACTGTCTTTGACATTGGTCGTTACCTAAAAACCATGTCAGAGGCCTATAAGGTGGTTTACAAAACTCTGAAATTAGTGTTAGTCTCTCACAGCTCTCTTAAACTGTGTCCATTCAGTTCTAGCCTAACACGAGTTCATAAAACTCAAGTCATAAAATTATGTGTGAATGTGTTTAGACATAAAATTACTGTTGGAAAGCTTTTCAAAGCGCCCGGTAATGTTATTCGGTGCTTTCTGTGAGAGCTTTGTTCTTAGAATTCACCATGCTATTTCGATGTTCCCGTTATTCCTGATTTGAGTCGTACGTACATATCAGTACATATTAATGTTGTTCTTAATATTAAATAGTAAATTAAAAAACACCTAATTTGAAAGCGTTATCCATCAGACTTTCACAAAATGGCTAAGAACCAATGCACGGGATCTTGGTTTCACGTAAAAAAAACGCATCGAAATCGGTCTATCCGTCGCCACGATGCCACAGACATACAGACACTTGCGTCAATCTTATAACACCCCTCTTTTTTGTAAGGGTTGAAAATAAAGTAAAATAAATGTAGGATGTAAGAGTTTATGCATGGAAAGGAACGTATGATTTGTAAGAAAGGGACAGAATGATACAAGTAAGATGGTGTGAGAGAGAAAGAAATGGGGAAGGATATGTGAAAAAGAGTGATTAGAGGCACGGAGTAATGAAAAATTAGTAAAAAGACGAAATAAGATGTAAGACGTGTTTTAAAGATAAGTTTTAAGATTTAAAGACGAAAGACGTGAAGACGAAATTGTAAAGTTTAGTTTTAAAGTGGGGCTCCCATACATCAAACGAGATTTTTTATAGATAATGGTGCGCGAGTCCACTCGCACTTGGCCGTTCATTTAAAGAATCATCAATTCATCACCATTAGGTCTTTTTGTCTCCACTGCAGGAACAAGACCCCTCTCTGAACTACCAGCCAGAGCCATACTTGGCCAGAGCAGCCAGAGGACTCTGGCCTACACTCTTCTCGCTCAATGTTTATAAGCTTTGTTTTGCTTGTATTTCCTGAGGCGCCTTCTACGACAACAATGAGACCTCTCCAACCCGTCTGGCCAGCGTGAAGAGTGTAGGCCAAATCCAGTGGCTATTCTAGGTAAGTATTGCTCTAGTATTACAGAGAGGGTCGTGCTCCTGCACTGGAGACTAAAAAAGACCAAATGATATAATATGTCAACAGATTTATACGAAATACGGTTAGACCATCTTCAGGCCTGCTTTCCTATTCTCGGCATGTCAGTGGCACTCACCGTACAATGTCTCATAAATATATTTTGCATCACTTTACGCTTCGTTCATGCCGCTATGACAAAAACCTACCTTTTGCTCGCTGAGTCGGGCCATAGAGTATTGTTCGGTATAGACAGGTCAACGAATTTTTATTACATAATTTTTGTATCGCCTATTTTTGCAAGTAAGCTGATTTTAAAACTTTACTACATATATTACAGCTATGTTTCTTATCAAAATTGAAATGTTTATTCAGTACTTAGACCTTTACAGGCACTTTTACAAAATAGCAAAAAATCGCCGCAAAGGAACATTACATTAGATACACGTCAAGTATAATTGACATTACGTGTAGTGTTTAAATATTTTTAAAGAAAAGCTGCATATTTCCTTCCTTCGCAACGACCACTGTTGAGAATCCTTTAATCCTAATGATAATATCCATTTAAATTATAAAATGGTAACTAATATGCAACATACGAAATCTTTCTTTGGGAAATGTGTGGTTCCTTTAAGATTATTAAAAGTACGTAAGTAGACGTACGTAAGAACGTGTCAGTTCTGTGTTCGCGTGCAATAATAAATGAAAAATTAGTGGAAAAGTGTCTTCTCTGAAAAAAGAACTCTTTGAACGAATAATGGTAAAGTTATGGAAATGACCTCTGGTTAGAATTGTTAAACGTTGAGAGGCATATGTGAATTGAGTCTTACATTTTAGTTGCATTTTATTACGAATATGTGACCGGCGCGTCAATAACATCATGAATTGAAATATGATTCGTAGTGATTCCTGGAAATGCTGTACGTTTTATAGTTAAATATATGATAATATTACATAATAGGAGTTAGAAAGGTGAACGTGCTTTGTTAGCGTAAGTGTATTGATGCGTGCTAATTGGTTGTGAAGTATGAATAGATTTATTGCTTTTTAATCCTCTATGAATAAAGAATGATTAATACACTATTCCACTGTGTGTTTTTCTTTAAAAGGATACTTGATAGAATAGAAAAGAAACATCTTTATTTAATTCAAAACTTGTTCGGTAGTGTTTTTAGCCGAAAAATACTTTTTTGCTTTACATACAAACTTGGAAGCTTAAAGCTGATTCAACTTGTATGGGAAGTCGAAAATAATTTTTCATATTTCGGTATATGTTCCTTGGAGAAAGTGTGAAGATATCTATACTACATTATTTACAAAATTATCAAGATTATGAATTTCACAGCATTTGACTACCTAATTAACTATTAGACACGGCAATGTTTGTAATTTCAATTAATCTTTGACGCAAATGTTACTCAAACTCGTAATCTTTTCGTGTCCAAGTGCTTATCTTGACTTTTAGTTGCAATACTCAGTTGCTTAAGTGGATAAATGTATGAATCTAACTTTAAATGACATCTTATTTACTAATGCAAATAAGATGTCGGTAGCGTGGGAAGATGTAGAGAATAAGATAGAATATGATCGATTTATTTATATACGGTGTAACAAAATGTACTAAAACTATTTTAAGCTTAAATTTAGAAGGTATAAGATGGATATAGAGTATTGTAAAATGTGACCAGAAACGAAATATTTCTGTGTAACTTTTTATCGGTTGTATTTGTACTACTACACAAACTATGGGTAAAGCAGTACGATACCATCTTTCCAGTATAAGATAACTTATAAATTAACACAGTTTACAATTTGGAAAATCAAATTCTCGTGTAACGATGTTCGAGCCAGGGTGACAATAGGTGACATGTTTTGGTATGAAAACTTGTCTCATTATCAAATTGATGTTATCTCTTTTGCTCTTATGAAGATGACACTAGGCATAGGCACTAGGCATGGAGCAAAATAAACGATGACGGAATGTGAAAATAACAACATACCAAATACATTTTTCTTTAATTTAAAAGATGACACTTGTCATATTATCCGTCGCACTCGGCTAGTGTGGTCTTTTTACGCAGTAAAAAAATTCTACTTCTATGATTTTAAGGGTAAATTCAGTCCGTGATAGTGAAACCGATGTCGAGATATAAAAAATATTTTGTGGCTTTCCATAAAAACTTGGATCAGCTGACCAGTCAATTTGTATGGGAGGCCGAAATTGCTTTTCATATTTCGATATATGTTCCTTGGGGAAAGTTGTTCAGTATCATGGACGGAATTCGCCCTTAAAATAGTTTCAGTATATTTTGTTAAACCTTTTATATAATATATATCACGTCGTTATCGCGTTTGTGATAGTAGTAGAAAGAGCCTAGCCGCAAGATCCAAAGCTTCTCTTGGTTGTGTTTCGTATGTATAAGTGGCTGATACTAGTGTCAGATTTTCAAGCTGAAGAGCTTGACATTTTTTTTGAAGATGGAAATCGGAATCAATGGATTGAATGATAAATGATAGATATACGGCAATTTAAATATTTATAGTCACGCATTTTTTAAGGGATGAACTAGTGTTAATACTAAGGATACAAGGTAAAAAGGTTTAAAGTAATATAATAATCATAAAAGTAGGTGAAAAGATTTTTAAACAAAGAGACCAAAGCGAATTAGCTCAAAAAAAATTAACATTTATTAATTGATTGTGTTATGATTATGCAATAGATATATATTATTTTATTATTGTTCTTTTCTCACGTCAAAACACTGTATTTCTATAATGCATTGTTTCCAATTATTGCCACTTGACAACGTTCGTCAACACGTTTTGTTTATCTAACAAACTATGAAATTTTATGATAATTGGTTTAGGAAAACTCCACTATTGTGTCCAATTGATTTGAGAGACGCTAACAAGCGCTATTTGGAGTAAATTTGCAACTTTTAGGTGTAAATAACAGAGTAGTTATATCAGTTTAATGTCAATAAGTTGACATACTAACTACCTCAGTACTTTGAAGGCTGAAATGATGAAGATGATCATAATTCAGCCTTGAATGAGGATTTTAAAGTGTATGCCAATTTACGTACCTACTTAATTTTTTCTCCCTCTTCTACTTCTACCAAAACCCAATTTACTTACCTTGTTTTTCTTTTTGATACTTTGATCCCTTACTAAAATTACTTTTCTTTGTCCACAGGTATACGTAACAGAAATAGCCGTCCCAGAAATAAGAGGCTTCCTCAGCTCAGTTTTGAAGATCCTTAGCCACTTCGGGATCCTCATATCGTACACCATCGGAACCTACCTCGACTGGTCTCAACTCGCGTTGGTAGTGGCAGCCGCCCCAATATTACTCTTCTTCGCTTTACTCTTCGTACCTGAAACTCCTTCATCTCTCCTTCTCAGAGGGAAAGAACAAGAAGCAGAAAAATCCCTTCAATGGCTCAGAGGTCCAGACGCAGATATCGGCCAAGAACTAGCTACAATACGCACAAATATATACGCTAGCAAGCAATACCACAATGGCAACACTAGTAGATTCAAAGTTCTGTTTTCAAAGCGATTAACAAGACCAGTTCTAATTACATGTGGTTTAATGTTTTTTCAAAAATTCACTGGAGCACACATGTTTAGCTTCTACGCAGTTTCTATGTATAAAAAGACGTTAAGAGATTTAAGTTCTCATGGTGCAGCTATAGCTACTAGTGTTGTCCAACTCCTAGCGTCATGTTTGTCAGGAATGCTCATAGATAATATTGGTAGATTGCCACTTCTACTTCTAAGTGGTGTTTTTATGTCTGTTGCGTTAGCTGGCTACGGCTCTTACGCATGGTATACTGAAGATGTTGTAAGAAATTCGACAGCATTCGTAGCACACGCTGATGCTGGATCTACAGATTGGATACCTTTAGTTTGTGTTTTAACTTTTACAATCGCGTATTCGTTAGGTATCGGCCCCATTTCTGCTTTACTCGTTGGAGAATTATTCCCATTAGAGTACAGAAGTACAGGCAGTGCTTTAGCGACAAGTTTTAGCCATTTGTGCGGTTTTGTCAACGTGAAAACTGTTCCAGACTTCCTATTTTACATAGGATTACATGGTCTCTTTTGGATGTACGCAGGAATAGCGGTGCTATGTTTATTATTTGTGGTGCTCTTCGTCCCTGAAACTAAGGGTAGAGAAATTGATGAGATGGATCCTAAGTACGTGGAATCTTTATGTATAAACCGATAGTTTCTAAGCGGTGTTTTCAGGTGTAGTCTTTGTGCAGTATTAAGCTGTTTTAGTGATAATAAGAGATTAATAATCTCGTAGCCAGATGCTGATGACAGATCCCATTCGAGGTAGCATTGTCATCTTCTAGTCTGTTTTGTGCAAATTGCATTTGTAGTTCTTTGTATTTAATATTAGTTCCTTCGATTTCATAGCCACAAAATCTTACATCTCAGTTTCATTACTTAGGCATTTTGTTTTAAAGATTTGAAACGTTTTCAAGTGACTATATTTGGATGAAACATTTTATTTGTGTTAAAAATACAGCAAAATTTATCTTTAAAATTGTCTATTTTGAACAGTTTTGAATTTTATGTGCCAAATTTGCATTTCTGCTGATACAATGTTTTTGTCCAATGAAATATCGGAGTGTTGTTACGTCTGTGGCTAAAGCGGTGTAAACAGTGCCTTATCTTAGTTCCTTCCATCACAATCTTATCTTTCCAGGATTGATAATGATCTGATAAAATGAAATCAATTCTCTTAGTTCGTAAATAACTATACTGACTGATAAGTACTGATAACGTACAAATAATAATAATTTGAAAGTATTTGAACATAAATGTAGAAATATTATTTCGTTTGATAAATCAACTCGATATTTACTACAATACCTGTTTTATCTATAATCCTAAAATAAAAATTAAATTGATTTTTATAAATTATGTTTATACAATGTCTTTTTATATTAAGTATAAATATTTTACGGGATGATTCGGTTCATTATTCTGGACAATTTTTCCCAGTTTTTACTGAAATAAAAACATTTTCCACAGTAACGTGACTATTTCGATTTATATGAGAATCTAAACATCTTTTTTTTCGTATTTCATAACTTATTTATAAAAAGTTGTTTAAAATATTGGACTGAATCACTCCTTAAAAATATTTTGTACTTAATAAAAAAGGAAGGACCTTCCATATTTCTAAACTGAAAAGGTTTCATTCAAGCAAATAATATTTCTACATTTTGATAGTTTTGATTAAATTATAAACTTATATGTACTTGTAAATATGTATAAAATTAGTTTTAATTATACACGTGTTGAGTATAATTGACGAGCTATTAATATACGGGTAGAAATACAAATAATAATGAATTATCTTTTTTTACATTGGCAAATTAAAATTGTTTTATATGGTTAAAATTTAAATGAATCCAGTGAAAGAAAAATATAATAATTTTTACGTTTTATATCAAATTTTATCACAAATGTGGTGCTAAATGATGCCTTGAAATAAAGATTTTTATGTTTAAATTGTTTACTAGTGAATGTATATAATAAACAGTATTATAAGTTTGTAAATGGTATAAATTAGATATTATATATTTATGTAGATAATAAGTGTGTTAAACAATTTTAATGTGTTGCCATAATTTAAATATTAGGGACTAAAGTATTGTAATTTGTACTTAAATACCGAATTAGTGTTTCAATAAAAACTCTGTGAATACGTTTTGATGCTTTTATTTATATTTACCTAGATTCTTTAAAAGAGAAAAGAAAAAACTTAGAATGTACCAGCTGCTTCTCTTCCTGCGCAGATCGAAAAGCCGATCAAATGGGCGAGATATACATCATGTTTATAGGCGATGCGGCTAGCAACCTCTCACTACTTTTGATTCGTTTTTACTCTTTACTTTTGATTTCCTTTTTAGGGTATGAAACCCTAAAAAGGAATCAAAAGTAAAGATTAAAAACGGGACCCTATTACTAAAACTCCGCTGTCCATCTGTCCGTCTGTCTGTCACCAGGCTGTATCTCAAAACCGTAATAGACAGTTAAAATTTTATGTTTTATGTATATACAACGTGGAAGAGACATACCTGTAACAAATCAAACCACTGGCTATACTAGATCACTATATTATAATGAAATTAAGACGGTCAAAATACCAAAAGTAAATTCGACGATCCCATATAAAATGGAAGTGGCGGTTTTTTTTGTTTTTTGGCTGTTATTCTTATTTCATTATACTATAGTGATCTGGCATAGCCCGTGGTTCGATTTATAACAGGGATGTCCCTTCCACGTTGTATATGTATATTTTATTTATTTATTTATTTACTATCCGAAGCCCGCGACTTCGTTCGCGTGGACTTTATGTCTCTGGAAAATGCTCATCAGGCTGAATAACTTTTACTAAGGCGGCATTTTTATATTTCTTATAGTTTAGCTGGACCATTATGGTTCTGCATCAGGCGTTCCATTTTTCAAAATCATTTATACCCTATATGTTGCCCAGGTTTAATAGCTATATAACAAAAAAAGTTTCATTCGAATCCGTCCAGTATTTCCGGAGATTAGCGTGTACAAACAGACAAACAGACAAACAGACAAACAGATATACAGACAAACAGACAAACAGACAAACAGACAAACATTTTTTTTTAAATTCTTACTCTATTACTATGTCTCCATCGCCCCCAATATTTTTTTTGGAAATATATTTAATGTACAGACACACTTTTTTTACTGTTTTATTATATGTATAGATTAAACTCTTTAATTCTCTACCATGCTGATCTGGGAGAAATAAAAAAAAAACTTAGAATGTACCAGCTGCTTCTCTTCCCACGCAGATCGTAAAAGCCGATCGAGGGAATGGGCCAAAAAGCAAATCATGTTAACAGGCGATGCGGCTAGCAACCCATCACTGTATTGATTGCTTTTCCATCTTCTTGCCCACCATGACGCTAAAAGTGGCTTTTGGGTCTTGCGGCCCTGGGCTCTGCATAGAACCGCAAGACCCAAAATGCTCTGTCTGCCCCATTAGGGATAAAGACGTGATAGTATGTATGTATGTATTAATTCTCTACCAGTCAACCTGTAGGAAAACAGAAAAATTTAATCTAAATTTATTATCGTTTGTTACTGAGCTATTGACATATGTTACTCGTAGTACAGGTACTTATTTGGAAATGACTATTCTTCCTATTTAACAAGTTCTTTGTGTTTCCACCAAAACCCGGATATGTCGTCATCGCATAATAGCCAATGAACACAAAACAGATAGTTATGTCATTCTGTCATGGGATACTGGTCATCTATAATGCAGGTAATGAACTTTTATCGTACATATCATTTTCAAAACAAAAAATCGAGTTTATCAGCGATTTCAAACAAGAATTTTCCGAATTACCTGGTCCAGGTGTCTTTGAATAATCGGGTAACATACATAAAAGAGATATTTAAAAGGTCTTGTTTGTTTGTTTGTTTATTAAAACTTTTTTGTACATAAACACAAGACACAAAAATACAAGTTAGAAGAAGAAAACAGTACAAAGGCGGATCCCAGATAGGGATCTCTTCCAGTCAACCTTGAATTAAGAGGACAATTTAAAACACAAAAAAACAAAATATATTACAAAGGTCTAACAAAACATATGTACTGAAACTATTTTAAATATACTAAAACTATTATAAGGGTAAATTCAGTCCATGATACTGAACAACTTTTCCCAAGGAACATTTATCGAAGAATGAAAAATAATTTATGGCCTTTCATATAAGTGAGTTTGTATAAAAAGTGAAAATTAAATTTCGACATATGTTTCTAAGGGAAATTTGAGACTAAGTTCACTCTTTAAAACAGTTTCAATCTTCTTCTTCTTATCGTGTGTGTTAGTGACTAACACTAATGTCAGAGTTTTTAAACCGCCTTACAGGCCTCTGACATGGTTTTAGGTGACGACCAATGTCAAAGACAGTGACCGGAACCGACGGCTTAACGTGCCCTCCGAAGCACGGATCATCTGACTTATCAGACAATCAGGTGATCAGCCTACAATGTCCTAACCAAACTAGGACAACAACACAAAGTCGTTGCCCCCGCCGGGAATCGAACCCGCGACCTCCGGGTATGAGCTGAACGCTCTAACCACTACACCACGGAGGCAGTTATAGTTACCTTATGCAATGTGGAAGGGACATACCCGCAATAAATCAAACCACATGCTATATAATACTAGATCACTATAGTACAATGATAATAAAATAACACTCAAAAAATATATAAAAAATTCGACATTCCCATATCAACTACTCGGAAGTTTTTTTAATTAAATGTAAAGAATTATTAAAATGGCGAATTTATCGCGTAATATAATAACAAATGAAAAACATTCATCGAATTGATAACATCCTTATTTTTGGAATTCGCTTTTGGCATATCAGATATTTACATCGATTTAATTATAGAGCTGATATAATATTTTATTTTAGACAGTATCTTATCTATACGACTACTATTTCTCGAATATATCTTTAAAAATATACTTAGTAACATTTTCTAAAGATAAAAAAGCGCCTGAATTTTTTTGATAGCAATGTCAAATTGCGTAACAATTTCCTCCATACTAAGTTTTCTTGCCGCAAACTCCGTAAAGTGCTTTTTTTCATTGAGGTTCACACCGAAACACAAAACGTATTCACCAACCGCTTGCGTAAAATACCATTAGGAGTCCCCCGACCCTAGACTTCTCCATACAAACGTAGTCTACGTTTAATTTTGAAACCACATGTCAGATTCCGGTCAAAATTGGTAATTGTAAAGAAATTGCAATTATCTAGGGTTATAACTAGTTTCCTATAGTAAAATTATGAACTGGAAAGAAAATATAACGATTGAGAAGTTTCCCATACTAATGGTCAAAAATGATATAAAACACTATATTCTATTTCAAGTTCATATTTTTACAGTCGGAAACTAGTTATAAACCTAGATAATTGCAATATCTTTGAAATTACAAAATTTTGCCCAAATCGGACATGTCGTTTTGAAATAAAACGTAGACAACGTTTGTATGGAAAGTTGTATTTTGGTCTAGGGTCGGGGGACCCTTAAGTAGTTATTTTTAATACCGTCGTGTCAACGAAAAACGATTTTTCTCAAGCCATCTTTATATGTAAAAGTGTGAATAGGACTTGCGCACGAAGAGTTCCGTACATTCTCTGTAATAAGTTTGTTTTTTTTTAAATTCATTTTTTGTTTAAGCTTTTATTGTGAGACCAAAGTACTCACTGAGACAAATGAAATATGCCCAAACTCGATGAGGTTGCGTCGTGTTAATATATTACTGAGATCCATCGACTACCTTTGATTGACATCTTCTGCCATAAAGTGCTCATCAAAACAAATCAAACGAGTCCCACTCAATGAAGTTATTTTATTTTTATTTATTAAACTTTATTACAAAAATGTAACAGGCGGACTTAAGGCCCAATGCCTTTTCTACCAGTCAACCTACAGGTGGTGCTGATAAAAGCAAATTTTGGGCGAGAGTAGTAATTGGAACAAACTTTACAATAAATCTATACATATGAATAAATACACATACAATATACATAAATAGGTTATCTTTATAAACCATACATAAACTACACCAATATTAATAAAACTCTATGGCAGTTTGTAAAGATAATATGCGCGTACAGCACCGACTAGGGGCTTTGCGAATACCAACAGTTATGTTGTTTTATACCTGAGTTTCATCGAATATCTCCCGGCTCCATCATCAGAACAGCTCGTCGACTTCAAAATATTGTATTGTCATCCGACTTACACAAGTATACCAAATTTCATATAAATCGGTTGAGGATAACTGATTAAAAATTGAGTTGCAAGATTTGACCTAAACGAACATACATACATACATACAAGATACATTGCAAGTTAAATAAATACTTGTAAAAATTAGATACCTATGTGGACTGAGAATACATTGTTATGTCATAATCTTATACCTTTAAACGAGCAATTCTTGTGTATTTATTTATATATTTCTGTGATCTCGAAAACGGCTCTAACGATTTCGCTGAAAATTGGTATATAGGGGTTTTCGGGGGTAAACAATCGATCCAGATTAGTCTTATGTTTGGGGAAACGCGTATTTTCGATGTTTGAGATGTCGCCCAGGTACTTATTTATTAAACGTGATGTCATATTAAAAATTAATGTCAATTTGTAAATTTAGTACTTAAACATGTACAGAATGTACTCTCAAATTATGAAATTTGTGAATGTACAAATACCTACAGACATACTTTACATACCTTAAAAGAGGGACCCGCGCCAAGCTCAAGCCAGATATTTCTTTTTTAAAAGTATTTTTAAAACTGTAGTGTTAACGAAAAACCATTTTGTTTATCTCTACAAGTGCGAATCAGACACGCGCACGAAGCGTTCCATACATTATCTGTAAAAAAAAACGACGGGTTGCACTCTGGGAGTGCCGGCAGAAGTGAAAACTTGAATATTAACGTTGTGCATTTTTGATATACTAAACAGCAGGCGCAGCATTTTCGCCGCGCCGTAGAAAGAGAGGGGGATACTCCCTCTCCTACGCCGCGCCAGCTGTCTACTCTCCATCCGTCTTACGAATATTCGATCAGGTCACGTGTCCTGACGCGAGTTTAACATTTTTTACCCATTCCAAAAAAAGTGCACAACGCCGCTAAAGAAGTTTTCACTTCAAAAACTAACCGAAAATGTCTTACCATTTGTCATGCGTACTCTATAGTGTTATGCAGGCAATGTTAGAAGACTTTCTCCACAATGAAAGAAACCTATTAGGTAACTGATCTCAAGCATAAAATCTATTTCAATCTTCCTCAAGAGGTGCTTCAGTACCAGAATCAGATTCAAGTGGCCTTTTCCTTTGAAACAAATTTTAGCATTAATTGATACTGTAACGATATCCGAATGATTTATAACAAATGGTTGCTATTTAGCTGTTCTGTCGAAATCGGAAATTCCGTACATAAAATAAATCTTATGCCTACTCTAAAGTGTTATGCCTATTCTAAAGTGTTATGCCTGTCATAGATATATTTACAAATTACACTACAGCTGGCGCCAAAGTTAGTTTAAGACTTGTGTTAAATAGATACTAAATTCAACGATACTATATTTTATAACATATATTTTGCCGTGCCGCGTGGTTTCTGGCAGAGTAGAATAGGGCCACTCCAAGTCCTCCCGTGGATGTCGTAGAAGGCGACTTAGGAAATACAAGATAAACAAAGCTTATAAACATCCTCTCCAATCCGTCTGGCCAGCGAGGAGAGTATAGGCTAAGTCCTCTGACTGCTCTGGCTAAGTACCTAAAGAATGGGACCTACTAGACGTGATAGTAATTGTATACAAACGATACAAGATGTATAACAGCTTTTGAAACAGTAAAAAAAAACAAAAACCGACTTCACTCCGAAACTACACAGCCGATTTTGATAAAATTTCTATGGGACCATCTTGCAAGTATACCCATTCAAACAAAATATTTCCAAATCGGTCCAAGCGTCTTTAAAAAATCGGTGAACAACCATATAAAAAGAAGTTCTAAAAAATCGCGACGAATCAATAACCTCTTCTTTTTTGTCGGTCGGATAAAAACAAGCAGGAATCAATGCAAAACTGCATTTATCTGCAACGTAACGATAACGAGTGCAATGTTTGCCCCAGGGCTTCTAATGCACACTGCAGTCATATTTAGAAATATATCCTGAAGTTTCCACACTAAGTGCCGCGAAGTAACTTCAAGAAATTTTTGTAATAACAGATGTAGAAAATCAAGCACATGTGTTTTTTTATAGTTATGAAATCTTTAAATTTATAATTAGCCGAAGCCCGCGACTTCGTTCGCGTGGACTTTATGACTCCGGAAAATTATCATCAGGTTAAACAACTTTTGCTAAGGCGTCATTTTTATATATTTTTTAAATTAAGCTGGACCATTATTGTTCAGCATTGGGTGTTCAAATCAATTATACCCCATATGTGTCCAGGCTTACCAGCTATTTAACAAAAAAAGGTAAAATTGAATCCGTCCAGATTTCCAGAGATTTTCGTTTACAAACAGACAAACAAAGAGACTGGTTTTTTTTAATTCTTACTCTATTACTATGTCTCCATCGCCCTAATTTTTTAACTGTTTTATTATATGTATAGATTATTGTACGCGTACCGGCAAGCGAAACGTAAGACACCCACCCACAAGGTGGTCAGACGACCTGACTAAGGTCGTTAGAAAATGCTGGATACATGCCGTTCTTGATCGGTTATTTTGGATATCTTTGGAAATAATGATGATAATGATGCACCTATAAGCAACCCATTACTATTTTAAGTGCTTTTTCCACCTTCTTACACTAACACGCTGAAAGTGGCCTTTGGGTCTTGCGGCCTTGAGCTCTGACTGATTAAAGCAGTAAAACCCAAAATGTTCTGTCTGCCCCATTAGGGATAAAGACGTGATATTATTATTATGGTACTAAGAAAATATCATGTAATGCTGTTTACATCAGCATTTCGAGACATATCCCAAGACCATAATCTCATGAAAAGCTTTTCAGTCAATCGATAGATTACGGCAAGTGTTCTGAAACAGGCATATGCGATAAACAATGTGTTGGAAAGAGACAGAGATAGCAACATCCGAGCTAAGCCTAGAAAGTTGTGACAGTCTGAACTATTTGATACATTTAGGTGAGGTTACCTGGGGAATATTATGTGATTTTGTATCTACTTTGAAATTTAAAGATCTTGTTATAAATTGTAAACTAACCTTAGCTAATAAACCTTAGCTTAAACTATTATTCGCCTGATACAAGAAAGCTTCCGAAATGTAGCAACTTCTAAGTTAATCTAAAAAAATTATTACAAGCTACAAAAAAAAATTACGTTCATTTAAACTAGTCTTAAGTTTTAGTTGGTTATATTTTACACTAGCGCGCGGCTTCACCCGCGTTAAGCACACAAGTGAAGTCGAGGGCGTGATGCAATATAGCCTATAGCCTTCCTCGATAAACGACCTATCTAATACCGAAATATTTTTTCGAATCGGACCAGTGGTTACTGAGATTAGCACGTTCAAACAAACTCTTCAGCTTTATATATAGGTAAGTATGGATGATCTTAGATATTTACAATAAGACATTTTTCTTATATTAAAGCTCATGTCGGTGGAGTGCTTTAGATGTCTCTCTTTCTTCCGCTAAGTTTTAAAGGGATTAATTTTCCGGGGTCCAGTGCTGCCCCATTTGAAAGGAAACAGAGATATTACTTTAAATTTTCTCATAATCAAGCCTTAGACAATCCTTCAACTATAATAAACTACTGTTTACAGTTTAAAGTGACAACGTAAAGCTTTTTTTCGCACACTAGCCAAAAGTGGCCGTTTTTCGCAAAAGTGCGTAGAAAACTTTCCTGTTCTCACTTTAAATAGTAGTTCATAAAATAATTCGAAGGGTTTCTAGGGCTTCAAATTTAAGACAAAATTTAAATGATATTTCCATTTCCTTTAAAATATGCTATTTCAAATGCAGGCAGCATTGGACCCGAAAATATTCATGTATCTCCATAACCTCCTTATATGTTGCGAGGTTTAATTTTTTTAATTTCTTGGAAAAAAATACTGGAGTAAAAATAAGACGTTATCCGTATTATTTATAATACAAAAGTGATTTTCAGAGATGTTTTAGTGCAGCAAGCTCCTGCTAGAATATAGCTGTTTCGTTGAAATTCTGTTAAAAAAAACCTCAAGATTACAGCAAGTCAAATCAGATACTTTTAGAACAAAGATTTCTATGGGATTTGTATGAAATACTGTGACGTCATTCTTTTTTGGAGTCTAATAGCGAGCTTACTATCAGTTTTTTTGTATTAATAAATCTAAAATCGTATTCCAGCGCCTATACTAGGCCCATAATGTTATACTGTATAATGTTATGTCTACAATTGTATGAATTTGTGTCCTGTGATGTTATGGAAAGCAATAAATATTTGAATTTGAATTGAATTGAATTGAAATCATGTTGATCATAGTTATGATCAATGAAAGTGGCACATTTTTGTGACTTTATTTTATAAACCATAGACATAGAATTTTATTTACCGGTTAAGTTATAAACTGTAGTGAATAATTGATTTTTGACCCGGTGGGAATTCCAAGATGTCCAACAATATTGTGAATCAAAATCAATCATTCTATATCAAATTATTTGGTGGATTCTTTGAAAACTAGGCTAATTAATTAGAAGAGATGAACTAAAATGTGCGTCGGCCGGGAATCGAACCCGGATCAACTGCTTGGAAGGCAACTATGCTGACCATTACACCACCAACGCAGGTAGCAGATTCAACAAAAATGATGTTCAACTTCAGAATCTTCGTTCGTCTTTATTTAAATATTTACACAGTTGTCCTAATAATCAAGTTATGAATATACCTGGCCGTCCGTACCTGGGCGACCGAGCTTTGCTCGGTTACATCTCAAATATTAACTACATTTTTTTAAACTTGTCTAAAAATAATACAAAATAAAAAATTATATATAAACTTGAACATAAAAAAAACAAAAGTAAGTCACCGAGTGGGATTCGAACCCGTAACACTCTTTCTAGCGGTCCGCATCCTAAACTGCTGAGCCAAAACGGATAGCGGCCGGCGCGACGAAATTAGCGACCATATTCTGCGTGGAAAGAAAAACGCATGAAAACTCGAAAACACGCGTTTTCCCAAACATAAGACTATTTACCCCAAAAACCCCCATATACCAATTTTCAGCGAAATCGTTAGAGCCGTTTTCGAGATCACAGAAATATATAAATATACAAGAATTGCTCGTTTAAAGGTATAAGATTAAGTTCTTTAAATCTTACATCTTATTTTTTAAATGCATTTACGGTTACATCGCCAACAGTGCTGCTTTAGCCCAGAATACAAAAGAATTAAAGAATCAAATATTTATTCAGTACTAGCCGAAGCCCGCGACTTCATTCGCGTAAACTTTATGTCTCTGGAAAATGCTCATCAGGCTGAACAACTTTTACTAAGGCGTCATTTATTTCTTATAGTTAAGCTGGACCATTATGGTTTTGCATCAGGTGTTTCATTTAAAAAATCAATATTTTTATTACCTTATATGTTCCCACTATATAACAAAAAAAGTTTCACTCGAATCCGTCCAGTATTTCCTGAGATTAGCGTGTACAAACTGATAAACAGACAAACAGACAGACATTGTTTTTAATTCTTACTCTATAAATATGTCTCCATTGCCCCAAATTTTCTTTTTGGAAATATATTCAAAGTACATAAACATTTTTTTTCTCTTTATTATATATATAAATTAAAACCTTTGCAAGCACTTTAACACTACAAGAAAGGTCAACAACTCAGTCGGTGGGCCTGAAGTGATGGCGCCACCGGTTGTTTTTAGGGTTCCGCACTTAAAGGGTAAACTACGGAATTTATTAATGCAGAAAAACTGATATCAATAGCGCTATTTGACTCCAAAGCATGACGTCACACTTTTTTATTTCATACAAATCCCACAGAAAACGTTAGTTTTGACTTTTAGAAAAAAGTATCTGTTTTGAGATGTACATAACTTCCTTAATTAAAAACATGTTAAAACGGAGAGATCATAGAGAAATGATCAATGAAACGTGACTCTAAATATATAAATATATAGGGGGGGGGGGGGGGGGAATTACACAGATTGAGCTAGCCCCAAAGTAAGTTCGAGACTTGTGTTATGGGATACTAACTCAACGATACTATATTTTATAACAAATACATTATAGAAAAACATCCAAGAAACAGGAGAATTTGAAAAAGGCCATTTTCCAATTTGCCCTGGCTGGGGATCGAACCCAGAACCTCCGGATTGCCGGTCACACTATTATGTGACATTTTATATCGACGTTAAGAAAAAGTTTCCGATTTGACTGGTTGTCATCTAGCAGATTATAACTGACTAACTTTTAACTGCCTCCGTGGTGTAATGGTTAGAGCGTTTGGCTCATACCCGGAGGTCGCGGGTTTGTTTCCCAGCGGGGCAACGACTTTGTGTTGTTGTCCTAGTTTGGTTAGGACATTGCAGGATCACTCGATTGTCTGATAAGTAAGATGATCCGTGCTTCGGAGGGCACGTTAAGTCACTGTCTTTGATATTGGTCGTTACCTAAAACCATGTCAAAGGCCTTTAAGGCGGTTTAAAAAGTCTGACACTAGCGTTAGTCACTAACGCACACGAAAAGAAGAAGAAGAAGAACTTTTAACCTATAACTTCATTAGATGACTGACGACTTATTTTATTAATCATAACATCCCAAAGGTCAAGAAGTTTCCTGGACAAAGGAGCAGTCTAAATTAATATCTCTTGAGATAATTAAGTAGAAAGTTGAATGAGATTCAATCTAATCTTGAGTTCCGATTGAGAGGTACTTTGTACATCGGAATTTGCTTTGGATTGGAACGTATATTGGATCTTCGGCATCTATTTTTGAACGGATTAGATTTTTAGTCAAATTAAGATTTATGTAGAGGTAGATAAAGAAATCATTTATCTACACTAATATTAGAAATATTTAATACTAATATAGAAATATAATTTTATAATATTATAAAGAGGAAATATTTGTATTTTTGTGTATGTGTGTGTATGTTTGTAATGAATAAACTCAAAGTACAGTCACAGAATTAATAATAGTATTACATACAGAACGGAAACTCGCACCGGCCCCCGCAATCTGGTGTCCCCGCAACCCTTCCCCCGCTATTGTGAGGTGTAAGCGCCTGTAAAACAGGGTTATTGGTAATCGCACGTTGACATTACGCGAGTCACTTAGGATTATTGAATTATAATGGTGAGAAGCTGCGCACATAACATTGTTTATCCACGGAAAAAATTAATAACGAAAATTTTATAGATTTCCGAGTGATGAAAACAGGAAAGCAAAGCAACAAATTCTGTGGTGGCGACCCTGATTGTTTAACTCACACATTTGACGTGTGCACGGACGGATCGTTTCGTTTGTAGTAGTACTAGGTATATATGCTGCTCCGTTTGTATGAAGTGCTATACCTGTGGTACAGTGCCAATTTAAATTTCTTTCACCATTAGGAAGCTAAGTTCACTCTAAGTAACATAGGCTATATTTATTGCTAGAAAAGATGAGAGATTCTTACTAAAACTTTAGTAACTTAATCAAGGGGGAAAAAACCGTAAAACATCTTTCGTCGCATGCACAGCGGAAACAATTGATGATAGAACAAAAGTATGTTCTACAATACGCTATTTTCCAACAAGTCAAATCAGATACTTTTTTCTAAACGTCAAAACAAACAGTTTCTATGGGATTTTGTATGAAACACAGGCAGATGACGTCATAGTTTTTTGGAGTCAAATGGTCTTATTATCAGTGTTTCTGCAATAATAAATTTTAAATCACGTTAAAATGGATATTTTCGAAGACATGTGACATTATTTTGCGACGTTCTATTTTGTTATTAGTACAACATACATACATACATACTATCACGTCTTTATCCCTATTGGGGCAGACAGAGCATTTTGGGTCTTGCGGCTCTATGCAGAGCCTAGGGCAAGACCCAAAAGCCACTTTTAGCGTCATGGTGGGCGAGAAGATGGAAAAGCAATCAATACAGTGACGGGTTGCTAGCCGCATCGCCTGTTAAAATGATTCGCATTTTTGCCCATTCCCTCGATCGGCTTTTACGATCTGCGCGGGAAGAGAAGCAGCTGGTACATTCTAAGTTTTTTCGTTTCTCCCAGACCAGCATGGGAGAATAACAAAATAATTTATTTTTGGCTTAGGAAAATACCCAATATTAAAGAACATATCAATAACTACTTAAAACTTTGCGATACCCGTGCGAAGCCGGGATGAGCCGCTAGTTTCAAATATATACATAACAAGATGCTGTTCTATGTAGTGATGTACAAACCTTGAGGCGTCGAGTTCTACTTATGAAGGCTCGAGGCCGATTGGCAGGACTCGGTGAACTCGGTAGGCTCATAGACCCTAGCAGAGACGCGAGCTCTCTAAGCCACGCCTCGGGGCTTTAAAAGAGTTCGAGCCTTCAAAAAAGCTCGAGTCTTAAGGCCATACCCAAATTTTCCGGGGTTCAGTGGCGCCGCCATTTGAAATAAATCATTTGAAAGGAAACGGAGATATCATATAAAATTGTGTCTTGATCAAGCCCTAGATAACCCTTAAAACTATTTTATGAACTACTGTTTATAGTTTAAAGTGAGAACGTGAAGCTTTTCTACGCACATTAGCCAAAAGTGGCCGTTTTTCGCAAATGTACGTAGAAAAGCTTCACGTTCTCACTTTAAACTACAAAAAGTAGTTTAATAAATACTTTGAATAAGTATCTAGAACTTGACCAAGACACAATTTTAAATGATATCTCCGTTTCCTTTTAAATTATTTATTTTAAATGGCGTCGCCACTGGACCCCGGAAAATTTGGGTATGGCCTTAAAATGAAATCTAGCTTTTAAGAAGAATTCAAGTTTACAAAAAAATACTTGAAGCTCGCCGCTCGATTTATTGCTCAGAGAGCTCGCAAGACTCAAGCCGTGAAAAAGCCTCGAGATCGATCGAGCTCTCGAAAAGGCTCGTACTCTCAAAAAGGCTCCCAAGTCGTCGAGCCTCACACAAACAAGGCGAGCCTTGCAAACTACTCCGAGCTCCAGACAAAAGGACTCGGAGGCCTCGAGCCTTGTACATCACTAGTTCTATGCCTGTATATTGTACCCACTCTCTACTCTGTGTTGTAAATTGTCATCTTATTTTAAGGTTGACTGAAAGAGATTTCTATCTAGGATAAGTCCGCCGTTGTACTGTTTTCTACTTCTTACTTGCATTTTTGTGTTAATGTTCAATAAAAATTTAACAATCAAAAAAACAAAATATTTAATAAAAAAATTATGTAACCCCCTACATAACTGTATCTCGTATTCAAACAAAAACCCGTATTATAATCGGTCAATTCATTTAGGAGCTACGATGACACAGACAGACACACACGTCAAACTTATTCACCCCGTTTTTTGCGGGGTCAAAAATATTTTAATAACCGGCTAAGTGCGTGTCGGGCCACGTGAGTTTATTGTTTGTTGAGAAAATGCAGGCATTCGTTTGTGAAATATTTGCTTTTAAATAACACATTTTTGTTAAGGTATATGGGCACGATACGAATATGTTTTTATCTGAATTTTAAACTAAACTCGCATTTGTTAATAATAGCAACCCTATTTTTGAAGTGAAAACTTCTTTAGCGGCGTTGTGCACTTTTTTTGGAATGGGTAAAAAATCTTAAACTCGCGTCAGGACCACGTGTCCTGATCGAAAATTCGCGCAGGGCGCTTGCGCGAATGTTCGTGTGTGTTTATGTTACGTTACGTTCGTGTGTGTAATGTGTCATGCTTGTGACATTTGTGACAGACTGTGGTTCAGAAAAGATTTGAAATATTTTATACTGATAATTAAAGCAATTCGTGCAAAATTATTCCCTAACCATTCCAAAATATCAAAAATGCACAACGTTAATATTCAAGTTTTCACTTCTGCCGGCACTCCCAGAGTGCAACCCGTCGTTTTTTTTTGTTATCTTTTTTTCTTTAGTGCTGGACTTATCCTGACATCTAGTAAAATGACACTATATTATCTATCAATGTCAACTTGATTTAGGCGGATAACATAGTTTAACCTAAGTTAATAATTTTGAATGATATTGATCATGTCGTTTTACAATGTTACATCAGCTGTATAAATATTGAGAACGTAAGTCTTAGAGAAGCTAGAGATCACGATAATAACATTCGATGTGTTTGCTATCTGCGTTGGTGGTGTAATGGTCAGCATAGTTGCCTTCCAAGCAGTTGATCCGGGTTCGATTCCCGGCCGACGCACATTTTTGTTATATATCATAACTAGCTGATGCCCGCGACTTCGTTCGCGTGGACTTTAGGATTTCGGCATATAAATATTGTCATCAGGCTGAAAAACTTTTGCTAATGCGTCATTAATGTATATTTCTAACAGTTAAGCTGGACCATTATATTTTTGCATCAGGTGTTCCAGATCTTCGAGTTTTATACCTCAACAATAAAAGTTCATCAGGCTGAATAACTTTTGCTAAGACGTCATGATGATAACTTTTTTATCTGACAACAGATTTCGATGAAACAAAGCCTATATGTTGCTCAGGGATGAGCTTAAACTTTTAGTGAAAACCGCGTAAAAATCTGTTCAGTAGTTTTAAAGATTAGCGAGTACATACAGACAGACAGACCGACAGACAGACAGACAAAAAAATCCAAAAAATCTTTTTTGTGTTCTGTTACTCTTTTCTTATCGCCCAAAGCCATTTTTTGTAATTTTTATCAAATGTACAGACACGCGGTTTCTACTGTTTTATTATATGTATTGATATATTGATATTACTAAATAAGCGTTTAATTTATTATTTACAAGCCGCGCCGTGTTACTCGCGGAAAAAGTAGCCTGTTTTTATCTATCACTAATATTATAAAGACGAAAGTTTGTGAGTGTGTGTATCTGTTACTTTCTTACGCGTAAACGGCTGGACCAATTAAGATAAAATTTGGTATGCAAGAAGCTAACACCCTGGATTAACACATAGGCTTTTTATACAACATGGAAGGGATATACCAGTAATAAATCGAATTACAGACTATACAAGATCACTTTAACATAGTAATAATAAAATAAGACAAAAAAACATAAAATATCGTCATTCTCATACAAATTTCCCAGGCCGCTACACACATTTGTAGGGAAATGCCGTTTTTTTTTGTTTTTGACGCTTTTTCCAATTTCATTATACTATAGTGGTCTAGTATAGCCCGTGGTTTGATTTTTATGTGAATGTGTCCATTCCACGTTGTATATTATACACGGTGATTTTTCATTGGTTTTGAAGCCGAAGGCCACTTCATAGGCATCGTTAGTAGACCTAATTAGCTACTCAAAATAAAAATTCAGAAACAAAAAATGTTGTCTAAAACTCGTAAGTAAAATTGTGAGATCAATTAGTAGTACCGCCGCCATACATCGCCCGCCGGCCGGCCGGGGTCATTGACATTACGCAGCTGTTTGGCCGGCGTATAACTACGTAGTCTCGATCGGAAATCATTTACGCAACTTTTTTATCTTATGACATACAGAAATTTGGATTACGTATATGGATATAGGAATTTATTTAATACACGACATTTTTTTTTTCCAAAACCAATGAGAAGTCAGCGTGTATATATGTGATTAATTGCGGGTAACACCGCGGGGCGCAGCTAGTAAATAATAATGTTAAGCGTATGTCTATCTCAAAGACAAAGACGCAATCTAAACGCATCTGAAACACGTAACATTAGTTGGTTACAGCCTCATCCGTGGCAACGAAGTGCCCCTAGAGCCGCATTACTCCGGGTGCACCCCATTTAAGATGTAAACACATAAGTATAGGCAGCAACCCCCTATAGGGGGTGACTGGGGGTGGCTCAGGCCAGTCGTCGCGGCGAACCGCCGCCAAACGGACGCGAGAGGGCGCGCGCGACGCTCCAAAATAAAAATAACCCCCAATCAAGGCAACCCAAATCTATTCGAAATTTAAAAAATTATAATACGATCCTTCTTATGTCAAACGAAAACATTTACTGGCTGTTAAGAATCGAGAAAGAGGAGCAAAAGATTCGAATTTTGAATTTTTTGAACGCAATGCGGATCCGCGAAGTAAACTGTTTTCGTTTGACATTGGACCAAAAATTCCTTTGGCTAAACGTTTCCTTCCCACTGTTCCTTTCATAAATTTTCTTTTTTCGTCACCTTATTATTTTTCCAGCCAGTTCTTTTGTGGAGGATTAAGTAGTTAAGTGTTAAATCACTGTCAATTCAGGATGCCTTTTTGTGGATGATGAGTTTTGTTCAAGTAAGTCGCAGTTTTTATTGATTGTGTAACTTGGTAACATTGTTTTTGTGCTCTTAAGTGGTAATTTGGTGGTTGTAATGGTATAGTAAATTATTTTTAATGACTCCATCGAACATTTCCGTTTTATGGCGATTATTATCAAGAATCAATTGTGATAGCACACAACGTGGAAGGGTTATACCCGTAATAAATCAAACCACGGTCCTTTATTAAGAGATAAATGTAATCTAAATTTAATAAAAAAAATTACTTTGACTTTGACTTTGCCGGGCTATAATAGATCACTATAGCATAATAAAATTAAAATAACAGTCAAAGAAGCCAAAATAAATTCAACATTCCCATAAAAATGCCCGGGCACACTTATGGAGCTTATTCTTATGCTAGTCCGCCACCCAGAGGTACCGGGTTCGATTCCCGGTCAGGGCAACTTGGAAAGTGGCCTTTTTCAAATTGTCCTGGGTCTTGGATGTTTATCTATATATGTATTTGTTATAAAATATACTATCGTTGAGTTAGTATCCCATAACACAAGTCTCGACGCTCTTACTTTGGGGCTAGCTCAATCAGTGTAATTTGTCCCTATATATTTATTTATGGAAATGCCATTTTTTTTCGTTCTTTTACTGTTATTTTAATTCCATTATACTATAGTGATCTAGTATAGCCCGTGGTTCGATTTATTACGGGTATGTCCCTTCCACGTTGTATAAGCTTGATCTGTTTCTCCACAGCTACCCCATAGGGGGTCTACGGTATAGGTAGGTATGTGATTTTGACCTTATGGGTTTAACTAGTAATCTAAGATTGAACTTTGCATGTTGTTTTACTTATCTACATATTTTTATACGAATTTTGCCCATCATCTGTATTGATTGCTTTTCCATCTTCTCGCCCACCATGACGCTAAAAGTGGCTTTTGGATCTTGCGGCCTTGGGTTCTGCATAGAGCGGCAAGACCCAGAATGCTCTCTCTGCTCCATAAGGGATAAAGACGTGATAGTATGTATGTATGTATATAAAACCTTCAAAAAGAGTCTACATCTTCCTGATAGGCCGGTAACGCTCTTGTTACCCCCTGGTGTTGCAGTTGTCCATGGGCAGCGGTGATCACTTACCATCAGGTGACTAGCTTGGTCGTTTGCTGCAATATAACATAAAAATATTAATAAAACTTTATGTCTAATACAACAATATTGCCTCCGTGGTCCAGTGGTGAAGGCGTTCGCCCTGTGATCTGGAGTTCGTGGGTTCGAATCCCACTGGGAAGCATACTTTGTGAAAAGTTGTTTCTAGTCTGTTCTCTCCGTAGTTCGGAAGGCACGTTAAAAGAGCTTTGGAATGGGTAGGTCAATTTAAATACCTGGGTCACCTAATTACTGCCGGCCTTGATGACAATGCTGATATTGGGAGGGAGCGAAGGGCATTGTCTATTAGAGCCAATATGATTGCACGCAGGTTTGCACGATGTTCACAGGAGGTCAAAATTACACTTTTCCGATCGTATTGTACATCATTATACACCTGCAGCTTGTGGGCAAATTATACAAAGCGGGCTTACAATGACCTCCGCGTCCTGTACAATAATGCTTTTAGGGTGATTTTGGGGTTGCCACGATACTGTAGCGCCTCGGGCATGTTCGCGAAAGCCCGCACAGATTGTTTTCACACAACTATACGTAAGCGGGGCGCCTCCTTGGTGCGCAGAGTGCGAGGCAGCTCCAATGTCGTCCTGAAGATGATCGCTGACAGATTGGACTGTACCTACCTCCGGCACTGCAGCGACAGACACGTCGCAGTACCCATGCCGCAGAGAAGGTATTTATAAGTATTTAGTAGATAGTAGTGATTTGTGACATTTTTATTTTATTATTATTTCAATTTTAATTCAAGTATTGTGTGACATTTTTATTGCTATTTAATTGTGTATTTTGTGAACTTCTAATAAGTGTATCATATATGGATCTATGACATCTGAAATAAATGAATTTATTATTATTATAGTTAAGCTTTTGGTCCCGGCTGTCATCATTGTATTGTAGCCCTCAAGCTATGTCAGATGCCTTAGCAGATTATAGTACATTATGGTACTAGTGTGTAACATTGGTGATTACCGCCGCGGCGCCATTGAGACCCGAGCCGTAGGCGAGGGTCTTAAGAGAGCCAAGGACGGTAATCATCAATACACACGTGTATCATACGACGTTTTTCAACACACTTGTGAATAAAATAACAATAAAAACTCATTTTATTTAGTAGATAAAAAGTTTATTTAGAGAAACAATTAGTAAATATGCAATTAGTAAAATTATAATTAACTGTTTTTGATGACATAGCGGTCTCAACAGATAGATTATTTATTGAAATACTTCATGTTCTATTGTAATTTGAGATGGCTCATTAATCGTGTAGGTAGGTGAAATCCAATCATTGGATGTACTTGGTGTTTTGTCAGTAGGAATCTTTTATAAATTTTTCAATATCGTCAGACGATAAAACTTTGATTTCTTGCTTCTAAATCCATCGGATAGTCTCTTTAGATAAGCTTACAAATTAGTGAGTATGTTTTTAAGTCTACTCCATTCTTTGTTAGGACTGTACTTTTTAGGGTTCCGTAGCCAAATGGCAAAAACGGAACCCTTATAGATTCGTCATGTCTGTCTGTCTGTCTGTCTGTCCGTCCGTATGTCACAGCCACTTTTTTCCGAAACTATAAGACCTATACTGTTGAAACTTTGTAAGTAGATGTATTATGTGAACCGCATTAAGGTTTTGACACAAAAATAGAAAAAAAACAATAAATTTTGGGGGTTCCCCATACTTAGAACTGAAACTCAAAAAAATATTTTTCATCAAACCCATACGTGTGGGGTATCCATATCTATGGATAGGTCTTCAGAAATGATATTGAGGTTTCGAATATCATTTTATTCTAAACCGAATACTTTGCTCGAGAGACACTTCCAAAGTGGAAAAAAGTGTGTCCCCCCCCCCCGTAACTTCTAAAATAAGATAATGATAAAACTAAAAAAAATATATGATGTTTATTACCATGAAAACTACCAGCGAAAATTGGTTTGAACAAGATCTAGTAAGAAGTTTTTTTTTAATATGTCATAAACTGCAATTTACCTTTCATTCAATCAACTCAAATATAAAAATTAAAAAAAAATACTACTAAGGAACCCTTCATGGGCGAGTCCGACTCGCACTTGGCCGCTTATTAACATTGAGTATAAACACCACAAAGAGCTAGGTTTGTAATTAGAAGATAATTCTTTAAAGTACGCCATGAACACATTTTCTGAAAAAGAATGCGTATTCTTGCTGTTTTGCCATTTTATGAAATTTTGGTAGGTACGCTAATAGATATTTTTCCTTGGAGTTTTCAGGTAATAAACTTTCTACAACGTTAAGGGCTTCACATCTTATATCGGGCGGTGTACAACATAAATCATTTTCTTCGTAAGTAGTACTTGTAGACATTTTAATTAATAAATAACTATAATTTCAACAGTGAAAACGAGTTGCAAAAAATGTTTCGCTATGGCGGGAAAAATTAATCAGTCAGTTTTCCTATGCGCGCACATTGCGATCGGCCACAGACTAAAGAGATAAGTTTTTTTTTTCGCGCATAAGATTTGCGCCTATTCTGCCACGTACAAAATGGGGAATTTAAAGTTTTCTTTTATTACAGAGAAAACAAAAGTTATACTTGAGTGAAAGTATTATTTATTAAACACGTACGAGTTAAAATTATCTATTTAACTCAACCAATAAAATAAAATAAAAAATCTATAACTCACTAGTGAATTATAGATTTTTTTAAAAATTTTATTGGTTGAGTTCATGGAATTGTATATGTACTTGCGTTGAATTGCTTTGTTCTTATTAAAAAAGTTTTTATTCAAAAAAAGATCGTGTTCAATAGAACAAACAAATTAATGTTCCTATTGCTTGCTCATTTCATGCAACTTCTTATTTAAATAGATAATTTTAACTCGTACGTGTTTAATAAATAAAACTTTCACTCAAATATAACTTTTGTTTTCTCTGTAATAAAAGAAAACTTTAAATTTCCCATTTTGTACGTGGCAGAATAGGCGCAAATCTTATGCGCGAAAAAAAAAACCTCATCTCTTTTTAGTCTGTGGCCGATCGCAATGCGCGCGCATACTAAGTATAATATAAAACTGATTAATTTTGCCCGCCATAGCGAAACATTTTTTACAACTCGTTTTCACTGTTGAAATTATAGTTATTTATTAATTAAAATGTCTACAAGTACTAGTTACGAAGAAAATGATTTATGTTGTACACAGCCCGATATAAGATGTGAAGCCCTTAACGTTGTAGAAAGTTTACAACCTGAAAACTCCAAGGAAAAATATCTATTAGCGTACCAAAATTTCATAAAATGGCAAAACAGCAAGAATACGCATTCTTTTTCAGAAAATGTGTTCATGGCGTACTTTAAAGAATTATCTTCTAAGTACAAACCTAGCTCTTTGTGGTGTTTTTACTCAATATTAAAAAGTACAGTCCGAACAAAGAATGGAGTGGACTCAAAAACATACTCTAATTTGTAAGCTTATCTAAAGAGATTATCCGATGGATTTAGAAGCAAGAAATCAAAGGTTTAATCGTCTGACGATATTGAAAAATTTATAAAAGATTCCTAGTGACGAAACACCAAGTACATCCAATGATTGGATTTCACCTACCTACACGAATAATGAGCCATCTCAAATTACAATAGAACATGAAGTATTTCAATAAATAATCTATCTGTTGAGACCGCTATGTCATCAAAAACAGTTAATTATAATTTTACTAACTGCACATTTACTTATTGTTTCTCTAAATAAACTTTTTATCTACTAAATAAAATGAGTTTTTATTGTTATTTTATTCACAAGTGTGTTGAAAAACGTCGTATGATACACGTGTGTATTGATGATTACCGTCCTTGGCTCTCTTAAGACCCTCGCCTACGGCTCGGGTCTCAATGGCGCCGCGGCGGTAATCACCAATGTTACACACTAGTACCATAATGTACTATTACATCATTGTTGGGCACATTTTTATAACCTGTGTAGTGTAATATCCCATTGTTGGGCAAACGCGTTCCCTTCTAGCTTCCACGATTAACGATCCAAAGCAGCTAGAGGCCGTCCACTCATGTAGCATTCAATGTCGTCCCTCCATCTTTTCCTCGGCCTTCCCCTACGCCGGCGTCCTTCTGGAACTCATAACGTCGCCTTTCTTGCCCATTTTTCCAGTCTCATACGACAAACATGTCCTTCCCATTCCCACTTCAGCTTTGCCGTTTTGACACCTACGTCGACAATTTAGGTCTTGAGGCGTAGTTCGGTGTTTCTTACCCTATCGATTGCGCTTACGTCGAGTTCATTGCGCTCTATGAAAATAGTTTAGCTACATCATTATCATCACGATCATCAGCAGGTTTTTTTATTCTTCACTGCAGGAGCAAGAAAAATATATCTGACCACATTCATTTAAAAAAAAAACCTTTAAGTTAATAAACCGGTATGTAGTCATTTTATTAAAACGTTTTTGCTCGACTGTACCACGCCTACCCATCGCCATATAAACGTAATTATTACCCTTCCGTCCTCACTAGATGGCGCAGTATGTATCGATTAAAACCACGGAAAACATTAAAATCTTTTATTACCATTATTTGAACAAAGTAATACTCTAACTTATTAAATATGATTTTTATGAGCTGCAATAAATATTTTTAAAGCACTTTCTTTGTCTATTTCACGAAATTCAGAAATATTTGTCTAAAAGCACAATTTTTGGTTTTTAATTATGTCACTAGATGGCACTTTGTGTGCTTTAAGGTTTTTTGTGGGATTATATTGATGGCAGCACCGTCTTTACTATAAAGCGTAGGTACTAACTCGTCCGTAAGCATAGATTATACAAATGATACCTACCTATTATAATATCTTGTAATAATGTACCTCAGAGTAAAATATACTACGTACACTGTGTACAAACAAAATCGTATTCGTATCATTTTGCGCTGAATTTTGTTTCTAGAACAAAGTACCTAGGCGACCGAGCTTTGCTCGGTTACATCTCAAACATTAACAATTTTTTTTTAAACTTGTCTCAAAACAATGCAAAATAAAAAAAATATATAAACTTAAACATAAAAAAAAACAAAAGTAAGTCACCGAGTGGGATTCGAACCCGTAACACTCTTTCTAGCGGTCGCTATCCTTAACCACTGAGCTAAATCAAGGCGGTCGCGGCGCGACGAAATTAGCGACCATATTCTGCGTGGAAAGAAAAACGCATGAAAACTCGAAAACACGCGTTTTCCCATGCTGGTCTGGGAGAAATGAAAAAACTTAGAATGTACCAGCTGCTTCTCTTCCCGTGCAGATCGTAAAAGCCGATCGAGGGAATGGGCAAAAATGCGAATCATGTTAACAGGCGATGCGGCTAGCAACCCATCTCTGTATTGGTTGCTTTTCCATCTTCTCGCCCACCATGACGCTAAAAGTGGCTTTTGGGTCTTGCGGCCCTGGGCTCTGCATAGAGCCGCAAGACCCAAAATGCTCTGTCTGCCCCATTAGGGATAAAGACGTGATAGTATGTACGCGTTTTCCCAAACATAAAACTAATCTAGATCGATTGTTTACCCCCGAAAACCCCCATATACAAATTTTCAGCGAAATCGTTAGAGCCGTTTTCGAGATCACAGAAATTTTTATAAATAAATATATATATATGTATATGTCGCAGTTGAATTGTATAATCCGTTGTTATTCAAAAACTCTAGCTGTTTGGCAATACAGCTCGGTTTTGTAAAACAGCTGAAAATAGTTCAGCTCGATTGTCAATGAGTTACGTAATTACGTTTAACAAAACAGCTAGCGTTGACATGGCATACAGGGTTACTATTATTGAATAAAACTGTGTTACCAAACGAAATAATATATGAGGAGACAATAGTTGTTCTTTATTATTTTTATATTACTCGTGGGATGGAAATAAAACCGCAATTCAACTTCTTACTAAATAATTCAGTCTCCAACATCAAAAAACACCAATAAAGAATGATAATCAGCTCGATGCAAATGGATTAGAAATATAGAAATTTTGTAAACCAGACAACTCAATGGCGCAGCGATTTCTTACGGCCAATTGATTCACGTGAATTTTCCATCTTGCTAGAAGGCGGGCGTCGAAATAACAATATGGGATCCAAGCTAAAGCTCTGCTTTATTCTTTTCAATCTTTTGCACTCCGAAATCACAAACGATGGCCCCGTTGTCTCTTGATAAAAACAGCTTAGTCCCGGAACGCGGCGAAGAATTTACTTTATCGGAGGCCATATTTGTTGTTATGACACTGACACGTCACAAGCCACAAGACCCACAAGTGGCAGAATTCCGAACTAATCGTTTTTCAATCTTACGTTAGCTAGTTTGTTAAACGTAACACATTGGACGTTCTAGCTGAATGATTTTCAGCTATATTATAAAACCGAGCTGTAATGCCAAACAGCTAGAGTTTTTGAATAACAGCTGATTATACAATCCAACTGCGACATATATATGATATATATATATAAAGTACCTGGGCGACCGAGCTTTGCTCGGTTACATCTCAAACATTAACTACTTTTTTTTAAACTTGTCTAAAAACAATGCAAAATAAAGAATTATATATAAACTTAAACATAAAATAAAATAAAAGTTAGTCACTGAGTGGCATTCGAACCCGTAACACTTTTTCTACCGGTCGGTATCCTTAACCATTGAGCTAAAATCAAGGCGGTCGGCGCGACGAAATTAGCGACCATATTCTGCGTGGAAAGAAAAACGCATGAAAACTCGAAAACATGTGTTTTTCCAAACATAAAACTAATCTAGATCGATTATTTACCCCCGAGAACCCCCATATACAAATTTTCAGCGAAACGTTAGAGCCGTTTTCGAGATCACAGAAATTTATAAATATATATATACTAGCAGTCCATCCCGGCTTCGCCCGTGGTACATACATAGCCTATGTCACTCAGGGATAACATACCTATCCAACAGTGAAAGAATTTTTAAAATCGATCCAGTAGTTTCGGAGCCTATTCAATACAAACAAACAAACAAAACTTTCCTCTTTATAATATTAGTGTAGATACAAGAATTGCTCGTTTAAAGGTATAAGATAAGATACAAGAATTGCTCGTTTAAAGGTATAAGATAAGATAAGATATATAAGATATCATTGAAAAAGGCACACGCCGTACGAACTAAAGGTACTTAGTATCTTATTATGCATGTCATAAAAACATCGAAATATGGTTTATATTGTAATACCTAACTACTTATCCGAAATACTAAGTGACGATTATCATAGCTGGAGATGTTAGGTAAATCGTAACGTCCGCAACCGTAACACCCTAACACCTGATATACGAGCACAGGTACTTAGCTATACCTAGGTAGATGCTCGTTCAATGAATCAACATGTTGCGGGTCAACACGTACTTACCTACCCCGTGTACCTACCTAAAGCAGAAGTTTGGATATAAGTAGACCGGCGGCGAACACATTCACACACCTGAGTAAGTCAGTGGCATCGTACGACTACGTACCTATCGAACTTTATCAAATTCCAAAGAACTTTAAATATGATACGGAAATATGGTGAATAAATTTTAAAAAAAAGTAGATAGGTATCTTTTAGTTGTATCACATAGTAATAATATACTACGTACAAGTTGTATTGTGTTCTACAACATGAAAGGGACATACCTACCCGTAATAAATCGAACCACAGGCTATACTAGATCACTAGTTTTTTATATTTTAAATTAACCTTAGGTACCTACTGTCCCACTGATGAGCAAAGGTCTCCATTTTTATTTATTTTTATTTATATTACGATGATATTACATAAAAGTAAAAACGACATTTCCATTGGCTGCACACAGCACACAGTTCTTTGAAGATTACATGCATCGAACTAAAAATAATTCAAATCAAGTGAAGCTGATCTCGATATATAAATAGTACCACAGATTACTAATAAGTTACGTAGTAACTTATTAGGTATAAGTTAGGTACGTAACTTATAAGTTACGTAGTAACTTATTAGTAATCTGTGGTAGTACTCAGTACCTACCTATTAGATTTCCATACTCTTTTTCACTTTCCCCGACAAAAAAAAGATAAACCGCCTGGTAAATAAATTTGTTATACGTATTCAAATTTCTTATGAGTATCTACATACCTATCACATTGCAAGAGGTTCTTTTTTTTGTAAGAAGGTAGGTAGGTACTTAATATAATTTTGCAATTTTTTACGTAGAACGATTCATTAATTATCATAATTTGCATGAAAGAAATGAGAAATGCTTACTTACCATACCTACCTAGATATTTCTGAAGTTATACATATATGAATGGTTAGTGGTGTCATTTTTTGAAATGCGAAGTCACTAAACGCACGGTTTTTTGTATGGAAAAAACATTCGTTATTGTAACTCTGCGTTTCATAAATGGCACTTACTTCAAACACGTTTTTAAATTTGATATTTTTAACATAAATAATTGACGCGTCGCTGTCCTGCATTCGAATCTGTTAATTTTAACACCCCTCGTGCGGCGCGCGCGGCTGCCTACCCCTTGTAGGTATGGCGCGATTACGGGTTACGTACGTAGGACAGCATAAACAATGGCCAAAATGTGTATTATCAATATTATCATAGATTCAAGATATTATGCCTAAACATTTGTTTTCTCGCTAACGCCATCTAGTGACGAACTCTTAAACAGTTACGATATGCTTTCGCGGCTTTGGCTAGTCCTGTGTGCTGCCATCTCTGCGAGTTGCTGGAACTAGAAACGCCTACTCAATTTGCCTACTTAAGGCCGGTCCAAAAGTTTCTATGGCGTTGGGTATCTGTTACGTTAGTAATTATATTATCTTTGACTGTACCTTAATATCCATATCCACCGTAATGGTAGATAATGTGGATATGGACAATAAAGCCATGCTAACTACTTTTATAGCGAGGTCTAACGGTTGGACAAAGTCGTAACATGTTCCTAATGATATAATCCGACATTGGCATATAAAAGATATGATATAACACAAAAAGGGTTTGTATTGTTCATTATTACAAGATTTTATTTACCTACTTAGTTTCGCCTGTCCTGTTGTCTGTTTATCTGTAAACAAAATTTGACCCTCTTCCCGGATTCCTATTGAGCTGAAATTTTGCACGCATACGTATAGAGCGTGACAACGCAATTTTACAATGACATTAACCACTAATTTAATTTTAAAACAAAAATACAATAAAGCTCGTAACTACGCAAACTCACTGATTCGTAAAAGTAAAAATAATACAATGAAAAAGGAAATCATTGAAAATAAAAAAAATCATGTACACCTTTGGCAAATCTTGAATAGAATAACTGGCAGAATTAAAAAATCTGTTGATGATGTTATATTAAAAGCTTTTGAAAAACAAAACTCTGTAAAACAAATAGCTAATAATTTTGCAAATACATTTGATCATAATGTCAAAAAGATTATATTAAAATGTCCGAAACCATTATTAAGTGACTCATCTCATAGGGCCCCTGCAAATGTAAGTATGCGATTTATTCCTGCAAATACAAATTCAATTAAGAAAATTATTAACAATACAAATATTAAAAAAGCGCCAGGTATAGATGGCATTAGAGCTATCGATATAAAAATACTCACTAATAAAATAAACTCGGCTATAACTAAATTCATTAACTTGAGCGTCTCAAATGGTAAATATCCGGCTCTTCTTAAAACTGGAATAGTCCGACCAATACACAAGAAAGGCAGTACAACAGAATATGACAACTTTAGACCGATAACTATATTGTCCATTTTGGATAAAATTACTGAAAAATTTATAAGCAATCAAATATACGACTACTATGATAAAAATCACATTCTAAATGAAAAGCAGTACGGATTTCAGCCCAACAAAAGTACAACACAGCTTCTATCGTTTTTTACGGATAGTATATATAAACATTTAGACAACAAAAAACACGTAGTGGTTGTGTTTATTGACTACAGCAGGGCCTTTGACACTCTTAGACATGACACTCTTATAGATAGTTTAGAAGACACTGGAATCAGAGGAAAGCTGCTTGAGTGGTGTAAGGATTATTTAAAAGATAGAAGTTATGTAGTCAAGGTTTCTAATGAATTTAGTTATAAGGTAAACGCAACTGAAGGAACGGCGCAAGGTTCTGTTTTAGGTCCACTTCACTACCTCGCCTATGTAAATAGCCTTGCAAATGTAATCAAAGATAGTGAAATTTTTCAATTTGCAGACGACACCTGCCTGCTAGCAACAGGAAAAAGCGTAAAAGAAGCGATTGTGAAATTGCAAAGAGATTTTGATAGTCTGAGTAAATGGTCACATGACAACGGTTTAGTACTTAATGCAAACAAAACAAAATTAATGTACATAAGCACTAGTCAAAATAGACAGGACGAAATACCTAAATTAATTGCGCACAATCATGCATGCTTACACAAACAAAATGATAAGATCTTGATGTCGTGTGACTGTGATTCGATAGACATAGTTGACAAGCATACATATCTGGGACTAGTATTTGACGATAGAGCTAATTGGAAAGAACATACCAGACATGTTTGTAATAAACTGAGAAGTATTTTGGCAAAATTTTCCATTATAAAATATCAAGTGCCGTACCAAACATTGTTGATACTTTATAAATCTCTAGCAGAATCAATCATTTCGTATGGTCTGTCAAGTTATGGCAGAACAAACAAAACCAACATTAACCAAATTTATTCGCTACAACTTCGTATCTTGAAAAAAATCGTACCTAAAAATATAAAAGATAAATGTAATGAAGAATATTATAAATTATTTTCAATATGCAAAATTATACCTATTCATGAAAAAATAAAATTTACGTTATTAAAAGAGGAATTTTTTAATGAAAAAATACAAAACAAAATCAACACCAAACATAATAAAATAACTACACGTAGATCATCAGAAAATAAACTTTTACTTCCGAAATATAATAACCTACACGGAAAAAGGACATTACAGTATATGGTACCAGATCTTATAAATCAATTACCAAAAGAATTAAAAACACAACTAAATAAAAAAAAATTAAAATTTAAGTTAAAAAAATACTTTATTCAAAACATACCAATTTAGGCTCACATCACATATTGAAATATATTAGTGTTAAAATAAAATAAAAAATTAAAATTAAAAAAAAAAACTTACCGCACTCATGTTGGACTAGTAAAACTAATCGGAAATAAAACATCAACCTATATACAGTTGTTTGCTCGAGCTTCGAGAACCGGTTCCGCCGGGGCGACGGTGCTCGCACTTATTGTGTCACAGCGTATTTGTAATAAGTTCATTGAAGATGTTTGATTATCACGCTTGTAAATTAACATAAGTTACATGATTGATGGGTAGATATAGTTTATGGCAATTCCAACGTTTGGAAAATCTCTAGTGAGATTATATAGCGTTGTTTGTGCATACATTTGATTGTAAATTATTGTTTGAAATAAATAAATAAATAAAAATACATGGAGTTGACTTTGGCTTGTAACACTGGTGGCAGGTTTTACCCCCGAGTTTGAATGCCTTTCGGTTTGTCTGCATCGTAGCTCTCGAACGGATAGACCGATTTCTATTCTTATATTATAGACGACCTCCGTGGCGTAGTGGTCACCATGCTAGTCCGCCACCCAGAGGTCCCGGATTCGATTCCCGGTCAGGGCAAGTTGGAAAATGGCTTTTTTCAAATTATCCTGGGTCTTGGATGTTTATCTATATATGTATATGTTATAAAATATAGTATCGTTTAGTATCCCATAACACAAGTCTCGAACTTACTTTGGGGCTAGCTCAATCAGTGTAATTTGTCCCTATATATTTATTTATATTATTTATTCGGTTTTTACTTTAAGCAAGTTTTATGAAAATCGGTTTAGTTACTGGGTGGGGGGAACAAATCTTACTCTTTCACGGACGTTTACAGGATGTTACCGACAACGTATCTAATACAGTCTGAGTATCAAATTCGGTACGTTTCTGCCCGGGTAACACACATGCGCTTATATACGGTAAATTTAAGCTACATACCATCACTGGTTTCCGATCTTCTTCTACTTATCGTGTGTGTTAGTGACTAACACTAGTGTCAGAGTTTTTAAACCGCCTTAAAGGCCTCTGACATGGTTTTAGGTAACGATCAATGTCAAAGACAGTGACCGGGACCGACGGCTTAACGTGCCCTCCGAAGCACGGATCATCTTACTTATCAGACAATCAGGTGATCAGCCTGCAATGTCCTGACCAAACTAGGACAACAACACAAAGTCGTTGCCCCTGCCGGGAATCGAACCCGCGACCTCCGGGTATGAGTCGAACGCTCTAACCACTACACCACGGAGGCAGTTTTACTGGTTTCCGATGAAGGAAAACATCGTGAGAACACGAGAAATGGAGAGTGACAAACCACTCTCTTGTCTTTTCTCTTTTATAAAGCTACGTTGTGCACGACTATTTAAAACAACGAACAGCTCGTCATCCTCCCGTATTCCCTGATGCATCCTCAGCGGTAACGCTTCAGAACTCGGGGTCCGCTGCCTAACTTAGGAGATTTGACGAGGTTGTTGGTTTTTACACAGAGCGACTGCTGTCTGACCTCCGCAACCCAAAGGGTAGACCAGAACCAAACCATGGATAGGTTTGAGCAAACGCTAGATGGCGTTCGGGAACAGTTTATACGTGCCTTCCGAAAAACGAATTTTTTTTTTGGAAAATCAAGTAATTCAAGTCCGAAATATCCTAACCAAATTGGAAACAACTTTTAGCTTCCCAGTGGGATTCAAACCCACGACCTCCGGGATCATACTAGACCACGGAGGCAGTCAGAAGAAGAAGAGGCAGACTATGGCTCTTGAAAATAGAAGAAGGAACGATCTGTATAAATGACAATTTTGGAACGGACTGTATCTACAAAGCTTAATAAAATTCGCGTAGAAATCAGGTCACCAGTAATTACTGTAACGATTCGATACTGTTTAATAGGATTCAAATCGGGTAAACATTGTTAAGAAAGAAACAATTTACTTAAAATGAGGTGCACATTTTTATAAGACAAATTTTTACTCAAACCGAAGTTTTCTTTATCTTAACATGTTCATGCTTTAATATTTGACGACCTCTGTGGCGACTTGGCGAGGTTCCGGGTTCGAACCCCGGTCAGGGCAAGTTGGAAAATGGCCTTTTTCAAATTGTCCTAGGTCTTAGATGTTTATCTTTATATATATATAACTTTTTTAGAAGAAAATAGTTTACCTATCCAAATTGCAGAGCCGTGCATTCCTTAGAGACATTGAGACTTTGTCTAACTAATCATGGCACAAGTATGGCACTTCATAGAAACGGAGTAAAAAATATACCTAGTACTACTACAAACGAAATAATATGTCTGTGCACACGTCAAACGTGTGAGTTAAACAATCAGGGTCACCACTACAGAATTTGTTGCTTTGCTTACCTGTTTTTATCACTCGGAAATCTATATATATATAAACAATGATAATGTGCGCAGTTTCTCCCATTATGATTCAATAATCCTAAGTGACTTCCGTAACGTCAACGTGCTACTAGCAACAACCCTGTTTTACAGCCGCTTACAAGGCCCAAAGCGGGGGAGGTGTCGCGGGGACGCCAGATTGCGGGGATCATGTGAGTTCCCGTTCTGAATCTCCTAGGGTCCCGCAAAAATGCGTCCCAGTTCCCCGTCCCCGCTCCTCTCTTCCCGTTCTCGCCTTGTTGTGTGTGTTGAGGAGTAACACACACATTGACATGTGCACGGATGTAAAGTTTCGTTTGTAGTAGTAGTAGGCATTAATGATACTCCGCTTCTATGAAGTGTCATACCTGTGACGGGAGTAAGTATTATACCTATATTTACTAATCACGTCTTTATATCTGACGAGTCAGACAAAGCCAAGGACAGTGGAATTCAAATAGCAGCTTGTAAATTCAGAAGGAAATTAGATCAGCATTTTATAATTAGTTCTAAAAGGTCTGAAAGTTAATCGCTAGTATCTTAACAAAGTTTTGTCCTGAGGGATTTTTAAACTCCAAATCCTTAACGAAGATTGAAGACTGAGGCTTTCGCGGTATTGTAGCCTTGATGGATTGCAGGTCGTTTGAGATTTATTTCAGTACTTACCTAGATTTTTTTATTTACTATTTTGATTCTGATATTTTTATTCCATGCTGGTCTGGGAGAAACGAAAAAACTTAGAATGTACCAGCTGTTTCTCTTCCCGCGCAGATCGTAAGAGCCGATCGAGGGAATGGGCGAGATTTGAATCACGGTAATAGGCGATGCGGCTAGCAACCCATCACTATTTTGATTCCGCCCACCACCACGCTAAGCGTGGCCTTTGGGCCCTAACGGCCCTGGGCTCTGTCTACCCCGTCAGGGATAAAGATGTGAAAATGTATCTGTAACTGTATAGTTTGCCAGCTCTTAGAAAACGAAGAGGAGGCGTTAAACTTGGCATTTGTGTCCCGTGGGCCTAAGCTATATCATGATCATCATCATGACTGATCACTTGTTTTTAACCTCTGATAAAAACGAGGGGTGTTTGTTATAAGTTTGACGCTAATGTTTGTCTGTGTCTGTCTGCGGCATTGTAGCGCTCGAACGAATGGACCGATTCCGACGTGGCTTTTTACATAAAAGAAAGTTCCCGTGCGGTGGTTCTTAGCTATAATTCATAAAAACGATTTAGCCGTTTAAAAGTTATTAGGGATTAATGTTTGAAAGTCAGGGTTTTCACTGCCTTCGTGGTGTAGTGGTTAGAGCGTTCGGCTCATACCCGGAGGTCGCGGTTTCGATTCCCGGCGGGGGCAACGAGTTTGGGTTATTGTCCTAGTTTGGTTAGGACATTGTAGGCTGATCACCTGATTGTCTGATAAGTAAGATGATCCGTGCTTCGGAGGGCACGTTAAGCCGTCGGTCCCGGTCACTGTCGTTGACATTGGTCGTTACTTAAAACCATGTCAGAGGCCTTTAAGGTGGTTTAAAAACTCTGACACTGTTAGTCACTAACACACACGATAAGAAGGGTTTTCCGTAGCAAATGAACAATATTAGATGGCCCTACGGATATCTATTGGTATATGTAGTTCTACTAATCAACACTAGATGGCTTTCTTGACAGTCGTAGGTTTTTTAATTTGCCTAGCTATGTCTAGATATGTTTTTAGAGAATAAAAATAGGCTTTTATTATAAAAGCTTGCCTTTATAGGCCTAGTACCATTAGAACGAAAAGTAATTAGGTTTAAGGCTTTCAAGAAAAGCTTTTATATTTTTTTGAAGCTTTGATTTATTACAGAAAGATATTCCTATTTGATAATTCCTTTTAACTTTGTATCGTTTTCATGATATACATATTTCAATAATAGGTTTGTCATTAATTTCTTAACTATCAGTGTCTAAAGAAATACCTATATATTTTCCTATTCGTAAAGTCAAAGTTAAAAATAATTTATTTATCTTTGGATATTTGTATCACTTGATAAATTATTGGCAATTTTCCTTTAGATTTCTTAAGTTGTTATTGTCAGATCATTTGCTTACAGTCGAATTTATTGCCACTTCTTCATAAAACTACAATGTTAAATATGTAATGTGACAATTTGACTTGTTTCAAAAAGGTTAGGCTACAGGACTAATTTTCTAAAGATTTTTCTCAAATTGTTTATATCCTTCGTTTCCAAAATATTGAGCGCCAAAATCCAAAAATCAGATTTTTTCACTATATCGGACATAACTTTTGACTTTGTCAAATATCTTTTTGCACTTTACAGCTCTCGTAAATAAGCGTCTTTTGAGCCTCATTTGAATATCATCATCATCATCAGGTCTCTTTATCTCCACTGCAGGAGCACGACCCTCTCTGTACTACCAGAGCCAAACTTAGCCAGAGTAGTCAGAGGACTTTGAATGTCATATGTTTACAACTCTCCGAAAAATAAGAGGAACGAACTAAAAGACATTTCCAATGTCAAAACATCAAACATTGTTCCCCAAAATGCCACATTACTGTTCCGACCAACTAATTCCATTACACAATGTGGGCCGCCCTTGAAAAGGGACCGCAAATTTTTCCGACATCACCCCCCCTCCCCTCCCCCCGTGACCCGGTCACCCCTTCATGCCTTTATTATGAAGATAACTATAGGCGCAGCTTTTCCTGTAAGTAAAACTTGGTCATAGAATGGCCTGTTTAACAATATATAAGGCGTAACAAAATATACTGAAACTATTTTAATGGTGAATTCAGTCCATGATACTGATCAACTTTCCCCAAGTAACACGTATCGAAATATGAAAAATAATTTTGGCTATCCGTAAAAACTCGAGTAGGCATTTTCTAATAATCGGTAAACATACATAAAGTATAAAACATTCCGACAAATTGACGACCTCCTCCTTTTTGAAGTCGGTTAAAAACAATCAAAAAGCTATATATCACACACACAGTTCGCTTAAAACCGTATTTACGAGTTTCTTCCCGGGAAAGTTGTCGCAACTCAATTTGCGCCCGACGCGAGGAACACCTGGGGCCGCGTGAGTCGATTGAAGTATGTTATTGTTGTGTAAATACAACATGGAAGGGATATACCCGTAATAAATCGAACCACGGGCTTTGCTAAATTTGATCAGCAGATCGAAGTTTGTATGGAAAGCCAAAAATTATATTTCATATTTGCACATATGTTCTTTAGGGAAAGTTGTTCACTATCACGGACTGAATTTACCCTTACAATAGTTTCAGTATATTTTGTTACACCTTATATAAAAGAGACTAGCTAAGACATGCTTAATTTTCTGAAATTTACGGAGTCCAGGCTGTCCCCATTTAATAAAAATTCTTCATCATCATTATCATTTCAGCCGCATATCGTCCACTGTTAGACATAGCACATCCACCCACAAGGTGGTCTGACGTCCTGACCAAGGTCAGGACGTCAGACCACCTTGTGGAGGCGTGGAAGGCGCTGGAAACAAGCCACTCTAGAGGTAGATCGGTGATTTTGAAAATCCTTGGGAGTGATCTTAAAATAAATTATTTGAAAGTAAACGGAGACATCATTTAAAATTTTGTCTTGACCAAGTCCTAGTTAACCCATCAAACTATTTTATGAACTACTGTTAACAGTTTAAAGTAAACGTGAGCCAAATGTGGCCGTTGGTATTCCGCAAGTGTGAGTAGAAAACCTTTACATTCTCACTTTAAAATATAAATAGTAGATCAAGAAATAGTTTCAAGGGTTATCTAGAGCTTGATCAAGGAGCTAGAAATTGGTCATAGGAACTCTTTAATAAACTCATAAGCCGTGTGGTTCCCGGCAGAGTAGAATAGGGCCACTCTAAGTCCTCCCATGGATGTCGTAGAAGTAGGCGACTTAGGAAATACAAGCTAAACAAAGCTTATAAACATCAATGAGACCTCTCCAACCCGTCTGGCCAGCGTGGAGAGTGTGGGCCATGTCCTCTGGCTGCTCTGGTCAAGTATGGCTCTGGTAGAACAGAGAGGGTCGTGCTCCTGCAGTGGAGACAAAAGACCTGATGATGATGATGATGATGAATAAACTCATAGGACTGAACTCCATTTAGTTTGGGGTCATCCGATTTTTCTTGAAGACCTCTTTAAACTTTAAAGTTCATTGTTTTAGTTTTAGATAAAAGAATGTTTTATCTAAAACTAACACTCCCATGCTGGTCTGGGAGAAACGAAAAAACTTAGAATGTACCAGCTGCTTCTCTTCCCGCGCAGATCGTAAAAGCCGATCGAGGGAATGGGCAAAAATGCGAATCATTTTAACAGGCGATGCGGCTAGCAACCCGTCAGTGTATTGATTGCTTTTCCATCTTCTCGCCCACCATGACGCTAAAAGTGGCTTTTGAGTCTTGCGGCCCTGGGCTCTGCATAGAACCGCAAGACCCAAAATGCTCTGTCTGCCCCACTAGGGATTAAGACGTGATAGTATGTATGTATGTATGTAATGTTTTATAAACAAAATAATAAATTATTACTTGTTAATTGACTATAAAATTAAATACAAACTTACGTATTACATCTAAAAATATAAAAAATGTGCGTCGGCCGGGAATCGAACCCGGATCAACTGCTTGGAAGGCAACTATGCTGACCATTACACCACCAACGCAGGTGATATACTGGTTCTTTATGTCAGTCAGTACAAATGAGCAGTTTTTATTTACACAGCTGTTTTCAGACTTCAATTGACAATTTGAAAATGTATTATTACCACCTACTATATATATTGTATTGGTACCACCCGAAGCCCGCGACTTTGTTCGCGTGGTCTTTGTGCCTTCGGAAAATGCTCATGAGGTTGAACAACTTCGGCTAAGGCGTAATATATTTCTTATAGTTTAGCTGGACCATTATAGTTCTGCATCAGGTGTTCCATTTTCCAAAATCAATTCTACCCTATATATTGCCTAGGCTTAACAGCAGCCATACAGGCTGTAAATCTGTAACCTTGCCATATTCTCAGACGTACTACCGATCATACTGAACAACTTTCCCCAAAGAATCTCTATTGAAGAAAGAAATGTCGAAATATGAAAAAAATTGGACTTCCAATACAAAATCGATTAGCTGATTAGCAATTTTGTAAGGGCAACCATTTTTTTTTTCATATTTCGACCTATGTTCCTTGGGGAAAGTTGTTCAGTATGATCGCTATAGGTACGTCTGAGAATATGGCAAGGTTACAGATTTACAGCCTGTATAACAAAAAATAGTTCCTTGGGAAAAGTTGTTCACTATCACGGACTGAATTCACCCTTAAAATCCGCTATTTTCCAACAAGCCAAATCAGATACTTTTTCTGAACGTCAAAACAAACATTTTCTATGGAATTTGTATGAAGTACAGGCAGATGACGTCATAGTTTATTTGAGTCAAATAGCTCTCTTAATAAAAAAATAAAAAAACGACGGGTTGCACTCTGGGAGTGCCGGCAGAAGTGAAAACTTGAATATTAACGTTGTGCATTTTTGATATACGAAACAGCAGGCGCAGGCATACATTTTCGCCGCGCCGTAGAAAGAGAGGGGGATACTCCCTCTCCTACGCCGCGCCAGCTGTCTACTCTCCATCCGTCTTACGAATTTTCGATCAAGTCACGTGTCCTGACGCGAGTTTAACATTTTTTACCCATTCCAAAAAAAGTGCACAACGCCGCTAAAGAAGTTTTCACTTCAAAAATTCAGTAATAATAAATCTAAAATCGTATTGAAAATTGATATGATCATGTCAAGTGACATTATTTTGAGACTTTTTTCCTTAACAGTATCAAATAATTTATTTTTGACCCAGGAAAATACTCAAAAGTTTTAGTATATTTTGTTAGACTGTTCAAAAACCAAAAAACATTTCAACATTCCCATACAAATTTCTCGGGCGGCTACACACTTTAGTATGGAAATGCCAAATTTATTTTTTGTTATTTACTGTTATTATAATTCTAATATACTAAAGTGATTTAGCAAAGCCCGTGGTTCGATTTATTACGGGTATGTCCCTTCCACGTTGTATATAAACAACAATAACACACTTCAATCGACTCACGCGGCCCCAGGTGTTCCTCGCATCGGGCGCAAATTGAGTTGCGACAACTTTCCCGGGAAGAAACTCGTAAATACGGTTTAAAGCGAACTGTATGTGTGATATAGAGCTTTTTGATTGTTTTCAAAAACGAGGAGGTTAGCAATTCGTCGGATTTTTTTATGTGTTTACCGATTATTAGAAAATGCCTGGACCGATTTGGAAAATTGATTTTCTGTTTGAAAGGGTTAAACTTTTCAAGAGGTCCCATAACACAGAGTACTGAATACACATTTTATGAAAATGTCAATGATACTGAACAACTTTACCAAAAGAAAACATTTCGAAATATAAAGAGTTGTTTTTGGCCTCACATAGGTACAAGTTGACCGATCAGCTGATCCGAGTTTTTACGGATAGCCAAAAAATATTTTTCATATTTCGACATATGTTCCTTGGGTAATGTTGTTCACTATCACGGACTGAATTAACCCTCAAATAGTATATTTTATTAGACCTAATATACAAACAACAATAACACACTTCAATCTACTCACGCGGCCCCAGGTGCTCTTCGCATCGGGCGCAAATTGAGTTGTGACAACTTTCCCGGGAAGAAATTCGTAAATACGGTTTAAGGCGAACTGTGAGTGTGATATAGAGCTTTTTGATTGTTTTTAACCGACTTCAAAAAGGAGAAGGTTATCAATGCGTTGGAACATTTTTTTTAAGTTCACCGATTATTCGAAGATGCCTGGACCGATTTGGAAAATGTTTTTTCTGTGTGAAAAGGTACTTTACAAGTGATCCCATATACATTATATGAAAATCTCAATGATACTGAACAACTTTACCCAAAGAAAACATTTCGAAATATAAAGAGTTGTTTTTGACCTCACATAAATATTGACCGATCAGCTAATCCGAGCTTGTATGGAAAGCTAAAAGTTATTTTGCATATTGGCAATTATCACGGACTGAATTCACCCTTTAAATAGTTTCAGTATATTTCGCTAGACCATATATACAACGTGGAAGGAACATACTCGTAATAAATCTACGTTGTATACAAACAACAATAACACACTTCAATCGACTCACGCGGCCCCAGGTGTTCCTCGCGTCGGGCGCAAATTGAGTTGCGACAACTTTCCCGGGAAGAAACTCGTAAATACGGTTTGAAGCAAACTGTGTGTGTGATATAAAGCTTTTTGATTGTTTTTAAACGTATTCGTAGGAATCTTGAAGATGGCTGGATCGATTTGGAAAATCATTTTTCTGTTTGAACAGGTATACTTGTAAAGTGGTCCCATATAAATTTTATGAAAATCGGTTGGGATTAGGGTAAATACGGGTGTGAACAAAAATATATTTTTACCATTGGATAGATTTTTATAAAGTATGGTAGGTATGCGTATTTTTTCTTTTCTCTGATTAGACAATAATGACCAAGATAAGCGCATTTAAATTTCGCGTGACGTCACGTTTCGGTCAGCTCTGCTTTGTGTATGTAGTCATGTAGTGTAAACGTGTTTCTGTCTTTCGTTGTCGTATCTTTTCAAACTACGATTTCTAACCAAATATGACGCAAGTCACCCCCCACTCCGAAACTTCGAAGCGCTGTATCTTTGTGAATTTTTACTTCTTTGCTAAACAAAAAAATATGGGTACTTTATTTTGGGATCTAGTTGATGGACTTAGAAAAAAATATATTATTTACCAAGTCCATATCGTACTGCTTCACCTTGTGAATGGCGATGCGATCCAGCTCGGACATAGTGCGACGTCTCAAAAGAACTAAACCTTTTGAACTAGATGTCGTTTAAAAAAATACATTGATATTATAGTGCAGTGATGTGCTAGCAGAGACAAGAACAAAGTGCCTTCCCCTTAATAGAGACAGTAAGAAATGTGCCAATGGACACATTCTTAGACAATAACGTATAAAACGAGGTCAGTGTTAAATTACTTATTAGTCTGAGTTTAGGCTAGATTGTATAGTAGTATATATTAGTGTACTTAATTATTTTAGTTAAGGCCATACCTCAATTTTCCTGGGTCAAGTGCTGCCCCGTTTGAACTAAATCATTTCAAATGAAACTGGTGTATAATTTAAAATTTTGTCTTCATCAAGCTCTAGATACCCCTTCAAAGTAATTTTTAAACTACTATTTATAGTTTAAAGTCAGAACGTGAAGCTTTTCTGCGCCCATTAGCGAAAAACGGCCACTTTTGGCTAATGTGCGTAGAAAAGCTTCACGGTATCACTTTAAACTTCTTCTCCTTATCGTGTGTGTTAGTGACTAACACTAGTGTCAGTTTTTTTTTAAACCGCCTTAAAGGCCTCTGACATGGTTTTAGGTAACGACCAATGTCAAAGACAGTGACCGGGACCGACGGCTGAACGCTCTAACCACTACACCACGGAGGCAGTTTTAAACTTTTAAACTATAAACAGTAGTTCATAAAATAGTTTGAAGGGTTATCTAGGGCTTGATCAAGACATAATTTTAAATGATATCTCCGTTTCATTCCAAATGATTTATTTCAAATGGGGGCAGCACTAGACCCTGGAAAATTCAATTAGCCCCTTAAGTAGGTTTAAGAAAAGAAAGAAAAAAACAAGTCCACATCGTATTACCTAGCTCGGTAAATTTTGTTTAGAAAGATTACTTTATGTACCAAATCTGTTCTAGCTCAGGACAGAACAAACGTTTCATTACATCGTCCATCCATCTCGGTGTTCCAGAAAGGTATGTAAGTAATAAATGGCAAGCCTACTTCCATTATTTTGTATGTTTTTCGCTGGTTTTTATTTAGTTCCCGAAATTGGGTAACTAATGCTTCTTTCTTATGCACTTAATGTAGATTTACGTAATCGAACAGTGTGAACGACTCTATGCGTTTTGTTATGTCAAATAAATCTAAAATTAAATTAAAACGATCCTTATAAATTGCCTTCTGCTCCAAAATCAATGAAAAATTCACCATATATATCAAACTAGCTGAAGCGCGCGACTTCGTTCACGTGAACTTTATGTCTCTGGAAAATGCTCATCAGACTGAACAACTTTTACTAAGGCGGCATTTTTATCTCTTATAGTTTAGCTGGACCATTATGGTTCTGAATCAGGCGTTCCATTTTCCAAAATTATTTATACCCTATATGTTGCCCAGGCTTAATAGCTATATAACAAAAAAAGTTTCATTCGAATCCGTCCAGTATTTCCGGAGATTAGCGTGTACAAACAGACAAACAGACAGACATTTTATTTTAAATTCGTACTCTATTACTATGTCTCCATCGCCCCCATTTTTTTTTTGGAAATGTATTTAATGTACAGACACACTTTTCTTACTGTTTTATTATATGTATAGATTACTCAAAAACATACCCTTATATATATATATACATAGCCTATTCAGTGCGTAGGTACTAAATAAATACACCTTTCATGCTTGAAAACAATACTCTACTTCGACATATGAGTAAACTTAGAATGATTGACATGTTTAAACACTGCGATAATTACTATATTTTCTACATTTTCTATGATAATTGTCGCTCGGCACGCTAACTGATTTGTCACTTTCATTCTCAGCTTTCATTATAATCGACATTGAAAGTCATACCGCACATTTTTACTAAAATTCCCGCGTTGATTAATGAAGACATTAACATTGTATGTATAAATGTTACAGTTACAAAGAAACGTCAGTGTTTTACAATTTTTTGTTGAAAAATTGCAGAAGTTAAGTATCTCTCACACGAAATTGGAAAAATATACATTTTTATGCATTTTGTTGTCATAAATGAATATAAATATATATATTTTTTGTGTTATAGGATAGGGCGGCAAACGATACAAATACATACCTTTACAAATGTAGAGTTTAGTTTTGTTTAGTGGAGTACCTCCAGTAAAGTACACAGAGACTAGAAATTCTATTTAATAATGGGGTTGTATAATTTATAAAAGGTTAATGTGTAAGCAAATAAATTTTTGTCTCGATGTAGCTGACATGTCTTAAGACAAAAGCTCCAAAATAAATAAATATTTAAAAAAAACTAGAGTTGGTTAAAACTAAAATTATTTTTATAATTTCTTCATTAAGCTGTCTAAGAAGGCTGTATACTTACATGATTAAGTACATACTTACGTACTAAATACAGAATAAAAGTATAAAAAGTGTGCGTCGGCCGGGAATCGAACCCGGATCAACTGCTTGGAAGGCAACTATGCTGACCATTACACCACCGACGCAGATGGGTATGATTCATATTTTGTACTCTGTTTATATAAAACAGTTATAAGTCACGTACGACCCCATATTTATTTACACAAGTGTAACCTAGCCTAGATATTCACTACAATCCTTATTGATATTAAATAATGTATCTACTACAAACACTGCTGCACTCTCCCATGCTGGTCTGAGAGAAATAAAAAAACTTAGAATGTACCAGCTGCTACTCTTCTTACGCAGATCGTAAAAGCCGATCGAGGGAATGGGCAAAAATGCAAATCATGTTAACAGGCGATGCGGCTAGCAACCCATCACTGTATTGATTGCTTTTCCATCTTCTCGCCCACCATGACGCTAAAAGTGGCTTTTGGGTCTTGCGGCCCTGGGCTCTGCATAGAACCGCAAGACCCAAAATGCTCTGTCTGCCCCATTAGGAATAAAGACGTGATAGTATGTATGTATGTATACAAACACTGACTTATATAAACTCATATAAACAACTTGTACAGTTGTTCATAATAATATGACGCAAGACCCAAAATGCTCTGTCTCTCATCCGCTAGATGACAAGTCAAATCAGACACTTTTTTCGAAACGTCAAAACAAACATTTTATATGGGACTAGCTGAAGCCCGCGACTTCGTTCGCGTGAACTTTATGTCTCTGGAAAATGCTCATCAGACTGAACAACTTTTACTAAGGCGGCATTTTTATATCTCTTATAGTTTAGCTGGACCATTATGGTTCTGCATCGGGCGTTCCATTTTCCAAAATCATTTATACCCTATATGTTGCCCAGGCTTAATAGCTATATAACAAAAAAAGTTTCATTCGAATCCGTCCAGTATTTCCGGAGATTAGCGTGTACAAACAGGCAAATAGACAAACAGACAGACATTTTATTTTAAATTCTTACTCTATTACTATGTCTCCATCGCCCCCAATATTTTTTTTGGAAATATATTTAATGTACAGACACACTTTTTTACTGTTTTATTATATGTATAGATTTGTATGAAATTCAAAAGTGTGACGTCATGCTTTTTGAGTCAAATAGCGCTTTTAATATCAGTTATTCTGCATAAATAAATCTAAAATCATGTTGAAATTGGATATGATCAATGAAAAGTGACTCAATTTTTTGACGTTTTATTTTATACATCGTACCGAATAATTTATTTTGACAGTCATCTACCCATATGGGTAAAGACGTGATGAATAAATAAATATAAATATATAAGGACTGAAAGATATAATGGATAAATGGATAAATCACACTGATCGAACTTGGCCCAAACCACAGGAATAATATAAGTTATAAATCGCCGCTTGATCCAGTGTTTTGTGTTCTAACATAAATTCTTCTTCTTCTTATCGTGTGTGTTAGTGACTAACACTAGTGTCAGAGTTTTTAAACCGCCTTAAAGGCCTCTGACATGGTTTTAGGTAACGACCAGTGTCAAAGACAGTGACCGGGACCGACGGCTTAACGTGCCCTCCGAAGCACGGATCATCTTAGTAATCAGACAATCAGGTGATCAGCCTGCAATGTCCTAACCAAACTAGGACAACAACACACAGTCGTTGCCCCCGCTGGGAATCGAACCCGCGACCTCCGGGTATGAGCCGAACGCTCTAACCACTACACCACGGAGGCAGTGTTCTAACATAAATTAATAAATAATATAATCAAATAACATAACATCTTGTTTAAAAAAATCATTTTCACATCTTAGGAATAAACATTGATTTTATTCTATACGGAAAATACTCATCAGGCTGTAAAACTTTTGCTAAGGCGTCATTTTTATATTTCTTATAGTTTATAGCTGGACCATTATGGTTCTGAATCAGGTGTTTCATTTTCCAAACTCAATTATACCCTATATGTTGCCCAGGCTTAACAGCTATACAACAAAGAGGTTTCATTTGAATCCGTCTAGTACTTCCGGAGATCAGCGTGTACAAAGAGACAAACAGCCGGTATTTTTTTTTCTCTATACCTGTGTACATCGCCCCAATATTTTTTAAAAATATGTTCAATGTAAATACATATATTTTTTACTGTTTTATTATAATGTACAGATATTTTTGACTGACTATACTTTTGGTGCTCACTCACACTAATGCAAAACTGAGCTTTCGCCTCGAGGACTGTACCGCACGTGAAATACCATAAAGCCCTATAAAATATATACCGATAATGTATACATCATTCCTGTTATATTTCCAGGCAGGACCCTTCAAACGGTAAAGCCATAAGGAAACAGACCCCTTAAGAACGGTTATCAAATCGAACACAATGCCAGGTGACCATTAAATGGAAACGGGACAGGATTCCCTGGATACTGGGGTTTTATGGACAGGAACCGTTAAGGACAAAGTCCGTCTTATTATAAAACGCAGACAAAATTTGTTACTATGTTTAAACCAGTATCCGACGAAATCAAGTTGTCATTTTCTGATGAGACAGTGGCTTATTACTAGATGTCAACTTGATTTGGCCGAGTAATGGTTTAAACCTAGTAACAAAGTTAGTCTGCGTTTTGTAATAAGGCTGAGTGTGTTTGTTTGGTTCGAATTTTAGCCGCAGGATTTCATTTTGAACGGAGTTTGCATTAGCGCTTGTAAGAAATACATACATATGATATGGTCAGGTTAAGAGCCCTAGGTTATGGGCCCAGTACAGGTTTTCAAACTTTTTTACACAGGATGATCATGATACGCTCTCCAAGAAAACGGACTTATAAAATATCGCGTCTTTATCCCTAATGGAATAAAAAGAGCATTTTGGGGGTTGCGGCTCGAATCAGACAGAGCGGGGCCGCAGGACACAAATGCCAATTTCAGCGTGAAGGTGGAAACAGGAATCAAAATAGTGATGGTTGCTAGCCGAATCGCCTTTAAATTTTATCGAAATTTTTTCCTTTAATCGAAGTTCGGCTCCTATATAGATATCCGGATCAGTTTTAAGAAGTTTTTCAGTTCAATTCAAATATATATTTTTTATCACAGGATATTTATATAATTTCATATAATTGTCACTTTGTTGCACAATTGTTGACGTCAAATGGTTACTTACGGCTAAGTTAACTGCCGCTTCCTAAGTGCTGCATAAGAAACTGTAACAAACTGCATTGCAGCATTTTCTCCAACGACGTCAACTCACAATTCGCTACTTTCCTACCATTAAAATCAGAAACTATTACCTTAACGTCAATACAAACATTTTTAATGGAATAGAGAATATGCACGCATTTTTTTTATTTGCTTAATAAAATTCTTTTTAACCACAGTAAACAAATATGAAAGAATTTATAAAATATCTTAATCAGCGACGAACCTATGATACTTTAAAGTTTCAATTAGAGAGAGAAGTCCGATATGGACTGGTGACGTCATAAATACATTTGCTATAGAAAATAGCGTTTTTGCGAGTGAGATAGACATATTTTCGTAAAATCGCTATATCTCGTTCGTTTTTCCAAAAAATTTTTATTCCGTTTTCACTGTTAGTACTATACTTTCGAATATTTACGAATAAACTGGTTAGATAACACATATTCTTCTCATGCATATTCCATAACCTGCCATCTGTGAGCAGACCGGAATCCGGTCGACATGCATTGTTTTACTATTGTGTCTGGTATTTTGCACAGACAACAGGTTAATGGTATGAAATATAGACTAATGACGTCATAGTTTCTTGTCAAATGGCGGTCTGTATATCATTTTTTCTGCAATACTAAATTTAAAATCACATCGAAAATGGATATGATCAAGACAAATTAAATTATTTTGTGACGTTTTATTAACAGTACAAAATAATTTATTTTTGACCCAGGAAAGAACTAAATTACATTAATACATACATACTATCACGTCTTTGTCCCTAATGGGGCAGACAGAGCATTTTGGGTCTTGCTCTATGCAGAGCCTAGGGCCGCAAGACTCAAAAGCACTTTTAGCGTCATGGTGGGCGAGAAGATTGAAAAGCAATAAATACAGTGACGGGTTGCTAGCCGCATCGCCTGTTAAAATGATTCGCATTTTTGCCCATTCCCTCGATCGGCTTTTACGATCTGCGCGGGAAGAGAAGCAGCTGGTACATTCTAAGTTTTTTTGTTTCTCCCAGACCAGCATGGGAAATTACATTAATATTTAAAGTTAATATTTGGCTCGGGTAGTACAGAGAGGGTCGTGCTCCTGCAGTGGAGACAAAAAGACCTGATGATGATGTAATAATGATGTGGACAGATAATACCTACATAGTTTGTTATGTCACATCATAATTTAAATTTAATTTTTAAAATGCCGAAATTTAAAAACAATGTCAAGATGAAGTTGAAGTTTTCTGTTTCTCTATTTTAAGAACAAGAACAAAATACGTAGTAAGTCTATTTTTTTTCTTTGTCTGCCTTATCCCATTATTTATATGGGGTCAGGTAACCCATTCGTCACCCCTTCCTTTCTTTCTAGTAAGTCTATTTTCATAGCCTTCAATTCCATCCAATCACGAGCTTAATTATTCGTTTACAGGTGTAATCAATTGTGATCGATGGCATCCAATCGAATTAGTCGAATAGTCGACAGAGTATTCGGTGGAAATGTGCGGGATTTTAGGCGAATGCTGCAGATACAGACGTATCTACACATACCTATTGTTTAATATTAATTAATATTCATAATTATTAATAATTGAATACATACATACACACTATCACGTCTTTATCCCTAATATACAGAGAAATAGACAGAGCATTTTGGGTCTTGCGGTTCTATTCAGAGCCCAAGGCCGCAAGACCCAAAAGTCACTTTTAGCGTCATGGTGGGCGAGAAGATGGAAAAGCAATCAATACAGTGATGGGTTGCTAGCTGCATCGCCTGTTAACATGATTTGCATTTTTGCCCATTCCCTCGATCGGCTTTTACGATCTGCGTGGGAAGAGAAGCAGCTGGTACATTCTAAGTTTTTTTTATTTCTCCCAGACCAGCATGGGAGCATCCATACAATCACGAGCCTAATTATTCGATTACAGGTGTAATCGATTGTGATCGATGGCATCCAATCGAATTAGTCGAATAGTCGACCGAGTATTCGGTGGAAATGTGCGGGATTTTAGGCGAATGCTGCAGATACAGACGTATCTACACATACCTATTGTTTAATATAATTAATATTCATAATTATTAATAATTGAATATGTGTGGTAATTTATATAACCGACTTAAAAAAGGATCAATGTATTTTTATGTTTAGAACCGACATTTATGAACTAATTTGAGTAATTCAATTATTTTTAGAGTTCTGTTTCCAAAAGGTATAAGCGGGACCCTGTTAACCTACTAAGACTCTACTATCCGTCTGTCTGTCACCAATCTGTATCTCATGAACCGTGATAGCTAGGCAGAGAGACAAGATACCTAATATAATTACCAACGTAACAGATACCTAACCCCATAAAAATCCCGTCGGTAAGTAGGCAAAACTGGAGTTGCGGGGTAGGCTCACAGAGATGGCAGCACACTCGACTAGCAAAAAAGTGACAAAGAACGTGTTGAATATTTGTATAAAAATATTTATTGCATTTCATATAAATATACTAATTTGTTTAAAAAATAGTCATAAAAGATTTTAATGTTTTAATTATTACCTAAGTAGCTGTAGTGGGCTTCGCTCTTCCGTGGGAATTTCATGATAAAAACTGTCCTTCCCTGGGTATTAAACTATATCCATATCAAATTTCATCTAAATAGTTTCAGTGGTTGCAACAAAGAAACAAATATACAAACTCACTTTCGTATTTATAATATTAGTGAGGATAGGAAGAGAAGTCACTTGTTTTAAGAAACAATTTGATATTAAATAAGTTTTTGCTAACATATATATAATCTTTAGCCCCATATTACACCATAGCCTTCCGCACAAGATCTCAGGGAGAAGAGGGGTGCCTGTAAAACAGCGTTACCTCGAGCCTTGGTTCGAGGTAACACAAGCTGAGGTTTTCCTTTGCCTTAAATAAGGATAGGTGTGTAGGTATTATAGAAAGGTAGAATAAGGTTTTTACTTAAGTTTGTTCTGTATTTCCTTTTTTTCGGCAATAAATGATTTAAAGCTATTGCATAGTTTTTGTCACGGGCTTTGAGCGCGGCGACCGAATCAAGAAATTCCGTAACGAAAATAAAACCTTACTCCGCCTTGCAATAGCTTTACCGCGGCAGTCCCCGAGTGCCACACGTTTTTTTCTTTATTATTATGTTGGTACGCTTTTCAGCCACGGGTCCATAGGGACCCGGTCCTTTGAGGCGTTCATGGGGCCAAAGCCAACATGAAGAGGCCTTTTAGTACCTTTTTATCTAAAATGTGAGATGGCTGCATCTACGGAGGTCTATCCCTTAATGTACCATTGAGATACACTAACGGACAGTCCTCCATAGCTGCCGAACTATTGCCAGGGAGGAATTGACTTGGTTTGGGCTATGTGGATGGGATGTTAGTGGGCCGGATAACTGGGTTATGGAGTGAGATACGGACATCTACCTAAAAATCTCTCACAATAATTTTAACCAGGTAGATGGTGACTTGCTGCTCGTTGGCTACACTGCCTGTGGGCACCCTAACTAGCCACGAAAATGCGGCCAGGGCGCAACACAATGTGAGCAGCTAAGGGTGTCGAGAGGTGCGGCTCCGGTTTCACCATCACGGGGCTTACCCCCGAGAGCGTTATTATTATTATTATTTATATATCTCCTTTGAGAATCACGGGTCTTTTCACCCCGGTCCTTTGAGAGGCTTGCGTGGGGATACAGATCCAACACGTAGAGGCCCTTTGGAGAAGTTGTTGTCATGTGGCGCTCCCACCAAAACCTATTCCTGGATATACCTATGAAAGGTGTACCCTTGAATAGGTTTTGGCAGAAGAAAAAACTATTGCATGAAAAAGGGAAAGGTTTAAGGATTATGGAATGAATTTGGGATGGATTGATGCTGGGATATTGCAATAGAAACGTCACCTGCCATAATCATGATTACTGACTATTGTAGGCAGGTGGTGGCTTGCCGCCCACTAGATGGGCCCCTCAAACGCGCCGACAATAGTTGCCGGTAAAGGAGCAACACCGGTGCGGGCGACTCAGGGGTGTCGAGAGGTGTGCTGCGCTTTCTCCGAAGTTACTCGCGTCGTTATGCCCTTTAACACTTCCACCCCTGGAGCAACAGCTCTAACGACTCCTCTCTGCACAGCCAATTAAGGCAATGCAGAGCTGAGAGCCCTGCGAGCCCTCTTGGGTCTCAACCCCGACCGATGAAGAAGCGTCGGGGACGAGGGTCTGACCGGCTCTCTGGAGCACTCGGGTCCGTGGTGTCGTTACTCACCAACAGCTCGCCACAAGCTGCCCTGCGGGTTTATTATTATTATTATTAAAGAAATAATTATGTTTATTAGGCGATGGGTAGGCATGGCTTAGCTGAGGGTAGCGTAATTCCTCAGTCCCTTTTCACCGGGACAGGTGACAGCAGTTCATTGCCACTATCGATTTTAGCATCGGCACTGCGCTACTCTCAAATTCGGCATATTTCCAACACCTTCATAACTTTGTTACACACTAGATTTGTGCCGTGTGGTTTCCGGCAGAGTAGAATAGGGCCACTCCCAAGTCCTCCCGTGAATGTCGTAGAAGGCGACTTAGGAAATACAAGCTAAACAAAGCTTATAAACATCAATGAGACCTCTCCCACCCGTCTGGGCAGCGTGTAGAGTGTAGGCCAAGTCCTCCGGCTAAGTATGGCTCTGGTAGTACCTGAGGGTCGTAATTCTGCAGTGGAGACGAAAAGACCGGTTTGTTCCCGTTGAGTCACACCAAGATTAGTAACACTGCTACTCACTGGGAAAAAAAGTTGCAATGAGTAACAGTATTACTCATTGCAACTGTAATTTTTCCCAATGAGTCGAGGGAATTCAGAAAGGTAATTCATTAGTAACAGTGTGACTCATTAGGAAAAATTACAGTTGTAATGAGTAACAGTGTTACTCATTACAGGCTCCAAAAGCCAAAACATGAAATAAAAGGCATTTCCATAAAAAAGTGTGCAGCCGCCTGGGAAACTTGTATGGGAATGTCGAATTGTTTTTTTACTTTCATTTTATTATCATTATACTATAGTGATCTAGTATAGCCTGTGGTTTGATTTATAATGGGTATGTCCCTTCCTGTTTGTATAATTAATTTCTTTTAATTACATGGATATAGTCAATAATTTTTTTAAAGTTATTTTGTATGCATGCTTCCATTATATCTTATAATACTGTGATGAAATTTTGGTTTACTACGGGCTCTTCCATGCTGTATAAAAAATACTCTCTAAATCTATAACGTTATTTTAAACACCCGTTTAAACTATCTCAGAATTAACTCTACTAAACTAACTTCGCAGGACAGTGTGACCACATTTCGAACTAGTTTCGCACTAATGAAATAGCGTATTGGACAGAATGAAAAGGCGGAAATGCCAGCCAAATGGGCGACAGAAGCTCCCAATTTAGCACCAAAAATATTTAAAAATGATCTTTAATAAGAAATAATATAATAAAATTATGCCGTGTGGTTCCCGGCAGAGTAGAATAGGGCCTCTACAAGTCCTCCCGAGGTTGTCGTAGAAGCGACTTAGGAAATACAAGCTAAACAAAGCTTATAAACATCGATGAGACCTCTCCAACCCGTCTGGGCAGAGCGTGGATAGTGTCTGGTAGTAGCTCTGGTAGTACAGAGAGGGTCATGCTCCTGCAGTGTAGGCAAAAATACCTGATGATGATGATAAAGGGACGAATTCATCATCCCACATTGAATAAAACAAATTGAGTTTGAGTTCTATCAACATCATGTGCGTCTAACAATTAATTTTCCTAATACAACGTGTAAGGGACATACTTACCTGTAATAAATCGAACCACGATCTATACAAGATTACTTATACATACACGCTGACTTTTCATTGGTTTTGGAAAAAAAAACGTCGTATAGTAAATAAATTCCTCTATCCATATACGTAATCCAAATTTCTGTATGTCATAAGATAAAAAAGTTGCGTAAATGATTTTCGATCGAGACCACGTAGTTATACGCCGGCCGCCTACTGCGGAATGTCGATGACCCCGGCCGGCTGGCGGGCGATGTATGGCGGCGGTACTACTAATTGACCTCACAATTTTACTTTCGAGTTTTAGTCAACATTTTTTGTTTCTGAATTTTTATTTTGACCAGCTAATTAGGTCTTACTAACGATGCCTATGAAGTGGCCTTCGGCTTCAGAACCAATAAAAAATCACCGTGTATAGTATAATAAAATAAAAATAATAGTCAAAATGCCAAAAAAAATAATAATATTCCAGTACAAATTGCTCGGGCGGCTGGATACTTTTTTTGTGAAATTTGGTTTTAAAAAAAACGCATAAAAATTGGTCTACCTGTTCGAGCATTACGATGGCACAGACAAACAAACATTAGCGTCAAACTTGTAACCAAAGATCTATAATTTTTTTACTGCGTATAACACTCCTCTATTTTGTCCAGGCTTATTTTAAAAGCCGATCGAGGGAATGGGCAAAAATGCAAATCATGTTAACAGGCGATGCGGCTAGCAACCCATCACTGTATTGATTGCTTTTCCATCTTCTCGCCCACCATGACGCTAAAAGTGGCTTTTTGGTCTTGCGGCCCTGGGCTGTGCATAGAGCCGCAAGACCCAAAATGCTCGGTCTGCCCCATTAGGGATAAAGACGTGATAGTATGTATGTATGTAATACACTATAATAAATTAAAATATAATATTATATTAAAAACTAACCTCCAAAATTCCTATCGCTAGGTTTTACAATAAATAAGCTTTTTACCAACAAGATAAATCACCACCTGAGGTATAACGGCGGTCAGTTTTTGTGGCTTATTCTCATTTGTCAAGTCAGGGACAGCGTTACAAATATGTGCTAATATATACCTTATATTAGAATGACAAGAGCCCAGCTCTTAAATATAAGGAGAAGATTAAAATGTTACTTGAATAGGAAAAATCGGCCATGTTCGGACTCGCGCAAGAACGGTTCTATTACCTGTAAAAAATCACATTTATTGTACGGGGCGACTTAAATATAATTTATTTTATTTAAATTTAATTATTCATTTTTAAAGTGAATATAGATACAAATAGTCTGTGAATATTTCAACCGTTTACCTTTTAAAAACGGGAAAAAATCGCGTTTGTTTTATGGGAGCCCAACTTAAATATTTATTTTATTCTGTTTTTATTATTCGTTGTTATAGCGGCAACAGAAATACATCATTCGTGAAAATTTTAACTGTCTAGCTACGGTTCATAAAATACAGCCTGGTGATAGACAGACGGACAGACGGACAGCGGAGTCTTCGTAATATGGTCCCGTTTTAACTCTTTTAGTACGAAACCCTAAAAACTAAGTTTGGAAATCAATACCTTCGAGCACGGATCTGTAATAAAGCTTCCAACTATTTCTATCTGTGGTATACACGCCCTAAAGTTAGACAACTAGAAACACGTTTTCTGAGAAAAAATGCTGTAGAGGAAGGTTTTTTGTTTTTTTATTTATTTCGTATGTCAAAAAAAATAATTTAAGATAATGATCAGCTAATTAAGATTTAGAAATAAACTAAAATGTGCGTCGGCCGGGAATCGAACCCGGATCAACTGCTTGGAAGGCAACTATGCTGACCATTACACCACCAACGCAGATGATAATTATTGTCAAATTCGTGTTACATTTACATAGTTTTAAATTTATACATTATAAGGAGAAATTATATATAAGCTAATTATATTCAGGCTTCTATTAAAATGTGCGTCGGCCGGGAATCGAACCCGGATCAACTGCTTGGAAGGCAACTATTCTGCCCATTACACCACCAACGCAGGTGATATTGTTGCCAAATTTTGATACATAATTATGTTACATTTACATGGTTTTAAATTTATACATTACAAAATGTTTTAAGCTAATTATATTTAGGCTTCTATAAAAATGTGCGTCGGCCGGGAATCGAACCCGGATCAACTGCTTGGAAGGCAACTATGCTGACCATTACACCACCAACGCTGCTGATATACCTTTTAAATGTACGCATGATATTCTCCAAAAATAATATAAATGAGGTTCATTAGTAGCTATTGTTAATTTTAAAAGAATGAAGATCACTAATTACTTCCATTATGAGAGATACAATTCAAATTATATTATTTTTTTGCACGCCTTTTCGAAATCTTCCATGCTGGTCTGGGAGAAAAGAAAAAAACTCATATTGTACCAGCTGCTTCACTTCCCGCGCAGATCGTAGAAGCTAATCGAGGGACTGGACGAAAATGCAAATCATTTTAATAGACGATGCGGCTAGCAACCCATCACTGTTTTGATTCTTTTTCGCGCACCATCACACTAAAAGTGGCCTATGAGTCTTTCAGCCTTGGGCTCAGTCTGCTTAGAGCCGCAAGACCCAAAATGCTCGGTCTGCCCCATTAGGGATATGTAATAGAACTCGTATAGCTTTTTCGAGAGAAAAAAAAGGAAAATGTTTCAGCTTTGTTTTTGTTCGTAAAAATATTAATCAAATCGAATCTAACATACAACATACTTAGCCAAGCAGTCTTCGACCCCTGTCCCTGCCAATTAAGGTCAAACACTATAACCCTTTCAGGGGATAATCCGTCAATCAATTCAATCAATCGTAACGCAATCGAACTGTAATCTATCGGCCGCCATTTTATCCGGAACCGTTGGTTTGTTCGCGTTAGCACCCATATTCAAACTCAAAAGTCGTACATACATACATACGGGATAGACAGACGCAATAGAACTGGAATGGACGGCTTTTGAAAAACTCAAAGAATCTTACGATAAAAGATGCTGCTACGGAGTAAACCCGAGCAAAAACCACAAAAAAAAAATAAGAAAAAAAAAATTGGTGAGAGGACAATTAAAACAAATTAGGCATAAGGCATAACAACTATATTGTCCTTTCCACACAAACTAATACACTAAGGGACAGACGCAGGTCCAGCGAAAAAAAGATCTTGTACAGTATCCGCGTTTACAAAGGCCCGAAAGTTTGAAGATTCGATTGTTTGACCAGTGTGTCAAAATTTTCGATCGATCTTTCGATTACACGAATACTTTCTCGCTCTGGGAGTCAAACCAAGGACTTTGCAACTTACTATCTAAAATACAAAAAAACTGAATTCTATTGGAATTAACAATTTGCAGTACATTATTGGATATACAAGGAACACATCCCCGTTACCGAATAAAACCGGATTAAACCGGTATAATCAGGTCCGTGTTAACGTTGAAATGGATTCTGCTGACATGTCACGTTAATTCTGCGAATGGATTGGAAAATGGACGTTGAAGTGACTCCATTTGTTACGTGAAAGATGTATAAGGTCATACACTGAAACTATTTTAAGGTTGAGTTCAGTCCATGGTATTAAATAACTTTCCCCAAAAAACAGAAAAATAATTCTACCCTTTGCTCCCAAACCTGCCTGCATGGAAGTGTACCATCATCATGTTGTATACTAGTAGGTACTTTGGCCACAGACTGTATAAAATGTAACAAAATATACTGAAACTTTTTTAAGAGCGAAATTGGTCTGTGATACTGAACAACTTTCCCCAAGGAACATATGTCAAAATATAAAAAGTAACTAAATTATTTTTCTAATCAGTCTACGCGTCTTCGAATTATCAGTGAACTTACATAAAAAAAAGATTTCGATGAATTGATAACCTTCTCCTTTTTGATGTCAGTTAAAAATGAATTTATTATCAAACTAATCGACTAACTATTGTGTCGACTAATCATGTTCTTTTCACTTTCTTGCCGTTCATCTGAACGAAATTCTATTCGAGTCACGTGCCTATTGATATTCATGTCACTCGATTGAGTATCTAAAATATCGATTGGAAAGGACTTTACTCTTACAAGGAGATATATTTTAGTTACAAGCCTAGTAAATGAACCAAACGGAGGATAAATAATGTCTCTTGTTGCAGAAATGAACTGCATTTCAAAATGTATTATTTTATTGCATGATGGATGACTAAATATTTTTAATTGGCCTATCAAATCCATTTGAGAGACCAAAACAAAATTTTACGTAAAAAAATTCACAGCTATAGTACCTATAAAGAAATTTAAAGGAAAACTATCAGAACTAAGTAGGATTTACAAATTAAAAAGTTATGGGCGATCAACTTATAAAATGTACCAATAAAATTAAAATTTCATACAAATTCAATACAAAATTCGACATTTTCGTTTGCATTCGCAACTACGGAACCTTACACTGCGCGTTCCCCGACCAATGACATTAGTGTCATAGTAAAATGGTAATTGTTTACCAGAATTTGGTCTGATTTTTGTTACACGGTTCTATATACAAGTTTGCTGTTTCAAATCTTGACAAACACCCGTAACAATATGGAGATGATTGAAGTCTATTTCAAACATGTCGAGTTTACTAATTGATCGAGCCAGTAGTTATAATTACTTACCTAGTTACGTAAATTAAAAGAAAACTAATGAAATCAAAACAAATTAATCAAAGTAGTAACGTATAATATGAGTTTATGGAAAACCTTAGCGTAAGTAACTAAATAACATTTATTACACGATCTCAAAATTAGGGTTAATTAAAAATAGTACCTGGGCGACCCAGCTTTGCTCGGTTACATCTCAAACATTAACAAATTTTTTTAAACTTTCTAAAAACAATGCAAAATAAAAAATTATTTATAAACTTAAACATTAAAAAAAGTAAGTCACCGAGTGGGATTCGAACCCGTAACACTTTTTCTAGCGGTCGGTATCCTTAACCACTGAGCTAAAATCAAGGCGGTCCGCGCGACGAAATTAGCGACCATATTCTGCGTGGAAAGAAAAACGCATGAAAACTCGAAAACACGCGTTTTCCCAAACATAAAACTAATCTAGATCGATAGTTTACCCCCGAAAACCCCCATATACAAATTTTCAGCGAAATCGTTAGAGCCGTTTTCGAGATCACAGAAATTTATAAATAAATATATATACATACAAGAATTGCTCGTTTAAAGGTATAAGATATATGTTAGGGTTGACTGTTGAGACTCATCTGCCAGCACGAAACAGCACTTTCCTATGCTTATATCCTTCTCTGTCGCTCAAAATCGTCATTTGCTAAAGCGAGAGAGAGCGAGAGAGCGGCAGCGGAACGCATTAGCATGGCCGGCTCCGTGGAGTTCCGTCGCCCTTTCTCGCTCTAGTACTTACTCTATTTATTAAACGTACGGAAAATTAAAATTTCATACAAATTCAATAGAAAATTAGTTTTTTGGAAATCGTGAAACCTATATGGTGCGTGGCCCGACGCACTTGGCCGGTTATTGCTTGTGGATATAATTATTTTATCTAAATATTTGCAATATTTGTCGTAGGATATTTGTTATGTCATTACAATTTATAGTGCCGTAGTTTGATCTATTCACTATGCTACTCCACTCGCCTCTCGATTAAACATATCCAGTTTCACCAATGTGAATCAAGAAGACAAGTTTTGCAACTGGGTAAACATTAATCAAACACAAATTCGCTTATTCATATTCAAATACGAAAATTATATATATAATGAAATAGGTACATATTTCGTTCTTTTTAATAAAATACATTCATTTATCAGCTACACGAAAGAGAAACGAGGAGAGTATTCTGGACTTAATAGAGCATAGACGAGGAAAGATGTTAGATCATGATTCTGATACGACCTTCGTGTGGCAGAGTAGAATAGTACCACTCCAAGTATTCGCGTGGATGACGTAGAAGACGACTTAGGAAATACAAGCTAAACTAAGCTTATAAATATCAATGAGACCTCTTCAACCCGTCTGGCGAGCGTGGAGAGTGTAAGCCAAGTCCTCTGGCTGCTCAGGCTAAGTATAGCTCTAGAAGTACAGAGAGGGTTATGCTCCTGCAGTGGAGTTTAAAATTACCTGATAAATATGATGATAAAAGAGAAATAAATCGGGAGGTGAGATGGGTCGCAATAATCGATTACAGACAGACAGACCGACAACGGGACAGGCGAATCTAGATAAAAGCAAAGATCGATATTAATCGCGATAAGTCCCGTAATACTAATAACAGTAATTGTGACCGTGAAACTCTAAAATCGTACATCTAGATAAAAGCTTGTCTAAAAAAGAAGATAACCGACCCGATCATAGAACTAGAATTTTTTACTGCGTAAAAAGACCACACTAGCCGAGTGTGACAGATAATATGATAAGTGTCATGACAGATAATATGAGCAAAAGAGATAGCGATTGATTTGACAATGAGACAAGTTTTCATACAAAACATGTCATATATGTCAATTTGGAAGTTATCTTACACTGGAAAGCTGGTATCGTACTGCTCTACCGATAGTTAGTGTAGTAGTTACAAATACAACCCATAAAAAGTTACACAGAAATATTTGGTTTCTGGTCATTTTACAATACTCTATATCCATCTTATACCTTCTAAATCTATGGACCCGATAAGCTCTGATTCCTAACCATCCCCCAAAATAAAAGGGTTTATCCAAGAGTCTTAAAACCGTCCATATTTGTCAAAGTTTGAGACATCATTTCAGTTTTTGAGCCTCTAAATCCTTCGACCTACTTTCTGACAATCACAATGGCTTAAGTTAAGCTAAGTGGTCACCATTGTTGGAGGCTTATGGCGTTTTAGCTTAGTATATATGTATGTACGAATATATACGTTGTTTGCTCAGTTATTCCACTTTTTGTTAAATTTTAAATTAAGAAAATATTCCATCGGATCAACTAAAAAGTTGTATCGTTGAGGATGAAAAAAGTTGATCCGTTTTAAGTTGTGTGGATGGGAACAAATTTAAATTAAGAAAATATCAAAACGGCCTAACCAAAAAGTTGTATCGTTGAGGATGAAAAATAGTTAATCCGTTTTAAGTTGTGTGGATGGGAACAAATTTATATTTACTAAGAAGATTTTCCAAATGGATCAACCAAAAAGTTGTATCGTTGAGAATTAAAAATTAGTTGATCCGTTTCAGTTAGTAGGTTTATTTGGTCAGAGTGAAAGTCCAGATTTTAATTGCAAATTGATATAACAGAATACGGCGGATGGTTTTCGTAAAAAGTAAAACGTTATTAAATTCGCGTAAAAAAACATAACTTTTATTTTCTGTTTGCATATTTTTTTATATCTAAAATATGCAAACAGAAAATAAAAGTTATGTTTTTTTACGCGAATTTAATAACGTTTTACTTTTTACGAAAACCATCCGCCCATCTTCATCATGTGACGAGGGTCTCTAATTATTTTTATGAAAATATTTGTAACACTTTATCGATATCTATGCAAATAATATAACATAGACATATGTTATATTTATTTATGCACATTGAATTTATTTCCAAAAAAATTATTTGGGGCCATGGAGACATAGTAATGAAGAATTAAAAAAAAATTGTTTCTGTTTGACTGTTTGTATACGCTAATGTCCGGAAATACTGGACGGATTCGAATGAAAAATTCTTGTTATATACTTAGCTGTTAAGCCTGGGCAACATATAGAGTATAAATGGTTTTGGAAAATGTAACACGTGATGTAGAACTACAATGGTCCAGCTAAACTATAAGGAATATTAAGATGACGCCTTAGCAAAAGTTGTTTAGCCTGATGCGCATTTTCAGTAGTCATAAATAAAGTCCACGCGATCGAAGTCACGGGCTTCGGCTAGTCAGTAATATTTTTCTTCACAATCGACCAACTGTATCAACATATATGAACAATACAAGTAACCTGCGTTTACAAATATGATTACATATTTTACATATTTTCGATATGAAATGTGTAGCTGAGGTGTCCGAGTGGTTAAGGAGTTGGACTTGAAATCCAATGGGTTCTACCCGCGCAGGTTCGAATCCTGTCCTCAGCGACTGTGTATTTTTTGTTTAAGTTGGTACTTACTTATTTTTCTTTGACCTACTTCTCTGTGAACGCGCTGTGTACCTATACAAGGTCTAACACACTCAATATACAAGGTCCTACTTCGAGATAGTGAACAACTTTCCCCAAGGAACATAGGTATGACGAAATATTATTTAAAATTATTTTTTGTTATCCACACGAACTCGGATCAGCTGATCGATCAATTTGAATGGAAGGAAACCTACTATATGTTCTTTTTTTACTATAAATATATATTTTGACTATATATTTTTACGATATTTATGTACTTTTCTATATGTTCTTTGGGGGAAGTTGTTCAGTATCCTGGACTGAATTCACCCTTAAAATAGTTTCAGTATATTTTGTTAAACCTTATATATGTAGTTCCGAATTTAATAAAACTTTCATCATTGGTCAACAATAGTCCAAATAAAAATTAAAAAATTAATAAAATAATTTAAATACTCTGAATTTATGAAAAAATACCTTTCTTTATAAAATAAACACAACTTTCTCTCTGTTTGAGACCATTTGCGTTCATCCATCTTAGTGCGGACCACGCCTGGTGTCGCTTAACTTGCGAAAGCGCTAGTGATGCATATTCGCGCCGGGTTACCGATCTCCTCACCCTCTCCCTACACCTGAACCACTCCTGGGCCAATTTATCTCATCTACTCATCTACCAAAGTTCTGAAGAGATATTAGATATCGTTAAAAATATAGCAACTTACATATAATAAATTATACTGAAACTATTTTATGGGTGAATTCAGTCCATCATACTGAACAACTTTTCTCAAGGAATACGTATCGAAATATGAAAATAAATTTTTGGCCTCATACAAGGTGATCGTTCAGCTGATCCGAGTGTGTATGAAAGCAAAATAATATTTTTCATATTTCGTCATATGTTTCTTGGGGAAAGTTGTTCAGTATTACGGACTGAGTCCACCCTTTAAATAGTTTTAGTTTATTTTGTTAGACCTTATATATACATATATATGTTCCATTTTATCCATTTAGATGTTACTTATTTATACGTGTTTCCATGTCATCCATTTATATTTTTTTGTTAGACGTTACATAAAAACTCATACGCTTGACTGTCCAAGTAAAGTCGGTTTAACTTTACGTGCACTCACTTGTCCAATAACTTAACTAAAGTACTATAAATAACCGGCCAAGTGTGAATTTGATTCGCGCACTAAGGATTCCATACGTATTAATAAAAAATCACGTGTGTTGTATATCAGCCCCACTTAAATATTTATTTTATTTTGTTTCTAGTATTTGTTGTTATAGCGGTAACAGAAAAACATTATTTGTGAAAATTTCCATTGTCTAGCTATCGCGGTTCATGAAATACAGCCTGGTGACAGACAGACAGCAAAGACTTAGTAATATGGTCCCGTTTTTACCCTTTGGGTACGGAACCCTAAAAAGACTCACCACAAGAACAAGAAACTTGTAGTCATAAAAGTTCATAGTTCGTCAACCTATCATTTAGCATCCCATAAACGTCTCCGTGCATTGTACCTTCTTTCTATTTACTCTGTGCATTGACAAAGGGCTCGTTTAACACTATGTTGATAATAATTCTACTTAGCAAAGAAAATGTATGTAAAAACTTTTAACTTTTTGTCTGGTTTACCTTTCCATTAAGTCTTAAAGGTTTCTCATACAAACATACATACATACATACTATCACGTCTTTATCCCTAATGGGGCAGACAGAGCATTTTGGGTCTTGCGGCTCTATGCAGAGCCTAGGGCCGCAAGACTCAAAAGCCACTTTTAGCGTCATGGTGGGCGAGAAGATGGAAAAGCAATCAATACAGTGACGGGTTGCTAGCCGCATCGCCTGTTAAAATGATTCGCATTTTTGCCCATTCCCTCGATCGACTTTTACGATCTGCGCGGGAAGAGAAGCAGCTGGTACATTCTATGTTTTTTCTTTTCTCCCAGACCAGCATGGGAGAGAATTCTCATACAAACAATGGGTTACATAAAGGTTGTATTCGCGTGGATTTTATTTTCTAAGTTTTTAGTTTTTTATTTAAAACTTTCAGCCAAAAAGCTACAATATCACTCACACTCCCTGTAGAATTTGAAGAAAAAATGTTTAAAAATACATATTCTTATGGTACTCTAATACACAGTTTTCTACCAACGTCGGTACATCTTTTTTCAATTCTGTTACTAAAAATATAGATATATATTTTTTAGTATCAGTTTTCTATTTGTGTCTCGAATTAAAAAAAAATATTTTTATATTATGAAAAACGTACATATGCAAATCATTTATTTATCTTAAAAAATAACTAAAAGTAATATTAACATAAAACACAAATTAAACCAATAGATAGGTCAACTAAAACTAATAAATAAAATAAAGGAATAATTAAGTACATAAAAATCAAAAATTAACACAAAATTTTTTTGTATTAGTATTTTTTTTATTTAAAAAAGAGAAATATTTTTATTCTGTAAATATAGGCAATGAAAAAAAGGTTGATATTAATTCAAACATAACCTACTTACCCTAATGTTAGCGGCAGAAACACGCAAAAATAAAATATTCTAAAAGACACCATTAGCATCATGTAAATAACACCATTACTTAAATTGTGGTGAAACGTCGCATCCATTACAATCTTGAATAAATTGCCCCAAATAAAAAGTCAGCCTCGAATTTTTGACCGACTTCAAAAAAGGAGGAGGTTCTATGTTCGACTGTATATATATCTTTTAACGATTTCTTTAAAAACACAATCCTACATATTGGAACGAAGTTCCTTATCGCGTGTTGCGAAAGGAGGCTAGATGGAAAAAATTAAGACCAAAAGTTGTAACGACACTTTTTGCTATAGTTGTAAGTTGTGCGGCGTGCGAATGTTTCTCTGTCTGTCTCTCTCTCTCCTAATTAATCGAAAGGAACTTCGTTCCATTCGGGTGTCACTTGACACCTCTCAAGTTTTTATTACCTTCATTTAGGTACCTGTACCTTCTTACCTACCTACCTTGCCTAGCGTCTCATCTTAGCGTGTCTCGGTTACATCTTTAGCTGCGTCGCTTCGAGGTAGATCGAGTTCTGATTTCTGGCTTTCTATTCTCCACATGTTCTTCTGTAAAACTTGGTTGGTTCTTCTTCTTCTTATCGTGTGTGTTAGTGACTAACACTAGTGTCAGAGTTTTTAAACCGCCTTAAAGGCCTCTGACATGGTTTTAGGCAACGACCAATGTCAAAGACACTGACCGGGACCGACGGCTTAACGTGCCCTCCGAAGCACGGATCAACTTACTTATCAGACAATCAGGTGATCAGCCTGCAATGTCCTAACCTAACTAGAACAACACAAAGTCGTTGTCCCCGCCGGGAATCGAACCCGCGACCTCCGGGTATGAGCCGAACGCTCTAACCACTACACCACGGAGGCAACTTGGTTGGTAGACCATTAACTCGGCGAAACAGGAATGGCCAAACTACTTCTTTACACCTGACCACCTCTGTGGCCTAGTGGTTATAATGCCATGCTGTCACACCTGAGATCCCGGGTTCGATCAAGTCAAGATGAAAAATTATCTTTTTCAGATTGAGCTGGGTCTTGGATGTTTATCTATATATGTACCTGTTATAAAATGTAGTATCGTTGAATTAGTATCCCATAACACAAGTCTCGAACTTACTTTGGGTTTAGTTCAATCTGTATGATTTGTCTGTATATATTTATGTATACATATGTAGGTATATATTTTGTGAGTAAATGGTTTTAATATATAATGAGTAAGGTACAACCTATGCATATTAAATGGAACAACGTACTATACTAGATACCTTTTGTATAATGAAATTAAAATTAAAAATACGACATTCTGGCGGCTTCACACGTGTATGGTATGTAATGTCGTTTTTTATTTATTTGACTATTGTTTTAATTTCATTATACAAAATATAGTGGTCTAGTATAGCATGTGGTTCCATTTATTAGTATTACGCATAGGTTACTTTAGAACAGTTTTATATTGGCACAACCAATTTGTAAACTAAATAAAAAATAGGTCCCTTAAAAATTTTATCGTTTCTTTGACAATTATCTATCATCTCATCATTATTCAACACTTTGTAGGTTTACTGAAGGACAAATGACCAAAGAATTCCAAAATGGCTGGTTAGAAACGGCGTGCAATTAGCGTTTTCCTGCAACTTTGTAAGTAGGTTTCTACCTACATTTTCTATGGTATGAGAACCTAGTAGACCATCTACAAATTTTTATCCTCTATATATGCTATGTAGCCCCGCCCACTGCCACTTGCTCATAGAAGCGGCATTAGGATAGGGATGTGACTAAATTTTTTTTGGTTCATTAGATAAATTATTAAAAAGTATGGCATACGTATATTTATATTTTCTTTTCTCTGATAAGCAAATAATGACGAAGATGAAGCGTATTTAAATTTTGGGGGACGTCACGATGAGCTACGATTTTTAACCAAAGGAGATGTAAACCACCCCCACTCCGAAACGTTAAAGTGCTGTATCTTTGCCAAATTTTACTATTTTGCTGAATTTAAAAAAATACATACATACATACATACATACATACATACATACTATCACGTCTTTATCCCTAATGGGGCAGACAGAGCATTTTGGGTCTTGTCAAAAAATACGTTTCCTTTATTTTTGGATAATCTAGTTGAAGGACAAAAAAAAGTAAAAAAATTCACATCCCTATTTCAAAATACCCATGTAACTTTTCGAAACGAAATGGGGAACCTATTTCAGATGAGGACGGTGTTTTTCGTTCATATCCTTAACTAAATTGTGGTAAAACGTCGCATCCATTATAATCTCAAATAAATAGCCCCGAATAAAACTCGAGGCCGAGATTCCTCTGATTCTGCGTCTCGGAAACAGATAAAGTATCTCGCTTCGGAATACAGCTGTTTATTTAACGGCGTACGGACGTACGGAAATTAAAAAAGCTTGAGATTTTTTGAGAATATTTAAGAAAACATCCTGTAAAATAGGTGCCCGAGAAAAAGAAGGAAATTTGGTATCTATCGATATATTTCAAGGTAACTGCTTATAGCTAAAGCGCGTTGAAAGAGGACGGAAATTCCATAAAAATGTTTAAATAGTGTGCATACAAAATAAGTTACATTTTTAAACGGTAAAAAATATTTATGATTTTTTAATGTTTTCGAAATTACGGAAATATGATACTATGCAAAAATTTGAAAAACAGAATCGACAAATTTTTTACGTACCTAATAAACAGAAATGCAAAGTTTCACGATAATCTGTTAAGAAATGCGATCTATTATTGGCAATAATAGACTGAGTGACAGACGGACAAAAGCATTTACGGGTAATCTCGAAAATAAGACTCCACACTCGCTCTTTAAAAAAAGACAGTGGCGACAGGAGTCAAAACTTGGTGTCGGTAACAGTGTCGCGAGTTCAACGGTTTTTTCTCATCTCAAAAATTCCTACCGCGCCTAAAGAAGAATTCACTTTAAAAACTTTCCTTTTTGGTTGGCATTAACAATCTCTTGAACATAGTTATCATTTCAGGCCTACGGTCAAGCTGCTACATCGCATTCTGGCAGGCAGCCAATGGCGCGTCCCAATTAAAGAGGAGATTGACTAAACACAATGTTATGAGGTCGGACGAGGTCGTTTGGCACATTCGTTGTCAAGTTTTTAAGTAGCTGGCACTGAAATGTTAAATTAATGTTGACCTTAAAAGTAGGCTGAGAAAGTCGTAAAATGGTACGCGAAAAGTTTTACTTCTGGCACGCGTACAGTACAACATTTAAACTAAAGAAAGGAAATTTATTTACTAACGCTCTGTACTTATACTTAGATGACATTTATGGAGTGAAAACTTTTTTGAAAGCATTTTTGTGATAGAAAATAACCATTGAACTCGCAACACTGTTACCGACACCAGGTTTTTACTCTGTTTCTGTTGGCACTCTCGGACTGTTGATCACAGTTCTTTTTTTTAGTTATTTTCGTTAATAAACGAAACTAATGAGCCAATTATTATAAAAAAAAATTGAGAAAGTACGTGTATCCTTCTAAACAAGAGTTCAGAGCTAAAAAACATCAACAAAATCCAAAAACCAATAAGTTCAATCGAGTTTATAACAACCTTCTTTTTTGAAGCCGGTTGAAAAAGACACGTTAGTTTTAAAAAACTTATTCAGTCTACTACCTTTAATTTCGTAACTTAAAAATATATTACTAAAGTTATTAAATAAAAAATGTTTTAAAACAAAGTTCTTTATTGCATTTTTTAACTTGTTGCGAAAAGCGCATTGCAGTGGTTGCATCGCATACAGTGGCCATTATGTTAACAATATGAACACGTGTGCTGGAGCTTTTAGAACATTTCATTTTCTCAATTAGAATTTATATTATTTACCAGGTCGTCTGCGCTGTATCTTTATAAATTGTAGCCTGTGTGTTATTCTGATGTATAAGCTATATTATTGTAAAGTTTCAATAAAATCCATTCAGTAGTGTTTACGTAAAAGAGTAAAAAATATCCATCCATCCATAATTACAAACTTTCGCGTTTATAATATTAGTAGGAATAGGATAGGATGAAGTTATAAAATTCAGGTAACTTTATTTTAGATCTTTGAAATTCGAGTTTAGACACTTTTATATTATATAATTTTTCAAAATTAAAACCATCAGCACCCTCAAACTATACAACTGATTTTAATAAAGTTTCTATGGAACCATCACGCAAGTATAACAAACTAAAAAATTGAATTCCAATTAAGTCTAGGCGTATTCAAATAATGGTTGAACATACACAAAATAATTGGCCAAGTGCGTGTCGGGCCACGCGCAGTGTAGGGTTCCGTAGTTGTAAATGCCAACTTTGAGTTCATGCTTACTAAAAACGTCTAAGGGCCGATTTCATCGTTTTCATTGATAAACGAGTTTAGCAAAACTGAGTTCAACATAACTGAGTTCAAATGTTTGATTTGATCTCGATCAACTTCAAATGAATTTCACCGTCCATTCGGAGCAAATTTTTGATCGCGTTTACGAAAACGAAGTTCACCTAAACTCATAGACAAAAAAGCACAGATTACAGTAAAAATCATTTGATAGTTTTCATTTCACGCAGAAAATATGAATAACGGCTATGCAAAACGTGAGCAAAACTCATTGATTTAAAACCGGTAAAGAATTGCGAAGGAACGGAACGTAAATTAAAAAGTATGGACCTATCTATGTCAATATTGTCAATCAAAGTTGTCAAATCTCGGCATTGACTTGACATTTGTTTGATTGAACGCGTTTAGAAGCGTTAAACGGCCAATATCGGACGTTCAGATTGCTAAACGCGTTCAGCTCCAAACGCGATTAGTTTTTGTCGATGAAATCCTAAGGAACCAGTTTACGTGCGTAAACGAGTTTAGCTTCAATTGATCGCGTTTTACTTCAACGATGAAATCCGCACTAAAACGTCTAAGTATCTATTAAATTTGTATGGAATTTTCCTTTCAGTACATTTTATAAGTTGATCGCCTATAACTTTTTAATTTGTTAACCCTACTTAGCTCTGATAGTTTTCCTTTAAACTACATTATATATACTATAGCTGTGATTTTTTTTACGTATCCATATATAACCGTGTAGCGGATAGAGGGGGGGGGGGGGGGGGGGGACACGAGGGCACGATTTCAGACACGGATCCCTAAATCGAAAAATTGTGTATACAATATTTTTTAAAGACCTATTTAACGATACCCCACACAATGTGTTTGTAGAGAAAAAAAATATTGACTTCTTTACTTGTAAGGCAGCTAGCCTAAAAAAATTTTTTTTTCCATATTTTATTTTACGACTTTTTTGCCATGATTGATATACATATCCATGCCAAATTACAGCTTTTTATTACTTATAGTATCTGAGTAATACCGTGGACGGACAGACAGACAGACATGGCGAAACTATAAGGGTTTCTTGTTTACTACGGAACCCTAAAAATGATCGCGACGAATTGATAACCTCTCTTTTTTGGAAGTCGGTTAAAAATAACATCTAACAAGATATAGACTGAAACTATTTGAGGGTAGATTTCGAATATCATAATGAACAACTTTCTACGCGACGTTTAAAGAACAACAAATATATTTTTTACTTCTTATGACTGTATTAATCCTTGATATTTTGTTTTCTGGTTTTTTTAATTTTAACGATATATTAATTCGTTTGATTAAATTTGAATGCGTATATTTCACGTGGAGTTAAATCAAAATTGATATGAGTTCTTGCGATGATGTTAAACAAACTAGATTTATCCAACGACTTATTCCGCATGCGCATTGCCACAATCACAGATGTAGAGATGGGAAAACGTTTGTCGATAGTCAATAGTTACAAAGTTAACTCATTCATGGACACTAAGCCAGACACAATAGAAAAAACAATTGATGACTTCTATAGAAGTCCTACTGTCCATTAACGTGTTAACATAGCTCGTATTTCTTTTAATTAGAATGTATTTAATTTTGCGAATGAAGTTTGCAAGTATCGTAGCAAGTGGAGATACATATTCTCTGCTGTCTGTCCCCAGGGGAAACAGCCATGATGATATGTATTTATTTCTGTATAGACGTAGTTGAGTATTTTGTGTAATTTTATTTACATTATTCTAGCTTTTAATCTTTAATCTCCTCTTATATGGTCTGAGGCATCTTTGAGTAATCATTGGCATACGTATCATTTTTGAAAAAGAAAAATTAGAAAATACGCATGCCGATTTTTTCTATTTCAAGCAGATCCGAAACCACAGAACTTGTTTGAATAAACTAAACAACATGGCAATACAAATAGTGGGATAAATAAATAAATAATAATAAAAAGATAAGGTCAAATGAGCTTATCTATTAATTATTATGTATATGCTAGCTCCGAAGTAAGTTCTTTTACATATACAAATAAAAACCCAAACCCCAGGACAGTTTCAAAGAGACTACTACCAACTTTTACTGTCTGGGGATCGAATCCAGAACCTGTGATTGGAGGACTGGCTTAGTATTACGTGAGGTTGTCAAAGAATCTGAGAAAAAAAAACAATTTAAAAATAGACTTTGTCGATATTATATTTTACATCACTATTTCGCCTTCGCAGCGAGCTAGAAGGATTAAGGAAAAATATTAATGCTTGTTACCACGAGTAGAAGTTTGAGCTAAGCTTTGAAGCATCTTCAGAGCTTACTTGGCAATGGTAGAAAGCTAAAACTAGATCGAAAACATGAATAAACTTCTTTGTGATGTTATAGATCTTCTTTTTGAGTAAAAAGTATAATTTAATTATAATAAATGTTACTAGTGTTTGGCCAAGAAGGTAATCAATTTGAATGTGTATACATACATGTATGTCTTTTCAGTCCGTCCGCGGTCCTACTCAGAAACTATAAGTACTAGAAGGCTGTAATTTGGCATGGATATGTAAATTAATCATGGTGAAAAAGACGTAAAATAAAATATTTTTTTACGTTAGCTGCCATACAAGTAAAGAGGTAGTTAATATTTTTTTTCTCGGCAAATACATTGTGTGGGATATCGTTGAATAGGTCTTTCAAAAACTTTGTAAACTTCTGAACACCATTTTTCGATTTAGGGATCAAATTTTTGTTGAAGGCATGTGTCCCCCCCCTCTATCTGCTAAACGGTTATATATAGCCACGTGAAAAAATTCACAGCTATAGTATATATAATGTAGTTTAAAGGAAAACTATCAGAGCTAAGTAGAGTACACAAATTAAAAAGTTATAGGCGATCAACTTATAAAATGTACTCGGAAAAAGTAATTTCATACAAATTCAATAGTTAGTTTATATAATTAGTTTTAAAACGTTTTTGTGGCATAAACTCAAAGTTGGCATTCGAAACTACGGAACCCTACACTGCGCGTGGCCCGACACGCACTTGGCCAATTATTATGAATGTTCCCTAATTAATCGAAGACGCCCCGTACCAATATGTATGTTTTTGTTTGAAATACTTGTCAGATCTCATAGAAAACCAAAACCGGCTGTGTAGTTTGCTGTTAAAGGTGGTTTTTAGTTTTGAAAAATTATATGTTAATATACCCCTTTGACAAATTCAACTCATGTTCAAAGTTAAAATTTACATTACAATATGAAAAAAAAAACCTGTCCGATCCGTGAAGATAATGTTGGGTAGCTTGTATATGTTCCAGTACCTGGGCGACCGAGCTTTGCTCGGTTACATCTCAAACATTAACTATTTTTTTTTAAACTTGTCTAAAAACAATGCAAAATAAAATAAAATATATAAACTTAAACATAAAAAAAAACAAAAGTAAGTCACCGAGTGGGATTCGAACCCGTAACACTCTTTCTAGCGGTCGCTATCCTTAACCACTGAGCTAAATCAAGGCGGTCGCGGCGCGACGAAATCAGCGACCATATTCTGCGTGGAAAGAAAAACGCATGAAAACTCGAAAACACGCGTTTTGCCAAACATAAGACTAATCCAGATCGATTGTTTACCCCCGAAATCCCCCATATACCAATTTGCAGCGAAATCGTTAGAGCCGTTTTCGAGATCACAGAAATATATAAATATATATATGACGGAGCAGGAGATGACCTGCGCCGAACTCACTAAAAGTGTGACGATAAATACAGCGCTCCGCCTCGCGCTGTATCATGGATTCCAACCACATGTGTCTGAATACCCCTGGCCCACACAGTTATTGAATCTGTGTCCACCTGGGCTTATTGTCTAGCTGAAACAACTATCATTGTAATAAATTGGTTTACCAAATCCTCATCTATTACAACAATCACAATTAAAGAAGTTATGGCCAAGCCCACAGCACACTACACAAAGGAGATGTTCACAGTACGGCGGTCCGCACAAGACTGAGCCGCTCGTCGCTAGGGCGACCGCTTTTATACTTGTCGAAACATTTGAAATTATAACAGTTATGTTTTGAAGTAAACAACTTTCTGTTTGCACAACTTAACCAATAATAAAGGGGATTATATTGAACTCGCCGACACGGCCAACCTGACATGCGTACGCCCTCGTACGCGCTTTCATTAATAATTAAACTAGTTAGTAGCATAGTTAGAAATAACCATAAAATGATTCTGATCTAGCTCGACAGTAAGCGTCTCACAAAACTATAACAAAATTTAAACTCGCCAAAATTCTACTCCAGAGTGCCACAATGCTACTATTCTGAACCGGTCTTTTGTTTGTCCTTCAGCCAATATTCGTACAGGAATAATTATAAAGAAATCATGACTAATGGATTTTTTTGCGCATTGCTTACGTATACGAATCAACAAAATTCATGAATCAATTCAAAAGAATCAATTTTTAACTCGTCGACACTGCCATCTTGACAGTAAACCCGTCCTCGGGTTTCATATTTAAGATCAACACAAAGTATAAAGGTACACCGTTCGGCCAAACCTGACCAAAACGAAGCTTTAGTTAATTTCTGTTTCTGTTAGAAGTCTTGCTATACAACGAGGCAATGCTGCCCGTATCTTAGTTACCCTGCCCTGCGATCGTGGTGATGTAGGGTCTATTTTATTTATTTAATATAATGTTTTTTTTTAATAGTTTTTTTTTTGTTGGGTTGTTATATTTTAGTTCTTGTTTTATTATTTTAATTTAGGTAGGTTAATTAGTTTTTAGTGAAATTAATTATTGTGTACTGTATCTACTTATTTTCTGCAATAATTAACCTTTTATAATGGTTTAAACAATCTATAATAAACTCAAAACAAGCAATGAACATCGATAAATCTTTACATTGAATCCGATACTAAAAACTTCATGTCAATATTCAGAGATCAGATGTTAAAAGTTTTTATTAATCACATGTTAAAAGTTTTTATTAATTACCAGTAATGACAATTAAATTGAGTCAAAACTAATAAAAATTCTATATTTTCACGACGTTAAAAAAAAAGATTCAGTAATTATTAATTGAGTCAGAACTCAGAAGAGATCACCAAGACATATTAACAAACATTAATCATTAGCTCAAAATCATCGGAGATCAGAATTGCCATCGTTGTCCTCACACTATAACGCGTATTACCACCTGTGATCACCAGGTCCACTTGACCTTATGATTTCATCCAGAAACTCGACCTCCACAAGAGCCGACCGCATACTGCCCACTCACGGACTACGGGTCAACTCTAGTACGGTCACAACAAAACAAACAATGCAATTCATCACTTTACCTATGGCAATAAAGCCTTCTGCTATGCTATCGGTCTTCCTAATGAGCTTCTCTGGCTCCCGCATCCTTCTCAACCTATCACGGAAACACTTGTGTATTTGCTTTGAGTTTCATGCCCGGAAAGCATCTCGATTTTTTAAATAATTGAACAGGTGAAAAATCGTCATAATGATTCAAGTAGTTATACGTAAGAACAACCGGAATTATCTAGGTTTATAATGTGGTGCGAACAGTATGCTCCACCCCCCGATTACATCCAACCATCAGAGGCGCTACCGCCAGGTCATAAACTGCCATGGGCTACTTGGAGGTGCTTGAATTGCCTCCGAACTGAAGTAGGCCGATAGACCAAGCAGAAGTACAGGGCGATTGTGGACATGACGATTAGATCATTAGATCACCTCTATGCCCTACCAGCTGTACCGTGCTAGACCTATACTCTGCCTCGGAGGGAAGCGTAAAAGTGGCAACGTTCTCGAAGAAAAAAATTAAAAATTCAAGCCACCGACACGATAAGAAGAAGAAGTGAAAATAAATGTCAACTGGGTGGATAATATACGCTATTTTCCAACAAGTCAAAATCAGACACCCTCCTCCAAACGTAAAAACAAACAGTTTCCACTGTTTGCACTTCGACTGCACTGGGACTCTGTATGAAACACAGGCAGATGACGACACAGATCCCCGGAGCCAAACGACGCTTTCACCATCAGCCCTTCCGCAATAATAAATCCAAAACTACGCCAAAATAGATACGTTCAAAGGCAAGCGACACCACTTTGCGACACTTTACCCCGCCAACACCACAAAATAATTCATTCCTGGCTCAGGAAAATACCCAACTGTCAACAAAAACAAACGTTTACAGTACTTTTGTTACACTAAAGCGTGGCTAGAATACAGTTAAAGCGTTTGCAACTTAATCTTTTTTCTACGGACTTCCTAACAATAAAAATAACATTGCTTATCAGTACGATATTTTTTGAATTTGGCTACAATATCACAATATTTACTCGACTTTAACTATCCAGATTAAAATTTATTCAAGTAACGGGACTTTACTTCAGTTAACCTAAAACACAGTAAATAATAAATTAATGGTAAAATATTATTACTCACATAGTAAACGGTGAAGGGTCCTTTTAAATAAAGTCATCACCATGATCATCATCATGGTAGGCTCGCCGTCACCTCTTCATCATCACTACCTCTTTATCAATAATATCTTCATCGTCATCACTATCTCTTCATTACCAATATCATCATCATCACCCTGGTCATTATCTCATAATAATCTTTATAATAGTTATTATAATATTTAGCTTATCTTAAGTCCAATATTAGGCAAAGGCTAGGACAACTTCTCTCTCCAACTTTACGAATAATGAAGTACGTAACGTACCTAATAACTATCATTTTACACCAGTATTCACACGTAAGCTTATAAGAAGCTAAAAATTAAAATTTAAAATACTCAAACTAGACTTTTTGTTAGGATACTAATTGGCGCCACTGCCAGCTCCGACTTACAGTGATTTATGCCACCTTCAGTGATGTTAAGCTCATCTATCAACTCATGACGATAAAATCAAGTCATTAAGCTTAGCAGATAATACACGTTCTTATTTAAAATAGCGAAATCATAATTATTTTTTTTGCTTGCATAGTGGTCAAAAGACTAGACATTATTCTACTTTATGTTTTAAAACTAAAGGTTTTGAAATAAATTGCTTTCTGCTCTACTCTTAAATCGAAAAAAATATAAAAACTCACCAGGTTATCTTTGCGATTCAGCAGATAAGGTTACGACACAGAAATACACACGATATCAACTCGCTTTTTCACTTCACCTCACTTCACCAGGAATCTCCAGCGCCTGCGGCACTGCCGCTGACTTCAACTCGGCCGCAATACGTGGCCAGCAGTTATGGTTCACTTGTTAGCACTTTAGCAACTTTGCAGAAGTAGCTGAAACTAAACACACGTTAGGTATCTTTACACTGATCGCTTCAATCTCGTTAGCATAGACTTGTCACACAGACGGTTGACAGACAGACGCTTGTCACACAGACGTTTGTCACACAGACGCTTGTCACACAGACGCTTTGTCACACAGACGCTTTGTCACACAGACGCTTTGTCACACAGACGCTTTGTCACACAGACGCTTTGTCACACAGACGCTTTGTCACACAGACGCTTTGTCACACAGACGCTTTGTCACACAGACGTTTGTCACACAGACGTTTGTCACACAGACGTTTGTCACACAGACGTTTGTCACACAGACGCTTGTCACACAGACGCTTTGTCACACAGACGCTTGTCACACAGACGCTTTGTCGCACAGACGTTTGTCACACAGACGTTTGTCACACAGACGTTTGTCACACAGACGTTTGTCACACAGACGCTTGTCACACAGACGCTTGTCACACAGACGCTTTGTCACACAGACGCTTGTCACACAGACGTTTGTCACACAGACCATATGCAACACAGGATGGGTTGCAATACTAAAACCAGAGCCGTCAATGACCCCAAAAGTTATCGACACATTGCACTGCTAAACTCCGTCCAAAAACTATTAAAAAGGCTAAGACTGAAGTCACGACACCAGCTCTATAGGATTAACTGTTGAAAAACCACTTTATCATCAAAAAGAATAGAATTTGAATCCACCTATGTGGATACAACCATCAACCCCACTGAAAAACTCTCAGGGTTCTCTCTCCCACGCAGAGAATTGTGCCAGCTCCACAGACTGAGAACTGGATGGGGACGAACTACATCGTTTGAATTCCGGTGCGACTGGATTGACTTCCCAGCTTGCGGATGTGGCGCGCCTGAATAGGATATGGACCACATTATTCGAGACTGCTGGAAGACTGGTTCACCCTGCAAAAAGACGCAATACAATAGACACAGAATAACGACTGTAATAATAGCCATACGATTATTAAATAAATGAGCAGGTTCCTGTTTTTCAGAATAGGCATGACGAATGGAAAAACACTTTTGGTCCATCGGTTAGACCATCAAACAACATTGTAGTTTGTACACACACTTTGTTCCTTTTTCTGAAAAACCAAAAATAACAAATTTTGCGTGACGTCACACTCAAGCACGATTTTTACCTAAATGTGACTCCGCAAGCCCCCACTCCGGAACCTTGACGCTCCGTATCCTTGTGAATTTTTACCCCTCTGGCAAACTGAAAATACGGGTCCATCATCTCTGGACAATTCAAAAGACGGAACAATAATAAACACACTCTTCGGACCCTGTCAGACTCTTCATCCCTTCTCTCCCATGGATTCACTCAAGTGGGCAAAAGATTCAGATCCAACTTCTGATGACGGAGCAGGAGATGACCTGCGCCGAACTCACTAAAAGTGTGACGATAAATACAGCGCTCCGCCTCGCGCTGTATCATGGATTCCAACCACATGTGTCTGAATACCCCTGGCCCACACAGTTATTGAATCTGTGTCCACCTGGGCTTATTGTCTAGCTGAAACAACTATCATTGTAATAAATTGGTTTACCAAATCCTCATCTATTACAACAATCACAATTAAAGAAGTTATGGCCAAGCCCACAGCACACTACACAAAGGAGATGTTCACAGTACGGCGGTCCGCACAAGACTGAGCCGCTCGTCGCTAGGGCGACCGCTTTTATACTTGTCGAAACATTTGAAATTATAACAGTTATGTTTTGAAGTAAACAACTTTCTGTTTGCACAACTTAACCAATAATAAAGGGGATTATATTGAACTCGCCGACATATACAAGAATTGCTCGTTTAAAGGTATAAGATTTATCGATTTCTCCCATTCCTGAAATTACAAAAAAAAATCAGCAGCTTCATACAAAATTTGATACCTTATGTTCCAAAATGTATGGAGCTGCATATTTTTTTTGTGAATTCTGTAATAAGAGAGACCGATAAATGGAACATACACAAGCTACCCAACATTACCTTCACGGATCGGACAGGGTTTTTTTCACATACCTATTATACACGCTGACTTTTCATTGGTTTTAGAAAAGAAAATGTCGTATAGTAAATAAATTACTCTATCCGTATACGTAATCCAAATTTGCGTATGAAATAAGATAAAAAAGTTACAAAAATGATTTTCTATAGAGACCACATAGTACTCGTCCAAAACTGTCGCGTGAACTCGCATGACCCCAAGAATTTCGGGCGGCCGGCCGGCGACGACGCCTGGCGGTGGAATTACTAATTGATCTCACGATTTTACTTTCGAGTTTTATTCAAAAACTTTTGGTTCTGAATTTTTATTTTGACTAGCTAATTAGGTCTTACGATTCTTATGAAGTGGCCTTCGGCTCCAAAACCAATGAAAAATCACCGTGTATACCCGTAAGTAATTACATATGAATGTTCTTGTAATGCCATCGAGCTTTTCAAGCTGTTGTAAACAAAACACTACTGTGGCTGAGTTGGTAATCTGAGAATCTGATAACGCAAATCTAATAAACCGCATGCATATTCATTGCAAGCTCCTCCATATTTGCATGTGGGATTCAATTAAATGGAAATTGAACGAGATCGTACAAGCGGTTGCTTGTCGCAGAAAATCATGAATTTTCAGGCAAAATTTGATGTTTTAAATGTAAGTAAATAAATAAATCTTATACCTTTAAATAATAATATATAATAATAATAATAAATTCTTTATTTCAGATGTCAATCCATAGTTTTTGTTAGTAGTTTTTTACTTATCCTATGTTAGTATAAATTTAAATTAAATTACATTTTTATTTAATAGCACCGATACCTATCTTCATCATGTGGTTAACGATGGGGGAGTCATACCATCATATAAATGAGCGATTCTTGTACATTTATTTATTTTTCATGTAGGTATATAATTCTGTGATCTCGGAAACGGCTCTAACAATTTCCCTGAAATTTGGTATATGTGGGTTTTCGGAGGTAAACAATCGATCTAGATTAGTCTTATGTTTGGGAAAACGCGTGTTTTCGAGTTTTCATGCGTTTTTCTTTCCACGCAGAATATGGTCGCTAAATTCTTCCTGACCACTGTCCGTCTGGACCAGACGCGGACGGCTAGAAAGAGTGTTACGGGTTCGAATCATACTTGGTGACTTACTTTTTTTTTAATGATCTAGTTAATATATATTTTTTATTGTATTTAGACAAGTTTAAAAAAATGTAGTTAATGTTTGAAATGTAACCGAGATTGAGTTAGCCCTAAAGTAAGTTCGAGACTGGTGGTATGCGATATTAACGAAACGATGCTATAATTTATAACAAATACCTACATATTATGCGTCCCCCTTCCCCGTCCTCGCGCCTTTCCCCCGTTCTCGCCTTGTATTTTATTTTATTTAAACTTTATTTACCAAAAGAATATGGCACAAAAGGCGGACTTAATGCTAATAGCATTCTCTACCAGTCAACCTTCGGGATAAAAAGAAAAAACTGGTGGTAGGCGTACAAATAAATAATTATAGCTCTAATAATAAAAGAAACACTTCTAGTTACAACACAATAAATACAAATAATTAAATTTACTTTTACTTTTTACTTTTAAATTACTTGTAGAGGCGCCTGCAGCCGCCCCTCAACACTATCCACTTGGGGACGCATATTCCGCGGGACCTTAGGAGTTATCTTTCTGTATGTAACACTTATAGTACCTGGGTGACCGAGCTTTGCCCCGTTACATCTCAAGTCTAAAAACAATACAAAATAAAAAATTATATTTAAACTTGAACATAAAAAAAACCAAAAGTAAGTCACCGAGTGGGATTCAAACCCGTAACACTCTTTCTAGCGGTCCGCATCCTTAACCACTGAGCCAAACGAATGGCGGCTGGTGCGAAGAAATTACCGACCACATTCTGCGTGGAAAGAAACGCATGAAAACTCGAAAACACGCGTTTTCCCAAACATAAGACTAATCTAGATCGATTGTTTACCTCCGAAAACCCATATATACCAAATTTCAGCTAAATCGTTAGAGCCGTTTCCGAGATCACAGAAATGTATATACATATAAATATATAAATAAATATACAAGTATTGCTCGTTTAAAGGTACAAGATAAATTCTGTGCCCATGGTGCAAAAGTTTCCACACCAAAACACCAATCAATAAGTAGGTTTGATGAACTGAATTTACTTTCAAAATTATACACAGAAAAGTCTCAGTCATATAACTTACTCGTAATAAAATTGAAACAGAACGACGCAGTGCAGATGCGAGCCAAACCATTTGCCAAAATTCTACCTCGATTGGCCTTCCACCTAGCCAGCAGTACAGTAGGTGCCAGACTGCGGCCTTATGCAGTAGTTTTACCGACCTTACAGCCAGATGTTTCTTAATAATGATTCAGTTTTCCATTCGATATCATGGTGACATTGATACTCGTAATTGTGCCATTCGGGTAGTTACTTTGGGGCTAATCGGCATAATTCGGTTTTTGACCTACTTCAAAAAAGAAGAAGTTCCTATGTTCACCGATTTATCCGTCAGCTGTGGATCGATTTTCAAAATTACTTTCTTAAAGAGTGCACTTTCGAGGTGGTCCCATAGAATTTTTATCAAAATCGGTTGTTCAGTTTAGGGATGAAGACAGTTTTTAGTTTAGAAATAAAGTACAAGAAATCTTTATTGCCAAAAGCCAAGCATTGCAATCTAATAGTACAGAGAGAGACGGGCTCCTGCAGTAGAGACAAAAAAGACCTGTTATCTTTTATTTTCATTGGTTGTTCTGGCACGGGATTTCTGAAATGCATGCCATAGAACATGGATGCGGGTATCTATTTAAAATAAATAGGGGACATGCGAGGAGCAGTTTTCACTAGTGAATAGTGTAATGTACAATCGATAAACAGTAACCAAAGTCGACGTAAAGACCACTGTATCGACTTATGGCTTTCATTGGTCGCTAACCCGCTTACGGGGGAGTCACCGTATGCTGTACATCAACTGAGTTATCGACCAATGAAAATAAGCCATTACCACTTTATGCCTAATTTATCGAAAAATATTGATTTGATGCTCTGTCTGCCCCATTAGGGATAAAGACGTGATAGTATGTATGTATGTATTGATTATCACCATAACAACAATAAACTGATCATTTGATAAGTTCAACAAACTATTTACCGCATCCAAACAAGGCCGTCCCACGTTACCGCAGTGCGTATTGTAACTGTATTGTATTGTATTTGTATTGTTAACATCGCCATTAGTCGGCGGCGACAGACTGTTAATCATAACAAATTAATTGTTGACGCCATTCAATGAGGACTTGAATAGAATCCAGGCTTTCGTGACTAAAATTGGCTTCTTTTCATTTTGTGGTTTTTGAGAACGAAAGTGTTACGGAACCCTTCATGGGCGAGTCCGACTCGCACTTGGCCGCTTATTTGCAAATGTGCGTAGAAATACTTCACGTTCACACAAAACAGCGGTTTTAAATATAGTTTAAAGGGGTATCCACAGCTTGGTCAAGACACAATTTAAAATGATATTTCTGTTTGCTTTCAAATGATCGTTGTAAGTTTGACCGTTATGTCTCTCTGTTTGTGGCATCATAGCTCCCGACGGAATGGATTTCGATTTTTTTACGATAAGACAAGTTTTTTAGATAGGTTTAATAAAAAATTTATCGGTAAATCCGTTTAAAAGTTTTAAAATAAATAAATATATAGGGACAAATTACACTGATTGAGCTAGCCCCAAAGTAAGTTCGAGACTTGTGTTCTGGGTTACTAGCTCAACGATACTATATTTTATTACAAATACATATACATCCAAGACCCAGGACAATTTGAAAAAGGCCATTTTCCAACTTGCCCTGACCGGGGATCGAACCCGGGACCTCTGGGTGGCGGCACTACGCCACGGAGGTCGTCAAAAAGAAAATGTAGTTCCGCTACACATCACTAGATGGTGTCGTCGGGTTTTTTTTATTTGCCTGGCAAATAAATTTGTTATAAAGATGATTTGAGATGAATCACTTAGGACTTCTATTCTCGTATATTAGGCCAAATGTCATGAACCCCGCCCTTCGCATATTTCTAGGGCCAAGGGTCTTATGACGGGGACGGTAACAAAGTGTCCACGATTTTTGTTCCATTACGTAAAAGGGTCGCAATAGATTTATATTACTCTTATTCCATTTCATTGTATGTCATCTACTGCGTCGTAGCCTTAAAGGAGGGGTTTTCTAACAGCAGTGTGGGAGCACCATTACGTTTAAGGGGATACTTGAATTTTTTGTGAAATAAATGATTTGAAAAGAAACGGGGATATTATTTAAAATTTTGTCTGGATCAAGCACTAGATAAACCTTCAAACTATTTAATGAGCTACTGTTTACAGTTTAAAGTGAGAACGTGAAACTTTTCTATGTACTTTGCGAAAAACGGCCACTTTTGGCTAACGATGTGCGAAGAAAAGCTTGACACTTTAAACTATGAGTAGTACAAAAAATTGTTTAAAGTAGCGTTGCATCACTATTGATAGTTTGACTATCGATAGTTGACCTCGTAAAGCAGTCACAATATATTATACACAAGATATTGTGATAATGTAATTGATAACCAATGTTCAAACAACACAGTGGAAACTCTTACAAATTTTTCAGGTTTATGGAGGTTTGTATGTCTTTAAATAATAAAAAAGCAAAAACATCAATGCTCTACTGGCACTAACTGGCGAGTAATCAGGGGACTACGTTTGTATGAAAATATGGCCAAACGAGTATCCAACTACACCCAAAAAAATCTTATTATCTATTCTAGCAGCTTAGCCTTACTGTACTATCTCTTTGTGTCGGATAAAACGTGATCCGCTCAGTTTCACGCCCCTTGAGGGAATCCGGCGGATGCCACAAAGCCGCTCATTAATATGCGATCTTTTTTTGCAGGCGACGAAAACCTAATATCAGAAGAATGGCCGGCTCCCGGGAAAGATTACTACACGAAAGACGAGAACACGAATATGATTATAGGAGAAAATATGACTACGGAAGAGAACGAACTGACAGATACGATAGAGTCGAAAGATATGAAAGACCTAGAAGAAAAAATGGATACGTGTACGAAGATATCTACTCAGATTTCGATGAAGCTCAAGGAAGACTGTCACTCTTCAGACCAATAAGACCAGAGTATTTAAACCTACCTGCTACTTACGACGCGAAATATAACTCTTTACCGAGAAATTATTACAATTACGACGATAGGAATAGTCGTAGGAAAAAAGATTATTACGATTTTAGAATCGAAAGCGAAAGACGAAGACCGAGAGAATCTTATGAACCTTATAGGAAAAGAACTCCAGAGTTAAGAAGAAGAGAAGAAACTTACGAAAGAAAACCTAGATCTATTCTTGCTGAAGTTAAAAATCCTAATGCACCAAAAAACGTAGCGGTTTGCAAACCTTTAAGACTATCAGATCAAAATGCGCAATACTGGACTACTGAAGTCCCAGCCAAAAAGCGACAAAGAAGGCCAGATGAAGTGAAGAAAAATGTGAAATTTTCCGAAGTATCTGGCTGTAATAGGAAAATGGTTGTCGATGATCCAATATGTGGACGGAAAGTAGTGCCTGTACGTGAATTAGAGGTATCCCTTGACCAGATGATACAAAACGGTTATTTTGAGAAACATAACATTCCTATTTCGAGACCAACAGAACAGAATGGTAACAAGGAAGAGATAGCGAGCGTTCCCAATGGAAAATGCTTATCAGGCGACGGGAAGGAAAAAGTGCCTCGGAAAACAAGACACCTACCGCAGGTGAGTTTTTTATCTGATTCAAATTTATGTCAGAGTTTGTAGACACGAGTTTTGTGTCACGCGTTCTATTTTTACAGCATTGTATTTCAATTTTAACAGTATCTGTTTATAAAACTAACAGCTCAGAATTGCACTGTGAGTTTATGAAATTACGTAAATATAAAATGTTATACTTTTTTCGTAGGTAAAAGTTGCGTTTTAGTCGAAATACTCTTTTATAGTTACATTAATTTTGCATCAAGTAAAACAAAATATTTTCTACCAAGTACCTATTAAATGTGTTTATAAAAGGGTTGTTCTCAATATCTTTGTACTTATATTACTGTATTTAGCCAATATAAATACCTATAATAGAGACAGTTTCCGTCTTATTAAAAAACGCAGACTAACTTTGTTACTAGATCAAGTTTACATTTTCACTCTCTCAGTGGCATATTACTAAATGTCAACTTCATTTGGTCGGATAATGGTTTAAACCTAGTAACAAAGTTAGTATGCGTTTTATTATAAGACTGATTAAGTCCAGAAAAATGCTTGATATGAAATTATTCCACTTTTACAATTTTTCAAGGTTAGTCACGAATAAGGTTTTTTGGCAGTGCAGTAAACTGCATCGATAAAAAAAAATCGTTAGTAAACCGTTTAACAGTATTAAAAACAATATGACGTTAGCTTTTCTAAAAATAGAATTGATTCATATGTGATACATAGAACAGTAAAATAAATACAAAACATCAGTATTTTGTTATTATTGTTGCCTGAATCTGCCTTATGAATATTTATGTACCTTCTTAATCAAAATGGACCTGATCTAACCTACGTATAGGAGTATTATCTCGGTCTCGATTATTATAAACCCTTTAAATGAAACCAGTATTTGCCGACGTGAAGCCATGCCTTCATAATTCAGTGCTCTGGGGTTAATTTGGAACCCAGCGCACGACTTGGTAAATCTAAACAGATGTAATTCCTAAGCGGTAGCGGGTAATAGCTTTCAATAAAGAAATTTATTGTACACTAGCCGAAGCCCGCTGCGTTCGCGTGGACTTTGTGTATCTGGAAAATGCTCATCAGGCTGAACTACTTTTGCTAAGGGGTTATTTTTATACTTCTTACAGTTTAGCTGGACCATTATAGTTCTACATCAGGTGTTTCATTTTCCAAAATAATTTATACCCTATGTCAAATAACAAAAAGTTTCACTCGAATCTGTCCAGTATTTCCGGAGTTTTTAAAAATATTACTTTATTACTGTCTCCATCGCCCCCAATATTTTTTTCGGAAATATATTTAATGTACAGACACACTTTTTATACTTTATTTATGTTTGTATAGATTGAGTAAAGAAATAAAGATTACTTGCTTATTCGTTTACTCTGTGTGATTTATGGCCGTCTAAAAAGGTTACAGCAATTTTCTATGAATTGCCACAGAATTTATATAAGAATTACATAACGGAAACTCCTAGGGTACCGCGCAATATGTGTCCCCGTTTCCCATTCCCGCACCTCTCACCCGTTCTCGCCTTGTGGAGGGTGTTGAGTGAGCGGCCGCAGACGCCTGCAGCTGCCTCTTCGAGGCGAGAACGGAGCGACGTGCGGGGACGGGGAACGAGGACGCATATATGCGCATACACGTATAACGCATTATGTTTGAAAACCGGTTTAACCGTTTAAATTCAAGTCGTATCGTTATCCCCGCTATCCCGTGGCGAGCCCGAAGCCCGAGCCTCTCCCGCCAAGCGCTCCGTTGGTTTTTTTAAGTTTTTGGAAATCCAAGATGGTCGCTAAAAGTTAACTGCTTGCGATTCTGCTAAAAATCGATATCAATATGTATTTTGAAGAGAAAAATCCAAATTCATCATTTTTTTTGGAAATCAAGATGGCGTCTGGATTTTAGAAAATTAAACTTATTTCGTTCATAACGTCTCACTCTTTGGTCTGAAGGTCTGAATTTTTGCAACTGGATTCAGATTTTGGATCCAAGGTGGCCACACATTTTTTCATATTTCCTTAACAGACTGCTATTCTTACCTGTTCTCTCAACTGGACATGTTATTTAGCATACCTCAACAGCTGCACGAAAAACCCGCGCAACGCCCTAATTTAATAAATAAACTTGTTCGAAGTTGTTAAAAACCTACAAGCTCCTGCCCTTGCACCAACCATCAAAATCGTAATTAATAACCCGCCACCACCAGCCATGGCGATTAGTAATATTGTTTCCATATTGTGTTCACGCAAATCATTCTTCGATGATTGTTCTTGGCCATGGAAAATAAATGGCGGCTTCCTGCCAGTTCAACTCTTGACATTTCAAATTATTTAGCTACTTATTAATAGATATCTTGTCGTGATAGGGCTTCTCCAAGTACTCCCGTGGATGTCGTAGAAGGCGACATAGGAAATACAAGCTAAAAATCCATATCCATTCTTCCATACTACTATTATTATAAATGCGAAAGTGAGTTTGTATAATTAGTTTTTTGTTACCACTTCACGCTTTAACCACTGAACCTATTGAGATGAAATTTGATAGGAATATAATTTGATTCCCAGGGAAGAACATAGAATACTTTTTATCCCGAAATTCCCATGGAGAGCGAAGCTCTCAGGCAAAGCTAAAAGTTACAAGCTAAAAATAGCCTATAAACATTAATGAGACCTCTCTAACCCGTCTGGCCAGCGTTAAGAGTGTAGGCCAAGTCCTCTGGCTGCTCTGGCCAAGTATGGTTCAATTAATACAGAGAGAGTGGTGCTTCTGCAAAAGAGACAAAAAGACCTGGTGATGATGATGAACAGATATCTAATTTATCGAAGATTGACTGGAAGAGATCCCTGTATTATGAAATAGGTCCGCCATTGTATATGCTCTTTCAAATTTTATGTTCTTTACTTTTTGGTACAATAAAAAAGATAATTTCCAATGTCTCCCGGGTGGGGTAGATTGCTTTGTATGGCAGTCATCAAGCTATGTCGTGTAGTGTAGTGTGATATTTTTCAGTTTAACAAAAAAGTGAAAATTAACAAGCGACGCCACCACTAAGTAAAAGTCGTACCTGCCTGTCATGCGAAATAAAACGGTATTTTTTTGTTTCCCAGAGAATAGAAAAACTACTTGTAAAATATTTTTTAATAATCTAACCGATGAGCCAAAAATATTTTTAGCTGTTAGCTTATCGGTGCAGTTAGCGGAGATGCCTCCGTTTCTCTCTTCTCTCTGCCATCATTTTATTATTCTAACACCCAAGCATTAATAATTCCAAACTACTATTACATAAACATTAAAATGCGCCATAAATTTTGAAGAGACATTATGTGATATACACAACGTTGTAGGTCCCACCCCGTGTAATTGCAGACATTAAAGCAATCTGAGATGTTAATGGGCCAAAGGTTCTCAAACTTGACCTATAAAAGGTATTGATTTTGGTATTGTTGACGAGACGGGTCTTATTTTGAGGGATGGTATGCTTTTTAAGACCCTTATTTTGGTAATGATGATGAAATGGGACGTTTTGAGTGGAGATTATGAGTACCCATACGCCTTTTCATGTTGGATAATTTTGAGATACGAAATATTCACAACAACTTTATAACAAATAAGTAAACACAACAAGAAGTACCTAAAATAAATTTACAAGAGTGAGACTTGAGGTGATGAGCTAGAAATTTTATGTTTTGAAGAAAAGATGACTAGAAAGAACAGAACGGAATTGGAAAAGGTGATGAAAATGAGCATTTTTTATCTTCAAATCACTCGTATAATGTCTACTATTCAAAACATTCTTATATACGTGAGTGAGACAGAGTCAAGGCAGTTTGTAATTTTAGAATATATTAGATTAATCTAACGCCTGCGGCAGTTAATATATATCAACAAATAAGGAGGCTTAAAAATACGGCTTTAAAATTTACACTTTGAGCACCGTAGGCACTGGAACCCTCCCTTTATATTGTACATAAATATAGCAGCAGATTACGAAACTTGTATGTTAATACACACGGTCCAAGTTCCGAGGAACCGCTGAAGCCTAAAATTAGACAGTGATAGTATCTTTTGATAAACCCACGTACGTACATATATAGGTATATGTACAATATAACTGCTTTAGCATTTGGGCCTTACAGCTCTAAACCGACAGAGCCCAGGGTCGTAATTCTCAAAGGCCACTTTTAGAGTGATTTCGGTCGATAACCGGCCAAGTGTGAGTCGGATTCACGCACTAAGGGTTCCGTACCATTATCTATAAAAAATCGCGTTTGTTGTATGGGAATCCCCATAAATATTTATTTTATTTTGTTTTTAGTATTTGTTGTTATAGCGGCAACAGAAATACATAATTTGATTGTCTAGCTATCGTAGTTCTTGAGATACAGCCTGGTTATAGACAGATAGACTGACAGCCGGACAGACGGACAGACAGCGAAGTCTTAGTAATAGGGTCCCGTTTTTAACCCTTGGGTACGGAACGGAGGTCCAGGCGTTTTCGAATACTCGGTGAACATACATAAAAAAAATCGCGACAAATTGATAACCTCCTTCTTTTTTGGAAAACACTTAAAAAATCGTTAACACGTCAGAAAACGCTTTTATTTGCTGCTGAGTGAACATTCGTTGGAACTATTAATACACCTGTATCAATAAGTATAATTTTAAAGAATGTATTCAAAAGTTCCCTAATTTCTAAACTTCGTTACCAGCGTTGGTGGTGTAATGGTCAGCATAGTTGCCTTCCAAGCAGTTGATCCGGGTTCGATTCCCGGCCGACGCACATTTTTATAGAAGCCTAAATGTAATTAGCTAAAAACAATCTTATTAATGTAACATAGTTTAGTTATGTATCCGAATTTGACAACAATTATCACCTGCGTTGGTGGTGTAATGGTCAGCATAGTTGCCTTCCAAGCAGTTGATCCGGGTTCGATTCCCGGCCGACGCACATTTTTATAGAAGCCTAAATGTAATTAGCTAAAAACAATCTTATTAATGTAACATAGTTTAGTTATGTATCCGAATTTGACAACAATTATCACCTGCGTTGGTGGTGTAATGGTCAGCATAGTTGCCTTCCAAGCAGTTGATCCGGGTTCGATTCCCGGCCGACGCACATTTTTATAGAAGCTCAAATATAATTAGCTAAAAACAACCTTATTATTGTAAGATAGTTTAGTTATGTATCAGAATTTGGCAATACTCATCACCTGCGTTGGTGGTGTAATGGTCAGCATAGTTGCCTTCCAAGCAGTTGATCCGGGTTCGATTCCCGGCCGACGCACATTTTTATATAATGCTAATTATAATTAGGTACTTCCTCAGTATAGCATGTCGATCAATTTCACATTCCAGGCTCTCAATCAAAATTATCAATTTCTTTCGGCTGTCGATGCCACTGCGTGGGAACAGAATGGCTCATTTGGCAGAGACAATAGATTGTGGTTTGCCTCATTCAATTTGCCCACTACAATTACTACAACATTTTTTGTAAATTAATCGTCACTAAATAAAAGGTTTCCTCAAGATCTTTTCCTTTACCTCTGAGCTATGTGGCTACACTATACCTACCAGTTAACTTACCGCCGCAAAACCAAGTCACATAGAAGGATTACCTTACTAGCTCTGTAAAGAAGTTTTCGTCAACACTTCGTTCATCAAGAAAGACAGATACATCGTAGTTCTGATGAGAAATGTTTTGTCAAGAAACAAAAGGTTACTCTTGGTGCAATCTCCGTTTTGAAGAACGTTTCTTCGCCACACCAATGCCACGCAAAGCACTTTCACCAAGAAGCAAGCACAGTTCTTCAAGCCAGCAATCCATAAACCAACATATAATATCCTTTTAGGTGTAAATATTCTGAACTTGTCGTGTGATTTCTGGTAGAGTAGAATATGACCACTATAAGTAACGACCGTTGAGGCATAGTGTTCATCATGACAGGCTATCACACCGAAAGTCCAGGGTTTTATCACCGGTGTCAAGATCTTTTATATTCACCTGGATCTTGGATGTTATTTATAAAATACAGTATCGTTGAGTTAGTATCCCATAACACCAGTCTCGAACTTACTTTGGGGCTGGCTCAATCTGTGTGATTTATCCGTATATACTTATTTATTCAACTTCCAACTCTACCTAACAAAACGCAGAAAAATTATTAAAATAAGGTTTCCTCTCAGACTAAAAAGGTAATTGTACAAAAGTAATGTTAATTGAGTAAAGCCTTGTAATGTAACAAGATATCTTGGTTGGGCGAGTCCGACTTACGAGAATCTATGTGGCTTCTTCAACCTACTTTTCAGGGCAATCTGGCGTCAGGTACGAGTAGGACTTTTTTAGGGTTCCGTACTCTAAGGGTTAAAACGGAACACTATTTCTAAGACTCCGCTGTCCGTCTTTATGTCTGTATGTTACCAGGCTGTATCTCATGGTAGCTAGATAGTAGAATTTTTTGCAGATGATGTATTTATATTGCCGCTATAACAACTGATACTCAAAACAGAATAAAATCGGGTCCAAATTTCATTAAAACAACATATAGATAGAGTATAACTGATTTTGGAAAATGGAACACCTTACGCAGAACCGTAATGGCTCCAGCTAAACTGTAAGAAATATAAAAATCACGCCTTTGCAGAAGTTATTCAACCTAATGAGCATATTCTGCAGTCATAAAGACCACGCGAACGAAGTCGCGGGCTTCGGCAAGTGAAATAATGTTTTTGAGAACTTCCGAAATAAGACATCAAATAAAACCCCGTGGGGTGATCACGTGGTCGCGAACTTAGTTTGACCCGCATTCACCCGGGCCGGGCAGCGCAAACAAGCCCCAAACTTCCAAATTAAAACGGCCCGATGAATAGTTTGTTTGGACAACGTATTACCTTTCATGGTCTTGAAATTGGCAAGGTTTATATTGCGAATTTGTTTGCTTTTAAAATGATGACATATCTGGTTTATTTGATCAAGTTATTCTTCGTAGGTATCTAACGTTAAATACAGAACATAAAATACATACAATTAAAACAAAGAAATCAACTAAAAATAAATTAAAAAGAACAAAAAAAGACAAAAATAGAGTAGGTATAATATGAACAATCGAAGAGCCCGCCCCTGAGCGTACCGGGCTCGAAAGTGCCCATAATATCAGCAGCATTGCCGCGCTGAATGGCCAGGGCGATTGTTGTTCGGGGAGCTTTTTAAATATTTGAAGATGCAAAGCCATCACGTACCCAAGTCTTCTTAGAAAATATGTATGTTTGTTAAAACAGATCAGCATCAGGTCAGTATTTAGGAGCACGACCTCTCTGTACTATCAAAGTCAAAGTTAAAATATTTTATTTATCATTGGATATTTTTATCACGTGATCTTTGTTACCATCATTGCACCATACATATTTAATATCAGAGCCATATTGGCCAGAGCAGCCAGAGGATTTACACTCTCCACCCAGTGGTGAAGAGTGTAAGCATCCAGTTAGATTGGAGAGTAGATAAGGTATACCTAAATGCTTTGTTTAGCTTGTAATTCCTAAGTTTCCTTCAACAACATCCACGGTAAGGCTTGAGTGGTCTTATTTTACTCTATTGACAACCACACGGCTCATATGACTCTATGTCTGTGAAAATAAGCAAACCTAAAGTTTTGCTCTATGATAAAGAAACTTTAGCTAATTATTTTTGAATCAAACTAAAATGTGCGTCGGCCGGGAATCGAACCCGGATCAACTGCTTGGAAGGCAACTATGCTGACCATTACACCACCAACGCAGGTGATAATCGTTGTGAAATTCTGATACATAACTATGTTACATTCACCTAGTTTTAAATTTATACATTATAAGAAAATGTCGTTTCAAGCTAATTATATTTAGGCATCTATTAAAATGTGCGTCGGCCGGGAATCGAACCCGGATCAACTGCTTGGAAGGCAACTATGCTGACCATTACACCACCAACGCATGTAAAAATATTGTCAAAATACTCATGACACTTACATTCATACAAAATTATAACCTTTTATTTATACAGCTGTTAATTCTAACTTTGTCGAAGGAGTGTATGCTATTGTGTTTGTTCATTTTTTCAATAATTTTCATACTGATCTAGAAGCAGTATACCTGTTTGCTCTTAATTGCAGAGGCCTTAGTATACTTTTGACCCTGGGGTTTTCTTTCCCGTTTTTTTCTTCTCCACATAATACGCGTCGATGTTTATCCAGGGTTGTCAAAGACCATGCAAAATCGAAAAATAATAGCCGGAACATTTTACCCTTTCATCGCGAGACTTTTATCAGTTGTCGTGCGAGGCAAAGTAAATCTAAAATAAATACCTACAACCAATAATTGGCCAAGTGCGTGTCGGGCCACGTGCAGTGTAGGGTTCCGTAGTTGCGAATGCCAACTTTAAGTTCTTGCCACTAAAAACGTCTAAAAACTAATATCTATTGAATTTGTATGAAAATGTCTTTTTTCAAGTACATTTTATAAGTTGATCGCCTATAACTTTTTAATTTGTATACCCTACTTGGCTCTGATAGTTTTCCTTCAAACAACATTATATATACTATAATTGTGATTTTTTTCACGTGGCCATTTTAGCAGATAGAGGGGACACTTGACTCGAACAAAAATTTGAACTTTAAACCCAAATATTTCAGAAACGGATCCCTAAATCGAAAAATGGTGTTCCCAAGCTAACAATATTTTTAAAAGACCTATTCAACGATACCCCACTCAATGTGTTTGTCGAGAAAAAAATATTGACTACCAACGTCTTTACTTGTATGGCAGCTAACATGAAAAAAATTTTTTTTTCCATATTTTATTTTACGACTTTTTTGCCATAATTAATATCCATAATTAATATCCATGCCAAATTACAGCTTCTAGTACTTATAGTTTCTCTGTAGGACCGTGGACAGACAGACAGACAGACAGACAGACATGGCGAAACTATAGGGGTTCCTTGTTTACTACGGAACCCTAAAAAGGGATGTGGATACTTCAGTTATGTGCAATGCGAGCATTTTTTGTGTCGAAAATATCCGACACTTGCGAAATGGGCACGACAATGTTTGTCGGATAAATCCGAAGTTCGCGGTGAAATGAACATTTTTGGAAATGCTGTTGTAGCACGACATGTGTGTTTTTAGTTTTTATATCCTCTACGGGAAGAAATTGTTTTTTTCTCAAGCTCTTCTCTTATCGTGTGTGTTAGTAACTAACACTAGTGTCAGAGTTTTTAAACCGAATTAAAGGCCTCTGACATGGTTTTAGGTAACGACCAATGTCAAAGACAGTGACCGGGACCGACGGCTTAACGGGCCCTCCGAAGCACGGATCATCATACTTATCAGACAATCAGGTGATCAGCCTACAATGTCCTAACCAAACTAGGACAACAACACAAAGTCGTTGCCCCCGCCGGGAATCGAACCCGCGACCTCCGGGTATGAGCAGAACGCTCTAACCACTACACCACGGAGGCAGTTCTCAAGCTTTTATTTAGTTTCACCAGGTCCGTTGTCTGTCTTCCTCTCTGTAATCAAAACTTGCAAGTTATTTCACTCACTTCCCGGTTTCCGCTTGAGCAGACATTTTGCACGCAAACGTATATCACTGATCTGACGATGGAGTCAAGAGGTGGCCGTAGGAGCTCTGTAATGAAATGAACCCCAATGAAAGCAACCCCATTGAGATTGGACTCGTTTGATTTGTCTTGAGAGCAGTTTAAAGTTTTAGATAAAAGGTTGTTTTAATTATTTTTTATATAGAGTGTCTTGTTTCTTCTTTACCTACTACTAAAACGGCTATGACCTGTTCCTAAAAATACCGCGGTATAAAAAATATTAAATTATTTTCTAAAAATCCTGTTTTCTGCCAAAGACATTCACCGGTGACAAATTACGCGAACAATAGAACACAATCGACGTCGCAAACAAAGCGGAGTTATTGAAAGTCACCAATTTCCCATTGTGCGAACGTGGCGAACATAATTTGTTATTTCGTGACGATTCCCTCGAAATTATGAAGAACGCAGACAATGAAATAAGGGAGTGCCTCCACTGCCGGTGTTGGTTGCCGAATTGGCTGCCAGCGCTGGTATAACACGATCTGTGTCTGTGTTACTTTCGCCCTTACAAACTCTTCTAACGAACCTAACCTTCACTTCACGGCAAATTTTGAGTGCTGGCGCCGGCAGCCGGTGTTTTAAATCTCGGCTGCCGGCAGTATTACCGCCAGTTCCCAATACTGATACTTTTAGGAGCCAGCGCCGGCAGCGGAGGCACACTCATTAAATATACGGACAAATCATACGGATTGAGCTAGCCCCAAATTAAGTTCGAGACTTGTGTCTATGCGTTGTGATGTGCGCCGTTCTTGAAAATTTCAAGAAATGTCCAAAACGGTCGGGAATGTTTCTTCACTAAATTTTTCAACGAAATTTCTCGAGAAATGTTGAAAATTTCCGGAAATTTTCAAGGATATAAATTTTGAGTTACTCGGCACATCACCAGTTATGGGATAGGATACTAACTTGACGATATTATATTTTATAACAAAACATATAAGACTCAGGTCAATTTGACGACCTCAGGGTAGTGCTCACTATGCTAGGCTGCCACTGCGGAGGTCTCCTGTTCGATTCCCGATCAGATTGATCTGGGTCTTGGATGTTTATCTATATATGTGTATTTGTTATAAATTATAGTAGCGTTGAGTTAGTATCCCATAACACAGGTCTCGAACTTACTTTGGGGCTTGGTCAATGCTATAAGTTTATTAAATCTGAAAAAGGTAATTTTCCATCTTGACCTGATATCTTGTATATTGTATAACTCTCAAGGTCATCATGTCATTTCGTCCTCGGTTTGCCTCTACTCCAACGACCTATTATTTAAGTAGATAGGTTTTTTACTTACGTAATACAGAATCGTTTGTTTGTTTGTAATAACTTTATTGTAGCAAAACAAATACATATACAAAGACAACTTACGAAAGAGCAAATATACAAAGGCGGACTTATCCCATCTGTTCTAGTAAACCTGCGATAGATTGAGAGTATATTTACTCAATTAAAAGAAACTGATTAAATTGCATTGAGAAAGGAAAGCTGTTAAGGTGGTTAAAACATGTTGAGGGGATGGATGTAAGAAGACTAACAAAAAATTATTGTGCGGATGTGGATGGTAGAACCGGACCGGATCGACCGAACGTTCTGCGACCAAATAGCAGATGTTCTGAAGAAAGATGATGTAAGGAGTACCTGTAACCGTAGAGCATGCATGAAAATAGTTATTAGTGTTGACGAAGCAAAAGAGGTTTGCAAGGATCGTAGTTAGTGGAATTCCATAGTCTCTGCCTACCCCCTGGAAAACAGGCGTGAGAATACATATGTATGTATGTATGTAATACATATCATCATTATCATCTTCAGGACTTTTTGTCTCCACTGCAGAAGCACGACCCTCTCTGTACTACCAGAGCCATACTTGGCTAGAGCAGCCAGGGGAGTTGGCCTACACTCTCCTTGCTGGCCAGACGGGTTGGATAGATCTCATTGATGTTTATAAGCTTTGTTTAGCTTGTATTTCCTAATTCGCCTTCTACGACATCCACGGGAGGACTTGGAGTGGCCCTATTCTACTTTGCCAGAAACCACACGGCAGCATATTACACATGTAATACACAATAGAAGGATATTACTCCAAATTCCTGAAACATTTACTTACGTTGACGTAGTACGCCAATCGCTCATCGATACGCGCTCGGCAACAGTCGCGTACTGCCGCATTGCACTGTCACGAATATTTATTCGCGAATTGTGCGGCTTAGCCGCTGCCCGATACCGCTATGAGTTCCGAAACACTCATAGCGAACGAACTGTTGGCGTTCATCCAGCACGCCATCGATACCATGGACGAGATCAGCATCTTGCAGATCTGCAAGTCTAACTTCAAGTTAGAGGAGATTTGCAGTGGCAAGGAGCTGCTGTACAGGAGTCTCGACATGGCCGACCGGATGCCGTCCCGCAGAAGGGATGAAAAGGGGGAGAGAAGCTTGCAGGATATCATCAACCTGCTGAAGGTCACAGACCCAGATGATGTGCCCACATTCGTGGCGAAGCGGCTGGACAAGCTGCCTCCCGTCACGTTCGACCACGTCGACGTCACTAGGCTGCTGAAGGACATCACCGCCCTGAAAGCCAGCCTGGCCGAAGTACAGTTTAGGTTAGGGGTCTCCGAATCTACCATCAGTGAGCTACGAACCGAATTATTAACATTGAAAAGTGATAATTCGGTAAGTAGGTCACCTGAGACTGCTAACGTAAACATGCGACGAGGCGGCGCGCAAAATGTCTCCGTCAGCAGTTTGCAGTCGCCGCCTGTTGTTGTGCGCGCTACACAGCCCGCCGCCCGCTCCCCCGCACCCGCCCCGGTGACGTCGAGCCCGGGTGTACCGCCGCGGCCGCGGGCCTATGCCGAGGCTGCCGCTGCGCCCGCGCCCGCCGTCACACCCGCCGCGACCACAACGCGGCCTTTGGCACAGGGGCCAACAGGGAGACGGCGTAAGCCAGCTTCCACCAAGCCGTTGCCACCACCGGGTCCCGAGAGGAACCAGCGCGATGAAGAGGGCTTCGTGAAGGTGGAAAGGAAGAGGAGGAAGCCCGTGAGCCGCAACAACTGCGGAACCGCGCCGCCCGGACCGGACTCTCCGCTGCGTCCTGCCGTACCATCGACGCAGCTGTACGTGTCCCGTCTGCACTGGTCTACGAGGGTAGAGGAGGTCGTGGACTACGTCCGAAAGAAGTCTAACTTCACCTTGAGGGTTGAACGGCTGCAGTCTCGCCACAAAGCGAATTTTAATTCATATGTGGTGAGAGTGCCGACGCATCATCTGCCAACCTTCATGAAGGAGGACTTCTGGCCGCAGGGTGTGGTATTTCGGAGGTTCCGAGGTCGGCTGCCCGACGACACCGTGCGTCACACGTCGCCAATGTAAATTAGGATATAAATTATAAATATTATGTATGTTAGTTATAAGGTATTTATAATATGGGTCTCTGGCATTGTACGAAATTTGTAAGTACAATGCTATTGCCTGAAATAAAGGAATTTATTATTTATTATTATTATTATTATTATTAATACAATACAATAAGTGAAATACCATTTCTACATAAAACTGACATGCGCGCTCTGAGACCACGAAAACAAATTAAGAAATATACAGAACAAGGTATTTTCGTAGACAAACGAGCATAATTTATGCTGAAGAAAATTGCAGAATTTCTGTTCAATGGAAATTGATTTCTTATTTTCTGTCGCCGTCACAAATAGGCTTTTGTATGAAACTGAATTTAACAGAAATTACCTAACGAGCTACGGTGATTGGCTTTATACTTACCTGGGTTTTTGCACATCATAACACACAACTTGAAGCTTTTCTTTGCACGTTTGCAAAAATTCGCCCTGTTTCGGAAATGTGCGAAGAAAAGCTTCACGTTCTCATTTTGAACTGTAAACAGTATTTCATTAAATAATTTGAATGGTAACAACTCTAACTCACTCACTAATTTAACAAAAAACTTATTTTTTATAAACTATACATACTTGTTATAATCACATTTAAAATAAATAGAAAATAAAGAAAAAATATATATAAATAAAATATTCTTCCAACGCACTGCATACGTTACCTCAAACGTATCCAAAATACTGGCAACATTCCCTCGCTGAATCGCTATACTTATACGCTAAGCGAAATAGCTGCCAGGTCTTTAAATGGTTATATGTAGGGCTTGATTAAGACCAAATTTTAAATGATACCTCCGTTTCCTTTCGAATGGGGGTGGCACTGGACTTCGAAAGATTCAAGTATAAAATTAAAAAGATTTGCTACGAATAAAACCCCTAATCCAAATCCCTGTTCTGTACTAACTATAATTTGTAGCAAAAGCGACTGCCAGACTTACTCCCTCGCGACCGCAGCCGTCATGTGTGTATTTATCTTTATTTAGGAACAAAGGCACTAATGCGATTTACGTCACCAGAAAAGAGATTAAGCGCTGACATCGTTCATGTTTTAGATAGGTATTTTGAGTTTTATCTCATTTTGCCGAAGCAAGCTTCGTTTCTACGCAGCTCGTTTATGCCGATCAAAGGTATAAGCAAAATAGGCAAACAAACTTATCATAATTTTGATGGAAATGATGAAAAAGAAGGGGTGTTATAAGTTTGACGCTAATGTCTGTCTGTCTGTGGATCGTATCTCTCGAATGCATGGATCGATCGCATTTTTTACGTGAAAGCCAATTCCCAGGTAGTTCAAATCATCAAGTTTTTCTGTCTCCACTGCAGGAGCACACGACCCTCTCTGTACTTCAACTCTGGACTTCGAAAAATTCAAGTATCCCCTAAAAAGACTTGCTACGAGTAGAACCCTTTATCCAAATCTCTGTTCTGTACTAACTATAATTTGTGGCAAAAGCGACTGCCAGACTTACTCCCTCGCGACCGCAGCCGTCATGTGTGTATTTATCTTTATTTAGGAACAAAGGCACTAATGCGATTTACGTCACCAGAAAAGGGATTTAGCGCTGACATCGTTCATGTTTTAGATAGGTATTTTGAGTTTTATCTCATTTTGCCGGAGCAAGGTTCGTTTCTACGCAGCTCGTATAAGCCGATGAAACGTAAGCATAATAGGCAAAAAAACTCGTCATTATTTTGATTCCTTTTTTAACTTTCTACAAAAAGCAATAGATGACTGCAAGAAATTTGCACTGTCTAAAATCCAAGTTTTCCCGTAGATGTCTAAAATCCAAGTTTTCCCGTAGAAGGCGACTTAGGGAATACAAGCTAAACAAAGCTCTAAACATCAGTGAGACCTCTACAACCCGTCTGGCCAGCATGGAGGCTGTAGGCCAAATCCTTTGGCTGCTCTGGCCAAGTATAGCTCTGGTAGTACAGAGAGGGTCGTGCTCCAGTAGTGGAGATAGAAAGACCTGATGATGATGATGAAAAGTCGTTGTATCTTATGGCCCTAGGCTGTGTCTACCATTAAAGACGTAAAGACGTAATAATGTATAGTATATACTCTTAAAAATACAATTTATATTCAGATTACACCCATGTCATAAAGCTTTAAAATGTCTTACTTCATAATCCTCGGCTTTCATAAAAACGAAATAAAAATTTCAGCAAAAAATATTTGAATAAATCGTGAAACATAATCCACGTTGCATTCCATAATATGCCATTGTTTTCGGTTGTTCGTCCCAGCTGGCGGGTAGTTTGGGGTCAGGGCCGGGACGTACGAAAACCTGAGATCTTGAAGGTGACTTCGTCTGATTGGAGAATGGAAAGACCTAACGACCTTCTCATCTTAGTTTCCAATCGAGACGTTAGAAATTATGTCATCATCCTTACCACTTTTAAGGTTACGTACCCAAGGGGTATTTTTGACCCAGGAAACCTCGTTATCTATTTAATTATTTCATTTAGTTTAATACATTAACAGTTTAGTTTAGCATATTAACAATTACCGATAAGGTAAACATTTTACTGTTATTTATTGTAATTTAACCATTATTGAAAATGTCAAAGTTCGACACTCTTCTTTGCACTCAGGCAAGCACGGAAAACCTTTTTCAATAAAAATATGTAGTCAAACGGGTTTGGGGTAAGTCACATCAATTCGTAATACGTCATCCCCTCTCATTAGGCCGGCTTAACGAGCTAGACGGACTGACCGGGCGATTTAGCCCGAGTTCGGATTTCCGCTACTCCGTTTCGAACAGGATTATATGTTGTTGTTTGGTAATTGACGCTTAGCTGGCGTGTTTGATTTCCATCAAACACAGTTAAGAACTAACGCAAGGAAACTTGCTATCACGTATAAAAACCACATCAAAATGGATCCATCCACGTGCCACAAACAGATAGATAGACATGAATGTTGTAGAAGGCGACTTAGGAAATACAAGCTAAACAAAGCTTATTAACATCAATGATACCTCTCTAACCCGTCCGGCCAGTGAGGACAGTGTAAGCCAATTCCTCTGGCTGCTCTGGCCAGTCCTGCAGTGGAGACGAAAAGACCTGGATGATGATGATGAATAAAAGATTCTATAATTATTCTTATTCTTTTTTCCAAATAACTTAATTTTATTTGCGTTAAAGTTTTATTAGAATTTTTAAAATAAATTTAATACACAGTCATTTTCTTGAGTGTTTGCTAAATTAATTTATTCAGTAGGTAATTTAATTATGCAAAACCATTTACTTATTAAAGGCAAATATTTTGCTATTTACCCGTGAGAGGTTGGCCTTAATGGGTCCTCAAAACCCGTTCATTAAGACTTGAATTTATAATTTTAACCACAGAAAGGTCTTTGGGTTCCTAGTTAAGAAAATTAGACGCTTTAGTGGATCTCTTACCTTGAGTTTATCATTTTTCTCGGTGGAGAATTTTCCATGTCTCCCTATTTTCGGTTTGAGTTAATAATTTTAATAAAATGATCACATTCCCTTGAATACAATAAATAATTTAATTAGTAATTTTATTAAATTTAAGATATGTTAGATTGCTACAAAAATAATCCCGTAATAAATCAAATCACGGGCTATACAAGATTAATATAATTGAATTAAAATAAACGTCAAAAAACAAAAAAAAAACATTCGAACAAACGACATTCTCATACAAATTGCGCAAGCGGCTGCACACTTGTATGGAAATGCTAAATTTTTGTATTTTTTTGTTTTTAATTGTTATTCTAATTTCTATAGTTAAGTGATCTAGTATAGTCCGTGGTTCGATTTATTACGGGTGTTGGATATTGCCATTAGTAGTTATTTAATTTATCAATATACAACACTAGTTGTCATTTTGTCATGTTTGTAGTATGGCAACTCAGTGTTTCATTCCTTCCGTTTCAAGTTCGAATTGAACACTTTTCGTTAAGCTGGCATCGCAGCATGGTCAAACCATGCTTTTATCGCAATAGAGATAAAATAGTCGTTAAATCTCCAATTGTCGTGTTAAATACTTTTCGTGCACAAGGCAGTGTAGCAAGATACTATAAATTTATAAATTCAGTTGTAACGAACGATTGCGAGGTGACAAAATAATCTGTGTATGTTTCCAAGAACAGCAGTAGAAAATTGGTAAAGTATATCTGGGCCCAGCAATGTACAGCGCTGATTGATCTGCTCAAGAGGGAACAGAACTTCGTCCTAGAAGATCCAGAGGTAAGTCATATCGCAATTCTTTGTCAGAGTAATAACCTTCTCGAAATATTCAGCAAAGTCTCGTTCGGTTTATGAAGAGACTCAAAATTCATACAGTCCATTAATTATCGTTTATCGCACATTTTGGTCCTTTCGGCCGAATTTTATTGTATTAGTACCTTTGTCGTGAGTCTTTGCATGATCGAGCGTGATTTTGCATGAATTTAACTTTATTTTTGAAGGTACTTGCTAAATTGCCTTGTGTTTTTGTCGTTAGCCGTGTGGTTTCCGGCAGAGTAGAATAGGACCACTCCAAGTCCTCCCGTGGATGTCGTAGAAGGCGACTTAGGAAATACAAGCTAAACAAAGCTTAAAAACATTAACAGGTATTTTGTCCTTCGTTACGTTTGCTGTACGCCATCTTTTCTCGTTGTCGTTTTCGCTAGGTTGGCAGTAAAACTTACACCAACTTCATTATCGTTCGTTTTCGTATGTTGCCAGCAAAAATTTCATTCGTTCTTTTTCGTTTTTGCTTGTTGTCTATCAACTGTCAAAGTCATTGAAACGTCAATTTGACTGTCAAAGTCATTGAAACGTCAATTCGGCTATCAAGTGACGTTTAGTAAACATAACCTTGTTATCGTGTTTATTTTATTATTAACTTAGTTTCGGTTTTTTATATAAACATGAGTGAACACGATAGCGATTTGGAAGTGTCAGTTGCAATAGATGCGTTCCGCGTTGCCCGGGATTATTGCGTAATGCGGTTAGAACACATTGAGTTATCGGACCTGCAAGGTTATAATGAGGCTGATTTTGTGGACATCGAAAAGGACTTCCACAGTGCCCAGCTGCGTATTTTGCGGCCGCTTTCGCAAGAGCAAAGAAAAGCGGAATATACAGTTACAATGGAATTTGAGGATAGACTAAGGTCGGTAAAATCTAGATTAAGACAGAATCGTCAAAGTGTCAGTGATACTAAGCCTGTTGTGGTGCAAGATAATATAGCTAGACTGCCAAAGATCTCCCTTAAGCCTTTTGATTCGAAACTGGAGAACTGGGTATCTTTCAAACAACTTTTCGATTCGTTAATTCATCAGCGAACCAATATTTCTGATGTTGAAAAATTACATTATTTATTGTCGAGTGTCCAGGGTTCCGCTTATGAATTAATTAAAGGCTTTCCCTTGTCGAATGATAATTATGTCATTGCTTATGAGACTCTGTCTAATTATTATGATCGGAAGAGACAAATTGCGGTTTTATATTATGAAAAGATGTTGAACTGCGAAGCAGCTAAAAACAAACATGATTTAGAAAGAGTTTTTAGAACATTTAACGAAAACTTAAATATTTTGTCAAAATTTAATCTTCCTGATCAGAATTTCATGCTGTATTATTTATTATGGTCAAAATTGGATATCGCTACTCGTGAAGCATATGAATTACAACTTACTTCTAATGTTGACGTTCCGATGTTCGATGATTTGAAAAATTTTATTGAAAAAAGAAGTAAAGCTTTAGAAAATTCAAATATTAAGCTGTCAAATGTTAAACCAGTGACTAAAAATAAAGCAGCATTTATCGTTTCGAAGCCGACCTGTGTCTTTTGTACTGGCCAACACAGTCTTAGCAGTTGTAGTGATTTTCTAAAAATGGACGATAACAAACGTTTTAATTTTGTAAAGGAAAAGGGTCTTTGTATTTTATGTTTTTCGAATAATCATCGAGTGAAAGTTTGTCGTGCGGGTCGTGCCTCTCGTTGTGGTGTGTGTAGTCACTCACATCATACTTTATTACATTTCACTAAAAATACAGAAACACCCGTTCCTACAGAAACTGGTAATGCGGTGGCTAGTAGTAACTGCAGTAGTAATACGGTTCTAACTTCACTAACTGGGGAAAATACCATTTTATTTTCGACTATAAAAATTTTAATTAAGGATAGTTTTGGTAACTTCCGTCCAGTGCGTGCACTTCTCGATTGCGCTAGCGCGTGCAATTTTATTTCGGAATCCTGTGCTAATGCATTAGGATTGGATTTTCGTCGTGGCCAACATGCTGTGTCCGGCATTGGCAACTCTGTCGCAAAGCCACTCGGCTCACTCGTGTGTGAGATTAGGCCTCTTGGCAAACAAACCTTTTCGTCGAATGTCAGATTCGAGGCTCTTGTCTTACCATCAATATGTGCGGACCAGCCGATTCAACTTGTCGATCCGTCGAGGTGGTCACACATCAACAACTTATCACTTGCTGATCCTGATTTCTCCCGTCCAGGGCCAGTGGACATACTGCTTAGTGCAAACATTTTCGCTTCGTCATTGTTACCTGGCCTTCGGCGAGGAAAGCCTGGACAACCCACCGCATTAAATACCGTGTTCGGATGGATTATCATGGGCGAGTGTGACAGGAGTCAGCTCAAGTCGAATCATCGTAATAATAATAAACATTGTCTTTTCGTATCGAATCTCGACAATTCCTTGAAGAAGTTCTGGGAATTAGAAAATGTAAGCTCTCCGAGCAAACCTATTTTGTCGAAGGAGGACCAACTCTGCGAGGATTGGTTCGCCAAAAAATATTGTCGTAATAAGGAAGGCAGGTTTGTTGTCCCCCTACCTTTTGTCGATCCAACAAACAGACCTAATTTCTTCAACTCACGCGAAATCGCTTTGAAACGTTTTTTATCATTGGAACGCAAGTTCAATATTAATCCAGAGTTTAAAAGATCGTATTTCGAATTTATGGAAGATTATGAGACTCGTGGTCATCTAGAAGAGGTCGATCCTCCTGCTACTAGTGAGGGCCAGTTCTATTACATTCCACATCATGGTATACTGCGCGACTCCGTCACAACACCTCTGCGCGTTGTCTTCGACGCTAGCGCCAAAGACACCAGAGGATTTTCGTTAAATTCCACCCTCTTATCTGGTCCTAAGCTCCAAACTAATATTTTTGACCTTCTCGTTCGTTTTCGCTGGCATGCTGTCGTCTTCACAGGCGATGTAATGCAAATGTATAGGCAGATATTGGTGTTTGGAGAGAATGCTGATTATCAGCGCATTCTTTGGCGACCCTCCGTTTCCGGTCCCGTACGTGATTATCGTCTTAAAACAGTGACATATGGTGTCTCTGCTGCACCGTTCCAGGCTCTTCGCACCATGGCTCAACTTGCCGTTGATGCCACACACACCTACCCAGATGGTGCAGCTGTTCTCGCTCGCGATATCTATGTCGATGACGTCGTCACGGGGGCGGACTCTATCGAACAGGCTCGCTTACTTCAGACGGAACTCACTACCATTTTATTTATTTATTTTATTTTATAAAACTTTATTGTTCCAAAGTACAAATATACTTTTAACAAATGGCGGACTTAATGCTAAAAGCATTTTCTCCCAGTCAACCATAGGGATAAACAGGGATTTTGTCGTCGGGTGGTTTTCATCTGAGGAAGTGGACCTCCAACAGCCGTGAATTCTTAGCAAGCCTTCCATCCTCTGATCTCTACTCACAGGATTTTATAAATTTCGAAGAAATGTCTGACATTTCGCTTAAAATACTAGGATTGCGGTGGCAACCTCAATTAGATTCGTTTCGTTTTCGTGTCGTAGACACTCATCAAGGTCGTTGGACGAAACGCACCATTCTTTCGGAGATAGCCCGGATTTACGACCCGTTAGGCTTTCTTTCGCCAGTAACCTTTCTTGCCAAGTACCTAATGCAATTGCTTTGGATTTCCGGTGTCTCTTGGGATGACGATGTTCCGGAAAATATTAGGCTTGAATGGCAAAAGTTTAAGGCTCAGATGTCGTCATTGAGTTCAGTGAATGTTCCACGTCGTATTGTCGGAGAGTTCAAGCAACTCCAGCTCCACGGATTTTGTGACGCATCTGAACGTGGCTATTGTGCGGTTATCTACTGTCGCACATTGAGTAAAAATAATGATATTGCTATACACTTGGTTTGCGCTAAATCTAGAGCTGCGCCGTTACGCAGGTTGTCAATTCCACGTCTAGAATTAGTTGCATCATCTCTATTGTCGGACTTGATGGCATCAGTGGTAGAGGCTTTAAAACCTTTTTATGCAATAGGCGAGATTTTCGCTTGGTCGGATTCCAGTGTCGCGTTGACTTGGATCAAATCGTGTCCATCCAAATGGAAGACATTCGTCGCCAATCGCGTAAGCCATATTCAGGATATAATTCCTCCCGACTGCTGGCATCATGTCCGAACTACTGACAATCCAGCAGACTGTGGTTCTCGTGGGCTTCTACCTAACGATTTGGTGAACCTTAGTTGTTGGTGGAACGGACCAACTTGGCTCAAGCACCCTATTGAACAGTGGCCTAGGTCAGCGCTATCTTTAGATAGAGATATTGTTAATGATGAACAAAAGATAACTGTTCTCGTAACGTCCAATAATGATAATTTAGTAGGAAACCTTTTAGAGAGGTTTTCATCTCTGAAGACACTTCAAAGTGTCTTAGCTTATTGTTTTCGGTTTACAGAAAATTGCAAACAAAATCTTATCGAAAATCGTGTCGTTAGTTCATTACAACCATTTGAGATTGACAAAGCGCTCAAGTTTCTAGTCAAGTTTGTACAAGAGAAGGAATTTTCGTCAGAGTTGGAGTATTTAAAAAAGGGTTCTCCCAATTCACTTCCTAAAAGTTTTCGCAAATTATGTCCTTTCGTTGATGAGGCGGGTCTTCTCAGGGTGGGCGGTCGCCTGGCTAATGCTAAAATTTGTTTTGAAGCCAAGCACCCGCTTCTATTACCCCGCAGCCATCGTCTTACTACCTTGATCATTCAAGAGTATCATACTCGCTTTATGCATCCTGGTGCGCAAACTCTTCAGAATCTCCTTGCACAAAATTTCTGGATATTGTCGTGTAAACGCGCCATTCGATCGGTAATCTCAGGCTGTATTAAATGCTTTCGTGTTCGTCCTCAACTTGCCCCTGCTCCTCTAATGGGAAATTATCCATCGTATCGTGTTAATCAAATTAAATGTTTTTCGAGCTCTGTTGTCGATTACGGTGGTCCTTATAACATAGCTCTCGGACGTGGTCGTGGTGCTAAGACCTTTAAAGGTTATATTTGTGTTTTCGTGTGCACCGCTACGAAAGCTATCCATATCGAACTTGCATCCGAATTGACAACTGAGGCCTTTCTCGCCGCTTTGCGACGTTTTATCGCTCGCCGTGGTCGATGCAACCGTCTTGTTTCCGATCAAGGCCGAAACTTCATCGGTGCAAGCAACTATCTGGGGACCCTTATGCAAAATGCTGCTGAGTCTCAGCAGCTTAAATTCTCGTTCAGTGCTCCTGGAAGTCCGCACCTTAATGGATTGGCCGAAGCCGGAATCAAATCGGTCAAGACACATATTGCTCGCGCTATCGGCACACAGCGTTTGACTTTCGAGGAATTTTATACAGTGTTGACACAGATAGAGTCGATGTTAAATTCGCGACCATTGACGCCTCTTAGTTCGGACGCTAATGATCTCGTAGCATTAACTCCGGGACATTTCCTAACTTTGGAACCTCTTTCGATTTTGCCCGAAGAAAATCTCGTAGACTTAAACATTAGCGTTCAGCAACGGTGGAAACTTATCCAACAAATCCATCAGTCCTTCTGGTACCGATGGCAAAGTGAGTACATACATACACTACAGCAGAGAGCAAAGTGGGACAAAACCAATTGTAATATCAAAGTAGGAGCAATGGTGCTCATAGTTAATGAAAATTTAGATCCATTTAAATGGCCACTAGGTCGTATCGTTGCCCTGCACCCAGGTACAGATGGCATCTGTAGTGTCGTCACGGTTAGGACTGCCACTGGGCAGTACAAGAGACCGGTTGTAAAAATTTGTCCTTTGCCATTGGCAAATGACGATTAGTTTTTATTTTTGTATCGATCACATAGCCCTGACTAACACCAAGCTATGTGCAAATTTTCGTTCTAGTAGTAGTTATCGTTTATTTTAGCTGTTTCTCAACAGCATCTTTTCGTATTTTCGAATTTCGTTATCGTTAATGGGTAAATATCACGGCATTCTTGCGCTTGTCGTCGTATTTAGGTGGGCGGAATGTTGGATATTGCCATTAGTAGTTATTTAATTTATCAATATACAACACTAGTTGTCATTTTGTCATGTTTGTAGTATGGCAACTCAGTGTTTCATTCCTTCCGTTTCAAGTTCGAATTGAACACTTTTCGTTAAGCTGGCATCGCGGCATGGTCAAACCATGCTTTTATCGCAATAGAGATAAAATAGTCGTTAAATCTCCAATTGTCGTGTTAAATACTTTTCGTGCACAAGGCAGTGTAGCAAGATACTATAAATTTATAAATTCAGTTGTAACGAACGATTGCGAGGTGACAAAATAATCTGTGTATGTTTCCAAGAACAGCAGTAGAAAATTGGTAAAGTATATCTGGGCCCAGCAATGTACAGCGCTGATTGATCTGCTCAAGAGGGAACAGAACTTCGTCCTAGAAGATCCAGAGGTAAGTCATATCGCAATTCTTTGTCAGAGTAATAACCTTCTCGAAATATTCAGCAAAGTCTCGTTCGGTTTATGAAGAGACTCAAAATTCATACAGTCCATTAATTATCGTTTATCGCACAACGGGTATGTCCCTTCCACGTTGTATACACTATCACGTCTTTATCTGTTATAAAGCAGATGTCCCTGAGCCTTAAAACCCTAAGTTCAATTCATCAAACAAAATTAAAATAGTGATGAATTGCTAGCCACATCTTTCACCCATTCTCTGGTTCGGGTTTTACGATATGCGCACAAAGAGAAGCAGCTTTTCTTTTCTCCCAGACTAGCATGGAAGAAATTTCTTTTATGAATTTTTAAATAACCAAAAATAACCAGGTGTTTTTCTTTTTGTTAAAACTACTTAAGACGAAATGGCAGCAGAAGTGATGCCCTCGTTTGAAATAAATTGTTTTAAAGTAAATATGGTGATAATAAAAAAATATACATCCAAGAATTTGTAAAAAGACCTTTAAATTATTTTATGAATAACCTCTAAAAGTATTATTAATATCCGTCTACTTTTAAAACGAGTTTTCGCCAAAAGTGGCCGCTTTTGGCGAAAATTCGTTTTAAAACTAAATGGACTAAAGCAAAGACCTTCAAAGATTATTCATAAAATAATTTGTTGTGTTTACAAATTATTGGAAGTAAAATTTTTAATTGTCACCATATTTATTTTTGTTTGTTAAATCTTTATTGTACATAAACACAAGACACAAAAACACAAGTTAGAAGTAGAAAACAGTACAAAGGCGGACTTATCCCAGATAGAGATCTCTTACAGTCAACCTTGAAATAAGAGGACAATTTACAACACAGGGTAGTGAGTGGGTACAATATATAATTTTAAACAATTTATTTCAATTTACTTCTGCTACCATTTCGCCTTAAGCTAGAGTTAGTACACGTGAAATTTCTCAAATTCTCATTTCATAAAAGGTCTCAAGAATGGTCTCCACACAACATAAACTTGAGTGTGTTTGTCTATCCATCTCGCCGAAACAGGGACGTGCCCAGGAATCACTTACTTTTATACACCTCGTTGTGTGGCATAAAATTGTCAGATTTTAAAGGCTTTCACCGTTTTATGTATATTTTATGGAAGGTAATGTCGTATATTATTATGAAATCAGTTGTGTTTTTTCCAATAAAAATTTTGTTTTTAGGGTTCCGTACCCAAAGGGTAAAAACGGGACCCTATTACTAAGACTTCGCTGTCTGTCTGTCTGTCACCAGGCTATATCTCAAGAACCGCGATATCTAGATAGTTGAAATTTTCACAAGTTATGTATTTCTTTTGCGGCTATAATAACAAATACTAAAAACAAAATAAAATAAATATTTAAGGAGGGCTCCCATACAACAAACGCGATCAATAATGGCAACAGGTAGGCACTTAAAATATTTACAAAATACTCAGTTGTATTTTCATTTTTAATAATAAATAAAAAAATTAAAATAAAATAAATATTTAAGAGGCGCTCCCATACAAAAAACTAATTTTTATAGATAATGGTACGGAACCCTTTGTGCGCGAGTCCGACTCGCACTTGGCCGGTTATTCTTTTTTATGGAAGGTAAAGTCATTAGTGGTAATGTGGAGTCATTGATAAGTTAAATATTGTGAAATGTTTTTTCAATTAAATTTATTTATGTTTTTTAGTAGATTTTTCGACCGAGCGAGCGAAGCGAGTGAGGTCTCTAAATCGAGTTGGGGGCAAAAACACATTGTATGTATGTATGTATGTATGTATGTATGTATGTATGTTTGTACCGCGATAGCAGCCGAACCGATGGTTTGATTTTGATGAAACTTGGTAGGCATGTAGGAAACATCAATAGAATTTTCAAGTTCGTTGGGCATCAAAATCGGTTTAGTAGTTTTTGAAATATTAATAAAAATGTCCGCGATTATGTAGCAAATGAAACCATAGCGCGTTCTAACTTCGGATACCGCCATCTAGGGGTTATTTAGGAAACTGAATTGCGAAAAATAATCGCGAGGTCTAAGTTCGCGGCGAACTACTAGTTAAATTAATTTTGTTTTTTTACGTGGTTTCTATTTAGATAAGGCAGATTAAAGTACTTGTGTATTATTTTTTTATTAAACTAGTGACTCTGAGCTGTAGACCTTGCGAGTCACCCATTCAAGTTTATCGGATATCATTTTTCATATCTAAAACCCGACTTCACTAAGTTTCACAACCGATTTTGATTAAATTTCTATGGTACTAACTGACAAGTATGTCCTTTCAAAGAAAACAAAAAATTACAATTCAGTGAACATACATAAAAAAGGGTTGCGACGTTTGTCAGGTCAAGATGGAAAAGCTTGTTCAGATTGACCTGGGTCTTTGTTTATCTATAGGTATATTATCTTAGTTAGCAAGTTTCGAACTTATTTTGGGGCTAACTCAATCTGTGAGATGTGTCCAATATCTTTATTTATATATATGACGGAGCAACAGGTAACTTTATCATCATCATCATCATTTCAGCCGCACAACGTCCACTGCTGGACATAGGCCTAAGAGGTAACTTACGTGGAGCTTATTGAAAATGTGATGATAAGTCAGCGCCCCACCTCGCGCTAGTCCATGAGTTTTAACCACATAAGTTAAACCCTCTAGCCCACACAAATACTTTGTGTCCACCTGGGCTTATCGTCTAGCTTAAACAAACTGTCATTGTAGTAAACCAGATCACAAATCCACGTCTATTGCAATAATCAGAATTAAATGAGTAATGTCCAAACCCTCAAACGACTACGCTACATAAACGACTTTTGCATAGTACGGCGGTCCAAACAAGACTGAACTAAACCACACGTCGCTAGAGCGATCACTTTTATACTTGTTAAAACATTTTAAAATCTAACACTAATGCGTTGTAGTTAACTTTTTGTTTGCACAAGTAAAACAACAATAAGAGGGATTATCTTGAACTCTCCGTCATATATTTATTCCTTTTGTTTTAGGTCCTAGCCGCTTTAGCAGTGTCGCTGGCACCATTCTCCGCTGGGCTCGGCAAAGGGTACAGTTCTCCTGCCATAGCGTCCTTACAAGGCCCTGGAGCGAACGCCACTAGGAGAGACTTCCAATTGACAGACCAGCAAGCTTCGTGGCTGGCGTCTTTGTCTTTCTTAGGTAAGTTGTTACATCTTCCACTCCATTCTATTTTGTCAACGATATCTATGGCCTAGCGGTTCGTGCCAGGCTGTCACATCGGAGGTCCCGGGTTCGATCCCCAGTCAGGTCATGGTGGAAAATAATCTTTTTCAGATTGACCTGGGTCTTGGATGACTATATATGTGTTTGTTTAAAAAAAAAAGTATCGTTGAGTTAGTATCCCGTAACACCAACCTCGCACTTATTTTAGAGCTAGCTCAATCTGTGTGATTTGTCCGTATATATTTATTATTATTTTCAGCTTATATTGTCTTACTTCAGATAAAGTCCTTTCTACAACCCCAAATTCCTCGAGCAAGGGCCTCCGAGATCCAATCCCGCTCAAGTCAAGCTCTTTCCTTCATCTCTTTTTGGACTTACAAGATTTCTTGAATATTTATATCGTGGTAGAGGGTGTCCTAGTAAGCAGGTAGCGAGGTTTTTTTTAGAATTCGCTACTTTGCAACAACTCAAATCAGATACTTTTTTCTAAATGTCAAAATAAAGTCTTCTATAAGGATTGTTTTCATCATGAATTTCATTCATACTATATATTTCAACTAATGACGTCATAGTTTCTTAGAGTCAAAAAGCGTTCATAATATCATTTTTTCTGCAATAATAACTCTAAAATCATCTTGAAAATAGATATGATCATGACAAGTGACATTATTTTGTAACGTTTTATATTTATAACAGTACCAAATAATTTATTTTTGACCTTGGAAAGTACACAATTGTTATAGGTCTGTATTCACACAGACCTATAACAGTGAACACCTGTGCAAATAAATTGTTCTTACCTATCGGTGTAAGAATATAACAATAAAGACGTGAGCGTTGGTGGTGTAATGGTCAGCATAGTTGCCTTCCAAGCAGTTGATCCGGGTTCGATTCCCGGCCGACGCACATTTTTATTAAAGCCTCAATGTAATTAGCTAATAAAAACGCTCTCAATAAAATAACATTTCTTATGATGTATAAATTTTAAACTATGTAAATGTAACATAATTATGTATCAGAATTTGACAGCAATTATCACCTGCGTTGGTGGTGTAATGGTCAGCATAGTTGCCTTCCAAGCAGTTGATCCGGGTTCGATTCCCGGCCGACGCACATTTTTATAGAAGCGTCAATTATAATTAGCTTACAAGCGATTGTAAGATTTCTAAGGTAATATATTTTACGCACTCAAAAGTGAACACTCAAAAGGGTGTATCAATATTCAGCCAAACAAATCATCTGCGTTGGTGGTGTATGGTAAGATATCATCATTTCAGCCGCATAACGTCCACTGCTGGACAAAGGCCTATAGCAAGGATTTCTAAAATGACCGATCTAGAGCGGCTTGCATCCACGCTTCGCTTGCCAGTACGTGGTTGCCATTCGAGAACCGTTTTGCCCCATCGGTCATCGGTTAGTCGTGCTATGTGTCCCGTCCACTGCCATTTCAACGAGGTAATCCGCTGGCATGCTATGTAAGTATAGTTGCTCTAAGCAGTTGACCCCGACTGATGCCGCTGACATACATTTTTCATAATATATAAATTTATTACTGATTAGAAATCACAATGTATATATTTTTTTACTGCAATAATTATTGAATTTATTGGACAAGTGCCTGTGCGTATGATATGGCTTTGTCAAAGAGGATCGTGCTCTTGCAGTTTGAAACTACAAAATAACCGGGCAAGTGCGAGTTAAACTTGCGTGGAGAGGGTTCCGTAAAATGGCAAATTTACTTTTTTTTAAATTTCCTAATTAGTCCTCCGAAAATAACCCTTATCTAAAAAAAACTATTTTTTCATGTGTGTTTGGGTCATAGGATTATACCATCCTACCAATTTCACCTGATTTGGTCCAGTAGATTCGGAGCAAATTTGGTGTGACCGATAGACATACATGTCCTTCGAAACGTTTCTATTACCCTTGTATGCTATGGCATATTAGAGTAAGATATTTCTTTATAAATTGTACCCATACAGTAATAGTACTAATATTAAAGCTCATGTCATAAGCTCAAACGTTGTTCAATACGAGTATAATCGAGTCACGCGATGGGTTCGTTTGTCATATCGATTTACAAATAGAAAAACTATGTCACCACGATAATTACATTTAAATGGTGGAGGATAAAAGCTGTACAGGCTGAAAAGGAAAAGCAGAAATAAAAAGACAGATCAGAGGAAGGAAGAAAGATTTCTATGTAAACACAGAAGTTTTTCTCCCTTCTTCTGATTCTCTATTAAATGTTTATATAGCAAGTGCAATCAAAACTAAATACCGACTTCACTCTCAAACTACATAACCGATTTTGATAAAATTTCTACAGGCTTCTGACAAGTATAACCTTTCAAACCAAACAAGAATCTTCAAATCGGTCCTGGCGTCTACGAATAATCATTGAACATACATAAAAATATAAAACAAAAAATCGTGACGAATTTATGACCTCCTTTTATAAGTCAGTTCAAAATAAATAATTACTGAGCTCTATTCTTATCTCAGCATATTCTCAGTTGCATACTGTTTTAAATCGTGAAGTCCGCTTTCTCTTTTCCATTTCGAACGGTCTTGCCTTGACCATCCTTGGTTGTAAAACTATTGGCACGCATATTATCTTTAACGAAGTCAAACCACCATTTCTTGGGATGTAACGAGCTCTTATACTAAATTTGATAACCCGATTTTATGGTTCCAAACAAACGACGAATTGATAAGTAGGTAGACAAGAAGAAATGGTTCACTTGTTAAAAGAGTCGAAAACAAAAACTTATTTTAGTACATATAAATAAAATGTATACGGACAAATCACACAGATTGAGCTAACCTCAAAGTAAGTTCGATACTTGTGTCGTGGGATACTATATTTCATAACAAATACATGCATAGAAAAACATTCAAGACCCAGGCAAAGATAATATACTTACTAACACCCAGCTCAATCTAAAAAAGATCATTTTCCACCTTGGCCTAACCAGATATGGAACCCGGGACCTCCGCTGTAATATTCTGGCATGATAACTACAAGGCCACAGAGGTCGTCAAATATACATATGTCATACACTTCCTGATTCCAGGAGCCCTGTTCGGCGGCATGGCAGGTGGAGCAGCGATGCGGCACGGTCGGCGCCGAGTGCTGTCCCTCGCTGCGGCGCCCTGCAGCCTGTCGTGGCTGCTGACTGTGTTGGCCACCTCCGTCCGGATGATGTGCATCACTGCCTTCCTTGGAGGATTCTGCTGCTCTATTTTGACGATGCTCTCTCAGGTAGGTTTATAATCATAATCATTTATTTTGTCAATCACAGGTACAATGGGTGTTAGGTACATAAAAATTAAGTATCACTGTGTTGCGCCGTTAGGCATACAAAGTCATATAAATTGTTTGTTAATACATGCTGTCACAAAGATTTCTACTAATATTTACTTATAAGTTACAGTTAAAGAAAAAAATATATAAAAAAAGTGTTGAAATGTCTACAGATTAGAAGTCAGTTGAGATACAAGAGTAATTTTGCTAATAATACAAGTAACTAAATGTCACATTAGTTTACATAATTAACATCACACAAGTATTCATCTATGGAATAATATGCTTTATTTGCTAAAATGTCAAACAATAAGCGTTTACATTTATTAATTTCACTGCACCGTCTTATTTGTGTGGGTAGTTCGTTATATAGTTCAGGGGCCATTGCATAACGAGTTTTTTTTGGAGGTAGAAACGAAAATATCACTAAAGCTGTTCTTTTTATTAGCCTGTGCTAGTGTCCCACTGCTGGGCAAAGGCCTCTCCCTGAAGCTGATAGCTGAAGAAAAGGTCTCAGTGACAAAAGTAAATTTATCAGAACATAACAATATATTATACTCCCTACAGAAATGGGAGAAAATCATCGAGATACACGAAAAATACGAAGTTATGGAAGTTTTTCACACAATTTTACAGTATATTAAACAGTAAAACTTTCGAAGCCGAAGAAACAAAATGTATACACATTGTCATAATAAAATTGAAATATATAGATATTTTGATCAACATGATCAAAAAACATTATATGTTTGTAATCCAATTCAAAATCAAATTTAGAAAAACTGTGGCATTTAAAAAAGCTGAGACAGAGATAGTGAGTGAGTATCATTCCTACCCATGAGTGTTTCGTCTGTTGCTTATCTTGAATCAAGGGAAAATGAGCCTTATCGCACTAGGCTTTGATCGTGCCTTTATCAGGGTCTCTAGAAACTAATTTAGGGACGCCCGCATTCACCCTACCGGCTGTGACAGTTAGTTTAACTTAAACTGGGATAACATTAAAGTCTATTTGATGAGTACGCATCTTGAAGGTTTATTAAAACATATAGCAAAATACGAAAAAAAGTACTTACTCCCGAAATCCAATCAGTATCTTGACTTGAGGAATGTTATCAATCTCATCACAATGAACCAAATTTACGCACAAGAATAAAATATTATACCTATCATTGTTAGATAAAACTTAATTAAAGAAAAAAACCTTATGAAAATAACTTAAATCATATTCATTATTTATGTATAATTACGCATACAAACATATAAGAAAGGTAAACAAAGCTGCGAGAAAAGAAGCATAGATAAAGAAAAATATGTTACAAACTCATCCCAACTTTCGCCCATGAAATAATCATGCTTATCCCCGTAATCCCGCGATGGGGAACACCCTACACGTATAATTGATAAAGTCCAAAACTCCGCAAAAGTTTGGGCATTCTACCAAAATACCGGCAAAGTTCCTTCGATCCCAGCGAAGTTGTTAACGATGAAAATTATTATTTATAAGAAGATGAAAATAAAACGAGTTCTTGTTCAAAGTTACAAATTACGTTATAAAGTAGGATTAATTAAAAGCTATTAGTCAATGTTTACAATGGGCAAGATAGGGCGATCTATATGGATGATTTATTTTGAACTAAATATGTATCATGTGTCTAATGGAAATTTTCCTACACTCTGCACATTGTAATACCTTACTGAAGCAATAGGGGAGTCACTATAGCTATGAAAGACTGGTCAAGTTTATTATAAGTAAAAGAATTAAATAAGCAATTCGATTCAATTTAAACATTAAAATTGGTGTTTTAACGTGGCCACATGACCATTTTGACTGAAAAGACAGCTTTAGTGAAATTACTAAGTTTAAGTAAAGAACCATATATGATAATTTTAATATTTTTCCACGTTTATTTAAAACTCTTTATTAGATCTTCGGTCTTAAAGAGTTCCTTTTCTTGAGATTTAGTTGTTTTAAAATGGGTGGATTCTTTTGTTTTTAAATTTTTTGCTACCACACGTTTTTTACTTCATAATGTGAGCATTTTGAAACTGCCAATATTGTAAGTGTTCTTAATTTGAAACTTCAGTATCTGCTACTTGAATATAATTCTCGGAGATTCAAAGTGACTAACATAAAAAGCATGATACTGACTTGACTAACTAAATATACTCTACCAATGTAAGTATCCTTAAGAGACGATACAGCGGCGGAAGGTGGATTTTGTCAGCTATTAATTTCAATTAGTTTAACAAACGAGAAACCTTCTTGAAGTTTAAGGATACAAACCAGGTTCTTACCTGTTTTAAAATACAATTAAAGTTTGTTATCCGTCTTTGAAATGAAAATATGCTCATTCAATATTACTTGTCTTAAGTATTATTTGCAAGCTCGGTTGCTCTGTTTGGTTAACTAACTTTTAAAATCTGTATTATCAGGTTAAATGTTCGTTAGTTCTGTTATGGCGTTGTAAGTTTTCCTAAAATAAAATGTATCATTTTATGTTACTCTCTGGTGTTTTTAATAATTCCATACAAAAATCTCATTAATGAGTTGCTTCATATTGACATGATGAATGGACAAAAAATTGCATTTATGCACTTTTGTTAGACATATTAAGGAGTTTATTTTAAAATACTTGAAAACTCATAGTAGATTCACAGAATCTTCAAAGTTTTATAGTAGAAGCGTTAAAATATCACCGAAGTTGAAAAGGCAGAGTTTAGGAGTTACGAGTAGTTAGTTCAAAAGGAATGTTCTCAACTTTCTTATTTGTCAGTTTGAGTTATAATTTTTAAAATGCACATTATCTTTGTAATATTTTAAAAGTAGAGGTAAACATTTCTGTATGCTGAATAAAACTATACGGTATTAGTAAATTATACTTTGTAAATAAATTTTATATTATAATATTTATATTATAATATTATTGTAACCGTACATATAGGTTAGTTATTAAGATTATTTATTCTAAAACTCGTTTTGCCCGTCATTGAGCAATGCCCAGTCACCCAAATAATTGTCTAACTTGCGGCCAATTGTCACCTTGATGATGTAAATCTTATATTGTTAAAACTAAAATAAATTTTTTTATTTTCATTTCCAGGTCTACATCAGCGAGATATCTGTGCCAGACATCCGAGGCTGTCTCAGTGCCGTCCTCAAAATCGTCGGCCATCTTGGAGTCCTATTCAGCTTCACCATCGGCGCCTACCTCGACTGGCAACAACTAGCGTTATGCATATCTGCTGCTCCATTACTGCTTTTCTGCACGGTGCTATACATTCCAGAAACACCAAGCTACCTCGTGCTGATAGGTAAAGACGAAGAAGCATACAAAAGCCTCCTCTGGCTCCGCGGACCAGACTCCGACGTCGCTCAAGAACTAGCCACAATCAGAACCAACGTTCTTGCTAGCAAAAATTTCAGTCAACGACAAAGTCAAATGTCAGGCAGTCAGTTCATAAATTCTTTAGATGTCAGAACTATGAATCGGTTACTAGGCCCTATTTTGGTCACTTGTGGACTTATGATGTTTCAGAGATTCTCGGGTGCTCATGCGTTTTCGTTCTACGCTGTGCCGATATTCAGGAAAACTTTTGGTGGTATGAATCCTCATGGGGCAGCTATTGCTGTTTCCTTCGTGCAGTTACTAGCGTCTTGCCTGTCAGGTTTGTTGATAGATACAGTTGGGAGGTTACCTTTATTGATCGTCAGTTCAGTGTTAATGTCAATGGCGTTAGCTGGTTTTGGAAGCTACGCGTACTACGAAGAGGTCCATCGTAACCAAAGAATTCAGAACGTTATGTTTCACCAAACGTTGGGTCAAAATGATTGGATTCCTTTACTCTGTGTCTTGGTATTTACCATCGCATTTTCGCTAGGAATGAGTCCGATATCTTGGCTTCTAATTGGGGAGTTGTTTCCATTGGAATATAGGGCGTTTGGGAGTGCAATGGCTACTGCTTTCAGCTACCTTTGTGCGTTTGTCGGTGTCAAGACTTTCGTGGATTTCCAGCAGGCTTTAGGTCTTCACGGGGCATTTTGGTTATACGCGTCCATAAGTGTCGGTGGATTATGTTTTGTGGTTTGCTGTGTGCCGGAAACTAAAGGCAAGGATCTTGATGAGATGGATCCAAATTACGTGCAGAGTTTATCACCGAAGAGGTAAATTGGTTAGAGATTTTGAAGAGTTGTAGGGGTGCCGTATGTCAAGTGTAATAATATATAAAGGGCCATTCACATATATGCTCATTCGCAAATGTCAATGTTACAATACATGTAAAGGGATAGTATAAAAAAGTAAAAAGTCAAAATTTGGCGAGACGTAATAGATAAATGAAAAATTGCGTTAGAAGACAAAATGAAGCGTAACGTAATAGCTATATAGACGGCCCCTAAGGTCTAACAAAACATACTGAAACTACTATAGTGAACAACTTTTACCAAAGGACACAATATGGAAATAAAATTGCCTTAGAAACTAATCAGCTGATCGTTTTGACATAACATGGCATAACAAAAAATCTTAAATTGTTCACTATTGTCGACTTCCACTGCTGACGTCATAGGCCGTCCGCAATTTACTATCATGATCCAAATCTATATCTGAAGTCGTTTTAGTATAATTTGATATATTATGTATGATATTTAAAAACAAAGAAGAAAAGTAAAAACGAAATATAAAGACCTAAATCTATTGCAATCTAGATCAATGTTTATCACTATAATATTATACTGGTATCTCCTTTTGGAATCACGGGACTTTTCACCCCGGTCCTTTGAGGGGCTTGCGTGGTGATACAGATCCAACACGTAGAGGCCCTTTGGAAAAGTTGATGTCATGTAGCGCTCCCGCCAAACCCATTCCTGGATATACCTATGAAAAGTGTACCCTTGAATAGGTTTCGGCAGGAGAAAGATCAAGAAAAAGTGAAAGATCTATGGGTTATATTATATATTATTAGATTCGGCATAGGTAGACCCCTTGTAGGTATAGATCAACGATGAAATGTAATAGGTAGCATTATTGTTTGATACCCTATAGGTGTTGAGAGTTTCGAAACGCACGTAGGAACAAATTACGTCGAATCCACCGCAAGATTTTGGCTGTGCTTTTAAAATTTTTTAAACAAGTACTTATAATAAAAAAAACAAAGGCACATTTAAACGGTGCAAGTTTTTTGCCTGTTGCATACCATTTTATTGAAGCAAAACATAACTTGCATGGTCGTAACGAAACGTCAGCCTTACATAATATTTATTGCTTCAATAAAATGGTATGCAAGAGGCAAACATCTTGCATCGTCTAAATGGATCCTGAAATTCGACTGCCCTCGACTTAAATATCCCAAATAATCCTTCGTCACTCGGGTTTGGATTCTCCAAACGATCTTATCTGCTCAGTAATATCGGAATATTTAAATAGTTCATTTGTTCAATTGATGTGCACGCCGTCGACGCGCCATAAAGGCCTCGTCTTTGAAAAAGCCGATGCCGCTTCGTGCCAACCAATTGGCCGAGTGGACTATATTTAATAGGGTTTTTAGACCTTCAAGAATTATTTCATAATTTAATTCAAAAGGACTATACTATAGAATTTTCCCGACCCCATGCTCGTAAAGTGGGATAAGGTGAGAAGTAAGAGAAGACAATACTAGAAAATGTTATTAACCCTGAAAACATTACACTCCTTTCTTGGGCAGTCGTGTAATAACGCCACGTAATTTTATGGTGGTCCTCAGTCTAGTAGTTAATTGTAAAATATTATACTCGCATATCGATAACCATATCTTCAAAACTTTTGATTTAATTTGTATCTTGAAATAATATTGTAAAATAAAAACAGCTGTATTTATTTTAAATCTGTCATGTATTGAGTAATCATCCAATTTAAGGAGTGCAGATTTTATTGAACATGACAAAAAAATCTGCGCTTCTTAAATCGGTATCATTGTACTTTTGATCTTATTTAAGGTAAATCCAATGCAGAAGTGGCTCCCTCATTTGAAATAAGTTGTTTAAACGTAAATATTGTAAAAATTAACATTATGCTAATTGTCATGTTTTATAGTCCTTTAATTTGTAGGAGGAGAGTGTAGGCCAAAGTCCTCTGGCTACTCTGGCCAAGTATGGCTCTGATAGTACAGAGAGAGTCGGGCTCCTGCAGTGGAGACAAGAAGACCTGGTGAAGATAATCCTTTAAATTATTTGAAAAACTGTTGGAAATGCCGGTGATAGGCGATAGAGCTTTAAAACGCGTTTCTGATAAAAGTGAATACTTTTGGCAAAAAATAATAATTTAAAAGTAGACGAACAAACGCAATCATTTTCAACGGTTATTTAATAAAACATTTTTAAGGTCTGATGCCTGATGATTAGCAAAGTGTTAATTATCACGATTTTCCAAACAATTTTATTTCGATGAAGGGCGCCAGCTCTGCACGGTATTCGCCTTAAGGAGTAACGAAGCCTTAACGGGCCATGTGGACTAGCTTATTTAGGGAGGTTTTTTTTAAAATATTTTAACGCCTAAATATAATATTATTTCAAGTACATAATTCGGATTACCACAAAATTTGTATTACAAAACTCATAAGTACCTAGGTAGTTTTCAAAAATAATTAATCTCCATTATATTCACCTTTCATATTTTATTTCTTTAATCATAATTAAACAGAATGCTTAATAAAGGCGAAATAATATTCGAAGGGCATGCTCATCCATAGACATAGATTTTTTTTGTAATATCAAATAGGTAAAATATTATCGGAATACTTGTATACGTCTTTTTTTTATTTCTCCATATATTAATCACGAACCTGCTATGTATAAAAAGTTGTCACCATAAATAAGCCTTTGCCTCCAGCTCAAACCATGTATTCTTGTTTTGTAAGATATTATTTTCCGCCCTATACTCCATTTGGTTAGGTATTTAAATAAATGTAAACAATCTTGACATGTCTTTTTATTGAAATAATATACACTTTATAAATCAATACCTTTGCAAATTGCAAAGTAATTATGTAATTTATAACTTATAACTTTGTAATTAGCAAAATTATTGATTTATAAAGTGTATATTTCAATAAAAAGACATGTCAAGTTCGTTTACATTTATTTAAATACCTAACCAAATGGAGTATAGGTGCATAATATACTGTGTTAAATACAGTTTTTGTGGTAACACCGCTTTATTTTAAGAGTGCAGTGGTCCATCATTTACCTCTACTCCTTAGATTTCCTAATATTAGATATATTTCCTTCCCAAATAGCAGTTATATGATACTTTATCGAGCTTTCGTACATATGACAATAAAGTAAGACAATAATATACTTACTCATGATAATAATTAGATTATACAATAATTCCCTCTATTGTAAGACCTTTTTCACGTGTTAAGTCCTCTTACCCTAGACCAAAATACAACTTTTCATACGAACGTAGTCTACGTTTTATTTTAAAACGACATGTCCGATTTCGGCAAAATTTTGTAATTTTAAAGATATTGCAATAATCTAGGGTAATAACTGGTTTCCGACATAAAAATATGAACTTGATATAGAATATAGTGTTTTATATCATTTTTGAGCATCAGTATGGGAAACTATCTAATGTAAATCGTTATATTTTCTTTCCAGTTCATAATTTTAGTAAAGGAAACTAGTTATTACCCAAGATAATTGCAATTTCTTTACAATTACCAATTTTTACCGGAATCTGACATGTGGTTTCAAATTTGACGTAAACTACGTTTCTATGAAGAAGTCTAGGGTAAGGGACTCTCAAGACAGCGCAAAAGTGGCTACTTTATTTAAAATAAATTGTTTTTCGTACATGTGGTAACAAATACATTTTACGATTAAACCATTTATTTCAAATGAGGCCGCCACTTCTGCCCTGTCTTCGCCTTAAATTTAAAATAAATTACAATAAGTTGATCGTTATAAAATATCAAAGCATCAATTAAAATATATAGTAATGTGAGTTTTGTATAATAATTACCTAAAAAAACAGCTGTATTTTAGAAAAAGTAAAGATATAAGTTACTATGTTATTATACCTGACAATTTTTCTTTTTTTTTTTGTATGATTCTATTAGATAATGAAATTGCGAGGAAACGAAATACTTTATTGAATTTAGGCCATTGCTAAAGTTCTATACTTATAGGTGCAGTTTTTTATTAGCTCATGGTGTCTGTATATACCTATTTCGTGTATTTATAATTGCAATTTAACAGCTAAATGGATAATTATGTCTGTGGAAAAAAATTACATAAGTAATGTTTGACATTTATGACAAAATAAATTCTATTAAAACTCTTATGTCACAGAATACGTACTAGTACTAATGTACAGAAGTACGCAGCAAAGAAATTCAAAGGAATATCTGCTCAATGCCGTTAGCGATATGGTTTAATTTAGTTCGCTTCAGAACTCGGCACTTTTTCGTTTAGATATCTAAAAATCCATTGTAAGCCAATTTCGTTCTTATTACTCTGGACAAACGATTCATGGCACTGAATTTACTACTCCGGAGTGATATCCGCGCGCATGGTAATTATGTAGGTATATTTTCGATACCTACCTAAACGGGGAGTGACAGGCCTGGTTATGTAATAGTTTAACAGTCCACAAAAATACCTAATACATTATAAATAACCCATTAAAAATATTTCATCTTATAAATTTTTTTTTTCAGAAATTGCGAAACTATTATTTTGTATAGTACACGTGTAATTTTTATTATTATTTACATTTACGGTAAATAATGTTCGTGTTAGTTAGATGCCTTTACTAGCTTATGCCTGCCAGTTTAAATAACATTATTATATCGACGTAGGTAAATCTAAAAGGCAATTTGTTGCGTAAATGTTGAATGTTTTTCTATATTTAGATATCAAAGTGTCATTATTATTTTTTATTTATGGTGTTTTACTATAAATGCAATCATAACAAAGATACTTTATTTGATGTAATTATTTTCGTGATTATATTAAATAAAATATGTAATTTAAAGTGTATTAAAATACATGGATGACCATTTTTCCTAGAATAAATAATATAAATTGTATTTTAGTTTGAAAGGTACATTAACGACATAGCGTGTTAAAATTTAGAAGGCCTAAACCCCTGCAAAATCTAATAAAAATACCATAATTTATTAGAAATAATTACGTTGCCTAGATAAAGTCTATAGAAATATTTAAATTTATTTGAAAATTATAACAAATCAATTAAATTATTAAATAAATTAATAGACAAATAATAGGTTGTGAATTTATACATTTTCTAGATTTTTATAATGATAATATTATTAAAAAGTAAAAAAAATGTCGCTTTATCAGTAAGTTCCCTAATTCTGCTTGCTTGCATATTTAGTAAAAGTTTAAGAGCTTAAACACACACACTAGCATTATATACAGTAATTCGTGAATAATAAACTATTCAAAATACGGTTGTAAATGTATTATGTATTACTTACTTATAAATATGTTTGTTGATAGTTTAGGTATATATAATACTCAGATAAATAAAATATGGACAAAAAAAACATTTTGTTATGCAAACATTTTTATTTTCTTTTAAATTATTAAATATTATTTCTTCTTATCCTATTTTTATAAAACATTTTGCAAAACAATCTTATTAATTGTTTTTTCGTAAGCGAAGTGTGTGTGATTAAGTTATCAATAGACATAATATATTGTTATAAAATGTAAAACGTAATGGAAAATATACTAAAGTTTTGAAACTTTTCTCATAGTCAATTATGCACGAGCAAAAACGAATGTAAGTAACTTAAAAACAATGTTTGTTTACGTATTTTGTACAATAATAAAAGATTATATACTTAACTTGCATTGCTAAATTTATTTGAGTTTTCAAAATTTTTTTGGTAATTTTTTTATTAAGAAGCCTTTTAAATTTTTATTTAAATAATATAAATCTTTAAATTTTGGTAGAAGCTATTTAAAGTTTTATTTAAATAATATAAATGTTTAAATTTTAAATTTCTAAGTTTTTTCAGCATCGAAGTTTTTATTTAAAATGTGTGAGTGTGTAAAAACTAGTTTTTAAGGCTTAGCCTTTTAGCTTATGTGATTGTGGTAGCAAAGTGTGCCTGTCCTAGATTTTATGAAATCTAGATTTTTAGCATATTGATGTTAATAAAACATCAATTGAAATAAATTTATAAAACTTTTTTTTTGTAAAAACTGGTTTCGTGAATTTTTGTAAGCTTTGGTTTACATTTTTAAGATTAATAGATGTTATATTACTATTACTTTACACAATATGTACTTAATTCTTAAGATAGAAAGGCTTTAATTAGCTTAGTGTTTCCTTAAAAAGACTTTAGAATGTACAAAACAATCACAAAAACATTCTTTACTTATTATTATACAAAAAAAAACATCTTCTCTTATCCATTATATGTAACTCTAAGTATCATTTACCTACTACTTTATTTAGAAAAACAAAAACATATATTTTATGAGAAACGAATTAATATGACAATAATTTTATTTATCTAATTTGATCATGATGACGAAATTTAATTTCATTATTTTAATACTTACAGTTTTGTTTAAAATATCAACTTATTAAAATGAATTGGTGAATCAACTTGTTTTAAATGAAATTGTAATTAAATTTCGTCAAATGAAATTAGAAAAATATACGACAATAAATAAAAAATCATATTTTCCTCTTAATTCCTCTCTAGTTATCTAATAGCTTATATTTACCTACTGTTTATGATCTAATAATAATTTTCCTATAGATTGTTTTATGTAATATTGCTGGAAATGCCTAAATAAATAGATTGATTTGTTAGTTCTATTTTACTTGACCCCCACTTACGTTAGTAATTATATTATCTTTGCCCCCACTATAATACAAAAGAAATATACAATTTCAAAAGTAATTTATATGTATACAATTACAGACGTATACAATTACAAAAGTAATTCAAATGAAGTAAAGTAGCGAAAAACTACACCACATAATGGATATAAGTTTTCTATAATAAAATTATCAGAACTTTTTTATTTGCACACCCTCCATTGGAATCTTTTGAAACTACTACGTACAAGCGTACGAGCTGCTCTAACAGCACGACGTTAGTAGTTTCCCAAGAAATAACATAGATGGCATTAACATATACTTTTCAGCGTTTACCATTTTTCATCGTAAGCTGCGTTGCTTTGTATGCCGTGGTCGGTTCCTGGTTTCGGCTATTCTCCCTATCGCCCGGTCTTCGGCATCTTCAGATGTGAGACTATTGGCATGATTGTCCCTGACGTGTCAAGTTTTTCAAAACCCTATGGGGATAGATAAGGGGATCTCTGATTGCACGAGATCGCTAATAGTCCCACTTTATTTTTATACCGTCTTATTATAAAACGTAGACTTATCTTTGTTAGTAGGTTTATAGTAGATTGTGCTACAAGGGGTAAAGGTAATACTTTTAAGTCGAGGGCGCTACTTTGAATCCAGAGCGAAACGAAGGAATCCACAGTTGAATCACGAGCGTAGCGAGTGATTTTATAGTGGAATCTTGAGTGAAGCGAGGGATTCACGTAATAACGCCCGAGATAAAAATATTACCGTACGCGAGTAGCGCACTCTACTTTTCATCGCCATCTATGAGAAAAACTAGCAAATAGACACAAAACAGAATATGAAGATAAATAGAACATTTACAATACATAATCAAAGCTCCGACCAGTACTAACCCTTATTTAGTGTAGTTTTCATTCAATAAATACTAAGAAATATTTTTTCAAAACCAACTTCTAAAATAATGTCACTCATAAGCTTTTAATAACTTTGGTCGTATTTTTTTTTTTTATAATAATTATAAACTTGATGTTCACTATCGGCTTAACTTACGAAAAAGTATTCAAATTTACACAAATAATTAATTTCAACACAATCCAAAAACCTCTGTAATTACTTTAAATCAAAGACAAAAATTGCGCTTTTTTTAAATTATTTCTTTTTCTTTTTTCGAAGCAAAGAACATAAACATTTTTACTTACATTCATCCATGTTGACGATGATATGTATTCCAAATTTAAAAAAATACGAAATCTGTGCCTATTATTTATTATATTAAAACTAAATTCTTTTGTTTTTGGCTGATTTTACATAGATTCCACTCGTGTTCCGTTTTCAAATCGTGTTTTAATCCCGTAAGATTTTCGTTTTCACGTTTTAATCCCGCGAGAATAACCAGTAACTTTAGCTCCAAATGTTTTGGGATGAAAACACCGTTTTTTGAGTAGATGAGATGAAAAATCATTATCCGACCAAATCAAGTTAACATTTTTAGATGAGACAATGACATATTAGGGTAAAACCCGGATAGTTGCCCCGGGGGTATAGTTGCCTTGATTGCAATTACTCTAGTCATGCCTACCCATCGTCATATAAACATTATTATTTCTTTTCCTTGTCACTAGATGGCGCTTTAAGGTAAAAATTAAAACATAAAAATCTTTTATAACTATTATTTAAATAAAGAAGTACTATAATTAGTTAAATAAGACTTAAATGAAATGCAATATATTTTTTAAAACTATATTCATCACTTTCTTCGACAACTTTTTGGCTAGTCGTGTGTGGTGCCATCTCTGAGAGGCCGCTCCGCAACTCCAGTTTTGCGTGCTTACGGCCTCTCCAATCGTTTCTATGGCGTTGGGTATCTGTTACGTTAGTAATACGTTAGTAATTATATTATCTTTGCTCTAGTTTCGCGAATAAAACACACATTATTTTATTTATCTATCGAAAGACTGCAACTTTGACTAAGTTGACCGTGTGGCATGTCTGTGTACGATTGCATGGGATAAATTTCCTCTTTCTCAACAGGGCATCTATCCTAAATGTAATTTACATGGATTAGGCAACTATCCCCTACACGGGATAGTAGTCCTAAAATTTAGAGGTCCGCAAAAATCGACAATACTCTGGAAATATCAAAGATATTGTTAATTCCTTTTGTAAATTTGAAGATAATAAGCAAAAGTACCATCCCATTTTACAAATAAAGAATCTTGTTTTTTGGACAAAGAGATATAAAGTAATTTCAAAAAGTGGGGCAACTATTCTGGTTTTACCCTACTAGATGTCAGCTTGATTTGGTCGGATAGTGGTTTAAACCCAGTAACAAAGATAGTCTGCGTGTATAAGACGGGGTAGAGTTTAGGTTGTGATACTTGTCGTACTTGGGATGCTGCTGTGAAGGAAATCTCCAGGTAAGGTTCCAATACATTTTAATCACGGGCTACAATTGTTTGCGTTCTACAACATGTACATGAAAATTTTATACATATATAATATCACGCCTGTTTCCCACAGGAGTATAGGCAGAGACTATGGACCTCCACTTGCTACGATCCTGACAAACCTCTTTAGCTTCATCCAAACTCATTAATCTCCTCATACACGCCCTTCGGTTACGGGTACTTTTTACCTCTCCTTTTTAGGGTTCCGTACCCAAAGGGTAAAAACGGGACCCTATTACTAGTCTTTACTGTCTGTCCGTCTATCCGTCTGTCTGACACCACCCTACGTATCTCAAGAACCGCGATAGCTAGACAGTTGAGATTTTTACAAATTATGTATTTCTGTTGCCGCTATAACAACAAATACTAAAAAACTAAAATAAATATTTAAGGGGGCTCCCATACAACAAACGCGATTTTTCATAGAAAATGGTACGGAACCCTTAGTGCGCAAATCTGATTCGCACTTGGCCGGTTATTTTAGAACGTCTGCAAATGAAAGTTTTATGTGCGGTAAAAATCAGTTTCTCATTATTAACGTACTCTACTGTCGCAGTGAAAAGTCAGTGTTACCGCTGTACAAAAATAGTGACGTTTGGATACAAACGCCACAACATCTATCATAAGGACACGTCTTCGATTTTTGAGACAAATCTAACGATACCCTAATAATATCGCAATACGTCCAGTGATACACATAACCCTTCTTTGCAGTCGGGTAAAAGTCATTTTTATGTATTAAAGTAATTTTTAAAACTAAAAACTGACTTCACCCCTAAACAACACAGCCGATTTTGATAAAATTTCTATGGGGCCAACTCGAAAGTATACCCTTTCATACAATAAAAGAATTTTTGAAATCAATACCTGCGTCTTCGAATAATCGATGAACATACATAAAAAAAGGAAAAACGATCCTTCTCCTTTTTTGGAAGTTGGTAAAAAAGATATTATCTCATCTATTTCACCCAGAAACTAGTCAAAATGATCACAAGAGGGTCTTCAAAACAGATTTAGTATACAAATAAACACCACTGAATATTCATCTAAATATCAATTAAGGGGGTTATACTGAGCTTCCCAGGGGATTTCCACCCCATGTGTCAAGAGATAAGGGACCAGTGGACAAATGACGGCACGCGTCGGGTAAGGATAGTTTATTTCCTTGTTTGATTTCTTATCGAAATCATATTTAAAGGCAATATCTGTACATATAATAAAACAGTAAAAAAATGGGTCTGCTTTGTACATAGAATATATTTCCAAAAAGAAAATTTCGGGCATCGGAGACATAGTAATCTTCAGAAATACTGAACGGATTCGAATAAAACTTTTTTTGTTATATAGCTGTTAAGCCTGGGCAACATATAGCGTATAATTGATTTTGGAAAATGGAACACTTGACTCAGAACCATAATGGTCCAGAGAAACCAAAATAAATATAAAAAGACGCCTTAGAAAAAGTTGTTCAGCCTGATGAACATATTCCGGAGTCATAAATAGTCTACGCGAATGAAGTCGCGGGCTTCGGCTAGTTTTGAATAAATTGATAAAATCTTTTTTCACAGGCTACACAATATACATGATATATGAGTAAGCACTTGATGATTAAACAAAATTTAGTATCGAAACATTTAAAACAGGGTTTTATCGAAACAGGGTGTAATCGAAAAAGGCCGACTAGTTTAACCGACTTCCTAAAAGATCGAAATTTTTTCATGTAAGTATGTTCACGAATTATTCAAAGACGCCTGGACCGATTTGGAAAATTCTGCATTAAAATTTGCTTGTAAAGGCACACATCTGGTCCCATAGAAGTCGGTTTTCGGATTTGAAAAATTATCTATATTTATACATATAAGTAATAAAAAAAGTAAGAAAAATGTGTCTGTACATTAAATATATTTAAAAAAAATATTGGGGCGATGGAAAAAATGATAACACTTTTTGACGAAGCATAACTTAGTTTTATTTTCTTTACTTTAATATACAAAATCACAAATTTGCTACCTAACAACATTAACACCAAACAACCCCAATTTGGCGCTCACACCCTCAACCCCGAGGGTAGTCTGGCCCCGCCCCTTTCTTATCAGCAGCTCGCACGCGCTCACCCCCCTAAATTATCCCCCCCCCCCCCTCCCTTACCACAATAGAATCACTCATGTTTATAGGCACGTGTCTATTTGATATTAATTTTATTGGGGTTTAAAAAAAGCTATTGAATTAAATAAGTTTTTTTTTTACTAAGTAAAATCTTTTTTTTATATAAAATATTTCTTATAATTTCACAATTTTTAAGTAGCAGCTTGAAAAATCTGTCGTCAGCGTGGGCCACTTAAGAAAAACAATTCTAAAAAAGAGATTTTGCAAAATATGGTAACATATTTTTTTTTTTTTTTGGAACTACGGACAGTATAGTATTTTATCTATACATTTTATTCGATGGAACTAGTATGACTTTTTAAATTCTAATAAATATTAAAAATTCTTTATAATGCATTTAATCCTTTTTCCAAATGGAGCATTAGAAATTAAGAGTATTGAAGTCACATCCAAAAAATAAACCATTTTACTTTTTATTTTTATCAGATGTCTCAACGCTTCGCGAATGAAAATATTAATAAAGTGCTTGGTCTTTTAGTAATTAATTTGAACTTTTGTTAAAAGTTGACGGGCGTTAAAGCCAGGATTAATGAGACTTTAAAAATGTTTTTAACTTCTTCAAAAAAAGAGGTTCCTAGTTTAAAAATTTAACTTGTATGTTTTTTTGTGCATGTTACGCCATATCTTCGAAACTTGTGATTCGATTTTAATGATTCTTTCTTATTTTAAAAGCAATTTGGATAAGAATATGAAGCATATGAATATGAAGAACTTTGGGGATAAGGAAGAAACTCCTGAAAGAAAGTCGGCTGTTATTTCTTTGTAAAAAAAATTGTTAATTAAAGATTCTTTTAAATTTTTTGTGTTTATCACCTTTCATTTTGTTAATACAATTGGTACTTATATTTAATTCTTAATAATTTAAAAATTTTGATCTAAGTCTACAATTCTTCTTTACTCTTCTTCATCTTTCTAAATAAGTCAACAGCCTTTAACACATCCTCAGAAAAAGCTTGAGGCAGCTCCCAGGCTAAGAAATGTCCTCCTTCTTGCAATATAGAGATGTTGACCAAGTTCTTGTACTTCATTTTCAAGATGGCCGCCGGGTGGTAGTAGATTTCGTACTTTGCTTGGACAATCCATGTTGGTACGTATATCGGGATGCTTAAAGTATAACAAATTAAAAAAAAAATACTGTAAATAGGTACTTTCTTTATATTTTCACCTTAACTGTGCCACTGCCGGGCAAAGGTCTTTCTCATTTATCTCTATCCAACTACTTATCCGATTTAATTTTTTTTAATGAAATTGTTTGGGCGTCCACATACTACGTCAAAAAGCGATCCTCTATCGCTTTCTGGTATGTGGAAAACGTGACGTGAACACGTTCGCTGCCAACTACGAGTATACACGTAGTAAAATAATGAAATATGCATTGTTATAGAAATACCAACAGCAAACGTGTGCAAACAGCAAACAGAAATCTGAAATATGTGTGGCAAATTGGGGGAAGTTTAAAAAAATTGCAAGACGTATACCGGCCCTAATACAAGGTGCATGTTTTAGGAAAAAATATCTCGTCTACTACGTCGTAAAATGCGACTAAAGGACCTATTTAAGAGATTAATAATAAGTTTTTTGAAAAAATTAAATTTTTTGTACAAGCTTTTATTGTGTGGCCAAAGTACTTATCAAGACAAATGAAATAAGTCCAAACTCGATTGTGTTAGATCGTTTTATAACTGAGTTCTATCGACCACCATCCGTCTGCGTGATCAGACCCTAAGCATCGTCTCCCATAAAGTACTCGTCGCGACAAATCAAACCAGACCTACTCGATGAGGTTATGTGGTTTTATAACTGAGTTCCGTTGAATATCTCCCGGCTCCATCATCAGAACAGCTCATTGACTTCATAATATTGTATTATCATCCGACTTACACAAGTATACAAAATTTCAGCTAAATCGGTTAAGGATAACTGGTTGAAAATTGAGTTCAAAGATTCCACCCGAACAAACATACATTGCAAGTTAAATAAAAGCTTGTAAAAAAGCTTGTAATAAAAATAAAAGATCACGACTAATTCATAACCTCCTCCTTTTTGAAAGTCAGTTAAAATTCGGCAAAGCACACCCAAGACTCCGAAGCAGCACAGCTGAGAATGCAACTGGGAACGAATAAGAGATTAAATGAAAAAAAAAAAAGAACAATACTTACTGATGAAAATCTAAGTTATTATGTTCCTTAGCGGCCGACTCTGCATATAACCGTATAGAGGTAGTAATTGATTTAGGAACCCAGTACATCATTAGGTTATCAAGGATTTGGTCTTTGGTGAACCTCCAAGAGCTCGTGCCACCGTCTTCGAGGTTCAGGTTGAGGAGACAGGTCGCGCCTGAAGACTTTTCGAGGATATAGGCCAGGAGTCCCACAGGGGAGTCTGTTAGGGCCACCCCTAAAATAATACATATTATTAATTTCATCATTAGTTTATTTAAGAACTATGTTTTTGTCGGTGAAGTATTTTCCATACCTTCCGATCTACAGCTAAATACTTCACTTCCATATCATCATCATCATTATTATCAGGCCTTTCTGTCTTCACTGCAGGAGCACAACCCCTCTCTGTACTACCAAAGCCATTCTTGGCCAGAGCAGCCAGAGGACTTGGCCTACACTCTTCTCGCTGGCCAGACGGGTTGAAGAAGTCTATTGATATTTATAAGCTTTGATTAGCTTGTAATTCCTAAGACGCCTTCTACGACATCCACCGGAGGACTTGAAGTGGTCCTATTCTACTCTGCCGGATTACACAGGACCCAATTGAGGACGAAGACGTGATAATATATTTTATGATTGTATGTCTACTAACCGATAGTATCAGGCTTAGTGCTCTGAAGATGGAAATAGCCCAGCTCCCCAAACAATAATTTATTGTACTCCAGTCTATCCACCAGGCCGGCATCCATGAAGAACTTGGGGTAGAAGGATATCAGGTATTGCATCACCATTGCCTTCAGAGTCATGACAGAGGCAAAGTTCAAATGGAAGCCGAGAACCTCCTGGAAGATAAGGAAGATCGGTTAAGAAGTTGCCGATATTGTCATTATCATCATCATTATCATATCGCCAGCGCAAAACGTATTTTGCTTGTTAAGCAGCCGAACGGCACCCCGACCGATACCCTGTCAAAAATACTTATGCACGTCATTGCCTGTCATAGGAAGTCCACAGCTGGACATAGGCCGCCCTCAAGTATTTCCAAAACGACAGATCGGATCAACCGAGATTGTGAGATGTCATAATCAATCGATAAACAAACTATACAGTTCCATTATCTAAGTTTGAGACAGCCGTTAAAAATAATTTATGATAAAATTAGTATTATCATGCATGTATAACTATTTATCATCATCTGAGCAAAATTCTTGGAAATACTTGACTGAAAATTGTAACTGTAACTTAAATGTCCAGCTTAAGATCAGTAAGAGGTAAGATCTACATTGAATAAAAACAATTGAGTTTGGCTTTGACTTATCGAAAGAGTATTTTCTATTTTTTCCAATCTACTGCTAATTGCTTGAAATCAATAGACTTAAGAACTGTTTATTAGTCAGTGGTGCTTCTTCTATTTATCCCAAGTTTCCTTCAAATGCTTAACTTCCTTATACGACACGACTTCTGTCACTTCCTTCAGTTCATTAATGAACGTCATTCTTGGCCTTCCTTGGCAAGGTTTAGACCATGCAAGTTATATAGTATATGCAACAGGTAAAAATCTAGCACCGTGTGAATTCTAATATTTAAAAAAATCCTGCGATCACAGTGTTAATGTACATTGTACATAACAATCGGATCTTGATCAGATTACCATTCTTTAGAATTTTGTTTCAACAGAATCTCATATGCTGTAGCCATAAATTGTGAACTGCGTTTCGCGTTACTCCAAAATTTCATATAAAACTTTAGTGTGTCTTGTGCTAATAAGCTTTGCACCTCTCAAAATCCTCATTTTGTTATGAATTTCATAAAACTTATGTACCTTCGGGAACAATGTCGCCACAATATTGCAAATTTGACCGCCCCAATCCCCGCCTTGAATGTAGAACTTCTGATGTCCAAGTCGGTGCATGAGGTTCCTCATGACGACTGCTATCTGGGCTGGACCCAGACCAGGACGGACCGCCGCCTGGAAATAAAGTTATATATACATACCATTGCGAGTGGTGCATGAAAGGAGCCTCCCCGAGTGACGTACTGAGCCTCCTGTACGTCCGGCACATCCTGGGCAATCTGCGTGGACAGCCAGTCGGTAAAGCAGATTGGCTGATCCTTTCGCTACGGAATGGGATTATCACCAACTGCCTCCGTGGTGTAATGGTTAGAGCGTTCGGCTCATACCCGGAGGTCGCGGGTTCGATTCCCAGCGGGGGCAACGACTTTGTGTTGTTGTCCAAGTTTGGTTAGGACATTGCAGGCTGATCACCTGATTGTCTTATAAGTAAGATGACCCGTGCTTCGGAGGGCACGTTAAGCCGTCGGTCCCGGTCACTGTCTTTGACATTGGTCGTTATCTAATAACCATATCAGAGGCCTTTTAGGCGGTTTAAAAAACTCTGACACTAGTGTTAGTCACTAACACACACGATAAGAAGAAGGCATTATCACCATTCCGAGTCGCTAAGAAGAAGAAGAAGACTATTTAAATGAGACTATTAAAGCGGCTACATTAAAATGGGATTAAGCGAGTCATGTCTGTCACATGCAACTTGAAAGATGGGCACGTATATTCACCAACTGGGCTCCGGACTGTCGAAGAAGGGGCGACCAGTAAAGTGACTGGCAGACGAAATTACACAGTTTGAAAAAGAATGGCAGATCACGTCAAGGGACCGCGATAGATTGAAACAAAGAGGGGAGGCTTTTGCCCAATGATGGGACCTATTACAGCTAACGCAAAAAAAAACATACTATTACTATGGGGCAGACAGAGCATTTTGTTTCTTGCAACTCTAAGCAGACAGAGCCCAAGGCCGTAAGACTCAAAAGCCGCTTTTAGCCTGATGGTGGGCGAGAATATGGAAAATCAATCAATATATTCTTGTGAAGTTATATTCCTGTAAAATATTTTGAAGGAGGAATTTGGCAAGTTTTAAGAAAGGATTTCTAAATGACATCGACATCACGTAGTTTGCCGTGTGGTTTCCGGCAGAGTAGAATAGGGCCACTCCAAGTCCTCCGTGGATGTCGTAGAAAACGACTTAGAAAATTCAAGCTAAACAAAGCTTATAAACATCAATGAGACCTATAGTAACTAATGGTTTAATTCTAGTAACAAAATTAACGTGCGCTTTATAATAAGACGGATAGGGACAAACTACACTGATTGAGCTAGCCCCAAATTAAGTTCTGTGAGACTTTTGTTATGGGATACTAACTCAACGATACTACATTTATAACAAATACAGGACAAGACAGGACAATTTGAAAAAAACTTTCAACCCTGACCGGGGATCAATCCCGGAACCGCTGGGTGACGGACCAGCATGGTGACCACTACGCCACGGTCGTCAAATATACTTACATTAGAAAACCCATATCCCGGCAAACTTGGCACAATGACTTCTAAAGCGAAGTCTCTGTCCTTGCCGACAGCAGTGAGAAGTGGGATCGCCTCGTAGAACTCTCTAACAGAGCCTGGCCAGCCGTGGAGCAGAAGAATTGGGACCGTCTCCACATTATGAGCCTGAAAATAGCAATTGATTAGACTGGGTTAAGAATAAATTAGGTATTCAGCGCTGTTCTAATAGTCTTTCTTTTCATTGATCATATCAATTTCCAACATGATTTTTGATTAATTAATGCAAAAAAACTAAAGAAATGCTATAAAGAGCGCTATTTGACTTCAAAAAAGCATGACGTCACGCTTTAGTAGTTTTGACGTTTAGAAAAAAGTGTCTGATTTTACTTGATATCATCTAGTGGATTGTTCTGTGTGGCCACTTCTGAACCGACGTTCATTCGTCGTTTTGGAAATCTTTGGGGCATGTATCGACCTCCCCTAAGGATTTCCAAAACGACCGATCGGAAGCGGCCTGCATCTAGCATTTTCCTGCAACATTGCGCAGGTCGTCTGACCATATATGTATTTGTTAAAAATTATAATCTCGTTGAGTTAGTATCCCGCAACACAAGTCTCGAACTTTGGGGCTAGCTCAAGCAGCGTAATATATTCATCATATCAGCCACAGGAAGTCCACTGCTAGACATAGGCCTCCCCCAAAGATTTCCAAAACGACCGATCGGAAGCGGCCTGCATCCAGCATTTTCCTGCAACTTCGCTCAGGTCAATCGTTTTGTGTAGGAAATTTTTGTATTAGTAACAGATGCCTTTGTTACTGTGTAGTGGAAGAATTTTGGGCGAAGATGGAAATTAGTAATATTTTATTCTGAAGAAATCCTCCCTTTATTTAGAGTGGCCTTCAGTCCAGCAGTGGACTATACTGTATATACTAAACCTCATATGCATAAAAAGTAACAACCATTTGCTAAACCTTTTTTAGTTAAAACATGTTTTGTCCCTTTGCCTTTTTTCAATATTTGACATTCAAGAAACGATACACAATATTATAATAAAATAGGTTTAGCGAAAGTTTGTACCTAACGGGTAATACTATAAATGCAATAGTAACTCTGTCTGCTTGTTTGTGACTACTTCACGCTTCAACCACTGAACATATTTAAGGCCATACCCAAATTTTCCGGGGTCCAGTGGCGCCGCCATTTGAAATAAATCATTTGAAAGGAAACGGAGATATCATTCAAAATTGTGTCTTGATCAAGCTCTAGATAACCCTTAAAACTATTTTATGAACTACTGTTTATAGTTTAAAGTGAGAACGTGAAGCTTTTCTACGCACATTAGCCAAAAGTGGCCGTTTTTCGCAAATGTGCGTAGAAAAGCTTCACGTTCTCACTTAAGACTATAAACAGTAGTTCATAAAAAAGTTTGAAGGGTTATCTAGGGTTTGATCAAGGCACAATTTTAAATTATGTCTCTGTTTCCTTTCAAATGATTTATTTAAAATGGGGGCGCCACTGGACCCCGGATAATTTGGGTATGGCCTTAAATGAGATGTGTATATAATTTGAGACCTGGAGAATGACATAGTATAGTCTTCGTCCCGAAATTCCCACGGGAAGCAAAGCTCGCGGGCACAGTTAGGCTATAAAGAAAATACTCACCTGTGGCTTAACCCTGATGAAATGTATATCCAAACCCTGAATATTAGTCTTGAACTGAGGAAACTGGTTCTGGAACTTTTCCCTTTTCTTAAACGGGTACTTTTCGACCCAGTACGGTACCCAGTCATCTACAAGTTTAGTGTTAAAGCCGTATTCGAAGCCCACGCCCTCTAGTGGAGGTGTGAAGGGAACATGATTCTTCAGCCTGCTTTTGAGATCTTTTATCATCTAAAAAAATGAATCTTATTTATATATAAAATTACATGTGACGTTGTTTGTCCGCGATGGACTCCTAAACTATTGAATTGATTTTAAATTTGATTTGCACGCCGTGTGCAATTAGATGGAAGTTGAAAGATAGGATAGCTTACCCACGCGAACAAAGTCGCGGGCGTCGGCTAGTAATTTTATATAGAGTACAGGTCTCTAGAGATAAGCTCAGCTTTGAATTTGTGCGCGCAGATAGTTTAGGCAAGAGATCAGCTTGAGGCACGGAACGGCCCCCACCGGTTATAACTGGTTTTTGAAACTCGGCCTGAGACGTGACATCATCACCGCGCGTCATTTTCCGTTTTTACCTTCTCCTTTTCTTCTTGTTTTACAATGCATTGTTGGAGGCAAGTTTCCCCTCTCCCCCTCTCTAACTGCTTAACGGGTGTGTATAGACACGTGAAAAAAATCACGCCAGTTATTTATAGGTACTTATAGCGAAATTTAAAGAAAAGTTTACAAATTAGAATGTTAAAATTTTTCCGCTCAGCTCCCCGTCTTGTTTCGACTAGTGTAAAATGTGCGGGGAGGCGAAAGCAAAAATTAGATTCTAGTCTAGGCCTATTGTTCTTTATTATTTGTATTTGATGAACAGTAAAGATTTTATTAAAAAATATATCTAATAGTACAAAATATACTTACGTCATCACCAAATGTTATGTTAAACGGTCTTATACTGGAGTCTTGTTTTTCCTTTAACTCTTGTGGCCCCCACCACGCATTTAGATCCAGCGTGGGTACGGGTGGTGGTGGTTTTAGGAACAGCCAGTATGCTAGGCCGATTGTAAGCAAGGTTGGTATGACTAGTATGGTATACAACAGCTGAAACAGAAAACAATTCTTTAATAGGGTTTTTCAACGCATTGATGCAGTACTTTTCCACTATGTTTAGGGATTCCATATGTCTGTCTGGCCTTCCGCGATTCTACTCAAAAACTCAGAGACTTTATGTACCAGAAAGCTGTAATTAGACAAAAAAAATGTTTTTTTTTTTAGATTTAAGGATCTGTTTTCGAAATATTTGGTTTTATAGTACAAATTTTGTTAGAGTCAAATGTCCCCCTCTATTTGCTAAACGGTTATATACGGAATGGTGAAAAAATTCACAGCAGTAGTACCTGTATATAACGAAGTATAAAGGAAAACTATCAGAGCTAAGTAGGGTTTACAAATTAAAAAAATATTGGTGACCAACTTTTAAAATGTATTCGAAAAAGGAACATTTTATAAAAATACAAAATAAAATTAGTTTTTTTATAAACTAATTTTGTTTGGCATTCGTAACCAAGTAAAGTTGTTCAGTAAGACTGAATTCACACTTAATATAGTTTTTTTGAAATGTTAGTACATTGTATTCGAGATCAAAGACGTTATGTTGATAAAGTTACGTTAAAATTAACTAACCAGTACTCATATTTCTTGTGTATTGATTGGTTTGTAAGTCGATGGTTTCAGTATACTTTGTTAAACCCTGTATAATTTTGTATGTTTAATTAAACATCATGGGACTATATAATCGAAGCATGGTAAGTATATTTTGTTTAGACCTTACCAAAAACAATATAATTTGCCGTGTGGTTTCCGGCAAAAAGAATAGGGCCACTCCAAGTCCTCCCGTGGATGTCGTAGAAGGCGACTTAGGGAATACAAGCTAAACAAAGCTTATAAACATCATAGAGACGTCTCCAACCCTGGCCAGCGTGGAGAGTGTAGGCCAAGACCTCTGGCAGCTCTGGCCAAGTTTGGCTCTGGTAGCACAGAGAGGGTCGTGCTCCTGCATTGGAGACAAAAATACCTGATGATAATGATGATTAAAACAATAATTAATATCACAACAAAAACATTTAAAAAGGGAGCCAAGTTCAATATCAAAAGAATTGAGATCCAAGTGACTGTAGAGAATCTTGAAAATTTATAAGAATTTCAAAATGAGCTAGATGATTTTAATATATTTGATGAATTTCATATATTTAGGTTAAATAAGTTTCGAGTTGTGAAGTGAGGAGTGAAGGGGACAAAAGTAGCTCGAAATTGTTGTGTTTATATTTACAGGGCTGCTACGTCACCAATTCCTTTTAGGGTTCCGTACCCAAAGAGTAAAAACGGGAACCTATTACTAAGACTTCGCTGTCTTTCCGCCCGTCTGTCTGTCACCAGGCTGTATACCAAGAACCGCGATAGCTAAACAATTGAAATTTTCACAAATTATGCATTTCTGTTGCCGCTATAACAAAAAATACTAAAAACAAAATAAAATAAATATTTAAGGGGGGCTCCCATACAACAAACGAAATTTTTGTAGATAATGGTACGGAACCCTTAATGCGCGAATCCGATTCGCACTTGGTCGGTTATTTTGAACTTGGCTCTGACACACTGCTGCGTGTCTAGAAATGCTGTAGTCATGGATGACAATGATAGATGGGTATAATTATACTGCCTTATAACTCCTTGCAGTACCTATTTAATTTACCTACTTAATTATACGTTACGTCAGACCATTATTTATGGGTCCACGTGATCCACATTTATCAAAACTCCGTATTCTCTCAAAATAATTCATTATCTATGACGTCAAATCGTAGACATAATTAAGAAAAAACAAAAATTTGAGAGATGTCAAGGGACACCCGGATGGAACGAAGTTCGAGAGAGAGAGAGAAACAGACAGAAACACGCGCACGCCGCACGGCTTACAGCTATAGCAAAAAGTGTCGTTACAACTTTTGGTCTTAATTTTTTCCGTCTAACCTCCTTTCGCAACGCGCGATAAGGAAATTTGTTCAAATAAAGAAACACAAAAGCTAATACCAATTCCATTGAGTCTTCTTAAATCACCTTGCGTATAATGTACAATTTTTTTTTTCTTTTTTGACGTGATAACGTCTTTAAAATCGTTTTAGTCGGGTGACATGTTCAGAAACTTGTGTCACACCAAAACCTCACGAGTGCGATCGCAGGTATAACGAGAGAGAGACGGACCGATCTCCCGTCTCATCTCGAGCGCTGCCAGTCATTCCGTGAAACGACGTTATCACGTAAACATCTCGATCGTAAACCTACTTTACAAACAACCAATTTTTTTTTTCAAAACTTTTTTTTTGACAGTCCTACGAAGTCGCAGGCTTTGGCTAGTCTATACATATAATAAAACAGTAAAAAAATATGTCTGTACAATGCACATTGAATAAATCCAAAAAAAAAATAGGGGCAGGCAGAAATAGTAATGAGTAAGAATTTAAAAAAATAAGCGGCCAAGTGCGAGTCGGACTCGCCCATGAAGGGTTCCGTAGTAGCAAATAACATAATATAAAAGTGTTGTAGTATTTTTTTTTAAATTTTTATATTTGAGTTGATTGAATGAAAGGTAAATTGCAGGTTATGACATATTAAAAAAAAAACTACTTACTAGATTTTGTTCAAACCAATTTTGCTTCGCTGGTAGTTTTCATGGTAATGAAGATCATATATTTTTTTTAGTTTTGTGATTCTCTTATTTTAGAACTCCCATGCTGGTCTGGGAGAAAAAAAAAACATAGAATGTACCAGCTGCTTCTCTTCCCACGCAGATCGTAAAAGCCGATCGATGGAATGGGCAAAAATGCAAATCATGTTAACAGGCGATGCGGCTAGCAACCCATCACTGTATTGATTGCTTTTCCATCTTCTCGCCCACCATGACGCTAAAGGTGGCTTTTGGGTCTTGCGGCCCTGGGCTCTGCATAGAGCCGCAAGACCCGAAATGCTCTGTCTGCCCCATTAGGGATAAAGACGTAATAGTAGGCATGTATGTTATTTTAGAAGTTACGGGGGGGGACACACACTTTTTTCCACTTTGGAAGTGTCTCTCGCGCAAAGTATTCGGTTTAGAATAAAATGATATTAGAAACCTCAATATCATTTCTGAGGACCTATCCATAGATACCCCATGCACACGTATGGGTTTGATGAAAAATATTTTTTTAAGTTTCAGTTCTATATATGGGGAACCCCCAAAATTTATTGTTTTTTTTTCTATTTTTGTGTCAAAACCTTAATGCGGTACACATAATACATCTACTTACCAAGTTTCAACAGTATAGGTCTTATAGTTTCGGAAAAAAGTGGCTGTGACATACGGACGGACAGACAGACAAACAGACATGACGAATCTATAAGGATTCCGTTTTTGCCATTTGGCTACGGAACCCTATTTACTGTATGTTTGTCTGTTTGTACGCAAATCTTCGGAAATACTGAACGTTTCCAATAAAACTTTTTTTTGTTATATAGTAGCTAGCCTGGGCAACATACAGAATATCATTGATTTTTAAAAATGGAACAATAAGTAGTGGTCCAGCTAAACTATAAGAAATAATAAAAATGACGCCTTAGCAAAAGTTGTTCAGCCTGATGAGCATAAAGTCCACGCGAACAAATTTGCGGGCTTTAGCTACTTGATAATAAATCTCAAGAGGGTCTCGCCGTGTTGAATCTGTCAGAAATAACAGATTCTACCTAAATAATAGGATATACCTATAATAATAACCGGAAAAAATTGCTCGGTAACGGTTGCGTAAACACATTTTATTGCCTAATTAGGAACTCCAATATTATACAACAAAAAATCTAATCTACAACGATACCTTTTTTAATTAACTCCACTATAATTTATTTAATTTACGTTCGGTACGTAAATTCGTATTAATAAATCATTACTCTGTTTGGTTAGTTAATTAAATAAATGTAAACCATCTTGACATGTCTTTTTATTGTAATATACACTTTATAAATCAATACCTTTGGAAATTACAAATGAGTTACCTATGTTATATATTATAAATTACATAATTACTATGTAAATTGCAAAGGTATTGATTCATGAAGTGTATTTCAATAGAAAGACAGACAAGATTGTTTACATTTATTAAAATACCTAACCAAACGAAGTATAAGTTTGTAAAAAAAATATTTGTTTGTATAAATTATAGAGACTAAGTAGTCTTTATAATTTATACAAACGAATAAATATTATGTAATAGACTAAAGGTAGTCTATTACATAAATTACCGGCCAAGTACTCTTTGGGTACGGAACCCTAAAAACATATACATAAATGTCGTAGTTGGATTGTTTATTTGACAACCTCCGTTTTTTTTAACTCGGTTAAAAATATGAAATATCTCTATAATGACTCAATTTCATTGGTCGATAACTCAGTCGATATGTCGCAGTTGGTTTGTATAATCCGCTGTTGTTCAAAAACTCTAGCTGTTTGGCATTACAGCTCGGTTTTGTAATACAGCTGAAAATCGTTCAGCTAGATCGTTAAATGTGTTAAGTTTAACAAACTAGCTAACGTACGATTGTAGATCGATTAGTTCGGAATTCTGCCACTTGTGGCTTGTGAAGTGTCAGTGCCATAACAACAAATATAGTAAATTCTTCGCCGCGTTCCGGGACTAAGTTTTCATCGAGAGACATCGGGGGCATCGTTTGTGATTTCGGACTGCAAAAGATTGAAAACATATTATTATTTCGACGCCCGCCTTTCGGTAAGATGGAAAATTTACGTGGATCAATTGGCCGTAAGAAATCGCTACGCCATTGAATTGTCGGGTTTACAAAATTTTCATATCCAATTGCATCGAGCTGATTATCATTCTTCATTAGTGTTTTATGATGTTGGAGACTGAATTATTTAGTAAGGACTTGAATTGAGGTTTTATTTCCATTCTACGAGTAATATAAAAATAATAAAGAACAACTATTGTCCCCTTATATTTTATTTTGTTTGGGTAACACATTTTTATTCAATAATGGTAACCCTATAAGTCATCTCAACGTTAGCTGTTTTGTTAAACGTAATTACGTAACTCATTGACAAACGAGCTGAACTATTTTCAGTTGTTTTACAAAACCGAGCTGTAATGCCAAACAACTAGAGTTTTTGAATAAAAACGAATTATACAATTCAACTGCGACAGATATATAAGGTGAAAGTAAAATGTATTGAAACTATTTTAAGTTTGAATTCAGTCCATGATACTGAACAATTTTCAGCAAGGAACACGTATCGAAATATGAAAAGTAAGTTTTGGCCTCTCAAACAAGTTGACTTATTAGCGAATTAGTTGATCGGAGTTTGTATAGAAATAAATTCTTATTTTTCACATTTCGACATATGTTTCTTGGGGAAAGTTGTTCACTATCACGGACTGAATTCACCCCTAAAATAGTTACAGTATATTTTGTTAAATCTTATATACAGCATGCGTACGCGGGCTAGCGACCAATCACAGACATAGATATAGATAGACGACTTAAATGCACCTACTTCGCGTGTAAGTTCTCAGACAAAGCGTCGAGGTTGGCCGCCGCTACTTGACAGTCCGCGCGCGTCTGTGATTGCAGCCGGACGGCAGCGAAAAATAAAAGAATGCCTCGTAGCGTGATAATAAACTGCAACAGCCCAAAAATTGCAAGCGCCCAAAGTCAAGGACATATTTCCTATCACAGCTAAGTTATTTAAAAAGAAAAATATGCGTAAATTCATTTTAAAACAATTTTTTAAGCATTCCGAGCGGTGATTCCAGGATTATACCTAAATAAGTATAGATTAAGGTTTAAAAACTACATTCACATTACATTGCCGCGTTTGCTTTGAGCGTTTGATCCGACGTTGTTTGTTAAGAAGCAATGTATATCGAAACAAGCGATACTGTCGCGCATCGCTACGACGTCGTGGTACCGGCAATTTCTCATTCATCAGTAAAATTTAGCGACTAGTGTAGTCCGTTCTACAACATATACCAATAATCGATTTTAATCGATATCGGACTGACGAATGATATAAACTATTATTAAAGAGCCAATTTAATAGATTATAAACAAGCTCATTTCCTAATTTACACTTTAGAAAACGAGGCAATATTTTCAGAGTTCATGTATATAATATGGTCGCTCTTTGAACTCCTGGTCACACGTTGGTGAACAAAACCGCGCGTGCGTCACTGCTCATTGCTCGTTAGTGAGTCGTCCATACTGCATTTCCCCCATTGAAGCGGTATATTTTCGATACCTCTACGCGGAGTGAGACAAGCCTGACATGGCTAAGAACGACCGCAAGGGAAGTTGCTTCAACATTTAAAAAACGCATTGAAATCGGTAAAAACGTGTTTTTTTATAGATAATGTACGGAACCCTTCGTTCGCGAATTCGACTCGCACTTGGCCGGTTATTTAAGAATAATAATAGTTTTATTTTTAAAGTTCAATTAAAATATTTACATTATTTGTAATTTTAAGTTTTAATTTAAATTTTAATAAGTTGGTATAGTTTGAATTTCAGTTAAATTGAAATAATTTGAGTACAAATATTTATTCTTTATTATCAAACAATTTTCCGTTTAGAATCATTTGTTTATCCAATTTCATATCATTCGTCAATCAGAAAATCGATTGTGATTTTTATCACAAATCGATTAACTTAAATGTTAATCGATCGTATGGTTAGCGAGTGCGGAGTGAGCGAGCGAGACCACAGATATAAAATCTATGAGTATGAGCGAGACGATCATGGCGGCGGCGTGCGTCTTCAATAAATCTTATAAATCGTAGTGAGCGGTTTCTTTGAATCGGTTTGAATTTCCCATCACTAAAATTGCGTCTGACGTCACAGTAGGCATTAAAAAAGTTGGCACGCTTGGTTTCCATACAAATCTTGATACGGGCGTTATCTATTACATCTATATCTGTGCGACCAATGGAAGCCATAAGTTGATACAGTGGTCGTTACGCCGACTGCAGTTAACCCTCCCTACATGCTGTATATCGACTGTACATTACTCTATCGACTAGTGAAAACTTCTTCCCTCATGCGTTACGAAAATCTCTTGCACCCTGAATTTGAGCTACATCAACCAGTGAAAACAGTTGTCCGCAATTTCAGAAATCTCTCGCACCCCGAATGCGTGCCAGAACGACCAATGAAATTGAGCCTTGCACGGCTTTGTAAAGCTTGCTACATTTTATTAGAGATGTGCCGATTATGAGTTTGGCCGACTAGCCGACTAGCTGATTAGTCGGTTGTGAAGAGGCCGACTAGTCGGCCGACTATTCGGCCAAGCCGATCACGGTTACGGAGATTTCCGTAACACTTCGTTTACAGCTTATTCGCGAGCAAGTCGCTAACGCCGCCCCTCCTGCCATCGTGTGCCAAACAAAACAGAAGTGCTATTTTTGAAACGCGGAGTCACCTAAACGAATGGTTTTTCCATACAAAAAATCGTTCGTTTAGTGAGTCCGCGTTTGAAAAATAGCACCTCAGGATCCAAATCCTGTTTTGTTTATTTCGCATTGTCTTTTATATATTCTGTAGCAATTTTGCTTTCGTAAGGACAGAGCAGTGTTTTTGTGTATTTTTAATAATCAAGGTTTTTTTTAATGTATCTAATTATTTCTAAATGTTATTATGTACATATTATTGAGAAATACATACACGATAAGAAGCCGGATAGTCGGCGCCTTAGCCGAACATTCGCTGACTAGTCGCCGACTACTCTGTACATCAATCAATACATATAATAAAACAGTAGAAACCGCGTGTCTGTACATTTGATAAAATTAACAAAAAATGGGTGTGGGCGATAAAAAAAGAGTAACAAAACACAAAATAGATTTTTTTGATTTTTTGTCTGTCTGTATGTACTCGCTAATCTCCGGAAATACTGGACAGATTCGAATGAAACTTTTTTTGTTATAAAGCTGCTAAGCCTGAGCAACATAAAGGCTATAATTGATTTTGGAAAATGGAACACCTGGTGCAGAACCATAATAGTCCAGCTAAACTATAAGAAATATAAAAATGACTCCATAGCAAAAGTAGTTCAGCCTGATGAACATTTTTTGTTGAGATATAAAAATCGAAGATCTAGAACACCTGATGCAGGACCATAATGGTCCAGCTAAATTAAGAAATATAAATAGGACGCCTTAGCGAAAGTTGTTTAGCCTGATGAGCATTTTTGTTGAGGTATAAAAATCGAAGGTCTGGAGTCTGGAACACTTGTTCAGAAACATAATTATCTATACGTATAATAAAACAGTAAAAAAATGTGTATGTACATTGAATATTTAAAAAAAAACAACTGTCTGTCTGTTTGTACAGAGCTCACAACAATAGACCGAATACACGCTAATCTCCGGAAATACTGGACGGATTCGAATAAAACTTTTTTATTATATATCTGTTAAGCCTGAGCAACATTTATGCTATAATTGATTATGGAAAATTGAACACCTGATGCAGAACCATAATGGTCCAGCTAAACTATAAGAAATATATAATAACGCCTTAGCCAAAGTAGTTCAGCCTGATGAGCATTTTTTGTTAGGATATACAACTCGAAGATTGGAACACATGATGCAGAACCATAATGGTCCAGCCAAACTATAAGAAATATAAAAATGACGCCTTAGCAAAATTTGTTCAGCATGATGAGCATTTTTTGTTGAGGTTAAAAATCGAAGGTCTGGCACACCTGATTCAGAAACATAATGGTCCAGGTAAACTGTTAGAAATATACATTATTGACGCATTAGCAAAAGTTGTTCAGCCTGATGAGCATATTTATACGCCGGAGTCATAAAGTCCACGCGAACGAAGTCGCGGGCATCAGCTAGTCTCTAATATTTGTTGATTCGGGCCAACTATATACGACATAGGCAGCCGGGCGGTAAAATCGAATACCTATAGGCAGATTAATGTCCGGGAATCAAACTGCTCGGCTGCCGGATATAGTCACTCTACTTGGCAACTGCCGAATTTTTGCTCATTGTTTTTTGGAAATTAAGATTTCTAGCACTTATACACGGTGATTTTTTATTGGTTTTGGAGTAAGACCTAATTGGCTAGTCAAAATAAAAATTTAGTAACAATTTTTTTTGACTAAAAATCGTGAGATTAGTTGGTAGTACCGCTGCCGGCCGGCCAGTGAAGTTCATTGAACTCTCGCGGTTTTTTCGAACGGGCATACTACGTGGTCTCGATCGAAAATCATTTTCGCAACTTTTTTTATCTTACGTCATACACAAATTTGAATTACGTTTATGGATAGAGAAATTAATTTACTAGACCACATTTTTTTTTCATGACCAATGAAAATTCAGTGTGTATAAGGTCTAACAAAATATACTGAAACTATTTTAAGGGTGTATTCAGCCCATAATACTAAACAACTTTATCCAAAGAATACTTATTGAAATATGAAAAGTAATTTTTGTCCTCCCAACCTCCCATACAAGTTGACCTATCAACTGATCCGAGTTTTATGGAAAGCGAAAAATATTTTTTTATATTTCGACATATGTTCCTTGGGGAAAGTTGTTCGCTATCACTTACCAAATTCACTCTTTTTTGTCGACTTCCGTGGCGTAGTGGTCACCATGCTAGTCCGCCACCCAGAGGCCCCGGGTTCAGAAAACAGAAAATGGCCTATTTCAAATTGTCCTGGGTCTTGGATGTTTATCTATGCATGGTGAATTTTTATTGGTTTTGGAGCCGAAGGCCACTTCATAGGCATCATTAGTAAGACCTAATTAGCTAGTCAAAATAAAATTTCGGAAAAAAAAAATGTTGACTAAAACTCGAAAGTAAAATTGTGTGTAGTACCGCAGCCATACACCGCCCGCCGGCCGGCGGGGTCATCGACATTTCGCAGCTATTTTGGCCAGGGTAACTACGTGGTCTCGGTCGAAAATCATTTACGCAACTTTTTTATCTTATGACATACAGAAATTTGGATTACGTAAATGGATAGAGGAATTTATTTAATATACGACATTCTTTTTCCTAAACCAATAAAAAGTCAGCGTGTATATATGTATTTGTTATAAATATAGTATGGTTGAGCTAGTATCCCATAACACAAGTCTCGAACCTACTTTGGGGCTAGCTCAATCAGTGTAATTTGTCCCTATATATTTATTTACTCTGAAAATAGTTTCAGTATACTTTGTAAGACCTTATTTATGCACCTATCGATACTTTAATGAAGTAAACGGAGCTCGGTTTTTTTTATCACAGAAAGGAGTAAATAACAAGCTAATAGCATACATTACGCGTAATTGGAGGGGTTCATACATTAATCAACGTGTTTAAATTAAGTCGCGGTACAGTTGCTTCTCTGTACTTAGTCTTGTTTTGTTTTTCGTGTGTTAAGGTCAAAAATTAATTAATTTATCTTTAGATATTTGTATCTACTCACTTTTTTTCTACTTTGGGTGTTTTAGAGGCGACTAAAGAAGGTACGTACGTTAATAATTATATTATAATTCCTTTATTTCAGGCAATAGCATTGTACTTACAAATTTTGTACAATGCCAGAGACCCATATTATAAATACCTTAAAACTAACATACATACATACATAATATCACGCCAGTTTCCCGCAGGGGTAGGCAGAGACTATGGACCTCCACTTGCTACGATCCTGACAAACCTCTTTTGCTTCATCTAAACTCATCAATCTCTTCATACATGCCCTTCGGTTACGGGTACTTTTTACCTCTCCTTTTTTTAGAACGTCTGCAATTTGGTCGCAGAATGTTCGCCGAACATACATAATATATATAAATTATATCCTAATTTACACGTAGTGTCGGCGACGTGTGACGCACGGTGTCGTCAGGCAGCCGACCTCGGATCCTCCGAAATACGACACCCTGCGGCCAGAAGTCCTCCTTCATGAAGGTTGGCAGATGATGCGTCGGCACTCTCACCACATATGAATTAAATAATAAAGTAATAATTACAAGCTTTTATTAAGTTTCACCTGTCCTGTTGTCTGTCTTTCTGTCTGTAATCAAATAATAAATAAATAATAATAATATTAATAAAAAATCATATATTGCCAAAAAAAAGGAGATACAGAGCAAACTTAATTAAAAACCTTATTCTACCTTTCTATACTACTCACTTATCCTAATTTAGGGCAAAGGAGTACCTCAGATTGTGTTACCTCGAACCGAGGCTCGAGGTAACGCTGTTTTACAGGCACCCCTCATCTCCCTGAGATCTTGTGCGGAAGGCTATGTTGTAATATGGGGCTAAAGATTATATCTACGTTACAAATAACTTATTAATATAAATTTGTTTCTAAAAACAAGTGCCAACTACTTATTTTTTAAATAGGCAATACATTTAATTTATATATGTTTGGGTATGTATGTGTGTGTATGTGTATGTATAATGTGTGTGTGTGTGTATGTGTGTGTATATCATTGAAAGGGTAATTTTATATGGATGTTTAAAAGAATCAAATCAAATCATCATCAGGTCTTTTTGTCTCCACTGCAAGAGCACGATCCTCTCTGTACTACCAGAGCCATTTGACTATAGCAGCCAAAGGGCTTGGCCTACACTCCCCTCGCTGGCCAGACGGGTTGGAGAGGTCCCACTGATGTTTATAGCTTTGTTTAGCTTGTATTTCCTAAGTCGCCTTCTACGACATCCATGGGAGGACTTGGGGTGGCCCTATTTAGCGCTGCCGGAAATCACACGGCTGCTGTAATCAAATATTGCAAGTCTTCTTCTTCTTCTTATCGAGTGTGTTAGTGACTGACACTAGTGTCAGAGTTTTTAAACCGCCTTAAAGGCCTCTGACATGGTTTTAGGTAACGACCAATGTCAAAGACAGTGACCGGGACCGACGGTTTAATGTGCCCTCCGAAGCACGGATCATCTTACTTATCAGACAATCAGGTGATCAGCCTGCAATGTCCTAACCAAACCAGTTCAACAAAGTCGTTGCCCCCGCCGGGAATCGAACCCGCGACCTCCGGGTATGAGCCGAACGCTCTTACCACTACACCACGGATATTGCAAGTTAAGTTCGACCGACTTTCCGGTTTCCGATTGAGCTGAAATTTGGCACGCACACGTATATCGCGTTACAATGTAATATTGTAATGGCATGGAGTAATCAGTTGATGGAGCCGGAAGGTGGCCATAAAAACTCTTTAATGAAACGACGCAACGAGTTTAGGCTTATTATATACAATGTCCTTTTTAATTAAGTACACATATTTTTAGGGGTGGTTCAGTCCATTATTGTGAACAACTTTTCCCAATGGATGTATATAGAAATACGTAAAAAAATTTTTAGGTTTTCATACCAATCGAAGTAGTCACGTGATAGCATTACTATCGAAAATTTAATATTTTTTTTCGTATTTCGATACAAATTTATAGGGAATAGTTGTTCGAAATGATGGACTGAATCACCCCTTAAAATATTTGTACTTAATTAAAAAGGACATTGTATATCTTGATAAGTACTTAGGCCTCACAACAAAAGCTTGTACTAAAATATGACTTTTTTTCAAAAAACTTGTTATGTATCTGACAACGGGCCGCAGATGTGCAACGACTTATAATCAGTTAATAGATTCAGGTGTTACTTTGCGGAAGTCAAAGTTACATACTATGTGATTTGAATTATTGTGTGTGATTCCGCCACCAGTTAGTTCATGCAAACTATTGCCGGCCGGCGCCCACCCACTACTGTTAGTCCCAGCATACCTGCCACCAGCAGCCCGTGTGCACCCGCCACCAACAGTCAATGCATGACCCCTCCCATGCTGCTGCATCCGCTGTGGCTGCAGCAACATCGGACGCCGTATACGCGACACGTGTTTCGCCTCTTCACAAGGCATCCTCAGGCACCAAACAAGTTGTTGATCGTTCGGCGGTCAAACGTCGAATGATAAAAATTCACCGTATTGCCATCCTTTTATACTATTAGAGAAGAGGAATACGGTGAATTTTTATCATTCGACGTTTGACCGCCGAACGATCAACAACTTGTTTGGTGCCTGAGGATGCCTTGTGACGAGGCGAAACACGTGTCGCGTATACGGCGTCCGATGTTGCTGCAGCCACAGCGGATGCAGCAGCATGGGAGGGGTCATGCATTGACTGTTGGTGGCGGGTGCACACGGGCTGCTGGTGGCAGGTATGCTGGGACTAACAGTAGTGGGTGGGCGCCGGCCGGCAATAGTTTGCATGAACTAACTGGTGGCGGAATCACACACAATAATTCAAATCACATAGTATGACTTATAATCATTTCAGCCGCACAACGTCCACTGCTGGACATAGGCCTCTCCCAAGGATTTCCAAAATGACCGATCTAGAGCGGCTTGCATCCAGCGCCTTTCAGCTTGGTCAGGTCGTCAGACCACCTCGTGGATGGGTGTTCTACGCTTCGCTTGTCAGTACACGGTCGTCATTCGAGAACCTTGTTGCCCAATCGGCCATCGGTTTGTTGCGCTATGTGTCCCGCCCACTGCCATTCTATAACCGTGACTTTTGTCCTACGAATTTTCTCATTTCAAGTGATTAATAAAACACTAATAAATGTCCGCACAATTTGGAAAATGCCCAAAATAAGAAGGCAATGTGATAAATTAGAGATAGACTGGTGAGAAATAAATACTATTACAGAAAGATACGAGCTTTCTGTAATACTAGAGGCAGCGTGCGGCTTCGCCCGCGTTAACCACGCGAGTGAAGTCGCGGGCGTGATGCAATATAGCCTATAGCCTTCCTCGATAAACGACCTATCTAATACCGAAATAATTTTTCAAATTGGACCAGTGGTTCCTGAGATTATCGCGTTCAAACAAACAAACAAACAAACAAACTCTTCAGCTTTATGGATATAAGTATGGATTATTTATTTCTCACCAAGGCACAGTGACTCGTTTGTACAGACTAGGCTATTTTAAGAAGATATTTTCTTTTTTAGGGTTCTATTCTAACGGGCTCTATTACTAAGAATCTACTGTTTGTCTGTGTGTCTGTCTTTCTATCTGTCCGTCTGTCACTCCGTTTGTCACAGGGTCTATCTCTTGAACCGTAATAGCTAAACACTTGAATTTTTAACTACCTCTGTGGTGTAGTGGTTAGAGCGTTCGGCTCATACCCGGAGGTCGCGTTTTCGATTCCCGGCGGGGCAACGACTTTGTGTTGTTGTCCTAGTTTGGTTAGGACATTGTAGGCTGCTCACCTAATTGTCTGATAAGTAAGATGATCCGTGCTTCGGAGGGCACGTTAAGCCGTCGGTCCCGGTCACTGTCTTTGACATTGGTCGTTACCTAAAACCATATCAGAGGCCTTTAAGGCGGTTTAAAAACTCTGACACTAGTGTAAGTCACTAACACACGCGATAAGAACTTGAAATATTTACTGATTATGTATCACTATGGCCGCTATAATAATAAAAAGTACCTGGGCGACCGAGCTTTGCTTGGTTACATCTCAAACATTAACTAATTTTTTTTAAACTTGTCTAAAAACAATGCAAAATAAAAAATTATATATAAACTTAAACATAAAATGAAAAAAAAGTAAGTCACCGAGTGGGATTCGAACCCGTAACACTTTTTCTAGCGGTCGGTATCCTTAACCACTGAGCTAAAATCATGGCGGTCGGCGCGACGAAATTAGCGACCATATTCTGCGTGGAAAGAAAAACGCATGAAAACTCGAAAACACGCGTTTTACCAAACATAAAACTAATCTAGATCGATATTATTTACCCCCGAAAACCCCCATATACAAATTTTCAGCGAAATCGTTAGAGCCGTTTTCGAGATCACAGAAATTTATAAATATACATATATATATATATATATATACATATACATACAAGAATTGCTCGTTTAAAGGTATAAGATAAGATGATGTTAAAAATAAAAGAGGGTCTTCAAACAAGACACGCTTTTTTTTAGATTTTTTAATTATATCTTTATATTGGCATTAACTACATACTTGAAAAACATTGTAAAGAGGTACGGAACCCTTCATGTACGAGTTCGACTCGCTTTTGACCAGTTTTATTCATTTCAAATTTCACCTCTACATTTCTTGTCCATGGAACCCTTCATGTACGAGTACAACTCGCTTTTGACTAGTTTTATTCGTTTCAGATGTTACCTCTGTTTTTCTTGTCCATATTAACTTTTGTCCATGGAAATAACTTCCGATCGAATCTGAACCTGTCTACTGTGGATTTCGATGGTTGGTGGGGCCCACCAGAACAGCGATATGAAGACACTTCCATTAGGGAGATCAAATTGGAGTTCACTGATGAAGTAAGAATAATTTTACTACATTATACCTATATATGATTTTAGAGTTTCACGGTCACAATTACTGTTATTAGTATTACGGGACTTACCGCGATTAAGGGTCCTCCCCGCGCTAACGACCTTGAAAACACAAAAAAATTAATTTCTCTTTCTGTAAGTGAGATTATCAGAAACCCTCGTACAAATTTTTAGCTAGTATCCTTAAGTTTCATTAGAACCTCGAAAATCATTGAAATAAAATACCCTGAATTTTCCTTTGCAAAAAATACTAAAAACGGCCATTTTTGACTCTTTTTGTAAAGGTTTCTAAACCGGATAGTATTTCAATGACTTTCGAGGTTCTAATGAAACTTCAGGAAACTAGCTAAAAAGTTGTACGAGGGTTTCTAATAATCTCACTTTGTTGCGACTGCTGGCGCCATCTAGCGACGCCTCCGACAGACCCAAGCATCCCGAAGTTGGCTGTGCTTGTGACGTGCAAGCGCCGCCCTCCCCGTATCGCGACTAACGTCACACTATTACTACACAATTTCGATAACTTCCTTTCATATATATTCACTGGTTGTAATTTTTATAAAATTAAAGATTTTTCTTCTGATTTAAAATAAACACAAATTATTGAAGAGCTCCTGTCCTCACGAAGCTAAGATCGTAACATAAATCCTCCAAAGCCGGATGATAATCGTCGATCAGCGAACCGGAATCGAATCCATAACCGTTGAGATCGAGGAAGATTTCGAAATCAGAAGCAACCAGAAGCTGGAACATCATAAGCGGTCATCTCCAGGGTATCGTTCCTTTTAGTATCCCGTTTCCTAACCCCGAGTTTGCGTTAATACCGTGACTTTGTTCTAGTGAGTTGGTGTACGTACCTATCGTGTTCAAGTGGTCTTTGCAGAACTGTAAGTACTCTTTTCTTTCTTATAAATTCCCGAAATGAGCGACGGTGATTCTAGACTGGCGCCTGAGGCGACTGGAACTCGTTCTAGATCGAAATCGCCGCACCAATGTAAGGAGAATTCAAATTCGGAAAACCGTTTGTCTGAATTACGTAAGCGTCGCGGAGTTTTTAAGGGTCGTCTTACTCATTTTGACAAATATATTTCTAATTTAGACCCGTCTGTACTAGATTCTCAAGATTTAGTCGAATTAAAAATGAGAGTTGATGCGATTTCAGACCTGTATGAAAAGTTTTCGTGTATTCAAAGTGAAATCGAAGAAACAAGCAATGACGAAGATTTATCTCTTCACTTAGAATACAGAAACGATTTTGAGTCTTTTTATTTTAAATTAATATCCACAGCAAAGTGTTTAATAAGTCAAAATGAGCAGGATAGTCCATCAAATTCCTTGCCTTCATCTAGTGGTCCTATCAAAGTAAAACTACCTCAGATTAAATTGCCAATTTTTGATGGCTCTTACGATAAATGGCTGGAGTTCAGAAATTCATATTTAACTATGATTCATACTCGTAATGACCTAGATCCGATCCATAAGTTCCATTACCTTAGATCTTCGCTTGTTGACACTGCATTACGAGTTATAAATGCACTCGAGTTCACGGCACCCAATTATGCCCACGCGTGGGACTTGCTTGAGGAAAGGTTCCATAATAATCGTTTGTTAGTGCAGAATCACGTTAAATCTTTGTTTAATATGCCGTCTCTTAGCAAGGAATGCCCATCACAGATCAGAAATCTTATAGATACGACATTACGTAACTTACGCGCGTTAAATTCTCTCGATGAGCCTACAGACTCATGGGATACGTTAATTATTTATCTTGTGTCATCTAAGATTGATGAATCAACAGAACGTGAATGGGAAACCCACAAAGGTCTACTTTTGTCTGGGAGTAAAAATAATTCCAGTAAATTATCCTTAAACGACTTTATTACTTTTCTTCGAAATCGTGCCGATATGTTAGATATGATAAAATCAGGAAAATCAAAAAGTAGTACATCAATAATTAAACCTAAAGTTCGTACCGAGTCCAAGCAGTCGAGAGATCATAATAAACATGTCGCGTCTACTTTTAATTATAGTTCAGTGGCGTCCACTAAGCAAGCTACATCGGTTACCAGGGCGAATGCATATCGTAAACAAGGTCAAAGTCGAACTTGCATTCTATGCGGCGGTGATCATTTACTTTTTTCGTGTGCTAGTTTTCTTAACTTATCTGTGCGTGACAGATGGAATAAAGTTAAAGAAAATAAACTTTGTCATAACTGTATCCGTGAGTCCCATTCAGCAAACGAATGTGTGTTTGGGCCATGTAAATTGTGTAATAACAAGCATAATTCGTTACTGCATATTGATAGCACTGCGTCTTGTCATTCGTCTGCGTGTCCGGCGCAGAATGCAAAACTGCCGTTATCAGTTGCGTCATCCGCACAGTCAGCTGATTCGCACGAGTCCTGTGCAGGTATATCAGAGGATTGTCGTAATGTGATGACATGTAATTCGTTACAACCGGTTTTATTGTCTACCGCGCTCGTCGAGTTAGCCGATTCAGATAATAATTACCATACGGTTCGTGCCCTGTTAGACAGTGGTAGTCAAAATTGTTTTTTGACAGAAAGCGTTTGTAAACTTTTGAAGGTACCAGTAATACAGTCCGCTATTCGTGTTTGTGGTGTAGGGCAAAGCGTATCACAGTCCACCCACGCGTGCAATATTCATATGCGGTCGAAAACATATGAATATGAGGCCGATATAAAATGCTTGGTACTTCCGAGAATTACCTCGAAGTTACCATCGGTAAGCGTCAATGCCGATTCTTTACGTATACCTAGTTATGTCCAATTAGCCGACCCTACGTTTAATATTTCAGCTGAGATAGATTTATTAATAGGCGCGGACATATTCTGGGATTTGTTAAATGATAACAGAATAAGGCTTCCGTCCGGTCCTTATCTACACGACTCCAAGTTAGGATGGATTGTAACCGGTCGTATTAACAAATTATATAACTCAGCACACGTCCATTGTAATTTTGTGCAAATCGAATCGCAGTTGCGCAAATTTTGGGAGTTAGAAGAAATTCCTACGTCTAAAGTGATGTCTAAAGATGATCATGCATGCGAAGAATTATTTAAGAAAACTACTATACGCGATTTTAACGGTAGGTTTTCAGTCCGAATACCCTTGAAAGAATCAGCTGATTCTTTGGGGGAGTCCTATATCATCGCAAAAAATCGCTTTTTATCATTAGAGCGAAAACTTGACCGTACACCTGAGTACAAACAAATGTACTGCGATTTTCTTCGTGAGTATGAAGAGTTACATCACATGAGTTTATTGCCAGGTGGTATCGAGAGCATAGATAAGCCCTATTACATTTTACCTCATCATGGCGTTTATCGTCAGAGTAGTACTACCACTAAACTTAGAGTTGTCTTTGCCGCGAACGTACCTACAACCTCCAATAAATCTCTTAATGACTTACAATACGTAGGGCCCCCTCTTCAAAACGACATTTTTTCAATTTTACTACGTTTTAGAATATATCGAAATGTTGCGTGTGCCGATATAGAAAAAATGTACAGGCAGATACTTATTCAGCCTGACCAACGAAACCTACAACTTATTCTATGGAGGTCTAATAAAAATGATCCCATACAAGTATATCGCTTAAACACTGTGACCTATGGTACTACGTCTGCACCGTACCTAAGTATACGTTGTATGAAACAATTGGCTCAGGAATGCAAAGATGACGTCATCTCTCGGGTCATAGACGAAGACTTTTACGTTGACGACCTTATCACTGGACATGATGATCGACAGACTCTGTTAGCCATTTGCGATAAAACATCCGAAGTTTTAAATGCTGCTTGTTTACCGTTACGTAAGTGGACGTTTAATTCTATGTCGGCAGAAAATACTAAGGACTTAGCTGTAGGCGAATATACCAACTCAAAAACGTTAGGTCTAGGGTGGTCCAACATAACTGACGAATTTAATTTTCCCACTCAAGTAGATAAACAAACATTTGTCGTCACGAAACGTCTCATGTTGTCAATTATCTCACAGATTTATGACCCCTTAGGACTTTTACAGGCTGCTATAATTAAGGCGAAAATATTATTACAAAAGTTGTGGCTCTGTAAATTAGACTGGGATGATGAAGTACCTACTGATATAGCGTCACAGTGGCACGAATTTATTTCTAGCCTTAGTCACTTGCAGGATGTTAGGGTTCCGCGTTACGTTATGGCTGAACCTTCGCGTTATATGCAATTGCATATTTTTACTGATGCGTCGATAGAAGCCTATGGCGCATGTGCCTATATACGTTCATTTAACGATAATTCGCCTATTACCGTTAGGTTGTTGTGTGCAAAGGCAAAAATAGCTCCGATAAGGTCAGTTAGTGTACCTAGACTTGAACTATGTGGAGCACTGGTTGGTGCCCGACTATACCATAAAATAATAAGTAATTTACACTTGCAATTTGATAAAGTTTATTTTTGGACAGACTCCACTATAGTTCAGGGTTGGGTTCGAACGTCTCCTCACTTACTTAAAACTTTTGTACAGAATAGAGTGTCCGAAATCAACACGCTCACAAATGATAGTACCTGGCGTCATGTGCAAGGTATACAGAACCCTGCTGATTTATTGTCGCGCGGCGTTCACTTCGAATCGCTAAAATATAGTGAATCAAGTCTGTGGTACTGTGGTCCTCAATTTTTGCGCGAACTTGAATCAACCTGGGCAGACAACTACGATGATCCAGTTAATGTTGACCTACCGGAATTAAAATCACAGGTGGTATCTGCAGTCACCGCAAGCGAAAGTATCTTAATTGATTTTGATAAATACTCATCGTTTTATCGGTTACAACGCATAGGCGCATATTGTTTACGTTTTATTTATAACGTGCGCCGGCGGCCGGCAGCCGATCGCAAAACCGGTTTGTTATCTGCGGATGAACTACGCGCGTCGTTACTTATGTTGACTCGTTTCGCACAGCAACAATCTTTTACCGAGGAATACGATAATCTTAAAAATAATTTACCGGTAAGGGTGAAAAGGTGTAGAAAAGTTAATAAAATAAATGGATTAAATATATTCATGGATCATGATAGCATCATACGTATAGGTGGTAGGTTAAATAACTCTGAAAGTTTTACTTACGATAAGAAGCATCCAATGTTATTGTCGAGTAAACATAGATTTTCTGTGCTTTTGTTCACGTATGAACACAAACGATTGTTACATGGTGGACCTCAACTTCTTGTTTCTGCTATGCGGGAGCGATGGTGGGTGCTTGGAGCTCGAAATTTGGCTAGGCAAGTAGTTCATAACTGCGTTACTTGCGCTCGTTTTAAAGGTGAAAATTTCACACCCCTTATGGGTAATCTACCTAGGGAACGGATCGAACCTAGCTTTCCTTTTATGACCTGCGGAGTTGATTACTCAGGCCCAATTCTAGTTCTAGACCGAAAAGGTAGAGGTTCTCATTTTGTTAAAGGCTACATTTGCTTATTTGTATGTTTCACTACGAAGGCCATACATTTGGAGTTAGTGGGCAGTCTGTCAAGCCAGGACTACCTACTAGCCTTTAAACGTTTTATATCACGTCGTGGCAAGCCATTTATAATATATTCCGACAACGGAAAAAACTTTGTAGGCGCTGAAAAGGAACTTTCAGCTGTCATTAATAGTAGTTCTCAACAGATTACTGACCTTGCTAGCGAGAATAACATAATCATTAAATTCATACCTAAGTACAGTGCTCATTTCGGGGGATTATGGGAGAGTGGAGTCCGTAGGTGCAAATTCCACTTGCGACGCGTGATGGGTAACGCTAGACTAACTCATGAAGAATTTACGACAGTATTAACTCAAATAGAAGCCGTCCTTAATTCCCGTCCACTCTCACCTCTATCCGCAAATCCTAACGATTACCTGCCGCTCACACCAGCCCATTTTTTGATTGGCCGCCCGCTGACAGCACCAGCCACTGAAGATTTAACTTCGGCTCCCACCACTCGTTTGGCACGCTACGACCGAGTGGAGCAACTACGACAGCACTTTTGGGAACGCTGGTCTAAGGAGTACGTGTCAGAGCTGCAACGGCGAACGAAGTGGCAGACCAACGGCGAAAGTGTCAAGCTGGACAAACTCGTGGTCATCAAAGAAGACAATCTTCCTCCATTGAAATGGAAAATGGGTCGTATCGTTCGCTTGATACCAGGCAACGACGGAATCGCCAGAGTTGCCGAAATTAGGACTTCTTCAGGCGTCATACGGAGAGCCTGTACGAAAATCTGTCCTCTGCCAATACCGTAATACAGTTGGAAGACATCACAGTCTTCCAAGGCGGCCGGTATGTTGCGACTGCTGGCGCCATCTAGCGACGCCTCCGACAGACCCAAGCATCCCGAAGTTGGCTGTGCTTGTGACGTGCAAGCGCCGCCCTCCCCGTATCGCGACTAACGTCACACTATTACTACACAATTTCGATAACTTCCTTTCATATATATTCACTGGTTGTAATTTTTATAAAATTAAAGATTTTTCTTCTGATTTAAAATAAACACAAATTATTGAAGAGCTCCTGTCCTCACGAAGCTAAGATCGTAACACACTTACAGAAAGAGAAATTAATTTTTTTGTGTTTTCAAGGTCGCTAGCGCAAGGAGGAGCCTTAATATCGTTTTTTGCCAGATATTTCGACGGCCCTTCTGCCATCATGGTCGCTGGCCGAATCTGGCAAAAAACGATATTAATCGCGGTAAGTCCCGTAATACTAATAACAGTACATTATACCTAGTCTAGCTATTTTTAATCATTTGAAACAATAAAATAAATAAGGAAATTAACTAAAACTAAACTAATAACATAAATTACTAGTCTTTTATGTTTTCACGTTCATTTTTAGGGTTCCGCACCCAAAGGGTAAAAAGGGACCCTATTCCTAAGACTTCGCTGTCTGCCCGTCTGTCCGTCTGTCTGTCACCAGGCTGTATCTCAAGAACCGCGATAGCTAGACAGTTGAAATTTTCACAAATTATGTATTTCTGCTGCCGCTATAACAACAAATACTAAAAACAATATAAAAAATACAAAAAACTTGATTTTTATAGTTAATGGTACGGAACCCTTGGTGCGCAAGTCCGACTCGCGCTTGGCCGGTTATTCATTTATTTCGTCGATAAATTTTCTTCTGGGTTTTCCTTCTCCTCTTTTTCGTTTCTTCTGGGTTTTCCTTCTCCTCTTTTTCGTTAAGGCCATACCCAAATTTTCCGGGGTCCAGTGGCGCCGCCATTTAAAATAAATCATTTAAAAGGAAACGGAGATATCATTCAAAATTGTGTCTTGGTCAAGTCCTAGATAACCCTTAAAACTATTTTATGAACTACTGTTTATAATTTAAAGTGCGAACGTGTAGCTTTTCTACGCACATTTGCGAAAAACGGCCACTTTTAGCTAATGTGCGTAGAAAAGCTTCACGTTAGCACTTTAAATTATAAACAGTAGTTCATAAAATAGTTTTAAGGGTTATCTAGGGCTTGACCAAGACACAATTTTAAATGATATCTCCGTTTCCTTTTAAATGATTTATTTTAAATGGCGGCGCCACTGGACCCCGGAAAATTTGGGTATGGCCTTAAGAACATAGCGGAAGAAAGAGACATAGAAAGCACTACACCTACAAGAGCCCAGCTCTACAGCAAATACAATAAGAAGAAGAAGATACCTAGTCTTATGCAACGTGGAAGGGACTTACACGTAATTAATCGAACCACGGGCTATACTAGATCACTATTAGTATATTGAAATTAAAATAAGAGTAATAACAAAAAAAAAATACATTTCTTTATGTGTGTACGCCCGGCCTATTTGTATGGGTATGTTGAAATTTTTTATGGTTGTCCGACTGCTATTTTAATTTATTATGCTATAGTGATCTAGTATAGCCCGTGGTTTGATTTATTACAGGTATATCCCTTCCACGTTGTATATAGAGGTAATGTAGGTCCTCCCACTTTACTAAAATCATACAGGCAGCTGAAAAATCATTATCGACAAATAGTAATAGGGGTGATGACTGAGCCAGATAAATATTATTATATTTGGTCCGTCAGTTAGAGTATGCGAATATCATACACAATAGATACATTTTTAAATGGTTTATTAAATCAGTAAAAAAATCACATAACCTAGCAAAATGTGACTTCATCTCCATTGTATAAAAGCGTCTTTAATCTTTAGTCTTAATTTCTTTCATCATCGTCATCAGGTCTTTCTTTCGGCCAGAGTAGCTAGAGGATTTGGCCTACACTCTTCTTGCTGGCCAGACGGATTGGAATAGTTTCATTTATACTTACTTACAAGCTTTCGCTTGTATTTCCTAAGTCTCTTTCTACGACATCCTCGAGAGGACTCGGAATGGTCCTACTCTATTCGAGTTTCATCATCATCATCATCAGGTCCTTTTATCTCCACTTCAGAAGCATGACCCTCTCTGTACTACCAGAGCCACATACTTGGCCAAAGCAGTCAAAGGATTAAGCCTACACTCTCCTTGCTGCTCCTTGTTGGTGAGGTCTCAATAATGTTTATAAGCTTTATTTAGAATTTCAGATTGTATTTCCTAGATCTCTTTCTACATCCTCGAGAGAGCTGGGAGTGGTCTTACTCTGCCGGAAACCACAAGACAAGATTCATCATGTTTCATTAAAGCTTGTCTTTCCAGATGATTCACGACCTGAAATACCGGCTACATAACCGTCGTCCCATCACCCCGTCTCTCCAAGGAACCTGGTTTGAATACGGCATCAATTCTGACGTAGTGGAAGACTGGCTTCACTACTGGGAACATGACTACCCTTTCAAGTACAGGGAGCGGGTCTTGAATCAGTTCCCCCATTTCAAGACCAATATCCAGGGATTGGATATCCATTTTGTCTGGATTCGGCCTAAGGTAAGTATTTATTCAACCTTTAAGATGTGTAATTGGTCCACGTATATTTATATATTTATTTACCACTGGGTTCTAGTTCACAAGTGAATAATAATGACTGAAGTCACTAGATAACAGTCACGAGCTTCGACAGATACCTTGAAGTAAGTTAAAAAATATATGACACCAGTGTTAGCTGTGATAAAAGAAGGAGAACATAAATTTAATAATCTAACAAAATTTGATGTTACTAATTTATCTAATTATTTATATTTCACACATCTTAATACAGCATTACACCTGATTGTACGACTACTTACAGGCTGATACTAAACCAGTCTGCCGCCTTTTAGGCAAATTACGCTGAATTTTGGCTAACTTTGCGCTACTGCAGCACATTTATAGCATCACTGTTGTTGCATGTTTATCGTTAAGTACATATTGTTTATGTATTATTCTGTTCTTGTTAGGTAAAACTTTATATGTGTGTGTGTGTACATATACACACACATATAAAGTTATACCTAACAAGAATTGTCGTGAATAAACGTATTACAATTTAATTTCTTGAATTTTTTTTTAGATGTTTTCTTTGTTCCAATTGTATGTAGTTTATGTTTTATTATTTTAATTTAGGTAGGTTATTTAGTTTTTAGTTTAATAATTATTGTGTCCTGTATTTATTTCAATAAAGCTATTTTAATTTATATTACAAATCCTGTCTATCAAAATTTCAGGTACCAAAAAACGTGGAAGTAGTTCCACTATTGTACATGAACGGTTGGCCTAACTCTTTCGTAGAGTTGTACGACATTGTACCAAAACTTGCACAGTTGAGTAAAGATAAAGATTTTGCTATAGAAGTAATTTATCTTACCCTACCAGGATTCACACTCTCTCAGGTAAATAGCTTTTCATTGTACATACTAGCTGGTGCTCGGGAATTAGTTCGCGAGAAGTTTTAAAATTATGGCGTGTGGTTTTTGGCAGAATAGAATAGGACCATTCCAAGTCCTCCCGTGAATGTCGTAGAAGGCGACTTAGGAATTCAAGCTAAACAAAGCTTATAACATGAGTCCTCTCCAATCCGTTTGGCCAGCGAGGAGAGTGTACGCCAAATCCTCTGGTTGCTCTGAACAAATATGGCTCTAGTAGCACAGAGAGGGGCGAGCTCCTGCAGTGAAGACTAAAAAGACCTGATGATGATAATGAAGTTTAAAAATACTCGTTACGAAAAAATTTTCACAGACATCACATTTATAAAACAAAGCTTAAATGTTGCTCCGAGCTGTAACTTGTTTTGGAAATTAGCTGTCAAAGTTTTGGAGATTAGCATTATGTCCTAACATACATGCAGACAGATAGACAATAACAGTCTTTTAGCCAAATCGTAGACAGAACGATAGATAACAGTAGACATAGTGACACAGCGTAAGTCACGGATTATGTTCTTGTCTGGACCCAAAGGTGTCGAGTTACAGTCGAAACTGCAAAACAACTAAAAAAGTTGGATTATCCAAATAGACTCGAAGAACTTGTCTGTGTTTTAGGCTGCAGTGAGACCTGGCTTGGGACCTCCCGAAATTGGTGTGCTAGCCAGAAAGCTGATGCACAGACTTGGCCACAAGCAATACTACATGGCCAGTGGTGACCTGGGATTCTTCGTCTGCAACTTTATAGCTACCGTGTTTCCTGAGGTGAGTAATTATTTATTAAAATATTTATTGACCAGAGTGGTAAAAAAGATGCATAATGCATTCTTACCAATCAACCTGTAGGAAAACAGAAAAAGTAATTTAATTGGGATAGGTGCTTAAAAATGTATTTTAAATACACTAGATATACAAGTCTACTTAGATACATTCGTACAATACACATAAATACTCATACACACACATAGATAGATAGATAAAACGTTTATTTGTGAAAACTGCACAAACACAATCACACAAAGAAATACACGAATAATTTTTTTGTATATCAAGTACAAGTTTTTAGCGATGTGATGTGTATGCTGCAGTTGCACAAAAGGTCGTAGGCTCAGCGACACATACCTATATAAATACATAAATACACAGTACAAATGTTTTGATATAATGGCTCGTTCTGCTGCAACAAATATACAAAAAGATTACTTTTTCTCAATTTCGGGCGTTTACAATTGCATCCCTATACGCGCCTCGTCACATAGAAATAGTCAACCAAGGAGGCTGACATGGTCTTCAACCTCCTGCCTTCAGTGGAGATAAAAAATCTGGAAAGTGAACCCTATACAGTATTACAGCTGATGATGCAACTGAGATAACACGCTGAGATAAGAGAGATAAAAATTTCCAGATAAATATAAAGACATTAAGATCAAATAAATTTTCCTGGTGTCTGTCAATCAAATAAAGTGCCGTGTGGTTTCCGGCAGAGTAGAATAGGACTACTCCAAGTCTTACCGTGGATGTCTTAAAAGGCGACTTAGGAAATACCGCTAAACAAAGCTTATAGATAGATAGATAGATAGATAGATAGATAGATAAATTGTTTATTTGTTATAAACATCATGAGACTTCTCCAACCCGTTTGGCCAGCGAGGAGAGTGTGGGCCAAATCCTCTGGCTCCTCTGACCAAGTATGGCTCTAGTATTACAGAGATGGTCGTGCTCCTGCAGTGGATACTAAAAAGACCTGTAGATGATGATGATGATGAAATTTTTCAGGATGTCCTAGGATTCCACACGCAGCTAGTCTTGCTGCATTCCCTGGCAGCCAGGTTGCCCTTCTACTCTGCTTACCTACTACCTTCCCTGGAGAACTCCATCTACGTTGGAAATAACACGAGGGGCAGGACTCGCGATGACGACATGAGGCAGGTGTGGTACCAAATGCAGCAAGCGACTACTCCTGATACCCTTGGTAAGTGGACTGGGTTTTTGGTGTGTGTGAGACATTTGTGACAGATATTGATCAAGCTGTCCAAAGACTTAGACTTCAATCTAATAATGACAATCAACCAATAGAGCTTGAATTTTTTTAAAGACAACTTATGGTCACCCAGTGGAGCCCACGGTCGTATAGGCTAGATGACATAAATACGGTAAATTAAAACCTTTAGGTAAATAAAACAATTCTATTGCAAAAAAAAAACCACGAAATCTTGCGTATCCACCTTTTACCCAACAAAGTGAGTCTTAGTGACTTTAGTCCAGTTTAGGACTGATGCATATAGGCTGTAAATAATATAAAATAAACCTTCATTTTAATTTCAGGATTTCTCATGAACGATTCTCCAACCAGTCTACTCAGCTACATACTACAGATGTATTACTTCGGGGGTCTCCTGGACAGACGGGAGAACGCTGGAGCGAGGATCGAGGATCTCATCCCCAGGGACCAGCTCTTAGATAACATCATGCTGTTCTGGATTACAAACAGCATCGGTACCAGTATGAGGATGTACGAAGAGACGATTAATAGGAGGGTCTTTGCGATGAATATTGACGAGTAAGAAATTTTAATTACAATCATCACCGCTACCACCTCCGTCCAGGGACCGGATTAGCAGCTAATTTTTAAAACCCCTTTAAGTGGTCATCCTTACGATAGGCTTACCCTCACGTTTACGTTAGCCTGTAAAAAGCTTATCCAGCGAAAGGCTTACCGTATCCCCTATAGGGTAACCCTATCCTTATGATAGGCTAAGCGTTTACCAAATCATTGGAAGGGGTATTTTTTTCCGCTTTATTGAAAGGGTTTTTCCCCCACGTATCCCCCCCTCCCCGTGGCCGCCAGGGAAAGCGCTTTTTAAAGGGTTAGCCTATGAGATAGGGTTACCCTATGAGAAATGGTTTTTGTAAGGGTAACGTAACGTGCATGTTTTAACAAGGTTTTCCATATGATACGGTTAGTCGATCGAAAGAGTTACCCAGCGATAGGGGTTTTTAATCCAATAAAAATATTCAAGTCTATCAATTAGCCGCTAAAAACCCACGTTAGGGAAAGCGCTTCCTGTCCCTGCCTCCGTCAGTATTATCATCGTAACAATCATCATTATTATCATGACGACAGAGGAGTGATGGGACATCCTCAAAATGAGACTTACATACATAATATCACGCCTGTTTCCCACAACAGTAGGCAGAGACTATGGACCTCCACTTGCTGAGATCCTGTCAAACCTCTTTTGCTTCATCTAAACATGGCGCATATTTTGTTTGTGCTAGATAACTCAGAAACTGTGTGGCTGAAGCGATTCTTAAAAACATGAAAGGCAACCCCGGAAAAGTTACCTGTACCATACATATAGATATGCCTGTACGTCCGAAGCCGAGGCATGCCGCTAGTATTAAGAAAATATGTGCTACAGACAAGTTTTTTTTTCATTATGTTAACGTATTTGTATTTAATATGCTAATATAATAATCTTACCTACATAATCGAAAAATGTTTATCCAAATAAGTCACACAGGGAATGATGGAAACACAAATATAATAAAATCTAAAATAAGAACCGTTAAAGCAGGCTTACCACAAGGTTCTATTTTGGGGCCCATACTCTTTATAGTATACATAAATGACCTTATTGTCCACGTTAATAAAAAAAATCCTGACTCTAAACTTATAGTCTATGCAGATGACACAAATGCAATCGTTTCTGCACCAGATATACAACAGCTTAATGTAAAAATTGAACTGATAATAAATGTTCTCCAAGACTGGTTATATGCAAACGGCTTAAAAATCAATGCTAAAAAAACAAATTTTATGTTATTCCGGACTAATTACAGAGAAGACGAAACTCTAGATGTAAATATACAAGATGAAAAAGCCAAAATTTCTGCAGTTGTGAAATTCTTAGGAGTCCATATTGATGAGTATCTAAATTGGAAAACAGAGCTAGAGAATGTAGAAAGTAAAATTAACTCTGCTTGTTACGTTCTTAGGAGTTTGAGAGATGAAGTAGATATCGATCACCTTAAATTAGAGATGCGTTAGTAGAGTCTAAGTTACGCTACAGTGTACTTTTTTGGGGGGGGAGCTATGACTATTACTTGGACAAAGCATTTACGCTGCAAAAGAGAGCGATAAGAACCATGGTTCGTATATCCCAGCAAACCTCGTGCAGAGAATATTTTAAAGAATTAGGAATACTTACCGTTCCCAGTCTATACATTCTTATATTAATGACATATCTGGCAAAACATATACATAGACATGAAAATGAAGAACAGAGGCAAAAACGGGAATCAACCAGAAGAAAGGACTTGGTTACGGCTGGAGCATCGGGTTTGAATATAGTAAAAGAATGTCCATATTATAAATCTGTATTCTTTTTTAATAAACTTCCAGTAGAAATTAAGGCATTATTATACAAAGCTGAATTCAAGGATAAACTAAAAGCATTTCTGCTGGACAAGTGTTATTATTCACTATATGAAATCTAAATTTAATTTGTTAATGTGACATTATTGGACAAATTTTATGACATTCTGATTTATTTTACGTGTATGATTTATGATTAAGGGTCAGGATTCAATTGATTAACTGTTTTATGTATTGTATTGTAAACTATATTTCAACACAAATTATTTTGTATCGAAATAAATAAATGAAATGAAATGAAATAATATTACGATCTACGCCTAAACTCAGACTAATGATAAATTTTACATTGACCTAATTTTATAAAACACTTATTTTTTTTAAATGTGTCCATCGGCACTTCTTACTCTCTCTATTAAGGGGAAGGCACCCTGTTCATGTGTCGTTTGTTTTCATTGTCACAATTTTTCACTAGTACACAGTACACAAATGTCACTGTCGCTGCTACACTAGTTCAAACGTATTTTAAGTCTTCGCACTATGTCTGTGTAGTCGAGGAGCTGGATCGCCTCAAAGTTCACGTGGTAAAGCAACCAAACTCGTGTGCTTCGGCGTACTTTTTTATAATTTTGTTAACGAACTACAGACCAGTGATTTTTTTATTCCTCTTTCAGAACTCCTTCCCCCGTACCAACATGGATAACCGAAGCTAAGAACGAGATCTCACAATACTCTCCCTGGGTCCTGAAGACCAAGTTCCCGAACCTCATCAGCTTTAAGACTCTAGAATTTGGAGGACATTTCTTTGCGTTTGAGTACCCAGAATACTATGCAGACGATGTGGTAGCAGCCATATCAGCTTTTAGGATAAGTGCTTTGAAAAGAATAAGGTGCGAATTGTGAAAATTTAAAGGCAAATAAATTAAATCTGTTTTTGGGATTGCTTTTTTTTGATTGCTTCTGTGTATCTACGCAAGTGGAGTTTTATTCCATTCAATTCATTTATTTGCAGTAAATAGGGCTCTTAGGGCCGCGCTACATTGGATGGCCATGGCATGGGATCGGAAGCGACGTGTCTTATTAAAACAAGCTTTATGTCAATGGTATAAGATGCATAACCGCTTGAACGTGGAGAGCTTGTCGGCGGCCTGCCGCGCACTCCCGCGGAAAAAAACGCCCTCGGGCGGTTATGCATCTTATAAAACTTAACATAAAGCTTGTTTTGAAATGACGCGTCGCTTCCGTGCCATGCCAATCCAATGTAGCGCGGCCCTTATAGTGAGGGTGTGAACTTAAACGAACTAAGCGAATAAAATGATATAGCATGAGAATTTATTTATATTTAGTATAGAAAGCTAGGTACCTACATTAAATTGCCAACATTACACATTTTTACTAAATTATTTCTTCAATGTGATTTTTTTTATCGTCCGAACAAATCCATGCATCGAATACTTTAGAATTTAGGAATTCAGGACAGAATTAAATACTTTACTTAGCAGCCAAATCTTTAAACTACTTTTAAATCTATTAAAAGGTAACACTTTTATTTGCTCAGGTATATGATTGTACATTTTTATACACAATAATTAGCAGTTTCTTTAAAACTTCCCTGATTTCGATATTGTTTCCATTTTTAATTTATCATACGCGTGCTTTGCCCCCAAAAGTTTCTCAATAAAAGTATAGCACAAATTTATTCCAATGTGGTTTGATGTCACAACTACAGCCTTAGCTGGATGAGGATGTTTATCTTTTCCACTTAGGCGAATAACACACTGCGCCGCGCCCCGCTGCGTAGTGCGGGGCCGCCATACAAAAACGACGCGCGTAGACGCGGTGTTAGTGTGTTGTACTATGCGCGTTTTCTATACAAATGGAGTAACTTGCATACAGTGCGGCCACGCACCACGCAGCGGGGCGCGTTGTGTTAATCGCCCTATCTTTGGAGAACCCAAGAAGTATACAGTCGCTTTTTCCAACAAGTCAAATCAGATACTTTTTTCTAAAACGGCAAAACAAACAGTTTCTATGGGATTTTGTATGAAATACAAGCAGATGACGTCATACTTTTTTGGAGTCAAATAGTGCTCTTATTATCACTTATTCTGCAATAATAAATTTAAAATCACGTTAAAATGTATATTTTCAAAGACGAGTGATATTATTTTGCAACATTTTATTTTTTTTATCAGTAAAAAATTATTTATTTTTGGCTTAGGAATATAATACCCAATTATGTTGAAACCTGAAGAACAAGTTTCAAAAAAATTACATTGATAGTGGCTCGGTTGGTTGTTTTAAAGATTATCCGCCTTATTATAAAACGCAGACTAACTTTGTTACTAGGTTTAAACCATTATCCGACCAAGTCAAGTTGACATCTAGTAAATGTCATTGTCTTATCTGAAAATGTCAACTTGATTTGGTCGTTGGTTTTATAATAAGACGGAATATAATTACTAACGTAACAGATACCCAGCACCGTAGAAACTATTCTTCTTCTTCTTATATTTAAGAGCTGGGCTCTTGTCGGTGGAGTGCTTTCCATGTCTCTCTTCCTTCCGCTAAGTTCTTAACCTCTTTATATGTTTTCACGTTTAATTTTTCTTTTATTTGGTCTATAAATTTTCTTCTGGGTTTTCTTACTCCTCTCTTTCCTTCCATCATTGGAAGAAACTATTGGAGGGTCCGTGTGTAGGAATACCGGAGATCCTTTGTCACTTTTTTGCTAGTCTCTCCATTTTAAATATACATTTTATAAATCAATAATTTTGCTAATTACAAAGTAATTATGTTATAAATTACATAATTACATTGTAATTTGCAAAGGTATTGATTTATAAAGTGTATATTTCAATAAAAAGACATGTCAAGATTGTTTACATTTATTTAAATACCTAACCAAATGGAATATATGTGCCTACATAGACTAGAAAAAAAAATACACAGGAAGTGTTGAATATATTTTTAAAAATAGGTATTTATTGCATTTAATATAAGTCACATTTAATTAATTAGAGTACTACTTTATTTATATAATATGAGTCAATGTTTTCATTATTAAAGCGCCATCTAGTGACAAGGAATAAGGAAGTAATATAATTATGTATAAATGGCATCGTTGTATGATGTTAAGTATACAATACAAATTAACTTCATTGCACTATAATAAACAAAAAAAAATACAACAACAAGAGATAATATTATAGGCACAAAGACATACAACGCAGACTATACGTGTATTAGGAACTAGGTTTAAACCATTATCCGACCAAATCAAGTAGACATTTTCAGATGAGACAGAGGCATAATACTAGATGTCAACTTCATTTGGTCGGATAATGGTTTAAACCCAGTAACAAAGATAGTCTGCGTTTTATAATAAGACGGTTAAAATCTTAATCCCATGGGTAAAGGAAACTTTATTCGAAACAAGGTGTATTTTTGACCAATATGCAATGTTTTCTTTGGTAATCTATGTAAAGATGTAAAACTAGGGTCATAGTTCAACTCATATTGACATAACAATAAAAATGTTTTGCATATTTATTGAGTACATTTTAGTAGTCGTGAAACAGTGGTCGTGCGAGGGTCACAGTTTATCTAAACAGAGGTAAGATTGTTGATTTAATATTATTTAGAGTTCGTTACCACATGATATATACAAAATATGACAAAGTAATAATCTAGACTGGACTATAAAATATGTTTATAGGCGATGCGCCTAGCAACATATGTCGATATACACGCTAACTTTTCATTGGTTTTGGAAAAGAAAATTTTGTATAGTAAATAAATTACTCTATCCATATACGTAATCCAAATTTGTGTATGACATTAGATTAAAAAGTTACAAAAATGATTTTCGATCGAGACCACGTAGTACACTTGTTCAAAACTGTCGCGTGAACTCGCGTGACTCCCGCGGCCGGGCGGCGGCGGCATTACTTATTGATCTCACGATTTTACTTTCGAGTTTTAGTCAAAAAATTTTGGTTCTGAATTTTTATTTTGACTAGCTAATTAAGTCTTACTACGATTCTTATTAAGTGGCCTTCGGCTCCAAAACCAATAAAAAATCACCGTGTATAAAAAATAATTTTTGACTTTCCATACAAACTCGGTTCAGCTAATCGGTCAACTTGTATCATAATGGGAGGCTAAAAATTACTATTCATATTTCGATACGTGTGCCTTGGGAAAAGTTGTTCAGTATCATGGACTGAATTCACGCTTAAAATAGTTTCAGTATTCTGAACAACTTATCCCAAGGAACATATGTCGAAATATGAAAAATAATTTTTGGCTTTCCATGGAAGGTCTGTCGGTCAACTTGTATGGGAAGCCAAAAATGACGTTATATATACAACCTTTTCTTGTGTCAGGAGTTAAAATAAAAATAAAATCTCTTTCAGATGGCAAAACTCGTTCTCCCATTTCTCGTCATCACCATAGCTGTGGCATGCTACTTTTACCTCAAGCCGCCACCAACACTGCCTGACCTGGACTATAATAAGTGGTGGGGGCCAACCGAAAAGCAGAGTCACCAGGATACTTCTATCAGACCTTTCACCGTCAATTTTAGTGAGACGGTGTGTTATTATCTGACTCTCTGTGTATCCTTAGGGACCATTCAGAAATTACGTCACAAATTAAGGGGAGGGGTCAATCAAGTATGACGTGTGACAAGGGGTGGAAGGGATTATAAAGTTTGTGACGTCACAATACAAAATATCTAAGCAATTAAAATACAAAATTTAAACTATGATAAGTAAATTTTAAAATACCTACATACTTTACCTGCTCTATAATTTAACTGCTTTATCTGTTAAATAGAAGCTTCGCGTCTTTTTTTTTATTAAATAAAATTTGGTATCTATGACATCACACATGGGGGTAGGGGTCTAAAAATTGTGACCAACCGTGACAAGGAGGAAGGTGAAGTCAAAAAGTAAAAAAAATCATGAAACGTAGTTTATGGATGATCCCTTAACTTGAGTCGGCGCAGTATCTCGTATACTAACAATAACAACTATTCCTACTCCCCCCATATCTTACCTTCCGCATTCCATCCACCTCTTCTTTGGTCTTCCCCTTCCCCAATTTCCACTTACCTTCATATTTAAAGATTTTGTTGCGTGGTGATCATCCCTTCTCATCACATGTCCAAACCATGACTATCTTTCTTAGTGAGACGGTATATGTTTAAATAAATTTAACAATAGTTTTTAATGTCTTTTTGCTAGATACTCATAATTCATCATAATCATCAAGCCATGTGTCTCCACTGAAAGAGCACGATCCTCTCTGTTCTACCAGAGCCATATTTGGCCAAAGCAGCCAGAACACTTGGCCTACACTCTTCTCGCTGGCCAGACGGGTTGGAGAGGTCTCATTGATGTTTATAAGCTTTGTTTAGCTTATATTTCCTGAATCGCCTTCTACAACATCCACGGGAGGACTTAGAGTGGCCCTATTCTACTCTGCATGAAACCACCATACTCATAATTAGTAAGCCGTCAAAACGCCAAGACCCTGATCTTTACACATTTGTCTAAATACTCTTAGTACCGATTCACAATAGGACGCTCATTTACACTGTCAACTCACATTCGTCTTTATTTATATCTACGAAAAGCCTAGAACAGCTTGAGAAAAAGAAAGACCCGCGCTAATGTATAAACTGATTGTACGATCAGTCCAAGTACTGTCTTTGTAAGGTAATTTGTTTGTATATATAATAATAAATATATAACTTGCGTCTCGTCAACGTGTTATGAGGGGACTTCTAACACAAGTATTCTTTACTTAAAGGAATTCCTCGATTTCAATTTAGGTAATAATACTGTCAATTTTCTAACCGACTTCAAAAAAAGAGGAGGTCATCAATTAGACTGTATGTTTTTTTTGTATGTATGTTACGCGATGTCTTCGTCAACCGTGGACCGATTTTGATGTATTTGTTTTTATTCGATAGCCTTTATTCCCAATTTGGTCCTATATTAATTTGGTGAAGACATGATGAAGAATTTTGGAGATATGGAAGAAACTCTTGATAGAAAATTAATTTGGTTGCTCTTTTTGTGAAAAAAATTAATTATTTATTATTGAATTTGAATTTTCTATGGAAGGACGAGTCATACCATAGCGTGCACATTCGTTCGTTTGTTAAAAATACTTTTTTTGTTAAAACTCTATATCTTTCGCAGATGATACAAGACCTAAAATGGCGTCTCCAGAACCATCAGCCCTTTACGCCTCCTCTTGAGGGAGTTAACTTTGAATACGGCTTCAACAGCCAAACCCTCCTGACTTGGCTGGACTACTGGGCTGAGAAGTACCCATTTGCTGAAAGGCAGGCGTTCTTGAACCAATACCCCCAGTTTAAGACTAATATCCAGGGGTTGGATATACATTTTATCAGGGTTACGCCGAAGGTACGTAATCATAAGCTCCTTTTACTCAGATTACCTACTCCATTTTAATATTATGGTCTAGCAGAAAACAAAATAAGTGGCAAAGTGCGAGTCAGACTCGCCCATGAAGGGTTCCGTAGTAGCAAATAACATAATATAAAAGTCTTGTAGTATGTTTTTTTTAATTTTTATATTTGAGTTGATTGAATGAAAGGTAAATTGCCGTTTATGATTTATGACATATAAAAAAAAAACTACTTACTAGATCTTGTTCAAACCAATTTTCGCTGGTAGTTTTCATGGTAATGAACATCATATATTTTTTTTTAGTTTTATCATTCTCTTATTTTAGAAGTTACGGGGGGGACAGACTTTTTTCTGCTTTGGTTCTCTCGCGCAAAGTAATTGGTTGAGAATAAAATGATATTAGAAACCTCAATTTCATTTCTGAAGACCTATCCATAGATCCCACACGTATGGGTTTGATGAAAAATATTTTTTTGAGTTTCTGTTCTAAGTATGGGGAACCCCCAAAATTTATTGTTTTTTTTCTATTTTTGTGTCAAAACCTTAATGCGGTTCACATAATACATCTACTTACCAAGATTCAACAGTATAGGTCTTATAGTTTCGGAAAAAAGTGGCTGTGACATACGGACGGACAGACAGACACAGTCATGACATGACGAATCTATAAGGGTTCCGATTTTGCCATTTGGCTACGGAACCCTAAAAAGAACAATGTACCATCAGATTCTGTTGTAACACAGCTGATAGTAACCGATTCAAAATATGAGGAAAAACCGGCATGCTGCAGAATAGGACATCGTATATGTAAAAACTACACTCGCACTGTTTGACATGTAAGTGGTCCAGTATTTTTCACTTGATCAGATTGTCTTTGCAAGTTACCTGAGTTTGCAGACTTTTAAACCCATCGCACCCAGGATTACGGACCTAACTCGTTTATGGGAGTTAGCTTAATCACTAGTCAGTTCCCTTATTTGTCAATTCTTCTAACTTCTAGGCTTCTAACATTTGCAGGTAACGGCTGGCATCCAAGTGGTGCCAGTTCTGCTCTGCCACGGCTGGCCAGGGTCCGTGCGAGAGTTCTACGAAGCCATACCATATTTAACTGCCGTCAGTAAGGACAGGGACTTTGCCTTGGAGCTGATCATTCCTAGTCTACCAGGATATGGATTTTCAGATGTAAGTTTTAATGCTATCATTATTTAGGAAATTAATAATGTAGTGATGAATAGTCACAATTTAGCAAAACATGACCACTATCATCTAATAATTATAGACGGAACTAGTGACTTAGTATCATGTGGGCTTGGGAAGGCTTAAGCCCCGATGTCTGTATACGAAGCGGGACCCTATGTTATCTATTAAAATTTCAAATTACTAGTGGAGCATCGCTCAGTAGGAGTACCTACCATAGAGCTCGTTCCACAACTTTACTAAGCAGATACAGATGCCTACTATAAAGTTTCCATTCGGGTAGACTCTTAGCGCAAACGTAGAAGTGAAGGGTAAAATGTACACGGAAATAAAAATGAAATCATTCTTATTTGTTTACAGGCGGCAGTACGCCCTGGGCTCAGTGTGGTGGATATAGCAGTAGTCTTCAGAAACCTGATGAGAAGACTTGGCTATCAGAAGTTTTACTTCCAAGGTGGAGACTGGGGGGCTTTTGTCGGCTCTAGCATGGCTACATTGTTTCCCGAGGTAAATAAAACACAGGAGTAGCGTTCAGTTTTCGGTCTAGAATAGAGTCCCGTGAACATAAAAAAACGACTTATTGCATTGCGGAGGGTTAAGTCCGCCAATTGTTATATTTCTGTACTGGAATGGACTGATATAGGGTGTAAAGAAACCTAATGTTACATTAAAGGCATAGACATAAAATATTTTAAATGAACTTCTTGTTTACTTTTTGAGTGCTTCAAATTCTTTAACTAAAGAATTTAAAATGCTCATTAAGTGATGATAGCGAAAAATTTAATAAAAAAAGGATAAAAAAACGAAAAATTTAATAAAAAGTCAAGTAACAAACATGTATATTAAATGGATAGAAAATAGACATCCAAGAAGAAGTTATGTAGCGATAAGAGGCGAAAGAAGTATTGACAAGAAATAATAGCTATCATGTCTTGAACTGATTAAATTGACATTAACATCTTTTTTTTTTTTGTTTAAGGACATCCTTGGATATCACACAAACATGGTTTCTTCAACAGCTCCCATCGTCACCGTTATGACAGCCATCGGCTCTCTATTCCCTTCTTTGATAGTGGAAGACAAATATGCAGACAGACTGTACCCGTACTTCACTAAATTCCTGCCAAATATTCTGCAGGAGACGGGATACATGCATTTGCAGGCCACTAAGCCTGATACAATTGGTAAGACTACACTAGTACAGCTATAAAACTATTAAACGAATTAAATACCTTCCTAATTAGGTATTATATAAAAGTTAATAAACCGTTCCATGTCCGGCTTATTTTTATTAGGATGTATCTGAGCGTGTTTACATTTTTCATTGTGAGTGTATTTCAATAACCAGAGAGAATTTTCGTATTTTAAGGCTTATGTGGGTGTGTGCAATCCAGTCATGCTGCTAGTTCATGCCTTATGAAAATAGTAAGTGTGCCGATATACGTAGGTTATAATTGTTGTTAGTAATAAATGCATATATGTTAGAAGCCCCTAATAGAACTCGGTGGGAATCGGCTTCTAAGGAGGCTCCGCCACTGCTACCTTCTACTAATATTATAAATGCGAAAAAGAGTTTGTATACCTCCATTTGTTTGTTTGATTGATTGTTTGTTTGTTACCACCTCACGCTTCAACCACTGAATCTATTTAGAGGAAATTTGATATGGATATAGTTTGATACCCAGGAAAGGACAGGAAAGTTTTTATCCCGAAATTCCTTCGGGGAGCGAAGCCCACAGGCACAGCTAGTTCGATAATAATTGTTCAGCAGCTCCGTAGATTTACATTGAGAAAAGCAAAAAGAAGCCATTTCCTTTTTTTTATCCATTAGTTTCTTTACTTAGTTTTTTTTCGACATATTCATTATTAACATTGTTTTCAGACTTTGAATTGTCACTGCCGAGAATAAATATTCTCAATTAATTCCATGTCCTTTTTCCTATGCTACTTTTGGCCGAGGGATAACCCATAATGCACCTACTATTTCACTCTTTAACAACACTTCTTGCTTCCTTATTTCAGGAGTGGCCCTAACAGACTCCCCAGCAGCGCTAGCAGCATATATCCTTGAGAAATTCTCAACATACACCAACATGGAAAACCGGTATCTAGACGACGGAGGTATAGAGAAGTATTACACGAAAGACCAGTTGATTGACAATCTCATGCTGTACTGGACTACGAATTCGATCACTACTGCTATGAGACTGTATTCGGAGACGCTAAATAAGAGAGTCATGGAGATGAAGATGGATGAGTAAGTAACGTAATTTTTATAGAAATAGTTGACACACTTCCAAATAACATAAAAACCTTGATCTCCCATGTTGATTTAAGAGAAAAGAAAAATGTGAGACCTTCTACTCTTCCCACGGAAAAATCGGAATTATAGCAAAAGGCGATACGATTAGCAACCCAACCTGACTTTAATTCCCTTTTTCCATCTTCACGCCCCCTAAGAGTAGTGACGACAAGGTCCGAAAAAAATGATTGTAAATAGTCTGTCTTTAAGATTATCCTAAAATAACGGACCCATATTATTCAGTTTAGCAAACACAAATTTCGCATGACGTTACCGCTATGTAAAAATCGTACCCAGCCGTGACTTCATGCGAAATTTAAATGCGCTGTATCTTTGTCATTTTTGGTTTCTCAGAGAAAAGAAAAACTACATGTACAATATTTTTTGATAATCTAACTGACGGACCGTTTCATTTTTCGTGTGTGTAAATGGCCAACACTGGTGTCAGATTTTTCAGGCTGCCTAAAGGCATCTGACATAGCTTGACGACTGCCATACAATGATCAGCCAGGACCAGAGGCTTATACGTGCCTTCCGAAGTAAGGAGGAGCTCGAGAAAAAAAAATTATGCCACTTGTGGTCACCCATCCAAGTGCGGACCAGGCTCGGCGTCGCTTTACTTGCGAAAGCGATAGCAATGCGCATTCCCACCGGGCCACCGCACCGATGGACCAAGAATATTTTGTCGATTCGTCATGGCTATTCTATGTTCTCTTCTACTAGACCAGCATGAAAGAACGGAAAAAATGTACTTAAATCTTTCTTTTTCATCGCAGAATCCCAACTTCAGTACCTACATGGGCCCTCCAAGCTCGTCACGAGCTGTCCTTCGTCCCGCCATGGATGATGAAGTTCAAATACCTGAACCTGGTAAACGCAACCATGTTGGACGACGGCGGCCATTTCCTAGCCTTGGAGAAACCTGGAGTTTTTGCCGATGATGTGCTGGCAGCTGTCAAAGCTTTTAGGGAGTATCATAGGAGTGCTAAAACTGAGCTTTAACGTATTGAAATAAAAGTAGAAACCAATTTGTTTCTTTTTTAGCTTTATTTTCTTTTTCTTTTTTCAAGCGCCCTAATATTAATTTCATTTCCTTGGTATGTTGTACACTTGAAAATTTACAAACATACTCGTAAGTGCTACTTATTTCTAAAGAAATTTCTCATCGCAGGATATAGGAAGAAAGAGATAATTGAAAAAATACAATGCATCGAAGTTTTAGACTGGGCGTGATACCGTGTCTCGTGGAAACCGTACTAGATCGTGACGTCATGCAAAACTTTAATACGCTGTTACCTTCGCTTCATGATTTTTTTTCTTTTCAGCGAAAAGAAGCAAATGTATACTTACTTTTTAACAAACTATACCTAACTTACTTTTAACTTCACTATGTACATAATTAGGCAAAAAGTATTTTTTGTTCACATCAGTATTGATTATTTTTTTCGTCGCAAAAAAATGTCCTTGACCAGGTTAACATTGTATCATTGTACTTTTTTTTCTTATCTTAAGTTGCTAGGTTACTTCGATGATATAATTAATTTTAGTGGCAATAATTTTCTGTTTATATTTTATTTCTTTTATAGAACCATGTCCAGCAGTGGACTTCCTGTGGCTGATATGATGATGATGATAATGACGAAAACATCGATGACAATGATGGTGAAGAATATATATTTTAAATCTTATACAAGTTTTAACGTTTTATATTACTATTGTGGATGGGAGAACCGGACCGGGTCGACCGCGACGAACGTTCTGCGACCAAATAACAGATGTTCTGAAGAAAGGTGATGTAAGGAGTACCCATAATCGGAGAGCATGCTTGAAAAGAGTTATGAGTGTTGACGAAGCAAAAGAGGTTTGCAAGGATCGTAGTAAGTGGAAATCCATAGTCTCTGCCTACCCCCATGGGAAACAGGCGTAAAAATATGTATGTATGTACTAATATTTAACTTTGGCGCAGACATCCACCGCCTAACTAAATTAGACGACCTGAAACATACTTGGTATTTACTCATAATCATCATCCGAGCGTATTTTCTCGTTTGCATTCTTAGCAGTTTTGGAGGAACAGAAGAGGACATCGCTTCCAGAATAACCAAAGCCAGAGCAACATTTGCACAGTTGCGCCCTATATGGAGGTCGCGGAAGTTAACACGAAGAGTTAAGCTCAAGATATTCGGGTCCAACGTAAAATCAGTGCTCCTTTATGGCTGCGAAACTTGGAAAGTCACAAAGGAACTCACCCAGAAGCTCCAGGTTTTTGTGAACCGTTGCCTGCGCCATATTCTCGGCATTCGCTGGCCCGAGATTATATCTAATGACTGTTTACGACAGCTGTGTCACGAAACCCCTATCGACCAGCAGATAAAACGCCGCAAATGGAATTGGATTGGCCACACTCTCCGAAGAGGCCCTGAGCACATACCAAAAAAGGCCATGGAGTGGAATCCCCAAGGAAAGCGTAAAGTCGGTCGCCCCAAACAGACCTGGCGACGCACCGTGCTCGATGAAATTAAGAAAATCGGCAAGACCTGGAGTGAAGTTAAGCGCGTAGCTCAAGACAGATCGAGATGGAGAGTCTTTGTGGACGCCCTCTGCCCCAGATAGGGGACATAGGACCATAAGTCAAAGTAAGTCATTCTTAGCAGTAATGCTTCATAGCCTGAGGTCTGCTACCTAACCAAAGAGATTTGACGAAGTTATAGGTTAACACAGAGCGACTGCCGTCTGACCTCCGCAACAGGACAAACCAGAACCAATCCTTGGGAAGTTTGATGATCAAACGCTAGATGGCGTTCGGGAATTACAGTCAATACGTGTCGTCCGAAACACGGAATCTCATTTTTTTTACGGATAATCAGGTGATTCAAGCCTGCAATATCCTAACCAGAATGAAAACAATTTTTTACAAAGTATGCTTCCCAGTGGGATTCGAAGGAAACTGTGACGTCATTAGTCTATATTGGATAGAAATGCCTTTGAAAATATATTTTTTTTCTAACTTACTAACTTTATTATTCAAAATCCACATTATAAAATAAATTTCACATAAATATGTCATTTTGACGTTGAGTACGTCAGTCAGAGTCTACCACTCAATGCCGACAGACGAAATCCCGGTGAACGCTATACCGACAGTACGCTAACTTTTTGTGCATGAGACCGACAGAAGACGAAATCGAATCAAACAATCCGCCCTGAATCGTACTTGATGCAAATGTGCCCATGACGCTTGTGGCATTACCCCGTTGTATTGCCAGCGATATTCGTTGCATCAGATACGATTCGGAGCGGTGGTCATTTACTAAACTAATTATATCCTTCCTTATGTTATGATCTATCTTACCTTACTCATATCCGCGTCTTTACTTCACAGTAGCTCTTGGAATCGTCAAGTTATTTCAGATACCTTCAGTGAGCTTGGAATAATCTGACACCAGTATTTGCGACATACACTCACGAAAAACGACCACTAGCTCTTGCACTATATTACGAACGCACAAACACACTGCTCTGAATCTAGGCAAAGACTGATTGTTACCTCATCAACTATGTAACTTTTACAGTTAGTTTTGTCATAGCGTAAAATATGAAGTACTTAATTAAGACTTAAAAAATTAAAAGAAGCATTTAAAGAAGAGAAAGAATGAAAGAAAAGAAAAATACTTTATTTGGTGCAAATTTACAGGAGTTACATCCTACTTCCTACTATCCTACTTCCTACTAATATTAAAAATGCGAAAGTGAGTTTGTGTATTTGTTTGTCTGTTTGTTTGTTTGTTACCACTTCACGCTTCAACCACTGAATCTATTTAGATGAAATTTAGTATGGATATAGTTTGATATCCAGGGACGGACACAGAATAGTTTTTATCCCGAAATTCCAACGGGGAGCGAAGCCCACGGGCAGAGCTAGTTATTTAATCCTACTATCCTACTAATAATATTATAAATGCGAAAGTGAGTTTGTATATTTGTTTGTTTGTTTGTTACCTCTTCACATTTAAACTACTGAACCTGATTGATTTGGATGAAATTTGGTATGGATATAGTTTGAGACTCGGGGAAGGACATAGGGTACTCTTTATTCCAAAATTCCCACGGGGAGCGAAGCCCGCGGATACACTTAGTAACTCAATAATTAAAACGAGTTTTACACCAAAATGGTACTACTTCGCATATGGCACTGATGGGTATTTACATTATGCCGCTGGGCTTCCGTGGTACCGCAATACCAAAAGGAAAGAGAGAAAGCACTACCAGATATCCATCAACAATGATCAAGTCGAAACTACTTGATGTTTACTATTGCCGATAATAATAATACAGATTAAGGTGATACTGCCAATACTAAATATTTAATAATTAAATATATCTTTCACAATGACATACGTGGGCTGTTCCGGAAATAGTTAGTCAAATGAATAATAGTTAGGAAATGAAAAAAGTTTTCGGAACAACATAGGTAAAAAGGTTTGAAGGTCTCTTCAAGACGAATCAATCGAGCCCAAAACCAGAAACTAGGAAGTGGGGCTAATTTAACTTGAAAGATTTGGCAGATAGACACCTGAACAGATGACCTAAATAAAAATAACCGGCCAAGTGCGAGTCGGACTCGCGCACGTAGGGTTCCGTACCATTATCTATAAAAATCAAGTTTTTCGTATGGGGGGTATCCCATACAAATTCTTAAATATTTTTTTAATTTATTATTAAAATAAAAATACAACTGAGTATTTTGTGAATATTTTAAGTGCCTAACTGTTTTTTGCTCGATATCCATTATTGATATCGAGCAAAAAACGGCAAAATGTTGTTGTATGGGAGCCCCCCTTAAATATTTATTATATTTTGTTTTTAGTATTTGTTGTTATAGCGGCAACAGAAATACATAATTTGTGAAATTTTCAACTGTCTAGCTATCGCGGTTCTTGAGATACAGCTTGGTGACAGACAGACGGACAGACGAACAGACAGCGAAGTCTTAGCAATAGGATCGCGTTTTTACCCTTTGGGTACGGAACCCTAAAAACTTGTACTTAACAAAAAAATTAGGTCTATGGCCTTAAGCTTCGGAGATACTGATGATATTATCTTGAGAATGATATAAGTATACATAAGCGTCATTTGAAAAAATATTGACAGAAATACATACATATTGAAACATAAACCTATTACGGCAAACATAGCATTTTGGGTTTTAAATAATTGGCCAAGTGCGTGTCGGGCCACGCGCAGTGTAGGGTTCCGTAGTTCCAAATGCCAACTTTGAGTTTATGCCACTAAAAACGTTTAAAAACTAATTATCTATTGAATTTGTATGAAATTTCTTTTTCCGAGTACATTTTATAAGTTGATCGCCTATAACTTTTTAATTTGTATACCTTACATAGCTCTGATAGTTTTCCTTTAAACTACATTATATATACTATAGCTGTGATTTTTTTCACGTGGCCATATATAACCGTTTAGCAGATAGAGGGGGGGGACACTTGCCTCCAACAAAAATTTTCACTTTAAACCCAAATATTTCAGAAACGGATCCCTAAATCTAAAAATGGTGTTAACAAGCTCACAATGTTTTTAAAAGACCTATTCAACGACACCCCACACAATGTGTTTGTCGAGAAAAAAAATATTGACTACCTCTTAACTTGTATGGCAGCTAACCTAAAAAAAAATATTTTTCCAGATTTTATTTTACGACTTTTTCGCCATGATTAATATACATATCCATGCCAAATTACAGCTTTCTAGTACTTGTAGTTTCTGAGTAGGACCGCGGACAGACAGACAGACAGACAGACATGGCGAAACTATAATAGTTCCTTGTTTACTACGGAACCCTAAAAAGGCCCTTTTAGTGTGACGGTGGGTGAGAAGTTGGAAAAGGAAATGACTACGGAATACAAAAAACTATATTATAAGAGGAGTTATATAATTTACATGCTCATTCCAAAGTAAGTTTTTAAACTTAAATTAAATAATATTTACATGCTAGTTGCAAAGTAAATTTTTAAACTTAAATAATTTACATGCTCGTTATGCAGTAAGTTTATAACTTACTTTATAACTTTTAAGCTTACTTTGGAATTAGCATGTAATTATTTAATAATTCTTTAATCTGCAGGAATTGTCATGGATAATGCCGGAAAGTCCTAAAATAAAATCTTGACTAACCTATCGTGTGGGTTCGTGGAGTGGAGTCTTTCAAAAATATTGTAAGCTTGTAAACACCATTTTTGGGGAGATGCAATTTTTTTTTTGAGTTTAATGTTTTTGAGTTTTTGAGTTAGGAGCTAGTTAACATTGAAAAGCTAGAGAGAAGGGGGTTCTCTCTAGCTTTTCAATGTTAACTAGCTCCTAACCTATGATAACGGCGTACACGCACGATAAACAGCATGCTTTGGTCAACATAATAATTATGAGTACGGTGCATTCCTGGCGGGGATTGGTGGAACACCTGTTCTGTTACTATGCTTATTGTACGGGACGTTAGAAATTTTACTTACTTACCAGCTAAACACGTACAAAAACACTTTCTACTCTGTGCGCAAATTTAAGTTCGTGATGCTGATTTATATATCTTAAGAGAAAAATGTCGAAATACAGAAACAGTTCTTTGATGTTCCATAAGATAGCGATGGGCATATGACAGCTATCAATTTGCAGTTTTATTTATTACATTTTGGGCAATTTAATCACTATGTGGTATATTGGCCATGCGTAGGGTTGGGATTAATCTAACAGCACGGAACGAAACTTTCGCTGCCATTTTTTCTGTTGCTCAGCACCGTCATTTGTTGCAGAGAGAGTGACGGAACGCATTAGCGTGGCCGGTCTCGAGGCGTTCGTTTTATCGCCCTTTCCCGGACATCTTCGAATTAGTGAACTGAACATACATAAAAAAAATGATCTAAAAAGAGATTAAAAGAAAGGAGTAAATCTAAAATGTTAATAAAAATCCTCTATGTGATAAAATTATAGGGACAAAATTGAAATACATATGGTACTAAGATAGCCGTTCTATTTCTTTTTCAGTTTTGAATTTATCACTATAAAAAAACTTAAATACGAAAGAGGGCTAGGTCCAAAATTCAAATGTATATTCATTTGTTTCCCTTCGTGATCAAATCAGAAATGAGGAAATTCGTAGGAGAATTTTTAAGTCACTGACACAGCCCAGCAGATTAGCTCGTTGAAGTGGGCGGGACACATAGCGCGACGAACCGATGGTTGATGGGGCAAAAAGGTTCTCGAATGGCGACCACGTACTGGCAAGCGATGCGTAGGACACTCAACAAGGTGGTCTGCCTAACTGACTAAGATAGCTGGAAGGCGCTGGATGCAGGCCGCTTTAAATCGGTCATTTTGGAAATCCAGAGGCCTATGTCCATTGTCCGCCTATGGCCAGTGGACGTTATGCGGCTGAAATGAAAAATACTTTGACGACTAAAAAATGACGCCTAGCTCTTGGGCTATGATAACGGGCCTATTCACAAACACAGTCGTCAATTAGTTTGCCGGCGAGTGTGCCAGTGGTGAGACGTGACTTCTTGCGGTGAGTTTACCGGTTTTATTATTTGATACCGGTTTTATTATTTGGAACCGGTTTTATTATTTACTAGTCGTTTTCCGCGACGCTGCACGCGTGGTTAGTGAGGAGGAAAATTTACAGCAGTACATAGTTCTTATTCATATTTGCATGTACAATTGTACATACATTGTGAAATGTACCTCTCCAACCCGTCTAGCCAGCGAGAGGGTGTAGGCCAAGTCCTCTGGCTGCTCTGGCCAAGTTTGACTCTAGTAGTACAGAGAGGGTCGTGCTGCTGCAGTGGAGACTAAAAGACCTAATGATGATAATGACATTGTGAAACTTAAGTCTAGTTTACAAAATGTACATGAGACTCTGGCAGGGCGCTACATAATTAATTTTTTTCACTTTTTAAGATTAGAAGAAATATCCTTAACAATTTAAACTAATTGAAAAAATCCTAAAGCTATTTTTATAACAGGCACGTTTGCTAAAAAATATTTATATATTTATAAAGTTTCGTATTTTTTTTTATATTTCCTCCTGTATCTATTTTTATATTATCTTTTTAACCGATTTCAAAAAAGGAGGAGGTTATCAATTCGACTTTATGTTTTTTTTTTATACGTATGTTACGCGATTTTTTCGTCAACCGTGGACCGATTTTGATGATTCTTTTCTATTTGAAAGCCTTTACTCCCAAGTTGGTCCCATATTAATTTGGTGAAGACGTGATAAAGAACTTTGGAGATATGTAAGAAACTCTTTAAAGAAATTGAAGTCAGTTGTTTTTTTTTTGTTAAAAATTTAATTATTGGTTTTTCTCCTAAATTGCGTGTTTTGAAAGATGATGTTTGTTTATTACATGACAATGAACAACTGGCTCTGTGGGCTGACCACAGACGTTGACCGACGTCGACCTCACAAGTCAGGCTTTGCATAGCCTAGATCTGACTGTTCACTGAACACCCTAAGATCCCCTTGGCTCCGCCATTTAAAAGGATTGTGTAGAGCCGATACACGTCGCGAGTAGGTATTTGCAAAAATTATATCTATTTGAGTCCTAGAGGCGATTGCCTATTTTTCCTTCTGAAATATTGTTTCGGGCGATAACGTTTCCACCCCCTAAACTTTAACGATGACAATTTTGGTGTAATTCGATTCAATACGCCTTAATCTAAGGCTGCACGGTGTTTTTTAGGATTTCGGTTTCGTTTAACTTGAATAAATTAAAACGCTCGAGGTATTTTTTTAATAAAAAATATGGATTTTGAGATGCTAATAACTTTTGTCGCAAGCAATATTTCTTTAAAATAAAGACTTGCGGCCTTACATACTAACATATCTTATAGGTAACTAGATATTATAACGTCTAACAAAATAGACTGAAACTTTGTTAAAGGTGGATTTATTTAGATGTAAAAAAATTGCTGAACAGTGAACTTTTGACCTAAAAAATATTTTTTCATAGTTTATGTAACTTTGGGGATTTTCTTTTTGGTATTATAGACTGAATTTAGCCTTTATTATTTTATTTTTATTATTTTCCAAGATGATGATATGGTACGTATAAGTCGTTGGTCAAGGTTGTCATCATTGTATGGCAGTCGTCAAGCTAAATCAGATGCATTGAGGCAGCTTGAAACATCTGACACCAATGGTAGCCCCGTCACACACGCGAAAAACAAACAAACAATGTTATTTATGGGATACTATCTCAACGATACTATATTTTATAAGAAATACATAAATAGATAAACATCCAAGACCCAGAACAGTTTGAAAAAGGCCTTTTCCCAACTTGCCTTGACCGGGAGATCGAACTCGGAACCTCTGGGTGGCGGACTACGGTCGGGACGGACTGGCGGTGGAGATCGTCAAGGTCGTTACTAGTGTTTAGTATGCAGAGTATGTCTATCTTACATACCTATTAAGACAAGCTGTGTGTCTATTAATGTTGACATTTGATCACCAATGTCCAACAGACACGGAATAAAACAGTAACAACCAATAACTTGTCTTTAAACCTTTCCAGTCTTATTACATACATACATACATACATACTATCACGTCTTTAACCCATGGGAGACCAGTCTTATTATAAAGTCCATTTTCAGATGAGACAATGGCATATTACTAGATGTCAACTTGATTTGGTCGGATAATGATTTAAACCTAGTAAAAAGGTGGTCTGCGTCGGTTCTGATCTAAAAGTATTGAGTTGTTTTATTCTGTAGCTGTATTTTTAAAACTGTACCTCGAACGTTATTCTAATTAACATAAATATTATTCATCGTTTATTGAGCTTTATTTACATGGTAATAGGGTGCATTTTGCAACAAATCAAAGAAATAACTATCATCTAACATTCTTGTTAGACTTGTAACAATCAGTTTCGCTTCAATTAACATTATTCAGCTTTTTATGTACAATTATGTTCAGTTCAGTTTAAAGTTCTAAGAATCCTGACATCCTCAACGGTAACACTTCAGAGCCCGGGGTCCGCTATCTGTTTCATTATCATCATCATCATCATCAGATCTTTTTATCTCCACTGCAAGAGTATGACCCTCTCTGTACTACCCGAGCCAAACTTGGCCAGAGCTGCCAGGGGTCTTGGCTTACAGTCTCCACGCTGGCCAGACGGGTTGGAGAGGTCTCATTGATGTTTATAAGCTTTGTTTAGCTTGTATTCCCTAAGTCGTCTTACGACATCCACGGGAGGTCTTGGAGTGGCCCTATTCTACTCTGCCGGAAACCACACGATTACGTTTTTACACAGAGCAACTGCCATCTAACCTCCGCAACACAAAGGGTAGCATAAGGTCATCCTTCTGTTTGGATAATTAGGTGATTCAAGCCTGCAACATCCTAACCTGACTAGAAACCACTTTCCACAAAGTATGCTTCTTAGTAGGATTCGAACCCACGACCTCCAGATCACAAGGCGAACGCCGTGGCCACTGGACCACGAAGTCATGTCTTCCATTTCCCTTTATACCTTTACAATAAAGTATTATATCTACCTACTTAAACTGGTGTAAGCTTGTTCGTACCGTGTGGTTTCCAGCAGAGTAAAATAGGGCCAGTCCGGGTCCTACCGTGGATGTCGTAGAAGGCGACATAGAAAATACAAGCTAAACAAAGCATAACATCAATGAGATCTCTCCAACCCGCCTGGCCAGCGAGGAGAGTGTAGGCCAAGTCCTCTGGCTGCTATGGCCAAGTATGGCTCTGGTTGTACAGAGAGGGTCGTGTTCCTGCATTGGAGGCAAAAATACCTGAAGATGATGATGATGAGACAGTGCAAGTTTCTTGCCAGTTGCATACCATTTTATTGAAGCAATAAATAACTTGCATGGTCTAAACGAAACGTCAGCCTTACAAATCATTTATTGCTTCGATAAAATGGCAACATACAAGCAACATACAAGAAACTTGTACCATCTAAATGCTCCTTTATTCTCCAAGTACAGAATAACCTGTTCACCACCAGCATTACCATCACATCAGCAACAAAAAGACCACTGCTTTGACGACTAAAAAGTTACGTCTAGCTCTTGGATTCCTCCTCCCCCAATAATTTCCAAAATAACCTGACGACGGAAGCAGCCTGAATCCAATGTATTCCATCAACCTATATTGGCATAATGCATGAACTTGCAAGATTCATCATCTTCTATGCTTAAGATCTATGCTCTTGTCAGTGAAGTATGATTCTTCTTCCATTCGTCTCTCTTGTCTGCCAGCTGTTTTACTTCTCTGTACGTCACGACGTTCACCTTCTTCTTTATCTGTTTTATGTAGCTACACCTCGGTCTTACTAATTTGCGAGATTACAACGTCTAATCAAATAACATTCAAAATCCGGTTTTATTATAAACAAATAACACTATCTTTTGCATATTTTTACTCCAAGATAGCAATTATCAACCTTTGCTCTACACGTCAATACTTATCTCTTACCTTTCGATTCTCAACCTAATCGTCTACATCACAAAGTTTAAAATAATCTGTTACTAAAGATTTTTATGGAATACTTCTCCAAATTCACCTTTATGTTACAAGTGATAAGGTTGACAATGATATTTGGAAGGAAGATAACTGGACCCATTAAGTAGTTTAGAATGACTTATCAGAATTGATGCAGACGTGGCCGTGACATTGACCGCTTGTAAGAACTATAATTTATGGCACTTGGTATTAAATTTGTTTTTATATCCCCCTTAGTGCCTCAGACTAAATATTGGTTTTATATACGCTATGTTATGTATGCAAAATTTACCACTCAATACATAATAAAACATGTTTTTAAAACCTACTACGTCGACGATCAAGTAAATCTCAGATCAAATATTTTATCACTCAGTCTCTGCTAATTCGAAAAATAGCAAACAAATACAATCCAACCTTAGCATATTTTTTTCGAAGCAAAGGCATTTTTTTTGCACCTAGTGCAATTCTGATATCTTGATTGTGTTAGAAACTAGAAGCCAGAATTTTCAGTGACAGTGAGAGAGTATGCAAATTTAAATTCAAAAATTTTGTTACTGACTCTCTGATTGATCATCAAAAATTCCAGGTTTTTTCTAGCTTTTGCTCGACTTTACTCTTACTTGGCTCAGAGCTTGACTCTCATTACAGGTCAATCCCTGGCTATATAGATGAAAGTAAGATAGACTCTTAAGTGCATAGATAATGAATAGCAGATGGGAATAAAATACGGTCTATCAGGATCGTAGCAAGTGTAGGTCCATAGTTTCTGCCTACCCCTGTGGAAAACAAGCGTGATAATAATTATTAATGTATGTAGAAGAAGCTTTCAAGGCTCTCGATCGAAAGAATTGGAGTGCTGAAAGAAATGTGCCTTACAGTGATTGACAATATAGGCTGAAAATAGAAAAATGAAGATCATTTTAAGTTCCAAGTAACATTAATGCCTAGTAACAAGGACATGATAAGGAGCCAGTAAAATATACATGGAAGTTTCCCAAACAGACCAGTAGTTTATCGTGCGGCCACCTCTGCAATCAGAAAGCATATTTAGATAGCCAGAATGCAATAGCTCTTCTACACATGCGGTTCAGTTGACTGCCTCTTTTGTCACCACTTTTGGATCAACATTAAAAGGAGGAGGTCATGTTGTAGAAAATTTTGATTTATCTTTTACTAGCTGACCCGGCGAACTTCGTACCGCCTAACAGTTTGACAGGATTGGACAACAAATGTTTGACATGTAATAAACAAATCAGCATCTATTGAAATGATTAAGTATTCATTACACATATCGAGTTTTCATTGTTTTTAAGATGTATTCTGCTATTCGGGACGGAAACAAATCCAACAAATCAAAAACCATGGCAATCGGTCCAGCCGTTCTCGAGTTATAAGTGTTGTAACAAACACGACTTTCTTTTATATATGTAGATGTCCTGTTGAAAGAGCGAAAAATAGAATTTGCTCTGTAATTTAAGCTTTTCACCTTTATTTTTTTTCCAAAGACGTAGTTTTTGTAGGTATGAAATGTTACCTAGAGAATGGCGCACCTAAACCAATCTATCTCTATCAATAGTTCCATTAGTAATTTCTTTTTATGTTTACGCGTTCTCAGTTGCATTGGTACAACATTTTGAGGATTCTTGACAAACCAATATTAAGAAAAAAATCGATTATGTTATTCCAATTTCTTCTAGGTTTATTACAAAACTAGTGATGCGCTTGGGTTTTGCTTCCCGTGAGAATTTCGGGATAAAAACTATCCTATGTCCTTCCGTGGGTATCAAACTATATCCATATTAAATTTCATGTAAATAGGTTCAGTTGTTGAAGCGTGAAGTGGTTACAAACAAACAAACAAATATACAAACTCACTTTTACATTTATAATTTTAGTAGGAAGTAGGATTGAGAAAATTCTTGACATTCGTAGATTAAAAATGTTGATCAAATTTCATATTTTCTAGAAATGGGGCGAATGCTAACAATCCTAGCTGTAGCAGCCATTGGAGGTGGAGTGTGGTACGCCTTCCAATGCTGCGAACCGAGACAGCCCCCTCAGATGAACCTCGACGAGTGGTGGGGTCCTGACGAGATGCGGGGGAAGGTTGACAACAGCGTGCGACCTTTCCAGATCAAGTTTGATGAATCGGTATGTATAACCAAGGTTTTGGAAAATTCTACTAGATAAATAACCGGAGAGCATGCATGAAAAGAGTTATGTTGTGTATGTGTTGACGAGGCAAAAGAGGTTTCCAAGGATCGTAGTAAGTGGAGACCCGTTAGTCTCTACCTAACCCCATGGGAAATAGGCGTATAAATATGTATGTATGTATGTACAAGATAAATAGGATATGGACTCGGGACATAATAAATTTTTAAATGATTCAAAGATATAAGTGGTGATCGAGACTAATCTCATCATCTTCCTCACCATTTATGCGCCTGACCTTCCTAATAATTTAGAAGATATCGTGCAAAATTCGGCCAACCAGAAAATTCAAAATATTGACAAGGCAAATCGTATAAGTAGAAAAATAAATAATGCTCCTAACAAAATAAAAGAAACTTGGAATGTTATAAATAAAGAAACGGGTAAAAATAAAGCCAAAGAAAATATCTGTCAAATCAAATCTTGTGGTAAGACTATTACTGAAACTGAAGAAACAGTAAATATTTTTGATGATTTCTTTACTAACATTCCTTTGGAACTTACTTCTAATGTGAATTCTAGCCCCCAGCGTGCTGAAGCCTTGCTTAAGAATAATGTTAGGCCTTGTGATTCTAAATTTAAATTTAAGCATATTGGCCCCAAAGATATAATAGATGCATTTAAACAGTTAAATTTAAAAAAATCTGAAGACCATTGGGGCATGTCAGTTGCTGTAGTAAGCCATATCATAAATATCATAGCTGCTGATTTAGCTTTTATATTTAACGAATGTATTGATGAAGGCATATTTCCTAACCTAATGAAATGTAGTAAACTAATCCCCTTATTTAAAAAAGGAGAAAAAACAGATCCTAGCAACTACAGACCTATATCTATCCTGCCAGTTTTGAGTAAGGTGTTCGAAAAGATAATGCTCAATCAAATGCTTCTTCATTTTAAGACCTACAACCTTTTCCATAGCCAACAATTCGGCTTTACTGGCGGGAAATCGACCACCGATGCGGGAGTAGCACTTGTTACTCATATATACGACGCATGGGAGAACAAATATGATGGAATTGGATCATTTTGTGATCTCTCCAAAGCATTTGATTGCGTAGATCATCCGACACTTTTGCTTAAATTTCGTCAATACGGTTTTGATGATAATTCAATAAAACTTATAGAATCTTATTTAACAGATAGGCATCAGACTGTTGATTTAAATGGCATAAAATCGCACGGATCTAATGTTAAGATAGGCGTACCGCAAGGTTCAATTCTTGGACCTTTCCTTTTCTTGGTTTATGTCAATGACTTGCCTTACATGGTTGAGAAGCAGGCTGGCATAGTGCTGTTTGCTGATGACACCTCGCTTATATTCAAACTTGATCGACATAGCACAAACGCTAGCGCGGTGAACAGCACCTTGTCTTCCATTTCTGATTGGTTTTCTGCCAATAATCTCATGTTAAATGCGAAAAAGACTCAATGCGTTCGATTTTCTCTTCCCAATGTGAGACAGGGCTGCGTTAACATAATGATAGATGGTGAAAAACTCGATCTTGTTGAAAGTACTACCTTCTTAGGAATTACAATAGACTCGAAACTTCAATGGGGTGCTCATATAACTAAACTTTCAAATAGGCTTAGTTCTGCGGCTTATGCTGTTAGGAGAATAAGACAATTGACAGATGTAGCAACTGCTAGACTAGTGTACTTTAGTTACTTTCATAGTGTAATGTCTTACGGCATACTCCTGTGGGGGAATGCAGCCGATATTCAGACTATTTTTATTTTACAAAAACGGGCAATTCGTGCTATTTACGGGTTAGGATCTAGAGACTCACTCAGAGAATTATTCAAGGAAATAGATATACTTACCTTAACATCACAGTATATATTTGAAAACATAATGTATGTAAGGAAAAATATTTCCTCATACAATAAAGTAAGCGATTTTACCGATAGAAACTTACGTAATAAGAATGACTTAGTTGACCCGTTTTATAAGCTTAAAACAATTAATAAGACGTTTATGGGGAACTGTATACTTTTTTATAATAAATTGCCAAAATCGATCCTTGATATGCCAGACAAAAGATTCAAAACTTATGTAAAGAAAGTACTTTGTGAGAAGGCTTATTATAGGACCGATGACTACCTTAAAGACAAAAAAGTCTGGCTTGAGCTTGACGCGGGTCCCTCTAAAAGTTTGTAATATAGGTACTCGAAAATGTCATAATTTGGTACATTTTGTACAAACTGAATCTACAACTTGACATTACTTTAAAATTTTGACATTCTAAAAATTAAATTTAAATTATGATATAACAAACAAAACAATGTATTCTCTGTCCACATTAACTTTAAGTATTAATTTAATTGTGAGTTGACGTCCTTGGAGAAGAGGTGCAGTGCAGTTTGTTACCGCTTCTTCTGCACTAGCGCTTTGGAAGCGGTAGTAAACTTAGCTGTAAGTAACTATTTGACGTCAACAATAGTGCAACAAAATAATGACGATTATTAAGAGATATTTTAAATATCCTATGATAATAAAGATATATTTGATTTGATTTGATTTGATTTGATTTGATTTGACAGGCTGCGTCACCTTATAAAGTACGCCTTGGTCAACTCTCTGTAGTAGTATTCCCAGGATTAAGTAACTTTTATGCAAAAGAAAAAGCCGGTCATGTTAAACAGACTTCCAAAAAAAGGAGGATTCAAGAGGTCAATTCGTCGCAATCTTTTATTTTTTATGACTCATCGAAGATGGCTGAGCCGATTTAGAAAATTCTTGAAAGGGGCATACTTGTCAGGTGGTCCCATAGGAATTCTATTAAAATCGGTTGTGTAGTTTAAGGGTGAAGTAGGTCTTTAGTTTTAAAAAATTATACCATTTTCTTTGCTTATAATATTTTTTTATTTACAGTTAGTACAAGACCTGAAGTCTCGCCTTAAAAACCACCGCCCCTTCACTCCCCCGCTAGAAGGCATCGGCTTCGAATACGGTTTCAACAGCAAGACCATTGAAACCTGGATCAAGTACTGGGCCGAGAAGTACCCCTTCAGCGACAGGGAGAAGTTCCTGAACCAGTTCCCTCAGTTCAAGACTAACATCCAGGGTCTGGATATCCATTTCATCAGGGTTAAACCTCAGGTATGTAAATACCATATATATGTATTATGAAGAGCGAGAAGGTGGATAAAGTAACCGAAAATAGTGATAAGTTTCTAGCAACAACCTAAAGAAGGGGAGGAAAAGTGTTAAGGGTCCCCCGACCCTAGACCAAAATACAACTTTCCATACAAACGTAGTCTACGTTTTATTTCAAAACGACATATCCGATTTGAGCAAAATTTTGTAATTTCAAAGATATTGCAATTATCTAGGTTTATAACTAGTTTCCGACACAGTAAAAATATGAACTTGAAATAGAATATAGTGTTTTATATCATTTTTGACCATTAGTATGGGAAACTTCTAAATCGTTATATTTTCTTTCCAGATCATAATTTTACTTTAGGAAACCAGTTATAACCCTAGATAATTGCAATTTCTTTACAATTACCAATTTTTACCGGAATCTGACATGTGGTTTTAAAATTAAACGTAGACTACGTTTGTATGGAGAAGTCTAGGGTCGGGGGACTCTTAACAACGATGTATAAATTGTACAATGTCTCATCCATCATTTCGAACAACTTGTCCAAACAAATGTATATCGAAATACGGAAATAAAATTTGATTTTTCATAGTCATGATTAATATTGATTATTTATTTATTTATTTATTTATTTATATTTATGATATCACGTGACTACTTCGATTTGTATGAGAACCTAAGTTTTTTAATCGTATTTCGATATTCATTTATTCGGATAAGTTATTCAAAATGATGGACTGAACAACTCCTTAAAATAATTGTACTCAATAAAAAAGGAAATTGTAGTTAGTAAAGCTGTAGAGTTAAAGTGATAAAGGTTAGAACAAAATGGAAACAGTTAACATACTGTTTTGACCCTACTTAAATAAGAAAAGATAGAAGAAGAAAAGTCTTCATGTAACAGATCCTTTTTACTTCCCTTGTGCTAATGTCACCATTGTAAAAAAACAATAATTAGCATACTATATATGTAATATAAACAACTCTAAAATTTTTATGATTCCGACAACCAACATAAAATATCTATTTTTGCATATTTACAACCAGTTTCCCTTGGTCAATAAACTCATTCTACGGCGGTCGTTATAAGTTGTCTGATGCTTTTAGTTAGTAAAATATTAGATTTAAAAAAAAAATCATCTAAACAAAAGACTACAATTATCGCATCTGAACGCTTTACAACTTAAAAATTACAAAAATCTTATCTTCTACATTGCAGCTATACTCCATTTGGTTAGGTATTTAAATAAATGTAAATAATCTTGACATGTCTTTTTACTGAAATAAAAACTTTATAAATCAATAATTTTGCTAATTACAAAGTAATTATGTTATAAATTATAAATTACATAAGCACTTTGTAATTTGCAAAGATATAGATTTATAAAGTGTATATATTTCAATAAAAAGACATGTCAAGATTGTGTACATTTATTATTTAAATACCTAACCAAATGGAGTATAGTGACGTCACCTCTTAGTGAAAATCATACGGAGCTCATTTTCCAGAGATAAGAGATAAGGTTCAAATTCTTTGTCATTTTCCAACAAGTCAAATCAGATACTTTTTTCTAAACGTCAAAAGAAACACTTTCTATGGGATTTTGTATGAAATACAGGCAGATGACGTTACAGTTTTTTGGAGTCAAATAGCGAACTTATTATCAATTTTTCTGCAATAATAAATTTAAAATCACATTAAAATGGATATTTTCAAACACAAGTGACACTATTTTATCATGTTTTATTTTGTTATCAGTACAAAATAATTTATTTTTAGCTTAGGAAAATACCCAACTGTACTAAGGCGTGACGTACTGTGATCTTGCAATGAGCTGTGTCCGTATTATAATACATGTACATATTATTTAATAATCCATATGATAGACTTATTAAATATATAACCATCATATCATATAAACACAGAATTAATAAGTATTACACACAGAAACGAATTTTCTAAGGTCTTGCGCAGTGTGCGTCCCCGTCCGTCCCCGCACCTCACAGTCGGTGTTGAGCGGGGGAGAGTAGCGGGAACGGGAACATGGACACATATTGCAAGGGACCTTACAAGATTCCTTTCTGTATGTAATACTTATTATTTCTGTGGTTATAGGTATGATGGCTAAATTTTTAATTTTCCTATCAGATGGATTAAAAAATATTGCGTATTACCTTAGAAAATTCCGTTCTGTAATCATCATCATCAGGTCTATTTGCCTCCACTGCAGGAGCACGACCCTCTCTGTACTACCAGAGCCATACTTGGTCACAGCAGCTAGAGGATACTTGTAAACGTGTGCCGCACGGACGGATCAACCTCGTCAAGAAGGCGTCACTGACGCGTGCGCTGCAAACGCTGAACGTCATTGCCGGTCGTTTGGACCTATTTGGTTGTTTCTTGAATGAATGCATAAGGGTGGTATATTTAATCAAAGCTAAATAACTATCGCATTAGGTTATCCTGTAAAGATAGATCTAAGTTTGTGGAATAAATAAATACGAATACTAATTCTGTGCTATAACTTCTAATAGTATAAACTTTGTATCCCCAGGTTCCTCAAGGAGTCCAAGTGGTTCCTATCCTGCTGATGCACGGCTGGCCGGGCTCCGTCCGCGAGTTCTACGAAGCTATCCCTCTGCTCACCCAGCAGAGGGCTGGATACGACTTCGTGTTCGAGGTCATCGTGCCTAGTCTACCTGGATACGGTTTCTCTGATGTAAGTCTCCTTCACAAGCATATTTACCTAGTACTGCTACAAGCGAAACAATACATCCGTGCACACGTCAAATGTGTGAGTTAAACAATCAGGGTCGCCACCACAGAATTTGCTTTGCTTACCTGTTTTCATCACTCGGAAATCTATAAAATTTTCGTTCTTTTTTGTTTTCCGTGGATAAACAATGATAATATGCGCAGTTTCTCACCATTATGATTCAATAATCCAAAGTAACTCGCGTAACGTCAACATGCGACTAGCATGAAGTTTTACAGGCTCTTACACGTCTCAATAACGGGGGAGGGGTTGCGGGGACACCAGATTGCGGAGGACGGTGCGAGCTTCCGTTCTGTATGTAATACTATTATTAATTCTGTGTCATCATATCAGCCACAGGAAGTCCACTGCTGGACATAGGCCTCCCCCAAGGATTTCCAAAACAACCGATCGAAAGCGGCCTGCATCTAGCACCTTCCTGCAACCTTGCACAGATTGTCTGAACATCGAGCATTAGTTTTAAGGCAATTTCAAGATGTAATACTATAAAGTATTTAAACTAAATAATGAAATCAGAAATGGTGAAAAATACCACGTGAGCTGGATTTGAGCTCGCGACCTGGGGTCTTTACGAATTACGATCATACTCTTTCAACTGAGCTATCACGTTCAATACCGTAAGTCGACTTTCACCACCGTATTATCCTATTTCATACAATCATAAGGTTTGCCTCACCTAACAATATAACAAGTGAAGTTTTGTGAGGTTCTTATTTCATTATTAGCCGAAGCCCGCGACTTCGTTTGCGTGGACTTTATGTCTCCAGAAAATGCTCATCAGGCTGAACAACTTTTCAACAATCATGGACTGAATTCACCCTTAAAATAGTTTCAGTATATTTTGTTAGACCTTATAAACATAGATAATCCTTCCTCCTCCAGGGCCCAGTCCGTCCAGGTCTCTCCGCACCGCAAGCAGCCGTCATTTTCCGCAACCTGATGCACAGACTTGGCTTCAAGAAGTTCTACATCCAAGGAGGTGACTGGGGCGCGATCATCGCTTCCTCATTAGCCACGCTGTTCCCTGATGAGATCCTTGGACATCACAGCAACATGGCTGTAGTTCAGGTAACTATACCATGGATCACTATTTATATGCATACAAATTTAAGCTATAATATCACAGTACCTGGGCGACCGAGCTTTGCTCGGTTACATCTCAAACATTTCCAATTTTTTTTTAAACTTGTCTAAAAACAAAGCAAAATAAAAAAAATATATATAAACTTAAACATAAAAAAAACAAAAGTAAATCACCGAGTGGGATTCGAACCCGTAACACTCTTTCTAGGGGTGGCTATCCTTAACAACTGAGCTAAATCAAGGCGGTCGCGGCGCGACGAAATTAGCGACCATATTCTGCGTGGAAAGAAAAACGCATGAAAACTCGAAAGCACGCGTTTTCCCAAACATAAAACTAATCTAGATCGATTGTTTACCCCCGAAAACCCCCATATACAAATTTTCAGCGAAATCGTTAGAGCCGTTTTCGAGATCACAGAAATTTATAAATAAATATATATATATATACATACAAGAATTGCTCGTTTAAAGGTATAAGATAAGATAAGATAGCATACTGGTTTAATGCACAATCGTTTTTAAGCATAACATCCTTTCGCATAATGGAGTATGCATAATAATTTTAAGCATAATGTACCTAAGCATAATCATTATTTAGCCCTAACATTTTAAAGCATAAAAGGATGTAAGTAGGATGTAAGTTGTTTTTGTGTATGTATTAGTTTCGCCCTAAGCTAGAGTCGCTCGCTCGCTCGTGTTTTGGTCACAGGAAACCTAACTAACCTAACCTATACTCTGTGGCAAAGATTTTTTTGTGTCTGTGTTATTTTCGCCCTAAGCTTAAGTCGCTCGCTCCCGTTTTACTCATTTTATTACCCAGTATGCCAAAGCAATTAGGACATAAAAATTATGCAAAAAAAGGGTCCCCTATACCATACATACATAATATCACGCCTGTTTCCCACAGGGGTAGGCTGAGACTATGGACCTCCACTTGCTACGATCCTGACAATCCTTTTTTGCTTTATCTAAACTCATCAATCTCTTCATACATGTAACTATAATCGCGTATAATCATGTATTTATCAACTCTTAATCCCAAATGGGGCAGAGCATTTTGGGTCTTGCGTATTAAGAGGCCCAAGGCCGCAAAACCCAAAGGCCGCTTTGAAGTGGGTGGCCAAGAAGGTTGGAACATGGTACATTATAATTACGTCTGTATCCATAATGGACAGAGTATTTGGGTTTTGCGACTCGAAGCAGACAGGGCCCAGGGCCACTATGCCGAGCGAAGAAGTGGACTAAATCAATACAATAATGGATTGCTAGTTGCTAGCCTATCAAATTTTCGCCCATTATCGTTTGGCTTTTACGACCTGCGCGGGAAGAGAAGCAGCTGGTACAATCTTAGTTATTTTATCATGTATATTCTTGTGTACTTTGTCACATTTCCCTAAATTCAATCTTTCATGACATGAAATATAAGTAATGATAATATAATTCCAATATATGTATCGTGTTTTTATAGCTCGTCGCACATCATAACTTATCATGCTAACAGTACCAATCTGTGGAAAGAGATAGCGATACACAAACCTCATTGGATAGAAAGAGATAGCCAGTTATCTGTTGTATAATAATTTGTGCGGGCAATGACTTGCGTGACCACTCTATGTTTATATAAAGGCTAGTCCAGGGGACTGACAACATTTTTTAAACTAACTTAAATTTTTCTAAAGAATATCTTTTGTGTTTTTTTCTAATTTTAAGTAACTAAATAACAGTGTCCTTTTATGATATTAAAGTTAGAATACACTACACGATACACTATGACGTCTTTATCTGTAATGGGGCAAACAGATAATTTTGGGACTATCCTTTTACGATTTGCGCGGAAGAAGAAACAGCTGGTACTTCTTTATTTATTTTAATCAATTATTATTATTATTTATATCATTAAGTAACATAATCTTAAACCAAAAACAAAATGATATTTTTTATCTGCCAAATTTCTAAACTCTGATAAAAAGGGAAACTATCGATTCGTAATGTAATAAGCGGCCAACTGCGAATCGGACCCGCCCATGAAAGGTTCCGTAGCAGCAAGTAACATAATATAAAAGTCTTGTAGTATGTTTTTATTATTTTTATATTTGAGTTGATTAAATGAAAATTAAATTGCGGTTAACGATTTATGACCTATTAAAAAAAAACTACTTGCTAGATCTCGTTCAAACCAATTTTTGCTGGTAGTTTGCATGGTTATGAAAATCATATATTTTTTTTAGTTTGATCATTCCCTTATTTTAGAAGTTACAGGGGGGGGGGGGACACACATTTTTCCAATTTAGAAGTGTCCCTCGCGCAAACTATTCAGTTTAGAAAAAAATTATAAAAGAAACTTCAATATCATTTTTGAAGACCTATCCATAGATAGTATGGGTTTGATGAAAAATAAATTTTTGAGTTTTAGTTCTAAGTATGGGGACCCCCAAAATTTATGTTTTTTTTTCCTATGTTTGTGTGAAAATCTTAATGCGGTTCACAGAATACATCTACTTACCAAGTTTCAACACTATAGTTCTTATAGTTTCGGAAAAAAGTGGCTGTGACATACGGACGGACAGACAGATGGACAGACAGACAGACATGACGATTCTATAAGGGTCCCGTTTTTGCCATTTGGCTACGGAAACAAATACGTGATAATTTCTCGTGAAATTTTTCGTATTGGTCATTTATCGTATCGAACGTTTTTCGTACTGGACATTTATAATTTATGTCATTAGTAGGGTAAATCTTTAAATTGGTGCCAATGATTTAAAATCCTCCCTTTGTAATAAAACCCTTTTCTTTCCAGACCAACTGCAACTACCTGAAACTGGTTCTTGGCTCGTTCATGCCCTCGCTGGTGGTGGACTCCGGTCTAGCAGACCGCATGTACCCCTTGGCCGACTTCATAGCTTACGTCTTCGAAGAGTTCGGATACATGCATCTGCAAGCCACAAAACCTGACACTATAGGTAAGCGTTGTTTTATTAGACTGATCTAGTGTCCCATTACTCTTAGACACACTATGCTGAATTGTGATGCTGATTTCAAAAGAGTACCTGGATTAACACATACGATCCTTTTTATACCAGAAATATATGAGGTTTCTGTGAATTTATCTAACAGCGAATAGGAATTGTCAGCTGTAGCGACACAGGGGTACCATACACGGCTGTTGAAGTAATACATAATCATCGTCATCAGGTCTTTTTGTCTCCACTGCAGGAGCACGACCCTCTCTGTACTACCAGAGCCATACTTGGCTAGCGCAGCCAGAGCCTACACGTTCCTCGCTGGCCAGACGAATTGTAGAAGATTGATGTTTATATGCTTTGTTCAGCTTGTATTTCCTAAGACGCCTTCTAAGACATCCACGGAAAGACTTGGAGTGGTCCTATTCTACTCTGCTACACTCTCCACGCTGGCCAGACAAGTTGCAGAAGACCCATTGATGTTTATAAGCTTTGTTCAGCTTGTATTTCCTAAGACGCCTTCTAAGACATTCACGGAAAGACTTAGAGTCGTCCTATTCTACTCTGTTTACCTTATGCGTGTAGGAAGAAATAAAATTAAACATCTATTTTTTTCCACTTCCAGGAACTGCCCTGAACGACTCTCCATCCGGTCTCCTAGCTTACATCCTGGAGAAGTTCTCCACCTGGACCCGACTAGAGCACCGCTCCAAGGTGGACGGCGGCCTGGAGTTCCGCTTCACCAAGGACCAGCTGATCGACAACCTCATGATATACTGGACACCCAAGTCCATTACCACTTCCATGAGGTTCTATGCTGAGAACATGAGTAAGAAGAACAGGGATTTGAAGTTGGAAGAGTAAGTATCCTTTTCTTTAATGCGAAAGTTTGTATGAATGCCTGGATGTATATTTGTTTTTCCCAATTTAGGCCAAAACGGCTGAACAGATTGGAATATGGCATGTAGACAATTTATTATCTGTATTAATAAATAGAACACTTTTTCTGTAATAAAAAAAGGGGTGTGTGAGTAATGACTTAATGAGTGAGGTTTACATGGGCTTTGTCCAAAATTTAACCCCGTGGGCAACGCCGCGGGCATTAGCTAGTTTTTGTACAAAGTGGAAGGGACATACCCGTAATAAATGCTCACTATAGTATAATGATAACAAAATAAGAGTCAAAAACAAAAAAAAACGACATTCCCATACTATCCCATCGGTTAGATTATTGAAAAATATTGTACACGTATTTTTTTTTATTTCTCTGAGAAACTAAAAATGACAAAGATACAGCGCATTTAAATTTCGCATGACGTCACGGTTGAGTACGATTTTAAGTTAGTGGTGATGGTGACGTTTCAAGCTTCCACTCCGGAACTTTGACGCTCCGTATATTTGTGAATTTTTACTTTTTTGGTAAATTGAAAAATATGGGTCCATTATTTCTGGAAAACCTAAAAGAAAAGACAAGGAAGTAGAGATGTAGTATGGTGGAGTTAGTATCCAATTATACATGTTTATCATAGAGTACTATAATATAACTGAAAAAGTTTGTACTTAGTTTGGGGCTAGCTCAACCAGTGTAATCTGTCCTTGACTATTTGACGACATCATGCCACGCTGTCACACTGTAAGTCCCAGGTTCGATCCCCGGTCAGGTCGATATGGAATATAATTTTCTTTCTGATTGATTTGGGTCTTGAATGTTAATGTATATGTATTTGTTATAAAATATAGTATCGTTGAGTTAGTATCCCATAACACAAGTCTCGAACTTACTTTGGGGCTAGCTGAATCTGTGTAATTTGTCCGTATGTATTTTTTTATTTATTGTATTACCGTTTCCCAGGGTCAAGACTCCAGTCCCAACCTGGGCGCTGCAAGCCAAGAACGAGCTGTTCTTCCAACCTGCAGGCTTCCTCAAAGTCAAGTATACCAACCTTATAAACACATCCGTGTTAGAAGACGGAGGCCATTTCCTGGCCTTTGAACTCCCGAAGGTCTTCGCTGAGGATGTGTTCAAAGCCGTGAAGGCCTTTAGGGAATGGCACGCGAAGAAGAATAAGACTGAACTGTGATTTGGTTAGGTTCGTTAAGTTTAATAAAGTTGTTTTTTCTTTACTTTGATTTTTTTTTATATACCTACCTCTTGTTTATATTTTGTGTCTGACTAATTGTTTTTAACTCTCGACAATAAAGAAGAGTTAAGTTTGAAACTAATGTATGTCTGCCGGTCTATGGCACCATAGCTCTTGAACGTATATGGGCCCATGATCCAAAAAAACAGGTCTGCTATTCCGGCAGTGACACGAGCCTACGTCACCACAGAGTTGCCACTTTAATGTGACTAAGTTAAGATTTAGGGAACGTTTGCCTGCCATTATTCATGACAATAAATATTTTAATGCATAAAAAAATTAGGTTATACATGTTATTCATTAACAAGTCTAACTTATTTTTTCATAAATAGGTTATTTGTAAAAATGGACATGGTTTAATCCGATTCAGATATACGTGAATAATGAAAGTTGGGGTATTTGATTTTACAGTACCGGTAACACTGAGACGTCTGTAGTGGCGGTGACGTAGACTCGTGTCACCCACGTGACCACTATATGTCGGAATGCCATACCTGGCGCAGTATATTATTATACCATGTATGGGCCTATATCGATGCGATTTTTTTACGTGAAAACCCATTCCTTGATATACCTATGAAAGGTGTACTTTTGAATATTCGTAGATTTGGGCTGGCGAAAAATCTATTGCAAGAAAGGTCTATGGGTTATGGAATGATACAGGGATGGACTGATGCTAGGATATTTCAATAGAAATGTAACGTTTTTAATTTGATTATTACTTCTAATCGTTTTTATAAAAAAACGTAAGCAAATAAAAATACTATTTGAATTTTAAGCCAATAATCGGTATTATAAAATTCCCACATCCCTAAACAGGCCCCTGACTTTATGCCCCTTCTTAACCCCAAAATATCGCTATAATACCCCCAAATAGTAATAAACGTGACACTTACCACACACAATAGAATTAAACCCTCATTGATTTCGGCGTCATATTAATTTGGAGCGGACGACGTCGCGACGCGTGGCTATTCTTAAAATAGGTTAACTTTATCACAAAAAGTTTAGTTTCAGTTTTTTATTAATTTATATTATAGGCCAAGTGCGTGTCGGGCCATGCGCAATGTAGAGTTCCGCATTTGCGAATGCCGACTTTGATTTCATGCCACTAAAAACGTTTAAAAACGAATTTTCTATTGGATTTTTTGAAATTTTCCTTTTTTGCATTTTATAAGTTGGTCGCCTATAACTTTTTATTTTGGAATTCCTACTTAGCTCTAATAGTTTTCCTTTGAACTTTGTTATATATACTACATCTGTGAAATTTTTCACGTGTCTATATATATATAATAAAATAAAGTCTAATAAAAAATAAATACCCCTGGTGTGAGATTGGCACCCTAAATACAAATAATCTGCTCATCTGAGATAACGTGACATTAATCCAATATTAGTATGTGGACGAGCCTAGGCACGCGCCGCGACGTCGCTCGCCACCAATTCATTTGCGTTGGGGCCAAAATATGATAACAATGAATAAATATAATTTATCAAAAGAATATGCGAATTGGTATTTTCCTAAGTGAAAAATAAATTATTTTGTACTGATAACAAAATAAAATGTCCCAAAATAATGTCACTTGTCTTTAAACATATCCAATTTAACGTGATTTTAAATATATTATTGCAGAAAAACTGACAATAAGAGCGCTATTTGACTCCAAAAAACTGTGATGTCATCTGCCTGTATTTCATACAAAATCCCATAGAAACTGTTTGTTCTGACGTTTAGAAAAAAGTATCTGATTTGACTTGTTGGAAAATAGCGTATTGCGAAAATGCGAATCATGTTGACACCAATCTATCACTGTTTTGATTCTATTTCTTATAAACGTGGCCCTTAGGTTTAAACCCCTAGGCTCTGTCAACCCCGAAATAAAAACGTATAGCGTACCTATTATCAAAAACTCCAGAGAGTAAGTAAAATTTTGAACTCAAATGAATTGAAAAATCAAGGATATAACAAAACTAAATTTATGGTTTATTTTTATTAAAAAAAGCCGGTGGACAAAAGACAAAAGACATTAGTCAATCATAAAGGAGGCGTGGTTGCATTATTAGTTAAGCTCCCTCTGTTTAAATTTACTTATATTTATCTCTAGGTCTTTTTAGTCTCCACTGCAGAAGCACGACCCTCTCTGTACTACCAGAGCCACACTTGGCGGCAGCCAGAGGATTTCCTATAATAGTGACGCAAAACATTTGAACGAACTTACTGTAAAGAAAAAGGAAAATATAATAAGTTACACGGTTTGTATCATACTTTATTTATTTACTTCTTTTACACATAACGGTAACTAGTAGAGATCATAATTTATTAACTCAACCTATACAACATATAATTATAAGAACGTAAAGATGTGAGAGATACAATTCTCTTGTACAATTTTCTTTAAATATTACTTTATGCAGCCAAATGTGAAGATATTAAGTTACTATAATATAATCGATTTATCATCATCCGGGTGAGTGTTAGGAGCGGCGACCCGACTGTTTCTCTCTCTCTAGAGTGTCTTCTATATCAATGAATACCTGGTCTGCTTTTCATTTTATATTACGTGAGTTTACAATATTTATATTATAAATTGTTAAATGCCATTATGAAAGGCTGGATTCGGTACTCGATTCTGAACAACTATCACCGGGGAACATTATGTCGAAGTATGACAAATATTTTTTGTTTTTCATACTAGCTTCATATATATGGCCTAAAATTATTTTTCATACTCCGTTATAGGTACGTCCCTTAGGGAATGTTGTTCAATATCATGGACTGAATTCACCCTTAAAATAGTTTCAGTATATTTTGTAAGACCTAACACTATACAGGGTTACTTCTTAAAAACCAGCAACATTTTTGGAGCAAGTTCAGTCCAGGATACTAAACTACCTTCCATAAACACAATTTATGATCGAAAAACAAAAAAAAACCGCTTTCCAAACAAATTAGCGCTCAGCCAAATGGATTTGTATTGGCGGACGAATATTTTTATCGATTTTCAATATATTTTTGAAGTGAAAACTTCTTTAGCGGCGTGGTGCACTTTTTTTGGAATGGGTTAAAAATATTAAACTCGCGTCAGGACACGTGACCTGATCGAAAATTCGTAAGACGGCGCAGGGCGCTTGCGCGAATGTTCGTGTGTGTTTATGTTACAGCGTGCTACGCGCATCCATGGATGGTGACAGCTGATGGCTCGACCGTCTGTGTAGTGGCCATACTGCTGTGTATTTGAAAATGATTTTGTTGAAAATGAATTTGGTCATGCTTGTGACATTTGTGACAGACTGTGGTTCAGAAAAGATTTGAAATATTTTATACTGATAATTAAAGCAATTCGTGCAAAATTATTCCCTAACCATTCCAAAATATCAAAAATGCACAACGTTAATATTCAAGTTTTCACTTCTGCCGGCACTCCCAGAGTGCAACCCGTCGTTTTTTTTACAGAAAATAGTTTAGTATCATAGATTGGACTTGCACATTGACTGGACTGAAAGCCGTGTGGTTTCCGATAAAGAAGAATAAGGTCACTCCATTAAGTTCTCCCGTGGATGTCGTAGATGGCGACTTAGGAATTACAAGCTAAAAAAAGCTTTAAACATCAATGAGACCTCTCTTACCTGTCTTGCCAGCGAGGAGAGTGTAGGCCAAGTCCTCTGGCTGCTCTGGCTTTAAGTATATCAGGCTCTGGTAGTACAGAGAGGGTCGTGCTTCTGCAGTGGAGACAATAAGACCTGTCGATGATGATGTTGATGAAAGACTAGACTTGCTCAAAAAATGTTGCTTGTGTTTATAAAGTAACCTTTAATTCAACTATCACAAAAAACACAATGGTTTGCCATCTTTCGGGCTACACATATAGATTAATGTAGATTGTTACATACAATTTACTTTCCATCTTTCGTTTCACTTTTTTCTTTACCACTCACATTTTTACCGTCGCCATTTTGTGCCGGCGCTATCATCAACAGATTATTACCATTCCTGTCAGCCAAATTCCGAAACGGCACATTCTGCCGCCATCTTGGATGAAAATAATACTGGTTCCTTAAAACCCTTAAATGCTCTTTTCCAAAATAGAATTCCGTTCTTGGAATATTGAGATTTCTTTGGAAATTCCGCTTTGAATCTTCGTTTTCTTCGTTGCCATATTTCTGGTCGAGCTCGTGGTATTTGGGCCTTGGGCCGTCGTCTTCGAAGTATGGCCTTTTGAGGCGAAGTCTTCGAGACTGGGGACTAAGTGGGGACTCGCATTTGATGGCGAGGTTCGCGGAGTTTTCTTTGTTCGTGGATAAACCGTGGTTTTTCTGCCATTCCAGGACTTCGCAGAGGAGGCCTATGTACCTGAGGGAAAATATACATTAAGGTACACCTTTACTCAAAAGAGTGAATAAAAAGCACTATTTTCGTGTTGTAATTTAAAACAATAACTCTTAATTTTAGTATATTGTTATAATGTTCATTTTAATTAATTTAACCTTCCTTTTTTAGGGTTCTCTTTATTACATGTCTATTTTTCTTAAATTGCTCGATTTAAATCCATCCGTCCTTTATTTACTAATTGCGTGATATACTACTTAATTAAGCTCTGCTGTCCCAGGCAGAGGTCTTATGTACTTGACTAAAAAAAAAACTTGGAACATTTTTCACATATTTCTTATATTAGTCCCTGTTAGTATATTTAGAACTAGAATAGAGCGTCAAAACTATAGAATTTGTGTTAAATTACCTAAGTCTTAAAAAAAAAATATCATGGATCCAAATAAATGTCTCCAACATTTACTCTAATAAAGATGACAACGTGTCAAATCTTGAAACTTTGAGAAGAGTTTACATAACTTTTACAAGGCCAGGCAGACTGTTTTTGTATACTTGAGTAGTCAGGATACAATTATTAGATTTATAAAAGCATTACTATGCTCGGATTATTATCCAAATGAAATCATGTGATGAAGTAGTAAACAATAAACTCATGCTTCAAATGCGTGTGTACTATGTGATGAGAAAATTCGTCAGGGCGATTGGAAGTCACGGTTGTACAATTGGTAGTGCACTCACGGCGTTAAAGTGAGGGTTCGTGGGTATGGGTCCACTCGTGGCGAAGTTTTTCATTACACGATTTAACTTGGATAGTCAGGATCAGGATACGATCAATTTTACAAGCAATCATTGTAACTTGCCACCAATAAAACAGATTTCTTATTTAGATCGATTACGCACGGGTTACCCACGTTTAGAGTCGGCTACTTGCTGACATGTTTCGACCTCATCCAGAGGTCTTCATCAGGGCAAATGTGACTAAAGGCAAAAAACAACAAAACCGGCCAAGTGCGAACCGGGTTCGCGCACTAAGGGTACCGTGTGTACCGTAACCGTACCACTATCTATAAAAAATCGCGTTTGTTGTATGGGAGCCCCCCTTAAATATTTATTTTATTTTGTTTTTAGTATTTGTTGCTATAGCGGCAACAGAAATACATAATTTGTGAAAATTTCAACTGTCTAGCTATCGCGGTTCTTGAGATACAGCCTGGTAACAGACACCGAAATTTTAGTAATAGGGTTCCGTTCCACTTAACACTACGCAACATTTTTATTTATACCTTATAGCCATCCTGAGTATCTCATTCTTCGACAACTTTTTATCTGGTGGATGAGTAGGCACCAGTCGTCTTAGCTCAGCAAACGCCCCACTGACGTTCTGCTGCCTCCAGCGTTCTCGGCAGTTGGTGAAGAGCTTCCGTGGTGGACGGAGTAGACAGGAGTTGAGAGATGGGAGATCTTCGGTGTGACTCTGTGTGTATACAGTGAACGCTACAAATTGGGTAGATGACCGAGTCAAAAATAAATTATTCGGTGTTTGTTTTTTGTGTGTGCAAGTGGCAAACATTGGTGTCAGAGTTGGCTGCCTAAAGGCATTTGACATAGCTTGAGCACTGCCATACAATGATGACAGGCGGGACCAACGGCTTATACATGCCTTCCGAAGCACGGAGGAACTCGAGAAAATTGTATGCCACTTGTGGTCGCCCATCCAAGTGCGGACCACGCCCGGCGTCGCTTTACTTGCGAAAGCGCTAGTAATGCGCACTCCCGCCGGTCCACCGAGCTCCTCATTCAATGGATTATTCGGTACAGTTCATATAATAAATAAAACAAACGTTTTTCTGCATTAGTAAATCTAAAATCATTTTAAAAATGGATATGATCAATAATGACAACATGACCTTATTTTGTAAGTTTTATTTTCTTATCATTACCAAATAATTTATTTTTGACCCAGGAAAGTACCCAATCGCAACTTTATTTCCTTGTACTTTGTTGGACATTTCATCATCATCATCAGGTCTTTTTGTCTCCACTGCAGGAACACGACCCTCTCTGTACTACCAGAGCTATACTTGGCCAGAGTAGCCAAAAGACTTTGGCCTACCCACACTGTCCACACTGGCCAGACGGGTTGGAGAGGTGTTACTGATGTTTATAAGCTTTACTGAGCTTGTATTTCCTAAGTCACCTTCTACAACATCCTCGGACTTGGAGTGGCCCTATTCTACTCTGCCGGAACCACACGGCAAATGTTTTTGGAATCAAAAAAATCAAACGTCCTCGTCAAGTCTATGCCTCCGCTATTTCAGTTAGAAATGACGAGAATTTACCTGAACACTTCTTGTTTGGCGATCATCATCACTATCTGGTAGACATAGATCATCGCTCAGCATCTCGCTGTCTGGTTCCTCATCAGAGCACGACTCTTGGTCAGACGCCATTGATGTAACGTACACTGGAGCAATGCAGACAATAAATAAATAAATAATTAATAAATATGGACGAATTACACTGATTGAGCTAGCCCCAAAGTAAGTTCGAGACTTGTGTTACGGGATACTAACTCAACGATACTATATTTTATAACAAAAATATAGTCATACATAAACATCCAAGACACAGGACATTATAATTTATAGCGTAACTAGCAGGCCTATGGGCTTCGCTCCCCGTGAGAATTTCGGGATAAAAACTATCCTATGTCCTTCCCTGGATATCCAACTGTATCTATATCAAATTTCATCTAAATAGGTTTAGTGGTTGAAGCGAAAAGTGTTAACAAACAGACAAACAAATATCCAAACTCACTTTCGCATATCTAATATAAGTAGGACAAGATAGAATTTGATATATAAAAGTATTCGTGTTTTCTTAACGGGATACTTGAATTTTTAGGGGTCCAGGGCTGAAATACATTATTTCTAAACGGAGATGTCATTGAAAATTTCGTCTTAATCAAGACTAGATAACCCTTTAAACTATTAAATGAACTACTGTTTATAGTTTAAGTTAAGAGTCCGGCGACCCTAGACTTCTCCATACAAACGTAGTCTACGTTTAATTTTGAAACCACATGTCAGATTCCGGTAAAAATTGGTAATTGTAAAGAAATTGCAATTATCTAGGGTTATAACTGGTTTCCTATAGTTAAATTATGAACTGGAAAGAAAATATAACGATTTAGAAGTTTCCCATACTAATGGTCAAAAATGATATAAAACACTATATTCTATTTAAAGTTCATATTTTTACTGTAGGAAACTTATAAACCTAGATAATTGCAATACTTTTAAAATTACAAAATTTTGCCCAAATCGGACATGTCGTTTTGAAATAAAACGTAGACTACGTTTGTATGGAAAGTTGTATTTTGGTCTAGGGTCGGGGGACCCTTAAGAACGTAAGCTTTCCTTCGCACATGAGCCAAAAATGCCATTTTTCACAAATGTGCGTATAGAAACTTTACATTTAAACTTTAAGGCTTGGCTCTACGTTTTTATTTTTCAAAATCTGTCAAAATTGATTCAAAAGTTGTCCGTTCTTTTCCGCTAGGTTTGTAGTAATGTCTAAATGCAATGCAGATAGAGTTAAAAATATATAGAGGTTACAGTATGAAAACCATGACGTAATGAAAAGTATCTCTAGTATGTTAACTTTTTGTGTAACATGTTATGTTTTTGTAAAGAATTGAAAAAGGTCATGTCACGTAATCTATTAGTTACGTTGTGTTTTTGAAACTGAGACTTATCAAGCCTACTAGTTCAATGAACCAGAGGTATTAGCTTTCAATAAGAAATCTGAGCAATGACTAACATTCTGGAGGGAAGTCTAAAATGTTCGAACTTCATAATGAAAGATCAATATTTATTAGTTTGAGCCAACTACACGTGCAGAAAAAGATCGCAATAGGTTTTTTCAAATATATCTTTATTATCATAGGATATTTATAATATCTCTTAATAATCGTCATTTTTTTGCTGCACAATTGTTGACGTCAAATGGTTACTTACAGCTAAATTTACTACCGCTTCCAAAGCGCTAGTGCAGAAGAAGCGGTAACAAACTGCACTGCAGCATTTTCTTCAAGGACGTCAACTCACAAATAAATTAATACTTAAAGTTAATATGGACAGAGAATACATTGTTTGTTATGTCATATCATAATTAAAATTAAATTTTTAGAATGTCAAAATTTTAAAATAATGTCTAGTTGTAGATTTAGTTTGTACAAAATGTACCAAATTATGAACATTTGCGAGTACCTATATAACAAACCTTTAAGAGGGACCCGCGCCAAGCTCAAGCCAGACTTTTTTGTCTTTAAGGTAGTCATCGGTCCTATAATAAGCCTTCTCACAAAGTACTTTCTTTACATAAGTTTTAAATTTTTTGTCTGGAATATCAAGGACCGATTGTGGCAATTTATTATACAAAAGTATACAGTTCCCCATGAACGTCTTACTAACTGTTTTGAGCCTATAAAACCGGGCAAATAATTCATTCTTATTACGTAAGTTTTTATCGGTCATATCGCTTACTTTATTGTATAAGGAAATATTTTTCCTTACAAACATTATGTTTTCAAATATATACTGCGATGCCAATGTAAGTATGTATATCAATTTTCTTGAATAATTCTCTAAGTGAGTCTCTTGGTCCTAACCCATATTTAGCACGAATTGCCCGTTTTTGTAAAATAAAAATAGTCTAAATACCGGCTGCACTCCCGCACAATAGTATGCCGTAAGACATAACACTATGAAAATAACTAAAGTACACTAGTCTAGCAGTTGCTACATCTGTCAATTGTCTTATTCTCCTAACAGCATAAAGCCGCAGAGCTAAGCCTATTCGAAAGTTTAGTTATATGAGCACTCCATTGAAGTTTTGAATCTATTGTAATTCCTAAGAAGGTAGTACTTTCAACAAGATCGAGTTTTTCACCATCTAGCATTATGTCAACGCAGGCCTGTCTCACATTGGGAAGAGAAAATTGAATGCATTGGGTCTTTTTCGCATTTAGCATTGGCAGAAAACCAATCAGAAATGGAAGACAAGGTGTTGTTCACTGCGCAAGCGTTTGTGCTATCTTCTTCTCCTTCTCGTATGTGTTAGTGACTAACACCAGTGTCAGAGTTTTTAAACCGCCTTTAAGGGCCTCTGACATGGTTTTAAGTAACGACCAACGTCAAAGACACTGACCGGGACCGACGGCTTAACGTGCCCTCCGAAGCACGGATCATATTACTAATCGGACAATCAGGTGATCAGCCTACAATGTCCTAACCAAACTAGGACAACAACACAAAGTCGTTGCCCCCGCCGGGAATCGAACCCGCGACCTCCGGGTATGAGCCGAACGCTCTAACCACTACACCACGGAGGCAGTTAAAAGTTTGTGCTATGTCGATCTATTTTAAATATAAGTGAGGTGTCATCAGCAAACAGCACTATGCCAGCCTGTTTATCAATCATATAAGGCAAGTCATTGACATAAACCAAGAAAGGGAAAGGTCCAAGAATTGAACCTTGCGGTACGCCTATTTCAACATTAGATCTTATCAATCGAATCATTAGATTCAATTAGTTTAATTGAATTATCATCAAAACCGTATTGACGAAATTTAAGCAAAAGTGTCGGATGATATACGTAATCAAATGCTTTGGAGAGATCACAAAATGATCCAATTCCATCATTTTTGTTCTCCCATGCATCGTATATATGTGTAACGAGTGCCGCTCCCGCATCGGTGGTCGATTTCCCGCCAGTAAAACCGAATTGTTGGCTATGGAACAGGTTGTAGGTTTTGAAGTGAAGCAGCATTTGATTGAGCATTATCTTTTCGAACACCTTACTCAAAATTGGCAGGATAGATATCGGTCTGTAGTTGCCAGGGTCTGTTTTTTCTCCTTTTTTAAATAAGGGTATTAGTTTACTACATTTCATTAGGTTAGGAAATATGCCTTCATCAATACATTCGTTAAATATAAAAGCTAAGTCAGCAGCTATGATATTTATAATACAGCAACTGACATGTAAATTTATTTATTTATTAAATCTTAAATGACCAATAATGGTACAAAAGGTGGACTTAATGCTAACGCATTGTCTACTGGTCAGCCTTTAGATAAAACAGAAATAATTTATTTAAATTTTAAAATATACACGGTAATTTCACATTGTTTTTTGGACCAAGGGCTACTTTATAAAGATCGTTAGTAAAATTTAATTAGCTATTCAAAATAAAAATTCAAAAACAAAGTAAAATCGTGAGATCAATTAGTATTACCGCCAGGCACCGCCTCCGTCCGGCCGGCCGGAGTTCATCGAGGTCATGCGGTAGTTTTGTTAGAACATAACTACGTAGTCTCGATTTGTTTATCTTATGTCATACACAAATTTGGATTACGGATATAGATAGAGGAATTTATTTACAATACGATTTTTTTCCAAAACCAATGAAAAGTATGCTGACTTTTCATTGGTTTTGGAAAAAAAATCGTACAAAATAAGTAAGGGGTAAATACGTAACTATATAAAAGGAGCTGCATCATTCAATTCTTTATATTGAAATAAGTAATATTTTTTAAATTGAAAAATAGTTGTGTATATTACCATATTTGTGCGCTATAGTGGTTATAACACACGAGGCGGAATTTTCTTGCGCGAGCCGAAAGCGAGGGCGTGATAGTGCCGAGTGTTTAACCAATATACGCACGTATATCGCACGAAGTTTTTCAACACACGTATATCTAAACTGATTTTTAGGGTTCCGTAGCCAAATGGCAAAAACGGAACCCTTATAGATTCGTCATGTCTGTCTGTCTGTCCGTCCGTATGTCACAGCCACTTTTTTCCGAAACTATAAGACCTATACTGTTGAAACTTGGTAAGTAGATGTATTATGTGAACCGCATTAAGGTTTTGACACAAAAATAGAAAAAAAACAATAAATTTTGGGGGTTCCCCATACTTAGGACCGAAACTCAAAAAAATATTTTTCATCAAACCCATACGTGTGGGGTATCTATGGATAGGTCTTCAAAAATGATATTGAGGTTTCTAATATCATTTTATTCTAAACCGAATACTTTGCGCGAGAGACACTTCCAAAGTGGAAAAAAGTGTGTCCCCCCCCCCGTAACTTCTAAAATAAGAGAATGATAAAACTAAAAAAAATATATGATGTTCATTACCATGAAAACTACCAGCGAAAATTGGTTTGAACAAAATCTAGTAAGAAGTTTTTTTTTAATATGTCATAAACTGCAATTTACCTTTCATTCAATTAACTCAAACATAAAAATAAAAATAACAAATATTACTACGGAACCCTTCATGGGCGAGTCCGACTCGCACTTGGCCGCTTATTATTTTCACCGGTAAAGACCCGCACGGTATTAATAAATATCCACGTTCATTGTCTTTCTATTGTGTCTGGTATTGGCGGTAAAGGAGCGGTTAAATAAACTCAAGCATAAAACTGTGATGCACACGGCGTACTAGTATGTATTCTGTGACACGGCTGCTTTCCCACCGTAATACTTATCAAAATTAGCGCGGCTGGCCAACCATTACTAGCTGGTGCCACAAGGCAGTGAGAGAGTTAGAAATTTGAAAAAAAAAGTAAAATATTGCTGTTGCATAATATAACTTTACTATTTGCGTTTATAACGCAAGCGTGTTTTATGTGCTACTTTATATATGTCTAAAGCCGATGAAAATCAATGAGATCCACTTTACGAGCAATATGTTGAAAAAATAATTAATATACAACATGGAAGGGACACACCCGTAATAAATCGAACCACAGGCTGTACTAGATCACTATATTATAATGTGTTTGTAGTAAATAAAAATATTGACTTCCTCTTTACTAGTATGGCAGCTACCATAAAAAAAAAATCCATATTTTATTTTCCGACTTTTTTGCCATGATTAATATACATATCCATGCCAAATTACAGCTTTCTAGTACTTATAGTTTCTGAGTAGGACCGCGGACGGACAGACAGACAGATAGACAGACAGACAGACATGGCGAAACTATAAGGGTTCCTTGTTTACTACTGAACCCTAAAAACCATATCAATAGGTCAGCCAGTCAGTCAGTGGTAAAATATGTACGTGTATATTTCTCGAAATCTAAAAGTAAATAAATTCGAAGAGTATTATCTATAAATTAGTTTATTTGGCTATTATAAAATTAATTTATTGCCACAAAACTGGTAATTAAATAAAAATAAAATATTATTAATCGATACTGTATGTACATTACTTGTATAAAAAAAATCTATTCCGACCATGTCTGTCACGTAATCAATCTATGCCACGCTATGCTTTGACACTTCCTTTGACATTATGACAAGTGACACAGTGTAAGAAAGTTACTCGCACGTTTGTTTACAGACTGTTCGACCCATATATATTCGTGATATTATTCTACACTGTGACAATAATTTTACGAAATCAAATGTCATTTTTTTTGTGAAGAGCGACGCGTCCTTGCTTCGTGAGGCCCATCGGCCATCTGACAATTTGATGTATAACTGTCAAAAATCTGTGCAACAAGAACAGTTTATTTAAATACACTCGCGAAAAAGCGAGACGGCAAGTACAATATTTTTCAGGAAGGCAAAAGGGCTTATATGACTGAAATCTAAAGCCACGCAAAACTGATCAATTATAGAAAAATGGCTCTAAAATTAAAACTAAAGCAACAAAAAAAAATTTGTACCACAATTTTAAAGATTACATAATTACTAATCTGCATAAAAAGTTTCAAAGCTGAAGTCCCTCTCGTTTGTGAGAAATTAGACCATATATGTTTTGGTAGAGGTGTTTTTGATGAGCAAGTTTGTGTTACAAAAATTAACAAATCGTGTATCCACAACCACAATTATGCTAGAAAAGCGTTCTAGTATGCTATTAGCAAGTATCAGTTCTAAATTTCTGATATTTGCTGAGAAATAAGAAATAGATAATGCCCATTTTCACGGTGCGTCCCCTTAACCTGTTAGTTAAAATAACTTTAAATAGTTTGAAGGGTTATCTGGGCTTGGTTACAAATTTTTAAATTGTATCTCCATTTCCTTTTAAATAATTTGTTTCAAATGGGGGCAGTCCTGGATCCCGAAAAATTCAAGCCTTAAGAATCCCCTTCTTCTTCTTCTTATATTTAAGAGCTGGGCTCTTGTCGGTGGAGTACTTTCCATGTCTCTCTTCCTTCCGCTAAGTTCTTAACCTCTTTATATGTTTTCATGTTTAATTTTTCTTTTATTTGGTCTATAAATTGTCTTCTGGGTTTTCCTACTCCTCTCTTTCCTTCTATTTTTCCTTCCATTATTGTTTTAAAGGACGCATCGTGGCGTAGTAGACGACCGAACGTTTTCCATAGAAATCAGTAGAATCACCTTACCCTAGATTTTCAGACTTTGGTAAAAAGTTATAAAAAAATTGAAATCATCTAGTGTTTTAATTAGTTTCTGAGAATAAAATTATGAACTGGAAAGAAAATTTAAGGATGTAGAAGTTATACTGTTGGTAAAAATGATATATCACACTATATTAAATTTCAAGTTCATAATTTGCCTGTGAAAACCAGTCATATTAATAGATAATGCAATATGTTTAAAATTACAAAATTTTGCCGAAATCGAGCGTTTCGAAATAAAAAGCAGACGATAACTAATATTTTATTACGCGTTTTAAAGGACCAATTTATTATTTGCATAAAATGTAGAAACATAGAGATCTTAAAATTATTGTCATCCTTTTAGATTTAACCTTTTTGCGTTTGTTAGTTGATACATACATACATACATACATACTATCACGTCTTTATCCCTAATGGGGTAGACAGAGCATTTTTGGTCTTGCGGTTCTATGCAGAGCCCAGGGCCGCAAGACCCAAAAGCCACTTTTAGCGTCATGGTGGGCGAGAAGATGGAAAAGCAATCAATACAGTGATAGGTTGCTAGCCGCATCGCCTGTTAACATGATTTGCATTTTTGCCCATTCCCTCGATCGGCTTTTACGATCTGCGTGGGAAGAGAAGCAGCTGGTACATTCTAAGTTTTTTTTATTTCTCCCAGACCAGCATGGGAGATTGATAAAACTTAAAATATAAATAACAAAGTCCAATTACAGGACAATTGGAATATAACGAGAACATTGTGCCATCGGCAGGATATAGTTATCAGCGGAAGTCGCTATAAATATACGTGACATTCACGTTCCTCATCGCTTTTTACTTAAGACTTAAAATAATTTTTCAAAACTTAGAATCGACTTCAACACCAAACTCTTCTTCTTATATTTAAGAGCTGGGCTCGAGTGCTTTTCATGTCTTTCTTTCTTTCGCTAAGATCTTAAGAGTCCCCTTACCCTAGACCAAAATACAACTTTCCATACAAACGTAGTCTACGTTATATTTCAAAACGACATGTCCGATTTCGACAAATTTTGTAATTTCAAACATATTGCAATTATCTAGGGTAATAACTGGTTTCCGACAGTAAAATATGAACTTGAGATAGAATATAGTGTTTTATATCATTTTTGACGATCAGTATGGGAAACTTCTAAATCGTTATAGTTTCTTTCCAGTTCATTATTTTACTGTAGGAAACTAGTTATTACCCTAGATAATTGCAATTTCTTTACAATTACCACTACGTCTACGTTTGTATGGAGAAGTCTAGGGTAAGGGGATACATAAATTTTACGGGGTCCAGTGCTGCCCCATTTGAAATACATCATTAAAAAGGAAACGGAGATATCATTTAAACTATTTTATGAACTACTTTCTATAGTTTAAAATGATAACAATGAAGCTTTTCTACGCACTTTAGCCAAAAGTGGCCGTTTTTCGCATCCTTTTTACATTATTTCTCGTTATATTCACAAATTATAGAAAACACCAAACTTTACAACCTATTTTCGCTGCTTACCTGTTTCGATAAAATTTCTATAGGACCATCTGGAAAGTATACGCTTTCAAACAAAAAATATTTTTTTAAATAGGACCTTGCGTCAATCTTCGAGTAATCAATAAACATACATAAATAACCGGTTAAGTGCGAGTCGGATTTACGCACGAAGAATTCCGTACCATTATCTATAAAAAATCACGTTTGTTGTCTGGGATAAAACGGGACTCTGTTACTAAGATTCCGCTGTCCATCTGTCTGTCCGTCCGTCTTTCTGTCTGTTTGTCACCAGGCTGTTTATCATAAACCGTGATAGCTAGACATTTAAAATTTTGAGATAATGTATTTCTGTTGTTTTGCTATAATAACTACTACTAGCGTTAACTTACAATAACTTTTTAATGGCTGAACCGATTTTCATCAAATATAGCCAAGAACTACCGCAACTTGCTTTCACGTAAAAACAAACGCATTGAAGTCGGTCCATCTATTCGAGAGCTTCGAACACTCATACAACATAATTTTTTATGGATAATGATACCGCGAGTCAGACTCGCACTTAGCCAGTTATTTTAATTTGTCTCGCAAAAAATACTACTTTTACTTTTATAAAATGCTACTGCTCAAATATTTTTGTAATCATTATTTAATTATTTATCAATAAAGGTACTAACCACTACTTCCCGATATATCCGTAATGGTTGGCATAAAAACAATATTTCAATCACACAACACACTATAATCACAAATTTTCAATGAACAACGAACACTACAATGTTTCCACCACAACACCTGAAAAGCGACTGAAGGGCATTCTTTTATAATTTGAATTTCGAAGGGATGACCGCATGGGTTCTCATTGGCTGGAACTGTGGCGAAAAGCAGCCAATCGGAGATGTGAGGCGGAGTGTAAAGGATTTTCCCTCTTTGCTTATTTTATTGTTTGGGAATTGGGAATGTGATTGAGAAAACAATAATTTTCATACACACATACGTACACACATACTGTCACGTCTTCATCCCCAAATGGGACAGACAGAGTATCATTTATCACAAGATTTTTAAATAAAACTATTCAGTTTTACTGGTTTGGATGGCGTCTTTAAAATTTTTTATGTCTCTATGTAGAGATGAACGACTTATGAATATTTTTTTAACGTCACCCCCTAACTAAATACCCGATTTTGATAAAATTCACCACCACCTGACTATCTGACCTACTTACTTCAGTTCCGCAAATCATCGTTACTAATAGTTTTTAACAGTGTTTTTCGAATTAACGTACATCGTAATCGTATACTTTCGATCTCGCAAACTGCGGGATTTTGTACTTTCTGACAGTGTACTTTTGAATTGACGTAAATCGTAACCGTATACTTTCGACCTCGCAAACTGCGGGATTTTGTACTTTCTGACAGTGTACTTTTGAATTGACGTACATCGTAATCGTATACTTTCGATCTCGCAAACTGCGGGATTTTTTACTTTCTGACAGTGTACTTTTGAATTGACGTACATCGTAACCGTATACTTTCGATCTCGCAAACTGCGAGATTTCGTACTTTCTGACAGTGAACTTTCGAACTGACGTACATCGTAACCGTATACTTTCGATCTCGCAAACTGCGGGATTTCGTACTTCGTGACAGATAGATACAAAAGATGCGAGATCTCCTCAAAAACATTCCAATCTCGCAAATCGCAATGTGGTCTTTTATACCGCAAAAAGTTATAAGATCGCAATCAACATGTGAAACAAAGTCATAAAGTCCAATAGTCCAAAGAAAAAAATTAAATTAAAATTATGTAAGTACTTGGCGATAGCATAACAAGACACATAGCGCGAACCGATGGCCGATGGGGCAAAAAGGTGGCAAGCGAAGTGAAGAACCCACCCATAAGGTGGTCTGACGACCTAACCAAGGTCGCTGGAAGGTGCTGGATGCAAGCCCCTGTAGATTGGTCATTTTTAAATCCTTGGAAGAGGCCTATGTCCAGCTGTGGACGTTATGCGACTGATATGACGATGAAGTACTTAGCAATGCCACCGCAACAAGCCCTTAGAACAATATACGAGTCATCCTATATTAAAAGTCATAGTTAGTTGCAGACTTAATCTTTCTAATCGTTTATATTTATCTACAATGTTTGGTCTAATATAATCTTATTACTTTAATGCTATAATAAAACATCGTTCTGCATAATCTTTTTATGATACGCCGCTGTTACTTAGTTAAACCTTTTATACAACGTGGAAGGGAGATACCCGTAATTAATCAAACCACGGGTTATACTATCACTGTATAGTATAATGAAATTAAAATAACAGTCAAAATTAAAAGAGAAATCGGCATTACCATAAGAAAGTGTGCAGCCCGGGCAATTTTTATGTGAATGTCGATTTTTATTGTTTTTTGACTGTTATTTTATTATCAGAAAAATCCTATCAGAAAAATTCTAGTAATTTATCTAGGAGAAACTCAATTATATCAGTAACAATTATGTTATTGTATGTGCATAAACTTTGAAAACTCTCTTGTTTGTCTGGGGTTAGCAAAAATGATCCGTATTTTAAGTCTTGTATGTAATTACAATATTGGAAACGGCTCAAACGATTTCGATGGAAATTTTTATTTTATTTATTTTTTATTTTAGTACATAGGGGGTTTCGGGGTTAGAAAATTGATCTAGTTAGATAAAACTGACATAATACGGCGTCGGGACGTGACGACCCCATCGCCCACTGGATTCCCAGTGAAGTCAGTCAACGCAGGGCAGCTTGTGGCGAGCTGATGGTGAGTGGCGACACCACGTACCCTACCTCCAGGGGGACCATACACACATGCGCTTACACACACACATACACACAGTTACACACCCCCCGCCTCTGTCTTGCCTTAACTGGCCGGCCAGAGTGGAGTCGCAAGAGCAGGACATACGCTCCAGGGTGGAAGTGTATTGCACGTAATGGCGTAATAACGGGGAAACCCGCTCTCGGGGGTAAGCCCCGTGATGGTGAAACCGGAGCCGCACCTCTCGACACCCTTAGCTGCTCATTGTGTTGCGCCCTGGCCGCATTTTCGTGGCTAGTTAGGGTGCCCACAGGCAGTGTAGCCATCGAGCAGCAAGTCACCATCTACCAGGTTAAAATTACTGTGAGAGATTTTTAGGTAGATGTCCGTATCTCACTCCATAACCCAGTTACCCGGCCCACTAACATCCCATCCACATAGCCCAAACCAAGTTAATCCCTCCCTGGCAATAGTTCGGCAGCTATTGAGGACTGTCCGTTAGTGCATCTCAAAGGTACATTAAGGGATAGACCTCCGTAGATGCAGCCATCTCACATTTTAGATAAAAAGGTACTAAAAGGCCTCTTCATGTTGGCTTTGGCCCCATGAACGTCTCAAAGGACCGGGTCCCTATGGACCCGTGGCTGAAAAGTGTACCAACATAATAATAATAATAATATATTTTTATTTCAGATAATTGACCGAGCGAGCGAAGCGAGCGAAGCGTCTCAGTTTCGAGATTAGCCAAAAATTCTTTTGTCCGTCTGTCTGTCTGTCTGTCTGTCTGTCTGTCTGTCTGTCTGTCTGTCTGTCTGTCTGTCTGGCTGTTCTCGCCTACAGGTCGCATTTCTTAACCGATTCTCATAAAATTTTGTAAGCAGGCTCAGCAACTAAATAGATTTTTTTTGTCGAGCCAGTTTTTCGAAATTTTTCAAAATGGCGGAAATATGGGGGTTAAAAATTTTAAAACTGTCATATATCCGCCATTTCAGAATATTTTCAAAAATGTCATTAGACTTTTTTGTTGCCATTATAAAAACGCATTTTTTTTAATTGAACAACTTTTTTGTCTGGACAACTTTTTTATACGTTATACTTGAACGGGTTTAGGGTGACTCGCGAAGTCTAGCTGACTGAGCCGTGACGGATATACAACACAAAATCTTCTTACAAAATATTGAATTCAGTCCAGGTTACTGAACAACTTACTTAAAAATACATGTCTCCCGTGGGAATTAAACGTTACCCGCGACTTCCGAGTTACAAGGCCAATGTCTTAACCACTGTTTTTAAGAAAAGAAGTAAATTTACAAATATTTGTTGCGTACATTCAATACCATATAGTTTACAAAAAGCAATAACTACGTAGGTAGATGTCCAACAAAAATTTTAAAACTCTTAGAACTCGCTATGGTTATTTTTTCATAAGTTTACAAGATTGACTTGATTTTTAGGGTTCCGTAGCCAAATGGCAAAAACGGAACCCTTATAGATTCGTCATGTCTGTCTGTCTGTCTGTCCGTCCGTATGTCACAGCCACTTTTTTCAGAAACTATTAGACCTATACTGTTGAAACTTGGTAAGTAGATGTATTATGTGAACCGCATTAAGGTTTTGACACAAAAATAGAAAAAAAACAATAAATTTTGGGGGTTCCCCATACTTAGAACTGAAACTCAAAAATTTATTTTTCATCAAACCCATACGTGTGGGGTATCTATGGATAGGTCTTTAAAAATGATATTGAGGTTTCTAATATAATTTTTTTCTAAACCGAATACTTTGCGCGGGAGACACTTCCAAAGTGGAAAAAAGTGTGTCCCCCCCCCCGTAACTTCTAAAATAAGGGAATTATAAAACTAAAAAAAAATACATGATGTTCATTACCATAAAAACTACCAGCGAAAATTGGTTTGAACGATATCTAGTAAGTAGTTTTTTTTAATACGTCATAAATCATAAACGGCAATTTACCTTTCATTTAATCAACTCAAATATAAAAACTCAAAAAAAAAACATACTACAAGACTTTTATATTATGTTATTTGCTACTACGGAACCCTTCATGGGCGAGTCCGACTCGCACTTGGCCGCTTATTTCTTAATCGTATGACTTTTTGTTGTGTAATTGTGTTCAATTGTCATGTATTGGATTGCTTGCTTGCTTTGCTTGGTAGTAGAAGATATGATCGCGAGGTCTAAGTTCGTGGCGAACTACTAGTTATAAATCCATATAGTGTTAGTAAACTTAACCTATATTAGTACACAAAAAGAAACGCAAATTAACTAAAAATTCTACTTTTTCCGTATTTCGGCATTCATTTATTGGGAAATATAACAAAACAGAAAAGTGTGTCTGTCTGTACATTGAATATACTTCCAAAAAAAAAATTGGGGACGATGATGATATAGTAATAAAGTAAGAATTTAAAATCAAATGTCTGTCTGTTTGTCTGTGTGGTATATCTGTGTGTCTGTTTGTACACGCTAATCTCTGGAAATACTGCACGGATCCGAATGTTTTTTTTTATATAGCTGTTAAACCTGGACAGCATATAGGGTATAAATGATTTTGGAAAACGGAACACCTGATGCAGAACTATAATGGTCCAGCTAAACTATAAGAAATATAAAAATGACGCCTTAGTAAACGTTGTTCAGCCTGATGAGCATTTTCCAGAGACATAAAGTCCACGCGAACGAAGCCCGAGACTTCGTTCGCATATATTATGAAATAATATACAACTAGAATAATACATAGATATTCCTAAAACTGTATGCAGTTTTACACATAGTTAAGTATTACGTCTCAAATATGCGTTTCAGCTCTTAACAGGCTAGCTAGTTAGCTTATCATAAACTTATAATTATAATATAATATAAGTCAAATTCCGCCGTCAATTGTCACACCAATTAAGACACCATTTGTTCAAGATAAACTCCACTTCTTGATAACAGCAGTACAGACTTGACTTTATAAGCAATCGCACGTGTGTACGAATATATTATATCGGTTACTAACTTAAAATTAAACGCAAAATAATGTAAATTGATTTTAATGTTGATAGCAATAAGGTTTACAGTTAATACAGTTTAAGTTTGTTTCGTCGAGAAAATAATATAAAGTGACCGAATCAAAAATCCGTCAGTGAAGTTTAATAGTGTTTGTTAATAGTGTTTTTTGATTTCGTGGTGTGTTCACGGAAACGAGTTATTTTTAAATCACGCACTAGACTACGGTGTTAAACAATTGTTATTGTTATTTAAACAGATGTTTTGAATTCGAAGCCAAACGTTGGTTTTTTTTAGAGCCAAGCTGATTTTTCCGGATTTTTTTCTCAAAAATCTAAATTGAAATATTTTTAAATATGAATTTCTTTGGTCCTCTCCTGAAATAGCGAACCAGAAGAAGATTTTCTATACATAACCTATCACTTCTTTAGCCCTAATGGGGCAGACACAGCATTTTGGGTCTTAGATTGGGTCAGAAATGTTGTTCTATTATATTCAGATTTAATGTTATTTTCTCGGTGTTTAATTGTTTTATTTCGGATTGCTTCTTGACGATCTCAACACGCTAGTCCGCCAACCCAGAGGTTCTGATAGGTTCGAGGCCTTTTTCAAATTGGATGTTTATCTATGTGTGTATTATTTCAAAATATTGTATCATTAAGGTTAGTAATGTGATTTGTCCAAGTATTTATATTATATTAGTAAAGTCATAAACAACGTCAATTTATTATAAGTACTTAACTATTTTAGATGCTTACCGTGCAGCATTTCTCACACAATCAGCGTATTCCGCTTCTTCAAAATATGCAACATGTCAAAATTCATAGGAATGTGCAAACCTTTTGTGAAAAGGGGGCCGGCGCAAAAGATTGCATTAGCCATTCAGCGCAGGAATGCAGCCAGTGTTCTTTGCACCATGCCACATTAACAACATTTAGATTTTTAAATTAATTTAATATAGATTTTTACTTTGGTTTTTTTTAGTTTCATTGAAATTGTAATTTATTATTAATTGTTTAAATAAATTTAACTTTGTTAGAAAAAAAATATAAAATAACATTTTCCTTATGTACAAAAGTACTAAAGTCAATGATCTTATATCGCAGACCGTCTCGTCTTCGATTGTATATTTACTCTATCCATTTTATGTTTGAGAATGTATGAGATACATACGCAGCTATAAATAATGTTTGTTATGTATAAGACCAGTTTCCGGACATTCTTAGAAAAAACTGGTTAAGAGTCAGACTCGTATTTAGGTCGTATTTAAGTCAAATAATCAAGTTCAAACTCTTAAAAAAGGGTTTTCTTGTATGACGACCCCTTTAATTTTTTAACTGTGTATTATTTTTAGTATTAATTGTTACAATCAGCAGAACCGGTGAAATTTCATGTTTCTAGCTATTAAGGTTCACAAGATAGAGCCCTGTGACAGACAGACAGACAGCGGAGTCTCATTAATAAAGTCTCGTTGGCAATAGGAGGAGTTAGTATTAATGGAGAAAAGATACATTTTATAAGATTTGCAGATGACATAGCAGCCCTTGGAAGCAGTTCACAACAGTTAGAAAAGTTAATAGAAGCAATGAACAATATTTTTAAAGAACATAAATTGAGTATAAACATAAATAAAACCAAGTCCTTAATTGTCTCAAAGTCAGGTCCAGTAATTAAAAATATCCAACTTAATAATAAAACAATAGACCAAGTTCAAAGTTTTAAATATTTAGGAACTATTTATCAACGAAGAGGCAAGATGCTCAGAAGATATTAAGAAGAGGATTGCTATTGCAAAAAGTACATTTAAGAGTAAGAAATATATATTTTGTTCTGGTATTAAAGAAAGTTTACGTAAAAGATTTATTAAAACATTTATATGGAGCACTGCTTTATATGGATGTGAAACGTGGACGATGACCAAAAAGGATAGAGATAGATTAGAAGCATTTGAAATGTGGTGCGAATAAAAAAAATAAGTTGGACAGAAAAAATTACAAATGAAAAGGTACTAAAGGATGTGAGAGAGAAAAGACAACTAATACAAATTATAGAAAATAGAAGAGGGAAAATGTTCGGGCATCTAATACGCGACGATGCGTTATTTTAAAACAATAATGGAAGGAAAAATAGAAGGAAAGAGAGGAGTTGGAAAACAAAGAAGAAAATTTATAGACCAAATAAAAGAAAAATTAAACGTGAAAACATATAAAGAGGTTAAGAACTTAGCGGAAGGAAGAGAGACATGGAAAGCACTCCACCTACAAGAGCCCAGCTCTTAAATATAAGAAGAAGGCAACTTTTGGGTTTGGAATACTAAAAAAGAAAAGTCAGAAGTACCCTTAACTGGCTGTCCTGGGTCAACCAGGCCCCCTTTTGTCACTAAGTGTCCAGTCAGTGACTATCCTTGGCCAGTGATCGTCAGACATTCGAGTGTCATGATCAACCCAATCCCACTTGTCCTGACCGGGGATCCAAGCTGACCTACGGAATGGCAACCTGGCATCACTACCACTAGACATGAGAGGTCGTCGAACATCACAAATTTCGATCTTTCAGTTTAATTTCGAGCTTACTTGTGTTATACAATAAGTCGGTTTAACTATGTCTATCTAACCTCTAACACTCGTCGAACATGAGGTCAATCAATTAGTATTATCAGAATTATCAGTATATCGTTATCAGGGGAATAAGGCCGAGCTCGAGACGTCGAGTGTTTGTCTGTCTGTAGATTGGACACTTGAGACTTCCATCGTAAACACGTCATGTATTTTTTTTTACGGTAATTATATTACGATATTTATTTATTAAGAATTTGACTGAAAACCTAAATTGAAAAAGAACTAAAATATATTTTTTAGTTATACTTATTTTGGCGCGATTGGGAAAAATAATGAAAGTGAATTTTTACGATGCGCGCGCACACTGACAGAAAAAAGCAACAGTATGAAGTTAGCCCACGATCTGGCTGTACTGTATCTATGTTCACGCTAAAGAAGTATAACTTCTAACTTATTTCTATTTATAAAGTATTTATTCACAAAGCTGTTGGCCGCAGCGTTGCACGAGCCTGATCAAAGTGGTTATTCTTTTTTAAATTCTATTAGCAGATATGTAACGAACACACACCACGGCATATTTTTTACATGTAGATTGGTCGTTTTGCAACTTTGGTTAATTTTAAAATATATTGGTCATTTTTCGAATTAGGTCTGTTTGTTACTTTGGTCAATTTTAAACCTTGGTCAATAGACTCCGGAAGGTTTCATAACTCCTAACCAAAAATCTGGTTAGAATAATTTAAACTGGAATCTACGTGTACATAATACATAACCTCCCTCGTATAAATCAGTCACTGTCGGTTAATACTGGCGGTGGTGACAAATCCAAGTATTAGACGTAACGAAAAAAATCTAGGACTTTAGATCAAATAAACTTCCAATAGTTATGAAAATAAAATAAACGCAAATGAATCTCATTACGCTACCTGATTGCACAGAATAAAATCTCGCAGTTTACGAGATCGAAAGCATACGATTACGATGTACGTCAGTTTGAAAGTCGTACCACCACCGCCACGAACACGATACACGAAATACATGCCACGTACACGAAATTCTGCAGTTTGCGAGATCTAAAGTATACGATTATTGAGTTACTATCCCATAACACAAGTCTCGAACTTACTGTGGGGCTAGCTCAATATGTGTGATTTGTCCGTATATATTTATTTTATTTACGACTAGCCGAAGCCTGCGACTTCGTTTGCGTGGACTTTATTACTCCGGAATGCTCATCAGGCTGAAAAACTCTTGCTAATGCGTCATTTTTATATTTCTTAAGTATAGTTAAGCTGGACCATTATGGTCTTGCATCAGGTGTTCCGTTTTCCAAAATCTATATCACAAAACAGGTTTCATTCGAATATGTCCAGTATTTCCGAAGACTAGCGTGTACAAAAAGACAAAGATGTAGACATTTTTTTTAAATTCTTACTCTATTACTGTCTTCATCGCCCCAAATATTTCTTTTGGTAATGTATTTAATGTTCAGACACATTTTTTTACAGTTTTATTATATGTATAGTTATAGGTACGTCAGATTCAATCTATGTCAACGATACATATTCTAATAATCATATTACAGGTATAGTGGAATCAGCTTCTAATAATTACGAAACGAATTAAAAATGATAACACTTAGTACTTAGGGCTGTTACAGACAGTCGCCGACTGTCGCAAACAGTCGCGTGACTTCAATCTGCCACAAACTGTCAAAAACTGTGGCGCGACACTTCACATCGCGCGTTCGATGGGACTCGGAAGTTTTCGATCGGGAACAGTCGCCGACGATTGCTGATCGTTGCCCACAAGTGTCGCTTGTCTGAAAGAGCGCTTAGTCTTACAATTTGTTAAAGTAAACTGAGAACTTCTTAAGTGATAACTGATATTGTTTTAATAGTAAATAACATACTTAACATTGTATTAATATTCTCTTTATCTATTTTACTTATTTGTAGGCTCAAGCTGATATGTTTTGGTTTATTATTGCTTTAAAACTTATAACTTGTTATTTAAAATCTTGTTTGAAATTTAGTAAAATAAAAAAAATACTGGAAATAAAAAAAAACATCTCCGTTAAAGTATAAAAGCAACTTCATTTTCCTTATATTGTTTTTATTTATTTATTTACCAATTTATGCAAAATATATACAGAGAATTCATAAAATAAAAGCTGTTCAAAGGCACTAAGGCCCAACGCAGACGACAGACTAATCCGTGCCGCACTGCCATAAAATCATATACAGTAAAGTCCGGCGCGCGTCGTGGGCGGTACTGCATAAGATTCCATGGGTTCTATTTTCACAGACTTTCACAGACTAAAAATTGCGTCACGGATAGGCTGTCGTCTGCGTTGGGCCTAATACTTATCTCAAAAAAGATCTCTTCCAGTAGGCCTGTGAGAGGAGATGTTTATGTAAGCGAGGCATACCACCGGTCACATAAAAAATTGTGGAGCTTCTCCGTGCTTCGGAAGGCACGTATAAGCCCGTATTGGTCCCGACTGTCATCATTGTGAGGCAGTCGTAGGTGTAGGTGTGTTCATACATAGAATTGAGAAAGAAGAAAATTAAAATGACATAAAACTACACAAAATACAACTTGCTACTAAAACATAGTCTGACCCTTTTTTTAAACATGTTCTAAGTTCTATACATTTTTCATTAACAAAACCCTTCAAGCCCAGTTAAATACATTTTAAAAGTATAATTTCTAAACAATGTATCCCATGACTAATGACTATTTCTTTGATTCATTGTGCTTGCTTTATGACGTCATTGATATAACTGATTATAAAGCATAGAGCCATAGAACAGGCTTACTAAACGTCATACTTATCAGACTGGAAATTCTATGATTCTTTTACTTTTAAGGGTTCCGCACCAGAAAATTAAAATCGGATCCCTTATAGGCTCACTCGTGCGTCTGTCTGTCCGTTCGTCTGTCACACGCATCATAGCCCATTTGCTCCGAATCTACTGGACCAAATCAGGTGAAATTTGGTAGGATGGTGCAATCCTATGACATATATACAGACATGCAGTGCAAAGTAATTAAATACATTTTTAAAATAAGGGTCATTCCGAAATTTAAAAAAAAAGGTTTTGCCAACCTTACTATGTCATATATCAAATGAAAGGGCTAATTTTAAGGACTTCAAATATATTTATGTTATTATTATAAAATAAATACTTTTGATTTTATTAATGAAAGAAGACGAAAATTGACCTGTATTCAAAACTACTGAGACTGAGCATAAGCTATATTTTATCTTTCATAACGCGGGCAATGCCGCGGAAACAGCTAGTTTAACATATAAATTCCATCAAAATAATTGGTCAAGTGCGTCGGGCCACGCCCAGTGTAGGGTTCCGTAGTTGCAAATGCCAACTTTGAGTTCATGCCACTAAAAACGTCTAAAAACTAATTATCTATTGAATTTGTATGAAATTTTCTTTTTCCGAGTACATTTTATGGGTTGTTCGCCTATAACTTTTTAATTTGTAAACCCTACTTATCTCCAATAGTTTTTTTTTAAACTACATTATATATACTATAGCTGTGAATTTTTTCACGTATCCATATATAACCGTTTAGCAGATAGAGGGGGGGACACTATACTCCAACAAAAATTTCCACTTTAAACTCAAATATTTCAGAAACGGACTTCTAATCGAAAAATGGTGTTTACAAGCTCACAATATTTTTGAAAGACCTTTTCAACGATATGCCACATAATGTGTTTGTCTAGAAAAAAAATATTGACTACCTCTTTAGTTGTAAGGCAGCTAACCAAAAAAAAAATTATTTACCAGTTTGTTTTTACGACTTTTTTGCCATGATTAATATACATATCCATGCCAAATTACAGCTTTCTAGTACTTATAGTATCTGAGTAGGACCGCGGACGGATAGACAGACAGACATGGCGAAACTATAAGGGTTCCTTGTTTACTACGGAACCCTAAAAATGAGTTTTGCAACCTTAATATTCAATTATCAAAATATCCTTGAACACGTTATCGAATTTATAAATTCTAATGAAGTAATATTCTTATACAAATATTAAAAGTTGCTTGCCTACTTTTCGTGTGTGCAAGTGGCCAACACTAGTGTCAGATGTTTTAAGCTGCCAAAGGCATAGCTTGACGACTGTGACTGTAAATACGGGGCTTATACGTGCCTTCCGAAGCACGGAGAAGCTCGAGAAATTTTTATGCCACGTGTGGTCACCCATCCAAGTGGCATAAAAACACCCAGGTGGACAACACCCAGTCTCGCTTTACTTGCGAGAGCGCTAGTAATGCGCATCCCCGTCGGGCCACCGAGCACCTCGAATATTAAAAGAATAATAAACAAACTAAATATAAATAAATTCATTAGGTCTAACAAAATATACTGAAACTATTTTAAGGGTGAATTCAGTCCGTGATAGTGAACAACTTTCCCCAAGAACGTGTGTCGAAATATGAAAACAAATGTTTGCCTTCGGATCGGTCAACTTTTATAGGGAAAATTTATTTCGTACCCATCATGGACTAAACTCACCCTTAAAATAGTTTCAGTATATTTTGTTAGACCTTATATACGGATAAATCACACGATTGAGCTATCCCCAAAGTAAGTTCGAGACTTGTGATAACGATACTATATTTTTAAGTGTAAATAAACATCCAAGACTCAGGTCAATCTGAAAAAGATTATTTTTCATCTTGATCGGACTGGCGATCGACCCAGGACCTCCGTTGTGATAGCCTGGCATGATGACCTGGCCACAGGTCGTCAAAAACTCTAGCGAAATACATATCATATTGAGAAAAAATAATTGTGTTTTTTAGCATACCGAAGATTTGGTTTACTATACAAACTAATGTATGAATAATTTAGTAAATAAACTAAATAAACTGTCGTAGTGTTTAAAAGTGCAAAAAATATAAAGTAACATAGTGTATTTATTAACTATATGTAGTGTAAACAATTGTAGTGGTGTATAAACTATTTTTGGAGAACGTAGTAAAAAAAAAGTTGTGTTAAACAAAGAGAGAGTGCCTTTTATAGTATTGTGATGTAGAATATACACGTGACAATGGATCCTCAAGAATTGGTGCCATTAGAATGTAAGTATATACTTGTTTTTCATGTGTGTAAGTGGCCAACACTGCTGTCAGATTTTTCAAGTTGCCAGGTGTTTAATGTAGCTTCATATAGCTTGACAACTGACATACAATAGGGTTGTGTACTGGGTCAAAAATATATTATTGAAGTGAAAACTTCTTTAGCGGTTGTGCACTTTTTTTGGAATGAATATAAAAAATTTTAAACTCGCGTCAGGACACGTGGCCTGATCGAAAATTCGTAAGACGGCGCAGGGCGCTTGCGCGAATGTTCGTGTGTGTTTATGTTACAGCGTGCTACGCGCATCCATGGATGGTGACAGCTGATGGCTCGACCGTCTGTGTAGTGGCCATACTGCTGTGTATTTAAAAATGATTTTGTTGAAAATGAATTTGGTCATGCTTGTGACATTTGTGACAGACTGTGGTTCAGAAAAGATTTGAAATATTTTATACTGATAATTAAAGCAAATCGTGCTAAATTATTCCCTAACCATTCCAAAATATCAAAAATGCACAACGTTAATATTCAAGTTTTCACTTCTGCCGGCACTCCCAGAGTGCAACCCGTCGTTTTTTTATACATACATACATACATACTATCACGTCTTTATTCCTAATGGGGCAGACAGAGCATTTTGGGTCTTGCGGTTCTATGCAGAGCCCAGGGCCGCAAGACCCAAAAGCCACTTTTAGCGTCATGGTGGGCGAGAAGATGGAAAAGCAATCAATACAGTGATGGGTTGCTAGCCGCATCGCCTGTTAACATGATTTGCATTTTTGCCCATTCCCTCGATCGGCTTTTACGATCTGCGTGGGAAGAGAAGCAGCTGGTACATTCTAAGTTTTTTTATTTCTCCCAGACCAGCATGGGAGTATTTAAATTATTTTATTTAGTCCGTTATTCAAAAATAAATAACTCATATTTTTTAGTTTAGCAAAGTAGTCAAAATTCCCGAATATACAGCGCTTCGAAGTTTCGGAGTGCCATATCATATAGAATTCGTAGCCAATCGTGACGTCACGCGAAATTTAAATGCGCTGTATCTTCGTCATTATTTGCTCATGAGAGAAAAGGAAAATAAGTTTGGAATATCCAAAAGAGCACGCCTCAAAGGGTCCATAATTTTTTTTTTTAATTCTTACGCATTTAGAAGAATAAAGATATATATAGATATACTAAAACTATGAAGAACAGTCAATATTTTTTTTGTTTATTTAATAACAATTAAACCACATCGAATCAGACCCTGAAAAATGAAAGGGTTCTATTCCTGAGCATACTCAAGCGTAAGAGAAAAAAAAAGACTCGATTAAGTAAAGTATTTCGGGCGTTATCGTGTTAACAAGAAAAGCCTCCGCACATGCAGACACACGGACGTCCAAGACAGAACTTTTTTAAACTGTTTTTTACTAGTTTAAATAACAAAAATGACATCAAAAATATCATGAGTGTTAAAAATAGTGTTTTTTTCTTAATATGTGTGTGTATATCTTACAAGTGCAATGTATGATACATATAGACATTTTAAGTTTGAAAAATTAGATGTTTTGCGCGAAGTGACAGTAGTACCCACCTCAACGCTTCGCTTATGAGGCGTGCAATACGTAAACCATACTTTTTAAAAATCTATCTAATTAGTCAAAAATTTTTTTTGCCCATATTCCTATTATGAGCGTAGGAAAGGGACCGACGTATTATTGTCACTTCTTTATCGAGTGAGCGAATAGGGTTTCCAAAAATAATTGACATCAGGTTGGTAACACTGTGACGTCAGGTCCAATCAACTTTTGTGATTGGAGCATCAGTTGACGGCTTATTTTGCTTTTTAAATGTATCTAATAACAGACCTAATGACCCATTGCCAATATGGCATTCTTACCCAACCTTCAGACCAAGCAGGAAATATATGTAGCTGATGTTATAAAATTTGTGAATAAGTAAGCTATGTTGTATAATAGTAGACTTAATTGACCCCCGACAAAAACAGGGGTGTTATAAGTTTGAAGCTAATGTCTGTCTGTCCGTCTGCGGCATCGTAGGTCTCGAAAGATAGACCGATGTTAATGGAACTTATTAATCAAACGAGGCAATGCCATCAAGTTTAAGCTTATATCATTTATGTTATGAAGTACCTAGGCTTTACAGTAAAAGATTGTACAATTTTATTTACCAATTTATTTATTTATTTACCAATTTATGCACACGGAAAAAATATACACAGAATTCATAAAATAAAAGTTGTACAAAGGCACTACTTATCTCAAAAGAGATCTCTTCCAGTAGGCCTGTGAGAGGAGATGTTTATGTAAGAGAGGCATACAGGCGTGTGTTATTTTTTTTTTCTAAAGACGTTTGTCCACAGCTGGCCTGCCCAGACCCCCACGGGCCACTGTTGGGCGACACTGCAGCCGGATAGCATCACAATCGTGTATACAGGGCCCAATACGGCTCTGTAGGATGTTGCTTCTGCTAATACTCCTGCCGTCTAGTTTTATATTCGTGCCCTTATATTTAAGGTGAGTGTTCTTATGTTCATGTTATTTGTTATGCAACTTATCACTTTTTTTAACCGATCCCCGAAAAGGACGAGGTTATCAATTCGTAGCGATCCGATAGCAAAAAAATTACGTATGTTCACTGTTTATTCGAAGACGCCTGGCTGGACCCGTAGACATAGAATTTTTTCTGGACCTATTTGGAAAATTCTTTTTTTGTTTGAAAGAGCATACTTTTCAGGTGGTCCCGTCGAAATTTACAAATGAAACTAATTAAAAGTCGGGGTTTTTTTTAGTTTGCCTTAATAATAATAAATTTGTTAACACTTATCTGTACTTAATTTAAAAGCCTTGTAATCTAGAGACAGGGTTATTCCAAAAGTATACACAATATACAAGGCAAAATTGCAAGATCAATTAATAATACTGCCGCGCGGCGCCGCCAGCCGGACGGCCGGAGTTCATGAGGTCACGTGGCGGTTTTGGACGGGCGGTAACTACGTGGACTCGATCGAAAATCTTTTTCGCAACTTTTTTTTTCATACGGATTTTACATACGGATAAATGAATTAAAAAATTTCTTACGACATTTTTCTTTACAAAACCAAAGAATAGTCGTTTTAAAAAGATTAGAACCCCATACTTCCTTTACATTCTAACATTTCATAATCATTATCTAGATTCGCAACTGTTATCATATCTTGTTCCAGATACCGAGTGTTCTCCGGCCAGATGTACCCGATGAGCATGACCGACATGAGGCTGATAGACAGCAAGATATCCACCACCTGGTGCCAGGTAGGTCGGTATTGCCAGGACATTGTCAATTCTCCTTTCCCTTACAGCCACTTACGTAAATTATAATATAATAATAATCATATTGTTTATTTCAGACCATGGTTCATAGAAAGTTAGTAAAAAACAAAGTACTTATCCTAATGTTAATAATTTCCAAGACAAAAATATTAAGACAAAAATTGGTATGAAGAATGGAAAAATATTCTTATAATCCATCGGTTAGATTATTAAAAAATATTGTACACGTATTTTTTCTTTTTTCTGAGAAACCAAAAATGACAAAGATACAGCGCATTTAAATTTCGCATGACGTCACGGCTGGGTATGATTTTTACTTAGCGGTGACGTTGCAAGCCCCACTCCAGAACTTTGACGCTCTGTATCTTTGTGAATTTTTACTTTTGTGGTAAACTGAAAAATATGGGTCCATTATTTTTGGATAATCTAAAAGACGGACTAATTGGAATAATACTTTTCTGACCCTGTCGTCATCTCACACGACTAGCAAAAAAGTGACAAATGAAGTGTTGAATATACTTTTAAAATATTTATTTCATTTCATTAAGTCATATTTAATTATTTAGAGTACTACTTTATTTAAATAATAGGAATAAAAGATTTTAATGTTTTCATTATTACCATAAACCCTCATAAACTACTACTCATAAGCCCTCTAGTGACAAGGAATAGAAATAATTATGTTCATAGGGCTTACAAATCAAAAAGTTATAGGCGATCAACTACACGGAAAAGGTAAATTTCATACAAATTTAATAGAAAATTAATTTTTTGACTTTTTTAAGTGGCGTGATCTCGAAGTTGGCATTTGCAACAACGGAATCCTACACTGCGCGTAGCCCACTTGACCAATTATTACCCTTTGGGTACGGAACCCTAAGAATATTACCCGAGCCTGCATTATCTAGTGCAACAAAATATACAAGCTATTAACACTACCTATTAGATAATAAACGCGCCTACTAAAACTTACAGCAGAGTATAAAAATTATCAACAAACAAAGTAATTGAACCACCGAGTCGCGACCGATAGCTTATCTTGAGTTTTTATCTCCCCGTTATAGACTAGAGGCGACAGGCGGAAATGTGAAGATTAAAAATTGTAACTTTTTAGATTAAAAAAATCTCGGATGTTTCTGAAGAATCATTTAATTCTTTGCGTTGTGGCTTACAAAAAAAATGACGTTCTTAATTTTTTTTTAATGTAAAGATTAAATGTTTTATCTTTTTAGATTATGACCTCAGACGTTGATAAATAATCATTTGATTCTTTGTCTTCTAGCTTACAAAAAAAATCTTGTCTCCTTTATATTTTTGAATGTGAAAGAATATTTTTTTGTTTACTTTTTAGATTATAAAGATCTCAGACGTATTTGAATAATCATTTTATTCTTGCTGTTATGGCTTACACAAACAAAAATCCTGGGTCTTTTATTTTTTTTATGCGGTCTATAGCTAAGTTTTATAAAAATTGGTAGGTCGTTTAATATTAATAGGGAATTAACGCTCGAAAGTCAGGGTTTTGTAGTTTACTGGCAAAAAACAAGATGGCGCTAAAGCGCGCTGAAAATGGCGCTAAAGTTTTCATTTACAAACTTTTTTATGGTCTTCAATTTTTGTAACTTCATTCCAACCGAGTGTTCCACCACAATACTCCATTTTATTATGATGTCACCTAGAATTTACCCAATTGTAAGATTATCAACTACTCTTTTATTTCCGGACTTGGAACCACTTGTACCACCATTTTTTTAAATTATATTATCATGTAATGAAAGTATCACGCCCATTGTCTACGCGCGTAATTTCCACCTAAACTTCTTGAGAAATATGTTGCTTATCTCTCTGACTATAAAACTAAATAAAATAAGAGGTAAAGATTAAGAATTGTATGACTGCAAATAACATCTGTACTACTCAAGGTTGCCATTATTTATTATGAATCTAAATGAGGTGTTTTATACTCAAGTCAAAATCATCATTACATGGAAGTATATCAATACACAACGTGGAAGGGACATACCCGTAATTAATCAAACCACAGGCGATACGAGATCACTATAGCATAATAAAATTAAAATAAATTCTTAAACAAATTACCCGGGCGGCAGCACACTTTTGTATGGAAATGCCATTTTTTTTTTGTTCTTTTACTGTTATTTTAATATAACTATACTAAAAGTTATCTAGTATCAAATCTTGCAACTCAATTTTCAACCATTTATCCAACTTTACTATACTTACATAACTAATTATGTGACTCGGATGACAATACATTATTATAGAGTCAATAAGCTCTTCTTATGATAGAACCGAAAGGTGGCAATAAGAACCCTATAATGAAACATTTTGAAAATGTCGCAATCCCATCGAACTAGGCTTATTGCATTTGTTGATTGTAGCATCGTTTTCTAACACATTTGTCTAGTGAATCATCCACTGACTTAACTTTTCGCATTTCGATAGAACTCCTTTTACGAGTACGACTGTCTTTTTATGTACTTACCTTAAGCCTGTACGAAATGATGAAGTATTTTGAAAAACTTGTATCTTTTTTTCCAGAGACAAGTCGTCAAATCCAACACGACTTTCAACGCATTCGTGGTGCCAGGTCCTCCTGAATTCAGCCAAGAGTTAGTCCCGGTGTCTATGACGAGGAAGTTAGAACTGGAGGATGACATGAAAGAATACTGGGGGTTTTATCTGCTGAAGGGATCCAGCGTCACAGTTTCTACTTGTGTTAGGTTAGTTTTACCTGGTAAAACTATAGAAGGTCTTAGAGTTAAGGATGTTCAAGACCGTGCGAAGTGGAGAAGGGAAAGCTGGAAATTACAGCATTACAGTTAAGGATGCAACTGGGAATACGCCGAGACAAGAGAAAGACAAAACAAAGTATTCTCAAGAATTTGTTTATGAGACTTTGTTTATGAGAGAGAGATTCGTTAGAACCCCTTTTTTCTTGCACGAGTATCGTAAAAGATGTAGGTAGCATAGAACATGCAACATCTTGCATCATCTATGAAAAGAATCCATCTACTGCAAACAAACAGTTAAATCACTACGCTTGCTAACAGTTAATAACTTTAACATATTTACAATTGTAAAATTTTTTGTACTATGTATTAAAGTTTAGGCAGACGAGCAACAATGTGTCAGCTACTACTCCCGACCTTGTTGAGCTGTCCACTGCCACACACACACATTCGCTCGTCTGCAAGATCTCTAAATTATTCTCTGATGGTGTCAAACCTTACTCTTGAATCCATCGTTTCGTCTTGTTATCTAGCTACTGAAGACATTCTTCAATTTTTAGAAGGCCCGGCGCATCTCTTATCATGATCAAAGGCTACAAACACCTCAAGGAATGCGCGTACATCGGAGATGATTCTTCGGAAGAGCTGGATGAGCTGAAGGAAGCTAACAAGCTAGGCTTGCTGTCCAACGATGAACTGATGGAGAAGATACGGCAGTTAAACAAGGTCGATGGGAAGGCTAATAATCCAGGTAAAACGTCGTAGCATATTTACATACATATCTACAGTATTTTTCTGTACAACTCCAAATAAACACATCATGATCATATTAGGCACAGGAATTCAACTACTGCTGGACACTGAGGGTTTTCGAAAACATGAGATACCAAATGGGAACACAGTGAAGTCAGGTCCAATAAGCTGCTGTTATTGGATTTATTTGACGGAGGAAAAAACCCGTCAACTGATGGTCCAATGATAATAATCGATTGGATCTAATGCCACTGTGCCACAATCTGGTGTTCCATGCTTTTGAAAACCCCCTTATACCTATTTTATCATCATTTTTAAATGCTCATCATCTTGACTGTTTGAAGAATAAAATTTGAAATTGAAGATAACTTTAAGATGAGGCCGTATCAATCTTTTACCAAACAACAAAATTTAAATATAATTTGATGTAATTCGATTTATATTTTTCTACTTTGGTCGTATCCTTAACCTCACAGTCTGTATGATTCACCACTATAAAGATTTTGAAACTTCGTCTTCAACTACTTTTGCAGTGATAATTTCTGAAGTAGCTGACACGTGTAGCCCATATCTTATCAATCGTTATCAGATGTTAACGAGTTATTCAAACTTATGAAAGCATTTGAGCCAATAGATGTTGAACGACCTACTGACAAACAAAAGTCTTGTGAGATTACATAATGACACACTGCCGCGCTGTTTGGTTGGAATAATAACACTGTTATCTTTCTGAATTAAGTTGTCATCCGGTTAAAATTAAATACGTAATAATCATGTATAGTCAGTTTAAGTCCAATGTTGTTTATGACCTCTCTCAAAATTTTCAAATTCTCTCCTTTATCAATGGCCTCTCCCTTTACTTTTTTTTGATCATCTGTTCATCACAACTTGCCAGCAACTTTATTCATATCATATCTTCTCTATTAATACTGGGAAATAGGAGAGCCATTTAACTTTTTCTTTCTTTTTTTTATTTGTCTGTCCTTTTGATCCCTTATTCACAACTAACCAACCACTTTTGTCATAACTTATCTTTTGTTACTGGGAAATAAAGCCATTTCACTTATTATTATTTTTTATTTGTCCGTTCTTGTAATCTCTTCTTTCACAACTTGCTTCTCTTTATTTATTTTTTGCAGAAACTATGAAAAGGCATAAAGCCGGCGTCAGCTTCCACGATCCGAGCCACGTTGCGAATGTCACATCCCCTGACACAGTCCCTACAGTCGACGTTACGGATCATGATCCAAAGGTAATGAAGTTTTTACCTGATATTATGGTATTAGCAGATACCGTGGTTTCCGGCCTAAAAGAGGCTTATATCCCTCTCTCGCTTTCTGCAGGTGTAGTGATGTAAGTGGCAACTAAAGGAATAAGCACATGCAATCATCACTTGCAAGGCTGATAGACGTCCCTACGTCTTTCAGCCTTGCAAGAGATGGTTGCATCTCAACCCTTGGTTTCCTTGTCCTTTTTGCACGTTCTCCAGCATTTTTAAGTGCACTCTCAATGGCTTTTTCGGTATTTACAGGAATATTGTTTAATATTTCAGGAGCTCCGCGAGATTCTCGAACGCCTGTTGTACCGACCGCCTTCTCATCTGATGGCGCTGCCAGCGCTCCATAGACACAGGGACACGAATGTCGACAGAGATGAGCGGAAATTCTTGATTTTTAATGGTATACATAACAAAACTTTACTAAAAACCTAATATTACATTTCTGTATATTTTACTAACTCTATCTTCATATTAAGCTTTCGATATATCAGATTCCATCTTCCATGCCACTTTGGAACACTCACGTGCACTTGTATCCGAAAAGATCTGGAAAATTTCTGTTTTTTTTTAGGAAATTTTTCAACCAAAATTCTCGAGAAATGTTGAAAATTTAGGGAAATTTTTAAGGAAGGATATTTTTAATTTCTCGGGACATCACGAGCCGTTGTTACTACTCGGGCAATCCAATTATTCTATTGAAAAACGCTACAAGCAATAAACAATTTCAGCAGAAGTAACAAGTACATAAATAAAATCAATTTTCAGATATCGATGGCAAAAACAGTGAAGAAGATAAATCAGCACCAGACGAAACAACACATGTTAAAACTACATCCACTACAAGTAAACCAACCACTACAACGAAACCCGCAGCTACTACAAAATCAACAGAAATCAAAACAAGTACAACAGAAAAGGTTGAAACTCTTACTACTGCTCTTGATGGAGAAAGAAAATCAAAAACAACTGAAAGAGAAGAAACAACTACTGAAGGATTAAGAATCGTAGCTACAGAATATACAACACAGGTAAGAAATAAAAGAAAATTCCTCCAAGCCGGTCGAATTTAGGGCTAATTTTCCAACTTTTAAAACTAATTTCCTTTTGAATTTGTATGAAATTTCCCTTTTCCGAGTACATTTTATAAGTTGATTACCTATAACTTTTTAATTTGAAAACCCTACTTAGGTCTGAAAATACCAATATTTACTATAGCTATGATTTTTTCACGTGTCCATATAAAACCATTTAGAAGATAGAGTGGGACACTCTTGACTCTAGCAAAAATTTGCAACCAAATATTTCAAAAACGGATCCCTAAATCGAAAAATGGAGTTCACAAACTTACAATATTTTTATATGACCTACTCAATGATAATACACACGATGGGGTGGTCGACAAATATTGTGTATGGAAAAAAATATTTTTACTACTTTTTTGGCATGATTAATATAACCCATAACAAATTACAACTTCCTTGTACTCTGTTGACTTAAACCGCGGATAGACAGATGGACATATTGAAACTATAAGGGTTTCTTGTTTATTATGGAACCCTAAAAAGAAATTTACATGTTTCCTGAGCAAATGTTTGCTCTGCGAATTATCTAATCAGCCATTAGGCTGAATATTCTTTGAGCAAATATAAAAATATGAATATTTGTGGAAATTTTCCGGCAGACAGTATTATCTACGATATGTATTTGAATGATCTGCATTATGTAATTGTAAATAGCGCAGTGTGTCATATAAAGATAAGCAATAATGGATAAAGTTATCCTTTTGGTTATACATACTCGTATTGTTAGTGTAATAAACTGCTATGAAAAATATGGCGTCATGATTATAAGATGATGCCACGATGCGTTCTTTAAAACAATAATGGAAGGAAAAATAGAAGGAAAGAGAGGAGTAGGAAAACCCAGAAGAAAATTTATAGACCAAATAAAAGAAAAATTAAACGTGAAAACATATAAAGAGGTTAAGAACTTAGCGGAAGGAAGAGAGACATGGAAAGCACTCCACCGACAAGAGCCCAGCTCTTAAATATAAGGAGAAGAAGATTATAAGAACAAGTGATTATTGCAAAAAACTAACCATAAATCCGACCGCTTGAAAATTTTTCTAACTTAAAAATTGAGCAATAATACCTATCTTATAAAATGTTATTTTTCAACACACTTGCTCCCAAAGTGGATTTAATATCACGGGTTTTAAATATACTTAAATAAAGCAGCTCATAAAACACCCGTGTGTTATAAACGCAAATTCTATAGACGCACTATTTGGTATGTCATGCTTCAATTTATTTTTTTCAAATTTCAAAATGGCCCGTTTTCGCCGCGCTGATTTTAAAAAGTAAAACAGCGGGAAAGCAACATTGTTTTGTTTATTGTTTATTACATATTGATAACATTTTGTTACAGGTCAATATAATAAAAACTTAGAATTATTCAGCACATCAGTACACATAAAATTAGGTGTAAACACACATATCATACATTTTTAATAATATAATAGATCTCATCAATTTAAATATATTTCATTGGCACAATTCGTCAAATGAGTAGGGGGCTCGTTCTATCAGCCATTTTTTAACTTTATTTTTAAAGATTTTAATATTATCAGCTGCTCTAATCTCCTGTATTGTATGATTGAATCCGTAAAGGCTATATTTTTTATTGAAATAAATACAGGACACAATAATTATTTAACTAAAAACTAAATAACTTACCTAAATTAAAATTACCTACATAAACTACATACAATTAAAACAAAGAAAAAAACTACAAATTAATATTGAGTATAAAATATATAACTAATCGAAGAGCCCGCCCCAGATTGTACCGGGCTGATTGAATTTATTTGCAATAAAATAAACAGTTTATTAGGTATTTTTCTTTTATAAATAAATAAATATATAATATTTATATTTCTTTTATATTCCCACACTCAGCTCTAAATATTTTAAACACGGCTTTACTTACGTAGTCTAATCGGCCTTTTCCGACTACACCGTGAATAAAATCGTATTTAAAATATTTACTTATGTCATCTTACATTAGTTTTAATAATGTTACACTCGGCTCTTTTACGCCCTCACCTTCAGTTTGGGCAGAAATTCCGCCTCGTGTGTTATAACCATTTTTTATATTATTTAATTCAATTTTTAATTATTTGTATTTAGTTCAGTTCAGTTGTTTTGTTAATAGTTATATTGAGGATATAATTTGTTTGTATGTGTGTCAAAGTTATTTATATGTTAATGTGCAAATAAAATGCTTTTTTAGAACGCACTTAATCGTTATGTACTATTATCAACAGCTACCCAACGCTGAACAACCAAATTCCAGAGAAGTATTTGAAGATGTCCTGCGAAGGCTGCAAGCTTTGGGAGACAGGGGGAAACGAGTGCTCGCCAGGCTGCATGAGACCATGGGAGTGGACGTTCAGGAGGTCAATATTTAATTTTGCTTTCATTACCGACTTCCAAAAAAGGATAAGGTTATCAATTCCGCCGCGATCTTTTCTTTTAATGATGTTAACCGATTATTCGAAGAAGCCGGGACCGATTTGGAAAATTCTATTTCCGAGGTTGTCTCATAGAAATTTTAAATCGCTTGTGTAGTTTGGGTCTTCTTCTTCTCATGTGTGTTAGTGACTAACACTAGTATCAGAGTTTTTAAACCGCCTTAAAGGCCTCTGACATGGTTTTAGGTAACGACCAATGTCAAAAACAGTGACCGGGACCGACGGCTTAACGTACCCTCCGAAGCACGGATCATTTTACTTATCAGACAATCAGGTGATCAGCCTACAATGTCCTAACCAAACTAGGACAACAACACAAAGTCGTTGCCCCCGCCGGGAATCGAACCCGCGACCTCCGGGTATGAGCCGAACGCTCTAACCACTACACCACGGAGGCAGTTAAGTTAAGTGTAGTTTGGGTGTAAAGTTTTAAGTTTAAAAAAATGATTCTAGGTTTTAAGTTTTTAAAATATCATCTGCGCGAGAAGAGAAGCAACCGGTACATCCTAAGTTTTTTCCTTTAAGACTATTTATTCTTTATTTAAAACAATCTAATTATTTATTACAAGTTCAAATAACAACTAAATTAAAAACCTTTCCTTTCCTTTTTACTAAACCAGCATGGAATCTTGGATCTTGCCTTGCAAAATTTTTAGGCGCTAATAAGTTGTTACGTTTTAAAGTTGGGGGAAGCCTATGTCCAGCAGTGGGCTTCCTGTGGCTGTTATGATAATAATGATTGATCATGTCCACTGCTGGATATAGGCCTCTCCCAAGGATTTCTAAAATGACCGAACTATGATGTTGATAAAGAGGGTATAATTATAAATCGCGTCGGGGGCGAAAACACATTGTTTGTATTTATTTGTATTTGTACCGCCATAACTGCCGAAGCGATGGTCCAATTTTGATGAAATTTGGTAGGCCTGTAGGAAATATCAATTTTCAAGTTCGTTGGGCACCAAAATTCAGTAGTTTTTTTAAATATTAATAAAAATGTCCGCGATTATGTAGCAAACGAAACCATAGCGCTTACTAACTTTGGATAGCGCCATCTAGGAGTTACTTAGGAAACTGAATTGTGAAACGCGAATAATAATCACGAGGTCTATAAAACCATAGCACGTTCTAACTTTGAATAGCGCCATCTAGGTGTTACTTGTGAAACGCGAATAATAATCGCGACGTCCAAGTTGCTAATTATAATTTGAACTCATTCCAGCCAATCCTGGATGCCAAGCCTAAACCTGATGTAATGTCCAGGATATCCGGCAGCGGTGAGGAGCTGGACCACCTGCGACAAGTCCTGGTAGAGGCCATAGACGAGGAGAAGACGAGGTACCAAAGACAACGTAGGTTTCTTTTTTTACATGATAGATATTTTAATATTAGCTGGTGCACGCAACTTTTTTTGGCGTAAAATTAAATAAGATTTTTTAAATTCTTGATATGCCAGATAGAAAATTTAAAGAAAGTACTTTGTGATAAGGCTTATTACGGAACCGATGATTACCGATGATCAAAACAAATTAGACTTTATGGTTAAGCGTTAGTGCTCAATGTTGCTTGGCACTGTAACGCGGATACGCAGTAACGTCCGTCTTGCGTACCGCTTTTGGAGTAACCCCCCTGTAACGTTAGTAATTATATTATCTTTGCCAGAGCCTTCAAACTTATAATATGCAACTATTACTGGTTAGCAAGTACTTACAAAAGTGGCCTCTACGCTACAACGAGGAACTTAAAACCACAAACAACAATGAATGAAACGATACCATATGTTCACAAGAATCATACGAGATGACGCAAGCAGTATCTACAACTCGATCTCAGAGTTTTTGCAACTGACTATATATACAACCCTCGACGATACACCGTCGGAGCCGCGGTTCCCCGCAGCACCAAGCCTGGTGGGAAGATCTCTCTTTACGGTCGAGTATTGATATACTCGACCGCAAAAAGAGAGAAGAGAGAGAGAGAAAGGGAGCGAGGTGATCCTCGCTCCCGCTACAACTTTGAGAGCGTTCATTAATCACGTGTTTTTTTTGGCATTTTTAACATTTTCAGAAAAACGTCGTGATGCAAGAGACGCGGCTCGGGCTAAGCGAGAGCTGATGCTGGGTCAGATCGAGCTGGAGAAGACTTTCAATGAAGATGATGAGGCCAGGGATTACGCTGCTGAAGAAGTAAGTATCATAAATTTCATATCTCGTGACGTTTTCCAGTGATTTATCGAGAAAAAAAAAATAACAAGAATAAAGTTAAATACAACTAAGTTACAAAATAAACTTATATCTACTAAATTAAGCTTAATAAAAAAAATTACATCTTGCCCATGCGGCATGGTTGCAAGAACGCTGGCTGCGTTTCCTCGCTGGAGAGCAATGCTGATCCGTTGAGCGAAAAAAAACGACGGGTTGCACTCTGGGAGTGCCGGCAGAAGTGAAAACACAGCAGTATGGCCACTACACTACACAGACGGTCGAGCCATCAGCTGTCACCATCCATGGATGCGCGTAGCACGCTGTAACATAAACACACACGAACATTCGCGTAAGCGCCCTGCGCCGCCTAAACGAAACAGCAGGCGCAGGCATACATTTTCGCCGCGTCGTAGAAAGAGAAGGGGATACTCCCTCTCCTACGCCGCGACAGCTGTCTACATTTTTTACCCATTCCAAAAAAAGTGCACAACGCCGCTAAAGCAGTTTTCACTTCAAAAAGCAGCCAGCCTTCTTGTCACCTGCGGCGGCTATTAGTCGCGGGGAGATCTCCTTAAACTTCATCGAGTTTACTCGTATTTCATTTTGGCCTCACAATAAATACTCTTACAATATTTTTTGTTCTAAAAATATATATTTATCATTTGTTCTCATCTATCCATTTTATCCCACTGTTAGATTTCCTCAAGACCATGGCATAACAAAACAAGGTATTCTCTTCCCGGGATGGAACTTGACTACGTCACAAAGTGTTGCCATTGATGGTTCTTTTCAGTAAATTTAAGGACTTTCTCAATTAGTTCATGAATATTAAATAAAATATTATGTAACTTAGCTATTTAGTATCTCGCGATTCTCGCGTGATTCATCAATTCAATATTTTATAAATTGATATAATGGATTATTAATTCAATTGGTATATAAAGTTCAAAAATGCATTACGCTCGGGTAATTTAATTTCACACATCAAACTGATGACGTAGTCAAGTTCCACCTACATCATCCGCTGTCACGGGAAGAGAATACCTTGTTTTATTATACCATGCTCAAAACTACCTCATAATTGCTTTTCCGTCCACCTCACAATGTTGTCTGACCAGATAGAAAAGCGGTACGGGTTTCTGATTGATAGGTGGAAGTGCGTCATATACTCCATCGTTTAGTATTAAGGCGAAATGGTAGCAGAACTCTGCGGAGGTGGTAAATATGACGATGTTTGGCTTTAATTTGCAACAAACACTGGTAGGACCTTTGAATTATTTTATAAACGACCGGTGAAAGTAATTGCGTTAGTAGTCTAGTTTTTTTTTTTGACAAAAAAAAACAACTCTTGTGGCGATTTTTTTTTAACTATCAATAATATTTTCAGCGGGCGTTCATGGAATGATTTGAAGGTCTTTCTGGAATTGTTGGAAGTCAAATTGTTGATTCAGTTTGTTTCGAAGGAGGGTGCCACTTCTGCTGGGTTCTGCTACCATTTCGTTTTTTAAAAAAACGACGGGTTGCACTCTGGGAGTGCCGGCAGAAGTGAAAACTTGAATATTAACGTTGTGCATTTTTGATATACGAACAGCAGGCGCAGGCATACATTTTCACCGCGCCGTAGAAAGAGAGGGGGATACTCCCTCTCCTACGCCGCGCCAGCTGTCTACTCTCCATCCGTCTTACGAATTTTCGATCAGATCACGTGTCCTGACGCGAGTTTAACATTTTTTACCCATTCCAAAAAAAGTGCACAACGCCGCTAAAGAAGTTTTCACTTCAAAAGTCGCTTCATGTAAGTATTCCAATTACAGGGTCTTCAACCCGACGGCTATGCAGAACACCACGAGCAAGTCAACGAAACCACAGCCTTCGACATGAGCAACTCTGAGTACTGGTCATCATTCTCCAGCAGTGAAGAAGCGCTTCTGGAGTGTGACGGCTTGATACTGAATCTACCTTTAACGCCGTCCGCTCAGTGCACCGATGATGCGTCAGAAGAACAATCCAATAGTGCTGCAAGGACAAACGCTTTGACGTACAAGTAATTCTTTTTTTTTTTCTACAACCTTGGAGATTCTCCCATGCTGGTCTGGGAGAAATAAAAAAAACTTAGAATGTACCAGCTGCTTCTCTTCCCACGCAGATCGTAAAAGCCGATAGAGGGAATGGGCAAAAATGCAAATCATGTTAACAGGCAATGCGGCTAGCAACCCATCACTCTATTGATTGCTTTTCTATCTTCTCGCCCACCATGCCGCTAAAAGTGGCTTTTGGGTCTTGCGGCCCTGGGCTCTGCATAGAACCGCAAGACCCAAAATGCTCTGTCTGCCCCATTAGGGATAAAGACGTGATAGTATGTATGTATGTATATTCATGAACCATGACCTAATGTACGGTAGAATTCTAAAGAGATCCTTCTACGTACAAAATCCAATCAAGAGCTTTGAAAGCAAAATAGTAGGTATTCATTTTCATAGCAGAGCAATCTGGTATTTACCTAATAAGATTTCCGAGAATATCTTCTGAGAAATATTGTTTCGACCATGAAAAGTCTTGGAATGATGTCAGGAACACAGTATCTGGACTGACTGACATCATAGATTGGAAATCTGTTTAATTTACTACGAGCAATGCATATCAATTGTTGTTTGTCATTGCTTAGTGAATAGGGTCTCAGCTTTACTATTTAAAATAAATAAATATATATGCGGGCAAATCACATACACTGAACTCCAAATTAAGATAAAATAATACTGAGGAACTTTTGTAAAGAAACGTGTACCGAAATATGAAAAAAAAAACTGATTTACTGTACACAAAAATCGGATCAACTTGTATGAAGGGCTAAAATCTATTTTTCATATTTCAATAAATTATGTTCCTTGAGGAAAATTGATAGGTTTCCAGGACTGAATCCAGCATACAGTATATAGTTAGACCAACAAAGTTTTTTGGTGCAATTTTTTGTAAAATTTGCAAAGTTTAAATATCTACAATTTTAGAGATTAAAAAAACTTAAGAGGTGTCAAGGGACACCCGGATGGAACGAAGTTCGAGAGAGAGAAAGAGACAGACAGAGAAACACGCGCACGCCGCACGGCTTAATAAAACTATAGCAAAAAGTGTCGTTACAACTTTTGGTCTTAATTTTTTCCGTCTAGCCTCCTTCCGCAACGCGCGATAGGGAACTACGTTCCAAAAAATCTAACAAAACTATTTTGACTTTGACATTCGTAAGATCATTATTTCGGTCACTCCTAAATCTAACAAGCAATCATTGCTAATTCTAAACGTAGTAATTCCAAATGGAAACCATCCGTATCATTCGTAACAAACGATGCATTCAATTCTATTGTTCTCCGTCATACTGTTATGTATGACCTAATGTTTTGAGATGATATCTGACCACGATCTACATCTGTAGGTTACCTACGTAGTCCATATACGTCTACGCTTTGTTTGTATGTTTGTTTGTAAAAACTTTATTGTACTACTAGCTGTAACCGAATTTCGGGAAAAAGAGTATCCTATGACCTTCCCCGAGTCTTAAACTATATCCATACCAAATTTCATCCAAATCGGTTCAGCAGTTTTAGCATGAAGAGGCAACAAATATACAAACTCACTTTCGCATTTATAATTTTAGTAGGAAGTAGGATAGGATAGGATATGTTTAACTGGTCATCACTGGTGTCAGATTGTTCATCCTGCCTAAAAGGCATCTGACGAACCTTAACATGGCATGCCTTGCTCTGACATGTGCCTAGTCCGCACTTGGATTGGTGACCAAAAGAAGTATAAAAACATTATCTAGCTCCTCCGTGCTTTCGACGGCACGTATAAGCCGTTGGTCCCGGATGTCATCATTGCACGGCAGTCGTCAAGCTATGTCAGGTCTACGCTACGACTGTATTTTTACGCATATACAATGTCCTTTTTAATTAAGTACAAATATTTTAAGGGGTGGTTCAGTCCATCATTTTGAACAACTTTCCTAATAAATGTATATCGAAATACTAAAAAATTTTTTTAGGTTTTCATAGAAATCGAAGTAGTCACGTGATATCATTACTATCGAAAATGAAAATTTTTTTTTCGTATTTCGATATACATTCATTGGGAAAAGTTGTTCAAAATGATGGACTGAACCACCCCTTAAAATATTTGTACTTAATTAAAAAGGACATTGTACACACGCTGACTTTTTATTGGTTTTGAAAAAAAAAATGTCGTATAGTAAACAAATTCCTCTATCCATATATGTAATCCAAATTTTTGTATGTCATAAGATAAAAAAATTGAGTAAATGATTTTCGATCGAGACCACGCAGTTATACGCCGGCCGCCAGCTGCGTAATGTCGGTAACCCCGGCCGGCCGGCGGGCGGTGTATGGCGGCGGTACTACTAATTGATCTCACAATTTTACTTTCGAGTTTTAGACAACATTTTTCGTTTCTAAATTTTTTTTTTGCCTAGCTAATTAGGTCTTACTATCGATGCATATGAAGTGGCCTTCGGCTTCAAAACCGATGAAAAATCACCGTGTATAAATACAACTCGTCGTAAACAAAATCATGTCGCAGCCATCTGTTTAAATCAGCCAGTTAACGGACGCCTAGCCCGTTTTGTAAAAGCCGGCATCCAATTAAATGTCTGAAGGACGACTAGCCAAGTCATTAAACGCAACGTTTAAGAGTCCCCTTACCCTAGACTTCTCCATACAAACGTAGTCTACGTTTAATTTTGAAATCACATGTCAGATTCCGGTAAAAATTGGTAATTGTAAAGAAATTGCAATTATCTAGGGTTATAACTGGTTTCCTATGGTAAAATTATGAACTGGAAAGAAAATATAACGATTTAGAAGTTTCCCATACTAATGGTCAAAAATGATATAAAACACTATATTCTATTTCAAGATCATATTTTTAGTGTCGGAAACTAGTTATAAACCTAGATAATGGCAATATCTTTGAAATTACAAAATTTTGCCCAAATCGGACATGTCGTTTTGAAATAAAACGTAGACTACGTTTGTATGGAAAGTTGTATTTTGGTCTAGGGTACGGAGGACTCTTAACGGACGCCTAGCCCGTTTTGTAAAAGCCGGCATCCAATTAAATGTCTGAAGAACGACTAGCTAAGTCATTGAACGCAACGTTTAACAAGATTCCTTGTTTCAGAGTCCCCGCCAATGGCTACTACTTCTTCGTATTCAACTCGGAGAACGAAGTCCAGACGAATTTCATCAGAGCCAAGTTCGACCTCCAGAAGACCAGATACGACGTCGCCAGGACTGCTCTACGGGAATGCAAGAACAGCACCGAAAGATGTGACCTGTCTTTGGATATATTCTCTAGCCAAAAGGTAAGTCCATTTTTGTTTACCATTTCCATACATTATTTGAGCCGTAAGTTTCAAATTTTTTTTTAAGCTTGCCCCGAACTCTGAACTCGCGGATCCCATAACTCCGCAACTCCATGACCGATTTGGCTCATGTTTGATCTCAAAAATTCTATCGGCCATATCTACATACCCACCAAATTTCATTAAGGGTCCTCCCCGCGCTAATGACTTTGAAAACACAAAAAAATTAATTTCTCTTTCTGTAAGTGAGATTATCAGAAACCCTCGTACAACTTTTTAGCTAGTATCCTTAAGTTTCATTAGAACCTCGAAAATCATTGAAATAAAATACCCTGAATTTTCCTTTGCAAAAAATACTAAAAACGGCCATTTTTGACTCTTTTTGTAAAGGTTTCTAAACCGGATAGTATTTCAATAACTTTCGAGGTTCTAATGAAACTTCAGGATACTAGCTAAAAAGTTGTACGAGGGTTTCTAATAATCTCACTTACAGAAAGAGAAATTAATTTTTTTGTGTTTTCAAGGTCGCTAGCGCAGGGAGGAGCCTTAAGATCCCATCGAAATTACTAAATTTACCGTCGGAACAAACATACATACTCGCGTACGGATCACTATTGGTATGCATACAAATTTAAGCTATAATATCACATAGCATACTGGTTTAATGCACAATCGTTTTTAAGCATAACGTCCTTTCGCATAATGGAGTATGCATAATAATTTTAAGCATAATGTACCTAAGCATAATCATTATTTAGTCCTAACATTTTAAAGCATAAAAGGATGTAAGTTGTTTTTGTGTATGTATTAGGTTCGCTCTAAGCTAGAGTCGCTCGCTCGCTTCGCTCGCTCGCTCGTGTTTTATGCACAGGAAACCTAACTAACCTAACCTATAGTCTGTGGCAAAGATTTTTTGTGTCTGTGTTATTTTCGCCCTGAGCTTAAGTCGCTTGCTCCCGTTTTACTCATTCGTAGAAATACATTTCCTTATTATTAAACTTATAGTTACTATGCCTATGGAGATTCTGCCAATTAACATTATGCCGTAACAAATTAGCCTAAAATATAATTATGCCCAACTACCAGTATGCCAAAAAACAACTTATGCCTAAAAACTATTATGACAAAATATTTTATGCCAAACCCAGTATGCCAAAGCATATTAGGACAAAAAAAATATGCAAAAAAAAAGGGTCCCCTCGCGTACATACTAACATATTGTTTGATCAAGTAGAGTCATCATCACTCTAGAGTCATAGACCTCTTCCAAGGACTTTTTAAATGACTGATTTAGAGCGGCCTTTATCCAGCGCTTTCCAGCGACCTTAGTCAGGTCGTCTGACCACCTGTATGTACTTACAGACCATACTGTAAGTACCCAGCGTTTTCCAGTTTTTTTTTTGTCGCTGACCGTCTACTTATAGGCCAACAAAATATACTGAAACTGTTTTAAGGGTGAATTCAGTCCGTGATACTGAACCACTTTTCCCAAGAAACATAAAGTCGAAATATAAAAAAAACATTGTGGCTCTGCCTGCATACAAACTCGGATTGGTCTTCTTGTATGGAAGGCCAAAAATAACTGTCTGTGTCATCGTAGCGCTTGGACGGATAGACCGATTTCGATGCGGTTTTGGTGTGGTTCTTATCTGTTTGATAAAAATCAGCTCAGCCGTTTAAAAGTTATTTGGGGTTAACTTTTAAAGCAAAAATAGATGGCGCTACGGATATGAAGTCGTGTCGATAGTTCCGCTATTCATCACTAGATGGCGTTTAATTTTAACAGTCGGGATTTTTAATTTGCTTAGCAAATAAACTTGTTAAACCAACAGCTGTTTAAATATTGAATTTAAAACGCCAATCAAATAAAAGTTTTTCTGATGACATCATACAAATGTTTATAGATAGGCCCTGTTTCAATAAATACGATGTTGGTTCCAGTGCCATCCATATCATCTTTCTTAATTTGGTTTTAGATTATTATTTGTAAATAGGAAGTCAAAATGGTTACTTCCAGTTTTTTGTTCTTTACAATTTTACCTAGGTGCTTTATTTCTTTGGTGCTAAAACATTTGTCTGGGCCTTCAGAACGATTTGTCTGTGGTTTGTTTCCTCCAGCATCTTCTCATTTTCCGTAGATCTTCTCCAACTCCAATTTTTAGCGCTTCCTAGGTCTTGGAATTTGTTAATATTTTAATTCAAATCAACGTCTGAGATTTCAGTTGTCTTAGTAATTTTAGGCCTATTAAACAGTGCAAATTTATTGCCTGATGCATATCATTTTATTGAAGCAATAAATTATTTATATGTCTGACGTTTTACAATCTATTGCTTTAATAAAATCGTATGCGACAGGCAAAAAAATTATTTACACCGTCTAATCAGACTGGTGCTGAAGCATTCCTTCGCTCACTCTCGCTCTAGCAAATGACGGTACTGAGTGACAGAAAAGGATAGCAGCCTAAAAAAGTGCAGCAAGCAGCATGCGAAAATTCCATTCTGTGCTGACAGATGTAATCCAACCCTAAAAGAGGCTTTAATTTGCACAATCATGTCATGTTAGATGTTATATCAAATCATCAAGTCTGTGACTTTTTTTTACTGGCGGGACAATGTGAAACAAAAAATCGCGTTTGTTGTATTAGAGCCCCTTTAATATTTATTTTATTATGTTTTATAGTATTTTTTGTGAAAATTTCAACCGTCTAGCTATCGCGGTTCTTGAGATACAGTCTGGTGACAGACAGACGGAGAGACGGACAGACATCGAAGTCTTAGTAATAGGTTTTTACCCTTTGGGTACGGAACCCTAAAAAGGAAGGCCCATCTATAATTTAAACTAGACAAAAATGTCAATAATGTAATACATCTATCTACGCTGGAGACTTGCCAACTAGATATAAATTTAAAATTTCTGTTGCGCACACGCATAGTATTTGAAGGTCGTAATCTACAATGTATATTATGTTGTGTACATTTGATTACATCATAGTCACATTCGCCGTAAAAATATTGTTTTCTTTCTTCTGTGAATTTTATTTATTATACTGCTCAGACTGTCTGCTCTGTGCGAAGGTTATCAATGCGTCGCGATCTTCGATCGAGTGTAGGCCAAGTCCTCGGGCAGCTCGGGCGAAGTATGGCACTGGTAGTACAGAGAGGGTCGTGCTCCTGCAGTGAAGACAAAAAGAGATGATGATGTTCACCGATTATTTGAAGACGATCTAGACCGATTTGGAAAATTCTTTTTGTTTGAAAGGGTATATAAAAACTAGCTGTGCCCGTGGGCATCGCTCCTCGTGAGAATTTCGGTATAAAAACTATCCTATGTCCTTCCCCGAGTCTTAAAACTTAAACTATATCCATACCTAATTTCATCCAAATCGGTTCAGTACTTTATGCGTGAAGATGTAACAAATATACAAACTCACTTTCGCACATATTAGTAGGAAGGATAAGGGCAAGCGATTCGTAAGACATCCACCCACAAGGTGGACTGACGACCTGACCAAGGTCGGTGGAAGGCGCTGGATGCAAGTCGCTTAAATTGGTAATTTTGGAAATCCTTGGGAGAGGCACATGTCCAGCAGTGGAGGTTATGCGGCTGAAATGATGATGATGGTATAATAACCCGTAGAAATTTTGTCGAAATCGGTTGTGTAGTCTTTTTTACCTGTAAACAACAACAACATAAACCCTTTATTGCACAAAATACATAAATAAAGCACATAATTATCTTAAAAACTAGAAAATGCACAAAAGGCGGCCTTATCGCTAAGCAATTTATCCAGGCAACCTTGCTATAGAGAAAAAAAGCGATGATTTAGAAACAACAAATTGTCTAAAATATTGGGCACTGTTGCTTAATAATAGGACACTGTAAACTCGCCTCTACAGACAGAATTCTCCGAAGCTCATAAAGAGATGCTTTTAGAGTTTTCGAATGACTAACTAGTACTATATTATCTCTGAACTGGTACTGACAAATGATTGTTTGGTATCGCTTGTCTAGTAATAAAAAAAAAGCTAAACTAAGCTTATAAACATCAATGAGACCTCTCCATTCTCCAACCCGTCTGGCCAGCGAGGAGAGTAGGCCAAAGTCCTCTGGCTGCTCTGGCCAAGTATGGCTCAGGTAGACAGTATACAGAGAGGGTCGTGCTCCTGCAGTGGAGACAAAAAGACCTGATAATGATACCTAGTGATCTAGTGTAGCCCGTGGTTCAATTTTTTGTTCAAACGGGTAGGTATGTCCATTCCACGTTGTATAATTATTCATAATTAACAAAATATACTGAAACTATTTTAAGGGTGATTTCAGTCCGTGAGGGTGAACCACTTTCCCAAGAAACATATGTCGAGATATGAAAAACAAATTCATGCTTTCCATACAAATTCTGACCAGCTAATCGATCAACTTGTATGGGAGGCCAAAAATTACTTTTCATATGTCTGTTTTAATAAGTGTTCCTAGGGGAAAGTTGTCATCAGGGACTGAATTTACCCTTAAAATAGTTTCAGTATATTTTGTTAGACCTTATATATACTCATAGCGCATGCTGGAGACTTTGTACGTTTCCCAAGGCACTCTTATAGTATCAAAAGTCTCCAAATATGTACCATATATAAAATCAGATTTTATACTATTATATGACATTGATATAGATAGGTACCTAACCTATATTAACGTCATATCATCGTCGAATAAAACTGAATTTAATATATGCTATTTGGAGAACTACCAAATATTTTTTCTCAGCAGCCAGACAGCTTCGATGATTTCGTCTTGCCAGACATTTTAAAAGTCTGCATTATCTGCAGTAGTCTGTGAGTCAGCGGTATGAATGTCTGCTACATTTTATACAAAGATCCATGAGCTAGGCAAACATTCCGTCTTATTATAAAACGCAGACTATCTTTGTTACTAGGTTTAAACTATTATCCGACCAAATCAAGTTGACATAGTGATGTGCTATTGTCTCATCTGAAAATGTCAACTTGATATGGGCGGATAGTGGTTTAAACCTAGTAACAAAGTTAGTTTAGGTCGGTTTAGGTCGGTAAAGACGGTTTAGGTCAAAATCGATCAAAATATTGTATTTTACGCTTGAATCATCAGTCACTCACCATTAAATATTAACGATCTAGATCGCAAATGGTTAACTAGAAGAGATGCCATAAATAAGACGATTTATTGTTATAGTTTATTTTATAGCGACACAGATTTGATCTAGACTCAAATTCCGCGATGATATAAGCTCACTTATAACTATTATTAGAGCTGGCTAATTGCTGATGTCAACCCATATTGCTGGTTCTAACGCAATGCTAATCATTTATTCTGAGTGAATAGTCTTTGGGGTTCAGAGAGACGAGGTCGTCGCTAATAGGGGTGACGACAGGGTCCGAAAAGTATGATTGTAATTAGTCCGTCTTTTGGATTATCTAAAAATAATGTACACATATATGCATGTATAATGTATACATTTTCCTTGTGCATAAATTGGTAAATCAATAAATAAATAATGGACCCGTATTTTTCAGTTTACGAAAATAGTAAAAATTTACTAAGATACGGAGCGTCAAAGTTCCGGAGTGGGGGCTTGCAAGCCGTGACGTCATGCAAAAGTTATATGCGCTGTATCTATGTCATTTTAGGTTTCTCTGAGAAAATAGAAATACGTGTACAATTTTTTTTTATAATATTACCGATACAGATATGACGCAAGTACACCTAGACTGGCGGTAGCTGAAAATCAGTGTTTTGCTCACTGAGCAATTCCCCACACTGAGCTACAGCCCTTTGTAATACTGTAGCACACACATGCGTATACTTAGTTTATAAAAGGTTAAGTTTTTATTTTTTTATGTTTTGCTATAGATGCAATAAACAAATTTATCTATCTATCGATAGACTAAGAATATTTTTCCGTTCGTCATGCCTATTGTCGCGCGACGGTCGCCGATTGTCATTGACTGAGGCCGACCGTCACCAACAGTTGCGAACTGTCATGCGATGGTCACTGACAGTATTGTAAAGTTTCATTAAAATCCATTCAGTAGTTTTACGTGAAAGAGTAACAAACATCCATCAATCCATACTTACAAACTTTCGCGTTTATAATATTAGTAGAATTAAGTATCACAGTGATTTAAGTAGTTTTCAAGAGATTAAAGATTTATTATTGCAGAAAAACTATTATTAAGAGCGCTATTTGACTCTAAGAAATACGTCATCAGCCTGTTTTTAATACAAATCCCATAAAAAAAATGTTTTGACGTTTAGATAAAAGTATCTTGATTCAAGTTGTTGGAAAGTAGCGGATTGTCGGGCGACTGCTGACTGCCAGCGGTCGCCAAGTGTCGCCGACAATCGTGCGACAGTATCCACATGTTCATAAAAATACTAAAACCTAACCAGTGATAATGCTATCAATTTAAGGAGTTTATGCTTTTAATAGCTCCCATGCTGGTCTGGGAGAAATAAAAAAACTAAGAATGTACCAGCTGCTTCTCTTTCCACCCAGATCGTAAAAGCGATCGAGGGAATGGGCAAAAATGCAAATCATGTTAACAGGCGATGCGGCTAGCAACCCATCACTGTATTGATTGCTTTTCCATCTTCTCGCCCACCATGACGCTAAAAGTGGCTTTTGGGTCTTGCGGCCCTGGGATCTGCATAGAACCGCAAGACCCAAAATGCTCTGTCTACCCCATTAGGGATAAAGACGTGATAGTATGTATGTATGTATGTTTTTAATAGAAGTGACAAAAAATAAAGTATAAACATATTATTATATCAAAATATGGAAAATATTTTTTGCCAGCCCTTAGGTCACCCGCTACCAAATTTATATAATTACTTTAACCTTTCAAATTATTTGGTATGCAGCCACCCATATTCAACTGGACACACAGAAATTAACAAACACTCGTGTCTATTATATATTTTTCCTTCGAATACATGATGTAATTTAAATAATGTAAAATAATGGTGTCATAGTACCTTGTTTGTTCTTTCATAGCCAATACGTTACCGTTTATAATCTTTTATTACGTTTTCCATGAATAATTCAAGAGCGTTAAAATTGTTATGTTCTTAAGTCATAAGGTTTTTAATGTATGTTGTAACTCGTGATGACGTATGTTTGACTAATTGTTCACGTTGTGTGAAGATAAATTTAATATTTATCATCATCATCAGGTCTTTTTGTCTCCACTACAGGAGCACGACCCTCTCTGTACTACCAGAGCGATACTTGACCAGAGCAGACAGAAGACTTGGTCTACGCTCTCCACGCTGGCCAGACGGGTTGGAGAGGTCTCATTGATGTTTATAAGCTTTGTTTAGCTTGTATTCCCTAAGTCGCCTTCTACGACATCCACGGGAGGACTTGGAGTGGCCCTATTATACTCTGCCGGAAACCACACGGCAAATTTAATTAAATTTTTATTTAATTTAATTCAGCTCACAAATTATACGGCGCTATCCCTATCTCAAGGAAACCTATTGAAGTTTCCCGTGACGGCTGGCCTATATCTAGATCAGAAAATAAGCATTGCCATACAACGTGGTAATGCTGCCGGCCTTCTGGGCACGTTGCCGCGGGGTAAACAATTACCGGCATTTTTCCATTTGTAAATAGTAATTTTTTTATCTTTATTTAAGATTTTAAGACAATTTAATAAGCAGATATATTTAGTTTTGGGGTCACAATATGCTTTAAAAATATTTATTGCATTTCATATAAGTCATATTGAAAAAAGAAGGATAAAAATATACATAGGTATTTACAAATATACACACAGAAAAAAGTCTACTACTAATTTAGTCTAAAAAATCGTGCCCGAGTGGCATAGTGCCAAGAACGCTGGCCGCATTTCCGCGTTGGATCGCAATACATAATAATGATTCGTTGTGCGAAAAAACAGCCAACCCTCTTGTCACCAGCGGCGCAGATTAGTCTTGGAGAGATCTCTTTAAGGAGACCCCTAGCACCGGGGCCCCAAGGTCCGAAAGTCTCCACGCCAAACTTCACAAAAATATAGTTATTAATTTAATAACTATATTTGCGGCGCTTGGCGATCTCAGAGATTTCAGCAGCCGAACCGGCTCTCGAGACTGATCCCTTGAGATGAGAGGGTGCCAGTGTGTCAACGCTTGTGGCATCCCACACTAAATTAATAGTTCCTCCAACTGTAAACTCGTGGACCCCAAATTTCGGCAAGGATTTCGAAGGGTCGGGCAATTTTTTTTACTATATGTTTAGAATCAATGTTATATGACCTTATACTAAACCTCGAACTAAGTTAGGTGTGAATGACCATAAATTAGGCAAGAATGTGCGAACCTACAGAAGGTCATCTTTTGCTGTGTATAACTGTTCTTTGAACTCTTGAACCGTTTTCGCAAATAAATTGAATATACAACTAGTAACGGTATTTGACATAAACGGATCTGTCAAGCGAAGTAAAGCGAAACCAATTCCATCTCAAGTATCCCAAAAAACATAGGTACATATTGAATGAATGCTTTGTTCATACAAACGCTCTTACGTGATTATGGCGTTGTGAGTACTTGTGAGTAACAGATCTTTTTTGGAAAGTTTTGAACTAACAGGAATCTTGTGTGCTATTTCTAGGTTTCTATCGAAATTAAAAATTAAAATTTGGAGAAACAAATTCAGTAAAAATCAGATTTTTATACAAATTTTACCTGAACTACGGCCGTTCATATAGTACTCATGAATTATAAAAGTAAAGACAATATTTTCATATATATTTCATACATTTCAAATGTAGTGAAGATTCTAAATGAAAAACATTTATTTCACACACTCGTAAGGTTCACTGAAAAACACGTATTAGCTGGAACAAGTTTTATGAAATTTCCGCACCCTATGAATAGTTAATATTCGTTCAATGAATAGTTAATAATAATACTAATTTCGTTCAATAGAATGCAAACTGAGCGCTCAGGCACTATATCTCTCTTTTCGCTTTACTTTTTTTTCTAGCATTGCGCTGGATGAAACAACAAGCATTTCAAACCATGCTCGTGTTGACGAAAGACGGGCCGGGAGGGCCCTCTTAAGTGACAGCGGTCACGTATTTACTTGCAGTTGTGCTTTTTATCTATTAGTGTCAGTTAAATGGTTAAGAACCATTCTTTGTTTTTGCTCATGTTTTATATTATAAATCTCTCAAATCAGAGTCTCGTCTTTCTGCATACTTCCTATGAAGCTCCGACCAAATAATGTACACAGGGCGTGCCATCAGAGCGCGGAAGTTTAAAAATTGGGGTCTGTTCTTTGGATGGTACTCGTAGGTACATAAAGTCTTTTTTAATCCTGGTACTCAATAACCGGATAAAATCCGAAAATTCTGCACAAGAGGATTCGGGAATAAATTAATGTCTCTCATTACTACCAGTATAAATTTAACTTACGTACGTTAGTGACTGAGTAATATCAGCGAGTCTGTTTTCCATTTCCTTTGATCTGAATCTCGTTCAGAAACGAATTGCGACCCTCAAAATAGTTTTTATTACGTTATTACTTTTTATTGCCTGTAGCCTTAATACCCTGTCGTCGACGGTCGCGCGGCATTTTTCGACAATTTGTGACAGACTGACATGTGCCATGACATGGCACCATAGGTAACACTCACAACATAGGTCGGCAATGGTCACAATGTGACCATTGCCGACCTATGTTGTGAGCATTCTGTTGCTTATCTATAACAGCCCTAAGTAGCGTTGCAAGCAATAGTATAAAGTACCGATAGTCTATCGATACTATCGTGACCTTGGAAAACAGTAACAATATCGATAGGACTATCGATAGTATCGATAATTTTTAATTAATTATATCGATAGTATCGACAATAAAGGTACAATTTGTATAAACAACTATCGATAGTATTGTTTAATATCGATACTATTGTAATATCGATAGTCATTTTAGCTATCGATAGTTTTATATGCAAATAGTAGATACAGTATAGATATTATCGATACTATCGATAAGTAGTATCTAAATCCAATACTATCGATACTATCGATAGTTTTACCTTTCATAAATAGTATTCCAAACTATTGACAATCGATACTATCGATAGTATCGATAGTCCTATCGATATTGTGACTGTTTTTCAAGGTCAACTATCAATAGTCAAACTATCGATAGTTTTGCAACGCTAGCCCTAAGTGATCGCCAACCTATGTCGTGACTGTCGTGAGCATTCTGTTGCTCGTCTATAACAGCAGTAAGTTTTACACTTGATAAAAAATCTCCACGAATTAAAGAGCAATTAAAAAGGTTAATTAAATGGCATAGTCGGCATCGTGATGACTTGTAATTACTAACGAACACAATTGGTAATAAAAGTTTACAATGTCATCAATATTTTTAATTTTGGCAGTTGCATTGCATCATAGTGCGACGAACCGATGGCCGATGGGGCAAAAAGGTTGTCGAATGGCTAACGCGTACTGGCAAGCGAAGCGAAGGCACCTAATATTGGTGGACAGATGACCTGACCAGGGTCGCTGGAAAGCGCTGGATGCAGGCCGCTCTTGATCGGTGATTTTAGAAATCTTTGGGTGAGGCCTATGTCCAGCAGTGGACGCTATGCGGCTGAAATGATGGTTGCTTACGTATACAAGCTAAACAAAGCTAATAAACATCAATGAGACCTCTCCAACCCGTCTGGTCAGCGAGGAGAGTGTAGGCCAAAGTCCTCTGGCTACTCCGGTCAAGTATGGCTCCGGTAGTACAGAGAGGGTCGTGCTCCTGCAGTGGAGAATAAAAGACCTAATGATGATTGTTTACGTATACAAGATCCGTTACTAGGTTACTAGGCCTTACATCCCATGATGCAAGACATATACGGACAGTGCCAAGAATAGATCAGCATCAATAAAAACGACGTTTTATTTTAAATATCAAACTAGTGTTTCATAACAACTATTACGCACGGTTTTACGCACGAAGTGTAGTCGAATAATTTTTCAAAACTAAAAACCAACTTTTGATAAAATGTTTATGGGACCACCTGACAAGTTCAATAACTGAAAAAATCTGCTTCCCTGCGTTTTTAAACGGTTTTATTAAACGGTTTTATTTAGCTTGCCCCGTTTGTTTATTTATTTATCAGTATTAGTATCAGACAAAAAAATAAAATCGTTGGGCGCGTGATATTTCTATCAAGTCAATCGTTATACATATCAATGCTATTTACTTACATATTTTCTCAGGTTACATTACGCCAAACGTTTTTTTTTTTGTCTGATTAATGCCCTAGATTGATGACGAGAATTAGAACTTAAAAATTTTTTTTACTTATTTTATTTAGTGCAAAGGATACGTAGCCCGTACAGCCCAGTCTTATTGTTATCTGAAAACTCTTTCTTCTTGTTTTGAGCAGCGGCCAGGAATACTGACTTTCCTGACCTAGACCGGTAATGTACTATCTAATGCACACTTTACCGGCCAAGATTTACTTTCGTGTCTTCTTTTTACTACAATAATGCCTACATTTTACACTTCTATCTGTATTTCTTTCCTACATTTCCGAGCATGTTTGAAAAAAGACCTTTTCTCTTGTCACAGGTTGTTCTAGAAGTGCCTCTACGCAACAACGACACCCTCTGGAACGAACAGTTCGTCATCATATCAGAGTGTGAGCCAAGAACGTCGGTCTACGTCGTGTGCGTGATTGCTGTGCCGATATTGATAATAATGTTCGCTTTTCAATGAGGAGGACCCGTGGGGAGTTTTGGATTGAAGAATGCTGATTGGAAGATTTGAAACTGAGGTTTGACTTTTTTATGCATAAAAAAATTGAAAAAATAAACTTGAAGAGTCGAGGGGGAGTGAGCTGAGGTAACCTTATTAACCGACTTAAAAATGAAGGAGGTTATGAATTCGATTCGTATGTTTTTTTCTTTTTTTAATTTATGATGACGCGATATCTTTCCCAATTGTGAACCGATTTTGATGATAATTTGTTTATTGAAATTGGTCCCATGTAATTTTGGTGAAGATACAATAAAGAACTTTGGAGGTATGAAAGAAATGAAGTCGGTTGTTTTTTTTGTTGAAAATATAATAATTTAAGAAGCAAGCTGCATTGCTAACTTGTGTCAAAATAGCTTAATAATTTAGATACTGCAAACCATTTGAACGAATAAACTGTTGTATTAGGTAAAATTATTCGAATGTTAGAAGGTAGGTACCTAGGAGGTAAAATTATAGGTATATGTATATGTGTAATCCGTATAAAAATTTGGTGACCTTTTACATGTGGTAGGTACTTCACTATTTCTGTTTGGTGTACCTAATTACTTAAGTTTTTAAAATGAGGTGAACCTTTTTCAAAGTTCTTTTAAGATATACGTAAATTTTTGCGAAAAAAAATTTTTCGTATGTGAATATTAATATTAGTTCACATAATATATTTTAATAAAAGAACACTATGAAAGAAAGCTAATAAAACAAATTAAAAAAAATTAAACACTGGCAACTTTTTCAACAAGCAAAATTTTTTGAGCAAGTTAAATCCACGAAACTAAACTATATATTTTTCCAGACTACTCGAAGTTAGAAAATAAAATAGAAAATTTTTACATATAAATTTTATTAAAATCGGTCGTGTACCTACTTCCGAGATGAAGTCGGTTTTAATTTTGAAAAATTATCAATATTTACTTATATTTTTATAGAAAATAGTTCAGTCACTCAATATTCATGGTATTGGGTAGTTACATGTAGGTAGGTACGTGCGCTATCGAGGCAAATGCATTTACGTAAACAAGAAATACGTTTTAAAAACTAATATCTGTTGTATATATATATTTGAAATGTGCTAAGTATGACCTTTTATTTGATACCCCACTTGATATCGAAACAAAAAAACTTGAGAGGTGTCAAGGGACACCCGGATGGAACGAAGTTCCTTTCGATTAATTAGGAGAGAGAGAGACAGACAGAGAAACACGCGCACGCCGCACGGCTTACAACTATAGCAAAAGGTGTCGTTACAACTTTTGGTCTTAATTTTTCCGTCTAGCCTCCTTTCGCAACGCGCGATAAGGAACTCCGTGCCAAAAAATATTTCTACTCGTACTTTTTGTATGTTACATTCATTAAAAACATTTATTATATATATATATATGTTTATATTATATTTATATTTTATATATATGTCACCCGTATAATAATGAAGAAGCAATTGACGTCGGATGCTTCGGTGGAACGCACATGTATGAAATTATCTAAGACACACATAAATAATGCACATAGATAGACTGCTAAAATCATTACCCTTCCGTTTGGCTTCGCTGTAGTCGGGTAACAAACTACTCTGTCGTCGAGTCGTGATAAGACCAAGGCAGCCTAACGACACAGTAAAACTTAATGTGCATACTACAAGGTTTCTCGAGTAACCTTGCTTTGAGAGGTACTAAATTAACCTGGACATTGGTGATCTAATGTCTACATTGATAGAACACACCTTGTATAAATAGACACACATGTCGTACATGCATAGGTACTTCTTCTTGTTCTTATCGTGTGTATTAGTGACTAACACTAGTGTCAGAGTTTTTAAACCGCCTTAAAGGCCTCTGACATGGTTTTAGGTAACGACCAATGTCAAAGACAGTGACCGGGACCGACGGCTTAACGTGCCCTCCGAAGCACGGATCATCTTACTTATCAGACAATCAGGTGATCAGCCCACAATGTCCTAAACAAACTAGGACAACAACACAAAGTCGTTGCCCCCGCCGGGAATCGAACCCGCGACCACCGGGTATGAGCCGAACGCTCTAACCACTACACCACGGAGGCAGTTTGCTAATATGTAATTAATAGGTACTAATATGTAAGATAGACATACTGTCATCATCAGGTCTTTTTGTCTCCACTGCAGGAGCACGACCCTCTCTGTCCTACCAGAGTACTTGGCCAGAGTAGCCAGAGGACTTGGCCTACACTCTCCTTACTGGCCAGACGGGTTGGAGAGGTCTCACTGATGTTTATAAGCTTCGTTTAGTTTGTATTCCCTAAGTCGCCTTCTACGACATCCACGGGAGGACTTGGAGTGGCCCTATTCTACTCTGCCAAAAACCGCGTTACACGGCATACATACTTGCGTACTAAACACCCTTATTTGTTTGTTTTTTGTGTTTATAAGTGGCCAACACTGCGGTGTCAGATTTTTCAGCCTAATGGCACCTGACATCTACATATATTGACTATGACATATAGGTAGAGTGTAGAGTAGAATAGGGCCACATCGGGTTTTAGGAAAGAAAGAAACAAAAAATATTTGGTAGAAACAACATAAAAATTTTAACAATTCTCAATACAAAAAATATAGAATTAATATAACTTCAATAAAAATGAATTATATTAACGCAAACGCCAGAGTACCTATTCTAAAAAATATATTATTCATACCAATTTTAGATCCGGAAGAGGTTAAAGGTTATATTTGCAACCGAAATCAAAGAATATACATACAAAAAAAACACTACACTACGAATTTTCGCACCGGAAGTAAACATACTAATGGATTACGTAGAGCCACTATTTAGCACGTCAACTTCCTTAAAACACAACATCTGATACACCAGTACAAACTTAGTTCGTTCGAGTAGCAAGTCAGTATTTTTTTTTTATATTTTAGCCATGCTGGTCTGGGAGAAATAAAAAAAACTTAGAATGTACCAGCTGCTTCTCTTCCCACGCAGATCGTAAAAGCCGATCGAGGGAATGGGCAAAAATGCAAATCATGTTAATAGGCAATGCGGCTAGCAACCCATCACTGTATTCATTGTTTTTCCATCTTTTCGCCCACCATGACGCTAAAAGTGGCTTTTGGGTCTTGCGGCCCTGGGCTCTGCCTAGAGCCGCAAGACCCAAAATGCTCCGTCTGCCCCATTAGGGATAAAGACGTGATAGTATGTATGTATGTATGTATATTTTAGCAACATACAGTCATGTACATGTTAATACTTAATATTACCTTATATAATAGACCTTGAGTGCCTAATATGGGTACATTAATAAAGTAAAAAAGATTAAATGGCCAAGTGCGTGTCGGGCCACACAGTGTATGGTTCCGTAGTTGCGAATACTGACTTTAAGATCATGATATCAAAAACGCCTAAACACTAATTTTCTATTAAACTTGTATCAAATTTTCTTTTTCCGAGTACTTTTTATAAGTTGGTCGCCTATAACTTTTTAATTTGCTCTGATAGACCAGCTTCAAAAAAAAAACCAGCATTTCCATACGAAAGTGTGCAGCTGACCGGGCAATTTGTATGGGAATCTCTTTTTTTTTGTTTTTTGACTGTTATTTCAATTTCATTATACTATAGTGGTGTAATATAGCCCGTGGTTTGATTTATTATGGATATGTCCCTTCCACGTTGTACATATGAAGATAATGTTTCGGGCTAGTGATTGAGCTAGCCCGAAACATTATCTTTGTGTAATTTGTCCCTATATATTTATTATTTATTATTTATTTATTTATGTTGGTACGCTTTTCAGCCACGGGTCCATTATTTATTTATTATTAACTAGCTGAAGCCCGCGACTTCGTTCGCGTGGACTTTATGTCTCTGGAAAATGCTCATTAGGCTGAACAACTTTTACCAAGGCGGCATTTTTATATCTCTTATAGTTTAGCTGGACCATTATGGTTCTGCATCAGGCGTTCCATTTTCCAAAATCATTTATACCCTATATGTTGCCCAGGCTTAATAGCTATATAACAAAAAAAGTTTCATTCGAATCCGTCCAGTATTTCCGGAGATTAGCGTGAACAAACAGACAAACAGACAAACAGACAGACATTTTTTTTTAAATTCTTACTCTATTACTACGTCTCCATCGCCCCCAATATTTTTTTTGGAAATATATTTAATGTACAGACACACTTTTTTTACTGTTTTATTATATGTATATGTATAGATAGATATAGATGTTTCATCCGGTTGAAGATAGACGAAGGTCGTCGTCCGTCTCTTCGGATCTTAGACTAAGAGATTAAGAACTAATTTCTGAAGGGTTCCATATACAACCACAACTTTGTATAGATTTTTTTGTTATTATTCCCAAACATTCTCACGGATATATCAACCTAGAAACTACCAAAATAGTTGCAAGCGGATATGAGTTAAATAATAATAGACTAACATACAACAGTTCACATTGTAAGACCTGCTCATTGTATGCACAATGCAGCAAAAACCATTCAGGCATTTAAATAAGTGATTGTGTACTTTTTATCACATTTATATATGTGTGTATCTAATTATATTGGTTTGAACATCTACTTCCTTGTCTTTTGAAGGTTCCGTACCTAAAAGTTATAAATGGGCCTGTTTCTAAGACTCTACTGTCCGTCTATCCGTCGGTCTGTCTGTCTATCTGTCTGTCACCAGGCTGTATCTCATGAACCGTTATAGCTAGACAGTTGAAATTTTCCACTAGGCCACATGTCGTCAGGAAGAGATCCCTATCTGGGGCAAGTCCGCCCTTGTACTGTGCATTTTTTCTAAAATTGTATTTTTGTATTTATGTGTGTAAAATAAACTTTTACATACAAACAAACAAACATATCTTACTGAAAGCTATGCTTGTGAATAACTACTTTTTACACACAGAGGGTTTTTTTTGTGACATCTATTTAATACAGAACTCTAAAATATCAACCGTTAAGAAATTTGTTTATTGAGAAAAAAGTAATAACAACAAAAAAACTTAACTAAACTAAACTATATTAAACTAAGCTATAAAATAAACTTATACTAAATATGCTAAATTAAAAAAATCTCATCTTGTCCATGCGGCATGGTTGCAAGAACGCTGGCTGCGTTTCCTCGCTGGATAGCAATGCTGATCCGTTGAGCGAAAAAACAGCCAGCCCTCATCAACCGTTTAATATTAGAATCGTGCCAAAAATAGAGAAAGGTATTCCCGAAATTCCTCAAAGTTCGACAGCGGCCAAAATAAATAATTTGGCAAATTGCTAAAAGAAAAAATGAGTCATCACCTCGTCACATCACGGTAAACGAAGTACGCTACTTTGGGTCAATAAACAAACATGACTTTGACGTTTATAAGAACCTTATTGCTTAGTAATAAAGACCTTTTAAAACGATCGATTTAAAGCAGACTGTACTAAACGATTTGCTCAATCATGCGTAAAAAGTTTCGGTAAACAATAAAGGTACGTACCAGCGAGCTAATGTACTTACGTCACAGAATTAATAATAGTATTACATACAGAACGGAAACTCGCACCGTCCCCCGCAATCTGGTGTCCCCGCAACCCTTCCCCCGTTATTGTGAGGTGTAAGTGACAGTAAAACAGGGTTATTGGTAGTCGCACGTTGACATACGCGAGTCAGTTAGGATTATTAAATTATAATGGTGAGAAACTGCGCACATTATCATTGTTTATCCACGGAAAACAATAAATAACGAAAAATTAATAGATTTCCGAGTGATAAAAACAGGTAAGCAAAGCAACAAATTCTGTGGTGGCGACCCTGATTGTTTAACTCACACATTTGACGTGTGCACGGACGGATTGTTTCGCTTGTAGTAGTACTAGGTATATATGCTGTTCCGTTTGTATGAAGTGCCATACCTGACTAGAGTAGACGCCACATGTATCAGTTTTGTTCTTTTCATCATAAGCTATCACTGTTCACCTCACATTAGTCGCTTGCTAGCATTTACCCGCCAAGTAAACTCCATATTTGCCATGTGGTTTCCGGCAGAGTAGAAAAGAATTTTTTTATAAGCGTTTAAAATCCTCGATTTATAATACCTTTATATATTAAATTTTAAACAACTTGGAATACAACACACGCATGCCGTTCCATCTTATTTTTGCAATACCCAACCGGGTTCATATTGCACTAATGAAAAATACGGTATTTAATATTAGTAAGAATAAGAATTGATGTTTGAGTGTGGTATCCGGCAGAGTAGAATAGGACCACTCCAAGTCTTCCCGTGGATGTCGTAGAAGGCGACTTAGGAAATACAAGCTAAACAAAGCTTATAAACATCAATGTGACCTCTCCAACCCGTCTGGCCAGCGAGGATAGTGTAGGCCAAATCATCTGGCTGCTCTGGTTAAGAATGGCTTTAGTAGTACAGAGAGGGCCGTGCTCCTGCAGTGGAGACTAAAATACCTGATTATGATGTTGGTAAAATGTGTTCCTGATTTATACTTGAAGCATCATTGAACTCAATGGTTAACTATGAACCTATGTTTATTTTTAAAACAGACGTCTATTAGTCTTTAATCGAGTTCATAAAGTCGGCTATGCACTCAATCTTTCGCACAAAGCACTTATTCATAACGTTGTTAGTACTATATTCTGGGATAAGGTCATGGATTGTCCTTAATTTTACCCTTTTCAGAACGGCAATGGGCATCTTTAACTCAAGCCATAATATAAAGAACAAAGATTAAAAGTGGAGCCTTTGTATCATATATACAAAACGGTGTTATATATTAAAAAATCCGCCTTCTTAAATTAGTCACATAGTAAGTAATATAGGTATATACTAATAGTTTTAGAAGTGCAGACATTTAATGAATTTGACGGAATAATCAGCGTTTCTCAAATAGAATAGGTAGTTTATACTACATAATTGATTCATCATCATCAGGGTTTTTTAGTCACCACTGCAGGAGTATGACCGTCTCTGCACTACTAAAGCCATCCTTGGCCAGAGCAGCCAGATGATTTGGCCTACTCCTTTCTTTTTGTCTTTTTTAGTTAGATTCTGTTGTAGGTACTAACCCTAAAAATATTTTCTCAACATCACCTGTTGGTTGACTGGTATAAAAGGTCCGCCATTTACATGAATAGGTATTGTTATGAAGTTAAATAAATTAATAAAATTAACTTAGTAGTTACTTCATTAGTTAATTATATCAGTAACCTAAGAGCAGGGTTATCAAATCAATAACATTGTTAGAGTTATGTTGGAATTTGTCCTTGGAATTATTTTGACAATATTTGGTAGAATATTAAAGTCTACATACGTACAAAATATGTCATAAACTGACTGATTTTGTATGGAATATTGTATCCCATACAAGTTGACCGATTAGTTGATCCGAGTTTGTATGTATAGCCAAAAATGATTTTTCCTATTTCGTCATATTATGTATCTCGGACTGAATTCCCCCTTAAAATAGTTTCAGAATAATTTAGTGTATTTTGTTAGATCCTGAATATTTAATGATCAGTCACATTTTTTATTATATGTAGATAAGTATAGATATTAAAATGTACTATGCAGGGTGAATTTTTGCCCACAAGTCAAATTTTTAGAGAAAGTTAAGCCCATAACACTGAACTAAAAGTTATTAAAAATCAATTTTAAAAGTTTATTATCGTAGACTGAACTTGTTCCAAAAATTTTTCTGGTGGTCAGAATGTCACCCTGAATAGAATATTTTACGACGACCTCCGTGGCGTAATGGTCAACACGCTAGACCGCCAATCCGGAGGTCCTGGGTTCGATCCCCAGCCAGGGCAAGTTGGAAAATGGCCTTTTTCAAATTGTCCTGGGTCTTGGATGTTTAATTTGTTGTTGTTGTATTTGTTATTAAATATAGTATCGTTGAATTAGTATCCCATAACACAAGTCTCGAACTTACTTTGGGGCTAGCTTAATCTGTGTAATTTGTCCCTATATATTTATATTTATATATTATGATATTATGAGGAGCTCGGCTTTCGCGAGTAAAGCGACACTGGGCGTGATTCGCACTTGGATGGGTGACCACAAGTTTCATAAAAAATTCTCGATCTCCGTGCTTCGGAAGGCTCGTACCAGTCCCGGCTGTCACCATTGTATGACAGTCGTCCAGCTATGTCAGATGCCTTTACAGATTTGTTGGCCACATACAGACAAAAAAAAAACTAAACCAAAACAATGATATTATGAGTAATATTAATATCTACGGTTAAAAAACGTATTTCATCCCGACTTTATTCAATGAAAGACAAACAATGACACTGTTTTCTTATCAAATTCTTACTTTATCTCACGTTATCACGAAATTGAAGTAAGAAAAATTCTAGGAAATTGGTTCATGATATTTACACGCACTTATACTAATCTATACATTTATTAGAACGGTAAAAAAATATCTGTCTGTTTCTCTGTTGGTACACGCTAATCTCCGGAAATACTGGACGGATTCAATGGTATTCATTTTGTTGTTATATAACTGTTAAGCCTAGGCAACATATAGGGTATTATTGATTTTGGAAAATTGAACACCTGATGCAGAAATACTTATAATGGTCCAGCTAAACTATACGAAATATAAAAATGACGCCTTAGCAAAAGTTGTTCAGCCTGATGAGCATTTTCCGGAGTTATAAAGTCCACCCAAACGAAATCGCGAGCGGCTAGTCTTATAAAAAAAATCTTCCATGAAAATTATCCATACACATCGTGTACGCGCGTCCTCTAGTCACATTCGCCCTGATGAAGACCTCCGGATGAGGTCGAAACATGTCGGCAGTAGCTGACTCTACGTGAGTTACCCGTTAAAATAATGTCTGTCTCAAATATTCTTATTCAATTAAAAGTAAGTACCTATTAATTCTTGGTAACAATATATAATCAACCACCTAACTGGGGCCTCTATTATCAACTTACCACACTTTATAAGGGCCACTGTTTGCCGAAGGTTTATTTACCTACTATAAACTGTACACACTTCTCAAGGTAAGGGTATTAGTTGACATAGTGATGTGCCGTTCTTGAAAGTTTCGAGAAATATCCGTAACGGTCTGGAAAATTTCCGAGAAATGTTCTCGCAAGAAATTTGTCACGTGACCATTTGCGACAGTCGGCGACAGATGTCGCAAGCATATTGTCGCTTGTCTGGAGCGCTTAAATGTCCAATGATCGCTCCTCCTTCTTATTTAAATATTTAAAAAAAATACTTATTATGTTACTGTTATAGGTTATAATTTCTATAGGTAATATAGGCAAAGAAATATTTTCTGCATTTTTTCTAAACATTAGGTCCAGTAGTTTCATTAAAATGGAAACACGGTTTATGATGTTTCACACAAAATAATATTACTGAGTATTACCTACATACGGAATGGAATCTCCTAAGGTCCCGCGCGATATGCATCCCCGTTCCCCGTCCCCGCACCTCTCCCCCGTTCTCACCTTGTCGAGTGTGTTGAGCGGCGAACACACACATTGCCGTGTGCACGGATGTATAGTTTCGTTTGTAGTAGTAGGCATAAATGATACTCCGCTTCTATGAAGTGCCATACCTGTGCTATTAGCTAAAGGTGCATGCTTAGAAATCTCTAGACGTGAAGAAACGCAAAGCATCTTTAAAATGTCATGCAAATTACCTCAGGCATTGTGTCTTCGTTTAACCATTTTCACGTGAATATTTTACGTAATTTGTTTGCAGAAAACCATACTGAATACTTAGTTAACTTTGTCACAACAACGTTGTTAAAATGTCGTAGGTATAGACAATTAACTTATAACCATTTTTATCTTTGGGTCTAACAAATTATTATGAAACTAATTCATAGTAGATCCAGTAGGTGATATAGATCAACTTTACTCATGGAATACATAACGAAATATATGTGTTAAAAGATTTTTGACTCCTCATAAAACTATGCAGATCAGATTTTTTTCATATTTTGATATATTATGGGACTATATAATCAAAGATATTATGTTCCTTGGTGAAAGATTTTTCCATGTTATGTACCCACTTTATACTTTTGTGTTCTGTACTGTATCTTCCATTTGTATTTAATAGATATGCGGTGTAGTATGAAAATGAATTTTCTTCCATTTGTCTCTCTTGTTAGTTTACCGTTATTTACTTCGCTGTACGTCACGATCCTTCACCTTTTCCTAAATTATTCCCTAATAAACCACATAAATATAAACTAAATAAATACTTTTTATATAACCACTGACAGTTTTCGGAGATAGTGTGTACGCACAGCCTTTTTAGAGTTTGAGCTTTCCGAATGTTGACTGGAAGAGCGTTTAAAAGCCGCATATGTACGACAAACGAATCACGCTCCGGCGATGTGGCATATTAAGAAAAAGATTGCTAGAAAAACGAAGATCTGTCCTTCAATGAAAAAAAGAAAAATTAAACGTGAAAACATATAAAGAGGTTAAGAACTTAGCGGAATGAAGAGAGACATGGAAAGCACTCCACCGACAAGAGCCCAGCTCTTAAATATAAGAAGAAGAGTCCTTCAATGATTATTTTTATTCGTCGAGTCGTATCATATAGTCGTAACACCCTATAAAACTTATAAGTTTTAATTACAACCAATAAATAATACAAAATAGATAACATGCTTAGGCCACCCACAAACCAATCAAAACAAAGATAACTCTGCAATGACAACGTATCATATACTTAACGTTTTCGGTACGAGATGATGTATAACAAATTTAGAAGACAATAGGCAACTTAATGCATTATCAAATCGTGCATGTCAAATTGTCAATACTAAACGAACCGGAACGTCTGCATTCCATATTATTATGTTATCTTGAGCGAAACGCTGAAAATATTCGATTATTATTTGGTATGGGAATGTATATTAATCGAGTCTACCACTCAATGCCGACAGACGAAATCCCGGTGAACGCTATACCGACAGTTTATTACTTTTTGTTCATGAGACCGACAGAAGATGAAATCGAAATAGTTAATCCCGACTGAACTCTATCCCGACTGTCAGTTTGACCGACACAACATCAAATCGATAAACTGTAGATCGACTGAATCTTATCCCCCCATGCTGTAGACCGACAGAAGACTAGGGCAAAATAGTGTTAAAATGATTTTTTTGATTAAAACTAACGTGAGATACAATCATAGTTTTATTTAGTGAACGGGTTACTCACATTTAGAGTCAGCTACTGCCGACATGTTTCGACCTCATCCGGAGGTCTTCATCAGGGCGAATGTGACTACAGGCCCGTACACCGCACCGGCTCGCGACACACACGACCTCCGGATGAGGTCGAAACATGTCGGCAGTAGCTGACTCTATACGTGAGTAACCCGTTCACGAAATAAAACAATGTTAAAATGAAATTTTAAAAGTAGGTGTATTTTTTTTCTCGACTAAACCCATCGTGTCGTTAAATAGGTCTTTTTAATATATTATGAGCTTGTGAACACCATTTTTAAAAAGATATATATAAAACATTATTTTATATCGACGACCTCCGTGGCGTAATGGTCAACACGCTAGACCGCCAATCCGGAGGTACTGGGTTCGATCCCCAGCCAGGGCAAGTTGGAAAATGGCCTTTTTCAAATTGTCCTGGGTCTTGGATGTTTATCTATATATGTATTTGTTATAAAATATAGTATCGTTGAGTTAGTATCCCATACCACAAGTCTCGAACTTACTTTGGGGCTAGCTCAATCAGTGTAATTTGTCCCTATATATTTATTTATTACTTTTTATTTAAGGATCCATTTTTGAAATAAGTATTTGATTTAATAGTGCAAATTTTGGTTAGACTCAAACATCCCCCGCTCTATCTGCTAAACTGTCTTGATGAAATTCACAGCTATTAAATAAAACAAAGTCTTGTTAATTACACTATTTTTATCTCAAGAACGTCTGGACTGATTTAGATGAAATTTGGTATGGATATAGCTTGAGACCCGGGTAAGGATATAGGATTTTTATCCCGAAATTCCCATGTTTTTTTCTAAAAACATATTACTAAATTACTTTCCTCAAAGAACATACCTAAATGAAGATATATTTTGTTAGATGTAAAATAAAAACTACAATATCATGCGTGTTCTGATTTTTAAAGCCAGATGCTACGATATACAAATGACGTGTTTTATCCATCTATACTTATATGTATATAAAGCTGAAGAGTTTGTTTGTTTGTTTGCTTCTTTGTTTAAACGCGCTAATGTCAGGAACCCCTGGACCGATTTGAAAAATTCTTTCGGTGTTAGATAGGTCGTTTATCGAGGAAGGCTATAGGCTATATCGCATCACGCCCGCGACTTCACTCGCGTGGTTAACGCGGGCGAAGCCGCGCGCTGCCTCTAGTACTACATATATGGCATTATCAACATAGTATGATTAAAAGATAATATATTTAACGATCCATTGTAGTACATTTTCGGAGTATACGTAAATGGTAAATGAAGCAAAATATTATTATAATAGCTGAACACTCCTAGTTAATTAATTTTATAGGTCTTGACCTGGCCTGATAAAAAATGGCTTTTAATTTTAATTGTTTTTAAAACTGTCCATAACAACGGAATCTACTTAATTTTATTATTATGACCATTTAAAGCAACGTTTTTGGTTGTAATTATTTTCCTTATTGTTTATAGTTAAATACAGGTTGTTACAAAAAACTTGTAATAATGGTGAGATCATCATCAATGATGGTTTTTAACAAAACTTTAAAGTTCGAAATGCCTAGTTTGTAAGTTAAGTGAAATAAAATGGTATTTCGGATTTTTTTGTCAAAGTTAAGCATTGAAATAAAATCTACTTTTTATTAATGTACTAGCAGTGCCCGCGGGCTTCTCTCCCTGTGGGAATTTCGGGATAAAAAGTACACTATATCCTTCCCCGAGACTCAGACTATATCTAAATCAAATTTCATTCAAATCGGTTCAGTAGTTGAAGCATAAAGAGGTAACAAACAAACAAATAAACTCACATTCGCATTTATAATATTAATTAGGGTTTATCCAACTATATTACAAAAATTGTAACCTTTTTGTTGGTCTTTTTCTACCATACATACATACATATATACTATCACGTCTTTGTATCCCTAATGGGGCAGACAGAGCATTTTGGGTCTTGCGGTTCTATGCAGAGCCCAGGGCCGCAAGACCCAAAAGCCACTTTTAGCGTCATGGTGGGCGAGAAGATGGAAAAGCATTTTTTTCTACCATTCTTCCGACAAGTGCAGGTGTAGAACAAGAGAGACCAAATTAGGAGCAAAAATAACATTTTAATACTACTAGTAGTATTTAAATTCATCGTGAGTCTTGAATTATGTCGCATTTTTATCACATCCTATATGTATTTAAATTTGCTATCGTAGACACTTTAGTTTATTACGCTGTTACGTTCGTATGCTCTGTCTGCCCCATTATAGGGATAAAGACATGATAGTACGAGTATGTATGTATGTTACGTTCGTAGTAAGAATATCTTTTATACTTTGGCCACATTCGCAATATATATAAAGTTGGTTGGTTTATAGCTCTAGTACCTGGTCGGTTATATCTCAAACATTAACTATTTTTTTTTAACTTGTCTAAAAACATTAAAAATTAAAAAATTATACAAAAACTTGAACATAAAAAAACAAAAGTAAGTCACCGGAGTGGGATTTGATCCCGTAATATTCTTGCCGTCCGCGTCTTAAAAACCGCTGGGCCAGACGAACAGAGGCCGGCAAGACGAAATTAGCGACCACCTTCTGCGTGGAAAGAAAAACATATGAAAACTCGAAAACACGCGTTTTCCCAAACATAAGACTGATCTAGATCGATTGTTTACCCCCGGAAACCCGCATATACTAAATTTCAGCGAATTCGTTAGAGCCCTTTCCGAGATCACAGAAATAAATTTATATGTATACATATAGGCTATACTAGATCACTATATTATGATGATAGTATAACACAAAAAAACCGCATTACCATAAAAATTGCCCGGGCGATTGTACACTTTTGTGTGGTAATGCCGATTTTTCAAAAGTTTTTGACGGTTATTTATATTCATTATACTTTAGTGGTCTAGTGTAGCCCGTTGTTTGATTTATAACGGGTACGGTCCCTTCCACGTTGTATAATATTTAATACTTCAGTTAATATTATAAATATATATATAAGGTCTAACAAAATATACTGAAACTATTTTAAGGGAGAATTCAGTGCATGATAGTGAACAACTTTCCCCAAGCAACATATGTCGAAATATAAAAAATAATTTTTGACTCTCCATACAAACTCGGATCAGCTGATCGGTCAACTAGTATGGGAGGCCAAAAAATACTTTTCATATTTCGATACGTGTTCCTTAGGGAAAGTTGTTCAGAATCATGGACTGAATTCACCCTTAAAACAGTTTCAGTATATTTTGTTAGACCTTATATATATACTTCATGATCAATATAATTATTTCCAAACACTTAACATTTACAACGCTTCGTATATAATGTATGTATGTATTTCTTTTAACAAACCAATATGCACGGAAGAGTCTCGTTTATTTTGAATTGACATAAAATATATCAAATCTAAAACAAGTTTGGTAATTAAAACATTTAATTCGTAATATCATAAACAAGCTTTTTTATAAATTTAATCTGTATCTAATCTGCATATCATAATTTAATAGATTGGAAAAATAATTAATTGACCAGAAGAGCCTATTATAATTTTATTTAGTTTTGATTATGTGTCGACTTCACAAAATATAATATGCATATGATATATAGATAATTAAATATATTGATATATATAATAATATATAATTGGCCGAGCGAGCGAAGCGAGCGAGGTCTCTAAATCGAGTTGGGGGCGAAAACACATTGTATAGTTAGAACGCGTTATGGTTTCGTTTGCTACATAATCGCGGACATTTTTATTAATATTTCAAAAACTGCTGAACCGATGTTGATGCCCAACAAACTTGAAAATTCTATTGATATTTCCTACATGCCTACCAAATTTCATCAAAATCAAACCATCGGTTCGGCATTTATCGCGGTACAAACATACATACGTCATACATACAATGTGTTTTCGCCCCAACTCGATTTAGAGACCTTGCTCGCTTCGCTCGCTCGGTCAAAAATGTGCAGTCAACCGGTAAATTGAATCGGAATGACGATGTTTTTTTTTTGTTTTTTGACTGTTATTTTATTATCATTATACTACTTATAGTGATCATAGTATTGTCCGTGGTTCGATTTATTACAGCTATGTCCCTTCCACGTTGTATAATAAATTAATATAATATATTTTGTTTCGAAGTCCTTTGTTCTTACTGAAACATTATTAATTCTGTGCTTAAACTTATCTTCCAGCACACAAAAAATAATTAGGCGCCATATGAATCAATAAGTACCTACAATTTTTTTCCAATGCGAAATTTTTATAGCATTATCGAGGTCAGAATCAGGTTATAACTAGATTCCACAAGCAATATAATAGTCCGAGAGCTGGTAAACATTTTTGGGTAAGTATTTGAGGCAAGCTAAAAACTTATGTTACATTTTTCCTATGAACCAGAACTGCAGTCCCGGCCGGCTAAATAAACCCTTATTTTCCTATCCTCTTTTATAAAGCCTTTAGAACTGCTTCCTATGCTGGTCTGGGAGAAATAAAAAAAAAAACTTAGAATGTACCAGCTGCTTCTCTTCCCACGCAGATCGTAAAAGCCGATCGAGGGAATGGGCAAAAATGCAAATCATGTTAACAGGCGATGCGGCTAACAACCCATCACTGTATTGGTTACTTTTCCATCTTCTCGCCCACCATGACGCTAAAAGTGGCTTTTGGGTCTTGCGGCCCTGCGCTCTGCATAGAACCGCAAGACCCAAAATGCTCTGTCTGCCCCATTAGCAATAAAGACGTGATAGTATGTATTTAGAACTGCTTACTCAAGCAGGCAAAGCATTTTAGGTCTTGTTGCTCTAAGCAGACAGAGCCCAGGGCTGCAAGATTTAAGGGCCACTTTTAGCGTAATGCTAGGCGAGAAGATGGAAAAAGGAATCCAAATAGTGATAAGTTGCTAGCCGCATCGCCTGTGATTCGCATTTTTGCCCATTCCCTCGATCGGCTTCTATGATCTGCGCGGGAAGAGAAGCAGCTGGTACATTCTAAGTTTTTCATTTCTTCCAGACTAGCATGAAAAGTCAAAGTTATGTATGGTAGAATGTTGCATGAAACAAATTATTTACTTTTATCTTTTTAGGGTTCCGTACCCAAAGGGTAAAACGGGACCCTATTACTAAGACCTTTTATTGTTCGTCTGTCTGTCTGTAACCAGGCTTTATCTCATGAACCGTGAAAGCTAGACAGTTAAAGTTTTACACAATGTATTCTGTTGCTGAAATAAAAAATAATAAAACAGAAAAATAAAATTAAGTTGGCTCCTATACAAAAAACGAGACTTTTTATAGATATTTTTCTCTTTCTATCACCTTTGTATCTTGGTCAAAAACTATGTAAAATAACATATATTTTAAAGCAAATGGTTTCTTGATTTATTGTTAAATAAAACAAGGTGTGTATGTACATAAATATTATATTTAATTATTGTTTAATATTAATGGATCCTGTCATCATACAACATAAATTAAAATAAAGTAACTGTTTATTTTTATACTTACAAACTACAACAATTAAGTTTTTGTAACGAAATACTTTAGTACCTGCCACGCTTTTTTTATACGGTTACACATATTTTTAAAGAGGTTTTGTCTGTCAAAGTGTTAATTGGCATTTTATTATTTATATGTATAAAATTTTTAGATGTTCAGTTTTAGTTGAAAAGGCGTCCCTAGTTCTATAAAATCATTTTAAATTATTAATGTCATCTTAATATATACATTTGCAAATTTTATATACAGGGATCGGAATAGCAGCTAATATTTAAAACCCCTTTAGGTGGTCATACTTACGATAGGCTAACCCTCACGTTTATGTTAGTCTGTAAAAAGCTTATCCCCTATAGGGTAACCCTATCCTTATGGTAGGCTAAGCGTTTACCAAATCATTGGAAGGGGTATTTTTTTCCACTTTATTGAAAGGGTTTTTCCCCCCACGTATCCCCTTCGCCCCGTGGCCGCCAGGGAAAGCGCTTTTTAAAGGGTTAGCCTATGTGATAGGGTTACCCTATGAGAAATGGTTTTTGTAAGGGTAACGTAACGTGCATGTTTTAACAATTTTTTAAAGGGAAACCCTTTTAAAGGCTTTCCATATGATACGGTTAGTCGATCGAAAGAGTTACCCAGCGATAGGGGTTTTTAATCCAATAAAAATATTCAAGCCTATCAATTAGCCGCTAAAAACCCACGTTAGGGAAAGCGCTTCCTATCCCTGGTTATATACTCTTATAACATTTAGCAAATACTATTTTGAATATTTTATGTATGTGTTATAAATTATAACAGCAGTAAATAAAAATAACGAAGCATGTTTGATGACCTTATTTCAGTGCATTTTTTGCCAATATTTTTTTTTTCAAAAATTTTATTTGCTGATTTTGTTTTTGTAATTCATAAATATAATTAATTGTAAAAACGATTTTATTAGAATTTAAGTTAAAAATTAGTGCCCTATTTTGTTGTATTGTTTACAAAGTTTACACCTTTTGTCGAATTTATCGTTTATCGAATTACTATTTTTAATGCCATAACATTAAAACCTTACGAGGCTGTTATTGTGATACTAGTCGTAAATATGAAATTTTATTTGTAGTATTGTTAAACTTTAATAAAGTTATTATTATAAACAATTTACAAAATGTTTTATTTTATTATATTTTATTTTATCAAACCAAAGTACAAATATACTTTTAACAAATGGCGGACTTAAAGCTGAGAGCATTTTCTCCCAGTCAACCATAGGGATAAACAGAGAAAATTATGCGGCACAAAAAAGCAATACAATATACCTATATTATAAAATATTACATAGGTATATGTATAAAAAAAATATACAAAATATACCGAAACTATATGATCGTCAGCTTAATAATGATGTCAAATATAATGTATGATGCTAAAAAACTTTTTCTTCTACAACGAAAGTTCATGTTATGTTCCGTTTTTTTAAACGTGTAAGAGGTATATGCGTCAAAAATTTTACCACAGGATATAGTAAATAACTATAGTAGATACAATAAAAAAGTCGACATTCCTATTGCCCGGTCGGCTGGACACTTTAGTATGGAAATGCGGAAATTGTTATTGGCTATTATTTTAATTTCATTATACCATCGTGGTCTAGTATACCCCGAAATCGCTTTATTAAGTGTATGTGCCTTACACGTTGTAATAGTAAGTATGTCTATCAGCATCATCATCATCCCAGCCCTTCTTCCGTCCACTGCTGAGCATAGGCCTCTCTTCGTCGACGCCACCCATCTCGGTCCTGTGCTTCTCATCCATGGTATAATATGGAATACTTCATCAGTTTGATGTGTTGCCACTGTGTGAAATTGAATTACCCGAGCGTTATGCATTTTTGAACTTTATATTCCAATTTCGAATTAATAATCAATTTATAAAATATTGAATTGATGAATCACGCGATTCACGCGAGATACTAAATAACTAAGTTACTTAATATTTTATTTAATATTCATGAACTAATTGAGAAAGTCCTTAAATTTACGGAAAAGAAAAATAGTGGCAACACTTATCGTGACGTAGTCAAGTTCCATCTCGGGAAGAGAATACCTTATTATACCAAGGTCGCTGGAAGGCGCTGGATGCAAGCCGCTCTAGATCGGTCATTTTGGAAATCTTTGGGAGAGTATTATGTCCAGCAGTGAACGCTGTGCGGCTGAAATGATGATTATACCATGCTCTCATCCAGGTGAGACCAGCGACTTTGATTATGTCGTCAACCCATCGCATTGGCGGACGCCCGAAGTATGTATGTTTATAAATAAAACAAAATGAATATAAAATATAATTTATTATCGTTAATAACATTATATTCGCGGCTATACTGCCATCATCCGTAAATTTTACGAGCTTGTCATAAACCAGCATAATTTTACACCTAATGTTTGGTCAAAGTACAACAATAATTATTTACTTGACATAGATAATAATATACACTTTACAGACATATTTGAATATTTTAGAAATATGTATATTAAATATTTAAGAAATATTTACAGTTAATTAATTAATTATTAAATATTATCTGTTGGATTTAGTGGCAGGTTTAGAATTTACATATTAAATATGTCAACTAAAATGAATTCACAATATAAATTCTAATCAATACTTAAGGCCATACCCAAATTTTCCGGGGTCCAGTGGCGCCGCCATTTAAAATAAATCATTTAAAAGGAAACGGAGATATCATTTAAAATTGTGTCTTGGTCAAGTTTTAGATACCCATTCAAAGTATTTTTTAAACTACTTTTTGTAGTTTAAAGTGTGAACGTGAAGCTTTTCGACGCACATTTGCGAAAAACGGCCACTTTTAGCTAATGTGCGTAGAAAAGCTTCACGTTCTCACTTTAAACTATAAACAGTAGTTCATAAAATAGTTTAAAGGGTTATCTAGGGCTTGATCAAGACACAATTTTAAATGATATCTCCGTTTCCTTTCAAATGATTTATTTCAAATGGCGGCGCCACTGGACCCCGGAAAATTTGGGTATGGCTTTAATAGTGTAGGCCAAGACCTCTGGCAGCTCTCGCCAAGTTTGGCTCTGGTAGTACAGAGAGGGTCGTGCTCCTGCAGTGGAGACAAAAAGTCCGAGATGACGATGAATAAATACTTAAGTTTGTTATAGCGTTTACAAAACGAAAAATCGCTAGGTACCTATATTTAATGGGTGTGCGAATAGAAGGAGAGCTTTAATTCAAAATTAAAACTATAATGGTTGAATTAACATGTCTCTACACAAACCTATGTTATATTAAGGCCATACCCAAATTTTCCGGGATCCAGTGGCGCCGCCATTTAAAATAAATCATTTAAAAGGAAACGGAGATAACATTCAAAATTGTGTCTTGGTCAAGCCCTAGATAACCCTTAAAACTATTTTATGAACTACTGTTTATAATTTAAAGTGCGAACGTGAAGCTTTTCTACGCACATTAGCTAAAAGTGGCCGTTTTTCGCAAATGTGCGTAGAAAAGCTTCACGTTCTCACTTTAAACTACAAAAAGTAGTTTAAAAAATACTTTGAATGGGTATCTAGAACTTGACCAAGACACAATTTTAAATGATATCTCCGTTTCCTTTTAAATGATTTATTTTAAATGGCGGCGCCACTGGACCCCGGAAAATTTGGGTATGGCCTTAATGTGGTTTTGTGTTCCTAAAGTTGATAATTACCGGTTATTTTAATACCGGTACAAACCAATTGTTAAATTATAAATATTACTCAACAATCTTACATAACTCATAATATTACATAAGTAATAAATAACATAAAATATATTAACAGAAAACACAATTCAAATAAGCATCTCATTTAGTATACTGACTTGTATATTTTTGTACATATTTTCTGTTGGTGATATTAATTTTAATATAAATAAATTTTAAAATAAAAAATATGTGTGTGTGAGTCACAAATAATTATGATATAAGGTAGATAGGCCCATTTTAAAACATTGGACCTGACTGCATGTGATTTTAAACCGTATGTTTAATACTAACATAGTAAGTAACAACAATGGAACTAACATTTTATGGATTAATTTGTCCGAAAGAAACAATTATGAATAAAATATTTTAAAAAAATAACTTTACATTTTCAGTGACTAGAAAACGATTTTCAAATACATCACGTAATAACTACCTAATAAAAATTATTATACCTGCAGGATATTTAAAAAAGGTTTTCCTGTAGTTTATACAAAGTTGAAAGTATATGTTGCTTGTTTTTTTTTTGTTTTCAGTGAGCGTAACGGCTGTGGCACAGTTATATATAAGGTCTAACAAAATATACTGAAATTATTTTAAGGGTGAATTTACTCCATGATACTTAACAACTTTCCCCAAGGAACACGAAATATGAACAGTAATTTTTGGCCTCCCATTTGGATCAGACGATCCGAGTTTGTATCATAATCCAAAAAATATTTGTCATATTTCGACATTTGTTTCTCGGGGAAAGTTGTTCACTATCACGGACTGAATTCACCCTTAAAATAGTTTTAGTATATTTTGTTTGACCTTATATAGTACAAGTAGCGGCACGTAAGTTTAGCGCTGAGTGAAGTGTAGAGGGGATACTGCGCACGGGTACAGAATTAATTATAGTATTACAGACAGAACGGAAACTTGCACCGTCCCCCGCAATCTGGTGTCCCCGCAACCCCTCCCCCGTTATTGTGAGGTGTAAGCGCCAGTAAAACAGGGTTATTGGTAGTCGCACGTTGACATAACGCGAGTCACTTAGGATTATTGAATTATAATGGTGAGAAATTGCGCACATTATCATTGTTTATCCACGGAAAACAATAAATAACGAAAATTTTATAGATTTCTGAGTGATAAAAACAGGTAAGCAAAGCAACAAATTCTGTGGTGGCGACCCTGATTGTTTAACTCACACATTTGACGTGTGCACGGACGGATTGATTCGTTTGTAGTAGTACTAGGTATATATGCTGCTCCGTTTGTATGAAGTGCCATACCTTTGTGGCACGGGTACAGTACTAATTATTGACTCCTGCGCAAGCAAGGTCAGCGCTAGAGTTTCATGCCGCTACCTGTATTAGATTTCTCAAGCTGCCTAATGGCATCAGCTGACATAGCTTGACGACTGCCATACAAATATGACAGCTAGGGCCAACGGCTTATCGTACCTTTCGAAGCTGACATTTTTTATGCCGCAAGTGGTCACCAGCCACGCCTGGTGTTACTTAACTTGCAATATCCCTAGCACTTCCAGGCCACCGAGCTTCAACCTACAAAGTTGCCATCACCGCAATAAACAATGCGTAAATAGGTATTCAAAAAAACTTTGTATACAAAGTTCAACATTTGTATACAAAGTTGACACCCCCTCTCTGATTGATGGTCATATATTAGTTTATTATTGACATAGTATTTTATTGTGACACAAGATCTCAGGCGCACCAGACAATACAGCTGTGATGAAGAGGTTACGCTCAAACGTATGGTAAGTTAGCATTCTTTCTTTCTTACATGAAAAACTTTAAGATGTACCAGCTGCTTCTCTTCCCGCGCAGATTGTTAAAGCCAATCAGGGCCTGCCGATTAAGAGGTATGGAGGCCCTGGGGCAATCCGTCTGTCCGTCCGCCTGTCTGTCACTAGGCTGTATCTTAGAAACCGTTATACTTGACAGTTGAAATTTTCACACATCATTTATTTCTGTTGACGCTATAACAACACATACTAAAAACAATAAATTAAGTGGGGTTCCCATACCAACAATATAATCTTTTTTATAAAGAATGGTACGGAACCCTTCGTGCACGAGTCCGACTCGCACTTGGCCGGTTATTACTTTTACTTTTACATCACTGAAGCAGCCGCATTAAGCAATATGTCACCAACCAATTGTTTAGTCGCTAGTTAATTATAGCTATGAATTAAAATACCTTTTAAAACACTAGTTAGATGAATTTTATATAGTTGCTTTCACAGATTATGTCTGTCGTCACATACTTGAAGCGTGTGATAAATAATAATATTATCTTGAAGGGGACGACTCAATTCTATACTCTATTCAATAATATACCTAATATGAAAAACTTTTCCTTTAGATGAAAAAGTTGTATGAAAACTGGAATACTGGTGTTGAATTTCTTTTTTCTTTCATACGAAGTGTTATTCATATCGTTAGGCTTAGCTATCCCATTCGATCGTACATTTAAACTCTGTATATTTAGTCAGTGAAAAAAGCGTATTTTAGTCGCCTCAATATAATTTTAAGATCCCAAACTTTTCGCTGTCACACACAATTCATTCATACTTAGTAGGTTTACTGTAAATCCCTGCGAATAATATTAATTCTATTTCTTTGTCGACTAACATATAAGCAAAGGGCTTATTTGCAATAAAATCTACAATAGTTTGATCATTGTGAACGAGATTCTCGGCTATTGATTTTGCTTCGACACCTTCTTCTGTAACATCTATACTAGATACTTGAGTCATCATGGATGTAAATATTGTATAATCACTAATACCTTGGAATTCAGCCCTTGGATTGAACATTCTTCTAGCACCCATATCAAAAATCAACTCAGGAATGTTATCAAACTCATAATCAGTTTTAAATCTCGGTATTTCCACATTCACGTATTTCATTCCATTATTCCTGAACATCGTATATATTGACTTCAGTTTTATCCTTCTTAACGCATAGAACAGATTCATAAAATGTCTCAACTCCTTAGGCATAAATATCAACATAGACATTCTACCATTTGAACATGGTAACTCTAAAACATTCGACTTTATAATAGGGATGTATGTCATATTAAAAAATCCTGTTTGCTTCATCATATTCACTTCTCCAATATTTAATCCATGATAAGAATAAAAATCTTTGACTGATGTATACTGCCTTTTAAATGTAGATTCCCACTTGTTTTTATAATACACCGCTCCGACACTCACTAACAAAGTAGAATTAAAATATTCTGGATAAACAATGTTCGGAATCTTCCCGCCAGTTTCACTCTCAATAAAATTATTAGTCTCATTTGCGACTTTCTCCATATTATTGAAATTATACAATAACACGTCTATATTCTGTAACTTTTCGACATGTTTCAAAAAGTTTGGTTTGACGTTTAATAGCTTGTCTATAATTATAATGCTTCGTAGCGTAAGATCACTTTTCAAGTCTAAACTCATGTTGTTTATGATTCTCTTCCATCTCCTCTTCAGACATTGTAAAGTAGAATGTTTTGTGACTCTCAATATTTGTTTTAAAGTCCTGTTTCTGGCACCTTCTGCTATGGACGTCAGTTGCAGCCAAGTCGCCAACGGAGAGAAGACGAAATCGTCTCCTTTGGTATCTTGTATGACACTGTCCAATAACTTCACTGAAAATTCGTATGTAGATCGTTTTAGTACGTTCAAAGTTCTGTAGTCACTGCAGTATTGGTTGCATTGGAAAACGGACACAAATGTCAGTAGTAACACTATTTTGAACCACATTTTTCCGTTGTTATTTCACGAAATAATTTTATTTCGACGTATTATCGCGTTTTAGGATCGCGTGCGCATTTTCGCGGTGCGCATGTCGCGCTCTCGAGATTCGCCGCAGGTCTGCGAGTGCGCGCGCGCAGCCTGTCCGAAACTCTCGAGTGTGGCTTTTTCGCTATTTTGCTCTTGCGCCGGCCTCAGACTATCTTATATTCAGATGCTAATTTTGAGTGCAGGTAAAATAAGTGCAGGTACAATAATTTCTACTGAAACATTTCTCTTAAGGAAAATAATGAAGATTTCTAACTTACTTAATACTTTTATGCATATCTTCCATGTGGGCGTCTTTGACGAGGACTTTGGCGTAGTGTTGCCGCTCGATAGTCCACTATCGATAGTTTGGTGCAATATGAACCGGGTTGGGTATTTCAAAAATAAGATGGAACGGTAAGTAGGTGTTCTATTCTAAGTTGTTTAAAATTTAATTTTTATTATCATTATAAATCGAGGATGTTTAATGCTTATGAAAATTAAATATCAACGAAAAATTTTGTTTTTTGCATCGTTCATTTAAGACGGTGTGAGTCGGCCTTTACTGTTTTGCTCTTAGAAAGCAAGTGGTACTAACGGGTCTAACTTACCCTTTTACTAAATGTTTTGAGATCGCGAAGCCTGCGCTTGCGCTTCTACACCCGATTATTAGAACTGCCTCCGTGGTGTAGTGGTTAGAACGTTTGGCTTCCCGGAGGTCGCGGGTTCGATTCCCGGCGGGGGCAACGACTTTGTGTTGTTGTCCTGTTTGATTAGGACATTGCAGGCTGATCACCTGACTGTCTGATAAGTAAGATGATCCGTGCTTCGGAGGGCACGTTAAGCCGTCAGTCCCGGTCACTGTCTTTGACATTGGTTGTTACCTCAAACCATCTCAGAGGCCTTTAAGGTGGTTTAAAGACTCTGACACTAGTTTTAGTCACTAACACACACGATAAGAAGAAGAAGAGGCAAGTCGGTTAAAATTTAATGCTCTAAGACAGGCAAGGTTAACTTGTATACTTTATTTCCTGTTCAGGCAACGCTTAGCGCGTTGCCTACTATGTTCTTTTTAGGGTTCCGTCCCCAAAAGGTAAAAACGGGACTATATTACTAAGACTATTTTATTTTATTTTTAATTTATATTATTTTTAATTCCCTGACAAAAAAGATTATCAATTCGTCGCGACTCGCGATCTTTTTTTAGGGTTCCGTAGTAAACATTTACTTATAGTCTTCTTACCTTATAGTCTGTCCGTCCACGTTTTTACTCAAAGACTATAAGAACTAGAAAGCTCTAAATCTGTATGTTAAATATGCCAAAAAGTGATAAAATTAAATTTCAACAAAAGATTTATTGCCTTGTTCAAAATAGTTCTTTACTTGAGACGTTTCACGTAGCGCCATTGTGTTAAGGACGGTGTGAGCCGGCCTTTACTGTGTTGCTCTTAGAAAGCAAATGGTACTAACGGGACTAACTTACCCTTTTACTAAATGTTTTGAGATCGCGAAGCCTGCGCTTCAAGCCCGATTAGAGGAATGAAATGCTCTAAGGCAAGGTTAACTTGTATATTTTATTTCCTGTTCAGGCAATGCGCTATACAATGTCCTTGTAGAGTTCCGTACCCAAGGGGTAAAAATGGGAGCTTATTACTGAGACTCCGTTATGTGTCCGTCTGTCCATCTATCTGTCAATAGGCTACATCTCATGATCGGTGATAGCTAGACAGTTGAAATTTTCACAGATAGTGTGTTTCTGTCACTACTATAAGTAAAATACTTGAAAAAAAATGAAATATCTTATACCTTTAAACGAGCAATTCTTGTATATTTATATATATATTTTTAAATTTCCGTGATCTCGAAAACGGCTCTAACGATTTTGCTGAAATTTGGTATATGGAGGTTTTCAGGGGTAAACAAACGATCTAGTCTTATGTTTGGGAAAACGCGTGTTTTCGAGTTTTCATGCGTTTTTCTTTCCACGCAGAATATGATATATCCGAGCAAAGCTCGGTCGCCCAGGTACTAAATATTAAAGTATACAAACAACGTCATTTTTTTTATAGATAATGGTACGGAACCCTTCGTAAGCGAGTCCGACTCGCACTAGGCCGATTATTTTTATTTATTTAGTACAAATACTTTAAGAGGTGATTAAATCCATCGTTTGGGACAACTTCTCCTAGTAAATGTATATCGAAAGATCTTTTATTTCTTTTTTTATGTTCACGGACTATTCAATGACGCCTGGTCCGATTTGAAAATTCTTTTTTTTTTTGTTTGAAAGGGAAGATTTTATCAAAATCGGTTGTTTAGATAGGCGTTTGAAGTCAGTTTTTAGTTTTGAAAAATTACACTGAGAACAGACAGACTGGCTGAAGGTAAACACCCACGAGAAAACTCTTCCGCAAAATTTATACAACGTGGAAGGGACATACTCGTAATAAATCGAACCACCCCGGGTATACTAGATCACTATAGTATAATGATATGAAAATAACGGTAAAAAAATTGAAAAAATCTTCGGCATTCCTAACAAATTGCCCGGGTGGCTGCGTCTTTTTGTATGGAAAAACCTAAAGTTTTTTTTAGTTTTTACCTGTTATTTTAATTTCTTTATACTACAGTGATCTGGTATAGTCCGTGGTTCGATTTATTGCGGGTATGCCCCTTCCACGTTGTACATTGTAGCATTTTAGAATTCCATCTGACCTGTATCTAAGAATCGCTAGAAAAATAACCAGTTTAGGCCACAGGTGGGTTGTATCTAGGTCTTCTCATAAATAACAGATCGATGACTGGTGCCAAACGTTTGCGATAAACATTTCTTTAAATGCTTTTTTTATTTGCCATGAAAATTAAAAAACCCCGACTTTTGATTAGTTTCATATGTAAACGCCATCTAGTGATGGGCGGAGGAACTTAATAGATGAATTAATCCGTATCGCCAATGTAACGATAATATATTAATGGAATAAACATTCGTGTGTGAGTCCGACCCGCACTTGGCCGGTTATTTAAAATTTTCTACCTATCTATACATATAATAAAATAGTAAAAACAGTTTGTGTGTACCTATAATAAATATATTTAAAAAAATATTGGAGGCGATGGAGACATAGTAATAGAGTAAGAATTCTCAAAAAATGTCTGTCTGTATTACTTAAAGTATAAAGACATAGTAATAAAGTAAGGATAAAAAAAGTCTGTCTGTTTGTCTGTTTGTACACGCTAATCTCAGGAAATACTGGACGGATTCGAATGAAACTTTTTTGTTATATAGCTGTTGGGTATGGATAATTTTGAAAAATGGAACACCTGATGCAGAACTATAATGGTCCAGTAAACTATATTAAGATATAAAAAATGACGCCTTAGCAAAACTTGTTCAGCCTGATGAGCATTTTCCAGAGACATAAAGTCCACGCGAACGAAGTCGCGGGTTTAAGCTAGTTTGAAATAAGTACACAACAAACACATACACAAATATACAGTTACCTACTAAAGGACGCGATACAGTGCGCTAATTTTAAATTTGCACTTTTATAATTCATTGAAGGCCTACGAGTAATCGAGTTAATCGAGTGTAATTACCTAAGTATATATAGGTCGTAATGGAGTCTGAATGATACAGAAGATATAGTATATTTTATCTACTGCAGGGCTGGATTTAAGAATAAGGACCCCTAGGCTCAGTATTAAGTTAATTCAGTTAATTCTAGGAGAGGGAAAATGTTAGGACACCTAATTAGACATGATGAATTTTTAAAAGTAATATTGAAGGGCAAAATAGAAGGAAGAAGGGCAAAGGAAGACCTAAAGATAGTTTTATCATCATCATCATCATCATATCAGCCACAGGAAGTCCACTGCTGGACATAGGCCTCCCCCAAGGATTTCCAAAACGACCGATCGGAAGCGGCCTGCATCCAGCGCATTCCTGCAACATTGCGTAGGTCGTCTGACCATCTAGCAGGTGGATGTCCTACACTGCACTTGCCGCTACGTGGCCGCCATTCGAGAACTAGATAGTTTTATAAAACAACTAAAGGATCAAATTAATATTTCAACCTACAAGGATGATAAGGAGTTGACTTTAAACAGAGATGGAAGTCATTGGTTGCTCCACGGACCAAAAAATGTCTGGCTTGAGCTTGGCGCGGGTCCCTCTTAAAGGTTTCTATTTGTACATTCACAAATGTCATAACTTAAGAACATTCTGTACATGTTTTAGTACAAAATTTACAAATTGACATTAATTTTAAACTTGACATCATGCTTAATTTATAATTATGACATAACAATGTATTCTCAGTCCACATATCTAATTTTAATACCAGTATAATTGTAAGTTGACGTTATTGGAGAAAATGCTGCAGTACAGTTTGTTACCGTTTCTTCTGTACTTGCGCTTTGGAAGCGGCAGTAAACTTAGCTTTAAGTAAATGATTTGACGTCAACATTTAACTTATAAGAAACCGAAAGAAAAAAAAAGTGACAATTATCAAGTGATACAAATATCCAAAGATAAATAAATGAATTTGACTTGACTTGACTTGGACAAGAGCTTAGCTCTTTAATAATAAGAAGAAGAGGCTCAGTATGTGCTTCCGGCAGAGTAGAATAGCACAACTCTAAGACCTCCCGTGGATGTCGTAGAAGGGAAAATACTAGACTTAGGAAATACAAGCTAAACAAACTATTTAAACAAACTTAAGTATAGTACAGACAGGGAATAGGATGCAAATGGACATGCTTGTTTCAATGTAAACAGTTTTTTTTTTTGCTACGCCTTTGAATTTGTATGTGGACACTACCTCTATATAGCTCTGTCAAAAAGGTACCTATACTTTGTGCCAATACACTAAGAGGGCGCTAACATACAATATACAACTAATGTGACATATGTCACATTTTGCTACTCGATGAGGTAGGGTTGCATACGGCCCCCTCTTAGAGTCTACTATGAATTTATTTTTTTATAAAAACAAATAGAGACAGTCCAGAAAAGGAAAAGGTCCAGAAAAGGCAAAAAGGTTCTTGAATGGCAACCGCGTACTGGCAAGCGAAGCGTTGGGCACCCACCTACAAGGTGGTCAGATGACCTGTATATTGATCGGTCATTTTGGAAATCTTTGGGTGAGGCCTGTGTCTAGCAGTGGACGTTATGCGGCTGAAATTATGAAGTCCAGAAAAATTACCATGACGTGTTGAGCGTATGCTCTACCTCAAACGCTGCGCTTATGATACAGTATAGAATAACTAAAAGCTGAGACTAATATATAGTTATACATTAATTATGTATATATCTCGGTAGGCACACTATCGCACTATCTCCACTGGTCTAGTATTAGCTGATAATTTCGTGATTGGAGTACCGCTATGAGGTCGACAAACTCCGCTATCATAGTATGGACACGTCTGGAAGATGTATGCTAAACATTCAGAGTTTAAAATAAATTATACAGATTGAGCTAGCCCCAAAGTAAGTTCGAGACTTGTGCAATGGGATACTAACTCAACGTTACTATATTTTATAACAAATACGTATATATATAAACATCCAAGACCCAACTACATTTCAACAACGTAAATTTTCCAACTTGCCCTGACCGGGGATCGAACCCGGAACCTGTGGGTGGCGGACTAGCATGGTGACCACTACGCCACGGAGGTGGTCAAAATAACATAATATACTGAAACTATTTTAAAGGTGTATTTATCCATGACACCCTACTAAATGCGAAACTTTTCGCAATATGGCACAATATACAAATATATATTATTTGTCTACATTTTTTTACATACATGTTCCAGGCGTGTCCATATAACCATATAGGTACATGATTGGAAAATGTATGCTAAATAAATGACCCAGCAAAATATATTGCATCTATTTATCCTTAACCACCGCGCGCCGCTACCAAATCTAATTTTATCCTTATGGTTGACTGGAAGAGAACGCTTTTAACGTAAAGTCTGTCAATAGTTAACAATGTACGAGTATATAGTTGACCAATAAAGTTTTTTATGCAAATAAATAAAAAGAGACAATATAAAATATTTATACGAGGATATTGTTGACAAATAAAGTTTTTTTATACAAATAAATAAATAAAAACCATATAAAATATTTGCAAATAAACATTTGCAAATTTGGGATGTCCATATAAAGTCAACTATAATTTCACAAAATGACAGTCATAGCATAGCGATCGCTTAACCGTTAGATTAACAAGGAAGACTTCCAACTTAATTATACGCTCATTAAGTCTGCTTGAATTCGATTACAACATCGTGGTTAGGGTTCCGTAGTTAACAAGGAACCCTTATGGTTTCGCCATGTTTTTCTGACTGTCTGTCTGTGTGTTTGTCTGTCTGCGGTTCTACTCAGAGACTATTATGTACTAGAAAGCTGTTATTTGGCATGGGTATGTATATTACTGCCGACAAAGTGTTAAAATAAAATCATGAAAAAAATTTGTTGTGCTGACGGGGTCAGTGGCATAGCTACCTAGGGGCTAGGCGGGGCAGTGCCCCGGGGACCTCAAGCTCAGGGGGCCCTCGAATCCTTACCTAAAAATCTCGATCAATTTTCCCATTTTCATTTTTCATTGCCCAATACTAAGTATTAATTGTAGTTTATATTGTTACTGTTAAATATTTTTCATCTCATCTATTTGAAAAACGGTGTTTTCATCCCAAAACATTTGGAGCTAAAGTCACTGCTGATTCTCGTGGGATTAAAAAGTAAAAAAGAAAATCTTACGTGAATAAAACAGGATTAGAAAATGGAACACGAGTGGAAACTATGTAAAATCAGCCAAAAAAAAAAGAATTTTATTTTAATACAATAAATAATCGGCATATATTTCGTATTTTTTTAAATTTGGAATACAAAGCGTCGTCAACATGGATGAAGGTAGGTAAAAATGTTTATGTTCTTTCCTTTGAAAAAGGAAAAAGGATGATGATTTAAAGTAATTACAGAAGTTTTAGGTTATATTGTGTTGAAATTAATTATTTGTGTTTTGAATACTTTTTCGTAAGTTTAGGTCTGATAGTGAACATCAAGTTTATAGTTATTATTAAAATAAAAAAATATGAACGACCACGCAATCAAAGTTATAAGCTTATGAGTGAACATTGTTTTAGAAGTTGGTTCAAAAAAATATTTCTTAGTATTTATGAAAACGACACTAAATAAAGGTTAGTACTTTTCGGAGTTTTCATTAGGTAAGTATTATAGATGTTCTATTTTTCTGCATATTTTTATCTCGGGCGTTATACGTGAATCCCTCGCTTCACTCAGGATTCCACCGTAGAATCACGAGCGTACTGGATTCAAAGTAGCGCCCTCGACTTAAAAGTATTACCTTTAGGCCTTGTAGCACAGTCTACTATTTTTTACCTGTCCTGCAGTGCACGAAAAAGAGCTGATAATGAAGTAAGTAGCTTAGCATTTTGAAAGTATTTGTATATTTAATATTTTTACTTAAGGCCATACCCAAATTTTCCGGGGTCCAGTGGCGCCGCCATTTAAAATAAATCATTTAAAAGGAAACGGAGATATCATTTAAAATTGTGTCTTGGTCAAGTTCTAGATACCCATTCAAAGTATTTTTTAAACTACTTTTTGTAGTTTAAAGTGAGAACGTGAAGCTTTTCTACGCACATTTGCGAAAAACGGCCACTTTTAGCTAATGTGCGTAGAAAAGCTTCACGTTCGCACTTTAAATTATAAACAGTAGTTCATAAAATAGTTTTAAGGGTTATCGAGGGCTTGACCAAGACACAATTTTGAATGATATCTCCATTTCCTTTTAAATGATTTATTTTAAATGGCGGCGCCACTGGACCCCGGAAAATTTGGGTATGGCCTTAATAAAACCTAACTAGTTTACATAGTAGTGAGGCCCCATTTTTTGATTTGCCCCAGGGCCCTTTGTTACCTAACTACACCACTGGACGGGGTAGATAATTGAGTGTGTGCATAGAAATTTTGATTACTTAACTTTTTTATTATTATTCTATTTATTTCTAGAGCATTCTGTCATTAGAACATCACCTGGTGACAATGGGACCAATGTCACAACGGGATTAATGTAAATCAGAGATATGGGACTTGCTTTAAGTCCAATATCTCTGATGTAAATATAATTTCATTTCATTTCATTTATTCGGAAGATCAACAGCCTCAACAAAAATATTACAATAAATTTAAATATCTACTAGCCGTTATCAAATCTTCACATATAACTATCTAAGCAGAAACAATACAAGTATAGCAATTCAATTCAATTAAATTCAATTCAATTCATTTATTGCATTCATATCATACATCAGTTCTTAGTCTTACTAATATTACCACTGTTCTTAGGTACAACATGAACCCTGTTGGGTAACAATTGAATATTGTAACTGAACAAACATGTGGTAGACTTGATAACCTCTTCCTTGTTTACCCTTTCAAATATCAAAAAGAACTTCCTAATTCAGTTAAAAACGTTTATGTTATTATAACATGCCAAATCAAACATAGTATACAAAATGGAAGGGTTATACCCGTAATAAATTAAACAACGAGCTTACTAGATCACTGTATACGCATAATAAAAGTAAACAAACAGTCAAAAATAAATAAAAAAAACGACGGGTTGCACTCTGGGAGTGCCGGCAGAAGTGAAAACTTGAATATTAACGTTGTGCATTTTGATATTTTGGAATGGTTAGGGAATAATTTTGCACGAATTGCTTTAATTATCAGTATAAAATATTTCAAATCTTTTCTGAACCACAGTCTGTCACAAATGTCACAAGCATGACCAAATTCATTTTCAACAAAATCATTTTCAAATACACAGCAATATGGCCACTACACAGACGGTCGAGCCATCAGCTGTCACCATCCATGGATGCGCGTAGCAAACTGTAACATAAACACACACGAACATTCGCGCAAGCGCCCTGCGCCGTCTTACGAATTTTCGATCAGGTCACGTGTCCTGACGCGAGTTTAACATTTTTTACCCATTCCAAAAAAAGTGCACAACGCCGCTAAAGAAGTTTTCACTTCAAAAATTGACATTCCTTTACAAATTGCCCGGGCGGCTGCAAACATAGTAGGTATAGAAATTCCAAATAGGCGAGAAAGTGAAAACAGGGCTTCGTAGCAGCATAGCATACAACCGTCTTGGAACCAGGGACTCGCTAAGATGAACTATATTTCACAAAAAAACAAGGGAATTTTCTAACATAAAGTGTAAAAAAACGCATCAAAATCGGTCTATCTGTGGTGCGATTTTTCAAACGCGGAGTCACTAAACGAACAATTTTTTGTATGGAAAAACCATTCGTTTAGGTGACTCCGCGTTTTAAAAATAGCACTTCTGTTCGAGCGCTACGATGCATCGTAGTCGACAGACATTTGCGTAAGACAGTCAGACTTATAACACCCCTCAGCCCCTCCTATTTATCGGGCAAATATGTAAAGCAAAAGCTATTTTCTTTGGCGTACAGCACAATGGCTGCATGATCTATAATATCTTTGATTTGACAACCTGGAAAAGTCATAAGTGTCATAACGTGTAAATAAAATTGAGAGATCTCACTAACAGGGTTGACAGATTAGATATTTTTCCAAACTTAGGGGAAAATGAATTAGCCTTGGAGGCAATACGGGGTGATTAAATTCATGATAAAATTTTGGAGAAAGTTTTTAAGGATTTTTTAATTATTTACCAGCACATATTTTATCAAATTATCATTGCAGATATTGCAATGCAGTTAAAGCAAGCTCTAGAGTAGAGTGCACAACTTAAATTGATCTTTTTTTATTCTTGTTTTCACATAATATACTTACATACCTACTATACGAATGGGCCCGAAATCTTAACCTACTGAGTAGTCTTACTGATACAGTTTCTCCATGTATAAATTTAATATTATCTTGTAACACATGATCAGCAAATAAATTATCTTAGCTTTATTTAACTAGATGCACCAGAATTGATTGCTAATGTCATGAAGTCGTAAGTGTCAAATAAGTGTAGAGCTTAATTCGTTTCAATATAATAAAAAAAATTAAAAGAAAAAACAACCGACTTCATTTTCTTTCAGGAGATTCTTTCATATCTCCAAGGTTCTTCATCATGCCTTCTCCAAATTAATATGAAACCAACTTGGTAGCAAATGCTTTTAATTTAAAAAAGAATCATCAAAATCGGTCCATGGTTGACGAAGATATCGCGTAACATACATATAAAAAAACTTACAGTCCTATTGATAACGTCCTCCTTTTTGAAGCCGGTTAAAAGCGGGGGAAAAGTCTCAATTTAAAATTTTTGGGAAAACGTAGAATTTAATCTAGCAACCTTAATGAGAACGTCACTGTCCGTCAGAACTCAGACCCGTCAGTCAGTCAACAACAACAACAAAACAAATGGTTCAAAGGTTTACTTACAATGTTATCTAATTGTAAAGAAAATCTAAAGTACAACTCGAATTATCTTCAATTATAGTAAACACATTGTTCTGTTCATTGTACGTCATGACCTGCCATTAGTAGTATTCGATTTACATCGTATTTACGCAGAAGGCAATAAAGGTGTCTTTACTTAGTAAACCTTGTATAAAGTTGTGAATTGTGTTGGTATTTAAACATGAATTTCTCCTGGTCTTATTTTACTGGATCTGCAAGAGTTGTTCCCAAAAAGTAAGTATATTAAATTTGACTGTAGGTTCCTACGTAATTATATTTTATGTCAAAAGACCAATGTTATTTTTTCTTAGATTTATTTGTTTATTTATAAAAGTTATTTTAAATTCAAGTCCTCCCGTGGATGTCGTAGAAGGTGCCTTAGGCAATACAAGCTAAATAAAGCTTATAATAAACATCAGTGAGACCTCTCCAACCCGTCTGGCCAGTGAGGTGAGTGTAGGCCAAGTCCCCTGGGGCTGCTTTGGCCAAGTATGGGTCTGCTAGTATAGAGAGGGTCGTGCTCCTGCAGTGGAGACAAAAAGACCTGATGATGATGATCATGGATATTTTATAAAATGTGGCAAACGTTCGTGAAGTACCTACCTATAGTTTGTGTAAATAGGTACTTATGTTTTTTGTAAGTTACCAATAAGTGACGGATATCAGTGGGTTAGGGTTGGGTTCAGTATCTTACATACATACATACTATCACGTCTTTATCCCTAATGGGGCTGACAGAGCATTTTGGGTCTTGCGGTTCTATCCCAGGGCCGCAAAACCCAAAAGCCACTTTTAGCGTCATGGTGGGCGAGAAGATGGAAAAGCAATCAATACAGTGATGGGTTGCTAGCCGCATCGCCTGTTAACATGATTTGCATTTTTGCCCATTCCCTCGATTGGCTTTTACCTCAATCTGGTGGGAAGAGAAGCAGCTGGTACATTCTAAGTTTTTTTTATTTCTCCCAGACCAGCATGGGAGACCAGAGGAGAGGTTCAGTATCTTGTAGCATGAATTTAAAGAAGAGAGAAGGGGGTAGGTACGGATGAACAGGGGAGTTATGGGAGCCCCCAGTGAAGAGAGTGGGTTAAGAGTCCCCTTACCCTAGACTTCTCCATACAAACGTAGTCTACGTTTAATTTTGAAACCACATGTCAGATTCCGGTAAAAATTGGTAATTGTAAAGAAATTGCAATTATCTAGGGTTATAACTGGTTTCCTATAGTAAAATTATGAACTGGAAAGAAAATATAATCTGACAGTAAGTTTTCGACAGTAAAAATATTCATATTTTTACTGTCGGAAACAAGTTATAAACCTAGATAATTGCAATATCTTTAAAATTACAAAATTTTGCCCAAATCGGACATGTCATTTTGAAATAAAACGTAGACTACGTTTGTATGGAAAGTTGTATTTTGGTCTAGGGTCGGGGGACCCTTAAGCATGTACATAAGTACAAATGAAGCGTAACAGATTAGTTTAAATTTCAGTCTTCAATGATTTATTGGGTTACTTACGCTCGTCTATGAACAGCTTAAAGCAAGTCAGTCATATTATAAAACGCGGTTTAACTTTAGCACTTGGTTTAGACTATAATCCGCCCAAAACAAGATGCCCACCTGTAATGTCACCTTCTCTTTCGGGTCTGTCAACTTAATGTGGGTGAGTAATGGTTTAAACCAGGTCTTAAAGTTAGTCTGTGTTTTATAATAAAACGGAATGTATCTATTTCAGGCACCATTGTTTTTTTTATATTAATCACTTCACATATTCACATAATTTCGCCAAACTAAAAACCAAATACAGCCGCAAACTACACAACCGATTTTGATAAGATTTCTATAAATTCTATAAGTTCTGCTTTTATTTGAAAGGGTATCCTTTGAAACAAAATCAGAATTTTCCAAAACGTTCCAGGCACTTTTGAATAATCAGTGAACATTTTATTTTTAGCCGTTCATGTCCCACTGCTGGGCAAATAATCGGTGAATATAAATACATTTAAAAAAAATCTCCTATTCGGAAGTTAGTTGAAAATGTTTTGAATATGTATGTCTATTTATATGCTCATGATTTCAGTGCATTTGCTGAACTGCCACAAACATATGAGGTTTCCAAGGAGCAGATCCAGTTTTACAATGACAATGGGTACTTGGTCATCAAAGAGCTGATCGACTTCGCTTCTCTCTACAACTACAAGTAAGTATCATCATCATTTCAGCCGCAAAACGTCCACTGCTGGACATAGGCCTCTCCCAAGGATTTCTAAAATGACCAATCTGGAGCAGCTTGCATCTAGCGTCTTCCAGCGACCTTGATCAGGTCGTCAGACCGAGTGGGTGGGTGTCTACGCTTTGCTTACCAGTACATGGTCGCCATTAGAGAACCTTTTTGCCCATAGGTCATTGGTTCGGCGCGCTATATGTCCCGCACATTGCCATTTCAACGAGCTAATCTGCTGGGCAGAAGTCAGTAATAAGTGTGTATGTATGTAGTTTAATATTTGTCTATGCAGCAAGAGCCTATGTTTGATTCGATTGACAGCTAAAGATTAAAATCTGAGTAGTATACCCTCCCAATCGTACCAGTAATAATTTCAAAACTAAAAACCGATTTCATCACAAACTTCACAACTAATTTTCATAAATTTTCTGTTGGACCACCTGAAGAATATCCCCTTCAATTTTCTTCTTTGTCCAGGCGTCTTAGAATACTTGTGTAAGTCGGATGATAATACAATGTTATGATATCAATGAGCTGTTCTGATGATGCAGCTGTGAGATATTCGACGGAACATAGTTATAAAACAACATAATCTCTCATAATCAATGAGTAGGATTCGTTTGATTTGTCTTAACGAGCACTTTATGGTAGACATGTCTAGGGTCTGATCATGGAGACGGAAGGTGGTCGATGGAACTAATTAATAGAACCACAGAATAAATAAATACTAGCACTTAGAACGACGCAACTCCGTCAAGTTTGGGAAAATTCCATTTGTTCTAATAAGTACTAGCCTTACAATAGAAGCTTGTACAAAAAACTTATTAAATAAAGACCAAAGAAAATAACAGCATAAAGATATTTGTAGGTATTTCACGGTTTATTTATAGTAGGTAAGTATATATTTATGATTGTATGGAAGGCTTATTTAATATTGTTTGTTTAAATTGGAAAGGTAGAAAAAAGATATTGTTTTTGCCATCAGTTGTCATATTATGATCTTGAATAATTATGGGTTCACTTGTTTTTGACACCAAATTTATCAGAATGTTTTATTTTGTGGCAATGTCACCTTTTTATTTATTCGAGTATGACCTATTTAACTATATTTGTTGGTGCTAAGTCCTTTTATAAGATAGGTAATACAAGATTACAACAACTAAGTATGACAGTAATCAAAAGTACATTTAAAATATCGTAGGTACAAAGGCTTATCACTAAAGCGATTCCTTCCAGCCAACCGACGACGACCTCCGTGGCGTAGTGGTCACCATGCTAGTCCGCCACCCAGAGGTCCCGGGTTCGATTCCCGGTCAGGGCAATTTGGAAAATGGCCTTTGTCAAATTGTCCTGGGTTTTGGATGTTTATCTATATATGTATTTGTTATAAAATATAGTATCGTTGAGTTAGTATCCCATAACACAAGTCTCGAACTTACCTTGGGGCTAACTCAATCAGTGTAATTTGTCCCTATATATTTATTTATTTATTTAACCTTTAATTGTCTCTCACGACATTTTCAGAAAAAAATAGAGTGGTCTTATTCTAGACCGCAAGCCACAAAGTTCCTACTTTTTAGGGGTCCGTAGTAAACAAGGAACCCTTATTGTTTCGCCACATCTGTCCGTCCGCGATTTTGCTCAGAGACTATAAAAGCTGTAATTTTTTTTCGACTAACCCTTTGTGTGGCGTATCGTTGAATAGGTAACTCCATTTTTCAATTTAGGGATCCGTTTCTAAAATATTTGCTTTTGTAGTGAAAAATTTGTTAGATTCAAGTGTCTATCTGCTAAACGATTATATACGGTCACGAGAAAATATTTACGACGTTTAAAGGAAAGACTATCAAGACCAGCTTATAAAATGTTCTTGGAATAATACAATTTCAGACAAATTCAATAGAAAATTTGGTTTTTAGACGTTTTTAGTACACCGTGAACTCAAACTCGTCATTCGCAACTACGGAACCCTACACTGCGCGTGGCTCGACATGCACTTGGCCGGTTATTTACTACTTAATTTACTCAATTACATTTTTTCTGTATTTCAGAAAACGTTTCATACAAATCTGCAATGGCGTTGAGGATAGAGGATCCATGACTATTGTGAAAGAACCAAACCTCGTTGATAAACAGAGGAAACCGGAAGAATATGTTAATAAGGTAAGGAGTAGAATCGGACCCGTCCAAGTCGGTTTTTGGTTTGGGAAAATTATGAATTTCAGCCTTAACAAATGCTATACTTCATTTGGTTAGGTATTTAAATAAATGTAAACAATCTTGACATGTCTTTTGACGTGACAACGTCTTTAAAATGGTTTTAGTCGGGTGACATGTTCAGAAACTTGTGTCACACCAAAACCTCACGAGCGCGATCGCAGGTATAACGAGAGAGAGACGGACCGATCTCCCGTCTCATCTCGAGCGCTGCCAGTCATTCCGTGAAACGACGTTATCACGTAAACATCTCGATCGTAAACCTACTTTACAAACAACCAATTTTTTATTGAAATATACACTTTATGAATCAATACCTTGCAAATTACAAAGTAATTATGCAATTTATAATTTATGACATAATTACTTGAAATAGAATATAGTGTTTTATATCATTTTTTACCATCAGTATGGGAAACTTCTAAATCGTTATATTTTTTTTCCGGTTCATAATTTTACAGTAGGAAACTAGTTATTATCCTAGATAATTGCAATTTCTTTACAATTACCAATTTTTACCCGAATCTCGAGGGGACTCTTAAGAGTCCCCTTACCCTAGACTTCTCAATACAAACGTACTCTACGTTTAATTTTGAAACCACATGTCAGATTCCTGTAAAAATTGGTAAGTGTAAAAAAATTGCAATTATCTAGGGTAATAACTGGTTCCCTACAGTAAAATTATGAACTGGAAAGAAAATATAATGATTTAGAAGTTTCCCATACTGATGGTCAAAAATGATATGAAACACTATATTCTATTTCAAGTGCATATTTTTATTGTCGGAAACCAGTTATTACCCTAGATAATTGCAATATCTTTGAAATTACAAAATAGACTACGTTTGTATGGAAAGTTGTATTTTGGTCTAGGGTAAGGGGACTCTTAAGGTCCAATCCAATATAGACAATAGAATTATAAGTTCGAACATGAGCCAAATCGGCCAGAGGGTTGCCGATATATGTAATTCGCAAGTTCACAGTTCGGGCCGAACTTACAGTTTATCGTGTGGTCGGATTATTATAGATTATGGACATTCTCTTCGACGACGTGTTCGCTACTTACGTGGAACACCCGCGACTGCTTCACGTCCTGACCCAGTTCATCGGAGACAACATCACAGCCGTCAATAGCATGCTGATAAACAAACCACCAGGCACTGACAGACATCCACCTCATCAGGTATTATAATGCTTAGATAAAGAAAAAGTAACAAAAGATGGTTAGAAAAAGGGTAAATAGAGTTACCCCTTTTCCAACTCCCTCTACCCCTTTTCCATTCCGCCCTTTTGTCTCTGTAAGCCCCATTTTCCACTAACTTTACCCACATTAATCGATATCCTTTCAAATCTCCTGACACTCTCCACATAAATGAAACATCCGCGACTGCTTCACGTCCTGTCCCAGTTCATCGCAGACAACATCACAGCGGTCAATAGCATGCTGATAAATAAACCACCGGGCACTGACAGACATCCGCCATCAGGTATTATATGCTCAGCTCAAGAAAAAGTAACAAAAGATGGTTAGAAAAAGGGTAAATAGAGTTACCCCTTTTCTAACTCCCTCTACCCCTTTTCCATTCCGCCCTTTTTTCTCTGTTAGCCCCATTTTCCACTAACTTTACCTACATTAATCACTCTCCTTTCACATCTCATGACACTCCACATACGTGAAACATCCGCTGCTACTTTACGTCCTGTCCCAGATCATCGGAGACAACATCACAGCCGTCAATAGCATGCTGATAAATAAACCACCAGGCACTGACAGACATCCACCTCATCAGGTATTATAAAGAAAAAGTAACAAAAGATGGTTAGAAAAAGGGTAAAAAGAGTTACCCCTTTACCCAACTCCCTCTACCCCTTTTCCATTTCACCCTTTTGTCTCTCTTAGCCCCATTTTCCACAACTTTACCTACATTAATCACTCTCCTTTTACATCTTGTGAGACTCCACATACGTGAAACATCCGCGGCTACTTGACGTCCTGTCCCAGATCATCGGAGTCAACATCATACATGCATCGGAGTCACAGCCGTCAATAGCATGCTAACAAATAAACCACCAGGCACTGACAGACATCTACCTCATCAGGTATAATACCTGGCTCTGGCTTTTTTAAATAAAAAGATTGAAAAGAAGTAAGTAAATGAGGTTACCCCTTTACGAACTTTCTATTTCCCCTTTTTGAATCTCTACTTTTTTTCGAACTCTTTTTACCCCTTTTCCACTCCGCACCGGCCATGCAATAGCGTGCCGTCGCTCTCTCTCTCGCTTAAGCAAATGACAGTTCTGAGTCACAGAAAAGATTAGCTGCATGCGAAATTGCTGTTCCGTGTAGCCCAATCCTTAGACCGCAAAAGACCATGTTGATTTTGAAAAATGGCTGCTTCTACACACATATTCTGTTACGATCTCTATAATATTTTTTTTTCTTCGACTTACCTCGCTTTGTATCTAAAAACAACAAAAAAATAATTTAGTAACTTTCTAGGACCTGATTTACTACCCACCCATTCCGACCAGCGGACAAGATCATAGCGGCTTGGACTGCAATAAACCATGTTGATTTTAAAAATGGCTGTCTTTACACACATATTCTATAACAATCTCTAAAATGATTTTTTTACATGATTTGAACCTAAAAAAAAAAAGAAAATAATAAACAACTATCTTTCTAGGACCTATTCTACTTCCCATTCCGGCCAGCCGACAAGATCATAGCGGCTTGGACCGCAATAGACCATGTTGATTTCGAAAATGGCTGCCTCTACGTCATCCCGGGGTCACACAAAGAAAACAAGATACATGAACACGGCAACGTTGGTGTGAGTATGGTTTTACACCTTGACGACCTTCGTGGTGTAGTGGTAACCAGGCTAGTCCGCCACCCAGAGGTTCCGGGTTCGATCCCCGGTCGGGGTAAGGTGGAAAATGGCCCTTTTTAAATTTTCCTGGGTCTTGGATGTTTATCTATATATTTGTTATAAAATATGGTATCGTTGAGTTAGTATCCTACTCAAGTCTCGAACTTACTTTGGGGTTGGCTCAATCAGTGTAATCTAGCTGAAGTTTTGATACCAGTCCATTGCCGGATGTCCCTCAGCCATGACCTAGTCCTACCGCCAAGTTAATTAATCAGGTATTTTTCATCATGCCATGTGGTTTCCGGCCGAGTAGAATAGGGCCACTCCAAGTCCCGTGGATGTCGTAGAAGGTGACTTAGGAAATACAAGTTAAACAAAGCTTATAAACATCAATGAGACACCTCCAACCGGCCAGCGAGGAGAGTGTAGGCCAAGTCCTCTGTCTGCTCTGGCTGAGTACTCTGGTAGTACAGAGTGGGTCGTGCTCCTGCAGTGGAGACAAAAGACCTGATGATGATGATATTTTCAGGGTCCAAAGAAACTGTACCACGGTATCGTAGATGAGGCTACGGTAGCCCCCGAGTCAAAGCGGGCTCAGCTAGAGATGTGTCCCGGGGACACCGTGTTCTTTCACCCACTGCTGGTGCACGGATCTGGGGCCAATGTCTCCAAGGTAAGATTTAGGAAAAAAATCTTCCACAATAGTCTCTGGTCTGGGAGAAAAGACAAAATAGAATTCGAATTTCTTTAGAATCCTCTAGTTTCTAAGTCAAATCAGATACTTTATTCTTAATCATCATCAGGCTCTGGGGCATTTGCCTCCAAGGTAAGATTTAGGGAGAAATCTTCCACAGTCTCTGGTCTGGGAAAAAAGACAAAATAGAATTTGAATTTCTTTAGAATCCTCTAGTGCCTAAGTCAAATCAGATACTTTATTCTTAATCATCATCAGGCTCTGGGGCAAATGTCTTCAAGGTAAGAGTTAGGAAGAAATCTTCCACAGTCTCTGGTCTGGGAGAAAAGACAAAATAGAATTCGAATTTCTTTAGAATCCTCTAGTTTCTAAGTCAAATCAGATACTTTATTCTTAATCATCATTAGGCTCGAGGAAAATGTCTCCAAGGTAAAAGTTAGGGAGAAATCTTCCACAGTCTCTGGTCTGAGAGAAAAAGACAAAATAGAATTCGAATTTCTCTGGAATCCTCTAGTTTCTAAGTCAAATCAGATACTTTATCTTAATCATCATCAGGCTCTGGGGCAAATGTCTCCAAGGTAAGAGTTAGGAAGAAATCTTCCACAGTCTCTGGTCTGGGAGAAAAGACAAAATAGAATTCGATTTTCTTTAGAATCCTCTAGTTTCCAAGTCAAATCAGACACTTTATTCTTAATCATCGTCAGGCTCTGGGGCAATTGCCTCCAAAGTAAGATTTAGGGAGAAATCTTCCACAGTCTCTAGTCTGGGAGAAAAAGACAAAATAGAATTTGAAAATCTCTGGAATCCTCTAGTTTCTAGCTAGATTCTTACTAGTTATAACTAGAGGATTCCAGAGAAATTCAAATTCTATTCAAAATTCATTGTTCTAAGTCAAATCAGATACCTATATCTTAGCGTCACAAGTGTATTTGCTAGGCAAATTAAAAATAAAACGGCCAAGTGCAAATCGGATTGGCGCACTAAGGGTTCCGTACCATTATCTATAAAAAATCGCGTTTGTTGCATGGGTGCCCCCTTAAATATTTACTTTATTTCGTTTTTAGTATTTGAGTTATAGCGGCAATAGAAATACATAATTTTTGAGAATTTCAACTGTCTAGCTATCGCTTGAGATTCAGCCTGGTGACAGACAGACGGACAGACAGCGAAGTCTTAGTAATAGGGTCCCGTTTTACCCTTTGGGTACGGAACCCTAAAAAAGACTGTCAAGATCGCCATCTAGTGATAAGTATTGGCACTACATATAGGTACGTAACGCCATATCATATCATCATCGTAGCATATAATATTACTATAGAAAACCCTGACTTTGAAGCGTTAATCTCCAATAACTGGAAACTGAACCGATTTTAATAAAAAAAATATTTGAAACAAGGGCAGCACTGTAATTCATGTAAATTTTTTCCGTATTATTATAAAAACAGGACTAACTTTGTAACTAGGTTTAAACCATTTATCTAACCAAATGAAGTTGACACTGACAGATGAGATAGTGTCACTTTTCTAGATGCCAACTTGATTTGGGCGGATGACGGCAGTAGCGGTTTTAGGGTAGGGCGACCGCCCAGGGCGCTGGATATAAAGGCGCGCCACGGCTGCCTCTGCATATCCCCTCGCAGGCCTGTTTTACTCGTGAATTCCTACAACTTAGCGAAAAAATGGTTATATTCGTATATTTTTAGTTTTTTATTAAGGAGTTATTGTATATCGCAAACGATTAGTTTTAATTTGTGTTTTCTTGATAAAGAAGACACGGAGCGTCAAAGTTCCGGAGTGGGGCTTGCGAGGTCACACTTAAGTAAAAATCGTACCCATCGTGACGTCACGCGAAATTTATAAGCGCTATATATATGTCATTTTTGGTTTTCAGAGAAAAAAATACGTGTACAATATTTTTAACCGACTTCAAAAAAGGAGGAGGTTATCAATTCGATTGTATGTTTTTTTTTGTATGTATGTGACGCGATATCTTCGGCTTTTTTTATTTGAAAGCCCTTTCTCCCAAGTTGGTCCCATATTAATTTGGTAAAGACACGATGAAGAACTTTGGAGGAAGAAACTCCTGAAAAAAATTTAAGTCGGTTGTTTTTTTTGTTAAAAATTTAATTATTTAAGAATCTAACCGATGGACAAAATATTTCTCCATTGTCATGCCTATTGCAGTTATGTAGGGCGTGCCGCAGAAATCTCGCCTAGAGCGCTGGTTGTGCTAAAACCGGCACTGGATGACGGTTTAAACCTGGTAACAAAGTTAGTCCTCGTTTTAAATAAGACAGTTTGTGTTTAAAGCGCGGTAGTTTACGAAACCAAAATGACTACTTCCACTGTAACTTCTTTTTCAGAACTACCGTAAATCTATGACCTGCCACTTCGCCAGTAGCGAATGCTACTATATCGACGTGAAAGGCACAGTTCAAGATCTGGTGGCTAAGGAAGTGGAAGAAGAAGCGAAGAGACGGGGTTTCGAACTTTCTTTTGCTGTAAGTATTTCAATTACTAGCATGATGTTAAATCATTGATACCTGAACCGATGATGGTTACGTTAATGATAAAATAATTACTAACGTAACAGATACTTAAAGCCATAGAAAAAAACTACAAATAATAAAAAATCCTCTCGTATTTCAGGAATCGTGGAAATACAGAAGCAAGCAAGTGAAAGGAGTTCGTTCAAATTTATAACAAAAATATTTTTATTTTTTAGCTCTTTTTCATTTATTTAAAAATACATAGTTAAACAATAATACTTATAAATTAATAATATTTTTTTGCTTATGAAATATTTAACAACGCTATACAAACCTAGAATTAAGTGATATCAAAATAATAAGAGTGATAGTTTTATAAATTAAAAGTACATTCCAAAAATATGTCTACAGGGATATTTTATAATAGTTAAATGTTTTATATTAAAATATAGGCAAATTTTATAAAAAATCTTTATGAATATAATAAGTGTATCTTATACATTATAAGGTGTTGTTACTATTATACTTGTGTTATTAAGTTTTATTATGTATCTCCTTTGAGAATCACGGGTCTTTTCACCCCGGTCCTTTGAGAGACTTGCGTGGGGATTGTTAAGTTTTATTGTTAAAATAAATGTTTTGTATACTAAACCGTGTCTCACTTTATAAGTCACTTATAAAATATATTTATAGTCTATAGATATAGGAGTATCGAGCGACAACACTAATTTTAAGATACCAAAAAATTAAGCGCAAATTTAAGACTGCAGTTTTGATATTCATAATTAAATCGTGATGTAGGTCAAATATGTTTACGAAACTTGCTCCCTATTATCAAAACTTATGTCATCTCACGCAGCTCGGTACGTCGACTAAAATATAGGCATTTTCACAATTATCTCGACAATTGTTGCCAAAGTCAACTTAGGGTTGCCAACCGCACCATAATAAATAGTACTAGTTGTGCCCGTGGGCTTCGCTTCCCTCGGAAATTTCAGGACAAAAACTATCCTATGTCCTTCCCTGGGTATCAAACTAGATCCATATTATCCATATCAAATTCCATCTAAATAGGTTCAATCGTGAAGTGGTAACAAACAAATATACAAACTCACTTTCGCATTTATAATATTAGTAGGATTGTATATGAAGTTAGAGAGTTGTACTATATTTTGAGTCTCCGTACTGCAGGATAAATAAATATAGCGCGCATAAAACTATATTTGAGCCAAATTCTTTCTTCGGTTTTTTTCATAGACCTAGTTTTTTTTTACCTTATACAAAAATAATACATTTTATGTTTGCAATCATGTGTACGTCTGACAAAGTGTGTAACTTTACAAAGTACATTTTTTTTTAAATTTTACATCTCATATTAAACTAACAAATCCAAGAACTTCATTGAACGAATTTCAATGACGAAATCCTAAAAAATACAATATTATTTGATGAATTCCTATAAAACTTGGAAAGGACAGACCCGTAATAAATCGAACCACAGGCTATACTAGACCACTAGAGTATAATGAAATTTAAGTAACAGACAAGAACTTTAAAAAAATCGGCGTGTCCATACAAAAGTGTACAGCCGCCCGAGCAATTCATATGGGAAGGTTGATTTTCTTTTTTGTTTTTTGACTGTTATTTTATTATCATTATAGTGATCTAGTATAGCCCGTGGTTCGATTTATTACGGGTATGTCCCTTCCACGTTGTATATTTCTACTATTCTCTGAAATGTACTATATTTCGATCAAAATATGTGTGCAGCCCTATAGTCACCGACCTTTATCTTCAGGTCAAACGATAACATTTCTTTCTGTCCATCTAAATATACTGCCAGTAGATTCCTCGCAGCGGCCACAATATGGCGTTGCTTCACATTTTATTAGTTAGTGCTATTTTACCCTCAATATTAGGGCAATGTACGACATCCACGGCGAAAGTTCAAGTGAAGCGACCGGTGTATCACTTCACAATGGATCTAGCTACACGGCTGGCTCAAGATAAGGAATATCATTTCGTTGCTTCACCTATCTCTCAATGGATGCTACTCTCAGCGTTATCCACAGGAGCTTTAGAGGATACATTAATGGAACTGAAGACAGTGCTAAAACTTCACCCACACAAATGTTTTAACAAAAAGTATTGGGAAGTCGTCAACGAGGCTATGAACTCTGAAGATATCGATTGTACTGTGAAACGGGCTCCTTTAGTGGTCTTAGATGAATCGTTTGCCCCATACATTACCTCCACTTTTCTAGCCAATCTAAACCAAACTAACATGTGCAACGTTCTAACACTCAACTTCGACGATAACGCAATGACAGCAATGGTTATTAACGGACTTGTAAGTCAATATACACAAGGAAATATAAACGAAATAATTTCACCAATAGAACTATACGACATTAATTTAATCTTACTCGATTCATTATATTTCAAAGGGTCGTGGAGTAAGGCATTTTCTTCGGTGAACACTGACGTAGCTGATTTCCACAACGATTTCGGAACGGTTATAGGAAGAGTCAAACTAATGTTTATACACGACCAATTCAACTATACGAGCATAGACCAACTTCAAGCGAATGTGTTGCAGCTCCCTTACGGTAGAACTCAAGAATATTCAATGCTGATTTTCTTACCGTACTCCGATGTTACTCTATCGACCGTGATATACAAGATAAAAAACGCGAGCCTTGCAACTGTTTTTCGAAAATTCCAAATGGATGGACCTCGTATCTTGGACGTCCAAATCCCTTCTTTCGAGATATCTTCAGAGCTAGATAACTTGAGAGAATTATTGACAGATATGGGATTGAAGAGTATGTTTGATTACGACGCTAAGTTTGATGTTGGAGTAGATGTTTATGTGAATAATTTTATACAGAAGGCTAAGATAGAGGTTACAGAAGAAGGCACGGAGGCGGCGAGTGTTACTGAGGCGGATTTGGGATGGAGGTCTCTTGATGAGTCATTCGTGGCTAATAAACCGTTCTTTTTTATGATTGTTAATAATGACAAGCAGTTACCTTTGTTTGTGGGAGCTTTCTCAAAACCTGATTCTTCGTTATAAATCCAATAATACATATACTTTATCTCTGTTCAAAGATTTTTTTATTTAAAATCCGACCTTATAACAGTGGTATATAGCTCATATTGTATTACAGTTTGTTTTGTAAATGTAATTTGAATTTTAAAGTAAATCAAAAAAGTTTCGTGTCGAGTTTTAGAATCTAGGGGAAACTACACTTTGTGTAATGTATATTAATTAAATATATACATATATATGTCAGTCTTAGGTATATATAGGTTAAAAATATTTGTATTTTTATATTAAAGAAAGTTGTACATATGGTGCTGAATAATTATTAAATTAACTTTGCTTATATTAAAGAATCTCTTTAATTTTTCATACACGTCTTTAGATAATTTCAGATACAGATACCTACTTATGCATGGTCAAAGACAAAGATTTTCAAAAGGGGTAATGTCCGATGGAAATTTTTACTGCACGTCTAGTAATCATGATTAAGTACACTCCTGGAAAAAAAAATTAAATTAAATTCAAACTATACAAACTTATTTCAATCTCTTGCCAAGCATAAGTATATATATTGTTATTTACCCGCTAATTACTTCCATTGCTTGGTAGTTGTGTATCTAGTTATAGTGTTAAAAGTGTTTTAGATATTCTAAAATGAAATTTGATTTTTCGAACTGGTTACTTTGATACTCTTACATACTCTTATTTTCGGCTTTACTCATTAAAAATAATAATGTTGTATATGTACAAACTCTAATAAGTAATAAACGTTATTTTATTTATTAAAATTTAAATTACAACTAAATAAAAATTAAAAAATTACAAATTATGTAGTCCCACTAAAATATTACCCCTCGGCCACGTGGCCAAAAGGCTGGCAGCATTGCCACGTTGTATGGCAATGCAAATTATTTGAGCCAGATGGTTACCAGCCATTCGGTCACGGGATAACTCGAATAAACGTTTAGAAATAATTTTAAATAAATTATAGGTTGAAGTACCCCACGGACCAAAAGTTTCTACCCCAAAAGGCTCAAATATGTAGTTTTCTCCGATGTCTATATATTTGCGCCTTTTGAGGCTCTCTGCTGCGGCAGCTGCTGCACCGGCCTTTGACTTGGTGACCTGAAGATGGGACGGTGCGAGGGTATCCACACAAGTAGCATCCCACACCAAGGGCCGTCCCAATCTCCAAGGCACCAAGGTCATCCTGTCCGGCCTCTTGCTATCATCCCCAGCCAGACCATTGGGTTGTAGGTCGCCGGGATAATTATACACTCTTTAATAAGAAAAAAAATGGCAAGGTAAGAATAAAAATCCATGTCCATCCTTGTCATTTCATGTGTAAACTTGTATTGCGGTTTGACAATTTTTATGTAAAAAAAACCTGTAATTTTTTTTTTTTTATAAAACAGCCTTTACTATTTTTATTTACTGTAAGTATCAATTTTATTTTATGAAAAGGTTTTAAAAAGTGGAGTACTTAAATAAAATCAAGTTTTATATTAAAAATAATTTTATTTTGTCATAGTCTTAGGTTCGGTAAATACTTACAACTATTTCTAAATTTATTTCGTTGCCTTGTTAAACCGATTAAGTACATGGTTGTACATTAAAACCGATGAAGTACATGGTTGTACATTTAAACCGATTAAGTACATGGTTGTACATTTCAATTTACACAAATTCAAAATTAATATAAGTAATCTTTATGCTTATACAGAAAAATGCACAAGTACAATTTGTAGGAAGTCTGCAACCTATTCAATGTCTTTAAATTTCTTTAATTTAAAATTAATAATAATATATTTACTATTTTTATTTACTATAAAATAATAATTTGTGAGTAATAAAAATAAATTCAAAAATACATCTTTGTTGTTTGAATTGTAAACAATTTGTATATGAAACGATTTTCAGCTGTTTTATAAAACCAAGCTGTAATGCCAAACAGCTGTTTATACAATCCAACTACGACATATATACTAAAGGGTTTCTCTAAAACTCAACATTAGAAGTATATGTTTAACCCTTCTATTCAGATGGGTTCAACATTTCGCAGTGATGTAAGTGACGCAAGATTGAAATAGATGGCGCTAATTGTATCACAAAAGAATTATTATTTACAATTTATATTTCTAATGCCGTAGTTAATATTTATACTTTATCATTAAAAAGTTATATAAAATATACTTCATATATGCTATATTTGTGCAATATACAGCGAAAAATAAATCTAAATATACTATTTACATTATTAATATAAAAAGAAAATGTTAATATTACATTATTAATAAGTGAAATAACTTATTTTAAAACTGTGACACGAGACTAGATCTGGTTTGGAGAATTAATAAATACATATTGTGAAATACATCTTAAAAGGTACATTTGTTCGGTGCCAAGAAAATCTGATCTGGTAACTTAATTATGTAATTAAAACTCTTCGGTGTCTCCGTCAAAAATCTGTAAAAGAAGAAATTTATTAAGATATACAATTTTACAGATGATTTTCAATTTTTTTTATACTCCAATTAAAGTACATGGGTACTACCAATTTATAGGTATAGCAATAAAGGTAAAATAATAAAATCGACAGTTTCAGTTCTTGTTCTAAAAACAAAAATTAAAAATTTACATAATGTAGAAAAAATATTCTTTTATTTTTAATTAATTTTATATTAATATGTTAATACGTTATTTCAGTTACTAACCGTCTTAATTATTATTAATATATTATTATCAATATAATAAATTTAATTATTATTAATAAAATATAATATATTTTAATACAATAATATATTTTAATACAATATATTTATTAATACATTGTGGAACTTTATTCTCAAACATTTCAAACGTTATTTTTACTATTATTTTTTGTATATTAAATTTTCCTAAAAGTTTACCACCGTATTACAAAAATAATATCAAACCAAGTATATTTCAAAATTAGTATATTTATAAATGAAAACGCTATACTTATAATCCTGTATTGTAAATGTATACGGAAATAAATAAAAAATGATTTTTTTTATTTTATAAACTGAAAAACGGTGCAAATAATTTAAGACATAAGTATTTAAAAGTTGTAATAAGGTGATTTAAAAAGTACCAATAAGAAATATTCTAAGTTTTATAAGACATCAAAGCTCATCCAAACCAAATCTAACTACATAAGCGTTGTGCATTATAAGCGATTTTAAGCGAGCGGTTCTTACGAGCTATGTCATGCTTGGTGTCACATTAAGCATACCTACAGCCCTTTTTTACTAACAGTTATACTCCATTTGGTTAGGTATTTAAATAAATGTAAACAATTTTGACTTGTCTTTTTATAAGTATACACTTTATAAATCAATAATTTTGCTAATTACACAGTAATTGTGTAATTTATGATTTATGACATAATTACTTTGTAATTAGCAAAATTCAAGTTTAAAAAAGTCAAAATTGTTTACATTCATTTAAATACCTAACCAAATGGAGTATAGATTGGTATAATTCTGAAAACGAAAATAACATTTAAAATATATATTAAAATATATTATAGTCAATGCCAGTTAGTTATTCAAATGGCTGTTAGATATGTCGCAGTTGAATTGTATAATCCGTTGTTATTCAAAAACTCTAGCTGTTTGGTAATACAGCTCGGTTTTGTAAAACAGCTCAAAATAGTTCAGCTCGATTGTCAATGAGTTACGTAATTACGTTTTACAAAACAGCTAGCGTTGAGATAGCATATACGGTTACCATTTTTGAATAAAACTGTGTTACTAAACAAAATATTATATGAGGGCACAATAGTTGTTCTTTATTATTTTTATATTACTCGTGGGATGGAAATAAAACCTCAATTCAACTCCTTACTAAATAATTCAGTCTCCAACACCATAAAACACTAATGAAGAGTGATAATCAGCTCGATGCAATTGGATTAGAAAAATAGAAATTTTGTAAACCCGACAACTCAATGGCGCAGTGATTTCTTACGGCCAATTGATCCACGTGAATTTTCCATCTTGCTGGAAGGCGGGCGTCGAAATAACAATATGGGATCCAAGCTTAAGGTCTGCTTTATTCTTTTCAATCTTTTGCACTCCGAAATCAAAAACGATGCCCCCGATATCTCTCGATAAAAACAGCTTAGTCCCGGAACGCGGCGAAGAATTTACTTTATGGGAGGCCATATTTGTTGTTATGACACTGACACTTCACAAGCCACAAGTGGCAGAATTCGGAACTAATCGTTCTACAATCTTACGTAAACTAGTTTGTTAAACGTAACACATTGGACGATCTAGCTGATCGATTTTCAGCTATATTACAAAACCGAGCTGTAATGCCAAATAGCTAGAGTTTTTGAATAACAGCGGATTATACAATCCAACTGCGACGGATACATATGTATACAACTTGGAAGGGACATACCCGTTATAGATCAAACCACGAGCTATACTAGATCACCATAGTATAATGAAATTATAATAAAAAGATTTTTTCCATTTCCATCCTAAAGTGCAGCCAATTTATATTGGAATGTCGTTTTTTTGTTTTCGACTTTTATTTTAATTTAATTATGCTACAGTGATCTAGTATTGTTCGTGGTTTGATTTATTACGGGTATGTCCCTTAAGAAGTTTGTAGAGATAGTCTAAAATTAAAACTGCGTGCCTGTCTATTGAATAAAAGACATAAACAAGTTGACATCTAATAATATATGCAATGTCTCTTATAAAATGTCAACTAGATTTTGTCGGATAATGGTTTAAACCTATTAAGAAAGATACTCTGCGTTTTATAATAAGACGGAATGAGTTTCATGTCAGCAGAGGACGCACTTTAAATTTTAGGTATTTCCACACAAATATAAAACTAAATACCCAGCAATTTTTGTACCCCAATATTGTACAATTAATCAGTTAATAAATTCACTAAATTAGTATTTTAATATATTTACAATAATATTTATTGGTTTAAAACTATTGGCACATACAAAGCGGAAGTCTAATTATTGCACAATTAAATTAAAGCTTTCAACCCACTGCTTAGAACTGGCATTAAATTGTAAATTTAGTACGAGTATAAATTTTTTTTCACAAATTTCTTAGGGACCATAAAGACGATTAACTTAACCCACTCCCTATTTGAAATATAGGATTACTTTTTCAAAACCAGCAACATTCTTAGAACAAGTTCTTTATAGTTTTTAAAAACAATTAACGAAAAAAAAAGGAACAAAAATTTTTTTTACAAAAAATAGTTCAGTGTCATGGGCTGAACTTGCCCCAAACATGTTGCTGGTGTTTAGAAAGTAACCCTGTGTACAACAAAGCTAAGTATGTTTCGACGACCCAATCAAAATCCCGTCTAGTCGAAAATATTTTTTAAAAAAATTTCAAGGTTCTCACAAATGAGTTTGGAACACTTTTTCAATATTCTTATAATTGAAAAAAGAGAGAGAGTTATTTATAAAGTCATTGTCAATGTTTTCACCGACTCTTGAAACTAGTGGTATTGTACTAATTTATGACGTCACTCTCCTGTTCTTAATACAAAAACTATCCTCAAGAAACGTTGTAACATACGAAAAACATCATTCATACATATGTAAGAAAATGAATGTAAGGTTTTTTTCGTATCCAACCATGTTTTGTTGGGAAATTTGTAAACCTATAGTATCATGGAGTGAAGTTGTTACATACATAACAGGGAAATAGTTCTTTAGGGTCAACAGTCATCATTTTTTTTATATTTTGATAGAATGCCCTTGAGTTTCATTCTATATATAATGCTAAGACTAAGCAAGTCCTTTCATGCCCTAAGTTCCTCAAGTCCCCAGCTGTCAAGTCCCCAGTCCCTCAAGTCCCCACTCCCTCAAGTCCCCACTCCCTCAAGTCCCATTCCCTCAAGTCCCCAGCCCCAGTCCCTAGTCCCTCAAATCCCTGTCCCTATAGTTGACATAGACCCTAACCACTTCACCTTCGTATTTCCGCTGCGACGGCATGAAGTAGAAGTCGGGGTTCGGCGACAGTGCCGCGTCGCGGTCGCGGCCGCCGCGCGGCAGCGAGTACGTCGCGCGCTCGGGACGCATCGCGTAGCTGGGGAAAAACAAGTACTTAAGTATACTTGTGATTAAACGAACTTACCTTAAGTGAAGTTCTATAATAGAATGTTTAAATGCGTATTTTTTTGGTAATATTTTATATAAAACGAATATGGTAATATTTTTTGGAAAACAGCAAAGAAATTGTAAATCAAGTAATAACAAGCATTTCAAATATAAGTGTGGGAGTGTGGTTGTGACATCTTACATCTCTTTCGTACTTATTGATATGAATAAAATTTTTTAGTAAAATACCGTATTTTTTTCTTATTCGCTCGAACACATTTTGAACGTATTGTTTCATTATACTATAGTGATCTAGTATAGCCTGTGGTTCGATTTATTACGGGTATATCCCTTACGTGTTGTATAACGGTAATATTATCAACGGCCAAAAACGCCGAAAATCATGCGAAATCAAAAAGAAATAGCCGAAAAAATATACACTCAAACATAACTTTCGTTCTGCCGTAGTCGGGTAAAAAGCGACTAACACACAACAATGTCTTCTACACAATCTAACAGTAATTAGGGAAACAGAGAAGCTAAGCTAAAGTCACAGAATTAATAATAGTATCTAAAGTTTTAATTGAGTTGAACGGATATTCAATGTGGCAGATAATTAAAGTACTCTCGTATAAGTAAAACGAATTATTATTTACTTATCATAAAATCAGTAAATTATCTTACACACATAATCATAAAACAATCATAGATAAAGCAATGTGTTAGATAAAACCAAAAAATAAGTCCCTTACACTTTACAAATTTATGAGTTATCTAGTTGTGCCCGCGGGCTTGGCTTCCCTTGGTAATTTCGGGATGAAAACTATCCTATATCCTTCCCTAGTTCTCAAACTATACCTATACCAAATTTCATCTAAATTGGTTTAGTGGTTGAATCTGGAAGATGTAACAAAAAAATATACAAACTCGTTTTCCCATTTATAATATTAGTTGGGATAAGTAAGTATACCTATTATTTTATCTAATATAGATCCTTGAGGGAAACAAATATTCTGAGGAAAAACAACGTAGAAAATCATGTGTACTGTGAAAACTTTGAAATTAAATAATATTTAGAATACGATAATAAATACGGAAACAAAACATTTATATCACTTAACATTATTAAACATTATAAAAAAACTAAAAGGATCGTTCGACCGTGACAGGACTCGAACCTGCAATCTTCGGATCCGAAGTCCGACGCCTTATCCATTAGGCCACACGGTCGCATGTATGACAGTGCGAAATTATGCGTCGCTTTCAATAGAGCCTTCCAACCCTTAGATTTCACTCTTATTGTTTAAGGGAGAAGAGGGTGAGTGGGACATTGATTTTTCTATTTATTTGGTGAATGTTATTTTGTTAGAGTAATTTTTTGATTGGTGGGTCAGAATCTAATGTAGTACCTACTTACCGCCAAATCTAATGAGTCACTATTCTCTACAATTCAATCATACTTTATATGTATTATGCATTTTTTCTTAGACATTAAATATAAAATAAATCTAACAAAAGCACAGAAAGTTTTTTTTAAGTTATTATTTTTAAGCAAGTTCAGTTAAATAAATTTTATACAGTCAGCAAAAACATAGGGCGAAAGCAGTGAATTCCTGTATTGGTAAAAGAATTCACCGTATTTTCTATAACTAGATGAGTAAAAAACAGTTTTTTTTTTTGCTAAGTGATGATTGAATCTGCGCAATTTAATGTGATAGAATTAAGTAAGATCTAACTTCAAGATATCTTAAAATCCAAGTTTAGAGCTCTGCAAAACCCCGATCCTTAAGTTTTTCTAAACAGTAGTATTAAATCTTTCTTAAAATTTTCTCAAATTCTTTGCCCACCTTTACTACACTGTGTCATTACAAGATATCTTCAGGGACATAATAGATTTAGCCAAGACATCAGCTATAATTAATCTGATATAATAAATAGGTATAACATGTAAAAAAGCGTTTCACCGGCATTTTGTTTCCACTGGCAGCCATCTTGCTTCATCTTTGGGTTTTTCACGTAACGCTATTAAACGACATTTAAAGTGTTACGCACCGTTTGCAGCCATCTTGCAAAACAATACGATAAAACTATATAATAGTTACCTGTAATGTCTATCCCCTCCTTCCCCGCCATCCCTTGGTATGGTGTATGATGTTTCGGTTTACTATGACCGTTGATCGTCGTCACCGGCGGTTTGTGCCCGCTGCCGACCATCTTAAAAATTAGTATGATGAAACAATTAGTTACCCGTGCGTAACTCGTACTGTCTGTCCCTTCCTCCCCCGCCGCCACTCGGTCTCTGCAGCGATCTGGTCTCGTGGTAGTATTGTTGCTGAGGTGTATTATGTTTCGGTGTCCTGCGACAGCATTTTGTTGCCGTTGGCGGCCATCTTTAAAATTAATATGATGAAAATATAGTTACCCGTACTGTCTATCCCCTTCTCCCCCGCCGCCCCTCGGTCTCTGCAGCGACCTGGTCTCGTGGTAGTATTGTTGTTGAGGTGTATTATGTTTCGGTGTACTGCGACGGCATTTTGTTGCCGTTGGCGGCCATCTTTAAAATTAATATGATGAAAATATAGTTACCCGTACTGTCTATCCCCTCCTCCCCCGCCGCCCCTCGGTCTCTGCAGCGACCTGGTCTCATGGTAGTATTGTTGCTGAGGTGTGCTATGTTTCGGTGTACTGCGACCGTTGGTGCCGTTCACCGCCATTTTGTGCCCGTTGGCGGCCATCTTGTGCCCGTTTGCTGACGGCTGGAAAATAAAACATAAAATAATAAAATAAAATATCATCAAACTGAACAACTTTTACTAATGCGTCGTTTTTATATTTCTTATAGTTTAGCTGGAACATTATAGATCTGCATCAGGTGTTCCATTTTCCAAAATGGAACACCTATATGTCGCCTAGGCTTATATAACAAAAAAGTTCAATCGGTCTAGTATTTCTAGAGATTAGCGTGTATAAACAGACAAACAGACACAGACAAATAGACAAACTGACAGACATTTTGTTTAAATTCTTACTCTATTACTTTGTCTCCATTGCGCCCAATAGTTTTTTTGGAAATAGATTATTCCCATGCTGGTCTGGGAGAAATAAAAAAAACTTAGAATGTAGGTACCAGCTGCTTCTCTTCCCGCGCAGATCGTAAAAGCCGATCGAGGGAATGGGCAAAAATGCAAATCATGTTAACAGGCGATGCGGCTAGCAACCCATCACTGTATTGATTGCTTTTCCATCTTCTCGCCCACCATGACGCTAAAAGTGGCTTTTGGGTCTTGCGGCCCTGGGCTCTGCATAGAGCCGCAAGACCCAAAATGCTCTGTCTGCCCCATTAGGGATAAAGACGTGATAGTATGTATGTATTACTCCAAAGTGTTAATAAGTATGGGTGGTACCTTGGGCGTCCCCCGGTGCGCGCTGCTGGGCCGCGGCGGCGGCGGGCCGGGCGGGCGCGCGGACGGCGGCCGCGAGCGCAGGGCCGCCGTCGACGCGGTGCCGCCGAACTTGTCCTCGTTCTCAAACGGCTCGAAGGCGTAGTTCGTGTTGGAGTTCGAGTAGTCCTTCCATGCTGCGTTGGGGATTAGTTGATCCTGGAATATAAAACATTGTTGATAACCATTTGCGAATGTGACGTGTTGCGAAAGTGACCTTTTGCGAGGGTGACGTATTGCGAAAGTGATGTCTTCTGACAGTGACGTTTTGCGAAAGTGATGTCTTGCGACAGTGACGTTTTGCGAAAGTGACCTTTTGCTAATGTGAAATTCAGCGACAGTGACGAATTATCGAGCAATGACCATTATTGAAGTGACCAATTGTGTCACAACCGTCTTTGTCCCTTACGGGGTGGATAGAGCCCTAAGACCCAAAGGCTACCCTAAGGTTAGCAATAAAATGCAATTAAAAAAATAAATTGAATTAGCGCAAATATGTAATAACCGGTCAAGTGCGCGAGTCGGACTCGCCCACGAAAGGTTCCATTATCTATAAAAAATCACGTTTGTTGTACATATAAGGACCCACTTAAATATATTTTTATAATGTTTTTAGTATTTGTTGTTATAGAGGCAATAGAAACAAAATCATTCCTTCTAAACTTCTTATTCTCTGCATCACCAGTGAGTTGACTGGTAAATAAAGCCTATGGCTTAGTCCGCATATAACATTTGAAGTAAAGATATAAATAAATAAAAAATACTTATTATTTGTGAAAATTCAAAACAGACAGACAGCAGAGTCTTCTTCCCGGTCTCATTATCTTCAAGGAACCCTAAAAAAGATTGCGTTCATGAGATAAAGCCTGGTGCCAGACAGACGGACAGCGCAATCTTCCCGGTCCCATTTTCTTCACGAAACCCTAAAAAAGATTACGACAAAATGACAACCTCTTTTTTAGAAGTCAGTAAAACTCTTGCTACCTTAGCCTTGGCCCCGCCAGCCCGGCCCCGGTACAGCGTGCAGCCGGCCTGCAGCACGGCCAGCAGCAGCAGGGCGGCCACACACCCCACCACGACGTACAGCTTCGTCTCCGCCAGACCGAAGAACGTGCGCGCGTTGCCTTCGTCGTCTGATGCCGGCCGGTCTGAGAGTACTGGAAATTAGATCGTTTAATTAATTAATATATACGGACAAATCACACAGATTGAACTAGCCCCAAAGTAAGTTCGAGACTTGTGTTATGGGATACTGACTCAAAGATACTATATTTTGTAACAAAAATACATATACTACGAAACGAAAGAAAACTTCTATCTATCTAACTGTTGTAAACCAGCGGCTTGAAAGCCGGTAGTTTAGTTACCGAAACCAGCGGCTAGAAACGAATATCCAGCCGCTTGAATCCGCTTGAAACCGGGTAGATACCCGACTTGATTATCGAAGAAAAAAACAATATTTTATTGATAAACTCTTATTTTGTTATAGCTTATAGCACTTATTTTCTGCTATACTTGTTTATTTTTTAAATAAACACCGAAGACACCGTTATACCTACTTACTAATTAATTTAATTCAGAGACGAACAGAAAACTATGAAAGAACGTTACGTTGTATAAAAATTATAGGAATAAAGGTAACTAAATTAGTTTACTTAGGATCTAGTCATCATTGTAAACCAAATAAAAAGCCGTTTTTACCAGCTAGGCTAGAAATTCTAGTAACCGGCTTCACATCTATAATCTATCTACTGTTCAATTACTTAGAAATCAGGGTTTTCTTTTCCGTTTCTCCATCCTTTTCTTTTGCTACTGCTAGAAACAGAAGATCAGTCTATACTCACAGCTTTGTGGCTCAAACACCAAAAACTCCGGGTCTACGTTGAGATTCCCAACTTTGCCCTGCGCTAGTGTGTCCCGCACCACTCGCTCCCATTTCTCCATATCGCTGTCTCCTTTTGTCTCGTTGGCGGCAGATGAGATGGAAGAGTCGAGAGACCGAGCGCTTGAGCCTTCGATGAGGTTCGAGTCGATGGACTTAAGGGTTAGTTCGGCGATGATTGCGCTTGTTTCATTCCTGAAATTGCAAATGGTGATAAATAAATATCATTTACAAAACTAAAATCCGATTTCCCCCAAACTACACCACCCATTTTGATAACATTTCCATGGGACCACCTGACAAGTGCCCTTTCAAAACAAAAAGATTAACCAAATCGGTCCAGGCGTCGGTCCGAAATCTTAGCGACGAATTGATAATTTCTTCCTTTTTTGGAAGTCAATTAAAAAGGGTGTCATGTTGGGAAATTGTGTAAGGAACTCAATAACTGAGCGGTGCGTTTAGTTTTGATTCACATGACAGTGCAAGCAGTAAGTCGCAATCAATCTTGTGCTGCATATACCTATATACTCTATTCATTTAGGTAGGGGCCTGTATAGTGGCTCCTCATAAGTAAGAAGGGCGTAAACTGCGTTAAGCGGGACTTGTTCAGTCTGTCTCTGTCACAAACTTTACGTGACGACAGAGAGACGGCATCACGCGACGTATTCTGCTATGTCTTTCGCACATAGAGTTTGTGACAGAGATGGACTGAGCACGTCGCGTGGTCCCGCTTGATGCAATTTACGCCCGACTTCTTACGAATACGGAGCTAAATAAATGAATAAAAAGTCATATGGTTGATGGGTTAGCAGTGGATGAGAATGGCACAGGACCATGGAAAATGGTGCTAAAAAAGGGAGGCCTATGCCCAGCAGTGGGTTGATGTAGACCGAAAATTATAATGATGATGATGATGCAGCATCTGATTGTCCCGCTAATCAGTTTACGCTCAAAAAATATTTTACTTGTATTTTATATCTAGTTGTTTAGAATAAGGAGAAGCTTAGTCTTCTGTGGTCGATACTCACTGCATGAACCCATTGACCTGCAGTCCATGGTATCCCTTATTCCTCTTCAACTCCTTCGCCAGGCTATCTGTGACCTGCTGACTCAGCTCTTCATACTCCTTACTGCCGGCCGCAGGGGGCTTGAAGCTGTCGGCGAGGCCGGTGATACGGATCAGTACGGTGTAAGCTGATTCTCCTGGGAGAATCTTCTCGGTGGTAACTTCATCTTCTGGCGGTTCTGTAAGATATAAATGAGTTTAGGTCAATGTTCAGGGTGAAATCGAATCAGAAATGAGGAATTTGTAGAAGAACTAGTTACTGACATAGCCCAGCTGATTAGCTCAATGGCAGTGGGCTGGACACATAGCGCGATCGGTACCGATGGCTGATGGGGCAAGAAGGTCGAATGGCGACCACGTACTGGCAAGCGAAGCGTAGGACACCCACCCACAAGATGGATGCAAGCCGCTCTAGATCGGTCATTTTGGAAATCCTTGGGAGAGGCCTATGTCCAGCAGTGGACGTTGTGCGGCTGAAATTATGATAATGACGATAAGAGTGAAAGAGAAAGATGAATGTGGGTACGTCTAATCTTCAAGGTGTAAAATCCGAGTAAGAAAACTAATTAATAGCTCATTTTTTTGGTTTTCTCTGATGACTAGATGAAAACCGTAAAAAATACTTTTTTCGGGCATCATGCTTTTTTAAAGTAGTTAAGTTGAGCGAGTTGGAAGTACCTGGTCCACAAGGCTTGATGCACACTCTTTCCTCGGTGACCACAGGAACTTGTTGGTGTTTGCTGGTCCTCTTGTTGACGGCATCAAAGTTACCGCCTTGGGTCACGAACATCATGTAGAGACAGTCTGTATCCGTAAAGGCTAGATCCTAAAGGAAGAACGAAAAAGTTTTAGGTAGATTTTAGTCTTCGGCAGAGTAGAATACGACCAATCCTAGTCTTTCCGTGGATGTCGTAGATGGTGACTTAGGAAACAAAGCTTATAAACATTAATGAATCCTTTTCAATCCGTCTGGCAAGCGAGGAGAGTGTAGGCCTAACCCTGTGGCTGCTGTGACCAAGTATGGCTCTGGGAGTACAGAGAGGGTCGTGCTCCTGCAGTTAGGACAAAAAAGACCTGCTGATGACGATGATGGTTAAGAAATATCATGAAATCAAAAACCGAACACATTACTTCAAGATTAGCAAGCCATGCCCCTATACATGGCATCTACAATACGTAGACCACTTGAACATGCAAAGCGTAAGGTTATTGCCGAAAAGCCTAACCTTCTGATCTCCCGTGTTCCTCTTCCTCACAAAACTGAGGGTAGTGACGCCGTCGACTGTGCTACCGCTCTCTTTAGTGACGTCCTGTCTCTGGTCGACCCTGGGGGCGGAGTATCCGCTGACCCATGTGTCCATGATGAAGGGACGGCCTGAGCGGGTGTCTACCCAACCGATGATCGCGTCAGTTTGGGACTGGAAACAGAAGGAAATAAAAGGTCAGTTTTTAATCATAAAACTAGTAGAGCCTTTCAAACAAACAAAGATTCTCTTTACGAAATTTTTAAATTTTTTAAATGTCTTTAAATAGTCGGTGAACATTCTTTAAAAAAAATTGGCCAACTGCGTGTCGGGCCACGCGCGTATAGGGTAGCTGCGAATGCCGACTTTGAGTTCAAGCTACTAAAAACGTCTAAAAACTAATTTTATAATGAATTTTGCTCAATACGTAATTAAAATATTAAAATAGTACTCTAATTAATGAAATATGACTTATATGAAATGCAATAAATATTTTAAAAGTATATTCAACACTCTATATGTCACTTTGTTGCTGGTCGTGTGTGCTGAGATCTCTGTGCCTACCCGCAACTCCAGTTTTGCCTTCTTACGGGCCCTCCAATAGTTTCTATGGCGTTGGGTATCTGTTACGTTAGTAATATATAATCTTTGCCCCAAATAAGAATCTGTACTCACCATCTTCTTATCCTTGCTAAACCCAATGCCAGTCCAGAACTTGCTCTGTTTCGTCTTGATGGTGAACCTGACGGAGTCCTTGCCCCTCTTCTGTCCGAGGTACTCCCAGGAGGCGAAGTAGTCGCAGGAGTTGTTGGCGGGGTTGCAGTCGGTGGGGAGCTTCCACAGGCCTCCGCATTTGTCTTCAAGTGGCTGGATGCCACCCGTGACCGAGGATTTCTCTTCTTCTATGGAACAAAAAAAGACATGATGTGTCATCTATTTAGGGCAAATTAAGAGAAATCATAGCGCCTGTAAATTGAGAAAACAGACGATATTGTACGGAATTTTTGGAATTAGTATTATTTCTTTCTATAACGTACTTAAGTCCGCCTGTTACAATTTTGTAATGAAGTTAAATAAATAATGATCAAAAACCTGGAAGGCTGAATGAAACCCACTTTTCATCCCAAAGCGGCCCGATCGGATAGCTCGACTAGGGCTAATATCAACCTTATCACATTGACATAAGGTTTATTTTATGAGGGCCGGTCATTGAAAGGTTAAGAAACAGGTGAAGGCAAAAAAGATCAATGATTATTGCGATCAATTATAATCAGAGATCGGATATTCCAGTGCATATTTACCTAAACTTCGAGGTAGTACGTAACATAGAGTGGATAATAACACCTCTAAAAATTAAATATGTTTTTGATACCGTGATTTAAAAATATTGGATTTTACAGAAATAATAAATAGTCAGGTACAAATTATTGATTTGAAGAATATTTTAATTTGACACAATTTTAATAAAGAACTCTAAATTAGGAATAATATATAATATAAATATTCTTCTAATCAATAATTTCTACCTGACTGTTTATTATTTCTGTTAAATCCAATAATAATTCATGGTTATTAAATCAAGATATCAATAAAAAAAATTTTTAGGTTGGTATTATTCACTCCATGTTACGTACAACCTCGAAGTTTAGGTAAATATGCACTGAAATATCCGATCTCTGATTATAATACACTGACTCCTATTTAGCGATTTAGCGTAGTAATATCGGGATGCCACTTGGCCCCTAGGTTGACTCTGATTTTACTAGATGCGTTCTATCTAAGTTTTTTCTTTTCATTGCTTAGTCCAAAGACTAGCTTCTGATCTTCGACGTTTTAAGTTTCGGAACTGCAACGAAAGTACCACGACTAAACTAAAGCCTGCAATATCTAACTTACCAAAGAAGTTTATCCTGGTCACTCCTCTCTGACTACCGTGTCCGTGATACTTCAGCTCGTCTTGCCGGTAGAAGTCTGCTACGGCCGCCGTGCCCTTCTCTATCCCTGACGGTGGGTTGTGCAAGTATTTGCCGGGCTCCTGACCTCGCGCCCAGATGACGTGCATCAGATCGTCAACAAGGGAGTGGTCTGTTGGTTCTTTGGCCTGAGGAGGAATATAAAATATTACACCAAACTATCTTGAGCTGCAGTCAAAAAATGGCCATCGTGGAGAGTTTAGGCCAAATCCTCTGGCTGCTCTGACCAAACATGGCTCTGGTATACGGAGAGGGTCGTGCTCCTGCCTGCAGTGGAGACTTAAAGACCTGATGATGATGAAAGTCACAAAAATTTTAGACTTGTGGCCACTTTCTGACGACTACTAACCGCAGTTTTAAGGCGTAAACTGAACACCTCACGTAGTCCGGTTTATGCTGTTTATGCCCTTAAGATGGTTGTTGCAAGAAACAAGTAGTACCTTAATCTTCTTCCTAAACATGATGGTGGTGACACCATTCTCCTCGTACCCTGAAGCAGCGGTGATGTCATCATGTCCTCCCCAGAACGTATCAACTCGAGGAGTAGACCTGTTGAAGTTATTACAGTTAAATCACAAGAGGCGAATAAAGGACAAACATTAGGTATGAATTTTGGAATAGTGGACTTCCTGTGGCTGATATGATGATGATTAGGTATGACGAATAGAAAAAATATCAGAAACACGTGAGGCGAAGACATAGTTCGAGTTCTCATTAAGGTTAGAGGCTTGGTTCTAAACAAATACTGACTTCTGGTTTTGATTTAAACTTATATTTAGGTTTAGAACTAGGGTGGGTTATCCCTGGAACACCGTCATTTACTCACCTATCACGAGTGTAATAGTCCAGAACCCTGTGGTAGTTTCCTCTAGCGGTTCCGATCACAATATCGGTGCAGTCCATGGGGTTGAAATCGAATTTGGGAACATATTCGTGGGCGGGGTAGTAACCTGGAAAGCATCGCTTGTTATACCAAACTGTTTAAGTTGTACAAGTGTACACCTATAAATCCTCCCGTGGATGTGGTAGAAGGCGACTTAGGAAAAACAAGCTAAACAAAGCTTATAAACATCAATGATACCTCTCCAACCCTTCTGGCCAGCGTGGAGAATGAATGGAGTTGTCTGGAGCAGCCAAGTCCTCTAGCTGCTCCGGCCAAGTATGGCTTTGGTAGTACAGAGAGGGTCGTGCTCCTGCAGTGGAGACAATAAGACCTGATGATGATGATGACATCTATAAAATCCTTAATAAGTGACAGATGTTAAAGCTATAAGTGGAGACCTACAAATTTTAACAAATTTTAATACGGGACCAACGCTGAAAAAGCGGAAAAAATCCAACGTCCCATTTGCGTAGACCAATTGTTTTATTGATTATTTTGTTTTTGGTACCATCACAACGTTATTCATACCAATTATTTGTTTGTTCCCGATAAGTATTACCCTCTCGAGTACCCGTTAATATTTTAATTCCCTGAGGCTTCGATAACGTTTCCATGCAAATTTACTTTTTATGATTTACCTAGCTTAAGTACGTTTATTTTAAATTGTCTTATATTTAGATGAAGGAGAACAATAAACGGAAATAAGTAGGTATGTAAGTCTTAATTCAAAAGATATTTTTACACTCCGAACCACACCTAGAGAAAAAAGGAAATTTTCAAAGTTAAAAAGAAATGAAAATGTTAAAACACGCATCCCAGAACTGAAAACAAAGTAAGAAAGAGGAGAAACAAAAAGAAAAACAGAAGTAAACAAAATAAGAAGGGAAGAGGAGAAGTGAGGAGTAAGGATAAAGGAAAATCAGTCGAAAGTGCAAGTCGCATTATACAAGCAGGTTCATTCGAAATAGAGATAAGTACAAAACTATCTACTATTGACTCGAATGAACCATAAGCAAAGCAAGAAATCGTAGAAAGAAGTTAGATGTTAATGAAAACAAAGTAAAAGTTAATATTAATAGTAAAATTAAAATAAAATTAATAAGAATAGTGTGTATTCGGAATTCGTATGAAATGATAAATGTTTGTGGATGAATGAAATAAATGTCATGTCAATAAGATAAAAGAGGATACATAATTGATCTTAAATTTTCTTGAGAGATGATACAATGGTAAAATAAAATTATAACTAATATTGCAATAAAAACGAATAATAAATAACCAACATTTAGCATTATAATGTTTACAAATACATAAAAATAATACAATAATACAGATACCACCACCAAACTAGTCAATGTGCTAAAATTGCTTTACAAATACTTATAAATATCCTCACTGAAAAAAAGTTTCTTTTTTGGTTACGGGTATGTTATTTGTCTCCTTTGAAACAAAAAAAAACTCTTTATGTAGATTTTTCTTTTCCTTTGACGATTTTTGGAAAATCCTAAAAAGCACCGTTTTTTATAGGTATTGGTTACTTACAGATATTTAAACTCCAGTGAAAATATTTTCTTAACATAAAAATGTTGTGCGAAGCGTAGTGCGTTACCTGCTTCTTCAGTCAGTCCCCTCACTAGCAATGTCTCGGGTTCTTCGGCAATGGGTTTTGGGGAGGGTTCTGCTTTGGGTTCGGGACTTGGTTCTGGTTCTGATTTAGGCTCAGGAGTGGGTTCAGGTTCCGATTTGGGCTCAGGAGTTGGTTCTGGTTCTGATTTAGGTTCGGGACTTGGTTCTGGTTCTGCTTTTGGTTCTGGTTGTGGTTCAGGTACAGTGTTAGGCTCTGGTTTTGATTCGGGTTCAGATTTGGGCTCGGGACTGGGTTCAGGTTTAGATTTAGGTTCTGGGGTTGGTTCCGGCTCTGATTTTGGTTCTGCAGTTGGCTCCGGTTCTGATTTAGGTTCTGGGGAAGGTTCGGGCTCTGATTTAGGCTCAGATGTTGGTTCTGGTTCTGATTTTGGCTCGGGAGTAGGTTCTGATTCTGATTTTGGCTCAGGAGTAGGTTCTGGTTCTGATTTTGGCTCAGGGCTAGGTTCTGGTTCCACCTTTGGTTCCGGAGTCGGTTCCGGTTCTGATTTGGGTTCCGGAGTAGTCTCTGGAAGAGACTTAGTAGTGGTGGTGGAATTAAAACGAAATTGTTTAAACTTTGGTGTGAACTTTGGTTTGGGCGAGAATTTTGGTCTAGGCTTAGGTGTGGTACTAGATGATTCAGACTTTGGTTCTAGGGTTTCTGTATTAGGTTCAGGGGAAGGTTCTGGGCTAGGACTAACGTTATGTTCATGGATAACTGTGGTCGAAGTTTCCACATCTGCAAAAATAACGCAACCATGCAAAATTATATACATAAAATCCTATTCAAGGTGTGATTAGTTTTAGGAAATGTAAAATGCATAAGTATTTAAATTGCCTTTATTACAATAACTGCTACGTTTTGAATAAGACCTTTACTCCAAAACCGGCACGACTGACATATGTAGCTTAGTGTCCTCGTTTAAGCAATATTAAGTCTGTTCGCGATGAAATCAGGGATTCTTTACTCATTACAAATTGCGGCCTGATAGTTAGGTATTTAAAAAGTTATACAAGTTCAAAAGACATTGGAGGTAAACGCTTGAAAGTCGGGGTTTTTATTTTCCTGGCAAATAAACTTAGGAATAAAGACTAATTAATATATATGCATTTTGTATCTATATAAAAACTGATACCACCTTGAATAGAAGAGTAGGTGTATATTACAAATTGCCATTAGTTTTGACTATTTTTCGTGTCGTGTTACTCGTGTGCTGTGCATGTGCGTGACTGGTTGTGGTTTTAGCATTTTTTGTTAAATGTGTGCTGTGATACTTGTTATTTCTTTATTTATACTTACTCTCGGAATCGTTGGCTGCGCGTTTACGTCGTCCTGAAAATTATATTTTATAGGTACTGTAAATAATGTTTAAATATTACAAATTCACCTTGCAGCTTTCCATGAGCTATGTGAAAAGGAAGACGAGTATGTCACTGTTGGGCAAAGGCCTCCCTTCTTTCCTTCCAGTACTCTTTATCTTTGGTCTTTTTTGTCCAATCCTTCTCAAACACTTTCAGTTCATCGATTGTCGACGCATCGATTTAATTTCTTAAAAAACTAAAGATCTGCGCAAAATAACCCGTACACATTCTATCATATGAATCCCCATCTTATTTAAGAGCTTCGTAAATTTTGTCGTTTAATTGATTTTTCACAGTCATCCAAGGACCAGCAATGAGGCAAAGAAAAGTCTTTTTTCTCAGTTGTAAAGGAAAAGAACCTAGTAGGAGTTTTTGAGGGGCTTCAACTCTTTTACTTCGTTTCAATGGAGTTTTCCACAACTTTCTGTTTTTTTTACACAGATATTTTAAATTGTTAGTCCTATATTTGGTTTATCAGGTAGTGTAGTATGCCTGTTTTAGTTTCGGTTTTTCACTCGGTTTCAGTTCCAGTTTTGGTCCACTAACTTATTTGTTAAACATGTTTCAACTTACCCTTAGAACTGGACACTTTATAAGAAATGCTAGTTTTGACAGTGACGTCGTTTCCGAGGTTCTTGAAGTCGATTCCGTCCATAGAATGCATTGCTACTCGTTTGTTTCGGCTGTCGTTCCCTGGAACCTGCGTCGTTGGTTCTGGTTTTGGTTCTGCTGTTGGTTCTGGCTCGGCCTATAAAAATTCAATAATCAACGCTATACATATTTTATTATTGATTTTTAATATGTTAAAGATCTGCTGTTTACCTAATTAATTAAAAAAATTGAGGGCGAGATATTTGTATTAGCTTTCCTTATGAATTTGTATCGTAATATAAAAAATTCCTTAGCAACTAGTTCACATGACTACTGCAATTTGTATGGGATGATAACAATTCATTAAATTTTATCAGAAATTTGATTTACTATCATCTGAAATATTGTGGTACAAAAGTTTTATATGATTAAGCCTTCAAGCTAATACATTTATTTGAATTAGAAAAAAATACTGTAAAGTAGTCGTATGTTAAAAAACAAATAGTCAACTTTACCTTAGGCTCTGCCGTAGGTTCTGGCTCAGAGCTTGGTTCTGGTTTTGCATTTGGTTCTGCATTTGGTTCTGACGTTGGTTCTGGCTCAGCCTTTGGTTCAGGTTCCGGCTCTGGTTCTGCTGTAGGCTCGGGCTCTGGTTCTGGTTCCGGTTTCGGTTCTGATTCTGCCTTTGGTTCCGGCTCTGGTAAAGGTTCTGGTTTTGATGTGCTTGCTATAAGATTTATTAAACAATTTATAAAATTTCTTTTTATTTATTATCATGTCTCACAAAATACGTCTACTGAATCCTGTCATCCATATTGCTATACATCTTTATCTAAGACGTATACAAAAAAAAAGAAAAAAATTGCCTTCTATGAAAAACCAATTACCTGATAAGTTTAAGTAAACTAGCCTTAAGATTTTTTTTTTTAAATTATACTTCTATTACTTAGGTAAAATTGATTTTAAAAATACATAGTTTCACATTGTCTTTTTTTTTCTTTCTTCTTACGTTTGTGTTCAGTAGACGGTCCCAACACAGGGAAGTTCTTGCACTCCTTGGTCAAGCCACTGGGTCTCCAACCAACAGCTGAAAGAAGAGTATTGAGTTAGAAACAGATTTTTATTTATGATTTTCTATAGTCTAAACTACTTTGCGTGCTAATATAATATATAATACAGGCTGACTGGTAAATCAAATTTTATATTCATTTTATAATTTATTTTATATTTAATTATTAAAGCCTTCTTGGTACCAATTAGATAGAGCGTTTATTACATTTCCGACAGCTACTTAGGAAATGTATAGATTACCTAGGAAATGTGTCTAATATAAATTAATTCACACATTTCCGGGCGGTTTTAGGAATTGTATACAATGACGGATTACAAACATTTCCGTTAACATATATAATGCAAATTGTGTAAGTAATAAATATAATTGAATAATATTTCGCTCATCAAAAACATACTGTATCTATATGTATAGTGAAGGAGGTCACTGAATTTATTGACAATGTGATGAACAAAGGACAGCAACCTAAATTTGGACAACTACTATTCAAACAGTAACTTGCAATATTGTTTTTTTGTAATAACATTATTGAACCAAAAACCAAAATAAATTACAAAAAATAATATTAGTAATTTAAGGCCGGATAACAAAAAGGCCTGTTACCGGATAGTGGCCGGATAGTAGCATAATATCTTATACCTTTAAACGAGCAATTCTTGTATATTTATTTATATATTTCTGTGATCTCGAAAACGGCTCTAACGATTTCGCAGAAAATTTGTATATGGGGTTTTCGGGGGTAAACAATCGATCTAGATTAATCTTAAGTTTGGGAAAACGCGTATTTTCGATGTTTAAGATATCGCCCAGGTACTGTTACATCTATACTCACCAGCATAAGTGGTACCGTTCACCACCATGACCACTTCCACCTCGGCCTCTTGTTTCAGGATCCGCCAGTACAGCCGGAACTGCTTGGAGAGCTCCTTCTTGCTGTACACGGAGAGGTTGATGTTCTTGTCTTTCCAGGGTGCCTCTGAAAGTGATAATGCGAGGCAATGGTAAATTTTAAGTCACGATTGACGCACCATATCTCAGAAAATTCTATTAGACACTTGTGGACAATTTAATAAGGAACAACTTTGTCCTACACGACTTTAATCTATCATGTACCTTTTCCGAGAAAGAGCTACAAATATAAACTCACTCTAATTGCACCCTTTGCCGTAGAACCCAAACGGGCAATAGCACATCTTGCTGGGTGCTTCAGTAGCGTTGATATCGATGCATTTTCCTCTAAGGCCATAATTATCTCAGAGAAGCGAGGGGTAAATTTTAAGTCACAATTTACGCACCATGTCTCAGAAACCTTAAGTTAAATGAGAATGTATCCTATGAGACACTTGTGAAAAATTAAATAAGGAACAACTTTGTCCTACACAACATTAATGTAGGTACCATTTCCGAGAAAAACATCAATGCACTTCCCTCTAAGGCCATAGTTATCTCCAAGACAGCGAGGCAAGGGGAAAACTTTAAGTCACCGTTAACTGACCATATCTCAGAAACTTTTTGTTAAAATAGAATATGTTCTATGAGAATTTTGTGAACAATTTAATAAGGAACAACTTTGTCCTACACAACTTTAATCTACCATATACAATTTCCAAGAAAAAGCTGCAAATATAAACTCACTCTTATTGCACCCTTTGCCGTAGAACCCAAACGGGCAATAGCACATCTTGCTGGGTGCTTCAGTAGCGTTGATATCGATGCACTTTCCTCTAAGGCCACAGTCGGTGTCTTCACTGCACTCGTCACTGAACTGGCAGCGGGATCCGGAGTACATCTTGGTGCATTTGCAGCGGCCGAGGATGTGGAACCCATGGCCAGAACAGGTTTCGTGGTAGTCTTTACCTGTAAAAGCACAATGTTATTGATGCCTCTATCTACTGTTATTTGTTGTTTTTGCTGTGAAGAAAGGCAATTTCACAAGGACAGAATCAGGTTTCATAATTACTATCCGAAGCAAGTGACTTCGTTCGCGTAGACTTTATGACTCCCAAAAATACTCATCAGGCTGAACAACTTTTGCTAAGGCGTCATTTTTATATTTATTATAGTTAAGCTAAAACATCATGGTCTTGCATCAGGTGTTCCATTTTCAAATTAATCAATTATAAAAATTAATTATACCATATATATTGCCCAGACTTTTTTTTTAATTCTTACTCTGTTACTATGTCTCCGTTGACCCCAATATTTTTTTGGATATATATCTAATGTACAGAAACTTTGTTGACTGTTTTATTATACGTATATATATTGTTTTTTTAGTCGATTCAGTGTTACGAAATTTTTCAAAATGGCGAAAATGAGGGAGTTGCTTGAAATCTTTGAAAAAAACATATTTCAGCCATGTTCAAAATTTATAAAAAATTCAAGAAATTTTGTTCTTTAAAACGCAACTTTTTAAAATTGGAAGTGACCGCGAGGTCTACAACACAAGCCATTAGTTTAAATGTGACCATGCATAATTAAATGACCTTAATAAATATCTATAACATTGCTACCGTCCTTTTAGATCAGAATTAATTCTTTGTTTAGATTGGCAGGATTCGATTGCCTTTGTAAGTAAGTAGTGTAATTAATGTGCATATTAATTTTGGTATTCGGACAAACTACTTTGGAATGTGGTTTAATGTGAATAGAAAGGAAATCTAAAAGAATTGCATTTGCATTAGAATACATACAAAGTATTGTCTATTACTAATTCAGTTACAAAATAGCGAACTGGTTATTTTTTTACTTTTCATGAAAATTCATCCTTTATACATATCATGGCTGTTTCCCACAGCGGTAGGCAGAGACTATGGACCTCCACTTGCTACGATCCTGACAAACCTCTTTTGCTATCCTATTCTTTCTATATGGTCAAAAAAGAACAAAAAATTAGAATATCATCCAAGACCCAGGACAATTTGAAAAAAGCCATTTTCCAACTGGCACTGACCGGGGTTCGAACCCCGGCCTCTGGGTATAATATACATTACATTGCTAGTTTTGATACGATACAATTTTAACCGATCTTTGCAAAACAGGCAATGTACATCAGCATCTTAAAGTCAGCATTCCCAGCCTTACGTGGAAGGACGTCGATGTCGACATAGCTCCGTACGGACACTTTTTTACTGTTTTATTATATGTATAGATAACGGGTATGTCCCTTATACGTTGTATACATTGCTGGTTTTGATATGATAAAATTTTCACCGGTCTTTGCAAAGCAGGCAATGTATATAGAACCAGCATCTTAAGAACACCCTTACTCTAGACTTTACTATACAAACGTAGTCTACGTTTTCTTTTAAAACCACATGTCAGATTTCAGTAAAAATTTTAATTTTAAAGAAGTTTCAATTACCTAGGGTTATAATTGGTTACCTACAATAAATGAAATGAAACTTTATTGCATAAAATGTACTTAGTACAATTGGATGGTACAAAAGTAATACCTATGTCGAGTCTCACACATTTTGTCATCACTGACATGCAATAGACATTATTATGTCGACTATAACAAATTTTTGAATTTAATTAATATTAATTGATCAAAATTTACATGCAAATCAAAATTTTATTTATTGTCAATTTCAAATTCTTAGTCGAATTGTTATTTGAGCTGGAAAGAAAATATAAGGATGTAGAAATTTCCTATACTGATGGTCAAAAACGATACAACAACACACTATATTATTTTTAAAGTTCATATTTTGACTGAGAAAAACAGTTATATGCCTAGATATGTGCAATATCTTTGAAATTACAAAAAATTGACCAAATCGGGCATGCTAGCTAGAATGCATGAAAAAATTGCTAAATTTATAAGTAAAGAATTTTCGCCACGATTGAGATTTGAGCTCACGCCTCTCATTTCTGTACCACGAGTTCACTTCCTATCCTATTCGTTTTAAGGGTTTTGAAATAAAACAAAGACTACGTTTGTATGGAAAAGTGTAGTTTGGTCTAGACTCTTAAGTTCATCATTCCCAGGCTTACGTGGAAGTATGTCGATGTCGGCACAGCTCCAGAACCGGTAGTTGGCGCCCCACTCCCCCGCCTCCCGCTGCAGCTGCAGGGTGCAGTTCTCGCAGGTGAAATCTGAGGGCAGGCGGACCTCGTACTTCTGTGCCCTGGAAATAATATAGACAATTTGAAAAACGTGAAGAATTTTCGTTTTGACGTGATAACGTCTTCAAAATCGTTTTATTTGGGTGACATGTTCAGAAACTTGTGTCACACCAAAACCTCACGAGCGCGATCGCAGGTATAACGAGAGAGAGACGGACCGATCTCCCGTCTCATCTCGAGCGCTGCCAGTCATTCCGTGAAACGACGTTATCACGTAAACATCTCGATCGTAAACCTACTTTACAAACAACCAATTTTTTTGCAAATACAGGTAGATTGCCTATCACGTATGGAAGTCTAGCAAAAAATACTGAAATAATTTTAAGGTCGAATTCAGTCCGTGATACCATGATACTAAACAACTTTCCCCAAGGAACATGTGTCAAAGTATGAAAAGTAATTTTTGACCGGTTAGAGTTTGCTATTGTTCTGCAAATTGAATCTAATGGACTTAAGGCCATACCCAAATTTTCCGGGGTCCAGTGGCGCCGCCATTTGAAATAAATCATTTGAAAGGAAACGGAGATATCATTTAAAATTGTGTCTTGGTCAAGTTCTAGATACCCATTCAAAGTATTTTTTAAACTACTTTTTGTAGTTTAAAGTGAAAACGTGAAGCTTTTCTACGCACATTTGCGAAAAACGGCCACTTTTAGCTAATGTGCGTAGAAAAGCTTCACGTTTGCACCTTAAATTATAAACAGTAGTTCATAAAATAGTTTTAAGGGTTATCTAGGGCTTGACCAAGACACAATTTTGAATGATATCTCCGTTTCCTTTTAAATGATTTATTTCAAATGGCGGCGCCACTGGACCCCGGAAAATTTGGGTATGGCCTTAACTAGTAGTTCGCCGCAAACTGACCTCGCGATTATTATTCTCAATTCAGTTTCCTAAATATAGGAAACTAGATGGCGCTCTCCAAAGTTAGAACGCGCTATGGTTTCGTTTGCTACATAATCGCGGACATTTTTATTAATATTTCAAAAACTACGGAACCAATTTTGATGCCCAACAAACTTGAAAATTCTATTGATATTTCCTACATGCCTATTAAAATTTCATTAAAATTGGATCATCGGTTCGGCAGTTATTGCGGTACAAACAAAAATACATACATACAATGTGTTTTCGCCCCAACTCGATTTAGAGACCTAGGTTTGCTAGCTTCGATCGCTCGGTCAATAATATGAAATTGGTGTATTTTGTCTTACACAACGTGGAAAGGATATGTCCCTTCCACCACATGCTCATTAAGTGGACAGTCATAGTGCGACTGTAGTGATATTTATTTGCGGACTGTGGTCTTTAGGCGCCGTCCGCCACACAATCAGCAGTAAAAACCAGTGGACTCGTACTTATAGATTTGTCCCCAGAAGCTCCCTTGAAGGAATCAAAGGACTTACACCAACCTTTGATTGAATAGTTAGGATTAGGATTAGAAATAAAGAAGAGATAAATAAAGATGGACTCTAAAGGACTAGTATCCAGAGCCAAAAATTTATTTAAACTAGTAGTTCGCCGCGAACTTAGACCTCGCGATTATTATATGCGGACATTTTTATTAATATTTCAAAAACTACTGAACCGACTTTGATGGCCAACGAACTTGAAAATTCTATTGATATTTCCTACATGTCTACTAAATTTCATCAAAATCAGACCATCGGTTCGGCAGTTATCGCGGTACAAACATACATACATACATACATACATACTTACATACATACAATGCGTTTTCGCCCCCAACTCGATTTAGAGACCTCTCTCGCTTCGCTCGCTCGGTCAAAAAACCACTGCTCAGAATCGTATCTGATGCAACGAATATCGCTGGCAATACAGCGGGGTAATGCCGCAAGCGTCATGGGCACATTTGCATCAAGTACGATTCAGGGCGGATTGTTTGACTGACGTACTCAACGTCAAAATGACATATTTACCTATGTGAAATTTAATTTGTAATGTGGATTTTAAATAAAGTGAATTTATTAAAAAAGAAAATTAAAAAAGAGATAAACTTTCACAAGTTGTATTCTTACGTGACATCGTCCCTGACGAACTCGGACCCCCCGGCCCTGGGGGTGAGGTCCAGCACCGGTCGCTCCAGCTCGTCCAGGATCCGGAGGCTGAAGCCACCCTGAAGACGAGCAGATACAATCACAATACAGAAAAAGCTTGATGAAAATGTTCGGAAAAACTGTTAATCTATTTATACAGTGTCCTTTTTTATTAAGTACAAATATTTAAAGGGGTGATTCAGACCATCATTTTGAACAACTTTTCCCAATAAATGTATATCGAAAAACGAATTTTTTTTTAGGTTATCATAGAAATCGAAGTAGTCACGTGATATCATTACTATGGAAAATCAATTTTTTTTTTTCGTATTTCGATAAACATTTATTGGGAAAAGTTGTTCGAAATTATGGACTGAATCACACCTTAAAATATTTGTACTTAATAAAAAAGGACATTGTATATACATACATACTATCACGTCTTTGTCCCTAATGGGACAGACAGAGCATTGTATGACAGTCGTCAAGCTATGTCAGATGCCTTTAGGCAGCCTGAAAAATCTGACACCAGTGTTGGCCACTTACACACGAAAAACAAACAAACAGAGCATTTTGGGTCTTGCGGCTCTATGCAGAGCCCAGGGCCGCGAGACCCAAAAACCACTTTTAGCGTCATGGTGGGCGAGAAGATGGAAAAGCAATCAATACAGTGATGGGTTGCTAGCCGCATCGCCTGTTAACATTGTTCACATTTTCGCCCATTCCCTCGGTCGGCTTTTACGATCTGCGCGCGAAGAGAAGGAGCTGGTACATTCTAGTTTTTTTTTTCTCCCAGAACAGCATGGAAGATTATAAAAATTGCAAAGTAGAATGTTTATAAAAATTTCAAAATAAGCAGTTCCTATTGGTCTTACTTTGTTTGTTTCTGTGTTTGTATTTTGTGTACCTACATGAATTTTGTAAATAAATAAAATTTATACGTAAAGAATTTTCGCCACGATTGAGATTTGAACACAAGCCTCTCAATTCTGTACCATGAGTCCACTTCCTATTCGGTTCCGTACCTATATAAAGGGTTAAAAAGGGACCCAATTGCTAAGACTCCGCTGTCCGTCTGTCCGTCTGTCCGTCTGTTCGTCTGTCCGTCTGTCCGTCTGTCTGTCTGTCTGTCTGTCCGTCTATCCGTCTGTCTGTCACCACGTCACCAGGCTGTATCTCATGCTGTGATAGCTAGACAGTTGAAATTTTTACAGATGATGTATTTATTTCTGTATACTAAAAACAGAATAAATTAATAGTATTTAAGTGGGGCTCCCATACCACAAACTTCATTTTTAAAGATAATGGTACCGAACCCTTTATCCTCGAGTGCGACTCGCACTTGGCCGGTTATTTTTTACCAAATAAACATTTTTTTTTTAAAAAATATATTTACTTACCCGATGCGCATACGCCAAATGCCAATGCACTGTGAACGCTGATCCCGCTAAAAACGACGTTTTCAATGTTCCTGTAACAAACATAAAAACAAAATAAAATTACCATAAATATTTCAACGCCATCTGTCACCATAGAACGGGAGGTCACGACAAATTTGGTAACGATAAGGGATATGGCTGACTCTGGTTTTATAGAATAAAGAGCACCTCTCTGATGCTAAATATGTCGGTCTGCCTGCGTGGAGTGGTTGCGTTACTTAGATATGGCGCCTGAAAAGTTGGTTATCGTGACCAAAAAAAAATGATAAGGGATATGGCTGACTCTTGTTTCACAGGATTAAGAGCATCTCTCTGATGCCAAATATGTCGGTCTGCCTGCGTGAAGTGGTTGCGTTACTTAGATATGGCGCCTGAAAAGTTGGTTATCGTGACCAAAAAAAAATTATAAGGTAAATGGCTGACTCTTGTTTCACAGGATGAAGAGCACCTCTCTGATGCTAAATATGTTGGTCTGCCTGCGTGAAGTGGTTGCGTTACTTAGATATGGCGCCTGAAAAGTTGGTTAGCGTGACCAATAAATGATAAGGGAAATTGCTGATTCTGGTTTCACATAATGAAGAGCACCTCTCTGATGCTAAATATGTCGATTTGCCTGCGTGAAGTGGTTACGTTACTTAGATAGGGCGCCTGAAAAGTTAGTTACCTGGACAAAAAAAAATAATTATAAGGTAAATGGCTGATTCTGGTTTCACAGGATGAAGAGCACCTCTCTGATGCTAAATATGTTGGTCTGCCTGCGTGAAGTGGTTGTGTTACTTAGATATGTCGCTTGAAAAGTTGGTTATCGTAAACAAAAGAAAAAAATAATAACGTAAATAGCTGACTCTGGTGTCACAGAACAAAGAGTACCTCTCTGATACAAAATTTGTCGGTGAAGTCTTGTTTGTTTTGTCGGTCTGCCTACGTGAAGTGCTAGTGTTACTTAGGTATGGGTATGGCGCCTGAAAAGTATGTTATCGTGATAAAAAGTAAAATTATAAGGTAAATGACTGACTCTGAACGGCTGCATATCAAGCAAAATACATCTATCGTTAGTATCCGATATTATATATACATGCCGCAGTTCACAATTGTACTAACAACAGTTTTTAGTCTAGAACAGCACAAAAATAATTACAAAATTTCACGTCTATTCAAGAGTCTAGTCCTTTGACTGCATTATATCCAAAAATTGTGGTATTATAGCTGTCTAATTTCAAAAATAGTAAAATAAACTTTAGTCCATTTGTGCACTAAACCTCATTATGTTAACAGGCAAATATTTTTTCAAAACTAAAAAACACTTCACCCCCAAACTACACAACCGATTTCGATAAAAGAATGTTCCAAATCGGTGAAGGCACCTTCAAATAATCGGTAACAAATTATGCACTTGCATAACTTTAACACGTGTGTAAATGTTATGAATGCGTATGATATGCAGGACTTTGAAATTTTGTTGAAATCAGTCAATATTTGAAGATTGAATTTATAAAAATAAAATTCCGGCGTTAACAATAATACTAATTATTGTTAACGCCGGAATCTTAAAAAGTACAACTGTAACACTAAGTTTTTGGTAGAAAGAGTTAATTTATCTGGTACTAAAAAAGTAAAAATCGAAAATTTTGTAGTTAGTACATTTGTGAACTACGGCATCAATATTAGGGTGACACAGGGTAGACAAATTCATGTGTTTGTATGAATGCACGCTACTGTATCTAAGTAACGCAACCACTTCACACAGTCAGACTGACATATTTAGCACCAGAGAAGTACTCTTCACCCTGTGAAACTAGAGTCAGCCATTTACCTTATCATTATTTTTTCATCACGATAACCAACTTTTCAGGCATCATATCTAAGTTTCACAACACAAATTTTGTATCAGAGAGGTACTCTTTGTTCTGTGACACTAGAGTCAGCTATTTACGTTATTATTTTTTTCTTTTGTTCACGATAACCAACTTTTCAAGCGACATATCTTAGTAATGCAACCACTTCACGCAGGCAGACCAACATATTTAGCATCAGAGAGGTGCTCTTCATTATGTGAAACCAGAATCAGCCATTTACCTTATAATTTTCTTTTTTTGTCTAGGTAACTAACTTTTCAGGCGCCCTATCTAAGTAACGCAACCACTTCACGGAAGCAGATCGACATATTTAGCATCAGAGAGGTGCTCTTCATTATGTGAAACCAGAATCAGCCATTTCCCTTATCATTTATTGGTCACGCTAACCAACTTTTCAGGCGCCATATCTAAGTAACACAACCACTTCACGCAGGCAGACCAACATATTAAGCATCAGAGAGATGCTCTTTATTCAGTGAAACCAGAATCAGCCATTTACCTTATAATTTTCTTTTTATGTCCAGGTAACTAACTTTTCAGGCGCTCTATCTAAGTAACGCAACCACTTCAAGCAAGCAGATCGACATATTTAGCATCAGAGAGGTGCTCTTCATTATGTGAAACTAGAATCAGCCATTTCCCTTATCATTTATTGGTCACGCTAACCAACTTTTCAGGCGCCATATCTAAGTAACGCAACCACTTCACGCAGTCAGACCAACATATTAAGCATCAGAGAGATGCTCTTAATCCTGTGAAACAAGAGTCAGCCATATCCCTTATCATTTTTTTTTTGGTTACGATAACCAACTTTTCAGGCGCCATATCTAAGTAACGCAACCACTTTACGCAGGCAGACCGACATATTTGACGTCAGAGAGATGCTCTTTATCCTGTGAAACAAGAGTCAGCCATATCCCTTATCATTTTTTTTTGGTCACGATAACCAACTTTTCAGGCGCCATATCTAAGTAACGCAACCACTTCACGCAGGCAGACCAACATATTTAGCATCAGAGAGGTGCTCTTTATTCTATAAAACCAGAGTCAGCCATATCCCTTATCGTTACCAAATTTGTCGTGACCTCCTAATCTACCAAGTAGCTGAACTTTGACCTGACCTCTCATATTATCTAGTTACGCAACTCCCCGCCAGATGTCGCAAGTAGTCGTCAATTCATTGTGTACGTGAGAACGAGATTTGGGCATTTCTTACTTTTTTACCGCATTAAATACTTTGTTACGTCACATAGCACAATTCACATGCATAATTACCTATTTCCCTCGTTTTTGAAACCGTGTTAGATAACTTTTTATCTATGGAATGTAGGATATAGGTAGGCTTACTGACTCATTCTAGATCGTGATTGTCGTTGAAAAGGTCGGACTAAGGCGATAATACACTATAAAAAATACGAGATACGTAGGTACGTACTTGGAGTGCAATTTTAAAACAATTAATTTATAATAATTAATGGATATTTTGTTTTATTTTTCTTTATTATGATTTTCTATTATTTATATTATGATAAAAAACTAGCTATGCTTCGCTCCCTTGCGAAGTTCGGTCACTTATTATGTATTCTGTGATTTTTTGTACGAATTTCGGGATAAAAACTATCCTATGAGCTTCTCCGGGCCTCAAAAAAAAAAGGTCTCAAACTATATCCATTTCAAATTTCATCTAAGTCAGTCCAGCCGTTCTTTGTAACTGCTCAAATCGAGTTTGTGTTATTTATGTAAGAAGTTTATAGGACCTATACAACAAACGAATTTTTTTATTTTGATACTCTCCGTGCGCGTGTCCGACTCGCTCTTGGCCAGTTAAAATCATAAAAAATATAATAAAAATCAATGTGACTAGATGCAAAACGTAATTGAAGTGCGACCGTGACAGGACTCGAACCTGCAATCTTCGGATCCGAAGTCCGACGCCTTATCCATTAGGCCACACGGTCAAGTGACGTAGGTGCCGATAGTATATATTAGTTGCTACAGAGCTATTTTGTGCTATACTCGACTTTGATAATGGGTTTTAAAGTTTTTTATGCTATACTCAACTGGAGTTTTTTTTTTTTTTTTTTTGAAGCTTTTTATATTCATGTCTGAAAAAAGCCTTCCTCTTATTCTTCCAATCTTGTCTGTCTGTCGCTTCGCTACTTCCTGCTGTTTAGGTAAAAATTTATGAATATCAAAGCGGTGGTTGGTGGCCAACTTTTTGTTTTGGTATACTCGTACATATGTTTATAGTCATGTATGGTCAAAAAGTGGAAAGAAAACATCGTCAGGAAACCTGCTCAACGGGGACTATTTATTTAGTAAGAGTCCCCCTTACCATAGATGAATTAGTAATAATTCATACATGCCCTTACCCTACTAGAGAAAGAAAGAAAGAAAGAAAAATAATTTATTTGATATATCACAACACGGTAACAATTATAATAGCAGTTCTCAGCAACTAAAACCAAAATCTATCATTTCTGGAGTGCCCTATATGACCTATGACTATGAAGACTATGAAGCAAAAGAGGTTTGTTAGGATCGTAGCAAGTGGAGGTCCATAGTCTCTGACTACCCTTGTGTGGGTAACAGGCGTGATATGATGCCATAGACCAACCTAGACGTTTTTAGGGTTCCGTAGCCAAATGGCAAAAACGGAACCCTTATAGATTCGTCATGTCTGTCTGTCTGTCTGTCCGTCCGTATGTCACAGCCAGTTTTTTTCGAAACTATAAGACCTATACTGTTGAAACTTAGTAAGAAGATGTATTATGTGAACCGTATTAAGGTTTTGACACAAAAATAGAAGAAAAACAAAAAAAAAATCAGTTCTAAGATCCCCATACTTAGGACTGAAAATTTTTAGTGGGGTAAAGTGGAAAAAAGTGTGTGTCCGTCGTCGTTGGCCGCTTATTATATAAACGTAGTAGTTTTTATTTTGAAATGTCAGCTTTCGTCAATTTCGGCAAAATTTAGTAACTTTAAAAAAAAATTTGCACAAATCAGGTTTTGCACAGATCAGCCAGAGGACTCGGCCTACACTCTCCTTGCCGGCCAGACGGGTTGGTAGCAAAAAGTGTTTGTGCCTATTCCTTTGACTGGTTTTGGAAATGTAGGTCGCCGCCCGTCATTTCGCCACGTCATTCCTTGGGAATGCAGCTGTAGCATGAGGGAGGTGTTCATGCTTATTCCTTTAGTCGCCTCTTACGACTTCAACAGGAACAGATGGACTGATGGGAAGCCTGACTCCGAGGCTCTATCAGAGCATTATGTTAAAAGTGGTGAGTTTGCTTGTAAAGTAATTTTTGAAAGAATCTAATTCAAAAACCATTTCGAGGAATAGCCTCTAGGAGAAGGTTTCTCTAATCAGATTTTGAAATAAGATCTTATTTAGATATTTGCAAAAATCCCAATGACCTTTATTTTCAAGCAAGGTCAAGCTTATTGAGGCAGTGACGTCACGATGAAGATTATTTGCGTAAAGTTGACAATTTCCACTTTCAGCACTATACTGTATTGACACTGTCACTGTCATCTACCAACACAACAACTTGACAACAACATAGCGACGGTAATTTAATCAGGATACATTGACAGTTGGCAGATGTTATTGTTTTTTAGTGCAGGCAGGCATAGGAAAAATTTAAACTTCGATTGTTGCAGTATGACGTCACTTTCAGCGTATTTAAAATTACGTGGAAAACCCCTGATTACACGTAGAATTTTTATTTTCAAATATTTTTTTAAATCTATATTTTTGATTAAATGCACCTTCAACACTTTATTATTTAGTTGAAAAGCCAATTATGAGTTTTTAAACAGTTTGCCTGCGTCCGGATGGATTTTTTGTATTGTAAATTATTTATTGGACACAATTGAAACACAGATGAAAGACAACAGTACAAAGGCGGACTTATCTCTGTCAGGGATAAGTCGTTTTATTTAGCAATCAATACAAAAAAGGGCGTAAGAGAACAGGAATGAAGGATTTTTTATAAATGCTAGAAAAAGAGAAAATTGAGGCAAAATAAGGACGTTGTTTCCAGTCTTAGTGGCCGGTGAAAACCCCATGGGTCAAAAATTAACGCAGCCGGTAGGATTCGAACCTACGCTCCCAGAGGGAATCTGATTTCGAGTCAGACGCCTTAACCACTCGGCCACGACTGCCTATTAGGAGAGGGTGAAATTACGTAACGTTTTCTATATGACATTTTTATGACTTTATTTAAGGGGAATACAATTATATATATTTTTTCGTATTTATTATTTATTTTGGAAATATATAGAGACAGAATATTATGTTTTATTTTTAATTAATAAAAATTATATATTAATATTAATTTGGAAATGCTTGGGGGAGGCCTATGTCCAGCAGTGGACTTCCTGTGGCTGAATTACTATATTAATATCTATATTTACATTTACGGAATCCTAATCAATAATGAAATCATTCGTTTTTTTTTCTAGTATGCTTTTCATCATATGTGTTAGTAGCCAACACTTTAGTTAGTCTGATGATTTGTATTCATGTGTGTGTTTGGCAAAAAAGCTCATAAAATAATAAAACAATATTGATGAAGTTTTATATTTTTCTTAGAGAATTCTGAGGTATGATTTGCACTATGTTTTTTTTTTAATATTCAATTATTCAAGCTGAAACTGTTTCATTTTCTAGTACGTAATAAACGCCTTGATTTTAAGCTTACGGCTGTACGTACATACATGAATTAGTTTGTTCGAAGTTTATGTATTTATTATTTGTTCAACAAATTAATTAATAAAATAAACAAGAAAACTAGTAACTAAAACTAATCACTTGAATTACTAATAAATAAAAAAGCCCTTGCAAATCTCTGCCCCGTTGTAACGTGCCCAGAAGGCTAGCAGCATTGCGACGTTGTATGGGAATGCTTATCTTTTGAGCCAGATAAAGGCCAGCTCTCTGATCACGCGTGATTACGTTTTTTTATTTGGTCTGAAGATTTCAGTCAATATTCGGGTGACAGTGCTATACAGCGTGGAAGGAACATACCCATCCTATCCTACTTCCTACTAATATAATAAACGCGAAAGTGAGTTTGTGTATTTGTTTGTTTGTTTGTTACCTCTTTACGCTTAAACTACTGAACCGATTTGGTATGGATATAGTTTGAGACTCGGGAAAGGACATAGGGCACTCTTTATCCCGAAATTCCCACGGGGAGCGAAGCCCGCGGGTACAGCTACAGTAATAAATAAAACAATTGCACGGGCAAACACGGGCTAGACTAGATCACTTTGCAACCGATCAATTTGTGCCGTTTTCAGCAGCAGCTGCAGCAGTCTCAACAATAATAATCTGTTGAATTCAATTTCAAACATTTAATTTAATAATTTATTGCACAATTCATGTTTAGTATCATCAATTTATCTAACAGCAGCAATTGAAAGATGTCAATTGTACCTAAAATTGCAGATAATTTAGACACAAAAAAGATTGACTCATCTTATTCAAGCTGGCAAATCAACGATTTCGGATGATTCCAATTATTTCAAATAAGGTAATTTGATGTGTTGAGGGGTCAAGCAATTACTGATGCAGTTGCAGTGGTAACCGTGACCAGGGCTGTCGCGTTTAGAAAGGATGATTTTCGAACTGTAGAAAGCCGAATTAATGTACTACCGAAACTGTCTGCGACCACGAATGATGTGTCTCGTTAAATATTAGACCGAACCAAAAAGGCTAAGTTCCGTTAATATATGTAATTTTGTATATCATGTGTGCCAAGAACGAACGAAAGTAAAAAAAATAGTAGAGCTATTGTAAGTAGATGGTTCCAACTTCTACACTTGAGGGGACAAAGTAAAATGAGAGAGTAGAGTAAAATGAAATTGACCTACATTATAAGCCAACGTACCTACATGACAGTAGGATAGGGTAATATTAGTTAGAAGAATAATAAGTTAAATTAAGAAAACATTTTTAGATATTTTTCTCCTAATACGATGGCAAATAATCTGACTACCAGATGATAATGGCTGGGGATCGAACTCCAGAGGAAGAAGAAGATATGGTCGAAGCAACACGGGTTTGCCCAGTTTAGACTTCAGAGACTCTTCAAGCCCTGTAGGAGCAGCCCTAAGGGGAGCCATTGCAGTATGCAATAAAGTGATTTACGGTTGGTTTCTCTCTCAAAGTTGCACAATTTACGAAAAAAATTTGAAGATTTCGCCCCAGACGTCTCGTCTCGAATTTGAAGTAAAAAATTTCAAGAATTGATTTTCTTTCACTTGCATTTGAAAATGTTCAAAATACCGACGTGTAAAAAGCACTAGATGTTAACAATGACTTGATCACATGCTACTCATAACATCTTAGATATTTGGGGAATTTCTTGTATTTCATTAAAAATAGTATCAAGTTTCTACCAAGTAAAGTTCATCGTCATCATCAGGTCTTTTTGTCTCCACTGCAGGAGCACGACACTCTCTGTACTACTAGAGCCATACTTTGCCAGAACAGCCAGAGGACTTGGCCTACACTCTCCACGCTGGCCAGACAGATTGGAGACTAGCATGGTGACCACTACACCACGGAGGACGTCAATAAAGTTTATGGTTGACAAATGGACCCCATAAGGTAAGTAAACACCAGGTTTCTCTAACCAGCTTGTTGCTGTTGTGTGACATAACCGGGCAATTCATTAATTCTTCTTCTCGCCTCTGTCTATACTAACAAAAACCTGGATACCTTAACTTCATATTTTAATTATTAAATTTGATTTGATTGATTTTATTTAAAGTAACATCAATTGATTTTATTGATTTGATTTAAATTAACAGCCCCAACAGGTCGAAGTGGCCTAGGTAAAAATATACGCAAATATTTAATCTGTTTACATTCTAGAATTCAGGCTAGCCTCGAAGTCTAGGTCATTGCTCTCTGAGTCACCTGCAGTGATGGTTTGCGGTAGGTCAGGTACACGATCTAGTGTTTTGTCTTGTTGACCTGGATCTTAGACATCTTCGTTATTTTTGACATGTCATCAAGGAAAAGGTAGCTTTTTTTAATGTTTCTGAAATAATGTTCAATATTTTATTTATTTATGTATGAAAGTGTAGCAATTAAATTTTCCTGTAATTTTATAGTAGATCTCTGTGTCTCAACTCCCCTCGTCCCTTCGCTATTCATAATTTTTCCCCCAATCCTTGTCGAAAGTTATGAAATCTTCTCAACATAATATCCATATATTTCCCTATAAAATATTATTTTTCAAACGTTCTCACATTTCTGTTTCAAACGGAAGATTGATTCCATCCTCTAAAAATATATTATAGAAGTCAAATCCACTTAAATAAATTGAAGTCATTTACATAAAACATGGCAAAATATATGGCGGTAGTTTACTTAATATGTATTGCCTACTAATTTATTACTTCTTACGAGACAACTGAGTAAAGAACAAAGACATGAATATAACTATTGACATATATATTGAATTAAAATTTTAAGTTATTATAATTATAACGTTTCATGGTCAATTGTCATATACATGAGTAAATTTAAGCGAAATTCGTTTTCCATAATTTATTTATATTGCAATAGTTACTTTATGAATATAAACTGATGTTTACTTTTAGAACATTATTTAGGAGTATTACTCCATAACATAATACGAAAATCGTCCGATATTTTTAAATGTCAAACGAAACTAGACTTTATTGTCATTACCTACATAGCTCTCAAAATTACTGCAACACGGACTTTGTTTTTGTACCGTCCAGTGGCGGATTTACCAGCAGGCTAAGAAGGCTGGAGCCTGGGGCGGCATATTTTAGGCGGCGGCAATAGCGAATATTTCCCACCCCTCCCCTTCTGCGCATCCCCGCTACCCTGAATAGGGCCGGCATAATCAAGCGCTCCGAGGTTTTATTAAGTAATCAGGGCGGCGGACTGATACGTACCTATTTCCACTTCTTCGCCACAGAAAAAGCTTTACATGAAGGATCCGAAAAAGGAGGGGTAGGGGCGGCAAATTATAGCCTACTGGCGGCAAATGCGTAAATCCGCTACTGGTCTCGTCTTCATAAACAAATCTGGCCTAATAAACCGGTCCGGATGAAGACATACATACACTTTTCGATATATAAATTTAACGAAAACATTTTCATCTAATATAGTAGGTATGTTTATTATATTGACCACCTGCACTACCTAATTTCCCGCCACTTTTTTCTATACAGCGAGATTTCCTGAAAGAAACTGCTTAACGATAAGGCCGCTTTTTGCACATTTCCTAATTTTCAAGATAATTATGTATTGTATTAAGACCTAATAGGACAGACAGAGCGTTTTGGGTGTTGCGGCTCTAAGCAGACAACCAAAGGCTGCAAGATCCAAAGGCCACTTTTATCGTGACGGTGGGCATGATAGTTAATAATTACAAACACCCACCATCACACTTCGCCTACCATATGTGATTGATGAGTGAGAGATTGATGATAAGTAATTATTAAGGATTTACCTTTGGGCATTCCACATGGTGGCTTCGTCCTCGAATTATCCAGGAAGTCCAAATCGAACCTCCTCGCAGGTGGGTACGTCAAGGCAACATGTCCGTACACATACACTAACACTATACTAAACACAGCACAAAGTAGTGTCACTTTTATCGCCATCTTCACTTTGTCACTTCGCCTGTATCACTCAAAACTTTTTCTACTGTTCTTCATGTTATTTGCGTCTTGCTCACACCAACATGCACTTTTTGGTTCAACTTTTAGTTACATTTGTTGTTATCTTGACATTTTGATCACGTCGGGCTTTAGTACCTGTAACAAATAAACAATAATTAATATCAATAAGTATTTAATCAGGTATATATGTTTTGTAGACATTACTGTGTAACAAAATATATAAATTAGTTTCAGCATCTCCAAATATAATATACGAGTACATGTCTATGATCAATTGATCACCCAAGGATGCCGAAGAACATGAGGAATTGCCTGGTTGGCGTACTGCGTAAACCCTCCTTGGGAATGTAGTTGTAGTACAAGATGTTTGTGCTTTGTCTTTAAGTCGCCTTTATCAGATGACATACATCCGCAAGAGATATAGAGATATAAGAGATATACCTGTAGGTTGACTGGTAGAAAAGGCCTTGGGCCTTAAGTCCGCCTGTTACATTTTTATAATAAAGTTTTATAAATAAATAAATAGAGTCCTATTCTATGCCGCAAGCCACACAGCGAACGATCAAGTCCTACATCGATAAATAGTATAGCTACCTTCTTCTTTGAAATACACCAAGAAAAGAGGATCTTTATAAATAAAAACCAGGCCTATACACACCAAATTTCATTAAAATCGATAAACAAGATTAATCCTTTAAAGTAATGCAGTGGATATCACCTCTTATAACCACCAATTCAATTGTATTGACTATCACCTTATTTTAAAAAGATGTCATTACATTTATTACATAAACATCGCATTAGCTTTCTAAGAAAGTTTCCCCAGCAGTTGCCGGGATCGTTTCGCCAAGCCGCGACAAAATTGATCCAATTTTCTAAGATAATGATACCTTGTCGTAAGACAACGAGATTAGACGGAATTGGAATCTCAACAACTGTACTGCAAATTACTGACTGTTGCATTAGAGTCGAACAGACATTTTTTTCTTTTACAAACAAATTTACGAAGTCAAAAGTATTAATTTATCTTTAGATACTTTAATTACTTTTAGGAAATCATTTTGCCATAAGCGTAGAATATAGTAATGTACTATTACCATCTGCTTATCTTCTCACACAGATCGTAAAAGCCGATCGTGGTAATGGGTGAGAATCGGAATAATTTTAATAAGCGGTGCGGAATTTTAATGGAAATTGCTGCAATGGAATACATACACTTGCTAAGGTTTCAAAATCAGTAGTAAAATCAAGTATCAGGTTTATATTGGATTTTACGAAACAAGTACTCCTAGTATCCTAAACATATCGTCTTCTAATAACACCACTCTGTAATGTATCCATTACAGTTAAAAGATGCAATATCATTAACCCATTTAAATGTAATAATTTATTTCATATTGAAATCAGTCGGATCTTTCGTAATATTCAAAATTAGTATATCAATCATGCCCCGGATATCATAATCATGTCCAATTGCATTTCACAATGCCGTAAAAGCTTTTACTTTTAAATAATCATCCATACGAAAAGAATCAAAGTCGAGTTATAAGACATTAAAACAATATAACTAGAGCTATCACAATTAACACAACAAAAACAACACAGGTGTACAATTATTGTTGTCAATTTTTAAGAAACACTTGTTCCTAAATGCTAATACGACTCAACTGTATTGGATTTGCAACCTTATAACCTGTGCTTGAAAGGTGAAATTATCTCAGCAATCATGTGAAGGAATAATATGTTAGCTATCACAATAATAGGCTGTCTGTGTGTCCGTCACACTCTACGGACGTAACTTTCACCGCAACAATGAACGTCTCTTGTTATTTTATATTAACTTTTGTTTTCACTTTGCGTTCGGGAGCTAAGTAGGTTTGACAGTTAATTTGAGATATTGGATAGCCAATATTAATATATAAGAAAATAATTTATCTTTATACAATCCGTTTTCAGTTTGTTTTATTGCTTTGCATCATGTAAGAAAATTATGTATAGATAATAAATAAGTAGGCAGTTGCAATAATATTTAGTGATTTAAATTAGTTAGTTAAAGTCACACCAATAATTATTACACCAAAAATTAATTAATATACAGATCTATGATCAGAAATTAAACAACTTTATTACCTCGATCAATTTTTGTGAAAGTTACTTTGAATATGTAAGTATATTATCATTTTTAATTCATAAAAATGCTTAAATGTAAATATTATTTATAGTTAGTGCAATAAAGACTCAATGAAACGCTGCAATGAGATAACCCCACCGTAGTACATTTTTGTATTTAATGCATAACTAAATTTTGATACTTTTTTTTAATGTGCAATAAAGAATTACATCAATCAAAATGCTCTCAACGTAAGAGCACCTTTTAAAAACACAATTTTTATGATTGTCTTGATTAAACTACTTCCTTTATTTACAAATCTCAACCATCTTTTCACACTTTTTTCTGCAAATGGTAATTCACAAATCACGCCGGAAAGATTGCGTTCAAGATAATTTAATAAAACCAGAGTGTCGTAACTTGGAACAATAAATTACACTTGCATAAGACAACAGCTAGTACAAAAATAAATCAGATAAGAAGTAATCAAACATTGATGTATAGTTTTGGATTTGATTAGTATCGCGAGTAACATGGCTTGAACATTTTCTAACCTTTGGAACAGTCAACGTTTCTTTTACATTTGATTAATCAATCTTTAGAATGCCCTTTACTAGTAAGTTTATTAGTACTTTTTTTTCAAATTTGGTTCCGCATTTGCTTTTTGGTATCATTATTTGTTGACAGATTGGTGGCCCCTAGATAGCAATCGTAGTGTGTGTCATCCAAAAGCTAGATGAGTTGATGATACTTATGAAAAATCGCAGACAAAATATGGCCTACTTCCAAGAGCGGCATATAGAAGGCTGCCAATGATGATGAGAGTAATATAATATTATATTTTAAATTCTCGAGACTTTTATAAGTAAGTTTCTAGAGAATTTTCTTGAATTATCTGGGAGTTGTGTACCCGTATGTACGCAAAGGTGGAAAATAAAGATTTACTACCCTTGAATACCAGAGGATATAAATTCCTTACCATTTCGTCCTACAATGAAATTCCAATGTTTTACTTTGCAGTAAATCTCAAACTCATTTGAATCTGTCATATTTCTCATTGCAAATATTGTACAAGGAGTGGGCGGTACGTTATCAGAACCTGTGGAATTTGAGTTAAGAGAAAGTCGCCATCGCCACCTGCTGGGTGGTCACTTTAACGGCTCCTTCAGTTTTGTGAGATCTTGAGAAGTGCTATTTTATGCCTAAGAGCTGTTGGAGAATGTATTATGTTAATATTTATTATATGATTGGCATTTTTGATTTCTAAAGTATTATAAGTTTGTTGGAAAGGATTCGATTATTATTTTTCGATAATGTTTTCAATATGGATCTTGAACACATGAAATTGATCTCTTCAACGTCAAAAGGAATGCATAAGAAAATTATAGAATGTAATTATGTTAGCAAAAATGTCAATTGAAAGCAAATGGCCGTAACCCAACATATTGGCCATATTTATTATTTATACTAATGTTATAAAAAAGAGATTTTATTGTTTGTAATGGATGGAATTTAAAATCCTGCCTATAGAAAACTACATTACCAGCGCGTAGCGTTGAAAGATAAAATATATAGATAGCGGGAAACACCTAGCGAGGTAACAAGTAAATAAAATTGCCAATTCGATGCAAGAAGAAATAAAAATATACCTTAGAGTCGAACAACTTTCGCAAAATTTTCAAGATGAAATATTATATTTACTTAAGACTTAAAAATTTTAGTAGACACCAATTTATATAATCTCATAATCAAATGTATTTGCCATGCGTTACCACTTACCAGTATTCCATCACGCACACCGCTAGGCTGCTTAGCTGATTTAATCTCAGAGTATAAGGTATATAAACATATCTCGCAGGTACATCTCCAGTTAGCTTAAACAATAACCATGTAACATCCATAACACAGAAGAGTTTCAACAAGCGGTTCGGAGTGTCAAAATACCATTGTTATGTAAACGAGATTTCAATTCAAAGCAAATAAGAACTGTGGGACGGTTCTGTAATAACTTGACGGAGACATACAAAGCACTATGTTATCATTCATCAAAATCGTTTATTTTTATGTATGATTCTTATCAATATTGTATCTTATACTGGTAAGCAAATTAAATATATTTGCAAGGTTGCTGTTGCTGACTTTCATCATTTTTGGAAACTTTCTATTGCGTCACCAAAAAAAAAATTCTTTAAAAAAAATGAAAATATTTCTATCAATTGATCTCAGCGAGTCTCAGCAAAATGGAAGAAATAAGTTTCTTTTTACAAACACGTTAAGTCATTATCATGTAAAAGAAGGACAGACTAGATAGACATTTCATATATTTTTTTTTAGATTTTGATGAAATTTCTATGTTGACAAGTTTCAAACAAAAAAATCTTCGAATAATCGGTGAACGAACATACATTAAAAAAAAAGATTGCGACGAATTGATAACCTCCTCCTTTTTTAAAGTCGGTTAAAAATAGTATCATTATCATTTTACAAGGACGAAAATAAGATGTTTTTTTTTTAAATCGCTTCAGAATCTGCCTTCACATCTCGTTCTCATACACATTACATAACTGTAAGGGCGTCTGCATTAACTCCAATTTGAAGGTACGTGTTAGGCAGTGTGACTGGTTGTAAAACAGGCGTGACGGGCCAATCAAGTGGTAATTCGTCATTGGGGAGCTGTTTGTATGACTTCATTGCATATTGAGTAATCTTTACAACAAAGCAGTTTCAGTGACGTATGAGATATAACATCTGGTCCTTAAATAAATAACATTTTTGCAAATCTTCGACTAATTCAGTGTTGCTATCGCCAACGTCCATACCACGTTGAAAACACCGGTTCTCGTCCGATCACCGAAGTTAAGCAACGTCGGGCGTAGTCAGTACTTGGATGGGTGACCGCCTGGGAACACTACGTGATGTTGGCTTTTTATTGTTACTTATTCGTATTTTTTACTTTTTTACTCTTTTTTTTAGAAAAAGTTAATAATGTTTTCACTAAGAGCCGTAATTATATCTCTTATATCGCTTTGCGACGCAATCGCCCCCAATCCTGAATTTTTACATCATCATCATATCAGCCACAGGAAGTCCACTGCTGGACATAGGCCTCCCATAGCTCTGAATATGCTATTATTTTGGAAAATTATTTGAAATAACCGTAAATTTAAAAATACTTTTGCACTTGTCTAGTATTTAGGTACATCAGTAGAAATTATTGAAAAACCATACCATACCATACCGAGTTGATTGGCAAATAGTTTCTCATGCTTTTTGAAGAGATATTGCAATGGCGAGCGCGAGCCTCGTTTTCCCATACTTACGTTAGTAATTATATTATTTTTGCCCATACTGTTTTACAGTGAACTCAATTAATGGTACCACCATTGTTGCCAAATCTAATTGCTGTTACTGTTTTTATGTTATGTATGTTCTCACTTACACCGAAACAATTATAACTAGGTATACAAAGATGAAGAAGTGTATTCATCATTTCAGCCGCACAACGTCCACTGCTGGACATAGGCCTCTCCCAAAGATTTCCAGACAGATCAAAGAAGAAAGAAAAAAAAAGAAGTGTATTACACTAATACTATAGGCGAAAGTTGGTGAGTGTGTCTATATGTTTGTTACTTCTTCACGCGCGAAGGCTAGACCAATTTTGATAAAATTTGGTATGCAGGACAGGAAGTTGACACGCGCGGGTAACCCCGCAGGGTGCAGCTGCTAGTCTCTAATATTTATGTATGACGTCATCTCAGCTTACTACGCATGTATTGCAATAAAAACCAAATTTTAATTTCGCCTAAGTGATTAAATCCGATATGGTCTAGTGGCTAGGATACCTGGCTCTCACCCAGGAGGCTCGGGTTCGATTCCCGGTATCGGAAGTTTCTTTTTATGCAATATAATTTTTCTACAGTTTGACGGTGCGGTGGATTTTCTTCAAATTTCTCAGAGGACGACATAGTAGAATAGGCTTTTAGTGAGGTGAGAAAAAAGAATAGGTACTTTTTTTATCGCCAACCCTTTCCTCTTTGCCAGTGAACTAATAATATAAATCCTTCTTTCTTTTTCGTAATAATTAGGTACAAACTTGTAGTTTTTTAAGACTTGGTTGATCAAATGAAGTTTACAGTGACAAAAGGGGGAGTTTTTGGGCAGTTTTGGGGGAAACATAAAAACCCCAAACCGTACTGAAATAACATAATTATAGCACCTTAGTCATAAATAAAAATATTTACATGTAAATTTTACTTAATTTTTATTTATTTAAAAGCAATCTAATTAGTTATTTTTCTCAATAAATTACCTTCATCAAAAAATAATAACAAAATTAATAATCTTATTACGCAACGCCATCTGCTAGCGAATAGCGGCATTTAATTACAGGTTAATCGGGTGCGTATTGGGGTTCTTATCGAAGCGCAACCATCATGGTTTTTCGCAACGAACGTATGAGAAATAATGAGAATCTGGCCCACCGTTGCAGTTCTCATGGTATCTTATACCTTTAAACGAGCAATTCTTGTATGTATGTATATATATATATATTTATTTATAAATTTCTGTGATCTCGAAAACGGCTCTAACGATTTCGCTGAAAATTTGTATATGGGGGTTTTCGGGGGTAAATAATCGATCTAGATTAGTTTTATGTTTGGGAAAACGCGTGTTTTCGAGTTTTCGTGCGTTTTTCTTTCCACGCAGAATATGGTCACTAATTTCGTCGCGCCGACGACCTTGATTTTAGCTCAGTGGTTAAGGATACCGACCGCTAGAAAAAGTGTTACGGGTTCGAATGCCACTCGGTGACTTACTTTTATTTTATTTTATGTTTTGACTTACTTTTATTTAAGTTTATATATAATTTTTTATTTTGCATTGTTTTTAGACAAGTTTAAAAAAAATTAGGTAATGTTTGAGATGTAACCGAGCAAAGCTCGGTCGCCCAGGTACTTTCTTTTGAAATACAATAGTAATCTAACGTTTCTTATCGTTATCGTCTTTATATTTGTATTATTGTATTATCAACGATTCCGGAATAGACACATAGGAGTCGCCGTCGCCGGATACGGCTTGGACGACATGATGATGATGATGATGATGATTATTGTATGAAATTGCATTTCTGTTTTTTCATTTTACCTGAATTTTCAGGGGTCCAGTGTTGCTCCAATTTGAAATAAATTATTTGGATGAAAACGGAGATATTATTAAAAAGTTTGTCTTGATAAAGCCGTAGAACTTTTTAGAGACATTAGTATGTAAATAACAACATTAGTCAAGTGGCCGTTTTTCGCAAATGTGCTAAAGAAAGCTTTTTACGTTCACACTTTAAAATGAAAAAAATATTTAATAAAATAGTTTGAAGGGTTATTTAGATCCTGATCAAGACAAAATCTTTAATTATATCTTCGTTTTCTTTCAAATAATAAGTAATTTATTCAGGTATAAGCTTGCTCCTGTCAGGGGGAGTGGAGATGCCTCCATTCCTCTCTTGTCTCTGCCATCCTATTCAATAAAAAAATAGCCGAAGCCCGCGACTTCGTTCGCGTGGACTTTGTGTCTCCGGAAAATGCTCATCAAGCTGAACAACTTTTGCTAAGGCGTCATTTTTATATTTCTTATAGTTTAGCTGGAAAATTATGGTTCTGCATCAGCTGTTCAATTTTCCAAAATCAATTAAATATACTATATGTTGCCTATATAAGAAAAAAGTTTCATTCGAATCCGTCCAGAGATTAGCGTGTACAGATAGACATTTTATTTTTATTTTTACTCTACTTATTAATACGTCTGCATCGCCCCTAGTTTTTTTTAAAATTAATATTAAACTAGCCCGTGCCCGCGGGTTCGTCTGCGCAGGATCACACAATATCTTTATAAATTGTAGCCTACGTGTTATCCTGATGTACTTATAAGCTATATTGTTGGAAAGTTTCATTAAAATCCGTTCAGTCGTTTTTACTTACAAACGTTCGCGTTTATGATATTAGTAGGATGTACAGACACATTTTTTACTGTTTTATTATATGTATTAAATATAGATATGTAAAATCGGCTTAAATTTGCTATGATTGCATATTCGCGTTCTATTTGGACGACTAAATCTAATTTGACTTCTTAATTATACTATTGTCTTCAGTTTCCTACACTCTATACGAAATCACACAATTTATCAATATCAAATATTACAAAAAACATATCGATCAATAATTAGTAAAACTTACATAGTTTATATACATAGTCGTGACATTATTAGGCTAAGTTCAATTCAAATCGTTCGAGTACTTTACTAGCCTTTCGAGCGACATTGACAACTATAGTTGCAAAATGGACGTGTGACTAAGACACCATTTTAACAACTAGTTGTCAAAATTGTACTAGTTTTACTAGGCTTGGCGTCAGGGGTCTTTTTCTTATCGTGTGTGTTAGTGACTAACACTAGTGTCAGAGTTTTTAAACCGCCTTAAAGGCCTCTGACATGGTTTTAGGTAACGACCAATGTCAAAGACAGTGACCGGGACCGACGGCTTAACGTGCCCTCCGAAGCACGGATCATCTTACTTATCAGACAATCAGGTGATCAGCCTGCAATGTCCTAACCAAACTAGGACAACCACACAAAGTCGTTGCCCCCGCCGGGAATCTAACCCGCGACCTCCGGGCATGAGCCGAACGCTCTAACCACTACACCACGGAGGCAGTTAGTAAATATGATAAGGCTCAATTCGGTAAGATCAGAATCAGGAGCAGCCTGCTTCTGCACTAACTTAATCAAAGAAATTTGTTATTGAACAAAACTACACTACTGCAGTACCAATATGCATGCTTGCCATGAATTAGCCAATAGATATGGTATGGTATGAATAGAATCTTATACCTTTAAACGAGCAATTCTTGTATATTAATTTATATATTTATAAATTTCTGTGATCTCGAAAACGGCTCTAACGATTTTGCTGAAAATTGGTTTATGGGGGTTTTCGAGGGTAAACAATCGAACTAGATTAGTCTTATGTTTGAGAAAACGCGTGTTTTCGAGTTTTCATGCGTTTTTCTTTACACGCAGAATATGATCGCAAATTTTTTTTTATGTTCAAATTTATATATGTATAGATTTTTACTTTGTATTGTTTTTAGACAAGTTTATAAAAATGTAGTCATTGTTTGAGATGTACCCGAGCAAAGCTCGGTCGCCCAGGTACTGAAGTATTAAATAAGGCTCCGCCGAAGCAGAGCCCGTCAAAAATATGTAAGACTCATTTGAGTGTTCCCCTCCACGGAAATCTTTAGTAAAAGGCGAAAGATTTATACGTTATGAAGGGAAACCAGAGATAAGTTGAACTGTAATGGAGCCGACCCGATGATAAACGAAAAAATCTTAATAGCGCGTTGTAATATTGATGGTAGCGCCATCTACACATTCTTACTAAAAGTAGTAGGTACCATGGCAGCTGTGTATGCGGCATGCAGTTTCCTATTTATAATCTGATCATTTTAAATTCTCATCCCGTTCTCTTTTCTCTGTAACTATTGTGGGGCAGACAGCATATTGAGTCTTGCGGCTCTAAGCAGATAGAGCCCAGGGCTGCAAGACTCAAAGGTCACTTTTAGCTTGATGTGGGTAAAAAGTTGAAGGAATCAAAGTCAAAGTCTTACGATCTGCCCAGAAAGAGAAGCAGCTAATACATTCTAAGTTTTATCTTTTATCCCAGACCAGCATGGAAGAAGAAGCTCGTATTTTAGTTTCTTATTATTTTAGCCCTATAATGACCACAGCTGGACATAGACCTCTCCCTAGGATTTCAACGCTGGTCTTTCGTAAACTCTACTCGCCCATCCGACTTGACCAATGTAAACAAGCCAGTAATCCCAAGAATTTTCAAATGCCGCTGGTCTACCATAAACTTAACTCGCCCACCCGACTTGACCAATGTAAACAAGCCAGTAATCCTAAGGATTTTCAAATGCCGCTGGTTTACCAGAAACTTAACTCGCCCACCCGACTTGACCAATGTAAACAAGCCAGTAATCCTAAGGATTTTCAAATGCCGCTGGTTTACCAGAAACTTAACTCGCCCATGCGACTTGACCAATGTAAACAAGCCAGTAATTAACCGCCTCAGCCGAGCGAGACCTGCGCAGCGCGAACTGTTATGTCAGATGACACTTTCCACCGTGATCTATGTTACGTGTGTTATGATATCGATCATCTTTGACAGTTATTGATTTGGTCACACGTTGTGCTTTTTGAAAGTATACTTACAGCGAAATTTACGTTTGTTCCCGATAAGTAAGTAACTTTTGGTCACACATTATGCTTTTTTAAAGTAACCTGCGAAATGTACGTTTGTTCTCAAAAAGTAAGTAACTTTTGGTCACACATTATGCTTTTTTAAAGTAACCTGCGAAATTTACGTTTGTTTATTTATTTATTTATTTATTTATAAAAACTTTATTGATCCACAATATACAATTGTTTACAATTGGCGGACTTAACGCTAAAAGCGTTCTCTCCCAGTCAACCATAAGGATAAACAGAGATATGGTAGCGGCGCAAAAATTACTTAAATAAAACAACACATAGATACCTTGTAAATATACCTACATAGGTACATATACCTACACTTATAACATACATACACATATACATACATATTCATATACATACATAAACATTCATACATTCTATTATACATATACAAACAACGAATGATGATGATGAAACAGAAAATTCATTATTTTAAAAGAAGAGAGTGTACTTTTCTTTTGAAAGAAAATTTAGTGGAAATGTCCTTGATGTCAACGGGTAAAGCATTCCAGAGCCGTGAAGCTTGTACGGTAAAAGAGTTTTCTATAAAGCTAGTGCGATGTAGAGGAATAGAGAGAAGACGAGTGTCGTCAGAGCGAAGTTGCCGATCATGAGTGTCAGAAAGAAATTGAAATTTACATTTAAGGTATTGAGGAGAATTTGGATTCGAAAGAATTGAAAAGAGAGTGCAAAGAATTCGCATTTGTCTGCGTTCACGGATAGGAAGCCATATAAGCTCAGAACGGAAAGATGATATATGATATATGATGATATTTGTTCCCGATAAGTAACACCCTCTTGAGTACTATACAACGTAAAAGGGACATACCCGTAATAAATCAAACCATGGGCTTTACTGGATCACGATAGCATAATTAAATTAAAATTACAGTCAAGAAACATAACAAAAAGATCGATATTCCTATACTAATTGCCTGGGCGGCTGCACACTTTAGTATCATCATCAGGTCTTTTTGTCTCCACTGCAGGAGCACGACCCTCTCTGTACTACCAGAGCCATATTTGGCCAGAGCAGCCAGAGGACTTGGCCTACACTCTCCTCGCTGGCCAGACGGGTTGGAGAGGTCTCATTGATGTTTATAAGCTTTGTTTAGCTTGTATTTCCTAAGTCGCCTTCTACGACATCCACGGGCGGACTTGGAGTGGTCCTATTCTACTCTGCCGGAAACCAGACGTCACTAATACACTTTAGTATGGAAAAGTCAAAAATCAGATTTAGGGTTGGACTACATCTGTCAGAACGGAACAGCTCTTTTCTAAGGTGCTATTTTATTTATTTATTTATTAAACTTTATTACAAAAATGTAACAGGCGGACTAAAGTCATTGAAATACTATCCGGTTTAGAAACCTTTACAAAAAGAGTCAAAAATGGCCGTTTTTAGTATTTTTTGCAAAGGAAAATTCAGGGTATTTTATTTCAATGATTTTCGAGGTTCTAATGAAACTTAAGGATACTAGCTAAAAAGTTGTACGAGGGTTTCTGATAATCTCACTTACAGAAAGAGAAATTAATTTTTTTGTGTTTTCAAGGTCGTTAGCGCGGGGAGGACCCTTAAGGCCCAAGGCCTTTTCTACCAGTCAACCTACAGGTGGTGCAGACAAAAGCAAATTTTGGGCGAGAGTAGTAATTGGAACAAACTTTACAATAAATCTAAACATATGAATATATACACATACATAAGATAAATAATATAATCTAATGTATTAATAAACCTACATACAATATACATAAATAGGTTATATTTATAAACCATACATAAACTACATCAATATTAATAAAACTCTATGGCAGTTTGTGAAGATAATCCTTTTCTGTCGCTCAGAACCGTCATTTGCTAGAGCGAGAGAAGGCGACGGAAGGTTTCAGCACGGCCGGTGGAGCGTTCTGTCGCTCTCTCTCGCTCTGTCATGCCAAAGTGCTGTAGTCCAACTCATAATGAATCCCCAGGTTTTATTTTAAAGAACCATACACTCAACGTTTGCAACAAGGGTCAATGACTATGCTAATGTAATCTAACACCGAAGAATGTAGAAAAGTTCAAAAACCTGTTGATCCATTAACACACGCGAACAAACCCAAGAAACCAGTCAAGCTTGACAACTTCCAGTTTGCCACAAAGGCCTTTCACACACCTGGATCTTTACTCCACAATAATAAGACGACATTCGTTCGATAGTGTCGATAAAAGTCTTAATGTTAAAGCAAATATTAAAAAGAGCTAGTCATCATTTCGTAGCGCTCAACGATACTTGAAACTGCAGCCCGGAATCTACAACGTGGAAGGGACATACCTGTAAACCACGGGCTATACTAAATCACTAGACTATAGTATAATGAAAGTAAAATAACAGTGAAGTCTTGGCAATTTGTATAAGAATGTCGAATTTTATTTTGGTTTCTTAACAGTTATTAAGCTATTGCATAGCTTCTATCGCGGGCCTTGAGCGCGGGGACCGAATTCAGAAATTCCGTAACGAAAAAACCTCACGCTCTCCACTCCGACGGGCACGGAGGTGTGGCTTGAAGGCCGTGCATCGTCTAACGTCGTTTCAGTTCGGCAGTCTTCGACACGGCGTTGTGTGCGTGCGATTAGACGTATTGTACGACTCTACGAAACTCGCACGAATCGAGACGAGCTGCTCCGAAATCGGACGAATACATAAGCAATAAATAAAATAAATAAATAATTATAATTGCATAAGTTGATAAAAAATGCTGCAATAGCTTTACCGCGGCAGTCCCCGAGTGCCACACGTCTTTTTTTTATATTTATATATATATATATATATATATACAATGTCCTTTTTAATTAAGTACAAATATTTTAAGGGGTGGTTCAGTCCATCATTTTGAACAACTTTTCCCAATAAATGTATATCGAAATACGAAAAAAAATTTTTAGGTTTTCATACAAATCGAAGTAGTCACGTGATATCATTACTATCAAAAATGAAAAATTTTTTTTCGTATTTCGATATACATTTATTGGGAATAGTTGTTCGAAATGATGGACTGAATCACCCCTTAAATTATTTGTACTTAATTAAAAAGGACATTGTATAATGATCTAGTATAACTAGGTATGTCCCTTCCACGTTGTATAAGTTTTTTTTTTCATATTTCGACCTATGTTTGAGGAAAGTTGTTGAGTATGATCATTATACGGTACGTTCGAAAATATAGCGAGGTTAAAGATTTACGCCCTGTATAATAGTATACTGAAGTACAGAAGGACCAGATAGGAGAGTTGCTGAATTAAACCCAATTACAGCGTTCTAAAGTTCATTTTACTTTGCACGTCGCAGCTACGCAGATATGTGAATATCCCCTAATAGACAAGACTTACTTTTTAGGGTTCCGTAGCCAAATGGCAAAAACGGAACCCTTATAGATTCGTCATGTCTGTCTGTCTGTCTGTCCGTCCGTATGTCACAGCCACTTTTTTCCAAAACTATAAGACCTATACTGTTGAAACTTGGTAAGTAGATGTATTATGTGAACCGCATTAAGGTTTTGACATAAAAATAGAAAAAAAACAGTAAATTTTGGGGGTTCCCCATACTTAGAACTGAAACTCAAAAATTTATTTTTCATCAAACCCATACGTGTGGGGTATCTATGGATAGGTCTTCAAAAATGATATTGAGGTTTCTAATAGCATTTTTTTCTAAACCGAATACTTTGCGCGAGAGACACTTCCAAAGTGGAAAAAAGTGTGTCCCCCCCCCCGTAACTTCTAAAATAAGAGAATGATAAAACTAAATAAAATATATGTTGTTCATTACCATGAAAACTACCAACGAAAATTGGTTTGAACGAGATCTAGTAAGTAGTTTTTTTTTAATACGTCATAAATCGTAAACGGCAATTTACCTTTCATTCAATCAACTCAAATATAAAAATTAAAAAAACATACTACAAGACTTTTATATTGTTATTTGCTACTACGGAACCCTTCATGGGCGAGTCCGACTCGCACTTGGCCGCTTATTTAATTTCTCACGGCAACGGGCCCATAAAACGACTATTGTGAAACGTTATCAGTTGGTCACACACTCGGCTTCGCTAACTGGGTATTGCTTTAAAAATGTAATTAAATACACATTGACCAACTCTGTTACGTGTACAAGTCAAATCGATTTTTGCAATCGATCAATCGAGTGATTCTCGTCGATCGCGTAACAGATCATTGTTTTAGCTATACGGAAATCGATTATAACAATTTATAAATATTAAACAATGTGGAAGGGACATACCTGTAGTAAATCGAACCACGGGCTATACTAGATCACTATAGTGTAATGATAATAAAATAGCAATCAAAAATATAAAAATAATTGACATTCCCATACAAATTGCCCGGGCGGCTGCAAACTTTTGCATGGAAATGCCGATTTTTTAACTTTTGACTGGGTATATGTCCCTCCAAATTCCGTCTCAGAAAAAAGAAAAAACTTAGAATGTACCAGCTGCTTCTCTTCCCACGCAGATCGTAAAAGCCGATCAAGAGCATGTGTGATAATGCAAATAGAATAGATAAGATATAAGATAAATTCAAAATATAGGTAGAGGGCGGCCCAGGTAACAGGCCCATTGTACAAACAGCAATATATTTTTTTAAAAGGTACTTGTTAAAAGTAAACGTTTAAATAGATTTCTTCACTAGCACCGAGAAAAAGTAAACACTGAGCGCCACACTTTCTATTTCAACTTCGACGTAAAAGTTAGAAAATGTTACGTCGATGTCATCTTTACTCCGCCACGGTGTGTTGATATCTTTAATCTGATTTTATCGGGATTTTATACCATTACAATGCGATGGAAAACTCAATCGCTCTTTGATAAATATTTTTATCTTATACCTTTAAACGAGCAATTCTTGTATGTATGTATGTATATATATATATTTATTTATAAATTTCTGTGATCTCGAAAACGGCTCTAACGATTTCGCTGAAAATTTATATATGGGGGTTTTCGGGGGTAAATAATCGATCGAGATTAGTTTTATGTTTGGGAAAACGCGTGTTTTCGAGTTTTCATGCATTTTTCTTTCCACGCAGAATATGGTCGCTAATTTCGTCGCGCCGGGACCGCCTTGATTTAGCTCAGTGGTTAAGGATAGCGACCGCTAGAAAGAGTGTTACGGGTTCGAATCCCACTCGGTGACTTACTTTTGTTTTTTTTATGTTTAAGTTTATATATTTTTTTTTTTATTTTGCATTGTTTTTAGACAAGTTTTAAAAAAATTAGTTAATGTTTGAGATGTAACCGAGCAAAGCTCGGTCGCCCAGGTACTGGATATAAAACTGAGAAGTTGAGGGAATAAAATGTTTTCTATTACGGTCTGGGAGCATAGTGAAATGAATAATTTTTCAAATCTAAAAACCGACTTCACCCCCAAACTACAGAACCAATTTTGATATAATTTCTATGGGACTAACTAACAAGTATGCCCTTTCAAACAAAAAACGAATTTTCCAAATCGGTCTAGGCATCTTCGAATAATCGGTGAACAAACATTAAAAAAAATCGCGACGAATTGATAACAGATATAAACCTCCTTTTTTTTGGAAGTCGGTTCAAATTGTTTTCTATTACGGTATGAGATCATAGACTAATGAAAAACAAGCGGCTCTTCCAAAATATAGGAGAAGCATGAAGTTAGAGATAAAAAGTTCAATTTTGCTCTTTACAAAGTAAAAATCCATCTCTATCTAGGGATTTTCTTTATATTTAGCTACTGCATAAATTATATTATGACTAGCTGTGCCCGTAGCCCGGGCCCGGGGCTTCGGTCCCCGTGGGAATTTCGGGATCAAAACTATCCTATGTCCTTTCCTGGGTATCAAAATATATTCATATCAAAATTCATCTAAATGAAGTAATTGTAGTGTGAAGTGGTAACAAGCAAACAAATATACAAACTCACTAATCAAACACTTTATAATATTAGTAAGGATAAGGATTAGTAAGGATAAGTATTTAGTACCCAATTGGTCAAGTGTGCTGATGGTTTTAATTCGTCAAGCGGTTTTTAACCGCACATTTCTCGCCTATTTCCACTTGCTACGAATATGACAGACCTCTTTCGCTTCATCTACACTCATCAAGTCATCACTCAGTGGGGTCATACTTTTAGTTAAATAATTGGGCAAGTGCGTGTCGGGCCACGCGCAGTGTAGGGTCCCGTAGTTGCAAATGCCAACTTTGAGTTCTTTTGGGTTTAAAATTTGAACTTTAAACCCAAATATTTCAGAAACGGATCCCTAAATCGAAAAATGGTGTTCACAAGCTAACAATATTTTTGAAAGATCTATTCAACGATACCCCACTCAATGTGTTTGTCGAGAAAAAAAATATTGACTACGTCTTTACTTGTATCACTGGCAGCTACACTGAAAAAAAAAATTCCATATTTTATTTTACGACTTTTTCGCCATAATTAATATACATATCCATGCCAAATTACAGCTTTCTAGTACTTATAGTTTCTCTGTAGGACCGTGGATAGACAGACAGACAGACATGGCGAAACTATAAGGGTTCCTTGTTTACTACGGAACCCTAAAAACGTGGCAATTTTGAAAAGAGTACAAAAGTATGGGATGTTTTCTGTTCGCTCTATAAAACGTGGAAGACACATACCCGTAATAAATAAAACACAGGATGTACTAGACCACTATAGTATAATGAAATAAAAATAACAGTAAAAGAACAAAAAACAATGTTTGGCATTTCCTTACATCCCCTTGCTTACTTTCCTTTCCTTCCTTACTTCATTAATCTTCTTCTTTCATTAATCATGTACCTATGTCAACGAATTAATATATTTTATGTAATAATATGTAAGATTGTGAAGAAAAAAATAAATAAAGATGTATAATTAAAGAGTGCAGCCGCCCGGGCAATTTGTATGCGACTGTCGATTTTTCTTTGCTTCTTGACCATTATTTCAATTTTATTTTACTAGTAGTTCGCCACGAACTTAGACCTCGCGATTATACCTTCTACTATCAAGCAAAGCAAGCAAGCAATCCAATACACGACAATTGAACACAATTAACTGACTAAACAAATTAAACAAAACTGTAAACAAGCAAGACAACAAAAAGTCATACGATTCTAGAAAAAATCAAGTCAATCTTGTAAACTTATGAAAAAATAACCATAGCGAGCTGAGCTTTTGTTGCACATCTACCTACATAGTTATTGCTTTTTGTGAACTATATGGTATTGAATGTACTTACGCAACGCAACAAATATTTGTCAATTTTCTTCTTTTCTTAAAAATAGTGGTCAAGACATTGGCCTTGTAACTCGGAAGTCGCGGGTTTAATTCCCACGGGAGACATGTATTTTTAAGAAAGTTGTTCAGTAACCTGGACTGAATTCAATATTTTGTAAGAAGATTTTGTATTGTATATCCGTCACGGCTCAGTCAGTTGGACTTCGCGAGTCACCCTAAACCCGTTTAAGTATAACGTATAAAAAAGTTGTTCAATTAAAAAAAATGCGTTTTTATAATGGCAACAAAAAAGTCTAATGAAATTTTTGAAAATATTTTGAAATGGCGGATATATGACAGTTTTAAAATTTTTAAACCCCCTTAATTCCGCCATTTTGAAAAATTTCGGAAAACTGGCTCGACAAAAAAATTATATTTAGTTGCTGAGAAGAAATGCGACCTGTAGGCGAGAACAGCCAGACAGACAGACAGACAGACAGACAGACAGACAGACAGACGGACAAAAGAATTTTTGGCTAATCTCGAAACTGAGACGCTTCGCTCGCTTCGCTCGCTCGGTCAACTATAGTGATCTGGTATAGCCCGTGGTTCGATTTCTTACGGGTTTTCTTCCAAACTATACAGCTTTTGAGCAAAAAACTCTTACTTGATTCAGATCAACGAGAATATTACAAAATTGAAGGAATTATCTAATTCGGTCACGGTGCGCAGTGACCATTGTTCTGCTAACGGTCGCAAAGGGCAAGATACTTTACGCAATCGGTGGTGATCTTGGGCAGTTTTTGTATCTTACGCTTTTACTTGTGGGTCGTATTTTTGTATCGTTTTTTGAGTAAGAGGGTAAATGGAAGGTGAATTTTGGGGAACCGATTTAAAGCTAGTTTTAGTGGGTAAGTAAATCCTTCTAATCCTACTAATATTATAAATGCGAAAGTGAGTTTGTATATACATACATACATACATACATACTATCACGTCTTTATCCCTAATGGAGCAGACAGAGCGTTTTGGGTCTTGCGGCTCTATGCACAGCCCAGGGCCGCAAGACCAAAAAGCCACTCTTAGCGTCATGGTGGGCGAGAAGATGGAAAAGCAATCAATACAGTGATGGGTTGCTAGCCGCATCGCCTGTTAATATGATTCGCATTTTTGCCCATTCCCTCGATCGGCTTTCACGATCTGCGCGGGAAGAGAAGCAGCTGGTACATTCTAAATTTTTTCATTTCTCCCAGACCAGCATGGGATTTGAGTTTGTATATTGTTTGTTGAAATTTGATATGGATATAGTTTAATAGTACCTGGGCGACCGAGCTTTGCTCGGTTACATCTCAAACATTAACATTTTTTTTTAAACATGTCTAAAAACAATGCAAAATAATAAAAAAATATAAACTTAAACATAAAAAAAAAACAAAAGTAAGTCACCGAGTGGGATTCGAACCCGTAACACTTCTTCTAGCAGTCGCTATCCTTAACCGCTGAGCTAAATCAAGGCGGTCGCGGCGCGACGAAATTAGCGACCATATTCTGCGTGGAAAGAAAAACGCATGAAAACTCGAAAACACGCGTTTTCCCAAACATAAAACTAATCTAGATCGATTTTTTACCCCCGAAAACCCCCATATACAAATTTTCTGCGAAATCGTTAGAGCCGTTTTCGAGATCACAGAAATTTATAAATAAATATATATATATACATACAAGAATTGCTCGTTTAAAGGTATAAGATAGGGATGCAACGATACGGCTATTACGATACCAATACAAATGACGAATACATCGTAATGGCCAAATACGACAACGAATTACGATACGAATGCATTACGATATTTGTTTAATACCATTTTGATGAATTTATTGGAAGCTTTGTTGTATGTTATTGTTGTAAGACTAAGTATAAAAAAAGTATGCATTTTTAATCAATATATTTATTAATTTTATCAATTTTCATCATTAACTCATATTTTAAATTGTTACTATTTGTTACATTTACTGACTTTTAATTAATTTTAATTGTAGTCGTAATTTATAACTGACAAATTCTTATTCAGAAAACACAACATATTTAAGGCCATACCCAAATTTTCCGGGGTCCAGTGGCGCCGCCATTTAAAATAAATCATTTAAAAGGAAACGGAGATATCATTTAAAATTGTGTCTTGGTCAAGTTCTAGATACCCATTCAAAGTATTTTTTAAACTACTTTTTGTAGTTTAAAGTGAGAACGTGAAGCTTTTCGACGCACATTTGCGAAAAACGGCCACTTTTGGCTAATGTGCGTAGAAAAGCTTCACGTTCTCACTTTAAACTATAAACAGTAGTTCATAAAATAGTTTTAAGGGTTATCTAGGGCTTGATCAAGACACAATTTTGAATGATATCTCCGTTTCCTTTCAAATGATTTATTTCAAATGGCGGCGCCACTGGACCCCGGAAAATTTGGGTATGGCCTTAAGTTTTTTCCCTTATGTCGGTTTCTCTCATCACTGTGTATCAGTCCTGCCTGCTTAAAACTGTCAATGCCAAAAGTGACGGATGCGAAGCGTTCAGTAATTGACGCGTTATGCGTTTCGTTTCACCCGAAACAGCAAAAATTTAAAAATTTTGAAGTAAATGTATCGTAAAAATATCGTATCGTAATATTTACGATAACGAATGATCGTAAAGGTTTACGATAATCGCCGATATACGATTATCGTATCGGTATCGTTGCATCCCTAGTTTAATACCCAAGGAAGGACATAGGATAGTTTTTATCCCGAAATTCCCACGACACAGCTAGTACTTTTTAAAATAAGTTAATTTGAATGGTTATGAAAATATTAAAATGAACATTTGAAGGGAATCGAAGTATTTACTTGAAATTTAGGAAAAAAAATCCGTATCCAAAGGGTAAAAAAGGGTAAAAAACCCCAACTAAGACTTTGCTATCCGTTCGTCCGTCTGTCTGTCACGAGTCTGTATCTCATGAACGGTGATATATAGACAGTTGAAATTTTTACAGATGATGTATTCTTGTTGGCGCTATAACAATAAATATAAATACCTAGGTACTTAATAAAAAACTTAAATATTCAAAACGATTAAAATAAATATTTAAGGTACAGACCGAAGCTCCCATACAACAAACGTGATTTTTTGCCGTTTTTTGTTCGATATTAATAACGGCAACAGTTAGACGCTTGAAATAATCACATTATTTAGTTGTATATTATATTGACCTTTAAATTAAATAATTCAATAAAAATAAAATTAATATTTAAGGGGCTCCCATACAACTAACGCGATTTTTTATAGATAATGTACGGAACCCTGCGTTCGCGCCGTTTATTTAATAACCTATTTAAGTACTATACAACAATGAAATTATAAAATGTAGTTTTATAATATTAGGTGTTTATTCAGATTTATAAGGCTCCGTCGAAGCAGAGCCCGTCAAAAATATTAAGATTCACTTGAGTGGGGGTTCGTTCCCCTCCATGTAATGGAGCAGACCCCAGTAAATGTAAAAAATCTTTAATAGCGCGTTCTAAAAAGTTACAACGCCATCTAGTGACTACTAAGTAAATTAATTTTGCACAACGCTACAAAAACATCACAGTGAAATCTACGGATGCATATTTATATCTCATTTCCGTTGCTCTCTATATCTGACTGACCAGACGTCAGCAAATAACGACATCATAAAAGAACAAACAAAAAAATGACACATTAATACTAAAGTATGCAACCGCCCGGGAAATTTGTATGGAAATGTCGATTTTTTTATTTTATTTGTATAGTGATCTAGTAATATAGTATAGTGATCAGATAATATTTAGACATAAGACGGAATGAGGTCCAGAGGAAGGCCTAGGATGAGATGGAGGGACGAGTTATCCGCTTTTGACAAAGAATAGAATGAAACAGCTGAAGATAGAAGTAATTGGAAACAATAATTAAATTTTTAACAAAAAAAAAAAAACAACCGACTTCAATTTTTTTCAGGAGGATCTTCCATATCTCCAAAGTTCTTTATCGTGTCTTCACCAAATTAATATGGGACCAACTTGGGAGTAGGGGCTTTCAAATAAAAAAAGAATCATCAAAATCGGTCCACGGTTGCCGAAGATATCGCGTCACGTATATACAAAAAAAACATACAATTTAATTGATAACCTTCTCCTTTTTTGAAGTCGGTTAGAAAGGGGAGGCTTTCGCCCAACTATGGGACCTAAATGGCTAAATTATATTATAAAAGAGTGTGGTTTCAAAGTTTGCAAGTCTATTATCATGGGAACTCTTCTTCATTAGTTTAAAACATTTAATTATGCAACGAGTCAAGTTGCAACGCAAATTAATTAGTTTTTCAAGGACGTTGAGTCATATTGAATGAATAATGAGAATGTCAAGGCAAGAAACACCTGTATAGACTTTGTTTTACTAATTTAGCTCATGTTGCATTGGACTCTAGATGAAGATTTCTGGTTGTGTTTACCTATACTTTGCCTAATTATTTCTTTAAAAATAAATAACAATTAGATATTTGTTTGTTACCAAAACATTACAGTAATGCAAAAATGCGTGCAAATAATGCTTAATTTTTTATTTATAGGTCATTCATTTTTTCGCGTCTACTTGTCAGTAAGTTACCAACATCTCAAATCACATACTTTTTTCTAAACGTTAAAACAATTTTTTTTGGGATTTGTATGAAATAAAGACTTCTTCTTCTTATCGTGTGTGTTAGTGGCTAACACTGGTGTCAGAGTTTTTAAACCGCCTTAAAGGCCTCTGACATGGTTTTAGGTATAGGTAACGACCAATATCAAAGACAATGACCGGGACCGACGGCTTAACGTGCCCTCCGAAGCACGGATCATCTTACTTATCAAGACTAATGACGTCAGTTTCTTGGAGCTAAATAGCGCTCAGTTTTTCCGCAATATAATCAATGAAAAGTGACGATTTATTTTCTTAACAGTACCTCATAATTTATTTTTGACCCAGGAAACTTCCTAATTACTCCATGACTCTTTATATCGGTACTTTACATTCAAATTTTGATGTTTCTATGAAAACATGCATTGCATGCTGTGTTCGCTCCTAGAAGGTTGTTCAGGGGGGTTACTCCAAAAGTAATACGCAAGACGGACGTTACTGCGTATCCGCGTTTCAGTGTCAAGCAACATTGCGCACTAACGTATGATGATAAAGTCTAATTTGGTTTGATATTGAAGTAGGACGTCACTAGCGTTCGACTAACGTATTATTTTATGGAGTAACCCCCCTGTTTATGTTACACTTTGGGACTTACTTTAGAATATTTCTTTATATTGTAACAATTAGTTTGCGAACCAAATAAAAAAAAAACAGAGAAATCACGGATACGGAAACTCCAAACTTACACATCTGAATCAATCATCATCATCATTAGGTCTTTTTGTATCCACTGCAGGAGCACAATCCTCTCTATACTACCAGAGCCATAGTCGACCAGAGCAGCCAGAGGACTTGGCCTACAATTTCCACGCTGACCAGACGGGTAAGAGAAGCCTCATCGATGCTTATAAGCTTTGTTCAGCTTGTATTCCCTAAGTCGCCTTCTACAACATCCACGGGAGGACTTGGAGTGGTCATATTCTACCCTGCCGGAAACCACACGGCAATGCATAAAATATTATGTTCTTCTTATTATTATTAAACTGCTAAGCTCTTGTCTGTGGAGCAACCAATGCCTTCCATCTCTCTATACTGTCTAAAGTCAACTCCTTAATATCCTTGTATGTTGAAACATCAATCTGATTCTTTAGTTGTTTTATAAAACTATCTCTAGGTCTTCCTTTGCCTCTTCTTCCTTCTATGTTCGCCTCCAACATTACTTTTAAAAATTCATCATGTCTAATTAGGTGTCCTAACATTTTCCCTTATTGTAGTAGGTAGTTTTCGTTTCTCCCCAACAAGTGCCAGCACCTCCTCATTAGTTTTCTTTTCCGTCCAGCTAATGCCCTCCATTCGCCGCCAGCACCACATCTCGAACTCTATCCTTCTTTTTGATTGTCCATGATTTGCAACTATATAGGGCTATGCTTAAAATATATACTTTTACCAGTAGTTTTCTTAGTTTTTTTGATTATTTTTGATTCAAATAGTGACTTTTTGTTAATAAATTGTTTTTTGGCTATGGTTATTGTTTGAATAATGTCTTTGGAGCATCTTGAGTCATTTGTTATTGTACTACCTAAATATTTAAAACTATTGACCTGTTTATAGTTTAATATGTTCTAAAATGTTCTTAATTAACTAATTCGAGACGCAATAACATCAATTTGTCGATCACTACGTAACCATGAAACAGTGAAAATAGTGTAAAATCCAGTCAATGGCATGAAACGGTCGTGGCAAAGCGATTCGAGGCGCCAGCACTTCGCGGTTATTTACAAACATAATCATGCACTTATCGTAACCTTTATCACAATGTAATAAAGTTCAAATTGAATTATCTATTCGCTAACAAGAAATCTATCTCGTCTGTGACAGAATTTAACCTGACAATCAATTTTATTCCTTATTTACTCTTAATATACAGTTGATTTTTATATGTTTTAATAAAAACCGCAAAAAAGGAAGTGAATAGCTTCCGTAATTATGCCATCCGTATTGCATAAGAAATAGGGTTGATAATTGAATAGTAACAATGACCTGAGAGGAACGCCTGGGAAAGAGTTAATGTGTATTTGTTTGCATCGACCTTCGGTAGACCTTTCATCGTTGTTGTATTACTTTATAATCATTGTCTCTATTATGGTTGAATACTTTCTACCACGACACTTTTAAACTTTGTTTTAGGTTAGGATTAGATGAAAATATTATCTATGGTAGAACAAAAGTTCACATGTCAAAACTTAAGGGGCTGAATTCAGAATTTTCAGAATTTTCAAATGGGGTGGCCCATTTGAAAACCGATCATTGTAGAGTTATGATATTTTTTCACAATTTTTACATCATGGTCAAAGATAATCTATATCTATACATCTATACATATAATAGAACAGTAAAAAAAGTGTGTCTGTACATTAAATATATTTCCAAAAAAAATATTGGGGGCGATGGAGACGAAGTAATAGAGTAAGAATTTAAAAAAAAATGTCTGTCTGTTTGTCTGTCTGTCTGTTTGTCTGTTTGTCTGTATGTCTGTTTGTCTGTTTGTCTGTTTGTACACGCTAATCTCCGGAAATACTGGACGGATTCGAATAAAACTTTTTTTGTTATATAGCTATTAAGCCTGGGCAACATATAGGGTATAAATGATTTTGGAAAATGGAACACCTGATGCAGAACCATAATGGTCCAGCTAAACTATAAGAGATATAAAAATGCCGCCTTAGTAAAAGTTGTTCAGGCTGATGAGCATTTTCCAGAGACATAAAGTCCACGCGAACGAAGTCGCGGGCTTCGGCTAGTATATAATATAATTACTAATCATGGTTCTAAAACACGATTTACCTAAATGACTCGGAAACAAAAAAAAAATACCAAACATTTTAGGTAAATAGCCTTCTTCTTCTTTTTATATTTAAGAGCTGGGCTCTTGTCGGTGGAGTGCTTTCCATGTCTAGCCTAGTCATAAATAGCCTTATACCTTCCAAATATACAGACGTTTAATTAAATATGATATTTTGCAAAAATGTAGCATAAGAATATAAATGTGTAAGAATATGAAGATTTTATTTAAGAAACATTATATCAAAAAATGAAACCATTACATTTTTCGATAATAAATAACCTCATTCTATTAAACTATTATTATTTTATTCCTATTAAGTGTTCTTTTTTTCCATATGTATCCAACTACTTACCCTTTCCATGTTACTTACTTACATAATATTAAACAATCAGAAAAATGCTTAATTTTACTAAACTTATACTTATAGAATTATAGTATTTAATCAGTTTTTTTTACTTGAATCAGCATAATTCAATAAAAATACTCTTCGTCTCCTATTTAAAATTAAGTTTCCAGCGCGTCACTAGATGGCGCTGTCTAAAATTAAAACTCGCTATGGTTATTTTTTTGCGTTTGGTTGGGTCTGCTCGATGATACAGCTACGTTATCTCTGGTTTCCCTTCAAAACGTATAAATCTTTCGCCTTTTACTAAAGATTTCCGTGGAGGGGAACACTCAAATGAGTCTTTATTATTTTTGACGGGCTCTGCTTCGGCGGAGCCCTTATAATTATAAAGTATAAACTATAATCCATGAAATTTGAAACAAATATCTGTTTCAAGTTTTCAACGTCGATCAAATTATATTCTATGTAAGTTAGAATTGAAAAACTACTCAAGTCAAATATTATAGGAGGAGATTGACGTATCATTAATGTTGGTCGCTCGGTAGCAAATACACTACTTGTATATTCCAAATCTTTTTTGGAAAGTAGCGAATTGAATACAAAAATTCGCGAATAGGGTGTGTCGATTCAAAGCTGTTTGTATGAGTTCGGAACGCCGTCGGACGAAAACACTGACTTTCCACTTGACGCAATATTACGCGGAGAAATGTGAGAAGGATGACACACAGTGTGTTTTACTTGCTAAAACACACAATTACATTGCAAAGGCTTAGTTAACTAGTACTTAGTATGGTAATTTCATTACTTAGAGAAGATGCAATTGGGTATTTTCCTAAGCCAAAAATAAATTATTTTTACCGATAACAAAATAAAACGTCGCAAAATAATTTCACTTGTCTTTGAACATATCCATTTTAACGTGATTTTAAGTTTGTTATTGCAGAATAACTATGATGATAAGGGCTGCCAGTATTTCATACAAAATCCCATAGGAATTGTGACGTAGGATCTGATTTGTTGGTTGACTTGTTGGAAAATAGCGTATTGTACAGTGATTAGGATTAAAGTCGACATACGCATGGTAAAATTACATTATATGACACAATATGTTACTTAATTACAATTTTACAATAACAAAAACAATTGCCAAAGACGTCAAGTACCAAGGTCGCTAAAGGTGTACTGTAAGCTAGTCATAGTAGGTACCTATATAATTTTTCAAAACTAAAACACTGACTTCACCCCCGAACTACACAACCGACTTGGATTAACTTTCCATAGGACCACCTCTGAAGTGTACTCTTTTAAACAAAAAAAGAATTTTCCAAATCGTTCTAGGTCTCTTCGAATATCCGGTGAACATACATAAAAAAGACCGTGACGAATTGAAAACCTTCTCATTCTTGAAAGTCGGTTAAAAATGAAAATTCGTCATCATCATCATCATTTCAGCCGCACAACGTCCACTGCTGGACATAGACCTCTCCCAAGGATTTCCAAAATGACTGATCTAGAGCGGCTTGCATCCAGCGCCTTCCAACTAAAATGAAAATTATTTTCTGTCTATTTTATTATCTGACGATTTAGGTTCTTATCCTTTAGCAATCTGTGCCTTTAGCTTTCATTCAGTTAAATCCATGTATCATGCATGAATCATGATTCACGATACATTATCTACTTACGGTACAAAATTGTGTAACGATATAATTCGCGAGTCATAGTTCAAGCATAGACAAATCGTCGAGCATCACAGAGGTGCTATTTTTCAAACGCGGAGTCACTAAACGAACGATTTTTTGTATGGAAAACCCATTCGTTTAGGTGACTCCGCGTTTCAAATGTAGCACTTCAGATCCCACGTGGTGTAGTGACGCAACACTGCCTTGACTGCATTCATTGGTTGGAAGGGTTTTACAAGTGGATAGAGTAGTTACGAGTACATACCGATCTACCACGCAAGTTTCTATTCAAGAATACTCAACATCAAGTGTCACATTCATTCTACCATCTTTTCTGCTACGTCCCAAGTCCCAAAGGTGAACTGGTGACAATGCATTAAGTTGTACCTTTTGTGTAGTAACTTTTTAGTAATTTGTGCTTTTGTACAATTTGAAGATTTTAAGTGCAATAAAGTAAATTAATAAATATAAGACTTCTATTTAATAACGTTGTAGTTGTTGGTTTAAATGTTAGTAGATGTTAGGGAACAATAGGAAAGTGGACAAAAACTATTTTTTAAGCTTATTAGATAGATTATTAAAAAATACGTTTAGGCGCATAATGTCCAATGCGCAAAATGGTAACCGCTCGCAAAATGGTAAAAGAGCAAAATGGTAAAGGAGCAAAATGGTAAAGGAGCAAAAAAGCAGCTCATATACTAAAGCACTGAAATCTTTACCATTCTGCGCTCTTACCATTTTGCTCTTTTACCATTGTGCGCTTTTACCATTTTGCTTCTTTGTCATTTCGCTCCTTTATCATTTTGCTCCTTTACCATTTTGTGAGCGATTACCATTTTGCGCTTTTGACATTACGCGCCTAAACGAAAAAATATGGTATACGTATTTTTTCTTTTCTCTCATTAGCAAATAGTGACGAAGACAGCGCATTTAAATTTCGCGTGACGTCACGATTGGCTACGATTTTTAACCAACGGTGACGTAAATCACCCACTCTAAACTTCGAAGCGCTGTATTGTATCTTCCGTGAATTTTGACTACTTTTCTAAACAAACGAATATGGGTCCTATATTTTTGGATAATCTAATTGACGGACTAAATAAAGTAGTAATTTTTGACACAGTCCACATCTCTATTAGTGACTTAGTTGTTAAATAAATGACTTCATGGAACTAATTAAAAAATTACTTAATAATTGATTTAGCTTTATTTATTCATAACTAGCCGAAGCCCGCGACTTCGTTCGCGTGGACTTTATGCCTCTGGAAAATGCTCATCAGACTGAACAACTTTTACTAAGGCGGCATTTTTATATCTCTTATAGTTTAGCTGGACCAATACAGACATACAGACAAACAGACAGACATTTTTTTAAATTCTTACTCTATTTACTACGTCTCCATCGCCCCCAATATTTTTTTTGGAAATATATTTAATGTACAGACACACTTTTTTTACTGTTTTATTATATGTACAGACACCCTTTTTTTACTGTTTTATTATATGTATAGATTTTTTCAAAACGTATAATTTTTACGGTGGAAAAATCTGCATGATTTTCAGTTTGTTAGACTTTTATAAGTATTTCACAAGTAATATATTAGGTGGGATATTTCATTTAAAAAACTGCTGAGTAAAAAAATGTTGTACTAAAATGCGCATTGTCCTTTACAGCTAGTTTCTGTTGCTCCGCCTATTCGCTAAAAGACGGCATTGTATTTTTAACCGACTTCAAAAAAAGGAGTTTCAATGTTCGACTGTACATTATTTTTTTACCGATTTTCCGTTAAATTGTGGACCGATTTCCATTTTTTTTTATTCTTTAAAGTACACTTTTGCGTTGGTTCCATAGAAATTTTATCAAAATCGGTGTAGTTTGGGGGTGAAGTCGGTTTTTCAGTTAAAAAAAACATGTTATAACTTTTTTGCGATCAGTGATTAAATTTAAAATATAGCAAGTAAGTAAATCTATATTCAAAGATAAGATAATATAAATCTAAAATCGATAAAACATGTGTAAACTATACTACTCGTAAGTAAATAATCAATTTCTTGAAAAATGTCTACTAATAAAATATATCCACGAGAGATTTCACTTTCTCATTTAAGTAAATAAAACTTGTGTTTTCGTTTGAAAGAGGCATGTTATTTTCTTTATTTTATTTACTATAATAGTAATGCTCATGGCCGCTGAAGCGTAAACTGCGTAAAAGTTATTTTCTTTTGTGCGAATTTTGCTTTCAATTGAAAAGTCACGACCGACAATGAAATAATAAGAAATAATGAGTATTATTCCTTATAATAAGTATTATTTATTTCACTAGAACATATTTTTTACTAGGTAGTTCTACCTACCTATCTAATCTTTGAACCTATTCTGTTATTCTTCTGTAAATCCTATTTATATTATAAAATGCGAAAGTAAGTTTGTTTAATTGTTTGTTTGTTACTACTTCACGCTTCAACCATTGATTCTATTTAGATGATATGGATATAGTTTGTTACCCAGAGAAGTGAAACCCACGGGCACAGCTAATTCTTATAAGACGGGTGAGTTTTATAATTTTTGTTCGTACAATTTTAGTCTACATATTTTGTTGGTAGGAAATCTACCATATATATATTTAATTTATTGCAGTGGCACGGCATAGCCTAATAAAAACAAATTTACTTCAAGTTAAGAGAACCTAATTAAATATTCACTAATCAGCATGCACCCTAAAATGAGACTATCTTACGGTCTGAAAACCAAAACTATGTTTTTTAAAGCGACTTTCTCGAAGGTTAATAAGATGCTGTTACGCTTTCATCTCGCTAAGTAGGTGATTACCTACCCACATATGACACACATAACTGCTATCTTCAAGGTCGGTTAAAGATATATTGACAAATGGTTTGTAGGACAAGCGGACAAGACGTTTCGCAAGTCAACTGGTTGAGAGGTAAGATGAGTTAATTTGGACTGAACGTGTACCTTTCTCTACAACGTGGAAGGGACGCATACCCGTAAGAAATCGTACCACGGACTACTAGATCACTGTAGTATAATAAAATTAAAATAACAGGCAAAAACTAAAAAAATAAAAATCGGCGTTTATACAACGTGTTAATAAAATAACGCAAAACCTCTCAGATAGTACTTCAGCCCATGAAACTAAACAACTTTTGTTCTACAACTTTCACAATACTAAAAAAAAATTGAATTTTCATACAAACTGATCAGCTGATCGAGTCAATTTGTATAAAAATCTTAATTTTATTTCTGGCATTTTGGGAATATTGTAGAACAAAAGTTGTTCAGTTTCACGGACTGAGTTACAACCTGAGAGGTTTTGCGTTATTTTATTGACACGTTGTATACAAATGTGTGCAGCCGCTCAGGAGTGCTATTTTTCATTTAAGGACTCATCGAAACACAAAACGTGTAGTTTTCCAACTCACCGCTCGCGTAAAATACAAATTGATCGTATTTTTGAAACCGTCGTGTCAGCGAAAAACAATATTGTTTTACGCAGAAAACATCCATAATTTGTCTATGCTTTTCTAAAAATTTTAACATGAATAAAAAAGCAACGTGAAATGGAACGGATTTCCCATGATTGGTTTCGATGACATATCTACGCTGCAAATGTCAAAATTACGAGTGGTCAAGACCACTCGTGCAAATCCTTCGCAAACTACCGATTCAAAAATGCGCCCGTTTGGAAACGCTCGCGCAAACCCTTCGTAATGTGACAAATGATTTCAAAAATACGTCTCCAGGTAATTTGTATGGAAATGTCGATTTATTTTTGTTTTTTGACGGTTATTTTTTTTCATTAAGTAGGTATTCTATAGATATCTAGTATAATAGCCTGTGGTTCGATTTATTACTGGTATGTCCCTTCCACGGTTGTATATATATCAATTGCAAACTATACTAAACTAGGAGTTTTCCCAAACTGAGAACTTGCGAACCCGATAACTCGGTATCCTAATGACCGATTGGACTCATCTTTAAACTCAAAAATTCTATTGGCTATATTTACAAGTCTACCAAAGATAAAGATCTGACCAAAGATAATAAAGTTATCTTTGAACAAACATACATACAGACTCAGACAAACGGAAGTAAAGTAGACTCGGAGAACCTCGCTCGGATCACTTGGATGGATATAAACGACAAAACACTTAATTTCTAACAAAATTTTGTAAATGTATCAGTATGGTACCTATTTTATTTCTATTCGATGTTATTTCTAAAATGCTAAATAAAATAAAGCATGAGATTTTAGAAAAAGAAGACTATTGTTTTAAATTTAAACTAACTAAAATTATCCTTCTTAACTACCTAATTAATAAATCCAGGAATAATAAAGCGTAATGTCACAAGAATTTAAGTTTCCGCTATCCGCCACCCGCGGCGCTAGTAGTCCGCAGATAGATCACGTTCCATTTCAAACAAAAATGCGCGTTTTCAACTTACCACGTCACAGCATTGGGCGTGACAAAAACTGCATACCGGTACGTGTTGGTAGATTCGATAATATGGCGTTAAATGCGATAATTTGTAACGGGTGTGACACGTATTTGAAAAGATTTGATTAGGTATTTTCACAGTTAATAGAGATAATTATTTTTATCCAATTTTATCGTTGACGTGACAAGAAATGAGATCTTGATTAATTTTATTGTAGCTACTTTTATTTACAATAAAATAAATGTGTTTTAAACTAGAAGAGGTATTTTGTCGATTACTTTTACTATTTCGATTTAAAGGGCTACCTAAATTTTCCGGGGCCAGTGGCGCCCCCATTTGAAATACATCATTTGAAAGGAAATGGAGATATCATTTAAAATTGTCGCTTGATCAAGCTCTAGATAACCCTTCAAACTATTTTATGAACTACTGTATACAGTTTAAAGTGAGAACGTGAAGCTTACTTAGAAGCACATTTGTGAATTTTAGCTAATGTGCGTAGAAAAGCTTCACGTTCTCACTTTAAACTATAAACAGTAGTTCATAAAATTGTTAAAAGGGTTATCTAGGGTTTAATCAAGACGAAATTTTAAATGATATCACCGTTACCTTTCAAATGATTTATTTCAAATGGGGGCGCCACTGGACCCCGGAAAATTAGGGTATGGCCTTAAGGGGCTACCTGAATTCAGGTATGGCCTTAAGTAACTCATTCTAATCATACTTTAGCTATTTATAAGATACAATAGGAAGATGAAATACAAAAACTATAAAAAAAAATCGGTTCATAAAATAAAACGTTACAAAATAGTGTCACTTTACATTGATCAAACCGTAGGATCAAACCCATTTTCAACATGGGTTTAAAAACTGTTTTTAACCCAAAAAAGCATGACGTCACATTGTATTTCATACAAATCCCATCCATACTTATATATAAAGCTGAAGAGTTTGTTTGTTTGTTTCAACGCGCTAATCTCAGGAACCACAGGTCCGATTTAAAAAATTCTTTCGGTATTAGATAGGTCGTTTATCGAGAAAGGCTATAGGCTATATTGCATCACGCCCGCGACTTCAAACGTGTGGTTAAAGCGGGCGAAGCCGCGCGCTACCTCTAGTGTAAAGTGTTTGTTGACTAGTTTAGTAGCTGATTCTAATTGCCTTTGTTGCGCTGTAATTAAAACAGCATTTAGGCAAACAATGAAACTGAAATCCAGATAGGCATATTGCTATCACTAAGCTATATTTCCCAGTTAGCCTTTGCAAAGAGGAAAAATGTATTCAATTCATTTATTCAGATTTTCCTGACAAGTGTAGTCCATAATTTGTTAGTGATAAAAACATTAAAATCACATAAACACTATGTCAGAAGGCACATATGAGCACAAAATTTTTAGTAAGTAATAAAAAAATTATATTCAGTTATTAAAATAAAATAAAAAACAAATTTATATTTTCTTTTTTCGCGGTATTGATTTGATGCAAACCTTGCTATTATTTAGTTACATACTTCTTTCTTTTCGTAAAAGCTTCCCTATACTAGATAATACAAAATACATTGTAATACTCTAACTTTGCCAACTCCCCCACATCTTTCATAGTCTTCTTTACCCAAAGGTTGGCTGGAAGAAATCACTTTAGTACCTAATAAGTCCGCCTTTGTACCTACTATATTTCAAATGTACTTTTGATTATTGTCATACTTAGTTGGTGCAGTAAAGAAATTTTATCTTATTTGCCGTGTGGTTTTCGGCAGAGTAGAATAGGGCCAATCCGAGTCGTCCGTGGATGTCGTAGAAGGCGACTTAGGAAATACAAGCTAAACAAAGCTTATAAACATCAATGAGACCTCTCCAACCCGTCTGGCCAGCGAGGGGAGTGTAGGCACAGAATAAATACTAGGTGTAGGCCAAGTATTCTGGCTGCTCTGGCCAAGTACGGCTCTGGTAGTACAGAGAGGGGTCGTGCTCCTGCTGTGGAGACAAAAAGACCCGATGATGGTTATAAATTATTTTTATGCCTAATACTGTCACTCAAAGGTTCTTGTAAGAGATTGCCTTGACGATAGTCGCCTGTTTTATATTTTACTTATTTTATTTTGCTAAATTATGTTATTTAGCTACCAGTGTTGACACCAAAAGTAAATACAACCTGCACGATACATTACATACGGCCTTAAACTGACCTTACGACCGTTTACATAAAGGCTTCATTGTTTGCCAAAAAATAAGTTAAATAAACAAAACACACGCTAAAATAGGTCATATTGGTATTGGAATAAGATCGAATAGTGCTTGTTACTGTTTGAGTGAAATGATTTACAAATTGCTTAAACACTAGTACATATTTTGACGTGACAACGTCTTAAATTAGGTTGCGGCTGGGAGTCACTTATGAAAAAGTGTAACGCTCGGTAACGTTACGATGAGTCACCGAACGAGAGAGAGGCCCGCCGAATGCCTTGCGTCTCTCTCCCACTCAACTATGATCGCGTTGTCACGTAAAACTTTCGCCCGTATACCGACTTTACAGGCAACCAATTTTTTTTTGGATAAAAAATTGTCATGTGATGGCATAAAGATAAAATTATAAGTAGCACTTAATAACTCGTTATATTTTTTATGTATAAGGAAATAAAATGGCAACATTTTATAGCCCAACACTTATGTGAACTTTGTTTTAAAAAAATATTTTGTTACGTAAAACTATTTTTAAAGTATTATTATTGTTAATAATTTTGTCTCTATTGCATGTCTGTTGAAATCAAAGAATTTGAACCCTAGAGTTGAAACCGTGGTTGAAACCATTGGTCGAAACCATAGACATAGATTTTTTTACTGGGGTCCAAACATACCATAGTATGTACTATCTTGAAAACATAGAGTAATGCAGTAAATAATTTGGCTTTGACTTTGAATGAGATTAAATCATCTATTACCTATTTACTTTAAAAAGCTTTGAAACTTACTTATTTTCTCTAAGTAGCCGGTTCCTGAAACAGAAAAAAATACATCATAAGAAAAGTATACAATTTGATAAATTTAAGGTAAACGTTTAGGAAAACTGTAAAAAATTTAATAAACACTAAAATTCGTTATAAGCAATGGTCCTATTTCAATTATTTGAACCATTATAACGAATATTTATGTGGAATATTTATGTAATAAGATAATGTCCAAATGTATGCACTAATATTAATTTGATAAAAAAATGTATTACATAATATTCTGCTTATCAACTCAATTTTCTGAATATTTCTAAAAGAAATATAAAAATCAGGCACCATGACTATTTTAGGTCAACTATTGCTCAATAGATGGCGTTAAAAGTGATTTCCATAACATTACGCAATGTCACACAACTCACAAGTCACAATCTCATTCGAAACCTCTCAAGGTGGTATTTAGCAGCATTACTATTTACAATCGAAGACAATCGTAGATTCCACTGCGAAATGTGGGCTGACTGGTATATCAAGTGGATTTCATTGTTTAGAAGACGAGATTTGCATACGTTTACTTTCGTAATAAACGCCCATGGCGCATTGAACAAGTACCAAACAGGTCAAAACCTTGAAATCTAATTTGTGAAAACCAACGCACACTGAATTTGAAAATAAAAGCTTTTTTCCGAGTACAAAAATAGAAAAATGAGGCAAAAGAGTATGCCCCGGGTGAGGATCGAACTCACGACCTTAAGATTATGAGACTTACGCGCTGCCTACTGCGCTACCGAGGCCTGTGTAAAGCTAGTTGAAATAGGTCACCTTATCACATTTAAAGGAAACAAATTGAATTCGAAGATTGAAAAATATTTTTTCAACATAGATTTGCTAATTATGTAGAGAGGATTACGAAGGATTTTTTTTATATGAAAATACCCACAATACCTATTTTACTATGTATATTAGGTACCATGAGCAATGGTAATAAGTACTTACTGCGGACCATACTAAATTCCTATTCCTTCTCACGTCTTGCTTAGTATATCTCACGTAACTCACTTTCACTTAATTATACCGTGTTAAACGATCCACACCACACCCATACTGTTCGATACGTTTGCTTGACGCTGAGTATTGAGAATAAAAGCAAAAATAACATTACATACCTAACATAAGCCTAGATCATTAATTACACTTTTGTTTTTATTAGTATTGTATTGGTTTTTTCCCGTACTCTGATGATGTAGGTACATAACACAAAATTTTTGCTTTATTAATATGGACGAATAATATTGCCTAAGAATGTACAAAACTATGACGATTAATTAAAAATAATTGGCCAAGTGCGTGACTGGGAACACACAGTGTGGGGTTCTGTAGTTGCAAATGCCATGATTTTTAAACATACCAATACCAAATTACGGCTCTCTAGTACTTAAGGCCGCTCAGTAAAACCGCGGACGGACAGATAGACAGACAGACAGCAAAACTACAAGGGTTACTTGTTTACTACGGAACCCAAAAAAACCCTTGCTGTATTACATTAATTGGAAAAACAGTGTTTCAACACTATACTTCTCGTTTGACCTGATTAGCATTATATACGAATACAAATCAATGAAATAGGTAAACTATGCACCAGTGGGTTTCCATTTTGGGCTGGCTCCACATTTGGGCAGCTCCATATTAGCAGCAAACGGTATTTAGTTCCATCAATTTTAGTTACCGTTCTAGAATTCATTTAGTATACCTTCGCCTTTTGCAAAAACGAATAGGACTTTTTAACATTATACGTCGTTGGTTAGTTTGTAAAACATTTAAATTCTAAAAAAATATGCTAAGTTTTAAAGTATGCTACTTACTTTGAGCCAATTTTAACCCAGTTCTATATGTTAAGAGATACTATAATTATATCTATCTTTTGTATTAACATACATAAGGTTTTTGTTGTGAGGAGAAATAAAGATTATTATTAATTTATCTACTTTGACTACTTTTTACAGTTAGTGACTAATTTTACTGTAAGTTCAATCAAAGATGCTGACGAAGTTTAATACTAATCTAATAACAGCTTTGGAAAATAGTTAGTAAGCTTATAAGTCTGTTGGGATTGACGTCCCCAGTAGACCTACCTGTAGGATAAACTTGGTTGACGTTCATAATCAGATATGGGTCTAACTATGAAGCCTGCAGTGCGAAAGTAGTTATTTAACTGGTTAAAATTCACAACTCCGTTTTCGGCACTGCGAATGAGAAAACAGAGAGCCCATATAATTTTGTACAATTATACCAAACGTTGTTTTTTGTGCACACATTACGCATGATTATAAAGCGTTTTGACGCTTACACCATTACGTTGATGACGTAATACTTCATAATTCATATAATGTATTGTATATGCGTAATCATTTGTAAGTTTGAAGTAATTATTGAAGAAATAGAGAAAGTAGCTATAAAGCTCTTCACGCGTACTGATTAACACGTATTAGATTTTTATGTCTTATGCAATCATTTATATTTCATTTTAAAGTTTATGCCAAATGCTAATGCTTAATATTAACCATTCTCTTCCTGTCAAGCTTTAGATAAAAAAATAGATAAGTCAGTTGACACGTTAGCGCCAAGGAGCGCCTTGTGAGAATTTTATAGTAACTTACTAGCCATGCTTACTAGTAACTTATTAGTAATCTGTGGTTTTATTACGGTCTTTGCATAATGTCATATGCACGTGGCGCTTAACGTGTTAAATAACAATCTAATTATTTAGCAATCTATAACCCTTTTAAGCAGGACAAGAGGTAAGTATTTCTTATGTAGTTAGTGTGACATACATTTAACATGATTTACTTTTAGATGACAACAGATACTTTATTATGTTTAAGGTATTCATATACCTCCTCCATAATCAGACTCATTATCAGACCCATCATTACAGTGCATAGTAATTAAAGTGTACTCGTATTCAAAATTTAATTCCCAGAAAAATGAGGCAGTTGATAAAAAAATGGTTGCCTGTAAAGTCGGTATACGGGCGAAAGTTTTACGTGACAACGACTTTTTATGTCTGTCTCTCTCGCTCTTAGGCGGGCTAACCATGCCCGAGTGGAAGGGACGCGTGCCTCTCACTCGCTCTCATTGTGAGCGCATAACGTGAGCGGAGCGTAACGCAGTTTCTTGAAGTGTCACCCGGCAAACCAATTTATAAGACGTTGTCACGTCAAAAAATATTATCTAATTTCGTATCATACATTCAATGGTTGCAAGTTAAAAAAAAAATAGAATAATTATATAAAATAAGTCAACCTTTTGTGGGTGCAGGATCTGATACAATACACTTTAAGCATTCAGACGCGAAGATTAATGGGTTAGATTTTTTTGTTTATTTTTTGCGTAAATTATACCAACGATTATAAACCCACGGCGCAAAAAATTATGGCTAAGAATTAACAAAATGATTTTTAGGTGATGAGATGAAAGCGCACACTTGCGATTTGCATTAATTAAAACCAAAGAAGAATCAAACATTGATTCAGTATTTATACCTTTGCAGGCACTTTTACAAGTCTATAAGTTTAAGTTTAATATTTAAATTTATCTTCATATATATGTGCTATTTGTTTATTGCGTGGAATGCAATAAGGAAACGATTGTTTTACTTACCGTATAGGTATTGTTTATGGTGGTTGTTTTAAAATCTTTTAATTGAATTTATAACATAATTGATAAATATTTTACGCATTTGCTGTCCAAGCTAATAGTTAATCTCGCTTATTATCACATATTTCCCTTATATTGAAACATGAGACGTAACCTATTAATTATCAATCGATCATTTGAATAGTTAATAAGTTTAACGTTTAACTAAAAGGCCATTTTTGATGCGATTTTTCTTGTTTGAATTCTAATTTGATCTAGATGATCCTTAGCTATGTTTGATAAAAATCAGTTCAGTGGTTCTATAGTTATTAGAGTAAATGCTTGATTGATAGTTTTTTTTTAAATTTACCTGGCAAATAAACTTGTTAGTCTAAAGTGTGCGGCACTGTAAGTCACACTAAGCTAAGTTTTTGCGAGGTGCCATCATCGGTTAGATCATGCAAGGTCGTCGATCAACAGCCAAGGTATACGTTGTGATCATAGGATTTGTATATACATATAACAATGCATGCTACATACTACATAGCTATTGTATAGTAGGTACCTAGAGGTGCAAATGGCTATCCAGCGATACTACTTGCCGTCTACTAAATCACAGATTCAGTTCCATATCCAAAGAGTAAAAACGGATATATGATGATATACGATATGCATATCTCATGAATCGTGATAGCAAGACAGTTAAAATTTCACAGATTATGTATTTCTGTTGCCACTATAACAACAAGTACTAAAAACAGAATAAAATAAATATTTAAAGGTGGCTCCTATACAAAAAACGTGATACTTTGGTAGTTTTTTTTACTTTTAGTACTCGTTAGTGAATAACATTTGAAATTAACTACTTACTTTTAATCAGGTACTTAATGAGTACTTGTTTGATCGTTAGCCGTAATATGCTTTCGAAAAAGAAATCAATCAAAAATGTCCTCGTTTATTATTCAAAAGGCCTGTTTTTGCATCAAAAAATCCAAAATTACCCTAGTTCGTTAACTCTTAATGTCCAAAGATGATTTCGTAACCCATTACCCTGAATCGTGTAGCGGTACTGGATGCAGTCACGGTCAACGCCGAATATGACTGCTTAAATGGTGATGATCTTGATGGTTAGCAGTGGTTAACAGTAATCATATGTTCCGTTTCCATTATGAGAATTTAAGCATGTTTAAAAATGTGGAAGATTTTTCAAAATAAGCTCATTAAATTCAATAACGAGTACGTTACTGAATTTTCAATAACGAGTACGTTACTGAATTTTCCGGGGGCTGTGCTGCACCTATTTGATATTAATTACTCAAAAGAAAACGGAGATTTCATTTAAAATTTTAGTCTTATAAAGCTTTGGATAACCCTTTCAACTAATTAATGAACAAACGGTTTACAGTCTAAAGTGGGAACGTGAAGCGTTTATTCGCACATTTGCCAATAGTGGCCGTTTTTCGCAAATGTGCGAAGAAAAGCTTTACGTTCTCACTTTAAAACAATAAACAGTAATTCATAAAACAGGTGAACAACTTTACATAAAAAAAATCAGCTCCATACACTTTGGGCCTGTAGGTTTTTAATTTTGTATATAGCTGCAGATTTTGTATTTGTTATTTCAGCGGTGTAAACTAAAGGTTTTTCACATTGTTTAGTACGTTAACTCCATCTTGGTTTGATACACCCTTTTCGTTACACGTTTTATAAGTTATTAAAAAAAAAAACAAATTGATAACTAATAGGTATACCTAATATGGAAGGAAACTCCCCGCGAAGGCATACCAAGTTTCTGATTAACTGATTCTTTGCTTTATAAATATTTCCAATCAGGTATTTCCATTGGAATGAACTTGCGGTCAAGTTGATCTTAAGCACATACGCGTATTAAATTAACGTATAGTATGTGATACAAGGTTGGTCTTAATGATTGTACACCTTATACGGTTCAAAGCTATCATGTTTTGTATGTAATTGGTACAAATATTCTAGCGGCCCTCCGGATGACGGGCCAACTTTGCCTAACCACAGAATAAAAACAGAGTAGTTGGCTCGATGTGGTGCGTTGGAAGGAACATTTTATTTATAAGCAAATGTATTATATAATTTTTGTTTTGAATTAATAAATTCCATAATACAGAACAAAAACTCCTAAGATTCCGCGCAACATGTGCCCCCGTACGCCGTCACCGCACCTCTACCCCGTTCTCGCCTTGCTACAATATAACTTACCTATAAATTTCTATGATATCTATATCTATATCTATACATATAATAAAACAGTAAAAAAAGTGTGTCTGTACATTAAATATATTTCCAAAAAAAATATTGGGGGCGATGGAGACGTAGTAATAGAGTAAGAATTTAAAAAAAAATGTCTGTCTGTTTGTCTGTTTGTCTGTATGTCTGTTGGTCTGTTTGTACACGCTAATCTCCGGAAATACTGGACAGATTCGAATGAAACTTTGTTTGTTATATAGCTCTTAAGCCTGGGCAACATATAGGGTATAAATAATTTTGGAAAATGGAACGCCTGATACAGAACCATAATGGTCCAGCTAAACTATAAGAGATATAAAAATGTCGCCTTAGTAAAAGTTGTTCAGCCTGATGAGCATTTTTCAGAGACATAAAGTCCACGCGAACGAAGTCGCGGGCTTCGGCTAGTAGTTCAATAAATGAAGCCTCTTTGAATATACTTTGACATTCCGGCGTTTGTATGCATGAATGTTTGATGATAACTTAAGTATCTTTGATCGGGAAGTTCACACAATGCGTTATCTACTTGAGTAGCTATCAAATAAAAATATATACCTAAATAAATCGATCAAGGGGTTCCCGAGATATGGAGTTGGAGGTAACGCATTCATATTGAAAACTTCCCAACATCTACCCCATATTTTTAAGTATTGAAATACAAAAAACACTTCATAATAACAAGTGACTATTTACAAGAAAAAACAGTTTAAGTACATTTGATCAGAATTATGATCTGAACTGCCTCATAAATAATACCTTGAAAACCATTTACTTGTTTCGACTTATACTCGTGTTACGTGTAGCAACAAGCATTGCAATACAAAACGATTAGAAGCCCCTGGCGATCGTCATTCAGATAGAAGACCTTGGAGGCAGTCACGAAGCGAGATGAGATGATCCCTGGCATGGTGTTTTTATATGCAAATAGTTTTCCGTATTGCCTTCTTAATTGCTACCATTGGTGTAAAAAGCTTTGATGTTCCGAATGAGGCAGTTTGATAAAAGAAGGCATTAAAATTTGTTGTACAAAGGCTGTATGATTGATAACTTGAATATAATTACATGATTATGTAGCGATTAGTATCAATATAAATATACTTGAGCACATTTAGTTTATTTTTTTCATTTTTGCTTTTACTTATTTTGTATGTCTGAGCAGGACATCTAAGACATTTGTGCCGAAAAAATATTTTGTGTTTAAATTATTATTTTGCCAAAATAGATACTAAGTCTTTTTTTACTAGCCTGTAGGTATAGTGTCCCACTGCTGGGCAAAGGCCTCCCCCTTATTCTTCCACACGTCTCTATCTTCAGCGATCTTCTCCCATTCGCATATAAATTTATTAAGGTCATACCGCCATCTGGTCTTCGGTCTACACCTACTCCTGCGTCTAAGTCTATTTTAGCCAATATTCAAATTCTAATTTAGTAATAAAAGACAAGTAGTCCGTACGTTTATTTTCTGCATTTAAACTTTGATCGCATGTGACGCGTGTGTCTGTTAGTAAGTCTATGTTTTTACGCACTATTTATTTCGTCTGCATTTTCAACCATGCTTCTGAGCATTATTTATTGCATAAATACTAAACAATTTTGTACAAAAACCTATTCCTAGACATTATCTAGTACACAAATACCTGTATGATCAAACATGAAGAAAAGACAACCAGTAAGCAGGTCGAGTACGAAACTCCATAAAAACCGGGCTAATTAAAGCGACACCATTCTACAAAGCCACATACCTAGAGACTTTGATTTTTATTTCCACACCTTATCATAGGTGCAGTGCAGTCGACTACTGTTACAGCATAACAGTCAGTCTATTACGTTGAAGTAGAGACGGTTTTACTTTAAAAGTGTTATAGATAACGTGTAGCTCACTGTACACTGCGGACAGCGAGGAAAATCAATTAATGTACGTATTGCAGAACACACAATTATATTTCATATGCAGTGTTTGGGCGGACTTAGTAGCGTAGTAATATTACAAGCATCGCATATTTTCTCTGTTGATCACTGATGATCGTCACTTCGTCCCTCAACAGTCAACTATCTACTTTTAGGTATTTTTTTCTTGATTTTCTTATGACGGCAGTGGTATTTCTGTCACATTTTTTCTTCAGGCAATCCTATAAGATCTGTGAAGTGACGACAGTCGTCAAAACTCAAGCTACATACTACATAGACAGACCTTTTTATGCAATTTGTAAAATCCGACACAAACTATGGCCACTAATAAATATCAAAAGAGGAAGCCTCTATAACTTTTTTGTCTGCTTTCTTTTTTTTTTTTTGTTAGATTGACAGGGAGAGAATGCTATTGTAGCTTTTGGCTCAATAAAGTTTTTAAATTCCTTCTGATTGTCCGCGATACATGCTTGGGCCTAATGCGGAAATCATTGTTCATCATACAGTGTATTAAGTTTTTCGTTAAATAAATGATTTTGAATTTTTTTAAATAGTTAAATAAATATTTTTTTGTAAATAATTACATACTTTTTAGTTACTAAGCTTGTTTGAAGTCAGCATTAATATACGTTCCGTTCCACAGGGCTGGCGTAATACAAATTCTTAAGTGATACATTGCGCAAATTAAAACAAATTTGTTTGTAATCGCCGACATTTATCTTCGTAATTAATATGTGCCTAAAAGCGCTTTAACGCTGCCCAGTCGGTTATTATTGCTATGAATGAAATTAATAATAACAATTACACATTGTGTTCAGAACGCAATTAAAAGTTGTAAAAATTACCATGATACAGCTATTTGTGATTTTTTATTAATGGGCCGCCTCTATTTTTTCTATACCCGTTACCTTTCCGAATAGTTAGTCAGAAAAAGAGTTTTTGGCGGGAAGTCAAGGGGTTCAGTTGGAGTTTGCTTTAAATTGTTTTGCAAATTGATTCTAGTGGACTTTATAATATGAAATTGGTGTAGTTTAGTGTTATAAATGCTCATTCTCATGGACAATGTGTGAAATGTTTAAAGTGGACAGTCATAGTGCGGTTGTAGTGATATTAATTTGCGGACTGCGGTGGGCGTCTTTGGGCGCCGTCCGCCACTCAATCGGCTATAAAAACCAGTGGACTCGTATAGATTTGTCGCCAGAAGCTCCCGTGAAGCAATCAAAGGACCTATACCAACCTTTGATTGTATATATATGTCGCAGTTGAATTGTATAATCCGTTGTTATTCAAAAACTCTAGCTGTTTCGCATTACAGCTCGGTTTTGTAAAACAGCTGAAAATAGTTCAGTTCGATTGTCAATGAGTTACGTAATTACGTTTAACAAAACAGCTAGCGTTGAGATGACATTAAGGGTTACCATTATTGAATAAAACTGTGTTACCAAACAAAATAATATAAAATATGAGGGGACAATAGTTAATAATATTCTTTATTATTTTTATATTACTCGTGGGATGGAAATAAAACCTCAATTCAACTCCTTACTGTATAATTCAGTCTCCAACATTATAAAACACCAATAAAGAATGATAATCAGCTCGATGCAATTGGATATTGAAATTTTGTAAACCCGACAACTCAATGGCGGCGGCGTAGCGATTTCTTACGGCTAATTGATCCACGTGAATATTCCATCTTGCCGGAAGGCGGGCGTCGAAATAACAATATGGGAACCAAGCTAAAGGTCTGCTTTATTCTTTTCAATCTTTTGCAGTCCGAAATCACAAACGATGCCTCCGATGTCTCTCGATGAAAACAGCTTAGTCGCGGAACACGACGAAGAATTTACTTTATGGGAGGCCATATTTGTTGTTATGACACTGACACTTCACAAGCCACTAGTGGCAGAATTCCGAACTAATCGTTCTACAGTCTTACGTAAGCCAGTTTGTTAAACGTAACACATTAGACGATCTAGCTGAATGATTTTCAGTTGTATTACAAAACCGAGCTGTAATGCCAAACAGCTAGAGTTTTTGAATAACAGCGGATTATACAATCCAACTGCGACATATATATATATATACATTTACTTCACATCGATTGTTCCCACGTTTTATTAACTTGAGCCTGGCTAAATAAGCAACAGCGTCGAGCCAAAATTAAAAAAAAAATAACTTATGTGTAAGTTTTTACAGAGAGGGTCGTGCTCCTGCAGCGGAGACTGAAAAGACCAGATGATGATGATCCGTCTAATTGTAAAAGGCAGACTTTGTTACTAGGTTTAACCCATTATCCGACCAAATAAAGTTGACATCTAGTAAAATGCCGCGGTCTCGTCTGAAAATGTCTAAGGTATAAGTTTTTCAAAGTTTTTATCTAGGTACTTAAAATACTGTAGCCATTTATACTTTTCTATAAAATACAGGATATACATATAACCTCTACGCTACAAATAGCTGCTTAGATTGCAAGAGTAGTACTTTCTATTGTCTTTCACCTAAGCAGAAGACACCTTGAGAATTCTTAATATCTTATTGACAAACGATATCCTTAAAGCAACACGCTCTTCGCAATCGTAACAGTGTTGGCCAATAGTTAATCTGAGTAGTGATAATAAAATACATACATATTATCACGTCTTTATCCCTAATGGGGCAGACATATCACATAGCATTTTGGGTCTTGCGGCTCTAAGCAGAAAGAGCCCAGGGCCGCAAGACCCAAAAGCCACTTTTAGCGTGACGGTGGATAAGAAGGTGGAAAAAAAAGTGATGGGTTGCTAGCCGCATCGCGTATTAACATGATTCAAATTTAGCCCACCCTCGATCGGCTTCTACGATCTGCGCGGAAAGAGAAGCAGCTGGTTCATTCTAAGTTTTTTCTTTTCGCCTAAACCAATATGTAAGAGAAAAAAATGTTAAAATTAATTATTCAAGATTAAAATTTAATTGTAATTATTACTCGTTAATTTGATTATTTGATTAACTCGATTGTGCGCAGCGGATATTTTAAGAGCTTTTCGTCGCAAGGCCGTACTTTTTTGTTTGTTTTCGTGTGTGTAAGTGGCCAACACTTGTGTCAAATTTTTAAGTTGCTTAAAGGCATCTGACATAGCTTAACGACTGCTATACAATGATGACAGCCAAGACCAACCGTTTTTACGTTCCTTCCGAAGCATTAGTGCAGGCACAGGTATTGCACCTCATAGAAGCAAATTTGTATCTTTTCGTGCAGTAAATAAGTTCTATTTTTCTTCAAAACGCGCACCACGTCGCGTCGCTTCGAGTCTCAGTCTGAACTGACATGATACGAAAAACAAAAAAAAACTGAAGCTTTAAAAAACAATAATTCACCTCTATTTCAAGCATTGAGCAACCATAAACACTCGACAAGTATTCTCGACTATTAGCGTTATTAGCTTACAACACCGTCATTTGCGCAGTCGGTTAAGCGTTAGAGGTTTACTTTTGCTAATCACGTCTTTATCTCTAATGAGGTAGATAGAACCTAGGGCTGTTAGACCAAAAACAAACGCCACAATATACTGGATGCAGGCCGTTTTTGATAATCTTCATATAGGTCCAGCAAAGAACGTTATGCGGCTGAAATGATGATGATGTAATCCTATCCTACTATCCTATCCTACTTTTGTATATTTGTTTGTTGGTTCGTTTGTTTGTTTGTTACCAGTTTACGCTTCAACCACTGGTCACCGGACCTACTTAGATGAAATTGATATGGATATAGTTTGATACTCTGTAACATAGGATAGTTTTTATCCCGAAATTCCTACGAGGAGCGAAGCCCTCGGGCACAGCTAGTTTTACCATATTTAGTGTTTTTAATTTTATTAAGTATACATTAAAAAGTACCTTAATCAAAAACAGTGATAGTCTGCCACAGCTGCATCGCTTGTTGCAATCTTTTCGATATTCCCTCTATCCGCTTTTACGATCTGCCCGGGAAATTGGAAGAGAAAAAGTTCTACGTTTTTTTTACTTCTCCTAGAAATATATTTTTTAACAAAGAATCCGTTTTTAATCGACTTCAAAAAAGGAGATTGTATTGAGATTCAGCTCGAATGTATATATGTTTTTTTTATATGTATGTTCTGATCCTCCGAATACTAGAAACGCCTAGACCAATTTGAAAATTATAGTGCTATAGAATATATGATTTTAGAGTTTCGCGGTCACAATTACTGTTATTAGTCTTACACGACTTCTTGCCAGATATTACGACGGCCCTTCTGCCATCATGGTCGCTGGCCGACTCAAGAATATCATATCATATCTGGCAAAAATCGATATTCAACGCGGTAGGTCCCGTAAGACTAGTAAAGATCATAAAGAATTAGGTTTTAGTTTTGAAAAAGTATAGCATCAAGCAACTGCAAACGCACGACAAATATTTCTCGACTATTAGCGTTATTGCTTACAACACCGTCATTTGCGCGGTCGGTTAAGCGTTAGAGCAGTTTTCCTTTGCCGTTTTTTTCTGACGAGGCATGCGAGTGACGCAAGCCGCTGGAATGTAGGGCTGGCAGACAAGAATGCAATCAAAAAATGGGAACCTAAACTGGTCCTTCTTATATGGCCCAACCCGTTGGTATGACGTAAAGTATAAAGGTACAGATTTGTGACATCATATTTCAAACATCCGTGGTTTTACACAGAGACTATAAGTACTAGAAAGCTGTAATTTGGAATGGGTAATATGGGTATGTATATTAATCATGCCGAGAAAGTAGTAAAATAAAATCTTGAATCTTTTTAAGATAACTCCCATACAAGTGAAGTGGGAGTCATTTTCTTTTTATTCTCGACTAACCCATCGTATGGCTTGATAAGTCTTTTAAAAATATTGTAAGCTTGTGAACGCCATTTTTCGATTTCAGGTAGCCGTTTCTGAAATATTTGGTTTTATAATGCAATTTTTGGATGAGTTAAGCGTGTGTGTATGGACACGTTACTAATTGACGGCTACAGTATATATATGACAAACTTCAAATAAAAAATTCAAAAGGCAACTTATAAAAAGTACTCGGAAAAGGAAACTTTCATACAAATTCAACAAAAAAAATTTGTATTTAGACGTTTTTAGTAGCCAGCATTCGCACGCAACTACGGAACCCTACGTTGCGCGTGGCCCGACACTCACTTTGCCGATTATTGTTGTCTCTTAGTGAAATCCCAGCATAGTTTGTCGAGGGTATGAGGGTGACGCAAACCTCTGGTATGCAGAACTGCCTTCGCAAGTGCAAGTAGGCCTGTGAATTTTGCCCTATATAATCAAAAGACATTTGTGCGCCTACTCTGATCAAAATAATTGAATGACTCAAGCGAGCGATGGCGCCGTCCGTATATAACGTCATTCGAATTGGGGGGGGGGGGGGGGGGGGGGGGGAGTCTGCGGATGATGGTAAATGACAGTAAGGGCAGTTTTTAGATGCCCTCTTTCAAAAGATTTGAATGTCTAATTTCTCCCTATTTCTTTAAATAATCCCTTCGAAATCCATATATTTTTTACCTTACACTAGCTGGTCCCCAATCGCGAAAATATCTGTCCGGTAGTTTACACCAAAAAAAATTATTACCCGCGCCTAAAGTAGCCTATGTCTTGATCCAGGGCGTCAGCTTCCTGCATACCAAATTTTATCAAAATTGGTCCAGTCGTTTGCTCGTCAAGAAGTAACATACACACTCACAAACTTTAGTTGTTATAAATTAGTGTGATATAATAGAATGCTAAATATTTGACTGCGTTATAGACAACACTAGTAGTGAGTAAACAGGTTTAATTCGCGTGTAGTCACTTCACTAGCCGCGTGTCCGGAGTCACTGGCAGCTGCGTGGTCACTCTACCAATCGACAGTATATAAGATCTAACAAAGTATACTGAAACTATTAGTTTACCGCAAACCTAGACCTCGCGATTATTATTTTCAAGACATTTTTAAAAACTACTAAACCGATTTTGATATTCAACGAACTTGAACATTCTATTGATATTTTTTACACGCGTACCAGATTTCATCAAAATCGGACCATTCGTTCGGCAGTAATCGCGATACAAACATACATAAAATGGTTTTTCGCCCCCAACTCGATTTAGGCGGTCGACAGTATACAATGTCCTTTTTTATTAAGTACAAATATTTTAAGGGGTGATTCGAACCATCATTTTGAACAACTTTTCCCAATAAACGTACATCGAAATACGAAAAATATTTTTTAGGTTTTCATAGAAATCGAAGTAGTCACGTGATATCATTACTATGGAAAATGAAAAATTTTTTTTCGTATTTCGATATAAATTTATTGGGAAAAGTTGTTCGAAATGATGGACTGAATCACCCCTTAAAATATTTGTACCTAATAAAAAAGGACATTGTATAAGATCTAACAAAATATACTGAAACTATTCTAAGGGTGAATTCAGTCCGTGATATTGAATAACGTTTTGGAACATATGTAGTATGTTCATATGTATCACACTTACAAAATACCCCTGACACAAAAGAGGAGTGTTGCAGTTCTCTTGCGGTGATTCTTACTTTTGTTTGATGAAAATCGGTTCAGCCGCTTGAAAGTTAGGGCTTCTCTTAGTTATATAAAATAGATGGCTATGGATATCAAGTCGTGCCAGTAGTTCTGTTAATCATCGCTAGATGGCGTTTATGACAGTCGGGGTTTTTTTTTTAATTTGCTTAGCAAATAAACTTGTATAGTTATATCCTGATTTAGACACTTCAACCATCCTATACCCTGGTACTTAACGTGCCTTCCAAATCACGGATGACCTAGACATGTTTATGCTACTTGTGGTCAAATCCAAGTGTAAACAACTCTGGGGCTTAAAGCTGTTCTATCGAACTTCTTGTACTATATTTAATAACATGTACTGAGTAAAAATGCGCATCATGTTAACAGGCGATGCGGCTAGCAACCCGTTACTGTATTGATTGCTTTTCCATCTTCTCGCCCACCATGACGCTAAAAGTGGCTTTTGAGTCTCGCGGCCCTGGGCTCTGCATAGAGCCGCAAGACCGAAAATGCTCTGTCTGCCCCATTAGGGATAAAGACGTGATAGTATGTATGCATGTATGTATGTATGTATGTATGTATGTATGTATGTATGTATGTATGTATGTATGTATGTATGTACTGAGTAGAAAATTACTCGCTAAGTAAACAAGATTGTGTAAAGCATGGCAGGAAAATTCACATAGTGTGTCACATCAACATAGCACTATGTTTATGAGCTGTCGTTTCCTGTAATCAGTCTGTTTAATTACATAACGGACAGGTATATCACAAGGATAGATTAGCAAGGGTATAGAAGTAGAACCCTTAAAGAGCGTTCATTTATTTCTAATGAGGAAAGATCATTGAAATAGTATTTTCTTTTCGTGACATAATTTAAAGTTTAAATATGCAGGTATTTGAAAGTGTATTACGTTGGAGCATAGAATAATAAATATGTACTTAGGTATACTTATCACTTTTGTAGTTGCAGCTACAGGTAAGTAGACTGTTTATTTTATGTCATAATTCATCAAGTTTGCCGGCATATCCAATAAAAATCACTTGCACATGAAATGAAACCTTATATTAACATAAATTTGATACAGTAAAATATCAGAAAAAAATATTAGACCTGACAACATAGGACTGGCCATGGACTTAAACTACGGAGTACGTGGTTATAAAGCCCATATACTTTCCACTGAGACCCTTGCCTTAGTAGTAGCTTGCTTGATCTCAGTTAACGAGATATTTTGTATCTTTCTTTGAGAATAAATTTTTATTCTTTACACCTAAGTGTTAAATCATGTAAGTTTGATTCTCCTTTCTTTTCTATACTTGCCTTTATATGCCTATATTTACGAGCTAAATCATGATAGAAGTGCACGATCATTGAAGTGCAGTTTCTGTAGCTTATTATATTTTGCAACAAGAAAGTTAAATCATTACGCGGCGAAATAACAAGAAATACAAAAATGGACTTAAGCCAGATTTTTTGCCTTGATATTTTTTAAGGTAATTATTTATCCGAGAAATTAACCTTTCAGAAATATCAACTTAAAGAATGTACCTATACTTTATCAGATTTACACAATTTTTGCAAGAAAGTAAGTTTAAAATTATGGAATCTTGTTGTTACTGTTCCACTAGTGGTCAAAACTCTCACATTTTATCTCCAAGAACGGTGGTCTCACTCCAAAAAAGCATAGTGAACAAAGATGAACCTAGTTTTTTAAATAAATTACCTAGTTTTAAATATTCAAAAATTGTTGCGGAGCACCGATTTTTAGGAAAATGTTTTTTTTTCAGTATAAAGGACTGAAATTGGCACAAAAATTCACTGTTATTTAAAAATTCACCTGTATATTTCTCTTGACATAAATAAACTAGCAATTTCCAGGATCCGGTTCTTAGAAAACGTAAACACCGAGCAATCAAAGTAAATAACAGACCAGATTCCGCCTTGTTATGACTTGCCTCAAAGGCCAATAATCTCCGCTGAGATCTCCAATCAAGTTCAAACAAACGCTATTGTTGCCGTTCACACACAAAACAATGAATCTATAGAATCAGATATTGTTCGGTACTACACAATAAGCAAAGAAGCACTAATTTCAGTGCCAAAAACTCACAAAGATCTGGTAGCAGAAGTCAAATAGAAAACCTACGTGTACCTATTGTTAAGCCCTTTTCACGGAAAAATTTAAAACAAAACAAGCGGACAAACGAAACGGAATAAACACTCACCTACTGAAAAAGGTAGTACCTAGAAGAGTGGGGCTAAAAGCCATTTATCTGTCACACGCTAGACCGCCAACCCGGAGGTCTTGGGTTCGATTCCCAGCCAGGGCAAGTTGGAAAATGGCCTTTTTCAATTTTTCCTGGGTCTTGGATGTTTATCTATATATGTATTTGTTATAAAATATAGTATCGTTGAGTTAGTATCCTATAACACAAGTCTCGAACTTACCTTAGGGCTAGCTCAATCAGTGTAATTTGTCCCTATATATTTATTATTATTTATCATTTTGATTGTTTCGGCGGGAAAGCATAACCTGGGCTTTGAAGCCCTGTATCTGTACTACCCGAGCGTTACTTGGCCAGAGTAGCCAGAGGATTTTGCCTATCTGTCCTCGCTGACCAAACGGGTTGGAGAGGTCTCACTGATGTTCATAAGCTTTGGTTAGCTTGTATTTCCTAAGCCGCCTTCTACGACATCCACGGGAGGACTTGGAGTGGCCCTATTCTACTCTGCCGGAAACCACACGGCATTATTATTATTACTTACATTTTAACACTTTTTAACATTGTTATTTAACGCAATGTACCTTTTATTTCTTTTCGCGGGCATTACTGTTGTGCCATTTTGCCAAGTGATTTAACGCGAAACGCTCCTAATTATTTTCGCTGATATTATTTTCTGTTATAACGTTTTGCGCCTCTTCTGTACATTATTTTGTTTGTGCTCGTGCGAATTGACCGAAACTGATACAATAGCCACAAACGGATTGCACAATGAGATGTGTTTCATCGATTGTTTTCATTCTTCACGCCCTATGACTCTTACCTTGGGCGAGAAGAAATTGGAAAGAGAGACCATAAAGGTACAGCTTTTGTTGAAACATTGGGTTACGCGGGTCAAAAATAATACAACGAGGAAGGAACATACCCGTAATAAATCAAACCACGGGCTATACTAGATCACTATAGCATATCCTACTTCCTACTAATATTATAAATGCGAAAGTGAGTTTGTATATTTGTGTTTATTTGTTACCTCTTCACGCTTAAACTACCAATTTGGATGAAATTTGGTATGGATATAGTTTGAGACTCGGGGAAGGACATAGGGTACAATTTATCCCGAAATTCCCACGGGGAGCGAAGCCCGCGGGTACAGCTAGTAACAATATAAAATTAAAAAGTCAAAATCGGTTATGTAGTTTAGCTAAAATAGTTTATTAGTTTGGAGATAAAGTCGGTTTTAGTTTTGAAAAATTATTTTACCTTTACCCTGCCAAATTCATACTTCTCTGTCTGTGTGTATAAAATTTACAGAAGTAAGTAACTGATTTCATTTGATTTTTTCATACTGGTTTGGGACTGAAGAAAAACCTTCGGTTGTTGAAATTGCAAAAGCCGATCGAGGGAATGAGTGTAAATGCAAATGCCGTGCGACTAGCAACCTATAACTATTTTGATTCCTTTTTCCACCATCACGCTAAAAATGGCCTTTGAGTCTTGCAGCCCTGAGCTCTGTCTGCTTAGAGCCGGACGGAAGAATTAAATTTCCAACAAGGGGTTCAAAGCACGCAACGTAATTTTTTATTTATAACTACACTTTTAAACTGCCTCCGTGGTATAGTGGTTAGAGCGTTCGGCTCATACCCGAAGGTCGCGGGTTCGATTCCTGGCGGGGGCAACGACTTTGTGTTGTTGTCCCAGTTTGGTTAGGACATTGTAGGCTGATCACCTGATTGTCTGATAAGTAAGATGATCCGTGCTTCGGAGGGCACGTTAAGCCGTCGTCGGTCCCGGTCACTGTCTTTGACATTGGTCGTTTCCTAAAACCATGTCAGAGGCCTTTAAGGCGGTTTGAAAACTCTGACACTAGTGTTAGTCACTAACACACACGATAAGAATAAGATTTATAACTACCCGAAGCCCGCGACTTCGTTCGCGTGGACTTTATGATTCCGGAGTCATAAAGTTCACGCGAACGAAATCGCGGGCTTCGGGTGAGCATTTTCCGGAAAATGCTCATCAGAAAATTCTTAACAACTTTTGCTAAGGCGTCATTTTTATATTTCTTATAGTATAGCTGGATCATTATGTGTCTGCATCAGGTGTTCGATTTTCAAAATCAATTATGTTATATCCTAAATGTTGCCCAGGCTTAAAACAGCTATATAATAAAAAAAAATGTTTCATTCAAATCCTTCCAGTATTTCCGGAGATTAGCGTGTACAAGCAGACAAAACAAACGGACAGACTTTTTTAAAATTCTTACTCTATCATTGTGTCTCCATAGCCTCATTTTTAAAAATATATTCAATAGATACACAGACGCATTTTTTTACTTATTTATTATGTGTATAGATAGGTAAACATTAGAAATAGTGACAGACTATACAGACTACAGACTTTATAATCTTTAAGAAATGACAAAAATACACTCTAATACTCATTTCATTGCTTTCCATTCGTTTACTCTTTTATTTTATATCCCTATAAATCTCAGGATCCGTATATCTGTCTTTCTTTAGTGATCTCATCATTCTTTAGGAATTAAATGGTAATAAACTGGATTTCTTGCTAATTTTAGCTAAATCCCTTTTTCTACTCGGTGCAATTAGCATTTGCTCTGACTAGGGCGTCCATCTGTCAGGATTCAGCGGGACAATTAATGATTTTCATATATGAATTGTGTAAATAAATTTTAGGCACTAAAACCAGTGGGAAAACTATGGTGTATTAAGCTTGACCTTTACATTTTTACTAGTATGAATGATGAAATCTGGATTTTATATAACTTTGACTAAAAGAAGAGCGAAAAAGCCCTTATATCAGCTGTCTAGGCATATACAGGATATTTTTGTAGCAGGTCAGTTCATGCTACTCATTAGATTCCACAAGAAATATATGGCTATTACAATAAATATTTTCTGTAAAAATCATCCCATATAAATTCGAAATTTAATTTTCTATTTATCATATTTTTTTGGGGAATACACTCAATATCATTCATCAAAAGTGTTATAAAAATAACGATTGATTTGCGTACTTTCTGGTAAAAAAATAACTGCTAGCTCAGCCTTTTACTAGTTACTAGTGTATAAATTTCAAAATGGTCACCCTAGTCCTGTTTAATCTGTGGATAGAAAAAGACTGTGAATTTATTTTAAAAATGTCGCCTGCATCCGGTTCGCAGATTACGTAGGACCAAGTAGCACTTTAATCTACGTAGTGATGTGTATGTAATCTGTGTTTTAATCACATATTTAATCATATTTAATTACGACACTTTGCTGAGTATTTTTAGATCGTTTAACTTTATATTTATAAAAAGTCTGCCCAGAAATGTTGCAGAATCTACAATGCTCAGATAACTCGTCGTGGTTGTGTGAAATGACTATTTAAAAATAAAGAGTTTAAATCTTGTATGCAATTTTATGTCCTATCTAATGTACAATAAAAACACTTACTTTTTACAATATTAAAGCCGATAATAAGTGAGATTCAGCCTTTTTGGATGCCATCCAGCCAGAAATGAATGCAATATTTTTGGCATCTTATCACATCTTCATGAACACCATCTATAAAATATTCATGTCCTACCACCCCGACGATTACTATGTCTCCATCGCCCCAAAAATTTAATTTGGAAATAAATTCAATGTACAGCCACTTTTTTTACTGTTTTATTATATGTATAGATATAGATAATTTATGGTGTAAGTACTTAAGTTTTTATTTTAAAATGTGCCTATCATAGTTGGATGTTAGATAGTTTTTATGTCACGGTTAACACTTAACACAAATATGCGGACCGGTTTTGCGATTTGGGATGACGATAACTTGAAGCGGTCCGAACATCCTTGAAATTGCTTGCTATGAAACCAATTAAACGATTTTTCTGCTTCGCGACACGTTTTTGCTATTAATTAACTTGAGATTTAATGGTTGCTCGTCAATTGAAGTAATCTGATCATTTTAAACATTACAGGATTAGCGATGGCATAACAAGCGCTAAGCGTGTAAACAGAAAAAAATCTCCTAACAGCAAAAATAACAAAATCGTCACAAAAACGCTACTTAAAATATACATATACTGACCATTGCATTATATGGATACGAAAAGAAAGAAAACATCTAGAGCCATTTGAAATGTGGTACTGGCGTAGGATAGAAAGGATAAACTGGACTGAGAGAGTCGGTGTATTCTGGACTTAACAGAGAATAGACGAGGAAAGATGTTAGGTCATCTGATACGGCCGAGCTGACGATTTCATAAAAAACATCATTGAAGGGAAGATAGAAGGAGAAAGAGAACCATGAAGAGCGAGGCATAACTATGTATGTATATGAAGCAGATAAAGGAGTAAGCTGTGGCGGCGTATTTGTATAAACGCTCTTAGGTGGCAAGCCGAATATATCGTTGCAACTCTCTCACCCATGGAACTAACCGCCAAAGTATGTAAGAGACTAAACCATAGCAGAGGATTGCCAAACACCATGCTCTAGAATTTACCAAGATATTACTTGTCATGTTTAAACGCAACAATGCTCCAAATTGTATTCCAAAACATTGAGCAAATTCCAGAAACCACAATAGAATCTGGTGCAGTTAGCACACGCACGATCACGCACGAGATAAGGCGTGAGACGGTGTGGTTTCTCAGGAGTGTTGTAATTAGGTGCACATGGGAGTAGAATTGCTTTCCGGGGTTTTCTTCAGAATTTACAATGTTTAACTGTGGGTTTTGCCTTTTAGCCTTTAGGTTTTGTTCCTTTTTATTTAGATGAAATGTTTTATTCAGACCTTCAGGTTAAATCTTCCAAACTAAGGTCTTAACACAATATTAGCTGCATTACCAAGGAGGATTGAAGTCGTGCGGCGGCGACTGATCCTAAAACTACAGCTGTGTCTTCTCCGCTAATTTTTCGAGGGAAAAAGCTTCTGCTAGCTCGAAAGCAGCACAGCTGATAATGAAACATGAAACTCGCCAAAATGAGAAGTTTACAAAACAATTCGTTAAATAAAAAACAATACAATTAATAAATCAAAAACAATAACCCAACGTCCATCGGATGTTTGCTTGTTATAAAAACTGCAATGTCAGAATCGAACCTTGATTCCTTATAATAACACGGTATCACCATTGTTACCGCTGCGGAAGCCAGTGGGAGAAACTTGAGATGGCGTGGGAACGATCGACAATTAAACAAAGTATAATGTGTATTTACTGCAATTCAACGGTAGGGTACTATTGCTTCACTACACAGCAGGAATTTGAGCATTGCTCACACGTATTGTGAGCTGTATGATGAAATTAAAACCACAATAAAATGTTACATGTACCTCAGTGGTGTAGTGTCACATAATGTCACATTACTAGTCTAGCAATGTGACTTTATGTGACACTACATCACTGAAGTTCCTAGTTAGGAACGTCTTATTATACCGCAGGGTCTACTTTTTTGGGTTCTTTATTACTGAGACTCCGCTATCCGTCTGTCTGTTACCAGGCTGTATCTCTTGAACCGTGATAGCTAGACAGTGTAAATTTTGACAGATTACGTAATTGTGTTGCCGCTATACAAAATATATATATACTAAAAACAGAATAGAATAAATATTTAAGACACCACACCACCAACGTGATTTTTTATAGATAATGTAATGATTAATGGTACGAAACTTCTCGTGCGCGAGTCCAATTTGCACTTAGCCGGTTTTTTTACTTGGTTTTAACCACTATTTGTATATGGTCAAGTCACTTGTGTAAGAATATGACCAACACTGGTGGTCTAAACATCAAATACCGCATAAGTATAAACATGAATAATATATTAATTACAGTTCTTTTTATTAAATCCTAATGTATATTTGTAATTTACTTATCGCTTGATTACTACTCTCATATTTAAATTCGCAGTAGAAAATTTAATTGTATGGGATCCTTGATTGCTTAAATATTAGAATAGTCATTATATTTTAGCTTAAATAATAAAAATTAAATGCTTTTAAAAAGTTAAATTTAAAAGAAACGATTACTTAATAAGGTTACTGTTTTTGTACTTACTTTGCAGAATAAAACACAATTAACATTTCTAAAAAAATATTGCGCGAAAATTAATTTATTTCAAAACAATTTTTACATAAATATCCGCTAATTGCTCATTGCGTGGTCACCCTTTCGTGGTAATTTCGTCTACTCAATAGCAATATAGCAACGTCAAGGACAACTAATATTTATTTTCACATTAATTAATGTCGAAGCTATTAGGAAATTAGATTTAGTGGGTGGTTTACATGGCGCTATAAAACTTTATAGCGTTATCTATAAATCAGATATTACTATAGATTTATTTACGTTACGCGACATTGAGGATATTGAGGCAGACAACATCAAATTTATTTACTGTCTATGATACGGAAACTAGGGTTTTTATAAATTTAGTAAATGGAAAAGTGCCTTGTAATATGGATCAAGTTTTATACTTATATTATATTATTCTTGCTTGTAATAATTGACCGAGCGAGCGAAGCGAGCGAAGCGTCTCAGTTTCGAGACTAGCCAAAAATTATTTTGTCCGTCTGTCTGTCTGTCTGTCTGTCTGTCTGTCTGTCTATCTGTCTGTTCTCGCCTACAGGTCGCATTTCTTAACCGATTCTTATGAAATTTTGTAAGCAGGTTCAGCAACTAAATAGATTTTTTTTGTCGAGCCAGTTTTTCGAAATTTTTCAAAATGGCGGAAATATGGGGGTTTAAAATTTTAAAACTGTCATATATCCGCCATTTCAAAATATTTTCAAAACTTTCATTAGACTTTTTTGTTGGCATTATGAAAACGATATTTTTTTATTTGAACAACTTTTTTGTCTGAACAACTTTTTTATACGTTATACTTAAATGGGTTTAGGGTGACTCGCGAAGTCTAGCTGACTGAACCGTGACGGATATACAATACAAATCCTCTTACAAAATATACTCAAACTATTTAACGGTGAATTCAGTCCAGGCTACTGAACAACTTTCTTAAAAATACATATCTTCCCTGGGGTCCACGAAGTAATTTCTCTGAATAACTATTATGGTTATTATTTTGAGTTTCATAAGTAGTTCTATAAATTTTATCATATTTAACCGACTTAAAATAAAAGGGTTTTGCTTATTTTACGATTACTTTTTTTTTCAGTTTTTGCTTATTTTGATTGATTGTTGGCTTGTTTATTAAATTTAGCAATTTTGTTGAGCGAACTTTCGTTCAATCGCTGCTTGTCTGTGTTTCTGTAGTAGTATTAGTAATTATGCTACGAACTAACAAGAGATCAACAGCAATCAAAGCCCGCGAAGTAGCTTTACGAAGAAAGTAAGAAACCAATGAGCAGCGGCATAGAGCCATGGCAATACAAATAAACATTTAAACCTAGTTTTTCCAACAACGAGCTGACTTTGTCATTTGAAAAATGATGGGTCATTTTTCGGTGAAAGATTACTGGTACAGAACTGAATTTCAGCATCACGGTAGACCTCATATCCATGGGATTGTATGGTTGGAAGGTGCTCCTGACATTTCAGAGCTAGATCGAAAGTCATTTGAAGAAAGGGCTTTGATTGGCAACTATTTTGGAAATTTGGTCACAACCATGAATTCGCATATCGGTAAACCTGCACCGATAATAAAATTTATCCAAATCAGGTACATTATTCTGAAATAATAATCGCGAGGTCTAAGTTCGTGGCGAACTACTAGTTCTATCGAAGTAAGAGTAGTAATTAAAGAATTATTACATATTTCCCACAGGGATAGGAAAAGACTATATGGACCTCCACTTGTTACGATCCTGACAAACCTCTTTTGCTTATAGAATTACTTACTGTTATCATTCGTATCAGTTTTAAAATATTTTTTATCTTTTATAGACATCATCAAAGTGATGTGTGTTACTCGGATTTGAATTGTGACCTCCTAAATAAACTCGATAGACTTCAAAATAACTGTCTTCGATTTATATATAGCCTTCGGAAGTACGACCATGTGTCTGCTTACCGCACTCAACTAAAATGGTTGCCTATTCGTCAGCGTCGCCGGCTGCATATTCTCACAACCCTCTTTTCCATTCTTTTTGACCCAAAAACTCCGTCATATCTCAAATCAAAATTCATTTTTCTTGGTGATACTCATTCAAAAAATCTTCGCTCTTCTAGCAATCTCCGTATTGATATACCATTTCACCGGAGTGGGTTCTTTGAACGTTCGTTTGCTGTTCAAGCGGTAAAGCTTTGGAACGCCCTTCCAATCAAGATCCAGAAGGCTCGCACTCGTGTAGCGTTTAAAAGTGCAGTGCGTGCACATTATCTTCAGGAACTGTCAGATAGTATACAAATAACATATATGTAGTATATGTATTGGTTATTATATCTATCTATGTATATTTTGAATGTAAGTTTATTGATATATATTATTTTATTTATTAAATATATGTTTTTATTTATATTACTAAATATTAGTAAATCTTTCAAAATTACGTATTTTGCACCTCCTTCTAAAGACTTCTTACTCTCGGCACCACCAGTGGGTTGACTGGTAGATAAAGCCTATGGCTTTAAGTTCGCCTATTACATTTGTAATAAAGTTAAATAAAATAAAATAAATCAAAAATTATGGAATATTTATATATGTATGTAATACATATTGTGATGCAAAGACAGTTACAGACATTAGTATCCTGAAAACGGTTTACGTAGTCAACAATCGTTGATAAAATCTAGCTTATTTAGCATTGGGACAGAAATGGCTTGTTATGATTTTATTTATTCATTAAACTTTATTACAAAAATGTAACTCGCGGACTTAAGGCCCAGGGCCTTTTCTACAATATATATGTATATTATATGATAGTAAATAAAAAATCAACAAGTAACCAAAAATCAATGCCAGCTCAAAGATACGCCGAAATACCCACTGAATTATGTATTGGGCAACTTTACACCTTACGGCACCAACGAGATTTTATCTCGAAAGTACTGGGTGTGGAAGCAAGGCCTTGTGCAGTTCGGCTGTTTGTAGGTGGCTTTATTTATTAAGTTATTAGCGATCGTTAAAAATACGATAAATCTTATCATCATCATCAGGTATTTTTGTCTCCACTGCAAGAGCACGACCCTCTCTGTACTACCAATGTCAAAATCATTTATACATGTATCTTATTTATCATATATCTTTGGATATTTGTATTACTTAGTTTACTTAGATAGTTGCCATTTCTTTTTCTTTTTCTTTCAATTTCTTAAAAGGTAAATGTTGACCTCAGGTCATTTACTTACGGTTAAGTTTACTGCCGTTTCCTAAGCGCAAGTACAGAAGAAGCAAACAAACTGTACTGCAGCATTTTCTCCAAAAACGTCAACTTACAATAGTACTGACATAAAAATTAGATATGTGGACTGAGAATACATTGTTATGTCATAATACCTTAGCCATACTAGACCAGAGCAGCTAGAGGACTTGGCCTACACTCGCCTCGCTGGCCCGGGTTTGAGAGGTCTCATGATGTTTGTAAGCTTTGTTTAGTTTAGCTTGTATTTTCTAAGTCGCCTTCTACGACATCAAAGTCTAAAGTCAAAGTCAAAGTCAAAATTTTTTATTCAATGTAGGATAAATTTATCTCTTATTGAAGGTCATTTTTTTTTAAATATTATTTTAGTGCAAAAGCTAAAAACTACTAGCGTTTCGGAACATCCATAGGAGGACCTGCAGTGGTCCTATTCTACTGAACCCGCACGGCAAGATATACAAGCACGATAAATCTATTGTCCTACTCATATTATAACCGCGAAATTTTGTAAGTATGGATGGATTATTGTTACTCTTTCACGTAAAAACTACTAAATGGATTTTAATGAAACTTATGGCAGCATCCATAAAGTAGTACGTGATGTCAACTAGGATGTATATTTAATTAATAAGCAAATTATTTATTTTGTTAATTTAGCGCATCACGTACTAACTGGACGTGTAGATTCAATATAACACTGTATAATGTTTTAGTATAAATACTCTGCAATAATCAAATAAATCATCCATTATCCCGTTGCCACTCCTGGCCTGTAGACGGTGATGGATCGAACAAGATCCAATGGGTTTCATTAGTACCTTCGTGATCGCTATATACCCCGACGTGATCGCAATATACCCCGACGTGATGGACACGCGCCGCGAGATTGGAGCAAAACGCAAGAACCCGACGACTCAAGCCTGAAGAAATGGAAAGAAGATTAACGTGCACATTTCCACTGGCCTCCCACAAGCGGGTCCCACCAGTGGAATTTCAAGAAGCAAAGGAACCACCAGGCTATCGTAATGGACTAAACCGAATCAACAATGGACGTCAGCTGTCACCGTAAACTCCATTAAGATGAAAAATAGCGATAACATCATTGAAGAAAATACCGTCTACATTATCACTAACGTCATAATGATACAGAAATAGATATGACGTCACAAACTGCATCACTTTATTTAGAATTGCTGCGTTACGGACGAACAAAAATGCAGATGCAACAAAATTGATCGAGGTCAAGATCGCAAGGCCGCAGATGGCCGTATGTTGTTCAGAAAGGCGTAATTTAGAAGAATGTATATGTCAACAAGGAATATTGCACAGCATTTTGTGCTATCAATAAGTTCCAAAGCCGAACTACTACCGACTTACAAAGTGGTTATAGAATTTTTGGCAAATCAGGAACAAATATTTTGATAAAAATGAAGCCTGCAAGAAAAAGAGCGAACAACTTTAAAATGGAACAGCGATTATAATTTTGACTACAAAACATCTATGAATACTAATCACAGAAGCCGATTTTTGGAAGCACAATTTCTACTGAAAATAACTCTCTCAAGATGCATCAAATGGTTAGCAGCAAGCAATCTCCAGAGCAAGCCAGCAAACGGGTCATATCCAGGTCCACAGCAGCCGACGCACCGAGCTCCTGGTCCTGAGATCAAGTACCCACAGCGACTATTATAGCGTTTGGCACATCCGCCCAGCTCACGCTTTAGATAATGAATTATGTCTGGCCACTCTCCAGCGGGGCAATACGGCAGGACTTCGACCGACGCTCGTCGACATTGTTCTCTACAGTCCCGACTCACTGCGGACTGCGAGCACGCTCACATCGGTCTCATGAAAGACTACGAGCAGAAATTTTCTCCCGATACACTGGGATTGAAGCAACTGGCAATCGAAAGCTCAATAGAGCCGCAAAGACTGCATATCAAGACCATATTTGAGTACCAAGAGAAACTTATAGATTATAATATCAATGATGATAACGGAATTATAAGGAAGAAATTATTTAAGTATAATGGTGACTCACAATATCAATAGATACTCCAAAATGCAAAGACGCACAATTTTGCCGCGCAGAAATTATTTGCCTACACAGCGTTTTTCAGCACGTGCAATGTGATTATCGTCAACAAAAGAGAAACTGAGAGATTATAACTCAATGAAGATAGCATTGGTAACGAGTAAAATCAACAAATTAGGATTCTACAAGGAAATTGCTGCAGTTATCGACAAGATATTGGTTGCTGCGCCGCCTAACTCCTATAAGGATTAAAATATCAAGATTCAAGCAATGAAGAAATCAATATTTATATTTCAAGAAAGGAAGAAGACATTTTGCTAGCGTTTTTAGTACGTACTAATTTATAGTTTGAAATAGGTAGGTAGATTGCTTTTGTAATATTTTTATTTTTCACGTTTGGATTTATTATAATTTTGTTATGTTTTTTTTTTTTTTTTAAAAAGGGGGAGTATTATGGCAGCATCCATAAAGTAGTACGTGATGTCAACTAGGATGTATATTTAATTAATAAGCAAATTATTTATTTTGTTAATTTAACGCATCACGTACTAACTGGACGTGTAGATTCAATATAACACTGTATAATGTTTTAGTATAAATACTCTGCAATAATCAAATAAATCATCCATTATCCCGTTGCCACTCCTGGCCTGTAGACGGTGATGGATCGAACCAGATCCAATGGGTTTCATTAATACCTTCGTGGTCGCTATAAAACTTTCCAATAATATAGCTTATACATCAGAATAACACATAGGCTACAATTCATAAAGATATTGTGTGATAATCCTGCGCAGACGAAGTCGCGGGCACTGACGAGTGGATAATGATAAGGTAAATTACACAGATTACATAAAATACGTAGGCGCGGGGCAGAAGTTATACTCTTCTATAAGGCAATACTACAATAATAAAGTACCATTGAACTGTCTTCAAACAATTGGTTGGTATGGTTACGAAACCTCGCTTCGAAACCAGCAGGTGGACGTGGGCCCTTAGTCTCGAGAATTTACATAAAAAGCGAGTTACGTCAGAGAAAGTTGTTTAACTTTGCCGAAACACATACTCGTATAACATGAAAGTCACGCCGCGAATCACGAAATTCGCTGAGAAAAAAATGAAAATAATAAATCTGCGTATTGTATAAGGTTTGCTGAATGAATTTAAATTCTTTGTAAGCAAATTAAATACGAGCCCAATTGTACAAATTTGTTTAATTTTTTATCGTAAGTCTGTCCCTATTTCATCATTATTTTTGGTACTGACGATAATAAAGAGATAACTTAAATTTGGTGTGACAAATACATAGTCATGAGAATATTGGAAAAAAATAGACATGTTTGCTTTCAAGCCTAAAAACTGATATCTTATTATAAAATTATGTTAGCACATATAAGTAATATAATTAGATATTTACGTTATTCACTCTTCCATGCTGGTCTGGGAGAAAAGAAAAAACGTAGAATGTACCAGCTGCTGATCGAGGGAATGGGCGAGATTTGAATCATGATAATAGGCGATGCGGCTAGCAACCCATGACTTACGTTAGTAATTACCTGGGCGACCAAGCTTTGCTCGGTTACATCTCAAACATTAACTACATTTTTTTAAACTTGTCTAAAAACAATACAAAATAAAAAATTATATATAAACTTGAACATAAAAAAAAAACTAAAGTAAGTCACCGAGTGGGATTCGAACCCGTAACACTCTTTCTAGCGGTCTGCATCCTTAACCACTGAGCCAAACGAACGCGCGACGCCGCGACGAAATTAGCGACCATATTCTGCGTGAAAAGAAAAACGCATGAAAACTCGAAAATACGCGTTTTCCCAAACATAAGACTAATCTAGATCGATTGTTTACCCCCGAAAACCCCCATATACCAATTTTCAGCGAAATCGTTAGAGCCGTTTTCGAGATCACAGAAATTTTTAAATAAATATATATAAATACAAGAATTGCTCGTTTAAAGGTATAAGATAAGATATTATCTTTGCCATGAATATTTTGATTTCTTTCGCACACCACCACGCTGAGCGTGGCCTTTCGGCCTGGCGGCCCTGGGCTCTGTCTACCCCGTCAGGGATACAGACGTGAAAATGTATCTGTATCTGTATTTACGTTATTTCATGGCTAATTAATTAAATAAAAAACTAATCTGAGTAAAAAAAATCGAAAATTATGCGATTATTTTACATTGGAACATTAGACAACATGTACTAATGTGTCCACAAGTCTCACGACAGTACGGACACGACAATTAAAAACTCAAAGCTGACAGTGGCTTGTCGTTACGTCAGCACTTATTTACTTTAACTTATTGCATTTTACAAGTAGTTGTTTGCGTTTACGTTTCGCGACGAGAGGCTTGAGTTATGTAAGTTGTTTTACAACTGGTTTAGCCATAACGTCTAACGTCGACCATATGTCAGAGAAAAAATGTACTGGTTGAAGAATTAACATATAAAAACGATACAACTTCATTACATATGTATGTTTGTTGTGCACTTATTTATGCTGATAATAAAGTTTGAATTTTTTTTAATCAAATCTGTATTTTCTGATTTTTTATTAAGTACAAAGTGAATTTACGTCTCACTGAAGAATTTTTGATATTAATTTTTTGATACATTTTGAAGATATAAAATACTTATTAATTTCAAAACACGGGTAACTCACGTATAAAGTCAGCTACTACCGACGTGTTTCGACCTCATCCGGAGGTGTTTTGAAATTAATAATGACTGCATCTCACGTTAGTTTTAACCAAAAAATATAAAATACTTTTAAGAATTTTTATATCACAAAAAGAAAAAATATTAGACTAAGATTTAAAAATCACATTGAATCAGTGAGTATATTATATTTGTTATTTGTTCGTTTGTTTGTAATAACTTTATTGTACCGAAACAAAGTATATTGATACAAACACAATATAGTATAAATAGATAATTCTATTTTATTCTAAGACACATAACGCTTAGAGTCCCTAGAGGTATGCAAATTAAAGAAGTAAAATAGCACCTAAATCAGTTCCGTGTTTTTAGAAATTAGAATCAAAATAGAAACGGACAGACGACCGTGTGTGATCGTGAATACTAATATAATTTGTGGCGAATTGACATTGTTAATAAGCAGGTTTTATATCTTTCGTGCTTCGAAAGGAACGTATAAGCCGTTGGTTCCGGCTGTCATTAATGAATATGGCAGTCGTCAAGCTATGTCAGATGCCTTTAGGCAGCCTAAGAAACTGACAGCAGTGTTGGTCACTTACACACGAAAACAAACAAACAAATATGTTATGTAACATTTTTTTAAGCTGGTCTGGGAGAAAATATAAAACAGAATAAACTTAAAATATACCAGATGCTTCTTATTCCGCGCTGATCGTAAAATCCGATCGAGGGAATGGGTGAAAATCTGTATCATATCTATAGGCGATGCGGGGAGCAACCCGTCTTTATTTTGGTTCTCTTTTTCATCTTTACGCCCACAAGTGAGCTTCTTCTTCTTCTTATCGTGTGTGTTAGTGACTTATACTAGGGTCAGTTTTTAAACCGCCTTAAAGGCCTCTGACATGGTTTTAGGTAACGACCAATGTCAAAGACAGTGACCGGGACCGACGGCTTTACGTGCCCTCTGAAGCACGGATCATCTCACTTATCAGACAATCAGGTGATCAGCCTGCAATGTCATAACCAAACAAGTGAGCTAGATGTGGCCTTTAGGTTGTAAGCTACGTCTGCTCTGTTAGAGAAAAAGACGTGACAGTTTGTGTGTGCATATGTGTTTCCCATATGACATTTAGATAAAACCAATAGTGACTATATATGACTCACTTATAACTACATTTTCAATGTCAAGTAATCTATATAATGCTTTTTATATAAAGTATATGTTTGCCCTCAATATTAGCGCAGGTGTGGGCTTCAATGTAAGATGAATTACTCATACAAATACAGGGTGGCCAAATAACAGGTATACACTTTAGTTTTGTATTTTTATTCTATGAAATATAAAATATATCAAGTATTCCTTGTTAAATATAATATTTAGGGCCGGCAGTTAAACATGGAAAATAATGTCAGACATGTCCACCTCTAGCAGCATCACAGATGTGAACCCTTTTCATCGCATTTTTCATCACATTTTCACACATTTCCTACGTTCTCTCAGTGACTGTGTCTCGAATATTTTGATTTAATTGCTGAAGGTTCATTGGCCTGTTAGCATAGACACGTCCCTTCAGATAGCTCCACAGAAAAAAGTCAGGAGCTGTTAAATCAGGCGATTTTTGGGACCAATCAATGTCACCGTTTCTCGAAATTAATCGACCGGGAAACATTCTTTTTAATATTTCGTTAAACGTTTTAATAATTAAAACACGTTGTTCCGTCGTAAAACGCTCCATAATAAATTTGCCGTATCTACACAAAGTAATATTCATGCAACAACTGTCATATTTACCGCCAAAACAAAATGGCGGCAAAAAAAAGTTGTATACCTCCAAGTTGGCCACCCTGTATATATGTGTGATATGTTTATCGAATATATGATGCCATTGGGTTAGACAAGGGCGTGATACAATGGAAAAGTGCCAAGAATAGTTTCTCCTATATCATCATCACTATCTAGATTATTCCAAAAAAACTTACTTAAGCTTTTAGTTTTGCAGTAATCATTTTTTTACAAAAAAAAACCGACTTCATGAGTTTCTTTCATATCTTCAAAGTTCTTCATCATGTCTTAACCTAATGTGGCACCAACGTGGTAGTAAAGGCTTTCAAATAAGTAAGAATCATCAAAATCGGTCCACGGTTAACGAAGATATCGCGTAACAAACATACAGTGGAATTGATAACCTCCTTCTTTTTTGAAGTCGGTTAACAAAATGGTAGATTTCGACAAAGTTTTGTTAATTTGAAGAAATTGCATATATTATGTAAGAACCTGGGGTTAACTGGTTTTCAGTCAAAATATGAACTTGAAAGAAAATATAGTGTAAGTACTTGTACAAGTTTTCAATTTTGACAATATAAAAATAATAACAAACGTTAAATAAGTAAAATAAGCTGATCTGTCTGTGTGTGGTTTCTGGCAGAGTAGAATAGGACCACTCCAAGTCCTCCCGTGGATGTCGTAGAAGGCGACTTAGGAAATACAAGCTAAACAAAGCTTATAAACATCAATGAGACCTCTCCAACCCGACTGGCCAGCGAGAAGAGTGTAGGCCAAGTCCTCTGGCTGCTCTGGCCTAGTATAGTATGGCTCCGGTAGTACAGAGAGGGTCGTGCTCCTGGCAGTGGAGACAAAAAGACCTGATGATGATAATGATGTCTGTTACAAGCATTTGAGGCCTCAAAAATATGTTTGTAAACAAAATTTTTCTGTTAACGAAATAAACATATATATTTTTGAAAATATATATGTATTAGTATTTACAAATAATTATAATATCTGCAAATTATTCTTAGATACGAATGATTTGCAGATTCTCCAGCGCAAGTATGATGATGACGTAATTGTACCTCTATACTTAGATGCGCCATAGATATGAAGTGCTATTTTTGAAACGCGGAGTCACCTAAACGAATGGTTTTTCCATACAAAAAATCGTTCGTTTAGTGACTCCGCGTTTGAAAAATCGCACCAATGGCCGGCGATTTGCAATGCACATGTTTATATCTACATTAATGAAGTTCTTATTAGTCCACTGGTTTTCATAGCCGATTGAGTGGCGGACGGCGCTTACAGACGCCCACCGCAGTCCGCAAATTAATATCACTACAGCCGCACTATGACTGTTCACTTTAAACATTTCACATATTGTCCATGAGAATGAGCATTTATATGTTATAAATGCTCATTCTCCAATACATACAATACATAGCGTCATGGTGGGCGAGAAGATGGAAAAGCAATCAAAACAGTGATGGGTTGCTAGCCGCATCGCCTGTTAACATGATTCGCATTTTTGCCCATTCCCTCGATCGGCTTTTACGATCTACCCTAATTAAAGTACCAAATAATTTATTTTTGACCCAGGAAAGTACCAAATTCATTAGATGGACCGATATACCTTTATGTGATTTATGTCTACTTTGTCGCACAAAACCATTCGTAACCGTGTCCCAATCACTCGATTCACTCGATACAAACGACTTCAACGCGCCCGCTTCAGTTTCGAACGACTGAAACCCGCGTTGCAAAATAGAACCTTCAAAGACAAAACATCAATTTGAAAGTTTGAATTTCGAATGAAATACCACTAATTCATTATTCATGAAAATTATCCAGTGTTTGCTAAAATCCTTGTCACCCTAGCGAATTGGTTTACTTTTTTTTAGTTGAAAATAAACAATGAAAATTGAAATACTAGTTTCATTCCACGCTCAAATAAATTAAGTAGGTATTTATATTAGAAATAAACTTACAAGTTCTAATTTGACCTTCGCGGTGCATTGTTAGGTGCTTGGTTCAACAGGTGTTTTTTTATTAAGTCTGTTTTATTGACCTAACTAGGTAAGCAATTAGTTTAAACTTGGGAACCTATAACTACATAAACATTATCACATCTTTATATCTTAAAGTACAGACGAAGCTTTCTTCATCATCAGGTCTTTTTGTCTCCACTGCAGGAGCACGACCCTCTCTGTACTACAGAGCCATACTTGGCCCGAGCAGTAAGAGGACTTGGCCTACACTCCTCGTTGGCCAGACGGGTTGGAGAGGTCTCATTGATGTTTATAAGTTTTGTTTAGCTTGTATTTCCTAAGTCGCCTTCTACGACATCCACGGGAGGACTTGGAGTGGCCTATTCTACTCTGCGCAAAACCACACGACAAGGACTCTTCCTAATAGACCAATTTTAGCTTGATCGTGGAAGAAGGTGGAAAAGGAAAATTAAAAACAGATTTTCACCTATTCCCTCGATAGTCTTTTACAATCTGCGCGGGGAAACAAGCAGCTGGTACATTCAGACAAGCATGAAATAAACACCTACTATTTTGGCTATAAAACACCTGACTATACCAACGACTTTACGTAGGTGCAAACATCATCGTAAAGTATAAGAATAGAAATAGAAATACAAACAATTGCATATTAAATTCAATGCTTTAGAGCCAACGAAGCAGTAAACTTGTCTGGAATAACTTGAATAACAAGATTGTTAGAAGTTAGACTTACCTTTCCACTTGGAATCCAATAGGTGTTTTATACAGTCAAATCACTAACGCATATGTAAAATCCAATACATTATAATAATACGCCAGTTACAAAATCCATAATAAACCGATGGGAAACCAGTTTACGTGTTAGGAAATTCCTTTCGTTCCTACACTAAGTTACAACACATAAAAATACCTAATTGTTATTTAAAAGTAATAAAATTCTTGTCTATGAATAGTTTTTATTCACACAAACGCACTCACTCGAAAGTTATTTTTTTAAATATTTAAAATTCGGAACATTCACTACAATACGCGCATGCGCGGAACGATCGCGCCTTCGTTCGTCGAGGCAACGACTGTCTTGGGCCAACAAGCCAATCGGCGTCTTGCATTCTCCGAAGATTGGATTATGACACCGACGAATTCAGATGGTCATCTAATATGCTAAGATTAATCCGACTGCAAATACTTTTCATAAAATCGGGTTATAGTTTAACTTAACAATTTGCTGATTGAATTTAGACCTTAAAGTTAGCGCAATAAAATTTATTTCTGTTATTTTAAACGGCCTTTAGAAGGCTGCATGCAATTGTCACAGATAATTGAGTTTATTTCTGCGAGTAGTAAGACAGATTTTTGTTTAGCCAGCAATAAAATGAATGGAGTTAGAAGTAAAACGGAAAGTAAACTTTATTTTGTAGTTAATAAAGTTTAAATTATTTTGGCAGGTTATTATGGAGTTGTTCACCTTAGAAGAAATGCTATGGCCTCCGTTGGTATGTGGCATGCATCGAAAGCTCGTACAGAATCATGATTGGTATTTTATCGAATGATGTAAGTTAATGTGCAGCGCAAGTATATGACTTTAGCAAGTGCGATTCTTTTTAGGGTTCCGTAGTAAACAAGGAACCCTTATAGTTGCGCCATGTCTCTTTATCTTTCTGTCTGTCTGTCCGTCCGCAGTTCTACTTAGAGACTATTAGTAATAGAAAGCTGTTAATTAGCATAGGTATGTATATTAATCATGCCAAACATTGATGAAATAATTTTTTGAAGTAACCATAATCGTAGTGAAACTTATCTATATCTATCTTCTATATCTATATACATATAATAAAACAGTTAAAAAAAGTGTGTCTGTACATTAAATATATTTCCAAAAAAAATATTAGGGGCGATGGAGACATAGTAATAGAGTAAGAATTAAAAAAAAATGTCTGTCTGTTTGTCTGTATGTCTGTTTGTACACGCTAATCTCCGGAAATACTGGACGGATTCGAATGAAACTTTTTTTGTTATATAGCTATTAAGCCTGGGCAACATATAGGGTATAAATGATTTTGGAAAATGGATCGCCTGATGCAGAACCATAATGGTCGAGCAAAACTATAAGAGATATAAAAATATCGCCTTAGCAAAAGTTGTTTAGCCTGATGAGCATTTTTCAGAGACATAAAGTCCACGCGAACGAAGTCGCGGGCTTCGGCTAGTAAATAATAATATTCATAGTCACGTGAACTTATAGTCAGCATTCGTAACTACAGAACCCTACTCTGCGCGTGGACCGACACGCACTTTGCCGGTTTTTTTTGGCGTAAATTAATATGTTTACAGTAGTGACATCTGTTGGTGTTGGTGAGTGCAATAATTGAAATAAAAAGGATTTGCGCAATTTATATGTCATTATATGGTAAGGAAAAAGCTAAGCTAATAAGACAATACTTTTCACAAAAAATTAATTTTTTAATAAAAAAAACAATCTACTTCAATTTTTTTCAGGAGTTTTTCCATATCTACAAAGTTCTTCATCGCGTTCACCACTTGGGAGTAAGGGCTTTCAAATAAAAAAAGAGTCATCAAAATCGGTCTACGTTTGCTGGAGATATCGCGTCACATACAAACAAAAAAAAAACATACAATCGAATTGATAACCTCGTCCTTTTTTGAAGTCGGTTAAAAATATTTTTCATATTTCGACTTTTGTTCCTTCGGCAATGGACTGAAAAATAGTTTTAGTATATATCTACCTGGGTCAATTGATCCAGGCAGGATGTTCCAGCTTCGAGGAAGAGGTCTCTAGACGAATCCGACTCGGCTGGGCAGCGTTCGGGAAGCTACGAAGTGTCTTCTCGTCAAATATACCTCAATGTCTTAAGACTAAAGTTTACAACCAATGTGTGTTACCAGTGATGACTTATGGCTCTGATGATGATATTTTTGACCGAGCGAGCGAAGCGTCTCAGTTTCGAGATTAGCCAAAAATTCTTTTGTCCGTCTGTCTGTCTGTCTGTCTGTCTGTCTGTTCTCGCCTACAGGTCGCATTTCTTAACCGATTCTCATGAAATTTTGTAAGCAGGTTCAGCAACTAAATAGAATTGTTTTGTCGAGCCAGTTTTTTGAAATTTTTTTATATTGCGGAAATATGGGGGATTTAAATTTTGAAAGTGTTATATACCCGCCAATTCCAAATATTTTCAAAAATGTCATAAGACTTTTTTGTGACCATTATAAAAACGCAATTTTTTTATTTGAACAACTTTTTTGTCTGAACAACTTTTTTTACGTAATACTTGAACGGGTTTAGGATGACTCGCGAAGTCTAGCTGACTGAGCCGCTGACGGATATACAATACAAATCTTCTTACAAAATATACTCAAACTATTTAAGGGTGAATTAAGTCCGGGTTACTGAACAACTTTCCTAAAAATGCATATCTTACTACAGACACAGATCGTGTTATACCAGTGCCGGCAGGCAATTCGGCAACCAGCGCCGGCACCGGAGGCACTCCCTTTGGAATAATAATCGCGAGGTCTAAGTTCGTGGCGAACTACTAGTGTTAGACCTTATAGATACCTATTTGTACCCTTACCAACAAGGTATACCTATATTTTATGACATGATAATTTGCCAGGCTTTCAAAAAAGATGTTAAAAGCTTTACGTTCGATATCCTGTATTTCCCGGTGATCTGGTTACCCTACAGTCGAGAACACATACTATAAAGTTCACTTTAGATTAAAAAAATTGTGCTTTTTTTTTAAACTGCATTCAGATTGGTAGGGATGGGCACATTTCGTTAAACTCCATTCAATGGATTGGTAGGGATGGGCACATTTCGTGTAAGATTTTTTTATTTGACTACATTTTGGATGGAAGTAGGTAAATATATACAAAAAAATTCCGAAACTTTACCTAGACCTCAATGTAAATGCCACCTTGAAAATTATTTTCCTTATTTATTTAAAACTGGCTCACGTAGATTATGCATGCAGGTTAAGTATTTAAGCATTATTTAAGACAGAGCGTAACTGTTGGTTAAAATATACACTTAACTTTTCTTTCTTTAATTCCATCATTTGGTTTTCTTACTATGGCTGGAAGAAAAATACAGTCAAAGCAAAAAAATTATCTTTACTTTCCATATAAATTCGGTTATCATAACAAACTTATAATTATATTATTTCGATATTACGATCCGTGAATATTATAACTGTACGAATTTTGGAAACTTTTGGCAAAGATTATATATTTACTAACGTAACTTTGGACAATATTCCCGTACACATTTCCGGCAATATTTCGAGATATGGAAATTCAGGGGAATTACGGTAACATACATACATAAATAATATCACGCCTGTTTCCACAGGGGTAGGCAGAGACTATGGACATCCACTTGCTACGATCCTGACAAGCTTCTTTTGCTTCATCTAAACTCATGAATCTCTTCATACATGCCCTTCGGTTACGGGTGCGTATATTGGGAATATTCCTGTAATTTTACAATGGGACTATTCCTTTTTGGAATATTTCCAGCGGCATATCTATGACGAAAGTTTTCTCAATCATGCACTGAATTCACCCTTAAAATAGTTTGAGTAAATATATTTTGTTTGCCTTTATATCTGCGCTCGAAAACATTTATTAAGCTAAGTATTTCACATCAAGTAAAAAGCATCAGTGTCTAAATATTAATGTTTATATTTCCGTTCGAATCATGATGACTGGCATACATAGCAAACAACCCAGCTCATTTAGGATACAGAGCGGAACAAATGAACACATAAACAGACGTTTTTGGGGCAAGCTTACGGCGCGAAAAGATGCGCTGACGCATGGCAATTGCCAAAGTTGAAAGTGAAGACTGTGTCAATAAGGCTGCATTGATGAAAGTGATGTACGTTAGTAATTTATTTATTAAAAACTTTATTGATCCACATTTAACAATTGTTTACAATTGGCGGATTTGTCCCAGTCAACCATAGGGATAAACAGATAAATTGTTGCAGCGCAAAAAATTAAAACAATAAATTACAGCACAATGCAGCAAACAACTTTTTTTAACCAACTTTGAAAAAATAAAGAGGTTATCAATTTGTCGAGATCTTTTTTTTAATGTATGTTCACCGATATTCAACGGCGCCTGGACCGATTTGGAAAAATCTTTTTTGTTTGAAAGTGTGCACTTGCAGGGAGGGGTCGCTCCAAAATTTTTTATGTAATTTGGGGGTAACTATTCCGCTAGATAAAGCCACAATGTCGCGTGGCTCAAACGCCAACACTTCAGCCACTATTGTTTATAAAGTAAGCGGCAGGAAGTCACGTTATCAGCGCTAGGCCCGCGGTCACGTCCCGCTGTTGACGGAACTAGCGTACGTGAGTGACAGTCAATTTCTCACTCACATTTCAATTCACACTTTGTCACACAACGTCGATAGTTTTATATTTTATTTATTCACCACAGAATCAACAGCACTTTACAATACTATTATTTTATCTTATTTAACTACTAGCCCGCGACTTCGTTCGCGTGGACTTTTGAGATGTAAGCTACCCTATCTTCTAAGTTGGATCAAATTGCACACGGTGAGCAAATCAAATTAAAAATCGGTTCGGTAGTTTAGGAGTCCATCGCGGACAAACGACGTGACACATATATTTACCTACTATTATTTAGACGCCGTCTTTGATTTATTCCATGCTGGTCATAGATAATAGAAAAAACTTAGAAATGAAGTGAAATAAACTTATTTGCAAGCAAACACGGTAAGAAATATGATTTTACAGGTCATACCTAATTCTAGTGTACAGGCGTGTTGCTCCAAACATCGTCATGCATTTTTTTTAAATATTCATGCTTCTAATTTACAAAAATTTAATAATAATGGTCACTTTTGAATTATATCATGCGTGTGAAATGATTTTACAACAATAAAGGATACATTTAATTACTAATAATAATTAATTATGTCTAATGATTTCATTATAGGGCGCCGTATTTCAAAATTTGAATGTGCCATCTGCTGCTTCTCTTCTTGCGCAGATCGTAAGAGCCGATCGAGGAAATAGGCGGAAATGCAAGGCGATGCGGCTAGCATAATATGACTATTTTGAATCCTTGTTCTAACTTCTCGCTCACCACCACGGTTTTGTTTGGTTTTTCGTGTGTAAGTGGCCAACATTGGTGTCAAATTTTTCAGGTGCTGCCACATACAATGACAGCCGGGACAAACGGCTAAAACATACCTTCCGAAGCACGGAGGAGCTCAATAAATTTTTATACCGTTTGTGGTCACCCATCCAAGTGCAGGCCACGCCCGATGTCGCTTTACTTACGAAAGCGGTAATAATGCGCGCTCACGCCAGGCCACCGAAAATTGCTCCTACAACTTTTTTGTATATTACTCTCGCGTTCAAAAATAGGTCTTCAGGAGGATTTAAAGGGTTGGTATCTACGAATGATAATTCTCGAATTAGGTTAGTATAGATAATGAGAGTCGAATATAAGACTAAAACACACATATTATTTTCAAAATTGCATTTATTTTTGTATAATGTACGCCTACGTGTATACAATAAACAATTTCAGACAAAAACAAGGAACATCTAATATTTTTGGAATAATTAGCCGAATGAGATCTTTCTTAAGATGTTTTTATTTTTGTAGATCCATTATATTACATAAAACTTAATACTCGCCAAAACCATAATAATAATAATAATACTTTTCAAAACGATTACTGATACCAAATTTACTATAATTACTAAAGTAGCAGATATACAACGTCATAGAAACTATTCGAGGGCCCATAAGTAGGCAAAATTAGTACCAGCTGCTCTCAGAGATGGCAGCACACACGCCTGGCAAAAAAGTGGCAAAGAAACTGTTGGATGCTTTAGAAACATTGCATTTCATATAATAAAATATCCTTTGGGTTGAGGATAACCTATCCAAGGATTGGTTCTGGTCTACTCTTTGAGCGGCAGTCGCTGTGTAAAACCAGTAACCTCGTCAAATCACCTTGGTTAGGTGGTGACCCCGGGCTCTGAAGCGTTACCGCTGAGGATGCAACCGGGAATCTGCTCGGATGATGGTGATGATGACAATCACTAATTATGTGAAAGATCTACAATAATAAAAATATCAACGTCACAATTTTGCCGTTAAATTTTGAACTTCAAACAATTTTGTACTACGCAAGTGTCTTATTCTATAAAATAATACTTTTAAGCTGTTAAGTAACTAAGGTTTTATCAAAGCAATTATAATACAATCTACAATGAGTACGAGTACTAATATAGAAAAAAGCACATTGAAAATTAAACCTAATGCCACGTGCATAAAGTTTATATTTCCATAATACTTATGATTAAATACGTAACGTTCCCAAAATGTACCTACCGAAAGTTATCTGTATCCCTTTCCCGCAAACTGCCAGTGTGATAATGTAGAAAGGGACAGTGATAACTTTAGGCAAAGAAGATATAATAACTAAAGTAACAGATACCCAACGCCATATAAACTTTTGGAGGGCCTGTAAGTAGGCAAAACTGGAGTTGCGGGTAGGCACACAGAGATGGCAGCACACACGACTAGCAAAAAAGTGACAAAGGAAGTGTTGAATATGCTTTAAAAATATTAATTGCATTTTATACACATACTCAAGTCATATTTAATTAATTACAGTAAGTACTACTTTATTTAAATAATAGGAATAAAAGTAATATTTTAATTATTACCATAAAGCGCCATCTAGTGATAAGGAAGAGAAATAACTATGTTTAAATGGCGATGGGTAGGTATGCTTTAGGTTTAGTTTTCGGGAACGACGTTAAACTTCGTAAGCATTCTAGATTGTATATAATTTCTTTGGGTTTTATCGACTAGATTTACACCGATATACATAAATTACTATTTAAAATAAAATACACAACTAACATCAATTCAAAATATACATGGAATACATTAAACTAAACAAGGAAATAAGTCTCCGATTTTGTTATAAATAATGGTGACAAAATACTCGAGAAGTTTCAATACAAGTGGAATTTTTTACCACACTGCGTCACAAGGAGGGTTATGTTTTTCGAGTGCACACATAAACATAGACCTAGATTGTTTTACCTTAAATCTATGTATGTATGTATGTATATAGTTCTATGGGTCGCTCTGCAGCCTTATGGCTTGATGAATATAGCTTGAGAACTGTCATTAACACTCATCGTGGCATTCGTGACGTAGTCTTAGGCCATCGTGGGAAGAGAACACCTCATATTATTATACCCAATGGCCTGACACGCTTTGATGGAGCGAGATAGCCTTATTGCGACTTCTAAAAGAAGAAAAAGAAAAAAGTGCCGTGTTTTGTCCTTATCACCGACTGAACATTCGTTCATAGTCGAGTTATATGCACACTTCAAATTGCATATACTTGAAGTTTACCTATGGCCCGACCATGAAAAACATACATGTAGTATCATTAGGGCCTCCGCTAAGTTACGCGCACGCGGCGGGTTCAGTCTATCTCTGTCACAAACGCTACGTGTGACAGAGACAGGTGACCCGCGACGGATTCTGCTATCTCTTTCTCATGTAGAGTTTGTGACAGAGAACCGAACCCGCCGCGAGCGCCCGCGTAACTTTAGCAAAGCCCCTTAATATGTCTGTCTCTGACCCCCGGTTGCCCCCTCGGTGGCAAATCTACACTACTTGTATATTCTAAGTCTTTGATTATACCATGCATCCCAAACGACAAAGTAGACTATAATACAAACTATAATCACTATGCTTATTTCTAGTATATCTCACTATTAAGATGTATGTTTTAAGCTCTATACCAAATTCCATTCGTCGAATTCTCATTTCGTCTGCAACGATAGGAGAAATTCCATTTTGCATTATTTCAAGAAATATGAAAGAAATAGAAAGAGAAATATGCACCTTATATCACTTGTGATAAAGCTTGGTTTGAAATGACGCGTAGCTTCTGATGGGATGCCAAGCCGATCCAATGTAGCGCGGCCCTGAAAAGAACAATTTTCTTCTTCCTGAATACTATGCCTCGCCTGTATGCCTCTCTTACATAAACATCTCTCACAGACCTACTGGAAGAGATCTCTTTTGAGATAAGTAATGCCTTTGTACAACTTTTATTTTATGTATGCTCTGTATAGATTTTCCAAGTACATCAATTGGTAAATAAATAAATTATGTCTTGTTTTTTTTTATAATGAATAAAACTTTATCTTTCTTACACTATTTTTAAATACGGTCAATTTTATAAAATTCCAATTTTCACGCTTCTTTCCACATTTCTATTATCATCATTAAAAATGCATTCTTTTGAATCACTTAGAGATTTACATACATCCAAATATAATGAAATAGGCTTGTTTTCGACAGTCAGCCACGGTAAACGACTTTAGTTCTTATGTTAGTACTAAGGTTTATCCTAATACTGCCCAGCTAAATATGGATGTTTAAACAAAAAGTTAAAATAAAAAGGTTAAGAACTTAGCGGAAGGAAGAGAGATATGGAAAGCACTCCACCGACAAGAGCCCAGCTCTTAAATATAAGAAGAAGAAGAAACAAAAAGTTAAGTACGGTAGACGATTAACATCCTTACGGCTATGACTTTAAGGATCAAACTGGCACTAAGCAGCTAAATACGGATGTTTTCTAGAAAAATGTGGAAGTGCTGCAGAAGAATTTTATCCATACATCAATGACTTTAAGGATCAAACTGGCACTAACCAGCTAAATATGGGTGTTTTCTAGAAAAATCTTAAAGTACTGCAGACGAGTTTCTTCCTTACGGCTATGACTTTAAGGATCAATCTGGCACTATCCAGCTATCGTACACTTCTTGCCAGTCGATGTGTTTGAAGTATGGGTGTTTCTTGATCTCTTCAATGCCGTCTTTGCCGGCACCCAGTCGTTCTGCTGGCTCGTAGGTTAGAAGCTGAATAAAAAACATTATATTTAAGTCAAAAATGTCTAAAATCATTTCTTTGTCTTTGGATATGTGTATCACTTGATAATTGTCAATTTTTCTTAGATTTCATAATCATTGCAGACGATTATTATTCTATATAATCCGTCTTTTAGATTATTTAAAAAAATGGACCCTATATGTTTCAGTTAGCCAAAAAAATAAAAATGTATGCGTGTTCCTAGTTCGTCGCTGAAGTCGTATGGGTTACTCGCCGATATTAAGTTTTAATCTCTTCGAAATTATCTCACCGAAAGCTCTCTGTCGTTGCGCGTCCGCTTTTATATACGCCTGTGTCGGTACCTAGATATTTCCAAAAAAAATATCTTGACCCCTCCATGACCCCGACTTAGAATGTTTTAGTGTTGACCGATGTGAACTCGGGATTATTCTCGATCATTCCACAACCTTCTATATAATTCTTTAACATTTTGGATTATTCTTAAAACTGCTAGAACATTTTACATTATTCTGGAACTTGCTAGACTCTTCTGGAATGTTCTACTTCTAGTAGCTTCGTGACAATAGTTACCTGCGTTAGCAAAGACTCCACTTCCACCGACAGCCCGTCCGGTAGCTGCAGTATCGTGTGACTTGTGAACACACTCCTGTGATAGTACGACAGTGGCTGGAACGATAGTAATGGAGTTAAGTCTATGAGAATCCTTTACGAATTTTATTGAGAATAGAATAGAGTAGAGCTATGCATAACATAAAATATTTAAAAGAAAAGTACACTCTTCTAAATTAATTTATCCTCTTTCAGTTTCACCATCATCATTCATAGTTTGTATTCGTATGTATGTTTACGAATGTACATAAATCTATATACATATAATAAAACAGTAAAAAAAGTGTGTCTGTACATTAAATATATATCCAAAAAAAATATATGGGGGCGATGGAGACGTAGTAATAGAGTAAGAATTTTAAAAAAAATGTCTGTCTGTTTGTCTGTTTGTCTGTATGTCTGTTTGTCTGTTTGTACACGCTAATCTCCGGAAATACTGGACGGATTCGAATGAAACTTTTTTTGTTATATAGCTATTAAGCCTGGGCAACATATAGGGTATAAATGATTTTGGAAAATGGAACGCCTGATGCAGAACCATAATGGTCCAGCTAAAGTATAAGAGATATAAAAATGTCGCCTTAGTAAAAGTTGTTCAGCCTGATGAGCATTTTCCAGAGACAAAATCCACGCGAACGAAGTCGCGGGCTTCGGCTAGTATATACATATATGTCATAAATGTAGGTATGTGTATGTATTTATTACGTATAATTGTGTTGTTTTATTTAGGTAATTTTACGCCGCTACCAAATCTCTGTTTATCCCTATGGTTGACTAGGAGAGAACGCTTTTAGCGTAAAGTCCGCCAATAAAGAAGTTTCCAACAAATCAAATCAGACACTTTTTTCTAAACGTCAAAACAAACATTTTCTATGGAATTTGTATGAAATAAAAACGAATGACGTCATAGTTTCTTAGAGTAAATAGCGCTCTTTTTTCCGCATTATTAAATCTTATATCACGTTGAAAATGGATATGATCAATGACAAGTGACATTATTTTGTGACATTTTATTCTTTTAACAGTGCCAAATAATTTATTTTTGACCCAGGAAACTTGCTTATTGTAAACAATTGTATATTGTGGATTAAAACACAAGAAAACTTGCTTTCTCCATGGTCAGACACTAGCGTCAAACTAATAACCCCTTTGTTTTGTCGAGGGTTAAAAAAAATGAAAATACTCACCACTCCACACAACAATTCATACATGATAGCCCCAAAACTCCAAAAGTCGCATATTTTGTCGTCACAGGGCTCATTGTCCTCAAACGTGTGGTTATACAGCTCTGGGGCTATGTACATATTGATAGAGTTGTTGAGTTTGGATAGCGTCATGTCTAAGCCGGGGTAGGATATGAAGTAGGTCAGGATGATTTGCCCCCGGTCGCCTAGCAGGATGTTTGACGGGTTTAGATCTCTGAAACAGAATAAAACATATATTACTTCAAAACCCTACACAATTGATTTTGATAATTGATGATTATTAAAATATCTCAAACAAAAAAAAATCTAAATTAGCTGTATGTTAAGTCTGGGCAATATGGTAAAATGACTTTGACAAACGGAACAGCTGATGCAGAACCATAATGGTCCAGCTAAATTATGAGAAATATAAAAATTATGCATTAGCAAAAGTATTTTGCGGAAACAAAGTCCACGCGAACGAAGTCGCGGGCTTCGGTTAGTATATAATATAGGAATCACGTAACTTATTAAGTGGCCTTCGACTCTAAAAAGTTAACGTGCCGTGTGGTTTTCGGCAGAGTAGAATAGGACCACTCCAAGCCTTTCCGTGGATGTCGTAGAAGGCGACTTAGGACATACAAGCTAAACAAAGGTTATAAACATCGATGAGACCTCTCCAACCCGTCTGGCCAGCGAGGAGAGTAAAGGCCGAATGCTCTGCCTACAGTGGCCAAGTATGGCTCTGTAGTACAGAGAGGGTCTTGCTCCTGCAGTGGAGACAAAAAGACCTGGTCATGATGATGAAGGCTCCAGAACCATTTGTAGGTACACAGAAGCGTTCACGGAATGCAACGTGGCATGGTTGACCTGCAACGACCTCAGTCGGTCCGCGCCTGCTGAGCGACAACCATTCCTGTCTGTCGTCCGTGAATTGTCCGAGAATAGTCCGTGTATTGTACGTGTATTGTCCGTGTATTGTACGTGTATTGTCCGTGTATTGTCCGTGTATTGTCCGTGAACTGTCCGTGTATTGTCCGTGAACTGTCCGTGTATCGTCCGTGTATTGTCCGTGAACTGTCCGTGTATCGTCCGTGTATTGTCCTTGAACTGTCCGTGTATTGTCCGTGATCGTACGTGTATTCCTGCAGAATCTGTTCGTGGATTTTTATGTACTTGTGTCAAGACTCTCAGTGTCAAGAAATATACTGAGTGTTTGTCATTCCGCTTGATTTAATTCGAAACTCATATGAGTGATATAAACCCCTACACATTGAAGAATCACCGTGTACAGCTGTTTGGTGTTGTATGACCGTATTTACCTGCAAACGACCCCGCTGTTATGTAAGCTCTCTACCGCCGTGAGTATTTCGGCGCCCCACTTGCACACCGCTGACGGGGGCAGAACGGAGGCGGGCCGCGGCGATAGCTGGAACGTCTTTTTTTTATCATCATCATCATTTCAGCCGCATAACGTCCACTGCTGGACATAGGCCTCACCCAAAGATTTACAAAATGACCGATCTAGAGCGGCCTGCATCGAGCGCTTTCTAGCGACTCTGGTCAGGTAATTTATTATTATTATTATATTTTGATTAAAAAATAAATCCGGCTGCTCTGGCCTAGTATGGCACTGGTAGTACAAAGAGGGTCGTGCTTCTGCAGTGGAGACAAAAAGACCTGATGATGATGAAAAATTAAATTGATCACATTCAATAGAGTGTTTCGCGAGCCAGTGTGGTGTACGGGCCTTTAGTCATAAATAAATCTATACATATAATAAAACAGTAAAAAAAGTGTGTCTGTACATTAAATATATTTCCAAAAAAAATATTGGGGGCGATGGAGACGTAGTAATAAAGAAAGAATTTAAAAAAAAATGTCTGTCTGTTTGTCTGTTTGTCTGTATGTCTGTTTGTCTGTTTGTACACGCTAATCTCCGGAAATACTGGACGGATTAATAAATAAATATATAGAGACAAATTACATTGATTCGAATGAAACTTTAAGCCTGGGCAACATATAGGGTATAAATGATTTTGGAAAATGGAACGCCTGATGCAGAACCATAATGGTCCAGCTAAACTATAAGAGATATAAAAATGCCGCCTGAGTAAAAGTTGTTCAGCCTGATGAGCATTTTCCAGAGACATAAAGTCCACGCGAACGAAGTCGCGGGCTTCAGCTAGTAATAAATAAATAAATAGGGACAAATGACACTGATTGAGCTAGCCCCAAAGTAAGTTCGAGACATGTGTTATGGGATACTAACTCAACGATACTATATTTTATAACAAATACATATATAGATAAACATCCAAGACCCAGGACAATTTGAAAAAGGCCATTTTCCAACTTGCCTTGACCGGGAATCGAACCCGGGACCTCTGGGTGGCGGACTAGCATGATGACCACTACGCCACGGAGGTCGTCATCAATCATATCGCCCAGTTATTATTTAGGTTTATCAGGGTCAATCTGTCCAGTACTGTCTGCACTAGTTTAGATGTTTATGGCAGTCGCCAAGCTATGTCAAATGCCTTTAGGCAGCTTGGAAAATCTGACACCAGTTTTGACCACTTCTTTCTTTATCGTGTGTGTTAGTGACTAACACTAGTGTCAGAGTTTTTAAACCACCTTAAAGGCCTCTGACATGGTTTTTAGGTAACGACCAATGTTAAAGATAGTGACCGGGACCGACGGCTTAACGTGCCCTCCGAAGCACGGATCATCTTACTTATCAGACAGTCAGGTGATCAGCCTACAATGTCCTAACCAAACTAGGACGACAACACAAAGTCGTTGCCCCCGCCGGGAATCGAACCCGCGACCTCCGGGTATGAGCCGAACGCTCTAACCACTACACCACGAAGGCAGTTCAGTTGACCACTTACACACACGAAAAGCAATAAAGACGAAAAATAACATTTAAGGTCTGTGCGTTTTCTCTGTCTTTCCCGTTGGGGATAAAGACGTGATAATTACGTATGAATGTGAGAAAACTTACCCTATTCTTCACTGGAGTCTCCACCCTCTGATTATCCACCTTCGCTGGCTTCACTGCAACACTCTCAACCTTCTCCACGACAGTCTCACTCAACACCCGATCAACATTCTTCAACAACCTCTGAGAATTCACCACCAATTCCTTCACCGAAATCTCCACATTATCCATACAGTCAGTCTTCACTTCAACAATTTTATTATTATTGTCAATTCTGTCGATATTTAAGTCTGTGATGTCAAATTCAATTTTAGGTTTGGGAAACACGTTTTCTAAATTCAACTCTCTTGCTGGGGTGTTAGGGATGCTTTTTGCGTAATTTTTGATGTAGTCGAACAACTTTTCGCCCGGAGCGTAGGATAGAATTAGGAATATTAAGTTGGTTGTCTCGATATAAGCGTGGAGAGGGACCATGTATGGAATGACGGTCGGTAGGATTGGTTGGCGGGTTTCGTTGGTGCGTTGGAGAAAGTACTCGTCGAATTCTGTTAGGTTGTTTGGTACTTTTTGGATGACCTGTAAATTAAAAAATTTATTGTTAAACGTTATACAATACTCATATATGAAATATATTCTCATTGTGTAAACTCAGGTTATACAATGTGGAAGGGAAATCCTGTAATAAATCGAACCACGGGCTATACTAAATCACTATAGTATAATGAAATAAAAATAATGTAAGTGAAACAACGATTACGTTCGAAGTCTATTTATTTCTCTTTCTTTTTAACAATAATAATATACATTGACCTATCTCGCTTACACACAACTGTCAAACTTTTTTATCTACTCTTTCACTCATACCAGTTTTACCATGCATTCTGTCTCTTTCATTCGGAATACGTTCCTTTCCCTTACATGCCCTTTGAAATTTACATTTTTTTTTTCTCAATAACATTTTTAAATTTCACATTTTCACAATCCTTACAATAACAGTAAAAGAACAAGAAAAAATTTTGGCATTTCCATACTAAAATTTTTAACAGATAGGCATCAGACTGTTGATTTAAATGGCGTAAAATCGAACGGATCTAATGTTAAGATAGGCGTACCGCAAGGTTCAATTCTTGGACCTTTCCTTTTCTTGGTTTATGTCAATGACTTGCCTTACATGGTTGAGAAGCAGGCTGGCATAGTGCTGTTTGCTGATGACACCTCGCTTATATTCAAACTTGATCGACATAGCACAAACGCTAGCGCGGTGAACGGCACCTTGTCTTCCATTTCTGATTGGTTTTCTGCCAATAATCTCATGTTAAATGCGAAAAAGACTCAATGCGTTCGATTTTCTCTTCCCAATGTGAGACAGGGCTGCGTTGACATAATGATAGATGGTGAAAAACTCGATCTTGTTGAAAGTACTACCTTCTTAGGAATTACAATAGACTCGAAACTTCAATGGGGTGCTCATATAACTAAACTTTCAAATAGGCTTAGTTCTGCGGCTTATGCTGTTAGGAGAATAAGACAATTGACAGATGTAGCAACTGCTAGACTAGTGTACTTTAGTTACTTTCATAGTGTAATGTCTTACGGCATACTCCTGTGGGGGAATGCAGCCGATATTCAGACTATTTTTATTTTACAAAAACGGGCAATTCGTGCTATTTACGGGTTAGGATCTAGAGACTCACTCAGAGAATTATTCAAGGAAATAGATATACTTACCTTAGCATCACAGTATATATTTGAAAACATAATGTATGTAAGGAAAAATATTTCCTCATACAATAAAGTAAGCGATTTTACCGATAGAAACTTACGTAATAAGAATGACTTAGTTGCCCCGTTTTATAGGCTTAAAACAATTAATAAGACGTTTATGGGGAACTGTATACTTTTTTATAATAAATTGCCAAAATCGATCCTTGATATGCCAGACAAAAGATTCAAAACTTATGTAAAGAAAGTACTTTGTGAGAAGGCTTATTATAGGACCGATGACTACCTTAAAGACAAAAAAGTCTGGCTTGAGCTTGACGCGGGTCCCTCTAAAAGTTTGTAATATAGGTACTCGAAAATGTCATAATTTGGTACATTTTGTACAAACTGAATCTACAACTTGACATTACTTTAAAATTTTGACATTCTAAAAATTAAATTTAAATTATGATATGACATAACAAACAAAACAATGTATTCTCTGTCCACATTAACTTTAAGTATTAATTTAATTGTGAGTTGACGTCCTTGGAGAAGAGGTGCAGTGCAGTTTGTTACCGCTTCTTCTGCACTAGCGCTTTGGAAGCGGTAGTAAACTTAGCTGTAAGTAACTATTTGACGTCAACAATAGTGCAAAAAAATAATGACGATTATTAAGAGATATTTTAAATATCCTATGATAATAAAGATATATTTGATTGATTGATTGATTGAAAATGTACAGCCGCCCGCAATTTGTATGGGAATGCCGAAATTTTGTTTTAGTTTTTGACTGTTATTTTAATTTTATTACACTAAAGTGGTCTCGTTTAGCCGTATATATCACACACAAAGTATTAGTACCTGGGTGACCGAGCATTGCTCGGTCGGTTACATCTCAAACATTAACTAAATTTTATTAAACTTGTCTAAAAACAGTACAAAATAAAAAATTATATATAAACTTGAACATAAAAAAAACAAAAGTAAGTCACCGAGTGGGATTCGAACCCGTAACATTTTTTCTAGCGGTCAGCATCCTTAACCACTGAGCTAAGCAGATGGCGGCCGGCGCGAGAAAATTAGCGACCATATTCTGCGTGGAAAGAAAAACGAATAAAAACTCGAGAACACGCGTTTTCCCAAATACAAGACTAATCTAGATCGATTGTTTACCCCCAAAAACCCCCATATTCCAATTTTCAGCAAAATCGTTAGAGCCGTTTTCGAGATCACAGAAATTTATAAATATATATATAAATAAATATACAAGAATTGCTCGTTTAAAGGTATAAGATATCTATCCTCCCCATACTGATTTGATGCAAGTATTCGGTCGGTTCTACCAACTCCCTCTATCCCCCAATCCCTGATTGCGAATATCTCCTACACTCCTATATCCCTATCTACGAGTCCAACTGGTTTCTCGAACTATGAGAGTGGTATAATGAGGTTTGGCATCGCCAAGTTTGAGGAACTGAGGACGGTACACATACCGGGCTTGGTTTGCGAGCGTGATGATGCACTCACCAAGGTATACTTCATTCATAAGCTCTTGCAGCGTAACTGCTGGCTGGGCGGACTCAGAACAGAACAGAACTAAAGAGGTCTCGTTTCGCCTGTAATTCGCTTTATTACGGGTATGTCCCTTCCACGTTGTATATGATGTGTCACGAGTCAATACGGTGTGCGGGCCTGTAGTCACATTCGCCCTGATGAAGACCTCCGGATGAGGTCGACACATGTCGGCAGTAGCTGACTCTATACGTGGGTTACCCGTTTACTCATTCTCATACATACATACATACATACTATCACGTCTTTATCCCTAATGGGGCAGACAGAGCATTTTGGGTCTTGCGGCTCTATGCAGAGCCCAGGGCCGCAAGACTCAAAAGCCACTTTTAGCGTCATGGTGGGCGAGAAGATGGAAAAGCAATCAATACTCATTCTCATCGTTACTAATATTATAAATAAGTTTGTATATTTGTTTATTTGTTACCACTTCACGCTTTAACCACTGAACCTATAAAGATAAAATTTGATATGGATATAGTTTGATACCACAGAAAGGGACATAGGATAGTTTTTATTACGGAATCCCCACGGAGAGCGAAGCCCACGGGCACAGCTAGTATATATTTTAATGATAGTAAAGTAACAGTCGAAAAAAAAAAATTTGACATTCCCACACTTTTGTATTAAAATGCCAGATTCTTTTTTGGTTTCTGACTGTTATCCTACCTACTAATATTATAAACGCGAAAGTTTGTAAGTATGGATCGATGTTTGTCTTTCACGCGCAAACGGCTGGACCATTTTTGATAAAATTTGGTATGCAGGAAGCTGACGCTCTGGATTAACGCATAGGCTACTTTAGGCGCGGGTGACATCGCGAGGCTCAGCTAGTATTAATTATTAATATCATTTAACTTCAGTGAAATAGTATAGCTCGTGTTTCAATTTATTACGGGTATGTCCCTTCCACGTTGTGTACGTGAGTAACCCGTTAACTAACTAATTGCCTCCGTGGCGTAGTGTTAGAGCGTTCGGCTCATACCCGGAGGCCGCAGGTTCGATTCCCGGCGGAGGCAACGACTTTGTGTTGTTGTCCTAGTTTGGTTAGGACATTGTAGGCTGATCACCTGATTGTTCGATAAGTAAAATGATTCGTGCTTCGGAGGGCACGTTAAGCCGTCGGTCCCGGTCACTGTCTTTGACATTGGTCGTTACCTAAAACCATGTCAGAGGCCTTTAAGGCGGTTTAAAAACTCTGACACTAGTGTTAGTCACTAACACACACGAGAAGAAGAAGACCCGTTAACTTCTAATAAAGAACACCTACCTTCATAGCATAACAAGTTTGCTCAGTCTCATGCAGTACCAACATCATACTCGACCCTAGAACAGCGAGCACCCTGTACAAGGAGAGGTCTTCGTACGGCCGCTTCAGCATCGATATTGGTATAGGGCAGTGAAGGGTGCGAGTGTTGTCCTCTCGCTCTGGCAGCAGCTGTTAGAAAGAGAGGAAAAATCTAGTGAAAGTAATGTTTCTTACTACGGTAAACCTAAGAGGAAGGGTAATAATGACATGGAGCTGATCTGATAATGGAGCTAAAGGATGGCATAGGTCGACGCAATTCCATCGAATTTGGGCTCGTTTGATTCGTCTTGATTAGAGTCTTCAGACAAAAGCTTGTTTTAAACAATACTTTTTTAAATAATTACTTGTTTTTTTAATCACTTAGTACCTGGACGACCGAGCTTTGCTCGGTTATATCATATTCTGCGTGGAAAGAAAAACGCATGAAAACTCGAAACCACGCGTTTTCCCAAACATAAGACTGATCTAGATCGATTGTTTACCCCCGAAAACCCCCATATACCAATTTTCAGCGAAATCGTTAGAGCCGTTTTCGGGATCACAGAAATATATAAATAAATTTGACGACCTCCGTGGCGTAGTGGTCACCATGCTGGTCCGCCAGCTAGAGGTCCCGGGTTCGATCCCCGGTCAGGGCAAGTTGGAACACGGCCTTTTTCAAATTGTCCTGGGTCTTGGATGTTTATCTATATATGTATTTGTTATAAAATATAGTATCGTTGAGTTAGTATCCCATAACACAAGTCTCGAACTTACTTTGGGGCTAGCTCAATTAGTGTTATTTGTCCCCTATATATATTTATTATATTTATTTATTATAAATATACAAGAATTGCTCGTTTAAAGGAATAAGATTTTACCTAGGCTTCATTCAGTTCACTTGGTACATATAAGCACCATCGCCATATAAACATAATTATTTCTCTTCCTTGTTACTAGATGGCGCTTTGTGGTAATAATTAAACCATTAAAATCTTTTACTCCTATGTATTACAATAAAGTAGTACTGCAATAAAAATTGAAATACAATAAATATTTGTAAAGCATATTCAAAACTTCCTTTGCCACTTTTTTGCTAGTCGTGTGTGCTGCCATCTCTGTGTGCCTACCCCGCAACTCCAGTTTGCCTACTTACGGGCTCTGCAATAGACTATGGCGTAGGGTATCTGGTACGATAGTAATTATATTATTTTGAGTAGCACCCGAATGGCTTGTCCAATTTTCACAAATAAATATGAATAAATATAAAATAAAAATAAATATATTGGGACAAATTACATTGATTAAGTAAGCCCTAAAGTAAGTTCGAGACTTGTGTTATGGAATACTAATTCACCGATACTATATTTTATAACAAATAGATATATAGATAAACATCCAAGACCCAGGACAATTTGAAAAAGGCCATTTTCCAACTTGCCCTTACCGGGGATCGAACCCGGGACCTCTGGGTGGCGGAATAGCATGGTGACACAAATAGCATGGGGAGTCAAAAAGAAACCCAAACCAGCATGGAAGGTAGATTTTTAAGTTAATCCGAATTAACTCAAAAACTATATTGAAAGATGATGGGGCTCGCGACCCGTCACTATTTTGACTCCTTTTTCCATCTTTTCATCCACCATCACGCTTAAATTGGCCTTTGTTTGACCCAAAATGGTGTTACAGACAGCATTTTGGGTCTTGCGGCTCTAAACGCTGACTTTTCATTGGTTTTGGGAAAAAAAATGTCGTATGGTAAATAAATTCCTCTATCTATATACGTAATCCAAATTTGTGTATGACTTATGAAAAAAAAGTTGTGAAAATGATTTTCAGTCGAGATCACGTAGTTATAACTACCACCAAAACTGCCGCGTGACCTCGATGAACTCCGGCCGGCCGGCGGCGCCTAGCAGCGGCAAAACTAAATGATCACACGATTTTACTTTCGAGTTTTAGTCAACATTTTTTGTTTCTGAATTTTTATTTGGTCTAGCTAATTAGGTCTTACTAACGATCCTTAAGAAGAGACTATCGGCTCCAAAACCAATTAAAATCACCGTGTATATATGTATGTATGTATGAATATGACATACTTACACTACGCTCGGCATCACAAAGGTGATTCTTGTAGATAGCCTCAGCATACGACAGGTATTTGTTGGTTTTCTCTTTTATCAGCGCCCTTCTTTGCGGGTCGGAGTCACCTGAGGAAGAAGAAAAACTATTTTGAAAAAAGTCCATTTATTGAATGCTTTATGTCCAGCAGTGGACTTTCTGCGGTTGATATGATGAAGATGACGTCAATTGATAATTTATAAAAAATCACGTTATTTGTATTTATTTTATTCTGTTTTTAGTATTTGTTGTTATAGCGACAACAGAAATACATCATCTGTAAAAATGTCAACTGTCTAGCTATCACGGTTCGGTAAGGTGAGATACAGCCTGGTGACAGGCAGACACACGGACAGTGGAGTCTTAGTAATAGGGTCCCGTTGTTACCCTTTGGGTACCGAAACCTAAAAAATCATGAATTTGTTCATATCTTACGTTTGTACACCAAATATCTTCCATCACTATGCAGCATATAATCGCACAAATACAGAAAATCCATTTTGAAAGACCAACTAACTCAACTACACTACACAACTTAAATATTCGTCACTATTCAGAATGGTCTCACAGCACAACAATAAATACAGAACACTGTGCGAAAATAAAAACCCAAAAGATACTTCGCACCGCTCACAAGACTGTGTATCGAGACGTCTTCGTGTACGCGCGTCCTCTAGTCACATTCGCCTGATGAAGACCTCCGGATGAGGTCGAAACATGTCGGCAGTAGCTGACTCTATACGTGAGTAACCCGTTAATTCATGTTAACAAATTTTAGCGAAGATATTTAGCTAAGGATGCAATAGCGAATGCAAAAAATGAGTGGAAGATAGAGAGAGAGAGAGAGCGAGAGAGAGAAAGAGACAACGGATATATTAGACTAGCTTCTTCTACATTTAAGAGTCAGGCACTTCTCGAATATATATTCGACTAACGCGTGACACACTAAACTGATCGAAAAACTAGGTAAAGCCGACTAACACAAACGAAGAATCAGGCGATAACTTATCGGTTGTTTGAGTATACTGTATAAAATTTTACAGGGTGATTCTATTTAAACTAATACAGGCATATTTAAATATATTTAATATATATAAAAAAATAAGACTTCAATAACGTTATCATAATAATTTTTGTCATGTGCATCATCAAAGCATAATATTAAATTGAAGTAAATTGTTTAAATGTAACTTAAGAAGAACATTAAATATACAACTCTATTAAGCAAACTTACCGGAGTAGCCAGTTCAATATTCATAACAACATTTTGAATTATTTTACTTAAGAACCGGCCAAGTGCGAGTCGGACTCGCTCAGGCAGGATTCCGTATTATTGTCTAAAAAACCCCCCCTTAAATATTTATTCTATTCGGTTTTTAGTATTTGATGTTATAGCGGCAAGAGAAATACATCATCTGCGAAAATTTTATCTGTCTAGCGGTTCATGCGATACAGCCTAGTGCCAGACAGACAGACATACGGAATAGTGTCCCGTTTTTAGGGTTCCGTAGTAAACAAGGAACCCTTATAGTTTCGCCATGTCTGTCTGTCTGTCTGTCTGTCTGTCTGTCTGTCTGTCCGCGGTCCTACTCAGAAACTACAAGTACTAGAAAGCTGTAATTTGGCATTGATATGTATATTAATCATGGCGAAAAAGTCGTAAAATAAAATCTGAAAAATATTTTTTTTAGGTTAGCTGCCATACAATTAAGAGGTAGTCAATATTTTTTTTCTCGACAAACACATTGTGTGGGGTGTCGTTGAATAGGTCTTTCAAAAACATTGTGAGCTTGTTAACACCATGTTTGGATTTAGGGATCCGTTTCTGAAATATTTGGGTTTAAAGTGAAAATTTTTGTTGGAGGCAAGTGTCCCCCCCCCCCTCTATCTACTAAACGGTTATATATGGCCACGTGAAAAAATTCACAGCTATAGCATATATAATGTAGTTAAAAGGAAAACTATCAGAGCTAAGTAGGGTATACAAATTAAAAAGTTATAGGCGATCAACTTACAAAATGTACTCGGAAAAAGAAATTTCATACAAATTCAATAGATAATTAGTTTTTAAACGTTTTTAGTGGCATAAACTCAAAGTTGGCATTCGGAACTACGGAACCCTACACTGCGCGTGGCCCGACACGCACTTGGCCAATTATTACCCTTTGGGTACGGAGCCCTAAAAGCATCAAGGGTAAGACGCAAATCAAGTCAACATGTTCACTCAATTTTTCAAACCACCTGTACAAAGTTTTTGATAGATTTCACAATAAAATGTGTCACATCACTATCCACTTCAATAAATAGGTGTGTTGTGTTGAGCGATAAGAGAAAATTCGGCAGTAATCTTTGTTTTTTATCAATGTATTGATTCAATTGTTATTACTTGAAAATCTTGATCATAGGCGATGCGACTAGTAGCAACCCATCACTATTTAGATTTTTGTTTTATCCGTCAAAGTGTCATACCATTAGGAGCAACCCATCACTATTTAGATTTTTGTTTTATCCGTCAAAGTGTCATACCATTAGAGTGTAATTTACAAACGATACCCCTAAGAGAATATACGAACACCACAATAGACTTCGAAAAAAAAATATTTTTCAAATTCTGACTAGTAAACCACTTTTCCTTTAATATTTTTTATGTTCTTTTACCTTTAGTTGTACAATAAATTATTTATTTAAAAACTCGACTGAGAAAAATTATTCATTTTATTTGGGAAAATTATTCTTTCTCCCAATTAAATCCTTTGTTGCCATGCCACGAGGCCTCCAGACCTCTAAATCCAACCCTGTGAATGAATATGATAAACAAGGCAAAGCAATAAAAAATGTTACTCACTCTGCACTCCAATAAGCATCTTCTCAATGCCCGACTTGTAACACTCGAACGCCCTTTGATAATCCCCCATATCTTCACACCTCGCCGCCAGATTCAGCATATAACCAGCTTCGAACACATAACTATCTTCCGTCTTTGTCTTACTCTCAACGTTAGAGAGAGACAGAACACTCCTTTTACTATACAACGACACTCGCGAGCTACTTCGTCTCGAATCCGTTTCGCAAATGGAACTCAAAGAGTTCGTATCCGTATCTTTGGGCATCGTGTGGTAATCTTCGAATTTGGAAGTCGACGGCGCGTCGAAGTTAATTAAGTCTGGCAGAACTGATTTATTTTTCACTAGCGTTTTTTTCTCGACTGCCAGTTTGTTTAGTTCGTCAAAGAGGTCGCTATCGATGCTGTCTAAAGAGTTTATGGATTCGAAGCTGTCTGATTTGGATAGTTTTGGGGAGGTTCGTATTTCGACGTCAGCGGCTTCATATATGGGTATTCGGGAGATGGAGTCTATTTCGTCTGTTTGTGGGCTGTCGTCTATGAGGTTGCTGGGTGCGGGGCGTGCTGAAAGCATACGTTTTAGTGGTTAATGGATGCGTGATTGACTAATAGTTTGGTCAATGAGTGCTTATAAGGGGCATGTGGATGGAAAAGTCGAAAGCAGAAAGTTTGACTTAGAAAATTTGGACTATATATCCTGACTTTCCTGACTAGTCCAAAAAAAGTTCCTGAGCCAAACTTTCTGTTTTCGACTTTTCCATCCACAATTATTCGTTCATAGTCTATAAGGCAACGTTTGTAAGAAGATATATAGATAGATAACTCTTTATTGTACACCAAAAGAAATAATTTCACATTAAATGAGTACAATGGGCTGTCTTATCGCTTAAAGCGATCTTTTCCAGACAGTGGATGGCGAGGAATGTGAGAAAGACAAAGACGGGGGTGCAATTGACCGACAAGGAAAAATAATATCAAAAGCAAATAAAAACATGAATTTACACATTTAACATAAACTTACTTACACGTATTGTACACAATTACAAACTTAATTAATACAGGTAGCAGTGAATGACGCATACATTTTTAAAACGTTCTTTATCTTACTTTACGGCTACCGGTTATGCATTACGCGTTACGTGGATACGTTAACATCGATATGTTATTTGCGATATTTACCATTTAAGTGAGGTATGATGTTTTCTTCTTATTATTTAGACGAAAAAATTATATATACATATTAAATGTTCTTAAAAACACACTACAATACACTACAAACAACCTAATATTTACAAATAAAAAAGGCCCGGTAATTGGTATGATTATATGGGGCAGGAATGATGATGGTTACGTGGATATGCCATTCGCGATATTTACCGTTAAAGTGCGGTATGAATATATGGGGCAGGAATGATAATGGTTACATGGATAAGCCATTCACGATATTTACCATTTAAGGGTCCCCCGACCCTAGACCAAAATACAACTTTCCATACAAACGTAGTCTACGTTTTATTTCAAAACGACATGTCCGATTTGGGCAAAATTTTGTAATTTCAAAGATATTGCAATTATCTAGGTTTATATTTAGTTTCCGACAGTAAAAATATGAACTTGAAATAGAATATAGTGTTTTATATCATTTTTGACCATTAGTATGGGAAACTTCTAAATCGTTATATTTTCTTTCCAGTTCATAATTTTACTATAGGAATCCAGTTATAACCCTAGATAATTGCAATTTCTTTACAATTACCAATTTTTACCGGAATCTGACATGTGGTTTCGAAATTAAACGTGTACTACGTTTGTATGGAGAAGTCTAGGGTCGCCGGACTCTTAAGTGCGGAATGATTATATGGGGCAGGAATGATGAAGGTTACATAGATATGCCATTCGCGATATTTACCATTAAAGTGAGGTATGATTATATGGGGCAGGAATGATGATGATGATCTCTTACCTGCATGTTGAGGACTCCTGGAGTCATCGTCATCGGTCTGGTACTCCAGCGGCGGATTTTCTTCAATAGGTAGATGTAAGGAAGACCTGATGGCGTTGATGACTCCCCCCGTCCCCTCTGGTGCGGGGTAGCCGGTCTAAGAGAAGGTAGAAACACATAATTTGCTGTTTAAATTAATCTTCCACTCTGAAATAATAATATTTATTACGTTTTTGTCCCAAATGAGGCAGAGGGATTTTTTGTTTAGGTCTTGCGGCTGTAAGCAGACAGAGCCCAGGGCTGCAAGACTCAAAGAACACTTTAAGGGTGATGGTGCATGGAAAAGGAATCGAAATAGTAATGAGTTGGTAGCCGCATCGCCTGTTAACATGATTTGCATTCTCGCCCATTCCCTCGATAGGTTAGTACCTATCTAATATACACGCTGACTTTTCATTGGTTTTGGAAAAAAAAATGTCGCATAGTAAATAAATTCCTCTATCCATATACGTAATACAAATTTCTGTATGTCATAAGATAAAAAAGTTGCGTAAATGATTTTCGATCGAGACCACGTAGTTATACGCCGGCCGCCTACTGCGAATGTCGATGACCCCGGCCGGCCGGCGGGCGGTGTATGGCGGCGGTACTACTACTTGACCTCACAATTTTGCTTTCGAGTTTTAGTCAACATTTTTTGTTTCTGAATTTTTATTTTAACCAGCTAATTAGGTCTCACTAACGATGCCTATGAAGTGGCCTTCGGTTTCAGAACCAATAAAAAATCACCGTGTATAATATATGTACTCGCTGCTTCTGTATTCACGCAGTGTTAGTACACTGCGTGAATACAGAAGCAGCGATTACATACATACAAAGTTCCGTATCCAAAGGGTAAAAACGGGATCCTATTGCTAAGACTCCGCTGTTCATCTATCTGTCACCAGGCTGTATCTCATGAACCATGATAGCTAGACAATTGAAATTGTTACAGATGATGTATTTCTGTTGCCGCTTTAACAACAAAAGCTAAAAAGAGAATAAAATAAATATTTATGTGGGGTTCCAAACAACAAACGTGATTTTTATAGATAATAGTACGGAACCCTTTGTGCGCGAGTCCGACTCGCACTTGGCTTTATTTTCTCTTAAACCAGCATGGTAAAAACCTTATCTATTATAACACTTTAAATAATTAAATAAAACACATTTGTATAAAAATACTTGTGACCGTACTTCGAGAAAGGTGGTGAAATCTGTGCTGGTGACCAACAGCCGATGTTCCGCTATGAATTCCAGCAACGCTTTGATTGACTTCGCCCTTTCTTCTATCACCTGTAGGATGAAGAAGCATATTAAACACCAAAGACCCAGGATATTTTGAAAAAGGCAATTTTTCAAATTGTGCTGTCTGGAGATCAAACACAGAACAGAGCTCGGTGAGGAAGAAAAGAAGAGCATCCGCAAGAGAAGCAACACCAGGCGTGGTTCGCAATTGGATAGGTGACCATGTGGCATATAAAAATTTATCGAGCTCCTTCATGCTTCGGAGGCATCATTAGTGTCAGTTCAGACAGAGAGGAAAAATGGCCAAGCCAACTTCATTCTTATCACTCTAGACATACGATTCACGTCACTGAGCATACCACTCCGGAGTGGTCGACGCGCGCATAGTAATAATGTAGGTATATTTCCGATACCTAAACGAAGAGTAACACAGGCCTGGCCTGACCTTGAAGGAATAGAGGGACGGCGCACTTTTCACGTCTGCAGGAAGCGCATTCCACGACCGGGCAGCGAGAACCGAAAATGAATCTCCTTAGGACTGCAAGACACGTAGAAGTATGTATGTATGTATTGACCTGTTGTTGGAACCGTTTGAAGTAGCTGCTCTTGCTGAGCTCCGGGATGGTCCCCCGCAGGTGCAGCCCGGCGTGCAACACTCTCATGCTCTTGTGCAGCCGCTGGACGTCGCTGTAGCGCTTCCACACGGACACCACCGACACCGCCTCGGGGGACTCTATCGGGAACAACTGGGAACAAGAAGCTTTATGTACTTTTGTAGCAGAAGTAAAGTTGTTAATTAGATATCAGTTGAGGTTAACAAAATTAACTATAACTTCTATTTATCTATTTGTCATAATATATGTATAGTATTGTTGAGTTAGTATCCCATAACACAAGTCTCGAATTTCCTTTGGGGCAAGCTCAATCTGCATTGCCAGTATGATTTCTCTAAAAAGGATGGTTGGTTTTCTGAAAAGATATGGTTTGGCAAGTTGGAAAACAGCCTTTTTAAAATTGGCCTGGGTCTTGGATGTCTATCTAGGGAGCAGGTAAACATCTTTTCATTGGTTATGAAAAAAAATTGCGTATTATAGAAAATAAATTCCTCTATCCTTATATGTAAATTTTTGTATGAACAAAGGATAAAAAATGTTGCAAAAATGACTATTGATTGAGACCACGTAGTTACGTCCTTCCAAAACTGCCATGTAAACCCGGTGAACACCGGCCGTTGAAAGTGCTAAGTGATAAACCTGCCTTGTTTGTTTGTTAATAATAAATTTAATTGATTGTACTATGAAAACACAAATAACAACATACCTAAAGACAAGTAGATTTATCCCATAATGGAACCTCTTTCTGTCAACTGAGAAATGCGATATTGATATTTATAATTATTATTAACAGAAGATATAAAATTATTATTGAAATGGCAGTGGACGGGATACATAGCGCGACAAACCGATGGCCGTTGGGGCAAAAAGGTTCTTGAATGGCGAATACATACTGTTAAGCATAGGCTTAATAGTATGTATTCGCCATTCAATAACTATATATTATATAATAAATAAGTAGTGTTCCTATGAACACTACCCACAAGGTGGTCTGATGACCTGACCAAGGTAGCTGAATACAGGCCGCTCTAGATCGGTCATTTTAGAAATCTTTGGGAGAGGATATGTCTAGCAGTGGACCTTATGCGGCTGAAATGATGATGATAAATTATTATATAACAATAATATAAATATCCAAAGATAAATAAATGATTTGCCTTTGACTTTGGTAAACTGTTTCATGATTAATTGAATAGGTATCTCGAAACAAGGACTAACCAGTTGTGCAAGAATTGTGCAACCATGAGTCATAATACTAAATAGTAATAATTTAGATTCAATTCTCAAAAAAAACAAGGTCATGGAAATCACAAGCTAGATAAGCGAGTTCTTATAAAAATAAATATATATAATAGTTATGGACAAATCATACAGATTGACAGCAATGCAAGAACGTAGCAAAAAGTACTGTTTTTCATACCATGAACTTAAAAACCATACTTTTTCAGAAAGCCTACTGTCCTTTTTTGGGAAATCTTACTGGCAATACAGATTGAGCTTGCCGCAAAGTAAGTTGGAGACTTGTGTTATGGGATACTAACTAAACGATACTATATTTTATGACAAATACATAAATAGAAGTTATAGTTCATTTTGTTAGACCTCAGCTGTATATCTAATAATCAACTTCAATGTAAATAAATTGTATGAAAGTACATGATTTTAAAAAGAACAGAATTTCACATTCCAAGAAAGTTTTAATAAATGAAATAGAGAGTTGTTCTAATGTGTAAATACCTAATGTAAAACCATTTTAACCTACTTACAAACATATTGCTGATGTGAAAGCACTGTGGACACCTTACTTTATACCTTTCCAGTTATGTTTGTTATAATTATGTTCGCTTTAATGTGGCCTTGTTAATTACCTTGAAATACCTTAAACGTAATAAACATCGATTTGTACTTACAACAGAAGTTATTTTGTAAATAGTAAATCCATTTTGATGCCTCGATGTCTCGTCTACAGTAAACCGGTGTACCCACTTATCTTTCCCGGCCATTTTCACGTTTGTACAATCATCAACACTAATAAAACACTATGAACTAAGTGCAATACTTAAATAAAGACCCAATAAACATGATTATTTAGCTTTTTATCTGAATTATCCGCAAAAATAAGCAAAAATACCGTCACCCATTCACGACTTCAAGTACTATTTTGACATTTATGATTTGTTTGCGTTTTGACGTTTCGTTGTCAACACAAATTAATACGGCTAGTGTAAAAAGTAACCCGTGTTCAAGTCAGCCACAACAATTTAATAGCTATTAAACATGAAGGGATTATAACTTCCTAAATACACTGTTTCTATTTACACAGCATTTTAAGATATGTTTTATGAATAAAAAACTTGTAAATTAATTCATAGTAAAAGATTACTTATCTTTGCATATAACCTATAACATTAATTTCTGAATTATTTATAATTCTAGAATAACTATTTTTTATTTTATGTTTATATTATAATAAATGACTACAATATACCTAGTAAACAAAATTATTGTACTACTCCATTTGTTTCCAGAATAGTCCTCTAGATGGCATTACTTTACCGGAATGTAATTAAATCACATTCCGGTAACTAGGTGTCGCTAGTTGTGAATTAAGTTGAGAAAACGATAACTTAGTTTTCTGAAACTTTTTCTTAATGGTTTTTAACTATATAAGTTACCAAAATCTGTTTTAATAATTATATAATTTGGTAATCGCAATTATGTTCTGGGTTGGTTGCTGTTTTTCATGGTATTTAACGGAGAAAATCTTTCCCAGAAAAGGCAAAGGCAGAGGCACGGCAATAGGTCAAACTTGTGGCTTCATTACTTATCCCCACCTCTCCTCACTCAACCGAATGGCGCGCAGCGAGAGGTTGTGTTGAGTCGTTTTAAGTAATCTGAGTCGTTTGTGGCGTGTTTCTCTTGTCCTCGAGTACATTGCAACAATACTTTTCCTTCAAGACATGAATGGGACTATACCCTCGTGTGGTTTATAGTTTTTCAAAAATGTGTTGTTGACAATTAGTGAAGTGAAAAGTGATCGAAAAAGTACAAAACAACCGGATATCAACAAGATGGGTTCAAAAATCGAATACGTGGATTCGTCACATTTATACGCGACGAATTACGTTCGAAATTCGAAAGCTATTGGTGTTCTTTGGGCGATATTTACTATTTGCTATGCGATTATCGCCGTTGTTGCTTTTGTTACTCCAGAGTGGATTGGGGATTTAGAGACTGAATACCCAAGGAAATTTGGACTATGGCAAGTGTGTCGTGCTGAAGATGCTCTGGAAGACTGTAAAGGCAGATTGGATGACTTTTTATCGATAAACGGGTTGGTGTTCAAGATTGCGACTGTGTTAGTGGGTATAGCGGTTGCCCTGGCTCTATTTACAATATGTGCGATGCTGCTGTTCTTCTTTTGTCAATCGACGACCGTGTTCCACATCTGTGGCTGGCTGCAGCTCTTGTCTGGTGAGTGTGTTGTTTTATAATTAATAAAAAAACTGGATACTTTAGTTACTAAAGTATCCAGTTGTTTATTTAAGTGGAAACACTAAAGTTTAGATTCCACTTGTTTTCAGTAGTATAAAGATTCTGTAGATGACATACCTATTCCTTAATTTATGCGCATAAAAAGTCTTGATAGCTAAATCAATTTATCCTTTGGACCTGACATAGGTTCTGAATGTAATTTAAATTAAAAAAAAATGTGAAAAAAAAACTTATAATCAAAAACAACGTAACGCAATAGTTACAGGGTTAATTGCTTCTTGTATAAAATTTAAAATAAATTTTGTTATTAAAATGATTTGAATAAAGCCTATCTTATAATTACTTATTTCTTTCTATATGAGATAAAATAAATTTCGATAAGTTAATTAACTACTTACTTAACAATAAAAAACTAACAGTGTGTATTAGGAACAATTTCCGGAATTCCGATCATGTTTTATTTGCAATTAGGTACCTACAACCCTATACCAACGATTGTCTACGGTCTAGTCTAATCTCTACTTTCGTGCTAAGAATAGAAACAAGGGACCTATGATATCTAGGTACTTAGTTTATTCATCCTAACCTGCACTTGACCTAAACTGTAAACAAAACGAGAAAATTAAAATGTCAACATCGAAGATTCTTTTCATCTAGTTTCCAAAAACACACTATTCTTACTATGACTTAGTTTACATTCCAATCCAGTCGTTTCACTGCATACCAATTAAATTGACTCATAGAATGTATTAAATTCAATAGATAATTGTACCTAATGTACCTATCGTAGGTAGTAAACAAAGGGACCTTACAAAGGCCAATCGTCGAAGCGAAAGTTAAAGCTAAATGTCGACCTTGCTAAAACAAGTCCAAAGATATCTATAAAAGCTATAACACCGAATGGAATAGGTATAAAGGCAGGTGCAACATATCCGCTTACTAAAGCAGGTGTGGAGGATACAGCTCGGTGGCAGGAAATACTAGGTTTAATAGCCTTTTTATTTTAGTCTCCTAAGAGTACTAAATCAGGAGTACTGTCAGGAGAAATCTTGTAACTCTTCTTCATAACATAAACACCTTTGTGGCGAAACAAATGAGAATATCAATTTGTTTTTTGGTTCCGATTTATTATATCCAGAAAATTTTCTATTTTGGCATAAGTATTTGTTGCTTGATTTGAAATATGTCAATAAGGTCAAGTAAAAACCTTTTAGCACATTTGAAAACACATAAGTACGTGTCTCACCTTTACGAAACAGCGTTGTAAAGGTCATGAAAGTTTCAATTTAGGTACCTCATCTAGCTCTCGTAATCTAATCTAAATTACAGTAGATAGAAATCGAGACACATGGCAGCGCGTCAGAGCCAAGCTCAAAGAAAGGAACTGGCGATGCAGCAGTCGTGTGTTTTCACACATAATCTATACTCTGAAACTACTTACTTACTTGTACTTCAAACTAGAAATCTTTTAAACCTAAAAGAACATGAAATTTAGAACATAAGTACATTTTATAGCTTACCTTGAATCCAAAACAGTTATTGGTGTAACGTTTAAAAAACGAGAAAATTATAATTCATTCTCATAAACATGATCAAAATTATAACCTACTTCCATGACCACAAAATGTAAAATTTGACATCCAGGTATACTATAATATACATGTAATACATATACAAAGAAAAAACTCAACATACAGTGAATTTCATATTTTTTTTAAATTAATCCCTTTTATTAAATTAAACGAGCAAAAATTTCTTTTTTTATTCTTTCTGATACTGCTAAGCAATGATATATGACCAAAAACATACCTACTAGCATACTGCACGAAAAAAGTTGTAAATGCTAAAATTATTATTGATTATAATTATTGACGACAATCTGCTTTTTTACTTCACAGTTGGGTAAGTTTTGTCGTAAATATGATGATACTCAGATACTAGATACTTAGGAGATAATGCGTTATGAAATATTTAGTAGGTAGGTTCATTGAATTTTAGCACCGCGTCTTTCTTTAGGCTTTCTCTAACTTTTCCTTTTCACACCGCTTTTCTAACTACTGAACCACGTTCCGTAAGGTCAAGCTTGAAGATTGATTATCATAACAGTACTACAACCTTACTATAAGCAGCTCGGTGGCTCTTTCTCGAGCCCTTCCCTGTTAAGCCGTTTGTCCCGTTTGCCATCAGTTATGTTACTTATGATAAATGATAATCGTCAAGCTATGTCAGATGCCTTAAGATAGCTTGAAAAAAACTGACACCGGTGTTGATGACTTCAAACACAAATAACAAAATTATAACGCATGAATTTAGGTGCACACTTTAGACGTAAGTAAACCGCTTTTCTAAAGGTAAAAGATTATCAAACGTGTGAACTATTGGGAAACAAATCTTCGAATGAAAGAAGCAAATTAAAGATCTCCAGCAAGGTTCTTTCTCTGAAGTATTATTCAGTAAAACCTATTACTTCATTGACAGTTTTAATGGAATATTTTATTACTTCCTCTTCAATTATACGTACACGCTAGTACAGTCGGACTAATAGTACATCAGAACATGTATTAATTCTGTGGTAATAGGTAAGTCAAGATACAGAACTAAATTTACATACAAAATAGAATTTTAATCATCACTTATTTCATAGGTTACTTCTAGACTTAAAGTTTTATGAACAGACCTAAAAAAGTAATAAGAATAGCTGGATTTAATGGAGAGCCCTTTACAACTCAAAGATGCCTGTTTAAACAGGGCAGACTAGACCAATTTCTAGTACAATTACCTACGGAGTGAATACAAAGCATTATATAAATACTGCCGTGTGGTTTCCGGCAGAGTAAAATAGTGCCCCTACAAGTCCTCCCGTGGATGTCTTAGAAGGCGACTTAGGAAATACAAGCTAAACAAAGCTTATCAACATTAATGAGACTTCTCCAACCCGTCTGGCTAGCAAGGAGAGTGTAGGCCAAAGTCCTCTGGCTGCTCTAGCCAAGTTAAGCTCTGATAGTACAGATAGGGTTGTGCTCCTGCAGTGGAGACAAAAAGACCTGATGATGATGGTGCTGATTATTGTTTATGTTATTGATATCAGTCATCATTCGTAGTTCTGGAAGTGTAATCGACTCGAGAATTACTTGATAGGGACAAGACAAAGATAATAAGATTATCTGAATGTAGAATAAACTCCAATACAAAGATCTTTACCATTTTAATCCTTTAGAATATCAAGTTTGCGTGCTATATAACATGTTATTTTTAATTGAAGTAATATTCTGTATAAAGTAAAATCTAGTCTGATCTGAACATGCAATAATATAGATTAACTGAGAAAAGTTTAAAGCCTGCAATTTATCTCGAAACATTGTGAAGACTATAATTTTCCAGGCCACCATCTAGTGCAGTGAAAACTTGACCGGTTTGAGTTAAACGCACTAATGTCGGTTTTCTAACGAAAGTTTACTGAACCTCAGTGTTTGCTATATAATTTCTATATTGATAAATAATATAAGCCTTATTTTATAAGGCTTCAATCCGAACAAGCAAACTTAAAAATTTTACTATACTTATTTTTTTTCATAAATACAAAATATAAGTACTTAATATGGGTATAGATGTCTATTAGATCTATATCAAAACAGCGAATGGACAATTAAATACGATTTAAAACGTACAGCGACTTAGGTATGTAGCTACTAGCTACTACATTCACACTTGATCATAGCAGTGCAGTGAGTGTGCAAGTGTAAGTTTTATGTAATCCAATTGTTTCCCTGGCTAACTAGTTACTGTGACAGGATAAGTAAATGTAACACAACTACACGTCTTCACGAAATATGATCTTTTTTCGAAGGTGACACTATAAGTAATCGATATATGATACTATTACGCCGTACGCAGTACTAATGACACTTTATTCATACTTCTAGTTGTCTGATTATAATTATTGACACTTGCCCAACAATGGGACAAAACAGGTTAAGAAAAATACTTCTAGTTTTCTGATTATAATTATTGACACTTGCCCAACAATGGGACAAAACAGGTTAAGAAAAAATATATATATTGACACTTATTTACTTTCAGTTCTGTTGTTTTTAGGAAATCAAACAAATCTTAGCTTTCCGGAAAAACACAAAATGATGTTTCCGGAAACTCCGAAAAAACTTCATACATACCGGTAAACAAAAATTACAAGATTACAAATGTTTTTTTTTTTCATTATAATTCCGAGAAAGCGTGCACTGCAAATTGTCGGTCGATATTTAATTATACTTATGTCAACCTGAATTTGCGCAACCCGATGACGTTGCATTTACACAAATTCCTCAGTTTCATTGCCTGCAGTCTTTAGGCATGATGATTGAGCATTCCGTTTTCGGTCAGTCAGTTGTTAGGTATGGTAAGTACCTACCTCCCTAGTTTTTTTTATATTTAACCAGTGGCGTAGCTATCATAGGGCCAGGTGGTGCAGTGCACCAGGGCCCCAGAGCTCAGGGGGCCCTCTAGCCTCAGCTTTGAAAAAAAAATGAAAAATATAAAAAATTAAAAATTTTCTTTTTTATTTCAATTTCTATTTTTTTTATTCAAAGCAACATCACTAATGATAAAACTCCTTATTTAACATTTTCAACACATGCGCCAAGCGTCCTCGATAAGCATGTGCTGTTTGTTTGTCTGTTATCGTTATTTCAGTTATATGGTAGTTTGGATGAGTACGCCCGTAGCACATTGGATCAGCTCACGTGCTTGACGGTTCGCCTATTCCGCCCATCAACTTTTTAATGAAGTTTTCATTCGCTCTTGCCTTATATCAGTTCTTATTTATGATATTTGTGGCGATGTTTTCAACTTTCTGGGGTCTGGGACGTACTACAGTAGTTGATGCTGGGTGTGTCGCTGACTGTTGCAATTCGTAATTCCCTACGACCAGCCTTATTTCATCAAGTATCACCACTAATGCTATGATTTCTATTCCGCACATCCATCCATCTGGCACCAAATTCAGAAGAAATATTGCGATATAATTGGACCCACTTTTTCGCCCCAATCATCTGATCCTCCCTCAATTGATGGAGACGTGGTCTATTCGCCAGCTTTGCAAAGAAATTATAACGAAATTTGGCGTGCTCGAATGTGACCTTACGGAAGTGTATACAGCGATGCTACTATTTCATACAATTCCTGTTACTTCCGCGGCAGCAGAAAGATCTTTCAGTTAACTGAAGATTATAAAAAAATATTTAAGAAACAGCATTCGACAAGATCGTCTCCGACATTTATCGTTAATTGCAATAGAAAATGAGGCGGCATCAAAATTGGATTTGAGTGAAATTATAGACGTATTCACAAAAATTAAAGCGCGCAAGAGATTGTGAATCGGACGGGGAATTCTCTTAAAAATCGTTTTTTCTCTTAATTAATAAATATTCTGTATTGTCATGTGCGTCGTTGTTTATTTACTCCCTTTTTCTTCCATCGAACACATGAAGATTTTGATAGAGACGACGTATGGATTTAGCCTACTAGGGATGATTCAACTCACTGTTTCCTATTCTTATTCCCTAACAATAATTTTGAAGGCCAATATAAGTTCAAACTACGCGGAAAGAGGGGAGGAGGGCCCGATTCTCTCCCTATGCACCAGGGCCCTTGTCCCCCTAGCTACGCCACTGTATTTAACCTACTCCGCATTCCTTCGTGCTGACTTACGAGGAATTTGCCCAGGCTATATAACAAAAAGTTTCATTCGAATCAGCCCAGTAGTATTTCCGGAGATAAGCTTGTAGGTATAAGAACTTACTTTCATACAAAGTAAAACCATAGGTATGCATGGCATGACTATGGTGTGATTTTTGACACTACATTTTTGATAAGACCTACCTACATAGAATATTTATTTATTTATTTTATCAAACTTTATTGTTCCAAAGTATAAATATGTATACTTTTAACAAATGGCGGACTTAATATTCAGCTAGGTATCGTTAAAATGCGTGTCAATTAATTTATTTCAATGACCAAACTAGAATTGACTAGACTATGTTTCGAGATAAATTGCCATCTCCTACTTAGTTCAAAGATTCAACATTTTTGTATGTAAGACCTACCTAGGTAGGTATTTATAAACTATTACTCGTATCGTAGTGCTCCGTTTCACCAAAATGCATTTGCAAACCAATCAAAAACCAGTAACACCTCTGAGCTCTGTATTTATAAACACATTTGCCTTACTTTTATAAACAAAACTCCAAACCCGCATGACGGAACAAGTACCTACCTATATTGTACAGCTATAACTACCCATCAACATAGACATAGGTTACTATAGTGCATCTGTACACGACAAAAAAAAAAGAAAAATATGACTTTTTCTGAACCAAAGGTTTCATTTGGCAGGATTGGTCTTTGGGGCCCTAAGATGGGTTTTCAAAGTAGATCCACCTGGATTTTTCGTACAGGTGGAGGAGGATAGGTAAAAAAAATTTTTGTTGAGACAAAATTTATCACTTTTGGTAAACTCTAAAAAAATATTATAAAGTAGACAATATTTTAATTTTTTCAAGTGTTTATGACGGGATCTTGTAAATTATGTATAACAGAATGGCTTCACGAAGTGAAATAACTATTGTAAGGCCAATTTTTTTTTAGGGTTCCGTAGCCAAATGGCAAAAACGGAACCCTTATAGATTCGTCATGTCTGTCTGTCTGTCTGTCTGTCCGTCCGTATGTCACAGCCACTTTTTTCAGAAACTATTAGACCTATACTGTTGAAACTTGATAAGTAGATGTATTATGTGAACCGCATTAAGGTTTTGACACAAAAATAGAAAAAAAAACAATAAATTTTGGGGGTTCCCCATACTTAGAACTGAAACTCAAAAATTTATTTTTCATCAAACCCATACGCGTGGGGTATCTATGGATAGGTCTTCAAAAATGATATTGAGGTTTCTAATATCATTTTTTTCTAAACCGAATACTTTGCGCGGGAGACACTTCCAAAGTTGAAAAAAGTGTGTCCCCCCCCCGTAACTTCTAAAATAAGGGAATTATAAAACTAAAAAAAATACATGATGTTCATTACCATAAAAACTACCAGCGAAAATTGGTTTGAACGATATCTAGTAAGTAGTTTTTTTTAATACGTCATAAATCATAAACGGCAATTTACCTTTCATTTAATCAACTCAAATATAAAAACTCAAAAAAAAAAACATACTACAAGACTTTTATATTATGTTATTTGCTACTACGGAACCCTGCATGGGCGAGTCCGACTCGCACTTGGCCGTTTATTTTTGTTTTACACCGAATAAAATAGTTTAAGTTTTGTTGATTAACAATTGCCTAAATTAACTTTAAGATTGATTTCGAAATAAATTCTCTCAAATCTTATAAGAATATAGTACCTACTTCAAAGACGTTTTCTATTTGTAAGGTTTTTCTTTTTTATTATTATTATTTGTTTAGTTTAATTTAGAGTATAATTTAGATTTTAATTTAGTTTTTAATTTAGTTGTTAATTGAAATTGTAATAAATAATTAGATTGTTTTAAATAAATATCAGAGTACTTCAATATACTATATTTTATTTTCTAAATTACATACTTTAGGGCTAGCTATGTATAATTTTTCATTTCAACGTCACGTGTTATTTATAAATCATAATCCTAAATAAAATATTTAAGCCTGTTTGTTGCTCTAAATATTAAAATTTAAATTTAAAATATTTATGTACTATATTTATTTTTCATTTCACGCTGACTAATATGTCGTACAGATGATGTACACATTTGAGTAGCTTCATGTGTTTTACCTTCGGCTGACGGTAGCGGCCAGCCCAGATGACGGAGGCGTGACCTCATCACGGTTAACGAACCGCTATGCGACCGGAAAACTGAGTGAAGATAGCATACCATACCGTGTTAATTAGAGTTAGAGCTTTATGTTGTTCTCAGAGACATAGTAATCGTAAATACTGTACTGTAGACGTGTTTTTAACATAGGTACAACTCACAGATATAGATGTAATCTATGTCTGTGGTACAACTACTAGTGCCTTGCATCGTACGTAATTAGATGTAAGAGAGATTTATGTTGTTCTTAGAGACAAAGTAATCATATGTAATTGTATTTCGAACGTGTTTTTAACTATAGGTACAACTACTAGTGCCTTGCATCGTACGTAACCACAGAATTAATATATAGGTCTGCGATCGTATCTTCCGAAAGTATGATCAACAAAAATAAAATTTTCATACTAAATGTTTAAAAAATTAGACATTTTTTTCGCAACTACGGAACCCTACACTGCGCGTGGCCCGACATGCATTTGGCCAATTATTTAATAATTTCAGTTTTCACTTGAAAATAATGCATTTTAGGCATTTTGCTTGGTAGACGTTTTGTTCTTTAGGCGATTTACAACTTAGCTTTGTCTTGTAGACATTCGTTTTAAATTAGACACTCTAATCAAGCGGCCATTTAATTCCACAATTCTTTCAAATCATCCAAAAAAATCACTCAAGTGAAAACTAAACATAAAAATTAAAATAAGGCAATGAATGTGCGTTTCATTCAATGAAATGGCGCCATTACAACGGATCTTTTAGCGATAAAATTCTGCACGCAGCAGAAATGCGATAAAAAGTAAAAGCGGTGTGACATAATGAGAGATATAAAATAAATACATATATACGAACTGATCACACACATTGAGTATATACAGAGCGGAAACTCCTAACCTACTCGTAAGGTCCCGCGCAATATGCGCCCATGTTTCCGATTGCGATGCGGTTTTTAGGGTTCCGTAGCCAAATGGCAAAAAACGGAACCCTTATAGATTCGTCAAGTCTGTCTGTCCGTCCGTATGTCACAGCCACTTTTTTCCGAAACTATAAGACCTATACTGTTGAAATTTGGTAAGTAGATGTATTCTGTGAACCGCATTAAGGTTTTGACACAAAAACAAAAAAAAAAAATTTTGGGGGTCCCCATACTTAGAACTGAAACTAAAAAAAAATATGTTTCATCTAACCCATACGTGTGGGGTATCTATGGATAGGTCTTCAAAAATAATATTGAGGTTTCTAATATCATTTTTTTCTAAACTAAATACTTTGCGCGAGAGACACTTTCAAAGTGGAAAAAAGTGTGCCGCCCCCCCCCCCCCGTAACTTCTAAAAGAAGAGAATGATATTACAAAAAAAAATATATGATGTTTATTACCATGAAAACTACCAGCGAAAATTGGTTTGAACGAGATCTAGTAAGTAGTTTTTTTTAATACTTTATAAATCATAAACCGCAATTTATCTTTCATTTAATCAAATCAAACATAAAAAAAACATACTGCAAGACTTTTATATTATGTTACTTGCTGCTACGGAACCCTTCATGGGCGAGTCCGACTCGCACTTGGCCGCTTTTTTTAACTTAAAAGCAAGTGCCCTTGGTTCTTAGCTATGTTTAATAAAAATCGGTTCAGCGGTTCTAAAGTTATTGGGGGAGAACGCTTCAAAGTCGGGGTTTTTAATTTGCCAGGCAAATAAACTTGTCTCAAAGGCTATAATCATAATTTACGGCATGGCATGCACAAGTGAGAACTGGGAGGGTACTTAGCATCACTTTTATATCGAGCAATTATACTAAATTTGCAACAATATCGACTCAAATTATAATTTATAAAATGACGGAAACAAATAATTTCGAATTTAGCGTAACCACTTCAAACCAGTTTTTGCCAGATTTGCGCGGAAAACGTGAAAGGGCCATTTGCTTTCGGAAACCATTGAAAAAGCGATTGATTTTGCAACGCTCATTGAGTGGCTCCATTCGGAGTGAACTGGAACTAAATTGGTGATTTAAATATTGAAGAGGCTATTGTAAAACTGTTAATTTGACGTGTCACGCATTTGGTGCTCTTGATGCAATAAAAAAAAATATTTTAGGGAAAAATTACATTTTTTGTACAAGCCGCATTTACTGCTCTAGGTGCAAAGAAAATATAAGTTTTTAGTAAAAAACATCATTTTTAGTACAAGCTTTTATAGTGAGGGCAAAGTACCTATTGACACAAATTAAATAAGCCCAAAGTCGATGGCATTGCGTCGTTTTATTACTGAGTTCCATCGACCAACTTCCATCTCCGTGATCAAACCCTTAGGCATCGTCAACCATTAAGTGCTCGTCAAGACAAATCAAACGAGTCCTGCTAATGAGGTTATGTGGTTTTATAACTGAGTTTCGTCGAATATCTCCCGGCTCCATCATCAGAAAAGCTCTTAGACTCCATAATATTATGTTTTCATCCGACTTTCAAAAGCTTACAAAATTTCAGCTAAATCGGTTGAGGATACTGGTTGAAAATTGAGTAGCAAGATTTGACCTAAACAAACATTCATACATACATACAAGAAAGGTACATTGCATGTTAAATAAAAGCTTGTAACATAGACCGTCTTATTATAAAACGAAACGCAGACTAAAATGATATTCATATCAGTGATGAAGACCTAAACCTCTGTGACCAAGCGTCATATTTTTAAGACCCCTCCTCCCCTAAAAGAGCCACATTCTATTCTATGGCTATATTGCCTTGTGTTGTGCTGTTAGTACCTAGATCGCAGGCCGGTTTTATTTTCCTAAGATGGATATCGAATAAAAATAGTGACAGTTTGGCTTTTATTACAAGCTTCACAGCAGTAGAAGCAGCGCACAAAGCTTATTTTTAGGCCCTACTCAAACATTTTAAATTTTGAAATAGATTTAATAAGAAAACTCGCAATACAGGACATGAAATGAGATCAAACAAGTAAGGCTCCGTTCAATTAGAAAGTAGGTACTTAGCCGGACGTATGGTCAGTCAGATTGTCACTAGACTTGCGATATACCTGTACTGTTACGGGATAAGCCCGAGCAAAAATTAAAAAAAATGAAATAAAAATCAAAATTAATTAAAATAAACAACTATATTGTCCTTTCTACAATAAAACAATAAAGACACAAAACTAATAATCTAGGGACAGACGCGGGTCCAGCGAAAAAAATTGGTAGACTCGTACAGATCTTGCGTTTACAAATAAAAATAAAACAGAACGGTGGTCAGTGGTTCTCAGGCGGAACTTATCTCGGTGAGGAATGAACAGGCACTCGGGGCAATACAAAATGGCAGCCGGTCAACAAACTTCAAATTGCACTGTCGTGTAGACGCACCAGGGTAACGTAGTCCTTCACCTGGGGTAACGAAACGCTTCACCAAGGGTAACGAAGTTAATTGGAGGTATTAACGCTGTATTGTACCTACTTACTCTTATAATTTTGTAGCTGATCTTGCGGCATTGGCACAATCATAAATTCACTATCATCCTCCCGTATTCCCGGTTGCATCCTCAGCGGTAACGCTTCAGAGCCCGGGGTCCGCTACCTAACGTAGGTGATTTGAGGAGGTTACTGGTTTTTACACTGAACGAATACCGCCCAAAAGAAAGACCAGATATAATCCTTGGATAGGTTTGATGAGCAAACATTGGATGGCGTTCAGGACTTTTACACATGGTTTTCGAAATACGGAATCATATTTCCTTTTGGATAATGAGGTAATTCAAGCCTGCAATGTGCTAACCATACTGGAAACAACTTGTCAAACTTGTCAAAACACAAAGTATGCTTTCCAGTGGGATTCGAACCCACGACCTCCGGCGGCGTTGGCACAAATTCCACAGGGAACTGACATTACCCGCGAAAAAAGCTAACACGGAAATAGCAGTTGTCCGATAGTATCATCCTATTTCTGTCAAACTAAATTAAACAACGCTCAATGTTGCTTAACACTGAAACGTGGACAATAAATAAAATAAATAAATAGATATATTGGTACAAATTACACTGATTGAGCTAGCCCCAAAGTACTATTATTAATTCTGTGCCCAAAGTAAGTTCAAGACTTGTGTTATGGGATACTAACTCAACGATACTATATTTTATAACAAATAAATACATATATAGATAAACATCCAAGACCCAGGACAATTTGAAAAAGGCCATTTTCCAACTTGCCCTGACCGGGAATCGGACCAGGGACCTCTGGGTGGCGGACTAGCATGGTGACCATTACGCCACGGAGGTCGTCAAACATCATCAATGCGGAGCTCCCTCAGCTTTATAAAAAAAAACAACCCAGTAAACTGCATTTTACTGCAGTACCATAAGTACTCATTTAGGTACATACTTATAATAATTTAAAAAAATATTTTGAAAATGACACTTTCCATGTCTTTGATATGACAGCTAAATATTAAATGACGTTTTTGCAGTTTATTTTTATATTAAAATAGTTTTTCTAATAATATTCTAAAATGGCTCAAGTTCCAACAAGTTTCCCTGAAGATGACAAATGTCCAACAATATGTGCAGACATTGGAGCATTCAAGAAAGCTGAGAAAAGTCCTGAAAAGGCCTTGGAGGAAGTCAAAGAGGCTAAAGAGGCAAAAGCTGCTCCTCCACCGGAAACACAAGCAGCTCCGGCTGTTGAGGAGCCTCCAGAACCTACAAGGCCTCCACCATCTGGAGAAGAATATTTACCTAATCTCCGACCCGGGATAGATGGTAAAGTAGACTGGACTCCTTTAGCAGATATGACGGGCACAAGACCAGAAGTCAATAAATACTCGATTAGTAGATACTCCTTGAATGAATGGAGAGCACATAATAATGAAATCCTAGACCCTGCTACGATTACGGAATCGAATATCGTAGATTACAACGCTAAGACAGCTATGATGCAAGCATTTGGCAACGTCGATAAAAAACAGAGCGAAAATAACAAGAGATTAAAGCAAAAGGCAAAAGATATTTTCAGATGGAAAGTCGAAGTCGAAAGAGCTTGCAAGGCAATGACCGAAGAGGTAGAGCTACTTGAAATTGAAAGAATGCGACTGAAAGGAGCTTCAAGAACACTTATGCTTCCTGAGGCCATTTCCAAAGAGTGTCTTGATCTCCGCTCTAACCGCTTTGTACCTGACTTAGTAGCTGACTTGGCAGAACAAGAGCTGATCAAAGAAATGAATTTAGTGAGCGAAATAAGAGCGACATTAAAACAAACTTTAGAAAAGATTGAAGAACAACTGGCTATTGACAAAGCAGCGAAACATAGAATAGAATATGACTGGTGTGACAAAACTCTAGCTTATAATACGGAATCCACGAACATAAGTCTCAACCCTAAGTCTAATACAATAATGTTTCGTCCTGGGTCAACTAGGTTTGGTGAATACAGCGCTCCTCTAGAATACTGGGAGTACTTTTGTCGAGAAAACGTTCAGAATTGTGAGGCTGCTCGACAGAAGTCTCAAGACCTTCGAAGCAGTCTCAATGCTATATTAGTACAAGGAGGCAGGAAGCTGAGGAATCAAGCAGACAAAACTGACATGGCTTTAGCTGAAACTGTAGCCATTACTCAAGAGTTATGCACTAAGTTAGAAGAAACTTTAAGAAGCACGTTGCAGAAGATTGCTGACATGGAAATGTTGATGGACAATTTACACGAGTCTATAAGAAAGATGGATGCTGCTATGAAATTGGCGCAGACTCGACTTGATAATCGAAACAATGGGAGGCCTCATGGAGAAAGTGTAAGGGACCAACCACACTTAGGACTTATAGAAGAAGTGAAGACGATTCACGAGACAGTGACGTCTCTTCTTGGGCAGTTGCATAATGTGGAGCGAGTGAGGAATGATTTGCTAAAGAAGAGAATTGTACTAGAGAGGGACATAGCGTCAAAGAGGAAGACTTTGAATATAGACAGAGATCGATGCGGAATGGTTAGATCACACTATCCTTCAGCTTCGGAATTGGCTGGACACTAACTATTTTTATTTATTTGTAGAAATGTTCATTTTGGATATTGATGCTAGTTTTGTCTTTTACAAATTTTCTAGTACTTAATAAATATTAAAATTAACGTAGGTTTATTTTAACAACGTTATTACTATTACATATATCGAAAAAGCTTTCGACTTTAAAAAAAACATCGGTGTATGCTAAACCTAATTTAGTTCTTTAAATTAAACGAGCAATTCTTGTATATATATTTATTTATAAATTTCTGTGATCTCGAAAACGGCTCTAACGATTTTGCTGAAAATTGGTATATGGGGGTTTTTGGGAGTAAACAATCGATCTAGATTAGTCTTATGTTAGGGAAAACGAGTGTTTTCGAGTTTTCATTCGTTTTTCTTTCCACGCAGAATATGGTCGCTAATTTCCTGGCGCCGGCCGCCATCCGCTTAGCTCAGTGGTTAAGGATGCTGACCGCTAGAAAGAGTGTTACGGGTTCGAATCCCACTCGGTGACTTACTTTTGTTTTTTTTTAATGTTCAAGTTTATAAATATTTTTTTTATTTTGTACTGCTTTTAGACAAGTTTAAAAAAATGTAGTTAATGTTTAAGGTGTAACCGACCGAGCAAGCTCGGTCACCCAGGTACTTTAGTTCTTTAAACAAGATAAGTAAGATGATTCGTGCTTCGGAAGGCACGTTAAACCGTCGATCCCGGTCAATGTCTTTAACATTTGTCGTTACCTAAAACCATGTCAGAGGCCTTTAAGGCGGTTTAAAAACTCTGAAACTAACACACACGATAAGAAGAAGTTCTTTAAATCTAAACACGTGTACCTAACGGTTCAGACTATAGTCGTTAATGAAGCTTTGTACTTGCATGCTAATGAAATTGTTACTGCTTATAAGTACAAATTCATTATGGAGATGTAATCTGACAATGTAGGCATTGTAGGCTCTAACGATGCTATCGTATACATAATGAGTACAAGTGGCACTGCATCAAATGCATTGTGAACAAGAAGTCTATGAAATACTACATTGGCTCTGCCTTTCACTCACATTGTCTTCACTTCCTTGTTGTGCAATTTTAAGAGACATTAGAAATAATCGGTTTTATACAATGTCTGGTTATAGTCTAATAAGTAGAATAACAATAGCATGTATTTTAGACCTTATATTTGCTTTTGATCGTATTCAAAATCGCGCAACTCGTATAATTGAAGGCAAGACTCTCGTCTACCCTCCCGATCCTCTGGCTCTACGTAAGGATGTTGCATCTAGTGCATTTTTTATTTGTTAGCGCATTTATCATGGGGAATGCTCTGAAGAATCGTCCGACCTAATAATACCTGCTGCAGAATTTCACCACCACACCATCATCAGGTATTTTTGTCTTCACTGCAGGAGCAGCAGCAGCTGCAGCAGCACGACCCTCTCTGTACTACCAGAGCCATACTTTGTCAGAGCAACCAGAGGACTTGGCCTACGCCTACACTCTTCTCGCTGGCCAAACGGGTTGGAGAGGTCTCGTAGACGTTTATAAGCTACCACAACACCCGCCTGAAATTGATGATGATGATGATGATGATGATGATGATGACCCATAAGCCTTCTCATCGTGGAACCAGAAAGGGGCATCTAAATTTAAAAATTAAAATGTTTAAGTTATAACGTACATCTTTACATTATAGCTGCGATGTGTGAAGCGCTTTTCTAGTGGTTCTGTGAGCTGTAGACCTCGTGCCGTGTGTGAAGCCCTTTATAGATTCGAAGAACTACGTTTGCTTCGTCGTTCAAAGATTTTACATCATCTCACTGATATACTTAACTAGATGCCAATATATCTTCCAAACAGAAATGAACGGTTGCAAAAACAATAGCAACATGGCTCCCACAAAACTGTAACACCAGTTATTTGACTTCAATGTGTGAAGTACACACAAAATAACACTTGTGTAGGAATGGGGCAACAGAACGTCTTTGGGTTTTACGCCTCTAGGCCCTGTCTGCCCCGTTAGAAATAAATACGGGATAGTTTATATCCATGAAAAAGGCTCCTCTGGACTTCGTTTACATGACGTCTATGTCTGTAAAAGCGTAGTTTTAGCTCTTTGGTGAGTGAAAAACACTGACATCCTTTGTATTTGTGTGGTGATATACTATACTTTTTTTTAATTTACCTGTACTGTCCCAATGCTGGGCAAAAGTCTCCCCCATCTCCTTACAAATATCTCGACTATGTGCCACTTCCACCAGCCATTCCCTCTCTCGCAACTTCGCAGGTTGTCACACCAGATTTTCCGGGGCCTACCTCTCTTCCTTCGACCATCTTCGGGAGTCCACTTTGTTACCAAAAAAAGTACTTAGAAATTTTTAACTGAGAAAGAATAACTTTATTAAACAAATAAACAATACTACATTCAAAATAAATAGGTTATAAAAAAAATATTTCTTCCAACGCACCACATCGAGGCAATGTACCCAAAATACTGGCAATATTTCCCCGCTGAATGGCTCTACTTTTACGCTGAGCAAAATATCTGCCAGCTCTGTGATCACCAGTTGCCTCAATAAGGCGCGTCGTGATGTCCTTAAGAAATAATTTAACTTGTTTTTGTATGTAGGTATGTACTATGTATTGCAAAATGTTAAGTATCATGTCACAATCAAAGAAACACATCTTGGAAGCAGCTAGACCAAGGTGCAGTTTGAGCTACGGTTAGGTATAAAACGATATTTAGCCACCAAATGTAGCAATAAAGTGAGGGAGGTCGTCTAGAGCTCTTAAAAAAAGCTTCTAAAATAATAAAACAGGAATAAGGCGAGGAAGTCATAAATGAGACCTCTCCAACTCTTCTAGCCAGCGAGGAGTGTAGGCCAACTTTGGCTGCTCTGGCCGAGTATGGCTCTGATAGCACAGAGAGAGTTGTGCTCCTGCAGTTGAGACAAAAAGACCTGATGATGTTGATGAAGGCGAGGAAGATGAAGATAATGAAAAGAGTATTAGGTACGGAAAGAAGGTAATATCATATAGAGAGCCGGGCTGGCATGTGATAAAAGCCCTTAAAAAAAAAGAGAATAAAATAATATATAGAGACCCAAAGAGTCACATCGACAATCACGACAAACTATATATCTATTAGCTCCTTGTTTTGTGTTTGCTGGCTCCCACGACTAAGTAACAATGCTGTGACCTTTTGTGTGAAGTAACCTGAGTACTTGTCTGGTATTTTTGCTGGATCGCCTTGGTCTAAGTAGGATTTGCTTACATAATATGTATTACCAGTAAACTACTAATACGTAATCATTACAAATAGTGTATAATCTTCCATGCTGGTCTGGGAGAAAAGAAAAAACGTAGAATGTATCAGCTGCTTCTCTTACCGCGCAGATCGTAAGAGCCGATCGAGGGAATGGGCGAGATTTGAATCATGGTAATAGGCGATGCGGCTAGCAACCCATCACTATTTTGTTCCTTTTCCATCTTAACGCCCACCACCACGCTAAGCGTGGCCTTTGGGCCTAACGGCCCTGGGCTCTGACTACCCCGTCAGGGATATAGACGTGAAAATGTATCTGTATTACTAATAGCTCCAGTACGTAAGAACACTGTCTTGATGTCGTCGACTTTTTGAACGACTAAAAAAAAGAAGGACGTTATTAATTAGAATGTATCTTCTTATACAATGTCCTTTTTTATTAAGTACAAATATTGTAAGTGGTGAATCAGACCATCATTTTGAACAACTTTTCCCAATAAATGTATATCGAAATAGGAAAAAAAAATTTAGGTTTTCATAGAAATCGAAGTAGTCACGTGATATCATTACTATGGAAAATGAAAAATTATTTTTTCGTATTTCGATAAAAAATTACTGGGTTGTTCAAAATTATGGACTGAATCACCCCTTAAAATATTTGTACTTAATAAAAAAGGACATTGTATAAATAAGCGGCTAAGTGGGTGTCGGGCCACGCGCAATGAAGGGTTCCGGAGTTCTGAATGACAGCGTTCACGGGACTAAAAACGTCTAAAAATTAATTCTCTCTTGAATTTGTATGATATACTATATTATACTTTTCCGAGAAAGACCTTATCAACGATACCTTAATCAAGAAATAAAAAATCTCCCACTTTACAATGTATGGAAGACCCCAAAAAATTGTTTTCCGTGATTTTATTGTACCACTTTGTAGGTATGATTGTTATACGTACCCATGATTGTAGTCTCTGAGCAGAACCCCGGACAGACAGACAGACATGGCGAAACTATAAGGGTTCCTTGTTTATGACGGAACCCTAAAAACGAATTGTTGCTCGGTAGTCTCGCTAAAACTCGAGAACGGCTAGACCGATTTAGGTAATTTTGGTTTTAAAATATTTATAAAAGTCCAGAAAAGTTATAAACGATGAGAAAAGATGATAAAAACAATTTTAAAAAATAGCAAAAAAAAAAAAGGAAAAGGTAACAGAAGTCCAGGGAAGGTTTATGTGGTGAGATAGTACAAAAAATATTCTCCAGTCAACTCTTATGATACCTGAGGCAGAGAAAAGGAGTGGTATAATATAATCTATATAATATCTATATAATAATAGACCTAGATTTTTTTTTGGTATAATATATTCTATTCTGCCGTCACCAATATGGCCTGCGTGTGATATAGAAAGTTCGAATATGAGCCTAATCAGTCGATGGGTTACCGAGTTTACAATTCCGTGCAAACTACAGGTACCTATCGACTTTCTGAATGCCTACTTATGTATTTATAATGTTTATAATATCGTTTTGTCAACTCGTTCCAGGCGGATTCTTAGCAATTTGCTGATTATCTACTGAAAAGATCTCCTTTTGTAGAAAAAGTATTGTTTTCTTATCAATGGCATCCATAACCATTTAGAAACAGTTATTGTCACAAATGTCATTTTGACCTCTTGTCAGAGGTATGTTTTTAAAGTTATTTTTATTTTTACTATAATATTAAGCTAAATTACCGTTAGAATGGCAGCAGATCCGTCCAAAACATGTCCCGCCATCTGTCCCATGAATGTTGTGCCTGCGCCGCCCAAGGAGTTCATGCAGGCTGGCCAGTCAAGGCTCAGCGAGAACCCGTATGCCACGCCCTACGTGCCAGGTCTGATCAAGCCTCCAGAGAAAAAAGTGTACCCCCCTGGAGCCCCACCTAGATACCTCCCTCAACCAACTGACAGCACGAGTGGAGACTACCTCGGAATGGGCGCCATAGGCCCCTGGGCTGCAGGACATCTTGACTGGACCCCACAAGCTGGCATGACTGGTGTCCGACCAGTAGTAGACAAATATTCAATAACCAGATACTCAACTGGGGAATGGAGAAACCACAATGAATTTATGCTGCAAGCTAAAGGTACAAACAAGGCAAAAGATTGTGATACAAACATTAAAAGAGATGTCAAAACTGCAAACGAAAGTTTGGATAAAAAAGAAAAAGATTCAACAAAGACTTTAGATAAAAGAGTCAAAGATTTAAGTTATTGGAAAAAACAAGTAGAGAAGACGCTGCGCGCCATGGATGAAGAGATAGACTTACTGGATCAGGATAGAGCCCGGCTTAAAGGGGCTTCCAGAATTCTTAACTTGCCGGAAGCGATATCAAGGGAATGTTTAGAATTGCGCACAAACAGATACGAACCAGATTTAGTAAGAGATGATGCTGAACAAGAATTGATAACAGAAGTGTCCATTGTTGGCGAAATTAGAAGAGTTTTTAATGAAACTTTAAGAAAAGTGGAAACGCAGATGGCTAATAATAGAGCAGCAAAATCAGCAATTGAATCAGATTGGAACGACAAAATGGTGGCTTTGAAAACAGACAAACTATGTTTGAATCTTACTTCTGATTCTAGCATAATATCGAATCATCCAGGCGTAGCTCGATGGCCGGAAAATGCTTCGTCGTTGGAATATTGGTTACATTACTGTGCCGAAAGCATAAAGAATTGCGAAGAAGTTAGACAGAAATCTAAGAATCTAAGAGGAGATCTGATGACAGTAATAGTTAAAGGCGGTCAAGATATGAAGATACAAGCAGATAGAACTAACGCAGCATTAGCTGAAACGGTTTCCGTCACAGAAGAGTTATGTGACAAGTTAGAAGACACACTGAAAGAAAATTTACAAACTATTGCAAATATCGAGAAAACGATTAATTATCTAAAAGACGAGTTAAGAAAACTGCAAGAGAGAACAAAGTGTAATTTCACGAGACTTCATGCAAGAAACTATGATAGACCTAATGTAGAAAATTGCAGGGATGAAGCGCAATACGCATTGATGGCAGAAGCTAAGTTCATTAAAGAAACTACTGATTCTTTTAACGGGAAGTTGCGAGAAGCAGAAGCTATTAGAGCGGAGTTAATGAAGGAGAGAGGAAATTTGGAGAAGGAGATAGCTTGTAAGAGGAAGAGTCTCAATATAGACGGAGATAGACTGGCGAGAGTGCGCGCGCATATGCCTAAACCTGAGGAATTTGCTGCCGGCTGAATCTAAGTTGTTTTATATTTGTTTTGTTTACTGCTTTTTGAGACATTTTAATAAACTGTTGTTTGTGAAATCATTTCTCGTCTTACATCCATTTTTTTAGGGAAGTAAACTAGAAACCCTTATAGTTTCGCCATGTCATACAGGTCATACTATCTTTCTACGGTTTTATATTAAATACTATAATTATGTACTAGAAACCTTTTTGGCATAGGTGTGTATAATTATCATGCCATTTGACAAGGTATGATCCGATTTATTTTATAGTTGTTTTTTTTTGGCCTATAGAGAGCGCCATATTGAATTAATTGTGACGTCACATAGCTTATAAACTTCCAACGGTACCTCATTTGTTACCATGGATATCATAGAAGATACGAGGGAACAGTTGAATATACATACAAACATAGCGACGAAACACTAAACCCTGCTTTTAGCTTCACCATAGTCGGGTAAATACACATAGGTAATTACGGGCAACTTTAACGGAATGACGTAAAAGTTCTTTGTTTATTTTTAATACTAACACTATCACTTCTCATAGCAAATCTTTTGCTACTGCTATCTATAATATCTCTTTTGTTGTTGGTACTTATTAAATATAGTTGGCCCATCTCGACCTACTTTTACATTTATGTAATTGTATCGTCATTTGCCAATCATTTGACGGTCATTATATTTTAGAAAGGTTTTTTTAAGTTGTTTACTTAATTATCTAATATTTTTTTGGGGTTTATAAGTTTTGCAGTTTCCATTATTTTGCTGTTGATATTTAGATATTTTTTGCAAATTTCGGAGATTTATCTGTAAATATACTTACAGATATCTTTCTCCTCACCTTATCCCACTTTACGTGGGGTCGGGACAGCATGTGAGTCTTTTCCATTTTTCTCTATCCTTTGTCAAGGCACTTGTTACATTATTTTTATCCATATCGTCCTTAACGCATTCCATCCACCGTTTTTTAGGCCGTCCTCTGTTTCTATATCCATTAATCTTTAAATTTAACATCTTTTTCGTAACGTGGCTCTATCTAAATATACTTACGGATATCTGCTACAGCAAAAGTGCAACGTCCAAGAAACTGTAACATACTGTAAGGACTTATAATTTCAATTCCTGGACTCATAATAATATTACGGTTGGTCAAATAGATTCAGATAGTTTCGGAATAATGCTTAAGACTAGCTAGTGTGGACGAAAAATCGATAGTTTTACAACCGATAGTTTAATCGAAAAATGACAAACTATCGATAAGCCTATCGATACTATCGATATCTGTTTCAGAGCAATACTATTGATAAACAGCAATACTATGGATAGTATCGATCGATGAAGACGAACAAATATCGATAGTATTGTGTTTAAATAAACTAACGATAGTATTGACAGTTTATGTACTATATTGACTGTATAGATTTATTAGGTAACTAAATTTATCCTTCATATTGTAAATCATTTGACATGTATGATATTATTCAATAGTGACTATTATTATTATATTCTTATAAATTAGAAACATAATTATTTAAAAAAAAAGACGTGTGGCACTCGGGGACTGCCGCGGTAAAGCTATTGCATTAAGGTGGTTCCGTTCGGTCGGTGAATTTTTACAAGGAAGGACGGCAACGTCGCAAACGGACGACGGAGACGAAGCGGCAACCTACATGGTAGGCGGAGTGGGAAGCGTGAGGTTTTTTCGTTACGGAATTTCTGGATTCGGTCCCCGCGCTCAAGGCCCGCGATAGAAGCTATGCAACAGCTTAAAAATATCATGCACTGCAAGTATTTACATTTAAATACCGACAGTTATCGATAGTGGACTATCGAGCGGAATCACTTCTCTGGACTCATATCTATACGATTATCAGTAACTGCAGTTTGATTATTATCATTATCGCCAATCGCAACGTGACTGAGCCGAGCATAGCGTCACGTACGTGAACCGTACGGTAATGATGTTTGAGAGTACAATTGGTACGTGGGCGTCATAAATGGCAGCCGACATGAGTTGTATGTTGATATTTACTATTAGTTATGAGTGTAAATTACTTATCTGACATACAGTATAATAAAAAAAACCCTGTCCGATCCGTTAAGGTAATGTTGGGTAGCTTGTGTAGGTTCTATTTATCGGTTTCTCCCATCCCAAAAGTCGCAAAAAATCTGCAGCATTTGTATGGAGCCCCAGATTTTTTTGTGTGTTTACAACGTGAAGAGGAAGGTGGATTACTAATTTAGCATAATAAAATTAATATAACAGACAAGAAACCAAAAATAATTTCGACATTCCCATACAAATTGTCAGGGCAGCTGCAAACATGCGGAGAGAAATGCCTTTTGAAATTTTTGACTATTATTTTAATTTCATTATACTATAGAATAAAGCATGTGGAGGTCCATACATGTACTAAATGACAATTAATCCTTCTAGCATCTGGACATATTGAACATTTGGACATTAAGCCATAACGTTCTATATGACTATTGGCTTTTCTTCCATCTAGATTTATTGACCCCTTCGACATCCAGACACCCGGTCTAACATACCCAGGAGGACACAGCTGTAGCTGTAACCACTGGGTTTAGCTTAGCAGCATCAAGAGTCTTATAGCTTGTTCAGTGCTTGTTTTAAGCACATAACGCGTTTCTTTATGACCAGCATCTCTTTATAACTAGATACGGTCACGCTCGACACGCAGCCGACTGTACCATTTCCCACACAGCTAGCTAGACCGTGACGTAACGACAAACACTGCGTAATTACAACTATTTCCCAACCCAACAGTAATTATCATTAACACACGTACTTTCATTATATCATTGTCCAGACGCTTTTACTTCGCATGCGTTTGCCCTAATGTACCAGTAGGTAATTATTATATTATTATACTTCGCTGTAGAGTTACGTGAGCAGTGGCGTAGCTAGTATGGGCCCCCTGCAAAATCAAAATATGTCAACGTCAAAAATCATTCATCTTTGGTTATTTGTATCAATTGATAATTGTCAATTTTTGAAGTGAAAACTTCTTTAGCGGCGTTGTGCACTTTTTTTGGAATGGGTAAAAAATTTTAAACTCGCGTCAGGACACGTGGCCTGATCGAAAATTCGTAAGACGGCGCAGGGCGCTTGCGCGAATGTTCGTGTGTGTTTATGTTACAGCGTGCTACGCGCATCCATGGATGGTGACAGCTGATGGCTCGACCGTCTGTGTAGTGGCCATACTGCTGTGTATTTGAAAATGATTTTGTTGAAAATGAATTTGGTCATGCTTGTGACATTTGTGACAGACTGTGGTTCAGAAAAGATTTGAAATATTTTATACTGATAATTAAAGCAATTCGTGCAAAATTATTCCCTAACCATTCCAAAATATCAAAAATGCACAACGTTAATATTCAAGTTTTCACTTCTGCCGGCACTCCCAGAGTGCAACCCGTCGTTTTTTCTTTTTCATTCGATTTCATAAAAGGTAAATGTTGACGTCAGATCATTTACTTACAGCTTAGTTTACTTCCGCTTCCAAAGCGCAAGAATAGAAAAAGCGATAACACACTGAACTGCAGCATTTTCTCCAAAACCGTTTACTAACCATTTTATTATACTGATATTAAAATTAAACATGTGGGCCAGTCACAACAGTTGATGGGACCTGACGTCACAGTCCTGCTATCTGGTGCCCAGGGCCGCATATAGAGGGCTGGAGGCCTCGGAACAACAAATTAGCGGAGGCCGTCCCGCCCCAAATTATTTTCCAAATAAAATGCATAATTATTTAGTCGAGTTTTTAAATATTGTTAATTTATTGTGAAACCAAAGGTAAAATAGCAAAAAAAAAACAAAGGAAAAGTGGTTTATTAGTGTTTACTAGTCTGAATTTGAAAGATTTTTTTCGATGTCTCTATTGGGGTCCCCTCTTCTGTGGAAGCTCCTGGGCTGTAGCCCCGGTTGCCATTCCCTAAATCCAGCCTTCATTGTGTCCCATATTTTTAAAAATCCTTAGTCTCTGGCGGGGATGTCACCCCCAAACGGTGCGCATCCGCCCTCCCCCTAGCTACGCCACTGGGTGTAAGATTTTCTTTGTTTCCTTCCATTGTATAGAGGTTTCAAGACCTCTTTTACAGCTAGTATTTGTCTTCCTATTCTATATACAGTCGGAATATTAAATATGTATCCAGAGGCCTCTACTTATATCTTGAATTTTCTTTTAAACTGAAACAAAATATTAAACATGAAAATGTATATTCAGAAAAACTTAATTAAAATCGGTCTGAATATACATTCTCATGTTAATATTATTTTAAGTTCAATAAGTCGATGATTTTTTTTAGTTTTCGACTGCAATTTTATATTGTTTATAGTGATGTAGTCTTCCCGTGGGTGTCGTAGAAGGCGACTTAGGAAATACAAGCTAAACAAAGCTTATAAACATCAATGACACCTCTCCAACCCGTCTGGCCAGCGTGGAGAGTGTAGGCCAAGTCCTCTGGTTGCTCTGGCCAAGTATGGCTCTGGTAGTATAGAGAGGGTCGTGCTCCTGCAGTAGAGACAAAAGAAAATACCTAAAGATGATGATGATGTAGTATAGCCCGTGGTTTGAATTATTACGGTTATGTCCCTTCCACGTTGTACGTATGACATTCAACTTATGTAAACTACACTTTTCTTTCCTTTATTAACTCTTATTGATTTTAAATACAATAAGAACCGCAGTATCGGCAAACTATTAGCCAAGTTATGGACATTGGAAATTGCAGGAAACTGGAGAAAGCTCTTACAAAAACATACATATGTATGTTTTTGTATTATATATAATATATTACTTTCTTTGATCTATGCTTATATAAGCATAGATCAAAGAAAGTAATATATTGTCTTTGATATTAGACATGTTCATTACTTTCGATGTATGGTATGCAATGCACTTGTAGATGTTTGTATTGGATAGTTTTGTTTGTTTTTAATTAACTTTAAATCCCGACGAAAAGAGGAGTGTTATAAGTATGACGTGTCTGTGTATCTGTCTACCTGTAAGTCTGTCTGTATCATTGTAGCGCGTTAACGAATAGGCCGATTGCGGCTTTCTTATTTGAAATCAGAATTGATCGAGATGGTTCTTGATTAATTTGATTGGCAGGAACCCACGACCCTTGATGTTATTTGATGAGAAAATTCGTCAGAATGATTCCAAGTCACGGTAAGAGAGCACTCACGTCGTTAACGTGAGGGTCGTGGGTTCAAATCCCACTCGTGGCAAATTTTTTCACGTTTTTATTTGGATAATAATGCGAGAATTGTAATGCTGTTAAATATCAATAATCATACAATTGTCTTTCTGCCTTGGGCTCTGTCTACACCGTAACTGCCTCCGTGGTGTAGTGGTTAGAGCGTTCGGCTCATACCCGGAGGTCGCGGGTTCGATTCCCGGCGGGGCCAACGACTTTGTGTTGTTGTCCTAGTTTGGTTAGGACATTGTAGGCTGATCACCTGATTGTCTGATAAGTAAGATGATCCGTGCTTCGGAGGGCACGTTAAGCCATCGGTCCCGGTCACTGTCTTTGACATTGGTCGTTACCTAAAACCACGTCAGCGGCCTTTAAGGCGGTTTGAAAACTCTGACACTAGTGTTAGATACTAACACACACGATAAGAAGAAGAAGTCTACACCGTTAGGGATAAAGACGTGATAATGTATGTGTATGTTTAACAACGCACCAACAATAGACCACACACAAAAAAAAACCGACGAGAACATACTATTGTTCGTCATATAACCAACGCAAAATAATCCTTACACCAATGGTGTTAGGGTTTATTATAGAAAATCAGTTAGAACAGGTGCATTTAGTGCATTCCATTGTCCAAGGACTCGCGATCGTCGTTCTTGGCATGGTATTTTACCTTTCTGCTCATACTTACCATTTCTTATTTAACCGACTCCCAAAAAGGAAGAAGTTATAAATTAGTCTGAATCTTTTTTTATGTATTTTCACTGATTATTCGGAGATGCAAGCCGTGTGGTTTCCGGCAGAGTAGATAAGGCCAGTCCAAGTCCTCCCGTGGATGTAATAGAAGGCGACTTATTAAATATTAAATACAAGCTAAACAAACTTATAACAAAGTTATTAAATATTATAGTATAGTATTGACTCATTAAATAAATAAAATATGACCAAAATTAAATTAAATTTTAAGACATCAATAAAAAGAAATTACATTTTTATTGTGTATTTTATTCATAATAATTTAAAAATTGAATTTGATACATACTAAGAAATAATCCGCATGCCGTTCCGTTATTTTCTGTTGCAATGCCCTAACAGGGTTCATGTTGTACCTACTAACTTAAGAAGTGACTGTGTAGTGTAATCTAATACGTGTATAATGTGAAAAGCAATAAATAAATTAAAATAAACATAAACACCAACCCGTCTGGCCAGCGTAGAGAGTGTAGGCCAAGTCCTCTGACTGCTCTGTCCAAGGATGTCTCTGGTAGTACACAGAGGGTCGTGCTCCTACTGTGGAGACTAAAATACCTGTTGATGATAGTTTTTATAGCTGTACTAGCCTAAATTCTCACACAACTCCACTATTTACTACTTACTTCTGCTCTTTTTTATATTATCTTATATTTTAATTATAATTATGCATGTAGCGTGATCAGATTTCTCCGTCCGGATCACCGGACGTTTTCCCTTCATCAGCAAATGGTGAAATTGGAATTATAAAGGCTTTCTTAGCCGCAAGTCGAGCGTGACGGTAATTGCTTTAAATCGCTCTCATAATGGTCAGTGGAATAAAATATGGCATTAGAGTTAGAGAATCGTTTGTAAGAGTAATGGCTTCATCATGTTATAGAAAAGAGTTCTTGCTGTTTTAAGGTTGAATCATGCGCATAACATGACATAACAATGTATTCTCACATATAACTAATTTTAATATCAGTATGATTGTAAGTTGACGTTTTTGGACAAATTGCTGTAGTACAGTTTGTTACCGCTTCTTCTGTACTTGCGCTTAGGAAGCGGCAGTAAACTTAGCTGTAAGTAAATGATCTGACGTCAACATTTACCTTTTAAGAAATCGAAACAAATAGAAAAGAAATGACAATTATCAAGTGATACAAATATCCAAAGATAAATTTTATTTTTTATTTATTTTATCAAACTTTATTGTTCCAAAGTACAAATATACTTTTAACAAATGGCGGACTAAGAGCATTTTCAATGTCTCGAACTTACTTCGGGACTAGCTCAATCTGTGTGTGATTTGTTCGTAAATAAAAGAAGTGCTAATGCTGATGATTGCTTGTTACAGCCGTATGCCTGGTGGCCGGAGTAGCGGTGTACCCCGCAGCGTGGAGCGAGACCTCGGTGCAGGAGACTTGTGGGCCCACGGCAGACCAGTACAATATTGGTAAGACCAAAAACTAGCTTCTGTCATCCATTTCCATACTATCCATACCCCATAATTATCCTAATCCTAAATACATACTATAACGTCTTTATCCCTAATGGAGCAGACAGAGCATTTTGGGTCTTGCGGTTCTATGCAGAGCCCAGGGCCGCAAGACCCAAAAGCCACTTTTAGCAATCAATACAGTGATGGGTTGCTAGCCGCATCGCCTGTTAACATGATTTGCATTTTGCCCATTCTCTCGATCGGCTTTTACGATCTGCGTGGGAAGAGAAGCAGCTGGTACATTCTAAGTTTTTTTATTTCTCCCAGACCAGCATGGGAGTGAATAATCCTAAATCCTAATCCTAAATATCCTAATCCTATAATATCCTATCCTTATTCTAAACCTAACTCATCATTCCAGCCGCATAACTTCCACTGCTGGTCATAAGCCTCTCCCAAAGATTGCCAAAATGACCGATCTAGAGCGGCTTGCAACCAGCGCCTTCCAGGGACCTTGGTTAGGACGTCAGACCACCTTGTGGGTGGGTGGCCCTAACCCTAACCTTAACCATCCTAATCCTCTCCTACCCTTCATCACCATCATCAGGTCTTTTTGTCTCCACTGCAGGAGCACGACCCTCTCTGTACTACCGGATGCTATACTTGACCAGAGCAGCCAAAATACTTGGCCTACACTCTCCCTGCTGGCCAGACAGGTTGGAGAGGTCCTATTAAAGTTTATAAGCTTTGTTTAGCTTGTATTGCCTAAGTCACCTTCTATGACATCCACGGGAAGATTTAGGAGTGGTTCTATTCTACTCTGCCGGAAACCACATGGCGAACCACAACTATCCTACTCATAACTATTCTAACCCTAACTATCCTAAACCTATCCTATTCTAATCCTGCGAGTTTGTATATTTCTTTGTTATTATTTCACGCTTCAACCACTCAACCTATTTTGATAAAATTTGGCATGGATATAGTCTGAGAGCCAGGTAATGATATAGGATAGTTTTTATCCCAAAATTGCCACAGGGAGCAAAGCCCGCGGGTACAGCTAGTATGTGAAAGTGACACTGTCTGTTACTTACCTCTTCACGCTTCAACCACTGATCTGATTTAAATGAAATTAGGAATAGATATAGTTAGACATCCGGGGAAGGACACATAATAGTTTTTATCCCAAAAATAATCCTAATCAAAAGTAGACTTTATTACTAAGTAAAAAATTTACGCGGACGAAGTCGTGGGTAAAAGCTAGTGCTAAGTAAATGTCACAGAAAGATTGCTTCGTCAGAATTTAGCAATCTAGGAAGATCGACTCAAGGACACCACGTTTAAGATGACTTTCATAATACCTAAGAATAATAATTCTACTAATCCTACTAATATTATAAATGCGAAAGTGAGTTTGTATATTTGTTTGTTTGTTACCTTTTCACCCTTCAACTACTGAACTGATTTGGATGAAATTTGGTATGGATATAGTTTGAGACTCGGGAAAGGACATAGGGTACTCTTTATCCCGAAATTCCTACGGGGAGCGAAGCCCGCGGGTACAGCAAGTAATAAATAAATATGTGATTTTTGATCTTCTTTGTTAGTGATCATGCTTCCCTAGGGGAGTGGTCATTCTCGCGTGCTGCTGAAGCGCTAAGCTGGTAAATGGGGTAATATCCAATCCAGGGTTAAAAATAAAGAAAGAAAGAAAGAAGACGTCACAAAATAATGTGACTTTTCATTGATCATAAGTGCCATTTTTGTAACGCGAAGTCACCTAAACGAATGGTTTTTCCATTCAAAAAATCATTCGTTTACTGACTCCGCGTTTGAAAAATAGCACCTTATATTTTCAAGGTGTGCAAAAAAACTGATAATAGGAGCGCTATTTGACTCTAAGAAACTATGACGTCACGTCATGCTTGGTTTGATTGACGTTTAGAAAAAAGCATCTGATTCGACTTGTAGGAAATTAGCAGACTGCCTGCAGCTAGGAAAAGACACCACTTTGGGTTTGTTTAGGTAATTTTTATTTATTTAATAACTTAATTACAATACATGTAAATGGCGGACTTGAGGCCAGTCAACCAACCGTTTTGCGACCAAATAGCAGATGTTCTGAAGAAAGGTGATGTAAGGAGTACCCATAATCGGAGAGTTATGAGTGTTGACGAAGCAAAAGAGATTTGCAAGGATCGTAGTAAGTGGAGATCCATAGTCTCTGCCTACCCCCATGGGAAACAGGCGTGAAAATATGTATGTATGTAACCAACAGGTGATGCTCAGAAACCAAAAAAAGGAAATATATTGATCATTAGCCGAAGCCCGCAACTTCGATACTTCTTTCTTTAAACATGACACTCTTCTGTATTCCAGGTCGGTGCCACATCCGCTGGGCATACCTCCTGGCCGTCATCGGCTGCCTGGACGGCATAGTTCTGGCAGCTCTGGCCTTCATTCTGGCGACGCGGCACGTCCGTCTGCAACCTGACAGTGGATACCCGCCCCCCTCGCTGTACAAAGGTATATAAGTTTCCATATTACTTACTAGCCGAAGCCTGTGACTTCGTTCGCGTGGACTTGATGTCTCTGGAAAATGCCCATCAGGCTTAACAACTTTTGCTAAGGCGTCATTCTTATATTTCTTATAGTTTAGCTGGACCATTATAGTTTTGCATCAGGAGATCCATTATCCAAAAACAATTATACCCTATATGTTGCCCAGGCTTAACAGCTACATAACAAAAAAAAATCATTCAAATCCGTCCAGTATTTCCAGAGATTAGCGTAGAACAGACATTTTTTTTTAATTCTTTCTCTGTTACTATGTCTCCATCGCCCCCAATATTTTTGGAAATATATTTAATGTACAGGCACACTTTTATTATATGTATAGATAGGTTTAAATGTTTGTTACTTCTTCAAGCGCAAACGGCTGGACTATTTGATAAATTTTGATATGCAGGAAACTGACACCATTTTTTTTTTTGACGCGGATAAAATCCCTTCGGATACCTTACCGGTTACGGGACACCGGTACGGTTATGTGGTGTTACCACTAAAAACTCCGCGGTGTCACCTATCAGCCGCTTTCGGCCGGGACCGTGTGCTTCTTCATGCTCCACAGCCCCGGCGCGGCCGGCCGCTACTTAAGCGGCCCCGGCTCGCCAACGGCCTCACGGCACCCTCTGCTGAATCAGAGGGGCCGGAGTAACCGCCGCCTTGGCCTCTTGGCCCAAGGACAGGCGCGCTGACACGCACACGCGCCTGCCTTCCACTCCGGAGGGCTGTCCGTTGGTCGATGGAATCCCGTTTCTACCGTCCAACCAGCCCTCATAATTTGGGGCCTGCGAAAGCAGGCCCTACCCCAGTCCACCTGACGGCGACCGGGGCCCACACAGCCGGCCGCAGGGGATAGGGAGAGCAGCAACGTAACACCGACACTCCTCTTCCCCTGCGGCCCCACCGATGCCGTGCCAAGCGCCACGGCCGCGCTTGGTCGCGGAGGATAGGGCGAGCGGCAACGACACACCGACACTCCTCTTCCCCCGCGACCCCTACCACGGCTGTGATAGTAGGGGGGTCGTCGTCACCCCCCTTCCCTCACAGCCAGGCCATTCCCGCCAGGAATGGCCTCCGCCGGGCCCGGGGTGGCTTTAGCCTCAACCCGGGCAATGTGTTCCTCTTAGCTTCCCTGCGGCCGAGGCAACCGCAGGTACTGAGCCCCCCCATCGCGACAAGATGGGAACCACATCGGGGGGGAGGAAACTGACACCCTAGATTAACCCATAGGCTACTTTAGACGCGAGTAACACCACGGGACGCAGCTAATAAAATTATATATTCTTCATCTACTTCACATCACTATTGCCAAAAAATATCTTTATCCGTGACTTGCCGCCATAACATAGTCATGTACATTAAGTGAATCGTGCGCATAACATGACATAACCAAGCCGGGTTCCACCCTGGTAGTGCCACCTCGCCGGAACGACCCACATTCACCGCCTGAGCTGAAAGTGAAGAATTAAACATGGAAAGTTAATTGCTCTGTTATTTGCTCGGCTGAGGAGATAGGAGTAGCATCGGAATCTTCTTATCGTGTGTGTTAGTGACTAACACTACTGTCAGAGTTTTTATCTGGCATAGTTTTAGGTAACGACCAATGCCAAAGACAGTGATCGGGACCGACGGCTTAACGTGTCCTCCGAAGCACGGATCATCTTACTTATTAGACAATCAGGTGATCAGCCTGCAATGTCCTAACCAAACTAGGACAACAAAACAAAGTCGTTGCCCCCGCCGGGAATCGACCCGCGACCTCCGGGTATGAGCCGAACGCTCTAACATTACACCACGGAGGCAGTTACAGCACGGAGCAGTTAAAAATTAAACATGGAAAGTTAATTGGTCTGTTATTTGCTCGGCTGAGGAGATAAAATCGGGATGGTAGGCAGATTTGCAGATTCGTTTTATAAGTGGTAGTATAATCGTCTCGATTATGTTTTTAATGTTGCGTAGTTAGTCACGGTATAGACATAAGAATTACTCGTATATTCATTCATACAATACTTGAGTACTAGTATTTATTGTGTGATATAAGTAAGCTTAGTAAGCAGTTATTCATTTGTCCATTTTTAACTGCCTTCCAAAAAGTAGGGAGGGTTTAGTTAGTAGGGACATTATCAATTCATCGTGATCTTTTTTTTTTATTGTATGTTCTTACATCTAGGTCGACGCCTGGACCGATTTGGAAAATTCTTTGTCAGGTGGTTCCGTAGGTTATCAATAACGGTTGTGTACTTTGAGGGTAACTACAAGACAAACAAACATAGACAAACTACAAAACTACAAGGTGGTCAGATGACCTGACCAGGGTCGCTGGAAAGCGCTGGATGCAGGCCGCTCTAGATCGGTCATTTTGGAAATCTTTGGGAGAGGCCTATGTCCAGCAGTGGACGTTATGCGGCTGAAATGATGATGATGATGATGAGTTTGAGGGTGAAATCGATTTTTAGTTTTGAAAAACATGTTCTCTTTTGAACCAGTTTTCTGAATGAATGATACACAATCAAATTTTTGATTTTTCTGATGCCTATCAGTAACAATCTAGAAGTAATCTAGGTTGTTACTTAATAGGTCCTACTCACTGGTCCGTCTATGAATTTCAAGAATAACTTGCAGATGCAGGTAGACTCAGATGCAGTTCAAATATTTTTGCGTACATATTTAAAAAGAAAATAGATTAGGTATACCCGTTCCGATACTTGTAAGATACTCCTCGTCACTAAAATAAATTCGTGGCCAACACTGTTGTCAGATGCCTGAAGACATTCTGACATAGCTTGACGACTGCCATAATATGATAACCGTCGGGACCAACGGCTTATACGTGCCTTCAGAAGCATGGAGGAGCTCGAGAAACTTTTATACCACTTATCACCCATCCAAGTGCGGACCACTGCCAGTGTCGCTTTACTTGCGAAAGCGCTAGAATGCGATCTCTCACCGGGCCACCAAGCTTTTCGTGTTCTGTTGGTTGTTAGTTTTACAAAAAATGTGATAGCCGAATGGTGACCAACATTCTCTCATACGTTTTGAAAGGAATGTTAGAATTACATGAATGCGTGGACTCTCATTTAGCAGGGCTGTCGGTATGAAGAAATGAAGAAATTGTTAGAAATATTTCTAATATTTTTTTATAATTCCGTTGATGCAAGCCGTGTGGTTTCTGGCAGAGTAGAATAGGACCACTCCAAGTCCTCCCGAGGATGTCGTAGAAGGCGACTTAGGTAGTACAGAGAGGGTCGTTTTCCTTTAGTGGAGACAAAAAGACCTGATGATTATGATTCCGCTCATACTGGTCTGAGCAAAAAAATCTCCTGGAATTTCTTGAGAGAACGCAAGCGGCAAAGTCAAGCAAGCAAGAAATCTCCAGTGCACGTGATTAGGGACAGCAATATGAATAGCCTAATGGCGGTAAATTCGCTTTCCGTCCAGCGCTGATTAATCCAGATTAATCGACAAAAACCGGCCAAGTGTGAGTCAAATTTGCGGACTAAGTGTTCCGTACCATTTATCTATAAAAAAAATCTAATTTGTTGTATGGGAAATATTTATTTTATTTTTAATATTTGTTGTTATAGCGGCAATACAAATACATAATTTGTGAAAACTTCAACTGTCTAGTTATCGCAGTTCTTGAGATAGAGCCTGGTGACAGGCAGACGGACAGACAGCGAAGTCTTAGTAATAGGGTCCTGTTTTTACCCTTTGGGTACAAAACCCTAAAAACGGCTAAGTGCGAGTCAGACTAGCGCAAGAAGAGTTCCGTACCATTATTTAAAAAAAAACACATTTGTTGTCCCAGCCCAGTGTTAAAAACGTTGTAGTCTTTTCATATGGTAACTTCTTTTCATCGTCTCGTGACTCGAAGAACAAGAACCTTACTATAATTATGTTATAGGTAACAGTAGCATTGTAAAAAAGTTAACTGTTAAGTACCTACCTATAAGTTTTTGTGTTATATTTTAACGTCAGTATAAGAATAAGCTAGTACTAGAAACTTTTTGGTGATGTGTAATTTATTTTATTTTTTTATTTTATTTAAAAGGTACGCTTACAGTGATTACATATTATAACATTATTGGATAAATAAATCAATCGGATAGGAATACAATTTTATAAATCATTATAAAATATTTAGCCTGTTTGTTTGTCTAAATAAATAAAATAAAATAACGTGCGTGACACCCCTGTCACAGTAGTGACAGAAACGAGTTTGGCGCATCGTAGGCACACAATCAGCTCATGAATATGGTAACGCTGACACACATTCTGACTATTTCTGACTAACTGGCGATTAGGCAGACATTTACAACATTGTAGTCTACCTAGATAATAATACAAGTCCAATTTGAATAATTTTTCAAAACTATAAACAGACTTTGCCCCCAAATTACACAACTGATTTTGATAACAATTTCTATGGGAACATCTCGCAAGTAAATTTACCCTTTCAAACAAAAAAAGAGAAAGTAGAAGGGACAAAATAGTAATATAAATCGAATCACAGTCTATACTAGAAAAACAGTCAATAAACAAAAAATAATTACGTCCGTTCCCATAAAAATCGCCCGGGTGGCTGCACATTTTTGTATGGAAATACCGTTTTTTTTTTGTTTTTAACTGTTATCTACACTAATATTATAAAGAGGAAAGATTTGTTTGTTTGATTGTATTGAATAGGCTCCGAAACTACTGGATCGATTTTAAAAATTCTTTCACTGTTGGATAGGTATGTTATCCCTGAGTGACATAGGCTATGTATGTACCACGGGCGAAGCCGGGATGTACTGCTAGTTTTTACTATAGTGGTCTAGTATAGCAACCCGTGGTTCGATTTATTATGGGTATGTCCCTTCTACGTTGTATGTGTTTGCCTCAGTAAATATATAAAGTGTTTATGTATCTATCTATACACATACTTGTTTACCTACGAGCACAGTGTAATACAGGATAGACTCTAGGTATTGACTTGTGTATTACTACCAGTGGCGGAGCCTCCTTAGAAGCCGATTCCCATCGAGTTCCCTTAGGGGCTTCTAACATATATGCGTGTATTACTAATAACAATTATAACCTACGTATATCGGCGCACTTACTATTTTCATAAGCCGTAAACTAGTAGTATGACTGAATTGCACGCACCCACATATTCAAAATACGAAAATTCTCTCTGGTTATAGAGTGTAGTGGAAATACACTCACAATTATAAATGCATAAACACGTTTAGATACATATTATTCACACTAAGTTAATAAAAATAAGCCGGACATGGAACGGCTATATATACAATGTCCTTTTTAATTAAGTACAAATATTTTAAGGGGTTATTCAGTCCATCATTTCGAACAACTTTCCCAATAAATATACATCGAAATACGAAAAAATAATTTTCATTTTCCATAGTAATGATATCACGTGACTACTTCGGTTTCTATGAAAACCTAAAAAATTTTTTTCGTTTTTCGATATACATTTATTGGGAAAAGTTGTTCAAAATGATGGTCTGAATCACCCCTTAAAATATTTGTACTTAATAAAAAAGGACTTTGTATATATAGCTGTACTAGTTCAAATTCTCACCCAACGCCACTGATTACTACTAAGCGTTTACGTTAGTAATTTTATTATCTTTGCTAGCGTAAATCATTGATATTGATCAATGATTTACGCTAGCAAAGACCATCACCTAACAGAAGTCAGACTAGTTACTAAAGTAGATAGTAGAATGTGCAAGACATTGTGGAATGTGGAAGATACTGGATGCAGGCCCTTTCCAATCGGCCATTTTGTATTAGTCCAGGAGATACTTAGGAAATTTTTTACAGAAACATAATTTTGTAAATGCTATCAAATATTATACTTCCGTAGAAAGACAATTTTCTCGAAATCTCTTGTAGGAAAACTTACGCTTTTAATCCCCCTTTTTCTTATTTTCCAGGTGAAGTGAACAACGCATACGTGACTGACGCGACATCTGTGTCGGGATCCCGCAAATCTCTGGCCCTCCAACCTGTGCTTATAATGCATCCACACGCGCCAATGGACATGGACACCTACTCCCACTACTCAGGAAGGACCGCGCGGTCAAAACACGGCATTTACGCTAATACAATGCACAATTATCAACTGTAAATCTTTATTTTATCCATTTTACGAGATAATAATCCGGCGTGCTCGTCTTTACGAAAAAGTTCCGCTACTTGCCAACAGATGGCGCTGTTATGAATAATGGCATTTTAATTTCGATATCTCATGAAATTTTAATTGTTAGTTTGTAGTTAGTAAGTTAATTACCTGAATTAATTTAAAGTAATGTAAGATATTACAATATCTTAATAGTTATGTAAATATATGTAATGATAATTGCAGTTGTTTAGTTGGTAACGTTAGAATTAATTAATTAAAACTTAAACGATGTAGTGTACAACGAAGTAAATATACCTTATACAATTTTTAGAAATATTTTGATACTGTTGTTGTATTTGAATTATCAAATAAATTAATTTAGATTTACGTATTTGTATTATTTAAAAAAAAAACACGTATAAACCACTTGGAAGGGACATATCCATCACTGTAGTAGAATAAAAACGCCCATGAAGGGTTCCGTAGTAGCAAATATTGCAAATAACATAGTATAAAAGTCTTGTAGTATGTTTTTTATATTTTTTATATTTGAGTTTATTGAATGAAAGGTAAATTGCCGTTTATGATTTATGACGTATATCTCGTTCAAACCAATTTTCGCTGGTAGTTTTCATGGTAATGAACATCATATTTTTTTTTAGTTTTATCTTTCTCTTTTTTTAGAAGTTACGGGGAGGGCGGGACACACTTTTTTCCACTTTGGAAATGTCTCTCGCGCAAAGTATTCGGTTAAGAAAAAAATGATATTAGAAACCTCAATATCATTTTTGAAGACCTATCCATAGATACTCCACACGTATGGGTTTGGTGAAAAATAAATTTTTGAGTTTCAGTTCTAAGTATGGGGAACCCCCAAAATTTATGTTTTTTTTTATTTTTGTGTCAAAACCTTAATGCGGTTCACATAATACATCTACTTACCAAGTTTCAACAGTATAGGTCTTATAGTTTCGGAAAAAAGTGGCTGTGACATACGGACGGACAGACAGACAGACAGACATGACGAATCTATAAGGGTTCCGTTTTCGCCATTTGGCTACGGAACCCTAATAATCAAAAACAAAAATACATTCCCGTAAAAGTGCTCGGGCGGTTCCAAACTTTTTTATGGAGATGCCGATTTATTTTTTGTCTGCCACTTTGATTTCGATTTATTACGGTATAAATTAAGGATGTACAGTTTCGTTTGTAGTAGTAGTAGGCATAAACGATACTCCGCTTCTATGAAGTGCCATACCTGTGCTACCGGGCTTATTTATTTGATAAGAAAATATAAATCATAGGTAATAGGAAAAAGGTTGATTTTCGTCTGTGTTAGAGGGGCCTAAAACCCTTTTCTAAGAAATTAAAAAGCATTAGAAAAAATCAAGCTCTATATTTTATCTAGCTTCCATAGCGTGGTCTCCGAGAAGCCGTGGTTCTCCTGGCAACTGTCTGGCAGCAGTGGATACCTGGCTAGAAGGCTGATGTGTCGTCGTCGTTTTTCTGTCAAGCCGTGCCTACCGGGATCTCCTATCAATACCTGAAATTAGAATGTCTTTATTTTTAATTCTCTTTTTTTTAGGAAAAAAATTGTGTACGCAGCAAAGATAATATAACTACTAATGTGAGTACGCAGGCACAAAGTGTCTACAGCGCCATCTATGGCGTACCGCATACATTTACTAGATAGTGGCGTGTGCTGCTCCTGTACCTACACTACTTCTCAAGACACTTCATGGTTTATTATTACTTATACAGATGGCGCTTTTGATTTGATCGTATTTTTCTCCTCAAAAATCTATCCAAAATTTATATTTTTATGAAGAATTCCGATAATACTACTTCAGATACGAGAAGACAAAAGCTCCGCCCGCCGGAGCCCCAAGAATTGCTGGTTTGATGTCGTCAAGGATGATATGCTGCTAATTATCTTACAACTAAAGACAAAGACTGTGTGAAGTGAAAAAGAAAAGCGGACCCCGGGCTGCGCAGTATTACAGCTGAGGATGTAACTGGGAATATGCTGAGATGAGAGAGAGAGAATCTCCTATTTTTTTATATCTTTGCTATAGTACTTTTTAGTCTTCTATTTTTAAATAAGTAATTTATTAATACAGTACCTCGGACATGAACCTCAGACATCGCTGTAAAAGCGGCAACTATACATAATGTACTCTGTGTTCTGGAGGGAAACAGAATCACTTCTAGAATATAATTTTTTACTTTGAGCTTTCGACATAATAAGAAGCAGTCATTTTAGTAAATTGAATTCTCTGGAATATCTTAAGGCCATACCCAAATTTTCCGGGGTCCAGTGGCGCCGCCATTTAAATTAGATATCATTCAAGATTGTGTCTTGGTCAAGCCCTAGATAACCTAGCTAAAAGTGGCCGTTTTTCGCAAATGTGCGTAGAAAAGCTTCACGTTCTCACTTTAAACTACAAAAAGTAGTTTAAAAAATACTTTGAATGGGTATCTAGAACTTGACCAAGACACAATTTTAAATGATATCTCCGTTTCCTTTTAATAGATTTATTTTAAGTGGCGGCGCCACTGGACCCCGGAAAATTTGGGTATGGCCTTAAGACGATACCTCCGCAAAAAAGGTTGTGTTGAGTCTAATTTATCTCGCAAAGTATTTGAAATATAAATTTGAAATTTAAGGATATGATTTTTTACTCTTTTCTTAGTTAATTGATAAGATGAAAACATGATTGAAAAGAAAAATCTCGATAGAAATATTTTTCGAAATATGGTCTTACTTAGCAAACTTGTCAATATTATCGCTCGAATAGGACGACTTAAAAGAAACCGTTTGAACTATAAGTAAGATTTTCAGACATTTTTATTAATAACAAGATGAAATTTTGATTGATCATTTAATTTTGCCGTAAATTATTAATAAAGGTTTTGGCGGTTACGACCTATTCGTTCATGTGGATTGGAACCCCAATTGAACACACCCACCGTATACCTCTCTCGGCCCCACGCGCGTCAACTCGCCGAGCGCTATCTCTTGCCACAGCTTGCTCAGTCTGCGTATGGATTCCTTGGACGTAAGACCTGTGCCAGTCGTCCGCACATCCCAACGTTTCGAATGATCGATCTTTTATTTGTAAAAATTAAGTTTTAGGCCCAACGCAGACGACAGACTAATCCGAGCCGCACTTTTTGGTCTGTGAAAATAGAACCCTATTTTCACTTACTGTTTTACATTGTGATTGTGTACATAAGTATAATAATAATAGGTAAAATAGAAAACGGGAACGGAAAAGCAAGCATGATGAGACAAAAATTTAATAGATGGTAAGTACTTACCTACCTCAATGTTTCTAAATAAGTGGCTTATATTGATAAAATATGTAAAGTTTGTAAGAAAGGGAGTAGGTATGTCAATAAGTGCCTACCAATCTTACTGACTACTCAAAATATAGGTACCTACTAGGTATAAGTTGTATCATACTGAGATGGCACCGTACTGTCCTACTTTCAAACCATAATTACCTACTTATGTTATTTTCATACGTATCTACCTTTTTGTCTAATTCTACTGTTACAAGTTACAACTTATTCTACCCAACTAACATTTTGGATAATATGCACCTACCAAATAACTTCGAAGTAAATCCGACAATATAAAAGTACTACTGTTTTCAGGCCAAAAAAAATCCTCTTTTATCAGAGTTTGATGACTTTGTCCGCGTCGCGATTCGTCGCCGCCGCAAGAAGAACAAGGAGGTGTAATTGATATGGAGTCGGATTTACAAATTATGGATCTGGACAATCAAAATATTTCGTCAGGATCACTACAGGTGGAATGGAAAGGTGTGTATTTTAAATAGAACTTAATAGAATACATACTTTCAAATATGACAATATTTTAAGTTATTTTTTAATCTCGTAAACGGGCATTTCGCCTGGTCGCAGATAGACGGACGGACGGACAGACAGACAGTAAGAGGGGTGTTATAAGTTTGATGCCGATGTCTGTTTGTCTGTGACATCGAAGTTCTTTCAGTATTGCGGTCTGAAATTACCTTTATCTATATAGTTTTGCATATGTATACCTAATAGCATGAAATAAAAATTACAATATGGTATTTGTTTCAGGATGAATTTAATGAAAATATTTCTGGACATCGTATAGTGAACATCAAGTACTTCTTTAAAGAATTAAATAAAAATAGCCACCAGTCGCTTTGTGATTGTGGGTTAAATACCATCAATATTGTATCAGAAAAATGTACGGGAATAACATCAAATTGCTTTTTATCATGCTCCATTTGCAACGAACAATTTACAATAAAGAATACATTGGAGGATGTTAATAAAGATGGAGTAGCAGGAGCTATAGTAGCAGGTTGTGGTCACCCCCAACTCAAACAAATTAGTGCCTGCCTCCTTAGATATACCAATTATGTCTGAGCGCATTTACAACCGTGCACATGACAAAATATGCGAAAACTGGGGGACCACAGCTTAGGACGAAATGAAAAAAGCGGGACAAAGAGAAAAAGCTGCTGCGATTGAAGAGGGTAAAATAGATAAAAATGGCAATGCCATAATTGATGTTATACTGGATGGTTGCTGGTGAAAGAGACTCTTGAGAGAAATTACTCCGCTTTGTCTGGTGCTGCAACTATGATAGGGAGGCGATTTACACAAGTGCTCAAATGTGTGTGAAAAATAAATACTGCTGTATTGGGCAATAAATATTTTTCTGATTCTTTGAACATAATGTAATCTTATTAGCAGTTGATTGTCCAGTTCAAACTTTATCAAGATTATTATATTACTTAGGATGCTTTTTATTTTTATGTTTAATACATCAGTCTCATCGTATAATCAAAAGATATCAATTATTATTGTTATTATTCTATTTTTATTGTATATGTTTAGCAATAAATCTATGAAAAATTGTTTTATATTTTTATTTTGTACACCTATATATATAAATACATTGAAACTATTTTACGAAATATACTGAATATTTTTCTTTTACATATTCCATACCTATGTTTTAATGTGTGTAATTTTCCCCAAAGACCTTATCATTGTATCGAAATATAAGGTCTAACAAAATATACTGAAACTATTTTAAAGGTAGGTCCAGTCCGTGATACTGAACAACTTTCCCCAAGGAACACATAGCGAAATATAAAAAATATATTTTTCATATATCACCCACCTTTGACTGCTATGTGCCTCGCCGCTCTACCCGACACATCAGCTGTATGCAGCAAAGGACGTCTACACACGCTACGATTACACTCATTCACAAACAATCACATGTTGTCCTAGTAGTCATTAGGTAGTCATATGTAATTTAATCAATTCACAACACACTTTGAATTAAGTACCTAAGAAATTAAGATTATTTTTATTATTTCGACAAGTATCTTTACAATGTGCAAACAGTTAATAACGACATTATTCACAACAGTAAAACACATTCCAAATTAATATTTTGATACAGTCAAAAATATTCAAACATCTCATGCGATAGGTTATTAATAAGAAAAATCGAATTTACACTAAACTCGCATATTTTGGAGACTGAACTACCTATTCACTAGGGCAACAAAAGTCAACTGATGTTATTAGTCGGTTTTGTTTCTTGCTATAATAAGTAAAAACATGTTATTCACATGAGGCGGTATTTCTTTGAATATGACAACAAAGGATTTTGTAGTAAAAATTCACCGGTTCAATTTTTGCCGGCTTTTATGATGTTTTGTTTGTTTCTTTTGTCGGCATTTTACTTACAAAAATACTGTTCACAACAAGCAAAAAATGTGCAATAAAATTTAAGTTAGCTCGTGCCTGCGGCGAGAACAAAAGGGGCCATAAATGTTAACCGTGGGAACGCTAACTGAAAACAAATAAACAACAAAAAAACTTTCCAAGGTCTGGTCAGTTTTGAGTTGGAACTGATGCAAATAGCATCGTGCGTACGTTTTCTTTATGCCAAATTATAGGCAGTTATTCAAAAATACCTAGTCATATTGTGTGTAATCAAAACGCCAGCCTAGATACTTTTACATCAAACTTAGGTGACTTGCGCCATTTTATTTATTTTCTTATTGTTTTAATAACTTCATGCATCATGTAATAGACGCGGGTCTACTTGAGGTTTAATAGGGTACAGAATAAATACTAGTTGCCTTAGGCAAGTGATATCAAAAATAATAAATCACTCGACTAATTTGATGAATTTGTTTTGTGACTGTGATTGTGTTGTGAAGTCGTGCCATAAAGTTCGAGTGATGTCGCTACCTCGCGCCATTTAGCTACGTTTGTGGCTGCCTTTAGGTATTGCGGCGATGAGCGGACGGCGCGGCATGTGCGGTCGAAGGTCAGTGTATGTAAAAAATAAACTTCATATTTCACTATATGTTTCTTGAGAAAATTTGTTCAGTATCACGGACTGAGCCTACTGTTAAAATAGTTTCAGTATATTTTGTTAGACCTTATATATAAAGAACAATATTTTCTGATCAGCCGACCGGTCAATTTGTAACTATATTTATATATTTTGTCTTTTGATTTCTTGGCGAAAGCAACATAAAAGTTGTTAACTTTATTGTATGAAAAAAATACCATACATAAAGACCATAGTAACTAGATGACGTGACTACTTCGATTTGTTTGAGAACGTTATTTTTTTTCGTATTTCAATATACATGTACTGCTATAAGTTGTTCAAATTGATGGACCGAATCACCTCTTTTAACATATTTGTATCTACTGAATTAAAAATATTATTGTAAACATATCTGTCTGCTATCTCCATACGTTCTAAGCTCCCGAGTTCATGAACATGTTCTCGGCAGTGCGCGTAAATATAATATCAAGGAAAGCGCCCCCTCGCGCAATCGACACGATACGTCTAGCTCCGCCCACAAATGAGGTACATAATTTTTGTGGTATCGTCTTAAGGCCATACCCAAATTTTCCGGGGTCCATTGGCGCCGCCATTTGAAATAAATCATTTAAAAGGAAACGGAGATATCATTCAAAATTGTGTCTTGGTCAAGCCCTAGATAACACTTAAAACTATTTTATGAACTACTGTTTATAATTTAAAGTGCGAACGTGAAGCTTTTCTACGCACATTAGCTAAAAGTGGCCGTTTTTCGCAAATGTGCGTAGAAAAGCTTCACGTTCTCACTTTAAACTACAAAAAGTAGTTTAAAAAATACTTTGAATGGGTATCTAGAACTTGACCAAGACACAATTTTAAATGATATCTCCATTTCCTTTTAAATGAATTATTTTAAATGGCGGCGCCACTGGACCCCGGAAAATGAAAGTAAAGTTTAGAGTTAGCGAAAGGTGTACTCACGGTTTTCCCATTTGCTACTAAACTTATTAGCCACTCGAACAACATATTAGCAAAATCCTCATCATAAAACATATCGCCGATCAAAATCGTATCAAATTCTGCACATTTTGCGCCAATAAAGTTTTCTGTGCTGGTTTCTATGGCAACATTATTCATTTCACAATTTATTCGTGTAGCTGTTACTGCATCTGAAACCAAACATTACTTTTGACGCAGTGGTCATCAGGGGATGTAGCTCAGTGGTAGAGCGTTCGCTTTGCATGTGAAAGGCCCCGGGTTCGATCCCCGGCATCTCCAAATTGGTGTTCAATTATTTTTACTTTTACTTACATGGATCAATATCATTTCCAACAACTTTCTTTGCTTTCTTTTTTGCAGCTGCTATGGATCCTGCTCCACATCCACAACCAACATCCAGAACTCTTCTATTCTTGATGATTTCTCCATTGTCTAATATGTACCTGGAAGATATTTTTAAACTATAAATTAATTGGACGAGCGAGCGAAGCGAAAGAAATTCTCAGTCTACTTGGATAATATTGAGTGCGTTTCTATCAAGTTTCTATGTTTGATCGATCGCATCTTAGAACGGAGCTTCATAAAATTTGGTAGGCGTGTAGATACGGCCAGTTGAATATGAGCCAAATAGGTTAAATTGAGATGCCGATATACAGTTGAGGTTTGCGTGTTTACAGTTCGGGGCGAAGTACTAGTTTATTTGTCTTTGAAATATTTGTTACCAGTCTAAAATTCGTTTAATTCTGTCTCAGAAAATATTTATGCATTCATTTATTGTGCAAAAGCGCCACCTATATATCTTTCGAGACACTATGCATTAAGAACAAGCATGCTATTCAGCATCAGCAAACAACTTATAAAAAGTACATAATTATTTGCTTCAATGTTCGTAGATGGCGGCACTGTGGTAAAAGCTAAAATATATTTCACACACTGAACTGACCATAGACAGATTTTTTTATGGAAATGACTGTGCTTTGCATGGGTATTGGCATCAAGATATTCATCATCATTTCAGCCGCATAACGTCCACTGCTGGACATAGGCCTCTCCCAAAGATTTCCAATATGACCGATCTAGAGCGGCTTGCATCCATCCATCTATCCATCAAAATATTATTGTTATTCATATAAATCTAGTCTAGTGTTCTCCGAACTACCCTCTTCAACGTCGACGCGTCACGCGATGGAATCTGTTTTCCACGAAATCATATTTTATTTTGATCTCTTTCGAGAACTCGGGGCGTTTCACCCCCCTATCCCGCCATCCCGCCATTCTAGGAACGGCGCCGCAACTTTCGCTGAAACTAGTATTTCCTGAATTCCGTTTTATGTTTATTGGTCGGTTTGTTTCTCTCGCTTCGTTTCAGGGAATTCCGACTTTTCAATTAATTTACTTTACGACTGGCAATGAAAAGTTTTCTTGGGAATTGGGATGCTGGGGCCATTTTTTTACAATAATGCTTTTCTTGAAAATGAATAAAATTTGTCAGTGATCAAATCAGTCACGTAATGTGGGTAGGACAAAGTAGAACTCACGGGCACCCCACGAATCTCAAGATAATATTTATTTCTTTAATTTAATTCGCTCTATGATTGTTTAGCAAATAAAAAATTATCTTGCAGACATTGTCCACGAATAATGTTATTTTATTATTACTAGTGGTTGCTAGAGGTTAGCCCTTTGCTATGATTTAATTTTACAAGTTTATTTGCCAGGCAAATTACAAAAATCCGCGACTTTCAAACAGCTTTGAAAGAAATATCCCATATTTTCTAAATACTTTTATACAGATACATTTTCACGTCTATATCCCTGACGGGGCAGACAGAGCCCAGGGCCGTAAGACCCAAAGGCCACGCTTAGCGTCGTGGTGGGCGTTAAGATGGAAAAGGAATCAAAATAGTGTTGGGTTGCTAGCCGCATCGCCTATTATCATGATTTAATTCTCGCCCATTCCATCGATCGGCTTATACGGCCTTATACGTTTTTTTTTTCATTCATCATCATCATTGAGAATGAAAAAAATAAGTTGGGCAGAAAAAAATACCAATGAGAAGGTACTAGAGGATGTGAGAGAGAAAAGACAAATAATACAAATTATAGAAAATAGAAGAGGGAAAATGTTCGGTCATCTACTGCGCCACGATGCGTTCTTTAAAACAATAATGGAAGGAAAAATAGAAGGAAAAAGAGGAGTAGGAAAACCCAGAAGAAAAATTATAGACCAAATAAAAGAAAAATTAAACGTGAAAACATATAAAGAGGTTAACACGTTAATGGACAGTAGGACTTCTATAGAATACATCAATTGTTTTTTCTATTGTGTCTGGCTTAGTGTCCGTGAAAGAGTTAAGAACTTAGCGGAAGGAAGAGAGACATGGAAAGCACTCCACCGACAAGAGCCCAGCTCTTAAATATAAGAAGAAGATCTGGAACTAGCTGTCTATCCCACAACACTTCTCTATAAGGTAAGGTACACGAATCCGCATGACTCATTGTTTTGGTGTGAACCAGGGCAAACGAGGATAAGTAGGATAGCCTGAAAAGTACGCGCGTGCGTAAATGAAAACAGGATGAGTCACCCACTCCCCCCCTCCCCCCCCACGGTGCGTCCCCGGGAGAAAGTTCAGCTGTTCAGGATTCAGGACGTGGTGAGTCACACCTTTACAGCCACAAGGTCATTATAGGGATAATAGAGATGCAAAGGTACAACCCGATCGAGTTGACTGCGTACCTGGCGGCCGTGGCATCGCATACAAACGAGGTGCGCAGTTAGCTCGACCGAGATATACAGAGCTATCTTGTAACCAAATTATTTGCTAGGCCAATTTAAAACCCCCGGCTTTCAAGCGTTCACAACCAATAAGTTTTAATTTTTTAACCGCTGAACCGAAAAGATTTCGCATTGAAATTGGTCCATCCGTTCGGAAGCTACGATGCCACAGTTAGACTAACTTATACCCCCTTTTTGTCGAAAGTAAAAATAAAAACACATGGCAAAAGCAAAGATTACAACGAACGTAATAACACTCAATTATACAAGTACGTGAGTAGCAATCTTATTCTATAATGCATCCGATACCGATACTGATACCGATATATCGGCGATATTTCCGGGTTTGCCGATATATCGGCATCGGCGATATTTTTATTGCCGATACCTTTCAAATTTCGCGCTTTAAAGAAGGAATGTAAACGCGCATCGTGTTTGATCTAGTTCTTTGCAAACGAAGCACGGACTGTCTAAGCTCGGGGAATCCCCGCATTTAGTCAGTGTATTCTCTCTCACCCGCTTTGTCCCCGCGTATCCCATTTGATTAAGTATAAATTCCAAAAATTATAATACTCCATCTTGTGGATTCACATGAAGAGGTACCGTTCAAGTGAATTGGACACCACTAAAGTGGTGTCACAACTATCCAGATTACATGTTTAATGCACTAAGCGTTTGTATCGGTATCGGTATCGACGATATTTTTATAAGAGTATCGGTATCGGTATCGTATCGGCAAAAAGGCGTATCGATGCATCCCTAAATTTAATCAACTCGTGAATAATAAAAAAAATGTAAAACTTAAACTTGGTTAATTAGTTTTTCCGAGACAGCCAAAAACTGGAGAGCAGTCAACAAAACGAATCAGTGTTATTTTTCAAAGCCCCGATGTGCCAATTTTGAAACGCAGAGTCACCTAAACTAAACCAATAATTTTTTTATACAAAAAACCGTTCGATTAGTGACTCCCCGACTCCGCAATTGAAAAATCCGTTCGAGACAGGCGGGCTAGTGTTGCCACAGACGTTATTTAGTTTTCGAATGAAATAAAAAAAAACGACGGGTTGCACTCTGGGAGTGCCGGCAGAAGTGAAATCTTGAATATTAACGTTGTGCATTTTTGATATTTTGGAATGGTCAGGGAATAATTTTGCACGAATTGCTTTAATTATCAGTATAAAAGTACTCTCATTTATGTGGTAGAATACAATATTTATTTATTGGGCTATCGTACACAAACATTATATTTTATTAGCACGCTGTAACATAAACACACACGAACATTCGCGCAAGCGCCCTGCGCCGTCTTACGAATTTTCGATCAGGGTCACGTGTCCTGACGTGTTTTAGATTTTTTACCCATTCCAAAAAAAGTGCACAACGCCGCTAAAGAAGTTTTCACTTCAAAAATTGACAACATTTTTTCATGAATATCATACGAGTCGCGGCTCGTACCATATGACTCATATTCTGTCATTTTCAAGAGGCCGTTTCATACATTACAGGACTCAAGTGTGTCGAGTCGACTTCGATAAACGGTGACTCACTCACTTCAGGGAAATTGGAAACAATCGAATATAACATTAACTAAGTAAAGTAACTTGTGACGGATGACAAACAGGTGGGAGGAAGTTCGTCAAACTTTCTTGTTCGTAAGAGTCGATCAAGGTGAAAGGTGGAGGTGGCTAGGAAAGATGACAATTTTACGCGTTTATGGAAATTTTCCAAAATTTTCATCTGTTTCCTGACATTTATTAATTTCTAAAAACAATAATGAATTACAATTTCAGTTAACATCTAAATTAAAAACTAAATTAAAATCTAAATTAAACTAAACAAATAATAATAATAAAAAAGAAAAACCTAATAAATTTTTGATTATTTCCGAAAAATCGCCATGTTTTTAAGGTTCCTTACGCAAAGGGTGAAAACAGGATCCTAATAATACGCTACTTTCCTACCCAAAGGGTAACAGACAGACAGACATGGCGAAACTATAAAGATTCCTTTTTAGGGTTCCGTAGTTAAACTACGGAACCCTAAAAACGGGACCTTATTAATATGCAGTTTGGTTTCCGGTTTCCGGCAGAGTACAATAGGACCACTTCAAGTCCTTTAGTGGGTGTCGTAGAAGGCGACTTAGGGAATACAAGCTAAACAAAGCTTATAAACATCAATGAGACCTCTCCAACCCGTCTGGCCAGCGAGGAGAGGGTAGGCCATGTCTTCTGGCTGCTCTGGCCCAGTATGGCTCTGGTAGTACAGAGAGGGTCGTGCTCCTGCAGTAGAGACAAAAATACCTGATGATGGTTAATATGCAGTTTAAAAAGGTCACCGACCTCTCCCTCAGTTATGAAATAGCCAGGCTAATGCGATAGATAAAGCCTTTTCAACAACATTAATCCTAGTTTAAACCATGAAGTATATTGTTGAACTCGCCACTTGACTCATACAGGTCATACACCTTGTATGAGACGCACTATAAATTGTGTAATATATTATACCATACTATGATAAGTGTCCGATTAAGTATGTTATATTAGTGTTGAATCATTGTTTTGGACTAGAGTCGGACTAGTCATCAATCATCATTGTTTGTATACAAAGTTTGTAAGATGACAGTAACATTTTATTCTGCAAAGGATTAGGTATCAAGAAATAAAGCTCTAAAGGACTATAGTATCCAGAGACGTCAAATAATTATTTAAAAAATCCTGATTTTTATATATGGGGTTCTTGATATGGCAATATAATGAATTTTTCGGGATCCAGTTATTTGAAAAGAAACAGAGCTACATTTAAAATGTTGTCTAATGCGGCTCTAGATAAACCTATTTTATGAACTACTGATTACGTGATGCTTTTCTTAGCATTTTTGCCAAAAGTAACCGTTTCTTAAAAATATTCTTTCGTGCGTACAACTTTTTGGTATTTGCGGCTGCTTTCGCTTACAGGTCGCATTTCTCAACAGATTCTCGCAACATTTTGTGAGCAGGTTTGATAACTATATTTATAAAAATTGTTTTCTAAAACTTTTTAATATGGCGGAAATATGGGGAATATATCTTTTTTTTTAAATTTTCGCGTCTATAGCGTACAGCTCACAGAGTCAGTTAACCTTTACTGATTTTTTATCGATTTTTGATAAAGATTTGTCTAACGCAAAATATCCTGATAACAGTGTGTCGTATGACTCATCGAGTCATCGCAATTCATTCCTGAATTCCTTCAGGATGACTCACATACCCCCATCTCGTTCTTTTCAGTTGAAATGTATCGCTTTCCCTTTCTTCCACAGCTGCAATGTTCCTTCTTGCTCTAACCAATGTGAAGGATATTCTGTCTCTTTTCAAGAAATGGAATTTGTTTCAACTTGGAAGGGATCATTCATAGTCTCATACTCACTCATTCATCACACTAATACTAGTAGTTCGCTACGAACTTAGACCTCGCGATTATATCTTCTACTACTAAGCAAAGCAAGCAAGCAATCCAATACACGACAATTGAACACAATTGACCGACTAAACAAATTAAACAAAACTTTAAACAAGCAAGACAACAAAAAGTCATACGATTCTAGAAAAAATCAAGTCAATCTTGTAAACTTATGAAAAAATAACCATAGCGAGTTCTAAGAGTTTTAAAATTTTTGTTGGACATCTTTTTTTTTTTTTGTGAACTATATGGTATTGAATGTACGCCACAAAAATTTGACAATTTTCTTCTTTTCTTAAAAATAGTGGTCAAGACATTGGCCTTGTAACTCCGAATTCGCGGGTTTAATTCCAACGGGAGACATGTATTTTTAAAAAAGTTGTTCAGTAACCCGGACTGAATTCAATATTTTGTAAGAAGATTTTGTATTGTATATCCGTCACTGCTCAGTCAGCTAGACTTCGCGAGTCATCCTAAACCCGTTCAAGTATAACTTATAAAAAAGTTGTCCAGACAAAAAAGTTGTTCAAATAAAAAAGTTGCGTTTTTATAATGGCATCAAAAAAGTCTAATGACATTTTTGAAAATATTTTGAAATGGCGGATATATGACAGTTTAAAAATTTTAAACACCCATATTTCCGCCATTTTGAAAAAATTCAAAAAAATGGCTCGACAAAAAAATTGTATTTAGTTGCTGAGCCTGCTTACAAAATTTCATGACAATCGTTTAAGAAATGCGACCTGTAGGCGAGAACAGACAGACAGACAGACAGACAGACAGACAGACAGACAGACAGACAGACGGACAAAAGAATTTTTGGCTAATCTCGAAACTGAGACGCTTCGCTCGCTTCGCTCGCTCGGTCAATTAACCCATTTATGGACACTAAGCCAGACACAATAGAAAAAACAATTGATGACTTCTATAGAAGTCCTACTGTCGGAAGTTTGTAAGTGTGTGTGTATGTATGTTTGTTACTTCTTTACGCGCCAACAGCAACGGCTGGACGAATTTGTAATAAAATCGGTCTTTTTCACGATTGGAATACTTTTTCCTCGGGTACACGGCAAGGCGCCACGAGTCAAAAATATTTTTGGAAAAATTTAATTTTCGACGATACGGACTTGGCAGATGGCGGCTTGGAGAAAAAAAGGGCAAGATTTTTTCGTCACTTTTATCAAAATCGGTTGAGTAGTTTGGTGTTAAAGTCGGTACTTAGTTTTCAAAAAAAAAAAACGACGGGTTGCACTCTGGGAGTGCCGGCAGAAGTGAAAACTTGAATATTAACGTTGTGCATTTTTGATATTTTGGAATGGTTAGGGAATAATTTTGCACGAATTGCTTTAATTATCAGTATAAAATATTTCAAATCTTTTCTGAACCACAGTCTGTCACAAATGTCACAAGCATGACCAAATTCATTTTCAACAAAATCATTTTCAAATACACAGCAGTATGGCCACTACACAGACGGTCGAGCCATCAGCTGTCACCATCCATGGATGCGCGTAGCACGCTGTAACATAAACACACACGAACATTCGCGTAAGCGCCCAGCGCCGTCTTACGAATTTTCGATCAGGTCACGTGTCCTGACGCGAGTTTAACATTTTTTCCCATTCCAAAAAAAGTGCACAACGCCGCTAAAGAAGTTTTCACTTCAAAAAGGGCAAGATTTTTTCGTCACTTTTATCAAAATCGGTTGAACAGTTTAGGGTTAAAGTCGGTACTTAGTTTTCAAAAAAATATATTAGAAATATTCGACTATTGTTCCTCAAAGCTTCATTAAGTAACTAATTAGAATATGACAGCATAATCGTTTAACAAAAACATTAATACTTATCTATCTATTTCATTATCATGTAATAAGCAAGTGATATGCAAGACTATGAATAATTCCGAGAAAACCCCTACTGTGAGTCAGACTCACACAGACATAATGCAAACCTAAACATTATCAACCTTATCACTACCAAAATAAAGCTGAAAATATTGTCGAATTTCGTATAATCGTGGCATCGAATAGCCGTAAACGATAAACAGCTATCAAAGAATATTGTAGCTTGATTTAATATGAATAGAGTATATATTGGAATGGGATTTTTTTACACAACATAGTACCGTACTTTCATTGATAAACCGGACTTGCACTGAAGGACATGAAGGCAATCATTGAATTTTAATGCAAATAGTGACAGGTGAAGGTTTCTGGTTTTAGTTTTGGGGAAAAACTTTGGTAATGCAATAGTATCTCCGCCTTGGATGTATTTACTTTGGGGCTAGCTCAATCAGACTGTCCATTTATATTAAACAAGAGGCAGCGCGCGGCTTCGCCCGCGTTAACCACGCGAGTGAAGTCGCGGGCGTGATGCAATATAGCCTATAGCCTTCCTCGATAAACGACCTATCTAATACCGAAAGAATTTTTCAAATCGGACCAGTGGTTCCTGAGATTAGCGCGTTCAAACAAACAAACAAACAAACAAACAAACAATCTCTTCAGCTTTATATATAAGTATATGGATATTAATACTAGCTGTGCTTCGCTTTGCTCCCCGTAAGAATTTCAGGATAAAAACTATCCTATGTCCTTCCCTGGGTATCGGACTTTATCTATATTAAATTTCATCTAAATAGGTTCAATGGTTGAAGCGTAAAGGTAACCAACAAACAAACAAACATACAAACTTTCGCCTATGTAATATTAGTAGGATAGGAAGTAGGATGAATATATTTTTTTTATTTTACTTTATCAAGAGTTTTATGTTGGTGACGTAGGTGTTACCTACCTAACAATCGGACTGTATTGTATTCTTTTGATTAGCGTTCAAGGTTGCAGCCTTAGCTGAGCTGATTCTACTATGAGCTGAATCATTATTAGCGTAGTACTTTTTAGACCTAGGATTTTACAGACAGCTGGCGCGGCGTAGGAGAGGGAGTATCCCTCTCTCTTTCTACGGCGCGGCGAAAATGTATGCCTGCGCCTGCTGTTTCGTTTAGGCGGCGCAGGGCGCTTGCGCGAATGTTCGTGTGTGTTTATGTTACAGCGTGCTACGCGCATCCATGGATGGTGACAGCTGATGGCTCGACCGTCTGTGTAGTGGCCATACTGCTGTGTATTTGAAAATGATTTTGTTGAAAATGAATTTGGTCATGCTTGTGACATTTGTGACAGACTGTGGTTCAGAAAAGATTTGAAATATTTTATACTGATAATTAAAGCAATTCGTGCAAAATTATTCCCTAACCATTCCAAAATATCAAAAATGCACAACCTAAATATTTAAGTTTTCACTTCTGCCGGCACTCCCAGAGTGCAACCCGTCGTTTTTTTTTATTACGTCACTACTACACTCCGGAAATTTGATTCTCCGTATGTTTGTGAATTTTAACATTTTTGATAACTACGAGTAAATTATTTTTGGATAATCTAAAAGATGGACTAATTCAAATTACAATCATACTTTTCTCACCCTGTCGTCACCCCTTTTATGTTTCCTGAAAAATGTTTCCAGTATGAAGTATACATCTATCCATAAAATAGTTTTAAAAGTATTTTGTTTAGACCTTTTTGTGGTTGCACCATGTTTAATAATATTTTGTAACTGCATTCCGGCTTCCGACCACACCGTCCACGTGCAAAAAAGTGCGTATGTGTGAGTGCGCGTGGTGTGCGTGACCTTCCTGCACACATTGTTGGATCCAAAGTAATCCGAAGTAATCCGAACAGAACGAAACTTTCTCGCGTTCACATTTAAATAAGCTATTATATATTACACTAGCAGTCCATCCCGGCTTCGCCCGTGGTACATACATAGCCTATGTCACTCAGGGATAACATACCTATCCAACAGTGAAAGAATTTTTAAAATCGATCCAGTAGTTTCGGAGCCTATTCAATACAATCAAACAAACAAACAAACAAATCTTTCCTCTTTATAATATTAGTGTAGATAATGTTTGAGGAAAATATTAAAAAAAATACAAGTTTAGTTGCTATGCAAATTAAAAACTGATGAGTAGCAGAACTACATATTCCAATTTATATCTGTAGTCCTTAACGCTATCTATTATTTGCGTTTTTATTTGCAAGTTTTTTTATTATTATTACTGATTTGTTTAGTTTACTTAAGATTTTAGTGTAGATTTTAATTTAGATATAAATAAATATTCGCTTTGTAATTTAATTAATCATTATTTGCTTGGAAAATTAAAAAGCCCCATATTTCAAGCTTTAACCCCAATAACAGCAGTACCGATTTTCATCAAACATAGCTAAAAACCACCGCAGCGGAACTTGTTTTCACATAAAAATACCCCTCATCAATATCGCCACAGACAGACTGACAAACATTAGCGTCAACTTGTAACACCCCTCTTTTTGTTGGGGGTTAAAGTATTGCCAAGCCCCAAGGTATAAGTCTCATAATACTCTCAAACGGTTTTCCTCAGTCGTATTTCCTCTCACACAAATGGCAGACAGGTAATAAATCGTATAGAACAGATAATATTGTAGCATCAGTATTTACTTCAATAAACCTAGCATGAGCACGTTTTCTTTGTTATTTCCTCGTTACCTAACCTAACTACAAAAAGATTGAAGTAAGAACATAAGTTCATCTTTAGCAAAGATAATATAATTACTAACGTAACACATACCCAACACCATAGAAACGATTAGAGAGCACGTAAGCACGCAAAACGGGAGTTGCAGGGTGGCCTCTCAGAGATGGCAGCACACAGGACTAGCTAAAAAGATGACGAAGAAAGTGTTGAATATACTTTTGAAAAATATATTGCACTTCATATAAGTCTTATTTAACTAATTAGAGTACTTCTTTATTTAAATAATAGTTATAAAAGATTTTTATGTTTTAATTTTTCCCTTAAAGCGCCATCTAGTTACAAGGAAAAGAAATAATAATGTTTATATGACGATGGGTAGGCATGTCTTTAGCTACCTTGACCAGACCAATCAGGTGATTAGGTTCTTTCAGATCAGGTTAGTATGCGAACAAAAATCTGGAATAAATGATATGTCATCTATCCCCCGCATAGCATGGCGTAGATAAACCCAGATAACACCTATAAACATAATTATTTCTCTTCCTTGTCACTAGATGGCGCTTTATGGTAATAATTAAAACATCAAAATCTTTTACTTCTATTATTTGAAAGAAGTAGTACTCTAATTGATTAAATATGACTTATATGAAATGCAATTAATATTTTTAAAGTATATTCAACACTTCCTGTGTCATTTTTTGGCTAGACGTGTGTGCTGCCATCTCTGTAAGGCTACCCCGCAACTCCAGCTTTGCCTCCAATAGTTTATATGGCGTTGGGTATCTGTTACGTTACTAATTATATTATCTTTGCCAAGATAAAGTTTATATCGCGCGACGGACTCGCGCCATCCCGCTCGTTATTATTATGTACAGCTAGTAGAAAGAGAGATAGTGATAGATGACAGCGCTCGATAGACTCTGTTGCCGGTACCATTCTACTTAGGCTGGTGGTGTCGATTTTCGAATGATGAAAACAGGTAAGTAAGCAAAGCAACAAATTCTGTGGTGGGACCCTGATTGTTTATCTCACACATTTATTTGACGTGTGCACGGATATATTGTTTCGTTTGTAGTAGTACTAGGTAGGTATATATGTTACTCCGTTTCTATGAAGTGCCATACCTGTGCTTTAGGTCACTTTTATCTGCCTCGACTGTACAATAAAGAACGTACTAACCTCGCCATGGCTTGTCCTCCAGGCCAGTAGAACGCCCAGAACGGGTCTTCAAAAGGGACCTCCTCTCCCTTAGCCCTCCACAGCGGGCAGGCCGGGGTCACCAGTCGCAGAACCAGCTCTGGGGTGAGGTGCCGCCGCGTCGGGACTGTGTGCCTGATGATCAGGGAGGCTAGGTCTTTGAGCATTGTCTGAAAAGAAATTAAACAATACGGGTGACGACAGGGTCCGAAAAGTATAATTGTAATTAGTCTTTAGATTATCCAAGAATAATGGACACGTATTTTTCAGTTTACCAAAAAAGTAAAAATTCACAAAGATACAGAGCGTCAAAGTTCCGGAGTGGGGGCTTGCGACATCATAGTGCTTAAGTTTGAAGTCACGCGAAATTTCAATGCGCTTTATCTTTGTCATATTTAGTTTCTCAGAGAAAAGAAAAAATACGTGTACAATATTTGTTAATCATCTAACCGATGGACCAAAAATATTTTTCCATTCGTTATGTCTATTGTTCAAAACTATAGCACAGAATTAATAATAGTATTACATACAGAACGGAAACTCGCACCGTCCCCCGCAATCTGGTGTCCCCGCAACCCTTCCCCCGTTATTGTGAGGTGTAAGCGCCAGTAAAACAGGGTTATTGCTAGTCGCACGTTGATATTACGCGAGTCACTTAGGATTATTAAATTATAATGGTGAGAAACTGCGCACATTATCATTGTTTATCCACGGAAAACAATAAATAACGAAAATTTTATAGATTTCCGAGTGATAAAAACAGGTAAACAAAGCAACAAATTCTGTGGTGGCGACCCTGATTGTTTAACTCACACATTTGACGTGTGCACGGACGGATTGTTTCGTTTGTAGTAGTACTAGGTATAAGTATATGCTGTTCCGTTTGTATGAAGTGCCATACCTGTGACTATAGTCTATGCCAAAGATAATATAATTACTAACTATGCCTACCCCCATGGGAAACAGGCGTGAAAATATGTATGTATGTTCAAAACTAAAAACCGACTTCGACACCAAACTATACAAGCGATTTTAATAAAAAAAAATTGGGACTACTTGAAGGAAATTGTAATTTGTTGGAGAACAAAATGGACTGTATGTAACTGGTAACTATAATAAAAATCCACGAGATGAATCAAAGTGCTGCTTTATTTGGCACACAGGAAACAAGAAGAAAAACAAAACTTGGGATAAGTACATAAGTACCTAGAATAGTCTGGCCAAAATCTATTTGTTTCTATCGGTACTTAAGTAATTTTTCATGAACATTCCTGTTTGTATATAGCAACAGGAATATTTTTGAATATAATATTGAAATTCCTACCTGGAATTACGTCTAGGATTTATTTCCTGCTGATTATAATAAAAACAATTCTAACTTAAATATTCCATATTTACACAGTATATTTATTACAAACGTCAAACACATTTTAATATTACAGGAATACCCAGATTCAAATAATGAGAAGCAAGGATTTAAACCAAGGGTATTATTAAGGATAATATGATGTTTTGTGGGTACTACATTACTACATTTTTATCATATTTTCATTACGGCAACCCGGGATTTCGGGCTTCGATCTCCGATCGGGTCTACCGCCTAACGCGATTGCTTTCGCTACGTCTATAGTTTATGACGTCATCCCGCCATTTCGAACCGCCTAGCAAAGCGATATTGCCTTCACATGTACTCTGTGGACCAAGACAATTTGAAAGCAATGAACGAATGATAAAGGTATGTATTTGACAGCTAGACCTTACCGCCTAAGAAATACAAGATGGCCGCATTGCTTTCACCAAAGCTAGACTATCTGTCATGATAGCTGTTGCTCCCAGCTTACTGCTTTCGTAACATTATCATAATTATTTAAGATTTTATTATCTTTTGTTTCGTATTAAGTTACATTTTTTTCTAGTTTTAAGATTTAGAAATTAATTAATTGTGTTTACTGCTTTTGGTTGTGGTTATTGTGAGAAATGGTGCGAATGCCTTTGCCGGTTGAAGCGGAGGAGGAAAGGCAGAAAGAGATGCTGACGCTGCAAAGACGGCAGCTGCAGGAGAACAGCTTGCCCATGGTGCTGCCGGAGCGGACGTTTGTCGATAATTTCGGTGTAGGAAATGACAACATCCGCGCGTTTTGCGTGAACTTGATGCCTTTGTTACACCCTTGCAAAGAACAACTAGCAAGCCAAGCTAGAGGTTAAGGTACCTATTTATTGATCAAATGAAATGTTTACGTTTATTAAACCACTTGGTAGATTTCTTTCTTATGCCTTTGAACTGTTGTTACAGATTCTGGCTGCATTACAATTTTACGCTAGTGGGGCTTACCAAAAGAGTGGGCAATGATTTTAGTCTCTGTCTAACGCAGACATCTTTATCTGATTGTCTGGCAGAGGTGACCAGATGCCCTCAACCAATCAACCAGTATCAAGAAGGTATGTATAGTTTAGCTTCTGTACCCACTCATAAAAGTTAAGTCAAAATACATTTACCTACATAAGATTTTTTTGCAGATTCAGTAAATGATTGGGGTCATAGGTTGTATTGGTGGCACTCACATCGCTATCATTTGACCTAAAGACCTTAAGAAAGCAAGTATCAAGAATGAATCGAGGAGGGAAGAAAAAGACTGCGGGACTAAAGGGATTTAGATTATGATGTAAAACAATTATTGTTTATTATTAATCTAAGAATTCAATTGTTGTTTATTGATCTGTATCTACTGTAAACTAGTTAAACATGCCAATAGTTCAACAAACCAAACTGTATCTACTGTAACGGAAACAAGAGCAACAGACAATCTAATATAACTTTATGTAAAAATAAAAAACTTTCATAATATTATATGTATATTTTTTTAAAACCTTCTAGTAAGTAGTATTATTTATAATAGTCCAGTATTTATTAAGGTCAATGGATTTAACTTTACTAGAGGTGCTGAGATAGACAGGTCAAAAAAAGGAAATTTTAATGTGGTATATCCCAACTTTTTTCCATGGATGTTAAGAGGATATAATCTGAATTTGTATCACTAAACTATTGTAGTCAATTGGCTTCTCTATTCCTGCCATCTATCGTATGCGCATTATCTTGGAGTGGGAATGGGAACTATTGCAATAATGGCTGCTGCTTGCCTGCCCCTTGGGGGATTACTTGCAATTATAAATAAATAGAAGTGAATAACACATGAATTTGTATGTTTTATAATATTTATTAAGTATATCATTCTCTATTTTCCAACAACTCAAATCAGTTATAGAAAGCACCGTAAATGTTTCTCTGAGATATTCGGTTTGGCTCTGCTGTTCTTTCTCCCTCCTGCACCAACCGTGTCTGCTCCAATTTAGAGCCTCGCCTCTTTGTATTAAGATGGGGAATCATCTAAGCCGATCTGGAAAATAACAAGAAAATTGTTAATTAATTAGCTATGGTTCCCATTATCAATTTTTTTTTCAGGAATCATGTAGCCTACTAAATCAACCTACCTGTAGAAAAAAAATCAAGAAATAATATAATAATAAAAATTGAGAACAACATACATCAACCTCGATATTGACAATAGCATTCCCCATAGTCTCTGCCTACCCCCATGGGAAAACAGGCGTGAAAATATGTATGTATGTATAACATTTGGGGGACAGTAATCTTTGGGAGTCAGAATGCCATCCTATGTGCCACTGCCATGTTGTCGCATAAGTGACCCCTTCCTCTTGACCTTACATTTAAGGTAACTCCAGTACAAAAGCAAAACACAGACTGCGATTTGTTCAGTCCTCACCTCACTCCACTATAAAAAGACACAACAAATAGAAGTGTCGTACTGAAGCTTTGTTGTAAGTAATTATAAAAAGTAAATTCTACTTTTAACTGTGATAAAGTATTACTCACTTGCCGCCACTCCTTGGCAGTTTTAGAGCCAATGCCTCTAATTGCTTTTAGCCGGGAGGCCAATTCCTCCGACTGGCAATTTTGGAGGCTTGCTTTGCGTGTGAGTCCTTAGGTCCCCCTGGCTAGCAATCCAATCCATCCACACCACCAATTCTTAACTGTATGACCGAGAATTTCCTTTATGCTGAAATACGTTAAAAGAAACTAAAACACCATAAAACTAAGGCTTCTTATCTTTCGTAAAACCTACAGTTCAAAAAGGAAACTATTTTGAATTTCATTTACAGAGTAGTTACATATATTGACTTAAATTGACTTTATACCAGAGTATAACACTTACCTACATATTTTGAAACTTATCGAACACGAAGGATAACACAAGTCACAACACAAAAATATTTATAAATACGTATTAATCACGAAGTTAAATAGAGGTTATAATCAATTCAACAGCTGTTTCACTGTTTGACAATCGCCAACGCGTTTTGTTTTTAAACTTTTTTTTTTCATTTTAAAATTTTCGATTTTTATGTACTCACAACTCAAATTATCTACAAAAATTTAAAAAAAAAGATGTTTCATATAAAATGTAGTCATTTAAAAATAAATCTTCTGTTTATATTCAATTAAAAACATAACATAATTTTACACCAATATTGGCAAACAAAACGCAAGACAATCGTTCATTCACGATAGCTATCGCGATAGCAAGGGCTCGGTAATTTTAGGCGGTCACTCAAAGCTATAGCAATGCCAACAAGATTGCTATCGCAATCGCTATGGCTACGTCTATCGCCTTGAGTTAGGCGGTAGACCCGCAGCGGGTCTACCGCCGGGCAAGTCAGAAAATGGTCTTTTTCAAATTGTCCTTCTTTATATTCTTGTATATTTATATATTTATAAATTTCTGTGGTCTCGAAAACGGCTCTAACGATTTCGCTGAAAATTGGTATATGGGGGTTTTCGGGGGTAAACAATCGATCTAGATTAGTCTTATGTTTGGGAAAACGCGTGTTTTTGAGTTAACATGCGTTTTTCTTTCAACGCAAATATGGTCGCTAATTTCGTCGCGCCGGCCGGCCGCTATCCATTTTGGCCCAGCAGTTTAGGATGCGGACCGCTAGAAAGAGTGTTACGGATTCGAATCCCACTCGGTGACTTACTTTTGTTTTTTTATGTTCAAGTTTATATATAATTTTTTATTTTGTATTGTTTTTAATCAAGTTTAAAAAAAAATTGTTAATGTTTGAGATGTAACCGAGCAAAGCTCGGTCGCCCAGGTACCGTTTATTTATATAAGTACGTATTTGTTATAAAATATAGTATCGTTGAGTTAGTATCCCATAACACTAGTCTCGAACTTATATACTTGGGGCTAGCTCAATCAGTGTAATTTGTCCCTAGTTCCTATATATATTTATTTACTAGTAGTTCGCCACGAACTTAGACCTCGCGATTATTATTCCAAAGGGAGTGCCTCCGCTGCCGGCGCTGGTTGCCGAATTGGCTGTCGGCGCTGGTTAACACGATCTGTGTCTGTAGTAAGAAATGCATTTTTAAGAAAGTTGTTCAGTAACCCGGACTGAATTCGCCCTTAAATAGTTTCAGTATATTTTGTAAGAAGATTTGTATTGTATATCCGTCACGGCTCAGTCAGCTAGACTTCGCGAGTCTCCCTAAACCCGTTCAAGTATAACGTATAATAAAGTTGTTCAGCCAAAAAATTTGTTCAAATATTAAAAATGCGTTTTTATAATGGCAACAAAAAAGTCTAGTGACATTTTTTAAATATTTTTAAATATTTGGAAATGGCGGATATATGACACTTTTAAAATTTTAAACCCCCATATTTCCGCCATTTTGAAAAATTTCGAAAAACTGGCTCGACAAAAAAATTCTGTTTAGTTGCTGAACCTGCTTACAAAATTTCATGAGAATCGGTTAAGAAATGCGACCTGTAGGCGAGAACAAACAGACAGACAGACAGACAGACGGACAAAAGAATTTTTGGCTAATCTCGAAACTGAGACGCTTCGCTCGCTTCGTTCGCTCGGTCAATTACTTCTAGCCCAAAATCATGATAAAAGTGGCGGGGGTTTCTTCAACTAAACGACTTAACCGATTTTCATGACAGAGATGGCTAAGAACCATCGCAAGGAAAGACATTGGACTCAAACTTATTTTTTGTCAAGGGTTAAAAAAAACCGGCCAAGTGCGAATCGGATTCGCGCACTAAGGGTTCCGTACCATTATCTATGAAAAAACGCGTTTGTTGTATGGGAGCCCCCTTAAATGTTTATTTTATTTTGTTGTTATAGCGGCAACAGAAATACATAATTTGTGAAAATTTTAACTGTCTGTCTAGCTATCGCGGTTCTTAAGATGCAGCCTGGTGACAGACAGACGGGCAGACGGACAGACAGCGAAGTCAAATAAGGTCCTGTTTTTACCCTTTGGGTACGGAACCCTAATAAGTAAAGCTGAAATTTCTGAACTAAAATAAGAGACACACCTACTAACACCAAACATTGACGAGGCCACTGCGTCACCGCGTCACCCAAACAATAATCCACATAATGATTGATAAGTGATAACAGTGCGTCGCTGCGAAACAAGGTAAAATGCGCAGTTGCCGCGGTGTAATAGAGGACGAACTAACGGTGCGATTGAGGTCATCTGACGTCGAGTAGGCCGTAGGAATGTTTGACTTTGTTTTTCGTGTTTATTTCTTTTACCATCATAACAGGTTTCTTCGAATTTGTAACATACATATACATATATTACGTCCTATTGTCCATCAAATAGGTACAAATTTTACAAAACAATAGCGTTGTATACCATTCAACCTTTTTTATTCCTATGGCAAAAAGAGTATTGCCGCTCTAAGCAGACAGCCCAGGGCCGCAAGACTCAGAGGACTCTTAAGTGGCCTTTGATTGACCGGTCTTTTTCCGTCTTATTATAAAATGCAGACTTATTTGTTACTAGGTTTAAACCATTATACGACCAAATCAAGTTGACATGTAGTAATGTGCCATGTCTTATATAAGGTGTAACAAAATATACTGAAACTATTTTAAGGGTGAATTCAGTCCATGATACTGAACAACTTTCCCCAAGGAACACGTATCGAAATATGAAAAGTAATTTTTAGCCTGCCATACAAGTTGACCGATCAGCTTATCCGAGTTTCTACGGAAAGTCAAAAATTATTTTTTATATTTCGATATGTGTTCTTTGCGAAAAGTTGTTTACTATCACGTACTAAATTCACCCTTAAAATAGTTTCAGTATATTTTGTTAGACCTAATATAAAAAAAGACAACTTGATTTGGTCGAATAATGGTTTAAACCTAAAAGTTATTCTGCGTTTTATGATGAGGTTTTCCTGTAATCTTGAGGTAAAGAACTATTTCCTGTATTTTTTACAAAAAAAATTTAAAGGTTGGTCCGTCAGCAATCCGTGCGAACCAGGTTCTGGGTTACTTGACACGTGATATCGCTGGCACGTGCTGTCGCCGAGCCACCGACCTACTAGTAAGTATTTTGTAGTACAAAACAAAAACATAGTGAAAAACAAAAACATTGTACATCCCAAAACAATTTTTTCTGTGTTTCTCCTTTAAAACACTATTGAAATATGCAATAACATTATCTACATAATGTTATTGCATATTTCAAACAACTTTGTCTACACAAAGTTAACGACATTGCGTACGTGAAACTAAGTAAGTAGTTATTAGTTTTACGTCTTGAAAAACATCAAAAATATTATTGAACGACGCACGCGCAGATCAAACTATTAACTAAAAGTAAAAATTATAAAACTTAAGAAAAAATAGACTGGTTGGAAAATAAAAGTATAACTACTTACAAGATGTTTCTTCTTATATTTAAGAGCTTCCATGTCTCTCTTCCTTCCGCTAAGTTCTATGTTTTCACGTTTAATTTTTCTTTTATTTGGTCTATAAATTTTACAAGATGTTTAACAAACTAAAATACGACTACTGATTCATTTGATACTTGATATTTTTTCCGATATTTTTTCGTCTCTACGCGAAGTCGGAGGGTTAGGAATTTTCGCCGTTATGTATATAAATAGAGGCGAAAATCCTGACCTTCTTTTAGTTTTGCCGTAGTCAGGTAGCAAGAAAAAAACAGTAAATTTTTAAGTAGGTCAATGTCGCGGTAAATTTCCTAGCAAATGAAGGAAATCAATCACCAAGAAATTTAAGAACTAGGTTCTTGTCGGTGGAGTATTTGCCATGTCTCCCTATTTTCCGCTAAATGCTTGACCTGTCTATACGAGACAACTGTGTTAGTACGACCTTCTATACCCTTCTTGTGAGTAATTGTCCTATCTTCTTATTCGCCGGTTGACTGGAAGAGATTCCATTATGGAATAAGTCCGCCGTTGTCAATTTATTCTATTGTTTTTGTATGTAATTGTATTTTTTCATAGTACAATAAAGTTATTACAAACAAACAGTGTGATTTGTCCCTATATATTTATTTATTTAAAAAGAAAACAAACAAACTTTTGCCTTTTCTTTTACTTTATGAAGGAAATATAAATTAATAAATATTTTAAAAGATGTTTCAGAGACGCTTGAGAATTGTTTACATATTTTCAGTTTACAGCAATGAATCTTAATAATTGTCGTCACTACGAACGTCAGCTCAATTGATAATGGACGTCAGATGTATCCTGATGAGATTGTTTTTGAAGAGTAAGAAAAAAAATCACAAACTATACTCCATTTGGTTAGGTATTTAAATAAATGTAAACAATCTTGACATGTCTTTTTATTGAAATACACTTAGTACTTTTTAAATCAATTATTTTGCTAATTACAAAGTCATTATGTAATAATAAATTACATAATTACTTTGTAATTTGCAAAGGTACTTATTGATTTTTATAGTGTATATTTCAATAAAAAGACATATCAAGATTGTTTACATTTATTTAAATACCTAACCAAATGGAGTATAGTTACTATCCATTGCTTTGTATGGTGAGATTCAGTAGGTCCCTACTTCCACAGCGTTGTCTGAGGCCTCGTATAGGTCACGCTTAGTACAGCTGGTAGGGCACGATGGGCAGGAGAGGTGTGTCATAGTCGGTCGTTATGACCACATTGACTCTGTTGCAGTTTGGTCAATATACCGCCACCGAGCTAAATTATGCTTGCACCGGCCATCCTTAGTTCGGAGTCGGTTTAAGCTTTTCCATGAGGCCCATGGGAGCTCATAACCCGATGGTAATTCCTCCGATGGTTGAAGATTCCTTAAGTACTTTGGATCACTCACATTCTTACTCACACTATCACGTCTTTATCCCTATTGGGGCAGACAGGGACAGATCTCTCAGGGCCTGAAGGCCAAAGGCAAATTTTTGCGTGATGATAGGCGAAAAGGTGGAAAAAGTAACCAAAATAGTGATGGGTTGCTAGCCTCATCGCTTAATAATGTATTGTCCTGCTCATTCACAGGTTGGTGATCTCAACATTCTCAACAGCATTTTAGGTTAGGTATCCCTGTTCTAGAGATTTTAAAATCTCCTTCCTCGTGCAAAAATTATTGTTTAATTTAAAGATGACTCTATCTTTAAAAAAATCTTGTTGTTCAAAATTCTTGAGTCGTAGAGCTATAGAACATTTATCTGTATGATATGACTCAAGGGTTTTGGTCGGGGGTTTTTAAATATTTTATTTATTTAGTCTGTATACATTTATAATGATGAGCAATTCTGAAATAATATCCCCAGGAGTCCCCTGGTATATTACCCAGACGTGAATGGTATACTAAAACTATTGACATGCAATGTTACGAGTGCTAGGAGAATAATAATAGACGTCATAGCATGCGGTTACAGTATCCTTATCTTTAATAGTATTAAAAATTCAATTCTTTAGAACGCAATCTTATCATTTATCTGAGGGGTTAAAGTCATATGGCTAACGGATTTTAACGGTCGCGGAAATTGCTTTTTGTATTTCATCAATAAGTATTCCCTTTAACATAATATTATACCTTTACCAAATCAGATACGAATAACATTTGATTTCAAAAAGTAAGAATGCGATTGGAAACTGGAAAATCACTGTTCAAATTTCCTTTTCTCGGTCATTTTCCGCGAAAACTGAACAAGACCTAAATTCCATGTATTTCGCGAACAGCCTCCATTCATCGACGATACGCTATTAATTAGTTTTGTAAACGCCACGCCATTGTACGTCTGAAGTCTGCTATATTAAGATCAGATACATCAGTACACTGAACTGTGCGTCTCGATCTATTTCAGACTTAGCTATTGGCCCGCGTCTTCGTCCGCGTAACTTTAGTATATAAACACGTCTTAACACGGCGACGTCAACGAATCATGTGATAGGTGACAATGACCTGCTTTACAGCCTATTATATTACTCGAACTGGACTAAAGGCTCTCATAATAAAAGAATAAATAAATAAATATATAGGGACAAATTACACTGACTGAGCTAGCCCCAAAGTAAGTTCGAGACTTGTGTTATGGGATACTAACTCAACGATACTATATTTTTATAACAAATACATATATAGATAAACATCCAAGACCCAGGACAATTTGAAAAAGGCCATTTTCCAACTTGCCCCGGCCAGGAATCGAACCCGGAACCTCTGGGTGGCGGACTAGCATGGTGACCACTACGCCACGGAGGTCGTCGAGAAAAGAAGGAATGGACCATACAACGTGGAAGGGACATACCCGTAATAAATCAAATCACGGGCACAGAATAAATACTAGTACCACGGGCTATACTGCATCACTATAGTGCAATGAATTTAAATTACAGCACAGAATACATGATAGTGATTAAGGGTCCCCCGACCCTAGACCAAAATACAACTTTCCATACAAACGTAGTCTACGTTTTATTTCAAAACGACATGTCCGATTTGGGCAAAATTTTGTAATTTCAAAGATATTGCAATTATCTAGGTTTATATTTAGTTTCCGACGGTAAAAATATGAACTTGAAATAGAATATAGTGTTTTATATCATTTTTGACCATTAGTATGAGAAACTTCTAAATCGTTATATTTTCTTTCCAGTTCATAATTTTACTATAGGAAACCCAATATAACCCTAGATAATTGCAATTTCTTTACAATCACCAATTTTTACCGGAATCTGACATGTGGTTTCAAAATTAAACGTGTACTACGTTTGTATGGAGAAGTCTAGGGTCGCCGGACTCTTAAAGTAAAAAAACAAAAACGAAATTTCGTCATTTCCATACCAAAGTGTGCATGCAAGCGCCCGGGTAATTTGCATAGGAATGACGTTTTTTTTTACTGTTATTTTATTATTATTGAAGTAAAAACTTCTTTAGCGGCGTTGTGCACTTTTTTCGGAATGGGTAAAAAATCTTAAACTCGCGTCAGGACCACGTGTAGTGATCGAAAATTCGTAAGACGGCGCAGGGCGCTTGCGCGAATGTTCGTGTGTGTTTATGTTACGTTACGTTCGTGTGTGTAATGTGTCATGCTTGTGACATTTGTGACAGACTGTGGTTCAGAAAACATTTGAAATATTTTATACTGATAATTAAAGCAATTCGTGCAAAATTATTCCCTAACCATTCCAAAATATCAAAAATGCACAACGTTAATATTCAAGTTTTCACTTCTGCCGGCACTCCCAGAGTGCAACCCGTCGTTTTTACACTATAGTGATCTAGTACAGCCTGTGGTTCGCCTAATTACGGGTATGTCCCTTCCACGTTGTATAAAGTCACACAAAGGACGATGCACCCTGTTAGCTATTACCTTTATTATTTCCTTTAGTCGCCTAAAGAGGGATAATGACCTGCTATACCTACATCTCTTCAGCCACTACCTTACCTTTTCTTTTCACACTGCACTTTCTGAACGAAAATCGGTCCAGCCATTTACAATAGATGGGTCGGAGATTTATATTTCCTTTTTAGGGTTCCTTACACAAAAGGTAAAAACGGGACCCTATTACTAAGACTTCGCTGTCTGTCCATTTGTCTGTCACCAGACTGTATCTCAAGAACAGCGATAGCTAGACAGTTGAAATTTTTACTAATGATGTATTTCTGTTGCCACTATATCAACAAATACTAAAAACAAAAAAATATATTTAAGGGAGGCTCCCACAAACGCGATTTTTTATAGATAATGGTAAGGAACCCTTAGTGCGCGAATCCGATTCGCATTTGGCCGGTTATTTCTTTCCCAGGGGTTTCGTAAGAGGCGCCCAAGGTAACAGTGAACGGGCAGCATCCGCCATGCAAAGACTTTATATCATCGACCATCATTCTACTGCAGCCAAAACCCGAGGGGTTTTCTCCGGTCCATTTATTATAAATGGGTATAATAGGTATTTGTATTTATTATGTATGTATATGTATAAGTATATTTATTAATTGTATCAACAGTTTTTATTTTTCTTATCCCTTGCCTATAACCTATAACTTTGCACCTCACCTGTTTTCGAAAAACATCTCAAAGTACCTCGGTTGCCTGGAAGAGATTGCAGTTGCGATAAGGCCGCCTTTTGACATCTGTTTTATGTATCCAATACTCTGTTACTGTATGTTTTGGTGCAATAAAGATTTTAACTAATTAAACTAAATGGGTTACTCCAAAAGCGGTACGCAAGACGGACCTTACTCCGTATCCGCGTTTCTGTATCAAGCAACATTGAGCACTTCTGTATCAAGCAACATTGACAGTATGATGATAAAGTCTTATTTGGTTTGACATATAAATAGAACGTAAGTATCGTACGACTAACGTGTTACTTTATGGAGTTATCCCCTGCCTGGCCAGCGTGGTGATAAACCTTTTAGCCGGAGAGCCATTTAACCCAGCAGTGGTTTTATAAAAGCTGTAAAGAAGATATTCATTGCAAGTATTGACATAACAGTTGAAATCGTGCTTTATGACACGTATGAGGATGTGATGTGCTAAATTGACATATATTAAATCGATTATTAATTTGTAATAAATTGAAATAAATAAGAACATTTCCTTAGGCACATCACGTATGCATGATAGTCTTTATACATATTTTTAATATCACATATTTATTCCTTATTTTGGGCATTAGCCCCAGAGCATTTTGGGTCTTAGGCTTAGTAGACAGAGCGGACCACAAGACTTAAAGGCCACTTTCAGCGTCACCTATAAACATGATTCTCATTTTCGCTTATCACTTGATCTGTTTGAATAATTGCGCAGGAAGAGAAGCTGTCATTTTGCGTTAGAGTAGCTCCATAGTGGTCTTTTACGACACCTGTGGGCATGCCCACCCATCGCCTTATAAACATAATTATGGTAATATTTCAAAAAAAAATATTTTATTTCTATTTCTTAGATTCCGATGGCTGATGGGGCAAAAAGGTTCTCTGGCGACCACGTACAGGCAAGCGAAGCGTAGGACACCCACCCACAAGGTGGTCTGACGACCTAACCAAGGTCGCTGGAAGGCGCAGGATGCAAGCCGCTCTAGATCGTTCATTTTGGAAATCTTTGGGAGAGGCATATGTCCAGCAGTGGGGACGTTGTGTGACTGAAATGATGATTACTATTTCTTAAATAAAGTAGTACTTCAATCAATTTAATATGACTTATATGAAATGCAATAAATAATTATATAGCATATTCAAGACATATTGTATTCTATTCTGTCACCACACGGCTAGGTAAACCGTCATCAGGTCATTTTTGTCTCCACTGCAGGAGAACGACCCTCTCTGTACTTCCAGAGCCATACTTGACCAGAGCATCCAGAGGATTTGGCCTATACTCTCCTCGCTGGCCAGACGGGTTGGAGAGGTCTCATGATGTTTATATGCATTGTTTAGCTTGTATTGCAGAAGTCGCGTCCTACGAAATCCACAGAAGGACTTGGAGTGGCCCTATTCTACTCTGCCGTAAACCACACGGCACAGGCTAGGTAAATAAATGCAGGGTATTTTGGACGTAATATTTCAAAGCGTCTTGAGGATAAGAATTACTATTCAATACCGTAGACTGGTCCTATAAAACATTTTCCTGTCCACTAAAGCAAAGTTTTATGACGTCTATAAGATTTCCCTTAGCCTACAATGTTTTATTAATGACGTCAATTTAAATTGCTATAAAATTTCAACGCGCACGCATATATCTTACCCTGCTCTATTGTGAATAGTGTGAGCGAGAGACGAATATGTTTGTAGTAGTGTTAGGTTAGATTGTGATAGTGTGCGCTTTCGCTGTAATGTTTGCGTGTGTGCGTTATCAGAATCAAGTTTGTTGTAGTTGTAATTTTAAATAAATAAACCTGGTGCATTTAATGCAAACTTTAGTTTTTCCTCGTAAATTCTTGAGAATTAGTAAGATGGGAGTTGTTTTATGCATTCTCAGGATCATTTAGGGAAGGTTTTCGACGAAAAACGGAATTTTAAAGTCCTAAAAGTAACATATACATGCCGTAGTCGGGCCGTCCATAAATCACGACACGCAGAATTTTGACTTTCCTAACCCTCATCACCCTCCTCCCTCAATCACTATGGCGTAAATAAGATGTGGATGAGCCCTATGTAATCTGTGCCTGAGTTAATATCTAATACTGTATATAATCTGTGCTCTGGCCAATTATGGCTCTGGTAGTACAGAGCGGATCGTGCTCCAGCAGTGCAGACAAAAAGACCTGATGATGATGATGATGATGACTGTATATAAAAAGTTAAAATCAAACTATTTTGTTTGTAAATAAATTATTATGAGGACAATACATAATTGTGTACATAACTAACCTTTTTGTTTTGTAAGATCCTTTTGCAGTAAAGAAGTAAAGGCCAAAGCAAACGTCATGACAAGCCTCCGTGCTCTAGTATTGTGTAACCATGTGTATGTGTGCGTGTGGGTGTGCGTAGAGTGCAAGGTTAACAAACGTGGAAGAAGATTGCAGGCATGTCTGAAGTTATCCTTAGGGTCAGTTCAAAGGTAGAGGAAAAATGACCGAGAAATTTATAAACTCAATCGTATCTTAGCTTACTAATACTTACTTACTTACTAATATTATAAATGCGAATGTGAGTTTGTATCTTTGTTTGTTACCTCTTCACGCTTAAACTACTGAACCGATTTGGATGAAATTTGGTATGGATATAGTTTGAGACTCGGAGAAGGATATAGGGTACAATTTTCCCGAAATTCCCATGGAGAGCGAAGCCCGCGGGTACAGTTAGTTAAAAATAAGAATAAGACTGTATTACCATATCATAAGGTGTATAAACGTTTAAACATGACAAAATGGGTTATTCCCAAAGTTCTTTAGTGTATCGACATGATGAATCTGATCTTAATATAGCAGACTTCAGACTACAATGGCGTGGCGTTTACAAACCAATTATCGCGTATCGTACGATGAGTAGTCTGTTCGCAAAACACATGGAAATTGGGTCTTGTTTAGATTTCGTTGAAAATGACCGAGAAAATTAAGGAAATTGGAACCGTGATATTCCAGTTTCCAATCGCATACGTCCTTGAAATCTAAAGTATTATTCGAATCTTAAATTTGGTTAAGGCATAATATACTAAAGAAAGGATAGAAGGTAAAATAGAAAGAGACCAGGAAAATCAAGGCATAGCTAATTTTCGGCAACAAGCGTTTTTTCGTTCAAAACAGCCACTTTTGGCAAATGTACTAATAAAGCTTCACGTTCTCACTTTAAACTGTAACTGAATTACCTGACAAAATCTATATGCCAATAGTTAAAAGTTTATTTTCGAGTATCACAAAAATAATCTCTCCGCTTCGCTCCTCTCTGTTTGAACGGACCCTTATACCCTTTATGACGTCCAAGACTAGTCTAGGACTTTCTAGTTGCAATAATTGGCTTAACTCTTACGTTTATGCGTTTTATAACTGAAGTTAGTGACGAACAAGTAACTACGGGATTATATTTATTGTTTTTGTGACGTCAATATATACTTTTGTAGAAATAAAAGGGCTAAAAATATTTAAAAAATACGATAAAACTAGTTTTAATTTTAAATAGAGTTTTTTTAATTATTTCAAAAAAAACAAGTCCGTTTAAATGTACCTTACTAGAAGAAACCTGTTAATTGAGCCCAAATTGACAATTGAATAGAAATATCCAAATGACTGTCTTTGCGATGGTACAATCCAAAAATTCTAGGTCTGTGTTACAATTTTACAATCAGCTCACTAACATAAACTTCACTTATCCTTAACCTCTCGTAGATCTACGCGAGATTGCATTAACTATTGTGTCTGATATAATGACATACAAGGGGTTAATGATGTGTAAAATACCTATTTCTTGCGTAGGAGTTGGAGATTAAAATAAAAAGAATCCACACAAACAACGAATTGTCTAGACATCTCGAATTGCAGAGAAACCATTACTGACGCAAACCACCCACTTCCTGGTACAAACATCACAATATATTTAGGAAGCTGATAGTGTCCAATTACTGGTATTTCACTTGATAAAGGCCCATTTACGCAGTTCAAGTTTCGTGCCTGTTGCATACAAAGTAATAGATAACTTGCGATCCTATGTCCTTCCTTGGGTATCAAACTATATCCATATCAAATTTCATCTAAATAGGTTCAGTGGTTGAAGCGCGAAGTGGTAACAAACAAACAACAAATATACAAACTCACTTTCGCATTTATTATAGTAAGGGAGTAAGGATTGATTTTGAAAGAAAAATTTAATGAGGAAAACGGTATTCATCAAGACAAGAGAAGTCCCATTTTGAAGTCATTTTAGACATTCATTTAAAAAAAATCTTTGAGCCACGATATTTAATTAACAAAACTCGATAACACAAAATAAACAAAAAGTATAACGCATGTAAACTGAAACGCAGTTATGCAGTGAGGAGATAAGGCAGTCCAAAGTACAACACATACTCCAGAGTAGATGCGTTTGAAATAAATGCCAGAAGGCCAGATCCTAGCACCGATGTCTCCGCGTCTGCTGCTAATCAACGTTTTGCGCAGTTGATCAACCCACCAGCAAATGTGTTACAAGTTAATAATGTAATATTTTAATTGCATCATTATAAACCGCAGATTAACTAGTTCAAACCATTATTTGTCCAAATGTCACCTTCTCTTTTGTCATTGTCTGTTTAATGTTGGTTATAACGGGATACCCTACGTCCTTAAGTTAGTCGGGGTTTATAGGATTCTATTTGTTATCCCGAAATACCCACGGGGAGCGAAGCCCACGGGCACAGCTAGTACCTATATTATAAACATTGATGACAAACTAGTGCGTTAGTGTGTCTTGCTCTTCATCCGTATTTAAAACATTATCTTTATTTAAAACGTTATCTTTATATCATTATCAATAGCTTTTACGGTAAAATATTTTACGACATTCCCAATCCTGCCGAATTGTCCAATGGTCTTAAAGGTCTATGTAGACACCGGACTTCTAAGCAGCATCGATAAAAATGCCATGGAACAATGCTAAGATGAAAGAAAGACTTAGTAAAAGATTATCCACACATTATACATATAGGTTAGTCCTATATACCACCAAGGATACCGACAAAATTATATACTTAGTAGAAAAGAAACAGCAGAAAGACGGATCACAGACTTCTAAGCAGTTATAACTAACGGATACTTACATCAGAAAGATCATAATTCCAATCCTAAAACGCTGGTCCACTTTTTCCACACTCGTAAATCAGATCGTTTGTGTTGTGTTGCTCCAGTTTTTTTCTAGGTAACTGGTAAGAAGATATCACAACAGATCCTCGTGGACAGGGGGCGAGTTGTCGGTGCTAGGTACAGAACTGCTGATAAACTTATCGCAACACGCTACTAGGAATTCAATTGTTTTTGTTTATACGCGGCACGAGGCGACAGAGCAAAACATGTTTTGGTAGGGGTATTTTTTAATGATGTTTGGAGTGTATCCAAGCAAATTGTTTGTATTTCTAGATAGCGTTTAATCGATGTTATTGTTGTTGTTGCAAAGAAAGCCTAAGAGGCAGAGAATCATCCATGTAAATTAGATTTTTTGGGGTTTGATTTTTGTCGTGTTTGCACAAATTTATATTAATAGTGCATTGTAACGCAATATACGAATGCGTGCAAAATTTCAGCTCAATCGGAAAACGAGAAGTGGGACTTTACCTTGCAAGATTTGATTACAGACGGCACCGGTGAAACTAAAAATAAATGCTGGTAGTTACTACATTTTAATAATTTTTCCAGTTAAAATAAATAAATTTATACCATACCAAATACATGGCAAAAATCCAAAAAAAAAATAGTATTTTAAACATGAAGTTAGGGAAGTCTTTACTAAAAATTATAAAATAAAAAAAAAAACATTTGTTAGGTAGGCCTTAGGCGCCTATATCTAAAACTTACTTTATACACTACATCTTGTATCATGTCTGTTCTTATCAGCATTGGATAAACACATCGAAGCATGCGGGTGCATGGATCGCGGTGTGGGTTTTTCATTTACATTACAAAATATGCCTTAGTCTGGTTTTCATGCGGTTTTTCACCGAGAGATAACTAATAAATGTGAATTCCACATTCTTATTGATAACAACATAAACCTCAAGCAAACAGATACAGCTGCATAAAACGACACGACAGCCGTCTATCCGTATGGTATTCGGCAGTATAGAAGCGTGAAGAGTGGAGGCCGAATGCCCTGGCCAAGAATGGCTCTGGTTGTATAGGTAGGGTCATGCTCCTGCAATGGAGACTAAAAAAACTTGATAAAGTCTTCCCATGCATGTCATAGAAGGCGACTCAGGAATAACATTCTAAACAAAGCTTATAAACAACAATGAGGCTTCTCCAGTCCATCTGGTAATGTAGGCCAAATCCTCTGGCTGCTCTGGCCAAGTATGGCTCTGGTAGTACAGAGAGGGTCGTGCTCCTCCAGTAGAGACAAGTAGAGTAAAAAGATCTGATGATGATATACAGAGGATTAATTTAAATAAAAGAGAGAAAGACTGTGTGTGCTGCACAAGTACGAAAAGAATTAGTGTAAGCGATAGAAAGTAATGGAAAAGGCGGTTATCTACTTATAAATTAAAAGGCAGATTCTTGGAAAGGGAGATCTTTATTGGAAGCGGCCATCCAGCATTGAACTGTTTTATGTTGATTTAAGGAAGAAGAAGGCAAAGTAGAGAGAGATTTAAAAAAAAAGCATACAAGTAATCGTTTGTAAACAAGGAACTCGCAATGTGAATGTGACTAACAATAATATATAAAATCAATTTGATCAGATCAGTAGCGTGCATTTCATATAGATACATAGACTTTGTCTACCCAGTGCCATCCTAATATAATACATCGGGTACTAGCGATCTATTTTGCTTGATATGCAGCCCTTTTTGTAATTTAAAGTATCAAACCCCGACGGTTCACATGTGAACCGCAAAACAATTGAAATCTATTGTGTCTGCGATTCCGGTACTTGACAGGTTAAGTAAGATAAGAGCCTACCCTGTCAAAAATATTTGTGCACGTCACTGAATCAGATGAGTATTGCTTATAATGTAGATCTAGTACTTAATATCCTCGCAGTGAAACCGTGTTACAGTAAACACGTTGTCTATTGGAATCAAAACATTGTTATCTAGATTATCAGAAATCAGATGCAAATATTTACTAAATAAACGCAATCACATGACTGAATGGTGAAACGACCCACATATTTGTTTATAGGTACGGCGAATAATAAAGAACGTAGAAGATGCCTTACATGAAATTTGTATTGATATATATTGCAAAATTAGGTCATAAGAAGTCTATAATTTTTAAGAACAGAGTTGAGCATTACATTTACATGTGCAGTACATTTTGGCATCATCTTACTGTATGATTCAGGCAATCAAAGGGGCAAATTTCGGAATTCTTAATTTTAGGTGCAAAGAGTTAGTTGGCGTCAAAGATAATATAATTACTAACGTGCCTGTCGTGAATATAATCAAACAACAACCCAACGAACAAAGGAGATATAGGAGAGCTTCTCATGTAAATGTAAAATCAGTAAGTGACTTGCAATAAATTCTGATTCTGATTCTGAAATCCTAACTTCTCTCATATGTCCATGTCTACTAGGCTTCCGATATCTCCCTGGACATAAGGTGATACAGGAAAGAAAGAAAGGAAAATATTTCATTTGGTACAAATTACCGTCTTTATTAGTCCAAAGATGCCAGGTACAATTCCGAGCTACATTGCTTCAGTTAGCAACAAGTAAAGAAACTGAATTTGAAATTAGGAACGTGGTTCTAAATTATTGCAAACTGCACGTACGGTAGGTAAATACTAAGCAAATTAGACCAAAGTTTGCACTCATAAAACATTTAACACCTATCTAATTTCTATCTCACTATGTGAATCCTATGATAATATAATTAGTGTTTGCATTCAGACAACTCATATCTGCCAACAAGATATCATCGACGTGGCCGATAATGACTCGACAGCACGTGACACTTGGATACATGATGCAAATTCTTCCTGAATTGTGCTAAAGCCGTAAAATGTGCTCTGAAGCAAAACAGTTTACACAATCGGTAGAAGATGGATTGGAAGAATGGGAGCTTTAAATATTGTCTTTCAATGAAGAGCTAGTGCAATAGCTCCCTCATTGGAGACCATCAGATCTTTTCTGTTAATTGGGCACTGGCACAATTTAGACAATATATTTCTGCAGTGAGTACTAAAAAACGAATTGCTATTATATAAAAAGTCTCTGACTGGCCCTGAGCAATTTATTACGGATTTGCACGACTTTTAAATAGCTAGTAGTCAAGGCTCTAAAAATATTTAGGAATTTTGCTCTGAGTCCGATTCTCGGCTATGTCATGCTAACAAGATATTTTAATTAATCCTACTAATATTATAAATGCGAAACTGAGTTTGTATATTTGTTTGTTACCTCTTCAAGCTTACACTACTGAACCGATTTGGATAAAATTTTGTATGGTAGTTTGGGATTCGGGGAAGGACATTGGGTACTCTTTATGTCAAAATTCCCACGGGAAGCAAAGCCTACGGGCACGTCTAGTAGATAATAATTAATACATATCACTTTTGAATCTATTTCTAAGGCTAGATCTTGGTAATTAAACAAACCAAGAAGCTTCTATTTACATTTGCTATCTCACTACTGTTATTTCTAATTTCCTTCATCACTAGACTTCGACCTTGGGCCACGTCGCCACGTGGCAATAATCAGCCAACGCGGCCGGTCATTGTCACCATGAGTCGACATCGACAACACTCGCATCAGAATGATGCAACGTTAAAAAGCTACATGTATTTTTATGCATTTTTAGATAACAACAACACTCAGGTCACAAACATAAATAAATATCTGGTGACTAGAGGCAGTGCGCGGCTTCGCCCGCGTTAACCACAAATATGAACTCCCGGGCGTGATGCAATATAGCCTTCCTCGATAAACGACCTATCTAATACCGAAAGAATTTTTTAAATCGGGCCAGTGGTTCCTGAGATTCTCGCGTTCAAACAAACAACCAAACAAACAAACAAACTCTTCAGCTTTATATATAAGTACGGATTTGTTATTTTTACACACATTTTTTACAAAATATTTAATCTTGGTCCGATTCTTGGCTATGGCATGCTAACAAAATATTAATAGATATGTTAATTAGATGATAATTAATAGATATCACTTCTGAATCTATATCTAACGCTAGATCTTGGTAATTCAACAAATCAAGAAGAAGCTTCTTTTCCCATTTGCTATCTCACTACTGTTATTTCTAATTTCCTTCATTACTAGACTTCGACCTTGGGCCACGTGGCAATAATCAGCCAACGCGGCCGGTCAGTGTCATCGTGAGTCGACAACACCCGCACCAGAATGATGCAAAATTACAAACAAACCTACATGTATTTTAATGCATTTGTACACAACAACAACACTAAGGTCACAAACATAAATATCTTGGTATTTCTGGTGATTTGTTATTTTTACATACAGTTTTTTTTTACAACAAAAACAGTGTTATATTAAAATTAGTTTTCCTTTCATTTCTCTTCTTTTCTTTCATACCTCGAATTTGAACCCTAGATCTCTTATCTCAGGGATAACATCAATTAGTAACTTAACTTGTGGAGACGCTAGTTAGTCTCTAAGTCAAAGTCAAAGTTAAAAATCATTTATTTATCTTTGGATATTTGTATCACTTCATAATTGTTAATTTTTCTATTTCTTTCGATTTATTAAAAGGTTTACTGGCGCTTCCTAAGCGCAAGTACAGAAGAAGCGGTAACAAACTGTACTGCAGCATTTTCTCCAAAAACGTCAACTTACAATTATATTGATATTAAAAAGACCAAGTCTCCAGACTCCAGACTTACATTGTCCTCTAGTACGATACTAGTAAGCAAGGGTAATGCAAAATTGCAGTCTCATTATTTTCAAAGAAACACAACTCAAGATTTTTGAAAATCGAAAAACAGAAAACATTTACTAACATAAATGATACTATGATTTTTCAGTTGTTGTATTTTTATGAGGAGAATACTAATCAAAAAATAATCCTACGAATGCTGGATTCTAGAGAAAAAAGAAAAATAAAACAAATAAAATAGTTAAAAAACTCTCAGTGAACTGAATAGCATATCATCAACAGCTGTACAATTAATTACCAACTGTATTACATTGTTTGCAAATAACAACAATAATTACGGTAACGATTTCGCAACATTATGAATCATTGCGCACGCGCCGGTTGCGACGGTAGCAAAACAAACTGAATCATACGCTATTTGTGTCAAGTGCGAGCCGGCTAAGCCAGATAAGGAGGTGTTTGAGGAAATTCGCATAGTTTGATAAGATGAAAATCGCATTCCTTCAATGCTGGTCCGGAGAAGAAAACACTTTGAATGTACCAGCTGCTTCTCTTCTCAAACAGATCGTAGAAGCCGATGGAGGTCGAAAATGCGAAATATGTTAATAGATGATGCGGTTAGCAACTTATTTAACTCTGTTTCCTTTTTAGGGTTCCGTAGCCAAATGGCGAAAACGGAACCCTTATAGATTCGTCATGTCTGTCTGTCTGTCTGTCCGTCCGTATGTCACAGCCACTTTTTTCCGAAACTATAAGACCTATACTGTTGAAACTAGGTAAGTAGATGTATTATGTGAACCGCATTAAGGTTTTGGCACAAAAATAGAAAAAAAACAGTAAATTTTGGGGGTTCCCCATACTTAGAACTGAAACTCAAAAATTTATTTTTCATCAAACCCATATGTGTGGGGTATTTATAGATAGGTCTTCAAAAATGATATTGAGGTCTCTATTAGCATTTTTTTTAAACCGAATACTTTGCGCGAGAGACACTTCCAAAGTGGAAAAAAGTGTCCCCCCCCCCCGTAACTTCTAAAATGAGAGAATGATAAAACTAAATAAAATATATGTTGTTCATTACCATGAAAACTACCAGCGAAAATTGGTTTGAACGAAATCTAGTAAGTAGTTTTTTTTTAATACGTCATAAATCGTATACGGCAATTTATCTTTCATTCAATCAACTCAAATATAAAAATTAAAAAAACATACTACAAGACTTTTATATTATGTTATTTGCTACTACGGAACCCTTCATGGGCGAGTCCGACTCGCACTTGGCCGCTTATTTCATTTTCTCACCCATCATCACGCTAAATGTGGCTATAGAATCTTTTGAGCCGCAAAACCCAAAATGCTCTATCTAACTGCCTACCTCATTAGTGATGAAGACGTGCGTGATAGTACGTATGTATGTTGGTAAGATACTTACGAAATTATTAGCACTGCTTTATAATATGCTTAGTACAGATTAGAGAATTTTGCTTTGAAATAAATTAATTTTAAAGAGAAGTTGAACTGACGTTACATAAACACATCGAAGGTGGGTTCCCTCGTTTAGATTCATGAGTATTCATGACAGATTGTAATATATTTCTATAGTTTTAAAGGAATTCAAGAAGTAGGTATATTGATTGTATATATGCTCACATTGCACTTTTTTATCATACCTTTACCTTATTTTTCATTATATATTTAGTTTAAGTTTATGATTCCTATAAGTATTTTATTATATTTATTTTAGAGTTGGAATGCTCCAAAATTTAATAACTGCTGGGCTGTACGAGTTTTTTTTTTAAACTTTTTTAAGGTCATAACCGTAGACTAAATTAAACTGAAATATTATGTACCTAATGAGTAGTAATGATGTACAAAACCAAACATCCAGAAAAGGCCATTAGTAAAAAGAAAGAAGACGAAGTTTAAGCTTTTAATAAACGTAATCTTGACAGTTAACTTCCAAAAAAGAAAGTTATCAGTTCCTCGCGATCTTTATTAATTTTTTATTCGAAGACGATTCACAATTCAAGACGAGGGAATGGGCAAAAATGCAAATCATGTTAACAGGCGATGCGGCTAGCAACCCATCACTGTATTGATTGCTTTTCCATCTTCTCGCCCACCATGACGCTAAAAGAGGCTTTTGGGTCTTGCGGCCCCGGGCTCTGCAAGGAACCGCAAGGTTCGAGGTGTAGTTTAGAGGTGAAGTCGGTTTTTGGATTTGAAAAATTATATTGTAAAAGAATCATGGTGACCAAACAATTGTATTAGCCGTTTGTATGTGTGCGTATTCTACGTATGCAATGTCAAATGCCACTGACACCATTACTTTGGACTTTAAGCATCCGTGTCTGTTCTGTTCAAAGACCAAACTTTCAAGCGACATCTCTTAAATATCTTCGTCATAATGTGACTTTTTATAATTGTAAAAATCTGTTGTATTTTTTTAGGTCAACTCGCTTGTTTTTGAGACCTTCCTTTTTTATCAGTCTGCTTTTAGACAAATCGTCAAGGCCTAGTCTCTACTGTTCAAAGAAAAAACTTTCAAGCGACGTCTCTTAAATATCTCCGTTATACTGTATCTTTTATAATTGAAAAAATCTGTTGTATACGTATTGTATTTCCATTGAGGAGGAGTATATCATTTAAGGCAAATGTATGGTCCACAAACCATCGTATTTTTTATAGAAACTTATTCTGCTGAGGTTAACCACAGACACAGTCGTAAAACATGCCATAGACTTAATTTTTTTTATTGTATTTAAAAGTGTTTTATCGCCAGAAATAATATGTTCATATTTTGTTATACTAAATTGCACAACCCAAAACTTATTTCGATGTTAAACGGTTCTGTAATAGGAATTAGATTTTTGAAGTGAAAACTTCTTTAGCGGCGTTGTGCACTTTTTTTGGAATGGGTAAAAAATCTTAAACTCGCGTCAGGACACGTGACCTGATCGAAAATTCGTAAGACGGCGCAGGGCGCTTGCGCGAATGTTCGTGTGTGTTTATGTTACAGCGTGCTACGCGCATCCATGGATGGTGACAGCTGATGGCTCGACCTTCGGTGTAGTGGCCATACTGCTGCGTATTTGAAAATGAATTTGGTCATGCTTGTGACATTTGTGACAGACTGTGGTTCAGAAAAGATTTGAAATATTTTATACTGATAATTAAAGCAATTCGTGCAAAATTATTCCCTAACCATTCCAAAATATCAAAAGTGCACAACGTTAATATTCAAGTTTTCACTTCTGCCGGCACTCCCAGAGTGCAACCCGTCATTTTTTTTCTAAGAGGCATCATCAGCTAGTATCAAAAGACCACGTGTCTCACAGCACGTGGTTCTCCGTAGTCGTACGACGTTCTCCGACGTCATGGTTACGAAAGCGGACTTGCCTCAAAATTCGGGTCACTGGCGACGTCAGTATGTTTACATGGTCTATTGCACGTACCTTTTTGTCGTATCTGATATCAAAAGGCAGGATCTATTTTTCTTTCTTATGATTTAAAATTAGATCTGCACTTCTCCCTAAAGATATGTGGCATAGTTTAATGATAATGACTCTCTCTCATCAAATATATGTAATCCTGTATTTCTGACTAACAATGGCGTATGATTTATTAAGTTACCTAAAGGCATCTGAGATATGCGGTGTTTGGGAGCCCTTAGATCCGCAAGTGCTCTGTCTGCCACATAAAAAAGCGATAAAGACGTGATAGTATGTATGTATCTGAGATAATTGCCTCCGTGGTGTAATGGTTAGAGCGTTTGGCTCATACCCGGAGGTCGCGGGTTCGATTCCCAGCGGGGGCAACGACTTTGTGTTATTGTCCTAGTTTGGTTAAGACATTGCAGGCTGATCACCTGATTGTCTGATAAGTAAGATGATCCGTGCTTCAGAGGGCATGTTAAGCCGTCGGTCCCGGTCACTGTCTTTGACATTGGTCGTTACTTAAAACCATGTCAGAGGCCTTTAAGGCGGTTTAAAAACTCTGACACTAGTGTTAGTGTGCTCTGTCTGTACATAGGTATAAGGGCCTTCGCTAAGTTACGCGGGCGCACGCGGCGGGTTCAATCTATCTCTGTCACAAACGCTACGTGCGACAGAGACAAGTGACCCGCTACGAATTCTGCTATCTCTTTCGCATTTAGAGTTTTTGACAGAGATAGACTGAAACCCTTGGCTAGAAGAGAAGACAGCCGATGGACCAAAGCAGTAACCGAGTGGTGGCCGATACAGGGGAACAGACCAATAGGGAAACCACCGACCGTTGGTCAGACGATTTTGTAGGTTGACGTATAACCAGAGGATGAAAATGGCACTGAGGGGCTCCAAAAGCGGTACGCAACACGTTAAGGCCATACCCAAATTTTCCGGGGTCCAGTGGCGACGCCATTTAAAATAAATCATTTAAAAGGAAACGGAGATATCATTTAAAATTGTGTCTTGGTCAACCCATTCAAAGTATTTTATAAACTACTTTTTGTAGTTTAAAGTGAGAACGTAAAGCTTTTCTACGCACATTTGCGAAAAACAGCCACTTTTGGCTAATGTGCGTAGAAAAGCTTCACGTTCTCACTTTAAACTATAAACAGTAGTTCATAAAATAGTTTTAAGGGTTATCTAGGGCTTGATCAAGACACAATTTTAAATGATATCTCCGTTTCCTTTCAAATGATTTATTTCAAATGGCGGCGCCACTGGACCCCGGAAAATTTGGGTATGGCCTTAATGCATATCTGTGTTTCAGTATCAAGCAAGATTGAGCCCTATTGTATGATGATAAAGTCTAATTTGGTTTGACATAAAAATAGGACGTCACTATCGTACGACTAACGTATTATTTAAGTAACCCCCTAGGACCGTAGGAAATGGTGCAAAAAATCGGAGTCCTATGCCCAGCAGTGGGTTAAAATGGCCTGAAATTGCTGAAAATGATGATGAGTACATGAAAGACGAGTTAGACAGGTGTCACTTTTAAACATTCCTGTAGAGATTACAACAAAGAAATGAATCATATACGTACAAAAACACAAAGCATGAAATGGATTTCACCTGCTATTGAATATCCGCGACTCTGATTGAATTTCAAGATTGTCTTATCATCTTGATAGACAAAAACTTGGGTAACCCATAAATCAATTGTGTCGTGATACCGGAGATGACACTGGCATATTGAAACAAATCCGTGTTGAAAACTACATATTTTAGCCGTTTGAAGTAGATAATTTGAGTCCATGGGGTCCTTTAGCCTAATCTGTCGAAATACATATCAAACAGCTATGAGGTATCCTGTGACCGTACCAACCCTTTTTTTTTTTTTGACGCGGGGAAAATCCCTTCGGATACCTTACCGGTTACGGGACACCGGTAAGGTTATGTGGTGTTACCACTAAAAACTCCGCGGTGTCACCTCTCAGCCGCTATCGGCCGGGACCGTGTGCTTCTTCATGCTCCACAGCCCCGGCGCGGCCGGCCGCTACTTAAGCGGCCCCGGATCGCCAACGGCCTCACGGCACCCTCTGCTGAATCAGAGGGGCCGGAGTAACCGCCGCCTTGGCCTCTTGGCCCAAGGACAGACGCGCTGACACGCACACGCGCCTGCCTTCCACTCCGGAGGGCTGTCCGTTGGACGATGGAATCCCGTTTCCACCGTCCAACCAGCCCTCATAATTTGGGGCCTGCGGAAGCAGGCCCTGCCCCAGTCCACCTGACGGCGACCGGGGCCCACACAGCCGGCCGCAGGGGATAGGGAGAGCGGCAACGTAACACCGACACTCCTCTTCCCCTGCGGCCCCACCGATGCCGTGCCAAGCGCCACGGCCGCGCTTGGTCCTCTTAGCTTCCCTGCGGCCGAGGCAACCGCAGGTACTGAGCCCCCCCATCGCGACAAGATGGGAACCACATCGGGGGGGGACCGTACCAACCCTATGGTAACACAAAGTGTAACTCCTTTGGCCTCAAATGATAAATGGACGATCACAGTATATCATATAATATACCTATAAGTTTCTCTTTAATTACAAAACTTTTTAGAAGAAACAACTTAGTTTAATATAAAGGTACATAACATTTTGAAAAATTACAAATGTTAATCATAAATATGTACAAAATTCTGCTGGCAATGCAAATGTTGACATAAATCAAGTTTTAAAGATATCTGTAAATACCCTTCGTCCAGCTCAAAGTGATAATGAAAGTAAAGTCCACAAAGCTTGCAAAACAAGACAATTTTACAAATTGGGTAATTCCCGGCCGCTGACGGGTACCCCAACAACTGATACTGGATTTAAACAGGATACGGCGGCCCCGCTGGCTATTGTCAGATAGTTCCTCGCACCAAATAAATTAAATCAGACATACACGAGGAAAAATTGTCTTTGCGAAGAGCGAAGAGGTAGCAGAACCCAGCACAAGAGGAGTTTGAAAGTAAACACGGTGACAATCTACAATTTGATCTCCAACAATTCTAGAAAGACCTTCAAATCATTCCATGAACAACCCTGCTTAAAGTATTATTGATAGTCCGTTTAGTTTTGAAACGAGTTTTCGACAAAAGAGGCCTTTTTTGGCGAAAGGTCATTTTAAAACTAGACGCACTAACGAAATTACTTTCAATGGTCGTTGTTAAAAGAATTCAAATGCCCTTCCAGAGATTGTTAGAATATAATAGCCAATCTTCATCATTTTTATCTTTAAACAATCCATTTCAAATGAGGGCACTACCTTCACCGAGATCTTAGTTGGTAGGTTCAGGTTTTGATCCTGGGTTTGATTGAGTTGGAGTATTACATACAATACATAAGTTAATACTTGGGATTTAGGCGAAATTCAAAATAATTACAATGTTATTTTGGTTCGTACATTTTTGATTCATGTAAACCCAGGAAAATAAGAAAGGGGGATTCAAGAAGAAATCATAAAAGATTACCTAATATTCTATCTCCGACGATTTTTTTGGTCCGTTTTGTGACTAGAAACTCTGATTCAGTAATGACCTGTGTTTACTCTGTATCAACATGACCTCATCTGCAGGAGCAACTGCCGCAAAATGACTAACCTTAATACGCCGGGTTAAACAACCCAAAAGTTCAACCGATAAGGCGCTCCCGACCTTGACCGTGACCTCGAAAATAATCGTACCTCAAGGGCACGCCAAGTTTCTCATGGTAGGTTTGCACAAAGAATCGAAATCGAATGGTTCACACCAAAAAATATGTAGTGTAATTTTTTCTTTTTTATTCTAAAGTATTTTTTAAACAATTTTGAGGTACAATGATAAATCCGCAACATACTTCGTCAAAAATGAAAACAGAAATGTATCCGCAACATGCTTCTTAAAAAATTTTAACAGAAAAATATCCGCAACATGCTTCGTCAAAAAGGTAAACAAAAAAAATCCGCAACATGCTTCGTCAAAATTCTTAATCTAAGAGACCGCTCCGCATCATTCGCATTGTAAATTAAATACAAAAAGCAAATAAAAAGTCACGAGGGCATTGGTTGCTCTACAGACAAGAGCTTAGCTCTTTATAATAATATTAAGAAGAAATTAAATACATGCACTATCATGTATTTATCCCTAATGGGTCTGACAGAGTATTTTGGATCTTGCGGCCTAAGCAGACGGCCTAGATTCGCAAAACCCAAAGGCCACTTTTGAGTGATGGTGGGCTTTTTGGATATCGATTAAAAAGAAGAAACCTTTAAAAAGATGATTTGTGATTTGTCTGTCTGTTTCATTGAGTAAAACTTTACCGACTGCTATGGTTTAACCAGCCATATTTTTAATGAATAATGTGTTGGTATAAGATACAAGGTTATGCAATAAAAATGTTTTTTTGCGCCAGAGTAAATTTTACTAAAAAGACATTAAACTTGTAATAATTATACGAACATGAGCCAACATAAAAATTTACGATAAAACAACAATCACGCGTGTAGTGCGTCATGAACATAACTTGAGTGCGTCAAAGTCCACATGTGGGCAACAATGTGAGATCTTGGACCGTTATGTCTGCAAACTGTGATCGCTGTATCGGTCCACATGAACGAAACGAAATGTTGTTCTACCATTTTAACATTATCATCATCATCCATCAAGTCTTTTTGTCTCCACTGCAGGAGCACGACCCTCTCTGTACTACTGGAGCCATACTTGGCCAGAGCAACCAGAGGACTTGGCTTACACTCTCCTCGCGGGCCAGACAGGTTGGAGTCTGGCCAGCGAGGAGAGTGTAGGCGTTTGAGAGAGTGAGTGAAGTCTCTTCGATATGTGTAAGCTTGTATTTCCTAAGTAACCTTCTATGACATCCACGGGAGGACTTGGTGTGGCCACAATCTACTCTGCCGGAAACCACATGGCACACTTAAACAACAAACTGGGAACTGATATATCATGAAGTGGTCATATCGGGAAATGGTCATATCAAGAATAGACAAATCAAAAAGTGGTGGTGATCATATCAAAAAGTGGTCAAATTAGGAAGTGGTCATCACCAACTAAAAGGAAAATATACCTAGTTACTTATTTTAAGATAAGCCTTGCCTGGACATTTTTCTGTGCAGAGGTATAAAATATTTAGCATGTGATCTAACATTGTGATAATAAAAACAATTTGCGTATTAATTATGAACATTGACATAGCCAGTATGTCGACGAAAATACGTCGGTCGAGGAGTGACTATATAACAAAAATTTTCAAAACTAGTAACCGATTTCACCTGACTAAGAATACTCTTTCATTCGGTCCATGCGTCTGCGTATAATCGGTGAACATACAAAAAAATATAACTATCCTCCTTCTTTGGAAGCCGTTTAACCTGGCTATCTAACTTTTTTAAAGATTAGTACAAATGGGCAGAACTGATAGTTTATAGAAACCACCTTGTTTGCCACCTTCTGCTATATTTAAGAGTCAAGCTTTTGCCGGTGTCATTGTATGGAAAGAGACAGAGATACATTGTGGCAGAGATAATAAGAAATACAAATGACCAGTCCCTCCTGGCAGAATCCGTTCACGAGTTGACGCACCAATCAGCCATCCATATTGGAGGAAATCCAACGACCCGACCAGCGACGCCACCACCAGATTAGACATTTTAGTGAGCATCAAAAGTCCGATCCCGTAGACCTTGTCAAAAGGAACTATTAGTTGTAATGTTGGTCACCTGATCGCAGAGCATTAACATGTCTTACAGTAAGCTAATTACGGTTACAGAAAATACAGCTAACTTAAAAATCTGGGCCAGACTAGACGATTCAATAACCTATACAGTAATACGCCGGTGTTTCGAAGGGCTTTGACTCATCTTAGCCAATGTCAGGTGTCTGGCCTGTTACCAAGCCGGTAAAGGGCTTGATATTATCTATCTTTCCTTTCTTCCCAAGTTAGAAAATTCCGAAGTTGGGACTTCCCAACTTCGGAATTTTCTAAATCAATTATGACGAGTTATCTAATTATTACTGTTAGTGATTTCAGATAACTATAGGTCGTTTTACGTTTCGGCTCTATCGTATTTGTTGTAATGTCTTTTTTTAATTTTAAGACTTCTAGTCTTTTGACTTTGTAGTAAAGACTTCTTGAAAATACTATTTGGACCATGAAGTTAGAGGAACTTCATGATTTGGTCTAACTTTGTGATTTGAACGGCTCACATCAACATCGGATTGATGTTTATGTTTAATTCGTTTTCATGCATCACGAATGAGTACCAAAATCTTTTTTTCAGTTCAGCCAGCATCTCAATTGCATAATGTGTAACAATTTAACCTAAAAGGGCAATCAAGTTATTATACACTATCGGGCACCAGATAACCCTTTAAGTGCGTATCACATACTGATATAACAGATAACACATAATGAGGACTAGACCATTTTTGCGACGAAGGTGTGTGACATTTTTATTTACAAATTGTCTGGTGTACGGTGTACTTTTCTTCGAAATTTTCTTTCACGCATTTTAACAGCACATTCACATGATATTTTAAAAATGAATCTTTCGTCACCCCATTCTATCCCGGGGTAAACACACGCGTCCTTAAATGATATTATCTTAGGGCTTTCATGCACTTCTCAGATAGAGGGCCGTCAGTTTTTCCATGCACTTTCCTTAAGAGCATAATGCGTTTCCCTGGTTCCTGGGCCGACCGCGTTCGTCAATGCATTACATCCTTAACATGCTACCATCTTGGCGGCTGTGTGGAATAAGATTGCCAAGTCTTTCGCTTATTTCTCTCATCTTCAATATTATAAGGAGAAATTTTGTGAGTGTGAATGTTTGTTACTTCTAATGTTACTCTAAATGTAGTTTGTACGCAAGAAGCTGACTCCTTGGATTTACACAAAGTCTTCTTTAAGCGCAGGCAACACACGGAGCGCAGCTAGTATGTATATAATAACGTGCAAATCACCTCAAAAATCTAGTGAGCAAACTCTACTAGGGTGCTTAACCCCTATCGATCTGATTTCTCGGTATGAGTAATGTCAAGGCCGGCCTGCCCTACTGCCATCGACAAGCATACATAACTTCATAGAACTATTGTTTTACCGATAATCGGGTTAGTTCGTTGGAATCTATCGATTTTAACGAGAACTTGGTAAATAGATCTATCTGTCTAGGAAATAGGTAATTTCAGATCAGTGTTGTGGTTTTGTTGATCGTCTAGGTGTTTCTAAGAAAATCTTGTACGTTATAACCGTACGATTGAGACAGTTAAATTGACACAGGTAAACGAGATGTAGCTTCTTTCGGAGATATCTGGTAAAGTCCTCTGCCAAAGGTCAATTCAAAAACCACTGTGTCAGTTTCTAAAATGCGGAAACTGTTATTGCAATGGGTAAAACTACAATTTAAAGAAAACAAAGGTTCAAATCATTTTCTTCCACGATCGGGAAGGACACTATCAAACAGGGTTATTCCAACAACAGTTTATGTGACTGTGGGGTCACTCAGTCCATGGACCAAATCAAATCAAATCAAATATATCTTTATTATCATAGGATATTTAAAATATCTCTTAATAATCGTCATTATTTTGTTGCACTATTGTTGACGTCAAATAGTTACTTACAGCTAAGTTTACTACCGCTTCCAAAGCGCTAGTGCAGAAGAAGCGGTAACAAACTGCACTGCACCTCTTCTCCAAGGACGTCAACTCACAATTAAATTAATACTTAAAGTTAATGTGGACAGAGAATACATTGTTTTGTTTGTTATGTCATATCATAATTTTAATTTAATTTTTAGAATGTCAAAATTTTAAAGTAATGTCAAGTTGTAGATTCAGTTTGTACAAAATGTACCAAATTATGACATTTTCGAGTACCTATATTACAAACTTTTAGAGGGACACGCGTCAAGCTCAAGCCAGACTTTTTTGTCTTTAAGGTAGTCATCGGTCCTATAATAAGCCTTCTCACAAAGTACTTTCTTTACATAAGTTTTGAATCTTTTGTCTGGCATATCAAGGATCGATTTTGGCAATTTATTATAAAAAAGTATACAGTTCCCCATAAACGTCTTATTAATTGTTTTAAGCCTATAAAACGGGGCAACTAAGTCATTCTTATTACGTAAGTTTCTATCGGTAAAATCGCTTACTTTATTGTATGAGGAAATATTTTTCCTTACATACATTATGTTTTCAAATATATACTGTGATGCTAAGGTAAGTATATCTATTTCCTTGAATAATTCTCTGAGTGAGTCTCTAGATCCTAACCCGTAAATAGCACGAATTGCCCGTTTTTGTAAAATAAAAATAGTCTGAATATCGGCTGCATTCCCCCACAGGAGTATGCCGTAAGACATTACACTATGAAAGTAACTAAAGTACACTAGTCTAGCAGTTGCTACATCTGTCAATTGTCTTATTCTCCTAACAGCATAAGCCGCAGAACTAAGCCTATTTGAAAGTTTAGTTATATGAGCACCCCATTGAAGTTTCGAGTCTATTTTAATTCCTAAGAAGGTAGTACTTTCAACTAGATCGAGTTTTTCACCATCTATCATTATGTCAACGCAGCCCTGTCTCACATTGGGAAGAGAAAATCGAACACATTGAGTCTTTTTCGCATTTAACATGAGATTATTGGCAGAAAACCAATCAGAAATGGAAGACAAGGTGCTGTTCACCGCACTAGCGTTTGTGCTATGTCGATAAAGTTTGAATATAAGCGAGGTGTCATCAGCAAACAGCACTATGCCAGCCTGCTTCTCAACCATGTAAGGCAAGTCATTGACATAAACCAAGAAAAGGAAAGGTCCAAGAATTGAACCTTGCGGTACGCCTATCTTAACATTAGATCCGTGCGATTTTATGCCATTTAAATCAACAGTCTGATGCCTATCTGTTAAATAAGATTCTATAAGTTTTATTGAATTATCATCAAAACCGTATTGACGAAATTTAAGCAAAAGTGTCGAGGACCACCTCATGTTACGTCCTAGATGCCCTATCCCCCACCCCCACCTGCGCACAAAGATTTAAAGATTCAAAGAAACGCGAAAGTTTGTAAGTATGGATGGATGTTTGTCACTCTTTCACCACAGGTATGGCACTTCATACAAACGGATCAGCATATATTCCTAGTACTACTACAAACGAAACAATCCATCCGTGCACACGTCAAATGTGTGAGTTAAACAATCAGGGTCGCCACCACAGAATTTGTTGCTTTGCTTACCTGTTTTCATCACTCGAAAATCTATAAAATTTTCATAACAATGATAATGTGCGCAGTTTCTCACCATTATAATTCAATAATCCTAAGTGACTCGCGTAATGTCAACGTGCGACTACCAATAACCCTGTTTTACTGGCGCTTACACCTTACAATAACGGGGGAAGGGTTGCGGGGACACCAGATTGCGAGGGACGGTGCGAGTTTCCGTTTTGTATGTAATACTATTATTAATTCTGTGCTTTCACGTAAAAACTATTGAATGGATTTTAATAAAACTTTACAATAATATAGCTTACCTATACATCAGAATAACACGTAGGCTACAATTTATAAACATATTGTGTAATAATAATCCTGCGCAGACAAAGTCGCGGGCACCAGCTAGTTGTTTATATTACTGACATTAGAGTTGACCACAAGTACAACTATCTTTATTATTTTACAACAATATTAAAATCTGAAAATTTGTAAGCTATAATATTTATTATTTACTACATATTGTTAGTCCAAAAATAATTCATAATAGATTTTCCGGACAGGACAATATTGTACTAAAACTAACTTTATGTGTAAACCCAGGCCACAGTACAGACAGTATTGTATCTTCATACAAACGGTCGGAACGCAAGTTATACCTACGCGCCTCGAAGGTCGGTATACACTTGTTCCGTGACTCGGTATACAAACAGTCGGGATTGCGCCGCAGTGGCGAACGGTGTTTTGTTGTAAGCAGCATGCTATTTGTGAACACTTATTAAGAAGGTATATTATTCTTTTTCTTGTGGGATAATAATATGGCAAAACACAGACAATATTGTGCTGTTTTTGGTTGTTTGAACTCGTCAGTAAAGTAGTTTTTATATGAGTACCTACTAGGTAGTACGTCGTTTATTAATTTTTTAATAGGTTAGCATTTCAGTTTCTCTACTGAGTAAATTACCTGGATTAAAAATAAATAAGTGATAGAGTTGAATTGAAGACAGACTTAACCCACGACCACGAGTGAGCTATTTTACCTACGCTCGCGATAAAAAAACTAGTAGGTAAGTAGGTAGTGGTTTCCTAGGCTACATGTCTACTTACTAATGTGGGAACTTAGCTACTTACATATACCTATTATTGAAATATGCAATTTATGTTTATTAAATATGCTAATAATCAAAAAAATAACACGCTTCCTTTTTCATTCACCTTACAATCACAAAACTAGTCACTTAAGTAGGTAGATGAAATTAAAATACGGGGCAGCCCTAGCGCACGCGTGGCGTAGGTATGTTTTTCAAGGACAGCGCCGAGTTATTCTACTGTATGATATCTTTACCGTGCCCAGGCGGATAAATAAACAACAATTCTGTAAGTCAAAACATTTCCTGGCCGTAGATAAATGCGGTAAACCGGTACAAAACAATATAACAGTAGTAATTGATCTATAAATTAAGAGATAAGAAAATATTTCCTTCGTGGAAACTTTGTTGTTTTCAATTTGCAATAGAGATTGCTGTTCCAGGCGTCTCGTGTACTGTAGGCGTAGTACCAGGCTTGTGCTTATATTAGATCAACAACTTAGTGGACCAGAAATTAAGGAACTTTTAAATGTTTTTGGAACGTAGTTCCTTATCGCGCGTTGCGAAAGGGGGCTAGGCGGAAAAAATTAAGACCAAAAGTTGTAACGACACTTTTTGCTATAGTTGTAAGCCGTGCGGCGTGCGCGTGTTTCTCTGTCTGCCTCTCTCTCTCTCTCTCTCTCATAGAAAGCAAGCCAGTTATTTTCGTTTCGTCTTTCTGTTTCGCATTGAACAGTGTGGTGTCGCGACGATTATTTTTGTTGAGTGTATACAGGTTTTTTGTACATAATAAAATATTATTATAGCTTAAAAAAAAATATTACAATTCATCGAAAGGAACTTCGTTCCATCCGGGTATCCCTTGACACCTCTAAGTTTTTTTTTATTTGTTTTATGGGCAAAGCCTCTTTTTATTTCTAATCTTTTCCGCAAAAATCTGTTACTGTTTAAAACGTGTTTTCGCCAAAATTAGTTTTAAAACTAGAAGGATTATTAATAATACTTTCAAAGATTATTTTTGTTTATAATTTAAGGTCTACAGATTTGGCAGTAATTTTTTTAATTATCACCATATTTTCTTTTAAACAATTTATTTCAAATGAGGACGTCTTTTTTGCTACCTTTTGTGTTGGTGGTCGTGTGGTGACGGCAGAATACGCAAAGTAGTAGTAGAGTTGTTACCATCCCTTTCCTCTACCACGGGTGTCGTAAGAGGCGACTAAAGGAGTATCAGAACATCAATCGGAAGGAGCATAGTCTTTGTAACATCTACGGCGATCACTAACCCGTCTAATCAGCTTATGGGCACGTTATCAATTTATTGAGCTTTCAGCGTTTGAGCGTCCAGCAGTGATCTAATTAAAGTTGTAAAGTCAGTAAGATTTTGTGAATCGCATTAATAAGATGTAGTATGTATTCCCACTCAATCAGTGCATTTTATTGAGGGATCTCGATTAAAAAGCCTTTGTGCCTATATTGTTTCTTGTTGTTGTTTTAATTTTTTATGTTTATCATAGTGCAATAAAGTTAATTTGTATTGTATTGTATTGTATCTCGTTCTTACCCCAACAACCACGTTATCTAAACAATTTTATTATATCAAATACTACGACTGATAGCAAATGACGAGCGAAATTCTTGTGGAAGAAACCATTTGAAGCTATTTCTGTAAATAATTTCCATTGTTATAAATAGAGTAGTGAGAAGTGACGTCTAAGGCAATAACTACGTGGAATTTCAAGACTACTTAAGTATGCAAGTCAAGATTAATAAGTACATTTAAGGAATGCCTGATTGATATATGTTGATTAGTTCAAGATTCTCTTACACTGAAAGAATCATTGTTTTAAATTTGAACAGGACCTAGGGTCTATATAAATAGACCTCTCATAATAAAGCTTTCTGAAGGTGTAAAATGACGATTTAACACGAAATTCCAGCAATATAGTATGCTACAAAGTTTGCTTAGTGGATTGTAGTTACTTGTAAATTTTTATTTTTATTTAACAAAACTTTTCACTATCGTCATCAGGTCTTTTTAGTCTCCACTGCAGGAGCACAATCCTCTCTGTACTACTAGAGCCACATGGCAAGAGGGGTTGAAGAAAAAGGTCTCATTGATGTTTATAAGCTTTGTTTTAAATCGCCTTCTACGACATCCACGAGAGGACTTGGAGTGGCCCTATTATACTCTGTCGGAAACCACACGGCATTACATGGTGACAGAAGTGCAACTAAATGCAACTTGACTTTTGATGTATGTAGGCGACAAGATAGAATCTAATACAAACTTTTTTAATTTCCTGTAAATTATATTTAAAATGTTTCCAGTGAATACTTTCATTCATCAAAAATTATGTGACCGTGCGTAACACGCGTAAAACGACATTTTCATGCCATCACAAAACAAATTGTATAAATTCCGTACAAAATACGTCTGTGCACAGATTGTTTTCGTCATTATCGCGTTTGCCACATTGGATTTTACAGAAAAATCATTTATTGTTGTAAACAACATTATTACGGCGCTATCAGTGTGTTTTAACTACTGGGTTGAATTGATTAGAAAGTTGAGTCCTAATTATACATTTTAATGCTTTAGTAGTATGGTTGTTTGTTGTTTGTTTTTCGTGTGTTTAATTGGCCAACACTGGTGTCAGATTATTAGGCTGCCTAAAGGCAATTGAAACTTACCGACTGCCATACAATGGTGGCAGCCGGGACCAAAAGGCCATACCCAAATTTTCCGGGGTCCAGTGGCGCCGCCATTTAAAATTAATCATTTAAAAGGAAACGGAGATATCATTTAAAATTGTGTCTTGGTCAAGTTCTAGATACCCATTCAAAGTATTTTTTAAACTAGTGAGGAGCTAGTGAAAAAAATTATGCTACGACTTCTGGTTACCCATCTCAATGCGCACCACGCCCTGTGCCACTTTACTTGGGAAAGGGCTAGTAATGCGCACTCCCGCCGGGCCACCGAGCTTCTCAAGTTAAGCTCCTCATCATTAGCTAAATAATAAATAAATATATAGGGACAAATTACACTGATTGAGCTAGCCCCAAAGTAAGTTCGAGACTTGTGTTATGGGATACTAACTCAACGATACTATATTTTATAACAAATACATATATAGATAAACATCCAAGACCCAGGGCAATTTGAAAAAGGCCATTTTCCAGCTCCTCGAGTTTAGCAGTATGAAGAGTCACGTGCTTTCAAACATGGCCATCACTTGTCAGATTATTCAAGCAGCCTGACCAAACTACTAGTAAACGTGTGTTAAAAATGTTCACAACACACGTGTTTACATGTCGTGAACAACTCTTGTTCATGTCGGAGAAAACCCATAACCCATTCAACGAAGGTAGACTAGAACACGGAAACAATACCTGACTAGAAGGAAATAAACGCATTTAGTTGCGCATTCAACTTTACCAATACACGTCGTAAACCCGTATAAAGCTGATTTGACGTGTTTCAATCAAGTTTTACTGCTATGCAATTAATTACCTTTACACATATATATACGCAAAGTCTACATAGGTACTCAAAGACAATGGCATGGCTGGGGATAACTGTGTTGAACTTTTTATGAGGAAAAAACGTTCTAACATAATCAAAAACTTACGGTCAACCGGTATAGCTGAAATTAGGGAAACATGGAAAATACGTCACGAACAAGAAACTAGTCCTTCATTTTATTGGTATTAATAATAAATAGATGATTTAGATGGATTGGAATACTAACTTCCATCCAAATTTCAATCTTCTCTTGCGTTTAGTGAAAGGTTTTTTTTTCAACTTTACCTAACTTGACTGTCACTCTCGGATAAAACAAAATTTAAAATTTCAGCTAGTTATCCCTGAATGATGTTAATGTAATTAATTATAATAGTTACTAGGGATAACAGAACAAAATAAAAAATTGAATGCGAATATAAATAAAGAAAAAAGAAAGGAACATTACTCAAACATTACATATGTCAAATAAACTGACATAGGCACAAACATTGCAAATTCCAACCATACCTAGCTAGTTAAACTAACTATATTCGCAAATAGCGATGGCTATAATAATAACTTAATGACCTTAAGGTTTATTATAAATTATAACATATGAGTAGGTATAATATAGAATATAGAATTACATAGAATTACAAAAAGGGAAACGCTAATAAGATTAACGTACAAATCTAAAATGCATAAAGCTCAATAAAATATGAACTAGACGCATTGAACTAACAATCTAAGGTCACAAAGTGTCCTGTAATCAAAAGTCACGCATGGCATAACAGTCGATAATATCACCTAATCATTGAATAACTAATCAGTAATCAGCATGTGATGAGTGAATGACCAATCAGTTAATAGGGCAATGATTTGTTATGCAATCCGACTGGAGACTGATAAAGCGATGACTGGCGATGATTTACAAGTTGTGTCAAAAACAATGTTTACATGTCAATGATCGACTTGTTTTTATTAGGTCACATTCTTGTCAGTAGGTAATAGGAAAGATAATATTATTATTAATATAATATTACGCGTAAAAGATATAAGAAAGGTAGCAAGACGAGGTGATGACAGGTGGAGCAAAATATTGACAGAGTGGTGGCCCATAAATGGTAAGCGCAGCGTAGGATGTCCGTTAGCAAGATGGGTCGACGACATGAGAAAGTTAGCGAGTCAAACGTGGATTAGAGTAGCTCAGGACTAGTGATGTGCCGCTGGGAAATTCTCTGTTCTCGGAAATTTCTTTCCTTGAAAATTTCCGGAAATTTTCAACATTTCTCGAGAACGTTCTCGTTTATTTTTTCGTTAATATTGTATGTGCTACATAAGGCATATAAGTATATGTGAAACGTGTTTAATTAAATATATATTCATAGTATGGAGAAGTATACGTAGTACGTACGTTAAAATCCCGAATAGTTACTCGATCTGAAAGTTATTATTATTCTTTAGTAGTTTTTCTTTTGATTTATGTTCCTATTTTCTTCTAAAATGTTTATGTTACGGCTAAAACCCGAAATGCGGCTACGCCTAGATTTAGCCGGCTAAACCTAGGTGCAGCCGGTCTCAGATGGTTACACTTAGGTGTACTGCTTATCTTCGGCTAAAACTGGGTTTAGTCTTTATTATTCCGGCTATAACTAGGTGCAGCCGATCGCAGGTGGTTAAACTAAGGTGTTTCCTATTTATATTTGGTTGGAATTAAGTTTTTAGTTCAGTTAAGCATTTTGTTTTAGGTAGAAATACTTGTGTTGTATTTTCCGATCAATTCAAATTACGTGATTATCGTTTGAAGACATATCATGGCGATCCGAGAAAAAAAATGTATGTCTGTGGCATCGTAGCTTTCAAACGGTTGGAACGGTTGGTTGGAACCGATCTAATGCGGTTTTTTCACCTGAATGCAAGTTCTTTTGCGTTGGTTCTTAGCTATATTTGATGAGAATCGGTTCAGCCGTTTAAAAGTTATTGGGAGTTAGCGCTTAAAAGTCAGGTTTTTTAAATTTACCTGGCAAATGATAGATCGCGCTTCGAGTATCAATTCCTTTAACATCAGAATATTATAGTTCCGTCACTCAACACTTATTACTTAAGATATGTTGCATCAACAAAACAATATAAACGTCACTTTAACATTTTGGTCTTTTATTGTATCACCGTTATAACCTAAAATATAGACAACACTCTTACACCTAAGCACAGGTATGGCACTTCATACTAACGGAATAACATATATACCTAGTACTACTACTAATGAAACAATATATCTGTGGACACGTCAAATGTGTGAGTTTAACAATCAGGGTCGTCACCACAAAATAAATGTAATACCTACTAACGATGCACATTTACGATTGCATCTTGTTCAATAATCCCAAGTGCCTCGCGTTAAGTTGCAAATAAAGAGGTTTAAAACCCGTTTTAAATGCATTTGAAACGGTTTAAAACCGTGAATACGTCATTACTAGTTTATAAACTTATTATTTTGAAAGTATAAATAAAAGATGTTAACTGAAAACTTTATATTTTTGTTATTTTAAATGATATTTAACAATATTTTTAGAATTTAGATAAATTAAAAAACTTAATATGCATACTTATTTATTTATTTTTCCCTAGTAAGCTGTAAGTAGGTATGCTTTTTCTTATTTCATAGTGAATTTTGTTGTTGTAGTATTATAAGTTACGGAGTGGCAACAACTTTGACGACCTCAATGGCCTTGATAACCTCGACGACCTAGACAACCTCGCCAACCTCCGATGAACTAGACGATACTGAACCACCTTGACGACAACAACAACCTCGAAGACCTCGACATTGACCTTTATGACCTCAATGAGCTCGACAACCTCAAAGACCTGGACAACCTTGACGAACTCGACGACCTCGAAATCAACCTTAACAACATCAATGACCTGGACGACCTAAACAACCTCGACGACCTCGACGACCTAGAACACCTCGACGACATTGACTTTGATGACCTCAATGACCTCAATTTCATTAAGTTCACCTCGAAAACCTCGATGAACTCGACGACCTAGGCCACCTCGAAGACCTCGACATCGACCTTGACGACCTCAATACCTTAATAACTTCGACCACCTCAACGACATAGACTACCTCAACGACCTAGACGTCCTCGAAAAACTCGACGACCTGGACCACCTCGATGACATTGACCTTGACGACCTCAATGACCTTGACAACCTCAAAGACCTAGACGACCTCGACAACCTCGACGAACTGGACCACCTCGAAGACCTCGACATTGACCTTGATGACCTCAATAACTTCGATGATTGTAATCCCTAATCATTAATCTGATTATATTTTCCCAACTCTGTCGTCAATATATGTTTATAAAACAGCTTTTATTTTTTTTCAATTTCACTTGACCCAAATATATCACAAATAATGCAACAAGTATATTCTGAATTGCATTTTGTGAAAGGTTAGTAAATTCTAAAAGAAAATCGTTCTTAACCCATATTAAACGTTTTAAACAAAAAAAAAACAGTTTAAAACCAAATGGTTTTAAACGTTTAAAATAGTTTTTGCATCTCTACTTGCGTAACGTCAACGTGCGACTATCAACAACCCTGTTTTACAGGCGCTTACAAGGCCAAAAAGCGGGGGAGGGGTTGCGGGGACGCCAGATTGAAGGGGACGGTGCTAGTTTCCGTTCTGTATGTAATCTTAAGTTTAACCACCTGCGATCGGCTGCACCTAGTTTTAGACGAAATGATAAAGGCTAAACCTAGTTCTAGCCGAATATAAGTAGGATACATCTAAGTATAGCCATCTAAAACCAGCTGCACCTAGTTCTAGCCGGCTAAACCTAGGCGTAGCTGCGTTTTTGGTTTTAGCTGTAACATATATACTAAAAGCTGTAGTAATATACTAATAATATAAAGCTGTAATAGTATAACTATTTCACTAGTTGTTTTTATTCTAAATAAGTTCCAAAAAGTATAGCAATTCCTTTAAAATATTATTTAAATACATAGTTTTATCACATAAAAGGTTTGTTTCATTATATGTATACCAAATCTCGCCACATAAAGAATATTTAAGAAAACGTTTTACGAAATTCCTCTGAAATTTCGTTGGAAAATTTCACGGAAATTTCCTAAAGAAATTTCTTGCGAGAAATTTCTCGGAAATTTTCCGGACAAATTTCTAGCAGAATGGAAAACTTAAGAAAACTTTAAATATTCTTTCACAAATTTTCATGAAAATTTGATTGAACATCGCTCTTGTTATTACGAAAACACATGCAAAAAGAAAATAAAGTTTTCTTTGTAAACTAGGGTACTTTCTCAACTTTTTCCGCTCCAGAGAACGTTTCCGAGAACGTTTCCAGCCGTTTCGGAAATTTCCCGAAATTTTCAAGAACGGCACATCACTACTCAGGACCGTGGTAAATGGCATTCAATGAGAGAGGCCTATACCCAGCAGTGGGAGGATCAAGGCTGTGGATGATGATAATGAACGTAAAAGATACCCAACGCCATAGAAACTATAAGAGGGCCCGTAAGTAGGCAGTACTGGAATTGCGGGACTTGCGGGTAGGCACATACAGATGGCAGCACACACGAATATCAAAAAGTGACAAAGGAAGTGTTGAAAATGCTCTAAAAATAGTTATTGCATTTCATATAAGTCATATTTAATTAGTTAGAGTACTACTTTATTTATTATAGGAAAAATATTTTAATGTTTTAGTTATTACCATAAAACGCCATCTAGTGAAAAGAAAGAGAAAGAATTATGTTTATATGGCGATGGATAGGCATGGTAGTAGGTAGTAGGTACCTACTACTAAGCAAGTTATGTAATGACTAATGACTGATGAGTGAATAGGATAATTAATGCTTTGTTATGCATTCCGTCCGACTGAAAACTGGAGTGCGAATGGCAATGACTTACAAGAAGTCGTGTCAAAAACAATGCTTGTTTACATATTATATGCTTGACTTGTTTTTATTAAATCACATTCTTGTCAGTACCTAATAGGCAATTTTTTAACGAAATATATCTTAATGTTGACATCTTAATATATAAAATATGTATATTTGTCCATATTAGTTTTAGTGAAATCTATATCTATATACATATAATAAAACAGTAAAAAAAGTGTGTCTGTACATTAAATATATTTCCAAAAAAAATATTGGGGGCGATGGAGACGTAGTAATAGAGTAAGAGTTAAAAAAAAAATGTCTGTCTGTTTGTCTGTTTGTCTGTATGTCTGTTTGTCTGTTTGTCTGTTTGTACACGCTAATCTCCGGAAATACTGGACGGATTCGAATGAAACTTTTTTTGTTATATAGCTATTAAGCCTGGGCAACATATAGGGTATAAATGATTTTGGAAAATGGAACGCCTGATGCAGAACCATAATGGTCCAGCTAAACTATAAGAGATATAAAAATGCCGCCTTAATAAAACTTGTTCAGCCTAATGAGCATTTTCCAGAGACATAAAGTCCACGCGAACGAAGTCGCGGGCTTCAGCTAGTGTAATAATATTAAATAAGAGTGTAAATCTTAGCCCCCATTTCATAAACTCCCGCACACCATCACAGGGAGTGGAGGGATGCCTGAACAGCGTTACCTCTGACTCCGGTCTGGGGTAACACAAGCTGAGGTATTCCTTTGCCTACTTGCAACGTTTTGTTTACTGTTTTTTTTTCTTACTTAGTGTACTGTAGACTTATAGTATGGCAATAAATGATATTTTTATTTATTTAATTTATTTTATTTTATTTTTGTGTGTATATTTATTATCACATTATATTGTTCTTCTACAGTTTGTAGAATGATTTTCCTTTTGAACTCATCCCACTTTGTGGTCTCCTTGTTTGTATTAACAAGTTCCATGTTTATCATTTCATATATTTTTTAAATGGTTTTTCTGATTAGACTTTCGCGACCCTCTCTGTGCTAGTAGAGCCATACTTGGCCAGAGCAGCCAGAGAACTTGGTCTAGGTATACTCTCCTCACTTTGGGGAGGTCTCATTGATGTTTATAAGCATTGTTTAGCTTGCATTTCCTAAATCGCTTTCTACGAGATCCACGGGAAGACTTGGAGTGGTCATATTCTATTCTGCCGGAAACCACACGGCTTGTATTAGTATATGTATGTTAATAAATTGCATATTTCTAAAATCTGTACCTCTCAGTCTTACCTCTCATATCATTATGGAAAAGATTTTCGTTCGTATATACCTTATCAACCGACACATGTACAAGCCGATAGTACTTAAGTAAGTACTTAAAAGATAGGGAGATAGGTACTCGTTATTAGAACCGTTATCTGATTATCTAAATAGGTACAATGCATACTGATTATCCTATTACCAACTACCTGATATACCTTATTGATATTCTTTAAAGTATACAAGGTGATGCGTTTTCTAAAACTAGGTCAGAAAGAACTTAAATCCTAGTGACATGTAAAATACGAGTTAAGTAACCAGTAATCAAGGTTTTCGTCAATCCGTTCAAGTTAACCCAATTTGAAAATTCCTGCAAGCTGTTTCCTCAGCTAAAAACCCAAGTTAGCGGGAATTCCAACTTCTGCAGACAAACATGCAAATAACCAATTTAAAAATCCATTTCTGATTACTCCGAAAGCCCCCTCTGACGCCTTGATTCCAGTTTACGCGGGGGGAAGGGAAGATCCAGCTCCAATGGCGGTCAAACAAGCAAGTTGAGACCTGTATGAATGTAAATGCCCAACGCACACAAACAATCTACTTATCGCTCCGTCCATGTATTTGTGGATTTCCGAAGAAACCCTGTGTACATCATTCAGGCGCCACGCACACATTCAAAATAGCTACGCATGTGTGCATAGGTATAAAAGAGTGACTGCGTCATACAATTTTAAACATTCACCGCTGAACACTCGAGCGAGACCACGTTCCTAACGCTCGTGAAGTTGTGAAATTATTGTGACATAGTTACGGATTGAACCTGTTGACTTTTGGCACGCGACTTGGATTGCATAACAATATTGTGACAAGTGATAGTGAAACAGTGAAAATTACACACAAAACCTGGAAGGTTTCCCAAATTAGTGAAAATTATAACCTGAAAAGTATCAACATTTCAAACAAAATGTACAAGGATTCTGTAGTGCCAGTGAAAATGGAGACGTTCAGTGGAGTAGCGGCGAAATGGTAAATATTCTTCTCTAATTAAATTAATTTAAAATTATATATTTACAAGAATTAATATTAAATTTTAGATTAAATTATTTACTACTCACATAAGTTGGTAGATTTTCTTGAACACTTGATTATTTTTGCAATATGAATTAAAAAAACTGTACCTTTGTAATGCTATAATTTAACTCATTAAAAAGAAAAAAACAATTGAATACAGTGACGTTATTACGTCGTATACATACTTGAAGGCAAACACCGAATTGAACGAACTTCAGTCGGGTTGGTAAACCTCAAGTTCAATGTCCTACACAAGTAATGCTCTATTTCGCCCCCTACGTCACAATCCTCGGTAGTATAGTGGTTAGTATCCCCGCCTGTCACGCGGGAGACCGGGGTTCGATTCCCCGCCGGGGAGATTTTTTTTAATGATTTTTCTAATTTTTATTTCTCTTCTTTACAGCCCAATAGGCCAATGCCTAAAAACAGTGCTCCGACAAGCATGTGCTGAGAAGAGGTTGACCATCGGCCTTCTTCCAGCCGTCCAGTATTTATCGCAGAACAGAGATGCCGCCCTTTTCTGCGTGACTGCAGAAACGCCTCCTGGAGGTGCCACGCACATGCAGGAGGTCCTGTTGCAGGCCTTCTGTGCAGAAAACGACATTTATGTCATTAAGGTGAATATCTTTATTAATTTATTTAATCTTCTCTTTAGTCTGACTAAAAAAATGCCTGCCTTGTCTAGGTCTAATTACTGAATAAACATTTGAATCTAACTTCACCATTTCAAGTATTTCCTTTTTTAAACTAATTTTGTGAAAATCCAAATATCGCCATCTATTGATTGTAACGAAAACTAACCCTGTATTTCTTTTGCCTACAGGTCGACTCACAGAACAAAATGAAGAAGCTGATTGGGGACCGATGCACATCATCAGACTACAGCTGCGTTTTAGTACACTACCCCTACATAGACCCGTTTACAGACAGTCAAGAGATCGACCTCACAATCTTATCACCAGCCGAAAGGGACTTGATTGAACACTGCGAATCAAATTGGCTCTATCCCCAGCCACCAGTCGTCAAATTACCGGAGAAGTGAATGCTACGAAAGAATTTGTAGAGAGAAAAAAATCGCATTCTAAGCAATGCTAAAAAAAAGCACCGATTTTCGGTTCGGCCTCGGCGTACAACGCCATCTAGTGTTCATTTTGTTAGTCCTCGAGGACTTTATGGACATTGTGTGTTGAGAAATTGGTTAAAATAGAGGTTTTTTTGTGTAAAGAAAATTTTGAATTGATGTTGGATGTGACTAATTTTAAAGAATTCGACAGCAAATGTATAGAATACTGTTGTCAGTAAGATAGTCTAATATGTCATATAAATATAAGGCCAAAATGTTTGCCGTTAAGATTTATATCAATACTTTTCTAGGAAATACACTTTTGTAAATAATATGTTCCAATTGTATGACTATTAAAATATGTTAAAATTGTTAAAAAAATTGATGTCTTTTAAAGATTTTGTAGATTTTGCTCAGTGTAAGGCATTTTGGCCAATGTAAGATTTGTAAAAAACCTCTTTATCAATTGAATTGTGTAACTTTATGGCGTAGAAGAAGCAGGGAGATGAAACAAGATTTTTTACCTTTTCTAATGTTTTAAGATTAGCTACAATTATTATAGACAATTTTATTACAATAAATGAATTGTTATTAAACATTATATATTATTCGTTTTACTTTTATCCTCTAGTTAACATTATAGCTTTAAACAAACTCCAGTTCTGTGGAAATAAGTAATCTGGATGTTATTAGTCGTTGAACCGGGGAGTCATATATCATGGATCTACATCAATGAAAATATAGTTATAGTCATGTAATCTTACACATATAATAAAACAGTAAAAAATATGTGCCTGTACATTGAATATATTTGGGTCGATTGAAACATAGTTAGAGTATGAATTAAAAAAAAAATGTCTGTCGGTTTGAACACGCTAATCTCCGGCATTACTGGACGGATTCAAATGAAACTTGTTATAGCTATTAAGGCTAGGGCTAGGTAACAGTTGGCATAATTGATTTTGGAAAATGGAATAACTGATGCAGAACCGTACCAGCTAAACCATATGACTATATGAAACATAAAAATGGAGCCTTAGCCAAAAGTGTTCAGCCTGATAAGCATTTTCCGCAGTCATAAAGTCCACGTAAAAAAATTCGCAGGCTTCGGCTAGTTTAAAATAAATGCAAAAAACCAACATCACGTGGTGTTCCCAGGCGGTCACCCATCCAAGTACTGACCACGCCCGATGTTGCTTAACTTCGGTGATCGGACGAGAACCGGTGTTTTCAACATGGTATGGACGTTGGCGGGAGCAATAATGAATTGTTCTATAATATGATGCAATGTTATTAAAGGTATTAATAATTACGTTAGTAATTATATTATCTTTGATAATAAGATCAAACAATTTGCAGAATTATGTTCATTTTATCACCACATAAGGCGCCAGTGCTAATTAAATGCGTACGCCCAATGTTTATTAGTACTTGAGGTGTCGTTTTGCTTTTATTGACAATTTGAAAAGTAAAAATCCCGAGAGTATTTTTACATAGGTAAGTACTTTTAATACATACATCTCATTACACTGCTCTCCACGGACGGAGTGCAGCTCTTGTCTTGCGCCATTTCAGCTAGTGTCAATTTTCAAGTTTTCTATTAGTACCATACAAACCAACAGATGTCGCCACTTATAAACAATGAAATTGAAAAATTAACTACAGCTGCGAATTGAATGAATTTGTAGAGAAAAAAAATCGCATTCTAAGCAATGCTAAAAAAAAGCACCGATTTTCGGTTCGGCCTCGGCGTACAATGCCATCTAGTGTTCATTTTGTTAGTCCTCGAGGACTATATGGACATTGTGTGTTGAGGAATAGGTTCAAATAGAGGTTTTATTGTGTAAAGAAAATTTTGAATTGATGTTGGATGTGACTAATTTTAAAGATTTCGGCAGCAAATGTATAGAATACTGTTGTCAGTAAGATAGTCTAATATGTCATATAAATATAAGGCCAAAATGTTTGCCGTTTAAGATTTATATCAATACATTTCTAGGAAATACACTTTTGTAAATAATATGTTCCAATTGTATGACTATTAAAATATGTTAAATTGTTAAAAAAATTGATGTCTTTTAAAGATTTTGTAGATTTTGCTCAGTGTTAGGCATTTTGGCCAATGTAATGTAAAAAAAAAACCTCTTTATCAATTGAATTGTATAACTTTATGGCGTAGAAGAAGCAGGGAGATGAAAAAAGATTTTTTACCTTTTCTAATGTTTAAAGATTAGCTAAAATTATTATAGACAATTTTATTACAATAAATGAATTGTTATTAAACACATCGTTTTACTTTTATCCTCTAGTTAACATTATAGCTTTAAACAACCTCGAGTTCTTTGGAAATAAATAAAGTAATCTGGCTGTTATTATTCGTTGAACCGGAGGATCTACCTACATCAATGGAAATATAGTTATAATAATTTAATCACTAAAATAATGCAGTATAATTAGTAACGGGAATCCTACTAATATTATAAACGCGAAATGGCTGGATGTTTGCTACTCTTTCACGTAAAAACTACTGAATGGATTTTAATGAAACAATAAAATACAATACAAATACTCTTTATTTCACTGACATAGCCCAACGGATTAGCTCGTTGAAGTGGCAGTGGGCGGGATATATAGCGCGACGAACCGATGGCCGATGGGGCAAAAAGGTTCTTGAATGGCGACCGCGTACTGGCAAGCGAAGCGTAGAGCACCCACCTGCAAGGTGGTCAGATGACCTGACCAGGGTCGCTGGAAAGCGCTGGATACAGGCCGCTATTGATCGGTCATTTTGGAAATCTTTGGGAGAGGCCTATGTCCAGCAGTGGACGTTATGCGGCCGAAATGATGATGACTCTTTATTGCACCATAAACAAAAGGAAATACAAAACAGAAAAAAAATGAATAAGACAGATTTATGATACAAAGGCGGACTTATCGCATAGCAATCTCTTCCAGTCAACCTTTGGGTAGTGGCCACAGAGTACATTATATGTAGTGGCACAGAATTAATAATAGTATTACATACAGAACGGAAACTCGCACCGTCCCCCGCAATCTGGTGTCCCCGCAACCCTTCCCCCTTATTGTGAGGTGTAAAATTAAATTTTGCGCTAGTTTAAAAAAAATGCAAAAAACCAACATCACGTGGTGTTCCCAGGCGGTCACCCATCCAAGTACTGACCACGCCCGATGTTGCTTAACTTCGGTGATCGGACGAGAACCGGTGTTTTCAACATGGTATGGACGTTGGCGAGTGCAGAGACGAATTATTGTGTAATGTGATACATTGTCATAAGGTCTATAATGAGATTAATCAATTTGCAGAACTATGTTAATTTTAGCCCCACATGACATGAGGCGCCAGTACTAATTACGTACTATTACAATTTTCTCTTTGACAGAGCGAGTGAAGCGAGCAAGGTCTCTAAATCGAGTTGGGGGTGAAAAACACTTCGTGTGTATGTTTGTACCGCGATAACTGTCGAACCAATGGTCCGATTTTGATGAAATTTGGTACGCATATAGGAAATATCAATGGAATTTTCAAGTTCGTTGGGCATCAAAATCGGTTTAGTAGTTTTTGAAATATTTATAACAATGTCCGTGATTATGTAGCAAACGAAACCATATGCGTTCCAACTTTGGATAGCGCCATCTAGGTGTTCCTTAGGGAATGATTTTTTATTATAATTATAGAATAATAATCGCGAGGCCTAAGTTCGCGGCGAACTACTAGTAGGTATCACATACAAAGACAGAGCACTGCTTTCCACGGACGACGGAGTGCAGCTCTTTTCTTGCCATTTTAGCTAGTGTCAATTTTAAGTTTACTATTAGTACCTTGCCGACCAACAGATGTCGCCACTTATATGAAAATTTAAAACGCGCTATGGAGATTTTTTCGCTCTGAACGACCCTCTTTCGGTTGCCCCGACTGGTTATCGCTTCTCGGCCTTTTGGCTAAGATCAAAGTGTAGTATCTGTTCTTTTCAGCTTAATATCTGAAAGTTCCCCCACTGGGGGACCAGTATATTAAACTGATTTTTGTAAACCGACGGGATGTTCGGGGCTCGCTCCACTCCCGTCACGGGTCGGCCCGGCATTGCAGTGCCGCCGGGATCGGCCCACATAAATCCGTAAAATTTTACTATAGATGGTAATACTACCACCAGTTATTTTGTACGAACGAACGAAAAAGAGGTACTCCTCTTTGTCCTTAAATTTTTGAAATTCATCATGAATATCAATATAAAATTTATTTTTTAATTTTTAGTTTATATTTATAGAATAGCTTTTATTTAATCCATTTTTTGCCAAATGATTACGTTTTTAGGATAAAGTGGTATTTAGTCGTTAAAAATTAAATATAATTAATTTTTAACAAAAGAAAACGACTGACCTCATTAATTTTCTTCAGGAGATATCTTCTAAGTTCTTCATAAAATCTTCACCAAATTATGTCCTGGGACCAACTTGGTACTAAAGATATTGTAATAAAAAAGATATATTACGTAATAGATATATTTGATTGTATGTGCGATTTTGTTGGTACAATAAAGTATTTCATTTTTATAAAAAAGAATTATCAAAAAAAGTTAGAAAAGTTAGAATTATAATATAACTAATTTTTTCAGCATACATAATGTAAAAAAAACGAAAAGTAAAAGCTACAGTACTATATACTAGTAAAAGGTTTTGTTACATATTATAATAGATTTGATCCGAACCTATCGAATTAATGTTCAAATTACAATAAAAGTACATCTAAAATATAATAAATACAGCTTTATTTATAAAAAGATAGCAGCAAATGATAATTGGCGGTCCAAAGCTAAAGCAGCAAATAAATAAAGTACAGATAGTACACTATCAAGACTTTATCCCCAACGGGGACAAATCCTAGGGCAGAGGCCATTAGTGGGCGTGAAGATGTAATGAATAAAGCACAAGCATTTGATTTCAATTAATCCTTTGGCCATAACAAAAGTGAATATTAATGATAGTTGGCTGACGCATAACAAACGTAGACAGGCCACTTCTAATCAAGGCAAAGTACCTGAAAAAAAGAAAAATAATACATTCAATATTTATCAATCGATGGTTGATGGTATATTTATTACATAATATATATGAGCATATATGTATTAAAAAAAAAAAGATGAGAATTGGAAACAGCATTAAAAAACCAACATCACGTGGTGTTCCCAGGCGGTCACCCATCCAAGTACTGACCACGCCCGACGTTGCTTAACTTCGGTGATCGGACGAGAACCGGTGTTTTCAACGTGGTATGGACGTTGGCAACAAGAGGATTCAATAAAATATTCGCATTCAGCACAAAATTCGGTTCTTTATTTGGAAGACGCCTGAAACTGGCTGGGACCTGGACCGATTTGAAATTTTTTTTTGCCAGTAAAAATCGGTTGGGCTCAAGTCAAGTCTGTTTTTGTTTTGAAAAAGTTATTTCTTAGTTCAATCTGATTTTTGCCAAATGATTACGAATATTACGATATTTTATTGACTTCTTGAAATTTTAGACATCACTACAGCTTGTCGTAATTCACATAGCGCCAAAAGTAAGCTTGAATATTATATCTGCCATTGCTATGTGTATGGTTGTACGTAGTATATTATTACTCTGTGGTGTATGGTTAGTATATCGTTAGCTACGCCATCTATAGACACCAAAGAAATACAATAGACATGTAAGAAACAACTGCCACAATGCTTTTTAGGAGTGTGGTGATTGACGAGCGACCTCCCTAGATGTCGCCTATATACAATATATACAATGAGGACGAATTTTTATCGTAAATTATCACGAAAAAGATATTTCAGGTTTATGTGTGGTAAATTCAAACATCTTATTGACATTGCCTTAGACGGTGATAACAGTGTTGCTAGTTTGCGATCTAATTCCTATCTCTCCTTTGGCGTGGCCTTTTACTTGAGGTCCTAGTCCTACCACAAGTTGTAATTATTTGTTAGGTACACACTATGGTTTACAACTACGAAGGAACAAATAATAATATTTAGATCATTTATATGAATTTACTGTGAGAATAATTTCAAAGCGTAAGGCTGAAGACCGAGAAGTTTGGCGAATATTCCACCGACAAGAGTCAGAAGAAAAAGAATGATAATCATTGTATTTTAATTGTTGTTTGTGTAGTGTGAAACCAACTATGTGCAGCACAGGTGCACATATACATGTGTGCGAATTTGTTTTGCAATTTGGTTTGTAATTTCACTGACCTCAGCATCGCCTCCGTGGCGCAATCGGCTAGCGCGTTCGGCTGTTAACCGAAAGGTTGGTGGTTCGAGCCCACCCGGGGGCGTAACCTTTTGATTCACATTGCTTGTAAAATAAACTTCCATATGTATTTTTTTCTTGTGGAAATCCATAGTCTCTGCCTACCCCCATAGGGAACAGGCGTGAAAATATGTATGTATGTTTTTTTAATAATAATTATATTTTCTTCGTGTTTCTTTTATGATATCAATATGTAGGTATATTTATTTGGTTTCCAATTTACGTTTACACCGTTCAATTTATTTCTAGTTTATTATCTTTATCAAAAATTTCCTTTCAAATCACCATGTTACTCACGTTTGTCTAAAATAAGAACGGCATTTAGCCAATACTTTAAGCCCCATCGTCATCGGGGATATAGCTCAGTGGTAGAGCATTCGACTGCAGATCGAGAGGTCCCCGGTTCAAACCCGGGTGTCCCCTGAAACCACTATTTTGATTTTGATTTTTGTCTTCCACTTTACAATGTTATACATATTAACTTGTCTTCAGGCAAGTCATGCATGATATGAAATGTGAATTTGTTTGATTTGAATTTAATGAACCTTTTAGAAACTTCAGGGCAAACGCGCATATAAGCGTAAACGATCAACAAAAACAAAAAGTTGATTTAGGTAACATCAAAACAAATAACACAGAATTAATGTAAGTTTCCAATAGGCTTCAAAACAAATCCATTGTATCCTTGGACGAATGTGGCTAACGAATGTAGGTAGAAAGCTAGATATTTACCATTTATTTTTGAGTTGGTTTTTTGGAGAATGTAGGACGTTTCTAGTATACTCTTTAACCTGAATGTCTTTTTCCGATTATCCGTTCGTGCTTACTTCTGTAAAGTTCTGTACTTCTACTGTAACTCTACCACGAGTTAATGTAGTTAAAATAATTTGACGTAGTAATAGTTACCGTGAAAACCACGAAACAAAGTGATTTACAAAATGTCTGAAACGCCTTCATGTATACCAAGAAGATTGCTCAGAGGCGTGTCAAAATATTTATAAATGTAGAGATATATAATCTGTGTTGTCCCTTTTAGGCGTTTTGCTTCGGTCTGTGGTAATTATAAAACATTTTTACTACAATACAAAGTTACTTTTATAACATTATGATGTCATCAAGTACCAGTTTTGTGCTGCGTAACTACTACAGTAACCAATGTGAAAATTCGGCAGAGAGTCACGTAGCAGTCGTGGCCGAGTGGTTAAGGCGTCTGACTCGAAATCAGATTCCCTCTGGGAGCGTAGGTTCGAATCCTACCGGCTGCGAAACCTTTTTGTTTCAGACATAAAATTATTTATTTGCATCATCGTTTATGCATGCTGCACGGAAGGAGGAGGCAATCAATTCGTCGCGTTCTTTTTTATGTATGTATGTTCATTGGACGCCTGGGCGGATTTGGAAAATACTTTTTTTTGTTTGAAAGGGAATACCTTTCTTACAGATACTTTTTCTTTTAATTTTGGAAATCTTTGGGAGAGGACTATGTCCAGTGGGCGTTATGCGGCTGAAATGATGATGATGACTTTTCAGGTGGTCCCATAGAAATGTTACCAAAATCGGCCGTGTAGTTTGGTGGCGAAGTCGGTTTGTAGTTGAAATAATTTTAAGTAAAAAAAATTTAAAAAATATATGTGTTAACGTGTATGTCATAAAAATTTAAAAAATATATGTTTTAACAGTTATGTATATTTTTTACTGTAAACAATGACCTTTCCAAGTCAACACGCAGTAATTGGCTCTAAGGAACGGAAATGCCTACATTGCAATAATTGTGAAACTTGGTTATAATGACAACCGGAGAGTTAGGTATTCCGTACCAAACTATGTAGTAGCAATACTTATCATAAACCTATATTTTATTTTAATGTCCGTTCTGTTTTTTATTTATCCTACTTTGTCGGTGTTGTCCCATTATTAGAAGACAATCGTAGGAATAAATGTAGGTAATAAAATAATTAACAAATTATGAAATTACCGCTGGATACTCTGGATAGTCCACCCACTATTACATTAAGAAAAGCAATATTATCGACGATAGTAACTAAATTTGTCGTCAATTCTATTAGATTAGGCTCATTACCTAGTATGACATTTTACGACTAAATTAATTAATACATCATTTCAAAATGATTAAATTTTTAGGGGTTTATGTGGGCCGATCCCGGCGGCACTGCAATGCCGGGCCGACCCGTGACGGGAGTGGAGCGAGCCCCGAACATCCCGTCGGTTTACAAAAATCAGTTTAATATACTGGTCCCCCAGTGGGGGAACTTTCAGATATTAAGCTGAAAAGAACAGATACTACACTTTGATCTTAGCCAAAAGGCCGAGAAGCGATAACCAGATGGGGCGACCGAAATAGGGTCGTTCAGAGCGAAAAAAACTCGATAGCGCGTTTTAAATTTTCATTGTTTATAAGTGGCTACATCTATCGAAAAACCTCGCAAGTTAAAGCACCATAGGTATTATTAATTCTGTGCCATAGGCACCCTGCTGCAGTACCTAACTAGCTAGTTAATTAATCAATCTAATTTGTCCATTTATATATATTTATTTATTTTAGTTAGACGTTCTTACTGTAGGTTATGTTATGTATGAGTATGACAGTAATAATTGACCAACTGAGCGAAGCGAGCGAGGTCTTTAAATCGAGTTGGGGGTGAATTTGATGAAATTTTAAAATATTAATAAAAATGTCCGCGACTATGAAAAAAAATAATAAAAGAAACCATAGCGCGTTCTAATTTTGGATAGCGCCATCTAGGTGTATCTTAGGGAACTGAATTGTGTTAGAAGTGTTGAAATCAGAAGTAAGCAAGCGGTCTAAGTTCGCCGCAAACATAGACATCGCGATTATTATTCGCAATTCAGTTTCCTAAATAACACATAGATGGCGCTATCCAAACTAAGAACGCGCTATGGTTTCGTTCGCTACATAACTGCGGACATTTTTATTAATATTTAAAAAACTACTGAACCGATTTTGATGCCTAACAAACTTGAAAATTCAAATTCTAAATCAAATAAGTAATAAAGAAATATTACCCATTTTAGTAGATATTAGTAGTTTCATTACATCACGTGTGTCTGACTACGCCCGATATTGCTTATCTGATCGGACAAGAACTGGTGTTCGTGGTACATACATACATACTATCACGTCTTTATCCCTAACGGGGTAGACAAAGCACTTTGGGTCTTGCGGCTAAACAGACACAGCCCGGAGCCGCAAGACTGTTTGTTTGTGGTATCATGAATCATTATCAGGTCTTTTTATCTCCACTGCAGGAGCACAACCCTCTTTTTACTGAACTACCAGAGTCAAACTTGGCCAGAGGATTTGGCCTACACTCTCCTCGCTAGCCAGACGGGTTGAAGAGGTCTCATTGATGTTTATAAGCTTTATTTAGTTTATTTCCTAAACATAATTAAAATATTACTAAATATAAAATAACAATATTTTATTGATGGTGGTACATATGGATATTGCCAACAATATTGCTAAATAAGACGAAAGGATTGATCTTTGGGAACGCACGGTACGCTTCAAAAATGGAGTCATTTCCTGATGGGAAATAATGACTCCATTTTTAAAGCCTGACCGTACCTTTTGAGATCTGAATTCCGATTACGTCTTTTACGACGTACTTGGAGATTGACCGCCTGGGAAAACTTGATGTTGACTTTTTACATTTTTTTACATTTACGTCTACATAACCTTCCCTTCGGATTTTTTTTTTTACAAGCTTTATTTAACTTGCAATGTATCTTGTATATATGTATGTATGTATGTAAGAATCTTGCAACTTAATTTTCATCCAGTTATCCTCTACTGATTGAGTTGAAATTTTGCATATCTACTTGTGTAAGTCGAATGACAATACAATATTATGAAGTCAATGAGATGTTCTGATGATGCAGCCAGAAGATATTCAACGGAACTCAGGTATAAAACAACATAACCTCAATGAGTAGAACTCGTTTGATTCATCTTGACGAGCACTTTATTGTAGACGATGCCTAGGGTCTGATCACGGAGACGGAAGGTGGTCGATAGAAGTCAGTAAAAGGACGCAACTGCTTATTGACCGAGCGAGCGAAGCGTCTCAGTGTCGAGATAAGCCAAAAATTATTTTGTCCGTCTGTCTGTGTCTGTCTGTTCTCGCCTACAGGTCGCATTTCTTAACCGATTCTCATGAAATTTTGTAAGCAGGTTCAGCAACTACATAGAATTTTTTAGTCGAGCCAGTTTTTCGAAATTTTGCAAAATGGCGGCAATATGGGGGTTTAAAATTTTAAAACTGTCATATATCCGCCATTTCTAAATATTTTTAAAAATTTCATTAGACTTTTTTGTTGCCATTATAAAAACGATATTTTTTTATTTGAACAACTTTTTTGTCTGAACAACTTTTTTATATTTATACGTTATACTTGAACGGCTTTAGGGTGACTCGGAAGTCTAGCTGACTGAGCCGAGGCGGATATAAAATACAAATCTTCTTACAAATGATACAAAAACTATTTAAGGGTGAATTCAGTCCGGGTTACTGAACAACTTTCTTAAAAATACATACACCCTGGGCTCCACAGGGTTACCGGGGTGGTTATTATTTTGAGTTTCATAGTAGTTCTATAAATTTTATCATATTTAACCGACTTAAAAAAAGGGTTTTGCAACAACGAGCTGACTTTGTCATTTGAAAAATGATGGGTCATTTTTCGGTGAAAGACTACTGGTACAGAACTGAATTTCAGCATCACGGTAGACCTCATATCCATGGGATTGTATGGTTGGAAGGTGCTCCTGACATTTCAGAGCTAGATCGAAAGTCATTTGAAGAAAGGGCTGTGATTGGCAACTATTTTGGAAATTTGGTCACAACCATGAATCCGCATATCGGTAAACCTGCACCGATAATTTATCCAAATCAGGTACATTATTCTGAAATAATAATTGCGAGGTCTACGTTCGTGGCGAACTACTAGTTTATTTTGTTTTAATAAGTACTTTGGCAGGAAGTGGGTCAAATGTACCTTGAAAGATTTGTTACAGACAGGACGACAACGGAACAGATGAAACTTAATAAAAACTTGAAGTATGTACCTAATGTTTTTTTTTAAATATATTCATACTTTTTGTAAAATTTTATGAAGCATCTGGCCATTAATTTTGTTAGTTCGTAAGTCTACTCTCAGACCAAGTCTATACACTAATATTCAAATTTATAGTTTTTTAAGAGTAAGCTTGGAATAGATATACATATCATATTGCAAGCTTACTTACCTGAGTAATTAGCCATACATTTAACTGTATATACGAGTTTTAAGAGGGAGACAGCGCGAACGCAGTCTCCACTACCAAAAATAACGCGTCCGAGTTATCCACATTAGGGATAATCGCAGGGGTCAACCCAACCGCAGTGCAATGGGAGGGCCTCGCCCTGGGGGAACCGCCTTCTTGATCACGGTATCCCCTACGCCAGGTAAGTATGCTCTATCAGCCCGCCCGCTGGAGGGTCGTTCAACGCGAAAAAATCTCTATAGCGAGAAGTAAAAACCGATGTAAACAATACAGCGACATCTAGTGACGCATGCTGATACTATTTTGTACATACAAGCACACGATAAAGAAGCGTCTGCGGCACAAAAGCAATGGCAAGCTGATCATACCTGGTAAATAGTTCCTAAATGTGTCAATAGATGGTGATATATCAAATTTTATAGAAAATATAAATTTAGGTACCTAGTTAGGTATCAACCTACCTGCTCCACGCAAATTGTTAAGATGCCGTGGGGCTTTTTGGAATTTACGCTTATTTATAAATCGGTATTCAATAAATTCGATAATTAATAATTTGTGGCCACTTCTTCTGGCACTTCCACTTTGGGATCTGCACTAAAATTAGTGTTAAGTATATAATCTGACGTCAACAAATATTATAAGTACTAATATACTTTGGTAAGTATCTACTTACTTAGAATTGTAAAATTCAATGTAGTGTAATGTGAAAGAAAGAATTTTTTTAACTGCGACTGTCTGCCCGGGCTCGGAACTACTTGAAAGTCGTATTCTCCATTGTGAATGTTCTCTCTCATTTGGTGAGAAGTTGCGTAATTTATAAGACGTCATTATGAACCATATTTTCAATACTTGTAGCAATATTTCAAACTTACAGATATCTCCCGTATGGTCTAGTGGCTAGGATACCTGGCTTTCACCCAGGAGGCTCGGGTTCGATTCCCGGTACGGGAAAAGTACTTTTTGAAATTTTTGACTACTCCAAACAGTATAAAATAGCACCAAATGATTGATTGTAGAAAAATAAAAATTATATGGGACCACCTCGTTAATATACCTTTTGAAACAAAAAGAAATAATAATTTTTCAAATCGGTCCAGGGCGCATCTTCGAGTAATCGGTCATCATAATCTTCCTCGCCTTATCCCTATTTGGGGTCGGCTCTGTATGACAACTCCCTCCATAGTTTTCTATCATTTGCCATCTTCGAGTAATCGGTGTACATAACAAAATATTAGATCGCTACGAATGATAACCTTCTCTTTTTTAAGTTGGTTAAAAAGAGGAAAACATCAAAAAGTATTGTCAGAAGTGGGATTCGAACCCACGCCCTCAGAGAGGACCAGAAGCACTCACACCCACGTTCAGCAGGCAAGGTAAACCTTGAGTCTGGCGCCTTAGACCGCTCGGCCATCCTGACAGATGGCAAGCAGAGCGAAATTATACTATAAATGCTATACTGCATATTAAAAAGCCGTTTATAGCTCAAATTAGGGTCCTCAATAACAGTTGCAAGTAAGATCTTATTACATACTAGATTATTGTTTTGGCTGGCAGTTCTGTTTTATTACCTACCTAACTACAAATAAACAAAACGCCATCTCTAGGTATCTTTACATACTAAATAGGTTCCTGCTACACGTCCGTCCAAACGCTAGCTGACAATAATTTTTACTTTTAAAATGTTGCCCTAGATGGCGTGATTTGACTTTATTCGACCGACTCTGGATTTCTAGCTAGGTACCTATCTACCTGTACCTGTTCATTTAGATGGGGAAAAAACAAAGATTAGAGGCAATATTGTACAAGAACAACGATACAAGCAAGTGCTTACGCTTGTTTTTGTAGTGCACAAAGGCTCGTATTGCTTTTTCTCTGACGACTTGATAAGCGAAGCGCGCGACGGAGCGACCAGAGGGTGTAATCTTTCGTCGAGTGCTAGACCTATTTATTATAAAAATTTGGGTTCTAGTTGCGTATTTTGCGAGAAAACCGTAATAGGTAGGTATCTAGTTAGGTACCAATTTGGTTATGCGACGAAAATAGGTTATAAAAGTACTTACAGTTGATTTTCGTTGATTTTAATCGCAGACGTACGTATTTCAACAGCAGCATAATACCTATCAGTCCCACTACACTTTATAAATATAATATAGGTAAACAACACAGCTATTAACACATAAAAACTTATTTTTGTAAGGATCTGCGAAATAAAAAGCAAAACAGGGAACATTTTGTCAGAAATGCATATAATTTCTGCACATTTCTTATATTCACACACAGATCAACACAAAAGTCTGTTCTTCAACCCACACTGACTGAGACTTTAAGTATTTTACTCAAAAACCACAAAAAACCCTAAAACACTTGTTTTTGACATCGTTTCATTCAAGCAAGCTCGATGCTCGACAAAGTTCAAAAAGTTCTGCGATTTGATTTGTCGTGTAGTGATGTGCACTCATTCGTTTATAAACGAAAGTCGAATCGAAAATATTCAATAGTGATAGTGAGTGATTCATTGTTATTATTTGTTTGTATTGTTTTCTTGTACAAGTACATACATTTATGTGATTTATAAATAATAGATGGGATCCATCATCCATCCATTTTAATTCAAATATTTTGTAGATAAATATCCTTATTTCACCTATAATCGATTATAGGTAATTCAATATCGATTCTTGGTAACGAAATGAAAGCACTTGAAAGTTTTGCAGGTTACATCACTTCCGAAAAGTTATGTTACTAGCTGGTGTCCGCGACTTCGTCTGCGAAGTATCTTTATAAATTGTAGCCTTTGTGTTATTCTGATGTATAATACCGGATTTACACATGCGTGTTCGCTATTCGCCTCGTCATTCGACGAAACATTCCACGAACTATTCGTGTACGAATGCCGACGCGAACTGCTGTTTACACATTCGTGTGTTGATTCATGCCGCGTTTACACATTCGCGCGAATCGCGAGGCGAATGACGAGGCGAATAACGAACTAGCATGTGTAAACAGTCAGTTCGTTATTCGCCTCGTGATTCGCCTCGCGATTCGCGAGTTCGCGTTGAGGGCGGTTTTTCGGACGCGAATCAAAGGACACGAATAGCGAACACGAACTGGCTGTTTACACTTTCGCCTGCCGGCAGTTGGCAGCTAGCGCCCGACCCAACAGGACGTATATGTACCCGTTGTATGACTTGTATGGAAACATACGAATTGAAAGGTCTAAGTTAACATTTTTTGTGGGCAAATGTGTGTAGACCTAATTATATGTTAAACTAGGCAATCAGACATCAAATAAGATGATATCTCTATATTTAATAAGTACTTATAGCATCAGTGATTTTAATTTTTGTTATTTTCTCTTTTAGATATATTCATTGTTTTATACATTAAATGACCTTTTGATACATTTCTACATATAATTAGAGGACTCTCACTAAATTTGTATCCTACTAATATTATAAATACGAAAGTGTGTTTGTATATTTGTTTGTTATCTCTTCACGCTTAAACTACTGAACCGATATAGAACAAATTTGGTAAAGATATAATTTGAGACTCGGGGAAGGACATAGTGTACTCTTTATCACGAAATTTCCACGGGGAGCGAAGCCCGCGGGTACAGCTAGTCTGCGTTTTATAATAACACGGATAAAGTCCACTAGTCTATACAGTATACACTACGAATAATAATTCTCATTATATAATAAGAGAATTATTATTCGTAGAGTATACATATAAAACCGGCCAAGTGCGAATCGAATTGGCGCATTAAGGGTTCCGTACCATTATCTATAAAAAATCGCGTTGTATGGGAGCCCCAAATAAGCTAAAAGCTTAAATATTTATTTTATTTTGTTTTTAGTATTTGTTGTTATAGCGGCAACAGAAATACATAATTTGTGAAAATTTCAACTGTCTAGGTCTGTCTGTCTAGGTCTATCGCGGTTCTTGAGATACAGCCTGATGACAGACAGACGGACAGACAGCGAAGTCTTCGTAAAAGAGTCCCTTTTTTACCCTTTGGGTACGGAACCCTAAAAATGACATCTTAGCAAAAGTTATTCAGACTGATGAGCATTTTCCGAAGTCATAAAGTCTACGCGAACGAAGTCGCGGGCTTCGGCTGGTTTTAAATAAACATCCCAATCTACCCACCACATACAGGTATATACCTAAGCGTAGGTAAATACCCGGGTAGAAGACATAACATAATTGTAAATGTAGCGTGCATGCCGCCATTATGTCCACGTCCTCCATATTCGTGTGCGAATCTCATAATGAATCAACACACGAATGTGTAAACAGCAGTTCGCGTCGGCATTCGTACACGAATAGTTCGTGGAATGTTTCGTCGAATGACGAGGCGAATAGCGAACACGCATGTGTAAATCCGGTATTATGAGATTCGCACACGAATATGGAGGACGTGGACATAACGGCGGCATGCACGCTACATTTACAATTATGTTATGTCTTCTACCCGGGTATTTACCTACGCTTAGGTATATACCTGTATGTGGTGGGTAGATTGGGATGTTTATTTAAAACCAGCCGAAGCCCGCGACTTCGTTCGCGTAGACTTTATGACTTCGGAAAATGCTCATCAGTCTGAATAACTTTTGCTAAGATGTCATTTTTAGGGTTCCGTACCCAAAGGGTAAAAAAGGGACTCTTTTACGAAGACTTCGCTGTCTGTCCGTCTGTCTGTCATCAGGCTGTATCTCAAGAACCGCGATAGCTAGACAGTTGAAATTTTTACAAATTATGTATTTCTGTTGCCGCTATAACAACAAATACTAAAAACAAAATAAAATAAATATTTAAGCTTTTAGCTTATTTGGGGCTCCCATACAACGCGATTTTTTATAGATAATTATGGGTACGGAACCCTTAGTGCGCAAATTCGATTTGCACTTGGCCGGTTTTATATGTATACTCTACGAATAATTATATGAGAATTATTATTCGTAGTGTATACTGTATAGACTAGTGAACTTTATCCGTGTTATTATAAAACGCAGACTAGCTGTACCCGCGGGCTTCGCTCCCCGTGGGAATTTCGTGATAAAGAGTACACTATGTCCTTCCCCGAGTCTTAAATTATATCTATACCAAATTTGTTCTATATCGGTTCAGTAGTTTAAGCGTGAAGAGATAACAAACAAATATACAAACACACTTTCGCATTTATAATATACTAATATTAGGTATACAAATTTAGTGAGAGTCCTCTAATTATATGTAGAAATGTATCAAAAGGTCATTTAATGTATAAAACAATGAATATAACTAAAAGAGAAAATAACAAAGATTAAAATCACTGATGCTATAAGTACTTATTAAATTTAGAGATATCATCTTATTTGATGTCTGATTGCCTATTTTAACATATAATTAGGTCTACACACATTTGCCCACAAAAAATGTTAACTAAGACCTTTCAATTCGTATGTTTCCATACAAGTCATACAACGGGTACATATACGTCCTGTTGGGTCGGGCGCTAGCTGCCAACTGCCGGCAGGCGAAAGTGTAAACAGCCAGTTCGTGTTCGCTATTCGTGTCCTTTGATTCGCGTCCGAAAAACCGCCCTCAACGCGAACTCGCGAATCGCGAGGCGAATCACGAGGCGAATAACGAACTGACTGTTTACACAATGCTAGTTCGTTATTCGCCTCGTCATTCGCCTCGCGATTCGCGCGAATGTGTAAACGCGGCATAAGCTATATTTTTGTTTCATGTTTCATTAAAATCCATTCAGTAGCTTTTTTTTTTTTTTTTTTACGTGAAAAAAAAATCGATCTATAGTTACAAACTTTTGCGTTCATGGTATTAGTAGGAAGTAGGATTTTACACTTTTTCAGTACTTTTATTGTCTTTTGAGCTTTGAATAAATAAGTACATAACTTACATAAAAGTTACCAAAACTTCAAAGTATGTTATATTGTAAGTTTTATGTAAGTTATTCAATACATACTTGTTTTTCTAGAAGAATTTTATTTAGCTTTTACTTATTTGCCAACACATTTAACAAATTTTCTTCAATTTTTTTATTTTATTTTTCTATGTATCAGTTGTTGGGTAGCGACGTGTCTTGCGACACGAAAGCCTCTTCCAGCTTTTTCCACTCTTCTCTTATTTTGGCTTTTCTATACCATAATGGACCCGCTGTTTTTTTAATGTCGTCAGACCAACGCTTTCTTTGTCTTCCTATTTTTCTTTTTGTTTTGAATCTGGGGGTCCATTCTGTTATGTCTTTAGTCCATTTGTTCCTAAATTCTCTGAGGATATGGCCTGTCCACCTCCATTTGAGAGTTTTTGATTTGGTTATGACATCTCCACCTTTGTTTTTGTCTAATATCTGTAGCTGTTTTTCTGTCTTTTCAGAAAGAGAATACTTACTTTCATTTAGTCAGAGACGATCAAAAGGCCTTATTATAGAACACGTGCCTGCATCCCTGCAGAGGAGAAGTGCCACTTTTGAAACGCGTGAACACCTAAACGAATGGTTTTTACAAAAAACCCTAAGACGTTGGTCCAGAAGGAAGCCCAGTGGCGGATTTACCAGCAGGCTAAGTAGGCTGGAGCCTAGGGCGGCTCATTTTAGGGGGCGGCAATATCGAATATTTCCCACCCCTCCCCTTCCGCGCATCCCCGCTACCCCGAATAGGGCCGGCATAATTAAGCACTCCCAGGTTTTATTTTCAGTAATCAGGGCGGCGGACTGATACGTACCTATTTCCACTTCTTCACCACAGAAAAAGTGGCACATGACGGATCCGAAAAATGATGGGTAGGGGCGGCAAAATATAATTAGCCTACTGGCGGCAAATGTGTAAATCCGCCACTGAGGAAGCCGGTCGTAAAACTATAGCTCTTTCAGCTATTTCTTCTCCACTTCGTAAGGTCTTTGGCATTCTTGGGTAATATATGCATATCCCTGTCAAATTATAGCTTTCTAGTACATATAGGACCTGAGTAGTACTGCGGACGGACAGACGGCAGACAGACAGACATGGCGAAACTATAAGGGTTCCTTGTTTACTACGGATATGTATAAGCGAAGAAAAAACCATACAAAAGTACGTATTATCACGCCGTTTCCCACAGTTAAATGCTTATTATATTTTAAAGTCAATTTACAATGTAAATCAACTGTAAGGTAATTAAACTTACATTGCAAATTAATTTATGCTATATAAATAAGATCAGTGGCGTATTAGAGGGGAGGCCTCTGCCCAGCAGTGGGACAGTATAGGCTATTAAAAAAAATGTAACTTAACATGCAAACTTTACATAAAAATAATATTATATAAGTAATTAAATTTTTAGCAACAAAACAACTGATTCAATTTTTTTAGGAGTTTCTTCAATATCACCAAAGTTCTTCATCATGACTGCACCAAATTAATATGGGACCAACTTGGGAGTAAGGGCTTTCAAATAAAAAGAATCATCAAAATCGGTCCACGGTTGCCGAAGATACTTGACATACATGTATATGTAAAAAAAACATTCAATCAAATAGATAACCTCCTCCATTTTTGTAGTCGGTTAAAAAGAGAAACACCATTATTTACTACAAATCCATTCTTTATTTCTTGTGGTTTTTACACATCTTACATTTAGGTATTTATTCTTATAAATGCTACAAACTACAGCTAACACCGTAAACATGTTTTTAAAACTACAACTTAGTTTAGTGATAGTATATACAAGGTCAGATTAGGCTTTTTCAAGTTTTTAGTATGATATTTTTGCCTTTGCCCAAGTATAGGACCTATTCAATTCAATTATTCACAGTAAACAGGGTTTTTTTACAAAGATGTTCAAATACATACATACATACGTACATACTATCACGTCTTTATCCCTAATGGGGCAGACAGAGCATTTTGGGTCTTGCGGTTCTATGCAGAGCCCAGGGCTGCAAGACCCAAAAGCCACTTTTAGCGTCATGGTGGGCGAGAAGATGGAAAAGCAATCAATACAGTGATGGGTTGCTAGCCGCATCGCCTGGTAACATGATTTGCATTTTTGCCCATTTCCTCCATTCCATTTACAAAGATGTTCAAATACAGTATGTCCTCAAACCTATTTATGTATAAATGCCTAGTAATATAAAAATGCATCATTATTTTATCAGATCAGTTTAGAAAGAGCAATTATCTTATACTAGCCGAAGCCCGCGACTTCGTTCGCGTGGACTTTATGTCTCTGGAAAATGCTCATCAGGCTGAACAACTTTTACTAAGGCGGCATTTTTATATCTCTTATAGTTTAGCTGGACCATTATGGTACTGCATCAGGCGTTCCATTTTCCAAAATCATTTATACCCTATATGTTGCCCAGGCTTAATAGCTATATAACAAAAAAAGTTTCATTCTAATCCGTCCAGTATTTCCAGAGATTCTTTTTGTACACGCTAGTGTACAAAAAGACAAACAGACAGACATTTTTTTTTAAATTCTTACTCTATTACTACGTCTCCATCGACCCCAATATTTTTTTTGGAAATATATTTAATGTACAGACACACTTTTTTTACTGTTTTATTATATGTATAGATATAGATTTGCAACACACTTGCTTTAAATATGATACTAACCTATCTCTTATCTCTCTTTATTATCTTTACCCTGTGATCTAGTACAACATCACATTATACTTCAGTTGAAAACCGTCTTTCTTTAACTCAAACCCAAGGTTGTGCTTGGGTTCAGTTCTTGGGCCATTTGAATCTGTCTTGACTTCACCATAGCACAATTTTTTCCTGACTAAATTTCTATTGTTTTCTATTAACCATCATCATCATTAGGACATTTTAGTTTCCAGAAGCACAACCCTCTCTGTACTACCAGAGCCAACTAGGCCAGAGCAGCCATCTTTGGCCAACACTCTCCACGCTGGCCAGACAGATTTGAGAGGCCTCACTGATGTTTATAAGCGTTGTTTAGCTTGAAGTTCCTAAGTAGCCTTCTACGACATCCATGAGACTTGGAGTGGTCCTAATCTACTCTGCTGGATACCACATGGCATCCTATTATTCAGGTTTTCCTTAATTATATTAAAATTTTCCCATCTTGGTGCTTAGTGATGCCTTTTGCACATTTCCTAGTTTTTTTTTTGTAATAAAGAGGATTTTTTTTTCTTTTTCAAATCCATCTCTGCAGCACTCTTATGAGTCTTCCTCTAAGCCTCATTTGTTGAGGTGACCAATTATGGTTTTAGCGTCCTGCTATAATAGTCCATTCTTTCAAGGCTTTCAAGGTGTTCCCAGCATCACAGAATTAATATAAGTATTATATACAGAATGGAAACTCCTTGGGAACCGTGCAATATGCATCCTCGTTCCCTGTCTCAGTGTTCCTCAGCCCTGTGCTCGCATTGTCGGGTGTGTTAGTTGGTGAAACTCACACATTGATGTGTGCACAGATGTATAGTTTCGTTTGTAGTGGTAGGCATAAATTATACTCCGCTTCTATGAAGTGCCGTACCCGTGCTATTGTAGCTGTAACAACTTGTAGTACCATAAATATATTTATAAATTAAGGTGATAACTCACTCATTGGTAGGTTTGATTACTCTCATATCAGACCAAAGATTTATTGCTATTAAGAACCTATTTTTCTGGCACCAGTGGTTTGATCTTTGTCTTTTTAAAATCTATTTCACATGCCCAATGCATGGTTTGGTATTTCATAGAATTATTTATTAATAATGGATTTCAGTAAATAATTATACATGAATACCTGTTGTTTTAAAATCTTTGGTTGTAGTGAACATTGTACTTACAAAGTCATTCAGTGCCCTGAAGAGAAAAAAATTGTCTCCGAGTCTTAAGCAGTAACATCACCACATCTTTAAAACTCCTTCACTCCAGTATTAGACAATCATCGTCATCTACAATCCCTCCGTTCAACGCATCATTCAAAATCTCATTCCGATGCCTTGATAACTCACTGTTAATGAAACTCCTTCGTTCTTCCTTCTTGCGAAGCTTACTGACCGCATCTGGAGATTGTCTGTCAACCAACCCCTTAGTAAAAGAATAAATAACTATAGTAGAATCTCCTTCGATAAAAGCCAAATTGATAGAAGGCCCCGACTCGACAGTGCACAAATTTTCCTGCATTTTATTAATGAAATCCAGACTTATGTCGTCGTAAGTGCGAATGGGCACGTAAATATTGAGTTTCTCATTCTTCCTAGGTCTTGCAACGACGTATAATGTGTCTACGTCTTTGTTATAACAATATTCAGTGTCGTACATGAGTTTTTCGTCCACCAAATGGATGTATAATTGATAGGCGAGCGATATCTTCATGTCAGATTCGCAGCCGAGGGATTTCATGTCTTCTTTGATCTTGATTTCCACATCCATTTTTTAAACTTGATTATTGAAGTATCTTGAGCAAAGTTTTGTTTGTTGTTGATCGAGAAATATAACCTTAAAATAAATATCGATCGAGCGGTCCGGTCGGTCAATTGACTTGACAATGACAGATTTGACATTGATGTTTAGGGGTTAGGTTTTTATAGTGACGGGCACAAATATCAACATTTATTTGGTATTGTTTTTTTTTTTTAAATATGCCTGAAATAGAGGTATAGTCTGTCTGAACTAGCCGAATCCCGCGACTTCGTTCACGTGGACTTTATGACTCCAAAATCAATTATACCCTATATGTTGCCCAGGCTTAACAGCTATATAACAAAAAAGTTTCATTTGAGAGAGATTAGATTCAGATGGAGATTAGCGAGTACAAACAGACATTTATATTCTTTTCCATCGCCACAAATATTTTTTTTGGAAATATATTCAATGTACAGACACAGACAAGGGCACATTTTTTTACTGTTTTATTATACATATATATAGAACTGAATATCTAAGTAGCTAGGTACTTACCATGTACTTACTCCTGAGACTTACCAAAAACGTAGGGTAGGGTCTCAAAATAAAGGTTTTGTTTTCCCCTAGTATTTTTTATGGTTCCTTATAGTTTCGCCATGTCTGTCTGTCTATCTGTCTGCCTGTCTGTCTGTCTGTCCGTCCGCGGTTTCACTCAGAGACTATATGTATTAAGAGCTGTAATTTGGCATGGATGTGTGTACTGACCATGCTGAAAAAGTTGTAAAATAAAACTTTGAAAAAAAAAATTGTTTTAGCGCTCCCATACTTGTAAAGTGGGAGTATTTTTTTTCTCGTATACCCAATCGTGTGGGGTATTATTAAATAGGTATTTAAATATTAAACTTGTGAACACCATTTTTCGATTTAGGTATCCGTTTCGGAAATATTTGGTTTTATAATGCAAATTTTTGTTCGTCGGGGTGTTCCCCTCTCCCTTTAAGGACATAGGGGGGGGGGGGGGGGGGGCTCTATGTCCTAAAAGGTTGAACATGGACTCGTGAAAAATTCACGGAAGTAGTATTTTATAACGTTTAAAGGAAAACTATTAGAGCTAAGTAGGGTCATGCCTACCCATCGTCATATAAACATTATTATTTCTTTTTCTTGTAACTAGATGGCGCTTTAATGTAAAAATTAAAACATAAAAATCTTTTATAACTATTATTTTAATAAAGTAGTACTCTAATTAGTTAAATAAGACTTATATGACATGCAATATATTTTTTTAAAGTATATTCAACACTTTCTTCGTCACCTTTTTGGCTAGTCGTGTGTGCTGCCATCTCTGAGAGGACGCTCCGCAACTCCCGTTTTGCGTGCTTACGGCCTCTCCAATCGTTTCTATGGCGTTGGGTATCTGTTACGTTAGTAATTATATTATCTTTGGTAGGGTTTACAAATGAAAAAGTTATAGGTCGTCTATGAAATGTACTCTACTTATAAAATGTATTCGGAAAAGGAAAATTTCATATAAACACAAAAAAACAAACACTTTTATTGAATACTTTTATTTTCTGTAATAAAAAAATACACTCAGGCGCTAAGTAACGTACAAACCATCGTTACATACATTCATTACCACTATTATGAATTAATGATAGGTACATATTCATAAAAAAGAAAGCTGTGTATTTAATTATACATTACTCTATATTTAACTTTGGGTGGGGAGTAGTTAAGAACATACTTAGTGGAAGGTACTCAAGAAAATGCCCTAAGTTGCAAAAAAAGTAAAATTAAAAAGAAATAAATAAATAAGCAGGTAGAAAACTATCTAAATCGATAAAAATGTTTCAGTCAAAATATCTATTTTACAAAAAGTATAAAACCTAATACGATTCTTAATTCTATAATTACTTTAACGTACAATTTTATTATATTACACCGTGTAAACTTTTAGTTGTGGCCACAAAACTAAAAGAAGTTAACAATTATTAATTAAAATTAGTCAAATTAGGTGGAATCAAGTAAAGAGCGTAGTATTTTGCTATTTACAAAATTTCACCAAGAATTAAAATAAATATCCTAAGGATTACATTACAATGACTCAAATATTAAAGGGGAAACAAATATATTTGAAACCGAGTCACATTATTTCTAATGTCTTTCTTTCACTTTGAACACTAGTCTTTAGCACCATTTTTCATTTTATAAAATATCTTTGCTAGTTTTGATGCACTTTCCTCTAAAGCATATTTCTGTCTCATGTGAGATTTCTGTAGACATAGACGTGCTTACTACGTTAGATGGATTCATGAAGCTTGATTCTGATGTAACTACATTTTCTACTGGTGGTTCTGTCACTTCAATGTCTTTAGCTTTCTCATCTTCAACGATTTTTTTGTTATCTTCATATTTTTCATTAACCTGGCTGTCATCTTGCTCTGAAGCTACGGTAGTAATTTCTTCGGGAATGTAAGTGGTCTCAGTGGTTACAATCTTGGGTTTAAGTTGTTCTGTTGTAATTTCAATATTTTCTGCAACTGCCGACTTTTTAGATTCATCTTTGATTGTTTCATTTTTGTTTTCTGCGTAGCTGTTGCTATCACTAGAAGTAGTACCAAAAAGATAATCCATTATACTAAATTCACTCGCCTTGTTTAACATTCCAAACATACCTTCACTGGCTGTAGGCTCCGTAGGAGTGCTTTGATACATGTTGTCAATTAAAGTAGGATCAGGCGATCCAGTTCCAAGATCTACATCCCCGACACTTGATGGTTTTTCTGTAGTGATTTCTTTTTCAGTGATTGTCGTGGTTTGTTTTACTTCTTGAACATTATCAGAATTGTCTTTCTGCGTTTGCTTATTTATTTTGGGTATATCGATATCTACAATCTGGTCAGCTTCTGGCGCAGATACATCATCAGCTTCAATCATATCCTTGATGAACTGGAAAGTAGGTTTGTAAGTTGTTACGGAAATTCTAGGTTTTTCTTCCTTCTCTAATTTGTCATGAACATTCTTCTTAACTGATTCTCCAAGGCGATTGACAGTGTTAGGGTAGTACTGAGATTCAGCAACCTCAATTGACTCTGTATTCACGGGACGAACTTTGACTTTCTTCCAAAAACCACGGCGGCGACCTTTGGGCTTATCTTTCTGATGTACTTCCTGAAAACAAGAATAAAGGCGTTACTTTTGACATTCAACAAATTGCCTAACTTTTTTAGGTTAGATTGCCAAACGATATGTTATTACTATATTTAGTACTCATATATGTGTAATGTATATTTTTATTAGAACCTACTACATTTAAGTTGTACTTTTTGTTCCAGAATTTTGTTTTGTTTACTTTTGACTATTTGATTTTCAAACAAAGATTCATAGATGACTGACAAAATTGTATATCTACCTCGTTTACACTGGTGGAATTCTCAGCAGCCGGTTCAACTGTAGTCGCCTCTTGGTCTAACGCCGTCGTCAATTTGGGTGCGTACTCGTCATCTGACGGTATTACTTTTTCTGGAGGTATTTCTCCGATTTCACCACCTTTGTGTTTCATCACATTTGATGTATATTCATCTTTGTCTTGTTCCTCTAAACTTTTCATTACTTCTTCTAACATGGTTTCAAAAGTAGACATATTATCGGTGGAATCACTTTTCGTGGTTTTACTTTGTTCTACTAATGCTTCCAAAGTAGGTGGGATGTCAGGAATCTTTTTTACACCCCTGGTGTTTGTCGCTGGTGTAACAGAAATAAGAATATCGTCGTAATTATTCCTTGCAGTGATGATGTCCAATTCGCCGTCTTCTATAACATCTGACCGACGTTCAGTTGTTGCAAATTTAGTTTCATCGATGATGTCGTTAGGATTGAAAGGCTTAAATGATTCTGATGTTATCTTTGGAGACCACTGATCAGTCTCTGGTGCAACATATTTTGGCCTGTTGATTGAATAGTTGGAGTCTTGATCCTCAGTCTCATCATTTTCTTGCTCTGGCTTTTTGTTGTATCTTTCTGACAATCTCGGTCTGTGACTGTATCTGCTATAAGGTGTATTTCTAACAGTTGTAGAGGTTGTTTCAGCTTGAACGTCTAATTTGTCAATAGGTTTTTCCGTGGTAGGACGACGGCCTCTGAATCGATTTTTAACTTCATATATTTTCTTCGTGCTCGCAGCTTCAGTAGACGTTGTAGTGTAAGTAGGTCTGCGACGTTTGAAATGCCCACGCTTTGTAGTTTCTTGAGTGGAAGAGGTTGTAGTACTTTCAGTACTAGGATCTGGTTTATAAACAGGATGCCTGTAATCTTGGACTTCAGAACGAGAATGTACTTGCTTAGTTTTTAAATCAGCCTCAATTTCATCAATGCGCATTGTAGTTCGTCGCCTGTCAAAGGCGGGTCTGTAAGTAATGGCTTGAACAGGTCGTCGTCTGTCAGATTTGATTTTAGAACTCTCAGTAGACGACGCTTGGTGATATTGTCTAATGACGCCTGGTCGTACGCGTACGCGATTGTAAGACGGAGTAGTTTGAACAACATTTTCTTCTGGCTGGCCTTCACCGTTACCTTCTTGGCTTTCAATTTTCGAAATCTCAGTGTCTTGGATTGTCGTGATGTCTTCAGGGTTCTGTTCAATATTGATCGAATAGGTAGGTTGTTCAGTATTGATGCTACTTAACTCTGTGGCGTAAGACGAAATATCAGTCTTTTCGATTCTTTGAGGTGTTGTATGTCTTGGAAAATCTTCCTGTTTCTCCATTGATTCTTCACGATTTGCAAATGCTTGCGTTGGCGCTGCACTGCTGCGAGATTGGTAAAATTCTTCATTTCTGGTAGAATATTTAGGAGCAGATGTGTCTTCGTATTGTGTTTCTATTCTCGAAGTATAATTAGGTATTTCGTCTCTTACCTCAGAGTTGCCTAAATGACTGACTGCAGCAGATTCATGAGCATAAGCGTTCTCGCTATCGTAATTTTCTGCCGCCGTCTCTAATGTTTTCGTTGAAGAAATTCTAGGCTGAGATGGTTCAGTAATAGCTTCTATATCAACAGTACTTGTTCTTTCCATTAGAGTCACTGGATAATTTTGGTGAAGGATATCTCTTTGATAAGCTAAGTCTTCCTCCTTGCTATTTTGTCCTTTGTTTCTTTTGTCATAGTACTCGTCATTGTCAGATGGTTTGTATTGGATACGGCCCCTAGTTCTAGTTCTAGAAGACTTTGTAGTGCTTTCATTAGAATCGAAGGATTTCTTTGTTGTTTTTTCAGATGCGATTTTGTTAGGTTCATATCTAGATCTTGGTGGTAACGGGCGTCGTTCTCTTAAAGGTTTGCGAGTATATGTGGCTCTAGTTGTCGAGTGGGTGGCTTCGTTTGAGTCTGGCTTAGCGGTCGTGTATCTCGGTCTGCCTCTGGTCCTGGTGGCCGGTCTCCTAGTAGTCGTGGTTGTTGTACTAGAAGTTGTGGAGCTTGAGTATTCGTTGGAATTATAGCTAGTTTCGTATTGTTCATATCCTTTAGAGTTATCTATTTCAGACGAAGGTCCTGTTATCTTGTTAATTATAGTTTCAGTAAGATTTTCGTAGCTTGCTTCAGATTTAACATTTCCTATGTAATGTGGTTCGGGAGTTTGATTTATTGGTTGAACATTTTCTGCACTAACTGCATTGTTAGGTATTTCTGGTTTTCGTGCGTAGTCATTATTGTAGACAGAGTATCTGTTGCCTTGCACTTCGGATTCATATTGGATTTCTGGAGAGTAATTCTGTACGTAAGGAGGAGATGTCGCTTGTCGTGGTTTTTCAGTTACTATTTCCTGAGGTTTAATCGAGGACGGGTTGGACCCTACTGACACAGTCGAAGATTTTGGCACCTCAAGGTTTATGCCTGGTGGAGCATAGGTTTCTTTAAATTCATCGAAGTAACTGTGATAATCCAATGGTGTGCTGAAGTGGAACGCTTGGTTTATAGAGTATGGATTGTGTGTTTCTAACAATTGGCTCGAGTATGTCGAGGGTTTAGGGGTGGTCGTTGTAGTCGTGGCCCTTGTAGTCGTCGTCGTTTCTAGTTTGGGAGCAACGTATTGCTTGACTGGTTCTGGATCTCTATATTCATTCTGCGCTGGGAAATTTACGTATTGAGAAGGATTGTACTGTTCACCATTCACATTAGACAGGAAATAGCTTCCTTTATGTGGAGCCTGATTGACAGGCTGGGATGTTGGTTGATTGAATGGGCTCAGAGATGTAACAGTTTGAGGCTCAAAAGAGTAGTAGTTTGATTGTTGATTCAATGGAGCGTTCGTTTTTGGAGAGACTGTACTGTAATAATTGAAACTAGGCCTAGGCGTTACAGGTTTTAGTTCTTGTTTGTATAATGGTTGTTCTTTATAAGAATTTAGCGAAGGAGTTGAATAGGCTGGAGGTGTAGAGTACGTTTGTTGAGTAGATGGGTTTTCTTGTATCAGAGAGTTGATAACTACAGAACCTACGTGGGGAGATGGGAATGGAATCTTGGCAAAACCGTTAGGCGTATTGTAGCTTAACGGTGCCACGAAGAAAGGAAGTTGTTTCATTTTCTTGTCACTGTTCTCGATGTTCGACAAGTATGGTAGTTCAAATTTCACAAAGCCCTCAGGTGGTGTCAAAGAATAAGGTCCAATAAATACTTTAGGTGCGTTCAGAGGATTAACTGTATCCAAGACAGCAATAGAGTTTGCATTTTTCAGTGATGACAATACATCTCCAACTTTATTTTGACCATTCTTCTTTGCTTCTTGAAAGATAGCTAAAGGTGGTTGATGTGGTTTCAGTTTCTTTGGTTTTGGTGTCGTTGGGGCTGCTGTTGGGAACGGTGAAGTCAAAGTAGAGAATTTTGGCACTTGATCGTAATCCTTTAAAGCATCAAAGGTTCCGAAGTATTCTTGTCCAGATCCGAAGTTTTCAATTGGTTTTGATTTAGGTCTTTGGAAGTCAGGTGAAAATGACTGTTTTAAAGGTTCAACTTTAGGTAATCCTTGGGAGTAGAGATCAGAATTAATGATATGGGGAGAAGCCATAGGACCTCGGAAATTGAACTGTCCTCTGTTTAGCTGTTCTAGTGGCACGTACAGTAACTGAACTTCTTCTTTTTGGGCTTTTGGTTTAGGTGGAATTGGTTCTGTCTTCGGTAATTTCTCAAAAGTGTCGAACTTAAGCTTCTGAAGAGATTGCGCTTTCTTCTTCGAGTTGCCTTCTTCGATGAATTTAGGTTCTTCTGGTTTAGGCTTTGAGGCTGGATTAATGAAAGGTTTCGTTTGAGGAACAGGAGCGATGCTTTGTTTCGGGTAGGTTTCGAATTTAATCGGGTTCACTGGAGGCTGCAGAGGCCTTTGTTTCACAGTTAGAGCGCTTTCGAATGTGTACTGAGGAGCAGCAAAACCTTGGTTTAGTGGGTAGTTCGGCTGGCTGAGACCAAATCTGAGGCTTTGTCCAAACCCTTGGTCGTTTAAATAGTTTTGCGGAGCCGAAGGTACGGATTGTAGGTACATCTGTCTGTTAGCCGGCGAATTAAAGTATGTCCTTGATGGGAAGGTATCTTGACCGAAGCCAGTAGGTCTTGCGAAGCCTGGGAAAGGTTCCGTGAGTATCCTCGGTTCTGCGATAGCTTGTCTCTTGATTGGCGTGGTTATTTTAGGCGGAGGGGGTTCCCTTTGCACGGGTCCTGAGAGGGGCACCCAGTCACTGATGTCTGACGTGTAGGAGCTGATCTGTCGGGACCATCTCGACTGTTCCTTCTCTGATGACGTCACAGCAAGGAGCACCACCAGGCAGGCCAGGGTATGCGTGTGGCGGGCCATCTGAAATTAAGAGAATTTCGTTGTAAGTTCTTGGTTTGGCGAAGTTAGTTTAGTCCGTATATATATTCGTGAATAGAAGGGAGTAATACACGAATTGTACTAAGTATAAATATTATACAAGGACAAATTGATTGAACTAGCCTGTAACTGACTATTAGGTCAACAATACTAAACTTTATAATGCATGCAATGCATATTTAGAAATGGATGTTTGGGTAAACATTAAAACATTTTTATTTAACGACCTTTGGCCGTAAAGGTCGTCATGCCAGGCTGTCACACCAGACGTCCCGGTTTCTATCCCCAGTCAGGTCAAGATGGAAATTTATCTTTTTTAGCTTGACCTGGGACTTGGATCTCTCGAACTGTGTAATATGTCCTTATATATTTATTAATTTATTATTCCCGTATTGTAATGGCCGAAGCTCAAACATTAGACCCTGGGGTTTTAAGGCAAGAGCGTTATCACTGGGACACGAATCCATGCTGGTCGGGGAGAAAAAAATACTAAGAATGTACCAACTGCTTCTCTTGCTGTGAAGATCGAGATATTTGGCGAGATTTGTTGCGGCTAGAATCCCATCGCTATTTTGATTAATAAATTCACGCAACTATCGAGTTTGGGCTTTTATCGTTTATCTTAGTAAGTACTGTGGCCTTACAATAAACGGTTGTACAGAAAATATTTTTTTTCATAAAACTTATTCATTTCTGACCTTAATTCTTTCAAACTTTAAAGACCGCTTTTGTTTTTTTTTTTAGTGTCCTTTGTGTTTTTTAAGACTTTATATTTGTGATAATGCTATATTTACATGAAGTGTCACATATTCTCAAAGACGTGATACTCATAATAACCATTCGTTTTCCAAGGTCTCAGGATGTGAACTCAAACAATGAGAGCATCTACCATGAGAAAAAGTTACACCATGCAAGTATTGCACGGCATTATTATGTTTTTACATAATGCTATGGTTTATCTTAATATATGGATGTTACATGTTACAAATAATAGTGTTACAAATAATAGTATAACTGGTTATTATGCAGGCCGGTAGTTTATAGATATGGCGTTTTTAGATCTGCATACCCGGGCGTTAGATTTGCGCCCCTCATTTGGTAAATTTTAAGACTACTTTTTTTTTTGTACTTGGGTATTAACGTGACTTTAAGGTAATTTAAGAGTGAATTAATGAATAAAAAAAAATTGAACGAATACAAATGAATGAAAAAAGTGCACAGGTAATTATTCTTATCGCTTAGAGTGATCTCTTTCAAACAACCGTTGGATGAAGAGGAATGGAGGCACGCGTCAGAAAAACTAGAAGTTAAATAATTAACAGGAAGCTGTATCAGTATACATAGTGACAAAAATTAGGTTAATCTTCTCTTCTCTCCTTAAATATTCCAATACAATATTTACACGTAGGACTACTCCTAAAAACTTCTTTTTACTCCATTTTAACGAAAAAGGTTCGCCGGTTGTGAATCCTAGATCCTAGATTCTTTCTTGTTTATTCTTTACAAAAGAAAATTTGCACAGCTTATACGGTTCGATGCCCCGATACTGTAGGCAGTTTGCTGCCCCTTTGTTCCGTCGCCTCGGGTGACGGTTATTGGGTAAATACGCCACTTATTCAAAGCCGTATCATTACTTAAGAACATGTGTTTTTAAAAGTATTGCATACTGACACGTATTGTTTCGCACAAAAATTGGGTAACTAGCAATTTTGATGCATATGTAATAATTTTGTAATCAAAGGAGTTTGGTAGACAGGGTGTGTCGGACGTAACTGTAAACAGGAGCGCCATCTATATGGCTTGGATTGCATTATGTACCCTGGTATCGAATATTGTAGCAATGCTTGATGTTTTAAGCATCCCTGTCAATAAGTGATTCGAGTCGAGTAGTCATATTGTAGAAATATATATTTTTATATAAAAAACTTTATTGTTCCACGATATAAAATTGTATACAATTGGCGAACTTAACGCTAAAAACGATAAATATAAACAAACTCGGGCAATTTCCCCCATTTTTACAACGCGCTTTAGCTGTAAGCAATCACCAAATAAATCGATAGATACAAAAATTCTCTCTTTCTCTCGGGTACCTATTTTACAGTAACATGCAAGTATTTTTGGGCATGCCTACCCGTCGCCTAATAAAAATAAACATTTCTCTTACTTTACCCTAGATGGCGCTATCCTGCTATCCTATTCTATCCTACTAATATTATAAATGCGAAAGTGAGTTTGAATATTTGTTTGTGTGTTACCCCTTCACGCGTCAACCACTGAACCTATGTAGATAAAATTTGATATGGATATAGTTTGATAGGGAAGGACATAGGATAGTTTTTATCCCAAAATTCCTACGGACAGCGAAGCCCACGGGCACACCTAGTTTTACAATAACATGCACGTAATCTACGACATGCATTCTTTTTCACTAGATGGCGCTATAAGTAATAATTAAAACTACAGGTCCTCCAAAGTTTCTACGGTATCTATTACGTAAGTTAATTATGTTAAGCTATATAAAGAGCCTAATTTCTTAACAAGCGACGTGTTCAGAATCCCATGTCTAGGGTCAGGAGGTCCTACGACTACGACACAATGGCCACCGTACGTGTGAAGATTCACATAACATCACACATTCCTTGTTGCACGGGCGTCGCCAAGGAGGGGCAGGGAAGGGCAGTTGCGTAGAGCTTACAAATCAGCATATTATATAGTATTTAGTACTCTGTGATATTACTATGGAAGCATAATCGAGAGCAAAAATGACCCCACATTTTGTGCAGAATAAAAACTGCATCGCGATTTCCACATATATTACTTGATGCCAATTGACAGACAGTTGACACTGTATCTGACGACAGTAAATTTATATAGGTATATTTCGAGAGGTCATATTGCGCGATAATAATGTTTACTCTTCCATATTATTATAGTTCGTATGTGGTTCGTATATTAAAATTAAACTACATATAGATACCTATTATAGTCATTGAGAACGTAGAAATCTACACGTCATAGCTTTATCAGGTCCATACAGAGGCGAGTCCGCTGCGACAATTTTATTAAAATCATTGTTCTTAAACATAAAATGAACTAAACATAGGATGAACGCACATACGCGCGGAAACGCGGGATGCAAACACGTCGACAAAACATTTAGGCCACGCCCCCAATTCATGTTTTCTAACAATATTATGTTCAAAAATTGGTGCAGCGGTGAGGTAAAAGCACTACAACAAGTCAACACTTTCATGACAAGAAATGAAAAGTTTTAAAACGCTTAAAATTTTTCAACATTTAGGAATAACGTTCCTTTTTAAAATAAAAACAACAGATTTTTCTATATCAACTCGGCGGCTGCCCCCCCTGCCCCTCCAACCTTCGGCTAGCGACGCCCTTGCCGACTGCAGTGTTGCAACCTTACGGTTTGTTTGACTTTATATGCAATGTTTGTCAGTTTAGATAGCCATGGTAAATGTTTTATAGTCTATTGGTTAAATCAACTAGTACCAGCATCAATAATTAGATGTTGCGTGCGATGGTCATGACACAAATCATGTACTTTCGTTAATACAATCGACTACACATCAAGAATTTAATGGCAGTGTACCCACAGATTACAAATTTACTTACCTAAGTTACTACGACTGTGTCTACAAAGTTCCCCTTCTAGGGCTTCGCCACTTAAACATTATTGGCCAAGTGCGAGTCGTACCCGAAGGGCTCCGATCCACTGTCTATTCTAGTATAGCATATGTCTATATAGCGAACTCATTGAGAGTGACTCGAGTCCGGCCGTGGAAATACCTGCATGTACTCCGCAGTCACAGTATTTTATTTTAACAAGTCATATTAAAATTAAAAAATATATAAAAATTAACAAAATGATAAAGCGCACTCGAAAACTACTGTCTAGGAATAAAAATAAGAAAAGTATTAATCAATTAAGAAAAGAAAAATTATCTTTAATCAAGGAACTTAACTGTTGTGAAAAAAACCTTAATATGGCTTGTCGCATATATGACACTGAGATGTTTGAGCTAGAGTCTCAAATCTCAACATTGCAGGCTACATTAAAAAATCTCACAAAAAAATATGAGTTAATTTTAGAAGAAAATAGGGAAATTAGTTTAGTATCTGACGGTGTTCCCCTGACAGTGGTTACAGAATCACCTGTCACGGACTCAACCCCATCCCCTACTGTTGACTGCGGTATAAGTCTAAGTATAAATAAATACCCTCATGTAGAAAATGATGTACAATCCAAAATAGAAACAATTGATAATAGCATAAATAGAAAAATGATTTGTAAAAAATTATTAATATATTCTGATAAGTTAGGTCAAGATCTTAGTAGTATGATTTATAATAACCTGAACAGTGAATGTTCAGTATTCAATGTATGCACACCCGGGGTCACATTTTTAAACCTAATAAATAACATAAATTATAATGACATAGACCAACATACCACAATTTTAATAATGTGTGGTGACAGTTCCTCTATTACAGGAAGGAACTTAAAAAAAGGTATAGACAAAATCAAAGATTTAAAACAAAAAAAGGATTGTAGATTTATCATAAGTGCCTTTCCATATTCAGACAATTTAGACAGTAAAAGTAACAGGCACATATATGATTTAAATGTACATCTGTACAATATGACTTATTGTCACGGTGACTTTATTTTTTATTTAGATATAAATAAATTTATTTGTAATTTTAAGTTGACTCTAGATACTATGTATCTGCCTCCTAGATATAAGCGACTCTTAGCTACATTAGTAGCTTATAATATACAAAGTAGTGTTGTAAATAGTACAACTAGTAACTCTAAATTAAACACAGTACATTGTAGTGCTGAATGTACCATAGCTGGAGATACTCAGTCTGATTTAAACTAATGAAAAAGACAACAGTCAAGGCCAAAGACTTAAATATTATTCACCAAAATATTCAGGGCCTGACTAGCAAATTATTGCAATTAGAATTATATGCAAACGATAGGGATTTACATGTAGTATGTTTAACTGAACACTTTTTGCAGTCACATCAAGTACAATTTAATATTGATAATTATTTAGTCTCTAGTTTATTTATTAGAAAGATTAATGAAAAAGGAGGCAGTTTAATTTTAACACGTAATGATGTAAAATGTAAAGAACGCAAGGATATTGTGAGCCTGTCGGTTGAAAGTATTGTTGAATTATCCTGTGTTGAACTAGAAAATTGTATTATAGTATGCGCGTACAGACCCCCAAAAGCTGACTTTAATACTTTAGAAACTGTAATTGAAGATGTTTTGAGAAAATTAAGTTCATGTCGCAAAAACATAATATTGTGTGGCGACTTTAACGTAGATTTATTAGCGTCTGATAGCACCGAATGTATTAGATTTTTGAATCTATTTAAGTCATTCAATTTGTTCAATTTATTTTTAGAACCAACTAGAATACAAGGCGACTCTAAAACATGTATAGATAATGTTTTCTGTGATTGCACTGCTGTTGATAAAGCTATAATTAAAAATATAACTTCTGATCATTTTGGTCAGTTCGTGAAATTTGCCAACAACGCAGCAGAAGTAGAATTACCTGAAATAACCTACAGAGCTATTACTAAAGATAAAATTAAAAAATTTAGGGATACAGTTTCGAAAAAATTACCGTTAATTGAAGAAACTCGGGATGATCCGGATATTTTGTAAAATAAAATGTTCGGTGTGATTGAATCAGAATTTAATAATAATTTTCCACTTAAAAAGGGAAAGAAACGTAATCGGAAAAAGTTTAGCGAATGGGCTACCACAGGGATTCATATTAGTAGGAATAGGCTATATGAATTATTAGCTATGAAAGCTTATAACCAAACACCTAATTTCATTAATTACGTTAGAACTTACTCAAAGCTTTTTAAAAAAGTATGTTTATGCGCGAAATCATTATACACCAGGAAAGCTATTCTAGATTCTAAAGATAAAATAAAGACAACCTGGAATATTATTAACACTGAAACCGGGAAAAACAAGCAACGAGTAAATAAAATTGAGTTAAACATTAACAATAAGGTTCTAGACACTAGTGAATATGTCGCACAATACTTTGAGAACTTTTTCACAAACATTCCCCTAAATACAACTGCCCCACTAATGTCCTCATCTAGGAAATCAAAAAAGCTATTAACCAATTGCGTACCTAAATGTAAAGATAGGCTAATATTCAAATACGTCACACCTAAAAATATCATTGATACTTTTAAAAGCTTGAATAATAAAAAAACTGGTGATTTGTGGGACATTTCTGTCTCCGTTATTAGTAATATTATAGATGTAATTGCGCCTTACTTAGCTTCCATATTTAATAAATGTGTAGACGCGGGATCTTTCCCTGACATGATGAAGTTAAGTAAAGTTATCCCTCTATTTAAGACTGGTGACAGAAATGATCCAACAAATTACCGTCCCATTTCTATTCTGCCAGCACTGAGCAAAATATTCGAAAAGATAATTTTTAACCAATTATTAGATTTTTTCAACAAAAATAGTCTGTTCCATGGTGATCAGTATGGATTTACTAAGGGTCGATCAACAACGGATGCAGGTGTTGCACTTTTACAAAACATCTATGATGCTTGGGAGTGTTGTCAGAATGCAATTGGTGTCTTTTGTGACCTCTCCAAAGCCTTTGATTGTGTAGACCACAAAACCCTTCTATCCAAACTTGAGCACTACGGAATAAAAGGGAAGGCTCTTGAATTGATTAAATCTTATTTGAGTAGCCGAATTCAAAAAGTTAGTGTAAATCAAGTAAAATCTGAAGGATCAACCGTAGTGATGGGTGTGCCCCAGGGATAGAACCCTGGGGCACACCCATCACTACGGTGGTTTGTTGTCATCACTTGGGTCCTTTGTTGTTCCTGATCTATATTAATGATTTACCATATTATGTAAAAGATTGTAAGGCTGTACTTTTTGCTGATGACACTTCCCTTGTTTTCAGCGTAGATAGGAAAACTGACACCTCTGATGAGATGAATAATATATTGTTGCAAGTGTTGGATTGGTTTACAGCAAATAATTTAGTATTAAATGCAAAAAAAACGAAATGTGTAAAGTTCTGCTTACCGAATGTTACAAAAGTTCCAACACGATTATTTATTGATAAGGAAGCAGTAGATATGGTTGATAACACAACATTTTTGGGAATAACGCTTGATTCAGGGTTGCAATGGGGTGCCCATATTAAAAAATTAGCTGGAAAACTTAGCTCTGCGGCCTATGCGGTTAGAAGAATTAGGCAAATGACTGACGTCGATACAGCGCGTTTGGTATATTTTGGGTACTTCCACAGTGTTATGTCCTATGGAATATTGCTATGGGGTAACGCTGCAGATATAAATACCATATTTGTTTTACAAAAACGCGCTATCAGATTTATATATAAATTAGGTGCTAGAGAGTCTTTGAGGGAACTATTTAAAGACATAAATATTTTGACCCTCCCTTCGCAATTCATCTATGCGAACATTATGTACGTGCGTCAGAATATACACTCATTTAAGAGAAATTGTGACATTCATAGTATTAACACGAGAAATAAAAATAAATTAGCCATCACAGCTTTGCGGTTAGAGAAAACAAAAAAATCTTTTGTGGGTCTCGGCTTGCGCCTCTATAATAAAATTCCAGATGATATAGTAGCATTACCATTAACTAAGTTTAAGACAGCCGTTAAAAATCATTTATTACAAAATGCGTATTATCATGTAAATGACTACTTATCATCATCTGAGAAAAATTCTTGGAAATAGTTGTCTGCAAATTGTAATTGTATAATTTAAATGTATAGCTTAAGTGTAAATCTGTATTGTAATTGTAACATAGCCCATCAGGCTGGGTAGGGACCAATACTGAACTGGGTTTCTTTCGGCGTAATCTTCCCAGCAGTGGTCGTTCCGAAACGCTAGTAGTTTTTAGCTTTTGCACTAAAATAATATTTTAAAAAAATGACCTTCAATAAGAGATAAATTTATCCTACATTGAATAAAAATTTTTGACTTTGACTTTGACTTTGACTGTCTATATAGAATCATGTTTGTTCTATGGGAGCCCTACTTAAATATTTATTTTATTGTGTTTTTAGTGTTTGTTGCTATAGCGGCAACAGAAATACATCAACTGTGAAACTTTAATCTGTCTAGCTATCACGGTTCATGAGATACAGCCTGGTGACAAACAGAAGGACAGACAGACAGTCGGTCGGACAGACAGACGGACAACGAAGTCTTAGTCATAGGGTTCCGTTTTAAACCTTTGGGTACGGAACCCTGATAAAACGGTAAGAGTTCGATCTAGTGCTTCGAAACAAAAAAGGAATTGTTTCGTATTATGTAACCTCATATAATATACTCATTGATATTACGTTTATTTTTACCTAAAAACATTGTTCGTTTATCTACCATCTTTACTTGGTTACATCTCTCTTACAGACACCAATTTTTTGGGTTATTTACCGAAAACAATGACATCAAAATAATTGAGTAAGCATTAAGTTTTAATGACTTCGAAATAGACCAAGTTACAGAAGAAAGCGTGAGTATCGTTTACGTCAGTAATTATATTATCTATGGTATAATGAGTGATTGAACGAACTTACCTTATGTAAAGTTCAATAATAATTTTATGAGGTTTTTATTCGAAGATTTTAACATTTAGATAGGTTTTCCTTTATGCTGTACAGAATGATATTTGTGAATACGATATGTAGTTACATCTCTACTGTATAGTTAGTCAAAGAGAAAGGTATCTCTTTGACTAACTATTCTAAATATAGCTAGAGTGGTTAGGTAACCACTCTACCTATATTTAGAATTTTCTTTTAAACTGAAAATAATGTTAAGGCCATACCCAAATTTTCCGGGGTCCAGTGGCGCCGCCATTTAAAAATAAAACATTTAAAAGGAAACGGAGATATCATTCAAAATTGTGTCTCGGTCAAGCCCTAGATAACCCTTAAAACTATTTTATGAACTACTGTTTATAATTTAAATTGCGAACGTGAAGCTTTTCTACGCACATTTGCGAAAAACGGCCACTTTTAGCTAATGTGCGTAGAAAAGCTTCACGTTCGCACTTTAAATTATAAACAGTAGTTCATAAAATAGTTTTAAGGGTCCCCCGACCCTAGACCAAAATATAACTTTCCATACAAACGTAATCTACGTTTTATTTCAAAACGACATGTCCGATTTGGGCAAAATTTTGTAATTTCAAAGATATTGCAATTATCTAGGTTTATAACTAGTTTTCGACACTAAAAATATGAACTTGAAATATAATATAGTGTTTTATATCATTTTTGACCATTAGTATGGGAAACTTCTAAATCGTTATATTTTCTTTCCAGTTCATAATTTTAGTATAGGAAACCAGTTATAACCCTAGATAATTGCAATTTCTTTACAATTACCAATTTTTACCGGAATCTGACATGTGGTTTCAAAATTAAACGTAGACTACGTTTGTATGGAGAAGTCTAGGGTCGCCGGACTCTTAAGGGTTATCTAGGGCTTGACCAAGACACAATTTTGAATGATATCTCCGTTTCCTTTTAAATGATTTATTTTAAATGGCGGCGCCACTGGACCCCGGAAAATTTGGGTATGGCCTTAACATGCAAATGTATATTTAGAAAGATTTTAACGAAGTCGTTCTCAATATACATTTCTGGTTAGTATTATTTTGAGTTAAAGAGAAAATTCAAGATTTAGGTAGAGGACCTGGCCAGGTTACTGTACCAAACCAATAAAACAAGAAACAGAATACTATAGATAGAGAGAGACAGCTGAAGGTGGCCTTTTTTAAAAATTGCATTGCACAGTGACACTATTTAGAATCGTTTTTTAGCTTAGACTTTGTATGGACGGTGACGATATCGAATGATATAATATCATTTGATAAAATAAATATTTACGGACAAATCACACAAAGTAAGTTCGAGACTTGTGCTGTGGGATACTAACTCAACGATACTATATTTGATAACAAATACATATTAGATAAACATCCAAGACCCAGGTCAATCTAAAAAAGGTTATTTTCCATCTTGACCTGGCCGGGTATCGCCCCGGTCAGGTCAAGATGGAAAATAACCTTAACCTTTGGTATACCCGTGAAGCGGTAACAAACAAACAAATATTCAAACTCACTTTCGCATTTATAATATTACTAGGATAGGATAGGATAGCAGGATAGCGCCATCTAGTGTAACGTAAGAGTTATGTTCTTTTTTATAAGGCGACGGGTAGGCATGCCCCAAAATACTTGCATGTTACTGTAAAATAGGTACCCGAGAGAAAGAGAGAATTTTTGTATGTATCGATTTATTTGGTGATTGCTTACAGCTAAAGAGCGATGTAAAAATGGGGGAAATTGCCCGAGTTTGTTTATATTTAGCGTTTTTAGCGTTAAGTTCGCCTATTGTATACAATTTTTTACAAGCCAATTGTATACAATTGTAAGTTCGAGACTTGTTTTATGGGATACTAACTCAACGATACTATATTTGATAACAAATACATATTAGATAAACATCCAAGACTCAGGTCAATCTGCAAAAGGTTATTTTCCATCTGGACCTGATCGGGGCGGTACCCGGTAAGATGAAAACAATATGTCAAACAATTTTCCTTCATTGCAAAACGAAAGATATTCATATGTCAGTCAGAATGTGAATGAATCATCATCATCATGAGGTCTTTTGGTCTCCACTGCAGGAGCATGACCCTCTCTGTTCTACCAGAGCCATACTTGGCCAGAGCAGCAAGAGGACTTAGCCTACACTCTCCACGGTGGGCAGACGGGTTGGAGAGATGTCATTGATGTTTGTTAGCTTTCGTAATTTTCCTAATTCGCCTTCTACGACATCCACGGGAGGACTTGGAGTGGTCCTATTCTACTATGCCGGAAACCACACTATAATGTCAATGAATAAAACGCAATAACTTATCTACTTAGACCACACACCTCTTTTTGTAGTATGTAATTGAACGTCTGGGCCATGCTTTCATATTTTATACTAATTGGCTATGTATTGTATGTTGTGAAAGTCTTATACTTAATATGATACCTTTGATGATACATCGAGTGAAAATGGCTTTATTACGGTCTTTTGTTAGCGGGAAATCGAAGATTAAAATACGTACACTTCACATCTTTATCCCTAACTAGAGGCAGCGCGCGGCCTCCGTGGTGTAGTTAGTGGTTAGAGCGTTTGGCTCATACCCGGAGGCCGCGGGTTCGATTCCCAGCGGGGGCAACGACTTTGTGTTGTTGTCCTAGTTTGGTTAGGACATTGCAGGCTGATCACCTGATTGTCTGATATGTAAGATGATCCGTGCTTCGGAGAGCACGTTAAGCCGTCGGTCCCGGTCACTGTCTTTGACATTGGTCGTTACCTAAAACCATGTCAGAGGCCTTTAAGGCGGTTTAAAAACTCTGACACAGTGTTAGTCACTAACACACACGATAAGAAGAAGAAGGCAGCGCGCGGCTTCGCCCGCGTTCACCACACGAGTAAAGTCGCGGGTGTGATGCAATATAGCCTATAGCCTTTCTCGATAAACGACCTATCTAATACCGAAAGAATTTTTCAAATCAGACCAGTGGTTCCTGAGATTAGCGCGTTCAAACAAACAAACAAACAAACAAACAAACAAACTCTTCAGCTTTATATATAAGTATGGATGAATAAGGGTATAACTTAACACTCCTTTCTGTCTTTCCGTTTCATGTAGAGTGGCGTATAAAAATCAACATTACGTCATAACGGAGTAGAAAAAAATTACTTGGGCCGTGAGAACCATCGAATAGTTTTATTTTATCTTTAATCGGATTCGAGCAAAGAAAGCATTTTATAAACGACTCACTATCATTATCTCGAAAGCGTAATAAATGTTACCATCACAGTGACGCAAAAAGTTCGAATTAGAATGACGCGGGCGCACCATTAATACTTCGAAAGTTTGATAAATTGTGCGGTTTGGATATTTGTTTATATCATCTGGAGTAAGTAGGCAAGTAAGAGGCTAAGAGAGCAGTTTTTAACAACCGAAAAAGAATAGGGGATTATTAGTTTGCTGCTAATGTCTGTCTGTCCGTGCCATCGTAGCGCTCGAACGGATGGATTGATATCGATGCGGTTTTAATTATGTGAAAGCAAAGTCTGGTTTGTTTGTCACGGCTTTGTTGTGCTTACCAAAAACAAAATAAAGTACATAAAATTTTTAAGACCAAATATACAATGTAGGATTGAGAGAGAGAGCGTACCTGCGATAAATTAACAGTACATTTACTTAAATTATTCTCTAACACAATCAAAACTTTAAAAAAAAATTTACGTGAATGGGTTGAAAAATGGGACCGGTAGGCAAGAACAGACGTTTTTTTGACCAATCTCGAAGCATTGTTTGCGTCGCTCGCTCTGTCAATAATTGAATATTTTATTGTATGAAAATTAATTACGGATGATAAAAATTACATGCCGTGTTCTATACTTAGTAATGTACACCTATTGCGCTGCAGTGCAAGGCCTTAAAACTATTCGTCCTGCTAATGCCTTACTTCCCGGCCTCTGCAGTAATGTACTCATCATTATCAGGTCTTTTGTCTCCACTGCAGGAGCATGACCCTCTCTGTACTACCAGGACCATACTTAGCCAGAGCAGCCAGAGGACCCGGCCTACACTCTTCTCTCTGGCCAGACGGGTTGGAGAGGTCTCATTGATGTTTATAAGCTTTGTTTAGCTTGTATTTCCTAAGTCGCCTTCTACGACATCCACGGGAGGACTTGGAGTGGCCCTAGGTATTCTACTCTGCCGGAAACCACAGTAATGTACCATAGCGACATTTTCACCTAAGAAGATATAAATAAACATTTTATTCTATCTCATCTCACAAAATGCCAGCGAAAAGTGTTTATTTACAGCAAGTTCCGCCGCTTTTCCTTTTGCGGTGAGGTTATTACGGAGCTACTTTCACTGAGATAAATCAATATGGAGACAATTTGACGGTATCTTCAAAGGCGGTAAACAATGAGGTTTGTCAAAAATATCAGTTGTGGCTTAAAGTAGTTGCGATTCCGGGTTGATTTTCTTCTGGTGTGAACGACCATTTTTAACAGACTTCCAGAAAGGACGAGGCGGCGGTAAACAATGGGGTTTGTCAAAAATATAAGTTGTGGGATTTCGGTTGATTTTCTTCTGGCGTGAACGACCATTTTTAACAGATTTCCAAAAGGAGAAGGTTATTAATTCGTCACAATCTTTTTTAAGGTCGTAGACGTAGTATATTATTACTCTGTGGCCGTAGTAAACAAGGAACTCTTATAGTTTCGCCAGGTCTGTCTTTCTGTCCGTCCGTGGTTCTACTCAGAGATTATAAGTACTAGAAAGCTGTAATTTGGCATGGGTATATACTTGCATATTAGTCATGGCAAAAAAGAGGAAAAATAAAATCTCGAAAGAAAAAAGTTTTTTTGGCAGTCTCCCATACGTGTAAAGTGGGAGTTAGATTTTTTCTCGACTACCCCTTTCTGTGGGATATTGCTAAATAGGTCTCTCAAAAACTTTGTGAGCTCGTGAACATCATTTTTCGATTTAGGGATCCGTTTCTGAAATATTTGGAGCTAAGTAGGGTTTACAAATTAAAAAATTGAGGCGATCAACATAGAAAATGTACTCGAAAAAGGAAAATTTTATTCAACAAAATATTAGTTTTTATGCGTTTTTAGTGGCGTGAACTCAAAGTTGATTTTTGCAACTACGGAACCTAACACTGCGCGTGGCCCGACACGCACTTGGCCAATCATTACCCTCTAGGTACGGAACCCTAAAAATATGTCCCAAGTCGTGGGAAGTAAAAAAAAGTTAAATTCTGGGAAAAGTTAAGTGTGACTTAAAACAAACTTAATTACTTTAACATGCAGTTAAAAATATAATTATAAACAATTAAGAATGTGTTATGGCCGTCATTTTCTTACTGAGGGTAAATTATGGTTATTTGAAGACTTTGAAGTGTTTTGAACTTGACATTGTCTTATTTTTGCATAAAGCACAGTGAGCTTTCAGCAGATTTTTTTTTTTATAAATGCGTCATCCTCATGCTGCATCACTTCCATGCTGGTCTTGGAGAAATATAAACACTTAGAATGTAACAGCTGCTTCTCTTCCCACGCAGATCGTAAAAGCCGATCGAGGGAATGGGCAAAAATGCAAATCATGTTAACAGGCGATGCGGCTAGCAACCCATCACTGTATTGATTGCTTTTCCATCTTCTCGCCCACCATGACGCTTAAAGTGGCTTTTGGGTCTTGCGGCTCTGGGCTCTGCATAGAACCGCAAGACCCAAAATGTTCTGTCTGCCCCATTAGGGATAGAGACGTGATAGTATGTATCATCATCATCATAATCAACATCAGACAGACGGACAGACAGCGGAGTCTTAGTAATAGGACCCCGTTTTTACCCTTTGGGTACGGAACCCTAAAAAGTCTTGTATATGCAAGATAATTTGTCACCTTACAAACGGACTAACTTCCCATACCACTCCTACGATTCAATACACAATACCCAATTACCTTAGTCCGTAGACACACAGACAGACAGCCCTTTGTTTGGTGTAATTGACAGTGAAAGTCAGATTATTTGTCTAGAGAGTTAAGTATGTTCAATTATGTACAGTACTTATTAACTGCTATGTTAAATAAACGCAAATAAGCTAAATATCTTCTCTCTAATATCTAGCTGTTGAGATTTTCTTCTGCCTTTGGAATGCCTTGGTTTACCTAAGAGATTTCTCGTAGCAATTAGAATTCTCAATTGTTGGATATAGGTAAAATATTACTTATAACTTATAGTACCTGGGCGACCGAGCTTTGCTCGGTTACATCTCAAACATCGAAAATACGCGTTTTCCCAAACATAAGACTAATCTAGATCGATTGTTTACCCCGAAAACCCTCATATACCAATTTTCAGCGAAATCGTTAGAGCCGTTTCCGAGATCACAGAAATATATAAATAAATATACAAGAATTGTTCGTTTGCAGGTATAAGATTATACCTATATAAGGTTTAACAAAATATACTGAAACTATTTTAATTGTGAATTCAGTCCGCGATACTGAACAACTTTTCTCAAGGAACTTATGTCGAAATATACTACGTTGTTTTTACATGTTTTGTTTTGTAATTCTTGTATTTTTATTTTGTATGTGTGTGACTATAGCCACAAATAAACGTTTTATCTATATATCTATCTATCTATCTATCTATCTAAATATGAAAAGTAATTGTTGGCCTTCCATACAAGTTGACCAGTCAGCTGATACAAGTTTGTATGGAAAGCCAAAAATTTTTTTTTATATTTGGACATATGTTTCTTTGGGAAAGTTGTTCACTGTCATGTACTGATTCACCCTTAAAATAATTTCAGTATTAGACCTAATATAATTGACCAAGCGAGCGAAGCATCTCAGTTTCTTATAATTGTTTGTCTTGTTAACATTTGTAAGCAGGTTCAATTATAGGTATAGATTTTCTTTTCCAATTAAGTTTTCGTCATTTTTCAAAATAGCGGTAATATGGATGATAAAAACTTAAATATATCATTTTTCGAAATAATTCATTAATATCATAGAACTTTTTTGTCTGAACTAAGAATTTATTCATACGATAAACTTCATCTGGTTGGGGGTGAATCGCGAGCTCAAATAGCTCACACAGCCTCTAGTTAAGGCCATACCCAAATTTTCCGGGGTCCAGTGGCGCCGCCATTTAAAATAAATCATTTAAAAGGAAACGGAGATATCATTCAAAATTGTGTCTTGGTCAAGCCCTAGATAATCCTTAAAACTATTTTATGAACTACTGTTTATAATTTAAAGTGCGAACGTGAAGCTTTTCTACGCACATTAGCTAAAAGTGGCCGTTTTTCGCAAATGTGCGTAGAAAAGCTACACGTTCTCACTTTAAACTACAAAAAGTAGTTTAAAAAATACTTTGAATGGGTATCTAGAACTTGATCAAGACACAATTTTAAATGATATCTCCGTTTCCTTTTAAATGATTTATTTTAAATGGCGGCGCCACTGGACCTCAGAAAATTTGGGTATGGCCTTAAGTACCTATTATAACTTCATTCTATAGATCAAGAGCCGTAGATATGTCAGGACTTTCTTAATTTCTAACTAATCATTTGTATGCAACTTTAATAACATTTCTAGGTCTATGCTTTAATTAGTATTATTGTATACTTTCAAATTACGCATATCATACGGTTGTAGATGGTTGTAGTAGTACATGTCATTTATCAATAAAATCTATGGGGGTTAGCGCTTACGTAAAACGGAACGCACGCACAACGCAGTCCCGTTTCGTTCCACGCAGCCGATTGCCCGACTAACTCAACAGCGCATGTCAAAATGGCGGTTTTTCGCGACTTAATCGTTGTTCAACAAATTTATGACTGTACGTGACCTACAAGACCTAACTTAATCAGTGCTTGATTGCTGGTTTTTAAAAGAAAGTCTCTTTATATTGTTTGAAATTGGAATGTCACAGAGGTCTTTTTTATTGACGAAGCGAGCGAAGCGTCTCAGTTTCGAGATTGGCCACGATCAAAAATGCTTTGGTCCCTCTTTTAGCCTGTTCTTGTTGCCTGGATTCTCGTGATGTGAACAAGTTCGACAATTAAGTATATCGAATTTTATTATGAATTCAGATTTTTAAAATCTTTAAAAATGGCGGAATTATGCGGATTTATAACTTAAAAGCTATTTACAGTTACAGTTTACTGTTGCATCTGGCTTACAGTAAAGAAAGAAAGATGCTATAAACTAATAAACTTATATTTAGTGTGGTTAGGTTAGAAATTCTTATAACATAAGTATTGTAATATATAATAAACTGCCTGACGAAATTAAAGAATTGAATGGGACTTCATTTAAAAAAAACGACGGGTTGCACTCTGGGAGTGCCGGCAGAAGTGAAAACTTGAATATTAACGTTGTGCATTTTTGATATACGAAACAGCAGGCGCAGGCATACATTTTCGCCGCGCCGTAGAAAGAGAGGGGGATACTCCCTCTCCTACGCCGCGCCAGCTGTCTACTCTCCATCCGTCTTACGAATTTTCGATCAGGTCACGTGTCCTGACGCGAGTTTAACATTTTTTACCCATTCCAAAAAAAGTGCACAACGCCACTAAAGAAGTTTTCACTGCAATAAATTGACGAAATGGCTTTTAGATAAATGTTTTTATAGCGTAAATGATTATTTAGTTTATAAGTAGACTCATGTTTAATTGTATGATTTAGTTGATTTCTAGTTTATTAATAATTGACTTACTATGTATATTTTGCACGTCTGCTTGCAGGCTGAATACAGTGACTATAATTGTACTGAACACCTATTTAATAATGTATTCTGGCAAATAAAGATTTCTGATTTCTGATAGGTATTTAAATAAATGTAAACAATCTTGCCATGTATTTTTATTGAAATATACACTTTATTAATCAATACCTTTTCAAATTACAAATTATATTATGTAAAAATTATAAATTTCACAATTACTTTGTATTTTGCAAGGTTAATAATTTAAAATTTCAATAAAAAGACATGTAGAGATTGTTGACATTTATTTAAATTAGAGTGTAAATGATACATCATCATCATTCTACTCTAATTCATCTTTACTTGTCACTTCTTCTTCTTATCGTGTGTGTTAGTGACTAACACTAGTGTCAGAGTTTTTAAACCGCCTTAAAAGCCTCTGACATGGTTTTAGGTAACGACCAATGTCAAAGACAGTGACCGGGACCGAAGGCTTAACGTGCCCTCCGAAGCACGGATCATCTTACTTATCAGACAATCAGGTGATCAGCCTGCAATGTCCTAACCAAACTAGGACAACAACACAAAGTCGTTGCCCCCGCTGGGAATCGAACCCGCGACCTCCGCGTATGAGCCAAACGCTCCAACCATTACACCACGGAGGCAGTTTTTTACCTTTTTTTACTTGTCACTGTGTGCACAGAAACTATCTACAAACAAAGCCACCTGATCACTGTATGTTTGTTTGTTCAGGAAGAGGTCCGGTGACCAGCGATTCTGAGAAAAGACATCTATCGTTCGGTGTAAATGCATCATTATACTCTATAACCCAAGATTGTACGTAATGTTAGCCACTAACACCGTTGGAAGAAGCAAATTGTGAAAGTGTAATCAACTTGGTTTCACAGTCGTGGGCTCTGTCTACTTCGCCAGGGATAAAGGCGTGATAATGAATATAAATATTATACATACTATCACGTCTTTATCCCTAATGGGGCAGACAGAGCATTTTGGATCTTGCGGTTCTATGCAGAGCCCAGGGCCGCAAGACTCAAAAGACACTTTTAGCGTCATGGTGGGCGAGACGATGGAAAAGCAATCAATACAGTGATGGGTTGCTAGCCGCATCGCCTGTTAACATGATTTGCATTTTTGCCCATTCCCTCGATAGGCTTTTACGATCTGCGTAGGAAGAGAAGCAGCTGGTACATTCTAAGTTTTTTTGTTTCTCCCAGACCAGCATGAGAGCATAAATATTATAAATGATAATAAATATAATAGTAAACGAGAAAAAAACATAATTTTTCAGAACTAGAAACTGACTTCATCCCGATACACAACCGATTTTGATAAAATTTCTCTAAAACCACCAAACAATCCCTTTTAAACAAAAAAAAAGAATTTGTCAAATCTGTCTAAGATTAATAGAATAATCGCGACGAATTGATAACCTACTCCTTTTTTTGAAGTCGGTTAAAAGGATTCTATAAATGTCACAACACATGTAATATTGATAAATGTGATGTAATGTATATAGATTTGTTTTTATATCTTCTCTTATTACTGAATGCACTTCTATCTGATTCTTGGCTGGAAGAGATCCCTTCCTGGTAAAAGCCGCCCTTGTACCAATTTATATGTTTTTTTCTTAAGTCATTGGTAGACATGGTGTTATAGATTTTGCTACAAGGCCTTACGGCTACTTTGAATCCGGAGCGAAAAGGATTCCACAGTAGAATCACGAGCGAAACAAGGGATTCTACAGTTGAATACTTCACGTTACTCCAAGTCATTCGCCTTCTTTATTATGCAGTTGGGTAATTAGGTACAAGACAAGACAAAGACTATCCTTGTACCAAAAAACAACTGACATTTGGTACTATAATTAATTATCTGAACTAGTTGCTGACATTTGAAATCCCATTGTTGCGAAATTATAGAGCATGTTATGTTATGAGGTTTAGAACGATGTTTGCATATGGCTTTGTATATGGGAGCTTATCTTTCAGGCTTGTCTTTACTAGTCTTACTAACTGCCTCCGTTGTGTACTGGTTAGAACGTTCGGCTCATACCCGAAGGTCGCGGGTTCGATTCCCAGCGGGGGTAACGTGTTGTTGTCCTAGTTTGGTTAGGACATTGTAGGCTGATCACCTGATTGTCTGATAAGTAAGGTGATCCGTGCTTCGGAGGTCACGTTAAGCCGTCGGTCCCGGTCACTGTCTTTGACATCGGTCGTTACCTAAAACCATGTCAGAGGCTTTTAAGGCAGTTTAAAAACTCTGACACTAGTGTTAGTCACTAACACACACGATAAGAAGACTAGTCTTTCAATATTTTGTAGTTTAATCAAGCAGGAAATACAAATTTTAAAGAAAATTTCAGTCTATTACTTTAAATTGATTGCATTGCCCAAGAAATAGGAACAAAATATAGTTTAAAAAAAACTAAACGCGTATACAGGAAGGTTCTCTTGAGAATAACGTTTGTCCAATTAATGCAAGCGCAGCAGGGTGTAACTACTAACAATGTAACTATATATTTATGAAACATGCTAATTAAGCTCTTTCGTTTGGTATCAATGCTGGTCTGGGAGAAATAAAAAACTTAGAATGTACCAGCTGCTTCTCTTCCCACGCAGATCGTAAAAGCCGATCGAGGGAATGGGCAAAATCGCAAATCATGTTAACAGGCGATGCGGCTAGCAACCCATCACTGTATTGATTGCTTTTCCATTTTATCGCCCACCATGACGCTAAAAGTGGCTTTTGGGTCTTGCGGCCCTGGGCTCTGCATAGAACCGCAAGACCCAAAATGCTCTGTCTGCCCCATTAGGGATAAAGACGTGATAGTATGTATGTATGTATGTATGTTTGGTATCAAAAGTCAAAGTCAAATCTTTGAATAATTGTATCGTTTGATACTGAGATTAAAGATTTTCTTCAAAGGTTTAATATTATCAATTTTTCAATCGATATCGTGATTGGTAGTTGTTGACTTCATATCATACTTACAGCTAAGTTTATTGCCGCTACCTTCCTAAACGCAAGTACAGAGTTTTCTATGACTTATTTTATTATTTAGTTCGAATTTTTGCCTATAAAGAGCGTGACATTGAATTTACTGTGACGTCACTCATAACCAGAAATCGGATATTCCAGTGTATATTTACCTAAACTTCGACGTTTAAGTAACATAGAGTGGTAATACCACCTCTAAAAATAAAATATTTTTGATACCGTGATTTCAAAAACATAATTATTAAAGGATTTTACAGAAATAATAAACAGGTACAAATTATTGATTTGAAAAATATTATTCCTAGTTTAGAGTTCCTTACTAAAATTGTGTCAAATTAAAATATTCTTCAAATCAATACCTGACCATTTATTATTTCTGTAAAATCCAATATTTTTAAATCACGGTATCAAAAAAGTCCTTTAATTTTTTTATAGCTGGTAATATGCGATCTCTGCTCATAACATAATAAGTCTCATAACGTATAAAAAGCGGACAGCCAAAACGCTTCCATATATTGTTTATTTTTCAATATTCTATGACTACCGTGGAAGATGCAACGGAACAGATAAACATACATCAGTATGTTGAACTTCTTATCATGTGTGTTAGTGACTAACACTAGTGACAGAGTTTATAAACCGCCTTAAAAGGCCTCTGACATGGTTTTAGGTAACGACCAATGTCAAAGACAGTGACCGGGACCGGCGGCTTAACGTGCCCTCCGAAGCACGGATCATTTTACTAATCAGACAATCAGGTGATCAGCCTGCAATGTCCTAACCAAACTAGGACAATAACACAAAGTCGTTGCCCCCGCCGGGAATCGAACCCGCGACCTCCGGGTATGAGCCGAACGCTCTAACCACTACACCACGGAGGTAGTTAGAGTGTATGAGTATTAACCGTCGTCCTTTTGGTTTCGCCATAGGCATGCCGTCTTTCAGACTCTTTTATTCTACTATTTCTACATTTTATGTCATCTATTGCCGTGTGTCTATGCTATCAGATGTCCCTTCGAATAATTTGCATACTTTAAAGGTATTTACTCGTTTCCATAAGATCTGGGTCGCGATTTGCAAGTTGTATCAGCCGCAACGCAAGTGAAACCAAGCCGGTTTGGTTTAAATAGATCTCCTAGATGTATCCTAGCTTCTAGACCATGTTGACTTCGTTTATTATAGTAACTGAGCTAAGCTTACGCCGCTAGTACAAGTTAGTAGTATCTGATATAGTAAGGCTTCTAGATCTTCTTCTTATCGTGTGTGTTAGTGACTAACACTAGTGTCAGAGTTTTTAAACCGCCTTAAAGGCCTCTGACATAGTTTTAGGTAACGACCTAACGACCAATGTCAAAGACAGTGACCGGGACCGACGGCTTAACGTGCCCTCCGAAGCACGGATCATCTTACTTATCAGACAATCAGGTGATCAGCCTGCAATGTCCTAACCAAACTAGGACAACAACACAAAGTCGTTGTCCCTGCTGGGAATCGAACCCGCGACCTCCGGGTATGAGCCAAACGCTCCAACCATTACAACACGGAGGCAGTGATAGATAGATAGATCTAGATAGTTTTTCCCCAAGCGAGCGAAGCGTCTCGCTTTCGAGATTGGCCAGAAATGATTTGTCCGTCTGTCTGTTCTCGTCTACAGGTCACATTTTTTTACTGATTTTGACATAAATTGGCACACAAGTTAGGTTTAATTAATTATAAAGCCGATCAGGAATGTACCAGCTGCTTCTCTTCCCACGCAGATCGTAAAAGCCGATCGAGGGAATGGGCAAATATGCAAATCATGTTAACAGGCGTTGCGGCTAGCAACCCATCACTGTATTGATTGCTTTTCCATCTTCTCGCCCACCATGACGCTAAAAGTGGCTTTTGGGTCTTGCGGCCCTGGGCTCTGCATAGAACCGCAAGACCCAAACTGCTCTGTCTGCAACATTAGGGATAAAGACGTGATAGTATGTATGTATGTATGTATCAGGATATCTGATTGAAGGGTGAAGTTTGCTGTAGTGTTATTTATATGCCGACCTCTGTGGTCTAGTGATTATCATGCTACACTGTCACACTGGAGATCCCGGGTTCGATCCTCGGTCGAATATATATTTTTTATAAAATATAGTATTGATGAGTTAGTATCCCATACCACACGTCTCGAACGAATTGAGAGCCTTACTAAGAACTTCATTCTTCACAGAATGTTGCGAATAAATTGCCAACAGTGTAAGTTCATAATAATCCTTATCTTTACTAATATTATAAATGCGAAACTGAGTTGTCATATTTGTTTGTTTGTTTGTTAGCACTTCACGCTTCAATCTCTGAACCTATTGAGATGAAATTTGATATGGATATAGCTTAATACCCACGGAAGGACATAGGATAGTTTTTACACCGAAATCCCTACGGGGAGCGAAGCCCACGGGCACAGCTAGTCATTTTTAATTATGCCAACTTACCTGTTATTCCAAAACGCCACGTTTTTCAACCAACTTAACAAAAAGCGGTACTAGTTACTCCAATTACCTGCAAAAAGGAAAAAAAGCAATCGGGCATCGAACTCGTACACTAAACCACTGATCCGCGACGGTAATTATTGAATCATTAACTCATTACTCAATTAGTGAGGTAATGAAGCCGTTAAAGTCAAGCAGCGTTGATTGCGGTCAGTGATAGGATAGGTTGGTGCCGTGTGCTGTTTGGACTTCTTCTTCTTATTGCGTGTGTGAGTGACTAACACTAGTGTCAGAGTTTTTGAACCACCATAATGCTCTGACATGGTTTTAGGTAACGACCGATGTCAAAGACAGTGACCGGGACCGACGGCTTAACGTGCCCTCCGAAGTACGGATCATCTTACTTATCAGACAATCAGGTGATCAGCCTGCAATGTCCTAACCAAACTAGGACAACAACACAAAGTCGTTGCACACGCCGGGAATCGAACCCGCGACCTCCGGGTATGAGCCGAACCCTCTAACCACTACACCACGGAGGCAGTTCTGTTTGGACTAGAAAATTACAACTCTACTTTCTGTGGATGTGGTCAATCGACTACATATTCTTTCAGGAGTTTTTTCTACATCTCCAAAATTCTTTATCATGTCTTCACTAAATGATAACACATGCTAATAAAGCTTTCAAATAAAAAAAGGATCATCAAATTCGGTCTACGGTTGAAGAACCTAATATAAAATTAAAAATGTTAATGTCGCAGATTACAATACCTACCTATAAGTATATACTTAAACTACAAAATATTTGCTGTGCCCGAAAGGGTTGATAAGACGGATTGTATTTTAATTATAAGACCTTATGTAAAAACTCTTATTAGCAAATAAAGATATTTGATTTGATTTGAAGAAGATATCATGTAACATACTTACAAAAAAACATACAGTGGAATTTATAACCTCCTTCTTTTTTGAAGACGGTTAAAACTGCTTGACATGTCAATGTTGAGAGTAATGCACAACCTCTAACGCTACGTTTATGAGGCGTGCAATATACTACAACTATATTTGATCTGGATTTTATCAGTGTTGACGACGACCACGTGCTATTTTCTTCAGCGTGTTAATTTAGGCGTACCTGGTACCTCCAGGTACCTACCACTCAGCCGCCTACCTGCCGATCACAGCACCCACATTTTTTTTTACCTGCACCGACCCGACCGGCCGGAGCGGGGACCCGAACGCGCGCTGTGATTGGCCAGGTACTTCGCTGTACCGTAGCGTAGATTGAGGATGAAATTGTAAAAATAGAGTAGTATTGTAGTAGCCGTCAGAGCGAAATAAACAAGTGTGCATCGAATCGTCGTGTTTCTTTAAAGATCCTGCAAGCTGAAGAAAAAGTGTTTACAGTCCACTTACTGGCTGGTCTTGTTTTATTCGAACGAACAAATCGCCAGTCTATCGTCAACAGTTCTTGGTCCTTCGAGCCGGATCTAAACAAGCAGTTTTCGCGTGAACCAGCGGAAGAAACAGCAAGATAATCAAGATGGTGGTAACCAGGAGCCAAGCCGGTCGGGAGGAAGAAACCACATCATCTCAGGTTTTCGACCAGCCACTGAGATCGCCATCAACGACGGTACGAGATCAGCACGACTCTACGGAAGCCGGGGAGAGTCAACGCAACACGTCGGAGATCTCACGCCCAGTGATTAGCGAGATCCTCACTGGGGAAGGATCTTCCGGGGACCGCGTCGCCTCGGCACTACCACGGTACGAGGACGACAGTGCAGCGCAACAGACCGGCCGATCGCCAAAAAACACCACGCTGCCTGTTGCAACGAGTACTAAAACAACCACGTGCGACGCACCGTCGCGGGCGCGAACCGTCCGCTCAGCAAGATCTACAGCCAGCGTCGCCGCCAGACTCAAATACGAAGCCGAAAAACAATTGGCCGCCATTCAGGCCAACCTCATTCGGAGCAAGCTAGCCGCCGACCTCGCCGCCCTCGAAGACACAAACAGCGGGCCAGAAGAATCGGAACCGGAGGAGTTAGATCGTGTCTACGCATGGCTGGATGACTCCGCAGCGACCTGCCGACCGCTACGGGGGGAGCCGCTCGACGATGAACGACGACGAGCTGAGTTGTCTGAGCCGGTCTACCGAACCGACCGGTGCGAACGCCGACAACCCGGTTTGTCTGAGCCGGTCCGCCGTACCGACCGCGATGACCGCCGGCGATCCGAATCGCCCGCGTCGGTCCGCCGCTATGCACCGCGACGACCCGAGTCGCCCGCGCCGGCCCGCCGCACCGATCGCGATGACCGCCGGCGATCCGAATCGCCTGCGCCGGTCCGCCGCTATGAACCGCGACGACCCGAGTCGCCCGCGCCGGCCCGCCGCACCGACCGCGATGACCGCCGGCGATTCGAATCGCCTGCGCCGGTCCGCCGCTTTGAACCGCGACGACCCGAGTCGCCCGCGCCGGCCCGCCGCACCGATCGCGATGACCGCCGGCGATCCGAATCGCCTGCGCCGGTCCGCCGCTATGAACCGCGACGACCCGAATCGCCCGCGCCGGCCCGCCGCACCGACCGCGATGACCGCCGGCGATCCGAATCGCCTGCGCCGGTCCGCCGATATGAACCGCGACGACCCGAGTTGCCCACGCCGGCCCGCCGCACCGACCGCGATGACCGCCGTCGATCCGAATCGCCTGCGCCGGTCCGCCGCTTTGAACCGCGACGACCCGAGTCGCCCGCGCCGGCCCGCCGCACCGATCGCGATGACCGCCGGCGATCTGAATCGCCTGCGCCGGTCCGCCGCTACGAACCGCGTCGACCTGAGTCGCCCGCGCCGGCCCGCCGCAGCGACCGCGATGACCGCCGGCGATCCGAATCACCTGCGCCGGTCCGCTGCTATGAACCGCGACGACCCGAGTCGCCCGCGCCTGTCCACCGAGCCTACAGCCACGAACGTCGTAGATTGGAGTCGTCGGACCCATCGAATCGCCAAATGTCACGGGGCATCGAACAACTCGCTTCAGCGTTGAAGGAGGTCGTCAGAACCCGGCCGCCGCCACGTCAAGCCTCAGATCTGCCCGCATTTTCGGGCTCACCGCTTGAGTGGCCGCAATTCGCTGCCGCAATGGAAGAAACGACGCGGCTGTACAAGTTCTCACCGTTAGAGAATATGGCGAGGCTTCGCAACTGCCTGAAAGGCGAAGCCCGAGAATCCGTTGCCGCCCTGCTGAGCTCCGCCAGGCATCCAGAAGAAATTATGAAGACGCTGCAACGCTGCTACGGCCGCCCCGAGACCTTAGTCACAGTAGCGCTCGGCGAATTGAACAGTCTGCCAAAGCTCGGCACTAATGCGAGTGATATAAACAAATTCGCAATAAAAGTGCAGAACGCCGTCGCCGTGCTACGAGAAGTCAAGCCAAGCTATTTACACAACCACCAGCTAATGAAGGAGGTCCTCGAGAAAATGAATCACACCGCACAAGTGGGATGGTATCATTACGCCGAGCAGCAGCCAGAGACAGAGACACCGATCGTGACCCTGTCAGAATATCTACTGCACGAGGCTGATTGTGCTATGAAGCATGGCTATGCTACGTCCGCCGCCGCCGCCCAGCCGAAGCGCGAGCCGCCTTGCACCGCCTCCCGACCGGAGGCAAGGAAGAAGCCGGTGTACGCCACGACGGAGGAGACACCGCAGTGCCCAGCTTGCACTGAACCACACAGGCTGCCTAGCTGTACGAAGTTTAAAAACATGAACAACGACGAGAAATGGGACCTCGTTAAGCGCAATGGGCTGTGCTTCAAGTGCCTAGCCGGACGACACAGGAGGGGCAACTGCAGGGTCAAGGCATGCGGAGTGAACGGGTGCAAACGACCGCACCACCGCCTGCTACACAGCGACGGGCCGCAAGCTGCTTCAACCACCGGCAACGACGCTAGGGAAACAGCGACCGTCACCGCTGCTTCTACGAATGGCAGCGTGAAATTGAAGATTTGCCCAGTGATCGTATCTGGGAAACGCGGCTGTCAGCGAACGTTCGCGCTTTTTGACGAGGGCTCTACCATCACTCTCATGGATGACGACTTGGCGCGACAGATCGGCGCCGACGGTCCTACCACGCATCTCGACGTTAAAGGAATCAACGGTGAGACGCGAGACATGCAGAGTCGGCGTGTCAGCTTCACAATCACGGGCACGCGCGACACTGGCGATCACCAAATTAGCGCGCAAACTATGGCGCGCCTCGACATTACGCCGCAATCTATCCCGGCAGAGGTGCTGCAACTACAGCATCTCAACGATCTACACGACGAGGACATCGTGTACGCGAACGCGAAACCTAAGATCCTCATCGGGACTGACAACTGGCCGCTCATCGTCACCCGTGAGTTGCGCTGTGGAGGACTTAAGGAACCAGCCGCCTCAAGAACCGAGCTCGGTTGGGTCATTCATGGAACGGCGCCGAGCACGACACTGCAGCGAAATCATGACGTGCTGCACATCGTGACGACAACGGAGCGGCTAGAGTCGCTAGTACAGAGGCACTTCGACATTGAGGCATTAGGGGTGTCTCTCACATCTCAACACATAAAGGAGGAGGATAAGCGTGCTGTCGCTATTTTTGAACGCACGGTGGCACGCAAAGGAGACAGATTTGAAGTCGGCCTACCATGGCGCGAGGACAACCCAAAGCTGCCGCACAGCTACGACGCAGCACTACGCCGACTCACCAATTTGGAAAATAAATTGTTAAAGAATCCCCGAGATAAAGAAGCATATCAAGAGAAAATTGATCATCTCGTCGAAAAGGGGTACGCCGAACCTTGCGATGGGTCTGAAGACTCTAGCCCAGTAGCATGGTACCTCCCGCACTTTGCCGTCAAAAACCCAAACAAGCCCGGGAAGCTGCGACTCGTCTTCGATGCAGCAGCCAAAACACGAGGGGTCAGCCTGAACGACCATCTCCTCGAGGGGCCGGATCTGCTTAGACCGCTGCAGACTATTTTATTCCGGTTTCGAGAGGGGGCCTACGCCGTGACCGCTGACATCGAAGAAATGTTTCTGCGTGTGAAGATACGCCCGGCTGACCAGCCAGCTCAGATGTTCTTGTGGCGCGACTTCAAACAACATGAAGCGCCGAGAAAAATGAAGATGACATCCATGATCTTTGGCGCGTCGAGCTCGCCTTTTCTTGCACACAGCGTGAGAAATCGCAACGCCAAGGACCACGCGGAAACACACCCGGCCGCTCTGCGTCCCATTCTCGAGGCGCATTATATGGACGACTTTGTCGATAGCTTCGACAGTATCGATGAAGGACGCGAAGTCATCATGCAAGTCGACGAGGTACATCAAAAGGCGGGATTCATGTTGAGAGGCTGGCACACGAACGACAGCCGGCTACTTGAGACGACGCATCTGCAGCAGCAAGCTGAAAAGACGCCAACGACTTCGCTAGGAGGCACAGAGAAAATGTTGGGGCTACTGTGGGACTTCCACGCCGATCGGTTGAGCTTCAACACGGCTCTACATCGAGTACCACTAGCAGTGAAGAAGAGAGAGCGCCCGCCGACAAAAAAAGAGGCCTTAGCGACGGTGATGAGCATTTACGATCCGCTCGGCCTCCTTAGCTGCTACACGATCACCGCTAAGATCACCCTTCAGAAGCTTTGGCTGCTTAAGACTGGATGGGACGAGCCGCTGCCCGATCACATCACCGACGAGTTTGACGCGTGGCTAGCAGACATGGAGACCATCCGGAAACTGCAGCTCCCCCGAGGCTACCACGGGGGGAGAGACGTGCGTCGCCGAGATCTGCACATTTTCTGCGACGCTAGCGAAGAGGCCTACGCCGCCGCGGCCTACTGGGTGCTAAAATACGCCGACGGCCGCCAGGAAACCAGACTCGTCGCAGCCCGAGCCAAGGTCACGCCGCTCAAGACGCAAACCGTGCCTCGATTGGAGCTACAAGCCGCACTCATCGGGTCAAGATTGGCCAAGACGATCCGCGAAGAACATCGAGTACAAGTCGACCAAACGACGTACTGGTCGGACTCGCAAACAGTACTTCACTGGCTGAGGAACGGTAGTAGACGCTACACACCGTATGTCGCACACCGCCTTGGAGAAATCACAGAGGCGACAGAACCGGCGGAATGGCGATGGGTACCAACGCACCTGAATGTAGCAGACGCAGCGACGAGGACGGGCTACACACCTTCAAGCGAGCAAGACGAGTGGTTCACTGGGCCTTCCTTCCTAACCAGACCCAGGAGCGAATGGCCACGCAGCGAAGAGAAGGTAGAAGAACCAATCGAAGTATTGCACGTCACCAAGGCGCTCGTAGACGAACGACACGCCATTCTGCCCGACATTGAGCGCTTCTCAAATTACGACCGGCTTATAGGCGCTACGGCTCACGCATTACTGTTCGTGCAACGGTGTCGTAATCGCAAGACAACACTCAGCCATGAAAACGTAAAGACGGCCACCGACCTGTGGCTACAACGTGCGCAGCGGGACTCCTTCCCGACTGAGATAGACTGTGCTAAGAGAGGAGTCGCCGTGCCACGAACTAGTCCACTCTACTGCCTGAACATCGTGTGGGAAGATGGACTGCTGAAGCTGAATGGGCGTATCAATAAAGCTGACGCGCCTATAAGTATGAAAAGACCTGTCGTGTTGAACGGGCGTCACAAGTTCACACGACTTCTCATCGAACGAGAACACCGGCGAGCTGGCCATGCAAACTCAGAACGCGTGGTCAACGACTTGAGGCAGCAATTTTGGATCCTGAGGCTGCGACCAACAGTACGAGCGATCGCCGCAGCCTGCCCGATGTGCCGCCTCAGAAATAGAAAGCCGCAGGTCCCCCCGATCGGGGACCTACCAATAGAACGCCTGCAGCCTTACACCAGACCGTTTAGCTGCTGCGGGTTAGACTACTTCGGTCCAATGACCGTAACCATCGGCCGTCGTCGAGAGAAGAGGTGGGGTGCACTATTCACGTGCCTCACTACCCGAGCCGTACACTTGGAGTTGGTGGCATCACTATCCACCGACTCCTCGATCATGGCGCTCAGAAGAATGGCGGCACGACGTGGATGGCCGAGCGTTATCTACTCCGACAACGGGACCAATTTCAGAGGAGCGGACGCAGAACTGAAGAAGGCGTACCTGGAGTGGCTGCCCGAGTTGGAGAGATACGCGATAGGCAGAGAGACGACGTGGAAGTACATTGCGCCTGGAGCACCAAATCAAGGAGGCGCGTGGGAACGACTGGTGCGGTCCGTGAAGACAGCGCTCCACATCAGCTTACGGGAAAGGGCACCTAGGGAAGAGGTGCTCTCCACGCTGCTCGTCGAAGCGGAACATGCTGTTAATTCTCGACCTTTGACGCATGTTTCCGTCGATCCCGACGATCCCGAGGCGCTGACCCCGAATCACTTTCTGTTGGGGTCATCCACAGGCCTACCACTCATCGGACCTACGACAGAAGCCGACCGACAGACCTGGAGGGCTGCTCAAGCGCTTGCTGATCTCTTCTGGAGACGATGGGTACGCGAGTATTTACCCACACTTGTGCCACGCATCGACCAACACGGCCGACGAGACGACATCAAGACGGGCGACTTAGTGATCATCGTCGACTCCTCTCTGCCGCGAAACACCTGGCCGAGAGGAGAAGTTGTCCGCACCATCCCAGGGCCTGACGGAGTGGTACGAGTGATGGAAGTACGCACCAGAGGCGGCGTCTTTAGAAGACCGGTCAGCAAGCTGGTCAAAATAGGAAGTACAACCGCACCTTCCCCGGACCAGAGGGAAGGGACGCGCTGCACGGCGAGCACGGGGACGTCGACCAGAGGAGGCTGCGGAGGAACTCCTGCGCCGGGGGGAGGATGTTGACGACGACCACGTGCTATTTTCTTCAGCGTGTTAATTTAGGCGTACCTGGTACCTCCAGGTACCTACCACTCAGCCGCCTACCTGCCGATCACAGCACCCACATTTTTTTTTACCTGCACCGACCCGACCGGCCGGAGCGGGGACCCGAACGCGCGCTGTGATTGGCCAGGTACTTCGCTGTACCGTAGCGTAGATTGAGGATGAAATTGTAAAAATAGAGTAGTATTGTAGTAGCCGTCAGAGCGAAATAAACAAGTGTGCAACGAATCGTCGTGTTTCTTTAAAGATCCTGCAAGCTGAAGAAAAAGTGTTTACAGTCCACTTACTGGCTGGTCTTGTTTTATTCGAACGAACAAATCGCCAGTCTATCGTCAACAATCAGTTTAGAAATATGAAAAACTGTTTTTGACTGATCAGCTGATATGGGTTTCTATGAGGAGCAAGAAAATACATACATACTATCACGTCTTTATCCCTAATGGGGCAGACAGAGCATTTTGGGTCTTGCGGCTCTATGCAAAGCCCAGGGCCGCAAGACCCAAAAGCCACTTTTAGCGTCATGGTGGGCGAGAAGATGGAAAAGCAATCAATACAGTGATGGGTTGCTAGCCGCATCGCCTGTTAACATGATTCGCATTTTTGCCCATTCCCTCGATCGGCTTTTACGATCTGCGCGGGAAGAGAAGCAGCTGGTACATTCTAAGTTTTTTCTTTCTCCTAAGAAAATATTTTTTATATTCCGCTATAGGTACTCGTACGTATGTCAGATAGAGCTTTTATATTGCGCGGGACTTTAGATTCTTTTCTGTATGTAACACTTATATTAATTCTGTGATAAAAGCTTGAATTGAATTGGCTAATGGGCAAAACTTGTAATTGTCGGTGATTTCGAAAATGCATTGAAATCTCTAAACATTTTTCCCATAAAATTTTGCGATTTGCAATATATTCCGAAATTGATAATTCCAAATTTGAACAATTTTTGAAATCATTCGATTTGAAATATGTTGCACATTCAAAATTCGAAACATTTCAAACTTACGATGCGTATCGAACGCAATCACATACAGACAATTTACTTCTTACAACACGGAAGTCATCACCACAAACTAAATCAAACTCTATCTGAAAGGAATACAGATGAAAATCATTTGTGAGCTATCGATTCAAAAATCATATAAATTTTCTGTGAAAGGTTTTATATTGGGGAAACGAGAGAATTTAAACTTTATTTGTAGTACATTATAGGTGTTATTGGAAAGCAATTGAACGCAATGAGAGTATTCTTGTTAACAAGTAGAGCATCGTATCATCATCTGTTGAGTGTATTGTTGAATGTGTTTCCAACAAGATACATGGAAGGTGTATTTATAGCAAACTTATTAATCGAAAGATTCCTATACAAATCATAGATATGTATACGTGTGTTATGACTTATGATGAAATACAGGGCGACCAACTTGGAGGTATACAACTTTTTTTGCCGCCATTTTGTTTTGGCGGTAAATATGACAGTTTTTGCATGAATATTACTTTGTGTAGATACGGCAAATTTATTATGGAGCGTTTTACGACGGAACAACGTGTTTTAATTATTAAAACGTTTAACGAAACATTAAAAAAAAAATGTTTCCCGGTCGATTAATTTCGAGAAACGGTGACATTGATTGGTCCCCACCGATCGCCTGATATAACAGCTCTGACTTTTTTCTGTGGGGCTATCTAAAGGGACGTGTCTATGCTAACAGCCAATGAACCTTCGGCAATTAAATCAAAATATTCGAGACACAGTCACTGAGATAACGTAGGAAATGTGTGAAAATGTGATGAAAAACGCGATGAAAGGGGTTCACATCTGTGATGCTGCTAGAGGTGGACATGTCTGACATTATTTTCCATGTTTAACTGCCGGCCCTAAATATTATATTTAACAAGGAATACTTGATATATTTTATATTTCATAAAATAAAAATACAAAACTAAAGTGTATACCTGTTATTTGGCCACCCTGTACTAAGTGAGTGCATGCAAAAAGTGCTAATGATTGTTACGTATAGTTGCTTTTATTTGGTAATATAATAGCTTTTTAATTTCTTTCTATAAGTCGTACCCTTGTATTGATTAAAGCACTTTTTAAACTGGTTACATAGTATGTATAAATGAATTTCGAAAATGGAACATCTGATGGTCCAGCTAAACTATAAGAAATATAAAAATGACACCTTAGCAAAAGTGGTTCGGCGTTCATGTACCGCCGTTTAAGTAAGTTCATGTATGGCGATCAACATAGGGCACTTGAAGGTAATTCGCTTCAGCCCAGTAATTCTTAATCATGATTTCAAATGAAATCATGTCATTTCATAGTAAGTGATTCAAGATTACGTATTTATAGGAAGAAATTAAAGACGTGTTTATTGAACGAGTTTAAGCTCATTATACATTTTACTAAACATTGAATTATTATCTTTATGACGTTTATATTAAGGGCCTAGATCCCGATAAACTTACGTGGTCATGTTATCTAAACAGAACTGATCTCGTTTTCATAAAAAACAAGTGAAATGACAGGAAGAGTGACCGGTCCGGTTGTAACTGGATGAAACTGGTTTGAACTGGTTAGTTTGAATTCACTAAATACGGAGAATTTTATACTAAAATACATGTTTATGTTGTTTGTTAGATATATCCAGGTGTGTCCCTATTTATTTATTCTAACTTTATTTACCTACAAAAACGACATGGTACAAAAGGCATACTTAATGCTATTAAGAATTCTTTACATGTCAACCTTCGAAATATTTGGAAAACAAAACGCTATTTTCTAAATTATTTTGATATGAAGATTTATAAAATTAGTTTTTTGACAAGTTCTATTTACATAATATACTAAATACAGAAACTGGTTTTTGCTGGAAGTAAATACAATTATTAAGAATAGTAATATTTTTTGATGAGCATAATTCATGAAATTTCTTTTTGGAAATCCTTGGGAGTGGCCTATGTCTAGCAGTGAACGTTTTGCGGCTGAAATAATGATAATGAATTCATAAAGTATAATTATTATACAGGTAAAATTACTCTTCATTATAATCCACGTAGTAAATGCTACAATATAAATAGACCAAGTGCTTCTGATTACCATAAAGACAGGTGCGGATGTAAGAGTGGTTTGCCTATAAACTATATAAAATCCGCACAGTAAGAACCATCCTGTATCCAGCTTTCTAAGGAAGTGGGACAGGTATTAGCAAGTGGGTGCGTGTCATTTCACATACAAAACATTTGTCATAAAAATTTATAAATCCTACGCGTTCCATGATTGTGTTGCTTTGGAATTTGAAGTTCACTTTTTGATGATATTTTGTCCAAAGATCTTTTTCGTCTTAGACCGTTCCTGGTTGCATCTGCAGTTATACTTCGGAGCACGAGGAGGGCTTTTCTGCTTATTCTTCTCCAAATAAAAATACATTTGGTCACCTAAGATGCGGAAGATGTTGCGAAACCGAGAACAAATAGCATGATTTGGCTATAGTTTTACGCGGCAACAAACTGCACTGCAGATTTTTTTCCAAATAAGTCATCTAACAAACTGACATTTTTTTTAAATTTAGTATAAGTTTATTTTATAGCTTAGTTTAGTTTAGTTTTATTTGTTCTTATTTCTTTTTTCTCAATAAAACCAATTTTCTATTACGTCCCAAAGGTGAACTGGTAGACAATGCGTAGCATTAAGTTGTACCTTTCGTACTACAATCTTAAGATTTTAAGTGCAATAAATTAAATAAATAAAACCTCACAGTATGTAAAAAACTAACAATTTAACTGATATTAAATACATTTGACAAAACTTTGTCCCAAGGCCACACCCAAAGGCCAAAGTCCCCACAAGTTGACCAAAGCTTATTTTCGGCATCTCGTTTGATTTTGAAACAAACGTGAGTCATCCACTTTCTCGATTGCATATATTAAAATGACATACATTTTGCAACTATTACTGGTGGATCTGATTTCTTATGTCTCCTGAATTATACATTCAAATGATATAGTTATAGATAGAAGAAAGTATACTATATGGGCTCCATTTGTTATAGAGCTTTTTATAATATCTAAATGCAAAGTTAGATGCGTAGCATCCATAGTTTTCGAGTCTATATGGACTGTTTGGTTTTGTTTGATGTATGGTAAGTATGCCTATAGATGATACAATTAAATCAAGGTGTTCAAGACAGTATGATTTGGAGAAAAAGCCAGGTTTCACAGCAATACAGCTAAAATGCAACTTTGAAACGCTAAGATTAAAGAGTAACTATGTTCGATGATATTTAGAGTTTCTTATCAGAACTTCATGAAAAGCCAGGATCAAAAATAAACTCTAAGGTACTGTTATGAAAATAAAAAGTTACAAAATAATGTCATTTGTCACGATCATATTAATTTTTGATGTGATTTTAGATTTATTATTGCAGAAAAAAACATATTAAGAGTGCTTTTTGATTCCAAGAAACTGTGACGTCATCTGTCTGTATTTCATACAAATCCCATAGAAAATGTTTATTTTGACGTTTAGAAAAAAAACGACGGGTTGCACTCTGGGAGTGCCGGCAGAAGTGAAAACACAGCAGTATGGCCACTACACAGACGGTCGAGCCATCAGCTGTCACCATCCATGGATGCGCGTAGCACGCTGTAACATAAACACACACGAACATTCGCGCAAGCGCCCTGCGCCGCCTAAACGAAACAGCAGGCGCAGGCATACATTTTCGCCGCGCCGTAGAAAGAGAGGGGGATACTCCCTCTCCTACGCCGCGCCAGCTGTCTACTCTCCATCCGTCTTACGAATTTTCGATCAGGTCACGTGTCCTGACGCGAGTTTAACATTTTTTACCCATTCCAAAAAAGTGCACAACGCCGCTAAAGAAGTTTTCACTTCAAAAAGTATCTGATTTGACTTGTTGGAAAACAGCGGATTGTAAATAAATTTACCAGGCCTGGTTACATAACAAAAATATAGTAATATTATCAAAAGTGTCTCGTCAATGTTGTAAACCACGTAATTTTCATGATATTACGCACCATGATTTTGGCACTTCTCGCTTCCGGTAAGAAAGCAACTTAAGTTTTGGGACGTGACCATTTATTTACGTCGTTTCCTGTTCGATTTTCGAAAAACATTATGTGGTAACACTGGAAACTTACCACTAAAGTTTTTCGAACATCCGACGCGCACTAAAGTTTTGGAGTTACTTTGATTGAATCTTGACTCAATAATATTCCATTAATCAACAAGTCTCGAACTTACTTTGGGGCTAGCTCAATCTGTTTAATTTGTCGCTATATATTTATTTATTAAACTCGTTTGTTTATCATTGATTATTATCTCTACTTGCCGAAGCCGCGATTTCATTCGCGTAGACTTTATGAAAATGCTCATCAGGTAGAACAACTTTTGCTAATGCGTCATTTTTATAGTGCTTATAGTTTAGCTGGACCATTATGGTTCTGCATCAGGTATTCCATTTTCCAAAATCAATTATACCTTATAAGTTGCCCAGATTGCCCAAATGTTTAAAAATAGCTTTTAAAAATAGCCTTCTACGACATCCACGGGAGAACTTGGAGTGGCCCTATTCTACTCTGCCGGAAACCACACGGCAATATATAGTGATATATATAGTAGTAATATATATTCACGCGTTGCCCGGCGCGTACGCACGTCATATAAAAGTGATAACAGGCCGAACAAGTTCGGCGAAAGTGAAAACGGAGTCGTCGAGCTCGTGTTCCTTACATGATATCTTATACAGGTGTATGTTCGTTTGCTTACATCTTATTAAAACTGTTATTAGTATTACGGGACTTGCCGCGATTAATATAGTTTTTTTGCCTAATCTGGACTGGTCAGTGAAGTGGAGTGGAGTGGCCAGCGACCATGATGACATAAGGACCGTCGAAATATCAGGCAAAAAACGATATTAATCGCGGTACGTCCGCTAATACTATAACAGTAATTGTGACCGCGAAACTCTAAAATTATAAAATCATATATCATATATCAATAATAAAAACTGGCAACACTTTTGTAGCAAATTCAGTCCGTGATACTGCACTTCTTAAACATTTATTTTATTCTGATTTTAGTATTTGTTGTTGTAACAACTGCTGATGTATGATGTATTTCTGCTGCCGCTATAGCGGCATATATAAAGAAAAATACATCTTTGAAAATGTCAACTGTTAGCTATCACAGTTCATGAGATACAGCCTGGTAACAGCCAGACAAACGGACAGCAGAGTCTTAGTAATGGAGTCCCGTTTTTACCCTTTGGGTACGGAAGCCTTAAATCCTATATAATATACTAGTTGTGCCCGCGGGCTTCGCACTCCGTCGGAATTTTGGGACAAAGTACCCTATGACCTTCCCCGAGTCTCAAACTATATTCATACCAAATTCCATCCAAATTGGTTTAGTAGTTGAAGCTTGAAGAGGTAGCAAACAAACAAATAAAAAAACTCCCTTTCGCATTTATAATATTAGTAGGAATATAATTAGGATATCAGAATTGAAAAGATCCTGTTTTTTGAAATCGATTGAAAGAAAGCTCTGCATTTCACTAAAAGAAAAATGCCAAGGGTCCGCATGATGAAATAAGATGTCGCAACGCGACGTCTGGCAGCTTTCTCCATGATCGATGGGACCTGCGGAACCTGTTGCTGGATTGTTTTATTGTCAGGTTGTAAATATGGTGACGTAAGCACCTTTGTGGGAGGTGGGCAAGGCGTTCTTTACTTTATACTTATAAAACCAATAACTTAAGAGTCCCCTTACCCTAGACCAAAATACAACTTTCCATACAAACGTAGTCTACGTTTTATTTCGAAACGACATGCCCGATTTTGTTATATAATATTATTTTGTCTTTCAAAAGGAGGGCAACGAAACAGCTAGTAATCCTACTAATATTATAAACGCGAAAGTTTGTAAGTATGGGTGGATGTTTGTTACTCTTTCACTCGCAAACGGCTGGACCAATATTGGTAAAATTTGGTACGCAGGAATCTGACCCCCTGGATTAACAAATAGGCTACTTTAGGAGCGGGCAACACCGTAGGGCGCAGCTAGTAATTCATAAACGTGATATCTTCGCAACAATAAAATCCAGCTCAGCAATCTATTTTAAATCCCCATTACATCTAAACACAACATCGTGATACACAATCGTGCTCCCAATCGAAGGTGTGGATAATCGCTTGACCTTTACGGTGGCCTTCGATCGTGGAACTGGGCTGTTTATGGCAATTTTCTGGTGAACGGTGACTGCCGTGGCCTGTGAGTTTGTACGCGTTTAGCCTGTGTCAAAGATAAGTACCTGGGCGACCGAGCTTTGCTCAATTATATCATATTCTGCGTGGAAAGAAAAACGCATGAAAACTTGAAAACACGCGTTTTCCCAAACATAAGACTAATCTAGATCGATTGTTTACCCTCGAAAACCCCCATATACCACATTTCATCGAAATCGTTAGAGCCGTTTCCGAGATCACAGAAATAAATTTATAAATAAATATACAAGTATAAGATATTATAATCGGCTAGTTTCCTACAATTCAAATTAGATACTTTTTTCTCAACGCCAATGGGATTTGTATGAAATAGCACGTCGTGACGTCATAGATAAATAAATTCTCGGCGATTTAATTCCTGAAAAACCTAACCTTAACAGGCCTCTCAATACAGACCCTTATCATAAATAATCATGCTTCTTAACATACCAGGAAAATTTGAGTTTTTAATGCCTCAAGTAATTTTCGTCATGTATACTTCAATTGGAAAATTATCATAAATATTACTCTCTATGTACTTTTTACAAATTTGTTTACAAGGCATTCCCTCAGTACAACATTTTCAGAGAAGAATTTCAAATTAATAACTCTGACCGCTGATTTAAAATCACTGTTTCCGAGAACCACCTTTGCATATAATCTTCCTGTCTCTGTCATGAATCTCATTTAGTATATTTGTTAGCGGGATGTCTTCCTCTCTACACATGACATGTTAACAAAATAGTAGTAGCACCATCGAAACCTCGTGCCCAGATTGAGTCATCGCCGATGTACCAACAATGGCCGACCCAGCCAATCGACCAGATCGGAATGCGGGGTCATCGACCACTTTCATCACTTTCCACTTCTACAGCCTCTGCCAGCTGGTCGAATGCTGACCTTTGCTTAGTTGAATATTTAAAAGGCTTTTTTGCGACTATTCCAGTCGCAGTTTTTATTTGAAAAATTAATTGTATTAATTTATCATTATGTCAACATTCGTATTTGTCACTTTAACTTGGTTTAAGCACAGATAATATAATTTTAAAAGCTTATTATAACTTACTTATTTTTGGGCTGACTATAAAAAAAAAACTTTTTGTGTTCGGTTACGGATTATGTTACTTATGTATAAATAATAAAAATAATTCAGTAAAATACCGTATTTCTTTCAACGGTCGTTTATAAAAAAATTTAACGGTCTGTCTAAATAATACCTGAAGATTAGCAAAATGTGAATTATCACCATAATTACGATTAAATAATTCGCATTAACATACCTGAATATTAGAGTTTTTTAATCGCCATTTTTTGTTGTTTATTTTTTTTACTTTTTAATTAAGTAATTTAATTAATTAAGTAGTCAGGTAAATTTAAGGCCAGGGACAGAGAGTTATGGCGGTAAAGAGAGATGAACGGTTGTTACAATAAATTATGGTGGCCTCTTTTACATCGCTGTGACAAAAAGAAACAAAAGTAAGAAACTTCCTTATTTTATAAAATTAAGATATTAATGATTATAATGATAATTTAAATTACCACGGAACCCTAAAAACAAGACCACGATAAAACTAATTACACTCTAAAAGCATTACACAATACTGAACAATTAAAATATTACTTGAACTGTTTACGTCATTTAAAATTAATTATTATACGTGTTTGCGGAAACATCTAAAAATATATATACTTGATATGATCTACACCACTTAGTAGTCTCATACGAGAAAGTATAGTATATATTCTTACATATACAATTAACATTATAATAATTGTAAGATCGAAATCTTTTAATGAAATGAGTAGCATGTAAATCTCCATTTAGTTCACGCTTCTTGACTTTTTAAACCGTGTCAGTTTCCTATAGTTTCGACCCGATAAGAATTGCATTAGTCACTTTCTATGGTGTTTGACACCTTGCTTATTTAAACAATTAATTAATTTACTAGGTTATAGACGATGTGTCTATTTCAGGCACTGTTAAATTTTTGAAGTGAAAACTTCTTTAGCGGCGTTGTGCACTTTTTTTGGAATGGGTAAAAAATGTTAGACTCGCGTCAGGACACGTGGCCTGATCGAAAATCCGTAAGACGGCGCAGGGCGCTTGCGCGAATGTTCGTGTGTGTTTATGTTACAGCGTGCTACGCGCATCCATGGATGGTGACAGCTGATGGCTCGACCGTCTGTGTAGTGGCCATACTGCTGTGTATTTGAAAATGAATTTGGTCATGCTTGTGACATTTGTGACAGACTGTGGTTCAGAAAAGATTTGAAATATTTTATACTGATAATTAAAGCAATTCGTGCAAAATTATTCCCTAACCATTCCAAAATATCAAAAATGCACAACGTTAATATTCAAGTTTTCACTTCTGCCGGCACTCCCAGAGTGCAACCCGTCGTTTTTTTATTAGTCACTTCTCATATTCACGAAATATTTAATTGACTACTATAATTGTTTTAGAGTCACTTTGTTTGTGAGTAGCCAATTGACCAGTCTATTTTTAAAGCAGTTCATAGATGGGGCAGACACTATTTTCTCAGGCATTAACTCGGTTGTACAAAAAGTTTCATTGTGATTTTTATGGAATGGTTTCCAACATTATAATAACACCAGGTCCAACATAAATGCTCTGTCTGCCCCATTAGGGATAAAGACGTGATAGTATGTATGTATAAATAAATTCACTTTAGTGGTAGACCCAAGAAGTGTTGTCTTAATGTCGTCAAGGATGATGATAAGCGTACCAATCGTCTTACAACCGAGGATGCTCAAGACCGTGCAAAGTGGAGAAGCATTACAGCTTAGGATGCAACTGGGTTTACGCTTAGATGAGAAAAAAAATGCCACCTTAATATTAGTCTGACTTACGAAAGTGCCAGGATTAGGCGAGGCAACCCTATACATTTTGGCACTTCTTGATAAGGACTATCGAATGTACGTACTTAACTGCTATTCGATGAGATAATTACACCCAAACAAATATCACTTTTTGCTCACTGTACAAAATGCTCCAGATTATGCCCAGCCAACGCTATACATTAAGGCATATTTTTGAAGTGAAAACTTCTTTAGCGGCGTTGTGCACTTTTTTTGGAATGGGTAAAAAATGTTAAACTCGCGTCAGGACACGTGACCTGATCGAAAATTCGTAAGACGGATGGAGAGTAGACAGCTGGCGCGGCGTAGGAGAGGGAGTATCCCCCTCTCTTTCTACGGCGCGGCGAAAATGTATGCCTGCGCCTGCTGTTTCGTATATCAAAAATGCACAACGTTAATATTCAAGTTTTCACTTCTGCCGGCACTCCCAGAGTGCAACCCGTCGTTTTTTTTAATATGCAACACCCTACATATGTCACATTTTGCTACCGAAACCTCCGACGTGACAGCCTGGCATTATGACCACTATTCCATAGAGGTCAATTCAGTGTTAAATCAAATCTCTTCATATTTTCTCTCTTCCTCACTCTACAGTTTCGGTCCAATAATAATTGTATGGTTCGTTACTTTCCATGGTCTTTTGACATCGTGAACGCTAAGTAGGGGCTTTATGGGAGCCGAAATCAGCATGTCAACGTTCACTTTCTACTCGGAACTTTCTATTGATTCAGTTTTCTATTAATTGCGGATTAAAATAACTAATGATAACTATCGTTAGATAGAAAATAATTTTTAGATCTTCATATCGCGATGAGGATAGGAGAATGATAAATTAACCCATTAGCCAAACAATCCTATAAGACAAGTAGAGTGATTTAAAACTGGACAGTATTTAGAATTACGCAACTATTTAACTGATTTCTAAAAAGGAGGAGGTTATTAATTCGCAGAGGAATATTTTTTTTGTATGTTCACCGATACAAAAAAATCTTTTTTTTTGAAAGAGCAACTATGTCAATTTTATCAAATTTGTTGTGTAGTTTGGGAGCGAAGTCAATTTTTAGTTTAAAAAAATAGACATGTTTTTTTACAAGCTTTTATTTAGTATTTCAATTGTTTATCTGACAATCTATTTGTCATCAAATCTTGCAAGTTAAAGTAATGGTCATGCTCCTGTAGTAGAGACCAAAAAGACCTAATGATGATGATGATGAAGTTATTTTGACCCTGCCAGGTTTCCGATTAAGCTGAAATTTTGCACGCATAGGTACGTATATCGCGTGACAATGCAATATTATGATGTGGAGCTGATCTGATGATGGCGCAGGAAGGTGACCATAGGAACTCTGTAATGAAAGGATGCGACCCATCGACCCATCGAGTTTGGGTTCGTTTGACAGAGCACTTTAAACTTCTTGTTTTTCGACGACCTCCGTGGCGTTGTGGTCACCATGATAGTCCGCCACCCAGAATTTCCGGGTTCAATATCCGATCAGAGCAAGTTGGGAAATGGCCTTTTTTAAATTTTCCTGGGTCTTTGATGTTTATCTATATATGTATTTGTTATAAAATATACTATCGTTCAGTTAGTATCCAATAGCACAAGTCTCAAACTTACTTTGGGGCTAGCTCAATTTGTGTAATTGGTCTCTATATATTTAGTTATTTATTTGTTTTTTTAAAATGTACCTATTTTTATAGTAACTTGTTAACAATAAAGCCGTGGTACTCTCTCAGTCGAGTTCATAACAAAGTGATCTATCATTCACGATTACTTCATTACCCTTTACATAACCTGGTCATTGCCCCGAATTAACCTTGACTGCTGTTTCCCAGAGAAACAATGGTTTCGTAACTTTCGTTGCATCACGCTGTACATTAGATATACAGGGAGTTGTGGGTGTGCGTTGGGGGAATACTGATTTTGTTTGTTGATGAAATTATGTTTGTAGGTTTGAGTATATACAAATAGGTTCTTATGACAATCGCAGATCTTTTACAACAGCAGCACTTTCCCCAAAAACGTCAACTTACAATAAAATTATACTGATATTAAAATTAGACATGTGGACTGAGAATACATTGTTATGTCATAATTATTAATTCAGAATGATATCAATTTCACAAGCTTTTATTTATCTTGCAATGTATCTTGTATGAATGTTTGTGTGGGTCACATCTTGCAACTCAATTTTCACTCAGTTATCCTCAACCGATTTAGCTGAAATTTTGTATACTTGTGTAAGCCGGATGACAATACAATATTATGTCAATGAGCTGTTTCGATGATAGTCTGGAGATATTCGACGGAACTCAGTTATATACAACATAACCTCATTGAGTAGAACTTGTTGTATTTGTCTTGACGAGAACTTTGTGGTAGACGATGCCTAGGTTCTGATCACGGAGACGGAAGGTGATCGATGAAACTCAGTAATAAAACGACTCAACTCTATTGAGTTTCTTTGGCCTTACAATTGTACAAAAAATGTATTTTTTTCAAAAAACTTATCATCTACCTATTAAGTACTTTAATGTCAACAAAAGAAACAACATAATTTTTTAGATAATTTAAAAAAATTATAAGCACTACGGTTTCTTTCGTTGTAGTTACGAAGTTTTTTTTTTCTATAATTATTGAAAGAAAATAGAATACGCAGTGACTATGTCACCACCGTGAGGTATACACGATTGACTAATTTTGATCACAGCTATATGAAATTTGATAATATTGTGATACTTTTAGTTTTAGTTGCTGAGAACTGCTATTACAAAGGGGCTACCTGAATTTTCCGGGGTCCAGTGGCGCACTCATTTAAAATAAATGATTTGAAAGGAAACGATGATATCATTTAAAATGTCGACTTGATCAAACCCTAAATAACCCTTTTAACTATTTTATGAACTACTGTTCATAATTTAAAGTGCGAACGTGAAGCTTTTCTACGCACATTAGCTAAAAGTGGCCATTTTTCGCAAATGTGCGTAGAAAAGCTTCACGTTCGCACTTTAAACAATAACAAAAAACGTGTTGTTATATATCAAATAAATTATTTTTCTTTCTCTCTTTCTTTTACTTTGGGAAATGCTCCTTATATTTGCAAGCAAAAACCAGTATGTGTTTATATAACAAGTGCTTCCCATGACCTTCCCCAGCAATCAATTAAGCGGTGCGGTCGCTTTCACCGGTCACGATCATTGCCAATGACTTGTTCACAATTCGGCGACTCGACCTTTGGTCATTACTACCACAAAACCGCAGGCGGTAGCTAGTGAGTTGTCTTTTATTTTCTTTTTGTTTCTTTGGTCTATTAAAAGTTTGCTCTTCTAGAAGATGGTATAAAGTTTGTTACATATAGGTGTAGGATGAAAGAGTTTTGAATGGAAAGGAACGTTCGGTATGTAAGACAAGGATAATTGATACAAGTAAGATGGTGTGAGAGAGAAAGGAAAAAAAGGAGTGATCAGGGTTACGGAATGAAATGAAAGATTAGTAAAAAGACGAAAAATAAGATGTAAGACGTGTTTTAAAGATAAGTTTAAGTTTTAAAAACGAAAGACGTGAAGACGATTTTGTAAAGTTTAGTTTTAAAGTTAAAAGTTGAATATACTATCAGTTTTATTATTATCTCAAACAAGTATTTCTTTCTGAGGATCTTCCTCAGCCCCATCCCCACATAGGTATATAAAAAAATCAACCTTCCGCATCCCGCAATATTCTTGGAGGATGTATGTGATCGGTACCATGGACTAAAACTTGCCACTTGGTAAACAAGTTATTATAAAAAAAAAAACAAAACAGAAATCTGAGTGTCGTGGAATATTCGGTAGAAACAAACCCTAAAAACAACCCCAAAAAATTTCATCCCGTAAAAAGTGCGTGACGGAAAAAAAATTACACTTTTTTCGCCGAGCCCTTAGAATCTAACTCACGGCGTTGCAGATATTGTTTAGAGATTGTAGTGCTATAAAACAATAATAAAAAAGTACTGTTTTTTTATTATTTTACAGCTATTTTTTGCACTGGATGAAGACAGTGGGCAAACAATTTAAACATTAATCTATTTGACGATACATAAGATAAACCCAGTAATTTTTGAACTCTTTATTTTTCGACTAGCCGAAGCCCGCGACTTCGTTCGCGTGGACTTTATGTCTCTGGAAAATGCTCATAAGGCTGAACAACTTTTGCTAAGGCGGCATTTTTATATCTCTTATAGTTTAGCTGGACCATTATGGTTCTGCATCAGGCGTTCCATTTTCCAAAATCATTTATACCCTATATGTTGCCCAGGCTTAATAGCTATATAATAAAAAAAGTTTCATTTGAATCCGTCCAGTATTTCCGGAGATCAGCGTGTACAAACAGACAAACAGACATACAGACAAACAGACAGACATTTTTTTTAAATTCTTACTCTATTACTACGTCTCCATCGCCCCCAATATTTTTTTTGGAAATATATTTAATGTACAGACACACTTTTTTTACTGTTTATTATATTATATGTATAGATATAGATATCATTGCTTCTCTTAATGCAGAAACTATCAATAGGGTATCGATAGTGCAATACTGTGGATACTATCCTAAAAAGTCGATAGTAAACTATCGATCTACATTATAAAAAACAATACTATCGATAGGTACTATCGAAAGTATCAATAGTTTACACCAGTGGTTCCCAAACTTATTTTGTCTACTGCCCACTTTGAGAATAAATATTTTTTTAGCGCCCCCATTTTTTTACCTATTTAAAAACCAGCCAACTGATACAGGAATGCACAATTCGGGTTATTTAACAAAAACTTGTTAAAACATGATAGATATCTACGAGTACTAATAACTATTAAAATGCGAAAGTGTGTCTGTTGCCTTTTTATTTGTTTGTTTGTGTTTACTTTCATTACGAAACGGAGCGACCGATTGACATGATTTTATTTTTTTCTATATTCAATAAAATAGGACAGATATATGAACTACGCGGAGAGAAATATAGAACCGAGTTTGAGCAATCTTTTAATTCATATTAGTTGATGTTCACAAGTTGTTGTTGAGAGTCGAGAGCTCTTGCAGTCGTTGTTTAAGAGGCCTCCTAGCTAAATAAAGCTCCTAGCAAGAAAAAACATTTTCTTTCTGGGTCTCTTACCGCCCCCCCTTAAGACCTGCAGCGCCCACAAGGGGGCGTTATCGCCCACTTTGGGAAAGACTGATCTACATTATAAAAATCAATACTATCGATAGGTGCTATCGATAGTATCAATAGTTTACACTATAGATAGCTAAACTTATCGATGGGCTTTCAATAGTTGATTATAATATAGAGCTCACAACAATAGACCGAAATAACCTTGGCCGAATAACTGATTAACACAAAACCGTTCTTCACTGCTCTGTTTAAATAATTACACTTCGACGAGGAACGGTTGGCCGAGAGCACCGTTTTTCGTTTAACGGCCGCACAATTTTTTCTTCACCGAGTAACTGTTACACAGAAACGCCGTTGATCCCTTGACGGTTGAACAAAATTTCCTTCGCCGACCAACTGTTAGTCCATAAATCCATTCACCGACCAACTGTTGGGCCAAAAATCCTTTCGTCTCTTAACGGTCCAACAAATATTGGTTTGCCGCTGACCTGTACGCCAATGATACTATCCATCCAAATCTTAGACAATCCCACGGGATCCTCGCATTTTCTAATAATATATTTTATAATCATAATACTAGAATGTTTGTTTACCTTGCTTGCCTTCTACACCATTAATCATTACATACGATATATATATCAAATTCGCTTTCAGTGTAAAAAGACCGGATCTAACATCTAGGTCTAAATGACCATGTAACATAATGGACCATTCATGCAGTGAAAATCTTACGTCGATTATCCTAGATTTCTAAAAGGGGAAACTGTTCCAACGGCGACTATTCTAGACTCACTTCGTCTCATATGTCTTTACAGCAAATACTTAATTCTATACTTAACTTGTGTTTTTTTTTATAAACAAATAACTATGCATTGTCAAAATTATTTTAAAGTTAAAAAATTCATACTATAATTATCAAAAGCAGTTTAACAAAATAAACCTAAGCTGTGCATTTTGTTTGCTTTCCATTGGAATTTAGTTACTTCGGAAAGCAAGTAAGTGAAGTCATATGACCATATTTTTAAGGTCAAGCCTACTAGTATATTTTCAGGAACATATTTTTAACCGACTTTCAAAAAGGAGGAGGTTAACAATTCTTTACGAATGTCACGATCTTTTTTTATGTATTTATTGTTCACCGATTATTCGAAGGCGCCTAGACCGATTTGGAAAATACTTTTTTTATTTTGAAAGGACGTATTTTTCAGTTAGTCTCCTAGAAATTGTATTAAAACCTTAGGTTGTGTAGTTGGGGCGAGAAAGTTAGTTTAAAGTTTTGACAAACTGTACTTAATAATAATAAGTATCATGCGTTGGCAGATGGGTGAAGGTCAACCCCTCTTTTATCTTATAAACAGTATACAGCTAGAGATAAAAATACGAGTATATAAACGAGTCTACAACTAAATCTTCACCGTATATAGTACTCTAAACGTTAGTGAAAGCCACATCTAACTAAAATACTAATAAAAGCACTGGAAGGCTTCAATTTAACACAATAAATCCACTACAAATTAACAATAAAACACCAGAAACAAGGACCGTCCTACAGAACGTCGAAAGTTAAAAAATCGATGTACTGTATCCAGAAAGTATATAAAAAGATTTACGTGAACTGGAAAGTATGCTATATCGAATTACGCAATGTCGTATGTTTCTCATTGCGATGTGTGTTACTTCAACAGATTATTATAACGAATTACTTTATACCGTATGTTCCTAAGTAGGAAGCTAAAACGAGCTGCGTCCGAGTATCGACTCATATAAATTTGCGAATGATGGAAAGTGCAATTTACATATTTTTAGGTAGTCCCATAGAAATTTTATCAAAATTGTAGTTTGGGGGTAAAGTCGGTTTTTAGTTTTGAAAAATTATACTTTATAATAATAAGTTTCATCTGGTTAGCAGATGGGTGAAGGTCGACCCCTATCATATATATCTCATCATCATCACGTCTTTTTGTCTCTTCTGCAGGAGCACGACACTCTGTACTACCAGAGCCATACTTGGCCAGAGAAGCCAGAGGATATATATCTCATAAACAGTTAATATCGCTCAGAACAAAACGGACAGAAATTTTATGGAGATAAAAATATCTACGAGTATATAATGAGTTTACAACTAAATGTTCACCGTATATAGTATTCTAAACGTTAGTGAAAGCCACATCTAACTAAATTACCAATAAAAGCGCGAGAAGGCTTCAATTTAACACAATTCATCCACTACGAACCTATACTAATATTATAAAGCTGAAGAGTTTGTTTATTTGTTTGTTTGAAGCGCTAATCTCAGGAACTACTGGTTCGAATTGAAAAATTATTTTTGTGTTGGATAGATCATTTATCGAGGAAGGCTTTAGGCTATATAACATCACGTTGCGACTAAAAGGAGCGAAGAAACCGTCGAAAATGTGGAAAAAACGGGCATAATTATTAATCTTTGAGGGCTTCCGTTGCGTGCGCTGCGAAAACCGTTCGAGATACCCAAAAAATATGTATTAAAGAAATATTCCTCAAATAATCTAAAAAATGTCCACGACAGTATATGTCTATCTTTTAATATAAACTTACAATTACCGTTTTTATGATAATCGAATTTGGTCAAAATTAATGGATTATTACAAATTAGTTGTCAGAGTTGTATCAACATAATAATATTAATTTTTATCATAAAAATGTGTTATTGATTAAGAGTATGTAGTTTCAAACTTAATCGTCTAAAATAAGTCGTGGTAAAATAAGCTATAGGTAACTTATAATAATAAAGCTGAGGAGGTAGGTTTGTAAACAAAAAATAAATATGATTCCCAAAATATCTATTCCACGCGGACGAAGTCGCGGGCACAGCTAGTTAACAATAAAACACCAGAAACAAGTAGGAAGCTAAAACGAGCTTCGTCCGAGAACCAACTCATATAACTGTGCGAATGATGGAAAGTGCAATTTACTACCGAAAGCTTTAAGCTTCCTTATTCTCCGCAGATTGGATGAAAGCTAAGTAATTTGCTGTGGATGCTTCGAATGACTGGCTGAGTCGTAAAGCTTGGGGGAATAGCTGAGATGGTTTTTTGATTGCTTGTCTGAGAGTAGGGTTAGGGTCAGTTCAGACAGAGAGGAGCGGATTTTTTATGACACTTAAAGATTCAAAGATTCAATGATTCAAAGATTTAAAATTTCAAATGTTTATTCGCAGTAATTAGACACGTCATTAAGTATTATTTACACTACTTGTACAAATATAAAAAAAAAAAAAAATTTTAAAGTAGGCTACCCACACAAGCGTTTCGCAATGACCAAAGCTGAGTAGTAGTGTCTGTCACTCAAAAATAAACTTTAAACTATTATCATAAACTGCAAAGCGCGGTAGTTTATAGGTGTACACTGTAGGCTGTGGTAATACGGTCTTATTTTGGGTTATTGTAAATTGCTCGGTATTTTTTTTCCCTCTGTCTGAACTGACCCTTACCGTTTACTATCTAATATTTTTGTATAATATAGGGTGACTTTTAGTAACAAGCCAAAATTTTTATGCAAGTATTTTCTATAAAATATTATGTAAATCGATATGAGAATAGGCTATTTTACTGTGTATGTTTTTTTTGTTTATAATATTGTAAGTATATAAAACTAAAAATACCACAATTTTTTTTTAAATAGTAAGATAGCAGTGACGTGAAGAGCGCTGTACGTGCATCCTTGTTCTGTTACTTGACAGTTTCTGCTTATTTACTTATACTAATTTTGGACAAATTAAAAAAAAACATTTCGTTTTCGGTTTCGGATTATGTTACTAATTTATATGAATAAAAACTGATTAAAATACCGTATATCCGTATCTGAAGTTATAAATAACATATAATTAGTTTGTAAAGGAAGACATTATATAAATAGACCTAGGCGTTTAGAGGTGATAAGTGAAGCCTGTTCAAGTGGTTTACCTTGCGCCTACGCAGGCCTAGCTTATGTTAGTAGAAACTAGCGAGCTTTAGTACATACTTATACTGGCGCAAAACGTCTCTTTCAAAACGTTTTGCGAATCAGCCCATACTTATCCTACTATCCTACTATTATGATAAATGCGAAAGTGAGTTTGTATATTTGTTTGTTTCCTCTTCACGCTTAAACTACTGAACCAATGAAATTTGGTATGGATATAGGTTAAGACTCGGGGAAGGACGTAGGGTACTGTTTATCCCGAAATTCCCACGGGTACAGCTCGTAGGTCATATTTCTGTTATTGCCTTTTTGTGTCACTGCGGTTCACCTTATTTCTACGAGTGATATCATTCTTTTTGTGTTCATTTATGTGTGTGCCTCAGTGAGATAATAAAGAGTTCATGTATCTACCTTACTAGAGGACTAAGCACAATATGGTTTTGTTTGTGCTTAGTTTGCTTTCTTCTGCCCGTTCCCATTCCCGTTTTCGTTCCTTCTCCGTAAGAAACTTTCTTAGACTTCATCAAACACAACAAAGTAATAAAACAAAAATAGAAATCAGCCAAATCGGTTCAGCCGTTCTCGAGTTTTGCGTTTAGCAACATTAATTTTTATTTATATAGATATTGTTTGCCATAATGACTTGTTTTTGTCATTATTACCATACTTTGACATAATGTTCTTTTTCATAATGTTTGTGGTCATATCTTCTTTAACCTAAAGTTTTTGACATAATTTTGAGTCTCATAACGTATGATACAAAATCTGATATGGTCGGCAGAGTATAGTATTTATTCTGTATCCGCAGGCTTGGGATGGAAGAACGGTGCTCAAATATTCAAACTACTATGTAGTACTTACATTCACTTCATTTATACGTATTGTTTTAAAAATGTCTCGCGTACCTGTAAAACAAAATAAAAACATCGGTTGAGAAATCACTTCATAGATGTGACGTAAGAAGAGGTAAAATTATATAGATTTCGAGATTCATCATCATCAGGCCTACACTCTCCTCGCTGGTCAGACGGGTTGGAGAGGTCTCATTGATGTTTATAAGCTTTGTTTAGCTTGTATTTTCTAAGCCGCCTTCTACGTCATCCACGGGAGGACTTGGAGTGGCTCTATTCTACTTTGCCGAAAACCACACGGCAAGATAATACATTTAAGAAACCTTTGAAATTAATGTCAATTTGTAAATTAAGTACTTAGGTATATAAGGTCTAACAAAATATACTAAAACTATTATAAGAGTAAATTCAGTCCATGATACTGAATAAATTTCCCCAAGGAACATGATGATGACCACATGACGAAGAAAGTGATTAATATAGCCGAAGGACGGAGAGGCAGAGGACGCCCCCTCACGACTGGTTATGAGGACGATGGGGGTAACTCCTGACATGATTTATAATAGGGAAAATTGGCGCGTTTCACTTTTGAGTAATCCCCCTGATGCGTTGAACGAAAAAGCCACCTCTATTTTTTTTTACCATACGTATAACAAATTCAAATTCAAATTTTTATTATTATCTCCACAATCTTATCTTATATCTATTTAAAAACTATAGTAAAAGTAAATTTCAAGGTTTAATAATAAGATTGTGAGAGACTGGTGTGTCTGAACTAAGCAGCCTGTAGCCTCTCCCCACTAGGAGCTAAGTAGACTAACAATATGATAAAGTTAAAGTATACAGTTTAAAGTTATTGAAGTGAAAACTTCTTTAGCGGCGTTGTGCACTTTTTTTGGAATGGGTAAAAAATGTTAAACTCGCGTCAGGACACGTGGGCTGATCGAAAATTCGTAAGACGGCACAGGGCGAATGTTCGTGTGTGTTTATGTTACAGCGTGCTACGCGCATCCATGGATGGTGACAGCTGATGGCTCGACCATCTGTGTAGTGGCCATACTGCTGTGTATTTGAAAATGATTTTGTTGAAAATGAATTTGGTCATGCTTGTGACATTTGTGACAGACTGTGGTTCAGAAAAGATTTGAAATATTTTATACTGATAATTAAAGCAATTCGTGCAAAATTATTCCCTAACCATTCCAAAATATCAAAAATGCACAACGTTAATATTCAAGTTTTCACTTCTGCCGGCACTCTCAGAGTGCAACCCTTCGTTTTTTTTAATTCTTTGAAGGACTAAAAGAAAATAACGGATAATAACTCATATTACAGAATTTAACTTATTAACTAGTCCAAACAAGGAACTATTTAACCACGCAACTAAGCCTCCATAAAGACGCGTAAACACCAAATTTATACGGTTTCGCAAAACTTGTCCCATTACGTACAAACCCACTGACGGATTATATTACCAGTGCCCAATAAGGAATTAGCATAAAACTGGTCATGCATCACTAGTTACGAAATACCACCAAATCTTTTGTCTTTTAATTGTTTGTTTGTTTTATACAACTTTATTGTAAAAACAAAATAACGTACAAAAGATTCGAAAGAACAAATATACAATTGCGGAATTATCCCATGTAGGAATAGACTAAGAGAAGCCGTATGCAACCCTACCTCATCGAGTAGCAAAATGTGACAAATTTAGGGTGTTGCATATCAAAAAGATATGTCTTGTTGTCTTGTGTCAAGGTTGTCTGGGCATAACCTGGAGCATTGTCAACCTGCGGTAGACTGAAAGGTTTACTCAATTAAAAGGTAGAAGCGAGTACTAGATACCTTAAATGCTTTTTGTTTATAAGACTTTTTAAAATATCTTGATGATACTTTGAAAACTATAGAGTTGCACATTACTTAATAGCAAACGAGATTTAATGATAAACATACCTTCTTTATTGATTAAAACTAAATAGATATCATCATCATCTACTGTAGGATCACGCCCCTTTCTGTACTACTAGAGCCATACTCGGCCAGAGCAGTCAGAGGATTTGACATACACTCTCCTCGCTGGCCAGACGGGTAGGCCAGGTCCTTTTGATGTTGATATGTTTGGTTTAGCTTGCTTTTCTAAGTCACTTTCTACGTCATCCACGGGAGGACTTGGATCATAAATAAACCCGCGGGCTTCGCTCCTCGTAGTAGTTTCAGGATAAATTGTACCCTGTCCTTTCCCGAGTCTCAATCTATATCTATACCAAATTTCATTCAAATCGGTTTAGTAGTTTAAGCGTGAAGAGGTAACAAATAAACAAAATATACAAACTCACTTTCGCTTTTATAATATTAGTAGGAAGTGGGATTTATTTAGTTCAATCTAGGATTTTATCATTGAATGAAGGTAATTTTTTGTCATTTTAAAGCAAAAGCTACAAACTATTTCGTATTGCACAGAGATTGTTTATACGAATATACCATGGTATAAGTGGGCGTGAAGGTTGTCCTTGTAACACATATTATGCGCGTGCACGCAAATAGTATGGTTACGAGTATGTTGATACCTTTAGTGTCACATTCACATGATAATGTGCATTATAATTCAATTGCTGTTTGGACAGTGTTTAGTATAAGATTTACATCATATGTATATATGTACGTACATTGTATAATTATTGTAACATTTCGTGGAAGTGGTTCTGCGTTGGAAACAAGATGCTGGATTTATACTCGCATATACGCATGGGCTCATAACTTTTTATAAATTTATATGCTATAGGCAAATTGAAAAAAAAAATGCCGTGTGGTTTCCGGCAGAGTAGAATAGGACCACTCCAAGTCCTCCCGTGGATGTCGTAGAAGGCGACTTAAGAAATACAAGCTAAACAAAGCTTATAAACATCAATGAGACCTCTCCAACCCGTCTGGCCAGTGAGGAGAGTGTAGGCCAAAGTCCTCTGCTCTGACCTAGTATGGCTCTAGTAGTATAGGGAGGGTCGTGCTCCTGCAGTGGAGACAAAAAGACCTGATGATGATGAAGGTGATGTATCACTATGGTAACATTTTGTGGAAGTGGTTCTGCGTTGGAAACAAGATGCTGTTTATTACACTCACGCTATATGCATGGGCTTTATCAAAACTTTATAAAAAACCAGCAGTATTGCACAATATCTTTATAAATTGTAGCCTATGCGTTATTTTGATGTATATGCTATATTATTGTAAAGTTTCATTAAAATTCATTCAGTAGTTTTTACGTGAAAGAGTAACAAACATCTATCCATACTTCAAACTTTTGCGTTTATAATATTAGTAGGATTATTTGCTTGAAAATAAAACAAAAACCCCGACCACACCATCTAGTGATAAGTGGCGGAACTACGTAATATATTGATATCGTACCGCCATCTTTTATTTGTCAGGTAAATTACAAAATCCCGAATTTTAAGCGTTCACTTTTAATCGACTCAACGACTGAAACGATTTTCATCAAACATTAGGCTAAAAACCACCGCAAGGGAAATTGCTTTCACGTAAAAAAAGCCGCATCGAAAATGGTCCATCCGTTCGAGTTCTACGTTGCCACAGATAGACACATAGACAGACAGACTCAACGTCACACTTATAACACCTCTCTTTTTTGTCGGGGATTAAAAATGTTGAAACAATGAGCCAGATATATAATTAACCTATCTCTCTTTGGATTAAAACATAGTAAAATTTTGCAATTTTTATATGTGAAGATGATTGGATAGAAACAGCTCAGAGCAGAATTGAATGGAAAAGATGGAGGGAGGCCTTTGCCCAGCAGTGGGACACGTGATGGTTCGTATTATTATTGTGTTGGTACGCTTTTCAGCCACGGGTCCATGGGGACCCGGTCCTTTGAGGCGTTCATGGGGCCTAAGCCTTAAGAGGCCTTTTAGTACCTATTTATCTAAAATGTTAGATGGCTGCATCTAAGGTCTATGAGATGCACTAATGGACAGTCCTCCATAGCTGCCGAACTATTATTATACATACATACTATCACGACTTTATCCCTAATGAGGCAGACAGAGCATTTTGGGTCTTGCGGTTCTATGCAGAGCCCGGGGCCGCAAGACCCAAAAGCCACTTTTAGCGTCATGGTGGGCGAGAAGATGGAAAAGCCATCAATACAGTGATGGGTTGCTAGCCGCATCGCCAGTTAACAAGATTTGCATTTTTGCCCATTCCTTCGATCGGCTTTTACGATCTGCGTGGGAAGAGAAGCAGCTGGTACATTCTAAGTTTTTTATTTCTCCCAGACCAGCATGGGAGCAGCATAACTATTATTATTATTATTTATATTTGAATATAAATAATTTCCTGTTACAATGATTCATACAAAGTAAATAGTAGAACAAATACTAATTAGTCCTACACATATAGCCCACTACTTCATTATGACAAGGTTGTTCTAAAGTAAGCCCACGCCCACTGCTGAGCTTTGAAAGCACTTGCAAGGAGATATTGTGATAAGTTAATTAGCTTCCTACATACGACATATTCATTAAGCCCGCGACTTTGTTCGCGTGGACTTTATGGCTCCGGGAAATGCTCATCAGGCGGAACAACTTTTGCTAAGACGTAATTTTTATATTTCTTATAGTTTAGCTGGACCATTACGGTTCTACAGACTGACATTTTCAAATTCTTACTCTATTACCATGTCACATCTATATCTATATCTATACATATAATAAAACAGTAAAAAAAGTGTGTCTGTACATTAAATATGTTTCCAAAAAAAATATTGGGGGCGATGGAGACGTAGTAATAGAGTAAGAATTTGAAAAAAATGTCTGTCTGTTTGTCTGTATGTCTGTTTGTCTGTTTGTACACGCTAATCTCCGGAAATACTGGACGTATTCGAATGAAACTTTTTTTGTTATATAGCTATTAAGCCTGGGCAACATATAGGGTATAAATGATTTTGGAAAATGGAACGCCTGATGCAGAACCATAATGGTCCAGCTAAATTATAAGAGATATAAAAATGCCGCCTTAGTAAAAGTTGTTCAGCATGATGAGCATTTTCCAGAGACATAAAGTCCACGCAAACGAAGTCGCGGGCTTCGGCTAGTTGAATATATTTCCAATTATTTTGAAAGAAATATCAATGAAAAAAGTGTTCCTCTTTCAATTTTTGTTTCTTACATACCAGTGGCGTTGCGTGAGAATTTAGGCTAGTACAGAAGCTATTTAACTATAAAACAAATTAAATTAAATACGAAGTCGTTCCATTTTCTGATTATTTTTATTAAGTTAGTGTGAGTAATATGTAGGGTTTATACATTTATCATAGTGAGTGTATTTCAATAACCAGAGAGAATTTTCGGATTTGAATGTGTGGGTGTGTGCAAACCAGTCATGTATGTTAGAAGCCCCTAAGGAAACTCGATGGGAATCGGCTTCTAAGCAAGCTCCGTCACTGTTACATATTCTTTTTGAGCTTTATCGCAAAGAAAACTCGGATTCAGCAAAAGCATATAAAGTAAGCATTTTAAATGTTTCATACAAAAGACATCAACGAGCATCATTATAGTTAACTATAATGATGAATTTAAATTCAGTTTGTTTTAACCGCTGACACACAAGGGTGTTATAAATTTAACGCTAACGCCTGTCGGTCTGTCTGTCCGTAACATCGTAGCGCTCGTACTGATAGACCGTTTTAGACGCGGTTTTTTTACGTAAAAGTGCGGTACAACTTTCCCCAAGGAACGTATGTCGAAATATGAAAAACATTTTTTGGCTTTCTATACAAACTCGGATCAGCTGATCAACTTGTATTGGAGGTAAAAAATTACTTTTCATATTTCGATACGTGTTCCGTGGGGAAAGTTGTTCAGTATCATGGACTGAAGTCACCCTTAAAATAGTTTCAGTATATTTTCTTACATCTTGTATACAATTAAAAGAACACATATGTAATATTCTTCTTCTTATATTTAAGAGCTGGGCTCTTGTCGGTGGAGTGCTTTCCATGTCTCTCTTCCTTCCGCTAAGATCTTAACCTCTTTATATGTTTTCACGTTTAATTTTTCTTTTATTTGGTCTATAAATTTTCTTATTATATTTCTTATTATTTATAGAACCGCAAGACCCGAAATGCTCTGTCTGCCCCATTAGGGATAAAGACGTGATAGTATGTATGTATGTATGTATGTATGTATGTATGTATGTATGTATAAATTTTCTTCTGGGTTTTCCTACTCATCTCTTTCCTTCTATTTTTCCTTTCATTATTGTTTTAAAGAACGCATCGTGGCGTAGTAGATGACCGAACATTTTCCCTCTTCTATTTTCTATAATTTGTATTATTTGTCTTTTCTCTCTACACACGTTATATTTTATCCAATCAATTTAAGTAGGCGTAAGAAAAACTGGTTTATTATGTAAGGAATTGGATCAAATTTTATGACTCAAGACATAATATTAAGTTTTGTTGACTGCTTGTTTGAGTATCGAGGAAACTATAATTTTTACGGTTAGACAGTCATGCTTTTAAATGTTCTTTTTTAATATATTTTTTTAAATCTACGGCTTAAGTCTTATATTAAGTAGGTATAATTTTGTTGTCAAATAATATCAGCCATGTGAGAGTCGGACTCATGCACGAAGGGTTCCGTGCCACTATCTAATCGTATATAAAATCACGTTTTTTAAACAACAAACGTAATAATACTCCCATACCATACCCCACTTGAATATGGATTTTATTCTGTTTTTAGTATTTGAGGTTATAGCGGCATCAGAAATACATCATTTATTTAAATTGCAACTGTCTAGCTATCACGGTTCATGAGATACAGCCTGGTGACAGACGGATAGTGGAGGTTTAGTAATGGGTCCCGGTTTTACCCTTTGGATACGGAAACATAAAAACAGGAGAGGTGTTTGTTATCATCCTTTTTGAGAAATCCTATCCTATCCTACTTATAATGTAAACGTTTGTAAGTATAGATGGATGTTTGTTACTCTTTCACGTAAAAACTACTGAATGGATTTTAATGAAACTTTACAATAATATAGCTTATACATCAGAATAACACATAGGCTACAATTTATAAAGATATCGTGAGAATTTAAATCCTGCGCAGACGAAGTCGCGGGCACCAGCTAGTTTCACTGACATTCATGTAGTATCTTACCCTATTTTAGCAAATTACATTCAAACAAAAGTGTTAGATGCAAGTCATGCAAGTTCACCTGACATCAAGGCTGTACACCCCATCAAAAAGCAAGCTCTCATTGTATGTAGATCGCCTTCCGTGAAGGATAACCTGCGTTGCGATATGTACATTTGAATAGGACCATTATTTTGGTAACAAAGAGTTTGTAGACCAATTAAGAGAGAGACAAGGTGGTTGTTGCGAATACCTATTTAAATACTTAATTAGGTACGAATAGAAGGTTATCTTTCTTGATAGGTATCGGCAAAGATAATATAATTACTGGATGTTTATCTATATATGTATTTGTTATAAAATATAGTTTCGTTGAGTTAGTATCCCATACTTTAGGACTAGCTCAATCTGTGTGATTTGTCCCTGTATATTTATTTTTATTTATTTATTAATTACTGACGTAACAGATACCCAACGCCGTAGAAACTATTGGCCCGTAAGTAGGAAAAACTGGAGTTGCGGGGTAGGCACACAGAGATGGCAGCACACACAACTAGCAAAAAGTGACAAAGAAAGTGGCGATGGGTAGGCATGCCGATACCATGCCTATCCATCACCTTATAAACACAATTATTTCTCTACCTTGTCACTAGATGGCGCTAGAGGTAATAATTAAAACATTAAAATCTTTTATTTCTATTATTTAAATAAAGTAGTACTACTTTATTTAAATAATAGAAATAAAAGATTGAGAAAGAAAGTCTAATTAATTAAATATGACTTATATGAAAATCAATAAATATTTTTAAAGCATATTTTTAACACTTTGCCACTTTTTGCTAGTCGTGTGTGCTGCCATCTCTGTGTGCCTCCCCGCAACTCCAGTTTGGCTACTTACGGGCCCTCCAATAGTTCTATGGCGTTGGGTATCTGTTACGTTTGTAATTTGTTTTGTTTTTTCTTTATTAGGGAAAACAAACAGTAGTACAGGAGATAAACATACAGTTTTTTTAAATATAACTCTAATTATACTACCAATGCGCAATGTTGCAGGAAGGCGTTGGATGCAGGCCGCTTCCGATCGGTCGGTTTGGAGATCCTTGGGGGAGGCCTATGTCCAGCAGTGGACTTCCTGTGGTTGATATGATGATACTACCAATATCGTTAACCACAGCTTACTATTAGCAATAGTATAGCAATAATATTATCTTTGGTATTATTTAATTGTACTCCAAATGGTCATTGGAATCAGAACGTCGACGAGGAATCCGTTGCACTAATCGGTTTCCCAACATCTCGTACCATAGCGTTCCATAGCTGGAACCCAATTAGGTTGCGACATGTCTGTCCGTCCGTATTTATCTACTAAGCAACTATTACACGTTTCCTAACAAAATTTTGGCTTATTGTGGATGCCGGGATTTAAATGACCCAGTTTAATGCTTAGAACTTAACAATTTCTTTTTCAGGATAACTAATTATTGGCAAACTAAAAAAGTTTACAAGAAAAAACTTTCAAAACAACGTCTTCGAATAATCAGTGAAGGTATGCCCCGCGTAAATGTACTGAATATACATAAATAACCGGCCAAGTGCGAGTCGGACTCGCGCACGAAGGGTTCTGTACCATTATCTATAAAAATCAAGGTTTTGTCTTTGTATGGGAGCCCCCTTAAATATTTATTTTATTTTAGTATTTGTTGTTATAGCGGCAATAGAAATACATAATTTTGTAAAATTTTCAACTGACAGACAGACGGACAGACAGCGAAGTCTTAGTAATAGGGTCCCGTTTTTACCCTTTGGGTACGCAACCCTAAAAAAAGATCGTGACGGATTTATAACCCGCTCCTTTTTTGCAAGTCGGTTTAAAAATAGTGTTTATGTAAATTTAACTTGAAAATAGAAAGTATTGTCTGCATGTAGCTTATAACTACAGTGTTAACTGTTGACTAAACTTACGTCAAAATCAAAACATTACAACATCGATTACGAATTCCAGTTATTTTTAGGGTTCCGTACATGAATTTTACTCCATTGTCTACAACAGTAGATACTCGAAAAAGCAAATGAAAAGATTTCTTTAGGGTCGGCCTCGTATCGAGCTCCTGCAGTGGAGACAAAAAGACCTGATGGTGATGATATACTATTGTATTTACCATTTTTTCTGTGTACTATATAACTATATTACTTTTATCTTGCAATCCACATTTATATTATCTGTATAACTCACAGGTATAATTTGTAGTTGATGAGCAATAAAGATTAAATAAAAATAAAATCAAAACTTGGTAGAAAGTATCGCCTGATGTTTATATGATGATCGTCATCATCATCATCAGGTCTTTTTGTCTCCACTGCAGGAGCACGACCCTCTCTGTACTACTAGAACCATACTTGGCCAGAGCTGTCAGAGGATCTAGTATATACTCTTCACGCTGGCCAGACGGATTGGTCTCATTGATACTTATTAGGTTTGTTTAGCTTGTGTTTCCTAAGTCACCTTCTACGACATCCACGGGAGGACATGGAGTGGCCCTATTCTACTCTGCCGGAACCACACGGCAGTTGGGATTATTCTTCATTATAAAAAGTATGAACCTCTATACCCTTCTTGTGAGTAATTGACCTATCTTCTTATTCGCTGGTTGACTGGAAGAGATTCCATTATGGGATAAGTCCGCCGTTGTCAATTTATTCTATTTTTATTGTGTTTTGCATAGTGCAATAAAGTTATTACAAACAAACAAACAATCGTAAAATAATACAGAAGTAAATTGTACAGAACCCATGTTTCGGCCCAACTCACGCTCAATCGGTCTTTATTTTTTGTTGTGCTTTCGCCGAAAACCGGTCAACTTTCTTCATTACGTTTACTTGCGCGTTCGCGTTATCTTTTGTTTTTCATCGTCGTACTAATCAACCGATTACGCAAACCCGCTATGTCGTAATGCGAATTTGGAGCATTTGATTTAGATATTTCTCACTGTTGAATAGCGCATTTTTAACTGAGATTTTTGGGAACTGGTACGTGGTTATGGCGTTAAAACACGATTGTTAAGTCATATTACGTCTTTGTTTTGTAACATGGTATATTTGTGAATGTTACTAGTTAATTAAGATAGTTGTCAATTAGTGTTAATTGAAAGTGAGGTAATTTAGCTGAGTCTGGCCAGCGAGGAGAGTGTAGGCCAAATCCTCTGGCCAAGTATGGCTCTGGTAGTACAGAGAGGATCGTGCTCCTGCAGTGGAGTCAAAAAGCCCTGATGATGAACTGATACTCGCAGCGTTGCCCGTGTGGTAATATTTTCGACAAATCCGACGGAAACCTTACATTTTTTCCGGGATAAAAAGAACCATAACCATGAGTAACCTTTCAACCCTCATTTTAATTCCAAAACGACTTTCTTAGTACACACTTACTTTAAAATTTTAATAAATTATCCTCGGTCCAGCGCTGCCCCCGTTTGAAATAAATTATTTGAAAGGATACGGAGATATAATTTAAAATTTAGTCTTGACCAAGCTTTAGATAACCCATAAAACTATTTTATGAACTACTGTTTAGAGTTTAAATTGAAACGTGAAACTTTTCTCGCACATTATCAAAAAGGAATTACGTTCAGTAGTTTATAAAATAGTTTGAAATTCAATAAATAATTCATTTCAAATGGACTCAGCATTGGACCCCGAAAACTTTTGGCTAGACATAGCGTATAGCTGTGCGTTGATCGATCAGTCAGTGAATGAGTCAGCCAATTTCTTCTTTTATATATGTATATAGATGTCCACGGATACAGTTAAATTATAAGAACGATTCACATATTACATTTCTGTCAGTCATATGAAAGTCCTATTACATTCTCGATTCGTCGAGATGATGGATAGATCTACATAACAAAATGGACGTGAGTGCGTTGAAATAAAATTGGTTTTGTAAGACTTGTGAAATCGTTGGAAGCTGTCAATATTAGCTACACATATAATGCGTTTGATTTAGATATTTCATGATTAATGATTTTTGTAAGCCTTTTAGAAGAAATGGTCTTAGGAAATACAAGCTAAACAAAGTGAATAAACATCAATGAGACCTCTCCATCCTAACCCAATAAAATTAATCTTTAGCCATAATGCGCACCAGCTCTTAGGCTTGCAGGCGGTTGGGGATTTCTTTATTATTTATTTATTGATATTTTTTCATTGCTAGTTACTTAAAAGCTTATTCGAAAAGAAACTAGCTTCCCGCCGTCTGTCCGTCTGCACTGATTTTTGAGTCACAAGATAACCCTGATTCAAGAGGAAGGTTCACATATATGTCCCATATCTGGAGTGGGCCACTAGCATAGGCACTTCATAGAAGCGGAGCATCATTAATGCCTACTACTACTACAAACGAAACTAATACATGCCTGAACAAGGCGAGAACGGGGAAGAGGTGCGGGGAGTGGGGACGCATATTGCGTGGGACCTTAGAAGATTCCGTTCTGTATCATCATCATCATCATCAGGTCTTCTTGTCTCTACTGCAGGAGCTCGACCTTCTCTGTACTACCAGAGCCATACTTGGCCAGAGGAGCCATAGGACTTAGCCTACACTCCCCTCGCTGGCCAGATGGTTTGGAGAGATCTCATCGATGTTTATAAGCTTTTTTTAGCTTGCATTTCCTAAGTCGCCTTCTACGACATCCACGGGAGGACTTGGAGTGGCCCTATTCAACTCTGCCGGGAACCACACGGCAATACACATGTGTAATTATTCATTCTTCATATAAATACACATCCGAAAAGTTTTCCGCCGCACCGAATTGCGACGCGCAGTGAAAACGGCTATGCTCTAGATGCGGCTTCCCGCGGAAAGCCGCCGGTCGATGTACCTGAGGAATTTGCGCGTTTCCATTCGCCCACGATGCGCTCAGATATCTTATGCTGACGATGTGCGTGCAGGTCTCACAAACAAGATGCCGTGCATGTCAATCTCTTAACACTGTATTTAGCGATATACGCGTGCATGCAAAATTTCAGCTCAATCGAAAACTGGGAAGTGTGTCAAATTTTACTTGCAAGACCGACAGACAGAAAAACAGACAACGGCACAGGTAAAACTAAATAAAAGCTTGTAACAATACACGCGATGAGGCGCGTGATGATACTTCTTCATCTTGATTTTATATCGTCTGCCCTATAGTCTACCTCTCGGAAGACATCCTTCCAATGAAATCCATTATGTGGCCATCAGTAGCGTGCATTTTAAAAGACATATAATTTTTTATATCCTGTGCCACCCTAATATCATAATATCGGATACTATCGAAAAAAATATTTTGCTTGATATGTAGCCATTCTTGTTATTTATGTAAGATTAGTGACTATCCTGTCAAAAATTATTTATGCACGTCACTGATGGTTATGTGCATCCATTTTTCTGGTTACAGGCATTTGAGGTAACCACGTTAAGTATAAGTTAGTTTCAAATTCAAATGATCTTTGACCAGTGTGGCCACGGTGATTCTTATGTTGTAGTTCCTCTATGGTACAAAAGCTAGGGTCGCTGACCAGACCAGACCTGACCAGAGTCGCTGGAAAGCGCTGGATGCAGGCCGCTCTTGATCGGTCATTTTGGAAATCTTTGGGAGAGGCCTATGTCCAGCAGTGGACGTTATGCGGCTGAAATGATGATGATGATGACAAAAGCTAGGGCAGTTCGGACACAACATGACGTGGTTTCAAATAACGTAACGTGTGAGTGTGGACACTGTTACCCCACTGATCTAAATGGCTGGCGAGTGTATCGCACGGCGCACGCGACGTTAACATTTTATTTATAACGAACCTGTTATGGTATTTGTTGGGAAACACTTGTTATAACACTGTTATAGCACGCAGGATTTAGAGAAATAGTTTTAAGTTACGTTATTTATTGATTGCACAATATTTTGATTAGTTAAGTACATAAATAGTTAGAAAACTGACTTTATTTTTATTTAAATTAAAGAACTTAAAATGTTTTTTTAGTTAACCATTTCTTATAATAGTTTTAGTTTTTAGTAACTATAAACTAAACGTTAATTGAAAAAAAACTTACACATAAACATTTAAAAATGATAATTATTTTATATGTTTGTCATATGTTGCTACGAAGATTGTCTAGTTTATATAATTTTCGAATGATAAAGTTGTAGTAAAAAAAAGTATATATATTTTTGGAATTATAACCGATTTATCAATTTATCGGGATATTACCCGGATTACTCGAAGATACATTGACTCAATTTGGAAAAATCTTTTAAAAAGGCTTACTTGTTACGCGGTATATTAATTTTATCAAAATCGTTTGTGAAGGTTTAAATCGGTTTTTAGTTTTGAAAAACTATTAAAGTTATTTAAAAAGGCACTTACCTATTTTCGATCAAAGCTAACGTGAGACTAACATGATTATACATTTGAAAGTAGCTCGAGAAGTGAATTGAAATTTTCCAATGTTGATTGTACGTTTGATTGTTTAACTAAGAGTACCTTGTTTTGAGATTAGACTTCGTCTATTCTATTAGAAAATTGAATGGATCACAAATATATTACTCATCTATTGAATTTGCTTATCCATACAATGAATTGCGATCAATGAGTTTACGTAACATTGTTTTCATTCAATTCTGCCGTGTGGTTTCCGGCAGAGTAGAATAGGGCCACTCCAAATCTTCCCGCGGATGTCGTAGAAGGCGACTTAGGAAATACAAGCTAAACTAAGCTTATAAACATCAATGAGACCTCTCCAACCCGTCTGAGCGAGCTAATCTTCTGGGCCGAGTATGGCTCTGGTAGTAACAGAGAGGGTCGTGCTCCTGCAGTGGAGACAAAAAGACCTGATGATGAAAATGATAAAGTATTTTGCGATTTGGAAAGTATTTTATTATACTAAAATGCCGACGGACATCCGTTAATATGCAATGTATTGAGAAGAATACATTAATAAAATTTAATATGCATTTCTATGTATAAGTATAAGGGAAATCGCTTGCAAATTTTTACAACATCGCATATATTAATATGTAATAATGAATAAGTAATACTATATTCGTAATCTTAATAGCTAAAAGTCATTGTCAATGTTGTTGTAAAATAGGTGCTCGAGAGAAAGAGGGAGATTAAGTATTAATCGATAAGTCATAAGTCATAAGTCATTTATTCGCATACATGTAAGCATAAAGTTAATAATACATTGTGCAGATCAACATGTACCCAGTTTGGGTGTAGCAAAATGATAATAATATTTTTATTTAGATAAATATTTACACGTCTTGATTTACTTACGCATACCAAGTTTATTTTTCCGTGGACGTGAGATGGAGTACTAGTACGAGCAACAACAAGCTAAATCTATGTTCTAAACTTGTCGTTTAAGAATTCATCTACAGAATAATAGGCCTTAGAGATCAGTAGTGATTTTAAATGTGATCTGAATATGGTAATAACTGGTAATTACTTTTACAGCTGAAACAGAGGGCGGAAGATCTCACAAATCGTTTAAATAGTCTATATAATACGACATCTGGTGGGGACTACTTGAATTAACCCTATTTTTTGTAAAGGCGTTAAACATAGTCTTGGGTTACTAGCTGCATCGCCTGAACTGTGCACTGACGGGGATCGAACCCTTAACCTCTGGTTGACGGACTAGCTTGGTGACCACTACGCCAAGGAGGTCGTCAAAGTAAATGATCCTTTGCTTTTGTGCAGTGCCATACCAGGGGGGTTACTCAAAGAGCGGTACGCAAGACGACGTTACTGCGTATCCGCGTTTCAGTGTCAAGCAACATTGAGCACTAACGTATGATGATAAAGTCTAATTTGGTTTGACATAGAAGTAGGATGTCACTATCCTACGATTAACGTATTATTTTATAGTGTAACCCCCAAGATCCTCAATATCTTTTTCACGTTTTTCTTTCCTGTTGAAATAAATGAACTGAACTTGCGCTAAAAAATGTGTGCATAAAATAAAAAAATTTTTTAAATTATTTAATGAAATTTTCAGACTGTCAATGACGTCACTAGACTTTAAAAAGACTATAAATAAACGAAACGTGTGAATTTCCAAATATGATTAGAGTCCGGTTTTCACTGATTTCTGAATATTCCATAACCATATTAGCAGCTTTCTAGCGAAAGTGGGTTCGTTGACACTGCCATAGACCACCTGTCTGACCAACTGACTGAGCATTGTCAAATAGGGTTGTCAGATGTTCAGTATTTGACAGAGCTTTTTTTGCTGTGCGAATAGGGCTTTTTGAAATGCTTCTTACTTTATTAAGGCCAGATTCGAACTTTTATTCCAAAAATAATAAATACATAGAGATAAATTACACTGATTGAGCTAACCCCAAAGTTCGAGACTTGTGTCTTGAGATAAAAACTTAACATACACATACATACATACATACATACTATCACGCCTTTATCCCTAATGGGGAAGACAGAGCATTTTGGGTCTTGCGGCTCTATGCAGAGCCTAGGGCCGCAAGACTCAAAAGCCACTTTTAGCGTCATGGTGGGCGAGAAGATGGAAAAGCAATCAATACAGTGACAGGTTGCTAGCCGCATCGCCTGTTAAAATGATTCGCATTTTTGCCCATTCCCTCGATCGGCTTTTACGATCTGCGCGGGAAGAGAAGCAGCTGGTACATTCTAAGTTTTTTCTTTTCTCCCAGACCAGCATGGGAGCTTAACCATACTATATTTTATAAAAACTTAACCATACTATATTTTATAACAAATACATATATAGAGAAACATCCAAGATGGAGGACAGACAAGAGGAGGAGTAAAAACCAAACACACCGTGTAACCGAACTCAGAGAGATATATTTATGAGTAAATTTAAAGTAATAGCATGGATTTGGGGTATGTTCAGAGCTCTCTGATGCAGTCCGGCACTTGTGTAGTTTAGTGGAGTGCCGCCAGTAAATAACACAGATACTAGAGCTAGCTAGACGAACCGATGGCTGATGGTGCAAAAAGGTTCTCGAATGGCGACCACAAGGTGGTCTGACGACCTGACCAAGGTCCTGAAAGGCGCTGGATGCAAGCCGCTCTAGATCGGTAATTTGGAAATTTTTGGGAGAGGCTTATGTCCAGCAGTGGACGTTATGCGGTTGAAATGATGATGATGATGAAAAAAATTATACTTTGAGATGAAATTGAAGTTGTGAGATGGCAACCCTGTTGTCCAGTGACCAGTCGGCACGTCTCTCGTATTGTTTGGTTTTAAGACGTAACTGGTTTGGTCACGCTTGGTGTTATGTTGGCTAGATAAGTGAGGGATCTGAAAAAAGGCTGTTTTGGAGAAGATCCGGGATTATTAAGGTACTTTTTTTAAAATAGCTCTTCATGTCCCACTAGCTGTGCCCGTGGGCTTCGCTCTCTGTGGGAATTTCGGGACAAAAACTATCCTATGTCCTTTCCTGGGTATCAAACTATATCTACATCAAATTTCGTCTAAATAGGTTGAGAGTGGTTGGAGCGTGAGTGGTAACAAACAAACAAACAAACAAACATACAAATATAAAAACTCACTTTCGCATTTATAATATTATATACTAGCTGTACCTGCGGGCTTCGCTCCCCGTGAGAATTTTGGGATAAAGAGTACCCTATAACCATCCCCGAGTCTCAAATTTAAGCGTTTCAGTAATTTAAGCGTGAAGAAGTAACAAACAAACAAACAAATATACAAACTCACTTTCGCATTTATAATATTAGTAGGAACTAGGATTGGATAGTAGGAAGTAGGATAGGATTAGTAGGATTATTATAACAGACTCAACTGATAAAATTAAACAATTATAAGTAGTCGTTATCAGTATGAAAGGTAGAAGAATGAGTCAGAATGATGAGGTAAGAAGATGTGCAAAGAATTTAAAAATAATAATTAAGAAATGAAACTTGAAAGGTGATGAAAGAAAAGAGGTGAGTAAGAACATGCAAGATTATGTTTATTGCAACATCATTGCAGTATTACTTATCGCCCACCCGGCCGGCCCTGGGCTCTGTCTACCGCGTCAGGGATAAAGGCGTGATAGTATCTTTACCATTGTGTTACTGCAAAATGGCAAGTGCAAGTTTACTTTCACCTTCAAGGGCGGACAGGTTTGCGAGAAAAAGCGATTCATCACAGATGGGCAGATAAGGCGCGGTTACCGCGAAGATAAGGTGCGGCTACCGCCGGACATAGTCGTTTACACCGTCCATTTCATCTGATATTATGCTATGCTTGCTCTTACCGGCATCTCAACTTTATTGTGCCAAAAGCTACAATAGATGGACTAACTACTAACGCATTTATCTCCCTGTCGACCTTTAGGAAAAAGAAAACAGATATAAAAATGTAACCATAGAATAAGCACTAGTACTCACGTACAGAAGTCTCACTCAGCAAAGGAATTCAAAGAAATATCTACTCAATGTCGTTAGCGATATGGTTTAAATTAGCTCGCGTCAGAACTCGGCATCTTTTCGTATGGATACCTAGAAGTGAATTACAGCCGATTTCATTCTTATTACTCTAGACAATTTACCACTCTGGAGTGGTCGTCGCGCGCATAGTGTTACATACAGAACGGCATCTCCTAAGGTCCCGGTACATCTTAGTCTGTGGTCTTGCGAATAATGCGACCTCGTCCCCCGTCCCCGCAACTCTACCCCGATCTCGCCTTGTCGCGTGTGTTGGGGCGAACACACACTTTGACGTGTGCACGGATGTATAATTTCGTGTGTAGTAGTAGGCATAAATGATACTCCGCTTCTATGTAGTGCTATGCCTGAGCACCCGGGCTATCATTGTGTTATAGACTTTTTTTTTAAATTTATTTTTAACTTTGGCAGGAGTAGCGACGGACAGAGACGAGGGAGGACTTCCCTCATGGGACACAATATTCAAAGGCCATTTTTAGAAAAAAATCACAGCTATAGTATATATAATGAAGTTTAAAGGAAAACTTTCAGAGCTAAGTAGTGTTAACAAATTAAAAAGTTATAGGTTATCAACTTATAAAATGTACTCGAAAAGGAAAATTTCATAGAAATTCAATACTTAGCCGTTTTAGACTGCAAGTTGGCATTTACAACTACGGAACCCTATACTGCGCGTGGCTCGACACGCACTTGGCCAATTATTTTAAATGAAATTGAATGGCGATTCGTCTAATAAAATCTCTTAGTAAGTCAAGTTGTTAAAAATGCGGTTAAAATGATGATGAAAAGTAACATTTTTACACAGCGGTGCCGTATCTTTATTTTCAAATTTTTATTTTCTGTTAAACTGAATATGAGGTCATTATTTTTGGATAATCTAAAAGACGGAATCATTAGAATTCTACTTTTCTGACCCTGTAGTGACCAGTCAAAACTAGTCGGCATTTTCCGACTAGTAATACTGTTTAGTATGTAAGTTCCGCTTGCATCTTGCGAAAGAGTGTACTCAACAGCCTGTCGTGTAGCGTGCTATTTAGTGCGTGATATATAGACAGTTATTGAAATTGTTGGTATGTTAAGCCAGTACTGTTTGGGACAGATACAATATATATCTTTATATATAAAAATTAGGTGTCACGTTGTTTGTCTGCGATGGACTCCTAAACTACCGGTTGTAAATTTGATTTGCACACCATGTGCAATTTGATCCAACTTAAAAGATAGGATAGCTTACATCTCAATTTATAGTCGCAATATTATTTTATTGCTCTGGAGTAATGCAGATACGCCGGAGTCATAAAGTCCACGCGAACGAAGTCGCGGGCATCATCTAGTATATATATTTTATTTTCTTATTTTATCAAACTTTATTGTTCCAAAGTACAAATATACTTTTAACAAATGGCGGACTTAATGCTAAGAGCATTTTCTCCCATGTATATACATATATACATGTAGCCTAGTATAGTGGTTAGCTTACCCAAACTATAAATCCTAAATAGGGCTATATTATGCGATGGTGTGTATGAAGGGCGTGTATGAAGAGATTGATGAGTTTAGATGAAGCAAAAGAGGTTTGTCAGGATTGTAGCAAGTGGAGGTCCATAGTCTCTGCCTACCCCTGCGGGAAACAGGCGTGATATTATTATTTATGTATGCGATAGTTTCATCGGTTTCAAAATAAGACTTTATTCATAACTATCCTAAGCCCACGACTTCGTTTGCGTGGACTTTATGACTCCAGAAAATGCTCATCAGCAGGCTGAACAACTTTTGATAAGGCGTCATTTTTATATTTCGTATAGTTTAGCTGGACCATTATGGATCTGCATCAGGTGTTCCATTTTCCAAAATCAATTATGCTCTATATGTGGCCCCAGGTTTAATATCTATATAAGAGAAAAAGTTTTATTCACATCCGTTCCGTATTTCCGGAGCTTAGGGTGTACAAACAGACAGTAATTTTTTTAAATATTCTTTCTCTCTTACTATGTCTGCCTCGCCCCTAACGCAGCAAGAACTTAATAGTTTCAGGGATAATGGAATATTTAGGCGTCTAGTGCTGCCGCCATTTGAAATAAATAATTTGAAAGAAAACGGAGATATCATTTAAAATTTTGTCTTGATTAAGCCCTAGATAACCCTTCAATGTTTATAGTTTTAAATTGATAACATGGAGCTTTTCTTCGTACTTACGTTAGTAAGTTAATTAATGCTTTGTAAAAGTTTCTGCTTTTGAAAATCGGAAAAAAATATCCACTAAATGCTATACAAATACTGTCAGTCCATGGCTACTTAAATATTTTTTCTTTTTCTCAAATATCTGTTAAAATAAACCATAATTTCGTTTACGGGTAGAGCATTAGCTTTTTTTTGCTCCATAATAATATATCTAAGTAATTATTTTGAAAGTTAACAACTATTATTCTTACTTAGTAAAGTTTTAACTTAACAATCATAACAATGTTACACAAAGATAGTTAAAAGTCCATGTTTAATTTTTTAAAATTAAAACATAATTTAAATATTATTATTATTATTTGAAAACTCACCTTTAAAAAGCCACAAAAATTCCAAAACACCGCCAAACTCAACTGTCCAAGGCACAAAAAATTCAAAAAATTGAAAAAAAAAAATCGTCAACCAAAAACTGACTGAATCACATTTTCCGTCGAACAAAAATGGTTCATCATCACTCAACGACCAGTTACGAAGTTACGAAGTTACGTAGTTACGTGGTTACCAAGTTACGTGCGTCTGCGCCGACTTTCGTCTCCCAACTGGCTCGCCGGAGAAAGAGCCAAGACAGCGTAGCCACGACAGGGCCGCACTCGGAATTTCAAATATGATAATTAAATTGTGAATCAGAATTTCGCGAATCGATTAGAACAGATATTTCTAAACTTTTATTGATACTGTCCGGTCAATCTTTAAGGTGAAATTTTGTGTAACATATTGTTAAGAATTATGTCATTGAGTGAAATTTTGTGTTATATTTAATATGTTACACAAAATTTCACTAAATGAGATAATTTTTCTTACATGTTAAGATGGGCGTTGACGTTTGTTCTCACAGTTAGCTCACAGTTGCTTTGATTTTTGACAGCACTAGTAAAAAGTCGTTTCTTCTCTTCCTTAAAATAACAGGATAAAAGCGCTAGAGATCTAGCTTGTGACTGTCAAAGAACTAAGTTTATGCTAGAATTTACACAAAAGCAATGATGCAATATCACGGAACTGTTGTAGGCACACCCTTTGGAAAACGTTGAATTAAACTAGTTTTGACCGCGATTAGTTAATTCAGAATACGTAATGACGACTAGGTGTTGAAAAAAGGATGCAATTGGTAATAGGATGCTTAGAGGATATTTCACGTGAAATTATGGTGATTAAAGAATTCGATTAGGTGGAGTTGCATTAATTACATACATTGTTACATTTTTGGCTAATTATAGATACAGTAACATATACACAAATACTGCTAAGATTGAATTAAGAATTTGTTGAAGCATAGTAATTTCTCAAATTTCTTTTTATCAACATTGTTGTAATGTCTCTTATAAAATACATATATTGTGTTATTTTCAATGTATTTTTGTAAAGTTTGAGAAAAAAACTTGTTAAAAAAAAACTGACCAAAAGCTACATAGATATCAAGGAAATAAAAACAATAGACATGACGACTAGAAAATATTTTGGACCATTGGTTAGATTATTAAAAAATATTGTACTTACACGTATTATATAATTTCTCTAAAAATCAAAAATTTACAAAGATACAGCGCATTGTTTCGCATGACATTATGGCTAGGTACGATTTTTTTTTAGCGGTGATGTCGCAAATTTCATCACTTAGTGGTGATGTCGCAAACTTTCATCACTTAGCGGTGATGTCGCAAGTCCCCATTCCGGAACTTAAAATATTCCGTAGCTTTGTAAATTTCAACTTTTTTGGTAAACTAAAAATGACGAGTCCATTATTTTTGGATAAGCTAAAAGACGAACTAACTACAATCATACTTTCCTAACCCTGTCGTCACGTAATATAAAACAGAACACAGGCATGTGTTAGATCCGTCCCTGTTTTGAAAGGCGTCGAACGCTATAAGTTTTTTCCCCATATTTATTTATCCCACAAAATGATCGTTTTTTACGTTTCCTTTAAAGTCCCGCGGCCGACAGATTGCTGTAGAGATTAACTTTTTAAGGCTGTTCCAGGCTGATGGTAGTTTTATTACCGTGAGTCACATGGTACTAGTCTAATTAATGACCGAGCATTTGACGGGAAAGACAACTGTTGCTGCTTCTTTTATTCGTTTTGATAAAAAATACAAATATACACACAGAAAAAAGTTAACTATTAATTTAGTCTAAAAAGTCGTGCCCACGTGGCATAGTGCTAAGAACGCTGGCTGCATTTCCGCGTTGGATCGCAACACTGATTCGTTGTGCGAAAAAACAGCCAGCCCTCTTGTCACCAGCGGCGCAGATCAGTCTTGGAGAGATCTGTTTAAGGAGACCCCTAGCACCGGGGCCCCAAGGTCCGAAAGTCTCTACGCCAAACGGCACAAAAATTTCGTTTCGATGGTACTTACTAAATTTTGATCGATTTCTAAAAGGAGGAGATTATCAATTCGTGGAGATTTTTTTATGTACCTATGTTCACCGATATTTGAAGACGCCGTGACCGATTTGGAAAATTCTTTTTTATTTGAAAGGGTATATTTGCGAGGTCCCATAGAAATTGTATCAAAATCGGTTGAGTAGTTTGGGAGTGAAGTCTGTTTTTAATTATAAAAATTGTTTTGTAATATAGCAGTTAAGCATAAGCAACTTTAATTGATTTTATAAAAAGGTAAATCTGATGCTGTGCCATAATGGTCCAGCTAAACTATAAGAAATATAAAAATGACGCCTTAGTAGAAAATCGAAGATCTGGAACACCTGGTGCAGATACGCCGGAGACATAAAGTCCACGCGAGAGTCACGGGCATCAGCTAGTTAGACATATGTAATGAAAAATTTGGCAACGGTTGAGACTTTAACGCAGGCTCTTTACATCTATACTGTGAGGCTTCTTCTTCTTATCAGGTGTTTTAGTGACTAACACTAGTGTCAGTGTTTTTAAACCGCCTTAAAGGCCTCTGACATGGTTTTAGGTAACGACCAATGTCAACGACAGTAACCGGGACCGACGGCTTAACGTGCCCTCCGAAGCACGGATCATCTTACTTATCAGACAATCAGGTGATCAGCCTGCAATGTCCTAACCAAACTAACCAAGGACAACAACACAAAGTCGTTGCCCCCGCCGGGAATCGAAACCGCGACCTCCGGGTATGAGCCGAACGCTCTAACCACTACACCACGGAGGCAGTCTGTATACTGTGAGTGCACTTCCAATTGAGCTGCCGTGACTTCGAATTTCCCTGACGAATTTCCTCATCACATTGGAAAGAAGTTGTTTCCAGTCTGGTTAGGATATTGCAGGCTTGAATCAGCTGATTATCTGAAAAGAAAGACGATTCCGTGTTTCGGAGAGCACGTATAAAGTGTGGGTCCCAAACGCTATGTAGCGTTTGCTCCAACCTATCCAGGGATTGGTTCTATTTGCGGAAGTCAGTCGGCAGTCGCTTTGTGTAAAAACTAGTCATTTTATTATCATTATCAGGTCATTTTAGTCTCCACTGCAGTACATATTACTGGTAGTACTCTGTACTACCAGATCTTGGCCATAGCAGCCAGAGGACTTTGCCTACATTCTCCTCGCTGGCCAGACGGGTTGGAGAGGTTTTACTGATGTTAACAAGCTTTTTTAGCTTGTATTCCTAAGTCGCCTTCTCCGACATCCACGGGAGGACTTGGAGTGGCCCTATTCTACTCTGCTGGAAACCACACGGCACCTAAATCACCTAGGTTAGAGAAGTGGATCCAGGGCTCTGAAGCGGTGCTAAAGATGCAACCCGGAACACGCTCGGTGACGGAATAGACAACGATGATGGAATAGAAGTTTCAAGTAGAAGATCCATGTCCAACAGTGGGTCAGATTTGGTATGATTTGGTTTGGTGGTGAATGTACACGTATTACGTAAGGCAATGACAATACCGACCTAGTTGTTTACAATCGAGCAATAATAGACAAGACTAAACACTAAACAAACAAACGAAACAATGCCATGCTCATGTCAGGTACCCAAATAGAAAAACTACAGTTACCAAAGACGTATCTTGCGTCATTTTGTATATATCAAGATCATTATCATCAGCATGATACAGTAGATACGTTTCTTTCGCAAGATGAGCAATCCCGAGCGAGGTCTGCACTTGGATGGGTGACCACAAGTGGCTTAAATTTTCTCTAGCCTCCGTGCTCCGGAAGACACGTAAAGCCGTTCGTTCCGGCTGTCATTTTATGGTAGTCACCAAGCTTAGTCAGATGCCTTTTGGCAGTTTGAAAATTGACAAAACGAAAACCAAACATACAGCATGATGGATGAAGTGATAACTTGGTCTAGCGGTTCAAGAGCGCAACGTATAACCGAATGGTCCCAGGTTCGTTAAATGCCAGAATTGTACCTCTGAGTTTGTAGTACCGTCTAGCTTATCCAGAGGAAAACACCGCGAGGAAACCTGCACACCTTATAATAAATATATAAGTACGGACATCACAGATTGAGCCAGCCCCAAAGTAAGTTCGACGCTGTTATAGGATAATATCTGTGCTCGTAATGCCTCCGTGGTGTAATGGTTAGAGCGTTCGGCTCATACCCGGAGGTCGCGGGTTCGATTCCCGGCGGGGGCAACGACTTTGTGTTGTTGTCCTAGTTTGGTTAGGATATTGTAGGCTGATCACCTGATTGTCTGATAAGTAAGATGATCCGTGCTTCGGAGGGCACGTTAAGCCGTCGGTCCCGGTCACTGTCTTTGACATTGGTCGTTACCTAAAACCATGTCAGAGGCCTTTAAGGCGGTTTAAAAACTCTGACACTAGTGTTAGTCTCTAACACACACAATAAGAAGAAGAAGCTGTGCTCGTGGGCTTCGCTCCTTGTGGATATTCGGTATAAAACTATCCTATGTACTATCCTGGGCCATTAAAAATATATCCATATCAAATTTCATCTAAATAGGTTCAGTGGTTGAAGCGTGAAAAGGTAACAAACAAACAAATATACAAACTCACTTTCGCTTGCTTTCTCATTTATAATATTAGATTAGAAAGGATAAGAATAGGCTTAACGAAACTATATTTTATAACAAATACATATATAGATAAACATCCAAGACCCAGGTCAATCTGAAAAAGATCATTTTCCATCTTGATCTAACTGGGGTCGAACCCAGGACCTCTGGTATGACTGCGTGGCATGACGACCACAGGGGACGTCGTAAGAAATGACTGTTATTACTAGATGACAGTCATTAAGCTACATACCTACGTCAGACGCCTTAAGACAGTTTGAAACCAACTCATTAACAATATTTTTTATTTAAGTTTATTGCACACAATCTTATGATGGATTGATTACAATGGGTCAAACTTAATGCTAATGCATTATCTACCAGATATCAAATTTTATCAATAATATTATCAAATTCGATAAGATTATCGTTAGGAATATGCTTTTTGACCGACTTTCAAAAAGGAGGAGGTTATCAATTTGTTGCTATCTTTTTTTATATATCATCATCATCATCATTTCAGCCGCATAACGTCCACTACTGGACGTAGGCCTTTCCCAAAGATTTCCAAAATGACCGATCTAGAGCGGCTTGCATCCATTGTTATGTGTATTCGCCGATTATTCGACGACGCCTAGATAGATTTGAAAAAAAAAAATTTTTTTTTGAAAGGGTATACTTGGCAGGAGGTCCCATAGATCAAAATTGGTTGTGTAGTTTAAGAGTAAAGTGGGTTTTTAGATTTAAAAAAAATATAGGTATCCGTCTGACAGAACCCATGAAGTCTATAGGGTCCTCAACAGCTATGATCATCATTAATTATCTTCCGTACCTTTTTCCATTATCTTGAGTCAGAGCAGCAGTTGAAACTTCCTTCTGCAGGGTTGTAGCGGGAGCGAGGTGGTATGCTCAACCGCCACATGGGGAAGATCTTTCCGCCAGGCATGGTGTTGCACCTGTGGAACCCCAGCTTCGAGGGTGTATCGTCGGAAGTTGTATATATAGTTAGTTGCAACCAGAACTCTGAGATCGAGATGTAGGATACTGCTGGCACCATCTAGTATGCTTCTTGTGAACTATCTTGTCGGTTGTCGCTTCATTATTTGTTGTTGTAATTCCTTACAGTGGCGTAGAGGTCGCCACAGGGTCCTGTCCCAGCTTAGTTAGCTGAGATCCACATGAGATTTAGGAAGATGTTAAATGTAGGCAATATGCTCAGCGGAAGAAACAATGAGAACACTTTATAGGGTCTTTTTATCACATCTTCAGGGAAATTTTAGCCTGTCAAGAATCGCACGACATTAATAAATATCCACGTTCATTGTCTTACTATTGTGTCTGGTATTGGCGGTAAAGGAACGGTTAAGTTTCCACAGCAGGAGCAAGACCCTCTCTGTAGTACCAGAGCCATACTTGGCCAGAGTCTAGGTATAGAGGGTTTCGCCTACACTCTTCACGCTGGCCAGACGGGTTGAAGATGTCTCATTGATGTTTTCTAAGCTTTGTTCAGCTTGTATTTCCTAAGTCGCCTTCTACGACATCCCTGGGAAGACTTGCAAGTGGTCCTACTCTGCCGAAAACCACACGGCAAATAAGTAAGTTTTTATCGCATTTTAATTCACAGGTTACTTTGTTTACATCACTGTTATACATTATAATTTAATAAAAACCACTTTAGTAAAAGTTATCCCAATTGAATCTCCAGAATTAAGCCAAAATGAAATAGGGAAGTTCTAAGAATTTGAAAACAGAAATTAAAAATGAAATTTGAAATTTGAAATTTAAAGAAAAGAAGAGATGGTGAAGAATGAAGAGGATAACAGCATGCAACATGAAAGTATTATAGTATGCAGCACTGTAACACTTCTAGCCTAAATATTGTATGGCACACAACTAATTAATCATTCCTTTTGCTCCCTGCTTCACTTACAAAAATATTATCAATCGCTTTTTGAAACAATGGCCAATCTCACTGTTAAGTACTGTTTAGATAAGATATTTAAAAATTGTAGCGCCTATGTTTTCTAACCTATCCAAACAATAGACTGTTAAATATTTTGAAAATCGAGTCATGACATCACGGTTGTGCAATAAAGACGTGAAAAGATTTCTTCGCTGGGTTTGCAAATTTACGTAATACATATAGCATTTATATATATTAGTCGATGGCCGATGGGTCAAAAAGGTTCTTGAATGGCGACCGCGTACTGGCAAGCGAAGCGTAGGGCACCCACAAGGTGGTCAGATGACCTGGCCAGGATCGCTGGAAGGCGCTGGATGCAAGCCGCACTAGATCGGTCATTTTGGAAATCTTTGGGAGAGGCCTATGTCCAACAGTGGACGTTATGCGGCTGAAATGATATAGTATTTTACAACGACCATGGCTGAGAAACATCGAAAGAAATTGAACTCATTTACACAGTGTCCTGCGTCTACGCACTATATTATGGACTTTGTCAGTTTACATTTTCCTATATTAACCACTTATCATCACAGAAGGAGCATTTGATGAAAAGAGGCTGGTATTACATTGCAGGTTTTTAATTTTAAAATTTGGACAATTTTAGTAAAACTTGCAATGTATATGGAATCAGAATGCATAAGCATTAAGTTCACCTTTTGTACCGTTGTGGTCAATAAAGATTTTATAAATAAAAACTGCTTATCCTTAGAGCGGTTTTGCACTATGTCCGATTCGAATTCACTCCGTATCCATTAGACGTAGTGCGAAACCGCTTTTAGTAGTATAAAACTATAGATAGGTATCGCATGCCCAAGAAATGTTGATGAAGATGGCATTAACGTCTAGTCTAGTAAAATAGTATATTCGTTTTAATTGTTTCAGCTTTTTCTTCCCCACTTCGCTCGGTTTTCGACATATTTGGTGGACCATCGACGTGCATAATCTTTGGGGGAAAAAGCCAGAAAGCACACCTCATCCCCTATACCAGCACAGCTGATATTCTAAACAGGTACCCAATAGCGCAGCTGCTAGAAAGAGAATATTCTAGTAGAATGTTCCAGAACAGTCTAGCTGTAAAAAGTTCCAGAGATTACAAGTGCTTGACGACTTGGCCATCAGTGGACATCAGAAGTTTTGGAGAAGCGTATCAATGTTTGAGTTCCGTGGTGAATAATTCCCAAAAGAGAATTGACGTTTTACTCCAAATCTTAAACCCCAATTTCGTAGCAATAAGATATTATAGGGTGGACATCAGTAGACATCGGGCGTTTTGGAGAAGTGTGTCAATCTTCGGGTTCCGTAGTAAATAAAATTCCTAAGAAGCGAAGAGACGTTTTACTCCAAAGCTTGAACCCTATTTTCGTAACAATAATATATCAAGAGCCCGCCATAGGTGGCAGATAGGTCCAAGCGCGTTGGCTACTTTGTATATTTTCAGAACTTTCAAGAGTTATTTGAAAAAAAAAGGAATTTTAATTACTGCCTTATCTGTGATGTAATACCTAATTATTCAAAGTTGTAAGGTTAATTTTAATATTTAGTTTACCGAGTCGATAAGACGTAATTTGGAGGAAACTTGACAATATCTTTCTATCGAGAAATTTTTTGTGAAATGATTTAGAGTAATTTAGTCACTAATAGACTAGCTCCTGTCCTGAACTTTGTTGAATTTTTATTTCAAGTTGAGCCCGACATTAATATTAATATTACAGACTTCAAAGCAGTGTGAGATAGTGCGAGCCCGTAACTAAACTTATAGTACCTACATTTTTCAGGGGTCCTGTGCTGCCCCATTTGAAATGGAATTGGAAGAAAGCGGAGATATCATTTAAAATTGTGTCTTGATCAAGCCCTATACTACATTTGGTTAGGTATTTAAATAAATGTAAACAATCTTGACATGTCTTTTTATTGAAATTTACACTTTATAAATCAATAATTTCGTTAATTACAAAGTAATTATGTTATTAATTATAAATTACATAATTACTTTGTAATTTGCAAAGGTATTGATTTATAAAGTGTATATTTCAATAAAAAGACATGTCAAGATTGTTTACATTTATTTAAATACCTAAACAAATGGAGTATAGATGTCCCTTAAAAATACCTTTCAAATGGGAGCAGCTGGACCCCGGGAAATTTATGGGAGTTGAATATTCCATCTATTGCAGATATGACATATAAACTTATAAATAAATAAATAAATACTAAAAAATACTAAATAAATATAGCTAAAAAGCGAAACTTGGTTTGGTTTTTGTATAATGTGAAGCATATGGGTGAGTTACATAGTGTCTGCAGGAATGCGGCGCGTCAATTATGGCCGTTTTCGTCTCTGAGAGAAATGTTGACACAAGTTTCTCGTCGGTACTGTCAAGTGCTACAGGTTTAGCGGTTTTAGTGGCTTTTTGGTAATTGTATTCAAGTTAATTTTTTTTCTAAGAAAAAGTAACTACTTAAATATATTTTTTATATCCATGAAGTTATACATGGAATTAAAAAAACAATAATTCATAATAAAATAATTAATTTTACAAAAAAAAGTCTAGGTCTATACCTACTTTAACAAATCTGTAACATACCCAGATTACATACTAGCTGTGCCCACGAGCTTCGCTCCCAAATAAAAACTATCCTATTCCTTATTATTTATACATTTATACCTTCCTTGGTTATCAAACTATATCCATATCAAATTTCATTTAAATAGGTTAAGTGGTTTAAGCATGAAGTGGTAACATACAAATAAACAAACTCACTTTCGCATTTATAATATTAGTAAGGATTTGCTTGTTAAACTAATGAAACAAGTGCCTACACTAAAGGAAGTGTGATCACTGACACACATACTTAGGAACTTTCTCAACCGCCATATCGTTTAACAGTTGAATGGCTGTAACATTATAGTGCTCAAATATAATACTCGTATCGTAATATCCGTAGTTATATAACAGTTTTGTGTGTCAGTGTACTGGAATTAATGTGATAAAGCGCGACTCTCTGTACAAATAATGTTGAATTCTATGACGTGTTAGCCTTTAGCACTTTCTTGTGTAAATATTTATAACCGTTTGATAAGTAATACTCAGGCAAAGATAATATAATTACTAATGTAACAGATACCCAACGCAAATAGGCAAAACTGGAGTTACGGGTAGGCACACAGAGATGGCAGCACACACGACTAGCAAAAAAGGGACAAAAGAAGTGTTAAATATGCTTTAAAAATATTTACTCTTTTTCACATAAGTCATATTTATTAAAGTACTACTTTATTTAAATAATACGAATAAAAGATTTTAATGTTTTACTTATTACCATAAAGCGCCATCTAGTGCCAAGGAAGAGAAATATATATGTTTATACAGGTATTCAAGCGAAAAACCTAATAAGAGAATAGAAATAAATATACACATAAAAGCTAGAAGTTGCCTATCACACAGCTAAAAGACCGCCTATTTAACTGTGCCCGAGTATATTAATATTTTTAATAAACATACTGACCTACAAGTAAATTATATTCCCACGGTATTGTATTATTGTAATTGTAACATGGTCTCTGGCATCCTCGGTTGCGTGTGAAGTAGATAGGGAAATGCAAAAAAACGAATCTATATATAACTTTATGTTTACTTGTGGTTTTTGACAGAAAACCTCTTCTTAGTAGGTAACACTTGTCCGCCCGACTGTCCATCGTCCACATAAGTAAATATAGGCACTTTCTTCTACGCTTGTTCGTTACGTAACGCAGACAGACCACTGCCCAACAATGGAGGCTTTTCTCTAATGGCCATGTTCAATTAAGTAGGTCTCTGGTATTTAGATGACGGAGTTGCAAGTAGCAATGTACTTTTAAGATGTTTCATCATCATCATCCTCACGTATTCCCAGTTGTGTCCTCAGCGGTATGCTTCAGAGTCTGGGGTCTGCTACCTAACCTAGGTTACTAGTTTTACATAAAGCCATGGTATAATAAAATAAGGTATTCTCTTCCCGTGACAGCTGATGACGTAGGAGGAACTTGACTACGTCATCAGTTTGATATGTTGCCACTGTGTGAAATTGAATTACCCGAGCGTGATGCATTTTTGAAATTTATATACCAATTTCGAATTAATAATCCATTATATAAATTTATAAAATATTGAATTGATGAATCACGCGAGAATCGCGAGATACTAAATAGCTAAGTTACTTAATATTTTATTTTATATTTATAAACTTATTGAAAAAGTCCTTAAATTTACTGAAAAGAACAATCAGTGGCAACACTTTGTGACGTAGTCAAGTTCCATCTCGGGAAGAGAATACCTTTTTTATTATACCATGACATAAAGCGACTTCTGTCTGACCTTCGCAACCAAAAGGGTAGACCAGAACCAATCTTTAGAAAACTTTGAGCAAACGCTAGATGGCGTTCGGAAACCACAGTTTACACGTGCTTCCCGAAATACGGAATCATGTTCCTTTTTCAAATAATCAGGTAATTCAGGCCTGCAAAATTCTAACCAGACTGGAAACACCTTTCCACAAAGTTGATTCCAAGTGGGATTCGAACCCATTACCTCCAATTCATAAGGTGTACTTTAAAGAAGGCTGTGGAAACAGATCAACATAGCGTAGCATAGTATGGCAAATTCCAAGCTAAATATTCTTTCTTTTCATAACAATTATCACACATTAGACATTATTATCATTATTATTTTGTTTTAAATATGGGTCAAAGTTACCTGCATTAAATTTATTTTATTGATTCATATCTTACTAGCTCTGCCCGTGGGAAACTATCCTATGTCCTTCCCTGGGTATCAAACTATTATATCCATATCAAATTTCATCTTAATAGGTTCAGTGGTTGAAGCGTGAAGTGGTAACAAACAAACATCTTACCAAAAATTTCGACACACGAAACGTTTCAAATGGTCGATGTCCTACATAGTGGTTTACTCATTGCATCTCGAAGATACTAGGGACACATACGTAAATAGGCACTTTCTTTCACGCCTGTTCGTTACGTAACGCAGACTGACTCAGTCCTACAATGGTGGGCTTTTCTCTAATGGCCATGTTCAATTAAGTAGGTCTCTGGTATTTAGATGACGGACTTACGTGTAGCAGTGTTATGTAGGTTACTTTAAGACCTGTTTCTGAATATGCCTTCTGCATCTCTTCCTGTAGATGTCGTAACAGACAACTAAAGGATTTAGTAAAATCTTCTTGTATTATATGCATTTATAATGAGGATGGACGTCCGATTGTAAAACTTTTGGCTACGCTTTTGGCACAGTTAATGATGGCATCAGGAACACTAAGATGAAAAGACTTATCTATTAGAATAAACTGCTCTAAATGTATAACTTGATTACCGAGGTCTCTTTTGGTTCTTGTTTGCTGGAACGTGTTAAGATTTAAGAAGATTAGAATAGAGAGTAAATAGTAAAGGAAGATAGTATCTTGATGTCTTGGATTCTCTTGGATTGGAAACGTTTGTCAAGTCTTGAACGTACAAAGCATTGACCACAGGCTTGTCAGACCTGTTTCCGAACTTCAATACTTTGATCATGTATCCAGAAAACCGACTGCCTCCGTGATTCAGTGGTCAAAGCGTTCGCTTTGTGATCTGGAGGTCGTGGGTTCGAATCCCACGAAGCATACTTCGTGAAAAAGTTATTCCAGTCTGGTTAGTGGTCAGGTGGAGGCTTCGATAACTTGATTTTCCTCAAAGAAAGATGATTCTATGTTTCAGAAGGCATTATAATATTAGAAGGCAGTTGCTATGTCTAAAAACCAGTAACTTTAGCCAGTAACCTCGTCAAATCATCTAGATAATGTTGTGGATCCCTGACTCTGAATCGTTACCGCTGAGTATGCAACTGGGTATACGTGAGGATGATTAAGCCGGAAAACCATCTTATACTCTGAAGAAACTTATAGTGAGTAGGATGGCATGAAAAATATTTAGGGGTCGTAACCTGTTACGGTGTTTTAGCTAAATAAAAGAACACCTAAATCTTCAATAAAACAGGCAAAAGATCCTAAAATTGGAGGGAGATTTTAAAGTTTGGGCACATTATGACGCTTAGCAGTAAGCAGACGACTTGATCTTGATATACATACTCAGCTAATTTATCATGACCCAGTGAAATCCACTTATGATTCAGTATCGACAGCGAACAGGCGTGAAGTATAGCAACTTTGGCAAACGGACTAATGAGTAGAAACTTTAACTAACACCTCGCAATTTAGATCTCAGCTCAAGTGGCTTCCCATACGTCTTCGCCGGAATGCTCACATTCTGTCAATACTATATAATGTATTATTTAGTTCCACATCTCCACACTATCTCCAAGAACGTTTTCAACTCCTTCGCTGTAGTCATACGCTAAACTTGAGGTCATCAGATAGTCTTAAGCTCAGTATGCCGATGCATCGGTCATCCTTTTACGACAATTCGTTCACAGTTCAAGCTGTGCGCTTATGGAAAGAATTGCCTGAGTCTATTAGACGTGCAGAATCTGTCTCTATTTTTAAAAACAGGCTTAAAGAATTTTATCTAGCTGAGTAATCGTACCTTTTTTTCTTTTCCATATAAAATGATATATATTATGTATATGTATGTAATATTTATTATACTTATTTATGTAGATATATTGTATTGTATATATGTAGTTTTTTTATGTAAGTATATTATATAATATACGTGTAGTGTATTATGTAAATTATAGGTATCCTTAACTATCTATTTAATTTTTAGTTTTCTTTGCACCACCGTTATTTCTGACGTGCCTACATTTCCTCTCCATCCACTGGTTGTCTGGAAGAGATCGCTCTAAGCGATAAGACCGCCCATTGTACCTAATTTATTTTTCGTATAAGTATTTTCTATTGTATATTTTTTTCTCTCTTGTATATTGGTGCAATAAAGAGTTTTTCATTCATTCATTCATTCATTCATTCATTCACTCGCTCGCTGACCTGCTATGTAAACGTGTCTTCTATCGACACGATTTGAAATATTAAAGTACCTAATCAAACTGTTAACGGAGTCCAATCTCGATTACACTTGGTCTTCGGGTGACATTGACATGTTTGTTATATTTAGAGAAGGAGAAACGGGAAAGCAGGGGGCATCGTAACCCCCTCTCCGCAACAAATCATGGTCTCTATGTGAGACGTCATGTAATGACCCGCCCGGGCGAACCTATCCGAAGCTTTACTTTTGAAAATGCTCAGCATTGCTTCGAGGACATCTATTCAGTCTATTGTTGCTTAGGGACGAAGTCCCGGGTTCGATCCCCCGTTAGGTCAAGATGGGAAATTATTTTTATGTGTTCGTTATAAAATATTCGTCGGATTAGAATAATCTAATAAATATTTGTTGGATTACAACTTACTTTGGGATTAGCTAAATCTATGTGATTTGTCCGTATGTATTTATTTATTTAGGGGGTACTATGGGGGAAAGCTAAGACTCATCTCTTGAGGGGGGAGGGGAGTCAAATGTTAGGGAAGGCTGTGCTTACTAAAGTGTTAGTAATTATATTACATTTGCTAAAGTTATAATTTAAAAAAGGGATCATAGAGGACACACCTAAGAGGGCGTCGCGGGCGTAGTGTATAATATTCTTTGGTCGCGGGGCTTCTAGGGGTTTTAGGGGCATCGCACTCTCCTGTTTAATAAGTCATCATGGTCAGTACGTGATTCTTCTCGCGTCAGTCGGTCTCGGTCCCCTAATGACAGGGTAGACGGCGGACCTTTCCAAAGTTTTACTTTCTCAAAACGCCGCGGGGCTCGAAAGCTATCAGCACTCGACACCTGTTGCGTGTACACTCGCTCACATAAATAGAGTAGTATCCAGGGTCAGAAATAAATTCTTTTGTAATATTTTTATATATAAAAATTATCCATTGCGGACAAACAATCTTTATACATAAAAAATGCGTGTCACGTTGTTTGTACGCGATGGACTCCTAAACTACTGAATAGATTTTAAATTTGATTTGCACACCGTGTGTAATTTGATCCAACTTGAAAGATAGGATAGCTTACATCTCAATTTATAGTTGCAATATTATTTTATTGCACTGGACTGATGCAGATACGTCGGAATCATACCGTCTTATTATAAAACGCAGACTATCTATGTTACTAGGTTCAAACCATTATCCGACCAAATCAAGTTGACATCTAGTAATATGATTTTGTTTCATCTGAAAATGTCTACTTGATTTGGTCGGATAATGGTTTAAAACTAGTAACATAGATAGTCTGCGTTTTATAATAAGACGGATAAAGTCCACACGCAGGCATCAGTAAGAGAATAAAACTTGAAGGTTGAAGGCTGCAGAAAGATAGGAAGACCGAGAAAGACGTGGATAGAATGTGTAAGGACAGATATGAAGGAACAAGAGGCTAGTGCAAATATAGTGAATGACAGAAAGAAGTGGAAACAGTTGACATACTGAGCCGCCCCCAAATAGGGAAATGGCCAGGAGAATGATGATGATAAGAGAATAAAACTTCTTAAAGTAAGGTCAGTTGTCATTGATCGTACCCACGTCGAACGTGATTTTTGACAGACTTTAAAAAAGGAGGAGGTTCTTATCAATTCGCCGCGATTTTTTTATGTAAGTAGGTATGTTCAACGATTTTTCGAAGACGCCTGGACTTATTTGGAAAATTCTTTTTTTGTTTAAAAGGGTATACTTGTTAGGTGGTTCCATAGAAATTGTATCAAAATCGGTTGTGTAGTTTGGGGGTGAAGTCGGTTTTTAGTTTAAAAAAATGATTTACGTCGAAATGGGAGCAGTACTGGCGCCCTCATTTAAAATAAATAGTTTAAAAGTTAATAATTTAAAGGTCTTTCTACAAAATGTTGGAATTAAAAAAATTTATTACACCATATTTCCTTTTAAACTATTTAAATTATCCATTACGCCTTAAGAGTTACCCTAGACTTCTCCATACAAACGTAGTCTACGTTTAATTTTGAAAACATGTCAGATTCCTGTAAAAATTGGTAATTGTAAAGAAATTTGAATTATCTAGGGTAATAACTGGTTTCCGATGGTAAAATTATGAACTGGAAAGACAATATGGCGATTTAGAAGTATCCCATACTGATGGTCAAAAATGATATAAAACTCTATATATTTGCGACGTAACAAAGCTCGTTAACGATCGTCATACGTCATTAGTCTGGTCTACACATTACTGTTACTTTAAATGTAATGAACTGTACCTTCTCCATGCTTCAATGAGGTTGTAGATGTACCAGTTATGTCGCTATTATTTGTAGATTTCAATTAACTGGTTACGTAATAATCCGCCGGTTGCTAGTTACGTGGACTGTGTATCTGGAGTATGATTGACTTTGGTATGCAAAGTATGCATTAGTTAATGCAATTAATGAGGTAAATTAACTGTAAGTTAGTCAAAATTACGTAGGTATTTAATGCGAATTCTTCCATGCTAGAATCATTATCATCACCAGGGAGAAAAGAGTAGTTTACAATTTCAATTTATTTATTTATTGCTTTTCACATTATACATAGTACCTGGGCGACCGAGCTTTGCTCGGTTACATCTCAAACATTAACTAATTTTTTTTAAACTTGTCTAAAAACAATGCAAAATAAAAAAATAAAAAAAACTTAAACATAAAAAAAACAAGTCACCGCGTGGGATTCGAACCCGTAACACTCTTTCAAGCGGTCGCTATCCTTAACCACTGAGCTAAATCAAGGCGGTCGCGGCGCGACGAAATTAGCGACCATATTCTGCGTGGAAAGAAAAACGCTTCAAAACTCGAAAACACGCGTTTTCCCAAACATAAAACTAATCTAGATCGATTGTTTACCCCCCATATACAAATTTTCAGCTAAATCGTTAGAGCCGTTTTCGAGATCACAGAAATTTATAAATATATAGGTATACAAGAATTGCTCGTTTAAAGGTATAAGATAAGAATTACGTTACACTACACAGTCACTTAGGTTAGTAGGTACAACATGAACCCTGTTAGGGCATTGCAACAGAAAATAACGGAACGGCATGCGGATTATTTCTTAGTATGTATCAAATGCAATCTTAAAATTATTATGAATAAAAATGTAATTTCTGTACTTTTTTTCTTTACAAGCTGCTTCTCTTCCCGCGCGGATTGTAACAGCCGATCAAGGGAATGGGCGAGAATTAAATCATGTCAATAGGCTATTCGGCTGTTACCCATCACTTTATTGATTCTCTTTTTCGCCTTTACCATAGAATTAATATAAGTATTACATACAGAACGGAATTTCCTAAGATTTCGCGCAATATGAGTCCCCGCTCCTCTCCCCCGTTCTCGCCTTGTCGCGTGTGTTGAGCGGGCTAGCACACACATTAACGTGTGCACGGATGTATAGTCTCGGTTGTAGTAGTAGTAGGTAAATAAATGTATAGGTACAAATTACATTGATTGAGCTAGCCCCAAAGTAAGTTCGAGGCTTGTGTTATGGGATACTAACTCAACGATACTATATTTTATAACAAATAAGTATGTAGAGAAACATTCAAGACCCAGGAAAATTTGAAAAAGGCCATCTTCCAATTTGCACTGACCGGGGATAGAACCCGGAACTTCTGGGTTGCGGACTAGCATGGTGACCACTACGCCACGGAGGTCGTCAAAGTAAGTGATACTTTGCTATTGTCAAGTGCTATACCTGTGTCTTTACGCCCAGCGTCACGCTAAGAGCAGCATTTGGGACGTTTTTTTGTATTTGTGCTTTAGGTACAATGGCCCAAGGGTCTGTCTACCCCATTAGGGATAAAGACGTGATAGTGTATATTCTTATCTACTTCGTAGGTTAGACAATTATGCCGCAATATGTATGACTACTTATTTCTATTTTCAGCCGCAAACAACCTAGATATCCTTTTTAGTCGGACCTTGAAGGCAGTTATCATCGTAAGATGGTGGATGTTTTGCAACTTACTGACCGTGAGGTCTGCTTTGAGATGTTTTTAAGAAGATTATAATTAAGCACTGTAAGTAGGTTAAAGCTGATTTGTCTGAATTCATGTCTATACAATAACTAGAGGCTCTGTGAGCTGTAGACCTCGCGAGTCTTTTTTTTTCTTTTCTTGATTATGGCGGTCAAACTTCGTTGAAGCTTATTTTGCCAGTGTCTAGTAATATCTTCTTAATTCCTAATCCTAAACCCTTATTAACTATACAATCAAAGGTTGGTATAGGTCCTTTGATTGCTTCACGGGAGCTTCTGGCGACAAATCTATACGAGTCCACTGGTTTTCATAGCCGATTGAGTGGCGGACGGCGCCCAAAGACGCCCACCGCAGTCCGCAAATAAATATCACTACAACCGCAGTATGACTGTCCACTTTAAACATTTCACATATTGTCCATGAGAATGAGCATTTATAACACCAAACTACACCAATTTCATATTATAAAGTCCACTAGAATCAATTTGCAAAATAATTTAAAGCACGCTCCAACTGGGCCCCTTGACTTCCCGCCAAAAAAACACCTCGCGAGTCATCTCCGACCCAATGAAATTTATTGTATACAGTTTTTCAAAACTAAAAACCGACTTAATCACCAAGCTACACCCCCGATTTTGATTAAATTTCTATGGGACCACCTGACCAGTATACCCTTTCAAACAAAAAGGGGCCGTTTTTCGCAAAAATGCTAAGAAAAGCTTCAAGTTTTCATTTTCAACTGTAAATAGCAGTTCATAAAACAGTTTGAAGAGTTATCTATAATTAGGCTTAGTAAATTTTTAATGATATCTGTTTTGTGTAAGTTATTCGGTATCCTAATGTTTTGGTGCAATAAAGGTTTTAACTGGCAAATTAATTGATGTAGGTTTATTCATTTGTCACATTTTATGTTGTTAAAATGTATAGCTTATAGCTTACATATTTATTTATAAAAAGCCATTCTTATAGATTCCCGTGCAAAGGAGCCCAAAACGCTGGCAGCATTGTCACACTAGATCGTAATGGCCATCCTTTGCACGAGAAACGAAACGGAAGTCACCATATTTTAACTAACTATTATTTGATATGGTAGCTGTTCCATTACGTAATATAATATTAATAAACAATAAAATACATAGGGAAAAAATTACACTGATTGAGCTAGCTCCAAAGTAAGTTCGAGACTTGTGTTATGGGATACCAAACAACGATACCATATTTTAAAACAAATACATATTTAGATAAATATCCAAGACCCACGACATTCGAAAAAGTCTATTTTCTAACTTGCCCTGACCCGGAAATCGAACCTAGGACTTCTGGGTGGCGGACTAGCATGGTGTCAATTAAATAGTACGGAGCATTTATTGTGCATATGTATTTTAATAAATGTTTAATGCAAATTGGAAATGGAAACCTTTTAGCGTAACACAGGCGTGTGTGGGTGGTGTGAACACAGACACGTTATGTGTGTACGTCACGTTTTAACAATCACTACACTACACATCATTTAGTTGTAAGTTGGTCAAGCTGAGGCATGGCCGGAATATTTATAGTTCATTTATCAATTACATTATTTTATGACAACAACAAGGTACATTTACGTTTCTGTCTCAATAGGTTTGCCATGTGTTAAAATAAATAACTAGCCAAGTGTGTGTCGAGTTACGCGCAGTATAGGGTTCCGTAGGTGTGAATGCAGACTTTGAGTTTACGCCACTAAAAGCGGCTAAAAGTTAATTTTCTATTGAATTTGTATGAAATTTTCATTGCCCGAGAAAATATAAGTTGGTGGCCTATAATTGTTTAATTTGTAAACCCTACTTAGGTTTGATATTTTTTTAATTCAATTCAAATATATCTTTATTATCATAGGATATTTATAATATCTCTTAAGGGTCCCCCGACCCTAGACTAGGTTTTATTTCAAAACGACATGTCCGATTTGGGCAAAATTTTGTAATTTCAAAGATATTGCAATTATCTAGATTTATAACTAGTTTCCGACGGTAAAAATTAAACTTGAAATAGAATATAGTGTTTTATATCATTTTTGACCATTAGTATGGGAAACTTCTAAATCATTATATTTTCTTTCCAGTTCATAATTTTACTATAGGAACCAGTTATAACCCTAGATAATTGCAATTTCTTTACAATTACCAATTTTTACTGTGACTCTGACATGTGGTTTCAAAATTAAACGTAGACTACGTTTGTATGGAGAAGTCTAGGGTAAGGGGACTCTTAATAATCGTCGTAGTAGGTAAAAGTTTTTCTTTAAACTTCATTATACAACGTGGAAGGGACATACCCGTAATAAATCAAACCACGGGCTGTACTAGATCACTAAAGGGTAATGATAATAAAATAATAGTCGAAACAAAAAAAAATAAGCGGCCAAGTGCGAGTCGGACTCGCCCATTAAGGGTTCCATGGTAGCTTCTAGTAGTTCTTAGTAGTCTTGTAGTATGTTTTTTTTAATTTTTATATTTGAGTTGATTGAATGAAAGGAACTACTTACTAGATATCGTTCAAACCAATTTTCGCTGGTAGTTTTCATGGTAATGAACATCATATATTTTTTTTAGTTTTATCATTCTCTTATTTTTGAAGTTATGGGGGGGGGGGGGACGACGACGACGACACACACACACTTTTTTCCACTTTGGAAGTGTCTCGCGCGCAAATTATTCGGTTTAGAAAAAAATGCTATTAGAAACCTCAATATCATTTTTGAAGACCTATCCATAGATACGCCACACGTATGGGTTCGATGAAAAATAAATTTTTCAGTTTCAGTTCTTAGTATGGGGAACCCCCAAAATTACTGGTTTTTTTTTGTGTCAAAACCTTAATGCGGTTCACACAATCTACTTACCAAGTTTTAACAGTATAGGTCTTATAGTTTCGGAAAAAAGTGGCTGTGACATACGGACGGACAGACAGACATGACGAATCTATAAGGGTTCCGTTTTTGCCATTTGGCTACGGAACCCTAAAAATGGACTAAATTACTGTTATTTTAATTTCATTAAACTATAGTGATCTAGTATAGCTCGTGGTTCGATTTATTACGGGTATGTATGCCCTTACAGTTACACGTTATATAATTTCTTGTTTACGATTCAACAATCAAATGAGGTCGCCCTTCTTAAAGGTTAGAAAGAAAAATCTAGTTCAATAACTTTAATTATACCGACACTTTGACATTGGTAGTGTCATGTTTCCGGTAGTTATTTAATTATGTACGTACGTACTACTACTTAGTAAGTGCATGTATATATTGCAGCCATGTGGCTTAAGCCAGTTAACTGGACGCCTAGGCTGTTCATTGATCAGTCTTTGAATATGATCAGTCAAATAATACAAAATTTAGTTTAGATTGTTTCCACTGCGGCGTAGTAGCAAATAAATAAGGCGTCGACAACGCAAACGGCTGTGACTGTGAATGTTATTTTTCATTTACAGATCTCATTTTTCTAATATTCCCATATTAATAGTTACTTAGTGGTGGATATTAATTAAAAGTAGTCGTCAGTAATACCACATGTATGGCACTTCATACAAACGGAGCAGCATATATAAGGTCTAACAAAATATACTGAAACTATTTAAAGGGTGAATTCAGTCCGTGATACTGAACAACTTTCCCCAAGGAACATATATTGAAATATGAAAAGTAATTTTTGGCCTTCCATACAAGTTGACCGATCAGCTGATGCAAGCTTGTATGAAAAGCCAAAAAATATTTTCTATATTTTGATATGTGTTACTTGGGAAAAGTTGTTCAGTATAATAGACTAAATTCACCCGTTAAATAGTTTCAGTATATTTTGTTAGACCTTATATACCTAGTACTACTACAAACGAAACAATCCGTCCGTGCACACGTCACATGTGTGAGTTAAACAATCAGGGTCGCCACCACAGAATTTGTTGCTTTGCTTACCTGTTTTCATCACTCGGAAATCTATAAAATTTTCGTTATTTATTGTTTACTTTGCTTTATAGGTCACATAAACCTAAGGGATATGTGGGCATGCCCATTGTGCCTGCAACCGTGGACCCGCACTTATGTTTAGAACTTTTCTCACAATGTAATTTTTTAGAGTTCCGTACCCAAAGGGGGAAAAAGGTTATTACTAAGACTCCGCTGTTAACAAATACTAAAAACAGAATTAAATAAATATTTGACGGGGGCTCCAGTACAACAAACGTGATTTTTTGCCGTTATTTCCTTGATATTGATATGATAACGGCAACAATGTTTACAGAATATTTAGTTTTATATACACTTTAAAAGTTAATAATTATAATTCAATTAAATTTAATAAATATTTAAAGGGAGCTCCCGTACAACAAACGTGATTTTTTGCCGTTTTTTCCTCGATATTGATATGATAACGGCAACAATGTTTACAGAATATTTAGTTTTATAAACACTTTAAAAGTTAATAATTATAATTCAATTAAATTTAATAAATATTTAAAGGGAGCTCCCGTACAACAAACGTGATTTTTTGCCGTTTTTTCCTCGATATTGATATGATAACGGCAACAATGTTTACAGAATATTTAGTTTTATATACACTTTAAAAGTTAATAATTCAATTAAATTTAATAAATATTTAAAGGGAGCTCCCATACAACAAACGTGATTTTTTATAGATAATGTTACGGGAACCCTTCTAGTTATAGTATAATTTCTGTCTCTATAAAGTTCATTCATGTTTAACTCCAATAATGTGTAGTATCACTGACCAGGAAAGTATTCTACCAACGTACTAGGTACCACGTGACGTAACAGTAAGTGGCGGAACGTGATATTCACACATTACGTCGCCGATAACCGATACCTGTTACTCCTGTGGTACGCACGTCACATACTTAGTAAGGCGGGGATTTTGCATATGATAGGGTAAGACTTTTATATATGGGTAGGTATCTCTGATAGGTAAGGCGTAAGTATTGTTTACAGGACAGATAGGGTAGAAGCTGATATGCAGATAGATACCTAGTTTTTTTCGGGTCTTACTCCATTTTTGCAAAAGAAAAACGTACACTGTATCACAGGAAACCCTTTCACCGCGAGCGTCGCATATATGCGACAATTGTCGGGCCCATTCCGCGAAGGTAGCATATTTGCGTCAAAAAAAAAATGCTCTTATGGCACATAACTTACGTATCCATATCCGTTTTTGGTTGTAGATAGGTATGTTAGATTTACCATGTCTCGCGCTGGGGGCACGACAACTGATATAAAGTCTCGCGGTGAAAGGGTTAATTACCCGCTTAATTAATAATTATTTGTCCGCTTTGTGGAGGGTGTTGAGCGGGCAGCGGCTGCAGGCGCCTGCAGCCGCTTCTACAAGGCGCGAACGGGGGAGAGGTGCGAGGTCGGGGAACGGGGACGCATGTTGCGCGGGCGGGACCTTGTGAGATTCCGTTCTGTATCTAATACTTATATTCATTCTGATACTAGCAATGTAAGAAGTAGGTACCTATTTAATAAAAAAAAAAAACAAAAAACCTATCAGAAAAAAATACGAAACTGTATATAGGCATTTCTCATTCCAAATTATATTTAAACATATTATAAGTTGCATATACCTACATATTTTTTTAATTTTCTTCAATTTGATAGGTACCCTACTTGACAGGTTCCGTTAAAAAAAATATTAGGACTTAGTACATTTAGCAATAAAATCTGCCGTTTTTTTCAATAGATACACTTATCAGGACACTATTGGGGTTCCAATCCGCTAGCGACCTTGAAAATACAGAAAAATTGATTTTTCTTTCTGTAAGTGAGATTATCAGAAATCCTCGCATAACTTTTTTGCTAGTATTCTTAGAATCTGGAAAGTCATTGAAATACAATACGCTGTAGTTTCCTTTGTAAAAATTACTAAAATCGGCCACTTTTGACACTTTTTGTAAAGGTTTCTGAAACGAATAGTATTTCAATGACTTTCGAGGTTCTAATGTAACATAAGGATACTAGCAAAAAATATTTATAAACATTATACATTTCTACAAGATAAGCGCGAAACACATAATGACCCTTCTTGGCAGTCGAGTAAAAACAAAGTTTTCAAAATTCATTTGCTGGATTTTAAAAGTTTTCTACTTGGAGTCAAGTTTTATGATTTTTTTTCAAGTCAAAGACGCTAGATACCAACCGATTTGTTTCCAAACATCTATTTGTACTAAGTAGCGACATCTATATTTTTATTTTATAACTAACTTTAACCGGCAGACAGCCAGACTCACAGGCATGCTGTTTGCCTGTCAATAGATAGGCAGGAAGTAAAACTAGGTAACCTACCATTCTTACTTCATGGGTACCTTCATTTTAAATTATCTACTAGAATAATATTTGTACCTGCACTAAATTATTGTCATTTAATACTAACGCGCCATCTATGAAATCACACCAGTACTACTTACAACGTTACAGCGCCATCTAGTTTTGCTTTGAGTACTATTCATAAATACAACGCCATCTTGTAGATTGTCACTAAACCTTTGTTTACAAATTCTGTCCACAGATGGCGCTTCATGGGACAATCGAAAATACGGAAAACTGTTTTAATTTCGTCATGTTCGTCTGTCCACATCTTAGCTTAGAGAGTGTTAGTACTAGAAAGCTGTAATTTTGCATGGATATAAATATAAACCACGCCGACACAGGGGTATAAAATAAAGTGTTCAAAATTAATTTGTGTAGAGTAATTACCTATATTTTCTGTTCTATACATAACGTGAGGGTGATATTTTTTTTTACTGTACTACCTCATAGTGCGTTTTAAACATTGAGGGCTTTTTAAAGATAATTTTTCTTTTCAGTGATGCGTTTGCGAATAATATTAAACCCTCTTCCTTTACGGTCATTTTTACTTTGGGTCTAACTAGTCAAAAACAAAAGTAAAACCTCAATGCAATAATACGTTCTGCGTCCCCTTACGTCAGAAGTGACGTCATAATGGCATAATCATGTAGTCCCTTGAGACCACGCCTCCGGGCAGCGGAGATCGCCAGTAGGTTCCGTATAGCCCAGAGCGCTCGTGGATTTTTGCGGATATAAACACTATCACCTCTTTATCCCTAATGGGGCAGACAGAGCATTTTGGGCTCATCATCATCATCATTTCAGCCGCATAACGTTCACTGTTGGACATAGGCCTCTTCCAAGGATTTTCAAAATTACTGATCTAGAGCGGCCTGCATCCAGCGCTTTCCAGTGACCTTGGTTAGCTTGTGGATGGGTGTCCTACGCTTTGCTTGCCAGTACGTGGTCACCATTCGAGAACCTTTTTGCCCCTCGGTCGTGCCTATAAATGGGGGGAGCGATGCAAATAACTCCCTTTATCATTCTTTCGCCACCCTATTTGGAGGAGGCCCTACGGAAGGAGGTAAAAAATATGTATTTTACATACAAATATATTCATACAGAACGTACTGTTGTACCGCAAATCGCGTCCATACACTGTTTGACAGGGCGAAAGCAAATAAATATTTACGTGCTTTTTCCAAGGGGGTGCAAGGATGTGCAGTTGCACCCCTTTGAAAAAACACGTAAATATTTCGAAAAAGATTCGAAAAAGATTCGAAAAAGTTTAATAGCGACAGAAAAAAAATCTCTTCCTTATTTTGTATGAATCAAACGACTGTTACAACAGCTCTGCGTACTTGGCCGCGAACTTGGAAGGCTTTATCAACTCTGTTACTACAACATGTCTAAAAGTGACTGCTATGCCCGCTCTGTCCGTCAACGTTTTAATTATATTAAATAATATTAACGCATTTTTTCCAAGGGGGTGCAAGGATGTGCTATGTCAAACAGCGTATAGACGCGCTTTGCAGTACAACAGTGCATTCTGTATGAATATCACCGCGGGGTCAACTAATGAATATTCCATGTCACAGAGTTGCAGCAGAATGAAATGGTGCGTCTCAGGGGAACAAACTGACGGCTAATCATACATAAAGATGTTTAGCTAGATGTTTATTACTAAACTATACAATACTGTACAAAAAGCTTTATTGCACCAAAAGATATTTACAATTTTGTAATTGATCTTACTATCATATTTCTGCTCTAGCTAAACATATTTTTTATTTTATCATCATTACATTGCATTGCTTTGATTTGCATTGCATTGGTTTGCTTTGCTTTGAATTGCATTGCTTTGTTTGCTTTACCGCTTCAATAAGTAAAATCAGATACTTTTTTCTAAACGTGAAAACAAACATTGTCTAAAGGACTTATGAAATATTACGTCGTGACGTCAAACTTTCTTGGAGTCAAATAGTGCTCCTATTATCCGTTTTCCTGCAATAATAAATATAAAATACCCACAAAAGTAAATGTCGTGCGTGACATAATTTTGTAACGTTTTATTCCCTTATCAATACAAACAAATTTATTTTTGATCCAGGTTACTACCCCTTGCATTGCATGTAAATGCCACATTTCTGTAATAGAACTTCTAAAGGTACTACTAAGAACAAAGGCCACTGAGAACAAACCTACAAAACATAAAATGTGCAATAATGTACATGCATGTATTGTTTTTGACATGAAAATTAACAACCAAGCATTTTTTATAATTGTTTTACGGCTCTGGATACTAGTGCTTTAGAGCCAATCTATTTTTTTTTACTTCTTTAGTCCTTACATTAACCCTAGTTATACAATCAACGGTTGGTATAGGTCCTTTGATTGCTTCAAGGGAGCTTCTGGCTACAAATCTATACGAGTCCGATCAAGTTGCGGACGGCGCATATAAAGACGCGCACCACAGTCTGCAAATAAATTATATCTCTTTAACCATTTCACATACTTATTGTCCATGAGAACGAACATTTATAACACCAAACTACACCATTTTCATATAATGAAGTCCACTAGAACCTATTTGCTAAACAATTTAAAGCAACTAAACCCCTTGACTTCCCGCCAAAAACCCAACAACCACGCATTTCTTCATCTAATGTTTAATTGTTTCATAAACTCTTACTGACCAGTATTAAAATAAGTACTAAACCACAGAGGTTGCAATTCATTGTACCTACTCGATACAACAACGTTTACGTACTTACTTCTACCTTTTAATTGAGTAAATGTCCTCTCAATCTATCGCAGGTTGACTGGAAGAGATCCCTACATGGGATAAGTCCGCCTTTGTATATTTGCTCTTTCGAATTTTTTGTACTTTATATTGTTTTTTGGTACAATAAAGTTATTAGTACCTGGGCGACCGAGCTTTGCTCGGTTACATCTCAAACATTAACTATTTTTTTTTAAACTTGTCTAAAACAATGCAAAAAAAAAATATAAACTTAAACATAAAAAAAAACAAAAGTAAGTCACCGGTCACTCTTTCTAGCGGTCGCTGAGCTAAATCGAGGCGGTCGCGGCGCGACGAAATTAGCGACCATATTCTGCGTGGAAAGAAAAACGCATGAAAACTCGAAAACACGCGTTTTCCCAAACATAAAACTATCTAGATCGATTGTTTACCCCCAAAAACCTCCATATACAAATTTTCAGCGAAATCGTTAGAGCCGTTTTCGAGATCACAGAAATTTATAAATAAATATATATACATACATACAAGAATTGCTCGTTTAAAGGTATAAGATACTATAACCCTGTATAGCTTTTTAAATGTGAAATAAAGTTATTATTATCTCTTTATTTATTTTTAAACATATATTAGGTTTTTTTATAACATATCTATAGAAAGTAAAATATATAAAATACACTACAAAATATAAACACATTATAAAAAACCTAATATAGCTGCCCACTGGCAGCGGGGGTAAGGCCCAAGCTACCGGTGGTTAGGGCCCCAGAGAGAGAAACCTCCTGACAATGCGTGTCGTGTCCAGGAGTACTGCCTTCTGAATCTGACCCTTGACCCAGTCATCTTATTATTATGTATCTCCTTTGAGAATCACGGGTCTTTTCACCCCGGTCCTTTGAGAGGCTTGCGTGGGGATACAGATCCAACACGTAGAGGCCCTTTGGAGAAGTTGTTGTCATGTGGCGCTCCCGCCAAAACCTATTCCTGGATATACCTATGAAAGGTGTACCCTTGAATAGGTTTTGGCAGAAGAAAAATCTATTGCATGTAAAAGGAAAAGGTTTAAGGGTTATGGAATGAATTTGGGATGGACTGATACTGGGTTATTGCAACAGAAACGTCACCTGCCATAATCATGATTACTGACTATTATAGGCAGGTGGTGGCTTGCCGCCCACTAGATGGGCCCCTCAAACGCACCGACAGTAGTTGCCGGCAAAGGAGCAACACCGGTGCGAGCGACTCAGGGGTGTCGAGAGGTGTGCTGCGCTTTCTCCGAAGTTACTCGCGTCGTTATGCCCTTTAACACTTCCACCCCTGGAGCAACAGCTCTGACGACTCCTCTCTGCACAGCCAATTAAGGCAATGCAGAGCTGAGAGCCCTGCGAGCCCTCTTGGGTGTCCACCCCGACCGATGAAGACGCGTCGGGGACGAGGGATCTAACCGGCTCTCTGGAGCACTCGGGTCCGTGGTGTCGTTACTCACATAAGAATTTATTAATCTAATTTTTAATTTACTTATTATTATTTTTATTTTTGTTTTTGTTTTTATTTTTCTCCCAGAGATGGTTTTGGGGTATTTTCTGTTTACGCGGGCTTGTGGCCAAACGTAAGCAGTTAGAAAGGATGTTTAAGAGTCAGAAGAGAGAAATTTTGGAACAGTGCGGCAAGTATTTAATATAACTGCTTTTTGCATAAGAATAAATGTTAGGGGTTGTATGCCTATCATTTTTAAACTATTGTGTAAGGATTTTGATACAATGCTGGTGGATGAAATAATGACTAGAACAGTTTTGACAGTATCCACACGCCATTGTGATTTGAGCTCTACTGCCAAGTCTGTATATTTAGTTATTTTTTCGGTGTAGGTGGAGGGAAGATTGTGAGTATTAGGAATAGCTTATTATTATTATTATTACAAACAAACATTTTTACACACGAAAAGAAAAGAGTTTTCTCAACTTTACATTTCCATAAGAAAGACAAGTCAAAATAGCGTTTGGTGATCGACCGTCTATTTCACGGGCAACTAATGAATTTTCCGTGTACTCCTAGATACAACAGACAAATGAAATGGCTCGCTCGTCTCAGGGGAACAGACGGGCATTCAGAAAATAGATAGTTGTGCATGTGTGAGTTCTTTGTTGATGACAATGCATGGTTTGACTTATGTGAACTCTCTTTGTGGTACAATTTTTTTGCTAGGCAAATAAAAAATTGTCAAGACTGCCATCTACTGATGAGTAGCGGAACTAAATTTCAATTGATATTTGTATTATTTGCTAGTGAAAACGTTGACTTCCAAGCGTTACCCCCAATTACTTTTAAACGGCTGAACTGATTGTCATCAAACATAGCTAAGGAACACCGCAAAGAACACAGCAGCTAGAAAACTTGCTTTCACTTAAAAAAAACGCATCGAAATCGGTCCAACCCTTCGAGCAATAAGTAAGTAATTAGTGATATTATACGTAAAAAAATTAAAGTTACTGAAGATTTGATAACCTCCTCCTTTTTTAAAGTCGGCAAAAAAAACGACTTAAATAGACCTCATTCACCAATAATCACTAATTACTAATATCTATAGACCTAGTTTTTTACTGCTCATAACACTCACAAAAAGTACTTTATCTATACAACGTGGAAGGGACATACCCGTAATAAATCAAACCACGGGTTAAACTAATCACTATAGCACAATAAAATTAAAAAAACAGTCAAAAACAAAAAAAAAAATGTTATTTCCTTACAAATTGCCTGGGCGACTGCACACTTTCGTTGACGAAATGTGTTTTTAATACTTGAGTGTCATTTAATTTTTATTGTGCTATAGTGCTATAGTGGTCTAGTATAACCCGTGGTTCAATTTATTACGAAAATGTCCCTTCCACGTTGCATATCAACGAGGAAAACACTAACTTTCAAGTTTCCAACACCGAGCACCAGTTTCCAACCAAACCATAAGTAAACAGTCAAAAAGGCATATCAATTATCGAACTATTGTTACTCGCACTTGACGCTTTTACGCTGTTTGCTTAGCGACAATTGTGGCATACAGCCTGTTGACAGAGCCTTAAAGAAGTTAAGACATAGGAATTCCGAAAGGAGACCGAATGTTAATTTTTAAGGTAAGTTTCAGTGACATTGGAAATGTACTTGGATACCTATTTTAGATTTAGTATCCTATTTGTTTAGGATTAATTAGACGGTTGTTCAGTTTTCTTTATTAAAGTCAATTAAGGGTGTAAACATTAACCGTCTTATTAAAAAACGCAGACTTACTTTGTTACTAGGTTTAAACCATTATCCGATCAAATCAAGTTGACATTTATAAATGAGACAATGGCCTTTTACTAAATCTCAACTTGATTTGGTCGGATAATGGTTTAAACCTAGTAACAAAGTTAGTCTGCGTTTTATAATAAGACGGTAAATATTTAGAATGTATTTACAAGTTATTTGAATCGACAGTTAATTGTCTCTCTCTGACTGACAATGTCGTCGAAAAGCAAAGTATGTAGGTAATGAATGTATAAATGTACGGTGAAGAAATGAAAAAAATATTTAATTATTTTATTGTTAGATGTAGGTACTTTTTCTATTGAGTGTGTGGTATTTTTTTAGGCAATAAAGTAAATTCTATTCTATTCTATTTTAATGTTAAAGGCAAAATGTGACATACAAAAAATTCTAGAAGAGGGAAAATAATATGGCACCTTATTACATGATGAGCTTTTTATGTAATATATATTGGAGGGAAAAATAGAAAACCGAAGAGGCAAAGGAAGCAAAGAAGACAATTGCAACCCGGAACGCGGAAGATTACCATTCTAAGAAACTTATACACTGTGTCTGTAATATTTTTTTAGTACCACTTGCTCAAAAAAGTCACATTCTATAGCACAAAAAGCGAACATAATAATAGTCATTTTCAATCTGATAAAATTAGGGAAAGAAAAATGTACTAAATTTCATTCAGCCTCTAGACCAAGAATGAAAACAGGGAAAGAAAATTGTACTGAATTTCATTCATCCTCTAGGGGGAAAATGTGGTTTAAGTTTGGAATACTTACCGAAATTTATATTAAACTGAAAATGACTGAAATCATTTCTATATTGTTAAGCGGTAAAAAAATAACGATTTTGAATCGACAACATGTATCCGCAAAATCCACAAAACCACTTAAATTTCATAAAATAAACAACTAAATCAAGCCATGTTATTGTTTGTTTTTTTTTTAATTAATTTATGGCTCTGGATACTAGTCCTTTAGAGCCCACCTTCATTTACTTTTCTTTATTCCGAATCCTAACCCAAACTATTCAATCGAAGGTTGGCATAGGTCCTTCGATGGCTTGAAGGGAGTCCACTGGTTTTAATAGCCGATTGAGTGGCGGACGGCGTCCAACCGCAGTCCTCAAATAAATATCACTACAGCCGCACTATGGCTGTCCACTTTAAACATTTCACATATTGGCCGTGAGAATACAGACTAAAACTACACCAATTTCATATTATGAAGTCCACTAGAATCAATTTGCAAAACAATTTAAAGCAAATTTCAACTGAACCCCTTGACTTCCCGCCAAAAACTCCCGTTATTGTTTGTTTAGTTTAAACCAGCTGTTTAGTTTTCCAAAAAGAAAAAGCAAAGGGCCATTTGCGTCTTACACATACAAGCTAGTTTTCTGTGTACCTATATTTATTTACAACGTAAAGCATTTTGTATTTTTTAAGTATCTGGGTATAAATTAATTAATAAATGTTTATCTCTTGTTATTATTGTCTTTATTTTTTTCGCAAATGGTACGAAAAGTAGAGTATTTTCCTCGGTGATAAAGCTGTCTTAGTATTGGGTGAACTTAAATCCGTCGCTACACTCAGGACTCATCCTAAATCCCTCGCTTCGCTCGTGATTTAAGTATTTAACACCCTCGCTTCGCTCGGGAGTAAACCTCGAGTCCTTCGTTGCGCTCGCGATTTAAGTCGTCACCCGCGACAGAAGACACTACTTTATCCCCTTGGTTAATAATCTACTATTATATTACACGGAACATAAAAAATTGGTTGCCTGTAAAGTCGGTATACGGGCGAAAGTTTTACGTGACAACGCGATCATAGTTGAGTGGGAGAGAGACGCAAGGCATTCGGCGGGCCTCTCTCTCGTTCGGTGACTCATCGTAACGTTACCGAGCGTTACACTTTTTCATAAGTGACTCCCAGCCGCAACCTAATTTAAGACGTTGTCACGTCAAAAATAGGTACCTAGGTATAAAACTATGGCCACTTCAATCAAAGATGGCGGCAGGAATCGTGCGCGCCGCTTCGTTTCGCGCCTTTTAGCGCGCGAGGTGCGAACGCGGTAGCCAAACAAGCGCTGTTTGTTCGTCCAACGGCCAGTTACTCTGATTTCGAATTTCGAAATCGAGTGCATGAACGTGGTCTATTTTCAAATCCGTAGGAGTTCAAAGGCACATGGGTAACGATGGTTATGACGAATGGATACCTACCTACAGATCGCAGTCTGTTTCAATTTTGGAATGAAGTTTCTTTTTGTACATTACTTACGGACTAGGCGAAAAAGAGTGTACGATTTTTCAGCCACTTTTTTACGTCTCAATTTTTTTAGGAAGCTAAAATTTTTTAGGCGTTATTTTAGAGACCCTGTAAAAAACTTGATCATTATCAGGATTTTTGGTCTCCACTTTTCATGCAGTGGAGACCAAAAATCCTATATCTTAATGACAGCCCCTGGTAGTACAGAGAGAATGCAGGAGCATTCTCCGAGAATGCAGGAGGCACCGTCAGTGTTGTGTGTAAGGACTTATGAGTATGCAACAAACAACGAAGAAAGAGGGTAGACCGATGTGGTTTTTGACTGTTATTTTATTTTCACTTTAAAGTGATCTAGTATAGTCTTTCGTTCGATTTATTACGGGTATGTCCCTTCCACGTTGTCATAAATAAATATAAGGAAGGATCCTTCTTGTCTATGATGTTGTATGTTAATTCTATGGTGGTTTACGCGATAATAAGTATTTACGCGTACAATTACCTCTTATAAGAAAACAGCGGTTCACATAAAAGTAAAAAAAGATGATAATTTCACGAAGAAAGTCGCGAAAAATGGCGAAACGCAAAAGGTGTGAAAACTGGTGTCTCCCCACTGAGCGCGATAGCCTATTAGCAATAAACAAAAATAGGGCGACAGCGTGCTTTAGTTAGGGGACAGGGCACAGGCGGCAGCGTAGCGGATAGCGAACTCTTTCGGTGACTCACAAGCGACGCGTACGAAACGGGTAATACGCAACGCAAGTCGCTTGAAAATAGCGTGTATAGCGTGGGCGAAGGGCCCTAGTGAGAAGGACATAACACATGCGGCAGCGGAATTTAATGTATTACCTCTTTACTCATCATCATTTCAGCCTCGAGAAATTCATTGCGTAACATGGGCCTTTTCCAAAAAGGCTTTCCTGCTGTAAGTGATTATATATAACACATTCATTGCTTGACGTGAGTCTTCTCCAAAAATGCTTAATTCTGCTATAAAACTGAGTAAAGAGTTAGCGCCATATGCTGCGCTTGTATTTATGTTTGTGCTATGTCGATCTATTTTTAATATAAGCGAGGTGTCATCAGCAAACAGCACTATGCCAGCCTGTTTCTCAACCATTTAAAGCTATTCATTGACATAAACTAAGAAAAAGAAAGGTCCCAGAATCGAACCTTGCGGTACGCCTGTTATAACATTAGATCCGTGCGATTTTATGCCATTTCAATCAACAGTCTGATGCCTATCTTATAAATAAGATTCTATTAGTTAATTTAAATTATTTATGAAATTTGAGCAAAAGTGTCGGATGATCTAGGTACGCAATCAAATGGTTTGGAGAGATCCCAAAATGATCCAATTCCGTCATTTTTGTTCTCCCATGCGTCGTAATTATGAGTAACGAGTGCCACTCCTGCATCAATTTCCCGCTAGTAACTGAAGTGAAGCACCATTTGATTTAGCATTATCTATTCAAACACCTTACTCAAAACTGGCCAGTTAGTTGACAGGCTCTTTTTTTCTTCTCTTTTTTTAGAAAGGGGATTACTTTACTACATTTCATTAGGTAAGGAAATATTCATAAATACATTCGTAAATATAAAAGCTAAATCAGCAGCTAGATATTTATAACACGGCTTACTACAACTGGCATGCCCCAATGATATGTCCACTTGATACTACTGTTTCGAAGTTATAGCTTGTCATTCTGTGGTCGCCCCTAACTTGCACCACCAAAGATAAATCACTAAGGTTAAAACATCATTAATATTAAATCACGGCTGTGATTTATACAGGGGGCGCGATTTGCTGCGCTAACTCGGCTTAACCAGTGAATTATGTAGTTGGCTGGAATTATTATAGAAAAAATGTTTGTACATTCATAGAGTACTTGTTACTTTGAATTGTATTTTTTTTTACCCGGCTTTCAAAGACGGGAAAGTTATCAGTTCGTCGCGATTTTTTTTATGTTTGTTCATCGATTATTTGAAAACGCCTAGACCAATTTGGAAAATTCTCTTTTGTTTGAAAGGGTATACTTCGGAGGTAGTGCCGTAGGAATTTTATCAAAATCGGCTGAGTAGTTTGGAGGTAAAGTCGGTATTTAGTTTTTAAAAATATTTCAAAGTCATATAGAGTTGTCCATTTAAACACGTTAGTGGTTGCTTCTTTGGTTGTATTTATTTTATTTTTTAATTTATTTATTTAAATTTTTACACAAATGTAATTATAGTAGACTTAAAGCCTAAAGCCTTATCTACTAATGAAAGACAGGGTTTAACTTAAATAGATATACAAATGGTGACGTAAGCGAGATTACGTTTTTCATGTCTCATGTAATACTTAGAGCATTAAACTTAATGCTATAAGGCGTATTATATGGAAAGAAAAACATGAAATAGATTTATAGCTATGAATTTATCATAGCCAAAGGTGTGGAATAATGACAGACGTTACACATAAGACAGTCGTGTAAGAAGTATCGATATATAAAATACCTACGATTTATTTACACGCTGACGCGCCTCCGTGTGTCACCCTTATAGAACGATATAATCTATATACATATAATAAAACAGTAAAAAAGTGTGTCTGTACATTAAATATATTTCCAAAAAAAATATTGGGTAGTAAGAATTTAAAAAAAAATGTCTGTCTGTTTGTCTGTTTGTACACGCTAAACCCGGAAATACTGGACGGATTCGAATGAAACTTTTTTTGTTATATAGCTATTAAGCCTGGGCAACATATAGGGTATAAATGATTTTGGAAAATGGAACGCCTGATGCAGAACTATAATGGTCCAGCTAAACTATAAGAGATATAAAAATGCCGCCTTAGTAAAAGTTGTTCACCCTGATGAGCATTTTCCAGAGACATAAAGTCCACGCGAACGAAGTCGCGGGCTTCGGCTAGTATATGTATATTTCAGGTCATGATGGAAAATGATCTTTTTCAGATTGACCTAGAACTTTAAAACTTTAAATTTCGTCTTAAAATTTTTACTCACTTATTATCTTTAACTGTAGCCCTGAGGAGGAAATAGTGGAATAAAAAAGGGAAGGCGTTTAGCTAGCAAAGGGACACTAATTTAGGCTAATCCATACTTATATATAAAGCTGAAGAGTTTGTTTGTTTGTTTGAACGCGCTAATCTCAGGAACCACTGGTCTGATTTGAAAAATTATTTCGGTATTAGATAGGTCGTTTATCGAGGAAGGCTATAGGCTATATTGCATCACGCCCGCGACTTCACTCGAGTGGTTAACGCGGGCGAAGCCGCGCGCTGCCTCTAGTAAAAAATATTTTCCAAAGAAAGGTTTTCTTCACCATTTCCAAAAAATAGTTTACAGGTTTCGTTGGTCACACGACTATCGGGCACATTGAAAATGAATCTACGGAATTAGAAGAAATATTGTCGCTGAGCGACGAGAAAGTCGGGTTAAGGAAAAGGTTACAAAATAAAACTACAACATTGAACGATAATAATTTTATTCTTAGATTAACTTATGTGTCCTTGACATAAAAGCTGTGAATAAGCAAATTGCAATAAAAACTAAATTAACCAGAGGAGTTTTTCTCAAATTTTTGATATCATTCTTCGTTTCAAAAAAACCGAGCGCAAAAATCAAAAATTCTTAATTTTTTACACTATTTTGGCCATAACTTTTTGTTTTGGTTTTTCTCGAATATTCCATTTTGAACCTAAAAGTTTTGAGTCTTTTTTTAATATCATATCTTCACAACAATCACAACTGTCCGAGATATGAGTGGATCGCACTTTTTCGTGAAATTGGAGCCTACACTGGAGCGAAAGAAAAGACATTTCCAATGTCAAAATATTTTTATGGTACGAATTAAATGATTTATTTTTATATAAAACCCATCAAGTAAAAACATTTTAAAATAGAGAATACAAGTATGGTCGTTTTTGGCGGGAGATGGAGGGAGCAGGAACTTCCCGCGACGTGTGAAAACATACGGCGCGGCGGCGTGCGCGCTTCATTTACAGCTACAGGGTGATAAAAATTCAATACAAATAAATAGGATACATAGGCAAAAATTGTGTGTTTAATAATTTTTATACTTCTTAGTGGGATATGCTATTTTCCAACAAATACTGTTTTCTAAACGTCAAAAGAAACAGTTTCTATGGGATTTTGTATAAAGTACAGGCAGATGACGTCACAGTTTTTGGAGTCAAATAGCGCTCTTATATTAGTGTTTCTGCAATAATAAATTTAATATCACGTTAAAAATGTTCAAAGACAAGTGACATTATTTTGCGTCGTTTTATTTTGTTATCAGTTCAAAATAATTTATGTATGGCTTAGAAAAGTACCCAATTGTAAGCTGTAGACCTCAGCATTAAAACCGATTAAATACTGTTGTTCTGTGCCGTGTGGTTTCCGGCAGAGTAGAATTGGGTCACTCCAAATTCTCCCGTGGATGTCGTATTAGACGACTTAGGAATACAAGCTAAACAAAGCTAATAACATCAATGAGACCTTTCTAATCCGTCTCTGGTCAGCGAGGAGAGTGTAGACAAGTCTTCTGGCTGCTCTGGCCAAGTATGGCTCTGCTAGTACAGAGAGGGTCGTGCTCCTGCAACTGTTTAAAAAAATTCAAAAACTGAATTACCTCCATTTAACATTTAATTACTCGTATCGAATCTGCTCACAAAAATGGAAAACAGCAAGACTGCCGAATAGACATACGAAAGCAGTTTTGCCTAAGCTGAAAAATATACTTATTATTATTATTATTATTTTTTTATTAACCTGTTTTGTCCCATTGTTGGGCATACTTATTATAAAAACTGAAAAATATACTTAGCTATACTTGCAAACTTTCGTCATCAAATACTCTTATTTCGGAATTTATGAAAATAATGTAGATAGCTATGAAATAATATTCATTGTCTAAGCAATCACCCTGTATACAATAGTGTAGTTCACATCGAATTTTAACATTTACCCGCTAATTGACGTATCAGCCCGCGGCTACCGTGCGCCCGCGCTTCCGGTAGCCATTCCAAATTCAAAAGTTTGAATTTTCAAATTCGAACGACAATCGAACGCGTGGGAGGTCTTTGTTCCTATGTATAAATCCTTTTTATAAAGCGAGGTTTATATTTCTTCATCAAATATTACTATTTATAATCAATGGTACTCTTCTAAAGGAATTTTGAATATGCAACCTTATTTGTAAGCTGATTGGGTGTGTTTTTCGCTGGCAAAAATATTTCAAAGTGGATTTTTAGATTTTTTGAGATTTTTGATTATCTACTTTAGAATCATAAACATAGGGTATATTATTCCGTATTTACAGTAAATCTAAAAGGTGTTTTATAGATACAATTGTATAGATGTTGTATTATTGTATGGTTCTCATGAGAATGAGCTGTTTATGGGTTTCGTCCGTGTAATATCGAGATATGACATCGAAATGTGAATTAATCAAAACAAAAAAAGTAAAAGTAGAAGATGATAGTAGCCAATAAATTCACATCATCATCAACATTATCATCAGGTCTTTTAGTCTCCACTGCAGGAGCACGACCCTCTCTGTACTACCAGAGCCATACTTGGCCAGAGCAGCCACAGGAATTTGGCCTCCACTCTCCTCGCTGACCAGACGGATTGGAAAGGTCTCATTGATGTTTATAAGCTTTGTTTAGCTTGTATTTCCTAAGTCGCATTCTACGATATCCGCGGGAGGACCTGGAGTGCTATTCTACTCTCCTGGAAATCAAACGGCTTAAATGGAGAATACAAGTATGATAAATTCATGCATACATACACACTATCACGTCTTTATCCCTAATGGGACAGACAGAGCACTTAAGGTCTTGCGGTACTAAACAGACAAAGTGTGTTTGGCGTGATGGTAGGCGAGAAGGTGGAAAAAAGAATCAAAATAGTGATGGGTTTCCGCATTCCCTATTAAAATGATTGACTATGTTGACTGGTAGAAAAGGCCCGCCGATAACATTTCATGTAATAAAGTTAAATAAATAAATAAATTAGCATTTTCGCGCTGTCCTTCGATCGGCTTCTACAATCTGCGCGGGAAGTGAAGCAGCTGGTGCTTTCTAAGTTTTTTCTTCTCCCAGACCAGCTTGGAAGATAATTTCGTTGCTTGAAAATCGGTAAGTGATCAAATCTGGCAGTATTCTTCACTCCGCTGTTTCCATTGAAGCGGAGCGGAGATTTCGAGCATTGTGATTGGTCAATTCATGCACGCACCGCTTAGCTCCTCTCCGCTCTGCTTCGCTTCAGTGGAAACGCAGCCGAACTACCTGACATTACGTAAGCAGAGAGAGGTCTGAAGTGCCATTTCTGAAACGCGGAGTCACTTAAACGAATGGTTTTTCCACACAAAAAAAACTGAGTATCGTAAAGTCGTGGAAAACTCGGTTGGAACGAAGTTAAAACAACTGAGCCCCTAAAAATACCCCGAAAATTCCCAGCCCCTAAAAAAGTTCGTGACGGAAAACTCTTACACTTTTTTTCGCTTAGCCCGAATCTGACAAGTACCGTCCGAAACAGGTATAGTATAAGGGAAATGCAGAATTAAGTATTGGCCACTTATACCTAAGAAAAAACAAGGAAGTATAATAGTTCTGTCAATGAGTGCTCAAAAGGGGCATGTGGATGGAGAAGTCGAAAGCAGAAATTTTGACTCGGCAACATTGTTAGGACTAGTTAGGACATAAACATACTAAAAGTCTTTACTCCTCCGAGGTGAGCCCGCGGGGGGAGGGCACAAAGAAGGTCCCGTTTTTTGCTTACATCTCGAAAACTATGCGTTATACGAAATTTTGTTGCACTACATAATGAAAGCTGATGAAATTGTCTACAACTTTGGCTTTCACACTTTTTATCTATCTCCAATTTTTACCTACCTATGAAGTTCGAAATTTTTTTGATTTTGTAAAATGTGTTCTACACTCTGGGCGTGTTCGGACGAAAAGCGCACGCCAAGCCCACGTCCAATACATGCCTTTCATTCCGATTCAATCCCCATAGTTCAGGGGAAAGGTCTCCAAACCAAGTCTGGACCTGATGGTAAGTAACAGCATAAGCCCGAACCATCTTGATAGATATTACTGGGAGTTTTAGCCAGTTTAAAAGTGAACTGTTTCCGCTTTTGCTGCGTGAAGATACACCCAGCAATGTTATTTTTTAATAGTGTGTGGGTGTTTTTAATTGTGAGTGAGCAATAAAAAATGATTTTCGTAAATTCGTATTGTTACAATGTGCTACAGAAAATTTAACACATTTTTGAAAATCGGCCATTTTTCGAAGCTCATAGCAAGGCAATGATTGGAGATAGATAAAAAAATGAAAGCCATAGTTGTAGACAATTTTATCAGCTTTCATAATGTAGTACAAAAAAATTTCGTACAACGCACCGTTTTCGAGATGTAAGCAAAAAACAAAAAAACGGGACCTTCTTCGTGCCCTCGCCCCGCGGGCTTACCTCGGAGGGGTATGGACTTTTAGTATGTTTATGTCCCAACTAGTTCTAACAAAGTAGCCGAGTCAAAATTTCTGCTGTCGACTTTTCCATCCACAATTATTCGTTGACTGTACTATAAGAATACTGCCCGTTAATAAAAGAACAATATTAAAACAATTGATTTGTTCATATATAACTCATGGCACTGTGAAGTTGTTAAAAAACCCCTGTCCGATCCGTTAAGGTAAAGTGGTGTAGATTCTATTTATAGCTTTCTTTCTTCCCTGAAATCGCAAAAAAGATCTGCAGCTTCATACATTTAGGAACGGTAGGCATTTAGTTTTGTATGGAGCCGCAGATTTTATAATACTTATTGAAATTGATTCCAGAATATTATTATTATTATATATATCAATAAATAATTATATTCCAGAATATAATTATTTATTGATAAATATAGCAAGGGAGTGCAAAATTAACAAGTATATTTAATTTGAATTTTATTATTTTTTCTTGAATCATATCATAGAACTATTTAGAAGAAAATAAAGACACCAGGTCAAAAAAAAAAAATTCAAACTTACAACATCTCTCGTTTTGGTTGTGAGTAAAAATTACCATAGGATATGTTAATACTGAGAGGATTGGTGTACTGGTAATTATTCTTCCATGGATAAAGAAGGTCCGGAATAAAGATATTTTTTTATTTATTTAATATTATCCGTCATAGACATATCGTCTTTATATACAAAAAACTATGGGTTGCACTCTGGGAGTGCCGGCAGAAGTAAAAACTTGAATATTAACGTTGTGCATTTTTGATATACGAAACAGCAGGCGCAGGCATACATTTTCGCCGCGCCGTAGAAAGAGAGGGGGATACTCCCTCTCCTACGCCGCGCCAGCTGTCTACTCTCCATCCGTCTTACGAATTTTCGATCAGGTCACGTGTCCTGACGCGAGTTTAACATTTTTTACCCATTCCAAAAAAAGTGCACAACGCCGCTAAAGAAGTTTTCACTCCAAAAATTTCGTGTCACGTTATTTGTCTGCGATGGACTCCTAAACTACTGAACCGATTTTAAATTTGATTTGCACACCGTGTGCAATTTGATCCAACTTAAAAGATAGGATAGCTTACCCACGAGAATAAAGTCGCGGGCATCAGCTAGTTATAATAATAAAACAAATTATTTGTTTAACAAAACTAATCAAAGTTGCCACAACTATCAGATTTCGAGGAATTCCACAAATTTCGGCGCGACCTTTGATACTCCGGCGCAAATTAGGCGAAATTGGTAGAAACATCGCAACAATGTCCCCGATTCAAGATGGCGGGCGATATTAATTGTTTCAGTACCCGAAACACACGGCTGGAATTCACGTCTTGGCATTTTTTTTGGAGTTCCGTGCCCAAAGGGTAAAAACGGGACCGTATTACTTCGCTGTCCGTCTGTTTGTCACCAGGCGGTATCTCATGAACCGTGATAGCCAAAAAGCAGAAATGTTCACAGATGATGTATTTCTGTTGCCGCTATAACAACAAATACTAAAAACAAAATAAAATAAATAATTTAAGGGGGTTTCCTATACAAGAAACCTGATTTTATGTCGTTTTTCGTCGATATTCATGACGGCAACAGGTAGACGCTTGAAATATTTACAGAACATTAATTGTATATTCACTTTAAAAAAAAAAAAAAATTGAAATAAAACAAATATTTTATCCCATACAACAAACGTGATTTTTTTAGATAATGGTACGGAACCCTTCGTGCGCGAGTCCGACTCGCACTTGGCCGGCTCGCACTTGATTTAAATCTTAAGTTTTAAATCAAACAAAATCTAGTTCTGAGCTTGATAAATTTAAGGCTTCTTAACTATTTACAATTTGCGGCCCGCTAATTATTTAAAAACTTAAACAATTTTAAACAATTATTATCTGTATAAAACAGAAAACCATACGCCAAAACTCAAACAACTCGGATTAGTTGTTTGAGTTGAGTTGATGATTCGGTAGGTTTAGGACTTCATCGGAAGCGCATTCCGAAACGGAATGGCAATATATGGCCGCCGCGTCCACTCACCTGTTCGGGCCGCGGTTGACATCAACGCAAACGGCGAAAGTGGGAGACAAGCGACGGCCGTCTCGCTAGTCGTAGACGAATTTTATAATACTTATCAACTCTCGGCGATGTGAGTGAATAGGGGTGACGACAAGGTCAGAAAAGTATGATTGTAATTAGTCCGTCTTTTAGATTATCCAAACAAAATAGACCCATATTTTTCAGTTTACTAAAAAAGAAAAAATTATCTAAGGTACGAATACCTAAAAATCGTATTTAACCGTGACGTGATGGGAAATTTAAATGCGCTGTAACTTTGTCACTTTTTGTTTCTCAAAGAAAAGAATAACCGGTTAAGTGCGAGTCGGACTCGCGCACGAAGGGTTCCGTATCATTATTTATAAAAATCAAGTTTTTTGTATGGAAGCCCCCCTTACATATTTAATTTATTTTGTTTTTAGTATTTGTTGTTATAGCGGCAACAGAAATACATAATTTGTGAAAACTTCAATTGTCTACATATCGCGGTTTTTGAGATACAGCCTGGTAACAGACAGACGGACAGACGGACAGACGGACAGACGGACAGACGGACAGACGGACAGACGGACAGACGGACAGACGGACAGACGGACAGACGGACAGACAGCGAAGTCTTAGTAATAGGGTACCGTTTTTACCCTTTGGGTACGGATCCCTAAAAAGTACGTGTACAATATTTTTTATTAATCTAACCGATGGGCCAAACATATTTTTCTATTCGTAATGCCTTATGCTTCCGCCACCAGTCATCCGCTGTGGCTACGGTAACATCGGATGTCGTATATGCGACACACCTTTCGCTCAACGAGGCATCCTCAGGCACCAGGCAACGAAATATGTGAAAAATAATGACGTGAGCTCGTGACACATGATTCAAATTCTCGCCCATTCTGTCGAATACTTCTTCTTATCGTGTGTGTTAGTGACTAACACTAGTGTCAGAGTTTTTAAATCGCCTTAAAGGCCTCTGAGATGGTTTTAGGTAATGACCAATGTCAAAGACAGTGACCGGGACCGACGGCTTAACGTGCCCTCCGAAGCACGGATCATCTTACTTATCAGACATTCAGGTGATCAGCCTACAATGTCCTAACCAAACTAGGACAACAACACAAAGTCGTTGCCCCCGCCGGAAATCGAACCCGCGACCTCCTGGTATGAGCCGAACGCTCTAACCACTACACCACGGAGGCAGTTGTCGAATACTGACCCTTATGTACACTAAATAGATAGACGCAGCTACCCGTTTCTTAGCATCCTAAGGCCTTGACTGTAGGGTCCTGGATTTCAAGAGGACATCCTTGGTCGCCTTATGATTGGAATCTACGCCTACTCCTCTGGAGTGGTTCTACCCTACACCACAATGAGGTCCTCGATAAGTATGTAGACTAAACTGCCTCCGTGGTGTAGTGGTTAGAGCGTTCGGCTCATACCCGGAGGTCGCGGGTTCGATTCCCGGCGGGGGCAACGACTTTGTGTTATTGTCTTAGTTTGGTTAGGACATTGCAGGCTGATCCGTAAGAGGATCCGTGCTTCGGAGGGCGCGTTAAGCCGTCGGTCCCGGTCACTGTCTTTGACATTGGTCGTTACCTAAAACCATGTCAGAGGCCTTTAAGGCGGTTTAAAAACTCTGACACTAGTGTTAGAAACTAACACACACGATAAGAAGAAGAAGAAGTATGTAGACATCAATGTGAGGTCGATTGAATAGCTGACTGAGTTTCGTTTGTTTCGTTTTTCGTGTGTGCAAGTGGCTAACACTGGTGTCAGATTTTTCAGGCTACCTAAAGGCATCTGACATAGCTTGACGACTGAGATACAATGATGACAGCCGGGACCAACGGCTTATACGTGTCTTCCGAAGCACGGAGGCGCTCGAGAAATTTTTATTATTTGGTACAGTTCTATAAAGTCACAAAATAGTGTCAATTTTCATTGATCATACCCATTTTCAACATGATTAGAGCGCCATTTCACTTCAAAAATGACGTCACGATTAGGTCTTTCATTCGAATCCCATAGAAAACGTTTATTTTGACGTTTACCAAAAAGTGTTTCATTTGACTTGTTGTCATTTATCGGATGGTGGTTATAGCACGACTGCAGTTACTCACACTAGCTATTCGTAGATAATATTGAGTTTGAAAACAAAAGTTACTAGATCATAGTTTTTGCGCTAGGCTTCAAAGAGATCGGTATGAACGATACTTGGCAACTTGAAAGCCGGAGGAACTTGGAGCCGAAGGCCTAAGGATCTTTAGAAGACCTAATTAGTTAATCAAAATAAAAACTAAGAAACAAAGAATGTTGACTAAAACTCGAAAGTAAATCGTGAGATAAATTAGTAGCACCACCGACAGGCGCCGCCGGCCGGAAGGTCGGAGTTCATCAGGGTCACGCGGCAGTTTTTGACGGGGATCTTTTTTGTCTTATGTCATACACAAATTTGGATAACGTATATGGATAGAGGAATGTATCTTCTATACAATTTTCCAAAACCAATGAAAAGTCAGCGTGTATACTCAATAACAAAAAAAGAAGCGACAAAAGCTGCCACTTTTCAAATTTAGACTTTTTAATTAGTACCTACCTATATTTATTATTAATTTTCATTATTTGCTTGATACTATATATCTACTGTATTTTATTCATTTCTGTATTATCATAATTCACACCATATTTTAATTGTCGCATTAACACTACGCATAGTTCACAAAGTCGACCTTGTTTGAAAAATTGTGGTTCCACGGAAGACCAGTGCTGTTGTTTGCCTTAATTGGCGACCAGCAGCTTATGCTGAGTGGACGTCACTTTCAGTGATAAAATGGTTTTAATAGTTTTAGTTAATGATTAAGTTCGTATATCTTTCAGTGTTTAGTTATGAAATGTTTGTAAGTGTATAATTTATCGCTGAATAAAGATTTTTCTATTCTATTCTATTCTTAAAGGCTACAAGAATTAGCGGCTACATTTGCACAACCCATAATATTTAAACCATTTCACACCGTATAATTCTCCATGACTTGCAGCAAATAAGGGTGCGTCCACACCCGCGGCGATAATGACTGCGAAAACAGACTTCGACGTAATAAATAGATATTAGGAGATTAGGACGCGTGTGGGGCGCGTGCCGGCAGTTAGGGCGCCTATGAATGTTTTTATAAGGTACAATGATTTATTTGGCGGGCGGGAAGTTTTAATTTTGGCCGGTGTCTTCGCTGCGTGAGCTGTGAGATTGCAGAAATGTGTGAAAGTAGCCTATTTTTCTAGTTTTTTTTCCAGGTTCTACAAAGTTTTTCAGAAAGGCGGAATAAGTCAAGATCTGTGATAAATTGCTTCGAATGATGGTGCTCACATAATATCGATCGAATTTCTTGGGTAAGTTCATTAGATCATCAATACGGTAGATATTATAATCCGTAAGAAAAAATAACATGATTTTTTTTTATTAGAATTAAAATAAAATGTATAAGAATTTATTTGTTTCTATGAAATTACATAAGGTACCTTTTTTACACTCAAAAGTAAGTTTTAAAATCTGATGGAAAGGGAAACTGTCAAAAACAGAAAAAGGATGCACGTACAGCGCTTTTGACGTCACTGTTATTAGGTCCCGCGCGTACGAAAGAGATAGTAAAATGTCTACACCACGCTCCCACTCTAATTATTGCTTTATTAATCAAAAAATTTTCTTACTGTTCTAAAAATATCTTTTTAGTGGTATTTTTTGATTTATATAAAAAAATAACAAAAAATAAAAAACAGTAAAAGCCTATTCAAAAATACAGAGAAAAAATATAAATGTTATAAAGCAGTACTTATATGTGTTTTAATCTGTCAAAAAATGAGTGTAGGCGATAAGAAAGAGTAGCAGAAAATAAAAAAGATAAAATAGAAATCTGTCTGTCTGTACCTACGTGCACATCCCCAAAACTACTTAGTGGAATTTTCGCGGTTTATTCTTACAAATATATTAATTTAAGCTTAAAACAACATTTTTTCATTGAAATCTGATTTCATTGAAAACAGTTAAGTATAATCGATTTTAATTTTCTCGGAATCGGAATCGTAGGCTTCAGCAAGTAAAAAAAATAATACTAAAAGTCCATTTAAAGAATCCCATTGATATCTCTCATAGTTTTAGCGATACACAGCACACGTCAAACAGAATAACATCAAACGGAACAATATCAAATAATTGACGCAGGAATTCTCACGAGAACGCGTATACCAGACGCACAGACAAACCTACACAATACATATAGATAACACCAACATATCGCTTCACCTGACTCGCTTAAACTACAATCGAAAATGACCTTTATTACAAGCAGTTAAAGCAGATATGTATTTAAATTAAGCATATGATGTGGTATTAGGAGGTCAAATTGAATAGTACCCCCCGTTTAATAAACATCAATCAAGCGACTATTAAATGCACCTTTGCTGTATGATATTGTAGTTTACTCCTTATACGTCTATTGATTGCATGTTAATTAATTTACAGTAACTGGGCGACCGAGCTTTGCTCGGTAACATCTCAAACAATAACTACATTTTTTTTAAACTTGTCTAAAAACAATACAAAATAAAAAAAATATATAAATTTTAACATAAAAAAAAACAAAAGTAATTTACCGAGTGGGATTCGAACCCGTAACACTCTTTCTAGTGGTCCGCATCTTTAACCGCGGAGCCAAAATGGATGGCGGCCGGCGCGACGAAATTAGCGATCATATTCTGCGTGGAAAAATTTTTTCATGAAAACATGCGTTTTATCAATCATAAGACTAATCTAGATCGATTGTTTACCCCCGAAAACCCCCATATACCAATTTTCAGCGAAATCGTTAGAGCCGTTTTCGAGATCACAGAAATTTATAAACATATAAATATATAAATAAATATACAAGAATTGCTCGTTTAAAGGTATAAGATTACCATTAGTTAATTTACATTACCATTAGGTATCTAATCTAACTAGTAGGTTATAGTACCCTGGGTCAAAAAAAAATGCACTGATAATATTAATAAACCGTTACAAAATAATGTCGTTTGTATTGATCATATCCATTATAAACGTGATTTTATATTTATTAATGCAAGAACACTGAACTGCCTCCGTGGTGTAGTGTTTAGAGCGTTCGGCTCATACCCTAAGGTCGCGGGTTCGATTCCCGGCGGGGGCAACGACTTTGTGTTGTTGTCCTAGTTTGGTTAGGACATTGTAGGCTGATCACCTGATTGTCTGATAAGTAAGATGATCCGTGCTTCGGAGGGCACGTTAAGCCGTCGGTCCCGGTCACTGTCTGTGACATTGGTCGTTACCTAAAACCATGTCAGAGGCCTTTAAGGCGGTTTAAAAATTATGACACTAGTGTTAGTCACTAACACACACGACAAGAAAGAAAGAAAGACTGATACAGCGCTATTTGAGTCTAAGAAATTATGACTTCACGGTTTTGTTTTTATACAAATCCCAAAGAAACATCCAATAGAAAATGTTTATCTGATTTTACTGGTTGGAAACTAGCGCATTCTGTGGGTTATTTGGAGAATACCAATTGAAGAAAAAAGGAAAATATACCTAATAACATTAAAGAGCCGTATTAAAAAATACAAAGTTCTTCGTTCATTAAAAAAACTGCGGTTACAGGCGACTAAGAGAGTCACAGGTAACAGGGAACGGGCAGCGTTATCTGCGCAAGAACTTTACCTATATAAGGTCTAAAAAATATACTGAAACTATTCTAAGGGTGAATTCAGTCCGTAATAGTGAACAACTTTCCCCAAGAAAGGTATGTCGAAATATGAACAATATTTTTTTTGCTTTTAAAGAAAGCCAAAAATAACTCTTTATATTTTGATACGTGTACCTTGGGAAAAGTTGTTCAGTATCATGGACTGAATTCACCTTTGAAATAGTTTCAGTATATTTTGTCAGACCTTATATATTGTGATCACCGTGTAACGATGTTGCATTAAGCACCATCCTTCATGCTCTTGCCCACCTCCTTTATTATCATCTCATTATTTTCAAATGTCATTCTTAATTTAATTTTTGTATTCCAGACATTCCTTGCTCGTCATTTTTGACTCATTCCACTTTCACTCCTGTTACGAATAACATATCTCAGCACTTGTAATTTCTTATAATATTTATTTTCTTGCTCTCCAACCTCTATAAATTTAATGTGGGAACACACCATTGGGACAGGTAGAGTTTCCACGCACTAACCTGCCCAGCGATTATGCGCAAATCCTCCTTTCAGTGTTAGAAGACTCTAATACTGGCTGTAAGAAAAAAGAAGCATAACAGATAAAAAAGAAAAAAGGATTTAATCTCTGGTTGCAGAGATACAACATTTTAGCTCGCGCATCACCTGACTGCCGCGCGGTCGGCACGCGCCCTGCAATGTTATTAAATTGTTACCCGATGTACCGAACAATCGAATGTTCGGAGCGAACTGACGGCTCAGGGGGAATAAAATTAAGTGCAATCACTGTTTTTTCGGGCTTTAAATTTAAATTTTATTATTTATTCGTATTCACTTTCCGGCAGAGTAGAATAGGAGTACCGTGTGGTTTCCGGCAGAGTAGAATAAGACCACTCCAAGTCTTCCCGTGGATGTAGTAGAAGGCGACTTAGGAAATACAAGCTAAACAAAGCTTATAAACATCAATGAGGCCTCTCCAACCCGTCTGGCCAGCGTAGAGTGTAGGCCAAATCCTCGCGTTGCTCTGACCAAGTATGGCTCTAGTAGAAAGGGTCGTGCTCCTGGAGACTAAAAAGACCTGTATTATATGTTATAATGTATTATAAGTATTTAATAAGTAAGAGACAATAGTAATAAGACTCTTTTGGCGAGTAGGCGACCAATACCGTGAAAATGAGTATAATTCAGCGTTTCTTCTCAGCAGTCATTGTTACGAAGTGCAGTATCGATAGCTTTTCTCTAAAAAATTAAATTTTACGTATAGACTACCACGTAATGTAAATTAAAGTTATTGGCGTGTAAAAGTGCATGAAATTACTGAATGAACATTTAAATTTGAACTTTAATTTTTTGAATTTACAATATACGTTAATAACAGTAAACAGCACAAAACATAGGTAAAAATTATTACTAAAGAAATTTCTTAAAGCAGACCCGTCAATTATTATAATTTGAAGAAGTTTTAATTTTAGTAATAACAAAAAAAAAATAGCTATAGCTTGTGTCCGATAGGTAATAAATATTATTTCCCGTCTTACAGTCACTTTTACTGCAAACGTTTTTTTCTATTTTGAAATTTCTACTCCTTATAAACATGTTCCGGAGAAGAAGAGTAACTTGACTTTACTGTTAGTTAATCATTCTAATAAGATCCTTGTGAATTATCATTGCTCAACACTCGGCGCTAATGCGAGGCAGATGCAAACAATTAAAAACCTGATAATCGTGAAACACTCGATTGCAACCAATTTACAAAAACTGAAGCCCCTAAAAACCCCAGAAAATTTCTGGCCCTAAACATTTTGTGACGGAAATATCTTACACTTTTTTTGCCTCAAGCCCTATCCGCCAAGTCTACCGTCCGAAAAGGAACTTCGTTCCAAAACATCACTGCAATAAAACACTCATAAAGAATCTAATGAGGTAAAGTGTGAAATTTGATGACGCTCACTTGAAATGCGTGAGGTTAAAATTTACAAGAAATTAAGGAACCGGCCATGATTCATAGGTAACAGGTTCAATACCTACCCATATAATTTGGGAAATAGAGTAATGATTTATAGGGTCGCAAACCTAAAATGGAACTGGGCGGGACACCTGGCTCGAAGGAACGATGGAAGGTGGAGTCCTTACTCCAATTTTATCACCGAGTGGTACCCCAGGAATGGGAAACGGAGTGTTGGGCGTCCGGTAGCTAGGTGGGTCGATGATATCAGACGGATTGCTGGACAGCTAAGGCTAGGGATAAGATTCAATAACGCAGACAAAAGGAGGCTTATGCCCAGCAGTGGGTCGTCGTAGCTGACGGTGATAATGATGATGATGTAATTAATGATATTTAGAATATTATTTTTTAAATAGTGCACAACGATTATAGATATGCAGAGTGGTTTCCGGCAAAGTAGAATAGGACTACTCCAAGTCATCCCGTGAATGTTATAGAAGGCCACATAAGAAGAAAAGACGAAGAAATAATTATTTTAACAAATATATTTTTAAAACAAGCTGTTATTTAAAGTGCTCCACAAGACAAATCAAAAAACCTAAACTCGAAAGGGTAGCTCCGTTTCATTACAGAGTTCCTATGGCCACATCCAGGTCTATCATCAGACCAATTCCATGTCATCATCATATTGCACTGTCACGCGATAAATGTATGCGACATTTCAGCTCAATAAAATAAAGGGAAATGGTTCAGATATAACTTGTAAGATTTGATTACAGACATACAAACAATGAAATTAAAAACAAATACATATGCAAATCTTTTGGTGAGGCCTATGTCCAGCAGTGGACGTTGTGCGGCTGAAATGATGATGATACAAACAATGGGACAGGTGAAACTAAATAAAAGCTTGTAAAAAAATGATTAATTAGTAATAGCAAAGATAATAAAATTACTAACGTAAAAGACACCCAACGCTACAGAAACTATTGTAAGGCTCGTAAGTAGGCAAAACAGGAGTAACGAGTAGGCACACAGAGATGGCAGCACACACGACTAGCAAAAAATTTACACAGGAAGTGTTGAATATGCTTTAAAATATTAATTGCATTCCATAAAAGTCATATTTGATTAAATAAAGTAGTACTTTATTTAAATAAAAGATTCTAATGTTTTAATTATTACCATAAAGCACCATCTAGACGAGTTGTCCGCTTTTGAAACAGAATGGCGGGAAACAGGGGAAGATAGAAGTAATGCGGGAAACAAAAACGGGAAGGTTTTGCCTAGCTATTGAACCCAAATGGCAACAAAAAAAATTTAACATCACATTTGCAGCTAGTAGCAGAAGTACAATTTTATATCTCTCCCTCAAAACAGCAATCCAGGTAAAACAAAAACAGAACACAATATTAACTTGACCTAACATAATCCGGCACATTATCCATAAAAATCCTGAGGGTAGATACGTGCGAATTTTCCCCCCATAAAGGCATTTTATAAATCAGGCTTTAATACTTTTTGAATTATGTCGGTGGGATGTAGCGGCGTTGGGTAAGGCACGGTGGGGCAAACGCCCAGGGCATCAGATATAAGGGTTCACAAGCTTTATATTTTTCTAGCGGTTTAGGTTTAAAAAAATCTCTTATAGACATATTTACATCATTTACATGAGAACATAAGTACAAGACATACATATACTTATTCATGGTCAAATTGATAAACAAAATAAAACAGACGAGTTCAGTAAATTGAAATTATGTGCTTGGCTAATTGTTTCAGAGTTATAGATTTATTTCGATAGATTATATTTTTGATATCAGAGGGTAACATGTTATATTGTAAACTACGTGCGCCCCGGGTGTTACATGCGCCATTAACTTATGTGTTAATCCAGTGTGTCAGCTTCCTGCATACCAAATTTTATCAAAATTGGTCCAGCCGTTTGCGCATAAAGAAGTAACAAACATACACACTTTTGACTTTAAATAGTGTGAAAGTATTAGGCCTATTTTAACATTTTGGAAATATTTGAGAGAAGCCTATATCCAGCAGTGGACATTATGCGGCTGAAATGATGATGATGAGGCCTATTTTATTAAAGGATAATATTAGTGGAGTGGTCAGCACTGGTGTCAGATTTTCAAGCAGCCTAAGACATCTGACATCGCTTGTCGACAGCCGGGACCAACGGCTTTTACGTGCCTTTCGAAGCGCCCGAAAATTTTTATGCCATTTGTGGTCACTCATGCAAATGCGGACGCATATTGCGAAGGCGTTAGTAATGCGCACAACTACCGAGGCACCGAGGTCCTTAATCCACGAATGGTATTGGATATCAGTATAGTGCATTTCAAACAGACACAGAATTTGTCTACCCTGTCCACCCTACCTAATATATAATGTCGGATACAAGCGATAAATCTATTTTGTTCGATATGGAGCCGTTCTCGTAATTTAGATAAGATTGATACCTACCCTGTCAAAAATAGTTGTGCACGTCACTGTTGGATATCGTATCGTGGGGGTGGCATCGAGTACTTATGCCCAAGCAGTGGCGGCGCAAGACCTCAACTTAATGTGGGCACGGTAAATTTCGCGAGGCCCTCAAATTCAGTGTTGGGAATTAGTTTAACTAAAAAAAGCAGGCTTGCCCAGCCCATATTAAATCAAGAACAAACATACGTTCTTTCCTCTGTACTCTGAGGTTCGTTTATTCATGCCACTAACACATCAGTATACTTAATATAAGAAAAACCTTGTGGCGTGTACTTTTGAATTTTCCCTACTTTTTCAAATATATTTTCGGTTGTCTGTGAGGCGCGAGGCCCTTTGCCCTGCGAGGCCGTGGGCGGTGGCCCACACCGCCCACGCCTTACGCCGCCTCTGTGCCCAAGGGCCTAAATAGTGCTAAAGCCAGCGTTCTGCTTAGAGGCAGTTTGTATTCGGCCGCCTGTTTACCGCCGGATCAAATGGGTTTATTTGGGAAAAATGTTCGCGATTTGTAGTTTGCCGGCTTTGCCACTATTTATGATAAAGAGCTGGCTCGTGATTCTGCGCTTTCGCTGGCATTTTTCCAATAAAACTAGTAGGTTTTAGAGAGAGCCTGTTTTTCACATATACCTGGGTTTTTTTCTACCGCGTCAAAAACCACACTAGCCGAGTGCGACTATAAAGTTAGTCTAACTTGAAGAGACAGATAATTCCATAGAGATAGTTTTTTTTAATCATGGCTAATACGATAACTGTCATTTACAAGAGTAAAATAAGTGTATAGAAAAAAATAATTTTTGGTACAAGCTTTTTTTGTGAGGCCAAAGAAAATAAGCCCAAAGTTGATGAAGTTGCTCCGTTTAATTTCTTAGATCCATCGACCACCTTCCGTCACCGTGATCAGACCTAGATCCAGAAGATATTTTATATCATAGAGGGCTCAAGTCCTACTTAATGAGGTTATGTTGTTGTACAACTAAGTTCGAATATCTTCCGACTCTATCATCAGAACAGCTCATTGACTTCATAATATTGTATTGTCATCCAACTTACATAAGTATACAAAATTTCAGCTAAAGCGGTTGAAGATAACTGGTTGAAAATTTAGCTGCAAGATTTGACCTAATCAAACATTTATATAGACTTTAGACTTTTCAAATTGTAATCTGTGTTAATTTCGTTTTCTTAAGTTACCTTTCGCCGAGTGTTATCCGGCAGAGTAGAATAGAGCCACTCCGAGTCCTCCCGTGGATGTCGTAGAACGCGAGGAAATACAAGCTAAACAAACTTATAAACATCAGTGAGACCTCCCCGACCCGTCTGGCCAGCGTGAAGAGTGTAGGCCAAGTCTTCTGGCTCTCTGGTCAAGTATGGTTGTGGTAGTACGGAGAGGGTCGTGCTCCTGCAGTAGAGACAAAAAGAACTGATGATGATGTTATCGTGCCTTGGAAACATGGTATTTCGAGTGGGTGCAAATACAACCCTTTTAAGGTCACACAAAAATATTTCGTTTCTGATCACATTTTACGATAGGCTTTATCCATCTTTTACCTTCTAAATCTATGGTTTTTCAAAATCAAAGCCCCGACTTTTAAGCGTTCAACCCCAATTTTTTTTTAAACAGTTTATCCGATTTTCGTCAAACATCTATAGGAACCACTGCGGGGAAACGTCCACGAAATGCCACAATGCCTATAGGTAATTTTTCTACGCTTTTTTACATACAGACCAAAAAACTCCGTCATAATACCTAAAACGCCTTTGCACTATAAACAGCTGCATAGCTAATATTTCACAGTAGGTATTCCAGTACAAATAACAATATATTAGTTCCCGAGGGACTGAGAACAGGGCTTAGCTCTTACGCCCGTCCGAGTCAATGTGATGAGGCGAAATTTCAAAAGTATCGACTATCGATGAAACTTAAACGTCATATACAATAATTAGATTTAAAGTGATGTCAACTATGTTAAGTATTAATGTTTTTATAGTAAGTATTTTACTAATACTTGGCTTCAAAATTTCATCATCATTATCATATCCACTGATGAACATCGGCTTCAAAATTTAAAAGTTGGAAATGAAGGGGTACCTATATAATAAAGAGTTAAGTACAGAATCAGGCACAGTTTTGCAAGCCACAGACATACACAAATGATGACAACCTTTGTGGAGACTCACAAAGAGTTGTTACTCTGGAGAACCAATATATTATCGAAAGTCGACATCTTAAAATATAAACAGTAACTACACTAGTGGGCAAACTCCGTCGCTACCTTTAACATCACAATGAAATATCTCGCTTAGAGAAGATCTATTTTTATCGATGTCGATAGTCCACACCTTAATTATAAAGTCACAATACAAGTGAGCACTGCGTCGCTACCTTTCACCTCACATTGAAAAATCTCGCTCAGCGAAGATCTATTTTTTATCGATGTCGATAGACTACATCTCGAAATATAAACAGTCACAACACTAGTGGGCAAACTCCGTCGCTACCATTCATATCACAATGAAATATCTCGCTCAGCGAAGATCTATTTTTATCGATGTCGATAGTTCATCGTAGTTATAAACAGTCACAACACTAGTGGGCAAACTCCGTCGCTACCGTTCATCTCACAATGAAATATCTCGCTCAGCGAAGATTTAATTAAATTCTGGCTTTCTTGCTTTCCGCGGAATAATTTAAAAGATATTTTTAATCAAGCCATTGATTATTTAATTTTAGATGAACTTCAATGGTTTTATGATTCAAATTAAATGGTACTTATAGTCTGGTTTATAGGTCTTGAAATTGAACTGTTTTACATTGTGTGTGTTGTGTCATCAGGTCTTTTTGGTCTCCACTGCAGGCGCACGACCCTCTCTGTACTACCAGAGCCGTATTTGGTCAAAGCAGCCAGAGGTTTTGGCCTACACTTTCCAGGCTGGCCTGACAGGTTGAAGAGGTCTCATGATGTTTACAGGCTTTGTTTAGCTTGTATTTCCTAAGTCGCCTTATACGACATCCATGGGAAGACTTGGAGTGGCCCTATTCTACTCTGCCGGAAACCACACAGCGTTTTACGTTATGCACGGTAATATAATTAAATGAACATATAATTTTCCGACCGTCTCCGTATTTCGAAAGCCCGGCTGGCTGCCTTCATTGTATGGCAGTAGTCGATCTGATCAGATGCCTATAGGCAGATTGAAATGTCTAACACCAGTGTTGAACACAGACCTCTTTACAAAAAAATTTTGAAAATCACAACAGCTGTTCTCTCTGATTCAAATTTAAAAAGGTGTTAAAAATTAACTGCATCACATGAATATTATAGAACATCGCAGTAGGGTCGGCAAAGTTAAAAAGCGTGTAACTTTATGACAATAGCGAGGTGGTATTGGGGCGCGGGCTGTACACTGCACGACAAAATAAATGGCGATATTGTAGACTAGAAGATCACTCCAACTATTATTAGGCTTTATTTTTATTTTTATTGAAAATAGGAACAGATAAATATCTAAAACTAAACAAAGTTATAAAATAAAATTTTAGTATAAAATATTTTTATTATACTATTTTTTTTAAATAAATAAAAACTTATACGAGTAATGTAAGAAAAAACATTATTTTTTATTATATTTGTCAAATCTCTAAATGGTCTCATGTTATTATACCCGTCTACTAAATGTTTTAAATATATTTTGAGAATTTTGCTCGCATGTTCTAAATAAATTAAATAATTAAAGCTAAAAGTTTTTCTTGCGTGTATCATGTAAAAAAGGTCAAATATTTGTTTTCGAATAGTCTTAATATCTTTATAACTCGATAAATTAAAATTAATTAGGTATATATTCAACGTTCAAAGGTAAAAGAGTTATACATTAAATATTGATGTGGCTGTGAATAAAGCAAATGTATATTTAAGATTTAAAAAAAACCATTTCCTGGCAAAAGGAAGACTTATAAAAGAACAGGAGTATTCTACTAGACCGCTAGGATCTACTCTATTGGCGATAGTAAAAAGTGTTGATTTTAACGCAAATTTAAATATTTCCAACTTGTGTACTTTATTATACCTTCAATTGTACCAAACGCTATCCGGCGAGTCGAGTTAAGGCGGGTGCCGTATTAACTTATAATAAACTAACGCGGTTTTAACGTTACGATGCGTTACCCCACACAATTGTCCGTAATCACCACATAACATACTAACCCTTATACCAACAGCAATAAGACACAATTTCCTGTGCAACAATAGCTGTTACACTTTATCCAATAGCAGTACAATGTTAACGCAAAACTGTTCTCTTTTAACAAATGAAATCAGTTTATTTTTGTGTACACTTTTATTTGCACTTAAGTGTTTTTGGCGAAGTCGTGAGATAGGCCTTGAGACATGACTAATATTAAAATGAGGGTGGTTTTTTTATTAAAAATCATCGCTTAGTGTATGGTATTAATGGGGTTTGTTTGTTATTAGATTTTAGGGAAGTTCCTGCTTAAAGATAATATATTCAAAGTCAAAGTCTTTTTTTACTCAATGTAGGAAAATGTATCTTATTAAGGGGATAGTATTGTCTCAATTTGAAATAAATTATTTAAAACAAAACCGAGATATATCATGCACTAGATAATCATTAAAACTATTTTTAACCAATTTTCAAAGAAGGAGGAGGTTAAGAATTGGTCGCTATCTTTTTTTTATGTATTTTCACCTATTATTCGAAAAGGCCTGAACTGATTTGGAAAATAAAAATCTTTGAATTAAAGGGTATACTTGTGAAACGGTGTTAATCAAAATCTGTTGTGTAGTTTGGGGGAGAAGTCAGTTTTTAGTTTTTAAAAATTATATAAACTACAAGCTTTTCTTCGCACATTTGTGAAAAACTGCCACTTTTTCAAATGTGCCAAGAAAAGCTTCACGTTCTCATTCTAAACTGCAAACAGTAGTTCATAAAATAGTTTGAAAGGTTATCTAGTGCATGATCAGATGATGATGATATCTCCGTTAACGCGGAACAACAGTTTTGTATGCTGTTATCCTTTTCTGTCACTCAAAACCGTAATTTGCTAGAGCGAGAGTGAGCGATAGAACGCTTCAGCATGGCCGGTGCTATAGCGTTCCGTTGTCCTCTCTCGCTCTAGCAAATGGCGGTTCTGAGCGACAGGAAAGGATAGCGGCATAGAAAAGCACTCAAATTCAAATATATCTTTATTATCATAGGATATTCATCATTGGCCGTGTGGTTTTCGGCAGCATAGAATAGGGCCACTCCAAGACCTTCCGTGGATGTCGTAAAAGGCGACATTGGAAACACAAGTTAAACAAGGTGTATAAACCATTAATAAGACCTCTTCAACCCATCTGGCCAGCTAGGAGAGTGTAGGCCAAGTCTTCTGGCTGCTCTGACCAACTACGGCTCTGGTAGTTCAGAGAGGGTCGTGCTCCTGCAGTGGAGACAAAAGACCTGATGATGATCATAGGATATTTATAATATACTTTTCCGTGCTGAAAGATAAAGCCCAGCTCTTATTCACCTTTCACCTGTCGATCTACCCCTACCCTCACCGCCACACATTCTCCGTCCCTGTCCATAATTGCATTAGTTTTAAGTAAAGACACATTAGTGTTAACTGCTGGGAACACTGCTGCAAATTAAACATAGTGCAGATGAATATCTACCACAAGTTTATTTGTCAGGCAATTCAAAAAAATACCTGGCGACAAAATCTAGTAATTAGTGGCGGGAATACATATTCCAAATAATTTTAAGTGGAACTGATATTCGTTGCGCCATCTATTATTTGGTAAATTAGACTCTCTATCAAGCGTTAACCTAATGGCTGAACCAATTTTCTTCGAACATAGCTAAGAATTACCGCAATTGCTTTTACTGATTGGAAAATAAAACGTCACAAAATAATGTCACTTGTTACTAACTTAATTTAAGATTTATTAATGCAGAAAAGCTTATATTATGAGCAGTCTTTGACTCCAAGAAACAATGACGTCATTAGCTTGTATTTCATACAAATCACACAGAAAAAGTTTGTTTTGACGTTTAAAAAAAAAGTATCTGATTTGATGTTGGCAAGTAACGAATTTTAATAAGTCTGTTTATAAAACAATGGGTAGGCATCGTCATCAGGTCTATTATAGTCTCCACAGCAGGAGCACGACCCTCTCTGTACCATTAGAGCCATTATTGGCCAGGGAAGCCAGAGGATTTAGCCTACACTCTCACGCTCGCCAGACTGATTGAAGAGGCTTCATAGATGTTTATAAGCATTTAGCTTGTAATTCCTAAGTCTCCTTCTACGACATCCACAGGAAGACTTAGAGTGATCCTATTTCACTCTGCCGGATACCACACGGTATATGGTTAGGCATGGACGGCATGGTTGAACCAAATAACATGCAAGGGCTCCTTTTCTGTACCCTATCTATTTGTGTTAAAGCGTTAAGTGAAGACGAGTGAATTAGACACCTGCGTAATCTTGCGGATTTAATGAAGAGGTTTACTAATGTCACTTCTTAGATAGTTTTATCCTCATACATATGTCACAGCCCTTCTGGTTAAAGAAGCCAGTTAACTGGACGCCTAGGAAGGTGTTCCTTGAAGGACGGCATCCAGTTGGATGCCTAGGCCGATCGTTCATCACTCAACGTTTAACAACTTGGCGTATTGAGAGTCAGCCCTTTGAATATGACTGGCCAAGACTCAACAAAGTTCAGATTCAAAATATAATAAGTTAATGTAACTAAATGATTATACTTATTACGTTCAGCCATTTTGTTTAACGTTGTGTTCAATGACTTGGCTAGTTATCTTTCAGGCATTTAATTTAGTGCCTGTTTTTACAGAATACTATTATTTATTACAAATACATAACATAGATAAATACATACACCCAAGATCCATGTCAATCTGAAAAAGGTAATTTTTCATCTTGACCTGACCGGGGATCGAACCTGCGACCTCCGGTGTGACAGCTTGGCATGATGACCAGTAGGCCACAGAGGTCGTCAAAAATATTTTGTCATAGTCATCAAAAACGTATGTCTCAAAGGCCACTTATACCGTGTCGCTTTTTTTTATTTGCCTGGCAAAATAATTAGATACAAAAAGTTAGTACATACCTCAACATTTTAAAAAATAAAACGCTACAATAAACTCATCTCCCCTCAAATTGCGCGTACTTATAATTCTGACTGACAAATAAATAGTGACGTCACAGTCAAAGGTACAATTTAATCTCACTGCCACGTGCCCGGACGTTTGATGACTGTCACTTTGATTGGTTGATTGCAGGTAAGATGGTCCTAGAGCATTTATTAAAGTTTTTAATAAATAAATATACAGGGTTACTTTTTAAACACAACAATATTATTAAAATGAGTTAACGGGTATATAGACTCAGCTACTGCCGACCTTTAGGCCTTTTTTAAATTGTCCTGGGTCTTGGATGTTTATCTATATTTGTATTTGTTATAAAATATAGTATCGTTGAGTTAGTATCCCATAACACTAGTCTCGAACTTACTTTGGGGTTAGCTCAATCAGTGTAATTTGTCCCTATATATTTATTTATTTATTTATTCGCCCTGATGAAGACCTCCGGATGACATCGAAACATCTCGGCCAGTAGCTGACTCTATACGTGGGTAACCCGTTAATTTTTTTTAAATGTCTGTGTGTCACGTCAGTTTTAAACTAGCAATCGTTTTAGAGTTAGTTCAATCCGTGATACTAAACTATTTTCTGTAAGATATACACGCTGACTTTTCATTGGTTTTGGAAAAAAAAATGTCATATAGTAAATAAATTCCTCTATCCATATACGTAATCCAAATTTCTGTATGTCATAAGATAAAAAAGTTGCGTAAATGATTTTTGATCGAGACCACGTAGTTATACGCCGGCCGCCTACTGCGTAATGTCGATGACCCCGGCCGGCCGGCGGGCGGTGCTGGCGGCGGTACTACTAATTGACCTCACAATTTTACTTTCGAGTTTTAGTCAACATTTTTTGTTTCAGAATTTTTATTTTGGCTAGCCAGGTCTTACTAACGATGCCTATGCAGTGGCCTTCGCCTTCAGAACCAATAAAAAATCACCGTGCATATTGAAAATCGATAAAAAAAATCAATCTCTAATACAAATGTTAGCTTAGGCTTAGCGCTGATTTTTATATTATATTGATTGATAGAGATGAGTTTCTTTCTGCGTTTCTTCGCAGCTGTGGTCGTTGCAAAACGCTGGAATCGGTAGCATTAAAAAAAATATTTGAATGTACACTAAAAATAATCTTATACCTTTAAACGAGCAATTCTTGTATATTTATTTATAAATTTCTGTGATCTCAAAAACGGCTCTAACGATTTCGCTGAAAATTGGTATATGGGGGTTTTCGGGGGTAAATAATCGATCTAGATTAGTCTTATGTTTAGGAAAACGCGTGTTTTCGAGTTTTCATGCGTTTTTCTTTCCACGCAGAATATGGTTGCTAATTTCTTCGCACCGGCCGCCATCCGTTTAGCTCAGCGGGTAAGAAAGCGGACTGCTAGAAAGAGTGTTACGAGTTCGAATCCCACTCGGTGACTTACTTTTTTTTTTAAATGTTCAAGTTTATATATAATTTCTTATATTGTATTGTTTTTAGATAAGTTTAAAAAAATGTAGTTAATGTTTGAGATGTAACCGAGCAAAGCTCGGTCACCCAGGTACTGTGATTTATACTTATTGTAAAAGGTCTACTTACTGAATAAACATTTGAATTTTGAGAAAAATAAACTTAGAATTTACTTGTTGCTTCTCTTCAAGCCCTGATCGCGACAATCTGAATTAGCGATGCGGCTAGCAACGCAACATTTTCAACCCCCAACGAAAACAATGAGGGGTGTGTGAGTCAGCGTATCTGTGTATGTCTGTGATATTGTAGCGCCGAAACGAAGATACTACTTTGATGCGGTTATTTTGTTGAAAAGTTGACTTGATCAAGATGTCTAGTTTTCGCTATGAGTATGTTTGATGAAAATTGGTTTAGCGGTTTAAATTATGAGAATAAACGCTTAAAAATATATTTTTTTAAATTGCCTGGCAAATAAACATGTTATTCCTGTTCTCCATCATGATACCTTCACTGCAGTGACCTTAATGTTTTTCAACCCTCTTAGAAATAAAAGACACGGAACACGCAACTGAAAGAAAACATCGAAAATTGTTAACAAACACCCGTGGAACCCTAAAAATGTATCAAAAATGCAATATAACTGGAGTGGTCTGGCTCCGTAAGGCTCTCCGCTGCAATATGCTCTTGCTTTGACGTTTAGAATGCAATTAGACGGCTGTATATGGGGTACCCTGCCTTTACCTAAGTACTTGCTATATTAATTTATGTATGTTTATAATGTATTTATGTGTGTAGCAATGAGTAATTCAGTAATTCGTCCCATGTACCTACGGCCCATTTGGGACGAAACGCAGAAAATCAAAATTAATCAAAATTTCATTCTGCAATTCGTCCCATTCTTTTTTTGTATGGAAATTTAAACCTTATTAACGCTTGGTACAGTCAGTGAGACAAGAATTAAGATAAATGTATATTTCGTTAGAATTGTTACATTTTTAAACATGGGACGAATTGCAGAATGAAATTTTAATTAATTTTGATTTTCAGCGTTTCGTCCCAAATGGGCCGTAGGTACATGGGACGAATTACTGAATTACTCGTAGCAATGTAAGCATGATCTTATATTTAAATTTGTACGTACTTGCTTCTACCTTTTAATTGAGTAAATATCCTCTCAATCTATCGCAGGTTGACGGGAAGAGATCCCTACATGGGATAAGTCCGCCTTTGTATATTTGCTCTTTCGTATGCTGTCTTTGTATTTGTTTTGGTACAATAAAGTTATTACAAACAAACAAACAAACTTAGTTAGACTCCCTCTACAAGAACAGAATTAATATAAGCATTACATACAGAACGGAATCTTCTAAGGTCCCATGCAATATGCGTCCTCATTCCCCCGTCCCTGCTCCTCTCCCCCGTTCTCGCCTTGTGGAGGGTGTTGAGCGAGCTATGGCAGGCGCCTGCAGCCAACAAGGCACTCTACTAGGCGCGCTTTACTTTTGGTAGCTACCTCAATCTGTAATTTATCCGTAGGTATATATTTATATTTATTTATTTATTAACCAATATTCGCAACTTATTTATTTATTTGGTTCATGTTAACTTACATAAATAATATGTTAACTTAAATAAAAAAACATTTATAAATATTTTAAACAAATGCTACTTATTTCAAGAAAAATTTCTTCCAGCAGAACCTCGAGAGAAAACGGAAAGATATAATCAAAAATAAATAAAGATAATTTATATTGTGATCCACTAAAAAAAATCATAGTATTGTTACATTAATTCGGGAAACTTGTTAAATATGATGCACTGAACTTGTACTTAATTAAAAGGTTGTTTTATTTCTCGTTTTAGGCGAGGTATTCAAAATTCCATACAGTTACACCACAAAGCAGAATGTAATTTGGGATACTCGTAGCGGGTGCTACGCAACGCTACGACCTCGCTACGGCGTAGCACTCGACATACCGCTCGTAGCCCCGTAGACGGGAATTTCATATATTTCTCAATTTCGACAGTCGGGAGTTATATGTATCGATTATATGGTTACATTTATGTAGTACCTACCATTTTTTTGTATTTGACGAGATTTGACTATACATCATCATTATCTGGAAACGTTTAGAATGATGGGCCTTAAAAAACAATGATTTTAAAACGCAGTTCCGTTTTAAAATCATTGTTTTTTAAGGCGAAATGGTAGCAGAAGGGATCATATGAAATATTTTGTTGAAAAGGAAATATTAATTAAATAATTTACTTTCTACGAAATGTTAAAAAGTTAAATTATTATCATATTTACTTTTAAACAATTTATTTTAAACTGTCACTTTTGCTATCATTTCACCTTAAGTACCTATTTTTACCCGACATGACTAGAAGGTTAAGTTTTTCGAGTATGTGAATCTATATGCACTTCATAAGGATCTTTAGTAAGACCTAATTAGCTAGTCAAAATAAAAATTCGGAAACAAAAAATGTTGACTGAAACTCGAAAGTAAAATCGTGAGATCAATTAGTAGTACCGCCGCACAGTGGGAACTTTGACTCATTTTCATATCAAAAATCTATAACTTATTTGTTAATAAAGATATTGAAGTGATTTTTTCCCCTGATAATCTTGATTGTATGTGCTTTAAAATAATGTATATTTCGTATGTAAAAATTTATTTATAATAGTAAAAAAAAAAACAAGAAAGCAAAAAGAAGACAATTTAATTCTTACATCTATGTTCTTCGAAGTCAAAAAGGCATAATAAACATCTACTATGTTAAATACAAATAAATAAACTCTAATATGACTTAAACGTCACTCAAGAGCTCCTTTGCTTCATCAATAAGCTCCAAATATTTTTTGTTGTATGGTTTTCTTATGCTTGAAATGTATGGATCAGAGGTATACAAAAGTGAATGTAAAACGTCTTCATTGGTTGCTGCCCTCGAACATTTTCTTGCATGATGAAGCCTGAACTGTTTATAGTCTTTATTTCGTGACTCTTGAGCATCTTCGGAGAGTTGCCCAATAGGCAAGACAGAAAAATGACGAATAACACTCTCACCATGAATCAATACCTTGTGTACAGAAGATGGCATATAATACCATTTATATTTATTAACATATAATTGTGCTGTATTGAAAGCATACTGACCAAATTTTGTGGCATCAATACCTCTACCGCTTGACATGACCTGAAGTATAACGTAAAACTGTTTTATTAATTCCTCATCTATACCTGTGATTTCTGATGAACACTGGTAATTTTGGAAAAATCGTCTGGCTGTATTTCCGTCATTTGTGTTGCCACTAACTTGCTTTGGTTTATCAATATTCAATCCAAGCTCTTCTCTAAACCTTCGCTGTACGTAAGTCTTCTTTTGTTTTTTTAAGGCTTTAGTTTCTTTTGTTGTGGCAGACCATTTTTTAAAACCAAGATTGTAAGATAAATGTAAAACAAGTTCCATAAATCTGATCCAACAATGCAAAGTCGAAAGGCCATATTGATAGGCAGTTTCATCGACAGGTTTATCCTGCACTTTTTCTAAATTGTTCATCTCTGATGGTTTAGCACCGCAAATGGTACATACAGCACCTGATGAAGTTTCTGTCAATACTTGAGCTACTTTTCCGTCAATCATAGTTAAAAATAATGTATGTTTTATTTCAATACCTTCGCCATTATGATTGATTAGGGAAGGATTAAGGGATAAAATTTGAGCATTAATTTCATCGACTACTTTTCTTGTCTTCTCAGGCGTTTCTTTTGAAAATTCTATTAAAATTGGTCTGCAATATCTCACTGATGATGGAGCAGGATTATTCCACAATACTTCATTCGTATTCGTATTAACAAGTCGCAGGGGCACTAATGAAGAAATAAATAAATTGGAGTCTGAAATGATGTCATTCTCTTCAGGTTTACTCTCTTCAGAAAGGACTTGCTTATATTCGCTCTGTCCGCTTGACCCATCACATCCCCATTTGGAATATAACATTAAGTGGGTTGAACCAGTTTTAAAAACAGCATTAATTTTTAAGAGTCTGGCTGAGGTGTGATCTAAAAGATCTTGCAGTTTGATTTTTGCTCTAATGTTAGTAATTTCAATGCTTGATTCTGGTGGATAGCAATTTTGTTTAGCTTCGCGAATTAATTTGTGTGACGGAAACAATAAACAATTCTTTTCTATTAGACAATTCCTCATATTATCATACTGTGCTCTAGTTAGATCCAGTTCTAAAAAAATGCTAAGAGCTTCGTCTTTTGAATAGGCTGTTTCCGGTTCATTGAGAAGATTTTTACGTATTTCACTCTTTTTTTCTGCCGGCAATGCTCGCAAAACTTCGACGATCAATGCTTCTTCTATTTCGCCACGAGACCTTAAACCCTGTACGTATGAATTCAGAATGAAATCAATTCCACACGTATCAAGCAATTCTTTATTTTTCCGCTTCTTTGTACTTTCTGCACTGTCTTCATATGGTTTAGAAGGTCTTCCTCTTTTACCTGTCGATGTAGAAGGTTCGGATTCGCATGTAGGTTCTTCTAGCTTAACGGTGAATATGCCATCCAACCAATTGTTATTTTGACTTAAAAAAAAATCCTTCTTTCGCCCAGATTTAGTATATCGCTGACGAAACTGAGTTATAAAGGACTTTTGAATACTTGCTATGATTTTTGAAATATCTGCATCTGAATATTTTGGGAAATTATTGCGTATATAGTATGAGATAGAAGAAACAGTAGCACTTGGATCACTTTCAATTAATAACAGACTTAAGTCACGTCTGGTACACGAAAATTCACTCATTGTGTAGAGATAATTAAAAAAAACTTTTAACTATGACAAAAACGAATGAAGAACTGTACTATTGCTTACGCAAAATAACCATTTTATACTAAATATTCATGGGAAACGTGTGAAAATTTATTTGATAAATACTATTTATCGTTAAGTGGTTATGTGGTTTTGCGTGAGAATGGGAATTAATAATATTTATAACTTGTGTGGAAACTCAACAAAAATATATCAAAAGATAACGTGTAATGTAACAATTGAGCCAAAACCTTTTTTTTTTTGTCTAAGCTTAAAATATAAAATAAAGAAAATGCTTGGTAACGTACTCAAAAAATAGACATTGTTCCCGCCTGCATATAATATTATATTTCAATATGTTGCGCAGCAAATCCGCAAAATTTTTTTTTTTGCCGTCAAATAATATTATATTTCCTACAATATAAACCATTAAACAGAACTTCGGCAAGCTTCGGCAACTGTCGTATCTCCAATTGAAAGTTCGAGAAAAGAAAATAGGACAAATATTTATAATATGTGTGTTTACTACAGTATAATCTACTAAACTACATAAACTTTTATTTTAAAGTAAAGTACACATTATAAGCTTTTTAAAACGGTGTCACACTTACATATTTTTTATTGTTATCATATCATAAAATCATACCAAACATTGTTAAAGTTACGTCATTATTTCTGCACTTTATCATTCCTTGACTTAAGATGCACTTTGCCATAAAATATGTACAGGCACCAATTTGATTCATACGTACAATGATAGATTGACTCTTAAACTACAATTTAAGGTACAATACATGCATCTGTGCAGAATTTCAAAAAAAGTATTTATGAGATGGCTTTCTTCGGCGGGTTCCCACTGTGCGCCGTCACCGGCCGGTCGGAGTTCATCGAGGTCATGTGGCAGTTTAGGACGAGCGTAACTACGTGGTTTCAATCGAAAATAATTTTCGTAACTTTTTTTATTTTATCTCATACACAAAAAAAAGGTAGTCATCAAAATAAGGTTTTTTAAAAGGGTATTTGTCCTTTTAAACAAACACCGTCCGTCACTCGCCCGGTAGCGGGCTGTAACATTCAAATAGGAGATATCTTTTATGTTTATTATCAATAAAACTGGCCATGCGCGAGTCGGACTCACGCTCGAAGGGCCCCCCCCGCACAATTTGGCTACAAAAATCACGTTTTTTATACGGCCTCACTGAAATTTTTATTTTATTCTGTTTTTAGTATTTGTTGTTATAGCGGCAACAGAAATACACGGTTCATGAGATATAGCCTGGTGACAGATAGACATAGACAGGCAGGCGGACAGACGGACAGCGGAGTCTTAGCTGTCTGAAATAAAAGAATTTAATTGAATTTACACCCTTTGAGTACGGTACCCTAAAATAGGTACTTATGACAGAATATATATCTATATATATTTTATAAAGTTAGGAAGTTCCTAATTAATCATCCGATACCTTAATTAGTTTTAATAAGTACTTCTCTTTTTAACCGACTTAAAAATAGGAGGAGGTTATTAAACCGAATGCAAGTATATATATTTTATATATGTCACCTGATGACTCGAATAAAGACACCTGGACCAGTATGAAAAATTCTTCATATGTTTGAAAGGATACATGTCAGGTGGTTCAATATCTATTATATCGATATCGATAAAGTTATTATATATCTGAGATACATGAAAAAATATTTAAACGAGCGAGAAAGCGACCGAAAACTCCTGAGTCATTTTGGACCATTCAGCATTGTATAGATATACTACTAGGTATGTACGCAAAAGCCTAGTTTCAATAAAAAAAATTGAAGCTTAAATTTTTCTAACATGTAAAATGTTTTAACAATAAGTAAAAAAAATGGCTATCGAATAATTTATCTTTCATGTATCATTCCTTTCTAGGTAGGTTTACGTTAGCTCTAACCAACTCAAAAACCTCTATCCTTAAAAAGAGGCAAAAAGAAAATAGCGAACAAACCAAAAATAATAATAGAAATAGAAAAAGGTCCGTTCCATTCCAAGCCGAATTCCTTATTCAACAGCGTCCGAAAATTAAGGCTGCTTTACAAGAAATCGCACTCAACCGGCGACGTTTGGACGCCCTGAAATATTTTCACCGGTTCGAGTGCTCTCATTTGCCCTACACAGCTATAGTCGCACTGTATTTGTTTTTTCCATTACAAAAGAACGGAACGCCTTGCTTGGACTATAGCAATAATATTTCAATATCACGGCCGTGCCAACCCTAGACGCCAAAGTGATTTCTCTACGCTCCCATTGGACGATCCCAGGCAGCGGGGAGCGCGTTCGATATTCAAACTTCTGACGAACAGAGATAGAAATATACAAAACGTTACGGTTTTGTATGAGTTGGACAGAGACGGGTATAAGAATATCGGTGTATGAATATTGTATGAATGCGAAAGGCTCGTATCAATAATACGTGCACGAATGAAATAATAGATTATTCGTTTGTTCAAATCGAACGTAAACAAAATGTAAGCATCCATTACTGATGCACCGCGCGAGTCAAGGATAGGCTTATACAGGAATGCAGGCGTTGGAAAGAGGTAGCTATAATTTTCTTGGTTCATCTCTTCGTCGGTCTGACGGCAACAATGCGAGCTCTACATATCTGTTTTTGTACCAGTCGTCGGTCGGTTTTCACATTAAACGATCATTTTAAGGGCGAACCAATCAAACTGCAAATTTATACAAATTGATACTAAACGGGTTATATTAATTTTATAACAAAAATTAAGTGTGTAAATAAGTTTGAACCGAGTCGTAATTAAAACTAATTGGGGGTAATATAGCGATAATTATTTTGTATTAAGGCGGCTTTTCGCCGGAATTTTGTCCTTTTTGACGTTTCGTTGGCGCGTTTTTTTTAAACGGTGAAGACTTGTGTTCGAAGTTCGAATTTTGAAATGTTATTCGGTTTGTGTGGACAATAAGGATGTTTGCTAAATGTGGGTGCAGCGAGTGATTTCGTAGGATTGCTAGGGTTGTGTGTTGATAGTTTTTTTAAATGGTTTGTGGTGCAGTGCGGGACACGATGTCGACATAGGGGGCGGCCAGGGTTGGCCTTTTGAGGCCATGCTCAACAACCTCACGGCAACAGCTTTAGGAGGTAAAAGATTTTTTACTTATTTTGTAGTAACTGTTTTAGATATCTTCCCGAATACCCTAGGGATCCACAAATTACAGGCTATCTTAACGAACAGTAAAAATGTATTAATAGATAAATATGAATAAAACAAACAAGCGATGACACTTAAACTTTTTTTACTAAATACCTACCTATGTAAGAAATGTCCTACTTTTGAATGTCTATCTAATAATATCGGTAAATAGGTGTTGATTTTATTTAAACACTATATAAATACACAATAAGATAATTTAAAAAATATATTTTATCAGACATTTGATGTATTTAAAAGAAAATCTTTTTATTTAAATTTCTAATTAATAAATATATATAAATTAATTCGCATATCGCAATAAAAAAGTAAATAAATAAAATTTAAATTAATTTTAAAATGATTTAAATAATTATGCTTTAATGAAAATAAAAATATATTTTTAGATGTAAAGAAAGAGTACTTGTACTTACATAAAATTACAAGAACATCTTAACTAATAATAAAAAAATTGAATAATTTATTTATAAAAACTTTGTTGTTCCACTTTGAACAATTTGTTAACATTGGCGGGCTCAACGCCAAAAGAGTTTTCTAAGTCAACCATAGGAATAAACAGATAAGTATAATGCTCCACGGAAAAATATTTCAATACAAGTTATAAAGTATAAAAATAAATTCAAAATAAAAAAAATATTTTTATATTTTACACTACTGCCTCGGCTACGGAAACATACCTATCTACTTATTTATTTACCACAGTTTATTACGATGTTAAAATAAATACATAAAAAAATGGCGGATGTAGGTATGCGCATACAAAAATGGCGGTTTTCATATAAAAACATTGAGCATTGATAAGTGGCCTAATTTTTATTAACAAGGTAAATACAGAAGTAAGTATTTATGTACTTTATTTAAATTAAACAATAAGTAACATCATCCGAAACCAAAAACAAAATATTAATATTTTTTTTGTTTATTTAGAACGTGAAGTAAATCTGAAAGTATTTTTATTTTAAAAATAGCAAGAAAGAAAACAAAAAACAAACTAAATACTTTATCTTCAATACATACATATGTAGGCAAGACTTAAAAGTCACTTTAATTTTTATAGGTATTTAATGTAAATCATCGAATATCCTTCAAATTATTTCTGCCATACTTGGTAGAATTTGTTCCAACAAAACATTTTTGAACAAATTGTAACAAAACCTTTCATCATGAACATAACTTGGTTGACTAGAAGATAAAGCCTATCCCTCATATTCATAAAAATTAACAACTGTTTGCTAAACCTATTTTAGTTAAAACATGTTTTGTCCCTTTTCCTCTATTCAATCTTTGACATTAAAAGAACGAGACGAAACATATTTTGACTATATTTTAGTTTTGGTTTGCCAAAAGTTTGTAGTTTTTTGTAAATAAGGGGGTTAAGTATAGGCTTTAAGTCCGCCTATTACATATAAAATAATACGTTTTTTTTCTAGTCTTCTATCTCACTCTCTATAAGTGATGCGAGCGAGAGTGCGCGAAATGACAAATTTTTGGACTAAAAACTACTACAAAATTTTAAAAATATTTTCGTTTTAAGTCGATTGAAATGTGTTTTATAATTTTTTTTACAGTATAGATATTTAAAAAAAGATATTTTAAATAAAACCTCTGCACTTATTTATTAAATACTAAAAATAATGAAAATTAACATATACCTACCTAATAAAACTTAATTATAAAATATATAACCTGTCAGAGACAAATTTATAGAAAGAATAACATTTTTAAAAAAAGTCGATCCTCATATTTACAAAATATATATTATCAAAATTATATTTTACTTAACCACGCAACGCAACATAGGCATAATTACTTTTAAAAGTAACATAATTTAGTATCTAGGTTTATGTTATAGTTAAGTTTTATTTATCTTTTCTGTATTTATTTCTTTTTCTCAATAAAGAATGTACGGAAAATCACTAATTTCATTTATAAACTTAAACGTAAATATAATCTTTATAAAAACTTATTAATTAAATTATTTATGATGTATTCATTTAATTTTTATTGATTACAATGCTATAAAAGGTGAAACTAAATTAGTAAGAAATGATGAGCCAAAGAGTTATACATACACACATTCTAAACCATCTTTTCGGTGCAGTTGGATAAAAAAATATTTTGTCTTGCACACAGATAGACATATAAACAAAAAATATTTTTTAAAACAAGCTTTTATCTATAAAAATTATCTAAAAAGTTTAAAGTGCTTCTCAAGACGAACCAATCGAGCCCGGTCGGGTTATGTTGTTTTATCTCAGAGATGCCTTCATCTCTATTAGATCAGCTTCATCTTATTCCTCTCACTTTATCCCACTTTACGTGGGGTCAGGACAGCATGTAAGTCTTTTTAGGGTTCCGTATCCAAAGGGTAAAAACGGGACCCTATTACTATGAACAGGCTGTATATCAAGAACCGCGATAGCTAGACAGTTGAAATTTTCACAAATTATGTATTTCTGTTGCCGCTATAACAACCAATACTAAAAACAAAAAAGTTTGGAAAATCCAAAAGAGCACGCCTCAAAGGGTCCATATTTTTTTTTAAATTCTTACGCATATAGAAAAATAAAGATATATATAGATATACTAAACTATGAAGAACAGTCGATATTTTTTTTTGTTTATTTAATAACAATTAAACCACATCGAATCAGACCCTGAAAAATGAAAGGGTTCTATTCCTGAGCATACTTAAGCGTAAGAGAAAAAAAAAGACTCGATTAGTAAAGTATTTCGGTCGTTATCGTGTTAACAAGAAAAGCCTCCGCACATGCAGACACACGGACGTCCAAGACAGAACTTTTTAAAACTGTTTTTTAACTAGTTTAAATAACAAAAATGACATCAAAAATATCATGAGTGTTAAAAATAGTGTTTTTTTCTTAATATGTGTGTGTATATATTATCTTACAAGTGCAATGTATGATACATAAAGACATTTCAAGTTTGAAAAATCAGATGTTTTGCGCGAAGTGACAGTAGTACCCACCTCAACGCTTCGCTTATGAGGCGTGCAATAAAATAAATATTTTTAGGGGTCTCCCATACAACTAACGTGATTTTTTGTAGATAATGGTACGGAACCCTTAGTGCGCGAATCCGATTCGCACATGGCCGGTTATTTATTTTTCTTTATCCTTTGTCAAGGCACTTGTCATATTTTTTTTATCAATATCGTCCTTAACGCACTCCATCCACCTTTTCTTTGATCAGCCCCATATCATAATAATATTGAATTGTCATGCTACTTATGTGTCATAAATTTCAGCTCAAAAATAACCGAGAAGTCGTTCAAATTTAACTTGCAAGATTTGATTACAGACAGACAGACAACGCGACATGTAATACTAAATAAAAGCTTGTAGAAAAAATCGGGGAACACTCGGTGGAGCAAAGTTACAAAAACTGCAAAAACCTTAAAAAAAACTCCCAAAAAATTTCAGTCATCATCATCGTCAGTCCTAGCCATGGTCCCATTTCATTTGGGGTCGGCTCTCCATATCTTCTCGCGCCAGTTTTCCCTATTATAAATCATGGCAGGGGTTACCCCCAAAATTTCAAAAAATTTCAGTCTCTAAAAAAATTTGCGACGGTAAAAAGTGACTGAAAAAACTTACACTTTTCTACGCCTAGCCCCCATCCGCCAAGTCCGTACCATCCGAAAAGGAACTTAGTTCTTAAACTTCGTTTCTAAAAGCTTCTAAAAAAATGTTATTACTAAAAATAAACCGCCTAATTTGAAACTACTGCTGCACCGGCCATTCCGCTAAATTGCAACTACCCCCGTAAAATGTTAGTGCCATAAACACTTCTCCCCCGTTCTGTTTTACGGGATTCGATTCCATTAAAGCCTGTTTATGGGCCGCCCTTAATCCCACTGAGCCAAGGGTGAACCCAAGAAGTAAAGGTGGAGACAGTGATTTTAATAATTTAACTTTTGATGCTGGATTTACATGTTTTAAACCCCGACAAAAATACACTATATATATCTCTTAAATGTGAGTAAAATGGTAAATAGATAGACATTTAGACATACCTACAATGCATGTACTTTTATATCTTTACAAGTAAAAACAAGTAAAAATGAGTAAAAATAATATTGTATATCTTTGCGAGTGCAAATAATATGAACATATAATATATATTATTTATGACATCATATAAACAAAATATATTGAATATGGCTTTATTTGTTTCGCGTAAAATTTTTACTTCTAATTTAACTTCGCCGTTATTGGTCTAAAATTGTAATGTAAAATTATCGTTTAGCCTAATTAATATTATTTCACAATAATATTTTTTCACTATAATATACAATAATAGACTATCAATTGTTAGACCTAATTTTAGAATTTCTAATATAACATGGACTAAAATCGATTGGCATGCGTATCTTTATAAGTAACAATAACTTTGTTACTATTTTTAAAACAAATTGTACTTACTATAATAATATTTTCAAATAATTATAACTTAGAAAAACTGTTAAGGCAGAAAAATAGGTAGGTTGAGGTTATTTTTTAATGACCACCCAAAAAAGACTGTTAGGGCAGACAAATATATGAAACAAAAAAAAGTTAGGCGTAACAGTTTTGTGTGTTTTCGTTTTTGCGAAATATAAATAATTCGCCCACCATAACGCTAAAAGTGGCTTTTGGGTCTTGCGGCCCTGGGCTCTGCATAGAACCCCAAGACCCAAAATGCTCTGTCTGCCCCATTAGGGATAAAGACGTGATAGTATGTACATACATACTATTACGTCTTTATCCCTAATGGGGCAGACATACAGTATGTACATACATATGTATAAATAATTCATTGAGAATATTACAAGTTATTAAGAGTTCCCTTACCTTAGACCAAACTACACGTTTCCATACAAACGTAGTACGTTTTATTTCGAAACGACATCACCGATTTCGGCAAAATTTTGTAATTTCAAAGATATTGCACATATCTAGGCAAATGACTAGTTTTCACATTCAAAATATGAACTTGAAAAAGAATATACCTAGTGTGTATATCATTTTTGACCATCAGTAAGAGAAACTTCTACATCCTTATATTTTCTTTCCAGTTCATAATTTTAGTGTAGGAAACCAATTATAACCCTAGATAATTGCAATTTCATTAAAATTACATTTTTTTTACCGAAATCTGACATGTGGTTTTAAAATAAAACGTAGACTACGTTTGTATGGAAAATTCAAGGCAAGGGATTCTTAAATATTAGACGTAATGAACCTTTTGGGAAACGAATATACAGTGTAAAAAGATAAGCGAAAAGTAATTAAACCACACTAAATAAGAATTAATAAAAAGTTTCTAAAAACTTTTGTACGGAAAGGTTGTGCGCCAATCCATATTAGGAATATAAAAAATTAGGGGAACCAATATAGACCTATTCTTTTATTAACTGTCTGACTCTGCGTCTGTCTGTATGTAAGTACCTCTGTGGCATCGTAGCTCTCGAACTGATGGACCTTTAAATGCGGTTTTTTTACATGATGTCAAGTGTCCTTGCGGTAGTTTTTAGCTATGTTTGATGTAAATCGGTTCAATGTAATAAAAACGTTTGATGGAAATAAGTTCAAAAGTTATATGGAGTGAACGCTGGAAAGTCGGGTCTTTGTAATTTTACTGGCAAATTAACTAGTTAAAAAACTAACCAGCCAAATGTGAGTCGAACTCGCGCACAAGGGTTCCGTACCATTATATATTTAAAAAATCACGTTTGTTGTATGGGTGTCCTACTTAAATTATTATTTTATACTGTTAATAGTATTCGTTCTTATAGCGGCTACAGAAAACTGTGAAAAATTCAACTGTGAAGCTATCACGGTTCATGAGATACAACCTGGTGACAAACAGACAGACGAAAGAAGCAACTAGCTCGTGATACCGTTTATAACTTATTTTTACCCGAAATTAGGGAATAACACACACGACGTGTTTTTCGGCAGTAGGAGACTATCCAGACTACCAAAGTGAAAGCCAGCAAAAGTCTATAAAGAAGTCATTGCCAACTCAAAGGCCTTCAATAGCCTAAATTGGCAAAGTTTGTAAAGGGCGATCTTCCCCGAGATCTCCCAAATGTCGCGGATTTTCTATTTTCCCTACATTACCAAGTTTTATGGAAGTTTTAGTACTGGGGCTTACCACGATCTCTTATACTAAGGCCAATAGAAAATAATATTACTTTAATGTTGTATATGCTAGCAATTTTTGTGACGTCACAGAAAATGATTTACTTAATTCGCTACTTTCCAACAAGGGCCTGATAGAGGGAGATAGTCTTAATGCGACTTCTAAAAGAAGGAAAAGAAAAAAGTGCGTGTTTTGTCCTTATCACCGACCGAATATTTGTTCATGGTCGGGTTATATGCACACTTCAAATTGCATATACTTGAAATATACCTAGCTCGATATAGCTCGACCATGAAAAAAATATACGTAAAATGAAGTATCATTAATATTGTCTTTCTCTTACCCCCGGTTGTTCGTCAGAGTAAAATAGGGCCACTCCAAGTCCTCCCGTGGATGCGGTAGAAGGCGACTTAGGAAATACAAAGCTTATAAACATCAATGAGACCTCTCCAATCCGTCTGGCCAGCAAGGAGAGTGTAGGCCAAGTCCTCTGGCTGCTCTGGCCAAGTATGGCTTTGGTATTGCAGAGAGGGTCGTGCTCCTGCAGTGGAGACAAAAAGACCTGGTGGTGATAGACTAATGACGAACCCTTTAGCTTCATGCTAATGACAATATCGTCTCTTGGAGTCAAATAACGCTCCTAATATAAGTTTTCCTGCAATGATAAATCTAAAATAAGTTTTCCTGCAATGATAAATCTAAAATAAGTTTTCCTGCAATGATAAATCTAAAATGAGTTTTCCTGCAATGATAAATCTAAAATAAGTTTTCCTGCAATGATAAATCTAAAATAAGTTTTCCTGCAATGATAAATCTAAAATGAGTTTTCCTGCAATGATAAATCTAAAATAAGTTTTCCTGCAATGATAAATCTAAAATCACAATGCAAACGGACAAGATCATGACAAGTAACACCACTATGTCTGAGAAAAAAGAGTAGTTTCTACTACACGTTACTAAAATCGAGTGACTGCTGAACTCAGGGCTACTAGTAGTTATGTATTTTGATTAAAACTACATTGTTCTGCTAATTTGAACAAGAGTTTGGTATCTAATAAACAAATTGCAAGTAGCAAACTGGTTCAGCTATCACTTTTTTTCATTGAAAATAAAGCGAAATGCATGACGCTTTATTTTCTTAACAAATAAATAAATAAATATATAGGGACAAATTACACTGATTGAGCTAGCCCCAAAGTAAGTTCGAGACTTGTGTTATGGAATACTAACTCAACGATACTATATTTTATAACAAATACATATATAGATAAACATCTAAGACCCAGGATAATTTGAAAAAGGCCATTTTCCAACTTGCCCTGACCGGGAATCGAACCCGGGACCTCTGGGTGGCGGACTAGCATGGTGACCACTACGCCACGGAGGTCGAAAAAATAAATTAAAAACAAAACAGTTTAAAATAAATTATTTTTGACCCATGAAAGTACCCAATTTATACAAACAAGAGTATATCTCCGTAATCTGGACAGAATATCGTCTATATTTCAAAATGGCGGCAATGTGGAATTGGAAATTAGAAACTTTTATATAAATATAATCTTCTTCTTATATTTAAGAGCTGGGCTCTTGTCGGTGGAGTGCTTTCCATGTCTCTCTTCCTTCCGCTAAGTTCTTAACCTCTTTATAGGTTTTCACGTTTAATTTTTCTTTTATTTGGTCTATAAATTTTCTTCTGGGTTTTCCGACCGAACATTTTCCCTCTTCTATTTTCTATAATTTGTATTATTTGTCTTTTCTCTCTCACATCCTCTAGTACCTTTTCATTTGTATTTTTTTCCGTCCAACTTATTTTTTTCATTCTCCTCCAGCACCACATTTCAAATGCTTCTAATCTATCTCTATCTATATATATAAATAAATAAAGCTATTTCAAAATTTTTACACAATATTTTTGTTACCTTTATTTAGACGCAACAGTTTTGTCCGAACAACTTTTTTATCCGATAAACTTCAACGAATCGGGGTGAGTCGATAAGTCTATCAGCTCACACAGCCACTATAGTGAGTAAATTGGTCAACAAACAAAACAAATTAATTCTTGTTGATTGTTGAAGGGCTACACATCGTAATTAACAAACATATAATGATTGTTCAATTTATTTAATATGGTTGAGTTAGTTCAACGTTTACTCTGTCTGATTTAATACACTCTTTACTTATGTATTATATAATATTTACAAGTATATTATAGAATATACGTGTAGTGTATTATGGAAATTAAAGGTATCCTCACCCTACCTAATTACCTTATAGTTTTCTTAGCACCATTGTTAGTTTTGACGTGCCTACATTTCCTCTCCATCCATTTGTTGCCTGGAAGAGATCGCTGTAAGCGATAAGACCGCCCATTACACCTAGATAATGTATATTTTGTAATGATATTTCTGTAACGTTTTTTCTATTAGTTAAATAGAGAGTTTTTCATTTATTCATTCACTTTCTGTTAGATTGTTAATTACCTTTGCTCACAAGTTTGCAAGTAACAACTGTGTAAGTGGTAGCTGTTCTTTAAAATAATTAAATTTAAATAGTCATCACGCTCAATGTAAACTAAACAGACTTGTAAAAGTAGGTACCTAAACGTCTAATTAGTGAATGAACATTAGAATTTTGTATTTTGAACCTGAGGTGTTGCCATACTTGCTTAAACGAAACACTCGCTTATGCTTTGTAGGAATACGAATACAAAGAAAAAGTACCTTAAATAAACTAAAATGTATAATAAACAAAAAAGTACAAAATTCATTTGTACTTTGTTATCGGTGTCATAGTCACGGAAATGTTTGTCACTCAAAGAAGTTCTTACTGAAAGGTGCCATTATAAAATTTAACGCAACCTTAGATGTCAGTAAAAGCTGATAAATCAATAAATCATCATCATCATCCTCCGTGGTGCCTCCGTGGTGTAGTGGTTAGAGCGTTTGGCTCATACCCGGAGGTCGCGGATTCGATTCCCGGCGGGCAACGACTTTGTGTTGTTTTCCTAGTTTGGTTAGGACATTGTGGGCTGATCACCTAATTGTCCGACAAGTTAGATGATCCGTGCTTCGGAGGGCACGTTAAGCCGTCGGTCCCGGTCACTGTCTTTGAAATTGGTTGTTACCTAAAACCATGTCAGAGGCCTTTAAGGCGGTTTAAAAACTCTGACACTAGTGTTAGTCACTAACACACACGATAAGAAGATCATCATCATCATCAGGTCTTTTTGCCTCCACTGCAAGAGCACGACCCTCTCTGTACTACCAGAGCCAAACTTGGCCAGGGCTGCCAGAGGTTTTGGCCTACACTCTCCACGCTTGTATTCCCTACGTCGCCTTCTACGACATCCACGGGAGGCCTTGGAGTGGCCCTATTCTACTCTGCCGGAAACCCACGGCAATCAATAAATACATATATATGGACAACTCAGATTAAGTTGGCCCCAAAGTAAGTTCGAGACTTGTGTTATGGGTTACTAACTCAACCATATTATATTTTATAACAAATACATATATAGATAAATATCCAGAAGAGGGTTCCGAACAATGCCAAAGTCAATCACATTTGAAATCCTCTCATAAGACGCGAGTTAACTACTACTAGCGCTATCTAGTAGTGTTTTAGTGAACTATTGTCCGTAAATGAACGTATTATATTGAGTTTACCACTTTATCTTCAATTGATAGAATTCTTATAGATTTTCCTGTAATCTACAAGCAATGAAATTTTCCTTTTTTTTAAAAAAAATTTAGGCTTAATTATTTTGAAGATCAGGTAGGAGAGGTGAATTCTCGTCTTTTTTCATAAATAAAATCAAAAATATTTATTTTACTATAAAAAAAATACCTAATTGAGATTTTAATTTCGAGTCCTTTCGTTTGTCTATATGACACAGTACGATATGCAAAACGTTCTTTTTTGATTTTCTTGAGTTGTTCCCCGAAAATGACCCTTATTAAAAAAAATACTTTGCATATCTGTGTTTGGGAGGATAACACCATCCTACCAATTTTCACCAGGTTTGGTCCAGTAGATTCAGAGCAAATTGGCTGCGACAGACTAACGGACAGACAGACGCACGAGTGATATTACAAGGGTTCCCTTTTTTAATTTTTTATACGGAACAAAAGAGAAAAAATTTCACAACAGCGGTCGAAATAAAGTAGATCAAAGATCTTTTTAGACGAGAAATAGCAGAAATGGGCCGTTAATTAGGCAATCGTGTCCTATTTATTAGCACTCTATAGTGCTAAGAATAGTTAGTATTTAATAGTACAGGCATAATTGAATATTAATTATAGCTCTACCGGTATTTTTCCAAACAACAACAACAAGGGGGTTACTCCAAACGCGGGACGTAAGACAAACAACTTACAAATAAAATCAATTGTCATTGACATGACACATCAATTTTTAACATGCAGAAAAACGAATAGTGCACAGAGCACTATTTTACTCCAAGAAACTACGACTCCAAAGTACAGTATTTTTTTATTTATTTCATTTATTTACAAAAAATATATTATTACATTGAAATACAAAAAGACGTGCAAATACCATTCAAGGTTTGTACGCACATCCAACTCGCAAAAATGTATTCACACTTACTGAAACTATCTAATAATAGACACTACTCATAAAAACACATTTTTCTCAAAAGCAAAGAATCCACATTTATACCTAAGACCAAATTTTATTTGGTCTGAGACTTATACCTGCATATAGAGTACAATACCAACTGCAACGCACTTTACAAAATAAATTTTTGTGGGTAGCCAAAAAATTACTTGTACCGTCTGTATTTCACACAAATTAAAGAAAATTATTTTTTGACGCTAAGAAAAAAGTATCTGTTTTCACTTCTTGAAAACTACCTTTTGATTAATTTTACTCTTTTAATTACCAGGTCACAAAGATTCGTGCTCCGAAGAGAGTAAACAGCACGAGATCAAGCCGAACATCGATCGACCACACCATGCGCTGGGCGCACGACTGCATATCGCTCACAACATACGGACTGAACACTTACAAGGTAAACCATTGCTGGTATATGTAGATGATTTTATTATTGTTAGTTAAGTAGAAGAAGCAATCAATTAGGAAGAACAACTTATAATGGAAATCAAACCGAACGGCAAGTCATCGCACCACGTGTTTAGTGCGCGACTCCACGATGCTACAAAATGAACTTACAAGGTAAAAACTAAATTGTCGGTATCTAGATGATGGTATAACAACCACGACAGGTGGTGAAGGGAATGAAACGATGAATAAAGAAAAAAATACAGTCAAGTTAACCATTTCTTTTATTTAACCATTGATGGTGTAAGAAGTAGTGAAGTAAAAGCTGCAATGGAAGCTAGTAAAGAGATAAAGTAAAAATCAAGCTAAAGTTTAAAAAGAGATATATCTTTCTTATCTAAGGTAAACCATTACTTGCTGGTATTTAGATAATGGTGTAACAGTTAGTGAAGAGAAAGAGGGAATATTTTATATCAACTACATGCATCATGCGGTTGGCACACCCAACATTCTAATACTAACAACAACAATAGTTATAAAAAAATTATATATTTTATATACTATGTGGACTTCCTGTGGCTGATATGATGATGATACATATTTTTTAGCAGTCTCAGATATTTAAAACTGAGGCTAAGTCTAGAAGTAGTTACTGGCCACAATACAATACATAGGATTAAAAATATTTTGGAAGAAGACTGAAGCAACTTTCTAGAAACAATTTCCAAGTAACGCGACCATGACACATTTAGTATGAATCATTCTGTAAGTTTCGTTTACATAGACTACAGTGTTTCATAACAAGCTTGTGATATTTTTCGATACCACTTCAATTTCCAAATGTAGTTTTGATTCAGAAATATCACATTTTACAATAAAATTGACATAAATATAATCTTGATTAAGAACAAAGCCGGAAATTGCAATCAGGAATGAGAGTAAAACTCTTACCAAAAATTAGGCTTATCAAATATACCATGCTTGTTGTTAACTTGTAGCTAGTCATTTCTGCCTACTTCTGACGGCAATAGGCGTGATAATTTATAAAATATCTTGAAATGAAGGGGATACATTATTATTTCAGGGTTCTGTCCTTCCCCCATTTAAAAGGAAACGGAGGTATCATTTGAATAAACAGTCGTTTGAAGGGTTATCTAGGGCTTGGTCAAGATAAAGTTTTAAATGATATCTCCGTTTTTTTTTCAAATATATTTCAAATCGGGGCAGCATTGCACCACGAAAAATTTAAGAATTCCTTAACATCTGAGTTAAAGGCAGGATGTAGCCAGAAATATCAGTAATTGTTCTTGAACAAGCAAATGTGATAAATATAAATAATTCATTTTTAACAGCATTACAACGCTCGGATTATTATCCAACTTATAATATGTGATGAAAAATTTCACTACGAGTGGGATTCGAACCCACGACCCGCATGTTAACGCTGTGAGTACACTACCAATTATGCTACCGTGACTTTGAATCACCCTGACGAATTTTCTCATCACATAGTACACACGCATAATGTTTTAAGCTGATCAATTTATTATGTTTTCGCAGGTGGCCTCCACCAGCAACACAGTGGAGGGCATATGGCAACGGTGCCTGTCAGTATGTCCTCGTCAGCGTCAGATAGCGATAAGCCGGCGAAACAGAAGAGACATCGGACGAGGTTGGCTTTCTTCTTATTTTATGTAGTCATTGAATTTTGCCGGTTACTCCAGCCAATTGAAGAAGCAAGAACTTAGTAACTGATTGATGGAAGTATTTTATTTTTATCACACTAATATTAAGGCTTTATAAAAAGCCTTCAAATTTAATACACTTGTATTAGAAAGTAGAAATGCCTTTAAGCATCTGATATAGCTTGACGACTGCCATACAATGATGACAGCCGGGACCAACGGCGTATACGTGCCTTCCGACGCACGGTTTTTTAATGCCGTTTAACTTGCGAAAGCGCTAGTAATGCGTAATAGCTTCTCTTTTCTTTTATTGATACTTTTATTGAGAAGATATGAATTACAAAAAATTAAGTTCTGAATGATATATTTTGCATTTTAAGGTAATTTAAAGTTAAATATCCACTAGTACATACAACTTACTAAAAGTCATGAAAATAATTTTTCGTATTTAACTAAGAACCACAGACTTATCGATCTGTGAAACAAACATAGAGATATGTAAGCAGAAAAACGCATGATTCATCACGGTAATCCTAAAACTGCTACATTGACTCATCAAGTAACAACTAACAATATTTTTTGCTAAAATAAACGCTATGTGTCTCTTTCCCGCACAGGTTTACGCCCGCACAACTGAACGAGCTAGAGAGATGTTTCTCCAAAACTCATTACCCTGACATCTTCATGCGAGAGGAAATCGCGATGAGGATCGGCCTTACGGAGAGTCGAGTTCAGGTGAGTTCTATATATAAGTTGATGATCTCTTTGATTTTCAGGATGACATTTATTGGTACGTAAGGAAAAAGGTACAAAGTTCACATTGTAGATAAGAATGTTTCTATGAAACTAAGTACAAAACATGATAAAACAAACAAGCTGAATTTAAATCTTACATCAAAATTGAAATTTGGAATGCTTAATTTTTTTGGTTATCAAATATACAATTTGTACCCTCAAAGATCTGTGAAACTAACAGTTTTAAACAAAGTGATATTGTTTTTAGTTCTTAGGGTTCCGTACCCAAAGGGTAAAAATAAGGCTCTATTACTAAGACTCCATTAACAGTCTGTTTGTCATCAGGCTGTATCTTATGAACCGTGAAAGCTAGACAGTTAATATATTTCTGTTGCCGCTATAACAAAAAACACTAAAAACAAATAAAATAAACATTTAAGTGGACTTCCACTTTATATATCATGGCACGGGCGCGAGTCCTACTCGCACTTGGCCTTAATCGTTGTCTTGGAAAAGTTATGACGTTTCAACTTTATTTTGTTTAAATATTTCTCCAAATCTTTACACAAACAGGTGACTAAATTCCCAAAACCGTTACATCAAAAAACGACATCCGCTGAAAAATCACGTCAACAAAATATCATAAAAAGCAGCGGCCTGAGGTGATCACCTTGCGGGCCCTCTTCGCACGTTGCACACAAAAGTTGCACTATATTGATAAATTTCACAGGACCTTCTACCTGAGCTGAGTAGCCGTGTAGGCTTCGTGATATAAGCATAAACCTCTTTTTATGAGAAGGTTATGACCGTTTAAAGTCCTGTGAATGGGTGGTCGACGCTATCAAACGCATGTTAACGTTTCACTACTGGTTTTTAGTATCGTTTTCACTATTTAAAATTGATAAAATATATTTTACGCGGGTACTTAACTCACCGACTGCCTTAAAGGCCCAGTAGTTAATTTTTTCGCCTTGTGATCCGTGGGTCGTGGGTTCGAAACATACTTTTTGAAAAGTTGTTTTCAGTCTGGTTAGGATATTGCACGCTTAAATCATCTGATTATCCCAAATAAAGATGATTCTGCTTTTCAGAACTCACGTTTAATATAGGTCTCTAACTCCATCTAGTGTTTGCTCAAACCTATCCCAGGATTAGTTCTGGTCTACCCTTTGGGTTGCGGAGGCCAGACGGCAGTCGCTCTGTACAAAAACCAGTAACCTCGTTAAGTTGCCTAGGTTAGATAGTGCACCCCGGATTCTGAAGCGTTACCGCTGAGGCTGCATTCGGGAACACGTGAGAATGATAATAAAATATTTACGAGATTATTAACACAATATTGACCCCAAATAAATGTACTAATTACACTACATAATAGTTTTGATTCGTTAACACCAATTGTCGTCAATTTTATCTAACTCAATAACTGGCTCTGCTAACTGATTTATATTATTTACACCTTAATAAAATCGGAGGATTAACACGTAACCGTTTACCTTCTAATTCTATCGGCTAACCGAGGTTCGCTAACTGTCACTTTGGTCAAGCACTTAGTTTCAAGTTAAACTATGCTTTGCATTGGAAATTAGCCTTAATTTGTGTCGTATGTTCACTAATATTTGTATTTCGTTAACATTCGTGACACACGGATCGAGAGCATCGCTAGCTTTGGTAAAGCTCTTAGTTTGGATTAATTCAAGTCCAACACCCTTTAATATAATTAATATTAATATATAAGTTCTTGTTTAGAATCATGGTCTCTGGATCTTTAAAATAGTTTCAGTAGCTCGTACTATTGTAGTAAGTATAGCTAGTAATGATTTAGATGAGCTATTTTATTCTATTTTCATTATTGGACTGTTTTGTCTTTACATGGCTTCATTACGTTATTTTACGTTATTGCGTCAAAAACAGTCCCTTATAAGCTGACCGATCAGCTGATATGAGTTTGAGTGGATTTTTTTTTCATATTTCGATATGTATTTCTTGAGGAAAATTGTTCAGTAACACATGGACTGAATTTACTCTTCAGATAGTTTTAGTATATATTGTTAGACGTTATATACTATATTGAGAAAAAGTTATCTTGCCCACGTGGTATGGAAGCAAGAAAGCTGCCTGTGTTCCCTCGCTCTGGATAGCAATGCTGATCTGTTGAGCGAAAAAGCAGCCAGCTTTCTTGTCACCAGCGGCGGCTATCAGATGCAGGGAGATCTTAAAAAGTCTCCACAGCGACAGGGCCTCACAGTACAAATGTCTCAATACCAAACGGCACAAATAGCAATACTTTTCACAATTGATTGATAAAGGCGTTAACCGTGTGTCACATTTAAGATGGTAATTTTAATCCGTGAAATTTACCAAAGCCACGATAAACTTTTCTTATTTGGGATTAAACACTTTTTGCTGGTATCTGGTGTTAGTTGTTATAAACTTCTTGTCTTATGTAATCTCTTGCACTTTTAATCAGATTTTTTAAAATAATTTAGCCCTTGTTAGGGCTTCGTAGGTATGCATTTTTTCATTGGTTTTGAACTTTATTTGCAAGGCATAAGGTTTAATTTGGTGTGGGAACTATTTAACGATGGCCCTATTAAGAGTCTTAGTAAACTTAAAACCAGGGAAAGGGAGTTTTGGAAAGAAAGACTGGAAGCCTTCGACCAGCTGTGGGTCATAAACTTAATTATAAACTAGGTATTTATTAATATAAGAAAACACATTACGTAAATACGTATGCTGAAAAGCAATAATTTAACCATACCATTAGTTTCATAAACTAGATATGTAGGTACTTACGAGTTGTTCTAAAGTAAACGATTGACTAATTCAAGTGATGACTAAAATCCCAAATATAAAACTATACAAATATTCAAAGCAAACCGAAACATGGTAGGATTTATCCAAGGTTATTTAATAAATCAAGAATAGACCTCGGAAAATATAACACACGTACGGTCAAGCAAAACAAACACGACGAGTAAAAACTTAAAAAGTATAGTCAACAAAAAAGGCCCAACGTAAAATCACAGTATGGCGCGAAGTGGTGCTGCAGTATAAAAAGCGAACAAAAAGTGTACAAAAATGTAAGATGTTTGCCCCCGTGTGGCCGTCGGTACAATCGGCTACTGTGGAGGTTTTAATTACGAGTGTGAAATAACTTGAATAGAACCTTTAATTCTTGTTGCGTAGACTTAGAATGAAAATAGACTTCGATGGTTTATTTTTAAATCACTGCGAACTTTGAACTCTGACTTAACTTCAAGAATTTTCTTTAAATAGGTTTATAAACGTGTACAAAACTTTGGATGAAATGTAAATAAATAAATCAATCTCAACAGGTAACCATGATATGCATTGGTTGGCCATGACAGTCTGTCAGCTAGCAGTCGGTTCATATAGTAGTCGATTTTTCGCGCGCTTCAATAAACACGGTGATTTTTTAGTATTATTTTAGCTTAAGGCCTCTTTGGTACCACCGCCGGCCGGAGTTCATCCGGGTCACTTGGCATTTTTGGACGGACGTAACTACGAAGTCTCGATCTTAACTTAACTTTTTTATCTTATGTTATAGACAAATTTGCATTAAGCATATGGATAAATTTATTTACTTTACGATTTTTTTTTTCAAAACCAATAAAAATTCAGATTGTATTTATTTTACCGGCAATTTTAAATTTATGGCGTCACTTTATGTTTTCATGAAATGACAGAATGGTATTTTAAAAATAGTGCAATTTAAGAATAGTGTTACCTCTTCAAAAAAGTTTATTCATAACAAGAAGGCAACTCATAAGCGAATTAGCGCTGTGGCGGAGCTTGCGCTGATACTTAATTTTGGTGGACTAAACCCAACACCATTTTGACATACTACTTTGATCAAATATCGTATTTACAACATCGTGTTTTTATAAATAACGATTATTGAGATATTCGGTAAGTACAATATTCTTTCAATATGAAGTCTTATTCTTGCCGTGTGGATTCTGGCAGAGTAGAACTCCACGGCTCCCGTGGATGTCCTAGAAGACGACTTAGGAAATACTAGCTAAACAATGCTATAAATATCAATGAGACCTCTTCAACCCGTCTGGCCAGTGTGGAGAGTGTAGGCCAAGTTGTAAGGCGGCTCTGGCATCTATGGCTCTAGTAGTACAGAGAGGTTCGTGGAGACAAAAAGACCTGATGATGATAATGATTCATGCGTAACATTTTATTATACAAATACATTACCTATTAAAACAACTTAGTTTAGCTTAATTACATTTATTTTTTTACTAAAACGCACTACTATTGATGATAATAAAAAAGATGTGATGTGCGTGTATTGACGTCAACATAGCTTGCAAACCGAAGCCTTATCTGAATAAATATTAAATTCTTGATTATTTATTGCATCAAGCGCTAAATTTTGATTTTCCAAAATACGAAACGATCAAAAAGTGCGGCGTATTTGCAAACACCATATTTCCGTATGTTTGCTCCACCACGAACTATATTAACTAAATACGCAGCCGGCTCTGTGCAAACAGGACTCTACTTGGGAAAAGCTGGTGTGAGTACATATTGACTCGGGCGCCTGAGATTTCTTGGTTATGAGCGATTTTTTTACACAAATACTCATTATAGCGACCTTTAAGATTTTAACGAAACTTATTGGATCTGGTTCGATCCATCACCGTTTATAGGCCAGAAGTGCTATTTTTAATACGCGGAGTCACCTAAACAAATGGTTTTTCCATACAAAAAATCATTCGTTCAGTGACTCCTCGTTTGAAAAATAGCACCTAAGGAGTGGCGACAGGATAATGGATAATTTATTTGCTACATGATCATTTCAGTCGCATGATGTCCATTGCTGGACATAGGCCTATCCCAAAGATTTCCAAAACGACCGATCACGAGCGGCCTGCATTCAGCGCTTTGCAGCGACCCTGGTCAGGTCATCTGACCACCTTGTAGGTGGGTCTATAAAATTTTAAATTATCACCAGATTTACTTTTAAACAATTTGTTTCAAATCCTACTATTCTACTATTTCGCCTTAAACTCTAATCAAAGATTCTTGATCGAGTTAAAGTCGAACAAATATACATACATACCGGATTTTTTAAGTAGACACGGAGAACTTCGGTCGCTCGTTTAAAAATCTCTATCAAAATAATAACAGTGTCTGGAGAAACGGGCTACTGTCAGACTAATAAAGGTAATGAAACAACTGGGGCGGTGGTTAATTGTGACTTGTGTCCGATCATACGAAGGGGGGATATAGTTTGAAGGGGTCGAATTACAGATGTACCTTAGGTTTAAGGCAGGGTGGTAGTTGAAAACTAGTTTTCAGGCCCCTTTTTTGGGTTCCGTAGTAAACAAGGAACCCTTATAGTTTCGCCATGTCTGTCTGTCTGTCTGTCCGTCCGCGGTTCTACAAAGAAACTATAAGTACTAGGCTCCCATGCTGGTCTGGGAGAAATAAAAAAACTTGTGAATGTACCAGCTGCTTCTCTTCCCACGCAGATCGTAAAAGCCGATCGAGGGAATGGGCAAAAATGAAAATCATGTTAACAGGCGATGCGGCTAGCAACTCATCACTGTATTGATTGCTTTTCCATCTTCTCGCCCACCATGACGTTAAAAGTGGCATTTGGGTCTTGCGGCCCTGGGCTCTGCATAGTCGCAAGACCCAAAATGCTCTGTCTGCCAGGATAAAGACGTGATAGTATGTATGAATGTATGTATAAGTACTAGAAAGCTGTAATTTCGCATGGATACACTGAAAAAAATAATGGCTAAGCATTTAACAAAGTTGCTTGTTTGTAAAAAATATGATTAAATCGTTCAAGAAAATATCAAACACAACAATTGACGATTTTTCTTCTCAATTAAGTTAATATGTTTGAACGTCTATCAATTCGAATATGTTAAATTAAACAATTTTACTTGATTGATGTTAGGTCTATCAACGACTTATTTAGATCAATCAAGTTGCTTTATCATTATTACTCATTAGAATTAGTTCAGCTCAATAAGTTTTGTTTCATTTAAATCACAAACGTATTTATTGCAATTATTGTAAAATTATTGATTGTATCAGTTTCTTTTTTAAATTCAAAATCAAAACTTTGTATAAACAAATACGCGCTTTTTTGATTGAAAAATGCAAGTAGACATTTAAAACAACATATCTTCGTCAACGCTCCTTGGGCGCACCGTTCAAGTCCGAACGAGTTCAGTTTCTTGGGAAGATTAGCACGCGCGCTGCTCTGTCCGTGTAAAAATTGTGAATTGTTAATTATTATTAGTTTATTGTTCAGTGAAAGAGTGTACCACTGTGGTGGTGGTGAACCTATTGATTAATGGAAGACTCTGAGGTCTTGGATTTACTAAAAGCCTGGGGGCTTCCAGAACTGGGCCCTGTTTTCGCTAGTAAGTTACTACTTTTATGCCTTATTCTTTTCCACACGTAAATTGGTTCGTTTTGTGTATTACTATCAATGATCCTTCATGCTAATGTTACAGAAAACAAAATTAACTTACAAGCCCTGTCGGCCCTAACACCTGAAGATATTAGGGAAATCATTCCGGAATTGGGGCCTAGAGCTGTCTAAGTAACCACAATCCAAACTTCATAGTCGCTGGTCGTTCTTACTTGTGTTGGAGACATACAAAGAGAAACTTTCAGTTTTATAAAATAACGAAGATCTGGCCGTCGTGGGCTCTTGGGCTATTTGTTTCCTAATATTAGATGTTTATGATTTCAGAAACGAACGAAGAAAACCGGAATCTCGCGGATATACTAAGTTTACCAGAACTTATAAGCCCCAACGTAGTAAAGCTGCCAAGTAATTCTACGACTCCCAGCTCTAGTCCTCCATCTACAAAACGGAAGAAGACAGGTCAGAAGGGAACAGAAAAGTCTTGAAGAAAAAGAAGAATAAAGTCTTGTTTTCCTTATTTATAAAAACGTAGGGCACATCGTTCGGTGCACTGTGATAATAACCTATTAGAGAAGTTTATTTTAAAAGAGACTGCTAGGATATATGGATTTATTTAAATAAAAACCCGTTTAAATATTAATTTGATGTGTTTTATTATTTATTTATTAAGTACCTTTACAGTGTATCTTAGTTAGGAGTATCACATCAGAGCCACAGGTATGATCAGCCAGTGAAACTGGATAAGTTTTGTACTACTTCAAATTGGAAAACATCTGATTTTAAGTCTTAGTACAAAATAAAGTAGGTATATATTATAGTTTTACTGACTAGTCATGTTCTGATGCTCTAATGTGGTATTTCTGGTACACGGTATCTTTTGTACAATAAATACTTGCACTTTGCAAATAAGTACTATATGTACTTGAATAATAACTTAGTTGATTCTAATCAGAGCACTTGGTTACACTGTCAAAGAAAATATATATATATACCATACATTGTGAACGCAGCAATATATACTTCTTTAATCAAAACAATAATATATTTAAAATCAATTATGTTTATATATGTTCAATTAGGTATTCTTATAAAAACAATCTTTTTCAAGATTTAATTCTAAACAGAACTCAATAAGATCAATCAAGGTACTTGTTTTGATTATTAATTTTCATTATTGAATTTAATATATGACAATGTTACAGTCAACATCAAATTAAGTTGAGACTATCAAGGTCTTATTCAAATGCACAAAGGGCCGGTGTTAAAATTAATAATCATATTTGATTAAACTGACCATAACTTGTTTAAATATGATATGCCAGCTTGTTTCGTTTTTAATCAAGAAAACTTGATTATTTGGATCACAATACTTTATGCGCTCGTATATAAACAAGTTACTTGATAGCAGTTAACATATTCTTGATGTGTATAACCAATCTTTTTTTTCAGTGTATGTATATCAATCATGGCAAAAAAGTCGTAAAATAAAATATGGAAATATTTTTTTTAGGGTAGCTGCCATACAAGTAAATAGGGAGTCAATATTTTTTTTCTCGACAAACACATTGTGTGGGTTATCGTTGAATAGGTCTTTCAAAAATATTGTAAGCTTGTCAACAACATTTTTCGATTTAGGGATCCGTTTCTGAAATATTTGGGTTGCAAATTTTTGTTGGAGGCACGTGTCCCCCCCTCTATCTGCTAAACGGTTATATATGGCCAAGTGAAAAAATTCAGAGCTATAGTATATATAATGCAGTTAAAAGAAAAACTATCAAAGCTAAGTAGGGTATACAAATTAAAAAGTTATAGGCGATCAACTTATAAAATGTACTGGGAAAAAGAAAATTTCATACAAATTCAATAGATAATTAGTTTTTAAACGTTTTTTGTGGCATTAACTTAACGTTGGCATTCGCGACTACGGAACCCTACACTGCGCGTGGCCCTTACTTACTTAATGCTTAGAAAATTTTCTCCCAGTCAACTATAGAGATAAACAGAGAAAATTATGCTGCACAAAAAAGTAATACAATCTTGCATTGTAACATATTACCATATAATATTAATTACATTATACATACCTATTATAAATAAATATTTTTTAATAAAGCAATGATAAAGAAAATGATTTGAATTACTGATGTTTCTTTAAGACCATGCAAGTTATCAATTGCTTTAATAAAATGTTATGCAACAGGCAAGAAACTTGCACTGTCTAAATGAGCCTTTAAGGGTCCTCCGACCCTAGACCAAAATACAACTTTCCATACAAACGTAGTCTACGTTTTATTTCAAAACGACATGTCCGATTTGGGCAAAATTTTGTAATTTCAAAGATATTGCAATTATCTAGGTTTATAACGTAAAAATATGAACTTGAAATAGAATATAGTGATTTATATCATTTTTGACCATTAGTATGGGAAACTTCTAAATCGTTATATTTTCTTTCCAGTTCATAATTTTACATAGGAAACCAGTTATAACCCTAGATAATTGCAATTTCTTTACAATTACCAATTTTTACCGGAATCTGACATGTGGTTTCAAAATTAAACGTAGACTACGTTTGTATGGAGAAGTCTAGGGTCGGCGGACCCTTAACACGCTTTTTTATAACAATGATCTAAACAAGTTAATGTGCTCCTTAAGGCGATTCAATCAATACCAAACTCGATGGTGTTGTGTTGTTTTATCTTATTACAGACATAGCATGATCACTTTCTATCTCCATGTCATTATAATATTGTATTGACTCGCTATACACGTATGCGTGCAAAATTTTAGCTCAATCGGAAACCGGGAAATGGTATTACAAATATAATTTACAAGATTTAATTACAGACAGGTGAAACTAAATAAAAAGGTTGTCAAAAAGGATCAAGTTTTTAGGTTTAGATAGGTAGCATAAAAAGATTTAAAAAAATGCCATACTGGCAAGCGAAGCGTAAGACACCCACCTACAAGGTGGTCAAATGAACTGACCAGGGTCCCTGAAAAGCGCCGGATGTAGGCCGCTCTAGATCGGTGATTTTGGAAATCTTTGGGAGAGGCCTATGTTCAACAGTAGACGTTATGGGGCTAAAATGATTATGATGATCAAAAAAATAAACCTTTAGACCTTTAACCTTCTTGGTTGGCTTTGTGTTTGTGTTTTATGTACATTGACTGAGATACGTACCTATGTAGTTATGTAATACGAACTTATGAAGTCATCATAATTTTATTAAATAACCTTTAGATAATTGAGCAATTATAATAATCGTTAATTATTTTATCCTCTTTATTTAAATAAAGTGTAAATTTCAGCAATAATAATTTAATTAAAATCAAGAAATGTTATTTGTTGACTCAACGTTATAAAACTGCCTAGCGCTTTTACGTGTATGTAACATATGCTTGATAAAATAAAAACATATAGAATATAACCTTCGCTTTTCGACTTTGTCTTACATCAATACTATAAGAAAACAAAGAATCCTCCAAACCCCCAAAATGCTCCAATTCATCAATAAAAAATGTACAATCTTCCTCACGTGTCAATTCACATCCACCTTAAACAAACATGCCACAAAGCCGCCGTATTCAAAGCCCGTGGCCTTACGTTTATGGCTTTGCTAAAATACCAGCACCGAAATGGTTCCTTATTCACTACTGTTTTGATTCACTACGTTTTTGTATGTGACACTGATGTCAGATTTTCAAGTTGCCTAATCTGACATAATTTTATGGCTTTCATTCCAAAACAAAAATGTCACAAAGCCTTCAAATTCAAACCCCTTGGCTTAGCATAATAATAGTGCCTTATTTACTACAGTGTCGATTTGCTACTTTAAAAATTTATTATGTTTGTTTCACTTAAACATATTATGAAACTAAAGTCAAGCTGCAAAGAACAAGACCCTCACTCACATGATATGTGTCACTAAAAGGAAAACTTTTTTCCAGTGCAATTTTTTTTTACAATAGCTTTTATCCATGATACACATTACATTCCATTATGCTAAATATATAAAATAAATATTGCTAAATAGGAAAAAAAATCTACTTTTTACATCAATCAGATTATACAATCAGCGGATGAAATGGCCTATCAAACACTCTTTGTTATTTTTTGGAGTCTATTGTATAGGTACTACTATTACTACGTCTATTATGTAGGCAATAGTATCATCTTCTTTCATCATCTGCTTTTGGTAAAAAACTATGTATGCACGCACAGGTATGGCTAAAATGAATACTGGCGTTTTACCTTACAATAAAACGCTTATTAAATACTTACCTTATTCGAAGCCTATCGATAATAATTGAGAGCGGCACTTCCGTATCCCTTTTACATCGCTTACTTATTTCCGTTTTCCCCCGTTTTGCCGCCCTTCCACCGCCGCGCAGGCGAAGTGGTGGGGGCACTTGGGCGCCCCGACTTCGCTCTTGCTTCATTGGCTCTATGAAATAAGACTGCCAGGCAGGCCTCATTCGATAGGCTTCGAATAAGGTAAGTATTTAATAAGCGTTTTATTGTAAGGTAAAACGCCAGTATTAAATCCTGTACGCTTATTCGAAGCCTATCGATAATAATTGAGAGATTTGTTTGATATCGCCTGGCGGTGGAAGGAAGACATGATATTATTGTCTACGATCGACGTCAATGTGATACAGATGAATGTTAAAAAAAATAATATTTGAATGCATATTAAGTTTATTACACAAAAAAAATATATATAAAAGGTTCACCAACACCAGATTTAATAAAATAAATCAAATATTCATATCGAAGATTATTCATTGTAGAATGTATGTAAAGCCATTAACAAAATAAGTTATTATAGAAATTTAAATTGTAAAGAATACAGTATTTATATTTAAATTTATCAAGTAGGAGAAAACAGATTACTTAGGGATTCGCTACCTTCTGTTTGCCGAATCTCCCGACAGTAAAAACGTTTGAAAGTGTTTCCGGAACGCCAGTTGCCATGTTCCATGATTTGATCTATAGAAAAATTATTCACCCAGTCCTTAGACGCAACTGCAGCTCTCACACTGCCTGGTGTCGCCTTAATGCCGGCGTCCCGGAGCATTGATTTAATCCAACCCGCAATCATAGTTTTTGATGCAGGCTTCGGCTCACCTCTAACTGTGACAAATAATTTAGAACTTTTGCATAACTGCCTTCGTTCTTGACCAAGCTCTATCAGCTTCTTTAACCAGTAAACTGGGTCAATTGTCTTTGATGGAGCTCGTTTAAGACGCCATCCTGACTGGCGATAATTTGATTTATCAGTTTTCGAACCAAAAGAGGGCCATAAAATTATAAATTCTTCGGAAATTGTGCAGTGATCAGGATCTACACTCAAAAGGGTGAGGTCATGAACGCGTCGACCTGAACAAATCATAAGTATGATGGCTAAATGCCTGGACACTTGGTATAAAGAAAGCGGCATATCTTTGTTCAATAGGAATCTTGTAACTATGGATACATCCCATATGGGTGGTTTAGGATCTTTGGGATTTTTCAAAGCGATGGCTTTCAAAGTCTGCTTTACTAACTTATGGGAACTTAATGTTCCTGAAATATCTGGCGCGCAAAATGTCGCAACGACTGACTTATTTAATAGGATTGTGCTATATGCCAGGCCTTCCTTTTGATATAAGTCACATAAATAGCGTGCCAGATCCGAGCCTGTAGGACTATTCCGAGGAAGCTGGTTTTCCTCAGCCCATCGGCACCAACGAGCCCACGCTACTTTATAAGTCTTCATCGTAGAGTCTCGCCAGCTAGATTGCAACAATGCCTTCTGCTCATCGGACCATTTATCTAAGTTGTTAAACCACCCGCACACTTCCAAACTTCGAGACACATCTCTGTGACGTTCGGTGGAGGTAATTGAGTTGACACATCTATCAGCACTGCTTGAAGATTCCAAACAGTATGGGGAGGAGCCAGGGCTCTGCGCTTGATATCGGCTCTCCAGAATACACGACTCCACCTCGGTGTTACAATCAAGAACGTACCTTTCGCCTGGTTTAGGTGATGGAGAACTTTTGGAATGAGGCAAGGAGGCGGAAATATCCATGCCAATCGGTAACACCACTGTCTGCTGAAGGCGTCTTGAAATGCTGCCTGCTGGTCGTTCTGATCCAGTGACGAATATTGCGGCACCACATGGGCTGCCCGAGATGCAAACAGATCTATTTGGGGTTGACCCCATTTGGCAAATATTACTGACGTCGCTGCTGGTAACAAGTGCCATTCTGGCGGTGGTTTCAGTCTCGAGAGGCAATCTGCATCGTTGTTGAACATACCGGGCAGGTGATAAACCCTCAAATGTATCTGATGCTCTTCCAGTACCTGATAAATCTTGAATGTCAAGTCCATTAAGTAAGTTGAGTGAGTACCACCTTCGTTTCGCAGATAAGCTTGCACGGTACGACTGTCTGTCTGCAAAAGAATTGAGGCATGGCAAAGATTTAGATCTCGACATTTTTCGAGTACTTTCAGCACTGCCAGCAGTTCCTTCTGGTTGCAGTGAAGGAATTTTTCCCAATCGTTCCATGTTCCCGTCAGACAAAGGTTGTTTAACCTCGCTCCCCATGCGAGATCTGACGCATCCGTTGCTAGAAAATGCGTGGGGGGTGGAATATGCAGTGGTGACGACATGTGACAATTGTCCTGCCACCAACGGATCTCCTGGATCACCAAGCTCGGAAGAGACAAGCGTCTGCTCGGGTGTACTTTCATGAGAATGTGAAGAAACATCTGCATTTGACGGTGATTTAATCGCCCTCGTGGGATCACGAAGCTGGCAAAATTTAGAAGTCCTAAAAGACTCTGCATCTGTGCTAAGTTTGCCTCGCCTTTTTGAGCTATCCTTGACAGAAGATTTAAGACTTTCTCTTTCTTTTTGACAGGAAGACTTTTTGAATTTCCCCAGGGATTCCATACAATCCCAAGATATTCTATTGAAATTTGAGGCATTAACACTGACTTTTGACAGTTTATTTGCCAGCCCAGCCTGAACAACAAACTGATAGTCATCTCTACGTGTTTGCAAAGAATATGGCGATCCTGATTGGCGAGCAAAAAATCGTCTAGGTAAACAATTACCCTTATTCCTTGTTCGCGTAGAATCTGAGCAATCCAGTTGGTCACAGATGCGAATACCCGTGGAGCTGAACTTAAGCCAAACGGCAGACAAGTCATTTCGAGCAATTCGTTCTGGTATTGGACCCGAACAAACCTGCGGTGACTCCTGGCTAGGGCCAGGTGGAAATATGCCTGAGTTAGGTCTATCTTTGCCATCCAGTCTCCGCGTTGGAGGAAATCTGGTATCTTGCTCATATTTATAAGGCGAAACTTGTCTACCTTGACGTAAGCATTTAAGGCTTTGAGGTTGAATATTGGCCGTTGAGACCCATCGCTTTTTGCAATCAGAAAGATTGTTGATAAAAAACTCGGGCTTTTGTCCGCGGGAACCAATACATTTTGTTCTTTTAAATCGTGAATTATTTTCGACATTTCGGGAGAGCTTCGAATTTGATAGCTTTGATTGGGCATCACCAATGGTGGTTTTCTTACAAAGGGAATGCGATACCCTTGAATGACCTTCAGTATGTAAGGAGGTGCTTTCATTTCTTGCCAAACAGCATAAAAATTTTGAAGTTGCCCTGCCCGAAATGGCCTCGAGTCAATATCTTCGACGCTTATTTCCGGCCTTATTTTGGTGGCTCGGTGACGATTGTCGTCGCTTTGTAGCGGAATGAGATTCTGCATTCGCTCCTCCTGAAAATTCACCTTTCTGACGAAATGAGTTGTTATAGCGCGAGGAGTTCCGTTGGGTTCCACTATTGTTTGATCCTTGCGCAGAACAAACGGGTATAAGATTACAGTGTTGATGGCAAGTACCTTGCGCAGGTACACGTTTTCTGTAATTGCCAGATGGCACAGAAGCAACACGCCCTTGCGCAGGGCGGTGCTGGTTACTGCTGCCCACTTGCGCAGCGGGAGCAGGCTTTGAAAGAGGCCAAAAGGATTTTCTTATCCCTCCTGCTTTATCCAAAGTAGCAGTAAAAGCCTCAGAGGCAAAAAGATTCTCGCATGTAGGAGGAATCTTACGCAAAGCCAGCTTAAGCAACGGTTCTTTGAAAAACTTAAGAATGCCTTCTCGTCTCTGTTGGATCAAATCAGCCCTGTGTCCACAAATCAACTGCAAGGCATCTACTGACACCTTATGATATTCACCTTTGATGAAAATATTTTCAATTCCTTGCTTTAAATCATTGTACGACAGTCCATCGCCTTTCTTTGCCTCTGCTAACAAATCTTGAATGGATTTTTCCAATACCTCTTTCTGTTTTAACATCGTATAGGTTAAGGCAGCAAAAGACTTCTCCACATAAGCAAGAGTTTTGGAAGTGTCATAGCATTTGATCTCATCGTTGGCCTCTAATTCTACAAAGCCAGGGGAATGACAATATATCTTCTGCACGTCGGAAAAGCGGACCTCAGACCAAGACTGTCCTTGAAAACGCTGAATTTCTTGAAGAGTTTTAATATATTCGTCTGATGCCTTAGGAATAGATGGCTCCTTAAGACTGGTGTTAAACGAAATATTAAAATCTGGCTGTTTACTGCAGCCTGGTTGAGGATCACTCACCTTCTCAGAAGCGCACTCTTTCGAGGGAGAATCAAACAAATCCCCACTTACATTTGGATCAATAAAGTCATTATTCGGATCAAGATATTGAGAGTAAGCAGGAGTATGTTGTGAAAAAACATGATTTTGTAAATCACTTACCGCTTTCGTAAGCTGCTCCAACATTCTCTCCTGCTTTTTACAACGCTGCCGTCGTTTTTGTTTGCGCTCTCTTCCAGAGCTACTGCTTGAACTCGAACTAGAACTCGACGACGACTTTGATCGCTCCCTTAGACGTGAGCGAGATCGGTTATTATTATTTAAATCACTCATTTCTTAACTGAAAAAATTCACACTGTTAAAAGCACAAACAATAAGCACGAGGAGAAAAACGTTTCATTTTTAACGTAAAATAAATTCAAATCGAACGACAACGTCGTTTAAAAATTTAAAATAAAAAGTTATAGTCAAAGGTAAAAACTTACGCGATGTATAACGGTCGTTAATACGAAATAAAAATTATTTTTTGCGTTGCTGCAAACACGACCGTTCGGGGCGGGAAATCGGACGCCAATGAAGCAAGAGCGAAGTCGGGGCGCCCAAGTGCCCCCACCACTTCGCCTGCGTGGCGGTGGAAGGGCGGCAAAACGGGGGAAAACGGAAATAAGTAAGCGATGTAAAAGGGATACGGAAGTGCCGCTCTCAATTATTATCGATAGGCTTCGAATAAGCGTACAGGATTTAATAAACGTTGACCCGTAAATTTTGTTTCGTATAAATCCGTTACGTACAACATTGCCACAAAACTTGCGGTTCCCCTATTTTGATGGACTTAAAATCGGCTTGATATCTTCCTTATTACTTTAACTGCAAAAAATGCACTGCTGTAGATATTCTCAACTCTTTATTTACTAAGATGAATCTACTTTATTCTCTTTTAGTTTTTTCAACAAATCTAAGAACCTTAAGCCTACCCTAAGAACAGAAAAATAATCTTATACCTTTAAACGAGCAATTCTTGTATATTTATATGTATATAAATTTCTGTGATCTCGAAAATGGTTCTAACGATTTCGCTGAAAATTGGTACATGGGGGTTTTCGGGGGTAAACAATCGATCTAGATTAGTTTTATGTTTGGGAAAACGCGTGTTTTCGAGTTTTCATGCGTTTTTCTTTCCACGCAGAAAATGATCGCTAATTTCGTCGCGCCGGCCGCCATCCATTTTGGCTCAGCGGTTTATGATGCGGATCGCTAGAAAAAGTGTTACGGGTTCGAATCCCACTCGGTGACTTACTTTTGTTTTTTTTATGTTCAAATTTATATAAAAAAATATATTTTGTATTATTTTTAGACAAGTTTAAAAAAAAAAGTTATTGATTGAGATGTAACCGAGCAAAGCTCGGTCGCCCAGTTACTGATATTATAACGTGGCATATCAGAATCGTGGTGAGTAAGGAACAAGCCTATAGGCATAGATTGTGATTGTGACATCATAACTATTCATAACATAACCTTTAGGCGTGATTTGGCAGTTTCCTTCGATTTGAGTATCAATTTAGGTACCGTTTTTAGGTATATGCATTTTATACGGTATTGTCATGTAATGTATAAATTTATTAAACAGAAACATTTACATGAAACTTCACGAAACGTAAAAAATAATCAGTACTTCAAATAACAAGTACGTTTTTGTAATAAGTAATACTAGCTGGGTGATCGAGCTTTGCTCGGAAAAGCGAGGTTCTATTCAAAATAAACCAAGCTAGATCGATTTTTCAGCCTCGTCACTCCCTAAACACTGAGTTTCACCAAAATCGTTAGAGCCGTTTCCGAGATCTTCAATCTATATATACATGGTTACTTTTTACACCAGCGACATTCTTGGAGCAAGTTCAGTCTCTGATACTCTCCCCTTTTAAATATTTATTTTATTCTGTTTTTAATATTTGTTGTTATAACAGTAACAGAAACACATCATCTGTGAAAATTTTAACTATATATCTATCGTTCATGAGATACAGTTCGGTGACAGATAGACTAACAAACAGACGGATTCTTTGGGTACGGAACTCTAAAAAACATGTAACAATTAATTTAATTTATTTTATTTATTCAGACTACATGGTCCAATTTATGTTAGAAGCAATTTTTCTTAAAATTATGTTAGTAATGTTTTGAGTAGGTACCTACGTATACATTTATTTAACAGCTCCTATTACAATTTTGCTCCAGAATTATAGCAGTGTACTGTCATATTTGGAGCACAGTATCTGCAGGATGTTGTTACTGCTGGCTTGCAATCTGCATGCTTGCAAATTAAGCATTGTATTTAGCTTTTTTTATATTAATTGTCATATTTAGTTCAATCATAGTTTAGTATATGTTTATTTATGTTATTCAAGTTTATGAAAAGTTTTTTTTACTACTAAAATACTTAATTCTATAGCTATTCAAAAATGAATCAACTTTAAATTCCATAAAAATATCAGTAGGACATAAATTCGTCTCGCTATCAAATAAAGAATGTCACCCCACTAGCAATAACCGCAACTTGTTTATCAAATGCTCTCGTTATTAAAAAGATAGTGATGTCATTTGCCTTTACAATTTTATCGATAAATTAATCCTTATTTTATTAATCCTACTAATACAATTAATGCGAAAGTGAGTTTGTATATTTGTTTGTTTGTTTATTTGTCTGTTACCTTTTCACGCTTAAACCACTGAACCGATTTGGATGTAATTTGGTATGGATATAGTATGAGACTCGGGAAAGGACATAGGGTACTCTTAATCCCGAAATTCCCACGGGGAGCGAAGCCCGCGGGTACAGCTAGTCTTCGATAAAAAGAGGGGTGTTATTAGTTCAACGATGATGTCTGTGTGTATATCTGCGGCACCGTAACGTTTGAACGGGTGGACCGACTTCGATGCGGTTTTTTATATCCAGAAATTTTTATATCCATCCGTTCCAGCCCTACGATGGCACAGACAGATATAACATCCCTTTTTTTGACGACATCCATGGCGTAATGGTAACCTTGCTAGCCTGCCACCCAGAGGTTCCGGGTTCGACCCCCGGTCAGGGCAAGTTGGAAAATAGCTTTTTTCAAATTGTCCTGGATCTTGGATGTTTATAAAATATCCCTTTAAATGTCGGACGCCCGGAGCGGGCGTCTGATATATTGTTTTACTATTGTGTCTGCTATGTCGACATTTGAAGTATTTTTGAATTAGTATCCCATAACACAAGTCTCGAATTTACATTGGGGTTAACTCAATCAGTGCAATTTTTTCCTATATATTTATTTATTATTTATGTTGTCGCGGGTTATAATTATCAACAAGCACTTAATATTTACTCAGTCAGCCAGTCGATTTAACATCAAAAGTCAACAAAACAGTAACAAAACATCAGCCACCGTCTTGCCCTGAGTTATGGCTCTATAAATCTCAATACAAGATCGCCGGCCGCATGCTAATGTCCCTTAATGTCAGTCGATAATTATGTGAAGACAACTTTCTGATATATTGGGGGACTTAGCCGGCTTGATGTAGCTGGAACAAACTAGTTGAAGAAGTTTTTTTATGTTGTTGTGGTTTTTTGTTATAAAATCTACTTAAGCTTAACCCTTGTATGTCTAAATATCAGACACTATATAGAATTGTCTATAATCTATATACAATATATGTCAGCCGATAATTATGTGAAAACAACCTTTTGATATACAGGGGGACTTAGCCGGCTTGATGTAGCTGGAACAAACTAGTTGAAGAAGTTTTTTTATGTTGTTGTAGTTTTTTGTTATAAAATCTACTTAAGCTTATCCATTGTATGTCTGAATATCAGACACTATATAGAATTGTCTATAATCTATATACAATATATGTCAGCCGATAATTATGTGAAACAACCTTCTGATATAAAGGGGGACTTAGCCGGCTTGATGTGGCTGGAACAAACTAGTTGAAGAATTTTTTTTAACGTTGTTGTGGATTTTAAAATCTACTTAAGCTTAACCCTTGTATGTCGGAATATCAGGCACTATAGTTAAACAGTACATTCTGGCGTAGATCTACGCTGCGTCACAGAATTAGTACTAGGGGGTTACTCCATAAAGTAATACGTTAGTAGTACGATAGTGACGTCCTATTTCTATGCCAAACCAAATTAGACTTTATCTTCATATGTTAGTGCTTAATTTTGCTTGACACTGAAACGCGGATACGTAGTAACGTCCGCCTTGCGTACCGCTTTTGGAGTAGTAAGTACTCACGTACTTACTCAGCAAAGAAATTCTAAGAAATAACTACTCGACGTGATCCAGAACTACTTGAATTTTTGCACTTAGTTCTATTCGATGATAGTGATATGGAAGAGCGGAGTCTACTGGCACAAGCATCCCTATGCTTAAAAGTAGGCTCCAACAACCAAATTATATTTGTAGAACTCATTTTACACAATAAAGATTTTTATTTTTTATTATTTTTTATTATTATCCAGATGGCTGCAATATAACATACTATGTAGTTACTTCTTTATCCCGTACGCTACTCTAAGCATGATGTTTGACATTGTATTGAGGGAAGTCACTTATTAAAATGCTTCCTTTCAATTACCAAATCTTCTAAGTAAATACCTACTAATTTTATTTTCCGACTAAGCAATATCACATAAATAGTTCAATCCAACCCCACAGATTGAATTGAGAAATTAATGCATCTATTTACCAAGAGAAAATCGGAATTTTTCACCGAGATTTTTTCCGATAAATACCTAATTGACAATGACACACAACACAAATGTTCCATTAATTCGTAAATATAAACTAATGTTCATCGTTTATTCTGGCTTCGTCACTCGGCCCGCGTTACACGGGAAATCTTTTTCTATCATTAATTATTCCTACTGATTGCTTTTTAGTGCATGTGTGTGCAACTTTTATGCACTTTGGATTACATTTTCTGGAAAAGGGAATGGAAATATCTCTGCTATGTCGAATTTGGTATTTTCCTGAGTCAAAACTTAATTATTTGGTACTTTTAAGAAAAAATAATAAATATGCCGTATGGGATCCGGTCGTCCGGTCCAAAAAGACCTAAATAGACCTATAATTTAAAATTAATGCCGTGTGGATTCCGGCAGAGTAGAATAGGACCACTCCAAGTCTTCCCGTGGATGTCGTAGAAGGCGACTAAGGAATTAAAAGCTAAACGAAGGTTATAAACGCCAATGAGGCCTCTTTAATCCGTCTGGCCAGCGAAGAGAGAGTTGGCCAAATCCTCTGGCTGCTCTGGCCAACTATGGCTCTGGTAGTACAGAGAGGGTCGTGCTCCTGATGATGATGATGATGTTAAGAAAAAAGTCACAAAATAAAGTCACTTTTCTATGATCATATCCATTTTTAAATTGATTTTAGATAAGAGCACTATTTGACTTCAAGAAACAATGACGTTATTAGCCTGTATTCTGTATTTCATATAAATTCCGTAGTAATAGTTTGTTTTGACGTTTAGTAACGAATTCCGTCTTATTATAAAACGCAGACTATCTTTGTTACTAGGTTTAAACCATTATCCGACCAAATCAAGTTGACATGTCATCGTCTCATTTGAAAATGTCAACTTGATTTGGTCGGATAAACAAAAATAGTCTGCGTTTTATAATAAGACGGATTATGTTTACCCTTAAAATTGTTGGAAAGTTAATATTCACACTTGTCACACATTATCTTAATATCGACTATCAGCAATGTCGACCGATGAGAGTTAAACTCTTGAAATACGCTTAATTTATTTTTTTTATTCAAAGTTTAGTATGGTAATTAAATTATTAACATAGCCCATCAGGCTGGGTGGGGACCAATACTGAAATGGGTTTCTTTCGGCGTAATCTTTCCAGCAGTAGTCATTACGAAACGCTAGTAGCTTTTAGCTTTTGCAATAAAATAATATTATGAAAAATTGACCTTCAATAAGGGATAAATTTATACTACATTAAATAAATAAAAAATCTTTTGAAATTAGGGAAAAATAATAAAGTCCTATTCGTTACATTCTTATAACTAAGATTAGAATTATATTACCCTGTGTTAGAAATATAATATTTCTCTACTTGAAAAAGGTGGCCTTTTACAAAGTTCAGAAGTAATTAATTCATACAAATATGGGTACTTAATGTTATAGTCATATATATACTATAGAGTTAAATTGTAAAAACACAAGTATTAGATATTTGAAGTGGAAACTTAAGTTTGTTTTATAAATTGACAAAATAGATGAGCTTTAACATTTTTCTTATAATGATTTTTTTATTATTATTACGCCAAATTTAACTATTATTATGCCTATACCACGGCTGGAAAAATCTCTCGCATAGTTTTTCTTTTTATCTAAATCAGTTACCATCCATTCACGATGAAAAACGTCAAAGTGTCGCTCAAACATTTTTCTGCGCTTGCTCCAAAAGAAAAAAAAACAATATGTAACAAGCTTACACGCTATCAACAAAGCATCAATTTAATTTAAATAAAATCGTTTAGTACCCTCGTGTTAAAACATCGACAATTAAAGTTATCGACACCTGGCGGCCGAGCCCAGTATCGATCGACAGGTGATATCGATATTAAATTGAAGGCATCACTAAATATTAAAACACAACTATTGCAATGTTTATATTTTAATTTATTTTATGCATCATGTAAATTTTTAAGTTCCGATTTATTCATTGTAATGATTTTTATATGTTAAATAAGATAAAGTTAATATAAATGTGAGTAAAGTAGTTAATAATGGTTTTTTTCTGATAAGATATTAGTTTATACCTCAGTGTTTCATAGAAATATCTTATAATGTTCTATTGCACCTTTTTATAATATAAAATATATTATATAATTAAATCTTAAAACATAAAACAAAGTCATGTTAGTTATACTATTTAAAAGAAAGAAAGAAAGAAAGAAAAATAATTTATTTGATATAAATTATATATAATTTATATAAGTATAACTCAAGATTGGTTTGACCGATTTAGATGAAATTTGGTATGGATATAGTTTAAGACCCGAGTAGGGACTTAGAATATTATATATACTTATATATGACTTAGAATATTATATACACTTATCCTCACCCATGCTGGTCTGGGAGAAACGAAAAAACTTAGAATGTACCAGCTGCTTCTCTTCCCGCGCAGATCGTAAAAGCCGATCGAGGGAATGGGCAAAAATGCGAATCATTTTAACAGGCGATGCGGCTAGCAACCCGTCACTGTATTGATTGCTTTTCCATCTTCTCGCCCACCATGACGCTAAAAGTGGCTTTTGAGTCTTGCGGCCCTAGGCTCTGCATAGAGCCGCAAGACCCAAAATGCTCTGTCTGCCCCATTGGGGATAAAGACGTGATAGTATGTATGTATGTATGTACTTATATACTGGAATTCCCAAGGGGAGCGGAGCCCGCGGGCATCGAAAAAAATCTTTACAGAATTTTTTTTTTCGTAAAAACTACTATTTCTTTTGTATATGGAAGGTGTATTATTATTTTAATGAGAAAAAACTTAGGTACTTTGCGGCTAGCTCAATCAGTGATCACATTGATTGTCCTTACATTTTTTTTAGAAATTAAAAAGTTTAAAAATAACCCAGCCTTAATAACTCTAACCACGTGTGACCCCAACACCCATAGCCAAACAAACAAAGCTAATTGAGCCTGTAATCCTGTTAATAATGAACAGCTGCCCCCGGATTTAAAAGTCAATATTCTTGCCCCCAGCGGGGGGTGAGGGGACGAGATTGGCTAATTTATTATAGGACGGTGGTCGAACGAAAATCTTTGGTAAATTTAGTAAGATTAATAACTTGACGACTTGCCTTAGGTAAGTATATGAAATGTGTATTTTTTTATATTTTAAAAATATTTATTGCATTTCATTTAAGTTTTTAAGTCACATTTAATTATTTATTTAATATATGTATAATTTATTAATTGTTGCCGCATGGACGAGTTTTTTTTTTAAATTTAGCATAATTGAGTATAAGTTCATTTTATAGCTTAGTTTAGTTTTATTTGTCTTTATTGTTGTTTTTATTTCTTTTTCTTAATAAAATTGATATAGTTTTGTAATTAACATACGTACAAAATACAAGGGTGAATTGTTACATTTTTAGTTAGTATTGAGTACGTTTTATATTTACCGAGTGGTTTTCGGCAGCACTCCAAGTCTTCCCGTGGATGTCGTAGAAGGCAACTTAGATTATATACAAGCTAAATAGGGCTTATAAACATCAACCTCTCCAACCCGTCTAGTCAGCGTGGAGAGCGTAGGCCAAGTCCTCTGGCTGCAATGACTAAGTACGGCTCTAGTAGTACAGAGGGTCGTTCTCTTGGAGTGGAAACTTAAAGGATATGATGATGATGATGATGTTGTATATAATTATAATTCTATAAAAATCTAATCTTTAAGCCATAAGGGATTTTTAAGGGCTCATTTAAAACTTTTCTAAATTATTTCGTAACTTTTTCTCTTTATTTGTAAATATGTAAATTATTTCATCTTACTTATTTCAATAAAAAGTTCAACCGATGGGCCGAAAGATGTAGTTTTTAAACCCCCTTTATATTGATATTTCATAATTTTTAACTGACCGTATTCACAACACACTTACGACCTCCGTGGCGTAGTGCTCACAATGCTACTCGTAGTCCGCCACCCAGAGGCTCCGGGTTCCATACCCGGTCAGGGCAAGTTGGAAAATGGCCCTTTTCAATTTGACCTGGGTCTTTGATGTTTACCTATATGTATTTGTTATTAAGTATCGTTGAGTTAGTATCCCATATCACAGGTCTCGAACTTACTTTGGGGCTAGCTCAATCAGTGTAATTTGTTCCTATATATATATTTACTTACAATTAACTTTTAACGCAAATATAATCATCAACTAAAACCAAATGAAAGACTGCCCCCACCGGGGAATCGACCCCAAACCACCCCTAGTGTTACTCGCAATATTAACTGCTATCCTTATACGATTTTATTGCAAATGCTTGCAAATAGTCTTATATCACTGCTAAATCCCCATAATATGCTGTAGGCCAATTTTGGGGAACATTTTTTGGTGTGGCAACATTATCTTTTATTGAGAGTAGTGTTTATAGGGTAATTTTGGAGGTTGTTAAACTTAATAATGCTCTATATTTATTGTTACATTTTAATTTTATCATGTTAAAGCAGTGTTGTTACAATCATCTAGTTTAAAACAGTACTGTTTTTTTAAACAAAATTAAAATTGTAGAATCTAAATAGATTCTAAACGGCGGGCATGCATGAAGAGAGTGACGAGTGTAGGTAGACGAAGCGAAAGAGGGTTGTCAGGATCGTAGCAAGTAGAGGTCCATCCATTGTCTCACCCTGCCTTCAAATCCTCTGGCTGATCTGGTCAAGTATGGCTCTGTATTTATATATGTACGTAAGTATGTATGTAAACAAGTATTTATAAAAATTAACAATCGTTTGCCTAACATATCTTATACCTTTAAACGAGCAATTCTTGTATATTTATTTATTTATTTATTTATATGTATATAAATTTCTGTGATCTCTAAAACGGCTCTAACGATTTCGCAGAAAATTGGTATATGGCGGTTTTCGGGGGTGAACAATCGATCTAGATTAGTCTTATGTTTGGGAAAACGCGAGTTTTCGAGTTTTCATGCGTTTTTCTTTCCACGCAGAATATGGTCGCTAATTTCGTCGCGTTGGCCGCTATCCGTTTGGCTCAGCGGTTTAAGATGCGTACCGCTAGCACGAGTGTTACGGGTTCGAATCCCACTCGGTGACTTACTTTTTTTTTTTTGTGTTCAAGTTTATGTATAATTTTTTATTATGTATTGTTTTCAGACAAGTTTAAAAAAATTAAGTTAGTGTTTGAGATGTAACCGAGCAAAGCTCGGTCACCCAGGTACTCTTAGTTGAAATAAGGTTACTCTTTGAATATTATATTTTCTTTAAATATTACATCGGAATAATGTGACAAAACACATATTAATTATAATTTTTCAATAATAATACTTACTTCACCTCCAAACTACACAACCGATATTGATAAAATTTCTATGAACTACGTCGCAAGTATACCATTTCAAACAAAAAAAGATTTTCCAAATCGGTCCACTGTCTTAATAATCAGTGAACATACATACATAGGAAAATTAAAACATGCGACGAATTGATAACCTTCTCCTTTTTTGGAAGTCAGTTAAAAAGGGTTTTTAATTCGTCGGAATCTTTTATGTTTTTTTTATATATGTTTACCGATTACTCGAAAAGTCTGGGCCAAAAACTGGAAAATTAGGTAGTCTCATAGGGGGATATTACATTGTCAAATATCTCTGATCATTTAAATGATCATATATTTGATCCAATATAATATCAAGGAGAAAATGAATCATATGTCTATATTACATTATCCAATATCATTGACTAGGAGTCAATGATATGAGCTATGGATCCAAGATAAATTATAGTGTAATATGCCCCATAGACATTTTATCAAAATGATTGTGTTGTGTAATGTCGCAGTCAGTTTTTGTTTTATAAAAAATTTACCTATCATAAATGCTTAAACAGAACTCAAATATTCCATTAGGAACCCTAAATCGAAACCGCAAAGAATAGTCAAAGCCATTAGAGCCACGTTACGACGGTAGACAGGGACATGCAAACAGAATTAAAACTCCCTAGAGGAACAACTTGCGCTTATGCGGCCCTGGTACTTTGCATCTGGCTGCGGTGACCGATTTCGTAAAATGGAGAGTAACAAATAAGAGCCTGACGCATAAATGCAGAAAAGAGATTTTTTTAAAACTACAAACCAACTTATTTTACTTTAGTTTTTAGTAAGTACTATCTGTGCCCAAGGGCTTCGCTCCCCGTGGGAATTTCAGGATAAAAACTATCCTAAATCCTTTCCTCGGTATCATACTATATATCAAATTTCATCTTAATAGGTTTAGTGGTTCAAGCGTGAAATGTTAACAATCAAACAAACATACAAACTCACTTTCGCATTTATAATATATAAATAAATAAAATAAATAAATATATAGGAACAAATTACACTGATTGAGCTAGCATCAAAGTAAGTTCGAGACTTGTGTTATGGGATACTAACTCAACTATATGTACTACTACTTTATTTATATGTGTTCATAAATAAAAGTTTAACTTCATGCTTCAACCACGGAGCCAATCTAGTAAGGAAGAAAGGATAGTTGTTAGGTATAGCTCCAGTAAATCTATTGGGATTAAGAATATTCCCATTAGAACTACTGTTACGTCACAGCCAACCGGTAGATCTATTGGACGAAATATCCCAGCAGTCCCACTGGTAGAATTAACTTAGTAGGACTACTGGGACTAGCTCTAAGGTTCGCCGTGTGGTTTCCGGCAGAGTAGAATAGGACCACTCCAAGTCTTTCCGAGGATGTCGTACTTAGGATTACAAGCTAAACAAGGCTTACATCAATAAGTCTTCTCTAACCCGTCTAGCCAGCGCGAAGAGTGTAGGCTGAATTATCTGGCTGCTCTGGCCAAGTATGACTCTGGTAGTACAAAGAGGTTCGTGCTGCTGCAGTGGAGACTTAAAAGACCGAAAGATGAGACGATGACGTTAGGTATAAGATTGTGAAGAAAATAAAGAAATGTTTATTTGATGAAGCAAAAGAGGTTTGTCAGGATCGTAGCAAGTGGAGGTCCATAGTCTCTGCCTACCCCTGCGGGAAACAGACGTGATATTATGTATGTATGTATGTTTATTTGATTTCATTTCATAGTAAACTACACATCCGTTTTTTTTTATAAAATTGTGACCACTGACAAATATGCTCTTTCAAAAAATAATAATTTCTTAATCGATCTAGGCGTTTTCGAGTAATCGATGACAAACTTAAAAAAAGATTCCGACGAATTGATATCCTCTTTCGTTTTTGTAGTCGGTTAAATATAAATTAATAACAAACAATTAATGAAAACAAAGACAATGTTCCTGAACAAATTAAAGCAGAATTGCCAAAGCCGAGGTAGGGTTGCATTAATTTAAGTCGCTTTGAAGACGACAAACAGTCAAAGTTCATTCAATTTGTGTGGCGGGGTCACAGTTTGCATTTATGAAATAACTTTTAAAGATTTAAAGAAACATTTTTGAAACGAAAAGTCAGTAAAATAATGGTTTTTACCATACAAAAAGCCGTTGATTTTGAGTTCACAGGACTAAAAACATCTGTTTTTAGTCCTGTGAAGTCGGCATTTGCAACTACCGACCGGAATCGTAAATCAACGGCTTTTTGTATGGTAAAAACCATTATTTTACTGACTTCTCGTTGTTTCTTTTCTTTTTTGTTCTTGAGTTCACGGGACTAAAAACAGATGTTTTTAGTCCCTTGAACTCAAAGTCAGTAAACAACTTATTTTCTACTGAAATTTAGGTATAATTAATAGTATTAAAAAAAAACTCGTTTCTGTTGTATCCTTTTTAAACGCCATTCCAATTCGCTAAGAAGAAGACTGGATGGACTAACCCAAATTTTACTTTTCCCAGTACATTTTATAAGTTGGTCGCCGATAACTCTTTTATTGGAAAAACCAATTTAGCTCTAATATTTTTCTTAAAACTCCGTTATATATACTACTGCTGTGAATTTGTACATGTGTCCTTATACCTATTTAACCGTTTAGTAGATATAGGGGACACTTGACTCTAACAAAAAAAATATTTTATTTATTTATTTAACCTTTATTGTACAAAATACAATTTGTATGGCACTTGACTTAATGCTACAAGCATTATCTAACAGCCAACCTTTGGGTTGTTAGAGAAATTTAGGTGGGTGTAAAATAATGGGACGAGTAAAAGGCAAAGTGGTTGGGTATAATTCTGATAAATATTAATAACTAGCTGACCCGGCGAACTTCGTACCGCCTCAAAAACCTCACGGAGCCCGAGACCTTTCCAACGAATGCAAAACCGTGGAAATCGGTTCGTGCGTTCTGGAGTTATAGCGTCAGGAAGGAAAACCCGACTTATTTTTATATAGTAGATTTTATTTGCATTATAAAACCAAATATTTCAGAAACGTATCCCTAAATCGAAAGATGGCGTTTACAAGCTCACAATATTTTCTAAAGACCTATTCAAAGGCCACTCGATAGGTTAGTTGAAAAAAGATGCTAGGAATCATCTTTTTCTTTACACGTAGGTATGCAATAAAAATATTTTTTAATGATTTTGATTTACCATTTTGTCGGCATGATTTTTTATGACATACCGAGCCAATTACAGCTTTCTACAACTAATAATCTCTAAGTAGAACCGCAGGCAGACAGACATGGCGGAACTATAAAGGTTCTTTATTTACTACGAAACCCTAAAAAGTTATATTTATATCGTAAAAAAAGGCATTAGGTAGTTAAGTCTGTTTTGTAGGTATCCGAACTCGGGGGCGACCGGAAGCGACGTTTAGGCGGGCGGGGCTTAGGGACTTCCTGATAGAACGAATTTATCGATAAAATTTTATATTTGTGCTATAACCATGCCATTTAACCATAACCTAACCTATATTCTGTGAATAATTCGGGGTAAATAAGTTATTGTGTGTAGATTAAAGACTGATAGATAATAAATAAAATAAAAAACATTTACTGCTAAGAAAATATTCTACCTTTCTATACTACACTTATCCTTATTTAGGGCAAAGAAATACCTCAGCTTGTGTTACCGCAAACCAAGGATCCCCGAGATCCGAGATAATTTATGTTACAAATAACTTTTTTTTAAATTAACCTTTACTGTCCCACTGCTGGGCAAAGGTCTCTCCCGTTTTTTTCCATTCATCTCTATACAAATAACTTATTTAATATAAATTTGTTTCTAAAAACAAGTACCAACCACTTTGTACATACAAGTGGCGATTACCGAAACCTCTGCAATTAACCGCAATTAACTAGGAAAGCGGACCCAGTCTCCGGATTAAAAAAAATAATATTCTGACGACTGGGACCACTGATCTTAAAAACTCCGAATTTCAAAAACGCTATCTAATAAAGAGTAGCGGAAATACATATTTTAATTGATGTCTGTAGCTCCATCTATTTATTATCCCCATATATTGCTAGGCACAGCTAAAGATAGAAGTTGTTAGAAACAAAACGGGGAGGCTTTTGCCCAACTATGGGAACTAAATGACAAAAAAAGACAAGACAAATCAACCTTTTTTTTACTAGGTCTTTCAATCTTTAATCCCCAATAACTTTTAAACTTAAAAACATAGCTTTAAAAAAAACCTTTGTAAGGGAACTTGCTTTCTTGTAAAATAACCGCATTGAAATCGGTCCATCCATTCAAGAGCTACGATGCCACAGATAGACAGACATAACGTCAAACTGTTAAGGCCATACCCAAATTTTCCGGGGTCCAGTGGCGCCCCCATTGGAAATAAATCATTTGAAAGAAAACGGTGATATCATTTAAAATTTCGTCTTGGTCAAACCCTAGATAACCCTTTTAACTATTTTATGAACTACTGTTTATAATTTAAAGTGCGAACGTGAAGCTTTTCTACGCACATTAGCTAAAAATGGCCGTTTTTCGCAAAAGTGCTTAGAAAAGCTTCACGTTCGCACTTTAAATTATAAACAGTAGTTCATAAAATAGTTAAAAAGGTTATCTAGGGTTTGACCAAGACGAAATTTTAAATGATATCACCGTTTTCTTTCAAATGATTTATTTTAAATGAGGGCGCCACTGGACCCTGGAAAATTCAGGTAGCCCCTTGTCGCGGAGCGACTACGTCATCGCGGGAGGCGCGGGGCGCGGGGTGATTGTCAGGACCGCCGGTCAGCGGTCATCGTCATCACTCGGCCAAAGGACTGGCATTGTGCGCGCACGTGTAGATATTTTATTTCGCTTGTAAACCAATAATAACCTATTACAGTCCACCTTTTATTTCTTGCCTTAAAATCCCACAGGATTACCATGTAGGGTTAGGCTCATTCACCCCTTAACACACCTCTTTTTTGTCGAGGTTAAAAAGACTAGACAAAATTATCGATACCACAGACGCATCCCATCTCTACAAACTTAGGGCGCGTGTACGCTTGCGCGTGTATGTATCGAGCGATCCACGGCGTATGTACTTGGTTATGTACTTGTGTATCACGATTCGAAACTACAAAGAAAGCTTACGAACAACGAACTTTGTTCGCAGCTTTTGAGCTTTAAAGTTTTAGAGTAACAATGTGGTGTTTTGTTTTTTATTGTTTACTAGCTGAAGCCCGCGACTTCGTTCGCGTGGACTTTATGTCTCTGGAAAATGCTCATCAGGCTGGACAACTTTTACTATGGCGACATTTTTATATCTCTTATAGTTTAGCTGGACCAGTATGGTTCTGCATCAGGCGTCTCATTTTCCAAAATCCTTTATACCCTATATGTTGCCCAGGCTTAATAGCTATATAACAAAAAAAAATCATTCGAATCCGTCCAGTATTTCCGGAGATTAGTGTGTACAAACAGACAAACAGACATACAGACAAACAGACAAAAAGACATACATTTTTTAAAAAATTCTTACTCTATTACTACGTCTCCATCGCCCCCAATATTTTTTTGGAATATATATTTAATGTACAGACACACTTTTTTACTGTTTTACTATATGTATAGATATGTATAGATTATACATGCCGTGTATTATGCGCTGTGTGGTTTCCGGCAGAGTAAAATAGGACCACTTTAATTTTAAATAGAAAGCGACTTAGGAAATACCTACAAGCTATACAAAGCTTATAAACATCAAGAGAACTCTCTAACACGTCTGGCCAGCGTGGAGAGCGCAGGCCATCCTCTGGCTGCTCTGGCCAAGTATGGCTCTGGTAGTACGGAGGGTCGTATGCACCTGCAGTGGAGACTAAAAAGACCCGATGATGATCTTCTTCTTATCGTGTGTGTTAGTGACTAACACTAGTGTCAAAGTTTTTAAACCCGATGATGATTATTTATACATACATACCGGAGAAAAGAAAAGACTTAAAATGTACCAGCTGCTTCTCTTCCCGTGTGAATTTCAAAAGCTGTTAGAGATAATGGACGAGAACTAAATCATATTTATACGCAATGCGGCTTACAACTCATCACTTTTTGAATCTTCTTTTCCACCTTAACGCGGCTCTGGCCTTTGGGTCTAACAACTCTGGGCTATGTCTACCCCTTCAGGGATGAAGACGTTATACTGTATATCTATAGCTAAGCTATTCTAAAACATCTTTGATCTATGACGTTATTTGAACGATCTCGGTGTAGGTATACCCAATTTCAGTGACGTGCACAGCTACTTTACAGGGTAGACATAAATCTTACCTAAATTACAAGAACGACTACATATCGAACAAAATACATTTCTTGCTACTATCCAATATTATATTAGGGTGGCATAGAGTAGACAAAATCTTATGTATCTTCTTCTGTATACTGCCTAAAATGACGTGTCAAAATAGGTAAACTCAAAAGTTACCGTACATTTTATAGTTTCCCTGCGCCTATTGTAAAACATTTATGTAGAACTACATTTCTAGTCGTAGCACAGGTATGGCACTTCATACAAACGGAGCAGCATATTTACCTAGTACTACTACAAACGAAACAATACATCCGTGCACACGTCAAATGTGTGAGTTAAACAATCAGGGTCGCCGCCACAGAATTTGTTGCTTTGCTTACCTGTTTGCATCACTCGGAAATCTATAAAATTTTCGTTCTTTTTTGTTTTCCGTGGATAAACAATGATAATATGCGCAGTTTCTCACCATTATGATTCAATAATCCTAAGAAACTCGCGTAACGTCAACATGCGACTAGCAAGAACCCTGTTTTACAGGCTCTTACACGTCTCAATAACGGGGGAGGGGTTGCGGGGACGCCAGATTGCGGGGGACGGTGCGTGTTTCCGTTCTGTATGTAATACTATTATTAATTCTGTGGTCGTAGGTAAGGTAGCTACGGTAAACGCAGCGTGAGATATACGTTTGCGGAAAGCATTAACGCTTTCACGAGCGTCGGGTGAGGTGCAAACCACAGGCGAGAGCGGAGTAGAGCGGGCGGACTCATAAATAAATAATTGGCCTTTCGTTTATCGATTGCCTGAGACGAGAATAGGTTTCCATTCATCTTAGTGTTGCGTCTCTTCTTACGATTGATACGCTTCGTTCACTATCAGATGCTTGATTAACTTAAGCTTGTGTTAACATTATTCTTCGGAATCTAATAATACATGTAAATGAAGTTGCTATAATATTCATTTTTTCAAAACTAAAAACTGACTTTCACACCAAACTACACAACCGATTTTGATAAAATTTACCTAATACCATATGCCCTTTCAAAGAAAAAAAAATTGCAATATAGGGCCAGCCATCTTTGAGCTATCGGTAACTATTTAAAGAGTAAAAGTGTTAATTGCTGAATAAACTTTTGGATTTTTTTCGCAACAAATCAATAAATTTAAAAATATAATTATTTACACACTATTTTTTTTAAAACAACAAAGTAATAAACCAAGCACTGCACATACATATTCACAATCAATAATGTGATCAATATTAAAAGCTACCTCAATAATTTACTTATATTCAAAATAAGTCAAAAATCATTTATTTATCTTAGGATATTTGTATTACTTGATAACTGTAAATTTTTCTTTCCAATTCACAATCGTTGCTGACGTAATTTTTTCACAACTGCTACCGCTTCCGCCTCTGAACCCGCCTTCTCTTCCATTTTGGGCCGCACGACCAGTGCACGCTCTGCCGACACGACGAGCAAACACGGGGCACACCGCTAACTCGCTACACACGTCCGTGACGAAATAGGGGCTACTATTGTGCTCAACTGTACCTACTTTATGAAACTACTGAAAGTTTATGACCTCAAATATGTCATTTTCATCATTCTTTCTTATCGTGTGTGTTAGTGACTAACACTAGTGTCAAAGTTTTTAAACCGCTTAAAGGCCTCTGACATGGTTTTAGGTAACGACCAATGTCAAAGACAGTGACCGGGACCGACGGCTTAACGTGCCCTCCGAAGCACGGATCATCTTAGTTATCAGACAATCAGGTGATCAGCCTGCAATGTCCTAACCAAACTAGGACAACAACACAAAGTCGTTGCCCCCGCCAGGAATCAAACCCGCGACCTCCGGGCATGAGCCGAACGATCTAATCACTACACCACGGAGGCAGTTATTTTCATCATTTATTTATAAAAACTTTATTGTTCCACGTGAGGTTCCACGATTAAAAATTGTTTACAATTGGCGGATTTAACGCTACAAGCGTTCTCTTCCAGTCAACCATAAGGATGAACAGAGATTTGGTAGCGGCGCAAAATTACTTAAATAAAACAACACATATAGATACCTAATAAATATACCTACATAGGTACATATATCTAAACTTATAACATACATACACATATACATTGCTTGAACACATACATACATCGTTATCATCATCATCAGGTCTTTTTGTCTCCACTGCAGGAGCACGACCCTCTCTGTACTACTAGAGCCATACTTGGCCAGAGTAGTCAGAGGACTTTGGCCTACAATCTCCTTGCTGGCCAGACGGGTTGGAGCGGTCTCATTGATGTTTATAAGCTTGTTGTATTGCCTAAGTCGTCTTCTATGACATCCACGGGAGGACTTGGAGTGGCCCTTTTCTACTCTGCCGGAAACTACACGACTTAAGTAGTAGTAAACAAGGAACCCTTATAGTTTCGCCATGTCTGTCTGTCTGTCTGTTTGTCCGTCCGCGGTCCTACTCAGAAACTATAAATACTAGAAAGCTGTAATTTAGCATGCATATCAATCATGGTGAAAAAGTCGTAAAATAAAATATGGAAATAACTTTTTTTTTAGGGTAGCTGCCATACAAGTAAATAGGAAGTCAATATTTTTTTCTCTACAAACATATTGTGTGGGTAAATGCCAATTTTGAATTCATGCCACTAAAAAAATTCCTTTTCGAGTACATTTTATAAGTTGATCGCCTATAACTATTTAATTTGTTAACCCTGATTAGCTCTGATAGTTTTCCTTTAAATTACATTATATATACTATAGCTGTGTTTTTTTTCACGTGTCCATATATAACCGTTTAGGAGATAGATGGGGGGGACACGTGACTTTAACAAAAAAATTCACTTTTAACCTAAATATTTTAGACACGGGTCCCTAAATCGAAAAATGGTGTTCCCAAGCTCACAATATTTTTGAAAGACCTATTCAACGATACGCAAACAAAAGGGTTACTCAAAAAAAATGACTCTCATTTAAGATGTATGGGAGCTACCCTAAAATTTATTTTTTATTTTCACTTTTTCGACATAACATAACATTTACAGCTTACTAGTACTTATAGTATCTGACTAAAACCACGAGCAGACATTGCGAAACTACAAAGGTTCCTTGTTTACTACGGAACCCTAAAAAACATTATTTTCTTACTGGACCATTTTGATACCCAGTCCTTACCCAGGCGGTTGACGGATGATCCGGCTTACCACAGATTGCGGGATATTGATTCGGAGTCTCCGGGGAATTAGTGGACAGAATGGGGAAAGATGGATTTCAGAAGGGACTAAATTTATATTTATTTTTGATGTACTTCTTAAAACTTTATACACAAATGCATTCAAAACTGACGCCTTTAAAAATTTCAACTGTCTATCTATCACGGTTCATGAATTACAGATGGTGACAGACTGGTGACAGACAGATGGACAGTCTTTATGGTAGGGTTCCGTTTTTATCCTTTAAGAACGGAACCCTAAAAAGTCCGTGTTGAGTTGAGTTTAGGGTTCCGGCACAGAATTAGAAATAGTATGGTTCCGGTTAGGAGATACATCCTCCGCGGTCGCAAACAGACTCTTCTATTTGTCTACGTTAGATCCAACAAGAAAAGTTCGTGTTAAGTAACTTATAAAGCATGTGTTTAAAACACAATAAAGCAGTTTCCAACAAATCAAATCAGATACTTTTTTCTAAAAGTCAAAACCAACATTTTCTATGGAATTTGTATGAAATAAAAACGAATGACGTCATAGTTTCTTAGAGTCAAATAGCGCTCTTAATATCAGTTTTTCCGCATTATTAAATCTTATATCACGTTGATAATGGATATGATCAATGACAAGTGACATTTTATTCTTTTAACAGTGCCAAATAATTGATTTTTGACCCAGGAAACTTTCTTAGTTTTAAGTAAATCATTGATAAATTGCAGCCTCAAAAACTGAAAGAAAAGCCAAAAACTCAGATCTAAACAAAAGCGAATCGACAGACAAACGATAAATAATGGATCTTGCATCTGACAGCTACGAAATGAGCGTGCCCATCCCTAATGCATCCATCTCCCTCGCACATACAGCGTGGGGTGAATTTTTAATGTGCTGTCACTTTCACACGGAACCGGGGATTTTATTTTGTTTTAAATGTGTTCCTTTTATTGTCGACTCGTGTCTATGATTATTTCATTATTTGTAATTAGTTTGTGTTCAAGTGGGGTGAGTATATTGTTTTATTGCAGTTGGGCATTTCATCATCATCATCATCATCAGGTCTTTTAGTCTCCACTGCAGGAGCACGACCCTCTCTATACTACCAGAACCATACTTGGCCACAGCAACCAGAGGACTTTGGCCTACACTCTCCTCGCTGACCAGATGGGTTGGAGAGGTCTTATTGATGTTTATAAGCTTTGTTTAGCTTGTATTTCCTAAGTCGCTTTCTATGACATCCACGGGAGGACTTGGCCCTATTCTACTCTGCTGGAAACCATGCATTTCATACAATTCCCATAGAAAATATTAATTTGAGTTTTTGGAAAGTAGCGAATTGCAAAACGTGCGCCATCTCGTAAGATTTTTCAATAAACGCTAGAATAAATAACATACATACTTATTCTCAGAGTCAGATACTAAACTAGATAGAATTTTACTTTATCTGTGGTATTTAAAAAATATATTTTACGTTAATGTCCTCACGTATATTTCTTTTTTAGAAGTAGATACTCAAGTATTATTTTTGCCTAAGACAATTTCATTCTTTACAGAATCTATGTCTCTAGAATTATGAAATAGTGATAATAATTACTTTGTTTTTAAGAAAAAAATTAACGGTGTTTTTTTTAAATTTAAGTATTTATTTATTTTCAAAATAAAATAGGGTGACCAAAATTTGTGACGAACAAATAAACAATCCCAACACTAATCCTACATAAACAAAAGAGAAGCAGAAACGTCAAACATACGTAAAGAGCCATACATTACAATTTCGCCGTCCCTTTCTACGGAACCTATCAATAAGGTGTTGGGGATCGGTGAAAAATGATGCGCGATTGGTGCTAAATCCTCGAGATCTGGGTGACTTGGGATTGGGAAGGTGTTTGATTTATGGATCCGGATAAACTGATATTGGTGATAGAAATGGGAATGGATGGGATTGTTTTAAATCGTTTTTGAAATAATTTTAATATGCACTATTTGTTCACTTTTGACACAAGGTAATAAAATAAATATAAATAAATATATAGTGACAAATTACACAGATTGAGCTAGCCCCAAAGTAAGTTCGACACTTGTGTTATGGGATACTAACTCAACGATACTATATTTTATAACAAATACGTATATAGTAATCGTAATCGTGGTAAGTAAGGTCTTACCTTTTTATACTGTAATTATTTTAAGGGTTTCTGGCCATGATACTGAATTACTTTTCCCAAGGAACACGTATCGAAATATGAAAAGTAATTTGTAACTTTCCATATAAACTCGGATCAGCTAATCAATTTGTTTCAGTATATTTTATTAGACCTTATTAATAATACTCTTTACCTGGCAAGTATAAATTTATAGCCGTATACACGATATACAACATAGAAGGGATATACCCGTAATATATCGATCTACAGGCAATACTAGATCACTATATTTTAATAATAATAGAATAACGGCAAAATGTTGACTGTTATTCTGATTTCATTATTTATTTTATTTTATTTATTTATTATACTAACATATTGCAAAAATAGATACAACAGAACATTATACTATAGTGATCTAGTGTAGCCCGTGGTTTGTTATTTTCGACCTTTTCTTTTTGATCTTTCATTACTATTATTTAAATAAAGAAGTAAGTACTTAAATTAATTAAACATGACTAATATTAAACGCAATTGATATTTTTAAAGTACATTAAACGCATCTTTGTCACTTTTTTGCTGGTCGTGTGTGCTGCCATCTCTGTGAGGCTACCCCGCAACTCCAGTTTTGCCTACTTAGTTTATATAGCGTTGGGTATTAGATTATCTATGAGTTCTATGACTAAACAAAACCTTTCTCCTCCAGGTGTGGTTCCAAAACCGCCGAGCGAAGTGGAAGAAACGGAAGAAGAGTACCAACGTGTTCCGATCCCCCGGTGCGCTGCTGCCGTCTCACGGTCTACCGCCCTTCGGTGCAGGAGACGTTTGCAGTCCTGGAGTGTTCGCTGACAGACCCTGGTCTATGCCAGCAGGTAATTAATTTTCAAACTAATAATTATAGATAAATTATTAATTTCTCTTCAATATTAAAGGTTTCGAGCTCATATCAGCGAGTACGAGAATAATAAGTTAATAACTAGTGTTTCGCCGCGAACTAGACCTCGCAATTATTATTCGTGATTTCGCGGTTCCCGAGATCACAGTTCGGGGGCGAACTTCTAGTTTAGAAATCATCTACAACCGCTTGCTGAGGTCTGATTTCGACATTTCTCACATAATTCAGTTCCCTAGTATTACCTAGATGGTGTTATCCAAAGTTAGAACGCGCTATGATTTCGTTTGCTACATAGTCGCGGTAATTTTTATTAATATTTCAAAAATTACGGAACCGATTTTGATGCCCAATAAAACTGAATATTATATTGATATTTTCTACACGCCTACCATATTTCATCGGAAACGGACCATCAATTCGGCATTTATCATGGTAAAAAAATACAAAGTGTTTTCGCCCCCAACTCGATTTAGAGACAATTCAAGTCAATTATTTGGGTGGGTAAAAGTTCTAAAATTATCATCCACCTACTAGATACGTTATACCTTTCACCAATAGGCAATATTTTCCATTGACTGTGGTGGAGGAAGCTCACAAATTAAAGCCATCCTTCTCTGGAATGCTCTTCCGGAATCCATTAGACGTGCACCTAGTCGTCTAGCCTTCAAACGGGCGGTTCATAAGCTATTTCTCCGAGAAGTTTCTTCTTCTTATGGTGTCCCTGTGCAGTAGCTAGTAGTCATCCATATGGTATTTATTTATATATGTATGTATATATATAGTTTTATTTCTATAGGTATTTATGTATTATTTAATATGTATCAAATATTTATTTTATCTATAGTAAATGTACTGGTATTCATGTATGTATATTATAAATATATATATATGTATTTTAAATGATATGATGTTATTATGTTCTTGTAGGTATTTAATTTATACTTTTCTATGTAGTTCTCACATTCTGTCGCACCACCCGAATTATTTTTCTACTTGGTCTAATAGTTGACTGGTACAGAACGACATATGGCGTTAAGTCCGCCTTTTGTACACTTTTTCTTGTGCAATAAAGTTTAAATAAATAAATAAATTAGTTTAGATCAAATAGCACGAAACTTTAACTTCCAAAAAGTATCATCCGGGTCCATTATGTGTGGCTAATTATGTGTTATTATTAAGCGCATTAACCACTATCTCATTTCCAGGTTTAGGCCAGCTGTCGCAAGGTGGCGTGTCCATGGGCGGTTTTGGAGCCAGCACTTTACCGCAGCTAGCAGCTGATCTAAACCCCTCGCTGCCAATCAGCTCCGTCGGGTCTGGACAGCCGTACCAATCGCATTACCCCCTTAACTCTTTGGGTAAGTTTCAATTAGATAAATAAATCTGGGATCCTTTTCTTCGCATAATTGCCGAAATTACCCGAATGCCAAAAAACAATTATGCCATTTATGCCGAAGAACTATTATGCCAAAAACGTATGCCAAAGAGCAATTAGTACAAACAAACAACAAACAAATAAATAAATATATAGGGACAAATTACATTGATTGAGCTAGCACCAAAGTAAGTTCAAGACTTGTGTTATGGAATACTAACTCGACGATACTATATTTTATAACAAATACATACTATATAGAAAAACATCCAAGACTCATGACAATTTGAAAAAGGCCATTTTCCAACTTGCTCTGATTCTCTGGGTGGCGGACTAACATGGTGACCACTACGCCACGGAGGTCGATCAAACATCAAATTTCATAAAAATTTCAACTTTTACCTCGTCATTTCAATATATTTCTGCTAATACATAAAACTTTGTTTTTATTTATCTTGATTAATTTGAATACATGCGGTGTGGTTTCCGGCAGAGTAGAATAGGACCACTCCAAGTCCTCCCGTGGATGTCGTAGAAGGTGACTCAGGAAATACAAAGCTTATAAACATCATATGAGACCTCTCCAACCCGTCTGGTCAGCAAGGAGAGTGTAGGCCAAAGTCCTCTGACTGCTTTGGCCGAGTATGGCTCTGGTAGTACAGAGAGGGTCGTGCTCCTGCAGTGGAGACAAAAAGACCTGATGATGATGATGATGAATTTGAATACATGATCGATCTTTGAGCACGCTCAAGCTGCCTGAAGACATTCTTTTGAGGATTTGATACTATTTTTTTTGAAGTCTCTTTTGTTCGGCCTTGCCCATCTTTGTGACGTTCTCTTTTACAGGAGACACGATGATGTCGTACTGCAACAACATCAGCAGTGGGCAACAGTCTGGGCCTTTGGAAGGCTCTCCGACGCCGCCTCACATGGGGCATTGTGCCAATAATAATGGTTCTCCTAATGCTTCCGGTAAGGTATCCTTTTCAGATATACACACATAAGAAGTGAATATATACAGGTGGAATTGTAATCATTAGCATTAATTTAACTTATTAACATACTCACATAAAGGATGTTTTGTACAGTAACAACACTGCAATTATTGCAATAATTAAAAAGTAAGAAAAATGACCAAAGTATCATCAAAACACTTCGAGTCATGCATGCGCGCATACTGATACCTACGAGCCACAAGGGCAGAGAACCCGCTGCATACAGCAACGGATACGGCCGAGCCGGTGCGAGTGAAAATAACGTTTTCTTCAATATGAAAATGACGACTTTTAATTGAAGTTTTATTAGTCTTAAATTACTTTGTATCATGGGTAATGGGGTATGGGTATAGTAGATACTTAAAAGGATTCCAGCGATTTCAATTCCACCCTGTATTGTAATAAATTAAAAGTCTAAAAATACAATACGCATGATAATTGAGAAATCTGAGTAGTCCATTAGAGGATTATAAAAAAAATGTACACATTTTTTTTTGACCAGCAAAAAAATTATGAAAACAGCGGCACTTCGAGAGTGCTGACAGAAGTGAAAACTTAGTGTCGGTTACAGTGTCGTTAGTTCAATGTTTTTTTCCCGTCTCATAAAATGCTTTGTGTGCATGCCTAATACGCCTAAAGAAGTTTTCACTTCAAAATACAGCGCAATTTAAGTTCGCGCTACGTAATGCCTTAGTACAATTTTCAATGAGAAGTGACGCCATAAACAATTTTTCAGGCAATGGCGGCGAACAAGCGGAAGAGGAAGTTTGGCGCGGCCACAGCATCGCAGCTTTGCGCCGTCGAGCTTCGGAGCTTTCCGCCGCCATCCCTCCCTACCTCCAACTGAACTACGACGCGCATAGTCCCGTGTACTGACCGGGTGTGATTCCGGAGAGACAATTCCGAAACTTCAATCCGCAACACTCCGATATGTTCTAAAACCTACTTAATACCCGTGATAATACGGATGTGGATGTAGACAATTATTTTGGCTCATTAAATAGGTTATAAAATAGTGAAGTGTACGTATCTTTTCTTTTCTCTGATTAGCAAAAAATGACGAAGATATAGCGCAATTAAATTTCACGTGACGTCACAATTAGATTTTTCACCAAAAGTGACGCAAATCTCCCCCGCTCCAAAACTTCGAAACGCTGTATTTTTGTGAATTTCTATTACTTTGATAAACGAAAAAATATTGGTCCTTTATTTTTGGATAATCTAGTTGATAATAAATAAAATATTTAATATATATTTTACCCAGTCCACATCCCTATTCGTATACACCAAGATTTTACTAGGTAAAAATATCATCATAGCCGAGTGCGACAATACACAAGAGTAAAAAAGATAGCGATAAAGTGACATGTGGCGAGATTTAGGACTAGTATCAGACATTTTATTTCTGGTAAAATGTTTCATTACTTTACTCGTATGTGTATCTTGAACCTTTATAATTCGACATTCAAGTGAAAACCAATGAAAAAACATCTGTATGAGATTTGTTTTGGTTTCAATAATTGCATTCCGTACTAAAATTAAGATTTTTTGGGCCTTGATTTTGTGAAAAATTCTTTTGCAGGTCTACAATTTTCGGAATCACAATATCCTTTCCAATCTATTATTTATTACGAATGTGTTTTTTAATTGTACGACAATTTCTGGGAACATAAATACGATTTAAAATATTTTAAATATTTCAAATGACTATAACAATTATAAACACGCACTTTACTTGCAGTGTCAAAATCAACAGATCTGAAATCCCAAATATGTGATATTTTGGGCTATCTATATATTCAAAATATACTAAATCCCGACTTCTTAAATAAAAATAACATTTCATGTATACGACCTTCAACTTATATGCGCATAAGTTATACCAAAGTCTGAAAATTTCAAGACTCCTCCCTCTCTAGGGTGACAATGAAATTTGACTGTCTCAGGATTTCTTAAAAATTGAGCTGTATTCTGAAAATACATGTATACGCATTCGTACAATAATAAATTTAATAATAAAATAACTGTAAGCTATTTATTTCTTAAGCGATTATTAAAGGTATTAAATAGTTATTAATTATAGACATTAAACATTTGGTGTATCTACGAAAGTTTGTGGTAATTCAAGATAGCTAGTAGATATTGTTTAATACATTCCAAATTCAAATGTAGAATAATTAATTGTTATAGAATTAAAAAGGCAGGCTTCTTGTCGTTTGAAGGGAAAATATTTCCACTGCATAATAATAATTATTATAAAATGGTTTCGGATATAAACTTTTGTATAATTTTTTAATTCACTATAGCGCAGGAAGCCTGTGGAACTTTTGCCCTGCATTTAAATGATTAGATACTAATCAAGCCAAATAATATGAGAGAGTGATTGTGATATCAGATGTAAAGCCTCTCTCAGGGACAATATTTTACTATTTATTATAACAACGTATTACTCCTAATAATTTGTATTGCATATCCGATTTTTTAAAATAATATCCGAACGAAATAACTCCTTCCAGCGAGACTCGTGGGAAAATCAACCGATTTAAAATGAATTTGTAGATACTTTTCTGTTTTACTTTTTACAATATGTATCTTTTATTGTATTAAATAATAAAATAATGTTCTCTTGTCTTGCAGTGAGTTGTAGCTATATCAAAGGGTGTTCCAATCCAAAGTATATTTTGTGTGTGTAAATGTATAGTTAGGATATGAATAGGTATTAAATGGAAAATATTTTTTTTATTTCGAAATCTTACGGCCACTGTTTTTTCTATTTTTGTCTTTAGTTTGAAGTGGTTGATAGTTCCTATTTTACTTTATGAAATCCCAAGTATAATTTATGTTGTTAGATTTTTTACAAGTATCTACTATTTTAATTTTGCTATTAATTAACAGTTTCCGTCCGTTGTTTTGTGAAAATATTGTTTTTTATTTTATTTGTTGGGATTTACACAATAGACATCATTTTCATGAAAATTTTATTTACAATTTTTGAAATGTGTATTACTTATTTACTTTTATTATCAACTCCTTCATTGGTTTATTTTTTCCTAATAAGCAATGGACTGAGTGAATATTTCTAGCATATGGATATCCTAATTTAAATGGATAATTCACTCGCCCTTATATGTATAGCCTACATCTAGTATACATTATGTTAGTTACCTAAGTATTATTATATATACATACAATAAAATAGACAATGTTCATCTGTGCTGTTTTATTACACAATAGTACTTACTTAGAAGGTGGTCAGATGACCTGACCAGGGTCACGGTCACAGGGACAGCGCTGAAAACAGGCCGCTCGTGACCGGTCACTATGGAAATCTTTGGGTGAGGCCTATGTCCAGCTGTGGACGTTATGCGGCTGAAATGATGATGACTTACCTCGAAGTGCATTCAAATTACCTACTTATACAATCATTATCTAACAGCGGTTCGCTCCAATTTATTCGCATATTTTATTTTTAAAATCCGGAAATAAATCCTCTAAACCAGAAGCGTAGCGTACCTTGGCGGGGCCCCGTATAAAAATTTGTTTGGGGGCCCTTAGGAAGGGTAAAGATTTCTCAAAAAAGAAAAACATTTTTGCATAAAATTAGAATAAATATTTATTCATCATAATTATCTGTCTGTCACATTTTTAAAAACAATGCAAATTTAATATTACTTCTCCTTGCCTTTTTTTCGGCAAACTGATTAATTAAATCATTCATAGCTGATGATGACTTTAGTTTTTCTAAAGATTCTGCTTCTATGGACAATAGTGACAGGTCTGACAGGCGTTTCTGTCCCATAGAAGTTCTTAAATATTTTTTTATTTGTACGCCATTACACTATCTGTATACACTCACACCAATGCAAAGCTCGGTTTGCGCCACGTAAATGACTTAAACGGGGAAATCCCGCAGCCGATGTAGGGTGTTGCCAACTTTTGAACGCACGCTTTACTCGGGAAAAAAGAAACTGCTTTTTTTTTACTTTTCTCATTTCTGAAATTTAAAAAATTTGGGAACTTTTTATTAATTTTTGCTTACGCACCTTAGGGGCCCCCGTAGGCCGGGGGCCCCGTATAATTGATACGGCAGATACGGCGGTAGCTACGCCCCTGCTTTTAAACGCTAAATCTAAACGGTAGTAAAATACAAGGTAGTTAGGTCAGACAGACAAAAAAGCAAGTCTATTATATTTATTAATATGTATTGACTCTAGCCCCAAATTTAATAAATTAGTATCCTATAAAATAGTAAATTAATAATTAAAAAAAAATTAATACTATCCGGAATTTATCAAAATGTATTGTCACCTTTTAGTTTACGTTACATGTAACGCCATCTCTTATTCCCACCAAACACTATCGTTAGCATGTGTTGACTTTAATCCATGCTTTTGACTTGCGTTTACTTTATGCAATAGTTCGTCAGTTGAAAACTAGATGGCGCTGATACAAATTGTAACTTATCTTTTGGTAGCCATTGAGTATTGAACCAACAAAAGTATTATGTAGGTATCGCATACATGGTATCATAGTAATCTAATAGTCTAATAGTGGTAGGTGTACTATAGTACAATGTCTATAAAGTCACAGAAATCCTTGAATGAGGAGTGCTCTGAGATATTTGAGAAGGCATATTCTATTTCCGATAGGAGTGCGTCGGAAGAAAGTTTGTCATGGTTAGTACTGATTACTTACTTAGTTTCTAGGTACATCATTTTTCTAATTACAAGAATTTATTGTTATACAACTCTTATGTGGAGTCGACAGAGTACATGAGTAGGGATAGGCTTACAAGTACCTACTCTCTCTCAGTATATTCTAACGTATTGGAAGAAAAAAAATTAAAATTTTGAATACATTAATTTTTCGGGGTCCAGTGTTGCCCCCATTTGAAATAAATAATTTGAAATTAAACGGAGATATTATTAAAATTTTGTCTCATTTAGCCCTAGATAACCCTTCAAAATATTTTATGAACTACTGAGAACGTGAAACTTTTCTTAACCTTTTTTCGCAAATATGAAAAGAAAAGCTTCATTCACGCTCTCACTTTAAACTGTATACAGTAGTTCATAAAATACTTTGAAGGGTTATCTAGAGCCGTATGAGACAAACATTTAAATGATATCTCAGTGTCCTTCGAAATTTTCAGATACTTAGGTATCTATTGTTTCCAGTTCCAAACTATAGTTTTGGAAATCCTCACATTCATTTTTTAAATGAGACAATGTCATATTTCTAGACGTCAACTTGATTTGGTCGTATAATGTAATACTTTCAAAATGCAGGTGAAGAAAATATATTTGGAATCGGAATAGACTCTCTGCTGTAATATATAGATATATGCATGTATTCTATGTATAATTTTATGTATATTATATTTATAATATATATTATGTTTATGTGTACTTTTACAAGGTATGTTTAGTTTACCATAATAAATCAATAAGTATATGTATATAAGGTGTAATATTATATAGGTATTTTATTGAAAATATCACAAGTTAGCTTGCTACACTTGCACCCCTATCCAATTTCTCAACTGGTAGATAATGCATTAGCATTAAGTTTGACCCATTGTAATCAATCTAAAGATTGTGTGCAATAAACTTAAATAAATAAATATAATGGTTTAAACCTAGTAACATAGCCGTTTTATAATAAGACGGTTAATTGGCTTGGACTTCCTGTGAGGCCGATATGATTACATTTTTATGGCTTTTCAGTGGAGAAGACGAAAGTTTAGCTCGAGAGCTAATGAGGAAGTTGACTCCGGCCGTGCTCAGCAAGCTCAGACGAGTGTTCAAGAAGAACAAGGACAGGAACCACTCCCGGGACATAGACAGGTTTGTTTGCCTTTATCAAAGATAATGTAATTCCGCCTTAACGTAAGGCCGTAGAAAAGGCCTTAAGTCCGCCTGTTACAATTTTTACAAATTAAATAACGTAACAGATACCAAAAGTCATAAAAACTTTTGAGGGGTAAGTAAGCAAAGCTGGAGTTGCGGGGTAGCCTCACAAAGATGGCAGCACACACGACTAGCAAAAAGTGACAAAGAAAGTGTTGAATATACTTTTAAAATGTTAATTGCATTTATAAAAGTATTTAATAATTAGTGTAAGTGTAGTGTAAACTACTTTATTTAAATAATAGAATTAAAGATTTGAATGATTTAATTATAGCTACAGTGCCATCTAGTGACAAGAAAAAGAAATAATTATGTTTATAAGGCGATGGGTAAGCATGCCTTTATAGTAAAGCTGTATTTAGAATTTCAGACAGAGTAAAAACTTTATTGCACCAAAACACATAGGTACTTATAAACATATAGAATTAGAATTTTAATAAGCACTGTAATATTCAAATAGGAACGAATACTATAAGATACGTGCTATGAATAGAATATTTACTAAATAAATACAACCAAAAATTAATTTTAAAATGTTATATTCAATTATATTTCAATTGAATTTTGTATAGCACAACAAATAATAAATAGACATGATTTTTTCTTATTTCTTTAAATTGCTTCCACAGGAAGGTAGAGGAAGTTATGCGCCTGGCAGCCGCCGAAGAGGGCATAGAATTCGCAGCACCCTCCCCTCAACCAGAAGACACCCTCTGGCTGGAAGAGAAGGCTTTCGTCACCGCGCTTGACTCTATTTTTGGTGAGAATACACTAATACCAAATTTGGAGGCTTATATGAGAATAAGTTTTTTGAAAAAATATTTTTTTTTGTATATACGGGTGACTTTTTACCCACCAGCCAAATTTTTGAAGCAAGTTCTGTCCATGATACTGAACCACTTTCCACAAAAAAAGTTATTATATCCGCCCATACAAAATTCGTTTGGCCGAGCGCTGATATGTATGGGAAGCCGAATTTTTATTTTTAGTTTTCGTTAATTGTTTTTATAGAAAGTAGTTCAGTATCATGGCCAGACCATGCTCTAAAAATTTGGCTGGTGGTTAAAAAGTCATCCTGTATAAGCCCAAACTCGATGGAGTTGTGTCGTTTTATTACTGAGTTCCATCGACCACCTTCCGCCTCCGTGATCAGACTCTAGGCATCGTCTACCACAGTGGTTCCCATACTTATTTTGTCTACTGCCCACTTTGAGAATAAATATTTTTTTAGCGCCCCCATTTTTTCACCTATTTAACAGCCAACTGATACAGGAATGCACAATTCGGGTTATTTAACAAAAAAACTTGTTAAAACATGATAGATATCTACGAGTACTAATAACTATTAAAATGCGAAAGTGTGTCTGTTGCCTTTTTATTTGTTTGTTTGTGTCTACTTTCATTACGAAACGGAGCGACCGATTGACATGATTTTAATTTTTTCTATATTTAATAAAATAGGACAGATATATGAACTACGCGGAGAGAAATATAGAACCGAGTTTGAGCAATCTTTTAATTCATATTAGTTGATGTTCACAAGTTGTTGTTGAGAGTCGAGAGCTCTTGCAGTCGTTGTTTAAGAGGCCTCCTAGCTAAATAAAGCTCCTAGCAAAAAAAAAAAAACATTTTCTTTCTGGGTCTCTTACCGCCCCCCTTGAGACCTGCAGCGCCCACAAGGGGGCGTTATCGCCCACTTTGGGAACCACTGGTCTACCATAAAGTGCTCGTCATGACAAATCAATCGAGTCCTACTCAATCATTGTATGTTGTTTTTTTACTGAGTGGCGTCTCTTATAATATCTCTCAGCTCATAATATTGTATTGTCATCCGACTTACAAATGTATACAAAATTTCAGCTAAATCGGTTCAGGACAACTGATTAAAAAAATTAAGTTGCAAAATTTGTATAAACAAAGATTCATACATACAAGATACATTGCAAATTAAATAAAAGCTTGTGAGATAACTTGTATTTTTGTCCCGTGTTTATGTACAATATTTTTTTACATACACAAACAAATTTACCCTTTTATATTAAAATGCACCGAAGAATAAGTGTTTCACACTATTTTGAACCCCAGAGATAGAAGAGGGTGTTATATAAGTTTGACGCCAACATCTGTCTGTCTTTATAAATACTCCTCTTTTTTGTCCGAAGTTAGAAGAAAAAATTTGCCTGTGTGGTCAAACGTTGATATTTGACAATCGCATAGAAAGCTCACATTTTTGTTTAATTAACTGTATCTTATACCTTTTAACGAGCAATTCTTGTATATTTATTAACATATTTATGTGATCTCGAAAACGGCTTTAACGATTTCGCTGAAAATTGGTATAAGGGGGTTTTCGGGGGTAAACAATCGATCTAGATTAGTCTTATGTTTGGGAAAATGCGTATTTTCGATGTTTGAGATGTAACCGAGCAAAGCTCGGTCGCCCAGGTACTGCTGTATCAATCCAGGTAGTATCCAGGCGTTATCTACATGCCAAATTTTTAATTAAATTCTTTCATTTGTTTTGGCGACAGCGCGACGAACCGATGGCCGATGGGGCAAAAAGTTTCTCAAATGGCGACCACGTACACTCGTACAGGCAAGCGAAGCGTAGGACACCCACCCACAAGGTGGTCCGACGACCTGACCAAGGTCGCTTTAAGGCGCTGGATGCAAGCCGCTCTAGATCGGTCATTTTGGAAATCTTTGGGAGAGGCCTATGTCCAGCAGTGGACGTTGTGCGGCTGAAATGATGATGATGATGATCCGTCTTATTACAAAACGCAGACTAACTTTGTTACTAGGTTTAAACCATTATCCGACGAAATTAAGTTGCCATCTAGTAATATGTCAGTGTCTCCTCTGAAAATGTCAACTTGATTTGGTCGGATAATGGTTTAAACCTAGTAACAAAGTAAGTCTGCGTTTTATAATAAGACTGGATCTGTTTTGGCGTAAAAGCGGAATGAATATCCATACATACATAAGTAAATACACAAGCCTTTGCTTTAAAATATCTTTGGACAGGTCACCACAAATACACGACCCACAGCCACAAGCTCTTCCAACTCCTGGACCCGTTCTGCACGGGCAGGGTTTGGTGGCGGCAGCTGATCGATCGGCTGGTGGCCGTGGGGGCCAAGAAGACACGGTCACGAGCCGATGTGTGGAAGCCGGCTACGGAGCAGGGAATGAAGAGATTGGAACATTGCAAGGTAAAGGAGAAAATTAATTTAAGTGTCCTCCGCAGCTTTCGATTTTCCATAGCTGATATAGGCTGGTATACATATATCCCTCAATAAATGACATTTACCATATTTTAATGTAACTCTTATTATAGAATTATTATGAGTACCTATTATAAACAGAACGAAATCTCCTAGGGTCCTGCGCAATATGCGTTCCCGTTTTTCGTCCCATATCAAAAGCTGTGCTCCCATGCTGGTCTGGGAGAAATGAAAAAACTTAGAATGTACCAGCTGCTTCTCTTCCCACGCAGATCGTAAAAGCCGATCGAGGGAATGGGCAAATATGCAAATCATATTAACAGGCGATGCGGCTAGCAACCCATCACTGTATTGATTGCTTTTCCATCTTATCGCCCACCATGACGCTAAAAGTGGCTTTTGGGTCTTGCGGCCCTGGGCTCTGCATAGAGCCGCAAGACCCAAAATGCTCTGTCTGCCCCATTAGGGATAAAGACGTGATAGTATGTATCAAAAGCTGTGACCACTTGACCATGGAGGCAGTCACCTACTATTACGTATTCCGTGGTAATTTGTTTATTTTCTGATCCAGAGGGAGACAATAATCAAGCTGGTGAGCCTGGAGAGAGAAGACTCGTTCTGTTACGTGGCTGTGTCCAGAGGGGGGAGAGTGGGGGTGTACAGTGGGGACCTGGATATGGTACACTCCTACGAGGTAAGCTTCTTGAAAGCAATTTGGAGTACAATTAATTGAGTAGAGCACTTTTGATTATTGAATTTCGAATCTTTTGGACTCAAAAATGCGTTAACACAAGAAGACGAGTGTGTTTTTTTTTTATGAATTTTGCTCAATTTTGCCATAAACGGTGTCAAATTCTATTAGGAATTTACTATAGATAAAGCACTAAGAAAAATATAATTTTAAAATATATTTTTCTTGCAAACGAGCGACGTCGGCGACCGTCGCCGACTGTCGCTCTACGTCGCGCGAAAGTCACTGATTGTCGCAAACGGTCGCGTGCCATATATCAATTTGTCACAAAGTGTCAAACACTGTCGCGTGCTGAGATATAATGATATCCAAATATTTGCAGGTATTCTACCACCGGACTGGTCTGCGTAAACGCATCAAAAACTGTTGGATAACTGATGCTATATATTTTAACGTAAGTTTTCTAACATCCCTCTACATTTTAGCAAAAAATCACTTCCTTAACTGATAAAGAAGCAATGGTTACAGGTCGTAAATCTGAATCTCTCCCTCCCTGTTTCTGTATTTCTCTCGTAGGAAATAAAAACGTCATTAATATGTACATGTATTTGATTTGCAGGACGTCCAAAACCTCGTGATGTCAGCATCAGACAGGAGCCTTATGGTCTATGACGCTTCTACACTGACGCACACCCCTACATTCTGCATCACTGGCTTACCTAACATACCTACGGTAATCATTTTTCATGTTAACTATCACTGTCAAATAACGGGTTAAAACGGCCCCCTTCTTAGCCACTACTTAGCAATCTAGGACTCAAGTTGCACCCTCCCCCCTCTATGTCTAAAATAACTTAGACCGTTCTTTTAGACATAGAGGGGGGAGGGGTGCAAGTTAAGACCTAGAGATTCAATAGCCTTTATTAGTTAACTACTGGTCTAAAGGTGTATTTCAGTAAAGGAAGAACCCATAAACTCCGCGCTGGGTAGGTATGTTGGTAATCGTAAATACTGTGAAAATGAGATTCTTTCGGCGTTTCTTCTCAGCAGTGGCTGATACGAACCGCCGGTATCCGTAGCTTTTCTTAAAAAAAAAAAACTGAATTTTAATATACACTATCATCATTTCAGCTGCATAATGTCCACTGGACATGGGCCTCTTCCAAGGTTTCCAAAATGACCGATCTAAAGCGGCCTGCATCCAGCGTCTTTCAGTGACCCTGATCAGGTCGTCAGTTTTTCACAATTTGTACACATTTGTCTCTTTCCCAGTGCCTGTCATACTGCCCCTCGTCTCCCACGTCGGAGGTGTCGGAGCTGGTGCTGGGCACCGAGAGAGGCGACCTGACCCGCCTCAAGTTTCTGCAGCCGAGGATGTCTCTCTTCCCTAGCAAATCGCCTGAGAGCATCAACTACTACTTTTGGATGGTAAACTATACATACAGGCTGACTGGTAAATCACATGTCATACATATGGGCATAATAAATTAAGATCACAGATAATGTCTAAGAATATAAACAGGATCGTAAGCTACTGTAGTAGCCCATGTTAAAAATATGTAAAAATGAAAAGTTGCAACCACTACCAGCTCCCTACTCTTTGCCAACAGCAAACAAATTTTATTTCACTTGAACTTTTTCTTTTGTACTCAATGCTTTTTTTTAAACCAAAAAGTAACAGTTTAGTGATCATATGTTCGTGAATTTAAAATTTAAATTTGAAACGGACACATTGTCATTTACTTGGAGTCGGCCTTCCTGGTCCTTCTTTTCCTCTTTGCACGGTCTTGAGCTGTGGTGGTGTCCAACAGTGCTTGCTTTAGGTCATCCTTAACCGTCGTCGTCCAGGTGGAAGATGGTCTTCCAGGTCCCGGCTTCGTCGTTGGTAAATTTAGGGCAAGCTTAAATATATGGTTATTAGTTATTAGTTATTATATTCTAGATGACTCTGCACGTGTCCATACCATCTCAGACGTTTTTCACCAAGTTTCTCTGGGGATACTGCGAAACTCCCTGTTATACAGGGTTACTGGTAACTTTTTTTTAAAATAAATAAATAAATAAATATATAGGGACAAATTACACTGATTGAGCTAGCCCCAAAGTAAGTTCGAGACTTGTGTTATGGGATACTAACTCAACGATACTATATTTTATAACAAATACATATATAGATAAACATCCAAGACCCAGGACAATTTGAAAAGGCTATTTTCCAACTTGCCCTGACCTAACTAACGCAAAACCTCTTTATAACGGACAAACATTGATTTAAAAACATGGGCCTCCAATACAAATTCACTGATCACCTAGTCTAGTTTCTATGGAGAATCCAAGTTTTTTACTTATATTTTAAATTTTTTCTTGCAGATCTATATTATGTAAGGATTCTGATTCTGATGTTAAGAGGTTTTGCATTAGTTACCAGTAACGCTGTTTAGAAACACATAGACAACATTAACTTAGAATTACGCGAAGATTTAATTCCAGGAGCTCTCAACACCGCCGCACACGACCTACTGCAGCATCACCACATGGCGCCGAGTCCACTCTCGCTCAGTTCGCCGCGTCTCCTACACCAGAGATGGAGATATCATTGTGTCCTGCTCACACGACTCCACCGTCAGTGTGAGATCCAGGCATGTGCCTGGGAAACTCAGCGATTACACTTTCAGAGTGCAAAGGGTAGGATTATTATAGTTCAGTCTACTATTAAATCCAGCTATTATATATTTATCGTTTATTTACGATTCTTACCATTTACTCACCACTAAAAATTCATTCGGCATTGGTTTATCATTAATTCCTAATCCTCATTCATTATAATATTATTTATCATTAATTTATTGTCAATAGCATAGTCTCAGACCAATTTTATTTGGTCTGAGAGCATAGTATAATTTTAACGGACTTTAAACAAGGAGGATGTATACATGATTTTTTTATGTAGGTATGTCCTCAGATTTTTCGAAGACGCATTCACAAATTTGAAAAAAAAAAAAATTTTAAACCTGTACTTGTAACGTGGTTTCATCATTTTTTAATGAAAATAGGTTTTTAGTTTTAAAAAATTATTTTTTGTGCCCTTTTTGGCAATTGCAATTTCGCCACAACACACGTTACTCGAATACTCATTTTTGAAGAAATGCCCAAGTAGTTCAAGTTCGTATCAGTAGAGTATTTGTCAAAAGAATCACCCAAAAAGAGAGAAACACCTTCACCGATTTGGGGCTTTTGAGATCCGAAAACATTCATTTTTCTTTCATCTTTTTAATATTCTTTATAACATTTTCCAGGGTGTCTCCTGCTTCCACGTCATCTCCCCCCTCCACCTCCTGGTGACGGGCAGCGTCGACGGCGTGGTCCGCTGCTGGGAGACCACCCAGTCCGTCCCTTTTGCGGCCCTGACAGCGCCCACCAACCCAGCAGTCTTGGACGTGGCTGTTGTAGCTCCAGAGGAAATAGTGCTCGCTTATTGCAATAATTGTGTAAGTATTACTATAACTATAACCCTGAGCTAACCTTTATTAATTCATTTTATAGCATTTAGCTGCGCTGTTTTTAAAACGGTCTGTTTTTTGGCTTTTTAGTTTACGTCTTCAATATTCTTAGTCCAGTTAAGTGTCACTAGTACTAGTTGAAACAATCAATCAATGTTACCATTGATTTATTCCATGGTGCTACTGGTGACCAGATTGCAGACGTTCTTTAAAAAAGGAGAGGTCAGAAGTACCCGCAACCGACGGGCATTCGTGAAGAGTGATGAGCGTAGATGAAGCGAAAGAGGTCTGTCAGGATCGTAGCGAGTGGAGGTACATAGTCTCTACCAACGAAACAGGCGTGATAATATGTATGTATTTATGTACTGCTGCGACCGATAAAGTCGCATTAATACATATTATATGCAATTAGAATGCATCTTTTGAAAGTACTAATGCGACTAGAATGAATTATGAGTCGCAGCAGTTCCGTTCTCAACATTTCCAAGGAAAGGCAGAGCGTATTCAGGGAAAGGATCTGGAATGTTCTTTTCTGGTGGTATTTCAGGTTGGAACTAAGTACTGTGACTAGTGCGAATTAAATCTCCTTGGTTCCATTCGCACTGAGAAATATTTTAATAGCCACTGCTCTGCTTAACCAACCTCGTGGACCAGCCTTATAACTAAAACTTTATTCATGTTATCATCACCATCATCAGGTCTTTTTGTCTCCACTGCAGGAGCATGACCCTCTCAGTACTGCCAGAGCCACACTTGGCTAGAGTAGCGAGAGGGCTTGGCCTTCACAATCCTCGCTGGCCAGACGGGTTGGAGAGGTCTTATTGATATTATTATTTTTTATTTTATTTTATTTTATTACACGTATCACACAAAATAGATTACAACTATTACAAAAATCCACAGAAAAAACATTAAAAACATGAAAAACTGTTTGCAATCTAAAACATGTGTGTATCTACAAAGAAACAATTATTAAAGGAGAATCTTACAAACTAAGAGAAAACAAGTTTATTAAATGAAATATTACATTATATAATACTGATCCATTATAATGAAGTCAATTAATATATTACAGACTGTCCACATCTGGGATCTGTATGAGGAGTGTCTCCTACAGTCCATAAAACTTCACTTTCCTTTCCTGGGCGTCCTCGGGAAGAAGGTCGATTTTGGTGCGTTCTCCATTCATCCTGGTAAGAAATAATACTAGTATGATTCTTTTGTGGAGGGTTTTCGAAAATGTAGGACACCAAAATGGCTGCAAAGGGAAATCAGATCCAATAATTGCTGTCGTTGGATACATTTAATGGAGTATCAGAAGTGTCCGGGCGTCCAGCCTCTTTGCAGACTGACGGAATATAGACATAGTCTCGCACGACACATTGCGGGTTTTTATTTTGACCTATACAAAAACCCCTCTTTAAGATCGTTCAAGAAGCTATCAACTGATCCATAATTGATTAGACCTAAAGTCAGTGTGTTGCTACCTTCTCACCTATTTTTAAAAACTCTTACTGTTGTGGGGCCTAAGGTTTAGCTAGAATTTGGTTCTGTCTCCAGCATAGTTACATTTTACGTAGAATCTAGTAACTATAATTTGACGTTTATTGTATGGCGACCAATTGTTGGCTTTGCAAAAAATTCTTCACAAACGTATTCCCAAAGAGAGTTGACGTCAGTCAGGCAACCGACCGTAAAACTTTTACCAAATTGTTCAAACTGTTCAAACTATTTCTTTTCGATTTCGCTTGGTCTCCGGCATTCATGGGTGACCATTGAGATGCATATTATATTATATTTCGAGAACAAAGCGGAAAGGCGCTCCCAGAACTTTGAAGCATAAGATGAGAGAGAGAGAGAGAGAGAGAGAGAGAGGGCCAACTTTAAAGAAAAATGGTAATCTCTTGATTTACGAGCCATACTTCTTTTGATTTTCCAAGATTGCACAAGGTACCTATGCAGATTAAACTACCTATATATAATGTAACCAGAATTTCACATAATTGGCAAGAACTGTGAAACAAATTTATTTAAAAACTAAGGACTGCTCCTAAATAGAATTTAAAATATATCCTTAAACAATGTTTTCGCCAGGGCCCGCAAGAAGAAGGCTATCCCAGTGCGAATCTCCAGCCAATTCCCCTTTGGAGCCGCTCTCCCGCCGAGGGTCGAGCGTGTACCACGGTTCCACGGGAGGTTTGATGCTGCAGCCTGAACCTCAGGAGGATTGGCAGTCGAGGGAATTGGAACAGGAGCAGTGAGTTGTCAAATCCTTTCCTACTTCCTACTAATAAATTATAAATGCGAAAGTAACTTTTTATAAGTGGTTGAAGCTTGAAGTTATAACCAATCCATTTATCTCGAAATTCCGACGGGGAGTGAAGCCCACGGGCACAGCTAGTAGTATATAATGCAATCAGTGAATAAAAGACGGATTTAAAGCGAGAGTCATAGATAAATCACGAGCAAGTGAAGGATTCTAACGACTGAAACACGACCGTAGGGAGTGATACAAGAAGCAGCTCGTTCATTCTTAGTTATTTTCTTTTCTCTCAAACTTTTACAAACTCAAATAAAATTGCAGGGAGTATATTCGTTTCAACCGACCAGAACTCCTCATAACCTGCTGTGACTACGTCTGTACAGTAGTGATCAAGGAACGTGAAGAGTTGGCTACCGTGCTTCCTCCACCAGGGGACACCCTGCGAGCTAGACGACCTTCTATCTGGGAGATACCTGACGATGTACTTTCAGGTAAGAAAAACGGTACACAACACATTGAAAATTTAGAAGATAATTTAAATCTAATCTATTTTAATACAAGTTATTTTTAATTAGTTTTAATTTTAGGTTGTATTTATTTAGTTAATATTATATTGTTATATTATGTTTATTATTATGCAATAAATATACATGATTGTTTATTTAAATCTTAACATTTTCATAAAAGGTATTCCATGCACTGATCTTGGAATAATATAAATCTAAAAAATGCTAAATTTCATTCTAATCCGTTTAGCATTTTTAAATGTGAATCTGGAACAAACGTTCATCCAATTTTTCGCAATAATATCAATAGGATTGTTCCGTTTAAAAACGTATTATCTAGCTATGGATTACTCTTGAGCGTTCGAATGAATAAATCAGTAAAATATATGAGAAGATAAATTTGTATACTAATTCAATATATTTTGATGAGTACTGAGATGTTCGGTTTCTTGTTATTTGCCAGTAAAATAAACAGTAGTACCTATATACTTATTTTAACATAATATACCTTATGAATAATACTGGCTTACCACAGGGAGTAATATTTGGTCTAGTTATGATTCCAGTAAATATTGTTTGTCGAATGGCTTAAAAATCCTATTAAATCATTATCATCAGCTCCAACACTATCCCGAGGGCCTACTCCTAGGACTCCGCCGATGCCCTCGCCTCGCTTCTTGGCTCCATCCACCGCAGAACATCCTCCACAAGACCTAGAAGCTTTACTGGAAAATGCTGGTAATTATTACAACTTATTTCTTTTATCAGATTATATAACGCATCTTTTCTATACTTACATATAATAAAACGGTAAAAATATTTTGTCTGTACATTTAGTATTTTTGACTGAAATGGATAGAGGGACACCTAAAAAAAAATAGAAAGCAAAACAATTTTTATATTTTTTTTTCTGTCTATCTGCCTGTATTTATGATCACGCATATCTTCAGAAATAATGGACGGATTCGAATGAAACATTTTTTGTTATAAAGTTGTTAAGCCTGGGCAACATATAAGGTATAATTGAGATGTGGAAAATGGAATACCTGATGCAGAACCATAATGGTCCAACTAAACTATAAGAATTATAAAAATGAACTCCTTTGCACAGTGCCTCTGGAATTATTGTGCAAGCAAGGACGGATGGTTTTCATGCCGTGCTCCGTAAAAAAGCGGTATCAATGCTGAGGAGAATCAGGGCGAGTCACAACAGTATTCTTAAGAGGGTAGCGGATAGGCCGCATTCTCAATTAATGCGGCACTTGATTAGAGCAACTATGCCTGTAGGTCTGCATGGGGAAATATAAAATATTTCGAGTCCCCATTAATTTTTTAATCAATCTAATGTAACATAACTTATAACTTCAGTTAAATTGTATACTAACAAATTTGGATCTCTGTTATCTGAAAAATAAACAATTTCATTGCATTTCATTTAAAAGGTTGATTTAAAAATATGGTTTAGTTTTTATCTAGTCAATTGTAGACCGATAGAATATTGCTAAAGATGAACCAGGAGGAGTTACGAATCTATTCTATAGTGAATTATCAAATTTCAGGTCTGCAAGGGATTTTAGAAAAGGATTTCGTGCTTATGCAAGGTCTTAAACACGACTTGAATAGAAAACTGGCTGATATGGAAGCAAATATGGATGCTGTAAGTACTTTATTAAAATTCTAATATATCTTTGTTATCGTCGGATAGCTAACTATCCTATTATCTATGGAGATACTAATATCTCTATAGATAATAGTCATTTTGTTATTGGCTTTACTTAAAATGTTAACGTCAAAACTCATAGTACCGCTGACGCTATTTAGACACTCATCATCATCATCATCATCATCATCATCATCATCATCAGTTCTTTCTCTCCACTGCAGTAGCACTACCCTCTCTTTACTAGTAGAGACACACTTAATCAGAGTAGCCAGAGGATTATACACTCTCCTCGCTGGCCAAACGGTTTGGAGATGTCTCATAATGTTTATAAGCTTTGTTTAGCTTGTATTTCCTAAGTCACCTTCTACGACATCCACGGGAAGTCTTGGAGTGGTCCTATTCTGTTCTGCCGGATACCACATGGCAAATTTAGACACTGGTGTAGAAGAAACGGCAACAAACTGCACTGCTACTTTTTCTCTAAAAATGCCAACTGACAAATTAATACTTTTGGACTATTAAGATTTGCAACTATTAAGATTGATAAACAAATCTATAAATTAGGAAATAATCTATTAAATGGATATAGATTAACAAATGTGTCTACCTAAGTCTAGTGGCTCTCCGTTGCTGTGCTCTCGCCGATCCGTTGAGGTGTATCGGATAAAAAAATGCGTCTTAATAAGGGTAACAAAAAAGTATCAAACAAATACAATCACCATAGCTAAAAACGCCGGGCAATGATGTTGACGATAAACAAAAAAATTTAATAATGTCACAAGTCTATTGATGCGACCTGTACCTAGGCGAAAATAGCTGGACTGCCGGACAAAAAAATTGTTGCCCAATAACGGAAATGAAAATATAACCTTATGTGCCTTTATTACTACCGCATTAAATGAACAAGCCAGATCTTAAACTGAATTATAATTATTTTTAAAATATTGATTAATGAATACATCCTTACTATCCTTACAAATCCTACTAATATTAAAAATGAGAAAGTGAGTTTGTTTATTTGTTTGTTACCACTTCACGTTTCAACCACCGAACCTATTTAGATGAAATTAGATATGGATATAGTTTGATACCCACGGGGAACGAAGCCCACGGGCACAGCTAGTAAATTATAAGTCTAACTTTTCTTTCTAATCGTAGATGGCCAGTGCGGTGAGTGTGGGTGCTCCATACTTTGCCCTGAAAACCTTCAAACCAGATCCAATGCCACCCATCAACGAGATGACAGAAGAATACAAACAAGTCATGAAGTAAGATCTAATTCTTTTCTAGTTATTTAGATATTTAGCCAAGTCTTTACCACATTTCCTTGCCGGTCTGGAAAAGAAATAACGTAGAATTTACCAGCTGTTTCTCTTCCCGTGTAGATCGTAGAAGTCGATCCAAATATTAATCATGTTAATAGGCTATGCGGCTAGCAACATAAAACTATCTTTTCTCGTTTTGGGTTGACTGAAAGAGATTCCATATTCATGGATTGGTTTTGGTTTAAGGCCCATTTAGACGGTGCAAGTTTCTTGCGTGTTGCATACAATTTTATTGAAGCAATAAACGATTTGTATGGCTGCCATTTCGTTTAGACCATGCAAGTTGTCTATTGCTGCAATAAAATGGCATGCAACGGGCAAGAAACTTCCACCGTCTAAATGGGCCTTTACCCTCGGGTTGGGTTGCGGAGGTCAGACGGCAGTCGCTCTGTAAAACCAGTAACCTCGTCATATCACATAGGAGCGGTTAGCAGTGGACCCCGGGCTCTGAAGCGTTACCGCTGAGGATGCAACCGGGTTATACGGGAGGGTGATGATGATGTACTGTGTAGGGTATCAAATAAAAAGGCTTTATTGGAACATTTTAAAAATATAAACATTACTTACAATTTCTTCTTGCTGTGCTTGCATTAACTAAATAAACGTAAATACTTTCAGCGGGTTCAAGTTTTTAAACTTTAAAATAAATAAATATATAGGGACTAATTACACAGATTCAGCTAGCCCCAAAGTAAGTCGAGACTTGTGTTATGGAATACTAACTCAACGATACTAAATTTTATAGTAAATATATAGATAAACATCCAAGACCCAGGACAATATGAAAAAGGCCATTTTCCAACTTGCCCTGATCGGGGATCAAACCCGGGACCTCTGGGTGGCGGACTAGCATGGGGACCACTACGCCACGTAGTTCGTCAGTGGTTGAAGTGTGAAGTGATTACAATCCAACAAACAAATATACAAACTCACTCTCGCATTTATAAAATTAGTAGGATCTTTTTCAAGAATAAGTGCCTACTTGTTCCAGACTATTCCCTGCCTCAAGTGTAGGTGCTACTCCAACGGGCAGTGAAATGTCCACTCCTAGAAACAGAAGCCTTCGATTATGAGCCGAGAGAGAGACGTCCCACGGGAGTCACGGGTTGCCCTTCGATTAAACGTTTGCAGTCCTGGAGTGTTCGCTTATAGACCCTGGTTAACTTAGGTCACTTTTTCTTAGGAGTTTTTCTTGAAAATATTTTTTTAAGAATTGAAATTATTATTTTAAATGAATAACAACAATTAGGGGTTTTCAAAGTGACATTTAAAAAAATATAGTAACTATTTTTCTCACTAGATGGCGTTGATGCCTTGGTCAAGTGTCAAATAGTGGTGGGTCGTAACGGGTTTTGCAGAAAACGGAACGGACTGATTTCATCTGTCAAAGGAACTGGATCGAGAACCAGTTTCACGAAAAACTGTTTTCTCTATCCTTTAAATAAGATTCAAAATTGCTTAAATATTACGAAAGAAACGCGTTTGTAGGAACTTTGAAGTACTTGTAAGAAAACACGCGCAGTCCAACACACTGACACCGCGTCCCCGCGCGTCGTTTTTGTATGGCGGCCCCGCACTACGCAGCGGGGGCGCGGTGCAGTGTGTAAATCGCCTAAGGTTTCGAGCTCTCGTCAGCAAGTAAGGCTTTAGAAGAGAGAGAATTACTAACGTAATAGATACCAAAGGCCATAAAAACTATTAGAGGGCCCGTAAGTAGGCAAAACTGGAGTTACGGGTAGGCACGCAGAGATGGCAGCACACACGACTAGCCAAAATAATGTTCGTAAAATCATTTTTACCCCTCTCGTGTTTTTCTTATGTTATCTATGGGTACAATATTAATACATATAGAAGATACTTTCATAATATTATTATGATAACAATATTTTTATAGCCATGTTAAAAAAAATATTGTTATGAAAACAGCTATGAATAACATTTATAACATTATATCTTGACAAAATAAAATGTATCACAGAAAATAATTTTATCTTGTTATTAAAATTTGTTCGTCCATGAAATTATTGAATGTTTTTAGCATTTCTAAAATAATGCTCATTTTATACAAACAAGATAACTTTAGACAAAAACAACAATTCAATATAACTATACTTACTACGAGTGGGAATTTGGGATAAAAACTATACTATGTCCTACCCCGGGTCTCAAACTATAGCTATATTGGCTATACTAAATTTCATTTTATAGGTTCAGTTGAAACGTGAAGAGGAAACAGACATACAGAGTTAATTTATTACTTATTAGCTGTGCACGTGGACATTTTGAGATAAAAACTACCCCATGTCTTTCCCTGAGTATCAAACTATATCCATATCTAGGTTCTGTGGTTGAAGCGTGAAGAGGTAAAAAACAATCAAACAAACAAATATACAAAGTCACTTTCGCATCCTACTAATATTATAAACGCGAAAGTTTGTAAGTATGGATGGATGTTTGCTACTCTTTCACGCGCAGACGGCTGGTCTAATATTGATAAAATTTGGTACGCCAGGAAGCTGACACCCTGGATTACTGGTAACACCGCGGGGTCCAGCTAGTTTTTAATATTAGTAGGAATAGTATGAAAGGATATGGACAGTATGAATTTGGTGCACTAACTCAGTTTTAATCCAAACTAAAGGGCTTCACACACGGTAGCTATGCCAGCTATAATGTAAAGATGTTGATACATTACAGCACGTTACATCTTTCCATAGAAATCGTCAGGACACCACACACGACAACTATAATGTACTAGCTGTACCCTCGGGTTTCGCCCGAAATTTCCACGGGGAGCGAAACCCCCCGCGGGTTAAAGGACATAGGGTACTTACTCCCTATGTCCTTCCCCGAGTCTCAAACTATATCCATATCAAATTTTATCCAAATCGGCTCAGTAGTTTAAGCGTAAAAAGTTAATAAACAAACAAATATACAAACTCACTTTCGCATTTTTAATATTAGTAGGATAGGATAAGTAGGATATTCTTAATTCTGTCGATTTTTGTGTAAAGTTGTACTCAGATGTATCGTGCTATAATGTACATCTTTATATTATAGTTGCCGTGTGTAAAGCCCTTAATGGTTTGCTAACGAGTGATGCCAATAATTTGTGGGTAGTAATGTAAAATATCTCAGTGGGTGGGTGTTGTTCTTTAGGTGGCTAGTTAAATTCACTGTTGACAGCTCAGATTAAAGGATGTTCTTTAATCTAAGGTTGACAGGTTTCTAAACAAAAATGCTCTCTTGTGTTTTGATATAATAAATGCAGTAAAATTAGTGCTAAAGTTTTTATAATAAACTTGAAAAGAACTAGTACCTACCTTATTTAAAACAAAATAGAAATAAACCACTATAAAAAATTATACTAGCTGCAAACTACGGTTAGCAGAAGGTAAGGAACCTATCTTAAATTACCTCTTTTTGATATCCGAATGAATTGACATTATATTCATAAATAAATCAGTTCAAGCCAGTATCTGTATGACGATGTTTTTAATGTGCTGATTACCTAAAAACAAAACATTGTGTGTTATCTGTGCCGACGTCATGCAACTTTGGCCAAGAATCTGACGAAATCCGCACTGTGCACGGGACCTTCACCGTAGAAATATGTTTTTTTAAATAATAAAATACAACAAAAAACAATTAAAGTCCAGAATAAGTGCAAATAAAAGTCTAAACTAAAGATACAGTTGACTTCAATGAAAAACAAGTGCCAAAAAACAAATAAGCGAAGAACAACTAATTCCAGTTTTAATTTAGAATCACATCGCACAAAAACCAATTTGAAATATAAAAAAAATCTTTCGCAATTTTAAAATTTAGAATCTAATTAACATAAACTTTTTTTTCATAATTTGAATTCAGAATCACTTGACATAATGAGTAAAATAATTAGAAGACTAACCGACCTACGCCCTGTTTTTTGCTTGGTTCGCCGAGGCTTCGCTTCCAAAGAGGATTTCTACAAGTTCTACAGTGACAATGTTCCTGACAGTCAGTACAGAAGTTTGACAGAACAGGACTACTCTAGGTACTTTAGTACCAGAGGAGCTAGAAGGGAACCAGCGTTGACCAGACAAGTCAGTAAGTAGCTTATTTTTATCAATGAATTTTTGTGATTAAAATACCAAGTTATATAAAACTTCCATCCTGGTCTAGAAGAAAAGAAAAAAACTTAAGAGTGTACCAGCTGCTTCTCTTCCGGCGCAGATCGAAAGATCTGAAGAGAAAGGGCTTGAAAATGGGAGTCATGTTAATAGGCGGTGCGACTAGCACAACCCATCACTATATTGAGTGATTTTAAATCTTTTTGCCCATAATCAAAATAAAAAAAAGGTACTTTAAAAAAAGGATTTGAATTAAAATAATTGTAATGACAAATGATTATTCCATGTGCGAAAAAAGCTTTACATTCTCACTTAAAACTGTAAACAGTAGTTCATTAAATAGAAGAATTACGCAGGGTTTGGTCAAGACAAAATTTTAAATGATATTTCAAATAAATATTGATGGGGGATCACTGGACCCCGAAAAATTAATGTATCCGCTTATGGTCTCATACGAATCTGTATTATCGGCGTGTATTTTCAGAAGTGGGATCGTTTAAAAAACGTTCTAAACAATTTTTTATTCTTAGATTTTTTAAAAATACAAAAAAATATACATAGTATTTTGTTTTTGTTTTTCTAGAATGATTTAAAGGTCGTAACGTCAAAAGTCTCTTATATCTAAAAGCCAGATATTATGCAAAACATCACGTCACCTCTGGCCCACATCTCGAAAACTCTAAAAAATATACAGATACACTATCAATGCTTTATACTTCACGGGATACCTATATACAGTCTTATTATAAAAAAAAGTAGACTAATTTTGTTACTGGGTTTAAACCATTATCCAAACAAATCAAGTTGACGTCTAATAATATGCCATTGTCTCATCTGATAAATGTCAACTTGATTTGGTCGGATAATGGTTTAAACCTAGTAACAAAGTTGGTCTGCCTTTTATAATAAGACGGATAAAGTTTTGGCGATCTTCGTGGTTTAGTGGTCACCATGCTAGTCCGCCACCGGGGTCGATACCCGGTCAAGGCAAGTTTTAAAATGGCCTTTTTCAAATTGTCCTGGGTCTTGGATGTTTATTTATGTATTTTTTTATAACATATAAGTAGTATTGTTAAGTTGGTATTCCATAACACAAGTCTCGAACTTACTTTAGGGCTAGCTCAATCAGTGTCATTTGTTTGTATATATATCTATTTATTTAGTTAAGAGCCGATTGACCTAAGGCCACGTTAAGTGTGATGGTGGGAGTGAAGGTAGAAAAAGGGGATTAGAATAAGTTACTTTATCATATTTGAACATGATTCAGATTTGTCATAAGTGCGGGAAAAGAAGCAGGTGTATTCTAAGGTTTTCTTTTTTCTCAGACCAGCATGAAGAAATGTAATTAAAACGTTTTGAATACTCATGAGGGTTATGAGTATTCAAAACGTTTTAATTAATTAGTATAAAATTAATTGCTATAAAAAATTAACAACCTTTGAAACATCTTTTGTCCTTCTCCCATTGTTCAATATTTGACATAGTAAGAACGAGACAAGACATATTGATTATTTTCCAATTTATCTAGGTACACGGAAAATGTATACAGAGACTATATAAAGTAAAAGTTGTACAAAGGCATTACTTATTTTTTACTGACTATGATTTGTATCTCAAGTGTTTATATTTAATGTGCAATAAAAAGTTCAAACAAAAAACTTATCTCAAGAGAGATCTCTTCCAGCAGGTCTGTTAGAGATGTTTATGGATAGAGGCATACAGGTTTGTTCATACACAGCCTAGGATTGGGATTGAAGAAAATTAAAATGACATAAAACTACACAAACTACAAATAAATAAACTTATACATATATTACATATTATCAAGATTATACATAAATAAATCCATGTCTGTCTAGAAAGAAATATAATATATATATACTTAATATTAACAATATAGGTTACAATTGAGATGATTCCTATAAATAATGATTTTTTACTCGTCTTTTAAATACAGAAATCGTTACACATATTTTAATAGGCATGATAAATGGAAAAATATTCTTGGTCCATCGGTTAGATTATTAAAAAATATTGTACACGTATTTTTCTTTTCTCTAAGTAACGAAAATTTCGCGTGACGTCGCGGCTAGGCGGCTGGGTACGATTTTTACTTAAGTGTGACGTCGCAAGTTTGACGTTCCGGAACTTTGACGCTCAGTATCTTTATAAATTTTTACTTTTTTGGTAAACTGAAAAATACCGGTCCATTATTTTTGGATAATCTAAAAGACGGACTATAATCATACTTTTCGGACCCCGCCGTCACCCCTATTAAAGAGGATTAGCCAACGTTTGGTAATTTTCATTAATTCGGAGTTAAGTAATAATAACTATTTAATATCAAATGTAAATAACCTAAAGTCATTGGCCCTGAAAAAATGTCGGGCCGTCGAAATCACTGCACGATAACGTAATCTATATATTTATTACGCTTGTACGTGTTGTATCATTTGTTAAAAATAATTAAAGTTATCGGCCAGTTTCGATTAAAGTATAGTAGCGAGAGAACTAGGCGAAGTTCAAGGAGCCTATTCTATTTAGGGAAGATTATGGTCAATCGTAATCTATACAATATAATAAAACGGTAAAAAAACATGTGCATGTACATAGAATAAATTTCCAAAAAAAAAATGTTTGAGGCGATGGAGACATAGTCATGGATTAAGAATTTAAGAAAATGTCTGTCTGTCTGTCCGTCTGTCTGTTTTGTTTGTCTGTAATCTGTTTGTCTGTTTGTACACGCTAATCTTCGGAAATACTGGACTGGATAAACTTGTTTTGTTATATAGCTGATAAGCCTGGGCAACATTTAGGGTATAACTGATTTTGAAAAATGGAACACTTGACGCAGAACCATAATGGTCCAGCTAAATTATAAGAAACTAGCTGTACCCGCGGGCTTCGCTCTCCGTGGGAATTTCGGGATAAAGAGTACCCAATGTCCTTTCCCGAGTCTCAAGCTATATCCATACCAAATTTCATCCAAATCAGTTCAGTAGTTTTAGCGTGAAGAGGTAAGAAACAAACAAACAAACAGACAAATATACAAACTCACTTTCGCATTTATAATATTAGTAAGATAGGAATGACGCCTTATATAGCAAAAATTCGGGAGTCACAAAGTCCACGCGAACGAAGTTGCGGGCTTCGGCTAGTGTTAAATAAAAATTTATGATTTCTTTTTAAACTTATTTCAAAATTTATCTTAGAATAAAAATAAGGCTAAATTACCTTCTGTATCTATGTGAAGCTAATATAGCTTCACATAGATACGATGCGGAACTATTTTATGAGAATAAATTAATAGAAAACCTATTCCACTTAACAAGTCATTAGTAGTTTTTTTTTTTCACTATGTTATTTACCATAGTCGTTTTGAGCAGCGAAAACATTATTTGACAAATTATCTATGTGAATTTTCTAATTTACATTTGAGAACCTCGCGGGCAAACTTTGTATATTGTCATATTTAGTAAATTCATATTTACACATGGTTTTACTCACGCAACGCAGTCCGAAAACGCTGACTAGTTTCGAATTTTCGATAGGTTTAGAATAATTCTCAGGGCGAGTGTTAGGAGTAGTGGCGACAAGAAAAAACCGTGTTAAAATAGTAATGTCACTCACTTTAGTTTTATATTTATTTCTTCTTAATAAATATTTATATTTAGTTATTATTTAGGTATTAGGATTATGTAGGATTTTGGTTATCTTTTTGGGCCAGACGACCAAAATTTTGTTTACATTAAACAATATTTTGTTGACATTTAAACATGTATTCGTATGTCTATCATCCAATTCTCGGTAACTGGTCATATCATATTTTATTAATCATGTTTTTATTATCATAGGTCAATTGATGTTATTTATATAAAAACGGGACCCAGTTACTAAGACTGCTGTCCGCCTGTACGTCTGTGCGTCCTTCTGTCTGTCACAAGGCTGTCTCTCATGAACCTTGATGGTTAGACAGTTGTTTTTTTTACGGATGATGTATTTCTGTTGCCGCTATAACAACAAATACTAAAAACATAATAAACATACATACATACTATCACGTCATTATCCCTAATGGGGCAGACAGAGCATTTTGGGTCTTGCGGTTCTATGCAGAGCCCAGGGCCGCAAGACCCAAAAGCCACTTTTAGCGTCATGGTGGGCGAGAAGATGGGAAAGCAATCAATACAGTGATGGGTTGCTAGCCGCATCGCCTGTTAACATGATTTGCATTTTTGCCCATTCCCTCGATCAAATATAATAAAATAAATAATAAATAATCATAGTGGGGCTCCCATACAACAAACGTGATTTCTTATACAACGTGGAAGGGATATACCCGTATTAAATCGAACCCCGCACTATACTAGATCACTATAGTATAATGAAATTAAAATAAAACTAAAAAAACAAAAAAAAAAAACGGCATTTCGATACAAAAGTGTCTGGACACAATCATACAATTTTTTTTTGTTCGATATATCACTTACACGTTGTAGATATTGACACGGAACCATTGGCCGGTTATTTTTATTCGTTTGTCCCAGACCAGCATCAAAGGGAATGATGATGATACTCTATGCAATCAAGAAGTTTAATCTTGTTATATTTGTCCCAGCATCCCTGGCCTACAAGGTGGGCAAACAGATGGTCTCCCTGGCGGAAGGGATGCCCAACGAGTACGTGTTTCCCTACCACACTCTCAGCGTCGGCTTGAAGGACGGAAGGAAGGTCACCTTGGAGGGAAAGGACTTGGCGGCCGCCCTGCAGTACGTGCCTACTCAAGGGTAAGAAGATTCTTTATGGAGGTTGATTTTGAAGCCCATATTGAAAGCTTGATTGAATCAGAATCACTCTGTGAGTAAATATACTGACTTAAGGGGCCTAGTGCTGCCCCCATTCGAAATAAGTCATACTTGACCAAGCAAGATTTAACTTACGTAAAGTAGTCCGAAAACGCCGACTAGTTTCGAATTTTCGATCGGTTTAGACAATCATTCTAAGGGCGAGTGTTAGGAGGAGTGGCGACGAGGTTTCGCTGTCCTCAACGCGGCGTCTGCCTGAGACAAACCGTGTTTAAATAGTTATGTCACTCACTTTAGTTTTATACTTCAAACTATTTTATGATCTACTGTTTATAGTGATAACATGAGGCTTTTCTACGCACATTTGCAAAAAACGGCCACTTTTGGCTTAAGTGCGTAGAAAAGCTTCACGTTCTAACTATAAACAGTAGTTCATAAAATTGTTTGAAGTGATATCTACGGCTTGGTCAAGACACAATTTTAAATGATATCTTCGTTTACTATAATTTGTTTACGGGTATTGAAAAAAAAATACCTCTAATTTGTAAATTAGTGTAATTGTCATCGTTTGATATAAAAATAATAACTTTATTTAAGACAACATAGGCCCAGGGATTGGTAACATTGGTACTTATTCTATGTTAGTAATGAAATCTGTCTAAAATTATAATATGGCATATTTTATTATTCCAAGTGTCCGGTGTCCGATTAAGTAAGTAGACACGCAGATTTGCTAGCTTGCAAATTCCGTTCGATGGCCTTGATCAATGTCTATGTCGTTGAACTTCCGATGTTGCAATCTATACATATAATAAAACAGTAAAAAAGGTGTTTCTGTACATTAAATATATTTCCAAAAAAAATATTGGGGGCGATAGAGACATAGTAATAGAGTAAAAATTAAAAAAATATATATGTCTGTCTGTTTGTCTGTTTGTACACGCTAATCTCCGGAAATACTGGACGGATTCGAATGAAACTTTTTTTGTTAAATAGCTATTAAGCCTGGGCAACATATAGGGTATAAATGATTTTGGAAAACAGAACGCCTGATGCAGAACCATAATGGTCCAGCTAAACTATAAGAGATATAAAAATGTCGCCTTAGTAAAAGTTGTTCAGCCTGATGCGCATTTTCCAGAGACATAAAGTCCACGTGAACGAAGTCGCGGGCTTCGGCTAGTATTCAAATAAACTTGATGAATTGTATGTTTGATTGCCAGCCAATATCTAGTCAATTTCAAATTATGTTTTCTGATTATCTTTGATTTCATTGGTTCCGATCTTCAGAAGATATAGATTTCATTGTACCTATTTATGATAATGTTAAAGTTATTATGATTTCTGCCTTTATTTCTTATATCTGTTATTTAGACGCCATCTTTCTTATCGATTTGTCTTTATAGATATCCCTTCAAACTATGTAATAAAGTTTTCAGTTTAAAATGAGAACGTAAAGCTTTTCAACGCACATTTGCAAAAGGCTTCGGGGTCCAGTTCCCGAATAAAAAAACCGGCAAGTAGATAGGTAGGTAGGTTAAAAGGGCAAAATTAACGCAATGTAAGGGATTTTTTTTAGAACGTATTCAAAATTATAAGGTCTTTTAGTCTCCACTGCAGAAGCACCCTATCTGTACTACCAGAGCCTTACTTGGCCAGAGCAGCCAGAAGAATTGGCCTACACTCTCCTTGCTCGCCAGACGGTCTGGAGGTTGGAGAGATATCATCGATGATGTTTATAAGCTTTGTTTACCTTGTATTTCCTAAATCGCCTTCTACGACATCCACGGGAAGATTTGGAGTGACCCTATTCTAGAACGTTTTAGTGATGTATTTTTAAAACAATCCGCTTTATCAAAGTTTTATCCCAAAACAATGGAATGTAGTCAGTTAACAACTTATCACATCATTTTGTTCGCCTTTGAACCCGTTTTCAACCGACTTCAAAAAAAGGAGGAGGTTATCAATTCGACGTGTATATATGTTTTATGTATGTTACCTCATAACTCCGTCAAATATAAACCGATTTAAAAAAAATATGTTTCGTTTTAAAGAATGCATTGCAAGGTTGGTCCCATGTAATTTTTTTTAAGATCGGAGAAAAGGTCTTGGAGCTGGAGACCGAAATACCTCAAAAAAGACAAAGTAGCTCAAATATTTGTGTATGTTACCTCATAACTTCGTCAAATACGAACAGATTTAAAAAATATATGTGTCCTTTTAAAGAATGCTTTGCAAGGTTGGTCCCATGTAAATTTTTTTAAGATCGGAGAATAGGTCTTGGACCTGGAGACCGAAATTCCTTATTAACAGACAACTGCTGCTCAAATATTTGTGTATGTTACCTCATAACTCCGTCAAATATGAACAGATTTAAAAAATATATGTGTCCTTTTAAAGAATGCATTGCAAGGTTGGTCCTATGTAATTTTTAAGATCTTTGAGCTGGAGACCGAAGTTCCTCAACAGACAACTGCAGCTCAAATATTAATAATACCTTCTTTTTTTGTATGTTCATATCACTTTCCGTCTAATGATTTCATGTTTGTTTGGAAGAATCCCTTATAAGATTAGTTTCTTATAATTTGAATGAAGATCTGATGAAGGGTTTTGGATCTGGAGAATAAAACTCCGGAAAGAAAGACAGCAAGTCTCTTGTAAAAAGTGCAAAGTTAATGTTTTGTATTTTTTTTTAAATATATACCTACTGCAGATATATTTGTAGCATCTTGTGACAAGGTAACACAGCCGTCCACGATGCCAAGAGGGAAACAAGCATACGGCCCACTAGAGCAATATGTTATGTCATAAATCCGTTGGTTCAAGCGCATGGAACAGAGAAATCATCAGATCACAATACGCAGTCACGTAAATTTTTCTGTCTGTGGCTTCATATTTTTATTATTATCGCAGTATCAAATAAATAAATAAATATATAGGTACAAATCACACGGTAGAGCTAGCCACAAAGGAAGTTCGAAACTTGTGTTTTAGGTTACTAACTCAATGATACTATATTTAATTAAAGAAATACATCTTATGCCGTTTACCTTAAACGAGCAATTCTTGTAGGGATATATATTTATATATATATAAATTTCTGTGATCTCGAAAATGGCTTTAACGATTTCGCTGAAAATTGGTATATGGGGGTTTTCGGGGGTAAACAATCGATCTAGATTAATCTTATGTTTGGGACAAATCACACGGATAGAGCTAGCCACAGAGGAAGTTCGAAACTTGTGTTTTAGGTTACTAACTCAATGATACTATATTTAATTATAGAAATACATCTTATGCCGTTTACCTTAAACGAGCAATTCTTGTAGGTATATATATTTATATATATATAAATTTCTATGATACAGCATACAATAAATAAATGCAATGAGCTTAGTTCTCTGCCTGCTAAAAGATGTGAAATAATAACTTTTTAAAAAAAATAATAACCGACTTCAAATCGAAATGCACTAAAAAGCAAAAAATAATAATTATTTATATCAGATGACCCTGAAGTTCTGGGTAAAAAATCTCTATAATACTCATTATTTATTTGGAGTCGGTGCCAATCTAAGTACCTATTTAACATTGAAATCATTCTTGAAGTACTTTAGAATACGCCACGGGAATCGAAATAATGTGAAAAACGCATTTTATCTGCAAATAATATTACATTAGTAATTATTAATTTAAAATTGCCTAAGCCTCAACAACTCAAAAAAGAGCTCTATAGCAAAGAACACTCTCGATTGAATTACTTTTGTAACAAGAAAAATCAAATTCGGTTCATCGATTTGGGAGCTACGGAGCTACGACGTGGTATTACTCGTACATGAACTGGACCCTGAGGCAGGAAGATTGGCACCGACTCCAAATAAATAATGAGTATTATAGAGATTTTTTACCCAGAACTTCAGGGTCATCTGATATAAATAATTATTATTTTTTGCTTTTTAGTGCATTTCGATTTGAAGTCGGTTATTATTTTTTTTTAAAAGTTATTATATCGTTTTTAAAACAGGTTTGAATATTTTTTTTATTAGATATACAGACACCCCACCTTATTTTTCATGCACTTGTTTGTAACTACATTTAAATAACTATTGCCATGCGGTTCCCCTCTAAGTCCTCCCATGGACGTCGTAGAAGGCGACTTAGCAGTGAGACCTCTCCAACCCGTCTGGCCAGCGTGGAGAGTGTAGGCCAAATCCTTTGGCTGCTTTGTCTAAGTATGGCTCTGGTAGTACTAAGATAAGTCGTGCTCCTGCAGTGGAGACTACAAAAGACCTGATGATAACACGGGAAGACTTGGAGTGGTTTTATTGCCGGAAACCACACGGTGGAACCTAAAATATTGGATAAAACCTTTGTTTTAGACTACCAGCCCTTCTGACGGAGTTGCGCCAGTTTACTTTTGACCTCCACCGTCCCCCACCCCTGGACCGTGACGTCATAGTCACCAACGGCGGACAGCATGGCATTTACCTGTGCATGGACCTGTTCATGAACCCTGGAGACGCTGTCATCATCAGCGAATATGCGTATACTGGAACGCAAATCGCGGTAAGATTAGTCTTCTTCATCGTCGTCATTTAAGCAGAATTCTACTGCTAGATACAGGCCTTCTTAAGGCAAAGATAATATAATTACGAACGTAATAGATACCCGACGTCATAGAAACTATTGGGGGGCCGTAAAACTGGAATTGCGGGTAGCCACACAGAGATGGCAGCACACATATCAACATCATTATCAGGTTTTTTTGTCTTCACTGCAGAAGCACGACCCTCTCTGTACTACCAAAGTCATACTTGACCAGAACAGCCAGAGGACTTGGCCTACACTCTCCTCGCTGGCTAGACGTGTTAGAGAGGTCTCATTGATGTATAAAAGCTTTGTTTAGCTTGTATTTCCTAAGTCGCTTCTACGACATCCACATCCGGAAACCACACGGCGTTAGAGTATGTACTACTTTATTTAAATAATAGTAGTAAAATATTTTATTGTTTTAATAAATACGTAAGTAGGTATAGTCCATCCAGTGACAAGGAAGATAAATAATTATGTTTATAAGGCGATGGGTAGGCATGCCTAGAAGAGTCGCCGCCATTCGAAAACCCTTTCGCCTTTGTTCTTTGTAATTATGTGCCCCGCCCACTGCCACTACAAAGAGCTAATGTGCTGTACTACTAGATTAAACCACCACTTAATCTCATGTAAATCCAATGTGGTGGTAGTCATGCGGTTGAAACCACTTGACCAACAACCCATCACCATTTTGAGCACCTTTTTCGCCCAACATCACGCTAAACATGGTCTCTAGGTCTTATCATCATCAGGTTTTTAGTTTCCACTGCAGGAGCACAACCCTCTCTGTACTACCAGAGCCATACTTGGCCAGAGCAGCCAGAGGTCTTACTGTACACTTTTCTCGCTGGCCAGACGGGTTGGAGAGGTCTGATCAATGTCAATAAGCTTTGTTAAGCTTGTATTCCTTAAGTCTTCTCTTGTCCCTTGTATTCTCTGGGTCTTATAGCTATAGGCTATGTCTTCTCTGTTAGCGATACAGACGTGAAAATATGCAGTATCCTTTGATTTCAGCTCAAACCATACCATCCAGATCTGATCACCATTCCAGAAGATGCGCACGGCTTAGACCCAGAAATCTTGGAGCCGCTTCTCCACGACCGGTTGGTGCGGGGACAGAAGATGCCCAAACTCATTTACCTCATCCCCACGGGGAGCAATCCCACAGGAACCGTGATACCAGAGGAGCGGCGGCGGAGGTTATACGAGCTGGCGTGCAAATATGACTTCTTGATCGTGGAGGATGATCCATACATGTTTATCAACTACGGAGAGGTAAGATGCTTATACATTATCGTATCTTTAACTATAAGACAGAGCCCCGGATCGTAAGATCCAAAAAGAACGTTAACCGTGAATAAAAACCCACTTAAGAGTCCCCTTACCCTAGACTTCTTCATACAAACGTAGTCTACGCTTAAGTTTGAAACCACATGTCAGATTCCACTAAAAATTATTAATTGTAAAGAAATTGCAATTATCTAGGTTTATAACTGGTTTCCCACGGTATAATTATGCACTGGAAAGAAAATATAACGATTTAGAAGTTTCCCATACTGATGGTCAAAAATGATATAAAACACTATATTCCATTTCAAGTTCATATTTTTAATGTAGGAAACCAATTATAACCCTAGGGTTAAGGGGTTAATAATTGCAATATCTTTGAAATTACAAAATTTTGCCGAAATCGGACATGTCGTTTTACAATAAAACGTAGACTATGTTTGTATGGAAAGTTGTATTTTGGTCTAGGGTAAGGGGACTCTTAAATAATTTTAAACAAAAAAAGTAACTTCAATTTGTGGTGTTCTTCATCAAACACCGAACACATTCTGATTGGAATTGCTTGATTTATTTTAAAAAAGTCAAAATTTACTATGCGTGTGCATATATATAATAGGTACCTATTTAAAGTGTTCCCGTCAAAACTCACCGTCATCATCAGATCTTAACCTGGTGACAATGACCAACTTGCATGTGTACCCCAAGTTTGTATATTTGTTTGTTTGTAACCGATTCACGCTTCAACCACTGAACCTTTTTAGATAAAATTTAATATGGATATAGTTATATTATACCCAGGGAAGGACATAGGATAATTTTTATGCCGAAATTCCCACGGGGAGCGAAGCCCACGAGTGCTACACTCCATTTGATAAGGTATTTAAATAAATGTTAACAATCTTGACATGTCTTTTTATTGAAATATACACTTTATAAATCAAAACCTTTGCAAATTACAAAGTAATTATGTAATTTATAATTTATAACATAATTACTCTGTAATTAACAAAATTATTGATTTATAAAGTGTATATTTCAATAAAAAGACATGTCAAGATTGTTTACATTTATTTTAATACCTATCCAAATGGAGTATAGTCTATTAATATTTAAACGAGAAATTAAAAATCAAACTAACCTAACCTAAACCTAAAACTAAAAAAAATATTATGTAGTCCCACTAAAATTTTAATAAGTTTGTATTGGAATTTAAGTTAAATTTATTTTTTTCCAATAAAATAGTCACTTATCTGTGTAGTTTATTGAGAAAAAAGAAATAACAACAAAAAAACTTAACTAAACTAAACTAAATTAAACTAAGCTATAAAATAAACTTATACTAAATTATGCTAATTATTCCAATAAAATTATTTATTTCACGAGCAATTCCTATTTAATTTACAGAAGAACATCCCTTCTTTCTTGTCAATGGACACGACTGGCCGCGTCATCCGCCTGGACAGCTTGTCGAAGATCGTGAGCGCTGGTCTCCGCGCCGCCTGGGTGACAGCTCCCACTGCCATCGTCCAGAGGTTCGAGCTGCACATGCAGGCGGAGTTGCTACATAGCTGCACTTTGGGGCAGGTGAGACGCGTTTAGTGGGTATTTCTTCCTATATCAAGAATCCTAATTTTTCAGGTCAACCAGAACAATCCTTGGATAGGTTTGAGCGACGCTAACTTTCGCTCGAGACCAACAGTTTATACATATTTCTGAAACACGGAATCTTCTTTCTTTTCGGATGATTCAGGTGATTCAGGTCTGCAATATCCTAACCAGAAGGAAACAGTTTTTCAGGAATTCCAATCCACCTCCGGATAAGTAAAATGTTTTGACCACTGGACAGCGGAGGCAGTCTCTTGGTCTTCATACATACATACATATATATTTTCACGCCTGTTTCCCATGCTGATAGGCAGAGACTATGGATTTCCACTTACTACGATCCTTGCAAACCTCTTTTGCTTCGTCAACACTCATTCTTGTTCTTCATCTATCCAGTTACACCGTTTCCTCAAATTATTTTATTGTTTTCCAGGCATTGTTCCACCACCTGATATCAGACCGCGACCGCCTCGCTACCCATTTGGCGTCTGCCCGTGACTTCTACAGGTTACGACGGGACGCCCTGAGGGACTCCATGGGACCGCTCAAAGGCCTCGCTGATTGGAACACCCCGGAAGCTGGCTTGTTCTTTTGGGTCAAAGTACGCGGAGTGGACGATGTTTATAAAATGGTATGTACCTTCTTCTAGTCTAAGTTAGTCCGCTGCTGAACTAAGACTTTTTAGACGGGTTGGTGAGTAGTATGGTATAAAGCCTTTACCACATACCGGTAAGTGCTAAGCTAAAAGGGCTATTGTCCGTTCGTTCTGTGAAAAGACGTATTCTAATCCTTTTCACCTCTTTAGAAAACACTAGGCATAATAGCTTTTTAGGCTGTTTATCTGTCTTTTCCTACCATACTGGTCTGGGAGAAGGTAATATCTTAGTATGTACCAGCTGATTTTTAGGCTGTTTATCTGTCTTTTCCTTCCATACTGGTCTGGGAGAAGGTAATATCTTAGTATGTACCAGCTGCTTTTCTTCCCGCGCCGATCGTAGCCGTACGAGCCAATCGAGGGAATAGGCGAAATTCGAATCATGTTAGTAGGCGGCTAGCGACCCGTCTCTATTTTGAAAATGGCCTTAGGGTCTTGTGCCCCATTAGGAATAAAGATGTGATAACATGTATGTCTGTCTATCTATCTGTCCGCGGTTTTACTCAAAGACTATAATGACTAGAAAGCTTTAATTAGGCATAATAATGCCAATGATACGGGAGCTAGCCCAAAAAATATAGATAGGTACTCGGAAAAATATAACAAATTCATTAGAAAATTAGTTTTTAGTCCCGTCGGCACTCAAAGTCAGCATTCGCAACTGCAGAACCCTACACTGCGCGTTACCCAACACGCACTTGGATTTATTTTTTAGAGTTATTGATAATAATTTAAGAGTGTAGATGTTTTGTATAAAAAATAGTACTAAATCAGCTTAATATTTTCCAGGTATTCCAAACGGCTTTCGAACGTCTTCTCATGATGGTCCCAGGCCACGCTTTCCAATTCGACGCCAGCGCCCCCAGCTCCTTCCTGCGGTTGACATTCAGCAAAATCCGCCTCGAAGACATGGACAAAGCAATGAGCACTCTAGCGGAAATTATCAGAGACGAACAAAGCAAGTGCTTGCAGAAACCTCAGCGTTTGGCTACTGAACACTAGATGGCGCTGCAACTAAAAGTAACAAGTTGTGATAACTGTTACAGCTATTCGACTCTAGATGGCGCTGGAAGCCTAACTTTAAATTGTTTATTTGATATCTTTACTACTATTCATATTATTATTTAACGCATATTATTGTACCTATAAGTAAGTAGTACTAAGATTAATTTTAAGATTTGTGTTGTTTCATTTGTTTTTAATTTTTAATAAAATTGTAAATTTGAACTAGTCGACGCTAGATGGCGGTATGTCAATATTAACTGTTAATAAATTTATAATAATTTGTAAATAGCGTTTTAGATGTTTACCCGCAAGTCACACACGGGCAGGTAGGTTTGCCAGTTCGCTGTTTAAAAAGCAATCCTATTTTTCTCTTCATTGCATAAAGATCTCTCTCTTAAAGCTTTCCCAAGTTACCCCGAGACCGTTGTTGGAAAATAGAGAATTAGGTAGGTACGTAATTCGCTATTTTCCAACAAGTTAAATCAGTTTTTTTTTTCTAATCGTCAAAACGAACATTTCCTATGAGATTTGTATGAAATACAGTCAGATGTCTAAGGTTCCTTGGAGTCAAATTTATAATTTTTTCTGCAATAATAAATCTAAAATCACCTTGAAAATGGATACGATCATGATAAATGACATTACTTTGTGGCGACTTATTTTCTTAAAAGTACCAATTGACCCAGTAATGTACCCAATTAGGTAGACGAACAAAATGGTATTAAAAAATCCTCTCCGTGCTTCAAAAGGTACCGGCTTGTTTATTTCTGTCATGCCTACATTCCTCTCCATCCACTGGTTGTCTGGAAGAGATCGTTCTAAACGATAAGACCGCCCAGTATACCTAATGTAGGTATACTATTTTTGACCGAGCGAGCGAAGCGAGCAAGGTCTCTAAATCGAGTTGGGGCGTAAACACATTGTATGTATGTATGTATGTATGTATGTTTGTACCGCGATAACTGCCGAACCCATGGTCCGATTTTGATGAAATTTGGTAGGCATGTAGGAAATATCAATGGAATTTCAAGTTCGTTGGGCATCGAAATCGGTTCAGTAGTTTTTGAAATATTAATAAAAAGGTCCGCGATTAAACCATTGCGCGTTCTAACTTTGGATAGCGACATCTAGGTGTTACTTAGGGAACTGAAAAGCGAATAATAATCGCGAGGTCTAAGTTCGCGGCAAACTACTAGTGTAAAACTATTTTTTTTTGTATGGTTGCAATAAAGAGTATTTTCATTCATTCATGTTTCATAGGCCTCCTTTTATATGTCGTTTACGGTATCTCTTAACTTTTGCGGTTGTTCGGGCCAAAGACTTTTTTGTAGTTAGCTAAAAAAATTGTTGTATGCCGTGTGGTATCCGGTAGAGTAGAATAGGACCACTCCAAGTCTTCCCGTGGATGTCGTATAACGCAACTTAGGAAATACAAGCTAAACAAAGCTTATAAACATCAATGAGACCTCTCCAACCCGTCTGGTCAGCGTGAAGAGTGTAGGACAAGTCCTCTGGCTGTTTTGGCCAATTATGGCTCTAGTAGTACTCCCGTGCTGGTCTGGGAGAAATAAAAAAAAAACTTAGAATGTACCAGCTGCTTCTCTTCCCACGCAGATCGTAAACGCCGATCGAGGGAATGGGCAAAAATGCTTATCATGTTAACAGGCAATGCGGCTAGCAACCCATCACTGTATTGATTGCTTTTCCATCTTCTCGCCCACCATGACGCTAAAAGTGGCTTTTGGGTCTTGCGGCCCTGGGCTCTGCATAGAACCGCAAGACCCAAAATGCTCTGTCTGCCCCATTAGGGATAAAGACGTGATAGTATGTATGTATGTAGTACAGATTGGGTCTCCTGCAGTGGAGACCAAAATACCTATGATGACGATGAAAAAAAAAGTTATTGAGATAAAAAAGTTGCTTTTTAATAAGGGAATCTATTATAGGCGCCAAACAGAGATTAAGAATATATAAAACCCGACCGGAAAGAGTTTATAGTAAGCTAAAAAAATATTTACAAGTAGCAGAAAATTTTAAAAATATTAAAGCACGTCTTCCCGTGCTGATCCGTTAAAGTTTATCGGAAAGTTATGCAGACAAAAAAGGTCTTAATAAGGGTAGGTAACAATAAAGTTTTATATTTTAGTTTTTCTAAATGGCTCTAATTTATTTATTTATTTATTTAACTTTAATAAATGGCGGACTTAAGGCCTGAGGCCTTTTCTACCAGTCAACCAACAGGTGATGCTGAACAAGCAATCTTTTGGGGTAAGTACAGCATAAAGAAAATAAATTGTTGTATCAAAATATATACATACATATATATCAAATATAATAAACTTACACAAAAATTCACTAATAAATCACAAACATAAACTACATAAATACTTTTTATATAACTACTGACAGTTTCAGTTCTAATATGTTTTTTTTTTAAGTTACAGACACCCATATTTTCGTCATTTTAAAAAATTTCGAAATACTGAATCGAAAAAAAAAACTATATTATTTTCGAACTTCCTCAGAAATTTTTACAATTTTAAAAATTTTCACAAGTTCAATACTGCCCCAATTTGAAATAAATCATTTGAAAGGAAACGGTGATATCATTTAAAATTTTGTCTTGACCATGTCCTGTCAGTCCCATACATTTTACTTTTAGTTAAGCTAGTTTATAGTACTCTGTGTCTTGACCAAACCTTAGATACACCTTCAAACTAATTTATGAACTACCGTTTACAGTTACTGTTTAAAGTAAGAACGTGAAGCTTTTTTACGTACGTTTGCGAAAAACGACCAGTTTTGGCTAATGTTCGTGGAAAAGCTTAATTTTATCATTTTAAACTATAAACAGTAGTTCATTAAATAGTTTAAAGGGCTTGGTCAAGACACGTTTCCGTTTCCTTTGAAAATATTTATTTCAAATGGGGGCAGTATTGAACCCCAGAAAATTCAGGGAAATGCGACCTGTAGGCGAGAATAGCCGGACAGACTGACGACCTGACAGCCGGACAATAGCATTTTCGGCCAATCTCGAAACTGAGACGCTTCGCTAGCTCGGTGACTTCAAATAATATATATACATAATATCACGCCTGTTTCCCACTGCGGTAGGTAGAGACTATGGACCTCCACTTGCTTCTTCTTTCTTATCGTGTATGTTAGTGACTAACACTAGTGTCAGAGTTTTTAAACCGCCTTAAAGGCGCCTCTAACATGGTTCTTGGTAACGACCAATGTCACAGACGACCGGGACCGACGGCTTAACGTGCCCTCCAAAGCACGGATCATCATACTTAACAGACAATCAGGTGATCAGCTCACAATGTCCTAACCAAACTAGGACAACAACACAAAGTCGTTGCCCCCGACGGGAATCGAACCCGCGACCTCCGGGTATGAGCCGAAAGCTCTAACCACTACACCATGGAGGCAGTTGCTATGATCCTGACAAACCTCTTTCGCTTCATCGACCCTATCACTCTTCATGCATGCCCTTCGGTCACGGTACTTTTTACCTTTCCTTTTTTTGAACGTCTGCAATTAAAATAAATTCCAAAGAAATCATCATTTTTTTTCAGCCGCATAACGTCCACTGCTGGACATAGGCCTCTCCCAAAAATTTCCAAAATGACCGATCAAGAGCGGCCTGCATCCAGCGCTTTCCAGCGATCCTGGTCAGGTCATCTGACCACCTTGTAGGTGGGTGCCCTACGCTTCGCTTGCCAGTACGCGGTCGCCATTCAAGAACCTTTTTGCCCCATCGGCCATCGGTTCGTCGCGCTATGTGTCCCGCCCACTGCCACTTCAACGAGCTAATCCGCTGGGCTATGTCAGTGAAATGGCTATGTCAGGCTATGTCAATCCAAAGAAATACTTGGAAGGAATTTATTTGGAACTTAGGAAATCTACGAAAGGTACCTAAGTACAAAATGAAACGCGTAAACAAACACACGAACTCGATCAGGTGAAGCACAGCTGAACGGTTAGCATTAGACGTTGAATGCTCTTTAGCTGCCGATACAGAGTAACTACGCACAGAGGCAACCAGAACAGATTATACAAAAAAAAAAACAAACTAACGAGAAAATTAATACACTGTACGATTAACAAAGATTCCCGCATTAGGCACAAGCCTTTATCGCTTATATACAAAAAAAACCGGCCAAGTGCGAGTCGGACTCGCGCACCGAGGGTTCCGTACAAACGAGAATTTGGTATGAATTTCAATTTAATACCTCTACGCGTTTATGAGGAAATGGGTAGTAAGTATAAAATTATTAAAAAAAAATATATTATGTGATGTAACTAAAAATTTATGGTTTTCGTAATTTTTCCTTTATCTATGCTATAAGACGTTGCTTCGTACCAAATTTCAAGATTCTGAGTTCACGGGAAGCACCCTGTAGGTTTTGATTCCCTTGCAAGTGTCAAAAATTTGCGGCATAAACGGCTGTATCTTTTGATTGCGTTGGCTTAGAAGTGTGATTTTTTCACAGCTTCAAGGGACAGTTAAGTAGACCTGAGTAATTGATATAAATTTCAGCTTCATACCTCCACGCGTTCCTGAGAAAAAGGGTCTTGACAGACGGACGGACGGACGGACAGACGGACAACAAAGTGATCCTATAAGGGTTCCGTTTTTTCCTTTTGAGGTACGGAACCCTAAAAATACTAAATCATTTATTAAACGAGAAAATTATTACACTATGATTAACAAAGGTTCGCGCACTAGGCACAAACCTGCATCGCGGGCGATCAGAAGGATTAAAGGCGAGCGGCGGGGAAATTTAAATTTAAAAACAAAGTAAAAAAATGTAGGTACATTAAAACTAGCGCATTTGAAAAAAGAAAAAAGGCACAAAATATGCTGATTAATACAAAATGGAAACATGAGCTAAAGAAAATATACTAGACTACTAGAAGAAAATAACAGAAAATACACGTTACTTCACTTTTCGAGCAAATTCAGTTCGTGACGATGAACTACTTTCCATAAAAACAATTATTTAAAAACGTAAAAATAAAACAATATATTTTTTATAGAAATAATTTAGTATTATGGACTGAACTTGCTTCAAAAATGTTGCCGGTATTTAAAAAAGTAACTCTGTACACTTATATATTATCACGTTTTGGCTTGCGGCTCAAAGCAGACAGAGCCCAGGGCCGCAAGACTCAAAGGCCGCTTTTAGGGTGACGGTGGGCCAGAAAGGTGAAAAAGGAATCAAAGCAGTGATAGGTTGCTATTGCTAGCCGCATTGCCTATAAACAAGATTCAAATATTTACAAAATATTTAGTTGTAATTTCTTTAGAACTAAAAACGACGGGTTGCACTCTGGGAGTGCCGGCAGAAGTGAAAACTTGAATATTGACGTTGTGCATTTTTGATATTTTGGAATGGTTAGGGAATAATTTTGCACGAATTGCTTTAATTATCAGTCATGTCACAAATGTCACAAGCATGACCTAATTCATTTTCAAATACACAGCAGTATGGCCACTACACAGACGGTCGAGCCATCAGCTGTCACCATCCATGGATGCGCGTAGCACGCTGTAACATAAACACACACGAACATTCGCGCAAGCGCCCTGCGCCGTCTTACGAATTTTCGATCAGGCCACGTGTCCTGACGCGAGTCTAACATTTTTTACCCATTCCAAAAAAAGTGCACAACGCCGCTAAAGAAGTTTTCAGTTCAAAAATTAAATTAGAATAATACAAATATTTCCCTATACAATAAACGTGATTTTATATTGATGGAATCATTCTTGCGTGAGTCAAACTCGCACTTGGCCGGTTATCTACACATTCTTTTCAAAGCAGTCTCTGTTCTTCACGCTACTCTGCTCATTCTTTCTCATTATTAGCGCAAAGAGTTGTTTTATTCCGCCGTTGGTGAGTTAGCGCACAATTTCCCATTTACCTCGTCTCATCATCACTTCCACACACAAAAACCACCTCTACCACTCCCCAATAAAGTTCACTTTCATTTAGCAACGATCTTTTATGAGGATCTTGAGGGTTTGTTATTGGAATTAAGTCTTATGTCTTGGTAATAGGGTTGCTTTTGCGTTGTGTGTTGGTCGTTGGAATGAAAACTCTTTAAGCGACCGATTGCTCTGAATTAAGGAAATAAGCAGTTTTAATTGGAGAAGATTATTCAGCAATTTTCCATCGCATCTAGCAGCGGAATTAGTTCCGAAGAGTGGCTCGGTGCTGTTGATGGATTTTTGATTTGTGAATCAATTGTATGTATATACAGATTGGGAGCCTGGGTTTTTTGGAGTCTATCATTTGGAGGTAATTGGCTTTAAAACGCCGCGCTGGCCAAAGTCAAAGTCAAAGTCAAAATCGTTTATTTATCTTTGAATATTTGTATCACTTGATAATTGTCACTTTTTTTCTTTCGATTTCTTATAAGGTAAATGTTGACGTCAGATCATTTACTTATAGCTAAGTTTACTGCCGCTTCCAAACACTTCCAAGTACAGAAGAAACGGTAACAAACTGTACTGCAGCATTTTCTCCAATAACGTCAACTTACAATTATACTGGTATTAAAATTAGATATGTGGACTGAGAATACATTGTTATGTCATAATTATTAATTAAGCATGATGTCAAGTTTAAAATTAATGTCAATTTGTAAATTTTGTACTAAAACATGTACTACAGAATGTTCCTAAAACATGTAGAGAATGCCATTGAAAGTTGGCGAGTCCACGCTTTTTAGAGGGGATATAGTCCTTTACGGCCTGTGGTAGCCGTTTTGGATCGGGCTATTGCCGCCCGACACTCGGCATATACGTTTTACAGAGTATTGTTATACAGACAAGTTATGTATATACAGAGAAAAAGACTAAATCATCATCATCATCCGAGCGTATTTTTCCCGGTAGCATCTTCAGCAGTAATGCTTCAGAGCCCAAAAGAGGATGGTCCATTTGGAGGTGGAGGGCTGCAGAGGGATAGGAAGACCGAGGAAGACGTGGATAGAATGTGTAAGGACAGATGTGAAGGAACGAGGGGCTAGTGCAAATATGGTGAATGACAGAAAGAAGTGGAAACAGTTGACATACAGAGCTGACTCTAAATAGGGAAATGACGAGGAGAATGATGATGACAGTCTTTAAATTGAGGATTACAGGACATAAAAACTCTCCGTAAGACAGAAAGGTTTTAATAATAATTGTACTACTAAAATTAAAGACAAAAACAGAAGGTGACAAGAGGGCTGGGTCATATCTCGCGCAGTGGATTGGAGTAGCTATTCAGCGCGGGAATGCAGCCAGTGTTCATGGCACCATTAATTTAGTTTTTATTTTAGATTTTTAATTTAGTTTAATAATTAGGTATTACTTGTTTTGAATACATAAATAAAGATTAAAGAATAATTTAACTTAATACCAAAAACAGAAGTATCCCACATTTATTTACCTACATTCCCTAGTGCATGAAAGCGAAAGTAAGAAACTCAAAGCAAATCTTCAAATGTAAGATTACCCCGAACGCCTCTCAACAAACATTATTTCCTACAAACAGCCCTATAAAATCCTTTTATAACACTTACAATGCCTTTGAGAAACCGCAAGATTTCTAAGAAGTTTTTTCCACAATAATACACCTCTTGACCACTGTGCAAAAAAGGACAATGCCGAACTTCGGTCGCGTAACGTTTCAAGCATCTACAATTACAAAGTGACGATAATAGTAAAAAAAATTAACGAAATGACCAGTGGATTAGGCTACTGTGTACCTTTATGTTTGTCATAGTAGATATTATAAGTAGAAAATCCTACTAATATTATATACGCGAAAGTTTGTTTGTAAGTATGGATGGATGTGTGTTACTCTTTCACGTAAAAACTGCTATATTATTGTAAAGTTTTTAATGAAACTTTACAAAAATAAAGCTTATACATCAGAATAAGGCCGTGTGGTTTCCGGCAGAGTAGAATAGGGCTCCAAGACCTCCCGTGGATGTCGTAGAAGGCGACTTAGGGATTACAAGGTAAACAAAGCTTATAAACATCGATGAGACCACTGCAACCCGTCTGGCCAGCGTGGAGAGTGTAAGGCCAAGAACTCTGGCAGCTCTGGCCAAGTTTGGCTGGGGTAGTATAGAGAGGGTCGTGCTCCTGCAGTGGAGACAAAAAAAAATGATGATGACATCAGAATAACACATAGGCTACAATTAATAAAGATATTGTGTGATAATCCTGCGCAGACAAAGTCGCGGGCACCAGCTAGTTATTTATAATATCATCAGGTCTTTTCAACCAACTTTCAAAAAGAAGGTTATGTCGCGATCTTTTATTTTATTATGTATCCGACCGATTTGGAATTATTTTTTTGTTTGAAAAAGCTTACTTGTCAGCTTTTCTCACAAACAATATCGAAGGCCTAAGGCCTATCAAACAAAAAAAAACAAATTTGTACAGGCATCTTCGAGTAATTAGGGAACATACATAAAAAAACATATATGCTCGAATTGATAACCACTTCCTTTTTTTAAGTCGTTTAAAAATTACCGTACATAGATGCAAGTCGAGCCTAGCGAGGATTGAACTCGTGATCACAGACGCGCATCTAGCACCTAAACCACTTCTCCACCATTGCATCTTAATCCAATAAAGTTCAATAACCTCTTTTTACAAACTAATAAAACAAAAGGCAAACAAAACTTCTGAGTTCACATATTTATTGTACATACATGAACACATTGCCAGGTGTTCGGGGGGAGGGGGGCCTGAATTCGATTCCCGGCTATTGAAAAGTTTCAAGAGGCGAAAAGCTTCGACAAACGAAGCTAAGTGAATTTCGAGCCCTCGGAAAAGATGGGCCGGATTCAGAGATGAAAAAGTCGTTATACAATTTTTTTACTATAAAAATTATATAGTAAACGGGTAACTAATATAACAGGTAATATATTAGGGAAAACCGATTTAGACGATCATCAGGTGAGGTGAGTATTAGGAGTGGTGATCCAATGGTTACACAGTTATCTTAGTTAATTATCTCACGTTACTTTTAAAAATAACTGTTTGGGTCAGATTTTAAATTTTTATGCATTGCTTGGCGACTACGGCTTAACCTTACTTGCTTTTCGAAGCTTTTGTTCTTATCAAATGTTTTTTCCCATCATTCTACACTCTACATGTTTCTCAAAGGAAGTAAAATGTAAGTGGTACGTGAATCATTTTCTTTCCATCGCCTCCTTGAGACTTCTTGGTTAAAGATTAGGTAAGATGTTGCTCTACATCTCACCCAATCCGGAAGCCTCCCACAAATTTCAATCTTTTCAAAATTTTAAATTCCAAAAATTCACTGTAAGGTGTAAATTATCTTTAAAAAATTGTTTCCTGAATGCGTCCCTGCCGCGGCGGCTTGGTTCCAATTTTTATCAATCCCATTTCATTTCCCCTTACGAAAGTTTTCCTCCAATTTCGCGCTCTCGCCCCCGCCTACCGTAGTGCTGTGCTGTACGATAAACATATGCTTTTATCGATATTGTGTTTTGGATCTGAAAACTTATTTAGGCGTGTTGGATATGCACGGAAAGTATCTTAATCGCGACACCGTTACCGACACCAAGTTCACTGTAGTCGGCACCCCTGGAATACCACTGTTTTTCTTGATGGCCTGGTGTTGTATCTCACTACCGGGCAAAGGCCTCCCCTTTTCCTCTCCATCTATCTATCCCGAGCAATTTGCTGCCATCATGACATTTCATGTGATATTGTGTTTACAGACTTAAAATATATAGCGTGTTTGGCGGGTGAAAATGCGAATCATTCCATAGGCGATACGGTTAGCAACATATCACAAAAGTGGTCTTTGAGTCTTGCGACCCTGAGCTCTGTATGCTTAGAGACACAAGACCCAAAGTGCTGTGTCGGCCCTGTTATGGATAATGTGACAGTAAGTTTTATGACCGAAAAAAATCTAAATAGTGACGTTAACGCTTCCTGGGCCTTCCTCTCCCACTTTGTTACTAAAGTGGACCACCTTTCTGGTGCATTTGGCAAACGTGACCAGCCCAATCCCAGTATGCGGGTTTGTATCCTACATCAAACCGGAAAAATTTGAAGTTTCCCTGAGTTTGTGGGATGGTCGCGAGTAACGCCATATTAGTAGGTATAATAAGATAAAGACACATTATCCCATCTATAAATAAACAAAACCTTCGTTTGTTGGTCGGCGTGAAGATGAACAAAGTCAATCAAAAGACACCTACCTAAAATATTTAAAAATAAAATTAATGATATGTTTTATCGACATTTATGTATGCTCGTGTTTCCCATCCCTACAGTTTAAACATTAAAGTGTTTCTTGTGAGACGCGGGCGTATCAAAGATCATTTCTCAGCTATTACGCGGCCAAATTCGATTGCAACACGTTTACAACGACACTTCCTTATTAACTGACCTACTGGAATTGGTTGGTTGTTCTTGAGTTCATTTGTTGATTAGGTTGTTTTGGGAAATCTCATTTATTATTCTTAAATCTCCTTCTTCTTCTTTCATCGGCAATCATCACTGTGATCTGCACTTCTGAGACGGCTGCTCGGCATAGGAATTGCATACTCTTGTTATACCATTGGCGTTGAGAAGCTCGGTGGCCCGGCGGGAGAGCGTATTACCAGCGCTTACGCAAGTAAAGCGACACCGGGCGTGGTCCGCACTTGGATGGGTGACCACAAGTGGCATAAAAAAATCTCGAGCTCCTCCGAGCTTCGGAAGGCAGATATAAGCCGTTGGTCCCGGCTGTCATCATTGTATGGCAGCCAAGCTATGTCAGATACTTTAGCCGTAGCCTGAAAATCTGACACCAGTGTTAAACATACAAAAAACAACAAAACCACTGGCGTAAATTTTTCAATCACGAAGTTCTCTTCCGTCCAGGCTTTCTTCTGCCTTGGATCTTGCTTTGTATGATAAGTAAAAGGACTGACTACGCATTTTATCAATCTTTATTGTCCCAAAGTACAAATATACTTTTAGCAAATGGCGGACTTAATGCTAAAAGCATTTCTCCCAGTCAATGTCAATCTCGTTATGAGGCCCAGGTATTGAAGTTTCCTTATGTTTAAGCTTTTGATGAAGTTCATTGCCCATTATAATTTATAATTTTGTTAATTTCAAATAAATAATGGTTAATAAATAAATGAATGTAAGTACATAACAACAGGAACATATTGGTAAATATAAATTAAAATTAATTAAAATTGAAATAATACATATGAAATTTACTTTATTACTAACATAGTGTATAAGAATTTTACTAACAAAATGTATGAGTTTTAATTACTTGAATAAATAATTTTTATTATATTATTATTATTATCTGCAAGACGTCTGTGAAGAAAAACATTGTAAATACATGTAATGTTCAGTTCTGACTATTAAGTATACTAGTGTGTGAAATGAAGAAGGCAATGTTACCACTCCATTGTTTTTGCCAAATAAGATTGTGTGTGTGTGTCACTCCACACAATGACACTGACTAGAGCTTGGCTCTGACAGACAATTCTTATGTAATAGCGGACCCCGGGCTTCGCAGCATTACAGCTGAGAATGCAATTGCGAGTACGCTGACATGAGAGAGAGATAGACAGTTCTAATAAATATCATATGGTTACAACTTTTTTAACTACTTATATTAAACCAATGAAATGTTTTTAAATTGGCGGATTTTTGGCGCCGAATAATGTCGTTTTTTTATTCAAATTCAAATTTCAAATTCAAATTTAAATATATCTTTAAAATCAAAGGATATTTATAATATCTCTTAATAATCGTCATTATTTTGTTGCACTATTGTTGACGTCAAATAGTTACTTACAGCTAAGTTTACTACCGCTTCCAAAGCGCTAGTGCAGAAGAACCAAAACCTGTCGTCGAGTCCTTTAACAAAACAATTTTATAAAAGGATTACAATTTGTTTTATGTAATTTTGAATGAGAAGTTCTAAATAATAACCTGCATATAACCTCGCTCATTCGAGCGAATTCCTGGTTTCATGAAGGGCATACTGCTGTTCGTTACTATGCTTTAGATACATATAGGTTTTTTTTTTCATTTTGCTGTCCGTTTTTATGCTATATATGTTTTTTTTAATACTTAACTATTAAGAAAGTACTCTTAAATACCAACAAATAGACTAGTATATTCAACTGTTGATCCCTTTATAAATTTGTACCGCCAAAACATTCTTTCAAACGTCTCTAAATAAGTATAAGAAGTTCAATATGATCTTAAACAATTTTTTCACACCTAAAGATGTTTTACAAACACATTACACCCCGAACAATACTAGTGCTCGAGATTTGCGAAAAACATTGGAAAAAAATAGTTTTGTGTTGAAAATAACACCTCTGAACAATGATAAAATATATCCACTCAAAAGCCATAATTATTATTCAAAAATATACCTTTTTCCTTTGACATAAAGTGCAACTTAATTTGAAAAAGCGGTAACGAATAATGGTACTAATCTTTGTCGGTTTTGCGCAAACATCTTTATTTCATGGATTAAAAATACTTATCGATTTACAAACATAAAACTACCTTCACTAAATATGATAATAGACCTTATTGATAGCCCATAAAGTTGAGAATGTAATGACAATCATGGAGATGGACAATAAAATAATGTTGGTTTTGGTCACAATGTTATCAGAATTAGAAGACGTCGCACGTGTTTTGAGAATTTCTATAATAAGTCTTAGTAAAGATATATTACACAAAGGTGGTTTGATGGAACCGCATAGAAATCATGCAGGTGAAGACATTGATTTGGATTTAAAAGGGAAGAAATAATTAGCGTTTTATTATATTATATTTTTTTCATATTTAATACTAGCCGAAGCCCGCGACTTCGTTCGCGTGGACTTTATGTCTCTGGAAAATGCTCATCAGGCTGAACAACTTTTACTAAGGCGGCATTTTTTATCTCTTATAGTTTAGCTGGACCATTATGGTTCTGCATCAGGCGTTCCATTTTCCAAAATCATTTATACCCTATATGTTGCCCATGCTTAATAGCTATATAACAAAAAAAGTTTCATTCGAATCCGTCCAGCATTTTCGGAGATTAGCGTGTACAAACAGACAAACAGACAGACATTTTTTTTTAAATTCTTACTCTGTTACTACGTCTCCATCGCCCCCAATATTTTTTTTGGAAATATATTTAATGTACAGAAACACTTTTTTTACTGTTTTATTATATGTATAGATATAGATTTTAATATTATGCCTAATCGACGCCTCAGGGTGATCCAAGGGCTGGTGCGCATTTTGGCAAAAACTATGCTTCGCCATTAAATACGGAAATGCAGCTAGCCTTTTGACCCTTTGAACGCAGCGAGTTTTTATATAGTTTGATTTTTTTTTATTGTATTTATACTAGTGGGATAAATCAGTGTCATTTGTACAAGAAATTGTATTGCCCAATGGAGTATGTGGTCTTGTAATGCGAAAAAATGTATGTATCATTTTGACCTATTCACAAAAATAAAGAAAAAATAAAAAAAGTAAAAAATTGAATAAGGAGAGACAATTTAAAACAAATTATTATTTCCTTCGAAATGGCCATCTCGTTTACAAAAATCAAATTATTCGCGTTAAGAGGGAACTTTGTAATTGCTTTTAAAAGATCCAAAAAACAAATTACGTTCCAAAGAGTTTGGAAATTTAGTGAAAATAACGTGTAATAACTTTTTAACGACGAAAATCAATCGAGACGTTGATGGAGTTGATTGGACTTGAAACCAATTAAATGTGGAAATAAAGGAGAAAATGTTGTGAAAATGTTTTGGTTTTAATAATATTGAGTACTTATACTTACTTCATCATTTATTTGAGTTTGTGACGCGAAAAGAGAAAGTCCTGCAAATTAGAGTTTTGCTTATCACTATAAATCAGGTAAATCAGATTGTTTTGAAAGATTAACTAAAGAAACGAGTTTTTAAGCTAGGAAAATAAAAAACCTCTAGCTTTCGGCAGAGCAGAATTGGACCACTCCAAGTCCTCCCGTGGATGTCGTAAAAGGCGACTTAGGAATACTGGCCAGCGTGGAGAGGTGTAGGCCAAATCCTCGTGCCGCTCTGACCAAATATAGCTCTAGTAGTACAGAGAAGATCGTGCTCCTGCAGTGAAGAATAAAAAGACCTGATGATGTAATGATGATGACTTTTAAGTTTACCCCCAATAACTTTTGAACCGCTAAACCGATTTCCACAATAGGACTTTAATTGTTTGATGTACACCATGCGTCCTTTATGGCAGTCAGGGTGTTAAACATAGCTAAGAACTATATACGATCGATTTAGCGTTTAAACAAAAAAAAACTGCATTAAAATCGGTCCATTCGTTTCGGTGCTAAGACGCCACACAGATACACAGACAACACATCTTTTTCTTCAAACTTATAACACACATATTTTTTGTCAGCGGTCAAAAATATCTTTTAATGATGATATATAACCTACTTGATCGTGTTTTTTTTTATATTACATTTCCTGAGTAAAAGATGGAAAAGAAAAACTTGTGTGTTGTGTCGTGGACCACTCATTTGAAAAATGAAAAAATGAAAAAACGTCAAAAAATTCCAGCCCCTAAAAAAGTTCATGAAGGAAAAATCTTAAACCTTTTTTTCGCCTAGCCCCCATCCGTCAAGTTAACATATATGGGAGATACTTTAAATAAAAAAATCTAGATTTTATTTATCACTTTAATACCCTTGCCAAGTTACAGCTATCTAGTACTTATAGTCTCTAAATACCGCGGACGGACGGACAGAGAGACAGACTAGGCGAAACTATAAGGGAACCCTTAAAAAGGTATGGTCGTACTATCTTCTCCAACACCCATTAAAATCTTCCAGCAAACCATACGCGACCTCATGCTGCTATATCTCCATAATCCCATTCAAACAACACATAATGTGGCTATAACGTTATTCACATGGGATTATAACGCGTTAACAGTTATTAAATAACGCTAAATAACGATTAGCTACGGCTATTAGCGGTATATTCCACGCTCTAATGCGTGATGTGAATATGTTGCTAATATTTTTGGCTGATACAGGACGTTGCTTTTTGTACCTTTTTTATAGAATTTTTTAAAACTTATATATCTTGATAAATGGAGCCTTGAAATAAAACAGATGCAGCAATAAGACATTATTTTCTTCCAGCAATATGACAGCGATTAATTATGTATTTTGATTCCGTTTTCGATCTTATCGCCCTCCATCACGCTAAGCGTGGCCTTTGGGTCTTACGGCCTTGGGCTCTGTCTACCCCGTCAGGAACGAAGTCGTGTAAATGTGTCTGTAACTGTAATATAAAAGCGAGAGCATACTTGGGAATGTCAGACTTTATTCAACTTCAAACTAAATGATGAAATATGAAACGGTGAAAAAATACCACGTGATAGCTCAGTTGGTGAGCATGGTCGTTTTAAGAGCAAGGTCACTGGTTCAATCCCCGCTCACGTGTCATCATCATCGTCATCATAATTTCAGCCGCATAACGTCCACTGCTGGACATAGGCCCAAAGCTTTCCAAAATGACCGATCTAAAGCGGCTTGCGTCCAACGCCTTCCAGCGACCCTGGTCAGGTCATCAGACCTGACTGTTTAGGTGTACCATTTCTTATTTCATTATTTAGTTTAAGTTCTATAAGTATTGCATACATACATAATATCACGCCTGTTTCCCACAGGGGTAGGCATTTCATCTCGAATGGTTAAAAACCCTATACAAATATTAATTAAAACAACTTTTATAAAATCAAAAGCAAAATTATCAAGTGACGAAAATATCTAAGGAACTACCAAAAATACACCCAAAGCTGTTTGTATGTGTAAGTTTTATTATTTTAGTACTTATAAAAACAAAAACTTATTTCAAAACACCCTGTACCGAACAATGGCGGCGCGTCACGCCGTGTAATTGTGGTGGCTCTCGTGAAGCCCTCGGGGATTACAACACATTAACACCTTTTTTGTCGTCGGGTAAGTGTTAACACTCACAGTTGTGGTATTTATTTGGAGATTTCACGCGGTAATAGGTTCCTAAATATCTTATTTTTAATTCTACGAAAGAAAATTTCTAGAGTAGTTGGTCTTTATCTTTATTGTAACTTTCTGCGCCACTGAATTGATCTCACGAGTTTACTTTCGAGTTTTAGTAAACATTTTTTGTTTCTGAATTTTTATTACTAGCCAATTAGGTCTTACTAACGATTCTTATGTAGTGGCCTTCGGATCCACAGCCAATGAAAAATCATCGTGTATAACGTCTTACAATGTATACTGAAACTATTTCAAGAGTGAATTCAGTCCGTAATACTGAACAACTTTACCCAAGAAACATATATTGGAATATGATAAATATACAATGTCCTTTTTAATTAAGTACAAATATTTCAAGGGGTGATTCAGTCCATCATTTCGAACAACTTTTCCTAATAAGTGTATATCGAAATAAAGAAATAAAATTTTTCATTTTCCTTAGTAATGATATCACGTGACTACGGTGATATGTATGAGAACCTAAAAAATTTTTTTCGTATTTCGATATACATTTATTGGGAAAAGTTGTTCGAATTAATGGACTGAATCACCCCTTAAAATATTTGTACTTAATTAAAAAGGACATTGTATTTTGGGTATTCATATAAACAAACATGAACTGATAGGTCAACTTGTATGGAAAGCAAAAATTATTTTTCATATTTCGATTTAATGTTCCTTGAGAAAAGTTGTACAGTATCATGAACTGAATCTTCCCGTAAAACAAATAAAATAAACATATATGGACGAATTACACTGATTGAGCTAGCACCAAAGTAAAGTCTCGAACTTTCTTTGGGGCTAGCTCAATCAGTGTAATTTGTCCATAAAAAAAAGTAAGTTCGAGACTTGTGTTATGGGATACTAACTCAACGATACTATATTTTATAACAATTACATATATAGATAAACATCCAAGACCCAGGACACTTTGAAAAAGGCCATTTTCCAACTAGCCCTGCCTGACCGGGGATCGAAGCCGGAACCTCTGGGTGGCGGACTAACATGGTGACCACTACGCCAAGCAGGTCGTTAAACAGTTTCAGTTTATTTTGTTAGACCTCGTCAGACCCTGTATAAACAAATGCAGACTAATCTGTCTGTTAATAAAATAAGCTCTAAATCTAAAGCCGTCGGCTGCACTGCAACGAATGCAGTTCCATTTCCACGTCATCCTGGAGGTAATGCAAGTTCCTTTCATTCCACTGCCATTATTGATAATAATATTGTTTCCGATTACCCTGGAGTAGAATCAGAAATAATACAGTGTGGCAATTAGTAACAGTGTGACTCATTGGGAAAAATTACAGTTGCAGTGAGTAACACTGTTACTCATTGCAACTTTTTTTCCCAATTAGTAGCAGTGTTACTAATCTTGGTGATTACTAATTTAGGTGACTCAACGAGAACAAACGGGTAAGTGCAATTTCTTTGTTTTTGTCAGTGTAAGTGGACATAGCTGGTGTCAAGTCATCAGATATAGCTTGACTGCTGTACAACGATGATAGCCGGGATTAACGGCTTAAGAGTCCCCTTACCCTAGACTTCTCCATACAAACGTAGTCTACGATTAATTTTGAAACCACATGTCAGATTCCGTTTTTGAATGAATTACTAAAAATTGGTAATTGTAAAGAAATTGTAATTATCTAGGTTTATAACTGGTTTCCTACAGTAAAATTATGAACTGGAAAGAATAAAAATATAACGATTTAGAAGATTCCCATACTGATGGTCAAAAATGATAAATAACACTATATTCTATTTCAAGTTCATATTTTTACCGTTGGAAACCAGTTATTAACCTAGATAATTGCAATATCTTTGAAATTACAAAATTTTGTCGAAATTGGACATGTCGTCGTTTTGAAATAAAACGTAGACTACGTTTGTATGGAAAGTTGTATTTTGGTCTAGGGTCGGGGGACCCTTAACGTGCCCGTGACTTTCAAAACAAAAGGAAATCGAGAAATTTTAGGGCCACTATCACCCATTAATTTTCCAAATATGGACCACGCCCGGGGTTGCTTTATATAACAAGTTTCGTCAAATAATACTCAACCAACTAATACTAGTATACAAAGGCATAGTTAGATTTCACCCGACTTTCAAGCTTTCACCCCCATAACTTTTGAACCGCTGAACCTATTTTCATCAAACATAGCTCAGAACTAAAGAAAGGAAACTTGCTTTCACATTTTAAAAAATCGCACTGAAATCGGTCCATTCTTTCGACAGACAGACCAACAGACAGACATTAACGTCAAACTTATAAGACCCCTCTTTTTTGTCGAGGATTAAAAATAGTAAATAATTAAACATGTCAAATAGGTATTTATTAATCATACAAGTAATTACAATCAGAACAAATAACAATTGATGGTCAAAATAATACAAATAATTAGAAAAAAAAGGTTCACAAACTTAGCGTTTCCGGTGCAAAGGTGCCCAGAACACTGGCCGCGTTACCGCGCTGGATAGCAATGGCTATTCTTTGCACCAGAAACGAGCCAGAATGTGAGTCCCCAGTCTTTTCTGAAATTCGTTGACCTATCTTCCTTATAAGGCGCTTAGCGTCTGAACCCCAGCTGCCCATGGTCTCTACGGCTATGGGTACAAAACAACATGTCAAATTATTGAAAATAAAGTTTCCATTTTGTAGGTAACATACACCTCCCACGTCCTTGCCTCAGCAGGCAGGAGTGAGAGGTGAAAGGCGCGAGGGGGGGGACGGACGCATATTGCGCGCGGGACATTAGGAGACTCCGTTCTGTGTTCAACACTACTTTATTGCGGTTTTTGTAAAGTTACCTATTCAATCATTGAAATTGTTATAGTCCAATAATTACTACCTACACAACCGGTCTAATGCACAAAAACCGATATCTTGATCATAAACAGATTTAGTTGCACAAAGAGGCCGGTGCAAGAATAGTACGTTCAATGTTTGCGTCCTTTGAGTCGCCGAAAAATACTTAGTAACTTTATACTTTGAGAGTACATTGAGTAGAAAACAAACTGTGTTACAATGCGATTTAAATCTTTCGATCAATGGTTGCTGGAAAAAACGCGTGTAAGAGGACGATAGCCCAGTGGTCTAAGGATTTTTATTTTTCCATACGTTAGCGTATCAATATCATACTAACTAATATTATAAAGGCGAAAGTTTGTGTGTGTACCTATTACATCTATATCTATACATATAATAAAACAGTAAAAAAAGTGTGTCTGTACATTAAATATATTTCCAAAAAAAATATTGAGGGCGATGGAGACATAGTAATAGAGTAAGAATTAAAAAAAAAATGTCTGTCTGTTTGTCTGTTTGTCTTTTTGTACACGCTAATCTCCGAAAATACTGGACGGATTCGAATGCAACTTTTTTTGTTATATAGCTATTAAGCCTGGGCAACATATAGGGTATAAATGATTTTGGAAAATGAAACGCCTGATGCAGAACCATAATGGTCCAGCTAAACTATAAGAGATATAAAAATGTCGCCTGGGTAAAGTTGTTCAGCCTGATGAGCATTTTCCAGAGACATAAAGTGCATGCGAAGGAAGTCGCGGGCTTCGGCTAGTCTTCAATAAATTTTGATAAAACTTGGTACCCAGGAAGCTGATACCCTGGATTAACGCATAGTCTAATTTAGGCGCAGGTAACACCGCGGGGCGTAGCTGTTAGATAAATATTCAAATAATATTACAATCTAGCCTAAGTGTTAGATAAATGCTCAAATAATATTATTATCTAGCTTAGATTAGTAATTTTACATTGATTTAGTGTTATAAAGTGCTTATTTTAAAGAAATTTAGTCTAGAGACGAGCTTATATTCTTTTTGAAGTAAAATCTTCTTCAGGCACGTTGGGCATCCACGGAAAGCATTTTTTGAGATGGAAAAAACTATTGAACTCACGTCTCCGTTACCGACACCAAGTGTTCACTTGTGTCACTGAATTAATAGTATTACAAACAGATAATCAGAAAAACAGATATCCCATGCGGAAGAAATAAAAAAAAAACTTAGAATGCACCAGCTGCTTCTCTTCCCACGCAGATCGTAAAAGCCGATCGAGGGAATGGGCAAAAATGCAAATCATGTTAATAGGCGATGCGGCTAGCAACCCATCACTGTATTGATTGCTTTTCCATCTTCTCGCCCACCATGACGCTAAAAGTGGCTTTTGAGTCTTGCGGCCCTGGGCTCTGCATAGAACCGCAAGACCCAAAATGCTCTGTCTGCCCCATTAGGGATAAAGACGTGATAGTATGTATGTATGTATTACAAACAGAATGGAATCTCCTAAGGTCCCGAGTAATATGCGTCCCCGTTCCTCGTCCCCGTACTTACCTCTTCTCCGTTCTCCCTAAAAATGTTTGTTTTGACGTTTATAAACATATCTGATTTGAGTTGTTGGAAAATAGTAAACTATAAATGCTTGTTGACATCGGCCTCCTGGACGACTGTCCTTCTGAACGTCGAAAGTTAAAAAATCGATGTACTGTATCCAGAAAGTGTATGAAAACGATTTACGTGAACTAGAAAGTATACATACATACATACATACTATCACGTCTTTATCCCTAATGGGGCAGACAGAGCATTTTGGGTCTTGCGGCTCTATGCAGAGTCTAGGGCCGCAAGACTCAAAAGCCACTTTTAGCGTAACTTTTAACTAGAAAGTATGCTATATCGAATTACGCAATTTCGTATGTTTCTCATTGCGATGTGTGCTACTTCGACAGATTATTATAACGAATTATTTTATACCATATGTTCCTTGTTGCGATGTACGGTACACCCGACTTTTGTAGTCCGAGCTCTCTCAGAGTTCCTATTCTGGTGCTTCATTTGGCTGTATCTTTATCATAGACCGAGGTGTGAATACAATTTAAGTCTTCCACTGTTAGGTCTCCCACTGACCAGAAAGTGGCTTTGTAGTCCGGGGACATGTAAAGTACCAACTTTTCTGTCAAAAAACGAAGATCAGTGTTGGTAAAAACTTTATGCAAAGGCAATTCTATGACAATATATAATAAAAATAAAACTTACTTAAAATATCTTGTTACAAAAACAAATTAAGGTCGTGTTTAACGCCCCAAAAATCAATTTGCGCCAATTAAAAAAAATACATTTCGCAACTCCATCGCCATATTGAGAGAACGCCTCAAACAAATGTCACATTTGAACAAACACCAACATTTAATTAACAACTGTAATGTTCAATTTTGAATCTTATGTCTTACTGGATAAGGTTTTTTAAAATGCATTCTAATTTGTGTCAACCCATGTGTGTTTTTTATTATTCTATTTTCGAATTCATCAAGTTTTACCAACTTGTTTTGTAGCCACTGCATTTAATTTTCAACTTTATTCCTATGGCTTTAAGAGTTGTAAAGGGTGTTTTGATAATGTGGTGATGTCCATGTGTATTTTTCATTATTCTATTTTGTGTTATTCTATTACAACGTTTAGTACTAACGAGTCTGCGGGGAGCCTGTGTGAAAGAGACAGTGTAATGAGTGGAAAAGAGAGGGAAGGATGTAATATGATTTGTTTTGTTGCATTGTGGTTGCATATTGCATACAGGAACAATAAGGGACATTTTTTCTACAGTTTCGACCAGTATTCGTTTCCATAACAATTTATGAAAAAGCTTTTTCTTTTTATTACAGTATTCACGGATTTAATGACATTGACAATGTCTTATATGTTTCTTAGTACACATTATAGTTTTTACAGTGTTCAAATTACAGGAATTTCAGTCCATGCCATATGAAAATACTTATAAAGGCCATATGAAATAATTTTTCAGTAATATTTAATGTGAAAGGCTAATATTTAGTGTGGGATTTCCCCCCTTTTACCCTGTATTTTTTGTAAATAATTTATTTCTTCAGACTATAATTAATTAATAATAATAATAATTATTATAATCCCGGTCAGGGCAAGTTGAAAAATGGCCTTTTTCAAATTGTCCTGGGTCTTGGATGTTTATCTATATATGTATTTGTTATAAAATATAGTATCGTTGAGTTAGTATCCTATAACACAAGTCTCGAACTTACTTTGGGGCTAGCTTAATCAGTGTAATTTGTCCCTATATATTTATTTATTTTATTTTTTTACTATTGCCAAGTAGTATTTTTAGTTTACATTTACAAATATTTTTATTCAAAACTAAAACCGACTCAACCCCTTTTGATAAAATTTGTATTGGACGGATTGGACCACCTGACAGAATTTTCCAAATCAGTCCAGGCGTCTTCGAATAATCGATGCACATACATAAAGAAAAGATTAATGACCTCCTCTTTTTTGATAATCGGTTCAAAATAAGTTACATCATAATAATGAATATCAGACCAGGTATAAAACTAAAACCCTGTGGATTTCGTGGTGTGGATTGGTAGATTCGTCATTGTTAATCATTGAGATAACAATCTTGGACCATTTGCGTAATGTTATAACACTGTGACACAGAGTAAAAGTTTAGCGCAGTTGAGCAAGAAATCTCTTTTCGAAGCGAAGTTTTTCGAATCTATTCAAATTGTTCTACCTTGCCTTTTTCAAATAGTCCTGGGTCTTGAATGTTTATCTATATTCTTATTATTTGGATATTTATATTATTTGGATGTTTAACTCGACTCAAACTGTGAACTGGCGAACCCCATATCTCGGCAATCCCTTGATACATTTGATTCATGTTTGAACTTAATAATTCTATTGGCTGTTCTTCTTCTTATCGTGTGTGTTAGTGACTAACACTAGTGTCAGAGTTTTTAAACCGCCTTAAAGGCCTCTGACATGGTTATAGGTAACGACCAATGTCAAACACAGTGACCGGGACCGACGGCTTAACGTGCCCTCCGAAGCACGGATGATCTTACTTTTCAGACAATCAGGTGATCAGCCTGCAATGTCCTAACCAAACTAGGACAACAACACAAAGTCGTTGCCCCCGCTGGGAATCGAACCCGCGACCTCCGGGTATGAGCCAAACTCTCTAACCACTACACCACGGAGGTAGTTAAATACATACTTATAATGAAATAGTTACATAGTTACATCATAATAATGAATATCAGACCTGGTATAAAACCAAAACCTCGTGGATTTCTTGGTGTGGATTGGTGGATTCATCATTGTTAATCGTTGAGATAACAATCTTGGACCATTTGCGTAATGTTATAACACCGTGACACAGAGTAAAAGTTTAGCGCAGTTGAGCAAATAATCACTTTTCGAAGCGAAGTTTCTCGAATCTATTCAAATTGTCCTGCCTTGCCTTTTTCAAATAGTCCTGGGTCTTGGATGTTTATCTATATTCTTATTATTTGGATATTTATATATCTTTTTTCATTACAATAGTTTATTAACTTAAACATAATATAACAATATAATATTAACTAAATAAATACAACCTAAAATTAAAACTAACTAAAACTAGTTAAAAATAATTTATATTAAATTATATAAAAAATTGAGGCCAAATCGCTGCCATCACAGGGCAAAGTACCCAAGAGGCTGGCGGCATTTCCGCGTTGGATAGCAATACTTAAACGCTGTCCGAAATGCGCGCCCGCCCTTGGGTCCCCGGAGACATCATATATATTGTTTGGATGTTTAACTCGACTCAAACTGTGAACTGGCGAACCCCATATCTCGGCAATCCCTTGATACATTTGATTCATGTTTGAACTTAATAATTCTATTGGCTGTTGCTACATACCTACCTAAATTTCATGAAGCTCGGATCAAAACTTCTCAACTTATTGTCAAACATACATACATATTATAATTTACATACAAACACCGGATTGTACAGGTAGACCTCTAGACTATAGACCTTTCGCGCCTATACTACAATACAATACAATGTTACACTGTATAATATTATTTACTATCTACAATTGTTGACCAATTACAATTTATGAGTAATGATATGGAGAGCAAAAAATGTTTGAATTGAATTTGAATGTTTTTTTTTAATATATAGAGACAAATTACACTGATTGAGCTAGCCCCGAAGTAAGTCCGAAACTTGTGCTATGGGATACTAACTCAAGGATACTATATTTTATAACAAATTAAACATCCATTATGTATGTTCCATTGAAGGGTCCGGCGACCCTAGACCAAAATACAACTTTCCATACAAACGTAGTCTACGTTTTATTTCAAAACGACATGTCCGATTTGGGCAAAATTTTGTAATTTCAAAAATATTGCAATTATCTAGGTTTATATTAAGTTTCCGACAGTAAAAATATGAACTTGAAATAGAATATAGTGTTTTATATCATTTTTGACTATTAGTATGGGAAACTTCTAAATCGTTATATTTTCTTTCCAGTTCATAATTTACTATAGGAAACCCAATATAACCCTAGATAATTGCAATTTCTTTACAATTACCAATTTTTACCGGAATCTGACATGTGGTTTAAAAATTAAACGTGTACTACGTTTGTATGGAGAAGTCTAGGGTCGCCGGACTCTGAACTAAATTTTTTACACTGTGGTTCACAAATTCACTCTCCCCACGCGTTACATTGATTGTTTAAAATTTCAATAAAGCATATGAAATGAAGCTGTTATTGTTATTTTACGATGTTAAGGGTTGAAGGATGGAGTAAAGATACCTGGAAATTAGATATCGATGAGTAAAGCGACGTTTTAAGTTTCGAGTTTCAAGTCGTTCCGTTTTTTAACTCCCGATGCAAAAACAGGTGTGTTATAAGATTGATGCTAACTGTCTGTCTGTAGCATTGTAGCGCTCGAAAATAGGTTGATTTCGACGTGGATTTTGTATTTGATAGCAATTACTCTTGCTGAAAATCATCTCTTGCTGAAAATCGGTTCGGTTGTTTAAAGTCGCCGGGTGTTAATGCTTTCAGTCGGGGTTTTTCTTGTTTGTAATAACTTTATTGCACTAAAAAACAAAATAAAGTACAAAAAAATCGAAAGAGAAAATATACAAAGGCGGACTTATCCCATGTAGGGATCTCTTCCAGTCAACCTGCAATAGATATAGGGTTTTGTGACTTACCTGGGGAATAATATTATAATAGATGGCGCTACGGAAATAAATTTCACTTAACAATGATATTTTGTACCTAGTTTCGCTGCTTGTCACTAGATGGTAAATTCGGAGTTTTTTTTTAAATTTTTGTTTTAGATTTTTGTTTTAGATTTTATTATATTTTTAATAACAGCTATATCAGAAATCTCTGCTTGTGACAATACTCTAACTAAAATTACAAACCTTAAGCGTTTAATTAGCGATACAAGATCCAAACACAACAAGATTATTCTGTGCGATTGCATACAACATGTTATTAAGTGTATGAAACGCTCTGTTTTCTGTACTACTAGTGTAGGCCGTGGCTTACACTATCTTCCAGACCCAGGCCAGAGCTAAGCCAGGCCAGAGCAGCCAGAGGACTTGATCTCTGGATGATCTGTCTTTTGGTAGTACAGAGAGAGTCGTGCTCCTGCAGTGGAGACAAAAAGACCTGATTATGATGATGAATGTTATTAATAACAGCTATATCAGAAACCTCTGCATGTGACAATACACTAACAATTTCCCAAACCATATCATTACAAACCCCAACGTTTAATTAGCGATACAAGATCCAAACACAACAAGATTATTCTGTGCGATTGCATACAACATGTTATTAAGTGTATGAAACGCGCTGTTTTCGCCGCGGGGCGCCACTGTGACAATTTCGCGAGGTAGGCACTTTTGTTTGTGAACAGTGTTTTTAGGGGTCAGTTGGTGATCTTGTTGAACCCGTACACTAACCGTCTTATTATAAAACGCAGACTATTTTTGTTAGTAGGCTTTGTTACTAACCATTGTCCGACCAAATCGAGTTGACATCTAGTAATATGTCATTGTCTCATCTGAAAATGTCAACTTGATTTACTCGTAGCTTGTATGCTGCGCGTTTGTAGAATTATGCTACGCGTTCGTAGAACTATGCTATCGGTAGTAGAACTATGCTACGCGTTTGTAGTACAGTGCTACGCACAGTTAGAACAATGCTACGTAGTCGTAGAACTATGCTACGCGTTTGTAGTACAATGCTAAGCGCTGTTAGAACAATACTACGCGGTTGTAGAACTATGCTACGCGTTTGTAGAACAATGCTAAGCACTGTTAGAACAATGCTACGCGGTCGTAGAACTATGCTACGCGTTTGTAGTACAATGCTAAGCGCTGTTAGAACAATGCTACGCGATCGTAGAACTATGCTACGCATTTGTAGTACAATGCTAAGCGCTGTTAGAACAATACTACGCGGTTCAACTATGCCACGCGTTTGTAGTACAATGCTAAGCGCTGTTAGAACAATGCTACGCGGTCGTAGAACTATGCTACGCATTTGTAGTACAATGCTAAGCGCTGTTAGAACAATACTACGCGGTTGTATAACTATGCCACGCGTTTGTAGTACAATGCTAAGCGCTGTTAGAACAATGCTACGCGGTCGTAGAACTATGCTACGCATTTGTAGTACAATGCCAAGCGCTGTTAGAACAATGCTACCCGGTCGTAGAACTATGCTACGCATTTGTAGTACAATGCTAAGCGCTGTTAGTACAATACTACGCGGTTGTATAACTATGCCACGCGTTTGTAGTACAATGCTAAGCGCTGTTAGAACAATGCTACGCGGTCGTAGAACTATGCTACGCGTTTGTAGTACAATGCTAAGCGCTGTTAGAACAATGCTACGCGGTCGTAGAACTATGCTACGCGTTTGTAGTACAATGCTAAGCGCTGTTAGAACAATGCTACGCGGTCGTAGAACTATGCTACGCATTTGTAGTACAATGCTAAGCGCTGTTAGAACAATGCTACACGGTCGTAGAACTATGCTACGCGTTTGTAGTACAATGCTAAGCGCTGTAAGAACAATACTACGCGGTTGTAGAACTATGCTACGCGATTGTAGAACAATGCTAAGCGCTGTTAGAACATACTACGCGGTCGTAGAACTATGCTACGCGTTTGTAGTACAATACTTAGTGCTGTTAGAACAATACTACGTGGTCCTAGCACTATGCTACGCTTTTGTAGTACAATGCTAAGCGCTATTAGAACAGTGCTACGCGGTCCTAGAACTATGCTACGTGTTTGTAGTACAATGCTAAGCAGTGTTAGAACAATGCTACGCGGTCCTAGAACTATGCTACGCGTTTGTAGTACAATGCTAAGCGCTGTAAGAACAATACTACGCGGTTGTAGAACTATGCTACGCGTTTGTAGTACAATGCTAAGCGCTGTTAGAACAATGCTACGCGGTCGTAGAACTATGATACGCGTTTGTAGAACAATGCTAAGCACTGTTAGAACAATGCTACGCGTTTGTAGTACAATGCTAAGCGCTGTTAGAACAATGCTACGCGGTCGTAGAACTATGCTACGCGTTTATAGTGCAATGCTAAGCGCTGTTAGAACAATACTACGCAGTCCTAGAACTATGATACGCGTTTGTAGTACAATACCACGCGTTTGTATTACAATACTAGGCGCTGTTAGAACAATGCTACGTGGTCGTAAAACAAGTAATTCAATTCGATTCATTTATTACACTTCTTAATGTATATCAGTCCTAATTAAAAATTCACTGTCTCATATTAGGTACACTATGAATCCTGTCAGGTATCGCAAAGAAAACGTGGAATGGCAAGCGAGTTTTAAAATTAAAGTATAATTATAGTATTATTTGTAGTTATATCAGCGATTTTTTTAAATTTCGATATATACGCCGTAAGCTGTTAGTGCCGTGTGGTTTCCGGCAGAGCAGAATAGGGCTACTCCAAGTCCTCCCGTGGATTTCGTTGAATGCGACTTAGGAAATACAAGCTAAACAAAGTTTACAAACATCAACGAGACCTCTCCAACCCGTTTGGCCAGCGAGGAAAGTGTAAGCCAAATCATCAGGCTGCTCTGGCGAAGTATGGCTCAGGTAGTATAGACAGGAGTCGTGCTCCTGCAGTGAAGACAAAAAGACCTGATGATGATGATGATGATGACGAAGCTATAATCTCGACCCCTATCATTAAATAGCCACTGTCAAGGCAATTCACACGAAATGTATGCATACAGAACCCATACATCTTTCCAGCAACACACCCCACCTACTTAGTTATTACAGACGGGATGTCGCCAGCGGGCGGTCGCGGGATCGAGTCCCTGTTTGCTTCACTTTAATACCGTTATTGTGATCGCTGCCCCGGGCTCCAACTCGAATTAAAATATAACAAATTGCACTTTAAGTGTGTTACAGTTCAAATTACGTTGTTCAAATGTCCAATTTTGGATTTAGAATTTTGAAAATTTGTGACTATCAGTAATTAGACCTTAATTAATATCGTTTTTTGCCAGATATTTCGACGGCCATCATGGTCACTCGCCGACTCAGCCAACCTTCATGTCATCAGTCGGCCAGCGACCATGATGGCAGAAGGGCCGTCGAAATATTTGGCAAAAAACGATATTAATCGCGGTAAGTCCCGTAATACTAATAGCAGTAATTGTGACCGTGAAACTCTAAATATATATAAAGTTAGATCTTTAGGCTCGGCGCAAACGGGCCACCACAAAACGCGGCCGCCGACCACTTTCATACTAATTTAGTGGCCGCCACCAGCGTCACCGTGTGCGGCGAGTCCATACAAAATGTAGGGATGAAAACTACAGGAAAGGGATTAGTCGCTGTTCGTGCGTCCATAGTTTTATGTAAACAACAGCGTTGGTTGCGGTTCGGGCGTTCTACAAAATGACAAAAAAATGTGATCCTAAGATGGTAGCGGTTCGTGCGCTCAACAAAATTACATTATTGCAGTGGTTGCGTTTCGGGATCTCTTCGATAGACTTAGCGAGGATAGTCTAGGTAGGCGGCCACTAAATTAGTATGAAAGTGGTCGGCGGCCGCGTTTTGTGGTGGCCCGTTTGCGCCGAGCCTTACAGGCACTTTTACGTGTCAATAAGTATAATTTACATTAAAAATTAACAATAGGGACTATGCATGAAAAAAATATGTGTTATCTAACCAATTTATTCGTAAATATTCGAAAGTAAAGTACTAACAGTGAAAAAAGAATAAAAATTGGTGGAAAAACGAACGAGATATAGCGATTTTACGAAAATATGTCTATCTTACTCGCAAAAACGCTATTTTGTGGCAAAGGTAATGATGATATGTAATTATAACGTCACCAGTCCATATCGGACTTCTCTCTCTAATTGAAACTTTAAAGTATCATAGGTTCGTCGCTGATTAAGATATTTTATAAATTCTTTCATCTTTGTTTACTGTGGTTATTATGGATTTTATTAATAAAATCCATAATAACTACAGTAAACTTGGTTGCTTAAGCAAATAAAAAAAATGCGTGCATATTCTCTATTGATCTAAAAACTAAATGTAAAAATTAAATTATAATCTATATAATATAATACAAATCAAATTAGATATTTTTTTCTAAACGTCAAAACCAACATTTTCTATAGAATAAATATAGACTAAAGACGTCAAAATTTCTAAGAGTCGAATAGCGTTCATAATATAGGTTTTCTGCTGTTATAAATTTAAAATCACATTGAAAGTTAAAATCATATCTAAAGTGGATATGATCATGACAAGTAACATTATTTTGTGACATTTTATTGTCTTAACAGTACCTTATAATTTATTTTATATAATTTATTGACCCAGGAAATTTCCTGGGTCAAAAATAAATTATAACCCAAATACGGAACGGGAAGGCAAACTCTCCTTTCTATTAAACGATGCTTTCTTTTTCATGTGTGTGAGTGGTCAACACTGGTGTCAAATTTTTCAAGCCACCTAAAGGCATCTGACATAGCTTGACGACTGCCATACAATGAAGACAGCTGGGACCAACAGCTTGTCTTCTACGTGGCTTCCGAAGCACGGAGGAGCTCGAGTAATTTTTATACCACTTTTAGTGCGTCTTAAAAGTATATTTATTCTAAAACTTTCTGGTATGGAAAATTTATCCAAAAAATGTAAAGCTCTATGGTTTTTCTGTTCAATACCGATGTAAAACGACAAAAACTGGTTGGTTTTTATTAGTAATCAGAGGATCTTTTCAGATCCTGCCTTTAATTTTCTATTTTCAAACAAGTCAAATCAGATACTTTTTTCTAAACGTCAAAACATTTTCTATGGGGATTGTATAGACAGAATAGAACGTTGAAAAATAATGTCAGGTAACATTATTTTTCCACGTTCTATTCTGTTGGCAGTACAAAATAATTTAAGTTTGACCCAGAAACTACCCCTGTACGAATTATTATAATATCTTCTGTCCATACTTAATTTTATTTATTTATTTATTTATCAAACTTTATTACAAAAATGTAACAGGCGGACTTAAGGCCCAGGGCCTTTTCTACCAGTCAACCTACAGGTGGTGCTGACAAAAGCAAATTTTGGGCGAAAGTACAAATTAGGAGAAACTTTACAATATATTATAAATATATACACATATGTAAGATATATTTATAATATATATATATAAACATAAACCTACATACTATATACATAAACAGGTTATATTTATAAACCCAGTTTGTGTAGATAATATGCGCGTCGACACTCTTAAACGCTAGGCGACTAGGGGCTTTGCGGATACCAACAGGAAGGGAGTTCCAAAGCATGACGGCTTTATCTTTCTCTCTCTCTCTGCCGGGCTTATATCAGTCTACGGCTGAAATAGAGACATAAACTGACAAAAATGGTTGCTAAATTATATGTTTAGAAAGTACAAAACGGATATAGCGTATTGTAAATGTGACCAGAAACGAAATATTTTTGTGTGACCTTAAAAGGGTTATATTTGTACCTAATACACGAACTATCGGTAAAGCAGTACGATACTACCTTTCCAAGGTACGATAACTTATAAATGAACACAGTTCAATTGGAAAAAGCCAATTTTCGTGTGACGATGTTTGAGCCAGGGTGATAATGGTTATAAGTATGTTTTGTATGAAAACTTGTCTCATTGTCAAATTGATCGCTATCTCACCTCAAAAAAATTCCCTTTGAACCTAAATATTTCAGACACGGATCCCTAAATCGAAAAATGGTGTTCCCCTGCTCACAATATTTTTGAAAGACCTATACAACGCTACTCCACACAATATGTTTGTAGAGAAAAAAAATATTGACTGCCTCTTTACTTGTATGGCAGCTACCCTAAAAAAAAAAATATTTCCATATTTTATTTTACGATGTTTTTGCTATGATTGAAATACATATCCATGCCAAATTACAGCTTTCTAGTACGTATAGTTTCTAAAAAGGACCGCGGACGGACAGACAGACAGACAGACAGACATACATGGCGAAACTATAAGGGTTCCTTGTTTACTACGGAACCCTAAAAACGATATTAATCGCGGTAAGTACTAATAACAGTAATCGCTATCTCTTTTGCTCTTGTAAGGATAAATGTTATCGTATTAAGTATCTGTTGCTCTCAGCTAGTGTGGTCTTTTTACGCAGGAAAAATGTCTATGAGCTAAATCCTGGTGTTTAAGATGCTACCTGAATTTTTCGGGGTCCAGTGCTCAAGTGTTGAAGGGTTATCTAGGGCTTGATCAAGACAAAATTTTAAATTATATTTTCGTTTTCTTTCAAATAATTTATTGGGGGGCAGCAGCTAAAAAATTCGGGTAGCCTCTTAAAGTAGATTTGCTATCATATTTTGAATATTTTAAGTATTCAACCAATAGGTCTGCACTGTTATACTTATAATATCGTAAGCTTAAGATGTATCTATCCAGCAATTAGTTTCCTTTACTATTGCATACCTGAAAGGGTAAACTGTTGATACTTAAATATTGTACCACCTATTTTTACACAGTTTATGCAATAAAGAATTTTGAATTTTGAAGTTTGAAGTTATGCTGCTCAATAGTTTTCCTGTTCGCTAAGTGACGTAAAACGACAAAAATTGCTAGCCAAATCACTGGCGTTTTTTAATAATTGTTTTATGCTCTAACAAATGAGTTTGAAATTGGATCGGGCTCCGAGCGCTAACAAAAATGGATGCTTAATACGATTAGAGTGAGCGAGACGGCAATAGAGCAAGGGGGACGGTGCGATTGTTTTTTCCATCAATAAAGTTTTTGTGACAACGTTGCAAATTGTATTTATTTTACTACTATGTTCGCGTGGGCTCTATGTGTGTTCTCGATGTGCTGTTAAATGCAACACACACATTGACTGCGTCCGTGGTTCAGTGGTCAAGGCGTTTACTTGTGATCTAGAAGTGGTGGGTTCGAATCCCACTGGGATGCATGCTTTGTGAAAAGTTGTTTCCAGTCTGGTTAGGATATTGCAGCCTTGTATCACCTAATTATACGAAAAGAAAAACGGGTGAAAGATGGTATAAACTGTGGGTCCCGAACGCCTTCTTGAAATTAATTTTAGTAAATAAAACGTATTAAAGATTGGACGAGTATTTTAACGATAAAAAATTTAATTGAAATTGACATTACATACTATACTTAATAAACATTGACACTACTTTTATATTTATAAGTTGACAATAATTTACTTATAATAAATAACTAACAATCTGCTGACAACTACAAACAAAAATACTTTTTAATTATATTTTATCATTTAAATTTATAAATTAACTGCATGTCATAAAACTCGCTTGCCGTTCCACTTTCTGGTTGCGATGAACTATGAACCGACAGGGTTCATAGTGTACCTAATTTAAGACAGTGACTTTTAGTAGTCAGAACTGATGTACATTATGAAATGCAATAAATAATTTGAATTGAATTGAATTCTAACGTTTGGTCAAAACTATCCAAGGATTGGTTGTGGTCTACCCTCTTTGTTGCGGAGGTCAGACGGCAGTCGCTCTGCGTAAATAGGTACTACAGGTACCTCGTCAATTCTCCTAAATTAGAGATTACAATCCGCCTGTGCTGTGCTCCTGTGATTCCATTTTTGAAACGCGAAGTCACTTGACGAACGATTTTTTGAATTATTTGTTTTTAGTGACTCCGCGTTTTAAAAATGGCACTTTTGTCCAGCGTCAATGCTGATTATGGGCTTATATCTCTCTCAACTCATAAAAGGAACGAAATGTATTAAGAAAAGCCTTGAACCCAACAGTGGACTGACAAAGGCTAATGAAGAAACATATAACATTTATCGCGTTATATCCATCTTAAAAAGAAAAACAATAATTATTAATTACTCCCCAAAACCATTACGAACATTAACTCAAAACGTAAAAGTCGTCGTTTAATAAGATTGCCGCTAACGACAATCTCAAGGCGTCAGTAATTACCTCTCCCCCCTCTTACCTCCCCCCCCAGGTCCTTATCCGCGGACACTGGAGATTATATTGTTCCAACTTAATAGGATTTTTATTGTTTTATATTGCGCTTAGACACTGGTTAATCTCGTTTCGGACTTTTTTATTTAGGAAAAAATAAACAGATGTAAAATGAAGTAAAAATTTTTGAAGTTAATTGCTGTGTTGATTATGTTGATATAACATGATATAGTTTAAAAAACTAAAAACCGACTGCGGGTTTTTTTTTATTAAAAGGACGTTTATCCAGTTTAAGTAGGAGGGAGAAACAACTGATAATGTATATACGTATTTTGATATGTGCTAATATTATTTGATACCCAATACTGTATGATACGATTAATTAATTTTTTAGTTCATTACTTTATGGTCTTTAGAGGGCGCAACATTGAATTTAAAGTGATGTCACATGTATTATTAAAGATACGAGAGAAAAGATGAACAAACATACATATACATGGTAGTAAAACATATTACCGTCCTTTTGGCTTCGCCATAGTCGGGTAAAAACTACTGCTCATTCTAGTGCTTTGCAGTGTTGGCCACTTACACACATGAAAAACAAACAAACAGTGCGTACCCTGTTGTATCCTTACCCATGCTTAGTTATAAGTCTATTTGTTTGATTGTTTGTTTGTAATAACTTTATTGTACAAAATCAAATACATAAAATATACAAAGGTGGACTTATCCCATGTAAGGGTCTCGTCCAGTCAACCTTGATCTTTTTCTTCAAGTCATATATGCCTCTTAAAACCTTACCAAATAAAAACGCATAAAGCGGTTCCAACCTCATCGCTCTTTTACTAAGCAATTGTCTACAAATTAGTGTGCTTTTATAACATTAGACTGAGATGTTCAGACCGAGACGCGTGACAGTCTGTCTCGCTCGCTCACTGTTTGCTCTACTTAATAGAAGTAATGTCTGTGAAATGCTCCGTAATTGGTTTGTAATGACGAGTTGTTTGCTGTTTTCTTGCTTTTGTTGTTTAAACGGTGTTTATGAAAACGAAAATTGGTTAGGATTGAAACTTGTTCGTATTTTATTGGTTGACACTATCACGTCTTTTTTCTTTGTGAGATAGACAGAGCATGTTGGATCTTGTAGCCCTCAGTAGACAAAACATTGACTACTTTTAGGGTGACGGTGGGCGAGAAGGTAGAAAGGAATCATAATTTTTCTAAACTTAAAACTGACTTCAACTCCAAACTACACGACTACTTTTGATAAAATTTCTATGAGACTATGTGACAAGTAAGTCTTTTCAAACAAAACAAGAATTTTTTAAATCGGTCTCATCATCATCATCAATAAATTTAAGAACTAGGTTCTTGTCGGTAGAGTATTTTCCATGTCTCCCTATTTTCTGCTAAATGCTTGACCTAAAAATCGGTCTAGGCGTCTTTAAATAATCCAGTTCATCATAAGAAGATTCGCCGTGTGGTTACCGGCAGAGTAGAATAGGACTACTCCAAGTCTTCCCGGCATATAAGCATCAATAGGACCTCTCCAACCCGGTCAGAGAGGAGAGTGTAGGCCAAATCCTCTGCCTGCTCTGGCCAAGTATAGCTCTAGTACAGTACAGAGAGGGTCATGCACTTGCAGTGGGGACTAAAAAGACTTCATGATGATAACATAAAAAAAAAAGATTTTGACGTATTGATAATCTCCTCCTCTTTGGAAGTCTATAGTATTACTTAACACTATTTTTAACAGCATCGTCTATTGTCCCCCATCCTGGTCATCGTCTCCCATGCTGGTCTGGGAGAAACGAAAAAACTTAGAATGTACCAGCTGCTTCTCTTCCCGCGTAGATCGTAAAAGCCGATCGAGGGAATGGGCAAAAATGCGAATTATTTTAACAGGCAACCCGTCACTGTATTGATTGCTTTTCCATCTTATCGCCCACTATGACGCTAAAAGTGGCTTTTGAGTCTTGCGGCCCTAGGCTCTGCATAGAGCCGCAAGACCCAAAATGCTCTGTCTGCCCCATTAGGGATAAAGACGTGATAGTATGTATGTATGTATGTATTGTCTATTAACATTATTCGCATTTTTGCCTATCCCTCAATCGCCTTTTAAGGTAAGAGAAGAGAAGCAACAATCGAATAAGTCCACCACTTTACAATTCACGATTCAAATGGTCGACCGTTCATCAAAAAGGATTATCACACACTCTATTCAACGCATAAGCCTTTCGTTCATAATTCTAATCGGATTTCTATGTCCATTCAATAAAATACCGTTTTACAAATATTTGGCAAATACAGGTGCCACTTAACGACAAAGTTGCGAAAAAAGAGTTGCAAACTATAATTATAGAGGAACTATTTATAACCTTAAATATTTTTTTTAGAATGCTAATTTTGTGGCATAAATCCGTCATTGATAAACTTCAATTTAATTTTCATATCATACATCAGTTCTTATTCTTAATAATATTACCGCTTCTACCGCTGTATTTAATAAGGTACTTACAATATGAACCCTGTTACGTATTGTAATAATTTCACAAAACTATAAACCGACTTCACCCCCAAAAACATACGGTTTTACAAATATTTTGCTAATACCGGTAAATAGGCCATTTAAAGGCAATGTTGCTGGAAAAAAATACAAACTATTAATAGAGGAGCATTTTTTCCGAATGCTATGTTTTTTGCTAAAATTAGTCTTTCATAATCTTCAATTCAATTTCATTTATTGTACTCATACAATACATCAGTTCTTATTCTTACTAATATTACCACTGTTTTAAATTAGTTACAATACGAACCCTGTCGCATATTGCAATAATTTTTCAAAATTAAAAACCGACCTCGCCTTTAATCTATATAACCGATTTTGATAAAATTTCTACGCTCCAAAGATTTAGAATATACAAGCTACGCTCTATACAGACAAGTATACCCTTTTAAACAAAAAATAATTTTTGAAATCGGTACAAGCTCTTCGAGTAATCGGCGAACTTTCAACAAAAAAAATTAAAGATCGTGACTTTTTAGAAGTCTGTTAAAAATAATGCAATATAATATTATTTCCAGTCTCTTACATTGTGGCAGGTTGTACAAGAAAAAAAAAAGATTTTTTATTAAAGCCTAATATATACACAATAATAGGTACTTAAAGGTAAAATAATAATTAAGTCCTTTTTGCTTAGAAACAAAAAAGTAAAACCACTTTCGCCCTTTTAGCTCGTGCCCGCTAATAACCGCTAATCTGTCAGCATGACAAACGAAAAGCTTGCAAATTGCAACAATTTGCAATATTTTGATCCATAAAGATAACTAAAGATTGCAAAAAAATACGGTCAGTTATTAAGTAAGTATATTGTGTTAAGCACGTGCCGAAGTTGTCCAGGTTAAAAAAACTTGCAACCAACTGATCCATAGAGATAGGACATTGCAAAAAATATACATGTCAGTCATTATGCTTAGCATCCGCCGACAATCTTCTCTCTAACTGCATGCCGACAATAGTCTGACGTTTTAAAAAAATCAGTTTTTAAAATTGACTATTTTCGTCGGCCGTATGAGCTAGGACGGATAATCCAAACGTAACCAAAATACAAATAGCGCTCTTAATATCAGTTTTTCCGCAAAAATAAATCTAAAATCACGTTGAAAATAGGTATTATCAAAAATAGATATGTCATTCATTATGTCCGACAATAGAGCGAAACGTTTAAAAAAAATGTTTTTAAAATTGCCTATTTTTGTATGAGGTAGCGGCCGTATGAGCTAAGACCGATAAGCCAAACGTAACCAAAATACAAATAGCGCTCTTAATATCAGTTTTTCCACAATAATAAATCTAAAATCACGTTGAAAATGGGTATTATCAAAAATAAATATGACATTCATTATGTCCGACAATAGAGCGAGACGTTTAAATGTTTTTACAATTGCCCATTTTTGTATGAGGTAGGATGGATGGCCAAACATAAAAATAAGGAACTTTTTGATTAATTTGTCTTGACTTCTTATTTCTTAGTTAAGTAAAATAATGATCCGTCCATGTTCTGATGATAAAGCTTGAAAGTCTACTCACTTTCAAAGCTTCTATAAAATACTACCTAAAGTTTAATAAACATAGATACATACATACTATCACGCCTGTTTCCCACAGGGGTAAAAAAACTGAATAGGTAAGTACCTATGGCTTGAAATTGTGCTATTTTAGTATGTACTCGTACTTACTATTTTAGTATTTATTATTTGTGTGCAATTAACTATTAGGTAAGTGTTTTTAGAATATTTATCAATATTTTTAGAAAATAATAACAGTCGAAAACGCTATGCAATTTCGGATTATCATTTCAAAAACATATCGACATCGACAATCTAGTAAAACGTATCGCCCATTTGTTGAAAGAATAAACCAAAAATTCGCTGACTCACCCAATCCATCACAGCGGATCAGAATAACCACCTCAAATTAATACCTGCCTACTCAATAATAGATTTAAATAAAAACTGTACCACTTTATTTTGATCTCTAATTCCCTAGTCGCTTTTGCTGTAAGCTTTTGAGTTATTTTACCTCTGACAGCAGCAAATCTACAACCTAAAATCAACTCTATTGCTATAGTCATAAAACTTAGAATCTTTTCCAAATGAGAAAGAGTCGTAAAACTAAATCTTAACTCTATTTTCATACCATTAAAGTCGATTTATTTTTTTCTAAAAGAGGTAAAATCAGTTTTATATTTAAACGTGGAAGCAGAGGTCTATAAATATTGGTTTATATTAATAGAGGCTTATGATTAGTGATGTTAATTTTTAGGTTATTTTCGATACAAAAAGAAACCGAATGGTATTTAGAGTGCTTTTAGAAGAACATTGATATATTTACCCGTAAACTTTTATTTTTATAATTATTAAGTTGCTACTACTTTTCAGTTTGACAAGTAAAATTGGGCTATTTTGTAGTATTTTGCATTTTGATGGGTTTCTTTACTAAAAAGCCCAATAGACCCTCTTTTCGGTGCCTTTATTTTAATTTATGTTCATTCTTAGGGTTCCGTAGCAAACAAGAAAGCCTTAAAGATTTGCCACGTCTGTCGGTCTGTCTGTCCGTCCGCGGCTTTACTCAGATATTATAAGTACTACAAAGCTGTAATTTGGCATATTAATAATGCCAAAAAAGTGGTAAAATAAAATATTGTGTCATGACTTTTATAAATATTGTGAGCTTGTGAAAATTATTTTTCGATTTAAAGATCTCTTTCTGAAATCCCTCCCCTTCCCACCTCTAACTGTCAAACGGTTATATATATGGAATTCATAGCAGTAGAATATATATTATAACGAAGATTAAAGTAAAAATATCACTAAGTCAGGGTTAACAAACAAAAAAGTTATACGTAACCAACTTATAAAATTTAACGTGGAAAAGGATAATTTCATACAAATTCAATAGAAAATTAGTTTTTAGACGTTATTAGTGCCGTTAACTCAAATTCGGCATTCGCAACTAGGGAACCTTACTTTGCGCGTGACCCGACACGCACTTGGCCAGTTATCTATATCTATATACATATAATAAAACAGTAAAAAAAGTGTGTCTGTACATTAAATATATTTCCAAAAAAAATATTGGGGGCGATGGAGACATAGTAATAGAGTAAGAATATAAAAAAAAATGTCTGTCTGTTTGTCTGTTTGTCTGTTTGTACACGCTAATCTCCGGAAATACTGGACGGATTCGAATGCAACTTTTTTTGTTATATAGCTATTAAGCCTGGGCAACATATAGGGTACAAATGATTTTGGAAAATGAAACGCCTGATGCAGAACCATAATGGTCCAGCTAAACTATAAGAGATATAAAAATGTCGCCTTAGTAAAAGTTGTTCAGCCTGATGAGCATTTTCCAGAGACATAAAGTGCACGCGAACGAAGTCGCGGGCTTTAGCTAGTTATAAATAATTGTTGTAATGTAGGTTGGAAGGTAGTTCCCAAAGAAATATAAGTACCTATTAGGTAATTTTCATGCTGGTCTGGGACAAAAGAAAAAGCCAGCTGTCTCCGTCGATAGGATTTTACGATATGCGTGGGAAGAGTCCCACGCATATCGTAAAATCCTATCGACGAAATAGGCGAAAATATAAATTATTTTAATAATTCTGTCACATATTTGGATTCCTTTTTCCACCTTCTTGCCCACCATCACGGGCTATAAGTGGACTTTGAGTTTTGTGACCCCATAGTCTAAAATAATAAAGACGTAATAGTGAAAGTGTATGGTGCCGAGTGATATCCGGCAGAGTAGAATAGGGCCACTCCAAGTCCTCCCGTGGATGTCGTAGAAGGCGACTAAGGAAATGCAAGCTAAACATTAGTGAGACCTCTCCAACCCGTCTCCAGGCCAGCGAGGAGAGTGTAGGACAAGTCCTCTGGCTGCTATCCTACCAAGTATGGCTCTGGTAGTACAGAAAGGGTCGTGCTCCTGCAGTGGAGACAAGAAGACTTGATGATGATGCTGATTAAACTAGGATATTTCAGGCTTGGATCATGATTATCCGAAAAAAAAGATGATTTCGTGTTTCGGAACTGTGGGTTTTTAGTGTTTTTTACTCAATATCTAAGGATTGTTTCTGTTCTATCCTTTGTGTTGCGGAGGTCAGACGACATCACGGCAGTCGCTGGTGTAAAAACCAGTAACCTCATCAAATCACCTAGGTTAGGTAGCGGACCCCGGGCTCTGAAGCGTTACCGCTGAGGATGCAACGAAAATACGTGAGGATGACGATGGATGAGTAAATGTGTATAGTAACATTTTTAGTACATTACAGTTATATACCACATATAGGAAGATACCACAATGCCTAAAGATACGCCTCTTCAACCAGTGTGTTCTGCCTATGTTAACTTACGGTGCCGAGACTTACAAAAGGAACCATGCATAAGATCGCAGTTGCGCAAAGGGCCATGGAGCGTGACATGCTCGGTATCAGATTGCAAGACCGGATTCGCAATGTAGAGATCCGGCGTCGAACGAAAGTCCACGACGTGCTCTCTAGGGTTGTGAACCTAAAATGGAACTGGGCAGGACACCTGGCTAGAAGGAATGATGGAAGGTGGAGTAAGGCTATCACCGAGTGGTACCGCAGGAATGGGAAACGGAGTGTTGGGCGTGCGGCAGCTAGGTGGGTCGATGATATCAAGCGGATTGGTGGAAAAAACTGGATAGCTAGGGCTAGGGATAGGAGGCTTATACTCAGCAGTGGGTCGTTGAGAGCTGACGATGATGATGATGACAGTTATATACAGTAATCTATAACAGAGATTGATATAAAAATATATACACCGAAAAAAAAATTAAAAGTTAGTTACTTTAAAGTAAGTAGGTACAATATTTTGAAACGTTCGGCAAATATCAATTTTTATCAAAGTTTGTAAGCTCAAACTTTAAGTTAAAACTCCCACAGAAACACTTTATTTCTCTCTTAAAAAGTTTGATTATACCACTTAAATACAAAATAACGAGAGTATAAATAGAAAAGTTACTTGCATGTGTATCTATCTTCCTACTAACAGAAAAGCCGTCACAAATCGATGCGAAAGTTTAATTTGGTCAACAATCATTCTGAAATGATTTTAATACTCATGAACTTCACTAGTTGCGCCCCGTGGTGTCACCCGCGCTTAAAGTAGCCTATGTATTAATCCAGGGTGTCAGCTTCCTGCATACCAAATTTGACCAAAATTGATCCGGCCAGTCCAACGTGAAAAAGTAAGAAACATACACACACACTCACAAACTTTTGCCTTTATTATATTAGTGTGATTAGATCGAAACCGAAAAAATTATGAAAAATAAAAAAAAACTATTTACTACCAATTTTACTATTTATGAACTTTCGGATACATATTAACATTTGAAATTGTTTTTGGTTTTCTATAATTTGGTATTAGCTGAGCGAATAAAGTTTTGAACAGTATCTACCTTAATTTTTTTTTCAGTGTATATCTCGTTATTCCAAATAACTGTTCCATGTTGGTTTGTTAAAAAATTTAAATAACATTAGGTGTCCTAGATGTTTCTGCTCCCGTGTAGATTGTAAAAGCCAATTGAGAAAAAGGGCTACAATGCGACATATATTGATTCTTTTGATTCTCTTTTCCTATCTTCGTCACGCCAAACATGGCCTTTGGGTCTTATGGCCCTGGGCTCTGTCTATCCGTTAAGGGTAAAGACGGGAATGTTTTTACAATGATGCTATCTGTGTACACGATCATAACATATAACATCGTTCAATTGAACTTGTTTGACTCAAATCACATTTATTGAGCATTTGAACAAAGAAACATGAAGACGAAATGAGCAAAGAAACGGGCCATCTTTGTAATTTCTCTATGTTGTAACTTAGAACAATCATCACACATAACATCGTTCAATCGAACTTGTGTGACTAAAATCACAGTGATTGAGTATTTGAGCAAAGAAACATGAAGAGCAAATGAGCAAAGAAACGGGCCATCTCTGTAATTTCTCTATGTTGTAACTTAGAACAATCATCACACATAACATCATTCAATGGAACTTGTTTGACTCAAATCACTGTGATTGAGCAGTTGAGCAAAGAAACATGAAATCGAATTAAACACGCTCAGCCACTTAGGCTGAGTGCTCAGTTTTTTTGCCCAAATTGCTGACTGTTACACTAAACAAAGCTTAATGATAATACTAAATTGATGTTGTTTAGTGGGAATGGTGGTAAAGAGCGATATTTTGTAGATTACATTTTTTGGCTCGATCCTAAAATATTCGGTTTTATAGTGCAATTTTTTTTTAGACTTTACGGGTATCTACTGAAAAGTTGTAAATGGATATGTGAAAAAATTTAAGCCAGTAGTATTTAGAGCTAATTAGGGTTAATAAATCAAAAGTTATAGGCGACCAACTTATAAAATGTACTAGACACATAATTGCAATAGAAAATTAGTTTTTTAAATATTTTTAGTCCCGAGTACTTAAAGTCGGCATTAGCAGCTACGGAACCCTAAACTGCGCGTTGTACGACGCTTGGCCGGTTTTATTTATCTTAGCGCACACCAAGGTAAAAGTGACCTTTGATTAGTTCCTAGGGTCTGTCTACCTCGTTAAGAACAAAGATGTACATCAAGCCCAGATCCTTCTCCCATTCTGCGGTCAGTGTTGGTATTCCAGGAACAATATCCCAATTACGGGGCAGTGAGCAAACTCGTTGCTGAGATGGAGAGAGCAAGATTGTCCTGAATATAATAGTTCATATTGTGCGAGTAGAGCGGGCGAGTAACCGTTACAAGTTCTGACATAATATTCCTGGTATCACTATAATTATATCAAATATCTTGCCTGGTTTGTGTACTTATTTATCTACTAACCATGTTATATATGCATGCACGTAAGTGTAAAATAAAGAAATAAAATATGTTTGGTCAGTGCTTTTTGAAGTGAAAACTTCTTTAGCGGCGTTGTGCACTTTTTTTGGAATGGGTAAAAAATGTTAAACTCGCGTCAGGACACGCTCGCGTCAGGACATTCGAAAATTCGTAAGACGGATGGAGAGTAGACAGCTGGCGCGGCGTAGGAGAGCGAGTATCCCCCTCTCTTTCTACGGCGCGGCGAAAATGTATGCCTGCGCCTGCTGTTTCGTATATCAAAAATGCACAACGTTAATATTCAAGTTTTCACTTCTGCCGGCACTCCCAGAGTGCAACCCGTCGTTTTTTTTTTAGATACATACATACTGAATACTATCACGTTTTTTTCTAGTGGTAGAGTAAGACAGAGAGACTATAGATGTCCAATTGCTACGATGCTGACAGACCTCTGTCGCTTCATTAACACTCATCACACTCTTCTGTCATGCCCGCCTATTACGGACATTTCTTACCTCTGCTTTTTCAAGAATATGTGCAATCTTATAGAGCTGTACAACCGTGACCCAGACTTTCTTATCACATTTGCTTCGTAACCCCTTTAGGTAAATCCACTTTCATTCATCCATTGCTAAAATTCGAATACTGATTTTGTATAAATAGCGGTTTATTATGATAAAATTCTAGTCAAACATTATAATACAGGCAATGTATATTAAATTCAGTGGTTATGGGACCTGGCTGTAAATTATAATACGTATTTCTTATCACAAACTAAGCTTAGGAGACATACCATTATTTTAGCCGTGTGGTTTCCGGCATAGTAGAATAGGACCACTCCAAGTCTTCCCGTGGATGATAGAAGGTGACTTAAGAAATACAAGCTAAACAAAGCATATAAATTATATGCTTTGTTTAGCTTGTATTTCCTTCTATAATCATCAAAAGAACCTCTCCAACCCGTCTGGCCAGCGTGGAGAGTGTAGGCCAAATCCTCTGGCTGCTATGGCCAAGTATGGCTCTAGTAGTACAGAGAGAATGACCTGATGATGATGAAGCTTAGTAGACAGAGCCACTATTTACTTACCAGTGACTTGCCCCTAACTCGTTCAGTGTGAACTTCATCTTAGACTACGGTCATCTCGCTGCTGCAATCGAGTTACACAGCAGTTATGCCTCTTGGACACTAGAGTAGAGTATGCTGAGTAGACAGAGTCACAATTTAATGAATATACTATACAGGCTGTTTTGGGATAGCAGAAACATATATACATACTATCACGTCTTTATCCCTAATGGGGAAGACAGAGAATTTTGAGTCTTGCAGCTCTAAGCCGATAGAGCTTGATGTGGGCAAGAAGGTGGATGAAGGAATCAAAATAGTGAAGGGTTTCTAGCCGCATCGCCTATTAACATTATTCGATTTTTTGCCCTTTCCCTCAATCGGCTCTTACGATCTGCCCGGGAAGAGAAGCAGCTGGTACATTCTAAGTTTTTTCTTTTCTCCCAGACCAGCATGGAAGAATAATAGCTAATCAAAATAGTGATTTGATAGCCGCATGCCAACAAGCCAACTTTAATCTACAGGAAATCAAAAAAGGAAAGGTTGAATCATGTAATTTTAGAGTTTCGTGGTATGGGACATACCACGATTATTATAATATTTAACCCCGACTAAAAGTAGGTATTACGGAAAATTTATTTAAAGAATACACAAAATAAAAGTTGTACCAAGGCACTACTTATCTCAAAAGAGAGCACTACTTATCTCAAAAGAGATCTCTTCTAATTGACCTGTAAGAGAAGATATTATGTTTTCTCTATTTTAGATACTAGATATCAGATACTAGCTCTGTTTTCTACATTACTCTGTGCACGTTGTCCACGTGTTATCACAAGACAGAACAAGTACCAGTAACTAACTGGACATTGGATATACAACCTGATTTCAAACTAGCAAACTTGGGTAATGTGACCTGAATAATTTTCAAAATAATTATTTATCCCGATTTTCTTGTACGACGTGTGGTGACAGCAGAATACGATATGTAACCTAAAGTTAAGTTATACTTTATTGTACATCAAAAAATAACAATTTATCCAATATACACAGAAAAAAAACATACAAATGTATAATGGGCCGTCTTATCGCTAAAAACAATTTCTTCCAGACAACCAACCGAACCTTTACCTTTACCTCTACCATGCCAAAAGGCGAGTAAAGGAACAGGGGAGTTACTCTTTAAAATAATAAGGTAGTCATCCGATAGTGAGCTCCTATTTCTATGTGAAACCAATTAGACTTTATCATCATACATCATTTTCAATGTTGCAACGCGGATACGCAGTAACGTCCGAATTGCGTACCGCTTTTGTAGTAACCCCCCTGGCACTTATACTACAGGTAACGGTGAAAGGGTCACAGCGTCCTGAAAATACATACCGTACTCTACAGCCAAAATATACCTATTTAAAACAATGATTATAATTTATAACATACGACCATACTTACCCCGTCGTCCGTTAGTCGCTTCGCCTACCTAAAGGACGACCTAGACGATAGTCGAAGACTCTAGAAATAATACGTCAATGGATGACGCACTATAAACCAATTTAAATTTCTTGTATCCACTGTCAGGCTAAAAATGGCCTTTGGTTATGGTCCTGGACTTTGTTTGCTAAAAACGTGACTTGTATGTACAAAGGTAAGTACAGTCGGCTAACGAGATACCTGGGTCGGCCCTCTTCCCTTCTGAAGTCTTTCTAAATATACATTTTCATGTTAATATTCATTCATTCATTCATTCCAGCCGCATTACGTCCACTGCTGGACATAGGCCTCTCCCAAAGATATCCAAAATTACCGATCTAGAGCGGCTTGCATCCAGCGCCTTCCAGGTCAGGTCGTTAGACCACCTTTTGGGTGGGTTATGTTATATTATTTTGAGATTAGGAAAAAAATTCAAGATACAGGTATCTCTTAGCCGACTATACAAAGATTACTTAGTAAAGCTATAATATTTAGAAAATTGAATTCATCCTTCTTACTATCACATAAAACGTTTATTTAACCTTAATTTACCTGTTAATTGACCCTTTGAGGTCATCAGCAACAATCCTGAGGTCTCGTTGTCCATTAGATAAAGGGTAAATCGGAGATCAAAGCGTGGCAAATACAGGTGAGCGGCGGTCACCACCAATTTTGATATAACGGGATAAAGACAAAACTAAATAACTATTCAGTTTATTTAAGTAACATTCTATTACCAATATGTACAATTAAAATTAAACTATAGAAACAAATATTATAAATGAAATTGAAATACTTAAATTAATTAAATCTCAATTAAAAAATTAAACCAAAATAAACTAAATATGAAAAATCTTTTCAAAAACTTAATTGTAAATTAGAAATTTAAAATCCTTGATTTAATAAATTTTTTTTGCTACAATTCATTAATTTATTTACTTATTTAAAACCTTTATTAGGCCAAAAGCTACAATATAGGTGGACTTAACGTTATAGCATTTTCTCCCTGTCAACCTTTAGAAAAAGTAACAGATATATTGAAATTATCCGTTTGAATAAATAAATAAATAATAATATATATTCGGGACGGAACAGGTGAAACTTAATAAAAGCTTGTAATATTTATATTGCGATAAGAATTAAGGTCCATTTACACAATGTTAGTTTATTGCTTTCTAACAGATGACTTGCATGGTCTTTACTCTAAGCAAAACGTCAATGATTTTTAGGGTCATCATCATCATCATGACAGCCCTTCCATTTTTAGGGTACACATCATTATTTCCTTAATCAATTTTTTATACAGAAAACGCGTTCTGCGTAGTAGGCATTTAGTCCCAATATTTTTAGCCGCATGGACACAGTACAGGCTCCCGCCGTGCACCATTTAATGACAATCTGCGTTATTAATTATCTCTTTAGTCTTACTTTTATTACTGGCCATGTTTGAACTTGGTCAGAAGCTTAAAAAAATATGAACAGGACATATGACTTAGATTTTTTTTACTCGCGATCTTTTTGATCATTGACGATCTGAGACTTCCGTGGCGTAGTTGTCACTATGCTTGTCCACCACCCAGAGGTCCCGCGTTCGATCCCCGGTCAGAGCAAGTTGGGAAATGGCCTTTTTCAAAATGTTTTATTTGTTATAAAATATAGTATCGTTGAGTTAATTTCCCATAGTACAAGTCTCGAACTTACTTTGGGGCTAGCTCAATCAGTCTAATTTGTCCCTATATATTTATTTTATTAATTTTTTATGTATGTTCATCGATTCTACGAAGACGGCTATACCGATTTGGAAAATTATTTGTTGTTTGAAAGGACATACTTGTAAGTTGGTCCCATAGAAATTTTATAAAAATGATCCCCCAGAAATTTGTTTAGTTAGGGGCTGAAGTCGGCTTTTAGTTTTGAAAAATTATTATATGGATAGGTAGATACACTATCATGTCTTTATCCCTTAATGGGGCAGCAAGGTAAAATTTAAAACGTACAAGCTGCTTCTTTTCCCGCGCAGATCATCAAAGCCCTGCGACGAGAAAATGCGAATTATTTATTTTATTTTGTACTATAATATAAATAATACATATAATAAAACAGTAAAACTTATTTTGGAAAATGGAACACTTGATACATAATTATGATGGTCCAGTTAAAGTATAAGGAAAAATAAAAATGTCGCCTTAAAAAAAGCTGTAAATAGAGCATTTTTTGTTGAGATATAAAAATCGAAGATCTGTAACACCTAACGCAGAACCAAGTTAAATTTATTTGCATAAACATATGCTACATCAATGATCATCTGATGTGGAAATCTAAGAGATCAGGTTAAACTCCACGCGAATGAACTCGCGGGCTTCGGCTAGTATAAAATTAAATAAATATTAACATAATAAATCATAAATGAATATTTTGAATAGTACATTTGGGTCATCATTTTAGGTTGATGTAGGTATATACAATGTCCTTTTTAATTAAGTACAAATATTTTAAGGGGTGATTCAGTCCATCATTCCTAACAACTATTCCCAATAAATGTATATCGAAATACGAAAAAAATATTTTTATTTTCCATAGTACTGATATCACGTGACTAATTCGGTTTGTATGAGAAGCAAAAAAATTTTTTTCGTATTTCGATATACATTTATTGGGAAAAGTGGTTTAAAATGATGGCCTGAGCCACCCCTCTAAATATTTGTACTTAATTAAAAAGGACATAGTATAAGGTCTAATAAAATATACTGAAACAAGACTGAAACTATTTAAGGTATATTTTGTTAGATCTAATATATTATTATGTCATAATATCATCTTTATAGATAAGAAATAGTAAAAAGCGTATCCCAGACTCCAAGGAATAGCACAGCCAAGGATAAAACGGCGAAGGTTTTAAAATGACAAGATTTTTTTATTCATTTACGTTTTGACGTTCCTACTCGGTATCATAAAAGGCTACTTACCTCCTTAACCAAGCCCAAACCACGTGGAGTGAGGGGAGGGGCGAATGGGGGGGGGGAGAGTTCAAAACCAATCAATGTTGCTTAATTGACGCTTTAATGCTGCCTCATTCAACAATTACAGAGGTCTGTCAACTGCCAGGTGGCTAAAGATGGGACACGTTTATCGATAAAGTTATTTCAGCATTTTATTATTTAACCTTTTTCATCCACTGTTAGGCAAATGTCTATTTTAAGATTAGTACTATATAGTTAAATTTAATTTACCTATAAATATAAAACTGGACTAGATATTTCAAATAACATCGAATAATATAAAATAATAGCTGTACCCGGGGGCTTCGCTCCCCGTAGGAATTTCGGGATAAAGAGTATGTCCTTCCCGAGTCTCAATCTATATCCATACCAAATTTTATGTTAGAATGAGCGTGAAGAGATAACAAACAAACAAATAAACAAATATACAAACTCACTTTTGCATTTACAATATTAGGTAGTAGGATGATTCCAAAATCTTAGAATTTACATTCGTTAAAGTAATTAATTTATTGCTTGTTTTGACGGCAATGATACTACTATGTGAGAAGTAGTGAGAATGGAGACAAGTAAAATTGAAATATTTATAATGTTTCTCCTAATTTTATTACAATGACGTAATTTTCTTTGGTAAAGTCTAAATGTTATAAAACTTGTTCAATTTATTTGAACGTGCGATGTAATTATTGCATTCTTTACTGAAACACCAATCGATAGGCAAAACATAGCGACATTTATGATTTTTCCCATCGACACGAGCCAATCACCAACCAATAGGCCAAACATATCGAAATTTATGACATCGATATTATTCTATCGACACGTGCCTCTCCCTACCCACAAATTGTTGTATGGTCGTAGTAGATTAGTCCCCCCCTTACCCAATCAATCTAAACGCAAACTCGCTCAATTTACCGCTGAATTCGCAATTAACCGCTCGTTATTATATCATCGTACTCTCTTTGAAGTCTGCTGCTAAAGGGTTTAATAAATGTTATTTGATTAGAACGTAATCAGTATTGTTTGTCAACTTTAGCAAATTGATTTTGAAAGTAGGTTGTTTATGTTTAATTATTTTTTCGCCTTGTGGTTGCCGACAGAAGAGAATAGGACCACTCAACGTCGTCTCGTAAATGTCGTAGAAGGCGACTTAGGATTTACAATACAATACAATACCAATACTCTTTATTGCACCATAAACAAAAGGAAATACAAAAACAGAAAAAAAGATTAAGACAGAATTATGATACAAAGGCCGACTTATCGTATAGCAATCTCTTCCAGTCAACCTTTGGGTAGAATAGAAGGAAAAGTGAATTTAAAAGCAAAAGAAAGCATATAAACATCAATAGGACCTCTCCAACCCGTCTAGGCAGCGTAGAGTGTGTAGGCCAAATCCACTGGCTGCTCTGGCCAAGTATGGCTCTGGTAGTACAGAGAGGGTTGTGCTACTACAGAGACTAAAACGACCTGAAGATGAAACAAATTAAGTCGTAATGATGATCAGAGTTCGTTTCGTGGACTTAAGTTGCTTCTTCGGTTGGCTCCAATATATTAGCTGCTTCTCTTCATGTGCAGATCGCACTTAACTACCTACCTCAATTTCAGGGGTCCAGTGTTGCCCCATTAAAATAAATTATTTGTAAGGAAACGGAGATATCATTTAAAATTGTCTTGACGAAGCTCTAGATACCCCTTTAAAGGATCACTATTTATATGCATACAAATTTAAGCTATAATATCACATAGCATACTGGTTTAACGTACAATCGTTTTTAAGCATAACGTCCTTTCGCATAATGGAGTACTTATGCATAATAATTTTAAGCATAATGTACCTAAGCATAATCATTATTTAGCCCTAACATTTTAAAGCATAAAAGGATGTAAGCAGGATGTAAGTTGTTTTTGTGTATGTGTTATTTTCGCCCTAAGCTTAAGTCGCTCTCTCCCGTTTTACTCATTTTATTCGTAGAAATACATTTCCTTATTATTAAACTTATAGTTACTATTTCTGTGGAGATTATGCCAATTAACATTATGCCGTAACAAATTAGCCTAAAATATAATTATGCCCAATTACCAGTATGCCAAAAAAAACTTATACCTAAAAACTATTATGACAAAATATTTTATGCCAAATCCAGTATGCCAAAGCATACTAGGACAAAAAAATTATGCAAAAAAAGGGTCCCCTCTTTAAAGTATTTTTTTAAACTACTGTTTTTAGTTTAAACTGAGAACGTGAAGCTTTTCTACGCATATTTGCAAACTATAAATAATGTGCGTTGAAAAGCTTCACGTTCTTATTTTAAACTATAAACAATAGTTTATAAAATAGTTTGAAGGGTTATCTAGGGCTTCATCAAGACACAATTTTAAATGTTATCTCCATTTCGTTTCGAAAAAGGGGCTAATTTTCCGGGGTTCAGTGCATTGGAATAAATTATTTGAAAGGAAACGGAGGTATCATCAAAAATTTTGTCTTAACCAAGCTTTTCAAACTATTTTTTGAACGTATACCGTCTTATTATGAAACGCAGACTATTTTTAGTACTAGGTTTAAACCATTACCCAACCAAATCAAGTTGACATTTTCAGATGAGAAAGTGGCATATTACTAGATGTCATCTTGATTTGGTTGGATATGGATTAAACCTAGTAACAAAGTTAGTCTGCATTTTATAATAAGACGGTTAGAGTTTAAGACGATTGTGTAGTGCCGATACGCGTCGCGAGTAGTTTTCGCAAACGTTTTGTTTCACGCCGCTCTGCCTCCTGATCCGTATGGTGCGATAGAGAGAGTTGCAAGTCCTAGAGGCGATTGCCTGTTTTTTCCTTCTAATATTGTTTCGGGCGGTAAAGTTTCCACTCTGTACACTTTAACGAAATGAGACTTTTTTGGTGTCATTCGATTTGGTACACCTTAATTTAAGGCTGTACAGGAAACCGTACAGCCGTATTTTTTAGTTTAGTTTACCTTTTATAAATTAAAACGCTCGAGATATTTTATGTTTTAAATATGGATATTGCGATGCTTATAACTTTTGTCGTAAGCAATATTTCTTTAAAATGAAGACGTACGGCTCTAGATATACCTATGAATAAAGTATTTAAAAAAATTCTAAATTCGCTTGTATTTAAAGGGGGCTGAGGGGACGTTTATATTTACGTTTTTATATGGAAATTTACAACTACACTTTTTGTGCATTTTTCTTTAATCCCAGACCTGCATGGATAATGGACGTAGGTATTATATTTTGATTCGGCGGTAAATTGTGCTAATGATATTTTTTTACTCAACCCTTTATCTACAAAAAGATCAACCTCCATAATTCAATTCCACAAAATCAATCAAATCGCTATAAAGACCGTTGCATTACAAAATTGAATTTTAAAAATCGAACGTGTCATTAAAAGCCGTTCGCGCGAGTCGCGTGCGCCAATCAAGCGAAGAGTTTCCGAGTTAATTGTCCCACCGTTAAATATTCAGCGGGCGGACGCTGCAATCACGTAAATGTATTACTGCACCGTTGTTTAGCGAACGAAGGGTGGGAATGCACTGTGGTGTTACAAACTTTTTTTGTTAGTGGCCAGAATCAACTAGAAAAAACTCGGACGGACTCGTACATGAAGGGTTCTGTACCTCTATCTAACTCTTTATGCATTTCAGTACGGAAGACTTTCAAGTATTAAGTTAATACCGTTATAGAGATCGGTTAAAAACGCTGAAAAAATAACACGTTTCTTGTATGATCATAAGCTTTTATTTAACTTGCAATGTATCTTGTATGTGTGTATGAATGTTTGTTTAGATCAAATCTTGCGACTTTATGGTAGACGTTGCCTAGGGTCTGATCACGGATACGGAATGTGATCGATGGAACTCAGTAATAAAACGACGCAACTCCATCGAGTTTGGGCTCATTTCATTTATTTTAATACTTACTTTGGCCTTTGGCCTCACAATAAAAGTATGTAAAAAAATGTTTTTATTTTCAAAAAATCTATTATTTTATCTTTTTATTTTTATTATTTTTGATATAGTGGAAAAAGTAATACATGTGAGGGGAAAATTTAAAGTGTCTAGCTTTTACAGTTCAAGAGATAGCGATTTTGACATGATTGAGTTAAAAACGTTGAAAAACACACATTTCTCGTATAACGATGACTAAGGATGTAACTCCTATTCGAATTGTTAGACCAAACAAAAAAGGTTCGTGTTATGTCCCTTTTGTATATAAATCATGTCAGGTCTCACAGTTGTTAATATTCATCATTATCATCATAATCAGGTCTTTTAGTCTCCACTGCAGGAGCACGATCCTCTCTGTACTACCAGAGCCATACTTGGTTAGAGCAGCAAAAGGACTTGGCCTACACTCTCATCGCTGGCTAGACGGGTTGGAGAGGTGTTATTGATGTTTATAAGCGTTGTTTAGCTTGTATTTCCTAAGTCGCCTTCACGACATCCACGGTAGGACTTGGAGTGGTCTTATTCTACTCTGCCGGAAACCACACGGCTTCCAGCAGAGTATCAGAGATCCTTATAGGTAGGACAATTTAAACATGATGAGTTAATGCCTTAAAATTTTGTACCTAAACGAGTTAGGTCAAACACGTCGTCTCATTAAAATAGATCAATATTCGTTTATATATCTATCTACCTACTAAATATGGTTTGAAAAAGACTGAAGTGCCATACATTACCTACTTATTATATTATTTTAATTATGACATTTATAATTAATGAAATTCCTAATTATTTCGTAATTTGCAAATGTATTAATTTAATATTTTTAAATGTATACTTTAAAAAGACATGTAAAGATTTTGTAACCTTATTTAAGTAACTAAAGAAATGGGGTATAATTACCAAAAATAAGGAAGTTTCGAACAACTCAAATCAGAATTTTTTCGAACGTCAAAAAAAACATTAATAAAGAGTAATGACGGATGAAGGTTTATAAAAACTTACTTAATTGGTGGGTCTCTGCTACCTGTGTTCAGTGCCTTTTTTTTTATGAATAATTTTTTTTAATGACGTCGTTTTTTGGAGTCAAATAGAGCTCTTAATATCAGTTTTTCCGCAATAATAAATCATAATCACGTTGATGTATTTTGTCAATGACAAGTGAAATTATTTATTAATTTATTTCAAACTAAAAACCATTCTAATTTTGTAAAAAATTGAGTTCTTTCACTTTCGTTAATTTCCTCCCTGTTTACCAGATCAGGATTTCCAAAATGAGTAATTTAAAGCCTGCATCCACCGTTTTCCAACGACCTTAGGCAGGTCGATTAACCACCTTGTAGGTGGGTGTTCTACGCTTTGCTTACCAGTAAATGGCTGCTATTCGAGAACCTTTTTGTCCCATCATTTAGATTTAGGTTTAATAAAAAAAAAAACCACAAATTATTTGAGATGACTTAAATAATACCAAGATAAAACGAAATATTACTAAGTATTAATAAAAACTAAACTAGATATAATTACAATAACAAGCATCAAATTATATGAAAATATTATATCTAAGTTCCTAATCCTTACTTGATAAAACATATGTAGATAGGTATCATACAAAAGTAGCTAGTTATTCTATTTTTTTTACATATTTACATATTTCAGAAAAAAAATATTGAAATAGTAAACTGAATAATCCATATTTATTTATCCTATAAATGGTAGATTGTCATCCATATGTACTTAAAATAATATATTTTTTAAATTATTTTAAAAAGTTATAAGTTCCAAACTCGATAATCCATATTTATCATACAACGGTAGCTTGTTATCCAAAGTTAACCCTCTAACAGCCGCTCGCAAACAATCACTGAGCTCAACAAAAGAAACGCCACAAAAGAAGTCGCGCCAAAAGAAAAAAAGGGAATTACGCGCTGTGATTGGTCGATCACCGCGTGACGTCACGTTCGCGCCGCCCCCTAGCAACCGACGTTTTACCTGAGATGAGAGCGAGTGAGATCTGCGTTAGTGTGAATAAGACAAAGTTATATTGACGATGCGTTTTCTGATTTTGAAACGCTTTATGTTGAACTAACACTACAAACCAAATTAAACTTTATACTATTGCGTATAAGGTTGAAATTTCGAGAGAAAGTATGGAATATTACGCTCGTAGAGAGATAAAAGGATGGTCAGTTGGAAAAGCTGTTATTGTTTGGTTACGGGTTAACCGATTTGGTTAAATTTGTGTGTTAACAGGCAGATGTCTGGCGATTTTCCGTCTTTTTCCCTCTAGTATGATAGGAGGAAGATGAGGATAGTCTAATTGGCTGTGTATTGATTAGTTTGATTAATTCCAACTGAGTTCATTAGAGTCTACCTAATTGGAAATTTGTCGTGACTGGCAACCTACATTTCACCTGTATTTTTAAAAATGTTTTTAACTTATTTAGAGTAGAAATGTATTACGTATATATATAATGGTATAGAATAAAAATACTACTTCTAAAAATATAACTTACAACTCAGAAATAGCAGTAAAATCAACGCACGGAAAAGTAAAACTAAGTTTGATTCCACAACAAAAACCTCCTTATCTCCACAAAACGGCAAGACGCAACTAGCAGACGTAACAAGTCATAAACTCAACCCTCAAACATCACTAACAAACTGCCAGAGACGCTCTAACACCCAGCACAATCGGTCCAATCAAACCGAAAAAAACTATTCAAGCATCACCTCTCAAAGGACTCGGGGGAAAATGCTAATACGCCGCTTCTTACTTCTTACCAAACAAAATCACTTCGCGACCCCAAATTTCGCACTTTCAATGGGCAATTTCGCTCAGCCCCCCTTCGGTAAGCCCCGCCTTAGCCTGTCCCCGTATTGTAGCCCCGTAAGTCGCTCAGTGACGCGCGCGCCCTCAATCGGAATGGACGCTCCCGAAGACCGCTTCTTCGGCAGTCGAACGCCCGAACGCTCCGATACGAACTCCCCACGATCTCAAATGAGTAGTCCAAACTCAACCTCTTCTATAAACGTTACAGACCAGTCGATATCTTTGTCGCAGCATCAGCAGAACTTAGAGACTTTAAATCGCATGGGAATGTTTTTCCATGCCCAGCAAATGCATTTAAATCAGAGTTTTGACGCGGTTAAGTCTAGGTTAGCGTTTACACAAGTGCCTAGTGTTAGCCAAGGGCCCAGACATACGATAGACGCTATATTAGGGTTGAATGGTGGACGGCCAGTTAGAGTGCAGAGTGACTTTGAACAGAGAACGGAGAGAGACTGTGAGGCGGTGCCGGTTTCGCCGGGGGCGGTGGAGAGTGCTGGTAAGTTTGTTTGACTTAAAATGGAAATGTTTATTCGTCGGTAAATATTTAATTTAGCTATTGATTGATTGTACAGCAAATGATAGCATCATAGTTTTCGTAAAGCTAAGTTTAGTGCAGATTCCTAGGCTCCAATGCAGAAGAAATGGTAGCTAACTATAATGGCAACAATCTAGTCTATAGTCATTTCAAATTGATGTAAAAAGTGTGTTTACAGGAAAATTATGTGGTTTTGGTCACTTTTTTGTTCATATTAAAGTGGAAAAATCTAAAAATTAGATCTTTTTATATTGATGTACCTGTATACCAAAATTTGGCGCTTTCTTAACATTTTGTATATGACACAATAAATAAAATAATTTTAATTCGTATTTTTTTATGCCTAGCTAATTGAATAATTTCCAAATAAATTAAAAGTCATGTTTATTAGATATCAAAAGTGTGTAGCGGCGGTAGAGGGTTAAACAAATTTTAAAGTAACATATAATATACAAAATGATATCTAATACAATAACGGTCGTTATTGCTAGTTATTTATATTACAATCTTAAATAATGCAACAATGATTGCCATAATTAAATATATAAATATTTCTTCGGTGCGTTTAGAGATTTCAAAAAAAAAATTATTCCATAACTAGAAAAAATATCATAGGTAAAGGTAGAGTTAATTTTCTATTAAAAAAAAACTAAAATGAAGAGTAAACAGGTATCATTGAATTTTTATAGCAAACTTTTTTTTTAGGTATTTTATTAGTGCTGATGAAAATACAAAATATCGGAAGCGCTGATAAATGAATAAAAAAAGTTGTTTATTAACAAATTTAGCTAAAATGTCTGGCTGTTATTATTAATCTTCTTAGGTAAATAAATGGTTGAAACCTACTAAAGTAAGTGTTAGTTTTAAAATAAGACAAACATTTTAATTCAAACATTTTTCGATAGTATTTTAACTCAAGTTTAATTTGTTTAAAATTTTCGATTCTCAAATATTTGCAAAAAAGTTTGCAAATATCTCGCCAACTGGGGCGTGATTTGCGGCTTCGCCGTATTTACAAATAATATTCATGAAAATAATTATTATGCCTTTAAAGTTGTAGGTAAATAAAACATTCCACTGCCAGGAAAATAAAACAAAACGCTTTTACATAAATTATTTACTTTTATTTTATTTAATTATTAACTGTCACCTATGTGATCAAATGTTATTTAAGTTACAGAATTACTTACATGCCAATCTTGTAGGGTTCGCTTATTTTTTCAAAGATAAAATATACGCTACGTTTTTATTGATTATTTGTTTTTTATCCAGTAAAAACAAAGAAACACACAATCAAATATTTTCTCTTTATAATATTAGTAATTATTGAAAAAAAGAACAGAAGTTTTCTTATAATCTCCATGATTTTCGCGGTTCTACGGATAGGCGTAGCGGCTACGTCGTAGCGTAGGTAGGTGCTACGCGGCCCGCCCCGCCCGCACGCCTACCGCTACCGCCGCCGACGGACTAAATCTTTACAAAATATTATTATATTATAAATGATAATAAATTATTATATATTTTATTGGTTCATGTAAGTACACTTGAACATTTACAAATTAAACATTATAAAAGTAAACTTAAATATGTGCTACTTATTTCTAAAGAAATTTATTCTACTAGACCCGCGAGAGGAAATAGGAAGAAAGAGGTAATTGGTGTGTAAGTGCAATACAAAAATAAATATCTTTACAAGATACTTAAATAAATTTAAACAAAAAAAATCTACGTAAATACATCGATAAATTTATTCTTGTATATAAGAATATATAAGAAAATATTTCCAAATATGATGACCAGGATGATAAAGACAGATAGTAAGTAATCATTTACTCCTTTCTTAAATATCTTTTTGGTTTTAGAATCACGAATTTTCGGTGGTAGCTGATTCCATAGCCTAACTGCTTGCACGAAAAAGGTAGTGTAGGATGTATTAGTAGTGGGTAGGAATCATTATCATCATCATCAGGTCTTTAAGTCTCCATTGCAAGAGCACGACCCTCTCTGTGCTACCTGAGCCAAATTTGGCCAGAGCAGCCAGAGGACTTGGCTTTCACTCTCCTCGCTGGCCAGACGGATCGGAAAGGTCTCATTGATGTTTATAAGCTTTGTTAAGTGTATTTCCTAATTCGCCTTCTACGATATCCACGGGAAGACTTGGAGTGGTCCTATATATACTACACTCTGCCGGAAACCACACGGCAAAGTGGGTAATAGATATAAAATAATGTAATATCTTGTCTTATTTTATTAAACTAGATTGTTATTGTCTTTTAAATAAAATAACTTGACATTATTTTGATTAAAGTAGATTAAACGGATTAGTCGCTGTTCGTGCGTCCATAGTTTTATGTAAACAACAGCGTTGGTTGCGGTTCGGGCGTTCTACAAAATGACAAAAAAATGTGATCCTAAGATGGTAGCGGTTCGTGCGCTCAACTAAATTACATTATTGCAGTGGTTGCGTTTCGGGATCTCTTCAATAAACTTAGCGAGGATAGTCTATCGAAGAGATCCCGAAACGCAACCACTGCAATAATGTAATTTAGTTGAGCGCACGAACCGCTACCATCTTAGGATCACATTTTTTTGTCCTTTTGTAGAACGCCCGAACCGCAACCAACGCTGTTGTTTACATAAAACTATGGACGCACGAACAGCGACTAATCCGATTAAACTAGCAAATAAATTTTAAAAAATAATTAACATATTCGGTTCGTCAGCTTTCGCGCTTATAAATTATAAACACATATATTTTTTAGATTTTGTTTTACTCTTTTTAGTTTATTATATTTTGTTTTTAGATTAAATAAAATAAGGGTATTTAATAAGCAATTTAATTTTTTTAACTTTTAAGAAATCTATACGTTTCTATTTAATAAAAATACATAGGTACTAAAAATAGCTGATTTAATACAAAATAAACTGCATAAAATAGGAAATACAACATCTTTATAATTTTTACATGAAAATTATAAAATTTTATAAAGGAATTATTTTTTTAAAGATTTGGATTGGACTTTTTGAATTTTATTTTATTTGGACTATTATTGAACAATAGTATAAGGATTATATAAATCGAATAATGCGTTAAAATAATAATTTAAGGGTTAAAAATATAAGAGGATAGTCAAAAACGGAACACTCTTGAACGGAGCATCAAATTTCCGGAGTCGGCTTGCAACGTCACCGCTAAGTACAAATCATACCAAGCCGTGATGTCATGTGAAATTTAAATGCGCTGTATCTTTGTAATTTTTGTTTCTAGCACAATATTTTTTAATAATCTTACCGATGGGTCAAATATATTTTCCCATTCGTCATGACGCCTATTAGCAAGATTTATAAGTCATTAAAATTAGTAGTAAGTATTTTTTTATTCGCTAATGTTGACGTTAATCCCTATTTATACATACATACATACTATCACGTCTTTATCCCTAATGGGGCAGACAGAGCGTTTTGGGTCTTGCGGCTCTATGCACAGCCCAGGGCCGCAAGACCAAAAAGCCAATTTTAGCGTCATGGTGGGCGAGAAGATGGAAAAGCAATCAATACAGTGATGGGTTGCTAGCCTCATCGCCTGTTGATATGATTCGCATTTTTGCCCATTCCCTCGATCGGCTTTTACGATCTGCGCGGGAAGAGAAGCAGCTGGTACATTCTAAATTTTTTCATTTCTCCCAGACCAGCATGGGAGTCCCTATTTATATTCATAAATATTCATTTATTTGTATGTATATTATAACGCAACTGATGACTTTGACTGCAGGCAAATGCGCTGTGTGAGTTTTCCAATAGAGAAAGCACACACGGTGCGTGTTACGGCAATCAATGTGTGAATTTTCCGAGGTTCGGCTGCTGAAAACGCTGAGATCGCCAAGCGCCGCAAATATAGTTCTTTAAATAATGACTATATTTTTGTGCCGTTTGGCCTGGACACTTTCGGACCTTGGGGCCCCGGTGCCAGGGGTCTCCTTAAAGAGATCTCTCCAAGACTGATCTGCGCCGCTGGTGAATCAGTATTGCGATCCAACGTGGCATAGTGCCAGCGTTCTTGGCACTATGCCACGTGGGCACGACTTTTTAGACTAAATTAATAGTTAACTTTTTTCTGTGTGTATATTTGTACATATGTAGTTTTTTTCTTTTTTCTTTCTTATTTTAATAAAATAGGCAAAATCTGTAAAAAAAAAGTGCTGCCTTCATTTGAAATGAAACGGAGATGTCATTTAAAATTGTGTCCTGACTAAGCCCTAGATAACCCTTAAAACTATTTTACAAACTACTGTCTACAGTTCAAAGTGGAAACGTGAAGCTTTTCTTCGCACATTTGCAAAAAAAAACTATTTTAGGAGCACTATTTTGTTTGTCAATTTGCACATTGTCATGAGCACTCCTAAATGACTGAATTTGAAGGATTATTTATTGTGTTCAAATAGTACGTACCGAGTACTGAGAGACTGCATAACGACCTCCGTGGCGTAGTGGTCAGGTCACCATGCTAGTCCGCCACCCAGAGGTCCCGGGTTCGATCCCCGGTCAGTGCAAGTTGGAAAATTGCCTTTTTCAAATTGTCCTGGGTTTTGGATTTTGTATATATATGTATTAATTAAAAAATATAGTATAGAGTTAGTATCCCATAACACAAGTCTCGAGCTTAGGTACTTTTGGAGTCAATCAATCAAAGGCTCAATCAGTGTAGTTTTTCATAAAAAAAAGAAAAGAGTGTACTTAACTATATATTTTTTCTCAATTTGTATTTATAAAAAGTTTGGTTTAGACTAAGGGTTTAAATCGTCCTTTTCTAGTCAAGGCTAGGTGGAATAAAAGCCACATAATCACATTCCCCGCACGGCGCGACTTTCATACACGAAAACGATACATATTGCATGAGATCAACGTGTACCTGTGTGTAATAAAGAGTTACAAGTCTCTAGGGACTAGGATGGAAATATAAATTTAAGGAAATACTTGTATTTTTCGGGTTCCAGTGCTGTCCCCATTTAAAATCAATTATTTGAAAGGAAACTGAGATCTTGCCGTGTGGTAGAATAGGGCCACTCCGAGACCTCCCGTGGATGTCGTAGAAGGCGACTTAGGAAATACGAGCTAAACAAAGCTTATAAACATCAATGAGACCTCTCCAACTCATCTGGCCAGCGTGGAGAGTGTAGGCTAAGACCTCTGGCAGCTCAGGCCAAGTTAGGCTCGGGTAGTACAGAGAGGGTCGTGCTCCTGTAGTGGAGACAAAAAGACCTGATGATGATGATGATGATTAAACGGAGATAGCATTTAAAATGTTGTCTTGACCAAACCCTAGATAGACATTCAAACTATTTTATGAACTACAGTTTAATGAAAAACGTTAATGTATTTAGAGGAGGTCGGTGGCTTGGCGGGAGTGTGCATTACTAGCGCTTTTACAAGTAAAGCGACGCCGGGCGTGGTCCGCACCTGGATGGGTGACCACAAGTGTCATAAAATTTTCTCGAGCTCCTCCGTGCTTCGGAAGGAACGTATAAGCCGTTGGTCCCGGCTGTCATCTTTGTATGGCAGTCGTCAAGCTATGTCAGATGCCTTTAGGCGTCCTGAAAAAATTTACATCAGTGTTGGCCACTTACACACACGAAAAACAAAACGAAATGTAAAACGTAAAGCTTTTCTTCGCATATTTGTGAAAAGCGGCCACTTTTGGCCCGAAAAATGAATGTCTACTTAAGACCGGTATAGATTAGTATAGTCTTTAAGGCGTAAGCTCAGCTTTGCATTAGTGTGATAAAGTGCCAAAGTAGTTAGTCAAATTTTTTTATAAAAATTAAATCAATGTTTTATTACTCAGAAATAACCATTTTGATTATAAAAAAAAAACAAAAAAAAAATACCACATGTAATATATATTATACATTTATTATATTATTTGTATCTCCTTTTGGAATCACGAGTCTTTTTCCCTAGATCTTTGGGAGGGTCCAATTCGTAGAGACCCTTTGGAGAAGTTGTTTTAAGGTGGGGCTCCCGCCAAAAACCGTTCCTGGATATACGAAAGAAAGAGAAGAGGGATTCGGAGGAGATATTTTTTGTTTTATATAAAATATTAACCAAAAACATACATACATACATACCATCACGTCTTTATCCCTAATGGGGCAGACAGAGCATTTTGAGTATTGCGGCTCTAAGCAGATAGAAACTCAGGGCTGCAAGGCCACTTTTAGCCTGATGTAGGCAAGAAGGTGCACGCATCGCCTATTAACATGATTCCATTTTTTACCCATTCCCTTGATCGGCTCTTACGACTTACCAAAAACATACATCAAAATAACCTATATATTTTATAAATACATCATAATATGCTGGATGGACAGAGCATTTAGTTTTGCGGCTTTAAGCAGACAATTCGTTTTGGAAATCCTTGGGGGAGGCCTATGTCCAGCAGTGGACTTCCTGTGGCTGATATGATGATGATGATGATGATGATGACGAAGCAGACAATGCCCAAAGGCAACTTTAAGTGTGATTTTGGGCGCGAAGATGAAAAGCTATCAATATAGAGATGAGTCGTATCGCCTATCGCATTTTCGCCTATTCCTTCGATCGGCTTTTACATCTGCTTTAGCAGAGAAGCAGCTGATACATTCTTATATATAATTAAGATGCTTTCAGACATACAAACACGTTTAGATTGTACGGTAATTTAACTATTTGGTTCAAAATAAAATGATTGATTCAATAATCGATCCAATCGGGTATTTCTCAAGAGTTACTTACTGCTAGAAAGTATTGACGTGTAGCATCCGGTGTTAATACGTAACTACAAGTAATGATATAGTATGTCTTAATTTTGAGTATAATTGCCGTGAGATAGTTTAATGGTTTGCTGTTTAGTGTACCTACTTTTTAGGGTTCCGTAGCCAAACGGTAAAAAATAGGACGTCCGTCTGTCTGTCTGTTTGTCTGTCACCAGGCTGTATCTCATGAACCTTGATAGCAAGACAGTTGTTTACACGGATGATGTATTTTTTTTTTGTTGCTATAACAAGAAATACTTAATACAAAATAAATATTTAAGTGCGGCTCCCACAAACGTGTTTTTAGGTACGGAATCTAACGAGTCGAACTCGCCCTTAAATTACCTTAATAATAAATATATTAATACTTTTGCAAATTACAAAATCAATTATTTTATAAATTATCACAACCGGAATCGGGTGCATGGTTGCTCGCACTCCCATCACCTCACCTGGGCACTTTGTTAGATGATGACTCATTGCGTGTGGCCGTGGCGCTCCGTCTGGGCTGTAGAGTATGTGAGCCACACGTGTGCATCTGTGGGTCCCGGGTGGAAGCGGACGGTCATCATGCCCTGAGTTGCCGTCGCTGCTCAGGTAGGTTCCCACGGCACCATGCGCTTAACGATATAGTTCGCAGAGCTTTCGTTGCTGCCAGTGTTCCCTGTATTCTGGAGCCACCGGGCCTAAATAGGTCGGATGGAAAGAGACCTGATGGACTTACCCTAGTGCCATGGAAGCGAGGCAGATGCGTGGTCTGGGATGCTACCTGTGTCAGTACAGTTGCACCCAGCCATTTGAGTCGGACTGCCTGTACAGCGGGGGCGGCTGCCGAGGAAGCGGCGGAGAAGAAGCGGCTGAAGTACGCTGCAATGGAGCCACAATATTGTTTTGTGCCCATTGCCGTGGAGACAATGGGCAGCTGGGGCTCTGATGCCAAACGCCTAATTAGGGAGATCGGGCACCGCATAGCGGAGAAAACCGGTGACGTACGCTCTGGATCGTTTCTGGTGCAAAGAATGTCCATAGCAATACAGCGTGGCAACGCGGCTAGTGTTTTAGGTTCCTTTGCACCGGAAACGCTAAGGAGTGGATTGTAATTGTGTATGTAAGTGTATTTAGGATATTCAAAAAATGTTAAGGGGTGACAATTTTATTATTTTTATAAATTATACATTACATAATTAATTTGGAAAATGTATATTCAAAATATACTCAAAAAAAATCATAACATGAAAATGTATATTTATAAACACTTCATTAAAACCTTTCTGAATAGACATTTTCATTATTATCATCATCATTTCAGCCGCATAACATCCACTGCTGGACATAGAACTCTCTCATGGATTTCCAAAATGGTAGGCCATTTAGGAAATCCATCTAGAACGGCCAGGGTCCAGCGCTTTCGAGCGACCTTGGTCAGGTCGTCATACCACCTTGTGGGTGAGTGTTTTTAAGCATAGTGTATGTAAGCATAACGATGTTAAGGCATAACATTATAAAGCATAATTTTATTTAACAATAATAATGGTGTCAAACCATAATTTTGTATTAACATGAACCTCACTTCCCTTCTTCCTCACAGTGATTCCGGGTGCTCATTTAAAAAATAACTTGAATCTAACTTCGGATCTGCCCTCACAGTTGTTTCAGATCGTATAAAATTACTTCAACCTAACCTCCCTTCTGCCCTCATTGTTGTTTCGGGTGATCACATTTTTTTACATTATGATTGAAAATAAACACTTAAAAAAACATAATATTTTTCTGTTATAAAAAATGTTTAACTAAAAAATGATTCCTAAATACTATTAGTCTTATAGTTATTATGAGTACAAAAATTATGCGAATTAAAATTATGCCAAAGAAAATTAGATCAAAAGTTATTTATGCCAAAATTACCATGCCAAAAAACTATCATGTCGAAGAACTATTATGCCAAAATATTTTATGCTAAAACAGTATGCCAAAGAACAATTAGGACAAAACCAATTATGCGAAAAAAAGGGATCCCAAGAGAAAATTCTAAATATAGGTAGAGGGCCGGCCCAAGTAACTCGTTAGCCGACAGTACATAGGTAAACCCTATTTCACGGACAACACGAAATCTACATATATCTATCAAAGTATGGTATTTACCTATAATTACAGTCCCTTTTACGGACTATAGCTTTAAAACAAGACGTAAGTGACGTCATGACATTATCTTTTGTATCAGAAAGCTAATGGACTGACCGACTGTGAAACTACAGGCTGATGCTATTTTACGAAAATATTGTATGTATGTATTATGCTTTTAAACTGACTTCCTAAAAGAAGGAGGTTATCAGGTCGTCGAAATATTTTATTTATTTATTTTATGTAAGTACTTATGTTCATCGAGATGCCTGAACCAATTTGGAATTATTTTTTTTGTATGCCGTTACGCACAAGACGCGCGCTGGACTTTGCGCGTCGTGTGCGTTACTGCATATGTTTCCATGGGTTCTATTTCCGCAGACTAAAAAGTGCGGCGCGGATTAGTCTGTCGTCTGCGTTAGGCCTAAAGTTTTATTAAAATCGGTTGTGTAGGTTGGGGATAAAGTCGTTTTCAGTTTTGAAAAATTATCTTCGTAAGAGAAAGGGGCAGCATTGCCAAACAAAGCGGCAATGCTGCTAGCCTTCTGAGCATGTTATCACGGGACAGATATTTGCCAAGGCTTTTTAACTTACAAGTAATTTAAGTTATTAGTTCGTTTTCTTGTTTAAAACTATGTAAATGTTTAAAGTGGTATTTGGGAAACTCAATAGTCCCGTAACCTGTGACTTTTCTGTTAGCAATAAGGATAAAATTAAGAATAAAATAAATTAAACGTACGGACAATTTAAATCACACAGATTGAGCTAGCCCCAAAATAAGTTCTTACAGATACTATATTTAATAACAAATACTTATTTAGATAAAAATCCCAGGTCAATCAGAAAAAGAACATTTTCCATCTTAACCTGACCGGGGATTGAACCCGGGACCTCCAGTGTGACAGCGTGGCATGATGAACACTACTGGTCGTCAGCTAACGAAATTAATACGTGCTAAACTTTGCGTGCGTACGAAATTGCTGAAAAAGCGCCCTTCAACCTTCTCGATTGCAATGTATAAAAAAAATTGGGGTCGGGGGGGAAGGGGCATGGGCTTTAGCCTATTGATAAGTCCGCCTCTGGCTGCTAAAGATAACATTAATAAGTGCTTTGTATGTATAATCAATTAAGTATAAAAATAAGTTAACATATATGTTAACATATATGTGAACATCCTGTACATCGTAGTCAGTAGCCACTCTGTCTCAATCGAGATTAATATCATTAATGCATTTTACAAAACGAATCTGTTTATTTGTAATGTACTTTATTAGAGAACATCTTTCATTTTGTTTTAATTCTTTGCTGACGTCCGTACATAATTAAAAGTACATGCAACAAAAAAGTAGTATTCTTATCTTGGTAGCAGTAATGCAACTGTTTCTTAATCTGAGATTGTAGTCAGTATCATATCTTTATTTACTACGAAGAGGACCGTCCAAAATGTTCAGGTCACTTTTAGTGTCAGAGAAGAGTGTTTTCTTATTTTTCGTGTGCGAATGTAGCCTAGGATGGTGTCAGAATTTCCGAGCTTCCTAGGCATCTATTTATTTAATAATTACATTGCATTGCACATGATCCATTCCATACAACCAAGAGACGTTTTTTTGAAATCACTTGTCACATTACGAAGGGTATGCGCGAGCGTTTCCAAACGGGCGCATTTTTGAATCGGTAGTTTGCGAAGGATTTGCAACGAGTGGTCTTGACCACTCGTAATTTTGACATTTGTAGCATAGATATGTCATCGAAACCAATCATGGTAAATCCGTTTCATTTCACGTTGCTTTTTTATTCATGTTCGAATTTTTAGAAAAGCATAGACAAATTATCGATGTTTTCTGCGTAAAACAATATTGTTTTTCGCTGACACGACGGTTTCAAAAATACGATCAATTTGTACTTTACGCGAGCAGTGAGTTGGAAAACTACACTTTTGTGTTTCGCTGAGTCCGTAAATGCAAAATAGCACTCCAAATCTAACATGCTTGATGACTGCCATACCACAAAATTAGAGTTCTCGTATTACCTACATACAGAACGGAATCTTCTAAGGCCCCGCGCAATATGCGTCCCCGTTGCCTGTCCCTACACTTCTCCCCCATTCTCGCCTTGTCGTCCTCGCTCGCACCTCCTCCCCGTTCTCCTTGTGGAGGGTGTTGAGCGGTCGGCTGCGGGCGCCTGGCCGCCGCGACAAGGCGAGAATACGCTATTTTCCAACAAGTCAACTCAGATACTTTTTTCTAAACGTCAAAACAAACAGTTTCTATGGGATTTTGTATGAAATACAGGCAGATGACGTCATAGATTTTTGGGGTCAAATAGTGCTCTTATTATCAGTTTTTCTGCAATAATAAATTAAAAATCACGTTAAAATGGATGTTTTAAAAGACAAGTGACTTTATTTTTCGCCGTTTTATTTTGTTATCAGTACAAAATAATTTATTTTTGACTTAGGAAAATACCCAATGGGGGAGAAGTGTAGGGACAGGCAACGGGGAAGCATATTGCGCGGGACCTTAGGAGATTCCGTTCTGTATGTAATACTTATATTCATTCTGTGGCCATGCGATGATCACAGCCGGGATTAAAGACTTGATGTAACTTGTGAAGTAAGAAAGAGCTTAAGAAATATTTACTTCGTTAGATTTTTAGGTTACAATTCTCTAATTTTGATCCTCCGATGCAAAAAGAGAGATTGAGAGAGAGAGTGTCTAATATCTGTATATCTGTCTATATTTATGATGAGGTTTCTTTATTTAAAGGCTGACGTAATCGAGATGGTTCTTATCCACAGTTGTGTCGGTGGCTACTTAAAACTCCAATTTTATTTCTCGCCTGAATTTTTCTTCTCTAAAGATAAAAATGCATGACAGCTTTCATCTATGCTGAAGACTAGTAAAAGAGAAAAAGTGGAACCTGTAACACGTTTGCTGCCAACAACGACTATACTCTTAGTAAAACTATAAAATATACATTGTTACTTGTAGAAATACCAGCAGTGAACGTGTTATGAACATGTCTGACGTAAACTATTGTGCGGGCATAGATTTGCAGGATTCATAAAAAGGTCTTTACAAGTTAATTCTAATTTTAACTAAGTAAACCATTCTATAAATTTTGATTTCCAAGATGGCCGCTCCATCCAATTAGAGAAACGAAACACAAAGTCACGCTCATAAACTATGTTTAACCCAAAAATAATCGGCCGTAAAACACGACTGTGTTTAAATCTGATTAATAAACAAAACAAGAAACGAGGTCACCCCGAGGTCATTTTAATTTGTGTGAAATTAATAATTAGTTAATCGAGTTACCTTATCTGATGGAAGTTACGTGCGTGGACCCTTGCCTTAAGGAAGGAATGTGTGTCAAGCTTGCGAGCTGCGTTTCTTGCAGTGGTATTTTTTACTATGGCAAATAATAATATAACATTTACTAGCTATTACCGCAGTGGTACCAGCCTTTTTTTTTAAGTAAAGAGATTCAGCTGAAAATAAAGCATAAAAATGTAATTATTAATTAAATAAATAATATTAGTAAAAATAATCTAGGTAAGTCACTAACTTTAATTTGTAATATCGGCAGGATAAGACTGTTTTCTTTATCTTTAAATCTCGTTTTGGGTGCTTATTTCAAGCTGGCTTTTTGTCAAGTTTTTTGTTAGACATTTATCCAATATATTTAACTGACCAATAAAACCTAACCTGAACTCGTACATAAGTGTATAGGTGTTAAGGTATCTATGAACAAACAGGTCTCTACATCTTGCCAGTTCAATATTAGTTGACCAAAGAAATATTATTTTTCTACCTCAGTACTTAATCTTAAGATTCTGTAAATGCAATACCTAATAGAACCTTTTTCATGTCGTCCGACTATACGACACTCCTTTATCCCGAACGGTGCAAAGAGAACTAAGGGTTATACGTCCCGTTTAGCAAGATAGGTAGTGGTCGTTAAGATGGAAAAATGAAATAAAAAATAGTGATAGGTTTCTAGCCGCATACTCAATATTAAAACTAGTGGCATTTCATCTCAATCCCCTTGTGAGAACAGCCACAAAGATATTAGATAAACAAATACTTGACTGTTTAATCGAAATGTAAATGTCACTCCTAAAGACGATTAAGAAATCAAGATCAATACTCGACGTGACAAAACGTCCCTTCATTGTACAAGCCATGTCACAGATTGAGTGTTCAAAAGTCAAAACACGACTAATAACTACATCTTTCTCACTCTCACTCAACCAAAAAGAAAGAGGAAGCATCAAGATTCCCTATACAGATTACAAGCGAGCATACAAAACAAATAAAAATATTATGGGCAACGCATTAAGACTTATCACGATACAATCTTGTAGTTTTTTTGTTATAATTATTGATAATCTGGCAACATTGAGCATTATCGTTCATAATGGCTTGTCTTGTAGTTTTTTTTACTGGCAACCCTAATCATGTGTCAGATTTGCTGCGTTTTAATGAATTTCAAGATGGCGGCCGGGTTTTTTGGCGGGCATTCTCGACGGATTTCAATTTATTAATTGGTTGTGATTAAGTCGATTTCGTTTTTATCGACGCCGACCAATTGTTTAATACGTGTAGTCTGACAGGTTAATGACTCGATATGTTAATCATAATTTCTTTGTAGGCTATTAATCGAGTTTGTGAATTAATTGCAGCGAGAGAGTGTTGCTTTACAGATTGGGGCTACAGCTCGCTTCTTCGTTAATTAATGGTAGTTTTTACAATGGTACCTAAAGGCTCAGTTGTACATATCATTATTGACAGTTACGTATTGCACGCCTTAAGCAGAGCGATGAGTTCTTAAAATGTCAGGGTCAAGCTTTTTTCTTGATTCAAACTGTCTCTATTATAGTCATATTGCACTTATACACATGAAGTTTTATAAACATATAATACTTGTAGAAAATATTTGTCAAGCATAAAATATTTAAAAAAAAATCGTGGATGTCTGGATTTATGTATGGACGCATGTGCTATGATTACGTTTGAAATACTTTACATGTAACATTTTTTAATAGCTTCTTCACGTCATGGGATTGTTTCCATTGAAAATGGATATATTCTCTTTTTCTTTCTTTTATTTGGGTTCATGAAGCAAGCATGAAGTTTCTCGTAACCAGACCTATATCAGGTCAGAAAATAAGCATTGCCATACAACATGGTTATGCTGCTAGGCTTCTGGGCACAGTGTGGTTACCGGCAGAGTAGAATAGGACCACTCCAAGTCCTCCCGTGGATGTCCTAGAAGGCGACTTAGGAATACAAGCTGAACAAAGCTTATATACATCAATGAGACCTCTCCAATTCGTCTGGCCATCGTGGAGAGTGTAGGCCAAGTCCTCTGACTGCTCTGGTCATGTATGGCTCTAGGAGTACCGAGAGAGTCGTACTCTTGCAGTAAAGACAAAAACACCTGATAATGATTACTAACATTTGAGTTTTTAATTTACCTCGCAAATAAACTAATCCAACACTGAATTTATACCTACAGCAACAATTTACACCTACTATCTCTACATGCCATCAATATCACTCCGCCGGCATGCTAAATTTGAATATAATTGCGTTACAAGCGATCAGCATTTACCATAAACAAACATACTGGTTGATTTATTGGGCGTTGTCTTGTACCGGTAATTGCTGTAAATTATGTTTGCTTCATGGAAATCCTTGGGTAGAATACGTATTGTAGGACTTGCTTAAGCTTTTTAATTCAACATTCAAATGTTTGTTTAGTAATTAGATCTTCTTCTCCTTCTTATCGTGTGTGTTAGTGACTAACATTAGTGTCAGAGTTTTTAAACCGCCTTAAAGGCATCTGACATGGTTTTAAGTAACAACTAATGTCAAAGACAGTGACCGGGACCGACGGCTTAACGTGCCCTCCGAAGCACGGATCATCTTACTTATCAGACAATCAGGTGATCAGCCTACAATGTCCTAACCAAACTAGGACAACAACACAAAGTCGTTGCCCCCGCCGGGAATCGAACCCGCGACCTCCGGGTATGAGCCAAACGCTCTAACCACTACACGACGGAGGCAGTTAAATTTTAGATAAATTAGATCTTTACAGGCACTTTTACACGTCAATAAGTGTAATTTACATTACATGTAGTGTATATTAAAGACTAATTTATTAAGGGTCCCCCGACCCTAGACCAAAATACAACTTTCCATACAAACGTAGTCTACGTTTTATTTCAAAACGACATGTCCGATTTGGGCAAAATTTTGTAATTTCAAAGATATTGCAATTATCTAGGTTTATAACTAGTTTCCGACACTAAAAATATGAACTTGAAATAGATTTATATCATTTTTGACCATTAGTATGGGAAACTTCTAAATCGTTATATTTTCTTTCCAGTTCATAATTTTACTATAGGAAACCAGTTATAACCCTAGATAATTGCAATTTCTTTACAATTACCAATTTTTACCGGAATCGACATGTGGTTTCAAAATTAAACGTAGACTACGTTTGTATGGAGAAGTCTAGGGTCGGGGGACTCTTAAAGAAAAGCTACTGATGCTAGCTTTCAAAGTATTTTATGAACAACTGTTTATCGTTTAAAGTAAGAACGAAGCTTTTCTACGCATAGCTTGAAGGGTTATCTAGGGTCTTGGTCGAGAAACAATTTTAAATGATATCTCCTTATTCCTTTCATATTATTTATTTCGAATGGGGGCAGTACTGGACCCCCTTTTCAGGTTACCCCTTAATATTATGTTGAGTGACGAATTTCAAGATATAGATAGAAGGTCGTCCTAGGTATTTCGTTAGCCGACTGTACGTACATAGTACTTACTATTATCTAATTAATAATTTATAAAAACTTTATTGATCCACAATATACAATTGTTTACAATTGGCGATTTATCGCTAAAAGCGTTCTCTCCCAGTCAACCATAAGGATAAACATACTATATAGATAGCTTTATACCAAAATTTATAGATCGACAGCTTATGATGTCAAAATGTATAACAACTCAATTATCAAATAAGCAATAGGTAGTGTGTAGCTACTGATTAACTTAAAACATCAATTTATTTAATGCAAAAGCTGCATTTAATCAGCCAAAGAACCAACAAACAAAACATTTTTACCTCAAACAAGCGGGAATTGGAAATAATCGGAAACTTGATTACGAGTCGACTCGATTGTGCGGCTTACAATCGATTGCGCTATTACGCGAGTATTCGATTATGCCGACGTTGACCGCACTTTAATCTGCATGATCGATTCGGGGCTCGCTCTATTCGAAATCATAATCGATTTGGTTGTAGTAATTTCCGAGACCTGAACACATGTCGGGATTTTGGGATGGAGTTGGTTAAAAATGAGTTAACTACTTGTAAATATACTATCTGAACCATTTAGGTTCAGAATCGTTAAGAAATCTAAAGACAAGCACTTTTTTCATACGACAACACAACACTTGAAGACCTCTGTGGCTTAGTCCTCATCATGCCAGGCTGTCCACCGGTGGTTCCGGGTTCGATCCCCGGTCAAGCTAAGATGGATCTTTTTCAGATTAACCTGGGTCTTGGATGTTTAGTTATATAATAACTTTTAAAAAAAAATAATAACCGACTTCAAATCGAAATGCACTAAAAAGCAAAAAATAATAATTATTTATATCAGATGACCCTGAAGTTCTGGGTACAAAATCTCTATAATACTCATTATTTATTTGGAGTCGGTGCCAATCTTCCTGCCTCAGAGTCCAGTTCATGTACGAATAATACCACGTCGTAGCTCCGTAGCTCCCAAATCGATGAACCGAATTTGATTTTTTCTTGTTACAAAAGTAATTCAATCGAGAGTGTTCTTTGCTATAGAGCTCTTTTTTGAGTTGTTGAGGCTTAGGCAATTTTAAATTAATAATTACTAATGTAATATTATTTGCAGATAAAATGCGTTTTTCACATTATTTCGATTCCCGTGGCGTATTCTAAAGTACTTCAAGAATGATTTCAATGTTAAATAGGTACTTAGATTGGCACCGACTCCAAATAAATAATGAGTATTATAGAGATTTTGTACCCAGAACTTCAGGGTCATCTGATATAAATAATTATTATTTTTTGCTTTTTAGTGCATTTCGATTTGAAGTCGGTTATTATTTTTTTTTAAAAGTTATTATTTCACATCTTTTAGCAGGCAGAGAACTAAGCTCATTGCATTTATTTATTGTATGCTGAATGTTTTTTTCTGGAAATAATAAATAAATAGTTATCAAACTAGCCCGAATGGCCCGATCGGATCGCTCGACAAATTTCAACCTTATTATATTTAAACTTGTCTAAAAACAATACAAAATAAAAAATTATAGATAAACTTGAACATAAAAAAAAACAAATGTTAGTCACCGAGTGGGATTCGAACCCGTAACACTCTTTCTAGCGGTCTGCATCCTTAACCGCTGAGCCAAACGGATAGCGGCTGGCGCGACGAAATTAGTGACCATATTCTGCGTGGAAAGAAAAACGCACGAAAACTCGAAAACGCGCGTTTTCCCAAACATAAGATTTATCTAGATCGATTGTTTACCCCCGAAAACCCCCATATACCAATTTTCAGCGAAATCGTTAAAGCCATTTTCGAGATCACAGAAATTTATAATTATATAAATATATATACCTACAAGAATTGCTCGTTTAAGGTAAACGGCATAAGATGTATTTCTATAATTAAATATAGTATCATTGAGTTAGTAACCTAAAACACAAGTTTCGAACTTCCTTTGTGGCTAGCTCTATCCGTGTGATTTGTCCCAAACATAAGATTAATCTAGATCGATTGTTTACCCCCGAAAACCCCTATATACCAATTTTCAGCGAAATCCTTAAAGCCATTTTATATATATATAAATATATATACTTGAAGGTAAACGGCATAAGATGTATTTCTATAATTAAATATAGTATCATTGAGTTAGTAACCTAAAACACAAGTTTCGAACTTCCTTTGTGGCTAGCTCTATCCGTGTGATTTGTACCTATATATTTATTTATTTATTTGATACTGCGATAATAATAAAAATATGAAGCCACAGACAGAAAAATTTACGTGACTGCGTATTGTGATCTGATGATTTCTCTGTTCCATGCGCTTGAACCAACGGATTTATGACATAACATATTACTCTAGTGGGCCGTATGCTTGTTTTCCTCTTGGCATCGTGGACGGCTGTGTTACCTTGTCACAAGATGCTACAAATATATCTGCAGTAGGTATATATTTAAAAAAAACACAAATCATAAACTTTGCACTTTTTACAAGAGACTTGCTGTCTTTCTTTCTGGAGTTTTATTCTCCAGATCCAAAACCCTTCATCAGATCTTCATTCAAATTATAAGAAACTAATCTTATAAGGGATTCTTCCAAACAAACATGAAATCATTAGACGGAAAGTGATATGAGCATACATGAAGTCGGTTGAAAAAAAGAAGGTATTATTAATATTTGAGCTGCAGTTGTCTGTTGAGGAACTTCGGTCTCCAGCTCAAAGATCTTTTCTCCGATCTTAAAAAAAATTACATAGGACCAACCTTGCAATGCATTCTTTAAAAGGACATATATATTTTTTAAATCTGTTCATATTTGACGGAGTTATGAGGTAACATACACAAATATTTGAGCAGCAGTTGTCTGTTAATAAGGAATTTCGGTCTCCAGGTCCAAGACCTTTTCTCCGATCTTAAAAAAAATTTACATGGGACCAACTTTGCAAAGCATTCTTTAAAAGGACACATATATTTTTTAAATCTGTTCATATTTGACGGAGTTATGAGGTAACAAACACAAATATTTGAGCAGCAGTTGTCTGTTAATAAGGAATTTCGGTCTCCAGGTCCAAGACCTTTTCTCCGATCTTAAAAAAAATTTACATGGGACCAACCTTGCAAAGCATTCTTTAAAAGGACACATATTTTTTTTAAATCTGTTCGTATTTGACGAAGTTATGAGGTAACATACACAAATATTTGAGCTACAGTTGTCTTTTTTGAGGTATTTCGGTCTCCAGGTCCAAGACCTTTTCTCCAATCTTAAAAAAAATTACATGGGACCAACCTTGCAAAGCATTCTTTAAAAGGACACATATATTTTTTAAATCTGTTCGTATTTGACGAAGTTATGAGGTAACATACACAAATATTTGAGCTACTTTGTCTTTTTTGAGGTATTTCGGTCTCCAGCTCCAAGACCTTTTCTCCGATCTTAAAAAAAATTATATGGGACCAACCTTGCAATGCATTCTTTAAAACGAAACATATTTTTTTAAAATCGGTTCATATTTGACGGAGTTATGAGGTAACATACATAAAACATATATACACGTCGAATTGATAACCTCCTCCTTTTTTTGAAGTCGGTTGAAAATATAGTATCTTTGAATTAGTATCCCATAACGAAACTTCGAACTTACTACTTCGAACGAAAAGAAACTCGATAGTTGGGGCTAGCTCAGTCTGTGTGGTTTGCCCATATAATTTTTTATATTACAAAAAAGACGTGTGGCACTCGGGGACTGCCGCGGTAAAGCTATTGCATTAAGGTGGTTCGATACAAGGAAGGACGGCAACGTCGCAAACGGACGACGGAGACGAAGCGGCAACCTACATGGTAGGCGGAGTGGGGAGCGTGAGGTTTTTTCGTTACGGAATTTCTGGATTCGATCCCCGCGCTCAAGGTCCGCGATAGAAGCTATGCAATAGCTTAAAAGTGTTTTAAGCTCTAAATCATCGGTTTAAAGTAGTTGGGGACTCTACTACCAGTTCTATATGTACACAGCAAGTTTTTACAGATGTATTTTATGTAATACTAGCTGTACCCGTGGGCTTCGCTCCCCGTGAGAATTTCGGGATAAAAAGTACCTTATGTCCTTTCCCGAGTCTCAAACTATATTCATACCAAATTTCATCCAAATCGGTTTAGACGATTAAGCGTGAAGAGGTAACACACAAACAAATATACAAACTCACTTTCACGTTTATAATATTAGTAGGATAGTAGGATTAGTAGGATAGGATAGTAGGATAGGATATCTAGTATTAAAATGCTATAGTAAGTATGCCTCGCAGTTTTTTAATTAATTTCATATTGGTTTTCGGAAGCGGTTGTCGTCGGGCCATTAGGGTCAGTTCAGACAGAGAGGAGCGCAGCGGAAAGGATTTTTTATGACACTTGAAATTAAACTAGCATAAACTGCAAAACGCGAGTATGCTCGCGCGTATAAGTGCTTTGTTCAATCTAAAGTACCTACTATCACAGAATAAATACTAGTTGCTACTGTATCCCTTTTTTAACCCCTGTTTAAAAAGAGGGGTGTTAAAAGTTAGACGCTAATGTGTCGGTCTGACTGTCTGTCTGAAGTATCGTAGCGCTCAAACGAATGGACCGATTTTAATGCGGTTTTATTCATGTGAAAGCCAATTCTCTTGTGGTGGTGCTTAGCTATGTTTGATGAAAATCGGTTCAGAAGTTTAAAAGTTATGGGGCTAAAGTCAAAACTTTCTGTAACAAATAATAGATGGCGCTAGGTATTGGTAGTTCCGCTGCTCATCACTAGATGGGGTTCTTTACTGTCGGTAGTTTTTAATTTGCCAAGAAAATAGCTAGGTTAATTTTAATTTCTGATCTATGGCCAATTTTAATACTTACATAAAAAGTTACTATATCAGCACTTAAAAGTGCTATAGTCAGTATGATTTATAAGTAATATGAGTATATAATTAAACTTAAACTGAAAACCTTCCCATAGCCATTCAACGTGGAAATGCAACCAGTATTATGGGTACCTTTGGGCCAGATACGATGCGGAGCGGTCTGTTAGATTAAGAATTTTGACAAAGCAACTTTAATAAATGAGGAAACAATAACTAAACTATACTTATTAGACAGATGATATACAGGGGGGTTACTCCATATAGTAGTCGTACGAAAGTGACGTCTTATTTCTATGTTAAAACAAATAAGACTTTATCATCATACATTAGTGCTCAAGGTTGCTTGAAAGCGTAAACTGTAAAGCGGACACGCCGTAACGTCCGTCTTGCGTACTGCTTTTGGAGTAATCCCCCTGCGCACTGTACCAATTTTGACTTCTGCGCAATAACGGTTAACGCTAGAGTTTCGTGCCCCTACTTGTACTATACTTATTAGTCAGTATGATACACAGTTTCGTAATGAATTGTAAATTGTTTGCGGAAACGGCTATCGTCGGGCCATTACTGCGTCCGCGCGTGATCGAGCGGATTCGAGCGCCCTCTCGCGCCGCAAGTGTATCATTTGCTTTTGATTAATGACGGAAAACGTTTTACCCTCGCTCGGTACATAAATGGACGGATTGTTTTTAAATTAAATGCTGATTTGGTAAAGCAAATTTTCGGTAGTTAGGTTAAAAAATTTGGTTAGGTAGGGATATTTTGCTAGATATCATCTACTTTTTGAAAATAAATGTTTTGTTTATTAAAAGTCTGCGATTCGTATAGAAAATTATCTCCAGATCGAGGGTTTATGGGCGGAAATTTGAAGCTTGTTAATACACTATTTTTAACTGAATTTCAAAAAGAGGGGGTTATCTATTCGGTGCGATCATTCATTATGAATATTCACCGATTATTCGAATACGCCTGGACCGATTTGAAAAATTGTTATTTTTGAAAGAAATCAAAATTCTTCCAAAAGAAGTTTTATCAAAGCTGGTTTTGTAATTTAGGGGGAAGTCGGTGTTAGTTTTAAAAAATTATGGTTATTAAAAGATTTGGAACCAAAACAGTAATAGTCTTGGTTGCGTCCAGGACCAAGCTGAAAGTGGTCTTTGGGTCTTGCGGCCCTGGACTCTGTCTGCTTAGAGCCGTTAGACCTAAAATGCTCTGTCTGCTCCGTTAGGGATAAACACGTAATTTTATTGTGTCATCTCAAAATCCAAAATCACAAAATGTGCTGTGTGGTTTCCAGTAGAATAGGACCACTCCAAGTCTTTCCGGGATGTCGTAGAAGGCGACTTAGGAAATACAAGCTAAACAAAGTTTACAAACATCAATGAGACCTCTCCAACCCGTCTGGCCAGCGAGAAGAGTGTAGACCAAATCTTTTGGCTGCTCTGACCAAATATGGCTCTAGTAGTACAGAGAGGGTCGTCGTGTTCTTGAAGTGGAGACTAAAAAGACCTGATGATGATGATGATGATCTCAAAGACTGTATTATTTTCAGGGGAGGGTTCCTGCAACAGCAACGACGGGTACAGCCAGCGAACGCCCCCCGACGACAAATCTCCCCCCGGTTCTGATGACGACACCCCCCGGCCAGGGTCCGCAGCAGACAACAAGAAGAAGCATAGGAGAAACAGGACTACGTTCACGACATACCAGCTGCATGAGCTGGAGAGGGCGTTTGAGAAGAGTCACTATCCTGATGTGTACTCGAGAGAAGAACTGGCGATGAAGGTTAACCTGCCCGAAGTCAGGGTACAGGTAGGTCCATTTATTTATTCATCGTTTACGTCTGGCCAAGTGGCCAGTACAAGTATAGCATGTATGAATTGATTAATGAGTTTAGATGAAGCAAAAAGTAAAGTGGAGGTCCATAGTCTCTGCCTACCCCTGTGGGAAACAGGCGTGATATTATATATGTATTACGCCTGGCCAGCGTGGAGAGTGTAGGCCAAATCCTCTGGCCGCTCTAGCCATGGCTCTGGTAGTACATTAAGAGTTGTGCTCCTGCTGCGGAGAAAAAAAGATCTGATGATGATGATGATGCTCTCATGGGTGTACTTAGCCCTAGGCTGGATTCCAGCAGATCAACGTAGAAAGAGAGGTAGAAGAGACTAGATTGGTAGACGATTTGAAAGCATTCGAACAGGATTGGGAAGTTAAGACCAGGGACAGAGAGTCATGGGCAGAAAGAGGGGAGGACTTTGCCTAGAAGGGGGACATGAACTGCTACTTAATTAAAAAAAATGCTCTCATATAGAACATGGTTAGTAGGTAAGTAAGGGTCGGTTCAGACAGAGAGGAACGCAGCGGAGAGGATATTTTTATGACACTCGAAAATAAACTTTAAACTACTGGTATATAGTGCAAGACGCGAGCGAGCGCATTTTAAACCGACTTTCAAAAAAGGAGGAGGTTATTAATTCGTCGGGATTTTTTTATGTATGTTCACCGATTATTTGAAGGCGCCTGGACAGATTTGGAAAATTCTTTTTCGTTTGGAAGGGTATATTTGCAAGGTGGTCCCATAGAAACTTTATTATGATTTTGTCTACCCCATTAGATATAAAAATTTAATATGACGATGATTCCTTCTAAATATTTAATTCTAAATCCTAATTCGTTCGTCAACCCTTTGATCGAAAGTTAAACTTTACCAAACTACTTATTGCTTATTAAAACAAACTCCAACCATTGACATATTTCAATATCGCAGAATGAAATTAACAAAATTTCGACGCTAAGTGAAATGAGAACACTCGGTAAACACTGCAAAGGGCCCTTTTGAAAAGGGTGAAGGGGCAATAATGAACCAAAGGGCTTATACCACTCAATCCCCTTTGGCTTTACGAGAAAAACATATGTCACAAACGACCACCCAAAAAGAACTTTATTCTCCCTTATACAGTACCAAAGTCGTTCAAAAAACGAAATTTTTGCAGGCCTTCGTAAAATGGTCGGTTCGTAATTGCTTTCTTATTGAGCCACAAAAATGTGCGGTCAAATAAAAATAGTGCTTATGTAATTGTAATAGAGTCTTTGATGTGGTGAATTGTTTGGGTTAATTAATATTGTATAATCTGACGCCTGTTAAAGGCTACATTTGTTGTATTACACTTAGATTTCATTGAGTAATTGTGTTTTTGAGAACTCTACAGACCTTGTGCTTTTTGTTAATAAAATCAATTAAAAACAAATAATTGATGTCGAGCAATAGTGGGGCCGATCAAATGTTATGTCAAACAAACATCGGTCGCATACCGTCTTATTATAAATCGCAGACTAACTTTCGTACTAGGTTTAAACCATTATCCGACCAAATCAAGTTGACATCTAGTATTATGCGACTGTCTCATCTGAAAATGTCAACTTGATTTGGTCGGATAATGGTTTAAACCTAGTAAGGAAGTTAGTTTGCGATTTATAATAAGACGGATAAAATGTATAGATTTGTTGTATTACACTTAGATTTCATTAAGTAATTGTGTTTTTGAGAACTCTACAGACCTTGTGCTTTTTGCTAATAAAATCAATTAAAAACAAATAATTGATATCGAGCAATAGTGATCAAATGTTATGTCAAACAAACATTGGTCGCATAAAATGTATGTCGAGCTATAGTAGTACCGATCAAATGTTATAGAGGTGGTGAAACTGTTTGTCGCACAACTGTGGCACTTTCAGTACAATGAATGTATAACGTTATAAATCAATTTAATGGTTCAGGCTTCTTCTATTCTAGTACATACATTCTATATTTTTGCGTATTGTACCTACCTATTTCGAAATGTAGAAAGTGTTCCCTTTTCAAACAGCACATCTAAGGAACGCACTAAGATGAAACGGAGATAAATAAATGAAACATTTTCAAAACTAAAAAATCGACGTCTCCCCCGTACTTCACCATCGATTTTGATAAAATTTCCATAAGACCACCTGCCTAGCCTTGTATACCCTTTGAACAAAAAAAGAATCATTTTCAAATCGGTACAGGCGTCTTCAAATAATCGGTGCACATAAATAAAAAAGAAATCATAATTAATTGATAACCTTTGCAAGTCGGTTAGTAAGGAATATAGAAATTTAAATGGATAATATAATTTGCCGTGTGGTTTACGGCAGAGTATAAGAACCATTCCAAGTCCTCCCGTGGATGTCGTAGAAGGCGACTTAAGAAATACAAGCTAAACAAAGCTTATAAACATCAATAGAACCTCTTCAACACGTCTGGTCAAGTGTGGCTCTAGTAGCTCAAAGAGGGTCGTGCTCCTTTAGTGGAGACTAAAAAGACCTGATGATGATGAATATTATAAAAAGCTTTAAGTTTCAATAAAAAGAGTTTACTAAATGACATCTGTAAGAATAATGCTCAAATCCTTTACAAAAAGGTAATGTTAAGGGTGTATAACACTTCAAAATCAAATTAACAAGGTCTTCAAAACTACAATGAAACTATACAAGACTTATCAATACCATTAATCTGCAACCCGTATTCCGTTAACACTCAAGTAAAAAATAAACTATTAAAAGTAACTTCTCATATCTTAAATCTAATCTGATCGACAATTAGTTTCTTTTAAATCCAGTCACACATAAACTTTATCTATTGTCGCCAAAGTGAATAGGAATTGACCAATTTATCATGACCTACACATCTTAACTACTATATCTTTATTTTACTCCTAACAGATTTAATTTTACAATCGAAAATCAACTTTATTACCTTGCCTACAAAACTCAATTTTCACTATCAGTTAGCAAACACTATAGTAGTGTAAAATCAACTGTATTGCCATCGAATTAAAGTTTATTTTCAATTAATCCATTAGCGGTAAAAATTGGAGTGTAGAATACGGTTCAATCTATTGTTGATTGAGTTAACGTTGCCAAATTGAGTTGGTATGTGATGTAGGGTGTTTAGTATGGGGTGAAATGTCTGCTGTGTTTGGTTGGGTGACAAAGCTGCTAGTCCATTAGAGACAAATAGACAACAATGAGAAAGCGATGGTAATCGAATTCGCGTATACTGCGTCAGTAGGGTGACAATGATGAGTATTTTTAATGCATTTTGTGAAATCTGATTATTTTTACCTATTTTAGTATTTAGTACTTATTTGTTCTCTACTTTTATATTTTACAGGTTTGTATCAATTACATATTTATCATTTTTTTACACCATAACATATTATGTACACGGCAACTTTTGTAAATTTACTTTATATAAGTACCCGCATCGATCCCCGTGGGAATTTCGGTATAAATAGTACCCTGTGTCCTTCCCCGAGTCTCAGACTATATCCGTACCAAATTAATTCCAAATCGGTTCAGTAGTTTAAGCGTAAAGAGGTAACAAACAAACAAATATACAAACTAAATTTCGCATTTATAATATTAGCAGGATTGACAATTTATTTATGTATATGAAGGTATTGACGGGATGGCGATACCTAGAGTGACAGTGGTAAGGGACATGAATAAAAAATAAGTAGATAGCACATACATACATACATACATAATATCACGCCTGTTTCCCGCAGGGGTAGGCAGAGACTATGGACCTCCACTTGCTACGATCCTGACAAACCTCTTTTGCTTCATCTAAACTCATCAATCTCTTCATACATGCCCTTCGGTTACGGGTACTTTTTACCTCTCCTTTTTTTTACATTTTTATTACTTTTTAGATAGCAAATAATACGATATATATCAGATCTAGCTTATAGTGTAAACACTGTAAACTGTAGTTGTATAAACTGTAGTTTACACTGTACAAACGTTAGTAAAAATCCCAATAGCACCAACTATTTGCCCACTCTACTAGGTACTTCAAATAGCTTGTCACTTATCTGTACCACGCTCGACTTGCGGCAGAAATGTGCTAATAAACGTTTTTGTACCAACGCCCCGTCTGTAAACCCCTTTATAATAAATACAACTGCAACCCAATTTCACCCCTAACTCAATTAGATAAAGCTGATATTCGTGTGATGGTGACTGGGATTTAGCAGTTGCAATTTTTTTGTGGAATTTCGACCGTATATATTTTGTTTAAGGTTTAGTTTTGCTTGTTAATTGATGGTTTAAGGGTCGTTGAGAGTGAATTACTCGTTTTACGTTTGTTTTGCGACACTTTATTGTTATAGTACTAAGTAGGTATTTTGTTGTACTTGTGTCACAATGGGTGAGATTATTATTTATTTTTAACAACCTTTCGATATTTTGAGCACTAGTATGCCAATAGGGATGTAACTGGGTCTAAAATATATATGAGTATTTTATTTAGTTCGTCAGACTATCCAGAAATATTGGACCCATATTTTTTGTTTAAAAACGTAGTCTTCTTCTTCTTATCGTGTGTGTTAGTGACTAACACTAGTGTCAGACCGGGACCGACGGCTTAACGTGTCCTCCGAAGCACGGATCATCTTACTTATCAGACAATCAGGTGATCAGCCTGCAATGTCCTAACCAAACTAGGACAACAACATAAAGTCGTTGCCCCCGCTGGGAATCTAACCCGCGACCTCCGGGTATGAGCCGAACGCTCTAACCACTACACCACGGAGGCAGTTTCAAAAAACGAAAAAGAGCAAAAACGTAGTCAAAATTCACGAAGATACAGCGCTTCTAAGTTTCGGAGTGGGGGTGATTAACGTCACCGTTGGTTTAAAATTTAAATGCGCTATATCTTCCTCATTATTTGCTAATGAGAGAAAAGAAAAAATACGTATGCTATACTTTTTTAATAATCTCTCTAATGAGCCAAGATTTCTTTTGTCCAATTCTCTATTTGGATTACATTCCAAACTAAGTATAGAATCGAACAGCAAGTTATTAAATAAATGTTAAGTTTATCTATAGATCGTTAAGTTAGAATCCCATAAGTAATAATGCGAGTCTCGAACTTTCTTTGGGGCTAGCTCAATCTGTGCGAGAACCAAAAAAAAAGAAAAATGAAGAGAAAACAATAAAAACAATAATAGCAAAATTTTAGATGAAGTTTATATTTCCTTTTTTCACCATCACGCCAAAAGATCCCTTTGAGCGTCTGCTTAAAGCTGCAAGACCCAAAATGCTCTCTCTGCCCCATAACCGACAAAAACATGATAGTATCTACATTTCCTACAATTCCCGAATAATGTAATAACACCGAATACTTCATTACCGCGCTATAAAGGTCCTAATGCACGAGCAAAAAAAGCAAACGACGTTACGGGGATAAGACGAGAAAGGCCAAATGATGTGATCGCTATAAACACAATTTCCCGGTCGTACGGCGCAAATTGTTTGCACCCGGTCGCTCCCACGGGCCTTATGAGACGCTATAGGAAAAGATTGGTGTACTATTTTAAAAAACCTCCTACTTGTTTGTATTAAATATACTTAGATTACGAATTAACTATTTATTTAGGATAAAGTCATGAATTCAAAAAAAGAAATCTGTCCTAAAAATGCATTTTTTTATTAACGCCAAATTGGTCTGTGATTTGAGATTCTGAGATTGCCCAGTGTTGTTTCCGACAGAGTATATAGGGCCAGGTCAGGTCTTTTTAGTCTTTTTAGATCTCCACTAGAGCACGACCTTCTCTGTACTACTTGAGCCATATTTGGTCACAGCACCCAGAGGATTTGGCCTACTCTCTACGCTGGTCAGACTGGTTGGAGAGGTCTCATAATGGTTATAGGCTTTGCTTAGCTTGTATTTCTTAAGTAGCCTTCTACAACGTTCACAGGGAGACTTGAAGTGGTCCTATTCTACTATATCGCATTTTAATAAAAACTGGATTATGCTCTGGATTGCACACATTCTGAGATGATTTAGGTAAAACTTATAAAAAAAATGTAACTTTATTAGGTAACGGTGGTCTTTAATACTTTGACTACACTGAAATACTTTCCTTGTCGAGTGTGTTAATCTTCTATACAGATAATAAAACGGTCAAATAAACGTGTCTACCCCACGAGTCTACACATTGAAAATACTTACAAAAAAAAAATCGGGCGATGGAGACAAAGTAGTAGAGTAAGAATTTAAAAGAATAACTGTCTCGGATTCGAATAAAACGTTTTTTGTTATATAGCTGTTAAGCCTGGGCAACATATATGGGGTATAATTGATTTTGGAAAATGTAACAACCGATGCAGAACCGTAATGGTCCAGCTAAAATTTAACAAATATAAAAATGACTCTTTAGAAAACTTGTTCAGCCTGATGAGCATTTCCCGGAGTCTAGCACGCGAACGAAGTGGCGAGCTTCAGCAAGTATAAAACATACCGAACAAACAAACACCCAATTGTAAAAATGTAATTTTTTTTTCTTTCTTATTTCAATAAACACCCAATATTAAGGGTAGGAACCAACTATAATAAGGTAAGTGTCAATGAAATTACCAATAAATTTAACCCGTACACGGCGCCGCTTAGGATTATTTCGCCGCATCCGTTTAGCGTGACAGCGAGTTAGCGCCGAGTTAGTTTGTGCCAACCGAATTATTCGCTGGCTCCGTCATCACGCGAACGAAGTCGCGGGCTTCGACTAGTATAAAGCACACCGATTAAACATACACCAATATTAAGGGTAGGAACCAAGTGTAATAAGGTAAGTGTCAATGTAATCCTACTAATCCTACTTCCTACTATATCCTATCCTACTATTCCTACTATTCCTATTCCTACTAATATTATAAACTATAAACTATATAATATATAATATAATATATATAATATAATATTATAATATAATATATATAATATTATAATATATATATATAATATTATATTATTATATTATATTATATTTTATATTATATTATATTATATTATTATATTTATATATTATATATTATATATTATATATTATATATTATATATTATAATATTATATTATATATTATATTTTTATTATATTATTATATTTATATTTTATATTTTTATATTTTTATATTTTATATTTTTATATTATATTATAAATTATAAATTATAAATTATAAATTTATAAATTATATTATAAATGCGAAAGTGAGTTTGTATATTTGTTTGTTTGTTTGTTTGTTTGTTACCTCTTAACGCTTAAACTACTAAACCGATTTGGATGAAATTTGGTAGATATAGTTTGAGACTCGGGGAAGGACATAGGATACTCTTTATCCCGAAATTCCCACGGGGAGCGAAGCCCGCAGGTACAGCTAGTTACCAATAAATTTAACCCGGTACACGGCGCCGCTGAGGATTATTTCGCTGCATCCGTTTAGCGTGACAGCGAGTTAACGCCGAGTTAGTTTGTGTAACCGAATTATTCGCTGGCTCCGTCATACATTGCGAGACGTTTTAGTATATTCCCATGCTAAGAATCTCTGATCGTGTATATGCGTCTTTATTTTTACACTTTTTATTGCTCAGTTTGACCACAAAAACTTAAAAGTTTTTTTAATAAATCCGTAAAAAGTGAAAACTAAAATATAATATTTTCACACTTAAAAACCTCCGCTTCGTCGACACTAAATTTAATTCAATAAATGGGGAAATAAATGGCTGGATAGTAAATAAACACTGAATGTCTCATAATGGAATTAAAACTTATAGATAAACGTTAGGTTGAATATAAATCGCTAAAATTGTTCTTTAGGTATATGAAAAATTATGTGTAAAAGACAGAAGACAAATAAAAATATATACAGACAAATCACACAGATTGAGCTAACCTCAAAGTAAGTTCGAGATTGGTGTTATGGGATACTAACTCAACGATACTATATTTTATAACAATTACACAATCATAGATAAACATCCTAGACCCAAGTCAATCTGAAAAGGATCATTTTCCATCTTGATCTGACCGGGGATCGAACTCAGTACCCCAGTGTAACAGCGTGGCATGATGACCACTTGGCCACAGACGTCGTCCAAGAAGATAAGTTCAGTTATAATGATTTATATCATATTTTTATCAAGCAAAAACAATTTTTGACTGGTTAAACGGAGACGATGAAACAATTAAAAACAAAGGCGTTTATTTTTTTACTACAAAGTGTACAAAAAGACTTTGTCTGTCTATTGAGCAAAGTATGCATGTGCCAGATAATCTCACTCTTAACATACAACAATAAACACTTTTAATAAAAATATTACAAAAAACTAATTCATCATCATCATTTCAGCCGCAAAACGTCCACTGCTGGACATAGGCCTCACCTAAAGATTCCAAAATTACCGATCAAGAGCGGCCTGCATCTTTCAAAAACGTGTGTGTGTGTACGATTATGATGATAGAACATTTCGTATTTTATGTGAAGTATACATGATAGATACAGTCTAGGCAACACAAGCAACCGGATCGACGCGCGCGAGTTAAGCACAACTTAACGCCGAGTTAGTCGAAGCTAATGGAATTACTGGCGCTCGCATGTTGCAGAATTAAACCGTACTGCACAAGAAGAGACATTCTATCTCATCCAAATAAGTCCCCAGCTTGTTTTGTTTTGTTTTTCGTATGTGCTAGTGGTCAACACTGGTGTCAGATTTTCAGGCATCTGACTTAGCTTGACGACTGCCATACAATTATAACAGCCGGCATCAACGGCTTATCTGTGCCTTCCGAAGAGAAATTTGTATGCCACTTGTGGTCACCCATCCAAGTGCAGACCACGCCTGGTGTAACTTTACTTGCGAAAGCGCCAGTAATGCGCACTCCCACCAGGCCACCCAGCTCCTAAAGTCCCCAGCTGCGTGATAATGTTAATTAATGGCATGAAAGCTAAGCCATTCACGCTCACCATCACGCTTCTTCTTCTTCTTATCGTGTGTGTAAGTGACTAACGCACTAGTGTCAGGGTTTTTAAACCGCCTTAAAGGCCTCGGACATGGTTTTAGGTAACGACCAATGTCAAAGACAGTGACCGGGACCGACGGCTTAACGTGCCCTCCGAAGCACGGATCATCTTACTTATCAGACAATCAGGTGATCAGCCTGCAATGTCCTAACCAAACTAGGACAACAACATAAAGTCGTTGCCCCCGCTGGGAATCGAACCCGCGACCTCCGGATTATGAGACAAACGCTCTAACCACTACACCACGGAGGCAGTTCACCAAGCTAAAAGTGGTCTTTGGATCTTACACCTCTAGGGTTTGTTCCAGGGATAAAGACGTGATACAGTATCTATATGGGTATATGAGCAGAACCGGATTTTTTCATTTTTAGCTTAAACGACCCTTTAAAGTATTTTCCAAACTTTTTATTAGCAGAAAAACTGATGAAATTCGGGGGGATTTTTAAATACTTGTCCAAAAATGCTGTTTCTTAAGATTACAGCAACTCGTAGTATCGTAAAACGTATTATTTCGTGCAATCGTATCTTAAACTCATCCAGTGTCCCAACAGCTGTGTGTATGCTAGGTCGTATGTGATTAAGTTATAATAGTTATTAATTGCGAAGTAACTCGATATGCGCGCCGCCTCGCCGCTCCTAATCGAATACGCGTTAACTCAGGGTTAACTCATTATTGTTGTTTTCGTTTAAACTGGGTTTTAACTTTATAGTATAAAATTAATCGGGAATTTACTGGTTAATAAGCTTAGTATTTTTGATATGAGGGCAGAATTTAAATTTAAAAAAAATTGGTTGTTTGTAAAGTAGGTTTACGATCGAGATGTTTACGTGATAACGTCGTTTCACGGAATGACTGGCAGCGCTCGAGATGAGACGGGAGATCGGTCCGTCTCTCTCTCGTTATACCTGCGATCGCGCTCGTGAGGTTTTGGTGTGACACAAGTTTCTGAACATGTCACCCGACTAAAACGATTTTAAAGACGTTATCACGTCAAAAATATGTATTCACTTCCCTTTTTAATTAATTAAAATTATATTATTTGACCGACTTCCAAAAAAGTAGGTTATCAATTCGTCGCGATCCTTTATTATTTTTATATATGTTCATTGATATATTCGGAGACGCCTGGACCGATATGGAATTGCTTTTTATTGACAGGTTATTATACTTGTCAGGTGGTTCCATAGAAATTTTATCGAGGTTGTATAGTTTGGGACGGAAAATGTAACAGTTTTAGTACTTTTTTTAGGTATGCTTAAACTTTTCCTCGATTTTTTAAAATATATAAAATGTGCAGGCCGGATTTGAAGCATCTCCTTTATATAAATTCTAGGGCTACATTGCATCGTTTCGTTTCCTATCGGGACAAGATGTGGGACTGCACAGCTGCAGAGACAGTAGGGTGGCCATAATCCGGGTAATATGCGGATCGCGGATTATCCGGTTCACGTCATTATTACCGGGTAATTTTATTTTTATTGCGGTTAGTTCGCTTGGGGTTGCAATGTAATATTATTTTATTGTGTTTCAAGTAGTTTTTGCAAATTATTATACATTAAATAAACATGCATTTGTAAAATTTACACACATAAATTATCACGTCTTTATTGCTAGACGGGGTAGACAGAGCCCAGGGCCGTAAGATCCAAAGATAACCTTTAGCATGATATTAGTTAGCGTGCACAAGGAATAAAGGGAATTTAACTATTTATATTCTAATTTTCGATCGGCTTCATGATCTTGAATATTTATTATCTGTCTGTTTGTTTTTTATAAATAAACGGCCAAGTGCGAGTTTGACTTGCGCAGGAAGGGTTCCGTAGCATTATCTATTAAAAATCACGTTTGTTGTATGGGAGCCCCACTTAAATATTAACGTAGCGTAATAACGTATTAGTATTCAGTACCTGGGTGACCGAGCTTTGCTCGGTCGGTTACATCTCAAACATTAACTACATTTTTTTAAACTTGTCTAAAAACAGTACAAAATAAAAATTATATATAAACTTGAACATTAAAAAAAACAAAATTAAGTCACCGAGTGGGATTCGAATCCGTAACACTCTTTCTAGCGGTCAGCATCCTTAACCACTGAGCTAAGCGGATGGCGGCCCGCGCGAGGAAATTAGCGACCATATTCTGCGTGGAAAGACAAACGAATGAAAACTCAAAACCACGCGTTTTCCCAAACATAAGACTAATCTAGATCGATTTTTTACCCCTAAAAACCCCCATATACCAATTTTCAGCAAAATCGTTAGAGCCGTTTTCGAGATCACAGAAATTTATAAATAAATATATATATATATATAAATAAATATACAAGAATTGCTCGTTTAAAGATATAAGATTTTTTGGTATTTATTGTTATATCGCCACCAGAAATACATCATCTATGAAAATGTCAACTGTCTAACTATCATGGTTCATGAGATACAGCAATGGCAAACAGACGGACAGACAGAATATGGTCAGTGGAGCCTTAGTAATAGGGTCCCGTTTTTACCATTTGGGTGCGAAGCCCTAAAAACTGGCCAAGTTCGAATCGGATTCGCACACTAGGGGTTCCGTACCATTATCATAAAAAAATCGCGTTTGTTCTATGGATTGGATCTATGTTTTTGATTATTATCATATTTAATATCCCTTAAATATTTATTTTATTTTATTTTTAGTATTTGTTGTTACAGCGGCAAGAGAAATACATAATTTGTGAAAATATCAACAATCTAGCTATCGCGGTTCTTGACATACAGCCTGGTGACAGACAGACGGCCAGACGGACAGACGTACAGACGGACGGACAGACAGCAGCGAAGTCTTAGTAATAGGGTCCCGTTATTACCATTTGAGTAAGGACGGAGCACTAAAAAAAGAACTTCTTAACTCAAAGCAACCTCAAAATTAGCCCATCTGCTACACTGTTCTAACCACTTACTCGACAAAAGTAGGAAGATTACTACAAAAACTACACTAATTACAGTGGCAATTACCCCTTTTTCTACAAGGGTGATTGTATTGGGGAAAATTGGTTTTCTTTTGCGGAACCAATCGCGTTACTTGCAGACCCTATTATTAACTAACTACCAACTCTTAATTTGACGATTCATGCGATCAATTATCTTATACCTTTAAACGAGCAATTCTTGTATGTATGTATGTATATATATATATTTATTTATAAATTTCTGTGATCTCGAAAACGGCTCTAACGATTTCGCTGAAAATTTGTATATGGTCGCTAATTTCGTCGCGCCGCGACCGCCTTGATTTAGCTCAGTGGTTAAGGATAGCGACCGCTAGAAAGAGTGTTACGGGTTCGAATCCCACTCGGTGACTTACTTTTTTTTTATGTTTAAGTTTTTTTTTGCATTGTTTTTAGACAAGTTTAAAAAAATTTAGTTAATGTTTGAGATGTAACCGAGCAAATCTCGGTCGCCCAGGTACTTTACTTTAAACCCCGTACAAAAAAGAGTCTGCTTCTTATCGTGTGTGTTAGTGACTAACACTAGTGTCAGAGTTTTAAACCGCCTTTAAGGCCTCTGACATGGTTTTAGGCAACGACCAATGTCAAAGGCAGTGACCGGGACCGACGGCTTAACGTGCCCTCCGAAGCACGAAAAAGAGTTATAATGTCTGTTTGTCAGTCTGAGGCATCGTAGCTTTCGAATGGATAGACCAACATCAATGCGGATTTTTTAAAAATCTTTTCGTCCATTTAACGTATCTGTCATCATAATCATTTCAGCCGCATAACGTCCACTGCTGGACATAGGCCTCTCCCATGGATTTCCAAAATGATCGATCTAAAGCGGCCTGCATCCAGAGCTTTCCAGCGACCTTGGTCAGGTCGTCAGACCACCTTGTGGGTTGTCATAACTTGTGGGTGTTTTAAAATTGTTTGAAAGTCAGGGATTTTATTTTAATTTTCTTGGCAATTATATAGATGACGCTACGAATGGCAATTGGTATATATAGTTCCGCTACTCATCACTAAATGGCGTTCTTGATGGTCGGTGTCTTTTTTTTAATGGCAATAGCAAAGAAACTTGTTATAGAACGTTATATATTAAAAAATACAGAATATAATCGTATTACGTATACCTCCGTGGCGTGGTGATCACCATGTTAGTCCACCACCCAGAAGTTCCGTCTGTGTGATTTGTCCGTACATATTTATTTATTTATTTATTTACTCTGTGGTATAACCATAAAGCCCGAAAGAATGAAAGTTATTAGCTAAAACTGGTATCACAAATTCCAGACTGATTATAGGCATTTGACGTAGCTTTAATACCACAGTCACAAAATAAGTACTCACGAACAGAAGTCTTCCTCAGCAAAGGAATTCAAAGAAATATCTACTCAATGTCGTTAGCGATATGGTTTAATTTAGCTCGCGTCAGAAGTCAGCACCTTTTCGTTTAGATACCTAGACTAGAAGTGCCTTGCAAGCTAATTTCATTCTTATTACTCTAGACATAGGATCACTGAATTTTCCCCTCCGGAGTGGTTGCCGCGCGCATAGTAATGACGTAGGTATATTTTCGATACCTAAACGGGTAGTAACACTGAGACTAAAATCGGCTAGAAAACATTGCTCCATCTAACTTATTGAAAATAATTAAGATCTAAAAGCAGTTCAAAGAAATTAATATAAAAGGTACCTCACCATAATAGAGTTATTAGTGAATTACGATTCTTTGAAAGCGTCAAAACCGTATAATCAATAGATTTCAAATTTCAATATAAACTTAATCATAACCCCTTTTGTGAAATAATAATTTGATTAAAATTTGACATCTCTTTCCTGTTAAAAGAAAAAAATAACAGGAAGCTAATAATAAAGTAATTGAATTATAAAATGTGCCATTTTAAGTATACCCCTTAAGTGCATGGAGCTATTTTACCTCTGACGGAGAAAAATCTACAGTCTGAAATGAACTCTATTGAGATATATTCAGAGCTCACAATTAGTTAACAAAAATGTGAATAGCACAAAGCAAATGCAGCTCTATGCGTTATAAAATAAAGTCGATTTTATGTTAGTCGATTAGAGGTAAAATAAATCGCAAATATAGAAGTTTAAAGATAGAGTGTACAAAGGGGAGGGTTCAATACAATTTGGTTGGTATACAAAGAAGTATGAAGAATGGAGTCGGTAATGTTAGGTTCCGTATAGTATCATGTCGGTATGGATTACAGTCTTGCAGGCCGGCGGAACTTTAAACTTGATATTTCCGTTGGATTCAAGCAAATTTGTGAACTGCCAATAATTTGTATTTTATTTTGCCATAATTAGCTTTGTATAGGAAAGCCTTTGCTGTGAGGTATCCGGCAGAGTAGAATAGGACCACTCCAAGTCTTTCTGTGAATGTCGTAGAAAGTGATTAAGGAAATGCAAGCTAAACAAAGCTTATAAACATCAATACACCTCTCCAATCTGTAAGGCCAGCGTGGAGTGCGTAGGCCAAATCCTCTGGTTGGTCTGGTCAAGTATGGCTCTGGTAGTACAGAGAGGCTCGTGCTCCTGCAGTGGAGACTAACAAGGACGTGATGATGATGATAATGATGAGGAGGAGGAGGAGGAAAGTCTTGTATAGCTGACTATAATTTTTCAAAACTAAAAACTGACTTCATGCCAAACTTAAAAACCGTTATCGATAACATTTCTATGAAACTTGTAGGTATGGCAGTTTTGATTAGTTTCAGTATATTTTGATATCAGTGACAGAAACCATTCGGACAATTTTGATGCCTAGTTGCGTAATTTTATACAAAGCATGTAGCAGACAAGTACTTAAATATATTTTTTGTAAAGCATTTTTAACCGACTTTCGAAAAGGAGGAGGTTCTCAAATCGACGCGATCTTATATTTTTTTATGAATATTTACAAATTAAGTATTTAAAAACGCCTAGGCTGATTTGGAAAACTCTTTTTTGTTTGAAAGGGCATACTTGTAAGGTGGTTCCATATAAATTTGATCAAAATCGGTTGTGTAGTCCGACTTCACCCGTGAGGGGGAAGTCGGATTTTAGTTTTGAAAAATTATTTAAAAAAAGATTGCGACGAATTGATATCCTCCTCCTTTTTTGGATACCAATTAATAAATACAATTATAATACAATGTTGCCAGACTGAAATGATGATAATGATGATACCTATTTATATACAGAAAACATGAAAGAGACATAATAAATCGAACTACGGGCTATAATAGATCAATATAGTTTAATCATAATGAAAAAAACAGTAAATTATCAAAAAACATCGAAATTTCCATACAAATTGCCCGAGCGGCTGCATACCTTCGTACGAATATGCCTTTTTTATTTCTGGCTTTTATTTTAATTTTATTATACTATAGTGATCTAGTATATAGCCCGTGGTTTGATTTATTTTATATGAAAATTAAAACATTTTTTAATATAGTTTATTTACATTTAACTAAAGTATGTAGGTACCATTTTGTTAGATAACTTTTTGCCATCTTATAGGTAGGGACATGATCCCATTGCTATAGAAATTTTGGGGCTTCTGATCAAAAAACTGTGTCAAGTAGTTTTGGCAGTCCTCTCGTGATGTTAACCTGACACTGCCTAAAGAATTCTGAAAAGACTGAAACAGGTGGAAATCTGAAGGTGCCAGGTCAGGACTATACGGCGGATGCATTAACACCTCCCAGCCAAACTCTCTTAATTTTTGCTGAGTGGTTAAAGATGTGTGAGGTCTAGCGTTATCATGATGAAAAACCACACCCCTTCTGTTGATTAATTCCGGCCGCTTTCTCTCAACTTCTTGCTTTAATCTTATTAGTTGTTCGCAGTAGAGTTCTGAATCGATGGTCCTGCCTGGTGGTAACAGCTCATAATGAATAATGCCCTTCCAATCCCACCACACACACAGCATCACCTTGTTGCGAGTTAACTCGGGTTTCGCCACAGTCTGTGACGCCTGACCGGCCTTTGACCATGACCTTTTTCGCACGTTCTTGTCGTACGTGATCCACTTTTCATCACCAGTTATCAATTTCTTTAAAAATGGTTCGGTCTCATTACGTCGTAATAAAGAATCACAAATGAGTACACGGTTCATTAGGTTTCTTTCAGAGAGTACCCATTTTTTTTCAAATGCGCAAAAACTGTTTTGTGGTTAATTCCCAGTTCTTCAGCTACGTCGTAACTACTGACATGCCGATCTTGCTCCACTTTTTCAAAAATAGCATCCATTTTATCCGTAACAGGGCGACCAGAGCGACGTGCATCTTTGACATCAAAATTTCCGGATCGAAAACGCTTAAACCAAATTTGTGCTAGTCTCACAGACACTGCACTAGGTCCATAAACATCGCAAATTTTTTTCGTGGCTTGCGTTGCATATTTTTTCTTTTTGGTAGTAAAATTTTAAAATGTATCTAATTTCTTAATTAGATTCACTCATCTTGACGGTAAGAAAAACAAATGAAAATCACGCATTTTCCTAATTTGAATTTGGAATTATCTTCTTTAAAATTTAAACTTTTAAATGATACCAAAACCAGCCAGGTAAGTACAAATAGTATAGCCAAGTGGTTTTATTACAAGTTCATACATACTATAATTATGCGGAAAGACTTTTTCCCCAACCTAATACCTATGTAATTAACTAATTACTATTTGACTATGCTTTAGAATGTTAATATCCCAGTACTAACTAAATGTTATTCCTACTAGGTATCAACAAGAATCTTTACATCACTAACACTACAATAGACAAAACTTCTCAACACAAACACTTCTAAATAAGACCGAAACATACATTTGTAACTGATTAGCAAAGCTTTAAAACGCTCCAACAATAGCGCATGCGCAGATTATCCATCCAATTGGTCATTCAATTCAATTGAATCCATTCAATTGCATTGAAATCGGTGTTCACTGTCGGCAAGCACAGACCCAAAAGACTAACACACTCAGACATTCAATTTTAAACCTTTAATGCAAGTTTTAAAGTTCATTTTAAATTTAAAATGTGAAGTGGGTATATTTCAGTGAAATTTGAGAATATTGGCGGGTCTTTTAACATTTCTGAGTTTTTACTCCTCAATATCAAAGGCTAATAAGGGTTTTTGAATGAAAGTTTCTTTTCAATGGGTGTTCGGTTTACTGAGAAGATGTGAGATAAGTTTTGATAAATGATCCTTAAAATCATTGATCTGATTTTAACTATTGTTTTTTATTACGCTCTTGACTTATTTTTGGTCTATTAGGTACCTAATGCTCGCGATGTTAAATAATTTGGTGGAAAATCAACGCAGAACTTGTATGATATAAATAAATGCAAGCTCTTCATGTGGACTAGGTCAAAAAAATATATTTTATTTTGAGTTTTTTTTTTGGCAGAGTTGTAAAAATTCACAAACATACAGCGCATCGAAGTTTCGGAGTTGAGGCGATTTACGTCACCGTATAGTGAAATATGTAGGTACTTGATCGTAACATCATGCAAAATTCAAATACGCTGTATCTTCATCAAAGAAAAGATAAATAAATGACCAAGTGCGTGTCGGGCCAGTGTAGGGTTCTACAGTTGCGAATGTAGCACGCCACTTGTAGAGTTTCGAGTTCATGCCACTAAAAACTTTGTTGTTATAGCGGCAACAATTCTTGTATAAAAATTCCAACTGTCTAGCTATCACAGTTCATGAGATACAGCCTGGTGAAAGACAAACAGACGGACGAACAGCAGAGTCTTAGTAATAGGGACCCGTTTTTATCTTTTTAGTACAAAACATTTATTTTTTAATGTGTCTTAAAAATGGCAAACTCCGTCATTATACAAATCGTGACTAATTACGTAATTATTCAATTATGCCAGCCGGGGATTAATTAACGTCGCTCCTTAGATCCTTATTTCTTATAAATATACGATCTTGAGTTAAGGGGAAGACATGCCTCTAAATACTTAAAAAAATACTTTACATATATCTAGATCGGTAATTTTGGAAATCTTTGGGAGAGACCTATCTTCTTTTTATCGTGTGTGTTAGTGACTAACACTAGTGTCAGAGTTTTTAAACCGCCTTAAAGACCTCTGAGATGGTTTTAGGTAACGACCAATGTCAAAGGCAGTGGCCGGGACTGACGGCTTAACGTGCCCTCCGAAGCACGGATCATCTTACTTATCAGACAATCAGGTGATCAGCCTACAATGTCCTAACCAAACTAAGACAACAACAAAAAGTTGTTGCCCCCGCCGGGAATCGAACCCGCGACCTCCGGGTATGAGCCGAACGCTCTAACCACTACACCACAGAGGCAGGCAGGAAGAGACCTATGTCCAGCAGTGGACATTATGCGGCTGAAATGATGATGTCTAAGTTACTTATTAAGAGAAGGGATTGCGTCGTTAGGCCACCTTTCAGCTCCATCATCAGATCAGCTCCATGTCAGAAGTGACATACCCATAATAAATCAACCCACGGGTAATACTAGAACACTATCCTACTTCCTACTAATATTATAAATGCGAAAGTGAGTTTGTATATTTGTTTGTTTGTTTGTTACCTCTTCACGCTTAAACTACTGAACCGATTAGGATGAAATTTGGTATGGATATAGTTTGAGACTCGAGGAAGGACATAGGGTATAATTTATGGGTACAGCTAGTAGAATAATAAAACAAAAATAAGTCAAGAAACAAAAAAAAAATCGACATTCCCATACAAAAGACCTGGTCAGCTGCATATTTTATTATGGAAATGCCAAAATTATTTTTGTGATTTTACTGTTTAATGTGTTAATTTTATTATACTATAGTTATTTAGTATAGCCCGTGGTTCGATTCATTACGGGTATGTCCCTTCCACGTTGTATACATATGCGTTCAAAATTTCAGCAAATGGGAAATTTAACTTCATTGATTGATGAAGACAGACAGACAAACAACGGCATCTAAACTGAAAACCAATTTCACCCCTAAACTACTTAACTGATTTTGATTAAATTTCTACCGGCCCATCTGACAAGTATGGCCTTTCAAACAAAAAAAGAATTTTCTAAATCGGTTTAGGCGTTTTCGAATAATCATACATACATACATACTATCACGTCTTTATCCCTAATGGGGCAGACAGAGCATTTTGGGTCTTGCGGTTCTATGCCCTATACCTAGAGCCCAGGGCCGCAAGACCCAAAAGCCACTTTTAGCGTCATGGTGGGCGAGAAGATGGAAAAGCAATCAATACAGTGATGGGTTGCTAGCCGCATCGCCTGTTAACATTATTTGCATTTTTGCCCAATTTTCGAATAATCGGTGAACATAATTTAAGAAAAATCCTCCTTTTTTTAAAGTCAGTCAAAAGGCTTGTGTAGTGCCGATACGCGTCGCGAGTAGGTATTTGCAAAAATGATATCTGTTTCACGCCGCTCTACCTCCTGACCCGTATTGTGCGATAGAGAGAGTTGCAAGTCCTAGAGGCGATTGCCTATACTGGTCGTAGTCGTTGCCCTCTAGTGCGTGAAGTGCCTTATACTTGTTGTGGCTAGATTTTCTTTAAACATTATACTTTTTAGTACATAGACACTTCGAAAGCAAATTAATTTAAAATAATTTGCATGAAAAAGCGTCACGCCGACCTGCGGCACAAAATAAAACTGGTACAGAAAATGCTTGTTTGTAATAACTTTATTGTACCAAAATAAATACAAATACGAAGACAACAAAAATAAAAAAAGAAATGTTTTCTTCAAACTAGCTTTAGTCAATAGCTTTACCCGCATGTTATTTTACGATGTCTGTCTCTTGGACGATCATCATTATCGTCATCATATCGGCCTGTGTCTCCCCCAAGGAGATCCAAAACGACCGCTTGGAAGTTGCCTGCATCCAGCGCGTTCCTACTTCATCGTACGAAGAACGCAGAGCGGTCGTACCGTTCTGCGATCGGATCGCAGACTTTATAGAAAAAAGGAGAGGTTAGAAGCATTTGTAGCCGAAGAGAATGTATGAAAGAGGTCAGTCAGGACTGTAGAAAATGGAATACTATTTTCAATTAACGCACTTACGTCAAAAGTGAATAAATGTATGTACCTATACATAAATGTATTGGTACTAGTAGGTACAAACCATACAGATTGAGCTAGCCCCAATATAAGCTTAAACTTGCGTTATGGAATACTAACTCAACGATACTATATTTATTATATGATAAATTGTATATAGATAAACCCAGGACAATTTGAAAAAAGATATTTTTCTTTTTGCCTTGGCCGGGAATCGAACCCGGAACCATCGACCTTATATACTAGTAGTTCGCCGCGAACTTAGACCTCGCGATTATTATTCGCAATTTAGTTTCTTAAATAACACCTAGATGGCGCTATCCAAATTTAGAACGCGCTATGGTTTCATTTGCTACACAATCTCGGACATTTTTATTAATATTTCAAAAACTACGGAACCGATTTTGATGCCCAACGAACTTGAAAATTCTATTAATATTTCCTACATACCTTCCTAATTTCATTAAAATCGGATCATCGGTTTGGCTGTTATCGCGGTACAAACATACATACATACATACATACATACATACATACATACATACATACATACATACAATGTGTTTTCGCCCCCAACTCGATTTAGAGACCTTGCTCGCTTCGCTCGCTCGGTCAATTATATACCAGCCGTACCCGCGGGCTTCGCTCCCCGTGGGAATTTGGTACCCTATGTCCTTCCCAGAGTCTCAATCTATATCCATACCAAATTTCATCCAAATCGGTTCAGTAGTTTAAGCGTGAAGAGGTAACAAACAAACAAATATACAAACTCACTTTCGCATTTATAATATTAGTAGAATAGTAGAATTGAGTAGGTATTATATATCTCGACTCTCCCTTCTTTGTAGGTGACGTTCATCAAGACTTGATTAATTAATTACTTTAATTAAATCGCCGTGAATAAATTACCGCTCGTTCAGACGGCTGAGGGGGGAGGGGGGGGGGAGGCTGCGAGACTGTTAAGGGGGAGCGTCATAGCGTTTTATTTATTTACCAATTTATGTACTACATCATCATCATCAGATCTTTTTGTCTCCACGGCAGAAGCACGACACTCTCTGTACTACCAGAGCCATACTGGGCCAGAGCAGCCACAGGACTTGGCCTACACTCTCCACGCTGGCTAGACGGGTTGGAGAGTTCTCATTGATGTTTATAAGCTTTGTTTAGGTTGTATTTCCTAAGTCGCCTTCAATGAGATCTACGGGAGGACTTGGAGTGGCGTTGAGTTGGAGTGTTCTACTCTGCCGGAAACCACACGGCAAATTTATGTACACAGAAAATGTATACAGAGAATTCATAAAATAAAAGTTGTACAAAGGCACTACTTATCTCAAAAGAGATCTCTTACAGTAGGCTTGTGAGAATTTTAAAATGGTTTCTGATAGTTAGGCTCTAGACAACGTTTACTTTCAAATAATTTATTTCAAAGATGGGCAGCAACTTGAAACGGCAACATGAAGCAGAAAAATGTAGATGACAGTGGCGTCATATTTGAAGTTTTTTAAACAAAGTCGGGGTAACAAAATATACTGAAATTATTTTAAGGGTAAATTAATTCCGTGATACTATACAACTTTTCCCAAGCAACGTATATCGAAATATAAAAAAAAAAATTTTTTTGGCTTTCCATATTTTTTGGTCAACTTTTATGGGAGACCACAAATTAGGTACTTTTCATATTTCGATACGTGTTCCTTGGGGAAAGTTGTTCAGTATCATGGACTGAATTCACCCTTAAAATAGTTTCAGTATATTTTGTAGACTATATAAAGTGCAAAGCTGACAAATAGTAAATTAAGCTCTCAGACGGCAAGTAAGGCGGAGTTGGCGTTAGTACGAAATTTAATTAAGGATTCCTAGTTTGTTGGCGAGCTAGTGTGGAGGCGGCTGCCGAGATTATTTTTATTATTGGAACGAAGTTTCTTATCGCGCGTTGCGAAAGGGGGCTAGACGGGAAAAATTAAGACCAAAAGTTGTAACGACACTTTTGGCTATAGTTGTAAGCCGTGCGGCGTGCGCGTGTTTCTCTGTTTGTCTCTATCTCTCGTAATTAATCGAAAGGAACTTCGTTCCAACCGGGTGTCCACACCTCTCAAGTTTTTGACTTATTTATTTAAACTTTATTTACCAAATATTTATTTAAAAAATGACCTTCAACAAGAGATAAATTTGTTCTACATTGAATAAAAAAATAGACTTTGACTTTAACTTCGAATAATCAGCGGACGTACATAAAAACAGATCGCGACGAATTACTAACCTTCTCCTTTTTGGAAAACGGTTAAAAACATCTTGTATAGGTATTTACATTTACCATATAAATAATTTAAAATTGACCTTCAATAAGAGATAAATTTATCCTATATTGAATAAAAATTTTGACTTTGACTTTGACTTTGACTAATCAAAGCCTGTCTCCACAGTTTTGTAGCCCGGCGGCGACACAATAAACAAATTAGCGAAACCTCGTTCCGATTCATTTATATACTCGTATATACAGCTTATATACAACCTTTGTACAGGCTTTATACAGCGTTTATATAGCCAAACATAGCCGGTGCGGACTTAATTTGTTAATTGGGAATTTGTAGCCGTTTGTGTAGCTATAATGAGGCGCAGATTGGTTTTACTCAATTTAAAATTAATTGAACGAATGAGTGAATGAAAATACTTTATTGCGCTAAATTAAAATGAGGGGAAATTGTAGTCTTCCCGGTTGAAATGATTGAAAATGATTGAAAGTTGTCGTTTTTACTTAATTTAAAATTAATAATATCTACAATATCTCTTCATAATTGTCATTTTAACCACCGACAAGAAAAGAGGAGGAGTTATAATATAACATAAGTTTAACGCTAATGTCTGTATGTATGCTGTGTCATCGTAGCGAAAAGCGTAGAAAGATTTTAATGCGGTTTTTTACATGAAAGCAAGTTCACTTGCGGTAGATCTTAGCCTCGTTTCATGAAAATCGGTTAAGTCATTTAAAAGTTATTGGGTGTTAACGCTTCAAAGTTGGATTTTGTAATTTACCTGACAAATGATAGATGGCGCTACAGATATAAATTCCACTTAACGTCGGTTAGAATATTATGTAGTTCAGCAACTTATCCCTAGATGGTGTCTTAGGGGGTTTTTTAATTAGCCTAGCAAATAAAGTTGTTTAGATGTAAAATCGTTACTTAGAGCTTACATCTAGTTAAGTTTAGTGCCGCTTCTTCTGCACTAGTGCAGAACAAGCGGCAACACCAAAGAATAAGGTGCTTACCAACCAAAAAACATTCACCTTATTGCAAAGCAGTAAAAATATTCTATGTCTATGGCAATAAGTGTCTCATCATCATCATTCTTCTCCGCTTTCTGTCTCCACTGCAGGAGCACGACCCTCTCTGTACTACCAGAGCCATACTTGGCTAGAGCAGCCAGAGGACTTGGCCTACACTCTCCTCGCTGGCTAGACGGGTTGGAGAGGTCTCATTAATGTTTATAAGCTTTGTTTGGCTTGCTAGCTAATAAGTGTCTAATTAATCAAAGATCTCCTAATTCACCTTCTTATTACATTTGCTGTCTTGGCTTTAATGTGTATCTTCTTGAGATAATTTGGACAAGTAAAAAAAGTATTATCGTATTTAACTCGTCAGTTAGATTATCTAAAAATGTTGGAGTAATATTTTTCTGTTAATTAAATTATACACAAATAGATACAAAGTTTATTCACAAAAACTGCATCACATAAAAATAAACTAACAAACACTAACTAAACCTAATATTTTTTTCAATTTATGTACATGCACTATTATATTATGAATGTATGTGTTGCTATTAAAAATCATCAAACTATCATTACTAAATAGTAACAAATTACTAAGATATAGATCATCGAAGTTCCAGTGTGAGAGAATAAGAGTCAGTTCAGAAAGAGAGAAAAAATGCCCAAGCAATTTACTAACTCAATCGAAAATAAGACCATATTACCACAACTCAAGCATACTTGCGTATTAGAGTTTATACTAATAGTTGAAATTTTATTTTCAAGTGTCACAAAGACATCCTCCCCGCTGCGCTCCTCTCTGCCTGAACGGACCATAATGCAACAAAATAGTGACCCTAAACATCATAACCAAATCCCAAGAGTTGGTAACTTGAACTGTGCGTGTGACGTCGACATGCCTGCTCAGCGGTGGGCGTAATTAGCCCACGCACGCGCCCGCCACGTGGCCGTGACGGATACTGTTTGCCCTTTGTTTCTTGTCAATAGTGGCAAATATTTACACGGTCACAGATTTGGAATTTGAACGATTTAGATTGTGCAATTTTGGCGTAATTCCTCCGTACGTCATGAATTTCACCTCTTCCTTTATCTCTTGCATGAGTTTCATCTATTTACTTATTACCATTTTTGATCATCTTCATCAGGTTTTTTTGTCTCCACTGCAAGAGCTTGACCTTGTCTGTACTGCCAGAGCCATACTTGGCCAGAGCAGCTAGAAAACTTGGCCTACAGACGTGTTGAAGAGGTCTTATTGATGTTTATAAGCTTTGTTTAGCTTGTATGTCCTATGTCGCCTTCTATGATATCCACGGATGAGCTTGGAGTAGCCCTATTCTACTCTATTCTGATAAAAATATATAAAATAAACGTCAAAAAGTCAAGTCAAACTCATCATTCACTCCCACTACAATTTCAAATGTCTTATCTCGATCTAAAACCAATATTAAATTCGATAGAACTCATTGCATCACCCTCTGTTTGGAGAGTCTTAATAACTACTTATTTATTTGCCCAACGGATCAGGGCGGTAATTGCGAGCGAATATGAGCACTATTAACTTGTGTGCACCCGACCTTATTTGTTAGGGTTGTCGTGTTTGCTTTTGGTGCTATTTATTAAAGATTTGAATTTAGAAGTAGCCATCTAGCGTTTGCTAACCTATCCCAGGATTGGTTTTGGTCTATCCTACAGGTTGCGGAGGTCAGACGGCAGTCGCTCTGTGTAAACACTAGTAACCTAGGTTAGGTGGCGGACCGGGCTCTGAAGCGTTATCGCTAAGGATGCAACCAGGAATACGGAAGATGATGATGATTTAAATTTAGAAGTAGACTTCATGAGTAAATGAAAAAGACGTGAGTCAAAGACAAAGACTCCGATGTAAAAGCAGAGTATTCTTAGTTAAAAATTAAGTTAATAAGTTAGTTTTTTTAACATTATTTTCAATCTGTTTTATCTTAATCTTGTGATCTATATCAGTCCGCTGCCAGACTAAAGGCCTCTTTTAATAAAAGGAAAATGTCTTGTTTCTCAAAAATAATAATTAAGGTGTAAATAATGCATGGATTTAAAAAATATGTAAGGAATATGACGCTGTTAGATGATTTTCATTTTAGGTACAATTATTTTTTCTAAAGTCAATAAGTTATTCAGACACCAATGTCACAATATTAAATACATCTTAACAAAGCTATGATTTGAAAAATTGCTATAAGGTAAACAATAATTGAATCGTAACAATAAACAAAACATTTAATCGAAAGCGACTCCGTGGTTTTCAATAGCCCGCGAATAAATTGGAAACAAATTACTAACGAAACGAATTGAGTCGTTAGCGACATTGTTGTTAAAAAATTGAATCAACTTTGTAGGAAATTAATTACTGGCGGATCGGTTTTTCAATTTGGTTGATTGGAGTTTTGCTGAGTGAAAGTTAGGTTCGTATTGACGGTCTATAAAGGGTTATTTTTGAAGTGTGTTAGGTGCGCATTTTATTTCTAGTCATTATGAATCCTTTTGATGTCATATTGAGTTACTTTTACTCATATCTTAGCGTTATAATGTATTTTAGATAACAAAATAATAAGAACCATTGTTGAGAAAATATGATTCTATGATATTGGTTTTGTGTTTATTCATTTTCTAAAACACTGCGCAAGAAGGAATCTCTTATTTGTTTATGTTAGTAACGTTTCTGAACGAATAACAAATCGTTCCTTTGGAATATAGCTAAAAAGTATTTTATTGTACTAGGTACTACACGATTATAATTTTGTGGGTAGGTAGGTCAATGAAAATAGAAGAGGGAAGGTTATTGGACTTCTAATAAGACATGACAATCTCTTCAGAATAATAGTAGAAAGAAAGATAGTAGAGAAACAAGGAAGGGGATGACTGAGGATGAAGTTTTTCCAACAAATTACCAAAAAAAACCAAAAAAGTTAGGAGTTAGATTTAGGAGTTAGGTTAGGAACCAGAACATTAAAAGGAATTGCAGAATAGAAGAATTCAACTCCAATGACAAGAACAAGCTCTTGAATTAAAAGACAGAAGGTAGGTAGATAACTGAAATAAAGCCATTATCGTTTGTAAATAATGTTATTTTAACTACAAACCCAACACGAATAATGGTTCACATTATTAATATTAGCTATTCAATACAAATGATGCACTAACAACGCAACCCTGCCAAATTAAAATGTAATACTAATCGAAAAACGTGACAAAAACACGACCAACGGCTCTATTTAGCTAATGTGTAACCTATTGTCACTGGCTCCCACCGCACGGGAAAGCAACAATTAGGTGACAGCCCTCGAAAACACAATGAGTGAATGAATTCGTGATCATTCGTTCAGTAGTTGTCACCCCTGAGTGTGAATGTTTGTAAATGCAAATGTGTGCGTAATTAAAAAATGTTAATTTGTGACGGGATAGTGTTGACTTTCTGTTTTTTTTTATTACGGCAAGGAAGAAATGTTGTGATAGTGATTGCTCTATTTTATTTTAGACAGATATCTCTTTTTGCCGCGTTTAATTAGTTAGTAGATGAAGCGAAAAAGGTTTGTCAGGATCTTAGGTCGTAACGGAGGTCCAAAGTCTCTGCCTTACCCTAAGGAAAATAGGCGTGATAATAATATGTATATAATTAGGTGACTATAACATTTTTTGAGAGGAAAGTGGTGGAAAAATAGTTTTCTACTATACAATCATTTTTTAGAGTCACTAAAAAGTAAAAAAAAAACATTAGTTCGTCATAGACGTGAAAAATATAATTTAACTAAAATTAAAGTTTATTTGCGGTACGTAAATTGTCGTGATAGATAAAAAATATTCCTTTTAGAAACACATTTAGAGAAGAAGACAGATAAGTGATCTTGAACGTTTATATTTTTTCCATTACAATTCTTTATTGCTTATCCATGATAGTTTAGTCTGCCAGGGCCAATTTTATATACGTCGCTTACAAACGATGAAGAAATTTTAAAAATAGAATGAAATCAAGAGATAACCGAGCACTTTCATTCAATTTTCCATCGTGTTACAATGTATCAAAGTCTCTATTAGGATGACGGCATACCCTTGTGATATTTAAGTTGAGATGCGTTTATTCTAAAGTAGAACTTAGTGCTACGTGTTAAGGATAACTTTTGAATGTTTTTCTTATGTTAAGGGTGCGTTGGGAGTTAATTTAGTTGCGGATTAACTACATTTGAGTGATTGATGTTTTTCGGTCTTTTGATGCGTTTGCGGGCATTTAGGTTTAGCTTTGTTCCCTGCTCGGGTGAATGGAATGGAGATAGTGAAATTGAATGAATGATTTGAAATTAATGATCTGTTTAAAGACTGATTTAGAGTGTTTGCTTATAAATTATTTTGATTGAATTAAAATTATTTTATGGCATTTGTTGTAATTAGTAAGTACATATATATTTGCTGAAATATGTAGTAGTATATATTAGATTTTAAATTTATATTGAACTTTGTAATTTATTTTATTGCAATAAGTACCTAGGTACCTAATATACAACGTATCGTAATAAATTGAACCATGGGCAAGACTGGATCACTATAGTATAATAAAATTAAAATAAATAACAGTCAAAAATTTAAAAAAAAATCGGCATTTCCGTACAAATGTGAGCAGCCGCCCGGGCAATTAGTATGAGAATATCGATTTTTTTTACAGCTTTGGTTTATATACCTACAATTTATTATCCTTCCACGTTGTAAATGTACTGTAATAACTCATTTCAGGTTAATAATTTCATATTTGTGTAATTTATAGTGAGTACTTACTTACGTGTGATAGAAAATGTAGTCAGTGTATTTAAAACTATTATTCTGTCTCTCAAGCTGCCATTTAAAACTATACAACCAACTTTTTTAACCGAGTTTAAAAAGGAGGAGGTTATCAATTTGACCCGTATATTGATGTGATATCTTCGCCACTTGTGAACTGATTTTAATGATTATTTTTTATTTAAAAGCCTCTAATATCAAATTAATTCCATATTAATTTGGTAAAGATATATGAGGATTTTTTTGAACTTTGAGAAAATTTTGGAAAATGGAACACCTGATGCAGTGCCATAATACTCAAGCTAACCAAAAGTAATATAAAAATGACGCATTAGCAAAAGTTGTTCAGTCTAATAATCATTTGAAAAATCATGAATCAAAACTAATTATTATAAATATTAAAAACAAAGAAGATGGCGTCAGGTTATATTTTTAAATTAAACAAAAAGTTACTTAATTATAAACCGACTACCTCATTCTGGACTTTGAAGTCACTGACGTTTGCACCGAACAATTTCAAGTTAATAGGCCTATATTACAGGCCACTTCAAACTCAGGCTCCTTCACAATAGCTCCCATCACCGACACACCATCATTACGACCTCCCCTTAAGACCTTCCCTAACCTTTAACAAACATTATTAATTTTACCGCTCACTCTTCCAAACAACACTCAACTTTGTCACACAAAAAATAAAACACAATTTCCTACGACTATTGACGGTGACATACGCTGTTTTGATTTCCTCAAAGTGAGTTATTGGCTAACTTTTGGTCCATGCGCTGCATCTAAGATGGCGAGGTGTTCCTATCCTTTTCACGCGCGCCGCGCCAATATAAGTCTGTCTTTGTTATTTTCTTACGTAATCGAAAGAAGGCGAAGTACTTTTGTTCGTGTTTGTGTAGTGTGTTAGAGGGAGAGAGTTGTAAAAGTCAATTTCGTTTGTAGTGTAAATAGAGAGATGGATCGATGCCTACAGATTTGGGGAGAGGATACATTTACATTTAATTGTATTTTATTGCACTAGCTGGTGCCCGCGACTTCGTTCGCGTGAAATTAAAAAATAACGATAATATTTTTCGCTGATAATTAATTTCAATAAAAACCCTTTAATTTTGGATCAAAGTGATCATAATCCGTGTGTATAATTTTTATAAATTGCAGTTTCGGAGATAAGCGTTTAGGTTAATACATACATAAGCAGAAAATGTCCAGAGCTGCAAGACTCAAAAGCCAAAAAGTCATAATTTATTTACCTTTGGATATTTTTATCACTTAATAATTGTCAATTTTTCTTTTGATATCATAAAAGGTAGTTGTTGCGTTAAAACAATTCGCTTACGGCTAAATTTATTGCTGGTTCCTAAGCGGAAGTACAGAAGAAGCTGCAACAAAGGCGACTTTTATCGTAAATTAAGACATAAAAATAGTGATGGGTTGCTAGCCGTAACGCCTAACATGATTCGCAGTTTTGCCCATGCTTCCGCTCGGCTTCTATAATCTGCTAGCTTGACTACATTCAAAGTTGTACTTTTTTTCCAAGACCAGCATAGACGAAAAAAGACGAGGAAAGATTTTTGGCCACCTTACGCGGCATGACAACTTCATAAAGAAAAACAGAAAGAAAAAGGAAGCCAAGAGCGGAAAAGGAGGACCAAGAAGGTTGTTCATGGCTGAAGTAAAAGAAAAGACAAAAGTCGTGTTGTATAGAGAGGTCAAGCATGTAGCAGAAAAGCGAGCTCTTAAATTATAATTCTTCAAAACTAAAACAGACTTCACTTTCAAACTACAAATCGGATTAATAAAATTTGTACGGGACCTGAAAGCATACTATTTGGTAATTTCAAACAAAAAAAGGATTTCCCAAATCGGTCCAGGCATCTTCGAATAATCGGTAAACAGACAAAATAGATCGCGACAAATTGATAACCTCCTCCTCTTTAAAAATAGGAAAACATGGAAAATGCTACAGGAACCTAGTTCTTAAATTTATTGATGAATGTAACTTAGTTCCAAAAACAGATTGGAAATCATCCTGTTGCTTAGTATTAAAATAAATTAGAATCCTAAAACCAATAAAAATAAATTAAAACATTTTCAATATACGCGCCCCGTCCAATTACTGTGAAAAAGGGAAAAGAACCGTTTTCGGGCAAAAGTGACATATGTCTGCGCTGTGACAACTTGCGGCCACTGCCTCGGAGCGGGCATTTATTGGTGCGTGTACCTCACTCGTAGGTACAGACGAATGAGGTTTAGACTAGTTTGTATACCCATAATAAATCGAACCCCGAGCTATACTAGATTCCTATAGTATATATTTTTTTAAATAATACTATAGTATAATGTAATTAAAATAACAGTTAAAAAACAAACAAAAAAAAACATACTAAAGTGTGCAGCTTCCCGGGCAATTTGTATGGGAATGTCGAATTTATTTTAGGTTTTTTACTTTCATTTTAATTTTTATATGTATAGATGAGCATAAGCGCAAAACATAGGTCCAAAAACAGATAAAAAACCATCCTGTTACCCACTAACATAAATTACAATACTAAAACCAATAAAAATATATTAAAACATTTCCAATATACGCGCCCCGTCCAATTACTGTGAAAAAGGAAAAGAACCGGGTTCGGTCAAAAGTGACATATGTCTACGCTGTGACAACTTGCGGCCACTGCCTCGGAGCGGGCACTTATTGGTGCGTGTACCTCACTCGTCAATACAGACGAATGAGGTTTAGACTAGTTTGTGTACAAGTGGAAGGGACATACCCATAATAAATCGAACCACGGGCTATACCAGATCACTATAGTGTAATAAAATTAAAGTAACAGTAAAAGAACAAAAAAAACTTAAGAGGTGTCAAGGGACACCCGGATGGAACGAAGTTCCTTTCGATTAATTAGGAGAGAGAGAGACAGACAGAGAAACACGCACACGCCGCACGGCTTACAACTATAGCAAAAAGTGTCGTTACAACTTTTGGTCTTAATTTTTTCCGTCTAGCCTTCTTTCGCAACGCGCGATAAGGAACTTCGTTCCAATATTATATAGGCTTATAAACATCAATGAGACCTCTCTAACCCGTCTGGCCAGCGAGGAGAGTGTAGGCCAAAACCCTTTGGCTGCTCTGGCCAAGTAAAGTTGACAAAATTTGAGCACACGTAAGTACCTAGTACAAATTAGCGTGAATCAACCCTAGACACTTGTAGCATCTCGTAGCGTAATCGTAGCTGTCTTGCTACGACTGTCTACGACAACGAGTGTGTCAGGTCGAAGCCCCAAGTGAGTTTATATAGTCGCATTGCCTATAAAAATTATCAATTGCCTTGATCGGCTTATACAATCGGCGGGAAGAGAAGCAGCTGGTACATTCTTAGTTTTTCTTTTCTCCCAGACCAGCGTGTAAAAGATGTTTAATTCTCAATCCAATGCAATCCTAACCCTACCGCGCGTGAAGCGAAATATTCACAGCCGGGTCGCTTGTCCTTTTTTGTCCTTTTTCAATTCCACTTCTGTTTTTTTTCCTGCCAAGTCGTTATTGATTGTGACAGTTGACTGTTCGGTTTGTACTCGGAAAAAACGTTGTCTGTCTGAATGTAAAAATCGAGTGGTGAGGTTTTGTAAAAAAAGGTTAGGTACAGTCAGCCAACGGGAAACCTAGACCAGCCCTCTACTTATATCTTGATTTTTTTCTTAAAGTCAAAATAATATTAACATGAAATGTATATCTCTAAAGACTTCATTATAATCTCTGAATATAATATACATTGTCACGTTAATATTATTTTGAGTTTAAAAGAAAATTTAAGATATAGGTAGAGGGCCGGAAATGTAAATGTATGTAAATGCTCTGTCTGCCCCATTAGGGATAAAGACGTGATATTATGTATGTAGAGGGCCGGCCCAGGTATCTTTACTGAATTTATGTTGGGAGCAAAGTTTTGTTTCGTGTTTTTCAGTCTAAATAGCACCACTCCTTTTTTACATGTGGATATTGTAGCTCCCTATAACATCCATATGTAACAAGTTGCCAGGCAAATAAAAAAGACCTCGACTTTCAAGAGATGACTTTTTAATTTTTAAACGGCCGATCCGATTTTCTTCAAACGTAGCAAAGGAACTTGCTTTTACGTAAAAAAACCGAATTAAAATTGGTCCCTCTGTTCAAGCACATCGTAGACAGACAGACAGACCGACAGACCAGGACCAATCACATATTTATGCAACTTGTGATCACCAATCCAAGTGATAATCACCGATAGAGTTGCTTAACAAACGTAAGCTCTAATGATGCGTCAACAAACCATTGAGCTCATCAAAATCCTTTACAAAAAGAAAGGCCTATTTACCAAAACTCGATTGAAATATCTTCCCAAACAAGCTTAAGTCGTATATCCCGCTTTCAATTGGCACAGAAATCTCCGAAACATATCTCGTTAGGGCGCGGAAGTGTCAGTAGCTGCCCCCTCCCCTCCACCCCTCACGCCGTACCGCTAGTACAACATATTGAGGGTACAGAAAAGAGAAATAAAGGTAAATTTTTGTTGCTAAGGTCGAAATATCACAGAAAACAAAGGTCACAGATGTCGGTCAGCGAGTTGAACATTTGAAGTGGCAATCAGCTGGACACGTCTGCCGCAGGGATGTTGATTGATGGAGCCAGAGTTCTGTATTGGCGATCCCGCACAGGAAAATGAAGCGTAGGCAGACCAGCAGCCATATGGTCGGACAGCATCAAAAAGACGGCAGGGCCGACCTGGACCAGAATCGCCGCAATAAGATCTGAATGGAAATCCATGGAAGAGGCATATGTCCAGCAGTGGACGCAAACATGCTGATAAGGAGAACAAAAAGAAAAGTCGAAATACTCAAATTAACTGAATATCTATGTAAGTGAAACTGTATTTTTTTAGATTATTTCTAAATAAGTCTGTGGCGACCTCTACGAGGAACTATAAATCACACATAACAATACACCACAATGAACCACAACAAGAAACATACGACATGGCGCCGACAGTATCCTACATCTCGATCTTAGAGTTCTGTCGAGTATTTATATCTGGGCGGTTACTCCAAAAGTGGTATGCAAGACATACGTAACTGCGTATACACGTTTCAGTGTCAAGTAACATTGAGCATATAATATGTGATGAAAAAGTCTTATGTCATTTAATATAGAAGAACGTCAGTATCGGACGACTATCTTAATATTTTATGGAGTAAGTTGTATATTCACATCTGTACTGCCGCTGTTTTGTGCCGCTACGCTCAGCGTTTCCGATTTAATAAACTGAACTGTCCCTGGAGGTTCGAGGTTAGGGACTGTATTTTTGTTGATAGTTTAGTTGGTTGCCTGCTCTTTAAGAAACCGGCTTTTTAAATTAGCTGGTTTATCTATTTTGATGCTATTTTAAAGTCTATAAGAGAACATGATCAAAACTTATAAATTTTTAATTATTGAGTTTTAAAATAAAAATTTGAAGGCGTCTTCAATATTGATAAACTTATTGGTAACTGGAAATTTTGCACCACTGCAGGAGCACAACCCTCTCTGTACTACCAGAGCCACACTAAGCCAGAATAGCCAGAGGATTTGGCCTACAATCTCCTCTCTGGCTAGACGGGTTGGAGTGGTCTCATTAATGTTTATAAGCTTTGTTTAGCTTTTACATAATATACAAATACATACATTTTTTGGTAGCAGTAAGCATCAGCAGGCAGTCAAAAATATAAAAGTTCAAATTATATAATCAAATCATATAATTTAATAACCTTTTAAAAACTGTTTTATTCCCCATTAACTGTAAACCCAAAATGACCTTTTTTAACCTAAATTAACATCAGCATCTTGTAACACCCCACACAGCCACAGAACAAACACGCAGTTCAAATAACAATCAAATTTAAAGAACTTTTAACCTTACGATGAAAGTAAAAAGCATTAAATTGCTACGACGACTGATGTTAATATGAAACGCTGTGCATAGTTTAATATTGCATTTTAAGCCTTATTTTTTAGGTAACAGAGGTTATGTGAATAAAGGTAGACTGTGTACCTCTCAAACATAATTTTGGTGATGAATTGCCGCGCGGCGCCCGAGGGTTTACACGCTCGGCTGAAAATTTAAAAATATGAAACTTCAGGAAGTCTCTAGAGATGTTTGCACCGCTATTGTGTTCAAATTAAATTGTCATCAGTAGATGTTTCATACTTTAGATGTAGTGTTTTAGACAAAACGTTTTATAAATTTTTTGAAGATATCATTATTTTAACTGAATTAAGCAGTAAATATCAAATAAACACTCTTTTTCATCACAGAGTCTTCAGATTTTCCTATAAAAGCTCTATATAATCTCATTTTTTAAACAAACAAAATATTTCATTATGAAATATACAAATGGTTTCTACGAGAACAAGTAAGCTATTACATATGTATTTTTTTACTACTACCTTAGTACATATATCGATGTTTTTTCTAAATTATTAAGAGTCTACCTTGCAGTAGGTAAGTGTCATCATTGCCTATAAAGATGAAAACCTTTGGCAGCCATTGTTTAAAAATTGTTGTATCAACTCAATATAATTCCTCGAGACACGTCGTGGGACTAATTAGCGAACAATTCCGAGCACGAACTGCTTAACTGCCTTAATTTCACCCCAATAACACGCTAATAGACCCCCACCCTCCCCCACCCCTCGCTTCTCCTAGACCTAATCTATCATGAAACTTTGTTGCTATGTTTTGATAATAAAAAGTTTAAATCTGTAAAATTACCGTATAGTATTTTTTTTTCTATACATATAATAAAACAGTAAAAAATGTGTGTCTGTACTTGAAATATATTTGCAAAAAATATATTGGGGGCGATGGAGACATAGCAAAAGAGTAAGAATTTAAAAAAAAAGTCTGTCTGTTTATCTGTTTTATTGTTTATCTGCTTGTCTGTGTGTCTGTTTGTCTGTTTGTCCACGCTAATCTCCTGGACGAATTCGAATAAAACTTTTTTTTCTAATGTAGCTTGAAGGGTATAAATGATTTTCGGAAATAAAACATCTGATGCAGAACTACAATGGTTTAGCTAAACTATAAGAAATATCAAAATGACACTTAAGCAAAAGTTCTTCAGCCTGATGAGTATTTTCCTGAGACATAAAGTCCACGCGAACGAAGTCGCAGGCTTGGGCTAGTCGGCAAAAAGCCTTTTCACAAAGTACTTTCTTTACGTGAGTTTTAAATTTCTTGACTTACATACAGTTATACAGGGTGTTTCAGAAAGGCACAATAATAAATTTAAGGGCACGCTCAGTCTTTTTAGCTCTGTCCGTCAAACCCCAGCAAAACAATACAATTAAAGAATTAGTCCAATTGTAGCAGCTTGCGACGATAAGATCGACTAATAAAAATTAAATTAGTCTACCTGTGAGGCGCTTTAAGTGGTCACGTGACGGTTCGAGTCGTTTGGGAAACGTTTGAGTAATAATTTATAAAACGTGTAAGGGACATACCCTTAAATCGGACCACGAGCTGTACTAGACCACTATGATATAATGATAATAAAATAACAGTAAAAAAAAGCAAAAGAAAATATTATATTCTCAAACAAATTGCCCGGGCGGTTGCACAATTATGTACGGAAATGCCGATATACATTTTTTTTTTGCTCTTATTTTTATTTAATTTTAAGACTGATCTAGTATTACTACTCCCATGCTGGTCTGGGAGAAATAAAAAAACTTAGAATGTACCAGCTGCTTCTCTTCCCACGCAGATCGTAAAAGCCGATCGAGGGAATGGGCAAAAATGCAAATCATGTTATCAGGCGATGCGGCTAGCAACCTGTATTGATTGCATTTCCATCTTCTCGCCCACCATGACGCTAAAAGTGGCTTTTGGGTCTTGCGGCCCTGGGCTCTGCATAGAACCGCAAGACCTAAAATGCTATGTCTGCCCCATTAGGGATAAAGACGTGATAGTACACGATATAGACTAACACGTATATCTAAGTTGTTTTTTTGTGTATATTTGGGCCTATAAAGGTGTATAAAATATACTCCTCTAATATAAGTAAGATGTAAATCTCGACATATTCTTGGACTCATTCCATCAATTTTTTTCTTCTTTTAAGTACCTAGAAACAATAAGATCGTTTTCTTGCGAAAGTGAAACAATTTTAATAAGGTTGTTAGTGTTAACGCCCATTCCCTTGATTGACTTTTACGATCTACACGCAAAGGAAAAGAAACAACTGGTATACCTACAATCTAAGTATATTTCTGTTCTTATACTCGAGATAGTTCTGTTTATGACGCTGCTAAAAATCTAACTTGCTTAATAAAATCATCTCCATTCAATTACTCAAAAAATAAACACATGTCGCCCTAACCCGCCGATTAGCAACATAATCAAGTTACTGCCATCAAATGTAACAAACAGACTAACAGCGGGATTCACTCGAGACAATAATCAAACATTTGATTTCTCCGCTCGATTCCGAGCGCGCCAAATCTGACATCTGTCATATTTCACCGCCATTGTTTTGTTATGACATTTTTACTTTTTTATTGCGAATCGCGACAGTTGGCAAGGGCGTACCCTTGTTATTCCGTTTGTTGCGTTCCTTTTTATTCAATTAGTGATAAATAAAATGATGCAGGGTAAAGTTAAATTGTAATTTAATGCAGTAAAAGGCATGGATTGATGAAATGTGATTGTAGGAAATGAAATGGTGCATTGTTTTTCAATGAATTATTTTTTCTGATGAGCCAAAAACAGATAGAAGATTCGGATCTTTCCAGAAATACCATATTATACAGAAACATACGAAGTTCAAAGTAGTACTATGTTTAAATAAAGGAATTAAAATGTTACAACAAATAAAATAAAGACGTAACTATAGAAAAATATAATACTTAATTCATAAACACATAGTTTTGGAGTACAGTCTAGAACAGGTATGTAGAAATTAGATATTTTGGTCCTGATATGATTGTATTCTGTTTGTGTTTCTAATAAAATTCTTAGTTCATAAAAATAAAAATACTAAAAATACTTGCCACAAGTAGAAGTTAGACCTAAAAACTCCTGAATCAACAAAGTAACACGGTAACACGACAACTAACAATTCACTACAGACAAGTACTAAACAAGGCTACTTAATTTTTGATACTCGCAGGGTAAACGCGCCAGTTGTCGACCGTCGCACCCGTTCACGTCAAAGTTCACTCGCGTGCCCAAACTTATTATATCACAAACAAACGCTAGAAATTAGCCATTTACTGCTGTCGACTTTAATTTTTATTTTTGTGAATTAATAAAACATTTTTCTGTACTTATCTGTGTTAATTAATGCGACTGTTCGTTACATGATTTCGGGCGCTGATTAGACAAAGTTTTCTTTGTTTAATGAGTTTAATTTTTTGTTATAAATGCGCGATGATGGAGTGTCGGTGTGTGACTTTGTGTAGGAAGAATTTTTACATTGTTATGCAAAGTGAGTTTATATTTTATCTAGATAGTGTCTTTATCTACTTGGGTTTAATATTAAGCTAAAAATAACTACACTGGTGGATGAACATTTTCTAATGGAAATGCCGTTTTTTTTATTTATTTCTGACTGTTATTTTATTTTCATTATACTATAATGATCTAGTACAGCTGTGGTTTAATTCATTACGGGTATTTCCCTGGAAAAGTAGTAATATATAAAAAGTTACAATATCATCATATTTTCAGCCGCATAACATCCACTGCAGGACATAAGGATATCCTTGGGAGAGGCCCAAGGATTTCCAAAATGACCGATCTAGAGCGGCTTGCTTCTAGTTACCTACATACGCAGTACAAAAATCTATGTCTATGGTTACAGCTGAGATATTATTCGGCATAAATTTACGTTTGAAAATTTAAATAATTTCAAAGATTACTCTTTGAAAACTAAAGCTGTTTAGTCAATTAAACAATCATACGGCCCCCAATAACACTGCTCGGCGCGAACAGTCGATGGCACGGACAGTCACCATACTTCACGCTCATCGGCCGCGATCACACGTACTAAAGTTTGTGATCACGCGATGGTAACTTGGATTAATACGCCGTTTTGCTTGTTATCCTGTTTTGTTTGTAGTTTTTTAAGCGTTGGTGGTGAACAAGCGGTGCTTGCTTGTGCTTCTGTGGAGAAAAATTCGATTTAAATATGGAATTTTTCTATCAATCAAATTTGGTATGGATATAATTTAAGACTCAGGAAAAGACATAAGATAGTTTTTATCCCAAAATTCCCATGGGGAGCGAAGCCCGCGGGCTTAGCTAGAAATGATATAAAACTAAAGCTGTTTAGTCAATTAAACAATCATACGGCCCCCAATAACATTGCTCGGCGCGAACATTCGATGGCACGGACAGTCACCATACTTCACGCTCATCGGCCGCGATCACACGTACTAAAGTTTGTGATCACGCGATGGTAACTTGGATTAATACGCCGTTTGGCTTGTTAGCCTGTTTTGTTTGTAGTTTTTTGGAAGCGTTGGTGGACAAGCGGTGCGTGCTGGTTGTGCGTCTGTGAAGCAAGATTCGATCCTCATTAGGAGCGCCTTGTACCTTGACGAAATTAAAACTAACAACCATCATCATCATCAGGTCTTTCTGTCTGCACTGCAGAAGCACGACCCTTTCTTTACTACCAGAGCCAATGCAGCCAGAGGACTTGACCTCCACGCTGGCCAAACGGTTGGAAGGGTCTGATGATGTTTATAAGCTTTATTAAGCTGGTAATCCCTGCTACAACCACCACGAGAGGACTTGGATTTGTGACTCTACTCTGCCGGATACAACACGGCCACTACAAACCTAACAATATTAAAATTAAAATTAAAAAAGTATTAGGTACTAATTTGAGAGCCTAAAATCTCTTAATTTTATATGACTCGCGACTAAGTATTTATCTACTGTATAATCTTAGCAATTTTATTTGTGTGATTTCTATTAGATACGATAATTTTTCTAGTTGCTCTAAAAAAAAAACAATATACCGATACAGTCTACAACTTTATGCTTCTGCCAACATTTCGCGAAAGTTATCTCCCCAGGCATTCCTTGTCCACGTAAACATCATACCTCTACGCCATCGCCATAAACTCTCCATCCACTAGAAATTCGCTATTCCCTTTTACGATCCCTACATTTCCATTGTTAAACATATTTAATACTTTTGACAGGTAAGCTATCAAATGTTGCATGTTCGTAACCTGCTGTCTCCTGAACTGAAATCGAAACGATCACGCAATCGCCGCGTATTTTTATTCCTGCGACCCCCTGAATATATCATTTCACACTACAATTTGACACTACATTCGTACCACATATCTCTTTAAGTTACAATCGAAATTGAACTTTATCTTAAAGCGTTAAGAGTTATTTTTGTTTAGGTTTATGGGGAGTAGGGTGGATGGCACAATGATGGTACACCATTTATATGATTGAGTTCGTGTTTAGCGTTTTAACATATTCAAAGTTTTGTTGTGTCTGGCCTCGTATTGCTTAGAAGTGACGTGTATAGTTTCTGATTTATTGTCTAAGCGCAAACCTTTTAGGGTTTTTATTGTGTCGTAAAGTTCCACGGCTAATAGATGGTGGCACATTAATTAGGCAAGTTTGTGAACGCTCTTTATTTTATTAATAGGTGATTTACGTGACTACGACAAATTGTGACGCGGTCGTTTGGGTCTGATTAGGATTTCAAAGGTTATTTGACTTTGTCGGGTTTATTTGATGTAATTATCATTAAGTATCGGTAATTGAATATGAACTTTACCTGCAGATGTATTCTCAATAATTCCAATAATGAACTTGAACAAGCTTCTGCCAGTTAAAGAAGGATTTAAGGGGCTAAATGAATTTTTCGGGGAACAGTGCTGCCCCAATTTGAAATAAACTATTTGAAAAGAAACGGAGATATCATTTAAAAACATTGTCTTGTCTTTAAAAAGGCTGGCTTATCACTAAAGCGGTTTCTTCCAGCCAACATTTGGGTAAAGAAGACTATAAATGAAGTGGAGAGTTGGCGCAGAGAGTATAACAGTATACATGAAAAAGAAACCACCAGGCGCGTTTGGATGGATAACCACAAGTGGCATACAAATTTCTTAATTCCGTGGTTTGGAAAGCATGTATATGCCGTTGGACCCGGCTGTCATCATTATATGAAAAATCTGAATCACTTGCACAAACGAAAAACAAACAAATGAATAAGAAAGTCTCCAAGTCCTCCCTTAGATGTCGTAGAAGGCGACTTAGGAAATACAAGCTAAACAAAGCTTAAAAACATAATGAAACCTCTCTAACCCGTCTGGCCAGCGAGGAGAGTATAGGCCAAATCTTCTGGCTGCTCTGACCAAATATGGCTCTTGTAGTACAGAGAGGATCGTGCTCCTGCAGTGGAGACTAAGAAGACCTGATGATGATAACGAATAAGAATAGTAAAGTTTGTTTTCTCAATTTCAGGTGTGGTTCCAAAACCGTCGAGCGAAATGGCGTCGCCAGGAGAAGATGGAAGCTGCACGGCTTGGGCTGTCGGAGTATGGGTGTGGAGCCGGGGGTGGCATACCAAGACTGAGTGGACTGGGTCTACCCGTGGACCCATGGCTGGCCCCACCGCTGTTGACGGCTTTACCAGGTAAATAATTAAAAAAAAAAGTATACGCAATCACGTTGTTATGCCTAACTAGCTGCCCACAGCATTAGCCGCGTTTCATAGGGATCTCTAATTTTTAGGGTTCCGTAGTAAACAAGGAACACTTATAGTTTTGCCATGTCTGTCTGTCTGTCCGTCCGCGATTTTACTCAGAGGCTATAAGTACTAGAAAGATATAATTTGGCAAGTATATTCATATTGGCGAAAAAGTGGTAATTTGGTCGGTAAAAAAATTAATCAATCCATCACAAAAAATAAAATAATAGAAAATTCAGACTTAGAATGTCGTATCTTACAGCTCTAAGCTCTAAGCCTTTGAGTAACGCTTTCTAAGCTCTTCAGCCGGCACTTAGCAGCCACTTTAAGCGTGATGATAGCCCAGAAGATCGATAAAGGTGGTGGAAAAATTGTGATGAAATATGATCGGCGAAAAAAGGGTAAAAAAGGAGTCTTTACGGTTCATCAACATCTGGTTTATCATCATTTTTGTTGCCACTGCAGGAGCACGATCCTCTCTATACTGCCAGAGAAAATCTTAGCAAGATCAGCCATAGGACTTGGCCTACACTCTCCTCGCTAGACAGACGAGTTGGAGAGGTCTCACTGATGTTTACAAGCTTTGTTCAGCTTGTATTTCCCAAGTCGCCGTCTACGACATCCACGGGAGGACTTGGAGTGGCACTATGCTGATCTGCTGTAACCACACGGCACATTACGGCAACGTTCCAAGAAGGCTGGTAGTTGCCACGTTGTATGGTAATGGTTATTTTGTGACCTTGATATATGTCTGGTTTTTTTACGGTTATTAACTATTCTTCTTATCGTGTGTGTTAGTGACTAATACTTGTGTCAGAGTTTTAACCGCCTTAAAGGCCTCTGACATGGTTTTAGGTACCTAACGACCAATGTCAAAGACAGTGACCGGGACGCGTATTGCCATAGTGTGTACTACTACAGACAGGGGTTGCTCTGGAATCGCATGCAATGCAATATGCTCTTGAGCTGGAGAGCATACTGCATGTCAGTATAGAGAGAGAGACTGAAATCAAATACACTTTGCTCTAATCTGTAAGAGCAAAAACCATACGAGTACAGACAATTTAGGCTGCTATGGTATGTAGAATGGCATGCTTCAGTATGAGCAAATTACATGTGAGTGCAGCACAGCCAACGTACTCGTTGGCTGTGCACCTACAGACTATGCGCGCTGCTGTAAATATATCGAAGAATCAACCAAATGCAAAGAAACATTAAGTAATTGATTTAACTATGTAGTAATTTACCTTATTTAGGGTTCCGTAACCAAATGGCAAATAACGGAACCCTTATGGATCCATAATGTCTGTCTGTCTGTCCGTCCGTACGTCACAGCCACTTTCTTCCGAAACTATAACAACTGTACTGATAGAACTTAACTAAAACTAAATAAAATATATGATGTTCATTACCATGCAAACTACCAGCGAAAATTGGTTTGAACGAGTTTCGGTAAAAACTAAATCGGTCGGTAAAAGTTATAACGAACTACAAGAACTTTTATATAATGTTACTTGCTCCTACGGAACCCTTCATGGGCGAGTCCGACTCGCATTTAGCTGCTTTTTCGTTATTGGTTGTTTTATTTAAATACCAAATATTACAATTATTTTTTTACTTGTACTTTCCTGAATAAATAAATACTCTTTCAATTTTAAATAATGTTATATTTACCTACTTCATTTTATTTTTCAATAGTCATTATAATTATCATCATTATCAGCCACAGGAAGTTGACAGTTGGACACAGGCATATATATTGCATTCAATCAAAATATTAGACAACCTTAGCTATCTACAATGTAAATAAAAAGGTCATATTTTGCTTTAGAAATATGCGTGCAAACTGTATATTTGTACAGATTGGTCTGTATTCGTACGTAGTTTGCTTTAGAATATTCGTTATTTTAATGAGCACAAAGTAATCGAGTACAGACTATGGGTGTCTGTACTGATATACAGTGTGGCAATACGCGACCGGGACCGACGGCTTGACGTGCCCTCCTAAGCACGAATCATCTTACTTATCAGACAATCAGGTGATCAACCTACAATGTCCTAACCAAACTAAGACAACAACACAAAGTCGTTTCCCCCGCCGGGAATCGAACCCGCGACCTCCGAGTATGAGCCGAACGCTCTAACCACTACATCACGGAAGCAGTTTATTAACTATGATCCTCTATTACAGGTTTCCTCAGCCATCCTCCGTCAGGGTACCCGAGTTACCTGACCCCGCCGGCACCCGCGCCCCCCGCCCCGCCTGCCCCTCCTGACCCGAGGTCATCTTCCATCGCAGCTCTCAGAATGAAGGCAAAGGAACACGTGGAAAGCCTTAGCAAAGGACTCCAAATGGTGTAATAGTAATAGAAGAGTTTATATGGTTTTAAAAATGTGTATTTGCCATGTTAGAGCGTTTACATACTACAGTGCAGCGGCTGCGGTTATAGCCGCTGCGGCGCCGCGTTAATGGGTGTTTAGCCTCCGACAAAAGGAGGGGTGTTATAATTGACGCTTATATCTGTTGGTCGGTCTGTGGCTTTGTATCTCTCGAAAAAATGGACCGATTTCAGTGGTTGTTTTACGTAAAAGCCATATTTCCAATGCAGTTCTTCTTGATAAAAATCGGTTAAGCTGACCTTTGATTCCAGACACAATAGCAAAACAATCAAGGTGTATCAAAAATTATACACATGGCGCTCTGTGGCGCGTTGTTGGTGGTTAAGGCATGAAAGTCAGAGCTTTCTGTAGCAAATAATAGATGGCGCTATGGATATCAAGTCGTATCGGTAGTTCTGACAGTTTTGTTTTGTGTTTGACAGTTGGGGTTATTTTAATTTGCCTAGCAAATAAACTTGTGTTTACATTTGTTATGATACTTACACATGATACCGCTGCAGCCTTTGGGCCGCAGCGGTTAAAACCGCTGTCATTGTAGTGCAATATGTAAACACTCTTAGTTTATGTTTCCAATTATTTTGTAAATGAAGTTATATAACAAAAACTAGGTTTTTTTTTAAACTGACGTGAGACACAGACATGATTAAAATAAGTTACTTACGTCCAGAATCAGCTACTGGATGGTTTCGATCTTATCCGGAGGTTTTCATGGAAACATGTCGGCAGATAGCTGGCTCTATATGTTAGTAACCCGTTAACTCATTTTAATAACTAGGTTTTTTTGTGCATTGAAAAACAATTGCAGTTCTTTTTATAAGTGACCTACTCTTTATTCAAAATACCTATTTAGAGTGAGATTTTTCGAGGGCAGTAGCAGGCGTTTTTAGGCGCCATCCGCCACTTAATCGGCTATGAGGACCATCAGTGGACTCGTTGTCCTCCGTTGAAGGAACTAACTTACTCCTTTGATTTAAACTTGATAGTTTATTCTACCCTGTAACTTTTCAATGAAGTAATAGAATCACAAAATCCTGTATAATATTCTTTTTCTTAAAATGAAAATTTACAAAATGTAAGGTAGGATCACATCATATAAAAGTAAATATTGTTCAAAATTTTACTAAAACGATATGAGACTTAGTTTATTTGCGACTAGTTTCACTAGTTGAGTCTAAAAAGCAATAATATTGTAAATATAGTATTTCATTTCATATCGTTTTAGTAACAATATTTATTGCATACAATAATTTTACAAGAATACAACTAGGTATATTGTATAGTTTTGGTGTGTTAGATTATTATATAATATAATTTTATAATATGTATCTAAATAGTATTATTATAAGATGTAAAGTTAGTAAAATAAAGAATCATCTAAATATTTCGATTTGGGTCTGAGAGGGTTATATTCATGTAGTAGGGAAAAGCTATAGATTTTTTTCTTTGGCCGTATTATAGCATTAAAATCTCAAAATATTGTCAATAAGTACCTATTACTTAAATATTAATTGAAAATGTTTTTCTCTTTCAGTAATTAAATTAACCTAATTTATTTCTTTAGCACTGTAATGCAGGCACCGCCTACTTCAGTCTCCAGTCTCCCCCAATTCAGTAGTTAACATAGCACAAAAATGTGTTATGTGCACTCGCTTAAGAGTCCCCCGACCCTAGACCAAAATACAACTTTCCATACAAACGTAGTCTACGTTTTATTTCAAAACTACATGTCCGATTTTGGCAAAATTTTGTAATTTCAAAGATATTGCAATTATCAGGGGTAACACTTATCTGGTTTCCTACAGTAAAAATATGAACTTGAAATAGAATATAGTGTTTTATATCATTTTTGACCATTAGTATGGGAAACTTCTAAATCGTTATATTTTCTTTCCAGTTCATAATTTTACTATAGGAAACCAGTTATTACCCTAGATAATTGCAATTTCTTTAAAATTACCAATTTTTACCGGAATCTGACATGTGGTTTCAAAATTAAACGTAGACTACGTTTGTATGGAGAAGTCTAGGGTAAGGGGGCTCTTAATATCTGCACTTATTTAATGTTAATGTAAGATTGAATGGAGAGAAATAAATATATTTTTATCTTTTTTTTTATCTTATCTTTAAATTGAAAAGGGATGTAGACTGGTTAAAAATACATTATTTTATTTAGTAAAGATTATCCAAAAAAGGACCCATATTTTTCGTTTAGCAAAGAAGTAAAAATTCACAAAGATACAAGCGCTTCGAAGTTTCGGAGTGGGGTGATTTACGTCACCTTGGAATAAAAATCGTAGCTAATCGTGACGTCATGTGCAATTTGAATGTGTATCTTCGTCATGATTTGCTAATTAGAGAAAAAAATACCATACATTAAAAGTTATCAGATGAAACAAAAAATATTTTGTTTGCATCCCTGTTGTCTTCACAGTCAAAATATATGGTAGGCTGTAAATTTTGTATGTAAAATGTATAAACTACTTAGTGAAAACGTAAATTATGTCAATAGATAGTGAGATTTTTTTCGTAGATATTAAAAAGATAACTTAGTACACCTAATAAAGGAACATTTATGTTAAGATTTACCTATAACAGAAGACTTTATCCAGCTAGCAATTTTCTATAGTATTATTTTTTGTACCCAAAGGGTTAAAACGGGAATCTCTTACTAAGACTCCACTGTCCATCTGTTGTATGATAATTAAATATTTATTTTATTTTGTTTTAACTATAACGGCAACAGAAACACGTCATCTGTGAAAATTTCAACTGTCTAGCTATCACGGTTCATGAGATCCAGCCTGGTGACAGATAGACAGATGGTGGACGGACGAATTGACAGTGGAGTCTTAGTAATAGAGTCCCGTTTTTACCCTTTGGGTACGGAACCCTAAATACAAACTTATTTTTCAGAGAGAAAGAATTGTATTTTTTTCAACTGTACTTTATAAAATGTTGTATTAATTATCAAGAAAGTTTTTCATCCGGAATAATTTCCTTAGCTTTTATACTTGTGTTCTGTAATCAATAATAGGTACATAGACCTTTTAGCCCACACTTACCGTAGTTTTTATTTAAAGTAAAAATATTTTTACAAGTTCATTACACAAATAATTTTTTTTTAACTCTAGTACAATCCATAGAATTTTAGCACGATTTTGAAAAATCCCAGTAACAAATTCTTCTAGGAAAAATCACTCTTCATAATACCAACTTATGTATGTAGTGCTGTAAATATTTATGTATTTATTTATAACGTCTGTATATATGAGTGTATGTACCTAGTTAAACATAGCTATAAATTGGTCTATATTATGAGAGATAAATAAATGTGTCCTTTAATAAAATTGTCTGATTTTTATATTTTCTCATATCCCTGAAGTCCGTTCGCCGATAACTGATAAATATTATAATTCGTCTCAAACTAACGACTGTCGCTTAGTTATCGCCATGGTATAATAAAACAATCTCTTCCCGTGACAGCTGATGACGTTGGTGGAACTTGACTACGTCATCAATCAGTTTGATATGTTGCCACTGTGTGAAATTGAATTACCCGAGCGTAATGCATTTTTGAACTTTATACACCAATTTCGAATTAATAATCTATTATATCAATTTATAAAATATTGAATTGATGAATCACGCGAGAACCGCGAGATACTGAATAGCTAAGTTACTTAATATTTTATTTAATATTCATGAACTAATTGAGAAAGTCCTTAAATTTACTGAAAAGAATAATCAGTGGCAATACTTTCGTGACGTTGTCAAGTTCCATCTCGGGAAGAGAATACCTTGTTTTATTATACCATGGTTATCGCAAACTGTATGTCAGCCGTCGCTTGTCTCCCGCTTTGCCGTTTGCGTGTTACGAGCCACGCAGTTGACGTCTACCGCGGCCCGAACGGGTGAGCGTACACGACGGCCATATAATGCCATTCCGTTCTGGAATGCGCTTTGAATGAGGCGTTTGGTTGTTTGCATGTGAATTTCTGTTTTATACAGTTATTAATTGTTTAAAATTGTATAAGCTGTTAATAATTATTGGGCCGCAATTTGTAATGAGTTAAGAAGCCCTGTGTTTATCAACTTTCCGCGAATAGACTTTACTCCTTTACAACCTATAGTCCACTGTTCGACTAAAGGCCTTTCCCAATAAAGAGAGGATAAATGATAGTGCCCATGGGTCCATGGGATTTTTTACCCGTATAGACTCACTGATGAGTTGAAGATTGCAAAAGCAAGCGCAAGTCAAGCGACACCTGGTGTGGTCAGCTCAAGTGGTAAACAAATTTCTCGGGCTCCTCCGTGCTTCGGAAGGCACGTAAAGCCGTTGGTCTCGGCCGAATACGAGTATTACGTCACGGGCACGAGACGGGTTGAAACAATCAGCGTTCAAGGTGTGTCTAAACGCATTCAATAATGTCAGCTTATAGTATGACGGTTTGACGTGAAGATATTATAAAGTGTTGTAAATGAATACGTTAGGTATATTATGAGCAGTAAGTTTTTAATCTCGCGCAATCCTATCCTATCCTACTTCCTACTATCCAATAATAATGAAATTATGTTAAACTAAAAGCTATTCTATAAATTAAAACTATTACTAAAAATAAAAACATCAATTTATATAAAAAATCGTTCCCAGATCGCCACCGTCAACTGGCAGAGTCCCCAAGAGGCTGGCGGCATTTCCGCGTTGTTTGCAAGGCTAAGCCTTTGGCCGAAATGCGCACCAGCTCTTGGGTCCCAAGAGACGTCGATCAAACATGTGGAGACCTCTCTAAATAGTTGACGGGCTTCCTACTATCCTATCCTACTAATATTATAAATGCGAAATTGAGTTTGTATATTTGTTTGTTAGTTACCTCTTCACGCTTAAACTACTGAACGGATTTGGATGAAATTTGGTATGGATATAGTTTGAGACTCGGGATAGGACATAAGGAACTTTTATCCCGAAATTCCCACGGGGAGCGAAGCCCACGGGGCCCACAGGTAGCCCAGCCAGTTGTTCATAAACTACTATATAGGTGTCTTCCCGTGGATGTCGTAGAAGGCGACTTAGGAAATACAAGTTACAAAAGCTTATAAACATCAATGAGACTTCTCTATCCCGTCTGGCCAGCGAAAAGAGTGTAGGCCAAGTCCTCTGGCTGCTCTGACCAATTATGGCTCTGGTAGTGCTGATAGGGTCGTGCTTCTGCGGTGGAGACGAAAAGACATGATGATGATAATGATAATCGGTGTTGACAATTTTATTATACCGTGATATATCTAAATTTAAAGAGGAAGGAAGGAAGAGAGACATGGAAAGCACTCCACCGACAAGAGCCCAGCTCTTAAATATAAGAAGAAGAATATCTAAATTTAAAGGTGATTTTACTAACACTAACCATTTCATGTATGAGTGCATGTAAGCAAATAATCTTCTTATCGTGTGTGTTAGTGACTAACACTAGTGTCAGAGTTTTTAAACCGCCTTAAAGGCCTCTGACATGGTTTTAGGTAACGACCAATGTCAAAGACAGTGACCGGGACCGACGGCTTAACGTGCCCTCCGAAGCACGGATCATCTTACTTCTCAAACAATCAGGTGATCAGCCTGCAATGTCCTAACCAAACTAGGACAACAACACAAAGTTGTTGCCCCCGCCGGGAATCGAACCCGCGACCTCCGGGTATGAGCCGAACGCTCTAACCACTACACCACGGAGGCAGTTTTTAGAAGCAAATAATAAAGAATAAAGAATGCCGATATGGAAGGTAATAGACATAGAAAGACTCATAGACCACTTTAAATGTGATGGTGGGCATGAAAGTTAAAAAAGGAATCTAAATAGTGATGCATTGCTAGCCGTATTCGCTTACTATGATTCGATTTTTCTCCCATTCTTTTGATCGGATTTGACAATCTGCAAGGAAAGCAGCTGGTACATTCTAAGTTTTTTCTTGTCCCCCATACTTGCGTAGAATATTTTTTAACACGAAATTAGTAGTTAATATCAAACAAACAATTATCAAATCACATTTTTTTAAGAATGACAAAATAGTTGACAATGAACTGAACCCCCCACTTTGAATAAGGATCGGTTTATGCATTAATGCTCCGTTATCAACCTAGCTGAGAAGTAATTATATACCTCTAAAAACATACATATAATTATATCTTATACCTTTAAACGAGCAATTCTTGTATATATATATTTATTTATAAATTCTGTGATCTCAAAAACGGCTCTAACGATTTCGTTGAAAATTTGTATATGGGGGTTTTCGGGGGTAAACAATCGATCTAGATTAGTTTTATGTTTGGGAAAACGCGTGTTTTCGAGTTTTCATGCGTTTTTCTTTCCACGCAGAATATGGTCGCTAATTTCGTCGCGCCGACCGCCTTGTTTTTAGCTCAGCAGTTAAGGATACGACCGCTAGAAAGAGTGTTACGGGTTCGAATCCCACTCGGTGACTTACTTTTGTTTTTTTTTATGTTTATGTTTATTTTTTTTTAATTTTGCATTGTTTTTAGACAAGTTTAAAAAAATTTAGTTAATGTTTGAGATGTAACAGAGCAAAGCTCGGTCGCCCAGGTACTAATTATATATATAGGTATATTGTATTTTTTCTAACCCTTGACAAAAAAGGTGGGTGTTTTAAGTTCGATGCTAACGTCTGTCTGTGTGTCTTTCTGTGGCGTCGTACCGTTCGAACGGATGAACCGATTTCGATGCAGTTTTCTTACGTGCAACCGGTGGTGTTTAGCTATGTTTGATGAAAATCGGTTCAGCTATTTAAAAGTTATTGCTGGCAAAATCAGGGCTTTCCCTATCAACAAAATAGATGGATGTCAAGTGGTATCGGTAGTTTCAATACTCATCACTAGATGGGTTTCTTGGCAATCGGGTTTTTTTAATTTGCTTAACAAATAAACTTGTTGAAAAGCTTTTCTCACTCTTTCCTCTTTTTTTTACAAGTTTATGGTCCAAGCCCGGGCTTACTAAACCATATTTAGATTTTTAATAAGTAGAAATATAAATACCATCATAATCCAATTACCAAAACAAAAAAAATACCATAATAATAATAGACTATTAAGCCAAAATAAGCATGTTGTGTTGGATGTGTGCATGGATTAGAAATGTATATATATATATTATATATGTGAGAGGATGTTTAAAGGTAGCACCAATAAACGAGAAAGTAAGAAGCTATCGGTTCTCATAGTTTGAAGATGTTTTTAAATTTTAGATAGACTTAACATATGTAATAAAATGCGTTGGTTGGCGGTTAGCAATAGACAACTATATTTCCTTTTTAATGCAGTGGCACATAGACAATACAGAGTACATTGTTTACACTTGAAGATAATAGATGGCGTTAGGTGTATAATTTAATAATATTTTGATAACTTTCTAACACCCCCACTTTATCAAAATATTGGATTTTCCCATAACACAATAATCCAAAATAATGAAACCACTTTACAAAACAATTACTCTGCAATATATAACACAATATATATTACTATACAATAACTTTATCTTGTTTTATTTATAATACCAAGTGCATCCATGAATTTATAATGCTTAACTCCTGGAAGACCTTTAGTCAATAAGTCAGCGGGCATATCAGCTGTTGACAAGTACCTTGCCTCTACTAATTCATTTCTTAAAACATCTTTAATGAAATGGTATCGTACATCAATATGTTTAGAACGTTTGTGAGATTGATAATTATTTGCCAACTTCAATGCACTTTGACTGTCATTGTATATTATAATTTTACGACAGAAACCTAACATTTCTAGCTCTAGCCTTTGTAAATAAATTGCTTCACGAGAAGCTTCCGAAAGAGCCATATATTCACTTTCACAACTGCTTAAAGCTACGGTTCTCTGCTTTTTGCTTTCCCATGAAATTGCAGCACCTGATTTCATAAAACAAAATCCAGTGTATGAGCGTCTGTCTGTGGCATCACTAGCCCAGTCCGCATCTACATATCCTATCAGTTCTGCATTTTCTTTGGAATATTTTAAACAATAGGCTTTCGTTTGTGACAGATATTTTAAAATCCGTTTAGCATAATTCCAGTGTACATAAGAATAACAATTATTAAATTGACTTAAATAGCTCACGGAAAAAGCAATATCTGGACGAGTTAAAACAGCCAAATACATCAAACTACCAATCAATTTTTGGTAAGGCAGTTTTGAATCACATGAATTAGACTTTTCCACATTCAATTTACATTCTATAGGAGTTTCAGCAGAGTTACAATCAGACATATCAAATTTGTTCAATAACTGTTCAATATAATGCTCCTGATCTACTGTAATTACACCTGCTCTTTTATCAATGTTAATTTTCATGCCTAAATACTGTTTAACTTGACCTAGATTTTTTATTTTGAATTTCTGACTCAAAGTTTGTATCAAGCTATCAGATTCACTTTTACAATTTGAAAATATTAAAAAATCATCAACATAAATACCTACAATAGTTTTCTTATTATTATTATGACTTTTAATAAAAACACAGGGTTCTAACTTGCTTTTACTATATCCTAAATTACACAATGATTCCTCAACTCTTTGATACCAAGCAAGTGATGACTGTTTCAAGCCATAAACAGCCTTTTTTAATTTCAAAACTTTATTTGAATTGTTTGAAGGAAAACCTTCAGGCAAATGCATAAATATGTTTTCTTTTAGGTAACCATTAAGAAAAGCTGTTGTGACATCTAAGTGAGTGATATCCATGTCTAGCTGTACACTAATAGCAAACAATAATCGAAGCGTTGAATGTCTAATTACAGGGGAGAAGGTTTCTTGATAGTCCACACCAGCCTTCTGTGTAAAACCCTTAGCCACAAGCCTCGCACGGTATCTCACTTTATTGTCAATGTCAATCTTTTTTCTTAAGACCCACTTGCACTGCACTACACTCGCGTTACTGGGAGTGTCAACCACTTCCCACACTTGATTGTCTCGGAACGACTGCAGCTCCTCTGCCATCGCCTGCAACCACTGTTGTCTCTCAGGACCGCTGATAGCCTCTGCATATGTCAACCCGTCTTCTCCTGTAGCTGTAGCACACATGTTAGCAAAGCCATACCTTTCAGGCTTCCTCCTTTGCCGTTTTTCAGCAATTTCCACTGGAAATGGTATATTAGGATCTGCTCGTGTTGTTTCAGAAGTTTCTTCTATACTCTGTGGAACTGTACTAGCCTGTGCAGTGTTCAAACTTTCTCCACATGCTTCCGACTGTATATTTTCATCTTCAACATCTAAATAATCCGATTTACTGGAACTAGACTCGTTCAGAGGTTCTGATTTCATCACAGATTCCTCTACAGCATCCCCCACTGAATCTGTGCTCTCTATAGAAATAGTGACTGTATCTGGGTGCTTTTTCTTCTCTTGTATCACAACATCTCTACTTGTAGATACCTGGTTTCGTACAGGGTCATAAATTCTATACCCTTTGACATTTTCACTATAACCAACAAGTATGTGTTTCTTGGATTTTTTATCCCACTTCGTCCTTCTTTCTTTGGGTATGTGTACCATAACTGGACTTCCAAATACACGCAAATGTTGTAAATTTGGTTTTCTGTTAAACCACGTCTCATATGGGGTCTTTTCAACACCAGAAGCTGCTGATCTATTTTTCAAATACACTGCAGTATTGGCAGCTTCCGCCCAAAACTTTTTGTCCAAATCAGCTTCAAAAAGTAAGCATCTTGCTCTCTCAACGATCGTGCGATTTGACCGTTCACTGAGACCGTTTTGTTCTTTTGTGTATGGGTTACTTTTCTGATGTATGATGCCTTCACGCTTTAAGAAATCTTCAAAATCATTGCTACAGTACTCGCACCCATTGTCTGTCCGCAAAATTTTGATTCTTTTGTTCTGATAGTTCTCTACCATTGACTTAAATTCTTTAAAGCATTTCAATGTTTCACTTTTTGTTTTTAAAAAATATATGAAGGTCATTCTGCTGAAGTCGTCGATAAACAATAGAAAATATCTTGCACCACCGATTGATTTACACTCCATGGGTCCACAAATATCTGAATGTATAATCTGTAGAATTTCTGTGGCTCGCGTACCCGTGGAAAATGGTAATCTTGACTGCTTGCCTTCACAACAAACATCACAGCTTGACTTGCCCGTCACAAATGTGTCTGGATAATACATTCCATCAACTAAACCTTGTTTCATTTTGTTCATATCAGTACTATTCAAGTGTCCAAGCCGCCTGTGCCATGTCTGACCATCCACTATAGACGATGTCAACAAACAACTTTCAGTTTGCAAGATTAATTTATAAACACCATCAATTAATTCTGCTTCGGCAACCAGATCGCCTAGTTTGTTTCTAATGATGCATCGGCCAGGTTCGAATACAACACTGTTTCCATTTTTTATTAGTTCACTCACTGATAATAGGTTAGTAGTGAGACTCGGCACACATAACACATTCTTCACTGTGATTTCGTAGTTGTAACTTGTCGTGACTTCTAAATCACCCGAACACAATACAGGTACTTTCGTTTCGTTTGCAACTATAATTTCTGGTAAACTTGACGAAGATAACCTATTCTTTAACCAACTTTCGTTTGCTGTCATATGCATACTAGCACCCGAATCAATATACCAGTCTCTTTTATTAAAGTTTCCACTGAGAAAAACAACACTGAAAGCGTTAGTCTGTTTCTTCTTCTCTGTTTTTTCATTTAAAATTGGACATTGATTACGATAATGACCGGTCTGCTTGCATTTGTAACATGTTATTGTTTTTGACATTGTTTTGACATTTGAGTTTGACATATTCTGAGCATAGAGATTCGATGACGGTCCGCCATGTTTGCTATTGCTGCCAACTTTACTCAGTTTCTTTTTCTGCCAACTTCGTGCAATTAATGCTGAGTTGCCGCTACCCTCCATTTCAACGGTTTCTACATTTTCCATATCCAACAACTTTGTTTTTATGGAATCTGCCGTGATTTGGATCCCGGAATGCTCAATTGCCATTATCATTGGCATAAACTTTTCTGGTAAACCGGCTAGTAACAATGATCCGACCCAATCGTCATTAATGCTGAACCCGGTGCCACTAAGTCGTTGCGAAGTTTCTACTATTTGTGTCACATAACTAGTCATATTCTCACAGTTATCTAGTCTGATGGATATTAAATGACGAAGCAAAGTAATCCTCCTCGAAAATCCTGAATCGTCGAACAAGTTTCTCAATTTTGTCCACAATTCCTTCGTGGTCTTTGTCTCCTTTATGTGCACGAATAACGACGCATCTATCGTCAAAATCAATTTAGCTCGCGCTTTGGCATCTGCCGCTTGTCAGCTGAACTTGTCAGCGCCTTCAAGTACCAGCAAATTTTCAACTGCGAACGCCCAATCGTCGTAGTTTTCGCGACCCTTGAGCTTCGGTACGTTCGACAAAAAATTGGTAGTCATCTTGGATAACACACGCGATCAAAACTTAACAATAACTATTTTAATTACAATTTTAATTTTAAAATTTGGGTGAGGCCCATAACCTAATAAAATGCGTTGGTTGGCGGTTAGCAATAGACAACTATATTTCCTTTTTAATGCAGTGGCACATAGACAATACAGAGTACATTGTTTACACTTGAAGATAATAGATGGCGTTAGGTGTATAATTTAATAATATTTTGATAACTTTCTAACAATATGAATGTAAATGGAAATAAGGGAAGGGGAAGACCAAAACAGAGGTAGATGAAATGCGTAAGGCAAGGCGTCATACTAACATTTACTCCTATTACCCCCATGGGTAATAGGAGTAGATGTTAGTATGACGGAAAATATACGACAGTGAAAGGAGATAAGGAAAAGAAAGCAGAGTAAAATAGGACCACTACAAGTCCTCCCGTGGATGTCGTAGAAGGCGACTTAGGGAATACAAGCTAAACAAAGTTTATAAACATCAGTGAGACCTTTTCAACCTGTCTGGCCAACGAGGAGAGTGTAGGCCAAAGTCCTCTGACTGGGCCAAATATAACTTTGGTATTACAGAGAGGGCAATGGATACTAAAAAGATCTGATGATGATTATGATGATGTAATGGTGCTCCCACACGTCCGTTAGAAAATGTTTACAAACGTTTTATAACAATAAAACATTTACTGACGAATGTTAACAATTGTTACATTTTATTCCTTCTTCTTTCTTGTCGTATTCCTCATGACTGAGGGTCGTGACCACCATAATTGGTTCTGAGCACGCGGTATTTCCAGGCTGCTCTATTTTGAGCCATGTGTATAGCGGCTTGGGTGTTGCACTTCAGTGCACTTAAAAGAGGATCAGTCCATCTTGTTGGGGGTTTGCCTCTAGGTCGTACTCCTTCCACGCGGTCAACAAGTATTTGTTTTTCTAGATTGTTTGGCTCTCGTCGTGATGTAACACCGAAGAATGACAAAGCCCTTTGGAGACAAATCACTGATAGGCGGGTCCTTATATTAAGCTGCTCCAATATCGATACGTTGGTGCGGCGTTCTGTACATTTTATTAGGAACTGTTAAAGGTTATAAGTGCTCCTACACTGATGAAAAATGTTTACTAACATTTTATAACAGACATTGGCTCCCCGACTCTCCGCATACCCCGCTGTCACCCGTATAAAATGTTTACAAACAAAACATAACAAATGATTTAATTTGTTACAAAATGTTAGCTAACAACTTTGTTCAAAAATGTTTTAACTAACATAATTTTTTTTTAACATTTGTTATTAAATGTTTGCTAACAAATGTTTACTAACGTTAGTAAACATTTTTTAACAGCAGTGTGGGAGCACCATAAAAAAAGACGTGTGGCACTCGGGGACTGCCGCGGTAAAGCTATTGCAAACAAGAAAGGACGGCAACGTCGCAAACGGACGACGGAGAAGAAGCGGCAACCTACATGGTAGGCGGAGTGGGAAGCGTGAGGTTTTTTCGTTACGGAATTTCTGGATTCGGTCCCCGCGCTCAAGGCCCGCGATAAAAGCTATGCAATAGCTATGCAATAGCTTAATAATTAAAAAATTGTGCTTACTTCTGCATACACCCTTGACTTGACATCCATCTGTCATAACAAGTTTTCAGTGGCACTCGCTAATAGCAGTTGTCACGGTAAGCAACCATTATAGCTTCGTGGAAGGGACATACCCGTACTAAAGCGATTAACACACTGCACCGCGCCCCGCTGCGTAGTCCGGGGCTGCCATACAAAAAAGACGCGCGGAGAATTAAGCGGTGTTAGGGTATTGTACTACGCGTGTTTTCCATACAAATGGAGTTACTTGTATACAGTCCGGCCCACACCACGCAGCGGAGCGCGTTGCAGTGTGTTAATCGCCTAAAGCGAACCACGGTCTATACTAGATGAATTTTTCGGGTATACGCCCACTAAATATAAATTATTTGAAAGGAAACGGAAATATCATCTTAAAAATTTGTCTTGACCAAGCCCTTGAAGGAACCACTGTTTACAGTTTAAAATGAGAACGTGAAGCTTTTCTACGCATATTTGCGAAAAACTGGACCAAACTTGCTCTTGTCGGTGGAGTTAAGTGGAGATGCCTCCATTCCTCTCTTCTCCATCCTAGTAGGACTAACTTCTAGCCTTTCTTAAAAAACTTTATTCTCAAAAAATCCTGTAAAGCCCTGATAGTTAAGTCTATCTAAAATTTAAAAAATCTTCCATTAATAAAGAAAAAAAAATGCCGATAAGGAAGGTAATAGAGATAGAAAGACTCATAGGCCACTTTAAATGTGACGGTGGGCATGACAATTGAAAAATGGAATCTAAATAGTGATGCATTGCTAGCCGTATTCGCTTACTATGATTCGATTCTAGACACTAGGCCTTGATTTCAATTACTCTAGTTTCACGAATAAAATACACATTTCATTTATCTATCGAGAGACTCAGCAACTTTGACTAAGTTGATCGTGTTGCATGTCTCTGTACAATTGCATGAGACGGCTAGGTGCGATCAAAGATTTTGAGGGATAAATTTCCCCTTTCTCAACAGGGCATCTATCCTAAACGTAATTTACATGGATTAGGAAACTATCCCCTACATGGAATAGTTTTCCTAACATTTAGAGGTCCACGAAAATCGACAATACTCTAAAAATATCAAAGATATTGTTTATTCCTTTCATAAATTTGAAATTAATAAGCCAAAGTACCTACCCGTTTTACAAATAAAGAATCTTTCTTTTTGGACAAAGAGATATAAAGTTATTTCAAAAAGTGCGGCAACTATCCTGGTTTTACCCTACCTTACATACTGTCTAAACTTTGACGCTTCCAGAAAAGTAAAGGCATATCAACTAAGCTATGACAATAACATATACAATACACGAGTAGCTCATAATTTGTTTTCTTGTTATTTGCATACGCGCTCGCTTAAGTTAATCAAAGCAAATTAATGTTACAAGCAATAACGATTATAATTATATGTAGTCCAGGAGCCACGCGAGAAGAAATTATTAAAATATTGCGTGCCTATATTTGTTTGTCTAAGATTTTTTTATTTTTATTTCTGCATAGCTTAAATCTATCATTACAGTGTAAACCCATACGATAAAGATGCATTTAATTATTATTGTAATACATTACATACAAAGCCGATGTCAATTGTCATGAATTCGCTCATAGAACCAGCAAATTAAGTAGGTACTTTACTTATTGGACTAAAATTCAAAATTTAGATTTTTTATTTCTAAAGACAATATTTTAAACATGGGGCACAAGCACAACACGTGCAATTAACGGCTATTTCATCTGCAAACATTATGCATCAACGATGACGTGGAAGCCCAAAACAGTGCGAAGTGGAGAAAAAAAATTGTGCGACTTAGGACTCAGACAGACGAGCGACAGTGTGCCAGTTCTCGACACTAATCGACGATAGTTCGCGACAGAAGGTGACAGTTTGCGATAGTTCAAGACAGTCTACGACCAGGGTTGCTTGTCTGTCTGAGCCCTTAAAACCAATTTCTTTCAGACTGCTTCAGGTCGTCACATCAAAGGTGGATTTTTTCCCATTGTTGGGCAAAGGTCTCCCATTCTTGCTTCACGATTCACGATCAAAGGAAGCTTGCTGCCATCCACTCATAAAGCATTCAATGTCGTCTCTCCATCTTTTCCTGGGTCTTTTCCTACGCTAGCGTCCTTCTGGAACCCATAACGTCGCTTTTATATAGTTTAGATAGATAGATAGGTAATCATTTTATTGGATTCATTTTATTGGAGTAAAATAAATAAATCAAAAAGACACACAATACACTTAACTTAATATAATAATAATAATAATAAATTTTATTTATTTTCTCTTCACAATTATTGTAACATAGAAAATATTTGTTCTTATAATATGCTAGTACAAAAAACTGTAGGTTTGAATACCTACCAAAAGCAGATAAACATTTGCAATAATAAATTGTGAGAGAGTGGAGTCTGTGATAAGTTTCGTAAGAAACCTGTAATACAGATCACCACTGAAAAACACAAAGGGTTAAAGCAGACGTTTGCGAGGTGTAGGAAGAATATTTTTCAATAGAAGCTATAGTGTCTTTAACTATACCAGGTGTTAACTAGTATGAAAGAAAATTAAATAAATCTATGGAGTACAATCTAGGAAATTAATTTATATAAAAGTTACCTGAATAAAGTACGAGTATTATAGTATTGCAGACCCAATACTAATAAAATGGTGTATCAAGAGGAGAGTGAGTGATTTGTGTGTGTGTGATGGATTAGTGTGTTGTGAGCAGAAATTAATGAGTTATAATTTTATTTTTAAATACAATTAAAATAATAATAAATCGTGTTGCTGCAGTGGAGACAAAATGACCTGATGATGATGATAAATAAAATAAATAAATATATATGATGATGTAATACAATTACGGGCTATCATTATGAAAGGAATTTAAGGAAGATTATGTAAGGATACAATGTGTGCGGGAAACCATTACTCTGGAGGAATTAAGAATTTTTCAGTGTCTTCATAGTTAAGTGTTTTCAAGAACCCAGTCACTGTCTTTTTACAGCTATATTTAAGTAGAGGATATATTGTTAGAATTTGACATTTTTTTTTTAAACTTAACTTAATAAACCATAATAAATAAAAATAAGTTTATGGAGCTCTTATTTTTATTTTTTATTTTTTAATTGTGGTATGGCCCCTAGACTAGGCGTTAAGTACAACAATTAACAAACATGGCCGCGATCACGAGAGTCGCGCATTAACAGACCGAAGTAATGCGCTAATTCATTATACTTATTTACAAAGCTTTTGCCCAGAATTTATCTCTGACGACTAGCTATAAATGAGTAGATAAGTATCTATATCTATTATGAGCTACCTACGAGTATTACTTTGACATGGTTCGATCTTTTGAAATATAGATATACATTTTCACGTCTTTATCCCTGACGGGGCAGACAGAGCCCGGGGCCGTAAGACCAAAAGGCCACGCTTAGCGTGATGGTGGGCATTAAGATGGAAAAGGAATCAAAATAGTAATGGGTTGCTAGCCGCATCGCCTATTAATTACCATGATTCAAATCTCGCCCATTCCCTCGATCGGCTTTTACGATCTGCGCGGGAATAGAAGCAGCTGGTACATTCTAAGTTTTTTCTTTTCTCCCAGACCAGATTGGAAGAGTTTTAAAAATGTTCCGATTTCTTTGTATTGCACAAGAACCATATGTGTATTTTTCGATGTCCAGAGAGTTTACTCCATAAAATAATTCGTTAGTCGTACGTTAGTGACGTCCTACGTCTATGTCAAAAAAAAAACGACGGGTTGCACTCTGGGAGTGCCGGCAGAAGTGAAAACTTGAATATTAACGTTGTGCATTTTTGATATTTTGGAATGGTTAGGGAATGATTTTGCACGAATTGCTTTAATTATCAGTATAAAATATTTCAAATCTTTTCTGAACCACAGTCTGTCACGAATGTCACAAGCATGACCAAATTCATTTTCAACAAAATCATTTTCAAATACACAGCAGTACGGCCACTACACAGACGATCGAGCCATCAGCTGTCACCATCCATGGATGCGCGTAGCACGCTGTAACATAAACACACACGAACATTCGCGCAAGCGCCCTGCACCGTCTTACGAATTTTCGATCAGGTCACGTGTCCTGACGCGAGTTTAACATTTTTTACCCATTCCAAAAAAAGTGCACAACGCCGCTAAAGAAGTTTTCACTTCAAAATCATTATCATCATACGTTAGTGCTCAATGTTACTTGACACTGTAACGCGGATACGCAGCAACGTCGTCTTGCGTTCCGCTTTTGGAGTAACCCCCTAAAAACATTTGCTGCTTCTTTTGAAAAAAAAAATATTTGAAAGTAAATGGAGATATTATTTTTCCTTTCTTAACGTTCAAAATTTTAGTTAATTAGTAACTAAAATAATTAAGTACGCTAGTAATAATACAATCTGGCCAAATATAATCGGAGATATGATTTAAATTATTGTCTTTAGTATGCCCTAGATAACCCTGCAAATTATTTTATGAACTATTGTAGGATACCTACAGTTTAAAGTGAGAACTTAAAGCTTTTCTACGCACATTTTCCAAAAGTGGTCGTTTTTTGCAAATGTGTGATGAAAAGCCTAAATTGTAAACAGTAGTTCATAGAATAATTTGAAGGGTTATTTATCGAGGGAATACTAAAGACAAAATCTTAAATGATAGGTTTCTGTGTTTACTTTCGAATAATTTATTTCAAACGGGAACAGCAAGAGATCCCGAAAAATGCATGTATCCCTTAAGTACAAGTTCTGTCTATAAGAGCTTTGACCAACTGCTGACCATATCAATATTAATAATTCATTTTAAAATTTTATTCGTCTTATTACAAAACGCAGACTAACTTTGTTACTAGGTTTAAACCATTATCCGACCAAATCAAGTTGTCATCTAGTAATACGCCACTGTCTCATCTGAAAATGTCAACTTGATTTGGTCGGATTTTGGTTTAAACCTAGTTACAAAGTTAGTCTGTGTTTTATAATAAGACGTATATATTTATTTTACATTAGCTTCGCCCCGCGGTGTAACCCGCGGAAAAAGCCTATCTATGTGTAATCTCCAGGGTTTCAGTTTCCTCCATACCAAATTTTATCAAAATTGGTCTTGCCGTTTGCGCGTGATGAAGTAACAAACATACACACAGACACACAAACTTGTTTTTATAATATTAGTGTGATTTACCTACTTACATACTTTTTTATTATCATTTAATGTAGTATTCTTAATTATTTACTTAATTTTTTTATACATACATTTTAGAAAGCGCAGCCTTTGGCAGCATAGCTAAATATAAAAAATATTTATTATAATAAACAATAATAATAAACTTATAATAATAATTATAATTTTACAAGCGTTACAGCGCCATCTCTTATCGAGTAGCTAAGTAACCTAATTTTCATACTAAATGTTCTCTAAAATAATATAATTCTAGACTTACATTTTAAAATCGATAAACAAAATCAAATTAACATATTTAAAATTCACATTTTCCAGCAAAAAAAAACAAAAAGAAAAAGAAATAGTTCGTTCGTTTGCCGCAGTGGCGCTAGTTGTTATCGGATTTTTAATTACGCGGCGCGCCCCGGGCGGTGCGGCGACAATTTGCAACTCAAAGCCGCTGAAAAAACCCTAAAACACCCGACACAGCCCTTTGGCACTCGGTTAGGAACGGGGAAGGGCGTGGAGTCGTTTTGCCATGTTGAGATTTGACGACCTCCGTAGTTGTTACCTTGCTAGTCCGCCACCCAGAGGTTCCGGGTTCGATCCCCGGTGAGGAGTAAAAAATGGCCTTTTTAAAATTGTCCTGGGTCTATGATGTTTATCTATATTTCGAGTATGTATTTGTTATAAAATATAGTATCGTTGAGTTAGTATCCCATAACACATCTCGAACTTACTTTAGCTGTGTATAATTTGTCCGTATATATTTATAATTTTTGTATTATGAGATTCTCTGGAAGAAAGAAAAAATAGGTACTAGATGTTTCTCTTCGCATGTATATGCTAAAAAACCGATTGCGAAAATAAAAATGTGAATAATGTTAAAAGGCGGTATCAAAATCAAAGTCAACATTTTTTATTCAGTAGGATAAATTTATCTTATAATGAAGTAGGTATATCTTTTTATAATATTATTTTACTGCAAAAGCTAAAAACTATTAGCGTTTCGGAAGGACCACTGCCGAGAAGATTACGCCGAAAGAAACCCAGTTTAATATTGGTCCCTAACCAGCCTGATGAGACTAGCAACCCCTCTCTATAATAGTTCCTTTTTAAATTATCTCGCCAATTATTACGTGAATCCGGTCTTTCTTCTCCGGGGTTTGATTTTTAGTGCTGCTAGACCCAAAATGCCCGGTAGAAAAGTTTTTTCTATAAGTACCTTCGAATGATTTTTTTCTTTTAAATCTTCAAATAAGAGATAAAATTATTCTGTTTGACCATTAAATTACAAAAAAAAGGTTTCTAACCAATTGCACCCGATGTCTGAAACTGTCTGAATTCTGTGAATAGTATATTGAGTAGGTAATTGCTTCATCTATACAATATACGCACAAAGGACTGAATATATAATCCCTTAAAATATTTGTACATAGTAAAAAAAGACATTGTATATGCCACTATGTAACAATCTATCATATACAAACGGGCGGCCGCCGAATGCGGTTGTCCTATGTATAATGTACAAAATAAATGTACTTACATGACTGTGTGTACTTAAACAAAACGTCCACTGCTGGACATACACCTCTCCCAAGGATTTCCAAAATGACCGATCTAAAGTGGCCTGCGTCCAACGCTTTTCAGCGACCTTGGTCAGGTCATCAGACCACCTTGTGGGTGGGTTTGATAAAATCTTTGGATATTTGTATTAAGTGATACAAATATCCAAAGATAAATAAATGATTTTTGACTTAGACTTAGACTTTGACGAAAAAAAAAACTTTTGTGGGTCTCGGCTTGCGCCTCTATAATAAAATTCCAGATGATATAGAAGCATTACCATTATCTTAGTTTAAGACAGCCGTTAAAAATCATTTATTACAAAATGCGTATTATCATGTAAATGACTACTTATCATCATCTGAGAAAAATTCTTGGAAATAGTTGACTGCAAATTGTAATTGTATAATTTAAATGTAAATCTGTATTGTAATTGTAACATAGCCCATCAGGCTGGGTAGGGACCAATACTGAACTGAGTTTCTTTCGGCGTAATCTTTCCAGCAGTGGTCGTTCCGAAACACTATTAGTTTTTAGCTTTTGCACTAAAATAATATAAAAAATGACCTTCAATAAGAGATACATTTATCCTATATTGAATAAAAAAAAATTGACTTTGACATTGACTTTTGACTTTGACTTTATTCTACACAAAAAAACACAACAATCACTTGTAACAAATGTAGCAGTAGCAATGTCGTCTCCACACATTTCCTGCGCCGCACTCCGATCTCTCTCGGAGGTGAATTTCGTTAACTCTCATTTGTTTTGCCGTAATTGCTGGAGATATGAGGGTTTATTGAAGACCCCCCGACCCCCCGACCCCCGGGCCCGCCCCGCATCTTTATTGGATTGCCAATTGGCTCTTTATAAAGAGTTTATGTAACCACCTTATTAAGGTTGCTGATTGCAGGACTTTTTGTGTAATCTTGTTTAAATTGCGCTTTTTGGAGGGTAATGAGGTTTATATTCAGCGGCCTGTTAAAAGAGGCTAGTGGTTTTTGAATCTGTATCAAAAAAGCTATGTTTTCACTGTCAACTTCTTTTGAATGAAGAATGGTTTCTTCCATGCTGGTCTGGGAGAAAAGAAAAAACTTAGAATGTACCAGCTGCTTCTCTTCCCGGGCAGGTCGTAAGAGCCGATCAAGGGAAAGGGCAAAAAAATCGAATAATGTTAATAAGCGATAGGGCTAGCAACCCATCACTATTTTGATTCCTTTATATTCAACTTCTTGCCCACATTAAGCTAAAAGTGGCCTTTGATTCTTGCAGCCCTGGGCTCTATCTGCTTAGAGCCGCAAGACTCAAAATGCTCTGTCTGCCCCATTAGGGATAAAGACGTGATAGTATATATGTATGGTTTAAAACACTTTTCGGGTCCAGTACAGCTTTTCTTCGCACATTTGCGAAACGGCCACTTTTGGCAAATGTGCCAAGAAAAGCTACCTACGTTCCTGTAGTTGATAAGTACTTTGAAGGGTTATTGAGGGCAGGGCTAGATTGTAAAGATGTTGCAATAAGCACCATCTTCATATTCTTACCCACTTCCTTTCTATCATTTAATTATCTTCAAATTTCATTTCTGAATTCAATTTTTAAATTCCAGACGCATTATTTCCTCATCATTCTGACTCATTCCTCTTTCACTTCTGATACGAATAACATCTCAGCACTTGTAATTTCATGTATCAATAAATTTGTTCTCTTCTTCTATTAGTCTCTTGCTCCACGACCTTTAGAAATTCCATGTGGGAACACACCTTTAGTAGCTGAGACAGGCGGAGTTCCTACAAGGTCAAGATAATTTTTTTAAAGATATCTCCTTTCAAATAATTTATTTGAAACGGGGGCAGCACTGGATCCAGATGTTTCCCCTTAAAATAGTCGGCCCGTGTCTGCGCTTTATAATACCTACCTAAAGGAGAAAAGTTTCCTTTCTATTGTCTTTACTTTCTAACAAAATGTAACATGTTTCTAACTAGGACATGCACAGCTACTTGCACGGCTTTAAAGTAAAAAATGTACTAATATATCTAGACTTAATAAATCTGAATGGTTCAGTCAGTAAAATAAATGGAGACTGAAAAAAACACAAGGACCAATCTCGCACTGAATAATCTGGCCCCAAACTATGATTAAACTTAAGACTCCCCTTATATACCCTAGACTTTTCTATACAAACGTAGTCTACATTTAATATTGAAACCACATGTCAGATTTCGGTAAAAATTGGTAATTTTAAAGAAATTGCAATTATCTATGGTAATAACTGGTTTCCTACACTAAAATTATGAACTGGAAAGAAAATATAACGATTTAGAACACTATATTCTATTTCAAGTTCATATTTTTACTGTCGGAACTCGGAAACCAGTTATTACCAAAAACAAAATTTAATTAAAATTTTTTGAAATTAAAATTTTTGCCGAACTCGGCCATATCGTTTCGAAATAAAACGTACACTACGTTTGTATGGAAAATTGTATTTTGGTCTAGGGTTAGGGGACTCTTAAATATGGGATATTTATTCAGTAGGTATGAGGTCTTATTATTTTGAATTTACTACAAATACCTACTTTCCGAATTTGGTGACTAGGATTGAACTCTTTATGAACTTACAAATAGCTTGTATTTTTCGACGTAGCGCCATCTAGTGGTTCGCCTGAACATTAATAATAACAAAACAAGCATACAAAATTATTACTACGCCATCTATGAACGAGTAGCAGAACTATTTCATTTCGAATAATGCCGATAGATGGCAGCATTAATAAAACAAACTATTTAAACTAAAAATAGAGACAGTGCCAACAGGTGCCCAATAAATATATGAATGCAAGATTTTTACAAAGTGTTATAAAAAAAACAGGAATAAAGTTGTAAAACTTGTCGTATTAATTCCCAAGGAAGGTTGAGCTAAGCCAGATAGATAGGTATTAAATCTAGAGCTAAATCGTTTTAGGGTTCCGTACCCAAAGAGTAAAAACGGGACCCTATTATTACTAAGACTTCGCTGTCTGTCCGTCTGTCCATCTGTCTGTCACCAGGCTGTATCTCAAGAACCGCAATAGCTAGACAGTTGAAATTTTCACAAATTATGTACCTATTTCTGTTGCCGTTATTTTGCCATTTTTGCTCGATATCAATAATGGCAATAGGTAGGCACTTGAAATATTAAAAATTAAAATAAAATAAATATTTAAGGGGGGCTCCCATACACAAAACTTGATATTTATAGATCATGGTACGGAACGCTTCGTGCGCGAGTTCGACTCACACTTGGCCGGTTATTACAAATCTTCGTTTTATGTAATGTATGTTTGTTTAGTTCAAATCATGCAACTCAATTTTCAACCAGTCATCCTCAACCGACTAAGCAGAAACGTTGCATACTTGTGTAAGTCGGAAGACAATACAATATTATGAAGTCAATGAGGTGTTCTGATGATGGAGCCGGGAGATATTCGATGGAACTCAGGTACGAGTATGAAACAATTAATTAACTCATTGAGTAGGACTCGTTTGATTTGTTTCGACGATTATGGTTCAGGTTTTTCTTCTCCAATTCGTTTCAACATTTGTGCGTTTGTTTTTCGTGTGTAAGTTGCCAACACAGGCACTGTTTGATTCAAGCTGGGACCAATGTCGTCGGAAAACACGTCCCGGGCTCTGATGCAGCACAATTAAGGTTGGAGCCGGGAAGCTAAGACCAAGAGCATCAGTCCCTGTTCATTAGTAGTACTTAATCTACTGTAAATCTTGTAGATTAAGTACCTACGTACTAGTACATACTAGTAAGTATGGGTACATCATCAACATTTCAGCCGCACAACCTCCACTGCAGGACATAGGCCTCTTCCAAAGATTTCCAAAATGACCGATCTAGAGCGGCTTGCATCCAGCGCCCTCCAGTGACCTTGGTTAGGTCGTCAGACCACCTGCTTATTGGTAGTGCTTAATCTACCTAAGTAAATATCGTAGGTACTTATACAGTTACATCAGGAATTAATTCTAGATAGTTTAAAAAAGCCGTTTGGTTTTCATTAGAGTAGAATAGGGCCACTTCAAGTCCTCCCGTGGATGTCGTAGAAGGCGACTTAGGAAATACAAGCTAAACAAAGCTTACAAACATCAATGAAACCTCTCCAACCCGTCTGGACAGCGTGGAGAGTGAAGGCCAAGTCCTTTGGCTGTTTTAGTATGGCTCTGGCAGTACAGAAAGGGTCGTGCTCCTGCAATGGAGACAGAAAATAACAAGTCGTAGCAAGTGGAGGTCCATAGTCTCTGCCTTCCCCTTTGGGAAACAGGCGTGATATTATGTATGTATGTAAGCAAGGAGGATGCTGCTGCCAGTACCCTGTTCCATATGCCTCCCTTAGTCGCCTCTTACGACACCCATGGGAGAGAAGAGGTGTGGTGATAGATTATAGGGATGTTGACAAAAAAATTTTTTTTGCTCCTTTGATAGATTAATAAAATGTAAGTATAGGTACGTATTTATTCTTATCTCAGTTTAGCAAATAACGACGAAGATACAGCGCATTCAAACTTCGCGTGACGTCACGATCAGCTACGATTTTTAACCAAAGGTGACGTAAATTACCCCCACTCCGAAACTTCGAAGCGGTTCTTTTTCGTTTTTAAACTATCACAATTTAAACACATTGTTAAACTGGGCTTAGAAACGTTAGGCGAAACAAAATAAAGGTTCGTGGTAAGCCCCGTTTATATAATAATAATAGTCCTTTTTTTTAGATAATCTAGTTAACGGACTAAATAAAATAACATATTTTTCACCCAGTCCTTTTAACCTTACTCTGCTCTCACCACACGCAGAAAGAAGTAACTTGCAACAAATTGTCGTAGGTATTCCTACAATCCTATATATTAACAAAGCTGCCCTCTCTTTTCTCCTCTTTGCCTTCTTCTTTGGCCTGATAAACTAACTAACGCCTGTGGCAGCTCTGTGGCGAAACACCGATCAATCACCAAATGAATAGCATGTCGCAAATGGACATGGAGTGGTCACACGCTCAGAAGGGATCCCACTCACATTCCAAGGCAGGCCGTGGAATGGACTCTCCAAGACAAGAGGAAGCGTGGCCACAGCAGACCTGGCGACGGTCGGTAACAGCGGAAATGAAGACAATTATTATTGGGCTATCCTGGCCTGAGTGAAGCGCGTTGCTCAAGACAGAACGAGATGGAGAAGTACTGTAGCGGCCCTCTGCCCCACCCAGGAGACATAGAATAATAAGTCAAGTACAGTCAAGCTCTCTCTTTTCAACCTGAAATCAAATCAAAAGCAATCACACAAAAACCTAAACACGACGACAAAATCAAAATACCAAGTCCGCAAATCACACAATTAAAACCGCCTCAAATATTTGCTCCACATCCATTGCGAGCTCAGTATGGAAATTAAACCGCTAAATATAAGAAGCGGCGATGTAGCGAGCATTAGCAAACATAATGTAATTCAGGGGGGGGGGGGGGGAGAATTTAATATTGGCAGCGCGCGGGTTAAGGCGACGTGCAAATAAAACTCTATGAGACCGAGCAAGCAGGGTTAAGGCGAAGCTTGCAGCGCATAAATTAGAGAAAAATGTAAATTTAATTTATATTGATGTTAGATTTTTTTACAGACACATAGGAAAACTATGTACGAATATACAACGTGAAAGGGACATACTATACTAGATCACTATAGTATAATAAAAGAAAATAAGAAGCAACTAAAACATTAACACAAACATCTCTTGCTACAACTGCATTTTCAAGGAGTCTTCTATAGAGTTTAATTGCTTATTATTTTTGGAAAAAACAGGAACGTACCAAAAAAAACAAGAACTGGAGCAGCACATCTTATGATGTAACGAGGAACGCGTTTAGATGAAGCAAATATTTAGTATCTAATACAAAAGAAATCTTAAACTTAACGTTCGGTCATAATTTTTATAATTGATGTTTAATGGGATCGATCTCCAGACTTATATATTTATTTATACTTAATATCAAAACCTACCGCACTTGAAATACAAGATTAACGTAAATACAAATGGAACAGCACCACGCATGAACCATCATTCGTGGTCGCAGATAGACTCTGAGACATATCTGTAAAAACAGACCGACATTAATCCGCTCGTTAATCTAAAAGCATGCGTGTTCTGCACCATTCAAGAAAAAAACTATAATGAAAAACAAGTAATCATTCACTCCGGGACGTGCATACATTAATTTTAAACCTCTAGTGTTTCAATATTCTTGTCAATTAATTTATGATAGCTTAAGTTATATTTCCTTGTGAATTTACACTTTTATCATGATAGATAGATAGATAATATGTTTATTCACGAAAACCTTTTCATGACAGTTACTAATTTTACAACTCTTACACCAAGTTCTTACCTAGAAGAATGCAACAATGTTTGATGTTTCCCGTCACAGACATTACACGAAGGAGCCACACGACAATACTTAGCCTAATGGATTTTTCGCAAACAATTAAAACATACTTTTTATTATTATGATTATCATCCGAAGAACCAAACTTTCTGCAAGAACTTAACTTATGCTTTTTAGGACAGAAGTGTCACAAAAATGAGTTAGCTATATTATTATGTCTACCTATGCAAATCAGTAAAACATGAGTGTTTTTTTACTGATTCTACACATTCTAACGCTCTGAATTTATATTTCAAAAACTCAAATAACTGGTCTGAATTTCCCTAGTAGTATCTGTTGATATTTTAAGCTGCCATTCTTTTTTAGTATCTGGGTCTAGTTTATTGCTTACAATATTTATAACAATTATATTCTAATAAAACAAAGTAAAATACATTGAACCCAATAAATATAACCATCCGTTAATCTCGAAGTGCTTCCCCTTAAGCGTGTCTGCGGATATTTTTACAAACGTTATTACTGTCGGGGCTTAGCTTACTTTATTAAATTGTAGTTAGGGTCGCCTCGTTCAATAGACTGCCATTTTGGATTGAGAGGTTATTTCTTACAAAATCTACGTTTCAGCATAGAGAAGAAGAACTGCCTCCGTGGTGTAGTGGTTAGAGCGTTCGGCTCATACACGGAGGTCGCGGGTTCGATTCCCGGCGGGGGCAACGACTTTGTGTTATTGTCCTAGTTTGGTAAGGACATTGTAGACTGATCACCTGATTGTCTGATAAGTAAGATGATCCGTGCTTCGGAGGGCACGTTAAGCCGTCGGTCCCGGTCATTGTCTTTGTCATTGATCGTTACCTAAAACCATGTCAGAGACCTTTAAGGGGTTTAAAAACTCTGACACCAGTGTTAGTCACTAATAAGAAGAAGCATAGAGAAATATACTTATACTAGCTGCTGCCCGCGACTTCGTTCGCGCGGACTTTTGAGATGTAAGCTATTCTATATATCTTTCAAATTGGATCAAATCCAATTTAAAATCGGTTTAGTAGTTTAGGAGTTAATCGCGGACAAACAACGTGACACGAAATTTTAATATATAGGTAAAGATTTAGGTAAGTATAGTTTAAGTTACATATGCCTGTTGTATTAAAAAATAGAAAACGGGACCCTATTACTAAGACTTCGCCAAAGATAATATAATTACTAACGTAACAGATACCCAACGCCATAAAAAGTATTGGAGGGCGCGTAAGTAGGCAAAACTGTAGTTGCGGGGAGGCACACAGAGATGGCAGCACACACGACTAGTAAAAAAGTGACAAAGAAAGTGTTGAATAGGCTTAAAGAATATTCATTGCATTTCATATACGTCATATTTAATAATAAGAGTACTACTTTATTTGAATAATAGTAATAAAATATTTTATTGTTTTAATTATTGCCTAAAGCGCCATCTAGTGACAAGAACGATAAAAAATTATGTTTATAAAGCGATGGGTAGGTACAATAGGTATGACTCCGCTATCCGTCCGTTCGTTTGTCTGTCTGTCTGTCACCAAGTTGTATCTCATGAACCGTGACAGCTCGAAGTTGAAATTTTTACAGATGATGTATGATGGATGCCGTTGCCGTAAAAACATTGTAGAAAATGTGCCTTTACCTATATCTTTAACAATAATTGTAAGTTGTCCATTGAGGATCGAACTTAAGTCTCAAAAACGCCAGCCAATTCCTTAACCGCCTGACTACCACATCATTCTACGTCAGAATAAATTGATCAAAAGTATACAGTTCAAAATTGCGGGTGGGAGCTTCCTCAAGTAAACAGGAGTTCTGCTTTTCATTGCAGTAACAGACGGTCGGGCTGCGTAATTAAAAATGTTCTCCGTTTATTGAATCAGCCCTCTGTACAGTGGGCCGCAGGTTACGTGAGACAACCATATTGAAAACGACTAAAAACGTCGCAGTTTTTAATAAGTGTTTAACTGCCTCCGTTGTGTAATGGTTGGAGCGTTTGGCTCATACCCGGAGGTCGCGGGTTCGATTCCCAGCGGGGGCAACGACTTTGTGTTGTTGTCCTAGTTTGGTTAGGACATTGTAGGCTGATCACCTGATTGTCTGATAAATAAGATGATCCGTGCTTCGGAGGGCACGTTAAGCCGTCGGTCCGGTCACTGGCTTTGACATTGGTCGTTACCTAAAACCATGTCAGAGGCCTTTAAGGCGGTTTAAACTAGTGTTAGTCACTAACACACACGATAAGAAGATAAGTGTTTTGAGTTTGACGCTTATCTCTGTCTGTGGCATCGTAGCGCTTGAACGGATGGACCAATTTCGATGCCGTTTTTTAAGTGAAAGCAAGTTCCCTTGCGGTGGTTCTTAACTATGTTTGATGAATATCGGTTTTTAAACCTTTTCGCCGCGAGACTTTATATCATTTGTCGTGCCCTCACGCATGGGATACGTGCCTGGCTGGGAAGTTAAAAGTTATCGCTTGAAAGTCGGGGTAGTTTGCCTGTCATATAATAGATGGCGCTACGGATTGGTTACGTTGGCGATACGAATTCATCCTACTATTTAGTTCCTCCGCCCATCACTAGATGGCTGGTTTGCTTATGAAACTATTTTAAAGTCGGGGTTTTTTTGATTTGCCTGCATGCTTTTATAAGCTTTACCTGTATGTTGCTTTGTAACGGAATCTTCTAACGTGATTTTTACCCACTCCAAACGTCAGATTAATTAATAATAATACAAGCCATGACGTGTCCCACTGCTGGGCAAAGGCCTCCCTCCAGATTAATTAAAATTGAAAAACCCCGGGGGATTATTGAAATGATATAAGTATGTTTCTTCTGCCATGTTGGTTTAGACTTAGAATATATCAGCTTCTCTTTCACAGATCGTAAAAGCTGATCGAAGTAATGGGTTAAATGTGAATCGTGTTAAAAGGCGATGCGGCTAGCAACCCATCAATATTTTAATTCATTTTTCTTGCTCTTCATCACGTCTTGCTCATCATCACGCTATAAATGGCCTTTGGGTCTTGCGGCCCTATGGGCTCTTTCTGTTTAGAGCCGCAATACCCACTAAGGACTGTCTGCCCGAATAGGGATCAAGATTTTATACTGTAAATTAAGTTTTTAGGGTTTCGTACGCAAAGGGTAAAAACGGGACCCTGTTACTAAGACTTTGCTGTCTGTCCGTCTGTCTGTCACAAACCTGTATCTTAAGAACCGCGATAGCTAGACAGTAGAAATTTTCACAAATTATGTATTTTAGTTGCCGCTATAACAACAAATACTAAAAACAGAGTAAAATAAATATTTAAGTGGGGCTCCCTTACAACAAACGCCATTTTTATAGATAAGCCATATGAATAAAAAAAACATTCATAAACCCACTTTAAAAAGTTAATCTCACCCTCGACCAAAATAAATCGCTTATAATCTTTTTCTAAGTAATTATTACATACTTAAATAGGTTCTTACTTACTTTTTATTCATTTTGTTCATTCGTTGGGTTGTTTTAATTCTGTTGTTTCAGGAAATACAAGCATAACAAAGCTTATAAACTTAAATAATACCTCTTCAACCCGTCTGGTCAGCGAGGAGAGTGTAGGCCAAGTCCTCTGGCTGTTCTGGCCAAGTATGGCTCTGGTAGTACAGAGAGAGTCGTGCAGTGGAGACAAATAACCTGATGATGATATTGAATCCTGTTGTTGTTAGCTCCCTGTATTGCAAGACTTTTAAAAGTAAATAAGATGAATTGAGTATAAAAGTATTCTAAACTTTTTCAAGAAGGTGATTGTATTGTACAGCAATATGTATATATCCAATCTGCATGTAGCCACCCCAAAAATGTAAGGTACTACCGGGTGACAAGGCCCACTTTTTTACAAATTGAAATAAAACCTTAATTTTACCACCCTAAAGGAACAAAAGGTTTACAATAAAAGCTAAGATTGTTTCAAAATCCAAATAAATGTAGTTTTTAAAGCTATGATGACTATATGTTTGTTTTTTAAACATTTTTAAAAACCTCTATTTTGGGCTTTACTGAACATGGTCTGGTTAATAAGGCCCGTGGCGTTTTCAAGCCGTTTGGCGCAAAAGTAAGTATTAAAGACATCAAAAAAATATAAATTATGAAAAATGTTATATTCATGAACTTGATAACAGCAAGCAGTTACTAAAATTATAAACATTTTTTTAGAAAAATACTCTTTTACCTTGTGTAAGAAAACAGCCCTGATATTCGATTTTTAGGTGTTAAGTGTATAAATGTTAGTATTTTACTTTAAAATATTGTTATTCCTGCTAGAATTAAGTAATTATTGTCAAAGATTTTTGATTTATAATTTTCATAAATTGGGCCTTATCACACATATATGGTTAAGAAGGCCCTTATTGTGTGTAACAAGGCCCTGCAAATTAGTTTATTCTTTAATATTAAAGTTAGTCAGGATCGTAGCAAGAGGAGTTCCATAGTCTCTGCCTACCTCTGTGGGAAACAGGCGTGATATTATGAATGTATGTATTATTAGGGGAGTCTGTTTTCCTATTACTTTTGAAATAACGCGTGATTTTAAATCATTTCTTAAAGTTCGTCTGGGAATGTGGTATTTTTGAGCTGCAGCGCGCTGAGTTAGACATTTTGTTTGAACTGCTTCAATAGCAGATTTTAAATTTCCTTCACACCAACTCCCCCGCTTCTTCTTCGGGGAAGACATTTAATGATCTAAGAACAAATAAATAAAAAACATAACATCTATATGTTGTGTGTATCTATAAGTAAGCACTGTACATCAATAAAAATCATTTTTTAAATTTATCACTCATGTTATAATAACATTAAGGGGCCTTGTTAGACTTCAGTAGGGTTGGAAGGCCCAGTCGAGTTTTGTAAGGCCCCAAGCAACAACTTTGTTGGGCCTTCCTAAACGACGTGGGCCTCGCAACACAAATTGATAATTTTAGAAATAAATACATATAAAATCGCACATGGCTATGTTAATATCAAAAGAATAATGATCAAATAAACGTACTTTACAAAATTTTTATTACAAATCGTAGTATAAACAAGTGAAAACTAACGTTTTGTGGGAGCAATAATTAGCTAAATGAGTGGCCGTCACCAAAGTCAGCGAACAACTGGGCGTCACTGGCGAAATGGTGGCCTTGCGCTGCCGGCTGCTGCATTCTTGCGTTTCTATTGGTCTGTTTCACACGTACCATGAAGTTGGCGCGAGTCAAATGCATTTTAAATGGTTTTCTGCGTTTGGGCCTTGCAAAACTGTGGGCCTTGTCAGCCGGTAGTACCTTATTTTTTTTCTTTCTTTCTTTTTTGTATGATTGTATGGAGGAAATAAACTACTTTTTACTTTACTTTACTTTAGCAATGAAGAGTTTGGTCAAAAATAATTTAGAACCATTTTAAATTGACTTTCAAAAAAGGAGAAGGTTATCAATTATTCTTAATTTTTTATTGTATGTACACTTATTATCCGAAGACGCCTGGACAGATTAAAAAAAAATTGTTTGAAAGGGTTATACGTGTCAGGAAGTCCCGTAGAAATTTTATTAAACTCGATTGTGTAGTTTGGGGGTGAAGTCGGTTTTTAGTTTTGAAAAATTAAATATTGACATTTATGGCATCGTCCAAGCTGGTTTGGGAGAATAGAAAAAAATGAGAAATCTATTTTGATTTCATTTTCCACCTTCTCGCACCCTAAAACCAACCTTCTCGCTAAAAGCTGGTTTCTGTCGGCGTAATTTTCCCAGCAGTGGTCGTTCCGAAACGCTGGTAGTTTTTAGCTTTTGCACTTTAATAATATAAAAAAAAGACCTTCAATAAGAGATATAAATTTATTCTACATTAAATAGACTTTGAAAAGGTGGCCTTTGCTTGCTTCCACAAAATCCAAAATGCTCTGAAGAAGACAGTATGTATGTACGTTTGTATAACTAAGTAGTTTATTCAGAACTTTCACAAAGCTGTAAGAGTGGCATAATTCTGGAGGGAAAAACATAATTGTATGAGCTAACGATACGAAAAGAAGAAGGTTCCCAATAAGACCACCAATGTATCGGGTTCTGACCTCAAAGCACTAACAGACTATGATCAAATCGAGTTCCCAATACAATCAATACGAAATCAAAATTGAAATTTCCGACGTGGAGATCAAAAGTAGCTCATTATGTAACTAGGAATTGATGAAAAGACGCGATTTGGTGATAAAGGCATTCCTGGGAGCTTTAACGTTGGCGCTTTTGTGAAAAATATCCAGAGAGCATTCAAATCGAATCGAATATGATCAGAAATAGACCTGGGGCTCGGGGACAATATTTATACAAAAATAAATTGTTTTCATTTAATTTTTTTATTCAACTATGCTTGTTAAAAGTTTTATATACTTTACTAGTTGACTAGTTAAGCCACTGGTGGCACTGAAAAAAGGAGAAAATAGACTGCTTTAAATTTTGAATATTTTATGTATATTTATTAGAGAGCGCCTCCGCTGCCGGCGCCGGCTCCTAAAAATATCACTATTGGGAACTGGCGGTTATACTGCCGGCAGACGAGATTGAAAACGCCGGCTGCCGAAGTGGTTAAGTTCGTTAGGTTTCCTGTGACCAAAACACGAGCGAGCAAGCGACTCAAGCTAAGGGCGAAAGTGACATAGACACAGATTGTGTTATACCAGCGCCGGCAGCTATTCGGCACCCAGCGCCGGCAGAGGAGGCACTCCCTATTTATTATTCTCTTCTTTTTTGAACAAACAGAAAAGAAAAAGACGCGGTTTCCTAATATACGCATTCTTGCGAGCTTTGGCGTTGACACCTTTGTGAAAAATATCCAGAGAGCATTCAAATCGAATTGAACATTAGAAACACAAAGCCGCGGACCATTTTTATAAAAAAATATACAAGTCTTTTTCTAAAGTATTTATTTATTTAATTAACTTTACAAATGGAATAGGCGGGCTTTATCTACCATCAAATCCATGGTGATACCGAAAAAAGAAGATAGTATACCTAGAAAAAGGAGGTGCAAGTATCTACAAACATTTAGTGAAAAAGGCGACAAATAAAACTTTTAGAATTACACAAAATCTCTTCTCAAGTATCTAAATAATAACTTTAAATGATTAAAAAAACCCTTCGATACTTATATTTTTTTTTAAATAAAAGATAAAAAAATATTTAATAATCTTAACAGAAAAGCTCGTTAAATTCTATAAAAAATTGGCATTATTTCTTTACAGATAAATCAAGGAGATAACGAAAATACAAAACAAACAAAAACTTCAAAAAATACGCATTAGAAAAAAAAGGAATTCTATTTTTTTTTTAAATGTAACCCCGCCCTCGTACTAAGCGTTATTAAGTGCGAAATTAATAAAAAGCTCGCGCTCGGTTCGTCGACTTCGAAAAAGCAACATGCCAAAGCAAAATGGCCGTATTGATTCCGATTCAATTATATCTGCGCTTTGACGGAGTGACAATGCTGCCTCCCTCGGGGGCCGGATGTCAGGTTAATAATGATTATTAATATAGTTTAGTTATTTAGTTCTCGTTAGCTTTAAATGAGCACGAGAACTTGTCTAATATAGGCGGGAGTAAATAGTCGTGGTTGGAGATAGGCGGAGAGCTTGCGGCTGGTTTAGAGCTATTGAAACGTAGTTCCTTTTCGGTACAGACGAAAAAAAGTAAAGGCGAAAAAGTGTAAGATTTTTCCTTTATATTTTCCATAACGAAAATGAAAAAACGATGAAATGAAGTGAAAGGTAATTCAAAAGATTGACTATCTTGTCGAAAGCTTAGTTTGGAGAGCGTATGATTGATAGATAAAATACACGCTGACTTTTCGTTAGTTTTGGAAAAGAAAATGTCGTATAGTAAATAAATTACTCTATCCATATACGTAATCCAAATTTGCTTATGACATAAGATAAAAAAGTTACAAAAATGATTTTTGATCGAGACCACGTAGTACTCGTCCAAAACGGTCGCGTGAACTCGCGTGACCCCATGAATTTTGGGCGGCCGGCCGGCGACGACGCCTGGCGTTTTTAGTCAAAAAATTTCGGTTCTTAATTTTTATTTTGACTAGCTAATTAGGTCTTGCTAACGATTCTTATGAAGTGGCCTTCGGCTCCAAAACCAATAAAAAATCACCGTGTATAGGGACAAATTACACAGATTTTGCTAGCCCTAAAACAAGTTCGAGACTTGTGTTATGGGATACTACTATAGTTGATGTCCTCGATTCAGACCCAATACACGCCAATATAAAAATATAAAATCTATACATATAATAAAACAGTAATATTAAATAAAACAATAAAATTATATATATATATATATATATAATTTTATTGTTTAATTTAATAATTTAATATTTTTATTGGAACGAAGTTTTGGAATGAAGTTTTGGAACGAAGTTCCTTTTCGCATGGTACGCGACAAAAGTGTAAGATTTTTCCGTCACTTTTTTCCCTCACAAATGTTTCTGCGTATGTCATTTATTATGTTACTATTAAGTACATATTTTACTAATAATACCTTAGTACAATTCAACAACGATTACCAAAATTTCAACCAATAACTAAACAACTATATAACTAAAATGTAACTGCGTATGTTACATAACACAAATTAGATATAGTGCCATCTACCAGCTATAGCTAGCTTCCACAAACAAGTACATGCTCTTAATTTACTTTGTACTGTATTTGATTCCTGGTTGAACCATTAGATGGCGCAAACTGTAAACTGACACTTCATTGATGTAAAGTGTGAAATGTTCTATCCTGGCTTGGGATCGAACTAACCCAGAATCTACGACGGACTAGCGTTAACCATTACGCCACGGAGGTCGTCAAATAATGATCAAGACACTACAAGTACATGTGCTCTCGGTAAAGACAACAAGCGTTGGATATTAGCTTACTTCTAGAATTATTTCAATTATTCCTTAACAATCAGATTAAAATTTGACGTTGGAAATAGACAGCTACTTACTACATTTTCTATTACCACATCATCTAAAAGTCTTTCCTTTTTTTATAATGTTATGCCTGCGAATCCTGCGAGATGCGTCGCGTGCGTTACATGCAACTAACGCAAATGGTGGATTTGGGTCACTCCACGTAACCTTCGAGAATTTATATAAATTGACGTTTTTATTTTTTATAATAGTTTTAATTTTACCAGGGGGCTGGTAATTACTTCGCTCAAAGAATAAGCATTGCAATACAACGTGTATTTATGTTTATTTTAGTTGGTTTAATTTACTTTAATATTTAAAATTAATAGAAATTTATAGAATGGTTTTTAGTTTAATGTAATTTTATCCAAATGATAACGATATGTTTAATAAAGTTTACCTGCGATAAAGAACTTTGTTTTAAAAAGTCGGGGTGTGCATTGTCTTACATAACTTTTTAACTCATATCATCGGAAGTCCGAAAATGTTTCTCATACCATTTTAAATCATAATGATCATTCTTCATAAAAAATTGAAATACTAATGATTTTAAACTATAATCATTGGAATTCATAATATCACTAATCATACACTTCGTTTTTAATAATATTTACATAACATACATAATATCACGCCTGTTTCCCGCAGGGGTAAGCAGAGACTATGGACCTCCACTTGCTTCGATCCTCACAAACCTCTTTTGCTTCATCTAAACTCATCAATCTCTTCATGCATGCTAGTGCGGGAAGTAGTGTCACCCAATGTATGGAAGGTGCAAATTTTGGTATCGAAAGAATTCACTTGGCACAGATGTAATATACGTAAAGTTAAGCTAATTTAGCCCGGTAGCCATCCCCCACCCCCTGGGGGGTAGGTAGGGGGGACATTCGAAGTTACTCGCCGCAGCACTTCAGAAAAAAAATCATACAGCTTCTTTTTACCTAACACCTCAAGTGTGGTATCATTTTCTGATAAATCAGGCATGAGGAATTAAATATTGAGTACAATTTCACATTTAATGTAAAGATTAATAGTAAAAAAGGGAAAATATTGACGAAAATATTAAAATCGGATCGCATTTTATTTTATTTTAAATGATTTATTTTACTCTGCATAGAACCGCAAGACCCAAAATGCCCTGTCTGCCCCATTAGGGATAAAGACGTGATAGTATGTATGTATGTATTTATTTTACCAGAATACCTGTATTTTGTGCAACAAAAAATACTATGTTAAAGAATATTTATCTAGCTTCTAAAAAATATATACTTTGTTATATATAGCTGTCATACATCTATCTGAAAAAAAATCGAACATGGCAGGCTGCGGCGCCTAGGAACTAATCCAACCGTCTCGTCTCACATAATTAGTTGCAAGTATTAAGTTGTTTTTTAATTCTAAATATATAGAATACATACTTTACTTAATTATTGACTTTTGCTTATGGTCTGATGTATCAATAGTCGTATTTTTATATTTATATTAGTTCATTTTTCATAACATTTTCATAATTCGGTACATTTTAATAGTTTTTTCTTAGACAGTTACCACTAACACTGCACCGTGACTTGCACTTGCACCGAATCAGTTCACGACAAGCGGTAGCAGCCACTGGTGCAGTAGTCCACTTCGGTTTCCAATTATTTAGTCCAATTTTCTATCCCTTATCCGCCGGACTGGAACGATTTTGAATCAGCCCCATACGTGCACCCCATGGTAAACCGCTCGAAGAAGTTTTTTTTTTTTTAATAGCATATATAGTGTCCCATTGTCGGGCAAAGCCCTCCCCTTCATGCTTCCGCGATTCACGATCCAAGGCAGCTTGCTACCATCCACTCATGTAGCTTTCAATATCGTCCCTCCATCTTTTCCTCGGCTTTTCCCTACGCCGGCGTCCTTCTGGAACCTATAACGTCGCCTTTCTTGCCCATCTTTCCGGTCTTATACGACAAACATGTCCGGGCCACTCCCGCTTCAGTTTTGCCGTTTTGACACCCACATCGACAATTTCGGTCCTGAAGCGCAGTTCAGTGTCTCGTAGCAGATGCTGTCAAAAAATCTCTAGCTGTCGGTCTTGTTTTAGAGAACGGCTCCCTCCTGCACTCGTTTAGCGATGTGCACTGACTGAACCTAAAATGAAAATCAGGTAAATAGGTATTGCAGTATTATTTTGGTCAAAATAAAAAACAGCTATATATACCTGTCATTTATAACCAAGTAGATACAATTTTATTTTGTGCTCATTTATCAATTTTATCATACATCGTTATGACAATATTTTAAATAATTTGGTTAGAGTTTTCTACGTCTCTGTTAGCAAGCATATTAGTTCACTAGTTGCTGATGGTAAAGTATTCCATGCTTCGTCAGCAACATGCACCATTATTTTCGTATCAGCATTAAGCTTCTTCGTCGTTACAGGGGTCCATGTTATTTTTTCAACGATCGCTGCAGCTATGAACAGCGTGTACCTGTTCTTAGCAGCGCTTATAAAGCATGGAATACTTTTTCATCAGCAACTAGTGAATTTAATATGCTCACTGACATAGACGTCGAAAACTCTAACCAAATTATTTAAAAAAATTCACGATACTCTAACCAAATTATTTAAAAAATTGTAACGATGTTTGATGTATAATAAATGAGCACAAAATAAAATTGTATCTACGTGGGTAATATTATAAATGACATGGATATATAGCTGTATTTTATTTTGACCAAAATAATACTGCAATACCTATTTACTTACCTGATTTTCATTTCAGGTCCAGTCAGTGCACATCGCTAAACGAGTGCAGGAGGGAGCTGTTCTCTAAAAAAAGACCGACAGCCAGAGGATTTTTGGCAGCATCTTCTAAGAGCTGTTTACCATGGGGTGCACGTATGGAGCAGATTCAAAATCGTTCCAGTCCAGCGGATTAGGAATAGGAAATTGAACTAAATAATTGGAAACCGAAGTGGACTACTGCACCAGTGGCTGCTACCGCTTGTCGTGAACCACTGATTCGGTGCAAGTGCAAGTCACGGTGCAGTGTTAGGTGCAACTATATAAGAAAACTATTAAAATGTACCGAATTACATGAAAAATGTTATAAAAAATGAACTAATATAAATATAAAATACTACTATTGATACATTAGACCATAAGCGACAGTCTATAATTAAGTAAAGTATGTATTCTATACATTTTGAATTAAAAAACAAGTATTAACTTGCAACAAATTATGTGAGACGAGACGGTTGGATTAGTTCCTAGGCACCGCCGCGTGCCATGTTCGATTTTTTTTCAGATAGATGTATGACAGCTATATATAACAAAGTATATATTTTTTAAAAGCTAGATAAATATTCTTTAACATAGTATTTTTTGTTGCACAAAATACAGGTATTCTAGTAAAATAAATCACTTAAAATAAAAATAAAATACGATCCGATTTTAATATTTTCGTCAATATTTTCCCTTTTTTACTCTTAATCTTTAAATTAAATGTAAAATTGTACTCAAAATTGCATTCCTCATGCCTGATTTATCAGAAAATGATACCACACTTGAGGTGTTAGGTTAACCCTTAGCCAGGCCTGGCGATTATTTTATCTTTTTATACAGATAATGGTAGATTGGATGATAATAAAAAAACTAATTTCTTAAAAATTTTTTATTCCTACAATTTCCTATAAAAAAACCCTCTGGTCTGGATATGACCACTGCCCATTTAAATATACATGATATGGAGTAGATCTGACCACTGCCCAGTTAGGTCACAACATGTAAGTATTGAAAAAATAAAGGTGAATCTACATATAAGCCTAATATTAAAAAGAGGAAATATTTGTGTGTTTCTTTGTATAAAAATATTAATAAATATTAATGTCTCTGTGATGTAGTGGTTAAAAGACTCTGACACCAGGGTATCGGTTATTCTTCGATCCAAGAACCTATCTATCTACCATACAAACTATTTGATGTGTAAATATGGTTTTGCCTTTATTTATATGGATAAACGCTTGTAGGACCGTGGTTACATAATAACCACAATAAGTTTTTCCAGATAGGCAGAGGTCACATGTTGACCACAAACTTTCTGCGTAAATATTTCAAAGAAAAACAAATATCATGTAAAACCGAAACATATTACATATAATTCAACCTATCTGCTATTATAAAAACACAAATAATATCACTTACCGGGATTTTTTCCGCCATAATACTAAAAAAACACTTTCAATTTGCACAAAAATTCGCTGTTCGACCAATATTTTGACTTTGACAAGCGAAATGTCAAGTTTTTTTTTCTAGAAGCGTATTTTTTTTTTCGTTCAGAAATCAACTGTATCATAGACAATAGACAGATGATATTTTGCGGTTTCTAGCTAGCATCTGCTCGTCAGAAAAAAAATATTTCTGAGGTGGTTCGCTATGTGATCACTACCTGGCTAAGGGAGGGCTTAATTGAAGCTGATATGATTTTTTTTCTGAAGCGCGGCGGCGAGTAACTTCGAATGCCCCCCCTACCTACCCCCCGGGGGGTGGGGGATGGCTACCGGGCTAAATTAGCTTATTTTTACGTATATTACATCTGTGCCAAGTGAATTCTTCCGATACCAAAATTTGCACCTTATGACACTACTTCCCGCACTATGCCCTTCGGTTACGGGTACTAATAATAATATTTGTTTATACTAATGATCTAAACTCCTAATCATTCGAATTAATAACTATTATATTCATACATTTGTTTCTTCTAATACTTTTTTTTATAAATTTCTTAATCATAAGTATTTTATCCATATTATTGAAAATGATAATATCTATAATCAAACATTTGTTTTAAACTAATATATTCACTTTCATACAGTTATCTAAATTAAAATAATCATAAGTGTAAATGAAATGGAATAGGTAACAATTATTAATTAAATGAAAGTAGACAGACGCACTGACAGGTAAGTCAAAGTTATAAAACTTTGTTGATAGAAAAGTAGATAGACACACTGACAGATAAGTCAAAGTTATAAAACACCTATCATTTTTGGTCGAGGGTTAAAAGTAATGGATTTACTTTTATTGTTTAATAAAACGAATTGCTGCCAGAAAAGTAGGTTAGGTTAGGACTGTAACCCCAACAGCGCGCGAGCCGAGCGAGCGAAGCGAGCGTGCCGCGGTAGCGGCCGGCGAAGCGCTAGAAACTATTTTTTGATAGAAAAGTAAACAGATACACCGACAGATAAGACAAAGTTATAAAACTAGAGTTAAATCGTTTAATTAAACCAATTGCTGCCAGAAAAGTAGGTTAGGTTAGGTTAGAACTGTGGCCCCAACAGCGCGCGAGCCGAGCGAGCGAAGCGAGCGTGCCACGGCAGCGGCCGGCGAAGCGCCAGAAACAAATTTTTGTTTGAAAAATAGACAGACACACTGACAAATACGTCAAACTCATAAAACCCATCTTATTTTTGGTCGAAGTCATCCACATTTCTATGCGTTACAAAGACAAATCTACGTTAAAATATTTTTTTTAATACAAGTATTGCTTTTATTAATACAAAAATTATGATACTTGTCCTTCATAAAGTAAACTATTGCTTTATTTCTGTTACTGAACAACGACGTAATGAGTTGTAGTATGTTATTAGTAACAACATTATTAATAAAAACAATATGATAATTGAAAGTTATGAAGAAAAAAATTATGAATTTAAACTTGTTCTTGGTAGCAACAGTATTAATAAAAAATTATGATCACTAAATGTTATGAGCTCCGATGATAGTAAAAAAAAATGTATGAATAAAAAAAGTATGAAGAATAAAATTATGAAGAGTGATGATTATGAACACAAATCGGCAGTAAGATAAAGAATATGATTTAGAATTTTATGAGAGCCAATATGGACCCAAAAAGTCGAGACATTAAAAAGTACGTGAGCTCTCCGTGTAGACAGCAAGCGTTCGATATTAGCCTCCTTCTAGAGCTATTCCAATTATTCCCCAACGATCAGATTTAATGTCGGAAGTAGACTGCTACTTACTACGATTTCTATTAGCACAATATCTTTATTTATCGTTTATTTCGAATTTAAATATGTACAAGCAAAGTAGTTGTCTTCTTTTATCCTTCTACCTTTATGCCTTTGACCTCCTCGATCTCTAATCAGGGCAATATAAAAATCCCTTTTTTAAATTTATTGGCGCTAGGATGTTTCTGCGTTGAGTTAGTATCAAAATTCAAAACGACGGGGCTACCTAAAAGTGATTTGTACGATTAAATATTTAGGTAGTTTGTAAGTAGGTTTGGTAGGCGAGTTTTATTGCTAAATGTGCTTTAGTGCTATAGTTATACTACTTAAGTATTAATATTTAATAATAGTAATATTTTTCAAAGTTCATTTGTGATAACTTTTAATCCATGATACTAAAATAATTAGACATAAATATTGTCAATTCTCTTTATTAAAGTATTGCCTTATAGTAACACTCAAAATACGTTTTCTATTACAAATCAGTGTAGATAATTTTATCTACACTGATTTGTAATTTTCTATTACAAATCAGTGTAGATAAAATTATCTACACTGATTTGTAATAGAAAACGTACGTACGTACACTACCTATATAACTATGATGACATTCGTAGTTACCCAATTTGTAGGGTATGTTTGCACAGGCCAATAGTTTGCGGGGGAATGGGCGGATAACCGGGTGAAACCGGATTTACTCAAATTGTACCGTCAACATGGATAAATTAATTTAGTTTGGGCTTAAGGCCCAGAATTTGTCCAGGAGCTCCCCTTAATAAAATAATTTATTCTTTATGTTTACTCTTACAACGCCAAGTGTATAAATTTTGATCCCATAAGTAAGTAATACTTTATTTACACTAAAAATATAAGAATTTACACTATAAAATATAAATAAGTTAGGTATCTATAAAAATAGGTTAGGATTTATAATGTATTTTTCATTTATTAGAAAAAATAAAATTTAAATAAAATTTAAAAAATACTTATTAAAATTAAAATTTAATCTAAATAATAACTAAAATAAATACAATATATATAAAAAGTAAGATATAAAATATAATTTAACATCTCACTATTTATAAATTTATTTAGAAACCTAATTTATATTTAAAAACAAAGAGATCAAAATATACACAGAAAAAGACATTAAAATGATTGTTATACTTGTCTAGAATTCCTGGCAGTGAAAGTATTCTATGGAAATAGACGCACAAAATGACGATTTAGACAAGAATAATAAAGTGGTTTGCTGTTACCTTCTTCATTTCACACATTATAGTGTGCCTAATGAAAATCAAGAAGGTATTTCATGGATAAAGTAAAAGAAAAGGCAGAAGTCGTGTCGTATAGAAAGAAAATGGGGAGACATGGGGAGTACTCTCCATGTCTCCCCATTTTCCGCTAAATGTAAAAGCATCTAAAACAGATGCCGTCCATACAATTTGCATGGAATATTATTTTTCGACTGTTATTTTATTATCATTATACTGTATGTAGTGTGGTTCGATTTATTACTTATGGGTAAGTCCCTTCTATATTGTATAATGCATTTATACTCATACTGTATCTCTAATGTGGCAGACATTTTGATATTGAGGTCCACCCCGTTAGGGGTACATACATACATACATACTATCATGTCTTTATCCCTAATGGGGCAGACAGAGCATTTTGGGTCTTGCGGCTCTATGCAGAGCCTGGGGCCGCAAGATTCAAAAGCCACTTTTAGCGTCCGTTATGGGTAAAGACGTGATAATCTATGTATATAATATCAACCAGTGATTGGAAATACCTCGGCAACCTTTCGCAACAAGTCAACGACGGGCTGCATTATGTAAAAGTAAAGTAAAGTAAAGTAAAAAGTATAAGTATGTATTTATTTTCTCCATTAATCTTAAACAGAAATAAAGCACACAAGAATACAAATTGATTATAGTTGTGCTATAGATTAAAGGAGACTGGAGCCTGAAAAAGGTAGAGCCTGTGTCACAAATGTACCTTCTTATTGATTACGATGATCATGATGGTGATGTGACCTTTTTGAAATTTGTTATTTAATTTTGTCAGTGCCGAATACAGAACTCCGTTTAAAAACGGGAATGGAGATGTGGGGCACAAAGCCGCCAAGTTCAAGTGGGATTGGGCAGGCCACGTATGCCGGATGCACCCAGACAGGTGGACCAAACTAGTTACAGAATGGATTCCTGCAGATGGTCGTAGCAAACCGGGCAGGCCCAGAAAGCGTTGGAGTGATGACATCAGAAGTTTTGAGAAGAATTGGTCGCAGGTCGCACAAAATCGGGATAGGTGGAAGGATATGGGGGAGACCTTTGCCCAGCAGTGGGACAATAAAGGTTACAAAAAAATTGTCAGTATTTCTTATGTAGTTATGATGTATGGGAAGGTGCGGACCGTAGTACCCCACCAATGCGATTTCATATGAAAATCGAAAAAAGTAAAAATGTAGGTATAACAAAGAACACTGTTGCCAACGATTCTTTGACACCAAAACCTACATAAGTTCAAGGAACTCAGGTGAGTTTGTTTATCTAATTTTGTACGGATGACACAGAGCTTATTATATCTGAGAAAACATTTTCAAATGATATGAATACGCTAGTTTGCAACAACTCAAATCTGATACTTTTTTCTAAACGTCAAAACAAACATTGTCTATGGGATTTGTATGGAATAGCACGTCGTGACGTCATAGTTTCTTAGAGTCAAATGGCGCTCTTATTATTAGTTTTTTTGCATTAATAAATCTAAAACCCCGTTAAAAATGAATATGATCAATGACTAGTAACATTATTTTGTGACGTCTTATTCTCTTATCAGTACAAAATAATTTATTTTTGACCTTGGATACTACCCTATTCTTTTTTTGTTCTCATTATTAATATGAAAGAATTAAGCTAACTCCCATGCTGGACTGGGAGAAATAAAAAAAAAACTTAGAATGTACCAGCTGCTTTTCTTCCCACGCAGATCTTAAAAGCCGATCGAGGGAATGGGCAAAAATGCAAATTATGTTAACAGGCGATGCGGCTAGCAACCCATCACTGTATTGATTGCTTTTCCATCTTCTCGCCCACCATGACGCTAAAAGTGGCTTTTGGGTCTTGCGCCCCTGGGCTCTGCATAGAACCGCAAGACCCAAAATGCTCTGTCTGCCCCATTAGGGATAGAGACGTGATAGTATGTATGTATGTATGTATGTAAGCTAAGTAAACTTACTCTGTGTTGATATAATTCGAAACATACTCAACCAAAATCTATATACATAAAAATGAATTCCTATTTCTCGTGGTCACGCCATCACACGTGAACGGCTAGACCCATTTAAATGAAAGGTATGCATATCGTTTAAGACAAGTTAAGGAAAGGACATAGCATAGTTTTTATCCTGAAATTCTTACGGAGAGTGAAGCCCGCGGGCACAGCCGTTTGTTAATGTAAATCGACAAAAAAGAGAGGGTCTCTTAAATGATGTAAGTAGGTACATTTAAGGAGTGATTCAGTCATTTTGTGTACTATGAATAGGTGGTATGTTAGTATGAATTAATACATACATACTATCACGTCTTTATCCGTAATGGGGCAGACAGAGCATTTTGGGTCTTGCGGTTCTATGCAGAGCCCAGGGCCGCAAGACCCAAAAGCCACTTTTAGCGTCATGGTGGGCGAGAAGATGGAAAAGCAATCAATACAGTGATGGGTTGCTAGCCGCATCGCCTGTTAACATGATTTGCATTTTTACCCATTCCCTCGATCGGCTTTCACGATCTGCGTGGGAAGAGAAGCAGCTGATACATTCTAAGTTTTTTTTTATTTCTCCCAGACCAGCATGGGAGCATGGTATGAACTAATAGGTATAATAAAGCTTTCAGAAAGTGTGCGAGAGTGCCAAAACGATGCGCTGTTATCAGTTTGAGTCACGGGTTTATTCATAGCACACGAGAAGCTTGCTTGCTGAGCCGTATTTGGCTATCGGTACTGTAGAAATGTTTGTTCGTTTGTCAAATTCTTTAATCAGAACTAAGGGTCCTTTTCAGTATTTTATTCGTGTAACTGCCTTTGAAAATTTTGCTAGTGAATTTGAAAATAAAACACTTTTTAAAACTGCATTCATGTTAAATCTGCCAGTGACTTTACGTAAAGGAAGTTTATAAAAGTTTGTTTATTTGTCTAACTTTTTAATCGTAAAAAGGGCCCGTTTTCTGTTTTTCCTTTACGGACAAGTGTAGAAGAAAATTCCTGAACCAATATTATACAACGTGGAAAGGATACATACCCGTAAAAATCTAATTATGGGCAGAAGCGACCTTGGCAGGACAGAAGCGAGCGTTATATAAAGCACTTTATGCAAACTATGGTTTCTTAAAGTCTTTTGAACCAATTCAATTCAAAACCAATTTTTTTAAAAGGTGTTAGGTGGTCATTTGCCAGGTGTTCCGATAAAATTTTATCAAAATAAGTTGTGTAGTTTGGTATTAAAAGTGGAATTTAGTTTTGAAAAATTAATATATAAACTTATTATTTGAGCATGTATGGCATTCATTTTCATGCTGTAGGCTATTATAATTATTTAATATATTATATACTAGCTGGTGTCCGCGGTTTGTCTGCGCAGGATTATCACACAATATCTTTATAAATTGTAGCCTATGTGTTATTCTGATGTATAAGCTGTATTATTGTAAAGTTTCATTAAAGCCATTCAGTAGTTTTTCTCGAAAGAGTAACAAACATCCATCCATCCATACTTACAAACTTTCGCGTGTATAATATTAGTAGGAAGTAGGATTATTATAATCCCGTTATAACTAACGACAACTGATCTAGCGTACCACTCCTATTGGGAATTCTTTAGTGGTATATTTTTTTCAAATGATGCCACCATGCGTCCTTGAGAATAAAGTTAAATGGTTTCACTATAGTTACGTACTATCCTTTGGTTGCCTCCGTCATCCACAGGAGTTCAGAAGTATGGATTCCAAGTGGTTCCCAAGACGCTCCGGCAAGCATCGATTAACATGGATGTCTGACGTAAATATGGACCTAAAGATCGCCAACACAGAACCAGTGACGACCCAAAAGAGATCTCTTTGGAGAAGAAAGATTATAAGAGTCGACCCCAACTAGAAATGGGATAAGGCCGGAGGAAAATCATCCACAGGAGTTCTAGTTTACTCGCACTTGGCCTTATTTTTATAAAACATTTACTATAAACATTTATTTATTTCTACTAATAACTAATAACAAAAGATAAGCGTTGCGTTCATTAGCAAGTAGTAAAAACAAAAGACAAAATAAAAAAACTCTACAAGATACAATTTGTTCATCCGCCATGTTAATAGACAACACCGCAATGAATTTCAAAAATAAACATGTGTTTGAGACTCACACTACTATACACCATGTGGCTAAGTGTCAGTGATCTATCACCCGAACAATATTATAGGAAAATCATAGTAATACTCTCGTATGTCGAGTAATAATCTCGTCTCGAGTATCGATATTCCATTCATAAAATTTAAAAAGATAATAATATTATCGAAGTAAATAAACCGCATGGTATTAACCATAATAATATCGAAAATGAGGAATTTAAGCCGAAGTTCCTGTGAGACGTTATATTAGTTCATTAAACTACTGACATCATTCACGTTTAGAATTACAAGTGCCAACACGAAATCATCTAACAACGTCACAGTATAACAAAGTTCTTGACGACGAAGAAAAAAGAGACGGGAGACGAACTGCAAGTATAGAGATATGAGTGATAATAAAATTATAAAAGTGGGTGTTAACGAAAAGGCAAATGAGTGTTGTAATAAAGTGTGTATGTTTGCTAGGCAAACCATACACAGTAACACACCCGAAAACATCCCACGCACTGAATTTGAACTAGACGCGGCGCGGGAGTCGAAATATTTATAGAAAAACCGAGGCACCGCTTCTTTCGACTGGTATTTACGGAAACGCGGCTGTCCATGCGAAACTTGATGCTATGCCGCAGTGAACTGGGTTCATATTGCGTCAGCATCCGGCGCCTGGACGGGAATCCGATAAAATTAGAAAATGCTTTGCGGGTGCTGTCTTTACTATTTATGGTAGTGCAAGCTGCGGCTAATTCTGACTCGTGTGGGGTAACATCCACTTCTAATTTCGTATCTACAGCTTTCGCTGGGGAACTATGTCGTCTGGCTGTGACGTGTCACGGCTTTGGAAAAATCGTGATGTGTAGGCGATTGATCGCAGGAATGTTGGCAAATGCCCTGACCTACTTATAGACAGGTGCTCTACTATCGTCTCAGATATTTCTGTGTTTATGTATAGTGTTTTTGTAATCCTACACCAGGTCAGGAACAGGGTTCAGGAAACTCTTATCAAAACGAAAGTCATCGTAAGTATAAAAAAGAAATGATGTAATTAAAATAAATAAATTAACCGTTTATTTATTAATTACATTGGCGTTGAGATCCATAACGATCCCGTGTATATAATAAAAATAAAAAAGAAATTAAATTTATATAAATTTTACAAATAAATTACATTACAATAGATGGCGTTATATTTAGATGTTCAGTTCTGTCAGGTATCACTACGTACAACGTACAAAATGCTTGCGTCACGCACTCAGAACGAGACTCCACAACACAGCACTATCACGCAGCAGCAGCAGCCGCCGCGCCACCAAGAACACGCTTAGAAGCACTTGCGGTGGACGATGCCGGGGCCGGACTCGTCGTACTCCTCCTTGGAGATCCACATCTGCTGGAAGGTGGAGAGGGAAGCCAGGATGGATCCACCGATCCATACGGAGTACTTCCTTTCAGGGGGAGCGATGATCTTGATCTTGATGGTGGAGGGAGCGAGGGCGGTGATTTCCTTCTGCATCCTGTCGGCGATACCGGGGTACATGGTGGTACCACCAGACATAACAGTGTTGGCGTACAGGTCCTTACGGATGTCAACGTCGCACTTCATGATGGAGTTGTACACGGTCTCGTGGATGCCGCAAGATTCCATACCCAAGAAGGAAGGCTGGAAGAGGGCTTCAGGGCAACGGAACCTCTCGTTACCGATGGTGATGACCTGACCGTCGGGAAGCTCGTACGACTTCTCCAGGGAGGTGGAGGCGGCAGCGGTGGCCATTTCCTGCTCGAAGTCCAGGGCGACATAGCACAGCTTTTCCTTGATGTCACGCACGATTTCCCTCTCAGCGGTGGTTGTGAAGGAGTAACCCCTCTCGGTGAGGATCTTCATGAGGTAGTCGGTCAAGTCACGGCCAGCCAAGTCCAGACGGAGGATGGCGTGGGGCAGGGCGTAACCTTCATAGATGGGGACGGTGTGGGAGACACCATCACCGGAGTCAAGCACGATACCGGTGGTACGACCAGAGGCGTACAGGGAAAGCACGGCCTGGATGGCGACGTACATGGCCGGGGAGTTGAAGGTCTCAAACATGATCTGGGTCATCTTCTCCCTGTTGGCTTTGGGGTTCAGGGGGGCCTCAGTCAGGAGGACTGGGTGCTCCTCAGGGGCGACACGCAGCTCATTGTAGAAGGTGTGGTGCCAGATCTTCTCCATGTCGTCCCAGTTGGTGATGATACCGTGCTCGATGGGGTACTTGAGGGTCAGGATACCTCTCTTGCTCTGGGCCTCATCGCCTACGTAGGAGTCCTTCTGACCCATACCGACCATGACACCCTGGTGGCGAGGGCGACCCACGATGGATGGGAAGACGGCACGGGGCGCGTCGTCGCCGGCGAAACCGGCCTTGCACATGCCGGAGCCATTGTCGACTACGAGCGCAGCAACATCATCGTCGCACATGTTGGCGGTTTGTGTGATTTGGGGACGCGCTGGAAATTGACTCTACGGCAGCGAGACTGCGAGTGCGGCGGAAAGCGGCCGCCGAATCTTATATAGGGGCCGCGTGCGCATGGTCCGCGCTCCATACATGGCGAGCGCGCCGGCCCCCGCGGACCGCGCTACGGCGCGATTCTCTCGTTCTTTTTTTGAAAAAACTTATGCATTTCTATTCGATGGTCATCTGTCAACGTTATTGAGTCGATAGATAGATCTATTAGGGCCCGAAACGATATAAATCGGGCGGTTTTCGCGGCCGTAAAGGGCGCGCGCGGCGCCCGCTGCCGTGCTCCATTTCGGGAGATGCGAGAGCGCAGGTCGATCGAACTAATTATGAAGTTTGATTTAGTAACTTTTAAATTATTAAGATAACTAAGTATAGTTAAATGAGAAGCAGTCAATGTAGTTTATTTTTAGATTTACATGACGACGGTACTGTAAAAGTCGATTGTTTACGGTTCGCGTTCGCAAACCGTGGGAATGTTAGCTGAAATAGTTTTTTTTTTTTTTAACTTTTAGTAAAAGTTGTTTTGAAAAAAGCATCTAACAATGATGTGTAAAAGATTTAAATTTTATGATAGGAAGGAATTTAAACTGACAGGCTACCTAAGACAAAAATAAGTTTGCTAGTTATTTATTTTACTGTGCGAACAACGCTGATAATAAGTATTACATTAAAAAACTAAATTGAAAAGTAAATTAAAATCAAAATTTATAAAAAAAAATAATCATTACCATTTGATAAAGCCTAAACAAAAAAGTAAATATATTTGCTTATGTTACCTAAAATTAATCTCTTTGTAAATTGCTATAAAATATTTAAGGAAAATGGCTAAACATAAACATACCATAATTTTTTATGAAGGTGTTTATAGAGTTAATGATATATGAGGTGTGACAAAAGTAAGAAATATTTTACATTTTTATATAGTAAACCTGGTAAAACGGACAAAATTGACAGATTTTCATTCATATCAAATTAGAACTAGGATTTTCTCGCCAGTTCGTCAATGCGTTATCCTACTAATATTATAAATGCGAAAGCGAGTTTGTATATTTGTTTGTTACCTCTTCACGCTTCAACAACTTAATCGATTTGGATGAAATTTGGTATGGATGTAGTTTCAGACTCGGGAAAGGACATAGGGTACTCTTTATCCCGATATTCCCATGGGGAGCGAAGCCCGCGGGTACAGCTAGTTTTGTATATTTCCGGACAAGCAGTATACTTTAAAGTGTACCTATGTACCAACTAAGTTCTATTTCAACCTTTTCTGTTCTCAAAAGACAAACATACAAAAAACGCGTGTCTCAAAATTAAAAATAAATTATTTAATCAATGTTCATAAATTAATTACTTCAATTTAACTAATCATATTTATACGTAGTTTAAGTTATTCATATATAATTAGTTTAGTTTTCGTTAATTGTTTCAAATAAATATTGTTCTATAATAAATCTTGCAAGCTCTCCACCACTAATAATTTACAAACTAATAATCAATGTTCTGAACTTAAACTTTTATAAGATTTGTATGTAGGTATTTTTGATTTACATGACGATGTTTTTCATTCTTCCAACTGGAAGTAAGAGGAAGACAATTGATTTTAGTCTTCATTTGTTAAATACTGATCTAAAATGGCTTAAATTAGATTTGTTTAGACCAAAATTTCGCTGCCGTGTGGTTTCCAGCAGAGTAGAACAAGACCACTCCAAATCTTCACGTGGTGTAGTAGAAGGTGACTTAAGAAATACAAGCTAAACAAAGCTTATTGACCGAGCGAGCGAAGCGAGCGAAGCGAGCGAAGCGTCTCAGTTTCGAGAAAAATTCTTTTGTCCGTCTGTCTGTCTGTCTGTCTGTTCTCGCCTACAGGTCGCATTTCTTAATCGATTCTCATGAAATTTTGTAAACAGGTTTAGCAACAACATAGAATTTTTTTGTCGAGACAGTTTTTCAAAATTTTTCATAATGGCGGCAATATGGGGGTTTAAAATTTTATAACTGTCATATATCCGACATTTCAAAATATTTAAAAAATGTCATTAGACTTTTTTGTTGCCATTATAAAAACGATATTTTTTTATTTGAACAACTTTTTGGTCTGAACAACTTTTTTATACGTTATACTTGAACGGGTTTAGGGTGACTCGCGAAGTCTAGCTGACTGAGCCGTGACGGATATACAATACAAATCTTCTTAGAAATGATACAAAAACTATTTAAGAGTGAATTCAGTCCGGGTTACTGAACAACTTTCTTAAAAATACATACACCCTGGGCTCCACGAGGTTACTGGGGTGGTTATTATTTTGAGTTTCATAAGTAGTTCTATAAATTTTATCATATTTAACCGACTTAAAAAAAGGGTTTTACTTATTTGATTATTAGGTTTTTTTTTCAGTTTTTGCTTATTTTGATTGATTGTTGGCTTGTTTATTAAATTTAGCAATTTTGTTGAGTAAACTTTCGTTCAATCGTTATCGCTGCTTGTCTGTGTGTAGTAGTTTAGTAATTATGCTACGAACTAACAAGAGATCAACAGCAACCAAAGCACGCGAAGTAGCTTTACGAAGAGAGTAAGAAACTAATGAGCAGCGGCATAGAGCCATGGCAATACAAATAAACATTTAAACGAAAACCCATTAAAGGTTTCTGGTTTTTCCAACAACGAGCTAACTTTGTCATTTGAAAAATGATGGGTCATTTTTCGGTGAAAGACTACTACAGAACTGAATTTCAGCATCACGGTAGACCTCATATCCATGGGATTGTATGGTTGGAAGGTGCTCCTGACATTTCAGAGCTAGATCGAAAGTCATTTGAAGAAAGGGCTGTGATTGGCAACTATTTTGGAAATTTGGTCACAACCATGAATCCGCATATCGGTAAACCTGCACCAATAATTCATACAAATCAGGTACATTATTCTGAAATAATAATCGCGAGGTCTACGTTCGTGGCGAACTACTAGTAAACATCAATGAGACCTCTCCAACCCGTCTGGCCAGCGAGGAGAGTGTAGGCCAAATCCTTGTGCTGCTCTAGCCAAGTATGGCTCTAGTAGTACAAAGAGGGTCGTGCTCCTGCAGTCGAGACTAAAAAAACTGATGATGAGACCCAAATTTCGTCACCGCTTTGTCATTGGCCTCACTGAGATCTGCCTTCGTGGAGGGAATCCCGGCAGTTATGGGACGTGGCATAAGGTGCATAGTATGAGTGATCCCACAGTTACACAAGTTGTTTTGAATGACCCCATTTAGCTCGACTTTCTCGGCATCTCTTAGTACCAGACCGGAGCCTGTTTAAGGATTTCCAGACTGTCCAGGGAAGATCCCTATGGGCAACTTCTCTGCAGGTGGAATGTCAGATGTTGAGGGTGGATTTTGGTGTTTAGGACGTCTTACGGTGTAGACTGGGACGTCTCAAAAACTGTTGCAGCTTTTAGACTCGATGCGGAGGTGATGTTTGCCCATACCAGGTACTTGTACAAAAAATGTTATTTTTTTAATAGCCTATATAGTATTCCATTGTTGGGCAAAGGCCTCCCCTTTTTGCTGTACAAAAACAAGTAATTATTTTTTAAAACATATTTTTTATCACAAGCTTTTGTCTGTAACAATGTCCTAAAAAGGTCAAATTCGGTTGGGTTATGTGTTATTTTTACCGCAGAAATATCATGTCCACCTTCCAGCTCTATTATCAGATCAGCTCAATTTCATCATAATATTGCATTTCCACACTATATATTGAACTAGCACGCAAAAGTGAGAACGTGAAGCTTTTCTACGCACGTTGCGAAAAACTGTAACTTTTAGCTAATGTGCGAAGAAATGCTTCACATCCTCACTTTAAACTATGAACGGGTTATCTAGGGCTTAGTTAAGACACAACTTTTAATGATATCTCCGTTTCCTTTTAAATGGGGACAGCACTGGAACCTGTAAAATTCATGTCTTACTCAAAGTCAAAGTCAAAGTCAATTTTTTTTATTAAATGTAGTATAAATTTATCTCTTATTGAAGGTCATTTTTTTAAATATTATTTTAGTGCAATAACTAAAAACTACTAGCGTTTCGGAACGACCACTGCAGCTGGAAAGATTACGCCTAAAGAAACCCAGTTCAGTATTGGTCCCTACCCAGCCTGATGGACTATGTTACAATTACAATACAGAATTGAACACTGACGTCACCACACGGGTTAAATTGTATTGAATAGATCGACAATCAATCTATTCTTACCTTCAACTACAAAACAAACCTATATAATTAGCTCTCTAAGCCGGTCACTCAAGTTTAAATTCACGACAGTTTAAATTTAACTACCTACAATCATTCATTGATTTCGTTCAATTAAATACCAATACCTTCACTTATATATCCAAATGCCACTTCGAACTTTTCAACTTCGAAAAACTTCCACATCCAATGCTGGTTATTCGATTGTTAACAAAAAGTTTGTAAGTTAAAGAAGCAATGTATGTAGAATTTTGAGATAGGGAGGTTTGGGTGTAAGTGCATCTATTTAGGGGTGCATTCGGGTGCATTGGCCGTCTATTTCGAGGAACAGGTGTCGGGACGGTGCTCGTTCGTAATTAGAAATGGAATGGTTTCAGTTTAGGAGATCACAGTACGTGTGTTTACAAGCTTTTAAGTATGTAATACGTAAGTGTTAGTTTTTTTTTTTAAATTTATACTTTTATGCATTTCAAAAAGGATGGTCGAGTCTAACATGGGAAAGAGATAAGTGAAAGAATATGGGAGAGAAGATGAGATGGAACGAGATATAAAATATACACAAAAATCTGTGACTTTCGTTACAACCTTAACTATTTCCTATAGGGTTTCAAGCATACAAGATGACTGCATCTACATATATTACTAAGGTGTTCATACTGATGTCATCATCATCATTCGAGCGTATTCCCGGTTGCATCCTCAGCGGCATCGCTTCAGAGCTCGGGGTCCGCTACCTAACCTAGAGAATTTGACAAGTTACTGGTTTTTACCTCCGCAACCCCAGAGGCAGACCAGAATCCATCTTTGGATAGGTTTGATCAATTGAACAAACATTCGATACCCACAACCACAATTAAACGTGTATTCCAAAATACGGAATCATCTTTCTTTTCGAATAATTAAGCTGGAAGCAACTTTTTACAAAGTATGCTATTTATTTTAAGTATGTTTGTAAGTTAGATTTGAACCCACAATATCCGGATCACAAGACAATATTAGATAAAAATCTCGAGGTCTAAAGTTCGACCACTAGTAGAACTTTAACGGTCGCAGTAGTACCTTGTGACTAATTTCAATGGTACTATTGAGACTGAGACTTTTTCTGCGTGCTTAAAATAATTACTATCCTATACTAAGAACTAGCAAGAACTATTAGGTATCTAAATAAACTATATATTCTAAAACAGAAGAAGTCAACATTACATCCGGCTGTAGTAGTTGGTTAAAAATAAGTTTCAATTAGTCAACAATATGCAGAGCTTTGCATTGATCCGTGCTTTGGAAGGCACGTAAAGCCGTTGGTGACATCATTGTATGGCTGCCTTTAGGTAGCTTGAAAAATCTAACACTAGTGTTGGCCACTAACACATACGAAAAGCAAACAAAAATTAAGTTCACTGTCGATCAGTGAGCGATGACCTGTGTGGCCACGAAGTCAGCGAATTTACAAACACGTCTTTAATACTTACGGGGTAGGCCCCGTAGATTCATTCAAAGTAAATAAAAAGGCTATTTTCAGCATAGCGTGGGGCATGTAGGCACAGAATAAGTACTAGCACTCACGTACAGAAGTCTTACTCAGAAAAGAAATTTAAAGAAATATCTACTCAATGTAGTTTTAATTGCATTCTTGTTACTCTGGAAAAAGGGTTCATGTTCCTGAATTTACCACGCGCATAGCAATAATGTAGGTATATTTTCGATACTTAAACGGGAAGTGACACAGGCCTGGTGTAAGTAAAAAGGGGTTTAAACAAAATACAAAAGGAAATGTACAAACCCTGAGTATTTCCAGTTCCATAGTTTTGTTTTGTGTCGTATTTTCTTAGTTTTACCTATGAAGTTAGTGTTTTTTTTTTACCTATCTAAATTGAAGTTTATTAAGAAATTAAACTATTTCCACACTATTTGTTAAAGATAAGCATAAGTATACAATAGCTTTCAAAAAATCAGTCTGAACGTTCAGTTATAATATTTTTTGTCTTGTTCTTCAAAGGGACAAAATACGTTTTAATTAAAATAGGTATAGCAAAGGGTTGTTAATTCTAATAAATTTAACCAATTTAAAGGTCATTTAAAAAATATATATTTTTCGTTAATATTTTACATAAAATTGAAATGATACGACGAAAAAGAACAAGAAAGAGAAAAAATATTTGCCATATTTTTAAAAAGCCGAACTTGATGCCATTCTCTAGATGAGAACTCTTTGTAGCAAGTTCTCAAGAAAACGCTCGGTCTGCACCGCTATGGATAAGGACGTGATAAGGTATCTATGTATTCTTCTTCTTACGTGTCCCAGGTGCCCAAACACCTGCACTTGGGAACACTTAATGGCCGTAAATGACAAAGCTATCGATGTGGCCCGATACTGGAGTGACAAAATATAATGGTACCACCGACACGAAAAGAAGAAGTTCTATGTATAAAAAAAAAAAACTTATTTTACTTAACATCGAAATACGCTTAGTTCGTGGCCGCTCACCGCATCACATGCCAGACGATCTTGATAGCGTTGCCAATACAACATCTGTTCGAGTTTGAGTCACATGACCTTACTTTTTTCTTCATCTAATACTTACATACAAACATACATCGGGGAACTTAGCTCGTGAATTCAACTAATATTCAGATGTGGGAGTGAGACTTCATAGCTGTGAAGCCCCTGATACATTTTGAGAAAAATTTACACACAACTATAGATATGACGTTCATGTACACGCATCCGTGTGTGAGTGAAAATTAAGGCTATCGACCTTTCGTATTAGTGATTTTTTGCCCATACATAATAACTCTTTGTACAAAAATGATAAATTTTATCAAACCGAGCAATCTTCCACACACTCGACGGCACAGAATAAATCTCCTTAATTGTATAAATCGAAATCATTGCACGTCATTTATCCCCCTAATTGGCGGACAAATTGATACCAAAAAAATTAATCTGCCGGTCCTCTTCACCCCTATCCACTTTTGATGGCAACCCTATTTTGTTTTCAAAAATGGCCGTCCAAACCAATTTCAACTTTGAAACTAAGAATATAAAGTTCAAAATTGTGTAGCAATTGATTTGATATGTGATCTGTATGATTTTTTATCTATGGCTCGTCCATTGAGTAAAAAGTTATTAGTTCTATCTGTGACCAATCTCTGTATTTGATAGTTTGAATATTTTTATTGTCTGTGGGAGAGATTTTATGATAAATACAATATTGGTTAACTATTGTCCGTTTTACCCTATAAAATGGGTAACATATTTTAATTCTCGAATAACAATGGTATTTTTGCTTTCGAATGATATCTTAATTCTCACTACGTTTTGTTTATTTTTAACAACTACTCTGAGTTTTGCAGGATTTAGTTTGACAATCTTATTTCAGTTTTTTTTTTCATTTATTTGTTTTGCTCAAGAAAACTTGGTTACACATGTTTTAATTTCAAAGTCCTATTTATTTATTTATTTAAGTTTATTGCACACAATCTTATGATGGATTGATTACAATGGGTCAAACTTAATGCTAATGCATTATCTAACAATTTGCCTATTTATTCCTAAATAAAATTAATTTATGTAAAGAAGAAGAGCGAAGTCAAGAATAAAATGGAAAATAAGTCAATAAAATATGTTTAATTTAGTATTTAGAAAAAGCAAAGAAACTATACTGTCCATTAAGAAGTAAGTTGCCAGCCCAGGCTTATTCATATTACATTGTTGTTTATCAAATGATGAACAATACTAATATAGATTTCCACTGGTCATAGATTACATCTTCTAACAATTACAGCCTCTACAAACGCCCACGTAGATTTGTAGCCTTTTCGTAGCACCTTGTAGCAGCTACAACCTGCTACGTATATGCCGTAGCACGTGCTACAATGTGCTACGACTTACAACTTTCGCTTTTTTTCTTTTATTCAGGTTTTATTATAGATCAATTTCGTAGTTAGTTATATTATTACTAATTTCGTAACAAGTAAACATTATATAAATCCTTATATAAATAAGGAACTTAGCGTGTTCTGATAGTGGGATCGGTTTACACAAAAAAGTATAAATACGGAATTAGTAAAACGATATAATTTAAAGTGCGAACGTAAAGCTTTTCTACGCACATAAGCTAAAAGTGGCCGTTTTTCGCAAATGTGCGTAGAAAAGCTTCACGTTCTCACTTTAAACTACAAAAAGTAGTTTAAAAAATACTTTAAATGGGTATCTAGAACTTGACCACGACACAATTTTAAATGATATCTCCGTTTCCTTTTAAATGATTTATTTTAAATGGCGGCGCCACTGGACCCCGGAAAATTGGGGTATGGCCTTAAGCAGCTAACAACACTTCTTGAGAATTCCCAAGGTCTGTCGGATGGCTGGCCGTTATAAGTTAGAACCTTCACCTATTGTACGAGTTTTGCTCAGTCCATTAGTCGCCTTTTACGACATACAGGAGGATATGGAGTGGTCCTATTGCACACGGCCAGTTATAACGAATGTTTTATGTTGATGCAAAAGTGCAGTCATTACGTGACAGGCACTCACAAAAATAGTTTAAACAAAATCATTTTTTGTACAAGCTTTTAGTGTGAGACCAAAGTACTTATTAAGACAAATGAAATAAGCCCAAACTCGATACAGTCGCGTCGTTTTATTACTGAGTTCCATCGACCACCTTCTGTCATCGTGATCAGACCCTAGGTATCATCTGCTTTCAATGAATGACGTTATGTTGTTTTATAACTGAGTTCCGTAGAATATTACACGACTCCATCATCAGAACAGCTAATTGACTTTATAATATTGTATTGTCATTTTCAGCTAAATCGGTTGAGGATAACTAATTGAAAATTAAGTTGCAAGATTTGACCTAAGCAAACATTCATACATAAATACATACAACATACATTGCAAGTTAAATAAAATCTTGTAAAATAGCTGTATACCCGTAAATATTCCACTGAAAATGTTAAGCCGGAAACACGACTTTTCGTGACTTCTAAATCATAATGTAGGTGTTGGTTGCCGTGTGGATTCCGGCAGAGTAGAAAAGGGCCACTCCAAGTCCTCCCGTGGATGTCGCAGAAGGCGACTTAGGAAATACAAGCTAAACAAAGCTTATATACATCAATGAGACCTCTCTGGACTCTGGACCTCGACCCGTCTGGTCAGCGAGGAGAGTGTAGGCCAAGTCCTCTGTCTGCTCTGGCCAAGTATGGCTCTAGTAGTACGTCGTGCTCCTGCAGTGGAGACAAAAACCTGATGATAATGAAATCATAAAGTGATTGAATTTTCCCGAAAACACATTACATGGCAAGGAGCTAACCATCATCATCATCATTTCAGCCGCACAACGTCCACTGATAGACATAGGCCTCTCCCAAAGATTTCCAAAATGACCGATCTAGATCTGACGACCTAACCAAGGTCGCTGGAAGGCGCTAGATGCAAGCCGCTCTAGATCGGTCAAGGAGCTAATAATATCTCTCAAAGAATAATATATCAACAAAATAAATACGTAAAATCGTGTATTTGCACCTTTTATTGGCCATTTTGTTTCCAATAATACTGACAGCATCCCCAGACGAATATGCTGGGCAAATTAAATCACGGAGAATCACACGGACTGCCCTACTGCAAAGAGTATGAAAATGGAATGAAACAGAAGAGAAACGTGGGTTCGAATATCATTTAGAATGGTAAGTACTTATAAATTAGAAGCTTTTATTTAAGGGGATACATCAATTTTTCGGGTCCAGTACTGCAGCCATTTAAAATAATTTATTTAAAGGAAAAAGAGATACTTTAAACTGTTTTATGAAATAATGTTTAAAGTGAGAACGTGAAGCGTTTCTTTGCACATTTGCGAAAAATGACCACATTTGGCTAATGTGCGAAGAAAAGCTTTATTGGGCAGAGGTAACTTCCAGTTCCTTCGTGTGTTTCTATCTGTTGCTTTCACTGATAGTGATGAAATCCAACTTTAGATTTAAATAACTTTTCAAATAATTTAGATCTTAAAGGTGACCAAATACATGTAAATAAAAAAAAAAATTATTAAAAAGTATACTCAACCTGAAATTTTAATTGCATTTCACGTTATATTTAAACGAGCAATTCTTGTATATTTATGTGTATATAAATTTATTTCTGTGATCTCGGAAACGGCTCTAACGAATTCGCTGAAATTTGGTATATGTAGGTTTTCGAGGGTAAACAATCGATCTAGATTAGTCTTATGTTTGGAAAAACTCGTGTTTTCGAGTTTTCATGCGTTTTTCTTTTTACGCAGAATATGGTCGCTAATTAAGTCCTGCCGGTCACTGTCCGTCTGGTCCAGCAGGTTAAGACGCGGGCGGCAAGAAACGAGTGTTGCGTATTCGAATCCCGTTGGGTGACTTACTTTTGTTGTTTTTTTTTTATATGTTCAAGTTTATAATTTTAATTAAATAACCGGCCAAGTGCGAGTCGGACTCGCGCACCGAGGGTTCCGTACAAACGAGAATTTGGTATGAATTTCAATTTAATACCTCTACGCGTTTATGAGGAAATGGGTAGTAAGTTTAAAATTATTAATAAAATATATATTATGTGATGTAACTAAAAATTTATGGTTTTCGTAATTTTTCCTTTATCTATGCTATAAGACGTTGCTTCGTACCAAATTTCAAGATTCTGAGTTCACGGGAAGCACCCTGTAGGTTTTGATTCCCTTGCAAGTGTCGAAAATTTGCGGCATAAACGGTAAAAAAAATATATTATGTGATGTAACTAAAAATTTATGGTTTTCGTAATTTTTCCTTTATCTATGCTATAAGACGTTGCTTCGTACCAAATTTCAAGATTCTGAGTTCACGGGAAGCACCCTGTAGGTTTTGATTCCCTTGCAAGTGTCGAAAATTTGCGGCATAAACGGCTGTATCTTTTGATTACGTTGGCTTAGAAGTTTGATTTTTTCACAGCTTCAAGGGACAGTAGACCTGAGTAATTGATATAAATTTCAGCTTCATACCTCCACGCGTTCCTGAGAAAAAGGGTCTTGACAGACGGACGGACGGACGGACAGACGGACAACAAAGTGATCCTATAAGGGTTCCGTTTTTTCCTTTTGAGGTACGGAACCCTAAAAATGATCACCTAAATACCACCATATTTTAAAAAAATAGTAATAACCGAGCAAAGCTCGGTAGCCCAGGTACTTAAATTAATTAGTGCACCACTTTTTCAAATAATAGGAATATAAAATTTTAATGTTTTAATTATTACCATTAAGCGCCATCGAGTGACAGGCCGCTTCCGATCGATCGTTTTGGAAATCCTTGGGGGAGGCCTATGTCCAGCAGTGGACTTCCTGTGGCTGATATGATGATGATGATGATGAGTGACAAGAAAGACAGATAATTATGTTTATTTGACGATGGGTAGGCATGTCTAGTCTACGCTGTTGCTCTTTGACGACGCGTGTCGCACCCGCGGTATAAAGTGCACATCGCCCGTCGCGTGCCGCTGCAATCATATCGCTAATTGACGATTTGCTGTCAACTGTACACTCACAGGCAAGGTTTGTCAGTTGCGGATGCAGAAATTCTAAATTATTTTTTTGTACAAGCTTTTAATGTAAGACCAAAGCACTTACTGAGACAAATTAAATAAGCCGATAAGCCCAAAGGAGTTGCATCGATAAATTACTGAGTTCCATCGACCAAATTCTATCTCCTTGATCAGACCATAGGCGTCGTCTGCCATAGTACTCGTCAAGACAAATCAAACGAGTCAGACTCAATGAGATTATGTTGTTTTTTAACTAAGTTCTGCCGAATATCTCCCGGCTCCATCATCAGAACAGCTCATTGACTTCATAATAATTTATCGTCATCCGACTTACATAAGTATGTAAAATAAGATAACTGGTTGAAAATTGAGTTGCAAGATTTGACATAAACAAATATTCATACAAGATATATTGCAAATTAAATATAAGCTTGTGAAAAGACTTGAGCTATAAGTCAAATTGGAACTAAGCAGTAGTTTCAACTTTAGCACTAAAATAATATTTTAATAAATGACCTCCAATAAGAGATAAATTTTTCCTACATTGATTTGTTTTATTTTTTGTTTATGCTCAAACACAAACTAAGCAAGTGAGCTTGTGGTACAAAATCCTACGTAATATTATAAATGCAAAAGTGAGTTTGTATATTTGTTGGTTTGTTACCTCTTCACGCTTAAACTACTGAACCGATTTGGATGAAATTTGTTATGTATATTTTGATACTTAGGGAAGGACAAAGGATAGTTTTTATCCCGAAATTCCCACGGAGAGTTAAACCCACGGGCACAGCTAGTAGAACATAAAATTAAAAAATTAAAATGTCTAGTTCTTTGCTCGCCAGTGTACAGGGCACATGTTAATCCACACCGTGCTACTTAATTTGTGCTTTTGTGTCGTAACTATTAAATCTGTGGCTCGGCCGGGTAGTGTACGGCTCGTTTGCACAATTAATTGGCCATTGTTGCCCCTTTGGGCAAAGTTACATGTGCCTAGTTAGTTTAGTAAAGATGTTTTAGAAGCAAAGTGATTTATAGATAGACTAATTGGATCGGGAAAGTTGTAAGACGCTATTCTTTATTATTTTTCTACCATTTGACGTTTAACAAAACTTAAAAACTGATAATTTGTTATAAATTATCATCTATTCATCATTATCATCATCATTATCAGGTCTTTTTGTCTCAACTGCAGGAGCATGACCCTGTCTGTACTACCAAAGCCATATTTGGCCAGAGCAGCCAGAGGACTTTGTCCTACACTCTCCACGCTGGCCAGACCCCTGGCCGGGTAGTGTACGGCTCGTTTGCACAATTAATTGGCCATTGTTGCCCCTTTGGCTAAAGTTAGATGTGCCTAGTTAGTTTATAAAGATGTTTTAGAAGCAAAGTGATTTATAGATAGACTAATTGGATCGGAGAAGTTGTAATTAGCTAGTCTTTTTATTTTTAGTACGATTTGACGTTTAACAAAACTTAGAAACTGATTATTTGTTGTAAAATATCAGTTATTTATCATTATCATCATCATCATCAGGTCTTTTTGTCTCCACTGCAGGACTTCCAGAGCCATAATGGGCCAGAGCAGCCAAAGGACTTGGGCCTACACTCTCCACGCTGGCTAGACGGGTTGGAGATGTCCCATTGATGTTTACAAGCTTTGTTTAGCTTGTATTCCCTAAGTCGCCTTCAACGACATCCACAGGAGAACTTGGAGTGGCCCTATTCTACTCTGCCGGAAATAACACGGCAGATATTAATCCAGCTATTGACAAATAACAATATTTTATTGCAAGGTTTGTTTTTATTAAATATAGAGGTTCTAGTTTTTATTTTATTTATACCTCTAGTTTTTTTAGCTAGCTTTTTTTAATCTTTGTGTAATCAGGTCGGATTATTGTATATATCCCGCTTCGATTACACAATTAACTAGCCATTGTTGCGCTTTGGGCAAAGTTACATTTTCCTATTTAGTTTAACTAAGTGATTTATTAACAAATTTCACAGAAAACGTGTGAGTGCAGAAATCAAGCATAGTGAAGTACCGTTCTCCTAATTATTGGTTTTTACAGCTTTACAATGCTCACAAAAAATGCAAATGCGTTTGTGCTATGTGATGAGAAAATTCGTCAGGGTGATTCGAAGACATTGTCATTATCATCACGGTATCACAATTGGTAGAGCACTCGGGGGTTCGGATCCCACTCGTGGTTAAATTTTTACCTCATACTTAAAGTTGAACAGCATTCTCCTAATTTATATAGGCCATGCAGTGTATTTGTTGTGAACTTCATGATATTTGGAAGGCATGGTAGGTAATAATGTAGGCATCTTCTCGCCCACCATGACGCTAAAAGTGGCTTTTGGGTCTTGCGGCCCTGGGCTCTGCATAGAACCGCAAGACCCAAAATGCTCTGTCTGCCCCATTAGGGATAAAGACGTGACAGTATGTATGTATGTATGTATGTATGTATGGTAGGTAAGTCCAATAGACATTTAAATTTAAACATAAGCAAAATCGGTCAAGTTCTTTACGTTGTATGGCTTTGAGAAGGGATTGTAGTTCACAGTTTAGGGTAAGCTGTTCTAGTAGAACGAAATCTCAAATCCAAATTAACTGAACCAAATAAAAGTTTAAATAAACATACCCTTTGGCCGTTCATAACAATGGCCTCACACCAATGTTATTAATATAAACATGCGACTGTCGTTCTGTTTGTACAGTCTTGTGGGAACGAACGACAATATACTGCGCACGATTTGGGGAATTTATTAACCTACTAACAAATGGACAAGAGCGTGATCTAGCTACGCCTAGAGTAGAGTTCTGACGTTGCATATTACAACACATAGGTCGGGCTTTATTTTAAATTTTTATATTCCTCTTCCACCCACTGCTGAACATAGACTTTCCTAAATTTCGCATTTTCGTTGTTGACCCTAAAAATTATTCCCTAACCATTCCAAAATATCAAAAATGCACAACGTTAATATTCAAGTTTTCACTTCTGCCGGCACTCCCAGAGTGCAACCCGTCGTTTTTTTTTATTTTCATCATCATCATCATCAGGGTTTGAAACCGAGGTTCAATGATACAATAATTTTTCAAAACTAAAAATCGACTACACAACCGATTTTGATAAAACTTTGATGGGACCTCGAAAGTATACTCTGTCAAACAAAAAAAGAATTTTCCAAATCGGTCTAAGTGTCTTTTAATAATCGGTGAACAAACATAAAAAAGATCAAAATTAAATAGATAACCTCTTCCTTTTTTTGGAGTCAGTTAACGAACGAAAATTTCATTACTATTATCTCTAGAACACATTTTTACACTCTTTGTTTATGCAGTTTGAAACAACTTACAAAAGATGATAGCCACCAACACGCAAGTAGAGAATTCAATATTCAGCTCCCGCATACATAATATTTCCCAGCATTGGGCGTGGGCGTAAACACACTGACACACTGAGCTAGAACTTATAAATACATTTCATACTGTGCTCCGAGTATATCAAATGTTTTGAAATTTTACCTTCCATGCTGGTCTGGGAGAAAAGATCGTAGAAGCGGATCGAGGGACTGGGCGAAAATGCGAATCATGATAGACGATGCGGCTAGCAACCCATCCCTATTTTGATTCCTTTTTCTACCTTCTCGCCCACCATTACGCTAAAAATGGCCCAAAGGTCTTGCGGCCCTGGGCTCTGTCTGCTTAAGAGCCACAAGACCCAAAGTCTGCAACATTAGGGATATCATCATTATCATCAGGTCTTTTTTGTCTCCACTGCAGGAGCACGACCCTCTCTGTGCTACTCGAGCCATACTTATAGCCAGAGCAGCCAGATGATTTGGCCTACACTCTCCGCGCTGGCCAGACGAGTTTTAGAGGTCTCGTTGATGTTTATGTCACCGATAAATAGCAAGAATCGTAAGTTGATCAATTTTCTAGTTAGTTGATTAACTGACGAAAAATAACAAACGTTAGTAGAAATGTATTATTTAACGCAGTGCATTTTAGCTAATTGGTCAACTTACAGTACCTGGCAGTAATATAATAATTTACGATTGTGCCACAAGTAAAATCATCCACTAACGGGCCAATCGTTGCTCAGTGTACTATTTAACGGTATACTATTACCCGTCACATAATACACTATTCTCTGATTGGTCGAGGGCATTGCATTTGGCTAGTGTTTATTCATAGAGTTAACAAACACTTAAATATGTTATTTTAATACCGATGATGAGATGTGAAAGATCATGTATATTTTATTATTATTTAGCCATACAGTTTTATGACTTAGTATAATAAAAGGAAAAATATTTTAAATAACAAAAGATACTTGAGCTCAGATATTAATTATCACTTATTAACCTAATAAGTATTATAGTTAGTTTAATCAGTAAGTACAATGAGTCTGAATATCTATTATTTGTACTTATTCTTATTTCACTTATTTATTACTACATTGCCTTCGTCGGATGATCTTACGACAAGGTGCCGTAAATTAATCAATTTACTAAAATACATACGTTAAATAATACATTTTAACTGCTGTTTATTATTTTCCGGGAGTTGATCAACTACCTTGAAAATTGATCAACTTACGAGTCTTGTTATTTTCCGGTGACATTTATAACCGTTACTTAGAGCTTTCATGTAAAGACTCTCCCCAAAAGAGCCCAGACTTGCTGGAATTGCGTCGATTTATTACAGAGTAAGTATGGCCATCCTCCGGTTCCATCATCAGATCAGCTCCATGTCATTATAATATTGCATTGTCATGCGATATACGTATGCGTGCAAAATTTCAGCTCAATCGGAAACCGGGAAGTGGGTCAAATTTTACTTGCAAGATTTGATTGCAGACAGAACGACAGACAACGGGACAAGTGAAACTGAAAAAAAAAAACAGCTTGTAATAAAAACTTAGAATGTGCCAGCTGACATTCCCATACAATGGGCATGACGAATGGCAAAATAGTTTTGGTCCATCGGTTAGATTATTAAAAAACATTGTACACGTATTTTTTCTTTTCTCTGAGAAACCAAAAAGGACAAAGATACAGCGCATATAAATTTTGAGTGCCGTCACGGCTGGGTACGATTTTTACTTAAGTGTGACGTCGCACGCCCCCACTCCGGAACTTTGACGCTCCGTATCTTTGTAAATTTTTACATTTTTTGGTAAACTAAAAATACGGGTCCATTATTTTTGGATAATCTAAAAGACAGACTGATTACATTCATACTTTTCGGATCCTGTCGTCACCCCTATTAACCGGGCAGCTGCACACTTTAGTGTGGAAATGCCGATACTTTTTGTTTTTTTAAATCTATTATTTAAATTTCTAAGATCTATTATAGCTCGTGGTTCGATTTACAACGCATATATCACTTACACATTGTATTATGTAGTGATTCGCTGTGAGCTATTTGGTGTCGTATAGAGCGCCAAGAGAACAGCTGTCACATACCGTCACGTGGAGCTTAGAATGCAGCAAATAAAGATTATAAACAACTCATTGCAATAATAAATGACGTATCGTTTAACTAAAAATCTAAATTAAAAACACACTCTTAATTAACTGAATGGCTAATTGAATTGTCAGTAATGAGACTATGCCCGAACGTTGTTGCTGTGATTTGTCATAAAATTATTTGCTTAAAAAATTACATTGAAGGAAAAATTATTGTAGGTGTCTTTTTTCTTGTTGCGTGTCCGTTTAAATTATTTCATAAATGATATAAAAGTTCAACGTTCAACTTAGTAAGTTTTTTAAAAAGCATACAAGACAAGTCTTCTAAACTTCCATGTAGTTGCTGCTTTGTAAAGTACGAGTATAAGTACCTACTTATAGAAAGAAATTAAGATAGTCACGTTCCTTACTCAGTCTGTAAGTAACCGCATGTGATGTTAATAATCATGCAACAAAACAAACTGCCGATTATAAAGAGATTTTATAAATACATACATACATACTATCACGTCTTTATCCCTAATGGGGCAGACAGAGCATTTTGGGTCTTGCGGTTCTTTGCAGAGCCCAGGGCCGCAAGACCCAGAAGCCACTTTTAGCGTCATGGTGGGCGAGAAGATGCATCGCCTGTTAACATGAATTGCATTTTTGCCCATTCCCTCGATCGGCTTTTACGATCTGCGTGGGAAGAGAAGCAGCTGGTACATTCTAAATTTTTTATTTCTCCCAGACCAGCATGGGAGAATATTTTATAAATATCTTATGATAATAAAGATATATTTGAGTTGAGTTGAGTTGAGTCTTTTAGCCGTAAGGAAAAATATTTTTTTTTTTTATGACGCAGATGTGCAGGCAATACAATAAACGCCAGCCAGATATTTTTTGTATTATAATAACCAATCATATCAATAAATGACTTATGTTTTTAAATTAATGAACAATGGCAACCTATTTTTCAAAATAGCGCCAATCTTTTTTTGTATATTAAATATCCCAGAAGCAGGCAGTACCCCTGTGTGTCTCTTGTACGAAGTACGTACCAAAATGAATATTCAAATCTTACAATCTTACTTGATGTTTTTATAAACTTCTTGTAAGTTTCACGAGTCAACTCTCGACTTATTTATTGTCATTGTTGTTAATGTCATACATAACCAAAATCATACATACATGTTTGCATACAAGTCATACATTTTGTGGATGACATCTTGTCTAATTCAACATACTTACATCATATGCTTTCGCAACCAATTTGATAATATATCGCAGCAATTATAATTTTTGTTATCGTGTGTATTGTTCTGGGTCTTGAATGTTTATCTATATATGTATTTGTTATAAAATATAGTATCGTTGAGTGAGTATCCCATAACACAAGACTCGAACTTATTTTGGGGCTAGCTCAATCTGTGTATAATGTCCCAATATATTTAGTTACTTATACAAAAATTGAAGCCTCTAAAAACCCCAAAAAATACCAGCCCTTAAAAAAATTCATGACGAAAAGAGTGGCCGAAAAATCTTACACTTTTTTCGCCTAGTCCCGCCAAGTGCGCACCATACGAAAAGGAACTTCATACTTTCATAGGCTGTTTAATATAATTAATAAATATATAGGGTCAAATTACACAGATTGAGCTAGCCCCAAAGTTCGAGGCTTGTGTTAACTCAACGTTACTGCATTTTATATCAAACACCTACATATACATATAAGAATGGATCAACATTCAAGTAGTATCATGGTATACATTTCAATAGTACTAGCACGTCATAGAAGCGGTTTATAATTTATGCCTAGTACTACTACAAACGAAACTATACATCCGTGCACATGTCAATGTGTGTGTTAGCCCGCTCAACACACGCAACAAGGCGAGAACGGGGGAGAGGTGCGGGGACGGAGAACGGGGACGCATATTGCGCGGGACCTTAGGAGATTCTATTCTGTATATAATACTTAAATTAATTCTGTGGTAGTGAAAGCTCAAGGTCGCTCAACGCGCTATGGAGAGGGCTATGCTCGGTGTTTCCCTACGTGATCGAATCAGAAATGAGGAAATCCGTAGGAGAACAAAAGTCACTGACATAGCCAAGCGGATTAGCTCGTTGAAGTGGCAGTGGGAGGGGCACATAGCGCGACGAACCGATGGCCGATGGGACAAAAAGGTTCTTGAATGGCGACCGCGTACTGGCAAGCGAAGCGTAGGGCATCCACCTACAAGGTGGTCAGATGACCTGACCAGGGTCGCTGGAAAGCGCTGGATGCAGGCCGCTCTTGATCGGTCATTTTGGAAATCTTTGGGAGAAGCCTATGTCCAGCAGTGGACGTTATGCGGCTGAAATGATGATGATGATGAGAAGAGAATGAGAATGTGCGTACGGTAAACACAAAGTTACCAACCACGCATTCCGAAAATATTCTATTGACTAAAAGGCGCACGTGCCAACACGAAATTAGAAAGACAGAGACAGATATACCTCTTACACATATCGCTGTGCGTTAAAACGAGATGGAGAGAATGCATCGCGACACCATTTCAGGAGAAACTCTTACCCTCCCAACTAAAGAACATCCTATGTCGCCTGAAAACTGTCTTTAGAAATTTTGTTTTATTGGTAAGAGAAATAGAGTTGAATTTGGCTTGCAGGTGTTTGTGTAGTTATTTCGGGATCAACAGAGCGCGGGAAAACAAATTTCATTTTAACCACTAGAAGTTTAAAGTGCAATTTTAATATGCATCTAGATGTACCTATACACGCAGTCATATCCTTATTTGGTATCGCCAAGATGAGAAATACATACATACATAATATCACGTCTTTATCCCTTATGGGGCAGACAGAGCATTTTGGGTCTTGCGGCTCTATGCAGAGCCTAGGGCCGCAAGTCTCAAAAGCCACTTTTAGCGTCATGGTGGGCGAGAAGATGGAAAAGCAATCAATACAGTGACGGGTTGCTAGCCGCATCGCCTGTTAAAATGATTCGCATTTTTGCCCATTCCCACGATTGGCTTTTACGATCTGCGCGGATAGAGAAGCAGCTGGTACATTCTAAGTTTTTTCGTTTCTCCCAGACCAGCATGGGAAATAGAGGATGTTTTTTTACACTATCACGTCTTCAGGCTCCAATCGAGGTAGACAGAGCCAAGACCACAAGACTTTTAAACTGAAAATCGACTTCACCCCCACAACTACACAACACAACCGCTTTTGGATGTCTATGGTACCTGACAAATATGCTCTTTCAAACAAAAATAGAAATTGTCCAAACCGGTCCAGGCGTCTTTGGAAAATCGGTGAATATACAAAAATAAATAATAGATAAATAAATTTTTAATAATGTTGATTTTTACAGGACTCATATTATGAATTAAATATACATTATTTTTTTGTAATAAACTAAACTAACTAACAATAATTACAATTAAAAATTAAACTAAATTAAACTAACTAAAATAAACTTAAATACTAAAAATAAATTACTTATAAACTTATACAATTACAAATAAATAAATAAATATATAGGGACAAATTACACTGATTGAGCTAGCCCTAAAGTAAGTTCGAAACTTGTGTTATGGGATACTACTCAACGATACTATATTTTATAACAAATACATATTATAGATATACATCCAAGACCCAGGACAATTTGACAAAGGCCATTTTCCAACTTACCCTGACCGGGGATCGAACCCGGGACCTCTGGGTCACAAGGATAAAAAGGTCGCGAAGAATTGATAATCTCCTTTATTTTTACCTTTACCTCGGTTAAAAGAGTCTTCAAAGTGAATGTGGGTGAAAAAGTGGGTCAGGGTCGACCTCGACAAACGTACCGCGACCAGATTGCAGAAGTTCTTAAAAAGAAGAGGTCAGAAGTACCCGTAACCAGCGGGCATTCATGAAGAGAGTGATGAGTGTAGATGTAGCGAAAGAGGTCTGTCAGGATCGTAGCAAGTGGAGGTCTTTAGTCTCTGCCTACCCCTGTGGGAAACAGGCGTAATTACATACATACATACATACTATCACGTCTTTATCCCTAATGGGGCAGACAGAGCATTTTGGGTCTTGCGACTCTATGCAGAGCCCAGGGCCGCAAGACCCAAAAGCCACTTTTAGCGTCATGGTGGGCGAGAAGATGAAAAAGCAATCAATACAGTGATGGGTTGCTAGCCGCATCGCCTGTTAAAATGATTCGCATTTTTGCCCATTCCCTCGATCGGCTTTTACGATCTGCGCGGGAAGAGAAGCAGCTGGTACATTCTAAGTTTTTTCGTTTCTCCCAGACCAGCATGGGAGAGGCGTAATGTAGTATATTATATGTATATTTATCAAGCCCAAGCGGTCTCCATAGTTGGATGGGTGACCACAAATGCTCGACCTTCGGAAGCGGTTGGTTCCGTTTGTAACATTGTATAAGTCGTCAAGCAATGTCAGATGCCTTTAGGCAGCTTGAAAAATCTGACGCCATTGTTGGCCACTTCATCATCATTTCAGCCGCATAACGTCCGCTGCTGGACATAGTCCTATCCCAAGGATTTCCAAAATGACCGATCTAGAGACTGGCCACGTACACAAAGAAAAGAAAAAAGGACAGAAATTTGAAAAATCTGACACCAGTGTTGGCCACTAACACACAAAAAAAAAAAAAGGGAATAAACGTGTACCCTGTGCAACTAATTGCCTTGCCAATTAAGTGGTTCGGTTTATAGTCCACATATAGTACGTTCATAAAAATGAAAATCTCTGAAAAACACTCTTATAAGCTAGTTTGGGAGAAAAGTAAAATTTAATATTTATCAGCGGCTTATCTTCCGCGCAGATGGTAAAAGCCGATTTAGGAAATGGGCGAGATTTGAATCATGTTTAATAGGCGAAGCGGCTAGCAACCCATCACTATTTTGAGTCCTTTTTCCATCTTAACACCCACCATCACGCTAAGCCTAGCCTTTGGATCTTACGGCCCAGGGCCTTGTCTACTCCGTCAGGGATAAAAACGTGATAATTATTTGTATCTACTTATCTATATATATCTTTGAAGTTGGTAGTGGTCTAGTTTATGTATTAAATTAACCAACGTTTAAACGTTTATTGCAACCCATAACTGGACTGCATCTGTGGTCCAGTGGTTAAGGCGTTCACCTCGTGATCCAGAGAGCATGGGTTCAAGCATACTCTGTGAAAAGTTGTTTCCAGTCTGGTTGGGATATTGCAGTCTTGAATCATTTGATTATCCGAAAAAGAAAGATGGTTCGGGAACCACAGTTTATTCGTGCCTTTCGAAACATTGTTCATCAAACCTATACCGGTAAAGACCCGGACGACATTAATAAATGTCCACGTTCATTGTCTTTCTATTGTGTCTGGCATTGGCGGTAATGGAACGGTTAAAGATTAGTTTTGGTCTACCCTTTTAGAGATCAGACGACGACTGTCGTCACAGAGCGACTGCTCTGTGTAAAAAATAATAAACTCGTCAAATCTAGGTTAGGTAGCGGACCCCGAACTCTGAAGCATTATCGCTGAAGATGCAACCGGGAATACGTAAAGATGATGATGTAACCCATACCCGTAAGGTCCTGGTTCAATTCCCGCCCACTTTGTTTGTAGTACATTATGTGACGTAAAAGTACAGCGTATTGGGAATTAACGCAAACAGGAATGCCTATTTTGTCTAGACGAAAGAGATGACCAGTTAATTATTTTCAGAACTATGACTAACCATACGCCAAATGAATATGTAAACAAGAACTCTTATATTATAGTATACGTACCTATTCTTTCTAGTTATAATTATACACCTAGAACGTTTACATAACTCCGTCTGATGCAGTTTTCTGACGTCAAACAACACAACACCTAAATAAGGTGCGTGCAAAAATCACTTGCCGAAACCAAACCAGTATTGCTGACCCCTGGTTTCTCGTATGTTTTCCCCTATTTCATATAAAATCTATGAAGAAAGAGGGGAAGGGGGGCTCTGGCTAAAATGTACAATTTTGGTCGGGTGCGTACTTCGTACGCAGCGCGTGTTTCGGTTATGAGTGTGGGTGTCGATTTTTATGTGTGCGCAGGTCGAGTGGCAACGTCTTGAGTTAAATTTTAATCTCGAATTAGTTTTGAGTATTTTTACAACCTATTTCAGACTATTGCTGGAATAAAAGCTTCTCGCAATATAGGGAGGATTTACAATTAATTACCATGTTGTTAGACAGACGGGATGATAACCGCAAAAGATGGTACCTATAAAGTCTTTATGCAGAGAACCCTGCTGTTCTCTGATACATAATATTATCTTCCGTTCCGTTCTCATAGTATACCTTTGGTCGCCTCTTATGATACCCATTGGAGAGTAAAGGGACAGTGATATCTTGTATTATTTTCTACAATCACCAACAGGGTAAGTTATGAGAAACATCATTTTTTTTGAGTATCTTCTTTATTTCATATTATTATGTCATTTTTATATAAATACGTTGTAGTTTAAAAATCCCTGTATAAAAACTATATGTAAATATGAAAACTTAATGAAGTAGAAAATTGGATTTACATGAAACAATTTAATTTAGTGTATATACATTTTATTTGATGTTGTGAAAATGCGTGTCAAAAGACATTGAAATAGAGGAAGACCAAATAATCGTTGAATAGAATGTTTTAAGGAGAATATGAATAGAAACGGAGTGACGGACGTGAAGACAGAATAAAATGGAAAAAACTCACACGCTGTGCTGACCCTATATTAATAGCGGGATAAGGATAAGGCAGAAAAAGAAGAAGTCAGAAATTGGATTTTAAATACCCTTTCTAAAAAAAGAACTTAAATAAATCTAAGACTAAAATAAATCACAACCGGCACATATATTTTTTTAAAGTTACCTAATGACTAAGTTAAACCACGATTAAAAAGTCTCATGTAAATCTGTATCACTAGCCCCGTGACGCATTACGAGACTCCCACGCACATTTTAGCGAAATTTTCAGTAGTATTTCAGCTACCGTTTAGAAAGCACGTTTCACCGAAAATTTTACGTCGAATTTACGTCTTGGTAACAGCTGGGTTAGATCTATTATGAGAGTGTAATCTTATGCGTGTGGTAATGTGTATGGGATTAATGACTTGGGTTTGCATGTATCTAAAAATGTGATGTTGTGACTTCGTTCGAATTGAAGATTCGATGAAATTAAAAAAAAAGTTTTGCAAACATTTTTGCCAGATACTAAGTACGTCTTTGCGAAATCATATCTAAATTTAATTGAAAAAGTGATAGACAGTAAAGTCAATTTACGTTTCAGTCAATTACGTTTTTTCTAGATTTCACGTGGTTTGGCATTCTTGGGTGACCATTGACAGGCATATTTGCAGAAGAAAGAGCGGGAAAATACACCACGGGCTCTGAAACAGCATAGCTGAGGATGTACTTAACCGGAAACGTACTAAATTGAAGAAAGTACTTAATACTTCGTGACATTTCGGTATTGCAAACGAATTTTTGCCACATGTCTCGGGGAAGCCTGATTGACAAACCAATTGTGTACTAAATTTGTTTATTTCGACCTACTTCTTATTTTTAAAAAGGAATTAGCGAATAAACGAATCACATAAATAGACAATGCGGCTAGCATCCTATCACTAATTTAATACCTCACGTTAAAAGTGACCTTTGTGTCATGCTTCTATAGGCTATAAAATGCCCTGTCTACACCATTATCATCAGGTCTTTTGTCTCCACAGCAGGAGCACGACCCTCTCTGTACTACTAGAGCTATACTTAGCCAGAGCAGCCACAGGACTTGGCCTACACTCTCCAGTAGTTTTGTTTAGCTTGTATTTTCTAAGTCGCCTTCTACGACATCCGCAAGGGGACGTAAAGGGACCCTTTCTACTCTGCCAGAAACCACAGAACGCTGTCTACCCATTAGTGATAAAGTTAAGACTTGAGTGACGATAGTGTTAATGTGTATTTTTGTAGTTATACATTTTTCTATTATCGTAAAACTTTCGGACAAAAATATTTACACCTTGACACACAATTTTTTCTCATGAATAACTCACGGAGTTGTGAAAAAACCGCAACAAATATACCACAAAATGGTCGAGTAACCCAATATCCCTTTTATATGTCTACAATAGAGTTTTACGATGTCCGCGCTTTGGCACAATTTGTCCCATTTGTAGGATTTTCCATTCATACTTAGATACAATTAGTTGTACCGCTCTGCGGGGGGTTTGATATGAAGATGTAGTTTTGGAGATCCGTAGGACTATTGAAACTCTCCGGTTACTTGTCAGAATGATTTTTCATAGGGTTCTTAGGCATTCTATTAGAGTTGCAGTTCTAAAGCAGTCAAACTACGCAATTACTTATATAATTATTAGATATTGCGTGTTAAAATAATAGGATATGGTAAAGTAAAATATGAAGTGTGGCGAGGAAGACCTAAAAGCGTTGAAGAAGAAAAATTCTGAATTCCTATTTTTACTGATCTAATACTCGGATGAGGATGATGTTACGTAGGTACGTACCTAAGTATTTTTGTAAGGTAGGGTTAAATAACTCAGATGACGTTCTTAAAAAGTAGAAGTCAAAAGTACCTACCCGTTACCGGCGGGCATCGATAAAGATGAGTGTAGATAAAGCAAAAGAGGTCTGTCAGGATGTTGATCCCTGTGGAAAATGGGCGTTCTAATATGTATGTAGGTGAGTATGTAAATAACTCAGATTGAGTTAGTTAGACCTATACTTATCCATCGATTATGTATGTATAGGCGTGATCAATGAACAACACTCACTACAGTATCACTATCTCGAAATTATTTGCTTTTTTAAACATATTGTCTTGCTATAGGTACTACTAGTATTTATTCTGTGTGTCTGTACATTCTGTGTGTCTGTATATTAGTGTCTATTTAAGGATGATACTATATCGATTTTTTTCACATTGATGGGTTCATTTATTTCGGCCAATTGACTTTCGGCTTAATGATAATAATAAAATGTGACTATGTTACAATGAGCGGGAAAATGAAAATTTGAAAAATATTTAAATATCAAACGCTCTCCATTCTATACTAACTCCTCGAATTTGTTTATTTTTACAATGTTTTAGAAGAAGTTGCAATCTCTTTACTAAATCCTGAACAAAAAAAAAATTACGGAACCACTCTAGTAACTTTACAATATAATAAAGACCTTTTTTCTGTTCCTTTTTACATGTCTTCGTGTGAATGCGGTATTTAGGTTACTTGCGCATTTCGCACCTCAATGGAACCTTCCACAATTTGAAGACATTATTAAATCCGAATCAAGTATTTGATCTTTGATATCTGATGAAGCGTTTAACAAATTACGTTATTAGGTTTGAGTGTGGTATAAATTTTTTATTGTTTAGTAAAAAAGTAACTGGATTAGGTTCGTTGTACCATAAATTGCATTATCATCATCATCATCAGGTCTTTCTGTCTCCACTGCAGGAGCACATCCCTATCTGTACTACCACAGCCATACTTGGCCAAAGCAGCCAGAGGACTTGGCCTACACTTAAATATAAATTGTATAAATGTAAAATATAGGTTTATAAAGTGATATAAGTGCCATGTGGTTAATAATTATAGAGTAGAAATGCGACTTACAAATTACAAGCTAAATAAGTCTTATAAACATCAATGAAGGGAACCCATCACTTTATCACAGTTAACTTCAACGATTTTCATTCCCCATAAAACTATTTGCAAATCTTTTAATACAATATTTAACAAATCCTAAAATCTGTTGACACCGAAATTTCATTTACTCGATTATTCGTTATTTACAAACTCAGTCTAATTGTTTTTTTTTTTAATGTATTTTATCGAAATAACGTAACATCAAAGTTTTTTATCCATAATTTTGTTTCCAAGTAAGTTTCAGTTTGCAAAATCTATACATTTTCCTAGGTTAGGGCAAACCTATATGTTAGGTTATGTTAGCACTGCGACCAACACATTAGGACATATGTTAGTTATATTATGTGTACCGTTACATATTGAAACATGTTTTTATGAACAGTTTTATCGATAACTTAATACTTTATATGAAATGTTAGTTCGATATACCGTTTTTCTATAAAAGAAAACCATTTTGAAATATATTTATTTTAAATTTTGTCGTTATAATATAAAACTGCGATGATAAACTATTCGTTTTAGTAAGAAAAAAAATGTATTAAAAATCGTGGAATAGTTGTCTGGAAAATGAAATTCAATGTTAAAAAAATCTGTATTCCAATAGACACCCGTTTGATTCTCGTAGTACAGACTTGGCCAGAGCAGCCGGAGGGAGAAGACCTGATTATGATGATGAAAATATAGGTAATGTTATTAAATACCAATCTTATTAAATGTCTAGGTAAGTAGTTGTTGTAAACACAAGTTTGTGTAAATATAGACTATCACGTCTTAATCCTTAGTGGGGCAGACACAATAGTTTGGGTCTTGTGGCTGACTATAAGCAGACAGGACCCAATTTTTTTTTTTTTTTCAGTTCTGCAGTTCAAATACTACTAATGGGCTAGAAATACTTTTCCCTAAGTTTTTATTCAAAACTAGCCGAAGCCCGCGGCTTAGTTCGCATGGACTTTATGACTCCGGAAAATGGTCATCAGGCTGAACAAGTTTTGTCAAGGCGTCATTTTTATATTTCTTATAGTTTAGCTAGACCATTTTGATTCTGCATCAGGTGTTCCATTTTTAAAATTAATTTTACCTTATATGTTGCCCAGGCTTAACAGCTATACAACAAAAAAGTTTCATTTGAATCCGTCCATTATTTCTGGAGATTAGCATGTACAAACGGACAAACAGATAAACCGTCGGACATTTTTTTTCATTATTACTAGGTCTCCATCGCCCCAAATATTTTTATTGGAAATATATTTAATGTACAGACACATTTTTTTACTGTTTTATTATATGTATATAGATACATAGATAAATAAAGGCAACACTCAACGGCCATCAAATCCAAAACCTTGCTACAAAATAATTAGATACATTTTTTTCAACTACATTTATTTAAAAGGGTGAAAGCACAAAACCGAAGCTTTATTTATATTTATTTTCAAAGCCAGTTATTAGGGAGTTTAATAACTATTATAATAATATACAACAGTTGTGTGCACAGTAGCTCAGCGGGCGGCCGCGGTAGCTCACAGAGGGTCAATTTGGGTAGCTCGTGGATGTCTGTCGAGCTTTGGCTAGAAGAGATAAGGAAAAGGAATTTTTAGATTTATTAAGAACGTAATTATCGGGTGATAAGGATAGGGTTAAGAAAAAAGAGTTTTTTGTAAAATAGTTACGATAGAAACTTGTAAGTACTTATTTTAGTTCTTGAAATTAGTTTTACGGTGAATGTTCACACTACTTTTCTGGTTTATCACATTTTATGTTAGTCATTAGACATATTCTGTAAGTCTGCGTTTTTTTTTTACGTGAAAGCAAGTTCCCTTGCTGTGTTTCTTGGCTGTATTTTATGATAATCGGTTCAGCTGTATAAAAATTAAAGTCATCGTTTTCTAGTTTTCGTGGCAAACGATTATGGATATCGCTACGGACATCAATTCCAAAGTTCATTCCAAATTGGAATATGTAGTTTTTACAAGCTTTAATTAACTTGCAATGTATCTTGTATGAGTTTAAAAAAAAATTAAATGTAATTTTAAAAATATTTAATTTTTTAAATAACTTGTTAATTTGCAAATGAACTTGTTTAATCTATGTCCAGCAGTGGACGTTGTGCGGCTGAAATGATGATGATGATGAATCTATGTCATGGACGGTGCCATATTAAGTTTAGTTTCGGCATTATAGCGCCTGCTAACGCCAACAAATATATTGGTGTTTACCTGGGGCGTTACTCCAAAAGCGGTACGCAAGTTGGACGTTACTACGTATCCGCGTTTCAGTGTCATGCAACATTGAGCTTTAACACATGAATATAAAGTCTAATTTGGTTTGACATAGAAATAAGACGTCGCTATCTTAAAACTAACGTATTATTTATGGAGTAGCCCCCTGTAACGTTTAAAATCGAATTCAGGCCTGTCTCACTCCGCGGTAGGTATTAAAACGCAAGTACGTACGGCGGCCACGCCGGCTTGGCTAATCAGAGCGCCAGAAAAGGTAAGCGTTACGCGATAGAAAGAGACGGAAAGAGATGGAACGTCTAGGTAAATTTAACTGTAGGTTATTAGCATTGTGCGATCTGAATTGAACTTAGTTGTTTCGTAGCGAGAGTCTCTATTCCTTTAATTGATTTTTCGGAGTGAATCTTCTGTACTTGTACTATTATCGCACTATTATCAGTCCTGGCGGTTGTTGGGGATCGCATGGACGGACCTTTTATGTCTAGTTGGGTCGCCTTGCATGCCCCAGTAATCCGCGAGGAAAGAAAATATTAATTCGTTTTTAATAATTTTTAAGTGCCTTCTAACATTTAGTATATAAGTGATTTTTATTACTAACAAATGATGGACTAAAATTGTCTGAAATATCTAAATAAATGAATGAAAATTATGTATTCTGTGTCGAAGTGTAGATGTACTTGTCACATCTAGTAAACCCACATCCATGTCACAATCAAAGGTGGTAAACCTAGTCGCAATTGTTGAACATCGCCAATTCCACACTTCCGGCGACATTTTTGTCGCGGGCAACAAAAAATCAGTACAATGTCGCGTGTAATTCAAACCACATTTGTCATTTGTCGGTCCCATTGTAAACTTTTGTGGTGAAATCGATATTGGCCTACTTTTTTTGGGCATTTAAATGTGATACAAGTATGAGTAAACTGTTGGATAGTATCTTTTGTTAAACTGCTTATAAATGTTAATTTTACAAGAGGAAATAAATAGGTCTGTGGAATTGATCGTTACATTTTGGGAACGAATATCAATGTGTAACTTAGTAAGAACCTACATACATACATGTTTATAATATAGGTAGGTATATAGGTAAGTCTTCTCTTCATAGCTATGTATTTGTATGTTAGGTAATATAAGTAGATGTGTATGTATTTGTGTATTTTGTATAAATTAAATATTCATTCTGATACTTATATATATAGTAGGTACATAATATAATGTTGTATTATTTAGTAATATTTTAGAATGTACATATGTATATTGTATTGCTTTTTTGTGCCGCATAATTTTCTACGTTTATCCCTATTGACTGGAAGAAAATGCTTTTAACATTAAGTCCGCCATTTGTTAAAAGTATATTTGTACTTTGGAACAATAAAGTTTGATAAATAAAAAAATAAGTTCTTTCATTCTGGCCTTGGGAGTAAAGAAATAATTTAGAATGTAGCTGCTGTTTTCTTCCCGCTCAGATCGTAAAAGCCTATCAAGGAAAAAATGCGCATCATGTTAATAGGCAATGTTTTTATTTTAATTTTTCCATCATCACGCTAAAAGTGGGTTTTGACGATTATAACTTTTTTCTTTTTTCAAAAAAAGGATAAGGTTATCAATCCGATCTTTTTTGGAACGTAGTTACTTAACGCGCGTTGCGAAAGGAGGCTAGACGGAAAAAATTAAGTTTTGCTATAGTTGTAAGCCGAGCGGCGTGCGTGTGTTTCTCTGTCTGTCTCTCTCTTTCCTAATTATTCGAAAGGAACTTCGTTCCATCCAGGTATCCCTTGACACCTCTCAAGTTTTTGAAGTGAAAACTTCTTTAGCGGCGTTGTGCACTTTTTTTGGAATGAGTAAAAAATCTTAAACTCGCGTCAGGACCACGTGTCCTGATCGAAAATTCGTAAGACGGCGCAGGGCGCTTGCGCGAATGTTCGTGTGTGTTTATGTTACGTTACGTTCGTGTGTGTAATGTGTCATGCTCGTGACATTTGTGACAGACTGTGGTTCAGAAAAGATTTGAAATATTTTATACTGATAATTAAAGCAATTCGTGCAAAATTATTCCCTAACCATTCCAAAATATCAAAAATGCACAACGTTAATATTCAAGTTTTCACTTCTGCCGGCACTCCCAGAGTGCAACCCGTCGTTTTTTTTTTTTTAAGTATGTTTACTGATTATCCGAAGACGCCTGGACCGATTTGGGATTGGGTTTTGTTTGTAAGGGTATACTTGCAAGGTGGTCCCACAGAAATGTTGTCAAAATCGGTTGTGCAGTTTGGGAGTGAAGTCGGATTTAGCTTTAAAAATTATTTGCTTGTCTCTCAAAATAATAAAGATTCTTCTTATCAAAAATGGCTATAATTAAGTTTGTTTACTTTATTTGTATTCATAATCTATACATATAATAAAACAGTAAAAAACAGTGTGTCTGTACATTAAATATATTTTTAAAAAAAATATTGGGGGCGATGGAGACGTTGTAATAGAGTAAGAATTTAAAAAAAAATGTCTGTCTGTTTGTCTGTTTGTAGACGCTAATCTCCGGAAATACTGGAAACTTTTTTTGTTATAAAGCTATTAAGCCTGGGCAACATATAGGGTATAAATGATTTTGGGAAATGGAACGCCTGATGCAGAACCATAATGGTCCAGCTAAACTATAAGAGATATAAAAATGCCGCATTAGTAAAAGTTGTTCAGCCTGATGAGCATTTTCCAGAGACATAAAGTCCACGCAAACGAAGTCGCGGGCTTCGGCTAGTAGAGTATAATTGATTTTAGAAAATGGAACACTTGATGCAGAACCATAATGGTTCAGCTAAATAATAAATATAAAAATTACGCAACGATAAACTTGTTCAGCCTGATGAGCATTTTTCGAAGTCATAAAGTCCATGCGAACGAAGTCGCGGGCTTCGGCTAGTTTTTAATATTAGTTTTAATTTATAGCTTTTAGTTTAATTTAACTTACTTATTCATTTTTGACAGGTTATTTTGACTGTTATCATTTTCACTACAAATTTTTATTTATTTCAACCAATGAAAAAAGATTTTTGGACCTGGATTATCACAAAGATGATTATAATTATCCAGTAAATCATTTTCAAATCAAATACACAAAAATTCTTGTAATTACAAAAAATGCTATCCCACGGTAGCAAATCTCTAATCCTTCACCGACCACCCAAAACGCTTTCACTAATCCACCACTTATCCAAAAAACGCCCTAAATACTACACTATAAGATTCAAATTCCTATCGTACACAATCAGACCACACTAATCCACCATATATATCTGATATACACTTTATTTTCAATCTCATAAGGTATAAATTTCTACAACTTGCAAAGTATAAGATTTAAGTAGTCAACCAATACTTAATAACAAATATTTGTGGTAATTAACACTAGTTTTGTTACAATGTCGTCACTCGAGCACAGTTCCGAAGTATCTGTTACTATACTAGGGACCAAACCTGTTACTTTATGCTTTAAATAACTTTGCAGCCAAAAGGAGTTTTTATTCGGTAGTTCATTATTTGGATACGGAAGCTACTTCCTTGGGAGAAAAAAGGTCCTTTTGAGCCGGCAACCCTTTTGAATGTAAGATAGTTTTGATTGGTTCTTTTATAAGAAAATAAGTGTAACGATGAAAAATATCCTTCTTTATATCGTGAGTTATTAGCTAACAAAATCAATGGTGTCAGATATTTTGAACTGCCTTTTTAAATCCCTAAATAAAAGGTGTTTTAAGTTTGACGCTGATGTCGATCTGTGTGTCTGTCTGGGTCATCAGAACGCTCGAAAGGAAGGAAGTTTTTTTTACGTAAAAACCAAGTAGATAGATAGATAAATTGTTTATTTGTCACTACAGAGACACACACAAAAAATTTAAGTATACATACATGAGTTACGTTACACAGGCTTGCAAATAAATATACAACAATAAATCAATTGCATGTGTGTTGCAGCAAGACAAATAGGTCAAAGCTCAGTGATAATATTGCCTCGAAGGCAATGCACTGATTTTCAGCAATGGCCTGGAAAGGTAGGTACTAGGTACGAGTGCGAATTGAACAAGAAAAAAAATATGTAGAAAAGTACCTATTACATTAATATTAGGGGTTAAAGTTTAAAAGACAGGGTTTTCCCTAGTAAATTATAGATGGCGCTACGGATATCAGTTGGTATATATGTAGCTTTGCTACTGATCACTGGATGATATTGACAGTCGGGGATTTTTAAATTTGCTTAGCAAATAAATCCTATCCTACTATCCTACTAATATTATAAATGCGAAAGTGAGTTTGTATACTTCTTTGTTTGTTTATTTGTTTCCTCGTCACGGTTAAACTACTGAACCGGTTTGGATGAAATTTTGTATGGATAAAGTTTGAGACTCGGGGAAGGACAGAGGGTACTTTCGTAATTATATTATATTTGGTACTGTTTATCCCGAAATTCCCCCGGGGAGCGAAGCCCGCGGGTACAGCGAGTTTGTAATAAATAGCAATGGGTAGCATAATCACCCATTCCATTGATCTGCGTGGAAAGACAAGAAGGAAAGAAAAAAGAATCTACCTATTTTCTTTCCTCCAAGGCCAGCATAAAAGAATATAAAAATAAATATTAGGTAAATAAATATATTTATATTGAAAAAGAAAATAGAAGTGAAGGTTGTATTAGCCGTCAGACAACTTGGCAGGAGACGCGTGGTTTTTTTCTAATGGGGTTCAGATAGAGCATCTCGAGTCTCGTGGGTCTACGCTACCAGACAAAGTCGCAAGCCTCGTGTGATTATGATTTATTCGTGACTAGCTGAAGCCCGCGACTTCGTTCGCGTGCACTTTATGTCTCTGGAAAATGCTCATCAGGCTAAACAACTTTTACTAAGGCGACATTTTTATATCTCTTATAGTTTAGCTGGACCATTATGGTTCTGCATCAGGCGTTTCATTTTCCAAAATCATTTATACCCTATATGTTGCCCAGGCTTAATAGCTATATAACAAAAAAAGTTGCATTCGAATCCGTCCAGTATTTCCGGAGATTAGCGTGTACAAACAGACAAACAGACAAACAGACAAACAGACAAACAGACAAACAGACAGACATTTTTTATTAAATTCTTACTCTATTACTACGTCTCCATCGCCCCCAATATTTTTTTTGGAAATATATTTAATGTACAGACACACTTTTTTTACTGTTTTATTATATGTATAGATATAGATATAGATTTACTAGTCAGCCTGTATAAATGATTTTTTCTATTTTCTTTTTACATAAATATATACATATTTAAAAAAGGTGTATTATAATTAGACAAATTTATATTAAAGTACAGTTTTAATAGTATTCTCCGTCAGACAGCTTGGCCGCATCGATGTGCAGCGCGCGGAACTCGCAGAACTGGTTGGTGCACCAGCCGCTATGGCCGTCGGTGCAGCGGCAGGAGTCACGTCTTTTTTCTTAATGGGGTAAACAGAGCATATCACGTCTTGCGGTACGCATCGTAGACAGAGACGCCAGGCTCCCAGTCTACTTTAAGCGAGCAAATGGTGGGCGAGTAGGTATCAAAATAGCTATAGGTAGCAGTTTCATCCATACAAACGCGAGTGTCTACACTTCTTGTTTTCATTAGATAATTTGATCAACTTTTAAGCACCTATTTTTCAATATATTTGGAATAAAAATTACCTCTTTTCAATATGTAACGTGATTTACCAGTCAGCCTGTATAAATAAATATTTTCTTATATGTAAATAATTTTCCTTTTTGAGTGTATTATGATTAAACAAAAGTGTTTTAATAATATTTAAAAAGTTTTAATAGTATTCTCCGTCAGACAGCTTGGCCGCATAGATGTGCAGCGCGCGGAACTCACAGAACTGGTTGGTGCACCAGCCCGCTATTGCCATTGGTGCAGCGGCAAGAGTCACGTCTTTTTCCTTAATGGGGTAGACAGAGCATGTCAAGTTTTGTGGCTCTACGCAGACAGAGCTCAAGGTGTCCATATACAACCTTTTAGCAGAGAGAGTGGGAACACTTGACTTAAACCAAATTTAGCTGATGCGCTAAATTAACAAAATATATAATTTGCTTATTAATTAAATATATATCCTAGTTGACATCACGTACGACTTTATGGATGCTGCCATAATACTCCCCCTTTTTTAAAAAAAAGAACATAACAAAATCATTATAAATCCTAAACATGTGAAAAATAAAAATATTACAAAGGCAATCTACCTACCTATTCCAAACTATAAATTAGTACGTACTAAAAACGCTAGCATAATGTCTTCTTTCTTTCTTGAAATAAAAATATTGATTTCTTCATTGCTTGAATCTTGATATTTTAATCCTTATAGGAGTTCGGCGGCGCAGCAATTAGTATCTTGTCGATAACTGGAGCAATTTCCTTGTAGAATCCTAATTTGTTGATTTTACTCGTTACCAATGCTATCTTCATTGAATTATAATCTCTCAGTTTCTCTTTTGTTGACTATATTTACATTGCACGTGCTGAAAAACGCTGTGTAGGCCAATAATTTCTGCGCGGCAAAATTGTGCGTCTTTGCATTTTGGAGTATCTATTGATATTGTGAGTCGCACATTATACTTAAATAATTTCTTCCTTATAATTCCGTTATCATCATTGATATAAAAAAATCTATAAGTTTCTCTTGGTACTCAAATATAATCTTGATGTGCAGTCTTTGCGTCTCTCTCTATTAATCTTTTAATTGCCAGTTCCTTCAATCCCAGTGAGTCGGGAGAAATCTTCTGCTCGTAGTCTTTCATGAGACCGTGTGAGCGTGCTTGCAGTCCGCAGTGAGTCGGGACTGTAGAGAACAATGTCGACGAGCGTCGGTCGAAGTCCTGCCGTAGTGCCCTGCTGGAGAGTGGCCAGACATAATTCATTATCCAAAGCGTGAGCTGGGCGGATGTGCCAAACGCTATAATAGTCGATGTGGGTTCTTGATCTCAGGACCAGGAGCTCGGTGCGTCGGCTGCTGTGGACCTGGATATGACCCGTTTGCTGGCTTGCTCTGGAGATTGCTTGCTGCTAACCATTTGATGCATCGTGAGAGAGTTATTTTCAGTAGAAATTGTGCTTCCGAAAATCGGCTTCTGTGATCGGCCTTTATAAATGTTTTCTAGTCAAAATCATGATCGCTGTTCCATTATAAAGTTGCTCGCTCTTTCTCTTGTAGGCTTCATTGATTTTAATATCTATTTGCTCCTTATTTACCAAAAATTCTATACCACTGTGTAAGTCGGTAGTAGTTTGGCGTTGGAACTTATTGATAGCACCAAATCCTGTGCAATATTCCTCGTTGACATATATTTTTTTCTTTATTACCCCTTTTTTTAACAACATACGGCCATCTGCGGCCTTGCGATCTTGACCTCGATCAATTTTGTTGCATTTGCATTTTTGTTCGTCCGTAACGCAGCAATTCTAAATAAAGTGATGCAGTTTGTGACGTCATATCTATTTCTGTATCATTTTGATGTTAGTGATAATGTAGACGGTATTTTCTTCAATGATGTTATCGCTATTTTTCCATCTTGATGGAGTTTACGGTGTCAGCTGGCGGGTTACGTAGATTTTTCCATTCCAATGTTGCCTTGGGGTTGTCCATTTTAGTTGCCTGGTGGTTTCTGTGCTTCTTGAAATTCCACTGGTGGGACCCTCTTGTGGAAGGCACGTCGGGGTCACCAATTATGGTGTGTGTATATCACGTCGGGGTATATAGCGACCAGGAAGGTATTAATGAAACCCATTGGATCTGGTTCGATCCATCACCGTCTACAGGCCAGGAGTGGCAACGGGATAATGGATAATTTATTTGATTATTGCAGAGTATTTATACTAAAACATTGTACAGTGTTATATTGAATCTACACGTCCAGTTAGTACGTGATGCGCTAAATTAACAAAATATATAATTTGCTTATTAATTAAATATATATCCTAGTTGACATCACGTACGACTTTATGGATGCTGCCATATACTATGAAACAAAATATTTCAGAAACAGATACCTAAATCGAAAAATGGTGTTCACAAGCTCACAATATTTTTTAACGTTAAGAGTGATTATGATTTATTCGTGATTTACTAGTCAGCCCGTAATTATTTTTTTTTCAATTTTTTTTACGTAAATAAATATGTGTTAAAAAAAGTGTACAATAATTAGATAAATTTATATTAAAGTACAGTTTTAATAGTATTCTCCGTCAGACAGCTTGGCCGCATAGATGTGCAGCGCGCGGAACTCGCAGAACTGGTTGGTGCACCAGCCGCTATGGCCGTCGGTGCAGCGGCAGGAGTCGCACTCATCCATGTACTTCTCACCGGGGATGCATTTGAAGAACGGGTTCTTGATCACTGGAACCATTTCAAAATTTAAATAACCAGCCAAGTGCAAGTCGGAATCGCGCACGAAGGGTTCCGTACCATTATCTATAAAAATCAAGTTTTTGTATAGGAGCCCCCCTTAATTTTTTTTTATTTACTTACGGTATAATTTCCAAATCTTACCAGTGTATCTCAAACTCTGGGCACTCTTTTCACACAAAGCGGTCACTGTAGTGTAGACTCACTAATACACACACGACGGCCTAGCACTAACTAGGTCTATGAGCCTTATAGGTATATCCTGGTCCTAACGGTATACTTTCCAAATCTTACCAGTGTATCTCAAACACGGGGTACTCCTTTCACATAAAGCGGTCAACGTAGACTAAGAATACACACACGAAAGCATGGATCTGCAGGCAATATGAACCTTATATCCTGAACCATAATTTTAAATTTTTGCCAGAGCATCTCAAACACATAGAGCGATCGCTGTAGTGTAGACTCATAATAGATACATGACGCCCTAGCTCTGCAGGCAATTATGAACCTTATATAATGGTTATTACGGTATAATTTCCAAATCTTAACAGTGCATCTCAAACAAGGGATACTCCTTTCACACAGAGCGGTCACCGAAGTCTCACAATCACAGCTCTGCAGGCAATATGAGCCTTATATCCTGAACCTTAGGGTATAATTTCCAAATCTTACCAGTGCATCTCAAACACGGGCTATTCCTTTCACACAGAGCAGTCACCGTAGGTTCACAATACACACAAGATGGCATAGCTCGACAGGCTCCTGAGTCTACGGGCTCACACAGAACACAATTCTTGTTCTCTGGTACCAGGGTGAGGGAAGTTTCCTCTTCCCAGTACTGGTGAGGCGGCCTGGGCTTCGCGTAATGGTGGACTGTGTATCTGCAACAAAATATTTTTTCTAAAAACCGACTTCAAAACCAAACTACACAACCGATTTTGATAGTTTCTATGGACCCAACTGGAAAGTATAATACTCTTTCAAACAAATATAATTCTCCAAATTTGTCCACGCGTCGAGTAATCAGTGAACATATCTATACACATATAATAAAACAGTAAAAAAAGTGTGTCTGTACATTAAATATATTTCCAAAAAAAAAATATTGGGGGCGATGGAGACGTAGTAATAGAGTAAGAATTTTAAAAAAAATGCCTGTCTGTTTGTCTGTTTGTCTGTATGTCTGTTTGTCTGTTTGTACACGCTAATCTCCGGAAATTCTGGACGGATTCGAACGAAACTTTTTTTGTTATATAGCTATTAAGCCTGGGCAACATATAGGGTATAAATGATTTTGGAAAATGGAACGCCTGATGCAGAACCATAATGGTCCAGCTAAACTGTAAGAGATATAAAAATGCCGCCTTAGTAAAAGTTGTTCAGCCTGATGAGCATTTTCCAGAGACATAAAGTTCACGCGAACGAAGTCGCGGGCTTCGGCTAGTATATATATAAAAGAGAAGATTTCGACGAATAGATAATCTAGTTCCTCCTTTTTTTGAAGTCGATTAATGAAAATGTAATTTGTAAAGAAAGCTCCACACGAACACAGCTTAATCATCAGATCAGCTCCATGTCACCATAATAATGCATTGTCACGCAAAATCGTATGCGTGCAAAGTTTTAGCTCAATCGGAAACCGAGAAATGGGTCTTCTTCTTACTAACACTAGTGTCAGAGTTTTTAAACCGCCTTAGAGGCCTCTGACATGGTTTTAGTTAACGACCAATGTCAAAGAAAGTGACCGGGACCAACGGCTTGACGTGCCCTCCGAAGCACGGATCATCTTACTTATCGGACAATCAGGTGATCAGCCTACAATGTCCTAACCAAACTAGGACAACAACACAAAGTCGTTGCCCCCGCCGGGAATCGAACCCGCGACCTCCGGGTATAAGCCGAACGCTCTAACCACTACACCACGGAGGCAGTTAAATGGATAAAATGTTGAATGAGAGAAATGGGTAAAATGTTACTTGCAAGATTTAATTAAAACAGACAGGCAGGAGAAACTAAATAAAAACTTGTAAAAAGACTTTAGCACACTCATAAGGACTTACGCCTGTGATCCAGGTCGGAACATGGGGGGTGATTCTTCATTTCCTCCCCCCACAGAACTTATGGTGCCTGGAAGCGGCACGCCGTGTTTTTGAAGTTCTAAAAACAGATATAGGGTGTTTATCATCATATTATTACATAATATCTCCCATGCTGGTCTGGGAGCAATAAAAAAAAACTTAGAATGTACCAGCTGCTTCTCTTCTCACGCAGATCGTAAAAGCCGATCGAGGGAATGGGCAAAAATGCAAATCATGTTAACAGGCGATGCGGCTAGCAACCCATCACTGTATTGATTGCTTTTCCACTTCTCGCCTACCATGACGCTAAAAGTGGCTTTTGGGTCTTGCGGCCCTGGGCTCTGCATAGAACCGCAAGACCCAAAATGCTCTGTCTGCCCTATTAGGGATAAAGACGTGATAGTATGTATGTATGTATTACATAATATAACATTATGTTGTAACATCTACAGTATAGCGTGGAAAAGATATACCCGTAATTAATCAAACCACGGGCTATACTAGATCACTATTGGTAAAATTTAAAACACAGTAAAAATTAAAAAAAAAAATTTGACCTCTTCATACTAATGTGTACAGTCCTATTTGCAAGGGAATGTCGATTTTTTTTGTTTTATGACTTATTTTATTATCATTATAGTATAGTGTAGTATACTATAGCCCCAAGTTTCCTTGGGGGAACCAACGAGGTAGACAAAGCATTTTGGGTCTTGCGGCTCAATTCAGACAGATAGATAGATAAACACGTTATTTGTCTCACTGAGGCACACACATATATATAACATACATACATACTATCACGTCTTTATCCCTAATGGGGCAGACAGGGCATTTTGGGTCTTGCGGTTCTATGCAGAGCCCAGGGCCGCAAGACCCAAAAGCCACTTTTAGCGTCATGGTGGGCGAGAAGATGGAAAAGCAATCAATACAGTGATGGGTTGCTAGCCGCATCGCCTGTTAACATGATTTGCATTTTTGCCCATTCCCTCGATCGGCTTTTACGATCTGCGTGGGAAGAGAAGCAGCTGGTACATTCTAAGTTTTTTTTATTTCTCCCAGACCAGCATGGGAGTATACACACATATAAATTAACACAAAAACAATAACAATCAGTCGTAGAAATAAGGTGAACCGCAGTGACACAAAAAGGCAATAACTCAGCGTTGAACTGCTCAGGGAGCAAACACTGATTTTCAGTCATTACCGTCAAGTGAGAAAACGTGAGCCTGTCGGAAGAGCGATAAATAAAGATTAGTTATAGGATAAATCTGTTTTGGATTTTGTAAATCTGTTTTGGATTGGACTGAACCCAGGGCTACAAAACTCAAAGGCCAGGTTGAACTTGATGCTGGTAATTTTCGTCTTTTATCATCTGTGTGCTTTTTCTTTTCTCCCAGACGAGCATGGAAGAAATTATGGTGTCATAAAATATAAAACAAGTTTGTTTGCCAAGCAAAAAACCTCCGACGACATCATCTAGTGATGAGTGGTGAAACTCCATATTCCAATATTGGAATCCATATGAATATCCATACTACCATCTAATATTTGCCAGGTTAATTAACAAACCCCGACTTCTAAGCGTTAACCCCCAATAACTTTTAAACGACTAAACCTATTTTCATCAAACATAGCTTAGTACGACCGCAAGTGAACTTGCTTTCACTTGAAAAAACCTCATTGGAATCGGTCCATCCGTTCGAGAGTTACTATGCTACAGACAGACAGAAATTAGCGTCAAACTTACGACACCACATGTTTTCGTCTCGGATTAAAACATACATACATACATAATATCACACCTGTTTTCTGTAGGCAGAGTAGCAAAAGAGGTTTTTCAGGATCGTAGCAAGTGGAGGTCTATAGTCTCTGCCTACCCCTGTGGGGCCCTATCACCGCGGGACTTTATATCAGTTGTCGTGCCCCCAGCGCGAGACATGGTAAATCTAAAATACCTATCTACAACCAAAAACGGATATGGATACGTAAGTTATGTGCCATTAAGTGCCATCCGAGCATTTTTTTGTCGCTTATATCCGACCTTCGCGGAATGGGCCCGACAATGTTTGTCGCATATATCCGACGCTCGGTTAAAGGGCTAAAAATAGCCAAAAAAAAAATGAATAAACTGCTAAATTACCTTCAGCATATTTGCTTCCCAAAACCGCAGTGAATATGGAAACCAAGATGACTGGACCAAACATTTCGCATACTACGTACGACGTTACTCTCGAATGGAAGTGAACATTGTTACATGCGGACTAATTGGTCGCTCGCCAATTACGTGGTAGTAAAAACCTTAATAAATTGTAACATTCGGTATACGATATGGTTAATTGAATGAGTGAAGTACCCAGCAAAGTACCATCTTCTCAAATTAGTAGCGTTATTTGTAACTGCCTCCGTGGTGTAGTGGTTAGAGCGTTCGGCTCATACCCGGAGGTCGCGGGTTCGATTCCCGGCGGGGGCAACGACTTCGAGTTGTTGTCCTAGTTTGGTTAGGACATTGTAGGCTGATCACCTAATTGTCTGATAAGTAAAATGATCCGTGCTTAGGAGGGCACGTTAAGCCGTCGGTCCCGGTCACTGTCTTTGAAATTGGTCGTTACCTAAAACCATGTCAGAGGCCTTTAAGGCTGTTTAAAAACTTTGACACTAGTGTTAGTCACTAACACACACGATAAGAAGAAGTAGCGTTATACTACACAACCATATACCGTGTGGTTTGCGACAGAGTAGAATAGAACCAGTCAAGTCCTTTGGATGTCGTAGAAGGCGACTTAGGAAATACAAGCTAAACAAATCTTATAAACCTTAAAGATACCTCTCCAACCCGTCTGGCCAGCGAGGAGAGTGAAGGCCAAGTCCTCTGGCTACTCTGACCAAGTTTGATAGTACAGAGGGGCTCGTGCTACTGCTGTGGAGACAAAAAGACCAGATGATGATACACATTTACACCCAGTCTCAGCACCCTGTATATACCTCTCCAATTCGTCTGGCCAGCGTGGAGAGTGAAGGCCAAGTCCTCTGGCTGCTCTGGTCAAGTACGGCTCTGGTAGTAGGTACAGGTAGTAGGAACTGCCTCCGTGGTGTAGTGTTTAGAGCGTTCGGCTCATACCCGGAGGTCGCGGGTTCGATTCCCGGCGGGGGCAACGACTTTGTGTTGTTGTCCTAGTTTGGTTAGGACAATGTACGCTGATCACCTAATTGTCCGATAAAGTAAGATGATCCGTGCTTCGGCAGGCACGTTAAGCCGTCGGTCCCGCGGCCACTGTCTTTGACATTGGTCGTTACCTAAAACCATTGTCAGAGGCCTTTAAGGCGGTTTAAATACTCTGACACTAGTGTTAATTACTAACACACACGATAAGAAGAAGAAGTAGGTAGAGAGAGGGTCGTGCTCCTACAGTGGAGACAAAAAGACATACTGCACCGCCTCTGTTAAATATTCACTTCTCCCACTACCCAAAGGTTGACTGGAAGAGATTGCTATGCGATAAGTCCGCCTTTGTATCATAATTCTGTCTTATTTATTTTTTTCTGTTTTGTATTTCCTTTTGTTTATGGTGCAATAAAGAGTATTTGTATTGTATTGTATTGTTAAAGACCTGACGATGATGATGAAAACTTAATGCGATAGATAATCCAAAAACAAGCCAATATATTGGCTTAACAAGCCAATATATTGGCTGTTTATAAAATCACTTGCTCATTATCATCTTTATCGCGTCAGGTGTGGATTCCCTAATATCGTGATGGATGTGAGTGAATTATATCCATATTGCTGCTATATTCAATTTATTAGACAACTATTGTAATTTATCGCTTGATAACGATGTTATTGGGATTTCACATTGTTTCTAGGGTTCCGTGCCTTAAAAGGAAGAAACGGAACCCTTAAAGGATCACCTAGCGTGGTACTACAATACTGGTTTATTATAAAAGAATTGAAAATAAAATAGTTTATTTACAACTAATAATTTTTCAAAACTAAAAACCGACTATTAATACTTCCATGTTGGTCTGGGAGAAAAGAAAAAACGTAGAATATACCAGCTGCTTCTCTTCCCGCGCAGATCGTAGGAGTAGATCGAGGGAATGGGCGAGATTTGAATCATGGTAATAGGCGATGCGGCTTGCAACCCATCACTATTTTGATTCCTTTTCCATCTTAACGCCCACCACCACGCTAAGCGTGGCCTTTGAGCCTAACGGCCCTGGGCTCTGTCTACCCCGTCAGGGATATAGACGTGAAAATGTATCTGTAAAAACCGACTTCACCACCAAACAACACAATCGATTTTAATAAAATTTCTATAGGACCACTTGACAAGTATGATTTTTCAAACCAAAGAATATTTTTCCAAATCGGTCCAGGCGTTTTCGAATAATCAGCGAACATACGTAAAAAACAATGAGAGATCGCATCGAATTGAATTACTATTTTATTACTACTTTATAGTTTTGTATTTTTAGTCTAAGTATGGCATCCGCGGAAGATCAGCGTCTTGGTAACCGCATGACAAAATGCTGAGCGGAGACCAATTTGGTACTGTTCGTAAATTTGTAATTGTACCTAATTGTAGTTTTCATTTGTGTACTAAATAAACAATTTTTCTTTCTTTCTTTCAATTGACCACCTCCTCCTTTTTGAAAGTCGGTTGAAATAAATAGGTACGTACCTACTAAATTTCTTGAAATCTGAAATTGAAAATTAAATGTTAGTGTTATCTTTGCAGTTAATAAACAAAAGAGGTACATACCTAGGTATTTTTTTCTCTAATAAAAATCGTCATTATGTTGATCCTTATTTCCCACGAGTAGCCACTGATTCCGATTAACCGGGTTAATTTGATTGGTTAACTGAATCAAGCACAATACGTGCGGTGGAGTGTACACGCGAAATGGTAGTATTCGCGAGTTAACCCCGAACCAGTGAATAAGGTGAGAATTCGAGGGTTTTATTTGTTTTGGGGCGACATTACTAAATATAATAAAATTATTTTATTTTGTGTGACTACCTTTTGTGTTTCTGTATATTTAACCCTTAATTTATAAGCCTTATAGATGAATACAATGGTGGTATTTTTAACCCCTGACAAAAAGAGAGTTGTTATAAATTTGATGCTTTTAGTCTGTGGCATCGTAGGCTGATTTAGCTGCGTTTTTTTTTCATGAAAGCAATTTCCCTTGCAAAGGTTCTTAGCTATAATTGATTAAAATGGGTTCAGCCGTTTAAAAGTGGTTGGGTGTTAAAAATACCACTTCAAACTCGGGTTATTTTTAATTTGCCTGATAAATGAACTATTTAGACTCACTTTCATACTAGGACCCAATATATCGGCAACCTCATGACCGATTGGGCTCATCTGCGAACTTAAAAATCTATTTTCTAACAACCTCCGTGGCGTAGTAGTCACCATGCTAGTCCGCCACTTAGATGTTCCGGGTTAGATCCCCAGTCAGGGCAAGATGGAAAATGGCCTTTTTCAAACTGTCTTGGGTCATGGATGTTTATCTTTTTAAGTATTTATTACATCAATATAACAGATAGTATCGTTGAGTTAGTATCCTATCACACAAGACTCGAACTTACTTTGGGGCTATCTGTAATTTCTTCCTTATTAAATATTTAATTATTTATTTTACACCAAATATCCTGACCATCACGCTAAATGTGGCCTTTGGGTCTTACGGCCCTAGGCTTCGTCTACCCCATTAGTATATCATTTAAATGACGTACCCCATCCTGTCACCCCGTGTGATTTTATTTCCTTATCAACTGCAGGTGTATAACCCTTACCTACCGATAAAACTCAAACAATTTGCTCTCAATCAAACGATTGTCATATCTTATCAGACATGTGCTGACTCTCATGGTATAGTGTATGCACGTGCTGTATATTAAATAAGTGATTATTGACGAGTGGTTGTTATAATTCATATACTTAAATACTCTTTACAGATAATAATTTGTAGCCAACGAGCAGCAAGTCCCGGCTAAAATTGTTGTGAGAGATTTTTAGGTAGATGTCCGCATCTCTCTCCAGTTATGTGGTACACTAAGGGATGTAAGAGGCACTAAACACATCCCATCCACATAGCCCAAACCAAGTCAATCCCTCCCTGGCAATAGTTCGCCAGCTATGGAAGACTGTTAGTAAGTGCATCTCAATGGTACATTAAGGTAAAGACCTCCATAGATGCAGCCATCTCACTTTTTAGATGAAAAGGTACTATTATAAATAACCCTAGATTATTGCAATTTCTTTAAAATTACAATTTTTTACCTAAATCTGACGTGTGGTTTCAAAATCAAACGTAGATACTACGTTTGTATGGAAAAGTCTAGGGTAGATAGTGGATAAATTCATTTATTTGCAGCTATAACACAAGTACAAAAACTATACAAAGACAAAAATTAAACGCCTCAGACACAAAAAAAGAAATCCTACTATCCTACTAATATTATAAATGCGAAAGTGAGTTTGTATATTTGTTTGTTTGTTACCTCTTCACGCTTAAACTACTGAACGGATTTGGATGAAATTTTATGTGTGTGTTACAGCAATACAAAAAGGCCACAGGCCACAGGCCGGGTAAGAGGATTCGTTACCCAATAGCTACTAAAGAAACCTTCATATCCTCAATGAATACCAAAGTCGCTTCAGGTCACCACATAACTTAATAAATGTCCTCAGATTACATTACCCCAAGTTATGGCCGGAATCAATAAGCGATGATCGCAATAAAAGCGTGCTGTTTGCCATCCCCCCCCCCCCTCTCGTCTCGGCCCCCCGCAGGCGCCCGGCAATTTAGCCGATATTAAGTTTATACAGCGATTTGTACCCTTCTTTACACCGGTTTGGTGAGGCGACGCTCACTGGGAGAAGAAAACGATGTAATAGATCTACTCTGCGTTATTTTATTGTAGCAATTGACGACGTCCGTGGCACAATGGTCAACACGCTAGTCTGCTAATCCGGAGGTTCTCATCATCAGTTCTTTCTTTTGTCTCCACTGCAGGAGCGGGACCCTCTCTGTACTACCAGAGCCATACTTCATATTGTGATGTCCTAGGTTTTGGGTGTTTTTGTTTGAGGCTTTTGTCCATATGCGCAAACGGTTGGACCAATTTTAATAACTTGGTCCAACCGTTGATGATAGCTTCCTGCACACCAAATGGTATGCAGGAAGCTGACACCCTGGATTAACACATTGGCTACTTTAGGCGCGGGTAAAACCGCGGAGTGCAGCTAGTATCTTTATAATTTTATTTTGCTTGTTATTTTTGTGTAGGTTTTATGATCAAAAATCAATAATCATTTATTTATCTTTGGATATTTGTATCACTAGATCATTGTTAATTTTCTTTTGGATTTCATCATGTTTATAGGTAGTTGTTGACGTCATTATCATCATCATATCAGCCACAGGGACTCCACTGTTGGACATAGGCCTCCCCCAAGGATTTCTAAAACGACCGATCGGAAGCAGCCTGCAGTCTTGTTCTTGTTGACGTCAGATCATTTTAAAACTCATGTCCGGTCAAATTTGTAATCAGCCTCGACACGAGAAGAAAAAGAAAGAGTAAACAACTATTATATTAGTAAAACTGCTGGCCGTATGTTTAAGCCTTTCATTAAAAATAAATCCGCGTCGTTTTTTTGTATCACTGTCCGCCGCCCCTTAAGAGTATAGTCGGGAGCATTATTATTGGGTCAATTGCCCCCACCCCCGGGTATTAGTTCTGCGGCCGGGGATCAGTTTATGTCACCTATTGACGACATCTCGGTAACATCAGTCAATATAATAACGGATACTTAGCTTTTAATAAAAAGAGCATCAATCGACTGCGTTAGATTTTCTATGAATTTGGGAGCGTAGATGACATGATCAAGATAGAGGTGATTAAGTATAAGAGGAGTGAAGATAGAAGAAAAGTTTAAGAAGTAAGATAGTACCAGGGTATCAGAAATACAACGCAGTATCAAACTACAAGAAGTAAATAGCGAAGTACTTACCAGGGTTTTAGAACAGATCAGGTCGCGAAACGGACGTTTTGAAACGTAATTAAGTACTGTAGAGACCCTTCCAGGACATAGCTGTTAAAAATGACGGAACGTCTAAATAGTTTTCAGAGAAATACTTGACTTGTCAATGCTGAGAGTAATGCACATCTTCATTCGCTCCTTATGAGGCGAGCAATAAGTATAAGTAATTTAAAAAAATACGTCAAACTGAACTAAATGACTTGAAGAAGCAAACAGCGGGTACCACGGTGTCAGAAACACGCAGTAGATCAAGTCGCGGCGGGGACATTTTGAAACTTAAGTGGGCATGCAGCGACCCATACCTAATTTAATTAAAATTAGGTATGGATCACTGCATGCCCACTGCCCAGCTGCCTGGATATCTGCATAACTTCTTAGCTATTGGTAAGTCTTTCTGATTAAAACTAACGTGAGATACACTCATTATTAAATTAAGTAAACGGGTTACTCAGGTATAGATACGTGGTCTAGTCACATTCGCCCTGATGAAGACCTCCGGATGAGGTCGAAACATGTCGGCAGTAGCTGACTCTATACGTGAGTAACCCGTTTACTAAATTTAATAATTATTGGTAAGTCAACAAACATAAAGACGATGATTATGATGAAAGAGATGATTAAAAAAATACAAGAAACCAAACTGAAGAAGCAAACAGCAGTACCAGGTACAAGGGTGTCAGAAACACGCAGTAGATCAAGTCGCGGCGGGGACGTTTTGAAACGTAAGTGATTTTAATTAAATTAGGTATGGGTCACTGCATGCCCAGCTTCCTGGATATCTGCGTAACTTCTTAACTATGTAGTAAGTCAATAAATAAAAGCATTATAAAGACAAAGGATGATTAAAAAAATTCAAGAAACCAAACTAAATGACTAGAAGAAGCAAACAGCAGTACCAGGTACCAGGGTGTCAGAAACACGCAGTAGATCAAGTCGCGGCGGGGACGTTTTGAAACGTAATTACTGCGGAGACAATGCGCCGCTGTTTGCCCCGCTGCCTGGATAAACGAAATAAAACGAATAATGAGACGAGAGGGGCGCGCTCGCTTTTTAAGATGGTAGCACACTGTTGGTTGGGGCCTAAAGAACGATTTTTGAAACGCTAAGTCACTCAACAAATGGTACTTACCTACAATAAAACCACTTGTTTAACTTTGAAAACCTCATTAGTTATATTTTCGTGTCATAGACATAGAATTTTTTTTTACTGCGTAAGGTTCGTGTAGAAGAAAGTAATTATGTTTTCAATTAGAAAGACGAAAAAAAACAAGTCATGAAAAATATTATTTTTTTCTAGCCTGTTAGGGTGTCCCAATGCTGGGCAAAGGCCTCCCCTTCTTTCTTCCACAGATCTCTATCCATAGCTGCCTGTTGCCACACCTTTTTGAACCTGTTGATGTCATCTCGCCATCTTCTCCGTGGTCTTTAATGTTATTTATTTTTTATTTAATGTTAAGAATTCTACAGCAAAGTTGAACAGGGTTGATAAAATCGTACAGTCCATCGAAGGAAGCGAGCTACCAGCACCATTCGTTTACTGACTCCGCGATTCAAAAATGGCACCCTTGTAAACACAAGTATTTTGTAAGTAAATCTTCAAATAACTTTCTAGATTGATTTATACACCACTTATTACTTAGATCATTAACAAAATAATTTTTATGATTATTTACATGGTTATTAACATTCGATTTATTTATTTTATTGGTTCATGTAAACTTTAAAAATGTACAAATAAAACCAAAAGTAAACAGTACATAGGTTTCAATTTTCGTGCATACTAGTTTTTAGTTCTTTATTTGTCGGTTTAAAAAAAGGATATTACGTTCTCTGCCATTTTAAAAAGGTAATTTGTGGACTTGTGACTCTGAATTGGATTAAAGCCCAAGAACGATAAACCACATATTTTTTCAGCAGCTATTGATGTTCCATTGCTGGCCAAAAACTCCATACCACGAGCTCATAACAATTATCTTAAAACCTTTTCTGATAACTGTTCTACATAGGTCGATAAAAAAAATATCTTCGAATTCAGTGCTCTGTGTATCCCCAGCCTTACATGATACCAGCAGCGACACAGATGAAATTTCTTTTCAATTGGAGTTAATCACTGTTTATATCCACATCTACATTTGCTTCAGTATACAACGGGGAAGGGACATACCCGTAATAAATCGAACCATGGGCTATACTAGATTTTTTTACTGACTATAGAAGCTTTTCTACGATATGGGCCAACACTAACTAGGTATAAACTAGCGTGCCTTGCGCAGGCTGCAAGCAGCCCGCGGTTTTGGTTGACTACGACATGATTTCAGTAGATAAGATACAGATACAGCTACATTTACTGGTTCACACTGTAAGGATAGATTTAAGCTATTTTAAAATAAAATAAAAATAAATAAAATTTTCACGTCTATATCCCTGACGGGACAGACAGAGCCCAGGGCCGTGAGACCCAAAGGCCAGATGGAAAAAGGAATCAAAATAGTGATGGCCACGCTTAGCGTGATGGTGGGCGTTAAGATGGAAAAGGAATCAAAATAGTGATGGGTAGCTAGCCGCATCGCCTATTACCATGATTCAAATCACGCCCATTCCCTCGATCGGCTTTTACGATCTGAAGCTGCTTCTCTTCCCGGGAAGAGAAGCAGCAGGTACATTCTAAGTTTTTTCTTTTCTTACAGACCAGCGTAGAAAAGCAGTAGATAAAATGGGTAAAAACTGCAGTCAGTTGAGGTAACATGAAAAAAATGTGTAGGCGGCCATCTTGGTTCCAAAATCTGATTGCAGTTTCAAGTTTAATAAATAAATGAAATGAGTCCTCATCATCATCATCAGGTCTTTTTGTCTCGGCTGCAGGAGCACGACCCTCTCTGTACAACTAAAGCCATATTTGGCCAGAGCAATCAGAGGACTTCGCCCTCACTCTCTCTGGCCAGAGGGGTTAGAGAGGTCTCATTGATGTTTATAAGCTTTGATTAGCTTGTATTCCTAAATAAAATGAGTACAAAATTAAAAATGTTCTAACCTCATAAGCAGGTTGGATAACAAGGTAACTGACTATTAAAGCTTAGGGCTAAGACAATGCGGTGCGATATAAAAGCTAGGGTTGTCAAGCACAGGCCAGCGTAACGAACCATTGTGCTGCTTCTCATTGTCTGCCAATCGCAGTGAGATCATGTTACATTATTAGTATTTTTAACCGACTGCAGCGAAGCTAAAACGAGGGTTATGTGTTTTGCCGCGTGGAGAGAAGTAGGCCCAAGCCTTTGATTAAGTATGGCGCTGGTAGAGCAGAGAGTCGTGCTCCTGCAGTGGAGACTGAAAAGACCTGATGATGATGAAATATTGCGCTTCCTCTTTATCTAAGTGTATAGGAGTGTGGATTGGGTAAAAAAGACATGATTTTATTTAATCCGTCAACTAGATTATCCAAAAATAAAGGAACCATATTTTTTTGTTTAGCAAAGTAAACGCTTCAAAAGATACAGCGCTTCGAAGTTTCGGAGTGGGGGTGATTTACGTCACTCTTGGTTAAAATCGTACCATCCCGCGAAAATTTAAATGCGCTATATCTTCGTCAATATTTGCTAATCCGAGAAAAGAAAAAATACGTATACCATACTTTTAAATAATCTATCTAATGAGCCATTTTATTTTGTCCACATCTCTATTCCATGTTGTATCCTCCGCTGTGCCGATTGAGAGCTCGGGTTAAACTTTCCTGGTCTTTCTTCTCCAAATGAAAAGTCATAAAATATACTGAAACTATTTCAACCCATTCGCAACCGCCAATACCAGACAATAGAAAGACAATGAACGTGGGCATTTATAAATGCCGTCCGAGTCTTTACGGGTTAATAGTGAATTCTGTCTATGATACTTAACAACTTTTCCGAGGAACACGCATCGAAATATGAAAAGTAATTTTTGGCTTTCCATACAAGTGGCCCGATCAGAGAGATCAGAGTTTGTATGGAAAACTAAAAAAGATTTTTCAAATTCGACATTAAGTTCCTTGGTTTGTTTGTTCACTCTTAAAATAGTTTCAGTATCATATTGTAAGACGTTAAATATGCATTTCAATGGCCGTTCACGTACAAATAAGCTAACAAACTATGTAAGATAGCCAGAAGTATCATTTTTAAAACTTGAAGTCACCTAAACGAATCTTTTTTCCATACTAAAAACCGTTCGTTTACTGACTCAGCGTTTGAAAAATGGCGCTCAGATTAATTTCGGCAGTGTTCTGTCTTCAACCCTTTTCGGGAATGACAGAAACTCTTTCCAGAGTAATATAGGTACTACTCTGGCAACAGTTAAGTACGTAGTTGACAACTTAGGTAGTTAATGGTTGACACAACCTTCAGCCTGGGCGGTAGGCGTGGTCACGTAATTAATGGCACCGCTGGCGCCCCGACCACTTTACGGTCACTGTAACTCGATTGGTTACTGTACCTAATTTAATTTACTTACTGTTCACCGAAGAAAGCTGCCTTGCCGATATACTATGATGTGAGTGAATGAGTTTCTTTCGGCGTTTCTTCTCAGCAGTGGTCGTTGAAAAGCGATGGTAACGGTTTCTTTTCTTTATAAGTAATTAGTAGATATACACTGCACGTAATGTAAATTGCCTGTAACGGTTTTATTACTGAATAAACATAGAATCTTTTTGAATCTTTGAATTTTAGTCCGATTTCATGCATTTTTCAATAACGTAGAGCAATTTTCTAGAAAATTTTATTTGCTTGATTTTTACCGGGGCCACAGTATGTATAACTAGCTGTGCTCGTGGGCTTCGCTTACCGTAGGAATTTCGGGATTTAAACTATCCTATGTCCTTCCCTGGGTATCAAACTATATCCATAACAAATTTCATCTAAAAAGGTTCAGTGGTTGAAGCGTGAAGTGTAACAAACAAACAAATATACAAACTCACTTTCACATTTGTAATATTACGTAGGATACATGTTATAAATGTGGCGAGCGTACCCAAACCAGTTTTTTTGGGGAGCGGGGGGAGGTCGGTCCATTTCAAGATAAACATTAGATTTGTACTTAGTAATTATACTTTATGGATTTACTATAAGATATCTACGTTTTTTGTGATTTAAAACCAGAGTGTCTTTATTTCGGGGGGTTAACTCCTAGACTCCCACCCTCTTCCCCTCGGTACATCTACAGTCGCGGGCCATCGGTTAAAAATCAAAATCGACGTAAGTGGAATGAATGTTTAAAACAAAAATTAAAATGTTTTAAACTAGTAAAGTAAATGAAAGTGTAACTCAAAATATCTAACGCAAAAATGTGTGAAGCAAAATTTTATGCGACTTCAAAACCGAAGCTAAATTTTCATTAACCGCCGGTTAAGTACACCTCCTGACTTTGTTACCTCCCCACCTCCCCCTGGTAACAATAAGTAACAGTTTAAGGAGATTACTTGGGCGGTAAGCCGAAGTAAGCACATCGTCCAACGCGTTAAGAACTTTTATATTGTACCTTTTTTAGTCTGCGAACCGAGGAGATTGAATTATGGAGATTTATGAACGAAATAATGTATCTAGGTTATTCATTCAGGCTTATTTTTTAACCCCCGGTAAAAAGAGGGTATTATGTGTTTGTAGCGAAGAGGTAAAAAGTACCCGTAACCGAAGGGCGTATGCAGAGATTGATGAGTTTAGATGAAGCAAAAGAGGTTTGTCAGGATCGTAGCAAGTGGAGGTCTATAGCTCTGCCTACCCCTGTGGGAAACAGGCGTCATATTATGTATGTATGTTTGTAGTAGTCGAATGGATAGACCGATTTCTTTGCGGTTTCGTTACGAGAAAGCAAGTTTCTTTGCGGTGGTTCTTAACACATTGCAGGACACTTACGGCTGTGGACGTAATTCAATTGTTATTTCTATTGTGTCTGGCCAAGTGTCCTGCAATGTGTTAACTATGTTTAATGAAAATCGGTTCAGCCGTTTAATGTATGGGGCGAGAAACTTTGTACGGGCAATTCTATTTTTCCATAAAAAAGTGTACTTTATTTCAAATTACAAAATTAACGCAGACAAAGTCGCTGGTAAAAGCAAGTCTATATATAAAAGTCAGCTTAATTCACGCCGCTGCGGCCGATCCCGAATTTTGCCCAAATTAATCTTTCTCCAAACACTTACATTCTTTGTAGAACCATCGACGAAGCAAATTTAATCGCGCAACTGATCCCATACACAAGTAGGGTTACCAAATCTCAAGGTACAACTGGGATTGAATTTTAACTTTTAAGGCATTTTTACTTGAGGAAAACTTTTTTGGAACGACGTTCCTTCTCGCATATTCCAGAATTGCAAAAAATGAAGCAGTATTCCACAATTCGCATGCGTTGTAACGCACGTAAACCATATGACTTGTTTTCAGGGTTCCATACTTAAAGCCATACCCAAATTTTCCGGGGTCCAGTGGCGCCGCCATTTAAAATAAATCATTAAAAAGGAAACGGAGATATCATTTAAAATTGTGTCTTGGTCAAGTTCTAGATACCCATTCAAAGTATTTTTTAAACTACTTTTTGTAGTTTAAAGTGAGAACGTGAAGCTTTTCTACGCACATTTGCGAAAAACGGCCACTTTTAGCTAATGTGCGTAGAAAAGCTTCACGTTCGCACTTTAAATTATAAACAGTAGTTCATAAAATAGTTTTAAGGGTTATCTAGGGCTTGACCAAGACACAATTTTGAATGATATCTCCGTTTCCTTTTAAATGATTTATTTCAAATGGCGGCGCCACTGGACCCCGGAAAATTTGGGTATGGCCTTAAAGGGTAAGAATGGTACCGTAACTGTCACTGGTCATATTGACCCTTGTCGTTTCTCTCTTCTCTCGATCTCTTGGATCTCTTGCTCTACAACGTCTACTTGTACACATTTCAGGGAGGTTTGCTCCCACCTACGGAGCTGGGACAGCTTCTCACATACTAACATACCTACATACAAACGCCGGATCGTTCAGGTAGACTCAGAGAACTGTGCTCTCTCGTTCATCTTTATCATCATCATCAGGTCTTTTAGTTTCCACTGCACGAGTACGACCCTCTCTGTACTACCAGAGCCATACTTGCCAGAGCCAGAGCAGCCAGAGGATTTGGCCTACACTCTCCACGCTGGCCATACGGGTTGGAGAGGTCTCATTGATTTAATAAGCTTTGTTTAGCTTGTATGTCCTAAGTCGCCTTCTACGACATCCACGGGAGGCTTGGAGTGTTCCTATTCTACTCTGCCGGAAACCACACAGCTTACTCGTTCAATAATGACTTAACTACCTTATCACCAACATTACATATATTCCCAAACTAGCTGTGCCCGTGGGCTTCGGGATAAAATCTATCCTATAAGGAAATAGGTATAGATTTTATCCATATCCAATTTCATCTTTTTCAAGTTTCAGTGGTTGAAGCGTGAAGTAGTAACAAACAAACAAATATACAAACTCACTTTCGCATTTATAATATTAGTAGGATAGATGGCACCCCTAACAAAGGGTGGGGGAACAAAGCGATTTAAAAACTCGAATCGATTTCAGTCCGCGGATCAAAGGGCGTCAAGTGAACGGAAGGTCCTTGACACATGTGGGATGTGGGTTCGAGTCCTGGTTGTGTTCATTATGAGCTATTTGATGTACTGACTAAAACTAGTAGTTTGCCTCGAACGTCTAATATCTTAGCAGGCCTTTGACCGATTTGACTCATGTTTAAATTTGACATACATACTATCACGTCTTTATCCCAAACGGGGCAGACAAAGCACTTTGTGTCTTGCGGCTCTAAGCAAACGGAGCCCAGGGCCGCAAGACAAGCCACTTTTAGCGTAAATTTAAACATTGTTCTGTTAAATTAATTAAACTCACATAAATAGATCATACTACGTATACTAGATCATAATTTACAAAGTTGCATTATAATGTTAGTTATAATGCAACTTAGTAAAATGTCTACGAGTATTACGTGTGTTTATTAAAGTAAAATAAATAAATAAAAGTACTGTTCGCACATCTATATCACTTTTTTTTCATTCTACTAATTCCGTGAAGTTGTGGCAAAAGAGACCAACCAGAATACCTACTAAAGTTATCGTAGAATACGCACACGATTGTACAACGTGGAAGGGACATACCCGATAAAAATCGTACTACGGGCTATACTAGATCACTATAGTATAATGATAATAAAACAACAGGGATTAGTCGCTGTTCGTGCGTCCATAGTTTTATGTAAACAACAGCGTTGGTTGCGGTTCGGGCGTTCTACAAAATGACAAAAAAAATGTGATCCTAAGATGGTAGCGGTTCGTGCGCTCAACAAAATTACATTATTGCAGTGGTTGCGTTTCGGGATCTCTTCAATAGACTATCCTCGCTAAGTTTATTGAAGAGATCCCGAAACGCAACCACTGCAATAATGTAATTTTGTTGAGCGCACGAACCGCTACCATCTTAGGATCACATTTTTTTTGTCATTTTGTAGAACGCCCGAACCGCAACCAACGCTGTTGTTTACATAAAACTATGGACGCACGAACAGCGACTAATCCAACAACAGTCAAAAACAAAAACAAACGACATTCTCATACAAATTGCCCGGGCTGCACACTTTTTTATGGAAATACCGATTTTTATTTTTATTTTGACTGTTATTCTAATTTCTTTACACTAAGTGATCAAGTGTAGCCCGTAGCCCATGGTTCAATGTATTACGGGTATGTCCCTTCCACGTTGTATTACCTACCTTCTTTGCTGGTCTGCTTTTGATCCCGACCATTCGTAAAAGCTGGTCGAGGGAATGACCAGTCATGTTATTATATTCTATTTTGATTGCTATTCCACTGTCTCGCCCACCATTGCGCTAAAAGTGGCCTTTAGGTCTTGCGGCCCTGGGCTCTGTCTGCTTAGAGCCGCGACATAAAAATGGTTATTCTGCCCCTTTGAGGAATCATCATACAATACAATACAAATTAACTTTATTGCACCATGATAAACATAAAAAATTACAACAACAACAAGAAACAATATATAATAAATATCATCATCATCATCATCATCAGGTCTTTTTAGTCTCCACTGCACAACCGTCTCTGTACTACCAGAACTAGAGGATGTAGCCTACACTCTCCACACTGGCCAGACGGGTTGGACGTCTCATGATGTTTATAAGATTTATTTAGCTTGTATTTCCTAAGTCGCCTTCTACGATATCCACGGGAGGACTTGGAGTGGCTCTATTCTACTCTGCCGGAAACCACACGGTGAATCAAATTCTTTCACGGATAAGTACGTGACCTTGTTTTTTTTTTTTAATCGGCAACTCACTAAAAATCTCGTAAGAAAATTGAATAACAGGGAAATGTAAAAGTCATGCTTTTTTGGAACGTCATGCTTTTTTGGAATCAAATTGCACTCGTAAATCAGTAAATCTGAAATCATGTTGAGAATGGATAAGATCAATGAAAAGTGACACTATTTTGAGACTTTTTTTATTAACTGTCTTCTTCTTATCGTGTGTGTTAGTGACTAACACTAGTGTCAGAGTTTTTAAACCGCCTTAAAGGCCTCTGACATAGTAAGGTAACGACCAATGTCAAAGACACTGACCGGGACCGACGGCTTAACGTGCCCTCCTAAGCACGGATCATCTTACTTATCTGACAATCAGGTGATCAGCCTACAATGTCCTAACCAAACTAGGACAACAACACAAAGTCGTTGCCCCCGCCGGGAATCGAACCCGCGACCTCCGGGTATGAGCCGAACGCTCTAACCACTACACCACGGAGGCAGTTTTTTAACTGTACCAAATTATTTACTTTCAACAGGGAAATTAAATAAAATCCACAAAATAATAATTCATGTGTTTATTAAGACTGCTACATGACAATTTATTGCAAACTCGCTACTGCTACTCAATAAATAACTTCGCTACTTACACAATCATATCGTAACTAATGACAGATATCAATAAAAACTAAGTACGTAAGTAAGTATAATTTAAAAGATTTAAATAAAATATCAAAAAAATTTACTAGTATTTTAGATATTTTATTTCTGTTTTTATGTATTTTAAGTTCGATTTTGGTTAAGATTTTTTGTCAATTTGTTTAATTTTATTGGTTTAATAAAGAAATTTTAAAAAAGATGATACAAATTGTTACAATGAGTTTTGTAATAGTGAATTACGTCGCTGGCAATTTATTATTTACGAATCTCAAGTAACACCATGTACTTACACTGTATACCTTTAATGTTTGTATTTATTCATATTGAAAAAATGTATAACTCAATAGTGGTCTCAGTGTAAACCCAAAATGTAAAAATAAATAGCTAGGGCTAGCTCAATCTGTGTAATTTGTCCCCGTATATTTATTTATTTATTTAAAAAAATTAATAAAAAAATCGTATTTATTCTTTCAGTTGTAATTAAAATATTTTGTTAAAATATAATGATATTTGGAATTGTCAAATTTTTCCTTTTCAGATTTTCTTGAATTTCAACTTAATTTATTTTTATGGATTTATTAAAATATATCTACATTTTTATTGATATCCGTTTATATTTAAAATACAAGAAACTACTGAACCATTTAAGATATTTCCAACTAATAATTAACTTTTTACATTACATTTACTTTTATATTTACAATAGTAGGTATATTATAGCAAGTGCTTAATTAATCCCCTACTTGAAAATATGTGTTAAAAACATTTTCATGAAAAAAGCGCTAATTTTACAAGGAAACTTACGTATTAATTGAACACGTAGTTTTCTAAATTCACATATAAATTCTAAATTTACAACTATTTACAATTTTAATTTAAATTATATACAATTTATCTATTTCACTACGTTGAGATCTCATGGAATGCTACAAGAGAAGTTTTTTTTCAATACTTTAAGGCACACGTCTTACATATAAAAAATTACGCACACCAATAAAAAAAAATATTGAGATATATTGTCACATCACTTGTAACAAAGTGGTTCATTTAAAATAAAGCAATCTTTCTTCAATATTATTTAAGAACATGTAAGTTTTTTATTATTGTTTTTGTGTAATAGTAAAATAATTTGAGACAATTGCTTGTCTTTGTCTTTATTAAGTTAATTTCATTATCATTTATTAAGTTATCTTTGTCTTTATTAGGTTTATTTTCATTTTTATCAACCATTCATGAAGCAAAACCTGTTGCAAAAAGAAAAACAGACGCTATACAAATATTCCAAAGCCTATTACGTGTGCACCTTGTTATTATGTTGCAGGGCGTCGTGAGCCCTTAGTCGCAAGGCTTCAGCGCTTGCCAGGCGGGCGAGGGACGAAGACGGGGAAGGGGGGGAGGGGGGCGAGGCCGGTGCGGGCGGCTCTGGTTCTGGAGGACGGAGCGCTGGGGGCGGCAGGGCGAGGACGTACCTGTGGAGGAATGGTTAGTTTGAGAACCACTGTACAGTGGAAAAAGAGATACCTGGGCTGACCTTCTATATCTCGAAATTTCTCTAAAACTCAAAATAATATTACTTACCATGAAAATGTACATTCAGAAAGATTTTAATGAAGTTTTTATAAATATATATTTTCATGTTAATAATAAATAAATATATAGCTAGAAAACACAATAACTGAGCTAGCACCAAAGTTTAAACTTGTATTTATAGGATACTTACTCAACGATATATTATTTTAATACATAAATAAATAATCACCCAAGACCCATGACAAAAAAGGCCATTTTCCAACTTGCCCTGGCTGGAGATTGAACCCAGTACTTCCGGATTGGTGGACTAGCGTATTGACCATTACGCCTCGGAGGTTGTCAGAATATTATATTGAGTTTTAGATAAATTTTAAGATATAAGTAGAGGGCCAATCTCTCAAATCTTCCCAAGAATTTATTTCAATAGGAGGCAGCTTGTGGTTTCCGGAATAGTACAATAAGACCACTCCAAGTCCTCCCGTGGATGTTGTAGAAGGCGACTTAGAAATTACACGCTAAACGAAGCTTATACCTCTCCAACCCGTCTGGCCAGCGTGGAGAGTGAAGGCCAAATCATCTAGCTGCTCTGCCCAAGTATGGCTCCGGTAGTACAGAGAGGGTCGTACTCTTGTAGTGGAGACAAATAGACCTGATAATAAATGAATGAATAGGAGGCAACACTGGACCCGGGAAAATCAAGTATCTCTCTGTAACTACAACGCCACCGAGATCAGTAAATATTTAAAACATGTTCTCACCTGTGCAGCAATGCCCTGAACGCCGCAGCAGGTTCAGCATCGTGCCACAAGGGGGCTGGCACCCCCAAGGCCCCGAGGCCAGCTCCGAGCCCCAAGGCCCACCATTCACCCCCTGGATGACCACCGCCGCCCCACTCGCCGACTACTGTTGGACAAAAGAAGACAATGTTATTTTGATAAACACATAGTACCTGGGCGACCGAGCTTTGCTCGGTTATATCATATTCTGCGTGGAAAGAAAAACGCATGAGAACACGAAAACACGCGTTTTCCCAAACAAGACTAATCTAGATCGATTTTTTACCCCCAAAAACCCCCATATACCAAATTTTAGTGAAATCGTTAGAGCCATTTCCGAGATCACAGAAATAAATTTATATACATATAAATAAATAAATATACAAGAATTGCTCGATTAAAGGTATAAGATAATTAAACGGTAGAAAAAAGTGTGTATGTATTTCCAAAAAAAAATGCGGTTGATAGAGACATAGTACCTAATAAAGTAAGAATTTAAAAAAATGTCTAATCTCCGGAAATACTTGACGGAATCAAAGGAAACTTTTTTTTGTTTTATAGCTGTTAAGCCTGGGCAACATATAGGGTATAAATGATTTTGGAAAATGGAACACCTGACGCAGAGTCATAATGGTCCAGCTAAACTAATAAGAAATATAAAATAACGCCTTAGCAAAAGTTGTTCAGCCTGATGAGCATTTTCCAAAAATAAAGTTCACGCGTACATTTTTATTTTATTTAGTTTACAACACCAATAAAATATTTTTAGCTACCATATTTGCGCACCTTTTAAATTTTAAAAGGTGCGCAAACAGTAACTGAAAACTTGATAAAATGTCTTTACACCGATAATGTGTGAAAAACGTTGCCGTATTTAAAACCCAGATTAACCGTGTTTGTCCCAATATAGCCGTTTACAGGGCAAACAGGCAGGTGCGACATTGACCGCTGTTTACTTTGACCGGTGATAGTGAACAATGTTCATTGTTGATTATCACCTGGTGCGTTATCGATTAACGATTTGTAAATCGAATTGTCAACTTTTTTCATGTTTTATTTATTTCGGATATAACTTTACAGGATAATTCCTAAAAGGCGAAGATTAGTGACGTTCCAAGATGGAGATGTTTGCAACAAAGTGGTAAATTCCAGAATGAGGATGCGGACTGGGTAAAAGATATGTTATTTTATTTAGTCCGTCAACTAGATTATCAAAAAATAAAGGACCCATATATTTTGGTTTGGCAAAGTAGCAAAAATTCACAAAGATACGCTTCGAATTTTCGGAGTCTTTTTCTTATCGTGTGTGTTAGAGACTAACACTAGTGTCAGAGTTTTTAAACCGCCTTAAAGGCCTCTGACATGGTTTAAGGTTACGACCAATGTCAAATACAATGACCGGGACCGACGGCTTGACGTGCCCTCCGAAGCACGGATCATCTTACTTATCAGACGATCAGATAATCAACTTACAATGTCCTAACCAAACTAGGACAACAACACAAAGTCGAGCGATTACCAAAAATTTAGATAGAACATTGGCTAACACCTCGCTACACTGAAAAAAATAATGGCTAAGCATTTAACAAAGTTGCTTGTTTGAAAAAAATATGATTAAATCATTCAAGAAAATATCAAAAACAACAATTGACGATTTTTCTTCACAATAAAGTTAATATGTTTGAACGTCTATCAATTCGAATATGTTAAATTAAACAATTTTACTTGATTGATGTTAGGTCTATCAACGACTTATTTAGATCAATCAAGTTGCTTTATCATTATTACTCATTAGAATTAGTTCAGCTCAATAAGTTTTGTTTCATTTAAATCATAAACGTATTTATTGCAATTATTGTAAAATTATTGATTGTATAAGTTTCTTTTTTAAATTCAAAATCAAAACTTTGTATGAACAAATACGCGCTTTTTTAATTGAAAAATGCAAGTAGACATTTAAAACAACATATCTTCGTCAACGCTCCTTGGGCGCACCGTTCAAGTCCGAACGAGTTCAGTTTCTTGGGAAGATTGGCACGCGCGCTGCTCCGTCCGTGTAAAAATTGTGAATTGTTAATTATTATTAGTTATTTGTTCAGTGAAAGAGTGTACCACTGTGGTGGTGGTGAACCTATTGATCAATGGAAGACTCTGAGGTCTTATGTTTACTAAAAGCCTGGGGGCTTCCAGAACTGGGCCCTGTTTTCGCTAGTAAGTTACTACTTTTATGCCTTATTCTTTTCCACACGTAAATTGGTTCGTTTTGTATATTACTATCAATGATCCTTCATGCTAATGTTACAGAAAACAAAATTAACTTACAAGCCCTGTCGGCCCTAACACCTGAAGATATTAGGGAAATCATTCCGGAATTGGGGCCTAGAGCTGTCCAAGTAACCACAATCCAAACCTCATAGTCGCTGGTCGTTCTTACTTGTGTTGGAGACATACACAGAGAAACTTTCAGCTTTTATAAAATAACGAAGATCTGGCCGTCGTGGGCTCTTGGGCTATTAGTTTCCTAATATTAGATGTTTATGACTTCAGAAACGAACGGAGAAAACCGGAATCTCGCGGATATACTAAGTTTACCAGAACTTATATAAGCCCCAACGTAGAAAAGCTGCCAAGTAATTCTACGACTCCCAGCTCTAGTCCTCCAGCTACAAAACGGAAGAAGACAGGTCAGAAGGGAACAGAAAAGTCTTGAAGAAAAAGAAGAATAAAGTCTTGTTTTCCGTATTTATAAAAACGTAGGGCACATCGTTCGGTGCACTTGACTATGGTAATAACCTATTAGAGAAGTTTATTTTAAAAGAGACTGCTAGGATATAAGGATTTAAATAAAAACCCGTTTAAATATTAATTTGATGTGTTTTATTATTTATTTATTATGTACCTTTACAGTGTATCTTAGGAGTATCACATCAGAGCCACAGGTATGATCAGCCAGTGAAACTGGATAGGTTTTGTACTACTTTAAATTGGAAAACATCTGATTTTAAGTCTTACAAAATAAAGTAGGTATATATTATAGTTTTACTGACTAGTCATGTTCTGATGCTCTAATGTGGTATTTCTGGTACACGGTATCTTTTCTACAATAAATACTTGCACTTTGCAAATAAGTACCATATGTACTTGAATAATAACTTAGTTGATTCTAATCAGAGCACTTGGTTACACTGTCAGAGAAAATATTTATCTTTAATAGTATGATAAATATAGAAAACCATACATTATGAACGCAGCAATATATACTTCTTTAATCAAAACAATAATATATTTAAAATCAATTATGTTTATATATGTTCAATTAGGTATTCTTATAAAAACAATCTTTTTTAAGATTTGATTCTAAACAGAACTCAATAAGATCAATCAAGGTACTTGTTTTGATTATTAATTTTCATTATTGAATTTAATATATGACAATGTTACAGTCAACATCAAATTAAGTTGAGACTATCAAGGTCTTATTCAAATGCACAAAGGGCCGGTGTTAAAATTAATAATCATATTCGATTAAACTGATCATAACTTGTTTAAATATGATATGCCTGCTTGTTTCGTTTTTAATCAAGAAAACTTGATTATTTGGATCACAATACTTTATGCGCTCGTATATAAACAAGTTACTTGATAGCAGTTAACATATTCTTGATGTATATAACCAATCTTTTTTTTCAGTGTATAAACTGCTTTAACATTGCTTCTAGAATCATTCAAATGACTCGCCTTTGTACTTACTTTATTTAAAATTTACTTGAATTATTAGTTACATTTGAGTAGTTATGTCATTAAAGAAGTATTATTTTATCGTATTTTATAAAAGGATGTTTGAAAAAGGCGTCAAAAGTACTATGATCTATTCATTATTCTTAAATATTAGCTAACAGATACAAAAAAAAACACATTAAACACCTCAGTAAAGAAAGAAATCTAGCGTATAATATTACTTCTCTTTAAAGTAAATAACGATAATAATTACGAGTTAAAATATTTTGATAATAATCAAAATGTGACAAGTCGAATCGAAACGAATGGTAAATCGATTAAAAATTAAAATAGGGCTATTATAGGCTTCGGAAACGAGGTGTGTAACAACAAACGAAAAATAAATTACGCTTATTAAGGCCAGTGGTACTCAAACTCACTTGAGACAAGCAGAGATTGTTTGAAACCTCTAGTTTAAAATGTAAGTAGTTGGCACTGTTTCTAAATCCTTCTCGTATTATAGTGCGTAGTTGTGTTGTAACGGTCGTAAGTGCATTTATACTTATGCTACGTAAGTATTTAGAGATTGTTAAACACATATTTTTCCAATACGTCTAAAAATATTTTCCCTATTTTATTTAAACATCTATTATAAACCAACTATTGTCTAAGAAACTATTAAGAAACACTCTAAGAAAAATTTAATGATCGTAGCATTGCAATTACATTATAGCCCTACTGGCGCGTTATAATAGCGTGGCTTCTTAATTTTAAAATCTAATTATAAAAGAAACTTCCTATAAACTGATTACGTTTTCTAGGACAGTGTAGGACAAGTCCTCTGGCTGCTCTGGCCAAATATGACTCTGGTAGTACAGGAAGGGTCACGCTCTTGCAGTGGAGACAAAAAGACCTAATGATTAAGATGATGATGATACGTTTTCTTTCTAAACGAAATTTTAAAATCTAAAAAACTAAATTTTACTCTTTAAAATCACATGCAAAGAGGAAATTGTATTAATACAAACAGTTTGAAGACCACTGTCCTAACCGACGGCTGGTAGTGACAAACAGATAATGACTGTTAACTACACGTATAGCTATTAAATGAACATTAGTGAGCGATACATGTTTTTATTCATAAATACAAATTATGAAGATAATTTATACTGATTTTGGAGACTATCGGATAGATTGTTATCAATTCAAGGAAATTATGTATTAATATTGATGAAGTATTGAACTATTTTAAGTTTTTTAGTATCTACTACATGTACAAGCTGTCTAAGTGTGTGTACGGTATTATTTGTTAGTGTAATAAGTCTGTTATCATCATCAGGCATAGATTTAGAAGGTATAAGATGGATATAGAGTATTGTAAAATGTGACCAAAAACGAAATATTTCTGTGTAACTTTTTATGGGTTGTATTTGTACCTAATACACAAACTATGGGTAAAGCAGTACGATACCATCTTTCCAGTATAAGATAACTTATAAATTAACATAGTTTAAAATATGGAACATCAAATTTTGTTCCATATTGTAAATGTTCGAGCCAGGGTGACAATGCGTAGCATGTTTTGTATGAAAACTTGTCTTATTGTCAAATTGATGCTATCTCTTTTGCTCTTATGAAGATGACACTAAACATATTATCTGTCGCACTCGGCTAGTGCAATTTTTTTACGCAGTAAAAAAAATCTACTTCTATGTCATCAGGTATTTTTGTCTCCACTGCAGGAGCACAGGACCCTCACTGCACTACCAGAGCCATACTTGGATAGAACAACCAGAGTACTTTGGCCTACACTCTCCTTGATGTTTATTTATAAGCTTTGTTTAGCTTGTATTTCCTAAGTCGCCTTCTACGACATCCACGGGAGGACTTCGAGTGGCCCTGTTTTACTCTGCCAGAAATCACACGGCAATAACTCTGGTTACAAATTGGTATCATTTTTATTTAATAATACTTACATGTTATAAAATATATAATAAAACGTAGTCTGTGCAATAAAAAGGGATTTTTGTAAATTGATCCCGTAAGAGGTTGAAATGAGGGTCAAAAGTTAGAAATGTAAAAAATAAGATACTTAGCTCACGGGTCAAAACAACTGTATTAGTATATTTTATAATTATTTTTTAAATTTATTTTTTATTTTTTAAATTTATTATAGTAAAATAGGATTGCAAATTTGTATGAAACTCAATTATATGAGTATATAAAACAACACAACAGCGGGAAAATGTAAGAAATGACAAAAAAATTACCACATGGGCAAAATCGAAGGACCTAATCCGTCCACATTATTACAGCATTACCTTGTACTGTAATATTGTCTTTATAGCATTAACTACAAAATATAGTTTCATAATCTAAAATTCAAAGACATAATGACTATACAGGTGTGAAGTTAGGGTGGGCGCAGATTACATCGCGATCGGTGAGTAGTTAGCGGTAATTGTCACCGATATGTTAACTACCTTAGATAGGGTTGGTACTTTAGCGATAGGCAAACATATTTCAATTTTAAGTGATTTTGTTTGAATCAGTGTTACAAACACGTTCACAGAAGAGCTGGTAATGGAAGACTTTCTTTAAAAAAAAAAATACACCCTACACGTAATGTAGGTAAATTATACTCATTGACGTGTAAAAGTGCCTGTTAGGCGATTAACACACTGCACCGCGCCGTGCGTAGTGCGGGGCCGCCATACAAAAACGACGCGCGGAGACGCGGTGTTAGTGTGTTGTATGCGTGTTTTCTATACAAATAGAGTTACTTGCATACAGTGCGACCCCGCATCACGCACGCGTTGCTGTGTTTTAATCACATAAAGGACTTAATACTAAATAAACAATAATTTTGGATTTTGAATCTTTGAATAGAGTCAGAAGGTAAATGACTAGGTGGCAGAACGATAATATTCGTCTGAATCATCTTCATATCAGCCACAGGAAGTGCACTGCTGGACTTAGGCCTTCCTCAAGGATTTCCAAAACTGAATGCGGCCTGCATTCAGCTTACAATCGGCTGTTTTGGAAATCCTTAGTGGAAGTTAACAAGTGATTGATACTACGAGTATTATTCACACTGTGTTGATACTTTTGTGTGTGTGTGTGTGTGTATATATAAGTGTTGTCCGGCGCGCATCGTGGGCGTTACTGCATATGAGCATGGTAGTTAGTTTACTTGGGCATTTTGTGTTTAAATACAGATTATAATAGGCTGAAAACTTTGAATTAAAAAAAAAATATTTTGATATTTTACAAACTAAAACCAACATTTTCCAATTGCTTTGGTATTCCTATGCTATCTCAAGAATATATTATAATAGATATTTTCTCATACGGACTAAATACCGAATTCGTGCTGAGGAAACACGCCCTTAATATACCTCAGCAGTAACAACCCTACCAAATCCGAAAACTAACCATTCGATACGTATCAGTAAATTGGGCCTATAATCTTTGGAATTCGTTATTTATCCATATTTTATTAGAGTATCCAAACAAAGCATTATATTTATATCTTATTATTGTATCGTTTTAATACATAACCACGCCTAATTGGCTTTTTGGTGTGTGTATAAATAATTATAAAACTAACTACATTCACTCTAATAATAAATATATAGGGACAAATTACACTGATTGAGCTAGCCCCAAAGTAAGTTCAAGACTTGTGTTATGGGATACTAACTCAACGTTACTATATTTTATAACAAATACTTATATAGATAAACATCCAAGACCCAGGACAATTTGAAAAAGGTCATTTTCAAACTTGTCCTGACCGGGGATCGAACCAAAGACCTGGGTGGCGGACTATTGGTGACCACTGCGCCATGGATGTCGTCAACAATAAAGGTACTCACCGTGTTCATGATGCATGAAGGGCGCATGATCTCTCCCCAAAGCCTTTTCTCGTTTGCGCCATTTTGCCCGCCGATTTTGAAACCACACCTGGAACAAACATTACAAGTAACAATTTGTTTCAACTTCAACTTTTCCGTGCTTTGAAGGCGCGCTCATCGTCATTTTTTTTTTCTCCTCTGCAGAAGCACGACCCTTTTTTACTTTATTAATTAGAGATTATCAAAATTATGTTAATAATTTATTAGGAACTGATTTAACGAGTATTTTGAGGATAGAAATATATTAATGTGCTTGAATTTACAGATGACAGTTTCATTTATCGCATCATCTTCATCAACTAGATTCGTCTTCACTGCAGGAGTACGACCTTCTCTGTACTACCTGATCCAGACGGGTTGGAGAGGTCTCATGATGTTTATAAGCTTTGTTTAGCTTGTATTCCCTAAGTCGCCTTCTACGACATCCACGGGAGGACTTGGAGTGGCCCTATTCTACTCTGCCGGAAACCTCACGGCAAAGAACACAATATAATAACGTTTCTTTTTAAGATTCTTAAATTCATTATTGCAGAAAACCCGTTTTTTACGCACATTTGCAAAAAACAGCCACTTTTGACTATTGTGTAAAGAAAAGCTTCACGTTCTCACTTTAAACTGTAAACAGTAGCTCATAAAATAGTTTGAAGGGTTATCTAGGGCTTGATGAAGACATAATTTTAAATGACATCTCCGTCGCATTTCAAAAGATTTATTTTAAATGGGGGCAACACTGGACCTCTGAAAATTCACCAAGAAACCGTGACGTCATAAGTCTATATTTCGTGCAAATCCCAATATCATATAGAAAATGTTAGTTTCACGTTTAAAAAAAGTATCTTATTTGAGTTGTTAAAAAGTAGCGAATTCCATAAAATCCTGTGCATAAACGATAGAGTGCAAAAAGCCAGCGATTTCACTCCACGATAAAACCGCTGGTTCTTCCAACTTTAACAGTCTTTTAATTTTTTTATTGTGTAATTGTTGGCAATTTGACTCCCCTCCCGCGCCCCGCCACTCCCCCCTCTTTCGCCCGCGACCGACTACAATAGGACGTAATGAAAAGCAATTACGCATACGTGGTTTCCATTCCTACCCTCAAGTATGGCAATAACGACCTTATATCACATGGAATATAGACCAATTTTAATTAATAAACGGCAGAATAGAAACAAATTGAGCTGAGTAGTCGCTAATAAAAGACATTGTTAAGAAAAATTGGTGTAATTTCATAATTTTCGAATGAAGCTGCTCTGCTGTGCACTTTGTTAGAGAATTTTAAATTGTGTTTAAATGGTTGGGAACATTAGGCTTTTTAGTCAATTTTGTTATGAAGTCCCTTTAAATTATCAAATAAGAAATAGTGAAAAGTTCCACGCGAGCCGGACCAGGTCGCCGGTTCGGGTCTCGGCTGGTTACACTGCCATGCTCTTCTAACTCATAACCGGTCACCGGTTCAAGTCTCGCATGGTACTTTTTCAACATTTCTTATTTTTTTTTCTTAGTTTGAACAAGTAACTACTGCATCATTTCTAAAAACTATATCTCTTTAAATGATTTTCTTTGCCATTCAATAATAATAAAAAAAGCGACGGGTTGCACTCTGGGAGTGCCGGCAGAAGTGAAAACTTGAATATTAACGTTGTGCATTTTTGATATACGAAACAGCAGGCGCAGGCATACATTTTCGCCGCGCCGTAGAAAGAGAGGGGGATACTCCCTCTCCTACGCCACGCCAGATGTCTACTCTCCATCCGTCTTACGAATTTTCGATCAAGTCACGTGTCCTGACGCGAGTTTAACATTTTTTACCCATTCCAAAAAAAGTGCACAACGCCGCTAAAGAAGTTTTCACTTCAAAAATAAACTACAAGTGCGTAAAAGTGCCTGTAAAGGTATAATTACTGACCGAACATTTAAAGCTTTAAATCCGCTGTCCGTCTGTCTGTTACCTGCTTGTATCTGATAAACCGTGATAGCTATAGTATATTATTACTCTGTGTTATTAGACAGTAAAAATTTTCACAGTTGATGTGTAACAACAAATACTAAAAACAGAATGAAATAAATATTTTAGTGGAGCTCCCATACTTCAAACGTGATTTTTTATAGATTATCGTACGGAACCCTTCATGTGCGAGTCCGACTCGCACTTTGCCTGAGTTCAAAATAAAGTGTCACCAACGCAGGCGCAACCGTACAAGTTTCTGTCCTTTGTAGATCCATCGTAGCGATTTCGTAGCACTGTGCTACGACAGCTATGGCGTAGCTTCTATGCTCGTAGCAAATATAATTTTCTTAGAAATCTTTACTCTTTACTGAATGCATTTGTTTGAGGGGATACATTACTTTTCCGGTATCCAGTGCTGTCCCCATTTGAAAGGAAACAGAGATATCATTTAAAATTGTGTCTTAATCAATAAAATTTGCGGAAAATGGCTACTTTTGGCTAATGTGCATAGAAAAGCAACACGTCTCACTTTAAACTATAAATATAAATTAGTTTGAAGGGTTATCTAACGCTTCATCAAGGCACAATTTTAAATGATATCTCCGTTTTATTTCAAATGATTTATTTTAAATAAGGGCAGCACTGAACCCCGAAAAATTCTCGTAGCCCCTTAATACTCTTGTCTAAAGGAAAATTTTATATGTTTAATGGTTCTATTAGGAAATACTCTTGTCTAATGGTCTTCGTTTAATGGTCCTATTAGGAAAAGGTAGTAATTGCTGTATATGTCATGTTTTCTCATTCTTATCATTACTTCCATACTAATGCATACTAATATTATAAATGCTAAAGTGAGTTTGAATATTTGTTTGTTTGTAACCACTACACGCTTCAACCACTGAACCTATTTATTTGATATGAATATAGTAGATACCCAAGGAAGGACATTAGAAAGTTTTTATCCCGAAATTCCCACGGGAAATGAAGGCCACGGGCACCGCTATCATAAAGATCTCTGTATTTTTTTGTAAATACCCGAAGTATCTTAGTCTGTTTCAAAAATAAATTTATCTTATACCTTTAAACGAGCAATTCTTGAATATTTATATATTTATAAATTTCTGTGATGTCGAAAACGGCTCTAACGATTTCGCTGAACATTGGTATATGGGGGATTTCGGGGGTAAACAATCGATCTAGATTAGTCTTATGTTTGGGAAAACGCGTGTTTTCGAGTTTTCATGCGTTTTTCTTTCCACGCAGAATATGGTCGTTAATTTCGTCGCGCCGGCCGCTATCCGTTGGCTCAGCGGTTAAGGATGCGGACCGCTAGAAAGAGTGTTACGGGTTCGAATCCCACTCGGTGACTTACTTTTGTTTTTTTTTATGTTTAAGTTTATTTATAATTTTTTATTTTGTATTGTTTTTAGACAAGTTTAAAAAAATGTAGTTCATGTTTGAGATGTAACCGAGCAAAGCTCGGTCACCCAGGTACTTTATTTTTATAATGAAAAGTTTTCTTTTTTCTCCCTCTTCCCAACCCACAAGAAAAACCATCTAATTCACCTCAAGAACTGGCACGACACCCAATTAAGTCGAAACTCAATTAAACCACTATCAACTAGAACCAAAACCAATACCAAATAAAGAACGCCATCGAACCACCACTTCAAAATTTATTAGAACCTCAAGATCTAAATTTCTACTTCAAACTTTTCACTCGAAAATCAACCGTATTCAAATCGCTACAAATCCCAATTTCCTTTGTCTTACTAACTTGACTTTAATGAATATTGATGAAGTTAAAATAGACCGTATTGAAATAGAATTAGGGTAGGTATTAGATTGAAGGATGGTCGTTTGGCGGTAAGCATTCTATGAAGTGGATTTAAAGCAATTTGCACTGAGTAGAGTGTGATTTAAGAACCGCGCAACCCTAGTATTAAGGGCTGTCAAAAATACTTGTGGTTTTAATAAGAGATTAAGTTGTAGTCTTAAGACTAGCCAAAGGTCGCGATTTCATTCGCAGACTTTATGAAAATGCTCATCAGGCCGAACAACTTTTGCTAAGGCGTCATTTTATATTTTTTTATAGTTAAGCTAGACTATATTATGGTTCTGCATCAGGTGTTCATTTTCTAAAATCAATTATATTCAAAATCCAAAAAATTCTATAAAACAAAAACAGTCTCATTCCAATCCGGCCAATAGTTCAGGAGATTAGCGTGTACAAACAGACAAACAAACAATCATTTTTTGTAAATTATTACTCTATGACTATGTCTCCATCGCTCCAAATATATATACGACCGCTCCATCTTTTCCTGTTGATGCCAATTCTTGTTTGTTTGAAATATTTTGTCGGTGTCTACTTGTCAGGTGGACCCTTCGAAATGTTATCAAAATCTGTTATGTAGTTTAGCGTTGAAGTCGGTTTTTAGTTTTGAAAAAAATATATAATTATTGGTAATGGCTAAAAGAGGCCTTTGAGTCTTGCTGCCTTGGGCTCTCTGCTTAGAGCCCAAGACTCAAAATGCTCTATCTGTCCCATTAGGGATAAAGACGTGATAGTATGTATGTTAGTCTTAATTTTAGCAACTCAAGATAAATGTAAAAAAAAATAACAATAACATTAATCCAATATAATGACTTGACAGCCCTATATCACACTAAGATACAATTCACCTCTAATGAACTTTATCACAAAGGCGCAAGGCGCAAAATAGTATAACCCATCGTTATATACAGGGTGGCTACGTGTGAATTGCACTCCTTTTGAGCACTGCATTGAGACATGTACTCGAGATCTTTTTGGCATTCGATATTAATGTCAATAGACTATTATTCGCCCACTGGTGGGAAAGATATCACGTCATTAACCCTAATGCAGTAGACAAAGCATTTTGGGTCTTGCGACTCTAGCAGACAGAGCTGTAACGATGTAACGAACTTCATGTTCTTGCCCACCTCCTTTCTATCATTTCATTATTTTAAAATTTCATTACTTAATTTGATTTTTATATTCAAGACATTCCTTGCTCATCATTTTTGACTCATTCCACTTTCGCTCCTGTTACGAATCTATTTATCTGTGCATATATACACGGTGATTTTTCATCGGTTTTGAAGCCGAAGGCCACTTCATAGGCATCGTTAGTAAAACCTAATCCAAAAAAAATTCTGAAGTAATTTTTTTTTACCAAAACTCGAAAGTAAAATGGTGAGATCAATTAGTAGTAGTATTAATCTTATGACATACAGAAATTTGGATTAAGTATATGGATAAAGGAATTTATTTACTATATGACATTTTTTTTCCAAAACCAATGAGAACTCAGCGTGTATATATCTGTGTGAATATATCTGATGTTTTTGTAATTTCTTGTAACAGTTTATTGTATAATAAATATCTATAAACCGACCTCTACAAACATGTAGGAACACACCTTACTAGCTGGGACAGGTTAAGTTCCTAGTTTCCTCCGCGGTAGGTATTAAAAACGCAAGTACGTACGGCGGCCTCGCCGGCGTGGCTAATCAGTGCGCCAGAAAAGGTAAGCGTTACGCGATAGAAAGAGACGGAATGTCTAGGTGAATATAACTGTAGGTTATTAGCGTTGTGCGATCTGAATTGAACTTAGTTATTTAGTAGCGAGAGTCGCTATTCCTTTCATTGATTGATTTTCGGAGGGAATCTTCTGTACTTGTACTATTATGTATTCTGTGGGTCAGTTCAGACTATAGTTCTCCTTATCGTTTTCGATATGGGCGACCTCGAACAAGAATATCATTGGTGGGTAGCGTTGTTTCTAGCGTGAGACCTAATGTGGCTCGCTAGACCAAATTTTGTTTTTATACCCAGTTCGGACAGAGAGCGCAGCGGAGAGGATTTTTTCTGTCACTCGAAAATGAACTTTAATTATATTAGCATAAACTGCAAAACGCGCATACTCGCGCAGACTCGGGACCGCGTGAGCATTTTGTCATGTTTAAACGCTTTAGGCTACACGTCTTATTTTCAATTGAGTTAGTAAATTGCTCGGTCGTTTTTCCTCCCTGTCTGTACTAACCCTTAGCGTGATACAAGGCGAAACTATTAAAAAAAGGAATCTAAATAGTGATGAGTTGCTGTTGCCACATCGGCTAAATTAACATGATTCGCCGTTCCCTCCATCGGCTTCTCCAATCGGTATTCACGGAGATATAAAAGAACAGTAGTAACAGTACACACATACATTCTAAATTTATTCTTATCTCCCAGACAGAAGTGTAGAACAAGACGCTTGAATTTACGTCCATAATCATACATACATAACATCACGCCTGTTTCCCACAGCGGTAGGCAGAGACTACGACCTTCACTTGCCACGATCCTGACAAACCTCTTTTGTTTCATCTACACTCATTAATTTCTTCACACACTGTTCTGTTACGGGTACTTTTTACCTCTCCTTTTAGAACGTCTGCAATTTGGTCGCAGAATGTTAATGTCCGTAATCATAGATATTAAAACATAATAGAGCAAATAACCTTTTAAAGCCTGCATCCAACCTCCAGCTCCCTCCACAAGTGTCCGCCGATTACTCCCCCCTCCTATCCTCCCCTCCGTAATTATTACCGAATTGCAACGACGAGGGTACTTCTCACTAAATCTAGCTTAATTTTAACCTTTGTTGGTGAGTACTTGATTGGCCCTATCTTGCCCTTTGTGCATTTTGAGGTCGGATTAAAGGGTTAAATATCTGTAAGTTACTTAATAAAACGTAAAATATAATCTATTCTAGTCGGTCAATCAGACAAGTGTTGTAATAAACATGTTTTTTAAATAAATAATAATATGCAATTAATCATTAATTAGTAGATGATTCATTCATTATAATTGATTAAATAATGTTTTTACTAATTAATGCCTAATTACTTATAACAATTAAAACTTGTTATTGGTTTAAATAATTAAAAACATCATTTAAAAAAAAACTGCGGCGCCTAGTCTTGAGACGACTATTCAATTTTATCTTAGAATTTTTGTCTCTTCTGTTATCAAAAGTGTTCATTGACCGACGATGTCCCAAATATTAGAAGCGCGTTATAGGCAAAGGTGATGTTGTTTCTTGAGTGTGTTGATAGCTAATATGTTCTAAGAAGGCATAAATGTCGGGAGTCTAATTTTAAAATTTCACTTTTTTTAAATTGACCTTCATGCCTAACTTAGATACGAGATTCGTGGTTTTTTTTTTTTTTTTTTTAATATAATCGGGCCAGGATTTTTCTAGTCAAACCACTCGATATATCTTTCGACATACTACATTTGATTAAAGTACGTCTCATTAATTAAAAAGATGGGTGCAGATATTTTCTGATCTTAGACCAATACTAGTGTTAGATTTTTCGATGAAAGTGGTATTAGTTGAAAATGACCGTATATGAATACAAACTGCGAGGTAAGAACAAGTCGTGCCTAATCAAACTCATGCCCCACAGACTTTGAGCCAGGGGGGTAACTCTAAAAGCAGTACGCAAGACGGACGTTACTGCGTATCCGCGTTTCAGTGTCAAGCAACATTGAGCGCTAACGTATGATGATAAAGTCTAATTCGGTTTGAAATACAAATAAGACGACACTATCACACTAACGTATTTTTTTATGAAGTAACCTCCACCGCTTTAATTTTAGCATCATCATCAGGTCCCTGTGTCTCCACTGCAGGAGCACGACCCTCTCTGTAATACCCGAGCCAAACTTGGCCAGAGCTGCGAGAGGTCTTGGCCTACACTCTCCACGCTGGCCAGACGGGTTGGAGAGGTCTCATTGATGTTTATAAGCTTTGTTTAGCTTGTATTCCCTAAGTCGCCTTTTACCACATTCACGGGAGGTCTTGGAGTGGCCCTAATCTACTCTGCCGGAAACCACACGGCGAATACGCAAATAATACATGGCATAATTTTAGCAGCAGGATGCTTATTGCCCCATTCGAGAAAAAAGATCCAAGCTCTGGGATTAAAACTCATTCAAAAATCTGTCTTGTCATTAAGCCGTATAATTTCCTCCCAAGATATCATTTGATCCCCGAAGTGCATAATCTGCACCTCAGTGTCTACAAGTGCATTCATCAGTGCACATTCATACTAAATCTGACGGTGATTAAAATTTGAGCATTATTTGGTTTTGAGACTTAAATGGGAGATTTGAAATTAACGTTAATGCGAGGTATTAGGCTCTAGGTGAGCATTGGTAGATTTCATAAAAGCCCTTATTACAAATTAGCCGAAGCTCGCGACTTCGTTCGCGTGGACTTTATGACTCGGAAAATGCGCGTCAGGCTATATAACTTTTGCTAAGGCGTTATTTTTAAATTTCTTATAGTTTAACTAGACCATTATGGTACTGCAGTATTTGGTCTCGACTTGATGAAATGGTAGTCCCACCGAAAATCAAGGATCTGCTAAAAGCCGTCTACAAGAAATATTCTTGCAAGGTAGCTCACGACGGTTTGCTGTCGGCAGACATCGCGGTTCATGCAGGTGTTAGACAGGGCTGTTTATTATCACCTCTGCTTTTCCTCATCGTGTTGGATGGTATTTTGCATAAAGTGAATGAAGGCAAGCGAAGAGGTATAGAGTGGGGGTTAACGGACCAGCTGGACGACCTAGACTATGCTGACGACCTTTGTCTGCTTAGCCACAAACACGGTGATATGCAATCCAAGCTAGCTGACCTTCAGCGTGAAGCAGGGAACGTTGGACTTAAAGTTAACGTGCAAAAGACCCAGGAGATGCGTATAAAGGGAAAGAATTTGCTGCCATTAACGCTCGGAGAAAAACAAATACAGCGCGTGCAGCAGTTCACGTACCTTGGTAGTGTCGTGTCGCAATGTGGAGGAACTGAAGAGGATATCAAATCGCGAGTTGCTAAAGCTAGGGCCACTTTTGCGCAACTACGTCCCATATGGCGTTCTAGGAAACTCACTCGTAGAGTGAAGCTCAAAATCTTTCGTTCCAACGTAAAAACAGTCCTACTTTATGGGTGCGAAACGTGGAAGGTCACCAAAGACATCACGCAGCAGATCCAAGTCTTCATAAATCGCTGTCTTCGACAAATATTAGTTATCTTTTGGCCTGATAAGATTTCTAACGAACGCCTGTGGCAGCTCTGTGGCGAAACACCGATCGATCACCAAATAGCGCATCGCAAATGGACATGGATTGGCCACACGCTCAGAAGGGATCCCACTCACATTCCAAGGCAGGCCCTAGAATGGACTCCTCAAGGCAAGAGGAAGCGTGGTCGGCCAAAGCAGACCTGGCGACGGTCGGTAACAGCGGAAATGAAGACAATTGGGCTATCCTGGCCTGAAGTGAAGCGCGTTGCTAAAGACAGAACGAGATGGAAAAGTACTGTAGCGGCCCTCTGCCCCACCCAGGGGACATAGGACAATAAGTCAAGTAAGTCATTATGGTACTGCATCAGGTGTTCCATTCTCCAAAATCATTCATCAATCATTATAACCTTTTGCCCAAGCTTGATAGCCATATAACAAAAAAAATTTTTTTTGATTCCGTCCAGTATTTCCGGAGATTAGCGTGTTCAAAGAGATAGACATTTTTTTAAATTCTTTCTCCCCTTACTAAGTATGTTCCCATCACTCCATTTTTTTTTGAAATAGTATATTTAATGAACAGACACATTTTTTTCACTGTTTTATTATATGCATATCTAATACATATAAACGAGCAATTCTTGTATATTTATATGTATATTTCTGTGATCTCGAAAACGGCTCTAAAGATTTCGCTGAAAATTGGTATATGGGGGTTTTCGGGGGTAAACAATCGATCTAGATTAGTCTTATGTTTAGGAAAACGCATGTTTTCGAGTTTTCATGCGTTTTTCTTTTCACGCAGAATATGGTCGCTAATTTCGTCGCGCCGGCCGCTATCCGTTTGACTCAGTGGTTTAAGTATTGTTTTTAGACAAGTTTAAAAAAATGTAGTTAATGTTTGAGATGTAACCGAGCAAAGCTCGGTCGCCCAGGTACTAGATTATTATGTGTACTGTGTACATAAGTACTTACTTGATGAGTAAAGATTCTTCTCTCTTATATTTAAAAGCTGGGCTCTTGTCGTTGGAGTGCTTTCCATGTCCCTCTTCCTTCCGCTAAGTTCTTAACCAATGATTAATCAATAATAAAAAAGGTCTAAAAAGAGTAATGTGAACTTAAGCAAATAAAATGTCACAAAATAATGTCACTTATCATTGACCATATATATTTTGTCCGTGATTTTAGATTTATTCATGCGAAAAACAGATATTAAGAGCACTATGACGTCACAGGTCACAGCCCAGTAATTCATACAAAGCAAGTTGTGAATAATGCCATTATTACACTATATTTATTACTTGCAGCCTTTCTCGTGTCCATTTAAGCACTAAAACCAAATAGCCACTAACTAGTGTGAGTGGTGCGTAATGAACGGGTTTTAAGGCGATGCACACAATGGTCTGCTAATTCGCGCGTCATTATGCTCTCGTGTGAACAGCCCTAATGTTTGCAGCGTCCGTCACCTCCGCTTTCAGGGCTGGCGCGAAGAAGAAAATTAAATAAAGCATAACGTATTGTTTTATAAATATATACAACGTTGAAGGGACATGCCCGTAATAAATCGAACCACGGGCTATACTAGATCACTGTAGTATAATGAATTAAAATAGCAGTCAAGAAACAAAAAAAAAATTGGCGTTTCCATACAAAAGATTTTTAGCCGCCTGGGCAAGTATGGGTTTTTTTACTGTTATTTTAGTTTTATTATACTAAAGGGATCTAGTATAGCCTGTGGTTCGATTTATTACGAGTATGTTCCTTACACGTTGCATATTAATCTCCAGTTATAAACAAATCTAGAGAAGAGTTGCACTTCTGTACAAAAAAAACATAAAGTTCTATGAAGTTGAAGCCCCTTTCATTGTGATTTGGGCGAAAGCTTATAGGAACTTTATTTCTTTATTTTAACGTTTCTATTTGATCAGTTACTATACTCCCTATATTTAATTATTTTTTAAAGTATTTCAGGACAGAAGAATTTTGTTCGATAAAATAGAAAACCTAACGTTGGTAGCCCTGCTCTAAAGATTAGCACACATTAACAACAAACAATTATCAACTCTAGCTAATTGACCGCCATTTTAATCACAATAGTCTTGTATTGTGACGTCATTTTGTTGCATTCTATCTATATATTTTGATTATAATTTTGAACCTCCGGCTGCTCTGGCTAAGTATGGCTCTAGTAGTACAGAGAGGGTCGTGCTCCTGCAGTGGAGATAAAAAGACCTGATGATGATGATTTTGATTAATCACTCTACAATCTACATTCTCCAACAACTTTTGTTTTTTTTTAAATTCTTTAGGAAGGACAAGATTTTAATTTCATATATTTTTTTAGTTTGTACTTGGAGTTAATTTAAATTATATAATATTGAAATATGAAATAAATATCACAAGTGTTATTAAAATAGATTACCTGACGTCGGTGTTACAATAAATAGATTACAAACTGCATACAAAAAACGTTAAATTAAATAGATTACCTGACGTTGGTAGCCCTGCCAACCGATTAGCTCTCATTACCGACTCTAGCTAATTGTCAGCCATTTTAATCACAATAGTCTTGTATTTTAAGTGACGTCATTTAGCTGCATTTTAGCGCCGCGCGGATTTAAAACACTTAAATGGTGCTAACAATTATTATTCTATTTTCTTGAGAAAGATTACCATTTCAGCCGCATGACGTCCACTGCTGGACATAGGCCTCTCCCAAAGATTTCTAAAATGACCGATCTAGAGCGCTTTTTTTCCAGCGCCTTTCAGCGACCTTGGTCAGGTCGTCAGACCACCTTGTGGGTGGGTGTCCTACGCTTCACTTGCCTGTACGTGGTCGCCATTCGAGAACCTTTTTGTCCCATCGGCCATCGGTTCGTCGCGCTATGTGTCCCGCCCACTGCCATTGAGAAAGATTGTCGAGAAAAAATAATTCATAATTCGTAACACCATTTTAAGAATACTTTATTCTTTTTCGTGTAAATTGTAAGTTTGTATTTTCAATTAATATATTATTACCATGCTATAACAAAAAATAATTTAAATAAAATCAAACATACAGACTAAATTAAAAGAAAATTAAAAGTCTTCGTATTAATTTTTGGCGAGCGAAGTTGGGTTCCTAAGAATCAACTTGGACAATCCGGCGTTTGTATGTATTTATGTTTGTTCGAATATAAGTCGAGAATGTTTGATGTAGTGAGATTTGTGTTAGTGAAACAATTGTCTAGAGTTAAATAAAGTCTTGACCAAAATAAAATTTGACTCGTGTTTTTAATACCTTCAGTGCAGATTTTTTTATAAACATATGTTATTCTTTTGTTGCTACAAATAGTAGATTATTAACCAAGGGGATAAAGCAGTGTCTTCTGTCGAGGGTGACGACTTAAATCGCGAGCGCAACGAAGGACTCGAGGTTTACTCCCGAGCGAAGCGAGGGAGTTAAATACTTAAATCACGAGCGAAGCGAGGGATTTAGGACGAGTCCTGAGTGTAGCGACGGATTTAAGTTCACCCAAGACAAAGACAGCTTTATCACCGAGGAAAATACTCTACTTTTCGTACCATTTGCGAAAAAAATAAAGACAATAATAACAAGAGATAAGCATTTATTAATTAATTTATACCCAGATACTTAAAAAAATACAAAATGCTTTACGTTGTAAATAAATATAGGTACACAGAAAACTAGGCTGTATGTGTGAGACGCAAATGGCCCTTTGCTTTTTCTTTTTGGAAAACTAAACAGCTGGTGTAAACTAAACAAACAATAACGGGAGTTTTTGGCGGGAAGTCAAGGGGTTCAGTTGAAATTTGCTTTAAATTGTTTTGCAAATTGATTCTAGTGGACTTCATAATATGAAATTGGTGTAGTTTTAATCCTTATTCTCACGGACAATATGTGAAATGTTTAAAGTGGACAGTCATAGTGCGGCTGTAGTGATATTTATTTGCGGACTGCAGCTGCGGTTGGACGCCGGCGCCGTCCGCCACTCAATCGGCTAGTGGACTCCCTTGAAGCAATCAAAGGACCTATACCAACCTTCGATTGTATAGTTAGGGTTAGAATTCGGAATAAAGAAGAGATAAATGTAGAAGGGCTTTAAAGGACTAGTATCCAGAGCCGTAAATTAATTTATAAAAAAAAAACAAACAATAACATGGCTTGATTTAGTTGTTTATTTTATGAAATTTAAGTGGTTATGTAGATTTTGCGGATACATGTTGTCGATTCAAAATCGTTATTTTTTTACGCTTAACAATATAGAAATGATTTCAGTTCAGTATAAATTTCAATAAGTATTCCAAACTTAAACCACATTCTCCCCCTAGAGGATGAATGAAATTCAGTACAATTTTCTTTCCCTGTTTTCATTCTTGGTCTAGAGGCTGAATGAAATTTAGTACATTTTTCTTTCCCTGATTTAATCAGATTGAAAATGACTATTATTATGTTCGCTTTTTGTGCTATAGAATGTGACTTTTTTGAGCAAGTGGTACGAAAACGCTATTTTCCAACATGTCAAATCAGATACTTTTTTCTAAACGTTAAAACGAACATTTTCTATGGGATTTTGTATGAAATACAGGCAGATGACGTCATAAATTTTTGGAGTCAAATAACGTTCTTATTATCAGTTTTTCTGCAATAATAAATTTAAAATCACGTTAAAATGGATATGTTCAAAGATTTTTTTTTTTACTAGCCTATACTGTCCCACTGCTGGGCAAAGGCCTCCCCTCTAGTACGCCACTGTTCTCTGTCATTTATTTTCGACTTCCAGGTCTTGTCAAAAAGCTATGTTCAAAGATAAGTGATATTATTTTGCGACGTTTTATTTTGTTATCAGTACAAAATCATTTATTTTTGGCTTAGAAAAATACCCATTTGATGCTTATTTAGAGGTACGTTGACATTAAAATGACATACCTACAGGGCCGGATTTAGAGGTCGAGAGGCTTCGGGGCAACAAAGGAGTGGAGGCCCCCTGGCCCCAAATTATTTTCCAAATAAAGTGGTCAATTTTTTTCAGTTGAGTTTTTCAATAAATAATTTATTGTGGAACCAAGTATAGATTATTTTATTATTTAACAAACATATAAATATAATCGGAAACGAGAAATATCTGAAATTAAATTTGAGCGTTTTTTTTTTTTTTTTTTGAAGTCTCCATTGTGGGGGCCCCTCTTTCGTGGAGGCCCCGGCCCGGGGCTGTAGCCCCGGTTGCCCCCCCCCCCCCTAAATCCGGCCCTGCATACCTACTACCTACAATGTATCATGATATACATTCTGATATTAGAAAATAAACACATGATATCATTACTGATGAAACGACTCGAACAAAGGCCCATTTAGACGGTGCAAGGTTCTTGCCTGCTATAAACCATTTTATTCACTCTATATACAATACAATACAAATACTCTTTATTGCACCATAAACAAAAGGAAATACAAAACAGAAGAAAGTAAATAAGACAGAATTATGATACAAAGGCGGACTTATCGCATAGCCATCTCTTCCAGTCAACCTTTGGGTAGTGGGAGAAGTGAATATTTAAGAGAGGCGGTGCAGTATGTCACTGTAAATATATATTATATATCTTAATCTCAATAGATTACTTGCATGGTCTAAACGAAATGTCAGCTATAAAATTAATTTAATGCTTTAATATAATTTTTCTAAACTAAAAACCGACTACACCCCCGAACTACACAACCGACTTCGATACAATTCTACTCTACTAAGATATACTCGCAAGTATACCTTTTAAAACAAAAAAAAAAGAATTTTTAGAATCGCCTTAATAATCTGTGAACATTGCGACGATTTGATAACCTCCTCCTTTTTGTTCGCAATAGGAAAGAAACTTGCACCATCTAAATGGGCCCATCATTTTATGACGTCTACTGCTACAACTATTCTCATTAAAATTACAAATACTAAATGAAATACTAGTAAGGTTCTTAAATGCAAAAACCCGTTTAATGTCATTAACATAACTACCTAATTTATAACAACCCGTGCTCACGTAAATAATTAAATATTAACTCACATAATTAAATCAATTGTTTCCCAGAAATCATAATTAATGATCTATTTAAAAACATAACAAATATGCAAAAATACCACGGAAATTACGACGCCCAAAATACCACAAACTAATATGAATAATTTTCGTGAATTAAATTGCAATTAATTATTAATTAGTCATGTTTGGTGGTTTCAATTTAAATTAGACGTCGAATATTGCTGTAACCGCAAAATTAATCGTTTAATATTAAATCATTAGTGAGGTAATTTAAATTAAAATTAACTAGCGTTACTCACTCGTATTTATATCGAGGCATATCAATTATTTAAAGATTTTTTTCTAATTACCGGGTCTTGTTTTAGCTGAAGCTGTTTAAATTACAATCCTTTTTATAAAATATGCAGAAGTGCATTTCAAAATTGCATCCTCTTCATTAACATGCAATAAAGTTTAAATAAATAAAATAACTGTTCTCAAAACATCATTTTTGAATATTTTAATTACAAAATGAGAATCTGTAATTGGTAGTAAGTATAAGATAAAATAATAATGTATAAGATAAAATAATATTATATAAAAAATAAAAAAAGCGGGAAGATTCATCCTGGCTTCCTAAGCTGAGGATGCAACCGGGAATGCACTAAAATAAAGAGTTTATGTTACCCTTGTAAACCAGCGGCTTGTATGCCGGTAGTTACCGAAACCAGCGGCTAGAAAAGAATAACCAGCCACTTGAATCCGCTTGAAACCGGGTAAATACCTGACTTGAGTAGCGGAGAAAAAATCGAATTCAAATTCAAATATATCTTTATTAACTTAGGATATTTATAATATCTGGTAATAATCGTCATTGTTTTGTTGCACAATTGTTGACGTCAAATGGTTACTTACAGCTAAGTTTACTACTGCTTTCAAAGCGCTAGTGCAGAAGAAGCGGTAACAATCGATTTTTATAACTCGTATTTTTTGTTTGTTTGTAATAACTTTATTGTACCAAAAAACAAAATAAAGTACAAAAAATTCGAAAGAGCAAATATACAAAGGCGGACTTATCCCATGTAGGGATTTTTGTTATACAGTAGCACTTATTTTATGTAGATTTTCTTTTGTTTTGTACACTAACCTGAACTCTCGCTTCGCTAAGGTCCAGCCTCATGGCCAGTTCTTCTCTGGTGAAGACGTCAGGGTATTGCGTCTTGTCAAACGCCCGTTCTAATTCGTGGAGCTGGTATGTCGTGAAGGTGGTCCGACTGCGGCGCACCTGCTTGCAAAAAACGATCTTATGCACTACTGTACACGGTTCAAATTGGTTTGAGCTATACCATTTGTTTGAGTTTAATGTTACATACGTATGTATGTAACATTAAACATTAGGATGGTATGGGGGCAGCATAGCATTTCAATAATTATTACTGATTAATAATGTCAATGATTAAACTGAATTTACTTTCCATTTAAATGGGCCCACTATTTGTATTTTTTAAACAATACAATACAATGCAAAACATTAACTTTATTGCCCCATAATAAACATCAGTACAAAGCCAAAAAGAAACAATATAGGCACAAAGGCGGACTTATCGCTATAAATAAAATAAAAAATACTGGCTATAAATACTTTTGATTTTAAAAAAATCATTGGTGAGTTTTAATTAGGTAATAATATTTGATACAGTGACATACCTACCTACCTTGTCGTTGTAAAACAGGCATGTTGAAATTAAATTGACTAGCTTAGCTGATGCGCGCGTAAAAATTATCTTGTCGGAAATTTCACATTGCCCCGGCATAAAAAGTAGCTAATACTTATGCCAAATTGCATTGTAATCCATTCAGCTGTTTTGGCGTAAATGTGGAACAAACATCCATACAAAATTTCGAATATTAAAGACATCAAAATACCTTGCGTGGTCTTCCCTCTAACTCCAAATGCTCATGCTCTGGGTTGTGTAAATCACTATGCTCGCTGTGCTCGGCATGCTCTGCGTGCTCGTTGTGATCGTGCTCATGTTCGTGCTCGGAGTCCGAATGGCCGCCGCTCTCGCTTTTTAGTTCTGCTCGATCTAAAACAAAAGTTGCAAATGAACACTCTGTGATAAAAGACTTCCAAGAGTGCGAATGCCTACCCACGGGTTATTTTAAAGTGTCGACATAGGTATTTACCTGACTGCGTCAGATAGAGTATTATGTTTTTATTCCTAAAAAACGATGTACCCATGACAAACAGGGACTTTTATGCGTATTAAAAAGATAGACATAAACTCAATTTTTTTTAAATAGGTACAGAAGCAATATCACTATCAGTGAGTAGTAATACTTATGTACCTATTTAAGTAGATATAGTAAGTAACTAAATACTAAAGGCCCATTTAGATGGTGCAAGTTACGTTCAAACCACGCAAGTTATCTATTACTTACTATGCAACAGGCCAGAAACTTGCACCGTCTAAATGAGCCTTTATTCTAGTTTTTTTTTGTCAAGTAGGAAATTACTACTCTTGAAAACTACTGAAATGTGAAGCAAATAGAATAAGAATTTAGTTAATTGTTACGAATATTTAACTACTTAATCCTCTCTAACTACAAATAATACACAATAATCAAATAATTAAACTGCAATATTAACAAATCTTATTGTTGCCACAAACTATTTTCCCACCGTGCTGGTCCGTGACATGACATCGATCTCTTAATCCGGTAGTTGCCGACAGATCGCCGAACAAACATACAGACAGCCCTACAACCGAATAATGATCCACCACCCTTCAAAAACTTACTGCCTAATTAAATCACCACGCATTCAAATATCAGGTTTATATCATTAGAATAGCGTTGATTTTGGTTTGTAGATAAAATTAGGGATGTCCCCTATACGAAAATAACATCGAAAGTACTCTTTTTGTTAAGCATTTAACGTCACTTGATAAATACGCGCACTACTAATACCATTTTAATTTCTTTGTTACAATTGTTATGGGATTTCGAGAGATCAGACTTTACAAAGAGACAGACAAATGTTTATTATATTAGCTATTTTATTTTGAATGAACTCTCGACCTTTTGATTTCAAAATGTTTAGTGATGTTTGGATTTGAGTACCTTTTATCTATGTTTATTATAATAGTTACTTGAAGTGTATTATTGAATAAAAGAAATCATCTTCACATTTTTTACAAATACGCTGAATTCGTTTAAAGATGTAAGCGATTGGACTCTACTGAACTATGTAGTTTTGTCTATTTAAAATCATTATTTTTTAACGCAATTTGTTGATTAAAATAACTAAAATATTGTTTTGGTTTTAGATTAATATAATTGTGCTGTGTTTTCTGTTTAATTAAATTCAATTCACCTAGGTACTTATTCGATAAACCGAAAATTTAAGCAGTCAATAAAAAATATACTAATTAGGTTGTAAATTCATGTTTATTCATCTTGATTCTGGGAAACATCAATTTGTAAAAATCTGTATATGGGTAAGTAGATAGTTAAAATTAACTGTCATTTGTAAATTCAAGCAAATTAATATATTTCTATCATCAAAAAGCTGCAATATTTACTCTTTAAATCAGTTACTAAATAATAAATTATGAACATAATTAATAAAGTTTTGATAATCTCTAATTAATAAAGTAAAATTAATCAGAACTCATGAGTAACGTGAATTCTGATTAATTTCAATTGATTCAAACATGGCTGACATCAAACGGGGCAAATGTCAAAATATTAATATCGTGTTAAACAATTTGGAGCGTTGTATTGTTAAGAGAAATGTAATTTAAATTGTAAGCAGTAGACTGTGTAATTGTGAAAGCATTTCACCCGAACGGGTGTCAAAGATCGCTTTAAGCGAATTGTGAATAAATGTGAGTTAATTAAAATTATTTCGCTGAATGTTGGGCGAATTGAGGTGTGGACATAAGAGTGAGAGTTTGTATTGACCGAGCGAGCGAAGCGTCTCTGTTTCGATATTTACCAAATTTTTTTTCCGTCTATTGGTCTGTTTGTCCAACTCTTTGAAATTTTGGAAAAGGTTTGATAATGATGTACAATTTTTTTTTGTTGATTCATTAAGTTTTTTTAAATTTCGGGTTAAAAAATATTTTAGTCATTTTGATTTTTTTTAATGATATAAAACTTTTTTGTTAAGATGCAAGTTTTTAAATTAAAAACTTTACCTCCGATTAAATTCAACGGATAGAGGTGACTCGTTAGGTCTACAGCTCACAGAGCCGCTAGTCTATTTGTAATGAAAATATATGTATGTACCTATATACAATGTATATTCAACATGTGCAGTTATATATTTATTTGAATATTGAACTTTAGGTGTAAAACTGTACCTAAACAAAATCGTGACTTTGTATAGGAGAACACGTGTGTTATGTAGGGACAAATCACACAGAATTGTAAATAGGTATTTAAATGTCGGTTTATAACTTTTGGTGTATGTTGAACAAATAGAGGATTGGATTTAGATGAATTGATGATTAAAATAAGAATATACATGCAACTACATACCATTTATACGTAAGTAAGTACATATTATCACGCCTGTTTTATGTGGGGGTAGGCAGATAAGTACAGTGGGCCAACGAGATACCTGGGCCGGCCCTCTATGTCTATCTTGAATTTCTGTTAACTCAAAATAATATTAACATAAAAATGTATATTCAGAAAGAATAAATAAAGTATTTCCAAATATATATTGTAATGATAATATTATTTTGAATTTAAGAGAAAATTCAAGATATAGTTAGAAGGCCGGCCCAGGCCTCTCGTTGGCTCACTGTACAATGGTTCTTAGAAGAAGAATAGTTCTAAGATATCTATATAATTCAGTGCCTTTTATGAGACAGAAAGAATTATTTTTCTTTCGAAAACATATTCAGAAAATAACTGCAGGCAAAGGCTACACAATCCGATATGACTTATTAAAAATCCATCCAATACAAATTGATATGCATCCTCTTTGAACTCGTACATTCGTAATCCTGTCAAATTGGCACTCAATCGGTACTAGCTTTGCCTAGAATTTATTTTCCATCCATGAATTCTTATTTCCACGAAATAAAGTCGCAAATCAAAATAATTTAATGCTATTTAAGAAAATACGATAATGATGTAAGCGGATTTTTACATCGACAGAAATAAATACAAATGGTAGTAACGTATGTATAGGAATAAATTATTAAAAAATGAGGCTACCTCTAGAATGGTACTTTACTATACACTATCACGTCCTCACTAATGAGGCAGACAGAGCCCAGGAACGTAGACCACTTTTAGCGTAACGGTAGGCGTGGAAAAAATGTTATATTTTAAATTTGCTTATGATTCGCATTTTTGCACATTTTCTCAATCGGCTTTTACAAACTACGCGGAAAGAAAAGCAACTGCTTTTTCTTTTGTAAGTTTTTCTTTTTCCTAGACCAGCATGAATTGCAATTATGTTTCTGTAGATAAAAAAATACCCATCCTCTGCAAACCTTAGTCCACATATTTAATTGTAAGTTGACGTTTTTGGAGAAAATTCTGCAGTACAGTTTGTTGCCGCTTCTTCTGTACTTGCGCTTAGGAAGCGGCAACAAACTTCCTGTAAATAAATGATCTGACGTCAACAACTACTTATTATGAAATCAAAAGAAAAATCGTCAATTATCAAGTGATACAAATATCCAAAGATAACTAAACGATATTGAACGTTTTGTCTTTTGATACAAGTGTAATATGACCTTTCGAAGGTCGGCTAGCATATGACCTTTCGAAAAACTTTGGCACTTTATGAATCTATACTTGAACTGAACTCGCTTCAAAAATAAAGCTGAGTAAAAGTCATCCTGAAAACGGTCGACAAAAGGGAACGTTCAATTTTCTCTACAGGAGGCAAAACTTAAGATCTCTTCAAATACCATAGTAATAACCACATTATGGTCACCAATAGAGTTATTAAAATCTTTAATATTCAAAATCCGCAATTCTCAAGAGCACTTCAAAATCTGTACTTATTACTTTTTGTATCCTTTGTAATCCTTTAATAACTAGCAGAGTGTGATAATCTTCTTTTATCCTGGCCTAATATTTATTATGTTCTTTGTAATAACATGTGTTGGAATATAATAACAAAATATTAGCTTTGTTGGACGCTGCGGGGGGCGAGAGCAAATGTCAGTAATGATGGCAATTTGGGGTTTGTAGTTTTTGGCTTGGAAACTAGGGTTCATAGTGGTTTATACTTATTACCAGTTTGTGGAAGTATCAAAGTTTTGTAGTTTAGTTAACTCTTAACTATTTTTAATTCGCAATACAAGACACGATAGTAAAACAATGGAAGTAGCATCTTAAGATAACTTGCGGATCTTTGGAGGTAACAAAAATATTTTTTTAAAACTTATACTAAGTTAAAATATGAAGTCTCTCTAAATTTGTATTTAGTATTAAAATTTTAATTGAGTATAAATAAATAACAACAAAAATTTTGCGCGTCAACTAAAATCTTAAATGTCATGTAAAATTTGTTTGTGTTTATTAAAATGTGTAAGAAAGTTTAGTTTTTTCATCCTTCGTAGTAGAACCTTAAGAGGAAAAGCCCATAAAGTACTACCGGTCGTATTTAATTTATTATAACTTTTACCAACAAGCAACGCAAAATATTAAAATTGATGAATCCCTAAAAAAATTATTCTAATTATGTAGTAGGTATCGTATTTATTAACAAATAACAACCTAGTGTCTAGAGCCCATTAATTACAAAGAATAACTTAGCTCGAGACGATTTAATTGCCAATCGTCACTATACTAATTAAACTATATACATTAGGCAAGCCGTGTGGTTTCCGGCAGATTAGAATAGCGCCACTCGAAATTCTCCGTGGATGTCATAGAAGGCGAATTAGGAAATACAATCTAAACATTAAAGCAATAAGACCATTCCAACCCGTCTGGCCAGCGTGGAGAGTGTAGGCCAAGTCCTCTGGCTGCAGTACAGAGAGGGTCATGCTCCGAGACAAAAAGACCTGATGATGTTGATGATTAGATAGAAGATAGACTTATTTATTTGCTGCTATAACTATAAAATATACACGAACCAGACACAAAAAGAAACTAAGCTTCTACTTATCTGCATAATTTTAAATGTGTGTATTACAGCTAAACAAAAAGGCCACTGCTCAGTGATAATACTGCCCAGAAACAATACACTGATTTACTATTTATTTATATCTGTTTACTAATATTTCATTCATAGAATAGTTATTTTTACAAACACCTTTTTTCAACCATCATCATCATCACCATATCAGCCAAGGGAAGTCCACTGTTGGATTTCCAAAACGAACGATTCGAAGCGGCCTGCCTCCAATGGTTTCCAATGTTATCAAGTTATTAACCAACATAACTATGTGTATCTAATAGGTACTTATTATGAAACACACCGTATTAACGTAAGATAAATGTGGTACAAATTCTAAGGTGTGCTGTATGAACTGCTTTTTATTTATTTTGAATGTTCTTGATTAAAAATGTTCTACAAGTTATGTACCTACTAGGGCGGAAATAAATGCTTTACCTGTTTAGCAGGGATCTATTTAACAAACGAGACAACACGACAATTTTGTTAGTTACTGACAAAAATGACAATGATGTTTAATAAAAATGGAAATTATATACAAATGTGGCAGGTAAAATACTGATAAAATTGTAAAACTTAAAACCTGTTTAATAAAAGCGATTTAACTGTCGAGTCTAAGCAAATTTTTTCTAACTTATTCATAATAGTATCTGACGCTTTTTGACATATTTGTCATAACATTATAAACATAAGGTTATAAACCATAAATATAACGTAGTACGGATAGGAAAAGATTCGTAGCCGTTGTCGTAGCTTCGTAGCAGCGTAGCACTTTCAAGCACTAGTTAGACTTGTGTCAAAAAGATAATATTGCGCACTTGATGTTAATTTTATAGTAGCTAACAATAAGTAAATTTATGGATTTTTGTTAGGTAATTGACATAGGTTTTATCTATACATATAATAAAACAGTAAAAAAAGTATGTTTGTACATTAAATATATTTCCAAAAAAAATTGACAGCAAATGGAGACGTAGTAATAGAGTAAGAATTTAAAAAAAATGTCTATCTGTTTGTCTGTTTGTCTATATGTCTGTTTGTACACGCTAATCTCCGGAAATACTGGACGGATTCGAATGAAACTTATTTTGTTATATAGCTATTAAGCCTGGGCAACATATAGGGTATAAATGTTTTTGGAAAATGGAACGCCTGATGCAGAACCATAATGGTCCAGCAAAACTATAAGAGATATAAAAATGCCGCCTTAGTAAAAGTTGTTCAGCCTGATAAGCATTTTCCAGGGACATAAAGTCCACGCAAACGAAGTCGCGGGCTTCGGCTAGTAAATAAATAAATGTAATGCTTTCTCTTTGTTTCAATGTTCGTTACTTAAATTAATGTTAGTATCTGACTCAAAAACAAACCCTGCTTCTGAACAACACAATAATAATTGAACTTTTGGTTGATGATAATACAGACAGTAATTCGCCATGCAGAGGCGACTTTTTGATAGATAAAAAATAGCTTATAAACAGAAATATATAAAATAACTATACCTAGCCATATAAAATATAACATATTAAACGAATACTTACGGCAAACAAAACGAAAGATAAAAGAAGAAAATAATATGGGAGACCAACATATATTGAAAAAAAAATGGACAAATCAAAATTTACTAAGAGAACTTTAACTTTTAATTTTTTAAGTTTCAATAATTAAAATGCTCTGTCTGCCCCATTAGGGATAAAGACGTATGTATGTAATAATTAAAAAAAAAAATTACCAAAAATCCATTTCTGATATGTATCAAATTTTTATATTTATTTAACTTGATTACAATACATGTAAATGGCGGACCTATTAACATTTAGTTCCTAAGTGATTTATATTTTTACTAACTTAGAAATGATGGAACTGTCTGGAATGTATAAATGAATAAAAAAAAATAACAAATTGTACAATGTAGGTTTGGAAAAAAAAATTATTTCAATGTATGTGTTTAAAATAATAAAGAATCAAGTTTTATTTTATTTTACTAAAATAGTAATGAAATAATTTAAATAAAAAAACGTGTAATTAATCTGTTCAATAATGTAACTTATATACATACTATCAAGTAAAAAAGAGACAATTATCAAAAGATAAATAAATGATTTTTTAAACACGTCTTTTCCCTAAAGGAGCAGACAGAGCACTACATTCTAAGTTTTTTCATTTCTTTCTAAGTATCTTCCATGCTGGTGTGAGAACACAAGCATGGAAGATACAATAATATATGAAATGAGGTGTTTTACTTTGGAAACCATTATATATTTAAAATATGCAATAGAAGCCGGGATGGTGAGGAAGTTATTTCGAGTCTGGTATTTGCTATTTGTCTTTGGTAAGCAAAGCGTTTCATTGAAGTCTTTTGTAGGAGACAACTCGCTCACTTTATGATGAAAATATTTAAAAGCAGTCACATAGACTGGTCTGGGTGAAAAAATAATAATAAACCAAGTGATTCTCTTCCCGCGCAAATCGTAAAAGCCATCGAGAAAATTAGTCGATTTATATTATCACTAGCTGCGCCCTGCTGTGTCACCCGCGGAAAAGTAGCCTATGTTTTAAACCAGAATGCCAGCTTCCTGCATGACAAATTTTATCAAAATTGGTCCAGCCGTTTGCGCGTAAAGAAGTTACAAACATGCATACACACACAGTGTGATATTTCGATTACTTTATTCACCCCTTGCCCACTATCTTGCTTAAAGTGGCCTTTGCGGCTCGGTATATACCGAGCCGCACATATATATGTGTATATATTATTTATGTAAATTCATTTTACGTTTATTTATGTAGATTTGTTTTTTTTTAATTTATTTTTGTTTCTATTATAGGTAATTGTTTTTGTTTGCGAATTGCCTCTTTCTGCCCATTCCCTCCCGGGTCTAATGGAAGAAATTTCTTTAAAAATAAGTAGCACCTATTCACTATATTTACTTTTATAAGTTTTTATTTATAATTTTTCCAAGTGTATGTACATGAACCCATACAATTAAAAAGAAATAAATGTATGAATGAATTATGTCAAACATTCTTTATATAAATTTATATATTGTATCGTACAGTCTTCTTCTAAAACTTCTCACCTGGTTGTCTGTCCGTATGTCCGAGTATGTTGTCAATAGTGTACGCAGCACCCCGGCGACCGGTCTCCGACATCGCGTCGACACTCGCTGACACTGTCCGACACTTCACATGTAGTTTCAAACTTTTTGTCCAGGGGAAAGTTCACAAACTATGCAGATACTATTAAAAGTCCATTATCATATTCACTTTTTTTCGTTTGTTACAATTAATTAATTTAATTAATAATAAATTAATTTAATCAATATACTAGATTTATTTTAATTAAATTTAATTAACACACGACTATAACATTAATAAAATTATAGATTAATGTAATTGAATTGATTAATCTAATTACTTTATTAAAAGTAATTGTTAAATTCAATTGATTAAAATAATTCGCGTCGATTTCTGCAAGCGGTTAACCCGTTGCGGTGCTGCTAGTTGTCAACATGGAATCCAAACTTACACTGTCAAGTTTTGCACCGAGTTCACTTCCGCACCGCCCGTCAGCCGATACAACCTTATGTACACCTTTCTCTTTCTTACAGGCAAATTTTTATATAACGCTATCTCACTCTACAGCTCCGCCTCTTGTTTGTGATTGGTGGAGAGTTAAGGGTAGGGTTGTAAATTGAAGCCTGACGAGTTAGTGAGTTAAGTAGACGGAATCCGCCACTCATATGAGGCGGTGCGTTTTGACGCTCTTTTTTTGTATCGACGAATGTTTCTTTTTTTAGTTCGTAAAAATTCAATCAATCGGTTTCAATTCTGTACTGGTTATGATCTAGCTTCTAAATTTTACTTTATTCTTTGAACTACAGTCTACGCTAACATATTTCATTTATGGCTTGTTCTATATCTAAGTATATAATTACTGCATAATAAATTATAATTTTGTCAATGTTTTTTTTATAAAATAATTTGTTTAATATCCGTTTCAGTTTTAATTTGGTTTAGCATTAAAAAGTAATGTATTAAAAATACACTAAACAAAAAAGTTTTTAAGCAAATTTTAACGTTAAAAATTAAATTGCAATATAGTATGTATAGTGACTATTAATAGGTGAGGTTTATATTATACATATAACCCTTCCTTTGAAATTACTGTAGTACCTGTTGATAAAAACTGCAGTATTTAAATCCGTTACGTAACCTAAAAGTTGTAACCTTATACATAGAGGGACAGATGGCAGGAACCTAATTTGTTTTATAATATTATGACTTTATTTACGTTATAACTCAAGTGATTCACCCTTACCTGCCTATCTATCAAGAACAATGAGATGTCAACATGCTTTACAAACCCAAAAAGTCTATTGAACCTTTTTAAAGCTGATATTTTTGTCACAAAATCCTGAATGTTTCTGAGAACATGTATAATGAGACAACTCAATGGCGCCATATTGTCATCTCGTTCTGTAATCAGCCTGCAGACTCTTTACGATTTTATCGAGACTTTTTAACAACTTTGAAAAGATAATCTGCGGATGTACTTAATTATACTTAACTCTTTTTTGTAACTTTTTTAATCTAAGGAATAAAACTCTGTGGGTGGGTGTCGAAAGGGTTAAAGGCGATTACAGATATCAGTACCTAGAATAGCCGAAAATATTTCATCTTGTTCAAAATTAAATTGATTAATTGAAATGTTTAAAATTATGTATATTTTGAAATTCTAATAAAATTGTTGCTTGTTCGTAGAGATATGCCACATAAAAAGCTTGAAATTGCATAAAAATGCTTTAACACTGACAAAATAAAGAACACTAAAATAGTGATGTTAATGTTATAGTAGCTAAGACTAAGTAAATTTATAGATTTTTGTTCAACTAGGTAACTGACATAGATTTCATAAATAAATAAATGTAATGCTTTATTAAATCGTTGTTTCAATGTTCGTTTCCTAAATTAATGTTAGTATCTGACTCAAGAACAAACCCTGCTTCTGAACAACACAATAATAATTGAACTTTTGGTTGATGATAATACAGACAGTAATTCGCCATGCAGAGGCGAATTTTTTAATAGGTAAAAAATAGCTTATAAACAGAAATATATAAAATAACTATACCTAGCCATATAAAATATAATATATTAAACGAATACTTACGGCAAACAAAACGAAAGATAAAAGAAGAAAATAATATGGGAGACCAACATATATTGAAAAAAAATGGACAAGTCAAAATTAATTAAAAAAATTATAAAGTGAATACCTCCAAGTCTTCTTTTAATTCAAAACCATACACAATTAATACACACCTATGATATCAACAGTGAATACTCAATTACTTAAATTTTTGTATTATGTTTAACAAAAAAGCAGATGATTTTAGCTGTTTAACAATATACCTTAAATAAATGGGCAAATAAAGGTACACAAAACCCTCGATCTCCAGAAACGCGCAAAACATGACGATCCCCAACCCTCTCCGTTAAGTAGGAAAGTACTTAGCACGTACTTACTAAGGTAGTTTTCTTGTACTTTGCAACTGATGCTAACAAATACTTAATCCGAAATCATCTTACCTTACCAAACCCAGAGGGTACTTAGGACGAAATCCTGATTATTCCTGCCACCATAATCGTTTGTTACTTAACAGGATTAAACCATTCATAGAAACTTTAGTTTTCAGACAAATCCATAAGTAGGATATGATTTTAAATGAATTTACGAGTAGTGACATTGCGTTCTGTCGTGGGAAACTCGTAAGTAATTTTTGAGAATTGGGTACTTTCCTAAGTCAAAAATAAATTATTTTGTACTAATAAAAAAATAAAGCGTCGCAAAATAATATCACTTGTCTTTGAACATACCCATTTTAACGTTATTTTAAATTTATTATTGTAGAAAAACTGATAATAAGAGCGCTATTTGACTCCAAAAATCTATGACGTCATCTGCCTGTATTTCATACAAAATCCCATAGAAACTGTTTGTTTTGACGTTTAGAAAAAAGTTGCTGATTTGACTTGTTGGAAAATAGCGTATTGATTGAGCGTCTTAATGGCTAATTCTAAGTAGTTAGTGTTTAGGTTCGAAATAAGTCTGTTTTTTTTAATCTGTTAATTCGTCTTAGGAATATTTTTGAGTAACTAAGAAAGTTGTTTTTGTCTGTTGTTCTGTGTGTGTGCCTAGTTATTTTAGCGAAAAAGTGAAACAAACTGACGTATGGAAACAAAAGGACCAAAATTTTTTTGATACTTAAGTAAAAAATGTTAAGTAATAAAAATGTAGGTAGCTTTATATACTTTGAATATAGATACTTTTAAGAGTTTTAAGGAATATAAAGTTCTTTTATCAATTAAATTTAATATGATTTGCTTTTCTCTATTACCAATACATATTCTAATATGTATTAGTAACTATACCTATACTACATAAATTAAGTAATAACTAAATTTCGCATTAGGCTTTTGTAATAAATTTAATTAGACCTTTCAAGTTCCTTTCTAATTTACCAAAACCTTCAACTTCTTTTCATAAGATCTCAAGCGGCAAATCATTATATTAAATGGATTATCAAATGATTACGCTAAGTAAGTCCCTTTGTCGCGAAATAAGGCAATTTGGTGAAAGCCGGAAAATAAAATAAAAGCGCGCCCATTAGTGAGCGTTTCCTCTCTCCGCGCCATCTGGTAGATTTTCTGATAAAATTAAAGAACTTATATAGTACCTAAAATAATTCAACAATACAGTGAAGTTTTGCGAGTTTCTTAGACAATAAAAGATCTTACCTTTATAAAACCTTGTATACCTTGTAAAATTTTCATCGGTGCCATCCCCCTCGTTATCGTTATGTAGAGCAAGATAGTGAAAGGTGATAAGTAAATATATAGAAACACAACAAATGACTTGTGCCATGGGATACTAACTCAACGATACTATATTAACAAATACATATACATTCATATCATAGATAAACATTCAAGACCCAGGTCATTTAGAAAAAGATCATTTTCCATATTGATCTGACCGGGAATGGAACCCGGGACCTCCTGAGTAGCAGACGGGCATTAATAACCATTACGCCAAGGAGGTTGCAACCCGAATTGTAGGCCAGGACCAATCCTTTGATAGGTTCGCTATCGCTAGACAGTGTTTGAGACCCTCAATTTATACGTCCCTTTCGAAATACGAAATCATCTTTTTTTCGGATAATCAGGTGATTCAAGCTTGCAATACCCAAACTAGACTGGAAACAACTATAGTATGCTTCCCAGTGGGATTCAAACCCACAACTTCCGGATAAGGCGTCGCCTTTTTTTATTTATTAGGTAATTACACAAACAGGTTACATGACAAAGATTTGCCTATAATTAACACACAGTTCTGTGTTCTAGCATGCAACTCATGCTTAGAATTTTAAGTGGAAAGTTCTATAAATAAAAATACAAATATAATATAAATATAATACAAATATAATTGAAAATATATTGAAATTTAAATTGTGAAGGCAAAACACTAATTAAATATTGAAATTAATTCAACATTGTCGTTTCTACGCCTTGACCACTGAACCACAGAAGCAGTCATATTATAATATAATATACCTACCTATAAATGTACATTATTCCTACAGAACCCTAACCGTGATGTGTCCACGACGTCAGCTTCCGGAAGCGATTAGATCGCGGAAGGAAGCGCCGCAAATTAGAGCGAGCCTTGTAATTGTTTGCGGCATTAGCTTTGAACTGCAGATGCAGGGATTGTGACGTCATTGTTACAGTGAGTTGCAGTAATTATAGGTTACATAAACTTTATAGGTACTTAGATAAATGGATATTAGTTGCGTCTTTTACGAATTACTAAGGCCTTACTTTGAAATAACTGTTTCTTTTCTGAAACAAATTGTACAGTATATGTAGTGATAGGTCTTGATTTCAAAAATGCGAAGTTCATGTTTGTTTAATGTTTAATTGTTTGTTGTTTGTTTGAAATAAATTGTTATTATATTCAATTAAATTGAATACTTTTGAAAATTACTTATAATTTAATTCACTTACTTGTAATTAAAATTAATCACTTAATTACGTTAATCACAATTAATTATTTCCATGCATTGTCGTTCAGACGCCTTGACTAGTGACTACTGGACCACAGAGGCAGTCATGTTATACTTATTATATTATAGCAACCTATAAATGTACATTATTCCTACAGAACCCTAACCGTGATATGTCCACGACGTCAGCTTCCGGAAGCGATTAGATCGCGGAAGGAAGCGCCGCAAATTAGAGCGAGCCTTATAATTGTTTGCGGCATTAGCTTTGAACTGCAGATGCAGGGATTGTGACGTCATTGTTACAGTGAGTTGCAGTAATTATAGGTACCTATTACATAAACTTTATAGGTACTTAGATACATGGATATTAGTTGCGTCTTTTACAAATTACTAAGGCCTTACTTTGAAATAACTGTTTCTTTTCTTAAACAAATTGTACAGTATATGTAGTGATAGGTCTTGATTTCAAAAATGCGAAGTTCATGTTTGTTTAATGTTTAATTGTTTGTTGTTTGTTTGAAATAAATTGTTATTATATTCAATTAAATTGAATACTTTTGAAAATTAATTAAAATTAATTATAATTTAATTAACTTACTTGTAATTAAAATTAATCACTTAATTACGTTAATCACAATTAATTATTTGCATGCATTGTCTTTCAGACGCCTTGACTAGTGACTACTGGACCACAGAGGCAGTCATGTTATACTTATTATATTATAGCAACCTATAAATGTACATTATTCCTACAGAACCCTTACCGTGATATGTCCACGACGACAGCTTCCGGAAGCGATTAGATCGCGGAAGGAAGCGCCGCAAATTAGAGCGAGCCTTGTAATTGTTTGCGGCATTAGCTTTGAACTGCAGATGCAGGGATTGTGACGTCATTGTTACAGTCATAATAGGTACCTATTACATAAACTTTATTGGTACTTAGATACATCGATATTAATTGCGTCCATTACATACCTACTCGTTTTACCAAGGTCTCACTTTAAATGTTAATAACTGTTTTTTCTATAACAAATTGTACAGATTAGGTACTAATAGGACTACAATAGGTCTTGATTACAAAAGTACGAAGTTCATGTTTGTTTAATGTTTAACTGTTGTTGGTATGGTATGATTAATTAAATTTAAAAAGTATGAAATTAAATTAAATGTAATAACAATTTATTTCACTTACTTGTAATTACATTTAATCACTTAATAACATTAATCGCAATTAATTAACTGCAATTATTTTAGAGAAAGGTACTCGTAATACAATCTATGGTCTCCACTGCAGGAGCCCGATCCTCTCTGTACTACCAGAGCCATACTTAGCCAGAGCAGCCAGATGATTTGGCCCACACACGCTGGCCAGGGTTGGAGAGGTCTCATTGATGTTTATAAATTTTGTATAGCTTGAATTTCCTAAGTCGGCAAATTCAGGTCAGATATAAATATTACTTCGTATAACTTCATATATTTATACTCACTCAAAATAACGTTTGGTTTATTTCCGTAACAACATTCACCCATTTCGATTGCTTTAAATAGATGAGAAAGGTAGTCGTGGGTGTAAAGCCTCAATATTAGGTATAAATATCAGTGATAAATAACAGATACAACGCAGAGTGAGACCACTTGTTTGTAATTAAGTAGTATTAAACGGAATCGTTTCCTATTGTACCTACTGTGTATGAGAAACGCTTTTAGGGCCGCTACACAAGTGCGCTTTTCGTAAAACACTTTTCGATTTACGATGCGTTTATATTCAACGACCTGCGTGGCGTGTACGTTAGTAATTGTTTTATCTTTGGTGGCGTAATGGTTAACATGCCTGTCCGCTACTGGTACAGGTACTGGGTTTGATCCTCGGTTAAGATGGAAAATGATGTTTTTCAGATTGGCCTGGGTCTTGGAGGTGTATCTATATAAGTATGTTTTTGTTATAAAATATAGTATCGTTGAGTCGTTGAGTTAGTATCCCATAACAAGTTTTGAACTTACTCAACTGTTTGATTTGTCACTACATGTTTATCCGGTTGCATTATTAGCTGTGCGGCTTTTGCGCCCGGAGCGTTCTCACTTATAAAATTTTCTACCGCCTGACAAGAATGCCCTTTCAAACAAAAAAAATATTTCCCGAGTCGGTCCAGGCTTCTTTAAATAATCGGTGAACATACATAAAAAAGATCGTGATGAATTAATAACCTCCTCCTTTTTGGAAGTCGGTTGAAAATACGATATCGTCAATGTGGATAACCGTTCAAAGTCATGACTCCTTTAAGGCCATACCCAAATTTTCCGGGGTCCAGTGGCGCCGCCATTTAAAATAAATCATTTTAAAGGAAACGGAGATATCATTTAAAATTGTGTCTTGATCAAGCCCTAGATAACCCTTAAAACTATTTTATGAACTACTGTTTATGGTTTAAAGTGAGAACGTGAGGCTTTTCTACGCACATTAGCCAAAACTGGCCGTTTTTCGCAAATGTGCGTCGAAAAGCTTCACGTTCTCACTTTAAACTACAAAAAGTAGTTTAAAAAATACTTTGAATGGGTATCTAGAACTTGACCAAGACACAATTTTAAATGATATCTCCGTTTCCTTTTAAATGATTTATTTTAAATGGCGGCGCCACTGGACCCCGGAAAATTTGGGTATGGCCTTAATTGTGATTATTGTAATAGATGAGTAATTTGTAAACGGATTTATTACAATGATAGTTTGTATCAGCTGGACGATAAGCCCAGGTAGACAGAGAGTATCTGTGTGGGCTAGAGGGTTTAACTTATGTGGTTGAAACTCACATGTAGGTACTTACCTACTTCAAAATTGTCATTTTTACGCTTCAAACAGTTAACAAGACGATTGTCTCGCTGTCTGCAGCCGTCCTACGCTGGGTGTAGCGTCAGCGGCGACGTGAAATGATCCGGAACGAGTCTCGACTCAAAGCCGAGCGTAGAAACGTCAAATTTATTTCCGCCGATTAGCTTGGTGTCTTTGAGCGAGCGGGCGCCCTAATGGGGGGCTATTATTTTATTTTCCGGCGCTCCAAGAATTGCCTTAATTCGCGACAAAGTACTTTCGTCGCTTTGTGCCTGTTATTTATTGAGGAGAAATTAAGTGAGTTAATGACTTTGCTATTATATTTTCTCAGGCGAATACATACTTCAACATGCTTCGATCGCAATTTCTATGATTTCTACCAGTACCTACGCACTGACGTTCTTTTTGATTCTTTGTTTTTATTTTTAAACATGATAGTTATCGTAATCTGATCATAATAAACTATGTTATATGTATTTATTGAGAAATAACGGGTACGAAAGAGTATTTGCTTTACGCCTGTAAATAAGAAGAAATTAAGCGAGTCGTCAACATTGCTATTAAATTACGGCAGGCGAAAACAATAAAACATTTTCCATCCCATTCCCATAAATGCTTAAGCATTTCGTTCGAAATTTGTTTGGATTTTTTGTAAATAAATGGGTCCTTACATCAATTCAGTAAAAAGGTCATGTACTTGCCAGCTTTAAAATGTTTACCACTTCAAGGCATGTTAAAAGCATCGTGCGGCAAACAATGAGAGAAATTAACGCAGCATTCAAATAAAAGCGGCTATCGGCTTCGAACTCCGAACGTATGAATCGCTAAGCGGATAACATGAATGCTGAGTGGTTAATGGCGCCGGCTGAGACAGGGTGGCGTTTGAGCAGCGATATCAGAAGTCGGAGCGAGAGCGGGTAACCTGTACAACGTGAAAGGACATACCTGTTATAAATCGTACCACGGTACATACTAGATCACTATAGTATAATGGTAACTAGCAGTGCGGAATAAAAACTATCCTATGTCCTTCACTGGGTATCAAATTTCATCTAAATAGGTTCAGTGGTTGACAAACAAATATACAAACTCACTTTCGCATTTATAATTGACCGAGCGAGCGAAGCGTCTCAGTTTCGAGATTAGCCAAAAATTATTTTGTCCGTCTGTCTGTCTGTCTGTCTGTTCTCGCCTACAGGTCGCATTTCTCAACCGATTCTCATAAAATTTTGTATGCAGGTTCAGCAACTAAAGAGAATTTTTTCGTCGAGCCATTTTTTCGAAATTTTTCAAAATGGCGGAAATATGGGGGTTTAAAATTTTAAAACTGTCATACATCCGCCATTTCAAAATATTTTCAAAAATGTCACTAGACTTTTTTGTTGCCATTATAAAAGCGCACTTTTTTTATTTGAACAACTTTTTTGTCTGAACAACTGTTTTATACGTTATACTTGAACGGGTTTAGAAGTAGCCGACTGAGCCGTGACGGATATACAATACAAATCTTCTTACAAAATATACTGAAACTATTTAAGGGTGACTTCAGTCCGGGTTGCTGAACAACTTTCTTTCAAGAAAAAACTTTTTGAAAAAAATAATATCCAACTCAAATCGAAATGCACTAAAATGCAATATACTTATAAATAATAATCGCGAGGTCTTAGTTCGTGGCGAACTACTAGTATTAGTAAGGATAAGTTTACTGGCAGGTGACGCCATAGTTTCTTAAAATGAAATAGCGCTCTTAATATCAGTTTGTCTGCAATAGGTATAATAAATCTAAAATCACGCTGAAAATGGATTGGATATGATCAATGACAAAAAACATTTTGTGAAGTTTTATTTTCTTCTATGAAGTGCCATTATACCACCTGTAATAAAGTTAAAAAAATAAAGGGTCGTCAGAGAAGAAACGCGTTTTTTTCAGCATTTTAAATCGATCTTTGTAATGGTAATCCTCGATTTTACTAATATTATAAATGCAAAAGTGAGTTTATATATTTGTTTGTTAGTTATCACTTCACGCTTCGACTACTGGACCTACCTGGAGCGACGAAGCCCACGGGCACAGCTAGTATCTAACTATAAGATAGGTACTTTAAAAACATTGTACGGAGGTACCAAAACCTTCATGTACGCGTCCGACTCGCACTTGACCGATTTTTTTCTTAACTCGCGTATTTATTGCGGATGTGGTGATAGAATACCTACTTACGTTTTTAACAATCGCGCTTTGAAAAATATCTTACAAAATATACTGAAACTATTTCAAAAGTGAATTTAGTCCGAGATAGTGAACAACTTTCTTCAAGGAACGTATAGCGAAATATGAACACGGATCGGTCAACTTGTGTGGCAGGCCAAAAATAACTTTTCATATTTCGATACGTGTTTCTTAAGGAAAATTGTTCACTATTCTGGACTGAATTCATTTTAACCCTTTCACCGCGAGACTTTATATCAGTTGTCGTGCCCCCAGCGCGAGACATGGTAAATCTAACATACCTATCTACAACCAAAAACGGATATGGATACGTAAGTTATGTGCCGTACGAGCATTTTTTTTGTCGCAAATATGCGACCTTCGCGGAATGAGCCCGACAATGTTTGTCACATATATGCGACGCTCGCGGTTTTAGAGGTAAAATATTTTCAGTATATTTGATTAGACCTTATTTAACGAGGAAGGGAAGAAGTATGTATTATTTTTTTTACCGATTTTTTCTTAACTCGCTCTTCCTAACAAGCTCTTACCCTACACAGCTTAGCGTCTCAAATACATCGTGTCGACTCGAGTCGAGTGCTCGATACAGCTTGCATCGATTTTAAATACGAATGTGCATTATCGAATACAATGCCGTCGAGTGTAATACGATTGGTTTCGAGAGGTGAGCGCTAAGAGATATGTACCTACGTTTGCAAATAATAGGTGTTTAGTGTGGATGTGGTGATAGATCGTTTTTAAACTCGCGTTTTGAAACGGCTGGTCCAATTTTGATAAATTTGGTATGCAGGAAGCTGCCACCCTGGATTAAAACATAGGCCACTTTTAAAGGCGTGTAACACCGCAAGGCGCTGCTTGTATATTACAGTAATCAGTAGCGGTTTTAGGGTAGGGCGCGGTTGGGCGACCGCCCAGGGCGCCGTATATAAAGGGGCGCCACGGCTGCCCCTGTATATCTCCTCGCTCATTGATACATTCCTACTTACTAGAAATTTCTTTCAATTTAGCGAAAAAATCGTTGTTCTTTTTTTGATAAATGATTATTTCATTATTTATATCATTTGCCCTTTTTTCCGACTACGGCAAAGCCAAAAGGAAGGGTTGTAGAAATTAGCGACCATATTCTGCGTGGAAAGAAAAACGCATGAACTCGAAAACACGCGTTTTCCCAAACATAAAACTAATCTAGATCGATAGTTTACCCTCGAAAACCCCAATATACAAATTTTCAGCGAAATCGTTAGAGCCGTTTTCGAGATCACAGAAATTTATAAATATATATATACAAGAATTGCTTGTTTAAAGGTATAAGATACCTACATTGTTAGTTGTAAAATATGGCTCCCGTAGTATTAGTTTTTTAAATGTAAATCTTGTTTCGAATGGGATTGAGTTAGGTAGGCACTAGGGGCACCGTAGAAAGCTCGCCCTGGGCGTTGGTAGTGCTAAAACCGGCACTGACAGTAATCAAACTAATATTGTAAATGCGAAAGTTTGTGAGTGAGTGTGTGTGTGTGTTTGTTACTTCTTCACGCGCAAACGGTTGGACCAATTTTGATAAAATTTGGCATGAAAGAAGCTAACACCCTGAATTAACACATAGGCTAGGCGCTGGTAACACCGCTAGCGCCGCTAGTTGTATAATAAAACAAAATTATAATATAAAACACTTGCATATATTTCCATAGATATAACAAAATGCATTAGACGGCTAACTGGACAATCTACAATATTAGCTATGAGTATAACAATAATAATATATAGGCACAGTCTACGCGTATGTTGTTCTATAGTAGAAACATTCTATCACACTTATTTTTAATAGAAAAGCTAGAATTTTCTATTTTGGTACAATAGTGTTGTGTCTAGAAACATTTATAAGTCACAGATTGCTTACTGTGAAAAGCAGACTAACTTTAAGTATTGGGTTTAAACCATTATTCATCCGGATTAAGTTGACAGTGACATAAGAGAAGGTGACATAATGCGGAAGGTATTCTTGTTTTCAGCGGATAATAGTTTAAGAGTCCGGCGACCCTAGACTTCTCCATACAAACGTAGTACACGTTTAATTTTGAAACCACATGTCAGATTCCGGTAAAAATTGGTAATTGTAAAGAAATTGCAATTATCTAGGGTTCTATCTGGATTCCTATAGTAAAATTATGAACTGGAAAGAAAATATAACGATTTAGAAGTTTCCCATACTAATGGTCAAAAATGATATAAAACACTATATTCTATTTCAAGTTCATATTTTTACTGTCGGAAACTAAATATAAACCTAGATAATTGCAATATCTTTGAAATTACAAAATTTTGCCCAAATCGGACATGTCGTTTTGAAATAAAACGTAGACTACGTTTGTATGGAAAGTTGTATTTTGGTCTAGGGTCGGGGGACCCTTAAACCAAGCACGAGTTGGTAATATAATGCGAAAATCTTATTTTAGGCGGATAATGGTTTAAACCAAGTACGAGTACTAAAGTTAGTCTGTGTTTCAAAATAAGACATAGAATGATCAGTTTAGGTTAGGTTTCCTATTGCAAGAAATAATTATTCGTACGTACTAATGAATTATTGGGTTAGGCAGCGGCTTTGACAGTAAAGTACGCCTTTGCTATCAAACCATATTTACCTTTATTTCTATCTCCCTAAAGCATAGAATAGCTTGAGAAAAAAAGGGTTGCTGGCAGCCGCAAGACTTTTGGTCGTGTCAAGTCAATACTAAATATTAAATTCTATGCATTTTGTAGATAGAAGTAAAGGTTGATATGGTTTGACAATGGAAGTGTGCTCCCGGCCGCTGCCATTACAGTCTGAAGCCGCACTAATATTTAAAATAGGATAAGTACATTTTATTAAAGACCAAGGTTATATTATTTAGCCAGCACGTTTTATTTAATAATTTACCCAACATATTGCGTTAATGTACAACAATATTTCTAGATTAATATAATTTTACTAATGACTAAATTGTATTAAATTTGTTTATAAATAAGATTCCATCCACGTTTAGCTCGTAACCTTTGTGCATAAATGAACAAGTGATAAAAAAATACGTATAAAACAATTCTATGCATCATTAAGTCTGTCGATTTGAAAAATTATTTATAATTTTGTAAAATATTGAATTTAAAAGCTAAACGTGGACCTATAAAGCTCAAATTACAATATTATATTTCATACACTTAGGTACAATAGTTTACTAAATTCGGCCACAAACACGATACAAGCTAATTTGATCTGTATTACAACGCATTAAGACTGTTGTTAGTGTGTTTTTACTTTGGCAAGATCTTAGTTTATTTTACGTAAAAATGTGTAAAGCAAAACTATATTATAAGTTATTTAGTCAGTATGCAAAATAATTGTATTAAATGCAAACAAAATCTGTCTAAATAATAAAGAATGCCTCTATCATGGTATGACAAAACGTGGTATGGTATGGTATTCTCTTTTCGAGATAGCCTAAGACTACGTCACGAATGTCGCGGTAAGTGTTACCACTAATTATTATTTTTAGCAAATTTTGGGTCTATCTCAATTAGTTAATTAATATAAAATGCTTATAAATATTATAAATACATATAATAAAACTGTAAAAAAAATGTGTCTGTACATTAAATATAATTCCAAAAAAAATATTTTGACATTAAAGACAGTATAGGGTAAAAAAAAACTGTCTGTTTGTACACGCACAGTACAGTATAGAAATACTAAACGGATTCGAATGAAACTATCATTGTCAAATAGCTGTTAAGCCTGGGCAATATATAGGGTATAATTGAATTCGGAAAATGGAACACCTGATTCAGAACCATCTTAACTATAAGAAATTTAACAATTAATTTTCAGCAAAAGTTGTTCTGCCTGATGAGCATTTTCATTAAGTCTACGCGAACGAAGTCGCGGGCTTCGGCTAGTACATAATAAAATATGCATTTTGCTCGGGTAATTCAATCACACACAGGTGGCAACACTGCCAACTGATGACGTACTCTTAGGCCAATCACGTGACCAGCTGTCACGAGAAGAGAATACCATGTACCATGGCCGATAGGAAACAGAACCTTGTGAAAAATATAGGGAAAATGTCGACTTTCTATGTTTCTTATAATGCAAAGGAAAATCCATATTTCTACGTGTTTTGCATTCTGCCCACGGAACGTAATAAATCAAAAAAGTAAACAACTAAACTTACTTTAGAAAGCAGTTATCCAAAACAAAAAAAACTTAAGAATTGCTTATTTTGCATACTAACTAAACTATTGTATTTAACCATATAGTATTCCGTGATACAAGTAGCGGCACGTCAGTTTAGCGCTGAGTGAAATGTAGAGGGGATACTGCGCACGGGTACAGGAGTGCTATTTTTCATTGCGGGACTCAGCGAAACACAAAACGTGTAATTTTCCAACTCACCGCTCGCGTAAAATACAAATTGATCGTATTTTTGAAACCGTTGTGTCAGCGAAAAGCAATATTGTTTTACGCAGGAAACATCGATAATTTGTCTATACTTTTCTAAAAATTCGAACATGAATAAAAAAGCAACATGAAACGGTACGGATTTCCCATGATTGGTTTCAATGACATATCTACGCTGCAAATGTCAAAATTACGAGTGGTTAAGACCACTCGTTGCAAATCCTTCGCAAACTACCGATTCAAAAATGCGCCCGTTTGGAAACGCTCGCGCAAACCCTTCGTAATGTGACAAGTCATTTCAAAAATACGTCTCCAGTATTAATTTTTGACTTCTACGCAATTACGGTCAGGAGTTTTTGGCGGGAAGTCAAGGGGTTCAGTTGGAGTTTGCTTTAAATTGTTTTGCAAATTGATTCTAGTGGACTTTATAATATGAAATTGGTGTAGTTTGGTGTTATAAATGTTCATTCTCATGGACAATATGTAAAATGTTTAAAGTGAACACTCATAGTGCGGCTGTAGTGATTAATTTGCGGACTGCGGTGGGCGTCTGTAGGCGCCGTCCGCCACTCAATCGGCTATGAAAACCAGTGGACTCGTATAGATTTGTCGCCAGAAGCTCCCTTAAAGCAATCAAAGGACCTATACCAACCTTTGATTGTACATATATATATATATATATTTACTTCACATTGAATGCCATTCCCACATTTTATTAACTTGAGCCTGGCTAAATACGCAAGAGCGTCGAGCCAAAACTAAAAAAAAAAAAAAATTACGGTCAGCGCTAGTTTCGTGCCGCTACCTCTAATAATGAAATAACAAGTGTACTTAATTATCAAAACAGAGGCACAACGCATTAAATATTGTCATTATTTGTGACTAATATTGAAAGTGACAACCTTATAAAGTATTTTAACCGACTTTAGAAAAGGAAGTTATTAATTCTTTAGAGATTTTTATTTTGTAACTTCATCAACTGATTGTGAATTTTTACAGACGTAGAAAGTGTTCATTCATTCATTCTTTTCCGTAATTCATTCTCCATGTTTCATGAAAAATGTAAATTTAGTCTCCTGCATGCATTGATATTGCTATTATTTGCTGAAGTTCCTTGTGGTTTCCGGCAGAGTAGAATAGATCCACTCCAGATCCTCCCGTGGATGTTGTAGAAGGCGACTTAGGAAATACAAGCTAAACAAAGCTTATAAACATCAATAAAACCTCCTCAACCAGTCTGGCCAGCAAGGAGAATATAGGCCAAAGTCCTCTGGATGCTCTGGCCAAGTATGGCCTTAGCAGTACAAAGAGGGTTGTGCACAACTGCACTCAATCGCGATAGTATATTTTCACGCAAATTAAGACCTTGTGTTTATCGTACTTAAGGTTATAATTGCTTCTTTAAAAAATAACGCCATCTATGTTAAAGTAGCAGAATTTTTTCGTAAAGTTATACTACAGATTGCAAAACATCGTAACTTTTTGAACCGTAGCAAAATAAATCATATAAATGAGGCCTAAAGGTTATTATTGAAGTAAATTTTATTCTTTGCTTTTTATTTCTACATGTCCCACACTTTAGTTGCAATTTTAGTTGTTATTTTTGGGTTGTTGGACATGCAGTCCCTTAAGGGTAAGAGCCTCCTTCATCTTTTTCCACCTTTCTCTATTCTTGGCCGTTTCCATCCACTTTTTCCTGCCACTTCTACGATGTCATCTACCCATCTTTTGCTTGGTTTTCCCATGGTATAATAAACTAAGGTATTCTCTTCCCGTGACAGCTGATGACGAAGGTGGAACTTGACTACGTCATCAGTGTGATATGTTGCCACTGTGTGAAATTGAATTACCCGAGCGTAATTCATTTTTGAACTTTATATACAAATTTCGAATTAATAATCCAGTATGTCAATTGAATTGATGAATCACGCGAGAATCGTGAGATACTAAATAGCTAAGTTACTTAATATTTTATTTAATATTCATAAGCTAATTGAGAAAGTCCTTAAATTTACTGAAAAGAACAATCAGTGGCAACACTTTGTGACGTAGTCAAGTTCCATCTCGGGAAGAGAATACCTGTTTTATTATACCATGGGCATTCCTATCGAAGTATTGAAGTAAATAAGATATACCAATTAAACTAATTGTTTATATGTAATGCATATGTGATTAGTGGTATTTGTGTGTGTTTGGTGACAATGGTTCTGATACTTATTTTGTTAAGCACTTCCACTAGTTTTTCTCTTCCGTGATTTGTATAGATATAGAGGTAGAAAGTATTCATTCATTATTTTTCATATTTCACTCTGCATGTCATGAAAAATTCTAAATGGCGACTGACTTCCATTTAGTCATCTGTATGCAAAGATATTGTTATTATTACTATACGTAAGCATTTCTTATTTTAGATGAAAAGCATTATTCAATCATTCAATACAATTAACACCATAAAAAAGCATAGAAACTCAAAACGTCACATGCATTCATTAGTCAGATTATCACAGTTTTAATTTAGTCAAATGCTGAAATAAAACAAATAGGCAAAAATAAACCTTAAAAGCATACTACTTAAGTTTCATATCTCGCTGCTTGTTTTGATAGCGTACTGACTCCATGGTTCCTGCATCTTGTTCGTTACTCGCACTGTTGCATTATGTATGCTTTTGGAACTTATTGTGGAGAAAATAAACTTTATCCACTGGATAGGCAAAAATGATCCTTAATGTACTACAATTAAGTGTCAAGTCAGCTGCATGTTCCGATAGCGTACTGACTCCATGTTTACCAGCGATTCTTACACTCTTCGCACTAACAACTGGGTTTATACCTATATACGGTTTGTGGACTATTAATAAGAAAATAAACCTTACTATTATACAAGGGACAGGCAAAAATGATCCTTACTTTGCTACAATTATGTGTCAAGTCTTGCCGCATGTTCCGACAGCGTACTGACTCCCATGTTTCTCGGCGACTCGTACACTCTTCGCACTAACAGCTGGGTTTATACATGATTTGTGGACTATTAGAGAGAAAATAAACCATACTATTATACAACGGATAGGCAAAAAGGATTGTTACTGTGCTACAATTAAGTGTCAAGTCTCGCTGCATGTTCGGAGAGCGTACTGACTCCATGTTTCCCCGCTACCCGTACGTTTCTCGCGCTTACAGCCGGATTGATGTGCGCGTTGTGTAGTTCTGCTATTTGAGTGGAGCTAGCTGCTGCGGGGTCGCCAGAGCCTGTGAGACTGCCAAGCCTGGAGGAAACATATTACATATGTAAACGAAGTTTATAGTGCTTCATTTATGCATCCTCTTTATTGGTTTTAGTTTTAATTTTATTTTTCTTTATTATAGAGATAGACATTTTGACAAGAGAAATTGACAATCAAAGGTACCTAAAAGATATGGAAAATGTCATCAAATAGGGGGCTGAAAATGCGGCGAAATGGTTCCAAGAAAGCTTCGCGCTCGACTTGGCTTGACGTCAACAATTGTGGAACAAAATAATGACGATTATTAAGAGATATTATATCCTATGATAACAAAGATATATTTGAATTTGAATTTGGCATGGGCACAGCCGTGCCCCTCGATTATATGCTCTAGTTACAGAGCAACGCATTTTCATTTCATAAACCCATGGTATATAAAACCACTTTAAACATATTAACAAGCTTTTATTTACTTTCACCTACCATTAGGTATTTTCCTAAGCCAAATATAAATTATTTTGTACTTATAACAAAATAAAACGTCGTAAAATAATGTCTTTGAACATATCAATTTTTAACGTGAATAAAAATTTATTATGGCAGAAAAACTGATAATAAGAGCACTAATCACTATTTGACTCCAAAAAACTACGACGTCATCTGCCTGTGTTTCATACAAAATCCCATAGAAACTGATGTTTAGAAAAAAGTAAACTATCTGATTTGACTTGTTGGAAAATATCTGTCTATTCCCGTAAATGTACAGTGGGAATATTCCCGTAAATTTAGATCATTTCGAAATGCTAAATCAACTCGTCAAATATTGTACTGAATCAAAAATAATAGTTTACTCACCAAAATTCATTCCCAGGATGTGCATTCCCGTCCCAAGGGTACGTCATTACCAGCAACTTCCCTTCGTGTTCTCCCACCAGTTTAGACGACGGCTCCCTATTCTCCAGTTGTACGTTGATACCACCTAAAATAACACAATAGGGAAAATGCATGAAAAAATTTGCCGTGTGGTATCCGGCAGAGTAGAATAGGAACACTACAAGTCTCCCGTGGATGTCTTTGAAGGCGACTTAGGGATTACAAGCTAAATAAAGCTTATTCCTCTGTCTGCTCTGGCCAAGTATGGCTCTGGTAGTCCAGAGAGGGTCGTACCCTTGCAGCGGAGACAAAAAGACCTGATGATGATGAAAAAAATAGGAGTTCGAAGACCTCCATGGCATAACTAGTGGACACCATGCTAGTCCGCCACCCAGAGGTTCCGGGTTCGATCAGGTCAGGGCAAGTTGGAAAATGGCCTTTTTCAAACTATTCTGGGTCTTGAATGCTATGTATATATGTATTTATTATAAAAATATAGTATCGTGAGTTAGTATCCCGTAACACAACTCGAACTTACTTTGGGGCTAGCTCAATCAGTGCAATTTGTCCCTATACATTTATTTAGTTATCTAATCAGTTTATCCATAAGTATTCAAAAGTAAAGTACTAACAGTGAAAACAGAATGAGAATTGATTGAAAAACGAATGAGATATAACAATTTTACGAAAATAGTCTATCTCTAAATCTACTTTTGTATGCCGGCCGATCGCACCGCTTAGCTGTATCCGTTGCTGTGTGCAGCGGGGTCTCTGACCTTGCGGCTAGTAGGCATCATTAAGCGCACGACTCGAAGTTTTTGGATACTTTGGTCACTATACTTTTTAATTACTACAATAATTGCAGTTTTGTTACCATACGAAATATCTCTTATGTAAGTATGTTATTATGTATAAATTAATGCTAATAATTTTATTTGCGTCCTGTAGAAGCATTATACAAACCTCTCGGATGTTTCTTGCACTCAAAGAATATCCTCTTCTATTCCTCTCTTCTCTACAAAGAGTAATAACAACTCTATACACTTCATAGCGTCAATTTTGACGAAACATGACATTTTTCAAATGATATAAAGAAAATAGAAGCATTGTACAAACTTTTCGGATTTTTCTTGCACTCAAAGAATATTATCTTCTGATTGCCGTCGCCAATATGTAAACCGGACAGATCTAAGTACTTACAAAGAGTAATAACAACTCTATACACTTCCAAGCGTCCATTTTGACGAAACACGAAACTTTTCGAGAGATATGAAGAAAATAGAAGCGTTATACAAACCTCTGGGATGTTTCTTGCACTCAAAGAATATTCTCTTCTCATCATCGTCCCCAAACAACGCCTGTATGCCCGCACTCGGCCGGATGTAAGAGAAGTTGACGTCAGAGACGTGATTCAGCAGATCCTTCTTGAGGAACGCCCGTATCCTTTCTAGAAACGTCAGTACGTATACGTCTGTCTGGTGGGGAGATATCTTCCAAACTCCTAGACCTGAAACAAAATATCATCATCATTGACGACCTCCGTGGCGTAGTCGTCACCATGGTAGTCCGCCACCCAGAGGTACCGGGTTCAATTGGTCAGAGCAAGTTGGAAAATGGCCTTTTTCGTATTGCGCTGATGTTTATTTAAATATGAATTTGTTATAAAATATAGTATCGATGAGTTAGTACCCCATCACATAAGTTTCTAACTTTGGGGCTAGCTCAATTAGTGTAATTTATCCCTACTTAATTATTTATTTATTTATTATCATGTCTTTTTGTCTCCGCAGCAGGAGCAAGACCCTCTCTGTACTACTGGTAGTACAGAAATAAAAAAACTTAGAATGCTGCTTCTCTTCCCACGCAGATCGTAAAAGCCGATCGAGGGAATGGGCAAAAATGCAAATCATGTTAACAGGCGATGCGGCTAGCAACCCATCACTGTATTGATTGCTTTTCCATCTTCTCGCCCACCATGACGCTTAAAGTGGCTTTTGGGTCTTGCGGCCCTGGGCTCTGCATAGAACCGCAAGACCCAAAATGCTCTATCTGCCCCATTAGGGATAAAGACGTGATAGTATGTATGTATGTTTAATGTATGTCATTATAATACAGGAGATTCATAAGAAAAGAGGGAGCATGGTGGGGACATCTCCTTGTGTCTTTCGTACGAGCGAATCCTCATAGCAGTGATGTCACATGCCAATATATACGTTCACTCATTTTTTGTTACTTGACAGTTTCCCTCATCGCCAGATTTTAAAGACATAATTATCATACTTTTTTTTATTTAAAAAGTATTTTTGTTCGGTTTTGGATTACTCATGTAACTTTTTGCTATGAATGATTAAAAATTAAGTGTTTTACTTAATTGTTGAATATATTATTATGAACATCACAATAATGAAATAGAGAATAACTCACCACAGCCAATAACATTGACAAACGCGTCTCTGCCCACCTCCTTGCCTCTATAGTCAGCCTCCAACAGCGTAGTCTCTGCCAGTATACTCAGTCTCTTGTAATACACCTCGTTGTCAAATATACACTCAGTCCCCGGGCACTTGACATATCGGTCTGTGTATCGCTTGTCTTCGCTTTTGTCCGATATGTTGACATAGGAAGTCAGCTCTTCGTATGTGTAGCTATGGACCTGGAATTATTTGAAAATTCAATTCAATTAATTTGTTGCTTTTCACATTGTACATACTGCCTCCGTGGTGAAGTGGTTAGAGCGTTCGGCTTATATCCGGAGGTCGCGGGTTCGATTCCCGGCGGGAGCAACAACTTTGTGTTTTTGTCCTAGTTTGGTTAGGACATTGTAGGCTGATCACCTGATTGTCTGATAAGTAAAATGATCCGTGCTTCGGAGGGCACGTTAAGCCCTCGGTCCCGGTCACTGTCTTTGACATTGGTTGTTACCATGTCAGAGGCCTATAAGGCGGTTTAAAAACTCTGACACTAGTGTTAGTCACTAACACACACGATAAGAAGAAGATTGTACATATATTACACTTTACTACATAGTCACTTCTTAAATAAGTAGGTACAACATGAACCCTGATACATGAATTTATTTTTGACTCCGTCATCTGCACAATTATTACCTTTAGCGCCATCTAGTGACAAGGAAGCGATGGGTATACATGATGATGTTTAGTTACCTGGTAGAACTCCGACCACATCTGTCTCCACATGTGTCTAGCAGACTGATTATTCCTCACGTACGTGGTCTTAAGCACGTTCAGACACGTCGTTGGCGTCACTTCCTCTCCATAGCCATTCTCTAAGCTGTTCTGCTGCTCGGTTATAAGGATATCTTCGCAATCCATCCGGGATTTGCGTTCGAATCGTGCTCCTATTAAACCTAGAACAAAAATTATACAACGGTCATTATCATTACACGAACGTATTTTCCCGGTTGCATCCTCAGCAGTAATGCTTCAGAGCCCGGGGTCTGCTACCTAACCAAGGAGATTTGACGAGGTTACTGGTTTTTTATACAGAGCGACTGCCGTCTGACCTCCACAACGCATAGGGGAAACCAGAGCCAATCCTTGGGTAGTTACAAACCTCTTTGCTTCAGCTTTTTTTTTATTAAATATATAGGGTATTAAATATATATATACAAATTACACTGATTGAGCTAGCCAAGTAAGTTCGAGAATTGTGTTATGGGATACTAGCTCAACGATACTATATTTTATAACAAATACATATATAGATAAACATCCAAGTCCCAGGACAATTTGATAAGGGCCATTTTCCATCTTGCCCTGACCGGGGATCGAACCCGGGACCTCTGGGTGGCGGACTAGCATGGTGACGTCACCTACGCCACGGAGGTTGTCTAAACTCACAATAGATCTCACCTATAATAACAGCATCTTCTTCAACTCCCTTCTCCATGACCACTCCAGCATTTGTCCTAGAACCATCGTTGATGCACTCCGTGTGACCGCTCACATATACCATAGCAGACAGTTTCATCTCATCGTACGAGAGGCAGTTTTCTAAGACCAATGGAGGCTTCTGTTGCAGTGTTCCTATTGATTCCCAACCATCGTAACTGGAATAAAAAATATTTTTTCCCTATAAAAAAAAACTTCATGTGATCAAAGGGTAGCCGGTAACTGGCTCTAAGAATCGGCATTGCCATACAACGTGGCAATGCTGCCAGCCCTTTGGCCACATTGCCGAGGTGTAATATTTTAGTAGGACTACCCAAGTTTGTATAGTTTGAATTTACTCCATGTTGAAATTTTTATAGTTGATTTATTTCTGTTGCCGCCGTAACAAATACTTAAAATAGAATAAAAATAAATATTTACCACAAACGTGATTTTTTTATAGATGGTATTTTTTTATGGTATGGAACCTTTGTTGCGCGAGTCCGACTCACACTTGACCGGTTATATTTTCTCTAAAACTAGTTATGAAGGGATTATACCCATCGTTAAAGCCTAAATTAATGAATACATTACCCCGTTTCTCCTGATAACAAGAGATAGTGGTCATTTTCGTCCATAAACGTCACAGCCCGCTTCTGCAATATCCTGTCTATGAGGTCTGGCACTGTCATGTCTTTGTAGAAAGCCTTCTCTATGGCCGTTCCGAATTCCCTGAAATCAATGCAGACTCAAGGTATTGAAATATGATAAACAATTATCAAATTGTTTTTACATTTTTTTTCAAACCAATTAGGCCCAACGCAGACGACAGACTAGACCGCGCCGCACTTTTAGTCTGTGAAAATAGAACCTATGAAATTACATGCAGTAACACACACGACGCACAAAAAGTGCGGCGCACAAAAAATCCGTGTAATTTTGGCAGACCGCGCCGCGCCGCGCCGCGCCATACCGCACTAAATGTGTGCGAAAAAAATACAACGTATGCTTCAACCCGCGCTAACACAGACGTCGCACACTTTAGTCTGTGACCTTCTCTCGGCTAGTGGTGGACGTGACGTGCGCGGTATTACAGCATGGCGCTAGAGATAGATGTACCGATGTTAATTCATGAAATACAAAACACACCTGCAATTTATGATACTTCAAATCCGAGTATCATGCCTAGTATAACCTTTCTTCTAGACCAATGCACTTTCTCATTATTGTTTCCGAATGTGTCAAAGTTGGTCTTAAAATGAATAGCAACTCATTAAAAGTATTAATAGAAATGTTATAAAATTTGAAAAAATTGTCCCGATATTGTTTTAGAATTGCATGTTTCATATGGAATTGTCCTTTTAGTAATCTCTTCGAAAGTATCGAATGTACCCAAAATTCTATTTCTTCTTCTTTTTCTGTACTTCAAGTATAAAATAATACATCGCAATCTTTGCACTTCCATGGCGTGTAAAACTGTACGTGTCCCGTCCCTACAGTTCTGCCGACAGAATGATTCAAAATGTGCGTCGTGTGTGTTGAGTCCGTGAACAATCCGCGAAAGACTTTTTGCGCGCCACGCAGACTATTTGTGCGCCGCAGACTCGATCGGACAAAAAGTCTGTCGTCTGTGTTGGGCCTTATAAGTCAGCGTGTAGACTTTTAATTGGTTTGAAAAAAAAATCGTAAAGTAAATAAATTCCTGTTTTCGTAACGTGTAACACATATAATATAATAAAAAAATTGCAAAAATTATTTTCACTCGAGAGCACGTATCCTTTACGGCCTTCCAAAACTGCCACGTGACGCCATGAACTCTGGCCGCCGGCGGCGCTCTCACGTTTTCACTTTCGAATTTTAGTCACCATTTTTTGTTTCTGAATTTTTATTTTAACTAGCTAATTAGGTCTAACAATCTTTATAAAGTGGCCTTCGGTTCCAAAAGCAATGAAAAATGACCGACTCACCTTTTGTAAATAAGAAAGTGTGTCATCAGATATAGCACTCTCTCGTGTATGATGGGATACGTCGATACTATGTTTTTCTTGAGCTTCTCTATAGGCCTTGCCTCTTTTAGCTGATGCAATCTGTAACAATACTTATGCATGAACTAAAGGTTCACAAAAATATGGGACCACAGTCTCGTCAGTGAACTGTATTGGACTATCAGTTGACAGGTTCTTTTGCTCAGTCAAATGAATCAGAATCAGAATTTATTGCAAATCACTTTTTACAACATGATACATTTTATTATAGTACAAGTGACGAATCAAATACCAGCAGCTTATTGGACTTGGCTTCACTGTGCTGCCATCTGGTGGACATATATATAAAACCCTCATTGATCAAATTATATTCATTAATTGTGCTAAGACTTGAGAGAATTGACATACAGATGGCAAAATCATCATTTTGGTAACGATGGAGCCTTATCAGATTAAGGAAAAGAAGAAGACATACAGAGCCAACCCCAAGTAGGGAAAGGGATGGTCTATAGGGATGATGACGATGAATCTAAGCAACAAAACTTGTTGTAAACATAATACAAAATACCTTATAGACTCAATAGGAAATTGTACAGGAAATGCTGTGCTCTTCTTGATCAACTCGTCCACATCATCTGTTATATCTGCTTTTGGCAGGTCGATGCATTGTCGCAGGAGCTCATTCGTCTCCTTGCTCATGCTCGGGAAACACCAGTCTGGTTTGCACCTATAAAATTACCTACATTTAACCCCTTGTACGCTAGAATATAAGACACAATGCACAGAATAAATATAAGTATTACATACAATACATATCTTATACCTTTAAACGAGCAATTCTTGTATATTTATATGTTTATAAATTTCTGTGATCTCGAAAACGGCTCTAACGATTTTGCAGAAAATTGGTATATGGGAGTTTTCGGGGGTAAACAATCGATCTAGATTAGTCTTATGTTTGGGAAAACGCGTGTTTTCGAGTTTTCATGTGTTTTTCTTTCCACGCAGAATATGATCACAAATTTCGTCACTTAGCGGTTTATGATGCGGACCGCTAGAAAGAGTGTTTGGGGTTCGAATCCCACTCGGTGACTTAGTTTGGTTTTTTTTATGTTCATTTTGTATTGTTTTTAAACAAGTTCAAAAAAATTTAGTTATTGTTCGAGATGTAACTGAGCAAAGCTCGGTCGCCCAGGTACTAAGTATTATATATAATACAATATAACAAACACAATATAAATATTACATACAATACATATAGGTATATATAAATAAAATTATAGTAAGGATTGTTTTCGATACAATTTTAAAGATTAAAGTAAAATTAGAATGTGTCTTGTCGTCCAAAATTAGCTTTTTTCGGCATCACCTGTAGGTTGACTGGTAGAAAAGGCCCTGGGCCTTAAGTCCGCCTGTTACAATTTTTGTAATAAAGTTAAATAAATAAATACAAAACAGTAACTTCTAGGGTCTCGCACAATATGCGCCCCCATTCCCCGTCCTTGCAACTCTCCCCCCGTTCTCGCCTTGTAGAGGCGGCTGCAGCTGTCTGCTCAACACCCTCCACAAGGTGAGAATGAGGAAGAAGTATGAAGATGGAGAATAAGGATAATGCATGGGTCCTTAGAAGATTCCGTTTTGTACTTCTGTATGTAATACGTATATTTATTTATAAATTAAAATTAATGAAAGACTTATATTAAATTTGTGACAATAGTTAAACAGTTTGCCGTGTGGTTTCCGGCAGAGTAGAATAGGGCCACTCCAAGACCTCCCGTGGATGTCGTAGAAGGCGACTTAGGAAATACAAGCTAAACAAAGCTTATAAACTTAAGCCCTCTCCAACCCATCTGGCCAGCGTGGAGAGTGTAGGCCAAGACCTCTGGCAGCTCTGGCCAAGTTTGGCTCGGGTAGTACAGAGAGGGTCGTGCTCCTGCAGTGGAGACAAAAAGACCTGATGATGATGATGATGATGATGAGTTAAACAGTGCATTCTTACATAGATTTATGCATAGGAAAGGTTAAACCAGTTGGGTACTATTTCTTAGAAATAACACAGTATCAAAGATGGCTAAGGATTTTATTTATTAACTTCTATTGTCCCACTGCTGTGCAAAGGTCTCCTCTATCTCCTTCTAATTATCCCGATTGTGTGCCACGTCCAAAAATTTCCTCCCAAACTGTCAACATATGGAGCCTACCTATCTTCCTTACGACCATCTTTGGGAGTTCACTTTGTTACCAAAGTGGCCCATTTAATGCTTCTGGGCCCTACCTCTTGTCTTTCGACGATCTTCGGGAGTTCACTTTGTTACCAAAGTGGCCCACCTATCACGATGCCATCTGAAGATCCTATTTAGTTTAGCGATTTTGTGTCTGCATCAACAGTTTTAGAGTTAATCATTATGTTTGGCACCCTATTTAATCTGGTGACACCCAAAACACCAAAGTAGGGAATATTGTTTATTATTATGCTATTTGACAGAGGACACATTGAAGGCTAGTTAACCTTTTATAAAACCGGCTTAGAAGGTATGCACTAGTGAAGTTTACTGAATAGATTTTATCTTCAATTATATTACAATAGAAATAGATTTTATTTTACAGAAGTAGTTTATTACAGTTGCCTACATACCAGGATAAGTTCTGGAACTGCCGTAGATCCATCTTCTGCGCCGTAGTCTGCAAAACGAACACCGTTATACAAAACAGTCCGTACATTTTGAACGGATTAGAAGCACTGCGCAAATCTCGATTGATGACAAATTAAAATAGAATGCGGACAAACCGGTTGAATAATATAATTGTTTGGTATCCACGAAGTAGTTCAAAGTTCGCAAACGGTTATTGCTAGATTGCGAAAATATGATATTTTTCCTTACCACTGAAACTTGCCGATTGAATAACAACGCTGGTGCAAATCGACTGATGATCATATGATACCTAGGTGCGTAATCAATTAGTGCTTATTTCTGTAAATAAACGATTAACTAATGCAAACAAACCGATAAATTGATAGCAATTAGGTATCAGAAATTGAGAAATTTGTCAAATTAGGAAAATCAAAATCAAAATCGGCCAGACCAGACGTTTAATTTGCGATTTTGCAATGTCAATTTTGACGTTTATTTGTTGTGACAACTGACAGTTTTGTTTTTTCACGCTGACATTTGAAAGTAGGTCTGTGAACATCACAAAGCCAAGACATTTTTTTTTTATAATTAATTTACGGCTCTGGATACTGGTCCTTTAGAGCCAATCTTTATTTATCTCTTCTTTAATCCTAATCCTAAAGTTTAACTATACAATCCAAGGTTGGTATAGGTCCTTTGATTGCTTTACGGGAGCTTCTGGCGACAAATCTATACGAGTTCACTGGTTTTCATAGCCGATTGAGTGGCGGACGGCGCCCAAAGACGCCCACCGCAGTCCGCAAATAAATACCTATCACTACAACCGCACTATGAATGTTCACTTTAAACATTTCACATATTGTCCATGAGAATGAGCATTTATAACACCAAACTACACCAATTTCATATTATAAAGTCTACTAGAATCAATTTGCAAAACAATTTAAAGCAAACTCCAACTGGACCCCTTGACTTCCCGCCAAAAACTTCCAAAGCCAAGCCAAGACAGTGCCGGCCCTGGTTTTGGTAACTGTTGTTGTCATCTGCTTTTTGTTTCTGGTTCAAAATCTTACGGATGTGAAAATTATTGTAAATAAATTCAGCGTGTCGCTAAAATATTTTCCCCTTCTGTATAAATATAGTGTTAGAGTCTGTACGGAAAGAGAACCGTCGTAGGATTTGAGGGCGCAGTTGTGTTTAATATCCGTATTTGTTATGTTGACAACACTGTTGTGTCATTATAGTGCGACTATAAAGTTCTTGATATTTTGAAACTATGACGGCTATTGGATGCTAATGGATAAATTATATTTTTATATATTATTTACATTACATGTAATGGCTGTAAATGAAAATATATTTTTATATGTTTTCAGATGCTATCTTCATCGTTAGCCTTTAGGTTAGGTAGGCATAAAAAATAAATTTAAAACAATAATATATTTATTAATTTATTGATCAGAACCATAATCAAAGTCTTATCCTAAATATTCAATGCCGGACATGTTTGAACTATCATCGGATAGACTATAGAGATCCAAAGAATTTTCTTCTTCTGAACTTGATGTGCTCGAATCTGTTACAGTTATTTATAATAAATTCTTGCACCACACGCCGTTATTTGAGGAACCTTCTTTTTTATTTTAGATACTGTATCTTTACTCAAACCTGAAAAAAATAGGGCAAGTTTATCTAAACGCATAATAAATTAAAAGTATCAACACTCTTTATACCTGCTATCAAAAACTTTGATTGAAACAAAATAAACATGTATTCTTATATATTAATGCGAATTCTTTTTAATTTATACATAATATAAAATGTCGGTGTCTGGGGGTTACCTAGGAAATCTAAAACATTTAAAATAACTTTCTACATACCGCACATCGCCGCCACACGTTCCATGACTTTGTTTAAGTCGATAATTGTGTTTGGCCGCTTTTTCTTTTTGGCAAAACCTATAATAATATTAAATATTATTTCCCTTGTAGGACTGGGTTAAGGATTTCCCCTTTTTGAGATGATTTAAATTAAAAGCACGTTAAAACAACGCGGTAAACAAAGATGACGTAAAGTTTGTCATTTGACAGATGGGTGTTGGGTTGTCATATAAAAAAGATTTTGTTAGTTTGATTTTACGCCACGACGGTTCTCTTTCCGCACAGACATATATTGTAAATAGACTTCAACTTCATATCCCACATCACTTCAGATGTGCCGATGTGTCAGTGTCAAGCCGCGATTACACTACACGATTCGTCGGGGACGATTTCACGCAGGCTTCCTAAATCGGGAAGTGTAATCGCTGACAGGGAGACAGTGTCCCGATATCGGGTGATCGGGGCTTCCCGACCGCCCTGTTTCCCTATTTAGGGCGTAAATCGGGTGATGTAATCGCTGTCCCGAGACAGGGCGTTCAGAAGTGCCATTTTTGAAACGCGAAGTCTCCTAAACGAATGATCTTTTCATACAAAAAACAGTTCGTGTAGTGACTCCGCGTTTTAAAAATGGCACTTTTGATATGAACTTATAAGATATATTTCTTAAAACAAGATACTCTACTCCAGCATTTTCTTTTTTCCTTTTATTTACATTTACAGAAGTCTAAAGGAAAACTATTTGGGTTTACAAATTAAAAAGTGACAGTGGTGCTATTTTTCAAACGTGGAGTCACTAAACGAACGATTTTTTGTATGGAAAAACAATTCGTTTAGGTGACTCCGCGTTTCAAAAATAGCACTTCAGGTGACATACTTATAAAATGTACTCTGAAAAGGAAATTTCATGCAAATTCAATAGAAAATTAGTTTTTAGACATTTTTATATTTACATGCACACATTGCATTGACACGCACTTGGCCAATTATTTGATATTTGGAAAGCACAGGTGCCATCCTTTCGACATCAAGTTCGGCTGACAACTGAGTTAGGGAGGCGATCTAGTGCAGTGTAATCACAACGCCCTGTCTATCGCCCCTGCTCATCGACCCGACGGATCGTGAAGTGTAATCGCCGCTTCAATCGATGTGTCAAGCTGAGTCGACAGTGAGAGTGACAGTCTGACAGTTCAGAGTATTTTATTTTGGCGGGTTATTGTTTACTGTTAGTGTTTACTTACATCGATAAGTAGGTAATTATTCCTGGATTTCGTAGTCAAAACATGAAATTTTAAAAAATAAATTGATCTACAACGTGGTCTACAACTCTATCAACATGGGAGACCTGCAAAAAATCCGCAGTGATGTCAACAACACCTTCAAACTCAGTGGGTTCACGATTCGACGAGAGGCGACCACCTTCGTAGCCGAACAGCTACTTCCACTTTCTATTCAAGAAAGGCAGAAGATGTTGGATAAACTGACTGCGCATTTACTTCACCAGTGTCTTTCACAGCCCGTCCTTGAGAAAGAACACATAGAAATTGCTTACAATGAATGTTCTTCAAGGGGACTCGAAGAAACTGAAACCGTATTGAATGTTATCGATGCCTTTAGTATACCGAAGCTAAACTACGATAATGAGAGAAAGAAATTCTCAAAAGATGTAATTACTAATAATTTGTATCCGGAACCTAAATGGAAAGCACAGTTCTTGATAGATAGATATATGATCATATGGCAAAGGACTATCAGGAACAAACTCTTTGCTCAAGAAACTTTATCGAGTATGGTTGAAGAAAAGAGGTTTCAACTCCGAAAAATAGAAGTGCTGCTTAGTTCTTCAAGTAAAATTGATGAGGTGATTGTACTGGGGCTTTTAACACAGTTGACTGAAGGCAAGTTTTATTTAGAAGATCCAACTGGAAGTGTTTTGCTAGATATGACTCAGACAAGGTATCATTCAGGTTTGTTTACGGAGAATAGTTTTGTGTTAGCAGAAGGGTACTATGAAGACAAAGTCTTGCATGTTATGGGGCTTGTTTTACCTCCATCCGAGAGCAGAGCCACATCGTTACCATATTTTGGTAGTATAAATACTTTTGGAGGCAAATCTAAGAGCTTGTTGAAAAATTCCCAAAGTCTACTGAAAATTGAGCAAGAAAATGAAGATGGGATGATCATATTTCTATCAGACGTTTGGTTGGATAATGTAAAAGTTATGGCAAAATTAAAGACATTGTTTTCAGGTTTTGATGAATTTCCACCAATTGCTATTGTACTAATGGGTGAATTCCTCTCTTGTCCTTATGGTTATGAACACAGTGTGCAGTTGAAGTCAGCACTAACTAATCTAGCGGATATGATTAATCAATTTTCAAAATTAAAGGAGTCTTGCAAGTTCATCTTCATACCAGGCCGTGGAGACCCTGCAGCCGCAAATATACTCCCAAGACCACCAATTCCGAACTCTATAACCTCAGACATAAGAGATAAACTGGGTGACTCAGTAATCTTTACAACAAATCCTTGCAGAATACAGTATTGCACTCAAGAGTTAGTCCTTCTAAGGCAGGATTTAGTCATGAAAATGTGTAGGAACTCAATACATTTTCCGGAGACGGGAGATATTCCTGATCATCTGACTAAGACATTGTTAAGTCAATGTACGTTATCTCCGTTGTCTTTGGGAGTACAGCCGTTGTATTGGAAGCATGCTGAGGCGTTAAATCTGTATCCATTGCCAGATTTAGTGGTTGTTGCGGATCATTTTCAGCCTTATACAAGGACTTACCAAGACTGTCAGGTTGTGAACCCTGGATCGTTCCCTCGTACAGAGTTTTCGTTCAAAGTCTATATTCCATCTACAAAGACTGTTGAGGATTCACAGATACCTAAAGAGGATTGAATGATATTTCTGTGTAGAGAGAGCAGCAAAAATATGTCACCAAATAAAAGTGTAGGTAGTTTCTCATAGATGCTTTTATTTGGTGACATATTTTTTTGGGTTAAATCTGGCTTGATGCATACCATTTCATTGATGTTTGTAATAAAAAGTAAAATGTAAATAATAAAATGAAATTGTATATTTTAATTTCTTTATTATTTAAAATACTATTAGTAGATATTTACAGAAGCGTCATCTATAAAACATTGGATGGATTCATACAAAATACAATATTTTTTCCTTTGATATTAAATTAATGAATGACAAATTAAAATTGATTACTTGATAACTTTCAGAAACATTAATTTTCTAAAAGTTATTATAAATCACAAATGGTTTCATATGAATGACTTTATAGAAATATAGAGACATATTATAGCCTAGATCAAGATTTATAGAGACATAGCCTAGATCATAATTTAATCCTTTAACCGCGAGCGTCGCATATATGTGACAAACATTGTCGGGCCCATTCCGCGAAGGTCGCATATTTACGACAAAAAATTCTCGTATGGCACATAACTTACGTATCCATATCCGTTTTTGGTTGTAGATAGGTATGTTAGATTTACCATGATTGTCTCGCGCTGGGGGCACGACAACTGATATAAAGTCTCGCGGTGAAAGGGTTAATAACTAGATTTATTGATTTTAACTTAAAATAAAAATTGATAAGTACCTATGTGATGTTAAGAAATGTCGATTTGGTCGATCTTAAAGTAAATTATATCATAAAACTAAATTATTTACAAAATATAGGCGTTTGACGCCGTTAAAAAATAAAACAAATAAAAATATTTTTTCTGACAATATTTCGTAAATTTTTACACGTCAGAGCTTGTTAAGGCGAAATGGTAGCAGAAGTGGCGCCCTCATTTGAAATAAATTGTTTAAAAACATGGTGATAATTACAATTTTATTGTCAACAATTTGTAGAAAACCTTTTAATTATTTTATGAATAACCTTGTGCTACCATTTCGCTATAACGTTACTTTCCTCTGACGCCAAGCCTAGTAAAAATAGTACAATTTCGACCACTAGTTGTCAATGGAGTTGTTGTCAATGGCGTTTCACTCAAGCGACCGTTTTACAACTTAAGTGGTCAATGGCGTTTAAATGTTAAGGAAGGCGGTATAAGTAGAAGACATAACAATCCTTTTGTCGAAGAATGAGGAAAATTAAGAAATCAACATCTTAAAATTTTTTGTACAGCTAGGTAATAATAAATAGTAGTCTGAAACGGATCTAAAATAAACACTTAATTGCAGATTTGCAGAATGTAGAACCCTATATTTTTTCGTGAAAGCTAACCAAACTAATTTTAAGTATGGACAATCAAATTTTTTACCAGTGTCTTATAAAAAAAATACACATGAATTGTCTTTTGCATGTGAGTATACACATGCAAAAGACAAATCAAGTACATCTGAGTACACACAACATCAAGTAAGTATCACTGAGACATCAAATATATTAGCGTACATACTAGGGCAAATATTTGCAAAATCGTACCGTTTGGTCAAGAAAATATAGACCATAGGCAATAGGTAATAGGGTTGAGATTCATTTGTTAGACCGGCCGAATCTGGTCGCTTCTCAGATGACTGCTATTATTCAAAGTTCAATTAAAAATAAGAATTCGGTAGGGGCTCGTTAGTAAAAGATCTTTCTTTAATCGCAACGCAGTGCCAAGCAACATTGATCTCTACAACATGGTGAAATAGTCTAATTTGCTTTGACATTGAATTAGGATTTAGGACTACACTATCGGACGGTTGTGTAATTTTATGGAGTAAAGGTGTATATCAGTTATATTTCTCCCTTATCTCGCTGTTCTACGATCTAAGATCCCATAATAGAGCTGTAAGTGGCCTCTATAGGAGCTAAGGCGACCAGGCAGATCATGGCAATTACGAAGAGTACGATGATTGGCGCGTATATTCCCAGCACGAGTTTCCGGAAACTGGAATACTGAAAGCAAAAGAATACACAATATTAAACTTCATCATCAGGTCTTTTTATATCTACTGCAGGAGCACGACCCTCTCTGTCCCAGAGCCATACTTGGCCAGAGCAGCAGAGGACTTGGCCTACACTCTCGTCGCTAGCTAGACGGGTTGGAGAGGTCTCATTGATGTTTATACGCTTTGTTTACCTTGTACTAACTTAGATTATAACATAAATATTATCATAATTATTTTAGCCGCTTTGTTACGTGTGTGGACATGTATCTATGCGGCTAAAATAATGATGATGCTGGACATGCTCCTTCGATCAATGGATGGATCGATTTCGATGCGAATTTTTTTTGTGAAAGCAAGTTCCCTTGCGCTTCTTAGCTATGTTTGATGACAATCGGTTCAGCCGTTTAAAGGGGTTAACGCTTGAAAGTCTGAAACATATGCAAATAATAAGTAGTTTGCTAAACAGATATCAAATCGGCTATTTCTATTCTTGAACTTCGAAGGTGTTTTTTTTATTTGGCTAGCAAATAAACTTCTATATAGGTTCTAACAAAATATATTGAAACTATTTTAAGGGCGAATTCAGTCCATGATACTGTACAACTTTTCCCAAGGAACACGTATTGAAATATGAAAAGTAATTTTTGGCTTCCCATACAAGTTTACCGATCCGCTGATCGGAGTTTGAATGGAAAGCCAGAATTTATTTTTCATATTTCGACATATATTTCTTGGGTAAAGTTGTTCACTATCGCGGACTGAATTCACCCATAAGATAGTTTTAGTATATTTTGTTAGACCCTATATAGAAGTTTATTTGCTAGGCAAATGAAAAACCTTCGAATGTCAAGATAAAAATATTGGATTTAATATCCGTAGCGCCATCTTTTATTTGCTTGTTTCACATTTTCAAGCGTTAACCCCCAATAACTTAAATACGGCTGAACCAATTTTCATCAAGTGTTTCTGGGTGTGGCGTGTACGTGTGTCTGTTTTAAGTCTGGCCCGCTAGCTATGACGATAAAAATTTATAATGCCCTACCCGACAACCTAAGGAATGAAGAAAAAAATTCTCAACTTATAAAGAAGTTGAAATTAATTTTAGTAAATAAAATGTATTACAGATTGGACGAGTATTTTAACGATAAAAAATTTAATTGAAATTGCCATTATAATATACTATACCCTACTTTTATATTTATAAGTTGACAATAATTTACTAATCATAAATAACTAACAATCTGCTGACAACTACAAACAAAAATACCTTTTAATTATATTTTATCATTTAAATTTATAAATTAACTGCATGTCATAAAACTCGCTTGCCGTTCCACTTCTTGGTTGAGATACCCGACAGGGTTCATAGTGTACCTAATTTAAGACAGTGACTTAGTAGTTAGAACTGATGTACATTATGAAATGCAATAAATAATTTGAATTGAATTGAATTGAATTAACCAGAAAAGACTTACTGAGGAATCAGTGTTGTCGATCTGCGAGGTCTGCCGCGTTTGTCCCAGCATGTCCTTCATGGGGAAGGTGTTCACGCGGCCGTTGCTGATGCGGCCGTCTGCCACGCATACGGTGAGCTGCAAGAGAGAGAGATAGAATGTTTTAGTGCTGGGGGATGAGGTGCGGCCCGCAAGGCGCCCTGCATGCTATTGCATATTGCGGCTTACGGGGAAGCAGGAGGTGCGGAACGAGATTTTATGGATTTATTAAAAACGAAATGCGTGCCAGACCTAGGAAATTTAAAGGGAAATTTGCAGATATGTTTTTCAACGTAGAATCACGGAGCTCGATGGCCTATTGAGAGTACGCATTGCTAGCGCTTTCGCAAGTTAAGCAATCTCGCACGGGTTTGCGCTTGGATGGCTGACCAAAAGCAGTGAACTTATATAATCTATGTTCACTGCTTGTAGTGTGGCACATGTACATCGATGGAACTAGTGGAGAAGTTCTATTAGGTACTAGTCCTACTAAGGGCCAAACCAACCTTTTCAGGCCACATGACTCCTTCAATTACATACTATCAATCAATATACTTAGAAGGATTCTCTGATTAAAAAGAAAAAATACATTAACATGCAAAGAAGAAGGAGAAAAAAAAGCGGAAAGGCTCTTGGCTCTGAGATTTCAGGGATTGAACCTCCAAACCCTGTAAACGCGATAAGACGAAGAAGTTTTTAAAGGACATTTCCTACAAAACTTTACTACTATAGTACTTTATAGGCAGATACTTACAGATAGCACAATATGCATGATGATGTGGAAGACCACGAAGGCAGCCAGTATGTATACACTCCACGGTGGTAGCTCAGCCTTCTGAAGGTACACGGCCAGGAATATGGTGGCAACTGGAACAGGCATACGAAGTTAGACAGACCTTTATAGTGTTCCTACTATGTTTGGTAGGTTGAGCCGGTACCTATATATCATCCGTCAATCCGCAATTTTCCAACAACTAAAATTAGATGCTTTTTTTAAACGTCAAAACAACATTTTCTATAAGATTTGTATGAAAAACAGAGTTAGTCTCGAATGGTCCTAAATGCAAATAGTCTATGAAGGTACTCGTCTAAAACGCAACTTGGAACAAGTTTAAAAAGCAACTCGTCTACGTTGCAAGTAGTCTCAACTCAAATGTTATTTTGACCTAGTCCCCTATGTTATAATGTCTACGGCTTAAGAGTCCCCTTACCCTAGATCAAAATACAACTTTCCATACAAACTTAGTCTACGTTTTATTTCAAAACTGCATGTCCGATTTTGGCAAAATTTTGTAATTTCAAAGATATTGCAGTTATCTAGGGTAATAACTGGTTTCAGTAAAAATATGAACTTGAAATAGAATATAGTGAAATCTGACACGTGGTTTCAAAATTAAACGTAGACTACGTTTGTATGGAGAAGTCTAGGGTAAGGGGACTCTTAAGGTGGTCTAAACTTATGACGGCATAGTTTCTTGGAGTCAAATGGCGCTTTTATTATCAGTTTTTTTTGCAATAATAAATCTAAAATTACCTATGTTGAAAATGGGTATGATTAACAAGTGATACTGATACGTTAACTTTATAGAAACTTTATAGAAATTTAAATAAAGGTATGAGACATAAAGTGATATTATTTTGTCACGTTTTATTCAGCCGCACAACGTCCACTGCTGGTCATAGGCCTCTCCCAAAGATTTCCAAAATGACCGATCTAGAGCGGCTTGCATCCAGCGCCTTCCTTGTGCGGCTGAAATGATGATGATGATGATGACGTTTTATTCTCTTAACAGTACTTACTTATAAATAATTTATTTTAGACCCTGGAAACTTCAACGCCACTATCAAGCTAAAATCCATTATGCCGTTTAGCTGCAGAGCCTACCAAAAAAATAAACATACATACTATATTCGAAAAACAACCCTCCTTTTGGCGTAGTCATTTAAACATTTGCAGAGCTAGGCCAGGCCATGCCATACAAACAATTATTTGTCTTCCTTGTTACTAGGTAGCGCTATATAATTAAAAATGCTTATTTTTTAAGCATATTCAACACTTCCTTTGTCACGTTTTAGCTAGTCGCGTATGCTGCCATCTCTATGAGCTACACCGCAACTCCAGTTTTGCCTACTAGTGACCTCCGATAGTTTCTATGGCGTTGGGAATCTGTTACTTCTGTAATTAAGTATATTATCTTTGGCCAGGCTAATGTCGCGAATTTTTACTGGATGGATTTGAAGCCATGCAAGCTATACTCACTTCCTAGGATGTGGGCAGCATTCCCCACCAGCCAGTGAAGCCAGTTGAAGTACGGCCGTTTCTTAGTGCCGGGGTGTGGTCTGAAGTATGCGCCTGAAACAAAGATTATCTTAACAAACGGAACAGATAGATCTACCGGCAAATCTGCAAAAGAGGCGCCTACGCACATTTTACACACATTCCAAGTATCCCTTTTATTTTATTTTTATTTTATTGGATAAGGTACACCAACAGTATTCACATACAACATTCGAGCAGATACACAATTACACACGTAATACTTAAGTTCTAATGTAAATACCAATGACAGGTATACACGACATTGACTAAAAGATCAAAATAAGCTTATCGAGAGTCTAAAGTTTTAAATTTATAAATTTATGATTTTCAATCATTAAGAAGATTCAGCACCTTATGTTTAAAGACCTTTAAGCTATCGCAAAATATGTCCAAATCCTCTGAGCCACGGTTAAAGGTGTTGTATGTATTACACATACGGCTAACTGGAGCTTGTCTACCCAGATTGGTTCTAGACGGCGGTCCACTAAGTATTGCAAATACAGGATAACGCGGCGGTCTACGTGGTACTTTAATATTAAGAAACGATAATGTGTCCCCAGAGTCTACACGGTTATTAAATATTTTAGTACCTGGGTGACCGAGCTTAGCTCGGTCGGTTTCATCTCAAACATTAACAACTTTTTTTAAACTTGTCTAAAAACAATACAAAATAAAAAATAATATATAAACTTGAACATTAAAAAAAAAAACAAAAGTAAGTCATCGATGGCCTCCGCGGCGACAAAATTAGCGACCATATTCTGCGTGGAAAGAAAAACGAATGAAAACTCGAAAACGCGCGTTTTCCCAAACATAAGACTAATCTAGATCGATTTTTTACCCCCAAAAACCCCCATATACAAATTTTCAGCGAAATCGTTAGAGCCGTTTTCGAGATCACAGAAATTTATAAATCTTATACCTTTAAACGAGCAATTCTTGTATGTATGTGTGTATATATATATATTTATTTATAAATTTCTGTTATCTCGAAAACGGCTCTAACGATTTCGCAGAAAATTTGTATATGGGGGTTTTCGGGGGTAAACAATCGATCTAGATTAGTTTTATGTTTGGGAAAACGCATGTTTTCGAGTTTTCATGCGTTTTTCTTTCCACGCAGAATATAGTCGCTAATTTCGTAGCGCCGCGACCGCCTTGATTTAGCTCAGTGGTTAAGGATAGCAACCGCTAGAAAGAGTGTTACGGGTTCGAATCCCACTCGGTGACTTACTTTTGTTTTTTTTTATGTTTAAGTTTTTTTTTTTTATTTTGCATTGTTTTTAGACAAGTTTAAAAAAAAATAGTTAATGTTTGAGATGTAACCGAGCAAAGCTCGGTCGCCCAGGTACTAAATATATATACATACAAGAATTGCTCGTTTAAAGGTATAAGATATAGGAAAGTAACGTCGTGAATTTTTCTTCGATTAAACAAAGAAATCATATTGAAGTGCTTGAGCCGCTCGTTATAAGGACACCGATGAGAGACATTAGGCGCTGAAAACGCGAGATGCCTGGTGAAAGCTCTTTGTATTTGTTCGATTCGCTGAGAGTGTACTGCGTAAGTAGGGTTCCACGCTGCGCTGGCGTATTCTAAGTTACTCCTGACCAACGAGTTAAAAAGGAGAATCTTTGTTTGGGCGTAACGAAATTGCTTAGAATTTCGCTATTTCCTAATAATGTTATCAAAATGCTCAACAAAGGTGAGTTTAGAATCCAGCCAAACTCCAAGATCCTTGACAACGTTCACTTTTTGCAATTCTTCTGATTCTATTTTGTATGATGTGACTATGGGTTTCTTTTTTCTTGTAAATGTAATATGATGACATTTTTTTATGTTGATTGACTGACATATCATTAGCATGGCACCAAGCTGTTAGTCGGTCCAGATCATGTTGTAAAAGATCAGCGTCTGTTGGAGATTTTATAACCTTATATATTTTTGTATCATCGGCAAACATCGAACACTTAGAGTTTAAGATAACGTCAGGCAAATCGCTAATAAACGGGGAAAACAGAATGGGCCCAAGATGTGAACCCTGTGGTACTCCGGATTCAGCATAGTAGACCTGAGATTCATAACCAAGGACCGCGACAATTTGAGATCTTCGTTCTATGTATGACTTGATCCAATTTAAAAGAGAGCCATGAATACCATTTGCTTCCAGCCTTGCAAGTAGCAGTGAATGATTAACCCTATCGAATGCGCTAGTAAAGTCCGTGTAGATCGCATCTACTTGTAATCCCGAATCAACCTCGCGTGAAATATCTGACACCAATGTTACCAAGTTTGTCTCTGTAGATCGTTTACTTCTGAATCCGTGCTGGTATTGACTTATCTGATTGCAAAGGTGATTGGTTATAACAGGTTCAACGATTGACTCAAAAATTTTTGAAAAGATGGAAAGCATAGAAACCGGTCTGAAGTTGCGTACGTCACTTCGGTTGCCTTTTTTAAATATTGGTACTATCCTTGCTTTCTTCCACTCCTCTGGAAATTGCCCACTCTGAAGGGAAGAATTGAAGATGATCGAAAGGGGCAAATTCAGGGCCGCACCGCATCTTTTAACAAAGATTGGAGGAATGTTGTCTGGCCCAGCGCTTTTATCTACATTTAACTCCCGTATCTTAAGCAGAATATCCTTCGCTGTAACTGTTATATCGGATACTGCTTGACACATTTTTTGAGGAAGCTGGACAGAAGTACCTGTGCTCTTTGTATGATTAGAGCTGAAGGACTTGGCGAATAAATCTGCAATAAGTTGGCCATTATCAGCAACTTCGCCATCGAGATGCATGCGTGCTGGAAAATCTGACTCTTTCTTGCGTTTATCATTTATTAGTCGCCAAAATGCTTTGGCGTTATGATGAATTTCCTTTTCGGTGTTTATTGAATAGAGATTTGGATTTTGATGTTGTAATTTATGACACCTATTTCTCAAAACCTCATATTCTATTTTGTCACGCGGGTTATTGTATTTTAAGTACTTTTTTCTCAGTCTCTCCTTTTCAGTTAATAATTTTTTTAGACGTTTATCTAACCAAGGGGGAGTTTTTTTAGATGTTACTCTGCGTTTTGGAACATATTTCTCAATACAACGTCTTAGTGTACTGTAAAATGCGGAAACTTGTACATTCACATCATTGCTACTTAGTTCAGCTTGCCAATTAATTTCATTTAATTCACGTATTATGCTAACATAGTCTGCCTTGTAAAAATTGAAATCGTCCCGTTTATTAGGCGGCAGATTGTTTACAATATGGGCCGAGAAACTCAAATACAACGGAGGATGTCTTGGAACAACTTTGCTGAGAGGATCCAATGGTTAAGACACTTTCACGTCGTAAATAGTACTCAATATTAAATCAAGCATTTTGCCCTCCTCATTATGGACATTATTAACCTGGATGAAATTATTAACCGAAATAAAGTCCAATAAAGCATTACCCTCTCTACGGAAATTGGTAGGAAATGTATATTCCCCCTTATCTATAAGAGACCAATTAATAAATCTCATATTAAAATCACCCAGGATAATAACATCCTCACAAGTTTCACAGACCAAGCTTGCCTTTTCAAAGAAAAATGATATATCATCTACTTTAACGGGTGGTGCCAAATATACAGCACATATTGCTATAGTTTTTAATTTATTATTAATGGTTAGATCTACTTTGACCCAGAGATCCTCGCACTTGCTTTCCCAACTGAGCATACGAAATGACTTAATGTTTTTCAATACTGCTATCATAACTCTACCACCATCCAGTTTGGTAGTTTTAGACAAATCACGATCCCTCCGGTACACTGTATATCTTTCATCAAATACCTCCCTATTGTGTATACTGTCGTTAAACCACGTTTCCGTAAACACTATTATATTGTAATTACATAAAGCTATATGGTTATACAATTCAGTTGTTTTGATCCTAAGACCTCCAGTATTCTGGTAATAGATACTTAAATCCATATATTACAGAAAACAGGCGTTACAAAATACACAATGTGGTACAATAAACAAACTTTTTTTTATTTTTTTTATTTAATTTTTGCAAGACTTGCTAAACTCCGAACTAGAATTGGCTGAGAGAATTCATCTTTTCTCACAAAAATACGTCCATTACGTACCCACACAAATTTATAATTGTTTTCCTTCGCAGCCTTTCGCGCTTGGGCATGCAATGACTTGTGCTGGGGGTAAGGTGCTCGGCCACATATACGGGGTTGCTAGCACCCTCTAAGTCCAAGTGCCTACTATTCAGTTTATCCTTTGGGTTCTTCTTGTTAAAGTACACTACCGACGCAAGGAAGTTGTCCCGATGACGGGTGCTTTGGAACTTCGCGATTATGGTACGTGGACGGGCACTGGTTTTGTCCATTTTCGCTACCCCTGTGACGTGCAATATATCCTTATCTGTCATTGAAAAGTTTACCGTGCTGGCAATTTTGAGAATCATGTCGGTTAGATGATTATCTGTTCTGCTCTCAGGAACGCCGTTAATTTCGACATTGCATTCTCTTTGCTGTTGCTCCACCAATTCCAATCTTGTGGTGAGGTCTTGAACGGACGTCTTGAGTGTTGAGTTTTCTTCCTTAAGTATTTCTATCTCTGCCGATTTATCCTCGACGACAGCTTTAAGGTCCTCGTATTGCTTGTTAAAAAATTCAGCAGCCATTTGAAAATTGTCCATCTTTTCATGAATGCTCTTTAATTCCGCTCTCATAATTGTTAATAGTTCTTGTTTCAATATGTCCCTGAGATTATCTTCTGTAAGGATTGGGGAGGACGTTGATGGACTTGTATCGACAACTTTTTTACCGCGCTTTGATATATTTACATTTTCGTTGATATCGGAACACTTCGTTGCCGGTACACTCGCTGCGGCCCTTGCGGTAATTTCAGATGCTGCTTGTCTCACGGGTGTATTCGAGTTGTTATTCTTCGGCTGCTTACTATAACATTCAGGACATTTCCATTGGCTTCTATGATCCGCAGTCATAAGAAGAAATCGCTTTTCGTGGACATTAGCACATTCTAGATCATACATAGTAGCGCAGAAAGAACATACCAAAAATTGGCGCGAAGAAATAGCATTGCGACAGCCAGCGCATATTCTTCTGTTGATGTTAGCCATGCTACGATGATACGATGTCAAAGCGGTCGCACGGGTACGCACACTAGGATACAAGCGGTGCGATGCGTGTGCGCGTGACGTCGAAGCAAGTATGATGAGTCAGCGGGCGGCGACGGCCGGTACCCACCGACATTCAATACAGTGCGTGATTACCAATAATGTCCGTTTGCAAAATATTTTAAGATGATTTTTGCTATTACTCACGATTGCGAAGCTTGATAGTGATAGCAAAGGTATGACTGTGTTGCGTGCACAATCCACTTTCTCACAATATATAACACGGTGCAGAATAGTTATTATTTCTCAGGGATTTTGATTAAAAATCACGACAAAACACAAGGTAAGTTGTTCCTGCGCTCACGATCGCTCGACACTGATCACTTGCGTAAAGTATTCAGTTTAGAAAAAAAATATATTGGAAACCTCAGTATCATTTTTGAAGACCTATCCATAGATAACCACACGTATGGGTTTGATAAATAAAAAAATTGAGTTTCAGTTATAAGTATGGGGAACCCCCAGAAATTATTGTTTTTATTTCTATTTTTTTGTGAAAATCTTAATGCGGTTCACAGAGTACATCTAGGCTACTTACCAAGTTTCAACAGTATAGTTCTTATAGCTTTAAAAAAAAGTAGCTGTGACATACGGACGGACAGACAGACATGACGAAGGGTTCAGTTTTTTGCCATTTGGCTACGGAACCCTAAAAAACTTACCAATAGGTTGTATGAAGCACAATATGACAGTGACGATTCCAGTGATCGCGTGAGGATTGTCTCCCGTGGTAGACCAACCGCCGACTTCTACCAGTATCAGGATAAACCCACAAACAGTCAGAAGCCACGTTGCCACCATCAGGATTCTGTGGTACTGGAACAGAAAGTTACGATTGAGTTTTAGGGCGTCTGAGTTAGGGAGAGGAATCGACTATGAAGGAATCTCCATTTCTTTCATAGAATCGTTTAGTCATTCAGAAAAACTATGGCAGTGCTTATTCAAGTCCCTGGTTACTACATATAACAAGAAAATAAAACGGAGTTAACAGTTACACCTTTTGAACTTACATAAGTTAAAGCTAGGAGTTAGTTAACCCTGGTTTACACATTGACAAGTAAGAAGTGATATCTTTGCACCTGTCACTTGCCAATGCCTGCTCACACGCTCACTTGTCACTTATCCCTCGCACTTGTATTGTATCCATGGTACAATAAAACAAGGTATTCTCTTCCCGTGACAGCTGATGACGTAGGTGGAACTTGACTACGTCATCAGTTTGATGTGCTGCCACTGTGTGAAATTTAATTACCCGAGCGTAATGCATTTTTGAACTTTTTAAACCAATTTCGAATTAATAATCCATTATATCAATTTATAAAATATTGAATTCATGAATCACGCGAGAATCGCGAGATACTAAATAGCTAAGTCACTTAATTTTTTTTTTAATATTCGTGAACTAATTGAGAAAGTCCTTAAATTTACTGAAAAGAACAACCAGTGGCAACACTTTCGTGACGTAGTCAAGTTCCATCTCGGGAAGAGAATACCTTGTTTTATTCTACCATGCTTGTATCTTTTTCAATGTGTAAACCAGGGTTAACTAACTCCTTGCTTTAACTTATGTAAGTTCAAAAGGTGTAACTGTTGACTCCGTTTTATTTTCTTGTTATATGTAGTAACAAATATACTTCTCAACTTACTACTTATTTATAAATAGCTAACTATTTATTTATAAATTTATGTGATCTTGAAAACGGCTCTAACGATTTCGCTGAAAATTTGTATATGGGGGTTTTCGGGGGTAAACAATCGATCTAGATTAGTTTTATGTTTGGGAAAACGCGCATGAAAACTCGAAAACGCGTGTTTTCGAGTTTTCATGCGTTTTTCTTTCCACGCAGAATATGGTCGCTAATTTCGCCGCGCCGACCGTCTTGTTTTTAGCTCAGCGGTTAAGGATACCGACCGCTAGAAAGAGTGTTACGGGTTCAAATCCCACTCGGTGACTTACTTTTGTTTTTTTTTTTTATGTTTGCATTGTTTTTAGACAAGTTTTAAAAATTTTGTTATGTTTGAGATGTAACCGAGCAAAGCTCGGTCGCCCAGGTACTAATTACTAAAGTAACTAATACTTAATGATTGTTGTCTTGTCACAGAGTAATACATAATAATTATTTAGCTGTATGTAAGATGTAAGTAATGTAATAAGTAAAATACTTACAGCGAACCAAATGTCCTTGCCGCCAAGTTGTTTGCCCACCCATACTTGTCTGAAGTATCTGCAAAAAAATCACAGATTTCACGCTTCACGCAACTATAAGAGTACATTGAAAATTAAATAATGCGATCATTTACCCTAAGAAATTATTTTGTAGCCCAATATAATCTTCAGATACCATATGTTTTGAATTTCGATTCATCATTTCAGCCGCACAAAGTCCACTGCTGGACATAGGCCTCTCCCAAAGATTTCCAAAATGACCGATCTAGAGCTTATGAATTTCGATTATGGCCCTCCAAAAAAAGTTATTCTAATTTTTTGCCGTGAAGTCGGAATTTTTTATTTTTTCTAAACTTCTCAAAAGCTACCGAACCGACTTTCAAGATATAAGCGCCACACGGTAGATTTTTGCGGTGCGGTACGGACATTTTAACACCTCTCTCACAGAGATATCTCCAATTTCGGCCCATCTACAGCCATGTTGCACTTTTGGCTGAACCAGGCCTGTCTCATTCCGCGGTAGGTATTAAAAATGCAAGTACCTAAGGCGGCCTCGCCGGCTTGGCTAATCAGCGCGCCAGAAAAGGTAAGCGTTACGCGATAGAAAGAGACGGAAAGAGATGGAACGTCTAGGTGAATATAACTGTAGGTTATTAGCGTTGTGCGATCTGAATTGAACTTAATTGTGTCGTTGCGAGAGTCGCTATTCCTTTTATTGATTTTTCGGAGTGAATCTTCTGTACTTGTACTATTATGTTTTCTGTGGCTAAATCGATGCAGTGCTGAGAACTGCTATTATAATTGTTAAACCGTGTTTGTGATACCTATATCAAATAAATTATTTTTCTTTCTTTCTTTCTTTCTTTCAGTGGTCATATCATAGGTAGGTAAACATCAAGGGTCGGGTCATGCTCGAGCACGTTATAAACTCAATTGAAAATAAGACCACCATAGATGTTTAAACATGACAAAATAAGCATACTCGCCATTTGCGGTTTATGTTAATTTAGTAGTTTTTTTCGAATGTCATAAAAAAGCCTCTCCGCTGCACTCCTCTCTGTTTGAACTGACCCTGACAGAACAAAAATTTGCAATGTGCAAAAGACGTAACAGCGTAGTGCTAAAACGAGTTTTATTGACTACTTATCGTTGTTTTTATAAAAAAATTGCCGTTCTTATATCATTCTTAAATTCAATAAACGGATTACCCACGTATAGATATACGTTAGTTATAATTGAAAAAACTTTCTTATATCAGTTATTATTTTCAAACATCGATCTATTTAAGATGCAATATGTGTAAGATTTCTCTTGTTAAATTCCTTTAGTCTGCTCTCCTCAGATTGGCAACAGTGGTCTATAGTGGTACAGTGTAGTGCGCGAAAATGCGAATTATGTTAACAGGCGATGCGGCTAGCAACCCATAACTGTATAGATTGCTTTTCCATCTTCTCGCCCACCATGACGCTGAAAGTGGCTTTTGAATCTTGCGGCCCTGGGCTCTGTCTGCTTAGAACCGCAAGACCCAAAATGCTCTGTCTGCCCCATTAGGGATAAAGACGTAATAGTATGTAGGTATGTATGTATAGTGATCTAGTATAGCCCGTGGTTCGATTTATTACGAGTATGTCCTTTCCATATTGTGATTGCTTTAGGAGGGCATTTCCCTCTTCACTTACCTAGCCAGCAAGATTCCCAAAGAAGCTGTTCCAAGCCAAGCTGCCAGCATGAAGCTGCCGTGCAGCTTGAGAAGTAACTTGGAGCTGGCGGCAGCTGTGCCCACGGTGGAGAGGGCCAAGGGCTCACCCGTGGACTGGAAGGCCAGGGAGTGGAATCCTACGCGGTCGGCGTCTGTAAAGGTTATTTTGAGGGTTAGAATATTGTTGTTATGTAAATTCTTTATTGTACAAGAAAAAAGCTACAATTGAAACAAAAAAAGGCAATAGTACAAAGACGGACTTATCCCTATCAGTGATCTCTTCCAGTCAACCCTACATTTAGAATAACTAGTATTAGTTTATGGATCAGCATAGTCTATTATATAAATAAACTATAATCAAAGATTAACAATCAAAAAGACGTCAAGTATCAACTAGTCATTAGGACCATTATGGTGACGTGACGGTACCCCTTATGATTAACACAGAATAACCTTTCCCTAGACTTAAGTAAATTCAGACAGGAGTTAGGTATTATCAGACTAACTTGAGTTAATGTTGATAACTTAGCATTTTATGAATAAAAAAAAACGACGGGTTGCACTCTGGGAGTGCCGGCAGAAGTGAAAACTTGAATATTAACGTTGTGCATTTTTGATATACGAAACAGCAGGCGCAGGCATACATTTTCGCCGCGCCGTAGAAAGAGAGGGGGATACTCCCTCTCCTACGCCGTGCCAGCTGTCTACTCTCCATCCGTCTTACGAATTTTCGATCAGGTCACGTGTCCTGACGCGAGCGTGTCCTGACGCGAGTTTAACATTTTTTACTCATTCCAAAAAAAGTGCACAACGCCGCTAAAGAAGTTTTCACTTCAAAAAAAATTAAGTGAAGCCTCACCTTTCATACTATCTCCAGCAACAATCATCAAATTATACTTATTGTTAGCCAAATCGAACGTCTGTCCCTTCACAGTCGAAACCGTATCCCTCCTGTATTTACAGTATAACTTCCCATCGATCATTGAAGATTCTAACAACTGCACTATGTCTTGTGGCGAATCAGACCTTCTTACGTAAGGTTCTTCTTTAGGATAAGTCCAAGAAGTGAATATGGATATTCTTCCATTGTCATTTCTGACGCATTCTACAGCGCTGTCGTCTCCCATCTTGTTGTCCATGCTTAGACCAGCAGAAACGTATTTCGGGTTCTTTGTTGCTTGAAGTTCAAAGGTGTAGACGTCTCCTGCGACGAACACAGCAACTATCGCGACGCAGTCGCCTTTGGGGATACAGTTTTCGGGGAGGCCGAAGCACAGTTTGTTTTCGCTGCAACCTTGGTAGATGACGTCGAGGTTTTGGCTCGCTGGTTGAGGCTGCAAAAAGTGTTGGAAAAAATGTTATTGGTTTTTGTGAAGGTTGGTTTGCTTTTTAGATGGATGATGCTCAGATATTTTATCAGTGACATCTAAAAAGTTAATGTGTAATTGTGGTTATTCTGGTTTATTCTTTAAGCCTTCTAAGAGAACTAAAAACATATCTCTTGGATAAAGCTTATGAGAAACCATATTATGAGAAATCTCCTAATGAGAAACATAAAAAGTATATATGACATTAATTTATTTAAACGCACTCTGAAAAATTGGCTGTTAGAACATGTATTTTATGATCTCAATGAATATTTTGAGTATGCTACCAATAGGTCTGCACTGTTATAATATCGTAAGCTTAAGATGTACCTATCCAGCAATTAGTTTCCTTTACTATTGCATACCTGAAAGGGTAAACTGTTGATACTTTAATATTGTACCACCTATTTTTACACAGTTTATGCAATATAGAATTTTGAAGTTTGAAGTTGAAGAAATGGGATCCCGATTAACACATAGGCTACTTTAACCACAGACAGAGTGAAATATAAATCCTAGATTACATCACGTACAACAATACGCGTGCTTTTATAATCGTCTTTAAAACTTTTTTTCTAAAGTTTACCTTTGATTCCAAAATAACTGGTGGCTCCTGGGTCGTTACTGTTGTAGTAGGGACGGGAGCCGAAGTGGTGATGACGGTGTCGGGGGTGACAACCTCCACCAGTGGCGATTCTATGTTCTTCCAGAACATAGCGTAGGTTTGGGCTATGGTGGCTCTGAAAAGGTATATCGAAGGAAACGTATTACTTATGTAAGTTTAGAATTGCATCACGGTGATGCTTTCAGCCTAGAAGAGGACCACTCTCTTTCTTCCTGTGAATGTCGTATGAAACGACTAAAGGAGGCATTACTACAACTTCGACACCGGGCGGATTGGACAAGAGGCATAACATTTTCTTGAGTTCCCTCATGCTTTTGAAGGCACGTAAAGCCGTTTGGCATTCGTCAAGCTATCAGATGCCTTGCCAGACAGCTTGAAAAATCTGACACCAGTGTTGACTACTAACTGCACACACGGAAAAACAAACAATAAAAGAAATAGTCAAATACCGCATTACCTGCTCGCTTACCATCACGCTTCTCCTTCTTATCGTGTGTGTTAGTGACTAACACTAGTGTCAGAGTTTTTAAACCACCTTAAAGGCCTCTGACATGGTTTTAGGTAACGACCAATGTCAAAGACAATGACCGGGACCAACGGCTTAACGTGCCCTCCGAAGCACGGGTCATTTTACTTATCAGACAGTCAGGTGATCAGACTATAATGTCCTAACCAAACTAGGACAACAACACAATAAGTTGCCCCCGCCGGGAATCGAACACGCGACCTCCGGGCATGTGTCAATGCTCTAACCACTACACCACGGAGGCAGTCACGCTAAATGTGGTCTTTGAGTCTTGCTACTCTGGGCTCTGTTTGCTTAGAGCCGCAAAACCCAAAGTGTTGTCTGCCCCGTTAGGGAAAAAGACATGATACTCTGTACGTGTACGTATTAGCGAAAATTCTTAGACATATAATGGTAATACCAATAATTAAGTAAGTATCCTACCTGAATTCCACTCCACCTAAGAAGTCACTGGGAGCTGGCCACTGGAAGGTCATCGCAGGCTTGTCTTCAGGCGAGAAGTGAGTGACAGTGTCATTGGTGAAGCTTTAATTGGTTAGATAAAACTCTTATCTAAATTCGACTGCACCTAAGAAGCCACTGGGAGCCTACCACTGGAAGGTCATCGCCGGCTTGCCTTCGGGCGAGGAGTAAGTGACGGTGTCTTTGGTGAAGCTGCAATTAGTGAGCTAGTCACAGTAGTCCTACCAAGTTTGTTCTAACAGCAGGACTACTGGGATTTTTTGTCTGTTAAGATAAAACTCTTACCTAAATTCAACTCCACCTAAGAAGTCACTCGGAGCCTGCCATTGGAAGGTCATCGCAGGCTTGTCTTCGGGCGAGGAGTGAGTGACGGTGTCATTGGTGCCGCTACAGCTGGTGGTGTGGGTCGCATCCTCGTCGGGGACCTTGACGAAACGGCCGACTATTGAGTCTGGGTTCTGGAAATCAAACATTATAATGTCAAGTTAAAAAAAAAAATTACGGCTCTGTGTACTAGTCCTTTAGAGCCTATTTTTATTTTTTACTACTTTATTCCTATCTAACCCTAAGTATACAATCAAAGGTTGGTAGAGATCCTTTGATAGCTTCAAGGGAGCTTCTGGCGACAAATCTGTACGAGTCCACTGCATTAACTCATTATTAGCATTAAAGCTTTAGACAGAGCCCGGGGTTCGCTACCTAACCTAGGTAATTTGACGAGGTTATTGGTTTTACACAGAGCGACCGCCGTCTGACCCCCATAACCCAAAGGGCAAGACCAGACCAAGGCCTCTTATCTATTTTTTATACAAAAAAATACTAACTTATTGTTTTTCCTGTGACTGCAGTGAAACGTGATTCTACTTTTAACCGTGTCGTAAAAAACTGCGGAAGAGAGTGGTGGTCGATTGAAGGACTGGTATAAGGAAATCCAACTTCGTAAAAATTGTCCCTATGTGAACAAGTCATGTGCCTACTTTGCATTTTTCGTACTCGTAGTGCATTCTAAATGAGGGTTGACTTAGGTTTTAGCTTTAGAAATTTCAGAATAGGATAGGTTCTCTATTTATCTCTTTTATAAGGCCAGTCGTAACATACATACATTACGTTTGTTTCCCACAGGGGTAGGCAGAGATTATGGACCTCCACATGCTACGATCCTGACAGATCTCTTACGCTTCATCTACCCTCATCACTCTCTTCATGCATGCCCGCCGGTAGCGGGTACTTTTGGAATGTCTGCTATCTGGTCGCGGTACGTTCGTCAAGGACGACTCTGACCCACTCTTCCACTCACATTCGCTTTGTAGATCCTTATAGTAAATCTCCTTTCAGCCATCCTTTCTACATGCTAGAACTATATCCGGAGGTCGTAAGAAGCGACTAAATTAATAAGCATAGACATTTCATGTAACAACTGCATCCCATCTATTTTTGCTAAAGAGAACCTTGACTTTCAAGCGATAACCCCCCATAACTTTTAAACGGCTAAACCGATTTTCATCAAACAACTTTTCATTAAACATAGCTAACCACAGCAAGGAAACTTGCTTTTACGTAAAAAAACCGCATCGAAATCGGTCCATCCGTTCGAACGCTACGATCGATGCCACAGACAGACAGACAGGCAAAAACTAGCGTTGTAGATAATATACTTAATTACAAACGTAATTTTTTAAAGTAAAAGGATAAGAACCAAACCGATTTGCCATGTGGTTTCCGGCAGAGTAGAATAGGACCACTCCAACTATTCCGTAGATGTTGTAGAAGGCGACTTAGGAAATACAAGCTAAACAAAGCTTATAAACATCAATAAGACCTCTCCAACCCATCTGGCCAGCAAGGAAAGTGTAGGCCAAGTCCTCTGGCAGCTCTGGCCAAATATGGCTCTGGTAGTACAAAAAAGGTCGTGCTCCTACAGTGGAGAAAAAAAGACCAGATGCTAAAGAAGAACCTACTGAACTGAGCTACTTTCGGCGTAATCTTCCCAGCAGTGGTCGTTCCGAAACGTTAGTAATTTTTAGCTTTTGCACAAAAATAATATTTCAATAACCGGCCAAGTGCGAGTCGGACTCGCGCACGAAGGGTTCCGTACCATTATCTATAAAAATCAAGTTTCTTGTATGGGAGCCCCCCTTAAAAATTTGTTCTATTTTGTTTTTAGTATTTGTTGTTATAGCGGCAACAGAAATACACAATTTGTGAAAATTTCAACTGTCTAGCTATCGCGGTTCATAAGATAAAGCCTGGTGACAGACAGACGGACAGACGGTCAGACGGATAGACAGCGAAGTCTTAGTAATAGGGTCCCGTTTTTACCCTTTGGGTACGTATACCTAAAATGACTTCCAATATGGGATAAATTTATCCTACATTGAATAAAAAATTTTGACTTTGACTATGAACCAACCTGAATTTCCCTGGCCTGCAATATGAACCCTCCAATAGGCACTGGCGCTCCCGCTGGACTGCCAATGGTCACGTTCAGGACGTCGCCCTGGCGGACCTGGGACGCTGACGTCACGATGATGTAAGGTGGGACTGAAGACTGGGGCAGGATAGTCGAGTGGCGAGGCAGCTGGTCGATGCAAGCCTGGAATTAAAAAGTACGATTCTGAGTATAATTAATATAATTAAGTCTTCTTCTCATCCATGCTGGTCTGGGTGAATCTTCCATGCTGGTCGGGGAGAAAAGATAAAATTTAGAGTGTACCAGCTGCTTCTCTTCCCGCGTAGACCGTAAATGCCAATCGAGGGTATGGGCGAGATTTGAATCATGGTAATAGACGATGCGGCTAGCAAGCCATCACTATTTTGATTCCTTTTCCATCTTAATGCCCACCATCACGGTAAACGTGGCCTTTGGGTCTTACGGCCCTGGGCTCTGTCTGCTCCTTCAGGGATAAAGACGTGAAAATGTGAATGTAAAAATTCTTCTTCTCAGCATGTTGGCGTCCACATGGATTTCCATTTAGATCTTGTTGCGGCGATTCTGGTCCAGGTCGGCCCTGCCGTCTTTTTAATGTCGTCCGACCATCTGGCTGCTGGTCTGCCTACGCTTCGTCTTCCTGTGCGGGGTCGCCAGTACAGAACTCTCTGGCTCCATCGATCAACATCCCTGCGGCAGATGTGTCAAGCCCATTGCTACTAAATGTGTAACTCGCTGACCGATCTGTGACCTTTGTGCGTCGCCGAATGATGTTGTTGCGATGATGCTGGCAGTATGTACACGGGTAAGCTGGGGTGAACTATCCCAAAAAATCGCTGGAGACCATGCCAATACAATATAATAACGTCTTCAGGATTATGCTGGGTTAACCTCTTTTTTGAAGCGCGTCGGCGTTGTTTGCAGAGTATCAAATAGTAAAAAAAGCTAGTAAAAAATATCTAAACAAAATAGTTGATTTTAAAAATGACAACGTACCCCTGATGGAGCTCCATTTCCGTGCTGCTCAGAGTGCTGTATCAGCAACAGTGCTACAAGCAGCACCAACGTGCTTCTTTTCCGCGGCAACATAATTGTGGAACCTGAGAAAAAAAGAAATTAAGTAAACATAACTTTACGTCTAAGGAAATTAAACATGCTCCATTGTAAATATTTATCATCAAATATTCTCAATTTAGATAATGTTTCTGTAATTAAGCTACTACGTAAATAAAGGCGTTTGAAGTCTTGATCTACCTTCCATTATTTTTGTCATGTATCACGCATGGTATAATAAAACAAGGTATTTTCTTCCCGTGACAGCTGATGACGTAGCTGGAACTTGACTACGTCATCAGTTTGATGTGTTGCCACTGTGTGAAATTGAATTTTCCGAGCGTGATGCATTTTTGAACTTTATATACCAATTTTGAATTAATAATCCATTAAATCAATTTATAAAATATTGAATTGATAAATCACGCGAGATATTAAATAGCTAAGTCACTTAATATATTTTTTTTAATATTCATGAACTAATTGAGAAAGTCCTTAAAAGTGAAAAACAATTAGTGGCAACTTATCGTGACGTAGTCATGTTCCATCTCGGGAAGAGAATACCTTGTTTTATTATACCATGGTATTAAGTACATTTCCCAAATTGCGATCGGAAATGTATGACAAATGAACACATTGTAACGGTAACGCTATTAATTATTTACCCTGAATTAGTCACGAACGGACGGATAGTCGTTTTGGTAAGTGAACCGTAGAACACCCACCCGCAAGGTGGTCTGATAACCTGACCAAGGTCGCTGGAAAGCGCTAGATGCAGGCCGCTCTAGATCGGTCATTTTGGAAATCTTTGGGAGAGAGAGGCCTATGTGACTGGTTCAGAATTGGAAGTTATGCGGCTGAAATGATTCCAATTATGAGGCTTGTTTAATTAAATTTAATGTACAGAAATTGGAGGCTCGTAGACAATATATTGATTTCATTTACATTTATAAAATAATTTATTAAATATTAGACGTACCAAACTTGCTCGCTCAAATAACCTTCAATATCAGATATAGTGCACGCAGAGCCAACCAAACAGGACTTTTTGTTTTGCAAGTGTATCGAAATAATACGTCATATTACAACCCCCTGGTCAGAATGGCTCGTCAGTGCAATAAAATCACCTTGGACAACCCAGCTTTTGATATTTTTGTACCTAAACTGGCTTTTTATATAAAAACGCTTAAAGATATCCTTTATCATAAACCGACAGTCTAAACACTAGTACTCTCGGTTTGTGTAGTGTAGTATAATATACTTACTAGTAGTTCGCCACGAACTTAGACCTCGCGATTATTATTTCAGAATAATGTACCTGATTTGGATAAATAAACGGTGCAGGTTTACCGATATGCGGATTCATGATTGTGACCAAATTTCCAAAATAGTTGGCAATCACAGCCCTTTCTTCAAATGACTTTCGATCTAGCTCTAAAATGTCAGGAGCACCTTCCTACCATACATCACATGGATATGAGGTCTACCGTGATGCTGAAATTCAGTTCTGTACCAGTAGTCTTTCACCGAAAAATGACCCATCATTTTTCAAATGACAAAGTCAGCTCGTTGTTGAAAAAACCAGAAAACTAACCGCTGCTCATTGGTTTCTTACTCTCTTCGTAAAGCTACATCGCGGGCTTTGGTTGCTGTTGATCTCTTGTTAGTTCTTGGCATAATTACTAATGCTACTACAGAAGGACAGACAAGCAGCGATAGCGATTGAACGAAAATTCGCTCAACAAAATTGCTAAATTAAATAAAAAAGCCAAAAATCTATCAAAATAAGCAAATACTAAAAAAAAACCTAAAATAAACAAAACCCTTTTATTTTAAAGTCGGTTAAATATGATAAAATTTATAGAACTACTTATGAAACTTAAAATAATAACCATAATAGTTATTCAGAGAAATTACTTCGTGGACCCCAGGGGAGATATGTATTTTTAAGAAAGTTGTTCAGTAACCCGGACTGAATTCACCCTTAAATAGGTTCAGTATATTTTGTAAGAAGATTTGTATTGTATATCTGTTACGGCTTAGTCAGCTAGACTCCGCGAGTCACCCTAAACCCGTTTAAGTATAACGTATAAAAAAGTTGTTCAAATAAAAAGAAATTGTTTTCATAAGGCAACAAAAAAGTCTAATGACATTTTTGAAAATATTTTGAAATGGCGGATATATGACAGTTTAAAAATTTTAACCCCCATATTTCCGCCATTTTGAAAAATTTCGAAAAACTGGCTCGACAAAAAAAATCTATTAAGTTGCTGAACCTGCTTAGAAAATTTCATGAGAATCGTTTAAGAAATGCGACCTGTAGGCGAGAACAGACAGACAGACAGACAGACAGACAGACAGACAGACAGACAGACAGACGGACAAAATAATTTTTGGTTAATCTCGAAACTGAGACGCTTCGCTCGCTTCGCTCGCTCGGTCAATTAGTTTCTTAATAGTAGTATTTATATAGTTTATTATCACTTGTTTGTAACTCCTCAAGTTAGTTCCTATGTAATCACACTTTTGTGGAATGCAACCTAGGCTGTAAAACTTCTGATTTGTTTATATTGTTTTCGAAATGGTTGTAATCTGTTGTGTGTGTCAATAAATAAAATAAAAAATGATGATGATGATGAGTCACGGGTACTAGGTTAAGATATGGTTTTGCAGTTACCGCACAAGAGCAAGCAAACGTCTACCAAATGACTGAAATCAAACCACGGGCTATTACATATACTAGATCACTAATATTTAAATAACAGTCAAAAAACATTTAAAAGTCCCGCAATATGTATGGGACTGTCACTTTTTTTTGACTGTCATTTTATACCATAATACTATAGTGATCTAGTATAGCCCGTGGTACGATTTATTAGGGGTATGTCACTTCCACGTTGAAAAGGATATGATTAATAACTGTCCTGCGTAATAAATGGAGTGTTTCTGTTCTAAGACGGAAGGACACATTAAAATTGCAAAGTTCCTATTTAGAAGCAATCAATTCTTCAAGTTGGCATGGCATGACGCATTGTTGTTTACTTGTCTACGATCACTATAGGTACTCGTAAGTCAGTTCAGAAAAAGTCGATGCCTGAAGAACAGTGGTCAGTTAGCGTGACCAGCCGTCACGGAAAGTATAGTCTGTATTGGTAGATACGTAAAGCCCATGGTGTAGTATGAGTTGTAATGATTGGGAATTTGTAGCTTATTTTAGTTATGGAATGTCGCTTTTTTGATAAGTATACGAACCGGCATACCACTGTCAGAGAATTAACGGAATCCCCAGTAGCGTGCATTTCATATAAACATATATGACGACCTCCGTGGCGTAGTGGTCACCTTGCTAGTCCGCCACCCAGAGATTCCGGGTTCGATTCCCGGTCAGGGCAAGTTGGAAAATGGCCTTTTTCAAATTGTCCTGGGTCTTGGATGTTTATCTATATAATATGTATTTGTTATAAAATATAGTATCGTTGAGTTAGTATCCCAGAACACAAGTCTCGAACTTACTTTGGGGTTAGCTCAATCAGTGTAATTTGTCCCTATATATTTATTTATTTATATATAATTTGTCTACCTTGTCACCGTAACATAATATCGGATACTAGTGGAAAATGTATATTGTCTCGTAATTAGACAAGATTAGTGCCTACCCGTGGTGCCTACCCTGTCAAAAATATTTGTGCACGTCACTGGGAATCTCCTGAGGCCCCGTGCAATATAATAATAAATTCCTTTATTTCAGGCAATAGCATTGTACTTACAAATTTTGTACAATGCCAGAACTAACTAACATACATAATATATATATTTTCTATCCTAATTTACACGTAGTGTCGGCGACGTGTGACGCACGGTGTCATCGGGTAGCCGACCTCGGAACCTCCGAAATACGACACCCTGCGGCCAGAAGTCCTCCTTCATGAAGGTTGGCAGATGATGCGTCGGCACTCTTACCACATATGAATTAAAATTCGCTTTGTGGCGAGACTGCAGCCGTTCAACTAGTGATGTACAAGACTCGAGTCCTCCGAGTCCTCTTACGTAGGACTCGGAGTCTTTTACAGGGCTCGACTCAATTAACGGAAGGCTCGACGACTGCGAGCTTAAGTGAGACTCGGAGCGTGAAATTAGAGCTCGAGTCTCTTTTTGAACCCGAGCCTTTTTCAGCGCTCGAGTCTTTTTACCTGCCTGCAAAGAGGGAGGGTTATGTTTTTCGAGTCCATTGAAAAGCAATAATTTTTAATTTAAAAATGTGATCTGTCAATAAGGAGTAAAATATGATTGATTACAATAGAATTTAAAAGAATGTTTGCGTGCACACCTTGAATAACCAAAATTTTATCTGAAATCACGCCTCGAGTCTTGTAAGCTTTCAAGAACTGCTTGCGTTCATTTTAAGACTCAAGCTCTTTTAAAGGCTCGAGTCGTTGCTCAGAGAACTCGCGCTCGCCTCGGCTCGGAACTCCAAGCCTATTTAGCTCATAAAGCCCTGCAAAACCGACTCCAGTCTTCAAAATTAGAACTCAAGGACTCGAGTCTTGTACATCACTACGTTCAACCCTCAAGGTGAAGTTAGACTTCTTTCGGACGTAGTCCACGACCTCCTCTATATGCGTCCCTGTCCCCCGTCTTCGCACCTCTTCCCGGTCCTTGCCTTGTAGAGGGTGTTTGTAGGAACGGGGACGCATATTGCGCGGGATCTTACGAGATTGTAATACAATTCAATTCATTTATTGCTTTTCATATTGTACATATATAACACTTTACTACATAGTCACTTCCTAAATTAGTAGGTACAACATGAGCCCTGATAGGGCATTGCAAAAGAAAAAAAATGGAACGGCATGCGGTTTTATTTTTCGGTAGTATTTATCTAATATAAAATTGTTTAGTAGTTTTTTGATACGAGTAGGTAATGTCAGTTTGTATAACAAAGTCAGTATTTTAATTCAATCAATATTAGCTATATTTGTGTATTTATATTTATGTACTTTACATTTATATTGTTGGTTTTATTCTTTTAAATGTCAATATTCTTTTTATTATTATCATTTATTTTTTCCATTGTCCAATGTACTTATGCTTCCTTATGCTTTCAATGTACTCATACTATATTATTTTAAAAAATATAAAATAAATGACGAATAACGTATATACGTTATTCGTCATTTATTTTATATTTTTTCAAATCTTTATCATTAAAAAACTCGTCCAATGTGTAATATTTTTTTTCTACAAGCAGTGTTTTTATCTTTTATAAAAAATGGTATCTTTCTTCTCTGCTCTTAGCAGATCTGGAAGGGTGTCATAGATACTCATAGACATAGTTTTTTTACTACGTAAGGTAATACTTATAATAATTCTGTTACTCGGTGTCTGTCCTTCTGTCCTTTCGCCGTTTCCTGCAAGGCAGCCACCGTGACCGACCATCACGAAATGTGTACTGTCCGTACGAAGAGTTCAAATCATTCTGTCTTTTTATACAAACGCAGAATATTAACGCTATTACTTGGTTTAAACTATTATCCACCTGAAATAAGACGAGCTCCCTATAAAATTCATTTAACTCGAAATAAAATTAAATTGATTCCTATGTCACAAGTCATAGTCGATAAACTGTTTGGCAAAATAAATCAAATTTTAAAGTAGATTGATTATATATACTTACGTTTAGTAAATAAAATAGGGAGAGTAGAATAGGGCCTCTTCAAGTCATCCCGGGGATGTTGTAGAAGGCGATTTAGGAAATAAAAGCTAAACAAAGCTTATAAACATAAATGAGACCTCTCCAACCCGTCTGGCCAGCGAAGAGAGTGTAGGCTAAGTCCTCTGGCTGCTCTGGCCAAGTATGGCTCTGGTAGTACAGAGTGAGTCGTGCTCCTGCAGTGGAGATTATAAAGACCCGATGAAGAAGATGAAGAAGAAGACTTCGATAGTCCCATTTTTAAACTACAGTTTGGAAGCGGTCTCCCAGTAAAGGCTCAAGTCTTGCTTCAAAAATGGAGTAATCATTTCTCATACAGTCAGAAGAGATTATGACTCCATTTTTGAAGCGCACCATACTTCTCCTTGCGACCTTGGCCAGGTCGTCTAAATACCTTGTGGGTAGATGAATACCTTATTAAAGCTGCATATTGAGCATGTTACGTCACGATGTTTTTATTGTTTTTTTCCTTATGTCATCCTCTAATGGACTCTACAAAGGTACGAGTTTAATTGCTAAATAACCGGCCAAGGGCGTGTTGGGCCACGCGTAGTGTAGGGTTCCGTAGTTACGAATACAGACATTGAGTTCACGCGACGAAAAACGTGTAATTTTCTATTGAATTTTGTATAAGTCGTTCGCCTATAATTTTTAGGGTTCCGTAGTAAACAAGGAACCCTTATAGTTTCGCCATGTCTGTCTATCTGTCTGTCTGTCTGTCCGCGGTCCTACTCAGAAACTACAAGTACTAGAAAGCTGTAATTTGGCATGGATATGTATATTAATCATGGCGAAAAAGTCGTAAAATAAAATCTGGAAAAATTTTTTTAGGTTAGCTGCCATACAAGTAAAGAGGAAGTCAATATTTTTTTTCTCGACAAACACATTGTGTGGGGTGTCGTTGAATAGGTCTTTCAAAAACATTGTGAGCTTGTTAACACCATTTTTATATTTAGGGATCCGTTTCTGAAATATTTGGGTTTAAAGTGAAAATTTTTGTTGGAGGCAAGTGTCCCCCCCCCCCTCTATCTGCTAAACGGTTATATATGGCCACGTGAAAAAATTCACAGCTATAGTGTATATAATGTTGTTTAAAGGAAAGCTATCAGAGCTAAGTAGGGTATACAAATTAAAAAGTTATAGGCGATCAACTTATAAAATGTACTCGGAAAAAGACATTTCATACAAATTTTATAGATAATTAGTTTTTAAACCTTTTAAGTGGCATAAACTCAAAGTTGGCATTCGGAACTACTGAACCCTACACTGCGCGTGGCCCGACACGCACTTGGCCAATTTTTTAATTTGTAAGTTCTACTTAGCTCTGATAGTTTTCCTTTAAACTTCGTTGTATATACTACTGCTGTGAGTTTTATTACATTTCCATATTCAACAGCTTTAGCAGTTAGGGGTGAGGGGCCATGAAATTATGTGTACTTCTATTCGTGGGACTCTAACAAAAAAAAATTGCTGTAAACCAAATATTTCAGAAACGGATCTCTAAATCAAAAAACGGTGTTCACAAGCTTAAAATATTTTATAAAGACCTATTTAAAGATACAAAGAAAATGAGTTCATCAAAAAAATATTGACTCCCACTTTACATGTTTAGCTTACATAAGCTTATTTTAACATACATTTAGATAATCAAAAAAGAGTTTTTCAAGATTTAAGTACCTAACCTTTTTTTGGCATGATTAACATACCCATGCCAAATTACAGTTTTTCTGAATAGAACCGCAGACAGATATAGCGAAATTATTAAGGTTCCGTGTTTACTACAGAACCCTAATAAAAAAACAGCTGGCATTTGACTCATAAATATGTAGCTTTGCGTGTAGTCATAACAATGGCGGAAAGAGACAGAGAACAAAAGGTTTGCGGTAGAGCAGGACAGGAGACTGTAGGAAGTGAGGTCAGGTGAAGGGAATCCATGGTGGTGAGTCAACTGAACCTTTGGTTTGAGGAATTTGGATGTTACACAAAAGTACTTTAGAGTTTTTAAGTAATGAGTCCGTTAATGCAAATTTAAAACAAGTTTATTCATATTAATAATTTAAAAAAACTAAAAATTTACTTCACCCCCAAAATACACATAATAAGTAAACATTCCTCTCAATTATTGGCCGGTTGACTGGAAGAGATCTCTATATGGGATAAGTCCGCCGTTGTGTTCTTTCTTGTGTACAATAAAGCTTTATAAACAAACAAACAAACAAACAAACAATACACAACCGATATTGATAAAATTTATATGGGAACACTTTGCAAATATAACCTTCAAAATTAATAAAAGAGTTTCCTTAGGCGTCTTTGAGTAATCGGTAAACATTGAGTGAAGAATTGATACCCCCCTTTTTGGGAGTCGGTTAAAAACATTTAAAAAGGCAGTAGATGCTAAAAAAATATTAGGAAATTAAACTACAGATAAAAGGTTCATAAAATTAAAATTAATTATAAATATTGTAAAATAAAATATATTAAATGCACCAAATCAAAAGTACCTACGTTCAAAATGAAATTTATTCAAATTATTACAACGTCTGACTTTGTAACAAAATATATGTACATGCATATAGTACACCCTTATACGTCATTATCCATAATGAAGTCTTCCTCGATCGGCATTTACGATCTGGGCGGGAAAAGAAGACGCAATACTTATCTACCTTATATTAAAATTTGAAACACAAGGTGACATTTTTGCAACAAATACATATATGTCATCAAAATCTATTTCAAGGTGGTTTGCAAATAAAGATTAAACAGAATTTGAATATCCTGAATATGACCTCCACATTAGTTGTACACATTTTAACCGACTTCAAAAAAGGAGGTGGTTATCAATTCACATGTGTACTAATGTGTACCTATGTGTTTTTTTGCGTATGTGCCTCAATTATTCGAGAACGCCAGGACCACTATTTGAAAAAATATTTTGTGTTTGAAATCGCATATCCATAAGTCAGGTCCTTCTATGGGACGACCCATAGAAATTTTATCAAAATCGGCTATCAAAATAATTTGGGGGTGAACTCAGTTTTTAATTTAGATTTTTTTTTTATAAAATATACTGAGTTCAAAAGACATCAACGGGCGTGAGCTCGCAAAATACGCTATTTTCCAACAAGTTAAATCAGATACTTTTTTCTAAACGTCAAAACAAACGGTTTCTATGGGATTTTGTATGAAATACAGGCAGATGACGTCATAGTTGTTTGGAGTCAAATAGCGCTCTTATTATTAGTTTTCTGCATTAATAAATTTAAAATTACGTTAAAATGGATATGTTCAAAGGCAAGTGTCATTATTTTGCTATGTTTTATTTTGTTATCAGTACAAAATAATTTATTTTTGGCTTAGGAAAAATTCCGAATTGTGGCGTCAATGGGAACATACTATCAAGTCTGGTTTGATAATATGATGGTTGTGTAGTTTAGTCTTCGGTTTCATAATAGCGAATAAAAAGAATAATAAAAAATCTTTAACACCAAAAGAAAACGCTTTATGTTATGAAACCATTATTTCCTCAAGAAGTAAAAGACCCTTAACTGACCTAACCTTTATCTGGGTCACCCTATAACCAAATGTTTCAAGGATAGTTTCTTTGAATATGTAAATTATAAACGAATGAAATGGGGTCGCCGGCGTTCTTGGGCGGTGGGTGTTGGATCGAGCCTTCTATAATTGATGTGTGCCTATAATTTATACCTTTAAACGAGCAATTCTTGTATATTGATATGTATATAAATTTATTTCTGTGAGCTCGGAAACGGCTCTAGTGATTTCGCTGAATTTGGTATATGAGGGTTTTCGGGGGTAAACAATCGATCTAGATTAGTCTTACGTTTCATTTTTCATGCGTTTTTCTTTCTACGCAGAATATGGTCGCTAATTTCGTCCTGCCGGCCACTGTCCGTCTGGTCCATTAAGTCAAGACGTGGACGGCAAAAAACGTGTATTACGGGTTCGAATCCCGCTCGTTTTTAGACAAGTTCTAAAAAAGTATTTAATGTTTGAGATATAACCGAGCATAGCTTGGTCGCCTAGGTACTATTAATAATAAACAAGAGAACCTCTTAAAGGACCAGGTGAACAAGTAAATATTTAAGAAAATATGTATAACAGTACCTTAGGAATAGTCATTCCTATGAGCAAACATCTAAAAATATACCTTTCACACATATTTTTCTGACAAAAGTTTCTACATAAAATTTAAATCAAATAATACGCCCATCACTGTTCGCATATAAATATCACTACAGCTGCACTATGAGTGTCAACTTTAAACATTTCACATATTGTCCAGCATTTATAACACCAAACTACACCAATATCAAATTATAAAGTCCACTAGAAGCAATTTGCAAAACAAAAAGCAAACTCCAACTGAACACCTTGACTTCCCGCCAAAAACTCAAAAAGGACGAATTAAGTTTTTACCTACATTTAAGAACTTTCTAGAAAAAAAAATTACATTTGTCAATGTCACATAATGATATGCATCACCGACTTATTCAGAAATAAACGTCATTTATCAAGAGGCGAGACTTAACGATGACAAAAAGTGCTACTTACAAGTTATGATGTCAATCCAGGTAATGGAGTCAAGGGTAAGAAAACAATAGCTTTGTTTAGAAAAACCTGTCGGTTTGTACTAGCACCTTATTAACTTCTAGTGACGTAATCTTCATCATCATTTAGACGACCTCCGTGGCGTAGTGGTCACCATGCTAGTCCCCCAGCCCCAGAGGTCCCGGGTTCGATACCCGGTCAGGGCAAGTTGGAAAATAGCCTTTTTCAAATTGTCCTGGGTCTTGGATCTTTATCTATATATGTATTTGTTATAAAATATAGTATCGTTGAGTTAGTATCCCATAACACAAGTCTCGAACTTACTTTGGGGCTAGCTTAATCAGTGTTATTTGTCCCTATATATTTATTTATTTATATTTATATGATTTATTATCATTTCAACTATGACAACCTCCGAGGCGTTGCGGTCACCATGCTAGTCCACCGCCCAGGAGTTCCGGGTTCGATCCCCGGTCAGGGCAAGTTGGAAAGTGGCCTTTTTCAAATTTTCCTGGGTCTTGGATGTTTATCTATATATGTATTTGTTATAAAATATAGTATCGTTGAGTTAGTATCCCATAACACAAGTCTTGAACTTACTTTGGGGCTAGCTCAATCTGTATATATTTATTACTAGCCGAAGCCCGCGACTTCGTTCGCGTGGACTCTAATGTCTCTGGAAAATGCTCATCAGGCTGAACAACTTTTACTAAGGCGGTATTTTTATATCTCTTATAGTTTAGCTGGACCATTATGGTTCTGCATCAGGCGTTCCATTTTCCAAAATCATTTATACCCTATATGTTGCCCAGGCTTAATAGCTATATAACAAAAAAGTTTCATTCGAATCCGTCCAGTATTTCCGGAGATTAGCGTGTACAAACAGACAAACAGACAAACAGACATACAGACAAACAGACAGACATTTTTTTAAAAATTATTACTCTATTACTACTTCTCCATCGCCACCAATATTTTTTTTGGAAATATATTTAATGTACAGACAAACCTTTTTTACTGTTTTATTATATGTATAGATATAGATTATATTTAATTGCAGAAATTCCACTGCTGGAAATGCCTATCCAGTATTTGGGCAACCTACGTGGCGTATTGATTACCACGCTAGTCCACCAGAGGTTCTGAGTTTGATACCCCGACAGGGCAAGTTGGAAAATCGACGGTTTTAAATAAGGTATTTTAATCAAGTATTTTTATTATTCATATCCATAAGTCTCATAATGCGAAATCTAAAACAAGATGATATTTTTTAATCTGCTTTTCTTATCTTTAAGCAGATCGTCTGACCACCTAGTAGGTGGTTACTCTATGCGTTTGCTATAAGAACCGTTATCTTATACCTTTAAACGAGCAATTCTTGTATATTTATATATAAATTTCTGTGATCATAAAAACGGCTCTAACGATTATGCAGAAAATTGGTATATGGGGATTTTCGGGGGTAAACAATCGATCTAGATTAGTCTTATGTTTGGGAAAAAGCGCGTTTTCGAGTTTTCATGCGTTTTTCTTTCCACGCAGAATATGGTCGCTAATTTCGTCGCAGTGGCCGCTTTCCGTTTGGCTCAGCGGTTTAAAGAGTGTTACCGGTTTGAATCCCACTGGGTGACATATTTTTGTTTTTTTTTTTATGTTTAAGTTTTTATTAATTTTTTAATTTGTATTGTTTTGAGACAAGTTTAAAAAAAATGTAGTTAATGTATGAGATGTAACCGAGCAAAGCTCGGTCGCCCAGGTACTCATATAGTAATATGTCTAATGAGCGTGTACCCTTGAACATACAGGCCTACATAATGTAGTAGTGAAAGTAGTTTGTATGATGAAACTACGTAATGAAAACATATAATTAACTACCAGTTTTTATAAGATTAATTCTGATACCGTGTCGAATAATGACTCGATTTGATTGTGAAGGGAATGAGATAGAATTGAGTGGTTTCATAGTCAAGTAAATGCAAAGTAAATGGTTTAATTTATTTTTATTTTTTACGGTTGGCAAAAATCGTTTTATCTTATCGTTCTTTGGCTGCTCGTGATAATACAATATTTTAATGTTTTTTTTTTATTATTCATATCAATTAGTAGTTTAATCTTCCTCAATTAACAACTAAATTAAAAACTAAATTAAAAGCTAAATTAAAATCTAAATTATACTCTAAATTAAACTAAACAAATAATAATAATAAAAAAGAAAAATTAATTTATTAATTAATTAGTTACATAGTTCTAAATCGAAAGCAAAATGATTGTTTTTATTTGCTCAAAAATACGTATTTGCTAAAAAAAAGCGTAGAGCACCCACCTACAAAGTGGTCAGATGACCTGACCAGGGTCGCTGGAAAGCGCTGGATGCAGACCGCTCTGGATCGGTCATTTTGGAAATCTTTGGGTGAGGCCTATGTCCAGCAGTGGACGTTATGCGGCTGAAATGATGATGAAAATACGTATTTTTGAGCAAATAAGCAACAAAATATACTGAAACTTTTTTAAGGGTGAATTCAGTCCATGATACTGAACAACTTTTCCCAAGGAACACATAACGAAATATGAAAAGCAATTTTTGGCCTCTCATACAAGTTGACCGATCAGCTGATCCAAGTTTGTATGGAAAGCCAAAAATTATTTTTCATATTTCGACATATGCTTTTCGGGGAAAGTTGTTCAATATCATGGACTGAATTCACCCTTAAAATAGTTTCAGTATATTTTGTCAGACCTTATACAATATGTAACAAAAACCCTGTCCGATCCGTGATGGTAATGTTGGGTAGCTGATGTATGTTCCATTTATTGGTTTCTTCCACAGGGACAGGGTTTTTGTTACATATTGTATACTAACATAGTACATACTTACATAGCGGCGAAACACATAGCTTTTCTTTTCGCTTCAGTGTAGTCAGGTAAAAATAAAAGTGACCCAAATGGCTACAAAGAACGGTCAAGTAAATTTTACGCAATTAAGTACATTTCACTTGTAAGGTACAGCCGGGTGACAAGGCCCACAGTTTTGCAAGGCCCAAGCGCAGAAAACCATTTAAAATACATTTGACTCGCACCAACTCTATGGTACGTGTGAAACAGACCAATAGGAACGCAAGAATGCAGCAGCCGGCAGCGCGTGGCCACCATTTCCCAAGTGACGCTCAGTTGTTCGCTGACTTTGGTCACGGCCACTCATTCAACTAATTATTGCTCCCACAAAACGTTAGTTTTCACTTGTTTATACTACGATTTATAATAAAATTTTTGTAAAGTGCTTTTATTGGATCATTATTCTTTTGATATTAACATAGCCATGTGCGATTTTATATGTATTTATTTCTAAAATGATCAATTTGGGTTGCGAGGCCCACGTCGTTTAGGAAGGCCCAACAAAGTTGTTGCTTGGGGCCTTACAAAACTCGACTGGGCCTTCCAACCCTACTGCAGTCTAACAAAGCCCCTTAATGTTATTATAAAATGCGTGATTTTAAATTTTTTTTTTATTGATGTACCTGTGCTTACTTATAGATACACACAACTTATAGATAAACTTGTTTTTTTATTTATTTGTTCTTAAATCATTAAATGTCTTCCCCGAAGAAATTGCCTAACTCAACGCGCTGCAGCTGAAAAATACCACATTCCCAGACGAACTTTAAGTAATGATTTAAAATCAGGCGTTATTTCAAAAGTAATAGGAAAACAGACTACCCTTAATAATACATATATACATAATATCACGTCTGTTTCCCACAGGAGTAGGCAGAGACTATGGAACTCCTCTTGCTACGATCCTGACTAACTTAATTAATATTAAAGAATAAACTAATTTGCAGGGCCTTGTTACACACTATAGGGGCCTTCTTAACCATACATGTGTGATAAGGCCCAATTCATGAAAATTAGAAATCAAAAATCTTTGACAATAATTACTTAATTCTAGCAGGAACAACAATATTTTTAAGTAAAATACTACCATTTAGACACTTAACATCTAAAAATCAAATATCTGGGCTGTTTTCTTACACAGTGTAAAAGAGTATTTTTCTAAAAAAATGTTGATAATTTTAGTAACTGCTTGCTGTAATCAAGTTCATGAATATAACATTCTTCATAATTTATACTTTTTTGATGTCTTTAATACTTACTTTTGCGCCAAACGGCTCAAAAACGCCACGGGCCTTATTAACCAGACCATGTTCGGTAAAGCCCAAAATAGAGGTTTTTAAAAATGTTTAAAAAACTAACATATAGTCGTCATAGCTTTAAAAACTACATTTATTTGGATTTTGAAATAATTTTAGCTTTTATTGTAAACCTTTTATTCCTTTAGGGTGGTAAAATAAAGGTTTTATTTCAATTTGTAAAAAAGTGGGCCTTGTCACCCGGCTGTACCTTACGATAAGATTGATTTGACCCTTAACGATTGCGTGCAAAAGGCGCGTTAAATATTCAAAAGGGGTTGTTAGCACCATTCAAATATATAAGTCAATCTTTACACCATCAAATTCTTGCAGATTGCAGACTAAAGACTTTTTACTAAGATTTTATTGAAAACATAGTTTTTTTTGTATTTAAATCTTTTACCCCGAGTTTGACGCTAACATCTATGCGTTTGTCTGTATGTCTGAGTCATCGTAGCTATCGAATGAATGAATTGTGATTTTGATGTGGTTTATCACGTGGAAACAAGTTCCCCTTGCGGTGGTTCTTAGCTATGTTTAATGAAATTCGGTTCAGCTGTTTAAAAGTTATTGGTATCGCTTGAAAAGCGGTGTTTTTTAATTTACCTGGCAAATAATAGATGGCGCTACTGATATCAATTCTACTTAACGTCGGTCAAAATACGTAGTTCCGCCACTCATCACTAGATGGTAGTTTTTTTATTTTCCTAGCAAAAAAACTGGTTACTACTGCAGACGGAAACGGCTCTAACGATTTCGCTGAAATTTAGTATATGGGAGTTTTCGGGGCTAAAAAATCAATCTAGGTTAGTCTTATGTTTGGGAAAACGCGTGTTTTCGAATTTTTATGTGTTTTTCTTTCCACGGAGAATATGGTCGCTAATTTCGTACGGCCGGACGCTATCCGTCTGGCTTAGCGGTCAACGCGGACCGTTAGAAAGAGTGTTACGGGTTCGAATCCCACTCGGTGACTTACTTTTGTTTTTATTATGTTCAAGTTTATATATAATTTTTATCGTTTTTAGACAGGTTTAAATGTAGTTAACGTTTGAGATGTAACCGAGCAAAGCTCGGTCGCCCAGGTACTTGTAATTTAATTAAGTACATTTTATCTGTCTTGATAATTGCTTAAATAATAAATAATTTATTTGGTTTTTTCTTTGTAAGTTTTTTTTATTTATTTCGTTTAATATAGATTTCAAAATTTAGTTTTTATCAAGTAAATTTTTTATTTCTTTATCTCAATAAAATATACTATAATTAAAATATGAACATTATTAGATATTACCTACGATCAATTATTTAATAGAAATTAACTAAAAAATACTTTCCGCGGCCATTGCTCACAAAAAACATATGAGTATGTAAACATTTTTATTTAACAAATTCTGTGCCCAAGCTGACATATAAATTGTCACTAAATGTGTTTATTACTCCAAATGTTGATAAGATTGGTGTGTTTTACCGATGTTGCCATGGGAAATGCATCGATTAAAGGTCATCGAACTTTTGATGCACGCCTTGACACCAAAAACGAGTTGCATTACTCACTCGATATGCACTCGAAGTTTAATTAAAACACTTTTGCTATCATAGTGTACAATTAATAAAGAAGTTCCAACTATTCCTGATCAAATTCCAAAAATAAAATATAAAGTTCCAATATCTTTATGATTTGTAGATAAAAGATATATCATTTTGGATTACTAATGAGTTAAAACATAGTTAGTTACGGCAATTTTACATTCTTCTATAAGGTTTAACAAAATATACCTACTGAAACTATTTTAAGATTCAATTCAGTCCATGATACTGAACAACTTTTCCCAAAGAACACATTTAAAAAAATGAAAAGCAATTTTTGGCCTCCCATACCGACCGATCAGCTGAACAGAGTTTGTATGGAAAGCCAAAAAATATTTTTCTTATTATTAGTATTACGTTTCTTGCGGAAAGTTGTTCTCTATCACGGACTGAATTCACCTTTAAAAATAATAGTTTCAGTATATTTTGTTAGTTTTATTGACAAAAAACTAATTTGAATAATTGTAAGATAAATGATTACAACTAGGTACAAAAGCAAACTTTTTAAATTAGGTACCGGTTTTTTTTTGTAAGTTCCGGTCTAGTTTTGGTAGAATAAATAAATAAATATATAGGATCAAATTATACTGATTGAGCTAGCCCCAAAGTAAGTTCGAGACTTGTGTTATGGGATACTACTCAACAATACTATATTTTATATGAAATAAATATATAGATATACATCCAAGACACAGGACAATTTAAAAATGCCGTTTTAAAACTTGCCCTGACCGGGGATCGAACCCGGAACCTCTGGGTGGCGGACCAGCATGGTGACCACTACGCCACTGAGGTCGTCATCAAGTTTTGATAGAAATATCACAATATGTCTCTTGCTTCCATTTTAAAACTACAAATCGGTATACAAATGCCTTTTAATGATGGTTAATTCATTTCATTAACCTTGTTTCTCGCTCATTAATGTAAGATAACGGAGAAAAGGGAAATTATCAAATTATATTATAATTTTAGTCATAACAAGATTGGATCGAATAAATTACAATATTTAACTTCAGAAAGTATAATGAGAGAACACTATCTATTTAAGTATACATTATTACTTTTGAGTCTTACGGCCCTAGGCTCTGCATAGAGCCGCAAGACCCAAAATGCTCTGTCTGCCCCATTAGGGATAAAGACGTGATAGTATGTATGTATGTATTATTACAATTATTTATTGTAGAACACACTAGCAGCTTATGTGGAGATCTTGTTACATACATAGGTAACAAAATGGAAATTGCACAACGTAACAAGATATACCTTTAAAAAACTAACATCCGAATACGGGAGCCAAGTATCGGCTAATAATATTTTTTTTGAAATGTGCTAATCAAACTTTTAATTCGATACCCCACTTGATATGAAAACAAAAAAAAGACGTGTGGCACTCGGGGACTGCCGCGGTAAAGCTATTGCAAACAAGGAAGGACGGCAACGTCGCAAACGGACGACGGAGACGAAGCGGCAACGTACATGGTAGGCGGAGTGGGGAGCGTGAGGTTTTTTCGTTACGGAATTTCTGGATTCGGTCCCCGCGCTCAAGGCCCGCGATAGAAGCTATGCAATAGCTTAAAAAAAAATACTCTCTCATTTTTCGTATGTAACATTCGTTATAGGTATTTTTGTTTTTATAAATTGTATCCTATGTCAATCGGACAATAATGACAAAACTTATCTAACTTGGTCAAATTTTATTGAGAAAAATAAATAAGAAGTGGCCAAAAGTGGCCACTTCTTATTATATTTGGCGGTTAAGTCGATAATAACTACAACGAAATAAAATTCATTCTCAAAACATCAAGGCACTATAGAATAATGAAAATAAGATACCTAACAGTAAAAAATGAAAAAAAAAACGACTTTCCGTAAAAAAGGATGTAGCCGCCCGGGCAATTTATATGGGAATGTCGAATATTTTTTTTGTTGTTGGACTATTATTTTTTATCATCATACTATAGTGTTCTAGTATAGCCTGTGGTTTGATTTTTTACGGGTATCTCCCTTTCATGCTGTAGATATTGGTATCTGTTGATTTTTAACCAAGTAATAACTCTCCCATGCTGGTCTAGGAGAAACGAAAAAACTTAGAATGTACCAGCTGCTTCTCTTCCCGCGCAGATCGTAAAAGCCGATCGAGGGAATTGGCAAAAATGCGAATCATTTTAACAGGCGATGCGGCTAGCAACCCATCACTCTATTGATTTTCCATCTTCTCGCCCACCATGACGCTAAAAGTGGCTTTTGGGTCTTGCGGCCCTGGGCTCTGCATAGAACCGCAAGACCCAAAATGCTCTGTCTGCCCCATTAGGGATAAAGACGTGATAGTATGTATGTATGTATAACTCAAGGTTACTCGCGAAGTCTACAGCTCACAGAGCCACAAGTTGAATATCTATTCAATTAATAATAAGCGACTATTTTAAAGATATTCTGAAGATCTCTTCAGAATATCTTTAAAATTGTCGCTATTTTTCCCGCTAGCCAAGATTCCTTTGTCGAAATAAATATGAATTGAATTGCCAGTCGTCTGCTGTCATCATTCAACCGGTAAACTGAACCTACCACTTTGTTTTGACCACGGACGACCATCGTTGTTATTTAAATCTGGTGTCTGCCGTGATGGGATTGTTGATTTCATGCCAGTGTCGCCTGGGACTTTCTGAGTGGCAAGGAAAATTGGTTACATACAAGGAAATTAGTACATAAGATTGTTATTAGAATTAGGGGACTTATGTACCGCGATTAATACTGTTTTTTGCCAGATATTTCGACAACCCTTCTGCCGTTATGGTCGTTGGCAGACCGAATCAAATCAAATCAAATAATCTTTATTGTGGAAACACAGGTTACAAAAGGATCTTAAAATATTTATACAAGTACCACTGTGACCTGCCCTTGATGGACATACAATAATATAAATCAAATTTATAAGCAAAAAAATAATTATAAATCAAATGAAATAAGTAATTAAATAACATTATACAATTCAAAATCAATAATAATAATAAAATAATAAAAAATAAAAAAATAAGTCAAGTTGTCTTTTAAGTAGTCTTTTACAGTATAGAAACATTTCTCAGTCAAAAGTAATTTTAATTTATTTTTAAATGTCCTATGATCTAAAGTCTTATCTGGCTATTTATTGTAAATAATAGGAGCCATACTGATAATATTATTTTTCATCAAAGCAGTATGGAATCCGCCCGTTACCAACACATGTTCATATTGGGACCTTACGTTATTTGTCCTCATTCTCGTTTCAATGAATTTGGGAAACAAGTGTGGATTCGATTTAACAAATAAACATACCTCCACTATATACATACATGGCAGTGTTAAAAGTTTTAACGATTTAAAATAAGGTACGCAGCTATCTCTAGACTTCAAACCACACATTGATCGTATACATTTTTTTTTAAACCTTAAAGACTTTGTCACTTTCTTGCGAGTTACCCCAGAAAATTACACCATAACTTAAATGGGGCGTAACTAAACCATAATAAGCTACTAAAGTAACGTCTAATTTAACTTTTTTTGACAACCTGAACAATGCGTAGGCCGATTTGCTTAGTTTTGTACAAATTTGTTCAACTTGAGATGTCCAAGTTAAATTGCTATCCAACATGACGCCAAGGAATTTAGTTGTGTGTACTGCTTCTATTTTTTGATTATTGTAGTTTATATTAAGATTAGGAGGTAATTTTTTATTATAAAAATGCATAATATAAGTTTTTTGTAAATTAATTTTTAAATTATTTATGTCCAACCATTTTATAATGTCATTCAAAGTATTATTTATGTCAGATTCATATCCACTTGGGTCGTCCCATCTAATTATCGCTGTACTATCATCTGCAAATAGCACCATTTTTTGTCGGACATTTTGAGGCAGATCATTAATATAAATAAGGAATAGCAATGGTCCCAATACACTTCCTTGCGGAACACCAAAATTATTTATTCTATACTAGCTGTACCCGCGGGCTTCGCTCCCCGTGGGAATTCCGGGATAAAGAGTACCCTATGTCCTTCCCAGAGTCTTAAACTATATCCATACCAAATTTCATCCAAATCGGTTCAGTAGTTTAAGCGTGAAGAGGTAACAAACAAACAAACAAACAAACAAATATACAAACTCACTTTCGCATTTATAATATTATAGTAGGAAGTAGGAAGTAGGATAGTAGGAAGTAGGAAGTAGGATAGTAGGATAGGATTGCGACTTGTGTTTTAATTCTCGTTTTGTTTTGTCACATAGACTAGATATTTCTACGTGCTGACTTCTGTTATCTAGGTAAGATTTTATTAAATTTAACACATTAACTCTTACTCCATACGCGTATAATTTGTTCAGTAATCTCTTTCGATAAACATAATCAAATGCTTGCGTCATGTCGGAATACATTACACAACAGGTTTCCGAATATCTACATATCTCATTACAATGTCGAGCAAATCATATATTGCCATGCTAATTGTTTTATTTTTTCTGAATCCCATTTGTTCGTCACATAAAATTTTATATTGCGTCAAGTATTTATAAATGGAGTCGTGAAGGTATTTTTCAAAAAAAATTGTAAAGTGCTATTTGTCTAAAATTGGGCATGATTTTTATGAAGTGGCTTTATGATTGTATGTTTTAATCTATCAGGGTAAATACCAGCACATATACACATATTTATTAAATGACATATACGCGGAGCAATATCTTCACACACAAACTTAACAACTTTTGTGGAAATATCATCATTACCAGTACTATTTGTATTTTTTAATAATTTAACAATTTCAATAACTTCTTCATTCAAAATTGGTAACAAAAACATCGATTGTGACTGGATAAATAAATCAACTTTGTCATTTAATTTATTTGAGGAATATTCAATTTCTACAATGAAATGTGAGTTAAAGTCCCCTTCATTATTTTTTAAATTATAGTTTAATTTTAAATGACGGAACAAAGAAGTTAAATTTTAAAACAAATTAAAGACAAAAAAAAACATATAAATCGGAAAAACATAAGTTCATACAAAAAAAACATACGACTCGAAATTAACAACCTCTTTTTTTCAAGTCTAAAAATAAACTTAAACCTAGTTATTTTGTCTGTTTAAAACGTTTATCTTAAAACAACTTTATCTCAGTAATTTATGGCTTGTTAAAAATCCATCTAGTTTTAACTTTAACGATATCTTGATGTCCTTATTACGTAGTTGACGTGACTTTATAGCAACATTATAGCCTTCGTTCGGTTTTAAAAAGGTAAAAATGTATATAAACTGTGTTTGGACTGAAGTACGAAAGTTATTAGAAAACATAATATTGTTAGAAAACATAATAGTTTCCTTTTTAACTCCCAACAAAACAGAGGGATGTTATAAGTTTGACGCAAATGTCTGGCGGTCTGTCTGTGGCATCGTACCGCTCGAACGGATAGACCGATTTGTTTGACGTGAAAGCAAGTGCGGTGGTTCTAAGCTATGATTGATGTTAATCGATTCAGCTGTTTAAAAGTCATTTAATGCTTGAAAGACAGGGTTTTCCCTAGCTAATAATAGATGGCGCGGATTTCAAGTACCTAATATTGGTAGTTCCACTACTCATCACTAGATGGCGTTTTTGACAATCAGGGGTTTTTTAATTTGCCTAGCGAATAGACTTGTTCCTTTTTACCTCTACCTTCCAACTTTTTAGAGCCAAGCCGTTTCTTTTACCTCTACCTTCCAGCCGTTTGGTTTGGTCATTGGCTAACAATAACCAAAAGTTTTTAAATAAATAAAGAGAATAACCAAATAAAGATTTTCGAAAAAATGATTTTTCTTCGTACAAGCTTTTAGCGTAGAAGGCGCAAGTTGCGTCGCGTAATGTTAAGGCCGTAGTACTTATCAAGAAGAATTTAATAAGTCAAAACTCGATGGGGATACATCGTCATCTTACATGGTTCCTATGGCCACCTTTGAGATCCATCGTCAGATCAACTTCTTGTTATAATAATAATGCATTGTCATCCGACTTACACAAGTATGCTGAATTTTAGCTCAATCGATTGAGGATAACTAGTTTAAACTGAGTTGCAAGATTTGACCCAAACAAACATACTTACATACAACAAACATTGCAAGTTAAATAAAATTATGTAAAAAAAATGACATTCTAATAAAGGTCTAATAAATTATTAACCGCCATCCAAACAGACTTGACTTTGAATGTAGCTAAGTTACGAACAAATAACAAAACTGACCTTCATACTAATCGTGTGAAAATGTTTGTGAGCATGGATACTCCTACCACATCTTGATATTATGATACTTATGGTCACATCAAAAAACCAGTACTTAAAGTAGTAATAGTATCTTAAGAAGTGTTATATTAAATAGTAAAGTCATGAATAAAAATAGTAATCACAGATTTCTATGAAACCAAAAACCTCATAAGTAGTTTTTTTCTTTCTCGTGGATAAAGAACCATAGATAGAAGGCAGATACTACATTTATAGATAGATTTTTTGCAGTGTAATTTTTTCGCGCTTCTTCTGATCTTGTTGGAAGCGGCACTTATGCATAACTTATTTTATTAGTAATCTGTGACTCAAGTTAGCTGTAAGTAATCGGAATTGAACTAATGTTAACAACTGTTATGAAATCGAAAGAAAAATTGTCAACCATTAAGCGATACAAAAACGAGAAATAAATGTTTATTAATTTTATTAACCAATTTCAAAAAAGGAACAGGTTATCAACTCGTCGAGATCTTTTTTTTTTATGTATGTTCACCGATTATTCAGACGCCTAGAAGGATTTGAAAGATTTTTTTTTCTTTGAAAAGGAATACTTGCCAGGAGGTCCTATAGAAATTTTATCAAAATCGATTGTGTGGTTTGGGGGTGCAGCCTGTTTTTAGTTTAAAAAAAAATACAAATAAATGACATTTACTGCTATCAGTAAATGTCTTTAATTTGTTCGTCTCGTAATGTCTTGAGGTACAATGTAATGTCAATATTAAATACGATACTCATTGGTTCCACATCTGTGTCTACAGTCTGCGTAATTTTATCTAGGTATGTATACAAAAACATTTTATGTATCGGTCTGAGGTATTAGTCATCATACGAGGTCAACTATATTTTTGACCTGAATTTTCTACTACGTATAATATTTTCATTTTTGTTTTTTAGATATTTTAAGATAAGTATTTATTTCATTATTAGGTAAGTAGATAAACAATATATAAAAAATGCGTTTTTTAACATAGAATAAATTTTTGATATTTTTAATTAAATTATATGGCAGTATTAAATAAAAAAATGTTTTAATTATTTTTGAGCTGTGGAACAATTTCGTATGTTTTTTTTGGATTTAAAGTTTATGTATCATTCTTAATTGTTATTGAAACCATTATCTACAAGTATTTTCTCTTCTCTCAAGCCCTTAGTTTTTTTTTACAGTTATTCGATGGGAAGGCAAGAGGGAGGCCTTTGCCCAGCGGTGGAACAGGCATAGGCTAAAATAGAAATAAAATACAAAAGCTCTATTATCTCTGAATAGAAACAATTTCTTTTACTGTGGTATGACCTTAGGTTGGCTCCAAAAGTTATCGACTTTACTTGTATCTACATTAAATATTAAAACATAAGTAATTTCTTTTTAAAACAACCTTTATAAACTGGCATTTTCGCGGCCTCGATTTAAATTTATAAAAAAAACTATTATCTCTTTGAATAAAAACCATTTCTGTTCTACCATTGATAGCTCCACGGGTGATCGGCTGCGTGCGCCTGCGCCGCTGTTTAGAGCGAGGTCGACACCTACAGTTTGAGGCCAGGAGTTCCATTTTTGAAACGAGTGGTTTTTCCATACAAAAAACCGTTCGTTTAGTGATTCCGCGTTTGAAAAATGGCACCACAGGAGTGCTATTTTTCCTTGCCGAAACACGAAACGTGCAGTTTTCCAACTCACCGCTCGCGTAAAATACAAATTGGTCGTATTTTTGTAACCGTCGTGTCAGCGAAAAACAATATTGTTTTACGCAGAAAACATTCGAAAATTTGTCTATGCTTTTCTAAAAATTAATAAAAAAGCAACGAGAAATGGAACGGATTTGCCATGATCGGTTTCGATGACATATCTACGCTACAAATGCATAAATTACGAATGGTCAAGTCAAGACCACTCGTAGCAAAACCTTCGCGTTTTTGAAGTGAAAACTTCTTTAGCGGCGTAGTGCACTTTTTTTGGAATGGGTAAAAAATGTTAAACTCGCGTCAGGACACGTGACCTGATCGAAAATTCGTAAGACGGATGGAGAGTAGACAGCTGGCGCGGCGTAGGAGAGGGAGTATCCCCCTCTCTTTCTACGGCGCGGCGAAAATGTATGCCTACGCCTGCTGTTCCGTATATCAAAAATGCACAACGTTAATATTCAAGTTTTCACTTCTGCCGGCACTCCCAGAGTGCAACCCGTCGTTTTTTTAATCGGTCGTATGATACGATACGACTGATTAAAAAATGCGCCCGTTTGGAAACGCTCGCGTAAACCATTCGTAATGTGAGAAGTGATTTCAAAAATACGTCTCCAGTTATACTTTACAATAGGCCAGACTGTAATCGACGTAATTTTCATCTGGCGAGGGTCACTTAGCTTGTTTTTGTTGAAGTTACGTTAGTTAAGTTTAATTTTGTAACTGTAGGCAGAGTGCATTTTATAAGTTGGTTGCCATTTTTCTTCACTGATATATGTAATCTTTTATCGTATCAGTTAGAAGCTAGTAGTAGTCAGGGTTGGAGCTTTGACTAACAAAACGTTTCACTACAAACCAAAATATTTAGGAAAACTAAATCATGGTAAAATAAAATCTTGAAAAAAAATTTTTTTGGTTACACCAAAAATTTATTTTTCGTAAAAACTTTTTTTTTTCAAGATTGAATTTCACCACTTTTTGGCATGGCAAATTACAGCTTTCTAGTACTTATAGTGTCTGAGTAGAACCGCGGACGGACCAACCGACAGACTGGCAGTCTAAAAAGCCTAGAAATATATAATTCTGGCTTTGTGTACATACCATTCGCCAAATTTCAAGGTTCATCGTGTTTCTTCCGTAATTCTTTCAGAGACCGGCGGTAGAAGTAGAAAGGTGTTTGTTTATTTATATCCACATTCTTAGTTTTAGGGTTTCGTACCCAAAAGGTAAAAACGGGACCCTAATCTAATATATATTGTGACTTCGCTGTCTGTCCGTCTGTCCGCCTGTCTGTCACCCGTATCTTAAAAACCGCGATAGCTAGACGGTGGAAATTTTCTCAAATTAAGTACTTTTATTGCCGCTATAACAACAAATACTAAAAACATAAAAAAAATAATTAAGGGGGCTCCCATACAACAAACGCGATTTATTATAGATAAAATGGTGCGCGAATCCGATTCGTACTTGGGTGGTTATTTACTATGTTGCCCAAACTCGTATTGTATTTTGACCGTGAAAATTAGTTACATGTCTCGATGTGTACTTTATTTAAAATCACAAAACATGTCCTTTCAAGACAAGATACACGAGTAGTTTTAAAAACTAATCCGACTACAAGGGAAGATTCTTCCTGAAAAGCAAGTTTAACCGGTGAATGCAAGCGCAGCAGGGAGAAACAGCTAGTAATGTATATATTTTTGATATGTGCTAATTTAGCCCTTTTTTTTTGATACCAAACACAGTATAATTCATGTTTTTTTAATTACTTACTTTTGGCCTAGGTATAGAGGGTGCCATATTGAATTTATTGTGACGACACATAGCCACATAGATAGTATGTATTTATCTTCTATAACTAGAAGATAAATACATACCTATGTATTTATCTTCTAGTTATAGAAGATATCAGACTCGTACTTAGGTTTTAAAGTTATGTTTAGCTAAGCGTTTAATAACTCTAAATCAAAAACATATCCTGCTACCTACATACCAACATACATATATTATTACGTAGTGACAAAACATAACCCTTCTTTTGGCTTCGCCATAGTCGGGTACAAAACTCTTTTATTACCTCTATACAAACTATACTATTACAAAACGACAATAAATGATGAGTTGAGAATACTAAATGTTGAATATTAATGTTTATGTCCACTTTCTTGTGACGTAACTTGTAACTAACGTAATGCCGTATTTTTATTTCCTACGCTTTTACCGTTATGTTTGAATACTATATTAGTTTACCTACTTGTATGTAACTTGTGGGCAACTATTTATATAAGTATGTCATACAGTTACGTACTTTCTAGTAGGCTTTAGGCAGAGAATACGTAATAGTACTAAAGTTTAAAATATTTTTAGTTTTATCAGTTAAATAAGTAGCATAAATTCGCTTGCTGGTTTCATTTTTTGATTAAAAAAAACGGAACTTCTCTGGGCTCTTGTCGGTGGAGTGCTTTCCATGTCTCTCTTCCTTCCGCTAAGTTCTTAACCTCTTTATATGTTTTCACGTTTAATTTTTCTTTTATTTGGTCTATAAGCTCTTGTCGGTGGAGTGCTTTCCATGTATCTCTTCCCTCCGCTAAGTTCTTAACCTCTTTATATGTTTTCACGTTTAATTTTTCTTTTATTTGGTCTATAAATTTTCTTCTGGGTTTTCCTACTCCTCTCTTTCCTTTTATTTTTCCTTCCATTATTGTTTTAAGTCACACTAGGGGGTGGGATCTCGAAATTGTGGCTGTGACAAATATAAGGGGAGAATCAAAAAGTAATGAAATTCATATGACGTAATTTATGAATGGTTCCTTTGACATATACATACATACAAAGCTGTTAGAACCGACTTCAAGCCTTAAATAATTTTGTCCAGCTAGATTGGCTTTCTGAGTCATAGTGACCTCTGGATAACAAGGCAAAAGCCTTGACCACCATGCAGACCAATAAGTATACAATGATTATCACATCATCATCAAGTCTTTTTAGTCTCCACTGCAGGAGTACGACCCTATCTGTACTACTAGAGCCATATTGTCAGAGCAGCAGAGGACTTGGCCTACACTCTCCTCGCTGGCCAGACGGGTCGGAGAGGTCTCATTGTGGTTATAAGCTGTGTTCAGCTTGTATTTCCTAAGTCGCCGTTTACGACATCCACGGGAAGACTTGGAGTGATCCTATTCTACTCTGCCAAAAACCACACGATATCCACATAGTATACAATATTGTTTGGCAAAAACATTAACCATCCATCTCGTATTGATGTTATGACTGCCAGTACAGTACGTTCGTCTGTGAAACGCTTTCTCTGCACGCTTGAATACAAACATTTATGTATGTATGTACGAGAATGTATGTATGAACGCGCGTTGTTGGCTCTGCAATTAGAAATCTGGTGATTATTGGCAGTATTATAGTTTGTCTGTGTTTTTTTTTAAAGTTATCTGTAAGTGATTTGGTCGTGATACTTAGATGATTTTTTACTGATCATTGAATACATATATAACGTCTTAACAAAATATCCTGAAACTATTTTAAGGGTGAATGCCGATGAATCAGAGTTATCGCTAGAACGAATTGGTATAGACAAAAATAAGGAAAAAACAGAAATTGTCTATTAAACAGTATTTTTTTATTATAAACCAAAACAAGATTACTATTGAACATAAAAAATATATAGATATTAAAAATAATAAAAATAATTATAAAAAAATATAGAATGTCAATATGGCCGAATGGCAACACTGTGCATTTAAGGGTTAAAGGGTTATAGACTATCAACATATAATGTACTCAGAAAAATAGTATTTCATACAATTTCGTAGACAATTCGTTTTTATAGACGTGTTTACCATGAACTCAAGTCGGCATTTGAACTACGGAACCCTCCACTACGGGTTGCCCGACACGCACTTGGTCGGTTTTATTTATTAGAAATAAGCTGAAGCCCGCGATTTCGTTTGCGTGGACTTTGTCTCCAGAAATGCTCATCAGACTGAGCAACTTTTTCAATGGCGTCATTTTTATAAAAAAAAAAATCTTATAGTTTAGCTGGATCATTATGGTTCTGTTTCAGGTGTTAATTTTTTTCATATAGAGTAATCAATTATACCCTATTTATGTTATCCAGGCTTAACAGCTATATAAGAAAAAAGTTTCATTCGAATTCGTCCATTAGCGTGATTACGTAATTCCGGAGATTAGCGTGTACAAACAGACAGACGTTTTTAAAAAAATCTTAGTATATGACTATGTCTGCATCACTTCTTTTTTTTTTAAATATATTTAATTAAAACTCATTATTTTGCTGTTTAATTATATGTATAGATACGAAACGATGGTGTAAAATGTGGTAGCACATAGCAGAGGATGCAACTGGGAAAACGCTGAGCTAACAAAAACATGACAGTCTAAACATAAGTCTTATCAAGTCATTAGTAGACGTTTTTCAAATTAATCTTTCCGCACACAGCAACTGATAAAGCTAATGATCTGCAGTTTAAGACTGACGTTAACATATTCTAGGAACTTGTGATTTATACCACCTTTCTCGGCAGCAAGGTTCACAATATCAAGGCTGTTTAGCAGGATATCCGCATGATTATAGTAAGTATTGTCTTCATATCGACGTTTAATTTTTTGTTTAGTATAAAATAAGCGGTAAGCGGTTGAGTACAGGAGTGAGTACGTATGTCTAGAGTGCAGGAGTGTCGGAAAAGTTTTCCTAGTAAAAAAAATAATCAATGATGCACTCTTTCGAACAAAAAAAACTTTGAAAATCAAGGGTGAACATACATAAAAAATATATAGAGTTGAACATAGAACCCTCTTTTTCTAAAGTCGATTAAAAATGAAGTTAAAAAGAAACCTATCAGAGCTAAGTAAGGTTTAATAAATAAAAAAGTTACAGTTAGGCAACCTGCAAAATTTCATACAAATTAAATAGAAAATAAGTTTTTTAGACGTTTTTAATCGCATGAACTCATAGTCGGCATTCGTAACTATCGAACTCTACAATGCGCATGGCCCGACACGCACTTGGCCGGTTACTTTTCACCTAGACTAAATTGAAAAATCATTTTCTTTTCGAATGGCTCAGATCAATTGAATTGGCATACTTGTCAGGTAGTCCCATAGAGATTTTTATCAAAAGCAGTTGTGAAGTTTGGTGTTATAGTCAAATTATTTATATCATCATCTGCCTCACCTAATCCCATATTATCTGAGGTCGGCGCAGTGTTTCTTCTCCTTCCACAGTCCTCTGTTTTCCGTCATAGTAACATCTACTCCTATTACCCCCATGTATTGTCTTACGCATTCCATCTACCTCTTTTTTGGTCTTCCTCTTCCCCTATTTCCACTTACTTTCATGTTTAAAGTTCTTTTTGTTGCGTGTTGATCCTCTCTTCTTATTACATTTCCAAACCATGACAACGAATTGCTTCGTACTTTCTCGTTTATTGGTGCTACCTTTAAACTTCCCCTTACATATACATTTCTAACCCTATCTCTTCGTGTCACCCCACACATCCATCGCAATACCATCATTTCAGTAGTCAAATTATTTAGTCGGTTTAAAAAGGTACTTGTAGCCATAGTACTACAACAGATACCTAGTTGTTTACTTTTTTGCATGATGCAATTAATTGTTTTTTGCTTCTGTTTTGCTAGTAACTTGTTTATTATGATCATGATGCAATTATGCAATGCTCAATTCAGCCACAACAATGAGACGTAATAATAATTATGATTGCTAAATAAAAACTTTGGTTTCGGGATGGATAGAAATCATTTGTCTTTGAGAGCTGATATATTATCAAAGGCAAAAAGTGATACAAATAACAAAGAAACTGATTTTAGAATTGCCTAGAAAAATCCATAATAAATAATACAATATTGTTTTTAAACTAAAAACCGACTTCACCCGAAAACTACACAACTGATTTTGATAACATTTCTATAGGACCACGTCGAAAGTGCACTCTTTCGAAAAAAAAAATAATAAATTGAAATGTCGGAGAAATCAGTGAACATACATAAAAAATACACTCGAACATAGAATTTCCTTTTTACAGTGAGCTGAAAATTACCTTTGCATAACACTCATGACATACATAACGAAACAACAAAGGAATTTCGGAGTGAATTTTAGTGAAATCTTTAAGTATTTTAGAGACCTGAGTTTATTCGTTTAGACCACGCAAATTATCTATTGCCTCAATAAAATTTCAAAGAATTTGGCTGGTGATAACCGAGTATAGGTTTAATCTTACTATCCTTTCCTACCTCCTATCCTACTTCCTACTATCCTACTATATATATTATATATTTTATATATAATATTATAAATGCGTTTGTGTGTTTGTTTGTTTGTTACCTCTTCACGCTTAAACTACTGAACCGATTTGGATAAAATTTGGTATGGATATAGTTTGAGACTCGATGAAGGATATAGGGTACTCTTTATCCTGAAATTTTCACGGGGTGCGAAGCCCGCGGGTACAGCTAGTAATAAATACAATAACAGTAAGTCGAAAATTATCTTTGCAGAAAAGTCAACACTCGAAACAACAAAGGAATATCGGAGTGAATGAAATCTTTAAGTATTTTAGAGACATGAGTTTACTGAAGCAATAAGTTTCAATTCTAATAAAATAATATAGAAAAGCAAATTATAGTGGTTGGAAAACATTATAATCGCATTTTGCAAGTCCACTTGATTCTCGAAGCTATGAGATCGGTTCAAGGTCTAAAGGAGTACGGTAGAGGTCAAAACCGGTTCTATTACGATACACATCGAAACACTGTTGTTTTGTTATGATGAAGGATTTTCCGGTGAAACAACAATACATTTTAGTGAGTGATTTATAAAAATCGTCTTCACAACGAAAAAGAAATAACTGAACCAGTTTTGCTTGCGATTTGGTTAGTAAATACCAAACTATTGTTCTAATTAGCTGAAGTAGTCCCAAACTACAAGTCTTAATTAAAACACACTTTGACTACTAGTACCTACCTTGGGTTCAGCAGTCACTCTGTTTTGGTAACGAGTAGCAAACATTTTTGCTACTAGCAACCATTTACGAGTATATGGCAAAACGCGCACTCGAGCATTTCGTTTAAACCGTTAGTTGTTAAATTAATCTGGTTATTCTTTTGGTTGACTGGAAGACACTTTTAGGGCCAATTGTAGATAATTGTTATTTAAAGAAAGAAAGAAAAATATTTTTTGATATATCGCAAACATCCTCAACAAAAATTTAAATATATGCGCCAATTATATTATAGATAACTAGCTGTACCCGCGGGCTTCGCTCCCCGTGGGAATTTCGGGATAAAGAGTACCCTATGTTCTTCCCCGAGTCTCAAACTATATCCATACCAAATTTCATCCAAATCGGTTCAGTACTTTAGGAGTGAGGAGGTAACAAACAAACAAATATACAAACTCACTTTTGCATTTATAATACTACTATAGTAGGACTAGTAGGACTAGTAAACCTTCTCAGCAATTAAAATTAAAATATTCTTGCCTATATCAAAAGCTACCTCTTCTCAGTATAATTGTGAAACAATAAAGTTTTAATACATCAATAAATAATCTTAGCAACTTGTTTTAGGTATGTTTTAAGTTTACACGCGTACTAACTTTATTATCCACCCAAAAAAGACCTCCTATAATGTGTCACCTTTTCTTTTGTCACTATCTATTTCATTTGGGTAAACAATGGTTAAAACCAAGTCGGGAAGTTATTGGATGTTTTTAACCAACTTCAAAAAAAGGAGGAGGTTATCAATGAACGTCTTTGAGTAATGGGAAAATACATAAAAATAATCGTGCATGAAGGGTTCCGTATTATCAATAAGAAATCTTTTTTGTTGTGTGGGTGCCCCACTTAAATATTTATTTTATTCTGTTCTTATATTTATTGTTATAGCGGCTACCTTGTTATAGGGGCAAAATTGTCATAGGGGCAAAAAGGTTCTTGAATGGCGACCGCGTACTGGCAAGCGAAGCGTAGGGCACCCACCTACAAGGTGGTCAGATGACCTGACCAGGGTCGCTGGATGCAGGCCGCTCTTGATCGGTCATTTTGGAAATATTTGGGAGAGGCCTATGTCCAGCAGTGGACGTTATGCGACTGAAATGATGATGATGATAGCGGCAACAGAAATACATTGTCTGTGAAAATGTCAACTGTCTAGCTATCACGTTTCATGAGATAGCCTGGTGACGGACAACGTTTTTACCCTTTGGGTACGGAACTCTGAAAAAATATACTTTCGAAATGATAATCTCCTTTTTGTCATCATCATCATCAAAATATCTATGAGAAATCAGATCTTTTTTAGTCTCCACAGCAGGAGCACGACTCTCTCTGTACTAACTAAAGCCATACTTGGCCAGAGCAGCCAGAGGATTTGGCCTTCTACGACCTCCACGGGATGATTTGGAGTCTTTCTATTCTACTCTGCCGGAAACCACACGGCATCCTTTTTTGTAGTCGGTTTAGAAGTAGATTAACCGGAGTTTCGTAAATGTTACCATAAACAATGACTAGGAACATGTAACATGTATGACTTGTTATGGTATGGAAGACGATATCTTCCCATACAGAGCATTCTCGTGGGAATCGTGACGCCGACGCATTATGAAGATAAATTATGGAGTCAGGTTTTTTGCTGAAAAGGTCATTATCTGAACGATATAGCCTTTCACCGCGAGACTTTATATCAGTTGTCGTGCCCTTAGCGCGAAGCATAATAAATTTGATATAATAATACCCATGGTACAATAAAATATAGTATTCTCTTCCCGTGACAGCTGATGACGTAGGTGGAACTTGACTACGTCATCAGTTTGATATGTTGCCACTGTGTGAAATTGAATTACCTGAGCGTAATGCATTTTTGAATTTTATATACCAATTTCGAATTAATAATCCATTATGTCAATTTATAAAATATTGAATTGATAAATCACGCGAGAATCGCGAGATACTAAATAGCTAAGTTACTTAATATTTTTTTTTATATTCATGAACTAATTGAGAAAGTCCTTAAATTTACCGAAAAGAACTATCAGTGGCAACACTTTGTGACGTAGTCAAGTTCCATCTCGGGAAGAGAATACCTTATTTTATTGTACCATGATAATACCTATCATTTGAACGGAAACGGAGATATCATGTAGTTTATTTACACTGCTCAAAACCTTATGAGATACTTATTATTAAATTAGTGGAAACTTTGCTGATGCATGTTTAAGAGTTAAGTTATATCTGTTTGTACACGGCTATTGTTTGTTTCCAAACAAATAAAAATAAAATTAAATAAATAATTAAAAATATTGTCTTAACCAAACCCTAGATAACCCTTCAAACTATTTTATGAACTACTGTTTATAGTTGAAAGTGACAACGTGAAGCTTATCTACGCACTTTTACTAAAAGTGGACGTTTTTCGTAAATGTGCGTACAAAAGCTTTACTACTTTTAACTATAAACAGTAGTTTAAAAAATACTATGAAGGGGTATCTAAAACTTGGTCAAGACACAATTTCAAATGATATCTCAGTTTCCTTTCAAATGATTTATTTCAAATGGGGGCAGCACTGAACCCCGCAAAATTCAGGTAGCCTCTTTAGTTATATGCAAATACGAGCAGTATTTGTCGGAAATATCCGTCGCTCGCGAAATAGGCACCACAAAGTTTGTCGGATAAATCCGACGTTCGCGGTGTTGCATACCATTTTGCGATTTTTAGTAATAATTGTAGCGTTTTTATTAGAAACCCCTAAAGGAACTCGATGGGGATCGGATTCTAAGGAGGCCCATATAAAACTGGCAATCAACAGCAGTAAGTTAACTTATTTAACTTATTCTATAATGTTGGCGACACTGAGTATTTGGAGCGGCTCGCGAAGGTCACTTTACTCACGATTCTGACGTGCCAATGGCATGTCACGCATGACATATTTACGACCAAAAACTGTGATGTGGTCGCTAAAATACAGCGTGTAAATACTTGCAGATATATCTGCCTTCTTCCTCACCTTACCCCAAATATTTACTTATTTCATCATCATCATCATCAGGTCTTTTTGTCTCCACTGCAGGAGCACGATCCTCTCTGTACTACCAGACCTATATTCGGCCAGAGCAGCCAGACGACTTTGGGCTACACTCTCCTTGCTGGTCAGACGGGTTGAAGAGGTCTCATTGATGTTTGTAAGCTTTGTAGCTTGTATTTCCTAAGTCGCCTTCAACGACATCCACGGGAGGACTTGGAGTGGCCATATTCAACTCTGCCGTAAACCACACGGCAATTTTTATTTTCTTATACGTCCCCAAATCCCACAGAAAATGTTTGTTTGGACGTTTAAAAAAACTATCTTCTATGAGTAGTTGGAAACTTACTAATTGCGCATCATCCTTTTTCCCGCGGTCTTCAAAATCCGTAATTCGCCCTTGGATCAGTTTGTGTTTAGACTACAAGAGGGATAAAATGTCAAACTGCATCGTGTTTCATAATCATAAGGCACATTATTAGATGATAGTCGTCAAGTTATGGTAAATGTTTAAGGCTTCTTTAAAAAACATAAAACAACGTAGTAATGCATCCGTTCACTTGAAGTCGTTATGATAACGCTAATTAGGTATTAAGGCTCAACTCACACTGGCGCAGAGTCGAAGCGACGCAACGCGTCATATTTTTTTACCTACAGCATATTTATCTCTATTTTTCCATTATTAAGAGTCCCCTTACCCTAGACTTCTCCATACAAACGTAGTCTACGTTTAATTTTAAAACCACATGTCAGATTCCGGTAAAAATGGGTAATTGTAAAGAAATTGCAATTATCTAGGGTAATAACTGGTTTCCTACAGTAATGAACTGGAAATAAATTATAACGATTTAGAAGTGTCCCACACTGATGGTCTACAATGATATAAAACACTATATTCTATTTCAAGTTCATATTTTTACCGTCGGAAACCAATTATTTCCCTAGATAATTGCAATATCTTTGAAATTACAAAATTGTGGCGAAATCGGACATGTCGTTTTGAAATAAAACGTAGACTACGTTTGTATGGAAAGTTGTATTTTGGTCTTGGGTAAAAGGACTCTTAAGGCACTTTATTAATATGGAAGCGCGCAAAGTCGCGCGCAGATGCGCGTGTGCGCGCGCGTTTGCCCGTCGTCGCGTATCGGGAGTAGCACGGCTTGTATCTTAATAATGGTAAAATAGAAATGAATTTTCTATAGCTGAAAAACATGACGCGTCGCGTCGCTTCGACTCTACACCAGTGTGAGTTAAGCCTAAAACCTCCACACCTACCTACATGGCACTTACATATACCTGTTAATGATGTCAATAAAATTCAACTAGGTAGGTACGTGGCAGGTACGTATACCAACTGCTGTTTCAACTATGTTTAAACTTCTAGCCAATGACATTTTCGATTGTTTCTTTTTTAAGTTTTTATCTTTTCTTTTACAACTGGCCAGCGAGGAGAGTGTAGGCCAAATCCTCTGGTCAAGTATGGCTCTGGTAGTACAGAGAGGGTCGTGCTCCTGCAGTGGAGACAGAAAGACTTGATAATGATCATTTGTTTCGTTTTTTAACCCCCGAAAAAGAGGGGCTTTACAAGTTTGACGTGTCTGCGTGTCTGTGTGTCTGTGATGTGGGCCGATTTTAATGCAGTTTTTTTTTTGAAAATAGACTTTAAAATTTCTTTCAGTTCTTAGCTATGACCTATGAGTGATGAAATTCGGTTTAGCGATTCAAAGTTATTGCGGTGAACGCTTGAAATTTGGGGGTTTAATTATTTTGCCTGGCAATAAACTTGTTAAAGGTACTTTTAGTTTTCTTTTCTTATATCAGCATTTACGATCTGCGTGAGAAGAGAAGCAGCAGTAAATTCTATCGATTTTACTCAGATCATAAGAAATTTTATAATAAAGAAATATTAGAAATAAGAGTAGATTCATCTACTATATTTATTTTATTGTATTTTAGTTTTACTGTTCGCGGTGGTCCCGGCTCTCTTGTATGGCAGTAGTCAAGCCATGTCAGATGCCTTTAGCTAGCCTAAAAATCTAACACCAGTGTTGGCCACTTACACACACGAAAAAAAACATTTTAGTAATATTTCTTATAAGTATTAATTCATCATCATCATCATTTCAGCCGCATAACGTCAACTGCTGGACACAGGCCTCTCCCAAGGATTTCCAAAATGACCGATCTTGAGCGGCTTGCATCCAGCGCCTTTTAGCGACCTTGGTCAGGTCGTAAGACCACCTTGTGGATGGGTATCCTATACAGTATTTATGACATACACACATTAATCATTATAAGAAGGTACCTAAATCAAGACAGCTTATTCTACGTTGATCTCACATGAAGAATTCGTACTTTTACTTTCGATTACTTACGAAAACCGGTCAAGCAAGGTTGTCCGAGCTACGCACCTGTGGAACAATCCAACGTGCAGGAGTTTCTAAACACTGGAACGAACGTGGACCAAATATAAAAGATTTGTCACAAGAAACACTAGATTTCTCACAACACACTCAATGTTTGAAGTGTCGTAATAAAAACCTCTTTTCACAACACACTGGCCGAAAACAAAAAATAAATCACAATAGTTTTTAATTTAAAATGGTAAATGAACTTTTTTAGTGTTTCGATACTCTTTACGATTAAAAAAGTTTCATTTAAAGTTCGAATAATCTGGTTCAAGAACGCGACGTATAGCGTCGGCGAAGGTTTTACCGCGAGTGAGTGAATGACGTAAATGCCGAGAACGGTGAATGACCGCGTCGCTCGAATGGCGTTGAACGAAATGAATGAAACATGAGTCACACATTAATAGCGGGGTTTTACGTCGGAAAGCTGTTGATTTCTTGTCCTACTCATTTTAATTCAAGTCGTGGGTTTTCCTGTTCAAAAGTTCTCAATTGCGTATTATATCTATTAGTTTTATTGACTTATGTATGAGTAAGGTTTTTAGAAGAAACGAGTTCTAAAATTGTATTTATTTAACAAACTGCAATTAAACTTACTATTTTTGCTACATCACTTATCTAAGTATTCGTCAAACTGTGTTTTGGAATGCATCAAAGTTAGATTGTTATCGCTAGTAGGCATTTTTTGATCAATACCAGAATATCTTACCTCTTATTTTACGAATACTAAAAAAACTAATGTTTTTTTATATTTCATAATAATTGATAGACTCCTAAACTATTGATTAGATTGTGACAATACTTTGGTAGGGTCTTGTATAAGGATTTAGTCCGCGAGGTTTTTTTATATTATTGCAATTAATTGCAAAGCATTCCGGGTGCAGCTAGTAGGTAAATAAATACAGCTAATAAATTAACCCCTTAATAATGTTATCATTATTAATTCATAATAATGACATACTACATACCTAGGTATAAAATATTTTTAAATTCTACAATTTAAACCCTTCACCGCCAACGTTGACGTCGGATTTATCCGACATATATTGACTCATTTCACGAGTGTCAGATATTTCCGACAAAAAAACCATTGCTCATATTGCACATACTTAAGTGTCGGCATCCCTTTTTGGGTGTTTATTTTAGATTAACTATGCCTCGCGCTAAGGGCACGATAACTGATATAAAGTCTCGCGGTGAAACGTATCAGTATAATTGTAACTTGACGTATTTAGAAAAATGCTGCAGTGCAATTTGTTACCGCTTATTCCGTTCTGTACTTTTGCTTAGAAAGTACAATAAACCTTGATCAGACGTCAAAAACTATTATAAAGTCGATTTATTCAAAGATAAATAAATACTCGTAAATAGACAAATTACACTGATTGAGCTAGCCCCAAAGTAAGTTCGAGACTTTTCTGAAATGATTTTGATTTTTGAAACAAAAAATGAAAGACGTATTGTGACATTTTAATTTTATTTTATTGATATAATTTTGTACAAATAACGGCATATTATACATCGGACAGGTCTCACATACAAAACTAACGCTAGTCAAGCTATCCATATGTCACAAGTAGGTCTACTGTTTATAACTCCCAAACAATAGTTATTTTATTCTTATACAAAAAGTAGCAGTCGATAGATTTGGGTTATTTCAATAGATATAGTTATTTAAAATAATGACTATAATTTTTCAAACCGCATCTATAATTTTATACCACCAAAAGTTATAAAGTCTATTCGCGGAGAGTTGATAAATTTAGAACTTCGATAATTAGTAAAAGCTTATACAATTTTAACAATTAATAACTGTATAAAACAGATATCAACACGCAAACACCCAAACGACTCATTCGAAGCGCAAACCACACGGAATGGCATTATATGGCGGCCTCGTCCGCTCGCCCGTTCGGGCCGCAGTTGACATCAACTGTGTGCCTCGTACCACGCAAACGGCGAAAGCGGGAGACAAGCGACGGCCGCCATACAGTTTGCGATAATTAAGCGACAGTCGTTAGTCTGAGACGAATTATAATATTTATCAACTCACGGCGAACAGACTTTAGGTACTTTAAAGGATTTTATTTAAATGAAGTCCTCAATTCTCATGTTGTCCTTGTCTAGCTAAATAGGTATCATCTAAAAAAGGATAATATGAGAAAGAACAAAATTTATTTTAGTATCTACTTATTTGGTGGTTAGACAGACATTTTTTTGACACACGATTTTTTTATAGCCATTCGTATGGTAAATATTTAGCTAACTACAAATAAATATTTCTGGGTTCATTTATTTTTGGATAGGTTCATTTAAAAATGCTTGTGTGTTGCCGAATCAAAAGTAAAGTGTCTTACATTTAAAACATCAAGTGACAACTTATTAATATTTTAAATGAACTAAACATTGACAATGTGACGACAATCAGGATATGCATATCATAAAGTTTCCACTTTTTCACACCCTGTGAAACACGTAATTGACAAAAATTATTGGTTTAAATGAAATCCCAGTAGGGTTCATAAGGTAGAAAATATTTAACTTTGCTCTTTGATTATTTAATGAATTTGAAACATTTTGTGTTACTTTTAAATTTACTATTGAAAAGAAGATATAAAAGTTTAATAATTTATTCATTAAATAACCAAATTGCAAATATATTTATTTATACATACAAAGCGCATTTAAAATTACTCTACCTGATAAATATACTCTATGATTATTTATTACTAAAGCAGTGCTAAAATATCAATTTACTTTTTTTACTGAAAGCAAAGAAATGCAACGCGTTTAACTTAGATTAGGTCACGCATAAGTAAATTTAAAAAGCTGTTATCAAACTCTATGGTAAACTAGCTACTTACATTTCTCTAAAACCACGTTCATATGAAAATTCCGATATACAAACGCTATGTATGTATACTTATTGAACTATTTATAAAATACACTCACATGGTAACAAGTTTTGTGATTAGCTATTATTTCATTTAAATTATAAAACTAAATGATGCGTGCATACCACTCGTACGACTAGAATTTCATTTATTTTAACATTACAAATAGGTTTTCTCATATCTACTAGATAGTAAAGCACTTTGAAAAGTTACTTCCATAGTCCATGGAAAAAATAATCAAGAAGGTATAAATTAAGGTAGATAAATGTAAGTAGAAAAGAAAAGTATAATAAAAAAGACAGTCGAAAAGATTCACCGATATTCTTATTTCTAAATTGACTAAGCTTATTTCATTTATTTATAAATGTAAATGGCAATGTAATTAGTAGTTGACGTTTGATATTGTAGTGTATTATTGCCCCCGATTTATACATTGATATGTAGGTACAGAGTTACAAATTATTTGGTCATTCGTTAAACAGTGAAAGGAACGCGCCAATTAAGGAGTTGAATAAAGTAATGAACCTATAAATAAAACACATCTAATATTACATGCACTCAAGCCGGCCGGTTCATTTATATTTTGATAAAAGAGGTTTACTTTTTGATAATTAAAAATGTAAAATGTCAGTGTCATAAACGGTTAATTCGATTTTAATGTCGAATTTAATGAACGTAAAAATTTTAAATACATAATTTCTTTCAAAATTAAATTGTAAAATATATCTTGCACTTAATTCATGTAAATGCTCAGGTATATTTTCAATAGATATGAATTGACTAAAAGGAGTCAAAATTTGCAAACACTAAAAGGTGCCTAATTAAGAATTCATACCTGTATTAATTTGTTAAAAAGTAAACAACTCTTTCTACAGTTGTTACATTTAAATGAATGAACCGGAAAGTTAGCGCCTTTAACAAATAAATAGATTCACTTAAATGAACCTCGTGGTTCATTTAAATGAATTGCCTACTTTTATGGAGTGCATCTCCCGACGTTGTTTGTGATCGTATGGGGTAACTTGGATAAGGAGAGGGGTATGTCGAAGTCCCCACTTAAGGATATCTGGGACACGCAGCCTACTAGGCCTGTTTTGTATTTTCCCATTGTGTTTAACTCTATAGATGGCAGGCCTCCTGTGAAAAGAAACAAAGCATTATTTATTTATATTATTAATTATTAAGTGATACAAATATCCAAAGATAAATAGGTAAGTGACTGTGACGAAGTTTATTCTTTGTAATACGAATGTCCATAGGAACAGGACCTATAGAAGCAACAAGCATGGGCAAAACCCGCATCAGAAAATTACGTATAAGTTATATTCATTTACAAGAGTTATTTTATCCAATCTAAAGAGCCAAATTTAATTTGGACTTTATCAATGTCAATATAAAACGAGGACTAGCTTTAGTCCTTGGGTTTAAATCACTATCCGCGCAAAACAAGAAGACTTCCACCAATATGTCACCTCCTCTTTTGTCACTGTCAACTTCATTTAGGTAAATCAGAGATATGGGACTTAGGTAAATACATTATGGTATGTTAGATGTTTGCACCCGGAGGCGTTTTATAACGAAGAAGTACTTATTCTTTAATCAGCATCATCATCATCATTTTCATATCAGCCACAGGAAGCCCACAGCTGGACATAGGCCTTATATAAATATTAATCAAAAATAAAGGCTTTAAAATTGAGAGTGGGTAGGTATTTATTTGTAGTTTGATTGGTTTTTCTGACCTTCCTGATGTCTGACCATAAAATGCTATTTTCCAACAAGTCAAATCAGATACTTTTTTCTAAACGTCAAAACAAACAGTTTCTATGGGATTTTGTATGAAATACAGGCAGATGACGTCCCAGTTTTTTGGAGTCAAATAGCACTCTTATTATCAGTTATTCTGCAATAATACATTTAAAATTACGTTAAAATGGATATGTTCAAAGACAAGTGACATTATTTTGCGACGTTTTATTTTGTTATCAGTACAAAATAATTTATTTTTGACTTAGGAAAATACCCAATTATACTATGTCATCCTCATACTAACCTATATAGAGGCCGTTCTCAGTGTTCAGTTGCTTGAGTTTCCCCGGAGACACTTTACCGACGGAACCCAGCCCATCCACCTCCAGCACACCGGCTTGTCTGTTCCTGGAACGAAACGTTTGTTTGTTTGTTTAACTTTACTCTAGACATAAATCCAAAACTGCAATTTAAGGGAATAAGATGAGATACAGTTAAAATTTCTTTATTGCACCAACTAAGTATGACAATAATCAAAAGTGCATTTTAAATATCGTAGGTACAAAGGCGGACTTATCCCAGATAGAGATTAGGGATCTCTATCATCGTTGAAGTTAGCAATTTAGCATCATTTTAAATTCAATGGGATGCTGGTGATGTGGTTAGCAACCCATCAATACTTTAATTTCTTTTTCCACCTTCACCATCACACTAAAAGTGGCCTTTGGGTATTGCAGCCCTGGACTTTGCCTGCTTAGAGCTGCAAGAGCAGTAAGACCCAAAATGCGCTCTCTGTTTCATGCAATGGGGCAAAAAGTTTCTTTTTTGCTGTGCTGGCTACGGACTTTGCCCGTAATCACCACATTACCTGGTCGCTCGAGCTCTGTGCCACAATCCGTCGTCAACCTTCGTATGGTTTGCAATGATTACCACTTCTCCGCTTCCTAAGTCGTACCTGTAAGTAATAGGAATTATTAAAATAGTTTATGATCAGACTTCATCATTATCATTAGGTTTTTTAAGTCTCCACTGCAGGAGCACGACCCTCTCTGTACTACTAGAGCTGTTCTTGGCCGGAGTTGAGGTACAGAGGGTTTGGCCAACACTCTTCACGCTGACCAGACGGGTTGGAGAGGTCTTATTGATCTTTATAAGATTTGATTAGCTTGTATCCACGGAAGAAGTTGGAGTGGTCCTATTCTAGTCTGCCGGAAACCACATGGCGAATGATCAGACATATACATGTATTCATTGCGATATAGGTAGGTATCTCTCAACACTTTTCAAGCTGTAGATTAATGTAATTAACTGTAGATTATTTAAAAACTAAAATTTCTTATCTAGAATATCTAGAAATCCAGAGAGTATAGATAATCTTTAAAAATATACTGAAACAATTTTGACCGGTCAAGACCCGCGTGGCGTTAATAAATGCTACGTTCATTGTTTTACTATTGTGTCTGGTATTGGCGGTGAAAGAACGATTAAAGCATGGTATACCTAATAAAACAAGGTATTCTCTTCCCGCGACAGCTGATGACGTAGGTGGAACTTGACTACGTCATCAGTCTGATGTGTTGCCACAGTGTGAAATTAAATTACCCGAGCGTAATGCATTTTTGAACTTTATAAACCAATTTCGAATTAATAATCCATTATATCAATTTAAAAAATATTGAATTGATGAATCACGCGACAATCGCGAGATACTAAAAAGCTAAGTTACTTAATATTTTATTTAATATTCATGAACTAATTGAGAAAGTCCTTAAATTTACTAAAAAGAACCATCAGTGGCAACACTTTCGTGACGTAGTCAAGTTCCATCTCGGGAAGAGAATACCTTGTTTTATTATACCATGGATTAAAGGTGAATTCAGTCCATAATACTAAACCAATTTCCTTAAAGAACATATAACGAAGTGCGGAAATTTAATTCCAATCTGTAGGTAAATGACAAGAATACTTATAAATAAATGTGTGTCATCTAACCAAAATAGAAAAATAAAACGTAAGCTTGTTCACAATGAAACAGCCGTTCAGTTAATTTTGTCTTAATTTAATGACTATTGTGTCCAAATTGCAAAATTAAGAAAAACTAATGAATATTATTATTATACTTACTTATGATACATTTTAGGGGCACAAAAGATGCCTGAATAGGCAAATAAATTTTTTTTTATCTTCAATTATTGTCGGTTGACCTTTTTCATATTTTTGATTTCCGAATATAAAACAGCTCTATTTTTGCAACATCGATACTGATTTTATTTTACTTTTCTAATGGATATCATCTGAGAGGCTAAAACTATTAAACTAGTGCTAGATTTTTCAAGCTGTGCATAAAATGATGACAGCTGATGAATGAGCTTCCAAGCACGGAAGAGCTCAAAAAAGTTTCGATTAGGTACATAATACCTACTTTACCAAAATGAACACTTTCCCAAAATTACCACTTTTTCATAATGGCTACTGCTTTTCCCAAAATGACCACTTTTTCATGATGACTACTGCTTTTCCCAAAATGACCACTTTACCAAAATGACCACATTTTCATAATGACTACTGCTTTCATGCTATACGGGTCTTCAGTCACATTCGCCCTAATGAGAACCTTCGTATGAGGTCGGAACGTGTCGGCAGTAGCCTACTCTATACGTGAGTTGAGTACCCTGTTAACTCATTTTAATAATATCTGTACCTCACGTTTATTTATTTATTAAAACTTTATTGATCCACAATTAAAATTGTTTACAATTGCCGGATTTCACGTTAGTTTTAATCAAAAAATAATGGGATTTATAAAAGCCCTGGTATCAAAATAACAAAATATCTACGGGTGTTCGTTAGTTATCAGATAGATAAGACTTGTTATGACATTATAATTTTTCCACATTAATTACAAAAAAGAAAAACTGTATACAATTCTACATCGTCCGTGTAACTAAAGGATGTTTATGGGTTTTGTTGAGAATAAGAAGTCGATACCAATAAGTTAATAAATTAATGTTACAATCCCTACAAAAATGTGACGCCAGTGCGACAAGATAACGAAGTATTATCTCTAACTTCATGGGTCTAATGATAAGTAATGTCAATTCACACTCCTTACCTAAACACTAGCACAGAGTTCTCAACAGCTAGAGACAGGAAGTCTCCTGGCGGTGACACGGGAGCCCGCCCACTCCACACGAGGAGGCCATTCGCTGACACTGAGCGGAAACGGATGTTGATGTCCAATGTGTAGCTCAGCAACCTGGAAAGCATCAAAATGAATAATACGTCATCATCATCATCAGGTCTTTTAGTCTCCTCTGCAGCAGTACGACCCTCTCTGTACTACCAGAGCCATACTTGGCCGGGGCAGCAAGAGGATCACGCTGGCCAGACGGGTTGGAGAGGTCTCACTGATGTTTTTAAGCTTTGTTTAGCTTGTAATTCCTAACTCGTCTTCTACGACATCCACGGGAGGACTTGGAGTGGTCCTATTCTACTCTGCCGAAAACCACACAGCAGAACAATACATACTTAAATAATATCACGCCTGTTTCCCACAGGAGTAGGCAGATACTATGGACCTCCACTTGCTACGATCCTGACAAACCTCGTTTGCTTCATCTTAACTCATCAATCTCTATTTACGGCCCTTCGGTTACGGGCACTTTTTACCTCTCCTTATTTTAGATCGTCTGCAATTTGGTCGCAGAATGTTCGCCGAGGAACAATGAACTAACTATGAACAATAGGTTTTAGATAATGTACCTGAGGGAAACTGGGCAAGTCATCTGTCTTGAAGGATTGATGTCAGGTGTAGCAAGGCATTGACCAAATGGTGGTAAACTGCGTCAGACGTATATGAGATGGTTTGACGACAATGAGGAAGAGCTAAAAGCATATCGTCAGACGTCTAGGAATAAAATGAATTGACGTCATTGAGAAAGAGCTAAAAGCCTAAGGGTATGTTGTTAGAGGCTACCCGAATTTGCCGAGGTCCAGTGATGCCTCCATTCGAAATAAATTATTTGAAATCGGAGATATCATTTAAAATTGTGCCTTGATCAAGCTCTAGCCTTTAAACTAGTTTGAAAAGTTATCTATCTATCTAGCATTGGACCCTGGAAAATTCATGATTCTTGAGGTCCGACCAAAAAGATTGTCCTACTTTCGTTTAATTTTCTTGTTCTAGAAGACAAACTGATAGTGTAAACCCAGCAATGCTTTAAGGCCTCAACATGTTTGATTCGGCCCTGTGTCTTTGCTTTACTAAAATGGACAGGTTTGTTATTTAGCACAGTGCCACACAACTGGACTAGTTAACATTCTTAACACTTATGGTTCGGTTTGTTATCTATATTCTGTCACGATTGAGCTATACAAGCTATATATCATTACAAGCTTAAACTTATCTTACCTTTTCATCGTCTCTTCATCATCTATATGAATAAAACTATCTTTTCCAGTGAAGCTGGGATACGTATTAGTATCTCCCCAGTTAATTTCATTAGCATTTATATATTTAACTTGCATATATGTCCTCCCATCGTAAGGTTCATCTGTAGCGACCTCATTCCTTTTCTGATCATGCAAGTATTGAAACTTTTTAGTTGCGAAGTATTTCTTCTTCTTGAATTTTTCTGTGTGTATATGTTGAGTGTGTTTCTTCGACTTGACTTTGTGGTATTTTGGGCGGAATCCCTTCTTTGCTACTATTTCACGGTGCACGTCATTTTCGGATATGTTCTGTGGATATTGGGGTACTGGTTGTAGAATTTCAATGCAGATATTCTTGTCTCTGGAAAGGAATATAAATTTGTATTTAAAAAATATCGTTCATTTAAAACTTGGATAAACTTTGAAGTTATAAATACAAGCTATAGTTTTCAGTGCCTACAAAAATACAACTTGCAAAACCAACAAGAATAGTTAGATCCTCTGAGATAGTAGAAGGCGTTAAAGTTTCTATTTAATAAGGTTTTTTAAGGTCTTCAGTGATGAATTTTTAAAATGTTGAAAGTAGATATACTATCCCAGACAATAGTGTAGACAGCCGAAAATAACGGAATTACTTTAGAGGCACCATATTTAATACCATAAATAAATTTAAATTTGGTGGCGCCATTATTTCAGGTCTACAAACTTAATGTTACTTATATGTTTTTAACATATAAATATAAATGACATTACATTATAGTGACACTATTTCATGCCTGAAAGGGCAAACTGTTAAAACATACCTACCTCATTATGTAACATCTATAAATTTATTTATTTATTGTAAGAATAAATACAACGCCTTTTTTACCAATTACAGTATCTAGAGAATTTATAAATATAAACTTTATAAACACAGTTATAGCAATAAATGAATTCTGATTCTAATTCAATAAAGTTTGTAGACCTGAAATTATTAATAATAATTGTGAATTTTCAATCTGACCTGGCATTTTGTGTTTATTAGCTATCTTACATGCAAGTATTGTTGCTGAGTTCGTCACAGTTGTCCACGTTGACTCCTCCAAGTGCTGAAGATACTACTGACAGCTCCTCGTCGTTTATGACCAACTGAAAAGAAAACAATTGTTTCTAAAGATTTAAAGATTGTAAAAACAGCCCTTTCTGAGAGTCTAGACCCAAAACTTTGTAGGTAATTTTATTTTGCCGTGTTGAGACTCTTTCAAGGTTAAAGGTTAAAGAAACCCCGACTTTCAATAGTTTCATGTGTAAACACCATCAAGTGATGAGCGGAGGAATTACAAAGTAAAACTAATATCCGTAGCGACATCTATTATTTGCCAGACAAATTAAGAAATATTTCAAGCGTTAAGGCCATACCCAAATTTTCCGGGGTCCAGTGGCGCCGCTATTTAAAATAAATCATTTAAAAGGAAACGGAGATATCATTTAAAATTGTGTCTTGCTCAAGTTCTAGATACCCATTCAAAGTATTTTTTAAACTACTTTTTGTAGTTTTAAGTGAGAACGTGAAGCTTTTCTACGCACATTTGCGAAAAACGGCCACTTTTAGCTAATGTGCGTAGAAAAGCTTCACGTTCGCACTTTAAATTATAAACAGTAGTTCATAAAATAGTTTTAAGGGTTATCTAGGGCTTGACCAAGACACAATTTTGAATGATATCTCCGTTTCCTTTTAAATGATTTATTTCAAATGGCGGCGCCACTGGACCCCGGAAAATTTGGGTATGGCCTTAACTTCTAATCTTATACCTTTAAACGAGCAATTCTTGTATATTTATTTATATATATATCTTGGGTGTTTCTTCAGAGTGCCTTCTTTACTGTCACACGGTCTTTATTCCTAACTTAACCAATGTACTGTTTCAAAACCGATTGCAGGAGTTACTTTGGTTATACCCCAATACAAAATCATAATTAAATAACATATGTAATGTACAGTAGTTTTTTAAATAATATTTGAATGCCAAAATCGGGAGCAAATTTGCTGTTCTCCGCGTGTCACACTTGCGCGCGTGCTTTTATCTTCTCGTATAACTTTTTTGTATAACACCCAATAAGTAAATTTTGTATTTCTCACTTTTTATGATTAAACAATGCATAGTTGTACAAAAAATTGTAATTGTATCTCTTATATAAAAAAAGTTATGAAGCATTTAGTATCTGTCACACGATTTTGCTAGTTTTCGAAAAACTATACAACACAGCTCATAACTTCAGAACGAGTTGAATCATAGGAACAAATTTTAGTTGCGCGGATAAACAGTAGCGACCCTTCATCGGTGGGGAATGCATGCACTGCTCATCGTTTGACTGTAAATAAATACAGGTGTGTATTTCTTTAAGTTCTTTCAAATTATCTTAACAAAGTGACCTTCGTGGTCACTTTTCGAAGAATAATAGTAATTATTCCGCATTTAACGATTCACTCCTTAAGTGTAATATGCCTTCGAGTTTATTTTAGAGTATTTTGTTTTTAAATTAATACGTAATTATCTCCGTAATTTCTAAAAATGTGAAATTTTCGTAACTTTTGTGGCGCGGACTTTGTGGCAATTTCGCCACGAAAGTTTTGGAGCATGCCACGAAAGTTACGTATCTTTATTAATTCTCACTAAATTACCAATTATATTACATATATTATATCATAGCTACCCACCTCTACTATGTTCGTAACAATAAAATACTAAAAACATGTTTATTTCGTTTTTTTATACGACAAACTTTTTTGTAAATTTTGTATTTCTCACTTTTTATGATTAAACAATGCATAGTTGTACAAAAAATGGTAATTGTATCTCTTATATAAAAAAAGTTATGAAGCATTTAGTATCTGTCACACGATTTTGCTAGTTTTCGAAAAACTATACAACACAGCTCATAACTTCAGAACGAGTTGAATCATAGGAACAAATTTTAGTTGCGCGGATAAACAGTAGCGACCCTTCATCGGTGGGGAATGCATGCACTGCTCATCGTTTGACTGTAAATAAATACAGGTGTGTATTTCTTTAAGTTCTTTCAAATTATCTTAACAAAGTGACCTTCGTGGTCACTTTTCGAAGAATAATAGTAATTATTCCGCATTTAACGATTCACTCCTTAAGTGTAATATGCCTTCGAGTTTATTTTAGAGTATTTTGTTTTTAAATTAATACGTAATTATCTCCGTAATTTCTAAAAATGTGAAATTTTCGTAACTTTTGTGGCGCGGACTTTGTGGCAATTTCGCCACGAAAGTTTTGGAGCATGCCACGAAAGTTACGTATCTTTATTAATTCTCACTAAATTACCAATTATATTACATATATTATATCATAGCTACCCACCTCTACTATGTTCGTAACAATAAAATACTAAAAACATGTTTATTTCGTTTTTTTATACGACAAACTTTTTTGTGATGTTCCTCATAGCGGTTTCTAATATACGAGTAATCTAACACAATGAAAAATCTAAAATTTGCTGCAGATAATATATGCTTAAAATACTATAAAAGATCTAAACCTTTTACCTAATTTCATGAGAAAAATTAGGCCTATACAGGTGTTTATAGGGTAAACGAGGCTAGGTATGGTTGGTGTACGTCTACTTACTACGTTTGTTTTTAAGTATTAGGTCAATTATAGAAATATACGGATTATATGTTTATCTCCCATAATTCCTATAAAGGTTACGTAAATACTTTAGTTAATTTGTATGACTATTATAACCCTCTTTCGGATTGATATACTGATGAACCTGTTGTCATTTTTTTGTCTAGAGATAATAAAAGTGATAGTTAAAATTATATTTAATGAGACTGACCAACATAATAGAATTACATCCAAAAATTAGTCATAGAAAGCATAAAACGTCGTTTAAGTTGATAATTTAAAGCCAAACCATTTTTTAATTGTTTCGCACATATTCTTTAGCTATTAAGAGAAAAATAAATAACGGTTGAATTTGTGGTTAAAAAATGTTGTTTTGAAAACTGCTACGTGAAATTTTACACTAACTATCAAATTATTCAGTTTTGATTCATAAAAAAATCAAAAAGTGATGCTTAGGCAACATTTAAACATTGAACGCTTGTGCAAAGCATGTGCTTGCCTTAATTGATTGTTATTTAATGCAAAAATATATTAAGTTGTAGCAAAAACTTTAATTTTTGCTACAACTGACTTGTATTTTTTACTGGCGTAACAGTAACTTTCGTGGGCAGATTTTTTTCGGAATTTTATATCTTTATCAATTATTTGTCAATTTAAAAGTTTCAAACAGGTTATTATTTGCTTTTAAACCATCTATAGCGTAGTATTTTTTTCAAAAGATTATTGGTAATTTCAAAATCGCTACGAAGGTTACGCGGAGAATGAAATTTGAAGAAATGCCCTTATATTTCTGTGATCTCAAAAACGGCTCTAACGATTTCGCTGAAAATGTGTATATACGGGTTTTCTGGGGTAAACAATCGATCTAGATTAGTTTTATGTTTGGAAAAACGCGTATTTTCGAGTTTTCATGCGTTTTTCGGTCGCTAATTTCGTTGCCCCGACCGCCTTGTTTTTAGCTCAACGGTTAAGGATACCGACCGCTAGAAAGAGTGTTACGGGTTCGAATCCCACTCGGTGACTTACTTTTGTTTTTTTTTATGTTTAAGTTTATATATAATTTTTTATTTTGCATTGTTTCTAGACAAATTAAAAAAAAATTAGTTAATGTTTGAGATGTAACCGAGCGAAGCTCAGTCGCCCAGGTACTAACTTTTAAACGGCCTAACCGATTTTCATCAAACATGCAAGGGAACTGCTTTTACCTAAAAAAACCGACATCGGAAATGGTCCATTCTTTCGAACGCTACGATCTCACAGATAGACAGACCAACAGATAGATAGACATTAGCTTCAAACTTATAATAAGGGTTCGTCAATAATGCTTACAGCACTTTGGTCCTTTTATTTCCATTGCCCACTGGAAAACAGTAACAAGCTTATTCCTATTTCTGCCGAATATAAAAAGGAGTAACATAAAACCACGGTAAACTCTTGCAAAATACGTGTAGCGACTTACCCCATTAAGAGTATCAATGTAATCTAAGTACATTTTTTCTCAGATCTTTCAATTCAAACGTTTGGGCAAATGTTAAGGGTAAACGTATATATAACAAAGTTGTAGTATTTTTTCAGGCTAATTTATTAGTGTTTCATTCGCACTAAAAAGTTTTTAGTCAAAAAAAATAATAAGAAAAAAGGTATCATACCTGTCCAACGCATCCACTATACGAACTCCTCAATGCCAATCTCTCTGGTAAAGGATGTGGAGCGCCTCCCAGCAGCATCGGCTGGTGTAGCGTCAGTCTCCGCGCTGTCCCTCGTGACGTCACCGAGCGCGTGGCGTCAGTGACGTCACGCGTTGACGTCGCCCGCACTCGCAGTGACGCGTGCTTGCCTGACCGGCTGACGGAGACGCGGTGCCAGGTGTTCGGTTGAAGAGGATAGGCAGACCTGGAAAATATTGCAAAAAAGTCAGTTTTTTGTTTTAAATGGTGGCAGAATATACAGGGTGTAAATCTGTAACCTTGCCATATTCTCAGACGTACCTATACCGATCATACTGAACAACTTTTCCCAAGGAACATAGATGTGAACATGTGAAAAAAATTGGACTTCCCAATTAGAAATTTTAAGGGGAGAACAAATTTATTTTTCGTAATTTGACCTCTGCTCTTTGGGAAAGCGCTAGATGCGCGATTAATTAGTTAGAAAACAAATTGTTTTGCATTTATATCTGTCGTGATATTAAGAAAATCTAACCTGACTAAAGCAATCCCAGAGCCCAGGTCAAAGGCGAACTCGACGTAATAGTCCCTGAGGTGTAGCGAGAAGAAGTCTCCGTCACCACTGGCATGTTCTGCGTTGTAAAGCACTAGTCCATCCCCACTCGTTGGTTTTAAGGTTATCTGTAAAGAAAATATATATTATGTAGTTATAATTTCACTTACGGTTGTGTTTGCACGAAAAGGGTGGTTACTGAAACAAATTATTATCTCATAAATGTATATTTTTTATTTAGAGACTGGTTTTCTGGCCGAAAGCGAAACTTACGTGGACAAGTATAAAATTCCTTAAAATACTGAAATTTGCATTTTACAAATTATTCTGCATTAATTAGGACATGAAATGGAAACACAGTATATTTATTTTGTGTAATCAAGTCATTTATTAATATAATATAAAAATATTAATAATATTCTCTTTCTTCTCATAGCAAAATGTTTGTCAGTTGTCAATAATCAAATCACTTATTGTTACTGTTTCATTAAATACTAAGTATTGGTATTTTGAAATATATATATTGACTTTAAAAGTTTAACTAATCTAAAAAAAAAGACACTTAAAACTGTCAACTTAAAAAAAATATGCTACTGTTAACCATAACGTACTTACAATAAAAGATTTATTGTATGGAGCCCCACTTAAATGATAAATTTATTCTGTTTTTAGTTAATGTTGCTATAGCGGCTACAGAAATACATCATCTGTGAAAATTTCAACTGTCTACCTATCACGGTTCAAGAGATACAGTCTTATTAATAGTGTCAAAAACATTTTACAATTTCAAAAACTTTTACGGATAAAATACTAAAGTCTTTCAAAAACTTTTACGAAAATAAACAGCAATCACTTAAACGATATATTTAACTCAACAACAGAAAGTAGGAAAGATTCTATTTCAATATCTACTCAACTCAAAGTACCTAATAAATTGTTGAAACTTTCATGAAACAAATAAGTATAATTTAACAGAAAGTAAAGCCAGAAATTAGTTTGAGACAACTCTATTTTGACATCATACTATTTTTAAAATTATTTAACACTAGCCGAAGCCCGACTTCGTTCGCGTGGACTTTATGACTCGGAAAATGCTCATCAGGCTGAACAACTTTTTCTAAGGCGTCATTTTTATATTTCTTATAATTCAGTTGGACCATTATGGCTCTGCATCAGGTGTTCTATTTTCCAAAATCAATTATACCCTATAAGTTGCCCAGGCTTAAAAGCTATATAACAAAAAAGTTTTCATTCAGATCCGTCCAGTATTTCCGGATATTAGCGTGTACAAACAGACAAACAGAGAGACATTTTTACTTACTCTATTCTGTCACTATGTTCACTATCGCCCCAAACATTTTTTTGGAAATATATTCAATGTACAGACACATTTTTTTACTGTTTTATTATATGTATATCTTTGTAATAATATACCTCAAATCGTTGAAACTAGCAACGTATATTTATGATTTCGATAAAGTTTTAATGAATCGGGTCTAGTGAAGCAAAACGATCGATCCCTGCAATGAAAACAAAATAGTCGGGAACTCTTATAAAGTTTTAACTGTACTCGTAAATATCAGTTAGAAACTTTGACTGCGCTCTGCAATTAATGATACTTTAGCATGGCGTGTTCTAATTTACCCTAGATTTACGATATATTTTTATTTTATAATAAAATCAAATCGCAAATCCTTCTCCTGCGGAAGTGCCCAGGAGACTGGTAGGATTGCCACATTGAATGGCTATTGTTTGTAGGAGGGGTAATTTATTTGGCTTATTAGTTTTTTTTTTAAAGTATGGTAAACGTATTTTTCTTTTCTCTCATTATAAAATAATGACGAAGATAAAGCACATTTAAATTTCACGTGACGTCACGATTGGCTACGATTTTTAACCAACGTTGACGTAAATCAGCACTCCGAAACTTCGAAGCACTGTATCTTTTTCTAAACGAAAATAACATGGGTACTTTATTTTTTGGATAATCTAGTTGACGGACTAAATAAAATAGTATTTTTTTGACCCAGTCCATATCCTTATTACCAGCTTACTGGTCATCAGATACCACGACCAGTTTTTTTTATTAATAAGTAGCCGAAGCCCGCAACTTCGTTCGCGTGGACTTTATGTCTCTGGAAAATGCTCATCAGGCTGAACAACTTTTACTAAGGCGACATTTTTATATCTCTTATATTTTTGCTGGACCATTATGGTTCTGCATCAGGCGTTCCATTTTCCAAAATCATTTATACCCTATATGTTGCCCAGGCTTAATAGCTATATAACAAAAAAGTTTCATTCGAATCCGTCTTGTATTTCCGGAGATTAGCGTGTACAAACAGACATACAGACAAACAGACAAAGAGACAGACATTTTTTTAATAATTCTTACTCTATTACTACGTCTCCATTGCCCCCAATATTTTTTTTGGAAATATATTTAATGTACAGACACACTTTTTTTACTGTTTTATTATATGTATAGATAGCTATAGATGTATAGATTTAAATAAACTATGTGCAGAAGGCCCCTACATGGTCCCAATGTTTCAACCCTCTATTTATAGTGATTCCTGTTCACTTACCAGGGTCGCGAGCTGTCACTAACACACTATTGTTTGTCTGTTTGAGCCTTAAAATGTGGAAATGCTAAACGTTCTCCCGCTGAGCCACTAGGCTTGGGTAAAATAAATCGATAAAAGTTATTATCGATATATTTCTTAGATGTTTTTAATCTCGTTATATCAATACTTACTTGATGATTATGTTGCGATAGAATTTCGATATTTTTTTTAATCTTACAAATAATAATCATTACAGAAGTGCTATTTTCGAAACGCAGAGTCACCTGTTTTGACGCTTTGGGGAAATATATCGATATTTTTTATTCGATACTAATCGATACAGTTCAAAAAAGTCGATACGATATTTACCGCTATTTTCTCCCAGTTGCTTATCCCTACGGGCACTGAGCTCCTCGAGATATAATTAAAACACCAGAGCCCCTACCTGAATAGTTCCTAAAGCTATTTGGTTCCGTGATATCATTAAATGCAGTTCGCAAACTTTGCAGCAGTGCTGGAAATACTGGGAAAGCGATATTGAAACCGCATACGTTTCCTGTGTATTCCCCTTGCTCCATTTTCGTATAAATTCTAAGAGAAATTATTTTCTTTGTTCAAATAAAACCTTGCAGGTAAAATTTTAAGCAGTAGCTTCCATGCAGGTTTAGAAAAAAGTACAAAGCATGTTGATAGGCGTTGCGCCTAGTTACCCGTCATTATTTTCATTCTTTTGAACCTCTCGATGCAAAAAGAGGGGTAAGTTTGACGAGTCTGTGTGTTCGTCTTGGCACTGTAGCTCTTAAACGATTGGACCGATTATGATGCGTTTTTAGGGTTCCGTAGTAAACAAGGAACCCTTATAGTTTCGCCATGTCTGTCTGTCTGTCTGTCTGTCCGTCCACGGTCCTACTCAGAAACTATAAGTACTAGAAAGCATGTAATTTGGCATGGATATGTATATCAATCATGGCGAAAAAGTCGTAAAATAAAATATGGAAATAAATTTTTTTTAGGTTAGCTGCCATACAAGTAAAGAGGAAGTCAATTTTTTTTTCTACAAACACGTTGTGTGAAATATCGTTGAATAGGTCTTTCAAAAATATCGTGAGCTTGGGAACACCATTTTTCGATTTAGGGATCCGTGACTGAAACATTTAGGTTTAAAGTGAAATTTTTTGTTAAAGTCACGTGTCCCCATCCCCATCTATCTGCTAAACGGTTAAATCACAGCAGAAAAAAATCACAGCTATAGTTTATATAATGTAGTTTATAGGAAAACTATCAGAGCTAAGTAGGGTTCACAAATTAAAAAGTTATAGGCGATCAACTTATAAAATGTACTCGAAGAGGAAAATTTCATACAAATTCAATAGATACTCAGACGTTTTAGTGGCATGAACTCAAAATTGGCATTTACAACTACGGAACCCTACACTGCGCGTGGCCCGACACGCACTTGGCCAATTTTTTTGTTTTAAAGCTGACATGATCGAGATGTTTCTTAAATACAGTTGTGTCAAAGGTTAAAATTTTTGATTTTATTTTCTTACCACAACTAATATTAGAAAAATGATTTTAGAACTGTAATTATTAAACTAAAACTAGCAACTAAACTAAATACAGTATGTTAAGGTAATGTTAGTTAGCTTGTGTAAGTTCTATTTATCGGTTTAACCCATCCCTGAAATCACAAAAAAACTCTGCGGCTCCATACAAAACAAAATACCTACCGTTTCAAAATGTTTGAAGCTGCAGATTTATTTGCGATTTTAGGGATGGAAAAAACTGATAAATCGAACCTACACAAGCTACCTAACATTACCTTAACGGATCGGACAGGTTTTTTTGAAGTGAAAACTTCTTTAGCGGCGTTGTGCACTTTTTTTGGAATGGGTAAAAAATGTTCAACTCGCGTCAGGACACGTGACCTGATCGAAAATTCGTAAGACGGCGCAGGGCGCTTGCGCGAATGTTCGTGTGTGTTTATGTTACAGCGTGCTACGCGCATCCATGGATGGTGACAGCTGATGGCTCGACCGTCTGTGTAGTGGCCATACTGCTGTGTATTTGAAAATGATTTTGTTGAAAATGAATTTGGTCATGCTTGTGACATTTGTGACAGACTGTGTCAGATTTGATTTGAACATTTGTTCAGAAAACATTTGAAATATTTTATACTGATAATTAAAGCAATTCGTGCAAAATTATTCCCTAACCATTCCAAAATATCAAAAATGCACAACGTTAATATTCAAGTTTTCACTTCTGCCGGCACTCCCAGAGTGCAACCCGTCGTTTTTTTTTAACATAGGTACTGTATAAGTACTACGCTAAAAATAAAAATTAATAATTAAAAATGATAAATAAAAAATATTTGATTCGCACTTTATCTTACATCAAAGTTCTTAATGTATTCCTTTTACCCCTAATGTTCCTACCTATTTACCCAATTTGAGCACTCAGTTGCCAAGATGGCGTCCTTTATCTCACACTCTTTACAACATAATTAAAACGATTAAGGGTCAAGTCCGACAATTTGTTTGATTTACGATTGACGGCTTCCGTTAGGTACGCTCTCAATTGTTAAATCTGGATTATTAAAAAAAAAAAAAAACCTACTTAATTTTGGATAAGGAGTTTCTTCCATATCTCCAAAGTTCCTTAACATTTATTTATTGTGGACCAACAAGATTGTACCTATATAGGGTTTCAAATAAAAAAAAAGAATCATCAACACGGTTTACAACAGCAAAGATTCGCACGTAACACCAACAAAACTAAACCTTAAGTACGTTCAATTGATAACCTTATTAAAGTTGTTAAAAACAAAACAAGGTTATCCTCTCAAATGCACGAAAAAACAAACATTTGAAGCATTACAGTACGTTTGTTCTTAAAATTGACCTTTTTTGCCCAATTGCCAGCACTCAAGTTTCCAAGATGGCGTCAATTACCCCACACTTCAGAACAAAACATTCAAAGCTTTTGAGATGGACATTAGCTTGCCAATTTGTTTCATAACTTCGCAACTGTCGGCTTTCGTTAAGTTGTTTTAGGGTTCCGTACGGAAATGTTAACAATCCTCTTGGTCAAATACAACATTGCCACGTTCATTACGCGTACGGAAAATTGCGTGTTTTTTTTAGAAACTACACATATTTGGTGCTTTTAGAAAAAGTCTCGGTTGTATTCTGCTTCATTTTACCGTTTATCCAAGTATGAAATAACTTCAGATAAGCTAGACTAGATTTATGATACTTACAATTTTTCAAAACTAAAAACCGATTTCAATTCTGAACTACACGACCGATTCAAATAAAATTTCTATGGAACCACCTCGAATACATTAAAGTTATAGAATACATAAAAAAATCCAAATCGGTCAAGGCGTCTTCTAATAATCGATGAACATACATAAAAAAGAAATAAAAATTGCGACGAATTGATATCCTCTTCTTTTTTTGGAAGTCGGTAAAAATATAGATGAGGTAGGATAGAGTAGTATAGATCTATCACAAAACAAACGTTTGAAAAAATATTGGTTTGGTAAATTAAAAAAATCCCTGACTGTCAAAACGCCATGTAGTGATGAGTACTGGAACTACTGATACGACTTGAGATCTGTAGTGCCATCTATTAATTGCTAGGTAAAATGATTTCCAAGCGCCCCAACAACTATTAAACAGCTAAACCGTTTCTTATTATTATTAAACATACTTAAAGAAACCTCGCAAGCAAAAGCAAAGTTGCTTTCACGTAAACAAATCGGTCCATCCGTTGAGCGGTACGATACACAAAGACAGACAGACAGACTGACAATATTAGCGTAAAATTTATAACACCCTTGTTTTGTCGGGGGTTAATGAAGTAAAAGTCATCTCGCGACTTACTTGTATATCGAGCCACGCTTGTGCGGAGTTCCCTAGACCTGGCAGCCGGAGATATGACGAACCATTGAAACGTGGGACCTGAAAAAAACAATAGGACATATACAATTCAAAAGTATTTGACCTCTATGTAAAACTAGTTACCTTTAAGCTATCGCGTATATTATACATACATACTATCACGTCTTTATCCCTAATGGGGAAGACAGAGCATTTTGGGTGTTGCGGCTCTATGCAAAGGCCAGGGCCGTAAGACCCAAAAGCCACTTTAGCGTCATGGTGAGCGAGAAGATGGAAAGCAATCAATATAGTGACGGGTTGCTAGCCAAATCCCCTGTTAATATGATTCGCATTTTCGCCCATGGGAAAATTACACGAAAAGACACGGGAATTATCGCGAGATTCTAACTCTGCGAACGTGATTCTTAATTAACTCTATGTAGTTATGACTTGCAAGTAATTTTAGATCTCACTAGTGCGCGTCTTAAACCATAATTGTGTGGGTTACAGACTTAGATTCTTTTACTGAGTGTATGTACGTGTGTGTTACATCTCACCAGCTATGATTGTGTGAGACTCAGAGTTTGTTTGAACTGTGTGTGTGTGTGTGTGTGTGTGTGTACTGTACGTGTGTAGATTTACATACTATTGCTTCTGTGTATATCAAATTGGGAGCAGTCAGTAGTGAAAAATACAAAATTAATCTGTGATTTTAGTAAGTCCCGTTATACTAATATTAGAAATGCAAAATTAGTCTGCAATTTCTACTTAAAAATACTATACTGTCAGTATGGCAGGTACGAGAAATAACTGGCTAAGAGCGAGTCGGACTCACGCACGTAGGTTTTCGTACCATTATAGCCCTACTTGAAAATTTATTTTATTCTGTTTTTAGTATTTATTTGTTGTTATAGTGGCAACAGAAATACATCATCTTTGAAAATTTCAACTGTCTAGCTGTCACGGTTCATGAGATACAGCCTGGTACAGAAAGACAAACGGACAGCGGAGTCTTAAAACCCAAAACAAAAAAAAATATTCGCGGTGAGGGAACCATATACTGAAATATTAAGAACTACTTTTTACGAAATAAATTTTAACAGATGTCGCGTCTACAAGAATAATTTATCATAGAATATTGAAAAAACCCGAGCGCCAGATTTCAAAAGCAAAAAGCAATTTTTATGAACTCAAATAAACAAAGTTGTTGCAAACTGTAATGGAGTTGAAGTTTCCTTTTGAACATCTTGTTACTGCGTTTTTCAGTTTTTCCGATAAAGTTTCTAGGGAATAGTGTATTCAAGCAGCTGACGGTTTCTTTACTTAGATCAAGCTTTTGTAAGAATATATTTGAATAAAAAGTAAGTACTACGATCCAAAATAATAAAAGATCAACTCATAAATAAGAGTGCTATAAGTAGCAAACTGTTATTAGGGAAAACTTTACTGATGTATGTTTAAATCATAGATTTAGAAGGTATAAGATGGATATAGAGTATTGTAAAATGTGACCAGAAACGAAATATTTATGTGTAACTTTTTATGGGTTGTAATTGTACCTAATACACAGACTATGGGTAAAGCAGTATGATACCATCTTTCCAGTATAAGATAACTTATAAATTAACACAGTTTACAATCAAAATTCGCGTAACGATGTTCGAGCCAGGGTGACAAAGGGTGACATGAAAACTTGTCTCATTGTCAAATTGATGCTATTTCTTTTGCTCTTATGAAGATGACACTTATCATATTATCTGTCGCACTCGGCTAGTGTGGTCTTTTTACGCAGTAAAAAAATTCTACTTCTATGATTTAAATAGTTAAGTAATTTCTGTCTGTACAAGGCTATTGTTTTTTCCTCCACTAAATAATAAAAAAAAGTTAACCCTTTAGGAAATTGGAACGTGATAGCAGTAAACGTACAAATTAAATTGGGTCAGGAATATATAAGTATCTGTGATATTTCACATACCTAAATTACTCTTCAACCAAAGATTAAAGACTTTAAAGATCATTATCATTTCAGCTGAATGTAGTACACTTTTTTTGCATTTAGAAACCGCTTCAATGCAGCTTAAAGTAGATATCTTTTTAAGGGTTATTCTTTCTATTAGGTATAATAGAACTAATAAATGTACTGTACCAACCTTCAAATCCAAAGTAATTTCACACTTCACCCCAGCATACCCCAGCGGGCATAGACAAATTCCTCCGACGCACCCGCCGCCATGTTGACATTTACATTCCTCATCAACTCTATCCACTTTCATCACCTTCAGATCATCAACTTTCAGATCAGTCTCAATTTCATTACTTAGCTCATTATTTTTACTATTTAGATTTGGTTTTATTTTTTTGATGTCATGAATTTTTTTGAATTGATCTATAGAGTTATCTAGCTTGTTATGGTCGGTAGATTTAGAGTCTCTCATGACGATGTCGTTGTCTTCGAAGTGGACGATGTCGTTGATGTCGTAGACTCCATGGTTGTCGAGGTTTGGATGGTGTTGTATGGTTTCGCTTGTGGTGACTTCACTGCTGGGCTTCCATGGAGGTAGTGTAGGGGCGCATTCACCTGTAACAATAGAGGGGTTATTAGTGACATTCATTATTTGTACCATTAACGCTGTTTGAAGAGGCGATGGATACCTATTAATCTGCTAGTTTCCAACAAGTCACGAATACTTCTTTCTGAACATCAAAATAAACGTATTCTATGGAATTGGATGAAATAGCAAGTCGTAATGTCATAGTTTCTTGTAGTCGTAAATAGTGCTATTAATCAGTATAAAATCACGTTAAAAATGGATTACGGTCATATTATTATTTAAAGCCTTTATTATACTAATAAACTAAATAATAAATAAAAATAGACGACCTCCGTGGCGTAGTGGTCACCATGATAGTCCGCCACACAGGGGTCCCGGGTTCGATTCCCGGTCAGGGCAAGTTGGAAAATGGCCTTTTTCAAATTGTCCTGGGTCTTGGATGTTTATCTATACATGTATTTGTTATAAAATATAGTATCGTTGAGTAAGTATCCCATAACAGAAGTCTCGAACTTACTTTGGGACTAGCTCAATCAGTGTAAGTTGTCCCTATATATTTATTAATAATAACATTAATTATAATTATACATAATTTAAAAAAAGTGGTACTAATAGTAGGACAGGAAAATAATATTTTAGTCGTTCGATATTGACGTTCTAATTCTATGTTAAACCAAATCATACTTAATCATCATACGTTAGTGCTCAATGTTGCTTGACACTGAAACGCGAATACGCAACGTTCGTCTTGCGTACTGCTTTTGGAGTAACCCCCCACGACAAGTAGACCCAAGACAAGTGACATTATACAGTGCCGTTTTATTTCCATTACATGTATCAAATAATTTATTTTTGACCAAGGATAGGTCGGCGACCCAATATTTATTTATACACGAAAAATACCGGAAATAAGGCTCTTCTGTCTTCAACTGCAGTATTCCAGGACCGTTGCAAATGGCAGCCATTGGAAGAGGCTTGTTCACAGTTGAGGTACAACTTTCCAGAGCTGTGAACAGGCCTGGTCCAAGGACGCACACGATGATGATGATGTTGTTATGCCATTGTGGTGGGTCGTACTTAGCGAAGTGGCAGCCATTGGAAGAGGCTTGTTCACAGTTGAGGTACAACTTTCCAGAGCTGTGAACAGGCCTGGTCCAAGGGCGCGCACGACGATGATGATCTTGTTCTGCTATTGTGGTGGATCGTTTTTGGCGAAGTGGCAGCCATTGGAAGAGGCTTGTTCACAGTTGAGGTACAACTTTCCAAAACTGTGAACAGGCCTGGTCCAAGGACGCGCACAATGTTGATGATCTTTCTTTTTGGTGGGTCTTGCTTGGCGATTGTGTTGGAACTCGATTGGCATTTGTCTTTCTCGGTGATGATGGTTGTTTCAGGGTTACGACAAAATTTAGAAATTTTCTTGGTTAAAAATAATTTAAGCATAAACATGTTTAGGTAAAACTAATCAGATATATAAATGTTATAAATTTCAAACCGCTCGTCTTACGTTCTTTAAATATAACAGTAAATCGATCCAAAGCATTGGTATGATAAAAATAGTTGTTAATATTATTGGGCTGAGTAACAATAATCTGTAAATGTCGAAGGTACATTTACCCCCGGTATGGAGACATCATCTCTCTCGCAGGGCTTTATAATACGCGATAAATATTTTACCCCTCGGTCCAATATAAAAAAAAAATGCAACAAAATCGAGATGAGGCGACTTTCGGCTACATTTTTATCAGGATTCTTTCTTCACTCTGTTCAAATGTAGTATAGTAAGACCTTTGCAAGCGGCAGCCATCGGAATAGGCTTGTTCGCGGCTGAGGCACAACCTTCTAGAGCTGTGAAAAGGCCTCGTCCAAGGAAGCGCATGAAGATGGTAATTCTGGCTTAGCGGTGGGTCTTGCTTGGCGATTGTGGTTCATCTTCTTCGGTAATCAAGATCGGTTCAGAGGAAAATAAACATTCACCGGAATAAAAAAATTATAAAAATGTAAATATGATGTAATGTAAAGTTGATCAGATACATAACCACTTTCATTTTCATTAACTTCTCTTAGTGTTTTTTAGTCTCCCCTGCAGGAGCACGACCCTCTGCCTACATATAGCTATACCTAGCTAGGGCAACAAGAGGATTTAAATACTTAGAGAAAATCCACATGTTATTTTATACAAATGACTTGACTCTACCACACAAATAAATCCCAAGCATTGGTAGGTTCTACAAGAAGCTTTTCTTATTAATAGTCTGATTTCCCCCTCCTGTATGACGGCTGCCGGTTACACCTGGAAACATAGCCTCACCCGCGGGGCTTTATAATACGCAAGAAATACAAATTTTATCGACGATGATGTTGATCTCAACTTGCTCGGGGGTGGACCTTGCTTGGCGATTATGGTTGTTCTTCTTTGGGGCTTGGTTTAGGCAAAGTAAATTTTTTCCGGAGTAAAGGAATGTATAAAGATGTGTGTTATTCATATGGGCTAAGAAACCATTTTTGTACCTGTATGTCGGTGGTCTATTAACACTTAGTATAGAAACATAATCTCGTCTGCAGGGCTTTATAACACGAATTAAATACAAGAGATAAGGCAATCTTCTTGGGCTGCATTTTGAATACTTTCTCTTCTCTCTTCGTACATCAGGTCCGTTGCAAGTGGCTGCCATTGGAAGAGGCTTGTTCACAGTTGAGGTACAACTTTCCAGAGCTGTGAACAGGCCTGGTCCAAGGACGCACACAATGATGATGATATCAACTTGCTCGGTGGTGGACGATGCTTTGCGATTGTGGGGAATCTAGGATGGCAGGGAGAAAATTTTTGAAAAAATGTAATCAGCTATCTACAGGTTTTACTTTTAAAAATCGACTTTCACTTACAAATGAATCCTAAGCATTGATACTATGGAAAAAGTTGTTCATATTAATGGGCTCAGTAACACTATTATCTGTGCCGGCGGTACATTTACACTCAGTATAGAAACATCTCGCCCGCAAGGCATTATAACACGCATTAAATACAAGAGATAAAGCAAACGTCTTCGGCTGCATTCAAAATTTTTTCTCTTTTTTCTTCGTATACCAGGATCGTTGGAAGTGGCAGTCATTGGAAGAGGCTTGTTCACAGTTGAGGTACAACTTTCCAGAGCTGTGAATAGGCCTAGTCCAAGAACGCGCACGATGACGATGATCTTGTTATGCCATTGTGGTGGGTCGTATTTGGCGAAGTGGCAGCCATTGGAAGAGGCTTGTTCACAGTTGAGGTACAACTTTCCAGAGCTGTGAACAGGCCTAGTCCAAGGACGCGCACGATAATGATAATCTCAACTTTCTCGGTGGTGAATGATGCTTGGCGATTGTAAGGGATCTCAATCAATCATTGTGTTTGATTTAGGGGAAATTTTTCTTCGTATACAGGCCCGTTGCAAGTGGCAGCCATTGGAAGAGGCTTGTTCAGAGTTGAGGTACAACTTTCCAGAGCTGTGAATAGGCCTGCTCCAAGGACGCGCACGATGATGATAATCTTGTTATGCCATTGTGGTGGGTCGTACATGGCGAAGTGGCAGCCTTTGGAAGAGGCTTGTTCACAGTTGAGGTACAACTTTCCAGAGCTGTGAACAGGCCTGGTCCAAGGACGCACACGATGATGATGATCTTGTTCTGCGATTGCGGTGGGTCGTATTTGGTGAAGTGGCAGCCATTGGAAGAGGCTTGTTCACAGTTGAGGTACAACTTCCCAGAGCTGTGAACAGGCCTGGTCCAAGGACGCGCACGATGATGATGTTTATATTATTGGGCTGAGTAACAATCTCCTGTAAATGTCAAAGGTACATATACCCACGGTAAAGAAACATAATCTCGCCCGCAAGGCGTTATAACACGCATTAAATACAAAAGATAACGCAAAATTCTTGGACTGCCTTTTGAATTCTTTCTCTTTTCTCTTGGTATATCAGGATCGTTGGAAGTGGCAGCCATTGGAAGAGGCTTGTTCACAGTTGAGGTACAACTTTCCAGAGCTGTGAACAGGCCTGGTCCAAGGACGCACACGATGACGATGATCTTGTTCTGCGATTGCGGTAGGTCGTATTTGGTGAAGTGGCAGCCATTGGAAGAGGCTTGTTCACAGTTGAGGTACAACTTCCCAGAGCTGTGAACAGGCCTGGTCCAAGGACGCGCACGATGATGATGTTTATATTATTGGGCTGAGTAACAATCTCCTGTAAATGTCGAAGGTACATATACACACGGTAAAGAAACATAATCTCGTCTGCAGGGCTTTATAACACGCATTAAATACAAGAGATAACGCAAAATTCTTGGACTGCCTTTTGAATTCTTTCTCTTTTCTCTTCGTATATCAGGATCGTTGGAAGTGGCAGCCATTGAAAGAGGCTTGTTCACAGTTGAGGTACAACTTCCCAGAGCTGTGAACAGGCTTGGTCTAAGGACGCACACGATGATGATGATGTTGTTAGGCCATTGTGGTGGGTCGTACATAGCGAAGTGGCAGCCATTGGAAGAGGCTTGTTCACAGTTGAGGTACAACTTTCCAGAGCTGTGAACAGGCCTGGTCCAAGGACGCACACGATGATGATGATCTTGTTCTGCGATTGTGGTGGGTCGTATTTGGTGAAGTGGCAGCCATTGGAAGAGGCTTGTTCACAGTTGAGGTACAACTTCCCAGAGCTGTGAACAGGCCTGGTCCAAGGACGCGCACGATGATAATGTTTATATTATTGGGCTGAGTAACAATCTCCTGTAAATGTCAAAGGTACATATACCCACGGTAAAGAAACATAATCTCGCCCGCAAGGCGTTATAACACGCATTAAATACAAAAGATAACGCAAAATTCTTGGACTGCCTTTTAAATTCTTTCTCTTTTCTCTTTGTATATTAGGATCGTTGGAAGTAGCAGCCATTGGAAGAGGCTTGTTCACAGTTGAGGTACAACTTTCCAGAGCTGTGAACAGGCCTGGTCCAAGGACGCACACGATGATGATGATCTTGTTCTGCGATTGTGGTGGGTCGTATTTGGTGAAGTGGCAGCCATTGGAAGAGGCTTGTTCACAGTTGAGGTACAACTTCCCAGAGCTGTGAACAGGCCTGGTCCAAGGACGCGCACGATGATAATGTTTATATTATTGGGCTGAGTAACAATCTCCTGTAAATGTCAAAGGTACATATACCCACGGTAAAGAAACATAATCTCGCCCGCAAGGCGTTATAACACGCATTAAATACAAAAGATAACGCAAAATTCTTGGACTGCCTTTTAAATTCTTTCTCTTTTCTCTTTGTATATTAGGATCGTTGGAAGTAGCAGCCATTGAAAGAGGCTTGTTCACAGTTGAGGTACAACTTTCCAGAGCTGTGAACAGGCCTGGTCCAAGGACGCGCACGATGATGATGATCTTGTTCTGCTTTTGCAGTAGTTCGTATTTGGTGAAGTGGCAGCCATTGGAAGAGGCTTGTTCACAGTTGAGGTACAACTTTCCAGAGCTGTGAACAGGCCTGGTCCAAGGACGCGTACGATGATGACGATCTCAACTTGTTAGGCGGTGAATGATGCTTGGTGATTGTAAGGGATCTCAACCATTGTGGTTGATTTAGGGGAAATTTTTCTTTGTATACAGGACCGTTGCAAGTGGCAGCCATTGGAAGAGGCTTGTTCACAGTTGAGGTACAACTTTCCAGAGCTGTGAACAGGCCTGGCCCAAGGACGCGCATGTAGATGATGATTTGACTTGTTCGTGGGTCTTGCCTGGAGAAGATTGTGATCATGTGATTGGTCTTTCTCGGCAATCGAAAGGTGAGGAAAAAAGTCAATGTTTTTACATCTGTACATTTTTTTTAAAAATTTGATAATAAAGTTAATCACATATCTATACTGTAGTTACGTTTAAAGAATTTTATTTTTCAAAAGAATACAAAGATATTCACTTACAGAGAAACATGCAGAATAAAGTGTAAAATCATATTTTGACGAGCGTAGTAGGTAAAACAAGTATTTTAACAAATAAAGATATAACAAGTTAATTTTAGTTAGCTACACATGCCTTAATGCATGTTTACGAATTAACTGGTTAATTAATTTAACAGGTAAATAATAGTATCTCTTAATAAAACATGAGGGTACTTTGACACTTGTTCTATTTATCGCGCCTTAGCAACACACATAAACAACGAGAGTACAGGAAAACAACTCTTGCAACATAACGAGGGAATATCAATATTACAATATGCTTATTACTGTTAGGCATTGCATATCAGAAATCTGCGCAGAAAAAAAAATACTGTAGTTGTTTTTACATTTACACTCAGCACAGAAACATATTCTCGCCCGCAGGGCTTAATAACACGTGTAAAATAGAAGAGATAAGGTATGATTCTCTCTTCTTCTCTCTTGGTATACCAGGACCACTGCAAGTGGCAGCCATTGGAAGAGGCTTGTTCACAGTTGAGGTAAAACCTTCCAGAGCTGTGAACAGGCTTGGTCCAAGGACGCGCACGATGTCAGTGATCCTGCTCTTTGGTGTGTTCTGCTTGGCGATCGTGGTGTCTTGCTTTACGATCGTCAGTTCTTCAGGGCAACGTTAAAATTTTCCGGAATATTTTTTTTATGCAATATTGTTCAAATGGGCTAAGTAACCATCTTATGTATGTCGGCACATATTTAAACTCAGTATAGAAACATAAACTCGCCCTGCGGCTTTTGTAACACACAAGAAATAATTCTTGGACTGCATTTTGAATTATTTTTCTTCTCTCTTCGTATACTAGGACCGTTGCACGTAGCAGCCATTGAAAGAGGCTTGTTCACAGTTGAGGTACAACTTTCCAGAGCTGTGAACAGGCCTGGTCCAAGGACGCGCACGATGATGAAGATCTTGTTCTGCTTTTGCAGTGGTTCGTATTTGGTGAAGTGGCAGCCATTGGAAGAGGCTTATTCACAGTTGAGGTACAACAGGCCTGGCTTAAGGACGCGTATGATGATGATGATGGTCTAACTCGGTGGTGCCTCGGCAAACGTGGTTGGAGCAACCACAGTTGCCACGGAACCACAAAGATAGAAGAAAGTCAAAACTTACCTAGATAAAAAAATTATACAAAACGGAAAGGTAAAGATAATCAGCTATTTACATGCTATACATTCCAAACGGCTCGCGTGTTCCTAAGTCCTTTTAAAAAAAACGAATTTCACACACAAAACTGAGGAAAATTATTCATATTAATGGGCTAAGTAACTCCATCGTGTAAATCGCCGGTACATGTACACTCGGTATAGTAACATAATCTCGCCCGTAGGGCTAAATAACACGCATTTAATACAAGAGATAAAGTAAACTTCTTAAATTCTTTCTTTTCTCTCTTGGTATACCAGGACCGCTGCAAGTGGCAGTCATTGGAAGAGGCTTGTTCACAGTTGAGGTACAACTTTCCAGAGCTGTGAACAGGCCTGGTCCAAGGACGCGCACGATGATGATGGTCTAGCTCGGTGGTTGGTCTTCCTCGGCGAACGTGGTTAGTTAAGGGAAAGTCAAAATTTACCGGATCAATTTTTTTATTTTAAAAATGTTACATAAGGCAAAAATAGCTAGCTATACATATGCTACACACACTGCAATCCGCACGCATGTTTTTAATTTTTTAAAAATCCACTTTCACAAACAAATCAGTCCCAAGCATTATTACTATGGGGAAAGTTATTCATATTAATGGGATGAGTAACTCCATCATGTATGTCGACGGTATAAGTACACTCGGTATACCTCTAGGAACATAATCTCGCCCACAAGGCTTTATAACACGCATTACATACGATTGATAAGGCAAACTCCTGGGGCTGCATTTTAAATTATTTCTCTTCTCTCTTCGTATACCAGGACCGTTGCAAGTGGCAGCCATTGGAAGAGGCTTGTTTACAGTTGTGGTGTACGCACGTCCTTGGACCAGGTGTGTTTGTAGACCTGGAAAGTTACAACTTTCCAGGTCTGCAAACATACCTGGTCCAAGGACGCGCGTAATGATGATGGTCTAGCTCGGTGGTTGGTCTTCCTCGGCGAACGTGGTTAGTTAAGAGGTATTTTTTTTTTATAAAAAATGTTGAGGTAAAAATAATCAGATAGCTACATGCTATACCTAAAGGTTAGGTCCTTTAAAAATCGACCTTCATATACAACTTAATCCCAAGTGCTGGTAGTTGGTAATATGGGGAAAGTTATTCATATTAATGTGCTGACTAACTCCATCATGTATGTCAGCGGTACATGCACATTCAGTATAGAACATAATCTCACCCGCAGAACATTGAATATAAGAGATAAGGCAAACTTCTTGGGCTACATTTTGAATTATTTCTCTTCTCTCTTCGTATACCAGGACCGTTGCAAGTGGCAGCCATTGGAAGAGGCTTGTTCACAGTTGAGGTACAACTTTCCAGAGCTGTGAACAGGCCTGGTCCAAAGACGCGCACGATGATGATGGCTCGGTTGTGGGTCTTGTTTGGCGATTGTGATCATGTCAGTATCGTTATACAACATATTTTATGAATGTGGTAAGTAAATAATAATAGCTTCCAGGGTAAAATATATTAATTTGTATTGATAACAGAATAAAACGACTCAAAATGTCACTTCTCATTGATCATATCCATTACCATTTTATGATGCAGAAATTCTTATTATGTTTATGTCCGGGCGTTTAGCCTCTTTGCTGACTGACTGAATATAGACAAAGACTCACAAGACACATGACAGGATAAGAAAAAAAGATGACTAATGAGCACTGACCTCCATATACACGCTGACTTCTCATTGGTTTTGGAAAAAAAAATGTCGTGTTGTAAATAAATTCCTCTATCCATATACGTAATCCAAATTTCTGTATGTCATAAGATAAAAAAGTTGCGTAAATGATTTCCGATCGAGACTACGTAGTTATACGCCGGCCAAACAGCTGCGTAATGTCAATGACCCCGGCCGGCGGGCGATGATGTATGGCGGCGGTACTACTAATTGATCTCACAATTTTACTTTCGAGTTTTAGACAACATTTTTTGTTTCTGAATTTTTATTTTGACTAGCTAATTAGGTCTTACTAACGATGCCTATGAAGTGGCCTTCGGCTTCAAAACCAATGAAAAATCATCGTGTATACAATATGTGGACCTCCATATATTGTATATAATAATAATAATAAATCGTTTATTTCAGGCAACGTAATGAAAATTCACATTACAGACCCATATTTATAAATACCTTATAGACTAACATACATACAATATAAAACTTAAACTATGGCACTCGTTGAGGCTGCGACGTGTTGCGCGTCATCGGAGTGTCGGGTAACGTTCCACGAAAGCGACGATACACAACACCCTTCGGCCAAAAGTTAGCTTCCATGAAGGTCGCCAGCTTCTCCGTCGGGACTCGCACCACGAAGTAAGTGAAGTTCACACTGTGGCGCGACTCCAGCTTCACGACCCTCAGCGTGATGTTGGTCTTCACGCGGACGTAATCCATCACTTCCTCTGCCTTTGTCGAGTGGAACAGTCTGGACACGTACAGCTGCGTCGTTGGGACGGCGGGACGCAGTAGGTGGTTTGGTCCTGTCAGTGCAGTTCCGCACTGATTCCGACAAGAAGCTTCAATTCAAACAGCGGAGCGGAGATTTCGAGCATTGTGATTGGTCAATTTCTCTCCTCTCCGCTTCAGTGGAAACGCAGCCTAAGACATTTCAAATGACGTGAACTCCAAGATGGTATCCACAACTACGGAACCCTACACTGCGTGTGACCCGACGCGCACTTGGCCAATTCGAGATATAAAGGGATCCCACTTTTTCGTGAAATCGGAGGAGCGAACGAAAAGACATTTTCTATGACAAAAGTATCTGTGATTAGACTTATTGGAAACGCGGATTCAGCAATCGATATATGCTAAAGTTATTTCATACAAAATATCGTGACATTATTGTTCAAAATGAACTCAATTTAAATACATGGTTTACGCTTGCATGTCTGTAAATCATAGATAACAATCTTAACATGACAAATTTGAAACAATTTCATTTTACAGAGTTAATTTATTCTTGGAATATTACTATGTATACACTATCACAGTTTTGTTCCTAATGGAGTAGACAGAGCATTTTGGGTCTTGTGGCTTTGGGGTTGGATCTCAATTTCTTCATTCTTGACTAACCTATCAATTGGGGTATCGTTGAATAGGTATTTCAAAAATATTATGAACACTATTTTACGAAAATTATATAAAAAAATCTTTATTCAGACAGATGTCTATTTAGGGTTAGCAGTACAAAACTGACGAACTATGATAGTATGTTTTATTTAATTAATTTATATATTTTTTTGACCCACTGGGCGATCCCGGGACAACCGTATGAGCATGTACCCAGTGGAGCACAATTGGGCAATCAAATTTAGGACCTGGAGTGCTATTATTCATTGAGGGACTCAGCGAAACACAAAACGTGTAGTTTTCCAAACTCACCGCTCGCGTAAAATACAGATACGCGTTGTGTCAGCGAAAAACGATATTGTTTTACGCAGAAAATATCGATAATTTGTCTATACTTTTCTAAAAATTCGAAATGGAACGGATCCTTCGCAAACTACCGATTCAAAAATGCGCCCGTTTGGAAACGCTCGCGCAAACCCTTCGTAATGTGACAAGTGATTTCAAAAATACGTCTCCTGTTCTATATTACGGCCCAGGAACATCATTGAGTAGAAGTCGAAATTGAACTTGGAATAATACACTCAATCGTCAAAATGCACAATATGCTATAAACCTCCTTTAGTCGCCATTTACGACACCCGTGGGAGAAAAAAGGGGTCCACAACCACAAGTACCGTCATTGTTATTTAAATTATTAAGCAATTGCATTTTACTGCGTTGTATTTATTCTTGGAACAATAAATTACAATAATTATGATTTAAATACCTTTTCAACATTTCCAATTAAGCTTGCGTGTTAAATTACAATGCATTTAACTTAAATGGCAGCTGTAGGTAAATCCAATTATTTAATTTCAATAACTATTCGTCATTATGTCGACCTCCGTGGTCACCATGCTAGTCCGCCACCCAGAGGTTCCGGGTTTGATCCCCGGTCAGTGCAAGTTGGAAAATTGCCTTTTTCAAATTATCCTGGGGCTTGGATGTTTGTCTATAAATATTTGTTATAAAATATATGTAGTGTCGTTATGTTATTATCCTATAACACAAGTCTCGAACTTACTATGGGGCTAGCTCAATCTGTGATTGATTGATTTTATATTAATACGCTTTTCAGGACCCGGTCTTTTGAGGCATTTATGGGGCCAAATTTCAATTTCAATTTATTTATTGCTTTTCACATTATACATGTATTAGATTACACTACACAGTCACTTCTTAGGTTAGTAGGTACAACATGAACCCTGTTAGGGCATTGCAACAGAAAATAACGGAACGGCATGCGGATTATTTCTTAGTATGTATCAAATTCAATGTTAAAATTATTATGAATAAAAATGTAATTTCTTTTTATTGATGTCTTAAAATTTAATTTAATTTTGGTCATATTTTTTATTTTATTTAATGAGTCGATACTATACTATAATATTTAATATTTAATAACGTCCAAATGTTGTTTTAATTTAAATGTCAATTATATTAAATGTCAATGCAGATTATGTTATTCGTCATTATCATTTATTGTATATTTTGTCAAATCTTTATCATTAAAAAAGCCAACATAAAGAGGTCTTTCAGTGCCTTTTTATCTAAAAAGTGTGATGGCTGCATCTTAGGAGGTATATCCCTTAATGTACTTTTCAGATGCATTAACGCCGGATAGTCTTCCCTAACCGAACTATTGCCAGGAAGGGATTGACTTGGTTTGTGCTATGTGGATGGGATGCTAGTGGACCGGATAACTGGGTTATGGAGTGAGATACGGACATCTACCTAAAAATCTCTCACAACAATTTTAGCCTGGTAGATGGTGACTTGCTGCTCGTTGGCTACGCTGCCTGTGAGCATCCTAACTAGCCACGTAAATGCGACAAGGGCGCAACACAATGTGAGCAGCTGAGGGTGTCAAGAGATGCGGCTCCGGTTTCACCTGCAATACGGGGCTTACCCCCGAGAGCGGCTCTTGCGACTCCACTCTGGCCGGCCGGTTAAGGCAAGTCAGAGGCGGGGGGTGAGTAACTGTGTTTATGTGTGTTTGTAAGCGCATGTGTGTATGGTCCCCCTGAAGGTAGGGTACGTGGTGTCGCCACTCACCATCAGCTCGCCACAAGCTGCCCTGCGTTGACTGACTGCACTGGGAATCCAGTGGGCGATGGGGTCGTCACGTCCCGACGCCTTATTATTATTATGTTGTTACGCTTTTCAGCCACGGGTCCATGGGGACCCGGTCCTTTGAGGCGTTCATGGAGCCAAAGCCAACATAAAGAGGCCTTTTAGTACCTATTTATCTAAAAAGTGAGATGGCTGCATCTATGGAGGTCTATCCCTTAATGTACCATAATTAATACCATTTATTATTATTATCTCTTTATTTATTTATAAACATATATTAGGTTTTTTATAACATATCTATAAAAAGTAAAATACATAAAAAAAAATACAAAATATAAACATATTATTAAAAACCTAACATAGTTACCCGCTGGCAGCGGAGCATGGCCCAAGCTACCGGCGGTTAGGGCCGCAGAAAGAGAAACCTCCTGACAATGCGTGCCGTGTCCAGGAGTACTGCCTTCTGTATCTGATCCTTGACCCAGCCATCTAGCGAGAGAGTCTTAAGGTGTTGGTCAAGAACTCAAGACTCTTCGCTATAAGACCATTCGCCGATACGTCTATCGGGACAATGATCGTCAAATTCACGCCCCACATAGCGGTCACCTCGTGGGCTAAGTCAAGGTACTTGCTAAGCTTGTCCTTCTCGGCCTTCACGAGGTTCTCGTCATATTTAACTTCGTTATTGATTTATTTAACTACCTAATTGGTTACTTCACTGGTTCAAAAAGTAATTATTTGTTACTATTAATAAAATAAATGTAACAAAATAATGTCACTTGTCTAGATCATGTTATTAATCATTTTCAACGTGATTTAGATTTAGTATTAACTCCGAGAAATATAACGTCATTAGTCTTTATTTCATAGAAACCCCACAGAAAATTTTAGTTTTGTCGTTAAGAAACAAGTTTTTTTAATTACATTTTTTGTACAAGCTTTTATTGTGAGACCAAAGTACTAATTAAGACAAATGAAATAAGCCTAAACTCGATGGAGTTGTGTCGTTTTATTACTGAGGTCCATCGACCACCTTCCATCTCCGTGATCAGACTCTAGGCATCGTCTACCATAAAGTGCTCGTCAACTCAAGACAAATCAAACGAGTTCTACTCAATGAGGTGATGTTGTTTTAATTAAAACTGAGATTTGCCGAATATATCCCGGCTCCATCATCAGAACAGCTTATTGACTTGATAACATTGTATTGTCATCCGACTTACTCAAGAAAGCAAAATTACTCGGTTGAGGATATTTGGTTGAAAATTGAGTTGCAAGGTTTGACCTAAACAAACATTCATACATACAAGATACATTGCAAGTAAATAAATAAAAGCTTGTAAAAAGTATCTGTTTTGAGTTGTTGTAAAGTATCGAATAATATAAATTTTTACAAAATATACTAAAACTTTTTTAGGGGTGCATTTAGTCAAACGATACTGAACAACTTTCCCCAAAAACATATGTCGAAATATACAACACGGGTCAGCTGATCGGTCAACTTGTATGATAGACCAAAAATTAATTTTTATATTTCGATACTTTGTGATGTTCCTTGGGAAAAGTTGTTCAGTATCGTGGACTGAATAAATTAAATCTTAAAATAGTTTAAGTATATTTTGTTAAAACCTTCTAAAAAAGGAGAGGACAAAAGCACCCGTAAGCGAAGGGCATGTATGAAGAGATTGATGAGTTTAGATGAAGCAAAAGAGGTTTGTCAGGATCGTAGCAATAGGAGGTCTATAGTCTCTGCCTACCGCTGTGGGAAACAGGCGTGATATTATGTATGTATGTATTATTTGTCCATTATCCTCAGCAGGACCTTGGCAACAGGTACCAGGATCAAAGGCCCGTCTTTGTCATTTGTATTCTCTAAATAATCCTTTCCTTATTAAATATTTCAACAGTCGACCCCGTTAAGCACACTCGATGGATTTGGAATAAAATATGTTTGGATTAAGTCATATTGAAGTATATTTCTCAGAAAGTACGAAGAGGAAAAATATCATCATCATCATCATCAGGTCTTTTTGTCTCCACTGCAGGAGCACGACCCTCTCTGTACTACCAGAGCCATAGTTGGTTTGGGAAAAGATAGTAGTAATCTACTTCTGCTACCAGTGTTGGCCGAGGAGACTACTACATAGGTAAGTAGGTTTAAAAAAACTAAGTATGTTTGTTATTACTACTTTTTGTTATGTGTGTTTATTAGTAATTACTTTATTGTACCAGAACAAATAGAGATAAAAAACAACATTCGAAAGAGCAAATATACAAAGGCGGACTTATTGAGGCGGAATAAATATATGTCTACGTAGTTACTTACCTAAGAAAGGATAGCCATTTTAGGTAATTGACGAAAAATGGGTAGTAAAAGTAATTTATTCCCTCCATACAATCACAATAATTTTATACGCGGATAAAGGCCGAATATTGTGAAAACTTGTTTTCAGTCTGGTTAAGGTATCCGAAAAAAAATCCGTATTTCGGAAGGTACGTTTAAACAACAGCACGTTACAAAGTACTAAATTTACGCAGATGAAGTTGTGGGTAACTGCTAGTTTGTTATAAGTCATACCTGTAGTATACTTGTAAAATTAACTTAGTTAATAGTTAAGTTATTATGGTTGAATGGAGGACTCATGGTGTCTTGTATTTTAAATAAAACAAAAGCGAAAACGGTATGTACTAGGTGTACTAGGTAATCGAGGCAAACGGAATAATGACGTCGAAAAAGAAATAAAATTCCACAATGTTTCAAACCCTAACGTTTTTTTAATAAGATTTTCTTAGCAGCCAGTATTTTGTAAAAAAAAAACCAAAAAGACGCAGTATGCTCATTCACTAATAGCGAGTAAATGAAGTACTATTTAAAAAGTTATTATGTATAAAGAAAATAGAACATAATAAATAGCCTTTTTATTTTATTTAAAAAGGCAAACAGACATAAGTCCCAAGATCTAAAGCTTATTGTGTCAGAATGTCAATATAATAAGGAAGAAATCGCGAAAATTTTTCGTTTGGAAGAGTTTTCTCCCAGCGGACACACACGTTCGGATGTTTGCAACTCGAAAGAGACGCTATTTATCACGCCAATACTTAATCTTTTAAATCGTCGGTGCTCGGTTTTCTCGAAAACAAATGGGCGGAACGATTACGGCGTAAATACTAAGTGCCAAGCTTAGCTGAAAAGAATAACCGTCTTATTATAAAATCTATATCTGCGTTTTATAATAAGACGGTAACAGTTTTGTTAGTATTGTTTAGATTGGTTCTTAAAAACAGTCCCTGAATTATTTTTACTATTCATATCAATATGAAACATAATTCGAAACCAAAAACGAGATTATTTTTTTAATCTGCCCAAAAATAAGTAAGATATATGCTTTTAAAATCTGGATGTAAAGGGAAGTCACAGAAAAGGGATGGACGTACAGCGCTTGACGTCACTTCTATTAGGTCTCCTGCGTAAGAAAGAGATAGTGAGGTGTCCCTACCACGCTCTCACTCACATTTGTAAAATGCCAATTGCTGCTTCATTAATTAACCAACTTTGTGGTTGTAGTGTTCTGTGACTATAAATAGATACATATGCTGTCCCACTCACAAGAGGAGCGAAGGTAGAACGTCAGTTGTACGTTATATAAGTACGTTGTGCGGCAGTCGGATCGCTCAGTCTAACAGTAGATGTCGTACAGAGCGGACGTGTCTTGGTGTAAAGGTGAGCCAGTGTCATAGTGATAGTGAATGTGTTAGAGGTACACTACATAATGGGGACGAGAAAATGATGCGAAGCCACGCGGTGAGTTATTTTTCCATTTTATGAGCCAGAGTATTTAATGTAAATGCTCAAAAGCAAATAGAATTTTAAATCAAAAGTAAATGCTGCATACTGAATGTTAAAAAAATATATTTGTGAGAGAAAAAAAATAACAAGGAAAGAGGAAGTGTCAGTTAGCATTTACTATATTAGGTAATGGCTATACTTTATTGCAAAATAAAAGTTCGTTTAATAAGTTAATGGACTACTGTGCTTTGTCCATCACATTAATGAGCTGGAAATTATAATTTGTTAGTTAATGTTGATCATCAAAAGTATATAATTAATATTGACTTAAAATATTGACAATTCTCAAATTATATATTTTTAAGAGAGAGTTGGTAACCTAAAATAAAGGCTTTATGCGTAGCTTAGGTACCAGGTCCAGTCTTTCACAAGTGTCAGAGTAAAGAAAAAAGTTAAGTCAAAATAAAAAAACATATATCTTTACTTTGTTGATTACCTAGTGTTTTTGCGAAAGAAATAAGGAACTTATCTTTAAATAGGGTAATATAATTAATCACCCTATAATTTCAGAGGAAAAACGTAACGGAAAAATTGACGAGTCGTATATGACGCGATTACTATTGAAATATATTATTCAAATAGCTATAGTTTTCCGATGTACATGGATTAAGTGAAATAAATGGGGGATTATATTATTTTTCCGTATGAAATGAGAGGTGCTGAATTTACGGAAGGAAGGTAGATCATTATAGTTATGTGGTGAAACTCTTTTATTAGGTATTTTATTCTACTCCTAGACAGGCATCACTTTTAAACCTAAGAGTTATGCTGGAGGATAGTTGCATCAGATCCGGAGTGCAATGCTGTGAGGGAAGGTCGTCAGTCGCTGGAGTCAATGAGTATAAGTTGTGGGTGCTTTCTGTCAGGGCCGGGAGGCTCACACGCTGTGAGTCGGCTGTGATTTTCCTGATGAGGGTTATTATTTTTATTTGCTTTAAAACATACTAGCAGTTATTAAGCTGATCTGGTTTCTATACAGTGTATTTTTAAAGCTGTTCACTAAAGATGCAGTTAACAACATTCTCTGGTTCCAGTCTGCAACCACATGATTAGAGAGAAAATTATGAATTGATATTTCTTTTGATTTCACACCATACAATTTCAGCTAATGTCCTCTCAATCATTATTGTAAGAAAATTTTAATAGGTCTTGCAAATAGGGTACATCATAATATCCTATTAGACTTTTGTAGGCCTCGATTGGGTTGCCTCTTTGTCTTTGACGTAGTAGCGGAGTGAATTTTTTTTTTAAAAATAATGAGAGAAACCATAGTAGGGAATATGCATGAAAAATATGTGTTATCGAACCAGTTTATCCGTAAATATTCGAAAGTACTAACTAACACTGAAAACAGAATAAAAATTGGTGGAAAAACGAACGAGATATAGCGAGTTTACTAAAATATGTCTATCTCACTCGCAAAATACGCTATTTTCTATAGCAAATGTATTGATGATATGTATTTATGACGTCACCAGTCCATATCGGACTTCTCTCTCTAATTGAAGCTTTAAAGTATCACAGGTTCGTCGCTGATTAAGATATTTTATAAATTCTTTCATATTTGTTTACTGTGGTTAATAAGGCTTTTATTAAGCAAATAAAAAATAATGCGTGCATATTCTCTATTGTATAAGTATACAATTACCGGTAATGAGGTAGTATACGAAATAAGCAATAAGATAACCTGTGGTCAATGGCAATATGATAGCCTACTTAGGTATGATTTATTAGAAAAATGATAGCTATGTTATATGGCAATATGATTTGAAATGAAATGAAATGAATTTAAAATGAAATGAAATGAAATTTGAAATGAAATGAAATTTATTTGACTCCTTAATGTACACAAAAGTTACGCTGTTGGCCCTACACCAGGCAACATGCCTGTCCTGTGGTGGCCAGTTTGAAATTCCAATTTTGTTAAAATGTGCCGACGATTAGGTTTAGAAGAATTGCAGATAATAATGACTTACACTCAAACTAATAGCCAAATCCTTTTTATAACTAATTAGGAACACGTGAGATGCTTCACATAACTGGTACACTCAATAAATATGGGTACTTACTTAATATAAATGTTTTAAATTAATAGTTAAGCTTATACTTTACAATTTTTAAAAATTGTTCTGTGTCGAAGTAGTTCCACGAAAAGCAGAAGGGATCTAACTATGTGCTTACATGATAGCCGATAACAACAGCAATATGATTGCTTATGATGACACATGCATAGCAATATGATAGCTATGACATGGGGCAATATGATAGCTAATGGTGAGACATGGCAATATGATAGCCGATAACAACAGCAATATGATTGCTTATGATGACACATGTATAGCAATATGATAGCTATGACATGGGGCAATATGATAGCTAACGATGAGACATGGCAATATGATAGCCGATAACAACAGCAATATGATTGCTTATGATGACACATGTATAGCAATATGATAGCTATGACATAGGGCAATATGATAGCTAATGATGAGACATGGCAATATGATAGCTATGTCAAATAGTTGTGTGATAGACCTAACATATTGCAATATGATAGCTAGTACGAGTGAGTGATATGATCTATGTTAAAGGACAATATGAAAGTACATATCAGCATTTATTTATGGTCGATATGAAAGGTCAGCTCAGATAATATTAATTGGACTGAAAGGCAATGTAAGCTTGCGCAAATTTGAATTTAATTGTACAATTTGCACATCAGCCCATGGCTCAAGTCACGACACTTCCAAACCTCGAGCATTTCGACCCTGACAGTGATCAGTATCGGTAGGCGCTAGATGGGAGAAATGGATAAGGGCACTGGAAATATATTTTCTAGCTTCAAACATTACATCTGAAGAATCTGGAACAAGAAAGGTTGTTGTGTCATGCCGTTTAACCTTTTGTTAAATTGGGTGAGGCCGTAAGCCAAGATCAAGAATGACGACCTCCGTGGCGTAGTGGTCACCATGCTAATCCACCACCCAGAGGTCCCGGGTTCGATCCCCGATCAGGGCAAGTTGGAAAATGGCCTTTTTCAAACTGTCCTAGGTCTTGGATGTTTATATATGTAAGCACTGTCAAAACTATATCAAAGTACACACAAAAATCTGTCATATAAACCGCCTTTGTCGTTTCCCGCGCAAATACGCTGGCAGCACTGCCACGCAGGATTGCAATGGCCATCCTTTGCACGAGAAACGAACCTGAGCGGGAGTCACCAGTCTTCTCTACAATTCTGTGCTCTATCTCGCCGATCAGGCGCTTATCATCAGCACCCGAGCAGCCCATCGTTTCTACCGCCACTAGGACGAAGCAACAATACGGCTCCAAAGCCGCATACTTAGCCCGGTTTCTTTTGGCTGCATCTTCTGCAGCTGCGGCTGCCGAGCCGATAATGCGGCCGAGGTAGTTGGCCGCCACGGTGCTGACACATGTAAGAGGTCATTGCATATAAGTATTTGTTATAAATTATAGTATCGCCCCATTATATTAAATTATTTTATAAGAAAATCATTGAATTGGCTATATAAGCGCGCATTAAATTGCGTGAGCAGCCCGGGATTCAAATCCCACTGGAGAGTCAAGAATCAAACAACAACAGTGGTAAGAAAGATTGAGCAATTCATGCATGAACATTCTTATAAAACTAAGTGGACTTTTGCAGACGTAGATATAGCAGACATTCGAGGATTATCACCAACTCGAAACATAGGAAGATGCAAATTGATATTTAAACGGCAAATTAGAAAGACAAATGAAATTTTAACAAGCAAGAACTTAAATAATATGCAAGTTCTTGTGTTTCTATACTATTGGTTTTGATTATTATTTCATTTGCTTAATTTTGGCATAGTTTTCATTTAGTGATGTGGTTTTAGAATATTGAACGAAATGATAAGCAGATAAAATAAATAAATCATTATTCACTTCATTACATATTCTTTTTAAAAATATTAAAGTAAGTGATGAGTGAAAGAAAGTGAAAGTTAAAAGTGCGTGTTTTCAGTGCTAACTTGTATTGTAGAATACAATCATATGAAGTGACCGCTGAGATTGTTGGTTATTTTGAAACAACTTTATAGTAATTCATAACAGGAGTCAAGAATTCGTTAGATATCTTATGACGGCCGATATAAATAGACTTTTGACACTGATCCATTTTCTGACAGTGTTGGAAAAGGAAGAAGAATAGGTAAAATATTTTAATACCGTTCGCTCATTAGTGAGCAAGTTACACAGGTTACACTGCTCTCGGATGGCTGTTTATGTATTTTTACGCGAACAAGTGACCATGACCCTAAGACGGGTATTCCACCCGAATCTTCTTATTCGTGGGTCCTTACGTACATTTACAACAGACTATTTTCTTCACTTTGGGGCCTTTGGAAAATCAAGTAAGCTGGTCAAATGGCAGTTAAAATCCCAATTTACTTCGAGCCTTAAAGGTTTAGAACGACTCAATTCTAAAAAATTTAATTAGTCTGCTTTGTCATCAGTCATATTACAAGTTGAATGAAATTCGGAAAAATATATAGTAAAAACACTATTTTGACAAGATAATTTTAACTAATATAAGCGTTCCTTTTATTTCAGCTTTCTCAGTTAGAAGATATGAACAAAGGCAGGAATTACATTAGAGGTTGACACTGGCAGTCAAACTCGACCGATTTAGTCTACGAAAGGAAAATAAATTTTATTATTGGTTATGAGTTACGAGTCATTGCTCGTGATTTGGATTTAACTTTAGAAAAAAAAATGGGGAAGGATAGAGGGAGAACGAAAAACTTAGTTCATAAATATCTGAATCTATTAATATTCCAACTCAATTAGGTTGCAGATTTAATTGAATTGTGGGTTATAAGATAAACTAGTTATAATTGGAACAGACTCCGTTATTGTAAATTCATTTAAAAAAAAATTGTAAGGAAGGGATGTAGTGTTCTGTGACTATAAATAGATACATATGCTGTCCCACTCACAAGAGGAGCGAAGGTAGAACGTCAGTTGTACGTTATATAAGTACGTTGTGCGGCAGTCGGATCGCTCAGTCTAACAGTAGATGTCGTACAGAGCGGACGTGTCTTGGTGTAAAGGTGAGCCAGTGTCATAGTGATAGTGAATGTGTTAGAGGTACACTACAGTGGTGTTTTTTTAAAAATAAAAAAAGCAAACACAGTAAAAATGCTTGTAAAGCGAAAAATATTTTGCATTTTCTTAAAGATTAAAAAAAATGGAAATGTTTTCGAAATCCTTGTAAACATATCACAGATCACAGGTTGCACACAAACATGAGGGAATTAAAGTTAAATAATTATCATATATGGGAATCGCTCAGCCTATTCTTTCGAAACAAGGCTCGATAATCGCCAAGAAATTTTACTAATGTAAATTTCCAAGTCGGTCTAGACCTCCTCAAGTAATCGGGGAAAATACCGGCAAAAAAATCCAACAGATTGAGAACTTCTCCTTTGTTAAAGTCGACTAAAAGGGAACAATAATTAGACTCTCCACCCTGAGTGCCGACATGTGTCGCAATTACCGTCACTCCGATACTTTCGACGCGTGTCAGTGAACATTTATTGTTTCCCTGACATGGAGTGTTTGTGCGTAATTTGGAACGCGGCATCGAAATTCAAGATTTTATGGTCTTGGCAAGTGGTATTTTCAAAAAGAGGGGTGTTATAATCATCATCATCATCATCTTCATCAGATCTTGCAGGAGCACTACCCTCTCTGTTCTACCAGAGCCATATTTGGTCAGAGCAGCCAGAGGATTTAGGCTACACTCTCCAGAGGTAGGGTTATAATTATAAGTTTGAAGCTAATTATTGTCTGTCTAGTCATCGTAGCTCTCCAACGGATCACATTACTGTCACTTCGATACTTTTGACGCGTGTCAGCTAACATTTATTGTTTCCGTGATATGGAGTGTTTGTGCGTAATTTGGAACGCGGCATCGAAATTCAAGATTATAGGGTCTTGGCAAGCGGTATTTTTAAAAAGAGCGGTGTTACAAGTTTCAGGCCAATTATTGTCTGTCTGTTTAGACAGATACGTAGCTATTACAGTAGCTCTCGAACGGATGGACAGATTTCTATGCGGTTTTTTCACGTGAAAGCGACCACTCTATATATGTAAGAGCTTGCAAGCGGGCCAATTTTCCAGACAAATATTTTACAGCGTTAAAGAAAAATTGGTCATCTACGAGAAAATGAAGACGGATTCGGAGGAAAAGAAGCCTGAAGATAAAGAAGAGCGAATCAAATCGTCAAGTACATCGCTGCTACAACTGTAGAGAAATTCATTGGTCTTACCATTGTCCGGACGGACCTAAATGCTTCAAGTGCAAGTTCGTGGTGCGGTGGTTCTTAGCTATGTTTTGATGAAAATCGGTTCAGCCGTTTAAATATTATTGGGGGTTAACCCCAATGCTACAAACAGACACAGACATACAGACTGACAGGCAGACGAGAGCGTCAAACATATAACACACTCTTTTGTGTCGGGGTTTAATAATAATATGGCTCTGGCTTTAAGAACCTGTGTTCAGGGGGGTTACTCCAAAAGCAGTACGCAAGACGGACGTTACTGCGTATCCGCGTTTCAGTGTCAAGCAATATTGAGTACTAACGTATAACGATAAAATCTTATTTGGATTGACATAGAAATAAGACGTCACTATCGTACGATTAACGTATTATTTTATGACGTAACCCCCCAGAATTAGAATAATTTTATTTGCTGAAATACAGTACATGTGTGAATTGTATAATAAGTATTATGTATTCAACCTAAACTAAGACATGCTAATATTTATGTAGCCACTTGAATATGCCCATTAAATAATTCACATTGTTTATATAACCGATAGATGCTGATAGTCAATATATATTATATATCATACAATTACCGCTCTAACTCCTTGGAAGAGGCCTATGTCTAGCAGTGGACGTTATGTGGCTGAAATGGTGATAATGATGAAATACACAATTACATATAATCTAACCTTATTTTTACGCTCACAGAAGTCTATATATTCCGCTATGGACTAAAAGCAATGTTCTAATAACCATTATGTCATTTTGAGAACCGTATGACGCTCTTATCTAACGGGCATCCCTAACTTAAGACACACACGCATATAACATTATCGATGGAACCAATTCCAATATTGTTTGAATAGGACTCGAGCTCCAAGTGAGTGGAGCCTAACTTTGTCAAGTTTGAAACATGCGGGCCCATTAAGTTCGCTTGTGCTTTTGAGGAAGTTCACTTTAGTTCACCCTCTGATGTCATGTGGTTAAATTATCTTTCCACGTATGGTTCGGAATCTGTGGTTGTTACGAGTATATTAGATTGCTGTGATTGCTCTGTTAGTTAATAGGTTGATTTTTTCTCTTGTGTTTAAGTGACCAATATTTGTGCCACAGATAATTTTAATACATATCAATATGGTAAAATTATCTTTCCACTTATGGTTAGGGATCTGTGGTTGTTATATTAGATTGCTGTGATTGCTCTGTTAATTAATAGGTTTTTTTTTGTTTCTCGTGAGTTTAATTTACCAATATTGGTACAGATTTTTAAGCTTTTGCCCCATTTAAAAGAAATCATTTGGAAGGAAACAAAGATATCATTAAAAATGGTGTCTTGATCAAGCACTAGATAACCCTTCAAGCTATTTTATGAACTACTGTTTACAGTTCAAACTGAGAACGTGAAGCTTTTGAAGACAAAACTGGCCGTTTTTCGCAAATGTGCTTAGAAAAACTTCACGTTCTGACTTTAAACTATAAGCAGTAGTTTAAAAATACTTAAATGGGGTATCTAGAGCTTGGTCAAGACACAGTTTTAAATGATATCTCCGTTTCCTTTCAAATGATTTAGTTCAAATGGGGTAGCACTGGACCCCGGAAAATTCAGGTGTGGCCTTAAACAGTGTCGCGCATATTTACATTTATGAAAATGACGACTTTTGGTTAAGGTTTTTTAATAGTCTTAAATAACTTTGTATTATGGATACAGTTTAAATTATGAAATCGAATAAGTTTGTCAATTATCAAGTGATACAAATATCCAACGAGCAATAAATGATTTTGACTCATAGTGAATATTTAAAAGGATGCCAACGAATTCAAATCCCCCTGTATTGTTGTCTACTGACGCCCGTTCGCATTATCAAACTTTTCTTCGGTATTGATTTCACAAAACAAAGTCACTGACATCTCCGTCATCGATCCTAATCTTCAAAACAAGTCTTAAGATGTCAAAAATATCTCCTTCAATCCTGCATGGGGGCGTGACGTGACAAGATAGCTAATTCCGTTACAGCGGTGGGTAAATGGCGGAAAAGTGGCGGAAAATGCGTCGGTTGGCGGGAACTCCGAACGTCGCCTTAGTACGGCCCTGGATTAACGTATTTACCCTCTTTAACTTAACGCCTTGTTCCGTTTGCGGATTACGCGTGCGTGGTTAGTTCTGTTCTCGAATTTGCTTAATGAATCCTGAATTCGGGCCGGGATTGACAGGCGGTGGTAGGAGAAGACGGGAAGAAAAATACACTGTCACTATTTTAGCCCTGATGGGGCAGACAGAGCTCAGGGCAGCAAGACCCAAACACAAATTTTAGCGTGATGGTGCGCGAGAAGGTGGAAGGTGCAAAACAGATCAAAAAATTGGTTTTCAAGCCACATCGCCCATTATAATGATTCGCATGCTGTCCCATTTCCTCGATCTGAGTGCGGGAAGAGAGAGAGAGAGAGCAGCTGGTATCTACATGCTTAGTATTTTTTCGAATGAATAGTATTTCAGGACTTTTTATACTCCATTGCAGGAACACGGCCCTATCTGTAGAGCCATACTTGGCCAGAGCAGTCAGAGTATTTGGCCTACCATTATCTACGATCGCTGGCCAGACGGATTGTAAATCTCATTAATGTCTAAAAGCTTTGTTTCGTTCGTATTTACTAAGTCGCTTTCTACGATATTCACGAAAAGGCTTGGAGTGGTCCTATTCTACTCTGCCAGAAACACCGCTCGGCGGAAGCCAATGTCGACTCGATAAACAAAAAAACAGCTTAAGGCCATACCCAAATTTTCCGGGGTCCAGTGGCGCCGCCATTTGAAATAAATCATTTAAAAGGAAACGGAGATATCATTCAAAATTGTGTCTTGGTCAAGCCCTAGATAACCCTTAAAACTATTTTATGAACTACTGTTTATAATTTAAGGTGCAAACGTGAAGCTTTTCTACGCACATTAGCTAAAAGTGGCCGTTTTTCGCAAATGTGCGTAGAAAAGCTTCACGTTTTCACTTTAAACTACAAAAAGTAGTTTAAAAAATACTTTGAATGGGTATCTAGAACTTGACCAAGACACAATTTTAAATGATATCTCCGTTTCCTTTCAAATGATTTATTTCAAATGGCGGCGCCACTGGACCCCGGAAAATTTGGGTATGGCCTTAAATGGCTCTGATAAATAAACATACATAACGTAGGCGGGTATTTACGAAGTAATTGGGGCTTCGTATAGTCTCTTATTATATCCGTATAGTCTGTTATTTATTATTTATTGATTGAAATTAAGTACAAGTTTACTTAATTTTAATTAATAAAGAATAAATAAGAGGCTATACGAAGCCCCAAATATTATGATAAACTCCAACAACTACGCACACAAGTCTATCGGCTCCATTATTAGCGAGGTACGTGACTGAAATACAGAAAAGCCGCGAAAATCATAATAGGGAGCGTCTACTTTAGCTCTATTAAGTAAACGTTAGTTATGCTACCTTTTTGGTGTTGTGTCTATATGTAGTATGTACATGTCGAGAGGATGGATAAAATAAGATTAACTAAAAATAATTATCGTATGGATGTGGAATTGTGGATGGGAGAACCGGACCGGGTCGGCATCGATGAACGTTCTGCGACCAAATTGCAGATGTTCTGAAGAAGGATGATGTATGGAGTATTTGTGGGGACCTCTGCGCCACTACGAAGAACTAAACACCACAAACAACAATGAACGCAGCAATACCTAGTTCACAAGCATCATACGAGATGGCGCCAGCAGATTCTACATCTCGATCTCAGAGTTCTGGTTGCAACTGACTATATATACAACCTCCGACAATACATCGTCGGAGCCGCGGTTTCCCAGGCGCAACACCATGCCTGGCGGGAAGATCTTCCCTTTGTGGCGGTCGAGCATATCACCTCGCTCCCGCTACATATTCATAAACCGAGAGAGCTGATGAAGCCAAAGAGATTTGCAGATTTGCTAAACAAAGCTTATAAACATCAATGAGACCTCTTCAACCCGTCTGGCCAGCGAGGAAAGTGTAGGCCAAATCCTCTAGCTGCTCTGACCAAGTATGGCTTTAGTAGTACACAGAGGGTCGTGTTCCTGTAATGGAGACTTAAAAGACCTAAATATGAAACGCACCTAATAATAAGGATATATTTTAAACTGCGGTTACGTTTACATTTCTCACACGTCATCGCACGCTTTCGCGAACCCTACGTTTCACCCGGCCATAAATAACCGTCATGTGGTCAGGAATATTAAAACTTGTTAACTCACAAACGAGGAGGTTGATTTATTTCCGACAACGGCCGCCCTTTTCAAATTCTTTGTGAATGTGAGCGATTTCGGGTCAAAATCTTGCTGAGCAATATTTTGGGTTTCGCCTTTTGGTCCGTAGACCGTTACGGATTTTATTTCCTTGGTTTACAATTTCTTAGTATTTATTCCATTTTAACTGACATAACCCTTCATATGTCACGGCCATTTTATCCAATATGGCGCATATGTCAAGCTAAATTTTTTTCAAGAACATTTATAAAGTACGTCGCATTCGTACATAAAATGTCCTTAAAAACTTGTCTATGTCTGTATCTATACATATAATAAAACAGTAAAAAAATGTGTCTGTACATTGAATATATTTCCAATGTTTGGGGCGTTGGACACAGTAATATACTTCTGTCTGTTTGTCTGTTTGTATACGCTAACCTCCGGAAATACAGGTTGGATTCGAATGAAACTTTTTTGTATATAGCTGTTAAGCCTGGATAACATATAGGGCATAATTAATTTTGGAAAATGAAACACCCGATGCAGAACCATAATGGTCCAGCTTAACTATAAGAAATATAAAAATGACACCTTAGCAAAAGTTTTTCTTCCTGATGAGCAATTTCATGAAGTCTACGTAAGATACTTTACGGTTTAAACGATCGTACATCGACGGCAGCGCCCGCTCGATAAACCGTTCCATTTGACACGATAAACAAGCGGCGTGTTTGCGCGGCAAATTGTATTGTGACGGTTTGAAGATCGAACTTTGTCAATAGACAGTTCTAAAAGCAGTTATTTCTAGGATGTCTAGAAGACTTGGAAAGGTCTTTGCTCACTTACTTACTTATTGTCCTATGTCCCCTGGGTGGGGAAGAGGGCCGCTACAGTACTTCTCTAATTCGTTCTGTCGCAACGCGCTTCACTTCAGGCTTTTTTTAGTAAGTGTATGAATTGATTGGATTGCAAAAAGCGTTAAATATTAAGGTATCAACTCGTAAATTGCTTGATTTTTTTGCGTTCCTACCTATTCATAATAATAATTGGCGAAAATGCAAATCACGTTAATTAATAGGCGACGCAGCTAGCAACCCATCACTATTTTTATTTATTTTCTTCTTCCTTTCACCTTCTCGTCTACCATCACGATAAAAGTGGTCTTTGAGACTTGCGGCCCTGGGCTTTGTCTGCTTAGAAGTAGGGGAAAAACGTGATAGTATATATTATATGTACAGTACAATTACATTTTCAGAAGCGTTAATTTTCTTGTAAAATTCAATTAAAGTCTACACTTCTTAAATTGTTATAACTTAGGTACTACTACTAAATAAATGATTTAAAATTAGTTAAAACTGATACCTTATTTTCTGTGAAAGCCATTATTCTCTACCTTTGTAATATCGCCATCACATTTAAACACAAATGTCTACTTTGAATCATGACATCGATTACCTGGGATCCCGAAATCTATCTCGAAAGAATTGCAGAATTGAAGAGGTTGCCCTCTTTAACAGATTATTTCTTAGGTTTTTCTTTTTATTCGGGGTATGCATGACATGTATTTTTGAAAGAAGTTCGCTATTTGAAAGTGCTGGCCATATACGTTGTATAAAAAGAATAAATTAATGTTCTTTTTTTACTTATTGCCATATTCCGCTTGTCGTGAATGTTTCATTGTATGCAATATTGTCTGTGGCACTTGGTATTTTTAAATAATATGATTCAGTTTGTTGAAGTCACGACACATTGTTTTATACTTATCAATTCTACCTCACGACTCTCCATTGGATCAATGTTAGTGTGTGCAACAAAATAATAATATGTAAAACAACTTGTTTATAAGCTAGTATCTTGAAGACGGAAAGAAAATTAAAGTCACATAAGATAAGTAGATCTTTAGTCACTTATGGCTAAAAAAGTTTAAATTTATTGACCTTTTATTGGTATTGAAATTTATAAGAAAAAGTTAAATATATTTATTTATTTCTAGATTGGATTCACCTCCACTAAACATAACAACACAATCTGTGACACAATACAGGCAAGTACTTAGGTAAGTACACATTTTCGCGCGCAAACAATCCTGTTTGACCTGTCAAATGGAACATTTTAAATCGAGTAGGCACCGGCGTAGATTTGCGATTGTTTAAACGGGCCAATATGCTCTGCATCCAGAGCTGCTCTCTAAACAATTTTGACGTTCGAATATCGAACAATTTCGAATTTGAGTGATGGATTTTAGATTTAGAACCCCTTTGTCACTGGCAACTACCGCAGCTGAATTTTCCGATAACATGATGTTTTAAAAACAATTGATACCTACTATGAACTGTGAAAAATAAAATCTTTTTAATAAAGTGGGTCGTGATATTTGCGACTCTGGGCTCTGTCTGCTTAGAGCATAAAGATTCTTAATGTTCTGTCTGTCCCATTAAGGATAAAAACGTGATAGTGTATTTCTACTGTACAGATTAATTCTCTGCATTAAATGATAAAACAACCAATCTCTTAATGAATTACAAATTAAGTAAGCTAAGTAAGTTGTCGTCTACAAGGGTTGCCAACCAAGATTTCTGTCGCGAAATAATTTACTTCCTCCAAAAGCCGCAAAATTGATAAAGAAAAGATAAAATGAGGGTAAAGCCGGTCTATTTTATCTCGTTCCTTTGAAAATCAGCATTAACATAAAAAGTATACCGCTTTTGTATATGTTTTTTGAGAAAATATGGCAGTTATCTTCTTAATGAAAGTTTAATGAAAAATGTTGAATCAACTTTTTTGGGGGCTTTTAGACGGTGCAAGTTTTTAGCCTATTGAAATCTTTTTTTTTGAAGCATTGGATAATTGACATGGTTCTACCTGAATTTTCCGGGGTCCAGTGGCCATTTGAAATAAAAAACGGCCACTTTTGGTCAAAAAAAAAACAAGTGGCGATGCAGAAATAGTAACAGAGTAAGAATTAAAAAAACTGTTTGTTTTCTGTTTGTATACGCAAATCTCCGGAAATACTGGACGGATTCGAATGATTTTTTTTTGTTATATAGCTGTTAAGCCTAGGCAATATATAGGGTATAATTGATTTTGGAAATTGGAACAACTGATGCAAAACCATAATGGTCCAGTTAAACTATAAGATATATAAAAATGACGCCTTAGCAAAAGTTGTTCAGACTGTTGAGCATTTTCCGGAGACATAAAGTCTACGCGAACAAAGTCGCGGGCTTCGGCAAGTTTATAATAAAGGAGAAAATGTCTGTAATAACAATCCCATTGTTTCTGAATATTATACTCGGCTACATAAATCGAGTTTTGAGTAGAATCGCCGCGTGCCGAGTACGTGACGCGAATGTTCTAGAACGTTCGAGTTCGATGTCCAATAGCGAAGCGGAGATGCTGCGAAGTGCAAATACTGAATTATATATACCTAAATTATGCTGTTTGTATGTCCTGACTGCATACTGAACAGTACGAGTATCTTCTTGCCCATAAGTACTTTGCAATGCGTCGATACGAAATTCTTTATGATATAGCTTGGGTACTTAGAATAAATGTTTGTTCTAGTAATGAATAACGGATCCCAAACATGGCCTTAGTATGGGTTTAAAGGTGAGGAGCTCGAGGGCCGGTGGAAGTACGCATTGCTAGCGTTTTCTCATGTCAAGCAACCTCAGGTGTGGTCAGCATTTGGATGGGTGACCACAAGTAGCATAAAATCTAGAGCTTCTCACTGCTTCAGAGCACGCTACTCCGTTGGTCTCAGCGTCATCATTGTATTGCAGTCGACGAGTCTACCACTCAATGCCGACAGATGAAATCTCTGTGACAGAAGAAGAAATCGAATCGTTTGTTAGACCGATTCAAGTTATTTCAGACACCTAAAATAACTTGACGAGTTTTAGACTACTTGAAAAATCTGACGCCAATCATCGTCATCATCGTCTGGTCTTTAGTCTCTCTGTACTACCAGAGACATACTTGGCCAGAGCAGAGCAGCCAGAGGACTTGGCCTACATTCTTCACGCTGGCCCCTTGGGCTGGAAAGGTCTTTTTATGCTTAGTTTAGCTTGTATTTCCTAAGTTGCCTTCTACGACATCCACGGGAAGAGTAAAGTTGGAGTGGTCCTTTTCTACAATGCCAGAAACACCGCTCGGCGGAAGCCAATTTCGACTCGAAAAACAAAGAAACAACTAAAATAGCTCTGATAATAACAGTATTAACATACATAAGCATAACATAGGAGGGTATTTACGAAGTATACTTCGAAATAAGTCCATTGTTTCACATAAACTAGCATTTTGATTCGAGCGCCAAGAGACGTGACCAGAATATCCACAGAGAATATCCTAGCTCTATCGCAAGGACAATCTGGAAAGTTTAATTATATTATACGTACTATCAAGGCTTTTTCCGGTAAGGGACTTAAGCGGTAGTTAATAAAGCCTAGGGTCGCATATCCCAATGCACGCTTAGCAAGGATGGAGAAGTTTAATATGTTTTAATCAATACATATAATAAAACAGTAGGAACCGCGTGTCTGTACATTTGATAAAAATTACAAAAAATGGATGTGGGCGATAAGAAAAGAGTAACAGAACACAAAAAAGATTTTTTGGATTTTTTTGTCTGTCTGTCTGTCTGTATGTACTCGCTAATCTTTAAAACTTCTGAACAGATTTTAACGCGGTTTTCACTAAAAGATTAAGCTCATCCCTGAGTAACATATAGGCTTTGTTGCATCTAAATCTGTTGTCAGATAAAAAAGTTATCATCATTTAAAGTTTTAAGATATTTTTTCTATGGGCGATTGTTTGTGTGTTAGTACACGCCAATCTCAGGAAATACTGGACGGATTCGAATGAAACTTTTTTTGTTATGTAGCTGTTAAGCCTGAGCAAAATATAGGCTATAATTGATTTTGGAAAATGGAACACCTGATGCAGAGCCTTAATGGTCCAGTTAAACGACAAGAAATATAAAAATGACGCCTTAGCAAAAGTTGTTCAGCCTGATGAACATTTTTTGTTGAGATAATATATAAAAATCGAAGATCTGGTACACCTGATGCAAAAACTTAATGGTTCAGCTTAACAACAAGAAATATAAAAATGATGCCTTAGCAAAAGTTGTTTAGCTTGCTGAGCATTTTTTGTTGAATCATAAAAATCGAAGACCTGGATCACCTGATGCAGAACCATAATGGTCCAGCTAAACTATAAGAAATATAAAATGACGCCTTAGGCAAAGTAGTTCAGGCTGATGAGCATTTTTTGATGAGGTATAAAAATCGAAGTCTGGAACACTTTATTCAGAAACATAATGGCCTCTACGTATAATAAAACAGTAAAAAAATGTATCTGTACATTAAATATATTTTTTAAAAAATGGGGCGATGGAGACTAATATAAAATAAAAAATCTGTCTGTTTGTACACGCTAATCTCCGGAAATATTGGAAGGATTTGAATGAAACTTTTTTTATCAACATATAGGCTATAATTGATTTTGGAAAATGGAACACATGATACAGAACCATAATGGTCCAGCTTAACTATAATAAGAAATATAAAAATGACGTCTTAGCAAAAGTTATTCAGCCTGATGAACTTTTATTATTAAGGTATAAAACTAGGTATAAAAATCTGGAACACCTGATGCAAAAATACGAGTATAATGGTCCAGCTAAACTGTTAGAAATATACATTAATGACGTATTAGCAAAAGTTTTTCAGCCTGATGACCATACTTATATGCCGAAATCCTAAAGTCCACGCAGACGAAGTCGCGGGCATCAGCTAGTTCTTTAGTATATCTTGAGATACATTGGTGACAGAGGATTCAAAGAGCAGTCTTAGTAACATGGTCCCTTTTTACCCTTTGGGTACGGAACCCTATAAAGTAAAAGTATAGTACCTCTCCTTATAAAATAGGCCCTGCCAATATTAACTATCAATTATCCATTAAGTAAGTACATACTTAATGGTATTCTATTAGCTGAAGTATGTAGTCAATCCCTTTTACCTGATTTAGTAAAAAAAGTTTTTATTTAAATATAAATATAGGGACAAATTACACTGATTGAGCTAGCCCCAAAGTAAGTTCAAGACTTGTGTTATGGAATACTAACTCAACGATACTATATTTAATAACAAATACATATATAGATAAACATCCAAGACCCAGGACAATTTGAAAATATATTTTTAGATATTATCTAGCTATTTACGCCTTATCTTCACGGGAAAATCAAGAGAGTATGTTAACTTTAAAGACTTCTTTAAAGTGTTGTTTATTTTAGCAGTAAGTAATCGCCGGATCATTTCCCTTGGGATTAAACGCGATTTGACGTTTTAATCCGAGATGTAATCTCGCAAATTTTAAGAGGACATTAAAGCTAAGCCCATATTTTACGTCGTAAATTCCCGGAATTGATACTTAATTTTTACCATGATATTCTATTTATAACCCCCGACCAAAAGAGGGGTGTATAAGTTTGACGACAGTGTATATCTGTCTTGCTGCGTGTGCCTATCTGAGGCATTGTAGCTCTCGAATGAATGGATCAATTTCGATGTAGTTTCTTTAACGTGCCTCCCATGCTCCCATGCTGGTCTGGGAGAAATAAAAAAAACTTAGAATGTACCAGCTGCTTCTCTTTCCACGCAGATCGTAAAAGCCGATCGAGGGAATGGGCAAAAATGCAAATCATGTTAACAGGCGATGTGGCTAGCAACCCATCACTGTATTGATTGCTTTTCCAACTTCTCGCCCACCATGACGCTAAAAGTGGCTTTTGGGTCTTGCAGCCCTGGGCTCTGCATAGAACCGCAAGACCCAAAATGCTCTGTCTGCCCCATTAGGGATAAAGACGTGATAGTATGTATGTATGTATTCTTTAACGTGAAAGCAAATTTACTTGCGGTTTTTCTTAGCTAGGTATCATCATCATCGTTATATTAGACAAAAGATGTCCACTGCCGGACATAGGCCTCCCCAAGAACTTCAAAAACTAGCAATCGGAAGCGTCCTGCATCCAGCTAGTTATGTTTGATGGAAATTGGTTCAACGGATCAAAAGTTATGGGGGTTGAACGCTTAAAAATCTTTTTTTTTTCGATTTGCCTTTGACAAGGGTAAGACGACTTTGACAAGGTTAAGGTTTTGCGAGAAATAGTTATTTGTAAAAAGATTGTTATATAATAATATGTACCTAGATGGTAAAAGATCGGGTAGATAAAAGCACACGTAAAGAGGTACCTGTAAAGACCTAAAGGTCATCCAAATATTCCGTCACGAGATAGGAGGAAGGTCATGCATGCCAAATGTGGTAGTACAGTACGCGTTGAAGGGATCGGAAAAAGCGTGACGCATTAGGTAACGTAATTTGCGGACTGCCCCTAGGGAGTCTCCAAATAAATAAATACATTATTGATTAATTCGTCATTAGGACGAAAACAGCTCCTCTGTGCTATACCGGTAAAGTCAGCCAACCGAAAATGTTGGTAGAGTAAACATAAAATTACACAAGTAACACTGAGTTTCCATAATTTAGTCACATTCCACAAATACAATTTAAAAAGGTTTTCCTGAGTTGAAACGATCTATTTTGTTCAAAGCTGCTAATAAGAAATAAATATATAGTTGAGTGTTGCAAGAATATATTTATGGAATACCTGTAAATATAGAAATAGAATCAAATCCATTCATTTCAGGCATCAAAATTACATATTTCTCAAATTTATATTTGCAATAAATTATATAAACAATACATCAGAAAAATCTGCTTATAAAACTAATTTAATAAAACATTAAAAGATAACTGTTCTTAATAATTAGAACAGACTTCGTTTCCTGTAAAACTTAAAATCTAACATAATATTATTATTTGGTCGTGTCGGGCATATATTATATTAAAATATTTACTCAAAACTTGTTTGTAAAAATATTTTATTTATATAGATCACCAAGGAGCTTATAGGTAATGCTCAATTGTTGCTAAATACCTAAACATATCCTAATAAAAAGGGTGATTGGTAAAAAAAGTCTTGTAAAATGTATTACACCATTTTTGGTAAAATAATGGAAACATGACGTCATTCAATAATAAAACAGCACTTAAAGAAGAACAATAAGACTTACCAATATCTAGTGTAGCCACAGAATCCTTCACCAGTCTGTATGTGTCTCCATTAATCCTCAGAAAGTCTACGCAGCCCAGCATCCCATCAGAAAGGCCTAGTTTATTCTGCAGGCCAGTGGTGTTGCCAGCTCCACCCACCCATACTGGCTCGCGGAAGGTCATGCGGGAGAAGAGACCCTGTGGACAATAAAGATATTATATACAATAAACGCCATAAGGAGACGACGTCCGTGGCGTAGTGATCACCATGCTAGTCCGCCACTCAGAGGTTGCGGTTTTGATTGAAAAATGGCCTTTTTTAGATTTTGTGTCTTGGATGTTTATCTTTATATGCATTTGTTATAAAATATAGTATCCTTAAGTTAGTATCCCGTAACACAAGTCTCGAACTTTGGGTCTAGCTCAATCGAGTAATTTGTCCGTATATGTATACATATTTATTTATTTAATCACGTCTTTAACCCTGGGGGCAGATATAGAATTTTGGGTCTTGCTGCTCAGTAGACAGAACTCAGAGCTGCAAGACTCAAACAGTTTTATTATAAAACGCAGACTAACTTTGTAACTAGGTTTAAACCATTATCCGACTAAATCAAGTTGACATTTAGTAATATACCACTGTCTCATCTGAAAATGTCAACTTGATTGGATCGGATAAGGGTTTTAACCTAGTAACAAAGTTAGTCTACGTTTTATAATAAGACGGAAAGGCTTTTAATGTGATTGTAAAAACGAACCTCTGTGTGGACCCGAAGCCAGCTGTGCTAGCTGAGGATGCGCAAAGATGAAGAAAGTCGCTTCTTTATTTTAAATCAACCAAACGAAATACAAGTAACGATATACAGTTTACATTATTATTTCATTTTCTCTTTGGCTTGGATCTAATCACGGGTTACTATCAAATCAAATATCTGAAAAATATGTACCATTACACATAATAAGAATGTTTAATTTGAAATCATTCTCCTCTGATTTTCTGTAGCTGATATTATAGAAGGTGTACAAATAAACATTATCTTAAAAGGACCGAGGGATTTCTAGGACAAGTATTTTATAGCTACATAGACGACATTTTTATAATATACTATCACTTAGATAACTCGTCTCGAACCTTTCTATATGTCAAGCACGTGGCCTTTTGAAGTCGAAAGTCGAAAGCCAAACAAGTTGATGTTCTGATTCCTATATTTAGACGGGTCTTATAAAATATTTACTTGAGGGTGAGCTCAAGGTAATTTTGTAAGTAAAGGTAGGAATAGACTTGATAACACTATACAACACATGATTTATGAAATAAATATTATCTGTCTTATTATAAAACGCAGACTAACTTTGTTACTAGATTTAAACCATTATCCTACCAAATTCCTTTTACATTTTTAGATAAGACACTGGCATATAACTAGATGTCAGCTTGATTCAGTCGGATAATGGTTTAAACCTAGTAACAAAGTTAGTCTGCGTATTATAATAAGACTATATGTGACTTCTTAAAACCGAGTACAATTTAAAAAAAATATCGTGGAATTTTGAGTAAAATTTTCTGAAAAACTCTAAATTTAAATAGTTCAAAAATATCCCACATTTTCCACGTAGTAAAACTGAAAGAAGGATTAATCGCCGTCTCAAGTAAGAACTAGAATTTAATTAAGTGGGTAATTGAGCCGAGGCGATAGAGCGGGAATTTACTGCTCAAGAGCAGTTTTTCATGGAAAAAGTTATGGTCGGAAGATGGATCTGACCTCGCTTTAAGCTGAACTACTTAATAAAACTGGAAAACATTTTCTTTATTCTCATAATAAAGAACTGCACGCATTTTATTATGCATAAAGCGGGTTTTAACCACCTTTCAAATTTTTGAAGCAATATGAATTTGTTTCAAAAATTTGTTGATTTTTTCTATAAATTTTTGTATCGAAAATCAGCGTTTTCTATGTAATTTTTTTTTTTAGTTTTTCGGAATGATACTTTCAATGGGTAAAAATTAGTTCAGTATCATGTACTTACTGAACTTGTTTCAGAATTTTAGACAGTAGTAAAGACACCAGTAAGACTCCGCATAAAAATTTACTACATTTTCAGTTCAGTATAAGCAGTTCAGTTCCCGATAATGACATTTTCTACGAAATATAATAATATGGCAAAATACATGGATGACATGGTGACTTTATAAACGCTACTCAAACGCGTACAGGATTTTGTACTTGGGCTATTGTGTATAATAAGATTACATAGGTATCTACCGTGACGTTGTTTTATGTTGCAACGCTCTATCAGGGTTCATGTTGTAATTTATATTGAAAGAAATGACTGTGTAGCTTACTAGTAACTTATATCATCATGTATAATGTGAAAAGCAAATAAATTAAAATTAAAATGAACACATGAAGAAATTCAAAATAAAATACCCCTAACAGGCATTTAAAAAAAATCCCTAGGGTTCGCAGAATTACAGCTAAGGATGAGAGAGAGAAGTATTGAAGAAAAGAGAACAACGTTATGAGAAATAGCATTAGACAAACTAGAATGAAACAAATTAAAAGAGATTACTTCCTAACGCTATCGTGTGTCACTTTATCAGAATCGGTTTTATGAATGTTGCTTATGAATTTACAGCTCTCGCTATCGAATGTGTCTTAACAATTTTATGAAAAGTCTCAACTTCACTAATAGAATTAATCAAATTTTCACTATAATCCCCGAGCATTCGAGTTCGGCCCGACAAACTGTTCAATTTAACTTTGTTTTCAATAAAACTTTGAGCTCGCCTGGGATGGCAAGTTTGCGTTTTAAATCTTCGGGTCAGGGCATTTATTTGAGGCACAAATTGGGACACAAGGTCACTCAGACAATTCTTTTGGTTAGAGGTAAAAAAAGTTTATTTATTCTTGTTTGGTTTATAAAAGACCCAAGCAAAAAAACTTAAACCGTCTTATTATAAAACGCATATTCTTTGTTACTAGGTTTAAACCATTATCCTACCAAGTCAAATAGACCTTTTCAGATGAGGCAATGACATATTACTAGATGTCAACTGGATTCAGTCGGATAATGGTTTAAACCTAGTAATAAAGTTAGTCTGCGTTTCATAATAAGACGGAAAATGTCCTACACACGCGGTGCAAGTTTCTGGCCTGTTGACTTCAGTCTCGTCAAGCCTTTAAGGGAATACTTAAATTTTCGAGGTCCCATGTTACTGTTTAATGAACAACTGTTTACAGTTTAAAGTGAGATCTTTTCTTAGCACATTTGCCAAAAGTGGCAGTTTTTCGCAAATATGCATTGTGCGTAGTAAAACCCTTACGTTCTCACTTTAAATTGTAAATTTTTATAAAAAAAGGGTAAGCTTGATTAAGATAAAACTTTAAATTATATCTCCGTTTCCTTTCAAAAAAATTATTTCAAATAGGTAATCACAGTCCTCGAAAAAGTCAGGTATGTAGCCACTTAAATTTTTTACTGTATATTTATTGGTCAAGTTCATTCTTATGACTATTATTTTGTACATTTCTTCCCCACTCCTTTTAATTTCTTTTTAAATTGGTTCATGTACACTTGAAAATTTACTAATAAAACATTTTTAAAATAAACTTAGTTCAAAGGTGCTACTTATTTCTAAAGAAATTTTTTCCAGTAGACTCGCGAGATGAAATGGGAACAAAGAGGTAATTGGCATCAGGCAAGATACATAAACAATTTAATAGACATACCATAATGGTACGTAAAATAAACTTTCGAAAATAGATGTATAGTATACTCATATCATCATCATCATCATCATCAGGTCTTTTTAGCCTCCACTGCAGGAGCACGACCTTCTCTATACTACCAAAACCATACCTGGCCTGAGCAGTCAGAGGATTTGGCCTACACTCTTCTCGCTGGCCAGACGGGTTGGAGAGGTCTCATTGATGTTTATATAGCTTTGTTTAGCTTGTAATTCCTAAATCGCCTTCTACGACATCCACGGGAAGACTTGGAGTGATCAGAATAGGATCACTCCAAGTCTTCCCGTGGATGTCGTAGAAGGGTAAAGTAGCCGGGTATGCGGCAGAGTAGAATAGACTCTGCCGCACACCCGGCGAATATACCTATTCACTCTTAAATAAGGATAATATTACTAAATATCTAAGTATGACGATCAGAATGATAAAGGCAGATAGTACTAATCTTTTACTCGTTTCTTAAACGTCGCTATCGTTTTAGATTCACGTTCCTATCTTCCTTTATTCAAGAAATAAGTCCGATTTTTCCTAATCAACAGAAGCAATCAATTTCATTTTTTATTTTCCCTTTGCTAACACAGACTCATTCCAATGCCTGCTGGAAAAGTATTCGATATCGATTCGTAGCTATTGCGATTCATCGCCGAGCAATATCGAGTTGTATCGAGTTTTGATCGATGCTTCCACTCGGTTAGCGACAGTACAAGTCAGCAATAGTTAGACGAGAATTATATTTACTTTTATCATACCCACTGACACATATGAAATACTTGTAGGTACCCTCTATTTTTCATTTGTAACCAATAATTCTAAAGTAAACGGAGATGTCATTTTAAAATTTTGTCTTGACCAAGCCTAGAAAACCCGTTAAAGTATTTTATGAACTACTGTTTACAGTTTTAAGTGAGAACGTGAAGCTTTTCTATGGAGCTGTTTAAAACCTCATCATTTTAGCCACATAACGTCCACTGCTGGACACAGGCCTCACCCAAGGATTACCAATATGACCGATCTAGGGCGGCCTGCATCCAGCGCTTTCCAGCGTTTCCAGCGACCTTGGTCAGGTAGTCAGACCACCTTGTGGGTGGATGTCCTACGCTTCGGTTGCCAGTAACTGTACGTGGTCGCTTTTCGAGAACCGAGTGCCCGCGCACTGCCACTTCCACAAAGTAATCCGCTAAGGACCTTTGTTTTCCTACGATCTCCTCATTTCTGAACTCTTCGATCGCGTTCGAACGCGTAGAGATACACCGAGCATAGCATACAATTCATCCGTCGCATTGTTTTGAATACTGTCTGTACGGCACGAAGGCCGCGACTTTGAAAGAACTGATATACCGCTTTTGACGGCGCGCTGCTTGCAAACCATTTTGACAAATGAACTGTAACAAAGTCACTTTAACATCGCCTCTAATAGCTAACACAAAGTGATAATTGTTTTGAGTCGTTATCACTCTGGAAACTTAAATAACCTTTCAATAAAGAAAATCCCTCTCATATAAATAAAATTATTTTCTTTCCTCGTATAAATAAGTGCCCAGAGAAATAACAACTGAAGCTCTGATTAACCCAACTCAGACGCCTACATAAAACCAGCAGACCATAACAGGTGGAAGGAAAACAGTCAAGAGCGAGTTGCACATAGTCTCCAAGAAAGGGTTCCGTATGTTTTTAAAGCAGCACCGTTTTGTAACATTTATGGCTCCATGATTTTTTGTACTAATCTGTCTAAGCAAATTAATTTTATCATAACTTTTTTTTAATGGCATTCACAGCGTTTGCGATTCATCATCATCATCAGGTCTTTTGGTCTCCACTGCAGGAACACGACTCTCTCTGTACTACCAGAGCCATACTTGGCCAGAGCAGCCAGAGGACTTGGCCTACACTCTCCACGCTAGCCAGACGGGTTTGAGAGGTCTCATTGATGTTTATAAGCTTTGTTTAGCTTGTACTCCTAAGTCGCCTTCTACGACATCCACGGGAGGACTTGGAGTGGCCCTATTCCACTCTGCCGAAAACCACACGGTTTCATTCATCGCCGATATATCGAGTTTGGATCGATGTTTCCACTTGTTTGGCGAGAATACAAGTCAGCAGTAGTTAAACGAGAATTATATACAACATTTTTTCAACGCATACACAAAATTGTAATCTAAAACATTTAATTAAACCAAAAGTAAAAACAATTAGTTGAGTTAGTTTTGTTTTAGAGAAAATTGCGAACTCAACGTTCATTCTTTAGTTGCTTGTTTATTTTGCCTCTTTCGCCTTCATGGAAGATATTAAAAGTGATGGTGGCAAATTGTATTCTAGTTTTACTTTTTTGAAGTTTTTCAAGTACGAAAGGTTACATGCCTATACATATTACAACGCCTATTTCCCACAGGGGTAGGCAGAGACTATGGACCTCCACTTGCTACGATCCTGACAGACCTCTTTCGCTTCATCTACACTCATCAGATTCACTCTCTTTATGCATGCGGGCGCTAGTTACGGGTACTTCTGAACTTTCCTTTTTTTAAGAATGTCTGCAATCTGGTCTATGTCCAGCAGTGGACGTTGTGCGGCTAAAATGATGATGATGATGATGGTCGAGGTACGTTCGTCAAGGACGACCATGCCATTCTTCTATTTTGCTTTGTAGACCCTTTTAGTAAATCTACTTTCATTCAACCTTCCATGCATACATGCACGAACCATCTCAACATTCCTTTCTCGATTTTTGGCATACTTTCAGGCCACACCGCACCCTCCCTTATGACATCATATTTTCTTATATGATTTTTAAAGTGTTCCACATATCTCTTATGACATCATTTCTCATCCGATTAAGTGTTCAACACATACTCCTCAGCGCTCTCATTATTCTACTTTCGTGCTCATTTATTTTACTTCAAAGATAAGGTACTAAGATCTGACATTCAAAAAGGTTCCGTTTCACACAATTCTTTTACGAAACCCTATAACCCGTAATTCCTCTACTCATTACGACCGGCGTTTAGGCTCGTGTTACTTCGCAATAAAGCATATTAGTGAAGATTCACATTAGTCGACCTTTTTAGGGCAGTCGAGTGCCGATAATTGCTGCTATGGAGTGGTTTTCAGCTTGGGTGGGTCGCAATTATAAGTACTTTTTTATAGTCGGTAGGTGACTAATTATAACAGTAGAACGATTTGTCACCACACCTTTTCAGGTGTTCTCTTACATAAAATAATTTAAAATGCCTTACAATTTGCAAAATGTTAATTATGATAAATTATTAATTATAATAAAGTTGTCCAAGTCTTTCCGTGGATGTCGTAGAAGGCGACTTAGGAAATACAAACTAAACAAAGCTTAAATGAGCACGTCTGGCCAGCGTGGAGAGTGTAGGACAACTCTGGCTGCTTGGAAGAAGTATAGCTCTGGTAGTACATAGAGGGTCGTGCTCCTGCAGTGGAGACTAAAAGACCTGATGATTACATCTACGTGTATGGACTACACTTCTACCTTCATACGTACTCTCCTAACAACTTTATGGATTCCCCTTTTCTCTAAAGCATTTAATAATAACTTTATTGCCCTCATATAATAAGTGTGCCGTAAAATAACAAAAATGACTCCTTAGAAGTAAGGCTTCATTAAGACGATACCTCCGCAAAAAAGGTTGTGTTGAGTCTAATTTATCTCGCAAAGTATTTGAAATATAAATTTGAAATTTAAGGATATGATTTTTTACTCTTTTCTTAGTTAATTGATAAGATGAAAACATGATTGAAAAGAAAAATCTCGATAGAAATATTTTTCGAAATATGGTCTTACTTAGCAAACTTGTCAATATTATCGCTCGAATAGGACGACTTAAAAGAAACCGTTTGAACTATAAGTAAGATTTTCAGACATTTTTATTAATAACAAGATGAAATTTTGATTGATCATTTAATTTTGCCGTAAATTATTAATAAAGGTTTTGGCGGTTACGACCTATTCGTTCATGTGGATTGGAACCCCAATTGAACACACCCACCGTATACCTCTCTCGGCCCCACGCGCGTCAACTCGCCGAGCGCTATCTCTTGCCACAGCTTGCTCAGTCTGCGTATGGATTCCTTGGACGTAAGACCTGTGCCAGTCGTCCGCACATCCCAACGTTTCGAATGATCGATCTTTTATTTGTAAAAATTAAGTTTTAGGCCCAACGCAGACGACAGACTAATCCGAGCCGCACTTTTTGGTCTGTGAAAATAGAACCCTATTTTCACTTACTGTTTTACATTGTGATTGTGTACATAAGTATAATAATAATAGGTAAAATAGAAAACGGGAACGGAAAAGCAAGCATGATGAGACAAAAATTTAATAGATGGTAAGTACTTACCTACCTCAATGTTTCTAAATAAGTGGCTTATATTGATAAAATATGTAAAGTTTGTAAGAAAGGGAGTAGGTATGTCAATAAGTGCCTACCAATCTTACTGACTACTCAAAATATAGGTACCTACTAGGTATAAGTTGTATCATACTGAGATGGCACCGTACTGTCCTACTTTCAAACCATAATTACCTACTTATGTTATTTTCATACGTATCTACCTTTTTGTCTAATTCTACTGTTACAAGTTACAACTTATTCTACCCAACTAACATTTTGGATAATATGCACCTACCAAATAACTTCGAAGTAAATCCGACAATATAAAAGTACTACTGTTTTCAGGCCAAAAAAAATCCTCTTTTATCAGAGTTTGATGACTTTGTCCGCGTCGCGATTCGTCGCCGCCGCAAGAAGAACAAGGAGGTGTAATTGATATGGAGTCGGATTTACAAATTATGGATCTGGACAATCAAAATATTTCGTCAGGATCACTACAGGTGGAATGGAAAGGTGTGTATTTTAAATAGAACTTAATAGAATACATACTTTCAAATATGACAATATTTTAAGTTATTTTTTAATCTCGTAAACGGGCATTTCGCCTGGTCGCAGATAGACGGACGGACGGACAGACAGACAGTAAGAGGGGTGTTATAAGTTTGATGCCGATGTCTGTTTGTCTGTGACATCGAAGTTCTTTCAGTATTGCGGTCTGAAATTACCTTTATCTATATAGTTTTGCATATGTATACCTAATAGCATGAAATAAAAATTACAATATGGTATTTGTTTCAGGATGAATTTAATGAAAATATTTCTGGACATCGTATAGTGAACATCAAGTACTTCTTTAAAGAATTAAATAAAAATAGCCACCAGTCGCTTTGTGATTGTGGGTTAAATACCATCAATATTGTATCAGAAAAATGTACGGGAATAACATCAAATTGCTTTTTATCATGCTCCATTTGCAACGAACAATTTACAATAAAGAATACATTGGAGGATGTTAATAAAGATGGAGTAGCAGGAGCTATAGTAGCAGGTTGTGGTCACCCCCAACTCAAACAAATTAGTGCCTGCCTCCTTAGATATACCAATTATGTCTGAGCGCATTTACAACCGTGCACATGACAAAATATGCGAAAACTGGGGGACCACAGCTTAGGACGAAATGAAAAAAGCGGGACAAAGAGAAAAAGCTGCTGCGATTGAAGAGGGTAAAATAGATAAAAATGGCAATGCCATAATTGATGTTATACTGGATGGTTGCTGGTGAAAGAGACTCTTGAGAGAAATTACTCCGCTTTGTCTGGTGCTGCAACTATGATAGGGAGGCGATTTACACAAGTGCTCAAATGTGTGTGAAAAATAAATACTGCTGTATTGGGCAATAAATATTTTTCTGATTCTTTGAACATAATGTAATCTTATTAGCAGTTGATTGTCCAGTTCAAACTTTATCAAGATTATTATATTACTTAGGATGCTTTTTATTTTTATGTTTAATACATCAGTCTCATCGTATAATCAAAAGATATCAATTATTATTGTTATTATTCTATTTTTATTGTATATGTTTAGCAATAAATCTATGAAAAATTGTTTTATATTTTTATTTTGTACACCTATATATATAAATACATTGAAACTATTTTACGAAATATACTGAATATTTTTCTTTTACATATTCCATACCTATGTTTTAATGTGTGTAATTTTCCCCAAAGACCTTATCATTGTATCGAAATATAAGGTCTAACAAAATATACTGAAACTATTTTAAAGGTAGGTCCAGTCCGTGATACTGAACAACTTTCCCCAAGGAACACATAGCGAAATATAAAAAATATATTTTTCATATATCACCCACCTTTGACTGCTATGTGCCTCGCCGCTCTACCCGACACATCAGCTGTATGCAGCAAAGGACGTCTACACACGCTACGATTACACTCATTCACAAACAATCACATGTTGTCCTAGTAGTCATTAGGTAGTCATATGTAATTTAATCAATTCACAACACACTTTGAATTAAGTACCTAAGAAATTAAGATTATTTTTATTATTTCGACAAGTATCTTTACAATGTGCAAACAGTTAATAACGACATTATTCACAACAGTAAAACACATTCCAAATTAATATTTTGATACAGTCAAAAATATTCAAACATCTCATGCGATAGGTTATTAATAAGAAAAATCGAATTTACACTAAACTCGCATATTTTGGAGACTGAACTACCTATTCACTAGGGCAACAAAAGTCAACTGATGTTATTAGTCGGTTTTGTTTCTTGCTATAATAAGTAAAAACATGTTATTCACATGAGGCGGTATTTCTTTGAATATGACAACAAAGGATTTTGTAGTAAAAATTCACCGGTTCAATTTTTGCCGGCTTTTATGATGTTTTGTTTGTTTCTTTTGTCGGCATTTTACTTACAAAAATACTGTTCACAACAAGCAAAAAATGTGCAATAAAATTTAAGTTAGCTCGTGCCTGCGGCGAGAACAAAAGGGGCCATAAATGTTAACCGTGGGAACGCTAACTAAAAACAAATAAACAACAAAAAAACTTTCCAAGGTCTGGTCAGTTTTGAGTTGGAACTGATGCAAATAGCATCGTGCGTACGTTTTCTTTATGCCAAATTATAGGCAGTTATTCAAAAATACCTAGTCATATTGTGTGTAATCAAAACGCCAGCCTAGATACTTTTACATCAAACTTAGGTGACTTGCGCCATTTTATTTATTTTCTTATTGTTTTAATAACTTCATGCATCATGTAATAGACGCGGGTCTACTTGAGGTTTAATAGGGTACAGAATAAATACTAGTTGCCTTAGGCAAGTGATATCAAAAATAATAAATCACTCGACTAATTTGATGAATTTGTTTTGTGACTGTGATTGTGTTGTGAAGTCGTGCCATAAAGTTCGAGTGATGTCGCTACCTCGCGCCATTTAGCTACGTTTGTGGCTGCCTTTAGGTATTGCGGCGATGAGCGGACGGCGCGGCATGTGCGGTCGAAGGTCAGTGTATGTAAAAAATAAACTTCATATTTCACTATATGTTTCTTGAGAAAATTTGTTCAGTATCACGGACTGAGCCTACTGTTAAAATAGTTTCAGTATATTTTGTTAGACCTTATATATAAAGAACAATATTTTCTGATCAGCCGACCGGTCAATTTGTAACTATATTTATATATTTTGTCTTTTGATTTCTTGGCGAAAGCAACATAAAAGTTGTTAACTTTATTGTATGAAAAAAATACCATACATAAAGACCATAGTAACTAGATGACGTGACTACTTCGATTTGTTTGAGAACGTTATTTTTTTTCGTATTTCAATATACATGTACTGCTATAAGTTGTTCAAATTGATGGACCGAATCACCTCTTTTAACATATTTGTATCTACTGAATTAAAAATATTATTGTAAACATATCTGTCTGCTATCTCCATACGTTCTAAGCTCCCGAGTTCATGAACATGTTCTCGGCAGTGCGCGTAAATATAATATCAAGGAAAGCGCCCCCTCGCGCAATCGACACGATACGTCTAGCTCCGCCCACAAATGAGGTACATAATTTTTGTGGTATCGTCTTAAGAACATTCGCGACGCAACGCAAGGGTTTGAGGTGGCAAATGGGTTGCCGTTTGTGAAACAATCCAAAGTATAAGCGAAAGCGGTTATAATTTAAAATAATTGGGCAAGTGCGTGTCGGGCCACGCGCAGTATAGGGTTCCGTAGTTGTAAATGCCAACTTGCATTTGTATGAAATTTTCCTTTTCGAGTATATTTTATAAGTTGATCACCTATAACTTTTTAATTTGTTAACCCTATTTAGCTCTGATAGTTTTCTTTTAAACTACATTATATATACTATAGCTGTGATTTTTTTCACGTGTCCATATATAACCGTTTAGCAGATAGATGGGGGGGACACGTGACTTTAACAAAAAATTTTACTTGAAACCTAAATATTTCAGACACGGATCCCTAAATCGAAAAATGGTGTTCCCAAGCTCACAATATTTTTAAAAAACCTATTCAACGATACCCCACACAATATGTTTGTAGAGAAAAAAATATTGACTTCCTCTTTATTTGTAAGGCAGCTAACCTAAAAAAAATTTTTTTTCCTATTTTATTTTACGACTTTTTCGCCATGATTAATATACATATCCATGCCAAATTACAGCTTTCTAGTACTTATAGTTTCTGAGTAGGACCGCGGACGGACAGACAGACAGACAGACAGACATGGCGAAACTATAAGGGTTCCTTGTTTACTACAGAACCCTAAAAAAGCAACCAAGTGCGAGTTGAACTCACGTGGAGAGGGTTCCCTGCAATGCTAAAGTAATTTGAAATCCGAGTAAGACGCGAGTTAACTACTACTAGCGCTATATAGTGGTGTTTAAGTGAACTATTTTCCATAAGTGAACGTATTATATTGAGTTTGATAAAAGAATAAATTAAAGTACAAAAATAAATGCTTACCTACTTTACGGAGATAAGAAGTTTGCTAATTTACCAAAAACAAAATTAAAAAGCATAAATGTTTTTTTTTAGAAAAATGGTCGACTTGAAAGTAGACGTGTATAGAGGAAGAGGATGACGGAGAAAGACGTGGGAAGAATGCGTAAGATCGGGTATGGAAGAACGGGGGGTCAGTACAGAGATGCAAAGGATAGAAAGTTATGGAGGGAGTTGACATACAGAGCCGACCCCAAATAGATAAAAGGCAAGAAAGAAGAAGATTTTTTTCTAGAATTTATTAAATATTCACAAATATCTTCTCAACAATCACCTTTCTTTTGAGACTTGTGCCGCCATCTTGGCCAACGGTGTCCAATTTCAGTTTTGCATAATTGCCCAACAGTCGGGGTAATGTTTTAGAAGAATCGCCTACATTTTCCGAATTCGCGCTCGATTCGCCGATTCTGACGCGACTCGCTGTAATGGGGGTCAATCAGGGTATCCTTTGATCTGACCTTAAATTGTTTCATTGGAATTTCATTTATATCCAAATAAGAATCTTTCTACAAAAATATATTTTTATTGTCTATTTTTAGCATTCCGTTTTACGTCTAATATAATACGACTTCACTTTTGCCTTAGCTCGATCAATCAATCTTAGTTATTTATAAGATTTGATCGATGTAAATGCTTTTATTCTTTTTCCTTTCGCCGTTTTAACTTCGACTTTGATTAAGTAATTCGTCAAAAACATCTCATCAGAAATAAACTATAGCAACATCTTAAAGAAATCTAAACCTAATAATATACGGAATTATTTATTTGTGTCATATTTTGGATTCTTTATTTATTAGACGCTCTAAATGCGAACAGGTGGAGATTTGTAGATTTTTAGTTTAATAACAAATAGAATAATTATGTAGACAAAAAGTTTTAAGTTTAAATACTCAGATTGGAAAGGAACTTTCTCCTAAAATTTAAGTTTTGCGTAGTTTAGGAGACAGGACTGTATTTTATCATTGTAAGACTGTTTTTGGTCAATAAAGTTTTATTATTATTTTATTATTATTAGAAGCAGGATATAAATCAAATACGCTCAATATACACAAGTCTCTCAAAACTGTTTACTGATAGTTTGAGACAGAAACGATAACACGAAACAAACATAAAATAAATATATCCTAAATCAAAGATAACTAAAAATAAACTAAAATTTGGTATATTTTGTTCTTCGTAAAACTGAACTAATCTATTACACTTTCATCAGAGGTTTTTAGCAAACAATTACTGCACACAATTTGGCCTCCCCAGGAAAGGCAAAATTCCCGTTCAATTTAAATTAATCACGATGAAAATATTTAATTCACTCGTGGGCCGAAGTTGAGGCGAGGCGAGGCTGGGGTTATTACAGCTTATTCCATCCGTTGTATGGTTAAGAAATATATATACTTGTTATATTGAAGAAGAAAAAAACACGTAGTGAATAGTTTTTTTTTGTAATCGATGTCTCCGGGGACCCAAGGGCGGGCGCGCATTTCTGACAGCGTTTAAGTATTGCTATTCAACGCGGAAATGTATCTTGAGTACTTTGCCCTGTGCGGCACCTATTTGGCCTATTTTTTTATATAATTTAAGTAATTTTTAATTAATTTAAGGTAGTTTTAATTTTAGGTAGTTAATATTATATTGTTATTAATTAAATTCTATTTATGCAATTTTATATCTATTTAGAACTAGATTATTATGCTAGCACCAATTTTCATATTTACCCCAATTCGAAAAAGGAGCATACACCATATATTACCTATGTTTAGGATATTATTGGTGTCTTTATCTAAATATTCAGCGATTGATAAGACATGACCTCTGCTTTTTCTTTCAGTTGGTCTACATATCTCTTTCTCGGTCTTCCTGAACCTTTTCTACCTTTCATCTTCCCTTCTATTATTTCGTGATAACAATCTACACCGAAAATACATCAATTATTACTCAACATCGCGTGTTTTGTGTAGATGGTTAGACCCAAAAATAACCAAGGTATTGTATGCGAGCAAGCCTCTTACCTAAGCGTGGGCGTACTTTCTTCCTTTGTTAGGCTTCCTTAATTCCAAATAGACTACGTCCGAGGCGTAATGGTTTATATCCTGTCCGCTACTCAGGACCCGGGTTCGTTCCCCGGTCAGGTCAAGATTTTATTCGGAAGACCAACCACTTTTATAACGTTGTATTAAATAATTATAATTTGCTTTTCTATGTTGACAAATATTCAATGCAATTATAACAAAAGATCATATAAAAACATGCAAGCATGCGGCGCATTCGCACAGTGCAAGTTGCAAAGTCTAATCAAAATGTCAAACACACATCACTTATCTATATCGAAGCATATAATAAAACAGTAAAAAAATGTGTATTTACATTGAATATATTTCCAAAAAAAAATATTTAGGGCGATGAAGACAGTAACTGTTGTTTATCTGTTTGTACACGCTAATCTCTGGAAATTACTAGACGGATTAAAATGAAACTTTTTTGATATATAGCTGTTAAGGGTCCCCCGACCCTATGCCAAAATAAAACTTTCCATACAAACGTAGTCTACGTTTTATTTCAAAACGACATGTCCGATTTGGGCAAAATTTTGTAATTTCAAAGATATTGCAATTATCTAGGTTTATAACTTGTTTCCGACACTAAAAATATGAACTTGAAATAGATTTATATCATTTTTGACCATTAGTATGGGAAACTTCTAAATCGTTATATTTTCTTTCCAGTTCATAATTTTACTATAGGAAACCAGTTATAACCCTAGATAATTGCAATTTCTTTACAATTACCAATTTTTACCAGAATCTGACATGTGGTTTCAAAATTAAACGTAGACTACGTTTGTATGGAGAAGTCTAGGGTCGGGGGACTCTTAAGCCTGGGCAACATATAGGGTATAATTAATTTTGGAAAATGGAACATCTGATGCAGAACCATAATGGTCCAGCTAAACTATAAGAAATATAAAAATGATGCCTTAGCAAAAGTTGATCAGCCTGATGAGAATTTTCCGGAGTTATAAAGACCACGCGAACGAAGTCGCAGGCTTTGCTTCTATAAAATTTTATGCAACTCAGGCAAGCAACTTACACGGTGTGAATGGACCTTTGCTTATCTTTTTCTTTTGTACTCGTCCCGTAGATACTTGTCTATTCTCGTACCCCTGAACTTTTGTCAAGGTGTATAAATAAATAAATCTTCCCATATTAACCCTTCCAGCCCTAACTCAAACCAAACACTCTAAATTATGCAGGCGCTGAAAGTTTGAGCAGTGTCTTGCTAAAAATAATATCTTACGAAGAACTGGATTTCAACATACGATTTTACCTTTATAGGGTGACATTTTAAACGAGTGACATCTAGCCAAATAAATAAATATAAAGTACCTGGGTGACCGAGCTTTGCTCGGTTACATCTCAAACGTTAACTACATTTTTTTAAACTTGCCTAAAAACAATACAAAATAAAAAATTATATATAAAATTGAACATAAAAAATACAAAAATAAGTCACCGAGTGGGATACGAACCCGTAACACTCTTTCTAGCGGTCCGTATCCTTAACCGCTGAGCTAAACCGATGGCGGCCGGTGCGACGAAATTAGCGACCATATTCTGCGTGGAAAGAAAAACGCATGAAAACTCGAAAACACGCGTTTTCCCAAACATAAGACTAATCTAGATCGATTGTTTACCCCCGAAAAGCCCCATATACCAATTTTCAGCGAAATCGTTAGAGCCATTTTCGAGATAACAGAAATATATCTTTTATCGCAAAAAAACTCTTATTAAGAGCGCTGTTTGACTTTACGAAACTATGACGTCATCTGCCTGTATTTCATACAATCCCATAGAAAAACATTTGTTTTGACGTTTAGAAAAATTATCTTAATTGAAATGTTGATAAATAGCGGATTTCTTTAAATAAAGACCATTTACGAAAAACGAAATAAAAAATTAAACTTTCCATATAAATTTGTATGTTTGTTTGTAAAACTTTATTCTACTATACACAGAGAACTTATTAAAAAGTACAAAGGCGCACTTATCTCTTCCAGTCAGTGTGGCGAAACAAGAATTTGTTTTAGTAATTATTAATTTTTCTTTTTATTTGCCTGTCTCTTGTTGTAGACTGTACATGTTCGGCTCATACCCGGAGGTCGCGGGTTCGATTCCCGGCGGGGGCAACGACTTTGTGTTGTTGTCCTAGTTTGGTTAGGACATTGTAGGCTGATCACCTGATTGTCCGATAAGTAAAATGATCCGTGCTTCGGAGGGCACGTTAAGCCGTGGGTCCCGGTCACTTGACATTGGTCGTTACCTAAAACCATATCAGAGGCCTTTAAGGCGGTTTAAAAACTCTGACACTAATGTTAGTCACTAACACACACGAGAAGAAGAAGAAGAAGTCTGTACATGTTAGTTGAAAGTGTATGTGGTTGTAGTTTGCCGTGTGGTTACCGGCAGAGTAGAATAAGGACACTCGCCAGCCTCCCGTGGATGTAGAAGGCGACTTAGGAAATACAAGTTTAATAAAGCTTATAAACATCAAAGAGATCTCTCCAACCCGTCTGGCCTGCGAGGCGAGTGTAAGCGAAGTCCTTTAACTGCTTTGCCCAAGTATGGATCTGGTAGTACAGAGAGGGTCGTGCTCCTGCAGTGGAGACAGAAAGACCTGAACCTGAGTAAAAAATTTTTTTTGACTCATGGGATAGATTATTAAAAAGTATGGTATTTACTTATTTTTTTCTTTTATTTGACTATCAAATAATCAAGAAGATAGATACAGCGAATTAAAATTTTGCATATTTCTCGATCAGATAAGTATGATTTTTAACTAAAGTTGAAATAAATCACCCTCACGCCGAAACTTCGAACTGTATCTTTGTGAATTTTATGTACCTACTTTGCTAAACGAAAAAATGTTTAGGTCCTTTATCTTTGGGTAATGTGGTTGACAGAGTAAAAAAAATGTATTTTTTCCCAGTCTAAATCCCTAATGAAAATAGCTAACAAATTCAGTTTTCTCTTGCTGACAGTTCAGCAGGGAATATTGAATTATTTACAAAACTAAGCTTTGAGTACTAGCAACGCGTTTCATCCGCCAGTGGCATATCCTAACATAAACAGACTAACTCAAAGTTAGTCCGTCGGGCACTGAAAGCTGCAATTAAAACTTAACTCCGTTGGCCACTGGACCAATTGAGTTTGTGATAATTAATATAGCTTCTTGTTTATCATACTGTGATGAAAATAATGTAGTTTCTATCTGTTAAAGATACTTACGTCACTGGTAGGTAATCTTTTTATTAATAGTGACTGGCTCTGGGATCTCGCGAGTCCCTATATGTCATCGCCTCAAAACTGAATCGACAAAAAAAAATCCGAACTTGCTCACAAAATTTATGAAAATCGATTGAGAAATGTGGGAGAACAGACGCTTTGCGCTCTCTTGGTCACTTATTTATTTATTGATTTACAATATACCTCTACAATTGGCTTAACGCTAAAAGCGTTCTCTCCCAGTCAACCGTAAAGATATAAATTATAAATACACAAACAGAGATTTTGTCGCGACGTAAAATAATTACCAAAATAAATCCAACACAAACTTAGTAAATGTATACCTACATTGTCTGGTCTACTTGACGCGGGTTCCTCTTAAAGGTTTGTATTTGTAAATTCACAAATGTCATAATTTGAGTACATTCTGTACATTTTTAAGTACAAAATTTAAAAATTGACATTAAAATAATTTATGACATAACAATGTAGTACCTGGGCGACCGAGCTTTGCTCGGTTACATCTCAAACATTAACTATTTTTTTTAAACTTGTCTAAAAACAATGCAAAATAAAAAAATAAAAAAAACTTAAACATAAAAAAAAACAAAAGTAAGTCACCGAGTGGGATTTGAACCCGTAACACTCTTTCTAGCGGTCGCTATCCTTAACCACTGAGCTAAATCAAGACGGTCGCAGCGCGACGAAATTAGCGACCATATTCTGCGTGGAAAGAAAAACGCATGAAAACTCGAAAACACGCGTTTTCCCAAACATAAAACTAATCTAGATCGATTGTTTACCCCCGAAAACCCCCATATACAAATTTTCAGCAAAATCGTTAGAGCCGTTTTCGAGATCACAGAAATTTATAAATAAATATATATACATAGATATATACATACAAGAATTGCTCGTTTAAAGGTATAAGATTTTCAGTCCACATATAAGTCTAATTGTAAGTTGACGTTTTGGAGAAATGCTGCAGTACAGTTTGTTCCCGCTTTTTCTGTACTTGCGCTTAGGAAGCGGCAGTAAACTTAGCTGTAAGTAAATAACCTGACGTCAATATTTACCTACCATGAAATCAAAAGAAACAGAAATAGTCATATAAATCCATCCATTTCAGCCGCACAACGTCCACTGCTGGACATAGGCCTCTCCCAAAGATTTCCAAAATGACCGATCTAGAGCGGCTTGCATCCAGCGCCTTCCAGCGACTTTGGTCAGGTCGTCAGACCACCTTGTGGGTGGGTGTCCTACACTTCGCCTACCAGTATGTGATTGCTATTCGAGAACCTTTTTTCCCCATCAGCCATTGGTTCGTCGCACTGTCACTGAAGTGGTTGGAAAGAAGAAATGACTCACCTTGGATCTCCCTCTGACTCTCTTCCCGTTGTTGAGTCTGAGCCAGGCGTCCCACCGGTGGCGGTACACAGAGATGGTGTTCCAGTGGCCCAGGCGGATTGGCTCTGGAGACCTGAGGACGCCAGCGCCACTGCCGCAGTCAAACCTGACGGAGAAGTTGCTCTATTTAGCTATTATTCTGGTCTGTAAGTAAATTGAGTCCCACCAAAAACATATACAATGTGGAAGAAACATACCCCGTAATAAATCGAACCACAGGCTGTACAAACCACTATAGTATATCTATATCTATACATATAATAAAACAGTAAAAAAGTGTGTCTGTACATTAAACATATTTCCAAAAAAATATTGGGGGCGATGGAGACATAGTAATAGAGTAAGAATTTAAAAAAAAAATCTGTCTGTTTGTCTGTTTGTACACGCTAATCTCCGGAAATACTGGACGGATTCGAATGCAACTTTTTTTGTTATATAGCTATTAAGCCTGGGCAACATATAGGGTATAAATGATTTTGGAAAATGAAACGCCTGATGCAGAACCATAATGGTCCAGCTAAACTATAAGAGATATAAAAATGTCGCCTTAGTAAAAGTTGTTCAGCGAACGAAGTCGCGGGCTTCAGCTAGTTGATAATAAAATAACACTAAAAAAATGACATTCCCATAAAAATTGCTCGAGCGGCACACTACATTACGGAAATGTCAATTTCTTTTTAGATTTTGACTTATTTTAATTTCATTATACTATTGTGATCCAGTATAGCCCGTGGTTCGATTAATTACGGGTATCTCCCTTCCACGTTGTATACGATAATTTTTCAAAACTTCTTTGTGAATTTTCACTACTTAGCTAAATGAAAAAATATGGGTACGAATTAAAAAAACCCAACTTTCAATGGTTCATTCTCATACATAATTTAAAACTGAATTGAAAATCAGCCCATTCGATGAGGCGCTACGATGACACAAGTATTTAATTTTTGGATAATCAATTTGACGGACTAAATAAAATAAAATACTTATTTTTTACCCTGTCAACATTCAAAGAAAAGAAAAAGAAGAAGAAGAAAAATAATTTATTTGATATATCATAAAGACGGTTTAACAATTATAGCAGTTCTCAGCAACTAAAACTAAAATATTTGTGCCTAAATCAAAATGGTCCTCCAGACCACAACGCTTCTATTGAAAACAGTATCCCTAAAAAAATTACACTTGATGGCGCCACTCATTGTTTTTAATCCCCTCCAACGAGCATTTAGAAGCAGTGCCTTAATAACCGATCCGTTACACGTCCTCTCATAATTGGTTTTGTTTCATGAAGTGACTGCTTCGAGCGGCGATGAAACGGGAATTTTATGGTCTATTGCAAGTCTCCAAAAGAAAATGACACTAGATAGCGCCACTCATTGTTTTTAACCCCTTCTAACGAGCATTTAGAAGCAGTGCCTTAATAACCGATCTGTTACACGTCCTCTCATAATTGGATTTGTTTTATGAAGTGACTGCTTCGAGCGGCGATGAAACGGGAATTTTATGGGCTATTGCAAGTCTCCAAAAGAAAATGACACTAGATGGCACAGCTCATTGTTTTTAATCTCATCCAACGAGCATTTAGAAGTAGTGCCTTAATAACCGATCTGTTACACGTCCTCTCATAATTGGATTTGTTTTATGAAGTGACTGCTTCGAGCGGCGATAAAACGGGAATTTTATGGGCTATTGCAAATCTCCAAAAGAAAATGACACTAGATAGCGCCACTCATTGTTTTTAACCCCTTCTAACGAGCATTTAGAAGCAGTGCCTTAATAACCGATCCGTTACACGTCCTCTCATAATTGGATTTGTTTTATGAAGTGACTGCTTCGAGCGGCGATGAAATGAGAATTTTATGGGTTAATGCAAATCTCCTAAAGAAAATGACACTAGATAGCGCCACTCATTGTTTTTAATCTCATCCAACGAGCATTTAGAAGCAGTGCCTTAATAACCGATCTGTTACACGTCCTCTCATAATTGGATTTGTTTCATGAAGTGACTGCTTCGAGCGGCGATGAAATGGGAATTTTATGGGCTATTGCAAGTCTCCAAAATAAAATGACACTAGATGGCACAGCTCATTGTTTTAAATCTCATCCAACGAGCATTTAGAAGCAGTGCCTTAATAACCGATCTGTTACACGTCCTCTCATAATTGGATTTGTTTCATGAAGTGACTGCTTCGAGCGGCGATGAAACGGGAATTTTATGGGCTATTGCAAGTCTCCAAAATAAAATGACACTAGATGGCGCCACTCATTGTTTTCAATCCCCTCCAACGAGCATTTAGAAGCAGTGCCTTAATAACCGATCCGTTACACGTCCTCTCATAATTGGATTTGTTTTATGAAGTGACTGCTTCAAGCGGCGATGAAATGGGAATTTTATGGGCTATTGCAAGTCTCCAAAAGAAAATGACACTAGATGGCACAGCTCATTGTTTTTAATCTCATCCAACGAGCATTTAGAAGCAGTGCCTTAATAACCGATCCGTTACACGTCCTCTCATAATTGGATTTGTTTTATGAAGTGACTGCTTCGAGCGGCGATGAAACGGGAACGGAACCACTATAGTATGATGAAATTAAAATAAAATTCAAAAACTTAAAAGTTATTCGGATTTTGAGCAATTCGTGTTCGTTTTTTTTTGTTTTTGTCTGTTAGTTTATTATCATTATAATAATAGTGATCTGGTACAGCTTGTGGTTATATTTATTACGGGTATGTCCCTTCCACGTTGTATAGACTGGCAACACTGGCAGGTACTTCATGAGGTTCGTACCTAAGTGAAATTCAATGCGTATTTTAGTTTAAGCAATGGTTTTAAAGGTTTAAGTCGAGCTGAAAGGTCTGAATACTCAATGTAATTTCACACGAATAGCGATACTAGCTCCGCCCTGCGGTGTTACCCGCTCCTAAAGTAGGCTATGTGTTAATCCAGATTGTCAGCTTCCTGCATAATTTTTTTTATCAAAATTGGTCCAGCCGTTTGCGCATGAATAAGTAACAAACATACTCACACAAACTTTCGTCTTTATAACGTTTCATATTACCCATAATTTCGAGCATGCCAATCCATCGTCTCTTAAACATAATTATTTCTCTTTCTTGTCATTAGATAGCGCTACAAGATAATTATTAACATTGAAATCTTTTATTACTATAAAAAGTAATACTCTAAGAAATTAATAAAGGCTTATTTATATGACGACCTCCGTGGCGTAATGGTCAACACGCTAGACCGCCAATCTGGAGGTCCTGGGTTCGATCCCCAGCCAGGGCAAGTTGGAAAATGGCCTTTTTCAAATTGTCCTGGGTCTTGGATGTTTTTCTATATATGTATTTGTTATAAGAAACAGTATCGTTGAGTTAGTATCCCATAACACAAATCTCGAACTTACTTTGGGGCTAGCTCAATCTGTGTAATTTGTCCCTATATATTTATATTTATTTAATTTATTATTTGAAGTACAATAAATATTTTTAAAGTATATTCAACACTTCCCTTATCACTTTTTTGCTAATCGTGTGTGCTGCCATCTCTGTAGGGCTACCCCGCAACACCAGTTTTGCCTACTTACCTCCAATAGTTTCTATGGCGTTGTGTATCTTGGGTGTGATTTGTCCCTATATATTTAGATATTTAAATAATATATTTTGGGTAAAAATTAACCTACTTTTACAGGCTTATACAGATTTTATCCTCGCTTACCTCCGTTGAGCCTCCGAGGATGAAAGGGTCTACATTTGCATTTGAGCCTATACGACCGTCCTCTTTCCTGCATTATGTAAATTATTCGCGATTTTTTCGACAAAATATGAAATCTCATGTAATACGTATTCTGTATGGATTGCCACCCTTTGCTTTTATTTCTCATTGTTTTTAACTAAAGACGAAAAAGAGGTGTTATGTTTGATGTATCTGTGTACATATGTGTGCGTGTGTAGCTGCTTTTATTGACATTTTTCATAGGTATTTTTCATAAAAATCGGTTCAGCGGTTGTAAAGTTATGCGGATGAAAGTGGGGGTAAGCAACTCAATCAATGCAAAATAGTAGTTTTGTATCAATTAAAATGGTTAAAACTTAAATTTGTAGACATATTAATGCCTACTCATCGCCTTATAAACATAATTATTTCACTTCCTTATTACTAGACGGTGCTACAGGTAATAATTTTAAAAAATAAATGAAATAGTTCTCTTATTAATTAATATGAATTATGAGAAATGCAACACTTTCTTTGTCACTTTTATGCTACGCAATATATAAGCATACATGCTTTTATATAACCCAATGAGTATTGGGTTGGGGATCTGTGTAAAAACCAGTAACCTCGTCAAATCTCCTTAGTTAGATAGCGGACCCTCTGAAACATGTATTATCGTAGCTATAGCTTACCTTAGCTCAACATGTCCATTCCTCAGCAACAGCGCCAAATAATCTCCAGAGAGGTCGTCGTGTTCGCCAGTCAGCAACAGCACCCCTCTCGCTCTCTCGGGGCGCACCCTCATTCGTAGCCTGACCCTTTTATACGCGCCTCGCAAGGCACGTAATGCCAGCCAAGAGGTACCGGAGAATCTTGGTGTGGAGATTTTGAGATCTAAAACAATTAATTAAAGATTCAGTTAAAACGGTAAGATGTTGTAAATAAAAGAAAAAATCTTGGAACATTATTTAGATATCGACCATTATGTCGATTGGTGTTAACGATCTGTGTTAGAAGAGAAGCAGCTGGTATGTTCTAAGTATTTACGTTTTTCCAAGCCAACATTAAAACATATTTTTTACTTAATCATAGTAAAAGATTAGTTCATAGTTCAGAAACTCAGTAAATAATCTTTGCATTTCCAATTTCCCAAAACCCGCTATCGTGGTTCATCTCTCCATCCACTGGTTGTCTAGAAGAGATCGCTTTAAGCGATAAGACAGCCCATTGTACTCATTTAATGTAAAAGTACCTGGGCGACCGAGCTTTGCTCGGTTACATCTCAAACATTAACAATTTTTTTTAAACTTGTCTAAAAACAATGCAAAATAAAAAATTGTATATAAACTTAAACATAAAAAAAAAACAAAAGTAAGTCACCGAGTGGGATTCGAACCCGTAACACTCTTTCTAGCGGTCGGTATCCTTAACCGCTGAGCTAAAAACAAGGCGGTCAGCGCGATAAAATTAGCGACCATATTCTGCGTGGAAAGAAAACGCATGAAAACTCGAAAAAACGCGTTTTCCCAAACATAAAACTTATCAAGATCGATTGTTTACCCCCAAAAACCCCTATATACAAATTTTCAGCGAAATCGTTAGAGCCGTTTTCGAGATCACAGAAATTTATAAATAAATATATATATATACATACAAGAATTGCTCGTTTAAAGGTATAAGATTATTTCTTTGTTACATTTTTCTTTTTGGTGTACAACAATGAGTTATCTATGGTATGGCCACGACATGGGGAGGGATGCTGAACATCTGGCTAAAAGGATGGTCAATTTGGAGGTGGAGGGATAGGAAGACCGAGAAAGACATGGATAGAATGTGTAAGGACAGATATGAAGGAACGAGGGGCTAGTGCAAATATGGTGAATGACAGAAAGAAGTGGAAACAGTTGACATACTGAGCCGACCCCAGATAGGGAAATGGCGAGGAGAATGAATGAATAAAGAATTATCTATCTATCATGCTTCTTCTTATCGTGTGTGTTAGTGAAACACTACCGCCTTGTTTAAACCCCTGACATGGTTTTAGTAACGTTTGGGTTGGACCAAAGTCAAAGACAGTGACCGGAACCGACGGCTTTAACATGCCCTCCGAAGCACGGATCATCTTACTTATCAGACAATTAGGTGATCAGCGTACAATGTCCTAACCAAACTAGGACAACAACACAAAGTCGTTGCCTCCGTCGGGAATCGATCCCGTGAGCTCCGGGTATGCGCCGAACGCTCTAACTACTACACCACGGAGGCAGTCAATCTATCATGCTAAAACTAACCTTTGAACCCCAACTCTGACTAATCCGTAAGGTATACATAATTATGTATTGCTACAGTAAATAAGTAATGCGCCCTTCAAAGGTAAAACAAAATGTGTAAAGGAAAATACTTAATTATTTACAATTCCTCCTCTGCTCATATTTAATGCTGTGTAAGTTACGGGCGTAGCCAGGTATGGGCAAGGGATGTATTTTATTAAGGCAGTTAGTAATAAATAAATAAATAGGACAAATTACACTGATTGAGCTAGCCCCCAAGTAAGTTCGAGATTTATGTTCTTCTTCTTCTTCTTATATTTAAGAGCTGGGCTCTTGTCGGTGGAGTGCTTTCCATGTCTCTCTTCCTTCCGCTAAGTTCTTAACCTCTTTATTTTGAGATTTATGTTACGGGATACTAACTCAACGATGCTAAATTTTATAACAAATACATATTAAATATCCAAGGCTCAGGACAATTTGAAAAAGGCCATTTTCCAACTTGTCCTGACCGGGAATCGAACCCGGGACCTCTGGGGGGCGGACTAGCATGGTGACCACTACGCCACGGAGGTCGAAGATTAGACACAATCCGTGTTATCTTTCAACGAGGACTTATTTTTAGTACTTGGTTTAAACCAAGGCTGCGCAAGTTTTTGGAGCGAAGTTCCTTTCGGATGGCACAGACTTGGCGGATGGGAGCTGCGTGAAAAAAGTGTAAGAGTTTTCCGTCCTGAACTTTTTTAGGGGCTGGAATTTTATTGTGTATTTTTAGGGGCTTAAATTTTTTTAGTTTTTGACTGTTATTTTACTTTCATCAATTTCATCATACTATAGTAATCTAGAATATTCTGTGGTTCGATTTATAACGGATATGTCCCTTTTACATTGTACACTTAAGCAAAAAACATATTTTTATCATAATATTCAACTTTTATTATCTCCTCCCTTCCTAAAAATCCTAGCTACGTGCCATGGCTCGGAGATGAGCGGGCAGAAAAACAATTTCAATTAAATATGGATAAAGTATTTTCAGAGAATTCGATATGAGCCCCAAAATGCTAATTCTTATTTAATATTCTTATATAAACGAGACTTTTAAATACATTAGACTTGTTATTTAATTACATTTGTAATAAATCGTATTATTTAGAGAGTACAAGCTAAACAAAGCTTATAAACATCAATGAGACCTCTCTAACCCGTCTGGTCAGCGTGGAGAGTGTAGGCCAAGTCCTCTGGCTGCTCAGGCCAAGTATATCTCTGGTACTATAGTGAGGGTCGTGCTCCTGTAGTGGAGACAACTGCCTCCGTGGTGTAGTGGTTAGAGCGTTCGGCTCATACCCGGAGGTCGCGGGTTCGATTCCCGGCGGGGGCAACGACTTTGTGCTGTTGTCCTAGTTTGGTTAGGACTTTGTAGGCTGATCACCTGATTGTCTGATAAGTAAGATGATCCGTGCTTCGGAGGGCACGTTAAGCCGTCGGCCCCGGTCACTGTCTTTGACATTGGTCGTTACCTAAAATCATGTCAGAGGCCTTTAAGGCGGTTTGAAAACTATGACACTAGTGTTAGTCACTAACACACACGATAAGAAGAAAAAGTGGAGACAAAAAGACCTGATGATGATGATGATTTAGAGAGGGAAGTTATAAGAATGGTCCTCGATTTTCGACTTTCACGGTCACAAATGACTATTATTTTTTATTTATTTTTATTATTTATATATTATTTATTATTACAGAACTTACGCGATTGATTTTTAACCCCCGACAAAATGAGGGTGTTATAAGTTTTATGCTAACGTCTGTCTGTCTGTTTCTAGACTGTATCTCATGAACCGTGATATCTAGACAGTTGAAATTTTCACAACTGATGTATTTCTGTTGCCGCAGACAGCGGAAGTCTTAGTAAAAAGGGCGCTCGTTTTTACCCTTTGGGTACGGAACCCTAATAAAACAACAGTTACGTCTCGTAGCGTAGCTTGAAAGTTCGTAGACTAAAGTCGTAGCAGTATCTACGCAGTTCGTAGCACTGCGTAGATACTGTCTACGATAATTTTAGGACTATTGTGGGCTTTTATTGTAGCAAAAGACAAAGCTGAAGTAAAAAACCCGCTACCACGCGCTACGAACTACGCTCTAATAAATCCCGAATCGTAAATACTAATAATTTGGCAAGTGCGTGTCGGGCCACGCGCAGTGTAGGGTTCCGTAGTTGCGAATGCCAACTTTCAGTTCTTGCCACTAAAAACTGTCTTTTTTCAAGTACATTTTATAAGTTGATCGCCTATAACTTTTTAATTTGTATACCCTACTTGGCTCTGATAGTTTTCCTTCAAACTACATTATATATGCTTTGTGATTTTTTTCACGTGGCCATATATAACCGTTTAGCAGATAGAGGGGGGGGGACACTTGTCTCGAACAAAAATTTAAACTTTAAACCTAAATATTTCAGAAACGGATCCCTAAATCGAAAAATGGTGTTCACAAGCTAACAATATTTTTGAAAGATCTATTCAACGATACCCACTCAATGTGTTTGTCGAGAAAAAAAATAATGACTACTTCTTTACTTGTATGGCAGCTACACTGAATTTTTTTTTCCATATTTTATTTTACGACTTTTTCGCCATAATTAATATACATATCCATGCCAAATTACAGCTTTCTAGTACTTATAGTTGCTCTGTAGGACCGTGGACAGACAGACATGGCGAAACTATAAGGGTTCCTTGTTTACTACGAAACCCTAAAAAGATAAAAAAACGATACCTTACATTACGATCTGCGCGGGAAAAAAAGCAGCTGGTACAGTTAGCATCAGAGATACCTGAGCCCTCTATCTATATCTTGAATTTTCTCTTAAACTAAAAATAATAATGAAAATGAAAATGTACATTCAAAAAGACTCCATTGAAATCTCTCTGAATAAAAGTTTTCATGTTAATATTATTTACAGTTTATGAGATAATTCAATGAAGGTTTCAGGAGGGGTCAGGTATCTCTGAAGCCGACTGTACATTCTAAGCTTTTCTGATTTCTAAACCAGCGTGAAAGATTTCAAAGAAAATACATATTTATTATTATCATAAATTTTCCAACGCTCAAAAGTGATGCCAGAAGTACTTATTATGGAACCTTCCTTTATAATTAAGAGGCCTTACCTTGACGATATTCTATTTTTGGTACACCACATCGACAAGCGAAAATAACTTTTATTCCAAAAGAAGAGAGATAAATATTATAAATCAAGTATCGCTTAATGACTTATTTTTGATTTATTTCCGAACAGATACGCGCAATTGTAAGCTTTATTGCACGAGTTTAAGTACCAAAATTGTATGCGGAATCATGTAGGTTAAATATTTGGGATTTTTGGAGATTTTACCGAAAATCGTATTTGGCGTAAAAGGAAATGTATGGAGTCACAAGATTAGCGAACTTACCTTCTTTGGAAGAAAATGCGTATAAGTTTGGTAAACAAGATGTACCTACCAGATTTTATTTAGAACTAGCCGAAGCCCGCGACTTCTTTCGCGTAGACGTTATGACTCCGGGAAATGTTCATCAGGCTAAACAACTTCTGCTAAGGCGACATTTTTATATTTCTTATAGTTTAGCTGGACCATTATGGTTCTGCATCAGGTGTTTTTTTCTAAAGTCAATCATCATATACTCTATATGTTGCCCAGGCTTAACAGCTACACAATAAAAAAAGTTTCATTCGAATCCGTCCAGTATTTCCGGATATTAGCGTGTATAAACAGACAAACAGACATATCATCCCAAATATTTTATTTGCGAATATATTCAATCTACACACACATTGTTATTACTGTTTTATTATATGTTATACCTTTAAACGAGCAATTCTTGTATATTTATTTATCTATAAATTTCTGTTATCTCGAAAATGGCTCTAACGATTTCGCTGAAAATTGGTATATGGGGGTTTTCGGGGGTAAACAATCGATCTAGATTAGTCTTATGTTTGGGAAAACGCGTGTTTTCATGCGTTTTTCTTACCACGCAGAATATGGTTGCTAATTACACAATTTCGTCGCGCCGGCCGCTATCAATTTGACTCAGCGGTTTAACATGCAGACCGCTAGAAAGAGTGTTATGGGTTCGAATCCCACTCGGTGACTTACTTTTTTTTATGTTCAAGTTTATATATAATTTTTTATTTTGTATTGTTTTTAGACAAGTTTAAAAAAATTTAGTTAATGTTTGAGATGTAACCGAGCAAAGCTCGGTCGCCCAGGTACTGTATAGATATATGTGTAAATTTTACAAAAAACCGGCCAAGTCAGAGTCAGACACGTACGGAACACTTTAAAAATCGAGTTTGAAACGCTGAAAAACGTTTCTTGTATGTCGACCATTTATTTTTGTTAGTAGAAGTACCCATTTCCAATTTGTTAGCTTTTTATCTACTTATAAATGGAGCTATCCAAGTCAACGAACCGTGACTATTAGAACGAATTGACACAAAAGTCCACAAACAATATATGTGCCGACGGATTTGACCTATTTCCATACGAAATGGTACACAAACAATTTACGAGTCGCGTACGAAATTAAACAGAGTAGATGGCAGTGTGCCCGGTGAAAATTATTGTAGCTTTTGCCTGTGATTTTCTGTATATGATAAAACTAGCTGCGGCCCGCGGTGTTACCCGCGGAAAACATAGCTTATGTGTTAATCCAGGGCGTCAACTTCCTCCCCCCCGATGTGGTTCCCATCTTGTCGCGATGGGGGGGCTCAGTACCTGCGGTTGCCTCGGCCGCAGGGAAGCTAACAGGAACCCATTGCCCGGGTTGAGGCTTAGGCCTCCCCGGGCCCGGCGGAGGCCATTCCTGGCGGGAATGGCCTGGCTGTGAGGGAAGGGGGTGACGACGACCTCCCTACCATCACAGCCGTGGTAGGGGTCGCGGGGGAAGAGGAGTGTCGGTGTGTCGTTGCCGCTCTCCCTATCCCCTGCGGCCGGCTGTGTGGGCCCCGGTCGCCGTCAGGTGGACTGGGGCAGGGTCTGCTTCCGCAGGCCCCAAATTATGAGGGCTGGTTGGACGGTGGAAACGGGATTCCATTGTCCAACGGACGATGGAGTGGAAGGCAGGCGCGTGTGCGTGTCAGCGCGTCTGTCCTTGGGCCAAGAGGCCAAGGCGGCGGTTGCTCCGGCCCCTCTGATTCAGCAGAGGGTGCCGTGGGGCCGCTTAAGTAGCGGCCGGCCGCGCCGGGGCTGTGGAGCATGAAGAAGCACACGGTCCCGGCCGATAGCGGCTGAGAGGTGACACCGCGGAGTTTTTAGTGGTAACACCACATAACCTTACCGGTGTCCCGTAACCGGTAAGGTATCCGAAGGGATTTTCTCCGCGACAACAAAAAAAAAAAAAAGGCCGTCAACTTCCTGCGTATCAAATTTTATCAAAATTGGTCCAGCCGTTTGCGCGTAAAGAAGTAATGAACATACAAACAGACATACACACTCACAAACTTTCGCCTTTTTATTATTGATGTGATTTCTCCAGCTCTTCCGTATTTCGGAAGGAAATTCGATAATCCTATTATAGCCGAGACCAACTGCTATAAAGCAGTCGTCAATCTATGTCAGATGCAGAACTGTAAGCAGACTTGACCTATAGCATGTCTATTTATTTATTAAATTTTTATTGACCATCATGGTACAAAAGGTGGACCTAATGGCTAATGCCTCAGGCTAATGAATTCTCTCCCAGTTAGCCTTTATGAAAAACAGAAATAAATTTATTAGCTATAGGCGCTTAAAGATTAACTATATTGTAAACATATATATACACATATATATAAACATATATATTATCAATACATACATTTATATACTAATTATTACTAATACTAATTATTAGTTCTGCTGCAACCAATTAGAAATAATTGGCCAAGTGCATGTCGGGCCACGCGCAGTATAGGGTTCCGTAGTTGTAAATGCCAACTTGCAGTCTAAAACGGCTAAGTATTGAATTTGTATGAAATTTTCCTTTTCGAGTACATTTTATTTTATAAGATCACCTATAACTTTTTAATTTGTAAACACGTGTCTAATTATAACCGTTTAGCAGATAGATGGGGGGAGACACCTGACTTTAACAAAAAAATTTACTTGAAACCTAAATATTTCAAACACGGATCCCTAAATCGAAAAATGGTGTTCCCAAGCTCACAACATTTTTGAAAAACCTATTCAACGATACCCCACACAACATGTTTGTAGAGAAAAAAATATTGACTTGCTCTTTACTTGTATATACAAGTAAAGAAGCTTCTATAACCAAGGCGTTTTATCACTGAACAGTAATATAGTTGGCCTATAATAGTAACCATTCTGACTGCTTGTACTATAACGGCTTTCAACAGAGCGGTTTCGTTTTATAAGATAAAAGAGCATTTAAGTCCTATAAATTAGCTCTTAAAACGCTTACAGGACCATACAAAATAATATTTAAAGTGTTGCTCTATAATAGATACAGAATATACGATTAAAATACTATTTAATTCTGTAGACAATCTTATTGACACTTTTATATATCTATTTGGTACTAATAATGCGTCAAAATTACTTTTATAGTACTAGTACTGTAGCAGTATCGAAGACTCTATTACAAGACAAATTTGCACTTTAAAAGTACCTTGCATAACCATTACGCAAAGTTTCAGCGTTTTAAAAGCTCCCTAAACATGGCTATTGAGCTAATTCTTTAAAAGCCCCGAAAATTCTTCTTTAATACTAAATAGTCCCAAAGTGACTCCTGGTTCATTTTCTAAATAACTTATATTTTAAACATCTCTATAAATGAGTATGTGTTACTGCTACAAGACTAAGGCATAATATAAAAGCACTAAAATCTATAATTAATGGACTAATTAGATCTATACTAGCTTTTCAGTATCATTTATATGACAAGTACTTCATAAATGGCGGCACACTGTTAAATGTTTTGTATAAGAACTTATTTTTTTAATTAACAATTAATTAAAACATGAAAATAATGAGGGCGCATTGTCAAATTAGAAATCAGTATAATGACTTTAGCGACACAGTTATTTTCGCAAGTGCAAATTACCGCAGATTTATGGTCCATTAATGTGTTGTAGTATGTCCTTTTAATTACATGTTACGTTTATCAACAATGGCTATGGTGACATAAAATATACCGATAATTTTTTTCTTGAAGAACACTCACGATACACACGCACGAAAAAAATCCGGTAAACAAGTGTGATAAAAAAGATCATTGGAATCGTTCACTGCGCAAAATAACACTATTGACATGTTTTGGGTACTTTTATAGAGCAAATTTATATCAAAAATGTTCCAGTTAGCGCTATTTTAATGCTAAAAAGCGTTTCTTAGCACTGTTACATTTCAACTACAGAGCAGATTTCTCACCATGAACAATATTTAGCACGTTCTAAAATGTTCTCAGGTCTTTTATAGGTAGTACCAGATTTAGTTACTTGGGATGGCAGGTACCCTAAAAAAAAATTGCTTTCCATATATTTTTTTACGACTTTTTTGCCATGATTGATATACATATCCATGCCAAATTACAGCTTTCTAGTACTTATAGTTTCTGAGTAGGACCGCGGACGGATAGACAGACAGACAGACAGACATGGCGAAACTATAAGGGTTCCTTGTTTACTACGGAACCCTAAAAAGTAGCGTGTGGTCTTTTTTCTTAAATACGTACCTATTTGAGATACTTTTGGTGTCTTCAGGTAAGGCATTCCAAAGTCGCAAATCCTGAATAGTTAAAGATTGAAATAGAGGAAATTGAAAAAGAAGTGTATGACTAGAGCGAAGCTTACAGTCATGGCTTTCAGATTTAAAACGAAATAAGTTTTTCATGTACAGGGGAAGGAGAGGATCTTTTCTGAGTCGCTTTTAGGCAGTTTGAAAAATTAGAACAGTTTCCTACTACTTAAACACACGAAAAACATATAAAAGGCATTATTATTATAAAGAATATTTAGTAAACGAGACCATTTAGAGAAAACTAAAAAAAAGAAAAAAATTAAGGGTCTCCAAATCGCCTGTCACACGCACCTTTAACTAGGCCGCACTATATATTATGCAAATCTCATACTATGCAGCTATGCTTAGTCTTGATATATGTAGAACAATGTGAAGCTTAAATCCCGCGGACAAATGTTTGCAGTGGCGACCAATGTTTGCTTAAGGCGGGCCGATAGGGGTGACACTTTACAATATTTACAAACAGACGATTGATTTGCCCCTAACAAACACATGCAAATAAAAAACTAGATTGTATCTTTTGCACTAAAAATAACATATATTAAATTACAAAGTGGACTCTTGAAGAAGGTCGAAGTAAGAGTTAGGCCCCTTGGTGTGATGTGACCATGGTATAATAAAATAAGGTATTCTCTTCCCGTGGCAGCTGATGACGTAGGTGGAACTTGACTACGTCATCAGTTTAATATGTTGCCACTGTGTGAAATTGAATTACCCGAGCGTAATGCATTTTGAACTTTATATACCAATTTCGAATTAATAATCCATTATATCAATTTATGAAATATTGAATTGAGGAATCACGCGAGAATCGCGAGATACTTAATAGCTAAGTTACTTAATATTTTATTTGATATTCATGAGCTAATTGAGAAAGTCCTTAAATTTACTGAAAAGAACAATCAGTGGCAACACTTTGTGACGTAGTCAAGTTCCATCTCGGGAAGAGAATACCTGTTTTATTATACCATGGGTGTGACGACTTGCGACACTTTGAGAGGGAATGGTTGGAAGTGGCACACGATCGAGATATTTGGAAGGAAATGGGGGAAACCTTTGCCAGCAGTGGGACAGTATGCCAAGTGCGTGTCCTGGCCACGCCTTAACTTTAGTTAAGTTCCGAAAATTATTGATTTTTAACAGCATTACAATGCTCGGATTATTATCAAAATTAAAATATGTTATGAAAGAATGTGGCGTAATTTTTCATCACACATGTTTTATTTCAGACAGAGTTCCGAAGTTATATAATACTTTACAAAATCGGGATTCTATTTAACATAATTTTACATTGTTTAGATACTATCTGTTTTAAAAACCAGTTAATTTTCTTTACTTTGACTCCGGAGTGGTCGCCGCGTGCATTAGTAATAATTGTAGGTATTTTTCACGGGTAGGGACACAGGTAAGGCCTGCTTTGAATTTGAAAGGTTGTCAAAAGTACTTATTATGTAAGTACCTCTTTTACAACCTTTTGACATATGACTTTCTTTTTGAGCAGTATATTCACTTCTTGGCAGGCAGCCCTGCAATATTTGAGTACAAGGGACGTTCACATAACTCGCATGTCATTACGACGGAAAATAGGTTAGGTGCGGTCATTTAGATAGGTAAGTTTCTATGATACATTCATAGGTACTATGTTTGCGAGAGCGAGATGGCGTTATCAGTAGTCACAAGTTAAAGTTGCTCTTTATTACATTTTATTGTTCTAATGTAAAAAGGGCTGGTGCGCATTTTGGCCAAAGGCTTAGCTTGGCCATTCAACGCGGAAATGCCGACAGTCTCTTGGGCACTCTACCCTGCGAGCGCAGCGATTTAGGCTCAATTTTTTATATAAGTTAATGTTTTTTTTTATTGTATTTATATCTCGTTTAGTTTTTATCAATACTTAGTTGAATTTAGTTTTTAGTTATTTAGTTTAATCTCAATATAATATATGTATTATTAAATAATACATATATTATATTAATAAAAAATCTATATGTTTGTAAAAAAATAATAATTTAAAAACATACTTATAGGAAATAGCGGACTCAATGCTCAGAGCATTTTCTCCCAGTGAACCATGGAGAAATACACTACTGGTTTGATAAAATATCATCACATCAGCCACAGGAAGTCAACTGCTAAACATAGGCCTCTTCCAAACTTTTCCAAAACGAGCAATTGAAGCGACCTGCATCTAGCACCTACCTGCAACCTTGGTCAGTTTGTGAGACCACCTTGTGGGTGGGTGCCCTATGCTCCGCTTGCCAAACCATCTATCCGTCCGTCAGTGACTAATTCGGGGTAAATAATTTATAGAGGTACCGTTACAATATGTTCATTCTTCATTCATTTCCAATTTTTTGCACTTTCCTGCAAGCTTCTAAGGCCGTCCAACCATCTCGGAAGCATGTCCACGCTTGCCGCATAATACAAGTTTATTTGCTAGCAAATTAAAAAAATCCCCAACGAACGCCATCTAGTGATAAGTAACGGAACTACATCTAATTGATATCCGTAGCGCCATCTATTATTTGCTAGGGAAAACCTTGACTTTTAAGCATTAATCCCCAATAACGATTTTAATCAAGCATAGCACCACCGCAAGGAAACTTGCTTTTACGTAAAAAAAACCTGCATCGAAATCGGTCCATCTGTTCAAACGCTACAATTACTGAGTTTAGCATTAAACTAATAACACCCCATTTTTGTTGTGAGTTACAAAGAAAATCTTTTTCGAACAAAGAATCAACTTTTCGAACAAAAGTCTTTTATCACATTTTTCTCGCACCTACCATGTTTGTGTACTGTACACTTCACCTGACACCTAAAAAGAAACTACATCGGATCTCGAGGGCTCTCAGGACGGAGGGAACAGGGCGTAGATCAGATCCCTCGATATCACTTAACAGGTAGTAGATGTGAATATTAAAAAATAAGTAGATATATATGGATGTTAAGTATACATATATTGTTAGAAGTATTACATTTAAAGTATTACTAGCCGAAGCCCGGGACTTCGTTCGCGTAGACTTTATGTCTCTGGAAAATGCTCATCAGACTAAACAACTTACGCCGTCATTTTATATTTCTTATAGTTTAGCTGGACCATTGTGGTTCTGCATCAGGTTCCATTTTTTTAAAATAATTTATACCCTATATGTTGCTATATAAAAAAAAAAATTCATTCGAGTCTGTCCAGTATTTCCGGAGATTAGCGTGTACAAACAGACAAACAGACAGACATTTTTTAAATTCTTAATCTATATTATGTTTCCATTGCCCCCATTTTTTTTTGGAAATATATTTGATTTACAGACCCACTTTTTTACTGTTTTATTATATGTATAGGTTATAAAGGTGTACCATATGGTGTACTATAATATAAAGTATCTAAGTATGGAGCATTCTATGCTACAAATTAATTTATATTCTTGCTAGCAGCACATTTCAAATGTCAAGTGTCAAATGAACACAATGTAAACTACAAAAGTTATTTCACTGCGTATTTTGCAAAAACTATGACTTATTACGGAACCGATGACTACCTTAGAGACAAAAACGTCTGGTTTGAGCTTGGTATTTGTACACTCACAAATGTAATTATTTAAATACTAAATTAACAAATTGACATTAATTTATAATTTTACATTATTCATCATCATCATCATTTCAGTTGCATAACGTCCACTCGTGGACATAGACATTATTCTTAACTATCAATTAATTACCTATGACAAAACAATGTATTCTCAGTCCACGTATAAATTTTTTTTTTTTGTAGAAAATGCTGCAGTGCAGTTTGTTGCCGCTTCTTCTGTACTAAGGTACACTTACGTAACTGCTTATTCCGATAATTGAAAAAACCTTATCTGTTCTTACACTTAGTTGCTTATTTCGATAATCGAAAAAACCTTCTACATAAATAACATTGTAAAGATAGAATTTATAGTAAACAAATAAACAAAATCTCATAAGACATTTTTCTTGAACCACATTTCGAAGACACTTCACCCGACACCTAAAAAGAAACTACATCGGATCTCAAGGGCCCTCCAAACAGGGCATAGATCAGACCCCTCGATATCACTTAATATAATTCAAGAGCGCATTCTTCGGGAGACGATTAGGGGAGCCACCCTTGTCGTTGACGTGGGGCGTAATTGCTAAATCTTACTCCCGAGGTGTAAAGATTGGGAAAAGTGACGCAATTTGTAAGGTCCGAGTAGGAAAAAGGATATTTTTGAACGTATTGCTAATTGCCCTGACCACCGGTAGCTTAGGCCTTGCCCCCGCTGCCAGTGGGCAGCTATATTAGGTTTTTTATAATGTGTTTATATTTTGTAGTGTTTTTTTCTTAATACTTCACTTTTTATAAATGTATTATAAAAACCTAATATATGTTCTAAAATAAATAAAAATAATAATATAAGAATTGTTAATTTCGGATATATAAGACCCATAGAATATTAGGTGTGTTATTTTATTTTGTTTTATACGGTTTAGGCTAAATAAAGCAAAGATGTGCGTGACGCTTGAGTTTTTCCACATCTATTTTCTAGTAAACGGATGAAGGTCTAATAGATATAAGACCTCCTATGTAGGTATTGAGTAAATCTTTAAAAGAATATCTCATCATTATCATAATCATTAGGTCTTTTTAGTCTCCACTACAGGAGCACGACCCTCTTTGTACTACTAGAGCCATACATGGCCAGAGAAGCCAGAGGACTTGGCCTATACTCTCCACGCTGGCCAGACGGGTTGGAGAGGTCTCATTGATGTTTATAAGCTTTGTTGAGCTTGTGTTTCCTGAGTCGCCTTCTAAGACATCCACAGGAAGATTTGGAGTGGCCCTATTCTACTCGGCCAGAAGGCACAAGAGGATATCTACAAGAAGCAAAATCTTTTGTCTTTTTACCCGACTGTGTCAGGAGGGTTATATTTTTTGAATGTATGTATGTAGATATGTATGTTTATTTCTATAGGACGCAGCCTAAACGGCTTGAAGGATTTGAGCTTGAAAGGTCTCGTTACATTCGTCTTAATTCTGAGAAAAAATAATAGAAGCAAAATAGGGGTCTTTCGGAAGTTTATTTTAGGATTCCATACAATCAATGAAAAAACGGCCCAGACAGAAAGATATTTAAAAAAAAAATCAAAAATGTTTATTTCAGTAAGTAGCATAGTTACAATAGATAGTAGTTGGAACCTACTTTTAAGTAAAAAAATACTTGTGCCAGTAGGCTCCGCTCCTCCATAACGCTAACATATTGTACCTACCAGGAAAAACATTGTTGCATCGCTCCAAATTAGTTTTTTTTTGTTGGAAATATACACATGTTTTTACTGTTTTATTATATGTATTGAAAGATAGGTATCTTTACAATAAAATAATTTTAGTACGATGCGAAAAAAACAATTCACAGCATGTGAAAATAGTAAAATTCACTAAACGAGAAACAAACCAATCGCAAAATATGCAAAACGCGAAATGGGCAACTGGTGTTATCCCAAAATCCTAGATATTCGTATTAGGCTAATTAGCTCACTGAATGAATCCGCATTTCCATAATATGGAATCAAAATAGAATTTTGCTATTAAGTACGTGTATTCTGTATTTCTACACTTTTTTAAGGTTCTGTACCCAATGGGTAAAAACGGAATCCTATTAGACTTCACTGTCCGTCTGTCTGTTACCAGGCTTTATCTCATGAACCGTGATGCTAGACTGTTGAAATTTTCACAGATGATTTATTTATTTGTTAAATACACTGTTTGAACCATTGTGGTCAACAAATTGACCACAATGGTACAAAAAGTGGACTTAATGCATTCTCTACCAATCAGCCTTTAGGAAAAAAAATTTCGGACCTATTTCTGTTGCCGCTATTACAACAAATATTAAAAACAGAATAAATTTACGGCATACAACAAACGTGATTTTTTTATATAAGTTCTAACAAAATATACTGTTACTATGTTAATGGTGAATTCAGTCCATGATAATGAACAACTTTCCCCAAGGAACATATGTCAAAGTATGAAAAAAAAATTTTAACTTTACGTGTGCGAGTCCGACTTGCATTTGGCCGGTTATTTTATGTATATCAATAATATCTATCTCTGAAACTTTCGACTTTTATAAAACTTACATCATTGGTCAATAACAGTATATTTTGTTAGAACTTATATAAAAAATCACGTTTGTTGTATGCCGTAAATTTATTGTTTTTAATATTTGTTGTAATAGCGGCAACAGAAATAGGTCCATTTTTTTTTCCTAAAGGCTGTGTTGTGACCTACTACCTATTCCTACGAGGTTATCCTGCAGGTTCTCTAGGTATAGAAATTAAAGAGTGGACTGTTTTGAAGATATGTATAATAGGTATCTACTGGTACTAAATTACAAGCGATCTATGGGATACGCGTGTCGCCTAGCGAATCGTTTGGCCGAGTGTCGTGGCTCGCCGATGCTCGGGCGCAGGCAGCCCCCGCGCCCCTCGCCTCCGTCGTCGCTGGTCGCGACAGGCTGATTGGCAGATTAGACTATTACTATGTTAATGGTGAATTCAGTCCATGATAATGAACAACTTTCCCCAAGGAACATATGTCAAATTATGAAAAAAAAAATTCAACTTTACGTGTGCAAGTCCGACTTGCATTTGGCCGGTTATTTTATGTATATCAATAATATCTATCTCTGAAACTTTCGACTTTTATAAAACTTACATCATTGGTCAATAATAGTCTAATTACATGAAAAATATTTAAAAGAAAATTGCTTTGTTTAATGGCTAAAATTAAAAAAAAACAAAGTATTGCATAAATTCCCTTTAGAAACAAAAATATGTTTTTTTTTTAATTTAGTTATTTTTATAACATACATACATACATACTATCACGTCTTTATCCCTAATGGGGCAGACAGAGCATTTTGGGTCTTGCGGTCCTATGCAGAGCCCAGGGCCGCAAGATCCAAAAGCCACTTTTAGCGTCATGGTGGGCGAGAAGATGGAAAAGCAATCAATACAGTGATGGGTTGCTAGCCGCATCGCCTGTTAACATGATTTGCATTTTTGCCCATTCCCTCGATCGGCTTTTACGATCTGCGTGGGCAGAGAAGCAGCTGGTACAATCTAAGTTTTTTTTATTTCTCCCAGACCAGCATGGGAGGATTATTGGGGGATGGATTATTTTTATAAATGAATAATAAAATCATCAAAATATGTTTAATGTCCTGCTTTATCAATTTTATTTTGTAACAACGACCGTTAAAGTTTTGTAAAATGTTTTTTTAATAATATGGAATTCACTGTTTCGCTGTCGCGAGAAAGTTGATTAGGGATAGGCTGGTAAAAAAAATATTTGACTATTAAATACCCATATTTTTACCAAAAAGTATAGACCTTGATTTTTTTCCAAAAGGATATTAAAATAAACTTATAAACATAAAAAAATAACAAAAACTAATAAATTAAATTAAAAATAAAAAGTCGTGCCGAAAACGACACAGTATTTAAGGGTAAAGGGTTCCTAAGGCTAAATTAGGGCAACCCCACAACTGCAACTAGAATTATTAATTAGACCCCGTAAATAATATCATCGGCGTCTTTGCCTCAATGCCAAACTTGCTGGAACTTCCGACGATGTGGTAAATAAAGACAGAGCGCAACATTTTTTTTTATAAATAAATATAAAGGTTTACTTTTAATCCCTTGAGGGCCGGGAGTGGGGATAGCGTATCATGGACTGACCTGGCTCCAAAAATGTTGCTGGTGTATTAAAAATATACTGAAACTATTCTTATTTTAAGGGTGAATTCAGTACATGATTTTAAACAACTTTTCCCTAGGAAGATATATTGAAATATGAAAAATATGTTATGGGAATACAAGTTGACCGATCGGCTGATTCGAGTTTGTGTGGAAAGACTCTTGTCCCTTGGGAAAAGTTGTTCAGTATCATGGACTGAATTTACCCTTTATCTAGTTTCAGTATATGTTAACCTTATATAGTTATGCACGGACTGAGCTAGCCTAAAAGTACTAGACTTTATGATACTATATCTTTTATCAAAAACATACATAGATACATATCCAAGACGAACCCGGAATCTCCGGTGTCATGCCTCCAAATGACAGCATGGCATAATGACCACAAGGCCATTGAGGTCGTTTCAAAACACGTACAAAATAAATATAAGAAATCAATTTTTCATTAATTTATTCCGGGACACGAACCTAATGTGTAATTTTTAGCAGCAAACTTTTAAACACGTTTAAACGGGGTAAAACATGATAAATCATAATAAAAGTTGGTATTTCCATCATCATCATCAGGTCTTTTTGTCTCCACTGCAGGAGCACGACCCTCTCTGTACTACCCGAGCCAAACTTGGCCAGAGCTGCCAGAGGTCTTGGCCTACACTCTCCACGCTGGCCAGACGGGTTGGAGAGGTCTCATTGATGTTTATAAGCTTTGTTTAGCTTGTATTTTCTAAGCCGCCTTCTACGACATCCACGGAAGGACTTGGAGTGGCCCTATTCTACTCTGCCGGAAACCACACGGCAATTCCATAATATGAAATATATTTTTGACTTCTACACTTTTGTAATAAATAAATAAATATATAAACTACCATACAGAAAACGTGATTTTTTATAGATAACTTGCAGTCCATCCCGGCTTCGCCCGTGGTACATACATAGCCTATGTCACTCAGGGATAACATACCTATCCAACAGTGAAAGAATTTTTAAAATCGATCCAGTAGTTTCAGAGCCTATGCAATACAATCAAACAAACAAACAAACAAACAAACAAATCTTTCCTCTTTATAATATTAGTGTAGATGATACGGCACTCTTCGTGTCCGAGTCCGACTCGCACTTGGCCGGTTATTTATTTATTAGTCTTTAACACGTTAATTTCTGTGTATCCTGCCCGTCTTAACTTAGGAGCGCTGACCGTGTCACCTAGTGACCTTAGCACAGAAGTACAAACTCGGGTCTTGCCACCGGTCTATAGAGCGAAGCATACTGGGTGTCAAACTGACCATGTACGAAAACCTTCATTCACTCCAAAACCAAAATAAATGACGTGGGAAGGACAGCAGGCAAACTTAAGTGGGACTGGGCTGGTCATATCTGCAGAATGCAGGATAGATGGGTGAAATAACCACTGAATGCCCTGCAGGCTGCCGAAGAAAGAGAGGTCGCCCTAGAGTGTGATGGTGTGACGATCTCTCAAGATTAAATAAAGAACGGCAAACTAGTGCTACGGATAGTGACAGATGGAAGTCGGGAGGGAAGGCCTTTGCTCAACGGTGGGCTAATTAAAATAAAAACACGTAAATTTAACAATCTTCACAACTGATCGTTCTTGCACATACCTAAGGTTTTAGCTGAAAATCAGCACATTATTCTTAAGTAGGTTTCTCTGACGCTACAAATTTTTGTACATATACAGATCACATCGCTAAAACTTGTATTTAATAAACAATAAAGTAATTCATGTATTTCTTTGTGAATGAGTGTGTATGTGCAGTATTTACAATACGCTATTTTCCAACAAGTCAAATCAGATACTTTTTTCTAAACGTCAAAACAAACAGTTTCTATGGGATTTTGTATGAAATACAGGCAGATGACGTCACAGTTTTTTGGAATAAAATAGCGCTTTTATTAACAGTTTTTTCGTAATAATAATTTTAAAATCACGTTAAAATGCATATTTTCAAAGACAAGTGACTTTATTTTGCGATGTTTTATTTTGGTATGAGTACAAAATAATTTCTTTTTGGCTTAGGAAAATACCCAATTAAACGATTTATCTATCTATTTCTTTGTCGAACGACGACACAAATCTTTAACCACCGGAAATTACGTTCGACGTGTGACCGCACTCCGTCTTTACTTTTTATTGAACTGGGACCGGAAATAGTCCAGCAGGCGGCCGTAATGGCGGCTACGACTTCCGGTTATCGGGCGAGTTATGTGGAGTCGGGTGGAGAATTTAGTTTATGGTTCTGCAGTTTTACGGTAGGTTAGATAACGTTTACCTGCGATTAAAATTAGGTTAGTTTAATTTTGTTTTAAATTAGTTTTATTGGTTTAATGAAAAAAATAAGTAAAGCATAATAAATAGGTGAGTTAGTGGGCCTTGCCACTAAAAACGTCTAAAACTAATTTTCGATTGAATATGTATTTAATTTTCCTTTTCCGAGTACATTTTATAAGTTGATTGCCTATAACTTTTTAATTTGTTAACCCTACTTAGCTCTGATACTATTCCTTTAAATTTTGTTATATATACTACAGCTGTGAATTTTTTCACGTGTCCATATATAAGCGTTTAGTAGAAACAGGGGTGGGGGGAAGGGGGGGGCACTTAACTCTAGCAAAAATTTGCATTTAAAACCAAATCTTTCAGAAACGGACCCCGAATCGAAAAATTGTGTTGCCAAACTCAAAATATTTTGGAAGGCCTATTCAACGATAACCTACAACTCTAGTCTATGTATAAAATGGATCATCAAATCCACTAAATTCACCATACAAATTTAACAATCCTCGTCTGACATTTAACCTCCAACTTCTAAGCCGCCATTTTGAAAGGCATAATTCTAAAAGGCCGATTGCCCGATAGCCATTATCTTCTACCCAAGTTAATTGGCTCAGAATAAGTTCGGACGTAATTCGGATAGGCATCTACTTGACGGAGATCGGAGTGAACAATGACTTATGGCGCCATATTGAATCTAGACATTACTTCATCGGTAGGCCGAGTTTTTGAGTTTTTAAAACCATTTGTGACATAAAAAAATATATATACATAAAAAAAAAACTTAGAATGTACCAGCTGCTTCTCTTCCCACGCAGATCGTAAAAGCCGATCGAGGGAATGGGCAAAAATGCAAATCATGTTAACAGGCGATGCGGCTAGCAACCCATCACTGTATTGATTGCTTTTTCATCTTCTCGCCCACCATGACGCTAAAAGTGGCTTTTGGGTCTTGCGGCCCTGGGCTCTGCATACTCGTAGAACCGCAAGACCCAAAATGCTCTGTCTGCCCCATTAGGGATAGAGACGTGATAGTATGTATGTATATATTTGTGACATAGAAAATGGTGTTTTAAAATCTGAAAAAAGATATGTCTTACTTAAGGGTTTAGTCTAGTCAAAGTCGTATTAAGTTTCCTTCATGATCTCACAAACTTCACTCGATAAAAAGAAATCCCAAAGCGTGCGTCACTCCATACTTTATGTAAAAATGTCGTTGCACGAGTTTGGTTTTGACATTTCAAATCGACATTTACGATAGCTGGCTATCGAGACATGGCGAATATCTTACGCAGTAAAAAAATCTATGCCTATATGGCGAATATTGTGTCACGGAAAAATTCTCAGTGACTCAAACTTTTAAGTGGGCTTCAAATTTTTCAGATGTTTGTAAAAACAAAAGAACAACAACCTTTTTCCCCGACTTCAAACGTAAAATGCTAAAAGGATACCGTATTTTATGAACTCATTAAATAAAATAAGTTCAGTAACTGTTTTGTCCAGCATACGGGATTTATAGGTCATTGCTACAGACCATGCTGCGGTTAAACTTGTAAATAACTTTTTGTTCCAACTTTCTATTTTAGTAAGTATTGATTTTATTTCAAATAGACTAATGAAACCTTTGGTTGAAACCTTTTAGTGTTGCAATGCTTAAATAGTGATGCCTCAGTTAGGTATATTTCTGAATACCCTTAGTGTTTTTTCAATTACATGGTGTGGTATGTGAGTGTTTCGTATATTAAAAACCAAAATATTTTAAACGACTCTTAACAAGTTACGACTTTTTTCGTATTTTGGCATAAGTTTCATACAATTTGTGAATGTACACATACAAACTTTTAAAAGGGACCCGCGCCAAGCTTAAGCCAGACATTTTTGTCTCTAAGGTGATCATCGGTTTCGTAATAAGCCGTATCACAAAGTACTTTCTTTGCATAAGCTTTAAATTTTCTATCTGGCATATCAAGAACCGATTCTGGCAATTTATTATAAAAAATTATACAGTTTCCCTTAAACGACTTACTGACTGCTTTCAGCCTATAGTACGGAGTAACTAAATAATTTATATTACGTAAGTTTTTATCCGTAAAATTACCCACTTTATTACAAGGCAATATTTTTTCTTACATACATTCTTCTTTTCTCAAATATGTACTGGAATGGTAAAGTTATTATAAGTATATCAATTATCTTAAAAAATCTCTTACGGAGTCTCTCGAGCCTTATCCGTAAATAAAACGAATTGCCCTTTTTTGCGAAATAAAAAAAAATGTATATCAGCTGAAATCCACCATAGAAGAATCCCGTAAGACATCAGACTATAAAAGTAACTAAAGTAAACTATTCAAACAAAATTTTACCGAAATCTGACACGTCGTTTTAAAATAAAAGCTAGACTACGTTTGTATGGAAAAGTCTGATTCTGGCACGGGTAAGGAACTCTTAAGCGTCCCGTTGCTCTCTCTCGCTCTAACGAATGACGCATCTGAGCGACAGAAAAAGATAGCAGCATAGAAAAGTGCTATATCGTACTGACAGATGAAGCCAAAAGTATGATTCTGTCTGGGGTAAGGGATCAATTAAGTGTCCCATCGCACTCTCTCGCTCTAACGAGTGAAGCTTCTGAGTGACAGAAAAGGATAGCAGAATAGAAAAGTGTTATTCCATGCTGACAGATGTAGCCAACCCGAAGGCTTACCTGATTTGCATTTGGTGGGCGGCAGTGGGCAGGCGCACCGGCCTTCGCAATCGCAGTCGCAGTTGTCCACCGCTGCTGTCCAGGGGGGCGACACTGTCACACCGGGCACCTGGAAAGCCACCTGGTTAGAATACATGTTTACACAGCATTTGGCGAACTCCGTGGCATAGTGGTCACTATGCTATTTCAACCCAGAGGTCCCGGGTTCAATCCACGGTCAGGGCAAGTTGGGAAATGGCCTTTTTCAAATTGCTCCGGGTCTTGGTTGTTTATCTATATAATTATTTGTTATAAAATATAGTATCGTTGAGTTACCTCTTCTACCTCTAATTTACAAATTTGACAAAGAAGATAAAATGGATACCTAAATCAATAAAACATACTACTTTTTTAACAGAAAAGGTGGCTAAGGCTGGTTTCACCGCTATGCGGGAGACCCGCGTACTGCGGGCGCTTTCCGCACTGGTCATTCGTTCCGTACAGCTTTGAATATCAACAAGAAAGTTTCTACGCGACGTGGTGTTATGTCTTTACACCAACATCTCACAAGCAACATCAACATCTCTTCATGTATGGCGCGGGCCAGGGTGACAACCGAAGCCTGCGTACACCAGCCTTAAAAAATACTGAAGTTTTTCCTTACCTTTTGTTCTAAGCTAGGTCCCAGCGTGGTCACTCTCAGCTCACTAGCTTCAACCAACTCGCCTCTCTTGCCATCTGAGATGATATTGATATCAACGTTGCTGACTCCATCTTCGATCAAACTCTTCAACCCATCAACCTCCTTACTCCTCTCACCCGTATACGTATAGTTAGTTCTCTCTGGCAGTGATGTCGTGTGTTTGTCGATATGTTTTTCTCTTACGATAGACTTATTTCTATTGGACGGAGCCACAACTAGCTCAGCGGAAAAAGATACGTCTTTTTGGTATAACACATCTTCTTCTGTGTCGGATGATGGGTCTGGCAACTTTGTGGCGTTTAGTTCTGTAAAAAATAATGAAATTAATCAAGTGAAATCGTCCTGTGGTTACTAGGAGAGTAGAATAGGTCCACTCCAAGTATTCCTGTGGATGTCGTAAAAGGTGAATTAGTAAATACAAGCTAGATTTAGGACTAAACTAGCTAACTAAGCTAACTTAGCTAGTTTTATTAAGAAGATTAAACTGTTATTTTAATTCTTTAATTCTAATTTAAATCTAATAAAAAATACCTTTTTGATTTAGGACTTATTAAATTATTTTATAAAATATCCTGACTTAAATAAAGTTAAATGTAAATCACTCATTTATGTATCATGTATTGTAGAAGATATGTGTATATCTATTATTGTAAGTAAATACGTATATATAATATGTATATATCTTAATTTTTTGTGCAATTACATAATCATTAGCTTTAGCACGTAAGTATTGTAAAATTTTCCACCCCACTGTTGTGATTTCCTCTGGTTGTAGGGTTGAGTGGAAGAGACCCTAACAGGTATAAGTTCGCCTTTATACTGTTGTGTTTTTTGTATTTTTATTTGTTGCTTTTTTATATACAATAAAAAATGTACAATACAACATTTAGCCTTATTGAAAAGCCGGACGCTTAAATATCCGTCCTGCCTGCCCCGCATCTCCCTGAGACGTAGGCTCTACGTACCTAGACAGCCGTAGCCGTCCACCTGCAGCTCGAACCCTGGACTGCAGCCGCACTCATAAGTACCGTCGTGGAGCTCCCGACATAGTTGCTCGCAGGGGCTGCCTTCTCCGCACCTCCCTGAAACAAAAGGACGTATGTTAATCATCATCATCATCAGGTCTTTTAGTCTCCACTGCAGGAGTACGACCCTCTCTGTACTACCAGAGCCATACTTGGCCAGAGCAGCCAGAAGATTTGGCCTACACTCTCCACGCTGGCCAGACGGGTTGGAGAGTTCTCACTGATGTTTTTAAGCTTTGTATAGCTTGTATTCCCTAAGTCGCCTTGTACGACATCCACGGGAGGACTTGGAGTGGCCCTATTTTACTCTGCCAGAAACCACACCGCTTAGTTTTAGCATAGTTTGTTAATATGTATATTCTACTAGCTGTGCCCGTGGGCTTCGCTCGCCGTGGGAATTTTGGGATAAAAAATCCTATGTCCTTCCCTGGGTATCAAACTATATCCATATCATATTTCATCTAAATAGGTTCAATGGTTAAAGCGTGAAGTGGTAACAAACAAATATACAAAGTCACTTTCGCATTTATAATATTAGTAGGATATAATAGAATTTAGGTAGATGACTGGGTCAAAAATAAATCATTCGGTATGGTTCATAAAATATGGTTCATTTTCGTTTAAACACCCAGAAGTGCATTGATAGACAATTTCATTCTTATTACCCTAGACTTACGATTCATGTCACTAATTCACCACTCCGAAGTTGTCGCCGCGCGCATAGTAATGTCACAGAATAAATACTTATAATGTTGGTATATTTTCGATACCTTAACGAGGAGTGACACAGGCCTGTTTGTAGTAAGTATGTAGTTAATTGGCCCTAAAATAAACTTGTTAGCTACCAATACGTCACCGGGTTTATAAAGGTTTGCAGGGTTTGCAAATAGCCGGCAGAAAGGAGCGAACGTTTGACCCAAAATGTATGATAAATGAGCGGCCTGCGAGAAGCGAGCCAGCCTACATCTTGGCCTATCTTTTTGTATGTAACCCGCTGCACGCCCTAGTTTCGTTCGACACTTTTTTTTATAAAAAGTTTCTTTATTAAAATGATTAAAAATAACAGGCCAAATGCGAGTTCGACTCGCGCACAAAGGGTTACCCAGTTCAATTAAACGACTGCCCAAAAAAAATTGTCTCTACCAATACCCCATTTACCCAAATCTGGCGTGCAATTTTTATGTGTTAGCTTTGAACCGTGAAATCCGAATCAGTATTTCACAGAATTAGATGTTGCGTGATTTTTGACGCTGTCAGCAAGCATTTAGTATTCTCGCATGTCTCGATGTCATGTTCACGAGTACATATGCGTTCGTGAATATCATGGTAGAATAAAACAAGGTATTCCCTTCCCGAGATGGAACTTGACTACGTCACGAAAGTGTTGCCACTGGTTGTTCTTTTCAGTAAATTTAAGGACTTTCTCAATTAGTTCACGAATATTTAAAAAAAAAATTAAGTAACTTAGCTATTTAGTATCTCGCGATTCTCGCGTGATTCATGAATTCAATATTTTATAAATTGATATAATGGATTATTAATTCGAAATTGGTTTAAAAAGTTCAAAAATGCATTACGCTCGGGTAATTAAATTTTACACAGTGGCAGCACATCAAACTGATGACGTAGTCAAGTTCTACCTACGTCATCAGCTGTCACGGGAAGAGAATACCTTGTTTTATTGTACCATGGTGAATATGATATCCGATATCATAGATCCTCTCGATTCGAGAGTCGAGACTCATTAGAGTATATAGGTACGCACCTATTTTGTTACATATTCGCACTGTTAGAAAGAACATCAAAATCAAAATGTTCATTTGGCAGAATAAATAAACTCACATACTTGTTCAAAAAAGGTTATCGTTCCACTGAACGTGTATAATATATATTCCTTTTCATTTCAAATCCGAAATCCGTGAAACCCACAGCCTGTGAAATGATAAAAGTGTCGTCCGCTAATCGCCTGTGGATACTTGTTGATTCGAACCCGAACACAAAGGTAAAGGGATGTGAACTGGGTCAAAAATATACTATTTTATTCAGTCCGTCAACTAAATTATTCGAAAATAAGAACCCATATTTTTTCGTTTAGAAAAGTATTTAAAATTCACTAAGATACAAAACTTCGAAGTTTTGGTAGTGGTAATTTACGTCACCATTGGTAAAAATCGTAGATAATCGTGAAGACACGCAAAATTTTAATGCGCTGTATCTTTGTCATTATTAGCTAATGATATAAAAGAAAAAATACGTATACCATTCTTTTTAGGGTTCCGTAGTAAACAAGGAACCCTTATAGTTTCGCCATGTCTGTCTGTCTGTCCGTCCGCGGTCCTACTCAGATACTATAAGTACTAGAAAGCTGTAAATTGGTTAGGATATGTATATTCATCATGGCAAAAAAGTCGTAAAATAAAATGTGGTAAAAAAAATTGTTTTAGGGTAGCTGCCATACATGTAAAGAGGTAGTCAATATTTTATTTCTTGACAAACACATTGTGTGGGGTATCGTTGAATAGGTCTTTCAAAATTATTATGAGCTTGTAAACACCACTTTTCGATTTAGGGATCCATTTCTGAAATATTTGGGTTTAAAGTGTAAATTTTCGTTGGAGTCAAGTGTCCCTCCCCTCTATCTACTAAACGGTTATATATTGCCACGTGAAAAAATCACAGCTATAGTGTATATAATGTAGTTTCAAGAAAAACTATCAGAGCTAAGTAGGGTTTACAAATTAAAAAGTTACAGGCGATCAACTTATAAAATGGACTCAGAAAATGAAAATTTCATACAAATTTAATAGATAATTTGTTTTTAGACGTTTTTAGTGGCATGAACTCAAAGTTGGCATTCGTAAGTACGGAACCCTACACTGCGCGTGACCCGACACGCACTTGGCCAATTATTAATAATCTATCTATAATAAGTCAAAAAAAATTTAGCCCACGTCACTATTGCGGTCCGTGGTTTGTTGCTTTGTTGGGCTGTCAATATTATCACGGTTAGGGTATATATATATAAGGTCTAACAAAATATGCTGAAACTATTTTAAGGGTATATTCAGTCCGTGATAATGAACTACTTATCTCAAGGAACAAATGTCGAAATATGAGAAATTATTGGCTTACCATATAAACTCGCATCAGCTGATCGGTCAACTTAAAACGGGACGGAGGCCGATAATTACTTTTCATATTTCGATACGTGTTCTTCGAGGAAGTTGTTCAGTATCGCATGGGTTGAATTCACCCTCAAAGTAGTTTCAGAATATTTTGCTAGAATTTAAAATAGCTACAGTTTTATTACAAAGTCCTGAATATGATAGCGGACAGGATGGATGCAGCCATCTTCAGGAAGTTCACTGAGTTGCAAGTTTTAACATGTCACTCAGTGAATCTGTAGTTGATGGGATTATAATTATAACTTTTTGCTCAACTTTCTTTCACATATAAAATTTGTTTGTTTAATTGTCTTTAATTGTCTGAAAATTAATGATTTTTATTTTATTTATTGTTTGAGGGCGACGGTCTGCGAGCGATGAGGTGCCGGCGTTGCTCGTGAAAGTTTCCACAGCATCATGCAGCATGCTCCCAATGACATAGTCCTATGGCCTTTGTCACATCCAACGTTCCCTGCGTGCTAGAGCCGCCACGCCTAGCGGAAAAGAACGGACGACTATTGAATCAATTTTGACAGATTTTGAAAAATAAAAACGTAGAGACAAGCCTTAATAGGAAGGATGACAGGAGACCTGACGGGCTGGGCTGACTAGTCCGTGGAAGCACGGCAGATGCCTGATATGAGACTAATTACTATAAAGGCTTGTCTCACAAATTGAATTGGTAAGAAAAAAAGGGTAGGCAAGGATTCGAGTTTGTATGAAAGCCTAAAATTACTTTTCATATTTCGATACGTGTTCCTTGGGGAAAGTTGTTCATTGTGATAGACTGAATTCACCCTTAAAATAGTAAAAATATTTTGATATGTTTTATTATACCATATATGTTTTGAAATAAATACCTACGAAATTTATAATTTCGATCGGAATAAAAATACGAATATCGTAAATTTATATGTAATGATCGTTATTAAAATGTAATTATTCCAAATGTATTATTTCTATCAAACAATACGCACCCGAAAAAATTATTTATTTACTTTTACCCATAATTCACATGAAAACTAATTAAATAGCTGTCAATAGCACGAATCGAAATCTATTTGTAGAGTGTAGTTCTTATTTGGACCAATAAACATAGGTGTCAGTCGAGTGAGAGGAGATCAAAGGGGGTTTATATTAAAACGAACGCTCACGTAACGGGTTATAGGCTTTGGTACAAGTCAGGAACGATAAGCTTATTTAAACTGAGTAGGTAACTTTTTCTCGTATTGGTCTAATAATTGACTGGCTGAGAATGACATAGCATAACGTTCAGTTTTTGAACACTTTTTATCATCATCGTCATCAGGTCTTTTTGTCTCCACTGCAGGAGCACGACCAGAGCCATACTTGGCCAGAGCAACCAGAGGATTTTAGAATACATTCTCCTCACTGGCCAGACGGATTGAACACATTTTGTATGAGCAAGAAATTTAAATAACTAAAACATCAACGGTCAATAAAAAGACTAACATGCTGTCCCGGTCCCACAAAAAGTGGGATAATATAAAATGGAAACAGTAGAAGCAGTGGTCAATAAAAAGAAAAAACATGGACTTAAGAGCTATTTCAATGTGTAGTTGATTTCTTTCTTCCTTTACAGCTTATATCATTATACAGCTGGACAGGCCTCATTCAAAAGGGAGGTGTTGCCTATCACCACGTGTAGATGGAAGTAGCTATAAAATGGTAGTAACCATTGACATATTTTATATAAGAAATGTGCAAGAAGCTTGCGATATATAGCGATGAATACCTAATAGACTCGACAAGGCACCCGGCTAGGCTAGATTACACACTCGTACGGTATAATAAATAAAGATTATGAGTTTAGGAAATATAATCAAAGATATAGACAGGTTGAAGGTGCTATACCTTCAAATTGTCTTTTTGGCCCCGTGTTTACTTTATAAGTACGGCTTCTGTGACCTATACGCGGGAACTTAGCAAATAAGTACTTCTTCTTCTTCTTCTTATCGTGTGTGTTAGTGACTAACACTAGTGTCAGAGTTTTTAAACCGCCTTAAAGGCCGAAGCACGGATCATCTTACTTATTAGGACAATCAGGTGATCGGCCTACAATGTCCTTACCAAACTAGGACAACAACACAAAGTCGTTGCCCCCGCCGGGAATCGAATCCGCGACCTGCGGGTATGAGCCGAACGCTCTAACCACTACACCACGGAGGCAGGTAGCAAATAAGTACTTAAGTGTTAGCACGCTAATCGCTCCGCTCACATTTTGTACCACAATTCAATCGCTGGTAATGAAATCAACGCGCTCGATGAGTCGGTTAACACCAGTGACTGGCCACCTTTATGGGTAGTGTAAAATGGTTTATCGTCATAGAGCTGTTTATCAATAGCACGTTAACACTATTTTCTAGTTTATCGTAGCGTAAGTGACTTAATTTTTATATTATCGTAGTTTAAATAATCAAACGGGAATTGACGTTACCGAGAAATGAATGCCACACCTACCACTAGCACGTATTATATCCTAGAGTAGGTATTTTCAGGAGGTAGCTATTTTTCTGTTTACCTAACTCCTATTCGAAACGTTAGACGTCAAACGTTTCAAATAGGCTCCAACCAGTCTGCAGCCACGAAGGATCTAACTCCTATCCGAAACGTTTGACGTTTTGACGTTTTTACTAAATTCTTAGTAAAAATAAAACGTCTAACGTTTCGAATAGGAGTCAGATCTTTCGTGGCTGCAGACTGGCTGGAGTACAGCGAAGGATGTTACTCCTATTCGAAACGTTAGACGTCTAATATAAATCTATTATTGTGGAATTAGTTCCGATCCCGCAAACGAGGTATTCCACTTATAGCACCTTACGAATAATTTAACGAAAAAACTTAGAATGTACCAGCTGCTTCTTTTCCCGCGCAGATCGTAAAAGCCGATCGAGGGAATGGGCAAAAATGCGAATCATTTTAACAGGCGATGCGGCTAGCAACCCGTCACTGTATTGATTGCTTTTCCATCTTCTCGCCCACCATGACGCTAAAAGTGGCTTTTGAGTCTTGCGGCCCTAGGCTCTGCATAGAGCCGCAAGACCCAAAATGCTCTGTCTGCCCCATTAGGGATAAAGACGTGATAGTATGTATGTATGTATGTATGAATAGCACCTGGCCTATTCCACGAACAGTACCTAAGATTCGCAGGTGCTCTTCATGGACTTAAATTTAATTATACACTTTTGCTGTTATTAGTATTACGGGACTTACCGCGATTAATATCGTTTTTTGCCAGATATTTCGACGGCCCTTCTGCCATCATGGTCGCTGGCCGACTGATATTAATCGCGGAAGTCCCGTAATACTTATAACAGTAATTGTCACCGTGAAACTCTAAAATCATATATACACTTTTGTCCTCGAAGAGCACTTATGATTTAGCAGCTAGAAACTGCGTCAAGGATCTTCGTATAAAAAAGTTGCTATTTTTCATAGTACATCAAAAAAAATTATTCTATACACTAATACATAGTGCAATATGCTTATAAACATCAGTAGGACCTCTCCAACACGTCTGGCCAGCGTGGAGAGTGTAGGCCAAATCCTCTGGCTGCTCTGGTCAAGTGTGGCCCTAGTAGCACAGAGAGGGTCGTGCTCCTTTAGTGAAAACTAGGAAGACCTGATGATGATGATGATGATGAATATAATAGAGACGGCAGTTAAAGTCCAGAAAAATGCTTGAGTATCAATGTTGAGAATGCACAACCTCATACGCTCAGGTTATTATGAGGCGTGCAATATACACACAGAAAAGACATTAAAATGTACAATGTCTTATCGTCTAAGTTTGCGTGGATAGTTTATAGACGCGGCCAAATCAAGTATTCCTATTTGAGCTAAAGAAAATATTTATTTATCGCTCAAAATGTGATTCCATTTATATCTACGAAGGATATAACTCCTATTCGAAACGTTAGAAGACGTAACAAAAAAGGTTAGTGTTAAGCTCCGTTCAAATATATTAGTTCTGAATTTACGATCCCACAAACTGTGTTTCGCAAAAGAACTTTGTTTAAAAAAAAAAGTAGTATGTTTCAAGTAAGTAAAACTTCATGGTACATAAAAACTATTAAGAAGAAAAGACATTAAACATCTTTCGTGTTATTGGTTCAAGTTGCTTGGGACTTCCCAAGAGTTTAGAGGCGGCCAAATCAAGTATTCCTATTTGCGCGTAAGAAAATATTTATTTATAATTCAAAATATGATTCCACTCGTACCAAACCAACGCACAACATTATGGCTGCTTCCATTCCATCAAGTCAGACACTGACTAATTGCGAACAATATAATACGGGTAATGCGAAAATGGGCCCAGTGCCAGCGATTTTTACTCAGGAAAATGAAAGCTATTTATTGTAGTATTTACCGTAAAAGACTAAGAGTACCTACTTGTTATAATACTTACAAATTATAGCAAAGACAAATATCCTAGACCCTTGACCATCTGAAAGGAATTATCTTCGCTTACCCGGGTATAGAACCAACGGTGGTTTGGAAGCAAAACTGTGTTTTATCTATCTGTTTCTGCGTAGGAAAGCGTAGGACACCAACCCACGAGGTGGTCTGACAACCTGATCAAGGTCGCTAGAATGCGCTGGATGCAGGCCGCTTTAGATCGGTCATTTCAAAAATCCCTGGGAGAGACCTATGTCCAGCAGTGGACGTTATGCGGCTGAAATGATGATCATGACGATCTATGGCTCCTATCTCCTTGTTCTTCTTTTCGTGTCATAAAGGTTAGCGCTTAGTGCAGCTGGTGGGGCACGATGGGCAAGAAAGGAGATGTGACATAGTCTGGTCGCTATGGCCACACTGGCACTGTATTGCAGATTTATCAATGTAACGCCATCGGGCTGAATAATAGTCGAAGCTAGCTACGACTATTATTTGGCCCAATGGATTGGAACTAACCTGATAGTTTTCTGTTTAATGCAAAATGGTAGCAGAAGTGGCGGCCTTATTTGAAATAATTTGTTTAAAAGTAAATATGGTGATAATAAAAAAATTGGCTGCCAAAAATCTACAGAAAGGCTTTAAATTTAAATTATTTTATGAATAACCTTTAAAAGTATTTTTGATAATGCGTCTAGTTTTAAAACTAGATGGACTTACGCAATTCTCTGGCCAAGTTTGGCTCTGGTAGTACAGAGAGGTTCGTGGCCCTGCAGTGGAGACAAAAAGACCTGATGATGATGATGATGTCATTATTGGTATAATTAGGTACCTACTATTGCTATCAGTATAAGTGACAGTATTTCTCAACATTGCGAAACAACCGCTTAGCAAAAAAAAAAAACATTTATCATAAAAATATTTATCGGTTGTCTGGAAGAAATCGCTTTTAGCGATAAGACCGCCCCTTGTACATTTATATGTTTTTTTCTGTGTATATTTGCATAAATATAAACTTTTTGGTGTACAATAGTTAGTACTTTTATTGCCGCTTAAACTGGGACCTCACCTCATGCAAACCGTAAATTCGTTTTCAAGAAAAAAATACCGACTGTAATGGCGCCGGGCACGAACGTTGTAAACTTCCTTCGGTTCATTAATTAGGTAATACTTGCGACTGTACAATGGACGCCTTAATGACGAAGTTGAAAGAGAAAATTATGTGGACTTTATTAAAAACACAAAGGAAACGAGAAAAGCGACGGGAACTTTTAATAAACGAGTATATACTGAATAATTTGGTTAAAACTTGTAGCATGCTCCTGGGGGAAGATTTATCCGCTAGGCATAGTGATGCGCCTGGGCTGCCTGGAGCAACACGGCACAAAATTAATAATAATATTACACACGGAACGGAAACTCGCACCGTCCCCCGCAATCTGGCGTTCCCGCAACCCCTACCCCGCTCTTCGGCCTTGTAAGCGCCTGTAAAACAGGGTTATTGCTAGTCGCACGTTAACATTACGCGAGTCACTTAGGATTATTAAATCATAATGGTAGAAACTGCACACATTATCATTGTTTATCCACGGAAAACAATAAAGAACAAAAATTTTATAGATTTCCGAGTGATGAAAACAGGTAAGCAAAGCATCAAATTCTGTGGTGGCGACCCTGATTGTTTAACTCATACATTTGACGCGTGCACAGACAAATTGTTTCGTTTGTAGTAGTACTAGGTATATTGTTAGTCCGTTTCTATGAAGTGCCATACCTGTGACAGTGTATTGTCGGAGTCGGAGATGAATTGGACGAACACTGATATCGAAATGTAGGGTACTGACTGTGAGCGCCATCTCGTAGTCTTTTTATGAACTATGTTCATCATCATCAGGTCTTTTTGTACTACCTGAGCCATACTTGGCCAAGCAGCCATAGGACTTGGCCTACACTCTCCACGCTGGCCAGACGGGTTGGAGAGGTCTTATTGATGTTTATAAGCTTTGCTTAGCTTGCAATTGTTCCTCGTAGTGTCGTAGAGGTCCCCACTAACTTACTAAACTGAGAATATAGAGGAGGACCGAGAAAGAGAAGGAAATAATAAGTGATAGGATATAAGGGAGCGATATTATCTTTACAAGAATTCAAGATAGGTCTACGTAAGCAAAGTCGCGGCCAGTAGCTAGCTGTAAGAAAAGTCTAATGAAGATTGATGAAGCGAAAAAACTTTAAAAGTGTGCTTCCTTTAAAAATGTGCTTTCAAAAGTTCTTCGTGAAAGTTGATTAATTTTGGATTAAAAGATGAAGTAAGTAAGTATAGGTACAGTCCTCAAGGCGTATGCTCATCTTTGCATTAGTGTAAGTGAGCGCAAAAAATAGAGTCAGTCAACAAAATTACATAAAAATAGAAATTAAGATTTATTAGAAATGAATGTACTTTTTGAACAGAAATAAACCATTTTGATTATTTTAAAAATACGATATTATGTTATCTAATCTATTTTATTATATTATTTATTATTAATGTTAGTTTATTTCACTAATAATTAAAATACAACAACACTCCAAAGGTGAAGCTGAAGGCGAAAAGTGCGCGGCAAGGCGATCGCATGCGAGTGTCGTGCCGCGACTCAGGTCGAGTTTCTAAAACCAGTTTTTAAACCGGCATGGGCCGGGCCGATGTGTCACCTACTTCACAATTTTTAATGCGAACCTCAATAAATAGAACCGTCGGCAGACAGAACCCAGGGCCTCCAGACCAAAGGACTTCTTTAGCGTGATGGTGGAAAAAGAATCAAAATATTATTATATTATAACATGATTTGCATTTTTGCCTATTCCGTCGATCGGCTTTTACGATCTGCGCGGGAAAAGAAACATCTGGTAAATTCTAAGTTTTTTATTTTCTCCCATGCTGGTCTGGGAGAAATAAAAAAACTTAAAAAGCTGCTTCTCTTCCCACGCAGATCGTAAAAGCCGATCGAGGGAATGGGCAAAAATGCGAATCATGTTAACAGGCGATGCGGCTAGCAACCCATCACTGTATTGATTGCTTTTCCATCTTCTCGCCCACCATGACGCTAAAAGTGGCTTTTGGGTCTTGCGGCCCTGGGTTCTGCATAGAGCCGCCAAGACCCAAAATGCTCTGTCTGCCCCATTAGGGATAAAGACGTGATAGTATGTATGTATGTATGTTATTTTCTCCCTGACCAGCATGTTGCTAACCAAATTAACAAACCCCCAACTGTCAAGAAGTCAAGAACGCCATCTAGTGATGAGTAGCGGTATTACCGATTCGACTTGATATCCGAATCGTAATTATGTTTTTGCTAGGGCAAGCCTGACTATAACGTTTTTCATCAAACAAAGCTAAGAACCACCATAAGGAAACTTGCTTACACTTTCATGAAAAAACCGAAAAACGGTCTATTCGTTCGAGCGCTACGAAGGCACAGACAGACCGAAAGACGTTAGACTCAAACTTACTTTTTGTCGGTCGGTCTACTACAAACACTCTTTTTGTCGGGGGTTAAAAATTATACTCAATACGCTATTTTCCAACAAGTCAAATCAGCAACTTATTTCTAAACCTCAAAACAAACAGTTTCTATGGGATTTTGTATGAAATACAGGCAGATGACGTCATAGATTTTTGGAGTCAAATAGCGCTCTTATTATCAGTTTTTCTACAATAATAAATTTAAAATAACGTTAAAATGGATATGTTCAAAGACAAGTGACATTATTTTGCGATGCTTTATATTTTTATTAGTACAAAATAATTTATTTTTGACTTAGGAAAGTACCCAATTATTTATTTCCGACCAGTCTACTGCAGTCCAAACAAATTTATGTGTACGTTATTATTTATGTATGTGTACCTACCCGCTATAAATACTCATAAACGTTTAATTCAACCCCTGTCTCAAACTGTTAGGGGTTCTGATGAATGGTCCCAGAGGTACCTAGTTAAATTATTTACAATTCGTACGAAAAATCTCTTACTTTTCATTTCAACAAGTTGGTTGTTGATTTTTGGGAAATTTATTAACAGGCCGAATTTTTTTATTTGCCTTGTCAAATTGATTATCAATATCAAAATGAACTTACACGTATTTTGTCGGGAATACGTGAATTTTCGGGGGCCCAGTGCTGCCCATTTGAAAGAAATTATTTGAAAGGAAACGGAGATATTATATAAAACTAGCTGTGCCCGTGGGCTTCGCTCCCCGTAAGAATTTCAGGATAAAAACTTTCCTATGTCCTTCCCGGATCTTAAACAATATCCATAGAAAATTTCATTTATATCGGTCCAGCCGTCCACGCGTGATGCCGTGTCCAAGGGAAATAAGGATTTATTTTTATATATGTAATGAAAATTAAAATGAAAAATGTTTTATTTATATAAACAGTAATGATCGTACAAAACTAGGTGTTGGAGTATCCTTTTAAGCTATCAAAGATGTCTGTGCCAGGAAGCTCCGCTCTTCTTTATTTACAACTAGCTGTACCCGCGGGCTTCGCTCCCCGTGGGAGTTTTTGGAATACAGAGTAGCCTATGTCCTTCCCCGAGTTTCAAACTACATTCATACCAAATTTTATCCAAATCAGTTCAGTAGTTTAAGCGTGAAGAGGTAACAAACAAATATACAAACTCACTTTCGCATTTATAACATCAGTAGGATAGGATTTGCTTTAAGATCATGTGAACAAATATAAAAGTCAGGAGCAACTTTACATAAATAAATTAATGTAAAATTTGTTCTGACTTTTTTTCATAAAATAAACATTTTATTTGTAAAGTTAATTGTATTTAAGTGATCGTAGGCAGCGCGTAATAATTGAGTGGGCACCTTGTTGATAATTTTTCCATTTTCCGCGCACGTAAATTCGATACCGGCGAAATACGAGCGTTCCAATATGACGCCGTTTCGTGTTTTTCACTATTTCGTTTCATGAAAAGAGTTTTTGTGTACAAGTGATATTCTGTGATGAATTAAGTACCATGTTTTGTATTTTTAAATTAAAAAATATTTAACAATGCTAAGAGTTCATCATTCATACAAAAAATGAGCCAAGTGCGAGTCGGGCTCGCACATGAAGGGATCGGTACCATTTTCTATAAAAAATACGTTTGTTGAATTGCCCAACTTTAATATTTATTTTATTCTGTTTTTAGTATTCATTGATAAAGCGAAAACCACAGAAATATTATCTGCCTGTGGCGAAAACAGAAATGCACTTTCTTTATAAATTTCAACTGTTTAGCTCAGCCTTATCTATAAAAAATCACATTTGTTGTATGGGAGCCACTTAAATATTAATTTTATTCTGTTCTTAGTATTTATTGTCATAGCGGCCACAGAAATACATCATCTGTCAAAATTTCAACTGTCTAGGTACCACGGTTCATGAGATACAGCCTAGTGACGGACAGACAGAAGAGTCTTAGCGGAGTCCCGTTTTTTACATTTTGGGTACACGGAATCCTAAAAAAAAATCGTCAAAAGTATAGATTTTTACAATTAACTGACATTAATGTGGATTTGTACAGAAAACAATGAAACTAAAAAATAATAACCAAATTGTAAATATTTTTTCGAAACTAAAAACTGATTTCATCACCAAACTACCCAACCGATTTTGATAAAATTTCTATGGAACCACTTTGCAAGTATACCTTGTCAAACAAAAGAATTTTCCAAATCAGTCTAGGCGTGTTCGAATAATCAGTTAACATACATAAAATAATTGGCCAAGTGCGTGTCGGGCCACGCGCAGTGTAGGATTATTAATTCTGTGGTGTAGGGTTCCGTAGTTGTAAATGCCAACTTTGAGTTCATGCCACTAAAACGTCTAAGTAACTATTGAATTTGTATGAAATTTTCCTTTTCGAGTACATTTTATAAGTTGATCGCCTAAAACTTTTTAATTTGTTAACCCTACTTAGCTCTGATAGTTTTCCTATAAACTACATTATATAAACTATATCTGTGATTTTTATCACGTGACCATATATAACCGTTTAGCAGATAGAAAAATGGTTTTCCCAAGCTCACAATATTTTTGAAAGACTCATTTAACGATACCCCACACAATGTGTTTGTAGAGAAAAAAAATATTGACTTCCTATTTACTGGTATGGCAGCTACCCTAAAAAAATTGTTTCCATATTTTATTTTACGACTTTTTCGCCATGATTAATATACATATCCATGTCAAATTACAGCTTTCTAGTATCTACTTATAGTTTCTGAGTAGGACCGCGGACGGACAGACAGACAGACAGATAGGCATGGCGAAACTATAAGGGTTCCTTGTTTACTACGGAACCCTAAAAAGATATAAATTAATAACCTCCTCCTTTTGGATATCGGTATAAAAAATCTGGTACGAACAAGTCAAAATTACACAGTATTATTAATTAGCGAAGGCCCGTCGAGCCCACGGTCTGTGCACTGCACGCACCGCCGGCCGGTTTAATTATTCATTCAATTTGGCCGGATAATAACTCCATTGTTCTGGACAATGGTGCAAAATCTGGTAGGTAGCCCGACACCCGTGATTTTCAAGTTTTGATTTTTAACCGCCGATAAAAATAGAGGTGTTATAAGTCAGTCTGTCTGTCTGTGGCATCGTAGAGCCCGAACGGATTTCGCTGTGGTTTTCTACATGAAAGCAAGTTCCCTTGCACCTGGTTCTTAGCTGTGTTTGACGAAAAATCAGTTCAGCCGATTAAATTGTATTGTATTTTATTGTAAATTCTTTATTGTACATAAATTGACACAAGTTAAACATAGATGAAACACAACAGTACACGTACAAAGGCGGACTTATCCCTGTTATATCTGACTTATTTCAATTAAAATTCAAATTGGTCGGATAATAACTCCATTGTTCTGGACAATGGTGTCAATCTGGTAGGTAGCCTAACACCCGTGATTTACAAGTTTTGATTTTTGATACCCGATGAAAAAAGGGGTATTATAAGTTTGTTTGATGATAATGTGTGTCGGTCTGTCTGTCTGTCTATGGTATCGAGTAGCTCTCGAACGAATGGACTGTTTTCGCTGTGGTTTTATATATGAAAATAAGTTCCCTTGCACCTGGTTCTTAGCTGTGTTTGACGAAAAATCAGCTCAGCCGATTAAAATTCAATTTGGATAAACTCCATTGTTCTGGACAATGGTGCAAAATCTGGTAGGTAGCTCAACACGTCAAGTTTTGATTTTACATCCCCGACAAAAATAGGTGTGTTAAAGGTTTGATGATAATGTCTGTCGGTCTATCTTTTTAAAGTTTATTCAACACTTTCTTTGTCTTTGTCACTTTTTTGCTAGTCGTGTGTGCTGCCATCTCTGTTTGCCTACCCGCAACTCCAGTTTTGCCTACTTACGTAATTTTCTGCAGAAAAACAGACTTTTTACAGGTGCGCAGACCAATTCCGTCCAATATACTAATTATTTTCTTTCGCCATTGTCGTTATAGCACAGAATACATAATAGTACCAGTTAAAGTAGATGCCTACCTAAACAAACAATGAACCAGCATTCAAAATGTTTTTAACTTTCTTTTTTGATAAATTAATTTGAAAAGTCGCACAGGCAAGATCAATATAATTTCAGTACTTTAGTACTTACTTTATTCTTAATCTTTTCCTATAGACTATCACTTCGTATAAACTTACTTACACTGACGTTGAAAAACTACACTTAAGTATATCCAAAACTACAAGATCAATAAAAAAAGAAGCTCTTAAACCAACCGTTCACCACTTTAGAGCGCTCGTTCTAAAACCAATTTGGTTTGCGGCTTCCTTTGAACGGAGATATAATTCTATCTAAAGAGAGCGGAAAATACGAGTATAACTCGTGAATCGAGCTCGGCTAGGTTTAAAAGGATACCTACCTAGTCATTGCCACTGACATGATATCAATGGACATAAAAAAATTGCTTCCAAGCTGATCTGGACTAAAAGAAATAACCAAGTGCGAGTCGGACTCGCGTACGAAGTTTCGTATTTTTTATTTATAAAAATTCACGTAAGTTGTATGGGAGTCCCACTTAAATATTTATTTATTTTTGGAAACACCACATAAATAGTTATTTTATTCTGTTTTTAGTATTTGTTGTTATAGATGCAACGGAAATAATAATCTGTGAAAATTTCAACTGTCTACTACTATCATGGTTCATAGATACAGCCTGATGACAGACGGACAGCGGAGTCTTAGTCATAGCACAGAGTAATAATATACTACGTACAAGTAATAGGGTTCCGTTTTACCCCGACAAGCACTTGGCCGATTATACTTATTTACCTTAATCTAACATATTACTATAAAATCAATACAAATAAAAAGGCACTAAAGTTCGGTACTTAAAATGTTTTACTATAGTATTCTTTCTTTAGTTCATTTCATTCACATCAATGTAGGTACAGTCAGCCAAAGAGATACCTGGGCCGGCCCTCTACATATATCTTGATTTTTCTCATGAAAATGTACATTCAGAAAGATTTTAATAAAGTCTTTTTCAATATACATTTTCATGGCTTCCTGAATTTTCCGGGGTGCAGTGCTGTGCTTCGCATATTAGCCAAAAGTTTTCGTTTTTCACAAATGTGCGTAGAAAAAAATCACTTTCTCACTTTAAACTGCAAACAGTAGTTCATAAAATGGTTTGAATGATTATCTTGGTCTTGGTCAAGTCAAAATTTCAAATGATATATCCGTTTCCTTTTAAATAATTAAAATTAATTACCTAATTTCAAATACCGTGTGGTTTCCGGCAGAGAAGAATAGGGCCAGTCCAAGTCCTCCCGTGGATGTCGTAGAAGGCGACTTAGAAAATACTAGCTAACATCAGTGAGACCTCGAACCCGTTTAGCCAGCGAGGAGACTGTAGGCCAAAGTCATCTGGCTGCTCTGGCCAAATATGTCAATTGTACTATACAGAGGGTCGTGCTCCTACAGTGGAGACAAAAAGACCTGATGATGATGGTGAAAAATTTCAAATGGGAGAAACACTGGACTCCGAAAAATTCATGTACCCCCTTAAGTTTAAGAGGAAATTCAAGATACAGGCAGAGGGTCTGGTCAGGTATCTCTTTACTGACTGTACCTGATATCTCGTGAATCGAGTTCAAAACAGGCAAAAAGGTCTTCAAAAAACACTTTTCACACCTGTGACCGCGTTCCAGCCCTGTGATATTTTTTCATTTACTTACCTAAAGGAAAAATATCAGTGAATTTCCCGGGGAAATATCGAGTGACGTGGCGAGAATTAAACTTTCGTTTTTGTGATATTTCGTTGGAGTTTTGGACCTTAGAAACCACTCCAATGATTAAGTATGTTTTCTCGATTCCCCTTTATACCTAGGGTAATCGAGGCAAGAGGCATTAAAAATAGAAAAATCGAGCTAGCTAGTTTTCATTCTCGGAGAACCTAGTTTTCTCCGTTATTTTCATTGAACAAACCTCGGTGGGCCTTTTAAGTTTTACCTGAATTTTTCAGTTTTCGTGAACTTACATCGTTGGTCAATATTTTAATAATACCTAATAGTCCAAATACCAAATAAAAAAATAAACAAATTTTGCTTTTCTTTCATGGCTAAATATCTATTATTTTTACCTAGGTATATCAAAATGCTCTGTCTGCCCCATTAGGATAAAGGTGTGATATATGTATGTATGTATAAATAAATAAATATATAGGGACAAATAACACTGATTGAGCTAGCCCCAATGTAAGTTCGAGACTTGTGTTATGGGATACTAACTCAACGATACTATATTTTATAACAAAACATCCAAGACCCAGAACAATTTGAAAAAGGCCATTTTTCAACTTGCCCTGACCGGGTATCGAACCCGGGACCTCTTGGTGGCGGACTAGCATTGTGACCACTACGCCACGGAGGTCATCAAGTATGTATGTATAATATTTTTTTTTATTTTTTTTTTGAGTTCGAAAATATATTTGCTTTTCTATATTTAATTATGTAACAATTTTTTTTTGCTCTTCGATTTTTAACTTTGATGAGCTTCTTGATTTTTAGTTTTTAGTATATAATTAAAAAATAAACCAAAAGTTTTTTTTTAAGTATAGTAAACTCGCGTGAAGAAATATAAATATCTTTGCGTCCATAATTTACAAGCGCGAAAACTGACGGTATCAAACATTAGGCAGTAGGCACTGCACTAAAACTGCACTAGGCAATATACACTAGGCAGCAGGCACAAAACAAAAAGAATAATGTTCCCAGATTGTTCCGTTTTACGTAATAACGCTATTGTTATTTTATTACGCACTGAATTTTTATTGAGGATAGACGCGCGCCATAAAACTGTATGGGATTGGCGACCAAATGAAACACGCCCCGATATTTTTGCGGGACGTTGAATCTGTTTGGCTGTCGAATTTTATTATTTATTCTATTACTTGCTGCCAATGCTGCCATGCAGGCCTGGGACGCGTGGTTTTCGGCAGAGAAGTAGAATAGGGTCACTCCAACTCCTCCCGTGGATGTCGTAGAAGGCGACTTAGGGAATACAAGCTAAACAAAGCTTATAAACATCAATGAGACCTCTCTAGCCCAGATGGGCTATGGATGGCCAGATGGCCAGCGTGGAGAGTGTAGCAGGTCAAGTCCTCTGGCTTCTCTGGCCAAGTATGGCTATCGTAGTACAGAGAGGATCGTGCTCCTGCAGTGGAGACAAAAAGACCTGGTGATTAGGCCTGGGAGAAACGTAAAATGTATTAGCTGCTTCTGTTACCGCGTGGATGGTAAACGCCAATCGAGAGAATGGGCGGAATCTGAACAATGTCAATAAAGAAAGGAAAAAACGTACCTATACTAGCTGTTTCTCTTACTGCGTAGATCATAAAAGCCGATCGAGGGTATGCGCGACAATCTGAATCATGTTATTACATGCGGTTAGCAACCCATCACTATTATGATTTCATTTTCCAATCTACAGGCCCACCATGTCACTAAAAGTGGGCTCAATTAGGAGAATAGACTGTGTCTATACATTTTTATAACCATGCGAGCGACACTGAGTGTGGTCCGCACTGATGAGCATTTTCCGAAGTCATAAAATCCAGGCCAAGTCACGGGCTTTGGCTAGTACGCAGTAAGAAAATTAAAGAAACACATTGTAACCGCCATCCAAATGGCTTTAAACTTAAAGTATCGTGATAAGGCTGCGTGATATACTGTTATTATCTCGTCTGGGTAGCATTAGCCTTCGCCTTATGTAATGGCAACATAGTCTGTTTCAGATATTAAGCCACAAATGTTGACAATTTTACTACCACAATACATAGGGTTGTCAATTTGGTAGATGAATGGGTCAAAACTAAATTCTTCGGTACAGTTAATACAAGAGTACCTGGGCAACCGAGCTTCGCTCGATTACATTTCAAACATTAACAAAATTTTATTAAACTTGTCTAAAAACAATACATATAAACTGAAACATAAAAAAAACAAAAGTATGTCACCGAGTGGGATTCGAACCCGTAACACTCTTTCTAGCGGTCCGCATCCTTAACCGCTGAGCCAGACGGATAGCGGCCGGTGCGACGAAATTAGCGACCATATTCAGCGTGGAAAGAAAAATTCATGAAAACTCGAAAACACGCGTTTTACCAAGCCTAAGACTAATCTAGATCGATTGTTTACCCCCGAAAACACCTATACAACAATTTTCAGCGAAATCGTTAGAGCCGTGTTCGAGATCACAGAAATTTATAAATAAATAAATATACAAGAATTGCTCGTTTTTAGGAATAACTATTTTTTTAACAATAAAAAAACAACTTTTATATCTCCAAAATTCTTCGTCGTGTCTTCACCAAATTAATATGAGACCAACTTGGAAGTGGCTTTTGGAAGATATCGGGTCACTACATACAAAATTTAAAAAAAACAAACAGTCGAATTGATAGCCTACTCCTTTTTTGAAGTCGGTTAAAAATACTAAAAGTTTTTGATTAAAACTAACGTAAGATACAGACATGATTATACTTAGTGAACGGGTTACTCGGGTGTACGTGCCTGTAGTCACACTCGAAACATGTCGGCAGTAGCGGACTCTATACGTCAGTAACCCGTTCACTAAGTAGAATAATACTAAAAGTTCACAAAATATTGCCACTTTTTATTGATCATATCCATTTTCATTATGTCTGACGACAGGATAAGGTCGCTAGAAAGCGCTGGATGTAGCCGCTCTAGATCAGTTTTTCGGAAATCCTTGTGAGAGGCGTATGTCCAGCTGTGGACGTTATGGGCCTGAAATGATGATTTTCAACATAATATTAAGGCGGCCCTTCCCGGTCCGTCTATCGGCAACGCGAGCATGGTTGGAAATGCTTGTTGTTTCATCCAGCGCAATGATAGAAAAAAAAGGAAAGTGAGAAGAGAGAGATAGCACCTGAGCGCTCAGTTTGCATTATATTTTACGAATTTAGTATTATTATTTACTATTCATTGAACGAATATTAACTTTTCATAGGGTGCGGAAATTTCATAAAACTTGTTCCAGGTAATACGTGTTTTTCAGTAAGTCTTACGAGTGTGTGAAATAAATGTTTTTCATTTAGAATCTTCATTACATTTGCAAGGTTTCTATGCAAATATTTTCTTTACTTTTACAATTCATGAGTACTATATGATCGGCCGAAGTTCGGGTAAAAATTGTACAAAAAAGCAGATTTTTTGAGACTTATACTGAATTTGTTTTTCCAAATTTTAATTTTTAATTTCGATAGAAACCTAGATATAGCGCACAAGATTCCTGTTAGTTCAAAACTTTCCAAGAAAGATCTGTTACAACGCCATAATCACGTACGAGCCTTTGTATGAAAAGTGAGGCGGGTTAGGCGCTCTTGAGAGCGCTATCTCTGCTGACAGCTGACTTCCAAAAAAGCAGACCTCACCCTTATGTATTTCATACAAATTCCATAGAAAATGTTTGTTTTGACATTTAGAAAAAAGTGTCTGATTTGAGTTGTCATCTAGCGGATTGGTCCGAATTAGCCGGTCCTGCCAGTCTTGACATTTATCCGATGTCCCGACAAAATGCAATACACGTAGGTATGTCCCAACACACTTAATGTTTAACTGACAAGGAAATAAGGTTATTAATTTGAATGTAGGTATGTATATTTATTTATTTTATTACTCAAGGGCGCCCGTAACTACGGTCGGTGGAAGGGACAAACAGTAATAAATTTTCTTTTTTTTTCTTTTAGAAAAAAGAATGACATCCCCATACTAATTACTATTGCCCAGATGGCTGCACACTTTAGTATGGAAATCACAATTTTTTTCAAATTTTATATCGTGGTAATCTGGTTAGTATAGCCTGTGGTTCTATTAATTACGGGTTACCCTTCCACGTTGTATATTTAAAAACATATATACTCGAATAGACAACTTCCTTTTTTGAGTTCAGTTAATTTTTTTATGAAGCTTGATTCGACCCTTAATTCTAAAATCCAAAAACCAGAATCCAGACCTATACAATGTGGAGGGTAGTATAATAAAAAAACAGTAAATTCCATCCTAAAGTTTGCAGCCGGCTGGGCAATTTGTAAGGGAATGTAGAAATAATTTTTGATGAATTAGGTTTTTTGAATGTTACTTTAATTATATTATGCTATAGTGGTCTAGTGTAGCCCGTTGTTAGATTTTCTACGGGTATATCCCTTCCACGTTGTAGAAGTCTTTCCATCTGGCAACCCTATAACAATACACTACAATGTGTATATTATGAACGTGGCTGATGTTATCAGAGGCCATTCCATTCGTTTTTGAGTACCTATGGAACTTGGAAAAACCTGTAATGGAGACGCATAATGTAAAAGCTCTATATGAAAATTTATGAGTAATGAAATACTCGTTAATTTTACCTTTTTACCTAAAATGGCAAATAGAGTTTTTATATGTATATGCATCTTTACAAGTATGTATGATTGAATGAATCAAAACTTAGTAAGAATCAAAGCAAGGGAATGTAAAATAACCGCATCGAAATCGGTCCATCCGTTCCGGAGCTAAGATACTACAGACAGACAGACCGACAGACATTAGTGTCACACTTATAATGTAGTGTAATGAAAGACGTACTTCATACTTAGTTATAAGCATATCATGTATGTGTGATTGGGATGCCAATAAACCAGTCTTCAACTAACGCTCGTTTGATTCACACGCATAACCTCCCATACCACATGGCGACCCTGCCAGGATATCCCATACCACAATAATACCCCTCTTTTTGTCGGGAGTTAAAAAGCAAAACGAGAAACCGCTAACTTCATGAGAAAATGAAACAACCATCTAATAGATGTCACGTACAAAATTAGGTCAAAGCCGACATCAAAGAAAAATGACAAAAAGTACACGACCAGAAACTTTTTCATTAAAAGTTGATAAAGCTATTATTACACTGAATTATTCCATTGCTGGAATGAAATAGTACTAGATTTTAAATTAAAATTTTGTTACGATCTAGATGTAGAAGTCAGGCTTATGAAAATACTCCGAAGAAAATGAATTTAAATGAGTGCTAATGGAAAATAACTGTAGATGAAAAGTTTTAAGACAGAGACAAGTTAAGTTAGGTCAACATTTTAATGTAGCGTTTTTATACGCTAGCATTTTTCATTTCATGAGTAATGAATAACAATAAGTTTTTTTTTATTACATTGTACAAGCATTGTACTTACATTGTGCAAGCTTTTATTGTGAGGTCAAAGTACTTATTTAAGAACAAATGAAATGAGCCCAAACTCGATGGAGTTGCGTTGTTTTATTACTGAGTTCTATCGACCAACTCCTATCTCCGTGGTTTGACCCTAGGCATCGTCTACCATAAAGACAAATCAAACAAGTCTTACTCAATGAGGTTATGTTGTTTTATTACTGAGTTCCGTGGTTTTTCACCAGACTCTATCATAAGAACAGCCATTGACTTCATAGTATTGTATTGTCATCCAACATACACAAGTATGCAAAATTTCAGCTAAATCGGTTAAGAAAAATTGGATGAAAATTGAATTGCAAGATTTGACCTAAACAAACATACATACAAGATATTTTTGACATAGCATATTTTTACCTACCTAATTTCGACTGCATGATAGATAGCCCTTTGTTGAAATAATCCTACTATAATCTTTTTTTTTACATGACAAATTTATTTAACTTTAATATGAATTAATTATATTACATACTATATTTATAACGTTTACCCATGTTTGTATCGCCACATTCGCCACCCATATTTGTCATCTTATGCAACATGTTAGCGATAAATGAAATGAAAAAATGAAAAATACACTGCAAGTTTAGTATAAGCTTGTAATAAAAGACGCAAGTGCAATAAGCATGCCCATTAATTTTAATGCCTCATAATCGAACATCCTGAGAAAACGAGTCGTTTGGGTCGAAATGCGAATAAAGTTGGTGTTTTCCTCCCTAATAGCCAATAAACATAAGATATGATGGGCGGAGCGTCACTAAACATTTAAGAGAGCCCTATAGTGGCGTTACCAGAATGAATTCTTTGAGACAGAATTATGTGCTGCCGAAATCATTTAGTCAAGGGATTACCTACTTTTGTTGTTTGGTATTTTTATAAGGTTTAGTAATAAACAATAATGACTTTGATTATGACGGTGACTCCATAGTATTGTATTGTCATCCGACTTTCACAAGTATGCAAAATTTCAGCTAAATCGGTTGAAAATTGAATTGCAAGATTTGACCTAAACAAACATACATACATACAAGATACATTGCAAGTTAAATAAAAGCCTGTAATATAATAAAAGACGCAAGTGCAAGAATATAAGTGCAATAATAAATGAATTCTTTGACACAGAATTATGTGCTGCCGAAATCATTTAGTCGAGGGATTACTTACTTTTGTTGTTTGGTATTTTTATAAGGTTTAGTAATAAATAATAATAACTTTGATTATGACGTGGATCCAATAGACAGAGCTAAGATGCTTCATGTAATTTTGATTTTAAGATTCCTAAGGCTCGGCGCACACGTGCCACCAAAAAACGCGGCCACCGACCACTTTCATACAAAAGTGGCTGCCATATGCGGCAAGTCCATACAAAATGTATGAAAACTACAGGAAAATGGTCGGTGGCCCGTTTGCGCCGAGCCTAAGAAACGATGTTTATACATACATACATACATACTATCACGTCTTTATCCCTAATGGGGCAGACAGAGCATTTTGGGTCTTGCGGCTCTATGCAGAGCCTAGGCTCAAAAGCCACTTTTAGCGTCATAGTGGGCGAGAAGATGGAAAAGCAATCAATACAGTGACGGGTTGCTAGCCGCATCGCCTGTTAAAATGATTCGCATTTTTGCCCATTCCCTCGATCGGCTTTTACGATCTGCGTGGGAAGAGAAGCAGCTGGTACATTCTAAGTTTTTCGTTTCTCCCAGACCAGCATGGGAAACATGACGATGTTTATATATTATAATAAAGTGGTCTCGTACAGTCCTTGGTTTGAATTATAACGGGGATGTCCCTTCCACGTTGTATAACGCAGATAAAAATATTCAGAATCTTCTTGGTGCCTTTATAAGAAAACGTAATCATTCCTAAAGGAACGCGTCTGGCTATAACAATCCCAAATGCCACATCAATTTCTTACTTTTGCCATTACTGACATAATAAAATATCAGAATTAATAAAGCTGACGTCTCAGCCAATTTGCCAAATAGGTTTAACGTCAAACTTGGTAAGAAAGATTAGGTAACGTAAGACATCGCGAACTTATCGATTCCATTATAACTACAAAGAAAGTGATTTCATCGGTTGTTCTGAAAGAGTTCAGGAGCTATTTTTAATGTTTGCAGATGACATGGTATTGCTGAGCGCTTCGATTAGTGGTCTGAGAGAACTTATAGCCATATGTGAGCAATATGTATGTAGCTATGGGTTGAAATACAACGCGAAGAAAAGTAAGTTAATGGTTTTTACTAAGCTCTTATGCTTTATCATAGATTTATTTTATCAACTGACATGCTTCACATTCACACATTCGACAACCAACCATAGAGGTAGGTATATATCCAAATATCCGGCAAACGTGCCTCCCATTCGTTTGGATGGTTTACCCTTAAGGGTCCTCCCCGCGCTAGCGACCTTGAAAACACAAAAAAATTAATTTCTCTTTCTGTAAGTGAGATTATCAGAAACCCTCGTACAACTTTTTAGCTAGTATCCTTAAGTTTCATTAGAACCTCGAAAATCATTGAAATAAAATACCCTGAATTTTCATTTGCAAAAAATACTAAAAACGGCCATTTTTGACTCTTTTTGTAAAGGTTTCTAAACCGGATAGTATTTCAATGACTTTCGAGGTTCTAATGAAACTTCAGGATACTAGCTAAAAAGTTGTACGAGGGTTTCTAATAATCTCACTTACAGAAAGAGAAATTATTTTTTTGTGTTTTCAAGGTCGCTAGCGCGGGGAGGAGCCTTAAAGCGGGTACAGCAATTGAAATATTTAGGTCATATTGTGACTGACGACCTTAGTGACGATAAAGATATTGAGCGTAAACGGATCCGTAGGTTTGCTTAGAGCTCAACAGAGGTTATAATGACCGTTATTTCGTGCCTACACTACTTCATTTTATATATACAATGTCCTTTTTAATTAAGTACAAATATTTTAAGGGGTGATTCAGTCCATCATTTCGAACAACTTTTCCCAATAAATGTATATCGAAATACGAAAAAATAATTTTCATTTTCCATAGTAATGATATCACGTGACTACTTCGGTTTCTATGAAAACCTAAAAAAATTTTTTCGTATTTCGATAAACATTTATTGGGAAAAGTTGTTCAAAATGATAGTCTGAATCACCCCTTAAAATATTTGTACTTAATAAAAAAGGACATTGTATATATATATATATGTATATCAGCAGCCTATTGGCTCATTATAAGAAGACATATAGTGCTCTCTGGGTTCAAAATAATAAGTAATGCATGCAGGACGCTTTTGCGACTGCCCCGTTTCTGTAGCGCGTCAGAGGTGTTCACTGAAGCAAGGGTTGACTGCTTCTATGCAACAATGCGCAAGAGAGTGGCATCCAATTTTTTTTTTATTATTTAATTTCAACGCAGTAACTTATTTAATTTATTTATCTCGGTCTGACATTAAAAGATTTATGATTATATTCGTGGTGTATTTTTCTTAAGCCTTCTATTCAATGAAGACTTGATGCTTGAGAGTTTGTGGAGCCAGAGCCAACACAAAGAGGCTTTTTTTCAAAATTATGTGCTTAATGAAAATTCTTGAGCTTAATGTAAGAATCAGCTTCAAGTATATGAATGTGTGGGTTAAATGTGTGAGGTACAACGCTTGTTGTGGTTATAACGATCCAATGGGTATTGTTTTTACAGAATTTACTCTTCACTGGATTAATTTCTATCGAAAGGTCTGTGTATTTTGCGATCTTTTCAGAATATAATAATGGTTTTCACGAGAAATGTAAGAGATAATCAGAATAGGCTATTTTGCTTTGTAGGTTTTTGGTTAATAATTTATATAAAACCAAAAACAACACTGAAAAGAAATATTCTTTTGAAAACAGCTAGAAAATTGATTAATTATAAATCAAGTCGTAATTAGCATTTTAAATAATAAGAGTGGGAACATAGAGGGAACTTCTCACTATCTCTTTCGCACGCGCGAGAACTAGTAGCATGACGTCAAAAGCGCTGTACATCTTTTCATTCTTTTGTTATTTCACAGTTTCTTTAGAGCTTATTTAAACCTTACTACCTTTTTTTGGACAGAGAAAAAAACCATTTTGTTTTCGGTTTCGGATTATGTTAACTACCTAATTAATGATAATGAATAGTAAAAATATTTGACTAAAAAACTGTATTAGGGAGAGCCGCAAGAAGGGAATTGGAAATGATGCGTCACTTATCACTAGATGGCGTTTTAGCACCCCTATGTTGCACGCATGGCAGATGAGATATACAATATTGTTTATTCTTTGTAGATCAATTACTTATATTTTAGACCATTTTTAGGTTAAATTGCAATAAAAAGTAAATAGGTATTAGTTGTAATAGGCTATGATGAACATTTACTAAATTATGTACAGCGAGGTACCTGCTCAATAATATTTCTTGGTCAGTACTAACAAAGGTTAGGTATAAGACAGCGCGAACTTATCGATGCTATCAAACCTACAAAGAAAGTGATTTAGTCCGCATAATAGCTTGTTTTCAAAGGGCTTAGGAGCAATTTAAATGGTTTTCACGAGGAATATTGGAGGTAATCAGAACCGCGAAATACCATCGCTTCAAAGGTTTCTCTTCGGGAATTGTTATAAAAGGATGCCTTGAATTTATAAAAAACTAGCCGTACCCGCGGGCTTCGCTCCCCGTGGGCTTCGCTCCCCGTGGGAAATTCGGAATATAAACTATCCTTTGCCCTTCCCTGGGCATCAAGCCATATCCATATCAAATATCATTTTAATAGGTTCAGTAGATGAAGCGTGAAGAGGTAACAAACAAACAATTAAATATATAATATAATATAAGTAGGGTAGTAGGATTACATTCCATGTAATTTCGCCACTCATCAATAGATGGCGTCTCAGCGCCCCGTTGCTGAACGGTTATTTTTCGAAATCTAACTTATTTATGCCTCAACAAATTTGAGTTAAGTATTTAATTTACTTTGTTAATTAATATGTTATGATAAAAAGTAAATAAAAGTTGTAATAGACTAAATACAAGTAAGTATAAGAAATGAGAAATGATTAGATTCATCATTTCTAAATTCTTATACTTACATACATACATACATACTATCACGTCTCTATCCCTAATGGGGCAGACAGAGCATTTTGGGTCTTGCGGTGGTCTTGCGGTTCTATGCAGAGCCCAGGGCCGCAAGACCCAAAAGCCACTTTTAGCGTCACGGTGGGCGAGAAGATGGAAAAGCAATCAATACAGTGATGGGTTGCTAGCCGCATTGCCTGTTAACATGATTTGCATTTTTGCCTATTCCCTCGATCGGCTTTTACGATCTGCGTGGGAAGAGAAGCAGCTGGTACATTCTAAGTTTTTTTTATTTCTCCCAGACCAGCATGGGAGATCTTATACTTACTTAACAATAATTTCTTGGTCGGTAAGAAAGATGCCCTGAATTTATATAGATTTATATTCCATGTAATTCCGCCACTCATCCTAGATGGCGTCTTAGCGCCCCGATGCTGAACGGTTGTCTTTCAAAATCTAACTTATTTATGCTTCACTTCAACAGATTTGAGCCAAGTTCTCTGGCTACTCTAGCCAAGTAGGCTCTGGTAGTACAGAGAGGTTCGTGTTTCTGCAGTGGCGACTAAAAAGACCTAAATATGATGATGATGATGAAGATTTGACTTAGTTATCTATTTAATTTTTTATCCTTTGTAAATTAATATGTTAGTTCATTTTTAGGTTAATTTGTTGTAATAAAAAGTTAATAATTTTTTTAATAGTCTATGATTAATACTAATCATTTCTCATTTCTTATACTTACTTAATAATAAGTACCTGGGCGACCGAGCTTTGCTCGGTTACATCTCAAACATTAACTAAATTTTTTTAAACTTGTCTAAAAACAATACAAAATAAAAAGTTATATATAAACTAGAACATAAAAAAACAAAAGTAAGTCACCGAGTGGGATTCGAACCCGTAACACTCTTTCTAGCGGTCTGCATCCTTAACCGCTGAGCCAAAACGGATGGCGGCCGGCGCGAAGAAATTAGCGACCATATTCTGCATGGAAAGAAAAACGCATGAAAACTCGAAAACACGCGTTTTCCCAAACATAACACTAATTTAGATCGATTATTTACCCCCAAAAACCCCCATACACTAATTTTCAGCGAAATCGTTAAAGCCGTTTTCGAGATCTTAGAAATTTATAAATAAATATACAAGAATTGCTCGTTTAAAGGTATAAGATTTCTTGGTCGGTAAGAAAGATTAGGTAGCGTAAGACATCGTGACTTATCGATGCTATTAAAACTACAAAGAAAGTGATTTCGTAGGCATAATAACTTGTTCCAAAGAAAGGGCTTAGGAGCAATTTTAAATGGTTTTCGCGAGGCATATTGGAAGTAATCATAATTCGGGAGATACGCGAAATGAGTGGGCTTTAAAGGTTTCTTCTTAAGGAATCTGCTGTTTTCCAACAAGTTAAATCAGATACCTACAAAACGTCAAAATGAACATTTGCATCCCAAAGCAAATGTGTGTATGAAATACAGGCAGATGCGTCACAGTTCACAGTTTCTTGGAATCAAATAGCAATGCAATAATAAAATCTCATTAAAAATAAATATTATCCTGTCAAGTGTCATTATTTTGTAACATTTTATTTCCTTTAAAATCCGTAAAGGTCATTGACGGTACCAAACAATTTATTTTTGGTCCATGAAAATACCCAATTGGTTTATGTGGAAGGATATGCCCTGAATTCAGTCAGAGAAACTCAAACTCAAAAAAGTTAAGTACCAAACACCACCTGAAGGGTTTACTGATGTAAGAAAAATAACCGGCCAAGTGCGTGTCGGGTGTTGCGAATGCCGACTTTGAATTGACACCACTAATAGTAGCTTAAAACTAGTAGGGGTGGCCACTAACCACCCCCGCCGCACCATAGCCTATGCTACTTGGTATGGGAGGTCTACATGACTCTAAATGAACACTGTGCGTTGGCGACTAATTGGCAGAGGTGGCACAATGGGCCACCCTCGCCGCACCATAAATTACATGACATGGGTGGCTTACATAACTCGGCATAAACACTGTTGGCTGCTAGGGGGTACATTTAAATTTGGTAAATTAGGTAAGTACCTAACTATTAATTCGCCTCTGTAAATCATCATATCAACCACACGAAGCATACTGCTGGACTTGTGAATGTTCAAACTTAAAAATTCGAAAGGCCATAATATATCTTTACATCCACCAAATTTCATAAAGATCTTATCAAAATAACGCAACACTGAGAAAAAATAATAGTCGGTAGTAGCAAACATTTTTGCTACACGTTACCAAAATCGAGTGACTGCTGAACTCAGGGTAGTAGTTAAAATGTGTTTTAATCAAAACTATATTGTTCTGCTAATTTAAAAAAAAGTTTGGTATCTAATAAACAAAATGCAAGTAGCAAAACCTGTTCAGCTATCACTTTTTGTCAGTGAAGTTATCGTCAAACAAACATACATGCGTAAACGTAAGTTTAGGCCGAAAGTAAAGATAAAGATCCATCCTATTGTACACTTACATCGTGCAATAAAATAATCCTTACTCAATAAAAGGGCAAAGCCACAACAAAGTTTAAGGTTCAGCAATAAAATTCTTGAAACGATGCGGGGACGTGTATACTAATGATTTTAATCGTTCCCGCAGCATCAGCTAATCCTTAGGTACCGTTGCCGGATCAGCATAATCCTCATTTAATTATGTCCGGAACCCGACAATCATGGCTGTTAAAACAAAAAGTTTGAGAGCAAACACTGAACATTTTTAATCAGCCGCAACCGGCACAGAGTAGGTTAATAAAGAGATTATGATGTACTAGCTGTACCCGCGGTCTTCGCTCCCCGTGGGAATTTCGAGATAAAGAGTACCATATGTCCTTCCCCAAGTCTCCAACTATATCCATAATTTTTTTATCCAAATCGGTTCAGTAGTTTAAGCGTGAAAAAGTAACTAACAAATAAATATACAAACTCACTTTCGCATTTCTAATATTAGAGGATTCAGTAATTGCTCGCACGAGTCTCCGTCTTCACTTTATCCCCCTCTATGTGGGTGTGAGACTATTCCATTTTCTTCTATCTTCTGTTTTGATGACCTTTGCGGCCTAATGGACATCTCCTGGCTGTCACACCGGAGGTCCCATGTATGATTACTCGTCAGGTAAAAATGGAAAATGATCTTTTTAGATTGTCCTGGGTCTTGGATGTTCATCTGTATCTATACCTATACAACGTAGGAGAGACATAACCGTAATAAATTGAACCACGGGCTATTCTAGATCACTATATTATAATGGAACGAAAAGAACAGTAAAAGAACAAAAAAATTGGCATTTCCATACTAAAACGTGCAGCTGCCCGGGTAATTTGTATGGGAATGTCATTTTTTGTTTCTTGACTGTTATTTTAATTTAATTATGCTATAGAGATCTAGTATAGACCGTGGTTTAATTTTTTACGAGTATGTCCTTTCCATATAAATGTATTTGTTATAAAATATAGTATCGTTGGTTATTGGTGGCGCTTTTGAACCACTAAGACCATCTACCGAAGCTTAGTTCTTACTTCCCTCAAGGACAATTTTCCGCAATTAGGCCCGAATTTGCCCGTCCCGTTTTGCGTGGGGAGTAAAACAGTTTTTTTGAAGCTTAGTCTCTGTTGGATACTCTATGGCAGCCGAGCTCTCCCTGCGAATTAAGGTACTTGGGGAATGTTCCGATCTCTTATTTGCTAATGGGTTAATATCTGGGAGTTGTGTTTGCAAAGGACTCGTCGTCACTGGCGATTGTTACGCGTGTTTAGGTAGGATACTTACTTACCTACCATTTTTACAAGCTTTTGTTTAGCTGTTTGTCTATGTTTGTATGCGTAGTAAGTACCTATTTTATTTGTCTTTGTTTGTATTGTATGTATTTAACTTTGTTTGTTTAGGTTTTTATTGAAACAAGCTGTTGTTTGAAAATTTCCGAACGATTTAATGAAATAAATTGGTTTCATAATTACCTATAGCCATAGTACCTAAGCCTAACATTTGCCGTGTGGTCTCCGGCAGAGTAGAATAGGGCCACTTCCAAGTCCTCCCGTGGATGTCGTAAAATGCATTTAGGGAATACAAGCTCAACAAAGCTTAAAACATCAAGGAGACCTCTCCAACCCGTCTGGCCAAAGTGTAGACCAAGTAATCTGGCTGCTCTGGCCAAGTATGACTCTGATACTACAGAGAGGGTCGTGCTCCTGCAGTGGAGACCAACAAGACGAGATGATGAGTGTCACCCTAATATATTGTCGGATACTAGCGAGAAATGTATTTATTTATCCATATGGAGCCTTTCTGGTAGGTAATTTCGGTAAGATTAATGCCTACCCTGTAAAAAGTGGTAGTGCACGTCACTGTCAGCTATAGATATATGAGAGGCAACTGTAAGTAAATTAATTTTATAATGCTTATATTTATTTTAATTGACCTTCTAAATTGTATTTTTTACTTAAATGTGTAATCAATTATCAAGCGACTGACATTAAATAGAGATGATCATGAAAGTATTAATGTAATTAGTCCGTCTTTTAGATTATCCAAAAATAATGCACCCGTATTTTTCAGTTTACCAAAAAATTAAAAATTCACAAAAATACGCAGCGTCAAAGTTTCGGAGTGGGGGCTGCGAGTGCTGTGATTTCTCAGAGAAAATTTTGTGGTTTCTCAGAGAAAATAAAAAAATATGTGTACAATAGTTTTTAATAATCTAATGGACCAAAAATATTTTTCCATTCATGCCTTTTTTCTTTGCCAGGTAACTTTGACCCATATACAATACATGGGTCAAAGTTACCTGAAATACTGTTTTTTTTTTCTAGCAGCTCACCTTGGAACGCCGCCTCGAAGCGCACGGGCTCCTGCGTGGGCGCGCGCGATGCGACCGTGGCTAGCGCGGCGAGAAGCGCGACGAGCGGCGCGACTCGCGCACCCATGGCGCCGCTACCACATGCCATCTCCGCCCATACTCGAGCTGGTACACGCTCTTCCTGCGAACAAATCGATGATCTTTTTAACACTCGGTAATTTTTTATTGGTTTTGGAGCCGAAAGCCACTTCATAAGGATCGTTAGTAAGACCTAATTAGCTAGTCAAAATAAAAATTGAGTGACAATTTTTTTTGACAAAAACTCGAAAGTAAAATCGTGAGATCAATTTATTTGTAGTACCGCCGCCGGCCGGCCGGCGAAGTTCATCGAACCCACGCGGCTGTTTTGGACGGGCATAACTACGTGGTCTCGATCTAAAATCATTTTCGCAACTTTTTATCTTACCTATTTCATACACAAATTTAAGTTACGTATATGGATAGAGGAATTAATTTACTATACGACATTTTTTTCCGAAACCAATGAAAATTCAGCGTGTAATATCCAACCCGTCTGGCCAGGAGAGTGAAGACCAAGTCCTCTAACTGCTCTGGCCAAGTATGGCTCTGGTAGTACAGAGATACCAGTCAAAAAACCAAAAAAGAAAAGATGACAATTCCACATATTATTGACCGAGCGAGCGAAGCGAGTGAGGTCTCTAAATCGAGTTGGGGGCGAAAACACATTGTATGTATGTATGTATGTATGTATGTATGTATGTATGTATGTATGTATGTTTGTACCGCGATAGCAGCCGAACCGATGGTTTGATTTTGATGAAACTTGGTAGGCGTGTAGGAAACATTATTAGAATTTTCAAGTTCGTTGGGCATCAAAATCGGTTCAGTAGTTTTTGAAATATTAATAAAAATGTCCGCGATTATGTAGCAAACGAAACCATAGCGCGTTCTAACTTTGGATACCGCCATCTAGGGGTTATATAAGAAACTGAATTGCGAAAAATAATCGCGAGGTCTAAGTTCGCGGCGAACTACTAGTTTTTTTAACTGTTATTTTACTTATATTGATCTAGGTATAGCTTGTACGTAGTATATTATTACTCTGTGGTATAGCTCATGGTTTTATTTATTACGGGTATGCGTATGTCCCTTCCTCGTTGTATTTTTATATTTTATCTTGTAAGTATTGTACTGACATTGTTCCACCCTACTTAATGGCATTCTCTTAAAGTGATAAGTCCGCCTTTGTATTGTTTTATTTTGTATTTTTATTGTGTCAATTTTGTACAATAAAGAATTTACATACACACATACATTTCTTTATTAGGGTACATTGATCCCAGAAATATAGGCAAATATAAATACTTATCTATGAATCTGATCCGTAAGCTGATTGACTCGAGTGGCAGTCAGAGCTTGCGCACAAATTCATTCCCAAGCTTAGACCAAACGTGAGTTCCCAAGGAGGTTAATTTCAGACAGGCAGACGCATGACGAACCATGTCCATGTATAATCACCCACTAGTCCACTCCTGGACGTAATCGTACCTGGATTTTCTAACACACGTCATTTATTTTAGATGTCCAAGAATTTTTTTGTTGATTCAGAAGTTTGAATGGATGGCAATATACACTCATCAAAGACGTGTCGTATATTTTACCATTATATAGAATGTAACCCATTTCCTGATGTTTGACCCGATATTTTGCGATTAGGTTGAGAATTCAATATTGTGATCGAAGGAGCTCGAAGAAAAGAATAGGACCATGAATACTTCGAAACTAAAAAAGTATGGGCATTTTTTATTTGACAAGTAAGTACAGGTATGTAGGGTAATATTAGGTAGTAGGTAAGAAATTAGATGATATCCAAGACCTGATGATTAAGGCCTGAACGGTGCAAATTTCTTGCCAGTTGCATAACATTTTATTGAAGCAATAAGTCATTTTTATGGCTGACGTTTAGTTGACCTTGCAAGTTATCTATTGCTTCCGTCTAAACTGGCCTTTAGAAGATTCTCAAAATAAAATTTTCCACAAAAAATGGAATTTCAAAGACTAATTCCAGCGACAAAGACTCATCGAACTAGCTCGTAAGCATTAGCAATGAAGTGCCGACAGGATTGTTGAAGCACGCAAAGAACCGATAGTGTGCAGGTCTCTCATCAGTAGGTCTATTTTATTTTTAAACGCTTATTTTTTTGGTAGGACAACATCGGCGTTGTACTATTGTATCTGTTTCCGCTAGGTCCCTTCTTCGCCATCATGCACGCAACACAAAAAGCTCTACACAAAATTTATACTTAATTGTTAACCTATCCTACTTTCTACTAATATTATAAATGCGAAAAAGTGAGTTTGTATATTTGCTTGTTTGTTACCTCTTCACGCTTAAACTACTAACCGATTGGATGAAATTTGGTAGGTATGGATATAGTTTGAGACTAGAGGAAGGACATAGGGTACTCTTTATTTAGAAATTCCCACGGGGAGCGAAGCCCGCGGGTACAGCTAGTTATTCGAAATAAATGCAAGTCCCAAAGTTTTTATTTCAACGCAAGCCTGAACAGGATTCCTACATCAAATCTTTCTTCCATCCAAGATCCTATGAACAAAAACGTTACGAGCGCCGCCCGATAGTTTTACGACCATCCTTTTCTTTCGAGTCCCATGAAAGTGAAGCTTGAAAGCCGTAACGCACAGCGCTCACCCGACCCTTCTGAGGGCGGATCCAGTCCTTGATTCGGGGGGACTCATTCATTCACACCATCATCACCATATCAGCCACAGGAAGTCCACTGCTGGACATAGGAGGAAGAAGAAGACACTTTTTTTTGTATAGAAACATATTGTTTTCTAATAAATGTCTATAATAACTACTGACCTATTAGAATACACGCCCGCCAATCTCGCGTTAGCAGGCGGTGTAGGTACATTTGGCAGCTAATATTAATTTTTGGTTTGTACTTATAATGAAACAAGGTACTAAGTAGTCACAGGATAAGTTTTATTTTATTTCGCATCCTATATGTAAGTAGGTATACTTGTAAATTTGTAGATTCTTTTCTATAATCATGCTGGGTGGTACAGGATTTGTATGAAATGCACGCTACTGCCACCTATATAATAGTAGATATTATGATATATTTATCAATATATGTATTTATCTGCTGCCTTGATAACAGAATGGAGACATCACCTGAAGGTGCGTGCAATGGGGGTGGGGACGAATCCATGGGACGGCTCCCAACTATTGATATCCCCGGGGTGCAGGGTCACGATCCCTATGACCTTCCCTGGATCCGCGCTTGCCCTCTAAATAGTCTGGATGGACAACAGTTACTTTTTATTTTGTTCACCGATTACCCGGCCCTACGTGATGCCTTGCATTTGATGTGTCTCGTCTTAAATGTCTTTGACACGACGATTTCATCTCAAGAATTCTGTAAAAGCTTCCTTTCATGAATTGGAATAGTTTAAAGGCTTTTACAGGTATTTACTGAACATTTACAAGTTACTTTGTACTACCTTCTAGTTTAAAGTATTTAACATTAGATACCAAAGAACTACAAACTTACTCATAGTTGTAGTTGATTGCTTTTCCATCTTCTCGCCCACCATGACGCTAAAAGTGGCTTTTGGGTCTTGCGGCCCTGGGCTCTGCATAGAGCCGCAAGACCCAAAATGCTCTGTCTGCCCCATTAGGGATAAAGACGTGATAGTATGTATGTGTAGGTAGCTAAGAAACTAGGTTCCTACCTATTTAAATTAAGTATTTAGCAATATTTTGGTACTTCCAGTAAAAGTAGGTATCGAGGCGCTTATCAGTCATCAGAGTCATCACATTTTGACTACCTACTAGGTCAATAACTCAACAGTGCAACTGAGTTTGCAAGATCAAAATTAGATGCACACTGTAGGGTTATATTGTAGGCAAACATAAGCTGGTTGAAGGATTAGGAATTCAGAAACTAACAAACAAAAATAGACTATACAAAATCAGCTCGTTCGTAGGCTAAAGGCTTGTAGGTATCCAGAGCTGTAATATAATATTTAAAAACAAAATAACGTCACTTTCTACTTCTACTACGCTACTAAAATGAAAAGCCACAATATTTCTTGGTTAACATAGAATGTGCCGTGTACTTTTATCTTGGGTAGGATATTCATTTTTCTGTCAAAGTCAAAAGCAAGGCAAAAGTGTCAAATCAAATTTTTGTTTTTGTCATTGTCAGTCAGTGTCTCAGTCAGTTGAGTCAGTGTTATTCAATGTTTATGCCGGGTTAGTCAGTGAGCCGGTTTGTTTTGTTTTTTCAATATAATTTTCTCATCTCAGTTACATATTTATCTAACATATATTTTCCATGAGTTTCTTCGAAAACTTTTAGAAAAAAGTTAATAACATAAAAAAGACGAGTTGGTGTTTATAAGTAGGATTAAATGTAGAACTTGAAAACTCGATTGCAATTTTTCTTTAATTTTTATTAGGTGAACCATTAAAAAATTAATGGAAATTCGACGTGACTATGCAACGCGTACGTGGACAGTGTTTGTTGGTGTTTTTCGTGTTATTACCTGCGAAAGTTCTGCTTTTGGAAAATGGGCTGGCTAGAACACCACCCATGGGCTGGATGTCTTGGGGATATTATGCGTGCGGAGCTGACTGTGTGAAAGACCCAGACAAGTGCCTTGAGTAAGTGTTCTTCTCATATTAGCGTGTTTAAAAAAAAAGTGGCACTCTGGGAGTGCAAACTGTGAAAACAATAGAAGTGAAAACTCTTGTTTGTGTATTTTTTAATCATCAGGAAATATTATTTGAAATGTCAGGAAGTACCAATTCTATGATGCAGGACTTAAAATACAGTCTTATTATTATAAACTACTACTACATAGTACAAAAATGATATTAAAATTTTTATTCCGAATTCAATGTAAAATAAAAATTAAAAAATATATAATATTTTAGACAAACTTTTATTTAACAATTACTGTTAAAAAACAAATATTAAACAAGACTTAAAGAATGAGAAATATACAATTGGTCAGGATTTGGACATGTGATGAGTACACAGGATCAACACACAACAAAAAGAACTTTTAATAAGAAGGTAAATGGAAATGGAATACTTAAGGCAAGATATGGAGGTAGTAGGAGTAGATGTTAGTGTGATGGGAAATAGAGGACTGTGGAAGGAGAAGACATACTGGGCCAACCCTGCAGATAATAGGATAAGGTCAGGCAGTTCACTGCTGCACTAAATGCCCCCATAAAAGTAGGATTTGCCCACAATCTCAACACTGAGTTAGTGGATTAGTGATCCTATAAGCAGAGTTGTAGAGTTAGCCTCAGTTTTAGGTCCACCATTTACATACGTATTGTAATAAACTTAAACAAATAAGTTTTTGCACAGAGGATGATCCTACCATTTTTCTGTTAACTTTACCTAGTGACTTTTACCTGATCCCTGGGATCTCCCAGGGGAAAGAGGTGACATGTGTTATTATGATGACCTATGGCTTTGAAATTGGTAACCATGTTATTTCTGTTAGGGAGGGGATTCTTTCATTATCATATCAGCCACAGGACGTACACTGCTGGACAGGCCTCCCCAAAGGATTTCCAAAATGACCGCTCTGAAGCGGCCAGCATCCAGCGCCTTCCAGTGACCTTGCTCAGGACATCTGACCACCTGAGCATACCTAGGCATATGGCCATTTTAAATTGTCCATTTATAATTTCGAAGAAGTAAATGGCTGTAGGGCAGAGGTTCTCGGATAATGGCCAAAAAACGCTGGATGCAGGCTGCTTCCAATCTGTCATTTTGGAAATCTTTAGGGTAGATCCTAAGTAATAGAATATGTTAACTCTTACATATACCTAGGTCAACTAATTGCCTTCAAAGACCAAATGGAGTCAGAAATTGAAAGACGAGTCACCAAAGCTTGGAAAAGATACTGGTCCCTGAAGGAAGTATTTAAGGGGAAAAAAATATAGCTTAATATTAAAAAGAAAAATATACCAAGCATGCATACTACCAATACTAACTTACGGGTGCCAAACCTGGGCATGTACGAAAAAGGAACAACAACAACTAACCACATGTCAAAGGGCCATGGAAAGGAGTATGCTAGGGTTTACAAAAAGAGACAGGAAAAGAGCTGAGGACATAAGACGCAAAACAAACGTTGAAGATGCACCAACAAAAACTAGTAAACTTAAATGGAGATAGACAGGCCACATGCTCAGAGAGAATAAAAATAAATGGACCAAGGATTTAACAGAATGGACACCGAGATTCCAAACAAAAAGGAAAAAGGGAAGACAAAAGAAGCGGTGGTCTGACTACATAAAAAAGATTGAGGGCCCATTATGGCAGAGAACTGCAAGATCTAGGGAGGCTTGGAAGAAGCTGGAGGAGGCTTTTGTGTCTCAAGACACGCTAACCACAAAAGTTGGCAATTAGAGTCTAATAAAAAAATAAATAAAAGGGGAGGCCTATGTCCAGCAATGGACTTCCTGTAGCTGATATAATGATGATGATGATAATAATATTAATATTTTGTATGCAAAGCAATCAGTTGGCAAAAGTACTAAATTTATTATCTTTTCAGTGAAAATTTAATACTAGAAGTAGTTGACACATTCTTTACCGAAGGCTATCAAGAGGCAGGATATGAGTACATCATCATAGACGACTGCTGGTCCGAGAAGAAGCGAGACAGAAAAGGCAGGCTAGTGGCCAACAAGGAAAGGTTCCCCAGAGGCATGAAGTTCATTGCCGATTATGTACGTTAAGCCCTTAACTTCTTGTTTTTGGTATGTTCCATTAGGCATCAAACAGACTAATGCCCACTTTGAGTACATGTCACTAAAATCGTCTAAAAACAAATTTTCTATTTGAAATAGGAAGTGTTTATTGAAAAAAAAATAATTCAAACTATACAAACTTATTAAAATTTAAATTAAAACTAAAATTAACTAAAATTTTCTATTGAATTTGTATGAAATTTTCCTTTTCCGAGTACATTTGTAAGTTAGTTGCCTTTTAAAGATACCACACACTATGGATTAGTCAGAAATGAAAAATTAAATAGAAATAACCTCTCTTTTTTTTTTTGTAGATCCATTCTCGGGGCCTCAAATTCGGCATGTACACTAACATAGCAGATATAACATGCATGGTGTACCCTGGTTCAAAAGGTCACTTCAGGGAGGATGCCCAGTTGTTTGCAGACTGGGGCGTTGACTATCTGAAGGTGGACGGGTGTTTTGTGGAAGAGGACTATTTGAATACAGGTTCGTTCACAGTCATGTCGGTTAAGTAGTAAACACATGGCGTCAGGCGCCTTAAGTACGCAGCAACATATATGAAACAAATAATCGATGTAGAAATAATTATTTAGATGCAGAAAAAAAGTACACGCACACAATTCTTAGTCTTCTTCTTGGCGTGTCGATGGTCAACCCGTTTTCTTTTATATTCTATCAGCCCAATATTGAGCTACTCTGATGGCGTCGTCAGTAGCCACGTATAAGTCGTCCAGGGTGCAGGAAGTAGGGCACCCAGGGCAGGAAAGCAGGTGCGCCATAGTTTGTGGGGAGAAGCCACACTCGCACACGTTTTGAGAGCTATCAGTTATCTTCCACCTGGACAAAAGCTCTCCACATCGACCTACTTGGGTACGCAGCCTATTGAGCGATTTCCAAGCAGGCCAGGGCAAATCATGTCCAGGTGGCAGTTCCTCTTTTGATAAAATAAAATTGGGTACAGTGTGGCCCCTTTCCCAGAGTTTTATCCTGGCTTCTCTGATATCACAGTCCAGGGACTTTGTGCTTTGCAAGAAACTAACAATTCAATTCTTAGTGAATTTGTGTTTTTGATTTTCCGTACCTAAAGTGTAAAATATGCTGTTCGTTCGTCTGTCTGTCCGTCACTAGGCTGTATCTCATGAACTGTGACAGCTAAAGTTTTCACAGATGATGTATTTCTGTTGCCGCTATAACAACAAATTCTAAAAACAGAAGAAAATAAATGTTCAAGTGTGGCGCGCATACACAATACAATTTTTATAGATAATGATACATGGTACGGAACCCTTCGTGCATGGGTCCGACTCGCACTTGGCCAGTATTTTTAATGTTTGTTTTTATTTATTAAAACTTTATTGATCTACAATTAACAGTTAGTTAATTCGTTTTTCGTGTGTGTAAGTGGCCAACACTGGTGTCAGATTTTTCAGGCTGCCTTAAGGCATCTCTCCGACATAGCTTGACGACTGTCATACAATGATGACAGCCGGGACCAACAGCTTATATGTGCCTCCCGAAGTACAGAAGACGTCGAGTTCGACTTACACTTGGTTATTTAAATTTACTTGTTTTACAGCTTATATCGACCTAGGAAGGGCGCTGAATAGAACTGGCAGGCCTATGGTATACTCATGCAGTTGGCCTTACTACATACAGTTCATACATCATAAAACTGTAAGTATGACCAACGATATGTTACAACTTTTTTCGAGGGTAATAATTGCCTAAGGGCCTAAAGGCATCGACTATGACTCCGGAAAGTGCTCATCAGGCTGAATAACTTTTGCTGAGGCGTCATTTTTACATTTTATATAGTTTAGCTGGACCATTATGGTTCTGCATCAGGTGTTCCATTTTCCATATATAATATATAGATATACACGGTGACTTTTCATTGGTTTTGAAGCCGAAGGCCACTTCATAGGCATCGTTAGTAAGACTTAATTAGCTAGTCCAAATAAAAATTCAGAAACAAAAAATGTTGTCTAAAACTCGAAAGTAAAATTGTAAGATCAATTAGTAGTACCGCCGCCATACACCGCCCGCCGGCGGGCCGGGGTCATCGACATTGGGCCGGCGTATAACTACGTGGTCTCGATCGAAAATCATTTACGCAACTTTTTATTCTTATGACATACAGAAATTTGGATTACGTATATGGATAGAGGAATTTATTTACTATACGACATTTTTGTTTCCAAAACCAATGAAAAGTCAGCGTGTATAAGCATACAGTAGATATATAAGCGTGTACAAACAGACACTTAATTCTTTCTTTTAGATTATCCAAATCGAATGGACCCATATGTTCCAGATTACCAAAAAAGCAAAAATTCACAAAAATACGGAGCATCAAAGTTCCGGAGTTTGCGACTTCACGGCCAAGTAAAAACTGTACCTAGCCGTGACGTCCTACGAAATTTAAATACGCTGTATCTTTGTCAATTTTTGTTTCTCAGAGTAAAGAAAAAATACGTGTACAATATTTTTTAACAATTTAACCAATGGACCGGAAATATTTTTCCATTCGGCATGTCTATTGTGTCCGAGAAAGTCTAAAGTATTATATCTGTATTTTCAGCCACAACTAGCTCCTGTAGTGAAGCACTGCAACCTATGGCGCAACTATCACGATGTGTTCCTGAACTGGCCTTCGGTTAGATACATAATAGACTTCTTCACGAAAGAGTATGAGAAGATGGCCCCGTACCATGGGCCGGGCCATTGGAATGACCCGGATATGGTGAGTTTAATTTTATTTTACTCTCCTCTCCCACGTGTGTCTAAGAGAAAGATCAAACTGGATGCCTAGCCCAGACATTAAAACCAGGCATCCAATTGGATGTCTAGGCCGATAGTTAATTATGATAGAATCACTCAATGTTTAACCACTTGGCGTATTGAAAGTCAGCCCTTTGAATATGACTGACCAAAACTCAGCCAAGTAATTCGAATTTAGTTCAGATTTTTTCCATTGCGGCGTAGTAGCGCACCAAAACAAATATGGCGTCGACAACTCAAACAGCTGTTGTGGCTGTGAATGTAATTTTTCATTCACATCACATTCACATCAAAACTCATTTTTCAAATATATCTATTACTAGTTAAGTGGTAGGTATTAGTAAAAAGTAGTCGCCAGTAATATGCAAATTAATCAATAACCAATTAATTTAACTAAATCACTTACTACGTTCAGCCATCTGTTTAAACGTTGCGTTCAATGACTTGGCTAGATGTCGTTGAGCCATTCAATTGGATGAGTGGTTTGAATGTCCAGGCTAGTCGTCCAGTTGGATGGCTGATTTAGCCAGATAAATTTAGGCTGCGACAGATATATTTTTGAAATATGCTAATTGAAACCTTTCATTTGATACTATACATACATAGTATGATAAGATTTCTTTTATTTTTAAATTCATAAACATTAATGGCATATAGAGGGGCTCAGAGGGCGCCATATTGAATTAACTGTGACGTCACAAAGCCAACCAATCAGCGGACAGCCAAGATACTTCCAATTATACCTCATTTGTTAAGGTACCATGTATATCATAGAAGATTTATTTCAATTACAATGCACATGTACATACACAGCGAACAGACAATGGTTTTCACACATGTAACATTACATGGGCCCAGTTAGGGCATAGCATTTTACACTTAGCATAATATACTATATATATTTGAATTTAAACTATAACACATTTATACTAATAGATAAACATTCCTTTATACTAACTTTCTAAATTAACATATATATTTACCTAATCAATACATACAGATACAAGGGAACAGATGAACAAACATACATAGCGGCGAAACACACAACCCTCACTTTGGCATCGACGTAGTCGAGCAAAGGTTACTATTCTCACCGTAATTGAGCTACTACAAATTCAGATGCTTTGGCGAAAATTCTGACGTATCTTATACCTTTAAACGAGCAATTCTTGTATATATATATATATATATATTTATAAATTTCTGTGATCTCGAAAACGGCTCTAACGATTTCGCTGAAAATTTGTATATGGGGGTTTTCGGGGGTAAACAATTTTCGAGTTTTCGAGTTTTCATGCGTTTTTCTTTCCACGCAGAATATGGTCGCTAATTTCGTCGCGCCGCGACCGCCTTGATTTAGCTCAGTGGTTAAGGATAGCGACCGCTAGAAAGAGTGTTACGGGTTCGAATCCCACTCGGTGACTTACTTTTGTTTTTTTTATGTTTAAGTTTATATATTTTGCATTGTTTTTAGACAAGTTTAAAAAAAATTAGTTAATGTTTGAGATGTAACCGAGCAAAGCTCGGTCGCCCAAGTACTGAAAGAATTAAGTAAGCATTAAAAATAGCTAGGTACTGCAACATTGTTTGCGCAGTTATATACATAATAATAAAGTGATGACAGTTGTTCAAATACATACAAAAACATGTGTTGATCGCCGCCTACGTGCGTTTTGCATTAAGAAAGATGAAACATGAACGAACAACAAATATTTGAATATCCCATATCTGCCGAAATGGCGGCATATTTATTCATATCTATTTCACGTATACACTATCTTGTATTTTGAATTCGCTGGAATCTTTTATAACCATATTTGCTGAGACTTTTAGATAGATTATATAGTTTGGGTGAATGACATATGGGGATACTTTTCGGAATTAAGATTTCTAGATAAAGAATATTTTAAATAAAACTTGGTATATAGCTACTTGTAATGACGACCTCTGGGGCGTAGTGGTCACCTTGCTAATCCACCACCCAGACAGAGGGTCCAATCCTCGGTCAGGTTAAGTTGGAAAATGACCTTTTTAAAATTGTCCTGGGTCTTGGATGTTTTTATATGTATTTATTATTAAATATAGTATCTTTGAGTTAGTATCCCATCCCATAACACAAGTCACGAACTTATTTTGGGGCTAGCTCAATCAGTGTAATTTGTCCCTATTTATACAAATACAAATACAAATATCTTTATTGTGGAACTACAGGTATGTAAAAGATGTACAGTATTTGATGAGTATCACTGTGCCCTGCCCAGATGGACGTACAATAGTTCATATTCAATTTACTTTATTTTACTTATGGGAAATAACGATATTTGCAATCCGTAAAGGTGCTTTTCTACCAAAAACGCCGTCTAGCCTCGCCTTGCCTCGCTCAGAGAGGCAACTGTCAGCTATTAGTCCGCTATGCCGCAGCGTAAAACAGAATCCATGATTGGTTAAATTGGCGTTAAGTAACGTCAGTAACACTTAACAAATGATAAACGGGCCAAGTGCGTGTCGGGGCACGCGCAGTGTAGGGTTCCGTAGTTGAGAATGCCGACTTTGATAAATCCTTGAGAATAAATGATTTTAGATACATACATACATACTATCACGTCTTTATCCCTAATGGGGCAGACAGAGAATTTTGGGTCTTGCATGCGGCTCTATGCAGAGCCTAGGGCCGCAAGACTCAAAAGCCACTTTTAGCGTCATGGTGGGCATTGAGGCGCAAAGCAATCAATACAGTGACGGGTTGCTAGCCGCATCGCCTGTTAAAATGATTTGCATTTTTGCCCATTCCCTCGATCGGCTTTTACGATCTGCGCGGGAAGAGAAGCAGCTAGTACATTCTAAGTTTTTCGTTTCTCCCAGACCAGCATGATTTTAGATTTGTATAATAAATCTTAAATCAGTGGATATAACTAATGAGAAGTGACATTTGATTACGTTTTATTCTTCAGTGCCAAATAACTTATGTGCGACCCAAGATACCACCCAATTAGGCGAGATCCACATACTCTTGTTAATCTTTACCTATCTATAATTTTTTTCAGTTAATTTTCGGCACTAACACACTAAAACCAGGCCAAAGCCGCATCCAGCTGATAGTGTACGCGATGATGTCCGCCCCTCTGCTGCTGAGCTGCGACATGAAGAAGATCACGCCGTATGAGAAACAGTTGCTGCAGAATTTGGACCTTATTGCCATCGCACAAGACCCATTGGGCATTATGGCGAAGCCATACTCTGTGAGTTCTACTATTTCCCAAGGTTTTTTTAAATATAATGCTGTGAGACTGACAATGAGTGCTCATACACTATAAGTTTCTTGCCTGTCGCATACAATAAAATTGGTGCGTCTGCTACCATAACATCGACATGATGATGGATCTTAAATATAGATACATTAACGTATGGTTTTCGGCAGACTAGAATAGGGCTACTCCAAGTCCTTTCGTGGATTTCGTAGAAGGCGACTTAGGAAACACAAGCTAAACAAAGCTTATAAACATCAATGAGATTTCTCCAACCCGTTTGGCCAACGAGGAGAGTGTAGGCTAAAGTCTGGCTACTCTGGCCATGTATGGCTCTGGTAGTACAAATAGCGTACTCCTGCAGTGGAGACAAAGACCTGGTGATGATATCGAAACAATATGTATCTAATAGATATTTCTCTATCTCTCGCCTCGCCTTACTTCGTACCTTCAGTGGAAAAGCGCCTAATAATCAAGTTTTTGTTTATACGGACCGTATTCTAATGTACATAAAACCACTTTCATGATAATCGGATTAGTCTAAGCCACCTTTATGTGACCTAGTTAAGAGAAACCGCAGTCTCGTTTAGAGTTGATTCATACTGAGATAGTAGCGGCCGGCAGCGTAATTCTGCCAAACTCTAACTGCTCTATGGTAAAGATAATATAATTGCTGACGTAATAAATATCCAGCGGCATAGAAACTATTGAAGGGCCCATAAGTAGGCAAAACTGGAGTTGCGGGGTAGGCTTACAGAGATGGCAGCACACACGACTAGCAAAAATGTGACAAAGAAAGTGTTGAATATGCTTAAAAAATATTTATTGCATTTCATACAAGTCATATTTAATCAATTAGAGTACATACCTACTTTATTTAAACAATAGTTATAAATGGTTTTATTGTGTTAATTAATACCTAAAGCACCATCTAGTGACGAGGACTTACTTGACTTATGGTCCTATGTCCCCTATCTGGGGCAGAGGGCGTCCACAAAGACTCTCCATCTCGATCTGTCTTGAGCTACGCGCTTAACTTCACTCCAGGTCTTGCCGATTTTCTTAAGTAGTCTTAGTGACGAGGGAAGAGAAATAATTATGTTTATGATGCGATGAGTAGGCATTTCTATATGGTCAAACCATGTCATCTTTATTTCTATCTACGAAATGCAAAATATAGCTAATAATGGGCATTTAATTAACGATACATCCATGTAGTTAAAAACCTCAAAGGTATAGAAAGTTCCAGTTTGTAAAGTTGTGACGTCACAGTTAAGTAAAATTTTTACCAAGGCGTGATGTACCGCGAAGCTTGAAATGATCTGTAACTTCGGCATTTTTGTTGGTCAGTTTCTCACAGAAATAAATCCGGACAAGTGCGAGTCGGACTCACGCACGAAGGGTTCCGTACCATTATCTATTGAAATATCACGTTTGTTGTATACTTAAATATTTGTTTTATTCTGTTTTTATAGCAGCAACAGAAATACATCAACTATGAAAATTTAGAGACAGACAGGCAGACAGACAGTGCAGTCTTAGTAATATGCTCCCGTTTTTAGCCTTTGGGCACAGAACCCTAAAAATACACATACATATTTTTTTAATCCATCTGTCGGCTCACTTATCTTTCAGTCAAGTTTTAAGCTCTAAGATTAAAATGTTCGTTTTTTTATCAGAAGTCAAAGAATTTGACGTTATGGGTGAAAAAGCATCTGCCAATGAAGGGAGACCTGTATCACTCCGTCTCTTTCGCTATGGTCAATTTGGGCTCCAAAGAAGAGACTGTGAACCTTATTCCCAAAGCTTTCGGCCTAAATTCGCTTGACGGATACTCTGTTATGGTAAGATTGTTTTTTCTTCTTCATGTTAGGGCTCTAACAGACGAGCGTATGCACTCGACTATGGTGGATTACTCCAAAAGTATTACACATCACGGACGTTATCCGCGTTTTAGTGTCAAGCAACATTGAGCACTAACTTATAATGTTAGAGTCTAATTTGCTTTGACATAGAAATAGGACATCTCTATCGTAAGAATAACGTATTTTTTTATCGAGTAACCCTTCTGGTAGACGACGGTCGCCGACTGTCACTGCTGTCTCAAACTGTCGCGCGATTGTCGCCGATAGATGATAATGTTATGTCAGATAGTATTTTATTATCAAGATATTATAATTTTTCAAAACTAAAAACCGAATTCAATACCAAACTACCCAGCCGATTTTGATAAAATTTCTATGGGTTTTTTTTAAATATTATGTTCCCCGATTATACAAAGACGCCTGAACCGATTTTGAAAAATCTTTTTTTGTTTGAAAGGGCAGGATACTTGCCAAGTGGTCCCATAGAAATTTTATCGAAATAGGTTGTTTAGTTTGGAGGTGAAGTCGGTTTTTAGTTTCGAAAAAAAATTAAATCGTTGTTCTTTTTACAAGCTTTTATTTCGTTTCACCTGTCCCGTTGTCTGTCGTTCTGTCTGTAATCAAATCTTGCAAGTAAAAGTTGATCCACTTCCCGGTTTCCGATTGAGCTGAAATTTTAAACGCATATATATCGCGTGACAATGCAATAATATAAAGACCAGGAGCCGGAGGATGGATATAGGAACTCTGTAATGAAACGACGCAATAGGGGTGACGACAGGTTCAGAAAATATGATTGTTATTAGTCCGTCTTTTAGATTATCCAAAAATAATGGACCCTTATTTTTCAGTTTACCAAAAAAGTAAAAATTTACAAAAATACGGAGCGTCAAGTTCCGGAGTAGGGGCTTTTGACGATTTGGTTTCTCAGAGAAAATAAAAAATACGTGTACAATAGTTTTTAATACTCTAACCGATGGACCAAAATTATTTTTTCATTCGTCACGCCTATTCCATCGAGTTTGGGCTCATTTGATTCGCTTTTAAAAGTCTTTAGATAAATGCTTGCTTAAAAAATATTTTTTAATAATTTCTTGTTTCAGAATGTATTAACAAAGGATTATTTCCTAAACGTTACGCTCCTTGACCACATCAATGTGACTGTAGCCCCTGAAGGTAAGTAAATATAATTGGGTATCATCCAGGGTCAAAAATAAAATATTTGATACTGTTAAGGGAATAAAACGTCACAACATAATATCAGTTGTCATGGTCATATCTATTTCCAACGTGATTTTACATTTATTATTGCAAAAAAGAAATTCTTCCATGCTGGTCTGGGAGAAAAGAAAAAACTTAGAATGTACCAGCTGCTTCTCCACCCACGCAGATCGTAAGAGCCGATCGAGGGAATGGGCGAGATTTGAATCATGGTAATAGGCGATGCGACTAGCAACCCATCACTATTTTGATTCCTTTTCCATCTTAACGCCCACCACCACGCTAAGCGTGGCCTTTGGGCCTAACGGCCCTGGGCTCTGTCTACCCCGTCAGGGATATAGACGTGAAAATGTATCTGTATCTGTATCTGTATTGCAAAAAAACTAATATTAAGAGCGCTATTTAACTCCAAGAAAGTATGACGTCATCTGCCTATCTGCCTGTATTTCATACAAATCTCATACAAACTGTTTGTTTTGACGTTTAGAAAAAAAGTATCTGATTTGACATGTTGAAAACTAGCGTATTTTGTTCGCAAAATATTGAAACGCTCTATACATTATCATAGTGCAAGCCGTACTTAGATAGATGACCACAAGAGGCACAAAATTTCTGGAGCTTGAGTTACCGTGGGTCCTGGGTGTCATCATTGTATGGCAGTCGTCAAGCTATATCAGATGCTTTTAGGCAGCTTGAAAGATCTGACAGCAGTGTTGCTCAGTTCCACACGAAAAACAAACAATCACGCAAAACGGGCCCATAAAATCCTATTCCTATTAGATAATATCATAAATGCAAAAGTTTGTAGAAATGTGTAGATGTTTGTTTCGCTTTCAAGCCAAAACGCCTAAACATTTTTTTTTATTTCGCTATTGAACACGCGATGAGAGCATGATGATGGATAGTGGGAGAATCAAAATAGTGATACTTTCTCGCCCATACCCTTGATTGACTTTTGTAACCGTCGCGAGAACAGAAGCAGCCGGTAAATTCATTAAAATAATTCTGTAAATGCGTTAATTAGCATTAAGTTCATCTTTTGTACCATTCTGGTCAATAAAGATTTTAATAAAGAAATAATTTCACCGTTTTATTATTTTCTAGAATAGCTTGATTTTATTTGTATTTAGGTAACCAATGTTCGTGTAATAGTGTTTTGGGAAAACAAATAATGTACCAGCTGCTTCCATCCCCCCACATATCGTAAAAACTGATTAAAATAATTGGCCAAAATATCATCATCTTCATCAGGTCTTTTTGTCTCCACTTCAGGAACGACCATATCTGTACTACCAGAGCCATACTTGGAGACTAGAACTACCAGAGCAGCCAGAGGACTTCGCTTACACTCCACGTTGGCCAGACGAGCTGGAGAGATCATTGATGTTTATAAGCTTTGTTTAGCTTGCATTACCTAAGTCACCTTCTACGAAAATATGAATCATGTTAAAAGATTAGTAACCCATCACTATTTTGATTCCTTTTTCAAACTCGCCCAACATCACACTCAAGTCTTTGGGTCTTGCGGCCCTGGGCTCTGTTTGCTTAGATCCGCAAGACCCAAAATGCTCTGTCTGCCCCGTTAGGGATAAAGACGTGTTAGTGTATAGTATTGTATGTGTTTTTTTCTTTACAGATGTGGTGTTATATACTTTGTTCCCGTTATAAAAATGACTGACATCTTTTATAGTTAAGTAATTTTATTTATACGATATTGTCCAGTGTGCCAAAAAGAAAAAGTTTGTTTCAGAGCAAATGCATAAATTGTTCTGTGCAAATTATTTATTGTATTGTTATCTATAGGGAAGAGATAAAAATTTGAAAAAACTCTAAAACTTTTTTATGTTAAATAAATAAAAAAATATTATTACACTGATTGAGTTAGCCCTAAAGTAAGTTTAAACTTGTGTTAAGACGAAGTGGTAGCAGAAGTGGCGCCCCCATTTGAAATACATTGTTTAAAACTAAATATGGTGATAATTAAAAATTTGATTCGTACCAATGTCTAGAAAGACCTTTAAACTATTTTATGAATAACCTTTGGAAGTAATATTCGTAGTCTCGTTTTAAAACTAGACGGACTATTAGTAATAGTTTCAAAGGTTATTCATAAAATAGTTTGAAGGTATTTCTAGACATTGGTACGAATAAAATTTTTAATTATTACCATATTTAGTTTTAAACAATTTATTTCAAATGAGTGCGCCTCTTCTGCTACCACTTCGTCTTAAGGAATAATAACTAACTAGTCGCGAGACAGTCTTATTGCGATTCTAAAAGAAGGAAAAGAAAAGAGTGCCGTGTTTAGTCCTTATCACCAAGCGAGCATTTGTTCTTGGTCGGGTTATAGGCAGGCTTCAAATTACTTATACTTATGGTACTTCTACAATCCTGTTAAAATGTTTTGAAACATAATCTAACGTTATAAAGCTACATAAAAATAAAATACTATGATATATAATTCTTTTTATTTATTTATAAACATACAGTACCTGGGCGAACGAGCTTTGCTCGGTTACATCTCAAACATTAACTACATTTTTTAAACTTATCTAAAAACAATACAAATAAAAAAATGATATATAAACTTGAACATAAAAAAAAAACAAAGTAAGTTACCGAATGGGAATCGAACTCGTAACACTCTTTCTAGCGGTCCGCATCCTAAACTGCTAAGCCAAAACGGATAGCGGCCGCTGCGACGAAATTTGCGATCATATTCTGCGTGGAAAGAAAAACGCATAAAAACTCGAAAACACGCGTTTTCCCAAACATAAGACTAATCTAGATCGATTGTTTACCCCCAAAAACCCCCATACACCAATTTTCAGCGAAATCGTTAGAGCCATTTTCGAGATCACAGAAATTTATAAATATACAAGAATTGCAGGTTTTTTATAACATATCTATAATTTGAATAGTAAATACTTTTAATAAAAATATAACAACATTATGTTATTTTATTTCAATGTTTACTAATATATTTGTAAACATTTTTAACAGCAGTGTGGGAGCACCATTAGAAGTTGTTCAGTGTCATGGATTGAATTACCCTTAAATTGGGTTATCGTATGTTTTCAAAATGAGTTACCTTTAGTTATAATTTATTTTTATGTAAATAAAAAAAATATTATACCAAAATTAAGTACTTAATGTATTTTGCTCAGTTCACAATATTGTGATGTTTTAGTACCTAGGGGTATAAGTTTTTTTCGCGCTAAGAAATTCTGATTAATTTTTTATATATTTTTGTGTATCATGAATCTTTAATTTTAAGACGATAAATAATAATATATTTTACTAAAATTAAGTAAGTAAGTACCTAATGTATTTGCTCAATTCACAATATTGTGATGTGTAAATACCTAGGGATATAAGTTTTTTTTCGTGATAAGAAATACTGATTATTTTGTTTTTTAATTATTTTTATTGACCGAGCGAGCGAAGCGAGCGAAGCGTCTCAGTTTCGAGATTAGCCAAAAATTCTTTTGTCCGTCTGTCTGTCTGTCTGTCTGTCTGTCTGTCTGTCTGTCTGGCTGTTCTCGCCTACAGGTCGCATTTCTTAACCGATTCTCATGAAATTTTGTAAGCAGGTTGAGAAACTAAAAAGATTTTTTTTGTCGAGCCAGTTTTTCGAAATTTTTCAAAATGGCGGAAATATGGGGGTTTAAAATTTTAAAACTGTCATACATCCGCCATTTCTAAATATTTTTAAAAATGTCATTAGACTTTTTTGTTGCCATTATAAAAACGCAATTTTTTTATTTGAACAACTTTTTTGTCTGGACATCTTTTTCATACGTTATACTTAAAAGGGTTTAGGGTGACTCGCGAAGTCTAGCTGACTGAGACTTGCTTTGCTTGGTAGTAGAAAATATGTAATAATCGCGAGGTCTAAGTTCGTGGCGAACTACTAGTGTAGTTATTATATTTTTAATTTTAAGACGATAAATAATATTATATTTTACTAAAATTAAGTAAAAGAGTACTTAATGTATTTGCTCAATTCACAATATTGTGATGTTTAAGTATTTAGGGATATATAGGGATATTTGCACCCCATCTAACATCTTTTCTGCTACGTCCCAAAGGTGAACTGATAAACAATGCTAGCATTAAATTGTACCTTTTGTACTATAATCTTAAGATTCAAAGTGCAATAAATTAAATAAGTAAATAAAAAATAAATAGATATAAGTAAGTTCTTTTGTGATAAATACAGATTATTTAATTTTATTTGCTTTTTCATTTCTTAAGAAACAATTACTTTTCATTATTTTTATTCAAGGATGTTTAAGTTTTAGACGATTTTACATTGAATATGTAGGTATAAATTAGGGTTGCAAAGGGTCCAAACGGGACCCTTCTGTATGACCGTCCGTCTGTCACAGGGCTTTAAGTCTTGAAGTATTATAGCTAAACACTTGAATTTTTATATAACTGGCTGCCAAAATACAAAAAAATTAAATAGAGTTGATGATTAAAGGGGATAATTCATACCGCTCTAGATCGGTCATTTTGGAAATTTTTGGGGGGGGGCCTATGTCCAGCAGTGGACGTTATGCGGCTGAAATGAATGAAAGGGGCTTTCGTTATACAAGAAACGTTTTTTTTCAGCGTTTATCTTTTTTGAGATGAAATGGTTTTTTAATTTGCCTGGCAAATTTGCAAAATAATAGCAAACCTCTACTGAACCAGGCCTGTGTTACTCCCCGTTCAGGTATCGAAAATATACCTACATTATTACCATGCGCGCGGCGACCACTCCGAAGTGGCAAATTCAGTGACGTGAATCGTATGTCTAGAGTTATAAGAATGAAATTGGCTTGCAATGCACTTCTAGGTATCTAAACGAAGACGCGTCGAGTTCTAACGCGAGCTAAATTACTTTACTAACGACATTGAGTAGATATTTCTTCGAATTCCTTTGCTGAGTAAGACTTCTGTACGTGAGTACTGGTACTTATTCTGTGACTGAACCCCTTGACTTCCCGCCAAAAAAACACTGACACTTTTGTTTTGTTTTATTTTTCTTTTCTTTTTTATGGCGGTCAAACTTCGTTGAAGCTTATTTTGCCAGTGTCTAGTAATAGCAAATAAATATCACTACAACCGCACTATGACTGTCCACTTTAAACAATTAACATATTGTCCATGAGAATGAGCATTTATAACACCAAACTACACCAATTTCATATTATAAAGTCCACTAGAATCAATTTGCAAAACAATTTAAAGCAAACTCCAACTGGACCCCTTGACTTCCCGCCAAAAACTCCTTTTGTTTTGTTGCTTTTGCAAGTACTAGTATGTATTCTGTGCTTTTGCTTAAAACCATAATACCACAGCTTAAACAGAACGTCATTACTTTTATTTGCTAAAGAATATAAAACTCTACTAAAACGAAAAGTTACTCTAACATATCCTTGCTATCAAAAATAGTATGTGAACCTTATCTTGGAAGGATATTCAGTCATCTGTCAAACTTCCAGTGGTGCTATTTTTCTAACGCGGAGTCACTAAACGAACGGTTTTTTGTATGCAAATACCATTCGCTTAGGTGACACCGCTTTTCAAAAATTTCAGGATGTGTTTTGTTTGTTTGAAATTTAGATTTTCTCGTTTCAGTATTTTCCGTGAATTTCTCTGAATTCTTTCAGAGAAAACTAACGCGTTTAGGCCTTATATATGCGTGCCTTTTATAAAATTTGGAAATTAGACGTGACGATGCAAAGCGTACGTGGACAGTTATTGTTGTTTTTCGTGTTCTTCCCTGCGAAAGTTCTGCTTTTGGAAAATGGGCTGGCTAGGACACCACCCATGGGCTGGATGTCGTGGGGCTATTACGAGTGCGCAGCGGACTGTGAGATAAATCCAGACAAGTGCCTAGAGTAAGTTTTCATTTTAGCGTATACCCGGTTGCATTTTTGCCTGTGTTTTTTACCCTCGACAAAAAACAGGGGTGTTGTAAGTTTGACGGCTTATGTCTGTTAGTGTGTCTGTGGCATCGTAGCTCTCTAACAGATGGACCGATTTCGATGCGGGTTTATTTACGTGAAAGCACGTTCCCTTGCGGTGGTTTTAGCTACATTTAATGAAAATCGGTTTTGCGGTTTAAAAGTTATTAGGGGCTAACGGTTGAAAGTCGGGCATTTTTAATTTGCCTAGCAAATAAGAGATGGCGCTACATATGGATATCAATTGGAATACTTATGTAGTTTGGCTACGCATCATTAGATGGCGCTATTCATCATGGTCAATGCAATATTATGATGACATTACGATGGAGCTGATCTGATGATGGAGCTGGAAGGTGGTCATGGCATCTCTGTGATCATCATCATCATCATGTCTTTTTAAGTCTCCACTGCAGGAACACGATCCTCTCTGTACTACCAGAGCCATACTTGGCCAGAGCAGCCAGAGGACTTTGCCTACACTCTCCACGCTGGCCAGACGAGTTGGAGAGGTCTCTGATGCTTATAAGCTTTGTTTAGCTTATATTTCCTAAGTCGCTTTCTACGACATCCACAGGAAGACTTGGAGTGATCCTATTCTACTATGCCGGGAATCCCACGGCATCTTTATGATAAAACATCATAACCCCACCGAGTTTGGGTTTCATTGCTTTGTCTTGAGGTGCACTTTAACCTTAATAGGTCATTGTTTTAGATAAAAGCTTGTTTAAATAAATACTTGTCTTTTTAGTGAAAAGTTAATACTAGAAGTAGTTGACGCATTCTTTACCGAAGGCTATCAAGAGGCAGGCTATGAGTACATCATCATAGACGACTGCTGGTCCGAGAAGAAGCGAGACAGGAGAGGCAGGCTGGTGGCCAACAAAAAGAGGTTTCCGAGAGGCATGAAGTTCATTGCTGATTATGTATGTTACTTTATTTTTATTAAAGCTAACGTGAGACGCAGACGTTATTAAAATGAGTTATCGGGTTTCTTTTCGGTTAGAGTCAGCTACTGCCGACATGTTCCGACCTCATCCGGAGGTCTTCATCAGGGCGAATGTGACTACAGGCCCGTACACCGCACCGGCTCGCGACACACTTACTAGCGTCTCCGTTAACTAATTTTAATAATGTATGTTACTCTCATAATTTCTTTTCTAGATTTTAAGTACTTACCTGTACTACCTACCTACCTACCTGCCTACTTAAATGTACTTTTAATTGGTAATGTTTAGGGTTCCGTGTTCCGGGTTTTCCCTAGCAAATTAACTTCAATGTTGGCGCTACGGATATCAAGGCCTATCGATAAGTTCGCTACTCATTACTAGATGTAACTGCCTCCGTGGTGTAGTGGTTAGAGCATTCGGCTCATATCCGGAGGTCACGGGTTCGATTCCCGGCGGGGACGACTTTGTGTTGTTGTCCTGGTTTGGTTAGGATATTGTAGGCTGATCACCTAATTGTCTGATAAGTAAGATGATCCGTGCTTCGGAGGGCACCGTCGGTCCCGATCACTGTCTTTGACATTGGTCGTTACCTAAAACCATGTCAGAGGCCTTTAAGGCGGTTTAAAAACTCTGACACTAGTGTTAGTCACTAACACATGTTCTAATTTTTATTTTTCTAGCAAATAAACTTGTTTTTAAAATAAAAATGTCTTGTCTCATGGTTACAGAATTAATATAAGTAGTAAATACAGAACGGAATTTCCTAAGGTCCTGCGCAATATGCGTCCATGTACCTCATAGGGGGCATTGTGCGGGCACTTGCGGGCGCCTGCAGCCGCCACAAGACGAGAACGGGGAAGGGCTGTGAGAACGGAGAACGGGGACGCGTATTTGGCTAAACCTTAGGAGATTCCGCTCTGTCATTATCATCATCATATCAGCCATAAGAATTCCATTGCTTGACAATTGATGTCCGTAGATCCAGCGGGACCCTATGCCTGATTGAATTAAGACCTATTAAGCCTAATTAGTATTCATTTCTACCTATCGATTTGTAAATGTTTAAATTTCTACCTAGGACCCAGCTGACTGTCCGCTTAGTTCAAAACTTTTTTCGTAAATATCTCGTAAACTATTTTCTTCTTGATTAAAAAAATATTATTTTTGAGAGGTAGAAATAAAAGGCTCCACGAAAAAGTATTTTATTATTCTGTACGCCTTCAATTCAGAAAGGGCCCCGCTGGAAGTAAAGGAATCATTTCGCCGTTTTTTGGGGAAATCTGTTGGGGTAGCGATATAATAGTACATAAACCTGAAGGTAGAAATAAGAGGCTCATGAAAAATATAACACATCAATAACCCTATAATCTGCAAAAGGGCCCCGCTGACTATATGAAGAAGATTTTTTATTTTGACAGTGAATCCACCGAGGTAGAAATTTAAACATATACAAATCGATAGGAAATAGATACTAATTAGACTAAATAGGTCTTAATACAAACAGGCATAGGGTCCCGCTGGATCTACGGACATGGACAATTGGACATGGCCTCCCTCAAGGATTTCAAAAACGACCGATAGGAAGCGGCCTGCATCCAGCGCTTTCCTGCAACCTTGCACAGGCAGCACAGGTCGTCTGACCATCTATTCCGCTCTGTATGTAATACTTATATTTTTTTTGTAGATCCATTCTCGGGGACTCAAATTCGGCATGTACACTAACATTGCAAAGATAACATGCATGGTATACCCTGGTTCAAAAGGTCACTTCAGGGAGGATGCCCAGACGTTTGCGGATTGGGGAGTTGACTATCTGAAGGTGGATGGATGTTTTGTTAAAGAGGACTATTTGAATACAGGTTCGTTTATATCTTCACATGCGTATTTTTCTCCATGCTGGTCTGGGAGAAACGAAAAAACTTAGAATGTACCAGCTGCTTCTCTTCCCGCGCAGATCATAAAAGCCGATCGAGGGAATGGGCAAAAATGCGAATCATTTTAACAGGCGATGCGGCTAGCAACCCGTCACTGTATTGATTGCTTTTCCATCTTCTCGCCCACCATGACGCTAAAAGTGGCTTTTGAGTCTAAGACCCAAAATGCTCTGTCTGCCCCATTAGGGATAAAGACGTGATAGTATGTATGTATGTATGTATGCGTATTTTTTATAGCAAGAACAAATATAAAACAACAATCTTAAACACCATATAAAAAAGGGACTTCCCTATCTGCTAACTATTTATATGTCGACTATATTGGGAAGTAAATGAAAGAACTGTGGATTCATAGGACTGGTTTAGTAAGAAGGAAGATTACAAGATGAGTTAAATGAGCCGTTAATGATGTGTGTGTAAGAACAAAAGAAATCAATCAAACAATATTTTTTTTGGTTCCTTAGATAGATTAATAAAGACATAGATATGTCTTTTTTAGGGTTCCGTACCCAAAGGGTAAAAGCGGGACCCTATTACTTAGACTTCGCTGTCTGTCCGTCTGTATCTCAAGAACCGCGATAGCTAGACAGTGAAATTTTCACAATTTATTTATTTCTGTTGCCGCTATAACAACAAATACTAAAAACAAAATAGAATACATATTTAAGGGGGCCTCCCATACAATAAACGCGATTTTTTATAGATAACGGTACGGAACCCTTAGGCTGCGTTTTCACTGAAGCGGAGCAGAGCGGAGAAGAGGGAAATTGACCAATAACAATGCTCGAAATCTCCGCTTCGCTTCAATTTAAACAGCGGAGTAGAGATTTCGAGCATTGTTATTGGTCAATTTTCCTCTTTTTTGCTTGATACGCACTTGGCCGGTTATTTCTTTTTTCTGACTTGCAAGCAAGTAATTACAAAGGCATAGCACATTTAAATTTCGCGTAACGTCCCGATCAGCTACGATTTTAAAGCAAAGGTAACGTAAATCATGGTATAATAAAACAGGTATTCTCTTCCCGAGATGGAACTTGACTACGTCACAAAGTGTTGCCACTAATTGTTCTTTTCAGTAAATTTAAGGACTTTCTCAATTAGTTCATGAATATTAAATAAAATATTAAGTAACTTAGCTATTTAGTATCTTGCGATTCTCGCGTGATTCATCAATTCAATATTTTATAAATTGATATAATGGATTATTAATTCGAAATTGGTATATAAAGTTCAAAAATGCATTACGCTCGGGTAATTCAATTTCACACAGTGGCAACATATCAAACTGATGACGTAGTCAAGTTCCACCTACGTCATCAGCTGTCACGGGAAGAGAATACCTTATTTTATTATACCATGACGTAAATCACCCCTGCTTCGAAACTTCGTAGCGCTGTATCTTCGTGAATTGGGAAAAAAAATGGGTGCTTTATTTTTGGATAATTAGTTTACGGAATAAATAAAAAACTATATACTTATTACCCGTATTTAATACAACGTGGAAGGGACATGCCCGTAATTAATCGAAACACGGGCTATACTAGATCACTTTAAGTATAGGTTAATCAAATAAAAATAAAAGATTTTTTTTTAATTTTGCCATTTCCTTACAAATGTGTGCACACGCCCGCTCAATTTGTATGGGAATGTGGTTTTGTTTTGTTTTTTTTTTTACTTTTTTTATCATTGTACTATAGTGATCTAGTTTAGCCTGTGGTTCAATTTATTACGGTGTGGCTTCTACGTTTTATATTAATATATTTTTAGCTTTAGCTTTTTTTTTAAAATTTACAGCTTATATAGAACTAGGAAAGGCGCTGAATAGAACTGGCAGGCCTATGGTATACTCATGCAGTTGGCCTTATTACTCAAGATATAGACATCGAAAAATTGTAAGTATGACCAACGATATTCTGATCGATCGACGACCTTTGTGGCCTTTCAAATGGGGGCGCCACTGGACCTTGGAAAATCCATGTATTGCATCCATGTATCCAATAGCATGTGATCACAGTCCTAGGCCCTGCCTACCCCGTTATGGATAAAGACGTGATTGTGTATTTGTACCTTCATGCTGGTCTGGGAGAAAAGAAAAAACTTAGAATGTACCAACTGCTTCTCTTCCCGGGCAGATCGTAAGAGCCGATCGAGGGAATGCATGGGCAAAAAATCGAATCATATTAATAGGCGATGCGTCTAGCAACCTATCACTATTTTGATTCCTTCATCCACCTTCTTGCCCATATCAAGCTAATAGTAGCCTTTGAGTCTTGCAGCCCTGTGCGCTATCTGCTTAGAGCCGCAAGACTTAAAAATGCTTTGTCTTCCCCATTAGGGATAAAGACGTGATAGTATGTATGTATGTACATATGTATGTGTATCTGTATTTCCAGCCACACTACGCTCCTATAATGAGGCACTGCAACCTATGGCGCAACTATCACGATGTGTTTCTTCATTGGTCTTCGGTTGAATATATAATAGACTTCTTCACGAAAGAGTATGAGAACATGGCCTCGTACCATGGGCCGGGACATTGGAATGACCCCGATATGGTGAGTTTGTTCCTTTCTCTCTTACGCAGAGGCGTCTATCTAAGGCACAGGCATTATGATATTCTCACCATTATGATTCAATAATCCCAAGTGACTCGCGTAACGTCAACGGGCGACTAGCAACAACCCTGTTTTACAGGCGCTTACAAGGCCGAAAAGCGGGGGAGGGGTTGCGGGGACGCCAGATTGCGGGGGATAGTGCGAGTTACCGTTCTGTATGTAGATAAGTATTACATACAGAACAGAATCTCCCAAGATCCCGCACAGTATGCATCCCCGTTCTCATGACCCTTACCTCTCCACTGTTCTCGCCTTGTCGCCTCATTAATTCAGTGTCTGACCAATTTTGATGCGGTTTTTATACATGAAAGCCAGTGCCTTAGGTACTCTAAAAATTGATTCAGCCGTTTACAAGTTATTGGGGGTTAACGCTTGAAATTCAGGGCTTTTCCTAGCAAAAACTAGATGGCGCTAAGGATATAGTCTCGATAGTTCCGCTAGATGGCGGTCTTGACAGGTTGTTTTAATTTGCGTAGCAAATAAACTTGTAACTTTGGTATTGGTAATCTTTAACTAAGTATCTATTTTTTTTAGTTAATATTCGGCACTGACACACTAACACCAGGCCAAAGCCGCATCCAACTGATAGTGTACGCGATGATGTCCGCCCCTCTGCTGCTGAGCTGCGACATGAAGAAGATCACGCCGTACGAGAAACAGTTGCTGCAGAATTTGGACCTTATTGCCATCGCACAAGATCCACTGGGAATTATGGCGAAGCCATACCCTGTAAGGAATTTATGTTTTTGAAAAGCTGAGGCCTGCGGCCACATATATTACTTTTGTTACTACGTAACAGATTCATACTTCCCTACAAAAAGACAACTAAACTCGTACTAAACAAGGCAAGATAAAATTTACGTCACTGTCAACGACCATGTCATCTACACATTTGCCATAGAAAATTGCGTTTTTGCGAGTGAGATAGACATATTTTCGTAAAATCGTTATGTCTCGTTCTTTTTTCAACCAATTTTTATTCTGTTCATCTGTATTTTTGAATATTTATGGATTCATAACACATATTTTTTTCATGGATATTCCCTATTGCTGCACCTGACATTTGTTCTATATAGGGTATGTACATTGTATGGGGATTGGGACCGATTGCGCGATTGTTACTCCTTCAAGGTATTAAAGTTCGAGTCCATGTAACTTTATATGGTTTCCGCCCAAAAGTTGCTACTTTTACAAACTGGAACCCATATTAAAGCTTTTACTCTTTGTTTTACAGAACAAAACAGTTGTTTAAAAAGTAATTTGAGGGGTTTTTCAAATATTAACAAAAGCAGAATTTTGAGGACTTCCTTTTTTCAAATTGAACAATTTATTTCTAAGAGTAAGCTAATAGCTTGAATGCATAAAAAGGCACTGTTGTTTTTTTACCGACGTCCAAAAAAGGAGTTTTCCAATTTGTTGCAATATTTTTTTTGTGTGTTTGCAGATTATTCGAAAACGCCTGGATTGATTTCCTAATCAATTTTTTATTTTGTTTAAAAGGGTATACTTGCGAGGTTGTTCTATAAGTAGAACTTTTATCGAAATCGACTGTGTACTTTAGGGGCGAAGTCTGTTTTTAGATTTTTTTTTAATAATAATATTACGGCTCTGGATACAAGTCCTCTAGAGCCTATCTTTATTTCTTCGTTACCTGATTCCTAATCCTAACTAGTTTCAATCAAAAGTGGAAACTTTTATTTGAGGAAAAATAATTATATAAACACATTAAATTTTCTTAAATAAGTACTTAAATAAAGATTATAAAACTACTGACTACAATACACTACAAACTAATATTTACAAATAAAAAAGGCCCGGTAATTGTTTACCCTGCGGTAACGTGCCCAGAAGGCTGGCTGCATTGCCACGTTGTATGGCAATGCTTATTTTCTGACCTAGATATAGGCCAGCCTTCTGATCGCGGAAAACTTCAATAAGTTTCCTTGAGATAGCGCCGTATAATTTGTGAGCTGATGGCCCCCACGGTCCTAAAGTTTCAACCCCAAACGGCTCGAATATGTAGTAATTTCCGATACTCTCATATTTGCGTCGTTTGAGGTTTTCAGCTGATGCCGCTGCAGAGCCCGCTTTAGCTTCTGTGGCTGAAAGATGAGACGGCGCCAGTGTGTCAACGCTGGTTGGTGTACTTAGATCTTTAATTGCTTCAAGGGAGCTTCGGGCGGTAAATCAATATGAGTCCACTGGTTTTCATATCCTATTAAGTGACGGATGGCTCCTAAACGCTCACCACAATCCGCAAACAATTATCACTACACACTATGACTTCCACTTCAAACATTTCACATATTATCCATGAGCAAGTATCGGGAGCGAGGTGATATGCTCGACCGCCACAAAGGGAAGAACTTCCCGCCAGGCGTGGTGCTGCGCGGGGAACCGCGGCTCTGACGGTGTATCGTCGGAGGTCGTGTATATAGTCAGTTGCAACCAGAACTCTGAGATCGAGATGTAGATTCTGCTAGCGCCATCTCGTATGATTCTTGTAAACATTTGTTGTTCATTGTGGTTTTTTTAGTTATGCCACGTCAAGGAAATACGGAAGCTAGTGGTTAACTGGTTTATTGGCTACTAGATGTGCCCGTGGGCTTCGCTCCCCGTAGGAATTTCGGGATAAAAACTATCCTATATCCTTCCCCGAGTCTCAAACTATATCCATACCAAATTTCATCCCAATCGGTTCAGTAGTTTAAGCGTGAAGAGGTAACAAACAAATATACAAACTCACTTTCGCATTTTTAATATTAGTAGGAAAAGTAGGAAATATTAGGAAGTAGGATTAGATACAGTATGACGGAAAATATAAATCTAATATACCAACTGGCCAGCGTGGAGAGTGTAGGCCAAATCCTCTGGCGGCTCTGGCCAAGTATGGCTCTGGTAGTACAGAGAGGGTCGTGCAGTGGAGACTAAAAAGCCCTAAAGATGATGATGAATGTATAGCTTTAAATTGATGCTTGAAGACTAAAATTTTTGTTTTTTTTTTTCTCTATCAGATGTCAAAGACGTTGACGTTATGGGTGAAGAAGCATCTGCCAATGAAAGGAGACCTGTATCACTCTTTATCTTTTGCTATGGTCAACATGGGCTCGAAAGAAGAGACTTTGACCATTATTCCCAAGGATTTTGGCCTAAATTCCACTGACGAATACACGGTTATGGTAAGACCAAAGAATTTATAAACTGTCTAGAATGCCAACGAAGTGCCAATGTCGTTCCCGATAAAGATAGCTAAAGTTATAGGTGTATCTTTCTACTTTATAGCACTAGCAGTTTGCGGGAAAGGGATGCCTCTAACTTTAGATACATTTTTTGGAATGTTAGTCCGTTGGCGACCGTTGACGACTGGTCGGCGACCAACGGCGACCTTCGGCAACCGTTTATTAATTCGACTAAATAGAAGTGATGACAGGATCAGAAAAGTATGATTGTAATTATTACGTTTTTAGATAAACCAAAAATAATGGACCAAAGAAGTAAAAATTCACCGCTCTAGAAGGGTAATTTGGAAATCCTTGGTAGAGGCCTATGTTCAGCAATGAACGTAATGCGGCTGTATTGATGATAAAAATTCAAAGAGGTATGGAGCATTAAAATTCCAAAAAAGCGGGCTGGCGACGTCACCGTTAAGTAAAAATCGTCCCTAGCCGTGACGTCGTGCGGATATTTAAATGCGCTGTATCTTTGTCATTAGGTATTTGTTTCTCAGGGAAAAGAAAAAATATGTATACAATATTTTTTGATAATCTAACCGATGGGCCAAAATTATTTTTCCATTCGTTATGCCTATTATTACTAACCTATTTATTTTTTCAGAATGTACTAACGAGTGATTACTTTCGAAACGTCACTATACTGGACCCCATTCAAGTTACTGTCGCCCCTCAAGGTAATTAAAGGCTAACGTATAAGTTATAATATAATTTGCCGTGTGGTTTCCGGCAGAGTAGAATAGGGCCACTCCAAGTCCTCCCGTGGATGTCGTAGAAGGCGACTTAGGAAATACATGCTAAACAAAGCTTATAAACATCAATGAAACCTATCGAACCCGTCTGGCCAACGAGGAGAGTGTAGGCCAAAGTCCTCTGGCTGCTCTGGCCAATTATGGCTCTGCTAGTACAGAGAGGTTCGTGCTGCAGTAGAGACTAAAAGACCTGATGATGATGATGATGATAAGTTATAAAACATAAAATAAAATAAAACTTTACTGCAAATAAATGAATTGAATAATTCTTAACAAAGTCCGGGACATTCAAACAGACCCAATAGAAATAATAATTAAATTACGTCCACAGGCGTAAGTGTCTTGGAATGTGTTAAATAGCTCATTTAAGTGACAGAGGGCGAGTCACAGAGCGCAAAGAACCGATGGCCGAGGGGGCAGAAAGGTTCCCAAAAAGCGCAGCGTAGAACACCCACCTGCTAGGTGTTCAGACGACCTGAGCAAGGTTGCACGACGGCGTTGGATGCAGGCCAAATCCTTGGGGGAGACCTATGTCCAGCAGTGGACTTCCTGTGAGTCTTGTGACTCCTGTGACCGATAAGATGAAGTGTTCTTTGGGGCTAATGGCGCCGTGTGGTAAAAGGACCACTCCAAGTCCTCCCGTGGCTGTCGTAGAAGGACGACTTAGGAAATACAAGCTAAACAAAGCTTATAAACATCAACGAGACCTCTCCAACCCGTCTGGCCAGCGAGGAGAGTGTAGGCCAAGTCCTCTGGCTGCTCTAGCCAAGTATGGCTCTAGTAGTACAGAGAAGGTAGTGCTCGTGCAGTGGAGACTAAAAAATTATGATGATTGGTTCTAATGATCTCAGATCTGTCTGTGGGTGACTCCCACTGTTTACTTTATTTAAAATATTTATTTTATTTAAAAATATCTATATTACTTATTATTTAAAAATATAATTTTATTTATTATTATACTATATACTATTATTATAAATATCTATACAAATACCTTACACTTACTTACACACTTATCTATATATACACCTTCATACATCTTACATACTTACATAACTAATTAACTAATTAATATAACATAATAAATATCACTTACCGTGCGTTGCGTATTTGTTCGTACGAGGCGAATGTAAACGCGCACTCGGTACCCGTTTACGTCACACGGTTGCGCGGGCGCATCGCTGCCGGCTCACCGCTAGTCGAGACTTACTCAGACGCCGACCCGCACGTCGCTCGCGCTCTCGATGCCTTTGTTTGCTAATGCTTACGGTCGCTAGTACCCACTGCTATTTATCTGTGTTCTCTCACTTTCTTCCTACTTTCATTCTGTGCTATCTCATCTTCATTCTCCTTCCATTGTATGTACTGTATATGCTGTGTGAGTGATTAAACTGTTAAACTGAAGTGCGTGGCTTGCTTTATTTCAACGCTTATTGGACTATCTGGTAACGTACCTATCACTTATTTATCACTCCACATCAAGCAATCGCTTCACTGGTGACCCCCTGGAACACTTTACTAAAAGATTCCTAGCGCAAATAAATCAGAATGGCGAACAAAGACGACGGTACCTTTGTCGACGCTAGCACGGGTGGCACCGTTTCCATTACACCATCCGACATTTCGAAAGTTTCCGTACGAGTTCCACCGTTTTGGGCCGAGGAGCCAGAAATATGGTTTGCCAACCTGGAAGGACAATTTTTCATCTCTGGCATTACGGCTGACAGCACGAAATTTTATTACGTTATATCCCAGTTGGATCAGCAGCATTCAAAGGAAGTCAAAGACATTATCACCTCTCCACCGGTCACTGGGAAGTACGAGAAGCTGAAAAGCGAGCTTATTAAACGACTGTGTGCGTCCCATGAGAAGAAAGTGCAGCAGCTACTCATGCACGAAGAGCTTGGAGATCGCAAACCATCTCAGTTCCTTCGGCACCTTCAAAGTCTCGCCGGTCCCAAGGTTCCTGAGGACTTTCTTAAAACCATATGGACCAGTCGTCTGCCGGAGAAAATCCAGACGGTTCTCGCAGGTCAACCTCAAGCCCCTCTTGAAGTCTTGGCTGATCTAGCGGACAGGGTTAACGACATCGTGCCCTCAAAGCCTGGACAGGTCGCTTCAGTCAGCTGTGCTCCAGCATCCACGATGGAGTCGATGGCGCGTGAGATCGCAGCTCTTCGCAAGCAACTGACAGATTTAACGACGAGACAGTCCAGGAGGCAGACGCGAGGACGATCCCGGAGCCGCTCCAATTCGCGATCACAGTCGAACTATAGAAAGTTCCCCATCTGCTGGTACCACCATAAATATGGCAGCAAGGCCAACAAATGCATCCGACCCTGCGACTACAAGAGCTCGGGAAACTCACAGGGCAGTCGGTAGAGGCGACAGCCGATAGCCCAGCAGCCACCGGTCGCCTGTTCGTCGTGGACAAATCATCGAAGGTGCAGTTCCTGGTTGATACTGGCAGCGACCTCTGCGTCTTCCCCTTGTCCAAACTCCGGCAACGCCGTGCGCCCACTGATTACAAGTTGACGGCTGCTAACGGCACGACCATCGACACCTACGGATATGTCCACTTTACTCTTGATTTAGGGTTGCGTCGTAGCTTCCCTTGGCGTTTTGTGGTGGCCAATGTAACAAAAGCAATTATAGGTGTAGATTTTTTATCTTTTTACAACCTTATTGTTGATTGTAGGAATCAAAGACTAATTGATAACACCACTAAGGTAACTAGCGTAGCTTCATTAGTTAAGAATTGTAGTCACTTATATTCTGTAAAAGTCCCGACTGGTGATTCTCGCTACCATCGAATTCTTATGCAGGAATTTCCTGAAATTACTCGTCCGTCGGGTACACAGCGCACGGTTCCTCACAACACACAACACCACATTCGCACCACACCAGGCCCTCCTGTTTCTTGTGCTCCTAGACGTCTGGCTCCAGACAAATTGAAGATAGCCAAACAAGAGTTCGAGGCAATGCTGGCGAATGGGACATGTAGACCCTCAGAGAGCCCATGGTCCTCGCCCTTACATCTTGCCCCAAAAAAGGACAACGGGTGGCGCCCATGCGGTGACTACCGCCTGTTGAATTCCCGGACTATACCAGACAGGTACCCCATCCGTCATATCCATGATTTCACTCATAATATCTCTGGATGTAAAGTGTAACGTTGTAACGTTTTGTTACAATTAATTATTAAGTTAAAGTTACCAACAAATAAAATATTAATATTAAAGTACAATAAATTAAATTAAAACACAATTAAATAAAAATAAATAAACTATAGCTAAAATCAAAACTAAAGCAAAGGTTTCTTTGCGCGGCCTGCGCCTAAGCGCGTTAAACACGGATCCCTAAATATCTCTCGTCGCGCAAAACCTGTTTGACTGGTGTCGCGTCGGCTGCCCGCGCGCCACTCGTCCACTGATCTTGTATCGAGACGTACATGTACTGTTGCTGCTCATTAAGCTAAGGTCGAGCCTGCATTCTCGTTGCCTATAACTGTTTTGTATTTAATTTGTACAATTGGCTGTAGCTGCAACTCAGCCTAGTTCTAGACTGTGTGGTGAACACTATTCATTCAACTTATTTGGATAATCAAACCCCGTTAGGGTAAGTTGAACAATGTTTTTTTTTTTTAAATAAAAGTGTAGGTGGTCATACATTTCTTTGTTCACATTACTGTTTTTTAAAATATAGTGGTTCAAAGTGTTAATAATTTAGCCTTGCTAAGTTTGCCTTTCTTGTATCATCAAAATCATTCATCATCATAAATCATGTTCTCATCTGTTAATCATCCTTTGTAAACTCCGCTTTTGATTGCCACACGCCACTTTCTCCTCCTACCTTAAGTACTTCTTTTATCTACTATGTAGCTGAGTGGCATGATGAGCAATCACGGATGTCAACTGCTGCCTAGATGCTTAGTGCTTGGATGATGATTCCAGGGTCCCAAGTTCCGGCTGAAGTTCCCGGAGAGCGTCGTGTTAGTGTGACTTCTTCACGCCCTGCATTTTGAAGACCCACGATTCCCGTTTGGCTCACAAGGGAAGTACTAGACTGCGTGGCAAGGTTAGGCGGCCGTCAGAACTCACGACCTAATTGTTTTCTTTTGTTGGAGGGTAAACCACCTAATAAATTTTTGTTTAACGTTACCGGTGTTTTATTTAAATATCCGGAACGTTACAAAGTTTTCAGCACTTTAGACCTTGTTAAGGCCTACAACCAAATTCCTGTTTGCGCAGAGGACATACCGAAAACGGCTATCACCACCCCGTTCGGTATGTTCGAATTTCCTTTTATGACTTTTGGTTTGCGCAATGCAGGCCAGACTTTCCAAAGATTTGTGGATGAGATTACTCGAGGACTGGACTATGTTTATTGTTATCTTGACGACTTCCTCGTCTTCTCCAGGAGCGAAACGGAGCATGAAGAACATCTTCGTCAGGTGTTTACACGTCTGTGGGACTACGGAATGGTAGTCAATGTGTCCAAGTGTGTCTTCGGGGCTCCCGAGGTAACCTTCTTGGGTTACCGGATTTCGGAGAGCGGCACCAAGCCACTGGACACAAAAGTTCAAGCCATACGTGACTTCCCTGCACCCAAGGATGTCAAATCGTTGAGGAGGTTTTTGGGAATGGCCAACTTTTACAGAAGGTTTATACCTCAAGCTGCCCAAATTCAGGCACCTCTCAACGCTCTTCTTTCAGGTGCAGTCAAAGGGTCAACGCCTATAAGCCTTACTAGCGATGCTCTGAAAGCTTTCCAGTCTACCAAGGAAAGCTTATCCAATGCAGCTCTTCTTGCGCACCCAGACTGTCACGCAATGCTTGCATTGGTTACAGATGCATCAGATTTGGCGATAGGTGCCGTTTTGCAACAATTGAGAGACGACGTATGGCAGCCATTAGGGTTCTTTTCCCGCAAGCTGAGTCCGTCACAGCAAAAATACTCCCCGTATGACCGCGAACTCCTCGCGATCTACGAGGGTATTAAATATTTCCGCCACATGCTTGAGGCCAGGCATTTCGTGGTCTACACTGACCACAAGCCGCTGACTTTTGCCTTCCACGAGCGAAAACGTAACTGCACGCCAAGACAATTTCGTCATTTAGATTACATTTCCCAGTTCACGACCGACATAAAGCATATCGCAGGAAAAGACAACGTTGTCGCTGACACGCTATCTCGGATCGATGAACTGGAGGCACCAGTCAGCACGGCTGATCTAGCCGGGGCTCAGGCATGTGACGATGAGCTAGCACAATACCTAAAAATTCCATCTTCGCTTCGTTTATCGCAAATGGCACTCCCTGGAGACTCCACAACTCTTTACTGTGACACAAGCACATTAAATCCACGACCTTTCGTGCCCAAAGCCTTGCGCAAACAAGTCTTCCAAAGCTTGCACTCGCTGAGCCATCCCGGAGCCACTGCGACTGCTAAATTAGTTGCAGAGCGTTTTGTATGGCCTGGGATGCGAAAAGATTGTCGCGAGTGGGCAAGGACGTGCTTGGCTTGTCAACGTGCAAAAGTGAGTCGACATGTGTCTGCACCTTTAGGCAATTTCGACTTACCCCGCGCACGCTTTAAACACGTCCACATAGATTTAGTTGGACCCCTTCCCATATCCCATGGCTTCAGGTACTGTTTAACGGCCATAGATCGGTTTACCCGCTGGCCAGAGGTAGTACCTATTACAGATATCACGGCAGAGACAGTCGCTCAAGCTTTGTTGTCCACTTGGATAGCCCGCTTTGGTTGCCCGATCGACATTGAAACAGACCGCGGCCGTCAATTCGAGTCTGCACTGTTCCAATATTTGGCGAAGACCATCGGCTTCCAACACAAACGGACAACCGCGTATCATCCGGCGTGTAATGGACTCATCGAGCGATTCCATAGGCAGCTCAAGGCTTCCATCACATGCCATGCCGATTCAAACTGGACAGAGGTGCTACCCCTGGTCCTATTAGGCGTACGCAGTGCTTTTAAGGAGGATTTACAATGTTCCTCTGCAGAACTTCTTTATGGTGAGCCATTACGACTCCCAGGAGAATTTTTTGAATCAGGCAATTATAATGGTACAACTGATATCTCAGAATTCACCGCACGCCTAAATTCATTCGCCCAGAAAATAAGGCCTGTGCCTGCTTCACGGCATTCTAAAAATAAAATATTTATTTTTAAAGAGCTGGCCACAGCAGATTTTGTTTTCCTGCGTGAAGACGCTGTGCGTGCTCCTTTACAGCCGACATATTCAGGCCCTCACAAGGTCATAGAACGGAGAGACAAATATTTTAAACTCCAGGTCAAAGGCAAGCCAATGACCGTTCCTGTTGACCGGCTTAAACCGGCTTTCATAATGTCTGACGAAGGCCAGGACACTTGTCCAACTCCGTCAGCTTTACCATCGCCGGCACCTAACGAGGTAATTAAGCCTACTAAGGTTACCCGTTCTGGTCGTCACGTCCGTTTCCCGGATTATTATCGCCCCTAACCAGGTCTCTGGGGGGGAGTGATGTGGGTGACTCCCACTATTTACTTTATTTAAAATATTTATTTTATTTAAAAATATCTATATTACTTATTATTTAAAAATATAATTTTATTTATTATTATACTATATACTATTATTATAAATATCTATACAAATACCTTACACTTACTTACACACTTATCTATATATACACCTTCATACATCTTACATACTTACATAACTAATTAACTAATTAATATAACATAATAAATATCACTTACCGTGCGTTGCGTATTTGTTCGTACGAGGCGAATGTAAACGCGCACTCGGTACCCGTTTACGTCACACGGTTGCGCGGGCGCATCGCTGCCGGCTCACCGCTAGTCGAGACTTACTCAGACGCCGACCCGCACGTCGCTCGCGCTCTCGATGCCTTTGTTTGCTAATGCTTACGGTCGCTAGTACCCACTGCTATTTATCTGTGTTCTCTCACTTTCTTCCTACTTTCATTCTGTGCTATCTCATCTTCATTCTCCTTCCATTGTATGTACTGTATATGCTGTGTGAGTGATTAAACTGTTAAACTGAAGTGCGTGGCTTGCTTTATTTCAACGCTTATTGGACTATCTGGTAACGTACCTATCACTTATTTATCACTCCACATCAAGCAATCGCTTCATGTCTATCGCGTTCGGAATAAAGAAGTCTCTGTATAACCTCGCGAAAGGTAATACATACACAGGTCGTACTCAAGTCATTTAAAATGTAAAAGCTTTATATTGTCTAGACAGGGTTGTTAGAATCGATTTTAGCAGTCACGCAAACCTATTGTAAGACAATAGGAGGTCGGTGGTCATTACTAGCGTCTCGCAAGTAATACGACACCGGGCGTGGCCCTCACTTGGATGGGTGACCACAAGATCAAAAATTTATCTAGCTCCTCCGTGCTTCGGATCCGTATAAGCCGTTGGTCCCGGCTGTCATCATTGTATGGCAGTCGTCTAGCTATGTCAGATGCCTTAAGACAGCTTAAAAATCTGAAACAAGTGTTTGCCACTTACACACACGAAAAACAAATCCTACTAATATTATAAATGCAAATATGTATTTTTCTTTATCCTTCTTATTTCATTAAATAATTAAATTTAAAAAAATGCAAAAGTGAGTTTGTATATTTGTTTGTTTGTTTTTTACCACCGTTTCAGCACTGAACGTGTTTAGATGAAATTTGATATGGATATTATTTGATTTGAAAGGACATAGGATAGTTTTTATCCCGAAATTTCCACGGGGAGTGAAGCCAACGGGCACGGCTAGTAATAATATTATAAATGCGAAAGTGAGTTTGTGTATTTGTTTGTTTGTTACCACTTCACGCTTCAACGACTGAACCTATTTAGATGATATTTGATATGGATATAGTTTGATAACCAGGGAAGGACTAGGATAGTTTTTATGTCGCTTGTATGTGAACGCTTCAAAGTCGGGGGTTTTTAATTTGCCAGGCAAATAAACTTGTCGATTCTTTTCTCTACCTCCTCACCCACCATCACCCTAAAAGTGGCCTTTGAGTCCTGCGGCCCTGGGCTCTGTCTGCTTAAAGCCGCAAGACACAAAATTCTTTGTCTACCCCATTAGGGATAAAGACGTGATAGTATAGTATATGTTTTTTTTCTTTACAGATGTGGTGTTATATAGTTTGTTCCCGTTATAAAAATAAGTCATATACTTATACGGTATTTGTGTGCAAATGTTTACAAAATTGTTTTTCTGTGCAAAATTGTTTACTGCATTTTTTTTAAATTCAAATATATCTTTATTGTCATCATTTTATATTGTACGCGCTATAACTTCTTTCTTTACAATTATCTCTCGTAGTTCTGCTTAAAGAAATTTCTTTAGAAATATCTGTCTAAAGAAATATTATGTGCACTCTATATTCTATGATTCCTTTTATAAGTGTTTATTTGTTTGTAATAACGTTATTGTAAGTACCAAATAAATAAAAATAAATACAAAAAAACATAAAATAACATATACATTTATAAATAAATAAAAAAAACAAAACGTCAAAAAAAATCTTTTTTAGAATGTTCTAATATGTACTATTTTTTTAATAGCTTACGTCATGGTATTGTTTATTGTTAAAAATTATTGTCTACCTAATTCAGTGTCATTTAGTTATAATTAATAAACATTTATTAATAAGCGTTATGATTATGACGCGTACACGCTCGGATGTTCCAAACTTTTTAATATTTTCTCTTTTTTATTTACATTACATATGTTAGGTTTTTATAATACATCTATAAAAAGTAAAAAACATTAAAAAACATGTAACAAAATATAAAAATATTATAAAAAACCTAGCAGCCCGCTGGCAGCGGGGCAAGGCCCAAGCTACCGGCGATTTATTTTATATTATTTATATTTCGTACAATAATTGTCATGATTGTATTTTTCAAAATTATAAAAAAAAGTTCAGAGCCTCAAAAGGCACAAATATGTAGACATTGAAGAAAACTACATATTCTAGCCTTTTGGGGTACAAACTTTTGGCCCGTTGGGTCCTTCAGACTATAATCTATTTAAATTACTATCTGCTGCTATATTTAGCACAAATAATCAGCATTGCCATACAACGTAGCAATGCTGCCAGCCTTTAGACCACGCTGCCGAGGCGCGATATTTTAGTGGGACTACACGATTTGTATTTTTAAGTGTTTAGTTATTATTTAGTATTAATTAAATAACTAGTTTTAATTCAAATTTTATTTTTGCAATAAATAGTTTCTATATTATTAGCATTGTAATAAATTATCATTTGGCTAAAATTAAGGACTTACTACTTGATTTATTTGTTTAATTTATAATTTGTGATAATAAGTAAGAATGTAGTATTTTTTGTGATAAGAAATACAAATTATTTTATTTTGAGTACTTGTTTTTTTATTTTTTTATTCGTAAATCATAAATTTTTCAAGGGTTCATCAAAGCCCCCTCTTGTTATATAAATAAAGAAATATATATTATTTACACAGATTGAGCTAGACTTAAAGTAAGTTTGAGACTTGTGTCATCATGGAATACCTACTAACTCAACGATACTAAGTATATTTTATAACAAACACATATACAGGGCGACTGGTAAATTACGTTATATACTTAAAGAGGCGACTCAGCCCGCCAATATGAAAAACTTTTCGATTTTTTTTTACTTTTTCACAGAAAAGTGCTCAGCCGGCCGGCCAAATTGTATGAAGATGTAAATTTTTTTTTGTTCCCAACGTTGGACTCTTAGGAAAAGTTGTTCATATTGGCGGGCTGAGTCACCTCTTTAAGTATGTAACGTGATTTACCAGTCGCCCTGTATAGATAATCATCCAAGACAGGACATTTTGAAAAAGGCCACTTTGATGACCCCCTCGTTGCACCATAGCTTGAAAAAATTACATACCTATTCAATTTATTTGTCCATCTCAGACAGAAATCAGATCAACTTAAATTGATTGCTTGAAAAAATTCAGCTACTATTTTATTCAATTACAAGAATAAACATGAAAAATATTTTAAGCTACGAAAAGCTCAGGTATATTTTACCTTAGATTACTTTTTGAATAAATGGACCGTAATATAACAAAGGCTAGGTTATATCTAAATTGGATGTTTTAGATCTCAAATAATATATTTCTGCGAAATACCTAGACGTGTTTATAAATGTAATAGGCGTGCGTTCATTATAGAGTTGATATTTTTTAAACAAGAAAAAAAGCAATTGGTTTATTTTCGTTAACGATTTTCTTTCATATCTCCAAAGTCTTTCAATCTACCAATAAAAACAACCAAAAAGAAAGTAAAGGCTTTAATTTAAAAAAAAATATCATCAAAATCGTTTTGGCGAAGATACAAGTATACAAAAAAAACATTAACTAATATTTTGAAGTCTATTAAAATACATTCATACAGTTACTTATTTTGCCCTTAGGAATAAAAGAATAAAAATAATAGTACCTATGTATACTTATAACGTTTCTATACGAGTAGAAACTGTACGGTAATGCACAGCTGAGCTTACGTCTAGAGAGCTTGTATCAGTATAACGATGTAAAGCCCTGCGCAATATATTAGATATTAATGAAAGTCGGTAAAACAATATACGCCACGCACGCCGCGCCGCGCGCGCCGCCTGTGTGAACCCTGACAAATGCAGGGCTGCCAAAACACAACCACTTACGTTTTTAGCAAATAAAAAATAAAAATAAATAGCTTCTATGCGGACAACATTAACAACCTAAAAACATTATCCTCACACTATTTTTGGGGCAGTGTTTATTACAATGTCCTTTTTATTAATGAAAATATTTTATAAGTGATTCAATCCATTATTTTGAACCCAATAAAGGTTTTTATATCAAATCAAAATAAATGCTTTTTATACAAATTGAAGTAGTGCATAAAATGTGTTTTTTTTTCGTATTTCGATATACATTTATTGGTAAAAGTTGTTCAAAATGATAAAATGAATCATTTATCACCCCTTAAAATATTTGTACTTAATAAAAAAAGCATTGTATCTATACGATACGATATTGTATAAACCTATAATTTTTTGTAAAGTTCCCACGCAATTTGTAAAAGTCGATCGAGGGAATAGGCGAGAAAAAAAAAGGAAAACACCTGCTGTAACGCTAAGCATGTGTCCTATTGGTCTTAAGGCCCTAGGCTCTGTCTATCCTGTTAGAGATTTATATACCTACCTGTATCTTATACCTTTAAACGAGCAATTCTTGTATATATATTTATATATTTATAAATTTCTGTGATCTCGAAAACGGCTCTAACGATTTCGCTGAAAATGTGTATGTGGGGGTTTTCGGGGTTAAACAATCGATCTAGAGTAGTTTTATGTTTGGGAAAACGCGTGTTTTCGAGTTTTCATGCGTTTTTCTTTCCACGCAAAATATGGTCGCTAATTTCGTCACGCCGACCGCCTTGTTTTTAGCTCAACGGTGAAGGATACCGGCCGCTAGAAAGAGTGTTACGGGTTCGAATCCCACTCGGTGACTTACTTTTGTTTTGTTTTATGTTTAGGTTTAAATATATTTTTTTACTTTGCATTGTTTTTAGACAAGTTTAAAAAAATTTAGTTAATGTTTGAGATGTAACCGAGCAAAGCTCGGTCGCCCAGGTATTCTTATACTATAAGTAACAAATATTTCCATGCACACATACACAATCTTCTAACAAACTTGAACATAGTGTTGCATAAAATGACGATAATGTTTTTTTTTTTTTTTTATTAGACAAGACACAGTAATGTTCAGAACTCGCTACTTTCCAACAACTCGAATCATATACTTACTTTTTTTCTAAACGTCAAAACAATTTTTTTATGCGATTTGTGTGAACTTCCCATGCTGGTCTGGGAGAAATAAAAAAACTTAGAATGTACCAGCTGCTTCTCTTCCCACGCAGATCGTAAAAGCCGATCGAGGGAATGGGCAAAAATGCAAATCATGTTAACAGGCGATGCGGCTAGCAACCCATCACTGTATTGATTGCTTTTCCATCTTCTCGCCCACCATGACGCTAAAAGTGGCTTTTGGGTCTTGGGCTCTGCATAGAGCCGCAAGACCCAAAATGCTCTGTCTGCCCCATTAGGGATAAAGACGTGATAGTATGTATGTATGTATTTGTGTGAAAAAGACATGATAGACTTCATAGTTTCTTGGAGTCAAAAGCGCTCTTAAGGCCATACCCAAATTTTCCGGGGTCCAGTGGCGCCGCCATTTAAAATAAATCATTTAAAAGGAAACGGAGATATCATTCAAAATTGTGTCTTGGTCAAGCCCTAGATAACCCTTAAAACTATTTTATGAACTACTGTTTATAATTTAAAGTGCGAACGTGAAGCTTTTCTACGCACATTAGCTAAAAGTGGCCGTTTTTCGCAAATGTGCGTAGAAAAGCTTCACGTTCTCACTTTAAACTACAAAAAGTAGTTTAAAAAATACTTTGAATGGGTATCTAGAACTTGACCAAGACACAATTTTAAATGATATCTCCGTTTCCTTTTAAATGATTTATTTTAAATGGCGGCGCCACTGGACCCCGGAAAATTTGGGTATGGCCTTAAAATCAGTTTTTCTGAAATACTTACATATTAAATCTAAAATCATTTTGATATTCTAAATGAATATGATATGATCGTGACAAATGACATTATTTTGTAACGTTTTATTTATTTACTAGCCGAAGCCCGCGACTTCGTTCGCGTGGACTTTATGTCTCTGGAAAATGCTTATCAGGCTGAACAACTTTTACTAAGGCGACATTTTTATATCTCTTATAGTTTAGCTGGACCATTGTGGTTCTGCATCAGGCGTTCTATTTTCAAAATCATTTATACCCTATATGTTGCCCAGGCTTAATAGCTATATAACAAAAAAAGTTTCATTCGAATCCGTGCAGTATTTTCGGAGATTAGCGTGTACAAACAGACAAACAGACAGACATTTTTGTTTTAATTTTTACTCTATTACTATGTCTCCATCGCCCCCAATATTTTTTTTAGAAATATATTTAATGTACAGACACACTTTTTTACTGTTTTATTATATGTATAAATTAAACTTTATTACATAATTTCATTATTACTAGATACCTATTATTATGTCCTGTATTTGTTTATTTTGTGCAATAAAGGCACTTTCTACCAGTCAACCTACAGTTACTTTCTTGACAGTACAAAATAATTTATTTTGACCCAGGAAATTACCCAATTATAGTAAAATCACCAAGAAATATAGTCTTTACCGCTTCTTAATTAATCTTGATGACATAATCTTCGGAATAACGCAATAATCGAAACTTTTCCAATAATATCGAAATTGGATTTGGCCAAATTAATATCAGCTATCACCCTATACAAAGTTTGGGGATTTTGAAATAGTTCGACATTCAATAGGCTAGTCAAAGAGGAATAAACAAAGTTATGAGCTTAATTATATTACAGAACACAAAGTTAATAAATTAACGAGCGGGTTTCAGTTTTCAATAGAGAGTTTTGGTAGGTAAATATAGAGACAGAGTTTTAGTAGGTTTAAGCACAGGTTTTTTTTCTGAATTTCCTTCCATTCACCCTCTAACTTTTGCTGCAATGAAGAATTTGTTTACCTACTTACGTCTTTTAAAAAACGGCAGCGTTTTTGCAAGACAATCTTTTTAATCTTTTTATCAAAATAATCTACCTAAGTGACGATAAATGGAAAAAATTTATAAAAAATTTACCAGAGAAGGAGAATACCTAAATAATATGACAGTAAAAAAAGGAAAAATATGACAGTAAATAAGCTTCAATACCTAGTTAAATTCATAATAACGCAGAATGTTCACAGGATATAAAACAAAAAATCACTATAACTACTCAGCATTGCCAGCGTACCAATGCTGCCAGCCTTCTGGGCACTCTTCCGTAGAGGCGGAATTTGAGGTATATTTTTTTATAATAGTTTGTTATTTATGTCTAGCTATGTTTTTATTTTGGAGTTATTATAAAAGCTTAGCTATAACTAAACTAAAAACCAAAGAAGATATATTTTGCTCCAAAATTAGTAAAAAAAGGAAGAAAATTGTTTATACAGACATTTATATAGAATAAGTATAGTTCATATACTTAGTTGTGAAACGTGGACAATGAGAAAGAAGGTCAGAAATAATAGAAGCATTCGAGATGGGGTGGAGGAGAATGCAGAAAATAATTTAGATGGATAGGACTAGAAAAAGTAGGAGAGAGATTTTTAAAACTAATTATTGAAATTAGAAGAGGTAAGGTGATTGGACATCAAATAAGACATGACAATTTCTTAAAAATAATAGTAGCACAAGTATATTATTACTCTGTGATAGTAAGTAGAAGTACGTACTTAGGTACGTGGTATTAAGGTTAGTTTTCAATGTTTCCTTTTTCGATATTATTACCCTTTTTTTTAAATATATTTTTTTTTTGTTGGTGACAGCCCTATTGGTACTCCGTAATACGAAGCGGGGTGAACGCACCGCGCGCGTCAAAGTCGATATCCTCGCTAAGTACCTAGAAATAAAACTATTCTAGGTAGGTACCTAAGTATTTTTAAATGTTAAGTGCTAATTTCTAAATTCGTTAGCGTGACTGTGGTGAAATTTGGAAATGTGGTCTATAGTAGGCTGTGGACTGCATTAAAAAGATAAAGGTTTAAAGATCTTTTTATTGACTCATAAAGAATACAATAATTCACTTATACATACATACATACATACTATCACGTCTTTATCCCTAATGGGGCAGACAGAGCATTTTGGCTCTTCCGGTTCTATGCAGAGCCTAGGGCCGCAAGACCCAAAAGCCACTTTTAGTGTCATGGTGGGCGAGAAGATGGAAAAGCAATCAATACAGTTATAGGTTGCTAGCCGCATCGCCTGTTAACATGATTTGCATTTTTGCCCATTCCCTCGATCAGCTTTTACGATCTGCGTGGGAAGAGAAGCAGCTGGTACATTCTAAGTTTTTTTATTTCTCCCAGACCAGCATGGGAGATATTCACTTTTAATGCGTCTAAAACTAGTTTAATAACAGTGTAGTTTTGCAAAAATTTAATCTACTTACAATATTTTGCTTAAATATATTTTCAGCCTTGTTTCATGTTATATTATCACGCCTGTTTCCCACAGGGGTAGGCAGAGACTATGGACCTCCACTTGCTACGATCCTGACAGACCTCTTTCGCTTCATCTACAATCATCACTCTTCATGCATGCCAAAAAAATTCTATGTCTATGTGCATGCCCGCCGGCAAAGAATTTGAACCCGCCGGTCACGAGTACTTCTGGCCTCTCCTTTTTAAAAAAGTCTGCCATCTGAAGTGCTATTTTTGAAACGCGAAGTCACCTAAACGAATGGTTTTTCCATACAAAAAACCGTTCGTTTAGTGACTCCGCGTTTGAAAAATATCACCTCTGGTCGCGGCACGTTCGTGAACGAACCTGACCCACTCTTTCACTCACATTCGCTTTTTAGACCTTTTTAGTAAATCTCAAGGAAGGTCAATTATTTAAATAAGTAGGTGAGATAGAAAATGTACTTACTTATTTATATATAAAAGAAAAATAAATTACATGTACTGATAAAAAATAATTAAAAGTCAAAAAAATAAGTAAGTAATGTCCCTTGTCATTGATATAATAACATCCATTATGATTGTGATTTTAGATTTCTGTCTTTGTCTCCAAGAAACTATGACGTCACAGCCCGGTATTTCATTTGAATTGCATAGAAAATGTTTGTTTTGACGTTAAGAACCAACAAACACAGTTTTTTTCCGTTTTTAGTATTTGTTGCTACAGCAGCAATAGAAATATGTACATTATATGTGAAAATTTTAACTGTCTAGCTATCATGATTTATGAGACAGCCTGGCGAGAAACAGACGGATAGGGGACAGTGGAGTTAGTGATAAGGTCCCATTTTTACCCTTTTGGGTACGGAATCCTAAATAGTATCTAGTTTGACTTGTTGAAAACTAGCGGATTAGTCATTCTGATTCGTCGAGCGGTTTTTTTCTGCTCATACATACATACATACTATCACGCCTTTATCTCTAATGGGGCAGACAGAGCATTTTCGGTCTTGCGGTTCTATGCAGAGCCCAGGGCCGCAAGACCCAAAAGCCACTTTTAGCGTCATGGTGGGCGATAAGATGGAAAAGCAATCAATACAGTGATGGGTTGCTAGCCGCATCGCCTGTTAACATGATTTGCATTTTTGCCCATTCCCTCGATCGGCTTTTACGATCTGCGTGGGAAGAGAAGCAGCTGGTACATTCTAAGTTTTTTTTAATTCCTCCCAGACCAGCATGGGATTTTTCTGCTCATCTTTGCTAGAATTGTTAAAAGGTTAATTTTGTTGTATTACAAAGATCCGCATACACCACAAGTGGCAAGTATAACAGAAATCTCGAGCTCCTCCGTGATTTGGAAGGCACCTATAACTTTGGGCTGTCATCTGTGTTTGGCAGTCGTCAAGTTGAAAAATCAGACACCAGTGTGGGAAAACAAAAGAAAATCAGACACCAGTGTTGGAAAACAACAGAAAAATCATACACCAGTGTTGGAACACAACAAACCTCCTAAAGGAACTTTAGATCTCAATTTTCTACACAGAACAACTTCTCTGTGCGGTTTTACTCGCGTTTCATAAATGAGGAGGTATTTCTGAATCCCAAAAACCTACTCACTGTTTGTTTTTGGTGATTAAATAACATCCCAAGTCAACAGTGCGGTGGGAACCCTACCTTTGCTTTGAGGGGCGGATATACACGTAAACGTAATACGAGACGAAATGACGATGTTTCCCCTAAAATTACAAGACGTTAACCTTTTAGTTATTATATTAAAAGACGATCACAGAAGCCATCTAAAGCTGGAAGCGAAAAAATGGAATGGGTTGTGGAAGAGGTGGAGAAAGTGCACTAATGAGCAAGGTTCTCGAAAGTCATAATATTCATTCCAAAGATTCTTCCATTATTCTGATGGAATTGACCCCTATCTTATACCTTTAAACGAGCAATTCTTGTATCTTATCTTATACCTTTAAACGAGCAATTCTTGTATATATATATATATGTATATATATTTATTTATAAATTTCTGTGATTTCGAAAACGGCTTTAACGATTTCGCTGAAAATTTGTATTTCGGGGGTAAACAATCGATCTAGATTAGTTTTATGTTTGGGAAAACGCGTGTTTTCGAGTTTTCATGCGTTTTTCTTTCCACGCAGAATATGGTTGCTAATTTCGTCGCGTCGCGACCGCCTTGATTTAGCTCAGCGGTTAAGGATAGCGACCGCTAGAAAGAGTGTTACGGGTTCGAATCCCACTCGGTGACTTACTTTTGTTTTTTTTTTATGTTCAAGTTTATATATATTTTTTTATTTTGTACTGTTTTTAGACAAGTTTAAAAAAAATAGATAATGTTTGAGATGTAACCGACCGAGCAAACTCGGTCACCCAGGTACTATGTTATTAAAAAAACGAAATGCATGTCGTATGAATTCGCTACTTTCCAACAATTCAAATCAGAAACTTTTTTCTAAACGTCAAAACAAATATTTTCTATGGGATTTATATGAAATTTATATTAATGAAGTGATAGTTTCTTGGAGTCAAATAGCGCTCTTGGCGCCGTTCATCAGGAAATACCTAAGAGCGAAGTCGAGTCGGGAGCCCTTATCCAGACTACGGCACAGAATAAATACTAGTACTTGTTGGCAATCAAACATGTAGTTCTATTATTTTTAATCTGTAAAATTATGTTGGCAACACTCTGTTCAATTGTAGTTAGTTGCCATCTAGACTTCCGCAAGCAAAGTATAAATTTTCTGTCTCCGATCTTTCTGTGCTACATGTGACATTGTGTGTGCAATAAAGAACGTTTAAGTAGTGCTCGGACTATTATTCGGACCAGCCCATTCAGCAAACCCCACAGTCCACTGCATATCACTGGGCATCTTCTTTCATGGTCCTTCAAAAGGAGTTTCAGGGGAAAGGAGACGACAGATCGACTATTGATTCCAAAAAGGAGAAGGTTATCAACTAGTCTCGAACTTTTTTTATGTTTGTTCACCAATTATTCGACGCCTGGGCCGATATGGATAATTCTTCTTTTATTTTACAAGTGCGTTGTCCCATAGAAAATGTTAGTTTTGACGTTTGGAAAAAAAGTAATCCGATGTGACTTGTTGGAAACTTCCTTGTTGGTTCAGTTAAAACATCAAAATCTTTTTTTAAAGAACACTATTTGACGCCAGGAAACTGTGACGTCATTAACCTTTATTTTATACGTATATCCCATAGTTTTTTTAGTTTTGACGTTTGGAAAAAGTATCCGATTTGCTCCAGAAACCTGAAATTTCCTTATTGGTTTAATCAAAACATATTTGTTTATTTCATTCTAAATGTCGACACGATAGATCGAGTTTATCGATAGCATCTGATTAATCGAACTGTCGGCAACTCTGCAGCACCAACATCGACTCGTTAGGTCCTACACACGGAAATTGGAGCATTCGGCTGCAATCAATCATGTTCAGCAACTTTATGGAGTTGCAGCGAGCGGGGGTGGAGATCAACATCTGTCGCGAGTTACTCATATGTAGGTTGTTTACGGCAGTTCGTATATTGGTTTCTAACCGACTTCCAAAATCTTCTTTTTAATTATGTTAACCGATTATCCAAAGACGCTTGGACTGATTTGAAAAATTCTTATTTTGTAAGTATATTCCAATTTAAACTAGTCGGACGCTCCTTAGCCCTTAGTCTGGATAAGGGCTTCTGACTCGACGTCACTCTTTTCAATTACTTCCTGATGAACGAGCGCCAAATTGCGCTATTTAACTCCAAGAAAATATGACGTCATTAGTCTTTATTTCATACAAATCCCATTAAAAATGTAAGTTTTGACATTTGGAAAAATGTATCCGATTTGACTTGTTGAAAACTTCCTTACTAGTTAAAACGTATTTGTTTATTTCATCCTAAATGTCTACACGATAGATGGAGTTAATCGATTGCATCTGATTAATCGAATCTGCAACTCTGCAGCACCAACATCGATTCGTTAGGTCCTACACGGAAATTGGAGCATTCGGCTGCAATCAATCATGTTCAGCAACTTTATGGAGTTGCAGCGAGCGGGGGTGGAGATCAACATCTGTCGCGAGTTACTCATATGTAGGTTGTTTACGGCAGTTCGTGTATTGGTTCCTAACCGACTTCCAAAATCTTCTTTTTAATTATGTTAACCGATTATCCAAAGACGCTTGGACTGATTTGAAGAATTCTTATTTTGTATATTCCAATTTAAACTAGCCGGACGCTCCTTAGCCCTTAGTCTGGATAAGGACTCCCGACTCGACGTCGCTCTTCAGGTACTTTCTGATGAACGGCGGTGCCAAGAGTGTTATTCGACTCCAAGAAAATATGACGTCATTAGTCTTTATTTCATACAAATTCCATTGAAAATGTAAGTTTTGACATTTGGAAAAATGTATCCGATTTAACTTGTTGAAAACCTCCTAACTAGTTAAAACGTATTTGTTTATTTTATCCTAAATGTCTACACGATAGATGGAGTTAATCGATAGCATCTGATTAATCGAATCTGCAACTCTGCAGCACCAACATCGATTCGTTAGGTCCTACACGGAAATTGGAGCATTCGGCTGCAATCAATCATGTTCAGCAACTTTATGGAGTTGCAGCGAATGGGGGTTGAGATCAACATCTGTATGCGAGTTAGTTATATGTAGGTTATAGAATTTACGGCAGTTCGTGTATTGGTTTCCAAACGACTTCCAAAATCTTCTTCTTTTTAATTTAAGTTCACCGATTATCCAAAGACGCTTGGACTGATTTGAAAAAATCTTATTTTGTAAGTATATTCCAATTTAAACTAGTCGGACGCTCCTTAGCCCTTAGTCTGGATAAGGACTCCCGACTCGACGTCGCTCTTCAGGTACTTTCTGATGAACGACGGTGCCAAGAGTGTTATTCGACTCCAAGAAAATATGACGTCATTAGTCTTTATTTCATACAAATTCCATTGAAAATGTTAGTTTTGACATTTGGAAAAATGTATCCGATTTAACTTGTTGAAAACCTCCTTATTAGCTAAAAAATATTTTTTTATTTCATCCATGTCTACACGATAGATGGAGTTAATCGATAGCATCTGATTAATCGAACTGTCGGCAACTCTGCAGCACCAACATCGATTCGTTAGGTCCTACACACGGAAATTGGAGCATTCGGCTGCAATCAATCATGTTCAGCAACTTTATGGAGTTGCAGCGAGCGGGGGTGGAGATCAACATCTGTCGCGAGTTACTCATATGTAGGTTGTTTACGGCAGTTCGTATATTGGTTTCTAACCGACTTCCAAAATCTTCTTTTTAATTATGTTAACCGATTATCCAAAGACGCTTGGACTGATTTGAAAAATTCTTATTTTGTATATTCCAATTTAAACTAGCCGGACGCTCCTTTGCCCTTAGTCTGGATAAGGGCTTCTGACTCGACGTCACTCTTTTCAATTACTTCCTGATGAACGAGCGCCAAATTGCGCTATTTAACTCCAAGAAAATACTACGTCATTAGTCTTTATTTCATACGTATATCCCATAGTTTTTTTAGTTTTGACGTTTGGAAAAAAGTATCCGATTCGACTTGTCGGAAACTTCCTTATTGGTTTAATCAAAACATATTTGTTTATTTCATCCTAAATGTCTACACGATAGATGGAGTTAATCGATAGCATCTGATTAATCGAACCGTCGGCAACTCTGGAGCACCAACATCGACTCGTTAGGTCCTACACGGAAATTGGAGCATTCGGCTGCAATCAATCATGTTAAGCAACTTTATGGAGTTGCAGCGAGCGGGGGTGAGATCAACATCTGAATGCGAGTTACTCATATGTAGGTTTTAGAATTTACGGCAGTTCGTATATTGGTTTTTAACCGACTTCCAAAAAGGAGGTTATAAATTAGTCGCGACCTTTTTTTAATGTATGTTCACCGATTATTCGAAGACCGAAATTGGTCCAGGCGTCTTCAAGTAAGAGAACGAGTATAAAAGACATAAAGATTTAGTTTTTTGAAGTCAATTAAAAGTAATAGATGAGATATATCCATTTTGGATATATCTTATCTATTACTGGTGACAGCCTGGCATGGTGACCACTGGGCCACAGAGATTGTCAAAGTCGTCATGGCTGGGTGGTATCGAACTCGCAACCTGCGAGTGGGTGACTTTGAAGTTACCGTGTGGTAACCAATACACCACAGAGGTACATAAAAGGTAAAATATAATGGTATCCGAATAATACATTAGCTTGCCTAAATAGCATCATTATTTTTCAAAACTAAATACCGACTTTACCCCCAAACTATACAACCGATTTTGATAAAATTTCTATGGGACCACCTCACAAATATAGCCTTTTTCAAATCCGTCCAGGCGTCTTTAAGGCTGCTACCAGCGCTAGCGACCTTGAAAATACAGAAAAATTAATTTATCTTTCCGTAAGTGAGATTATCAGAAATCTTTAAAAAAGTCAAAAGTGGCCGTTTAAAGTAATTTTTACAAAGTAAACTACAGCGTATTGTATTTCAATGACTTTCAAGGTTCTAATATAACTTAAGGATACTAGCAAAAAAGTTGCGCGAGGATTTCTGATAATCTCACTTACAGAAAGATAAATAATTTTTTCTGTATTTTGAAGGTTGCTAGCGCTGGTAGCAGCCTTAAATAATCGATAGCCATACATAAAAAATATCGCGACGAATTGACAACCTCCTCTTTTTGGAATTCTATAAAAATAAGTACTTCACTGTAAACTCTGTGCAAGTTATCTCCTTCCATCATCAAGCTAGCCTTTTATCGCAGTCCGTGTGGAATCGGGTCACAAAGGACCAAGTTTGAAGCTGACTGACGGCTAATCCACGGGAGTCGGCTTCATTTAAGTCTGCGAGAATTTTCCTGTAACGTTCCCATGGATGGCTGGACGGAAATTACTAGAACTGACTTGGCAGGTGCAATTCTATTCTTGTTTTGAGCTTATTCATTAGGTCTTTATTATTGTAATTTATTTCATGGCAGTAGAGACAAAGGTTCCTAAGGGCAAAGTCCATTATAATTTTCACCACCGAAAACCGGTTGGTGAATAATATCTTAAGGATATTACATGGCAATAGAGAGAGAGTCCTTAGGGCAAAGTCCATGATAATTTTGACCGTCGAAAACCGGTTATTAAATAATTTCTTAAGGATATTACAACGCATGTACACACTTGTAAACTCAATAAGTGGACTGGTGTTTCAAGAGCTTGTATACAACGAGGAAGGCACATAGGTACCCGTAATAAATCGAAACACAGGCTGTACTAATACATAAATAAAAGTAAAAAAACAATTAAAAAATTCGACATACAAATTGCCCCGGCGGCGCGGCGGCAGCGGCTACTTACTTTTGTATGGAAATGCCAAAATTTTTTTTGTCATTGACCGTTATGTTCATTTCATTATACTACCTCTATAGTGGTCTAGTATAGCCAGTGGTTCGATATATTATTGGTATGTCTCTTCCACGTTGTATAGATATTTTGCTCAGCGTACCTACGTCTTAGAAAATTTTTCCTACTGTCGTCTCCATAACTAACGTAACTCAAAGTGTCAAAGTTCAGCGATTGCCGGAGGGAAGGGAAGTCAGAAAAATGGCGCCGTCGCGATAGCGCGATGTGCGATAAGATGCTTTAATAGCGCGGTTACAGACATCTGAGAAATGTTTACGAAGAAATGGAGAATTTATTGATTGAACGTATGTAAAGACAATTTTCAAAGTTTACAATTTTTATAAGGGATAATCACTCTAAATACTTGTTTTAACCTACAGTGATGTAAATTGATTTGATAGATGGCTTTCTTCTTCTTTCTCTTCACCTTATCCCACTTTGCGTGGGGTCGGGACAACATGTGAGTCTTTTTCATTTTCCTCTATCCTTTGTCAAAGCACTTGTTAGATGGCTTTGGCACGGTAATATTAACTAACATCTTCTTCTTACCGTGTGGTTTTTCAGTTCTTTCTAATAAACCATAGATCTTTTTTTATTGACTCTTTTTTGGTGCTCACTCACACCAATGAATAACTGACCTCGAGGACTGTACCGCGACAAAGCAACGCTCGATATTACGACCGACTTGCAAAAAACAGGCTAAGTTTAAACCAAATTTCATTCAAATGAAGTTTTTAGTGACGAAAGACAAGAATTTCCAGAAACACCGCCCTCTTCGGTGTAATGAAGTCATCAGCTAAGTAAAGACGTCTGACTTTATGTTTCGCACAGTTTTCAGGATTGGAATGCCATGCGTGTAATGAAAAGGCTAAAAGTTCTCTCGTTTACATGAGTGTTGTCAAAGGGTTCCTCTGCTGCATTTATTTACGTTAGCTAATGGAATCGAGCTTCTTTAGTAAAATAAAAATCTAGGTCTTAAGCATGGATCAAGTATTACTAATACTTGATCCATGTCTTTAGGCAAAAGTGCTGGATCGCTCCATGTCTCGTTTTAAACATTTCCCTGACGACTTACTAGGTCGTCGTCTATCTCTGTAGCCATCCACCTTTAAGTGATCCATTTTATTAGCCAACTAGTTGTGCCCGTGGGCTTCGCTCCCCGTGGGAATTTCGGGATAAAAACTTGCCTATGTCCTTTCCTGGGTATCAAACTAGATCCATCTCAAATTTCATCTAAATAGATTCAGTGGTTGAAGCGTGAAGTGGTAACAAACAAACAAATACACAAACTCACTTTCGCATCTAAAATATTACTAGCTGTAACCGCGAGCTTCGCTCCCCGTGGGAATTCCGGGATAAAAAGTATCCTTTGTCCTTCCCCGAGTCTCAAACTATATCCGTACCAAATTTCATCCAAATCGGTTCAGTAGTTTAAGCGTGAAGAGGTAACAAACAAATAAACAAACAAACAAATATACAAACTCACTTTCGCATTTATAATATTAGTAGGATAGTAGGATTAGTAGGAATAGTAGGAATAGTAGGAATAGGAATAGGAATAGGATAGGATAGTAGGATAGGATTAGTAAGATAGGATAGGATTATTAGGATAGTAAGGATAAGGATTAGTAAAGATTCGGCATCCGTTTCTTGATATGACCGACCGTACCATGACAGCTACCTTTATACTTTTTTCTTGGAGAATCTCACGTATCTATCAAAAAATTACTGTAAAACACTATATGAGATGATAATTTAAAAGAAAATTGCATCCAATTACATAAATTGGTTCATTTAGATAGAACTGCTTAGCCGTTTATATTCATCGGTGTCGTTAGTTTAACAGCCCGTTCTAATAGCCTGGTAATGGATGATGCCAATCTACCGAGTACCTACTAAGTAATCGGTGATAAATAAATACGAGTGTATTTAAAGGTGTGTCGTGTTTTCGGCAGAGTAGAATAGGGCCAATCCAAGTCCTCCCGTGCATGTCGTAGAAGGCGACTTAGGAAATATAAGCTAAACAAAGCTTATAAATGTCAATAAGACCTCTCCAACCCGTCTGGCCAGCGTGGAGAGTGGTAGCCCAAGTCCTCTGGCTGCTCTGGCCAAGTATGGCTCTGATAGTACCGAGAGGGTCGTGCTCCTGCAGACCAATATTTAAAAGTTGAGCGGCAGGCGATAGCGGCAGCGGCAGCTGCAAGTGCCGCGCGGCACGAGCTAGGGGACGTATTTTTGAAATCATTTGTCACATTACAAATGGTTTGCGCGAGCGTTTCCAAACAGGCGCATTTTTGAATCAGTATGCGAAGAATGTGCAACGAGTGGTCTTGACTCTTGACCACTTTTAATTTTAAGTTGACGTTTCATGGATAATCCGTTCCGATTCACGCTGCTTTAATATTTATGGAGGAATTTTTAGAAAACAATAGACGTATTTTCGAAGTTTTCTGCATAAAACAATATTGTTTTTCGCTGACACGAAGGTTAAAAAATACGGTCAAATGGTACTTATTTTACGCGAGCGTTGAGTTGGAAAACTACACGTTTTGTGTTTCGTTGAGTCCAATGAAATAAATAGCACTCCAGTTCACCTATGTGCCGTGTGGTTTCCAGCAGAGTAGAATAGATGTCGTACGACTTAGGAAATACAAGCTAAACAAAGCTTATAAACATCAATGATACCTCTGCAACCCGTCTGGCCAGCGAGGAGAGTGTAGGCCAAGTCCGCTAGCTGCTCTAACCAAGTATGGCTCTGGTAGTACAGAGAGCGTCGTGCTCCTGCAGTGGAGACTAAAAGACCTGATGATACTACTAGCGTCGCGTCGCCTGGCATAGAACCCGGTAAGAAAACCACGCAACCCCATTGAATTTGAGCTTAATACAATTGTCTTAATAAGTACCTTCTTATTTAGACCTCACAATAAAATCTTGTACAAAAACGATTTTTTTGAAGTGAAAACTTCTTTAGCGGCGTTGTGCACTTTTTTGGAATGGGTAAAAAATCTTAAACTCGCGTCAGGACCACGTGTCCTGATCGAAAATTCGTAAGACGGCGCAGGGCGCTTGCGCGAATGTTCGTGTGTGTTTATGTTACGTTACGTTCGTGTGTGTAATGTGTCATGCTTGTGACATTTGTGACAGACTGTGGTTCAGAAAAGATTTGAAATATTTTATACTGATAATTAAAGCAATTCGTGCAAAATTATTCCCTAACCATTCCAAAATATCAAAAATGCACAACGTTAATATTCAAGTTTTCACTTCTGCCGGCACTCCCAGAGTGCAACCCGTCGTTTTTGAAGTGAAAACTTCTTTAGCGGCGTTGTGCACTTTTTTTGGAATGGGTAAAAAATGTTAAACTCGCGTCAGGACACGTGACCTGATCGAAAATTCGTAAGACGGCGAAGGGCGCTTGCGCGAATGTTCGTGTGTGTTTATGTTATAGCGTGCTACGCGCATCCATGGATGGTGACAGCTGATGGCTCGACCGTCTGTGTAGTGGCCATATTGCTGTGTATTTGAAAATGATTTTGTTGAAAATGAATTTGGTCATGCTTGTGACATTTGTGACAGACTGTGGTTCAAAAAAGATTTGAAATATTTTATACTGATAATTAAAGCAATTCGTGCAAAATTATTCCCTAACCATTCCAAAATATCAAAAATGCACAACGTTAATATTCAAGTTTTCACTTCTGCCGGCACTCCCAGAGTGCAACCCGTCGTTTTTGAAGTGAAAACTTCTTTAGCGGCGTTGTGCACTTTTTTTGGAATGGGTAAAAAATGTTAAACTCGCGTCAGGACACGTGACCTGATCGAAAATTCGTAAGACGGCGAAGGGCGCTTGCGCGAATGTTCGTGTGTGTTTATGTTATAGCGTGCTACGCGCATCCATGGATGGTGACAGCTGATGGCTCGACCGTCTGTGTAGTGGCCATATTGCTGTGTATTTGAAAATGATTTTGTTGAAAATGAATTTGGTCATGCTTGTGACATTTGTGACAGACTGTGGTTCAAAAAAGATTTGAAATATTTTATACTGATAATTAAAGCAATTCGTGCAAAATTATTCCCTAACCATTCCAAAATATCAAAAATGCACAACGTTAATATTCAAGTTTTCACTTCTGCCGGCACTCCCAGAGTGCAACCCGTCGTTTTTTTTTAAAACTTATTTCAACTTGCCGTGGCTGGGGATTGAACTTAGAACCTCTGCAGAAGCGCACTAGCTTATACACACGCCACGGAGGTCGTAAATGTACTATTATCAAGCAATCCTCGTTTATATACTTAATTGCCGCGCTAATCGACGGGTAATGGATCATATCAATCTATACTCCATTTGGTTAGGTACTTATTTAAATAAATGTAAACAATCTTGACATGCCTTTTTATTGAAATATACACTTTATAAATCAATAATTTTGCTAATTATAAAGTAATTATGTTATAAATTATAAATTACATAATTACTTTGTAATTTGCAAAGGTATCGATTTATATTATAAAGTGTAAATGTCAAGATTATTTACATTTATTTAAATACCTAAGCAATGGAGTATAGTTACAAAGGGGTATAAGTAAACCGATGGTAAGGCACCGCCTTACAACTTTACATGGCATCACTTTGCTACCAATCAATTATACAGGATACTACACAAAGACCTTCCATGATGGTCTGGAAAAAAAGAAAAAACTTAGGATGTACCAGCTGCTTCTCGTCTCGCGTAGGTCGTAGAAGCCAATCGAGGAAATAGGTATATACATCAATTGAGTGTCATCATCATCCTTACGTATTCCTGGTTGCATCCTCAGCAGCAACGCCTCAGAGCCCGGGGTCCGCTACCTAACTAAGGAGATTTGACGAGGTTACTGGTTTTAGGTACGGAGCGACTGCCGTCTGGCCTCTACAACAAAAAGGGTAGACCAGAACCAATCTTTGGGTAGGTTTGAGATGCCGTTTGGAACGCTTGCCCAAACGGGAGCATTTTTGAATCTGTTGTATGCTTAATACGTTATATGCGAAGTATTCGCAATGAGTGGTCTTGACCACTCGTCATTTTGACATTTGTAGCGTACAAATGGACAGCCGGATAACATTTTTGGCCAATCTCGAGACTGTCTAAGACGCTTCGCTCGCTCGCTCGGTCAATTAAATCGCTAAAGTTGTAGGTTGTGTTGTGGCTATACTCCGAAAGTTAACTTCAAGGGAAATTCGACTTTAGTAATAATAATTGGGCTAACTGACCCTAAACAATATTGCTCCAAGTTACAAAGGGCGGTAATCTGAAACTTGCGTAATCCCTAAATATAGTCCCTACGCCCTTTCGACAATCTTGGGAATTGTTCGCGTGGAAAATCCGGAGTTAGAGGCAAAAACTACTTCTAACAGTGTTAGGGTCAGCTTATAGCGAGACACGACGTGGCGTAAACTTTTGAAAACATATTGAATTTGTTTACTGTACTCCAAAATGTACTACCTAAGCAAGTAGTTTCAGCGAGAGCCCGCTGTTTCGTGCTAAGCAGCGCGGCGGCATACGTAATGCCAGGCCTGTGTCACTCCCCGTTTAGGTATCGAAAATTTATTTTAAATGAGGGCTCTACTTTTGCCATTTTGCCTTAAGCTGCATTCAGACTTTGCCATGTCTCAGCAAGCCTTTGTAAATGCAAACGTGTGGTACAAGGGTTTGCCATGGCTTGCCCTCATCTCTAACTTCATGCTTGCCGTCGAACCGACGGTGGTAGTGTGGTAAGTTTAGTGACATGAATCGTTTGTCTAGACATAGGATAGAATACTCTAGACGCTAGAGTAATATAAATGAAATTGGCTTGCAATGCACTTCTAGGTATCTAAACGAAAAGGTGCAGAGTTCTGACGCGAGCTAATTTAAACCATATTGCTAACGACATTGAGTAGATATTTCTTTGAATTCCTTTGCTGAGAAAGACTTCTGTACGGAAGTATTATTCTGTAGTAACGCTGCTCTAGACGTTTGGCATGGCTTCGCAAGCCAACGCCACCAAACGTACACAAACCTGTAGGCCACACGCTTGCGACAGCTTGCCAAATTATCTATCTATCTCTCTCCTATTTTTATTTAAAATCGATTAAAAAGAAAAAAGCAAAAGCGAACTATTAAAAAGAAGAACAACAAACAATTACGTGCGCCCCTCTAGTAATATAAAGTACTCTGTGAGTTATCACTGAACTATTTTACACACGGAAATTTAAGTAAAAACCATTCGTTTAGATGACACTGCGTTTCACAAATGGCACTTCTGTGAACGCATTCAAATGAGTGCGGATGGCACGCGAACGCTTCAATAAACTTCCTTTGATTTGTGCCATACCAACAGCCTTCGGATCGACGGCAAGCCATGGCAAACCCTGTACCAAACCATGGCAAACGTTTGCGTTTGCGAATGCTTGACGAGGCTTGGCAAACGACTGGACGCAGCATAACACTGAAATTTGTAAAGAAGTTCTTCCAAAGTGCGCGCCTACATCGCATCACGCCACGTTTCTGTATGAACGTCCTTTAGTGTATGAAGTCCGTTTAACGTTCGCAAATGGCGTTACGCCCGCTTTTTCTTCTTTTTGTGTCAATGCTCAATGGTCGATAGTACTATTACTTTTACTACTATATTTTGTAACTTTTCTATACTTTTGCCATTTGCGGCCATCCGGTCTTCCCAAATGCAGGTTTCTGGACACCTGGGACAAGTAAGTACGTGCTCCATAGTTTGTGGAGAGAAACCACACCGTTAAATGTTTTGTGTGCGAATTGTCTATCTTGTAAATGTCATCTTCCACCTGACCAAACTGACCAAATAGTGTCTATATGATAGTCCAAACCATAGACCTAGAAATTTTTCCCTTCTAAATCTATGGTGCAAATGTTTCCACATCATTTCCAAACTAACGGCACAAATATGTTACCTATCCTCACTAACAATAGTTAACCACAGCAGCAGCTAAAAACCTCAAACGGCGCAAATATGAAGATATCGGAAATTACTGCATATTTGAGCCGTTTGGGGTTGAAACTTTGGGACCGTGGGGGCCATCAGCTCACAAATTATACTGCGCTATCTCAAGGAAACTTATTGATGTTTACTGTAACGAGACGTAGCTGGCCTATATCTAGGTCAGAAAATATGCATTGCCATACAACATGGTATTGCTGTCAGCCTTCTGGGCACATTGTCGGAGGGTAAAAAATTACAGGGCCTTTTTGAAGTGAAAACTTCTTTAGCGGCGTTGTGCACTTTTTTTGGAATGGGTAAAAAATGTTAAACTCGCGTCAGGAAACGCTCGCGTCAGGACACGTGACCTGATCGAAAATTCGTAAGACGGATGGAGAGTAGACAGCTGGCGCGGCGTAGGAGAGGGAGTATCCCCCTCTCTTTCTAAGGCGCGGCGAAAATGTATGCCTGCGCCTGCTGTTTCGTATATCAAAAATGCACAACGTTAATATTCAAGTTTTCACTTCTGCCGGCACTCCCAGAGTGCAACCCGTCGTTTTTTTTTTATTTATTTGTACCTATAAACATTACTGTAGTGTATTGTAGTGAGTAGTATTTTTATCTTTTTTTTAGTTTTTCGATTAAAACTAACGGGAGACATCATTTCAGCCGCATAACATCCACTGCTGGACATAGGCCTCACCCAAAGATTTCCAAAACGACCGATCTAGAGCGGCTGGCATCCAGCGCCAACGGAAGACACAGACATTAGTTAGCATAAGTGATCGGGTTACTCACGTATAGAGTCAGCTACTGCCGACATGTTTCGACCTCATCCGGAGGTCTTTCAAAGTTAATAAAGGCTCTACGTGAGTAAACCGTTAAAAAAACTCATTAGAACAATGTTTATTTTAGTTTTTAAGAAAATTTTATTTATGTTATAATAATAATAAATTCCTTTATTTCAGGCAATAGCATTGTACTTACAAATTTTGTACAATGCCAGAGACTCATATTATAAATACCTTATAACTAACATACATAATAATTATATATAATTTCTATCCTAATTTTATTAAATATTATTATTTTATTATATTATTATATATTTTATTATAGATTAAATAACTCTATTTCAAAACATAACCACAGAGTACTTAGCAGCTGTTATCACGCTAAACGCCGATTCGTTCAAAAGCTCTCGAGCTTTGACGTTAACAGATGAGCGGTGGTCAGCGGAAATGTTAAATTAATTTGAATTCCACTAATTGGAAACAGCGTATCGGGTAATGTATATATACGTGGAACGTAGAAGGGACATACCCGTAATAAATCGAACCACGAACTATACTAGATCACTATAGCTTAATAAAATTAAAATAACAGTCAAACGATGAAACAAATATCCAGGGTGGCTGCACACTTTTGTACGGTAATGCCGAATTTTTATTTAAATTTTTGACTGTTATTTTAATTTCATTATAATAGTGTAGTCTTGTATAGCCTGTAGTCCGATTTATGATCATCATCACGTCTTTTTGTCTCCACTGCAGGAGCACGACCCTCTCTGGCCTACCAGAGCCATACTTGGCGAGAGCAGCCAGCGGATTTAGCCTACACTCTCCTCGCTGGCCAGACAGAGAGGTTATAACTTTTAAGGGAGAGATCCCTTATAAGTGATTCTAGGTTGCTACAGTAGTTTTCTCCGTGGCGTAGTGGTCACCATGCTAGTCCGCCACCCAGAGGTCCCTGGTTCGATTCCCGGTCAGGGCAAGTTGGAAAGTGGCCTTTTTCTGTCCTGGGTCTTGGATGTTTATCTAGTATTTGTTAAAAAATATAGTATCGTTGAGTTAGTATCCCATAACACAAGTCTCGAACTTACTTCGGGGCTAGCTCAATCAGTGTAATTTGTCCCTATATATTTATTTATTTCTTTTATTATACATAGTTAAATACGCCATCAGTTCTTCATTGGCTATTTTTTATTGCAAATATAAAGCATTTTAGGCCTAAGCATGTAGAGCCTAGATCCGCAAGACCCAAAGGCTATTTTAAATCATAGCAATTTTTCTTATAAACTACTAACATAGATTTATTTCCTTTAGTGATTGATATAAATGAATGTAATCGTGAAAGCTGCAGAACAAGTCTCGTGTAAGCTCTAATATATCAAAGCTCAGACAGCGAGCGGACAAGTACCTACCTAACAAGAGGTAATCCTAGGGTTACCACTGCACTGTAAATTTTTTTAATTTAAATATTTTTGGACAGAAATTGTTTTATTTACAAAACATACACAATAAACTAAAATAATAAATATACTTCACTACTTATATTTACAAATGATTATACTTATTATTTCTATATTATATCGACCATTTTTGTAAACTAACTTTTGTAGTTAACTTAACTTAGATAGAACTTGTAGTTAACTTAGATTTATCAATATTTTATTTACTTCTCTTTTAACCTGCTTATGTTCAAATATTTTAATTTAGAGGTAATTTAAGTTATTAGTTTTGTTATAGTAAGTTTTCTTGTTACAATTTGCTTATTGAATGGATAAATGTTTTATACAATAACGTAGACAAAGCCTAAGGTTCTTAGACTAAGGTCTAGGAGATAAACCTATTTAGCCACTTAAGTGATGGTGTGATCTTAGTAATATGACGACTTCCGTGGCCTACGTGGCGTACTTATTGGTAAACGTTAGACCGCCACATTACTCAGTTCGATCCTCGGCCAGGGCATGTTTGTAAATGACTCTTTCAAATTAACTTATAAAATATTAAAACATTATGTATTAATTTATAAAACACAGTATCTTTAAATCAGTATCCCATAGAACAATTTAAAAAAAAAACTTACTTTGGCGTAATCTGTGATAAATACATTTATTTATTATCCCTTTTCTAGAACGATTCATTTTTAATTATCTATATACAATTTACTCCAATTTCCTTTTTTGAGTCAGACCGTCATGAAAGAAATTAAACTAATCGAAAAAAAATACATACCTGAGACTTGGGCCTTAAGTCCGCCTGTAACATTTTTGTAATAAAGTTTAATGAACTTCTTTATTAAAGGAAAATAAAATTAAATTTAACTTAAATTTAAACTATACAAACTTAGTTTAATTAATAAATAAAATTAATAAATTTGTTGGCAGCCCTAACAACGCGAGAGAAGTCAAAGAGAGGTGGAGTGCTCTCGACAGTCAAATGCACGCGAAAACTTCAATTTTACATCCCTGAGGCTGCTGTAGACGCAGGGTACTACGAGTACCTATGTATATCTATATAAGTACCTATACTGCTTTGTAATTACGTTGATTATCCGTAGCCACAGCTTTTGATTAGCGAATGTAGTATTTATTTGTTTTAAATATACTGTTTATTATTTTTTAATGCTGGCCTGGGGATATGTAAAAGCTGATCGAGGGAATAGGTAGGCGTTGCGACAAGCAATCCAAGAAATCTGTAGATTCAGCATGTACTAAATTATGACAAATATTATGAGTATACAAAGAAGTACCCGAGCCAAGCTCAAGCCAGACTTCTTACAAGCTCTTATTCAACTTGCAATGTATCTTGTATGTATGATCTTGCAAATTAATCAATTTTCAATCAGCTATCCTCGAATGTCCTTGACCGATTTAGCTGAGATTTTGCATACTTCCTGGAAGGCTGGATGCAAGCCGCTCTATATCGGTCATTTTTGAAATCTTTGGGAGAGGCCTATGTCCAGCAGTGGACGTTATGCGGCTGAAATGATGATGATAATGATTGCATACTTGTATAAGTCGGATGTCAATACAATCAAAGACAATATAATACAAGATACAATATTATGAAGTCAATGAGCTGTTCTGATGATGGAGCCGAGAGATATTTGACGGGACTCAGATAAAAAACAATAGAACGTCATTGGGTAGGATTTGTTTGATTTCTCTTGATGAGTACTTTATGGTAGACGATGCTTAGGGTCTTGTCACGGAGACGGAAGGTGGTCGATGGAACTCAGTAATAAAACGAACCAACTCCATCGTATTTGGGCTTATTTAATTTGCCTTAATAATTACTTTGGTCTCACAACTTGTAAAATTTTTTTTATGAAACATTTTGTATTTATTTCGCCCTCGCGTGGACCGGATTCTAAAGGTAGGGACTTCAATTCAACGATAAGTTAATTATGTTTGCAATAAAGACAAGAAGTATTCGAGTCGCGTGCGAGCCCTAAACGAATAATGCGGGGTTTATTCGATTATGGACTCAAATCCGGTTGTTGTACTATTTATGGAAGTTTCACGGAATTATAATTATTATTCCGTTTTTGATATTGTCGTCAGATATATGTTACTAGCTGCGCCCCAAGGTGTTACCCGCGCCTGAAGTAGCCTGTGTGTTAATCCAGGTTGTCAGCTTCCTGCGTACCAAATTTTGACAAAATTGATCCAGCCATTTGGGCGACAAAGAGTAACAAACATCCATCTATCCATCCATACTTACAAACTTTCCCGTTTATAATATTAGTAGGAATAGTTGTAATTTGTTTCGCCCTCGCGTGGACCGGATTCTAAAGGTAGGTACTTCAATTCAACGACAAGTTAATTATGTTTGCAATAAAGAAAGAAGTATTCGAGTCGCGTGCGAGCCCTAAACGAATAATGCGGGGTTTATTCGATTATGGACTCAAATCCGGTTGTTGTACTATTTATGGAAGTTTCACGGAATTATAATTATTATTCCGTTTTGGATATTGTCAGATATCATTTATAATTAATAATATCTTAAGAAAATCATTTTAGTCGATTCAATATCATCATCATTCCAGCCGTATACCGTCAACTACTGGACATAGATCTCTCCCAAGGATTTCCAAAATGACCGATCTAAAGCGGGCTGCATCCAGCGCCTTCCAGCAACCTTGTTAAGGTCGTCAGACCACCTAATGGTTATTAAAATGACCGATATAGAGCGACCTGCCTGCATGCAGCGCCTCCCAGCGACCGTGGTCAGGTCGTCAGACCACCTTGTGAGTCGATTAATTGCCGATAATACTTAAGACATGCTGTCAATTGGTACTTATGTAAGTCGACAAGGGTCAAGTAATTGTCTGGAGTGCTATCGAGCGACGTCTGGCTGCGTCCACAATTTATGAGTACCTAGGTTTTTACTAGTATCACCTTCAACTGCTTCGATGAAAGTTAGATAGATAGATAAATAAATACTATATATATACATACATACTATCACGTCTTTATCCCTAATGGGGCAGACAGAGCATTTTGGGTCTTGCGGCTCTATGCACAGCCCAGGGCCGCAAGACTCAAAAGCCACTTTTAGCGTCATGGTGGGCGAGAAGATGGAAAAGCAATCAATACAGTGACGGGTTGCTAGCCGCATCGCCTGTTAAAATGATTCGCATTTTTGCCCATTCCCTCGATCGGCTTTTACGATCTGCGCGGGAAGAGAAGCAGCTGGTACATTCTAAGTTTTTTCGTTTCTCCCAGACCAGCATGGGAGTATATGTATAGATAATATTATGTCTTAATTCAGTTATGTAATTATGTGTAAAATTTAGTGTTTTAGCTATAAGTTTTAGAATTGTACAACGTTCCAACAAGCAGAGGAGATAATGACCAAAGGACCTTTGGTCATTATCTCCTCTGCTTGTTGGGTTGACTGGAAGAGATCCCGACAGGGATAAGTCCGCCTTTGTACTGCTGAGTTTCATCTGTATTTCAATTGTGGCTTTTTATGTACAATAAAGAATTTACAACAACAAGAAAATACTTTGATACTCAATACTCAATTATTTATTGCTTCCTTAATGTACAATACAGGTGTTACAATAAAATAAGGATCAATTAAGGGCCCTGGCGGGCGCTGCAAAGGGTGAAGGGCTATTTTATTTTAATTATAAAGCTTGAATTATCAAGGCGTCTTCGAGTAATCGGGAAACATATATTTAAAAAAATGTTCACCGGGCAAATGAAAACTTCACGGCTCGCCCATTTTGGAAAAAAATCCAACACTGAATAAACTAATAAATTCCATTTCTATATACAATGTCCTTTTTTATTAACAACAAATATTCAAGTTATTATACAGTCCATCATTTCGAACAACTTTTTCTTTATATGATTTTAAAGTTTCGCGGTCACAATTAGGGACTTACCGCAATTAATATCATTTTTTGCCAGATATTTCGACTACCCTTCTGACTAATCGCGGTAATTCCTGTAATACTAATAACAGTAACTTTTTCTTTACTTTTTCAGCGGACACACAACCATTCTTACCCAAGCTGAAACGAAGAAACACGCTTCGCGCTAGCTCGTCAAAAAAACCTATTTTTTTTAAATATTTTATATTTATTTAACGCACCTAAGCTCATTTACAAATATAAAAGACAAATTAGCTTACTTTCTTACTCATAATTAGAAATGGTTCAATGAATCACACGAAATCATAGAACTTATTCTAATATTACATTTCTAATTACATTTCTCTATGTTATAAGCTTGGTTAAATTACGTTACCTATACAAGATTAAATTAACTCAGCATAGACAAGCATAGATATCAATTTAATACTCAAAAGTCCTGTTGCTCAATCCTCGCAAATATTTGATGTTGAGAGGGCACTTTGGCCCTTTTCGAAATTGTGTTCATTAAAATGTTGCGATTCGTAATTTAGCGAATATGCTTACTGAAGAATGTCTGGAGGTCAAATACGGTCTAATTTGTTATATGAATAACACCTAACAAATTATACTGAAACTATTAGATTCAGTCAGTCTAAAAAAATCATCATCATCATTTCAGCCGTATAACGTCCACTGCTGGACATATGGTTCTCCCAAGGTTTGCCAAAATGACCGAAAATTAAATTAAAAATGAAACTCTCAATAAGAAACAGAAATTAGTTTAGTAGTAAAAATTGCATGAATATGCTGAATTTTTGACTGATATTTTAATTTTATTTTACTATAGTGAACTAGTAAAGCCCGTGGCTTGATTTATTATGATATGAGTATGTCCCTTCCACGTTTTATATTTAGAGAATTGACAAAGGCCTGACCTAGGGTTAGGTACATTTAGCATGCATATATATATAGTACTTTTCTTCCGGACAAACATATATAAGGAGGTGTTATACAGACAGACCCCAAATAGAAAGAAGGCGAAGTACCTATATGACGAGATTACATAAACTTTGATATGATGCTGATATGATGCTAAACTGACACGATCTCGGTATCTAACAGCGATGGGTGTACACTGCAGTAGCGTGCATTTTATACAGATACATAGAATTTGTCTACCCTGTACCACCCTAATATAACACAATTTATCTGTTTATCCCTATGGTTGACTGGGAGAAAACGCTCTTAGCGTTGAGTCCGCCAATAGTAAACTATTGTAATTGTGGATCAATAAAGTTTTTAATAAAAAAAAATTATAAATAAAAATTGGATACTAGCGAAAAATTTATTTTGCTTGATTTGCAGCCTTTTTCGTAATTTAGTTAAAATTAAAGCAACCCTGTGAAAAATATTTGTGCACGTCACAGGTACACAGACGGCTTTTCTCGCCTACAGGTCACATTTCTCAACGGGTTCTTGTGAAATTTTGTGAGACAGTTGGATTATTATAGAGATTTTTTGTCGATTCGGTTTTTAACCGACTTCAAAAAAGGAGGAGGTTATCAATTCGATTGTATGTTTTTTTTTGTATGTATGTGACGCGATATCTTCGACAACCGTGGACCGATTTTGATAATTCTTTTTTTGATTGAAAGCCGTTACTCCCAAATTTATCCCATATTAATTTGGTGAAGGCACGATGAAAAGATATGGAAGAAACTCCTGAAAAAAATTAAAGTCGGTTGTATGTATAAAAAATTTAATTATTTATTTAAATTTTCCATAACTTTAAAAATAATATATTTCAAAAAATGTCACAAAACTTTTTTTACCCTTATCAAGACGCAACTTCTTAGTCTGAACAACTTTTAATCCAAAAAAAGCTTCAACGGATCGGGGTGACACGTGAGGTCTACGGCTCACAGAGGCACAAGTTTTATTCTTCTTTTTTGCTTCGTCATTTTATTCATTCATTATTTCACGAGTTTACAAAAGCGTAAAGCAAGCAAAATTAATAGCAATCAACATTTTTTTAATCAGCGCAGATTTCAATTAACATTTTTATGAGAACCATTATTTCCCAACCCCGACAGGTGTCCTCTTTCAAAATGGAGTCATAATTGATGAGTATTACTTTTTAGTTTTAATAACAGAGCTTTTGTTGAAAAACTCAGAGCTTTATTATTGGAATAAAAAAATGCAAATAAGCTTCGTTTGCTGAGGCATTTCAGCGCAAATATTTTCGTAAAATTACGCTCGTAAAACGGAACGCAAGTGGGTGGGCTGGTTCCAAAAGTTGCTTACTCTATTTTTAAGATTCCAAGTCTAATACTTAGAATAAAGGATCTTTAAAAAATATAAAGTTTGGCTGTTTTTAAATATATCTGTCGTTTAGTTCTATTTTAAACCGACTTCCAAAAAGGAGGGAATTATAAATTCGTCGTGATCTTTTTTTATGTATGTTTACCGATTATTCGAAGACGCCAGGATCAATTTGGAAAGTTATTTTTTGTTTAAAAGGGCATACTTGTCAGGTGGTTTCATAGGAATTTTATCCAAATTGGTACTACCTAGTAACGAAGATGGTTTTTAAATTTTGAAAAATTATGTAACGTGTTTTTTAATGAAATTGAAGTGCAACGAATTAGGAACAGTTTAGGAAAAAAGTCGAGTTTGTATTACTAACTTTACTATAAGTACTCATCCAAATTCCTACTACATATAGCTAACTACATACCATTGATTATGATAGGTATCCATTAGAGATCTTTCACTGATTTGGGATCTTACCTTAACTCTAAGTAGAATATTTACATTTAATTAAGCCCTATGGCTTTAACATAAAGTTCAGAACTATAAAAATTGTACTTACGATACCATATTAGGGGTAATAGTAATATTAACCCATATTAAAATTTAAACGAACAATACTAAACCTGAAGCAGTTACATAAGAAGCTTTTTATTAGTCTTTAAATACAAAATGTCAAAATATTTGATTAAAACTAACGTGAAATACAACCATTATTTTATTTAGTGAATCTATTATTTAGTGAGTGTGTCGCGAGCCGGTGCGGTGTACGGGCCTGTTGTCACATTCGCCCTGATGAAGACCTCCAGATGAGGTCGAAACATGTCGGCAGTAGCTGACTCTAACGAAATAAAATAAAGTCAAATTATTTTAATTTCCAAAAAACAGAGTTAGTCACTTTTGGCGCTTAGCGTTCAAGTGCTCTAGAAAATTCCTCGGATGACGGAAAAAATCCATTTAGCAATAAGCGGCGGAAGTGTTCAATTATCAAAGCTTATTAATAAGCAAGCTTGCTGGAAACGTCGATATGCCAATAACACAGGCAAAACATGCAAATTACACGAAAGATACGGATTTTTTAATTACTTAATTACCGTTTCTTCTGGTTTTGATTTGCAAAATAAGGAAACTTATAGGATACTATTCGAATTTTTAATTTTGGCATCTCATACAAGTTGACCGATGAGCTGATCCGAGTTTGTATGAGAAGCAAAAAAAATCAAGTTTATATATATTTAGTCCGGTCAATCCACACTAATACATATATGTAGATAGGGACCCTTTTCTTTTTCATTATTTTTTTTGTCCTAATATGCTTGGGCGTACTGGGTTTGGCATAAAATATTTTGTCATAATAGTTTTTAGGCATAAGTTGTTTTTTGGCATACTGGTAAGTTGGGCATAATTATATTTTAGGCTAATTTGTTACGGCATAATGTTAATTCGCATAATCTCTTTAGGCGTAATAACTATAAGACTAATAGTATTTAAACATAATATTTTTAAAAATAACAGAAACAAAATTAAGTTATTTAAGTGTTTATTTTTAATTATCATGCAAAAAAAAATATGACCACCCAGAACAAATGTGAGGGCAAAAGGGAAGTTAGGTTTAAGTTTTTTTTTTATGATCACCTGGAACAACTGTGAGATCAGAAAGGAAGTTAGATTCAATTTATTAGCAATTAATAAATAATTTATATACAATGAATAAAAATGTTACGCTTAATCATTTTTATGCTTAAAGTAATGTTATGTCTTGATAAATTATGGTTTGATGACATTATGCTTACATCCTTTTATGCTTTAAAATGTCAGGGCTAAATAATGATTATGTTTAGGTACATTATGCTTAAAATTATTATGCATACTCCACCTCTCGTCTGCCAATGCGACATATGATGCGCAGAGTTGAATTATGCGAAAGGACGTTATGCTTTAAAACGATTGTGCATTAAACCAGTATGCTATGTGATATTATAGCTTAAATTTGTATGCATATAGATAGTGATCCATGTAGATATACTTAGCAAATTTTTTATGATATAGTTGTTTTTACTTTTCACCTCGAGTAATTTTTTCTATGCCGTGTGGTTTCTGTCAGAGTGGAAAAGGACCACTCCAAGTCCTCCCGTGGATGTTGTAGAAGGCGACTTAAGAAATGCAAGCTTAACAAAGCTTATAAACATCAATGAGACCCAAATATTGTTGTGTGATGAGACCTCTCCAATTCTCCGGCCATTATTCAAATTCATGCCTTTTTAAAATATTTCATCATCTCGTTCACCCCGTATTTCCCACCATATTTTATAAACAAACTAAAACTAAGTTCGCTGAGAGCTTTATGCACTAGAGGCATTAATGCTAAGTGCTGGATAGAAGACACTTTAAGGGGGTACATGAATTTTCCGGGGTTCAGTACTGCTCCCATTTAAAATAAATCATTTGAAAGGAAACGGAGATATTATTAAAAAAATTGTCTTAACCAAGCCCTAGATAGCTAGATAGAGCTCAGGGTCGCAAGACCCAAAATCAACTTGTAGCGTGGATGAGAAATAGATCAAAAAGAACCAAAATCCCTATTTGTTTCCTTTTGATCCACCTTCTTGAGTTAGTAGTTTCGCAATTACGCCCAATCCTCTAGATCGGTAAAATGGCCACTTCTTCTTCTTCTTATTATTAAAGAGCTAAGCTCTTGTCTGTGAAGCAACAAATGCCTTTCATCTCTCTCTGTCTAAAGTCAACTCAAGATGGCCACAAGCAACATAAAAATTCCTCCTGGCTGTCAACGTTATACGGCCGTCGTGAAGCTATACCTAGATGCCTATTAACAGCTTAAAAAATATACACGATCTTTGGCCACTTAAACGCGAAAAAAACTAACATGATAGAAAGGAACACTCAGTTACCGATAGAACGTAAATGCAATACTGCAAATACTGGACGAGATTCAACCCGTAAGTCGACACATCACAATATTTGCCAACTCCATTTAGATTTGCATACTGCACTCGCAACACCACCGCAAAATGCGCTTTATCCCATCGAATTACGGCCGAAAATGGTTCACAGACGCACCCGGATATTAACTGTCAGTGTGACGTCATATCCGGGTCGTGACTACTGCCGGTCGGACAGACTGATTTATGGAGTTCACTGGCTGGTGTTTGTGAGAAATGCAGATGTTGAGCTTTTGATGTTTATTACTGTGACGTGCCTGGCTTGGATTTTTAACAGACTTTAAAAAGGGAGGAATTTCACAATACGTCGGGTTTCTTAAAATGTTTGTTTTCCGATATCTCAAAGACGCCTGAAACGACTTAGAAAAATGTTTTTTGGTCTTAAAGGGTTAGATATGGAAATTCCCAAAACGTTTCCCCAGCAGAAACTTGAATTTCTCTAAAACTATAAGATAAACAAATGTTGCTATCGGTATACATTTACAACTCATCAAAAGCTATCTTTTTATTTTATGATCTTGGTTCCAGGCTAACGCCTTTTTTAAAAACATTTTGCTTGGTTTACGTTAATCCAGCAAAATCAGTTTTTCTCGAATAACTTTTAAAATACTACTTGAACAAATTCAGCTATACTTGAACAAATTACAAGTAACTATGAACTAATTATTTGTAATAATCACATTCTCTAAGGCGCAACATTTTACTCATGCATCAAGATTTTTTATTATTCAAATAAATCTTGTCAAATTCTAATGAAATAAATATAAATAAGATTTAATGCCGAATCAGACTAAGTACTTTATTACTAATCAATCAAAATTAAATTCTAGATAAACATTTATCAACATTTTTAAATTCTTCTTAAATTCTGCGGAAGCGACCGACGACACACGACTTGCCTGCGCTAAGCCACTAAAAAAAGCCAGCTAAAAAGCCTAACAAAAGCCGGACAACATTTATTATGACCGGACACGCAATCAAAAAGACTATACCTGGCTTTATCCGGGCGCCTGGCAACGCTAAGTCTCCGAAACTTCAAAGCGCTGTATATTTGTGAATTTTTACTACTTTGCTATACAACAAAATATGGGCATTATTTTTAAAGTACCTTCTAACTAAAATAATATTTTTTTACCCAGTACACATTAAATAAATAAAAGCTCACGTTAAATAAAAGCTTGTAAACCATGCCTTTTCAGGAAATATAGTAACACAGGGACGGAACCAAGCCATTTAGCGGGTTAGTAACAAAGCGGAAAGCACTAACTTTATACCCAGTTACCATTGTCCAGGGCCGGACTGACGTAGTTATGTAAATTGTCCGCAAGTTTGTTGCAAATACCGAGATATCCGCTTATGTTCGCGGTCGCCAACTTGATACAAAGTTACGTTAGCACTGTATTAATTATGCGACTAAGGGCTCTAACAGACGAGCAACAGTATGCCCGCGACACAGGTCGACGACCGTCGCGGACGGTCACGCGGTAGTTTTTCACTGTTTGTGATAGATTGACATGTGTCACGCACCGTTTACAACCGGGCATACTGTAAGTGTAGTGCTGGTATGACTGTATAACTGCTCCCGCTCAACTACTAATTCGCGACCACATTTACAACATTGTAGATCGTCAACCTTTTGATCGATTTGGCCAACGATCAAACTCATAAATTCTATTGATCAGATCCACTGCAAATTTTATGAAGTTACAATTAAAGATACTTAAATCTATATTGTTCTAAAAACTTTGCTCGATTTCCTCGCATGTTCAATGATAAATGCTTTTCTGAATACATATACCTATTACTTTATTTTTCCTTTTCTCACCTACCACTACGCTAACAGTGACATTTGAGTATTGCGGCCCTGAATTCGGCCTGCTTAGAGTCGCAAGACCAAAAATGCTCTATCCGCCCCATTAGAGACGATATGTAAGTACATTATACTATATAATTATGTATGCATATAATAGGTATAATAATGCAGAAACGGAGTCTTGTCTATTTAGCGGGTTAGCAACAAAGCGGAAAGCACTAACTTTATCATACCATTGTCCAGGGCCGGACTCACGTAGTTATGTAAATTGCAGGGATAAAGTTTGTTGCATGTTGATACAACTAAGTAAGAGTACTGTATTAATTAAGTGACCAAGTTTAAATCTAGATATTCTGTTCGGCAATGGCTATATAATTCACAAAAAAATATGACGAAGTTTTTTTTACGTTGGTTTTGGATTCTTTAGCACCAATACATCGCAAAAGAAGATAAATCAGAGATACATTAGATTTTTATCGTTCTCTATGTTCATATAATCGTGGCGGGTCGCTATAGTTTAAGGTATATAAATTTTTTAAACGAAAACTGGCTTTACCCTGAGCTATAATACAACCGATTAGATATCATTTCTTTGGGACCATCTAACTATACAAGTTTGACCTTTTAAACAAAAAAAATTGTGCAAATCGGTCCAGACGTCTTAAAATAATCGGTGAACATACATAAAAAAAAAATAGCGACAAATTGAAAACCTCCTTTTGGAAGTCAGATAAAAATAATGAAACTTTGGTCACCGTTACAAAGCTGTAACTTAATAAAGGAGTTACACAGTTTACTAGTAGTATTGTCCAGGGCCGTACTCAGGCTGGTACACAAATTATCTGCTTGGACGAGGAGCGTTTGCAAGTTTCAAATTACATTGTTACTTTGTACTAGTCGCTCGCGTAAAAAAGCTCAAAACTTATTTGCCTATTGCTCAGGAACTTCACGACAGGACAAAAAGCTCTATACATAGGTATATAGGTCAATCTAGGTAATAATCCATTTAGCAGTTTAGCATCCATATCCATTCAAACTTTCACATTTCTAGTATTATAGTAGGATTTAAAGGACCTTGCGACATTTTGGTCCAACCCCTCAACAACGTTGAAAGTTATACCAAATGAAAGGTTTTGGAATACACTTTATTTTATATTATGACGGCTAAGTCAATATCTAGCGCGAACATGGAGTTTCGATGCATTTTTAATTCCAAGAAAGCATACATTCCTAAAATCATAAACCGTAAACAAAAGCAATTTTCTATTCTTTGTGTACCTGCGCGTACGCTACCTTTTTTGCCGCACCCCGCCGCTATGCACATTCCTTTTCTCTCCCCTCTCCTATACCCCGCCCGCCATTGGGTAACTATGTAAAGACGGTTTTTTATTAAAAGATATACCCTTTTGCTCCACTGGAACCCTAAAAATAATGTAATATATAGATAGTCTCAAGAATATCATCGCTAGGTAAAACTTCGATCAAAAATACTTGACATTTTTAATAAATAAGTATATTTTTATAGGTAATAAATGAAACAAGGCATGTAAAAAAACACCATGTTGGCGCTCGATTTCGGCTTGGTGCTAATAGAATGAAATGATTTACACTTCAAATGCTTTCATTTGGCATAGTTTTTATCACTGTTGAGCAAAGTTATTGGTATTTGGACCAGGGTCCATACATTTTTGCGCATGGTCCTTTTTATAAAATTTAGAAATGGAAAAGATATAAGAACTATAATGACTTTTTTGTACAGTATCTTCAAACTAACTCAAACCGTTCCAAAACCTAAATCTCATAAACTATAACCTATTACTTCATTTAACCTTTTCCCAAAATGATTCCATATCTCGCTCAACGGCCAATCACTGTTAAGTGCCAACAGATTTACCCAATGAACGTCACCCGTTCTCCCATTAGCCAATGAGAGCTCGCCACGTCACCGGCACTCGGCGAGAATTGAATTCGGAATTAAATGATAATATTTTACCGAATATTCGAGGTACAGTACGTTAATTATTATTCTGTACAATGTACTCGTATTTACTGGATTGTTTTAGGAATAAGGTGACTAAATTCTCTACTAAATGGACAATTTTATGTAAAAGTACTCAAAGGAGATTTCTATTGTTTCCTAGATATTTACGTCAGTGCAATGCAGTTAGATTTTATTATATACATACACAAAATTCTAACTTTTCAAACCCTCCTCTCCCTAAACCCTTGACATTCCGCTTGTTCACATTTTATATATTGTTACTCATCAGCAAAAGGGTCGTCTTTACCACATTGCTATCCAGTGAGGGAACGCAGCCAGCATTTTTACCACATCATAATTCATACCTGATGCTTGGCAGCTGCTAGTACCTGTAAAACGAGAAAAACATTATTAGTTTAACAAATTGTATTAATAGATTTTATTCTTTATCATTATATATTATTTTTATTTTATTCGGAAAACATACAGTCAGTATATCTACTTAAAAAATACTATTTAGAAACTAAAGACCATTTACATGTTTTCGCATATATATAGCAAAAAAGTGCTTGTCTGTAATTTGTTAGATATATAAAAGAAAAAGAAAAAATAAAAGAAAAGACAGAAAGTATTACTTACAAGTGAACAAAAAAAAAACGACGGGTTGCACTCTGGGAGTGCCGGCAGAAGTGAAAACTTGAATATTAACGTTGTGCATTTTTGATATTTTGGAATGGTTAGGGAATAATTTTGCACGAATTGCTTTAATTATCAGTATAAAATATTTCAAATCTTTTCTGAACCACAGTCTGTCACAAATGTCACAAGCATGACCAAATTCATTTTCAACAAAATCATTTTCAAATACACAGCAGTATGGCCACTACACAGACGGTCGAGCCATCAGCTGTCACCATCCATGGATGCGCGTAGCACGCTGTAACATAAACACACACGAACATTCGCGCAAGCGCCCTGCGCCGTCTTACGAATTTTCGATCAGGTTACGTGTCCTGACGCGAGTTTAAGATTTTTTACCCATTCCAAAAAAAGTGCACAACGCCGCTAAAGAAGTTTTCACTTCAAAAAAGACACCAAAACATGGTTATGCCAAAACTATAGGTTAGGTTATGTTAGAACTGCGACCACCCCACCAAGCGAGGTGAGTGCCCAGGTAGAGAGCCTTTAGTAACTATAGTAACGTAACAAATAATATAAAAAATTAATTATAATTTTATGTTAGCCGTTTTGCGTGTTGAAAAGAGATGATAGATTTTAATAAGATGGCAATAAAGAAAAAATCTTTTGATAATTTGGAAAATATGTTTATGACGTCTAAATCATCTTCCATTAGGAACTTCACGCAAAAATCAAGTAAGGATTTCAAAACATTTAGATATTGAAAACAATTATAATTGAAAATCGGTTTCTCAATAAGTTTTCAAATGAAATTTCGGTTAAATGAAAATATGGAAAATAACTCCCATGCTGGTCTGGGAGAAACGAAAAAACTTAGAATGTACCAGCTGCTTCTCTTCCCGCGCAGATCGTAAAAGCCGATCGAGGGAATGGGCAAAAATGCGAATCATTTTAACAGGCGATGCGGCTAGCAACCCGTCACTGTATTGATTGCTTTTCCATCTTCTCACCCACCATGACGCTAAAAGTGGCTTTTGGGTCTTGCGGCCCTGGGCTCTGCATAGAGCCGCAAGACCCAAAATGCTCTGTCTGCCCCATTAGGGATAAAGACGTGATAGTATGTATGTATGTATGGAAAAAAAAGAAACATTTTCGAACAAATAAGATGGCAAAATTTCGTCTTTAAGGTAGGTAACCCATTATCACATTACAACTAATATGTAGACATCGCTACAACATATAATAAAACAGTAAAACTAAAACAAAGTTTTTATTTTATTTTATTAGTAGATAACACTAATCTAAGTAACTACTGATTTACACGGTTTTCAACCTCATTTTTAAATTTCCCGCGAACGAAATCGCGGGCATCAGCTAGTAGATAATAAAATTTTTGGTTTACTAAATAAAACAAAATAGAGTACCTACTTATAATGAACGCAGTGCCACAGAATTAATATTAGTATTACATATAGAACAGAATCTCATAAGGTCCCGCGCAATATGCCTCACCATAATAAATATAATAAATAAATATATAGGGGCAAATCACAATGATTGAGCTAGCCCCAAAGTAAGTTCGAGACTTGTGTTATGGGATATTAACTTAACGATGCTATATTTTATAACAAATACATATACATAAACATCCAAGACCCAAGACAATTTTAAAAAGGCCATTTTCGAACTTGCCTCCTGCCTGCGACCGGGGATCGAACCCAGGACCTCTAGGTGGTGGACAAGCATGATGACCACTACGCCATCAAAATTCATTCCCCGTCCTCCTCCCGTTTTCGCCTTGTCGAGGATGTTAAGCGGGCGAACACGCACACATTGCCGTGTGCACGGATGAATAGTTTCGTTTGTAGTAGTAGGCATAACATAAATGATACTCCGCTATCCGCTTGTATGAAGTGACCTGTGCTACGATGCGAATCTACGACGTCATGCTACAATACTGCTACGACGCTGAGCTACAACTGTGCTACGTCGTGGTCGTAGCAAGCTATGATTGTTACTTTGTGTGCAGTGACGTCACGAAGATCGACTTAAAGCTAAGCGAATTACCAATAAATAAATAAAAAAATAAATAAAACCAAATTTGTTTATTTCAGACGTTTTTACGGTCCATATATTGTTAGTAAAGTACTTATAACCTATATTAATTTTATTTATTTAATTTAGGTATTTACCTGGCCCAATGATACTTTCAAAAGTTCTTAATCAAATAATTTTAATAATTAACCTTTAATGCTCTGTCTGCCCCATTAGGGATAAAGACGTGATAGTATGTATGTATGTATTAACCTTTCGAGTTATTTTTTGAACAAATGCAAATTGTAAGAAATATATCAGTTATAACATTATATTCGATTAAACAACTCATCTTTACATTTTATTACGGATAAATACCTTCCACTTTGTGTAATAGATCTGCATACCAAATGGAGACTACGACGAGGTCTTCAATTCTCAATAACCAAACACAAAACAAATAGCTATCAAAAAAACAGTCATCATCATCATCATCATCATCAGGTCTTTTGTCTCCACTGCAGGAGCACGACCCTCTCTGTACTACCAGAGCTATATTTGGTCAAAGCAGCCAGAGGACTTGGCCTACACTCTCCTCGCTCACGCTGGCCAGACGGGTTGCAGAGGTCTCATAGGTCATAGGTGGTGTTATAAGTTTTGGTTAGCTTGTATTTCCTAAGTCGCCTTCTTCTACAACATCCACAGGAAAACTTGGAGTAGCCCTATTCTAATCTGCCAGAAACCACACGACAAAAGGTCCTCAATAACCAAACACAAAACAGATAGCTATCAAAAAAACAGTAATTTACTCAAACTCGGTGGCTTTCAGGCCATTCGTCATAAAAAGTCGGTTTTCCGTCACGTTACTCCATCACTGATCGAGTTCCGACGGTCCGGTGTGACAAATTGCGCAATAATACAAAATGGAATGTGGTCACAGACGTTTGGACAGTCGTAATTTGTTTTGCAAGTTGTTATTTAACTTGTTTTTGATCGAGTTCTAAAAAAAGGAAAAGGTTATTATTTTGTCTCGAGCTTTGATTAGGGTTCCGTACCCGAAGGGTAAAAACAGGACCCTGTTACTAAGAATGCGTTGTCCGTCCATCTATTTTTCACCAGGTTGTCGCAAGGCTGACTCGATCGCACTTGGCCGGTTATTTATGTATCTTCACAGAATTATTCGGAGACGCCTGGCCATGGAAAATTATTTTGTTGTTTTCATCAAAATTGCTTGTGTTTGGAGGTTTTTAGTATTGAAAAATTATTTGTATGGACGGAGCGCGCGCTATACTTTCTTCTTAAGAGTCCCAGGCCTGTCTCACTCCGCGGTAGGTATTAAAAACGCAAGTACAAAAAAGGACGTACGGCGGCCACGCCAGCGTGGCTAATCAGTGCGGCGTAGCGAGAGTCGCTATTCCTTTAATTGATTTTTCGGAGTGAATCTTCTGTACTTGTCTATTATGTATTCTATGCCCCTACACCGACCAAACTACATAGACACAACTCTACACTTTTCCATTTCCTTTTCAAAATTTTGTAATTTTAAAGATATTTCACATATGTATCTAGGCATATAACTGTTTTTTGCAGTCAAAATATAACATTGAAATAGTATAATAGTGTATAATATCATATTTGACCATCAGTATGGGAAACTTCTACATCCTTATATTTTCTTTCCAGTTCATAATATTAGCGTAGAAACCCAATTATAACCCTAGATAACTGCAATTTCTTTAAAATTACAAATTATTACCGAAATCTCACATGTGCTTTCAATATAAAACGTAGACTACGTTGGTATGGAAAAGTCTAGGGTAAGTTGAAACAGGTTCGCGCACGATCGATCCCACTTTTACACACAAACCTGGAGGGTAAATAAAGGTGTAGCGAAATATCTAATAGAAATTTATTTGAAGGCTTTTGTAGGGTGGTTGCTTGTGACGTACAAGACTCGACTACTCGGAGTATTTTTAGGACTCGGAGTCGTTTACAAGTTTCGACTCTTTTAAAGGAAGGCTATGCTACTGTGAGCTTAAGTGAACCTCGGAGCGTGACGTTAGAGCTCGAGTCTCTTTCTGCACCCGAGCCTTTTTTTGCGCCCGCGTCTATTTACCCGACTGAGAAGGAGGGTTATGTTTTACGAGTGTGTTTAAAAGCAATGATTTTTCATTTATAAAACTGATCTGTCAAGGAGAAATAAGATAAGTTTGATTACAATAGTAGTTAAAAGAATGTTTACTTGCATACCTTGAGTAACTAAAATTCTTAACTTGTTTATTTCATTTCATTTCATTTAAATGAACAAGAAATCGGCATTTCTATACAACAGGGGACACCATGTCGTTTCCGGCAGGGTAGAATAGGGCCACTCCAAGTCATCCCATGGATGTCGTAGAAGGCGTCTTAGGAAATACAAGTTAAACAAAGCTTAACATCAAAGAGACCTCTCCAACTCGTCTGGCCAGCGTGGAGAGAGTAGGCCAAGTCCTCTGGCTGCTCTATCCAAGTATGGTTGTGGTTGTACAGGGGGGGTCGTGCTCCTGCAGTGGAGACAAAAAGACCTGACAATGATGATGATATAAAAAGCTGCAGCCGCCCGGGCAATTTGTATGACAATGTCGAATTATTTTTTATTTTACTGTTATTTTAATTTTATTATACTAGAGTGATTTAGTATAGAACCCGTGGTTCGATTTATTACGCATAAATATGTCACTTACAACTAGAAACCTACGAAAATCTAAATTATACTGACGGTACCCAAACTTACGAAAGCCATGCATCCTAATTTGTATTTATAGCCCTGGGACTTAGTCCAAGGGTACGTTCTACTCTGAGTTGGTACCTATTTAGTTAAATTCTGTTTATGATGGGTGTGGCCATAAGTTTATGTTAGGTCTTAGGCAAGATAAATGATAGGTCCTTTGTAAGCTTGTATGATAACGTATGTTAATACGGCGAAGTCACATCAACATTACGTAATACACCATTATGTATGTGCTACGTAGTTTATCGCCGTGTGGTTTACGGCAGAGTAGAATAGGACCACTCCAAGTCTTCCCGTGGATGTCGTAGAAGGCGACTTAGGAAATACAAGCCAAACAAAGCTTATGAACATCATGAGACCTCTCCAACCCGTCTGGCCAGCGAGGAGAATGTTTTGTTGTTTAAGATTGTTGGTGTTTCAGCAGTGGAGGCAAAAAGACTTGTTGATGATGATTATAATAAATTTGTATTCTGATTTAATAGACTGTCAGTAGAAATTAAGGCTTAATTTATACAAAGCTGAATTTAAGGGTAAATAGCATTTTTGCTGGACAAGTGTTATTATTCACTAAATGAAATCTAAATTTAATTTGTTAGTGTGAGTTTATTAGACTAATTTAAGATATTTTAGACATTTTGATTTATTTTATTTTAGTCTATGATTAATAATTATTAATCCTCTTTTCACTGTTTTATGTATTGGATTGTAAACTATATGTCAACACAAATGATTTTGTATCAAAATAAATGAATGAAATTAAATGCTACGCGTTATGTTAATGAATATTTGCATATGTTTGTAATAAAATTAATGTTTTATGTATCGTATCGTTAACTATATTTCAACACAAATGATTTTGTATCGAAATAAATAAATGAAATTAAATGCTACGCGTTGTGTTAATGAATATTTGCATATGTTTGTAATTCAATTAATGTTTTATGTATCGTATTGTAAACTATATTTCAACACAAATGATTTTGTATCGAAATAAATAAATGAATTAAAATGCTACGTGATATGTCAATGAGAATTTGCATATGTTCCGTCAATACGTTTTCCATCAAACTAAAGCTCCAGTTTCATGAATATTCCGCGCATAGAGTAGCGAATCCAGCTATTAATAGAGCTGACAAATAGTGATATTTGAGTGGAGCGCCCGTACGCATGTATCACTCCTCAATCCTTGGAATTGGTCACTATCACAGAATGGGAACAGAATAGATAGCACAGTTTTGTGCCTATATCGCTACTATACAAAATCTAGGTCAGTAAAGACACACACATCAAATTTTGAAGTGAAAACTTCTTTAGCGGCGTTGTGCACTTTTTTGGAATGGGTAAAAAATGTTAAAATCGCGTCAGGACACGCTCGCGTCAGGACACGTGACCTGATCGAAAATTCGTAAGACGGATGGAGAGTAGACAGCTGGCGCGGCGTAGGAGAGGGAGTATCCCCCTCTCTTTCTACGGCGCGGCGAAAATGTATGCCTGCGCCTGCTGTTTCGTATATCAAAAATGCACAACGTTAATGTTCAATATTCACTTCTGCCGGCACTCCCAGAGTGCAACCCGTTTTTGGATGTCAGGTGACCGTCATGGCGTGTAATTTTTAACCCCCGACAAAACAGAAAGGCGTTATTAACAAAGGACATCAAGTCGTATCGGTAGTTCCTCTACTCAACACTACATGGCGTTCTTGGCAGTCGGGGTTTTTTTTTAATTTACTTGAAACTACTTTAAACGAATTACTCTATACAAAAACCAATTTTACTCGCAACCAGTGTAAGTGTGAGTGGTGCCATATACCACATCACACGTAACGGCCATCGATTGCGTCCTCAGCGGTGCGATAAATTTCTATCGGACCTCGCTTGATGTTCCACGAAATTCTACTTTCGAAAACTTCAATTGGTTTCGTTTTCGTGCGCTGAAAACTGTAGTAGATACCTTTCGAATGTATGGGTGTTTTACAAACTTGGCACGGAATGAATAAAAATAGTTCAGTGGTGTGAATACCGACACAAAATCCAATATTGATGTAGTTTAAATATATTTTTTCTGAGTAATACCTTAAAAAAGGAATTTAATGTATTTAGGGTTCACACACTACGCATTCCTAATCGCATTATCGTGCGTGTGGTTTCCGGCAGAGTAGAATAGGGCCACTCCAAGTCTTCCCGTGGATGTCGTAGAAGGGGACTTGGGAAAAACAAAGCTTATAAACACCAGTGAGACCTCTCCAACCCGTCTGGCCAGCGAGGAGAGTGTAGGCCAAGTCCTCTGGCTGCTCTGGCCAAGTATGGCTCTGGTAGTACAGAGAGGGTCGTGCTACTACAGTGAAGACAAAAGACCTGATGGCCAAACCCACTTTTTAAAAAAATAAAAAAATGACAATTTTAATTACACACACAACACCCCTTTTTATCCTTCTTCTAAAATTAAGGTTGTTATCAATTCGTCGCGATCTTTTTTTATGTATGTTCACCGATTATCCGAAACAGTAGCGTACATTTCATACAGACACATAGAATTTGTCTACCCTGTGTCACCCTATAATAATATGGGATACTAGCAAAAATTTTATTTTGCTTGATACACATCTTACTCGTAATTTGGGTAAGATTGGTATCTTCCCAGTCCAAAAAATTTTTGCACGTCACTGTTTCCACGACGACGCCTGGACTGATTTGGAAAAATATTTTTTTGTTTAAAGGTGTGTTATACTAAACTTGTCAGGGGGTCTCATAGAAATTATATCAAAATCAGTGAGTGACTTTGGGGTGAAGTCGGGATTTCGTTTTAAAAAATTACATTTGAAGCTTGCTTGGTCTAAACATTTATAGCTTCAATAAAATGGTATGCAACAGGCAAGAAGTGCACCGTTTAAATGTGCCTTTTCAAATGTTTTATATTTAACACGGTAGCCTGAAACGAATGGTACGGCCGTCGAGCTCGGAATATATAGCCAATCAACGCTTAGGTTTGCGAGCTCAATGGCGCAATTAGTGCCGTATACCGCCGGAATTACGTTTTGGCGGGAAATTTGACAGTGGATTCGATCTGGGTTTATTTTGTTAGGTTATCCAGCTTCATGTCCCGATTTTGCGCAAATGTGTTTTACTATACACGATGGTTTTTTTCATTAGTTTTGGAGACGAAGGCCACTTTATAAGGATCGTTAGTAAGTTCTAGTTCTAATTAGCTAATCAAAATAAACATTCAGAACAAAAAATGTTAATTAAAACTCGAAAGTAAAATCGTGAGATCAATTAGTAGTACCGAGTTCTTACGTGAGGTCACATTCACGCGGCATTTTTGGACTAGGCGTAACTACGTGACCTCGATCTAAAATCATTTTCGCAACTTTTTTTATTATAAATCATACAAACATTTGGCTTACGTGTATACAATATGTAACAAAAACCCTGTCCGATCCGAGAAGGTAATGTTGGGTATCTGGTGTATGTTCCATTTATCGGTTTCTCCCATTCCTGAAATCACAAAAACAGCAGCTCCATACAAAATTAAATACCTACCGTTCCAAAACGTATGGAGTTTTAGATTTTTTTGTGATTTCAGGAATGTGAGAAACCGATAAATGGAACATACACCAGCTACCCAACATTACCTTCACGGATCGGACAGGGTTTTTGTTACATATTGTATGTGTAGATGAATTTATTTACTTTACGACATTTTTTTCCAAAATCAATAAAAAGTCAGCGTGCATCCGTATACCTAAGTACTCAAAAATATTAGTGTAAGAAGTACATCAATGAATCCCGAGGATAAAAATTAGTTTTTACTATACGTAATGGAGAAGATCTAACTAGTTTAAATAATATGACTTGCAGATTCAAGGCAAATAATGCAAGTAGGGTGTCTACCTACATTATTAAAAAGAGTCCACAAATCTCTAAGGATTTTCTCTTCATATTGACGGAGTAGAATGAGGGATAGGGTGACAATGTCAATAGGCGTTGTTAGGGGCATACTATTCTAAATATACTACCTCACCCCCTTTTTCCTTTCGGGGAGTCAAAATAGGGAGACATTCACAAACTAAGTATGTGTATTGCTTCCAATTTTTACTCTTATTTCCACTTTCGCTCTCACCATCATGATTAAACTTATGGCCCTGGCTATGTTTACCTCGGAATGGTTAAAAAGTTGAGCGGTTTATAAATGCAACGCCAGGCCTGTGTCACTCCCCGTTTAGGTATCGAAAATATACCTACATTATCACTTGGTACATTCAGTGACATGAATCGTATGTCTAGAGTAATAAGAATGAAATTGGTTTGCAATGCACTTCTAGGTATCTAAACGAAAAGGTGCCTTGAGTAGATATTTCTTTAAGTTCCTTTGCTAAGTAATGCTTCTGTACCTGAGTACTAGTGCTTATTCTGTGCCAATGCTTAAAAACATATATTTAGAAATGGGTGTCTATTAGAATACAGATTTTTTTGACATCGAATTTCATTTCCCAGAAAACTATTCCACGATTTTTAATACATTTTTTTCTTGATAAAACGAATAGTTAATCATCGCAGTTTCATATTATAATAACAACATTTAAAAAAATATATATTTTAAAATGGTTTTCTTTTATAGAAAAACGGTATATCGAACAAATATTTCATATAAAATATTAAGTTATCGATAAAACTGTTCATAAAACATGTTTCAATATGTAACGGTACACATAATATCTCGCTTTATAGGATTGCCCTAACCTAAGAAAATGGATAGAAGTGTCTTAGCACTCGCCGGCCGCTGCCGCGGCACGCTCGCTTCGCTCGCTCGGCTCGTGCGTGTGTTGGTCGCAGTTCTAACATAACCTAACCTATAGGTTTGCCCTAACCTAGGAAAATGGAAAGAAGTGTCTTAGCACTCGCCGGCCGCTGCTGCGGCACGCTCGCTTCGCTCGCTCGGCTCGTGCGTGTGTTGGTCGCAGTTCTAACATAACCTAACCTATAGGTTTGCCCTAACCTAGGAAAATGGAAAGAAGTGTCTTAGAACTCGCCGGCCGCTGCCGCGGCACGCTCGCTTCGCTCGCTCGGCTCGTGCGTGTGTTGGTCGCAGTTCTGACATAACCTAACCTATAGGTTTGCCCTAACCTAAGAAAATGGATAGAAGTTTCCTAGCACTCGTTTCAAATGTTTCAACTATTTTGCAAACTGAAACTTACGTGGAAACAAAATTATGGGTAACAAAACTTTGATGTTACGTTATTTCGATAAAATACATAAAATAAGAAAATAAACAACGATAGACTGAGTTTGTAGATAACGAATAATCGAGTAAATAAAATTTCGATGTCAAGAGATTTTAGGATTTGTTAAATATTGTATTAAAAGATTTGCGAATAGTTTTATGGGGAATGAAAATCGTTAAAGTTAATTGCGATAAAGTGATGGGTTCCCTTTAGAAATTTCTAGGTCTATGCGCGAAAACAAGAAAAGAAAGTCATAATTTTAAAACTAAAAACGAACTTTACCCCCAAACTACACAACCGATTTTGATAAAATTCATATGGAACCACTTGACGAGTATACCCTTTCAAATAAAGAAAGAATTGTCCAAATCGGTCGGAGCGTCTTCAAATAATCGGTAAAACCCAATAAAAAAAGATAGCTTCGAATTAATAACCTTTTTTGGAGAAAGAGATAATAAATACAATGTCCCTATTTTTCTATAATATTTGACCGTTACCAGGCCTGTGTCACTCCCCGTTTAGGTATCGAAAATAAACCTACATTATTACCATGCGCGCGGCGACCACTCCGAAGTGGCAAATTCAGTGACGTGAATCGAATGTCTAGTGTTATAAGAACGAAATTGGCTTGCAATGCACTTTTAGGTATATAAGCGAAAAGGTGCAGAGTTCTGACGCGAGCTAAAATAAACCATAACGCTTACGACATTGAGTAGATATTTCTTTAAATTCCTTTACTGAGTAAGATTTCTGTATGTGTATACTTATTCTGTGATGTTACGAAAACTCGAAATCTCACCATCATGGCTACCCTACGCCGAGTGAATTTACCGAGCACACTAGATATGCTAGTCATTGGGCGTTCATTACCGCGACTTATACTGAGTAACAGCGGGCTCGCAATCCGATGAGAAATTTTATGTGTAAATGTATAATTAATGTATATGTCGCAGTTGGATTGTATAATCCGCTGCTGGACAAAAACTCTAGCTGTTTGGCATCACAGCTCGGTTTTGTAAAATACAGCTGAAAATCGTTCAGGTTCGAAACGTGTGGTTTCCGGTTTACGGCAGAGTAGAATACGTGGACCATTCCAAGTCTTACCGTGGATTTCGTTGAAGGCATAATATCACTCTAATATTATAAAGGCGAAAATTTGTGTGTGTTTGTGCGAGTGTGTTTGTTACTTCTCCACGCGCAAACAGCTGAACCAATTTTGATGAAATTTGGTATGCAGGAAGCTGACGCCCTGGATTAGCGCAGCTAGCATACACATGAGTATACATTCACCTTTATAATATTAGTGTGATGATTTTGATATTTAAATAAATATTTACTGAACTAAATATAAAAACTAAATTACAATCGAAATTAAAAATCTAAATGTTGATCATGTGGCATGGTGCCAAGAACACTGGCTGCATTCCCGCGCTGAATAGCTACTGCAATCCTCTGCGCGAGATATGAGCCAGCCCTCTTGTTTAATATAGGTACGAAGTACTAGTATTTATTCTGTGCTAAAGGTCTCTTAGGGATTGGGGAAAGTTGTTCAGTATCATATTCTGAATTCACCCTTAAGTTCAAATACAAGTAGATAGAGTTGTACAACCATGGCTACGGATACACGTCTTAATCTCTAGCGGGTTAGACGGAACCCAGAGCCGCAATAGAGCTACTTTAGCGTTTTGGTAGCTACAGGTTGAATAAGTTTTTTGTAAAAAACATTGTACAATTTTATTGTGAGGCCAAAGTACTTATGAAGACAACTGCAATAAGCCCAAACTGGATGGAGTTGCGCTGTTTTATTTCTGGGTTCCATGGACCACCTTCCGTCTCCGTGTTCAGACCCTACCATGGAATTGTATGTCTCTACTTTCGTGGACCCTACGTATTGTCAAGTCAACCATAAAGTGTGTGTGGCGACACAAAAACAAAGAATGAACGCAGCAATACCTAGTTCACAAGCATCATACGAGATGGCGCCAGCAGATTCTACATCTCGATCTCAGAGTTCTGGTTGCAACTGACTATATATACAACCTCCGACAATACACCGTCGGAGCCGCGGTTCCCCAGGCGCATTACCATGCCTGGCGGGAAGATCTTCCCTTTGTGGCGGTCGAGCATATCACCTCGCTCCCGCTACATCTGCTTGTCAAGACAAATCAAAAGAGTCTTAGTCAATGAGGTTATGTTGTTTTATAATTAAGTTCATATCAGAACGGCACATAGACTCCTCTGGCTGCTCTGACCAAATATGGCTCTGGTAGTACAGAGAGGGTCGTGCTCTTGAAGAGGAGGTTAAAAAGGCCTGATGATGATGTTGATGATAACACCAGTATGCAAAATTCAAGCTCAATAAGTTGAGGAAAACTGATTGAGTTGTAAGATTTGACCTAAACAAACGTACATATCTACTCTTGCATATTGCAAGTTAAATAAAAGTTTCTAAAAAGGGAATCAAATATAGCTGCTGTTTGTCTGATTTTCGCCTTATTCCTACGATCGGTGTTTGCGATCTACGTGGAAAGATTGACTGGTAATTTCTGAGATTTTTCCAAACCAGTGTGAAAGTCAACCCGTTAACACAATTTTCATAAATGTAAATTGAAAGTTTAACAAATTAGTAATAGATGGCGCTAATTTGTTTTCAAAAATTGTAAAACTCGCTATGGTTTTTTTTTTAATAACTATGGGACCTCTTTGTGTAAATTGGTACATCGTTTTTCCTTCCCAAAAATTGTATTTTTGAAAGGGCACAGCGAGTCTGATTCTGATTTCTGCTCCCTATATGGCACATAACTACTTACCAAAGATTATTTATGTTATTTGCCTTGGGCCTTATGTAATGTATCTAACCTGGTGTCTGTGCAAAACACCAGACACAATAGTAAAACAACGCATGTCGACCGGATTCCGGTCTGCTCACAGATGACAGGCTAAGTAAATAAACACAGGGTAACTTGTTTGTTACCCACTAGCCAAATTTTTGAAGCCAGTTCGGTCCGTGATACTCAACTACTTTCAATAAAAAGAATTTAAAAATCTATAAAAAAAACCCCTCTCATACAAAATCCGTTGGGCTAAACGCTGATTTGGAGGGGAAACCGAATATTTGTTGTCGTTTTCTGTTAATTGTTTTTATGAAAAGTAATTCAGTATCATGGACTGAACTTGCCTTAGCTGGCCCCTAAGTAAGCTTTTTAAACTTGTGTTCAGTATATGCATTACATTTTGTTTTGCACATAGGTTCCTTATCCTTTCGCTTGGTGGAATTCCACCCGGCTTCCATTAAATAAATAAATATATAGGGACAAATTACACAGATTGAGCTAGCCCAAAGTAAGTTCGAGACTTGTCTTACTATTGTGTCTGGGTTTTGTTGCAACTTAAAGAGTTATGTGGTCTAGAGGTACACTAAAAAAGGGTTTTGTGCATAAAGAAAGGAGATGGGTGACGTTGACGGAGATAGGCCTATGCTTAAGATAATATAATTACTAACATAACACATACCCCTTCAAACGTCGTCACAGCAGACACAATAGTAAAACAATACATCAGACGCCCGCGCCGGGCGTCCTACATTTAAAGGGAACACCATAGAAACTATTGGAGGACCCGGGCGAACTAACGTGGACACCATTATGTAAACGCGTTTGCACCTACTACCTACTTGTATATCGTCATCTTTGCCAAAGACCATGTTCTGCAGATAAGAAGCTGGAATCATTCAAGCATTTAACTGATGTCAGTCCTCCTATAGATATAAGATATTTTTTCGTGCAAAAATTTTTACAACCGGCTACTGCATGACACCAATCCTCCTTAAGAATGCACTTATTGCATTAAATGTTGTATATCCTTTAGTCGCCTTTAATGACATTTGCAGAATGGTAAGTAAGGCCGAGATACCAGACACAAATAAACTGTCACATCTATATCCCTAACAGGTTAAACAGAGTTCAGACTCAAATGCCACGTTCGTGATGCTGGGCTTGTAGGTGAAAAAAAAAACTCAAAATAGTGATGGGTTTTCCAGCCACATCATAGTTATTGAGATTTTCGCCTATTTTCTCGAATGGCTTTTGTAATCTGCTCGGGAATAGAAGCAGCTGGTACTTCATCATCATCAAGTCTTAAGTCTCCACTGCAGGAGCACGACCATCTCTGTACTACTAGAGCCATATTTTGCCAGAGCAGTCAGAGGATTTGGCCTCGCTGGCCAACCGGATTGAAGAGGTCTTGTTGATGTTTATAAGCTTTGTTTAGCTCGTATTTCCTAAGTCGCCTTCTACGACACCTAAGGAAAGACTTGGAGTGGTCCTATTCTAATCTGCCGGAAACCACACGGCACTGGCTGGTACTTAGGTACAATCTAAATTTTTCTATTCTACCTGATCAGCACGGAATAAATGATTGGATAGCGCACACATACAAATCGATTTAAAAAAGAAATTTTTGTGACGACACACATAGCGCAAAATGCGAGACGTAAATTGCGTCGTTCATACAATTTCAACCCGAATGCGCACGGTGGGTAATATAACGCAAGACGCAACTTGCTTTGCGTGAAGCTGCTGCATAAGACATTACAAAGAATTTGTTCATAAAATAAAACGACAAAACATTTTCAACATTATTTCAGAAAAACTGGTATTAGGAGCGCTATTTGATTCCAAAACTGCATGACTTCACACTTTTGTATTTCATTTTCATACAATATCCCATTGAAAATGTTTGTTTTGTCATTTAGAAAAAAGTGTCTGACTAGTTGTCATCTAGCGGATTGCATGAACTACGCAAGATCCGTCGCGTATATTACGCTGCGTATGTTTCGACTCTTAAACAGCAGTTCTTTCACGCCCCACTGTAATTTCCCTCCGTAAAGGACGTAAACAAAGAGGGCAGTCTGCGGAGGGTGCGTGCTGAGGGTGGATGCAATATTGCTCTTCTCAGCAGTAACGTATTTTTGCATTACGTTCCTTGGGCTTCTTAGCTCAATGCGTATAAAAAATTACAATCATAAAACTGAGCAAATTAAAGTGTTACCTTTTAATAGATTTTAAAGACTTGGCTGCTAAGTAAATTATTTTATTATGTCTATGAATTGCTAAATTCTAAATAGTAAAATATTCGACGCGTGGATTTGTTTGGACAATAAAAAAAAGATATAAGAAAAATTTAGTAAAAATAATGTAAGTAATTTATTATAAGTACTTACCTAGGATTCGATACTTTAAATAAATAAATTCTGCATTAGTTTAAGTTTAAGGATACACTGCATTTTATCATCTTTGTAAAAAAATCACCATTTACAGCAAAAAAAAAATAATTGAATTAAATGTAGCCTCATATTCTGTCCGTTTGAATTTTAACTGTGAACTCGCAAACCACATAACTCGGCAACCCTCGATCGATTTGGCTCATGTTTGAACTTAACAATTCTATTTCTACACGCCTGCCAAAATTAAAATATGCTTTTTCAATAATATACTTAATTTATTTCATCAACGTCATTAATAAACCATGTTACAACGTCATTAATCTTTTATGCTGGTCTGAGAGAAAAAAAAAACTTAGAATGGACCAGCAGCTTCTCTTCCCGTGTAGATCGTGGAAGCCGATCGAGGGACTTGGCGAAAATGCAAATCATTTTAAAAGGCGATACGTCTTGCGGCCCTGGGCTCTGTCTGCTTAAAGCCGCAAGATCTTAAGTGCTCTGTCTGCCCTTTTAGGGATAAAGACTTAATGGTATGTATGTATGTATTAATAAACAAATTATTACTTATTTTTATTCATTTTGAATCAATAAGTCAAACTTTCAGCCACCCTTCACTCTCCGTAGCCGCGGGCCAGAATCCTTTTTGCTTTAAAGTAAATACGTCACTGTTTCTCGACGTTAGATCAATGTTTAGTGCGGTACGAATTCTGAAATACAACTTCTGCCACATACTTTTCTTAAGAAACAAAAAAGGCACTGGAATTCATAACATTAAGTATGACATAAAGATCATCCTTCTAATACTACTAAGTATATAATATACGTGGTAATATCACTTTATATACTACTGCTCAGCTAGTACAGAGGGTCATGCTCCTGCAATGGAGATAAGAAGAAGGACTTGAAGATGATCATTAAGTACTTTAGATAGTACTAGTCGAAGCCCGTGACTTCGTTCGCGTGGACTTTAAGAAAATGCTTATCAGGCTGAACAACTTTAGCTAAGGAGTTATTTTTATATTTCTTATAGTTTAGCATGACCATTATGGTTCTACATCAGGTGTTCCATTTTCCACAATAAATTATAATATAACATACATGTTGCCCAGGCACCGGTCAAGACCCGCATGGCATCATATGATGCGTTTTCCATTGTTTTACTATTGTGTCTGGTATTGACGGATCTCAAAGACTACATTATAATAACAAAAAAGTTTCATTTGAATCCGTCAAGTATTTCTGGAGATAAGCGTGATCATACATATATACAGACAGGCAGACAGACAAAAATTTTAAAAAATGCTTTCTATTATTCTTTTTAAGTGTCCCTCTACCTATTTGAGTCAAAAACATTATGTACAGTACAGACAAAATATTTTTACTGTTTTATTATATGTATAGATTCTAAGAACATAAGTTAAGGGATCACCGAGTCTATAAGGTTGTTCGAATTCACTAAAGAGCGTGCTGGAAAAGTTCAACAACAAATGTCATTAAATGAACTCCAAAAATATGAAAGATCTGAAAACATACAGCTGTTTCGTAAAGACTTTCCCGAGTTCAACGACCTTTGAGCCATATGTGTCGCAAGCCTTCACGTCCACGCAGATTGGCGTTCTTCCAAATTGTAGTAACAATGTTTTTATTGGCAAGCAAGGCGACATATCAGAAAATGAACGGGTCAGGAACGTTCGGACCAACTGTGAATCTTTAGTAAGGCATTGACCCTGAGGTCGAGTGAAGAAAAAGGGGTGCAAATCATGCTCGCAAGGGCAAATTATGGTTCCGTAGTGAACAAGGAACCCTTATAGTTTCGCCATGTCTGTCTGACTGTCTGTCTGCGGTCCTACTCAGAGACTTCAAGTTCTAGAAAGCTGTAATTAGGCACAGGTGTATGTATAAGTAGGTATTGATCTTGCTGAAAAAGTGGTAAAAAAAAGGGTAACTTGTAACATGTAAAGTGGGAGTCATTTTTGTTGACTCTTTGTTGGCTTTTAAAAACATCTGCAAAACGGTTGCATATGCATATCAACACGTGAAAAAAATTACGGCAGTCGTATACAGTACCTGGGCAACCGAGCTTTGCTCGATTTTATCTCAAACTGTTCAAACGCCTGACGGAATTTGAATAGCACTTACGCAAATCTTCTTTATTTGCTATTTTTAATCTGTGTCAAAAACTTCTGCTAATACAAAGCACATACAAACAGCGTCTCCAGTTTTTAATTTATAAAATCCCAGAAAAATCATAAAACCCCTCAACATTTGGTCCTAGACCGAAGCCGGATATGTAACTGAGAGAACCAGATAATATTTCAAGAAATATTCTCAGTAAAATTGGAGAAATCGACGTGTTGAAAAATCCCGCCAAAAAGCCCGCCAATTTTCATACTGCATGGAGTGACAATTTATGTGGTGTAAAACTTTATATATAAAAATAGGTATATAACCCAACACTCCAAGGTAATTTATTTGAGCAGGTTAGTAAAAAATATTATTTACAATATTTGATTAGGCCTACTTAATTTTATTTGTATAGATAGGTACCCATTGCATTGTGAACAATCAACACTTATTGTAAAGTAATAAATACATATATTTCGTAAGGATTAAGTCTAAATCGTACTTAATGTAAGTATAGTATGCATCAGTGCAACATTATTTAGCTTAATTCATAATAAAAAGTGCGAATGTGTGTTATTGTTCATGTTAGGTAATTAACTGATAACATGCGTAGGTACCTACTTGTGTAGCATCTTGTTGCATTTATTATAGGCCTATTTTATCAATAATTTTCGAAGCGTCGAGTTATTAGCTGTTTGTAATAAAATTGTTATCACTTATTTTTGCCATTAACCGTATCTATAGGTAAGACATAACTTTTACGTACATTGATTTCATACAAGGTAATTCCCTCATGTACTATGGTTTATGTATGAAACTTTATTTAATATATTAGGTGCATTGTTTTGTAGTGCTTACCTAGTACATAATTCATAGGTTAAATAAATAGGATTTAAGTTAGGAATACCTAGTTAGTAAGTACATATAAAGAGTAGGTAGGTAATATTTACGTTTTGAGTTGTATAAGTACTTACATTCTAAGGTTGACAACACTCGATTTCCAATATGTCTGACGAAAAGGATCTGGTAAGGAAGCGAGCTAGCTTCAAAGGGCGTTTAACTTCTTTTATCAAATATTTGGACATGCTCAGTGGCATGACTATAGATGAGTCTATTACCAGAGAGTTACAGTTGCGTGTGGGAAAAATGGAGTCGTTATATGAGCAATACGATGAGGTGCAGTTGCAAATGGAATGTGTAGCTGAAAATACTGAAGAACAGCATTCAGAGCGTCAGGAATTCGAGGCTAGATATTTTAAAGCTATAGCTTGTGCTCAGGGTTTTTTGCAAGTCTCAAAACCAAACTCAATGCCGTTGCTGGGTGCAGGTAGTGAGAATGGTTCTCATGCAAATCGTCGTCTTGTGAGGTTACCTACCATTCAGCTGCCCAAATTCAGTGGATCTTACGATAATTACTTAGAATTTCGTGACACATTTACTAGCCTTATACACAATAACGATGACATTGATGAAATAAATAAATTTCATTATTTACGAACGTCTCTGGAAGGGTCCGCCGCTGTGGTGATCCAGTCAGTACAATTTTCGGCTAGCAATTATTCGATAGCATGGAAACTCTTGTGCGATAGGTTTGACAACAAGCGATTATTGATACAAAACCATGTCTCAGCTTTATTCAATATCGAACCAATCACAAAAGAGTCATCTGCTATATTGAAACGTCTGATTGACCAAGTAAACAAAAACTTACGGGCACTCGAGTCTATGAATGAACCTGTTAAGCAGTGGGACACTTTGTTAATTTATATTATTACGCAAAAATTAGATCAAAAGACGTACAGAGAATGGGAAGAATTCAAGGGGCGTATGGATCAAAATAATCCAATCACATTTGACGATTTTTTAACATTTCTTCGCAATCGCGCTGACTTAATTGAAACATTAGAGTTGTCACGCGGTAACCATTCAAGTAACAAGTCTACGGTTAAATTTAAGTCTATGGTGTCAGTGCCAGGTAGCTCTAATCAGCAGTCAAGCACGGAATCGCCTCAAAAACCTTGTCCTAAGTGCAAAGCTAATCATAATTTAGCTAATTGTTCTCAGTTTCTTGCGTTAACTGCTGAAGCTCGAATGGAGTTGTTACCTACTTATAAAATATGTTTTAATTGTTTCCGGACAGGTCACTTTGCAAACTCGTGCAAAAAACCAGGTTGTAAAGTGTGTAAACGACGGCATAACACACTTATTCACGTCGGTAATATAGGTCAGCAGGCACGACAGGAAAATATTATTTCATCTGAGACAGCTCCCTCAGTTTCTTCATCGTCCGTCTGTCCATCAAAGCCTACGTCTACTAGTACTAACAATGTTGCGTTGTCAGCGAATGTTTACAATCATAATCAGTGTAATGTACTTCTGTCCACCGCGTTAATTAAATTATATGACAACAGAAATCGGGAGCATATTGTCCGAGCGGTGTTAGACAGCGGGAGTACATCTAGTATCATGACGGAAAGACTGTGTCAGCAGTTGAACTTAGAGACTCGTCAAGTAAATCGATCGATCCTTGGCATCAACAATGCTGTCTCAAGTGTGAGTAAAACGTGTCATGTAAACATGACGTCATTAGATGATAGTTTCTCTTCAGAACTTCATTGCCTCGTTTTACCAATGATAACTAGTGGCACGCCATGTCATGAAATTAATATTTCTAATTTTGAAATTCCGCCTAATATTTGTATGGCTGACCCTATGTGGTACAAACCATCCGAAGTTGATATTTTGATTGGTTGTGATCTATTTTGGGATTTATTAGGTACACAACAGTTAAGGCTAGGTAAGGGCATGCCAGTTATATGTGAAACAAAATTAGGTTGGGTAATTTCTGGTCCCATTTTTGGTAAGCATATCACTAATCGTATGCAAACGTGTCATATAAAGTGTAACTTTAGTCACGTTGATTCAGAATCAACTCAGTCTCTAGTAGACATTCAAAATGATTTGACACGTTTTTGGCAGTTAGAGGAGGTATGTGCAAAATTACCTAATTATTCACCTGAAGAACGCTTGTGTGAGGAACACTTTGTTAAAAATACTTCTCGTCTTGAAGACGGTCGTTTTTGCGTTCGTGTACCGTTAAAAGAAAATCCTACTTCTTTAGGGGACTCACATTCAAGAGCTAAGCATTGTTTAATTTCCTTAGAGCGTAGATTGAAAGGCAAACCTGAATTGAGTCGTATGTACTATGATTTTATGACAGAATATGCAAGGTTGGGCCATATGTCTGAAAGAAAAGCCGATAAATTAAAACCGAATGGTTATGTCATTCCTCATCATGGGGTATTGCGTGAGCAGAGTACTACCACAAAGCTCCGCGTGGTGTTTAATGCCAGTTCACCCTCGTCATCAGGCGTAAGTTTTAATAACATTCAGATGGTTGGTCCAACTGTACAAGACGATCTGCTGGCAATCTTGCTGCGATTCAGACAGCATAAGTATGTTCTGTCAGCAGACGTAGAAAAAATGTACCGGCAAATCGTCATCCATCCTTCTGACAGGCATTTGCAACAAATACTGTGGCGCGACGATCCAGGTGAGCCAATTAAAACATTCACTTTAAACACCGTAACATACGGTACGTCTAGCGCTCCATTTTTGGCAACCCGTTGCCTTAAACAGTTAGGTCTTGAATGTGAAAATGATAAAATTGCTGAAGTCATCAAACATGACATGTATGTTGATGATCTACTTACAGGAGGTGACATATTTATTGAAGTTCAAAACATTAAAAGGGAAGTTACTGATGTGCTTGCTTCTGCTGGTATGCCACTTAGAAAATGGAGGTCAAATGAGCCTAAACTGCTATCTCAAAATAGTCAGACGACATCACTTGATTTAAATATTGGCAGTGACAATCCAGGAAAAATACTAGGTTTATGTTGGCATGCTAGCACTGACGAACTTCGCTTTCCTGTAAGTGCTTTAGCTTCTAAATGCAATACGAAGCGTGAAATCCTCTCGGTCATTGCGCGAATCTTTGACCCCATGGGACTCTTATCTCCATGCGTAATTAACATGAAGATTCTGTTACAAAGCCTCTGGCTTAAAAGGCTGTCATGGGATGAGCCATTGCCGCATGACATCGATAGGCGCTGGACTGAAATTCGTGATACATTACATCTTTTAAATGACATTCGCATTCCACGTCATGTTGTTTGCGATTCGTATCAGTCGTTGGAGTTACACGTCTTTACTGACGCATCAGAACGTGCATACGGCGCATGCATATACATGCGCAGCGTCAATAGTAAAGGTGAGACCTTTGTTCGATTGCTAATGGCAAAGAGTCGTGTGGCGCCCGTCAAACATACAACAATTCCTCGTTTGGAATTATGTGGCGCGTTGATTGGAACTCGGATTTATGAAAAGGTAGTCGATTCGCTTCGGCTCAAGGTCAATCAAGTCTGGTTTTGGACTGACTCCACAATAGTTCTGGGTTGGTTACACATGCATCCTTCTAGACTTCAGCCCTTTGTGCGTAATCGCGTCGCTGAAATCCAAGAAACGACAAGCAACTGTAATTGGAGACACGTTCCAACTGATAAAAACCCTGCAGACTTGTTGTCTCGTGGTGTAGATACTAGCCATCTACAAGATTTAGAACTGTGGTGGTCAGGTCCCAATTTCCTCCGTCTTGACTGTTCTAAATGGCCTTCTCAGCCTAACGAATACAAGGAAACGTTACTCGAGATTAAACCAGACGTATCTTTGACGTCTGTTATCGACAACGCAAGTCACAATAAGTTCATTGACTTTAGTCGTTTTTCAAATTATTCAAGGCTTGTTCGATCCGTAGCTTATGCTTTGAGATTTATTCAGGCATGTAAAAAACAAAAAGTAGCGTCAAACTTCTTAGAAGAAGAAGAATTACGGAGGGCTTTAAATTTAATTATTTCAGTTTCTCAAAGTGAATCATTTCCCGAATACCATTTACTTTTAAGTAAGCATAGTTTGCCTAAGAAAAGTCAGCTATTAAAATTCAATGTTTACTTAGATGAGAACAATATCATGCGTGTTGGTGGTCGCATCGACAACTCTAAATTTTCAGAAGGGAAAAAGCATCCTATTATTTTACAGTCCACACATCAGTTTACAAAATTATTATTTAAATTTGAACATAATAGATTGTTGCATGCTGGTCCTCAATTATTGTTAGCGTCTATAAGGGAAATGTACTGGCCTATTGGTGGTAGAAATTTAGCGAAGGCCAGTTACCACAATTGTGTCGTTTGCACTCGTATGAAAGGTAAGATTATTACACCTTTAATGGGAAATTTGCCACGTCAGCGACTTCTTCCAGACGGCTATCCATTTGAAAGTGTTGGGGTGGACTACGCAGGTCCTCTTTTATGTGCTAGTCGTCAAGGTCGTGGTTGTAGGCTAGTAAAAGTGTATATCGCACTATTCGTTTGTTTTACTACCAAGGCCATTCATTTAGAGCTGGTTGGTGACCTCACAAGTACCAATTTTTTACTCGCTTTACGTCGATTTATGTCGCGTAGAGGAAAACCAACTGACATTTATTCAGATAATGGCACCTCATTCGTTGGTGCCTATAATGAGATCTCCAAATTCCTGAAGGGCAACTGTAATTCTTTGGGTGAAAACGCAGCCGCTGAAGGCTGTCGATTTCATTTTATACCTGGGGGAGCTCCACATGTCGGAGGATTATGGGAATCGAGTGTTAAGTCGACGAAATTCCATTTAAACAGAGTGTTGGGCAATTGTAAATTAACTTACGAAGAACTTAACACCACGCTTACTCAAATAGAAGCAGTTTTAAACTCGAGACCCATTACACCCCTTTCGTCGGATCCAGCGGACCTTTCTCCATTGACTCCAGGTCATTTTCTCATCGGGCGGCCTTTAACATCCTTACCACAACAAGATTACCAGACTCAGTCCATTGATCATTTAACAAGATTTCAACGCATTGAACAACTACGCCAGCACTTTTGGACGCGATGGAGTAAAGAATACATCGCTGAGCTTCAACAGCGTATAAAGTGGCGTACCAACAAGGATGATTTGAAACTGAACACTATGGTTGTGGTGAAGGAGGATAACCTTCCGCCGCTAAAATGGAGGTTAGGAAGAGTTGTGGCAGTTCATCCTGGACTTGATGGCATCGCCCGTGTCGCCGATATCAAGACATCGACTGGTGTGATCCGAAGAGCATTTAGCAAGATATGCCCGTTGCCGGTATCTTCAAGTTCGGTTGAAAGCTAACCTTCAAGCTTTCAACGCCCGGGGGCATGTTCAAACGCCTGACGGAATTTGAATAGCACTTACGCAAATCTTCTTTATTTGCTATTTTTAATCTGTGTCAAAAACTTCTGCTAATACAAAGCACATACAAACAGCGTCTCCAGTTTTTAATTTATAAAATCCCAGAAAAATCATAAAACCCCTCAACACAAACATTAACTACATTTTTTTAAACTTGTCTAAAAACAATTAAAATTAAAAAATTATATATAAACTTGAACATATAAAAAAACTAAAGTAAGCGGGATTCGAACCCGTAACTCTCGTTTCTTGCCGTCCGCGTCTTAACCCGCTGGACCAGACGGACAGTGGCCGGCAGGACGAAATTAGCGACCATCTGCGTGGAAAGAAAAACGTATGAAAAGTCGAAAACACGCGTTTTCTCAAACTTAAGACTAATCTAGATCGATTGTTTACCCCCGAAAACCCTCATATACCAAATTTCAACGAAGTCGTTAAAGCCGTTTCCGAGATCACACAAATATATTTATATACATATAAATATATAAGAATTGCTCGTTTAAAGGTATACAAAGTTTAAAAGAAATCTATTAGAGTTAAGTAGGGTAAACAAATTTAAAGTTATAATAGGCGACCATCATAAGGAATGTCCTCAGAAAATGAAATCGTAGGAAATTTCATACAAATCCAATAGAAAATTAGCTTTTTTGACGTCTTTAGTCGCGTGACCGTCAAACTCAAAGGCGGCATTCATAACGGCGGACACACATTTGACCGGTTTTTTTTAAATCGATAATAAATTAAACACACAAATACATATATCAATACTCACAAACATTTAATTTTAATGTGCGACTCTCTATAGTACCTAAGTTTATTAGTACTTCAGGTCAAATTCACGATTAGGTAGGTATGGTTATCTTTGTTTTCATTGGTCGTACCATACCACAAACTGAGAATACATACTCCTAAATTATACTTTTATCAATATTACCTAATACGTAAAATGCCATTGATGTGAATTTATTTAGTTTATTTTTGAAAAACAAAACACGTTTCTAGTTCTACTACAGTCCAGTAAAATCTCGGTAAAAAGTGATTGCAGAATAGGAACCCTACACTCTCGAAGTAGTAACTACTAAAAACGTTACGTAACGTACAAAGTTATAACTCGACTCAATATTTACTTATAACAAAAGTAATGAAGTGGTAGAAGCTTCGAAAGCTTTATTATAGGTGTATGTAGGTGCTTCTCATTACCTTGGCCAGCCAGTTCTATCAAATCAAACCTTGGAAATTCTAGAAAGAGAAGAGATGCACATTTGTTTTCAATTACGATATTAATGTTTTTTACACAAAAATAAATAATACTTAGTTGGTACTCACAAGTTTTTGGCTGCAAAGAATTTTACATTAATTTCCTCCGCCATTTCTGCTACCATTACGCCTTCCATTTCTTTTGAAATCATTCTCGAATAAACCTACTTTGTAAATTATTATACCTTTAAATGAGCAATTCTTGTATGTATGTATGTATATATATATATATTTATTTATAAATTTCTGTGATCTCGAAAACGGCTCTAACGATTTCGCTGAAAATTTGTACATGGGGGTTTTCGGGGGTAAACAATCGATCTAGATTAGTTTTATGTTTGGGAAAACGCGTGTTTTCGAGTTTTCATGCGTTTTTCTTTCAACGCAGAATATGGTCGCTAATTTCGTCGCGCCGCGACCGCCTTGATTTAGCTCAGCGGTTAAGGATAGCAACCGCTAGAAAGAGTGTTACGGGTTCGAACCCCACTCGGTGACTTACTTTTGTTTTTTTTTATGTTTAAGTTTATATTTTTTTATTATTTTGCATTGTTTTTAGACAAGTTTAAAAAAAAATTGTTAATGTTTGAGATGTAACCGAGCAAAGCTCGGTCGCCCAGGTACTCAAAACTAAAATGAGGCACATCGTTAGTTCCAAATACATTTTTTCGTCAAAAATTTGTGAAAACAAACCCCATCAAAAAGACATTACCCATTGCAAAAATAACCGGCTCACCCCTTTGGCGTATGCTACCCGTACACACATCACGGAAACCGGACGGCAAAAAAGAAAGAAAGAAGATATATGTATATTGGTTTCTGCTACAGACGTAGAATCAATACTTACTTACTAAGTAAATAATAGTAGTTTGCACCCAACCCCATTGATCGATTTGACCTGTATTCGAACTTCAACATTCTATTGATATCGCCTATGGACATACAATAATTACATACAACGTGGAAGGGACATACCCGTAATAAATCAAACCACGGGCTGTAAACGCTAAAAGTGGCTTTTGAGTCTTGTGGCCCTGGGCTCTGCATAGAACCGCAAGACCCAAAATGCTCTGTCTGCCCCATTAGGGATAAAGACGTGATAGTATGTATGTATGTATGTACGGGCTGTACTAGATGAAATTAAAATAACAGTCAAAATTTTACAAATAATCTACATTTCCATAGGTAAGTATGCAGCCGCCCGGGCAATTTGTATGGGAATGTCGATTATTTAATTTTTTTGTATTTTGTCTGTTTTTGTCTTTATTATTATACTATATTGAACTAGAATAGCTTCGCCCCTTCCACGTTTATAACTTCGAATTTTTACTTCAAATAGAACGGCCAGCGATCTGAAGTCATCTCACTGAAAACACAGTCAACGAATTAGCCACAAATGTATATCTACATTAGCATAGCTTCAAATATTACGCAGCCAGCTTCCTTGGCACCACGGTTAAAATCTTTAGGATTTTTAAATTAATACCTAATTTAGATTAGGTTTTATTTTAAAGTTTTGTTTATATATTTTTTAGTTATGATTAGGGCCTTACCTTTAGGCATTTATTTTATTTTCTATCAATAAAGTTTTCTTCTTTCACAATGGATCAAAGCAACCTAACTTCACGTCAGTTTACCGGCCGGTAAAAGATGTGTGTGTCACCGCACTAAATAAATTCTAGGTGTTACCCCGTATGTACAGACTACAGACAGAATTTCCCCCACGCCACGTCACGAGATGTCAAAAGACCCGTCTGTAGTGACGCGGCTGGAAAAATATGTTGCTCTTTTTTGCATCTCTATTTGCTGGTGACGAACAATGGTTTGCGTTGTGTAGTTTTGTTTTATGGGGGTTTATTTGTATGCGTGTTTTAGAGTTGTGTTGTAAATGTACAGGGCAGTGAGGGAACTGCCTCCGTGGTGTATTGGTTAGAGCGTTTGGCTTATACCCGGAGGTCGCGGGTTCGATTCCCAGCGGGGGCAACGACTTTGTGTTGTTGTTCTAGTTTGGTTAGGACATTGCAGGCTGATCACCTGATTGTCTGATAAGTAAGATGATCCGTGCTTCGGAGGGCACGTTAAGCCGTCGGTCCCGGTCACTGTCTTTGACATTGGTCGTTACCTAAAACCATGTCAGAGGCCTGGCGGTTTAAAAACTCTGATACTAGTGTTAGTCACTAAAACACACGATAAGAAGAAGAAGAATGTACAGGGTAGGGAAGGAAGGGGCCATGTTTTATGTTGGTCAATATTACCCCAACTGGGTAAAATATGGACAAATAGTGACACACGCGTCAAACTTATAAGTAATTCTCCTGTTTTTCTTCAGGGTTTAAAAATATCGTTAAGCGTTTCAGATTTTTCGGACATGATCATCCCGATTTCCACACAAGTTCGCTTCCTAATTCCCTACTCGGTCTTGGCGGTATGTGCGGCATTTGATTCGTAATGAGGTACGGTATATTGGGTTTCCGTGTACGTGATTTGTGGCTAATATTAGTACAGGCTGAGGAGGTCGGATCTATAGGGTTAAGATACACAGTAACGTCTTTATTCTTTGCTGGATAGACAGGATCTTTTGGGACTTATGTGCCTACATAAGGTGTTTACCGTAATGATAGGCATAAAGGTGACCCGTCAATAAACTAGTGGCTTTGTAAGCTGTAGACCACGCGAGTCCCCCCCCCCCCCCCCCCACCCGTTGAAATTAATCGGATAAAAAAGTTATACAAACAAATAAGTTGCATCTCAATAATGGTAACAAAAAAGTTTTATCATATTTTAAACCCCATATTTTGTGATTTAAAAATAATCGAAAAACTGATTCGACAAAAAAATCTATATAATTTTTTAACCTTTTCAGAAAATTTTATTTATAAGCATTGGTTAAGAAATGCGACCTCTAGGCTAGAATAGACAGACTGAGAACCAGACAGCTAAACAAGTGAATTTTTGAAAAATCTCAATATTGAGACGCTTCTCTCGCTCGGTCAATAAATGGTCCTCAAAGCAGACAGGGCACAGGGAGGCCAGAAAGCCACTTATAGCGTGATTGGGCGGAAAGATGGCAAAAGAAATCAACATAGTGATGGGTTGCTAACCGCATCGCCTATTAACAAAGTTTTCATTTTGGTGCATTTCCTCGACTGGCTTTAACGATCTGTTGTTTATTTTCTCCCAGATCAGCAGTACCTAAAAAGTATCGTTTAAGTTAACTCGCATTAGCAAGTTCTAAACATACTTACATACTTGTAGATACCGTCCGCGAGGTCCCTCGGCATAAATATGTATGGAGCAGTTTGAAGAGTTCCGTACCAAAATGTAAAAAGGGATCCCGATCTCTTGCAGACGATATTCATAATCGCCGATAATCGGCGACTATCGCCGACGATCGCGCGGCTGATACTGGACAGTTTGTGATAGGCAATCAAAATATATAAATAAATTGAAGTGACACAGGTCGCCGACGGTCGCCGACAGGTATGGCGGGCACAAGTATTGTCGCTTGTCTGGTAAAAGTGCTCAAGGTGCCCTCAGTTCGTCCGTCACAGCTTAATAGCTCACGAACTAATAAGAATTTCTATGGGTAACGAAGAGAATCCAGAGTACATCTCACTATCATCATCATCTCCAAGTAGTTTCTTGAGTGCAGCGATTGATGATATGCCCTCTCTTAGTGACAATCTGAATTTTACCTTTCGTTCTTTGGCAAAAAAGTTCAACGTTGTACTCTTCGTCTGTCGGCATTGAGTGGTAGACTTGTAAAAAAATACGTAATGTCATTTGGGAAAAGGGGTTTTAAGCAAAAACTACTGCATTAATTAATTACATATAAAGCTTATTATAATCTTCGATAATTAAGCTTTGTCGGTGCGGTCTTTGTTTTGGAGATTTTACACTTCTTTAATTACTTATTCACGCCGAAATTTGCGTAAAAATTAGCCAGAAAAACGAATCTTTAATGGCTCATAATTTTTTGATGGGTTTTTATTTAACTATTCTGTATCCAAACCGACAACAATGATATCATGCTAAACTTTGTATGTACAATATCAAACAGTAAAGGAAATCCCCTCCGCAATTTGTATTGGAAAAGTATCGACTAGTTCAACCTTACCATAAGAATTAAGGGGTTTGTGCCCTCATCAACAAACTAATTTTAGTTGTTTGTTTAATCGTCATAATTTAAAAATTGACAAATAAGCTGTTCTGCCTCATATATTCATATTCATATCATTCCATATTACTCCATCAATATATGGAGTAATATGGAATGATAACTTAAAACTAAGATACATATTACACAATTAAAACGGAACCCTATACGCGCCAGTCCGACAACTCGCACTTGACCGGTTATTATTTATCGCGGCGTCCCTGGGCGCCACTCATCTTATGTTATCCCCTTTTTTCCTGAATATCTAACGGGTTATTCTAATGAGTGTAGTGTTTGGGTTTCAAGCCGTTTTTAGGGTTCCGTACCCTAGGGGTAAAAACGGGACCTTATTACCATACGTGTCCATAACCATACAAACATAATTATTTGTTTCCTGAAATCATAAATAATCTATGTTCTTTTATTAGTGTTCGTGACTATTTAAAAGTCACTTAACAGTAGAGGAGTAGAAGAAAGTCATTATTCTATGTGGATCTATTAGTAGCCCGTGGATCGATTTATTACGCGTTTTCCCTTGCACGTTGTTTATGTAGGTGTTTTTAGCTTAGAATTAGAATATATAATTAAGTATGGTACCAAAGATCCAAAAACTAACTCCTAGACATCTAGACTTAAGCAAGTAACTTTAAACACGTCACTAACTAGCAGCTTACTCGTATAGAGCAGTTTAAACCGGTTCAAACTTGATACGAGTAGTTGGAAGTTCCAGATGTCGACGAGTTTATTTACTATGGGAATGAATATGTTCATGTTTGTTTAATCAGATTTAGACGAGCTCGAATTCAGTTTCCAGTACGCATTTCCAGCGCTTCCACAAGTTAAGCAACCCCGGACGTGGCCTTCACTTGGATGGGTTACCACAAGCGTTAAATAATTTTTTCGACCTCCTCCGTGGGCTGTTATTTTAGAATTAACCTCATATTTAAAAAAAATAACAGCCGTTTCATAAATTTATTTACTTTAGTTAAAAGTTAATAATTATTATGTTTTAGGGTTCCGTACCCAAACAATAAAACGGGACCCAAAACTAGGATACCCTAAAATTAGGTTTTGAAAAGTTTGTAAATATTTATGAACGCTTACGATGAAAGCAAAATAGACAAAATCTAGTTCTCATAACTAAAGATGACAGCAAAATAGACAAAATCTAGTTATCATATCTAGATTTTGTCTATTTTGTTGTCATCGTTAGATGGTATATCGTCTAGCTATGTCAAGTCAAATGATTGTTAGTATTGGCCACTGACACAAACGAAAAACAAATTCCTATAAAATTCCTAGGTTGTCCCAACTCCAACTAACTGCAAACATACATTGTTTATATCATGTAAATCCTAAAAGCAAGCGGTGACGTCACAGGGGCTACGTGATCCGGTTTGAGCCGGCTCAAACCGGTTCAAAATTAAGTTCCTTTGTGACATGCCTATAAAGAGAGGAGCTTGTTGGCCCAGTGTCTTTTGCAAGTTAAGCTACCCCAAGCGTGGTCCGTATTTGGATAAATAGCATAAAAAGAGGAGCTCATCCGTGCTTTTGAAGACACGTTAAGCCGTGATGTTTTGTTCCTAGCTATCAACATTGTGCAGCAGTCGTCAAGATGGCAGATACCTATCGGCAGCTTAAAAAATCTGTCATCAGTGTTGGCCACTTTCACACGAAAATCAAACTAGCTATAGTTATCTCAAAAAATCTTTTCCATTGCTCAATTTTTAATAATAAGACTATTACCTTGCTGATTACTTCCTACAAAATAGTATAAAATATTTTGAAATAATAGGAAAAAATCGACCTACTACACACTAAGTACCTACCACTCTAAATTAGCGAGTGTGATGCTCCATTGAAGTGTATAATGAGATTTATAAACGAATTTTGATCTAAAGATACAAAGATCGTACCTATTTTAACCCCCAAAAACTAAAAAGTAAATCTCTACAAAATAAAATAAATCGAATCATGCCGTGTGGGGTATCAAAAAGAAGGATTTAAAAAGCAAATTACAACGAAAAAAATTATGTTATTGGCTTTTGCTCCCAATTTTATGTACTGAATCGGGTTTTAGATTTTTAAACTATGTCTTGTTAGGTAACTACCTATTTGAGTATAGTTTTCCAAGTCATCGCTTGCTTAATTACTTACATAGTTTTACGCAGAAAACTTAGCAATTGTTTTCTTAAAGTTTTAACATAAATAAAAAACAGCATAAATCCTACGTATAAGAATCCAGAAATACTCTTGGAAACGCTTGCACCAATCATTCGTAATACGATTTCAATAATGCGTCGATAGAACATTCGATTAGTGACTTCGCGTTTCAAAACTGGCACCACTGTATTGTATTGTAATTATTGTCACCAACACAACAACTTGACAACGACCATGGAATTGTATGTACTTCGTCGATGGTAATTTAAACAGGAGACATTGACAGTTGACAGATGTCATTGTTTTTTTAGTGCAGGCAAAGAAAAAATGTAAACTTCGATTGCTGTGTCGTCATTTCCGGTCAAATGTTTAAAAAAACATTTAAAATCCTGATAACACGTAACAATTTTTTATTATCTTTTTTTAAATTTTCACAGGCCATATAAACTCAGGCCTCTAACATTTTATATTTTTTTGTTGACAAGCTTATATTTCTTTTTGTATTTTATTGTTATTATACTATAGTGATCTAGTACCTATAGCCAGTAATTCGATTTATTACGGGTATGTCCCTTCCGCGTTAATTAAACAATATCTAGTGTTTGTCACATCATTTAGGTACCTACATGAGTGTCTGCAATCCTGGCAGTCAACGTGTTAAAATAAGTTAATAAGTCGTTATGGAAAATTATGGAAAATAAAGTTCCCATGTAGTAGTACAACTTCGTAAGTCTACTATGAGCGTTGCCAGGACAGGCACTTGACCATTTGTTGGCTTAAATGACTGGACTACGGAACAGAAAAAACTACTGGACGTGAAGAACGTAAGTACTATGGTATTTATTCTGTGGTGTAGTGAACTGTAGCGTTACCTGTAACCTTGCCATTTGAGTCCCCCCCATCTGCGTATCGGTCTGCCTCCCTCTACCCCTACCCCATTCCTTTTTCGTCCAAGACTCACCACCGCACAGACGTGTATCGCGCGCCTCGTTTCATTTTTAAACGGCATAATAAACCTCAAAAATAGCTCAGTAAATTAAGTACGTACCTAAAAATTGTAATATTACGTTCATTATTAGCTCTCAAATAAGTCTAGTTTCAGTAAAAGTGATTATTTAATAAGCGAAATATTTCAATATGAACGAAAATACGACATCGGCACAAAGCGGCTTGGCGAAGCGAGCGCGGCGCTTGGCCCCGTGTCCCGACCCCACGAACCTCACCCCCGCGAGAAAGAGACAGGTAATAAGCGTTGCCCAAACATTATAATTATTAGTTATTTATTGCGCTATAAGTAATGTGTATATTTATAATATCAACTGGTTATTGTATTTATTACTTTACTGTTTAAGTACTTATATAAAAATCAAACTGCGCCTCCTGTTATTTTATTATACCTATATTTCTTTTTGGTTGCCTGTAGAGATTGCTATTTGCTTCGGCGATAAGCCCTGATTGTAGTATCTACCTTATTAAAGGTATGTTGTTGATAATTTAATAAGTATTCCAAAAATTTTAATGTCTTTTGGTACTATTAAGTTGTTTTTTATCGTATTTTATTGTATTGTATTGTTTACTCCACCCACAGGAAGAGAACTATGTAACAGAAAGAGAAGTTGAACCGTATCACAGAATTAATAAAAGTATTTAATGTAATCGTAGTGAAATACCATGTCTTCTCTTTTTTATCCACCGGCAAAAAGAGGGTGTTATTGTTATAAGTTTAACGCTAATACCTGTCTATCTGTCTGTCTGTGTGTATGTCTGTAGTATTTTAGCTCTCAAACGGATTTACCGATATCGATGCAGTTTTTTTTACGTAAAAGCAAGTTCCCTTGAAGTAAGTATTTCTTAGCTATGTTTGATGAAAACCTGCCGTTCAGCCTATCAATGGTAAACTCTTGAAAGTCAGAGGTTTTTAATTTGCCTAGCAAACAAACTATTATTTGATAAATGTGCACCTCTGTTATAAATCAGCCATAATATGTATATGCTTAATGTAATTTTATATGGAAATATTTTATAATGTAAGTAAGTATTTTGTATTGCTTTTTGTGCCGCATCATTTTCTTTATTTATCCCTATAGTAATTTGGGAAAAAATGCTCTTAAGAGAAGCATTAAGTCCGCAATTTGTTAAAAGTATATTGTACTTTGTAACAATACTTTGGTGAAATAAATAAATAATATGAATACTTTTTCTACGTTTTAATTGAATTATCGATGATTAAATTATGTAGAAACTTTTATTTGACAAAAGTGGTACTTATTATTCAAGTTTTTGATTATAATTTTGTTTTAATTTTAAGCTAAAAGCCTAGGCATATGTGTGATTACGTCATGTCATCTAGTCTTTACAACAGGTTCCTTGAGGACGTTCCTCCTAGAGCACGAAAAAATTAGGGTCTTCAAAAATATGGGACACCTGATGTCTGTACAGTGACGTCAAGCCTAATCAACTTTTGTGATTGAACTACAATTGACAGTTTCTGTTGCTCCATCAAATGTAGCCAATGATTAGGTCTTTTTAGTCTCCACAGGCATGGCACTTCATACAAACGGAGCAGCATATATACCTAGTACTACTACAAACGAAACAATCCGTCCGTGCACACGTCAAATGTGTGAGTTAAACAGTCAGGGTCGCCACCACAGAATTTGTTGCTTTGGTTACCTGTTTTCTTTACTCGAAAATCTATAAAATTTTCGCTATTTATTGTTTTCCGTGGATAAACAATGATAATGTGCGCAGTTTCTCACCATTATAATTCAATAATCCTAAGTGACTCGCGTAATGCCAACGTGCGACTACCAATAACCCTGTTTTACTGTCACTTACACCTCACAATAACGGGGGAAGGGTTGCGGGGACACCAGATTGCGGGGGACGGCGCGAGTTTCCGTTCTGCATGTAATACTATTATTAATTCTGTGCTGCAGGAGCGCGACCCTCTCTGTACTACTAGAGCCATACTTGGTCAGAGCAGCTAGAGGACTTAGCCTACACTCTCCACGCTAGCCAAACGGGTTGGAGAGGTCTCATTTTGTTTAGCTTGATTTCCTAAGTCGCCTTCTTCGAAATTCACGGGAGGACTTGGAGTGGTCCTATTCTACTCTGCCGAAAACCACACGATGAGATGTATCCAATAACAGCTTATTGCACCTGACTTCACTATGCTGCCATCTGGAGTTCCATATTTTTGAAAACCATCGACATACATGCGATCGTTATCTGTTGCATCTTCAGCTGTGCTTTTTTGGCCTCCTGAGTCAGCTTTCTGGCTTTTTTCCATTTCGAGACTATTGATACACACACACACATTAATGCTTTGAAATTGCAACAAATTCCACCGCTAACAAATTAAATCCTTCCAAATATGAAATTGCAATGACTATAACCAAAGTTAAATTTCATTGTTTCAGAAGAAATCAAAAAACAAGACTGGAACTAACCCACCAATAACGGAAGCTCAGCCGGAAACCACGTCTTTATTAACATTACCACTTGAAATTTGGACTATTATCATTGGAAAACTTGATACAAAGTCATTATACAACCTTTATCGGACAAATATTATATTCATGAATAACATCGTCAAGGAATGCGTGTTTTCGGTCAACACTTTTGCGACAGTTAAGTCATTCAAGACAGAGTTCTTCCGGGACATTGCAGGACATTTGAAATCATTAAATCTATCTGGGGTCGCAGATTTAACTCTTTTGTCTCTAAAGCCTGCTTTGAGAAAGACCAAACACTTAACCGACTTAGACGTAACGTACACGAACATAATCATGCCCGATTTTCTCAAAATTGTAAAAGTGAGACCGGAATTAAAAAGTATAGCAATAAACTTCACTTGCGACGAAACCTTTTTTATAATAAAAAAGAAACTGTTATCGAAATATCAGCGAGCCTTTGAAGGGTTTAAAAACGTTACATTTAATGGAGTAAAAGATGATTGGAGAAATAGAATCTCTACAGAAGTGGCGGTACGAGTTCTGCAACAAGCTGATCTTACCAATTTGACATTCATTGTTAATCGTCGTAAAGGCTATACAGGTAAAGATATAGATTGGAACAACACGCCGATGATAAAGTTGACACAATTCAAAATTTATTTTCTACCAGGCCTCGCCGACACAGAGTTAAAACAACCATTTTTTACTTTAATGGATTTTAAGACATATGAAATTATTATTTTCCAAACTGATCTTTCAGAAAAATACTTAACTAAAATGTATGCAACGCCGTTACTAAAAAGTATAATCTGTGAAAAGTTTGATGTAAACGTAGAAAGTTTGGCTTACTCGTTGTCTGAGTTTCCAGCCCTGGTCAAGTCATTGTACAAGAATAGCAATGGAATGACGGTTATATTTTGGAACAAGGAACGCAATGACTTTGACGACAAATTCAGTTCAAAATTAATTAGAATTTTTAAAGAATATTACATATTTAATCCAGATCCTTCTGGTTTGACAAAGTTACCAACACACTTCAAGTGGTACTATGTGAAACATGACATTTCACGAGGACCGTCGGAGCAAAAGATTGAAGTACGGGTAGATTATGGCTGTACATTTAAAGAAAAAGAAGATATTAAATTGAATTTAGAGTTTGATAGAAATCTAGATTTAAATAAAACTTTAATTATGGTAAACAATGACAACTTTTTACAGAAAATAAGTCACTTGACCCTACACTGCTGTATGCGATCTTGTGATGTAGATTTCTTTGAGACTTTGTTCGAAAATGGTGAATCTTTAATCACATTACAAATAATAGGACAGGACTACCCTGGTTCTTCTGCTATATTCAAGTCTATAGGCAAGAGCAAAAGCCTCAAAAACTTTTATTTAGAAGTAGATAAGATAGAAAAAGTATTATTCACGTATTTAAGTGCGTGTCGTGGCTTAGAAAATATTATGATGCATTTAAGAGACATTGGAACTACAGTACCAGATCCAACTCAATTGTTTAGAGAATGTGTTAATTTGTATAATTTTGGTATTCAGATTCAACATTCTTACTTGACACAAATAGAATCCCGGAATATTTACAGGTTCCTTAATAATATAAAATCCAAACTTGAAAAGCATTCGTTAAATATAAGTGTTTCTGAGCTTGAGTTCAGATACAGTCCATATATGAATGTTTTTAACCTGTATCAATTAAGACCGATATGAAATTGTCATTACCAATGTATACAGAGCCTAACAACATAAACTGAAATTATTTTAAAAGGCTGAATTCAGTTCATGATACGAAACAACTCTCCAAAAACATATATATAAGTCGATCTAAATATGAAAATTTTCTGGTCTCTCATACATTTCGTCCGATTAGATAATCTGAGTTTCTACGAAAAACAAAAAATAATTGTATACATTTGTTTTATGTAAGAAATATCTCTAGAAGAAAGTTCTTCAATATCATAGATTGAATCTTTATATAGTTCAGTATATTTTGTTAGACGTTAACTACAATATATGTATTAATTATAAATGTTCAGAATGCCTTTAACTATCGTTTAATTTAATTATTTTTCGCCTTTCCACTTTTTACAGCCAGACAAATTTTTGGGGCAAGTTCACTACTTCCCATAAAAAAATTTAACGAAAGATGATAAAATAATTGGGCTTCCCATACAAATCAGCGCTCAGCCAAATGAATTTTGTATGGGAGTTCGAAACAATTTTATTGATTTTTAACAATTTTTTAATAGAAATTAGTTTAGAAGGCTGAACTTCCTCCAAAAATTTGGCTGTTGGGTAAATCCTGTATCTACAAAAGACAAAATAAGAACATGTAATTACTTAAGTATTTGACATACTAGTTATGCCCGTGGGTTTCGCTCAAAAAACTATCCTATGCCCTTCCCTGGGTATCAAACTATACCCATATCAAATTTCATTTAAATAGGTTCAATGGGTGAAGCATGGTAACAAACAAACAAATATACAAACTCTCTTTCGCATTTATAATATTAGTTAGGATTGTATGTTAAATTAAAAGAGTTTCGATGGAGTCTTATTTATTCTGTGTTAGCTATTATTATGACATTAATGTTAAAGAAATAAAAAAATATAAGAAAAAACTTCTTTTATTGTCATATTTTACATACCTACTAAGCCTGTCAATATACATCCATACATCATACACTATCACGTTCTTATCCCTAATGGCAGACAAAGCATTTGGATCTTGCGTCGGACGGAGCCCAGGGCCGCTGCGCAAGGCCCAAAGGGTGAAAAAGGAATCAAAATAGTGATGAGTTGCTAGCCGCATTAGGAGTATTATGCTTAGCAGTGGATTTATATATCTGCACACCTCATTTTTTGGAATTCAGGTCAAATCTGAAAGTTCCAAAAGTTTCATTTTTCATACTAAGTACTTATAAGTTTTTATTGTAAGACCTAAGGACTTATTTATCAAGACAAATGCAATAGGCCTAAACTGAACGGGGTAGCGTCGTATTCTTACAGGGTTCCTATGGCCACCTACAGACTCCATCGTCAGACCAGCTTCTTGTCATAAGAACATTGCATTGTCATCCGACTTTCACAACTATGCAAAGTTTCAGCTGAATCGGTTGAGAATGCCTGGTTTAAAATTGAGCCGCAAGATTTGACCCAAAAAACACACTTTCATACACTTTAATTCATTGCAATTAAATAATATATGACAAACGCTTGTAAAAAATTAAGCTATTTCACATTAAAACACTGGCAACTAGGGCCGGATTTAGAAGTCTGGAAGCGTCAAAGGACGAATGACCCCCTGACCCCCTGACTAAATTATTTTCCAAATAAAATGATCAATTTTTTTCAGTCGCGTTTTCAATAAACAATTTATTGTGGAACCAAAGGTCAGCGAAAAATATCAAAGGAAAAGTTGTTTCCTACCTAGTCAGAATTCGAAAGGTTTACCCTTTAAATATTTTAATTGTTGCTTAGTTACTCGAATTATTTTTGTTATGCTCTCCTCCTATGACGAAATAGGGCCCCTGATCGGCCTTGAAATACCATGCGGGAACCACAAGGCCACAAACACACACACAAAGTGAACATTATAGTTAGGTACCTACATATCTAGAATGAACAATCTGTCTCTGTCTATTTCGATGAACATTTTATTAACACAAGTTTAATGGCCAGGCAAATCAAAAAACCCCAACTTTCAATAGTTTCATACGTAAACGCCATATAGTGATGAGCGGAGGAACAAATATCCGTAGCGCCATCTATTATTTCCCAGACAAACTACAAAAACCCCGACTTTCAAGCGTTAACCCCCAATAACTTTTAAACGGCTGAACCGATTTTTATCAAACACGTAGGTCAGAACCATCAGCAAGGGAACTTGCTTGCACGTAAAAAACCGCATCGAAATGAGTCCATCCATTCGAGCGCTACGATGCCTACCACAGACAGACGGATAAAGACGTGTGTCTGTAATATTCGGCAGCTTTCGGTCATAATTAATAAATACTAGCCGAAGCCCGCGACTTCGTTCGCGTGGACTTTGTCCCTGGAAAATGCTCATCAGGCTAAACAACTTTTACTAAGGCGGCATTTTTATATCTCATAAAGTTTAGCTGGACCATTATGGTTCTGCGTCAGGCGTTCCATTTTCCAAAATCATTTATACCCTATACGAGTATGTTGCCCAGGCTTAATAACTATATAACAAAAAAAGTTTCATTCAAATCCGTCCAGTATTTCCGGAGATTAGCGTGTACAAACAGACAAACAGACATACAGACAAACAGAATTTTTTTTTCTTTTCTTACTCTATTACTACGTCTCCATATCCCCCAATATTTTTTTTGGAAATATATTTAATGTACAGACACACTTTTTTTACTGTTTTATTATACACGCTGACTTTTCATTGGTTTTGGAAAAAAAATGTCGTATAGTAAATAAATTCCTCTACCCATATACGTAATCCAAATTTCTGTATGTCATAAGATAAAAAAGTTTCGTGAATGATTTTCGATCGAGACCACGTAGTTATGTCGGCCAAAACAACTGCGCGGATGTCGATGTCACAGATATAGATGTAATAGATAACGCACGTATCAAGATTTGTATGGAAACCAAGCGTGCCAACTTTTTTAATGCCTACTGTGACGTCAGACGCAATTTTAGTGATGGGAAATTCAAACCGATTCAAAGAAACCGCTCACTACGATTTAAACGATTTATTGAAGACGCACGCCGCCGCCATGATCGTCTCGCTCATACTCATCGATTTTATATCTGTGGTCTCGCTCGCTCACTCCACGCTCGCTAACCATACGATCGATTAACATTTAAGTTAATCGATTTGTGATAAAAATCACAATCGATTTTCTGATTGACGAATGATATGAAATTGGATAAACAAATGATTCTAAACGGAAAATTGTTTGATAATAAAGAATAAATATTTGTACTCAAATTATTTCAATTTAACTAAAATTTAAACTATACCAACTTATTAAAATTTAAATTTAAACTAAAAATTACAAATAATGTAAATATTTTAATTGAACTTTAAAAATAAAACTATTATTATTCTTAAATAATCGGCCAAGTGCGAGTCGAATTCGCGAACGAAGGGTTCCGTACATTATCTATAAAAAAACACGTTTTTACCGATTTCAATGCGTTTTTTAAATGTTGAAGCAACTTCCCTTGCGGTCGTTCTTAGCCATGTCAGGCTTGTCTCACTCCGCGTAGAGGTATCGAAAATATACCGCTTCAATGGGGGAAATGCAGTATGGACGACTCACTAACGAGCAATGAGCAGTGACGCACGCGCGGTTTTGTTCACCAACGTGTGACCAGTAGTTCAAAGAGCGACCATATTATATACATGAACTCTGAAAATATTACCCTCGTTTTCTAAAGTGTAAATTAGGAAATGAGCTTGTTTATAATCTATTAAATTGGCTCTTTAATAATAGTTTATATCATTCGTCAGTCCGATATCGATTAAAATCGATTATTGGTATATGTTGTAGAACGAACTACACTAGTCGCTAAATTTTACTGACGAATGAGAAATTGCCGGTACCACGACGTCGTAGCGATGCGCGACAGTATCGCTTGTTTCGATATACATTGCTTCTTAACACACAACGTCGGATCAAACGCTCAAAGCAAACGCGGCAATGTAATGTGAATGTAGTTTTTAAACCTTAATCTATACTTATTTAGGTATAATCTTGGAATCACCGCTCGGAATGCTTAAAAAATTGTTTTAAAATGAATTTACGCATATTTTTCTTTTTAAATAACTTAGCTGTGATAGGAAATATGTCCTTGACTTTGGGCGCTTGCAATTTTTGGGCTGTTGCAGTTTATTATCACGCTACGAGGCATTTTTTTATTTTTCGCTGCCGTCCGGCTGCAATCACAGACGCGCGCGGACTGTCAGTAGCGGCGGCCAACCTCGACGCTTTGTCTGAGAACTTACACGCGAAGTAGGTGCATTTAAGTCGTCTATCTATATCTATGTCTGTGGTCGATGTCCTCCGCCGGCCGGCGGGCGGTGTATGACGACGGTACTACTAATTGATCTCACAATTTTGCTTTCGAGTTTTAGTCAACATTTTTTGTTTCTGATTTTTTATTTTGACTAGCTAATTAGGTCTTACTAACGATGCCTATGAAGTAGCCTTCGGCTTCAGAATCAATATAAAGTCACCGTGTATATATAGATATAGATAGATATAGGGACAAATTAAACTGGGGGTTACTCCTTTAAATAAAACGTTAGTCGCATGATAGTGATGCCCTATTTCTATGTCAAAGAAAATTAAACTTTATCATTATACGTTAGGGTCCAATATTGCTTGACACTGAAACACGGATACGTAGTATAGTAACATCCGTCTGTACCGCTATTGGAGTAACCCCCCTGATTGAGCTAGCCCTAAGTCAGTTCGAGACTTAGGTATATAGGATACTAACTCAACGATACATCCAAGATCCAGGACCATTTGAAAAAGGTAATTTCCCAACTTGCCCTGACCGGGGATCGGACCTGGTACCTCTGGGTATACTATACTAGCATGGTGACCGCTATGCCACGGAGGTCGTCAAAGATCATTGAGCACAGAATGCAGAGAACAAAGGCTTTCCGTTGGGACGTGGACAATGCGAAGACCTCATTAAGCGGCGCCCAATTTATCCCGATACCGGACTTAAGGCGTCTTTTGGACTGAAAAGAATTTTTCCATTTTACTAAACGAACCTTTTTTATACAATTGGGCTAAATTCTCGTTTTTTAAAAAGACGAATGAAAAATTCATCCCATTTCGGCCGAGTTTACAAAGATATCTGTAAAGCTTTATGCAACGCGGAAGGGACATACCCGTAATAAACATCCACGATCGAGGACAATTTTAAAAAGGCCATTTCCCAACTTGCCCTGACCGGGGATCGGACCTGGTACCTCTGGGTATACTATACTAGCATGGTGACCGCTATGCCACGGAGGTCGTCAAAGATCATTGAGCACAGAATGGAGGGAACAAAGCCTTTCCGTTGGCCCGTGGACAATGCGAAGACCTAATTTCTTTCGGACTGAAAAGAATTTTTCCATTTTACTAAACGAACCTTTTTTTAATCAATTGGGCTAAATTCTCGTTTTTTAAGAAGAGGAATGAAAAATTCTGGCTGTTTCGGCCTGAGTTTACAAATACATCTGTGAAGCTGTATACAACATGGAAAGGATATACCCGTAATACACATCCACGACAGAGGACAATTTTAAAAAGGCCTTTTTTCAACTCGTTCTGACTGGGGATCAAACCCGGAACCTCTAGGTGGCGGACTAGCATGGTGACCGCTACGCCACGGAGGTCGTCAAAGACCATTGACAAAGCCTTTCCGTTGGCCCGTGGACAATGCGAAGACCTCATTAAGCGGCGCCTACTTTATCCCGATACCGGACTTAAGGCGTCTTTTGGACTGAAAAGAATTTTTCCATTTTACTAAACGAACCTTTTTTAAATAGCTAAATTCTCGTTTTTTAAGAAGAGGAATGAAAAATTCTGGCTGTTTCGGCCTGAGTTTACAAATACATCTGTAAAGCTGTATACAACATGGAAAGGATATACCTGTAATAAATCAAACCAGGGCTATACTAGATCACTTCATCTTCTTCTTATCGTGTGTGTTAGTGACTAACACTAATGTCAGAGTTTTTAAACCGCCTTAAAGGCCTCTGACATGGTTTCAGGTAACGACCAATGTCAAAGACAGTGACCGGGACCGACGGCTTAACGTGCCCTCCGAAACACGGATCATCTTACTTATCAGACAATTAGGTGATCAGCCTACAATGTCCTAACCAAACTAGGACAACAACGCAAAGTCGTTGTCCCCGCCGGGAATCGAACCCGCGACCTCCGGGTATGAGCCGAACGCTCTAACCACTACACTATGGAGGCAGTACTAGCTTACTATAGTATATTAAATTAAAATAACAGTAAAAAAAAAAATTGGCATTTCCATACTAAAGAGTGCAGCCACCCGGGCAATTTGTATGGGAATATTGGGAATGTAGATTTTATTGTTACTTATTTAAATTTTATTATGTTATATAGTGATCTTGTATAGCCCATGGTTTAATTTATTACAGGTATGTCCCTTCCACGTTTTGTTGTCATTGTCAAACAACCGTACGAGCATTTTACAACGTTCATCCACGCACACCCACAAGCGTCAGTTGGTGAATGAAACGTTGACGTAGGCTATAGTAAATCGACTTATTGATGTGACATCTGCGTTTGGCCATCGCTGCTGTATTCACAACTACAACAGAGAGCTTATTCTTTTGGTACAGTCAGCATCAGAGAAACCTGACCCCTTCTCCACCTACATCTTGAATTTTCTCTTAAACTGAAAACAATAATAAAAATGATTATGTATAATCAAAAAGACTTTATTAAAATCTCTCTGAATACAAATTTTCATGTGAAGATCCTGACTGTACTTGCTTACTTTGATTATATAGTCCCTATATAGGGATTATATAATCAAAGCTTGCTTACTACTTCCATTAGTTCATACCAAACGCAAGATTAAGAATGCCTATTTATTTCGACCGGAGGCGTTCTGACTGGAGTCTGTAGTTCAAATTTACACTCTACCACGGAATTAATAATAGTATTACATAACTAATTAATAATAACACTACGCTAGTAAACTTATTAGTAATCTGTGACGCTAGCCTGTTGGGCTCGGTTACCGCCCGGCCGCCGTAGCGCTTTGGGGTTTAAAGTATAAGTTTCAATTACAAAATCCAGAGCGTTTGCTGATCGAAATGAACAGGCATTTTTAATCTCTCGTTCGGGCACTTCGTTCGTCGGGCCCTATGAATGTGACGATACAGTTTAGCGTGCTTTTGTTTATCGTGAATCTTGAATAGGGCAGACGTGCTCCGTGCTCCGGTTTTTTATTACGCCAGTATGCTAGGGATATAACACGAAACTTGAAATAAACAGCTCGAAAAAGTGACAGCAGTATAAAAGAATACCATCTACTTTAAGAATCGGAATGGAGAAGAAACGCGAACAGTCACCTGAGAATGAGAACACTCCCGCAGCGAAGAAGCAGGTAAGTGATACTCAAACCGATTTAATAACCTTTTTGTTACTTTTAGATTAGTAAAATGGTAGTATAGAAATTTTATCAAAATAGGTGTAGTAGTTTTCGGCTTTTTCAGTCAGTTACACTTAAACCTAAACAGATTTTAAAACCTTTTTTTTTCTTTTAGATTAGTAAAATGGTAGTATATAAATTTTATCAAAATAGATGCAGTAGTTTAGTTTTTAAACCAGTTATTTAAACTAAAAATATAACGATGCGTACCTATTTAGGTTTTCTGTGACCTTCACTGGTATGGTAAGTTTTCAATCCAAGCCGGTTTTTTTGATTGAATGAATATTAAGTAAATATTAATTATCTTTTGTATAGATATTTAACTTTAATTTTCAACCGATTTTCTAAAAAGTAGGAGCTTATCAATTCATCGCGATCTCTTTTAATGTATGTTCACCGACTATTCGAAGTCGCCTGGACCGATTTGAAAAATTTGAAAGAGTATACTTGTAAGATGGTCCCGGTAAATTTTATTAAAATCGGTCGTGTAATTTCTGGGTCAAGTCGGTTTTTACTTTTAAAAAGTTATACTCTGTTGAAATATCTATTTAGATGTTTAATATTATAGACGTACCTACTTGATTTAGTTTTGCCTATTTTATTATCTATTAACAAAAGCCTATTTTATTCGATTATATTCGCAATTTGGCATTCGCATTCCTTGTTTGATTATTCTGTGTGTATGTGAGTGTGTGAGGTCATTGGGTTCATTTTCTCAGAAAACAATGAAGTAATTTTAATGATTGTGTCGCTATTTACATACTTATCGAGTAGAAGAGGAAACTAACACATATACATATAGTAAATATAAGCATGATAATAATTTTATCTAAGTATTGAATTGGTTTAAACTTTTGAAGTTCACGAACTCTGGTTCAATGCCAAATTTAATGATCTTATTTAGGTACAGTGGACCACACACAATTACCTACTCTATCACGTCTTCATCTCTGACGGGGTAGACGGTACCTAGGGTCGTAACTATGTTCTTACAGGTTTTTCTTTAATTTACAAGCAATACTACATGTTGTATTTTTTTTTAATTTAGTCTCTAGTTTAGGATATCAGGGAGAGAAGAATGGTCAATTCTCATCTTCTTTGACGAATAAAATCAAAACTATTAATTTTACAAAAACAACAAAAATATCATCAACACATATAATAAAACAGTAGAAACCGCGTGTCTGTACATTTGATAAAATTAACAAAAAATGGTGTGGGCAATAAAAAAAGAGTAACAGAACACAGAAAAGATTTTTTGGTTTTTTTTTCTGTCTGTCTGTCTGTCTGTCTGTCTGTATGTACTCGCTTATCTTTAAAACTACTGAACAGATTTAACGCGGTTTTGACTAAAAGATCTGCTCATCCCTGAGCAACATATAGGCTTTGTTTTATCAAAATCTGATGTCAGATAAAAAAGTTATCATCATTTAAAGTTTAAAGATAATTTTTCTATGGGCGATTGATTGTCTGTTAATACATAATACTGCACGGATTCGAATGAAACTTTTTGTTATATAGCTGTTAAGCCTGAGCAACATATAGGCTATAATTGATTTTGGAAAATGGAACACCTGATGCAATACCATAATGGTCCAGCTAAACTATAAGAAATATATAAATGACGCCTTAGCAAAAGTAGTTCAGCCTGATGAACATTTTTTGTTGAAATATAAAATTCGAAGATCTAGTACACCTGATGCAAAAACTTAATGGTCAAGCTTAACGACAAGAAATATAAAAATGACACCTTAGCAAAAGTTGTTTAGCCCGCTGAGCATTTTTTGTTGAGTTATAATAATCGAAGATCTGGAACACCTGATGCAGAACTATTATGGTCCAGCTAAATTATTAGAAATATAAAAGGGACGCCTTAGCAAAAGTTGTTCAGCCTGATGAGCATTATTTGTTGAGGTATAAAAATCGAAGGTCTGGAGTCTGGAACACTTGATCCAGAAACATAATGGTCTATACGTATAAAAAAACAGTAAAAAAATGTGTCTGTAATTCAATGTACATTGAATTTACTTTAAAAAAATGGGGCGAAGGAGACTGTCATATAGTAAGAAAAAAAAAGATATTTATTTATTTATATTATATCTGTATTTGGGTCATAGGATTATACCATCCTACCAAATTCGTGCTCCTGCAGTGGAGACTAAAAAGACCTAAAGATTATGATAAGTTCCTAGATGCGTCACCTATTGACACGATTCAGATTGACGACCATTCCCTTTATCGGCTTTTACGATCGTAGATCCCTTGATCAGCTTTTATAATCGGCGCAGATAGACAAGTAGCTGGTACTCCTCTGCCTTTTTTTTATAGTCTAGCATAGAACGATTTGTATACCTTGTATATTATGTACGTATGTATAGATATACGTACACACACACATTCTTATGCGACAGTAGGGCCCCCGATAAACCTTGAAATACCGTTTATTACCATGCGTTAGTCCCAAGGTTACAAGCCACTTCCATTAACATAGCTAAATTTATCTGTTATAGTTTATTGGAAGGTTTGTTTGTTTGTTTGTAATAACTTTATTGTACTATGAAAAAACACAATTACATACAAAAACAATAGAATTAATTGACAACGGCGGACTTATCCCATAATGGAATCTCTTCCAGTCAACCGGCGAATAAGAAGATAGGACAATTACTCACAAGAAGGGTATAGAAGGTCGTACTTACACAGGATAAATGAAACTAACATTATATCTAACTAAATACCTACACATGCATACTTGCTACAAGATATATACTTACAAAAACCTTCATAAATATATATAATCATATATAAACCTACATAAATATACATAAACATACATAAAATATATAAATAATACAGATTGTACTTACTTAACAATAACGAAATGTAAAGCTTAAGAAAAAAAGAAGGTAGTTCCTTATGGCGCGTTGCGAAAGGGGGCTAGACGAAAAAAAATTAAGACCAAAAGTTGTAACGACACATTTTGCTATAAGTTGTAAACCGTGCGGCGTGCGCGTGTTTCTCTCTCTGTCTCTATATCTCTCTCTCATTAATCCATCCGGGTGTCCCTTGACACCTCTCAAGTTTTTTAATTAATAGTTTTGTCGCTAGGTATTTTTATGTACCACGTGAAAGGGACAATACCTGTTATAAATAGAACCACGGGCTATAATAGATCACTATATAGTATAATTAAATTAAAATCACTACTAACTATAAACCGCTCAGGCAATTCGTATAATGAGTAATGTCGATTTTATTATTTTTGTACTAAAGTGATCTAGTATAGCCCGGGGTTTGATTTATCACGAGTATCCCTTACACGTTGTATACATAGTAAAAAGTAAGTGAATCTGATTTTTAAAAAAATTACGTCATAAGTTATTTTGAATAATTCAAAAATGTTTAGACAATTTTTTTTTTACAATTTCTATTAATTCTTGACTTTATTCCTAACAGAGTAGACAGAGTCTTAAGTCTGACCAGTAGGGAAGAGAAGCAGTTGCTACATTCTGAGTATTTTCACTTTTAAAATGGATATGATCATGGTATAATAATATACTGCGCCAGGTATGGCATTCCGACATATAGTGGTCACGTGGGTGACACGAGCCTACGTCACCGCCACTCAGTGTTACCGGTACTGTAAAATCAAACACCCCAACTTTCATTATTCACGTATATCTGAATCGGATTAAACCATGTCAATTTTTACAAATAACCTATTTTTGAAAAAATAAGTTAGAATTGTTAATGAATAACAAGTATAACCTAATTTTTTATGCATTGAAATATTTATTGTTATGAATAATGGCAGGCAAACGTTCCCTAAATCTTAACTTAGTTACATTAAAGTGGCAACTCTGTGGTTACGTCACCACGCTCGTGTCACTGCCGGAATAGCAGACCTGTTTTTTTGGATCATGGATATGATCCATCACTACGTCATTATTTTGTGAAGTTTTCTTTACTTATCATTATCTAACATATAATTTATTTTTGACCCAGGATAATACTCAATTCTAGGCCGTAATGCCACAAATGCTGTAAAACATGGCAAAGTCAAGATTATTGAATTTTTATTTATTTATTGTTTTAGAAAACATCAAAAAGCGATGCCGATCCTAGCCAACCCGGCGCAACTTTGCAGTCTGAAACCGCGCAGTGCAGCGCAGCTGCCCTGTCTGAAGCCGCGCAGTGCGGCGCAACTGCCCTGTCAGAAACAGCGCAGCCCTGCGCAACTGCGCACTCTGAAACCGCGCCTGCAGCCACGCAAGCTCCTGTTTCGCTCGAAAACCTTGACACAAAATCTATATACGACTTACACCAAGCAGGAACTTGTGTTAGAGGCTTGGTACAAGAATGTCATTTTTCAATGAACTCATTAGCGACAGCCAAATCGCTGAAATCAGTTTTCTTCCGAGACATCGCCGAAAACTTGAAAGTCTTAAACCTTTCTGGTGTCACAAATCTAACTCTGCCATCTCTTAAAGCAGCTTTGAAGAGAACAAGACAATTAACTGACTTAGACGTAACATGCACCAAAATAAACATGCCCGATTTTCTAGAAATTGTGAATGTAAGAAAAACACTAACAGGCATAGCTATCAACTTTTCTTTCGGCCATAACAGGCAAATAATAACAAAGAAAATTTTATCAAAATTTCCGCCAGCTTTTAAACGCTTTAAAAATGTTAAGTTTGTTGGTGCAAAATATGAAACCTTCCGTCTTGGCGATGTAGCACTACAAGTACTGGAACAGGCCAATCTATCCAACTTGACTTTTGTAATAGACAGTAATTATAATTCTTCACGTCATAGGTTTGTTCTTAGTTCTGATGATGAAGACAGTGAGGATGATGACGATGAGGATGACGTTAAGACAGATGAAGGTAAAGCTGAGGATGCAGATAACGATGAAAAGAAGAATAAAGATGAAGGTGAGGATAAGGAACAGGATGAGGAAGAGGATGAGGATGAGGATGATGAAGAAATGATGGCGGTAACTCAGTGTCAAGTTTATTTTCTTCAAGGTATTAGTCATGATACGGCATTGAAATTTCCTCTTTTTAATTTATTAAATGTCGCGCAGTATGAAATTATTATTTTCCATGAGACAGATAATACAAGAAATCAGAGTGTATATGTGACGCCGCGCCTAAAAAGTAAAATTGCTGATCATTTTAATGAAGTAGATCGCTTGTTTGAGTATACCCCAGACTCGTCGAGAAATTTGATAGACAAGCTAGTGTCATTGTACTTCGGCGAATATTTAACAAGGCAACTCACTATTATGTATTGGCATAAAGAACAAAACAATTTTGACAAACAGTTTGATTTAAAGCTTGTAAGTATATTTAAACAACATTATGTTTTTAATGTTGACATTGACACAAAGGTGCCAAAAGAATATGAGTGGTACTGTGTCGAAAATCTTAGATTTGATTCATGTAATGGCGACGAATTCAATATCAATTTAAATTATGAGGATTCTTTCGAAGAAATAGATAATATTAAACTGATAGTCACACTCGGTGCAGAGTTAACAAGTTTTCGTAAAAATGCAAGGCTAGTGGCATCTGATTGCGCTTTTTTGAAAAAAATTACTCACTTGGCTCTCTGCCTAAAAGGTTACCACTGCGATTCAGAATTTTTTGATAATTTATTTCAATACGCGGATTCCTTAGTGACCTTAGAAATCAATGATTACTTATCAAGGGATAAATATTTACTTAAGTCCTTAGGAAAGAGTAAAAGTTTGAAAAACATTTATTTGAAGGGAGATTTGTATTATCTTTTGTCTTTGTATTATTGTTTAAGCAAGTGCAGAAGTCTTGAAAACATTAACTTGGTTAATACAGAAAAATTAATAAACTTACCCGATCCGAGTGATATTTTTACGAATTGTGTAAATTTACATAGTTTCCGAGTTCAGTCGCTTTGGCTATCAAGCCATAAAGGGGTCAAGAATCTTGATGAGGCTGCGTTAAAACAATATAACAGATTCAAATCTAGTGTCGGCAGAGACGGTTTAAACATAGAGGTTCAGAGTGACCATACATACAGCCCATACGTAAATATTTTTAAGGCTTACCCACTTATTCCGCAGCCCTCACGACAAGGAGAGCTATTATTCCAACACGAATTGGAAGATTCGTGGTAATCGTTCAATTCAGGGACTTTTTTATTATTTGTTAATTGTTTAGATTTAAAATTGTCTATCATCAGGTCTTTTTTGTCTCCACTGCAGGAGCACGACCCTCTCTGTACTGCTAGAGCCATACTTAGCTACAGCAGCCAGAGGATTTCGCCTACAGAGGCCTGATTGATGTTTTTAAGCTTTGTTTAGCTTTTATTTCCTGAGTCGCCTTCTACGACATCCACGAGAGGACTTGGAGTGGCCTTATTCTACTCTGCCGGATACTACACGACATTATTACTTTTTCATTATTTGTTAATTGTTTAGATTTAAAATTGTTCATTTGTTTGTTAAGTACTTTTAGTTCATAGTGTTTGTACGTCCGTTAGGATCAGGGGTAATTTCACCCTGGTTTTTAGACGGTATATTAGATATCATATCAACCATATGACATGAATGTCAGATGAGTGCCATTGCCATAGATAATAAGGATTTAAATTTTGTTTTTATTATAGAAGTACTTCATCTTTGTTTTAAGTATGTTTAATTTTTGAATAAATAAATCATGGCATGGTTTATTGCATGCAATGATCCTGTGAATGTACAAATTGTTAATTTTTATGTTTGTACTAAATAAACATTTTTTTTTCGTTTGTTTTGTTTGTAAAACTAAAATCCCTAGTAAGTAACTTCTTGTATGCCGGAATATCAGACACAATAGTTAACAATGCATTCTCGCATAGATCTACGCAACGGCTTACAAGAGGTTAATTACACACAAAACAAGTTAAAAAAATAGAAGAAATACAAATTATTTCTGCTAAGAGTTTGTCTATAGTACTTTTAATAGACCACAAGCAGAACACATACTTATTTTACGAACGAGTCATTTAATCGTAACACTAATTGCGTTCCTGGAGCAATTTGAGACAACGTCTCGATGCTACAGAGAAGATAATATGTAGATACTACTTACTCAAATTATATATACATATCTAATCTTAATATCAGTGTAAGTTTAAGTTGACGTTTTTAGCGAAAATGCGTCTTCTGTATTTGCGCTTAGGAAGCGGCAGTAAACTTAGCTATAAAGACAGAGTAATAATATGCTACCTTTAAGTAAATGATCTGAAGTCAACATTTACCCATTATATTAGGAAAAAATTTCTTTTAATTTCAATTAAAAGAAAAATCGACCATTATCAAGTGTACAAATATCCAAAGATAAATAAATGATTTTGACTTTTGATATCAAAACCATGGTTAATATATAAAATGCCGATAATAGGCGCCGCACGCCAAGAACATCACGTGCCCAACTGCTGGACCAAGACCTCCCTCCACTTCTCCAATAAAGTTAATCATCAGTTCATTTCAGCCGTCCACTGGACATAGGCTTCTCCCAAGGATTTCTAAAATAACCGATCTAGAGGAGCCTGCATCCAGCGCTTTTCAGCGACCTTGGTCAGATTGTCTGAACACCTTGTAGGTGTCCTACGCTTTGCGCCTTTCGAGAACTTTTTTGCCCCATTGGCCATTGGGTCGTCGCGTGTGTTCGAATTCCAGATTTCCGGATTTACGGCTGTTCTCGTCTACAGGTCGCATTTCTAAAACGTATTTCTTGATTTTTTTGATCGGGTTCTTTATTTAATACAATTATTGTCTATTCAGTCTTTCCAAGTTTTTCAATGGCGGAAAAATAGGGAATGAAAACTTAAAAAAAAAAACTATTTTCATGACGTCTACGGTTAATTTATCATATTTTTCTAACATTATACAACAATATAACCAATTTTTCCACAACCCAGATGTAACCACGGGAAGTGGCATATAACAAAAATCCTACGAGCTATCAGGCTTACCCTCTTGTACTCCTATCATCTGCGTCATTCTGCTTGGGAGGCTCCCGTTTGATGGCATCAACTGAGTTACGACGAGGAATTACATTAAAGACGTAAGTGCATAAGACTATGGAAATTTTATAACATTAACGCTGCTAGCAAGGCGTGGCGATAACAGGTGGAGTAAGAATTGACAAAGTGGTGGTCCATTAGTAGCATGCACAGCGTAAGTCGTCTGATGCCAAGACGAGCAACTCACACGGGGATGGATTGATATATAAATGTAGGTAAAAATATGTAAAAAAAAATATGTAGATTTTTATTTTTAGTATAAAAGCTAGTACTAAAATTACTGGTAGTTCACGCCGAACTGTGAACTCACGAACCCAATATCTCGGCAACCGAACCCCTTAACTGGTAGTGCATGTCTAAACTTAAAAATTATATTGGCTAAATCTATTCCCATCTATTCAGTTTTGTTCATCTTTGATCGGGACTTCATGGAAACATGGAAAAATTTGAATTTTAAAATATTTTTCATCTGGAACTAAATTTAAAACGTAAATTCGAATTTCGAACACATTTCTCGAAAATTCCGCAGTATTCGAGTCAATCCGAGTAACAGCAGCCGAATTCTGCGAGCCGTCGGGAGATTCTCGGAATTCAAGCATTTGTGCTCCTAAAAGCATTTGAATCGATTTCAAATGGATATACCTACACGGGTAACTGTGGGGAATCGAATTGAGCTTAAAAGTGGTGGAAGCTAGTGGATTTAAGTTGATAAAAGTTGTTGCTTTTCATCATTTCAGCCGCATAAGGTCCACTGCTGGACATAGGGCTCTCCCAAAGATTTCCTAAATGACCGATCTAGAGCGGCTTGCAACCAGCGCCTTCGAGCGACCTTGGTTAGGTTGCCAGACCACCTTGTACTTGCCTGTACGTGGTCGCCATTCGACATTTGTTGTTTGTTTATTTGTTGTTGTTTTTACTACTTATTTTTACTTTTTAAACACCGGCTACATTTTTGGATCACGTTTAGTCTATGATACTAAACTGTATTCTATAAAAGTATTATTACCTATATTCCCTTTTGCCTTCTTTGTGCCCGCGGGCGTCAATTCATCTTTACTCAATTAAGCATGGTCTTTGGGTCTAGGGCACAGATATATCTATGTCTGTGGTCTAGGGCCTGTCTACCCCGTTACGGATAAAAACTTGAAAAATATATCTGTATATGTAAGTTCTTTATATATTTGTAAAGAACGTGGAAAGGACATATCTATAATATAAAAATGAATCGCAAAATGTGTTGGTAAGCGCATAACTCAACAACGCCTGGACCAATTTGGCCAATTCTTTTTTGAAAATGTTCGTTGAAATTCAAAGATGGTTTTTACGGCGAGAAAAATTCGAATAATAGCCGGAAATCCCCTAAAAACAGCCCTTTTCTTTTTCCCATACAAACGTACATTTCGACAGGCTATATTTGGCAGTACGAAGTCTGCCGGGTCAGCTAGTTTGTAAATAAATCGAACCAAGCAAAAAAATCTGCATTTCCAAATGGAAGTGTATGGCAACCTGTGCAATTTGTAGAATGTCGTTTTTTTTTTTGTTTTTGACTGTTATTTTATTATCATACTATTATTTTATTATATTATTCTCTAATTGACTGTTACCTATACGATGGGGAAGGGACATACCCGTAATAAATCGAACCACGAACCATATTAGATCTCTGTAGCATAATAAAATAAAAGTAACAGTAGTAAGACCAAAAAAAAATTGACATACCCATGCAAACACACTTTAGTATGGAATGCCAAATTTATTTTTATTTTTTTGCTGTTAGTTTAATTCCATTATACTACAGTGATCTAATACAGCCCGTGGTTCGATTTATTACGGGTATGTCCCTTCCACATTGTATAGGTAACCGTCAATTAGAAAATAATAGAATAATAGATAATCAGAATTAGGATTAACAAATGAAACAGATCATCAAACCGACAGACAAATTGATTGGTTGCCCTCCGGCAATAAACCGCAAAATAGAATTATTCTAGTGAGTACAGTCAACGACAATAGTGGTACAAATCTGAGAATAGGCCCTTTTGTATTCATACTGGTGTCAGATTTATCGAACTGCCTAAAAGCTTCTAAGTGCTTGCTCTTGTCGATGGCGTTGAGTGGAGAATCCCCCATTCTTCTCTTTTTAATGTCTTGATAGGACACCCTATACACAAAACATTTCCGTGACATATACAAATATAATAAAACAGTAAAAAAAAATTGTGTTTGTACATTAAATATATTTCCAAAAAAAAAATATTGGGGGCGATGGAGACATAGATTGTGTCTGTACTTTAAATATATATCCAAAAAAAATATTGGGGGCGATGGAGACATAGTAATAAAGTAAGAATTTAAAAAAAATACTGTCTCTTTGTACACGCTAATCTCCAGAAATACTGGACGGATTCGAATGAAACTTTTTTTGTTATATAGCTATTAAGCCTGGGCAACATATAGGGTATAAATGATTTTAAAAAAATGGAACGCCTGATTCAGAACCATATGGTCCACCTAAACTATTAGAGATATAAAAATGCCGCCTTAGTAAAAGTTGTTCAGCCTGATGAGCATTTTCCAGAGACATAAAGTCCGCGCGAACGAAGTCGCGGGCTTCGGCTAGTAAAAAAATAAAAGAAGATATTATTGCAAGTTACAATTTCATTTTATAATGTAAGACATTTTTTTCGAGAAAAACTTTTTTTATTACATAGCTGTTAAGCCTGGGCAACCTATAGGGTATAAATGATTTTGGGAAATGGAACACCTGATGCAGAACTATAACGGTCCAGCTAAACTAAGAAATAAGAAATATATAAATGGCGCCTTAGCAAATGTCACTCAGTCTGATGAGCATTTTCCGGAGTCATAAAGTCCACGCGAATGAAGTCGCGGGCTTCAGCTATGAAGGCTAATCTATGGAGGGAATACGTTTATTTTTTATCCTTAGATTTTTTGTTTTTAGCACAGTTAAGAGTCCCCTTACCCTAGACTTCTCCATACAAACGTAGTCTACGTTTAATTTTAAAACCACATGTCAGATTCCGCTAAAAATTGGTAATTGTAAAGAAATTGCAATTATCTAGGTTTATAACTGGTTTTCTACAGTAAAATTATGAACTGGAAAGAAAATATAACGATTTAGAAGTTTCCCATACTGATGGTCAAAAATGATAAATAACACTATATTTTATTTCAAGTTCATATTTTTACCATTGGAAACCAGTTATTAACCTAGATAATTGCAATATCTTTGAAATTACAAAATTTTGTCGAAATCGGACATGTCGTTTTAAAATAAAACGTAGACTACGTTTGTATGGAAAGTTGTATTTTAGTCTAGGGTAGGGTACTCTTAAGTTCCGCTTCGTAGGCCAAATCTAGTTACAAATCATCGGTCTTATAATTACTTTGTGGCTCTGTTACAAAGTCAGCATAAACAATAACCGAGCAGTCGATCGATTCATTAAAATACAGACGCCGGAATGGCGCGCCGTGTATCGGATATCAAGAATCGATGTACATATATCAGTTTTCAGATAAGGATGTTCGAAGGCTTCGCTAGGTACTGTTGTCGATAACTGATCTTTAGATTTTGTAGATACAGATAATTTTTCATGTCTATATACCTGACGGGGCAGACAGAGCCCAGGGTGAAGACCCAAAGGCCCCGCTTAGCGTGATTTTAGATTAGATTAGATTAGATTTTGTAGGTATTAAATATTATTATTTGAGGTATGTATAAAAATGTGAATTAAAAAATTAGCAAATGTTAATATTTACAAAATTGCTTTCATAACTTTAGAATCGAGGATATACCGGGTTATGTGAATGTGGCTTATTTAAAAAAAAAATATTCAGCCATTTTTTCTTGTTTTGAAAATGTTTATTTTGTTTTTGCAGAAAACAGGTGACTGAAATGTATTGATGAAGTTTATTTCTAGAATCAGCTCATTAAGCTCTTTAAATTGTTACCACATAAGAGAAGCTTTAATTTTTTTTTACTCCGTACAAAAAAATGATGACGTTATAACTCCCCCGTCCAAAAATTCAAGATGGCTTCCCTTAAATGGTCTAAGAGTTCAGATGGTTCACCCTGCCCAAGGAAATCTCTCGATCACCAATTGCCGCATTTTTTTTCGTAGACAGAAATTAGAAATCGAAATTTTTTAGTCCAGGAAAATGCTTGATCATGACATGTTGAGAGTAGAGCACTACTTCACCGCTCCGCTTATGAGGCGTGCAATAAAAAAAATCAACCTTCCCAAAATGAGACCTTCGTTACATAACCTCCTTGGATACGGACGCTCCCATTATCACCGTGGAGGTTTTCCCCCGCCTATTGCCCCGATTTGAATAATAAATACGTTTTCATGAGACATTTGATATCTACCGTAATTTCAACACTCGTTAGAAAGCATTTTCTCACGTTTTTCATTTGATTAAGGTAATTTTTTCTTCTGATATAATTTATTCTCAACTGATGTGACGAACATCTGGGTAAGAGGATTGTCTATTTGGAGGTAGATGGCTGCAGGGAGGTAGGAAAACCAAGATAGACGCGGAAAGCATGTATAAGGACAGATATGAAGGAACGAGGGGCTAGTGCAAATATGGTGAACTACAGAAAGATAGTGTGCATGTCCCCCGCGGAAAAGTATCGAATAATAATTGTTGACTATACTAGTTATCGATAAACATTTGAAGGCAGCTATAAACTAAAGATCTAATATAGTCAACAATTATTATTCGATACTTTCCCGCGGGGGACATACACACGAAAGATATGAAAACAGTTGATTACCTACAGAGCCGACCCCAAATAAGTAAGTGGCAAGGAAATGATGATTGGTTCGATCGATCCCCCCTTTCAGGTCAAGATGGAAAATAATCTTTTTCAGATTGACCTGCATCTTGGCTATATATGTATTTGTTATAAAATATAGTATCGTTGAGTTAGTATCCCATAACAAAAGTCTCGAACTTACTTCGGGGCAGTCTGTGTGATAAATTAATGATGATGCCGTAAAAGAACGTGTAGACTGGTGTCATGTATGGAAAGACATACCTACATATAATGACGATTTTTAACGGAGATAATTAAGTGGATTTCTTTAGTCTTCTTCATTTTAGACACTGGTAAACTTATTTATTAATGTCAAGGTGCGCAGGCGTCTTTACGATGTTTTCTTTCACCAAATGTTGGTCTCGCTCGACAAAACATTTTTACAAATAACCAGCCAAGTGCGAGTCAGACTCGAGCACGTAGAGTTGCGTATCATTTCTATAAAACAATACGTTTGTTTTATGGGAGCCCCACTTATTTTTATTTTTTTACTATTTTTTTAGTATTATTGATATAGCGGCAACAGAAAAACATAATTTATTTGTGAAAATTTCAACTGTCTAGCAATCATGGTTGATGAAATGCAGCCTGGTGACAGACAGACAGACGGACGGACAGCGAAGTGGTACTTTGTAATAGAGTCCAGTTTTTACCCTTTGGGTACGGAACCCTAAAATAAGGTATCAAATACGATTCAAATACTTTTCGTCGCCAAAATTTAAATGGGAACATTTACAAGGATTTTAATCTATCTGAATTATTTCAAGTAAAAATAGCTTTTTATACTGAAAACTTCAAGAGACTTGTTAGAAAAACTATTTAACTTTTTCCAAGTAATTGAAGTGTACAAGGGTTGGCCTTTGAATTCTTTGAAATATTCAAAGAATTCGATGAAAACACCCATTTTCTTTTATTTTGAACGTACCTTTCTTTTAGTTATTCTGGATTAATTTTTTATACAATTCTTGGACCACCTGATATGTAGTTAGGATTAACCTTAAAAAACAATTTACAAATTCAATCCAGGCTTCTCTGAGTAATCGAGTAAAAAAAAATGCGAAGAATAAGGGTGTGGACTAAACAAATGTTTGGCTCATTAGTTAGATCATTAAAAAGTATAGAATACGTATTTTTTTTTGGTCTGTGGTTAGCATTCTCCCATGCTGGTCTGGGAGAACCAGCTGCTTCTCTTCCCATGCAGATCGTAAAAGCCGATCGAGGGAATGGGCAAAAATGCAAATCATGTTAACAGGCGATGCGGCTAGCAACCCATCACTGTATTGATTGCTTTTCCATCTTCTCGCCCACCATGACGCTAAAAGTGGCTTTTTGGTCTTGCGGCCCTGGGCTCTGCATCGAACCGCAAGACCCAAAATGCTCTGTCTGCCCCATTAGGGATAAAGACGTGATAGTATGTATGTATGTATGTATGTATGTATGTATGTATGTATGTGGTTAGCATGTAATGACGAAGATACAGCGCATTTAAATTTTGCATGACGTCACGATCGCTAGTAGCGCTAGTAATTCGCATTCTAACTCCACTGAGCTCCTCATCATCAGGTCTCGCTGTCTCCACTGCAGGAGCACGACCCTCTCTGTACGACCAGAGCCATACTTGGCCAAAGCTCCTCATCATCATAGTTTATAATATTAACCCCCGGCAAAAAAGAAGGGTGTCATAAGTTTGACGCTAACGTCTGTCAGTCTGTCTCTTCGATGCGGTTTTTATACGTGAAAGCAAGTTCCATTAACTATGTTTGATGAAAATGGATTTAGTCGCTTACAAGTTATTGGACGTAAACACAAGAGTTTCTCTAGAAAACAATAGATGGCGCTACGGATATCAAGTCGTATCGGTAGTTCCGCTACTCATCACTAGATGGCGTTGTGTTCAGTTTTTTAATTTGCCTTGTAAATAAAATTGTTTCGCTAACAAAGAGTTCGTGAAAGCATATAAAGACGTTAAGAACTTAGCGGAAGGAAGAGAGACATGGAAAGCACTCCACCGACAAGAGCCCAGCTCTTAAATATAAGAAGAAGAAGAACAAAAAGTTCATATATCCCTTACTGTAGAGTTTTTACTCATGGTACAACTTGCTCATCTCATACCATTCATTTACCACGTTAGTCCAGATTTAACACCTTTCTTGTTAATCCGATGGATATGACGATACTCTAAGACCGCCGGCGCGATGTGAGATCCCTGGGGAAATCTGGCAATCTTCGTCTAGTGTTATTACAACAGAAACAGGGGAAATACAGATCTGTTGTTCATAATTCTTTCACCGAGAATTACAGTCAGTTCACTGCAGGTCTCGCTTGTCTGAAGACAAAGTAAATATTTATATATTTACTTTACCTTATATTCCATATAAGAGTGGAATTGGACCACTCCAAGTCCTCCCGTGGAGATCGTAGAAGGCGACTTAGGAAATACAAGCTAAACAATGCTTAAAACATCAGCGATCAATCAACATCAATGAGTCTTCTCCAACCCGTCTGGCCAGCGAGGAGAGTGAAGACCAAATCCTCTGCTCTGGCCAAGTATGACTCCAGTAGTACAGAGAGGGTCGTGCTCCTGCAGTGGAGACTATAAAGACTTAAAGATGATATGAACATGTTTAACCAATTTATGTACACGGATATTGTATCCAAAGAATACTTAAAATAAAAGCTGTACAAACGCGCTACTTATCTCAAAAGACATCTCTTCCATATGTGATTTTTGTGAGAGGAAATGTTTATTTTTCTTTCCTATCTAAATTTCCTTTCTATTATTAAAACTAACCTGAGATGAATATCTACACGGTGATTTTTTATTGGTTTTGGAGCCGAAAGCCACTTTATAAGAATCGTTAGTAAGACCTAATTAGCTAGTCAAAATAAAAATTCAGAACCAAAAATTTTTGACTAAAACTCGAAAGTAAAATCGTGAGATCAATAAGTAATGCCGCCGCCAGCCGGCCGCCGGGGTCACGCGTGTTCACGCGCCAGTTTTGGACGAGTGTAATACGTGGTCTCGATCGAAAATCATTTTTGTAACTTTTTTATCTTATGTCATGCACAAATTTGGATTACATATATGGATAGAGTAATTTATTTACTATGCGACATTTTTCCTAAACCAATGATATAGTATCGTGTATAGATGATTATCTAAATCAATTTATAGGTGGTTGAGCCGTATTACCCAATAATTCTTTTCTAAGTAAAAAATCACCAACATTTACTAAAAGCGTAGACGACCAAGAATTGTGCATTTTTAGGGTTCCGTATCCAAAAGGGTGAAAACGGAACCTTATTACTAAAACTCCGCTAAACGTCTGCCCGTCTGTCTGCCACCAGACTGTATCTCATGAACCGAGATAGCTAGACAGTTAAAATTTTCACGGAAGATGTATTTCTGTTGTTGATAAAAATAAATACTAAAAACAGAATAAAATTAATTTTTAAGGTGGGCTCTCGTGCAACAAACGTGGTTTTTTTTAGAAATAATGAAACAAAACCCTTCCTGCGCGAGCCTGACTCGCACTTAGCCGGCTATTTCAGAAAGGCAGTCAATAGAACCCTCAAGAAGCGGAAGTTGAACAAAAGAATTGAATTTTCAAAATCGATACCGACGACAAAACAAGATGGCGTTGGGATTGGGAAGTCCTTTTTCAAGAAATGCATCTTGTATATCGGATCAGTTGGAGAGGGTAACCTTAGTTCGATTATGGTGTCGGGGGACGTTACAGGAATCCCCTTTTCAACCCCAAAGTTGGCTTTGTAGTTTTATCTGGGGTTCAAGATCTACACACATCAAGTATAAAGTCGATTTTGTAGATAAAGTCAGTGATGTTGAGCTATAACCACACTATACATGGTTACTTTTTAAACACCGTCAACATTTTTGGTGCAAGTTATACTAAACTATTTTCTAATAAAAATATTGAAGACCGATTTAAAAAAAAGGCTAATTTGCGGCTTGCTATAGCAAGCCGTTTTTTTTTGTTTTTTTTTTTGTAATCCGTTAGTTTTTAATGCTTTAAGTCCCATATATCTGGTTATAACAAGTCAAATTAGATACTTTTATCGAAACGAAAAAACAAACATTGTATGAAATAGCACGTCGTGACGTCATTGTTTCTTAGAATCAAATAGCGCTCCCTAATATCAGTTTTTCTGCTATTATCAAGTTGAAAGTGGATATGATCAAAGATCAATGTTTTTTTTAAGTTTTAAGCTGAACCAGAAAGTATTGTAACTTTATTGTAAGATTAGGGTACCCACATCAGTAACTAAAGTGCCTACTTATTTCTGACCTAGATAGGAATTACCCAATAAGTAGAGACCCCAGAATCGTTATGGAGTTATATAATAAATGTAAAAGATAAGGTCAGACCCTTTTTCTGTAGAATTTTAAAAAGAAAATTTTGGCTGCTGTTGATGAATGGAAAATACTTTTCTCCCAGACCAGCATGGAAGATAAATAAAACAACTAAACAACAAAAAATGGCGTCGGATTTTATGGAGTGACCCTGCATTTTGTGGAATACATATAAATATCTACATACATATTATATACTATATCTAAACTATTTTGAGAAAAAAAATTGAGAACTTTTCCCCCTCCCCTCGCTCCGGCTCACCTCCTAGACGTGGGACTTTATAATATGTTTACACCCTAAGCACCCTGAACAAGTTTCTGTACGAATCGCTTTGGTTCCTGCTAAAAAATAGTAAACCATTAGGGTCAAAGGCATGAAGCTAAAGGGTTCGTATCTTCATGATCAAAGCAAAGGACAAACGTATCATTATGTTTTGTGTTAACTAAATGTTATTCCTGGCCAGTACTGCCTACGTATACTCTCTTGCAAATAGGTTTTATTTCTTTTTACTAACAAAACTTTTTATACAAACGTCAAACAAAAAAATAACGTGAATTCATTTTTTTTGCGTTATATTATTCATCGGTAGCTATGATACTTCGAGTGTTGATAATGCGTTGCCTCAGTTCATACATCCTAAACATTTAGTGATAGGTTTTGGTAGGTTTTTTTTAGCATTCCAAGTACAAAAGTCCGTTTAGTCCTCTAGAGATCGGTAAGATAACAAAAAAATATTTTACACGTAATTTTTCTTTTCTTTAAGAACCAAAAACTACAAAGCATTTAAATTTCGCAAGACGTCACGGCTAAGTAAGTATAATTTTAACTTAGCGGTGACGTCGCAAGCCCCCACTCCGGTTCTTTGATGCTCAACCTAACAAGTGTAAGCTACTATTTTTAGGGTTCCGTACCCAAAGGGTAAAAACGGGACCCTATTGCTAAGACTTCGCTGTCTGTCCGTCTGTCCGTCTGTCCGTCTGTCCGTCTGTCCGTCTGTCCGTCTGTCCGTCTGTCCGTCTGTCCGTCTGTCCGTCTGTCCGTCTGTCCGTCTGTCCGTCTGTCCGTCTGTCCGTCTGTCCGTCTGTCCGTCTGTCCGTCTGTCCGTCTGTCCGTCTGTCCGTCTGTCAGTCTGTCCGTCTGTCCATCTGTCTGTCACCAGGCTGTATCTCAAGAACTGCGATAGCTAGACAGTTGAAATTTTCACAAATTATGAATGTCTGTTGCCGCTATAACAACAAATACTAAAAACCAAATAAAATAAATATTTAAGGGGGGCTCCCATACAACAAACACTATTTTTTAAAGATAATAGTACGGAACCCTTAGTGCGCGAATCCGATTCGCACTTGGCCGGTTATTATTATTTAGAGCAAATATATCTTTCGCAAAAGCTGTGGAATTTTCCTGAACAAAAATATAATAATGTTTCAATTTCATACGAATCATTCAACAACTCAAGTATAGGTACCTCTAAGGTAGGTAAAACGTCTGAAGTAAGAATAGGGTACCATTTCATCCCTCTTGTCACCCCTAAATCGTAGTACATTACGTGACTGTAGGAATTTATAGAGTTCTATTGGAATTATACCCTACCTTATCAAGAACTGATATTATATGTAAACAGCATATGGTCCATCATGGTTAGAGATTATTAACACCTAAGTATACGTAGACGTTCCAATGAATTTTGGAACGTAGTTCCTTATCGCGCGTTGCGAAAGGAGGCTAGACGGAAAAAATTAAGAGCAAAAGTTGTAACGACACTTTTTGCTATCAAAGAATTCGGCATTTCCATACAAAGTGCTTGGGCATATTATGCGGGAATGTCGATTTTTTTTTGTTACTTTAATCTATCTATCTATATTAATCTGATCTCGTACAAACCGCGGATCGATTTATTACGCATCATATGGCCCTTAAACGTTGTAAGTAGTTCTCTTAAATAGAGCTGTTATCATGAAGTTTACTAATAAGTCCTTCAATTGAATCTTCTTCATTCGTTTTCTTTAAAAAGATACCTAGAATTTTGAATAAGTACTTACTACCTTCACACTATATGACGCTACACAACCTACATTTCTGTCTACCCTCATTCAGGCAAGTGTTTTATTACCCGTTTAGAAATAATTATATCTTTAGAAAGCCACCGAACGTCGAAACATTTAAAACAATGTGTGGGCGTGAAAAAATTAAATGCTATCCACCAGAATTAATTAATAACGACCCCCAAAGGAAAACTAACGATCGAGGGGGGCCGTTACAGACGTACCTATATTATATATTAGTATATAGTACTAGTACCTGGGCAACCGAGCGTTGCTCGGTTACATTTCAAACATTAACTACATTTTTTTAAACTTGTCTAAAAACAATAAACATTAACAAATTATATATAAACTTGAACATAAAAAAAAAACAAAAGTAAGTCAATGTGTGGGATTTGAACCCGTAACACTCTTTCTAGCAGTCCGCGTCTTTAACCGCTGAGCCAGACGAATAGCGCCCGGCGGAACGAAATTAGCAACCATATTCTACGTGAAAAAAACGCATGAAAACTCGAAATCACGCGTTTTCCTAAACATAAGACTAATTTAGATCGATTTTTTACCCCCAAAAACCTCCATATACCAATTATCAGCGAAATCGTTAGAGCCATTTCCGAGATCACAGAAATATACATATAAATAAATAAATATACAAGAATTGCTCGTTTAATGGTATAAGATATTAAGTTATAGCAAACTGCCCCAGACGATAGATATACAGTAATATATATATATGCTTTCGTGCCTTAAGAAATTATTATATATATTAATATATCTTGCTATATCTTTGCACGTAATATAAATATATAGCTCCGCTATTGGTCGCTTAAAGATAACTATAAAAATATATCCTAATGTAATGAGTCTATCGTAAGGTTCACAGAAACTTTACCAAATCGATAAGCCATATAAACATTAGACTTATTCCCGTAACTGTACACACAAAAAGGCTCCAAATCAACACGCTTGTAGGCGTTATCGCAACCGATCAGCGTTCCAACAAACTAAACTACTTACGGCTGGTCTGAACCAGTTCGGAGCAGAAAAATCCGGTTTCGTCCGCTCCTTTCTGGATAAAACACTCGCGAAACAGTCACAACACAAGTCACAAGCACTCACACTGTAAGGGATATGTTATTCGTGTTTTAATGGGGGAAAGATATTTAATACGCGTGACACCGCGGCGTCAATACGCGGACTGTGCGGCCATGACAGTTTTGGCTGGGGCACCGTACGCATGCGCTCTGCGAACCTTAAGGCCGCTTCCCATTGTTCGCCTGGATGAGGGTAGAAAATATAAAATAGAATTTAGAATATCAACTTAAATTGGAAGTGATGAAACCTTTTTAAGACCAATCCTTCAAACGATTTATTCAAAATGACGTCATTTATGAAATCGGGTCCCAATTTGTGACCCTATGAAGGGATTATAATGTAATTTGATGAACCGTTATGTTGTTATGTACTTAACTTTGTGTCAATGGAAGCGGGAATTAGAAAATAATTTACTATTTAATATCTTATAATAAAGAAGCGTGCCCATGTGAGCATATATTCATAAAAGCTCGCTATAAAAATACTAATATGGTACATATTTTAATCAATTAGGTTTTTCTATTATTCATATCAATATATAATATAATATAGTCCAGAACCGAAAACGAAGGATTTAATAATCTGCCCAAAAATATGCAAGATTTTTTTAAATTAACAGATAGTATCCCACTGCTGGGAAAAGGTCTCCCCCATCTTCTTCCAAATATCTCGAACGTGTGCCTCTACCAACCATTCCCTCTCAAACTGTCGCAAGTCGTCACAACAACGCTTCCGTCTTCGGGAGTCCACTTTGTTACCAAAGTGGCCCATCTTAACGTATATATCTTATATCTCATATGATGTATGTGTAAGTTACATGCTTTTAAAATCTGATGGGAAGGGAAACTGTCAAGACACAGAAAAAGGATACACGTACAGCGCTCTTGACGTTTCTAGACTACCCCGTCAGAGATAAAGACGTGATAATGTATCTGTCGCAGTTGAATTGTATAATCCGTGGTTATTCATCCGTGGTTATTCAAAAACTCTAGCTGTTTGGCAATACAGCTCGGTTATGTAAAACAGCTGAAAATAGTTCAGCTCAATTGTCAATGAGTTACATAATTACGTATGACAAAATAGCTAGCGTTGAGATAGCATATAGGGTTACCATAATTAAATAAACTGTGTTACCAAACAAAATAATATATGAGGGGACAATAGTTGTTCTTTATTATATTTATATTACTCATGGGATGGAAATAAAACCTCAATTCAACTCCTTACTAAATAATTAAGTCTCCAACAACATAAAACACCAATGAAGAATGATAAATCAGCTCGATGCAATTGGATTAGAAATATAGAAATTTTGTGAACCCGATAAAACTCAATGGCGCAGCGATTTCTTACGGCCAATTGATCCACGTGAACTTTCCATCTTGCCGGAAGGCGGGCGTCGAAATAACAATATGGGATTCAAGCTAAAGGTCTGCTTTATTCTTTTCAATCTTTTGCACTACGAAATCACAAACGATGCCCCCGATGTCTCTCGATAAAAACAGCTTAGTCCCGGAATGCGGCGAAGAATTTACCTCATGGGAGGCCATATTTGTTGTTATGACACTGACACTTCACAAGCCACAAGTAACAGAATTCCGAACTAATCGTTCTACAATCTTACGTTAGCTAGTTTGTTAAACGTAACACATTGGGCGATCCAGCTGACCGATTTTCAGCTATATTACAAAACCGAGCTGTAATGCTAAATAGCTAGAGTTTTTGAATAACAGCGAATTATACAATCCAACTGCAACATATCTATATTTATACTAAGTGTGTTTTTCGTTACGCAACAAATGTTTATTATTAAATAATATATCGACTTTGTGTCACAAGCTTTACCTATTTGCTTTTAAAAATTGCTCATAGCTAGCTACTTTTTATTTATTTATTTATATTTTGTCTATCATTGTTCATCAAAAACAAATGGTACAGAAACAATAGGCGACTCTAATATAAATAATATAAATCTCATTTAAATAATATGAATATAAATTAAAATTCAAATGTTAATTGATCTTTTCATGTACTTTTACACGTCAATAACTTTAGTTAAAACAATAAGGGTAATGTTTATTTAAATTAAAAAAAAATGCTACGGCTACCAGAAGAAAATTAATTAAAAATTGCTGTACAAACCACTCATCCTATTTAAATGCTCAAATTAAATTTTAATTAAAATTTCGGCACCATAATGCACAATGCATGAATCTTTCCCCTACGTCATTTTTTTTAATTTTAATAATCCGTATAGACACAGCCTAACATTCACCCTAACGCACCCCTGCTGGAATTTCCAACGTTATTTTGAGCTTTATGCTATAGGAAATAAGGACGGCAATATTCCATGGTGCAATATGGCCAAGGTAGATCAAATACCTCTCAACATTGGCCGAAGACAATGGTTATAGGCGCGGTGTGATTACTCAAGTAGATATATGTATAGAATATAGTATACCTACTCTAATTGTTAAGGGTTTACGTTCAGTACATATTGTAGCAGATATAGTAAGTACCTAAATAGGTCGTGAACAAAAAGGTATCATATTACACATCGTATAAATTTCCTATTTAGAAATATGTAACACTAGCTGGTGCCCGCGACTTCGTCTGCGCAGGATCGCACAATATCTTTATAAATTGTAGCCTATGTGTTATCTGATGTATAAGCTATATTATTGTAAAGTTTTATTAGAATCCATTCAGTAGTTTTTACGTGAAAGAGTAACAAACACCCATCCATACTTACAAACTTTCGCGTTAATAATATTAGTACAGATGAACGTGTATGTAAGGAGAGTAACCGTTGAAATAAAGTAGTATAATTTTCCAGCGCTCGTTTGTTTTACTTCTACCAGTTAGTTCAAACATCACATGACGACCCTGCCATCGCGACGCGTGTGTTAGGGCCAGCCGTCTGCAGACACCTATATAGGTTTAGCATCTACAGGTCTTTTTTGTCTCCACTGCAGGAGCACGACCCTCTTTACACTACTAAAGCCATACTTAGCCCGAGCAGGCAGGGGATTTGACCTACACTCTCCACGCTGTCCAGACGGATTGGAGAGGTCTCATTGATGTTTTTAAGCTTTGTTTAGCTTGAACATCACATGGCGACCCTGCCGTCGGGACGTGTGTGTTAGGCACGTTATGACCAGCCGTTGTAACTAATACGGACAGACACCGGTGACACTCCGGATAAAGTTGAAATTTTCACAGATGATGTATTTCTGTTGTCACTATAACAAAGACTGTAAACAAAAAAAAAAAAATATTTAAGTGGCTCCCAAACAACAAACGTGAGTTTTTATACATAATGGTACGGAAACCTTCGTGCGTGAGTCCGACTCGCATGTAGAATAAAGTCTTGCCCCCTTATTCATAAAAAATTACAAACGTGTGCTAAACCATACTTTAACTAAAAATATGTTTGGTCTCGTTCTTTCAATGTTAAATACTGCAAAAAAGAAAAGGGGCAACATATATTTTAACTAAAGTAGGTTTGGCATCATCAGATCTTTTTTGTCTCCATTGCTGGAGCACGACCCTCTCTGTACTACTAGAGCCATACTTGGTCAGAGCAGCCAGAGAATTTGACCTACACTCTCCACGCCGACCAGACGGATTGGAGAGGTCTCATTGATGTTTTTAAGCTTTATTTAGCTTGTATTTCCTAAGTCGCCTTCTACAACATCCACGGAAGTCTTGGAGTGGTTCTATTCTACTCTGCCGGAAACCACACAGCATAAAAATTGGTTTAGCAAACGGTTGTAAACTTACGTAGTAAAAAAAATTCTATGTCTATGGTTGTAAATATAATGAATATGAGGGTAAATGTATTCCAAACCCAATCTTTAGTTAGAGCAGTCAAATAACTTCCTTACCACAGGGACGCACTTGGCCACTTTGCCCAATCGCCGGAATAGTTCCTAAGGGCTGAGACGTCTGGACGAATTCCCGCCGGGACCCGGATATTTCAATATACAATGCCATTGCAAGGCCCTATCTTCCAGACCAATTGTAATTCGATAGGAAAACATTATTTTAGTCTGAAAATTACATGTAGGCTATTAAACTATCTAAAAACTTTTTTATCCAACGCATGGCCTATACTGACTCATATGGATGTGTGTATTATACATTTGAAACTTCCGTGAGAAATGCTCTACAAATCGGTCCAGTAGTATAAGAGTTGGTTAAATTAAAACAGATAAACACCATCCCATTTTTTACACCCACTTAAAATTTTCTTACAACTCAAAGGTTGGCCGGTAATGCATTTAACATTAAGTTCGCTTATTGTGCTACATATACAAATTGTATATTGTGCAATAAGATAAATTAAACTTTAAAAAATAGACGCTTTGGGGAGTTTGCATTCTTGCTTACTAGCTGTGCCCGTGGGCTTCGCTCCCCGTGGGAATTTCGGGATAAATGCTATCATAAGTCCTGCCCTGGATATCAAACTATATCCAAATCAAATTTCATTTAAATAGTTCAAAGTTAGTAGAAAGGTTTAGTGGTTGAAGCGTGAAGTGGTAACAAACAAACAAACAAACAAATATACAAGCTGACTTTCGTATTTATAATATTAGTAGGGTAAGTAGGATAGAAAGTAGGATAATATATCTATATCTGCTGCCTGAATCAAAATACTGCATAATAAAACAATAAATAGTTCCCGTGGGCTGTAAAAGGACAAATTCCCGCCGGGGCGCGGATATTTCAATATCTGCCATTCTAATGCGCCCAGTCCGCCCCTTGAGGAATGCCGTCCGGCCCTGGGCCCCTGACATCGCCATAATTTCGATATGAAAATTTTATTTATAGCTTTATTTGGAAAGGAAATGCTTTTTCCCCCTGTACAGGGTCTGACAAAATACTGAAACTATTTTAACACATTGCAGGACACTGACGGCTTAATTAATTGTTATTCTATTTTTCCTGACCGAGTGTCCAGCAATGTTAAGAGTGAATTTAATCCAAGTTACTGAACAACTTTCCCTAAAGAATATGTCATCATCAATTTTCAACCGACTTCAAAAAAAGGAGGAGGTTATCAATTCGACGTGTATATATGTTTTATGTATGTTACCTCATAACTCCGTCAAATATGAACCGATTTTAAAAAAATATGTTTCGTTTTAAAGAATGCATTGCAAGGTTGGTCCCATATAATTTTTTTTAAGATCGGAGAAAAGGTCTTGGAGCTGGAGACCGAAATACCTCAAAAAAGACAAAGTAGCTTAAATATTTGTGTATGTTACCTCATAACTTCGTCAAATACGAACAGATTTAAAAAATATATGTGTCCTTTTAAAGAATGCTTTGCAAGGTTGGTCCCATGTAATTTTTTTTAAGATTGAAGAAAAGGTCTTGGACCTGGAGACCGAAATACCTCAAAAAAGACAACTGTAGCTCAAATATTTGTGTATGTTACCTCATAACTTCGTCAAATACGAACAGATTTAAAAAATATATGTGTCCTTTTAAAGAATGCTTTGCAAGGTTGGTCCCATGTAATTTTTTTTAAGATCGGAGAAAAGATCTTTGAGCTGGAGACCGAAGTTCCTCAACAGACAACTGCAGCTCAAATATTAATAATACCTTCTTTTTTTCAACCGACTTCATGTATGCTCATATCACTTTCCGTCTAATGATTTCATGTTTGTTTGGAAGAATCTCTTATAAGATTAGTTTCTTATAATTTGAATGAAGATCTGATGAAGGGTTTTGGATCTGGAGAATAAAACTCCAGAAAGAAAGACAGCAAGTCTCTTGTAAAAAGTGCAAAGTTTATGATTTGTGTTTTTTTTAAATATATACCTACTGCAGATATATTTGTAGCATCTTGTGACAAGGTAACACAGCCGTCCACGATGCCAAGAGGAAAACAAGCATACGGCCCACTAGAGCAATATGTTATGTCATAAATCCGTTGGTTCAAGCGCATGGAACAGAGAAATCATCAGATCACAATACGCAGTCACGTAAATTTTTCTGTCTGTGGCTTCATATTTTTATTATTATCGCAGTATCAAATAAATAAATAAATATATAGGTACAAATCACACGGATAGAGCTAGCCACAAAGGAAGTTCGAAACTTGTGTTTTAGGTTACTAACTCAATGATACTATATTTAATTATAGAAATACATCTTATGCCGTTTACCTTCAAGTATATATATTTATATATATATAAAATGGCTTTAAGGATTTCGCTGAAAATTGGTATATAGGGGTTTTCGGGGGTTAACAATCGATCTAGATTAATCTTATGTTTGGGACAAATCACACGGATAGAGCTAGCCACAAAGGAAGTTCGAAACTTGTGTTTTAGGTTACTAACTCAATGATACTATATTTAATTATAGAAATACATCTTATGCCGTTTACCTTAAACGAGCAATTCTTGTAGGTATATATATTTATATATATATAAATTTCTGTGATCTCGAAAATGGCTTTAACGATTTCGCTGAAAATTGGTATATGGGGGTTTTCGGGGGTAAACAATCGATCTAGATAAATCTTATGTTTGGGAAAACGCGTGTTTTCGAGTTTTCGTGCGTTTTTCTTTCCACGCAGAATATGGTCACTAATTTCGTCGCGCCAGCCGCTATCCGTTTGGCTCAGCGGTTAAGGATGCAGACCGCTAGAAAGAGTGTTACGGGTTCGAATCCCACTCGGTGACTAACATTTGTTTTTTTTTATGTTCAAGTTTATCTATAATTTTTTATTTTGTATTGTTTTTAGACAAGTTTAAATATAATAAGGTTGAAATTTGTCGAGCGATCCGATCGGGCCATTCGGGCTAGTTTGATAACTATTTATTTATTATTTCCAGAAAAAAACATTCAGCATACAATAAATAAATGCAATGAGCTTAGTTCTCTGCCTGCTAAAAGATGTGAAATAATAACTTTTTAAAAAAAATAATAACCGACTTCAAATCGAAATGCACTAAAAAGCAAAAAATAATAATTATTTATATCAGATGACCCTGAAGTTCTGGGTAAAAAATCTCTATAATACTCATTATTTATTTGGAGTCGGTGCCAATCCAGGTACCTATTTAACATTGAAATCATTCTTGAAGTACTTTAGAATACGCCACGGGAATCGAAATAATGTGAAAAACGCATTTTATCTGCAAATAATATTACATTAGTAATTATTAATTTAAAATTGCCTAAGCCTCAACAACTCAAAAAAGAGCTCTATAGCAAAGAACACTCTCGATTGAATTACTTTTGTAACAAGAAAAAATCAAATTCGGTTCATCGATTTGGGAGCTACGGAGCTACGACGTGGTATTACTCGTACATGAACTGGACTCTGAGGCAGGAAGATTGGCACCGACTCCAAATAAATAATGAGTATTATAGAGATTTTTTACCCAGAACTTCAGGGTCATCTGATATAAATAATTATTATTTTTTGCTTTTTAGTGCATTTCGATTTGAAGTCGGTTATTATTTTTTTTTTAAAGTTATTATAAGAACTAGGTTCAGGATGGAACTAGGATGGAACATTTTAGGTTCTTGCTTGACCTCTTAGGCAAAGGAACATTTTCATTTACAAATTTTTTAAACCAGCAATACGTCTGGAAGATGTTCAGTCCTACTAAACTAATTTCCATAAACACAATTATCGAGAAACGAAAAAAAAATTGGCCTCCATCCATATCCCAGCGCTCAGCCAATGGATTTTGTATGGCGTGTTCCAATATACTTTTTTACAGAAACAAATTCAGTTCCAAGCTGTGCAATAAACCATCAATTTCCTGGTTTTAAAAGTTAGTGGTCATCTACTTCTTATTTCCGCCCGAGTTGAGGTAATGTTTCCGAATCTACTTGTCCGCCTGTCCCCTTATTTGTTGCAATGATTGATATCCCACGGGTAATTATCTAATAGACTTAGGTACTGGGAATTCGTTAGGAATGAAGGCGGTTATAGCCAGCAAAAGTAGGCCTGTGTCACTTCCCGTTTAGGTATAGAAAATATATCTACATTAGGTTTCCTCTATCTGGCAGAATCTTGATGCTCCGAATTTCATTTGGCATAACACACTTGGCAGAATCTTGTATACAAGAACATTTCAATACCATAAAAACTATTCAATATAATAATTGTTTGGCCGAATTTTTATGTCTAAATGTACAATAGCATACTTTTAAGATATCAAAATTATATCTAGTACAATTACCTTATTATATTACATATATATCATCATCATCGTCAGCTCTCAACTACCCACTGCTGGGCATAAGCCTCCTTTTGTCTGCGCCACTGAATCCTTTCCCTAGCCCTAGCTATCCAGTTTTTTCCACCAATCCGCTTGATATCATCGACTCACCTATCTGTCATATTAAGATCTTTTATTATGTGTTTTCTATAATTTTTTGTATTAATGACCTGGTCTTGGATGGCTATTGCAAATCCTTTGGTTTCAGGAAAAAGACTTCCATTAACTAGCCATTTTTAAGATGCGTGGATATCAATGTGTGCCTGCTCTAGGTCGTGTGGGTGTCTGCCATAAAGGACTTTTGCTTTCCACTGCAAAATTTTTGTCTTTTCGGCTTCTAATCCTGAAATTTTATTATCTATTGTATTTTCGGCGAGGTTTAACAGGGTATAATTGCAGTCACTTTCTGTTTTAGCTTTATGGATATTGCTAGAAGTAGCTTTCTGGAAGAAAGACGTTTTTAACCTATGTTTTTGGTTTTTCCATAGTTGTTTAATATCGGTTAGGCCCCTTCCTTCATTTATTCTTTTAATTGTCATTCCCCCTATTTGCAGCTTTTGGGTGATGGTGGTTGTGGTTGGTGAGAATTGTTCTAGTTTTAACTTCTCATTTATTGATATTTGTTTTGGACCGTTTTATTACTCCAAATCAGTATGTTAGTATTGGGCAGCGTATGTATTAATAGCTTTGGTAAGTGTTTTTAGTTGGCTTTTGCAAAGGGCTTGTACTCGTTTTTTATATTCGTTACTTAATGCTGTCTTTATAGTTGTGTGGTCTAGTTGTTTCGCTTGTTGGTATCCTAGATATTTATACAATTTATTCGGTTCTATGGCTGTTATTACTTGTCCCATATTACTTAGTTGTAAACTTTTCTGATTCTATTTTTCCTTTCTTTATATTTAAAGTTTTACATTTGTCCAATCCAAACTGCATGTGTATATCCTTGCTGAAAGTGGAAGTTATATCGGTTAAGTTTTTCATGTCTCTTGAAGAACTTGAGTATAGTTTTATATCATCCATATAGATTAGGTGAGATATATTGATATAATAAACTTTAAAATTATTGATACTTATAATTTAAAAGTTTATTTGAAAGTGTCATAAAAAACTCCTCTCCGCTGCCCTCCCCTCTGTCTGAACTGACCTTTTACTTCGGCTTACCCAACAGCAGCTACTCGTAAGTAGACATCAACCGCAAAATTTGCAATAAATCGCCCATTTTCCTGTTATAAACGTCTCTTATTTCCGCCCACATTGTAAGTGGAGGTAATGTTTCCGAGGCTATTTGTCCGCCTGTCCCCTTATTTGTGGGGAGATGATTGATTTTCTACGGAAACTATAATTCGTTAGGAAATAGTGAAGTGGTCACTAGTATAAATAACCGGCCAAGTCGTGTAGGGTAACGCGTAAACTTAGTTATTGACCGAGCGAGCGAAGCAAGCGAAGCGTCATTATACATATAAGTATATTCAGAATAATTTTTTAAAATGGTTGACTACATGTTTACTCAACATATTTATGCAACCGAGCGAGCGCAAAGCGTCTCCGTTTCAATTTGTATTGGCAAAAAAATATTTCGTTTGTCTGTCCGTGTGTTTACATCTGCAGCTTACATTTTTCGTGAAATTCTTATTTCCCGAGAAAACATTTCTATTATTATTTATTAGGTATATGTGTTGTTTTATTTAAGTAATTTTGCGTCGCTACCAAATCTCTATTTATGCTTATGGTTGACTGGGAGAAAGAGCTTTTAGAGTTAAGTCCGCCAATTGTAAACAATTGTATATTGTTGATCAATAAGGTATTATAAATAAATTATTCTATCTTACTTATTTCGATATACTTTTCGAAGCATGCTACCAAATTCATATGATAAACTAGCTCTTCGGGCGCTGCGCGGGCTGCAAGCAGCCCGCGGTTTTTCGTGCGTCTGTTGAGGTAGGGTAAGACATGTTTCCAGTTCAGAAAATGGGTAAAAACTGCAGTCAGTAAAAGAAACATCAAAATATGTGTGGGAGCGGCCATCTTGGATCCAAAAACTGATTGCAGTTTTGAGTTCCGCGGGGTGCTTTACCCCCATGTACAAAATTTCAGAACCCGACGAAGTCCCAGTGAGACGTTATAGACGAAATAAGTTTAATTTTCTAAAACCCAGACGCCATCTTGGATTCCAAAAAAAATATTGAATTTAGGTTTTTGGGGTCAAATTACATATAGATATCGATTTTCAGCCAAATCGCAAGCAGTTGACTTTCAGCCGCCATCTTGGATTTAAAAACAAAAAAAAAAGACGCTGCTCTTTGTGATAGTGGCTCGGGCTTCGCTCTCGCCCGCAGCTCGCCCTTCGGGCTCGCATCACTCGGCCTGCGGCCTCGTGAATATTACTTGTAGGGGGGGGGGGGGGGGGGGTCAAAGGGGGGAAGGGAGAGCTCGGGCTTCGCCCTCGCTCCGCAGCTCGGCCTGCGGCCTCGCAGGGACGCTTCGCTGCGCCAAGTTTTTTGGGAGGCCGTTTGTACGAAATTTGTATGGAGGGGAATTGTCCATGTATGGCGGCCATCTTGGATTTTGAAAAAAATCAAAAAACAAATGACGCTCGTCTAATTGCTTATAATCTTCTACATTATGGAAAAAAAATCACGCCCCTAACCTTAACCGTTTTTGCAGGCCGTACCCCTTCCACATCAGGTTTCCGCAGATCCTCAAATGTCAGATTTTTCTGGTACTCACTGGAGCACCCTCTATACGACCACACATAACCTAAACCCCACCAACCCCGCAACAGGGCAAACAACTCTGTCAGTGAGTGAGTCAGTCAGTGGTAATGTAGGTTTATATATTATAACTAGCTTTTCGGGCGCTGCGCGGGCTGCAAGCAGCCCGCGGTTCATCGTGGGGCTGTTGAGGTAGGCTAAGATATGTTTCCAGTTCAGAAAATGGGTAAGTTTGTATGGAGGAAAATTGTCCTTGTATGGCGGCCATCTTGGATTTTGAAAAAAATAAAAAAACAAATGACGCTCGTCAAATTGCCTATAATCTTCTACATTATGGAAAAAAAATCACGCCCCTAGCCTTAACCGTTTTTGCAGGACGTACCCCTTCCACATCAAGTTTCTGCAGATCCTCAAATGTCAGATTTTTCTGGTACTCCATTTAGCACCCTCTATACAACCACACATCAACCTAAACCCCACCAACCCCGCAACAGGGCAAACAACTATGTCAATGAGTCAGTCAGTCAGTGAGTGGTAATGTAGGTTTATATATTATAACTAGCTTTTCGGGCGCTGCGCGGGCTGCAAGCAGCCCGCGGTTCATCGTGGGGCAATAGAGGTAGGCTAAGATATGTTTCCAGTTCAGAAAATGGGTAAGTTTGTATGGAGGACAATTGTCGTTGTATGGCGGCCATCTTGAATTTTGGAAAAAATAAAAAAACAAATGACGGTCGTCAAATTGCTTACAACCCCCTACATTTTGGAAAAAAAATCACACCCCTAACACTAACCGTTTTCGCAGGCCGTACCCCTTCCACATCAGGTTTCTGCAAATCCTCAAATGTCAGATTTTTCTGGTACTCACTGGAGCACCCTCTATACGACCACACATCAACCTAAACCCCACCAACCCCGCAACAGGGCAAACAACCATGTCAATCAGTGAGTGAGTGAGTCAGTGGTAATGTAGGTTTATATATTATAACTAGCTTTTCGGGCGCTGCGCGGGCTGCAAGCAGCCCGCGGTTTTTCGTGCGGCTGTTGAGGTGGGCTAAAGAACATGTCCAGTTGAGAAAATGGGTAAAAACTGCAGTCAGTAAAGGAAACATCAAAATATGTGTGGGGGCGGCCATCTTGGATCGAAAATCTGATTACAGCTCCGAGTTCCGCGGGGCGCTTTACCCCTACAAGCAAAATTTCAGACCCCTACGAAGTCCCAGTGAGACGTTATAAACGAAATAAGTTTAATTTTCTAAAATCCAGACGCCATCTTGGATTCCAAAAAAACTGTCAAATTTGGATTTTTCGGCTCAAAATACATATAGATATCGATTTTCAGCCCAATCGCAAGCAGTTGACTTTCGGCGGCCATCTTGGATTTCCAAAATTAAAAAAAAAAGCGGCGCTTGTGGGAGTGGCTCGGGCTTCGCCCTCGCCCGCAGCTCGCCCTACGGGCTCGCATCACTCGGCCTACGGCCTCGTGAAAATTACTTGGATGGGGGGGGGGGGTCAAGGGGGGGGGGGGGAGTGGCTCGGGCTTCGCCCTCGCCCGCAGCTCGGCCTGCGGCCTCGCGGTGGAGGGCTTTCCTTTTGGTCTTTGGCCTCTGGCTGCGCCAAGTTACTTGGGGGGCCGTTTGTATGAATTTTGTATGGAGGGGAATTGTCCATGTATGGCGGCCATCTTGGATTTTGAAAAAAATCAAAAAACAAATGACGCTCGTCAAATTGCTTACAACCCCCTACATTTTGGAAAAAAAATCACGCCCCTAACCCCAACCGTTTTCGCAGGCCGTACCCCTTCCACATCAGGTTTCTGCAGATCCACAAATGTCAGATTTTTCTGGTACTCACTGGAGCACCCTCTATACGACCACACATCAACCTAAACCCCTACCACCCGGCAACAGGGCAAACAACTCTGTCAGTGAGTGAGTCAGTCAGTGGTAATGTAGGTTTATATATTATAATATAACTAGCTTTTTGGGCGCTGCGCGGGCTGCAAGCAGCCCGCGGTTTTTCGTGCGGCTGTTGAGGTGGGCTAAAGAACATGTCCAGTTGAGAAACTGGGTAAAAACTGCAGTCAGTAAAGGAAACATCAAAATATGTGTGGGGGCGGCCATCTTGGATCGAAAATCTGATTCCAGTTCCGAGTTCCGCGGGGCGCTTTACCCCCACATGCAAAATTACAGACCCCTACGAAGTCCCAGTGAGACGTTATAAACAAAATGAGTTTAATTTTCTAAAATCCAGACGCCATCTTGGATCCCAAAAAATCTGTCAAATTTGGATTTTTCGGCTCAAAATACATATAGATATCGATTTTCAGCCCAATCGCAAGCAGTTGACTTTCGGCGGCCATCTTGGATTTCCAAAATTAAAAAAAAAAGCGGCGCTTGTGGGAGAGGCTCGGGCTTCGCCCTCGCCCGCAGCTCGCCCTGCGGGCTCGCATCACTCGGCCTGCGGCCTCGTGAAAATTACTTGGAGGGGGGGGGGGGGGTCAAAGGTGGGGGGGGGAGTGGCTCGGGCTTCGCCCTCGCCCGCAAACTGATTTTGCGACTGATTGGTGACTCGGCCTGCGGCCTCGCGGTGGAGGGCTTTCCTTTTGGTCTCTGGCCTCTGGCTGCGCCAAGTTACTTGGGGGGCCGTTTGTATGAATTTTGTATGGAGGGGAATTGTCCATGTATGGCGGCCATCTTGGATTTTGAAAAAAATCAAAAAACAAATGACGCTCGTCAAATTGCTCACAAGCCCCTACATTTTCGAAAAAAAATCACGCCCCTAACCCCAACCGTTTTCGCAGGCCATACCCCTTCCACATCAGGTTTCCGCAAAACCTCAAATGTCAGATTTTTCTGGTACTCACTGGAGCACCCTCTGTACGACCGCACATCAACCTAAACCCCACCAACCCCGCAACAGGGCAAACAACTCTGTCAGTGAGTGAGTGAGTCAGTGGTAATGTAGGTTTATATATTATAACTAGCTTTTCGGGCGCTGCGCGGGCTGCAAGCAGCCCGCGGTTCATCGTGGGGCTGTTGAGGTAGACTAAAGAACATGTCCAGTTGAGAAAATGGGTAAAAACTGCAGTCAGTAAAGGAAACATCAAAATATGTGTGGGGGCGGCCATCTTGGATCGAAAATTTGATTCCAGTTCCGAGTTCCGCGGGGTGCTTTACCCCCATATGCAAAATTTCAGACCCCTACGAAGTCTAAGTTTAATTTTCTAAAATCCAGACGCCATCTTGGATTCCAAAAAAAATATTGAGTTTGGGTTTTTGGGGTCAAATTACATATAGATATCGATTTTCAGCCAAATCGCAAGCAGTTGACTTTCGGCGGCCATCTTGGATTTCCGAAATTTAAAAAAAAAGCGGCCCTTGTGGTTGTGGCTCGGGCTTCGCCCTCGCCCGCAGCTCGCCCTACGGGCTCGCATCACTCGACCTGCGGCCTCGTGAAAATTACTTGGAGGGGAGGGGGGGTCAAGGGGGGGGGAAGTGGCTCGGGCTTCGCCCTCGCCCGCAGCTCGGCCTGCGGCCTCGCGGGAGTGGCCTTTGGTTTTGGCTTTTGGCCTCTGGCTGCGCCTAGTTACTTGGGGTGGCCGTTTGTATGAAATTTGTATGGAGGAAAATTGTCCATGTATGGCGGCCATCTTGGATTTTGAAAAAAATTTAAAAACAAATGACGGTCGTCAAATTGCTTACAACCCCCTACATTTTGGAAAAAAAATCGCACCCCTATCCTCAACCGTTTTCGCAGGCCGTACCCCTTCCACATCAGGCTTCTGCAGATCCTCAAATGTCAGATTTTTCTGGTACTCACTGGAGCACTTTTTGGGTTCAAATTACATATAGATATCAATTTTCAGCCAAATCGGAGGCAGTTGACTTTTGGCGGCCATCTTGGATTTCCATAAATTAAAAAAAATGCGGCGCTTTTATGGTGGCTCGGGCTTCGCCCTCGCCCGCAGCTCGCCCTTCGGGCTCGCATCACTCAACCTCCGGCCTCGTGAAAATTACTTTTGGGGGAGGGGGGGGGGGGTCAAAGAGGGAGAGAGGGAGTGGCTCGGGCTACGCCCTCGCCCGCAGCTCGCCCTTCGGGCTCGCGTCACTCGGTCTCCGGCCTCGTGAAGATTACTTAATGGGGGGGATCCAAGGGGGAGGGGGGAGTGGCTCGGGCTTCGCCCTCGCCCGCAGCTCGGCCTGCGGCCTCGCGAGGGTGGCCTTTGCTTTTGGCGTTTGGCCTCTGGCTGCGCCTAGTTAGTTGGGGTGGCCGTTTGTATGAAATTTGTATGGAGGAAAATTGTCCTTGTATGGCGGCCATCTTGAATTTTGAAAAAATCAAAAACAAATGACGCTCGTCAAATTGCTTACAACCCTCTACATTTTGAAAAAAAAATCACGCCCCTAACCCTTACCGTTTTCGCAGGACGTACCCCTTCCACATCAGGTTTCCGCAGATCCTTAAATGTCAGATTTTTCTGGTACTCACTGGAGCACCCTCTGTACGACCACACATCAACCTAAACCCCACCAACCCCGCAACAGGGCAAACAACTATGTCAATCAGTCAGTGAGTGGTATTGTAGGTTTATATATTATAACTAGCTTTTCGGGCGCTGCGCGGGCTGCAAGCAGCCCGCGGTTCATCGTGGGGCTGTTGAGGTAGGCTAAGATATGTTTCCAGTTTAGAAAATGGATAAGTTTGTATGGAGGAAAATTGTCCTTGTATGGCGGCCATCTTGAATTTTGAAAAAAATAAAAAAACAAATGACGCTTGTCAAATTGCTCACAAGCCCTTACATTTTGGAAAAAAAATCACGCCCCCAACCCCAACCGTCTTCGCAGGCCGTACCCCTTCCACATCAGGTTTCCGCAGATCCTCAAATGTCAGATTTTTCTGGTACTCACTGGAGCACCCTCTATACGACCACACATCAACCTAAACCCCACCAACCCCGCAACAGGGCAAACAACCATGTCAATCAGTGAGTGAGTGAGTCAGTGGTATTGTAGGTTTATATATTATAATATAACTAGCTTTTCGGGCGCTGCGCGGGCTGCAAGCAGCCCGCGGTTCATCGTGGGGCTGTTGAGGTAGGCTAAGATATGTTTCCAGTTCAGAAAATGGGTAAGTTTGTATGAAGGAAAATTGTCCTTGTATGGCGGCCATCTTGGATTTTGAAAAATATCAAAAAACAAATGACGCTCGTCAAATTGCTTGCAACGCCCTACATTTTGAAAAAAAAATCACGCCCCTAACCCCAACCGTTTTTGCAGGCCGTACCCCTTCCACATCAGGTTTCTGCAGATCTTCAAATGTCAGATTTTTCTGGTACTCACTAGAGCACCCTCTATACGACCACACATCAACCTAAACCCCATCAACCCCGCAACAGGGCAAACAACTATGTCAATCAGTCAGTGAGTCAGTCAGTGGTAATGTAGGTTTATATATTATAACTAGCTTTTCGGGCGCTGCGCGGGCTGCAAGCAGCCCGCGGTTCATCGTGGGGCTGTTGAGGTAGACTAAGATATGTTTCCAGTTCAGAAAATGGGTAAGTTTGTATGGAGGAAAATTGTCCTTGTATGGCGGCCATCTTGGATTTTGAAAAAAAATAAAAAACAAATGACGGTCGTCAAATCGCTTACAACCCCCTACATTTTGGAAAAAAAATCACGCCCCTAACCCCAACCGTCTTCGCAGGCCGTACCTCTTCCACATCAGGTTTCTGCAAATCCTCAAATGTCAGATTTTTCTGGTACTCACTGGAGCACCCTCTATACGACCCTACATCAACCTAAACCCCACAAACCCCGCAACAGGGCAAACAACTATGTCAATCAGTCAGTGAGTCAGTCAGTGGTAATGTAGGTTTATATATTATAACTAGCTTTTCGGGCGCTGCGCGGGCTGCATGCAGCCCGCGGTCTTTCGTGCGGCTGTTGAGGTAGGGTAAGACATGTTTCCAGTTCTGAAAATGGGTAAAAACTGCAGTAAGTATGGGAAACATCAAAATATGTGTGGGGGCTGCCATCTTGGATCTAAAATTTGATTCCAGTTCCGAGTTCCGCGGGGTGCTTTACCCCCACGTGCAAAATTTCAGAACCCTACGAAGTTCCAGTGAGACGTTATAAACGAAATAAGTTTAATTTTCTAAAATCCAGACGCCATCTTGGATTCAAAAAAAAATATTGAATTAAGGTTTCTGGGGTCAAATTACATAAAGATATCGATTTTCAGCCAAATCGCAAGCAGTAGACATTCGGCGGCCATCTTGGATTTCCAAAAATTTAAAAAAAACGTGGCGCTTGTGTGGTGGCTCGGGCTTCGCCCTCGCCCGCAGCTCGCCCTGCGGGCTCGCATCACTCGGCCTCCGGCCTCGTGAAATTACTTGGGGGGGGGGGGGGGGGTCAAAAAGAGGGGGGGGAGCTCGGCCTTCGGCCTCGCCCCGCAGCTCGGCCTGCGGCCTCGCGGGCGGACTTTCCTTTTAGCCTTTGGCCTCTGCTGCGCCAAGTTACTTAGGGGCCCGTTTGTATGAATTTTGTATGAAGGTGAAATATACATGTATGGCGGCCATCTTGCATTTTGAAAAAAATAAAAAAACAAATGACGCTCTTCAAATTGCTTATAATCTTCTACATTATGGAAAAAAAATCACGCCCCTAACCTTAATAGTTTTTGCAGGCCATACCCCTTCCACATCAGGTTTCTGCAGATCTTCAAATATCAGATTTTTCTGGTACTCACTGGAGCACCCTCTATACGACCGCACATCAACTTAAACCCCACCAACCCCGCAACAGGGCAAACAACTATGTCAATCAGTGAGTCAGTCAGTGGTATTGTAGGTTTATATATTATAACTAGCTTTTCGGGCGCTGCGCGGGCTGCAAGCAGCCCGCGGTCTTTCGTACGGCTGTTGAGGTAGGGTAAGACATGTTTCCAGTTCAGAAAATGGGTAAAAACTGCAGTCAGTATGGGAAACATCAAAATATGTGTGGGGGCGGTCATCTTGGATCTAAAATTTGATTCCAGTTCCGAGTTCCGCGGGGTGCTTTACCCCCACATGCAAAATTTCAGACCGCTACGAAGTCCCAGTGAGACGTTATAAACGAAATAAGTTTAATTTTCTAAAGTCCAGACGCCATCTTGGATTCCAAAAAAAATATTAAATTTGGGTTTTTGGGGTCAAATTACATATAGATATCGATTTTCAGCCAAATCGCAAGCAGTTGACTTTCGGCGGCCATCTTGGATTTCCAAAAAAAAAAAAGACGCTGCGCTTTGTGATAGTGGCTCGGGCTTCGCCCTCGCCCGCAGCTCGCCCTTCGGGCTCGCATCACTCGGCCTACGGCCTCGTGAAAATTACTTCTAGGGGGGTGGGGGGGGGTGTCAAAGGGGGGGGGAGGGGGAGCTCGGGCTTCGCCCTCGCTCCACAGCTCGGCCTGCGGCCTCGCGGGGGCGCTTCGCCTTCGGCCTTCGGCCTCAGGCTTCGCCAAGTTACTTGGGGGGCTGTTTGTATGAAATTTGTATGGAGGGGAATTGTCCATGTATGGCGGCCATCTTGAATTTTGAAAAAAATAAAAAAACAAATGACGCTCGTCAAATTGCTTACAACCCCCTACATTTTGGAAAAAAAATCACGCCCCCAACCCCATCCATCTTCGCAGGCCGTACCCCTTCCACGTCACGTTTCTACAGATCCTCAAATGTCCGATTTTTCTGGTACTCACTGGAGCACCCTCTATACGACCACACATCAACCTAAACCCCACCAACCCCGCAACAGGGCAAACAACTATGTCAATCAGTCAGTGAGTGGTATTGTAGGTTTATATATTATAATATAACTAGCTTTTCGGGCGCTGCGCGGGCTGCAAGCAGCCCGCGGTTTTTCGTGCGGCTATTGAGGTAGGCTAAATAACATGTCCAGTTGAGAAAATGGGTAAAAACTGAAGTCAGTAAAGGAAACATCATAATATGTGTGGGGGCGGCCATCTTGGATCCAAAATCGGAATGCAGTTTCGAGTTCCGCGGGGTGCTTTACCCCCACATGCAAAATTCGAAGTCCCAGTGAGACGTTATAAAAGAAATAAGTTTAATTTTCTAAAATAAAGACGCCATCTTGGATTCCAAAAAAAATATTGAATTTAGGTTTTTGGGGTCAAATTACATATAGATATCGATTTTCAGCCAAATCGCAAGCAGTTGACTTACGGCGGCCATCTTGGATTTCCAAAAAAAAAAAAGACGCTGCGCTTTGTGATAGTGGCTCGGGCTTCGCCCTCGCCCGCAGCTCGCCCTTCGGGCTCGCATCACTCGGCCTGCGGCCTCGTGAAAATTACTTGTAGGGGGGGGGTCAAGGGGGGGGGGGGGGAAGGGAGAGCTCGGGCTTCGCCCTCGCTCCGCAGCTCGGCCTGCGGCCTCGCGAAGGCGCTTCGCCTTCGGCCTTCGGCCTCAGGCTGCGCCAAGTTACTTGGAATGTTTGTATGAAATTTGTATGGAGGGAAATTGTCCATGTATGGCGGCCATCTTGAATTTCGAAAAAAAACAAAAAACAAATGACGGTCGTCAAATTGCTTATAATCTTCTACATTATGGAAAAAAAATCACGCCCCTAACCTTAACCGTTTTTGCAGGCCGTACCCCTTCCACATCAGGTTTCTGCAAATCCTCAAATGTCAGATTTTTCTGGTACTCACTGGGGCACCCTCTATACAACCACACATCAACCTAAACCCCACCAACCCCGCAACAGGGCAAACAACTATGTCAATCAGTCAGTCAGTCAGTGGTAATGTAGGTTTATATATTATAATATAACTAGCTTTTCGGGCGCTGCGCGGGCTGCAAGCAGCCCGCGGTTCATCGTGGGGCTGTTGAGGTAGGTTAAAATATGTTTCCAGTTTACAAAATGGGTAAGTTTGTATGAGGAGAAATTGTCCATGTATGGCGGCCATCTTGGATTTTGAAAAAAATCAAAAAACAAATGACGGTCGTCAAATTGCTTATAATCTTCTACATTATGGAAAAAAAATCACGCCCCTAACCTTAATAGTTTTTGCAGGCCATACCCCTTCCACATCAGATTTCCGCAAATCCTCAAATGTCAGATTTTTCTGGTACTCACTGGAGCACCCTCTATACGACCACACATCAACCTAAACCCCACCGACCCCGCAACAGGGCAAACAACCATGTCAATCAGTGAGTGAGTCAGTGAGTGGTAATGTAGGTTTATATATTATAATATAACTAGCTTTTCGGGCGCTGCGCGGGCTGCAAGCAGCCCGCGGTTTATCGTGGGGCTGTTGAGATAGGCTAAGATATGTTTCCAGTTCAGAAAATGGGTAAGTTTGTATGGAGGACAATTGTCGTTGTATGGCGGCCATCTTGAATTTTGAAAAAAATAAAAAAACAAATGACGGTCGTCAAATTGCTTACAACCCCCTACATTTTGGAAAAAAAATCACACCCCTAACCCTAACCGTTTTTGCAGGCCGTACCCCTTCCACATCAGGTTTCTGCAAATCCTCAAATGTCAGATTTTTCTGGTACTCACTGGAGCACCCTCTATATGACCACACATCAACCTAAACCCCACCTACCCCGCAACAGGGCAAACAACCATGTCAATCAGTGAGTCAGTCAGTGAGTGGTAATGTAGGTTTATATATTATAACTAGCTTTTCGGGCGCTGCGCGGGCTGCAAGCAGCCCGCGGTTTATCGTGCTGCTGTTGAAGTAGGCTAAGACATGTTTTCAGTTCAGAAAATGGGTAATTTTGTATGGAGGAAAATTGTCCTTGTATGGCGGCCATCTTTAATTTTGAAAAAAAATCAAAAAACAAATGACGTTCGTCAAATTGCTTATAATCTTCTATATTATGGAAAAAAAATCACACCCCTAACCCCAACCGTCTTCGCAGGCCGTACCCCTTCCACATCAGGTTTCTGCAGATCTTCAAATGTCAGATTTTTCTGGTACTCACTGGAGCACCCTCTATACGACCACACATCAACCTAAACCCCACCAACCCCGCAACAGGGCAAACAACTATGTCAATCAGTCAGTCAGTCAGTCAGTGGTAATGTAGGTTTATATATTTTATATATTATAACTAGTGTTTCGGGCGCTGCGCGGCCTGCAAGCAGCCCGCGGTTCATCGTGGGGCTGTTGAGGTAGGCTAAGATATGTTTCCAGTTCAGAAAATGGGTAAGTTTGTATGGAGGAAAATTATCCATGTATGGCGGCCATCTTGAATTTTGAAAAAAAAAAAAAACAAATGACGTTCGTCAAATTGCTTACAACCCTCCACATTCTGGAAAAAAAATCACGCCCCTAACCCTAACCGTTTTTGCAGGCCGTACCCCTTCCACATCAGGTTTCTGCAAATCCTCAAATGTCAGATTTTTCTGGTACTCACTGGAGCACCCTCTATACGACCGCACATCAAACTAAACCCCACCAACCCCGCAACAGGGCAAACAACTATGTCAATCAGTCAGTGAGTCAGTGGTATTGTAGGTTTATATATTATAATTATAACTAGCTTTTCGGGCGCTGCGCGGGCTGCAAGCAGCCCGCGGTCTTTCGTGCGGCTGTTGAGGTAGGCTAAAATATGTTTCCAGTTCAGAAAATGGGTAAAAACTGCAGTCAGTATGGGAAACATCAAAATATGTGTGGGGGCGGCCATCTTGGATCTAAAATTTGATTCCAATTCCGAGTACCGCGGGGTGCTTTACCCCCACATGCAAAATTTCAGACCCCTACGAAGTCCCAGTGAGACGTTATAAACGAAGTTAGTTATATTTTCTAAAGTCCAGACGCCATCTTGGATTCCAAAAAAAATATTGAATTTAGGTTTTTGGGGTCAAATTACATATAGATATCGATTTTCAGCCAAATCGCAAGCAGTTGACTTTCGGCGGCCATCTTGGATTTCCAAAAAAAAAAAAAAAGACGCTGCGCTTTGTGATAGTGGCTCGGGCTTCGCCCTCGCCCGCAGCTCGCCCTTCGGGTTCGCGTCACTCGGCCTGCGGCCTCGTGAAAACTACTTGAAGGGGGGGTTAAAAGGGGGGGGGGGGGGGAGGGAGAGCTCGGGCTTCGCCCTCGCTCCGCAGCTCGGCCTGCGGCCTCGCGAGGGCGCTTCGCCTTCGGCCTTCGGCCTCAGGCTGCGCCAACGTTACTTGGAATGTTTGTATGAAATTTGTATGGAGGGAAATTGTCCATGTATGGCGGCCATCTTGAATTTCAAAAAAAAACAAAAAACAAATGACGGTCGTCAAATTGCTTATAATCTTCTACATTATGGAAAAAAAATCACGCCCCTAACCTTAACCGTTTTTGCAGGCCGTACCCCTTCCACATCAGGTTTCTGCAGATCCTCAAATGTCAGATTTTTCTGGTACTCACTGGGGCACCCTCTATACGACCACACATCAACCTAAACCTCACCAACCCCGCAACAGGGCAAACAACTATGTCAATCAGTCAGTCAGTCAGTCAGTGGTAATGTAGGTTTATATAAATTTTATATATTATAACTAGTGTTTCGGGCGCTGCGCGGCCTGCAAGCAGCCCGCGGTTCATCGTGGGGCTGTTGAGGTAGGCTAAGATATGTTTCCAGTTCAGAAAATGGGTAAGTTTGTATGGAGGAAAATTATCCATGTATGGCGGCCATCTTGAATTTTGAAAAAAAAAAAAAACAAATGACGTTCGTCAAATTGCTTACAACCCTCCACATTCTGGAAAAAAAATCACGCCCCTAACCCTAACCGTTTTTGCAGGCCGTACCCCTTCCACATCAGGTTTCTGCAAATCCTCAAATGTCAGATTTTTCTGGTACTCACTGGAGCACCCTCTATACGACCGCACATCAAACTAAACCCCACCAACCCCGCAACAGGGCAAACAACTATGTCAATCAGTCAGTGAGTCAGTGGTATTGTAGGTTTATATATTATAACTAGCTTTTCGGGCGCTGCGCGGGCTGCAAGCAGCCCGCGGTTTATCGAGGGGCTGTTGAGGTAGGCTAAGATATGTTTCCAGTTCAGAAAATGGGTAAGTTTGTATGGAGGAAAATTGTCCTTGTATGGCGGCTATCTTGAATTTTGAAAAAAATAAAAAAACAAATGACATTCTTCAAATTGCTTATAACCCCCTACATTTTGGAAAAAAAATCACGCCCCTAACCCTAACCGTTTTCGCAGGCCGTACCACTTCTACATCAGGTTTCCGCAGATCCTCAAATGTCAGATTTTTCTGGTACTCCGTTTAGCACCCTCTATACGACCGCACATCAACCTAAACCCCACCGACCCCGCAACAGGGCAAACAACTATGTCAATCAGTCAGTCAGTCAGTGAGTGGTAATGTAGGTTTATATATTATAACTAGCTTTTCGGGCGCTGCGCGGGCTGCAAGCAGCCCGCGGTTCATCGTGGGGCTGTTGAGGTAGGCTAAGATATGTTTCCAGTTCAGAAAATGGGTAAGTTTGTATGGAGGAAAATTGTCCTTGTATGGCGGCCATCTTGGATTTTGAAAAAAAACAAAAAACAAATGACGGTCGTCAAATTGCTTATAATCTTCTACATTATGGAAAAAAAATTACGCTCCTAACCTTAACCGTTTTTGCAGGCCATACCCCTTCCACATCAGGTTTCCGCAGATCCTCAAATGTCAGATTTTTCTGGTACTCACTGGAGCACCCTCTATACGACCACACATCAACCTAAACCCCACCAACCCCGCAACAGGGCAAACAACCATGTCAATCAGTGAGTGAGTCAGTGAGTGGTATTGTAGGTTTATATATTATAACTAGCTTTTCGGGCGCTGCGCGGGCTGCAAGCAGCCCGCGGTTGATCGTGGGGCTGTTGAGGTAGGCTAAGATATGTTTCCAGTTCAGAAAATGGGTAAGTTTGTATAGAGGAAAATTGTCCTTGTATGGCGGCCATCTTGGATTTTGAAAAAAATCAAAAAACAAATGACGGTCGTCAAATTGCTTATAATCTTCTACATTATAGAAAAAAAATCACGCCCCTAACCCCAACCGTTTTCGCAGGCCGTACCCCTTCCACATCAGGTTTCCGCAGATCTTCAAATGTCAGATTTTTCTGGTACTCACTGGAGCACCCTCTGTACGACCACACATCAACCTAAACCCCACCAACCCCGCAACAGGGCAAACAACTATGTCAATCAGTCAGTGAGTGGTATTGTAGGTTTATATATTATAATATAATTATAATAATATAATTATAACTAGCTTTTCGGGCGCTGCGCGGGCTGCAAGCAGCCCGCGGTCTTTCGTGCGGCTGTTGAGGTAGGCTAAAATATGTTTCCAGTTCAGAAAATGGGTAAAAACTGCAGTCAGTATGGGAAACATCAAAATATGTGTGGGGGCGGCCATCTTGGATCTAAAATTTGATTCCAATTCCGAGTACCGCGGGGTGCTTTACCCCCACATGCAAAATTTCAGACCCCTACGAAGTCCCAGTGAGACGTTATAAACGAAGTTAGTTATATTTTCTAAAGTCCAGACGCCATCTTGGATTCCAAAAAAAATATTGAATTTAGGTTTTTGGGGTCAAATTACATATAGATATCGATTTTCAGCCAAATCGCAAGCAGTTGACTTTCGGCGGCCATCTTGGATTTCCAAAAAAAAAAAAAAAAGACGCTGCGCTTTGTGATAGTGGCTCGGGCTTCGCCCTCGCCCGCAGCTCGCCCTTCGGGTTCGCGTCACTCGGCCTGCGGCCTCGTGAAAACTACTTGAAGGGGGGGTTAAAAGGGGGGGGGGGGGGGAGGGAGAGCTCGGGCTTCGCCCTCGCTCCGCAGCTCGGCCTGCGGCCTCGCGAGGGCGCTTCGCCTTCGGCCTTCGGCCTCAGGCTGCGCCAACGTTACTTGGAATGTTTGTATGAAATTTGTATGGAGGGAAATTGTCCATGTATGGCGGCCATCTTGAATTTCAAAAAAAAACAAAAAACAAATGACGGTCGTCAAATTGCTTATAATCTTCTACATTATGGAAAAAAAATCACGCCCCTAACCTTAACCGTTTTTGCAGGCCGTACCCCTTCCACATCAGGTTTCTGCAGATCCTCAAATGTCAGATTTTTCTGGTACTCACTGGGGCACCCTCTATACGACCACACATCAACCTAAACCTCACCAACCCCGCAACAGGGCAAACAACTATGTCAATCAGTCAGTCAGTCAGTCAGTGGTAATGTAGGTTTATATATTATAACTAGCTTTCCGGGCGCTGCGCGGGCTGCAAGCAGCCCGCGGTTCATCGTGGGGCTGTTGAGATAGGCTAAGATATGTTTCCAGTTCAGAAAATGGGTAAGTTTGTATGGAGGACAATTGTCGTTGTATGGCGGCCATATTGAATTTTGAAAAAAATAAAAAAACAAATGACGGTCGTCAAATTGCTTACAACCCCCTACATTTTGGAAAAAAAATCACACCCCTAACCCTAACCGTTTTCGCAGGCCGTACCCCTTCCACATCAGGTTTCTGCAAATCCTCAAATGTCAGATTTTTCTGGTACTCACTGGAGCACCCTCTATACGACCACACATCAACCTAAACCCCACCAACCCCGCAACAGGGCAAACAACTATGTCAATCAGTCAGTCAGTGAGTGAGTGGTAATGTAGGTTTATATATTATAACTAGCTTTTCGGGCGCTGCGCGGGCTGCAAGCAGCCCGCGGTTTTTCGTACAGCTGTTGAGGTAGGCTAAATAACATGTACAGTTGAGAACATGGGTAAAAACTGCGGTCAGTAAAGGAAACATCATAATATGTGTGGGGGCGGCCATCTTGAATCTAAAATCTGATTCCAGTTCCGAGTTCCGCGGGGTGCTTTACCCCCATGTATAAAATTTCAGACCCCTACGAAGTCCCAGTGAGACGTTATAAACGAAATAAATTAAATCTTCTAAAATCTAGACGCCATCTTGGATTCCAAAAAAATATTAAATTTAGATTTTTAGGCTCAAACTACATATATATATCGATTTTCAGCCAAATCGCAAGCAGTTGACTTTCGGCGGCCATCTTGGATTTTCAAAAATTAAAAAAAATTTACTGCGCTTGGGGAAGTGGCTCGGGCTTCGCCCTCGCCCGCTGCTCGCCCTTCGGGCTCGCGTCACTCGGCCTCCGGCCTCGTGAAAATTACTTGCGGGGGGAGGGGGGGGTAAAAAGGAGGGGAAGCTGTGGGAGTGGCTCGGGCTTCGCCCTCGCCCGCAGCTCGCCCTTCGGGCTCGCATCGCTCGGCCTTCGGCCTCGTGAAGATTACTTAGGGGGGGATCCAAGGGGGAGGGGGGGAGTGGCTCGGGCTTCGCCCTCGCCCGCAGCTCGGCCTGCGGCCTCGCGGGAGTGGCCTTTGCTTTTGGCTTTTGGCCTCTGGCTGCGCCTAGCTACTTGGGATGGCCTTGGGAAAGTTTGTATGAAATTTGTATGGAGGAAAATTGTCCTTGTATGGCGGCCATCTTGGATTTTGAAAAAAATAAAAAAACAAATGACGCTCGTCAAATTGCTCACAACCCCCTACATTTTGGAAAAGAAATCACACCCCTAACTCTAATCGTTTTTGCAGGCCGTACCCCTCCCACATCAGGTTTCCGCAGATCCTCAAATGTCAGATTTTTCTGGTACTCACTGGAGCACCCTCTATACGACCGCACATCAACCTAAACCCCACCAACCCCGCAACAGGGCAAACAACTCTGTCAGTGAGTCAGTCAGTGGTAATGTAGGTTTATATATTATAACTAGCTTTTTGGGCGCTGCGCGGGCTGCAAGCAGCCCGCGGTCTTTCGTACGGCTGTTGAAGTAGGCTAAGACATGTTTCCAGTTCAGAAAATGGGTAAGTTTGTATGGAGGAAAATTGTCCATGTATGGCGGCCATCTTGGATTTTGATAAAAATAAAAAAACAAATGACGTTCGTCAAATTGCTTACAACCCTCCACATTCTGGAAAAAAAGTCACGCCCCTAACCCCAACCGTTTTTGCAGGCCGTACCCCTTCCACATCAGGTTTCTGCAAATCCTCAAATGTCAGATTTTTCTGGTACTCACTGGAGCATCCTCTATACGACCACACATCAACCTAAACCCCACCAACCCCGCAACAGGGCAAACAACCATGTCAATCAGTGAGTCAGTCAGTGAGTGGTAATGTAGGTTTATATATTATAATTATAACTAGCTTTTTGGGCGCTGCGCGGGCTGCAAGCAGCCCGCGGTCTTTCGTGCAGCTGTTGAGGTAGGGTAAGACATGTTTCCAGTTCAGAAAATGGGTAAAAATTGCAGTCAGTAAAGGAAACATCATAATATGTGTGGGGGCGGCCATCTTGGATCCAAAATCGGAATGCAGTTTCGAGTTCAGCGGGGTGCTTTACCCCCACATGCAAAATTTCAGACCCCTACGAAGTCCCAGTGAGACGTTATAAAAGAAATAAATTTAATTTTCTAAAATCCAGACGCCATCTTGGATTCCAAAAAAAATATTGAATTTAGGTTTTTAAGGTCAAATTACATATAGATATCGATTTTCAGCTAAATCGCAAGCAGTTGACTTACGGGGATCATCTTGGATTTCCAAAAAAAAAAGAAGCTGCGCTTTGTGATAGTGGCTCGGGCTTCGCCCTCGCCCGCAGCTCGCCCTTCGGGCTCGCATCACTCGGCCTGCGGCCTCGTGAAAATTACTTGAAGGGGGGGGGGGGGGGGGGGGGGGGTCAAAGGGGGGGGGGAGCTCGGGCTTCGCCTTCGCTCCACGGCTCGGCCTTCGGCCTCAGGCTGCGCCAAGTTACTTGGGGGGGCCGTTTGTATGAAATTTGTATGGAGGGGAATTGTCCATGTATGGCGGCCATCTTGAATTTTGAAAGAAATCAAAAAACAAATGATGCTCGTCAAATTGCTTGCAGCCCCCCACACTTTGGAAAAAAAATCACGCCCCCAACCCCAACCGTCTTTGCAGGCCGTACCCCTTCCACATCAGGATTCCGCAGATCCTCAAATGTCAGATTTTTCTGGTACTCACTGGAGCACCCTCTATACGACCGCCCATCAACCTAAACCCCGCCAACCCCGCAACAGGGCAAACAACTATGTCAATCAGTAAGTGAGTCAGTGGTATTGTAGGTTTATATATTATAACTAGCTTTTCGGGCGCTGCGCGGGCTGCAAGCAGCCCGCGGTTCATCGTGGGGCTGTTGAGGTAGGCTAAGATATGTTTCCAGTTCAGAAAATGGGTAAGTTTGTATGGAGGAAAATTGTCCTTGTATGGCGGCCATCTTGGATTTTGAAAAAAAATAAAAAACAAATGACGATCGTCAAATTGCTTACAACCCCCTACATTTTGGAAAAAAAAACACACCCCTAACCCTAACCGTTTTCGCAGGCCGTACCCCTTCCACATCAGGTTTCTGCAGATCTTCAAATGTCAGATTTTTCTGGTACTCACTGGAGCACCCTCTATACGACCACATATCAACCTAAACCCCACCAACCCCGCAACAGGGCAAACAACTATGTCAATCAGTGAGTGAGTGGTATTGTAGGTTTATATATTATAACTAGCTTTTCGGGCGCTGCGCGGGCTGCAAGCAGCCCGCGGTCTTTCGTGCGGCTGTTGAGGTAGGGTAAGACATGTTTCCAGTTCAGAAAATGGGTAAGTTTGTATGGTGAGAAATGGTCCTTGTATGGCGGCCATCTTGGATTTTGAAAAAAATTAAGAAACAAATGACGTTCGTCAAATTGCTTACAACCCCCTACATTTTGGAAAAAAAATCACACCCCTAACCCTAACCGTTTTCGCAGGCCGTACCCCTTCCACATCAGGTTTCTGCAGATCTTCAAATGTCAGATTTTTCTCGTACTCACTGGAGCACCCTCTATACGACCACACATCAACCTAAACCCCACCAACCCCGCAACAGGGCAAACAACTATGTCAATCAGTGAGTCAGTGAGTCAGTGGTAATGTAGGTTTATATATTATAATTATATAATATAATACCTAGTTATGAAAATATAAAGCTTCATAAAAAATAAAACCAGAATAGGGAGCTATAGTTAGCTTCTTTATATCTAGAAACTTCTATACGTAGCTTTAAGAAAGCCTCTCGTTTGCCGCCTTTTGTTTCAGCACAAAGCCAGGCCGGGTTTACCCGGCTCATGTCTAGACTCAGCCTAATAACTGTATGACTATCTAACTACGTAGAGTTTTCCTTACGAGAGACACGTAAACTAAACTTTGGAAAAAATATTTTTCCCGATGTTTAATTAATGTAAGTACTTACTTCTTCTATGGTCTGAGAGAAAAGAAAAGCTTACACTGAGCGAAAATCTAACAAAAATACACTAATTTTTACTAAAATATTTATAAATCCGAGGACAACAAAGTTGTAATAATTAAAAAATTATTTTAGTAAATTTAATTAGTAATTATTATAAGTTAAATTTTTGTAATTTCAAGAGTTCATTAGTAATATAGAAAATGATGACGTCACAGGTAAATACTAACTGTTTTGTAATTTTAAGAGCCCATTTGTAATATAGAAAATGATGACGTCATAGGTAAATACTAATCGTTTTGTATTTATTTATTTTGAGTAATTTATGTTGTAGTTCAGTAATTACAGGTGTTACAAAAAAAGGGTGTAAGACTGAATGAGGCAAGGTAAGGGTTTTACTTGGTTGGTGCAATTAAATACTTATTTAACTATTTTTCACTATTTCCACCACGGAAAGAGACTGTATATACCTAACACTTATACACAACCGACAACTTGATCGATTCAGTAAATCCATAATTACGAACAAATTGAGAATATTTTTACTAAATCGATCAAATTTTCTGATTATATAATAACTACATGAAAAATTGCTTGAATTGCTAAACTGGTGTTATCTCGACCGCGTGCAATAACTAAATGGCAGACATTTGGCGGTGGGTTCCGGCACCCGCGCCCTGTGACAAGAGTGCTGCGTCTTTGGGATTACTAATCTAAATGGTTGGTTGGAATTATAAAACGCAATTTAGTTTTTAACAAGTGTACATTAGTAATTTGAAGTAAATCATAAGATTAAATTACAAAAGTTTGTAATGTTACCATGTACTAAAACCATTTCTTAAAACTATAATTTATCTTTTTAATAAATACTAAATAGGTTTGTAAAAATTACAACTTTAATCGTAAATTTACTAAGATTTGTAAAAACAAATAAAATGTGTAATATTTTACATATACAAATACTTATTTTTAGAAAATACAATTACAATTACTAAGATTTTAATTATAAATAATAATTGTTGCAAAAACAGCAAAAGTTTTGTAAATAATACTAAAACTGCAAAATACAAAGCAGTTTCTTAATTTTTGGTGGTCTCTTTTTTCTCCGTGTAAAATGTAGCAGCTGCTTCTCTTCCCACGCAGATTCCACATCTAAACCTGCTCAAGGGAATGGGCGAGATTTAAATCATGTCAATATGCGATGCGGCTAGCAAACCATCAATATTTTACCTCGCCTTTTTCCATCCCATTACACTAAGCGTGGCCTTTGGGTCTTATTACAGTCCTGGGCTCTGTCTAACCCATCACGGATAAAGACGTGAATTGCACACCACTTTGCTTTGCTTGTTGCTTCACTTGATCTGTGTTTATACATGCATATAAACAGACCAAGTTAAAAAACCTGTGTTTATAAATACACAGACATAAATCAGAAAGTATTCATTAATTAGATTTTTACGACAAAGTTAATAATGGTTTAACTAATTAATTACTAAACTAATTTATCATCATCATCATATCAGCCACAGGAAGTCCACTGCTGGACATAGACCTCCCCCAAGGATTTACAAACGACCGATCGAAACCGGCCTGCATCCATCGCCTTCCTGCAACTTTGCACAGGTCGTCTGACCATCTAGCAGATCTAGCAGGTGGGTGTCATACGCTGCGCTTGCTTGTAAGTGGCCACCATACGAGAATCTTTCTACCCCATAGATCATCGAAAAAATCCAGCAAAGGTCTGGAAATTTCTAAATCTCTTGGAGTTGGCAAATCTCAAACCGATACTATTCCTAATGATTTAGATATCAATTCTCTTAATGATCACTTTTCTACTTCTTCCTCAATGGATAAAATAAATAAAATCAAAACTTTAAAGAATCTTTCTGCTGTTTTAACTCCTAACTACGATCCATTTATTTTCAAGCAATTCACTGCTTATGATATTAAAAAAAGCGTAATGTCGATATCATCCAATGCAGTAGGTGTTGATGGATTAAGCCGAAAAATGTTGGTACCTATTCTAGACTTCATCCTCCCTATCCTTTTTCATATCCTAAATACCTGTGTACAAACTGGAGTATTCCCTTCTATCTGGAAAGAAGCCATTGTCATCCCATTGCCCAAAAAACCTAATCCTAAATCCTCATCCTACTACCGCCCTATCTCCATACTTCCCTTCCTTTCCAAAGTACTAGAACGGCTTGTGCACTCGCAGATCTGTTATTTTCTTACAAAAAATAGTTTATTCAATCCAATGCAGTCTGGATTCCGCAAAGGGCACAGCACTGTAACCACTCTTCTCAAAATAACAGATGACGTTCGTTATGGTATGGAAGAAGGGAAATTAACAGTGCTTACCTTACTTGACTATAGCAATGCCTTCAATAACGTAAATTTTGATATTCTTCTCGAAGTATTACGCTCTATTAACATATCTCCAAAAGCGATTTCCTGGTTTCATAGTTACTTGTACGGTCGACGGCAGCGAGTTCGCCTTGGGGATACTTATTCCTCATGGTGTGACACGTCTGCTGGCGTACCTCAAGGCGGCGTGTTATCTCCTCTCCTTTTTTCAATTTTCGTAAATTCTGTCTCAAACTATCTGTCTTCTTCCTACCACATGTATGCGGACGATCTTCAAATTTATACTCAAGCAACTGTTGATAATTTGCCTGATGCGATCGAGACAACAAATAAAAATTTACGCTGCATTGCGGAGTGGAGCCTGGCATACGGCCTTAAAGTTAACCCTTCCAAAACGCAGGTCATTATTATGGGAAGTTCCTATATGCTATCGTCAATTGATTGGTCGTCATTGCCTAGTATAGAATTAAATGGTATTACAATTCCTTGCTCCGATAGTGTTAAAAATTTAGGTTTAACTTTTGATCCGACGTTATCTTGGAGTCCTCAGATAGATATTGTAAGCCGTAAACTATTCGGGGCGGCAGCTTCGCTTAGAAGACTACGTAACTTTCTTCCTACTGCCACTAAAATTGCGCTCGCTCAGTCTCTCTTGCTTCCTATCTTAGACTACGCCGACGCCTGCTATCTTGATCTTACAGAGGAGCAGCTTAACAAGCTTGAGAAACTTCAAAATTTTTGTATAAGATTTATATTTGGTTTGCGCAAGTATGATCATGTTTCCCAATTTAGATCTCAGCTCAAGTGGCTTCCCATACGTCTTCGCCGGAATGCTCACATTCTGTCAATACTATTTAATGTATTATTTAGTTCCACATCTCCACACTATCTCCAAGAACGTTTTCAACTCCTTCGCTGTAGTCATACGCTAAACTTGAGGTCATCAGATAGTCTTAAGCTCAGTATGCCGATGCATCGGTCATCCTTTTACGACAATTCGTTCACAGTTCAAGCTGTGCGCTTATGGAACGAATTGCCTGAGTCTATTAGACGTGCAGAATCTGTCTCTATTTTTAAAAACAGGCTTAAAGAATTTTATCTAGCTGAGTAATCGTACCTTTTTTCTTTTCCATATAAAATGATATATATTATGTATATGTATGTAATATTTATTATACTTATTTATGTAGATATATTGTATTGTATATATGTAGTTTTTTACGTGTAGTGTATTATGTAAATTATAGGAATCCTTAACTATCTATTTAACTTTTAGTTTTCTTTGCACCACCGTTATTTCTGACGTGCCTACATTTCCTCTCCATCCACTGGTTGTCTGGAAGAGATCGCTCTAAGCGATAAGACCGCCCATTGTACCTAATTTATTTTTTGTATAAGTATTTTCTATTGTATTTTTTTTTCTCTTGTATATTGGTGCAATAAAGAGTTTTCATTCATTAATTCATTCATTTCATTCATTCATTCATTCATTCATTCATTCATTCACCATCGGTTCTTCGTGCTATGTGCCCCGCCCACTGCCACTTCAATGAGCTAATCCGCCTGGCTATATCAGTGACCTTCGTCCTTCTACGAATCTCCTCCTTTCTGATTCGATCGCATAGAGAAATACCGAGTATAGTCTCTCCATAGCCCGTTGAGCGACTTTGAGCCTTCTTAAAAACCTAAACTATTTTTTTTTAATTTAACTAATTAGTTAAATTAAAACCTGTGCACTACATAAACATGAAGGGCCCTTCACGAATCACGGAAGGTCACTGACCCTGATTGCTGAAGTGCATTGACAGATTTATGTCCCAGTATTAGTGGTTAATTAACTTAATAGAGGGGAGAGATAGGCTATACACCACTCGTATAAACGCGTGGTTAAGTAAATTACCTGTGTGCTTGAGCTTAACGTTTCTGACTAGAACAGATCCCTCCAAAACTTTTTCATCCTAAAGTAAATATACCAAGACGAGTATGTGCATATTCAGTATGTCTGTCTGTCCGTCCGTCTAACTGTCCGTCTGTCTGTCTGTCACCTATAACAAGGTTTCATAGAGTACCAAGCTCGTAACTCAGAACTCTACACGTTCTAACTCACCTCCCACAAAAGCGTATACAATGTGAAAGGGACATACCTCGTAATAAATCAAACCACGGGCTATACTAGAACACTATAGTATAATGATTATAAAAAATAACAGTCAAAAACAAACAAAAATATTAGACATTCCCATAAAAATTGGGGCTGCACACAATACAATAAAAATACTCTTTTTCCTTACACCTAAACAAGGAAATACCAAAACAGAAAAGAATATTATCATTAAGTATTCTTAAATACAAGTTAAAAGTTAAGTGTAAGTTATGTTGACATCTCCATTCGTAATAGCTCTATGTTTGTCTATGTCCACTTTAGACGTGTTAACACGTGGGAATGACCATATGGTTTGGGGTGAAACAGCTCTGGATTAACATTAGTCATTACGGGAGAGGTTTTATATTCATACATACATACATACATACTTTCTATCAGGTCCTTATCCCTAACGGGGCAAACAAAGCAATGTATTAGAAGTTAATTTACTACTAATACTGGGACATAAATCTGTCAAGCACTTCAGCAATCAGGGTCAGTGACCTCCCATGATTCGCGATTCCCCTTCATGTTTCTGTATTGCACAGGTTTTTAATATAATTCATTAGTTTAGCAATTAATAAGTTAAACCTTTATTAACTTTGTCGCGAAAACCTAATTATTAAATACTTTTTGATTTATGTATGTGTATTTATAAACTGAGGTTTTTTCACCTGGTCTTTGTTTATATGTATGTATACCTGTAAGTATAATCACAGACCAGATGAAGCACCAAGTGAACAACAGTAGTGTGCAATTCACATCTTTATCCCTGACGGGGTAGACAGAGTCCAGGCTTATCCAGAGTCCAGTCCATAATAAGCTTAGCGTGGCCTTTGGGTCAAAGTCTAGGTAAAATATTGATAGGTTGTTAGTAGCATCGCCTAATACGCCCATTCCCTCGGCCGGCTTTTACGATGTGGGATCTGTGTGGGAATAGAAGCAGCTGGTATATTCTAAGATTTTTCTTTTCTCCCAGACCAGCATGGAAGTTTTATATTTGTAGTTTATTAGAAATAGAAGGCAATGGGCAGAAAATTGTTACAGCGGGTTAAATGTACAGTACATATTAAATCCAAATACAAACAACTTTTTCTATGGTAACAAAACTGGACTGTACAGTACATATGCATTGAATCCAAATACAAACAACTTTTTCCATGGTAACAAAAGTGGAGTCGCCAAAAAAAGGTGTTTATTTAAAACATTAACTTGGGAAAAGTGGTAATTTAAATCACCTTCTAGTATGAAGTCATAAATACAGTGGTCAAAGAAAATAATTTAAGGTAGTTTCAAAATCTAAACTTTTATAGGTATTAATAAAGCCTATGGCTTTAAGTCCGCCTATTAAATTTTAATAAAGTTAAGTAAATAAATAAATTATCTTCAAAATATTATTGTAATGACTACAATTCCTATAACTGACAAATGACGTCACTAATCACTTTACAAGCAATGCTTAAGTTTTGGTACGTTGAAATTAGAACTTATAACTTAGGAAAAATGGCCGTTTAAATCACCTAGTATGATGTCATAGATACATATGTTTAAGTAGTTTCAAAATCAAAAATGAATATTAATCTTCAAAATATTATTGTAATACACATAATAGACTACAATTCCTATAACTGACAAATGACGTCACTAATCACTTTACAAGCAACGCTAAAGTTTTGGTACGTTGAAATTAGAACTAATAACTTGTGACGTACCACAGGGTACGGTACGCCTGCTCCAATTTGAGGAACATGAGTAAATACCAGCGGGGGTGGGTAGGCACCCCATGGACTGCAAATTATTTGAGGGGCGATAATTTAGACAATATTTTGTGGTTGCTAGAATAATAATATATTATCTCTTCCTGTGGACGTCGGCACAATTGGTAAAGTAGACATTATGTACCTGATCGGCTACTCTCATCCACGTTTGACCCGCGAACGTTCTGATGTCGTCGACCCGTTTTGCTATCATTATTCCTATTTTTTTTAGGATTCTGTACTAGTCTTAGTAATGTGGTCCCGTTTTTACCTTTTGAAGGTAAAAACGGGACCATATTACTAAGACTTCACTGTCCATATGTCTGTCTGTCACCAGGCTGTATCTCATAAACCGTGATAGCTAGACAATTGAAATTTTCATAGACAAATACTAAAATCAGAATAAAATAAATATTTAAGTGGGGCTCCCATACAACAAACGGGATTGTTTATAGATAACTAGCTGCGCCCCGCGAAGTTACCCGCACTCAAAGTAGCCTATTTGTTAATCCAGGGTGTCAGCCTCCTGCATATCAAAATCGGTCAAGCTGTTTGCGCGTGAAGAAATCACTAATATATACACACAAACTTTCGCCTTTAATATGATGGTACGGAACCCTTTGTGCGCGAATGCGACTCGCACTTAGCTTTTTTTTATATAGTATAGACTGGCGTGAGTAAATACCAGTCTATCTTACTGGTATTTACTCACTGACTCAGTACGTTGCCACCGCAACAGTTGGGTCGATATTTTATACGTTTTATATTACTCTCAATAAATACCTCGAGTTAACAGTGAAAGTTGGAATTGAGAAGGCATCATGGGGATTAGCAAATTAAAAGTTAAACAAGCAGTGTATTTTGGACACCCTAAGCGGTTTTGGAGAGTAAGTAAATAAATAAATGACGTTTTTATTTAGACGAAAATAATTATGTATATTAAATTTTCTTAAAAACTAAAATAAAGATTAAAACATTACATTTGTAAAAGTAATTGAATGTTACAATACAATACAATACAATACAATACAATATTCATTATTGCAAAAAAACAGCATATAATTACAGCATTGACTGTAAAAAATTACCAAAATTGTCTTTAAATAAAATAACCCAATTTCAAGCATACACGAAAATTTTTGATGATTTTTTTTAGTAGGTCTAATTTATTAAAATGAGTTAACGGGTTACTCCCGTACAGAGCGAGCTACCGGCCGATATGTAGGTCAAATTCAAAATTGGTTAAGCATTTTTTAATGAAAATTGATTAAACTTCCACCTTTTTTTATTTCGGTTAAAATATAATAGGGTTCCTAAATTTCTACTTAAAATTTTTGCCTAAATGTTGCCCGAACCATGCCCGAACTAAAAAAGACCTTATAAATATAATGTTCACTTTGTACTTACTGTATTTATTTCATAGGATGCAACCCATAGTCCGTACCAAAAAGTTAAAATGGTATAATCATTTAAGTTCTTACCTATAGTTTACTTACCTATTTTGTCCCACCGTCTACTTTCGTGTGTCCCATTATAAAATTAAAAAATCTAAGGTGCCATTTTTGAAACGCGGAGTAACTAAACAAATGATTTTTCCATTCAACCGTTCGTTTAGTGACTCCGCGTTTCAAATGGCACCACTGCACTGCTCTGCGTTTTGTTTGTATTTCCAGGATCGGCAAAGGCTAGAAATGGATGCTTACGTGAACGTGGACGAGATGAAGAAGTTGGCAGACGTGGTGGAGTACGACCATCTGCACCTGCAAAAGTAAACATTTTACACATTTCTCATTTTGCCACATCGGTTTGCAATCTGAGGCGCAAGTCACACTTACTGCAGAAGACGTCTTTCGATTCCATTAAAATTCCGACCATAACGCGTGGAAGTAAAGTTGCAATTTAAACTCACGGCGAAAATGTGAAAAAGGAAATAAAATAGTGGTGGGTTGCTAGCCACATCACCAATTGACATGATTCACATTTTCGCCCATCCCCTTGATCAGCTTTTACGATCTGCACGGGAAGAGAAAAGTTTGCTAAACCTATTTTAGTTTAAAATAAGTTTTGTCGGGTCCTTTAATATCAAATATTGAATAGAGAATGAGAAGGAGGAAACATGTTTTTAACTAAAAAAGGTTAATTTTATTAAAGGTTATTTTCAAATAGTTGTTAATTTTTATGAATACCAGCGTTAAGAGAATAATAAAAGTACCATTAATTGTACTTTTGTGTAAAACTTTAGTAATTAAAATGTGAATTTATAGTCACTGCAACAATTCCAGTTAGTATGCTCTCGACGGGTACATTCGTTCGTATGCATCGTGAATACAGATACAATATCACGTCTTCATCCCTGACGGTTTAGACAGGGCACAGGGCCGTAATACCCACAGGCCACGCTCAGTGTGATGATAGGCGTTAGATGGAATAACCGGCCAAGTGCGACTCTCGCGTATGTTGTATGGGATGTTTTATTCTATTTTTAGTATTTGTTGTAATAGCGGCAACAGAAATACATCATCTTCTAGCTATCATGGTTCATGAGATACATCCTGGTAACAGGCAGACAGACAGACCGATGGACGGACGGCGGAGTTTAGTAATAGGGTCCCGTTTTTACCCTTTGGGTACGGAAGCCTAAAAAGGAATCAAAATAGTAATCTGATGATAAGATGTCTCGATGAGATTTTCTTTTCACCCATCCTAGCAAGGAAAAATCTATCATTATGTACAGTTAAAAGTGACTGTACGGAATTTAAAGTACTAGGCGTCAGGTTATTCTACCCTCGACAGTATATAATAAATAATGTCCGACCGAAATTTCGGTTTCGGTTTCGGTTTCGACCGAGTTTCGGCCAAAAATCAAGTTTCGGCAGCAGTTTCGGTTTCGGCCGAAAAGGGCCGAAACTTTGGCCGAAACCGAAACTCGTTTCGGAAGTTATCGTGTACGCTCGCCTAACTTCGTTTCGCACGGCAACGCGGTCAGCCCAGCAACGGGAATGGTCGTGCGCCGTTCGGATATCTCCGCAGCAATAGGTAGCTCCGCAGCTCCGTAGGTATCTTTGTTAATTCTAAATGTGTGATTTGTTAATCTTTGTTAAGACTAAAACTAAGAGTGTAATAATAATTATTATTTTTATTAAAGAGATACCTAAAAGAAGCCTAAAAGAGATTGATGATTCCTGTAACCAAAGTATTAATGAATAATTCAAACGAATACTTAGTAAGTTAAATATATTATTTATTTATCTATACACATAATATGATAAAACAGTGAAAAAGTGTGTCTGTACATTAAATATATTTCCAAAAAACATATTGGGGGTGATGGAGACGCAGTAACAGAGTAAGAATTTTTTTAAATGACTGTCTGTTTGTCTGTTTGTCTGTATGTCTGTTTGTCTGTTTGTCTGTTTGTACACGCTAATCTCCGGAAATACTGGACGGATTTGAATGAAACTTTTTTTGTTATATAGCTATTAAGCCTGGGCAACATATAGGGTATAAATGATTTTGGAAAATGGAACGCCTGATGCAGAACCATAATGGTCCAGCTAAACTATAAGAGGTATAAAAATGCCGCCTTAGTAAAAGTTGTTCAGCCTGATGAGCATTTTCCAGAGACATAAAGTCCACGCGAACGAAGTCGCGGGCTTCGGCTAGTAAGAAATAAATAAATGATAACAAGAAACTTAATATAATGTGTTTCCATTTAATGTCCTAATTAATGCAGAGTAATGGATAAAATGGTCCAAATTTCAGTATTTTTAAGAATGTTATACTTGAACACGTGAGTTTCAGTTTCGGTTTCGGTTTCGGCCGAAACTGAAGCCACGGCCGAACATTCGGTTTCGGTTTCGGTTGCGGCTGGAAAACCAGTTTCGGTCGGACTCTAATAATAAACTGTATTTAATGTATATTTAATTAAATTAAATATTAATGTATAAGAACCTATCAAACATACAAAAGTGTAATTATGTTCACAGACTCATCATAAACAGAGCTGAAGAGAAGATGCAGGAAATATTCAAACAGGAAGAACTGGACCTCTGACAGAGACAACAGAAACTTAAGGCGTTGCTAGAAAGAGAGGAAGAAGAGTTTATACAGGTACGAAAGAGAGGGAAGTATTTTAAACCATGAAGTTAGCTAACTTTATGTTTTAATTGGTTTGTTGTCGGTTGTACTGAGTATCCGCTAGTTTCAAGCAAGTCAATTCAGATCTTTTTTTCTAAACCTTTAAAACATTTTCTCTGAGATTTGTATAAAGTACAGGCCTGTGACGTCATAGTTTTTAAGTATCAAATAACGCATACATTAATTTTCGTAGTCCTTTGCTGCCACCATTTGAAAATAATTAAGTATTTGAAAGAAATGCAGACATCATTAAAATTAATGTCGTCAGTATGCCCTAGATATCCCTCCAAAGTGTTTTATGAACTACTGTTTACAGTTCAAAGTGAAAATGTAAAGCTTTTTTTGAAACATTTGCAGAAAACGGCCTCTTTCGGCAAATATGCGGAGATGGCAAAGGTTTTCTCCCATCTCAAAAAATAGCTTTTTGTGCTTGCCTAACGCGCCTTAAGTCAGTCTTATATTATAAAACTTGGTTTAACTCTAGTACTTGGTTTAAACTATTATCTGCCTAAAACTAGAAGCCCACCCGTAATGTGTCACCTTCTCTTTCGTAACTGTCAACTTCATGTGGTGAGTAATGGTTTAAACCAGGTCCTAAAGTTAGTCTGCCTTTTATAATAAGACGAGAGGTCTACTGGAATAAGCTCCTATATGGTTAGTTAATTGTAATTTTTTCAGGAACTTGTGACGAGACAGGCTATGGAAGACTGTGGATATTGCAAAGAGAGGGACGGGAAGGTGCAAAAGATTGAAGAAGATATAGAGAAAGAGAAGATAGTGGCGTGTCAAAAGGCTTTGGAAAGGGAGAAGATGTAAGTAATACAACGTGGAAGGGACATACCCGTAATAAATCGAAACAAAAAAGTATCGACATTCCCATACTAATTGCCCGGTCAGTTACTCTCTTTCGTATAGAAAGGCATTTTTTTTTAATTTTGACTATTTTTTTGTTTAATTATACTATAGTGATCTAGTACAGCCCGTGGTTTGATTTATTACAGGTATGGTTCCCCCACGTTGTATATATGTTAAGATATGTAAATAATGAGGATCTCGGAAACCCCTACAAAGATTTCAATACAATTTTGTATGTAGCGGATTTCGGAAACGAAAAATCGATCTAGTAAGGTTAAAAAAAATTTAGGTTAAATTTTTCGAAAACCTTATTTTCCTGGTGTTCTCATCAAGTGAAGCTCAGCAACTCAAGTAGATAGATAAATATATAACTCTTAATGTACATTAAAATAAAAATATAGCACAAAGAAATAACTTTACATTAAATAAGTACAATGGACGGCTACACATATACAGATATTATATATGACAAAAACTTTTACAGAGCAAAAGGCATGCCCCGCACCAAAGAAGAAGAATACCAGCTGAGAGAAGAACAAAAGAAGCAGATGCAAGAAAAGAAGTACATCGAGAAGGAAGAACGGGACATGGACGACTTGTGGCACCGGGTGCTGCTGGACGACGTTAGGAGAAAGGTATTTCTTCTTTCTTTATTTTAATTATCTATCTTCTTCTTGCGTATCAAGATTTACTCTTTCATTCGTGTGTATTCTTCTGTCTTTATTTTATTAATTCTTCTTCTTCCATGTCGAGGTTCACTCTTTCTTTCGTGTGTATAAGTTGCCAACACTGTCAGATTATTCAACCTGCCCAAATGCTTGCTAAAGCGCTAGTAATGAGTACTCTCGCCAAGCTACTGAGCTTCTCACGAACTAAGCAGTTAGTATATCTTTAAAAAATAAAATATATAATATATTGTTTATTTTTAAAAAGTCTCCCATGCTGGTCTGGGAGAAACGAAAAAACTTAGAATGCACCAGCTGCTTCTCTTCCCGCGCAGATCGTAAAAGCCGATCGAGGGAATGGGCAAAAATGCGAATCATTTTAACAGGCGATGCGGCTAGCAACCCGTCACTGTATTGATTGCTTTTCCATCTTCTCGCCCACCACGACGCTAAAAGTGGCTTTTGAGTCTTGCGGCCCTAGGCTCTGCATAGAGCCGCAAGACCCAAAATGCTCTGTCTGCCCCATTAGGGATAAAGACGTGATAGTATGTAAGTATGTATGTTTTAAAAAGTTAAAGTAGTCTATGTGTTAATCCAGGGTCTCAGCTTCCTGCATACCTAATTTTATCCTTTTGTTTTGAGTTCTATTGCGTAAATACATTTTGTAACGTAACGAATCTTATGACTCCTCACACCCCTTGCCACATAATGTTACACTTCATAGATCACCTCTTCCCGCTAAATTTGTGACGTTATTTATATATGGTCCCTTACAGGAGCGTTTAGAAAAAAGAGAAGCAGACAGAAGACACCGGGAGATGATAGAGCGTCGCAAAGCGTATGACGAGCAGATAGCCAGCGCCAATAGAAAGAGACAGGAGATGTTGCGGGAAGAGAGGGAGAAGGAGAGCAGACGGCTGGAGAAGATGAAGAAGAAAATGGAGCAGGATCATTACGATGGTATATACTATAATATTCAATGTATTATCGATATCGATAATGAAATAAAATATTACATGATAATAGTCTGGCATGTTACTGCATAAATCCTAAACCCTTAAGAATCCTCTTACCCTAAACTTTTGCATACAAACGTAGTCTACGTTTTATTTTAAAACCACATGTCAGATTTCGTTAAAAAAATTAAAGAAATTGCAATTATCTAGAGTAATAATTATAATTGGTTTCCGACCGTAAAATTATGAACTAGAACGAAAATATAAGAATGTAGAAGTTTCCCAAACTGAAGTTAAAATGATATAACGCACTATATACTATTTTATATTTTTACCGTCGGAAACCAATTATAACCCTAGATAATTGACTACGTTGTAGACTACGTTTGTATGGAAAAGTGTAGTTTGGTCTAGTGTAAGGTTACTCTTAATGGTACCTACCATTTAGCCAGTCTCCTACTATAAAATGTGTTATAAAAATGGCTAGATGGATCGACTTTGTGATTTCAAAATAAACTACCTACATTGATAAGAAAGCTTAGTTGATTTATTGTCGACGTCGAAATAATCCACTACTTTGTTTTTAAATTGTTTTTCGTTGTTCAGCGATCAAACGCAAGAAAGAACAGCAAATGGTGAACAAGAAGAACTTCATAGAAGGCCACGAGGACAAGCTGGCTAGACTTAGAATGGAGAAGCAGAGAGAGAGGGAAATAGACAATGACACGATCCGGACTGCTCTAGAGGAGTTGCGGAGGGAGAAGCAGAGGAAGATTATTGAAATGGTAACAGATTTAAGATAGAGATAGAGACAGACAGACAGACAAACAGACAGACGGACAGTGGAGTCTTAGTAATGGGGTCCCTTTTTTTACCCTTTGGGTACGGAACCTTAAATACAAGGCATTTACTCCAAAAGCGATGACGTATGACAGACGTACGTGGTTACTCCGGGTCTCAGTGTCAAGCGACATTGAGCGTTACGAAATAATAATAAGGTCTAATTTGATTTGACATAGAAATAGGATTTCCTTCAATGCTGGTCTGGGAATAAAAAAACTACCTAATCTATTACCTGCTTCTATTCCCGCGCAGATCGTAAAAGTCGATCGAAAGAATGGGTGAAATTGTGAACTAACAACCCATCACTATTTTGATTCCTTTTTCCACCTTTTCGCTCATGCAAAACGTGGCCTTTGGGTCGTACGGCCTTAGGCTCCGACTTCCCTGTTCAAAATAAAAATGTAATAATCTATCGCACCTATACACATAAAATACGTTTAAAAAATAAGTAATCATTTTCAGCGAAACTTACAAATAGAGAAACAAGTGTTCACCGAAAACATTAACCGCGAAAAGAGTCTCCTCAACGAATTGGAAATGGAGTCTGACAGAGTGGCGGCGGAGTGGAAACAGGTGGAAGAGCAGAGAGCAGACGAGCGGTTCAGGAGTGTTGACCACGACAAGAGAATGACTAAAGAGGTGATGTATAACTGCCGATCGAGGGAATGGGCAAAAATGCAAATCATGTTAACAGGCGATGCGGCTAGCAACCCATCACTGTATTGATTGCTTTTCCATCTTCTCGCCCACCATGACGCTAAAAGTGGCTTTTGGGTCTTACGGCCCTGGGCTCTGCATAGAACCGCAAGACCCAAAATGCTCTGTCTGCCCCATTAGGGATAAAGACGTGATAGTATATATGTATGTATAACTGAGATGTGGACTCAAAAACTTTCTAGCGATTAGATAGATTTATAATGACCTAGAAAGTCTTTCTGACCTAGAAATTTCACGGGAATCGGTTGAGAAATGCGACCTCTAGAGGAGAACATACAGACATACGTAAGCATTTTTGGCCAAGCTAAACCGGAGACCTCTCTCGCTTCGCTCTCTTGATCAATTATTAAACAGTATGGTATTTTTTCTTTTTCTTTTCTCTGATTAGCAGTAATGACGAAGATACAGCGCATTTAAATTTCGCTTGACGTTACGATCAGCTACGATCTTTAACCAAAGGTACCTAATGTAAATCAGCACCACTCCGAAACATCGAAGTACTGTATTTTTTTTTGGATAATCTAGTTGACAGACTAAAAAAAAGGTTTTTTTTCCTAGTCTACTTCCCTTTTGTAGATGTATACTCATATTTGGGATACTATAAGTTTTTTCTTTGATCACTAAAAATTTTGGCTTATAAATAGTATGCTACGGCTGTGAATTTTATTTGCTTGAATTTTTCTTGGATTCAAACCGAAACAAATTCATTGTAGACACTTGTAGACACTTTGTATCACGCTCGTAGACAGTTCTTAGCATGCTCGTAGAACGTTGTAACATGCTTGCTGCTCATATTCGGTCAAAGCATGCCCGTTGACACTTGTAGTACGCTCGTCAACAAGTCGTAGCATGCTCGTAGATCCCCCGGAGAAAGGTCGTAGGCACTCGTAGCACCCTCGTAAATAAGTCGTAGCATGCTCGATGCTCGAAGGTCCTTCGGAGCATGCCCGTAGACACTCGTAACACGCTCGTTAACAAGTCGTAGCATGCTCGATACTCGAAGGTCCTTCGGAGCATGCCCGTAGACACTCGTAGCACGCTCGTTAACAAGTCGTAGCATGCTCGATGCTCGTAGATCCCTCTGAGTATGCCCGTAGCGTAGACACTCGTAGCACGCTCGTTAACAAGTCGTAGCATGCTCGATGCTTGTAGATCCCTCTGAACATGCCTGTAGACACATCGTAGCATGTATATTAGTAATCCAATCTTACCTTTCTTATTTTTTCTTATTTTCTTTCCATATACTTAACTGACACTACTGTCAACTTGTAATCAAAGCGGAGACTGCTAATATACAAGTATTTTTAATCCACTTCCAAAAAAGTAGGAAGTTATCAATTCCTCTAGGTCTTTTTTGTATGTTCACCGATTTATCGAAGACGCCTGGACCGATTTGAAAAATTCATTTTTTGCTTGAGCTTGTCAAGTAGTCTCGATTTTGTAGTTTGAAGGTGAAATCGTTTTTTAGTTTTGAAAATTTATACTGTAACGACTGCAATGGACGAAAATCAACGGAATCAAAACAAAGTCAAGGGAGTCAAAATTCACAAAAAAAACTGTTTATTACACTTTCAGATGGCAAACCAAGAATACAGAAGGCTGATAGACGAAAGAAACAACCAACTTGAGAGAGAAAGACAAGAACGTCAAGAGAGGATGGAGTTGGTGAGGAGAAACGCGATCTCAGAGATTCAAAGAAAGCTAGACAACGCCAACGAGGCGATACGAAAGCAGATTGAGTTTAGGAACAATTTGAGGAACCAAATTATGGAGAACCAAAGGATTATGGTGAGTGACCTTCTTTCGTTATCTTAACCCGATCCTGAAAGCATTTTAAATCGTTGATCCCTCCGAAATCGGTACGCAAGACAGACGTTACTGCATATCCGCTTTTCAGTGTCAAACAACATTGAGCACTAACGTATGATGATAAAGTCTAATTTGGTTTGACATAGAAATAGGACGTCACTTTCGTACGGCTTACGTATTATTTTATGGAGTAACCCCCAGTCAACATTCCCGGTCAAGACCCGCATAGCATTATAACGCGGCTTCCATTGTTTTACTATTGTGTCCTGCTATTGGCGGATCTCAACAGGTACCTATAGTCAAGCTACGAGCACAGAATTAATAATAGTATTACGACTGTATTACACATAGAACGGAAACTCGCACCGTCCCCCGCAATCTGGCGTCCCCGCAACTCCTCCCCCGTTATTGAGACGTGTAAGAGCCTGTAAAACAGGGTTCTTGCTAGTCGCACATTGACGTTACGCGAATTACTTAGGATTATTGAATCATAATGGTGAGCAACTGCGCATATTATCATTGTTTATCCACGGAAAACAAGAAAGAACGAAAATTTTATAGATTTCCGAGTGGTGAAAACAGATAAGCAAAGCAACAAATTTTGTGGTGGCGACCCTGATTGTTTAACTCAGACATTTGACGTGTGCAAGGATGTATTGTTTCGCTTGTAGTAGTACTAGGTACATATGCTGCTCCGTTTGTATGAGGTGCCATACCTACCTGTTCTTATTACTCAAGACATACAATTCGAGTCACTGAATTTGCCGCTTCGGAGTGGTCGCCGCGCGCATAGTAATAATGTAGGTATATTTTCGATACCTAAACGGGAAGTGACATAGGCTGGCTAAAGTAAATATTCATATTGAATGTTGCGATGGATGGAAGACGCTTTTAATCGGTCATTTTGGAAATCAGCAGTTGACGTAATGCGGCTGAAATAATTAATGAATGTGTCTCTTGTTAGTTTTCATAATATTATTGATATGCGACTATTCAGTTATAAGGCCGGTGATGTTGTACGGCGCTGAATGTTGGGCCACAAAAGTACAGGACGAGAAGAGGCTACATTTAGCCGAAATGAGAATGTTGCGATGGATGTGTGGGGTGACACGAAGGGATAGGGTTAGAAATGTATATGTAAGGGGAAGTTTAAAGATAGCACCAATAAACGAGAAAGTACGAAGCAATCGGTTGTCATGGTTTGGGCATGTGATGAGAAGACATGATCAACACTCAACAAAAAGAACTTTAAATATGAAGGTTAATGGAAATAGGGGAAGGGGAAGACCAAAAAAGAGGTGGATGGAGTGCGTAAGGCAAGATATGGATGTAAGTAGTAGGAGTAGATGTTAGTATGACGGGAAACAGAGGACTGTGGAAGGAGAAGACATACTGTACCGACCCCAGATAATGGGATAGGGTGAGGCAGATGATGATGACTATTGGATAGGTACTAATATTTTAACTATCTGCTATTATTGGTGCCTATTTTTTCAGGAAAGTGAAGCAAATGAATTCGAATACAAAGACAAGCCATTCACGAGAAAGGCTGACATGTTCAAAGACACAATGGACGGTAAATACAGAATGTCGTCCGCGCGAATCAGGTAGAATGCTATTTTTATTTTTATTTTCGTTAATGAGTGACCTCTCAAAAACACATTAATTCATAGATGCTATTTTTCAAACGCAGAGTCACTAAACGTACTGTTTTTTGTATGATAAAACTATACGTTTAAGTGACTCCGCGTTTCAAAAATGGCACTTCAGGTCCTGCTTTATCACCTGACGTCACTGTGCTGCCACCTGGTCTGGTGTCCTATTTCTGAAAACCCTCACCATAAGAAACTGTCCGTTCCGTCGGCATGTTGACCTGTGGTGCGATTTTTCAAACGCGGAGTCACTAGAGATGTGCCGAGCGGCAAATTCCCCGTTGCCGGCAATATTCCCAATCTTGCCATTGCCGGTAAATTTCCATTTTGCCGGGAACATTGGCAATATTGCCGATCCACTTAAATTGCTTTGTTATGTCAAAATTCTGATTATTTTGTAAATAAACTTGAAATTTATTAAGAAATAACCGCCTAGGTGTAAGTCGGACTCGCGCACGCAGGGTTCCGTACCATTATCTATAAAAAATCACATTTGTTGTATGAGAGCCCCCCTTAAATATTTATTTTATTTTAAATTAACTATGTATTTTTATAGTGCATATACAACTAAATATTCTGTGAATATTTCATGCCTCTAACTCATGCTGTTATTAATATTGAGCTAAAAACGTTAAAAAAAACACGTTTTTTGTGTGGGAGCCCCCCATAAATATTTATTTTATTCTGTTTTTAGTATTTGTTGTTATAGCGGCAAAAGAAATACATCATTTGTAAAAATGTCAGCTGTCTAGCTATCACGCATAATGAGATACAGCCTGGTTACAGACAGACGGACAGACAAGCGCATGGAAAGACAGACCGACGGACAGCAGAGTCTTAGTATTAGGATCCCGGCAAAACGGGACCGGCAAATTCGGGCCTAGTTGCGGAAAATTTGTCCTCGAGGGAAGTAAGGATCCCGGTTTTACCCTTTGGATATAGAACCCTAAAAAACTCGCCGTATCCGCATCCGCAAATGCGGAACATTTGCATTCCTTTATACATCTGCATCCGCAAAAGCTTCGCATAGATTGATGCGGATGCGAATGCGGATGCGTATTAAGAGAATAAAAGCCGCTGGATTTCAATGAAAATCTACTTAATAAGTGGATAGTCAACTATTAGTTTGCCCGAATTGTGAACCCGCGAACCTCATATCTCAGTAATCCCTTGACAGATTCGGCTCATGTTTTATAACTTAACAATTAATCGAGTTATAGTTGAACAAACATACATACATACTTACATACATAAATACAAACGCCAGATTGTTCAAGTAGACTCGGAGAACTTGGCTCGCTTCACTTGCTTGTTTAATTAAAACTGTAAACTCGCGAACCCCATATTTCGGCAACCCCTTGACTGATTTGCTGCTTATGTCCAAACGAAAAAAAAATTATTTTGACACGCGCCTACCAAATTTCCTGAAGATCCGATAAAAGCTGCTCAAGTTATCGTCAAATAAACATACATAAATACATATAAACGTTAGATTATTCAAGTAGACCCTTTGCAAGCTTTGCTCGCAAGAAAAACACTTCCTTTTTGGTTAATCTCTAAAAATTGTGTAAAACATCTAGAATAATACTGTGTTTTTTATTTTTTTATCTTTAAAACTGACTGACCAAAAAACGGCCTATTACTACGTGACGCTTTGATGACGTCATTAAACAACTTGCGTTCGTTTCGTACCGGCTGGCCGGTTAGTGCGTATTTCTGCGTTTGGACGAATATTTCACACACATTAGATATAAAATGGCTAATCTGCTCACAAGAAAGTCATGTGTTGTGATTACCTGCACTAGTACTACGGTAAAAACACCAAAAAAACTGTTTTTTCAAGTTCCTCGAGATTCAAAAATGTGAAACGCTGCGAAGAGAGCTGATCCTGTAGCGGCTAAAAGTTATGTTCTATACTGTTGTGAAGACCAAGATAGAACGAGCGAGTGAAGTGAGTGAAGCGAGCGAAGCTGTTCTCCGAGTCTGTATAAATAATCTGGCGTTTGTACGAGTTGTCGAACAAACATACATAAATAAAATACATGTATGTTTCGAACATGAACTAAATCAGTCAAGGGGTTGCCAAGATATGGGATTTGCTAGTTCACAGTTTAGGTCAAACTACTAGAATAATATACATCGGGGCAAACTACTAGAATGATATACATTTTCAAACATATTAAAACTAGTATTTCGCCTTGAACTGTGAACTCTCTAACCATGTTCGTATTTCTATTAGCCAAGTCTACACGCCTAATATTCTTTTTAAATTTCCAGTCAAAGAAACTTAAGTCACCGTTATTTATGTAGGTACTAATTGAAATATGTAAAAAAACTTCGTATTCGCATCCGCATTCGCGGATGTGAACCTTTAATAATCCGCATCCGCGGATGTCGCAGAGTTATTGCGGATACAACAACACTGGTCTGCACTTGGATGGGTCACCACAAGTAGCATAAAATTTCTTGAGCCCCTCCGTGCTTCGGAAGGCACGTTAAGCCGTTGGTCCCGACTGCCAACATTGTACGGCAGTCACAACACAACATAAAGCAAAGGTACATGTAGACAAGTTCATATACTTAGTATATGAACTTGTCTGCAAATATAAGTTTGCAGTTTTTTATGTAACGGAACCCTCAATGAGCGACCGACTCACACTTGGCCGGTTTATTTTTCAGATTACCTACTTAAAATAGTAATTATTTCTCGCCTAAGACAAGTAATATTGACAAATCTGTATGTACCGGCAATTTACAGGGAATTTTGCCGGCAATATTGCCAGTAAATTGCCGGGAACATTGGCAGTTTATATGTAGGATCTATATTTTTTTAAGATGTCTCATATAATACGCTTAGATACATTAATTCAATGAGTTTTTTTAATCAATATATCTAATATTCTCAATATTTAGGCAATATTCCCCAAAATTGCCACTTCGGGCAATCTTGCCGGCAGCGTTGCCGGCAATATTCCCAATGTTGCCAATGTTGCCGGCAACGGCACATCTCTAGGAGTCACTAAACGACCGATATTTTGTATGGAAAAACCATTCGTTTAGGTGACTCCGCGTTTCAAAAATAGCACTTCTGATATTGTGCATGACATTTTTACGCTTCTGTGTCGAAAGTACAAAATAAGAATTTTTTTTTGCTAGGCGAATAAAGTTGTAAGATTTTTCCAACACCAACTTTATTTTGGGTTTTTTAAGGGGCTTATATTAAAGGGGCATGAAAAATTAGCAGCAGGTAGATACTTATCGTATGTAAAAAAATATAGGCACTGGCCACTATCAAATTTAAAAAGAAATGAAGGAAATAACTTAATGTTTTTTATTGTTTTCTTACAGTACAAACCCTGTGCATCCGTTTAAGAAACTGATTGACACACAGAATTCCAGGAATGCTACTCTTCAGTTACCCTCTATTGAAAAATTTTAGATACCTACCTACTTATTGTTTCTTTTGGAACAGTTTATTCGGACAATTTTGATTGTTTATATACTAGTTTATAGTACAAACGCCATCTTTTGAATTAATAAATAAGCTTAATTCAACCTTAATGTTTTATTCCTATCTAAAACCTACTAACTAAGTACCTACTATTTTTATACATGCCTTTATGTATTACAAAGTTTTCATAAATAGAATTTGATTAAATATCTCATTTATGAATTTTAAGCGCCTTTTGCATAAAACGAAACGTCATTATCTGTGTTGGTGGTTAAAATTTAAAGAATGCGCTAAATATCTACACTGCCCTCCAAAATATTTATTAAAATTTTAAGATTTTATGAAGCTAATAAAGCTACATATGCATTTTAGGAATAGAATATAAATAAAAGGTAGTCTTAATGTTCGTAATTTTTTTTTAAATTTGGCTCGACACCGTTGCCTGTTTAGCCATGCTCAAGTTAATAGAGAGTGGGAAATAACAATTGATGTGAAGTAAATATATATATATGCAATCAAAGGTTGGTATAGGTCCTTTGATTGCTTTAAGGGAGCTTATGGCGACAAATCTATACGAGTCCACTGGTTTTCATAGCCGATTGAGTGGCGGACGGCGCCTAAAGACGCCCACCGCAGTCCGCAAATAAATATCACTACAGCCGCACTATGATTGTCCAATTTAAACATTTCACATATTGTTCATCAGAATGAGCATTTATAACACCAAACCACGCCAATTTCATATTAAAAAGTCCACTAGAATCAAATATCAAAACAATTTAAAGCAAACTCCAACTGAACCCCTTGACTTCCCGCCAAAAACTCCTTCGTAAATATGTTTTCACAGTAAATATACCGCCGCCGTTTCAGTGTGAATCGGCTCTTAGGAAATTAAATACTATGTACCTTGATTTAAACCTGTTATTTTAATTAGGTAATAGATACTATTTTTCATTCTGTGGTAATAGGTAAAATACTAGACATCGATCTGTGATATCGATATTTTATATCCTCCTTATCTCCTCCCTAGTCGATAACAGACAGTTGCAGTGTTTCCAGTTCAGCTTAAAAGGGCCGATTATCGAGGTTTTTAAAATTATGTCGGATCTTGGCAACCATCAGCCTATTTGTGGTCTTTCTTCGCCTTAAATAAAATAATAAAAATATTACTTTCATTAATAAAAAACTAACAGACAGACTTGGCGAAACTATAATATTTCCTTGTTTACTACGAAACCCTTGAAAGGTTTTGGTGAATGAAATTCCTATCTAGCATTAGTTGGTTTTGCTGTGCCGCAGTGCCTCAGACAGAAGAACTGACTCACGTCTTCACGAGGCGAGTAGTTTGTTTGTTTGTTTATAAAGCTTTATTGTACAAAAGAAAGAACACATACAAATCAGAAAAGTAAACATACAACGGCGGCTTATCCCGCCCGTATAGGGATCTCTTCCAGTCAACCGGCCAGTAATTGAGAGGAATATTTACTTATTAAGCGTTTGGGGTAGAAGTGGTACAGTATTATGGTATGGTGGTGTGGTGGTAGTATTATGGAACGAAAGGAAAGTATGACGAAACCTCAAACCACATAACCACACTAAAGAACTTGTTCACCACTTTAACTAATTAAACTCGTTAACCATTACAATAAAGAACAATATAGTAAAATAACGTTTTTTATTTCAATTTCGGCCTTCGTGCGTGCCTAGAGATGTGCCGAGCGGCAAATTCCCCGTTGCCGGCAATATTCCCAATCTTGCCATTGCCGGTAAATTTCCATTTTGCCGGGAACATTGGCAATATTGCCGATCCACTTAAATTGCTTTGTTATATCACTAGTAGTTCGCCACGAACTTAGACCTCGCGATTATATCTTCTACTACCAAGCAAAGCAAGCAAGCAATCCAATACACGACAATTGAACACAATTAACCGACTAAACAAATTAAACAAAACTTTAAACAACCAAGACAAAAAAAGTCATACGATTTAGAAAAATCAAGTCAATATTGTAAACTTATGAAAAAATAACCATAGCGAGTTATAAGAGTTTTAAAATTTTTGTTGGACATCTACCTACATAGTTATTGCTTTTTTTAAACTATATGGTATTGAATGTACGCAACAAATATTTGTAAATTTTCTTCTTTTCTTAAAAATAGTGGTCAAGACATTGGCCTTGTAACTCGGAAGTCGCGGGTTTAATTCCCACGGGAGACATGTATTTTTAAGAAAGTTGTTCAGTAACCTGGACTGAATTCAATATTTTGTAAGAAGATTTTGTATTGTATATCCGTCACGGCTCAGTCAGCTAGACTTAGCGAGTCACCCAAAACCCGTTCAAGTATAACGTATAAAAAAGTTGTCCAGACAAAAAAGTTGTTCAGGTAAAAAAAATGCGTTTTTATAATGGCAACAAAAAAGTCTAATGACATTTTTGAAAATATTTTGAAATGGCGGATATATGACAGTTTTAAAATTTTAAACCCCCATATTTCCGCCATTTTGAAAAATTTCGAAAATTTGGCTCGACAAAAAAATTCTATTTAGTTGCTGAGCCTGCTTACAAAATTTTATGAGAATCGGTTAAGAAATGCGACCTGTAGGCGAGAACAGCCAGACAGACAGACAGACAGACAGACAGACAGACAGACAGACGGACAAAAGAATTTTTGGCTAATCTCGAAACTGAGACGCTTCGCTCGCTTCGCTCGCTCGGTCAAAAATTCTGATTATTTTGTAAATAAACTTGAAATTTATTAAGAAATAACCGCCTAGGTGTAAGTCGGACTCGCGCACGCAGGGTTCCGTACCATTATCTATAAAAAATCACATTTGTTGTATGAGAGCCCCCCTTAAATATTTATTTTATTTTAATTTAACTATGTATTTTTATAGTGCATATACAACTAAATATTCTGTGAATATTTCATGCCTCTAACTCTTGCTGTTATTAATATTGAGATAAAAACGTTAAAAAAATCACGTTTTTTGTGTGGGAGCCCCCCATAAATATTTATTTTATTCTGTTTTTAGTATTTGTTGTTATAGCGGCAAAAGAAATACATCATTTGTAAAAATGTCAGCTGTCTAGCTATCACGCTTAATGACATACAGCCTGGTTACAGACAGGCGCATGGAAAGACATTTTTTATTTTTATATATATAGTTTATATTATATATTAGGTATATAAATATATATTTTAGGCATATTTTGTATATATATTTATGTATGCTTATATGTAAGTTTATCTTAGTTGTATTTGTGTAGTTTACATTTATATATTATTTGTACAGTACCATTCTGTTTTATATTGTACCACTTCTACCCCAAACGCTTAATAAGTAAACATTCCTCTCAATTACTGGCCGGTTGACTGGAAGAGATCCCTATACGGGATAAGTCCGCCGTTGTATGTTTACTTTTCTGATTTGTATGTGTTCTTTCTTTTGTACAATAAAGCTTTATAAACAAAAAAATGGTTGCCTGTAAAGTCGGTTTTACGGGCGAAGATTTTACGTGACAACGTAGATAACATAGTTGAGTGGGAGAGAGACGCAAGGCATTCGGCGGGCCTCTCTCTCGTTCGGTGACTCATCGTAACGTTACCGAGCGTTACACTTTTTCATAAGTGACTCCCAGCCGCAACCTAATTTAAGACGTTGTCACGTCAAAACAAACAAACAAGACAGACCGACGGACAGCAGAGTCTTAGTATTAGGATCCCGGCAAAACGGGACCGGCAAATTCGAGCCTAGTTGCGGAAAATTTGTCCTCGAGGGAAGTAAGGATCCCGGTTTTACCCTTTAGATATAGAACCCTAAAGAACTCGCCGTATCCGCATCCACAAATGCGGAACATTTGCATTCCTTTATACATCTGCATCCGCAAAAGCTTCGCATAGATTGATGCGGATGCAAATGCGGATGCGTATTAAGAGAATAAAAGCCGCTGGATTTCAATAAAAATCTACTTAATAAGTGGATAGTCAACTATTAGTTTGCCCGAATTGTGAACCCGGGAACCTCATATCTCAGTAATCCCTTGACAGATTCGGCTCATGTTTTATAACTTAACAATTAATCGAGTTATAGTTGAACAAACATACATACATAAATACAAACGCCGGATTGTTCAAGTAGACTCGGAGAACTTGGTTCGCTTCACTTGCTTGTTTAATTAAAACTGTAAACTCGCGAACCCCATATTTCGGCAACCCCTTGACTGATTTGCTGCTTATGTCCGAACGAAAAAAAACTTATTTTGACACGTTCCTACCAAATTTCCTGAAGATCCGATAAAAGATGCTCAAGTTATCGCCAAATAAACATACATAAATACATACAAACGTTAGATTGTTCAAGTAGACTCTTTGCTAGCTTTGCTCGCAAGAAAAACACTTCCTTTTTAGTTGATCTCTAAAAATTGTGTAAAACATCTAGAATAATACTGTTTTTTATTTTTTTTATCTTTAAAACTGACTGACCAAATAACGGCCTATTACTACGTGACGCTTTGATGACGTCATTAAACAACTTGCGTTCGTTTCGTACCGGCTGGCCGGTTAGTGCGTATTTCTGCGTTTGGACGAATATTTCACACACATTAGATATAAAATGGCTAATCTGCTCACAAGTCATGTGTTGTGATTACCTGCACTAGTATTACGGTAAAAACACCAAAAAAGCTGTTTTTTCAAGTTCCTCGAGATTCAAAAATGTGAAAAAAAATGGTTTAACGCTGCGAAGAGAGCTGATCCTGTAGCGGCTAAAAGTTATGTACTATACTGTTGTGAAGACCAAGATAGAACGAGCGAGTGAAGCGAGCGAAGCTGTTCTCCGAGTCTGTATAAATAATCTGGCGTTTGCACGAGTTATCGAACAAACATACATGAATAAAATACATGTATGTTTATTTTAAATTTAGTAGGTGTAATTGAAAATAAAATTTAGTAGGCACAAGTATTAAATAGAATATTTTAGTTCGAACATGAACTAAATCAGTCAAGGGGTTGCCAAGATATGGGATTTGCTAGTTCACAGTTTAGGTCAAACTACTAGAATAATATACCGATGTATATTATTCTAGTAGTTTGACCTAAACTGTGAAGGGCAAACTACTAGAATGATATACATTTTCAAAAATATTAAAACTAGTATTTCGCCTTGAACTGTGAACTCTCTAACCCCATGTTCGTATTTCTATTAGCCAAGTCTACACGCCTAATATTTTTTTAAAATTTCCAGTAAAGAAACTTAAGTCACCGTTATTTATGTAGGTACTCATTGAAATATGTAAAAAAACTTCGTATTCGCATCCGCATTCGCGGATGTGAACCTTTAATAATCCGCATCCGCTGATGTCGCAGAGTTGTTGCGGATACAACAACACTGGTCTGGACTTGGATGGGTCACCACAAGCAGCATAAAATTTCTTGAGCCCCTCCGTGCTTCGGAAGGCACGTTAAGCCGTTAATCCCGACTGCCAACATTGTACGGCAGTCACAACACAACATAAAGCAAAGGTACATGTAGTCAAGTTCATACTAAGTATATGAACTTGTCTGCAAATATAAGTTTGCAAGTTTTTTATGTAACGGAACCCTCAATGGGCGACCGACTCACACTTGGCCGATTTATTTTTCAGATTACCTACTTAAAATAGTAATTATTTCTCGCCTAAGACAAGTAATATTGACAAATCTGTATGTACCGGCAATTTACAGGGAATTTTGCCGGCAATATTGCCAGTAAATTGCCGGGAACATTGGCAGTTTATATGTAGGATCTATATTTTTTTAAGATGTCTCATATAATACGCTTAGATACATTTATTTAATGAGTTTTTTAAATCAATATATCTAATATTCTCAATATTTAGGCAATATTCCCCAAAATTGCCACTTCGGGCAATCTTGCCGGCAGCGTTGCCGGCAATATTCCCAATGTTGCCAATGTTGCCGGCAACGGCACATCTCTATGCGTGCCAGACTGCCAGCCACCAGTCGGCTTTTTTCAACAAAGCTTCCGGCCTTTTTTGATTTATGAGCTGGCAACACTGAATTGTTGTCAACTTTTTAAGAAATGTCAACAAAACAAACGGCAAACGAACCTTTTTTTATAGGAAAAGTTTGAAAAAGTTATAATAGGATTCGATAATGAGGTAGATTTTTCTTTTGTCGTAATTACATAGTTATATAAAGAAGGTAATCAGACATTTTTGATCACGCCACACTATCAACACTATTATTGCCTACTTGAACGCATGCACGTGTTGGCAGCGTTTTCAGCAAAATGGATATCGAAGACAGAAAATATTCGCTGGCCGAATTACAAAAGTATTCGTATCGGATTTTGCAGCAAATCGCCAAATCAATGAGCCTGCCGTCCAATGTAAAGGTAAGATCTAATAAATCGTGTTATTTCACTCAATATTTGTTGGGAAAGTTTCATCAAAGAACTTGATTTGAAACTTTCAAAACTATCGTAGAATTCATAACTTTTGGAATTTCTTTATTTTTAACAGTATCATGAAACCTAATTAGCATTCCTTGGAAACTTTGTTGCGATAAAAGACCATAATCATTGAATAACCAGTCACATGTTTTTATTTAGTCGCATGCTTTTTAGCACTGATTTATTTCTAAACAACTGCACTGCATTGGGCTATACAAAATACATTTAATTTTCTTCTTTTTATTTTATTCAGCCAGTGTTTTTGTTATAATCTGTGGGGAAAAAGGTGCAAACAGATTTTTTTTCTTTCATTCAGTAATAAGATTTGTTTGAAAATTATCATCTTTCTGATATACTTACAACCTACATGTTTATTCTTTATGAGGTATATAGAGCTCAGGGTCACAAAACCAGAAAGAACATTTTAAGCATGACTTTAGGTAAAACCATATAAGTACCAATTGAGACCCACACCCTGTAGTGATCCTGCAAGTTTTTTTAATCTATTATCTAACCAAGGCTTCAGTTTACTTGGTGTTGGTGTTTACTTGTAAGTTTTGGGGAGATTTAAAATAGTATAGAATAGCTGCATATGAGTGTCAGTAGTATGACAACCAAGGATGCTTAAGACCGTGTACAAAAAAGACAGAAGGTGGACCTCGGGCTTCACAGATTACAGCTAAGAATGCAACAGGGAATATAATACATACATACATGTATGTATTGTATTCCCTGCTGCTCTGTCTGCCCCATTAGGGTTAAAGACGTGATAGTATGTTATCACATCTTTATCCCTAATGGGGCAGACAGAGCATTTTGGGTCTTGTGGCTCTATGCAGAACCCAGGGCCGCAAGACCCAAAAGCCACTTTTAGCGTCATGGTGGGCGAGAAGATGGAAAAGCAATCAATACAGTGATGGGTTGCTAGCCGCATCGCCTGTTAACATGATTCGCATTTTTGCCCATACCCTTGATCGGCCCGTACCCTTTTACGATCTGCGCGGGAAGAGAAAAAGCTGGTACATTCTACGTTTTTTCATTTCTCCCAGACCAGCATGGGAGAATACAATATACAATAAAAATTTTATTTTATTTTTATTTAGCTTTTATTTGCCAACACATTTAAGAAATTTTCTTCATTTTTTTTTTTTTTTTGTTTTGTATCAGTTGTTGGGTATCGGCGTGTCTTGCGACACAAAAGCCTCTTCCAGCTTTTTCCACTCTTCTCTTATTTTGGCTTTTCTATACCATAATGGACCCGCTGTTTTTTTAATGTCGTCAGACCAACGCTTTCTTTGTCTTCCTATTTTTCTTTTTGTTTTAAATCTGGGGGTCCATTCTGTTATGTCTTTAGTCCATTTGTTCCTAAATTCTCTGAGGATATGGCCTGTCCACCTCCATTTGAGAGTTTTTGATTTGGTTATGACATCTTCTACCTTTGTTTTTTGTCTAATATCTATAGCTCTTTTTCTGTCTTTTCTTGTGTAACCTAATATGCTCCTTTCCATTGCTCTTTGGCAAGTGATCAGTTCTTGGTTTTGTTTTTGTGTGTTTGCCCACGTCTGACATCCATATGTTAATATTGGAGATATACAAATATTGTAGACTTTCCTTTTCAATGCTGTGCTATATTGTTTGCCTTTAAAGACTTCTTTAAGGGACCAAAACCGTTTCCACGAATTTGCAACCCTTCTCTCTATCTCCAACTCCATTTGATCACTGAAGGCAATAAGCTGGCCCAAATAAATATTCGAGTTTACATATTCTATTTCCTCTTCTTCTATTGTTATTGTTTCTCGTGATCTGTTTGTCATTATTTTGGTCTTGGTTTTGTTCAAAGTGCATGCTTTGGAGGTCTTCTGGATTATCTGATATAAGGAATACAATAAAATACCTATACACAAAAAATTATACTATATTTTATAGCAAAAACATTTATAGATAAACATCTTGGACCCAGGACAATCTGAAAAAGATCATTTTCCATCTTGACCTCACCGGACAGCCTAGCAGGATGACCGCTAGACCACAAAGGTCGTCAATACGCTGAGATTAGAGAGAAAGGGAGTAAGCTGCATTGTCTATAGACATAATCTTTCCTTCACAGAAAATATACCTAATCCAGATGATTTACGCCAAAAAGTTCAAAAGCGAGGTTGAGCTGGACGACATAGTGCTGAAGGTGAAGCGGGAGCGCCAGCAGATGTCTCAAGCTAAGAAGAAGGTCACTCGCAAAAGAAGTTACTTGCAGGTTAGTGTTTTTTTTCTCAGCTATTTAGGTCCCATATTTGGGCAATCAAATCCATGTCTCAAACTACAACAATTTAAAGAAGTTTGAAGAGATTTGATTGACTTACTTCTTACTTCCCTCAAGGATATTTTTCCACAGTAAGTTTGGCGTGTCTGTGTATCTGTCTGTGGCATTGTAGTGCCATAAAGAAAAAAAAACCTTACCAAAATCATGGCTTGAGATTGAGAAAGCTAAATGCTGTCCAGCAGCTTTGTCCCCATAGCATACATGTTAACACATTGTTGGACACACTACGTTTATAGACGTTCATCAATTGTAATTTTTATTGTTTCTGGCTGAGTGTCCAGCAATGTATTAACATTTGATTTTAAAAGTTATAAAAATATATAAAGTATATTTTCTTTAATTCCAGGGCCCCGAAATATCATCAACTAGCACCAGCAATAGTCCACCCATCTCCCTAACACCAAAGCGGCCGGGCCACATAGTAATTCACTGCAGCCCGCAGAATATACGGCAAGCCCTCGCCAAATACAACGCAAAACACAACTACCTGACCCGTAACTCCACAGCTGGAAGGAAAACCTTTCAATCTCCCAAGAAAAGCGACAGAATTTTACGTAGTTTCAACATTAAATCTACTAAAAAAGTAGTTAACGACACCAAAATGATGGATACTATAGATACGTCCCCTAAAAATTATTTCAAAGGTAGTACGGTCTCAAGTAATGGGTTTTCAAATGTAAATAACTCGGTGTTCAGTGTTTTTCGACCACAGAATGTTAATAAAGAAATGCAAGAACCGAGGATTTCAAATATATCAGAACACTGTATGTTGAAGAAATATGTACCGGTTGTGAGCAGAAATACCTTTGGTCTGGACCCAGAGAGGAATCAGTTGATACCTCTGAAGAGAAATGCAGTAAGTTTAATTTTTTTAACCCTTGACAAAAGAGAGAGGTGTTATAAGTTGATAAATGCTCATGACTGTCTATGTTTCTGTGTGTCTGTATGTGGCATCCAGGCATAGTAGCCCTCAAACGGATGAACCAATTTCGATGCGGAATTTTTACGTGAAATCAAGTTCCCTTGCACTGTTTCTTAGCTATGTTTGATGAAAATCGTTTCGACCGTAAGTCATGAAGTTATCGCTTAACAGTTACAGCAGTTTGCCTCTCAAATAATAGATGGCGCTATGGATACATTACGTTGGAGATACGGATTAATTCTACTATTTAGTTCCTCCGCACATCACTAGATGACGTTAATTATTTATTTAGTTATATATGGCTACCTACGTGAACTTGGGTCACAAGGTCAATTGACAATATGACTGCCACCGTGATCTAGGGGTCAACCCTAGACCACGAAGGCAGTCATATTGTCAATAGATTCTGTTGGTGTAACATTCGCTGACGTACCGTTCAGTTGACGAAAAGTCCAATGTTCTTTGGGTGAAAAGTGAATGGTCATAACATTCTGTTAGTCAAACACTCACTGACGTAAAGTTATGTTGGTGGAACATTCGTGGGTGAAAAGTTGAAAAGTGCTGTGGAGGAAAAGTTAATGGGTTAAAGATAATGTTGACCAACCATTCATGGACCAATCGAATGTTGGTAAACCGTTTCAGTATCAACGCGTCCACGCACTTGCGCAAATCATGTTTGCGAAAAGTTTTACAACCGGCCACCGCCCAACGTGAACCCTCCTTCGGAATACAGTTGTTGTGTAGCTCAGTATCTTTGTGAACTTTTTTGATAAACTGAAAAATGTGGGTCGGTTATTTTTGAATAATTTAAAAGGACGACGGACTAATTATTACAATCATGCTTTTCCCATCCTGTCGTTCGATTCTAAAGGGTTCTATTCGAACTTCGTCCACTCGTTCAATTATTATGTTAAAATGCTATTTCCAGGCTACAAACCCAATGACCCCTGCGAAAAGACACCGAGTGCTGAGCGGTATCGACCCCATCGTACCCAAAGAGCCACCTAAAGTCTGCTATGAATACCTCCACAACGTAGGGTTCCGTCGTCAAGACGGGAAGATTGCTAAAATCAACGCCTTAGTACAGAAGAGAATGGAGCCGGTGCAAGATATTGAAGTTACTGTACAGGTAAGACATTTTCATTCATTTATTTCAGCCGCATAACGTCCACTGCTAAATATAGGCCTCTCCCTAAAATTAAGACTTATATTGCTTAAGAATCATCTTACCCTACACTTTTTCATACAAACGTATAGTCTAGGTTTTATTTCGAATGAATACCCACGGAAAAAGTAGCCTATACGTAACGTATATTGTTGAATCAAGGAAGCTGATACCCTTGATTAACATCAAGGGTATCAGCTTCCTCGATTCAAAAAGCCAAACGATCTTTCGATTCAAATTAAATTGCCATCTGTAGCGCCATCTATTATTTGCCAGGTAAAGTAAAAAATCCCCGACTTTCAAGCGCTAACCCTTTATAACTTACTCGAAGACGCATGGAGCAATTTGAAAAAAAAACATTTTTGTATGAAAGTCGGTGGTGAAGTTTGGTGTCGAAGTCGGTTTTTGGTTTTGATAAAATCTGGCAAATAAAGATTCCTGTTTTCATTACTATTTCAGGATATAATCAACTGCAGCATATCACAAACATTCAGCAACCCAGAATATGTGAATGCAAAGAAGATAAGAGAAGAGGTATTTTTTTTTTTTTTTTAACTTATTTAATACTTCACCGACTTCCGAAAAGGTGGTTATCAATTCGTCGGAACTTTTTGAAGTGAAAACTTCTTTAGCGGCGTTGTGCACTGTTTTTGGAATGGGTAAAAAATGTTAAACTCGCGTCAGGACACGTGACCTGATCGAAAATTCGTAAGACGGATGGAGAGTAGACAGCTGGCGTGGCGTAGGAGAGGGAGTATTCCCCTCTCTTTCTACGGCGCGGCGAAAATGTATGCCTGCGCCTGCTGTTTCGTTTAGGCGGCGCAGGGCGCTTGCGCGAATGTTCGTGTGTGTTTATGTTACAGCGTGCTACGCGCATCCATGGATAGTGACAGCTGATGGCTCGACCGTCTGTGTAGTGGCCATACTGCTATGTTTTCACTTCCGGCACTCCCAAAGTGCAACCCGTCGTTTTTTTTTATGTATGTTCACCGACTATTCGCAGACGCCTGGACTGATTTAGAAAATTCTTTCTTTGTTTGAAAGGGTATACTTCTTAGGTGGTCCCATAGAAATCTTATTAAAATCGGTTGTGTAGTTTGGGGGTAAAGTCGATAGAAATTGGTTGCGCAGATTGGGTGAAGACTTTTTAGTTTTGAAAAATTATACTCCAACCAAGAATTTAGCCGTTTTGTTTTCAATGTACAGGACAACTTTTTACCCACCAGCCAAATTTTTGAAGCAAATTCAGTCCTTGATATTAAACTAATTTGTGTAAAAGAAGTTATAAAAATCGATAAAATATTTCGTTCTCCCTATGCATAATCCGTTTGGCCGAACGCTGATTTGTATGTCAGCGTTCGGCCAAACGGAGTCGCAGGGATCAGCTAGTCTAAAATAAATACCTGCAACCAAAAAGGGATGTGGATACTTGCGCAATACGAGCTGTGGTGTTTGCAGTAGGGATGCAACGATACGGCTATTACGATACCAATACAAATGACGAATACATCGTAATGGCCAAATACGATAACGAATTACGATACGAATGCATTACGATATTTGTTTAATACCATTTTGATGAATTTATTGGAAGCTTTGTCGTATGTTATTATTTTTGTAAGACTTAGTAAAAGTATAAAAAAAAGTTATGCATTTTTAATCAATATATTTATTAATTTTATCAATTTTCATCATTAACTTATATTTTAAATTCTATTTGTTACATTTACTGACTATTAATTAATTTTAATTGTAGTCGTAATTTATAACTGGCAAATTCTTATTCAGAAAACACAACATATTTAAGTATTTCCCTTAAGTCTGTTTATCTCATCACTGTGTATCAGTCCTGTCTGCCTGCTTAAAACTGTCAATGCTAAAAGTGACGGATGCGAAGCGTTCAGAAATTGACGCGATAAGCGTTTCGTTTCACCCGAAACAGTAAAAATTTAAAAATTTAGAAGTTAATGTATCGTAAAAATATCGTATCGTAATATTTCCGATAACGAATGATCGTAAAGGTTTACGATATTCGCCGATATACGATTATCGTATCGGTATCGTTGCATCCCTAGTTTGCAGTGCAGTTTGTTACCGCTTCTTCTGCACTAGCGCTTTGGAAGCGGTAGTAAACTTAGCTGTAAGTAACTATTTGACGTCAACAATTGTGCAACAAAATAATGACGATTATTAAGAGATATTATAAATATCTGATAATAAAGATATATTTGATTTGATTTGATAAATCCGACGTTCGCGGTGTATGGGTTTAATTTGTATGGTTTCCACCAGGTCCGGTCTCCGAGGAGCTTCCAACGGGAGGTTCCGAGGGATATGGAGGAAAGACTGCCCAAAATCAACGCCGTGTTCAGTAGATTCAACGCTCACACTGACTTCACTCAACCCATTTACGTCCAAGTCAGCGACGAATCTGAGAGATGTAAGTCCTTAAATGAAAATCTGATTCATTCATTCATTCATTTCAGCCGCACAACGTCCACTGCTGGACATATGTAGGCCTCTCCCATAGATTTCCAAAACGACCTATCTAGAGCGACTTGCATCCAGAGCCTTCCAACAACCTTGGTCAGGTCGTCAGACCGCCATGTGGGGTGTCCTAAAAATCAAATCATAGTTATTAAATTAATATTTTACCCGACTGCGCCAGGAGGGCTATGTTTTGTTGTAAACGCGGCGATGGGTTTTGGAGCCGAAGGCCACTTCATAAGCATCGTTAGTAAGACCTGATAAGATAGTCAAAATATACATTTTGTAACAAAAAATGTTGACTAAAACCCGAAAGTAAAATCGTGAGATCAAAAAGTAGTACCGCCGCTAGGTGTCGCTGCTGGCAGTTCATCGAGGTCACACGGCAGTTTTGGACGGGCGTAACTACGTGATCACGATCGAAAATCATTTTCACAACTATTTTATTATAAATCATTAATTTTTATTAAATATATGTAATAGTATGGCTCTGGTGGTACAGAGAGGGTCGTGCTTTTACAGTGGAGACAAAAAGACCTGATGATGATGATGATATGGATAGAGGAATTTATTACGAATACATTTTTTTTAAACTCTCACTATCTCTTTCGTACCCACGCGACCTAATAGCGTGACGTCAAGAGCGTGCGTCCTTTTTCTGTTAATTGACAGTTCCTTGCTCTGGTAAAACAGAGAGGGTCGTGTTTCTAGAGTGGAGACAAAAATAAATGATCACTGATATGAATAATAAAAATAATTGATTAAAATACCCTATCATCTATATTCCTTTAAAGATGGATATAAGTATGCTGCCTTTGTATATTTGCTCTTTCGAATTTTTTGTATTAAATTTAGTTTTTTGGTACAATAAAGTTATTACAAACAAACAAACAAACAAGTCTGAAATAAATAAATAAAATACTAATATTTAGTCCAACAGTACCCGATCTTCATGGGCCGGAGCTCAAACACGAACCTTCTGGAGAGCCTGTACAACTTTCGGTCGCCGTTCCTCGTCAACCAGCCCCTACCACATATCCCCACCACGACCAACACTAGATGCGTGTACAGCACACCCGTTATAGCGACAGCGTAAGTTTTTTTACCCGATTACGGCGATGAAAAAAGGAGGGTTATGTGTTTCGCCGCTATACATACTGTGTGATTTGTCATTGGGTTTGGAGCCGAAGGCCACTTCATACGAACTAATAGCTAGTCAAAATTCTAAAACAAAAAATGTTCACTAAAACTCGAAAGTAAAATCGTGAGAATACCGCCGCTAGGCGCCACCATCTGGCTGGGCGGAGTTTGTCGAGGTCACGCGGCAGTTTTGGACGGGCGTAACTACGTGATCTCGATCGAAAATAATTTTCAAGACTTTTTTATCATAATTTATACACTTTGGAATACGTTTATGGATAGAGGAATTTATTTACTAAACGACATTTTTGTCCAAAACCAATGAACACTCAGCGTGTATAACCTTCAAATTCATCTTGCAACTTGTATTGCCTGGCTTTTGACATTTACCTTCACAGTAACCATCACTCATAAAAAGCGGTTTTCTATTTATTCTCATAAAATTTAAGTAAGTAATTTTTTTTATATAAATAATTGTCCAAAGTCAGAGTCAAAGCCGAAGTCAAAGTCAGTCTAAATCAAAGTCAAAATTTACCTTGACTATGACAAAAAAGAATTTATTGGGTCACATCATTTTAACAATAAAAGTAGTAACTGTGATTGACTGACTTTGACTCTGACTCTGGCTCTGATTTTGACTCTGGCTCTGGCTCTAGCTCTGAGTTTGTGATGGTCACTGCACTGCACAAACATACCACCTGACCTAATCTACCTTCTGTAACTAATTCGTGGTATGAATGTACGACAAACATACAATTTCATACACCTAAATTTAACACATTGCCGGTAACATATACAATAAGTCCGCCATTCGTTAAAAGTAGTTTTTGCTTGTTCATACTCATCATATATAAGGTCTAACAAAATATACTGAAACTATTTTAAAGGATTTAGTTCATGATACTATGTACATAAACGTATACGTATCGAAATATAAAATGTGATTTTTGGTCTCATACAAGTCGACCGATCAGCTGATCCGAGTTTATGTGGACATATGTTCCTTGAGGAAAGTTGTTGACAATCACGGACTGAAACCCTTCAAAAAATAGGTTCGGTACATTTTGTTAGACTTTATATACTAACAGGGTCTAACAAAATATACTGGAACTATTTTAAGGCAAGATGGTGGTAGAAGTGGCGCCCTCATTTGAAAAAAAAAGTTAATGGTGATAATGGTGATAATTAAAAATTTGACATCCAACAATCTGTACATTATTTAATGAATAACGTTTAAAAGTAATTGCGTTAGTTCATCTAAAAGTTTTAAAACGAGTTTTTGCAGTGGCCGCTTTTGGCGAAAACTCTTTTTAAACCTTTAAAATTATTATATTAAATAATACTTTCTAACGTTATTCATAAAATAATTTAAAGGTCTTCTTTACAAATTTTTTGATGTCAAATTTAAAAAAATCACCGTTTTTACTTCCTAACAATTTATTTCAAATGAGGGCGCCACTTCTGCTACCATTCCGCCCTAAGGGGTATTTTGTTAGACGTTATATAAGGTCTAACAAAATATACTGAAACTATTTTAAGGGTGAATTCAGTCCGTAATACTGAACAACGTTCCCCAAGGAACATTTATTGAAATATGACAAGTAACTTTTGGCCTCCCATACAGTTGACCGATCAGCTGTTCAGAGTTTCTATGGAGAGCCAAAAAATATTTTTCATATTTCGACATATGTTCCTTGGGAAAATTTATTCAGTATCATAGACTGAATTCAGCCTTAAAATAGTTTCAGTATATTTTGTTAAACGTTATGTATTCACTCAGCTAATCCCTGTTTGAGTTGGCATAAGGTCCGCTTTGCACGAGCTTTGTGTGGCTTGCAGGGTCGCTCAGCGGTCCACTGCGCTTGCGCCGGACTACACCGCGCCTTGTAAGTGGCTTTACTAATACTTTTTTTTTTTGCACTTTTTACAAATTTAGGGTGACTTTTTAAACAGCTAACTAGCAACATTTTTGGAGCATTTAGCGCATCCAATTACTTTCCACAATTATATCATACTAGCTAGTGCCCGCGACTTCGTCTGCGCAGTATTTTTATAAACGTAGCCCAGCAGTGTTAGTCTGATGTATAACCTATATTATTGTAAAGTTTAATTAAAATCCATTTAGTAGTTTTTACGTTATAAAGTAACAAACATCCATCCATCCTTGCAAACTTTCGCGTTTATCATATTAGTAGGATTTTTCTTTGCATTTTTTATAAGTTCAAGGTGACTTTGTAAATACTGGCAATGGCAACATTTTTTTAGCATTCGGTGCATCCAACCATAAAAACAGTTAGAGAAAAACGAAAAAAAATATTTCGGCTTCTGCGATCTGCGATACCTATTAGCGCTTAGCTAAATGCATTTTGTATGGAAGGATTTTTTTTTATCGGTTTAATAATATAGTTTTTAAAGAATAATTTACTATAATGGACTGAAGTTGCTCCTGTGTTTTATTTATGAGCTGCTTTATATTTCTAAAACCGGTGAAATTAGATCCAATTTATAAGCAAGTGTGTTAAAAAATACATAATTAAATTGCAGCGTACGAGCGGGATAACTCGTACTACAAAGACCTGTCCGCGTTCCCGCGTATCCGGGAGCTTCTACAGTATGGCGAGCAACAGGGACATCTGCGGAGGGGCTTTCGGTGTGACGAAGGTATTGTATCACGTTTTACAAGATATACTGAAACTATTTTAAGATTGAATTCAGTCCAGAATAGTGAACAACTTTCCCGAAGGAACATATATAAGGTCTGTTAGCGACGTGCTCAAAAATGTTTATATTTTCTTTGTATTTAAATTTGTCATTATGATGGTACTTTGACAATTTGTACAACTTTCGTTTTGAACTGAAATTGGGAGGTAGATACGTGTGACACAGCGACAAAGTCCCAACGTTTTTTTTGTCTTTGTCTAGAACAGTCGTTTTGATCTATCCGCGCGCGACACACGTACATACTGCTCTCATATTGAAATAACGTGGTGTCTGTGTCTTTGTGGAAATAAACAGTTTTTCGTTTTCCATACTACGAACTTTTATTGTGGAACACCTGCACCAATAATAAGGTCTAACAAAATATACTGAACCTATTTTAAGGGTGAATTCAGTCCATGATGCTGAACAACTTTTCCCTTTGTAAAACAATTTTTGGCCTTCCATACAAGTTGACCGAAAAAAATGTTTTCCTTACAAAACTTTATAATAATCAATAATGAGTGTGGGCAAAAAAACGCCGTGTGGTTTCCGGCAGAGTAGAATAGGACCACTCCAAGTCTTCCCTTTGATGTCGTAGAAGATGACTCAGGCGACTAAGCTGGACCAATTGTGATAAGATTTGGTATGCATGAAGGTGACACCCTGGATTAACACATAGGCTACTTTTTCTGCGGGTAACACCACAGCAGGCCTTCCCGTTTAGGTATTGAAAATATACCTACAGTATTACCATGCGCGCGGCGACCACTCCGAAGTGGTGAATTCAGCGACGTGAATCGTATGTCTAGAGTTATTTATTTATAAGAATGAAATTGGCTTGCAATGCACTTCTAGGTATCTAAACGAAAAGGTGGCAATTTCTTACTAAATTAAACCATATCGCTAACGACACTGAGTAGATATTTCTTTGAATTGCTGAGTAAGACTTCTGTACGTGAGTACTAGTACTTATTCTGTGACCGCGGGGCGCAGCTACTACGCCATAAAAAAAGTTTAAACTATATCTATTTCTTTATATTTCAGAACTAAGCACAAGTTGTTCCTCGTTGGACGACACGGCGTCCCAGGACCTGGGCGCCACCGTCACCATCCCCGAAATGGTGGAGGATGCTCTGGAGCTCATCAGCCAAGATGGGGTAAGTGAGATAATACGCTAGTTTCCAACAAGTCAAATGAGATATTTTTTTCTGAACGTCAAAACAAACATTATCTATGGGATTTTGAAATGAAATAGCAAGCGTGACATCATAGTTGCTTGGAGTTATAGCTCTCCTATTATATCCTGATAATAGGAGCTTGAAAATCACTGACAAGTGACATTATTCTGTGACGTTTTATTCCCTTAACGGAACAAAATAATTTATTTTTGATCCTGGATACGACCGACTCCTTGATCGAGAAGGTTTTTAGCTATGTTTGATGGAAATCGGTTGAGTCATTCAAAAGTTATTGGTTTGAACACTTAAAAGTCGGGTTTTCTTTTAAATTTTGCCTAACAAATAAACTTGTTTTAGTTGACTTTAAAATTTTACTGGAACTTTACGATTTTTTTTTGACAAATCAATTTTTTTTTATCAAAGATGCCATCTACAAGTTAGCTCTATATTTTTTTCCAAAATTACCTACTTATCAACGTAATTAACTTAAAATAATTAAGTGTTGATAAAACTTTCTATTTTGCAGTAAGGAACTTCATTCTGACATTGGTAATTTTTAATCATCGTGCCTATGTTTATCTATATATGTATTTGTTATATAATGTAGTATCGTTGAGTTAACATCCCATAACACAAGTCTCGAACTTACTTTGGGGCCAGCTCAATCAGTGTAATTGGTCCCTATATATTTATTTATTTCATCATCATCATAATCATCAGGTCTTTTTTTCTCCACTGCAGGAACACGGCCCTTTCTGTACAACCAAAGCCATACTTGATCAGAGCAGCCAGAGGATTTGGCTTACACTCTCCTCGCTGGCCAGACGAGTTGGAGAGGTTTCATTGAAGTTGATAAGCTATGTTTAGCTTGTATTTCCTAAGTCCTTCTACGACATCCACGGGAGAACTTGGAGTGGCCCTATTCTACTCCGCCGAAAACCTATATATTTATTGTATTAACCGTAGATGTCTGTTTGCAGGACTACATGGAGAGAATAGGCATGGATGTGAGGGTCCAGTGTGTCTTATGCTCGGTCGTCAGCCCCAAGTTTCTGCTCGAGTATCACCTTAGAAAGGTAAAATACTTAGTATTAGTATAGTAGTTAAAGACTATCCATAAATTCATAACGTCCTGATTCATCTTTTTCATCATTTTCAAAAAAGAAACAAGCGAGTGTGTTTTGGAGCAAACTACTCAATATTCATCTGATAAATAAGACTGGAAATATTTTAAAGTTTCTAACGTAGAGTGCTGCTCTGCGTATAGTGCGGCCCTGGATATTCTCTTTGCCCGCGACGTCTGTCGCAAGAACGGTGTCGTGTCGGCCATTTTCTGTCAGAGAGTATTATTTTCTTTGTTCTTTATAATTTTTTGCGCGTGCCGCATTAGTAAAGACCATAGCTACGTTAATAGTTTGTTTATAAAGATTTGATAAAATTTTGTTTATAGGTTTTGTATTGTGCTGTCACTAACCTTATGATCCTTTCCACCTTTTGTCACACAATTGTACACTGCATTGTCTCCCGCTCTGCCCCTTAACTTGTGACGTAATTTATAGATGGTCCCTTAGGCCCAACGCAGACGACAGACTAATCCGTGCCGCACTTTTTAGTCTGTGAAAATAGAATGGAATCACATGCAATAACGCACACGACGACAAAAAGTCCGGCGCGCGTCGTGTGCATTATTACGTATAATTCCATAGATTTTATTTTCACAGACTATGAGAGACTAAAAAGTACCTCACGGATAGTCTGTCGTCTGCGTTGGGCCTTATAGTATCTATCTTAAAGGTCAACAAGTAAGTTAGTGGACTTGAATGATAGGTACATAAATAGAAGTACTAAGGACAGAATGGAAACTCCCAGCTTCCTCGCACCTCTCTTGGGTGCTAGATGGTGGCTTTGAACACTGAAACTCACACATTGCCGTGTTCACGGATGTAAAGTTTCGTTTGTAGTAGTAATAAGCACAATTTATAATCCGCTAGTATGAAGCGCCGTACCTATGATACTACCAGAGCCATACTTAGCCAGAGTATTTGGCCTACATTGAGACAATACAATGTCCTTTTTTAGGGTTCTGTAGTAAACTTAATATAAGGAAGCCTTATAGTTTCGCCTTGTCTGTTTGTCCGTCCGCGGTTTTACTCAGAGATTATAAGTACTAGAAAGCTGTTATAGGCATGAAGAATGAAAAAATATTTTTGGTCCATCGGTTAGATTTCCGCTCAGCGCCACTTACTATGGCACAGGCCTTATCTACGAAGTGACGCCTCAAGCGCACAGAAGTTTGGTTTTAAAAAATCTATGTACCCTATTTAATTAATATTAATAATACATGTGATTTGGTTTCGCTCGCCGTCATATGTGTGACGTTGCAAGCCTCTACTCCGGAACTTTGACGCTCCGTATCTTTGTGAATTTTTACTTTTTTGGTAAACTGAAAAATACGGGCCCATTATTTTTGGATAATCTAAAAAACGGACTAATTACAATCATACTTTCGGACCCTTTCGTCACCCTTATTTGGTATGGGTATGTATATTAACTATGCCAAAAAAGTAATAAAATAAAATCTTGGAATATTGTTTTTTGGGTTAGCTGCCATACAAGTAAAGTATTGCTGAATAGGTCTTCAAAAAATATTGTGAACTTTGGTACTAAAACAAAAAAAAACGACGGGTTGCACTCTGGGAGTGCCGGCAGAAGTGAAAACACAGCAGTATGGCCACTACACAGACGGTTGAGCCATCAGCTGTCACCATCCATGGATGCGCGTAGCACGCTGTAACATAAACACACACGAAAATTCGCGCAAGCGCCCTGCGCCGCCTAAACGAAACAGCAGGCGCAGGCATACATTTTCGCCGCGCCGTAGAAAGAAAGAGGGTACTCCCTCTCCGCGCCAGCTGTCTACTCTCCATCCGTCTTACGAATTTTCGATCAGGTCACGTGTCCTGACGCGAGTTTAACATTTTTTACCCATTCCAAAAAAAGTGCACAACGCCGCTAAAGAAGTTTTCACTTCAAAAAATGGCATTTCCGTACTGAAGTGTGTAGTCGCTCGGGCAATTTGCATCAGAATGATAATTTATGTTTTTCTTTTTTGATTGTTGTTTTAATTTACAGTATGCCATTAGTGATCTAGATTTGATTGATGATTTATTACGGGTATTTCCATTCTACATTGTATATAATCAAGTTTAGAAGAAAACTATCAGAGCTGAGTATTATTAGTATTTAAGACGTTTTTAGTGGTATGAACTCAAAGATGGCATTCGCAATTACAGAATCTTATACTACCCGTGGTCCGACATGCATTTGGTATTTTTTTTAGTATAAATATTTTAAGGAGTGATTCAGTCTATCATAATAAAAGTATCTATATAGAAATACGAAAAGAGAATTTCATAGTAACAATATCACGTGACTATTTTGTAAATCACATTACATTAAATTGATATGAGTTATTATTATGGTTATAAAGGCAAAAGTTTGTGTGTGTGTGTATGTTTGTTTCTTCTTCACGCGCAAATGGCTGGAACAATGGAAGCTGACATCCTGCAACGCATAGGTTACTTCAATCGCGGGTTACAGTAGAGGGCGTAGCTAGCATAAAATATAAACCCGTTGTTGTCAGGAGCACGCCAGCGACATCTTAGTGCAGGAGAGCAGCTCGTGGAGCATAAGCTGCGCGCTGCGCTGGCTGCGCTGTGCGCGGCCCGTGCGCGTGGTGTCGCACGAGGGCGCGCTGCTGGTGCTGAGCGCCGCGCTGCGCGCGCGCCGCCTGCACGCCGCGCTGCACGTCAGTAACACATTCATATATATTACCCCTGGCCGTGTTCGGCTATGATAAATGATAACTGTCTTTGTTTTATGATAGATTCTTTGAGTAAAGTTGGCAATTTCCATATTCAGTTCACAAACACTAACAAAATCTTAACAACAACCAACATAACAATCTTATACCTTTAAACGAGCAATTCTTGTATGTATGTATGTATATATATATATTTATTTATAAATTTCTGTGATCTCGAAAACGGCTCTAACGATTTCGCTGAAAATTTGTATATGGGGGTTTTCGGGGGTAAACAATCGATCTAGATTAGTTTTATGTTTGGGAAAACGCGTGTTTTCGAGTTTTCATGCGTTTTTCTTTCCACGCAGAATATGGTCGCTAATTTCGTCACGCCGCGACCGCCTTGATTTAGCTCAGTGGTTAAGGATAGCGACCGCTAGAAAGATTGTTACGGGTTCGAATCCCACTCGGTGATTTACTTTTGTTTTTTTTTTTAAGTTTAAGTTTATATTTTTTTTTTATTTTGCATTGTTTTTAGACAAGTTTAAAAAAAATTGCTAATTTTTTAAATTGTAACCGAGCAAAGCTCGGTCGCCCAGGTACTAGTAATTTAAACAGAAAACATTGACAGTTGACGGATGTTATTATTTTTTTAATGCAGGCATATGAAAATTCATTTTTTATATGCCTGCATTAAAAAAATAATAAAACTCACTTCCGGTATAATGTTTAAAATTATATCAAAAATCTTGATAACACGTAAATTTGTTTTATTCAAATGACTAATGTATAATGTAAAATTACTTTTAAGTGTATGTTGATGTAAATTTTTTTAGGATACCTAAAGGCATCTAACATAGCTCGACGACTGCCATATAATGATGACAGCCGGGACCAATAGCTTATACGTGCTTTTCGAAGCATGGAGATCAAATTTTTTTATGCCATTTATAGTCACCCATCCAAGTGCGGACCACGATCGTTATTGCTTTACTTGCGAAGTAGTAATACGCACTCCCGCAGGGTCAGGGACGTAACCGGTTATTTTTTTATTTTCTTCTATTAAAAATGACTTGTTTTCTTTACAGACTCTTACATTAGACACCAACCTACCCAAAAGCGGCTCTATAACCGTTTACAACAAGTTAACAGGCGAGCCACATTCCTGGCATGGGGAGATTCAACCCCTGCCTCATCACCTACCATACGAAAATGACACAGAAGGGTTAAAAGTACCCATTTCTGAGCTAGATTTGTTGCCAAACAGTGCCAATTTGACACTTCTAAATGAAGAATTAGTGTCGGAATCGCCGACCAAAGTAGTCTTTGGTCAGCCAGATTTAAATGATATACATATTACTTTGTTTGTTAAAATTTTTAACTGATTGTGTACTGTTTATGTGTCGACGTACTATGCCGAAGTTACGCGACGGAATTTCGGTGAAAATACGCCTGCAATGCTATCTTAATTATTACGCGTATTTCACGAAGCAATAATATTGCGGCGGAACTTCAGCCGCGTGACTTCGGCGCTGTTTGTTTAAATACTATATACTAACCTCCATATTTATCAAAAAAAGTTTTTTATTGCTTTTTAAGTACAATATGTTTTGTCCCTATCACGGTTTTCATTATTTGACATTAGAAGAACAAGAAAACACAATTTAACTAAAACAGGTTTAGCAAAGATTTTTAGTTTTTTTATGAATGAGGACCCTTCGAAATCTGCCAGCAACTTCGGCGTTGAAATCTGCCAGCAACTTTGGCGTTGTGTTTAGACTTAAGACACAGATTTCGAAAATAGAATTGTAAGGAAGTTTTTGAAGTATTCATTAAGTTGGTACTTACTTTTTAATATTTTAAGTGTAACTAAGTTCTGAATACTTTAAGATTTTTTGTCTGATAAAGTGACCACAATTTTGGCTAGCCATTATAATATGCGAATGTTACTTAGTTCAATTATAAACAGGTTTTTTTATCAGTCAAATAGATTTACTGTCAAATAGTGCGAAAGTACAACACAATGAAGAATTTGACCCAATTTTTCTACGAAAAATTAAGGGGCTACCTGAATTTTCCGGGGTCCAGTGGCGCCCTCATTTAAAATAAATCATTTGAAAGGAAACGGTGATATCATTTAAAATTTTGTCTTGATCAAACCCTAGATAACCTTTTTAACTATTTCATGAACTACTGTTCATAATTTAAAGTGCGAACGTGAAGCTTTTCTACGCACATTTGCGAAAAACGGCCACTTTTAGCTAATGTGCGTAGAAAAGCTTCACGTTCGCACTTTAAATTATAAACAGTAGTTCATAAAATAGTTAAAAGGGTTTTATAGGGTTTGATCAAGACGAAATTTTAAATGATATCACCGTTTCCTTTCAAATGATTTATTTCAAATGGGGGCGCCACTGGACCCCGAAAAATTTGAGTATGGCCTTAAGCAGTATTTTTGTTAATTTTTGTAACTAATTTTAAGAAGTAATTTTGTTTATATTGTTTTGTTTATTTTTAAATTGTTTTTATGTGGTTTTTAATGATATTAAAAAAAGTTTGTTTTAATAACGTGGTCTACTGAAATTTTACCAGGTGATTCAGTCCATCATTTTGAACAACTTTTCCCCATGAATGCAATATGGAAATACGAAAAAATGTAGTTTCATTCAAACCGAAGTAGTTAAGAGATTCTAGTCTCTATTGGAAATTAAAGTATCACGACAAAATTTACTGCCAGAAATGATTGTTCAAAATGATGGTCTAAATCTCTTCTTAACATATTTGTACTTAAGTATAACTAGTAATAGCTTTTCTAAACTAAAAACCGACTTGAACACCAAACTACACAACCGGTTTTAATAAAATTTATATTAGACAAACTGACAACGATGCCCTTGCAAAAAAAAATAGAATTTTCCGAATTTTTCCGAAACTTACATAAAAAAGGTGTACGTATCCTTCTTTGAAGTCGGTTGAAAAGCATGTTGTTAGTATATAATGTTTGTTATTATATGCTGTTGGGGAGTTTTGTCCCTGCCAACCACACATCCAGTTTTGTATTAACATGTTTGTGGACACTTCCGTATCCGAGATAAAACGTTAAATCGTTTGTGTCCATGGAATGGTTAAATTATTTTCGTTACTATATTAAGTACATATTTATGCCATTTGATATAAGCTCTATATAGAAAACGAGATCTTTTTGAAAAATTATCAATATTTTTTGAAAGATTTCTTAATTTCTCAAAATATATGATAAGGAGTAGGCTTGCAAGTATATTGAATTGGGCAGGAAATTTATATTTATTTGTTTATATTTTTTAGTTAGTTAAGTATCATTTTTTGAGACTAAAAGTAATGTTAACATTAATTAAACTTGTGATATTAAAAAAAAAAACAGTAGACGGAGAGTTCGCTATTTTCCTAGAATTTTTTTGTTTTGAAAAGAAAATGTTATGTTTATTTTTTTAATTAATATTAATCTGTATAATTTCTCACGTGCTATCTCTTTTTCCATGATTATTGTAAATTTTATTTAGTTGTGCCGCTGTATTCATAAATCTGCGTTTTAAGTAAAAACAACTAATTTAAATAGCACTGCTTTTTTTTCAATTGCATAAAAGAGCTTGCAATCATTAAATTAGTAGCATACTTAATCACTTACTATATTAATATAGAAAGGCGGATTTTTATGAATATAAGGTTCAAATGTTTAAAAAAGTCGTAAATTGTTGTTTGTCTTTTTTTTTTTGTTTTTCTGTGCAAAAATTATGTATTTAGCTTTATAAAAAACTTTAATATGAATCCATCCATTATTTAAATGTAAGCGTTAAAAAATACGATCGAAAGGTCTATATGACTATGTTAACTTTTTCAAATTAAAAATCAATAATTTGTGAATATATTTTATAGTTAAGTTTTGTTATCATCTATGTTATTTGAAACTTGTTATTTCAACCGTGGTAAAGATTTTTCCCAGTGTGTAAATTTCTGAAAGGATCTCACTCACTCGTTGTAATTACGTAGAGCGACAGTGATAAATGATAGCGATCGATAAACGCTATCGCCGGTACCATGCTAGCAAGGCAGGTCTACAAAATTAGTTGTAGACCTATTAAATTTTTACAGGTTGTGAACATAAATAATGTAAACGATGTGCCATAAAAAGGTGTTCCTATTTTTCTACTATCATGTTATTTTGAGAGGTTTTTGTGATATACAACGCAAATTTTGTATAGAAATTAAGATTTTTTTTTTTTTCTAATATTTACGACGTAAGTAATTTTTAAGTTTTGATGTTATTTGTTGAGGCTGATTTTTGGAGTTATGTTTGATCTCAATTACTATTGTTTATAAGGTTGATTAAAAACTATGAATCATAAAAGTTTGTTTTATTACATTTTTTAAAAATTTAATATTGTTTACAAAACCTATTTTTTTTTTATGTATTTTCATAGATGTTAGACAAAACATTAGCAACAAAATACACTTTTACTATCAAAGGTCGACATCGCAGTCAGTAGCACTCTAAAAAAAATTAAAATCCTACCTACATAAGTAAGTGTATTTTTTTTTTGTGGTAGCTACTCTACGAGAAAAGTGCAATTAATTTTTTTTTACTAGACTAAACCATCGTATGGGTTATCGTTGAATAGGTCCTTCAAAAATAGTGTAAGCTTATGAACACCATGGTCGCTTTAGAGATGCGTTTCTGAAATATTTCGTTTTATTCTTCAATTTTTTGTTATAGAGTCAAGTGTCCCCTCCACCCCCTCCTGCTAAACTGTAACGTAAAAATACTATATTTAAGGCCATACCCAAATTTTCCGGGGTCCAGTGGCGCCGCCATTTAAAATAAATCATTTAAAAGGAAACGGAGATATCATTTAAAATTGTGTCTTGGTCAAGTTCTAGATACCCATTCAAAGTATTTTTTAAGTTTAAAGTGAGAACGTGAAGCTTTTCTACGCACATTTGCGAAAAACGGCCACTTTTAGCTAATGTGCGTAGAAAAGTTTCACGTTCGCACTTTAAATTATAAACAGTAGTTCATAAAATAGTTTTAAAGGTTATCTAGGGCTTGACCAAGACACAATTTTGAATGATATCTCCGTTTCCTTTTAAATGATTTATTTTAAATGGCGGCGCCACTGGACCCCGGAAAATTTGGGTATGGCCTTAACGATAAGTAAGGTTTGTAAATCAAAAAGTTATAGGCGACATAAAATGAAAGGAAAATTTCGTACAAGTTCAATAGAAAATTAGTTTTTAGCGGCGGAAACTCAGTCGGCATTTGCAACTACGGAACCCTACACTGCGCGTGGCCCGATACGCACTTGGCCGGTTATTCTTTTCTACAGCATTTTATTTAAATTACACAACACGAAATTTAGAACCTCCTCAGGAACCATATTGTTATGAATGTTGAATGTTGAGTCGCCTGTACAGGTTTATGAAGACAAGATTTTTTTTTACTATGGGTTTATTCTTGTAAGTCATCCTCTTTCATTTATTCTCATTTCAATAAAAAAGAAAATATAACTGGCAGGCGACATAACTTCACAATAAAAAAAATATCAAATCAATCAATGTCATTTTTATTTATTTTTTGCGTTAAGAAAATATTGCAAAGACAAATAATCTTACCTGCTTTTTGCTGAAAAGTACTGAAAACTGATCATGTGCGAGCAAACGCCGCAGCCTCCGAGACAAAAGATCCCAAAGGATGGCCTCGGTCCCAGGGGGGTCCCTGACTGTTATTATGTGAGTACCAGCGATATGGTCTAGTGGTTTAATCTTTTCCAAGCCTAGTAAAAATAATTGGCCAAGTGCGTGTCAGGCCACGCGCAGTGTAGGGTTCCGTAGTTGTAAATTTTTTGAGTTCATGCCTCTAAAAATGTCTAAAACGTCTAACTATCTATTGAATTTGTATGAAATTTTCCTTTTCGAGTATATTTTATAAGTTAATCGCCTATAACTTTTTAATTTGCTAACCTTACTTAGCTCTGATAGTTTTCCTTTAAACTACATTATATATACTATAGCTGTGATTTTTTTCACGTGTCCATATATAACCGTTAAGCAGATAGATGGGGGGGACACGTGACTTTAACAAAAAAAATCACTTTAAACCTAAATATTTCAGACACGGATCCCTAAATCGAAAAATGGTGTTTACAAGCTCACAATATTTTTAAAAGACCGATTCAACGATACCCCACACAATGTGTTTGTAGAGAAAAAAAATATTGACTTCCTCTTTACCTCTAAAAAAAAAATATTTCCATATTTTATTTTACGACCATATCCATGCCTAATTGCAGCTTTCTAGTACTTATAGTTTCTGAGTAGGACCGCGGACGGACAGACAGACAGACATGGCGAAACTATAAGGGTTCCTTGTTTACTTCTTCTTATATTTAAGAGCTGGGCTCTTGTCGGTGGAGTGCTTTCCATGTCTCTCTTCCTTCCGCTAAGTTCTTAACCTCTTTATATGTTTTCACGTTTCATTTTGCTTTTATTTGGTCTATAAACTTGTTTACTACGGAACCCTAATAATAACCGGTCAAGTGCGAGTCGGACTCGCCCACGAAGGGTTCCATCCTATTATCTATAATAGATCGTTTGTTGTATGGGAGCCCCACCTAAATATTTTTCTATTTTCAGTGTTATAGCGGCAACAGAAATACACTATCTGTGAAAAGTTTAACTATCTAGCTATCATGGTTCATGAGATACAGCCTTTATTGTAATAAGTGAACGGGTTACTCACTTATAGAGTCAGCTACTGCCGACATGTTTCGACCTCATCCGGAGGTCTGCATCACCTCCTGATACAGCCTGCTGAAAGACAGACAGACGGACAGTGGAGTCTTAGTAATAGGATCGCGTTTTTACCCTTTGGATACGGAAACCTAATCTAATAGTACAATTTCGACCAGTTTAGTTGTCATCGGCGACTCAGTCACGCGACCAATTTGCAACTAAAGTGGTCAATGGACGCGTACATTTATAATACAGACAACCGACAGTAGGTACCAGGTATGCCGAACGACAGCGATCTATGTCATAACGAAGTCGGGTACCTTCTATATATAATTCTAGTGTTTGTGTGTATGTATGTTTTATTATCATCATTATTAGGTCTTTTTGTCTCCACTTCAGGAGCACGATCCTCTGTACTACCAGTACCAGAGCCATACTTGGTTAACACAGCTTGGAGAGGTCTCTTTGATGTTTATAAGCTTTGTTTAGCTTCTATTTTATAAGTCTCCTTCTACGACGTGTATGTATGTATGTTAGTTCAACGATAACTTGAATATCTTTGATTAAAGCTTTAGATATATATTTTTTCGGACCTCCGATGATAGGAGTTAAAAAGTTATGTAAGACAATGCTTACCCTTACAGCATACATCGAGTAGATACAAACATATCTCCATGTTTGGCCATGAAACATTAGCATTCGCCCGCTCTCTCGACCATAACCAAATATGGGAATAAATCGGGACACATGAGTCCAATATGACCGATCTAGAGCGGTTTGCATCCAGCGACCTTGATCGCCAGGCCACCTTGTGGTGTTGGTGGTGTCCTACGCTTCGCTTGACCGCCATTCGAGAACCTATTTGCCCCATCGGCCATAAGTTCGTCGCGGTAAGTGTCCCGCCCACTATCATTTCAATCAGCTAATCCGCTGGGCAGGTCAGTGACTTTAGTTATCCTACGAATTTCCTCATTTCTGATTCGATTGCGTAGAGAAACACCAACACACGCACACCCTTTCCATAGCACGTTGCACGACCTTGAGCCTTCTTATGAGACCCATAGTAAGGGACCACTTTTCAGAGCCATAAGTCATCATTACTGGTACCTAACACACATTGGTCGTAAACTAAAGTCGATTTTTAGTTTTGAAAAATTATAGTCTAGTAACGACCTGCTTCCAGACGTCCCGAGTGCTGAACTCGACCTTCCGCTACGTAAAGTTCGTGAAGAAGCTGCGTGCTGAGGAAGAGGATCAGCGGAGAGGTGCTGAGAATACGCTCAAGGAGCTGAAAGACAAGCAGCTAAGCGACTTTTTCATCAGTTGCGACAGGAGGTTAGTAACTATTATCACGGGTGTATAACAAACGTTTTACAACGTGGAAGGGACATACCCGTAATAAATCGAACCACTGGTTATACTAGACCATTATCATCATCAATTTCAGTCGCATAACGTCCACTGCTGAAGATTTCCAAAATGACCGATCTAAAACGGCTTGCATCCAGCGCCTTCCAGCGACCTTGGTGTCCTACGCTTCGCTTGCCTGTACGTGGTTGCCATTCGAGAAAGTTTTAGCCCCATTGGCCATCGGTTCGTCGACCATTATAGTATAATGTAAAATTAAACAACGTCCAAAAACTTAAATAAAATATTGGCATTTCCATACAAAAGTGTGCAGCCGCCCGAGCAATTTGCATGAGAATGTCGACATTTTATTTGATTTTTATAGTCGTTATAATATAGTGATCTAGTATAGTATGTAGTTCGATTTATTACGGGCGTTAGTAATTATAATTATCTTTGTCCAAAGATAAATAAATGATTCTTGACTTTTCGACTTATCGTATAGTGTGGGTAGGCAGAGACTACGGAGCTCCACTTGCTACGGTATCCTTGCAAACCTTTTTTTCTTCGGCAACACTCATTAGTCATTATTCTTTTGATCTATACATACTTAAAGATATATTAAATTAATGTATTTGTTTTAAGATCACTCATCAATAATGTTGCTCGTCGTGTCGATCTGTGTCTGGAGTCTTATCAAGAAGATCTCAAAAAGAAGAGGCAAAGGTAAGATACATGTATACGTTGATATAGGTGGTTATCTAATATAAGTTTAGTATCAACGTATCTTTACCACCTGTAGCCGCATACTACAGTCTTATACTACAGCATACATCATCATCAACATCAGGTCTTTTTGTCTCCACTGCAGGAGCACGACCCTCTCTGAACTACTAGAGCTATACTTGGCCAGAGCAGCCAGAGGACTTGGCCTACACTCTCCTCGCTGGTCAGACGGGTCGGAGATGTCTCATTGATGTTTATTAGCTTTTTTTAGCTTGTATTTCCTAAGTCGCCTTCTACTACATCCACGGGAGGACTTGGAGTAGTCCTATTCTACTCTGCCGGAAACCAGACGGCACAGCATACATCGAGTAGCTACTAATATCTCTATTTTTGGGCATCAAACACTAGCATTCGCACGCGCCCCGTCGGCCATAACCAATAACCGGCCAAGTGCGAGTCGGACTCGCTTACTAAGGGTTCCGTACCATTATCTATAAAAAATCAGATTTGTTGTATGAAAGCCCCCTTATAAACTTATTTTAATTTAAGTAATTATTTATTTTTAAAGTGAATACCTATACAATGAAATATTCTGTAATATTTCAAGCGTCTGTTGCTGTTATTAATATCGAGCAAAAAACGGAGACAAAATGGCTTTTGTTGTACCTATGACAGCACTATTTGAATATTAATTATATTCTCTTTTTAGTATTTGTTGTAAAAGCGTCCACAGAGATACATCATCTGTAAAATATTTCAACTGTCTGGCTATCACGGTTCATAAAATACAGCCTGGTGACAGACAGACAGACAGCGGGTGGACAGACGGACAGTTATAGGCACAGACATAGATATAGATAGACGACTTAAATGCACCTACTTCGCGTGTAAGTTCTCAGACAAAGCGTCGAGGTTGGCCGCCGCTACTGACAGTCCGCGCGCGTCTGTGATTGCAGCCGGACGGCAGCGAAAAATAAAAAAATGCCTCGTAGCGTAATAATAAACTGCAACAGCCCAAAAATTGCAAGCGCCCAAAGTCAAGGACATATTTCCTATCACAGCTAAGTTATTTAAAAAGAAAAATATGCGTAAATTCATTTTGAAACAATTTTTTAAGCATTCCGAGCGGTGATTCCAAGATTATACCTAAATAAGTATAGATTAAGGTTTAAAAACTACATTCACATTACATTGCCGCGTTTGCTTTGAGCGTTTGATCCGACGTTGTGTGTTAAGAAGCAATGTATATCGAAACAAGCGATACTGTCGCGCATCGCTACGACGTCGTGGTACCGGCAATTTCTCATTCGTCAGTAAAATTTAGCGACTAGTGTAGTTCGTTCTACAACATATACCAATAATCGATTTTAATCGATATCGGACTGACGAATGATATAAACTATTATTAAAGAGCCAATTTAATAGATTATAAACAAGCTAATTTCCTAATTTACACTTTAGAAAACGAGGGTAATATTTTCAGAGTTCATGTATATAATATGGTCGCTCTTTGAACTACTGGTACTGGTCACACGTTGGGGAACAAAACCGCGCGTGCGTCACTGCTCATTGCTCGTTAGTGAGTCGTCCATACTGCATTTCCCCCATTGAAGCGGTATATTTTCGATACCTCTACGCGGAGTGAGACAAGCCTGACATGGCTAAGAACGACCGCAAGGGAAGTTGCTTCAACATTTAAAAAACGCATTGAAATCGGTAAAAACGTGTTTTTTTATAGATAATGTACGGAACCCTTCGTTCGCGAATTCGACTCGCACTTGGCCGGTTATTTAAGAATAATAATAGTTTTATTTTTAAAGTTCAATTAAAATATTTACATTATTTGTAATTTTTAGGTTTTAATTTAAATTTTAATAAGTTGGTATAGTTAAAATTTTAGTTAAATTGAAATAATTTGAGTACAAATATTTATTCTTTATTATCAAACAATTTTCCGTTTAGAATCATTTGTTTATCCAATTTCATATCATTCGTCAATCAGAAAATCGATTGTGATTTTTATAACAAATCGATTAACTTAAATGTTAATCGATCGTATGGTTAGCGAGCGCGGAGTGAGCGAGCGAGACCACAGATATAAAATCGATGAGTATGAGCGAGACGATCATGGCGGCGGCGTGCGTCTTCAATAAATCGTTTAAATCGTAGTGAGCGGTTTCTTTGAATCGGTTTGAATTTCCCATCACTAAAATTGCGTCTGACGTCACAGTAGGCATTAAAAAAGTTGGCACGCTTGGTTTCCATACAAATCTTGATACGTGCGTTATCTATTACATCTATATCTGTGGTTATAGGGTCCCGTTTTTACCCTTTAGGTACGTAACCCTAAAAAGTGAGCCGCCACATGACGTCACAATGGCTGTATTTCTATTTCTGACCGAAAAATCAAAGTACTTTCAACAATTTCCATCAGATTAATCGACCTTCTTCAACATGAAGAAGAAGAGGACATTCGCAAGTTCATAGTGCAAGCCCAAGAAGGTGCCAAAGCGGTGTGGCGGGACAAGCAAAACCGGCTGAAATACCTGCTGGAGAAGAGGAAGAAGGAACACGAGGAGAAGTACAAGGATACACCTCTGTAAGTTTAAGTACTTTTTAACCCCCCGACAAAAAAAAGGATTATAAGTTTGATGCTATTATGTCTCCCTGGAACTTCTAAAATAAGTTGGGGGCGAAAACACATTGTATGTACGTAAGTTTGTACAGCGATAACTGCCGAACCGATAATCGAGTTTTAATGAAATTGGGAAGGCATGTAGGAAATATCAATGAAATTTTTAAGTTCGTTGGGCATCAAAATCAGTTCAGTACTCAGTTTTTTAAAATATTAATAAAAATGTCCGCGAATCTGTAGCAAAGGAAACCATTACCTTAGGTACTGCGTTCTTACTTTTATTAGCGACCTTGGTGTTATTTAGGAAACTGAATTGAGAATAATTGCGAGGTCTAACTTTCTCCCATGCTGGTCTGGGAGAAATAAAAAAAACTTAGAATGTACCAGCTGCTTCTCTTCCCACGCAGATCGTAAAAGCCGATCGAGGGAATGGGCAAAAATGCAAATCATGTTAATAGGCGATGCGGCTAGCAACCCATCACTGTATTGATTGCTTTTCCATCTTCTCGCCCACCATGACGCTAAAAGTGGCTTTTGGGTCTTGCGGCCCTGGGCTCTGCATAGAACTGCAAGACTCAAAATGCTCTGTCTGCCCCATTAGGGATAAAAACGTGATAGTATGTATGTATGTATGTCTAACTTCTAAGTTCGCGGCGAACTACTAGTAGGTAACACGTTTTTTATGTCGGGGGTTAAAAAACTGTGCATGTTTTCAGTTCCAAATGCGTACACGTTCTGCCGTGCATATACAAGATGCGCGCCAAAGAAGCAGAGGAGATCCAACTATACCAGATGAAGGAGAAGCAAGCTATGAAGATGGCAGAGAAGGAGTTCGACAAGATGTGGTACGAGGTCACTATGAAGGAGGCTGAAGCGCTGGTAGGCTTTCTTTTGTATAAGAACCTGCGGCGCCATTTTTAAAATGCCGAGTCACTAGAACGGTTTTTTGTAAGGAGAAGAACAGAAAAATGACAGCATTTCAAAAATAACACTCCATAAAATGATACGATACCCGTCTAATAGTGTCCTCTCGTCGTCTTCCTTGAACCCATGGCCAGATGTTCGGCATTTCTGCTACATGTAACTTATGTTCTTCTCTCTTCTTCGTAACCCAACATTCCCCTCCATACAACAAAGCAGGGCATAGATATATCTACTATATAAAAATAAGTCGGGTTTTCCTTCCTGACGCTATAACTCCAGAACGCACGAACCGATTTCCACGGTTTTGCATTCGTTGGAAAGGTCTCGGGCTCCGTGAGGTTTATGCAAAGAAAATTCAGGAAATTGCGAAGGCGGTACGAAGTTCGCCGGGTCAGCTAGTATAAGTTATATTTATCTATGCTTTGGGTACGCTTGCAAATAGCAATGTTTAATTTTGCTACACCTGTTAGCACCGTCATTCGCCAATGTGGGCCAGAGCTACGGAACGCTATAGCACAGCCGATGCTATATACAGCTTGCCGTCGACTCTCTCTCCCTAGCTAATGACGGTTCTGAGCGACAGAAAAGGATAGCATGCGAAAGTGCTGTTTCGTGAAGGTGTAGCCCAACCCTTAGGCAATTTTGCTGCCCGCAATCCATCGCGCATCTTGAGGTGCTATTTTTCAAACGCGGAGTCACTAAACGAACGGTTTTTTGTATGGAAAAACCACTCGTTTAGGTGACTCCGCGTTTCAAAAATAGCACTTCTGGTCGATCTCTATGGTGTTTTAAACTTTTTTGTCACACACAGGCAGCCCGAATGGAACAAGACGCGATTGAGCGTCTCCGCCGCGACCGTGAGTGTAAAGAGTACTCAGACTACCAGCTTAAACAGAAGGAGGAGCTACGAAAGCAAGAGAGAGAGAAGTTGAAGCAGGAAGCCCTATGGCTGAGGAGCATTTGGGACCAGGACATCAAGAAGGAAGAGGAGGGTAAGCCGTATTAACAAGTTCATTTGCTAGGCAAATTAAAAAACCGTCGACAACACCATCTAGTGTTAATTGACGGAACTACATAATAGTGTAATTGCTACCCGTAGCGCCATCTATTATTTACCAGGTAAATTATAAAACCCATCTTTAACTTTTAAACGACTAAACCGATTAATTTCGATGGCTAGGAACCACCGCAAGGAAAGTTGCTTTCACGTAAAAACCACAATGAAATCGGGTCCATCCATTCAAACTCTACGATACTACACTGACAGACAGACAGACTGGATTAACACAAACACCGCGGGTAACACCGCGGGGCGCAGCTAGTAATATTGTAAATATAAATGTAACGGTGTCTGTCTGTTACTGTTTCTTTACGCTTCAACCACTGAACCGATTCATATAAAATTTGCTATGAATAATAGGAGATTCAGAAAAAGACATATTGCTTTTATTCCAAAAATCGTACATTATAGGAATGAAAAGGGGAGTGGAACTTTGTATGGGGAATCCTATTTTGCCGTAAAAAAAGTAGACTTTATTACCTTGCCCCAATATAGATACGCCCGCACGGAGATAAGATACTTAGTAATAAGGGTTGAACATATCTGTCACCACCGAACGGAACTTTCATATGCTGCTATCCATTTATGTCGGTCAGAATTGCTATTTGCTAGAGCGAGACAGAGTGACAGAACGCATCAGCATAGTCGTTCCGTGGCGTTCCGTCGCCCTTTCTCACTCCTAGCAAATGACAGACCTGAGTGGCAGAAAACGATAGCAGCGTAGGAAAGTATTGCCTTGTGGTTTCCGGCAGAGTAGAATAGGACCACTCCAAGTCTTCCCGTTGATGTCGTAGAAGGCGACTTAGGACACAAGCTAAACATTATTATGACACCTCTCCTACCCGTCTAGCGTGGAAGAGTAGGCCAAATCCTCTGGCTGCTCTGGCCAAATATGGCTCTAGTAGTACACAGAGGGTCGTGTTCCTGCAGTGGGGACTAAAAAGACATGATGGTGATGATGATGAATGAAAAAACAAAGGAAGGAAAGTACTGTTTCGTGTAACTAGCATGATATTTTTGTTACAGCGGAAAGAAAGCGCGCCGAAAACCGCAAAGTCATGGCGAAAGAGCGCTCGGACATGATCGCCGAGCGAAAGGAGATCATGGCACAGCGAGAGGCCGACGCCAAGGTGATCGGCGACACTTGGGACTCCTTGGCCGGGCAGGGCTTGGCTGACGAAATGGCCAAAATACAACTGGCCAGGAGGAAGGAGGTAAAGAAGTCTTTTTTTTTAATAAAACCTTTTTTGTGGCACGTTCGTTACGTGATGAGATGACCAAAATACAACTGGCAAGAAGGAAGGAGGTATAGAAAACTTTTTTTTTACTAAAACCTTTTTTGTGTCACGTCCGTTAAGTGATGAGATGACCAAAATAAAACTGGCCAGGAGGAACTCCTTCCTAAAAAAAAGGATTTCTATACCTCCGTATAGAAATCCTTTTTTTTTAAATAAAACCTTTTTTGTAGCATGTTTAAGTTTATTTTCATCATCAGGTCTTTTTGTCTCTACTACAGGAGCACAACCATCTCTGTACCACTAGAGCCATACTTGGCCAAAGCAACCAGAGAACTTTGGCCTACACTCTCCTCGCTGGCCTGGACGGGGTGCAGTGGTCTCATCGATGTTTATAAGCTTTGTTTACCTTGTATTCCCTAAGTCGCCTTCTACGACATCCACGGGCGGACTTAGAGTGTCCCTATTCTACTCTGCCGGAACGGAAACCACACGGTTATCGTATACGCACGTATCGGTTGGCTCAGCGAAAATCACGAAATACTTTAAGGCGAATACGGAGCAAAAGCGGCGCCCTTGTTTAAAATAAATAGTTTAATGGTGAATATTATTAATTTCTTTCGATATGCTCAACTAATTAAAACACCCCATTTACCATCTTTTCTGCTACGTCTTAAAGGTGAATTGGTAGGCAATGCTTAGCATTAAAATTGTACCTTTTGTACTATCTTAAGATTTCAATATATTCATAAAAATGTATTCTCACTCAGTCCACATATCTAATTTTAATACCAGTATAATTGTAAGTTGACGTTATTGGAGAAAATGCTGCAGTACAGTTTGTTACCGTTTCTTCTGTACTTGCGCTTAGGAAGCGGCAGTAAACTTAGCTAAGTATAAGTAAATGAACTGACGTCAACATTTACCTTATAAGAAATCGAAAGAAAAAAAAGTGATAATTATCAAGTGATACAAATATCCAAAGATAAATAAATGATTTTGACTTTGACTTTGAAATAATTTTCGTTTTGTTGTAGCGTGACTTAGACGAATGCAATCGCAAGATGATTGCACTGAAAGACGAAATCGCCCGGAATGACGTGAAAGACGACTACATGTTCGAAGAAGAAGCGCAGAAGAGACAAGAGATCATGGACAAGAAGCGGTGCGAGTATAAGCTGTGGTCGCAAAAGACCAACAGAGTATGTACCTAATCTTTTTCTTCTTGTAGTCATTTACTAATTATACGCTTGTCCATATGAAAAAAGTGTATATGTAAGTAGGCATGTAAAAAAATTAAACTCGCTACTGCTACGTAAGTACTAGTATGTATTCTGTGCTACTGCCAAAACATCACAGGTATCTACCATGATACAACAGATGGCGCTAGTAGTTTCAAATTAGAATTAAGATTGAACAAGACAAAATTATAAAAGCAATACAATAAAAAATAAATGAAATAAATATGTAAGTTCGTCGCTTACACTTTTGTTTTCTTACTATTATTCCTATACTAGATCTAGACTTGCTTTCTTATCTTATCTATCCCAGAGACTATGGTTTGCAAATGGCAGGGCCTAATGTTTGCCGTCGCTCCGTTTCTGTTGATAAATACATTATGATAGGTAAATATTTTAGGTATGTAGGAACCGTCCTCATATTATTACGTCACGCGCAGAATTTTTAATTTCGAACTAATTATGTACCTTATCTACTAATTATTTTAACTTTGTTACGCTTTTTTTCACCTATCCCTTTAATTCCGAAACTTTAACTTGTAGAGGTAGGTACCTAACTCAAGGATTTTGCACATTTTCTATTAGGATGTCCGCACAGCCATGATAGAACAAATCAAAGATCGCCGCGAGGCACGAGAGAACTTGGCGAAGAAGATGAAGGAAGAAGACGAATACCACAACCAGTTGTTGTCGCAGCTTGAACAACTGGTTGACCACAAAATGTTGACCGACGCGCAGGCCAGGAAGAACCATCAACGAGCGCTTGTAGAACAGATTGAGTACAATAAACTTCTCAAGGTTAGTTTTTGTTTTAACTTTTTAAACATTCGCGCCATTCGTGCTCGCAACTTAAAACACATGTTTAAAAAAAAATATTACAGGTACATACCTACTTAATAAATTCATTTAATATTTTTAAATAAAGGAAAATTAATTTTAATTCAAAACCATCTTATGGCCAGATTAATTCCAGGACACAACAAATATCAAAAACAAGGACAAGCTAGATAAATACCATATTTTTACTTTTCAAAAATAAATTATCTAGTTTGTCCAAAGTTCGGAACGCTCCTTTAAGAATGATCTAGAACAAATTCCAGATTATCGTTCCCGCGCTTTTTATCATTTTGACGTTGACATTGACTGTAACTTTTAAGTTCAGTGTTCCAACTATTATGAACCCTCCTTAAAATTTTCGGGCTAAATAAAAATTTTACACACGGAAGAAAATCATTATTTCATTTTATTTTTGAAAGTCTGAACATCTAGAAAACGAAACAAAAGTTTATTATATTACGGATTAATACGATACGCAAATAGTTCCTTTTTTTTGACGATTTTAAATACTTTCTGATAACTATATGGGTATAAAATATTTTAAGTGCTAGTAACCTTTATGTCAAGTTTGACAGCTGAAGTTTCAGCTTCCCTCCCTTTTCTCACATCAGAAAACTTTTCTTCCTTCATTTATCTTTCTTTTCTTCGCCACGCCGCCAGTGCCAGCTTAAATCGTGCTTGTCTTTAATTTTTTTTCTATTTTCTAATAAATACATCTATTTGCCATACAAAAAGTGGTTAAATTAAAGAAACAAGCTTGAAATTACGTGCAACAAGTAAGTGTTATAAAAATCAAGTAAGTTTTGTAACTACTTAGTATCGAGCAAACAGCGCGAATTTGAATCGTTAATAAGTTTACTGTGTTGATTTAGATGTAATGCACACCCAACAGGTTAGTAAACTCTATCATAACACCAAGCTCTCCCAATAAACAGAGCAAGGATTTGCCGATACTCACCAGGTCACCACGCGCTCAGACTGGTTAGTGAGCCGTAGATGGTAGACTAAAGTTGCAAAGAGGATACTACTGCCCTTCTCTGTTACTTATACCTTTCTTAGTCGCCTCTTATGACATCCGTAGTTAAGGAAAGGGTATCTAGTGATTAGTGAATTCCATTCCTACTTGCTGGAAAATAGTAGATGCAGGCGGTTTTCTGAGCTAAAAACTACCAGCAACAGTGAAAGCCTTGCACTGGAATGGTGAATAATGCATGAAAGACAATGATTTTAATAGTTTTACAAACTATTTAGCATATGGCCCACCTGATGGTAAGTAGATACCATTGCCTTTGACAGCCTTCAATATCAGGAGTGGAGGTTGACCCTGAAGAGAAAAAAGAGTTGTGCTGACCGGAAAGGGAGCAAATTTGGATTTCTAAATTGTGCCCATCTTATAAGACACATTTTGATTTTTTAAGACAAAAGACACATTGACTGCTTTCATGGTCAAGTGGTCAAGGAGTTTGCCTAGTGACCTGATCACTAGGTAGTGGGTTCGAATCCTACTGGGCAGCATATTTTGTTTCTAGTGATTAGGATATTGCAATCTTGAATCACCTGATCATCCTAATGAAAGGTCATTTTGTGTTTCGGAGGACATAAATAACTGTGGGTCCTGAACACCATCTAGCATTTTCTCCAACATATTCAAGTATAGAACCAGAACCAATAGGTTCTGGTCTGCCCTTTGGGTTGTGGAGCACAGACTGCAGTCATTCTGTGTAGAAACCAGTAAGCTTGTCATCTAGGCTAGAAAGTTGAGAATGTAACCGGGAACATAGTCCGATGATGATGATTATCATAAGATACAGACTAACTTAAAGACTTTGTTTAAATCATTATTCACCCAAGTGAAGTTGACAGTGACAAAAATAATTCAATTCTAAAAATAAAATTAATAATTTTTGGTATGTTCTTTCTTTGGGGGCAGATAACAGTTTAAATCAAGTACTCAAGTTAGTCTGTGCTTTATTATAAGATGGTAAGATAATGTATGATCCTCCCTCCTACCCACCTCGTAGTTTAAAATAAAATATCTTCCTAACAGTGATCTTCACTAGGAAAGCTTAAGTGTATGTTCCCTGGCAGTGATAGTTCTTAAACTTCCACTTGAGAATGATGACTAGTTGCTGTGTTTAGCCTTTTTTTTTATTACATGAAAGTCTAATTGGCGGCCTTAAGGCCGTAGGCCTTTTCTGCCAGTCAACCTACAGGTTGTGTTGACATGTGAATGTTTCGGCCTTTGCGTTAAAATAAGTTTAAAAAATGGTTGTCAGTGAGATAAATTTATCATACATTGAATAAAAGTAATCTAATAATATTTTTAGTGTAAGTGTGAAGTAAAAAAACGTATATTTAGGGTAAGGTATCCATTAACGATGGACCCTCAAAACAAAAACGATTACAATGACTTAATGTTTGGACTATACAATCAGCGTACACAACAAGTAGAGACTACTGACGACAGTGTTAGAAACTCTCTTAAGGACAAGGACGTTAAAACAGACTCTAAACTTCAAGTGACAGACACCAGAATGGATTTTGAAATTACCTGCAGCGAAACTCAAAAAACTAAACCAGTTAAGGAATCTGAGAAAATGGTTGAAAATTTCCAAAAAATGGATTTGAGTTAGGACCTAATAATGGTGGTAATGGTCAAGCTAGAATTTGCTATTATAAGAATAGGCATTCAGAGGCAGTTTCCCAGAAATCTAAAATGTCAGTACCAGCAGATCTGCAGTATCTAAAAAATTACAACAAGAGTTCCCAGCATGTTCAGTGCACTACGTTGGTACTCAGAATATATATAATGTAATACTTGATTGCACACATAAATACACAAAGATACAAAAATTAAGAAACCATTCTGAATGGAAATATAGAAATGTTGGTGAGGTATCTTGTAAAAGAATGAGTGAAAATATATTGTATAGAGAAATACAAAAAGACAAATAAAAGATATCATAAATAAATAGCCAAGTGCGTGTTGAGCCAAGCTCAGAGTAGAGTTCTGAAATTTCAACATTGAAACTTAATTTTCAATAAGTTTACAAACGGAAGAACCTAAACATCTGGCAAAAGTAAAAAGAATGACTTACAAATGTTATAAAATTATCGAGAAAATATAACTTGTTAACTAGACTTAAGATGGCTGAAGTTTAAGCACCATGGATAGATACTGATAGTCCACAAGCTGAATTCTACAGTAAACGACAGAGTATAAAATTTTAATAAAGAAATGGTGAAGAAAACCCACATGAGCAGGATTTATATTGGCAATCAAATTTTTATACTATGGTGTTATTCCAAATTTTTTATCCATAACTAAGTAGTAATTACACCAGACAGACCGACCAAAATGTCACAAACCCTGAAAGCCATTCTTAGTGAGATTCCTGAATTATAATTTTTGGAGTGCTCGTTGTGTGAAGCATATAGATAAAGTGCAAAGGATTTTTCTAATATAGGTATATGGGAAATGGGTTTTGCTTTACTAAGAGTACTAGTATTTATTATGTGGTTCTAGTTTAAATGTGAGTTATTATTATGTGTTCCAAGTATGAAGGTGACAAAATATGATTGTATCAGGTAATATTAGTTTTAGTTTATTTATTACGGTAGTTTATTTATTACATTTTAAATATAAAACTAATTAAAATTACTATTAAAACAATGGAAAAGTGATAAATAAATTATTGATTATTATGAAACAATTAAGGCATTGGGTATGTACATGTGGCGCCCTCATGTTTTTTTTTGTCGTATTTAAGGTATTATTAATTGGCCTCAAACGCAAATGATCACAACTACCAAAAAATGTCAGACATTAGATAGACGCAGACAATTTTTTTTTATCGACGGCGCTACTTTATACCTTTTGCCTTAATAAATAAGTTTAGATGGGGTTAAAATAGTTTGTAAATTGATCCCAAATAGTTGTTTGCTGTTTTTGTGCCTAATCCGATAGGGATAGGTACAATAAATTGGAAGATATATGGCATTTTTTCTGATTTCAGGTGTATCACACCTTTTTTGAAGATGAACCAGCCAATTGAGGATGACTACAATGAACTAATGTTCCAACTGTATGATGGTCGTCCTCCAGTGGAACGACTTCTAGAGTCTGATGATGACTCTGATTCTTTACAAGAGGAAGACTACAATGAACTAATGTTCCAACTGTATGATGGTCGTCCTCCAGTGGAACGACTTCTAGAGTCTGATGATGACTCTGATTCTTTACAAGAGGAAGACTACAATGAACTAATGTTCCAACTGTATGATGGTCGTCCTCCAGTGGAACGACTTCTAGAGTCTGATGATGACTCTGATTCTTTACAAGAGGAAGACTACAATGAACTAATGTTCCAACTGTATGATGGTCGTCCTCCAGTGGAACGACTTCTAGAGTCTGATGATGACTCTGATTCTTTACAAGAGGAAGACTACAATGAATTAATGTTCCAACTGTATGATGGTCGTCCTCCAGTGGAACGACTTCTAGAGTCTGATGATGACTCTGATTCTTTACAAGAGGAAGACTACAATGAACTAATGTTCCAACTGTATGATGGTCGTCCTCCAGTGGAACGACTTCTAGAGTCTGATGATGACTCTGATTCTTTACAAGAGGAAGACTACAATGAACTAATGTTCCAACTGTATGATGGTCGTCCTCCAGTGGAACGACTTCTAGAGTCTGATGATGACTCTGATTCTTTACAAGAGGAAGACTACAATGAACTAATGTTCCAACTGTATGATGGTCGTCCTCCAGTGGAACGACTTCTAGAGTCTGATGATGACTCTGATTCTTTACAAGAGGAAGACTACAATGAATTAATGTTCCAACTGTATGATGGTCGTCCTCCAGTGGAACGACTTCTAGAGTCTGATGATGACTCTGATTCTTTACAAGAGGAAGACTACAATGAACTAATGTTCCAACTGTATGATGGTCGTCCTCCAGTGGAACGACTTCTAGAGTCTGATGATGACTCTGATTCTTTACAAGAGGAAGACTACAATGAACTTATGTTCCAACTGTATGATGGTCGTCCTCCAGTGGAACGACTTCTAGAGTCTGATGATGACTCTGATTCTTTACAAGAGGAAGACTACAATGAACTAATGTTCCAACTGTATGATGGTCGTCCTCCAGTGGAACGACTTCTAGAGTCTGATGATGACTCTGATTCTTTACAAGAGGAAGACTACAATGAACTAATGTTCCAACTGTATGATGGTCGTCCTCCAGTGGAACGACTTCTAGAGTCTGATGATGACTCTGATTCTTTACAAGAGGAAGACTACAATGAACTAATGTTCCAACTGTATGATGGTCGTCCTCCAGTGGAACGACTTCTAGAGTCTGATGATGACTCTGATTCTTTACAAGAGGAAGACTACAATGAACTAATGTTCCAACTGTATGATGGTCGTCCTCCAGTGGAACGACTTCTAGAGTCTGATGATGACTCTGATTCTTTACAAGAGGAAGACTACAATGAACTAATGTTCCAACTGTATGATGGTCGTCCTCCAGTGGAACGACTTCTAGAGTCTGATGATGACTCTGATTCTTTACAAGAGGAAGACTACAATGAACTTATGTTCCAACTGTATGATGGTCGTCCTCCAGTGGAACGACTTCTAGAGTCTGATGATGACTCTGATTCTTTACAAGAGGAAGACTACAATGAATTAATGTTCCAACTGTATGATGGTCGTCCTCCAGTGGAACGACTTCTAGAGTCTGATGATGACTCTGATTCTTTACAAGAGGAAGACTACAATGAACTAATGTTCCAACTGTATGATGGTCGTCCTCCAGTGGAACGACTTCTAGAGTCTGATGATGACTCTGATTCTTTACAAGAGGAAGACTACAATGAACTAATGTTCCAACTGTATGATGGTCGTCCTCCAGTGGAACGACTTCTAGAGTCTGATGATGACTCTGATTCTTTACAAGAGGAAGACTACAATGAATTAATGTTTAAACTGTATGATGGACGTCCTCCAGTAGAACCACTTCTAGAGTCTGATGATGACTCTGATTCTATTTCTGAGTTCGATGATGATTCTGCTTCTGCTTTAGAGTCCCATGATGACTCTGTTTATATTTCTGAGTCTAATGATGACCCTGCTCATTGTTCTTCCTCTGAAGAATTACAAGAGTCGGTCGATGACTTTGCTGCCTCTACTTCATCATCGCAAATGCAACTCAACTCTGAAAACAACGACAGTTCAGACTTTAACGATTTAAGTATTGGATGTGACTTACAAGAAGTGCCAAAGGTTGTTTCGGACGATGAATCTGATCGTAACGATGTAGCATCATTTGTCATTGACATTTCTGCCATGGAAGAGAAGAGGATGTAAATCTGACAAAGGATGCTGTTTGCTGTGCAAGAAGACAAACGAACCAACCAACGTATTGAATGGATAAACTAAAAGTGAAACAACTTATTGACAACTATTACTTAAGTGATCAATATGAAGAAACTTTGTTTATGTTACCGAATTCTTAAGTCGCTTATGAACTGTTCTTTTATGTGTGTTGACAAATCATAAGCGGCTTTAAAACTGTCACAAACTTGCGCAATCCGGGATGTTTAACAGAATTTTTAAGTCGGTAGTGCTATATATGTTATAAAATATCTTGAAAGAAAGAAACATAGGTACTTTATGTGCATGGTGCTTTGAAGATGGTAAAGACTTAAGACTGAAATTTAGGTGTACTTTCTCATCAGGCATATCATATATAGGAATAGGAACCCTGGGTATTGTCAAATCAAATAACACAGATGTTCCTTCTTTGATTACGTATGACGATATCATTACTTCACTGTTTTTGATATACCCTTAGTTAATATTAGTTTATATTAGTATTAGACAAATATACACATATCAAGCTACGTGCCAAAAAATTAATCTTATCTTATACCTTTAAACGAGCAATTCTTGTATGTATATATATATATTTATTTATAAATTTCTGTGATCTCGAAAACGGCTCTAACGATTTCGCTGAAAATTTGTATTTGGGGGTTTTCGGGGGTAAATAATCGATCTAGATTAGTTTTATGTTTGGGAAAGAGCGTGTTTTCGAGTTTTCATGCGTTTTTCTTTCCACGCAGAATATGGTCGCTAATTTCGTCGCGCCGCGACCGCCTTGATTTAGCTCAGTGGTTAAGGATAGCGACTGCTAGAAAGAGTGTTACGGGTTCGAATCCCACTCGGTGACTTACTTTTGTTTTTTTTTTATGTTTAAGTTTATATAGTTTTTTTTATTTTGCATTGTTTTTAGACAAGTTTAAAAAAAATTAGTTCATGTTTGAGATGTAACCGAGCAAAGCTCGGTCGCCCAGGTACTAATATAATATGCATGCATACACACATTCGTAAAACATAACTCCTTCGGCGCAGTCGGTTAAAAGGTGAAAAATTACACCGCAATTTTATCATCTGTGATAACGCTGAGTAGAAAAGACTTATTTTTCTAAATTATTTATTATAGATTTTAGAATACAATGTTATTGTAACTTTATTATTTAAATAAATTATTACACTTAAATATTTATTGTTTCTTAAATACTTATTGATTCCTAATACAAGTATGTCGCGGAGCTGCTAGTAGAACATTCCAGAAGTATGTTCCAGAGCACTCTAACAATAAAATTGAAAACATTATGGAATGTTCTCCCAAGAAACTCCAGATGTTCCACGACGATTTTTCTAAATTATTTATTATAAGTTTTAGAATAGTGTTATTGTAACTTCTTTATTGAAATAAACTATTACTCACAAGTATGTATTGTTGCGCTTTTTTACGATCCTTAATTCCTACACAAGTTATGTCTGCCACGGAGCTGCTAGTAGAACATTCGAGAAGAATGATTCAGAGCAGTCCGGCAGAATAAAGTTGAGTCCAGGTGGCCCTTCACGCTCTGTCGTAGGGCGTCCCCAGAGGGCGGGGGGTGGGGAAGAGTCTTTCTTCTAGAACATTCTAGGCCGGAGTCGCGGAAGAGAAGACTTTCTTTGCGGTGCTCATGATCGCAACTCCCAAGAAACTCAGGCGGCCCTCGTTCGCTCTGACCAAGGGCGTCGGCCGAGGGAGTGGGCACAGAGCAAGGCCTGGACGCTTTCGACTCTGGCGGAGGACTTGCAACAAGGCAGACTGCTCGGTACACTCCAACCTCAGCGGGTGCCGTTGCATGATCGCCATTCGCCAGACCAGAAAACCTGCAGAACGCCTGCAAACTTTTCTGTTTGCACCACACGAGAAAAACTATACAGGTTACATAAGGGTTGTAAGTAGTTCAACTGTATTATGCATGCCAGTTTGTCACTCGGGGGTTCTGGGTTCTATCCTAGGCCGGGGCAAGTTGGAAATTAGTGTTTTTCCAAATTCTCCTGGGTTGTTTACATTCATATTTTTTCTGTTCATTTATATGTTTCATTCATTAAGATAATAGCTGGTGCCCGCGACTTCGTCTGCGCAGGATTATCACACAATATCTTTGTAAATTGTAGCCTATGTGTTATTCTGATGTATTAGCTATATTAATGTAAAGTTTCATTAAAATCCATTCAGTAGTTTTTACGTGAAAGAGTAACAAACATCCATCCATCCGTACTTACAAACTTTTGCGTTTATAATATTAGCAGGATAAAATTTATATTTGTCTAAATATTTGTTATTTTCTCCTAGATCAACATGGAAGAAAAGTGCAAAGGAAGTTACCAGTGTCAGAGTTTTTTTAATTCTTTTTTTTTGTAACCATCAAATCAGTCACAGGAAGGTCCACTTTTTCCTGTAATTTTTTGCCGTAAAAACAAAGCAATTAGTCTATTTTAGATGGTTTAAAAAAAGTCTAAAGCTTCTTACATTTACTATTCATTCATGTTCATGTTTCATGGATTAAAATGATGAATTGAGGTTTTTTAACACGTTGTTGGACACACTTCATCTATAGACGTAAATCAATTGTTATTTCTAATGTGTCTGGCTGAGTAACCAGTAAGTAGGTAACAATTTTGTGAATCAGTATTTAACGAATGACCATTCTTTTTGTTATTTGTAGGAGCGAGCAAGACAGGAGGAGTTAGACCAAATCAAGAAGGGCCTGCAAGCCGCAGAAGACTATCAGAATGAGATTAAACGAATGATGTCTCGGTGAGTTTGTTGTTTCTTTACTTTTTTCACCGGGCTATGGCACTCCAGTTATGTATTAACGGCCTTTTCCAGTCAAGAGAGGTTTCCTATAATAGGCATAAAAAATAAAGGTTAATTTATTTAATTAAATATTTTTTGACATGAAGTCGAGGGAAATAAAGACGCAATTAATTCATATTTCTTTCTTTTGTTAACTAATTATACGTTCAGGTCCATTGTTGGGCTAAAACCTCCCCCCTCTGCTTCAATCAATTCAATCTTTCGTGGTCACTAGTTGTGACTTGCCATTCCTAAATAAAAAGAACTAAATGTCGTGGAGCACTCAGTGAAACAAAGTTGCAAAGCCCCTTCAAAAAAGTCACAAATAATTCCCGCCCCCCAACAAAAAGGTTTGTGACGGAAACTCTTACATTTGATTTCGCTTAGACCCCCTATCCGCCAAGTCCGTGCCATCTAAAAAAGAACTTCGTTCCAAAATACAAGATGGCGGATTTATCTCACATATGATGTCATTTATTTCAGGCCGTTCTTCAGCGAAGAGGTGCACCCGTTCTTGAAGCAGATGGCCAAAGGGCTGAGCATCCCGAAGAAGTGTCCCTGCTCCAAGCCAGACTATTGTAAGGACTGCGAATGAATGTTTATTTTTGTTGCAGCCACCTGGTTAAATCAGCCATCCCAATTGGACGCCTAGTCTGGACATTCAAACTAGGCATCCAATTGAATGGCTGAACGACATCTAGCCAAGTCATAGAACGCAAAGTTTAAACAGATGGCTGAACATAGTAAGTTCGGTAGTTGAATTGATTAGATATTGATGAATTTGTGATATGTGGTTAGGGTCTACAATTTACATATTACTGACGACTACTTTTTACTAATACCTACCACTTAGTAACTAGTAATAGAGAAATATTAGAAAAATGAGTTTTGATGAGATATAGGAATGAAAAAAAACATTCACAGTCACAACAGCTGTTGTCGACGCCATATTTGTTTTGGTGCGCTACTACGCCGCAGTGGAAAAAATCTGAACTAAATTTGAATCACTTGACTGAGTCTTGGTCAGTCATATTCAAAGGGCTGACCAGTACGCCAAGTGGTTAAACGTTGAGTGATTCTAGTTCAATTAACTATCAGCCTAGGCATCCAATTGGATGCCTGGTTTTAATGTCCGGACTAGGCGTCCAGTTGGATGGCTAATTTAACCAGTTGGCTGCTACGTTTATATAACGTGACATATGCGTAATAAAATAAATGAAACCACGTATTATACTAGACTACTTAGTAATGATATTAAAATAAAAATCAACAAACCAAAAAAATAAACGACAATTCCTATAGAAATTGGCCGGGCGGCTGTACACTTTTGTATAGGAATGCCGTTTTTTAGGGTTCCGTACCCAACGGGTAAAAAACGTGACCCTATTACTAAGACGTGCGTTCGTCTGTCCGTTTATTTTACTGTTATTTTAATTTCACATTGTATAATGTTTAACAATATATACTGAAACTATCAGGGTAGATTCAGTATATGATCTCTTCTTATATTTAAGAGCTGCGTTCTTATCAGTACAGTACTTTCTTGCTCCTAATTGGAAATAAATTGTTTAAAAGTAAATATGTTGATAATTAACGAGTTTTCGCCAAAAGCGGCCACTTTTGGCGAAAACTCATTTTAAAATTAGATGGACTAAAGCAGTTCCTTTAAAAGGTTATTCATAAAATAATTTAAGGGTCTCTTTACAGATTGATGGCAGTCGAATTTTTAATTATCACCATATTTACTTTGAACAATTTATTTAAAATGAAGGCGCCACTTCTGCTATCATGTCGCCATAAAATTGTTTTCCTTTTTACAATTTAAAACATTTAATTTTTCCTTTATTTGATTTAAAAATAGTATAGGTTTTCCAACTTATCTTTTCGCCTTTTCATCAACTTCTCTGAAGTGATAAGTTCTTTAGACGCGTTGACCTTTTTTTGAGATGGAAAAAACCATTAAACTCGCGACACTGTTACCGTTACCGTAACCAAAACCAATCTCTCACTTCTGTCGGCACTCCCTTAGTGCTACTAATTTTTTTTTATCAAAATCGTCTGTGGTACTGAACTACTGATGAACTTTCCCATGGAACATATAGTGGACTTCTTGTGGCCGAAATGATGATAATGATACAAACGTATCAGCTGATCGGTCGTTTTGTTTCGGAGGTCAACATTGTTTTTCTTCGCTATGTTTGTTTGGGGTTAGTTGTTTAGTTTCAAGGACTGAATCTACCCTTAAATTCAGTATATTTTGCTAGATCCTGTACCTACCGATAATGCGGTTTATCTTTGTATCGAGGTTGTGATAATCTTAATAGCCAACAATTTTGTAAGGTTTTACGATGCCTGGAGGCATCTGACTTAGCTCCTAAAATGTTTTGTCAGAATTTTGTAATAAATTATTTTTATTGTTTTTCTTGTCTTTTATTTGTCATACAAGAGTAGTATAAACTGAACTCGCGCCTAGTGAGGAAGGAACGCATCATCGAAACAGCAGCAGCCAGTGCCTAAACAGCTTTGGCCTCCAAACAATTACTTGTTACCTACTGTCTACTAAGTAAACCTCGACGCGTCATTGCAAAACAAGCTTTATGTCAAGTGGTATAAGATGCCCGCCCGAGGGCGTCTTTTCCGCGGGAGTGCTTGGCAGGCCGCCCCCGCCGGCTCTCCGCGTTCAAGCGGTTATGCATCTAGTATAGTCAATACCTATTATTCGATAATACCTACTATTCGACACTACACTACACCAAGTCCCATATATCTCTGACTACACCACAGACTTCACTTCAATCTTTGTAATAAACCGACCAATTTTGGATGCCATCCGAAATTGGTCGGTTTATAACAAAGTATTGCTGGTTTCATTACTATATTTCCTTTAGTACTAGGTAATTGGATTAAGCTAATTATTAGAATATAGATAGTTGAATTAATAATTGGAATTAGTTAAAACTTGTCACATAATACATATATAAAACTCGTCTAATAGACCGATTCAAAATCATGATGTCAGTGGGACATTATATTTTGTTGTATCTTTTTAGGGTTCCGTAGTAAACAAGGAACACTTATAGTTTCGCCATGTCTGTCTGTCTGTCCGTCCGCGGTCCTACTCAAAAACTATAAGTACTAGAAAGTTGTAATTTGGCATGGATAAGTATATCAAACTTATAAAATGTACTCTAAAAGGAAAATTTCATACAAATTCAATAGATACTTAGACGTTTTTAGTGGCATTAACTCAAAGTTGGCATTTACAACTACGGAACCCTACACTGCGCGTGGCTCGACACGCACTTGGCCAATAATTTAATACTATTACAAACGTACTTTCCCAGATGTTGGAGCCAGTTTTAATATATAAATCGACGTTTAAACCTTTTTCCTATGTCCCTTATTGCCCTTATTGTGCCACTTGAACCAAAATACCTACCTACTTTTATGTTTATATTTATTACAAGCTAATGCCCGCGACTTCGTCTGCGTGGACTTCATGACTCCGGCATATAAGTATGGTCATCAGGCTGAAAAACTTGCTAATGCGTCATTAATGTATATTTCTAACAGTTTAGCTGGACCATTATTTTTGCATCAGGTGGGCCAGATCTTCGAGTTTTGTACCTCAACAATAAAAGTTCATCAGGCTGAATAACTTTTGCTAAGACGTCATTTTTATACTTATTTCTTGTCGTTTAACTGGACCATTAAGGCTCTGCATCAGGTGTTCCATTTCCCAAAATCAATTATAGCCCATATGTTGCTCAGGCTTAACAGCTACATAACAAAAAAAGTTTCATTCGAATCCGTCCAGTATTTCCTGAGATTGGCTTGTACTAACAGACAAACAATCGCCCATAGAAAAATTATCTTTAAACTTTAAATGATGATAACTTTTTTATCTGACAACAGATTTCGATGAAACAAAGCCTATATGTTGCTCAGGGATGAGCTTAATCTTTTAGTGAAAACCGCGTAAAAATCAGTTCAGTAGTTTAAAAGATTAGCGAGTACATACAGACAGAGACACAGACAAAAAATCCAAAAAAAAAAACGACGGGTTGCACTCTGGGAGTGCCGGCAGAAGTGAAAACTTGAATATTAACGTTGTGCATTTTTGATATTTTGGAATGGTTAGGAAATAATTTTGCACGAATTGCTTTAATTATCAGTATAAAATATTTCAAATCTTTTCTGAACCACAGTCTGTCACAAATGTCACAAGCATGACCAAATTCATTTTCAACAAAATCATTTTCAAATACACAGCAGTATGGCCACTACACAGACGGTCGAGCCATCAGCTGTCACCATCCATGGATGCGCGTAGCACGCTGTAACATAAACACACACGAACATTCGCGCAAGCGCCCTGCGCCGTCTTACGAATTTTCGATCAGGCCACGTGTCCTGACGCGAGTTTAAAATTTTTTACCCATTTCAAAAAAAATGCACAACGCCGCTAAAGAAGTTTTCACTTCAAAAAATCTTTTTTGTGTGCTGTTACTCTTTTCTTATCGCCCACATCCATTTTTTGTAATTTTTATCAAATGTACAGACACGCGCGGTTCCTACTGTTTTATTAGGTATATGTATTGATTCGTAAGTGGTTGGTTTTTTTGGATTTTGTTTATGCAGACGTTATTAACAAATGAGTAGCAATGTGTGTAACTTTTCTGTTTTCGTTTTGTTTTGCTTTAACAAATAACATCAATTTGTAGCACATTTTATTTTACAAAAGGAGATATTTTGTGTTTTTCTTAGCTATCATACGTTAAGCGAAACAAAACGAAAACAAAAAAGTGGAGGATTATGGTTATGGGGCCGAATTTTAACAAGTTGATAATTTTTAACCAACGTGATATCGTGATCTGTTATTGCTTTTACAAAATTTCACAATTTATTTAGTATAATATAAGATTTGAAAGAGTAACCAAAAGTTAATGGTTTTGTTATTATTAGCGTAGGTAATAAACTTTTTACGTGAGGGTCCATTTTGAACGGAGATATAGAAAATAATACAATGTTTTTCTATAATATCTTGTTTCCACAATTTTTGTTTGGCATTATCTTACATTTTGGCGTAAAGACTTTTTATTTAGTGCCCTTAGTTTATCCGGTACAAGTGGACCCTCTGTGTGTGGACTGAGGGTCCAACTTTAAATCCCATAACTCGCTTATTTGATTTTCACAAAATCTGGTTCCAACTTTCACAATTCTTTGGGAAGTTCACTTAATCCTGAGCATGTTTTTAAATATTTCTGAGAGAGTGGCCCTCAGAGCACACGCACATCCCTCGATATAGGTCAATCCGTTTTATTCAAGAGTTGCATACTATACTTACTTTATACCATGACATGATTACTAGAAAAAGAAAGATTTAAGCGAAAATAGGTATTTTATGAAGAAAAAAGGTTATATGAATTAAAATACACATTACAATTGGAAAAATTTTAAGTAGGTAATTGTTCTGAATTCAAACATCAAAACAGTGATTAAAATAAGCTAAAAAAAAGCATTTTATTCACTGTTTTCAGTGAATAAAATAAGCTAAAAAGTTTATTTTATTCACGGAAACTGAAAACAGTAAATAAAATGCACTTTTAATCACTATTTTTGTGTTTGAATTCAGAACAATTAGAGCTCTTGCCGCGCCGTCACGACGCAAACCAGATAAGTGGACACGAGGCCTTTTAATTTTAGTAATGTTTAAATTTTCATGTGGATTTAAATTAATTTAACCTTTCCTTTTCTTCACTAAATTTCTATTTTCGTTTTAATCTTTCTTTTTCTCATAGTCATGGTATAAAGTATAAAAAATGATGACAGTTGGGACCGACGGTTTATAAGTGCCTTCCGAAGTACGGAAGAGCTCGAGAAATTTTTATGCCACTTCTGGGCACCCATCCAAGTGCGGACTACGCCCGATATAGCTTTACTTGAGATAGCGCTAGTAATACGCACTCTTCAATGTTTGAACGAACTAGTACAGTTGGCCAACAAGATATCCAGGCCGGCCCTCTACCTATTTATTTGAATTTTCTCTTAAACTCACAATAATATTAACATGAAAATGTATATTTAGAAAGACTACATTAAAATCTTTCTGAATATACATTTGCATGTCAATATTATTTTGACTTTAAAAGAGACAATTCAAGATAGGTATAGGTAGAGGGCCGGCTCAGGGGTGTTACTCCAAAAGCAGTACCTACGCAAGTCAGACGTCACTACGTATCCACGTTTCAGTGTCAAGCATCATTTAGATAGTCTAATTTGGACATACCTACATAAAAAAGGTATTATAATAAAATTAAAATAAATAATAGGTTTACATAGAAATAGGACGTCATTGTCGTAAGACTACGTAGGTATTACTTAGCAACCTCCCGTCAAGATATCTCTGCCGAATTGCCCACTGTACGTCCGGTCTCCGAAACAGCCTCGGTACAGCGAATACAACCACGCATTTTAGAAAATTCCGGAAGCATTTCCGAGCAACGCCACGATTCAAGCTAGTCATAACAATTCTTATCTCGGATGACGTAACGCAGCATTGACATTGACTCAATGGACGTAGATACAGTCTCCTAATTTGAATGCAGCGCGCGTGCCCTAGATCACATCTTTGACGATGATATGGTAAAAGACGTGCGGTGTGGCTGGATAGGCGAGCGCAGAAATTAATTAATTTATTGTTTCTATATATATATACATAAATAAATAAATAAACATATGTATATGCATACTAAGTATCACGTCTTTATCCCTAATGGAGCAGACAGCATTTTGGGTCTTGCGGATTTAAGCGCAAATAGAGCCTAGGGCTGCAAGACTCAAAGGCCACTTTTAGCTTGATGTGGGCAAAAAGGTGGATGAAGGCATCAAAATAGTGATGGGTGCTAGCCGCATCGCCTATTAACATGATTTGATTTTTTGCCCATTCCCTCGATCGGCTCTTACGATCTGTGCGGGAAAAAAGCAGCTGGTACATTCTAAGTTTTTTTTTTCTTTCAGACCAGCTGGGAGGATAATTTATTTATTGTTTCCATGTCTCATATAACTTACAATAGTTAGTAATCATGATTGTGGCAGGTGACGTTTCTATTGCAATATCCCAGCATCAATCCACCCCAATCTCATTCCATAACCAATAGACCTTTCCGTTTTTCTTGCAATATACTTTGTGCCTGCCGAAACCTATTCAAAGACAAAGATAATATAATTTCAAGGGTACACCTTAAAGTTATATCGAATGGGTTTAGGCTGGAGCATCACATAACACCAACTTCTCCAAAGGGCCTTTATGTGTTGAATCTGTATCCCCACGCAAGCCTCTCAAAGACCGAGGTGAAAAGAACCGTGTCTATGAATCTAAAAAAGAACAGAATAGGAAGCTCTACACGGAACCCTGGTAGGACACTACAATAATAACTAATAATTATTTAATAACTAAATCGGAAATAAAATTATTAAAACAAGGATACATAAAAAGTATGTCCAAACAAAACAGAAAATAATAGTCAAAAAATTAAAATTAATAAAAGAAATTAAAAATATTATACTACCCTTTGTACAAACAAAATATGATGTACCAAATTTTATTAAAACTGTTCCACATATATACATACTATCACGTCTTGAAAACTGTTCAAAAAACTTCTAAACTACAAAAAATCATTTTTCAAGAAGGTACTCTAAGTTTTCTTATAAAAAAAATCATTTTTTTCTCAGCTTTTATAGTCGCAGATATTTTATTATATATGTATTTTTGGTTGCATTGCTCCAAAACTTTGACAGAGCGAGCAAAGTGTCTCCATTTCAGCTTGGGCAATAATGCTTTCGTGTATGTCCCTGTTCTCTTTAGGTCAAATTCAACCGATTCTTGTGAAATTTTGTGAGCTAGTTCGATAAATTATATAGTAAACACGGCATCTATTACTTCCGTCAATTCAGTTTTCGGAAATTTTAAAAAATGACGTAGCCGTATGTTTTGATCTAAGGTGTCTAAGCAGAGGCACTAATAATTATGCAACGCAACGCACTAGCGCTTACGCTAATCAAACAACCCCAAGTGTGGTCCGCACTTGAATGAGGCTTCCTCCGTGCTTCGCAAGGCGCGTTAAACCGTATAAAAATACGAAAACCGTCCATATTCCTACCTAGCTACCAAAACTTTTCTTAACGATTGTACCGCATAAAATTTTTCCTGTAGGAAGTTTAATGTGAACAATAAAAAATTACCGCACCGACTCACATTATCGTTACGATTTTCCTCAGTCGAGAGCTTTATAAACTACAGCTTTAAGATGTCGCAATCATTCATCCATTACCACTCGAAGATGTATATCCTACTAGTTTTCGTTGCTTTGGGGTCAGTTAGTACCCACGATATCACAGTGGGTTCAAGTACTGAAGGGAAAAAAATCTTCGACGAACATTTCGAGGCAAGCCCGGCAGTTTGGAGGCAAGCACAGAACGTCACTATCAACACTACTGACGACGAAGTTATCAGTCGCATAGTAGTCACAGATCTGAGGGAAGACAAGAATGGAGATGCCAAAATCGTTGATGGAGGAGAAGGACAAAAGAAAGTTACAATAGAACTAAAAAGCCCGACTTTACTTCGAGGATATGATTTCAATGTTGAAGTATATGCTGCACCGAATAAGGAATTCCAGAATGGACCATTACATCCTAGTGAACTTAAAACAAATGCTGGCAGTTTGAATACTCCTGGAAGTAAGACACCACAATCTATTGATGTAACAACACGATTACCTGAAACACCAAAGACACAAGGATTTTCAACTAATACTGAAGTAAAGCCAGGTAATGCAAGAGCAACTCGCGATGCAGAAGTTAAGAAGCAAGAAGAAAACAAGCCAAAAATAGAGTCACCTCCAGTATTTGGATTTAACAAAGCTGCAACAACTGTAAAGTCAATTAACGACAGTAATGTGCCTGTAACTGTTAGCAGCAGACTGTTTACTGAGGAGACAGAAGACAATGATGAAACTATCAAGAGTTCATTAGTAAAAGATAAAAAAGTTAACGAGGAAGTTAGACATGTTCGTGACACTCATGATGATGATGTGACTACCAAAAATACGCCCAAAATTGGTAGCTTTGACAGTCAAACAATCACAACACCCACCACGCGTAAGACGCCAAGTTTCAACAAGGAAAGCGACGAAGCCAGACATGTTCGTGAAACTCATGACAGTGATGTGACTACCAAAAATACGCCCAGATTCGGAAGTTTTGACAATCAAAAAACAACTTCCACAACACGTAAGACGCCAAGTTTCAACAAGGAAAGCGACGAAGCCAGACATGTTCGTGACACTCGTGAAGATGATGTGACTACCAAAAATACGCCTAAAATTGGAAGTTTCAACAGTGCAACTACTTCATCAACCACGACACCTAAGACGCTGAGTTTCAACAAGGACGAAGCTAGACATACTCGCGATATTCATGACGGTGATGTGACTACCAAAAATACGCCCAGATTTGGAAGTTTTGACAGTACAACATCCACCACATCTAAGACGTCTAGTTTCAGCAACTTCAACAGAAACAATCCCGTATCCAGTCCTTCCGTGTTAATAGGAAATGATAATAGAGATGCGAGAGCAACCCAAAAAGACGTAGATGACGAAAATGTAAGTACTACTTTGAAACCAACCCATCGTAACCCAACAGTCTACACTCCAAATTTTGAAAGAAATGTTCCATTAGTCATTCAGAATTCTGAAACTGACAAGAACAAGCCCCAAAACGATAACTTAAAAAACCTCAATGATCAAAAAAGAAATGTACGTGACACAATAGGCGAGGCTAAAGAGATCAATACTCCAATCACAGATAATGTTACAAATCCTACTGTGACATATAAAAACGCTGAAAATACTACCGAAGAAAGGAAATCACGCAGTACTCAAGAAGATCCGAAAATAACTCCTTTTAGCGTAGACGTTAAAGAAGTTACGACTACAACAGCATCTACGTTTGTGAATAAACAAAATGGTGGCATTACTGATGGAAAAAGCTTTGTTACACCTGGCGTTTTTACTAAAACACAAAATTATCCCGTTCCATATCCGTATGAAACTACCAAAATTGCATCAAGCACGAATTCGCCTCACAAAAGAGACACCGAAACTTCACAAGCTAAAGATGATAAAAATGTAAGTCTTTTCCCAAAATCGTTTGGCAGTCAAAACTCAACAAGTCATGATCTTAAAACACCCGTAGTATCTTTACAGTAAGTTTAATAATTTTGCTATTTACTAGTATAGAATAACATGCATAAAATTAAATATTTACACATAAAAACTGGTGAAAATGTTGTTCAAATGTGACCTGATCTGATATGACCTTTGCAAATGTCTATCAAAACTGAGTGTGATAGTAAATACATGTACTTATTTATATCTTAACTGTATAAAATTATACTTATGTCTCTTTGCCAAATAAAAACCACAAAATTTAAAATAAACATTTTATTTTTGATCCCAACAGTTTAAAAGTGTAAAAATATGGTAACAAACTGGAATCATTATGATTTTACTATAAGTATATTCTTATTTACTTAGATTAAATACTTAGACAAGTTTATGGCCGTTAGTGGAAAAAAAAAACTGAATAGTGATGGATTGCTAGTCCTGTCACTTGACATGATTCAGATTTTCGCCCATTCCCTCGCTCGGCTTCTACGATCTGCGCGGGAAAAGAAGCAGCCGGTACAATATACCTTTTTTCTTTTCTCCCAGAGCAAGTGGAGATTTTTTTAAACTTATACGACTAACAAAAGATCGTTTAAAACAGTTTCCACTAAAAGCGGATTTCTTTCTTCTTTTCTTGACGATTATTTACTAAAAAAGAACAATAAATTTTAAATGATGGCGAGATTTTTTTGCACAGCCTTAATTCACACAACATTATTTCTTTATTAATTTTTACTTGAAAATTGAGCAAATAACTTATTACGCAATATATAACTAACTAGAGGCACCGCGCGGCTTCGCCCGCGTTAACCACTTGAGTGAAGTCGCGGGCGTGATGCCTATAGCCTTCCCCGATAAACGACCTATCTAATACCGAAAGAATTTTTAAAATCGGACCAATGCCTCTTTAGATTAGCGCGTTCAAACAAACAAACAAACAAACAAACTCTTCAGCTTTATATATAAGTATGGATATATAACTATGTATTTATTTAAATGTTAATTGGAATTAATCGAAGTTAAATGCTTTGAACAAAAAATAAAACTGTAATTTATGGATCAACTTCACTCCATGATACTGAACACTTTCTACACAAATACATACATACTATCACGTCTTTATCCCTAATGAGGCAGACAGAGCATTTTTTATCTTGCGGCTCTAAGCAGACCGAGCCCAGGGCCACAAAACTCAAAAGCCACTTTAACACGATGGTGGGCGAGAAGATGGAAAAGCAAACAATACATTGATGGGTTAATTGCTAACCACATCGCCTATTAAAGGGATACATACATTTTCCGGGGTCCAGTGCTGCCGCTATTTGAAATAAATTATTCAAAAGGAAACAGATACAGGTAGCGGCACGACATTCTAGCGCTGACCCTCACTGCGCAGAAGTCAAAACTTTGTACTTTACTCATGCGCAATATCCCCTCTACATTTCACTCAGCGCTAAATTTACGTGCCGCTACTTATATCATACAAAATTTAGTTTTGACCAAGAAGCAATATATAACCTTTCAAACTTTTCTATAAACTATTGTTTACAATTTAAATAAAGAACGTGAAGTTTTTTACGCACATTAGCCAATAAGCGTAGAAGAGCTTCATTGTGAAGCGTTCTTATGAACCTTAGCTTATCTGAATAATTCACTTACAACTTAAAGTAAGAATATATTTTCACCCGACTGTCCCAAGAGGAGGTAATGTCATTTTAATTTTAGGCGTAATGAAAGTGGTTTGCTTTGCTGTGGTTTGCTACTCTTGCCGGATTTTGAAGTTAATTAGATATTATCCATATTTATAAAAAAATAAGAAACGTTTGGTAAACTTCATTTAGTTACAATGTTTTGTCTCGTTCTTTCTGTGTCAAATATTGAAAAGAGACAAAGCGACTAAACAGGTTAAAACTAAAATTGGTTTAGCAAAGTGTAGCAAACTGTTGTTATACATCTTTCATTCATATTCAATTTTATACATCTTTAGAAATAGTGTTAAAGCTATTTCTAAACCGGGAGATAGCGACAAAAGTACACTTAGCAACAGTTTTTAAAACATAAAACAAACGAATTGAGTACTTATGTGGGTAAAACCAGGGAGGTTACTCCAAAAGCGATACTGTAGACGGACGTTACTGCGTATCCGCATTTCAGTGTCAAGCAACATTGAGCACTAACGTATACATAATAAAGTCTAATTCGGTTTAACATAGAAATAAGATGTTACAATCGTACGACTAACCTATTATTTAATAGAGTAACCCCCCAGGTATTACATATAAACACTTTTCAGATCTTTTTAGTGGTTAACCTTACATACGGGTAAAATAGATATCTAACCTTTTCTAAAAACCTTTATCTCTATAAAAAAAAAAATACCCTGCTATATGATACATTTATATGCTGCCATCTAGGTGTGGCTACCCCGCAACTCCAGTTTTGCCTACTTACGGCACAGACTAAGTACAAGTACTCACGTACAGAAGTCTTACTCAGCAAAGGAATTCAAAGAAATATCTACTTAATGTCGTTAGCGATATGGTTTAATTTAGCTCGCGTCAGAACTCGACACCTTTTCGTTTGGATACCTAAAAGTGCATTGCAAGCCAATTTCATTCTTGTTACTCTAGACATACAATTCACGTCGCTGAATTTGCCGCTTCGGAGTGGTCGCCGCGCGTTCGGAGTGCGAGTAATAATGTAGGTATATTTTTGATAACTAAACGGGGAGTAACACAGGCCTGCTTACGGGCCCAATAGTTTCTTTGGCGTTGGGTTTATGTTACTTTAGTAATTATATTGGAAGGCCTTTGCCCAGCAGTGGGACACGTGATGGCTCGTATTATTATTATTATAGTAATTATATTATCTTTGCCTTAAAGTTCTAAGCTTAACTTAGTCGAACGTAACTAAGGAATGTACAGGCACGTCTTTAGGAATGTTGTTTCGGCCGTTCAGAGATTTCAGCTCCATGACAACCAGACATCCGATCACCTCCGCTCCACACGACCTGGGAACAAAATTTTAACAGAGTCTATTAAAACCCTACTAATATTATAAATGCGAAAATGAGTTTATATATTTGTTTGTTTGTTACCACTTCACGCTTCAGCTACTGAACCTATCTAGATGAAATTTGATATGGACATAGTTAGTTGATACCCAAGAAAGGACATAGGATGGGCACAGCTAGTAATAAATAAATAAACATATAGGGACAAATTACACTGATTGAGCTAGCCCCAAAGTAAGTTTGAGACTTGTGTTATGGGATACTAACTCAACGATACCATATTTTATAACAAATACATATATAGATAAACATCCAAGACCCAGGACAAATTGAAAAAGGCCATTTTCCAAGAGTCTAGCTTTTTACAGTAAAATTTTGTAATTTCAAAGAAATTGCATATATGTAGGCATATACCTGGTTTTTACAGTCAAACTCAAAGAAGAGATTATATAAGGTGTAACAAAATGTAGGTACTGAAACAATTTTAAGGGTCCATGATACTGAACAACTTTCCCTAAGAACATATGTTGAAATATGAAAATCAATTTGTGGTTTTATATACCAACTGGATCAGCTCATCGGTCAACTTGTATGGGAGACCAAAAATTTCTTTTCATATTTAGATATGTGTTCTTTGGGGAAAGTTGTTAAGTATCATGGACTGAATTTACCCTTAAATTATTGCCTTTTAGTAGTTAGACCTTATATATCATTTTCGACCATCAATTTTATTTCAAGTTCATATTTTGAATTTGAAAAGTAGTTATATGCCTAGATGTATGAAATTTCTTGGAAATAACAAAATTTTACCGAAATCTGACATGTAATTCCAAAATAAAATCTAGACTACGTTTGTATAAATGTAAATTTCTATCGTAAACACATGTGTGTATTTGCGTTTTAGAATACAGTACCTGGGCGACCGAGCTTTGCTCGGTTACATCTCAAACATTAACTATTTTTTTTAAACTTGTCTAAAAACAATGCAAAATAAAAAATTATATATAAACTTTAACATAAAAAAAGTAAGTCACCGAGTGGGACTCGAACCCGTAACACTTTTTCTAGCGGTCGGTATCCTTAACCACTGAGCTAAAATCAAGGCGGTCGGCGCGACGAAATTAGCGACCATATTCTGCGTGGAAAGAAAAACGCATGAAAACTCGAAAACACGCGTTTTCCCAAACATAAAACTAATCTAGATCGATAGTTTACCCCCAAAAACCCCCATATACAAATTTTCTGCGAAATCGTTAGAACCGTTTTCGAGATCACAGAAATTTATAAATAAATATATATACATACAAGAATTGCTCGTTTAAAGGTATAAGATAAGTCAGGTGGCAAAAAATGTTACGTGTTTTGATTGTTTTATTCCTAGGTATATTCTATAAACAGAAATGATAAAATCTGTTTTCAAAATGCGAGTATTATCTACCAGCAACCGATCGAATTCTATAATAATTCGTATTTTGTATAATAGGTATCTACAGGTTATTGAAGTTTTTAGCAGTTATTATGTTTTACAGTCCACATAATAGAAGTTCACTGTTTTTTTGTTATTTCTAAACCACTTGTTTGTATCTGTATCAACCAACCACCAATGATGAACAGTCGTTCTTGGTGGGCTGTTATGTATAAACGGCATTAGTTGCTCTATATTAAAATAGATGGCGTTGTACAAAGATAGAACTAGATATAGGTATTTATGTATGATTTGTGCAGTTCGAACCAAATATCTGTATCAGTAGGCTAGCAAAGCAACCGAAATAAACAGAACAGTATCCATAGTTGGTTTTCATTCGGAAGAAGTTTCTGGGATTTGTACACCGCCTGATTCGTATATTCTGTAAACGTGTTTTCAAAAAACACCCACTTATGCGTAAGTGTTTTTAGAAGACATGGTTGTTTAATTTTATTTATTGTGACAAAAACGATATATATCTATTACGTATATTACACATTTTTTGATCCTACATTGGCCGATCTAGCAGAACGATTTCAGCTGTTTTACAATACCGAGCTGTAATGCCAAACAGCTGATTATACAATCCAACTGCGAAACATAGGTATATTAATTTTGTATTTGGCCAGTAACACACACACTTACCTAAGAAGATGTGTGGCTGCTGTGATGGAGCCACCCGTGGCTATGAGGTCGTCCACAATGAGGCACTTCAGACCGGGGCGGACTGTGTTCTTTTGGATTTCCAGCACGTCCTGAAAACAGGTAAAATGTCTTGTTAAGATACTGGTCCCATCGAAATACGATATCAAAATCAGTTGTGTAGTTTGGTTTTAAATTAGTTTTCAGTTTTGAAAAATTATGTCCTGCTGTTAAATAGCTTTTAAAGAAAAGAAAACATACACGCTGACAGTCATAAAGTTAATAAATTCCTCTATCCATGTACGTAATCCAAATTTGAGTATGACATAAGATAAAAAAAGTTGCGAAAATTACTATCGATCATCATCAACATCATTTCATCATTTCAGCTGCATAACGTCCACTGCTGGACATAGGCCTCACCCAAAGATTTCCAAAATGACCGATCAAGAGCGGCCTGCATTTTCGATCGAGACCACGTAATTACATCCGTTCAAAAGTGCCGCGTGACCTCGATGAACTCCGGCCGGTATGTCGGCGGTACTACTTATTGATCTCGCGATGTTGCTTCCGAGTTGCTCTGGGAGTGCGATGGTGTCGAACACATAAGAAAGTGCCTAGAACATCCGGGAACCATGGCGGAAGCGTGCAGCGCGCCAGCAGGCGTTCTGGGCTTCCTGCAGGAGCTGGGCTGGTTCGATAACTGAGGCCGTTGTCAGCTCCCCACGCAAAACGGGACCGGTCAATTAAGGCCTAATTGTGCAAAATAGGGGTGACGACAAGGTCCGATAAGTATGATAGTAATTAGTCCGTCTTTTAAATTATCCAAAAATAATGGACCCGTATTTTTCAGTTTAGCAAAAAAGTAAAAATTCACAAAGATACGGAGCGTCAAAGTTCCGGAGTGGGGGCTTGCGACGTCACACTTAAGTATAAATCGTGCTTAAGTGTGACGTCACGCGAAATTTCAATGCGCTGTATCTTTGTAATTTTTGGTTTCTCAGAGAAAAGAAAAAATACGTGTACAATATTTTTTAAGAATCTAAAGCCGCTGTATACACGATACAATTTTGAATACAATCTGCAGTACCAATCTGGTGCTGTGCTGCAGATTGTGATGTGCGTAGACGTGTTGTTGGCGTGTCGGCTGTATCCGACCGCCGCTGTACAGCAAGTTGTATCCGTGTCGCAACGTGTGTAGCGCGGTTGGAATGTTGGATGCAATTTGCCTCAGTTGCACGCACAACGCTGAAATGACAAAACGTTATGCTACGGTTCTCTAAGTACCTAGTGTTTGGTTTAAACTTTCATTGCGTACCTATGTAACCTAACTTACTTAAAATTTAATATAAACAGCAAAGAAAAAGTGTGTGGCAAAATATTTTAGAACTTTATAAAGACTTGCCACATTTGTGGGACAAGAAAATAAAAATTACATGAATAGGATACTACAATGAGACGAAATTCGTTTAATATTTTACTTAACCGGTAAAAACCCTGCACGACCTTAATAAATGTCCACGTTCATTGTCTTACTATTGTATCTGGTATTGGCGGTAAAGGAACGGTTAATTGATATATCTACCGTAAAGTAGACAAAGAAGTAATCGACACTCTTAAAAATAAGTTAAACAACATGCGAGCTTTTTACCGTGAACTTAAAAAATGCAAGTCAACTTATATTTTATTATGAACTAGCTGAAGCCTGCGACTTCGTTCGCATGGACTTTATAATAAGTGGTATTTTTATATCTCTTATAGTTTAGCTGGACCATTATGGTACTGCATCAGGCGTTCTATTTTCCAAAATCATTTATACCCTATATGTTGCCCAGGCTTAATAGCTATATAACAAAAAAAGTTTCATTTGAATCCGTCCAGTATTTCCGGAGATTAGCGCGTACAAACAGACAAACAGACATACAGACAAACAGACAGACATTTTTTTTTAAATTCTTACTCTATTACTACGTCTTCAACGCCCCCAATATTTTTTTTGGAAATATATTTAATGTACAGACACACTTTTTTTACTGTTTTATTATATGTATAGATATAAAACATACTCTTTAGTAAGTTATTATAATCTTCTAGTTCTTAATAGAATATTAGTAAATTTTTTTTTCATAATTGTAGACTTCTTTCGTCCAATATTTTCTTTTATTTCTTTTAGTAGACATTGTAGCTGAATATAAGGTAATCGCGAGTCCCGTTTTATGCAATTTTGAAAGCTAGGAGCCATTATTACAGGCGTGCGCACACTGTCGTGATAGGACGCGCACTGAAGTTGTGATTCAAATTGTTGTCGCAATTGTTATGTGTGTAGAGCACAGCCGACCGCGAGTCCAATATGCCGCAGCTGCAGGTTGCATGGCAAGTTGTGTCGTGTATAAACCGCTTAACCGATGGACCGAAATATTTTTCCATTCGTCATGCCTATTCTCCTCAAGTAGTACATCAAACAAAACTTACAGAGCCATATTCCAAGTCATATTTGTACGAAATCACGTCTCCGGGCAACTTCCCCTTCTTCCTCACAGGCAAGCTGCTCACTCCGAGCTCCGTCGCCAAGGAGAATGAGAACAAGAACCCCCGGCTCTCCAAGCCCACTACTGCTTCCACTTGAGGGAATTTCGTTTGAATTACTTGGATTAATAAGCCTTGTAGTAGTTTGCATGTGGGGCCGTCTGATATAGCAGAGAAAATGTCCCTGGAAAATAAATTGTCTTAAAAAAGGTTTCATTCACCAAAATAGGACAAATTCAGGATCCTTAAGCAATGACCAAGGACCGTTTTAAACCGGGACTGTTTTCTTTGGTTTGGTTCTGTTCAAAATGTATGGTCATAGAAATTAAATTATAGTTTTAATGTTACCTACCAAAATAATATCCCTTTTTTTGGGAAATCTGGAAAACTCTTTATCTTGGTTTTCAATTCAGCAACTTTTTGCTCATATTCCATATTTCCATCCATTATAAATTATAGGTTTATCACAACACAACACAATTTTATCGACAAAAACTGAACTAACTTTGGTAGATAACCTAAAAACAAATGTTGTGTTGATAAGAGAGATAAGCAATGTCAAAGTCAAACAAACCCAGAGGTAAGGGAACAAACGATACAATTCCATGGAACAAACGGAACAAGAACCAAGAACCAACCAAACCATCGACCGCTTTTTTTTTAAGGGCCTGCTAGACGGTTGCCAACAAGCCTTCCGACGTGTTGACCTTGGTCGGTGCCTCGTCGGCGCCGACCGTCGGAGTGTTCGTTCCGGCTACACGGTCGGGTCGGTCGGCCGACTGCGCTTTGGCGTTAGTGTGTTTAAAGGGCCTGCCAGACGGTTGCCAACAAGCACCTCCGACCAGGTGACCTTGGTCGGGTCCGACCGTGTAGACGGCTGTTGGCGACAAAATTTCGTTTGACATTCCAACGCCCTTGGTCGTCGGGCGTGCGCTCCCGACCGCTGTCGGGACTGCCGGTTGGCAACCGTGTAGCCGCCTGTTGCCGACCGCGCTAGGCCATTCGCGAGAAGGAGTCGACGCGTGCGGTTGTGCATAGAGATGGGCATCTACCCGGGTATTTACCCACGCTTGGGTATTTACCCGATATGCACCGGGTATATACCCGTATCTACCCGTTTGGGTGGGTAGATTGGAATATTTATATAAAAATGAGTGTGAGTCCACTATTTATGTGTAAAAATGTACAAAAAGGTTATATAATGTATAAAACAATGAATATCTCTAAAAGAAAAATAACAAAGATTAAAATCACTGATGCTATCCATATTAGATATACAGATGCCATCTTATTTGTTATCTGATTGCTTATTTTAACATATAATTAAGGTCTACTTACGTTTGCAAGCAAAAAATGTAAACATAGACCTGTCAATTTGTATGTTCCCATACAACGGGTAGATACGGGTAAATACCCGACAGACTATTTTGTGGGAAATGTTATAAAATTTTGATGGGGGATCGAAGAACTCGTCTATACGAATATCTTTTGTTTCGAGACCAACCCCGAAATCAGTAGTTTTGGTTCTTGAATTAGCAGTCAAAGATACCTAATCTCTATTCATGTATGAGGGTGCTCGTATATTGACATCGCATTTGATGTCTGATTGCTCATTTTAACATCTTTTTAGGTCTACTTACGTTTGCCAGCAAAAAATGTAAACTTAGACCTGTAAATTTGTATGTTCCCATACAACGGGTAGATACGGGTAAATACCCGGCATACTATTTTGTGGGAAATGTTATGACAAGTTGATGGGGGATCGAAGAACTCGTCTAAACGAATATCTTTTGTTCCGCGACCAACCCCGAAATCAGTAGTTTTGGCTCTTGGATGAGCAGTCAAAGAAACCTACTCTCTATACATGTATGAGGGTGCTCGTATATTGACATCGCATTTGATGTCTGATTGCTCATTTTAACATCTTATTAGGTCTACTTACGTTTGCCAGCAAAAAATGTAAACTTAGACCTGTAAATTTGTATGTTCCCATACAACGGGTAGATACAGGTATATACCCGGCATACTATTTTGTGGGAAATGTTATGACAAGTTGATGGGGGATCGAAGAACTCGTCAAAACGAATATGTTTTGTTCCGAGACCAACCCCGAAATCAGTAGTTTTGGCTCTTGAATTAGCAGTCAAAGATACCTACTCTCTATACATGTATGAGGGTGCTCGTATATTGACATCGCATTTGATGTCTGATTGCTTATTTTAACATCTTATTAGGTCTACTAACGTTTGCCAGCAAAAACTGTTAACTTAGACCTGTTAATTTGTATTTTCCCATACAACGGGTAAATACCCGGCATACTATTTTGTGGGAAATGTTATGACAAGTTGATGGGGGATCGAAGAACTCGTCTAAACGAATATCTTTTGTTCCGAGACCAACCCCGAAATCAGTAGTTTTGGCTCTTGAATTAGCAGTCAAAGATACCTACTCTCTATACATGTATAACGGTGCTCGTATATTGACATCGCATTTGATGTCTGATTACTCATTTTAACATCTTATTAGGTCTACTTACGTTTGCCAGCAAAAAATGTAAACTTAGAACTGTAAATTTGTATGTTCCCATACAACGGGTAGATACGGGTAAATACCTGGCATACTATTTTGTGGGAAATGTTATGACAAGTTGATGGGGGATCGAAGAACTCGTCTAAACGAATATCTTTTGTTCCGAGACCAACCCCGAAATCAGTAGTTTTGGCTCTTGAATTAGCAGTCAAAGATACCTAATCTCTATTCATGTATGAGGGTGCTCGTACATTGACATCGAATTTGATGTCTGATTGCTTATTTTAACATCTTATTAGGTCTACTTACGTTTGCCAGCAAAAAATGTAAACTTAGACCTGTTAATTTGTATGTTCCCATACAACGGGTAGATACGGGTATATACCCGGCATACTATTTTGTGGGAAATGTTATGACAAGTTGATGGGGGATCGAAGAAATCGTCTAAACGAATATCTTTTGTTCCGAGATCAACCCCGAAATCAGTAGTTTTGGCTCTTGAATTAGCAATCAAAGATACCTAATCTCTATTCATGTATGAGGGTGCTCGTATATTGACATCGCATTTGATGTCTGATTGCTCATTTTAACATCTTTTTAGGTCTACTTACGTTTGCCAGCAAAAAATGTAAACTTAGACCTGTTAATTTGTATGTTCCCATACAACGGGTAGATACGGGTAAATACCCGACATACTATTTTGTGGGAAATGTTATAAAATTTTGATGGGGGATCGAAGAACTCGTCTATACGAATATCTTTTGTTTCGAGACCAACCCCGAAATCAGTAGTTTTGGTTCTTGAATTAGCAGTCAAAGATACCTAATCTCTATTCATGTATGAGGGTACTCGTATATTGACATCGCATTTGATGTCTGATTGCTCATTTTAACATCTTTTTAGGTCTACTTACGTTTGCCAGCAAAAAATGTAAACTTAGACCTGTAAATTTGTATGTTCCCATACAACGGGTAGATACGGGTAAATACCTGGCATACTATTTTGTGGGAAATGTTATGACAAGTTGATGGGGGATCGTAGAACTCGTCTAAACGAATATCTTTTGTTCCGAGACCAACCCCGAAATCAGTAGTTTTGGCTCTTGAATTAGCAGTCAAAGATACCTAATCTCTATTCATGTATGAGGGTGCTCGTACATTGACATCGAATTTGATGTCTGATTGCTTATTTTAACATCTTATTAGGTCTACTTACGTTTGCCAGCAAAAAATGTAAACTTAGACCTGTTAATTTGTATGTTCCCATACAACGGGTAGATACGGGTATATACCCGGCATACTATTTTGTGGGAAATGTTATGACAAGTTGATGGGGGATCGAAGAAATCGTCTAAACGAATATCTTTTGTTCCGAGATCAACCCCGAAATCAGTAGTTTTGGCTCTTGAATTAGCAATCAAAGATACCTAATCTCTATTCATGTATGAGGGTGCTCGTATATTGACATCGCATTTGATGTCTGATTGCTCATTTTAACATCTTTTTAGGTCTACTTACGTTTGCCAGCAAAAAATGTAAACTTAGACCTGTTAATTTGTATGTTCCCATACAACGGGTAGATACGGGTAAATACCCGACATACTATTTTGTGGGAAATGTTATAAAATTTTGATGGGGGATCGAAGAACTCGTCTATACGAATATCTTTTGTTTCGAGACCAACCCCGAAATCAGTAGTTTTGGTTCTTGAATTAGCAGTCAAAGATACCTAATCTCTATTCATGTATGAGGGTACTCGTATATTGACATCGCATTTGATGTCTGATTGCTCATTTTAACATCTTTTTAGGTCTACTTACGTTTGCCAGCAAAAAATGTAAACTTAGACCTGTAAATTTGTATGTTCCCATACAACGGGTAGATACGGGTAAATACCTGGCATACTATTTTGTGGGAAATGTTATGACAAGTTGATGGGGGATCGTAGAACTCGTCTAAACGAATATCTTTTGTTCCGAGACCAACCCCGAAATCAGTAGTTTTGGCTCTTGAATTAGCAGTCAAAGATACCTAATCTCTATTCATGTATGAGGGTGCTCGTACATTGACATCGAATTTGATGTCTGATTGCTTATTTTAACATCTTATTAGGTCTACTTACGTTTGCCAGCAAAAAATGTAAACTTAGACCTGTTAATTTGTATGTTCCCATACAACGGGTAGATACGGGTATATACCCGGCATACTATTTTGTGGGAAATGTTATGACAAGTTGATGGGGGATCGAAGAAATCGTCTAAACGAATATCTTTTGTTCCGAGATCAACCCCGAAATCAGTAGTTTTGGCTCTTGAATTAGCAATCAAAGATACCTAATCTCTATTCATGTATGAGGGTGCTCGTATATTGACATCGCATTTGATGTCTGATTGCTCATTTTAACATCTTTTTAGGTCTACTTACGTTTGCCAGCAAAAAATGTAAACTTAGACCTGTTAATTTGTATGTTCCCATACAACGGGTAGATACGGGTAAATACCCGACATACTATTTTGTGGGAAATGTTATAAAATTTTGATGGGGGATCGAAGAACTCGTCTATACGAATATCTTTTGTTTCGAGACCAACCCCGAAATCAGTAGTTTTGGTTCTTGAATTAGCAGTCAAAGATACCTAATCTCTATTCATGTATGAGGGTACTCGTATATTGACATCGCATTTGATGTCTGATTGCTCATTTTAACATCTTTTTAGGTCTACTTACGTTTGCCAGCAAAAAATGTAAACTTAGACCTGTAAATTTGTATGTTCCCATACAACGGGTAGATACGGGTAAATACCTGGCATACTATTTTGTGGGAAATGTTATGACAAGTTGATGGGGGATCGTAGAACTCGTCTAAACGAATATCTTTTGTTCCGAGACCAACCCCGAAATCAGTAGTTTTGGCTCTTGAATTAGCAGTCAAAGATACCTAATCTCTATTCATGTATGAGGGTGCTCGTACATTGACATCGAATTTGATGTCTGATTGCTTATTTTAACATCTTATTAGGTCTACTTACGTTTGCCAGCAAAAAATGTAAACTTAGACCTGTTAATTTGTATGTTCCCATACAACGGGTAGATACGGGTATATACCCGGCATACTATTTTGTGGGAAATGTTATGACAAGTTGATGGGGGATCGAAGAAATCGTCTAAACGAATATCTTTTGTTCCGAGATCAACCCCGAAATCAGTAGTTTTGGCTCTTGAATTAGCAATCAAAGATACCTAATCTCTATTCATGTATGAGGGTGCTCGTATATTGACATCGCATTTGATGTCTGATTGCTCATTTTAACATCTTTTTAGGTCTACTTACGTTTGCCAGCAAAAAATGTAAACTTAGACCTGTTAATTTGTATGTTCCCATACAACGGGTAGATACGGGTAAATACCCGACATACTATTTTGTGGGAAATGTTATAAAATTTTGATGGGGGATCGAAGAACTCGTCTATACGAATATCTTTTGTTTCGAGACCAACCCCGAAATCAGTAGTTTTGGTTCTTGAATTAGCAGTCAAAGATACCTAATCTCTATTCATGTATGAGGGTACTCGTATATTGACATCGCATTTGATGTCTGATTGCTCATTTTAACATCTTTTTAGGTCTACTTACGTTTGCCAGCAAAAAATGTAAACTTAGACCTGTAAATTTGTATGTTCCCATACAACGGGTAGATACGGGTAAATACCTGGCATACTATTTTGTGGGAAATGTTATGACAAGTTGATGGGGGATCGTAGAACTCGTCTAAACGAATATCTTTTGTTCCGAGACCAACCCCGAAATCAGTAGTTTTGGCTCTTGAATTAGCAGTCAAAGATACCTAATCTCTATTCATGTATGAGGGTGCTCGTACATTGACATCGAATTTGATGTCTGATTGCTTATTTTAACATCTTATTAGGTCTCCTTACGTTTGCCAGCAAAAAATGTAAACTTAGACCTATTAATTTGTATGTTCCCATACAACGGGTAGATACGGGTAAATACCCGGCATACTATTTTGTGGGAAATGTTATAACAAGTTGATGGGGAATTGAAGAACTCGTCTATACAAATATCTTTTGTTCCGAGACCAACCCCGAAATCAGTACTTTTGGCTTTTTTATGAGCAGTCGAATATACCTACTCTCTATATACGTATGAGGGTGCCCATATATTGACATCGCATATTATATCTTTTTACTCATTTAACCACTTTTAAGTATGTCGTTGCGCACCTTCCAACTAAAAAATGGTAATAAATCCAAAAATCCTATTTTTAAAGTATGATTAGTATTGTGGTTTCATATACTTTAATGTCAGATTTGACGTCTACCTGCATTTTAAGCATATTACAGCGCTTGCACACACTTTCGGACAGTAATTGCGAAGTAATTACTCATAAAATTCAATCTACCCACCAAATGGGAAGATACGGGTATATACCGGGTATTTACCCAATCTACCGGGTATATTCCCAAATGGGTAGATTGGGTATTTACCCACCGCCCCTCTCTAGTTGTGCATGCATTAATGATGGCGGAGTCCCAATCCCAACGCGAATGCTTTAATTTTATATCTCCCTAAAATGAAGTGATATTGACATGCAGTTTTCTTTATAAAATAGTAGGCCACAATAGAAATTAACCAATATAATAATACCATAAAAATACGATATCCCATGGATAATTTTTTTAATAAAATTAAGGAAAAAGATGTTAGAGCTCATTTTTTTTCCAAAAAAAAATATATCTAATTTTAGGGCATGATTTTACAACATTTTTTTAATGATAGATTATGTACTTTATTATCTTTCATTTGACATATATTTTATCAAAATCGATGCGGTGGTTTGGCTTAAAGAAATTTTTCGTGTTTTTTTTTAAATATTTAAAATTCTGTTTTCCTAAGGGATGAAACTTTCGCATATCCATATCCGACGTTTCCTTTTTTCTTTTTTTTTCTTCTATTGAGCTCAATAGGACTTAAACCACGCCAATTCGTTGAAATTTCGATAGGTTGGTAGTAATTTTACGAGATATTGTCAGTCTGCGAGTTCTAAACACACTGACGCCAAAGCGCGGTCGGCCGACCGACCCGACCGTGTAGCCGCAACACTCCGACGGTCGGCGCCGACGAGGCACCGACCAAGGTCAACACGTCGGAAGGCTTGTTGGCAACCGTCTAGCAGGCCCTTAACTCGCAGAATGACAATGTCTCATAAAATGACTACCAAGCTACCAACCTATCGAAACAACGAGTTGGCGTGGTTTAAGTCCTATTGAGCTCAATAGAAGAAAAAAAGAAAAAGGGAAACCTCGGATATGGATATGCGAAAGTTTCATCCCTTAGGAAAACAGAACTTTTAATATATTTTTTTTGGAAAAAAATTTTTTGCTTAATTTTACTAAAAAAAATATCCATGGGATAATAATGGGTTGATTAATATTTTGGGCCTATTAAATACAGTATTTTATAAAGAAAACTGCATGTCAATATCCTTCATTTTAGAGAGATATAAAATTAAAGCGTTGGGATTGGGACGCCGTCATCATTAATGCATGCACATCCGCACGCGTCGACTCCTTCTCGCGAATGGCCTAGGGCCTGCTAGACGGTTGCCAACAAGCACCTCCGACCAGGTGACCTTGGTCGGGTTCGACCGTGTAGACGGCTGTTGGCGACAAAATTTCATTTGACATTCCAACGCCCTTGGTCGTCGGGCGTGCCCTCCCGACCGCTGTCGGGACTGCCGGTTGGCAACCGTGTAGCCGCCTGTTGCCGACCGCGCTAGGCCATTCGCGAGAATTAGTCGACGCGTGCGGTTGTACATGCATGAATGATGGTGGCGTCCCAATCCCAATGCGAACACTTTAATTTTATATCTCCCTAAAATGAAGGATATTGACATGCAGTTTTCTTTATAAAATACTGTATTTAATAGACCACAATATGAATTAACCAAAAAATATCCCATGGATATTTTTTTTTAAATATAATTAAGGAAAAAGCTAGTAGAGCTAATTTTTTTCCAAAAAATAAATATTTAATTTTGGGGCATGATTTTACAATATTTTTTAATGATACTACATTATGTAATTATCTTTCATTTGACATATATTTTATCAAAATCGGTGCCGTGGTTTGGCTTGAAGAAATTTTTAATATTTTTTTAAGTTAGTGGCGCCATGTGCCACTACCTTTAAAAAAATTATTAAAAATTCTGTTTTCCTAAGGGATGAAACTTTCGCATATCCATATCCGACGTTTCCTTTTTTTATTCTTTTGAGCTCAATAAGACTTAAACCACGCCAACTCGTTGAAATTTCGATAGGTTGGTAGTCCTTTTACGATATTGTCAGTCTGCGAGTTCTAAACACACTGACGCCAAAGCGCGGTCGGCCGACCGACCCGACCGTGTAGCCGCAACACTCCGACGGTCGGCGCCGACGAGGCACCGACCAAGGTCAACACGTCGGAAGACTTGTTGGCAACCGTCTAGCAGGCCCTTAACGCGGTCGACAACAGGCGGCTACACGGTTGCCAACCGGCAGTCCCGACAGCGGTCGGGAGCGCACGCCCGACGACCAAGGGCGTTGCAATGTCAAACGAAATTTTGTCGCCAACAGCCGTCTACACGGTCGGACTCTACCAAGGTCACCTGGTCGGAGGTGCTTGTTGGCAACCGTCTAGCAGGCCCTTTATTGTACGGCTCTGAATCAAAGGATCAGCTTATCCGAAACTAGAGGATTAGAGGCACTATGCACCAGGTGATATTCTGAAGCTTATGCAGTCCTTCTTCAGAAATCCCGATGCGCGTGCCGCGTGAGTAAGGCAAGGGGGTAAGTACAATATAACCCAAAGGTTCGACGTGCTTCCAATATAAGGACCCCACAGCAAGATAAGATAAGACGGCTCTGAATACCAGTCCTAGAGTCCGTCTTTGGGTTCCGTTCCCGGCCCGTAAGGGACGGGCCATCCATCCGTGTCCGTTTTCCTATCAGGGCCGTGCCGGCTGGGTTCTGCCTTTCTTTACACATATCAAAGAAATCGGTGTCAGGCAGGGAAATTGGTGTCGGTGCGGTGACTGATACGCACACAACGATGGCCTTATTTAACAATAAGGAATTGAATATGATGAGTTCGATGAAGAAGAAGAAGCTCATAACATGAGCATCAATCTTGGTCCGGCCTACGACCCTGCTGCACTTACGAAACCAGTGTGCACTGTGCACCAAGCACCAACTCAAGCATAAAAACAAAAAAAAGTCACTGTCATTTAGACAGAACTTATCTGTCAAAACGGTTAAAAATCAAAATCAAAACAAACAAAATTCAAAAACTTCCCAACGATCAAAAGCAGCAATATAGTTACATTTGTATAATAAAATTTTGCTTTGCATGCAATGAATCCTCACATTGTTACGTTATGCAGTTATGCTCAAATATTACATCGTTAGATAACCACGTATATTGCCATTGTTGTTGATTAAATAACCGGTCAAAATTTTCCCGCGTTCGAAAAGTGAAAGAAACTTTCGCATAATACAATGCTATCTACGGCTGATTTAGAAAGACTAATTGCAGTGAAAAGGCGTGAGATAGTGAAGGAAAAAACGCTTCTTGGCCTGCCCCAGAGCTCTACTGATTTGAAGGTAAGTAACAAACAATATTTGAACTCTGATATGCGATCGCAACCTGTTGATATCTAGAAGATGGTATCGATTTTTCCGTCGCAGTCCACTAGTTTGCGGTCAGTACTTCGTCTAGTGTTTTCGTATCGATTTAACTGCACGCGTTACTCACCGCTGTGCCCTAGGACAATGTATTTTAGAAGTAAATAATAGAATAGTAGTGCTTAAATAGCAGTGTGCCTTGCTCAGACAAATTACTTTACGAACGAGGGTTATTATGCGGCATTTGTAGATAAATAAGTAAGTGTAGTGCTATAAAGTGTTTCCTGAAAGTTACAACTTTTCTATTAAGTCTGGATTCAAATATTGTATTGTATATATACTTGTACTGTATTGTAAAAGTACGTTATCCCAAACGCCTAGGTTTTATTTGTGCTTCATATAGATTGTGGCATATATTGTTAATTATAAGTGTATTATGTTCTGTCCTTTTTGTTGTACATAAACGTATATGCTCTAAATAAATATTTGGCCAGTGAGCCTGTTGGCAAAAGCCTCCTCCTCCCGCTTTCTGTCTCTGGTGACTCTTCTCCAATTAGGGCTTACAGTAAGTTTATTTTAGCTCATCCTTCTATCTCATATTTTGTCTTTCCCTGTTTCTCTTTCCATACATTGGATACCATTGACTTAGGGTTTTGCTCCACTTTTCCTGGTTACCTAGATATGGCCAACCTAACAGCAGCATGCATTTTATACCGACAAACAGAATATCTTCTATGCTGGTCTGGGAGAAAAGAGAAAACTTAGAATGTACCAGCTGCTTCTCTTTCCGCGTAGATCGTAAAAGCCGATCAAGGGAATGGGCAAAAATGCGAATCATGTTAACCGGCGATGCGACTAGCAACCCATCACTGTATTGATTGCTTTCTATCTTCCTGCCCACCATCACGCTAAAAGTGGCCTCGAGTCTTGCGGTCCAGCATCTGCTTAGAGCCGCAAGACCCAAAATACTCTGTCTGCCCCATTAGGGATAAAGACGTGATAGTATGTATGTAAACAGAATATCTCTTAGAATGAGTAACCCGTTAACTGATTTTAATAATGTCTGTGTCCCAAACTAGAATGTAATAGAATTTGCCTACCCTGTGCCACCCTAATATAATTGGATACAGGGAAAAATGTATTTTGCTTGATATGTAGCCAATCTCGTAATTTAGCTTAGTGCCTAAAAATAATTGTGCACTTCACTGCAGCCTATAAATTAAAGTAAGGCTGGGTAAATTAATTGTATTGTGTTTGTTTTAATTATGCATGTGTGATTTTTTATAATTTTGTGCATTTTTCATTTATAGACTTTTCATTCACTTTTTAATGCCATTTCCATTTAACATAGTACTTAATTCAAAATAATAACAATTTATAAAGTTGTAAATACTTAGATACAAAACGAATTGAGCACATATTGTCTTTGACAATGTCCGCATTTCCCTGCTTATTTACTTCCATGTTTAATACATGTCGCTCAAAGCTACGACACAGAATTTTAGTATAAGTATTATATACAAAAAGGAATTTCCTAGTCGTTATTCCCTGTCCCCGCACCTCTCCCAATTCTCGCCTTGTGAAGGGTGTTGAGGGGCCTGCAGCCGCCTGTACAGAGCCAAAACAAGGGAGAGGTGCAGGAGAGGGACGCATTTTGCGTGGGACCTTAAGAGTTTTCATTCTGTATGTAAGGAGAGGTAAAAAGTACCCGTAACCGAAGGGCATGTATGAAGAGATTGATGAGTTTAGATGAAGCAAAAGAGGTTTGTCAGGGTCGTAGCAAGTGGAGGTCCATAGTCTCTGCCTACCCCTGCGGGAAACAGGTGTGATATTATGTATGTATGTAATATTTACTAATTTTGTTGCTACGATGCTGATACAGATACATCCTCTTTTCATTGTAGGTAAAAAAGAAACTAAGTGCTGTAAAATAAATAATACAACATCAGACCAGCCATCTATATTAGAGTAGGTAACAACTGGAACACTGAACTTTAATGCCTAATCAATACATCTTGGCATTTAGTGAACCCATTCTATTCTTACCCTTACATATCAAAAATCTGCCCTACTAAATCAGTCATCATATCATATAAATATTTAGGGCGAGGGTGGTCATGTTCCATTGAATAAGTTTCCTTATTGATGAGAGTAACCCGCTCAGACTTATGTAATTACTGTGTTTAAATTATTACCAGTACCTGGGCGACCGAGCTTTGCTCGGTTATATCTCAAACATTAACTACATTTTTTGAAACTTGTCTAAAAACAATACAAAATAAAAAATTATATGTATATAAACTTGAACATAAAAAAGTCAGAGTCACGAAAGTCAGTCACCGAGTGGGATTCGAACCCGTAACACTCTTTCTAGCGGTCCGCATCCTTAACCGCTGAGCCAACGGATAGCGGCCGGTGCGACGAAATTAGCGAACATATTCTGCGTGGAAAGAAAAACGCATGAAAACTCGAAAACACGCGTTTTCCCAAACATAAGACTAATCTAGATCGATTGTTTACCCCCAAAAACCCCCATATACCCATTTTCAGCAAAATCGTTAGAGCCGTTTTCGAGATCACAGAAATTTATAAAAATACAAGAATTGCTTGTTTAAAGGTATAAGAAATAAGCTAAAGCTCCAGCTAGTAACAAGGAAAAGAAATAATTATGTTTATATGGTGATGGGTAGGCATGACTGGCTACTAAGTAGGTTCGTGATCGGTAACAACTCATTCATAAACTATGCAAGAGTACACCTTAATTACATTTGAAGTAAAAGTACTTTATATGTATGTATCGCTATGTATTCCGGTCTTTTTTATTCTCCACTGCAGGAGCACCACTCTCTGTACTACCAGAGCCATATTTAGCCAGAGCAGCCAGAGGACTTGGCCTACACTCTCCTCGCTGGCCAGACTAAGAGAGGTCTCATTGATGTTTATAAGCTTTTTTTAGCATGTATTTCTAAGTTGCCTTCTACATTTCAAGGGAAGACCCGTGGGTCTTCCCTTGGAGTGGTCCTATTCTACTCTGCCGGAAACCACAAGGACATATGTATCACGTATGTATGTATTCGCCGTGTGGTGACGGCAGAGTAGAATAGGATTTGAAATGCTCGGTGGGCCGGCGGGAGTGCGCAGCCCTTTCGCAAGTAAAGCGTCACCGGGCGTTGTCCGCACTTAGATGGGTGACCACAAAGGCATACATTTTTCTCGATTTCCTCCGTGCTTCGGAAAGTACGTATAAGCCGTTGGTCCCGGCTGTCATCATCGTATAGCAGTCGTCAGTGCCTTTAGGCAGCCAGAAAAATCTGACACTGTGACAATGTTGGCCACTTACACACACGAAAAACTAAACTACAGTAGAACTCCAATTATCCGAACTCTGACTATCCGAATCGCCGATTATCCGAATCACAAAAAATATTGAAAAATTTTAAACTGCATCAGAATCCTATGATCCGGAGTTTGTTTATAATGCCGATGAAACTGGCCTTGTTTGGAAAGCATTACCAAAAACCACTTTGGCTTCTAAAAGGGAATCTAGTGCCCCTGGACATAAGGTCAGTAAAGAACGTGTTACAGTGCTTAACTGTGCCAACTCCACTGGAAATCATAAACTGCCACTTCTTTTGATAGGAAAATCAAGAAATCCAAGAGCATTTAAAAACGTAAAAAATAATTTTTTTTTTTTTTTTAAATCCGATTATCCGAATATTTGTTTATCCGAATGGGTCCCGGTCCCCATTAATTCGGATAATTGGAGTTCTACTGTATAACTTTTGCATTTTGCACATTTTGCACAGGTAAATATTCGTCCTGAATTCCTAACTAAATTACTAAATCGCTCGAAGCAGAATTTCAGCGCTTTCAAGCGCAAACAGACCAAATTGCATTTAGTCACGCAGGGCAGGATCTTGATTACATTTCGTATAAACTGTGTAAAGCATGGCACACATTCGTAAACACCTATATATTATAAGAAATCATATTACTATATTAAGAAATCATATCCTTAGGGTGATGGTACCTATGTAACTATACCTAGCGGGGCCCTCCCACCTACAGAAATATGTTTAGTATAGATGGTTAGTACCCTTGTTGGAAGTCTCTAAACTTGTTTTAAAATCATTGTTATTCCACCAAACCACTGGGGTACCCCAGTGGTTTGGTGGAATATCACACTTAGCGTGTCCTTTGGGTCTTGTCTTTGGTAAATCGAAAGTTTCAATCGAAAAATGCCAAACTATCGAAACTATCGATAGAATTGCTTTTCATAATAGTATCGGTACTATAGATAGACTGTTGATAAAATTGACGAAAAATATTTATATGACAAATTTGAAGGGAACAGTAGGAAAAGGTAGGCCTCGGCGAACTTTCTGCGACCAAATTGCAGACGTTCTAAAAAAAGGAGAGGTAAAAAGTACCCGTAACCGAAGGGCATGTAGGTATGAAGAGATTGATGAGTTTAGATGAAGCAAAAGAGGTTTGTCAGGATCGTAGCAAGTGGAGGTCCATAGTCTCTGCCTACCCCTGCGGGAAACAGGCGTGATATTATGTATGTATGTATGTTGATAAAATTGGTTTTATTTAAATTATCGATAGTCTATCGATAGTGGACTATCGGGGCAATACTACTTGCCAGACAGAACCCAAAGCTTCAATACCTGAAGGCCACTTCTAGTGCGATGATGGTAAAAAAAGGAATCAAAATAGTGACGGGTTGCTAGCCTCACCGCGTTTTAACATGATCATAGACCTAGATTTTTTTTACTATCTATGAACATGATTCGCATTTTTGCCTATATTTTTATTTATTGAACTTTATACACAAATACAAGTGTATTCCGCTGGTTAATTCTCAGTTTTTTCTCTCTCACCAGCATGAAAGATAATATAACTGTAAAATAGGGGCCTGAGAGAAAGAGGGAAATTGGTATCTATCGATTTATTTCCATGTAACAGCTTATAGCTAAAGCGCGTTAAAACTGAGGACGGAAATTCCAAAAATTTGTTTAAATAGTGTGCGTACAATATGGCACCTAGCGAAGGCTAATCGAATCACCTACTGACATGGGATACTTTAAATCATCAAGCATGATAGTTCTAGATACATAATGCAATGCAAGCCATATAGATGGCGCTGGAGTCTAACAGTAACACATTAAAATCTTTATTTCAGATAGAAGATGTCCAAGAAAGCGAAGAACCGAAAGTCAGAAGAGTAAAATTCAGCGAAGACAAGATTTTGGCCAGCAGCGATGAGACGGAAGATGAGAAAGAAAGAGGCAGCCGTATACGTGAGCAGGCGCACGGTTCTCAACAGGATTTAGATGAACGGATACCGCCGGACTTGGAAAGATATATTAGGGTGAGCTTATTTTAAATTTTGGTTTTACACCGTCGGCCGTCCGACGTTAACCTTTCTTGGAAATACTGTTGAAGCACGAGATGTTTAGGCTTAGTCCTTTAGTCGCTTCTTACGACATCAACAGGTAAAGATAGAGTGGTTATTCTAGGCTGGAAGCCAGGCTCTGTAATATAGTAAAAGCGGTGACAAGGTCAAAAAATAAAGGGAAAATTCTTTACTAAGGATAAAAACCGTAATTTCGAAGACGCCTGTACAGATTTGAAAAAATATTTTTTCACAAGTTCAACAAAACTTCTTGTTAGTGTTATTTTTTGTTCATATAAAATATTAACAACCTAGCAACCCGTCACTGTATTGATTTCTTTTCCATCTTCTCGCCCACCATGACGCTAAAAGTGGCTTTTGAGTATTGCGGCCCTAGGCTCTGCATAGAGCCGCAAGACCCAAAATGCTCTGTCTGCCCCATTAGGGATAAAGACGTGATAGTATGTATGTATGTATGTATAAAATATTATCCAAAAATAAAATAGCTTATTGTAAGAATGAAACTGATAGAGTTGACTTTAGTGCAATGCCAAATCAACTAGCCACAATAACTACACCTACGCATTAGAGTATTAGACGAATGCAGTCTTCATATTCCTTATATGCTGGTCCCACAGAGATGAAAAAACTTAAAATGCACCATCTGCTTCTCTTCCCGCGCAGTAGTTATCCGGTTGAGGAAAGGGGCTAACTTTTGAATCAACTCAATAGTCTATGCGGATAGCTACCATAAGTAATGTCTGTCTGTTTGTGGCATCGTAGCTCTCGAAGGTATTTCGATACGGTTTTTACGTGAAAGCAAGTTTCTGGACGTGGGTCTACTGCAGGAGCACGACCCTCTCTCTACTACCAGAGCCATACTTGGCCAGAGCAGCCTGAGGACTTGGCCTACTGAGTGTAGGCGCGCTGGCCAGACGGGTTCGAGAGGTCTCTCGTTCCAGCTTAGTATTGATTTACTTTGCATCATTGATTAGCCAACTGGCAACACTCCAGCTGGTGAAATCATCCAATAACCCTTTAGTTTAATAAATATTTAGAAGATACTTCTTACGGAAGGCTATTGCCTGAACATGCAAAATGGCCGGTTAATATGCGCATATCCGAACGAACAGCACGCATTAGGTGGTGCGTGCGCGTTTTCAACAATTTTTCAAGTCGTATGTAGCAGCCATCGACAAAATATCGAATTTCAATTTTAGTTGATTATTTGGTACTTTTCTAGGTCAAAAATAAATTTGTTGGTATTGTTAAGAAAATAAAACGTTACAAAATAATATCCCTTGTCATGATAATATCCATTTTCAACGTGATTTTAGATTTATTATTGCAGAAAAACTGACAGTAGGAGCGCTATTTGATTCCAAGAAGCTATGACGTCATTAGTCTATATTTTATACAAATTCCATAGAAAATGTTTGTTTTGACGTTTAGAAAAAAGTTGGAAAGTAGCGAATTCGGCGGGACAGCGATCGAATATCGAATTTCAATTTTAGTTGATCATGTATTTCAATAGGACAGCCAACGACAAAATACTGAATACGCTATTTTCCAACAAGTCTAATCAGATACTTTTGACGTGATAACGTCTTTAAAATCGTTTTAGTCGGGTGACATGTTCAGAAACTTGTGTCACACCAAAACCTCACGAGCGCGATCGCAGGTATAACGAGAGAGAGACGGACCGATCTCCCGTCTCATCTCGAGCGCTGCCAGTCATTCCGTGAAACGACGTTATCACGTAAACATCTCGATCGTAAACCTACTTTACAAACAACCAATTTTTTTTTTCTAAACGTCACAACAAAAAATTTCTATCGGATTTGTATGAAATACAGGCAGATGACGTCATAGATTTTTGGAGTCAAATAGCGCTCTTGTTATCAGTTTTTTTCGTAATAATAAATTGAAAATCACGTTAAAATGGATATGTTCAAAGGCAAGTCACATTGTTTTGTGACGTTTTATTTTGTTATCAGTACAAAATAATTTACTTATGGCTTAGGAAAATACCCAATTTCAGTTTTAGTTGATCATGTATTTTAATGGGACAGCCAAAAATAAAATACGGAATTTCAATTTTAGTTGATCATGTATTTTGTGGGACAGCCAACGAAAGAATATCGAATTTCAGTTTTAGTTGATCATGTTTTTTTATGAGACGGCCAACGAAAAAATTTCGAATTTCATTTTTAGTTGATCGTGTATTTCGATGGGACAGCCAACGACAAAATATGGAATTTCAATTTTAGTTGATTATGTATTTTAATGAGACGGCCAACGACTAAATATCGAATTTCAAAATTAGGTGATCATTTATTTGAATATGCAAAATATGGAATTTAAATTTTAGTTGATCATGTATTTTGATATGATAGCAACTGACAAAATATCGAATTTCAATTGTAGTTTATCATTTACTAGCTGGTGCCCGCGACTTCGTCTGCGCAGGATTATCACACAATATCTGTATAATTTGTAGCCTATGTGTTATTCTGATGTATCAATCAATCAATCAATCAATTTATTTATTTGCATAAAATGTAGGTACATCGAGATCTTATAGTATTATTCTTCCCTTTTACATTTTACCTTCTTGCATTGGTATGCAAATTTTGTTTGAGTCATATATAATTTCATTAACTATTTAAATATATAAGCTATATTATTGTAAAGTTTCATTAAAATCCATTTCGCGTTTATAATATTAGTACGATTTCGATGGTACCGTATTACTCTGTGGTACCGTTAAGGACTGGCCGACAGTATACCAAATTTTAATTTTAGTTGATCATGTATTTCGACTTTAGAAGGAAAAATAAATAAAAAATGTCATGTTGACTGTTGAGCTGTTGACTGTACTTAAGGCTGTACGTTAAACATGTTTATCTTCATAATGTTATCTTTGCGTCGCATTTTTATTGATTGGGAAAATTCTGGGTCCCATTGTATTCATCCTCGGTCGTATTGATTTTCCAACATTGAATTTCAGACTTAACAAACTTTACTCGGTTTTTTCCGCGTCTTCGTTTGCGTATCATTATTGATTCTTGCGAAAGTTGCGAAATAAAAAAAATTGCAGCCCAACGAAAAATAGGCGAGAATCTGAATCATGCGGCTAGCGACCCATCATTTTTAAGATTCCGTACCCAAAGGGTAAAAACGGGACCCTATTAGGTACTAAGACTCCGCTGTCCGTCGGTCCATCTGTCTGTCTATCACCAGGCTGTATGTCATAAACTTTTGATGTCATAGACAGTTGAAATTTTCACAGATAGTGTATTTCTGTTGCCGCTATAACAATACTAAAAACAGAATGAAATAAATATTTAAGGGGTCTACCATACACCAAACGTGATTTTTTAAAAAGATAATGGTACGGAACCCTTCGTGTGCGAATCCGATTCGCACTTTTGGGTCTTATGGCCAAATACAAAAGTACAGAAGAAGCGGTAACAAACTGTACTGCAGCATTTTCTCCAAAAACGTCAACGTACAATATTATTATATTGATATAAATTGGCAAGATTCATCTTTTTTGCCTTTGGCAGACCGTTATGATATGAATATCAATTTAGTCGGTGTAGGCGTACCTCCCACTCTGCAATAACAATAATACCAACGAGCCAAGTGTTAGCATGTATTGTAGAATTTATATTTTGTAAGTAAATCCTGCAATGATGGTTTGAGAGAAAAGAAAAATGTAGAATGTACCTGCTGTTTCTCTTCCCGCGCAGATCGTAAAAGCTGATCGAGGACATTTGCAACAATTTGAGTCAATACGCAAAGCGAAGAGCAACCCATCACTATTTTGTTATATTTATTTATTTATTGGGAAAAGGCACACCAACAGTATATATACAATAAATTGCGTTACAATATTCAGTAAAAGTTCAAGGGTTAGTACCCAAAGGGTAAAAACGGGACCCTTACTAAGACTCCGCTGTCCGTCTGTCTGTCACCAGGTTGTATCTCATAAACCGTGACAGCTAGACAGTTGAAATTTTCGCAGATGATGTATTACTATTGCCGATATAACAACACATAGTTAAAACAGAATAAATTAAATATTTAAGTGGTGATCCCATACAACAAACATGATTTATTAAAGAATGGTATGGAACTGCTCGTGCGCGAGTCCGACTCGGACTTGGCCTTTTTTTTATTTGCCTATCAAATAAACTCGTCCTTCAGGTAATAAACAGTTACTTTGTACGGTCTATTCATTCACTGTTAGCAATATTACATATCAATGGTCCATTATTTACGTAATCATTATAATTTGGTGGGTGGCGATGCGATTACGCTCGCATTGTGCGAAAGTGACGAAGCGTTCCGAATGTTCGATGCTTTGTTCGTGCTGTGAGAATAAAGTGGATGTACAGGTAATTGCAGCAATATTTTTTTAAATTTATTTACTAACTAGCTGTGCCCGTGGTCTTCGCTGCCCGTGGGAATTTCGGGATAAAAACTATCCTAAGTCCTCCCCTGAGTATCAAACTATATCCATATCAAACCTCATCTAAATAGGTTCAGCGTGAAGTGGTGACAAACAAACAAAAATACAAACTAACTAGCGCATTTATAATATTAGTAGGATTATGATAGGATTTATGTACACGGAAAATGTACACAGAGAATTCATAAGATCTCCTCCAGTATAGGCCTAAAAGAGGAGAAGTTTATATAAGAGAGGCATACATGGTGTAATGAAACTTTATTATAGGCGAATTGGGTACTTTCCTGGGCCAAAATAAATTATGTGGTACTGTTAAGAAAATAAAACGGCTCAAAATAATGTTATTTATCATTGATTATATCCATTTCAACGTGATTCTAGATTTATAAAACTATGACATCATTGGACTGTATTTGATACAAATCCGATAGAAAATGTTTGTTTTGACGTTTTAGGAAAAAGTATCCGATTTGAGTTGTTGAAAAGTAGCGAATTCAGCCCATGATATGATAAACAAAAATAAAATATTCATTTGCTTTCCATACAAACTTGAATCTACTGTAATTTAAACAATTTTTCTATTTTTATGTGTTCAATGTACTTATATCAAAATAATTTGACGTCATCAACACCACTGGTTAAGTTGGAGTAAATGGTTAAATTAATATTTCCCATTAATTAGCTGGTTTTCAGTTACGGAGCGTGTCCCTAATGGGCCTAATAGCGTGACGCCGCAGCACCGCCGTCAAAATCCGTTTGCTCCAAGGGATTAATATAATACATTTCCACGATTAGGTTTTAAAACTAGGCGCTATATTAAGCTAGCCGTTTTATACGGTTTTACGAACCTATACACCATTTGGTTAGGTATTTAAATAAATGTAAACAATCTTGACATGTCTTTTTATTAAAATATACACTTTATAAATCAATAATTTTGCTAATTACAAAGTAATTAAGTTATAAATTATATAATTACTTTGTAATTTGCAAAGGTATTGCTTTAAAAAGTGTATATTTCAATAAAAAGACATGTCAAGATTGTTTACATTTATTTAAATACCTAACCAAATGGAGTATAGTGACTTAAAGATTGACAAATTAGTTAGTGGACCTCGGGACTAAATTGAACATGGCACCGTTCATAACTTCTTCTTAGGTGGTATATCGAGCTGATACTTTTGGTTTTTGGGGTTTCGAACCCATTGGGTAACACGGGACCCTATTACTAAGACTCCACTGTTCGTCTGTCTGTCGCCAGACAGTATTTCATAAGTCGTGATAGTTAGATAATTGAAATTTTCACAGATGATGTATTTCTGTTGCCACTATAACAACAAATACAAAAAATAAAATAAAGTTATAAATTAAAGGGGGTTCATACAAAAAGAGGGTTTTTGGAAAAAAAAATTAAAATCACACCGTTATGCTACCCTTCATATGCACGTACAAGTCCAACTCGTTTTTTTACTGTTATTTTGTAGTTTAGCCCGTGGTTCGATTTATTACATTCCCAGCCCTATTTTACTAATTTCATTTGGGTTCTTACCCTAAACCCCCGATGAATTTTAACTAATTAATAAAACATTATCATTATCACGTTTGGCGCTGCCAGTACCAGGCTCCCATGACAGCGTAGGTGTGCGCGAATTTGTCTCGTCTCCAGCAGAGGTTATGCGGTCGCCGCGACAGTCGCATGTTTTGACCAAAACAAAACACTGTTGACTGCTTACGAAGGTTTTCAAGATGTGAATAGTGTTCTTTTACTTACGTTTGAGTAAGTTTTTTTTTTAGTGATCTGATCACGTTATCTTAGGTTTTAATTTAAAAAATAAACTAAAAATGATTTCAAAATGTAAAATTGTGTTCTGCCTGTTAGTTTTCTTCTGTTTTAGCACTTTTAGCATAATTGATAGGGCTTTACTACAATTTTGTTTAAATTATTTTGAAGTTACGAAGGTTTTTCAAGATGTTAATAGTGTTTTTTTACTGACGTTTGAGTAAGTTTTTTTTTCTGTAGTGATATTTTTTAATTAAACTAAAATGATTTCAAAATGTAAAATTGTGTTCTGCCTCTTAATTTTCTTCTGTTTTAGCTTATATGATAGGGCGTCGCTACAATTTTTTTAAATTATTTTGGGAGTTATTTAATTCATTAAAACCAACCAAACTAAAATAAATAAAAAAAAAATTTTTTTAGTAAGATGCTAAGGTGGTGCATTTTTATCTGAGTAAGTTTTTAAACAATTGTAATAATTAATACCTATGTGTAAAAATGTTTCAGGTTGAATTTTTTTAAGTGACAAAATTATTTTTATTACCAAATAAGTTATCCTATGTTGAATAAAAAATACTTATACTATTTTACAAAAATAGGTCGATACTATACTATTTGGAGAGCAACAATGCGTAAATAACATTGAGCTGATGTGACAATAGATAGAGCCGAGATCGTGAAACTCGATCATATTAAAATTTGTTGAATGCATTTGAATTAATTTGGTTTATTTTAGGAGCTCTACATATATATACCTACTACGAAATATAATACTGAAAGGGAACTACATATAGTATAAGGTATAACAAAATACAATACTGAAATTATTTTAAGGGTGAACTCGGATCAGCTGATCGATCGACTGGTATGGGACGCCAAAAATTTCGTTTTATTTTCGACATGATATGTCGAAAATTGTTCATTGGGGAAAGTTGTTCAGTATCATTGACTGAATTTACCCTTTAAAATAGTTTCAGTATGTTTTGTTAGACTTTATATGGTATCTATACGTATGTGCATACGATACTGTCTTGTTAAAACTTTTAATTTATGTAATATCAGTTGGAATTCTTTGACAAAATAATTAAAACTGCCATTTAGTTTTGGTTTTACTTGCGTTAATTTAGTACTTTGTTATAAAGTCTATTTTGGTATGGCTAAATAGGATTTCCAATTCATTCTTTTAATGGATATTTTTTTTGATAAAACTATACTATGTCCCTCTCTGCAAGTCCATGCTTATTCCTTCCATAATGTAATAAATAAATTACTAACACTGACCTATATCTAAATAATAGCAATAACTTAGCGTTAAAACGCGTCTTTTCAGCCCCGGCGATAAGGCTTCAATTTCCGGTAGTATTATACGGCCATTATATACCCATTATAGGGAAAGAATCGCTAGTAGACCTTTAAATACACTGCTACTTTGCATTATACGCGCTAATAAGTACATTTAGGTAAATTATTTTTAACTAAAATAAAATTGGCTAAGTGCATGTCGGGAGAGTCCCTAACTGCGGCACAAACACAACGATTTGGGACATTCGTTGGGTTAAAGATTTTCTTGAGAAGTTTAATATTTTTTAAATTAACAATTACGCTTATTTAACTTTTTCTCCTGCACGTTTTCACCATGACGCTGAGGAACGCTTCAGCGTGGCCGGTGCTGAAGCGTTCCGTTGCTCTCTCTCGCTCTAGCAAATGACGGTTCTGAGCGACAGAAAAGGATAGCAGCTTAAAATAAGTTCTGCTTCGTGCTGACAGATGTAGGGCAACAGCTTAACCCTCGTGGCCTTATGGGACTTTCTGGTGACCTATAACATACATACATAATAATTACGCCTGTTTTGGTGACCTATATTCGTCACATAAATATTTGATAAGAGGCCATCCACATATTACGTAACAGCCATGGGGTAGAATGGGGGTCTTGTCAAATGTGACCAGTATAATCGACAGTGGAGCCGTTTGAATAACTCACAGTAGGGAAAGAAAAAATGCCATTCTAATATACATTCGAATTGAGAAGTTCCTTTTTTGAATTTGCTTAATAAGCGTTACAAAGAGAAAAAATTAAGGGTTCAAACACGTTCGAAGAGTTATAACACGACCGAAGCAATCGAAGGGCATGTATGAAGAGATGGATGAGTTTAGATGAAGCAAAAGAGGTTTGTCAGCTTCGTAGCAAGTGGAGGTTTATAGTCTCTGCCTACCCCTGTGGGAAACAGGCGTGATATTATGTATGTAGGTATGTGTTACACAACCTTTTTACAGGCAAGCCTAACAGCTAATTTGTCTAATGTTTCGCACCACCCGACCACTCCCGGCTGCTCCCTGCCGCGCCCTCCATTGTTTGCGGAGTAAAAATATTTTGCGACGTCTCGTGACCTACCCGCGTAAATCATGTAGTTTTTATTGTGATTGAAGCGATGGAACAAAGACCTGGAGAGGTAAATGGGACGTGACTGCCTTACGGTTAACTTAAGCACTAAATTAATAAATATTGACATTAACTCAAATTAGGTAATAATTATGAAATAACAAAATCTTATGTATGTAATAAAAGACAGGCAATCTGTATACAAATAAAATCTAAAAATTAGATACCTACCAATGCATTACACTACAACTACAACTAATTATAATTGTAAGTTAAAAGTTTTTTGAGAATATGCTGCGGTACGGTTTGTTACCGCTTCTTCTGTACTTACGCTTAGGAAGCGGCATTAAACTTAGCTGTCACTAAATGATCTGACGTCAAAATTTTACTATTATTCAAAAGAAAGAAAAAATGACAAATATGCAGAGATAAACAAATTATTTTTGACTTTGACTTTACAGTGATGTGGAGTGGGACTGTGTGTATTACTACCGCTAACTGTAAGATAGACCTTATTTTCTTACATTTTGGAGAATTTTACCTTACAACTTCTTATTTCTCTAACCACATATCTACCTACGAAACGGATTAATGTTATTTAATCAATTTTAATCTTTCGACAAAATTATTGACTAAGAGACTCAGTATCGAGATTGGCCAAAAAATGCTTTTGACCGTCCATTCGTCTGTCGCTGTTCTTGTCTCGTGAAATTTTGTTAGCTGGTTCGATAATTATATATAATTTAATAGACGACCAAATTTTTTGAAATCCATACACTTATAATATATAAAGCTGAAGAGTTTGTTTGTTTGTTTGTTTGTTTGTTTGTTTGTTTGTTTGTTTGTTTGTTTGTTTGTTTGTTTGTTTGTTTGTTTGTTTGTTTGTTTGTTTGTTTGTTTGTTTGAACGCGCTAATCTCAGAAACCACTTATCCGATTTGAAAAATTCTTTCGGTATTAGATAGGTCGTTTATCGAGGAAGGCTAAAGGCTATATTGCATCACGCCTGCGACTGCACTCGCGTGGTTAACGCGGGCGAAGCCGCGCGCTGCCTCTAGTTATTCATAATCGATGAATACTGAGGTGGAAAACATAAAAAAAATTATATTTCGACCATTTGGAAGATAAAAAACTTTTTCATCCGATAAACTTCGTGTTGGGCGTGACTTGAAGTCCATAGCTCACAGAGCCAAGTAAATATTTATAGCTTATACTTATTGGATTTTATATTCCAAAACTGCTGTTTCTTTTGCCTAATTACATAGTAGTTCCATTATAACTGTTATTAAGTTCTTTGACCTCATTTGGCAGTCCCTTCAGTATGTAAATTTAGGACGCCCTCAATATCTGAACCTTTAAATATGCGAAACGCAGGTCAACATGTCCGATAAGTCATATTATCAGAGAACTTGGAATGGTGTGGCGTAGTGATCAACACGCTAGTCCGCCAATCCGGAGGTTCTGGGTTCAATCAACAGCCAGGGCAAGTTGGAAAATGGCTTTTTTTAAATTGGAATAATTTGTCTTGGGTTTTAAACTTGTAAAATATAGTATTCCAAACATTTCAAACTTTGGGGCAAGCTTAATCAGTGTGATTTGTCCGTATTCCGTATTTGTTTTTTTTTTTAATTTATTCCCCTACATCCATTTTATTAGCCTCCAGCCAAAATAATCGGTGTTGAAGTCGGATTTCGTTTTGAAAAATTATTATCTGAACTTAAATGTACTTTTGATGGAAGTCATGTTTTCGCTTGCGCTTGTATTTCTGTCTTATTTTTATAGATTAAACTTCAATATTTACAGTTTGCTGCCTCCAGCCTTGATAGTGTGATTTTATGTACATATGTAATATACAATAGGCTACTCGAAGTTTGTTTTTGAACAATATTTTATACGAACAACAAATAATACTAACAAGTCTTTTTTCGAAAAAAAGCTAGTGAATTCACTTGCTGTTTTCGATAAAACTTCAGTTCTGGTTATGAAATGAGGCAACAATTAGAATTTCAAATATTGAAGTGGAAGTGTGGTGTGGACATCTCGCTATTGCTATTTCGTACGCGCGAGACCTAATGGCAGTGACGTCACGCGGGTGTATGTGCATAATTTTTCTTTTAGTACCTGGGCAACCGAGCTTCGCTCGGTTATATCTCAAACATTAACTACATTTTTTCAAAATTGTTTAAAAACAAGAAAAATTAAAAAAAATGTATAAACTTGAACATAAAAGAAAAACAAAAGTAAGTCACCGAGTTGGATTCGAACCCGTAACACTCTTTGTTAGACGAATTTAGCGACCATATTCTGCGTGGATAGAAAAACGCATGAAAACTCGAAAACACCCGTTTTCCTAAACATAAGACTAATCTAGATCGATTGTTTACCCCCGAAAACACCCATATACCAAATTTCAGCGAAATCTTTACAGCCGTTTCCGAGATCACAGAAATAAATTTATATATGTATAAACATATAAATAAATAAATATACAAGAATTGCTCGTTTAAAGGTATAAGATTTGACACTTTCCCCTCCCCTGGATTTGAGAGACTTATAACTTGCTTATTTTTAAGCGGATTAAAATATTTATTTTTGTTTTTGGTCTCGTACTTACTATGTAACTTATAAATAATATATGTAGATATAAATAAAAAAATGTGTCGAATACCGAATTGGCACGACATGACTCATTCCCACGTGTGATAACATAATCGAGAAAAGCTTTGTCGGTTATAATGCCGACACGCAACGACGCGAACCTCGTGTCGATTCTACACGCAATACTGACAGTAACTAACCTACATAGGTTTTCAGTCACATTGCCGAATTTGGTCAGTTCCTTTCGCAGAATGCCTCTCACATAATGCTTCTTTCGCAGAATGTATATTTTTTAACCTTCTTTAATACTACTATAACATGCTGGCTTCTTCTTTTACTGGTGGATTGTATATTTTCTCACCTTTTTCTTAATACCCATAGAACACACGCTTTCTGGTGGACTGTATATTTTCACACCTTATTTTTCATACCAATAAAACACACGCTTCTTTTTTCTCTGGTGGACTGTATATTTTCTCATCTTTTTCCTTATACCAATAAAACACTGGCTTCATCTTTCACTGGTGGACAGTATATTTTTTCACCTTTTTCTTAATACCAATAAAACACTGTCTTTTTTCACTGGTGGACTGTATATTTTCTCATCTTTTTCCTTATACCAATAAAATACTGGCTTCTTCTTTCACTGATGGACTGTATATTTTCTCACCTTTTTCTTAATACCAATAAAACACACGCTTCTTATTTCACTAATGGACTGTATATATTCTCACCTTTTTCTTAATACCAATAAAACACTGGCTTCTTCTTTCACTGGTGGACTGTATATTTTCTCACCTTTTTCTTCATACCAATAAAATACTGGCTTTTTCTTTCACTGGTGGACTGTATATTTTCTCACCTTTTTCTTCATACCAATAAAACGCTGGCTTTTTCTTTCACTGGTGGACTGTATATTTTCTCACCTTTTTCTTTATACCAATAAAACACTGGCTTTTTCTTTCTCTGGTGGACTGTATATTTTCTCACCTTTTTCTTAATATACTAAAACATACTGGCTTACTCTTTCACTATCATCATCAGGTCTTTTTGTCTCCTTTGCAGGAGCACGACTCTCTCTGTGCCACCAGAGTAGCCAGAGGACTTGGCCTTTACTCTCCACGCTGACCAGACTGGTTGGAGAGGTCTCATTGATATTTATAGCTTTGTTTAGCTTGTATTTCCGTCGCCTTCTACGACATCCACGGGAGGACTTGGAGTTCTTTCACTAGTGGACTGTATATTTTCTCACCTATTTCCTTAAACTAATATTCTTGACCTTAATCAATTTGAAAACTAATCATTCGTAATCCCAGCTATAAAACTATGAAACGACTTACCAGTTGATGTCCGGAAGGCTAAAACACGCTTTTCATTTAAGAACAGGTAAATGCACATTTTGTTTGTGTATTAATGTATGTAGTATATGTAGGTTTTTGGGATGAAGGTATTGTTTATTTTAGCATATAGGTACTTCAAGTGTGTATTATTTGTATGTCTTTATTGATTTGATTACTATTTTATATAATTTTTAAGTTTTGCACTACTCCTGTCATTTTCCACATCACTCGTTTGGTTGACTGAGAGATAAGGCTTTAAGTCTGCCATTACACTTGTATTTATTTGTGTATAAAGTAAAATAAATAAATCACATTTCTTTCTATTATACCTGAAGTGGGATAAAAAAGGAAGAACAAGACATCATTTTATGAACATAAAATACACACCCAATGTTGGCTTCGAACATACATGACTGTGATATCACCATATGTCCAAACTTCATTCATATGACTTCAACTACAAATAAATTAATTGCTCTAACCTCGAAGCACCGTCGAGTTTATCAGCAATAATTAAAAAGCTAATCTTCTAATTCACTTTATCAATATTTTACCCACGTCATACAAAAGAACTGACCATGAGATATATAGGTATACACCATGACGCCATGAGATAAACCTACCTACATTTACTGATCGAGCAATTCAGACAAAGTAAATAAGTAGAATATAATAATATATAAGGATAAATCACACAGATTGAGCTATAGACCAATAAAAATAGCATTACCTGGACATAATTCATAAACTCGTTGTTTTTATTATTTTATCGGATATCAATATTGTGTATCAAATATTAATAAGATATATTAAGTAAAAAATCCGCGGTCGCAACCGTATTATATAAAAATCGTGAGATTTTGTACACTACTTAACTTTTCCCTAAAAGCATAATAGGTAACCAAAGACCTTGTTAGTTTAACTTTTAGGTGCATTCAAATGCGATCACTTAATAGCAAAATTAAACTGACCCCATTTTTGTTTATACATTTTTTTTTACAGTTTTCACCTGATCTCGATATCTAATTAAGCCAAAATGATAACCATAATGTTTATATCTTTATAAGCTATATTGTGTCTTTTTAGACATTAAAGACCGAAATTAAACATCATTTTTTAATGATTTAAAATTAATGTTTTTCTCAGTAGCCAGAAATAGTAACTGTGTTATTTTTGTTTAATTATAGCTTTTTGTGTACTATAATCACATTTTCATCAAAATTAAACACATTAACGTCTTACTTAAAACAAAAAATATTTGATTGAAAATACACAAGAACATGTCGTGAAGCGGGATGCTTGCGGTGATTGCGGTACAGTGCGGGGAGGGAGAGCAAGGCACCAGCCGGGTGAGCGTGCGGCTGCGAACGAGTTTATACGTGTTTTCAACCGATCGCGCCGTGTGCTTACAAAACATATAACTCGTAAATATGGAATTTTGCTAATTGTAGGATTGTTTTGATTGTGCCTTAAACTTTAATCCATTCGCAACCGCCACTACCAGACACAATAGAAAGACGATGAACGTGGGCATTTTAATGCCGTCCGAGTCTTAACGGGTTAACGTGGTGACACAATGAACAATTTAAAACTCTAAAAACAATATAAGTCTAGTAATACTTTTGTTGTCACGGCAAACCCGTACAACATGACAGCCCCTGGACTAATACCGTTCCAAAAATGGGTCCCTGCCGAAATATTCCGTTTCCCATGACATTGCATATTAATGGGATGTAACATGAGAAAAAATTAAATACATAAATATATAACGAAGTTTTTATGCTGTCGTACTAAAATGTAGTTAGGTATTTACAGAGTGCAAGTTGCGCCGTGCAACTTAAGTTTCATTATGTTATGCGCTTACATAGTGTCGCGAACGAGATAAATGTAGAATATTCACGAGCAAGAACTCTGCTGGCTAGATAGACTCGGAATGTTCGCGAGCGGAATGGTATAAAAAAGACGTCAGGATAATGCAAGTGAAACTAGGCCTTATATTCTTATAGTATAAAGGCTAGAGTTCTTTGAATTCGTCGGCTTAGTCGCACTCACACACACATACCGGCGTCTCGAAGTTTCCCGTCAATCGAAATACATTCGTCAAGATATGAGAATATTCGAGAACAATGTAGACCGCTGTATCGGCGCTTATAAAAAGGTGATCGAGTGCACGTCCCGCCAGTTCAGTATGAGCTACGAAAGCGATAACTTCGAAGCGAACCGAAGCGAAGCAAACCTACCTCAGTGCGACAAGTGGAAGTACCTGCGACTAATTTGGCGAGATACCTGGACCTCAGCTGCTACGCGACGTAGCTCTCTGCTACTGCTGCTCGCGAGTACGTGAGACTTGGACATCAGGAAGACCATCTTCACGTGTCAACTTTTGGGTTCCGTAGTGAATAAAAACCCTCATACGAACTTTGGCGTTTTTCTCCAAATCTCGAACCCAGTTTCGTAACAATAGCATTTTACACAATTTCTACCCACCGTTTACACGATGCGACGCCCAAGTTACGTCTCAACGCAATTCGCACTGCACACGTGCTCGCAAGTGCCCGCACAGAGGCCGTGTAGTGTTAGAGAGCAGGACTAAAATGTTTGACATAGATAGACTTATTTTTAACATAGACCTGGTCTATCAGACTTCTATGGGAAATGGCAGCATTTCACTTCTCTACATCAGCTGTCTGAAAGAAATTGTCGGTATTAGCTATAAGACCACCCACGCACATTGGACATTTTAATGTCTTTTTCTGTGTGCTATGTACATTTTAAATATATTTTTTTTGTATTTAATAAAGTATTATTACGTCGTATTATTATAAGCGCTATGGAAGTTAAACTCAGTTGTTGCTTTTTAATGCATAAATATAATCAGTAAAAACCAAAACGAAAACCAAACTTTATTTTTTATGTGTATAAAATACTAGTACCTGGGCGACCGAGCTTTGCTCGGTTACATCTCAAACATTAACTACATTTTTTTAAACTTAAAACAATACAAAATAAAAAATTATATTTAAACTTGTACATAAAAAAACCTAAAGTAAGTCACCGAGTGGGATTCGAACCCGTAACACTCTTTCTAGCGGTCTGCATCCTTAACCACTGAGCTAAACGAACGCGCGACGCCGCGACGAAATTAGCGACCATATTCTGCGTGGAAAGAAAAACGCATGAAAACTCGAAAATACGCGTTTTCCCAAACATAAGACAAATTTTCAGCGAAATCGTTAGAGCCGTTTTCGAGATCACAGAAATTTATAAATAAATATATATATATATATATACAAGAATTGCTCGTTTAAAGGTATTAGATTTTCAAACCACTACACGACACTAGTCACTGAGTATCGACTGGCCAGCTTGTTCAGTATGACTTCATTACATGGCCAATTAATTCCTAGCGTGGTTCATCTAGGTATCATGTAATGAAGTTCAATGAGTTTTTTAGTTTAAAAAAGTAGAATTACAGTCACATAAAAATTAATTATTTCAGTAAAATAATTATTGGGTTTGGACCAAAAATGACGAGAGCGATTGGACACATTTAAGGCTTGGTATTCCCGCAGAGGCCGTTCTTTAGAGTTTTTGAAAACCATTTGAGGCATAGACAAAAGTGTTTTTTTCATCTCATCTACTCAAAAAACGATGGTTTCATCCCAAAACATTTGGAGCTAAAGTTACTTCTAGTTCTCTCGGGATTAAAAAGTGAAAAAGAAAATCTTAAGGGATTAAAACACAATTTGAAAATTGAACACGATGTTATCTATGTAAAATCAGCTAAAAACAAAAGAATTAAGTTTTAATACAATAAATAAATGGAACAGACTTCGTATTTTTTAAAATTTGGAATACCTACATATCATCGTGAATGTAGGTAAAAATATTTATGTTCTTTGCTTCGAAAAAGGAAAAAAGAATAATTAGCGCAATTTTGTCTTCGATGTTTTAGCTGTGTTAAAATTAATTATTTTGTGTAAATTTAAATCCTTTTTCGTAAGTTTAAGCCAATAGTGCACATTAAATTTATTGTTATTTTAAAAATCTTAAAATATGTAGGTCCACGCAAACAAAGTTACGAGTTTATGAGTGAACAAACATTTTTTCTAGAAGTTGGTTCTTAAAAATTATTTCTTAGTATTTATTGAGTGAAAACGGCACTAAATAAAGGTTAGTACTTGTCGGAGCTTTGATTAGGTATTGTGGTAGTTGTTCTACTTTCTCCATATTCTGTTTTGTATCTTTTTGCTAGTTTTTCTCATGGATGGCGATGTAATGTGTGCTACTTGCGTACGGTAATATTTTTGTCTCGGGCGTTATACACGAATCCTTCGCTTCACTCAAGATTCCATCGTAGAATCACTCGCTGCGCTCGTGATTAAACTGAGGAATACTTCGTTTTGCTCTGGATTCAAAGTAGCGCACTCGACTTAAAAGTATTACCTTCACGCCTTGTAGCACAATCTACTATTAAACTCTTAAAAAAAGGTATGTATAAGTTAAGTATCCAGGCTCGTCAAATTCGCATTCAGTTACAAGATCCTATAAACTTCATTCGGTTGGAAAAAATCCTAAATACCCTTTTTTGTGATATTTTTTCAAAACTACGAGTAAAATACTGATATTATACATAAAAAAAAATGTACTTAATTAAAGCCACTGAATATTTACAGATAAATTCGCTGAGTTTGACTTGATATAATTATTTTCTTAATAATTATATGAAATTCACGAGCGCGACGACTTGAACTCGGCAGGTCCGATTAGACGCGTGCTAGCGCTTACTATCATTGGACCAATAAAACAACTAAAGATCGCTACATGTTTTTACAAGCTTTTATTTAACTTGCAATGTATGTATAAATGTAAGTATGTTTGTTCGGGTGGAATCTTCGAGCTCAATTTTCAACCAATTTAGCTGAAATTTTGTATACTTTTGTAAGTTGGATGATAATACAATAATATGATGTCAATGGGCTGTTCTGATGATGGAACCGGGAGATATTCGACGGAACTGAGTTATAAAACTACATAACCTCATCGAATAGGTCTTGTTTGATTTGTCTTGACGAGTACTTTATGGAAGACGATACTTACCTAATGAAATGAAATAAAATTAAAAGAAATAAATTTATTTGCAAGCAAACACCTACACCTAAATACCTAGGATCTGATTACGCAGACGGATGGTGGTCAATAGAACTCAGTTGTAAAACAACTTAACACAATCGAGTTTGGGCTAATTTCTAACCTTTAGGTACGAAACAATAAAAATACTTTTTAGCTCATGTAAAGATTTTTAAGCTCATGTCACTTTGAAAGGTAAAGATTCTAACGAAACGCCATTCCACAGGTATGGCACTTCATAGAAACGAAGTAACAAATATACCTAGAACTACTACAAACGAAATAATATATCTGTGCATACGTCAAATGTGTGAGTTAAACAATCAGGGTCGCCACCACAGAATTTGTTGCTTTGCTTACCTGTTTTCATCACTCGGAAATCTATAAAATTTTCGTTCTTTGTTGTTTTTTGTGGATAAGCAATAATAATATGTGCAGTTTCTCACCAATATTATTTCAATTACCCTAAATGATTTGGGGAACGTCAACGTGCGACTAGCAACAACCCTATTTTACAGGCGCTTACAAGGTCCAAAAACGTGCGAGTTTCCGTTCTGTATGTAATAATATTATCTGCTCTGTGGACATACATTCAAATCCGTGACGACATTAAGGAATAAAGAAAATCAAATACATTCAACATACATACATGCATATACAGGGTGGAATTGAATTCGATGTCAATATTTTAAGTATCTACTATACCCATGATACAAAGTAATTTAAGACTAATAAAACTTCAATCAAAAGTCGTCATTTTTATATTCAAGAAAACCTCTAAACATGTGTCAGACTCTTTGATAGATACCTCTACTGCAATTATAAATAAAAAACTAATACGAAAAATAAATCATTTATAATAGTATCAATTTCGTTGCGTCTTGATACCCTAACATTCGTTCCTTCTTCAAACGTACCTATTATCCTCAAGCGTTCGTGTGACACGACCCGTCCCCATTCGACTTCAAATCTTATTCACGTAAATTAAAGTCTACTTTTGTATGGCGGTCGGTCGCGCCGTTTGGTTGTATCCGTCCAAGGTCTTTGACCTTGCGGCACGTAGGTATCAGTACGCGCGCACGACTCGAAGTGTTTTGATACTTTATTAATTTTTTTTACTTTTTGATACTTATTAATTGCAGTTTTTTTACCATACAAAATATCCTTTAGGTGAGTATGATGATAAGTTAAATCAATGCTAATAATTTTAATTGCACCCTATAGACTATACACGCTGACTTTTTATTGGTTTTGGAAAAGAAAATGTCGTATAGTAAATAAATTACTCTATCCATAAACGTAATCCAAATTTGTGTATGACATAAGATAAAAAAGTTACAAAAATGATTTTCGATCGAGACGACGTAGTACACTCGTCCAAAACTGGCGCGTGAACTCGCGTGACCCCGGCGGCCGGCTGGCGGCGGCATTACTTATTGATCTCACGATTTTACTTTCGAGTATTAGTCAAAGAATTTTGGTTCTGAATTTTTATTTTGACTAGCTAATTAGGTCTTACTAACGATTCTTATTAAGTGGCCTTCGGCTCCAAAACCAATCAAAAATCACCGTGTATATTCGTAATCTCCTTCTTTGCAAGTCGTGTGAAAAATACTGGGATCTAGGTTAAACCCATGTTTTTTAGGTTCAGTGTTGTATCATAGATAGTAAATAACAAAACAACATAATACCTGTAAGTTTATATTCAAGAAAAATAATAAAAACCGACTTTGAGGTGTTTACTCCTAATAAATGTTGAATGGCTGAACCAATTTCTAATAAATATAGCTAAGAACTGTCACGAAAAATCAGTTTTCAAACAAAAAATTTAAATCTTCGTTCAGGCCTTACAATGCCATTAACAGACACCTAGATACACAGACATACCGACACGTCAACCTTATAACACTCCTCTTTTTGTTGGGGGTTGAAAATAAACAAAGACACTAAATATCGACTTTGCAGGGTTATTTGTTTCTATTAATTGTTTATTAATAAATCGCTACTGTCAAATTATGTTAATAGGCGATGCGGCTAGCAACCCATCACTATTGATTTATTTTTTGATTACGCTAAGCCTTTGGGTCTTACGGCCCTGGACTCTTGTCTACCCCATCAGCATTAATATAAGATAATGTAGCTGTATCCAACACTACTTTAAACAAAGTTTAATCAAAATAAAACTATTCTACTGCTTATTTCTATACTGTGTCGCTGGCGGGGTCACATGTGAGCTCACCGACGCAGCATCCACGCGATGCAAATTGCGGCCGGGGCACTATTAAATATCTACATTTGTAGGAATAACCGGCTTTAACGATTGTTTCGTGAACTTTCATGAGAAAACCCATCAATTAATTGAATGGGTCAGAAGACCCGGATCAACTACTCACAACAGTTCAGTATTGGTTTAGACCTTAAAGATTAAAGGAACAACACATCTCTAATAACCAACAATACTATCGATAGTTTGTGTACTATTGGTAGTAATTCCTGTTTTAGGGCAACAATATGGATAACCAACAATACTATCGATAGTATCGATCCTGATGACGGATAAACTAACTATAGTATTGCGTTTCATAAACTATCGATAGTATCGATTATTTATTTTTAGAAAAGCAATACTATCGATAGTTTGTTCGTCGTCAGAATCAATACTATCGATAATATTGGTTTTATTCAAAATACAGATAGTCTATCGATAGACTAGCGATAGTGTATTATCGAGAGGCAACACTGGTCATCGCAGTGTTGTGCGTCGCGATCGCGACTCGTTAGGTACGGGAATGTGGCTCTTCGCAACAACGCGTAGGTACGTACCGGTAAAATTACCTTTAAATTTTAACAATACCTATAACGTTACTATTACTACATAAACGATACCCGTACTATACGAGTATTACCCTTAAAATTTTAACATAATGAAAATTCTGTTACTGGTACTTAAAATGTGAATTTGGTACCAGTAACAAACCCTGGGGATAAGTCCGCCGTTGTATGTTTACTTTTCTGATTTGTGTCTGTGTTCTTTATTATGTACCATAAAAAGCTTTATAAACAAACAATAAAAGCTCAACAATGTAGTTATTATCAATCTAATAAACACAATATTTCAATAAATCTCCACCCTAGCCGATCCATGGTTAGTAAAAGTTCCCACATGCTTATAAAAGTTTGACAATCATTAACTACAAATAAATGCATAAGACGACGCGACGAAACTACTGTACACGAGAATCACTCGCGACAGTCGCGACTCGCTACAGCACGGTCGGGAGTTGAGGCACAAACCAATGACGACCTTATTGTGCAAGAAATAACGTTCATATTAAAACGTAAGTAAGAAAAAAATAGAAATAAATTATAATCGTAGATATTTTTTGTTTGATTTGTTCCTTATAGTATCAAAAATATGTTGACGGCATAAGTTAAACACTTTCAAAATAGTTATGTATTTTGGCTTTACAAAAAATACAAAAATTTGTAAATGTAGAAATGCATAAAACGAATTTGTTTAATTTTTAATAATTTATAAACACACATAATATAATATTTAGAATAAATTGTTGAAATACAGTAATCTATAATTTCTGGTGAGATGAGCCTGAAAATTTGTAACATACCGAACCTTCTATAATAACGATAGTGCTAATTGATGGATTTGTTTAATTTAGATTTATTTAACTGGAATACACACTTTATAATACGGTAGAGGTAGTTGTCCATAGTTATTAATAATGCTGTACTTATGAAATCAAAATTTGTTCAATATTCAGTTTTTTGGATTTTTCACACTGACGCAGAGCCCTGATTTGTTTAATTCGGTTTATTTTAACTATAACTAACAATACTTTATATCATACAAAAAGAAACTCACGGTTATAGGGTTATGTCCAGGTTGTGCTTGTTTTACTGGTCTACTAGCGCCAAACTAAGTTCGAGACTTTTGTTATGGGTAATAACTCAATGATACTTTCTTTTATAACAAACATTCAAGACCCAGGTCAAATGAAAGTTAAATAATGCTTTCGTACTTTCGTCTGCCCGGCTAGGTCGTTCTCATTTTTCCGAAGGAATCTTTTCTTCGATTCACCTTTAGAAAATTTTCATAATGGCGGACTCATGTTAGTGTCATGTGCGTGGTCAACATTTATTCAGTTTTAAGCGATGCAAAGACAAACTCGCGTGGTCTCGTACACCTTACAGAGCTACTTGTTTTAGTAATGCGAAATGTACAAAAAGATTTTACTAGTGCGCGTTTTTTATAGCCAGTTCAATTTCACCTGACCGCGCCAGAAAAGGGTTATGTTCTACGAGTCTATGGCTTTAGGGGTAAGGGACCACACCATACAGTTTCCATTTCAGTATTTGTCTAATTCTAGGTATGACTACTTCTAGTTACGACTATTTCGTAATGCAACCATTTCTACTTCTTCTTCTTCGTGTTACGTCCACCTATTACAGTGTGAAAATGAACACATTTCATGTACATAAGTATGTAGTATATTTTCTTTTTGGCACGCTCTGCAGCCTATAAGGCTTGATTGATTGGTGTCCTAAGTTGTCAAAGTAAATACATGGTTTATCGAAAAAATAAAGCGATTTTTTTTTATCAACAAAATCTTGTTGAGTTATCATTTCATTAACTTCTAACTTCCTTAATTGCTTTCCCATAATTACCTTCACCTTCGACATGTCTTACCTCGCCATTGTCCTAAAACAATGCATCCCCCCATTTCCCCCTCGTAGCGTGCTTGCTTTCAGTTCGCGAAAAACTACCGCAGAATCCGCACGGCTACTCAGCCGTAGCATTTAATACCCAGTCGTGTGGAAATAGGTGCTTAAAACCAGTGATTTAAAACCATGTGTTTAAATAGAGTGGGAGCTATTATTTAATTTTGTTAGTTTTTTTTTTACTGTGGTGAAGTGTAAAAATTATTTTTGTTATTTATTATGATTTCTTTAAAGGATTTTTTAAACCAGATCCTAATAAAGAATATGATCTGTTATTGATATTTTAGTATACATATTTTTATTTGACGTGATCTTGTGCAAGTGTATGTTACCAGTACCAGCAGTATTTTGGACGTTGTTTGATTTTCTCTTCAACCGTTGGTGATTTCTTTGAAGGTTTGTTTTTGATTAGTTTTATTAAGTGTTTTTGGATTTATGGTTAGGGATAGTTTTTTATTTGCGTGGGCTTTTGATAGAGAAGCGAATGTAGACCCTCAGTACGTTGACGTCCTCTGTGGCCTAGTGGTCATCAAGTCAGGCTGTCACACTGGAGGTCCTGGGTTCGGTTCCCGGTCAGGTCAGGATGGAAAAATGATCTTATTCAGATTGACCTGGGTCTTGAACGTCTTCCAATAATAGGTGAACCTGAACATACATAAATAACCGGCCAAGTGCGAGTTGGGCTCGCGGTAAAAAGGGTTCTGTGCCATTATCTATAAAAAATCATGTTTGTTCTATGAGAGCCCCACTTTAATAAAAAAATTTTGTTGTTATACCAGCAACAGAAATACATAATCTGTGAAAATTTCAACTATCTAGTCTATCACGGTTTATAAGATACAGCCTGGTGACAGACCGGCAGATAAACAGACAGACAGGCGGAGTCTTAGTAATAGGTTCAATTCAATTAATTTCTCTCCATCTATTCAACTTTAAGTTATTAATCAAGACAGTAGCGTGTCGAAAAAACATAACAAATGAATGTGAACCGAATTGGCATCTACCTTGAAGAAGTAAGTCATAACTTATGGAATGCTACGAAATAGGGCAGAGCCGCACGCTAAGCTAGCAGCGAAACTTTGTAGATGGCATTCGATTAGATATGGAAACTTTTTTATTAGGAACTTACGTGTTTAAAAAGGTAGGTCAAGAAAAGTACAGAAAGGATTATCTGTTAGCTTTATCTATACAATAGGCAGGACGACTGGAAAGAGGACTTGAGAAAAATGCTTTTGATCTATCAGTTACATTATTAGAAAATATTGTACACGTATTTTTTGGTTTCTCTGCGAAATAAAAATTGACGAAGATACAGCGCGTTTAAAATTTCGCATGACGTCACGGCTAAGTACAGTTTGTACATAGCGGTGACGTCGCAAGCTCGCAACCTCCCTCTCTGAAACAAAGATATGCTTTGGTAAGTCATTTAAATTTATTTATTCATAACTAAATTAATTCATAATTTACAATTGTTTACGCACAAATAAAACAAACAAAAATGCTTTGTTTGTATGTAAATTTATATTTTTTTGATAGGTGGGTCCATTATTTTTGGAAAAGACGGACTCATTAAAATAGTAATTTTCTGACCCCGTCTTCACCTGATGATCTATCAAGATGTTTGTCTTGTTTTCTTTTTGTATCAAAATAGTAACTGATCGCCGCGTCGCCTTTTGGCATGAATCAGATCCTCGCTCATTTCTTTGATCGGCTATTGCTGCCTGACCGGCATGGAACTACGAACGAACATCTCTTTGTAAGCCGTAAAATTAAAATCATCATCAGGTCTTAAAAAGACCAAAGAAGTCTCCACTGCAGGAGCACGACCCTCTCTATACTACTAGAGCCATATACTTGGCCAGAGCAGCCAGAGGACTTGTTTAATCATCGCTCGAGGCCAGTTTTTATTTTACGTTATACATACTTTTTAATTAATCGCCTATTAAAACTCGATCAATCTACTTTCCGCGCCCGTCTTTACATAACGTCGCGTCGCGTGCTAACTACCAATAACTCAGTGCAATTAGCTGCTCAATTAAATGCACATCTTGTGCATACTTTTATGCGCTTTTTGCCATTTTCGCGCGTCGCAAGCCGAGTGTAATTGAGATGTCTTTGTTAACGAATAGGATCGTGTTGGTTAATTGAACGTGGTGTAAGAATGTTTAAACGATTTATTAAAACAGTTATTAGGTGTCGACATTTTAATTTTCGCCGTGTGCTTTGTGGCAAAGTAGAATAGGACCACTCCAAGTCTTGTGGATGTCGTAGAAGACGACTTAGGAATCACAAGCTAAACAAAGCTTATAAACATCAATGAGACCTCTCCAGACGGGTGTCTGACCAGCGAGGAGAGTGTAGGCCAAAGTCCTCTTTCTGCTCTGGCTAAGTATGGCTCTGGTAATACAGAGAGGGTCGTTCTGCAATGAAGACAAAAAGACGTGATGATGATGATGATATATTTTCGTTCGGCTAATAGCTATTCTATAGCCTTACATGCATCTCTGTCAGTGGTGATAGTTCGCTAGTCCTTAAGCCGTTAGATCGTCTGCCTGTATCTTTTTCGTCGCCAAAGTAGATTTTTAGTTTATTGTCGCGGTAGTGGAGCAAGATTTTCTGAGAGTCGATGTAGTGGAAAATAAATGTTAATTAACTGTACTACTAACTTCGACTGCCGCAAAAAATGGAGTAGGTACGTATAATGATTTTTAAAAAAATCTGTATATTTTGTTAAACTCTATTTATGTGAGTTCGTTTATACGTATCGTATATAAAATAACATTAAAATATGCCTAAACAAATTCATATGGTGAAGGTATTTTTAAAATTCTTTCATTAATCTTGTTCATATTTTATTCAAATTACTAGTTAAAGCCCGCGACTTCGTTCGCGTGGACTTTATGTCTCCGGAAAATGCTCGTCAGGCTGAACAACTTTTGCTTAGGCGTCATTTTTATATTTCTTATAGTTTAGCTAGACCATTATGATTCTGCATCAGGTGTTTCATTTTTCAAAATCATTTATACCCTATATGTTGCTCAGGCTTAACAACTATATATACAAAAAAGGTTTCATTTAAGTCCGTCCAGTATTTCCGGAGATTAGCGTGTACAAACAGACATACAGATTTTTTTTTTGAATTCTTACTCTATAACTATGTCTCCATCTCCCCAAATATATATTTTTTAAATATATTCATTGTACAGACACATTTTTTTAACTGTTTTATTATATGTATATAGATTATTGACTTGTTTACAAGACAGCGATGTTTCCAAGAACGCGGTGCAATTGCCGATTAATATGATTATGCTCTGATTAGCGGCGGACTGCATAATTGTCGTAGTACAGTGACTGCATTCCTATTTCACTAAGTATGTGCTTGCATCACAAAGTACTTTTATTATTAAAATTTGCCGCCCCTAAAATTTGCCCGCCCTAGGCTCCAGCCCACTCATCATATCAGCCGCAGAAACTTCACTGCTGGACAAAGGCCTTCCCAATAGGGATGTGGACATTTTATTTAGTCTGTCAACTAGATTTTACAAAAATAAAGGACCCATATTTTTTTATTTTACAAAGTTGTCAAAATTCCAAGTAGCCAATCGTGTCGTCACGAGGAATTCAAATGCGCCAAAACATTTTTTTTAGTCTATTTCCCAATTATTTCCTATACGACGAATCAGAAGCGGCCTGGTCCAGCGTCTTCCAGCAACCCTGTTGATGTTGCCGTTCCATGTTAATTTTGCAATATCCAACAGGGTTCATATTGTACTTAAGAACTGTGGTACATATTAATAAGTCTAAGAACTGATGTATGATGTGAATGCAATAAATGAATGAATTGACCATCTAGCTGGTAAAGGACACCTACTAGCGCTGCGCTTGCCGGTAAGTGGCCGCTTTGTCACTGAATTAATATAAGTATTACATACAGAACGGAATCACCTAAGGTGCCGCGCAATATGCCTTTCCGTCCCCCGTCCTCGCGCCTCTCTTCAGTTCTCGCCTTGTGGAGTGTGTTGAGTGGTCGTCTGTAGGCGCCTGGCCGGCTCGACTAGGCGAGAACGGGGAAGAGTTGCGGGGAGGGGGAATGGGGACGTATTGCGTAATACTCATATTAATTCTGTGGCCTTGTGGGCCTTTCTGCTCATCGGCCTTCCGTTCTTCGCGTTATGTGCCCCGCCAATACCACCGATTAACTAATGAATTCTCTATTTTTACAGCGCTACATCGGTCTGCCAGTGATGTTGAAAGCGGGTGAATACTCTCCCAACAACCCCCTCATCAGGGCTGAAAGGACTTCCGGCGACGTGTTGTTAGGACTCGGGGAATATGAGCGGAGAAGGAACACTTTACGGAAGCTACGACAGCAGCAGTATAGGGAATATCTTGACCAGGTGAGCGCTATTTGCGACGGATGACGTAACGCTTGGATGGTCCAGCGGTTTAGGCGTTTGTCTCTTGCCCTTGGGGTCCAGGGCATGCCTACAGGTAGCGGCACGAAACTCTAGCGCTTACTTTGCTTGCGCAGAAGTCAAAAAGTAATACTGTAGCCGTGCGCAGTATCCCCTCTACACTTCACTCAGCGCTTAACTCAAGTGCCGCTACTTGTACCCATCGCCATATAAACATAATTATTTCTCTTCCTTGTCACTAGATGGCGCTTTATAGTAATCATTGAAACATTAACATATTTGATTCCAATTATTTGAATAAGTAGTACGCTAATTAATTAAATATTAATTATATGAAATGCAATAAATATTTTTAAAGCATATTCAACACTTTCTTTGTCACTTTTTGCTAGTCGTTTGTGCTGCCATCTCTGTTTGCCTATTCGCAACTCCAGTTTTGCCTACTTACGGGCTCTCCAATAGTTTCTATGGCGTTGGGTGTCTGTTACGTTAGTAATTATAGTATCTTTGTCCAGGGTCAAAATTCACTGACAGCGTTATTAAGACAGGCTATTTTTTAAAGTAAGTATAAGGGCGATCGTTTTTTTTAAAATGACAAGTAAATATTTAAAAAATATATTTAAAATCAAGCTTTTAAAGGTAGGTTCAAGTGCTCGCCTGTAGACGCATCAATCGAGCTTAAACTCGGTGGGGTTATTTTTTTTCCATCGTCAGATCAGCTCCATGTCACAATATTGCATTGTCACGCGATATACGTATGTATGCGTGCAAAATTTCAGCTCAATCGGAAACCGGAAAGTGGGTCAAATTTAACTTGCAAGGTTTGCTTACAGACAGACAGACTGACAGTCACACAGACAACAAGCAGGTGTAACTAAATAAAAGCTTGTAGTATTAAATAGTTAAAATAAAATAGTTTTTATGTTATGTGTTTACAGCAAGCGAAAAAGAAACAAGAAGAAAAAGAGCGCGCCGAACGGGAGCGAAGAGAACGCGAGGAGAAAGAGAGGGAAAGGGAAGAGAGGGAACGCGAGCGAGAGAGAGAAAGGGAGATTTTAGAGCGGGACAGAGAGAGTCCGCGACGACACGCCAGCATCGGATGCGGGGGCAACACTCCGTATTATATCAAGTAGGTATACTTATTCGAGGAGATGCTTGATGGCCCGGTGGTATTAGGGTTTTCGCAAGAGTGTGGTTTCCGGTGGAACTAGGCTGTCCACCGGAAGCCACACATCTATACATATAATAAAAAGGTAAAAAAGTGTGTCTGTACATTAAATATACTTCCAAAAAAATATAAAAGAATTTTAAAACAAATGTCTGTCTGTTGTCTGTTTGGACACGCTAATCTCCGGAAATACATGACGGATTCAAATGAACATTTTTTTGTCCAACATATAGGGTTTTTGGAAAATGGAACTCGTGATGCAGAACTATAATGGTTCAGCAAAACTATAAGAAATATAAAAATGACGCCTTAGCAAAAGTTCTTCAGCCTGATAAGCATTTTTCAGAGTCATAAAGTCATCGCCAACGAAGTCGCGGGCTTCGGCTAGTCTCTAATTAAAATGTTAACCCTATACTTTAAACAAGCATATCTTGTATATAACGTCTAACAAAATATACTGAACCTATTATAAGGGTGAATTCAGTCCATGATACTGAGCAACTTTCTCTAACATGTATCGAAAAAAAAAAAAAATATTTTTATTTTCATACAATCAAACTCGGATCAGTTGATCGGTCAACTGTATGGGAGGCCAAAAAATATTTTTTATATTTTGTTCCTTAGAAAAAGTTGCTTAGAATCATGGATTGAATTCACCTTTTAAATAGTTTCTATATATGTTGTTAGACTCTGTATATATAGATCTCGGATACAGCTCCAACGATTTTGATGTAACTTAATATTTAGGGAGTGACGAGGTTAAAAAGTCGATTGAGCTTGGTATCATTTTATTAGAACACCCAGCTAGTGATGTGATGTTATAATACATGAATTGTTCTTTTGTTGCAGCAAAGTAGACACAGGCGTTCAAGTGGATTCCGTTCGATGCCCCCTTTCCGTCGCTGTGCAGACCGACGACGCTGATCTTTACCAGGTGAGAAATGCTAGGTCTTGCATGAGAAATATTCGATATTGTGTGAGAAATACTAGGTCTTGCGTGAGAAATGTTAGATATTGCGTGATAAATGGTAGACCTTGTATGAGAAGTTTTAGATTTTGCTTGAGAAATGCTTGGTTTTGTGTGAGAAACCGTTGATTTAGCAAAGAAAACATAGGCATTTAAGTGGGTTCCGTGTGAAGCCGTTTCAATCGCTTTGTTTAATCACTAACTAAGTAAAAAATTGATGATTTTAAGCGAGAAACTGCCAATTTTATACGAGAACAGTAATAGTTTTTTTAATATGCTTCGTTTTTAGGGTTTTCATGCCCAAAGGGTAGAAACGGGACATTGTTACTAAGACTCCGCTATCCGTCAGTCCGTCCGTCTGTCACCAGGCTATATCTCAAGACAATATCTCGCTTCATCATCATTTCAGCCGCATACACTCCACTGCTGGACATAGGCCTATATATTATATAGGCCTATCTATAGCGGATTGCATCCGGCGCCTTAGCCAGTTAATATTATTAATATTTAAAATGTTGCTGATAATAAAATATTTAGAGCTAATTTTGGAGCCCGTTGTTAGACCAAAGAATAAAAGTTTTTTACCCAGAAACGGGGATGTCAGACCTGTCGCCAACATAAAATGTTACTTTCCCAGTTACCACCATCCCCAACGAAGTCCCAGCTTACAGAAGCCGAGCGCGAGCTGTCGCCCCGCACCGTGGACCAAGACCTGCGGCGGACGCAGCCGGCCTGGGTGGACAAGTGGAAGGATGGCTCCGTTGCTGAGAGGAGACGGAGTTACGGGGACTTTGATGGTACGTTACCATGTCTAACCCTTTAAATGTCGGACGCCCGGAGCGGGCGTCTGATGTATTGTTTTACTATTGTGTCTGCTATGACGACGTTTGAAGGGCTAATGGTTTGGCTATAATAGGGGTGTGAACTAAAAAATCTTTTTTGGCTCATTAGATAGATTATCAAAAAATATGGTATTTTTTCTTTTCTCTCATTAGCAATTAATGACGAAGATTCAGCGCATTCAAATTTCGCGTAACGTCACGATTGGCTTCGATTTATAACCAACGGTGACGCAAATCACATGCACTTCGAAACTTCGAAGCGCTGTATCTAAGTGAATTTTGACTACTTTTCTAAACGAAAAAATATGGGTCCTTTATTTTTGGATAATCTAGTTGACTTACTAAATATAGTATATTTTTGACCCATTACACATCCCTATAGTGTGGCGACCTCTACACCATTTCAAAGAAACAACCACACACATAGCGTCAATTGACAACGTAGTTATTAGAATGAGTTAAAGGGTTACTCACGTATAGTCAGCTACTGCCGACATATTTCGACCTCATCCGGAGGTCTTCATCAGCGCGAATGTTTATAGAGGCTCTACGTGAGTACGTATTCCTCACCGGCTTCCGACACACTGAGTAGTGTACGGCCATTTTTACTTCTTAAAAAGGAATAGGACCTCAAAGTTTGAAAGAGGTAACAATCCGCACCAGGTTTATACTACACGTATATTCTATCATATACTTTAATATATAAAATATATACCTAATAGCAAAGATAATATTATTAGTAATACGTTACAGATATCCAACGCCATAGAAACTATTGCAGGGCCCGTAAGTAGGCTAAACTTTAGTTGCGGGGAGGCACAGAGAGATGGCAGCACGCACGACTAGCAAAAAAGTGACAAAGGAAGTTTTGTGTATGCTTTGAAAATATTTATTGCATTTCATATAAGTAATAAGAGGACTACTTTATTTAAATAATAGGAACAAAAGATGTTAATGTTTTAATGATTACCATAAAGCGCCATCTAGTGACAAGGAAAAGAAATCATTAAGTTTATATGGCGATGGGTAGATATATTTAAATAATGTCAATAAAACCTCTCCAACCCGTCTGGCCAGCTTGGAGAGTGTAGGCTTAAGTCCTCTGGCTGCTCTGGCCAAGTATGGCTCTGGTAGTACAGAGAGGGTCGTGCTCCTGCAGTGGAGACAAAAGACCTGATGATGACATAACATTTATCTTCGTTAGCGCTGTTCTATAGCCTTATGTGCATCTCTATTACTGGTGATAGTTCACCAGTCCTTATAAGCCGTTAGATCGTCTGCCCAACTTTGCTCGCTGGCCAAGTATGGCTCCGTTAGTACAGAGAGGGTCGTGCTCCTGCAGTGGAGACAAAAAGACCTGATGAAGATGAACATGTTTGTTACAGAGCGTTCGGCGACTCTCCGGCCGAGCCGCTCGCGGCTGCTGTCGGAGCTGCGCCACTCCTACATGCCGTCCATATTTGACGCGGACGCCATACACATGCGGAACTTGCAGGCCGAGAAGGTAACTTATTACTTATAATGGTAATAAGATTCCTAAAAATCAGTAACTAATCACATCACCTAAGTTAGGTAGCGGACTCTGGGCTTTTTTGGTCCATCTGGTAGAATACTACGGTGTATTCATGATAATGTTTAATTTTTTTAAACAAATCTATAAGTCATTATATAGGGTCTAAAAAAATATACTGACACAATTTTACGGGTGAATTCTGTCGGTCCACGATACTTAACAAGTTTCCCCAAGAAACACAAGCTCTTAGCATTAAGTCCGCCATTTGTTCAAAGTATATTTGTACTTTGTAACAATAAAGTTTGATAAAATAAAAATAAGTCGAAATATGAAAAAAAAAATCTGGCTTTACATAAAAAATCGGATCAGCTGATCGGTCAACTTCAAGGCCAAAAATTCGATATGTGTTCCTTGAGGAATGTTGTTCAGTATCATGTACTGAATTTACACTTAAATAATTTCAGTATATGTTGTTAGACCTTATATATTTCCGTATGCCCAGAGGTGCAAATGTAAGTAAATGTGGTTTAGGGAAACGATGAAATGAGACAATGTATCTATGTCTTTAATTTATTTACCTTTGCAGCTTTTATTGCTCTGACATTAGAGGAAAAGAGGAAGCCATTTCTAAATCACATGCATATTATTTATTTTTTTCTATCAGGAAGCGGCGGAGCGGCGGCAGTACTACCAACAAGAACTGAAAAACCAAATCATGGAACAGCAGAGGATCAAAGAGGAGAGGAAGTCCAGGGAGAAGTTAGTAGCATATCGAAACCGCTTCGAAATCCGAACCGCTTATCCAATTCCAAATTGTCCCGGGTCTTGGATGTTTACCTATATATGTATTTGTTATAAAATATAGTATCGTTGAGTTAGTATCCCACACTAGCCTCGAACTTTATTTGGGGCTAGCTCAATCAGTGTAATTTGTCCTTATATATTTATTTTATTAATTTTGACAAATGAGACAAATGAGAATCGATCGATTCTTCATTGTAATTCATTGTGAAAAAATGTATATGATAAATGTTACATATTAAAAAGTGAGGGTCAAAAATATTTTTTTTGTTCCTCTATGGAGTAGAGGGGTCAAATGAGCACATTTTAAAAATATATACATTGTTAGCCGTATATGGCTTCCATAGTCGTGTTTTGTTCTTTGAAGGTATATCTTGTACCTGATTTTTTAGGGTTACGTAGCCAAATGGTAAAAAACGGAACCCTTATAGATGCGTCATGTCTGTCTGTCTTATATTATGTTACTGGGACTTATGTTATTTGTTGCTACGGAACCCTTCATGGGCGAGTCCGACTCACACTTGGCCGCTTATTTCATATTACCTCTTTTTAGATTGTTGGAACAAGCTGAAATGCGTCGCCTCGAGGAACAACTGCGGATGTTGAAGTTGGCGCAGGAGAGGGAGGTGGGCAAGCAGAGAGAGATCACTGCCGCGGTAAGATACAGATATATTCAGCATCATCATCATTCATCCTACTAATATTATAAACGCGAAAGTTTGTAAGTGTGAATGGATGTTTGTTACTCTTTTACGCGCAAACGGCTGGACCAATATTGATAAAATTTGGTAAGCAGGAAGCTGACAACCTGGATTGACACATAGGCTAATATAGGCGCGCGTAACATCGAGTAGAATAGGACCATTCCAAGTCCTCCCGTGGATGTCGTAGACGGCGACTTAGGAAATACAAGCTAAACAAAGCTTATAAACATCAATGAGACCTCTCCAACTCGTCTGGCCAGCGAGGAGAGTGTATGCCAAGTCCTCTGGCTGCTCTGGCCAAGTATGGCTCTGGTAGTACAGAGAGAGTCGTGCTCCTGCAGTGGAGATAAACCCAATATTCATTTGAATGATGTCAGTTTTTCTTCAGTAATAAATCTAAAATGATTTTGAATATGGATACGATCAATAAAAAGTGGCACTTTTTTGTGTCGTTTTTAGGGTTCCGTAGTGAACAAGGAACCCTTATAGTTTCACCATGTTTGTCTGTCCGTCCACGATTTTACTCGAGACTATAAGTACTAAAAAGCTGTAATTTGGCATGGATATGTGTTTTAATCATGCCGAAAAAGAAGTAAAATAAAATCTTAAGATTTTTTTAGGTTAGCTCCCGTACAAGTATAGTATTAGTCAATTGTTTTCTCCCTATTAACCCATCGTGTGGGGTATCGGGAAAAGGAAAATTTCATACAAATTCAAATAGAAAATTGGTTTTAGACGTTTTTAGTAGCATGAACTCAAAGTCGGCATTCGCAACTACGGTACCCTACATTGTGCGTAGCACGGACTTGGCCTTTTATTATTTATTTTATGAACTGTACCAAATAATATATATTTTTAATTTTTTATATTTCCAGATACACGACGAAAACGTAGAATACTCGAAGAAGCGCAAAGAACTGCAGAAGGAAATCGACCTGGAGCAGCAATCCTTACTACGTGCTACCACCCACCCCCCTCTCATCCCCCCCCGCATGACAACCTCCCATAGCGACTCGTTTAACCCCTCCAAACTACCATTCTACTACCCCCGAGAAAAAGTACCCTACTCTACGAACATTCCAGATAATTCCATATTTTCATCCAACTACGACGTCGATAGTTACCTAAGAAAGAACCTCAATTTCAAAAATCTTAACAGACTCGATGCCAAAAAAGATGTTTTTGATGCTAAAAGTTTAGATGAAAAGAGGTTTGATTCCAAAAGTGTTCGTAAAAAAGTTTTTGATGATAATGATATGTCAAGAAATTACGATAGCAAAAGTAAATTTGATTTTGATGACAAAGTCAAGTTAGATGCTAAAATTGATAGCAATAGAAACAATTTTGAAGTTAAAAATAGATTTGATACTTTAGACATAGAAAGCATTGGTGATTTTAAAGACAAAAAAGTCGTAGTAGAAAAAGCTATAGTCCACGAACCTAAAGAACGAAAACTGCCAAAGCTCAAAATTGCAGAATGTGACGACACGCCAATACCTGTCTTACGACATTCACCCGTATTGCAATCAGATAAGGTTGAAAATGACTTGAGTGATGCGATGCAGTTAGTTGATGATAAGTGGAAAGTGCCAGCCGTACAAAAGAATATTTTGAGGTCTTTGCCAAACGAAGAAGGGAAAAATGTTAGTATTTTAACTCAATTGGGTTCTATAAGGAGGCAGTTGCAGTTAGAACAGTTGAAGTTAGATAGAATGGGCAAGGGGGATGCGTGATCCTTGCTTTTTAGGTTTAAGAGAACTTCCAAGCTTGGCTTATAAAAATAATCGGCCTAGTATAAGTAATTAAAAAGATAAAATCTTGAATATTGTGTCTAAAAATAGTCGTAAGTAATGTCATGATTTTTGTTTATATCAGAAAGGTTATATCAAGCTGAACAAACTTTAGTATGAGACCAAATTTAAACAAAAATACCTACAGTTACAAAGTGTATGGCATAATTGATTTCTGAAGATTTTTTTAAGATTTTTAAAATAATCTTTCATATTTATAATACTTTAACCACTTATATATAAATTGCATGTTTTTAAAGCGATGTTTTGTTTTAGGATTTTAAAAATCGATTAAGTACAATTTTTTTTACTGCATGTACATAAAAAAAAATATTGCATGAATGTTTTTTTATAGTTAATTCTAATTGTTTCGTGTTTAATTGTTTTTTTGTATTGTTTGAGCCATAATACAAATTGCTATTGGCAAAAATTGTTACTGTTAAAAAAATTTGAACAATTTTTTTTATTATTTCCATAAAGTTATTCTGATGAATGGATCCCCATTGTAGGTGACAACTGCGGACCCTATTTCAATTATACCCATTACTAAATCGGTAAATTTAAAATATCATTAATAATTATATAAAATATTCATATAAAACGTTTTTCTGCAAGGGAGATGATACAAACTATTTTGTGCACAAAAATCGAAATTTTGATAATCTCTTCCTTGCACTATTGAATTATTTATCACCTTTTCTAATGTAAAAAAGTACCAACGTACTTGTTATTGGGTTTAAATATTTGCCGCCATGTTCATAAAAAAATCTGCATTCCATTCGTGGGCTTCCTTCTTCCACCATTCCCATGATACAAAATATTTTATGATCAATAAATTTTTTCAAGCTGCCTAAAGGCATCTGACATGGCAAAAAGACTGCCAATACAATGATGACAGCCGGGACCAACGACTTATACGTGCCTTCCGAAGCACGGAGGAGCATGAGATTTTTTTATGCCAATTGTGGTCACCCATCTAAGTGCGGACCTCGCCCGGTGTCACTTTACTTGTGGAAGCGTTAGTAATGCGCGCTCCCGCGGGGCCACCGACCTCCTCAGTATGTAAAGTAGTTAAATGTATGTCAATTATTTCAAATGTATATGACTAGTTGAGTTACCGGGTTACTCACGTATAGAGTCCGCTACTGCCGACATGTTTCGACCTCATCCGGAGGTCTTCATCAGGGCGAATGTGACTACAGGCCCGTACACCGCACCGGCTCGCGACACACTTTTTAATTTTAATAATGTCTGTGTTTTACGTTAGTTTGAATCGAAGTGCAGTTTTTTTTTATATATGGCGGTAAGTCACTATATACCTTTAATTTTATTCTACTAATTCTATGGCATTTAACGACTTTCTCCACGAGAAAGTTTTAAATTATAAATTGAGGCTAGTATGTATGTAAAATAATTTTCCTATCTTAACATTTTATATTGGGAAAATAAGTGGAATAGATTATTTACATAGAAATATATATACGTCCAAAATTGCAATATTGTAGTTAAGAGGCAGTCCAAAATAAACACTAAGGGTATTACTATAAAACAGTAATCTTTAATATAATAAAAACAAGTAAGTACATAAACTTAACCCTCCAGACAATCTGGTCGCTAAAATCGAGGACGGCTGAATCTATTTGGCTAATATAGGTTTTGAAAAATTTGTAGAGGTCAAGGGAAGGTTTTTATTGTTTTTCTATTAGTATTCTATTGATTTTCCATAGATAGTCCATAGATATCATATGGAAAATCAGTAGAATACCAGGAACGGTATGTACTAGTAAGTAAATATATAACCAACCAGTAAGAGTAAAAAATAATCAAATTTAAGGCAGTAGATTTTTTGCTATTAGTAATAGGTAGTGCCAAAATTTATTCTTCCTACCCCTTTAGATTTCATAGTTTCTTTGCATATTTTTCTTTAAGTAATTTGAGCGATGCTTAAATAAATTACTATATTTTTCATAATTTCTGCACGTTGATTTGATTTCGTGCCAAGCGCATTTAAAAATCTTATTGCTCCCACTATGTAATTTACCTTACTTATTTTTTCTCTTTTATCAAGAGTTATTTTACCTCTAAAAGCTTAATAAATTATAAAATCGATTTTAATTTGACATCATTCAGAGCCCAGAACTCCCAGAAGTGCCATTTTTAAAACACGGAGTCACCTAAATTAATGCTTTTTCTAAAAACTGTTCGTTTAGTGCCCCCGCGTTTGAAAAATGGCACGACAGGGCCGCAAGACTACGATTTTAAAAACTTGTTTCACTTTCAATTTCAAATAGTAACTTTTTGATTATTATCGTGGTTCATTTCAAATTTGTTTGGAGGTAAAAATAACTTTGAAGTATATGTAATTAATGCATAGTGTAAAAACTAAGCTGCTTCCCGCCGTCTGCCTTCTATGTTCTTTTAATGCAGTTTTTACGGGTTGCGGAATGTTTGTATGTATAATATATATGCCCGTGAGAAGCCGGGGCGGGCCAGTAGTGTTTTATATATAATTTAGCATGCATCGTATATTTATGTAATATATATATTATTTTATATAATTTGTACGCACAATATACGTTTTCGGAAAGACTGTAACGAATGGAGCTTGGAATACGGCCAGTGAGACTAAGATAAGGTTAAATGTTATTTTTATATTAGTCAATTATATTTTTACACGCGCTTTTTACAATAAACGCCAATTTTTGTAAAGTGCACTTAGTTCCACTTGTGAATTGTAATTATTGTATGTATAGGCGTTATAAGAATTTAGAACATTTCATTTTGTGACAAATAAAAATAATTGGTACATAGAAGGCGTTTTTATTTTGAACTTACCAACCCTTCCGGATATTGTTGTGGACAGATGATTCACTTTTTGATAGGAAATTTACAAACCCAGTTACAGCGTACTAAACTCTTGCGCATATGACTTTCGACTTCCTACCTAGAGGAGCGCACTATTTAATGATACTTGAAAATAAACTTTAAACTATTGGCATAAAGTGCAATTAGATATCGAATATACTGAGTTTATTTGTAAGGACGTGTTTACAAAAAACAATATTACCTACCTACTTAATTTTAGTGCTTCTAGTTCTTGATTCCATTGAGCCATCTGGTAGGTACAGCAATTTGTTTCTATGCACACCGTCAGGATTGAGTAGCCATGTAAAAAAATACGTATAATTTTATTACTATGTTCACTCAAGTTTAGGTACCTACTTACTTTTTTTCTAGTTACAAATTCTAACTCGTATCCTACAAAATGATTATGTAAATAGTAAGTAAATTGATCGATTACTTTCGAAGATACTTTCACTGTGGCGTCATGATTGAGTAGCCACATAAAACGTTTTGTATCTTCTTGAATTTCATCTAGCATTAAACCCAAGACTTAGTAGGTCCCTAACTCAAAGTCTACAAAATGTAATACAATTTTCACGAAAAAATATCCAATATTCTCCCGAGTTCTAGGACTAAGTAGCCACTTTTATTTTGCTGTAATTTTTGATACATTATCCTACAAATTCCAAGATTCCGGCTACAAAATGGGGTGCTATGCGTTTTTCAAAAATCAGATGTGGCTCCTTAATTCATGCGGACATCCTAAAATCAGTTCCTTAGAATCGGATAGTGTAATAACCGCTTAACCTTCGCGCAGCGCAGCAGTCCTTCATGCTCTGAGAAATCCGATGATCGACTCTGCATTAATCCTAGAATGCCACAAAGCACTAGAACAACTCTGTAAGTATAACAACAATATCACTATCCAATGGATCAAAGGCCATAGTGGCTCACTTGGCAATGATGCAGCGGACGAACTGGCTAGAAGGGGCTCGAACATGGTACCGATAGGACCACCACCTCAAGCCCCCATTCCATTCAACCAGATTCGTGCCTGGATCAGAGCCAAAACCAACAAAGAAAAACAACAAGCCTGGAATACCCTAGGAACATGTCGGCAAACAAGGGAGGCTATCCCGACGTGGAACCCACGCTACTCACGTCGACTTCTCACACTTCCAAGGGTAAAAATTAGAAAAATGGTAGGCTTACTAACAGGACACTGTACTTTTAATAAACATCTATTCGTTATAGGTATAACCGACAGCCCTCTATGCAGAGGCTGTATGGAAACAGAAGAATCAGCAAAGCACGTGATACTAGTGTCCGAGCGTTGCATCAACACGAGAGGAGTACCTGGGATCACCAAGTACGATGCCGGAGGCCTGCAGCTCACCCTCTGCACTACTCCGCTTCCTCGACGAGCTGGGCTGGCTCGAATGAAAACAACTTCCAGTCCACATTGGGGAGGCACAGAAGAATGTCGCTGTCTCCCTCACGTGCAAGGGGCTTAAGGGTCCCCCGACCCTAGACCAAAATACAACTTTCCATACAAACGTAGTCTACGTTTTATTTCAAAACGACATGTCCGATTTGGGCAAAATTTTGTAATTTCAAAGATATTGCAATTATCTAGGTTTATATTTAGTTTCCGACAGTAAAAATATGAACTTGAAATAGAATATAGTGTTTTATATCATTTTTGACCATTAGTATGGGAAACTTCTAAATCGTTATATTTTCTTTCCAGTTCATAATTTTACTATAGGAAACCCAATATAACCCTAGATAATTGCAATTTCCTTACAATTACCAATTTTTACCGGAATCTGACATGTGGTTTCAAAATTAAACGTGTACTACGTTTGTATGGAGAAGTCTAGGGTCGCCGGACTCTTAATAGAACAGCCTAGGCGCGGAAAAATGCCCACGGAACCAGGTGAACCGCTTAACCTTAACCAAAATTAAAAATGTGTAATTATAATGATTAAAATAAGTACATATTCGATGTTGTTTTGTTTTCTTTCGAATCCAAAGATAGTAAAAAGATACTTTTAAAAAACATATTCTTTTATTTAAAAAATAGAAATTAAACATTAACAATTTTAGGCATTGCATCTCCTACAAAACTAATTAAAATTAACATATTATTTTATACAATAATATTATTAATTTTCTATTGCAGTAGAACAATAACTATTTTGAATCTCAATACCCGCACGAGTATCAAAATATATCTTCAAGATACCTGATCATTAATATTACGGAACAGAAATGGTTTCAAAAATGTCACATATAAAATAATTATATTTGTTTTCGGTCTGGTATCATGTGTTACTTTGATATAATAAAAAAAAAAAAATTAGTCCAATACCGAATTGTACAATGAAATTGTATATAATTTCATTTATAAATTCATTAGGACATGGGACTTATGTACTTTTAGCAAGATTTAATGGGACCAAGGGACAAGCCACTTTAGTCTTTAGCTTTATGTTATAGCGTTCAAATTAGCTTAACACTGCAACACGGCTGCTTATCTAGGGGTAAAATAGTGTAACTTTGAGAAAACATTCAATTAAATTGTTGTTCTACAGTTAAGTGCCCCTACTTGAATGGCGCGATTACGGGTTCCGTCCGTTATTAATAGACAAATATGTGTAGACCTCCAAAACTTATAAGAAGCGAGGGTTTTCAAAAATATGCGACACTAGGTGGCAATACAGTGACGTCAGCTCCAATCGACTGTTGTGATTGGACCATCAGTTGACAGGTTCTTTTGCTCCTTCAAATCTATCCAATCACAGCAGCTTATTGGACCTGACGTCACTGTGCTGATCTGGTGTCTCATATTTTTGAAAACCTCTTTATTTACGTTTTATAAATGATCAATGCCTTATACGAGCACCATATTTATTTCCCATAAAAGGACAACAAAAGTGGTTGATCTATACAAAACATCAGCTGCGTTAAAAAATAAGTAATAAAATTGTTCCTACGGAATGCGTACAAAATTCTATACATTACAAATTTATGTTAAAAACTGATTGAATTATGTATTTACAAAGTTCAGTCTTTTTACATGCGACATTTTATAATCATAATTTTACAAAAATAAGATTCAAGCTACTTTTAGTTGCATTTTTATTTTACTAGCCAGATATTGTCTGACGCTGGGCAATGGTTTGCCCTTTTCATTTTTGGAGTTAATTCTTTTAAAAAAATTGGTGTGACAAAAGGAAGCAGTTGTTTTAAAATTTCAGTCGCATATTCAGTTTTCTGAACAATTTTTTTGTTATATTAGGTACAATATCGCGCAAAAGTAGCCATTTGAAATAAATTGTTTAATAGTAAATATGGTGATAAAGAAAAATATTTTCTTAACTGGGCATTTAGATAGGCCTTTATATTATTTTATATAAAACCAACCATTAAAAGTAATTACGTTAGTCCGTCCAGTTTAAAACGTGTATTCACCAAAAGTTTGCACTTTTAGCAGAAATGCGTTCAAAAGCTAGACGGTCTACCAATTAAACTTTTAACTGTTATTTATAAAATAAATTTAAGCTTTATTTAATGCCTGACTGTTAGCAAAATATTAATTATCATCATATTAACGATTAAACTATTTATTCTAAATGAGCCACTTCTGAACTGTGTTCGCCTTAAGTTTATAACAAGTATTATATTGAAATAACGACATTATCATCTACATTTCAGTATCTCGTTATCCAGCATAAAATATTTTAACAAAAAATAAAATAATCTATAAACTATCATAATTTTTAAGTATCTTAATTCAAATAGGTATTATCTGGTAACTAAGACTTTTCTGCTCACAAAAAAAAAATACATAACATATGGGAGTACATAAAATAAACCTAAAACTAATCGCCGAGATTTGATCAATATTATAATTCGTCTCAGACTAGTGATAGCCACTTAATTATGTGTAATTAAATATGTAAGGCAGTCTCGCTTGTCTCGCACGCAGTTGCTGTCAACCGCGGCCTGAAAAGGCAAGCGGGCGCAGCGGCCATTTATTCCCATTCCGTTCAGGAACGCGTTTGAGTGAAGACGTTAATTTATCAACTCTCCGCGAATAGACTTTAGGGGAGTGACAAAGGAAGCCTCAGATAACATATATATCAGGCCAATAAGGGTTTATAAGTGACATGACAGGCAGCACAGTGACGTCAGGTCCGATCGATTGTTGTCATTGGACTATCAGTTGACAGGTTCTTTTGCTCCGTCAAATGTATCCAATAACAGCAGCTTATTCGACCTGACTTCACTGTTCTGCCATCTGGTTTCCATATTCTTGAAAATTCGTTCTTATGAAACACGATATCCTTTATTACTCCACCTTGTTCTACTGTTTTTAAACTCCTGACAGAATATACTTTAAGAGAATACCTTTTGGAATATGTACATTTAATTTAAAGGCGCTCTTATTCCGCGATCTGAGAGGACGGGATGAAAAAATAAGTATACCATAATTTTTAATAATCTATCTTATGAGCAAAAAAATATTTTTAGCAATTCGCATTTTTGCGCCTCAAAATCGTTTAGGGCAACTTCGTAAATTATCATTCTTTGGTATTTGTTTATGTTATTTTTAACGGCATTTAATTCTGTGACGTCGGTGCGATAGGATGCCTTAAAAAGGCTTCTAAAGACGGCCCGTTTCTGCCCAAGGGATCCTTTGGAAACATGATCATATCATTCACCCACGTGAAGGGTAGTATTCTGTTCTCGATGACGTACCGCCATCTTGGATTTTCACAGAGCAGGTCTCTGTAGTTATCGCCGGATACGATGACGCCGTCAAATTCTGCCGCGCATTGGACGATGTACCTGGAGAGATGAGATGGTCTATGAGTTTAATTTTTAAGGTCCGTACTAAGAGGTAAAAACGAAACCGGTTACTAAGGCTCTGCTGTCCATCTGTTCATCTGTCCGACGGACAGTGTCCGTCGGTCAGTCACCATGCCGCACAGTGTTTTGAAAAACCCCAAAATCGGACATGACTGAGTTATTTGTATAGAATACGAGTGTAGAAAACCGGTGTGGCGGATTTGCTTAGTTTCAGAAAAAAAATCTAACGTTAACGACTTTTTAATTAATTAGAAATGTAATAACAAATCTTTAAATGTAAAGTGTTGTTGAATGGTTGTATACTTGATAAGCTAGGTAAATTTAAACATGCATATAGAGACGCATTACAGAAAAAAAAAAACAAACGAAAAAAGGGAAAAAATAAGTAAATTCCCTTCAACTACTTAAGATCATTAAGGGTTGTGGTAATTACAAAAATAAGTGTTTAAAATTGGCCTAGCTTTAAAAAAAATATTTTGAAACCAAGAAGGGCATCGTTGGGCTTTTGCCCAACGATGGGACCTAATAGCTAACAAAACATCTTTAATTAATTACAAATAAGGTACAATACAATAATACCCTTTCTTGCACAAAATAAAATACAGCACATAATTATCTTAAAAACTAGGAAATGCGCAAAAGGCGGCCTTATCGCTAAGCAATTTCTTCCAGGCAACATATATAAGGTGTAACAAAATATACTGAAACTACTTTAAGAGTGAATTCAGTCCGTGATATTGAACAACTTTCCCCAAGAAACATATGTCGTAATAATTTTTAGGTTTCCATACAAACTTGGATCAGCTGATCGCTCAACTTGTATAGGAGGCCAAAAAATTACTTTTTATATCTCGATAGATGTTATTTGGGGTAAGTTGTTCAGTATCATAGACATATTAAAATAGTTTAGTATATTTTGTTAGATCTTATATAAACTTAAAAAGTCCCTATAAGTTCGCAACACTCTGCCAGGTATGCACTTACCTACTAACCATCTTCTGTACGAGTGCATGTAAGCGATAAATAAAGAACTTTCTTATTGCTCGTTTAAGGGGCTTCGCTTAGTAACGCGGGCGCACGCGGCGTGTTCAGTCTATCTCTGTTACAAACGCTACGTGCGACAGAGACAGGTGACCCGCGACGGATTCTGCTATCTCTTTCGCATTTAGAGTTTGTGACAGAGATAGACCGAAACCCGCCGCGTGCGCCCGCGTAACTTAGCGAAGGCCCTAAGGTATAAGATAGCTAACCTGTCGTCGTAGGAGCAGACCCGGCGGCCCTTGATCTCCCTGCTGGGCGTGTACACCACCAGCCCGCGCCGCTCCAGCTCGTCCAGCTGCCGCGGGTCCGAGCTCATGCCGAACTTGCACCTGCAAGTGACGGCGCCATACAAGTGTCAAACTGACATATACTTCTACACTACAGGGTCACAGAATTAATAATAGTATTACATACAGAACGGAAACTCGCACCGTCCCCCGCAGTCAGGCGTCCCCCCCGCAACCCCTCCCTCGCTTTTAGGCCTTGTAAACGCCTGTAAAACAGGGTTGTTGCTAGTCGTACGTTGACTTTACGCGAGTCACTTAGGATTATTGAATCATAATGGTGTGAAACTGCGCATATTATCATTTTTTATCCACGGAAAACAATAAAGAACGAAAATTTTATAGATTTCCGAGTGATGAAAACAGGTAAGCAAAGCAAGAAAGTCTGTGGTGGCGTCCCTGATTGTTTAACTCACACATTTGACGTGTGCACAGACATATTGTTTTGTTTGCAGTAGTACTAGGTATAAATGTTACTCCGTTTCTATGAAGTGCCATACCTGTGCCTGTGACAGGGTGTAAATCTGTAACCTTGCCATATTCTCAGACGTACCTATACCGATCATACTAAAAAACTTTTCACAAGGAACATAAGCCGCTGTTATTGGATACATTTGTCGGAGAAAAAGAACCTGTCAACTGATGGTCCAATCACGACAGTCGATTGGACCTGATGTCACCTGGTGTCACATATTTTTGAAATATCTTATTTTTATTTAAGGTTTATTTTTCATTTATTTATTTATTTGGAAAACAAACAAATAGCCTTGTACAGACAGATATAACTTAACTACTTAATTCCACTAATAACTAATGCATAATGTTTTGAGCAGTGTATAAAAACTACAAAAAAAGACAGAGTTTGAGAAGAATTAAACCATAAATAAATTCATTATATAAGTATAAAGCGATAAATTTTACACCTTTGCTAATAGTATTCTTCTAAGCCCGTTTCTGAATGAATCAGCTAGAAGAATGAAGGGAACCAGTTTTTAAAAAATATACAGTAACAATAACAAGCTCTTTTCAAAAACATTACTCGCATAATTTGCGTTGGTATCTTTTAAAACCAATAATTTATGATGACGTAAGTTAAAACGAGGACATTTGAAGATCATACAACTTAAGAGTTGGACTATACTTGCCTGAAACGCGGCACGAAAGCCTTCACGATATGGCCGCGCCTCACGAAGTAATCTATGCAGATTTTCAGCGCTTTTACTGAAAACTGCTTACCCTTATTGTACCTGAAATGTGGTTTTATACATTAGACGTGTTCTCACGTGAATGTAATTGGTTTACGAAACAGTGACACATTCAATTCAATATGGTAGATATAAAAGACTATACCCCTCTTATTTATTAAAAAAACACGCTTGCCTGACCTTAGAGAAAATATATTTTGTTTCTTTTCTTCCTTTTTGATATTAGACATTTAAAGAACGAGACAAAACATATTTTAACTAAAACGCGTTTATTTTTATGAAAATGAGGGAAGTTTAGTCAATACAAGCCGATTTAAGAGGGTTAGAAGACCGATATGGGTCCATGCGTTTTTATATTCAGTATCATCATCAGGTCTTTTTAGTTTTCACTGCAGGAGCACGACCCTCTCTGTTCTACCTGAGCCATACTTGGCTAGAGCAGCCAGAGGACTTGGCCTACACATTTATATTCATACTTGCATCTAATTAAATATAATTACATATTTGTTTATAGGGACAAATTACACTGATTGAGTTAGCCCCAAAGTAAGTTCGAGACTTGTGTTATGGGATACTAACTCAACGATACTATATTTTGTAACAAATACATATAGAAGGTTTAACAAAATATACTGAAACTATTTTAAGGGTAATTTCAGTACATGATACTAAACAACTTTCCCCAAGGAACACGTATCAAAATATGAAAAATATTTTTGATTTACCATACAAACTCGGATCAGCTGATCGGTCAATTTGTATGGGAGACCAAGAATTATTTTTCTTAATTCGATATATGTTACTTGGAAAAAATTGTTCAGTATCGTGGACTGAATTCAGCCTGAAAATTGTTTCAGTATATTTTGTTAGACCATATATAAATAAATATCTTCTAATAACTTCACAACCGTTTAAATGGGCTTGTACAACTAAAACTGCCTTTTATTTTCTACAAATTGAACGAGTCCTTATTTGGCAAACCAATTACAAAGTATACAAACGCAGACACAGTGAATTTAAAAATCTACACACTTTCCAATCATTTACAATGCAAAATGACCTTTATTACCATTTACGTAAAGGTCTATTAGATACACAGGTAGAAAGAAAAACGGATACAGCAGCATTTAACGTATCCGGATGTTACACGACGTTAATTATTTCACAACAATATTTGACGTCAATTAATTCATAATCTACTTCCTTTTTTAAGTCGGTTAAAACAACAAAATAATACTGATTAAAACTAACGTGAGATACAATCATTATTATATTTAGTGAACGGGTTAATCACGTATAGAATCCGCTACTGCCGACATGTTTCGACCTCATCCGGAGGTCTTCATCAGGGCGAATGTGGCTACAGGTACACCGCACCGGCTCGCGACACACGGATGAGGTCGAAACATGTCGGCAGTAGCTGACTCTATACGTGAATAACCCGTTCACTAAATATAATAATTAATACAGCGTATTTAACTCCTGCTATATGCATGAGTATACAGCAATAGCCGTTAAAATCGAAACAGACCCATACGCCATAGCAATAAAGAGCATTTTGCATTGCAGCATATTGAAATGATTGGAAAAGGTGTACTATAGCGAGGCTACACATCAAAAACATCATACAGCAAACGACAAAGAAGAGTACTTCCCGTTTACATATTTTATCGTCATGCAGAATTTTGACTTTGAGCCCCTGTTTGTCAATCTTTTTCCACGTATAATCACCCCCCCTCATCATTGTGACGTAATATATGGATGACCCCTAACAGTTTGACCAATCAATCTTTATTAAATTAATTAAAGCAATCAACTTCATTAAGTTATAAACAAACAATTGATTTTCAAATTAGAGCGCTTCTAGGCCACTACTCATTTACTCATCCGTCTTATTATAATAATACTACTGATTTAGCAGTTGGCCGATAGTTTACCGATTATTTGGTTTGAAGGCAATCGTCTAGCCCATCAAACTTATTTATCGGCGGATACCAAATCGTTGTAATATGCGCACTTGCATATGTCATAAAACGGATTAAGAGACGGACCAAACTATCGGCCGATAAAAAGTCTGTGGTCTGCGGGGGCTCTGAGAAATAAGGAGCTCGGCGGCAGTATGCATTGCGAGCGCTTTCGCAAGTAAAGCGACGCTGAGCGTGGTCCGCACATGGATAGGTGACCACAAGTGGCATAAAAATTTCTCGAGCTCCTCCGTGCTTCGCAAGGCACGTATAAGCCGTTGGTCCCGGCTGTCATTGTACGGCAGTCGTAAAGCTATGTCAGATGCCTTTGGACAGCCTGAAAAATCTGACACTAGTGTTGGCCACTTACACACACGAAAAACAAACAAACAAAGAAATAATTTCGAGGATACGTTTCTCTCTACAGTAGTCATTTAAGTAGATGCATGAGATTAGAGAATACCAAGTTGTATTTTTGTTGTATGTTGCTCTGATGTGCGATCTCACATAAACATCAATTTAAATTCACTGTATCCATGTTTCACTTCACAACAAAAACACATATTTATTGTTTACATTTATGAGTTACACAGCTTTTGCGCTTGCATTCTATAGATTTAAGAAATCAAAATTTATTACTACAAAAATTGGTTGTAAAAGTACATTGAAATAATTAAAATTAATTTTGGTAGGTAAGAGAAACAAAACAGTCACTAATTTTCGTAAATAAATAAAAGACAAATTTGGTTAGGTATATAATTTTACAAGCACTAGGTAAAGAAATAAATGAAAATATCTTTCTCTCAACGAATCGAAAATAGACAATACTTTTTATAATACTGAACAATGCTTTGTTAAAAACAATGTATTACATTATTTCCTTATTTTCATTTACACTTAACAAAATAAATTTAGATTTCTAAAATCAATAATTTCTATAAATATAACGCAATTGCCACAAAGCTATTGAACACGAAAAATGTAAAAATAATAATAAAATAATAAATAAATATAAATTAAACCAGTCACCATAGTTCACTGCTGAACATAGGCCTTTTTTGTCCACCGAAGTGACTGGTTGAATGTCTGTATCGACTTGTAGCGACTTGAGGTCTGTATTAGGTGCAATTTTATAGAGGTCACAATTTAAATGGATATCTTTTTCTAATGAACCACCAGAAATTCCACTCTATGAGCTGTGACTTGACCAACTAAGGATAAAGGGGAGTAAAAAAAAATTATAAAATTCGTGTGACGTAATGAATGGATGGCTCCTTGTAAAGCCTTACCAAATGACTGTCGTATTATCCTCAGCAAAATTTGCATCTAATTTTAACGTCAAATAGCCTGACCATGACGTATGGTCGTCCAATGCTGCCATTAGGTAGGTCCCTATTTGTGCCCCTGATTTTTTGTTTGTCGTCACTACAAGACAATAGCTTTTCTTCTAAATCCTCTAAAAAAATAATTGACCGAGCGAGCGAAGCGAGCGAAGGTCTCTAAATCGAGTTGGGGGCGAAAACACATTGTATGTATGTATGTATGTATGTATGTATGTATGTATGTATGTATGTATGTATGTATGTATGTATGTTTGTACCGCGATAACAGCCGAACCAATGGTTTGATTTTGATGAAATTTGGTAGGCATGTAGGAAATATCAATAGAATTTTCAAGTTCGTTGGGCATCAAAATCGGTTCAGTAGTTTTTGAAATATTAATAAAAATGTCCGCGATTGTGTACCAAACGAAACCATAGCGCGTTCTAACTTTGGATAGCACCATCTAGGGGATATTAAGGAAACTAAATTGCGAAAAATAAACGCGACGTCTAAGTTTGCGGCAAACTAGGTAGTTTACTAAATTTAGCAATTTTGTTGAGCGAACTTTGGTACAATCGATATCGCTACTTGTCTGTTCTTCTGTTGTAGTATTAGTAATAATGCCACAAACTAACAAGAGATTAACGGCAACCAAAGCCAGCGAAGTAGTTTTACGTAGAGTCGCAACTAAGGGAATATGCTAGTAGGTACTTCTCATGCCAATAAGAGCTTTGTCAGCAAAAAACTTCGCCCGAACGCTCCAAACGCTTGTATTCACAGCGTGAGTACGCAAGGGAAGTACGAAATCAGGAACTATCCCTGAACGCTTAAAGCGCTAGCGTTCAATGCGTGAGCACACTGTGGAGATTCGAGGGCAATAATCCTTACCAGAACACGGTTCCCATCCCACGTATGACCCGATCGTGGAAGACTGGCTAAGTGTCATGCTCACGAACGCAATTTCCACTGTCGCTTGCCTGGGCAATAAATGTGCACAAATCACAAGGACTTACTTTGAATAAAGTAGTCGTAGGCGTTGGCGTTTACCCAAGAGCCAAGCTAATCCGACACTATACCGAAGATGTCCCGGACATCAGCCTTTTACTAGATTAGGATGGCCCTTAAACAGCTTAAAAACAAAAAGGCGCCGGGTGAGGATGGAATCATCCAGAGCTTCTGAAAGCGGGCGGAACGCTGCTACTGAAAGTCCTTCAGAGGCTCTTTAATTCCATTTAGCTCGAGGGCGTAACGCCAGAAGCGTGAAACAGGGGCATTGTGGTCCTGTTCTTCAAAAAGGGAGATAACACTCTAGTGAAGAACTATAGGCCTATCACGTGTCTTAGTCATGTATATAAGTTGTTTTCGAGGGTCAACACGAATCATCCCGCAAACAGGTTTGATGCCTTCCAGCCTTCCGAACAAGCCGGTTTCCGCAAGGGCTTTAGTACCATGAACCACATTTATACGCTGCGGCAGGTTATAGAGAATACGAGGGAGTATAACCGGCCGTTATGCTTGGGGACAGTGGACTATGAAAAAGCCTTCCATTCGATCGAAATATGGGCCGTGCTTCAGTCTCCAGCGATGCCGTATTGACTATCGGTATATCGAGGTGTTGAAATGTTATTACAGTAACGCACTATGTCAGTCTGAGTACAGGAGCATTGGACAACGGCAATTCCACTGCATAGAGGTGTAAACCAGACGTTATATCTTCGAAACTGTTCACCGTTGCACTGGAAGATCAAGCTTCTGGAATGGGAAGGATTTGGCATTAACATCAATGGCGAGTATATTACTCACCTTCGATTTACCGATGATATCGTTGTCATGGCGGAATCGATGGCAGACCGCGACATTAAGTATGTATGTACTATGCTCGCAGACTTAAACCGAGTTTCCCAACAGGTGAGCCTTAAAATGACCGATCTAGAGCGGCTTCCATCCAGCGCCTTCCAGCTATTCTAGATCAGTCATTTTGGAAATTTTTGGGAGAGGCCTATGTCCAGCAGTGGATGTTATGCGGCTGAAATGATGATGATGATGATAAGCCCTAAAATGAACATGGACAAAACGATAGTAATGTCGAATGTCCATGTTGCGCTCCTACCTGTTTGTGTTGGGAGCTCCACCCTCGAAGTGGTAACCTGGGTCAATTGATCCAGGCAGTAAGCTTCAGCTTCAAGGAAGAGGTCTTTCAACAAATCCGACTCGGCTGGGCAGTGTTCGGGAAACTACGCAGTGTCTTCTTGTCAAAAATACCTCAGTTTTTTAAGACTAAAGTTTACAAATAATGTATGTTACCAGTGATGACTTATGGATCTGAAACGTGGTCCCTTACTATGGATCCCATAAGAGAGCTAAAGGTGCAACGCGCTATGGAAAGGGCTAAGCTCGGTGTTTCTCTACGCGATCAAATCAGAAATGAGAAAATTTGTAGGAGAACTAAAGTCACTGACATAGCCCAACGGATTAGCTCGTTGAAATGGCAGTGGGCGGACACATAGCGCGACGAACCGATGACCGATGGGGCAAAAAGGTACTCGAATGGCGACCACGTACTGGCAAGCGAAGCGTAGGACACCCACCCGCAAGGTGATTTATCGACCTAACCAAGGTCGCTGGAAGCCGCTCTAGATCGGTCATTTTGGAAATCTTTGGGAGAGGCCAATGTCCAGTCCAGCAGTGGACGTTATGCGGCTGAAATTATGATGATGATGATGAGACGTAGGCGTAAAATAGTTGGCGGCTGGATGTACATACGTTGCTCTTTCAAGATTCAAATGCCTTGGGATATTGAATTTGATCCAGGTTTTGATTTAAATTGTTTGAAAAAAAATTATAAAATGAAACTTTTGCAGCTCAGAATAGAAAAAGAAAGAAGGTTAGAAAATCTGTTTCCTGAAACGGTATCGAATTGGTAGTGAATAATGTATCACAGTTTCATTAAATCACAGTTTCACTGGACATTAAAACTGGTTTAGTTTTGGAATAATATCGCGAGGTCTAAGTTCGCGGCGAACCACTAGTTATAGGAATAAGAACTGCGCCTACTTTCATCATCATCATATCAGCCGCAGAAAGTCCACTGCTGGACATAGTATGAGTAGACCTCGCCTACCTTGTTTTGAATTAATTTTTCCTCCACCCAAAGGTTGGCTGGAAGAAATTGCATTTTCAGCAAAAAGTCCGCCTTTATGCCTATATTGTTTCTTGTTGTTTTGTTATGTTTTTGTTTATTATGGTGCAATAAATTTAATTGTATCGTATCCTTCATATTTAAGCATGTCTCCGGTTGATCTTTAGCTGGGCTCAGAGCATGGGGTGTATGTATTTTTTAAATGCTATAAACTGATTGAGCTAGCCCCAAAGTAAGTTCAAGACTTGTGTTGTGGGATACTACTCGACGATACTATATTTTATAACAAATACATATAGATACACATGCAAGACCCAGGTCAATTTAAATAGGATCATTTTCTATCTTGACCTGACCGGGGATCGAACCCGGGACCCAGTGTGACAGACGTGATGACCAGCCACAGAGTTCGTCAAACTTATATACATATATACTATTATGTCGACGTCGCAAGCCACTACTCCGGAACTTTTGTGCTCCGTATCTTTATAAATTGTTATTTTTATGATAAACTGAAAAATATGGATACATTATATTTGGATAATCTCAAAGACGGACTAAGTACAATCATACTTTTCTGACTCTGTCGTGACCCTTATTTCACAGTATTGTCGAAGATATGTTCCGTTGAACAAGTGCATTACGAAGAAGGGTTCTGTCGAAATGGTGTTTTTCGAAGGTGTGTGTTAACGAAGTATGTGAAAATACAGGCTGACTGGTAAATCACGCATCATATTTAACATTGTAAATGATGATCACATGTAACGTCAAAAAATTGTATACCAACAAAATACTTATTAATTACAAAGAAATTTTTTATTAAATTAGTGCGCAAAGTCTCGGCATGTTTGGAAACCGCGCGCTTGGTACTATAACTACATCGGCTTGATTTCAGCCGCTTAGATCGCGCGCGTAGCGCGAGTATCCACACTTCTTATTTTTATTGTATCATTTGGTCAACTTTTAAGCACCTATCACAATATAATTCATTTTAATATTATTAGGGGAAAGTTTGTGAGTGTGGGTATGTATGTTACTTCTTCAAGCACAAATGATTGGACCAATTTTGATAGAATTTGGTATGCAGAAAACTGACACCCTGAATTAACACAGGCTACTATAGGCGCGGGTAACACCGCGGGGCGCAGCTAGTCTTTATATATATTTAGAACGAGAATCGATTACTGAGTGCCTCTTTCAATTTGTAAGATGATTTACCAGTCAGCCTGTTTCTGTCGAAACAATGGGTATCGAACTATTGTTTTTCGGGACTGTGTCGAAATAACTAGTAGTTCGCCGCGAACCTAGACTTCGCGATTATTATTTTCAAGATATTTTTATTAATATTTAAAAAACTACTAAACCGATTTTGATGCCCAACGAGCTTGAATTTTTTTTTCATATTTCCCTACCAAATTTCATCAAAATCGAACCATCGGTTCGGCAGTTATCGCGGTACAAACATACATACAATGTGTTTTCGCCCCCAATTAACTGTCGAAGTTCAGAATGACACTCGTTTTCCACTACTGGACATGGGCCTTCTCTAAAGGTTGCCAAAATAGTCGGCACTAAGACTCATCAATGTATTTATTTTTCCATTTTATGTCAAATATATATCCTTATATGTGTATATAGTATACAGCTGCGTAAACAAAGGCTTGATCATCATGTTATAGGGGTACATGAAGTACTATGCAGCATGACGTCATTGGACAGTTGGCAAGTCGAAAACAGACTTATTTTTAAGCACAACTTACAAACTAGTATTTATAAAAAAAAACTGTATATTTAAATCTGTCATATAGTAGAATGCTACTGATATAGCATATACGTTATATGACTGACTTAATAGGGTGGAATCTTTTTATAAATATGACAGTAACATTATAAACTAAACATGCAGATTAAGAGTCCCCTTACCCCATACCAAAATACAACTTTCCATACAAACATAGTCTACGTTTTATTTCAAAACGACATGTCCGATTTGGGCAAAATTTTGTAATTTCAAAGATATTGCAATAATCTAGGTTTATAACTGGTTTCCGACGGTAAAAATATGAACTTGAAATAGAATATAGTTTTTTATATCATTTTTGACCATTAGTATGGGAAACTTCTAAATCGTTATATTTTCTTTCCAGTTCATAATTTTGGTATAGGAAACCAGTTATAACCCTAGATAATTGCAATTTCTTTACAATTACCAATTTTTACCGGAATCTGACATGTGGTTTCAAAATTAAACGTAGACTACGTTTGTATGGAGAAGTCTATGGTAAGGGGACTCTTAAGGGCTCTTACAGACGAGCGACAGTATGCCCGCAACACCTGTCGCCGACAGGTCAAGGAAAAAGCCCTAAGTCAACTATGCCCCATCCCACTGCTGGGCACGATCTTTGGTTTGTTTGTCCTTCAATAAGAAATAAATTAATCCTACATTTATGAAAAAAAAATTGATTTTGACTTTTTAACCTCAGGCTAAGCCTTAGCTTAAAAATATACTTTAAAACTCTGCAGAACTAGCTTGATTGTATTTTTATTGCAATTTATTTGAATAATCGAAAATTATGTAATAGTTCATATTTTGTACATTATGAACTCTCATTACAAAATGTACTTTTCGTACCAGTTGCTCAAAAAAGTCACATTCTATGGCACAAAAAACGAACATAACAATAGTCATTTTCAATCTGTTAAAAACAGGGAAAGAAAAATGTACTGAATTTCATTCAGCCTCTAGACCAAGAAAGAAAACAGGGAAAGAAAATTGTACTGAATTTCATTCATCCTCTAGGGGGAGAATGTGGTTTAAGTTTGGAATACTCACCGAAATGTATACTGAACTGAAATCAATTCTATATTGTAAAGCGTAAAAAAATAACGATTTTGAATCGACAACATGTATCCGCAAAATCCACAAAACCACTTAAATTTCATAAAATAAACAACTAAATCAAGCCATGTTATTGTTTGTTTTTTTTTTATAAATTAATTTACGGCTCTGGATACTAGTCCTTTAGAGCCCATCTTCATTTATCTCTTCTTCATTCCGAATCCTAACCCTAACTATACAACCGAAGGTTGGTATAGGTCCTTTGATTGCTTCAAGGGAATCCACTGGTTTTAATAGCCGATTGAGTGGCGGACGGCGTCCAACCGCAGTCCGCAAATAAATATCACTACAGCCGCACTATTACTGTCCACTTTAAACAATTTACATATTGTTCGTGAGAATAAGGTTTAAAACTACACCAATTTCATATTATGAAGTCCACTAGAATCTATTTGCAAAACAATTTAAAGCAAATTTCTACTGAACCCCTTGACTTCCCGCCAAAAACTCCCGTTATTGTTTAGTTTACACCAGCTGTTTAGTTTTCCAAAAAGAAAAAGCAAAGGGCCATTTGCGTCTCACACAAACAGCCTAGTTTTCTGTGTACCTATATTTAATTACAACGTAAATCATTTTGTATTTTTAAAGTATCTGGGTATAAATTAATTAATAAATGCTTATCTCTTGTTATTATTGTCTTTATTTTTTTCGCAAATGGTACGAAAAGTAGAGTATTTACCTCGGTGATAAAGCTGTCTTAGTCTTGGGTGAACTTAAATCCGTCGCTACACTCAGGACTCGTCCTAAATCCCTCGCTTCGCTCGTGATTTAAGTATTTAACACCCTCGCTTCGCTCGGGAGTAAACCTCGAGTCCTTCGATGCGCTCGCGATTTAAGTCGTCACCCGCGACAGAAGACACTGCTTTATCCCCTTGCGTAATAATCTACTAATTATAGTGACAAAATGAAAATTACTGAAAACTCAATTTTTCAACTTTTTAGAAGCCTACCTTATTATGCTTATATTAATTTATTCTATCATTCCTTTATTCTTCGTGCTAATATTATTATTTTAAAGTATTAATTGACAGGCTGCTTTTGCAACCCTGCTATGTCACTTTCAAACTGCCTAAGATTTATATTCTTATATTTGGCGGTTTTTCTATTTCAAGATTACTGTCTCACCTCACATCTTTTGTTCTTGCAGTGCAGGTAGAGCCTTGGGTTCAAATCAAAATGTTATTTCCAATATTTTTTTTTAAGATAAGAAATTAAACTTCAAATATCCACTTTGAAAATCCAATCCAAGGTGTGGACTGACCTTGGACTAGCTCTATACTTACTCCATGGCCACATTGCTACCGTCTATAACAACCATCCGGAGGCCTGACTTGTTTTTGATTTCCTTCTCCGGATTGTAAATGTTGCTGCCAATACTGTTCCGTGATGGAGCCTCTCCTAGGATGACTTCTCGGATATATGTGTCTTCCTGAGGCTCAGTACCTCGGTTGACTCTTACCTGTAACATTTTGTGTACACATAATAAATGACACTGATCACTTCAATTTGTTCAAATAACTAATAAAATAAATAGACATCATGTTTGACTAATAATTATGACAACAATGTAGAATACGTAGTACACAGAGAAAAGAAAAAATATGTATTCCCTACTTTCCAATAATCTGCAGAATTACTGTTATTAGTATTACGGGACTTACCGCGATTAATATCGTTTTTTGCCAGATATTTCGACGGCCCTTCTGCCATCATGGTCGCTGACCGACTGACGATACTAATAACAGTAATTGTGACCGTGAAACTCTAAAATCATATAATCTGCAGAATATTTTTTTGTCTACATACCTATAAAAATATTTTTAAATACCTATACAGAAATGCGCATCATTTGTCTACTCACCTTAAGACTTAAGTTTTCTTTAGAGGACCCAGGTACTTGACATCCATTAAAGATATTCTTGGTAATCAACTCCAATAACCTGCCTTTTTCGGAAGAATTCATTTTTGCTATCCCACTAACAAATTTCTGCATCTTATTATCCGTTTTCTTCTTTTTACTGTTCATATTAATTACTGTAACATCTGACTCTCCACTCAACGAGAGGCTTGCGTTACTTACGGATATAATGCTACAGTCTGGAGCATCAGTATTTGTGTTTACTAGATCAATTACCGTATTGTTTTTGCTACAATTTCCTTGTAATTCACTATTTGTTGTTAAATCAATTGTAACAAATGAATCGTCATTTATTTCTTTAGTAACATTACGGGTTTGTGATAATTTTGTATACGGAGTTGAGCACTTGATCGGGTTCATAGAGAATTTGGCAGGACTTTTGTTCGCATCAGATTTAATATTCACATCGTCTTCATCGTTAATGACGATTGTACTATCATTTCTGACCCGTTTTGATTGACTGACTACACATTCTTCTAATTTCCTTTTACTTCCATGACTTTCATTTTGATCAATAACTATCACCGTGTTTTCTTTACTCGTATCTAATGTTTCATCGAAAGTGTTATGTGATGTTGTAATAGATGTGTTGCTTTCAGAGCGAAGTTTTTGAAACAGTTTTTGGATTTTTTTGTTTGTTTTCCGACGTTGGGCTTTATGTTCATTTTGTGTTTTTGTAGAATTTATTATCAATGAATGATGAGATGAAGTTTTACTATTTCTACTGTTCCTTTTCTGTAAAGCAATATTGATTAATATTAATAACATTTGAGTTTGAAATAGGAATCTAATAAATTGTAATAAACTGGTACTTACTCTTGCCATCGCTGATATAAAAAACTACACAAACTTAAAAAAACACTGATAGGTACTTAATTCAGAATATCTAACTACACTATCTACAAAAACTAAATACAGAATATTGTAGTTGCATATTTAACAGTTCTATGCAATAAACTAGGTATCAACAGGACCACTAAATGGGTAATGGTAGTTACAGTTATTGTTTAACAAACATGTTTAGCACTGTAAATGCAATCTGTGAAAGCAATAAAGCTAGGTAGTCCCCGTAGTCTTTTGTTTAGAAAATAAAGATGGCTTGCAGGCACTTTGAATGAAGGTCCGACATCTGAGACAAGAGTTATAAAAAAATTACAATGAGATTACAACACTTAGAACAACCTTGTAAATACTGGTTTACAATATGCTCACGCATATTTTTAACATATGAGAATGCGTGTGAACACTTCGTTCCCTGTTGATTTATTGCAATAAAACTGAAAAATATGCAATTTATGTTGATAAACAACAGTATTTTTGGTAACTAACGGATAAACGTGTTATAGATGGTTTCCCCATGACACAGTTGGTTGACCTTAGTATTAAAAAGAATTACGATATATATTACACAAATTTATCTTCGTTTTTATCACAAATGCAGGTTCAAATGGATAATATTTTCGTCGAAAACAGGAAAGCGAAAACGGCAAAAAGAAGATGGCGGGCAAACGAACGACCAGTGTTGCCAGTATGACTTCCCAAAAAAGGACGGTTGGCTTTCTGAAAAGGTACGGTTTTTATCTTCATGGTACGGTTTTTTTTGCTGCTTCAAAGGAAAGCAAGGAATGCAGTCCATACATACAGCCAAGCAAGCCAAGTCTTATTTTGTTGGAAGAAAAATATTTTATTCGCATTAATCGAAATATTGAGAGAAATCGATGTTTTTTTTTGTTTTTTGCCATTTGTAGTTTTTAGTGAAAAAGAATTCTTCCATTAATTACGTAAGGAATTTTTAATATGAGTGAAAACATTAGCTGAGCATTTGTGAGCTGAAAGATTTACGGGTATAAAGAGTGTAAACAAAGCAAGCTGGAACCAGTTGAGCGATTTTTCAAACGCGGAGTCACTAAACTAACAGTTATTTGTATGATAAAACCATTCGTTTAGGTGACTCCGCGTTTAAAAAATGGCACTTCAGTCCTTGCGTAGCTATTACTCGGCTCTTACACGTGCTGCTTAGCGGGTGGCGGCGCGCCATTATACTTAAATACTATTACTTGACTTAACTAATAAGAAATCAGGAACTACGTTTTCGATATATCGATCGAGTTACTGAGTAACTTAACTTCACACCTACTCATGGATTTTAATATACAAATAATAATTAATTTGATCATATCTTATCATATTATTACATAATTTTTTTAAAAGGATTAAATTACGTGATATGTGTCGAGATTTGATGAGATTTCGCTTGACTATCCTGCCCCGCCACCTGAACACTCACGAAATTAATGAACGCCTCCTACCTAATATAAAAAAGTACGAAAAAGGTACGGTCTACACTGAGGTACGGTTGCAGTACGGTTGTGTGTTAAAAAGTACGGAAAACCGTACCTTTTGGTACGTTCTGGCAACGCTGCGAACGACATTGAATACGTCAAGAATACGTCAGTGACAGCAGACATCACTAGACTGACAGTGACAGATTTTGTTTTTTTTTTTTGCTATATTTTTACGCAAAGTTAAAAAAAACTAGTTCTATGTTTACGCATGGAACATGAACAAAACTAAAGTCTAATTTTTTATTCCGTAGAATTCTGACATCTCATAAGTGTTGCTACTAAAAAAGTTCTCCAACTAAAAAGGGAACGCGTATAAGGGCGATAAAAAATTTAATTCTTGATAAATTTTAATGTTTTACCAAGATACACTTGATACACTTTAAACTTTCCGGTATATTTAAAATGTTATAACATTTTTTAATACCGAATTATCAAAGTTATATTTTTAAGTAATTTTAAGTCAGCAGGTTATTTTTCTTTCCCTGGCATCACTCCCTACTAACTCATGTATCATCAACCTTTTTAGCCAAAAGCTTAATAAATATTTTTTTTCGTAATCCATGAAGCACAAAAATTAAAAAATAATGTATGCGGCCATCAGCTGTCACATCACGACTGTCACATTGATTGTTATATTTGTTATCTTTCTGTTAAGTTTTTTCTTGTTGAAAAAAACTTTTTTCTTAACTGATTTAGATTAAATTTGATATGGAGATAGTTTAAGAACCTGGAAAGGACGTATAAGCCATTCACCCACAAATTGACCGCGGTGGAAAGCTAATTGGATTTATTTGTATGTATGTTTGTTAAATAAAATAGTTTTCACAGTTGTTCGTATTTTATGTCGGTTATTCAACTGTTCCTGATGAAAATATTACTCGCTGTAAATCCCCTTTTGATTTGGAGCACTGCACTAAATTAAATGGTTACATTCACTAACAAATAAAATGTGTAGACTCAGATGTTCACACTCTTATTGAAATCTGGAATTTAATAAAAAAATGTGCCCGGCCAAAAAGGTTTATGATCTCTGATATGTCAAAAAATGACAGCTGTCAGAATTCTACGGAATTAAAAATCAGACTTTAAAACTTAGAAGTCCAGCCAACTTGCATCCCCTGAATCCTGTGGATATCATTGCCGATCCTTATTTTCTGGACTATCACCAGGTGCCGCACGAACTCACAGACACGTTCACAGCACAGCACTGGATGAAAGTTACGCTAGTATACACGATGATTTTTTATTGGTTCTGAAGCCGAAGGCCACTTCATAGGCATCGTTAGTAAGACCTAATTAGCTGGTCAAAATAAAAATTCAGAAACAAAAAATGTTGACTAAAACTCGAAAGTAAAATTGTGAGGTCAATTAGTAGTACCGCCGCCATACACCGCCCGCCGGCCAGCCGGGGTCATCGACATTTCGCAGTAGGCGGCCGGCGTATAACTACGTGGTCTCGATCGAAAATCATTTACCCAACTTTTTTATCTTATGACATACAGAAATTTGGATTACGTATATGGATAGAGGAATTTATTTACTATACGACTTTTTTTTTTTTCCAAAACCAATGAAAAGTCAGCGTGTATAGTACTCTGCTGTGATGAAAGTAACAAAATTGCATTTTTTTTTTGCAACCTGTAATAAATCGAACCACAGACTATACTAGATCACTATAGCACAGAATTAATAATAGTATTACATAACTATAGTACAGTCATGCATGAAGTTAGTTAGGAGTAGGTATAATAATTATACAATAACATTCAAAAAACAAAAAATACGACATTCCTATACAAATTGCCCAGGTGGCTGCTTTCTTATGGAAATGTCGTTTTTTTTTGAGTTTGACTGTTATTTTAATTTCATTGTGGTTCTATTTATTACGGGTATGTCCCTTCCATGTTGTATATACGTTGCCAGCAGTGAATGCTATTATCTATAACTATAACCATGATAAGTATTCGGTGATGTGATGATGGGTGGGTGGTGAGTGAGACTGATTAGTGTACCTAGAGTAGTAGGTAGGTCAAGTCATAAGTATTATGTATTCTGTCATTATGTGTAGGCCATGTATTCCTATCGGGTGCGCATTGTCTGACATAACTTTTTAACTCATGTCATCGGAAGTCCGAAAATATTTCTCATACCATTTTAAATCATTATGATCATTCTTCATAAAAAATTGAAATAATAATGATTTTAAACTATAATCATCGGAATTCATAATATCACTAACCTCCGATGATAGAATAAAAATGTATGAATAAAAAAGTATGAAGAATAAAATTATGAAGAGTGATGATTATGAACACAAAACGGTAGTAAGATAAAGAATATCATTTAGAATTTTATGAGAGCCAATATGGACCCATTCCTATCAAACATGAAGTTACAAAGACACTCAGAAAAGTAGATATCCTTCATTTGATAAAAATCCCAACTTTGGTTCGACTTGTACGTAGTATATTATTACTCTGTGGTTCTACTTATTAAAAGTCGCTGCAGCTGCGTTCCCACGCGGTTGGATTTTTCGGATTGTACTGAATATAGTACTAACTGATTTGTATCATTTTGACTGCCAGTCTGACTGACTGACTGTGGACTGATCATACTTGGAGTCGTCACGTCGTCCACTCGGAATTTTTGGATAAATAGTACCCTATGTCCTTCACCGAGTCTCAAACTATATCCATACCAAATTACATCCAAATCGGTTCAGAAGTTAAAGCGTAAAGAGCTAACAAACAAACAAATATATACTCACTTTCACATTTATTAAAGCTGTCGGTACCAATTTGCGAGAAAATTAATGGAGTAGCAGGCTCATGTAATGGCCCCCTGTCAACATAATACGGGTGACGGCAGGGTCTGAAAAGTATAATTGTAATTAGTCCGTCTTTTAGATTATCCAAAAATAATGGACTTGTAATTTTCAGTTTGCGAAAAAAATAAAAATTCACAAAGATACGGAGCATCAAAGTTCCGGAGTGGGGGCTTGCGACGTCACACTTATGTAAAAATTGTACCCAGCCGAGACGTCACGCGAAATTTATAAGCGCTGTATCTTTGTCATTCTTGGTTTCTCAAAAAAATACGTGTACAATATTTTTTAATAATCTAACTGATGGACCATAAATATGTTTCCATTCGTCTTGCCTATTTTAATTGAATATGAATAAAACAAAAAACAACTTGGTCTCAATTTTTAAGTATTTATTATTCTTTGACTATTTCTATTTCATAAATATTTTAAATTGTAAAACATCCCTACTTCTACGTCCACTAAGTAAATCACCACAGTAAAGCTGCATGAACTCTATTTAATTACATGTTTTATGTTAAACCGTATACCTAACTGATCACAATAATATTTTTATTGGGTTTTAGGCATTTAAGATGCAGTACTAATAATGCTCAAACTAAATAATAAATGGTAAAAAAATACCACGTAAGCAGGGATAGAACCAGCGACCTTATCATCGGGACGGGTCATTTCATTTCATTTATTAAGGGTCCCCCGACCCTAGACTTCTCCATACAAACGTAGTCTACGTTTAATTTTGAAACCACATGTCAGATTCCGGTAAAAATTGGTAATTGTAAAAAAATTGCAATTATCTAGGGTTATAACTGGTTTCCTATAGTAAAATTATGAACTGGAAAGAAAATATAACGATTTAGAAGTTTCCCATACTAATGGTCAAAAATGATATAAAACACTATATTCTATTTCAAGTTCATATTTTTATGTCGGAAACTAGTTATAAACCTAGATAATTGCAATATCTTTGAAATTACAAAATTTTGCCCAAATCGGACATGTCGTTTTGAAATAAAACGTAGACTACGTTTGTATGGAAAGTTGTATTTTGGTCTAGGGTCGGGGGACCCTTAACACATAGGATACTCACGGCTGTGGACGCAATTCAAATGTTATTTCTATTGTGTCTGGCCGAGTGTCCTGCAATGTGTTAATCGCTAACATGTTGCATAAGATAACGAAATATTGGTGCAGTAATACAATACATGTACCCATTTAGGGTGTGGCGATACAAACATGGATAAAAATTATTAACAACATCAGTAGATTACAAAGTAAACAGTAAATAAACATTATTATAGGTAACCTTTAAATAATGATCAAATTTTTGAATTTTACGAGATCAAAATATACTTAATTAGTTTTAAAGTATAATAAATTTGTCAGTTCCTAACAAAAAATGTTCAATCCCCGCTTTCTTATTTCATTATTTAGTTTGATCACAATAATTTACAAGTATCTCCAAAATTAAACTAGTGAGCTGGAATTATCGTTTAAAGTTATGCATGAGCAAGTACCTAACTAATTACCATACCTCTAAGTATACAATGTCTACAAAATATACTGAAACTTTTAAAGGGTATATCAGCCTATGATAAAAATATCTAGAACCCAATGGTCTGGCCAGGGATGATGGCAAGAGGCCGGACGGAACGAAAAACCTTAAAAGGCGCAAATATGTAGACATCGGAGAAAACTACATATTTGAGCCTTTTGGGGTAGAGACTTTTGGTCCGTGGGGTCCTTCTGCCCATAGTTTATTTCATATTATTTCTAAACGTTTATTCGAGGTATCCCATGACCAAAGGGCTGGTAACTATCTGGCTCAAAGAATCAGCATTGCCATACAACGTGGCAATGCTGCCAGCCTTTTGGCCACGTTGTCGAGGGGTAATATTTTAGTGGGACTACATAATTTGTAATTTTTAGTTTTAGTTTTAATTTAAATTTTAATAAGTTTGTATAGTTTGAATTTAAGTTTAATTTAATTTTTTTTTCCAATAGATGTTATTCCCCAAGTATATATACATGCGTATATATTTTTTGTTTTGCATAGAAAATAGGGTCAGCTGAATTAAGAACTAGGTTCTTGTCGGTGAAGTATTTTCCATATCTCCCTGTTTTTGACTTGACCTTCCTAATAGGTACTACAGGAATTTTGCCTTTTCTTTTAGTTCAGCCATGTACTTACGACCTTCTTGGTCTTATTTTTCCTGTCTTGGCTTCCACTTTTCCTTCCATGATGTTTTTATGAAGTTTTTATGCCACATAAGGTGGCAAAACATCTTTCCTCATCATATCAGCCAAAGGACATCCACTCCTGGACATAGGCCTTCCCCAAAGATCTTTCCTCGTCTTATCTCTATTGTATGCATTAGATACCGTTTTGTTTGCATTGACAAGTACCAGCGTTTCCTAAGTATTATATTTCCTAAGTAGTATTCTGGGAGTTACCGCGATTAATATATTTTTTTGCCAGATATTTAGACCGCCGCGAAACTCTAAAATCATATATAGGTAGGTTTTTTTCTCGATCCCCACGCAAAACGGGACCGGCAAATCGGGCCTAATTGCGAAAAATTATTCTTGAAGTAAAAAGTAGGTACTTTCTTGTTGGTTTTTCTCTCTGTTTAGCTTATTTTTTCCATTCCGCCTCCAACACCACATTTCAAAGGCTTCCAGACGTTCCCGATCCGTTTGGTTCATTGTCCATGTCTCACAACTGTATAGTGTGACAATATTTTACGTGACAGTTTCGAATTAAATATACAACGTGCATGGGACATAACTGTAATAAATTGAACTAAGGGCTATACCGGATCACTATACAGTAATCCTTAATCCTATTTCTTGAAACGCTTCGTCCATTATCATTTCTAATTGATCGCTACTTTCAGCCACAGCTGCTATCTCATCAGGATATCGAATAAAGTAGACAGCTTCCCCTTTAAATTTATCTTCGTAGATCTTGCACTCTCTAATTTTAATAATGACGAGGACAACCTTATGCCTAACTCCTTTTTAGGGCAAAAACGGGACCCTTATAGATTCGTCATGTCTGTCTGTCTGTCTGTCCGTCCGTATGTCACAGCCACTTTTTTCCGAAACGATAAGAACTATACTGTTGAAACTTGGTAAGTAGATGTATTCAGTGAACCGCATTAAGGTTTTTACACAAAAATATTAAAAAAACATAAATTTTGGGGGTCCCCATACTAAGAACTGAAACTCAAAAAAATATTTTTTATCAAACCCATACGTGTGGGGTATCTATGGATAGGTCTTCAAAAATGATATGAGGTTTTTTTTATATTTTTTTTCTAAACTGAATAGTTTGCGCGATAGACACTTCCAAAATGGAGAAATGTGTGTCCCCCTCCCCTGTAACTTCTAAAATAAGAGAATGATCAAACTAAAAAAAATATATGATATTCATAACCATGCAAACTACCAGCGAAAATTTGTTTGAACGAGATCTAGCAAGTAGTTTTTTTTAATAGGTCAAAAATCGTAAACCGCCATTTAATTTTCATTTAATCAACTCAAATATAAAAGGTAAAATAAAACATACTAAGAGATTTTTATGTTATGTTACTTGCTGCTACGGAACCCTTCATGGGCGAGTCCGACTCGCACTTGGCCGCTTATTTAATATTATTTGAATTTGTAATAACTTTTTGTTTTTTATTTTTGGTTCTTAAATCATATAATCTACATCAATAATTTTTTAAAGAAAAATATAATCAAGTAATCGACGAAGCATGTTGCGGATATACTTTTGCACTTTTTTGACGAAGCATGTTGCTCATTAATATTTATGAGAATGTAAAAGTTGCTTGCATTTTTTCTAAAAGTCGAAATATTTTTTAACAAGTAATTTTTACAATTTTTTTAAAAAAAAAACTTTTGTCTAAAATGACGTACTTAAAAGTTTATTAAGACGAATCAAATGAGCCCAATGCGTCGTTTCATTGCAGAGTTCCTATAACCATCTTCTGATTCCATCATCAGATCAACTCCATGACATCATAATTTTGCATTGTCACGCAAGATACCTACGTGTGCGTGCAAAATGTCCGCTCAATCGAAAACCCGGAAGTGTGTCTTTAACTTGCAAGATTTTGACGTGACAACGTCTTATAAATTTTTGCCGGGTGACACTTCAAGAAACTGCGTTACGCTCCGCTCACGTTATGCGCTCACAATGAGAGCGAGTGAGAGGCACGCGTCCCTTCCACTCGGGCATGGTTAGCCCGCCTAAGAGCGAGAGAGACAGACATAAAAAGTCGTTGTCACGTAAAACTTTCGCCCGTATACCGACTTTACAGGCAACCAATTTTTTTATTACACAAAGACCAACAGCCAACGGGATAGATACTTTATTTGGTGCATTTTACAATACCTCGGCGAACATTCTGCGATGAAATTGCAGACTGTTCTAAAAAAGGAGAGGTAAAAAGTACCAGTAGCCGAAGGGCATGTATGAAGAGATTGATGAAAAGAGGTTTGTCAGGATCGTAGCAAGTGGTCCATAGTCTCTGCCTACTCCTGTGGGAAACAGGCGTGATACTATGTATGTATGTTTTAGTTTTTTTATATTTTACTGTTCATTCCTCGACATGGACCTTAATATACCCCTAGAATTGTTTCAGTATACTTTGTTAGACTCAGGATATTGCGAACTAATAGAACTTACATAGATAATTTGGCCAAATAATTTATAAATGCAACAAACATTATTACATTATACTTAGGTATTACAGGTATTAACTACATCAAAATATGTACTTAGTTATGTCTTGTAAATGGGTGTTACATTTTCAGTAACCTTTTTTTAATTTTATCCTAATTCACAATGAATATTGTAAAAATTTTAACCAGGGAGAATTCATGCAGAACAAACAATTTATATTTAATATTTAAGTAAGTAAGTACATGTTCTAGATATTTACGAACATAATCGCAGAACTATTGTTGTAAGTATTTTGTTTATCTTACAACGCATGTTTATTGTAATTAACAATAAAATTTTAGATTTTTATCCTATAATCCAAGTCTGCTTTGTGTTATACATATGTAATCAAAGAATAAATGGACATACCTATTTCATAATAATGCATTTACAGCCTCATAAATGGTTTTTATTTACAAATAAAAAATTAATTGTGTAAAGACTAAGAAATAACTTAGTGGACCTCGTCGTGTTGCGGACAAAAACGGAACTAAATATAACACGGAATTAAACCGAAACGGTAGTAGAAGTGGCGCCCTCATTTGAAATAAATTGTTTAAAAGTATGGCGATAATTAAAAATTTGATTGCTAACAATCTGTAAAAAGACCTTTAAATTATTTTTTGAATAACCTTTGAAAGTTTTATTGATAATCCGTCTTTTTCAAAATTCAAAATTCAAAAAATTCAAAATTCTTTATTTTTCTCCACAATCTTACATATTATTACATAAAATATATTAATTCGTTGACATGGTTAGCAGAAGATTGTGAGAGACTGGTGTCTGAACTAAGCGAAGCTTGTATCTCAGAGCACCAGACCCTCCACATTTGGAGGAAACTTATTAAATGTCTAGTTTTAAAACGAGTTTTTGTGACCGCTTTTGGCGAAAATTGGTTAGATGGACTAACGCAATTACTTTCAAAAGTTATTCATAAAATAATTTAAAGGTCTACAAATTGTTGGATGCCATTTATTTACTATCACCATATTTTATTTTAAACAATTTATTTAAAAACACACCCGGTGGCGCCATCATTTCAGGCCCACTAACATAGTTGTTGATCTTTACTCGTAATGATGATGTTCATGTTCTATATTACGAAGATCAAACTATTTACGACCTACTTCTACTAAGATAACTATTTAATTACTTGAATGAGTATTATCTATATTTACATTATAACCTATATTGACTTATACTTATTGAGTATTATTTTTACTCGACTGCTAAGGAAGGGTAATATTTTTTGACATGATCTATTTAAAACCTGTCTAAACATAACTGTTATTATAATATTAGCAAGATCGAGAGTTAGTAGAGCCATCGTTTTTAAAAGGATTTACTACTTATATTTAGATTTCCATAAGGTAGAACTTACGTTAGTAATTATATTATCTTTGCTAGTACAGAAGATTTGGTCTTTAGACATTATGTTCTGAATTTATTATGTCAATTATTCCTTTAATTCCGGGGTCCAGTGGCGCCGCCATTTGAAATAAATCATTTAAAAGGAAACGGAGATATCATTCAAAATTGTGTCTTGGTCAAGCCCTAGATAACCCTTAAAACTATTTTATGAACTACTGTTTATAATTTAAAGTGCGAACGTGAAGCTTTTCTACGCACATTAGCTAAAAGTGGCCGTTTTTCGCAAATGTGCGTAGAAAAGCTTCACGTTCTCACTTTAAACTACAAAAAGTAGTTTAAAAAATACTTTGAATGGATATCTAGAACTTGACCAAGACACAATTTTAAATGATATCTCCGTTTCCTTTTAAATGATTTATTTTAAATGGCGGCGCCACTGGACCCCGGAAAATTTGGGTAGGTATGGCTATAACCGCGAACGACGCAATTTATCCGACTAACATTGTCGGGCCCATTCCGCGAATGTCGGATATTTCTGACAAAAAAAATCTCGCTTGGCACATAACTTAGGTACGTAACCATATCCGTTTTTGGTGGGCACGACAAATGATATAAAGTCTCGCGGTGAAAGGGTTAATATCTCAATTTCCTACATTTTTCGAAACTGATTCAAATTCTACGAATAATAATTATTATTCGTAGGTCTTATTATAAAACGCAGACTAACTTTGTTACTAGGTTTAAACCAATATCCGATCACACAAAGTTGACATTTTCAGATGAGACAGTGGCGTATTACTAGATGTCAACTTGATTTGGTCGGATAATGGTTTTAACCTAGTAACAAAGATAGTCTGCGTATTATAATAAGACGGATAAAGTATGGCAGTGAAAGGGTTAACTTAAAATCTCACCTACATCTTTAGATACTGTCTCAAAATTTCATGCCAGAGCGGCAGGCGTAAAGTTAATAGGGTTTATATGAATTAAGAGATCATTTACACGTATAAACTTCCATCGTCTTCACGCAAGTGTTGCACTCCACCCTGCAACACCAGTGGAACTTGCAGCCACAGCGTTCCCTGATGGTGATCCGTTTGGTGTTGTACCCTCGTCCGCAACAGAGCAGCGGACAGCCGTCTATGCCCGCTGAAGTCCTGTTACATTCCCGACCATATGTGCCTAGGGAACCCTGAAAGACAGACTTAATTTTAACTTTATAAATTTGTAATGTTATAGAAATTGCAATTATCTAGGGTTATGATTGGTTCCTACAGTAAAATTATGAACTGGAAAGAAAATATGTATACGGAAGTAGATAGAAGTTTCTCATACTGATCGTGAAAAATGATGTAACATACTATATTCTATTTCAAGTTCATATTTTGACTGTGAAAACTAGTTATATGCCTAGTCATGTGCAATATCTTTGAAATTACAAAAAATCACTAAAATCGGGCATGACGTTTCGAAATAAAACGTAGACTACGTTTGTACGGAAAAGTGAAGTTTGGTCTAGGATAGACTCATAAGTGATTTAATTTAAAGATACTTCATTGAGATAGTGACTGAAAACTTACATAAGGAAATATTTGTTCTGAGACTGAAGGGTGTTTTTAGGGTCCCGTACCCAAAGGGTAAAAACAGAACCCTATTATTAGCATTATATTGTCTGTCCGTTTGTCACCAGGCTAGCTATCACGGTTCTGTATCCCATAAATCGTGATAACTAGACAGTTTAAATTTTTACAGATAATGCATTTCTGTTGTTGCTATAACAACACACACTAAAAACAGTGTAAATGAAATATTTAGGGAGGGCTCTCATACAACAAACGCGATGTTTTGCCGTTTTTTACTTGATATTAATAATAGCCAGGTAGACGCATGAAATATTAGTATTAATAGAAATATTAGTATTAATAGTAGTTTATCTTATGTAGTAATTATTAGTATTTATCTATATTTATTACGATACCCAACTATTTTTCTTTTTTCTATCCCATTATTTTACACCCACATAAATTTCTCTAACAACCCAAAGGTTGACTGTTAGATAATGCTTTTAGCATTAAGTCCGCCTATTGTGCCATACAAATTGTATTTTGTACAATAAAGGTTAAATAAATAAATAAATAAATATTTACAGAATTTTTAGTTGCATATTCAGTTTATCAAATAATATATCAAATGAATACTTAAATTAAAATTAAATAAATATTAAAGGGGACACTCAAACAATAAACGTGATTTTTTATAGATAGTAAGGCCCCTCGTGTGCGAGTCCGACTCGCACTTGGCCGGTAATTGTAAGTACATATTAGAATACCAATAGTAAGAAATATTCGACAACTAGGTACTTAAGTTAGTAGATTTCAACTATTAAATGATACATACATATAGTTCAAAAGGACATATAGTGCGTAGACTGTCGCATGTCAGCGCGCTGAGAAAGGCGGTATCGGCTTTTTTAAAGACGTGGCTTTTATGAGGCCGACGATATTATTAACACAAATTAGACGAATTTGCCGTGCGCTTTTCGGCAGAATAGAATTAGGCACTCCAAGTCCTCCCGTGGACAAGCTAAACAAAGCTTATAAACATCAATGAGACCTCTCCAACCCATCTGGCCAGCGAGGAGAGTGTTGGCCAAAGTCCTCTCACTGCTCTGACCAAGTATGGCTTTGATAGTACAGAGTGGATCGTGCTCCTGCAGTGGAGACAAAAAGACCTGGTGATGATGGTCGAATTTAACAGTACTAAGCGGTGGAGAGGACCATTTCTGGCATACTAGAATATTTTACATTAAGGTACCTAATTTATTCTTACCATGGATTCATTCCTGATGCAGTAATTAGGTGATTCTTCGAGATAAACGAGATCTTGAGCAGTTGGCAGGCTGTAGTGTGGATTGCTTAAGCGCAGTTTGCCTCGTCGGGATACCTTCACTTCAGTGGCTCCGTCATATTTATCACGAAGGTAGTCGCCTGGAAATAGAATAGTAAGTAATAGATGTTAGGTATTACAATAAAAACAATCACGAGTCAGATTCAGATCAGATCAGAAGAGTCGGAGCTAATTATTATTATCCGAAGTGAAGTGGATTTTATGACTCCGGAAAATGCTCATCAGGCTAAACAACTTTTGCTAAGGCGTCATTTTTATATTTCTTATAGTTTTACTGGACCATTATAGTTCTGCATCAGTTGTTCTATTTGCCAAAATCAATTATACCCTATATGTTGCCCAGCCTTAACAGCTATAAAAGTATTATAGTCCAGACAAACAGACAGACATTTTGTTTTAATTCTTACTCTATTACCATGTCTCCATCGCCCCAAATATTTTTTTTTGGAAATATATTTAATGTACAGACATTTTTTTTTACTGTTTTATCATATGTATAGATAGATGATAGCTGTTTTTTAATAAGAAACGATTTTTATACAATACTAGGAAACAGGGTAACTTTGATAACGGATAATGGGTGCTTTTTATTTATTATGTCCATATGTTTATAATTAGTTTTTTTTTTTAAATTTCAAAGTCATCCTATACTAACAACTCAATACTAACAACCTATTTTTTTTACCAAAAAGCATCTTATAAATGACTGCCATTAATTAAACAATTAAAACTACCCACCAATTAATTTCTCAGCTACCAGGGCGCCATAACCCGCAGGGGGTAATGGTCACTCATTAACTGTTCAGAGGACGTTGAACAAAGCTTTCTGATTACCAAGTCAATCACAGTAATAGACTTGGTCTTTGAGTTCATTGCTTTTTGCTTGCGACTGATAGCTGGTCAGTTAGTTAATAGTTAAGTACCTACGTACATTCAAAATTCTATTGTTCTGTTTGGACCACTTTCATTGTGTGGAAAGAAACTATTTTAAACAAAAAAAAAACAATATTATCCTTACTTATAATGACGTTTATTTATACTTAACTAACCTCCTAAGTAAGTACCTACTACACAGAATAATTAAGCTTACTTTTAGTCGTATTTAAAAACAAAATACTTAGAAAAAAGGTTGACCTGACATGTTGAGAGTAGCTGCACTACCTCAACACTCCGCTTATGAGGTGTGCAAAATCTTCTTTGCTAAAATACCAAATGGGTTTTTAAAATCCTAATAAATCTATTTGCCTACTAGGTCAAGAATCATGCGAGTAGGTAACCTAACACCTATCTTATATATAAGATATAATGTCTAACCAAGGGGGTTAGACATTATATCTTATAATTTTTATTAGTTATTAAAAATAATAATCGTTTACTAAACTTCTTTTAGTTACAATATGTTTGGTCTCGTTCTTACTATGTCGAATTTTGAAAAGAGTGAAAGGGACTGAATATGTTTTTACTTAAATAGGTTTAGCAAACGGTTGTTTATTTCTATGTACTTAGGTATATTGTAAGTAAGTAGTAAGTTGTAAGTATATTGAACAGGAAACTTATTAACTTGTCACATTAACTATCTAACCGTAACTATTTTACATTTTAGGTTGGGTGGTCTTTACCACCCAACCTAAAATGTAAAATAGTCACTAAATTACAAAGCGCAGTAAAAATTAAAACTATAATAAAATTCAAATTTAGAATCCATTCCGTTTCAAATAGCGAAGCGACGCCGAGCGGTGAGATCGTAAAACGAATGTAGCCTTTTAATAAACCGTACATATGGAAGTTAATTTTATTATTTTATTTCTGAACGCGACTTCGTCAATGGTAGGTTTTAAATGGAAACAATGAATTACGTTTAGTTTCACTTTACTACTCATATTATGAATAATAAAAAGGTTTTTATGTTCATTTTCGTATTAAAAAGATACGAGTATATCCACGCCTCATTCACGCATATTTAATTATCATGTTTCTTTAATCAACTTTTAATATCAGTATCGATTTTGGAGAAAATGCTGCAGTGCAGTTTGTTGCCGCTTCTTCTGTACTTGTGCTTAGGAAGAGGTATAGATATATAGAATAAACTTAGCTGTAATGATCTGACGTCAACAACTACATTAAATCGAAAGAAAAATTGTCAATTATTTAGTGTTACAAATATCCAAATTTAAATAAATTATTTTTGACTTTGCCTAAGTATACTTCAGCCATTCGCCGAAAATGCGGTTTGAATATCTTACTATCCTACTAATATTATAAACGCGAAAGTTTGTAAATGGATGGATGGATGCATGTTTGTTACTCTTTCACGTAAAACTACTGAATGGATTTTAATGAAACTTTACAATAATATAGCTTATACATTAGAATAACACATAGGCTACAATTTATAAAGATATTGTGTGATAAACCTGTACATACGAAGTCACGGGCACTAGCTAGTACATTAGTTATATGACCAGAAGGTCTTTTTGATCTCGTTCTAAAATGTGACTTTGATTTTGAGTTTGACCAAAGCTGAACTTACCAATTTCCCTGAGCGTTGCCAGTTGCTGCCAGCATGTGATCAGACTGCATGACCCTGATACCCCATGACATTTGCACGTCACACGGGATTTTTTTATCACGGCCTGAAAAATATATAAAAATGTGTATAATGTGCCACGAAAAAAGATGATGAACCAAGATGACGTTAACTGCCATGACAGGTGGGAACCTTGGTTCACCAACATCTTATACGTGCCTTCTAAAGCACGGAGGAGCTCAAGAAAATGTACGGCTCTTGGTAACCCATCCAAGTGCGGATCACGCCGGGTGTCGCTTTACGTGCGAAAGCGCTAGTAATACGCAGCGAACTCCTCGGTCTCACAATTATACCAGGATATAATAAAATGATTGAAGTCTGGTGTGCTACAATCGTCGAGGAGTTATGTTATGAGCTTTTTGTTGAGTTGACAACCTTCGAAAGGGATAAGTTTAGGCCATAAAAGTAGCGTTTTGTGAACCTAGGTATATGTACAGTTCTCTCTACCGTACTTATAATATGTGAAAACATTTTTGGAGCAGTTCTTTCCATAGCTTAAATAACATTTTCTACTGAATGATACAACAATATACTAAAATAAGTAAGGCATGATAAACAAACTGAAATTAAATCTTTTTTAAACCCCGACAAAAATAATGTGTATGTATAAGTAATGTGTTATAAGTTTGTCTGTTAGTCTTTGTCATCGTAGCTCTCGACCAGATGGACTGATTCTGTGGTTTATCGATGTGTTTTTTTTTACGTAAAAGCAAGTTTCCTTGCGATTGTGGTGTGTAATGGAAATCGGTTCAGCGGTTCAAAAGTTGGGGCTTTTTTAATTTTCGTGGCAAATAAACTTGTTCAACTTAGTACATCTGTAAAAAGTGTAAAATAGCTTCCGTATATTGAAATGATGTTTATTTTGAAGTTGTTTATTATCATGTACACTAGGACTTGTCCTTACAATATTTGCATATACTTGGTTAAATAAGACCTTGTATTTTAAAGACTGAAACCATACCGACACAACACTCGCCCGTTTAGTGGCCCAACTCGTAAGTAAGCTACTTATCCGATGTAATGCGAGGTTTATTGGCAATGAAGCTTAGCTCGGTTGGATTATTTTGTTAACTCCACAAATATCTTGAACCATTATTGCTAGGAGCTCAGTGGACTAAGTTCGCACTTTATTTGCGTTAAGTTAAACAACGCAGAACCAGATTATGTTAAAATTTGTTGAAAAACGTTGTATGACAAAGTGTTATTGTTCATTACAAGTCTCGGTTCGATAGACGCGCACTTCGCCCGTTTGTGTGTCGACCTGCCGTGACTGTAATGAATTTTAATAATTTACCACACTTGTATCATAAATACAAAAAACAAAATCATTTATTTAACAAGAAATTTAATACACTGTATGATTAACAATGATTCCCGCACTAGGCACAAGCCTGTATCGCGGGAAATCAGAAGGATTAACAAAAATAAGCACTTATGCATTTAAAGGACGAGCGGCGGGGAAAATTTAAGTTTTAATCTAAAAACAAAGTAAAAAAAAATGAACGTGCATTAAATCTAGCGCATTTGAATAAAGAAAAAAAAATACAAAAATGTTTACTTATAAAATATTCTGATTAATATAAAATAGAAACATCAGCTTAAGAAAAACAAAATATACTCAATTATGAAGGGGGAGGGGAACGATGTGTGTGTTGCAAGAGGGTGTGTGTTTGTGTGTGTGTGTGTGATGTTGTGGATATGAGTGTTTATTTATATGATCCTTTTTAGCAGCGATTCAGTCTCATCATAATTTAAGGTCTACATATATAAACTCATCATCATCATCATTTCAGCCGCATAAGGGTCCCCCGACCCTAGACCAAAATACAACTTTCCATACAAACGTAGTCTACGTTTTATTTCAAAACGACATGTCCGATTTGGGCAAAATTTTGTAATTTCAAAGATATTGCAATTATCTAGGTTTATATTTAGTTTCCGACGTAAAAATATGAACTTGAAATAGAATATAGTGTTTTATATCATTTTTGACCATTAGTATGGGAAACTTCTAAATCGTTATATTTTCTTTCCAGTTCATAATTTTACTATAGGAAACCCAATATAACCCTAGATAATTGCAATTTCTTTACAATTACCAATTTTTACCGGAATCTGACATGTGGTTTCAAAATTAAACGTGTACTACGTTTGTATGGAGAAGTCTAGGGTCGCCGGACTCATAATGTCTACAGCTGGACAAAGGCCTCTCCCAAAGATATCCAAAATGACCGATCAACAGCGACCTGCATCCAGCGCTTTCCAGCGACCCTGATCACGTCATCTGACCACCTTGTAGGTGGGTGCCCTACGCTTGCCAGTACGCGGTCGCCATTTAAGAACCTTTTTGCCCCATCGGCCATCAGTTCGTCGCGCTATGTGTCCCGTCCACTGCCACTTCAACGAGCTTGTCCGCTGGGCTATGTCAGTGACTATTGTTCTCCTACGGATTTCCTCATTTCTCATTCGATCACGTAGAGAAACACCGAGCATAGTCCTCTCCATAGCGCGTTGAGCGACCTTGAGCCTTCTTATGAGACCCATAGTAAGGGACCACGTATCATAAACTAACTACTTATAATATTGGTTTTTAAACTGTTCAGAACAATCTCAGAGCCTAAAGTTACTTGGCGAGAGTAAATGTATGCATGTATGTACGTATGAAAATGCCTTTTCACCGCGAACCAAACATTGTCGAGCCCGAGCGTCGGATATTTCCGACAAAAAATTACTGCTCGTATTGCACATAACTTAAGTATTCACTTCACATCCCTTTTTGGTTCATCATTCATAAATTTAAGGACTAGGTTCTTGTCGGTGTTCTCTTTTTGGTTGTAGGTATTTATTTCAGACTAGAGGCAGCGCACGGCTTCGCCCGCGTTAATCACTCGAGTGACGTCGCAGGCGTGATGCAATATAGCCTATAGCCTTCCTCGATAAACGACCTATCCAATACAGAAAGAATTTTCCAAATCGGACCAGTGGATCCTAAGATTAGCGCGTTCAAACAAACAAACAAACAAACAACTTTATATATAAGTATGGAAGTATGGATTTGCCCATGCCTCGCGCTGGGGGCACGACAACTGATATAGGGTCTCGTGGTGAAAGTGTATTCGTACCCGTCTTCCAGCTTCGTTGTTATGTCTGTTCATCAGCTGCCTCCCCTGCTCCCGGCTGCCCCGCTTCACCTTCCGCTCTCGTTCACGGATGTCCACGAAGCCCTCAGTGAATCTGTGCAAAGAAAGATATCTGTATTGGTCAGGAGTCAGGACTAAGGCAAATGGACTTTGTCTTTGGAAAATGCTCATTAGGCTGAACAACTTTGTCTAAGGCGTCATTTTTATATTTCTTATAGTTTAGCTGAACCATTATGGTTCTACATCAGGTGCGCCATTTTCCAAAATCAATTGTATCCTATGTATATGTTGCCAAATCAAAGCGGTCTTTTTCAAATTATCCTGAGTCTCGGATGTTTGTTTATCTACATAAGTATTTGTTATAAAATATAGTATCGTTGGGTTAGTATCCCATAAAACAAGTCAACTTACTTTGAGGCTAGCTCAATCTGTTTTTTTTATTTAAGGTGAAGCCAAACGAGCCTAATTTTGTGAGTTGTAAGTCGCAGAAAATAAGTTGCGAAATTTCTGCTGCATTCGGTTTAATACAAAAAGGCAGTTTGTGCCAAACGACGACGCAAAATGAGTTATCTTCCGACTAATAACTGACTGAAAATACGCGACTCACAACTCACAAAATTACGCTCGTTTGGCTTCACCCTTACTTTTTTATTTATTTATTTATTTATTACTTGCTCAAAAAAATTGTTTATAGGTAAAAAGTCACCCTGTATACTGGAGTGGAGACTGAAGTTTTGCGGAAAGCTTCGAAACAAAGTTGTTTCTAATTATTTATGCTGCCCCTGGTACTGGCAGCTTTTCCGAGCGAAAGAACGAGAAATCACGTGGAAAAGGGACAGCTTTTCCGAGCGAAACAATACACACGCGGAAAAGGGACAGCTATATATCTACATACAACGCCGCATTCACCCTGCTACGCCCACCGCCACGAAAAGTCTACGAAGCGCAGTATTGATTCGTAGCACTTACTTTACGTATGCAAAGATGAACCTTAAAGCAATAACGATAAGTTTTATTATGCTTTGAGCATTGTATTTAAGGGTGCGTTGGTGAAATAGACCTATTGCTTATACCAACTCCTGGTATCGAAGTTCTGAATATAGAATATAATAAATGGTTTAAATACCAGTATTGTATTTTAAATCAACTAACTATTATAAAAATATGATAAAATTTTTCTCTTTAACTTCAATTTTTTTTGGGCATAATTCTCGGCATTGATTTGCTGTAATACACATACATAACTACACCCGGGTGGGGAAGTATAGTTAGAAAGAGAGGCGGATTAAGAGCCCTCTTTCATTTATGCTTTCCTAGTAAGCGATAACGGATTTAAGCATTCTTAACCTGCTAAACCCGGTTTATCCGGGAAAACACCACCAGCTTACATCCGCAGCGGATTTAAGCTATTTTTCTGTCGTTACACAGCTGGATATAATATGAAATTAAAACTGAGTTTACTGTATTTTTTACCAGATTTAATTACATTTTTAAAAATTCAATATTTTTTGGATTTTTTTATCCATACAAATACGGGGAAAATCACGGGAATTCGTGGAAAATCCTGCGGCGAATCCGCAAGACATTCCGAGCATATTTGGAATTTCTCGCGATCTTCAGCCACTCATGACCGCCTAGTGAAAAGAATACTCGAATGCGGGAAAATCTCCTTTATGAAGCAAGTTCCATTCTTTTCCCTGGATCCTCAACCCGAGCCATTCCAAGCTCGCATTCCAGACATTCCTAAACTTCTGCTAATCATGATTTCCCAGTAAAGAAAATTCAAACAGACAAATCGGAAAAGCTTTTTTAAAGTATATCCATATAAAAAACTTAAAAGCTACCTCAGAAAATATTCGCTTCGACGTGTGCGTGTCCCAATCCCGCCTACTATGTGTAATCATGACACACATACAAAAGTAATGTCGTATTAGCTTTTTTACCGGGTTATTTTTAACTTGTTCCAGTGTTATAGGCTCCTAGTCATTAAGGCATGGATTTTTACAAAGCCTCGTCTTATACAGGCGAAAGGAGAAATTGAGCGTCGAAAGACGTCTTCTCGAGGCAATTCGATCTTTACAAGGGGTGTGTATTCCAAAACGAAGTGCAAGCGAACCCGCCTGTATTAGAGGATTCAAAATATCTTCTAATTTATGTTTTCTTAGTAAAAGCGCCTCGAAAGTGTGATGTTTCAGTACAGAAAAAAGCGGTTTTTCTGTGTTTCAAGCCAACTGCGGGATACGAGGCAGTTGGTACGCGTTGGGAATGGTACGCTCTTTACAATCCTGCTATCCTAGTTACCTCGACTCAAAATATGCAGAAAATTCCATGTTTTTGTGAAAATGTGTCTTAATAATTTTTCATTTGTTTGAAATATACTTTTCCAATAAAGTGTAATTTTTCGCGATAAACATTTTCAGCGAAAGCGCTTCTGACAACCTTTGAGCATTTCATATTACCCTGGTATTTTTCTTTGTGTTGGGATAAAATACAGTAGGATCCGACGTTTTTAAAAATATTTGATAAAAAATCTCAATGTAGAGTCGAACTTTACTCGTTACTAGCTCAAAACATAAATAGAAGTTAAGTTTACATACCTAGTAAATATCCAGTCTCATTGTGTTAAATAAAATTGAATTTTCGATTAAGTATAATTCCAAAAACTTCATGCTTATTGCCTTAAAATAATAGTTTAGTGTTGGTATTTTAACAAAAAGTATTAATAAATAATAAAAATACAATAAAACTCGACTGAAATTACAAATATCTAATAGAAACCAACATTTATACCATTCCCACTTTAAAAAGTTTAATTTATTCACTAAAAGTGTGAATAAAAAGCACTATATAGGTACGCTTTTTTGGTGTTTTATTTTATTCACTGGAAACAGTAAAAAAATGCATCACTATTTGGGTGTTTGAATTTAGAACAATTACTTTTAATATTAGTAGGTAATTGTTCCAAGTTTAATGTGGATTTTAATTATTTTACCTTCCTTTTTCTTTATCAAATTTCTATTTTCGCATAAGTCTTTCTTTTTCTCGTAGTCATGGTATAAAGTATAGTATGCAACTCTTGAATAAAACTGATTTATATTGAGGGCCGTGCCGTGAATCACTCGCGTCGTTCAGGATAGGATTCTAACACTCCCTGCGGTCGTGATTCAATAGTTAGAATCCTTCACTTGTTCGTGATTCATCTTTGGCCCTTGATTTAAATTAGTCTTTTATTTACTGATTGGATATTGTAATATACTATTTTTACAAAGATCCACTAAAAGTCGGTAAATAAGTCATTTAACAAAACACATGAAAAGAAATAAAATATCCTTCAGGCGATAGTTTAAATAAAAAAAAAGTGACTAGTTACACCTAGTTACAAAAATTGTACCCCTAAAAAGTATGTGACGGAAAAATCTTAAACTTTTTTCGCCCCCATCCGTTAAGTCCGTACCGTCCAAAAGGAACTTCGTTCCAAAATATCGGTTTCAACATTCTATAAATTAATAAAACCTAAAATTTTATTTATATAAAAGAATTAATTTATTAAAAAAAAGGAATATAAACAGAGGCGGGTTAAAAATGTGCAATAACGATCAACCCTTACTTTCAGCGACGGTATAACCCTTTCAGTACGTGAAGCCATGCCAGGAGCACACGACTTCGCAGGAGGTCGACTACGGGACTACGGCTACGGTTGCTACGTTACCGACTACGTAGCAAGGAAAGCAGACGCTCGTTCTAAAAAAATAACGTATATTTTGGAATAAAACTACCTATATACAATACTAGCAGTCCATCCCGGCTTCGCCCTTGGTACATACATAGCCTTTATCATTTATCAGGGATAACATACCTATCCAACAGTGAAAGAATTTTTAAAATCGATCCAGTAGTTTCGGAGCCTATTCAATACAATCAAACAAACAAACAAACAAATCTTTCCTCTATATAATATTAGTGTAGACAACATATTATGCTTAATAAACCTAACCACCGGCGATACTATACTAGATCACTATATAGTATAATGAAATTCAAATAAATGTCAAAAAATACTGTGTAATTCTTATGGAAGTTGGTTTTTTTAGATTTTAATTTCATGGAAAATTTAATTAAAATTGAAAATTTTAAAAGAAAATCTTAATGGATGACAAAATTGAGATATGACTGTAGACATGTACTTTTAACGCTTTTACGCTCCGCCTAGTAGTACATCATCTCTTAGAGCATTAAACAAATTTACTATATGACAATGATGATGATGATGATTATAAACTCAGTAAAAAAATAAAGAAATTATTTATTTCTATTAATTAAATATTTATATTAATTATTTATTTATTTCATTTTTATACTCGTACGTCTTTATCTGTTTATTATCTAGACTACTATTTACGGTATTAAGTTGCAATCTACTCTAAAAGATATTATACCTTTACGTTAAAATGTTTTACTTTCAACAAAATGTTAGCGACAAAAACATGTATTAGGAAATAAAAAAATAATTTTAAATAATGTATGCAAGTAGTTAGTTTACTTTTTAACTCTCGAATAAATTACGAAAGAAACTTCGTTTGTAGCTTGTTCGTAGCGCTACGAAATCGTAGATCCGTAGTACCATACCGTAGCTTTGTAGCATGAATGGTTCTACGCGTCTTCTACGAGCGCCTATTCTCGTAAAATCTCTTCGTGATTTATATCTCCCTAGTACTGAACCTGTCTTTAGCCATGCTTTGACACCCGTGAAGCTCGGCTGACTGACAGCTGAATTAATCAAATCTGGTTTATTTGACAACTGCAAATGGAGCGAATACAGTTAGTTCTTGAGTGCGAATTTTGTTTGCGTTGCGTTTCATTTGTTATTTCTTGCTGGCAATATTTTAGTATTATTGTCAATAAATTATTGTAAATACTTAACACTTAACTTACAATATGTAATTAAATTACATTAATACAAGTAAAAATATTGTAAGTTATTAAATAATATTATAGTATATTTTTAATTAATAAATATTTATGGAATTGTATTTTTTAACGTTATTGTATTAAATGCCATTGAGAACAAGGCAAGGAAACGCTGTAGGTATTTTTCATACTCGAAGAGAGCAGGTAAATTTTTCACCTGTCTTACTTCTCACCTGAGTACTAGGGCATGAGAAATTCGCAGGAGTCAAAAACGTACCTTTTCACGTGAAAATTCAGGTGCACACATAGAAGGATACCTGCCGTAAAAGAGCAGTAAATGCGACGCATACCACCGCAATGTTAGAAAGAAAACAGGCTGTCTCTTTTACGCGTTAGGGAAAAGCGGGGAAAATTGTAGACCCCGTACTATTCAGACACCCTTACCATGGAAATTTCAGCTGAGGTAAAGGTGGGATTTGTATGTGAGCAAGGTGACAGGTAAAACACTTTCAGATAGTTGTTGCACTCCTAGTACACAGGTACGAAGTGAAGCAGGTGAGTTCTACCTGAAGTTTCACGTTTCAGGTGTGGTGTGGCAGGTTGTCATTGCATTGAACTTGAACAGGCCAGAAAAACACAAATAAGCAGCTTGTTTTAATTAAATTAATTATGTGAAAATATAATATTTATGAACTATAAACTAAGCGTTATTTAACAATCAAGCGCATATGCACAAAAAATTTAGGAATTTTGGATTATTAATAAACCTACTAATTACATAACCTTATTTTTTTCATAATACCATCTCGAACCCTGCAGCACCATAGATTGCAGCAGCACCGCTTTCTAAAATCGAATTCTCACGATTTTTCCGCGGGGAAATTTTCGATAAAGTGGGGGAAAAGTACCAGGCGCCCATAACGTTGGGAGAGATTGAGACAAACCTCATTGCTCCCGACACGCGCGCCAGGCGTATTTAAATAAAATAATAATCTAGGGGCAGGACAACATAAGGCTCTGGCGGTGTGTTATAGAATTCCGCCTAGAAGTTTACTACTACAACTATTCAGGGAAATCGTTGACGTTCTAGTAGATTATAGTAAGAGGTATAAGGCGAACAGAGCTCGCAAGATATTGTAAGTACTAGGTTTCTAAGGTAAATGGACGTTAGTAGTTATGCAAGAACATAGTCATGCATATTATTATTGTTTACTGTATAAACGTTGTACTTTAAAAAAACAAATGCTGCCATCCATCGTCGCTGCTAAAAAACATAAAAAAAGTAAAAAAAAAAATATACAACGTTAAAATTTCAAGAAAAATAACAGGCCGAAATTAGTTACTGAAAATGAAGAAAATATTCCAATAAACTAAATTTTTGAAATTGGTACTCGTCATTCGGAACTCGTTTCCCACAGCGAGATGACGTCGCGGGGCCGAAATTCAGCTTCGATTCGCTGAAAAAGGTATATCGCCCCGCTTGTTACCAGGGCTTCAGAAGTTACAAGCAGTTGTTTTACCCCATTCTCCTGTATTTCGTAGCCACGCCCACCGTATCGCAGGTGTGTGTGTATCGCCGGTTCCGATTTTCAGTAACAAGATGCACACTTGTATGCGGCTTGTTATTCTGTTCCTTCTTCATTTATTTACAAATATATTAATCTAAAGATACAAACAAATATCCTAAATAAAACTAAATATAACTATTAATAAAACTACACCTAAACTAAATACAAATACTTAAAAATAAAATTAAATAATACAAAAAATGGACAGATTCCTCGAGGGGTCTAAAATGTATTTGATAATAAAGAGGAAAAAAAATCTCCTTCATTTTGCACATTTGTGCAGCATTGCCATAGTGTAGTGTATATTTTTTGGCAAAAAGACCCATTCATTCATTTTAGCCGCACAACGTCCACTGCTGGACATAGGCCTATCCCAAAGATTTCCAAAATGACCGATCTAGAACGGCTTGCATCCAGCGCCTTCCAGTGACCTTGGTCAGGTCGTCAGACCACCTTGTGGGTGGGTGTCCTACGATTCGCTTGCCTGTACGTGGTCGCCATTCGAGAACCTTTTTGCCCCATCGGCCACCGGCAGATACACCGAGCATAGTCGTTTCCATAGCGCGTTGCAAGACCTTGAGCCTTCTTATGAGACCCATAGTAAGGGACCACGTTTCAGAGCCATAAGTCTTCACTGGTAACACACATTGGTTGTAAACATTAGTCTTAAAAAACTGAGGTATTTTTGATGAGAAGACACTGCGTAACTTTCCGAACGCTGCCCTGCCCAGCAAAAGACCCATTATTGCTCATAATGTTGCTGGTGTTAAAAAGTAACCCTGTTTAATAAACTTTCTTGTAACCATACTCGAGGTTGTCGCCACATCCTCCCCAAACCCACTCGGAGTGCAAGTTCCTGGGCCTGCCCGCCCGGCTGCAGCCGTAAGAAGCCAGGCGCCCGTCGCGGCACACTCAATACAATAAACTTACTTGTAACCATACTCGAGGTTGTCGCCACATCCTCCCCAAACCCACTCGGAGTGCAAGTTCCTGGGCCTGCCCGCCCGGCTGCAGCCTTGAAGCCAGGCGCCCGTCGCGGCACACTCAATACAATAAACTTACTTGTAACCATACTCGAGGTTGTCGCCACATCCTCCCCAAATCCACTCGGAGTGCAAGTTCCTGGGCCTGCCCGCCCGGCTGCAGCCGTAAGAAGCCAGGCGCCCGTCGCGGCACACTCAATACAATAAACTTACTTGTAACCATACTCGAGGTTGTCGCCACATCCTCCCCAAACCCACTCGGAGTGCAAGTTCCTGGGCCTGCCCGCCCGGCTGCAGCCGTAAGAAGCCAGGCGCCCGTCGCGGCACACTCAATACAATAAACTTACTTGTAACCATACTCGAGATTGTCGCCACATCCTCCCCAAACCCACTCGGAGTGCAAGTTCCTGGGCCTGCCCGCCCGGCTGCAGCCGTAAGAAGCCAGGCGCCCGTCGCGGCACACTCAATACAATAAACTTACTTGTAACCATACTCGAGGTTGTCACCACATCCTCCCCAAACCCACTCGGAGTGTAAGTTCCTGGGCCTACCCGCCCGACTGCAGCCGCACGAAGCCAGGCGCCCGTCGCGGCACGCCCTGGACACCGACAGGGATACGGCCGCTGACGTGATCGCGTGCGTGAAGGCGGTCTCTCTTGACGCTGGAATTAATGGCAGTGCTGAGATTTAATTAGAACAAAAAATAGATAGATAGATATAACGTTTGTTTGTAGCTATAGTTACACACATACAGAAGAGAAATACAAAAATTACAAAACAAAGCATGTAAAAACAACGTATTGAGAACATAATATATCAATAACTTTGTATCTGTGTGCTACAGCAATCCAAAAAGGTCATAGCTCAGTGCTTCGTGCTGCTCAAAGAGTAGCTCAATGATTTTCAGCTAAATAACTATAAGGCCTTACAAAATATACTGACAAGTTGACCGATTAGCTAATCCAAATTTGTATAAAATGCCAAAAAATATTTTTCATATTTCGACTTATGTTCCTTGGGGAAAGATGTTCACTATAACGGACTGAATTCACCCTTAAAATAGTTTCAGTATATTTTATTAGACCTTATATATAGGGACAAATTACACTGATTGAGCTTGCCCCAAAGTAAGTTCGAGACTTGTGTTATGGGATACCAACTCAACGATACTATATTTTATAACAAATACATATATTGATTAACATCCAAGACCCAGGACAATTTGAAAACGGCCATTTTCCAAACAACTGTGGCACTCCGGGAGTGCCGACAGAAGTGAAAACTTGGTGTCGGTAACAGTGTCGCGAGTATAATGGTTTTTTTCCATTTAAAAAAATGCTTTCCGTGCATGCCCAATGCGCCTAACCTGTCATCTGTGAGCAGACCGGAATCCGGTCGACATGCATTGTTTTACTATTGTGTCTGGTGTTTTGCACAGACAACATGATAAAGAAGTTTTCAACGCGGTTTTAATTCAAAAAACTCACTTTGTCCCGTTTCAGTAGCATAGAAAATACAAATAGATAGAAAATAGTTTAAAACTAGTGACGTCTGTAGACAGCGGTAAATCTCCGCGCTGCCGCGCTAACTGATTTATAGCCGGCGGTGGCGCCTTCACACTGCAAACTGGAAACAATTCTACATTGTGGATTTCATGCGGAATTGAATGTGCGAAGTGTTACAATGTCGTGTGAATAAGGTTATTTCTGGCTAGTAAATTTACTTCTTCATACCGTGTGTGTTAGTGACTAACACTAGTGTTAGAGTTTTCAAACCGCTTTAAAGGCCTCTGACATGGTTTTAGGTAACGAAGGACTGCAAACTGAAAACAATTCTTCATTGTGGATTTTATATGGAATAAAATGTGCGAAGTGTTACAATGTGTGAATCAGGCTATTTCTGGCTAGTAAATTTACATTACTTAGTTGCTTGAATTGAAATGAGCATCTGAATGTTTTGTTACTACAATTTTAAAACTAATTACCATCTGCTATGTAAATATAAGTAATTAGGTAATTACCATCTGCTATACATTAAAAAAAATAGTAACGAATCATTATTTATTGGAATTATCTAAATAAGGAAGTTCTAACAATTCAGAACTTACTTTGGTGCTAGCTCAATCTGTGTAATTTGTCCCTACATATTTATTTATGTTGTAAACGTTAAGGCACTATTCACAATTTATCTAGTGTATTGGCATCAAACTTATACCCTCTTTTGCATCGGTGGTTAAAAATGGCTGCGAGTGGATTGAGTGCTAGTGGATAAAACAAATAGAAAAAGTTCGCCTTTGAACTATATCAGACATATTCCTGACAATATGAGCGACATGAATCAAGATAATACCGTACATAATACAATAAAACTACGACAATCTGACGCAGCAATAAAAGAATCGTAAAGAAAACTGAGAGACAAGAGGCAATTATTTTCTTCCAGAGATTTCCAGACTGTTCTCAGCGACGACGAATGTTACAATATTATTTAGGTACTTAGTTCTAACAGAAACGTTTATCGTAGGCTTTGTGTCTTCTTGTGACGTATCGTGATCATTACAGACTTACTTATTGCTAGATTTTTTTAATTTTCATATTCTTGTATTTCATAGTTTTTATTTTTATATTTAAAACTTTCGCGAATACAGGAGAGGATGCTTATTCAATTCACCGAGTGAGGGAAGCGTCTCAGTTTTGAGATTGAACGAAAATGCTTTTGTCCGGCTGTCCGTCAGCTTGTCTGTTCCGTTGTTCTCGCCTACAGGTTACATTTCTCAACCAATTCTCGTTAAATTTATTGAGAAGTTTTGAAAATGATATAGAATTTGTTGAAAATTAACCCTTTAAATGTCGGACGCCCGGAGCGGGCGTCTGATGTATTGTTTTACTATTGTGTCTGCTAAGACGACGTTTCAAGGGTTAAGTTTGAAAAAAATCGTAAAACTCACTATCATAAACACTTCAAAAATATAAATGGTATATAAGACCATATTATATACATACTAGCTGTGCCCGTGGGCTTCACTCCCTGTGGGAATTTCGGGATAAATCCATCCTATGTCCTTCCCTGGGTATCAAACTATATCAATAACAAATTTCATCTAAATAAGTACAGTGGTTGAAGCGTGAAGTGGTAAAAAACAAACAAACAAAGACATTTACAAACTCACTTTCGCATTTATAATATTAGTCGGATAAAGAGTAGAATAAGTGCTTACCAATCAATGTTAGAGGTCCGAATACAGTTTCGTCCCTCGTCACGGTACAATTCCACCTCCTCCCCTGAAACTGGTGTTGACATTCATCTATCCCCTTCTTAACCCCCACGCTGACAGCTGGCATGTGGTCTTTGTGACGTCGACACACCCTACGCTGCCCTGGGGTTAACCCTCGGATGCGAGCGCACATCCGAGAGTTGTCAGAAAAGAGGTCGGTCTGGTTCGACCATTTCTCGAACTCTAGAAGGCCCATGTTGCTGTAACAATAGAAAAAAAATTTTTTGAAACAAGGAAAATCAAGTTTAACGTAGATGAAGTAAAAGGTAGAAGTAGTATAGGTATGGAGGTTTTGTTCGCCGAAATAGGGAGACATGACTGCATTAATTCATTCATTTATTTCCATTTAACAAATTTTCATTTTCTCGGAATTACTTAAAACTAACATCCTATAATGCTATTTAATAAACTATTTATATATGTCAATTTAAATAAAATTACAATTTTAGAGCTTCACTTGAAATATTCGTTAATTATTTTTAGTTTTCTCTTAAAAGGCTTAAGGCCATTAGTATTTTTTAGCACATACTCCATCGACAAGAAACTATAATGAAGAATAGAACATTCTACACTATATGTATCTTTTGTGTTGTTATGTATATCTACTATTCCGATTGTGAAAGGGAACCCTAAGTCTAAGAAAATTTTATTTTAATATAATTTTTCAAAACTGGAAATCGACTTCACCCGCAAACTACATAAACGATTTTGATAAAATTTCTATGGGACTACATAAAACATTCAAACAAAAAAATAATTTTCCAAATCGGTTTAGGCGTCGAATAATCGATGGGCGTACACAAAAATATCGCGACGAATTGATAACATCTTTTTAACCGACTTCAAAAAAGGAGGAGATTATCAATTCGATTGTATGTTTTTTTTGTATGTATGCGACGCGATATCTTCGGCTACCGTGGATCAATTTTGATGATTCTTTTTTTATTTGAAACCCTTACTCCCAAGTTGGTCCCATATTAATTTGGTGAAAACACGATGAAGAACTTTGGACACATGGAAGAAACTCCTGAAAAAAATTAAAGTCGGTTGTTTATTTTGTTAAAAAATTAATTATTTGGAAATCGGTTAGGAAGTATATCTTATTAACTTTACTGTAAAACTTTAGGTAAGAAACTTTACTTGAAATATAATTTATTTCATGCATATTACTACAATTTTACCAAAATATAGGTTCATTTCGTTATTTTATCTAAACCATAACACATATCTTATAAAATTTATCGCTTCATCTAAATTTATTACAAAACAAGCTGACCCCATATATTACTCGCCTATAATTTACACCCGGAATCTCTCGTGTCTTGATAGTCGGTAATTAAGTGTTAAAAAGATTTAAAGATTCAAAATTGAAAAGCAAAAGCCGGACTTTTTTAAGTCATTCAATTTATAATGTACGTTCTAAGTAGTGGAACTTATATTCTAATACCAATAATTTGCACCTTTGGGGTTTGCACCTCTGCTTTACCCGCTCCGTTAGATAAAGTCGTAATACTATTATATTATAATACACCCTAATTTATTTTTTTAGATATACCTACTTGTCTAGTTAAATTTGCACCCCATCTATCATCTTTTCTATTACGTCCCAAAGGTAAACTGGTAGACAATGCTTAGCATTTTGTACTATAATCATAAGATTTTAAGTGCAATAAATTAAATAAATAAATACTGTATCTGTTTCTATACATACAACTTGAAAGGGACATACCCGTAGTATAATTATACTTATAGTAGATCACTATAGTATAATTATACTAAAAGGAGAATACGACTTGAAAACAAAGAAAATAATACTAGATTCATGTATTTTACCAAGCCTAACCTATGCTGGTCAGACATGGGTATACACCAAAAAAGTAAAAAACAAAATATTGTCCTGTCAACATGCTATGGAAAGGTCCATATTAAAACTACGGAAAATACAAAAAATAAGAAATGTAGACATTCGGAATAAAACTAAGCTAACAGATGCCCTCGAGCACTGCTTAAAACAAAAATGGAAATGGGCCGCACATATAGCACGATGTAAAGATAAGAGATGGACTTATCAAGTCACGAAGTGGCTTGGTCCAATAGGAAAAAGAAGGATAGGAAAACCAAGAAAAAGATGGGTGGATGACATCGTAGAAGTGGCAGGATAAAAGTGGATGGAAACGGCCAAGAATAGAGAAAGGTGGAAAAAGATGGAGGAGGCTTTTACCCTTAAAGGGACTGCGTGTCCAAGAAACGGAGCGTGGAACATGTGGAAATAAAAAGCTAATAATAAAAAATAAATAATAGTATAATTATAATAAAATAACAGATAAAAACAAAAAAAAATCATTCCCATACAAATTGCCCGGGCGGCTGCACCCTTTAGTATGGAAATGTCAAAATATTTTTTGTTCTTTAACTATTATTATAATTCCATTATACTATAGTGATCTAGTATAGCCCCTTCTTCGATTAATTACGGGTATGTCCCTTCCACATTGTACAATTTCTGTAACTCTTTGATAAACTACTTATCATCAGGTCTTTATTAGTCTCCACTGCAGGAGCACGACCCTTTCTGTACCACTAAAGCCATATTTAGTCAGAGCAGCCAGAAGACTTGGCCTACACTCTCCACGCTGGCCAGACAGACAGCTCATTGATGTTTATAAGCTTTGTTTAGCTTGTATTTCCTAAGTCGCCATCTACGACATCTACGGGAAGACTTGGAGTGGTCCTATACTACTCTGCCGGATACCACACGGCGTATACGGATAAACTACTCCTCGAATGTATTCTAAAAGTAAAATATTTGCTATAATATTAAGTATTGTTAGATAATGTCATGTGCATGACACATCAAGTTTAATTGAGCACGTTGGTTGTCACAATTTTGTATACTTTAGATAACATTCATTATAGTATCTGTGGATGTACATATTAAATATTTACGACATTTCTTGTTACACAGATTAGACATCCTGTCGGATGTTGCAATTGTTTATAGTGTACTGGTATCTGCTCACCAGCCTATAACCAGTCCACTGCTGGGCTAAAGGCCTCGCCCAATAAAGGGAGAATTTTTGACGACCTCTGGCCTAGTGGTCATAATGTCAGACTGACACGCCGGAGGTCCCGGGTTCGATCTTCGGTCAGGTCAAGATTGAAATATCTTTTTCAGACAGGTCTTAATATTAAAAATTACGTGTCACGTTGTTTGTCCGCGATGGACTCCTAAACTTGTGAACCGATTTTAAATTTGATATGCACACCGTGTGCAATTTGATCCAACTTGAAAGATAGGATAGCTTACATATCAATTTATAGTCGCAATATTATTTTATTGCACTGGACTAATGCAGATGCGCCGGAGTCATAAAGTCGCGGGAATTGGCCATTATATATATATATATTTGTTATAAAGTAGACAATGTAGTCCGAATAACCCTTTTTTTGTTAAAAAGATACTTCCGAGGTGGTCCCATAGATTAAAACATATCAAAATCGGTTAGGCAGTTTAGGGGTGGGTGTTTTTAGTCTTCTTCTTTCTTCTTATCGTGTGTGTTAGTGACTAACACTAGTGTCAGAGTTTTTAAACCGCCTTAAAGGCCTCTGACATGGTTTTAGGTAATGACCAATGTAAAGACAGTGACCGGGACCGACGGCTTCACGTGACCCTTTGAAGCACGGATCATCTTATTTATTCAGACAATCAGGTGATCAGCCTACAATGTCCTAACCAAACTAGGACAACAACATAAAGTCTTTGCCCCCGCCGGGAATCGAACCCGCGACCTCCGGGTATGAGCCGAACGCTCTAACCACTACACCACGGAGGCAGTGTTTTTAGTTTTAAAACAAATTATTTCGTTAGAGTATTCTAATTTTCGTAGTTTTTTTCCTGTTTTTTAGGTATTTTGTGTATGATTAACTCTATTGCGAGTAGCGTTGTGTTTCAGGGAATTTCTTGTTATCTTGCAGCTTGCTGATAACCTCACAAAACAACACAAGTAGATTAGGTTACGCAGGGTCACGGCCGTCATTCATTTTTTTTAAACGAATTTCCTACTCGCTGGTTTTTGGGGCGATATTTGGTACACAATTCGCGTGTGTTACACGTAATGCCGTGTGGTTTCCAGCAGGGTAAAATAGGCCCATTCCAAGTCCTCCCGATGTCGTAGAAGGCGACTTAGGAAATACAAGCTAAACAAAGCTTATGAACATCAGTGAGACCTCTTCAACCCGTCAGGCCAGCGAGGAGAGTGTAGGCCAAGTCATCCTGCTCTGGAGAAGTTTGACTCCGTTAGTACAGAGAGGGTCGTGCTCCTGCAGTGGAGTCAAAAAGACCTGATGATGATGATAATGATGACACGTAATCTATGTACGTAAAATCTTGAAATCTTGGCTACTTACACTCATGAAAAACAAACTATAGGAAATAACTATTTGTCAACATGAACAGCAGATATTTTTAACCGAATGAAAAAAAGGAGGAGGTTATCTATTCGACTGTTTTTTGTATGTATGTTACACGATGTCTTCGTCAGCCGTGGACAGATTAGATGATTCTTTTTTATTTGAAAGCGTTTACTACCAAGTTGGTCTCAAATTAATTTGGTTAAGACATGATAAAGAATTTGTAGATATGGACGAAACTCCTAAAAGAAAATGAAGTCGGTTATTTTTTTTGTTATACATTTAATTATAACGTAAAAGATATGACGAGTCTATGCATCAAGTATACTTTTTTTAGCCTATTAGGTCCTATAGTTGGGTAAAGGCCTCCCCTTGTTGTTTTCAGCTATTGCGATCTTTAGCTATTTCTTTTCAATCCTCATCAAACGTAATCAAGTATACTATAGAGCTAAATTACGTACACTTGAACAAATATTGCGTATAATTTAAATTTATTTATCACTGAACTATTGATATGACTCACAATAGACTATATGAATCGCTGGAATTTAGACCAATGCGCGAGCGCATATAATTATTTTGACGGAGGAGGTTATCAATTCGTTGGAATCTTTTCTGTTTTTAGGGTTCCATACAAAAAATGTCCTCTCAATCTATCGCAGGTTGACTGGAAGAGATCCCTACATGGGATAAGTCCGCCTTTGTATATTTGCTTTTTCGAATTTTTTGTATTTTATTTTGTTTTTTGGTACAATAAAGTTATTACAAACAAACAAACAAAAATGAAAAATCGGTACTCTTATAAGATTAAACTTACCGAGAGAAACCGTCTCTACGCGAGTTCAACTCGCATTTGGCTCTTTTTTTAAAAGTATTTTCACCGATTATTCTAAGACGCCTGGTCTAATTTGGAAAATTTTTGTTCAAAATACTTGTCATGTGGTACCTTAGAAATTTCATAAAAATCGGTTTGGCGCCGAAGTAGGTTTTTAGTTTTGAAAAATTATGGTGCATTCTTTAGCCAAAGTCTTTACCTACCTTAGAAAATACAAGCTAAACAAAGCTTATAAACATCAATGAGACCTTTTCAACCCGTCTAGCCAGCGAGGAGAGTGTAGGCCAAAGTCTTCTGGCTGCTCTTGCCAAGTATGGCTCTGGTAGTACAGAGAGGGTCGTGCTCCTGCAGTAAAGACCAAAAGACCTGATGATGATGATGATCACTGTTATAAGTTGGCTGTCATTAATTAAATTGGTTTAATAAATCTAACTTATCTAAAAAATAAAACATTAAACATCGCTTAAAATAGTTCATTGCGTCACTTTATTAAAACAATAATAACAAATTTTTGGCACAAAAATACTGATAACTGGCACATCAAAGTACTAGGATCACATAACCTCTGAAGAGTTCAGTCCACTCAATACTGTCCATAGATCGTGATAGTGAAGTTGAACCCGCTGCCTCTTTGGCTCTTCAGCTTGATTTTGACGAACTTCTGTCCAACACCTCCTGCAGAAATGGTTGGGTAACCTCCTGAACCGTCATATACGTTGTCTTTCACGAATATAGCCTTAATATAGGCCAAATTAAAATGCCCTGGTTCTGGATACTCGATGATCGAAGTTCTAACGATAAAAGGGAAGCCATATTTGTATTCGTTCGTTCTGTAGATGATGACGTCACTGAATCCAGGTCTCCCGACGAGCAAGTCGTGGGTTTGGCTCGAGGCCGCGGCGATGGCGCACAGTAAGGTGAGGATTGTGAGAGCGCGCATCGTGATTCGTTCGTTTTACACTGATATGTTAATTGTTTCACATTGTTTTATATAGAGAGTGATGACGGTATGCGGTAATGAGTCAAGTTTCTTTACGACTCAGTGATATAACGTGGTATTTCATTAGTAAAAATAGACGAAAACAAGATTTTTGTAATGTTTGTAAAGTGATCCATGTTAGAGAATTTATTTGCCATGTCTGTTTCTACAGCCACGAAAGGCCATTGAATACTACTGAAAATAAGCATAAATAACCTCTCAAAACGCTACCTATTTTGATGCATAGCATTTTTTTTATATTGATAAAAATTATTTTCGTATGGTTTTTTGATAAAGATCAATTGTTACTCAATTAATATAAAAAGTAAAACAAATACAAAACAAGCAATTTTACTGCGACTCTCTGATCAACGAGACAAACAGTGAGTTAATCAGCAATATTTAGTATTTATATAAAACAAAGTCGTGTTAGTTATTTATAACTAACACGACGAAGAATAGCTGGAACGATTTAAATAAAATTTGGCATGGATATAGTTTAAAGTTTGGGTAAGGAAATTTGATAGTTTTTATCCCGAAATTCCCACGAGGAGCGGAGTCCGCGGGCACAGTGTTGTGCTTTCACGCCATAACAACCGAATGGATTGGAATGAAATTTAGCATGTAGATGGCTTATTATATGAGTTATTGCATAAATTAATTTTTATCCCGAGAAAATTGGAGGTCCCCGTGGGATAGACAAAAAAAATACCACGTTGTCAACGCAGCGGTCATCAGCTAGTTATTAAATATTGCTTGAAGAGCACTGGGGGGTTACTCTATAAAAGAATAAGTAAGTCCTACGAAAGAGACGTCCTATTTTTATGTCAAACCAAATTAGACTTTATCATTATACATTAGTGCTCTATGTTGCTTGACACTGAAACGCGGATACACAGTAACGTCCGTCTTTTGTACTGCTTTTGGAGTTACCCCACTGATTTCCTCAAGTACTGTTTGACGGTCTTGGTTCCCTCTCGCATTAAGCCATCCGCCTTGACAATGACAAAGAGCTGTCATCTATCGATCACGAAGGAGTCAAGTCATGAGATTCATGTGTGTGACGTCACACAAAATTGTTTACTGGCTTTTCAGGTTTACTTATCTATTGTGAATTTATTAGAAAGGTATGATGCATCGTGTGATGCAGTGGAAAAATTAAGAGTTCGATATTCAAGCTAGGTCGTAAACTTATACAGTATGTTAAAAAAACCCTGTCCGATCCGCTAAGGTAATGTTGGGTAGCTTGAGAAGGTTCTGTTTGTCGGATCGTTGCAACTCTATATATTTTGAAACTGTAGGTATTTAATCTCGTATGGAGCCGCAGATTTCAAAAAAGTCCTTTATGTATTAACAAAAGACAGAATTAATTTTTTTTCAGCCTATGTATACTTAACGCTCACGTCTTTAACTCATCTGGGCTCATAACCTGTTGGAATAAGATGAATTGGGCTACTGTTTACAGTTTCAAGTGATAACGTGAAGCTTTTCTACGAACATTTATGAAAAACGGCCACTTTTGGCTAATGTGCGTACAAAAGCTGCACTCACATTCACATTCACTTCACAAACATTCTCACTTTAAACTGTAAACAGTAGTTTGTAAAATAATTTAAAGGATTATCTAGGGCTTCGTCAAGACCAAATTTTAAATATCATCATCAGGTCTTTTGTCTCCACTGCAGGAGCAAGACCCTCTGTACTACCCAAACTTGGGCAGAGCTGCCAGAAGTCTTGGCCTACACTCTCCACGCTGGCCAGACGGGTTGGAGAGGTCTCATTATGTTTATAAGCTTTGTTTAGCTTGTATTCCCTAAGTCGCCTTCTATGACATCCACGGGAGATCCTGGAGTGGCCCTATTCTACACTGCCGGAAACCACACGGCAAAATTTTAAATATCTCTGTTTTCTTTTATGGGGATAGCACTAGACCCCGGAAAATTCATGTTTGGCCTTAATTCCTTACTTGATTTAATATAAGTAGTTTCATTACACCATTTTTTTTATATATTTCTATTTTTTTTTATATACTACTGGTATTAAGAAACACAATACTGTGCTTAATGTTTTAAATGCAGACGATAACATCCTCATTATGTGCTTCGATTTACTAAATGTTCTTGAAATAAGAGCCAATCGTTGTTTCACGAAATTAAATATTTACATATACGTAACATAATTATTGTTTTAATTAAATTTTAAATGTTTAATCAGTAATCTTTAGGCGATTAACACACTGTACCGCGCTCCGCTGCGTAGTGCGGGGCCGCCATACAAAAACGACGCGCGTAGACGCGGTGTTAGTGTGTTGTACTATGCGTTTTTTTTATACAAATGGACTTATTTGCATACAGTGCGGCTTCGCACTAAACAGCGGGGCGCGTTGCAGTGTGTTAATCGCTTTAATGCCAGTTTTAACCCGTCAAAAATTATAATTTACATTTCGAGTAGTGTATATTTAAACTTTAATTTATTTTGAAAGAAAAGCTACTGATACGCAACAGCCATTGCTGAGAAGAAACGCCAAAAGAAACTAATCGTTTAAGTATTTGCCTACTTACCAGAAAGTGCTGATAAGAAACGCCGAAACACACTTATTATTTTTCAAAGTATCGGTCGCCTACTCGCCAGTAGGGCTTTTTCATATTATTATAATTATATCTTTTTTAATTATTAAATACTTACAATATAATACAATATTGATACATTTTAACATGTAATGCTTGCTAAAAAAATAGATGACGCATGAGAAAATTAACTGCATCCCCATGAAATAAATTATTTTAAAGGAAACGGAGATATCATTTAAAATTTTGGTCTGATTATGCACTACATAACCCCTTTTAACTATTTTATGAAGTACTGTCGATAGTTTAAACTGAGAATGTAAAGCTTTTTTTTCCACATTTGCGTAAAACGGCCACTTAAAGCTAATGTGCGAAGAAAATCTTATTACAATAATATATAAATATTAAAAACGATAGTGGAAAAAATTCTTTACATTTTTAGATAACGTTTTGTCTCATAAATATTTTTGTTGTGGTACAAGTTCTTTGTGCCGAAAGTGATGTTTTAAGAAAACGGTTAGTTGATAATGTAAATACTTTGATGAACAAAAACACATCCCTATATTTTGCACCCACCTAAATTCTCTAACAATTCAAAGATAATGCATTTAGCATTAAGTCTGCCTACTGTACTGTATGCAAACTGTAGTTCGTACAGTAAAGGTTAAATAAAAAAATAAAAGCTTTCAATAATAAAGTTGATAAATAAATTCTAATTTGAAGACAAAAGAAAATTTTGATGTGTATTGTCGTTCTTGAGAATATTTACTATCTTTCAAATACTATTCATACTTCTAATATGGTTTTAAATAAAAAAAAGGAAATTTATAAGAAACACACTGGTAGTAAAAGAGAATAAAACAAAATGACACTTCTAAAAAAATACAAATTTATTATTCACTTAGTATTTCCTATCGTACTGAATATCTGAGTTGTCGTAATATTGTCCACCTTTGTTGTACAGCCTTGCATTTGGATCACTTGCGTATACCTCGACTTCGAACCTGTACCCTCTAAGAATCGTGGGACTTTTCAATGCGATCGTAACACTCTTCGTTCCAATACCTCCACTTTCAATATAAGCTTCTCCATCCTTGTTTTCTCTGAGATCAGTTACGTGAACGGCACTTATAATTTCATTTCCACTTGCATTGATGATTATATCATCAGTTCTCTTCCATAACGCAGGATTAGCTTCCTTTATTTCACTGTAAATCTTTCGCGAATACGCCGAAGCTGTTCCTAAGCGAATATCATTCGCAGAAACAACTGTAGCGAGACAGATAACCGCGAAAAAACTTAAGTTTAACATTGTATTGGTAGTAAAGCGACAGACACACAAATGTCAGAAGATAATTCACAACTCGGTTATATAGACGATGGTATCGTCACCAGACTGAGATCACGATTCCACGTAACCCTAAAGTGACACCTCTATTTTAAGACGCAGTATTGTCCATCTAATTTTACAAGGAAATGCCGTCACGTAACGCCTACATGCTACTAAACCTTATTTGCCATTGTAGTATGACTATTTATTAGAATATTTAATGTTTCCATTCATAGGAATCACATTTTCGCACGTTAATGTTAATAATTACTTCACGGCTCACGATGCTCTTGAATATTATCTTCATTTTCATATAAGACTTTTAAAACGACACTCGTTTCAAAAATGGCTTCAGTTACATTTTTATTATTTTTGACCCTGTTTGTCAGTGTTCATTCACACGATTTGTTTCTTGGCTATCCAGACATAAATTCAAAGTTGATCTACAGCAAAGTTCATCAAGAAAATCCGGCTATTTGGATTAGATCTGATACTTTTACAGTGAATTGTTCGAGAAATGAAGTAATCAATTCAATAAAAATCCTGGATTTGAGGGAAGATAAGTGGGGGGAGGCGTACGTGAAGAGTGGGGGGATCGGTGAGAGATATGTGACGATTGAACTGGACAGCCCAAATATCTTCCGCGGATACAATTTTTGGGTGGAAGTGTACGCCATACAAACGAACAGCTTCTTGTATAACCACGGTAAAAAGTGACTTTGTGATGTAATTTTGACATTTAGCGTTTATTTATTGAAATACATGATTGTTTGAGTTTTCAGTGAGTTTTATTTGAAAACCATTTAAGTTCCCGTTACAAAATGGCCAAGTTATTTATAACGTATCTATTTTTTTCTAAATAATGTAATATTTAGAGTTCATTTCTAAAAATATATTTTTTTGTGGTCAAATGTGCGACCATACTCATTTGACGGGTTATAACATCGCACAATTAAGTATATTAATTAATTTGTTACTATTGGATGCTCAGAACTGATAGATAAACTAAATATCTAGTGATAAGAGTAGTCTTGAACTATGCCCTTCATCGCAACTGTTATGTTGACGAAAAGTGAGTAACTTTCCAGAAATATTTAAGTAAGTGCATTAGGAGTATGTGTTATGTAGGTACCTACTTACCTGTTTTCCTTTCTACGTAATTGAAAAGGGGTGATCGAAAAATAATCTCCTTGCCACAGACATATTCATACAAACGTAGACTAGCTTTTATTTTAAAATTACATGTCACATTTCGGTATTTTTTTTAATTTCAAAGAAATTGCATACATCTCGTCGTATTATAACTAGTTTTCAAATTCAAAATATGAATTTGAAAGAAAATATAAGGGTGTAGAAGTTTTCCATACTGATGGTTAAAAATGATATAAAGTATGCTGTCTTTAAAGTCCATATTTTGACTGTAAAAACCAGTTTTAGCCTACATATGTGCAATTTCTTAAAAATTACAAATTTTACCGAAATTTGTCACTGTCACGTCTTTTCTAAAATAAAAGCTGGACTACGATTGTATGGAGAAGTCTGATTCTGTCTAGGGTAAGGGAACTCTTATGTAATACTTACTGTTTTACACCTTTATTATTTTCTAAACGTTCCTATGTTTTTCCATTAACATATTCATCAATTTTAATTGATTGTTTTTGAAACTCATTAGGTACTTTATCAGGCATTCATTTAGTTTTATCTAACATTGTAAAGTATCGTAGAAGCCGACCAAGGGGCTAAACATAAACATTAAGGATTCACCTAGTGATTTCTGATTTTCGTTTTTATAGATAGGTACCTATAATATCACTATATTCCGAAATTTGTGGGTCGAGTCGTATTGCCCTTGGAAATATCTCTATCCTGTTGTTGTAGATTCAGGTACATCACTTACAAGTACATTTGTTTAAAAGCATACAAACAACTATATCATTATTTTTGTCACATCATAGTCAAAGGTCAAGTAGGTAAGTATCCACCAACCAATGTATTTATCATTCAACTTCAAACTCTATTGCGTTGTAATAAGAGCGATGTATTGCTTTTAATCACTGTAATGGACAATTCAGTCTATGTTTGTCTATTGAAGAGCCTCTATTTATTAATTAACTATCAAATCAAATAGCTTTGATCGATCATGGTTTCCTGGTACTTGTCTGTTTGAAGTGTGTGTTTTATCCGACGGTAAACAGGGAGTGTGTGTTTGTTGGTATATTTCAAAGTGTTCTTTGGGTCTTGCGGTCCTAGGCTCTGTCTTCTTAGAGCTGCAAGACCCAAAATGCTCTGTCTGCTCCATTAGGGATAAGGACGTAACAGTATCTTATCCCTTAAAACGAGCAATTTTTGTATATTTATTTATATATTTCTGTGATCTCGAAAACGGCTCTAAAACTTATATCGAAACAAATTCGATCCTCCTTTTTTGTTGGAAGTCTGAAATATGCATAGACCTAGAAATAGACGACTCGAAAAATATATTTGGCCCATTGGTTAGATAATTAAAAAATATTGTACACGTATTTTTTCTTTTCTCTGAGAATAAAAAAATGACAAAGATACAGCGCATTCAAATTGTGCATGGCGTCACGGATTGGTACGATTCTTACTTAGCGGTGACGTCGCAAGCCCCCAGGAACTTTGATGCTCCGTATCGTCGTGAATTTTTACTTTTTTGGTAAACTTTTTTGTAAAATATGGGTCTATTATTTTTGGATAATCTAAAAGACGGACTAACTACATTCATACTTTTCCGACCTTGTCGTCACCCCTTTTGTTACAAATCTATGGAAATATGTATATAAAACAATATGCAGCGTTAAATGATGTCACGAGTGACTGACGACTGCGAACATAAAACCAGTCGTAAAATAAATTAGATTACCACTGATGGTATAATTACATGCACAAACAATTTTATGTTGACTTGTTTTTTAAAGGAAAATATTTTGTTTTTATTACTTACTAGCCGAAGCCCGCGATTTCGTTCGCGTGGACTTTATGTCTCCGGAAAATGCTTATCAGGCTGAACAACTTTTGCTAAGGCGTCATTTTTATATTTCTTATAGTTAAGCTGGAATATTATGGTGTTCCATTTTCGAAAATCAATTGTACCCTGTATGTTGCCTAAGCCTAACAGCTATATAACAAAAAGTTTTATTCGAATCTGTCTAGTATTTACGGAGATTTCCCGTGTACAAACAGACAAGCAGACAGATATTTTTTGAAATTCTTACTCTATTACTATTTCTACATCGACCCTAATATTTTTTTTGGAAATATATTCAATGTAAAGACACATTTTTTTTACTGTTTTATTTTATTATATGTATAGATATAGATAACATAATTGTAATTTGCAAAGGTATTGATTGACCGAGCGAGCGAAGCGAGCGAGGTCTCTAAATCGAGTTGGGGGCGAAAACACATTGTATGTATGTATGTATGTATGTATATATGTATGTATGTATGTATGTATGTATGTATGTTTGTACCGCGATAACAGCCGAACCGATGGTTTGATTTTGATGAAATTTAGTAGGCATGTAGGAAATATCAATAAAATTTTCAAGTTCGTTGGGCATCAAAATCGGTTCAGTAGTTTTTGAAATATTAATAAAAATGTCCGCGATTATGTAGCAAACAAAACCATAGCGCGTTCTAACTTTGGACAGCGACATCTAGGGGTTATTTAGGAAACTGAATTACGTAAAATAATCGCGAGGTCTAAGTTCGCGGCGAACTACTAGGCAGTTTACTAAATTAACAATTTTGTTAAGCGGACTTTGGTTCAATCGATATCGCTGCTTGTCTATGCTTCTGTTGTAGTATAAGTAATAATGCCACAAACTAACAAGAGATCAGCGGCAACCAAAGCCCGCGAAGTAGTTTTACGTAGAGAGTCGCAACTAAGTGAATATGCCAGTAGGTATTTCTCGTGCCAATAAGAGCTTTGTCAGCAAGAAACTTCGCCCGAACGCTCCAAACGGTTGTGTTCACAGCGTGTGTACGCAAGGGAAGTACGAAATCAGGGACTATACCCTGAACGCTAAAGCGCTAGCGTTCAATGCGTGAGCACGCTGTAAAGATTCGAGGGCAAGAATCCTTACCAGAACACGGTTCCCATCCCACGCGTGACCCGGTCGTGGAAGACTGGCCAAGTGTCATGCTCACGAACGCAATTTCTACTGTCGCTTGCCTGGGCCATAAATGTGCACAAATCGCAAGGACTCACTTTGAATAAAGTAGTCGTAGACGTTGGCGTTTGCCAAAGAGCCAAGCTAATCCGACGCTATACCGAAGATGTCCCGGACATCAGCCTGTACGAGATTAGGATGGCCCTTAAACAGCTTAAAAACAACAAGGCGCCGGGCGAGGATGGAATCACAGCAGAGCTTCTGAAAGCGGGCGGAACGCTGCTACTGAAAGTCCTTCAGAAGCTCTTTAATTCCATTCAGCTCGAGGGCGTAACGCTAGAAGCGTGGAACAGGGGCATTGTGGTCCTGTAAAGAGAGATAACACTCTATTGAAGAACCATAGGCCTATCACGTGTCTTAGTCATGTATATAAGTTGTTATCGTGCCTTCCAGCCTCCCGAACAAGCCGGTTACCGTAAGGGCTTTAGCACCATGGACCACATTCATACGCTGCGGCAGGTTATAGAGAAGACGATGAGTATAACCGGCCGTTATGCTTGGGGATAGTGGACTATGAAAAAGCCTTCGATTCGATCGAAACATGAGCCGTGCTTCAGTCTCCAGCGACGCCGTATTGACTATCGGTATATCGAGATGTTGAAGTGCTTATACAGTAACGCCACTATGTCAGTCCGAGTACAGGAGCAGTGGACGACGGCAATTCCACTGCATAGAGGTGTAAACCAGACATTATATCTTAGAAACTGTTCACCGTTGCACTGGAAGATCAATCTTCTGGAATGTGAAGGATTTGGCATTAACATCAATGGCAATTATATCACTCATCTTCGATTTGCCGATGATATCGTTGTCATGGCGGAATCGATGGAAGACTTAAGTATGTATGTACTATGCTCGCAGACCTTAACCGAGTTTCCCAACAGGTGAACCTTTAAAATGACCGATCTAGAGCGGCTTGCATCCAACGCCTTCCAGCTATTCTAGATCGGTAATTTTGGAAATCTTTGGGAGAGGCCTATGTCCAGCAGTTGACGTTATGCGGCTGAAATGATGATGATGAGACGTAGGCGTAAAATAGTTAGCGGCTGGATGTACATACGTTTCTCTTTCAAGATTCATATGTCTTAGGGATATTGAATTTGATCCAGGTTTTGATTTAAATTGTTTGAACAAAAATTATAAAGTGAAACATTTGCAGTTAGAATAGACGAAGAAAAAAGGTTGGAAAATCTGTTTCCTGCAACGGTATCGAATCGGTAGTGAATAATGTATAACAGTTTTATTAAATCACAGTTTCACTGGACATTAAAATTGGTTCAGTTTTGGAATAATATCGCGAGGTCTAAGTTCGCGGCGAACCACTAGTTTATAAAGTGTACATTTCAATAAAAAGTGATGTCATGATGTTTATACATTTATTTAAATACCTAACAAAACGGAGTATAGGTTAGTCCATACCTGCCGAACTATGTAATCAAAAATAGTATTTCGGCTGGTAATGCAATTTTAAATGAAAATGTTTCGAGCTTAGTTAGGCCAGGCCTGTGTCACTCCCCGTTCAGGTATCGAAAATATACCAACATTATTACTATGCGCGCGGCGACCACTCCGGAATGGAAAATTAAGTGACATGAATCGTTTGTCTAGAGTATATAAGAATGAAATTGGCTTGCAATGCACTTGTATATATCTACACGAAAAGGTGCTGAGTTCTGACGCGAGCTAAATCAAACCATATCGCTAACGACATTGAGTAGATATTTCTTTAAATTCCTTTGCTGAGTAAGACTTACTAGTACTATTATATTCAGTGGTTAGGCGGCGATGTGAAAGTGACCTCACCTGTTGATGACGACACTCATCAATCATCTAGATAAATCTTATAATAAGTACGAACTATGGTTATTTTATCTTAAATAATCGACATCTTATCGAAGCTAGTAAATATTGTTAAATATCTTAGTGGTGTGATCAGATCAGGCATTTTTCTTACCTAAATGCTGTGGTCAACTTGTTATTATTTGACATAATTAACAATTAGAACGATAAAGTGAATATATATTTTTCATACATACATAGAATACAATAAAAACACTCTTTATTGCACCATAAACAAACGAAAAAAAAAAAACAGAAAAAGAAGATAGAAGTATGGTACAAAGGCAGACTTAGGAACTAATTTACGTCTTTATCCCTAATGGCATAGATGAATGAATACTACTTATATATATATTGTCTTTGCTAATGGGCAGATGGAGAATTTCGTATCTTGCAGCAGAATGTTAATCTCGATAAAAACATTAAAATAATAAAGTCAATAAAATATATTTGGACTCGCAAACGGAGTAAAAAAACGTGCAACCATTACTATAAATTTCAAAAAACTAAAAGCGGCATTACTGCGTCATTAAGTACCTTATAATTAATTGCTTTTGCATTGGTGGACAAGTCATAGATATGTCGCAGTTGAATTGTATAATCCGTTGTTTTTCACACATATAAGTATATGTTTTTTTCTTATCGTGTGTGTTAGTGACTAACACTAGTGTCAGAGTTTTTAAACCGCCTTATATGCCTCTGACGTGGTTTTAGGTAACGACCAATGTCAAAGACGGTGACCGGGACCTCCAAAGCACGGATCATCTCACTTATCAGACAATCAGGTGATCAGCCTACAATGTCCTAACCAAACTAGGACAACAACACAAAGTCGTTGCCCCCGCCGGGAATCGAACCCGCGACCTCCGGGTATGAGACGAACGCTCAAACCACTACACCACGGAGGCAGTTAACACCACGGAGGCAGTATATGTTTTGAGGGCAACGATATCATGTAACACTTATTTACTGCCTCCATGGTCCAATGGGCGAGGCGTTCGCACTGTGATCCGGAGGGCACGGGTTCGAATCCCACTGGGAAGCATACTTCGTGAAAAGTTGTTCAGTCCAGTCTGGTTAGGATATTGCAGATTTGAATCACCTGATATCCCGAACGGCATCAAGCGTTTGATCATCAAACTACCCAAGGATTGGTTCTGGTTTGCCCTTTGCGGAGGTCAGAAGGCAGTCGCTCTGTGTTATAACCAGCAACTTCGTCCGATCTTCTTGGTTAGGTAGCGGACCCCAGGCTCTGAAGCATTACTGCTGAGGATTCAACCGGAAAAATTCGCTCGGATGATGATGATGATAAATAATAATAAATAAATAAATATATAGGGACAAATTACACTGATAGAGCTAGCCCTAAGGTAAGTTCGAGACTTGTGTTATAGGATACTAACTCAACGATACTATGTTTTATAACAAATACATATATAGATAAACATCCAAGACCCAGGAAAAATTGAAAAAGGCCATTTTCCAACTTGCCCTGGCTGGGGATCGAACCCAGGACCTCCGGGTTGGCGGTCTAGCGTGTTGACCATTACGCCATGGAGGTCGTCATGTAACACTTATTAGCACAGTACTACCTCTACCAGGGCTTATTAGTTTATTGTATTTCATACAAAACCTGGTGCTTTTATAACAGCAAAACCACACGCAAGAACTTTGCTCATCAACTATTATCGTAAAGTATTAGGAAGATAGCTCTAGTCACAGCTATCTTCCTCCTAATAATTCAAAGTTTCCTTCCGAATAAGTAAAGTTTATTCAGTTTTTACCCACTACAGACGCTATTGGGTTAAAGACCTAATAAACTTTATTAGAACTACGATGAATTATAAAAAAGAGGATACATTAAACATTTTAACATGAACAATCAGTGTAAAAAAATTGAGTTGAATTAACCTTGGAAAAAACTACTCTAAAATAAAATTTAAAATAAATTAAACTTAAAACCATCTTCAACCCCCAACTACACAGCCGATTTTGATAAAATCCAATCATTGAATCCGTAAGAATAATTAAATCCACACCATCCTATCCTATCTCTATAATGTTCAGGCGTGAATATAATAGCTTATAATAGTATTTAAGTAGTCCTAATGATAGGCCCTGTTCAAAGGGCCGAGTCCCATTTTGTGTGTGAACCGGTTTAGACAGGGGCGTTTGTGTTAAGGCAAAGGCCCGGACTTCGTGTTACTTAATTGACCGAGCAAACGAAGCGAGCGAAGTGTCTTAGTTTCGAGATAAGCCAAAAATTCTTTTGTCCGTCTGTCTGTCTGTTCTCGCCTACAGGTCGCATTTCTTAACTGATTCTCATGAAATTTTGTAAGCAGGTTCAGCAACTAAATAGAATTTTTTTATCGAGCCAGTTTTTAGTTTTTTTTCAAAATGACGAAATATGGGGTTTAAAATTTTAAAACTGTCATATATCCGCCATTTCAAAATATTTTCAAAAATGTCACTAGACTTTTTTGTTGCCATTATAAAAACGCATTTTTTTATTTTAAACAACTTTTTTATCTGAACATCTTTTTTATACGTTATACTTGAACGGGTTTAGGGTGACTCGCGAAGTCTAGCTGACTTAGCTGTGACGGATATAGGTACATACAATACAAATCTTACAAAATATACTAAAACTATTAAAGGGTGAATTTAGTCCGGTTTACTGAACAACTTTCTTAAAAATGTGTTAGAAATCATCATGTCTCCCGTGGGAATCAAACCCGCGACTTTCGAGTTACAAGGCTAATGTCTTGACCATTTATTTTAAAGAAAAGAAGAGTTATGTTGCGTATATTCAATACCATATAGTTCACAAAATAAAAAATAGATGTCGCAACAAATATTTTAAAATGTAAAAATATAGAACTCGCTATGGTTATTTTTTCATAAGTTTACAAGAAAATAAATAATTAAAATATCCGTTATTCCATGGTTGTAAAGTTATAAAGGCTCGCGAGGTCTACTGTTCTCACAGAACTACAAGTAAATAAATAGCTCCCCTATTTCCCCTATCTAAATTACACAGATTGAGCTAGCATCAAAGATTTTTACTTGTGTCAGGTCAGGATAGTCAAGGTACGTATTAAGTATACATGTAAACCTTCTTGAATCCCTCTATCTATTGATATTGATTTAAAACCGCATTAAATCATATCAAATCCATTTATTATAGGCATCAAAATATTTACATTGTAAACATTAGATTAAAATCCGTTGCGTAGAGGAGAGACAGATGCTTTTAAATTATCTTTGAAATATTTTGAAGGTGGTTTAGTCAACATTTTATAATACAGTAACAATAAACCATGTTGAAGTTTCTTGTCAAGTGAAAATGATAAAAAGCATCAATTGGAAGCTTCCCGTTTTCTGGTAACAAGTATAAAATTTAAGCTTACTACACAAAATAAGCAGGGCCGGCACGACTCGACAATATTTGTCGAACAATAAAGCAGACCCGAAACCATTATGCACTTGTTCGTCTTCATTCGGCTGAGTGCCGATTTTGTAGAATTTTATAAATATACTAGCTGGTGCCCGCAACTTCGTCTGCACAGGATTATCACAAATATCTTCATAAATTGTAGCCTATGTTTTATTCTTACGTATAAGCTATATTATTGTAAAGTTTCATTAAAATCCATTTAGTAGTTTTTACGTGAAAGAGTAACAAACATCCATCAATCCATACATACTTACAAACTTTAACGTTTATAATATTAGTAGGATTTTTAAAGTAGAGAAAGTTGTAATAATGGGGTGGTAAATCTAATAATGCACGGGAGCACCAAATCTGAAAATACACCGCTGAGTGTCTCTGTATTATTAATTCACTCGTTCCCGCCTCTATGAAGGGATTTCCGTTTTTTTTTCAATTTGGATGAGGTTTTGGAAATTTATTGTAATGTAATTAAATAGGTAGATATTTGATGACATTTGTGAATAAAAGATTAGTTTAGTTTATTAAAGGATCATACAAAACATACTCGTACAAAACCTCGAAGTCACTAAGTAAGATCAGGTATCTAGTGGTAGGTAAGGTAGATAGGTCTAATTAGTAGGTATTGTGATATACTTAGGACCACGGACGCCATTTTGGAAACGCGGAGTCACTAAACGAACGGTTTTTTTGTATGGAAAAAATAGCTCTTCAGGCATATAAAGACTTTATAGGTATGTCATTTAGTAGCAGTCTATTATGTCTTCTATTAAGACTGGTGGCACTAAAATGGAACTCCTTGCTTTTGAATAAATAAATATATAGGGACAAATTACACCGTTTGAGCTAGCCCCGAAGTAAGTTCGTGACTTGTGTTATGGGATACTAACTCAACGATATTATTTTATAACATACAAATATAGATAAACATTATGTTTTTGGGTGTTTATTGTACACAAGCTGTGATGGTATTATTGTAGACTGGCAAATCATCAATTTGTCAAATAATGTTAATTGAAATCAATAATGTTAATTGAAATCAATAATGTTTTTGTCACTTGCGTAAGACAAGCATTTTTAACCGACTTCAAAAAAGGAGGAGGTTATCAATTCGATTGTATGTTTTTTTTGTTGTATGTATGTGACGCGATATCTTCGGCATGCGTGGCCCGATTTCGATGATTCTTTTTTTATTTTAAAGCCGTAACTCCCAAGTTAGTCCCATATTAATTTGGTGAAGACACGATGAATAACTTTGGAGATATGGAAGAAACTCCTGAAAAAATATTGAAGTTGGTATTTTTTTTTGTTAAAAAATTAATTATTCATTGATATCCTCCATCTTAAAAAAGGTTATCAATTACTCTGCTTCGAAGCCCGGGGTGTACCTTTAGTTGATATTACATACATATACGTTCATATACGTTCCTAATTAATTATTTAATCTCTATTATTAATACTCAGCCAATCGAATAATGATTGATTGTTACTAAGAAAGTATATAATGCTTAAAATTGAAGATAACACTAGATATTATAGAAGATAAGCTTGGTATTATCAAATTTATCATATACGTATTAATTAGATTAAATAATATAATCAAAAATAATTAATAATATGATGCCAGTATAGACAACCGCGCGTGAGTGTAAATTTAAAAAAAATGTGACGATGAGTAAAAAGTTTTTATTGTTTTTAATCTGTTGTTTTGTTTCCCGCTCAAATGGAAGAATATTAAGACCTTTTTATCAAAGTGGAGAGGATGTTTTTGATGAAGATCTGCAAAAAGTGAACTCTACAGTGGCTAAGACAGTGACGAAATTTTCTTGCATGGCTGATTCTGAAGGTAGGTACGTAGATTAAATAAGAAACTACGAAAGATAAATTCCTTAAGTTGTGTTATTATTAATTTGTTTATTTATCTATCAACTTCGTTTACGCAAACATAACATTGACTTCCAAAACACCTGCAAATAAATTATTTCTAATTATTAACGTAAATAAAAAAGCATCTTGTCGGTTTTATCTTGAAGATAAAGTTTATCTATCGTACATTGCTTGGATACAAAGGCAGAGATAGTCGGGCGACAGGACAAAATAACATACATACATACATACTATCACGTCTTTATCTCTAATGGGGCAGACATAGCATTTTGGGTCTTGCGGTTCTATGCAGAGCCAAGGGCCGCAAGACTCAAAAGCCACTTTTAGCGTCATGGTGGGCGAGAAGATGGAAAAGCAATCAATTTAGTGACGGGTTGCTAGCCGCATCGCCTGTTAAAATGATTCGCATTTTTGCCCATTCCCTCGATCGACTTTTACGATCTGCGCGGGAAGAGAGAGAAGCAGCTGGTACATTCTAAGTTTTTTCGTTTCTCCCAGACCAGCATGGGAGAGGACAAAATAACGATACTATATTACTCTACCTGGGGCGAAGTTTTTTTATTAGAAGCTCTTATTTAGTTTCACCTGTCCCGTTTTCTGTCTGTCTGTAATAAAATCTTGCAAGTAAAATTTGACCCACTTCCCAATATTCGGTTGAGCTGAAATTTGGCACGCTTAATCACATAAATATTATTAAGGCGAAAGTTTGTGAGTGTGTGTGTGTTACTTCTTCACTCGCAAACTGCTGGACCAATTTTGTTAAAATTTGGTAGGCAGGAAGCTGACACCCGGGATAGGCTACTTTTTCCGAGGTTAACACCGCGGGGCGTAGCTTAGTATCTATATATATATATATATCGGGAAGAAAGAGGGGAGGTCTTTGCCCCGCAGTGGGACATGAGCGGCTAAATAAAAAAACGTGTTATATAAGAGTTTTTTTATTATTTTCCACCGGGTATAAATGGCTGTCACCAGTGACATTTTTTTTCTTGTTTATTTGACAGACGCAGAGGTTCTGGTGTACGGAGCCAAAGCATGGACATTCCCTGAGCAGGACATTAACCTCACCTTGATATACCCACCAGACGTAAGTGTCACCTCTAATGCGGAAGCCCTTTATATAATTGACATATAAAAGTAGTTTATTTTTTTTCGCCAACAATCTACACAACATTTAACTTATTACAATTAAAAAAACAATAAATACAGGGTTTTTATAGTGCAGATTGGAGGAGACTGGAGCCTGATGAAGGCAGGGCCTGTATCACAGAACTCCAGTGCTCCCTGTCACTCCAGTGATATAAGATCTAACAAAATATACTGAAACTATTTTAAGGGTGAATTCAGTTCATAAAACTGAACCACCTTCCATAAGGCACATATATCGAAATATGAAAAGTACCTTTTGCCTTCCCATACAAGTTGACCGATCACCTGATCCGAGTTTGTATGGAAAGCCAAAAAATATTTATAGAGGCCATTTAGCGCCATATAGGCCATACAGCGATAAAATGCCTTCAGTCTTCTGGGGATCTTTTTAACTAGTTTTTTTTTATTTAGCTTAAATAATTGTTATTTTGTCTTTGATTTTTTAAGTAAATGATTATTTAGTCAAGGTAACAAATGTAACTTGTCTAAAAATTATTAAATTGATAGTAAAGTGATAAACACAGTCTTATTCTTACATCCTTTATCTTCCATGCTGGTCTGGGATAAAAGAAAAAACTGCTTCTCTTCTTGCGCAGGACAATCTGGATGAGGGTACCAACCCAAAAACATTTTGACTCCTTATCCATATCATGTCTTACGACCCTGGACTCTGCCTACCCCGTCAGTGATAAATGTGATAATGTCGGGTATAAAATGATCACGCGAAGTCTACGTGTATTCACTTTTCAAGTATTCAATGCCCTATCAGGGCTCATGTTGTACCTACTAATTTAAGAAGTGACTGTGTAGTAAAGTGTTATATATGTACAATATGAAAAGCAAAAAATGAATTGAATTGAATTGAATTGAATTCACTTTAAACTAAACTTTGACGTGTGGTGATGGCACAGTAGAGTACAATTTATCACCACTCCTTTTCTCTCTTCAGGGTGTCGTAAGATGCGACTAAGGAAGGTATATGGAGGTAACAGGGTGTCTTGTATAGTGCAAATAAAACATTCTTTATTCTTGATTACTAATTGAGTCTTGCTTGATTCTTGATTCTTGTACATCTGCTGCGATCGACGTCGTTTGTGGAAAATTATCCTGTTGTGTGAACTTTGGTGCAAGTGATTAAAAGTTTTTTGAAAGATCACAAATCTGTTTGTCGAAAAGGGGAAATCATCTCCTTCTGGGGCCGTAAGTTCAGCAGTGTACTGTTATCTGGGCAGATAAAGACTAGTAGTTCTGTGAGAACAATAGACCTCGCGAGCCTTTATAACTTTACAACCAGGGAATAACCGATATTTTAATCTTTTTCCTGGCTTAGCAAAAGCCACTTGAGGGTTTTGAAACCTGTTGGGAAGAAAGTATATAGGCCTACCGCCTATCCTTAAGCAAAAATGAATTCCATTTTATTACTAGAAAAAATTAAAGTCCTGTGCAGATGAAGAGAATTAGGCTTCCCTACTTCCAGAATAAAATAAATGGATTTATGATTTCAGACCTACCAAGACGACGACGATTATGTAATAACCGGGTTCAAAGTACTGCTGTTTGTGGACACTGCACACAGCAAGGGATACATCAACAGCGGGGGACTTTTTGAGGTAATTACGTAGGTATAAAAAGAAAAACCTAAATACCACCCTAATTGGTTTATACATAATTACAACAAAAAATAACGCGTGTTCATGATATCATTTAATGTGGCAATGCCGCTAGCCTTCTGGGCACGGAGCAGAGTGAGAGAGAGATTTGGTTTATTTTACATTAAAGCAAGTTCGTTTCCCGTTAAAGTTATTGAGGGTTAGCGCTTGAAAGTAAGGGCTTTTCCTAGAAAAATAAATGGCGCTGCGAATATCAGTCGTATCGGTAGTTCTACTACTTATCACTAGATGGAGTTTTTATCAGTCGGGGAATTTTATTTGGCTTAGCAAATAAACTTGTTGTGAAAACGTTAAAAAAGTAAAAATCACTTATCTTTAGATATTTGTATGACGGTTTTCGGCAGAGTAGAATAGGGCCACTCCAAGTCCTTCCGTGGACGTCGTAGAAGGTGACAAAGGAAATACAAGCTAAACAAAGCTTATAAACATCATGAGACCACTCCAACCAGTCTGTCCAGCGTGGAAAGTGTAGGCCAAATCCTCTGGCTGCTCTGGCCAAGTATGGCTCTGGTATTACAGAGAGGTACGTGCTCCTGCAGTGGAGACAAAAAGACCTTATGATAAAGCGCAATTTCAGAAGAAGCGGCAACAAACCGAACTGCATTTTCTCCACAAAGGTCAACTAACAATAAATACTGGTGTTATAAAAATAACTTTATTTCTTTTTCAGGACTACCTGAGTCTCTCGTTCGTGTCCCCAAGAGCGAGTATGCTGGTTTACCAGTTCTGGCTGTATGGCACGCCAAAGTCGAACCGTGCGCATGAGACTTCGTACATTATTTATGATCTATGCTGATTTGTGGTTTTATTTTTTATTCCCATAATTTATTAGAAGCTAGCTGATGCAGAAGAAAAAAACCCGACATGTTGTATCCGGCAGAGTAGAATTGGACCACTCCAAATCTTCCCGTGGATGTCGTAGAAGGCTATTTAGGAATTACAAGCTAAAAAGAGCATATAAGGCCACTCCAATCCGTCTGGCCAGAGTGTAGGCCAAGTCCTCTGCCTGCTCTGGCCAAGTATGGCTCTAGTAGTACAGAGAGGGTCGTGCTCCTGCGGTGGAGACTTTAAAGACCAATGATGATTATGTCTAGCTGCCCACGGCGTTGCCCGTCGTCTAATTTTGGAAAACCCCACGGGATCCTCACATTTTTCCGGGATGAAAAATATTCTATGTGTTAATCCCGATGATAATAGCTTATCATCGGGTTTAACACATAAATTATTTTTCTCATTTTTCGTGAAAACTGTCACACTGTTTTTTTGTTTGTTTTTCGGGCGTGTAAGTGGCTTATACGCAACCACAGAATTAATAATAGTATTACATACAGAACGGAAACTCGCGCCGTCCCCCGCAATCTGGTGTCCCCGCAACCCTTCCCCCGTTATTGTGAGGTGTAAGTGGCAGTAAAACAGGGTTATTGGTAGTCGCACGTTGGCATTACGCGAGTCACTTAGGATTATTGAATTATAATGGTGAGAAACTGTGCACATTATCATTGTTTATCCACGGAAAACAATAAATAACCAAAATTTTATAGACTTCCGAGTGATGAAAACAGGTAAGCAAAGCAACAAATTCTGTGGTGACGACCCTGATTGTTCAACTCACACATTTAACGTGTACACGGACGGATTGTTTCGTTTGTAGTAGTACTAGGTATATATGCTGCTCCGTTTGTATGAAGTGCCATACCTGTGACGCAACGAACCGATGGCTGATGGGACAAAAAGGTTCTTGAATGGCGACCGCGTACTGGCAAGCGAAGTGTAGGGCGCCTACAAGGTGGTCAGATGACCTGACCAGGGTCGCTGGATGCAGGCCGCTCTAGATCGGTCATTTTGGAAATCTTTGGGAGAGGCCTATGTCCAGCTGTGGACGTTATGCGGCTGTAATGATGACGAATAGGTATACTAGTGTGATCATCAAGCTACCTAAAGGCATCTGCTGTAGTTAAATAAGTAGTGTATCTATCTACCTTTTAATATAGGTCAATAAAGTTTTTATATAAAAATATTTATAAAAAGACTAGAAAATATTTAGAGAAGACGAAAGGTTTTGTAAAATGTTTATTTTACTAAAACTTTGATCATTAAATGAACAATCAAACATTAGGGTCAGGTTCAAATGACAAATGTCATTGGACCATGAAGTTAGAGGGTGCAACTTCATGCATTGGACCATCAGTTGACAGGTTCTTTTGCTGTCAAATGTATAAAAAACTGCAAAGTCAAAGTCAAAGTCAAAGTCAAATTCATTTATTTATCTTTGGATATTTGTATCACTTGATAATTGTCACTTTTTTTCCTTTCGATTTCTTATAAGGTAAATGTTGACGTCAGATCATTTACTTATAGCTAAGTTTACTGCCGCTTCCAAAGCGCAAGTACAGAAGAAACGGTAACAAACTGTACTGCAGCATTTTCTCCAATAACGTCAACTTACAATTATACTGGTATTAAAATTAGATATGTGGACTGAGAATACATTGTTATGTCATAATTATAAATTAAGCATGATGTCAAGTTTAAAATTAATGTCAATTTGTAAATTTTGTACTAAAACATGTACAGAATGTTCTTAAATTATGACATTTGTGAATGTACAAATAGAAACCTTTAAGAAGGACCCGCGCCAAGCTCAAGCCAGACATTTTTGTCTCTAAGGTAATCATCGGTTCCGTAATAAGCTTTATCACAGAGTACTTTCTTAACATAAACTTTAAATTTTCTATCTGGCATACTAAGAACCGATTCTGGCAATTTATTATAAAACTTTATACAGTTTCCCATAAACGACTTACTAACTGTTTTCAGCCTATAGGACGGAGTAAATAAATCATTTATATTACGTAAGTTTCTATCCGTAAAATCACCCACTTTATTAAACAAGGCAATATTTTTCCTTACATACATTATATTTTCAAATATGTACTGGGATGGTACAGTAAGTATATCAATTTTCTTTAAAAAATCTCTTAGGGAGTCTCTTGATCCTAAACCGTAAATAAAACGAATTGCCCTTTTTTGCAAAATAAAAATAGTCTGTATATCAGCTGCACTCCCCCATAGAAGAATCCCATAAGACATCAGACTATGAAAGTAACTAAAGTAAACTAGTCTAGCAGTTGCCACATCTGTCAATTGTCTGATTCTCCTAATAGCGTAAGCCGCTGAGCTAAGCCTATTAGCGAGTTTAGAGATATGGGCACCCCGTTGAAGCTTTGAATCTATTGTGATTCCCAAGAAAGTAGTATTTTCAACGAGATCTAATTTTTGACCGTTCAGTAGCACATCAACATTGGCTTGCCTCACGTTAGGAAGACTAAATCTAATGCATTGGGTCTTGTTTGCATTCAACATAAGGTTATTGGCTGAAAACCAGTTAGAAATGGCCGTCAAGGTGTTTTTCACCGAAGTAGCATCTTCGCTATGACGGTCTATTTCAAAAATAAGAGACGTGTCATCGGCGAACAACACAATGCCAGCTTGTTTCTCAACCGCGTAAGGCAAATCATTGACTTACACTAAGAAGAGGAACGGTCCCAGGATAGAACCTTGAGGTACTCCCATTTTAACGAGAGATCCGTTTGACTTTATGCCATTTATGTCAACAGTCTGAAGCCTATCCGTTAAATATGATTGAATGAGGTTTATTGATTTATCGTCAAAACCGTACTGATGGAATTTGAGCAAAAGTGTTGGATGATCTACGCAGTCAAACGCTTTTGAGAGATCGCAAAAAGAACCGATTGCATCGTTCTTGTTTTCCCATGCGTTGTAAATTTGAGTAACGAGCGCTACCCCCGCATCAGTGGTCGATTTCCCTCCAGTAAAACCAAACTGCTGGCTATGAAAAAGGTTATGGGTGATAAAGTGATGTTGCATTTGATTAAGCATTATCTTTTCAAACACTTTGCTCAAAACTGGCAGAATCGATATTGGTCTATAATTGCCAGGATCTGTTCTTACCCCCTTTTTAAATAAAGGAATCAATTTACTGCATTTCATAAAATTTGGAAAAATACCTTCATCAATGCATTCATTAAAAATAAAAGCTAGGTCTGCAGCAATGATATTTATAATGTGGCTTACTACACTAACGGACATACCCCAGTGGTCTTCCGATTTTTTTAAATTTAACTGTTTAAATGCATCAACTATATCTTTGGGGGTAATATGTTTAAATTTAAACTTATGATTACATTGAGCTACATTATCTTTAAGTAAGGCTTCAGCATGTTGAGGACTTGAATTGGTATTTTCAGTAAGTTCCAAGGGAATATTAGTGAAAAAATTATCGAATACATTTACTATATCATTAGGGTTGGTAATATTTTTACCGGCACATTTGATTTCACGAATATTTTCTCTCGGTCTAGTTTTACCGGTTTCTTTATTAATAACATTCCATGTCTCTTTAATTTTATTTGGTGCATTATTGATTTTTCTACTAATGTAGATAGCTTTAGCATTTTTGCAAACTTTTTTAAATAATTTAGAATATTTTTTAACATACTCAACAAAGTTAGGGTTGAAATTAAATTGTTTTTGGGCATATAAATCAAATAATTTTCTTCTACTTATATAAATACCTTTAGTTGCCCATTCATTAAACTTTAACCTACCATTAACATTAACTTTTTTCTGTTCCAATGTTTCTGAATATTCTTTAGACACTGTACTAAATAATTTATTGTAGTGATCATCAGGATTACTTCCTGTGTATATGACTGAACATAACTTATTTTCTAAATTCTTTTTGAGCTTATGATTTTTTTTTTAATTAATAGGCCTACACATGATTTTATCTTCTTTCAAGCAGCGGGTGGACTCCTTGACAAAAGAAACAAATACACCCATATGGTCAGATGGCAACTTGTTAATTACAGATTTCTTAAAATAATTTATATTGGTAAAGAAATTGTCCAGGCACGTGGCCGATGTAGCAGAGATCCTAGTAGGTTCAAAAAAAACGTTTTCTAGGTCATAACATTTAAAGAGGTTTAAAAATTGTGTACTCCTTGGATTCTGCACTAGAATATCAACATTGAAGTCACCACAAATAATTAAATTTTTTTTACTAGTTGAAGCTAACTTTAGCACCTGATCCATTACTTTCAAAAATCCCCTAAAATCGCTATCTGGTGGACTGTATACGCATACAATTAAATGTTGGTCTAGCTCGGCACAGGCCACCTCACAACAGCGGTCAACAGAAAGTCTAACTATGTCCTTCCGCTCCTTGCCACGGAATCCATTTTTTGTAACTATTATAGAACCGCCTCGAGTAGTAGACTTTCTGTTAAAGCAGCTAACAATGTCGTAGTTGTTTAGGCTGAACATCATCTCACTCTCACATAGCCAATGCTCAGTCAAACACAAGATATCTACATCTAATTCTTCTAATACTAGTTCAACTAGTAGTTCTTTGCTGGAAAGGCCTTGTATGTTTTGATGAATTATTCTTAGTTCTTGTGACCTTTCCGTTGTCTGGATGTGCAGTTTAAATCTGCCGTCAAATCTACAGAATTACTATTACAATTTTCGTTCACACCTATCTAGTTTTATAATCTAGTGATATGATTAAATCTATAAAACTAAGAAAATATTTAAATTTACAATATTAAATACGGAGCTATAAAATTGACATACAAGCTCTAGGGTTGCCAGCCGCCGTGCTTATTGGACTTGACTTCACTATGCTGCGATCTGGTGTTCCATATTTCTAATAATAATCTAGGTATATAGGGACAAATTACACTGATTGAGTTAGCCCCATAGTAAGTTCGAGACTGTGTTATGGGATACTAATTTAACCCTCGCAACTGCAATATCTTTCAGGGAACTTATGTTATTTATTTTATTTAAAAACTTCATTTACTACAATAAATAGTAAAAAAGGTGACCTTAATGCAAATAGCATTTTCTACCAGTCTACATTCGGTATAAATAAATATTTAGTGTAGTAGGCGCAAAAGTAAGTTATCCAAACAGTTTTTGTGATTAAAACTAACATGAGACACAGATGTAATTAAAATGAGTTAACAAGTTACTTACGTATAGAGTCAGCTACTGGCGACCTCTTTCGACTTCATCCGGAGGTCTGCATCAGGGCGAATGTGGCTATATACGTGGGCGGGTTACCCACGTATAGAACCAAATTCGCCATTGTATATTCGCTTTTTAAACTAATTAAAATAAAATAAATATTTAATTTAAAATCCCATACAACAAGCGTGATTTTTTATAGATAAAGGTACGGAACCGTTCGAGCGCGAGCCCGACTCGCACTTGGCCGGTTATTCTATCAAAAGCGAGCATCAAACATTAATATTTCAAAAGGGCTCGAAGCCCAAGTAAACATCTGAGTTTATTACCTAGCGCCACCTGAGTCGTCTAGACTCACAATAACGGTCGATAAGCAACGTATTAAAATGGGATAAAGTATTGCACATGCGAAATTTTGCGAGTGAATAGCTGGTCGTAGTAATGAGGATTTTTAATAAAACTTTTCCGGACACTAACCGTTTTTTCGGGCACTATTTGAGTATTATTAAAAGGAGTTACGCCGGTGGTTTCCGGCAGAGTAGAATAGGACCACTCCAAGTCTTCCCGTGGAAGTCGTAGATAGCGACTTAGGAAATACAACCTAAACAAAGCTTACAAACATCAATTAGACCTCTCCAACCTGTCTGGTCAACGTGGAGAGCGTAGGCCAAAACCTCTGGCTGCTCTGGCCAAGTATGGCTCTGGTAGTACAGAGAATTTGCGGTGCATGAAAGGAGCCTCCCCGAGTGACGTACTGAGCCCCCTGTACGTCCGGCGCACCCTGGGCAATCTGCGTGGACAGCCAGTCGGTAACGCAGATTGGCTGATCCTTTCGCTGCGGTATGGCAATAATCGCCATTCCGACTCGCTAAGAAGAAGAAGTATCGACTCGCTAAGAGATAGAAGGGTCGTGCTCCAGCAGTGGAGACTAAAAGACCTGATAATGATAATAATATAATTGAAAAATTAATACTTACAACCAACTGCCATTGGTCCACGGTTCCCTTCTTCTTCTCTTGGTATCCCCAGCACCGAGGATCCACACCAGCGCAGTCAAAAGGATAAGAAACCTGAACACTGTCCGCGACGCCATCTTGATTCACGTTACCACAAAATGGCGGACTTCACATGTTTATAGAGCACAAGAGCACTTTCTCACGGAACACTTTTTGCGCAGTCACATTTGTCAAATCTTAATTACTGTTGGATGATTAAAATAAATGATGCCGTGTGGTTATCGGCAGAGTAGAATAGGACCACTCCAAGTCTTGTGGATGCCGTAGAAGGTGACTTAGGAAATACAAGCTAAACGAAGCTTATAAAAATCAATTAGACCTCTCCAACCCGTCTCCCCTCTCCAAAGCGTGGATAGTGTAGGCCAAATCTTCTGGCTGCTCTGACCAAAAATACAGGTAGGGTCATTTCAGAGTGATCTAGTATAGCACATGGTTTGATTTATAACGGGTGTGTTCCTTCCAGGTCGTATACTAGGGATGTAGACTAAAAAAAAATTGGCTAATTACATAAATTATAAAAAAATATGGCATACGTATTTTTTCTTTTGACAGATTAGCAAATAATGACGAAGAATAAAGAATTTCGCTTGACGTCACGATTAGCTACGATTTTTAACAATCACCAACGCTCCAAAACTGCTAAGCGCTGCATCTTTGTGAATTTTTACTACTTTGCTAAACGAAAAAATATAGGTCCATTATTTTTGGATAATCCTGTTACCATACTAAATAAAATAATATACTTTTTACCTAGTCCACATCCTTGTTTGTACACAAGTCTGTAATCTTTATGAGATTCCGAAGCAAATGACCGTGTAAGCCGACTTACAACTTACACGTACTTAAACTGAAGTCCGTAATAGTATTAGTACATTAATGTGTTTCCATCATACTAGAGATTGCAATCCGGAAAACCGGACCCGGTAATCCGGATACACTTGCCGGATACCGCACAAGTACCAACAATACACTGGATCCGGTCTAAAGAGCCTCGCCCCGTGTCCCACATATGACTCAGCAAGAGTTATATTTATAGCAAATTTTAATAACTCAAATTTTGTATTTTTGTATGTACTACTAAGTTGTAAAGTATGAAATAAACGTATACTAAATTAAAAAACATTTCATATCTTGATTATGCTGCATGGTAGCAAGATCGGTGGCTGCGTTCCCTCGCTGGATAGCAATGCTGATCCGTTGAGCGAAAAAGCAACTAGTCCTCTTGTCACCTTCGGCGGCTATCGGTCGCGGGGAGATTGTTTATTAATAATTGATGTGCGATATTATACATTAATATACGAGTTACTCACTAAAAAGTCGGCTAATGGCAGATATATATAATATAGAGTATAAACAATTTATTATTAAATAAAAGGTAATAAAACATTAAATTTTAAAACCCACCATTAGACCTGTAGGTGAGAACAGTCAAACAAATGTATGGAATTATTTTATAAATAATCAAAATGATACGTGTAAACGCGGAATGCACAATGAGGTTTTAAATGTTTTGACGTTTTTGTGATTTTATTTGTTTAAAAAAGGAAAGTAATCCTGTTTTGTTCAATCAGGCCGGATTGGTGGGAATCCGGTTGCATTCAGCCGGATTGCAATTCCTTATCATACCATCCACAACTACAGGGTAAACTTGGAAATTATTAAATTTTTATTATTATTTTAATGATTTTTTACTGGCAAACTACTAATAGGTATACAGACACACAGTCTCTATCTCTGACGGGGTAGACAGAGCCCGGGGCCGTAAGACTCAAAGGCCACGTTTAATGTGATGTTTTTATTTATTATAGGCACTTTATTACAAAAATGTAACTGGACTTAAGGCCAAAGGCCTTTTCTACCAGTCAACCTACAGGTGGTGCTAGGGTGACGAAAAAATTTGGATGAAAGAATTAAAAGAAACCATACTATACACGGTCACGGTTACTGGTTTTGAAACCGAAGGCCGCTTCATAAGAATCGTTAGTAAGACCTAATTCATCATTATCATCATCAGGGCTGTTTTGTCTATTCTACAGGAGCACGGCCCTCTATGTGCTACCAGAACCATACTTGGCCAGAGCAGCCAGAGGACTTGGCCTACACCCTCCTCGCTGGCCAGACGGGTTGGAGAGGCCTCACTGATGTTTATAAGCTTTGTTCAGCTTGTTATTCCTAAGTCGCCTTTACGACATCCACGGGAAGATTTGAAGTGGACCTATTCTACTCTGCCGGATACTACACGGCTTTATCTTACTGCAACGTATACAAATAAAAAACCTACATTTATTATATACAAATAGGTATACTGCGTGAATTTACAAATTCTACATAGACTACACAAATATTATAGCAGTGTGTGAAGATAATATACGCTGATGGTGGGAATCAAAATAGTGATGGGTTGCTAGCCACATCGCCTATTAACATTATTCAAATCTCGCCCAATCTCGCCTTGTGGCACAGATAACTAATAAGTTATGCTTGTGGTGGGGCCTTGCCTCTATAAGGCAAGAACGGGGGAAAGGTGCAAGGACGGGGGATAGGGAAGTATATTTCGCGGAACCGTAGAAGATTCCATTCTGTATGTAATACTTAACTTTATTAATTCCATAGTATTTCTTCAAACTTTATAAAAACATGCATGTACAGAATTCTGAAGATTTACATGTAATTATCTGCACAAAGCTGGGGCGGGTCGCTAGTATAGCGATGTATCCGACGCCTACACGGTACTGGGATGTTATTTATTATGGACAATCTCTATAATTACGGAGATTTAATTACTGCCCTAAATCCGGCCTTTATCACTCGTGTAAGTAATTATTTATTTTAGATACGGATACTCTATACAACGTGGAAGGGACATAATCGTAATTAATTGTACCACGGGCTATACTAGATCACTACCTATTGTATAATGATAATAAAAGAATTGTCAAATAACAAGAAAAAAAAAACGATATTCCTATACATACATACTACTGGGGCAGCTGCACACTTTCGTATCGAAATGGCGATTTTTTAAAGTATTTGACTGTTATTTTAAATTTCATATACTATAATTAGTAATTAAGTACATATAGCCCGTGGTACGATTTATTACGGGTATACATGTTTTCATATGCGATATGAATGAATATTAATTAATTTTCTATGGAGTGATTTGGAAACAGCATTTTTTTCCACTATCAAGCTTTGTTAAAATAAATACTTTCTTTATAAGATATTTTACGGGTCTGAATTTCTGTGTTCATTAACATAAGTAAAAAAAAAAAAGACTTTTAATAATTCAATAATTCGTGTTATATCTTATTTGCATCATTATCACAACTAATCAGTTTCATTCAGGTTTCAGTTATCTAATTAAAACAATATTTTTTGAAATCCATTCGAGTTCTCGAAAATACTGAGATCTTGCTGAGATCGAATTTCTGACCCCTCGAGATCTCGACTTGACGATCTCGTTAGAGATTGCATTCCCTAAACTTAGGTGATTTGAAGAGGTTACTAGTTTTTACACAGAGCGACCCCTCCGCAACCCAAAAGGTAGACCAGAACCTATCCTTGGACAGGTTCGAGACCGCTTTTGAGATAAATAAATAAATAAGTATATAGGGACAAATTACACTGATTGAGTTAGCCCCAAAGTAAGTTCGAAACTTGTGTTATGGGATACTAACTCAAACTCAACGATACTATATTTGGTCACAAATACATATATAGATAAACATCCAAGACTCAGGACAATTTGAAAAAGGCCATTTTCCAACTTGCCCTGACCGGGGATCGAACCCGGAACCTCTGGGTGGCGGACTAGCATGGAGACCACCTCCGCCACAGAGGTCTTCAAAATAAGAGATAGGTAGTGCCTTTGTACAACTTTTATTTTATGTATTCTCTGTAAACATATAAATTGGTAAATTAATAATATTTTTTTTCGTAGATTTGTAATCTTTTGACAGTCCACTTTTTGTCGATGCCCATACAATTAGAATGTGGGAAACAGCTCGAAGTTTCACACGTGAAGGCTTCTCAACCAGAATATATCGTAACACATTGTGTCAGCAGCCAAATATTTTTGGAGCCGTGGGAATCGAACCTGAGGACTGAGTAATTTTCCGACTACATTGTTTTTGTGACATTTTAATCTAGGTCTCTTGTCTTAGCACTTTTTGGTTGCATCCTTAGCTGTCAAAGCCCTGCTTTGGCGACCGGATATAGGCATTTTAAATACATACATATTAAGACATATGTAGGTATACTTACGTAATACAAGACCTATATGTAATATATATATTTATTAAATTTGCAACTTTGGCTAATAAAATAACATATTAAGCTACATTTTTATTCTAGGATAAGGTTTTTAAGACTTCTGATTATAAATTTACCTCATACTCATAAAATATACTAATATAGTTAGTTAGTAAATTTATGTTTTTTTCGTTCTTTCCGTATCAACTATTAAAAAGAAGAAAGAGACTAAACATGATTTAATTTAAATAGGTTTATTATAATGGGTTCAACTTTACTAAATAAACTTTTAATTATTTTGTTGTTTTTATTTAATTTAATATGTTCTCAGACTTATAATAAAATATATTGTTACGTAATTTATTTTATTTTCTTTGAAATAATTAACTAAGTAAAATATAAAACTATGTAAGATCACTTTATAAGGAAACTAGCTGTATCTGCGGGCTTCGCTCCCCTTAGGAATATCGGGAAAAAGACAAAAATATCTCAAACTATATCCATACCAAATTTCATTTAAATCCGTTCAGTGGTTTAAGCGTGAAGAGGTAACAAACAAACAAATATACAAACTCACTTTCGCATATTTTATAATATTAAGGAAAAAAAAAACTAGGAAAGTAAATTTTAAATGAGATAAACCTAGCTGATAAATATCGTTGAAAATCACTTAAGTACGTTTTAAGTTTTATCCTTAAACCAGTAGGCAACATAAAATAATGTGTGTTATAAAAAGTCAAAGCTTTCTATACAAAAGCTTCGAAATCCTTGCGAATACCTGTACAGCTTATAAGAATTTTAAGCATCCAACAAAAATAAGTAAAAAGTTCGCACTATCGACTAACCAACTTAGATATCACTTAAACACAACTTAAAACATTGTCACATATCAATTACTGCACGTTTAAGTCAAGAATTTGTATTTCTCGTTGATTTTTGGTCAGAAATTCGATGTAAGTTACGATTAAGTTGGGGTTAAGTTACGGTTAAGCGCAGCGTCCGTTCGCTTTAGTGGACCACGCGAGACTGCCTTAGCTTATAGGACCAAGTTGAGTCACTTGATTCAACTTAGCGCTAAAGGTCATATTTGTGATATACTAGAGCCTACCACGGTTGGACATTAAATTGATATAGTTACAAAAAAAATAAGCATACAACGAGAAAGGACTCACTCGGAATAAATCGAAACACTGGATATACTTAATCACTATAGTATAATGATAATAAAATAAAGAAAAATTTTCACGCACTTTTTTGTATGGGATTTTTTTTGTTTTTTGCCTGTTATTAAATTCATCATCATCATCATATCAGCCACAGGAAGTCCACTGCTGGACATAGGCCTCCCCCAAGGATTTCCAAAACGACCGATCGGAAGCGGCCTGCATCCAGCGCCTCCCTGCAACATTACGTAGGTCGTCTGACCATCTAGCAGGTGGGTGTCCTACACTGCGCTTGCCGGTACGTGGCCGCCATTCGAGAACCTTTCTGCCCCATCGGCCATCGGATCTTCGCGCTATGTGCCCCGCCCACTGCCACTTTAATGAGCTAATCCGCTTGGCTATGTCAGTGACCTTCGTTCTTCTACGAATCTCCTCATTTCTGATTCGATCACGTAGAGAAACACCGAGCATAGTCCTCTCCATAGCCCGTTGAGCGACCTTGAGCTTTCTTATGAGACCCATAGTAAGGGACCACGTTTCAGAGCCATAAGTCATCACTGGTAACACACATTGATTAAACACTTTCGTCTTGAGGCACTGAGGTATTCTAGACGATAAAACACTGCGCAATTTTCCGAACGCTGCCCAGCCTAGTCGAATTCGTCGAAAGACCTCTTCCTCGAAGCTGGAACTTTCTGCCTGGATCAATTGACCCAGGTAGATATACTGGTCTACAACTTCTAGGGTGGAGCTCCCAACAGAAACAAGTGAAGGCGTAACGTGCCTATTTGACATGACCTTCGTCTTGTCAATATTCATTTTTAGGCCTACCTGTTGGGAAACTCGATTTAGGTCTTCAAGCATCGTACTTAAGTCCTCCATCGATTCTGCCATGACAACGATATCGTCGGCAAATCGAAGGTGAGTGATATACTCGCCATTGATGTTAATGCCCAGTCCTTCCCATTCCAGGAGCTTAAAGGCATCTTCCAGAGCGGCGGTAAACAGTTTTGGAGATATGACATCTCCCTGTCTTACGCCTCTTTGCAATGGAATATCCTTCGTACTGTGCTCCTGTACTCGGACCGACATAGTGGCTTTGTTGTATAGGCACTTCAACACCTCGATATACCTACAGTCAATTCGGCACCGCTGGAGAGACTGAAGCACGGCCCACGTTTCGATCGAATCGAAGGCTTTTTCGTAGTCCACGAACCCTAAACACAACGGCCGATTATACTCCCTCGTCTTCTCTATAACCTGCCGCAATGTATGGATGTGGTCCATGGTACTATAGCCTTTTCGGAATCCGGCTTGTTCGGGAGGTTGGAAGGCATCAAATCTGTTAGTGAGACGGTTCGTGATAACCCTCGAAAACAACTTATAGACATGACTAAGAAGCGTGATGGGCCTATAGTTCTTCAAGAGAGTATTGTCACCCTTTTTGAAGAAAAGGACCACAACGCCCCTGTTCCACGCTTCTGGCGTTACGCCCTCGAGCAGAACGGAATTAAAGAGCCTCTGAAGGACTTTCAGTACCGGCGTTCCGCCCGCTTTCAGAAGCTCTGCTGTGATTCCGTCCTCACCCGGCGCCTTGTTGTTTTTTAGCTGTTTGAGGGCCATTCTAATCTCGTAAAGACTGATGTCCGGGATATCCTCGGTATAGTGTCGGGTGAGCTTGGCTCTTGGATCTGTAGCCATATTCACAGGATTTGCAACGGATGTATATAACTGCCCATAAAACCTCTCGATCTCTGCCAGCACCCCATCCTTTGTCGAAACCATGTTACCGCCCTCCGTCTTCAGCTTAGTCAGCCTGCTTTGCCCAGTAGACATGATCCTTGCAAACACTTTGGAACCTTTGTTTCGTTCTATTGTCTCCTCAATACATTTAGTATTAAAGGAGCGAATGTCGTGTCGCAAGGACCTTTGTATTCGTCTATTGAGCCGCCGATACGACTCAGCATCTTCGGAGGTTTGCAGCGTCATGGATCGTCGTTCTGCCATCAAGTTAAGGGTCTGAGCAGATATTTTTTGAGGTTTCCTTTTAGGGCGGGATTTAAAAAACTTAGATCCCGCTGCTTGGACAGTTTCAACAAGCCCGTTGTTTAACTCGTCCACTGAAACGCAATCCTTGAGACCTTCGAAGCGATTGGAGAGTTCTATTTGAAAGCTCTCGGGGTTTTGGATCTGACTCTGCGATGGTCGTAGCGCAGACTTCATCAGCTTGGACCTTTCGAGTCGGAGACTGATATTCATGATGCCTCTCAAAATTCGGTGATCGCTGCCGGTTTTAATCCTGTTGATCACGGAGACATCATTGAATATCTGCCTCTTCGTCGTCAGGAAGAAGTCTATCTCGTTCTTGACAGGGGGCTGGTCGTTTTTACTAGGACCTATCCAGGTCCACTTTCTCTGTGGCGCCTTTTTGAAGAAAGAGTTCATCGCAAAGAGTCCCTCTTCCTCCAGAAAATCAGCCAGCCTATGTCCCCTGTCGTTACGCTCGCCATATCCAAATTGCCCCACCCTGGTCTCTCCATCGCGTCCCTTGCCCAGTTTTGCGTTAAAGTCCCCCATAATAACCGTAAACTGGGTTTTCGAGGCATGTATGGCCCTACTAATGTCCTCATACACGACCTCAACCTCTGCATCTGAGTGTTTTCCGGTTGGCATATACACCTGTATAACCTTCAGCGAGTATCTTTTCGATACTCTGAGTATCAGGTATATTACCCTGCTGGAAACACTATCGATGGTAACTAAGTTATTTACGAGGGACCTGTGGACGAGAAACCCGACACCATGCTGAGACTTTATTTCGTCTCCTTCCCGGTGATAGAGTAGGTTACCGGACTCCAGGGTCGTCGTGCCCTCGCCCTCTCTTCGGACTTCAGACAACCCTACAATATCCCAACGTAACCTACTCATTTCCTCTTCTACCTCAGCCAGTTTTTCATCCAGCCTCAAAGTGCGGACGTTGTGCGTTACCAGGGCCAATTTTCGCCGTGGGTGGTAGCCCGGTCTCATCCGGAGATTCTTAGCACCCCCTGCCCCGCCGTTACCATGACCGCTACCGGAGCCAGGAATAGCGGGGCCGCCGGGTACTGGGGGCCTGGTCTTTTTTTGTTCCTCCATTAGGGGGTTTTGCCATACTCGCCACGCTTGGCAGGCGGGTTGGCGAGCGCAGTATTGTGTCACTATCAAGCTTCCGACGCTGCTGCCCGTCAGAAGCCTGTTTCGGTGTTCGTGACGAATATATCCTTTAGTCGCCTCTTACGACATCCACAGGAGGAAAGGGAGTGGTTCCATTCTATGCCGGAAACCACACGGCGTTATTAAATTATCATTATACTATATTGATTTAGTATAGCCAGTGTTTCGATTTATTACGGGTTTGTCCCTGCCAAGTTGTATAATGTAATCATGATTTTGAAAACATGGTAAACACCGGTTTACCAGTACTTTAATATAAATTTCCTAACAGGAAGACTCTTAACTAAAGAGGACAGCTTCTTTTGTTAGGTTTCATGTTCGAAAATTTTAATACAATATTAGTTCGTAGTTTTAATTTTTTAATTATTACACATACAGCGCCACCTTTTTTTAAAATTTATTCAGGGACCAATTAAACTGATTGAGCTAGCGCCGAGAAAGTAGAGAATTCAGTTCGAGACTTGTGTTATGGGAACTCAACGATAATATATTTTGTAACAAATGATTATGTAGACAAACATTCAAGACCCAGGACAATTTGAAAAAGGCCATTTTTCAACTTGCCCTGACCGGGGATCGAACCCGAAACCTCTGGGCAGCGGACTAGCATGGTAAATACTACGCCACAGAGGCTGACAGAAGTAGTTAGGTAACACATAGATTTTTGCCATGCATAGTAATATTTATATCAGAAACAGAGTGACTGCTGAACAGGCTACTGTAATTAAAATGTGTTTTATATTTATAGTTGTAGTTTGGGCCATGCAACTCCATGGTTCTACTAATTAGAACAAAATTTGGTATTTACTAACCAAATCGCCAGTAGCAAAACTGGTTCAGCTATTTATTTTTTCAGTGTGAGTTGTTTTAGTTTAACGGGACAAAAGAGCCCCGTGCCTTAAGGGTCCTCCCCGCGCTAACGACCTTGAAAACACAAAAAAATTAATTTCTCTTTCTGTAAGTGAGATTATCAGAAACCCTCGTACAATTTTTAGCTCGTATCCTTAAGTTTCATTAGAACCTCGAAAATCATTGAAATAAAATACCCTGAATTTTCCTTTGCAAAAAATACTAAAAACGGCCATTTTTGACTCTTTTTGTAAAGGTTTCTAAACCGGATAGTATTTCAATGACTTTCGAGGTTCTAATGAAACTTCAGGATACTAGCTAAAAAGTTTTACGAGGGTTTCTAATAATCTCACTTACAGAAAGAGAAATTAATTTTTTTGTGTTTTCAAGGTCGCTAGCGCAGGGAGGAGCCTTAAGACCCAAAGGCCACATTTAGCGTGATGGTGAGAAAAGGGCTAAAATATTAATATTGAAACAAAATATCAATTCAAATTCGTTGTATATTAGCTGCGAGCTCGATACAATGGGCCCGCCTCCGCGCAGGTATGAGCGATTAGTTCCAGAGCTATTGTGTTACATTACAGATTGATTCAGATCGCTTTTTGTTGGATGATAGTTTCAAATCCCGACAGAAAAATTAAGGAGTAAGGCTCAAATCACACTAGCGCAGGAGTCGAAGCGGTCGAAGGTTAATAATGAATAAATAGAAATTAAGTAATTTACTATAGGTAAAAAAGATGACGCGTCGCATCGCTTCAACTCTGCGCCAGTGTGAGTTGAATTTTACAGGTTAGGCTGGTATGGACATGTTGAGAGTAGAGAGGAAAGCCATATAACCAGGCAGATTCTGATGTCAAAGGACATCAATACAGAGAGAGATCAAAGAAACGTTGGAATCATCATCAGGTCTTTCTGTCTCCACTGCAGGAGCACGACCCTCTCTGTACTACTTACCAGAGCCATACTTGGCGAGAGCAGTCAGAAGATTTGGCATACGTTCTCCTCGTTGGCCAGATGGGTTGGAGAGGTCTCATAGATGTTTATAAGATTTTTTTAGCTTGTATTTTCTAAGTCGCCTTCTACGACATCCACGGGAGGTCTTGGAGTGGCCCTATTTATTCTACTCCGCCGGAAACCACACGGCAAGAATGTTGGAATGAAATGTGTAAAAGAGGACATGAGTAGGAAGTGGGTGACGGACTGGTTGACTGAAGATAGAACAAAAGTGGAAGGAATTCATATGCGGTGCTGACCCCACATAAGTAGTGGGACAAGGATAAGGCAGAAGAAGAAGATTCTTAAACCCCGATAAAAAAGAGTGATGATTTAAGTTTGACGCTTGTGTAATGTCTGTCTGTAGCGTCGTAGAGCTGGAACGGATAGACCAATTTTGATGCGATTTTTTTAAACCCCGATAAAAAAAATAGATGATTTAAGTTTGACGCTTGTGTAATGTCTGTCTGTAGCGTCGTAGAGCTCGAACGGATAGACCAATTTTGATGCGATTTACTTGAAAGCTACTTCGCTTACAGTGATTCCGCCACTTGTTACTAGTAATTTACCTGACAAGTAATAGATGGAGCTGTGATACCAATATATTATGTAGTTCCGCCACTTATCATTAGATGATGTCGTCAGGGTTTTTTTAAATTTACCTTTCACACTAATAATATCAAGGAGAAAGTTTGTGCGTATGTATGCGTGTATGTGTATGTTTGTTACTTTATTACGGAAAAAGCGCATACGGCTAGATCAATTTTGATAAAATTTGGTATGCAGGAAGCTGACAAGCCTGCATACCAAATTTCATATATATTATATACCCTGGATTGACACATAGGCTCCGCGGGTAACATCGCGGGGCGCAGCTAGTAGCAAGTAAACTTGTTCAGACACAGGTACTCCGAAATAGTTGATGTGGGAAGGAAAGCAGCCAAAGTCAAGTGGGACTGGGGTGGTCATATCTACAGGATGCACCCGGATTAGTGGGCTAATTATTAACCACGGAATGGGTCCCTACTGGATAAGAAAGAGAGGTCACCCTAGAACGAACTAGAACTAGATGGTCTGACGACCCCTAAAGATTTGATTAGAAATGGCAAACTACCGTTAGGGATAGAGACAGATGGAAGTCTGGAGGAAAAGCCTGTTCTTAACGGTGAGACACTTCCCCGGGAGAAAATAAAATTGATCGGTTTGGTAGTGCGAGTCTGGTTCCATACCGGAGGTGTGGACCGTGAAGTTAGAAGTTAGAGTGTACAATTGAAATAACCGGCCAAGTGCGAATCGGATTCGCGCACTAAGGGTTCCGTACCATTATCTATAAAAAATCGCGTTTGTTGTATGGGAATTAAATTATTTTTTTAATTAAATATATTATTATTTAAATATTTTATTTTATTTTGTTTTTAGTATTTGCTGTTATAGCGGCAACAGAAATACATAATTAGTGAAAATTTCAACTGTCTAGCTATCGCGGTTCTTCAGATACAACCTGGTGACAGACAGACGGACAGACGGACAAACGGACGGACAGACAGCGAAGTCTTAGTAATAGGCTCCCTTTTTTACCCTTTGGGTACGTAAACCTGAAAAAAAAAATATTTAGTTTTATAAGGAAAAACTCCGAATGTACCAACTAAATGTAATTTAATAGAACATGTTGCTAAACCCAAATGGAAGGCCATTGATCTGCTAATAACAAGCCTTCGTTAGAAATTAAATTAGTAATTAGGCAGGTAAAATATTTTTCTATGAATCAACATCATTAAAAATCAATTTTCACTATCAAGTTTGCTCTACTTGTGTTCATTGATATTTTAAATAAATATATACGTACAAATCACACTGATTGGGTAGCCCTAAACCAAGTTGGAATTTAATACAGGGGTACTTACGCGAGGATACTTTCAGATATATTATAGTACTCTATGGAGGATACTAAATTTCGTAATAAATCCATATAGATAAACACCTAAGATGTAGGAAAATTTGAAAAAGGACCCAAAGGGTAAAACCGGGCCCTATTAGTAAGACTTTGCGCTGTCCGTCTGTGCTTCTGCCTATCACCAGGCTGTATGTCATGGACCTTGATAAATGCAGTTGAAATTGTCACAAATGTTTTATTTCTGTTACCAACTATTAAAACAATACTAAAAACAAAATGAAATAAATAATTAAGGTCCAATACCAAGGCTACCATACAACAAACTTGATTTTTTAAAGATAATGGTACGGAACCAGACGGAGTCAGACTCGCACTTGGCCAGTTATTCAACTTGCCCTGGCTGAAATCGAATCGGACCCAAAACCTTTGGCGGAAATATAAATAAATACTTTTTTGTTGCTGTCATAGTTTGGACATTTGTAAAATTATATAAAAACAAATAAATAAATAGGGACAAATTACACTGATTAAGCTAAAGTTAGTTAGAGCCCCAAAGTTAGTTCGAGACTTGTGTTATGAGATACTAACTCAACGATACTATATTTTATAACAAATACATATATAAATAGACCAGGAAAATTTGAAAAAGGCCATTTTCCTACTTGCCCTGACCAGGGATCGAACCCAGTACCTCTTGGTGGCGGACTAGCATGGTGACCACTACGCCACGGAGGTCGTCAAATATCTCGATCTCGAAGATCGACAAGGCAGATGATGATAAAATATATGTTGAAGCTCATTAAGTTCTTTAAAAAAAATGTCACAAAAGCAAAATAGGTACTTGACATGATTGTATGGCAGACGTCATGCTACGTCAAATGCCTTTAGGCAGCTTGAAAAATCTAACATTCATGCTGGCCACAAGCTGGCCAAAAAAAAATTACAAACTTTCGAACAGGAATCAAAATAGTGACGTGTTGCTAGCCGAATCCCCTGATTCGCCCAGTCCCTCAATCGGCTTCTACGCATTCTAAGTTTCTTTTTTCTCCCAGACTAGCATAAAAGGTAAATGTAGATAAGAAGTATATTATCGTTCAGAGTAGTGTAACGTTTACGTTACCGTGCCGTATAGTTACTTAAGTCCGTTCGCATACTTAGGCCCAACACAGACGACAGACTTTTTGTCCGATCGAGTCTGCGGCGCACAAATAGTCTGCGTGGCGCGCAAAAAGTCTTTCGCGGATTGTTCACGGACTCAACACACACGACGCACATTTTGAATCATTCTGTCGGCAGACCTGTAGGGACGGGACACGTACAGTTTTACACGCCATGGAAGTGCAAAGATTGTGATGTATTATTTTATACTTGAAGTACAGAAAAATAAGAAGAAATAGAAAATTTTGGGTACATCCATACTTTCGGAGAGATTACATTTAAAAGGACAATTCCATATGAAACATGCAATTCCAAAACAATATCCGGACAATTTTTTCAAATTTTATAAAATTTCTATTAATACTTTTAATGAGTTGCTATTCATTTTAAGACCAACTTTGACACATTCGGAAACAATAATGAGAAAGTGCATTGGTCCAGAAGAAAGGTATACTAGGCATGATACTCGGATTTTGAAGTATCATATATTGCAGGTCTGTTTTGTATTTCATGAATTAACATCGGTACATCTATCTCTAGCGCCATGCTGTAATACCGCGCACGTCACGTCCACCACTAGCCGAGTGAAGGTCACAGACTAAAGTGCGCGACGTCTGTGTTACCGCGAATTGAAGCATACGTTGTATTTTTTTCGCACACTTTTTGTGCGGTGTGGCGCGGCGCGGCGCGGCGCGGTCTGCCAAAATTACACGGATTTTTTGTGCGCCGCACTTTTTGTGCGTCGTGTGTGTTACTGCATGTAATTCCATAGGTTCTATTTTCACAGACTAAAAGTGCGGCGCGGTCTAGTCTGTCGTCTGCGTTGGGCCTTAAGTATGCGAACGGACTTAAGTAACTATACGGCCCAACGCAGACGACAGACTATCCGTGCGTGTCGCAAGTGACGTTACGGAAAGTCTGTCGTCTACGTTGGCCCTACTTTGTCCCGGAAAGGGACAAAGTTTATGGAGAAACGGTCTTAAAATGTTACAATGATGGAAAGGCAGTTCTAACAGGTGATTAGCATATAGGTTTATGAATATTCATACGTGTTTGCAGTGAAACTTGTGCGGGAACACGATTGCAGAAATACCTACTCGTAGAAGATTCGAAACGTGTTTTTATATTATTACACTTCGTAAACGGGTTACTCACGTATAGAGTCAGCTACCTCTCCGGAGGTCTTCATCAGGGCGGATGTGACTACAGGCCCGTACATCGCACCGGCTCGCGACACACTGAGTGCGTCCGAAGACCTCCGGATGAGGTCGAAACATGTCGGCAGTAGGTGACTCTATACGTGAGTAACCCGTTCACGAAGTATAATAATGTCTGTCTCACGTTAGTTTTAATCAAAGAGTTTTTATATATTTGCCTCCACATCAGCGGACTTGCAACAGACTCTAAGACCGGAGCACGGTCAAATAGTACAAAATAACGGTCGAGGTAGACGGGCATGCCTATAGAGATAGTAAGTGTAAGAAATAAGTAAGAAATACTTTATTGTTCACTAAGAAAAAACCCGCCTTTTGGTTTCCGGCATAGTAGAATAGGATTACTCCAAGTCTTTTTATGTATGTCGTAGAAGGCGAATTAGGGAATGAAGACCAAGACCAAGGGAATGAGACCTCTCCAACCCGTCTGGCCAGCGTGGCGAGCGTAGTCTAAATCCTCTGGCTGCTCTGGCCAAGTATGGCTCTGGTAGTATAGAGAGGGTGCTCCTGCAGAGGAGACTTAAAAGACCTAAAGATGATGTAGATGACACAGAAAAGATATTAAAATGTACAATGGGCGAGAATCTTTTAGGGTTTGATCTCGTCTGTCAGCACGAAACGGACTTTTCACATGCTGCTATCCTTAAACGACGAAGAAAGAGAGAAGACCGATATGGGTACAGTTGACAGCCGAAAATCCATCGCAGTTACTCAGTCGGCCAGCGACCATGATGGCAGAAGGGTCGTCGAAATATCTGGTAAATAAAGTAATTAATCGAGGTAAGTCCCGTAATACTAATAACAGTATATAGGAAAAAAGCGTGACAAGAAGGCAGAGACAAATTCCTCATGATGTTATATGTGGAAAGTAAGTAACTAATGTTTTGGGCTGTCCAACTCTTCATTCTCGAGGCATGGGAGTGCCCCAGCCAAGACCTACCATTTTTCGAAGAGTTTCGTCGTATCTTTGTACCATCATAGATTTAGTCTGGATATTACCAAAGCATGAATGTCGTGTAATTAGAAATTACAAACATAAAGTAAATCAAAACAGGCCTAACGAGGTCTGATCTAACGGCCTGCGCGCACGCACATGCTAATGTCTGTCTGTCCGCCTGTGCTGAGTTATTGGTTGCTCTTGGATTGGACTGGTAAGTTTGGTTTTAAAGATACCGAGGAATTAACTATGTATTTGATGGCAAGATTAGTTAAACTTACTATACTATAAAACTAAATGTATTTTAACATATAGCTTATTGCACAATAACAAAAATACAGGACGATGCGCAAAAAGCGGCTTTATTGCTAAGCAGTAATCATCATTATTATCGTCATCAGGTATTTTAGTCTCCATTGTAGAAGCACGACCCTCTCTGTACTACCTGAGCCATACTTGGACAGAGCAGCCAGAGGACTTGGCCTACACTCTCCACACTGGCCAGGCTGGCTGGAGAGATCTCATTGATGTTTATAAGCTTTGTTTAGCTTGTATTTCCTAAGCCGACTTCCGCGGATGAACATGGATTTTGTTCATTTTAAGACCCAAGTAATGTCGAATGTCCATATTGCGCCCCTGCCTGTTTGTGTTGGGAGCTCCACTCTCGAAGTTGTAGACCAGGTTTATCTACCTGGGTCAATTGATCCAGGCAGGAAGTTCCAGCTTCGAGGAAGAGGTCTTTAGACGAATCCGACTCGGCTGGGCAGCGTTCGGGAAGATACACAATGTCTTCTCGTCAAATATACCTGTGTCTTAAGACTAAAGTTTACAACCAATGTGTATCACCAGTGATGACTTATGGCTCTGGTCCCTTACTATGGGTCTCATTAGAAGGCTCAAGGTCGTTCAAAAGTCATAATTCATTTATTTATCTTTAGATATTTGATAATTGTCAATTTTTCTTTCGATTTTGTAATAGGTACTTAGTTGTTGACGTCCGATCATTTACTTACATACAACTAAGTTTATTGCCACTTCCTAAGCTTAAGTACAGAAGAAGCGGCAACAAACTGTACTGCAGCATTTTCTCCGAAAACGTCAACTTACTTCATTTTATAATTAAGAAGAGCTGGGCTCTTGCTATCCATGTCTAATGGAGTCAACTTACTATTATACTGATATTAGGTGTACAGAATTTATTTCTCAAAAGAATACAAAGATATCCATTTACAGAGAAACAAGTAGAATAAAATGTAAAATATTTTCTTTTGACGATCGTAGTATGTAGAACCAGTATTTTACATATAAACAGATAGGTAACAAGTTAATTGCAGTCATTGTCAATTTAACAGGTTAATTAATTTAACAAGTAAATAATAGTATCTAATATTAAAACATAAGGCTATTTTAACACTTGTTCTGTTTATTGGGTATCAGCAACACGCAAGTTAGTGGATTTAGCCACCCGGGTGGCCAATTAGCGGGTGGTATATGAAACTAGTATTAAGTAATACAGTTACGTTGACCACCTGAGGTGGCCAAAATGGCGGGGTGGTATTTAAAGGGAATTTTGTGGCGATGGCCGGGGTGGCCTAGTAGCAATGAAATGTCTTAAAAAGGGATTGGAGATATCTTTAAGGAAATCAGACTAAATTTAGCTGTTATCTCAGCAAAATCTATCTGAAGATATCTTGTAGAAATGCCTCAAGACTTATATTTTAAAAAATATGGTGTACTCTTTTATTAATACGGAAATTCACAGAAGGTTTACCAAATGGCTATTAAATAGCTATTCGTTTCGGTAGTAGAGCGTAATCTTTTTAAATTACCAAACTCTAATTTTAGTTAAGTAAGATTTAATCACTAATCTTGTTTGATATATACCAAATATATACCTTGTTTGATAATACCTATGTCGGACTAAATTAGTCTATGGAATCTAGATTTTACTTTCTTATACTAAGGTAACATGACTTTCAAGTTCCATTATGTACTATGTAGTTGTGCTGTAGTTTTCTTGTTCTATACATTTTGCGCAGTCAGCACTCAGCCTACAAGCAGCAAGTCTTTGATCGAGTGTTTCCAGACGATTGTTTGCTAGTGGTTTGTTGATGTTAAGAAATAGGTTATAACCTAGGTTTAATTACGAACATTGTATTTTTTTTTGTAAAATCTACGCACAAGCACATGAGTAAATACTTACCGTGAAACAGGAGAAAAATAACTTTTCTCCTACATAATGTGTTGATAGTCGTAAACAGGTAAGTTTAATGGTAAAAATAAACTAACGTTGAAATGAAGCGAGATACATGAATTTTTCGGAGTTCACTGCTGCCAACATTTAAAATAAATTATTTGAAAGGAACCTGAGATATCATTGAAAATTAGCACATCTGCTGAAAATGGCCTATTTTTGCAAATTTGCTAAGAAAAGCTTTACGTTCTCTCTTTGAACACAGTTGTTTATAAAATAGTTTGAAGGGTTATTTATCTAGTGCCGTAAAGAGACCAAAATTATAAATCATATCTCCTTTTTCTTTCAAATTATTTATACTCCATAAAATTTAAAATATCAAGATCATCTTATAATCTAAAGATTACAGTCAAAGATTATTAATTATTATAAACTCTTCATTCACTTAAATTAGCGCCACTGAATTTGGTGTTCAATTCGAAAACTATAATTGAAGCTATTGCGCCATCTATATTTTTTGATCGTAAATAAGTTTCTACTATTCGGTACTAGATGGCAGTAAATGTCGAAACAGTTTTTAATCTAGCTACTCACTAATAGGTGGCGCCTCAATACATATTTTTTAATAATTTTTGAAATAATTATATTATTCATAATATTTTAATAATATGCGTTAGATTTCAATGATCTAAAATTTCCATTTTTATATAGCACATTACTACAATAAGTACCTTATACATTTTAAAGTCATGATAAAGGCACGGAGAAAAAATAAAATACCTACTTACTTCTGTTTCTCGTTTCTAGAGATAAGAGAACTAGGAAAAGATAACTATGTAAAATGATTTCATTTATTTCGTAAGAAGAAAAGAAGATCCTGTAGTTTAGAAACTTCTTTTTTCTTCTTTTTTCTTCTCTTTTCTTGGATTTCATCTAGCACAAAAAGTCTTCGTACCTACCTACATAGGTATCACAGGCCATTTAATACTGTGTAAGAAAAAACATTTTTGCCATAATTTTGACTCTAAATATTTTCCCATCACAAATCAAACAGGATGGCGTCCTTCCTACGCTTAACTTGTTTATTTTCAAGACGCGCCATATGGCTGCAGGTAGCCAGGGGCACACATTAATGAAACTACGGAAATAGGTAGATATTTAAATTTAAAAAAAAGTGGTGTTATAAAGAGTGGACAATCCAATATTTAAACATTGGCATTCCTCCTTACATGTTTCTAATAATCCCTCATTTTTATAATTTATTAACATAGTTATATATGTTTCCTAACATAATATGGACTTGTTTTGTGCCTGTCTGTAAAGTGCCGTCCGAAATAAACGGTTCCATTTAATTTAATTTAAAAAATGCATAAATGAGCTCTCTATGATCACCACATAATAATGGACTGGTATCAAAACAGAAGATCAACTGTTCAGGCTTGCCATTAACAAATCAAGATTTAAAGAGCTGACTGCCAATCTTCAGGAATGAAGCGGCATCTAAAGAAGAAGAAAAGATCTTTACCATCCAAAACGTACTTCTTTTTGGAACTGTTGCCAGGAGCAAGTGTTCTTTTTTGTATCAAAAAAATAGCAGAAACCTAAGATGCTGTGTCCCTACTACATTATAAAATTAAAAAACTACAACATACCTACTTAACTATTTTCTTAGAATTGATAAAAGTTATGTTGTATTATTTTTTTTGTGTATTAGAAACGATCAATAGTAAGAAGTATTACGTCGAACTTCAGACTAATATTATTCAAGTCGAAACTATGAAAGTAGTGGAGTTATCTATTCTATATAGGTGATAGATATAAGCCACCTTTCAGTTAATTAAAATTCCAGTTTCTTAATTATACGAAATATTAGGTAACCATGCGAGTCATTTCTACCTTTAAGGGGAGAGGCCTCTTGTCCAGCATACTATAAGAGATCTTCATATATTCTTAAGAGAATACATGAATTTTTCTTTATCCAGTGCAGCCCTCATTTTAAATGAGATATTATTTAAAATTTTGGCTTCATTATGCCCTAGAAAATCCTTCCAACTATTTTATGAACTAAGTACTGTTTACAGTTTATAAGACCGTGAAAGTGAATGAGAACGTAAAGCATTTTTTCGCAAATTTGTCAAAAGTGGCCATTTTTAGGCCACTATTGGTAAGGCGATGGGATGACTTCGGTTAAGTTTTTGTTTGAGTAACAAATACAATAAAATGCACACGTACTAATTTAAGAAGGTACGGTAACCAGCGCCAGTGCCATCGCATTTCTTGACCCTCATATAATTGTTGGATCATCATCATCATCATTTTTAGGGTTCCGTACCTCAAAAGCAAAAAACGGAACCCTTATAGGATCACTTTGTTGTCCGTCTGTCCGTCCGTCCGTCCGTCTGTCAAGACCCTTTTTCTCAGGAACGCGTGGAGGTATGAAGCTGAAATTTATATCAATTACTCAGGTCTACTGTCCCTTGAAGCTGTGAAAAAATCAAACTTCTAAGCCAACGCAATCAAAAGATACAGCCGTTTATGCCGCAAATTTTCGACACTTGCAAGGGAATCAAAACCTACAGGGTGCTTCCCGTGAACTCAGAATCTTGAAATTTGGTACGAAGCAACGTCTTATAGCATAGATAAAGGAAAAATTACGAAAACCATAAATTTTTAGTTACATCACATAATATATTTTTTTTTAATAATTTTAAACTTACTACCCATTTCCTCATAAACGCGTAGAGGTATTAAATTGAAATTCATACCAAATTCTCGTTTGTACGGAACCCTCGGTGCGCGAGTCCGACTCGCACTTGGCCGGTTTTTTTTTTGTCTCCACTGCAGGAGCACGACCCTCTCTGTACTGCAAGAGCCACACTTGGCTAGAGCAGCCAGAGGACTTGGCCTACACTCTTTACGCTTTCCAGACGGGTTGGAGAGGTCTCATATGAATGAGACCTCTGCAACCCGTTTATGAGCTTTGTTTAGCTTGCAATTTCTTAAGTCGCCTTCTACATTCACGGGAGGACTTGTACTTGATTACTTGACTCCCATTCTACTCTGCCGGAAACCACACGGCTCAATTAATAATAATAATTGTTGGATAAATACTATTATAAGAGCACTTCTCTATTTTAGATATGTTATGTCAAAGGAACGCGTACAAAAACCCTTGCGTGCTGTATTGACTCATTGCAATTTGGAATTTCGACTAGCTCGCCAACCCGGCATTGTCCACATGTCTTGTGGTATCTGCTTTGTACGGTAGACCATAATGACACACCTATGTTCCTGTTTCCATTTTTGACAATATAATAACAGTTTTAAACTTTTATTTAAATAATATAATAAATTGGAAGTGGTTTAAAATGTACCTGCTTAACATAAAAATATACGCCATTTTATAACTTTCTAACCGACTTTACTAAAGGAGGAGGTTATCAATTCGATTGTATGTTTTTTTTTGTATGTATGTGACGCGATATCTTCGGCAAACGTGGACGGATTTTGATGATTCTTTTTTTATTTAAAAGCCCTTACTCCCAAGTTGGTCCCATATTAATTTGGTGAAGACACGATGAAGAACTTTGGAGATATGGAAGAAAGTCCTGAAAAAAATTGAAGTCGGTTGTTTTTTTTGTTAAAAATTTAATTATTATTTAAGGTGACGTTTCCTTTTTACCACAGTTAGACTTTTTTCCATTTTATTTGACCCGATCTTGTACCCATTAGCATTCAACCAGCAACCAACTTGTTGTTGTTTTTTCGTGTATATAAGTGGCCAATACTAGAGTCAGATTTTTAAAGCTGTACGGAACCCTTCGTGTGCGATTCCGACTCGCACTTGACCGGTTATTGTCCAATAATAAAGATATTAGACACCTAATTCTTTTAAGTAGTCATTTAAGTTGTTCGTTCAGATTTAGTTAGTTTTCTTGTTATTTTTTAAAATTTTTAGATACTTAAGTGGTTTTGCATTTTTCCTTGTGTTTCTTTCAAAAACATATCTATTTATATCTTATACCTTTAAACGAGCAATTCTTGTATATATATATATTTATTTATAAATTTCTGTGATCTCGAAAACGGCTCTAACGATTTCGCTGAAAATTTGTATATGGGGGTTTTCGGGGGTAAACAATCGATCTAGATTAGTTTTATGTTTGGGAAAACGCGTGTTTTCAAGTTTTCATGCGTTTTTCTTTCCACGTAGAATATGGTCGCTAATTTCGTGGCGCCGACTGCTTTATTTTTAGCTCAGCGGTTAAGGATACCGACCGCTAGCAAGAGTGTTACGGGTTCGAATTCCACTCGGTGGCTTACTTTTGTTTTTTTATGTTTAAGTTTATATATTTTTTTTATTTTGCATTGTTTTTAGCCAAGTTAAAAAAATATAGTTAATGTTTAAGATGTAACCGAGCAAAGCTCGGTCGCCCAGGTACTTATACCTTTAAACGAGCAATTCTTGTATGTATATATATATATTTATTTATAAATTTCTGTGATCTCGAAAACGGCTCTAACGATTTCGCTGAAAATTTGTATATGGGGGTTTTCGGGGGTAAACAATCGATCTAGATTAGTTTTCTATTTGGGAAAACGCGTGTTTTCGAGTTTTCATGCGTTTTTCTTTTTTTTCACGCAGAATATGGTCGCTAATTTCGTCGCGCCGCGACCGCCTTGATTTAGCTCAGTGGTTAAGGATAGCGACCGTTAGAAAGAGTGTTACGGGTTCGAATCCCACTCGGTGACTTACTTTTGTTTTTTTTTATGTTTAAGTTTATTTATTTTGCATTGTTTTTAGACAAGTTTAAAAAAATTAGTTAATGTTTGAGATGTAACCGAGCAAAGCTCGGTCGTCGCCCAGGTACTAAGTCATTAAGTTAAGTCCTACATTTAGAAAATGTCATCACTTGGTAATTGTTAATTATTCTTTCGATTTTATAATAGTTGTTGACGTCAGATAATTTACTTACAGCTAAGTTTATTAATGTACTATAACGTGGAAGGGACATACCCGTGGAACTATATACTACAATGTGGAAGGGACCCGTAATAAATCGAACCACAGACTGTACTAGATCAATATAGTATAATTTAAGTAAAATATCAGAATAATACAAAAAAAATTCAACATAGCTCGAGCAATTTGTATGGGAATGTCGCTTTTTTTTAGTTTTTTAACAGTTATTCTATTATCATTATACTATACCTATAAGAGCCAGTGGTTCGATTTATTACGGGTATGTCCCTTCCACGTTGTTTATTATTAAATACTATCTTAATACAAAACTGTTTTACAACTTTTATCTCATAGGTAGTGGGATTAACGGTACATTTTAGTTAAGTCTTATTTGCTAGGTAGATGTAAAACACAATAGGCCGAGATTAGTATGAAAGCTCAGGTAAAACGGGTAAAACCGTAAAATTGAACTTTGGACAAAAAAAGCCAAATCTTGCTTATCTTGAGAGTATTAAAACGGATCTTTTAACTGTTTGTTTATTTATTAATTTACCTTCCAATTTATGTACAAGAAAAATATATACAGAGGATACATAACATTAAAGTTGTACCAATGCACTAAGTAAGCACTTATCTCAAAAGGGATTGAAATGATTGATTGTAAAATATTCGCCTATTCCCTTGATCAGCTTTTGCCATCGGCGCTAAAAGACAAGCTTCAGTCCAACGTCTTTAGACAGACATTTTAGAAGTAAACCAGCATTTTGTGCTTGTTATCTTCTTTGATATATATTTATAAGTATTATTGACAGACAAACAAAGGTATAGTTATATAGGCACAATCAAGTACTGTATAGTTGTGTAAGTATTCACTTGCTAACTTAGGTTTTACTTATTACGTTCAAAAACGAATTCCAAACTACACTTGAGAATATCGCCTCTGCGTAGCAACAGCACCATAAACACCCATGCCCCAGTCTACTCTGCAAAATTACCAACCAATTTGTGTCGCAATCAAAATCCAAAACGTCCCGTATTTGAGGCGAAAATGGCCTCACCTCCCAGGAATCGAGAAAAAAGTTAGAACAGAACCAGTCAGGCGGAACGTGGGACCACTACCCGCATGCCAACACACACACTATCAGCTGATTTACATTATAATCTACACAAACCAAACTCTACCTTAACAGAACACTCATAAAGGTTAAAATAAATTGTAAAGATTGTCCGTTGATACTGGCTGGTATGGAATAGACAAAGAAGAATCGACTTTATATAGAAAAGTTGATGGTTGACTATGGAAGAACTGGTTTGAATTTCGAATGATGTCACACAAGAATCTGCGTGTAAAGCTGTGGCACACTTGAGATTAATTATGGTTAAAGTTAATTTAATATTAGTTTAATATTAGTAGTAATTTTAAAAAAAATATTGAAATAAAATAAGATTTATTTTATTTGTACGATAAACGCATAAGAAAATACAAAAAATCTTACGAATGTACCTATGTTTATTGTTTAGGTATGCTTATTTTACTTCAAAAAAACCTTTGTTAAAAAGGCGGAACTTTTTCAGTGCAATCAAGTTAAGTGCATTATTATTGTCAATAAATAGAAAGTAAAGTTATCTATTTATTAATGTTGTTAACTTAATTATACTTGAGCAAAGGTAGTAACAATATTTTTCCACTAAAATTAAGTGCTTGCTACGTCTTTGTAGTAGTTTTCGTAGCTTATGCCTACGACGCGCCTACGACCGCTACGAAATTACATATTGTTATGTTTCATTTTTTGCGACACTTGGCTCAGTCTGCCGTAAGAATTAAAGACATGATGGTAAAGGTTCGGCGATACAGATACATTTTTTGAATAGGTACATATTTTTATTGGATTGAGTAACATGTGTGTCCCTAGCTTTACTCTCAAGCGCTGCGTGTTTGTGTACGGTCTACCTGTACCTTTGCGTGTGTGTATAAATGGACGATTCGAATTTTAAAATTATATTTTGGAGTTCATTACGATGATATTCTGTTTTTATATTTCAGAAAAGGAAAGTTGTGCTGCCAGTTCTGTGGTAGTATTTTAAAGGAGATCTCGTTCTGATATACATAAAAATGAGGTATTTTTATATGACAACTTTTTGCTGTGGAGGTACAAAGCCGCCGCAATTTTGGAGTAAAGTTTGGTGCATTTTTGTTTTGTGTAGAGATTTCTCATTCTATCACTTTAAAAATGGAGCACCTTTTTAATTATTCATATTTAGATAAGTGAGTTCTTATATAGTTATTTAAAGATAAGTACCTACCTTATTAAAGATATACAATTTATTTTAGGAAGATGTGTATAGATGTAGGTACCTACAGTACTTAATTATTCAAATGTGAAATAATGAATTTGTAATAAATAATGAATAAAGAGTTATAAACAATAAATATAGCATTTACGCCTCCAAGTGCGTTGGTATATCTATGTATAGGTATTTTTATGATAAATTAAGAAAACAGTGAGTAAATTGGATGAGGTTTTTAAGCATATCTCGAGCATTTCTTAGCCATTGCTAACATAAGCGAAGCAAGCGAACACTACTAGTTTAAAATTCTTAAAGTTACTGCATATTTCTTAAAATCCCTAAGGAATCGCCAAATGTCATGTTTGTATGACATGGTGCCATGGAGAGAGGTTGAAATAAATGTCATACAATAAATTGAATATGTTCAGTTTGATGGATGCGAATCCCGAACTACAAACCAATACAGAATACAGCGGGATGATTGTGATTCGTCATTGTTTATTTTATTTGTATTTTCGTTCAAAAATTTTTAATGTATAAATGTTTGCCATTTTATTCAATTTATAACATAAAATTGTAAACGGTGGACTTAAGGCCTACGGCCTTTTTTACCAGTCAACCTAAAACTGTTTGTAATTTAGATTTTTGTAGGTGATATTTGTAAGAGTAAGTAAAAATAAAATTATTTTGTAAGTATATTGTATACATGGCTACCATATTTATTTAGGTGAGTTACCTATATTTCTTTATTCAATGTAAAACAAGTTAGTTTAAATAAAATAAAATACAAAAAAATAATATTACAAAATACAAACATATTAGGTATATAAAAAACCTAACCTAGCATCTTCCATGCTGGTCTGGGAGAAAAGAAAAAACTTAGAATGTACCTGCTGCTTCTCTTCCCACGCAGATCGTAAGAGCCGATCGAGGGAATGGGCGAGATTTGAATCATGGTAATAGGCGATGCGGCTAGCAACGCATCACTATTTTAATTCCTTTTTATCTTAACGCCCACCACCACGCTAAGCGTGGCCTTTGGGCCTAACGGCGCTGGGCTCTGTCTTCCCCGTCAGGGATATAGACGTGAAAATGTATCTGTATCTAACCTGGCTGCCCGCTGGCAGCGGGGTAAGGCCCAAGCTACCCACGGTAAATGCTGTAGGGAGAGAAAACTCCTGACAATGCGTGCCGTGTCCAGGAGTGCTGCCTTCTGAATCTGACCCTTGACCTAGCCATCTAGCGAGAGAGACTTGAGATGTTGGTCAAGACTGTTCGCTATAAGACCGTACGCCGATACGACAATGATCGTCAAATTACTTATATTATTATTATATATAAAAAATAAGTAAGTAGGTAAATTATTTATTTATTCTAAAGTATTATAAATAAGTAAAACAGAACAAATTTACTAGACTTTCTATTAACCACTAAAGTTTTTGATATACAAAAGGTAGTCGTATTTCTTTGAGTTTGCGGAATTTGCATGAAATAAAGTTTCTTACCAGTTCCTACAAGTACCTATTCTATCTCAAAATTATGGTACAAAGTTCAATTTACTGCCGGGGAAAATAAAACAAATTTCTAAAAAGGCCCACCATTAATACACACCGAAAAATTCGAATTTCGAAAACCTGTTCCTAACAGTGTATCGCCGTCTTCAATCCGCATTCTGGATTTGAATTCGAAATTCGAAATTCATATTTGGTTCGCTTGCGACTGGTCGCCCTTGTAATAGTTGGCCGGCGTTATCAAACGACCATTTTAAGTTGGTCTCCATTGAGACATTGTTGGTTCTTCTTGTAGTAAGTATAGAGGCCGTCGCGCAATGTGACAGGGTCTGTGATAAAATGGTCGAAGTCGTCGGCAAGTGCAGCGCGAACGAAAATATACGGCGCGCCGAGTTGTTTTGCCGCCTTATCACTTGGGGCACAGAGTATTCAATGCTGTTTCGGTTGGTTTAATGCCTACGAATAAAAAACATTCGTTGCATCGGGGAATAAAAATAGTACGTACCTATATTATCATTGTCTTTATCGTTCAGTGCGTTTTTGAGGTACTTACTCGTAAGTAAGTACCTCTGCTTTGATCGCATTTCGATGCTCACTAAGCATGACTCGTACATCGGTAGGTACAGTAATTTTCAACTACAACCAATCGGACAGTAATTTATTTGATAAATCTTATAAAAATTATAGCATTACTTAATACATATTAATGTCAGATTTCAGCTGTTAGTCATCTTAATCATCATTTCCCAAAGACGCCGTCTTTCGTTCTCCGTACAAAGTATCATATTTTTCAGTATTGTAAGTGACATTGATATTATATTAAAAGCGGCATCTTGTTATTTTATAAGCAAGATTTTACCAATTTTAATTCCTTTTCCTTCTTTTATAAATCTCAATCATAAACCTTTTTTCATGACAAACTGTATAGTTAGAGGTTATTGGAGAAAATAAATTATTTTTATATTACTTTAAAACATGTAAACATGTTTCTGTCACAGATTTCAGCATATGGCGTGCTCCTAGGATTAAGAAAGTGGGTTCCTGTAAATATTTTTTGTCGTTTACTAGATATCGATATGTTCTCGTAATCGTTTACTTTCGACCTCGCAAACTGCGGAATTTCGTACTTCGAAATTCGGTAGCGAAGTCGTTCTGAAGTTAACTAGTCTATGGAGCGGGTGTGGAGGGCCGCGCGGGACGAAGGCGGGCTCTCGGTCCGCCAACTTAAAAATGCCGCCGCAGAGCCTCCGAATCGATACGACGCGCGTCACGTGCTGTCGGGCGCGACCAATAGCCGCGCTCGGGGGCCGGGCGGCGGGGGGGCGGCGGCGAGGGGCGCCCGCCGCGCGCCCGGACAGTCAGTGCACGAGAAACAGCCGCGAGGAACGGTCGCGCGCCGACCGTCTCAACCAAAAACACGAGTTTCACCGAAAACCGGTCCGATGCTTCGTGTCATGTTATAGTGCAGTGTCGCCGCAATGAGTGCGTGGACGGAGGACATGATGTCCTGGCGCGACGAGCGTCTCGGCCTCACCGAACTGCCGAGTACCAACAGGAGAAAACAACGCAGCGCGCCGTATAGGCTACATCGGCCGCATTTGCCCGCGCCTCACGTGCCCGAGCCGCCGCCGGAGCCTCAGGGAACGCATATATCGAGACTGTATCCGGAGTTGCTAGCTTTAATATTCGAGAGGCTACCGGTCAGAGACAGAGGACGAGCGGCCCAAGTTTGCCGCTCTTGGAGGGACGCCGCCGACAGAAGATCCGTTTGGCGAGGTGTCGAAGCTGCTTTACACCTCAGAAGACCAGCGCCAGTGCTATTTGCATCGCTAGCCAGAAGAGGAGTACGGAAACTACAGGTACTTTCACTTAGAAGAGGCTTGAGAGACGCTGTTGCAGCACTACCAGGCCTGGAATCATTGTCACTCAGTGGTTGCTATAGTGTAACTGACGTAGCACTAGCCAGTGCATTCGCCGCAGAGCTTCCAGCATTGAGAAGACTGGATTTATCCCTATGCAAACAAGTTACAGACTCTTCCCTCGGTAGAATAGCTCAGTCATTGAAGAACTTAGAAGAATTAGAACTTGGTGGTTGTTGCAACATAACAGATACAGGCTTACTTCTAATCGCCTGGGGTTTGAAAAAACTACGTCGTTTGAACCTACGGTCATGCTGGCATGTAAACGATGCAGGTATTGCTCATCTATGTGGCGGAGGAGAAGCCAGAGGGACGCCCGATTTGGAGCATTTGGGATTACAAGACTGCCAAAGGTTAACAGATGAAGCTCTGAAACACGCAGCGACAGGTCTTCCAAATCTTAAGTCCATAAATCTATCATTTTGTGTAGCTGTCACAGACGCTGGTTTGAGGCATCTGGCTCGACTGCCTCATTTAGAAGATATCAATTTGAGAGCTTGTGATGGCGTTTCGGACGCTGGAGTGGCCCACCTAGCTGAAAGTGGCAGATTACGAGCGTTGGATGTGTCTTTCTGCGATAAAGTTGGTGACGAAGCCCTATCACATGCTACTCTAGGATTATCAGGATTGCGCTCACTATCTTTGAGTGCATGTCGTTTGACAGACGAAGGTTTAGAACGAGTTGCCAGGTTATCACAACTAGAAACGCTAAATATAGGACAGTGTACACGAGTCACAGACAGAGGCCTGAGGGCTTTGGGTGACGGACTACTAAATCTAAAAGCTATAGACTTATACGGTTGTACGTGTATAACGCCACAAGGCTTGGACCATATCGTGAAGTTGCCTCAGCTTAGTGTACTTAACCTCGGCCTGTGGCATGTGCGGTGACCACACACACACTAGTCTGTGTCTGCGTGTCTGTGTGAGTGAGACGGCCATGTTGAAGTGAAGGAGCGCCAAGGTTGTATACTCAGGACAGTGAATAAAGGAATTAACCAATTTAAAGATATAACGAATTATTGTTAGGAAGTGGGGTTGCTTTCTTCTAAATGTTCTGTTTTCGGCCAGTTAAGTTGTTGTTGAAATTTGTTGGATTCTGTGATTTCAAATTATGTTTTTTGGTTGAGTTTCAAGGAAAGTTGCCCCAGCGCCTAGTCGCTGTATTGAGTCAGATCTTTTTAATTCCACCGTTTTTCCTTATCTGTTTAAACACTTTGTTTATGAATTTAGTTCGTGATGACGTAATATAGATTAAGCTTCCTGTCTGCGAGAGAGATAACGTTAAAAAGATCTGTATTCAATATCATTGCTCCATTAGTTAGGTAGATATTTAGCCATTCTTCAAATTAAATGTTCTCAGTTCGACTTCATGCGAAAGTTAAATATAGGGATTGTTACATGTAAGTTTTATATTGTTTTGAAAAAGTTTAGGGAAAATAAATGTCCAAGATGCGTAGGTATGATAAGTATCTAATTTTTATCCCGAAATGTTGCTGATTACAGTACAATACCCTTAGTTGCACAAAATAAATAAATGCAGGATTACTGGTTACTTATGTCATCCGATTTAAAATAGTTTAATTTTTGACAAATAGCAACAAAATAAATGGTTCAGCTTTAAAAATTTGTTTCTATGAAATTAAAACAATTGGTAAGCACCTATTTGAAATGGAAACGTAGATTTTTGCGACGCTGTATACAAAATGATCATATAGAATTGAATTTTCAATAAAATGTGCTTCCCACTATCATTTTGGTATCATGTACTACTTAAACAACCAAGTTTTTTTCAAATACATATTTTCATTTTGTGGTCAAAATTGTATCAAAGGAAATGTATACTTACCATTGAACTCTCTCATTATATAACTTGAAGCTTTTGAGAGATATATACATTTTTGACCGAAATTGAAGGGAGAAATCTACTTTTGAACAACATTACGTCATGGCAAAAGAAATATGATACAAAATCCAGCAAGCGTGCTAAAGGAGGACATTGATTTATACTGACCATTTATAATGTTCACTATTATCACATTTTTTCTTATAAAATGATGAAACCTTGACACACTTTTTCTTGTTGGGTAACGTTGTCATGGGTGAGGATTTTGTAGTTCATTTCATCAAGGGCTCTCGCGAAAAGCGTAATATAATATTTTTATACGTAGTAATGTGCCCAAACAAACGTTTTTCGTTAAATCTGGTTAAAACTATCAATCGATAAAAGATACTTGGCATTGATTTTGAGAATTTCAAATATTTCATTAAGTATAATAAAAATACATATTATTATGTGCCACTTTTTTTTGGTAAAAACTGTACAAAGTTCGTGACTTAATAGCAGTCCTTTTTGATTTGTTTTTCCTTTGTGTAATCCTTAATTTTATGACCATGTTTAACTTCCAAACGTGTTGTTTCCATTTGAATAATATTTGTTAAATTTGCTAATTATTGTAATTCTATGCAATACCGGTGCTTTTTTTAAACTTTAATATCTTTAGTTTTCTTCATTGATTTGAATGCAGCTTAAGTCGTATATGTTAACTTATTTGTTAATATTTTTAAATAACTTTTCTTCATTGTAGACTGACACTCCCTTTGTTTTATAAAAGTTAGTTTTATTAATTATTATCCCAAATAACGAAGATCTCGTTTATACGTAATTTGATATTATTTAGTGATTATTTGTAATTTTTATGAACTGGCGCATGAGGTCGAACGGGACCGGACGTTGTATACTTCAAAGATACGTTGTTTTTGTACAAAACGAATGTAATATAGGAGAAATGTATTAAAAGTCATCGTTTAATTTATCACTGAATTTTATTTTCTCGCCCGAACTCCTTTACCGAAAATTTTAGCATTATCATGTCATTAATCTATATACTTGAAAAGAAAGTTAAAATTAAAAGTTATTAAAAGTTAAAATTGAACTTTAAATTACTGTGTGAAACATAAATATAAACAAATAAAATTAAGCTTGCATAATTAAGTATTACCTAAAATAAATATTGTAATCAAAAAATTAAAAAAAAAAAAACAAAATTGAAACCTAAAACAAAATCAAATAAAAGGAACGAAATTATGAAAAACCTTAAAAAAGTCATACTTACCTAATACTTTGAAAAGTGGATTATATGTATAATAAATATAAAAAAACAAAACTTACGTTAGTAAGGTAAAGATGTAAATAACACGCCTCTTTTTGACTCCTTTGTATATGCCTATCGATATAATTACATTTCTTCCAAAAAAAAACACGCATAATAGAATTACTCTAAAAAAGTAATTCAATAAAATTTCCATATGAAATGTTTCCTACGTATGTTGTTATTGAAATTTCAAGAATGATAACAGTTTCCTATCGTGTTTATCATAACAATGAGGAGGAATGTCAATCACTAGAACTGTACAATAATGTTTTGCACGTGTGCTGATTGTGGGGAAACAATTAAAACATGACATGAAAATAACAAGCATTACAGAATAACTGGCCAAGAAATACTATTATCTATAAAAATCACGTTTGTTGTATGGGAGCCCTCTTGAAATATTTTTCTAAAGTGAATATAATATAGGTACAACTGAATATTCTTTAAATATTTCAAGCTTCTACCTGTTGTCGTTATTATTATCAAACAAAAAAAGCAAAAAAAACACGTTTGTTTTAAGGGAACCTCTGGGTATTTATTTTATTCTGTTTTTAGTATTTTTTGTTATAGCAGCAACAGAAATACATAATTATTGAAAATTTCAACTGTCTAGCTATCACGGTTCATGAGATACAGCCTGGTGATAGGTGGACAGACAGACGGACAACGGAGTCTAAGTAATAGAGTCCCGGTTTTATCCTTTGGGTACGGATCCCTAAAAATGATAAATATACAAGGAAAAAGAAAAAATATTGCTTTTTACGATGTAATAAGGAAATTGTGATTTTTATTGTTTTTTATCATAAATATACGCTAAGATTTAATCATTAATAATTTTTTTTTAAACTGATCTTTATTTCTTTAGTGTTCACAACACATAAAAATATGAAACGTTTGGAGTCCACAAGCATATACCCAGTGGAACATAAGGATTTTGTGTTTATATTTTTATAGTTAGATAAATAATAAAATTATACTTGTCGAATGACAATAACAAAAATTTTTTTTTGTAAATTAAATTTACAATAAAAAGTTTCTTATTTAATATTATGGTATTTTTTTTTATTAAAGATTCACATATATAAATGAAAGGGAAGAAAAATCTAAATATTAATTTATTATTAAAAATAATATAATCTAAATATAATTTTATTCAATTTTATTAGATTATATTTTAATAATATAGTCGTAGCCAAGGGCAAGCACATAATATATTATATTTGTCAAGTAACATTGTAACATGCGTATAAATTCTATGTTTTATGCTAATATAAATAAATTATACAAAACATAGTAAACAGATGAAATCACCGATATCTTGATGAAATCATTGACTACATAAACATGTCAAATATCTATTCATAATAATTAAGTATGCATTTTTAACTTACCATGAAATGAAGAACCAACCTTAAACCTAATTACATAATACATAATGAGCGCGAGTGACAATAAACATTTACAATATTTATTGTACAACTATATTTTTTTCTTGAAACTAAATTATATATATCTTCAAGACCTTAAATACTTACTTACACGATGTGGGTATTGAATTAGTTCAAGAAGATTATGTACCTACTGGTTTCTTTAAATTATAAAGCTAATAATTAAAATTAAAAAGAACTTAATTTCCCGATCAATAAATACATTAAATTATAGTTAAAGAAACAACAATATTAAAGTAATTAAAAGTAAAATAAAATTAGTAAATGATTAAACTAAAAGCCAAAACTACAAAAAGGAAGACTAAATAAACATTCCGAAGTAGCACTAATAATATAATTATATGTAATGTATCTTAGAAACATACTCGTTTATCTTGTGCGCGTACGCGTCATATGATATCAATACAACGTAGTGATATGCTCTTTGTAACTTTTGATAACCAAATTAGGTACCTAATATATTCTTTGAACATAAATGCAGATTTATGAAAATGTTAATAAAAATACATTTTTGCTTTCCCAAGAGCTATGAATGTTTCTTTTTGAGTATACATGGTGGGATTGTTCTGGCGTAATAATAATAATATTATCCGTAAATAAATTTCTCTCGTCATAATCTTCGTACTTCGATTGGTACTTTCTTTCTGCGAATTCTATCTCGCTCTGATTTATTAGGATTGAGCGAGCGAGATATTTCCCGAAGTTGAGGTATGGAAAAAAGTTGATTTTAATAAAAAAAAATAGGATATTTTATAATAATTTTACAGAAGAGCAGGCATTGCAATCTATCTTATTATAATTTGTAGTCAGAACCCAAAACACGGTGCCGCTTGACAGCTTAGATAATGTTATTATATACAATAGAAATATAAACATACTAAAGTATTACTTGAAATAAATATTATAGAAGAAAATTTTAAATTAAAATACTTAAATTAGTTAAATATAAATTAATTATTAAAAATATAATTATTCTAATAATTGATTTAATAACAATATTGAAAATATATAATTAAACTTTTGTTTACCACGATTGGATGCACATTGACGCGTAGTGACAGTTTTTCAGTTTAAAAATACCCTTTATGATAAACTTCTTAAAATAAAAATTTAAAAAAAACTTAAGATTTTTTAATGCTTAGATATCCTTTAAAAGTAAGTACCTTGTAAATCTTGTAATAAGACCAAACTAGGATAAAAACATCCAATACTTACATACTATATTATTTTTATGACAATAATTTTATGAAAATTGTCACCGACCCGGGTATATTGACAGTATACATTAACATGTCATTGAGTTCAGAGAATAACTGACAGATGTCATTAGATTATGTCTGTTCCGCCTGTTTGTCTCGTCTGTCTTTAAATATACAATATTATTATATTAATTAATAATTAATTAATTAATTAATAATATATAAATATATTCTACTGAAATGTTACCTACAGGTAACAGTATTATACAATGTCCTTTTTTATTAAGTACAAATATTTTTAGGGGTGTTTCAGTTCATAATTTTGAACAACTTTTCCCAGTTAATTTTTATCGAAATACGAAAAAATAATTTTCATTTTCCATAGTAATGATATCACGTGACTACTTCGATTTCTATGAAAACCTAAAAAAAATTTTTCCTATTTCGATATATATTTATTGGAAAAAGTTGTTCAAAATGATGGTCTGATTCACCCCTTAAAATATTTGTACTTAATAAAAAAGGACATTGTATAAGTTGGTAGTTGTTATAAAGTCACATATAATCTATACATATAATAAAACAGTAAAAAAAGTGTGTCTGTCCATCTATACATATAATAAAACAGTAAAAAAAGTGTGTCTGTCCATTAAATATATTTCCAAAAAAAATATTGGGGGCGATGGAGGCGTAGTAATAGAGTAAGAATTAAAAAAAAAATGTCTGTCTGTTTGTCTGTTTGTCTGTATGTCTGTTTGTCTGTTTGTACACGCTAATCTCCGGAAATACTGGACGGATTCGAATGAAACTTTTTTTGTTATATAGCTATTAAGCCTGGGCAACATATAGGGTATAAATGATTTTTGAAAATGGAACGCCTGATGCAGAACCATAATGGTCCAGCTAAACTATAAGAGATATAAAAATGTCGCCTTAGTAAAAGTTGTTCAGCCTGATGAGCATTTTCCAGAGACAGTGCACGCGAACGAAGTCGCGGGCTTCAGCTAGTATGTAAATAAAACCCTGTCTTATCCGCTAAGATAATGTTGGTTAGCTTGTGTAGGTTTCGTTTATCGGTTTCTAAAATCCCTGAAATTGCAAAAAAATCTGCGACTCCACACAATATTAAATACCTACCTTTCCAAAATGTATAAAGCTGCAATTTTTTTTATAAATAGAACCTATACAAGCTACCTAACATTACCGTAACGGATCAGACAAGGTTTTCTATACATATTGCATGTATGTAAAGTTACATAGTAATCATGTCAGGAAAATCCAAGAGTTGTGTTAAAAGCTTTAAAAAACAAATGCAGGTCAGGTATCAGGTATGCTTGTATTTCCCATGGTATAATAAAATAAGGTATTCTCTTTCCGAGAACGAACTTGACTACGTCACGAAAGTGTTGCCACTGATTGTTCTTTTCAGTAAATTTAAGGACTTTCTCAATTAGTTCATGAATATTAAATAAAATGTTAAGTAACTTAGCTATTAAGAATCTCGCGATTCTCGCGTCATTCATCAATTCAAAATTTTATAAATTGATAAAATGGATTATTAATTTGAAATTGGTATATAAAGTTCAAAAATGCATTACGCTCGGGTAATTCAATTTCACACAGAGGCAACATATTACACTGATGACGTAGTCAAGTTCTTCCTACGTCATCAGCTGTCACGGAAAGAGAATACCTTATTTTATTATACCATGGTATTTCCAAAGTCGCTTTCTACAACATCCACGGGAGGACTTGGAGTGGCCTATTCTACTCTGCCGGTAACCACTCGGCATTATAAATAATGATTACCATAATATAAGGCCATGCCCATAAAAATACGTAGCAAAATTAACAATGAAGTATAACTTTTAATGTATATTTTAACACCAAAGCTTTATTTTATTACCTACTAATAAATAAATAATTAAATTAATATACAATGTCCTTTTTTATTAAGTACAAATATTTTAAGGGGTGAATCAGACCATCATTTTAAACAACTTTTCCCAATAAATGTATATCGAAATAGGAAAAAATTTTTTTAGGTTTTCATAGAAATCGAAGTAGTCACGTGATATCATTACTATGGAAAATGAAAATGATTTTTTCGTATTTCGATAAAAATTTACTGGGAAAAGCTGTTCAAAATTATGGACTGAATCACCCCTTAAAATATTTGTACTTAATAGAAAAGGACATTGTATACCTTCCGACAAATCACACTGATTGAGCTAGCCCCAAAGTAAGTTCGATACTTGTGTTATGGGATGCTAACTCAACTATACTATATTTTATAACAAATACATACATAGATAAACATCCGAAAAAATATACAGAAGAGTAGCTCAAAATCCTGAAACGTGATTAATATAGATATTAATAAATATACTTATATATGAATATAATAAAAATATATTTTAATTTATTATAACAAAGTTGTGTTAGTTACACTATTTGTAACTCAAGAACTGCTGGACCGATTTGGATCAAATTTGGTATGGATATAGTATAAGATCCGAGTTAGGACATAAGGTAGTTATTATCTCGAAATTCACACAAGGAGCGGAGCCCGCGGGCACAGCTAGTATTCATATCTACGTATCTCTGTACACTTTTTAAAAAATCTGTGATTTTTGTTCTTGTATAATTGTATTTCTTGCGAGACAACACGTATACTAATTTTGCAAGTATACATGAAATAAACAATCACAAAATAAAATAAACAAAGACGTAAAGGTACCAAAAGCAACCTTAAGTCGTCCGGTTACCTAACTGTCATCTCGGCTACTTTCAAACAACCTTACTTTCATTTAGACAGTTGTAAAGTAATTTAAACAAACACATTAAAAACCGTTTTCGGCATCTTCTGAACCCATGTAACTGTTTATTACAACTTTATTGCTTTATAGACACATTCTTTACAATAAACATCTAGATTGCACATCTTTGCAACCTTATTACATCCTTGTTGCTCTTAAACTAAATGGTAAACGCTAGAAAGAGACGAAACTATTATCTTAGATGACACAATAAGCGACAGTAAAATTGTATTGTCAAACAAAACAAATGCTTTGTTAATTGTAAGTTGTTTGTTTGAACAATTATGAGTTTACAATTATTGCTTTCGGTCTGCTTGTAATGGAAAACGTAAGTAATTAAGATCGAGAATAGTCAGTCAGATTCTTTGAAATGATTCAAGGACAGTATTTAATTAGTGTCCTAAATGAACAATAAAATATTACTGAATTTGTATTAAAGTCATCATCATTGGGTCTTTTAGTCTTCACTGCAGCAGCATGACCCTCTCTGTACTATCAGAGTCATACTTGGCCTGAGCAGCCAGAGGACTTGGCCTATCAAGTATTGACTTTAAAACTGTAGGTACCTAAATAAATAAAAAAATAAATATATAGGGACAAATTACACTGATTAAGCTAGTCCCAAAGCTTGTGTTATGTTAATGCCTTATGGGATACGGGACCTCTGGGTGGCGGACCAGCTTGGTGACCACTAAGCCACGTAGGTCGTCCTTATTGGATCTCGCTGAAGGTGCTTGAGCTATTTGTTGCTATAATCAGTATGACAAGCATAGTGCGTGTCACTCGAAGGCACTCTTATAGCACGCATACTTGCGTCAAGTGTTCGTATAGCCTTTGTCTAAATTTGTACGCAAAATTGAATGTTCTCATCGTCTCATCCTCAGGTCTTCTTGTCTCACCTAAAGGAGCACGACTCTCTCTGTACTACCAGAGCCAAACTTGGTCAAAAAAGCCAGAGGACTTGGACTATACTCTCCACGCTGGCTAGACGGGTTGGAGAGGTCTCATTGATGTTTGCAAGCTTTGTTCTGCTTGTATTTCCTAAGTCGCCTTCTACGACATCCACGGGAGGACTTGGAGTGGTCCGATTCTACTCTACTGGAAACCACACGGCAACTTTTTGGCTAAACGCGCCCTAAAAAAAGCCATGCAACCGAAAACCTATACATTTTTTGGTTGTACACGAGCACCATCGAAATAGATGTGGTCACACGTCGGTCGCATGTCGAACCCTGAACTCTGGATATCGACTCCAAATAACGGTTTGTTATCTCCGGTCCACTGGCACTTACCTACTAATGCTTCGAACAATATATAAGTCAGTGTGGTTATAACCAAATCAAATCTATTTATTTACAGGCAACGTAATGTTAGTTACAATACTAAAGTTATATGAAAATCTTACAGACTAGCATGCCTAAATATAATTATATAGTATGTGCATACCTCACTCAACCTAAAATATATTATCACATAAAATATATTAAAATTATTGCACACGTCATAACATATTGTATACATTTTAGGGTTTAGTACCCAAAAGGTAAAAACGGGCCCCTATTACTAAGATTCCACTGTCCGTCTGTCTGCCCTACGCTGTGCTATCTCATGAACCGTTATAGCTAGACAGTTGAAATTTACACAGATGATGTATTTCTGTTGCCGCTATAACAACCAAAACAGAAAACATATAATAATAATAAACAATACCTTACAAATTAATAACGTCTTGCAGGTCATTGCCCTGCGGCAGAGAGCCTAAAAGGCTGGCAGCATTGCCACGTTGGATGGCAATGATAAAGTATTATTTCAGGGAGATAACAAATCCAACATTTTTGCCTAAGAATGCTTAGTTAAAAGAGTAAAGTGGAACAATTGGCCGCTACATCTGAATTGATCTTAATGCTCGTCTCGAGTCAAGGTCGAGCGACCATGAGGTCATAACAGTGAATAATGGTGTTAGAAAATAAGCGAACTCCATTTGGTTGAAATTATCAACCAAATGGAGTTTCATAACTTAAAAACCGAATTTTATGGATTAAAAAGTTTTTTGTCCCACTTTCTTTCATATGTTAAATTTGTTTGTTTGTATGGACTTTAATTGTCTGTGATTATTTTTTTTATTTTACCCCTAAACTACACAACCGATTTTGATAAAATTTCTATGGGATTACATGGAAAATATACCGTTCTAAAGAAAAAAAGAATTTTCCAAATCGGTCCAGGCGTCTGCGAAAAATCGGTGAATGTTGTACATAACAAAAAACGCGACAAATTGATTAAGAAAAAATTTAAATTAAAAGATTAAAAAATAAAGAAAGAAAGATGAAAAGATTAAGAAAAAAGACGAGAAAGACCTCGTCTTATTTCTTATATAAAGTGGAAGGGACATACCCGTAATCGTAAACTGCCTCCGTGGTGTAGTGGTTAGAGCGTTTGGCTCATACCCGGAGGTCGCGGGTTCGATTCCCGGCGGGGGCAACGACTTTGTGTTGTTGTCTAGTTTGGTTAGCACACTGCAGGCTGATAACCTGATTGTCTGATAAGTAAGATGATCCGTGCTTCGGAGGGCACGTTAAGTCGTCGGTCCAGGTCACTGTCTTTGACATTGGTCGTTACCTAAAACCATGTCAGAGGCCTTTAAGGCGGTTTAAAAACTCTGACACTAGTGTTAGTCACTAACACACACGATAAAAAAAAAAATAAATAAATAAAAACCCGTAATAAATCGTACTACAGGCTATACTAGATCACTATAGTATAATGATAATAAAATAAAAGTAAAATAAAAATGCTATATAAATTGCCCGAGCGGCTGCACACTTTTATATGGAAATTCCGAATTTATTTGTTGTTTTTGACTGTTATTTTATAATTTCATGATACAATAGCATGTAGTATAAGCTCGTGGTTTGATTTATTAGGGGTATGTCCCTTCGCCTTTGAATTATGGTATTTTTAAGGGTTCCGTACCCAAAGGGTAAAAACGGGTTACTAAGACTTCGATGTTTGTCCATCTGTCTGTCACCAGGCTGTATCTCAAGAACCACGACAGCTAGACGGTTGCAATTTTTACAAATTATGTATTTCTGTTGCCGCTGTAACAACAAATACTAAAAACAAAATAAAATAACAGGCATTGCAATCTATCTTATTATAATTTGTAGTCAGAACCCAAAACACGGTGCCGCTTGACGGCTTAGATAATGTTATTATATACAATAGAAATATAAACATACTAAAGTATTACTTGAAATAAATATTATATTAGAAAATTTAAAATTAAAATACTTAAATTAATTAAATATAAATATTTTATTTAAAATATATTCTATTATAATAATTGATTTAATAACAATATTGAAAATATAAAATTAAACTTTTGTTTACCACGATTGGATTCACATTGACGCGTAGTGACAGTTTTTCAGTTTAAAAATACCTTATAAGACAAACTTCTTAAAATAAAAATAAAATTACTTGATTAACTTAAGAGTGCCCTTCCCGGTCCGGCTATCGCCAACGCGAGCATGGTTGAAAATGCTTGTTGTTTCATCCAGCGCAATGATAGAAATAAAAGCAAAGTAAAAAAAGAGAGATAGCACCTGAGCGCTCATACGAAATAAGTTTTATTATTTACTATTCATTGAACGAATATTAACTTTTCGTAGGGTGCGGAAATTTCATAAAACTTGTTCCAGGTAATACGTGTTTTTCAGTAAGCCTTACGAGTGTGTGAAATAAATGTTTTTTATTTAGAATCTTCATTAAATTTGCAAGGTTTCTATGCGAATATTTTCTTTACTTTTACAATTCATGAGTACTATATGATCGGCCGAATTTCAGGTAAAATTTGTACAAAAAAGCAGATTTTTGGAGACTTATACTGAATTTGTTTTTCCAAATTTTAATTTTTAATTTCGATAGAAACCTACGTATAGCGCACAAGATTCCTGTTAGTCCAAAACTTTCCAAGAAAGATCTGTTACAACGCCATAATCACGTACGAGCGTTCGTATGAAAAGTAAGGCGGGTTGGCCGCCCTTAAGATTTTTTAATGCTTAGATATCCTTCAAAAGTAAGTACCTTGTAAATCTTGTAATAAGACCAAAATATGATAAAAACATATACTATATTATTTGTTTATGACAACAATTTTATGAGAATTGTCACCGATCCGGATATATTGACAGTATACATTAACATATCATTGAGTTTAGAGAATAACTGACAGATGTCATTAGTTTATGTCTGTTCCGCCTATTTGTTTCGTCTGTCTTTAAATATTCTACTGAAATGTTACCTACAGGTGATATTATAAGTAGGCAGTTGTTATAAAGTCACACAAGCCATTAAGGTAAAGTTGAAAAGCTTGTAGTTTGTATATTTATTGGTTTCTCCCATCCCTGGAAATGCAAAAAAATCTGCAGCTTCATACATTTCGGAACAGTAGATATTTATTTTTTTGCGATTACAGGGATGGGGGAAACCGATAAATAGAACCGACACAAGCTACCCAACATTACCTTAGCGGATCGGACAGGGTTGTCTTAACGTATTGAAGTATATATGTAAAGTTACACAGTAATCAAGTCTAAAAAGGGTTGTGTGTAAATGGAAAAGGTTAAAAAAACAAATGCATCACCTAAATCATGATTCGTCATTATCATCGGGTCAGGTATCAGGTAGGCTTGTATTTCCTAAGTCGCCTTCTACGACATCCACGGGAGGACTTGGAGTGGCCCTATTCTACTCTGCCGGTAACCACGCGGCATTATAAATAATGATTACCATCCATAAAAATACATACATACATACTATCACGTCTTTATCCCTAATGGGGCAGACAGAGCATTTTGGGTCTTGCGGTTCTATACAGAGTCCAGGGCCGCAAGACCCAAAAGCCACTTTTAGCGTCACGGTGGGCGAGAAGATGGAAAAGCAATCAATACAGTGATGGGTTGCTAGCCGCATCGCCTGTTAACATGATTCGCATTTTTGCCCATTCCTTCGATCGGCTTTTACGATCTGCGCGGGAAGAGAAGCAGCTGGTACATTCTAAGTTTTTTCATTTCTCCCAGACCAGCATGGGAGTCCATAAAAATACGTAGCAAAATTAACAATGAAGTATAACTTTTAATGTATATTTTAACACCAAAGCTTTATTTTATTACCTACTTATAAATAATTAAATAAATATATACCTACGGACAAATCACACAGATTAAGCTGGCCCCAAAGTAAGTTCGAGACTTACTTGTAGGGGATACTAACTCAACGATACTTTATTTGATAACAAATACATATATAGATAGACATCCGACTAAAAATATACTTAAGAGTATGTAGCTCAAAAGCCTGAAACATGATTAATATCTTATACCTTTAAACGAGCAATTCTTGTATATTTATATATTTCTGTGATCTCGAAAACGGCTCTAACGATTTCGCTGAAGATTGGTATATCGGGGTTTTAGGGGGTAAACAATCGATCTAGATTAGTCTTATGTTTGGGAAAACGCATGTTTTCGAGTTTTTATGCGTTTTTCTTTCCACGCAGAATATGGTCGCTAATTTCGTCACGTCGGCCGCCATCCGTTTAGCTCAGCGGTTTAAGATGCTGACCGCTATAAAGAGTGTTACGGGTTTGAATCCCACGCGGTGACTTACTTTTGTTTTTTTATGTTCAAGTTTATATATATATTTTTATTTTGTATTGTTTTAGACAATTTTAAAAAAAGGTAGTTAATGTTAAAGATGTAACCGAGCAAAGCTCGGTCGCCCAGGTACTATATATTAAAGAATATACTTCTATAACAATATACTAATTATCTTAATATCTTATTTAAAACAAAGTTAAGTTAATTTATAATATAAGATCAAAGTAAGGACATAAGATTTAGAAATTCCCACGGGGAGCCGAGCCCGCGGGCACAGCTAGTATTCATATATAAGGTCTAACAAAATATACAGAAACTATTTTTATATTAGGTGAATACAGTCTCTGATAGTGAACCACTTTCCCTAAGCATATGGCGAAATATGAAAAATATTTTTCGGCTTTCCATACAAACTCGGATCAGCTGATTGGTCAACTTGTATGAAAAGCCAATAAATATTTTTATATATGTTCCTTGGCGAAAGTTGTTCAGTATCATGGACTGGATTTACCCTTAAAATAGTTTCAGTATATTTTGTTAGACCTTATACATTTATGTATCTGTACACTTTCAGCGAATCTGTGATTATTGTTTTCGTACAATTGTATTTGTTGCGAGACAACATGTAAGTATACATAAAATAATCAATCACAAAATAAAATAAACAAAGACGTAAAGGTACCAAAAGCAACCTTAAGTCGTCAGGTTACTTGTCATCTCGGCTACTTTCAAACAACCTTACTTTCATTTAGACAGTTGTAAAGTAATTTAAACAAACACATTTAAAACCGTTTTCGGCATCTTCTGAACCCATGTAACTGTTTATTACAACTTTATTGCTTTATAGACACATTCTTTACAATAAACATCTAGATTGCACATCTTCGCAACCTTATTTACGTCCTTGTCGCTCTAATACTAAACGGTAAAAGCTAGAAAGAGACGAAAATATAATCTTAGATGAATGACACAATAAGCGACAGTAAAATTGTATTGTCAAACAAAACAAATGCTTTGTTAATTGTAAGTTGTTTGTTTGAACAATTATGAGTTTACAATTATTGCTTTCGGTCCGCTTGTAATGGAAAACGTAAGTAATTAAGTTTGAGAATAGTCAGTCAGATTCTTTGACAAGATTCAAGGACAATATTTAATTAGTGTCCTAAATGAACAATTAAATATTGCTAAAATTGTATTTAAGACATCATCATCAGGTCTTTTAGTCTTCACTGCAGGAGCACGACCTTCTCTGTACTACCAGAGCTATACTTGGCCTGAGCAGCCAGAGGCTTTGGCCTACCAAGTATTGACTTTAAAACTGTTGGTACCTACTTATTGGATCTCGCTGAAGGTGGTTGAGCTGTTTGTTGCTATAATCATCAGCATGACAAGCATAGTGCATGTCACCCGAAGGCACTATTATAGCACGCATACTTGCGTCAAGTATTCGTATAGCCTTTGTCCAAATTTGTACGCAAAATTGAATGTTCTCATCGTCTCATCATAAGGTCTTTTTGTCTCAACTGAAGGGGTACGACCCTCTCTGTACTACCAGAGCCATACTTGGTCAAAAAAGCCAGAGGACTTGGTCTATACACTCCACGCTGGCCAGACGGGTTGGAGAGGTCTCATTGATGTTTATAAGCTTTGTTTAGCTTGTATTTCCTACGTCGCCTTCTACGACATCCACGGGAGAACTTGGAGTGGTCCTATTTTACTCTGCCGGAAACCACACGGCCACTGCACGGCAACTCGTCTCGGCTGAAAACGCCCTAAAGAAAAACCATGCAACCGAAAAACAATATTTTTTTTTCGGCTGTACAAGAGAAGCATCTAAATAGATGTGGTCACACGTCGGTCGCATGTCGCACCCTGAACTCTGGATATCGACTCCAAATAACGGTTTGTTATCTCCGGTCCACTGGCACTTACCTACTAATGCTTCGAACAAGATATAAGTCAGTGTGGTTACAACAAAATCTTTTTTTTTTAGGGAACGCTATGTTAGTTACAATAATGAAGGTCCATAGGATAACAATCTTACAAAGACATGACAATCTTACCTACATATAATTATATAGTACATACCTTAACCTAACATATAATAATAAAAAATACCTTACAAATAAAAACCGTCTTGCAGGTCATCGTCCTGCGGTAGAGTGCCTAAAAAGCTGACAGCATTGCCACGTTGGATGGCAATGATAAAGTATTACTTCAGGGAGATAACAAATCCAACATTTTTGCCTAAGAACGCTTAGTTAAAAGAGTAAAGTGGAACAATTGGCCGCTCCATCTGAATTGATCTTAATGCTCGTCTCGAGTCAAGGTCGAGCAACCATGAGGTCATAACAGTGAACAATGGTGTTAAAAAATAAGCGAACTTCATTTGGTTGATAAATTTTTTCATAAGTTAAAAACCGAATTTTATGGATATAACTTTTTTGTCCCACTTTCTGTCATATGTTAAATATATAAAATTTGTTTGTTTGTTTGTATGGACTTTAATTGTCTATGAATAAATTATTAATTTTTTATTTTACCCCAAACTACACAACTGAATTTGATAAAATTTCTATTGGACCTCCTCTGAAATATAACCTTTACAACCAAAGAAAATAATTTTCCAAATCGGTCCAGGCATCTTCGAGTAATCGGTGAACATACGTAAAAAAAAGATCGCTACGAATTCAAACCTCGTCTTATTTTGGAAGTCGGTTATAAAAAACCTTGTTAGTAGTTTCCGGTTCCGAAAAATTCCACGATGTCGTAAGAGGCAACAGAAATACTAATTTACAATGGTCCCTTCCACGTGTATTAACGTGGAAGGGACATACCCATAATATATCGAACCACGGACTATACTAGATCAAATAACCCAAAAAAAAACGACATTCCCATATAAATTACACGGGCGGCACATTTGTATGGATGTGCCGAAGTTTTCTTTGTTTTGCTATAGTGATCTAGTATAGCCCGTGGTTCAATTTATTACGCGTATGTCCCTTCCACGTTGTATAATACTATTGTTTTCTTTTAAATGTTCCTGAATCCTTGAAGATGCCCGAATCAATTCGGAAAATTATTTGATTAATGAGTATGTTGACCCCAGCTTGATATCGTTGGAAATATGCTGCATACCTATTCACAGCTTCTCTAGAAGGTTAGCGAGACTACACAATGCCCGCGGCTCTGCCCACTCCGCCTACTGATAACAGCCTATTGTTTCGTAACATTAACAACGTACTTCAACGAGAATCTTATACCTTTAAACGAGCAATTCTTGTATATTTATATGTATATAAATTTATTTCTGTGATCTCGGAAACGGCTCTAACGATTCCGCTGAAATTTGGTATATGGGGTTTTCGGGTAGGTCTTATGTTTGGGAAAACGCGTGTTTTCGAGTTATCATGCGTTTTTCTTTCCACGCAGAATATGGTTGCTAATTTCCTCCTGCCCGCCACTGTCCGTCTGGTCCAGCGGGTTAAGTGTTACGGATTCGAATCCCGCTCGGTGACTTACTTTTGTTTTTTTTTTATATGTTTAAGTTAATATATAATTTTTCAACTTTTATTGTTTTTAGACAAGTTTAAAAAATGCAGTTAATGTTTGAGATAAAACAGAGTAAAGCTCGGTCGCCCAGGTACTAGGTAATTAAAAGAACAAGAAACCCGACGGCCTTCTTATATACCCAGCTATCGTCATCTTCTTCTTCTTCTTCTTATATTTAAGAGCTGGGCTCTTGTCGGTGGAGTGTCGGAAGGAAGAGAGACATGGAAAGCCATGTCTCTCTTCCTTCCGCTAAGTTCTTAACCTCTTTATACGTTTTCACGTTTAATTTTTCTTTTATTTGGTCTATAAATTTTCTTCTAGGTTTTCCTACTCCTCTCTTTCCTTCTATTTTTCCTTCCATTATTGTCCATTATTCCACTATCGTCATCATCATCCTCAAATCATCAAAGCAAGCAGTTTTCTTGCGGTGGTATTAGCTATGTTTAAGGAATTTGGATTTAGCGATTCAAAAGTTATAATAAAGTTGAACGCTGAAAGACGGGGTCTTATTTATTTGCCTGTGTACACATATTGAATAAACGAATAAGTACGCAATATATTGTAAAAAATAAAAAAACACAATTTATTTAAAAAAATTGTTCGATGAAATACTAAAAATTTAATGATACACTCCAAATCGCACATCGTTAAAGCATAAACCCAAAAGTCCATAATGTAAACTTAATCTCAAGTCCTCGCCATTATGGCTCCAAGCAGGTACCTTCAGACCTTGTCCCTTTCCCTAACGGTAAGGCATTCACGTCCTTTGTCGGTAGTTCAGTTTTAGAGTTTTTTTTTTAAAGTTAAAGTAAAGCACCGATTTTAGTTTTTGTTAGGTATATTCGGTTTGAAAAAGAAGTTTTTACAAGCTTTTATTTAACTTGCAATGTATCTTGTATATATGTATGTTTGTTTAGGTAACGTCTTGTAACTCAATTTTGTTACCAGTTATTCTCAAAGTTGAAATTTTGCTAGTGTAAGTCGGATGACAATACAATATTATTATGAAGTCAATGAGCTATTCTGATTATGGAGCTGGGAGATAATCGACGGAACTCAGTTATAAAACAACATTATCTTATTGAGTACGACTCGTTTGATTTGTCTTATTGCAAGCAATTTGTGGTAGACGAAACCTAGGGACTGATCATGGAGACGGAAGGAGGTCGATGGAAGTTAATAATAAAACGACAGAACTCCATCGAGTTTTGGGCTTATTTCGTTTGTCTTAATTACTTTGGTCTAACAATAAAAGTTTGTACATTTTTTTTAATACAAAGAAATTAACATTTTGCAATTTAAAATAGAAAACTTTTTAATTCACGATGAACAGCGCATTCATCGCGCGACAGTTTTTGACAGATTGGCATATGTCACGCAACCGTTTGCGACAGTTGGCAACCGTCGCCTACAGGTGTCGTGGGCATACTGTCGTTCGTTCGTCTGTAACAGCGCTTACACATGAGAAAAAGTACGTAAGTTTTACCTACATCATAAATACCTACCTATCAGAAAAAGAGCGTGAAAGGACACAAAAGTAACATAAAAAAAATGTTGCCTGCGTGTATAGAATTCGCGGTTTATTAATAAGTATAAAAATTGATTAGATTCAGCTTAGAGCAACAACGACGTGGAAGGTACATACCCTTAATAAATCAAACCACGGGCTATATACTAGATCACTAAAGCATAATAAAATTAAAATAACAGTCAAGAAACCAATAGAAAATTCGACATTCCCATACAAATTGCCCGGGCGGCTGCACACTTTAGGCAATTTTTTATTATCTTTTACTGTTATTTTAATTCCATTACACTATAGTGATATGCTATAGTCTATATTATAGTTAGGCTTTATTTAATTGAAATCTGATTTCAATAAAAAAGTAATCGTCACTTTTTAATTTCACGTGACATGAAAGAAGTCGCGCGCTCCAGCCAGTTCTTTAAATATTTTTTTAGTATAGCAGGATTTCTCGGAGTAAACGGAACGTCTCAAACAGTCGTTAAAGGAGGCTTTCCAAAGCCGGCAAGATAAAAGACCCGCCCGTTTTGGGATTCAATAGAGAATAGTTTGTTTAAGTATTCAAAGAAAATATACTCAGGATGATTAGGATCGTACGGTATCACGTAAGTAAATATTATTTTCACTTTTAAATTTACAAATATTTTGAAATAAAGCAAGGGTTTACCAATAACCACCGAGCTTCTTTCTTAATTCCCATATCACCTAAAAAGTTTTATTTTAAATTTTATTAATTTTGTTCGAATATGCAATTCGCTATTTTCCAATAAGTCAAATCAGATACTTTTTCTAAATTTCGAAACAAATATTTCCCATTTGATTTGCTTAAAATACAGGCAGATAAAGTCATAGTTTCTTGGAGTCAATTTTTCTTCTCATAAATTTAAAATCATGTTGAATATTGATTTGATCATGACAAGTGACATCATTTTGTTTACGTTCAATTTTCTTAACAGTATACTAAATAATTTATTTGTGACCCAGGAAAGTACTCAATTGGTTTCCTACACTAGTATTTTCCAACAAGGCCTCAATCGTGTATTATATAGGCGTCTCGCAGTATAGAGATTCTGATGTCGATGAAAGGTTTTCGAAGAAACAAAATTAGATGATACAGCTTTCGAATTCAGGTTGGAAATCCCATTAAAAGAACATATGTAGGTACTTGTGGCATAGTTTTCTCAGCATAAAGTACTTACTTAGTTTAAAGTTTTTTTTAATGAAAAATTAGTTCAGTCCGGAGATTTAGAACCAAATGGATCATTTCTAAAAGACATTAAAGATTCCGGCGGACGTCTTCAAAGCGGTAAGATAAAAGACTTCTAAATAGTATAAAGAGAATAGTTTATTTTAACCTAAATACAGGGTAATTAGGACTTTATGGTGGCAAGGAAATTGTTTAAGTTGGCAATAGTGCGCAAAGTTGCAGATTTCACTTTTATTGCGGCAATACTGGTGTTAAAATGACTTTATGGTGCGCCCGCTACGTGTCCTTGTTTGTCTCTTTGTGGCCCTTGTATTGTAATAACATTTTTAAGTTACGGTAAACTTTGGGCTCAATATATTCTGTCTCTCTCTCTCTCACCTCAGCGAAATAGGTGAGAGATGACTGGGTCAAAAATAAAACGCCATAAAATAGTCTCACTTTTCATAGATCGTGTCCATTTTTAACATGATTTTAGATTCATTAATGCATAAGAACTGATATTAAAGGCGCTGTGTGACTTCTTCTTCTTCTTCTTTTTCTTCTTCTCGTGTGTGTTAGTGACTAACACTAGTGTCAGAGTTTTTAAACCGCCTTAACTCTCTGACATGGTTTTAGGTAACGCTCTTAACGCTCTGACATGGTTTTAGGTAACGACCAATGTCAAAGACAGTGACCGGGACCGACTGCTTAACGTGCTCTCCGAAGCACGGATCATTTTACTTATCGGACAATCAGGTGATCAGCCTACAATGTCCTAACCAAACTAGGACAACAACACAAAGTCGTTGCCCCCGCTGGGAATTGAACCCGCGACCTCCGGGTATCAGCCGAACGCTCTAACCACTACACCACGGAGGCTGTGTGACTTCAAAAAGGTCACGGTCACGTCACGATTTTTATATCATATAAATCTTATAGAGAATGTTGGTTTTGGCGTTTAGAAAAAAGTGTCTGATTCGACTTTTTGTCATCTAGCTGATTCCCAGTTGCATCCTCAGCTGTAAGGCAGCGGCTGTGAAACCTAGGGTCTGTTTTCCGGCTTTTTTCCTTTCCGGCACCGATTGACCATTGTAATGTATGTTAAGGGTCCTACCGGCGCTAGCGACCTTGAAAACACAAAAAAAAAATTCTCTTTTTGTAAGTGAGATTATCAGAAACCCTCGTACAACTTTTTAGCTAGTATCCTTAAGTTTCATTAGAACCTCGAAAGTCATTGAAATACAATAATACGCTGTAGTTTCCTTTGCAAAAAATACTAAAAACGGCCACTTTTGACTCTTTTTGTAAAGGTTTCTAAAGTGGATAGTATTTCAATGACTTTCGAGGTTCTAATTAAACTTAAGGATACTAGCTAAAAAGTTGTACGAGGGTTTCTGATAATCTCACTTACAGAAAGAGAATTTTTTTTTGTGTTTTCAAGGTCGCTAGCGCGGGGAGGAGCCTTAATATACAACGTGGAAGGAACATATTATTTAAACCACGGTCTATACAAGATCACTATAGTACAACAATAATAAAATAATGTAAAAAATTAAAAATGAAATTTCGACATTCCCATACAAATATTCCCGGGTGACTGCACAATTTCGTATGGAAATGCCGAATTGTTTCTTTTATTTTTAACTGTTATTTTAATTTAATTACACTACAGTGATCTAGTATAGACCATGGTTTGATTTATTACGGGTATTACCTACCACGTTGTATAGTATTCTTTCATTCTACAAACATTTCTATTAGCGAAAGCGTGTGAGGATGTGAGGTAGCAAGTGTAGGACTATAATGGGTTCCTCTGTGGCGTGATTATAGTAGGTACCATGTAAGTACTTGATGGTCTTATCATCAGGTCTTTTGTCTCCACTGCAGGAGCACGACTCTCTTTGTACTACCAGAGCCATACTTGGCCAGTGCAGCCAGAAGAATTGACCTACAACCTCCACGCTGGCCAGACGAGTTGGAGAGGAGGAGTACTTGTTGGTATGATAAAAAATTATGGAGAATTCATATTCAGTGTCAACTTAGATTTTTTAAGGGCATATGAAGACTCAACGCACGCGGAAACAGTATCATGGACTAAATTTTACCTATTCTGTTAGACCCTGTATAGATATTCTGCCAGTGACCATGAGGGATTGTTGAAATCTGGCCAAAAATGATATTAATTACGCTAAGTGTCGTAATACTTATAACAGCCTGTGTAGATGGTAGGACTACTTGAGTACTAGTGTTTTATTCTGTGGTAGGAGGACTACATACATTAAAAATGAAAAGAAACGAAACAATACTTTATCACGATTTCCCAGTAAACAATGTAAAACTAGTTTTTACCTACACTCGGCTTATTCATTATCCCTTCAAACTGACATCTGAGTGAAGGCAAGGTCGTTAATTACTAGGTATCAATTAAAACTGAGGACTCAAACAGATTCAGAGATTAAACAGAACGAAGATTAAATAGAATTTTAGTTAATATGATGATTGAAACCTCTTTGTTTTAATTTTCTTTTTTGTCATTATAATTCTGGCTGGTTAGAAAGATAGACCACTTTATTGGAAAACTATTAAAAACATTTAATTGTAAGTAGCCTAAATATTCGTTGTTTATCATCATTTCAGCCGCATTACGTCCACCGCTGGTCATAGGCATCTACTAAGGTTTTCCAAAATTACCGATCTAGAGCGGCCTGCATCTATCTCTTTTCTTTTCCAAATATTTGCTACTAAATAACAATCAATTTCGGTTATATATTTTATTTTAACATACTTACATTACTGTGTACTGCAAAAGCCGAATTAAGTATTATAAAATTATTTGAGTCTTTCTTTACATCTCTGAATTTTTTGTGTTTTTATATATTTTTATGTGCTCAATTTGGCTAACTGAAATGAAATGGTTTATTATGATTAATAATATAAAAATGGACCTCAAATTTTCAAGCTAAACTTATTTAATTTTAACTACAACTAACAATAAATTTAAAAATTATGTCTTGTGGGAAGCGACTTTATTTTATACTATGCAGAATTAATTTATTGTTAAATGAAAGTATTGATATTTAATTCGAGTTGAATAAATAAAGTATCTTATTTATTGTTGAATGAATTTTCAGAACAATGGCGAAAAATATAATTTTCGAGAATTCATTGAGACGATCAAAAGTAGGTTTATTCTTATCTGGAATCAAGATGGAAGACATGAAATTAGGGAAATTCACAGAAATAATATTCAAAAACCTATTTTATTTCAACTTTTTTTGCTTATACACTGACGTGATAGCAGAAGTGTTTGCTTTGATTGAAGGCATTCAGATCGGCAAGAGTTTTGTCGAGCTATCCTTAACAGCTCCCTGTATGACCATAAGTCTTCTGGGAACAGCCAAATGCGTCTATTTATTCAAACACGAAAACGTTATCATCAAAGTTATTCGTAAATTAAGAAGCATACATCCAGAAGATGAGAATGAAGATAAAAAGGACACTCGAAATGAAATTGAATTTGAAGATACAGAAAAACAAAGTGATACAGAAATTATAAAGAGTTCGATGAAGTTTCTGAATTTGGTGAACACTTTACTGAGTTTTATCTGTTCGATTGTAGTTGTGGCATTCAGCTTGCTACCAGCAGTGTCCATGGCATATACATATTATACTACGGGAGATACGGAGTATAAGTATCCGTATTTGACTAAGTATTTCTTCAACCACTACACTAAGGAGTGGTGGCCGTATGTCTATTTGCATCAGGCTTGGTCTAGTAAGTTTTTTTTGTAACATTGTTTTTTTACTTTAGGGTAACTTAATGAGGTTTCATTGTAAGTAAGTAGCTGATGATTTTATGGAAGTATAGAATAGAATTCCAAAATTATAAAAAAAAAACACTTTCCAGAACTTTTATCGTATTGTAAATTTACCGCACGATTTTAAATTTGTGCGTAATGGATATTCAATTAAAAGCAGTGTGAAAAATTAAATACCACTAAACTGTCCGAACTAATGTAAAAACTAATTAATAAACAGGTAGTCCCCAGTCTTACACAGATCAGCAATTACTGAACAACTAGTAGGTACCATCTCTGAGTCAGATGAACAAGGAAAACAACATGTAGATTTAACTAATGGTACTACTATAAATTCTTAACTTTACAGTGTAAATAACAATATGACGCATCAATATGATATGACAGTGTTTGGTGCAAATTTGTCAAATTACACATAATTTTGACTTATCATATAAACACGTATTCAGTCAGTCAAAATAACGAAATGGTTTTCATTGACAAATGCAAAAGGATACACTGTCACGTGTTTATCCCGAAGGTCGAAGACTGATCTCCCAAAGGTCACGTTTAACGCCTTGGTAGGCGTAAAGATGGAAAAAGAAATCAAAACAGTGCTGACTGCACCGCCTGTTTGCATGATTCAGATTTTTGCCCATAACCTTGATCAGCATTAAGGATTAAAGCATACTTCCGGATTAAGTAATAGTGTATATAGACCAGTTAGGTATGTCAACCTAGATATCGATGGTGCAAGCTGACCTGCGTAAGATGGAAGCGATCGAAGTTGGCAAGATATTGCTCGGAATAGAAAATTGTCTCGGAGGCAAAGATCCACTTTAAATCGCTGAGCCAACAGAGTCAGTAAGTGTTATGAATAAACTTATGCTCCAAATGATTTCAGCTGCTATCGTAGCTGCTAACGTAATCGGTTCTGACACGCTATTCTACGCGCTATGCCTATACGCAGAGATGCACTTTCGTCTGCTGTGCAACCGCTTCGAGACCTGCTTCGTTGGGACCGAAGGAACTGACAGCAGGATCTTCAAGGAATGCGTTAAAAGACACCAGGAGTTGATTGAGTAAGTACCTATCTCTTTATCATATCGCTCATTGGATTTATCGGCCTCGACATTCTGCCACCAAATTGCAGACGTTCTAAGAAAAGGAGTGGTAAAACCCGTAACCGAAGGGCATGTATGATGAGATTAAAGAGTTTAGATCAGAAGCGTAGCGTGCCTTGGCGGGGCCCCGTATAAAATTTTTTTTTGGGGGCCCTTAGGAAGGGCAAAGATTTTTCGAAATAGAAAAAAATGTTTGCATAAAATTAAAAGAAATATTTATTCATCATAATTAAAATATTTACTCTCCTTGCCTTTTTTTCGGCAAACTGATTAATTAAATCATTCATAGCAGATGATGACTTAAGTTTTTCTAAATTTTCTGCCTCTGTGGACAATAGTGACAGGTCTGACAGGCGTTCCTGTCCCAAAAAAGTTCTTAAATAATTTTTTATCAGTTTTGATTTCTCATTTCTAAAATGTAAAAAAATTTGGGAAGTTTTTATTAATTTTTGCTTACGCACCTTGGGGGCCCCCTTAGGCCGGGGGCCCCGTATATTTGATACGGCAGATACGGCGGTAGCTACGCCCCTGGTTTAGATGAATCAAAAGAGGTTGGATCGTAGCAAGTGGAAGACCATAGCCTCTGCCTACCCCTGTGGTAAAGAGGCGTGATATTATGTATGTATGTATTGGATTGTGGTGAGAGCTGATTTTAAAAGTGTCTTTTTGTCTGGCGCAGAAAAGTGCCATATTTGTCGGTTTGCCCCTGAAAAGGACAGTTTCTTTTTATTGCCATTACGTGGTGAAAGTATCAGCTAATCTGTGTTACCGACTGGCTGTCCACGTAGATTGCCCAGGGTGCGCCGGACGGATAGGGGTGACTCGTGGAAGCTCCTTTAATGCACCCCACTAGACTCGCTAAAAGAAGATCGCTCATTGACGTAGCTTAATGACGACGTCATCTAGCGACAAGAGTCGTTGTAACATACTAGGGAACTAGTGAGCAGGTTTCCTCACGATGTTTTCCTTCACGGCAAAGTAGTAGAAGTTGAAAGTGGCCGTACATAAGAACAAACTCAGAGGCACAAGTCGTTCTTACTACCATCTAACTTACTAGAGACAGCAGTTCAATCCGTATGGATTGAAATAGTAGTAGTACTATTCCAATCCTTACGGATTGAACTGATGCCTCTTTTCAGATAATTTAAGGGACCGTATTTATTCTGAGTGCCTCACAGACCAAGGACCAGTACTTAGCCAACAAGTAGTGTGAGTCTCTTTCCACACGATAACACCGACAATTGTTTGGCTCTTAAATTTAGACACATAGCGTCTTATTATAAAACGCAGACTATCTTTTTTACTAGGTTTAAACTATTATCCGACCAAATCAAGTTGATATCTAGTAATATATACTATAGTCTCTAATGACATGTCAACTTGATTTGGTCGGATAATGGTTTAAACCTAGTAACAAAGATAGTCTGCGTTTTATAATAAGACGGATAGACGGAATCAAGATAAACTTTATTTAAACCAGTTAAATACAACATAAGAAGGAACATACCTGAAATCGAATCACGGGCTGTACTAGATCACTATAATGTACACGGCAAATAATGTTTTCTTGTTTAAAACTAAAATGTATTCATTGAGTACAAACTACCTAAATTATTTGTATGACACACAGACCTTGACAAGTCAACAACGACAAGCGTCTTCATCTCAAAATAAGATGTAAATACCTAAATTATTTGTATGACACACAGACCTTGACAAGTCAACAACGACAAGCGTCTTCATCTCAAAATAAGATTAGATCACTATAATGTACACGGCAAATAATGTTTTCTTGTTTAAAACTAAAATGTATTCATTGAGTACAAACTACCTAAATTATTTGTATGACACACAGACCTTGACAAGTCAACAACGACAAGCGTCTTCATCTCAAAATAAGATGTAAATACCTAAATTATTTGTATGACACACAGACCTTGACAAGTCAACAACGACAAGCGTCTTCATCTCAAAATAAGATGTAAAAAGTTAGTCGCGTGACCTTTCTTGTATTAATACAGCATTTTCCTTGTTTAAGCGTAATGTGCTGAGTTTTTGAACGACAATATTATAGACAGATAGATAGGTAGATAAATTGATTTATATCTGCTGCTACCTTTCGAGCTCCGAGTGAAGAGTTCCGTAGTTAAAAATGGCGATTATGAGATAATTTTACGCGGCTAAAAACGTCTTAACTTAATTTTTCATCGAATTTGAATGATTTTTTTCCGAGTACATTTTATAAGTCGGTCGCCTATAACTTCTTAAATTATAAACCCTACTCAGCACAGACAGTTTTCCTTTAAATTTTGTTATAAATACTGCAAACAGCCGTGATTTTTTTACGTGTCCTAATACACGATTGCAGATAAAGGGGGGACACTTACTTATACATTGTCTTTATGCAACCGTTTAGCAGATAAGGGAGGACACACAAAAATTTGCATCGAAAAATAGTGTTTACAAGCTAACACTATTTTTGAAAGACCTATCTTATATCTTATACCTTTAAACGAGCAATTCTTGTATGTATATATATTTATAAATTTCTGTGATCTCGAAAACGGCTCTAACGATTTCGCTAAAAATTTGGGGGTTTTCGGGGGTTAACAATCGATCTAGATTAGTTTTATGTTTGGGAAAACGCGTGTTTTCGAGTTTTCATGCGTTTTTCTTTCCACGCAGAATATGGTCGCTAATTTCGTCGCGCCGCGACCGCCGTGATTTAAGCTCAGCGGTTAAGGATAGCGACCACTAGAAAGAGTGTTACGGGTTTGAATCCCATTCGGTGACTTACTTTTGTTTTTTTTTTATGTTTAAGTTTATATTTTTTTTTTTGCATTGTTATTAGACAAGTTTAAAAAAAAATTGTTAATGTTTGAGATGTAACCGAGCAAAGCTCGGTCGCCCAGGTACTGTATAAAACTATACCCCACTCGATAAGTTAGTGGAGAAAAAAAAAACCGCAGGAGGGTTATTGAAAAAGTGGTACGCAAGACGGACGTTAATGCGTTTCAGTGTCAAGCAACATTGAGCACTAACGTATGATGATAAAGTCTAATTCGGTTTGACATAATAATAGGACGTCACTTTCGTACGTCTATCGTATTATATTACGGAGTAATCCCCCAGGTAGTATTTGAATTAGCGAACCCAACGTCTAGTTTACGACACGAGGATATCGAATCGAAATAGGCTACTTGTCAAATTAATTTCAAAAACGACAAGAACTCACGCAGAGGATTGCAGTATTTGCAGTAGCTATTCAACGCGGGAATGCAGCCAGTGTTCTTGGCTCTTGAAATACATGTAGATTTTTAATTTAATTTAATTTAATTTAGTTTTTACTTTTAGTTTTTAGTCCAATAATTACTTGTATTTCTCCAAAAAGGAACATCTAATCGGATTTAGTTCACAACCGTTAGGTTTCAATTTAAATTCAATGAAACTAATTTGGATACGAGTATACGAGGGCTGTTTGTTACGTTATGTAATTAGACGACAGACTGCGTTACTCTTAAAAAAAAAAGAAATTAGATCCTATACATTTTTTTACAATATTTACTACAAGTAATGTCAATTTATAATATTAAATAAAATTAAAACCCGCCCTGCCTTTATCGTTTCTTGTGCAAAAATACCCAAAACGCTAGCTGCATTACCTGTATTGCAATAGCCATCCTTTGCATCAAATACGAGCCGGAGAGGGAGTCACCATTTCTTTCAGCGATTCAAATTCTTTGAATTTGTAAATTCAGCATTTCGGAGCGCACGGCAGCGGACTCTTAAAACATCATCCATCACGCAAAATGGGTCCACGAAATGTATACAAAATGACTGTCGCATGACGTAGCATCAACTGGCAGCCAATGTCCGCTATGACGCAGCGTCATACAGCAGGCACTGATTGGTCCAGCTATTGGGTATTACGGGTATTTTCCTGGATCAAAAATATTTTTTTTATTAAAACTTAGTAGCGTTTGACCGCTTCTCACTTGGTGGAAGGCGACGAAACGGTCTGGGATGGATCACGCATACTCAAGTAATACCTATTCACTCTTCTCTTGAAGACATCCAAATTGTATCTTTCGGGGAATAAGTGGGAGGGCAGAGCATTCCAGTCTCTAGCCGTACGTATAAGGAAAGAAGAAAGATTTGGTACAGTTAAGGAAATAGAATGTCACATACAAAATAATGTCATTTGTCATGATCATATCCATTTTCAATGTGACTTTAGATCTATTATTGTAGAAAAACTGATATTAAGAGCGCTACTTGACCCCGAGAAACTATGACGTCATCTGCCTGTATTTCATACAAATCCCATAAAAATAGATTCTGCCTGTATTTCATACAAATCCCATAGAAATAGATATTTGTTTTGTCATGTAGATGATTTGACTTGTTGGAAAATAATGGATTGAAGTGAACATTATGGGCAGAAAACGAGATGTAGTTTAAACCTATGTAACTACTTGAATTTACTTTTGACACGGTCATTATGTCCCTTAACCCTTTAAACGTCGGCGTCGGACGCCCGGAGCGGGCGTCTGACGTATTGTTTTACTATGGTGTCTGCACTGACAACGTTTGAAGGGATAATACGAGGCTAGCTCATTTAGAGTGATTTGTCTTTAACTATTTATTTATGTATTTCTGTTTTATGCTTGATTTATGCTTCTGTACTCTTAAATGCCTACGTAGTTCGCCTTGTGATCTGGAGGTCGTGGATTCGAATCCCACTAAGAAGCATACTTCGTGAAAAGTTGTTTACTGTTTGGTTAGGTTATTGCAGGCCTTATCTTACCTCATGATTCCGCGTTTCTGAAAGCACGTATAAACTGGGTCCCGAACTGTCTCTAAAACGTTACCGCTGAGGATGCGGTACCACGCCCTTTATCGCTACTTGCGAGAGCGTTAGTAGTATCTGATGGTAATATAATAATCAGTACCTGGGTGACCGAGCTTTGCTCGGTCAGTTACATTTCAAACATTAAAAAAATTTCTTTAAACTTGTCTAAAAACAGTACAAAATAAAAAATTATATGTAAACTTGAACATAAAAAAAAAACAAAAGTAAGTCACCGATGGGATTCGAACCCGTAACACTCTTTCTAGCGGTCAGCATCCTTAACCGCTGAGATAAGCGGATGGCGCCTGGCGCGACGAAATGAGCGACCATATTCTGCGTGGAAAGAAAAACGAATGAAAACTCGAAAACACGCGTTTTCTCAAACATAAGACTAATCTAGATCGATTGTTTACCCCCAAAAACCTCCATATACCAATTTTCAGCGAAATCGTTAGAGCCGTTTTCGAGATCACAGAAATTTATAAATAAATAAATCAATATACAAGAATTGCTCGTTTAAAGGTATAAGAAAACACTCCTTATGCGTTCGCTACATAGGTAATAGATATTCACATTAAGGATATTAGGTGTGAAATATTATAATTTTGAAGACTAGATAGAGACGACCTTGGGAGGGGGAATTAGTTCAATTATGGTAAATGATGAAAAGCAATGAACGGAGAACATACAAAGCCTCCAATCGTTTAATTAGATTACAGTAGATATGTTATTGATTTAGATGAGTCTTAGGTGGTAAAGGTGTCAGCATGCAGGTTAATGGCTTTCCTTCTCTATCTCCAGTCTTCTCAGTCTTTAGTTAGATACTGCATCACTCTTTATTTTTGCAGATTGGTAAATAACGTGGAGTTGTTGTATTCGAAATCTACGCTGTTCAACATTATAACGGCATCCGTGCTTATATGCCTCAACGGATTCAACTTGACGGTATTATCTTCTTATATCATTACCTTCATCAATATCATTATGATCGTCACCATTACAATCACAATCACCAACATCACCACCATAATCATTATCCTACTCTACGTGGGGTAGGGACAGCACGAGAGTCTTTTCCATTTACCTCTTTCCTTTCTCATTCTCATCTCAGCGTATTTCTAATTGCATCCACAGCTGTAATGCTAAGAAACCAAGGCCTTGGGCTTATATTTACCTCTATATTTTGCCATAAATTAATAAAACCATGTAAAGCAGTCGTATTTGTGACTAATAAAATTTTATTCCTTCCAGGTAACGAACGACGTCACAATTATGATAATGTTCTTGACATTTCTGTCTATGAACCTCTGGCAAATATATCTACTGTGCTACTTCGGAGATTTGCTCATGAAGTCGGTAAGACAATATTTTGAGCTTTGAAGTAATTTTGATTACTTATATTTAAGCCTCAGACCAATAAAGTCTACTGGAGCTCAAATTCATAGGATTAACAGGTTCATTCTCTATAAAATGACACAAGAGTCTAAAAGATAGTGTGGTCCTTCTACATTCAAATTACTTATTACTTATTTCTTTTCTTACTTGCTAGCTACACATTCGTACTCATCTTTATAAACTCTTTCGACTAACCTCTCATTTTACATACACATACTTTAGTATTAATTTATATAACTTTATTACAAACCTAATATCCATAGGCTTTATCTTCCAGTCAACCCACTGGTGATGCCGAGAATAAGAATTGTGAAAAAAAATTTAAACTTATTTTTGTTTCTTATTTTATTTTATTCCAGAGCAGTGCTGTAGGATCAGCCGTTTACAAGTCTTTGTGGTACAATACCAATAACAGCACCAAGAAGAGCGTGCTCATGGTCGTCATGAGGTATTATTATTACTATTTTTGATCTTTTTTATTCTTAAGTGACTTTTTCATCGCAATCGAAGTTTCATTCACACACAAATGATTCCTTCCATGCTGGTCTGGGAGAATAGAAAGACTTGGAATATCAGCTGCTCTGGCGCAGATTGTCGTGCCGATCGATGTAATGCGCGGAAATGCGAATCATGTCAAATCCGATGCAGTTAGTTATATATCTCTAGTTAGGTAGGCTAGGTTAGGTATCTAGTTCTGGCCCAGGCAGGTATATCTCATTAATCGTGATAGCTAGACATTTTAAATTTTCACAGATTATTTATTTCTATTGCCGCTATATCAACGAATACAGAATAAAATAATTTTTAAAATGTGGCTCCTTGCTCTCATACAACAAACATGATTTAGGAGCGCGGATCTGAGTCGCATTTGGCTGTTTATTTCATCTTCTCTCCCACCACAACGTTCGGGCGGGGCTTCACCACTAACTTTGTCATGTGACTATCAGGTTTCCTGTCTGTTGTCTGTCTGTAGACTATCAACTTGTCAAGTTGGCGTGTGGTGTCCGGCAGAGTAGAATAGGGTTACTCCAAGTCCTCCCGTGGATATCGTAGAAGGCGACTCAGGAAATACAAGTTAAACAAAGCTTATAAACATAAATGAGACCTCTCCAACCCGTCTGGCCAGCGAGGAGAGTGTAGGCCGTGGCCTATTGTCCTCTTCCTGCTCTGGCCAAGTATGGCTTTGGTAGTACAGAGAGTGTCGTGCTCCTGCAGTGGAGACAAAAAGACATGATGTTGATGATGATGTTAAGATTTGTAATTTTTCTGTTTTCAGAGCACAGAAGCCATGCAAGTTGACAGCATACAACTTTGCTGACGTAAACCTGAGTGCATTTACCACGGTAGTATTTTTTAGGGAGTGCCTCCGCTGCCGGCGCTGGTTGCCGAATTGGTTGCCGGCGCTGGTATAATACGATCTGTGTATGTGTTACTTTCGCCCTTAGCTTGAGTTGCTCGCTCGCTCGTGTTTTGGTCACAGGAAACCTAACGAACCTAACCTTCACGGCAAATTTTGAGTGCTGGCGCCGGCAGCCGGTGTTTTCAATCTCGGCTGCCGGCAGTATCCGCCGGTTCCCAATAGTTATATTTTTAGGAGCCGGCACCGGCAGCGGAGGCACTCTCTTTTTTTTTAAATAAAAAACTAAGATTTTTGCAATTACGCCTATAAAGCTGAGGGGTTACTCCAAAAGCGGTACGCAAGACGAACGTGCGTATCCACGTTTCAGTGTCAACTGTCAAGCAATATTAAGCACGTTTGATGATAAAGTCTAATTCGGTTTGACATAGGAATAGGACGTCACTTTCGTACGACTGACGTATTATTCTATGGAGTCTTCTTATCGTGTGTGTTAGTGACTTGTTGTTGGGGGTTCGATTCCCGAATCGAACCCGCGACCTCCGGGTATGAGCCGAAAGCTCTAACTAAATTCCTAGGCACACATCAAGTGTGTTAACACTCTGTCAGGTTTTTCGAGCTGCCTGTAGTTATATGACATAGCTCTATTATATGACTAAAAGGAGGAGGTTTTCAATTCGTCGCGATAGTTCTTTTTATGAATGTTCACCGATTATTCGAAGACGCCTGAACTCTGGACCGATTTGGAAAATTCTTTTTTTTGTTTGAAAGGGCGTATTTGTCAATTTTAATTAAAATTGGTTGTGTAGTTTGGGGGTGAAGACGGTTTTTAGTTTTGAAAAATTATATTTTTATCTTAAATAATATATTTTGTTTATTTTCCAGATATTAAGCAGATCGTGGTCCTATTTTGCATTGCTGAAAACAATTTATGATTAAAATTAATAAAGATTTATAAATCTACCCAGTAGCGGATTTAGAGGGGCTCAATCCCCCACACACCCAAAAAGCATCTGAGTCCCTTCATAAATTTTAGGGCCCGAGAAAGTACATACATACTAAAATTACACATTATAGCAACCAGTTGGATGGACTGATACGAAACTGAAAACTAAAAGCCAATCCAAAAGTACACTAGACGAACTCTATTTCAAGTAGACAAGTAGACGTAGTAAAAAGCCGATAGCGTTTCAAGGGTTAACAAACAATTTTATTCATTCACCATAATGTTTCTTATCACAAGTGTATTAGGATATATAGTTGCTTGACTATAGGCAATTTAATGTTGTACTGTACTCTGCATATCTGCCAAAACATTTTATACAGTTGCTATGATCTTTATTTCTACATTGCTTAGGTATATTTTGCTTTGAACTTCATAGAATCAGTGTAGTTCTAAATACGAAGATATAAGAGCGATTTTCAAATTTCGAAACTCGGGCTGGCGTCGTCTACAAAATTGAAAGTGCTGTCATAATAAACTTTATTGCCTTGTGATAAAAGTTGTTTTTGTTTATTTTCCATGTGAAAGTCAGTTGGTTGGTTGACATGACAGCGGGTACCCGTGTGCGACGGCATGCAACGTTACTGCTACACAAGAGATGGGAATAACAAGATATGAAAATTAAAAGCGAAACAAACAACATAGTATTTTTATTATGGACATTGTTACTCGAAAAATATTCGCTGTAGTTTATATTCTAAATAAGCTTAATGACCTTATTTAGAATAAAAACTAACAAAAAGCAGGCTTTTATTGTTGTGCGCTTTGAAGTACCTACTGATGGTTTTCGTAGTACTTAACTGACCCCGGGCACAGCTTAAGATGTCATCGAAAACAAAGACGATATAGAGGAAGACCTACCATAAAATCGTAAGTAATCCGGGGACTCATTTCACGTAGTTCATTATGGAGAAAGTTTTTTTTTAAAGTCAAGAACAATATAAAATCTTCTCATTTAGTCACAGAGATGGTACAGTGTTGAAAGCAAAAAGAACGGAATTAAAAGCTTTACCAAAAATAGAAATGACTTAGATTATGAGTAAAATAGTACGTTTCTGTGAAAAAGGTACATAATTACTCAATATTTTCCGAATCTTATTACAAACTTTATTATCTAGTTTTTATTCGAAGATAAAAGAATATCTCGAGAAATCAATCCCTCTTGCACCGCTCCGGCTGACACGAAGCAGGCGGTATCGGCGTTTTTGTATTATTTTTTCAAAACACTGTCTTGGACATGTATAGCACGATTTTTTCCAACATTGTATGCCTCAGGATGGACGGTTAGGATAGAACGAATTCCAAGTTTCATTGACGAATTTCGAAAAACGAATCCGAATACAAAAACGATAACCGAAGCCAAAGAGTATATTTTTTCGTGGTCGGACTATAGGTACCCTTCAAGTATGTGCAATTTGAAGTGTGCATATAACCCGACCATAAACAAATGCTCGGTCGTCGTTGATAAGGACAAAACACGGCACTTTTTTCTTTTTCTTCTTTTAGAAGTCGCAATAAGACTATCTCGCTCTATCAAAGCGTGTCAGGCCCTTAACCATGGAATACGCTATTTTCCAACAAGTCAAATCAGATACTTTTTTCTAAACGTCAAAACAAACAATTTATATGGGATTTTGTATGAAATACAGGCAGATGACGTCACAGTTTTTTGGAGTCAAATAGGGGTCTTATTATCAGTGTTTCTGCAAAAATAAATTTAAAATCTCATAAAAATGGATATGTTCAAAGACAAGTGACATTATTTTGCGACGTTTTATTTGGTTATCAGTAGAAAATAATTTATTTTTGGCTTAGGAAAATACCCAATTGTATGTACTAACCATGCCCTTAACCGAAGCAGACCAAAATTGACAATTAAATATGTCAAAATTTGTCGTATGAAGTCAAAACTTTTTGAGAGCAGACTTAATATAATGAACTAAGAGCTGGCTACGGTTATATTCGAATTAAAATACATAATTAGCTATTATATCACACTAAACTCAGAGCTCTATAAATTGTATACCTTCAACTGATTTTGAAACCCCTTGGTTGCCCATCCCCTCTCACACTCACCACTGAAAAGCTGCCAGGCGCTCGAATTGATAAACAATAGTATGGTATACTAACTAGAGGGATTTCGTTGCTCTATAAATTGTATACCTATTTCCGTAGCCAGCTCTCCATCTATAAGTAATGTCAGTAAAAATGGAAAATATACTTTACAACCCAAATTTTATTTTAGCGAGATTGCCTGATTCCAACGCGTGTTTATACAAAAAATAACGTTTCTTTTGTTATTTCACAAACCCCTCGGCGCGGACCGTTTTACCGAAAACATTGGTCCGAATGATGAATCACGTGGAGTCCATTTTAGATACATTTTTATTATTTTGTGTACATTTTTCGCGTTGCTTTTGCTTGTGAATTTGTTTGTTCGGTTTTTTATGAAAGTAGCCAACCAACGCGGGTGTCAGATATTTCAAGCTACCTAAAGGCTTCTGACATAGCTCGATGACTGCCATACAATGACGATAGTTTCGACTAACGGCCTAATTATGGGAAGGCGATTGATTAATTAATCAATAAAAAAAATGTCGTTGGTATTACTGAATTTTTATTTTGACTAGCTAATTAGGTCTTACTAACGATCCTTATGAAGTGGCCTTCGGCTCCAAAACCAATAAACAATCACCGTTTATAAAACGAAGTTTAAAGGAAAAATATCAGAGTTAAGTAGGGTTTTCAAATTAGAGAGCTATAGGCGACCAAAATTGACTCAAAAATTCACAAAAAAATTCTTTTGTCGTTTTTAGTCCCGCGAACTCAAAGTTGGCATTTGCAACTACGGAACTAGTGTTGTAAAAAACTCGAGTCCAAGAGTCTACATTTGCAAACTCGACTTAACTCGACTTGCCTGCTAGACTAAGACATTGACAAGTAAGAGTCGAGTCGAGCACGAGTCGTCGGAGCCCAGACACTGAGTCGAATAAAAACTCAAGTCTAAGAAGAACTCCGAGTCGCAGAACCAACTCGAGTTCGAATGCAAAACTCGAAGCAACTTCAACTCAACTAAACTGTTACAACAAGTTATACAAAGCATTTCAACCATTCAAAACTTTACTTAATATTAATGATAGGTATTACAACACATAATAATATTTGTTATTAACTTAAAATAAACAATTATGATTTTATGAGCGCGACTCAGTCCATAATCAGACTCAGCGAGCACACAACAGAGTCGAGCACTTATACCGAACTCGAGTCTATTACGGGAGCTTGAGTTTATCTAACACATCGAACAGTGGAGTTCCTATTTATGAGTAAAGTCTTGTGATTTACAGTCGAGTCCGAATATTTAGACTCCCAGACTCGAGTTTTTTACAACACTACACGGAACCCTATACTTTATTCCGCCCGCTATGCAGGGCCTATGGCCCTAGGCTCTGTCTACCCCGTATACTGTATCTGCTCCTGTATAAACGCTGTTACTTGCACGATGACAAATAAAATGTAAATAGAAACACTGAATATGCATGACAATTGTATTTTATTAATTTGTTACCCTTTGTCCAGTCGACTATTGTTTGGCTGATTTAAATGTGGGACATGAAAATGAGATACCTATGTAGAGAGAGATAGTTATATCGTATATACCAGAGTTGCGAGTAACGATATTTTCTCAGTCTACGTATCACGTTTTAATAAGTAGGTATCCCTTTTTGGAGTCAAACTAACATGACGTGAGACACAAACATTATTAAAATGAGGTAACGGGTTACTCACGTATAGAGTCCGCTACTGCCGACATGTTTCGACCTCATCCGGAGGTCTTCATCAGGGCGATTGTGTATACACGATGATTTTTTATTGGTTTTGGAGCCGAAGGCCACTTCATAGGCATCGTTAGTAAGACATTATTAGCTAGTCAAAATAAAAATTCAGAAACGAAAAATGTTGTCTAAAACTCGAAAGTAAAATTGTGAGATCAATTAGTAGTACCGCCGCTATACACCACCGCTTGCCGGCCGGCCGGGGTTATCGACATTACGCAGCCGGCGGCCGGCGTATAACTACGTGGTCTCGATCGAAAATCATTTACGCAACTTTATTATCTTATGACATACAGAAATTTGGATTACGTATATGGATAGAGGAATATATTTACTATACGACATTTTTTTTTCAAAACCAATGAAAAGTCAGCGTGTGTGTGGGTAAACCGTTAACTCATTTTCATCATCATCAGGTCTTTTTGTCTCCACTGCAGGAGCGCGACCCCCTCTGTACTACCAGAGCCATAATTGGCCAGAGCAGCCAGAGGACTTGGCCTATACTCTCCACGCAGGCCAGAAGGGTAGGAGAGGTCTCATTGATGTTCCTAAGCTTCGTTAGCTTGTATTTCCTAATTCGTCTTCTACCTCGACATGTTTCGACCTCATCCGGAGGTCTTCATCAGGGCGAATGTAGTGTAGAATGAATGGGTCAGTAGCTGGTACCTGGCAGTACGTAAGAAACCTGTTTACTTATTTAATAAGGTACCAGTTTAATTGTATGACGACCTAACCAAGGTCGCTGGAAGGCGCTGGATGCAAGTCGCTCTAGATCGGTCATTTTGGAAATCTTTGGGAGAGGCCTATGTCCAGCAGTGGACGTTATGCGGCTGAAATGATGATGATGATGTTGACCAGTTTAATTGGGTAGGTACTTTCATTAAAAATTAATGATTTGGTACTGTAACAAAATAAAACGTCACAAAATGTCACTTGATTTTAGATTTATTATTGCAGAAAAATTGATAGGTAAATCAGCTAAATGCGAGTCGGACTTGCCCACGAAGGGTACCGTACCATTATCTATAAAAATCACATTTTGTTGTATGGGAACCCCATTTAAATATTTATTTTATTCTGTTTTTAGTATTTGTTTTCCAAAATCGGTAAAAATTTCAACTGTCTAGCCTCAGATGTGTAGCTATCACAGTTCATAAGATACTTACAGCTTGGTGACAGACAGACTAATAGACAGACAGTGAAGTCTTAGTTACGTTTGTAATACTGAAAATGTATAGAACTGGCCAGTTAGAAACATTGCAAATGAAAACTTTTTTTGAATTTCAATTTTACAACTCTTTGGTATAATATTGCATTCATTTGTCATTTGTTTTTGTGAATTGGCGGCAAATCTAAAACTCTTGTTACACGTGAAAATAAACCTAACGCGAGAAAATTTTCGGTCAATGATATATTATGACTTTAGAAGAGACCCCTAAGGAAGAATGGGCCCACTGCTATTCTCAGTGGTTCTATCGAATGCGACGATGTGTAGAGAGGAACGGAGATTACTTCGAAAAACAATAAAAGTATTGGCAACTTTCTACATTAAGCCGTTTTTATTTATTTATTTATTTATTTATTTAACTTTATTACAATACATGTAAATGGCGGACTTAAGGCCTGAGGCCTTTTCTACCAGTCAACCAACAGGTGATGCTGAGCAAGCAATCTTTTGGGGGTAAGTACAGCATAAAGAGAATATATTGTTATATCAAAATATACACATAAATATATATCAAATATAATAAACCTACACAAAAATATACATATATACATTAATCCCTAATAAATCACATACATAAACTACATAAATACTTTTTATATAACTACTGACAGTTTTCGGAGATAGTGTGCACGCACTGCCTTTTTGAACGCGAAACGAGTTTGAGCTTTCCGAATACTAAGTGGGAGAGAGTTCCAAAGCCGCACAGCTTGTACGACAAATTTTTCATTTTCTAAATATTTTCAGTGTTACCTAGGTATTACTAAGACTTGACTTGACTCGTACCCAGAGGTCGAATCCCGTTTTTACTCTTTGGGAACGAAAACCTAAAAAGACGTCTTCCATGTGTGTAAAATAAAAAAATAAAACAGCTATAAATTAAAAATAGTAAGTGACACCGGGTACCCTACGAACAGGTTGGTATAAATTTATGTGTTGTCAATTTTTTGTCTGTCTGTTTGTCTGTGTGCACGCGCTGCAGGGGGCGGACAAGGGGTGCGAGCTAATTTTTGTAGGGCTGGCAACAGTTTTCTGGTTGCGTTCGAGGGGTCCACTATTGTAATGATCGTGCTAGTTTTTAAACCCCCGGCAAAAAAGAGGGGTGTTATAAGTTGGACGGTAATGTCTGTCTGTCTGTGGCATCGTATCGCTTTCACAAAATAGGTTATTTTACGTGAAAGCAACTTCCCTTGCGGTGGTTTTTAACCACGTTTGATAAAAAACGGTTTAGTCGTTTAAAAGTTATTGGGTGATAACGATTACACCATCGGTTAGAATATTTTGTATTTCCTCCGCTCATCACTAGATGGTGTCAGTAGGGTAGTACATAAGCAGACAAATTATGAAAACCCCGACTTTTAATAGTTTCAATAATTTCATATGTTAAAGCCATCTAGTCACGCACGAATCACAAATCCCGATTTTCAAGCATTAACCCCTAATAACTTAACCGATTTTTATCAAACATAGCTAAGAACCAGCGTAAGGGAACTTGTAATTACGTAAAAAAATCGCATCGAAATTGGTTCCTCCATTCAAACGCTACGATGCCGCAGACAGGCAGACTTTAGCGTCAAACTTAAAACAGTCCTCTTTTTGTTGAGGCTTAAAAAATAGGATACAAATACAGTGTTTACTCCCATGCTGGTCTGGGAGAAACGAAAACAACTTAGAATGTACCAGCTGCTTCTCTTCCCGCGCAGATCGTAAAAGCCGATTGAGGGAATGGGCAAAAATGCGAATCATTTTAACAGGCGATGCGGCTAGCAACCCGTCACTGTATTGATTGCTTTTCCATCTTCTCGCCCACCATGACGCTAAAAGTGGCTTTTGAGTCTTGTGGCCCTGGGCACTGCATAGAGCCGCAAGACCCAAAATGCTCTGTCTGCCCCATTAGGGATAAAGACGTGATAGTATGTATGTATGTAAATACAGTGTTTTATGTTGATGTCTTCCAAAACAATGTTTTAAAGTCGATCTTCATTAATTCCATGATGTATCAGAGACAACCCTACGGCAGCGCAGCAGGGGTTGAACCATACGACACACGGAATATCTTGTATGTGTGCGTTAAATAGCGATAGACTGGTACCCGGTACATGTGGACGCAAGTGGAGCACGACCCTAGTTTTAAATAATGCAGAATTTAATTTTTACAAGTTCCAATTTTGAATTTATGTTTTTTATTCTATGATGGCTAGTAATTTTAGATCGGTACCTAGCCAGGAACCTGAGAAAGCAAGAGCACGAACCTAGTTAACTAATGCAAAATTTACTTTTGACGAGTTCAAATTTTGAATTACAGTTTTTTAATGTATGATGGCTAGTAATTACCGGTATATCGGTACCCACAACTAGCCGGGGAACATGTAAGTGAAGCACGATCCTAGTTTTAAATAATGTAGAATTTAATTTTTACATGTTCAAATTTTGAATTTAAGCTTTTTATTCTTTGATGGCCAGTAACTTTAGATCGGTACCTAGCTGGGAACATGTGGAAGAAAGGAGGAAGCAAGACCACGAACCTAGTTTACTAATGTAAATTTACTTTTTTCGAGTTCCAATTTTAATTTTTAGATTTCTAAAGTATTATAGCTAATACTTACCGGTATATCGATAACTAGCCGGGGAACATATAAGTGAAGCACGGCCTTGTTTTACAGGTGAGCAGAATTTAATTTTTACAAGTTCCAATTTTGAATTTAATTTTTCTAATCTGTGATGGCCAGTAACTTTAGATCGGTACCTAGCCGTGAACATGTGAAAGTAAGAGCACGACCCTAGGTTTACATAAAACAGAATAAAATTTTTACGAGTTTCAATTTTGAATTTAAGCTTTTTAATCTAATCCCACCCACGTTCCAGCCACATAGACGAAAGTGGAGCACCACCCTAGCTTACATAATGTTTATTATCTATACAATATCCTTTTTTATTAAGTACAAATATTTTAAGGGGTGATTCAGTCCATCATTTTGAACAACTTTTCCCAGTAAATGTATATCGAAATACGAAAAATATTTTTTCGGTTTTCATACAAATTGAAGTAGTCACGTGATATCATTACTATGGAAAATGAAAATTTTCTTTTTGTATTTCGATATACATTTATTGGGAAAAGTTGTTCCATATGATGGACTGAATCACCGCTTAAAATATTTGTACTTAATAAAAAAGGACAATGTATATATAATAAACCAGTAAAAAAGTGTGTCCGTACAATAAATATATTTCCAAAAAATATTGGAGGTGATGGAAACATAATTTAAAAATAAGAACTTATAAATATATGTCGTCTGTTTGTCTGTGTGTCTGTTTGTACGCGCTAAACTCCGGTAATACTGGACTTTTTTGTTATATAGCTGTTAAGCCTGGGCAACATATGGGGTATTATACATTATTTTAGAAAATGGAACACAACACCTGATGCAGAACTACGAGTATAATAGTCCAGCTAAACTATAAGAAATATAAAAATGACGCCTTAGCAAAAGTTGTTTAACCTAATGAGCATTTTTCGGAGACAAGTCCACGTGAAGGAAGTAGCGGGTTTCGGCTAGTTACCTAAAAAAGATTACATGGACAATACCTTCGGAAGTTGGATAAAATATGCATGTGAGTACGTAATTTACAAAACTACTTAATAATAGTAGTTATTAAAGTTTTAAGTTTAAATAAGTTCAGAAACAAGAGTGAAAAACAAAAGAAATCAAATTTAATATTCTAAGGTCAATTATATGTATACATACACTAGGGACTTTTATTAAATGTTGTCAAAATATCATACAACGTGGAAGGGACTTACCCGTAATTTGTTGCATACTTTTGTATGGAAATGCCGATTTTTTTTAAAAGTTTTTTTACTGGTTTTAATTTCATTATACTACAGTGGTCTAGGTATAGCCCGTAGTTCGATCTATTACATCTATCTATGTCCCTTTTAGTTAGCTCAAACAGTAGGATTTCCTTAATCAGCGTAATGTTTTTCTAAGCTCATTGTTCAGTCTCAATCATCAAAAGAACTGGCGAAACGATTACAATACTGTGAACATTGTATGGCAGTTGTCAAACTATATCAGATGCCTTTAGGCAGCTTGAAAAATCTGAGACTAGTGTTGGTCACTTACACACAGAACATCAACAAACAACTTGACATTTATGTCCCAGCATTGGGCAAAAGCCACTTCTCTTACTTCTTTAAAAAATGGTAAGTATGTGGTATTTTCTTTTGGGTTTATCACACAACTTGGTATATCCGTTCTAACAAACGGTGTATGGAAAACGAAAACAGTGAAAATTCGAATGTAGCAAATTCGAATTTCGAACGGAGTCGAGCTCGCGTCGTACGGAAAGTGAAAATGCTTGTTTTCTTCGTTTTGCCGCCGATACTTTCGGTGTCATATGTTGCGTCGAGTGCGTCAATATGCTGCTTTGTGGAAAATAGGAAAAGACTTGCGTTCACCTACGTTCTATCATAATTTTTGAACCCTTATCCAAAAGTGTTTTTTACTTGTAATTTGTGATGCATCTCTAAGTTTGTTAGAGTGAGTGAGCAATAATAAACTTAGATGTAAGTAAATTATAATGGACAAATATCATGAAATCGAAATAAAAATTGACAATTTCGAGTGATATATATATCCAAAGATAAATAAATTATACGTCAAAACACACACAAATACTGAGATGATAAGATGTAGTAGAAATATAGCTTCTGAATATTTCGGTGGCCCGTTGGGAAAAAGCAAGTTAATCAACCAGGGGCGTCGTTCGCATTTGAATGGGTGACCACAAGCATACAATTTTCACACGAAGGCAGAGACGTTGGTCCCAGAAATCAAGTATGGTAGTCGTGAAGCTATGACAGATGCCTTTAGGCACCATGTAAATTTCTGACACCAGTGCTGGCCATTTACACACAAAAAAAGAAAAAGAAATGGTACACTGAGTGAAATACACAGAACTTCTACTCTAACTTTTGCATTTCACCTCCAAATATCTCGGGTAAGCGAAACAACAGTAAAACAATGTCAACGTCCCGTTCCTCTCTCGAAGTATCGGAGGTGCAACATTGCAAGCGCAACAAGTGGTAGGGGTGCGAGGGCCGAGCGGCGCGGCGCGCGGGTTTAGGAGATGGGAACTCTGATCTGTAAACATCCTACTAATATTATACTTAAATGCGAAAGTGAGTCTGTATATTTGATGTTTGTTTGTTACCTCTTCACGCTTAAACTACAATACCGATTTGGATGAAATTTGTTATGGATATACATAGATGAAGACTCGGGGTAGGACATAGGATACTCTTTATTCCGAAATTCCCACGGGGAGCGAAGCCCGCGGGTACAGCTAGCTGATATATAAAGGTACGAGATACACGTATCGTAATGAAAAATGTAACCAGAAATGAAATTTTAAGATATCATCTTCAGGTCTTTTTTATCTCCACTGCAGGAGCACGACCCTCTCTGTACTATCAAAGCAGCCAGAGGATTTGGCCTACACTCTCGAAGCTGGCCAGACGAGTCTGAGAGGTCTCGCTGATGTTTTAAGCTTTGCTTCCTAAGTCGCCTTCTACGACATCCACGGGAGAACTTGGAGTGGACTATCCTACTTTGACGGAAACCACACGGCTTTAGATATGAGTGACTTTAAAAGGATTGTACTAGTATCTACCTACTACATGAACAATCTGTAATGTAGCACCTGTTTATAAAGTAAGATAGTTCATAAATTGAAACAGTTTACAATTTCAAAAATCGAATTTTCGTGTGAAAACCCGGAAAAAATAATCAAATACATTATTTGTTTTTAGCACTCAACAATATGAAAAATTTTGACAATGTTTTCGTTATGCAGTTGAACCTTATCATAGCGTAATTTTAGCATGATGTCAAAAATATTCTAAGAAATGCAATTACGAATAGCACTGTTGTCGAAACATGTTGAAATTGAAGGAAGCTAACTCGTTTCTTTATATTTTACGCATTTTACATTCCTTCTCAATTGTTTTTCCCATCACCATTGTTATGTTCGACGTACGTTCGTCATTGTCAACTAATTAAGTAAGTAGCTAAATAATTAACACATAACTAAGTAATTATTTTGAAATACAGTTTTTCTTGTAAAAACTTTCTTAATTACCTTTGTTTATTGGCACCTCAGTTACAATACGTCTGAGATAGAAACAACAATCAAAAATGGAGGCAAAGGGAAAATTATTCCAAGAGTCTTTGAAAAAAATCCAAATTTCATTCTACTTAAGCGGCATACCGTTGCATCTTGCGGATAAAAATAGCATAAGTCTACGCGTGATTTATGTATGGAATTTTGTTTGTTTAAACTCAGATTTACTTGGGGCCTTAGTTTTTTTCAGCAACGGCATTAAAGATGGTATTGATTTCGTATCGCTCACTTACATGGCGCCGTGCATTTTCTATAGTTTCTTGGCGAATTTCAAAGCGTTCTTTTTGATATTTTACGAGAATAAAGTCCGTAAATTGATTAAAAATTTAATGAAAATGGAAGAAAAGGCTGAGAAATATAATTTAGCTTTGTATTTAAGAGAAAGGGACGCGATACATAAAGTTATTAGTTATTTTAATGTCTCCTATGTATTTTGTTTTTCGGGATTCGTGGCGTCGCCTTTCATTATCATGGCATTGAGTTATTACAAGGGGAATTTCGAGTATGTCTATCCATTTAGTATTACGTATCCTTTTGACCCGTACCGCCTCGAGATATATCCTGTTGTATATCTACACCAGACATGGTCAGGTAAGTTTTATTTGTTTAAAAATGACAGTTCTTGCTAAGTAGGTATAAATCCTCATCATCTAGCGATGTTTCCTGTCCCTTTCATTTGTCTTTTCCCTGTTTCCTGCCGTTTGTGATAGCCTTCCTCTTTTTCTTAGTTTTACCGTTGGCTGTGCTGGTGTTGCAAAATCAACCTGTATTTTTAGGCGGGGCAAAATCTTAAGCTACTCCGGTTATTTCTGGCAGGGGAGCGCTGGATGTAAATAGGATTCTTTGTGTATCGTAGGGGTGTGCGAAAGGAGGACGGTGCAAATCATCATCATTCCCTGGCCATTTTCGGCTATGGTGACTGTATTTGTTTGATACGAATTTAAATAGAAATTCATTCAAGGCGTCGCTCATGTGCCCTGATGTGGCTGACATACCCTATTTTTGATGTGAATGTACGTGCACAGTGTGTGCACGTCAGGGTACAGCCGACATAGTTATAGTGTATTGAGGAGGTTGGTTTGTTGTTTGTTTAAACTTGCTTCGATTCTTGTTCATGCCTCCTAACTAAGTGTGCAAATATTATGATTTTGGCGCCACCTATGCCCTGGCTCACGGGCTTCTCTTAAATTTAGCACTGCCATAAAAAACCTGACCTCGATTACGTCACGTTTCTTCCAGTTCTCGTAGTCCTGATCTTCGTGAGCGCAGCCGACTACTTCTTCTACACCTGCTGCTCCTACATCAGCTGCCACTTTAAGATACTCCAGCAGCAGTTCGAAATCATCATCCCTGCGACGAGTCACAGACAATTGACGTTCACTGATATAGAAGTCAAGTTTATAGAGCTTGTAGAGTGGCACCAGGACCTTATAAGGTAAAACGAAGTGGCGATGCTCGCGCGCGCTTCATAACTTTGGTCCGTGAAGAAGTATTGAATCAAATAGTTATTATTGATTCAGTAATTACGTCTTTGAGTCTTGCAGCCCTGAGCTCTATCTGCTCAAAGCCGCAGACTCAAAATCTTCTGTCTGCTCCATTAGGGATAAAGACGTGATAGTAAGTATGTATGTTAGTATGTAATTACGTCTTTTCAGGCTTATACATGTCATAAGTTTAGTATAAATTACTAACAATAATGCTTGTTTATATTTAAATTAATTTTCTAACGAAAACTCAATTTCGATACCAGTGAAAGTCACATAACAGCTAAATACGCAACACATAAGACGACATAGTTTTCTAGTTGTAAACTAAACTACTTAAACGAAACTGGAAAAATATTTCGACCTCAAACACAATAAGTACTTCTTGTGGGAACTCCACCTGATTAGTTAAGTCAAGATATTTTCTTGCACAATTTTAATTTAATACGAAATGTAGTAGGTGTAAAGATAATTGTCAAAATGTACTTTTTGCTTCCAGTCTGACGGAAATGCTCGAATTGATCTACGCTAAGTCGTCATTGTACAATTTCGGGTCAAGCTCGGTGCTGATCTGTCTCACTTTGTTCAATGTTACGGTAATTTAGCTAATAATCTGTTTGTTGTGGTTGTCAATATCATCAGTAGTGGCCTTGGCTTCATTGGCACTGACATAAAACAACAAGGGTACTTTTCTGGGTCAAAAATAAATTATTTGATACTATAAGTTTGCCATCTTATGGTATCAAATAATTTTTTTTTGCTTGTGGAATTGTGGAAGATGCTTAATGCAGGCCGCTCTAGATCGGTCATTTTGGAAATCCTTGGGAGAGGCCTATGTCCAGCAGTGGACGTTATGTGGCTGAAATAACTATAGGCTTGTGGTCAAAAATGTTCTTTTGGCCATTACCTACATTATTACAAATATGGTATACGTATTTTATCTTTTCTCTGATTAACAAATAATGTTGAAGATACAGCGCATTTAAATTTTGGCTACGATTTTTAACCAACGGTGACGTAAATCACCTTCACTCCGTAATTTCGAAGCGCTGCATCTTTGTGAATTTTGACTACTTTGTTAAATGAAAAGATATGGGTGCTTTATTTTAGACGGATAATCTAGTTGAAGGACTAAATAAAATTACATTTTTTGATCCAGTCCACTATAACGAAAATAAAATTTCAGAAAATAATGTCGCTTGTCATGATTTTATTTCATTTTCAACTGATTTTAGATTTATTATTGCAGAAAACTGATGCTATTTGACTTCAAGAAACAATAACGTCATTAGTCGTTATTTCATACAAATCTTGAAATGTTTGCTTTGACGTTTCTAAAAACGTATCTGATTTGAGTAGCAAATTGTTGTACAAAGTTCTGATTCCCTGTTTGTCTAATCAGTCGTCTTATTTCGTGAACAGTAGTTTCACAGAATTAATATAAGCATAACATACAGAATGGAAACTCCTAGGAAGCGCAATATGCGTCCCCGTTTCCCATCCCTGAACCTTTCCCCCGTTCTCACCTTGTCGAATGTGTTGGGGGGCAAACACACACATTGACGTGTGCACGGATGTACAGTTTCGTTTGTAGTAGTAAGCATACATGATACTCCGCTTCCATGAAATGCCCAACCTGTGACAGTCAATTTTCTGGCTAGGCATTGGCTCTATGCTTGTCTTGTTGGGTGATCCACCTTCTCTTAACGAAATCACAAAGAAAGCAAGGTTCTCCATAACCGCGAAACCTAGCACCATTATTTATTTTTTTTGCTACGCAATCCCACATGAAAAAATTCACCGAAAACTATTATGAAAATAAAGGAAAGTCGTTTTTATGATTTTGAATTAAGTATGTATGTTTATGTTTCAGACAATAAAGGACGTAGCATTCATTTTAACATTCCTGTCATTCCTGAGTTTATGTCTGATTCAGATATATTTACTCTGCTACTTCGGGGACAAAATGACACGAGCGGTATGTAAATACATATACTTGTATATAAACTAACAACATCCCTATTGTACTACTTTAAGTTTTTTCACTGTAGATAATGCTTTTATAATTAGATTTGATTATTTAATTTTCTGTATTAAATACAAAGTGAAAGGGACATACCTGTAAAAAAATTTGAAAAATACTTTAGTATAAAGGACTTCAAATAATAGTTAAGAGAACAAGAAAAAAATAACATTTCCATATAGTTACTAAAGTTTGCAGCCATCCGGGCATTTTGTATAGGAATGTCGAATTTTTTTTTGGTTTCTTGACTGTTTATTTTAATTTTATTACGCTTTAGTGATCTAGTACAGCCCGTGGTTTGATTTATTATTATGTATGTCCCTTTCACGGTATATAATATTATATATAGTATTTAATAAAAGTTTACTAAATAAGTAACTAATTTTGGAAATCCTTGGGAGAAGTTTATGTCCAGCAGTGGACGTCATGCGGCTGCCTGAAATGATGATGATGATGAATGTTAACAATAAGGCTTTTCCTTCAGTACACTGTGTTAAAATTAAAATTTATATAATTTGTTCACTGTTAAACAGGGTTTAGAAGTCAGCGATGCCGTCTATAACAGTCTATGGTACGTCAGCGATCCTTCAGTTGGAAAGCACATGCTTTTGGTACTAATGAGGTAGGTTGGTGGGAAGTGATATGCTTAGATATATCTATAGTGGAAAGGACATATCCGTAATAAATCGAACTACAGGCTATACTATATCACTAGGTATTGTATAATGCTAATAAAATAACAATCAAAAACAACAAAAAAAGATATTCCCATACAAATTGCCTGGGTGGCTGCACATTTTTGTTTGGCAGTGCCGAATTTTTTTTTTTTGTTTTTTCGTTTGTTATTCTAATTTCATTATACTATAGTGATCTAGTATAGTGGACCGTCTATATGTCCGTTCCACGTTTTATACCGTTTTAAAAAATATATTGAATATAAGGCTGAATGCACATTGAAATATGAATAAAATTGGCTTCCCATATTTAAAAAAATATTCAAATTCATTTTTTGTAATTTTTTGATATAAGTACATTTTATGCAAAAGTTGTAAAGTACCTATACATACATAAAATAGTTTCAATATTAACACTTATTTAAATTGAAAAAGAACTACCTTTTGTAATATTTTTTTAATAAAAATACTTCCTCGTACTACGAAAATCACGTATTTATTACAAAAGAGTTATAAAATAATTCGTGTTTTACAAACGCAACACTTTTTGTTTGAACACAATATTGGATCGTGATTCTATTCTTACTATTATATAAATCAATTGTGCAAAAACCGTCTATTGATAAAATATTTTTTGTTTAAAGAATTTGAATATAATACGTAACAATAAGGAGGTTGTGATTTTCATTTTTAAGCTATTGCATAGCTTCTATCGCGGGCCTTGAGCGCGGGGACCGAATCCAGAAATTCCGTAACGAAAAAACCTCACGCTCCCGGTTGCCGCTTCGTCTCCGTCGTCCGTTTGCGACGTTGCCGTCCTTCCTTGTTTGCAATAGCTTTACCGCGGCAGTCCCCGAGTGCCACACGTCTTTTTTTTATGTAAAAACTACAATGCTGTCGAGGCGATTTCGCCCCACCAGCGGAGTAGCTGCGGGGTCCGGGGGCTGAGGAAGCGCCGGACGCAGGCCCTCCCAGCAGCCGACCACACTTCCCTACTATTCAAGACCACCGCGGACGTTGGGCTTGTGTTATTTTGTATTTTACGGCGACGTAATAAACCAGCCCTTGAGTAATACAGTCCACTCTTATTTAAGGCTCCTCCTTGTGCTAGCGACCTTGAAAACACAAAAAAATTAATTTCTCTTTCTGTAAGTGAGATTATTAGAAACCCTCGTACAACTTTTTAGCTAGTATCCTGAAGTTTCATTAGAACCTCGAAAGTCATTGAAATACTATCCGGTTTAGAAACCTTTACAAAAAGAGTCAAAAATGGCCGTTTTTAGTATTTTTTGCAAAGGAAAATTCAGGGTATTTTATTTCAATGATTTTCGAGGTTCTAATGAAACTTAAGGATACTAGCTAAAAAGTTATACGAGGGTTTCTGATAATCTCACTTACAGAAAGAGAAAATAATTTTTTTGTGTTTTCAAGGTCGTTAGCGCGGGGAGGACCCTTAACATCCCCTAGGACCCCCACATAAATGGGTCCTTCGAGCCGGATTTGAAGTGTGGTGAAATCGCCTCGACAAATGCCATAGCAATATTGGTTACATCTCAGAGTATAACTCTCCTTATGGCTTCGCTGTAGTCGGTTAAAAAAATCGCCTTGTGATCATGAAAGTCACGTTGAAAATGCGAACCATTTGGCAACGTGACTTTGAAATAAAAATAATTAAAAGCATTTTCCATTTTGCAATTGAGTTTCGAAACAATTTCAGGGCGCAGAAGCCTTGCGAGCTGACGGCTCTGGGCTTCGCTACCGTCAACCAAAGATCTTTTATGAAGGTAAGTGTTGAAAGCTACCTATTTTAAGACTACTTGACGAAATAATGAAAAAGTAACATACAGTTTCTTTAGCAATACTCTTTCGAGGTAGCGGTTTCATTGTTACGAATATACTTTTTAAGGCAAGTTATTTTGTAATTGCTATCCCAGAATTAAAACCAACATATTATCTACTAGACTTAAGTTCAAAGGATATGTGAAAGTTTTTGCGGGTCACAAAAGTATTTTATTTATTTACAAAATTCATGTACACAAAATACAAACACAGAAACAAACAAAGTACTTATTTTATGTGTCAATCCAGATAATAAGCTTTTAATAAAATCTATCAATCAATTAAATAATTTTATTTCAGGTAACATACTCGTTTTTAATATCAGTTACTATATTAAAGGCCCTGAAATATACCTAACCAATTTTATTTTTATTTTATAAACCACATTTATAGATAAACACCCAAGACCAAGGCCAATCAGAAGAAATTCATTTTCCATCTTGATTTCATCATCATCATCATCATCATAGGTCTTTTTGTCTGCTACAGGAGCACGACTCTCTCTGTACGACTAGAGCCATACTTGGCCAGAGCCAGAGGACTTGGCCTACACTCTCCTCGCTGGCCAGACGGGTTGGAGAGTTCTCATTGATGTTTATAAGCTTTGTTTAGCTTGTTTTTCCTAAGTCGCCTTCTACGACATCCACGGGAGGACTTGGAGGATCTTGATTAGACTTATTATAACTTATATACGAGTAGGTGTAGTGGCAACGATTACTACTGGGGGCTTACTTCATAAAATAATACGATAGTCGTCCGATAATTACGTCCCATTTCTACATCAAACCAAATCAAATTTATTCATCATATATTAACGCTCAGTGTTACTTGACACTGAAACACGAATACGCAGTTACCGTACGTTTTACGTTCCGTACCAATTTTGGAGTAACCCTGTAAAAAGATGTACATACTATGCTGTATAACTAGTCTATTGTGTCTCCATAAAAATCATATTTATAGCACTAAATCACTTTTTTTCATTTTTCAGATAATGAGTAATGCTTGGTCATACTTTGCATTATTGAAGACAATATATCACTAAATAACAACACTAGTTAAATTCAACATAAGCATAAAGTAACCGGCCCAGTGCGAGTCAGAACTCAGACCCACCCACGAAGGGTTTCGTAGCATTATGTAGAAAAAATCACTTTGTTGTATAGGAGCTTCACTTAAATATTTCATTTATACTAAAAAGAGCGTTAACAGAAATACATTATCTGTAAAAAATTATTATATTATAATGTCTAACAAAATATACTGAAACTATTTTAGGGTAGATACAGTCCAAGATACCTAATAACTTTCCCCAAAAAAGTATAACAAAATATAAAAAAATGGTGTAAATGGAAAATCGAAATAAAATAAAATTTTGTCCATATTTCCAACATATGTCTTTTTTTTAATAGTTCACTACTATGGACTGAATTTAGCCTTAAAATGGTTTCTTTATATGTTGTTAGATCCTGTATACCCTGTATTAGGTACATGATAGAGTTATTATAATAATTTAATTGTATAAGTACTTATTTAAACATTAAATAAAGTGTAAAATGAATTGGTGTTTGTTGTTTTACTCAGACGGTGCAGTGCAAAATTTCAACTGGTAAGATGTAAAGTAGGTACTTTTAACTTTGAGTACTAAAAATAGTATCTCAGAAATTTTACTAAAATTTGATTGAGAATAATAACTATCTAGATTTTATACTTTTACACGTAAATGTATAAATATTGACTGTTTAACTTCAAAATTGGTGTGTTATAAAATTAAAACCACAAATAGTTTGAATTCTCCCTCTGAGGGACAATTTCCATTAATTAAAATTGCTGATATAACTTACACTGCTAAAAGTGTGTTCAGAAACCCCATCATTTCTGTAGTAGACGTAATTTTTGCAAAAAAAAAACATTGAAGATTTCAACTGATCTCCATCGTACCTAAATAGTGATGGGACTCATCACTTATTATAATAATCGTAAGTCCACAGACGAGTCTACACAACATTTTCGTCCCCATAATTTAAATTATTTTAATTAATATTTTGTACATATACAAATGTATCGGTACAACATATTATTTTAAACTAGCCGAAACCCGCGTCTTCGCTTGCGCGGACTTTATTGTCTTCGGAAAACGCTCATCAATCTGAACAACTTTTTCTAATGCGTCATTTTTATATTTCTTATAGTTTAGGTGACCATTATGTTTTTACATAACGTGTTCCATTTTCAAAAATCATATACCCTATATGTTGCCCAGGCTTAACAGCTATATAATAAAAAAAAGTTTCTTTCGAATCCATGCAGTATTACCGGAGATTAGCGTGTACAAACAGACAAACCGACAAACAGATTTTTAAACCGACTTTTAATAAAAAAAATCTTACTCTATTTCTTTTTCTGCTTGGCAGCAAATTTTTTTTTTGGAAATATATTCAATGTACAGACACATGTTTTTACTGTTTTATTATATGTTAGTATAGATAAAGTAGCAAAATATGAAAATTGGCAAATCTAGCGCGCCACTGTTGATCCGCCCTACCAAAGACAACAAAACAAACGACGACTCTCGCACGCGGAAAATCCGTGACAATATTTTTTGTGGTTCATAGATGAATGCACACCTGTTACGCGAATGTGCCCGGCTTTCCGTGCTCGATTTTTCTGGAGACACTTTTGAATGGCAAACGTATGATAAATCGCAAACCAAGACAGATTCTTTGTGCCATTTTGCACTGCTTTGAACATAGATGCTGGTTTTATCTACGGTACTTACTTGTACTTGTGCCAACTTTTAACCTGAGACGCAAAAAATTGCCAGCCTTTTTAGTGATATTTCGAACTACACAATAGGTAATTATGCCCAGTGGTTTCCGGCAAAGTAGAATAGGGTTACTCCAAGTCCTCCCGTGGATGTCGTAGAAAGCGACTTAGGGAAAACAAGCTAAACAAAGCTCATAAACATCAATGAGACCTCTCCAACCCGTCTGGCCAGCGAGGAGAGTGTAGGCCAAGTCCTCTGGCTGCTCTAGCCAAGTATAGCTCTGGTAGTACAGAGATGATCGTGCTCCTGCAGTGGAGACAAAAGGACCTAATGATGATGATGAAAGACAAAAGGACCTGGTTATTACACTAATTTTTGAAATGTGTCTCAATTAAATTCTATAGCGCTAATAAGGTACAAAAAAATAAATAAATCGATATAAACTAAATAAAATTGTTGTGTGCAAATTGAATAAAAAAAGCATTTTAATTTAACATGTTTAAATTTCGCGCGGAATTTGACGAAAACCTTAACCCAGTGGGCGCCATATTGCTTTGTTGTGACAGATATGACTTATGACTTCAGTTGGTTTAAACAATGCGCCGATGCATATATGTACTACATAATAATGAATACTATATACATGTATGTAGACAGTTGACACTTTTTAGTTTAAGCAGCAGTACCACGTACCTACTAATAAAATAAAAGATAGATTAAAAAACTGAATACTTTAATTTGAATTTTAAAATGTATTTTTGTTAATTTACGTTTTTCCGACTGTTTTTTCTTAAGCTATCTCAGTAATATATTTTTAGATTTTTCTTCATACAGCATTTTAATACATTTCCGATAAATATATTTTTAAACTAGTTTACAACCTATTTTATTTATTTATTTGTTTATAAAACTTTATTGTTACCCAATAAAAATAGTCTACAATAGGGGTGACGACAGGGTCAGAAAAGTATGATTGTGGTTATTCCCTCTTTTAGATTATCCAAAAATAATGGACCCATTTTTTCAGTTTACCAAAAAAGTAAAAAATTCGTAGTAGAAAATTTACAATAATACTACATGAATTTTTAAAAAATGTCTCGTCTTTTTGTCTATCTATCTGTGTGTCTATTTGTCTGTTTGTACACGCTAATCTCCGGAAATACTAGATGCATTTAAATGAAACTTTTTTGTTATATAGCTGTTTTGCCTGGGCAACATATAGGGTATAATTGATTTTGGAAAATGGAGCACCTGATGCCAAATCATAAAAGGCCAGCTAAACTATAACAAATATAAAAATTACGCCTAAGCAAAAGTTGTTCAGCCTCATGAGCATTTTCCGGAGTAATAAAGTCCGCGTACGAAGTCGCGGGCTTCAGCTATTATATAATAAGTATAAGCTGTGTCAATGAAGAAAGTAGTATAGAGTGTCTTCGTTCATAATCGTAATTTGAATGACCTAGCCTACCTCCAACGCGTAAATATTTGTCGTCACCTACAAATGAAGACAAGGAAATATGTCTGTGCAAGGAAAGTATCCAGTTCTTGACAGGGAGATACTGACCGGCGGGTAACGTTTGCCTTTCCACCGGGAAAGATTCTTCCTGTGCTATTTGCAATGAACTATTTGTAGTAGTCCGTTTTCTAAAGGGAAAAAGTAAGCCAAATTTTAGTTCAGCAATGCCACTTGGTACGAATGTTATACACGTCCACCCAAGGCCAAAACGCCCGGGAGCCAGATTGTTCTCCGCGTTAGGAGGAGGGGAGGGGGGCCCAAAGTACAGAGATCCCGGCACTCAGAATTTTTTTTACGGCGGTTTTGTTTGGACTTTTGAGTTAAGTTTGGTGTCGTTTTCAGGTAACCAGATGATGTCCAGTTCATTCATCATACCAGTTCTTTTAGGGTTCCGTAGCAAAATATGACGCAATACTGAAAATACTAAACTTTTTGTAGTAACGTAATGTAAACAAACCCTTATATTTTTATATTTTTGTTTGAAACTTGGTTTATAAAAACTATTAGGTATCCGAAAGCCCGTTTGATGCAAATTATAAAAATATAAACAATAAAAATACTTTTATCTATTTTCAATGTAAAATAAAATAATTATTGCATATACCTAATATAGCCGCATAGAACGGTTTATCTTCGAACTACTATATGAAACTTTTCATTTGTACTTTCTGGCTATTACGACTGGTACCGTTGGATTCCTTGTAACGCTCGAAACCCGAAACTCTTGGTTATAGAGTGCTTAAGGGGCGGAGGGGGGAGGGGGAGGCAACAAAGATGGCGGAAGAGCAGTTTGGTTTTCAATAAAATTTTAATGATTTCTCAAAGGTGATAATATGCTCCATGTTTTGTCCATATACATCCTAGATGTATTTATAACAGTTGATGAGTTTGCTTAAATGAAATGTTGAAGCTACAGAATTTGATTTACAACTAGAAGTGCCCGCGGGCTTTGATCCACATGGGAATTTCATGATAAAACTATCATATGTCCTTCCCCGGGTCTTAAACGATATCCATGCCAAAATTCATTTAAATCGGTCCAGCCGTACACGCGTGATGGCGTGACCAAGGGAAATAGGGAGTTATTTATACATATATAGATTTCCTCCACAATAACATAATTCAGAGCATTTGAGCTAGCGTTTGGAGCAAATACATTTGTATGGTGTTTGGGCGAAACTATGAAGAGAAACACAAAATCGATGCAACACGTTTATTGCTCGGTTACAGACTGACGCCACTTTTAGTTGCGTCTACCTTCACAATACTGATAAATACACCACAAATCCCTCCACCACTAGTTGCTAAAAACATTAAATAATATTTTAAAACTACATATATATATACTTTTGAAGTTACAACATATTGATATTATTTTTCCTTCCGCGAAGCATACCGAAGCCTACGTCTCTCCTGACAATTTAATTTGTCAACAGGCTGACCGTCAGGATTAGCTTGAACTGAGGTAGCAGGTGCAGGAGGCAGACATGAAATCGCTTCAAAAAACTGTTCATCCGCCGGTTCACGTCCCTCATCAATTCCAACATTAACATCCGATACTACACAAAACGACGGCGGTGGCGGCGTATCGCTACTCACACACACGTCACCAACAATGAGCTCGGTACAAGCGTCCGACGGTAAACCTGCTGGGGATAAAATTGCCTGATTTTGAATGGGTTCACAAGAGACTTCGCTACCAATACAATCTTCACCAACAGATGTAACGTCGAAATCATCATATTGATTGTCAAAACCTTTGTACGCTAGTAATTGATCGATATGTTTACGTAAAATACAATTTTCATGTAATAAACGAACGGTATACATATTTGAACCTATAACTTCTTCAACTACACCTAACTTCCAAGTATGTTTATTTCCATTATTGTAAAAACATTTAACAAGTACTTTATCGGCCCGAGCAAACACCTGCTTCCTCTTGCCAGCATACTGCTTATGCTGTGAGATCTGCGCAGAAGAAACATTATCTTTAGCTGTGGATGATGACGGCAACCCTCCGGAGTGAGTCTCTGGGGCCCGCAACAAATCGAGACGACGGCGCAACGGCCGACCAAACATAAGCTGTGCAGGCGAAAATCCCGTCGTGCAATGTGTGGTGTTTCGGTAATCAAATAAAAATTTGTTAAGTTTTTTAATAAATACTTTTTGGCTACAATTATCACTCAAAATAATTTTTACTCCTCTTTTAATAGTTTTTACACTATTTTCGCCTTGGCCGTTAGAAGCAGGGTGATAAGGTGGTATAGTTAAATGCTGAATCCCGTTAGCCACACAAAATTCGTTAAACTTATTGGAACAAAAATTTGTCGCATTGTCTGTCACCAGGACGCGAACCAAACCAAAACGACTAAACATTTCGCACAGCATGCTGATGACTGCTTCACTGTCTGTGGCCGTCATCATAAAACATTCCACCCATTTAGAATGAGCATCCACAGCCACTAAAAATTGTTTTCCGCTAATGGTAAACATGTCTAAGTGCACGCGCTGCCACGGCCCGCCGGGGTAGGGCCACGAGGCGAGGGGCGCGCGGGGCGGAGCGCTGCGAAGCGCATTACATATACTACATGAACCAATTTTTTGTTCTATGTGTTTATCTATATTTGGCCACCACATACGAGCACGGGCCTCCAATTTTGTTTTGACCACGCCAAAATGGGAGCTATGCAACTCGTCTAACAACCGTTCTCTGAACTTAGTCGGGATGACCACTTTATGGCCTCGTAAAACACAACCGTTTTCTAACGATAATTCTGCCCTACAAAAGAAAAAAGGTTTTATATCAATATCATGTATTTTTATCGGCCAGCCAGTACTTACATAATTCATAACCTTACTCAATATTTTGTCTTTAGCTGATTCTATTTTAATATCATTTAATGTTATTGGGTTAAATAGTCCATCTGAAATGAAATTTATAAATAATGCCTGATCAGTTTCTTCCAGTAAATCATTTTCTAAACTTTTTGACGGTAATACAGACCTAGAGAGAAAATCAGCCACATTATCTTCACTCTTGACATATTAAATATTAAAATTATAAGCAGACAAAAATAATGCGTATCTCTGTAATCTATTTGCAGCCAACTCAGGAATTCCCTTCTTATTCCCAAAAATAGTCAAAAGTGGTTTATGATCTGTGCGCAAGGTAAAGGGGACCATACAACCATACAAATAATGGTGAAATTTTTTTATCGCGAATATTATCGCGGCAGCTTCCTTCTGAATCTGCGCGTAGTTTCGTTCCGGTTTAGAAAGCGAGCGCGAGGCGTACGCGACGACGCGCTCGGTGCCGTCAGGCTGTCGCTGCGCCAGCACCGCGCCGAGCCCGTCGGGGCCCGCGTCCGCCGTCACCACCGTGCCGTAATCCGGGTTATAATGCGCCAGTACGGTGTCCGACGCGAGAGCCTCTTTAATTCTTCTAAACGCATTATTTTGAGACTCTCCCCACACCCACTTTTGATCTTTTTTTAACAATAAATGTAAGGGATATAACAAAGCAGATGTATTCGGAATAAAACATCTATAATAATTTATAAAACCTAAAAACGACTTTAATTCCTTTATATTCCTGGGTTGGTTACAGTTCAACATAGCTTCTACTTTCTTTTTTGACTTGTGCAAACCATTCTTATCAATTACAAATCCTAAATATTCGACCGAGTCTTTTAGTAACTCACACTTATCTATTTTTAACCTCAAACCTGCTTCCTCTAATCTACTCAGCACGTTCTCTAATCTTTCTATATGAAGAAGACGATCAGGCGCCGAAATTAAGATATCGTCTAAAAATATGCACACGCCTTCGATGCCAGAAAGTAATTGTTCCATTGTGCGTTGAAAAATAAATGGCGCACTCGATAACCCGAAAACCAATCGATTGTAACGGAACAACCCCTTATGTGTGTTGATTGTAGTCAACTTCTTGCTATCATCTAATAATAGTTGTGAGTACGCCCGCGATAAATCCAGTTTACTAAACTCCTCACCACCGTGTAGTTTTGCAAAAAGCTCTTCTATACGTGGTAGTGGGTAATTATCCGTATACAAATATTTATTCAAGGTTACCGAGAAATCACCACAAATCCTTATATTTCCATCGGAACGTAAAACTGGGACAATAGGGGTAGCCACATCTGAATGGTCCACTTTTTCTAAAATACCTAAATTAACCAAACGACTTAATTCTTGTTCAACCTTTGACTTCAACGCTAGTGGTACAGGTCGAGGCTTAAAAAATTTCAATTCAGCATCTGGTTTAATTTTTAAATTTATTTTATACTTATTAAAAGTTCCTAACTCGTCAGAGAAAAGTCTAGAAAATTTATTTTTGAGTGATTCTCTCAGAACGTCTAATTTCAAATTATTACACTCCACACTACACAATTGCAAGTTAAATCTGCATAAAAAATCACGGCCTAATAGTACCGGCTGTTTATTTTTTGTAAAAATAACAAAAAACTTTAAAAACTCTTTACGATCGTTGTAAAAAACCGGTACTTTTATAAACCCCAAAGGAGCAATCTTGCTACCATTATAACAATTGAGAATTACCCCGCAGTTTTGCAATTTGTAATTATCTTTGAAATACGACTGATAAGTATCCAAAGGTAAAACGGAAACCGCACTACCGCTATCGATCTCGCACTGAATATTCACCGACCCTATCGAAACCATTTGTTGCATGGGCTCACCATTGACACACTGTATATTAAATAAATTATAAATACCTGACAATATGTCGTCATCATCCGCAGCCAAAAAATTGTTGTTCTTGACAACTGATTTACAAACACGCTTTAAATGTCCCTTCTTGTTACATTTTTGACATGTATAATTTACGAAACGGCAACTTTTCTTTGGTATGATTTTTGTACCCACACACCGCACAGCACTTTTTATCACTGAACGCAACGGACGGTTCCGGCCTGGTCGTGCTAGTCGTGCCGGCGCCAGCGGCGCGCAGCGCAAACACAGGCTCCGAGGGCGCGGCGCCGGCGGCGGCGGCTGCTGTCTGCAGGGCCGTACGCGCACATCGAACACTCTGAGCCAATTCTAACGCCTTACTGAATGTTAATTTGTCAATACTTTCTGCAAACAATTTTTCTTTCTCCTTACTGTTCTCTAAACCAAGAACAAAACGATCTCGCAAAGCTGTATCTAGCTCCAATCTAAAACCGCAGTACTGAGCTAAACTTCTGACTCTTGCCGCCCATTCTGCCAAATCTTCGCCAGGTCGCTGTTCCGCCTTGTAGAACTTATATCTTTCTGCGAACGTACACTTTTTCGAAATGAAATGCGTGCTCAATTTTTCTAGAAGAACCTTATACTCTAAATCCTCGAGTTCTGCAGGGAAAGCAAGGTCTTTAGCAGTTCGATAGGTATCTTCTACCAACGAAGACAACAATATTGCTCGACGCTTCAGGAAAGCCTTATCCGTGGTATCATCAATCTCGTTTGCCAAACAAAACTGATTGAAACGGCTTTTAAAAATACTCCATTCTTGCGTGCGATGATCGAAACTGAGTCCGCCACCGATCATCATGTATTTCACTTCACTCGTCATTTTAACACCGCAATCCACACCTTTATGTAGAAAATTTGATTAAAACCAATGCGTGAGTAGCAATCGTCGCCAATTTATGGTGTTTGGGCGAAACTATGAAGAGAAACACAAAATCGATGCAACACGTTTATTGCTCGGTTACAGACTGACGCCACTTTTAGTTGCGTCTACCTTCACAATACTGATAAATACACCACAATTTGGTACTGAAAGATTTCAACCATCTACATCTAATCAATTCTAGGCATGCTTTAACAGCCATAGGACTTTGGGTGCACAGTGGCACCCAAACTTCTCCTTTTTCCTGCCAACCCCATTCAGATGGGTAAGGAATAAGCCCCCCCCCCCCCCCCTCCTCCTGACGCGGAGTTCAATCTGGCTCCCGGGCGTTTTGGGCTTGGGTAGACGTGTATAATATTCGTACCAAGTGGCATTGCTGAACTCAGAATAGTATACCTCTCCTTATAAGATCCCAGTTTTGTGAAATTTGATATTTTTTGTATGAGATGTGAAAGAACCTTTGTGCTGCATGTTGTATTTGTGTTTGTATTTGTAAATGTGTTTGTATTTGTGGTTGTATTTGTGTTTGGTAACTCCGGCTAGTCTGTTTTGTTGTCGTGTACCAAGCTCTGTGATCATTGTTGGGTTTCATTGAAAACGGTTGTATGAAAAGTTTATTGCAAAAATCCTGCGTTATGAAGTTAGACGTACTACCGTTATCAAGTAGGTAATATTCGTGTGGTGTGAGTTACGCCCTTATGATTTAAATATTGTGCACAATAGCAGTGGATAGAAAAACATGATTAGTGTAGTAGGGCATCTGACTGTTTGAAGTTAATGCAATCGTTTGCGATTCGTGTAAATTAAGGTTAAATGTTTCTTGTGTCTCTGTGTATAACAATGTGTGATGTTTTGCTGTGATATATTTGCAGTGAGATAAACGGTAATTGGAATCTGTGTGTCCTCGGCGAAGACAGTTCAAGCAGACCGTGAGTACCTTGGCATTTTGATTATGAGAATCTGAAGAAAGTTTCCTAAAAATGGGGCACTGATAAAGGAAATGGTCTTCTTTACATAACGAACACTTGTAAGTTGAGTTTTTACTCGTTTTTAATTGTGTAACTACAAAACTATTTGATTTGTAAGGGTAAATTGGTTCTGATTTAGTATTTTGTTTCAAAGTCATTGATTTTTGTTCTTCAGTCGATTCCAGGAATATGGGGGGATAAGATTCAGTCGATCTACAGTTTATCGATTTAATGCTGTGTCGGTCAAACTGACAGTCGGGATTAACTATTTCGATTTCCTCTTCTGTCGGTCTCATGCACAAAAAGTTAGTGAACTGTCGGTATAGCGTTCACCGGGATTTCGTCTGTCGGCATTGAGTGGTAGACTCGAGACAAGAAATTTCAAAAAGGTTTACAGTGTTGGAAAATTAGACTGAATATTTTTACTTTTTTCCCACTTTCGGTGAGTCACGCTATCCAGTTTTTTGGACATGATATAAATGATCAAAGTATCCCAATGATCTGTGGGTTGGCCTAAAGAGTTCAGTGCACGTAAGTTTTTGTTTGTCACATCTACACTACAATGTAATGCTTTACTAGACTCGCGTTGCACTTGATCTACTGAAAATAATGCAAGTAAATGATTATTAATTAACAGTTTATTGTTATCATATCGGTTTAAGTAAGGAGGGGTAATACACTACGGTGGGGCTTATAGGTAAAGGATGGGTCAACTTTCTTTCCAGCATCGGTAGGTTGGTTTCAAAACTTTTGAATGGCTTTGCTAAGCCAGGGAAACGGTAAAATAGCGGTTATTTCGTGTTGTAATAAATTGTCGCGAGGTCTACTGTTCTCACACCACTAGTAATTATTATGAATCAAAAATGAAGCACGGTTAAGCTACGAAATTATTCATCATGAAGAACATAGTCTTTAAAACTGGTAGAATCGGTAAAACACATTACATTTCCTAGATTTCTTAATTCTTGCAATAACTTAAAAGTCCTAGTAAAAATAACTACAAATATTTTAAAAAAATGTGTGTGTGTAAATCATAAAGGTAATAATCTGCCTACTTCTGAATCCCCACCCAGGTAAGGACCAAGGGTCGCAAGACCTACCAGGAATATATAGCGAGATGAAATAGATGGAAAACTGAAATCATAAATAGTGACAAAAAGGTTCTGTTGTAATTTTTTAAGGCCATACCCAAATTTTCCGGGGTCCAGTGGCGCCGCCATTTAAAATAAATCATTTATAAGGAAACGGAGATATCATTTAAAATTGTGTCTTGGTCAAGTTCTAGATACCCATTTAAAGTATTTTTTAAACTACTTTTTGTAGTTTAAAGTGAGAACGTGAAGCTTTTCGACGCACATTTGCGAAAAACGGCCACTTTTGGCTAATGTGCGTAGAAAAGCTTCACGTTCTAACTTTAAACTATAAACAGTAGTTCATAAAATAGTTTTAAGGGTTATCTAGGGCTTGATCAAGACACAATTTTAAATGATATCTCCGTTTCCTTTCAAATGATTTATTTCAAATGGCGGCGCCACTGGACCCCGGAAAATTTGGGTATGGCCTTAATAGGCTTTGAATTTATTTCATCTAGCTGCACACTAGATATTTTTATACAATAACCTTACGCAGTAAAAAAAATCTATGTCTATGATCATAACTTATTGATGGAGAAATATAGGAGTCAATACTTACGACTACGTGCAATCATGTTTCTGAAATAAATTAAATATTTTTTCCAGCTAATCCATTCTAAAATCTTTATTTGTCTGTGAAGAGTGGGCTTTCATAATCATGAGTTACCAGCACATAATCGAGTATTTATAAGTAAGCTACAGCTTGGACAAGTTTTGATCGTTTAACTGGCAGTTCCTTGCAAATTTTCTATAACAGTTTTACAAAAATATTAAAATTTGGATTAATAGCGTCAGGAAAAAATTAAAGTAGATGCGATAACATTCCATCAAAAATGAATATGGAAAATAATATACAAGCGAACTGGTTATCAATAGACGAATCTCTAAAAAATATCAAACTCCCTTTTCGACTACTCGGTCTAAATTTTGAAGACAGAAAAAGAACATTCTGGGATGATTTGGTCTTCTGGGCTAATATGGTCTGGATGAACTCAGCTCTCTTCGGCTGCTTGCACTGGATCTACGCAGGTCTTGTGAATGATATTGATTTGACAGAAATTACATATGTTGCACCAGGCGCTACGCTAGGTATTATTGGAGACTTTAAAGGCTCATACCTATTTGTTTATACAGATCTTGTGATAAAATTACTAGCTAATCTAAGAAAATTAGAAGAAAACGTTGATATTACCAAAATTAAAGACGAAGAAGTAAAAAAGATGGAGCTGGACATAAAATTTCTAAGTTGGGTAATAAAACTTCTGAATATTCTAAATATACTGATGTTATTAGTATATGCTTTGACTCCAATAGTGTTGATAGTTACCAAGTACTATAAGACGAAAGAATTAGAGTTGATGCTGCCGTATTTGGATATATATCCCTTTGATTCATCAGATTTGAGGTTTTGGCCATTTATGTATATCCATGAGATGTGGGCGGGTAAGTAACCAACTTCTTGTCTATTTATTGGTACATATCGTAAATTTTATTTGCACATAAAAATATAAATAACCTTAATGATAATAACAAATATCCTTAATAAAAAAAATATACTTATTAATAAAACTACAACCGAATATATTTATTATATTAATAACTTAATTAGTAACTTACTAAAATTAAAAAATATATATTCAGTCCATGATACTGAACAACGTTCCCCAAGGAACACGTATCAAAATGCGAAAAGTAATTTTTGGTCTCCCATACAAGTTGGACCAAGAAGGTCGTTAATGGATGAAGTAAAAGAAAAGGCAAAAGTTGTGTCGTATAAGGAGGTCAAGCATTTAGCAGAAAATAGGGAGACATGGAAAATACTCCACCGACAAGAACCTAGTTCTTAAATTTATTGATGATGATACAAGTTGACCGATCAGCTGATCCAAGTTTGTATGAAAAGCTTAAAATTATTTTTCATATTTCGACATATGTTCCTTAGGGAAAGTATTTCACTATCACGGACAGAATTCACTCTTAAAATAGTTTCAGCATATTTTGTGACCTTACAATGTCTTCCCTAAATAATAGTTGTGCACGTCACTGAACATACTAAATGTTTCTAGAGGCCATCGTGCTCCTTCAAATCTGTGCTGCTGACTACTTATTCTACACATGCTGTACCCACATCAAGATACAATTCAAGCTGCTGCAGTTAGAACTTGAGGATCTTATTCCTCAGCAAGAGACGGTAGAAAGGAATTCGATTGAGTTGAGAAATAAATTCGGCAGGGTCATCAAATGGCATCAAGAACTTATAAGGTGATATTAGTGGACTTTTAAGTAGGTACTCCATAGCAGATTTATCAACTCGTAAACGGAACGTAAACGTATCAACTCGAGTAGTTTAATTTTCTTAGATCTTTTTATTGACTCACTAGCCGAAGCCCGCGACTTCGTTCGCGTGGACTTTATGTCTCGGGAAAATGATCATCAGGTTGAACAACTTTTACTAAGGCGGCATTTTTATATCTCTTATAGTTTAGCTGGACCATTGTGGTTCTGCATCAGGCGTTTAATTTTCCAAAATCATTTATACCCTATATGTTGCCCAGGCTTAATAGCTATATAACAAAAAAAGTTTCATTCGAATCCGTCCAGTATTTCCGGAGATTAGCGTGTACAAACAGACAAACAGACATACACACAAACAGACAAACAGACAAACAGACAGACTTTTTTTTTAAATTCTTACTCTATTATTAGGTCTCCATCGCCCCCAATATTTTTTTTTGAAATATATTTAATGTACAGACACACTTTTTTTACTGTTTTATTATATGTATAGATATAGATATAGATAAAGCATACAATGCACTTTTTGTTTGAAACTCCTTACTACAACGCACATTATTCGGATCGTAACCGCCTCGCCTCGGGACCAGCCGGCAGACTCACCGGCCGGCCAGAGTTCATCGGGGTCACGTGGCAGTTTTTAACGGGCGTAACTGGGGTCTCGATCAAAAATCATTTTTGTAACTTTTTTATCTTATGTCATACACAAATTTGGATTACGTATATGGATAGAAGAATTTATTTACTAAACGACATTTTTTTCCGAAACTAATGAAAAGTCAGCATATAGATAAAGTTTATATTTTTAATATTATAAGTTTTTCATTTTGTTGTATTGCATGTGATTTTAGTTTACTTATTAAGGTTTTCATTATAATAATTCTGTTTGATTTCAGTGCCGCAGGTACGCTGGAGGTACTGACATCCAGAGCAACTTTGTCTAATTTCGTGATAAGTTCTATGGTTATATGTCTCACAGGATTTAATGTTACGGTAGTATTTGTTTTAATTTTCAAGTAACGTTCAAATTTACTAAATGGGTGAATTGCCCAAGCAGAAAAAATACAGGGCAATCCTGAGAACGGTAGTGCAATGTACTAGTTTATGATTTTGTAAATTTTTTCTTAGTAAAGTAAGTACTTCTCGACCTTGGCAAAAAAATCATTGAGAAATGGCCTCTATTACATTAAATAAAAAATTACAAAGTGTCGTTTTATCATTACGGTGGCCTGTCCGGAACCTTAATCCGCTCATAAAATATCTTCCCCTGCAAATACATCCATTATTTGGATTAAAATTGATTTTAGTATTGTTGAATTATAATATAGCCTATCAATTAAAACAATTATTGTTTGTTTATCTTCTTTGATACACTTGACAAGCATTCAACTTTTGTCCGGAAAAAAGTTATCATTTCAGAGGACAGTAAGTTTTAGTAGAATAATCCTGTCAACATTGCGTTGTTGCGCCCCCCAGCCTTTACTCACTTCGGATCCGTCCATCTCAAGCTCGCGAAGTACACGGACCGGTCGCAACGTCATTGTGGGTTCCCACCAAAAAGTAAGTTTATCATTTCGGTGGTATGGGGACAAAAATGGTTTCATTTCGGTGGCCCTTATTACTCGTGCTAGGTTCATTTTTATTTATTTCAAAATTGTGTTTTAAATTCGCCCTAAGTACTGTTTTGCTTGAGTAGTGTTGAAATTTTAATAATGATTTTAATTCGGAGTTAAATGTATAACTAACCTTTTTTTATCATCTCGGTGTTATCATTTCAGTGGATTCGGTGGACTATAATACCGATAACAGTCCACGGGAATGAAATGTACCACTGAAATGATAAATCCATAAAGTTTTAGAGATCCTTGTGTCAAATATTAAATCATTTCAGTTTTGTGATGTACTTTTGCCTAGAGTGTAGGTCCTATATTGTGGATGTATTATAGAGGGGTTGTCATATTCACTTAATATTATGAATGTAGAAGTAACACTAGTGGTTGCCCGCGACTTCGTCCGCGTGAAATTCGAGTTAAATGTATTTTATATATAGGACAAATCATACAGAATGAGTTAGCCCCAAAGTATCTAAGTTCAAGACTTTAGAATGTGGTTATCAAACCTGACAAATATACTGAAAAGAACCCTAACTTCGCAGACGATTGTTCTTAGCTGTATCATTTCGGTGGACTAATTTCATTCCGGTGCACAGTCTTATCATTTCAGTGGCGTAATTATCATTTCGGTGGACATTTTTTTCATTTCGGTTGACACTTTTCATTTCAGTGGATTCACAAAAATTCAACCTTAAATATTTCAGTAAGTTTTGATGATATTTGATGTCCACTCCCGCACATGTTACACATAAGGCTAAAGTTTTATTTGTTACTCAATATATATAGATAGCATTGTTATAAAAAAATCCCACCGAAATGATAATTAAAAATCTCTTGTTGAAATTCACCCAAATCTTACATTAGATGATTAGATACTTCATTTTTTTTAAATTATAGTGCAGCATGTAGTAGTTTTGTGTTATTTTTAATGTTTTTATAGTGTATTTATACCTGACAAAAAAAGGGGCGTTAGAAGTTTGACGCTAATGTTTGTCGGTTTGTTTGTCTGTCTGTCTGTAGCATCGTAGCGCTTGAACGGATGAACCGAAACGCGTTAAGATGAAGAGATTTGTGTAAATATTTCTAACATAGGTGCATAATATTTTTCCTGTAATTTCATTTATCATAATTATTTTCAGACAACTAGCGACGTCCACGCTATTATGACATTCATTACCTTCCTTTTCATGAGTATGCTGCAGGTTTTCTTCTTGTGTCTCTTCGGAGATATGCTCATGAGTTCTGTAAGCAATTATGTCAATTTTATTCTATTTTTAAACACTTTTGCAATACATTAAGAGAGATAAAATGAAATTTTAAGACCTCCATGGCGTATTGCTTAGTAAGCAAGTCCGTCACTTTGGATTATGGGTTCGATCCCCAGCCAGGGAAAGATGAAAAATGGCCTTTTTTTAAATATATAAGTAAACATAATATGTAGGTATTTATTACAAAATATAGTATCATAGAGTTAGTAACTCATTATATATACAAGGTTAATTTCACTTTGGGGCTAGTTCAATTAGTGTTATTTATTTCTATTTATTACTCACATGTTATATTTTACAATGTCAAAACTATAGCTAGCTTAAATATCTACATATAAAACTAACTAGGATACATTAAAATAATAAACACGTGGCTATAGGATTGCGTCAAAGTATTTAAATAACATTAAATTCTACGAAATCACTACAAAGCCTACCTACTTTGTTTTTGCGTAGATATACGATAGTTATGGTCGAATGAAAGAACGAATGTTTCGGAGTAAACCCCCCGCTGTTTACTGATGATGGTCTTTCCAATTTTCCAGAGCAATGAAGTGAGCGATGCAGTATATAATTGCAAGTGGTATTTATCTGATGTGCCCACTGGCAAGACCGTTCTGATTATACAGACAAGGTAATAACTACAAATAACAAGTTTTTAGTTAGATCTATGTATTTATTTTATTTTATCAAACTTTATTGTTCCAAAGTACAAATATACTTTAAACAAATGGCGGACTTAATGCTAAGAGCATTTAAACTATGCGGCACAAAAAAGCAATACAATATACATTCTAAAATATTACTAAATAATATAAAATTATAATATATATATTAATGTATCTAGAGGAGCTATCAGGAACATTCACCATGTTTAATTTTTTGGTAATTAATACCTATGCACTGAGTTTTATCAAGCCTTCCTTCATCCTAAGAGAGACAACAAACCAATAAAGTAGATTGTGCTACAAGGGATTAAGGTAATACTTTTCACCCAAGGGCACTACTTTGAATCCCTCGCTTAAGGCTCCTCCCTGCGCTAACGACCTTGAAAACACAAAAAAATTAATTTCTCTTTCTGTAAGTGAGATTATTAGAAACCCTCGTACAACTTTTTAGCTAGTATCCTGAAGTTTCATTAGAACCTCGAAAGTCATTGAAATACTATCCGGTTAGAAACCTTTACAAAAAGAGTCAAAAATGGCCGTTTTTAGTATTTTTTGCAAAGGAAAATTCAGGGTATTTTATTTCAATGATTTTCGAGGTTCTAATGAAACTTAAGGATACTAGCTAAAAAGTTGTACGAGGGTTTCTAATAATCTCACTTACAGAAAGAGAAATTAATTTTTTTGTGTTTTCAAGGTCGCTAGCGCAAGGAGGAGCCTTAACTACCTATGAAACGATATTCCTTTACACATTACCGTCTCTTTGAAAATAGTGATGAGTGTAGATGAAGCGAAAGAAGTCTGTTAGATCGTATCGTAGCAAGTGGAGGATTATAGTCTCTGCCTACCGCCTTGGAAAACAGGCGTGGTATTATGTATGATAATACACATCAAGGCATTTTTGATTATGTATATCGAGTTTTCTAATGCCGCATTTACATATTCGCGCGAATCGCGAGGCGAATGTCGAGGCGAATAACGAAGTAGCATATGTAAACAGTCAGTTCGTTATTCGCCTCGTGATTCGCCTCGCGATTCGCGAGTTCGCGTTGAGGGCGGTTTTTCGGACGCGAATCAAAGGACACGAATAGCGAACACGAACTTGCTGTTTACACTTTCGCCTGCCGTCTGATGAGAGACTGATGAGCATTTTCCGAAGTCATAAAGTCTACGCGAACGAAGTCGCGGGCTTCGGCTGGTTTTAAATAAACATCCCAATCTACCCACCCAAACGGGTAGATACAGATATATACCTAAGCGTGGGTAAATACCCGGGTAGAAGACATAATTATATAAAATTAATAAATGTAGCGCGCATGCCGCCATTATGTCCACGTCCTCCATATTCGTGTGCGAATCTCATAATGAATCACCACACGAATGTTTAAACAGCAGTTCGCGTCGACATTCGTACACGAATGTTTCGTGGAATGTTTCGTCGAATGACGTGGCGAATAGCGAACACGCAAGTGTAAATCCGGTATAATGGATTTCGCTTATCAGTTGCAGAAAGTACGTAAGTAAAGTGTGGGATGATAGCCACATTGAATGAGACACAACAGTTATGGCTTATAACTTGTGGCGTCTACTTTAGAGCAGATTTTACGCAATTTGTAGGCAGTAGATCCTCGTTTAAATGTGCATTCATTATTTATTATTACCACATATAAAAAATAATTAATTAATTTTTATAATAATCTTTATAAATTAAATTGTCACGTTGTTTGTCCGCGATGGACTCCTAAACTCCTGAACCGATTTTAAATTTGATTTCACACCGTGTGCAATTTGATCCAACTTGAAAGATAGGATAGCTTACATATATTATTTTATTGCACTGGACTAATGCAGTACGCCGGAGTCATAAAGTCCACGCGAACGAAGTCGCGGGCATGAGCTAGTAAATGTATCAAGACTATTATTGCCATAACATGATTACTGACTGCTTATTTTAGGGCGCAAACTCCTTGCAAGGTCAGTGCTGCTGGATTTGCTGATGTTAACCTCAGGGCTTACATGAAGGTAAGATTTAAAATACCGTAATACTTTGAGACAACAAAAATCTAAACCTAAAGCAGGGACGCATAAAAGCAACGTAATACTTTGAGACAGCAAAAATCTACGCATAAAAGCAAGTAGAATAAACGTTTATTATACGGATTTTCAACAAAAATGTTAATAAAATAAATAAATAAACTCACTAAAACTAAACTAATAATATATAAATATAAAAATTACACTGATTGTACTTTACTAGCCCCAAAGTAAGTTCAAGACTTGTGTTTTGGGATACACTCAACGATACTATATTTTATAACAAATACTTATATAGATAAACATCCAAGTCTCAGGACAATTATAATAATTTAAATTACTTATAAATAAAAGAGCCCTAGCAAATGCTACTACCCCGTGGAAAAGTGGCTGGCAGTATTGCAACGTTGTATAGCAATGCTTATCTTTTGAGCCAGAGCCTCGAACTTATTTTGGGGCTAGCCTAGTCTGTGTGATTAGCAGAGATCGGATATTCTAGTGCATATTTACCTAAATATGCACTGGAATATCCGATCTCTGGTGATTAGTTATTAATTAGCAAAAAAAACCTAGTTATAACCCAATTTTTTTGCTTTCAGATCCTAAGCACGTCGTGGTCCTATTTCGCCCTTTTGAAAACTGTGTATGGCACTGTTAGGAAATAAATAGCTACATTCTGTACGGTCACACCCAGACATAGTACTTAGTATATAAAGAAAATATAGATATAGCCAGACATAGTACTTAGTACATAGAGAAAGTATGGACATAGACAGACATAGTATTCAGTATTTAAATAAGGCATGGACATACCCACTATAGAGGAAGTAGGAACATAGATGTGGTATGGACATACCCTAGGATAAAAACATCGCTTTTTAATATCCTCTATGAGATATAGAACTTAGTATGTATGTATGAAGTAGAGACCTACTCAGACGTAGTACTTAGTATTTAGAGGCAATATGGACATACCAAGACATAGTACTTAGCATGTAGAGGCAATATGGACATACCAAGACATAGTACTTAGCATGTAGAGGCAATATGGACATACCAAGACATAGTACTTAGCATGTAGAGGCAATATGGACATACCCAGACATAGAACTTAGCATGTAGAGGCAATATGGACATACCAAGACATAGTACTTAGCATGTAGAGGCAATATGGACATATCCAGACATAGTACTTAGCATGTAGAGGCAATATGGACATACCAAGACATAGTACTTAGCATGTAGAGGCAATATGGACATACCAAGACATAGTACTTAGCATGTAGAGGCAATATGGACATACCCAGACATAGTACTTAGCATGTAGAGGCAATATGGACATACCCAGACATAGTACTTAGCATGTAGAGGCAATATGGACATACCCAGACATAGTACTTAGCATGTAGAGGCAATATGGACATACCCAGACATAGTACTTAGTATGTAGAGGCAATATGGACATACCAAGACATAGTACTTAGCATGTAGAGGCAATATGGACATACCAAGACATAGTACTTAGCATGTAGAGGAAATATGGACATACCAAGACATAGTACTTAGTATCTAGAAGAAAAAAGGACATACCAAGATATATTTAGTATTTTGAGCCGTACACAAACATAGTACTAGCGGAAGTTCCTATTTATTTGCAATGCCAAAATAAATAAAACAAGAAACTGAGTTGGTTGTTGTTATTTGTTGTATTGTTTTTTAATGTGTAAGTGCGGCGACCTTCATCATCAGGTCTTTTTGTCTCCACTGCAGGAGCACGACCCTCTCTGTACTACTAGAGGCATACTTGGCCAAAGCAGCCAGAGGACTTGGCCAGAGCAGACAGAGCACTTGGCCTACACTCTCCACGCTGGCCAGGCGGGTTGGAGAGGTCTCATTGATGTTTATAAGCTTTGTTTAGCTTGTATTCCCTAAGTCACCTTCTATTACATCCACGGGAGGACTTGAAGTGGCCCTATTATACTCTGACTGAAACCACACGGCACGCGGCGGACCTTAACAAGTTCTAAAAAAATTGTCAACCAATCGCCGTGAATGATATACATGCCTTCCGAAGCACGGAGGAGCTCGAAATTTTTTTATGCCTCTTGTGATCACCCATCTGAGTGCGGACCACTCCCGGTGACGCTTTACTTGCGAGAGCCGGGCCACCGAGCTTCTTCATATCATTGCTATAGTAAGATATAACATCATATAATAGAGCCCAGCTCTTAAATATAAGAAGAAGTAAGATATAACGTCCAACAGAATTGCATCTATATCGAAAATAACATAATAAAACCCCATCCGATATAGTTCGATGCCTGTTCGATCGAAATAATAAACATCGATTACGCACTCGATTTGCTACTCGAATCGATTGCTTGGTATAAAATAGGAATTGATGTCAATTGGTATGCGTCGTTGCGATAGGAATTGGTATTGGTTTTGTATTGTATGGTTTTGCATGGAGACCACACACTTTATGACTTTACGACAGATACACTATTACATACATACATACTATCTTATCTATCATCTTTCTTTATCCCTTCAAACGTTGTCAGTGTAGACACAATAGTAAAACAATACATCAGACGCCCGCTCCGGGCGTCCGACGTTTAAAGGGATATCCCCAACGGGGCAGACAGAGCATTTTGAGCCTTGCAGCTCTAAGCAGATAGAGCCCAGGGCTGCAAGACTCTAAGGCCACTTTTAGCTTGATGTGGGTGTTCTAGCCGTATCGCCAATTAACATGATTCGATTATTTGCCCAATCCCTCGTTCGGCTCTTACGATTGCCCAGGAAGAGAAGCAGCTGGTACATTCTAAGTTTTTTCTTTTCTCCCAGACACGATTGCTTCTCTATAATATTGTGAGAAGGTAGACAGAGCGTAGGTATAGACAAAAATATACTTACGTTAAGGTTATTACATACATTATTATTACGTACATATTGGTTAAGGTTCGCGAGGTCATGCTTTTATTTATTATCTACTAGCTGTACCCGCGGGCTTCGCTACCCGTGGGAATTTCGGGACAAAGAGTACCCTATGTCCTTCCCCGAGTCTCAAACTATATCCATACCAAATTTCATCCAAATCGGTTCAGTAGTTTAAGCGTGAAGACGTAACAAACAAACAAACAAACAAACAAATATACAAATTCACTTTCGCATTTATAATATTAGTAGGATAGTAGGAAGTAGGATAGGATAGTAGGATAGTAGGAAGTAGGATAGGATAGTAGGATAGTAGGAAGTAGGATAGGATAGTAGGAAGTAGGATAATGTAGAAGTGACATTAATTCCCGTAATAAATCGAACCACGGGCTATACTAGATCACTATAGTATAATGATAATAAAATTGCATCGAACGTGTTCACTATCACGAGAAATGCTACCTTATATAGGCGTGAACAGCCGGAAATCTGAAAATTCGAAGATCCGGAATTTCACACACGAAAGAATTTTTGCCAAAGCTGAGCCTGTTTGGTCAAATACATTGAAAAAGAAATTATCGAAGTAGCTGATACAAACCACTAAACGATCACAGTAAACTGCCTTCGTGGTGTAGTGGTTAGAGCGTTCGGCTCATACCCGGAGGTCGCGGGTTCGATTCCCGGCGGGGGTAACGACTTTGTGTTTTTGTCCCAGTTTGGTTAGGACATTGTAGGTTGATCACCTGATTGTCTGATAAGTAAGATGATCCGTGCTTCGGAGGGCACGTTAAGCCGTCGGTCCCGGTCACTGTCTTTGTCATTGGTCGTTACCTAAAACCATGTCAGAGGCCTTTAAGGCGGTTTGAAAACTCTGACACTAGTGTTAGTTACTAACACACACGATAAGAAGAAGAGTAATACTGATTATCAAAACGTTTTTACAATTAAATCAAAAACCTCTATTTTTAGTTGTTATAATAATTACCCGCGTATTAAGTTAATACCCACAAATTATACTCGTATTCAATGATAGTTGAGTGTTCATAATTAGCGACAAAACCTGTTATTTAAACTAAATTGCGTATAAATCTTATTGTCATTAGAATAATGAGTGTAGTTTTTATGCTTCGTGTGCCTGGTTAAATTGCAACTAACTAAATTAGTACACTCGATAAAAAAATAAGTAGTGTCACAGAAATACTAGTACGACCTCCGTGGCGTAGTGGTCACCATGCTAGTCCGCCACCCAGAGGTCCCGGGTTCGATTCCCGGTCAGGGCAAGTTGGAAAATGGCCCTTTTTAAATTATCCTGGGTCTTAGATGTTTATCTATATATATATATATGTATTTGTTATAAAATATATTATCGTTGAGTTAGTATCCCATAAACACAAGTCTCGAACTTACTTCGGGGCTAGCTCAATCTGTGTAATTGGTCCCTATATATTTATTTATTTATTATTTTATTAAATACTAGTACTCACGTACAGAAGTCTTACTCAGCAAAGGAATATAAAGAAATATCTACTCAATGTCGTTAGCGATATGGTTTAATTTAGCTCGCGTCAGAACTCGACACCTTTTCGTTTAGATACCTAGAAATGCATTGCAAGCCAATTTTCTAGACATACGATTCACGTCACTGAATTTGCCACTTCGGAGTGGTCGCCGCGCCCATAGTAATAATGTAGGTATACTTTCGATACCTAAACGGGGAGTGACACAGGCCTTAGCAAGAGATTTAAACAGAAACCACAGCACGCTATGACACTGCTGCACAAATATATGAGATTTTTTAACATTGGAAATGTTTTTTCGATCGCTTCGGTAGGGGCTAGATATTTAACGAAAATGTGACTATGTATATTTTCCTTCTTTTTCAAGTCAATAAACTATAGTTCTTAAGTGTTAAAATGTTTGTATAGACAATCACATTGAACAAAAAGTGAAATTAAATTAGTCATATACCTTCTTTATAAAAATGTACTATACAATTTTTTTGGGGTACCTACTTCGTATTTTTGGGGTACCTACTTCGTGTTTTTGGGGTACCTACTTCGTGTTTTTGGGGTACCTACTTCGTGTTTTTGGGGTATCTAGTCTTACCTTATTTATAAATATTTATGAAAGTTCTACATGTTCAGGTTTAGAAAGCGAACGGTTTTTTTTTGTATAAAAAATATTTTTTTTGGATTTACATATAACGATTTTAAGATCTAGGTTTGAGCGTCCCAGGCGCACCCGTTGCACATATATGTTACGGCTAAAACCCGAAACGCGGCTATGCCTAGGTTTAGCCGGCTAGAACTAGGTACAACCGGTTTCAGATGGCTACACTTAGGTGTATCCTACTTATCTTCGGCTAGAACTAGGTTTAGCCTTTATCATTCCGGCTAGAACTAGGTGCAGCCGATCGTAAGTGGTTTAAATTAGGTGTAAGAGTAGGTTGTTTATATTGTAGGTTATAACGGTGATAAAATAAATGACCATATGTTGAAGTGACGTTTATATTGTTTTGTTGATACATCATATCTTAAGTTATAAGTAATGAGTGGCGAAACAATATAAGGTCTGACAAAATATACATATTATGGGATAAGTCCGCCGTTGTCAATTAATTCTATTGTTTTTGTGTGTAATTGTGTTTTTTCATAGTACAATAAAGTTATTACAAACAAACAAACAAACAATATAAACAATATACTGAAACTAAAAGGGGAATTCAGCCCGTGATAGTGATCAACTTTCCCACAAAAATATATGTCGAAATTTGAAAAATATTTTTTTATTTTGACACTTATTTTTCCATACAAACTCGGATCAGCTGATCGGTCAACTTGTATGGGAGGCCAAAAATTACTTTTCATATTTCGATACATATTCCTTGAGGAAATTTGTTCAATATCATGGACTGAATGAAAATAATTTCAGTATATTTTGTCAAACCTTATATTTTCCAACCAAGTTAAGTACATATACATTCACTGGGAAAAGTTGTTCAATACGATGGACTGACCCTTTGAAATATTTGTACTTCGTTAAAAAGCACCTTATTTTGACTTTAGTTTTTGTCTTGCATCGCCAATTGTACCTTAACTTTATTTTTTCCTCTAAACTCACAATATTTTAGATTCTTACGATTAGGAAAAGTAACCCTTCATTATTAGTCAAATACATAGGTATTTTAGTTCATTAAAATTAGATAAGCACCGAAGTATTAATTAGCTTTTCTTTTTATAATTTCAATTAACTTTATTTCTCGGTTCATTTAATAAGCAAGTTTGTAGTGGACTACACATACCAAAATGGAGGAAGAAAAGTCTATTTTTGAGGGGTTGCTAAAAAACATCGAATTTGCGTTTACATGGACTGGTTTGTCTCTAGAAAGTAGAAAAAGGAGAGCCATAGACACAATCAGATGTAGACTTATTTTCATTTTTAATTTTATTTGGCTTAACAGTGATATAATAGGAGCTGTAAGTTGGTTCATAGAAGGTATTGAAAATGGGAAGAATATAACTGAACTAACCTACTTATTTCCTTGTACAGCCTTGAGTTTCCTTGCTAGTGGTAAATCTATAATTCACATTAATAACGAAGATTTAGTCAATCAAATAATAGAAGATCTTAGATCCTTGGAAGCTAAAGGAAGAGGTAAAATAAAGAATGGAATAGAAAAGGTTATACATAAGGAAGCTAACTTTCTTAGATTTGTTATAACAGTTTTGAATACATTCAATGGAATGATGGTAGCAGTTTTTACTATAAGTCCCTTGGTTTTGATTGCTATTAAGTATTTCAATACTGGGGAGTTGGAGTTCATTCTGCCATTTCTTGATGTCTATCCGTTTGATCCGTACGATATACGAATCTATCCGATTTTGTACATAAAGCAGATCTGGTCAGGTTAGTACATAAACATTTTTTAACCGACTACGGCAAAACCTAGAGGAGGGATAATGATTTTAGCAGTCTATATATATGTAAGTATGTATATTTGTAGTTTGTTGCCGTGTGGTTTCCGGCAGAGTAGAATAGGGGCACTCCAAGACCTCCCGTGGATGTCGTAGAAGGCTAAACAAAGCTTATAAACATCAATGAGAACTCTCCAACCCGTCTGGCCAGCGTGGAGAGTGTAGGCCAAGACCTCTGGCAGCTCTGGCCAAGTTTGGCTCGGGTAGCACAGAGAGGGTCATGCTCCTGCAGTGGAGACAAAAAGACCTGATGACGATGACGATGTATATTTGTATGTATGAGGATATCCTGTGTATTCCACTATTACTGTCCGGGTAACATAGGCTACAATTTGTATGCAAAAAAATGAATATAAATATTACGAATGTTACATACAGAAAAGTGAGGATATTTTTTTTTGTATTGATATTGAACGGGGTACCATATGAAAGATCTTGATTAGCAGTTTCATTTCAAAAATATATACATTTTAAATCCTGTATGGCTAAGTAGCTAAAAAACTAGGTATATACATTGTTAACCCTATATGGCTCAGCCCGTAGTCGGGTATTAGTTTTTAAAACATTTATCTTGTTCTAATGTAGATACATCTAACGAGCCACGATCCAATGTGGGTCGTGGCCTTTTTTACCAGAATCTTATATCAGTCACTCTCCTATGAGTCCTTTGATAAAAAGAATGTTTTTATTTTTTTACACTCTTTAAAGATATTTGCACACTCAATATTACCTAGCTAGCAGTATAAGACTATTATGCCCTCTTATTTCAAAAATTTATTTCAGTTACATTAGGTATTAATTTAATACTTCAAAATTTATGACCAAATTTCAGAATGCGTTGTTCTCTTAGAAATCTGTGCAACAGATTATTTTTTCTACACTTGTTGTACATACATTCGAATTCAATTCTTACTATTGCAACAAGACATCGAAGAACTGGTACCTCAAAAGACTAATTTAAATGACAGAGATAAAGAAGATATAAGAATCAAGTTTGTAGAATTAATCACATGGCATCAACAGCTAATAAGGTAACTTTCATTTAGATTTCTTGGAGAATTTCCGACCACTATTATGTTTGGGCAAAAATGCGAATCATGTTAACAGGCGATGTGGCTAGCAACCCATCACTGTCATCATCATCATCATTTCAGCCGCACAACGTCCACTGCTGGACATAGGCCTCTCCCAAAGATTTCCAAAATGACCGATCTAGAGCGGCTTGCATCCACCCATCACTGTATTGATTGCTTTTCCACCTTCTCGCCCACCATGACGCTAAAAGTGGCTTTTGGGTCTTGCGGCCCTGGGCTCTGCATAGAGCCGCAAGACCTAAAATGCTCTGTCTGTCCCATTAGGGATAAAAACGTGATAGAATGTATGTATGTATTAAGTTTAAAATAAAAGAACAATTTTAGTACTTCACTAAAACAAATAGAATTAACTCAGGGGCTGGTTGATAGACTAGAATTCCCAAGCAAGAACCTCAATTTTTGCAAAATGAAGATGTTTTTTTCTAAAAAGGGGGTTCTTGCTTGGGAATTTTCTATCAAAGGAAAGTTAACTGAAAATGTTTCTTTACTTTAAAGTGCACTTGTTTTAGGTCTTCAGTCATGCTTGAGATCATCTACGCCAAGTCTACTTTGTTTAACTTTCTCACCAGCTCTATTGTCATCTGCCTCACTGGATTCAACGTAACGGTAACAATATCATCTATATACATCAAAAAACTTAAATTAATTTACAATGGTTACAATATCTGTTTCTTTTGTTACTCTTGCTTGGCCTTTGCAAATTTTGAGGAAAAGCTTTTTTGCTGCCTTTCTTTATTCTTATTATAGATATATGGACGTCTTTTGCGTTGATTGAATGCGGCCAGCCAATTTGAGTGTTATTTACTATTTTGTGCTCAAAATAGGACATTGTACAAGTTTTTCCATTATGTTTAAAACTAGAAGCATTTTTACTACTAGCCAAAGGAAGATGCCAAAATTCTCCCTTCATAATTTTTTTTAATAAAAACATTTTAAAATATATATGTAAAATATTAAACGTTTGCCAAACCTATTTTAATTAAAATACTTATGTTATGTCTCGTTGTTACTAGGTAGGATGTCAATTATTTAAAAGAGTGAGACAAAATATATTTAACTTATTACTTATTTTGGTTTTGTAAACTTTTAAGATTTTTGATATACACTTACATATGACGGAAACAGATAAATGTTTCAAACGAATAATAACGACTTATTCAAAATGGCGAGTCGCTCCTGTATGAGAGCAGTACAGAGACAGGTGGGGCGTCAGCTGGGTTGATAATGATGACGACCTCTGTGGTCATCATGCCAGGCTATCACACTAGAGGTCCTGGGTTCGATCAAGATGGAAAATGATCTTTTTCAGATTGACTTGGGTCTTGGATGTTTATCTGCATATGTATTTGTTATAAAATATAGTATCGTTGAGTTAGTATCCCATAACACAAGTCACGAACTTAATTTGGGGCTAGCTATTGAGCTAGCGTTTTTTTAAATAATTTCAGACCATCACAGACGTGGCATTTATTGTCATATTCCTGACGTTCCTCTTCATGGGTCTGCTTCAAGTTTTCTTCTTGTGCTACTTCGGTGATCTCCTAATGAGATCTGTAAGTTTTTGGTTGTACTAATTTATTCCTTGTTATGTTTTCTAGTTTCATTGTCGGTTTTACTACTATTAAATATTGGTTTAGAGAAATCCAAAATTTGTCTAGTAAAACATCCTAAGATAAAGGCATGTGGCGCATACCTATTGTTCTTAAATTTTGTTGATTTGTTATAAGAAAGGTAATTCGCCTCGTCCTATATAATGATTTACAGGGCGCAATTTTTTTATGGAAAATTCAATACATAATACCTAATTCATGTTTATAATGGGTTATTTATATTTATGACCTCAGTTTATGACGATACCTACACGGAAAAAGTCTCAACCGTACCACAAAATACGTAACGGTGGTCGTTTGTAGGGAAAGTCAATATTTTTTTTTTCTTATCCGTGACTAGCAGTCCATCCCGGCTTCGCCCGTGGTACATACATAGCCTATGTCACTCAGGGATAACATACCTATCCAACAGTGAAAGAATTTTTAAAATCGATCCAGTAGTTTCGGAGCCTATTCAATACAATCAAACAAACAAACAAACAAATCTTTCCTCTTTATAATATTAGTGTAGATATAGTTTTTATGAATGTTATTTATATTATTATCACTATACAGTATATTTATATTATTATCACTAAACAGTATACTAACATGTGCCTTTTTTTACTGCAACTAAAAATCTCACAGTATATTTTTGATGCAAGTATGTACAAATTGTATTACCTATAATTATCTATTGGAGTCTTTATTGCTTTTTACTTACAGAGTATAGAACTAAATGACTCTATCTACAATAGTCGTTGGTATTTGATGGATTCTGCTTTCGGAAAAGATCTACAGCTGATGCAAATTAGGTAACTAAGTCTAAGTATTTATGTGTTCTCTTTGATTTTTTACTATCTTTATCATAAAGCGTAAATCGTAAAGCGCAAATAAGCGTAAGCGTTAATCGTTAAGGCTTCCTAGTCAGGAAAGTTATTATTTGGCACTGTCTATCTTAATGTAGAACGTAACGGTAGTGTGTGTGTGAAGACCTTAAAAATAGTTTAAACATACATTTTTAAGGCCTACCTATACTTATAACTAGTAGTTCGCCACGAACTTAGACCTCGCGATTATATCTTCTACTACCAAGCAAAGCAAGCAAGCAATCCAATACACGACAGTTGAACACAATAAACCGACTAAACAAACTAAACAAAACTTTAAACAAGCAAGACAACAAAAAGTCATACGTTTGTAGAAAAAATCAAGTCAATCTCGTAAACTTATGAAAAAAAAACCATAGCAAGTTCTAAGAGTTTTAAAATTTTTGTTGGACATCTACTTATCTTTAAAATAGTGGTCAAGACATTGGCCTTGTAACTCTGAAGTCGCGGGTTTATCCGGACTGAATTCACCCACAAATAGTTTCAGTATATTTTGTAATATCGGCTTAGTCAGCTAGACTTCGCGAGTCACCCTAAACTCGTTCAAGTATAACGTATAAAAAAGTTGTCCAGACAAAAAAGTTGTTCAAATAAAAAAATTGCGTTTTTATAATGGCAACAAAAAAGTATTATGACATTTTTGAAAATATTTTAAAATGGCGGATATATGACAGTTTTAAAATTTTAAACACACATATTTCCGCCATTTTGAAAAATTTCGAAAATCTGGCTCGACAAAAAAATTCTATGTAGTTGCTGAACTGGCTTACAAAATTTCATAAGAATCGGTTAAGAAATGCGACCTGTAGGCGAGAACAGACAGACAGACAGACGGACAAAAGAATTTTTAGCTAATCTCGAAACTGAGACGCTTCGCTCGCTTCGCTCGCTCAGTCAATAAATCTACCTATATACATAATATAAAACCAGCAAGATTTTAGTCTCTTGCACATAATAACTCGTACGCTTAGATGTTAAACTAGGGAGATATATACGCAACGGATTTTTATAATATGTATACTGAAACTAGTTTGAGGTTTTATCCATGATACTGAATAACATACGTAGAAATATGAAAAATTATTTTTCTTCCATACAAATTGACCAAACAGCTGACCCGAATTTGTATGGGAAGCAATTGTTTTTTCTTAGTTTGTTACATGTTACTTGGAGAAAGTTGTTCAGTACTATGGAACTAAAAATCCTTAAATGTTACTTAGGGTAAGTTGTTCAGTATCATGGGTCTAAACATTTTAAAAATAGTTTCAAATTAAGTTGGAGATCATGGGTCTAAACATTTTAAAAATAGTTTCAAATTTAGTTAGAGATATAATACTTTTCTTTTTTGTAACAATGTGGCGGACCGCTAGTGATTATATAAATTATTAATATTTATTTCATTGGGAAGTAAAATTAAAAATAAAAATTTCACGGTTTCTCCTTTTGCAAGTCTTCCTGAAAGTTACAGAACTACGAAGGTTATGTTACGTTAGTAACTAAACTTTAACATTTGTTTCTCAGATCACAAAAAGCTTGCAAACTGACCGCGTGGGGCTTCGCTGACGTCAATCTGAGGGCTTTCATGAGGGTGAGCTTAAAATACCTCCGCCGTATTGTATGAACCTACTTATCAAGGAAAATAGAGCTTTTATTTTGAGTATTGACGTCAATGCAAGTTGAGATGGTCGATTCGTATAACCCTTTAACTGTCGGACGCCCGGAGCGGGCGTCTGATGTATTGTTTTACTATTGTGTCTGCTATGCCGACATTCGAAGGGATAATTTCTGATTTTAATGTAATATCTAAGTACAGAATTTGTTTATTTGTTTCCACTTACAACTACTTGGCTTTTATTCATCGATTACCACTTGTTTCTGGTAAAGGAAAACACCGTAAGGAAACCTGCGCACTAGTTATTTTATTGTCACATAGAGATGCCTTTTAGGCAGTTTAAAAATCTGACACTAAAGTATGTAGCAGATTTATTATCACACACGTTTAGTGTTCCGCTCGATAGACCACTATCAACACCTATTTGACAGACATACAGAAGAAAAATACAAAAATTACAAAACAAAACTTGTAAAAACAACGTATTGACGATATTTATCAACAACTTTGTATCTGTTGTATCTGTGTATATAATTTTTTTTTATTTATTTCAGGTGCTAAGCAGTTCTTGGTCTTACTTCGCTCTTCTGAAGACTTTGTACAGCACACAAAGAGATTAATCAGTGTTTAAAATCGTACTTATAATTTTTTTTTATTTAATTTGTTGCACTTAAAATCAAAACACAGCAATTCGCATTCACAACAAGTCTACCAGTTCATCTTTGGGACGTAGCAGAAAAGATAGTAGATGCCAATAAATGATGGGGTATGTCCTAATAAAAATATTTTTAGTATTTTAAGTAACCACCTTCTTACATTGGTAAGCAGATAAATTTATCTTTATCTTTACTTACTATTTAAATTTAAAAAGTATTATTGTCAGTAACTTGCAACTAAATTAATTTCATTTATGTACTTTGGTAAATACATATTTTAGTTTATTAGTCCTAATAAAAGGTACAGTTAATCATAAAAGTCTTTCTTTTTGACGTCGCATTGGCATTTAAGAAATAATAACCCAATTTATAATTTTATTGTACACCTAGTATTATTTACGTAACTAATTGTAGAAAAAAAAGGTAGAAAGTCTTACAAACATGTCATTATTTATTAAACGCGCAGAACTTCTACCTTCGGGGTGTAATTTTAGTTTCTGAACATAATATTAGACCAAATTGCGTTCGGATACTCAGGTAGAAGCGAAACTCGCATAGACTGCTTCGACGCACAAAAAAAGGTTGCGTTTCTAAGAATTCCGCTACGAACCTTAAATAAAGGACCTTTTTTGTAGATGTTGCCCAACAACTATTCACGTCGTTCCATTTTCGAATTTAAATGTAAATTCGACTTTATTACGACGGTATAAATGTGTAACATCTTTTTAAAAATACTGGCAAGTTAGGCCGCCAAAATGTTTAGATGTGTTGGATTTAACTTCGTCTCTTGAAGATATTATATGGTTTTATATTCTATGAATTACTTAAAAACTTACATCGGTTTAAACCGAAACCGTATTGTAAGCTTTGTAGAAAAAGATTTCTGAGTAAGACGTATCGGTACGTTTTAGTATCTCTTTAAAGTATTTGATAAAATCATTTGGCTTTCTCGACTTCCTGGTATCATAAATCTTGTAGGGAAAGTATTTGGGTACTTATCTATAAAACTTATGTCCAAATGTACTTATGTATTCATTTCAAGATTAATATAGGGTCCATTTTTACCCGACTATGAAGAATTCTAAAGGAGGGTTATGTGTTTCGCCATTATGTATATGCACTCGTAGGTATGCTCATCTATTTAATTTGCATCTTCTTAATATCCATGATATATTGACAAATAAAGTACTTATCGTTTAGTTCTAAGGCGCAGTTTTCAAAGTATTGATTTACAAGTACGAATAGGTAGGTACAATAACTTTTCCTCATGAATGAAGTACCCAAAAATATTTACTTAAAAAGTGTCTCGATGAATTTCGTCATGTTCAAATGAAAGTCTTTTACCGTATTTCGATATTGCTAATCATTGGATGGGTCTTCGCCGTCCGCCGGTTATAAACTATACAATGTATACTTCGATTTGTATGAGATCCAAAAAATTTTTTTCGTATTTCTATTTACTCAAGGTATGCCAGCGAGCAATGGAACGCGGCATAATAGGAATACGAAGAGTGGACAGGGTACGTAATAGCGATCTGCGATCTAGAACTGGAGTTGTTGATGTCGGCGTCAAGACGGCCAACATGTTTGCCGCATGCATCCGGATATATGGGCCCGAAAGGCAACCTTGAAGGGCGCAGGCGCAGAGGAAGACCACGGAGAAGATGGCGCGATGACATCAACAGCTTCCAAAAGGCCAAAAGGAGTGGCAATAGGCAGCTATGGATAGAGATCTGTGTAAGAAAGAAGGAGAGGCTTTTGCCCACCAGTGGGACACACTAACAGGCTAGAATAAAAAAAAACTATATACATTTATTGGACAAAGTTGTTCAAAATGATCGACTGAATCACCTCTCAAAATATTTGTACTTAATAAAAAGGACATTGTTTAAGAGACATCACAGTAAATTCACGTGTCGTCTTGTATAGGCCATAAAGAAAACTAAAAAATGGTTGCCTGTAAAGTCGGTTTTACGGGCGAAGATTTTACGTGACAACGTAGATAACATAGTTGAGTGGGAGAGAGACGCAAGGCATTCGGCGGGCCTCTCTCTCGTTCGGTGACTCATCGTAACGTTACCGAGCGTTACACTTTTTCATAAGTGACTCCCAGCCGCAACCTAATTTAAGACGTTGTCACGTCAAAAACAAAATAAATCTAGTTGACACATGCCGTGTAGGGTATCAAGTGAAAGGACTTAATTTGTACATTATAAAAATATATAAAGGACACGACGATTTTATAAAAAACATCATTGAAGGGAAGATAGAAGGGAAAAGAGGACCAGGAAGACAGAGGCGTAGCTACATGAAGCAGGTAAACGAGAAGGTGAACGTCGTGTCGTACAGCGAAGTGAAACAGCTGGCGGACGAGAGAGAGAAGTGGAAGAAAATTCATACTACACCGACAAGAGATAGCTCTTAAATATTATAGATAAAAATATATTAATTTTTAGCTGTTTTTCCCTGCTTTGCTTGCATTAATTGGATAAATGTAGATATTTTCAGTAAGAATTTTCCCGCAGCTCCGTAGGTTTCAGTTTTTAAACTATATTTAAAACTACAAAATTTAGTCTTTTTATTTTCATTGACCCGCTCGGTCAGCGAAGCGTCTCAGTTTCGAGATTGGCCAAGAATGCTTTTGTCCAGCTGTCCGTCAGTTTGTCTGTACGGTTGTTCTTTGTCTACAGGTCGCATTTCTCAACGGACTCTCATAAAATTTTGTAAGACGGTAAAATTGGAAAATTATAAAGATTTTTTTTCGTAAATTCAGTTTTTCGAAAATTTACAATATGAAGGTTGAAAACTTTATAAATTCAGATATTTGGAAAATAAATTCAAACATGTCACAAAACTTTTAAACTGTTAACCTTAGGTATTTCGGCCCTGGAGTCTCGCTCGACACTTTTATCAGAGACCAAGACCGAGACTTTGAGTGCTAGTCTCAAAAATCAATAAAAAAGATCGATAAAAAATTTATACCTAATTTATGAAAAAAAACATCATCATCATCACGATTTTAGCCCCATAACGTCCACTGCTGGACATAGGCCTCTTCCGATCTAGAGCGGCTTGCATCCAGCGCCTTCCAGCCACCTTGGTTAGGTCGTCAGACCACCTTGTGGGTGGGTGTCCTACGCTTCGCTTGCCTGTACGTGGTCGCCATTCGAGAACCTTTTTTCCCCATCGGCCATCGGTTCGTCGCGCTATGTGTCCCACCCGCCCACTGCCATTTCAACGAGCTAATCCGCTGGGCTATGTCACTTTAGTTCTCCTACGAATTTCCTTAGTTCTGATTCGATCACGTAGAGAAACACTGAGAAAAAATATGTGGGTCTTTTTGGCGGGAGTTCCGGGACTGAGTTGAAAAGTTCGAGCCTTGTCCCGGGACTGAAAATCTTACGCAACCGAAATCCCCAGTATTTAGACACATCTTTTTTTGTCTTCAAAACCCTTTTTATCCGATAAACTTCAAGGGATCAGGGTGAGGCCTACAGCTCACAAAGTCACCAAAGTACCAATTTTCTCTTTACTATTCTACATTAAAGCGCAAAAGTTGCGGCAGGTGCCTATTACTGATTCTACCCGCCCACCTGACCGGTTTTCCTCATGCATAGTCTATGGAAAATCATGGAGGGCACACGGAGGGAATTCTCAGCGTATAATTAACACAAGACCCTATTCTTGAGGGTGACTTCACATCACCTCATCCCGTTAAATAATGTCATGAAAAGGCGCAAGTTGTTATTAAAATTAATAGTTACTATTCAACAATCTAATTTCTTAAAAAAGATATTGTGAAATATCATACCAGTATACCAGTAACTTACAAATTATCCAAATTTCTAAATAATTTTTCAAAACTTCTTCTTCTTATCGAGTCGATATAAAAAAAAACCGACTACACCCTCAAAGTACACAATCAATTTGATAAATATTCTATGGGCCACCGGTCATCTGACAAGTAATCCTTTCGAACAAAATAATAATTTTCTAAATAGGTTCAGGCGTCTTCAAATAATCGGTGATAATAAAAATAAGATCGGGACGAATTGATGAAGAATTGAATCTCCTCCTTTTTTGGAAGTCGGTTAAAATGTCTTAAAAAGCTCAATTTATTAATAAAATAAGTAAAAAATCATTAATGCACCGCTTCCTATAAAAAAGATATAGATATAAACTTTCATCTCATAAAGTCACCAGCAGTCGCGCTTGTATGGAATGTTATGTTTTTTTAAGGGTCCCCCGACCCTAGACCAAAATACAACTTTCCATACAAACGTAGTCTACGTTTTATTTCAAAACGACATGTCCGATATTAGCAAAATTTTGTAATTTTAAAGATATTGTTATTATCTAGGTTTATAACTAGTTTCCGACATAAAAATATGAACTTGAAATAGAATATAGTGTTTTATATAATTTTTGACCATTAGTATGGGAAACTTCTAAATCGTTATATTCTTTCCAGTTCATAATTTTACGATAAGAAACCAATTATAACCCTCGGTAATTGCAATTTCTTTACAATTACCAATTTTTACCGGAATCTGACATGTGGTTTCAAAATTAAACGTAGACTACGTTTGTATGGAGAAGTCTAGGGTCGGGGGACTCTTAATTAGCTATTAAGATTTTTTTGGGAATAATTTTTCACAGTTCAGTATCTTGGTTAGAACTTTTAGTAAACACGACAAATACGTTGTCTACTGCATTGTTATTAAGTTTGTAAAATAATTAGCTAACAATTGAGATCAATAGTTCTATTTTAATTTTAACCTCATCATCATCATCATTGTCATCAGGTTTTTTGGTCTCCACAGCAGAAGCACGACCCTCTCTGTACTACCAGAGCCATACTTAGCCAGAGCAGCTAGAGGACTTGGCCTACACTCTCCACGCTGGCCAGACGGGTTGGAGAGGTCTCATTGATGTTTATAAGCTTTGTTTAGCTTGTATTTTCTAATTTGCCTTCTACGACATCCACGGGAGGACTTGGAGTGGCCCTATTCTACTCTGCCGGAAACCACACGGCACAATCATTGAGATCAATAAGTTCTATTCTAATTCTAACTAACCTAAGTAATATAAATACGCGTCACCCTTTGTCAAGTTTGACGTCAGCTGACAATGGGTGATCGACGCCGGCGCCGGCTGGACATAGACACCTATCAGAGGCGTCGCGACGGTGTTGATGTCTTATTGTGTAGGTGGTCTGCTCACATCAACACGTGTCAGAAAGTGGTTGGCTATTTATTTTAACCCACTTAACAAAAGGAGGAGGTTATCAATTATTAAAAAGGTAAACTCCATTTTAATAATTGATAACCTCCTTGGATGCTTAAAGATGGTTACCGTCGCCCGGGTAGGCCAAGAAAACGAGACGATCTCGATGCATTCAAAAAGGATGGTCGAGCGAGCCTAACATGGGAAAGAGATAAGTGGATGAAGATGGGATCTTTGCTCAACAATGACAAAACAGGCTAATAAAAAAATACGTACATAAAAAAACAGCTGACATGTTTCGACTTCATCGCGACTGACTGAGTGCGTCGCGTCGCGAGCCGGTGCGGTGTCCGGGCCTGTCACAATCGCCCTGATGAAGACCTCCGGATGAGGTCGAAACATGTCAGCAGTAGCTACCTAACTCTCTCGTTTTCTTGGCCTACCCGGGCGAAGGTAACCATCTTTAAGCAACCACTTTGTTGCGAATAGTTGTGATTCTAGTCCATCTCTCCCTGTGCATCCTGACATGCCCTGCCCAATTCCACGTTAGCATGGCTTTTTTTTATGTATGTTCACTGATTATTCGAAAACGCCTAGACCGATATACGGATACAGATTTTTGATTGTTTAAAAAAGGGTTTTCCAAATTTAAGCATAAATGGAAATCCATAGTCTCTGCTTACCCTGAAAATATGTATGAATGTTGTCAGGTGGTCCCATCGAAATTGTGTAGTTTGGGGGGTGAAATCGGTTTTAAGTTGTAAAAAAAAAAAATTATTTGGTGCTTTACAGGAGTTACATTATTTAATAATGTAATACATAATACCTACCTACAATACATAACTATAACCCTTATACTTATCTATGTATAGCATGTAGGTGTTTATTTATTATTTATAATTTATTTATAAATGAATTTATGACAATTTAAAAGTAATTATGATACCTATCCGGTTTAAAATCTTTATAAACCGGATAGGTATCTAATCTTTATTTAGACGCCAAATTTATTATCTGTTTACATATAGCATTTAGTCCACTCATTGTAGCTTTTGGCTCAATCATCATCATCATCAGGTCTTTTAGTCTCCACTGCAGGAGCACGACTCTCTCTGTACTACCAGAGCCATATTTGGCCAGAGCAGCCAGAGGACTAGGAGTTTTGGCTCAATAAAGAATTTAAATAAATAAACCCTGAAAACTTACTCCTTTTTCGGGAGCGTGGTGCAAATATAACGAGAATAGCGAATGCATCCCCAGCTTTATCCAGGCGACTATATTTTTATGTAAACTACTGATTTATGTAAATGACGTTCTTTTATCCAGTTTAGAATGGAGGATACTAAGCTCACACCGGTAATTAGTGGTCGTATGTTTGACACTGATGAAAGGCAATTTACATAAACGAATACCTAGTCGTAAGTATAGCCTGGAGGAGTTCTTGCAAGGAGAAACGTGACTAAGTACCTTTTTATTTTTTTTAATAATCAGTACGTAGGTAATTTTCCTTTTATACTATTTTTCTGCTTCACAAATGTACGTCGTACGGTATTAAAGATAGGTAGGTACTTACTAAATTATACAACGTGGAAGGGAGTTACCCGTAATTAATCGAACTACGGTACGGGCTATAAGTACTACATCACTGCAGCTGGACGCTGTGCGGCTGAAATGATGATAAAGGGCATACTCGTCAGGTGGTTCCGTAGAAATTTTATCAAAATCGTTTGTGTACATACTTTGTATTAATTTTAGTCGGTTTTTATTAGTTTTAAAAAATTATTAAAACTTTATCACCTCACCCCATCTATTATTAGAACAGACAACTGAAACATTGATAAAGCAGCTTCAAAAAATTCGCGCCTGTCCTGTTTTACCGACCGATTTTGACAGTGGAGTGGAGCTGTCATGGCGTTTTGAAGTGTGCGTTTTGAGCACAGTAAAACATAAATAATGATTTTTACAAAGTTAATTTTACATGATAACGGTATAAATTGGTGTGGTTATTGTAAAGTATCATGATAACAGTGTGTTAATTGTTTTTATACGCGAGTGTGCGTTAAAATGGACAAGAAAAATGGTATACGCCGTGCCAAAAGGCCTTCGAAAGTGCTGGAGGAAAATTATTGGGATTGCAGCGTTTGTACTTACAGAAATAACGCTGAAGCGTTCAAATGCTCAATGTGTGATGTCAGGAAAGGTAATTCATTGATTGGTTGTAGTTTAGACACATTTCTTTGTGCAAAACTTGAGGTAGTCTGTCTGCCTATTAAACATCGATTTTTGGCTTACGCGGCTTTTGTCGAAGTCTCCGTCTCATTTGGAAGGGCCACGTATGTTGTTCTCGTCGATTCTTTGTCATAAATTTGCATATTTACATCGGCAACCTCATTTATGTATTGGGACCAGGAATCTGCAAAACATTTATTACCTACAATATACAACATACACCTATGGTTCAAGGTAAGTTATAAAAAAGATTAAATAGAATTGCTAATTTAGTGAAAAAAAATATTATTGCATGTCTAATGAGTAAACTAAACAAATTGTGTTCCTTATTGGTGTGTTTTGTATAGTTATTCTATAAACTATCACCAAAATTAAACACAAAATTGAGATTAATTTTCATAATAAAAAGAAAAATTAAGTAAGTACATTCTAAATGTTATAAGCCGGTATGCACCATGGAATTTTTGTTGACTAGTTAAATCATTAACTTATGTGGAAAATCTTATTAGATAGGTACTTATATCCTATTTCCTGTCATTTAACAAAATATTTAATATATATAATAGAATATTAGTCATAGGACAAGGCACTTCATCATCATCATCATCATTTCAGCTGCATATTGTCCACTATTCGCCTCTCCCAACTATTTGCCACTAGATGTGCCTTGCCCAGTGTTACCTGCGTAAAAAGTAGCCTATGTGTTAAACCAGGGTGCCAGCTTCCTGCATGCCAAATTTTATCAAAATTGGTCCGGCCGTTTGTGCGTGAAGAAGTAACAAACATACACACATACTTAAAACATCCGCCTTTATAATATTCAGTGTGATTATACTTGGTCCTGCATGTTGCAGTTGACAGCAGTGGATGTAGATGACAGTTGTGAAGCTATGTCATATCCCCTAACCCCTTGTATGCCAAAATATCAGACACAATAGTTAAACAATGCATTCTCATGTAGATCTTAAAAAATTTGGGATAAAGACGTGATAGTATGTATGTATGTATGATAAACAAGTTTATTATTGATTGAGACCATTCTTCCTTACCTTTGATTGTATGTCATGACATGTCCATATTAACCGGTCAAGACCCGGATGACATTAAAAAATGTCTACGTCCATTGTCTTACTATTGTGTCTGGTATTGTAAATAAACGGGTAAGGAACGGTTAACTTTTTGCAATTTATTGCTTTAATATCATTATGGCTTTATTTCTTTTAATTTATGCCTTTAACTTAACACCCATGTTTTGTAGTATTTTTACAAGAACTAGATAGCATGCGGAAACCATTTTTACCATAAGGGCACATAGGGCCTGTGCCCAGGGCTTGTATCCTCTTTGGTGACAATTTCTGGATGGAAGGACTGACAATGTCTCTTTCATTTATTCTCAAAACATTTTTGTTGGACATCTGATGTCTGTCTGTCTGTTTGTTACCTCTTCAACCTCTGAACCAGTTTAGATGATATTTGGAATGGATATAGTTTGCAACCTAGAGAAGGACATAGCATAGCTTTTGTCCCAAACATAATCCACTAATGAAATGAAAAGTAGATTTGGTGTGGGGTATCTTGCCATAAATATTTTTGAAAAACTAAAAACCGACTTCATCCCCAAACTACACTACGGATTTTGATAAAATTTATATAAAATGGTATATAGTAGGTATGTATACTTGTCAGATAGTTCCATCTGATAAGTATTCCCTTTTAAACAAAAAAAAAAGAATTTTCCAATACTGTCTAGGCGTCTGTCTTCAAATAGGTAATCGGTGAACATACACAAAAATAAACGATCGCGACGAATTGATAACCTTCTGATTTATTATAAGTACGAAATTAACGCGGACGAAGTCGCGGGTAGAAGCTGGAACTCAATATTTTCTACTGTACCAATAAAAATAAACTTTCAAAAGTAAAATTAAATACCAGTATCGGGTATGCAACTAATGCAACCCATAAACAAAACATTGACTTTAATACTTTAACCTCAATCAAATTTGACCTCTATTTCACTTGCAATATGAATAATTTTCGTAGTACACAAGTCTGCCACCACGATAGGCGGCGCTAATATTGCGTATAACCCGACCGATGAGAAATGTCGGAAAGCGAACATTGTTTGGTTGCGTTAATTGACATTCTCATTCGGCCGGGTTGTTACCGTTGACCTTTGTGACGTCACATAAGTATGTACTTGCGTACAGTAGTATTAAACTGCTAATCATACGAATGTATAGCTTTCCTCTTACATATCATTAGGTAAGTATCTACCTATTGAAATTGTTGGTGATATTTTATGATTCTAACAGCGCGCAGCGTTTATAGCGTGGATTGTGGGTTTAAACGTAAACTAGCTTTTCGGGCGCTGCGCGGGCTGCAAGCAGCCCGCGGTTTTTCGTGCGGCTGTTGAGGTGGGCTAAAGAACATGTCCAGTTGAGAAACTGGGTAAAAACTGCAGTCAGTAAAGGAAACATCAAAATATGTGTGGGGGCGGCCATCTTGGATCGAAAATCTGATTCCAGTTCCGAGTTCCGCGGGGCGCTTTACCCCCACATGCAAAATTACAGACCCCTACGAAGTCCCAGTGAGACGTTATAAACAAAATGAGTTTAATTTTCTAAAATACAGACGCCATCTTGGATTCCAAAAAAACTGTCAAATTTGGTTTTTTCGGCTCAAAATACATATAGATATCGATTGTCAGCCCAATCGCAAGCAGTTGACTTTCGGCGGCCATCTTGGATTTCCGAAATTAAAAAAAAAAGCGGCGCTTGTGGGAGTGGCTCGGGCTTCGCCCTCGCCCGCAGCTCGCCCTCCGGGCTCGCATCACTCGGCCTGCGGCCTCGTGAAAATTACTTGGAGGGGGGGGGGTCAAGGGGGGGGGGGGAGTGGCTCGGGCTTCGCCCTCGCCCGCAGCTCGGCCTGCGGCCTCGCGGTGGAGGGCTTTCCTTTTGGTCTTTGGCCTCTGGCTGCGCCAAGTTACTTGGGGGGCCGTTTGTATGAATTTTGTATGCAGGGGAATTGTCCATGTATGGCGGCCATCTTGGATTTTGAAAAAAATCAAAAAACAAATGACGCTCGTCAAATTGCTCACAATCCCCTACATTTTGGAAAAAAAATCACGCCCCTAACCCCAACCGTTTTCGCAGGCCGTATCCCTTCCACATCAGGTTTCCGCAGATCCTCAAATGTCAGATTTTTCTGGGACTCACTGGAGCACCCTCTATACGACCGCACATCAACCTAAACCCCACCAACCCCGCAACAGGGCGAACAACTCTGTCAGTGAGTGAGTGAGTGAGTCAGTGGTAATGTAGGTTTATATATTATAACTAGCTTTTCGGGCGCTGCGCGGGCTGCAAGCAGCCCGCGGTTTTTCGTGCGGCTGTTGAGGTGGGCTAAAGAACATGTCCAGTTGAGAAAATGGTTAAAAACTGCAGTCAGTAAAGGAAATATCAAAGTATGTGTGAGGGCGGCCATCTTGGATCGAAAATCTGATTCCAGTTCCGAGTTCCGCGGGGTGCTTTACCCCCACATGCAAAATTTCAGACCCCTACGAAGTCCCAGTGAGACGTTATAAACGAAATAAGTTTAATTTTCTAAAATCAAGACGCCATCTTGGATTCCAAAAAAACTGTCAAATTTGGATTTTTTGGCTCAAAATACATATAGATATCGATTTTCAGCCCAATCGCAAGCAGTTGACTTTCGGCGGCCATCTTGGATTTCCAAAATTAAAAAAAAAAGCGGCGCTTGTTGGAGTGGCTCGGGCTTCGCCCTCGCCCGCAGCTCGCCCTACGGGCTCGCATCACTCGGCCTGCGGCCTCGTGAAAATTACTTGAAGGGGAGGGGGGGTCAAGGGGGGGGGGAGTGGCTCGGGCTTCGCCCTCGCCCGAAGCTCGCCCTACGGGCTCGCATCACTCGGCCTGCAGCCTCGTGAAAATTACTTGGAGGGGGGGGGGTCAAGGGGGGGGGGGGAAGTGGCTCGGGCTTCGCCCTCGCCCGCAGCTCGGCCTACGGCCTCGCGGTGGAGCGCTTTGCTTTTGGTCTTTGGCCTCTGGCTGCGCCAAGTTACATGGGGGGCCGTTTGTATGAATTTTGTATGGAGGGGAATTGTCCATGTATGGCGGCCATCTTGGATTTTGAAAAAAATCAAAAAACAAATGACACTCGTCAAATTGCTCACAACCCACTATATTCTGAAAAAAAAATGACGCCCCTAACCCCAACCGTTTTTGCAGGCCGTACCCCTTCCACATCAGGTTTCTGCAAATCCTTAAATGTCAGATTTTTCTGGTACTCACTGGAGCACCCTCTATACGACCACACATCAACCTAAACCCCTCCCACCCGGCAACAGGGCAAACAACTCTGTCAGTGAGTGAGTCAGTCAGTGGTAATGTAGGTTTATATATTATAAAATTGTCCATTTTATGGTCTTGTTCATAATGTGTGTCAATGTGACATTGGTGACCTTGGGGTTATTGACCTTTGAGTTACGTAATGCATACTGATGCTTATTTAGTCGTAGTAGTAGTTTAAGCCGTCTGGTTTCCGGCAGAGCAGAATAGGACCACTCCAAGTCTTCCTGTGGTTGTCGTAGAAGGCGACTTAGGTGAGATATAGAAGCTAAGCAAAGCTTATAAACGTCAATAGGACCTCTTCAACCCGCACAGACATAGATCTATATCTGTGTCAACCCGTCTGGCCAGCGAGGAGAGTGCGGGCCACAGTCTCTGGCTGCTCTAAAGTGTGGCTCTGGTAGTACAGAGAGGGTTGTGCTCTTGCCGTGGAGAAAAAAAGACCTGAGATGATGAATTACCCTGGGTATAAAAAAATGTTAGTAAATTACAATAGGTAGGTATACAAGATAAATTAATAAATACGCAAGTTTATTTGCCAAGTGAATTCAAAAAATCCCCGACTTTTAAGCGTTCACCCCACATACCTAAGTTATGGAACCGCTGGACCAATTTTCCGATTCCATATAAGAGGCGGTCATTAATTAGGAAGAATAACTTTTTGTTTAGCACGTTTAAGTTTGTAGTGATATGTAAACATCAAAACGCCATCTAGTGATGAGTAGCGGATTCTACGCGTATTCCGTGGAAATGATATCCGAGAGAGAGGTCTCATTGATGTTTATAAGCTTTGTTTAGCTGGTAATTCCCTAAGTCGCCTTTTACGACATCCACGAGAAGACGGAGTAGTCCTATTCTACTCTGCCCGTAACTACACGAACTTTAAGGGTCCTACCCGCGCTAGCGACCTTGAAAACACAAAAAAATTAATTTCTCTTTCTGTAAGTGAGATTATCAGAAACCCTCGTACAACTTTTTAGCTGGTATCCTTAAGTTTCATTAGAACCTCGAAAGTCATTGAAATACAATACGCTGTAGTTTCCTTTGCAAAAAATACTAAAAACGGCCACTTTTGACTCTTTTTGTAAAGGTTTCTAAAGCGGATAGTATTTCAATGACTTTCGAGGTTCTAATGAAACTTAAGGATACTAGCTAAAAAGTTGTACAAGGGTTTCTGATAATCTCACTTACAGAAAGAGAAATTAATTTTTTTGTGTTTTCAAGGTCGCTAGCGCTGGTAGGAGCCTTAAACTACCTAACTATAACTATACCTAGTTAGTAAGTAGTTGCCCCGCGGCGAAAGGGTTGAACAACTACCCAACTACTTAGATAATCATCCGAAAGTAATTTTTAGATGTGGCACTAAATGATATAGATATGTTAAATAGTTATTTATTTACACGTTTAGCGATTGGTGATACAAATCTTTCTATCTCCAATCTTCACGAAAACGTTTACAAAGATAAATCCTACACCTATTAGGTATAGATTGAAAAGTAGCCATTAAGTATGTTAGTTTTCATCAATCTTCAAAAGCGCTGTTTTCAAAATGAAATTCTTTTCTTCGCACATTAGATAAAAGTGGCTGTTTTTCGCAAAATTGCTTAGAAAAGCTTCATGTTCTCACTTTAAACTACAACAGTAAGTTCATAAAATTGTTTAAAGAGTTTCCTAAAAAAAAATATATCTCAGTTTCCATAAAAATGATTTATTTTAAATGTCCCCCAGCACCGCAGCACCGGATCCCAGAAAATTCATAATTCCCTTACCAAACTTTACCAGTATTAAGACTTATTTTCATGTATTGTGGACGTATATATATAAATTTCTTGATGCGGCTAGCAACCCATCACTATTTTGATTCCTTCATCCACCTTCTTGCCTACATCAAGCTGAAAGTGGCCTTTGAGTCTTGCAACCCGCTCTGCTTAGGCTTAGAGCCGCAAGACCCAAAATACTCTCTGTCCCATTACGGATCAAGACGTTATAGTATGTGATTGGAGATAGAAATATTTCTATCTCCATACGTACACGATACGTAATAACTACCTTAACCCTTGTCAGCCTTAAGAACCGAAGCTGTACAAGTGCGCTAATGTGTATTTGGTGTCGCAGGGTTGGAAAGCGAATACAATAAATAAATAGATAGGGTAAGTACCTCCTTAAAGATAGGTACCTACCTATTTATGACGTTGCAGACACAGAAATGCGTCTCTATATTTCGATCAAATTTAAAGGATTGCAGAACTAAAAAGCCATTTGTACTGACAAGTTTCCAATGTCCTGAAAGAAACTATTCAAATTGTTCCCTCGCACTCGAGAACCTTATTATGATATGATTCATGTGACGAATTTGCATTTTTAAATAAATTAAAAACAATAGTAATATCATAGATCAAGTAATATGCATGAATTATCCCGCCCACCTTTACGCTAAAAGTGGCCTTTGGTTCTGTCTGCTAACAAACATTAGTTAATTTAAATAAACTAAGTATGTAGGTACAATGTAGTTCTAAAATTCTGCCCCGTAATGCATTCCCAATAAAAGTTCGCATTGTTCGCTTTTAAACTCATCCAAATCTATTCCCATTCAATACGACCCAATTTCAACCCTTTCACACTTGAAACAAAGCCCAAAATCCTTCGCAAAAGCCCATTCAATAGAAAACAGTATTCCTAAATCTACCCTTTGCGCCCCAAACCGTAAATCCAACTTAGTTGTAGAAGTTTCAACTTTATGTTCATTGCAGTACGGTTGTTTATGTATGTTCGCTAGCGCAAAGCTGTAGGGACGTATAGACTCCGGTTTTCAAGGTTCCCTAGTAGAACGGGAGGTCACGACAAATTTGGTAACGATAAGGGATATGGCTGACTCTGGTTTTATAGAATAAAGAGCACCTCTCTGATGCTAAATATGTTGGTCTGCCTGCGTGGAGTGGTTGCGTTACTTAGATATGGCGCCTGAAAAGTTGGTTATCGTGACCAAAAAAAAATGATAAGGGATATGGCTGACTCTGGTTTCACAGGATTAAGAGCATCTCTCTGATGCCAAATATGTCGGTCTGCCTGCGTGAAGTGGTTGCGTTACTTAGATATGGCGCCCGAAATGTTGGTTATCGTGACCAAAAAAAAATGATAAGGTAAATGGCTGACTCTTGTTACACAGGATGAAGAGCACCTCTCTGATGCTAAATATGTTGGTCTGCCTGCGTGAAGTGGTTGCGTTACTTAGATATGGCGCCTGAAAAGTTGGTTAGCGTGACCAATAAATGATAAGGTAAATGGCTGATTCTGGTTTCACATAATGAAGAGCACCTCTCTGATGCTAAATATGTCGATCTGCCTGCGTGAAGTGGTTGCGTTACTTAGATAGAGCGCCTGAAAAGTTAGTTACCTGGACAAAATAAGAAAATTATAAGGTAAATGGCTGATTCTGGTTTCACAGAATGAAGAGCACCTCTCTGATGCTAAATATGTTGGTCTGCCTGCGTGAAGTGGTTGCGTAACTTCGATATGTCGCTTGAAAAGTTGGTTATCGTAAATAAAAAAATTATACCATAATTGACTAACTCTAGTTTCACAGGATGAAAAGCACCTCTGTGATGCTAAATATGTCAGTCTGCCTGCGTGAAATGGTTACGTAACTTAGATATGATGCCTGAAATGTTGGTTATTGTGACCAAAAAAATGGTAATGCAAATGGCTGACTCTGGTTTTACAGAATGCAGAGCACCGCTCTGATGCTAAATTTATGTCAATCTGCCTGCGTGAAGTAATTGCGTTACTGAGATAGGGCGCCTGAAAAGTTAGTTACCTTGACAAAAAAAGAAAATTATAAGGTAAATGGCTGATTCTGGTTTCACAGGATGAAGAACACCTCTTTGATACTAAATATGTTGGTCTGCCTGCGTGAAGTGGTTGCGTTACTTAGATATGTCGCTTGAAAAGTTGTTTATCGTGAACAAAAGAAAAAATAATAACGTAAATAGCTGACTCTAGTATCACAGAACAAAGAGTACCTATTTTACTATTTTTGAAGTTAGACAGCTATAATACCACAATTTTTGGATATAATGCAGTCAAAGGACTAGACTTTTGAATAGACGTGAAATTATGTAATTATTTTTGTGCCGTTCTGGACAAAACTTTCTAAATTAAATGCTCTTCTGAAAAGTTGACAAAACTGTTGTTTGTACAATTATTAACTGCGGCATGTATATATAATATCGGATACTAACGATAGATGTATTTTGCTCGATATGCAGCCGTTCAGAGTCAGTCATTTAGCTTATAATTTTACTTTTGATCACGATAACATACTTTTCAGGCGCCATACCCATATCTAAGTAACACTAGCATTTCACGTAGGCAGACCGACAAAACAAACAATACTTCACCGACAAATTTTGTATCAGAGAGGTACTCTTTGTTCTGTGACACTAGAGTCAGCTATTTACGTTATTATTTTTTTCTTTTGTTCACGATAACCAACTTTTCAAGCGACATATCTAAGTAACGCAACCACTTCACGCAGGCAGACCAACATATTTAGTATCAAAGAGGTGCTCTTCATCCTGTGAAACCAGAATCAGCCATTAACCTTATAATTTTCTTTTTTTGTCCAGGTAACTAACTTTTCAGGCGCCCTATCTAAGTAACGCAACCAATTCTCGCAGACTGATCGACATATTTAGCATCAGAGAGGTGCTCTTCATTATGTGAAACCAGAATCAGCCATTTACCTTATCATTTATTGGTCACGCTAACCAACTTTTCAGGCGCCATATCTAAGTAACGCAACCACTTCACGCAGGCAGACCAACATATTTAGCATCAGAGAGGTGCTCTTCATCCTGTGTAACAAGAGTCAGCCATTTACCTTATCATTTTTTTTTGGTCACGATAACCAACATTTCGGGCGCCATATCTAAGTAACGCAACCACTTCACGCAGGCAGACCGACATATTTGGCATCAGAGAGATGCTCTTAATCCTGTGAAACCAGAGTCAGCCATATCCCTTATCATTTTTTTTTGGTCACGATAACCAACTTTTCAGGCGCCATATCTAAGTAACGCAACCACTCCACGCAGGCAGACCAACATATTTAGCATCAGAGAGGTGCTCTTTATTCTATAAAACCAGAGTCAGCCATATCCCTTATCGTTACCAAATTTGTCGTGACCTCCTAATCTATAGGGTTGCTACGTCGCGGTTCGCTTCGGTGAGGGGAAAATGTAATGGAAAGTTTTTCGTAAGGCTTGTGTGTATTTATGTTATGCTAGGCTAAAATAAGTTTCCAGATAGATTGTTGTTTCATATTTGTTGGTGCCTCCCTGATTCAGGCGATTATTTTTTTAAATAATTTGTTTCCATTTATTGAAAACAAATGGATTAAATTATAAACAAAATCTTACCAAACTTTTAAAATTTACAGCCCTAGTTTTTTTATAATATCTAATTTTTTTTCGAAAAATCGTCAAAATCGGAATCAGTAAGTTTAAGGGGAAAACCGATACCGTTTTTTGTATGAAAACATCCTCTTAACAGCGCCATGTTTTCTGGCAACATTGCCTGAGGGACTTCGTAAACATGAGTCGACACAGTCGTGATAGTTGGATTCTAAGAGGGAAGTAAGTCTACAGCACGCACTCCGTCCATACAAAAATAGTTAGCAGTTGAAGAAGGCGTTTCTATTTGTTGTTTACACAATTAAAAAATAGTTTTATTCGAAATTGCTTTGGGTTCCTTTTTTCGAAATTGGGTTTTTATTGTTTTAATAAGGGGTTTTCAGTAAAAGAACGAGGTTAAAAATATTCTCACTAGATGGCGTATAATATTATTGAGATCGTTCTGTCAAAAAAGGAATAAGCCGTTTAGTTCAATCCTTTTAATAAATTTGATAAAATGTATTATTTAACATTTGGTGAAACGTTGTTTGTCGAATGATCATTTGTCAATAAATTTTTGGTCAAACATTACTAATACGGGTTACACATCTATATCTGTGGGTTACATTTACAAATGTCTTGTAATTCTATTGGAAAGAAGAATTTGCGTTTGCGTGTGAAATGTTAAAGCAATTTTAGACCCATATCCATAAAACTATCGTTTGCTACACCTATTTTAGTTAAAATATATAGGCGAGGACATATTTAAAATTTCGCTTGGGTTTCATGCAAATTTATATAATTATACACTATGTCGTACCTTCTCGTATGATTTGTAATCATATATTTTCATGGAATTTTTTAAGTCAAGTTTTTACTTTGTCCTTTCCTTCGTCTCTCTCTCTAACAACAAAATATATAAAAAAGATTTCTAAACAAGCCAAAAAACGCGGAAAGAAACTCCTTTAAATAAAGTTTTGTCCTTCTTCTTCTTATTTAAGAGCTTAGTGGCTCTGGCCGGGGGAATATCCACAAAATTTCTCGGTCATTCTCTTTTTTGCTGGGTTGTCTAATCTATGATCTTCTCCTAGGAACATCAACGCGCAAACCGCGCATCAACCCTGCCCTGGTGGCGGCCCAGGCCGCTGGCACAGCGCCCACCAGCTCGCAGAAGAGGCCGCGCTCTGCAAACTCCCTCAAGAAGAAGAGGCGGCACCCGCCCAGACTTAGCAATGTTGATAGAAGCTCCGCTCAGACGAGAGAGGTACGATCTGGTCTTCTTTTAGTGTCGAACTACACGTAGCCAAAGATACAAGCAGCGGCACGTAAGTTTAGCGCTGAGTGAAATGTAGAGGGGATACTGTGCACGGGTATAGTATTAATTTTTAACTTCTGCGCAAGCAAGGTCAGCTCTAGAGTTTCGTACCGCTGTAATATAATTAATGCAACAGATACCCAACGCCATAGAAACTAATGGAGGGCCCGTAAGTAGGCAAAACTGGAGTTGCGGGTAGGTTGACAGAGATGGCAGCACAAACGACTAACAAAAATGTGACAAAGAAAGTTTTGAATGTACTTTTAAAATATTTCTTACATTTCATTTAAGTCATAATTAATTAGAGTACTACTAAAAAAAATAATGTTTTAATGTGCCATGCAGTGACAAGGAAGAGAAATAATTATTTAATTTGTTTGCGGACTACGCCCGGCGTTGTTTAACTTGCAAAAGCAAAGTAAGTATAAATAATGATCTATTGACCCAGGTAACCGTAAGCGGCGTGACAGTAGTAATAACAGAATACAAGCCGAAGAAGTCAGTATCCAGCTCCTCCAGCGACGTTGAGTCTTCAAACGACGCGCGCCCCTGATCTCCAGCCAACTCGAACCTGAATCCGAGGGTTCTGATCGAAGCGATAACCGAAATCAACAACAACCAGTTCTAAATGGACAGGTACAAAGCATTGCACAGAGTGGTGAACAGAAGGCACGTGTGGCAGTTTAAATATGCGATAAATGGTTAAGAGAGTGAGCTACTGGCGACGGACCGAAAGCTTTGCATTGTGAGGTGAATAGAAGGTACGTGTGACAGTTTAAATAAACGAAAAATGTTTAATTAGAAAGTCAACATCTAGGTCCGTGAGAGTCAGGGGGGGTTACTCCATAAAATAATACGTTAATCGTACGATAGTGACGTCCTATGTCAAACCAAATTAGACTTTATTATTATACATTAGTGCTTAATGTTGCTTGACACTGACACGCGGATACGCAGTAATGTGCGTCTGCATACCGCTTTTGGAGTAACCCCCAGCTACTGGCTGACATGTTTCGACTTCACCCAGGTCTTCCTCAGTGTGAATGTGACTAGTTAGGGATAAATGACAGACGTTAGCATGAGGTAATTTGAGTGTTAATAGAAAATATAGGAATGCGGTACGTCGCTAATAATGAAATAGGAAAAAGATACGAAAGAACGCAGAAGGTATCCGAGCGGCAATTTTAGGAGGTAAATTTTCGAACTTTAAAATTCGATAATTTAAATTGTGTATGGAAATCACAAATCCTTGCATTGTGGTTCAATCGAGAGTCTAAAAGAATAATCAAACAATAAGGAGAAAATAAATCATTATGTATCTATTAACAATAGATAAGTATCAGATCACGACTCGTCTAATTTGTGATTTTCGTGAGTCATATAACATATAGATTAGTCGCCAGAAGCTCTCTTGAAGTCATCAAAGGACCTACCAACCTTTAATTGAAAATTGTTAGGATATAGAAACGAATATAAAGATCGGCTCGAAAGAAGTCGTATTCAGAGCCGTAATATAATTCTTAAAAAAAAGTAAACCAATTATGTAGTTGTTTACAAAAAGGTAGATTGCAATTACAATATGTTATGATGATATTTAGTGCGATTTTTGCCGCTTTTCGAGAGTAAAGTTGTAAAGTTAGCTCTGTTCATAAATGCAATGCTTAGCTTCGATCAGAATCTTCGGAGACGCAATTATTGTTGCTATAATTTATTGCATATGATTTTTTTATTGGTATAATATAGATGATATGTTTACCTTATTGTTATTTTGATGTTTTCCTATTAAAAATTGTATACAATTTGCAGATTAATTGTGTGCAAAAGTTAATCATATCAAGAAAAGAAGTGACTTATTTATTATTAGAAATCTGCTTATTTTGTGTTCGAACATTTATTTAAAAAAATTTTTACTAAAATTAGAATCGAATTATTTTTCGATTTGCACAAGTAGACAGCGCTTTATATTAAACAAACGTAACATGGTTAAAATCTTCAAAAAATGGGAACAGTAGTTCCAAAAATAAAATTAATTGTATGCACATTAAAAAAATAACAATCAAGTTGTTATGCAGATTATTGGAAAAACATCTTCATTTTATGAGCTTTCTAAAGAGGTATAAAAATCTTGACTGAGTTGCTTTATCAAATTTATCTTAAAAATCACGATTTTGTTTTCTTTCATGTTGCCACATTTACATTATGTACTTATCTGATGCGCTTATAGCAACAATAATGCGTCAAAAGGTGTATTGTATGTATTGACACATACGTTTTATATAGAAAATGTTACGGCTTTAGGGTAGCATTAAGTAATGAAATCGTCTCCTTCGTCAAAATATCCTTTACTTAAAATGAAATAGTGTTTTAAAATTAATTTCTGTTTATTAACTTGAAACTGTTTAATTAGTTGTTATATCAAAATTTATTTCAACCGTACTTTTAATTTCCTGATATCTTTTTTCATAAAATTCAAATATATGTCGTTACCTTTAAAAACTAAAGCTAACATATTTGAAAATATATATGGTTCGTTTTGAGAGAAGGAAATTTTGAATAAAGCACAATTTTATGCGAAGAGACGAATAAAATAAGCTTTAAGATAATTAATTTAATATGATATTTCATAATTTCCGTGTGTGAATATTATCCTTTATAATTTATTAATTTTTCTTTCATTATTATTGTAATAATAACTTATTAATAACTGTAAGATGTACATTTTATATTCATTTTCATAAATTGGTAAAGAATGAAATGTAAATACGTGAACGGCCAGCGTCCACTGCCAGTGATTGTAATGTATGTATATAGAGAGAGGTTTGGCGGTAAGGTGTAAAGATAGGGAATAGGAATAAATTAATATTGACATTAGGGAGTGCCTCCGCTGCCGGCGCTGGTATAACACGATCTGTGTCTGTGTTACTTTCGCCCTTAGCTTGAGTCGCTCGCTCGCTCGTGTTTTGGTCACAGAAAACCTAACGAACCTAACCTACACTTCACGGCAAATTTTGAGTGCTGGCGCCGGCAGCCGGTGTTTTAAATCTCGGCTGCCGGCAGTATAACCGCCAGGTCCTAATAGTGATATTTTTAGAAGCAGCGGCAGCGGAGGCACTCTATAAATTACCCAATAAATTGGCAAGTTGTGAAGTTTATTTTCGAAATGATACATTTATTTTTTTGTAATATTTTGACCATATATTCACATTTATTTTCTGGACAATTATAAAACGAGTATATTGTGATTCAATGAAATTGGTACTTCGTATAATAAGTACCTGCATATTAAATTGACCTCTTTCTCAAAACTGTTAAATTTAAAATTTTAGAGATGAAATAATGAGGGTTTTCGAAAATATGGGACACCAGATGGCAACACAGTGAAGTCTGAAATAAGCTGCTGTTATTGCATACAATACCTGGGCGACCGAGCTTTGCTCGGTTACATCTCAAACATTAACAATTTTTTTTAAACTTGTCTAAAAACAATGCAAAATAAAAAATTATATATAAACTCAAACATAAAATAAAAAAAAAGTAAGTCACCGAGTGGGATTCGAACCGGTAACACTTTTTCTAGCGGTCGGTATGCTTAACAACTGAGCTAAAATCAAGGCGGTCGGCGCGACGAAATTAGCGACCATATTCTGCGTGGAAAGAAAAACGCATGAAAACTCGAAAACACGCGTTTTCCCAAACATAAAACTAATCTAGATCGATTATTTACTCCCGAAAACCCCCATATACAAATTTTCAGCGAAATCGTTAGAGCCGTTTTCGAGATCACAGAAATTTATAAATATATATATATATACATACAAGAATTGCTCGTTTAAAGGTATAAGATTTATCGGAGCAAAAGAACCTGTCAACTGATGGTCCAATGACAACAGCCGATAAGACCTGACGTCACTGTGTTGCCACCTAGTCTTACATATTTTTGACAATCCTTATTCAATTTAAGAACTGAACATAAGAAGAACCACGTAGTTCTCATGGGCCTGTGTGTATAATAAGACTTGTCTCGAATTTGGCATGGCATTGGTGAGAGAATGTGCATGTAATTTACCCGACCAAAAATTAACAAATGTCCTTTAGTGGATTCTTTGGAGAAACTACTGTGCCATTTTGTCTTTGTAGTTTCTTCGAAGTACTATAACAACAATTAAGGCAGAAATTCTACGAGTTACTGGAGCTTTTCTACGCACAAAAGTCAAAAGTGGTCGTTTTTCACAAATGTGCGTAGAAAAGCTTCAAGTTCACACTTTAAACTATAAACAGTGGTTTAAAAAAATACTTTAAGGGGCTATCTAGAGCTTGGTCAAGACACAATTTTAAATGATATCTCCGTTTCCTTTAAAATGATATATTTCAAATTGGGGCAGCGATGGACTCCGGAAAATTCAGGTATGACCTAAGACAACGCCTGAGAGTGAACATTACTTAAGTACATGTGTACTTTTAAAAGGTCGGACTTTAGTATACTTTGTTTCGCATAATAATCTTCATCACATAATGATAAAACATTTTTTTTATTTATAAAATTTTATTTATTAACTTTTTGTTTACAAATCCTATAATGTACGCACAAATTCATGAATTGATATAACATTTAAGTAAAATAAAAATATTAATAATATTATTCATTAGTGATATACATAGTAGTTGTTTAAATAGTTTATTTAAATAATGTTAAAATTTACATATTTAGGAACATAGTATTTCCTCTTAGTCGAAAACGTTTCTAAGTAAAAAAAAATTCAATTTGCATTTAATTTATTAAGTATACATATAATATGTTTGTATACATGCATTGTCGACTGATATCTTTGGTTTAAATTGTAACGAAAGGTACTTATGACAGCAAATGTACCTATATTTTCAAGTCGCTAGATTAAATTTAGCTAGGAATATCTTTGTCACCCTGTTTAATATATCTAAATGTCTTGTTAACTAAATAAATCGGCCAAGTGCGTGTCGGGCCACGCTCAGAGTAGAGTTTCGAGGTTACAATATGAAAATGAAAACTTTTAGGTTTATCAATATGATATTGGGATTAAAAACATTTTTTTTGGTGAATAATGTCTCAATTTTACGACTACTGTGAATTCTATCAACATTTTTTGCAATTTGTAGTCATAAAGTTGCCTTTGTTTTTCATATTTATTAGTATTTATTGTACTGTACATACTAGTTTGAACTTTTCTGATGATAGGTTAGTGATTTTTTTTAATTTTTAATTAATTAATTTCTTCTTACTTTTTCTATTATATATTGCCGTTTCTAATTAAAATATTTATAGTAATATTTATTTGCCAAAATTAAAATTGTAAGTTTACAATTTGTTTTAACTTAGAGCTAATGAATTATTAATGTCTTGTACATAGTATTTTTCATTTAAATAATATTATTGCTTAATTTTAATTTGACTAGTACATATCTCAATATTTAAACTCATTTTAATTTTGTACCAATTTAACTACTAGGTGCAGTTCTTAAGACATAAGCGTCGTTTTTTGACTAACTACTTTTGGCGCTCATTAACACATGCAGAGCTAAGCTTATGCCTCGAAGACTCTACCTAATGATAAAATATTGATTTTACTTGTAAAGTCTGACCGGCAAAATAATTTACCTCGCCGTATTTAGAAAGTTCTAAAACTTACGGGTCCCCCGACCCTAGACCAAAATACAACTTTCCATACAAACGTAGTCTACGTTTTATTTCAAAACGACATGTCCGATTTGGGCAAAATTTTGTAATTTCAAAGATATTGCAATTATCTAGGTTTATAACTAGTTTCCTACAGTAAAAATATGAACTTGAAATAGAATATAGTGTTTTATATCATTTTTGACCATTAGTATGGGAAACTTCTAAATCGTTATATTTTCTTTCCAGTTCATAATTTTACCATAGGAAACCAGTTAAAACCCTAGATAATTGCAATTTCTTTACAATTACCAATTTTTACCGGAATCTGACATGTGGTTTCAAAATTAAACGTAGACTACGTTTGTATGGAGAAGTCTAGGGTCGGGGGACTCTTAAATAACTTCATAACACGGGTATTATAAAAATGAGTTAACGGGTTACTCACGTATAGAGTCAGCTACTGCCGACATGTTTCGACCTCATCCGGAGGCCTGTAGTCATATTCGATGAAGACCTCCGGATGAGGTCGAAACATCGGCAGTAGCTGACTCTATACGTGAGTAACCCGTTAACTCATTTTTATAATGTTTGTGTCTCACGTTAGTTTTAACCTATCGTATGCCGTTGTGTAGAGATCTACGCGAGAATGCATTGTTTAACTATTGTGTCTGATATACCGGCGTAATAGGGGTTAATAAAAAAAAAAAACATAACACGGATTTTAAATCCGTGGTGCTGACCTAATAGGTTTTTAATTTTACTAGTCGGGCTTTAAGACCTTCCTAGACATTTCAATACAAAAGTACTCTTTCTGGTTCATATTTTGACTGTAAAAAACCAGTTAAAATCCTAGATAAGATAAGTATATGCAATTTCTTTGTCGAAAAATGACGTGTCCTTTCGAAATAAAAGCCAGATTCCATTTGTATGGAAAAGTCCAGGGTAAGGCTGCGTTTCCACTGAAGCGGAGCAGAGCGGAGAGGAGAGAAATTGACCAATCACAATGCTCGAAATCTCCGCTCCGCTTCAATTAAAACAGCGGAGCGGAGATTTCGAGCATTGTGATTGGTCAATTTCTCTCCGCTCTGCTCCGCTTCAGTGGAAACGCAGCCTAAGGCGTGTATAGAATTTGTGTGACTGTTGGTATGATATTAAAGTTGGGCTATATCTATAGCACAGAACAGCACTTTTCTATGCTGGTATCCTTTTCTGTCGCTTAGAACCGTCATTCGCGAAGCGATAGAGAGCGACGGAACGCTTCATTGTGAAGCGTTCCGTCGCTTTCTCACTCAAGCGAATAACGCGAAGCGATAGAGAGAGCGACGGAATGCTACATTATAAAGCGTTCCGTCGCTTCCTCACACTAGCGATTGACGCAAAGCGAGAGAGAGCTACGGAACATACATACATACATACATACTATCACGTCTTTATCCCTAATGGGGCAGACAGAGCATTTTGGGTCTTGCGGTTCTATGCAGAGCCCAGGGCCGCAAGACCCAAAAGCCTCTTAGCGTCATGGTGGGCGAGAAGATGGAAAAGCAATCAATACAGTGATGGGTTGCTAGCCGCATCGCCTGTTAACATGATTTGCATTTTTGCCCATTCCCTCGATCGGCTTTTACGATCTGCGTGGGAAGAGAAGCAGCTGGTACATTCTAAGTTTTTTTTTATTTCTCCCAGACCAGCATGAGCGACGGAACGCTTTATTATAAAGCGTTCCGTCGCTTTCTCTCGCTCTAGCGAAAAGTTGTTCTGAGCGACAGGTTCTGTGCTCATAGATTTAGCCCAACCCTAAAAGAGTAGCTGTAAATTTGAATATTGCTAGTTTTATAAAGTATTACTAGGAGAATAAAAGTGTTTTGATGCTGAAAACTATCCGTTGCTAGATTTTTACATTTTGACACAGAATTTGTAAATGTTTTGTAACAGGTTTTACAGATTTGTAACAATAGATAGTTTTTTATTATAAAGATTTGTGCAATACACTCATTGTTTTATTTAGAGAACGAAACATGTCGGCAGTAGCTGACTCTGTACGTGAGTAACCCGTTCTCTAAATAAAACAAAGATTTGTGCAGTTAGTAAAGTTAGTCGTTCTTACTTTCAAATGTTTAAAGTAAAGGTATCCAAAAACTACTTGTCTACATAAAGCGGAAACGATAATTATATTGATTTTGTTAAAAAAAAGAAAACCAATGGCAACGTCATTCTTTTTGTTGTTATAAGTAGGTAATTTATTTTTGATATTTTTGGTATTACACGATAATCGCAAAAAACCGCTTAAAAATTAAGGCATAATAAAAGAAAACTCCATCAAAACTCGAAATAAAAGTATTTTTTTTTTAATTTAACGCCGCCGATAGAAATCCACCAGAAACAAAAATGTAACCATGACTGGATTTCGGAATACTTTTGTTTTTGGGTGGCTTGCTTAAGCTTTGGTTTACATCAATAGCGGTGCTGGTATGACGGTCACAAAAAACAGTAAATGACGTCACTAATCCTCATATTTATAAGAATCTGCCCTCGTAAATCAGTCATATGCATAGTGAATATGCTACCGATTTGAGTGCTAGCATTTTTACGCAACTTACAAAAAAACATGCTTCTTAAATCAGTAGCGTTACTTAACATAACTGATTCAACGGTTGCAGATTGTTTATGAATAGATAGAACGATAGAACGTATATGTAAGAAATTATTTAACGAGAGCAGATAGTTTATAAATAGATACAACGATAGAACGTTTATGTAAACAATATGTCGTGGTTTAAAATTTAACGTTTTTACACGTAACGACAAACAGCGGGACCTCAATTTTGTATGAAGGCCGCCCTTTCAGAGCTTCTCGAGTGAAAAGGCTGTATAATTATAATACATTTAACCAGTGTTTGGCTACGGGGACTTCCCGTCATTTGTTTCTCATTGATCGTTCTGGTATGCACTCGGGGAGCGGTAGATTTTTGAAACGCATGCCATTGGGCACGCATGCGGGTAACCGAGAGATACGAAAATCTCTCGCACTATCACCATCTCACGCATGTGGGGAGCCGTTTTCACTAGTCGAAAGAGTAATGTACAGTCGATGTGTGAGGCTCCGCAGTTGGCGTAACGACCACTGTATCGGCTTATGGCTTTTATTGGTCGCTAGCCCGCGTAAGGGGAGTCCCCGCATAAATCGACTGAGTTATCGACCAATGAAAATGAGCTCTTGCATTATATGCAAGAAGTGGGGCATTTTAAAATGGACAGCACTAGAGATGTGCCGTTGCCGGCAACATTGGCAACATTGAGAATATTGCCGGCAACGCTGCCGGCAAGATTGCCGGAAGTGGCAATTTTGGGGAATATTGCCTAAATATTGAGAATATTAGATATATTGATTTAAAAAACTCATTAAATAAATGTATCTAAGCGTATTATATGAGACATCTTAAAAAAATATAGATCCTACATATAAACTGCCAATGTTCCCGGCAAATTACTGGCAATATTGCCGGCAAAATTCCCTGTAAATTGCCGGTACATACAGATTTGTCAATATAACTTGTCTTAGGCGAGAAATAATTACTATTTTAAGTAGTTAATCTGAAAAAATAAACCGGCCAAGTGTGAGTCAGTCGCCCATTGAGGGTTCCGTTACATAAAAAACTTGCAAACTTATATTTGCAGACAAGTTCATACGCTTAGTACTAACTTGACTATACGTACCTTTGCTTTATGTTGTGTTGGGACCAACGGCTTAACGTGCCTTCCGAAGCACGGAGGGTCTCAAGAAATTTTATGCCACTTGTGGTGACCCATCCAAATGCAGACCAGGGTTGTTGCTGATACAACAACTTCGACATCCGCAGATGCGGATTATTAAAGGTTCACATTCGCTAATGCGGATGCGAATACGAAGTTTTTTTACATATTTCAATTAGTACCTACAGAAATAACGGTGACTTAAGTTTTTTTGACCGGAAATTTAAAAAAATTTTTAGGTGTATAGACTTGCCTCATAGAATTACGAGCAAGGGGTTAAAGAGTTCACAGTTCAGGGCGAAATACTAGTTACAATATGTTTGAAAATGTATATCATTCAAGTAGTTTGCCCCGATGTAGGTATATCATTCTAGTAGTTTGACCTAAACCACAGAATTAATAATAGTATTACATACAGAACGGAAACTCGCACCGTCCCCCGCAATCTGGTGTCCCCGCAACCCTTCCCCCGTTATTGTGAGGTGTAAGTGGCAGTAAAACAGGGTTATTGGTAGTCGCACGTTGACATAACGCGAGTCACTTAGGATTATTGAATTGTAATGGTGAGAAACTGCGCACATTATCATTGTTAATCGACGGAAAACAATAAATAACGAAAATTTTATAGATTTCCGAGTGATGAAAACAGGTAAGCAAAGCAACCAATTCTGTGGTGGCAACCTTGATTGTTTAACTCACACATTTGTCGTGTGCACGGACGGATTGTTTCGTTTGTACTAGTACTAGGTACGAGTATATATGCTGCTCCGTTTGTATGAAGAGCCATACCTGTGCCTAAACTATGAACTAGCAAATCCCATATCCTGGCAACCCCTTGACTAAATATTCTATTTAATACTTTTGCCTACTAAATTTTATTTTCGATTTTCGATCTACTAAATTTCGAATAAACATACATGTATTTTATACATGTATGTTTGTTCGATAACTCGTACAAACGCCAGATTATTTATATAGACTCGGAGAACAGCTTCGCTCGCTTCACTCACTTCGCTCGCTCGTTCTATTTTGGAATCACAACAATATAGTATATAACTTTTAGCTGCTACGGGATCAGCTCTCTTCGCAGAGTTAAACCATTTTTTTCGCATTTTTTAAATCTCGAAGAATTGAAAAAACAGCTTTTCTGGTGTTTTTACCGTGGTACTAGTGCAGTTAATCACAAAACACGATTTTCTTATGAGCAGATTAGCCATTTTATATCTAATGTGTGTGAAATATTCGTCTAGACGCAGAAATACGCACTAACTGGCCAGCCGGTACGAACGCAAGTTGTTCAATGACGTCATCGAAGCGTCACGTAGTAATGGGCCGTTTTTTTGGACATGCCTCAGTTATACGCGGCGTATGTCAGTCAGTTTTAAATTGAACAAGCGAGCAAAGCTAGCGAATTAAGAGTCTACTTGAACAATCCAACGTTTGTATGTATTCGTGTATGTTTATTTGACGATAACTTGAGCATCTTTTATCGGATTCAAGAGTCAAGGGGTTGCCGAAATATGGGTCTCGCGAGTTTACAGTTTTAATTAAACAAGCAAGTGAAGCGAGCCAAGTTCTCCGAGTCTACTTGAACAATCCGGCGTTTGTATTTATGTATGTAAGTATGTATGTTTGTTTAACTATAACTCGATTAATTGTTAAGTTATAAAACATGAGCCGAATCTGTCAAGTGGTTACTAAGTTATGAGGTTAGCGGGTTTACAATTCGGTCGAACTAATAGTTAACTATCCACTTATTAAGTAGATTTTAATTGAAATCCAGGGGCTTTTATTCTCTAAATATGCAGCCGCATTTGCATCCGCATCAGTATGCGAAGCTTTTGCGGATGCTATGCGGCGAGATCTTTAGGGTTCCATATCCAAAGGGTAAAACCAGGATCCTACTTCCCTCGAGGACAAATTTTTCGCAATTAGGCCCGAATTTGCCGGTCCCGTTTTGCCGGGATCCTAATACTAAGACTCCGCTGTCCGTCGGTCTGTCTTTCCATGCGTCTGTCTGTCTGTCTGTCTGTAACCAGGCTGTATCTCATGAACCGTGATAGCTAGACAGCTGACATTTTTACAAATGATGTATTTCTTTTGCCGCTATAACAACAAATACTAAAAACAGAATAAAATAAATATTTAAGGGGGGCTCCCACACAAAAAACGTGATTTTTTTAGCGTTTATAGCTCAATATCAATAACGGCAACAGTTAGAGGCTTGAAATATTCACAGAATATTTAGTTGTATATGCGCAATAAAAATACATAATTAAATTAAAATAAAATAAATATTTAAGGGGAGCTCCCATACAACAAATATGATTTTTTATAGATAATGGTACGGAACCCTGCGATCGCGAGTCCAACTTATACCTAGGCGGTTATTTCTTAATAAATTTTAAGTTTATTTACAAAATAATCAGAATTTTTAAATAATAAAGCAATTTAAGTGGATCGGCAATATTGCCAATGTTCCCGGCAAAATGGAAATTTGCCGGCAATGGCAAGATTGGGAATATTGCCGGCAACGGGGAATTTGCCGCTCGGCACATCTCTAGACAGCACCGCTTTTGAAGGAAACCAACTTATCGGCATTTTCAAAGCGTCAAATTTTTGCGGAATTTAGTAGCTACTTACCTATTTTTGTACGCGTGGAGCAGAGCGACGAATGTTAACTTAATGTGTAAAGGTAGATTAAATGTTAATTATTTTTAAGTCCTGTATTGATGTACTGTATTGTATATAAAGAATGTGGAAATGGATTTTGTTTTTTATTTTATCATCAATCATTAAGACCTGATGTGTTTTATTTAGTCTTCACTGCAGGAGCATGACATTCTCTGTACTGCTAGAGCCAAACTTTGCCAGAGTAGCCAGATGATTTGGCCTACATTCTACGTTGACCAAAAGAGTTTAAGAGGTCTCATTGATTTATTAAGCTTTAGGTAATCTTTATTTTAACCCTTTCACCGCGAGCGTCGTATATTTCCGACCAAAAACCACTGTTCGTATAGCAAATATCTAAAGTATCCTCTCTCGTCTCTATTTGTTGTATGTTTCTCTCCGGTTTGGTAGTACCATTGACTGTACCTACCACTGATGGTACAACTCAAGTGACATAACTTTGGTATAAGTGACAAACTGGACATAAATTAGTGTCTTAAGTAGTTACGTAGTAGTATTATCATAAAATAAGCCTTTTCACCGCGAAACTTTATATCCAGTTGTCGTGCTTCCAGCGCGACTAGCGCAAGGCATATATAAATCTAAAATAAACACCTACAACCAAAAAGGGATACGGGCAAAACGAGCATTTGTTTTTTCGGAAAGAGGTATCCGCCCGCGAAGTGTGCACGAAAATGCGTATTATCATGTACTCGTAAATGACTACTTATCATCATCTGAGAAAAATTCTTGGAAATAGTTGTCTGCAAATTGTAATTGTATAATTTAAATGTATAGCTTAAGTGTAAATCTGTATTGTAATTGTAACATAGCCCATCAGGCTGGGTAGGGACCAATACTGAACTGGGTTTCTTTCGGCGTAATCTTCCCAGCAGTGGTCGTTCCGAAACGCTAGTAGTTTTTAGCTTCTGCACTAAAAAAAATATTTAAAAAAAATGACCTTCAATAAGAGATAAATTTATCCTACATTGAATAAAATTTTTTGACTTTGACTTTGACTTTGAATGTTTGTCGGATAAATACGACGTTCGCTGTAAAATGGTTAAAATAGTTTTAGTACGAGTTTATTTGGTTAGACCCTAAATATAATTGACTGTAAACTTACCTACTCAATAAAACAAAGCAAACCTCACCAGTTGACAGCGAGACAGCGGCGAGGCAGCCCTGGCGGCGTTCTTTGATGTTTTGTTGCGGCCGGTTAGGGCAGCGGTATGTGGGGTTGACAGATTGAGATTATACGCTGTTCTACCTGCAGCGGTGCACTTATTCTAATTTCCAGTTGATTTTTCTAACAAATAAAGGGTTTATCAAAATATAGGTACCTACTTACTGACACTGTTGCAGTCCATTATACTGACCACCTTATATGTAAAATAATTTTGGGCCTGTTGACCGATCAGTTGGTCAGTTTGTATGGGAAACAAAAAAAAATATTCTGTATATTTTTAATATTTAATTATGTTCCTTGGGGAAAGTTGTTCAGTGTCATGGACTGATTAACCTTTTAACATTCACCGCGAAACTTTTTATATGTGCTATCAGAGCGCGAGGCATAGTGAATCGAAAATAAATACCTACAACAAATAGGGATACGAGCAGAGCAGTGGTTTTTGGTCGAAAAACGGAAATACATAAACGACGTTCGCGAAATAGGCACAAAAATTTTTGTCAGATTAATCCGACGTTCGCGGTGAAAGGGTTAAAATACCTTGTTTCAGTAAGTATATTTTGTTAGACCTACCGAGTATGTATGTATATATGGTCTAATAAAATAAACTATTAATAATAGGGATACTTTTACTTATAATTTTGATTCCTTTTTAGGGTTCCGTAGCCAAATGGCAAAAACGGAACCCTTAAGATTCGTCATGTCTGTCTGTCTGTCCGTCCGTATGTCACAGCCACTTTTTTCAGAAACTATAAGACCTATACTGATGAAACTTGGTAAGTAGATGTATTATGTGAACCGCATTAAGGTTTTGACACAAAAATAGAAAAAAAACAGTAAATTTTGGGGGTTCCCCATACTTAGAACTGAAACTCAAAAATTTATTTTTAATCAAACCCATACGTGTGGGGTATCTATGGATAGGTCTTCAAAAATGATATTGAGGTTTTTAATATCATTTTTTTCTAAACCGAATACTTTGCGCGGGAGACACTTCCAAAGTGGAAAAAAGTGTGTCCCCCCCCCCCCCCCGTAACTTCTAAAATAAGGGAATTGTAAAACTAAAAAAAAAATACATGATGTTCATTTCCATAAAAACTACCAGCGAAAATTGGTTTGAACGATATCTAGTAAGTAGTTTTTTTTTTAATACGTCATAAATCATAAACGGCAATTTACCTTTCATTCAATCAACTCAAATATAAAAATTTAAAAAAAACATACTACAAGACTTTTATATTATGTTATTTGCTACTACGGAACCCTTCATGGGCGAGTCCGACTCGCACTTGGCCGCTTATTTACCTTCTCGTACCTTACCTGGCCTCGACCGTCATCCCGCTACAACAACCGATCTAAGACTTGTGGCCCTGGGACCTGCGAGTCTCTTCAGCTGCTTAGAGCCGCAAGACCCAAAATCTAATTAGTAAATCATACATACTATCACGTCTTTATTCCTAATGGGGCAGACAGAGCATTTTGGGTCTTGCGGTTCTATGCAGAGCTCAGGGCCGCAAGACCCAAAAGCCACTTTTAGCGTCATGGTGGGCGAGAAGATGGAAAAGCAATCAATACAGTGATGGGTTGCTAGCCGCATCGCCTGTTAAAATGATTCGCATTTTTGCTCATTCCCTCGATCGGCTTTTACGATCTGCGCGGGAAGAAGCAGCTGGTACATTCTAAGTTTTTTCGTTTCTCCCAGACCAGCATGGAAGTAGTAAATCATATTAAAGAATAAAGGATTTTTCTTTCCAATACCTAATATTTTATCTTAATTAGCCTCATAATCACAACCAAGCGGTTTTCATCGTTTTTAACTCATCCGATTTTCACAATAGATACTTTTTCGGAAACTATCCGAGTTTTCGAAAAATCGAGATCTCGTAATTTTAAGTAATTTCTAATCACGCGAAGATCTCGAATTTGCATTAAGTAGTACTTAGAGGTAAATTTTTCAAAAGTTTCACCCTCATCGGTCAAGTGAGCTTTACAAAGAACATAACTGCACGCCTTATCGGGCACCGAGAGACTGCCTTTTTGCCTCGTGCGTGGTCGAGCTAGATAGGTACTTAGATATCAGCATAGGTAGGTACTTAAGAGAGTATCTCGCTTAGGTATTGTTAGTTCTATAGCATATTGCTAGAAGTATAAAAAACTCCCGGAGTTGTGACGTGTGGTTTCCGCTCTAGTAACTTATCAACATCATCATATCAGCCACTGGAAGTCTACTGCTGGACATGGCCTTCCCCAAAGATTTCCAAAACGACCGATCGGAAGCGACCTGCATTCAGCGTATTCCTGCAACCTTGCACAGGTCGTCTGACTAGCAGGTGGGTGTCCTACGCTGCACTTGCCGGTACGTGGCCGCCATTCGAGAATCTTTCTGCCCCAAACCTAATAGTACTTACCTAATAGTCACAGTAAAAAAAAACTATTTAGGATAAATACTTAATTCATCCCTTTGTAATTTTATTTTAATGCCAAAGCTACAAACCACTAGCGTTTCGGAACGATCGCTACTGGTAAGAACGCCAAGAAAACCCAGTTCAGTACGTATAGTACGACCCCTGCATCTAATTGGTAAGAGGCGAGTAAAGGACAGGAAAAAGACAAACATCTCGTGCTAAAACTGCATGTCCGTTGACAGCCCGAATTAAAAATAAAAAAAAACAGAAAATGCGTCATTTTTGCAATCTGCAAGATTTTTGGCAATTGTGTGCTGTTGTGACTTTGTGTTTGTCACATTCACAATCACAATACCTACGCGACGGCTCGAACGTGAAGTTATCAGGTTATCCATCACTGAATCATTGAACTGTTATTTAAAAGGTGGTTTGGCGTGACGGGACGCGACACGTACTTACCTACCTAAGTACGAGAAAAAATCTCGGACTAAGCAAAAATCCCACGTGGAATGTCGTCGCTGAGCCACTCGTTACACCTGGGCCCTCGTAAACGGGGCGTAAAAAATACTTTTCACTTTAGGACTGCTCGTTAAACGCAGGTAAGTCCGTAAATAATTTTATGGACCGCTTTTACTACTCGAAGGTATACTCGACTGACAAACTGCAAAATCACGGCGTTTTTCTTACTATGGAGCTATTGAGGAATCGCGGCGTAAGCATACGCTCGAGATGTACTTACATTTTGCAAGTTTAACTTGTCCGATCCAAAGGGATTTTTTGATAGGTACATACATTTTTGCAGGCAGCGTGTCAAATTGATGATTAAACATAAAATAATCACACTTTTATGACAAAGATACATGCCAAATTAATGTGCAAGCTAGGTGGCATTTATTACAATAAATGTTATTTAAAGAACTCAGTCATGGATAGAAATATAATAAAATAAATACAAATGGTTTTTTCTAACTGTTTTTTATTTATAATAATTTAAAATAACTTAAGAATAAACTCAAAAGGTCATCGCTGTTATTTTGCTTTGCAACAAATATTATACGGGCAGACTATCCAATAATCGTCATTTAGATACTTTCATCCAAGACGTAGGTACGAGTCGCTCAGCACTTCGCAACGTTGGGCGCTTTCGCCGTGAGTTCTAGTACTTATTCTGTGCTTTCGCATCCAAGGCTTATAAAGCTTTGTAGCAGTAGCTAGTTTGGTTTGCTTTGCAAAAAATATATTACAGGCACACATCTTGTTCTCGTTGCTTCGCTGAAGTTCTCGGGACTGCTGTCAATGTCTTCAACTGACGGGCGGTGATGATTGGAGGCCAAAAATTCCTTGACGTTGATATTATTCTGCATTGCAACAAATATTACACATGCAATACAGGCAGACCATCCAACGTGTCGATAGGATTCGTCCAAGCCTTCGCTTCGCCTAATAATCGAACTGCTCGAAGCTTTCGTTCACTGTTCACTTGTTCAGCGCTATTAGAGGCCAGAATTATTTTGCTTTGCAACAAATATTATACAGGCATTACAGACAGACCATCCAATGTGTCGAAAGGATTCGTCCAAGCCTTCTCTTCGCCCAATCGTCGAGTTGCTCGAAGCTTCCGTTCACTGTTCACTTGTTCAGTGCTATTAAACGCCAGAGTTATTTTGCTTTGCAACAAATATTATACAGGCATTACAGACAGACCATCCAATGTGTCGATAGGATTCGTCCAAGCCTTCTCTTCACCCAATCGTCGAGTTGCTCGAAGCTTCCGTTCACTGTTTACTTGTTCAGTGCTATTAAATGCCAGAGTTATTTTGCTTTGCAACAAATATTTTACAGGCATTACAGACAGACCATCCAATGTGTCGATAGGATTCGTCCAAGCCTTCTCTTCGCCCAATCGTCGAGTTGCTCGAAGCTTCCGTTCACTGTTCACTTGTTCAGCGCTATTAAAGGACACAGTTATTTTGCTTTGCAACAAATACTATACAGGCATTACAGGCAGACCATCCAACGTGTCGATAGGATTCGTACAAGCATTAGCTTTGCCCAATCGTCGAGTTGCTCGAAGCTTTTGTTTACTGTTCACTTGTTCAGCGCTATTATAGGCCAGAGTTATTTTGCTTTGCAACAAATATTATACAGGCAAACAGGTTCCTGCGCTGGTACGGACTGCTCTCATAACTAATGTTTTGTTTGCCAACTAGTTTCTTTTCGATGAGCTCTTCTCGGCTTCCATTGGTCACACTTGATTTTCTTTACTGGTGTACTAATATAATCCTTGTTTAATTAAATTGTACTCGCAGGATCAGATCTTAGAAACAATGTCCAAGAAACACACTTTTAAATTAGCTTGGGTGTTTATTCCACGACCATTTACAGTTGACTACAAATTTTCTCTCAAAAGTCCTAATGATAATGTCAAACAATACAAAAGCATTAGCGTGATTATACAAATGCGGCGATTAGCGCCGACCAATCAGCGCGCGGTGATTTGGGCTTATCGCTAATCTGCCTGTATAATCGCTCAAAGTAATAATATAATCTGCCATCGATTGTCTTGTACCTACTTGTACCTAGTACCATTTGTTCAAGATTTGTAATAATAAAAAAATAAGTTTCAAAATACCTTAAATTCCTAATAATGCCTATATTGATACGCTTTTGTAAAGTACAAATTCATACCTACTTGATCCTTTTTTTATTTTTGAAAAGTTTTACTTTTCTTACTTATTTTTTTAACAAACGTAGGTAATCCGACTTTATTTTCTTGATTCTCTTACATCTCCAAAGTTCTTCATCGTATCTTCACCAAATTAATATGGGTCTAACTTATAACTAAACGCTTTCAAATAAAAAAGAATTATCTCAGTCGATTCACATCACAAGTGGCGAAGATATCGTGTAACATACGTACAATAATTTATCAAACCTCAAAACTGACTTCACCCACAAACTTCACATCCGATTTTAATAAAATTTCCATGGGACCACCACAAAAATACTATAATAAAAAACAACAAAAAACCAACCCTTTCTAACAAAAAAAGAATTTTCCAAATCGGTCCAGACGTCTTCGATTAATCAGTTAACATACATAAAAAAATATCGCGACGAATTGATAACCTCCTCCTTGAAGTCGGCTAAAATAAAAAATAAATTATTCGGGTCGAATTGATAACCTCCTTTTTTAAGTTGGTTAAAAATAAGGGCTCTTGGAATGTAAGGGAAAAGTTTTCACAAATTCACAACCCAAGTCGAGTATAGCTCGTCTTTGCTTATGCGGTATTGCGTATTTTTAGTGACCACTTAACGCCCAGTAGTTTGTTATGATACGGAATTTGACACTCGCACCAAAAACACATTTTAATGCCCCCGTCATGTGTTATAAAAAATATGCGTTAAAACACGTTTTAATGCGCGCAAAATAAAACGGGAACGACTCTTTTGATGACGAGCCTTTCCTACCTTACAATGTTGGCTTAAATTATTTGGAATGGAATATTTTACGTAATTTTTTTTGGTAGATTCAGTCTACTATACGGAGAAGATTGAAATGACTAGGCAAGTGTGTAGAAAAATCTAGTAGCACTACTCCGGGCATAGATTTAAGATAAGCAGTAAAAAAATTCTGTCCATGACTCCGGGAGTGCCGACAGAAGTGAAAACTTGGTGTCGGTAATAGTGTCGCGAGTTCAATGGTTCTTTCCATCTCAACATTTTTTTTGTAGAGGGGTAGGGGCTTCTTGGCGAAAATTCTAGATTTTAAAAATTTCAACCCCAAAGCAAAGCAAAAAATTTATAATTTTTTTATTTATATATTTATTTTTATTTTATTTACCATGTTAATTGGACTATTATTGACCAGTGATGTAAGTTTTATGAAAATTGGAAAATTCGCATCTCCCTACAGATAGTCTCATATCAAAGCCAAATTTTGCACACATGTCTGCCCCATCTAATCTAGTGCGCGCATATTTCATGTCATATGAAACTATATGTAGGTAGTATATGTTATGCGTTGGCAACATTTTGAAAATGCAACATTTTGCAAGTTCATTTTTGCAGGCAGCGAGTTAAATTGATGATTAAATAAGTACTTACTTAGTTCCCTGAGAAAAATATGGCAAATAACGAAAAAAAATTTTGACGTCCTTAAAAACTAGATTTTGTGATTTGTATGGGAGATCAAACATTTAGCGTATTTTGCCATGAGTAATTAGGTGTGTTTCTCGTAGGATGTATTTATGTTATAATCTGCTAATACCTAGGTCAAGCCTACACGTGGCTACAACGTTTAGATACTCTTATACGACGACATTATTGAGCGCGCGTTTGCGGCATTTCTTAGTCAGACCATTTTTTAGCCCCGACAACAGAGAGGTATAATGCGTTTGACGCTAATATCTGTCTGTCTATGGCTCGAAAGGCTTGACAATTTTTAATGCGGTTTTTTACGTAAAATCAACTTCCTTTGCGGCGGTTAGCCTATTTGCTGAAATTCAGTCGTCTAAAAGTAAACAGGTGATAACGCTTCAAATTTTGTGATTTACCTGACAAATAATAGACGACGCTACGATAACTACGACGATATCAATATATTATGTAATTCCGCCACTCACATTATTTTTCCGAGCGGGGTTTTTTAATTTCCCTACAGCAAATACAGAAAAAACTGGTCAACATAAAATAATCACACTTTTATTTCTATAGATATCATTCATTTAAGCTTTTTTAGCTTTGTTACACGGACAGTGTCTAATTTATGTGCAAGCTAGGTGGCATTTTTACAATAAATGTTATTTAAAAGAACTCTGTAATGGAAACTCAATGAAATAAATACAAATGGGATTTCTAAATGTTTTTTATTGATAATAATTGAAATTAGATGTTAAGAATTAACTTAATTAAAAGGGACAAATAAAAGTATACATATAATTAAGTATACATGTTATTTTGCTTTGCAACAAACATCATACGGACAGACTATCCACCAATCGTCTATTAGGTATTTTCATTCAAGACGTAGGGTAGGTACGAGTTGCCCGGCGCTTCGCAACGTTGGGCGCTTTTGCGTTCAGTGCTATCAAAGCTTTGTAGCAGTAGCTGGTTTGTTTTGCTTTGCAAATATTTTACAGGCACACACCTAGTTGCTTCGCTGAAGTTCTCGGGACTGCTGTCAATGTCTTATAGGGCAGGGAAGTATGCGTCATCTCCAGATGGATGACATCGGCTTCAACTGTCGGGCGGTGATGATTGGAGGCCAAGATTATTCTACATTGCAACAAAAATTATACATGCATCAAAGGCAGACCATCCAACATGTCGATAGGATTCGTCCAAGCCTTCGCTTCGCAAAATCGTCGAGTTGCTCGAAGCTTTCGTTCACTCTTCACTTGATCAGCGCTATTAGAAGCCAGAGTTATTTTGCTTTGGTACAAATATTACACAGGCATTAAAGGCAGACCATCCAACGTGTCGATAGGATTTGACCAAACTTTTGGTTCGCCCAATGCTCGAGTTGCTCGAAGCTTTCGTTCACTGTTCACTTGTTCAGGGCTATTAAACGCCAGAGTTCTTTTGCTTTGCAACAAATATTATACAGGCATTATAGGCAGACCATCCAACGTGTCGATAGGATTCGTACAAGCATTCGCTTCGCCCAATCGTCGAGTTGCTCGAAGCTTTCGTTCACTGTTCACTTGTTCAGCGCTATTAGAGGCCAGAGTTATTTTGCTTTGCAACAAATATTATACAGGCAAACAAGTTCCTGGGCTGGTACAGACTGCTCTCGTCTAGTTTGCCAGCTAGTTTCTTTTCGATTAGCTCTTCTCGGCTTCCGTAGATTACAATTTCATTGACAAAGATCTTCCTCCTCTGGCCTTCGGTTGCCATCTTGGTTTTCTTCACTGGTACACTAATATAATTCTTGTTTAAATTGCACTCGAAGAAGCAGATCTTAGATTTTTGTCTTTAGAATGTTTTATAAGAAAAGCACTTTGAAATTAACTTGGGTCTTTATTCCTCGACCATTTACAGTTACTACAAATTTACTCTCAAAAGCCCTTTTGATAATTTCAAACAATACAAAAGTACACGTGCGGCAATTTGTGCTAACCAATCAGCGCGCGTTAATTTGGGCTTATCGCTAATTTTCCTGTATAATCGCTCAAAGTAATAATATAATCTGCCATCGATTGTCTTGTACCTACTTGTACAAGACAATCGATGTACCTTGTACCATTTGCTCAAAATGTTATGATTTTATTCTATTTTTTTATCATTAAAAATGATAAAAAAATAAGTTTTAGAATACCTTTAATACCCAATAACACCTATATTAATACGCTTTTGTAAAGTAAAAATTCAGAAGAAAAGCAAAACTGATACATTGACACAAAACGAAAATATAGGTACTTAAAAAAATTAAAGAATGAAGTAGCTACTTAATTCTTTAATTTTTTTAAGGGTTTTACTTATCTTACTTATTTTTTTTAACAAAACGTAGGTAATCCGACTTTATTTTCCTTAAGGAATTTCTTGATTCTCTCACATCTCCAAAGTTCTTCATCGTATCTTCACCAAATTAATATGGGCCCAACTTAGTACTAAAGCCTTTAAAAAAAAAGAATCATCAAAGTCGATTTACATCAGTACGAAGTACATCAGTGGCGAAGATATCGTGTAACATACGTAAAATAGGTACTTCATCAAACTATAAAAACCGACATCATCCCCGAAATTCACAACCGATTTTAATAATATTTCTATGGGACCAACTCGAAAGGGCCGGGTGGTAGTTGAAAACTCGTTTTCAGGCCCCTTTTTTAACTCTTGTATCTAACGCCTCGCAATATATACCAAATCAAGAAAATTATAATGAACGGAGGAGTTCATCATTTAGCTACTGAACCGAGCAGATTTTACTAATAATCAAGGAATAAAGCAAAAAAATAAATAAATAAAATAGCCCAAATTCTGAACTTGCAACTCTGTTTTTTCAATATTTTGAGCGACACGAACATATTTTTTTGTATTATTTAGGTGGCTATTGTAATACCTAAGAGACTGAACCAGCTAGTTTTTTAATTCGTTCTATATTTTTCACAAAAAAAATAAAAAACCTTAAAAAATTGTAAGGAATTCGAACTCCGATCATATTGACGCCCGAATTAAGTTAAGCAAATTTAGCCTTTATTCACGGGGCAACAAGAGCTAGAGTCGTACATCGTGTAAATTGAGTTTGTGTATTCAAGTTGCACCTCGCCTTAAAAAATTTTCATATCGGTCCAGGCGTCTTCTGTCTTCAAAAAAAAAAAATTCGCGATGAATTGATAACCTCCTAGAAGTCGGTTAAAAATAAAAATAAAACATGCAGGTCGAATTAATAACCTCCTTTATTAAATTGGTTAAAAATAAGGACTTTTGGAATGAAAAGGGAAAGTTTTCACAACCCAAGTCGAGTATAGCTCGTCTTTGCTTATGCGGTATTGTGTATTTTTAGTGACCACTTAACGCCCAGTAGTTTGTTATGATACGGAATTTGACACTCGCACCAAAAACGCATTTTAATGCCCCCGTCATGTGTTATAAAAAATATGCGTTAAAACACGTTTTAATGCGCGCAAAATAAAACGGGAACGACTTTTTTGATGACGAGCCTTTCTGCCTTACAATGTTGGATTAAATTATTTGGAATGGAAAATTTTATGTACTTATAGTAAGTTTTTTGGTAGATTCAGTCTGCTATACGAAGAAGATACATTGAAATGACTAGGCAAGTGTCTAAAAAAATCCATTAGCTTTATTCCGGAAGTGCCGACAGAAGTGAAAACTTAGTGTCAGCAACAGTGTTGCGAGTTCAATGGTTTTACCAATATAATTTTTTTTCCGTGCATGCCCAACGTGGTATTGGCTTTTTAAAAATGCGTGGCATTTGTGGCGCACCGAAGGTATCCAGCTCAATTCAACAAATGAACATATTATCTAAAGTGAAAATAGATACATACCTACTTGGGGGTAGAAAGCCTGCAAGTCTAGTAATTTTTAACCGACTTCTAAAAGGGAGGAGATTGTCAATTCGTCGCGATCTTTGATTTTTTTAATGTATGTTCACCGATGATTTGGAAAATTCTTTTTTGTTTGAAAGGGCATACAGTCGTAGAAATTTTATCAAAATCGGTTTTGTGGTTTAAGGCTGAAGCCGGTTTTAAATTTAGATAAATTAAAAACCGGTTTTTTAATCATTAACTACATTTATCTGAAACCTTAACTCAATCTCCCTACAGATAGTCTCATATCAAAGCCAAATTTTGCACACATGTCTGCCCCGTCTAATTTAGTGCGCGCATATTTCATACCCCGCAGATTTATGTCATATGAAACTATATGTAGGTACTATATGTTATGAGTTGGCGACATAAATATGACCTTACGACAGATATACACGTATAAATATCAACCCGACACATTAAAGTGAGATATTGTTGACATAAATATCAACACTGTAATAGATTTTTTGGGTTTAAATATTTTTTTCATTTTTATTTAAAAATATGTCAAATCTACACGTGTTGCAGAGTTTTATCATATTAAAGTATTTATTAAAATAAAATAAAAAGTTGGTAAAAACGTTACATTTTTATCAATATTCGTTTGATATTACCACAGAATTAATTATAGTATGGTATTGCCCTATGTTATAATTATTCTGTTTGTGTTAGGAAGATTATTTTCAGTGCGTACTTAGATATTGACTGTGGGTTCGGTATTATGAGTAACTTATTTATATTATTAGTAATATGTGGTATTCTAAAAGTGTTGAGCTCTGGAAAAACAAATACAACGTGGAAGGGACACAACCGTAATCGGTTAATCAAACCACGGGCTATACTACATCACTTTAGCATAATAAAATTAAAATAACAGTAAAAAAAAAAAAAATTCGACATTCATATACTCGTCTGAAGACGTCTGAACGCTTAAGGCCATACCCAAATTTTCCGGGGTCCAGTGGTGCCGCCATTTAAAATATATCATTTAAAAGGAAACGGAGATATCATTTAAAATTGTGTCTTGGTCAAGTTCTAGATACCCATTTAAAGTATTTTTTTAACTACTTTTTGTAGTTTAAAGTGAGAACGTGAAGCCTTTCGACGCACTATAAACAGTAGTTCATAAAATAGTTTTAAGGGTTATCTAGGGCTTGACCAAGACACAATTTTAAATGATATCTCCGTTTCCTTTCAAATGATTTATTTCAAATGGCGGCGCCACTGGACCCCGGAAAATTTGGGTATGGCCTTAAGTATGAATTGCCATTTTTTTTCTTTTACTGTTATTTTAATTCCATTATACTATATGATCTAGTATAGCCCGTGGTTAGATTTATTGCGGGTGTGTCCCTTCCACGTTATATATCCCGTATGAAGAACTATACGCGACCCGGCCAGCAAAAGTTATTAAGCTTGTGTTAGGTAAGTTAGGTATAATCTGTATTATAATTTTTTTGAACGAAGTTCCTTATCGCGCGGTGCGAAAGGGGGCTAGACGGAAAAAATGAAGACCAAAAGTTGTAACGACACTTTTTGCTATAGTTGTAAGCCGTCATACATATAGTATGCAGTACTTTTACAACTATACACACACACCATTCGATCGTCGCGGCACAAAAGTTCTGTCGGCGCGGACAGTCTGAATACCGTTTGGACGAATGAAATGTAATGGATGGTTGGTAGTCGTCAGGTTTTCATTAGTTGTGGCTTTTACACAAACTAGTAGTGCCTACCTACTTTCTATCACAACATTGCTCTGTGTTTCTCATCAATCGCTCGACGGCAAAGCCACGAAGACAATAGTTCCGTACACACCGCTAGGATTTAATCAAGACGCGATGAAAAATGCCTGCGGAACCCTGACACGGGGGCCCGTGTAGCGATAGCAAAAAATCTCTGGATATTTTTCAAAATTTTTTGGCTACATGTGAAGTTCGATATTAATTTAGAAGGGAGTAACTGGGTACTTATTACTTCTATTGTATTAATTAAAAAGTTACGGGAGATCTTCATTTTAGGGCGTTTCATCATTAACTGCGCTGCTTCGACCCATTATAAGATAAGTATGTTAGTTTTCATCAATCTTCAATGGTGCTGTTTTCAAAATGAAATGCTTTTTTTCGCACATTACCCAAAAGTGACAGTTTTTCGCAAATGTGAGTAGAAAAGCTTCACATTCTTACTTCAAACTGTTAACAGTTCATAAAATACTTTGACGGGTTATCTAGGGCTTGATCAAGACAAAATTCTGATTATATATCCGTTTAATTAAAAAAAAAAAAACAAATGGGGGCAGCCCTGGACCACGAAAAATACAGCCCTATGACATAAATCTTAAATAGTTTCATAGTTTGTATTAAATTGAATCACTTTTAGAACGGAGTTCCTTATCGCACGTTGCGAAAGGGGGCTAGACGGAAAAAATAAAGACCAAAAGTTGTAACGACACTTTCTGCTATAGTTGTAAGCCGTGCGGCGTGCGCGTGTTTCTCTGTCTGTCTTTCTCTCTCGAAATTCGTTCCATCCCAGGTAGCATTTATACGTCATTATGACGTCTGTTTACGGTACTGCTCGACGTAAGAGACGTCATGTCTTGACGTCGGGGGGTCCCAACAGATGACGTCAATTTGTCACAGCCTCAAGACGTCAGTTTATAGACGTTAGAGAGACGTCAGTTTACAGACGTTAGAGAGACGTCATATAGGGACGTTACTGGGCCGTACATATTAGGGCAGCCACTGACGTTTGAGTGACGTCATATACTGAATTCATAGGGACGTTACTGGGCCGTACATATTAGGGCAGCCACTGACGTTATACACAAACGCTACTAAGACATACAAGTCAGGAGTAGGACCTACGGGAGCTCATGATATGTACAGTGTATCTTGGGTGTCGCTACCGTCGCACACCGATATGGAAATTAAACCACACACTACTGCTGAACTCGATTAATTGGAAATATGCACCAAGTAATAAGAATGTACATAAAAGAAACCATAACCAGTTTTAATTTTGAACAGCGCCATCTAGGAATTTTCTAAGAAACTAACACTTGCATACAATATTACTCAAAATAAAAGGTTTTATGGTTATGATTAGAACTATTACCTAATGCTTTTTACGTCTTAATTTTTTACGGAATGGACGAAGTCTAAAACTGCCTAATTTAGAGGAAATAAAATTAATTAACAAAGACTACACGAATTTGGACAGCGGGTATTATATAGATTGTAAGAACACACTTACAGCTGATATCGTTAGCATGGCAATATGCTCCTCTTAGGTAGTTTGGGTGGGTAGTTTGTTAAAAAGAGAACCGCCCTGGCTATTGAGTAAAATAACGTGCTGGCAAAACTGGCACTAAAGCCTGAGCTGCGCAATTAAGCTCTACGACGGTTCTAAGTAATTGGTCAGGGGCCCTAGATCAAAAGACTACGGTACGTGTTATATTCTATCCCTTTTCACTCCATCTCGCAAATCCTTACGCGTGATAGTAGGAACGAATTTAGTGCTTAGCATGTAGCATTTACGTTTGCAGGCATCTTACCTACGTATCTTGAAGAGACTCAAGAACTTTTATGGATGAAACTAAAAAAAGACAATGTAAGTAGTATAATCTATATTTAAGATGCAATAAAGGACAGTGGGAGACAATTGCCAGAACAATGATACAGAGACCATGTTTTTTAAGACCATAGACTTAAGGACATGGAAAAATGATTTAAACCGTACTTTTACTTAAACTTAACAGGTGGCCAACTTCACAATGCCTTGTCGTCTACCACCGATTCGGTTCCGCTGTTTTTTTCACTTAATTGTATCACTGAGTACATGTTACTCTTACCTTAAAAGTCTTGAACAATAAAACGTCCACGTTGGGACGAATATGGTAGGTACTTACGTCCATATACTGACCCTAAATTTACTTCAGTAAAACGTCCTCGTGGCGTCGTATATGGTACGTCCTGATATTGACCCTAAATATACGTCAGTAAGACGTACACTTTGTGGCGAATATGGTACGTCCAAAAACTGACCCTAAATAGACGTCAGCAAAACGTCCTCTTGGCGGCGTATATGGTACGTCCAGATACTTGCCTTTAATTTGACGTAAATACGACGTCCTGCTCAACGCTGACCCTAAACTGACGTCACTTTAACGTCTGCTCTCGACGAATAAATGACCGACCCTATTATGACCTATAAGTGACGTCGCTTATACGTCGCTGACGTCAGTTTGCTACCTGGGATACGGGTGTCCCTTGACATCTCTCAAGTTATTTAAAATAGTTACGTAGGCTTTATGAGTACGACGTTTTTGCTCACCCTACAGGGGTGGAATTGCAAAGGGTTGCAAGTAATGAGAAGAATGAAAAATGGCCCCGGCAGAATTTATTAAAAACTAGTGGTACGGGATGGGCGTGTTATTTATGGGCCTATAAATACGGCTTTTCGTCAAGATGTGCTATTTATTATAAGATAGTACCGAAATGAGGATTATAAGTAATAATAAAAGTCAAAAATGTTGCTTTTTGAATGAATGATATTTTAAAATATCATAGAACTTAATTAATAAATAACATTCTATTACCGATATATACAATTAATTAAAATTAAACTATAGGAACAAACATTAAAAAATAAAATTAAAATTTACTTAAATGAATTAAATTTAAATAAAAAATTAAAACAAAATAAAATAAAATAAACTAAATATGAAAAATCTCTTCAAATGCATCTGATCGAGGCAAAGTACCCAGGACACTGGCAGCGTTGCCTCGCTGAATGGCCAGGCTAATTCTTTGAGCAAGAAAGCGGCCAGCTCTGAAGTCTCCCTGTTGTATGCAGACAAGTCTTATATTTAGGCTTCTGGGCCCCATGGGCCCAATGTTTCTCAAGTGTCTCAACCGACACCGGTATAAAAATATGGGAATTTGAAGATTATATATATATATATTTTCTCTTTTTAGATGATTCTGCTGTCAGAGCTGCGGCTCTTGGATATATTGGAATAAGAAAATAAATACATAAGAAATAGTATCAAGATATAGTTTTACAAACTAAAACCCGACTACCAACTACGACTACGAGATTCTTGCTGAAAAGTACAGATATTTTTCTCTTACACTCAAAATAAAATTCACATGAAATGTATTCTTCTTATTATTTAAGAGCTAAGCTCTTGTGGGGTGGAGCAACCAATGCCTGCATGAACATATTTGGAAAAAAAAAAATATTATCAAGTCAATCCCTCCCTGGCAATAGTTCGGCAGCTATGGAGGACTGTCCGTTAGTGCATCTCAATGGTACATTAAGGGATAGACCTCCGTAGATGCAGCCATCTCACATTTTAGATAAAAAGGTACTAAAAGGCCTCTTCATGTTGGCTTTGGCCCCATGAACGCCTCAAAGGACCGGGTCCCTATGGACCCGTGGCTGCAAAGTGGACCAACATTATAATTACAGTCGAAAAATAAAATATTTTTTTACATTCCCATACAAATTCCCCAGGCAGCTGCACCTTTCGTATGCGAAAATGCCGATATTTTTTCCTATTTTTGACTGTTCTTTTAATTTCATTATACTATAGTGATCTAGTATAGCCTGTGGTTCCATTTATTACGGGCGGGACATGCCCGTCATACGTTCCACGTTGTATAATGATTACCTAGATTTACCTATGTACCTATCAACCGTAACATGAATCATCCAGCTTTCCACGATCGCTATCGAAAAAGTAACGAAAACCCAAACCCTTTGAATATAATTATCGTCCAATTTAACAGTTATCGTTAAAATCGGTATAATAGGTACCTATCCGTGATGCAGTAACTCAACCACCATAGCCTGATCTCTGAATCAACATTGTTGGTACACTTTTTGCACGGCGTTTGAAGATTGGGAGGTCTCGTTAGGTTGGTTTTGCGTAGCGTGCTAAGATTGTGTGATAGGGACATATTATAAATTGCCCTGTCCGTCCGTCTGTCTGTCACATAGCACGCGATGCAAAAAAGTTGTTATGCGGAGGTAAAGTTGAGTTTACAAATAGTTTGGATGTGGTAAGTGCCTTTGAGAGTAGGGGGGTTACTCCTGTGACTTCCTGTTTCTATGTCGAACCAAATTATAAGTACTTTATCATCATACATTAGTGCTTAAGGGTCCCCCGACCCTAGACCAAAATACAACTTTCCATACAAACGTAGTCTACGTTTTATTTCAAAACGACATGTCCGATTTGGGCAAAATTTTGTATTTTTAAAGATATTGCAATTATCTAGGTTTATAACTAGTTTCCGACGGTAAAAATATGAACTTGAAATAGAATATAGTGTTTTATATCATTTTTGACCATTAGTATGGGAAACTTCTAAATCGTTGTATTTTCTTTCCAGTTCATAATTTTACCATAGGAAACCAGTTATAACCCTAGATAATTGCAATTTCTTTACAATTACCAATTTTTACCGGAATCTGACATGTGGTTTCAAAATTAAACGTAGACTACGTTTGTATGGAGAAGTCTAGGGTAAGGGGACTCTTAAGTGCTTAAGGTTGCTTGACGCGGATACGTAGTAACGTATGTTACACGTGTACATAGGTCCGCCTGTCCTGGTCGTGTCGTGATAATTTTTCAAAACTACACAACCCTATAGTAACCCTTTTAAACAAAAAAAACTATTTTCCAAATTAGTGCAAACGTATTGGAATAATCGGTGAACATAAAAAAAGTTTGCGACGAATTGATATTGTAGGCTAAAGAATCCATATACGATGTAGGATTACTTACCTTTCCCAAGCTTTAATTATACCATATCAACCAGTTTCATGATTTGGCGTTAAAACTACGTCACGTCATAGTAGCTAACTTTGTTGCAAACGGGTAATTATAATTGGTACCGAACTAGCAATAAGTGAACAACTAGTACGTCGGTATCTACTCATTTTAAAAATTAAAACTAGCTTTGGCGATTTGTCTAGAGCACATCGTATAGATCGCCGTATAGGCGCAGAAAAAAGATAAGATATAGGTATTATATGAGTTTTAACAAAATATACTGATTCAGTCCATTATACTGAACAACTTTCCCCAAGGGACCCGTATCGAAATATAAAAAGTAATTTTTGGCCTCCCATATAAGATGGCCGATCAGCTGATCCGAGTTTGTATGGAGAGCCAAAAATGATTTTTCTTATTTCGACATATGTTTCTTGGGGAAAGTTGTTCACTATCACAGTCTGAATTTCAGTTTATTTGTTAGACCTTATATGGGACTAATAAAATATATAATGTTTAACCAAATGTAGGTATATTTTTATTGTTCCTTGGGGAAATTTGTTCAGTATCACAAAATGTAACCTAGCCTTTACATTCTTTTCATTATATTTTGTTAGACCCTATAATAAATTCAATTTTAAATTGTTTTATTTTTCTTTTTATTCAAATTTCAATTGTAATTTTTACCTAAGCTCTTTCATTTGATTTGGTACCACACGATTCAATTTATTTACTCTTAGTTATCTACGTGTTTTGGCCTATAAAGGGCGCCATATTTAATTTATTATGACGTCACACAATCTGTAATCTAGCCGCATCGCCTATATAAATGATTAGCTTTTCGCCCATTCCCTTAATCGGCTTTTACGATCAGCGTTAGAAAAGAAGCAGCTGGTAATTGTGCTGAATCAGGGTTAAATACATTATTCCACTAGTTACACTACCTACGTAGGAACGCCTAAGCCAATAAAAATGTACTTACTCATAGTTATAATAACAGAGGCCTTCTCATATTTAATGCAACATAGTACCTACCATAACATACAAAGCATATACTCCGCACATACTCATATAATATGTTGATATATGCAGCGCCGGTCCAGCGAGCAGCCTGCGGCGTGTTTGCTCCTACCTACTTACTGCTTGCAGTAATGAACACGTACTGGTGTGCTCGAAAGTGCTTGGCATTCAGTAGGTACAATACCTTTACATTATATATGATAAAACGTCAAAACACATACATAAATACATATTTTCACGCCTGTTTCCCATGGGGGTAGGCAGATACTATGGATTTCCACTTACTACGATCCTAAAACGTCAAAAAACTTAAAAAAACACAGATTTCGTTACATTACATAATCTTTGTATGACAAAATGTCATAAAACTAAAAAAAAAACAGAATTCGTGCCTCATACGACTATTGAGGACACATTGATATTGAATCTACGGAATCGAAAGAATATTGTCGCTGTGCGTCGAGAAAGTCGGCATAAGAAAAAGGTTACAAAATAATGGTCCAAGAGCCCAGGGCCGCCAGACGTTACTTATTTTCAAAGTAACAGAATGTATCGTACAGAATAGTGTTAGTGTATACTCTGAAGGTATACATACCTGCTAGCTTGGACCGGCGGCCAATTTACCGGTATCAGGTACTAAAGGTAAATAAAAAAATCTCTCACTTTTTTTAAAGTCTGAGTGATAATTTTTGTATATATTTTACACAATTTTATTAGAAATTTCAAATCAATGTTGCCAGACAGTTTTCGTCGGCGGTAATTTCCGCCCGACGCTTTAAAGTTTGCGAAAAAATAACGTAAGTTTACTTAAAGTCTGAGTCTTGATTTTTAAATATGATATTTCGGAAACTATTTCAGCACAATTCGCAAACAGCCAGACAAATTGTAGCGACCAAATATCCCCCAGACATATCTTAAATCTCGCCTTGAGTATGAGAGTGAGATCATTATTCGTACGCTCAAGCGTTAGATAGATATATATGTGTGTCGATTTCCCCCTCTGTCAGTATACTCTATTTAATATTTAGTCGTATTTAGAGATGGGCGGTGGGTATATACCCAATCTACCCATTTGGAAATATACCCGGTAGATTGGGTAAATACCCGTATCTACCCATTTGGTAGGTAGATTGAATTTTATGAATAATTACTTCACAATTCGTGTCCGAAAGAGTGTGCAAGGGCTCTAAAATGCTTAAAATGCAGGTAGACATCAAATCTGACATTAAAGTATATGAAACCACCATACTAATCATACTTTGAAAGTAGGCTTCTTTGATTTATTATCTTTTTTTTTCTGGGAGGTGCGCAAACACATACTTATAAGTGTTTCAATGAGCAATCAGACATCAAATGCGATGTAAATATATGAGCACCCTCATACGTATATAGAGAGTAGGTATCTTCTTATTAATTAGGAAATATTTAGAAATATTTATTCTACCTATTTCTTTACATATTGTTTTTTATATGTTTACCTTCAGAGTATACACTAACACTATTCTGTACGATACATTCTGTTACTTTGAAAATAAGTAACGTCTGGCGGCCCTGGGCTCTTGCTCTATAACACTACAACGTTGAATGATAATTATTTTATTCTCAGATGAACAAGTATCAATGAACACTTGTCTAGTATGGACATACTTATAAGGTGATTTTGCTGAAATTTTAATTTGCAAACAAAAATAGTGGTCTACTTATTCATCTTCGATTTATCAAGGAACATAATTAAAAACATACATTCGATTTGATAACTTTCTCCTTTTATAAAGTGGGTAAAAAAATGATATAGGTATTGTATTAAAATATTACAAGTTGGTTTGCTACACTTGCACCCCTATTTCAATTTCTCAACACGTCCCAAAGGAAAACTGGTGGTTAATGAATGCATTAGCATTAACTTTGACCCATTGTAATCAATCCATGCAATTGGCTGGTCAAGTAATTTTTAAAAGATCTGATTCGCAATCCTTTTCGAGGAATAGCCTTTAGGAGAAGCTTTCTCTAATCAGATTTTAAATTATGGTCTTACTTATTTAGATATTTGCAAAAATCCCATTGACCTTCATTTTCAAGCAAGGTCAAGCTTATTTGAGGAAGTGATGTCACAATGAAGATTTTTGAAGTGAAAACTTCTTTATTGGCGTTGTGCACTTTTTTTGGAATGGGTAAAAAATGTTAAACTCGCGTCAGGACACGTGACCTGATCGAAAATTCGTAAGACGGCGCAGGGCGCTTGCGCGAATGTTCGTGTGTGTTTATGTTACAGCGTGCTACGCGCATCCATGGATGGTGACAGCTGATGGCTCGACCGTCTGTGTAGTGGCCATACTGCTGTGTATTTGAAGATGATTTTGTTGAAAATGAATTTGGTCATGCTTGTGACATTTGTGACAGACTGTGGTTCAGAAAAGATTGGAAATATTTTAAACTGATAATTAAAGCAATTCGTGCAAAATTATTCCCTAACCATTCCAAAATATCAAAAATGCACAACGTTAATATTCAAGTTTTCACTTCTGCCGGCACTCCCAGAGTGCAACCCGTCGTTTTTTTTTAGGTAATGTTGGCAATTTCCACTTTCAGTACTGTACCGTGTTTCAAAAATGGCGCTTCAGCGCCATTTTTGAAACTCGGTATTACCTAAACGACTGGTTATTCCATATAAAAACCGTTCGTTTAGTGATTCCACGTTTCAAAAATGGTACCACTGTATTATATGTTCAACACAACAACTTTACAACAACCAACATAACAACGGTAATTTAAACAGTAGACATTGATAGTTGACAGATGTCATTGTTTTTTTTACTGCAGGCATAGGAAAAATGTAAATTTCAATTGATGTGAGTCGTCACTTCCGGTGTAATGTTTAAAATTAAATAAAAAAATCCTGATAGCGCGTAGATTTTTTTTATTCAAATTATTTCCTTAAAATGGTCTATATTTTCGATTAAAGGCATCTTTAACACTTTTATATATTTTAGTTGACTATGACTACCCAATTAAATTTAAAAAATGATCGCCTTTTTTTGCATGAACCACTTGTGCACTCGCCAGTACCGGCCGGTGATAAACAAACATACTAGCAACGTTATGCCTGCATTTAATTATTCCGCAAAAAGGGGTGGAATGAAAAACAATAGATTATTCTGGAGGGATGCAGGGGATGGAAATAATTCTAATGTTTCCGAGTCGTGGCTTAGAGGAATGTTACTGGCAAAAAATATACTTTTACCTGTAAGTATGATTAAATGCCGTGTGGTTTCCGGCAGAGTAGAATAGGACCATTCCAAGTCCTCCCGTGGTTGTCGTAGATGGTGACTTAGGAAATACAAGCTAAACAAAGCTTACAAAAGTTATAAACACCAATGAGACCTCTCAAACACATCTAGCCGTGGCAACAGTGGAGACTAAAAAGACCTGATGATGATGATGATGAAACAAATTTTCTTTCGTACTTTCTTTAGGCTCAAGGTTTGCCAATATTTGTCAAAAATGTTGGATTATGGAAGCCAATGAAAGACGAAATTAAATATAATATGACTGTTTATTTCACTGTTAAATTGAAAGGTGTGTTTTATGTGCGGCAACGCTTGGTTCAGACAAGGGCCGGGAACTCACTAAGTTCTGAGGGAGCCTAGATGTACCTCTATGTAACTCGGACTTCGATATTAAAGACTCTTTGTTTAATATATAAACAACCTGACTGAAAGGGACAGACTTCCTGAAGTTAGAGAGAGACAAATTTATTTTTGTATATTCCAACAAGAAATGCCTATATTCGCCGGGTATCTAGAGCAGTCTCACATGTCTTTTACTTCATTAATTGTTTTTTATTAGTTGATACCTTAGCCCTAGTTTTACTTACTGAGTGTATTTTTTTGTCGTGATATAAAATGTATGCCTAAAAACGCGACTAAAATAACCAGCCAAGCGACAGTCGGACTCACACACAGGGTTCCGTACCATTATAAAAAATCACGTTTGTTGTATGGAAGCCCTGATTTATTTTATTCTGTTTTTAGTAGGTATAAGTATTTGTTTCTATAGCGGCAACAGAAATACGTCATCTATGAAAATTTCAGCTGCCTAGTTCATGAGATACATACCTTAAGACCTACAGACGCACAGACAGACGGACGGATAGACAGACGGACAGCGGAGTCTTAGTAATAGGGTCCCGTTTTTACCCTTCGGGTACGGAACCCTAAAAACGACGGCTCCGAACAAATGGTCGGTACATTTGGTTTTCCGAAGTAACTAAGAAGAAAACTAATCTCCACAAGTTACTGTTACAGCCACCATTCCCATTTAACACCTGGTTATTCTAACTCCCAACTACTACAAAGTGTAAAGTGATAAATGATAATGTTTACTGCGAGCTACAGGTTTTATTTCCGGGCACGTGTGTTTGGGCTTGTAATTTCATGCTCACACACACTATCACGTTTTTAGTGGATTTCGTAAGAGGCGAATAAAGGAATAAGCAAACTTTAACTTTTTTACAAGCTTTTATTTATTTTTTTCTGTCCTTTTTAATCAAATCTTGCAAGTTAAATTTGACCCACTTCCCGATTGAGCTGAAATTTTGCACGCATGCGTATATCGCGTGACAATGCAATACTACGATGAAATGGGCTGATCTGATGATGGAGCTGGAAGGTGGTCATGGCATCTCTGTGATAAAACAACATAACCCCACTGAGTTTGGGCTCGATTGATTCGTCTTGAGGAGAACCTCTTTAGGTCATTATGTTGTTGATAAAGAGTTTGCCGTGTGGTTTCCAACAAAGTAGAAAAGAGAAATTCCAAGTCCGTGGATGTCGTAAAAGGCGACATAGGAATACAAGCTAAACATCAATGAGACCTCTTCAAACCGTCTGGCCAGCTAGGAGAGTATAGGCTAAGTCCTCTGGCTGCTCTGGCCAAGTATGGCTCAGAGAGGGTCGTGCTCCTGCAGTGGAGACGAAAAGACCTGATGATGTTGTAGATAAAGGTTTTCTTATTTTTTTTTTAATTATTACTTCTTTATTAGAAGCTTTTGTGTAATTTCAATGTATATCGTATGTAAGTAAGTATGTTTGAGTGTTAGTCTAATTTCAAATTGAGTTGCAAGATTTGACCCTTGAAACCCGGCTAACCGATTTAGCTGAACTTTTGCATACTTGTGTAATTCTTATGGCAAGAAACAGTTTTGACGATAGAGCCGGAAGGTGGCCATAGGAACCCTATAAGCATACGAGACCACCCCATCGAGTTTGAGCATATTGCATTTGTCTTGCAGTACAATACAAGCTCAGACGAATTTTAACTAAAAAAAAATTGTTAAGATTTGAATCTCTTTTTGGAATAAGGAATATTATTTAAAAAAAAACATGTTTAGATTTGAATCTGTTTTTGGAATAAGCAACATTGTGTATCTAGTTCTAAATACGCGTTTATGTAACGCTTACTGAAACTATTTCAAGGATGAATTCAGTCCATGATATAAGAAATAATATTATTCCCTTAAAAATAACCGGGATGGCTGCACACTTTAGTACGGAAATGCCAATTTTTTTAAATTCATTTTTGACTATTATTTTAATTTCATTATATTATAATAGTGGGCAAAAATGCGAAGCATGTTAACAGGCGATGCGGCTAGCAACCCGTCACTGTATTGATTGCTTTTCCATCTTCTCGCCCACCATGGCGCTAAAAGTGGCTTTTGGGTCTTGCGGCCCTGGGCTTGTATAGAACCGCAAGACCCAAAATGCTCTGTCTGCCCCATTAGGGATATAGACGTGATAGTATGTATGTATGTATGTATAATAGTGATCTAGTTTAGCCCGTGGCTTGTTTTTTATTTATTATGCGTATATGGCCCTTCCACGTTGTATGAACCTATATGAAAAAAGCAAGTACATATAAATATCATCTCTATTAGGTAGGTACCTCGATTACGATCTCAATAAACTATAATAGGTACTTGTGGGAACTACTTAAAGCCGTTGATACAGCAATAAAGGTTAAAACCCATTGATAGCTACCATCAATCAACCATGATGGATACCCTTGTATGACTGCGCCGTAATACAAATTCATATCGGGATTTCCCTTATACAACGCATTTATTTTATTTAAATAGCAGTCCCTGTAAATAAATGTGTTTTACAAGGCCACCAAACATAAAGACATGATGTTCTGAAGTAAATAGTCTACATTAGTCCTTTTTAAAAGCTGAAGTTTGGGCAATGACTGTACCTATATTAAAGTATTTTTTCTTTTACAAATTCTTTAAATGTGGAGTTAACCTTGTAACTAGCTACAAGAGATGTTAAAAATTTAAAATGTTATATACATACACTCCAGGCGACATAACTTATCAATAGCATAGCTCTTTATAGCGAAATATAAAACCCATTGTCATAGCGTGTTTTTATTTTTTCCTCTACATCCGTCGTAGGTGGTCCAAATCTATTCAAAATCGCTTCCCTATATTTCTTGGCTGCATCCACGACTACGCATTTGCCGACCGCACAACAAAACCTCGCTTTCCCGCCAAATCAACAAATCTGACAGTTGACACAAAATGGCGCGTGAAAATATAAAAACAATAACTGGGACGGCGGGCGATATGCAAAAATTTAACGAAAATAAAAGGGAATAAATAAAATAATAAAAAATATATAAAAATCCAGTCTTTTTGTTTTCCGCTCGCGGATGGGTCTCGATGTAAAAAAAGCGCCCGCTTCTAGACAGGCCGTCAGCCGCTACGGAGAGAAATGGGCTGCTGAAATTTTTGTTAAGACAGTTGACTTTTTTTTTGTAATAGGTCCTTCTCCTATCACTTTCTCGGTTGCATCCAGTAGCAGATTTACACATTTACTAATGCGGGAAAAACTTGGATATGCCGTGACGTGATGTCACGCGACGTGACGTAAGTATTTCATCTTCTCGAGCCCTTTATATGATGATGATGGGGGAGACGGTCAGTAGCTAGGGTAGGGGAAGGATTCATGTCCAAATTGATTTTGCTGGCCTCTCATCTTGCTGCCTTGGGCACGGGCTCCGACTTGCCCTCCCTAGATTTTTGGCTGGTTGCATCAGGAGGCTCGTTATGCTTTCGGGCTTTTTCCTCTTTTAAGCTAAGAAGGGCGTAACCCAGTAAGCACTGAACACAAGCGCCTGGAAGCAATGTAGATTTTTTTTAAATTTACATGCCAAGTCCTTTGCTTTAGCTAAGTACTCGTATCGAAAATATGAAAAGCAATTTGTAGAATCCCATGAAAAGTTACCGATCAGTTGATCCGCAAGTTTGTATGGAAAGTCAAAAATTATTTTATTTCGACACATATTTCTTGGGTAAACTTGTTTACTATCACGGACTGAATTCAGACTTAAAATAGTTTTAGTGTATTTTGTTAGACCATAATTATGTAGGTAATATGAAGCGTTGTGAATATTTAAGTAGGTGTACGAGAATTTCTGACGGACGCTTTATCTATACAGGTTGGTACCAGTGAAAACAGAATACTTGTGTGTTACGTAGAACGAATTTCCAAAATTCAACATTCTAGTTGCGTCCTTCTCCTCCTGTTGCGTCGTATTTCAAAGTGGGCAAAAGTACGTTCGCGCTATAACTACGTAGGCGCGCGGTGCGGGACGGCGCGGGCTTAATGCCGGCGTACAGTTCGCGGTGGAAGCTACGCTATGATATAGGAAGCTGGTGTACGAGCATCTCTGACTCTGACAGACACTTTATCTATACAAGTACCAGAGAATATAGGCGGAGATGGAATTTGAACCGTATAGTTTACGGCCTAGATTTTTAAAATTATATATAGACAATTTACATAGATTGAGCTAGTCCCAAAATTTGTTCGAAACTTGTGTTATGGGATAGGTACTAATTCAACCATATTGTATTTGATAACATAGATATATTTAAAAACATCCAAGACCCAGGTCAATCAGAAAAAGATATTTACCTGACCGGGGATCGAACTCGGGACCTCCAGTGTGACAGCCTGGCATGATGACCATTTGGCCACAGAGATCGTCAGGATGGTGCATAATATATCACAGACTCAAAATCCGCGTAGCTACAGATGACTTTATATCTAGAATTAGAGGTTTTCAGGATGTAGATGATGTGTAAGAGGTGACTATAAAGGACTAGGGACCAACATCTCTTATAACTACAAGAATCTTTCCAAGGGAGTGACATTACAAATTCATGCGTCGTAAATATTGTACATGAAAAGTAGGCCACTCACGTCCTGAGGGAAGCCCTGGAGTGGACTGGTGGGCAAGCAGAACCCTATCCACCTGGGGCAATCTCAATTCTCAAGACATCAGAAATGTGGCCCGTCATAAAACAGCTAAATCATGTTAATGGTTCAGGCATATTTTACACCACTTCGCACGGTCTTCAGTATCTTGCGCTCCGAAACTATCTTCCGTCTGATGTGAAGTGTAGTATGATTAGACCCATATCATAAAATGCTATGTCACTTTAATAATAAAACAGCGCTCTTAGCATGGCACCAGCGACAGCTTTATCGTGATTCATCGAGAATATATCATCTATCGCTATCTCGCTCTACGTAATAATAACGAGCGAGAAGGCAGAAGGCATTAAGTAGACCGTCGCGCGATATAACATTTATCTAGGTTTATCCTCACGGCGATATGCTGCAGGGGCCAGTGTTGATTGATTACATCTTCAGCTTTCCATTTCTTCACATTTTTGTTTTAACAGAAGGGCTAAGCAATAGGTTAAAGGTAACGAGTTAACGAAATTCGCAATATTCCTTTAATATGCATAGAATATTTTCAATGGATATAAAGTGTCAAAAGCTGGAATACCACCCTACGAGTAGAGGAGCGCAGCCGACCGTCGTGCAAGACAAGGATGGAGAATAAGACGAAGGGTTGCTCCGAGACCGAGCAAGTATAGAGTTTCCAAGCGCCAACTGTCGGCGGCACAAATACCATTCTACATGGACGCGCGCGTCCATAAAGTACTGCATTTAAAATACGCGCCAGAGAGATAAGGAATTTATTTAAGAGGCTCTTATTTTCGCATAAACAACAACTTTCGAATACAAAATTCTATATCAAAAAAATTGTCGTTTTTTGCTTGATATTTCTATGTAAAAATATTGTTGAAAAGTTGCGTGGTTTTCCAAATATTACGCATGGAATCCCGGACCAGAGATGAATTTATTTCTGATCTCTAATGCGATACTTTATGGGAACTTCGTAACAATAGCAGCAAGGGGGGAGCAGAGCGCACATCAAGTACTGTATAGCGCTGTTCGCGAGCATTAAGATAATAAATTCGATACTTTATAGACGCTTTGCCTAGAGAGGATATGCCAAGATAACAGTAACTTTCGTACGGCCCTGTATATGTGCGTTGTACGGTAGGTATATATGTTTTTTTTGGACGTCCGTCTTGGCCCTAGGCGGGCTTGTCTATGGGAAATTAAAAAAAGTAGTCAGTGCGCGCTCGCGTTTTGATTTGAAAATGGAACGCGGTACTCTTAGAACGGGAGGTCACGACAAATTTGGTAACGATAAGGGATATGGCTGACTCTGGTTTTATAGAACAAAGAGCACCTCTCTGATGCTAAATATGTTGGTCTGCCTGCGTGGAGTGGTTGCGTTACTTAGATATGGCGCCTGAAAAGTTGGGTATCGTGACCAAAAAACAATGATAAGGGATATGGCTGACTCTTGTTTCACAGGATAAAGAGGACCTCTCTGATGCTAAATATGTTGGTCTGCCTGCGTGAAGTGGTTGCGTTACTTAGATATGGCGCCTGAAAAGTTGGTTATCGTGACCAAAAAAAAATGATAAGGGATATGGCTGACTCTTGTTTCACAGGATGAAGAGCACCTCTCTGATGCTAAATATGTTGGTCTGCCTGCGTGAAGTGGTTGCGTTACTTAGATATGGCGCCTGAAAAGTTGGTTAGCGTGACAAATAAATGATAAGGAAAATGGCTGATTCTGGTTTCACATAATGAAGAGCACCTTTCTGATGCTAACTAGTAGTTCGCCGCGAACTTAGACCTCGCGATTATTATTCGGCTAACTACTAATTTACAAATCATCTTAAATATGATTTTGACATTTCTAATACAATTCAGTTCCTTAAGTAACACCTAGATGGCGTTATCCAAAGTTAGAACGCGTTTTGGTTTCGTTTGCTACATAATCGCGGACATTATTATTAATATTTTAAAAACTACAGAACCGATTTTGATGCCCAACGAACTTGACAATTCTATTAATATTTCCTACATGCCTACCAAGTTTCATCAAAATCGGACCATCGGTTCGGCAGTTATCGCGGTACAAACATACATACATACATACATACATACATACATACATACATACATACATACATACATACATACACGCATACATACATACAATGGGTTTTCGCCCCCAACTCGATTTAGAGACCTCACTCGCTTCGCTCGCTCGGTCAAATATGTCGATCGGCCTGCATGAAGTGGTTGCGTTACTTAGATAAGGCGCCTGAAAAGTTAGTTACCTAGACAAAAAAAGAAAATTATAAGGTAAATGGCTGACTCTGGTTTCACAGGATTAAAAGCATCTCTCTGATGCCAAATATGTCAGTCTGTCTGCGTGAAGTGGTTGCGTTACTTAGATACGGTGCCTGAAAAGTTGGTTATCGTGACCAAAAAAAATTATACCGTAATTGACTAACTCTAGTTACACAGGATGAAAAGCACCTCTCTGATGCTAAATATGTCAGTCTGCCCACGTGAAATGGTTACGTAACTTAGATATGATGCCTGAAATGTTAGTTATTGTGAGCAAAAAAATGGTAATGCAAATGGCTGACTCTGGTTTTACAGAATGCAGAGCACCGCTCTAAAGCTAAATATATGTCAATCTGCCTGCGTGAAGTGGTTGCGTTACTTAGATAGGGCGCCTGAAAAGTTAGTTACCTTGACAAAAAAAGAAAATTATAAGGTAAATGGCTGATTCTGGTTTCACAGGATGAAGAGCACCTTTCTGATGCTAAATATGTTGGTCTGCCTGCGTGAAGTGGTTGCGTTACTTAGATATGTCGCTTGAAAAGTTGGTTATTGTGAACAAAAGAAAAAATAATAACGTAAATAGCTGACGCTGGTGTCACAGAACAAAGAGTACCTCTCTGATACAAAATTTGTCGGTGAAGTCTTGTTTGTTTTGTCGGTCTGCCTACGTGAAGTGCTAGTGTTACTTAGATATGGGTATGGCGCCTGAAAAGTATGTTATCGTGATCAAAAGTAAAATTATAAGGTAAATGACTGACTCTGAACGGCTGCATATCGAGCAAATACATCTATCGTTAGTATCCGATATTATATATACATGCCGCAGTTCACAATTGTACTAACAACAGTTTTGTCAATTTTCAGAAGAGCAAATAATTAAGAAAGTTTTCTAAAGTTTAGTCCAGAACGGCACAAAAATAATTACATAATTTCACGTCTATTCAAGAGTCTAGTCCTTTGACTGCATTATATCCAAAAATTGTGGTATTATAGTAGTCTTATTTCAAAAATAGTAAAATAAACTTTAGTCCATTTGTGCACTAAACCTCATTATGTTAACAGGCAAATATTTTTTCAAAACTAAAAAACACTTCACCCCCAAACTACACAACCGATTTCGATAAAAGAATTTTACAAATCGGTGAAGGCACCTTCAAATAATCAGTAACAAATTATGCACTTGCATAAGTTTATCACGTGTGTAAATGTTATAAATGCGTATGATACGCCAGACTTTGAAATTTTGTTGAAATCAGTCAATATTTGAAGATTGAATTTATAAAAATAAAATTCCGGCGTTAACAATAATAATAATTATGGTTAACGCCGGAATCTTAAAAAGTACAACTGTAACACTAAGTTTTTGGTAGAAAGAGTTAATTTATCTGGTACTAAAAAAGTAAAAACCGAAAATTTTGTAGTTAGTACATTTGCGAACTACGGCATCGGGTGACACAGGGTAGACAAATTCATGTGTTTGTATGAACGCACGCTACTGTATATAAGCAACGCAACTACTTCACACAGTCAGACTGACATATTTAGCATCAGAGAAGTACTCTTCACCGTGTGAAACTAGAGTCAGCCATTTACCTTATCATTATTTTTTCATCACGATAACCAACTTTTCAGGCATCATATCTAAGTTTCACAACACAACCATTTCACGCTGGCAGACCGAAAAATTTTGTATCAGAGAGGTACTCTTTGTTCTGTGACACTAGAGTCAGCTATTTACGTTATTTTTTTTTTCTTATGTTTACGATAACCAACTTTCAAGCGACATATCTTAGTAATGCAACCACTTCACGCAGGCAGACCAACATATTTAGCATCAGAGAGGTGCTCTTCATCCTGTGAAACCAGAATCAGTCATTTACCTTATAATTTTCTTTTTTTGTCCAGGTAACTAACTTTTCAGGCGCCCTATCTAAGTAACGTAACCATTTCATGCAGGCAGATTGACATATTTAGCATCAGAAAGGTGCTCTTCATTATGTGAAACCAGAATCAGCCATTTACCTTATCATTTATTGGTCACGCTAACCAACTTTTCAGGCACCATATCTAAGTAACGCAACCACTTCACGCAGGCAGACCAACATATTTAGCATCAGAGAGGTGCTCTTCATTCTGTGAAACTAGAGTCAGCCATATCCCTTATTATTTTTTTGGTCACGATAGCCAACTTTTCAGGCGCCATATCTAAGTAACGCAACCACTTCACGCAAGCAGACCAACATATTTAGCATCAGAGAGGTGCTCTTCATCCTGTGAAACCAGAATCAGCCATTTACCTTATAATTTTCTTTTTTTGTCTAGGTAACTAACTTTTCAGGCGCCCTATCTAAGTAACGCAACCACTTCATGCAGGCCGATCGACATAATTAGCATCAGAAAGGTGCTCTTCATTATGTGAAACCAGAATCAGCCATTTACCTTATCATTTATTGGTCACGCTAACCAACTTTTCAGGCGCCATATCTAAGTAACGCAACCACTTCACGCAGGCAGACCAACATATTTAGCATCAGAGAGGTGCTCTTCATTCTGTGAAACAAGAGTCAGCCATATCCCTTATCATTTTTTTTTGGTCACGATACCCAACTTTTCAGGCGCCATATCTAAGTAACGCAACCACTTCACGCAGGCAGACCAACATATTTAGCATCAGAGAGGTGCTCTTCATCCTGTGAAACAAGAGTCAGCCATATCCCTTATCATTTTTTTTTGGTCACGATAACCAACTTTTCAGGCGCCATATCTAAGTAACGCAACCACTCCACGCAGGCAGACCAACATATTTAGCATCAGAGAGGTGCTCTTTATTCTATAAAACCAGAGTCAGCCATATCCCTTATCGTTACCAAATTTGTCGTGACCTCCTAATCTATCTTTGGTGCTTTATGATTATGATTGAAATTGATCGTTTTATTTTTAATTTTTATTTAATTTTACCTGCCAGTGCGTAAGGTCAATGTTATGATGCTAAAGTTTTTAGAACTTAAATAAAGGCGTTGTGATATGGACATCCATAATGCGAAAAAAATTGAAGATATATTAAGCTATGGCGTTGTCTACACTCTTATTTTTGGTTAATAATGTTTTTAACTTTTAAAAAGTTGAATTATCTGCAACCAGTCTTTTAAATCATGACTATTGAAACTCACGATTTTAAAATATTAATGATTATTAAATGACCTCATTGTAGTAAACGTGATTTCACCAAGGTAGTCTTACCTCCCGGATCTAAGTACCTACAGTTACACAACGTTAGATAGGTATCAGATTGGCTACTGCTGGCCCTTTGGCTTAAGGCCATACCCAAATTTTCCGGGGTCCAGTGGCGCCGCCATTTGAAATAAATCATTTAAAAGAAAACGGAGATATCATTTAAAATTGTGTCTTGGTCAAGTTCTAGATACCCATTCAACGTATTTTTTAAACTACTTTTTGTAGTTTAAAGTGAGAACGTGAAGCTTTTCTACGCACATTTGCGAAAAACGGCCACTTTTAGCTAATGTGCGTAGAAAAGCTTCACGTTCGCACTTTAAATTATAAACAGTAGTTCATAAAATAGTTTTAAGGGTTATCTAGGGCTTGACCAAGACACAATTTTGAATGATATCTCCGTTTCCTTTTAAATGATTTATTTTAAATGGCGGCGCCACTGGACCCCGGAAAATTTGGGTATGGCCTTAAATGCCGAGCGTATAGAAGTGAACCTTTCACGGTTAATTGGTCGTTTCATCCCAAAACCAGGGGGTTTACTCTTCTTCTTCTTATCGTGTGTGTTAGTGACTAACACTAGTGTCAGAGTTTTTAAACCGCCTTAAAGGCCTCTGATATGGTTTTAGGTAACGACCAATGTCAAAGACAGTGACCGGGACCGACGGCTTAACGTGCCCTCCGAAGCACGGATCATCTTACTTATCAGACAATTAGGTGATCAGCCTACAATGTCCTAACCAAACTAGGACAACAACACAAAGTCGTTGTCCCCGCCGGGAATCGAACCCGCGACCTCCGGGTATGAGCCGAACGCTCTAACCACTACACCACGGTAGGCAGTTAGGGGGTTTACTTCAAAAGCGGTACGCAAGATGGACGTTACTGCGTATCCGCGTTTCAATGTCAAGCAATATTATAAACACTGACGTATGATGATAAAGTCTAATTTGGTTTGACATAGAATAAGAACGTCACTATTATTACGAGTAACATATTATTTAATGGAGTAACCCCCCTACGAACGAAATTCTAGCGCTGAACGTTTTTGCGCAGAAGTCAAAAATAGAACTTAACCCGTGCGCAATATCTCCTCCATTTCACTCAGAACTAAACTTACGTGCCGCTACTTAAACCTAGGTTTGATAAAAGTTGTTTATATGATATTATAAGTTAGTGGTGGTTAACGCTGAAAGTCACCTTTCTCTAGCAAATAAGAGATGGGGCTACGGGATATCAAGTCGTCTCGGTGGTTCCGCTACTCATCAATAGATGGCGTTCTTGACAGTCGGGGTATTTTTTTTATTTGACTAGTAAATAAACTTGCTAAAGATTATCACTCGTAGGCATTCTAGATTATATAACTTATAATTTCTTGTTTGAATGTTTGTTTGTTAAATCTTCATTGTACATAAATACAACACACAAAAATACAAGTTAGAAGTAGAAAACATTACAAAGGCAGACTTATCCCAGATAGGGATCTCTTCCAGTCAACCTTGAAATAAGAGGAAAATTTACAACGCAGGGTAGAGAGTGGGTACAATATACATACAACAGAAAACCTCACTACTTTACTACACTAAAATATTTAAAATAAAACAAATATATTTTACTAAGATTAAATTAAGTAATTAAAACTAAATATAACGAAGTATTTATAAAAACTAAACTAGATATAAATACAATAAAAAACATCAAATTATATAAAAAATTAAGTCTAAATCGCTGCGCTTGCAGGGTAGGGTACGCATTTCCGCGTTAAAAAATAGTATATCTTAATACTATGCTATAGTTTAAATATAGGTTGTATTTATTTAGTTAATATTATATTGTTAAATTATGTATCCTTTTTAGCGTTTAAAGTGTTTATTTAATTTTAAACTATAAGTAACATTGTATTAGGATCTAGATCGGTCATTTTGCAAATCTTTGAGAGAGGCCTATGTCCAGCAGTGGACGTTATGCGGCTGAAATGATGATGATAGTATTAATATCTTTGACAGGAAGTGTCACATCCGTACCTCCTTTATTTGTACCGGCGGCCCTTTGCGCAGGTGACACTGCCATTACCATTCACCGGTCGTTGTCAACTATCACGTCCACATGCTGCGTCCATACTGCTGGGTGTGTTGTGTTGCTGATTTACCGACTCCCAAAAGTGTTAGTTCCGGAGGAAACAAGGAACCCTTATGGTTTTGCCATGTCTATCTGTCTGCCTCGTCCGCGGTTTTACTCACAGAGAATAAGTACTAGAAAACTGTAATAGAATACAGGGTCCGAAAAGTATGATTGTAATTAGTCCGTCTTTTAGATTATCCAAAAATAATGGACCCGTATTTTTCAGTGTTCCAAAAAAGTAAAAATTCACAAAGATATGTAGCGTCAAAGTTCCAGACGTCACAGTTAAGTAAAAATCGTACCCAGCCGCGACATCACGCGAAATTTATATGCGCTGTATCTTTGTTATTTTTGGTTTCTCACAGAAAAGAAAAAATACGTTGACAATATTTTTTAATAATCTAAATATTTTTCCATTCGTCATGCTTATTTGGTACGGGTATGTTTATTAATATGTATGTAGTTATGCCGAAAAAGAGGTAAAATAAATTCTTGAAAATAATTTTTTAGTATAGCTCCCATACAAGTAAAATGAAAGTCAATTTTTTAAATAGTCGAGATCGGGGCAAATGTGCGGGGACGGGAAACGGGGATTATTGCGCAGGACATTGGGAAATTCTATTCTGTATGTAAGGAGATTCCATTCTGTATGTAATAGATATATAAATTCTGTGACGATACATAATCCAGGTACAATAAAGTGTTTTTAGTACTGTTTTCTTAACATTTACTGTCATCGTTGTTTATTTACCTCCCATGCTGGTCTGGGAGAAATAAAAAAACTAAGAATGTACCAGCTGCTTCTCTTCCCATGCAGATCGTAAAAGCCGATCGAGGGAATGGGCAAGAGTGCGAATCATGTTAACAGGCGATGCGCCTAGCAACCAATCACTGTATTGATTGCTTTTCCATCTTCTCGCCCACCATGACGCTAAAAGTGGCTTTTGGGTCTTGTGGCCCTGGGCTCTGCATAGAACCGCAAGACCCAAAATGCTCTGTCTGCCCCATTAGGGATAAAGACGTGATAGTGTGTATGTATGTTGTTTATTTAACACCTCGCATATCAAAGGAGGGTTATCTTATCGTGAAAAGAACTTTATTCTGTTTCAAAAGCCAGTTTTCTTTGCCCTACCAGTGTAGACGCGCCATAATCCACTTCTCCCTTCATTTGCATAGCGTTTCGGCGGCATTAATAAAACATGATTTTACTAGAATTTTTACCGTTCACTGGAAATAAAGGGACTTCGGTACAATTTTAAGTTATAAATCGATTGAATGACACACATTTATGTTGCCTTTAAGAGGTACTTTAAAAAAATACACAGTCGAACATAGAACCTCCTCCTTTTTCGAAGCGGTTAAAAGATGCAGTGTAAGTACTCGAGATTTATCACAATTTCAAAATCAGATTATCGAGTTAAAAACTCTTTTGGATAATTTCTGTTGCTACCATTTTAATGAGGCAATACATGATTTGTATGGTTGACGTTTTGTTTAGACCATGAAGTTATCTATTGCTTCAATTTAATTGGGTACTTTCCTAAGTCCAAAATAAATTATTTTGTACTAATAGAAAAATAAAGCGTCGCTAAATAATGTCACTTGTCTTTGAACATATCCATTTTAACGTTATTTTAAATTTATTACTGTAGAAAAACTAATAATAAGAACGCTATTTGACTCCAAAAATGTATGACGTCCCCTGCCTGTATTTCATACAAAATCCCATAGAAACTGTTTGTTTTGACATTTAGAAAAAAGTTGCTGATTTGACTTGTTGGAAAATAGCGTATTGTATGCAACAGGCAAGAAACTTGCACTGTGTAAATAGGCCTATATGTATTTCAGGGCGTGTAGAGTTAGGAGCTTAGCTATCTTAGAGGTCAGATAACTTTTTACAGTGCAAACAATATGATTTCTTATTGGTACTATCCCACCTTTTTTCGTTTTGTAACAATAAAATAAACAATTTTTTCGCACCAAAACATTTTCATAGACAAGTTTATTTTTTATAGGCCAATAAAAAGAAACCCCGGCGGAAATACCTAATAATTATGTATATTGATATAGTATTATTTGTCAGATAAATTTAAAAAATTGAAGCTATATGTATATATATCACCCTATAAATTTTAAATTAAACGACTGAACTGATTTTCATCAAATATTTGTTGAAAATATAATATTTAAAATAATATTTAATATTTATATAATATTTAATTTTCATAAAATATTTAATTTTCATTAAATATTTGATGAAAATCAAATATTTGATGAAAATCAGTTCAGTCCTTGCGGTGGCAAGAAAAGTTGCTTTTACGTAAAAAAAGCCACATCGTTTTTGGTCCATCCGTTGAAGCAGGACAAACAGATACTATAGCGCTCTTTTTTGCAGGGTGGTTAAAAATAAGAAGAAAACATGTAGATTGTAGGTAGTTACTAAAAGAATTATTGCTAGCAATCGTTTGATTTCACAGAGTAAAGGTGTAAGTGGAACTATATTCCTGTTTGACCGTAGCCAACTGATAATAAGCGGTGTATCAATACGGTACCCGCTACCGGTACATGCGGTATTATACGATGCAACGATGCAGCGCATGCGTGCAGTGATACTATCGTTAAATGTGCTATATACTTATATACTTAGGTATACAGATATGTACAGGGTGTAACAAAATATATGCTGAAACTTTTTGAGGGTAAATTCACCGAAATTTCATTTGTCCGTCTGTCTATCTGTCAGTCACCAAGCTGTATCTCATGAACCGATATAGCTAGACAGTTGAAATTTTCACAGATGATGTACATACTTCTGTTAAACATAAACACAATAAAATAAATATTAAGGTGGGGGCTCCCGTACAACAAACGCGATTTTTATAGATAACGGTACAAAACATTTCGTGCGCTAGTCCGACTCGCACTTGGTCGGGGTTTTAAGTACTTACTTTAGCTCCAAAAAATTATTTAAATACAGACATATTCACGTCTTTATCTGTGACGTAGAAGGGCCTCGTGACGCATCACGATGACAGACGTTAAGATGGAACGGAGAATAAAAATAGTGATGGGTTGCTAGCCGCATCGCCCGCGTACGGGGAGTCATTGCATACTGTATTTCGAGTTTGAGTTAACAAAAAAGCGTAAAAAAAAAGCGTCTTCATTATCACTTTCAGACAATCCATGCATGGGAAAGTTGTTCAAAATTGTGTACTGAACTGGCCCTTACAGTACCTACCTTGTTACTTAACAAAACAACATCTTGCATAGATAGACCGAAATCCCTCTACAGTTTTGTATTTTTTTCTTCTAATTCCTTTACATTTTTGTATTTTTTTCTTTTAGCTTTAAATCGTAAGGCATCCGAGCCATTATCCTAGTAGCCGACAGCGACCGACATAATTTAACTCACGTATGCTATGGTTATCCTAATTGTTGTAATGGCTCCGCGTCGATCAAGGTTCGAATCTGCCTCGGGCTGGGTCAATCTTGTGGCATATTGCTGTTGATGTCGACGCGTTTGATACCTTTTGGTTTGCTGCAAACCATCCCTAAAGTAACAATCTTACTTTTTTGTATTTTTGTGTATTGTATAAAAAAAGACGAAACAAAATGTATTTGTATAACAAAAAAGTAAGTATGTAGCTATAATTGATTTCGGAAACACTGAAAAAAGTGACTTTTTACTTTTCTACTTACTAGTAGTCGCCAGGGGCGTGCATAGAGATTTTTGTTTGGGTAGACTACAATACAACTTACGCGATTTTACGTCCTCCAAAATCAGTGGCCATTTGTGAATACTTATTGGTTTTGATAATAAACAATCACTATTCAGTTTGAACAAGCAATCACTTTGTTATACAACATTCACAAGTAAAACTTTGCACCAATTTATTAAGTTTTAAATAAAACTTTCATACCTATGCATTTGTAAACAAACTCAGTAACCAAACTAGGTACTTAAATCACCGAACGAAATATAATCCGGCAAAAAAATGTGTAACACATATCAATACAATCTTCGATGAATTACGCGTTTCTAATTTGGAAGCATAGCACCGATAGCACGATAAGAAACCCTATTGGTTAATACTACAATTAGCCAATAGGGTTTGTTGTCGTGACCTTCGTGACATCACAGGAACAAATAAAAATATTGATACATTCTAATTGGCCACAGCCTCGGTCTCAGCTCTAGCTTTATGTGTGCATTTGTTAAGTGTGTGGTGTGTCCATGAAGGACGTTTATGCACACAAACGCAGGCGCAAAAGCCTATTCATACACTTAAGCTACCTATGCATGTGTGTAAATCAAGCCATCTAGATATTTGTCTTCGGCGCGTACCTACTTACGTTTGGTGCGCCGCGCCGCCGCCGCGCTGGTAGCGACACAGCGACTTTGGAGTAGAACGGCCGGAAAGAGCGCGCAATTTAAAAGACGTGTAGCGCGTAATCGTTTTTATATAATAATTTAAAAAATGCGCATATACTAGCGATCGACCGGGTAGACAACGTCTACATGTCTCTATGGAATGCACGGCCCTGGTAGTCGCACCAAAATCGAGTGCCTTGAGTACTGTCCTGAGTTCAGCAGTCACTCGATTTTGGTAACGTGTAGTAAAATAGTAGCAACCATTTTTTTTCTTAGTGAAATGGAACACCTGATGCAGAACCATAATGGGCCAGCTAAACTATAAAAAATATAAAAATGACGCCTTAGCAAAAATTGTTCAGCCTGATGAGCATTTCCCGGAGTAATAAAGTCGCAAGAATCGCGGGAATCGGCTAGTTTTAGAATATTTCATTATTTTCAAGTGCGCTCGATGATGTCTGAGAATAAGTTAGTATATTAACTATACAGTTAATTATCTACCGAATTCAACCTAACTTCAGAGAGGGACGGTCTTCTTAACTAACCTTAAAGATACCACCATCCATAGATATATTTAAGTATTTCGTTTTATAAAGAAAACAAGAAAGATAGGACACATTCGAATACATGTTCAGAGTCATTCGACATCTATACCTAATATAAAAATGAGTCGCTGAATGTGTTGCTAAACGCAAAACTCGAGAACGTTTGAACCGATTTCGCTAATTCTTTATTTAGAATATTTCTTGAAGTACGAGGATTGTTCTTACGGAGAGAAAATTATAAAAATAAAAAAAAATACGAATCGACTGTTAGGCAGTACGAAGTTTGCCGGGTCAGCTAGTAGATTATAGTAGGCATCATTTGGCGGTTTTTTTTTTTAAATAATTTAATCCTTTATTGTATTTTATAATCTTGTATCTAACGCAGCATCCTTATCCAGAGTTATAATCTTGTATCTAACGCAGCATCCTTACCCAGAGTTACGTTCAGCGCGCGAGCGGACCAAAACCCGATTACACCAATTTTTTTGTATAAACTTTTTAAGCAATTGTTAATTCGATCAAATTGCATAATTATTAGCCTGCATATTTTATGTATTTGATTGTGATTAGGAAACGATGCGTGCTATAGGTTAGATTATGGCCCCAGAATTAATATAATGCTCTCACGCTGGTCTGGGAGAAATAAAAAAAAAACTTAGAATGTACCAGCTGCTTCTCTTCCCACGCAGATCGTAAAAGCCGATCGAGGGAATGGGCAAAAATGCAAATCATCACTGTATTGATTGCTTTTCCATCTTCTCGCCCACCATGACGATAAAAGTGGCTTTTGGGTCTTGCGGCCCTGGGCTCTGCATAGAACCGCAAGACCCAAAATGCTCTGTCTGCCCCATTAGGGATAAAGACGTGATAGTATGTATGTATGTATGTATTGATATAATTATTACATACAGAACGGATTCCGCGCAATATGCGTCCCCATTTCTCGTCCCTTGGAGAGCGGCTGTAGGCGCCTGCAGCCGCATACGTTTTTTAATGAAATGAAATAAGAAAATCACCAGGTCTTTTTGTCTCCACTGTGGGAGCACGACCCTCTCTATACTACGAGAGGCACAATTGCCAGAGCAGCCAGAGTACTTTGGGCTGCACTCTCCTCGCTGGCCTGACGGGTTGGAGAGGTCTCATTGATGTTTATAAGCTTTGTTTAGCTTGTCCTCCCGTGGATGTCGTAGAAGGCGACTTAGGAATACAAGCTTAACAAGAAAATAATACCTACTTATCAAATTAAAGATTTTTCTCTTCCACTATTTTATATTTTTTTTTATATTTTAATGTAAAGTGATACACACACAGATTTAATTCAATAATATATCTCCCGCATTAAAAAAAATAACTAAAGGTGGCTTTAATATGTCCCCTTCCGGAATGGCGTCGTCACGGTCTAAAGCACAGACATAGTCTAAAGCTTGAACACGGTACAGTACATACTCGGAAACAGGGCAGTGGCTCCCAATCTTTTAAAATAAACGTGTAGTTCACGATACTAATCAAGGGAGAAAAAAACAGACGAAGAACTAAAAAAAAGACGTGCCCAAACTTATTTGCCTGTGCGGCTCCACATTTTAGTATGTAAATGCCATTTTTTTCTTGTTTTTTGTCTGTCATTTAAACATTACACTATAGTCTAAATCTAGTATAGCCCGTGGTTTGATTTATTACGTTTATGTCCCTTCCACGTTGTATTATCTTTGGTAGGGTCACAGAAACGCTTTATACAAATGGAGTAATAAATATACCTAGTACTACTACAAACGAAACAATATAACTGTGCACACGTCAAATGTGCGAGTTAAATAAATCGTTTAACTTACACATTTGACATGTGACGCGCGCCACCACAGAATTTGTTGCTTTGCTTACCTGTTTTCGTTACTCGGAAATCTATAAAATGTTCGTTCTTTATTGTTTTCCGTGGATAAATAATGATAATGTGCGCAGTTCCTCACCATTATGATTCAATAATCCTAAGTGACTCATGTAACATCAACGTGCGACTGGCAACAACCCTGTTTTACAGGCGCTTACAAGGCCGAAAAGCGGGGGAGGGGTTGCGGTGACGCCCGCTTGCGGGGGACGGTGCGAGTTTCCGTTCTGTATGTAATACTATTATTAATTATTTTTTAGGTCGGTTTTGCACTACATCCGATCCCAGTGATTCTAGTGTGTAAACTACCATAGAAATAGTACTACGACCATGCCGGACCGATATTTGACTGATACGGATTGAATTCGGATCGGACGTCTACAGTTTGGGAGCCGCTGTACAGCAGACTGCGCTCGGTGCCGACCGGATCCGGCCCGCACCTGCTTCCGGCGGGCCACTTCCGCTGCACTGACCTTTCTGATTGCAGGTCATGTGTACACGTAGGTAAATTTTATTGGTATTAGTACCTACTTATGTGACAATGTAGGTTCTACAATAAATATAAATATGGATATTTTCAGGCAAAATAAAAGAAAAAGAAAAAAACAATTATAACTGATATTATTTATTGTTTTACTTTAAATAATAAATTTTTGTTTTAATAAATAATTGTTTGGTTATTATAATAATTGTAATTTTAATATTAATAATAAATAATATTATTTATTGCTTTACTTTCTTTTTTGAGTTTCTATTTACTTATAACAATATTAAAGATATTGGCTTTTTGATCATCAACCGAACTTTTGGTCCATGATATTGAACTATGTATATTAGTAATTAAAGAAAAGTTTATTGAAAAAAAAAATTAAATTTAACTAAATACAACTATACAAACTTATTAAAATTTAAATTAAAACTAATAATTACAAATTATGTAGTCCCACTAAAATATTACCCCTCGGCAACGTGGCTAAAAGGCTGGCAGCATTGCCATGTTGTATGGCAATGCTGATTCTTTGAGTCAGATAGTTACCAGCCCTTTGGTCATGGGATACCTTTAATAAACGTTTAGAAATAATATTAAATAAACTATGGGCGGAAGGACCCCACGGACCAAAAGTTTCTACCCCAAAAGGCTCAAATATGTAGTTTATATTATATTTATTTAGTATATGTATATTTACTTCCTACAAATAAAAAATATATTTCTTAAAAAAACTTCGTCCTCCCGTACAAATACATATATATGGATGAAATGTTCTAGTACTTACTCTAAGGGCATATTTATTTTTTATTTTTATAAAAAGTAGTTCGTTGCTTATTTAGACTGCCTGGTCCAAAAAGTCTGGTTGTTAAAAGGTCCTCCTGGTATTATGTTATATCCTTCTATTCTATTCTGAGAATTCCAATGGCATTTTTTGATTACAATAAAAAAACATTAAATATTTTTTATCTGACTTCGCATATAAAACATGCCTAACATTATTTAGAAACTATTCAGAAGAAGTTTGTCTGCGTATTATTATGCATTATTTTTATTTTAATCAGTTAAATATCCTCACTAAGACCATAAAATAAAATGATTTAAGATACATTGTTTTTTTCTTTAAATCATGACTATATAATGCCATCTAGCGTTGAATAGCGGTAGCTCAAGTTCAGGCATGTTTTGCATTTTAAACTTGTTATGCGGTAATTTTGCTATCTGCTACAAGATGGCGCTGTATGCTATATTTAATAATATTTTGTATCTACACATTGTAAGTATCTACGGACTTTACTTTGACTACATTACATTATGTCCTTACTTTGTTATGTAGCTACGAGTATCTATTCTATATTCGATCGTTTTTTTTAATAAAGGTCGAAAACTAAACGAGTTTGCCTTACGAAAAAGCCGCTTGTTACTGTACATTAACCAGCAATCTACGAGGAAACAATATTCTTTGCACAAATCCGGGTAATGTACTACGAAACATTAGTTTTTTTGTACATTACTAATTACATTGCTAGCTATTCAATAACAAGGAAATAAATATTCTTCCTACATTACTCTGTTTTGTATGAAGAAGCGAGTCATTAGATCCATATACAATCAATGGGCGATGTGTATCTTACCTCGAAGTCTTCTTTGGAACGTGTCGTTAGCTCAATATTCATTTTATTATAATAATACATACATACATATATTTTCACGCCTGTTTTCCATGGGGTACTACGATCCTTGCAAATAATAATATTCATACATTTCATTCTATCTCGTCTTTATCCCTAATGGGGCAGACAGAGCATTTGCGGCTCTTGCGGCTCTAAGCAGACTAAGCCCAGGGCTGCATGGCTTGAAGGCCACTTTGAGTTTGATGGTGGAAAAAGGAATCAAAATAGTGACGGATTGCTAGCCGCATGAGCCTAACATGATCCGCATTTTCGCATGTTCCCTCGATCGGCTTATATGATCTGCGCGGGAAGAGAAGCAGCTGGTATTTTCTAAGTTTTCTTTATCTCCCAGACCAGCGCGGAAGGAACAATATTCATCATGTGTCTTGTATATGAATAATTTTTTTCATATGTGAATGAAACCACAGACAAATCGCACTAATATTTATAGGCTTGTTTGTTACTTCTTCACGCGCAAACGGCTGGACCAATTTTAATAAAATTAGGTATGCAGGAAGCTGACACCCTGGATTAACACATAGGCTAATTGAAGCACGGGTAGCACCGCAGGCGCAGCAAGTAGGGAATAAATAAAACAAACTGTACCGTTCCGTATATGAAGTTATTATATTTCAAAGAACATGTATTTTATATCAGCATAATTTCGGTAACGTGTCAAACAATACCCACTGTTATACCGTTTATATTATGTAACAAGTAACTAATATTTACTTTAATACCATAATTATTGTTACTTGATCGACACACTACGTCGAGTCGATAAGAAAACATCACTACGGCGCGGTGTCAGATCAAAATACAGATTTAAAAAAGTAACGAGAAAATTACCTATATTTTTAGGGTTCCGTAGCCAAATGGCAAAAACGGGACCCTTATAGATTCGTCATGTCTGTCTGTCTGTCCGTCCGTATGTCACAGCCACTTTTTTCCGAAACTATAAGACCTATACTGTTGAAACTTAGTAAGAAGATGTATTATGTGAACCGCATTAAGGTTTTGACACAAAAATAAAAGAAAAACAAAGAATTTTGGGGGTTCCCCATACTTAGAACTGAAACTCAAAAATTTATTTTTCATCAAACCCATACGTGTGGGGTATCTATGGATAGGTCTTCAAAAATGATATTCAGGTTTCTAATATAATTTTTTTCTAAACCGAATACTTTGCGCGGGAGACACTTCCAAAGTGAAAAAAAGTGTGTCCCCCCCCCCGTAACTTCTAAAATAAGGGAATTATAAAACTAAAAAAAATATATGATGTTCATTACCATAAAAACTACCAGCGAAAATTGGTTTGAACGATATCTAGTAAGTAGTTTTTTTTAATACGTCATAAATCATAAACGGTAATTTACCTTTCATTCAATCAACTCAAATATAAAAATTAAAAAAAAACATACTGCAAGACTTTTATATTATGTTATTTGCTACTACGGAACCCTTCATGGGCGAGTCCGACTCGCACTTGGCCGCTTATTTAAATTTGACATCGCGCCGAAGTTTCCTATACATCCGGTCTACCATACAAATACACACTACAATCAGCGATTGTGTATAAAAAGCCATAATTGCCAACACTCTATATTATCAGTGAATTTAACATAATACCATAGAGAAGAAAGGACAATGATCAGGGGTTTTCAATTTGTAACAACCGTTGTCCTTTAAAAATGACATTTCGATGTTGTCTATGGGCGATAATCCAATTTATGAAATTGGGCTTTATTAAAACAATTGCTTAAAACAGCAACAAGCTTGGTACAAATGTGGCTTAATTAAAGATCAGTACTTAACTACCTAGATGTAGAAATTATTTTATTAACGTGGGAAGTTAAAAATATATTACTCTTTCACAAATTGGATTTCGTACTGTTTTCTATTTTATCACAAAATACAATACTGTTGTAAAGATATTATAAAAAGCTCACATTAAGTAACTGTAAAATGCTGTGTGTAAAGTGGGTAGTTTGAAAAATAGCTGCCGTAAAGCAAGTTGAATTTGACACTACCGCATCATTCGATCGTCAGCCGCTGTCGGGAGTGGACGTGTCTCCCATCCTTCTAATGCTCGCTCAAAAAAATTGCTCATTTAAATTACTTAGAATGTAAGGCAGTGCTTTGACATTGTACAAGCGTCTCAAGACACCGTCCAAATACGAATAACAATCATCTAAGGACAGTAGAAGCTATGATATGCCGGCCGTCCGCTATGTCGTCATATAATCTTTGTGCATGATATGTTTTGGAAAATATTTGAATTCCTGATAGCTTTGATAGGCAAATAATTTCCTAAATTCCACTATACGCAGGAGTGCGTTTATAATTATAATTAACTAGCTATTGATTTAATTGCATCTAACATGTATATAAATAAATATTAGGAAGGTAACATTTTTGTACTAAGGTAAAAATAAATTCTAAGAGGGCTATGTGTTACATAGCAGTAAGGTAGAACTATTCTATGATTTGACGGTATAATTACAATATTAGGATAAACAATAATTCATGATAAACAATTTAAATATAGTTTTTCTTTAAATAGATTTGACTAGAGTTAAAAATAGACACCGAGCATGGTTTACCTAGAGTATTGGTTAGATTAAAATTATTGCTCTAATAGGTATACATTTTTGTTTAACAAGTGCAATAATTAGTATAGAGATAATAATAAATAATTGGTTCCATCGATTCAGTTAAAAAAATATCATTCACCTACTTTCAATTTTGAGACCTCAGTTCAAAAAAAGGGGACCCAAAACATGAAGGATTTGAAAAAAGAAAACGAAAAATAAAAATTAAACAATTTATTTACACATAAAAAATAAAAACATCTTTGGTCTTATGGCACGATTCTAAATTCAAATACAAAGAAACGTTCAGAATTCGGAAATTGCAAGCGGGCGAGATTTTTTCAAGAGATTTCTTTAACAGTAAATGCTGGAGTGAAAAGCGATGATGGTTGGTAAGGTAGCGGGTGAGATGGTGACAAGTGCGTAAATGAGGCTAAGGCCACAAACACATTTAGGTTTTGACTTAGCTTTTTGGCGTCAGAGCACTGTTGCGGGGATGTCCTCCTCCTGCAATTTTTGATAAGTCAATAAAAATATTGTAAACATTTAAATTTTCACCACTTTCGTGAGATATTTATTCACAACCATTTCTTTATAAAATCCAATTGTTTAGGTAACATTTTGAAATGAATGAATTATGATTATAGAAATAGTTGAAATCTAATTGTTCTACAACCTTTCGGATGAATTCAGAATTTCAAACAAAATTTACTTTATAAGTCGTTTCATCTCTAAATATTGTAGTATCGTAAGATAGTTAATCCAAATTCATTAAGTAAATTGTCAAAAATATGTTTTACAATCCACACACAGTGAAAAGGTTAGATAATCTAAAAGTAAAAACTGTTTAAAAGCACTGGCCAGTGTAAACGTTAGATACTCTAAAACTAAAACCTCTTTGCAATATTCAAAAGCAACTGGTTAGTTGCAAAACGAAAATTCTTTTTCTTTTGTAGTGTTCGAAGCTCAAAAATTGTCACCCACATTCTCAATATGGCTGTTGTGTATACCCAGACAATTACATTATCGTCGCAGACCGCTATGAGGTCATCGGCCAGCGTGAGGTCCACAGGGATGGTTCGTTCCTCTTCTTGAGGTATGGGCGCCTCATAGATGTCCCTCTGGAGCTCTACTAGCCGCTCGTTCTAAAAAATAACAGTAAGGTATTGTTTACTAATTTATATTTTAACGTAATTTCTCCATCATCTTGTTTCAATTAAATTTGGAATAGGCAAAGTCATAAATTTGATCAAAGAGATCTTATTGGCAACAAGAACATTTAGAATTACATCGAAAATGGCCTTATCTACATGAAAAGGACATTTTCGTCAACATCATAAACTTTTCAAACAATATCGTAAATACCACAATATACTATTATGCTTACTTTTTCCATGTGTTGTCAGTTGTTATTTAATGTAGTTACTGATTTTACTATATAAATGAAGCAGTGTGCTTCACCGAAATAGTAAAAGTGACGTTTCCTAAAGATTCAAAGAAATACAGGTTCGATCTCGGGTCAGGTCAAGTTGGAAAATGATCTTTTTCAGATCAACCTGGGTCTTGAATGTTTATCTACATATGTATTTGTTATAAAATATAGTATCGTTGAGTTAGTATCCCATAAAACAAATCCCGATCTTACTACTTTGCAAGCTCAATCTGTGTGCTGTATATATTTATTTATTTATTAGATGTGTGCGAACAATTCAGAAGAGCTTTATGATTTACAGATAATTATTGATTAGAAAATATGGTTTGGTCTTATTGCTAACAAACTACACGGTTTATACTTTTTCAAAAATTATCTCCTCACCTCAATCTTAAGCCTATTGAGCAGTCTGTCCTTTTCCTCCTTCAGCGCATCGCATTTTGCCGTCTCGTTCTCGTCCAACACGCCCTTCACCTCCAACTCTGCAATCTGGGAGTCTTTCTCGCTGATAGAAGATTCCAAAATGTCTTGCCTAAAAATTATTTAAAAAAATTACAGATCATGAAAATACTTCAACGTTGTTGGCGCCTTCATAAATATTTTATTGCTTCTACCAATTAACTGCTGATGAATATAAACTAGTTCAGTATTAGAAAGCCACTAAAAGGGAGATCAATAGGTAGCCTTACTTTTGGGTAATTAGTTATATTTATATATTCGTTTTTGGTATAATTTGTGTTCTTAGATATTGTGTTTTTCGTATAATCCTATCCTACTAATATTATAAATGCGAAAGTGAGTTTGTATATTTGTTTATTTGTTACCTCTTCACGCTTAAACAACTGAACTGATTTGCATGAAATTTGGTATGGATATAGTTTGAGACTCGGGGTAGGACATAGGGTACTCTTTATCCCGAAATTCTCACGGGGAGCGAAGCCCGCGGGTACAGCTAGTGTATTATATTCTCCTCTAACGCTTCAGAAATTATTTTGTAAAGTTAGTTGTGTGTATGAAATACAAACATACATATTACCACGCCTTTATCCCTAACGGGGCAGACAGAGCAATTTGGGTCTTACGGCTTTCAGCAGACAGAGCCCAGAGCCGCAAGACTCGTAGGGCACTTTTAGCGTGGAATGCGAGAAGTGGGAAAAAAGAATCAAAATAGTGATCACTGCCCAGAAGGGTTGGAGAGGTCTCATTGAAATTTATAAGCTTTGTTTCGCTTGTGTTTCCTAAGTCGCTGTCTACGACATCGACGGACTTGGAGTGATCCTATTCTACTTTGACGAAACCACACGGCAAATTATGGTTAGTACTTACACTGAATGCGATAGTTGCCGCAGCACGCTGTCTCTCTTCGTCTGGCAGTCTTGTAGCGCATCTTCCAGCTGCTTGAAGCGCTTCAGCACCGCGGAGCAGGTTTCGCAGCTCAGCGCTGAAGCATTCTGCAGCGATCGGATTCGCTGCTCCATCTTCTTCATCTGTAAGTAATTTCATTATAGCTGTTCAGATAGCTGTTTTTAGTATTTTAATAAATTTAATTCAATAAATTATAAGTCGATGTATATAAAAAGACTTTCATACTAAAGTTACATCTTTGACCGGAAGACTTGTCTTCTCGCCAATAGGCTAAATTGTACCACTATTTGTATTCCGGCTCGGTTATATTTTTGATTTTCGAATTATATTATAGTCTTGTAGAGCACCTAAACTAGCATAAATAAAACAAATATTTCTTACCTTCTTCAAAGTTTCAATTCGCCTCTGTTCTTCCTCATAGAAAACCTTCTCCCGCTCAGCAGCAATCAGAATAGATTCTTTGAGAGCATCTTCTAATTCATGTATCCTTTTGTCTTTGAAATCCACTGGCACCGACATCTTCTTATTAACAATCATTTCCAATTCACTTATTCTCTCATCTTTGCTTCTTACTACTGCTAAGAGCTGTTCAAATTCCGCTATGTTATTATTTTCTCTTAAAGCTTCTTCCAGAATTGATATACATCGTTGCTGTTCTATAATTTTAGAGTTTTTAATTTCCATTTCTTTAGATAAGTCTGAAATTTTTCTTGATAGTTTTTGGATCGTTGGAGGTTCTTTTTGTCTTTCCATTAGGTCCAAATCATTGTAGCTTCTACTGAATTTGCGTTTGTCTAGCCTATCCACTACCTTACCACTCTTTTGTAACTCAAAAAAGCTCTTACTTCTCTGTATTTGTGTCAACTCACGACCGTTGGAGATTTTGAGCACTTCAGAAAGTATAAGTGATGATTCATTCAACTCAATTTCTAAATCAATCACTCTCATTTTGCTTTCCTCCAGTTTAGATTTTAAATACTCTATCTCTTTCTGTGCCTTTGCTTTTCTATCTACAGCTGCTATTTCCTTCTCTTTCACTCGGCATAATTCCTACACGACAGGGGATAAAAAGATGGAAACGAAAAGAAATTAAAAAAAATGAAATTGTATTCCGTTTTTTACTTCAACAACAAAATTCATCAACAATATAAACTCAAAAATAACTCGAGAAAGGTCAACATAGATTTTCTTTTATTAATAGATTGATATTTCGCATAACAAGGTAAGCTGGTTAACATCGAGCTATGTGGACTTACTTCTTCTAACTAGATACATATTCACTTAACAGTTTTACACATTCTTTTTTACTTAAAAAATAATTCCGGCTGAACACGATTGCTTTTTTTCCACTTTTCATTAAACATCACTTAAAAATATCGCTAAACTAATTATTTTAGTTGTGTGTTGGTTACAATGAACTGAATCAGCTGTATATATACCAGGATATCATGTATCAACAAGAGATGAGTGTATTATTATCTGAACACTTTTCATTAATATATTTAATATAAATATCAGTAACATTACTTATTAAGAAGTTGCGTAAAGCTTAATTGTGATATTTTCGAAAGACGTGGAGTCTGAGTTATCGCTTACGGAATTCGATATTTTTTTTTATAAATATTCGACTTTCAAAGAAAATGATTGTAAATAAAAAAGAGCAAATGAATAAATGACAGTCTTGATGCGAAGGACTAACTTAGAAAAAGCTTTTGAGGAAGCCAGCGGGCCCGGCCTGCATGGAACAAAACATTAGTTGGGTTAGTCATAGTTAGTTCTTGATTCAAATTAGACCATTTTCAGAATTTGGTGATAAACTAGTATTAAATTTAGAAAATTCAAAAGAAATTACATAACCATCAAAAGTTGTGTATGTCTAAAGTTTAGCTGAGGCACTGTCATCAGCTACGATACAATTGAGCAGAATCTAAACTTTTTTACTTTCGAATGTTAAAAATAGTAGTGAAAAAAAAAACTAGGTACTTATCACAAAATTATGATAATGGTCATCATAAGCATAAAAGTAAAAAAGCTATTAGAATTAGATGAATAATCAGAATAAATTAGCAATATTAGAGAAAACAGTAAGATGTAGGATATGCAATAATTTAAGAGTCGTCGATCTTCTTCGTATGTTGTGGCATCAGTAAATCGAATAAGAGTGAACTTAGTAAAAATATTGAGGGAGCAAGAGCTGATGTAGGTAAATTGCAGTTAGTAAATGCGAATTATTATTGTTTTTATGTGAAAGGAGTTTCAGCCCCCGTAGCATGGCATTTGACAGCGTTTATCGAGCGCTATTTTCTCTCACAATCTCGCTCTTTGTAGTAATAACGAATGGGATGGCAATAGTCCATCGCGCGATACAAATTTAATCAGAGTTAATTCACGTTACTATTCTATCGGGACATGGCTTAGTTTCAAAGTTCGAATTGAGATGTGATAAAAAAATGTGTATACCTCTTCTCTTTGTGCTTGTGCTTGTTGCTGACTTTTCAGTTTGGCTTGAAGGTTTCTCACAGACCTGAAATTGAGATAGAACGAATGAAATCTTGAAACCTAATTTTGTTCACATACTTTTTGGCTTAATGTAAATATAATATGATGAAACTTGATGTATGGTTTTTATGGGCTATGTATTTTATGAGACTCTACATTTTCTTTTTGCACCTATTCACTTAGACTGAGTACACTTTTCACGTTGATTGAATTTTTTCTAAGGTTTTTAGTTTGATCTGCTAGAGTAGTATTTCCTGTATGATTTTATCTACTGAAATTTGACTTACTGTTGCAAATCCATAATCTGCTTCTCCTTCTGTGCCTGTTCTTCTTGCGACATCTGCACCAGCTGCAACAGTCTTTCCGTCTCAGCTGTCAATCTCTTCGCTTCTTCTTTGCTCGACTCCATCTGGGCCTTCAACTGTTCTGCTTCTTTCTGCGCGTCTGTCAGCTTGCGGTTCAGATCTGTGACTGCTGCTGTGCTGCCGCCGGCCTGGAATTTTACCATTACAGGTACAGATATATTATCTCGTGTTTATTTACTCCTGATAGGGATAGAGCCCAGGACCGTCAACGACGAGAGGAGGAAATTTAATCATACAAAATTAATTTTAGTAGATTATTGGAAATCTAAAAAATAATAGGGTGGAAATAGTAAATCTGAAATTTTTGACAGGTTACCTTGAATTACTACATTTTTCTTTATTAAAATTTCCCTTTTGTTAGTTAGTGATTATTGTGCAGATAGGATTAAGATATTAAATTGTAAAAAGGTGTTATCCTATGGCATGGCGTACAATCATTTGTTTTTAATTAACAACGTTAAGTTTTATAATATACCTAAGTTTTATCGTAGAATCATTGCAACATGGCAACTAGTTCTTTTTGACAGCTGTGTATGTAGACGCTACCATAACAAGTGTGAACATTATGCTAATTTATCGTCAAATATTATAAAAATGTTTTTTATACTATACCTTTATATGTAATGTCATATGTTTTTTTGTGTGGTAACACTATTTTTTTACTTTCTTTCACATTAGCTTTAGGCGCGATACTGATATGGTGCCTTTACGTTTTGAGATTAGGTTATTATTGAAAAAGTTTATGCAATGGAGTTCAGTACAGGCTTAAAATTTTTTTTTACACGTACGTAATGAACGATCTAAGTTGATAATGATATGACAAAGAAAATTAAATTAATACACACCTTCCTCAAAGATGCTTCCATTTGGTCCATTTGCTCTTTCCTCTTCTTTAACTGTCGATCTAATTCCGTCAACGACTTCTCTTTTTCTTCCACGTCTTTCCTCTTGTTCTCCACCATTCTTCTCTGTTCTTCAAACTGTCTTCTCGCGTCTTCCAACTTCTTAAACTCTTCTTGCAGCTGGCGTTTAGCATGGGCTGTATCCTCCCCAGCTTTTGCGTTCTGAGCGCCAGCTGATTGTAGTTTCTTGTTCGCTTCGTGGAGATCGAGCTGTTAGCGGAAAAATTGAGTTTAGAGATATAAAGATGTTGTTGGGAGGACAAAGATATTACTTGGTAAAACGGGTCACTTATTTAATCATAAAGGAATTACACATTGATTTTAATTTCTTACTCTTTAAGTTATTGAAATAGAACTTTGTAGTCTTTAATAGATATCACCATTATTAATGTATTTTAGATATCACCACTGTCTAGTTTAAATGTAAATATTTCATTATATTAGAAAATCTATTAAATAAATCATAGTGGGCTACATATAATACACTCAATATGAATAATAATAATAACCTAAAAACATCTAATATCTAAGTGACTCGTTTAGTACTTTATAATAGCTAATAAACTTCGAAAAATGACAAATAACTGTAGATCAATAGCAAAACTCTTTGAAAATACGGAAGCTCAATGAAACTAATCAAAATTCTGAATTTACTCATAATTACGAAGCAAAACTTTTTACAGATAAAACCGCAACAAATTTGATTCTCAGGCTAAAGAATTCAATGGTACATTTAATTAATAATACATTTAATTCTTATGACCATGAAAAATGACGCAAATATACACAAAACAGTAGCGGAGCTGAAAAAGAGAAAAAATTAACAATACTTTCGATACAAAAAGCCAATGGCAAGTTTGCACCTAACATTTCTATCACCGTAACAAGGATTTCTGTGCAAGTGATTGGAATGTAAGGTGCAAGAATTTGCTCTTGTTACAACATTCATGATAATTCCGACGAAACACTGCGATGATGGAACTAAATAAAATAAATACGAACTGTAATGTGGGGTTGGAGGATGGCCTGTGGGCTGTGGGAGGCATGCTACTATACAACAACAATGCACATGACCGGCGATGATGATCCCAAACAAAAATATGTATGAACATTGAAATCAAAACATCTACTCGAGAACACCGGTGCAATGACGTAAGCAGACAACGCACGCGACTTTTCTGCGGGTTAAATCGAGTTTCTTTGACACTTTTCTTCAGTCAGTCCAATAATAAATTCTGTAAATTTCCAAATATTGTTAATTTCCAGATATAGTTTGAAACTGGATTCAACCACGCATTGCCGTCCCGACAGCCGCTCTTGGGCGGGCGATCCTCCAACTGACCTGGCTCTTTTCCAATTCTTGAACCAGCATCTCGAGCTGTGCCTGGCATCGCTCCCGCTCCACGGCAACAGACCGCGCCTCAGCTTGCGCCGCTTCAAGCTGCTTTTGCACTTCCCGCACGTCTGACGGCCCCCGCGCTTGAAGCTGCTGCAATTGCTGCTGTTGAGCCTGGAACTGTTTCTCCAAACTCTGTAAGCGTTGCTGGCATTCAGATAAAGCTCTTTCTGCTGCGATAGCCTTCGATTTTTCAGCTTCAACTGCGGCTCGCCATTTCTCAATCTCACCAACTTTCTTAGCTTCTTGTTCTGCCTTTTCGGCCCGCTGTCTATTAGTATCTCTTTCTTTCGTAACCATTTGTACTTGTTGCTGTAATTTAGCGATCTCCCTGTCGCGGGTTTCAAGGACGGTTTTAGTGCCACGTTCGGAATCCTGAGCCATCTTTCTTTGTTCTTCCTTTAACCGACGTACTTCTTCACGCTGCTTTTGCAGCTCAGCCTCTGATGCATTTAATTCTCTCTGGAAATTCACTAACATATCCTGTGACTTTTCTAGTTGAGCTACTAATTGATCGCGTTCGATCGTGAGCTGCTTTGTATCTGCTTCTAATTTTACTATCTGCTTTTCTATGGCATCTGCCTGTTTGTCCCTCTGTTCTAATATTGAAGCCATCTTTTCCCTGTCTCTTACTGACTGAGCTAGTTCCTGTTGTAATTTTACTAATGTCTCTTGCGTTCGGTGATCTAAAGTCCTCTGTTGCTGCTCGATATTGCGTCTCGTGTTCTGGATTTCGGCTCTTAATGCATCTCTCTCTTGCTCTATCTGTCTCATTTCTAGTATAGTTCGTTCAAGGCGCTCATGCATTCTACCCAATTCATTAGTCATTCTATCGTATTCTACCCGCGTTGTCTCATTAGTTTCTTGATACTTTGCAAGATGCATTTGTGACTTTTCAAGCTCTTTAGCCAGACGACCTGCCTCCATTTCTGTAGAGTCCCTTGCTTGTATTGCTTTTTCCAATTTATCTCGGAGACGTTCGATCTCCAATCTGTCCTCAGTCCTAGCTTTGTCACCGGCGACTGCCTGTAACTTCATCCTCTCAATCTGCTGCAGTTCACCCTTGAGTCTTTCATTATCTTTATCCAGCTGCTCTGAACGTAACTTAAGTTTTTCACAACGATCCCTGAACTTCTCGCACTCAATATGAGCGCGTTCAAGATCAGTCCTTTGTTTCTCCAATGCCCCACTAAGTTTAGTCACTTCACTCTTGGACAGTTCTAACTGTATGTTCAGTTCGTGTAGTTTCGTCTCTGCCTGGTCCTTTTCAGCTGACAGACGTTGAATGTCTGCTTGTGATGCTTCGTATCGTTCGCGTTGCTTGTCCAACTCTGCCTGCATTCGGTTTAGTTCGTTGGTCCATTTATCCTGTTCGAATTGGTATTTACCTCGGAGGCCTTCGATGCGTTCTAACTCGGACCGTAGACGGACCACTTCTTCGTCAGCCTTGCGCGCTCGCTCCAGCTCAAGCGTCGTCTTCTCTAACCGTGCGCGAAGTCGTTCCACTTCCAACTTAGTTCTCTCATGCTCTTCTTTAGTATCGTGGTATTTGCCGTAGCGTGCTGCGTACCTCTCTGCCTCTTCCCTAGCACCACTCGCATCTTGTTTAACTTTGTCGAGTTCAGCTTGTACCTTTCTAAGTTCTGACGATACTTTGTCATGCTTATCGTACATTTTTTCGAGTTCAATTTGTACTCTAGCCATTTCTTCCTGAGTCTTTTCATTCGAAGCTTGTGCTTTACCGCATTGTGTCATAGCCCGATCATATTCGAATTGCAATCTTTCATTATCTGCTATCAATTTTTCTTTCTCTGCTTGTAACCTTCGTAATTCTATCTGGCTCTTCTCATATCGCTCTCTAACCATTTCGATGTCAACGCTAAGCCTATCCATATCCTCTTTAGCTTTTTCTTCCTGTTCTTTAGTCCTGCCTAGTTGCAACGAAGCTCTTTCGTACATTTCTTGCAGCCTAGAAAGCTCGTCTTGCAATTTTCTTTGATCTTCCCTAGATTTCGTCGCTAAGTGCGCTTGTTTTTCCAACTCTAGTTCAACACGATCTTTATCGGCTTCTAAAATGTCTATCTTGTTTTGCAGTCGATATATTTCATTTTGAGACCTGAAAAAGACAAAACTGACTCAGCCTATGCTTCTTTTAACTATATTTTTAAGTGCACGTCTAACATCGTGATCGCCACCAACACAAGACGACATCCAAATCAAAATGTACCTATCATACTTTTCAAGCATTTTTTCGTATTCTTTGTGCGCCGTCTCTTTCTCTTCGATGGTCTTTTGCGTGGAGTACAGAGCCTTGTCGAGCTTCTCCTTCATGATTTCGAGTTCTGTTAGGGCGTCGTCTCGTTCCATCTGTAAACAAATCATTTATTGCATTAATGCTTTTGAACCTTTTTTATCCGGTTGCCAAAGTCTCAATATTTAATGTAGTGCGTAAGTATTTCGTAGTATACTCTACGAGTTCTAGCTCAGCCTCATTAGCTTGAATGGTTTTGACATATTTTAGCAACTAAGGCATTATGAATATTTTAAACTTAGTGCAGTCAGAAAGTCCGACCAGTTTCGATCGATTTATTTAGTGAGATAGTACTTGTTTGTTACGATTAGTCCTAAACTTACAGTCAACTTCTGGTGTTGTTGATGCGCCTTCTCCCACCGCTCCCTAAGGACATCCAGTTCAGTAGCAGCACTGTCTCTGTCCCTGGCAGCTCTGTTGGCAGCAGCCGCTGCTGCTTCAGCCCGCTCGCGGCAGCTGGCAGCTTCAGCGAGGGCCGCATCGCGCTCTTTCTGTATGCGGGCCACGAGAGCCTGTGAACAAAATATTTGTTTTTAAGTTTTTCTTTCTGTTTTGGAAATTCTTATTTAGGCGAAAAATATATATACAATGTCCTTTTTTATTAAGTACAAATATTTTAAGGGGTGATTCAGACCATCATTATGAACAACTTTTCTCAATAAATATATATCGGAAAACGAAAAAAAAATTTTTGGTTTTCATAGAAATCGAAGTAGTCACGTGATATCGTTACATGGAAAATAAAAATTATTTTTTCGTATTTCAGTGTACATTTATTAGGAAAAGTTGTTCGAAATGATGGACTGAATCACCCCTTAAAATATTTGTACTTAATAAAAAAGGACATTGTATATATAAACACATTAAATTTTCTAAAAAACAAAAAAAATGTTTGTTTTTCGTGAGTAAGTGGCCACTGGTGTCAGATTTTTCAGGTTGCCTAAAGGCATGTGACATAGCTTGACGACTGCCATACAATGATGACAGACGGGACCATCGTCTTATACGGGCCTTCTGAAGCACTAATTACTAGGTTATGCAATTTTTTTATACAGACTAACAAAATATAGGTATTGAAACTGTTTTGGGGCTGAATTCGGACCATGACACCGAACAACGTTCCCAGAGGAACATAATTAATCAAATATTTAAAAATGTCTTTCATACATGTTGACCGTCGAGATCCGAGTATGTATATGGAAAGCAAAAATTCCTTTTTATTATATTTCGATATATGTTCCTTTTAGAACATTTTGAAAAAAGTTTAAGTGTATTTTCTTAGACGTTACATTTTACAAATTTTTTTATTAACACAATAATTTTCAGTTAACAAACTAAACAACTGGGCCGGTTTAATTCATGATAGAATTTGATTTGAAAATTTAATTAGTCTTCCTTGCAGGTCTGTTAGAGAAGAAACAAGTTTGGATAAGCTGCTTCTATTCCCGCGCAGCTCATAAAAGCCGATCGAGCTGTTGGGCGAAATAGCAATTCGTTCTCTTTTAATTTCTTTTACCATTAGGCTAAAAGTGGCATTTAAGTCTTGTAGTACGCTGGGCTTAGTCTGCAAGAATTAAAATGTTCTATCTGACTTATTAGATATACATACATACCAGTGGCGGAGCTTCCTTAGAAGCCGATTCCCATCGAGTTCCCTTAGGGGCTTCTAACATATATGCCTTTATAACTAACAACAATTATAACCTACGTATATCGGAGCACTTACTATTTTCAAAAGCCGTAAACTAGCAGCATGACTGGATTGAACACACAACCAAATATTTAAAATACGTAAATTCTCTCTGGTTATTGAAATACACTCACAATGATAAATGTACAAACACGTTCAGATACATATAACTCACACTAAGTTAATGAAAGCCGGACATGTAACGGCTTATTAACTTTTATATAACCTAATTAGGTAGGTATTTATGTAATTCGTTTTATAAGGTACTGCCGGGTGACAAGGCCCACAGTTTTGCAAGGCCCAAGCGCAGAAAACCATTTAAAATACATTTGACTCGCGCCAACTTCATGGTACGTGTGAAACAGACCAATAGGAACGCAAGAATGCAGCAGCCGGCAGCGCGTGGCCACCATTTCGCCAGTGACGGCCAGTTGTTCGCTGACTTTGGTCACGGCCCCTCATTTAGCTAATTATTGCTCTCACAAAACGTTAGTTTTCACTTGTTTATACTATGATTCGTAAGTAAATTTTTGTAAAGTGCGTTTATTTGATCATTATTCTTTTGATATTACCATAGCCATGTGCTATTATATATGTATTTATTTCTAAAATGATCAATGTGTGTTGCGAGGCCCACGCGTTTAGGAAGGCCCAACAAAATGGTTGCTTGGGGCCTTACAAAACTCGACTGGGCCTTCCAACCCTATTGCAGTCTAACAAGGCCCCTTAATGTTGTTATAATATGAGTGATAAATTAAAAAAAAATGCTTACTTATAGATACACACAACTTATAGATACATTTATGTTTTTTATTTATTTGTTCTTAGATCATTAAATGTTTTCCCCGAAGAAGAAGCGGGGGAGTTGGTGTGAAGGAAATTTAAAATCTGCTATTGAAGCAGTTCAAACAAATTGTCTAACTCAACGCGCTGCAGCTAAAAAATACTACATTCCCAGACGAACTTTAAGAAATGATTTAAAATCATGCGTTATTTCAAAAGTAATAGGAAAACAGACTACCCTTAATAATACATACACACATAATATCACGCCTGTTTCCCACAGGGGTAGGCAGAGACTATGGAACTCCTCGTGCTACGATCCTGACTAACTTAATTAATATTAAAGAATAAACTAATTTGCAGGGCCTTGTTACACACAATAGGGGCCTTGTTACACACAATAGGGGCCTTGTTACACACAATAGGGGCCTTCTTAACCATATATGTGTGATAAGGCCCAATTAATGAAAATTATAAATCAAAAATCTTTGACTATAATTACTTAATTCTAGCAGGAATAACATTATTTTTAAGTAAAATACTAACATTTATACACTTAACACCTAAAAATCAAATATCTGGGCTGTTTTCTTACACAGTGTAAAAGAGTATTTTTCTAAAAAAATGTTGATAATTTTAGTAACTGATTGCTGTTATCAAGTTCATGAATATAACATTCTTCATTATTTATACTTTTTTGATGTCTTTAATACTTACTTTTGCGCCAAACGGCTTGAAAACGCCAAGGGCCTTATTAACCAGACCATGTTCAGTAAAGCCCAAAATAGAGGTTTTTAAAATTGTTTAAAAAACGAACATATAGTCATCATAGCTTTAAAAACTACATTTATTTGGATTTTGAAATAATCTTAGCTTTTATTGTAAACCTTTTATTCCTTTAGGGTGGTAAAATAAAGGTTTTATTTCAATTTGTAAAAAAGTGGGCCTTGTCACCCGGCAGTACCTTAGTTTTATAGCTGTACTAGCCGAAATTATCACCCAACGCCACTGATACATACTATCACGGCTTTATCCCTAATGGGGCAGATAGAGCATTTTAAATCTTGCGGCTCTAAGCAGATAGAGCCCAGGGCTGCGTGACTCAAAGGCCACTTTTAGTTACAGGCCACACCTAGTTTGTTCATTCTAAGTTTTTTCTTTTCTCCCAGAACAGCATGGAAGCTATAGATATAAGACGTGATATTATATGTATGTAGATATGCGAATAAAAATCCTTGCAAGAATCTGAGAACCAGTTGTAGAGAAATAGGAAAAAGTAGGCACACTTTTCGTTCGAATCACAAAACTTTATGAATAGGTACACAAAAGAATTTGGCAAGGTTCCGAGTTCGTGACCTAAAGAAATCAATTCTTGGAAGTATGTCGATAAAATTTTGCCACGTATTCTAAATATTTCATGAATATCCTCTCTGTGGTCTGTATTATTTTCTTCTTTCTTTTAAACCTTGAAGGCAAAAGTGAGTTATTATTTACCTCACGTGTATCGTGTAGTGTCTGTTTGGGCATGTACCCTCACAGAGCTAGTTTTTTTTTAACTGCATCTGCTATGTGTGGGGAACGCATGTGTGGGGTACACAATGGGATCGTATTAAGTCAAAAAAAGAGTTTTTGGCGGGAAGTCAAGGGGTTCAGTTGGAATTTGCTTTAAATTGTTTTGCAAATTGTTTCTAGTGGACTTTATAATATGAAATTGGTGTAGTTTGGTGTTATAAATGATCATTCTAATGGACAATATGTAAAATGTTTAAAGTGAACAGTCATAGTGCGGCTGTAGTGATATTAATTTGCGGACTGCGGTGGGCGTTTGTAGGCGCCGTCCGCCACTCAATCGGCTGGGCATTTCTTCAAATTTCGTTCTCCGCGTAACCTTCGTGGCGAAATTGAAATTACCAATAATCTTTTGAAAAAAAATACTACGCTATAGATGGTTTAAAAGCAAATAATATACTGTTTGAAACTTTCAAATTGACTAATAAATGATAAAGATATAAAATTCCGAAAAAAATCTGCCCACGAAAGTTACTGTTGATACCACGAAAGTTACGCCAGTAAAAAATACAACTCAGTTGTAGCGAAAACTTTAGTTTTCGCTACAACTAAATATATTTTTGCATTAAATAACAATCAGTCAAGACAAGCATATGCATTGCACCAGCGTTCAATGTTTAAATGTTGCATTAGCATCACTTTTCTATTTTTTTTATGAATTAAAACTGCATAAATTTATAGTTAGTGTAAAATTAAACAAAGCAATTTTTAAAACAACATTTTTTAATCACAAATTCGAACATTATAATTTTTTCTATTAATGGCTAAAGAATATGTGCGAAACAAAATAATTAAAAAATGGTTTGACATAAAAATTATTAACTTATAGGACGTTTTAGGCTTTCTATGACTAATTTTTTGATGTAATTTTTATTATGTTGGTCAATTGCAATTAATATAATTCACAGACAGGTATTATTTCTTTTTTTGCTTTTGTAGTAAATTTCTCTCGGCTTTGCTTTTACAATATTGTGTAATTCGGTATCTTTTTTTATTTTTTTCTCTTCTTCTTATTTCGGCTAATCGCTTTTTGTCCAGATGTAATTTTTACGGCGGCATTTTTAATTTAAATACGTTAAACCAATAAATTCGTTAAGTTATGATAATTCTTTAAAAAAATTTACACATTTACAAATATGCATACAAAGTCACAAACGTGGATATAAACCTGTATACAAACTTGTCATAAACTAAAATACAGAACCAAATTCAAACTCTCATATAAAGTAACATACAAACGAATACTTTATTAAAGCTAAACAAATCCAAAAACAAACTCCAATGGAAACTCACACATAAACTCACATTCTTACTATCATACTAATTCAGAAACTCACAATCAAATTCACAGAAAAACTAACCAACCAAATATATAAAACCAAACACAAGAAACTAATTATACTTCTACTCGCGAGAATATTCTTCGGCCGGCTCATCGTTACTTACACATACTAACACTTACCAAGAAATACCAATACTTTCCAACACTGAAATACATATATTACAGTCAACGAATAATTGTGGATGGAAAAGTCGAAAGCAGAAATTTTGACTCGACATCTTTGTTAGGACTAGTTAGGACATAAACATACTAAAAGTCCTTACCCCTCCGAGGTGAGCCCGCGAGGGAAGGCCCCAAAAAAAGGTCCCGTTTTTTGGTTTTTTGCTTACATCTCGAAAATGGTGCGGAAATTTTGTCGTACTACATTATGAAATCTGATAAAATTGTCTACAACTATGGCTTTCATTTTTGTATCTATCTCCAATTTTTACCTAGGTATGACGTACGAAAATTTTTCGAATTTTTAAAATGTGTTCTGCACTCTGGGCGTATTCGGACGAAAAGCGCACGCCAAGCCCACGTCCAATGCATGCCTTTCATTGTGTTTCTATCCCCATAGTTCAGGAGGAAGGTGTCCAAGCTAGTCCTAACAAAGTTGCCGAGTCAAAATTTCTGATTTCGACTTTTCCATCCACATGCCCCTTTTGAGCACTCATTGACCGAACTAATACCAACCCATAGCAACACTTACATATCCCATAACATACCGACACAAGCAAACATTGTTTGAGAACATTTTAATAGATGTTTCATTGTATTAGATTACTCGTATATTAGAAACCGCTATAAGGAATATCACAAAAAAGTTTGTCGTATAAAAAAAACGAAATAAACATGTTTTTAGTATTTTGTTGTTACGAACATAGTAAGGTATGATATAATATATGTAAAGAAATTAATATCATTGGTAATTTAGTGAGAATTAATAAAGATACGTAACTTTCGTGGCATGCTTTATAACTTTCGTGGCGAAATCGCCACGAAGTCCGCACCACGAAAGTTACGAAAATTTAACATTTTTTAAAATTACGGAGACAATTACGTATGAATTTAAAAACAAAATACTCTAAAATAAACTCGAAGGCATATTACATTTAAGGAGTGAATCGTTAAATGCGGAATAATTACTATTATTCTTCGAAAAGTGACCACAAAGGTCACTTGGGTTAGGGAATTTGAAAAAACTTAAAGATATACACATCTGTATTTATTTGCAGACAACCGGTGAGCAGCGCATGAGTTCCCCACCAATGACGGGTCGCTACTGTTTATACGCGCAACTAAAATTTGTACCTATGATTCAACTCGTTCTGAAGTTATGAGCTGTTTTGTATCGTTTTTTGAAAACTAGCAAAATCGTGTGACAGAGACTAAATGCTTCATAACTTTTTTTATTTAAGAGATACAATTACCATTTTTTGTACAACTATGCATTGTTTAATCATAAACAGTTAGAAATACAAAATTTACTGATTGGGTGATAAACAAAAAAGTTATACGAGAAGGCAAAAGTGCGCGCGTAAGTGTGACACGCGGAGAACAGCAAATTTGCTCCCGATTTGGGCATTCAAATATTATTTAAAAAATTACTGTACATGATGTATCTTATTTAATTATGATTTTGTATAGGGGTATAACCAAAGTAACTCCTGCAATCGGTTTGAAAACCATACATTGGTTAAGTTAGGAATAAAGACCGTGTGACAGTAAAAAAAGGCACTCTGAAGAAACACCCGGCTATGAAAACCAGTGGACTCGTATAGATTTGTCGCCAGAAGCTCCCTTAAAGCAATCAAAGGACCTATACCAACCTTTGATTGTATATATATATATTATTATTTCACATCGATTGTTCCCACGTTTTATTAACTTGAGTCTGGCTAAATACGCAAAAGCGTCGAGCCAAAATTAAAAAAAATAAATGACAAAATTATTTTAAATCTCGATTTATGTTCCTTGGGGAAAGTTGTTCAGTATCATGGACTGAATTCACCCTTAAAATAGTTTCAGTATATTTTGTTTGACCATAGGTATATATATATATATATATGTATATGCCGTGTGTAGATTCTGGAACCACGTTCTTGACATCATGAAGTCCGATATTTATTGATAGAATTTACCAAACTGTGGAAAGCTTCGAATCAGGTCATTGATCTGTCTATTTTCGTTGAATAATAGGTACAGTCAGCAAGAATTAGTTTTATGTTTCTTGGAGATTGTTGTTTTGCTTAGGAATTTTGTTATGTTCTATTTTTTGTATTATAGTTGTTTTTTATATGCTCCAAAAAAGATGTTTAGGGTTCCGTACCCAAAGGGTAAAAATGAGTCCCTCTTACTAAGACTCCGCTTTCCATCCGTCTGTCACCAGGCTGTATATCATAAACCGTGAAAGTTTGAAATTTTTACAGATGATGTATTTCTGTTGCCGTTATAATTACAAATAGGTACTAAAAATAGAAAATAAAAATATTTAAGTGGGGCTCCCATACAATCTCATACAACAAACGTGATTTTTTTTATTAGATAATGGTATGTAACCCTTCGTGCGCGAGTCGACTCGCACTTGGTCTGTTTTTTTCTATTTCTATAATGGGCTTTTTTCTTTACCAGCCTATATTACCGAAAACCGTTATAGTCTGCTGGACTAAAGGCTTATTTCTGTAATAAACTAATCTCTCCCTACAATAAACTTACTTATAATTATTATACCGTGGTTTTAACAGACTTCCAAAAAGGAGTTAACCGACTTCCAAAAAGGAGATTTTTTATGTATGTTCACTGATTAATCGAAGACGCCTAGACCGATTTGGGAAATTATTTTTTAGGGTGTACTTGCGAAGTGGCTACATAGAAGTTTTATTACAATCGGTTGTGAAGTTTGGGGGTAAAGTCGGTTTGAGAAAAATCATATAAGCGATACAGATATAGTTGTCATAGATCATTTTTATGCAGCGTTGAAGGGAATAAATTAATAAATCGAACTACGGGCTATACTAAATCACTAAAATAATAAATAAATATATAGGGACAAATTACACTGATTGAGCTAGCCCCAAAGTAAGTTCGAGACTTGTGTTATGGGATACTTACTCAACGATACCATATTTTATAACAAATACATATATAGATAAAAATTTCCCGGGTGGCTGCACACTTTTGTATGGAAATGCCGAATTTTAATTTAGTTTTGACTGTTATTTTAATTTCATTATACTAAAGTGGTCTAGACGGGAAAAGATTTACTATTTTGACTACCTCCGTGGCGTAGCGGTCACCATGCTAGTCCGCCACCCGGTTCCGGGTTCGATTCCCGGCAAGTTGGAAAATGGCCTTTTCCAAATTGTCCTGGGTCTTGGATGTTTATCTATATATGTATTTGTTATAAAATATAGTATCGTTGAGTTAGTATTCCATAACACAAGTCTCGAACTTACTTTGGGGCTAGCTTAATCAGTGTAATTTGTCCCAGTATATTTATTTATTTTATTTATTTTTATTTACTATGTCTCAAATCGTAGGTATAATTAAAGGCAAAATGCAAATGGTCTCGCCTCCAAACCGATAGCAACTGTAAAATGAAATAACCGACGATTTTAACCTGAACTGAAATCGAATTTCTATTTGTGCTGACGCTACGATTGCATAAATATTTTATGTGAGCACTGTTGTCTCGGAAGGCGGATTTAGTCCCGATGTAAGCAATATTGATGCCCTTGGGCAAGAATGCTAAGATAGCCCCTATATACAGGAATGTTTACCTTCCTACCTTGGGTTCACAATTTTCCACCTGATTCTAAAGTGCACAAAAAGTCTTTACGGTTATAAAAAATTGATGCCTTCCTGAAACTAAAAAGATTGCAATATTTACGATTAATTTCCTAATTTGCGCCCCAAAACTGACCGATTTTGAGTCATACATACATAGGATAACAGCATCCTATCAAATTTAAGCTGATTTGGTCCAGTAGATTTTAGGCGAATTGGCTGTGTGTGACACGGATGGAAAAGAAGCACGAGAGTAATTCTATAAGGATTCCGATTTTCATTTTTTGTACAGAACCCTAATAATCATAAGGATATACGGTGTAAGAAAGTACATGCCGCGTACAAAAACAAAAAAATGACAAAAGAAAGCAATATTATCTCTCCTTTAAGACAAGTTCCCACCTAAATACTATATATAATATAATTAGATACCTGATTTATATAAACACTAAGATTCTCCAGATACAGCATTTTCGTTAAAAAATGTGCACTCGTGTATTCTAGCAGATGTAGCCCCCTTGATTTAGATAAACACTTCTTGGCATCAATATACATACATTTCTGTTAAATTTTTGAGTATATTTCGGCTTAACACATATGTCCCTAGCACATGACGGTATTCCCAAAGACTATTTGCCCCTTTTTATAAGACGCCCAGGGCCCTATCTCCTTCTATGCAACTACTAGCACAGCTTCGTTAAATTGAGGTCTGGTTTTATTTCTACTCAAACGTAGCTTATTTTTATAGCGGCAACATTTAAACTGATACTACTTTGAAGCTGTGTTGCCAGAAATGAATACTTTAGTTGTTAATTGTGAAAATAGATACAGGATTACTTTGCATGTGTAGTTTTTTTACTTTACTAACTGTTTTTTACTTTATTTAAAGTGCTCTTCTTTTTAGGTAATAAAGCTTTGATTATTTAATAAAAAATGTTTTTTTTTCTGAAAAGAGTTTGGGAGTCTTTTTCTTTAATTTACCAATATTTATTGTTTTTCTTTTCCAATAAATATCTTAAAAAGTTCAAAACTCAAATGTTTATTCAGTAATTACACCTTTACAGGCACTTTTACACGTCAATAAGTATAAATTAAATTACGTGTAGTGTATATCAAAATTTAATTATGTTTTTAAGAAAAGCTACCGATACCAGCGCTTTGGAATAACCACTGCTGAAATCAAACGCCGTAAGAACCTTATTTTCACTTTTGTTTATTTTTGCTTTATTATAACCAATCCTGACTATTCTATATTTTTGATTCTATTTAGTTTATACATCATTTATATGTATTATATATTATAGTTTAGTCTTACGTTTATTTATAGTTTAATATAGTTTAATTTAGTATATATTCATTTGTAAAATCGACTGTATATATGTGTGTTTTTAACATGAATAAAAAGTTATATCCTGACTATACCTTTACACATACATATGCCTACTTCAACGTGGAAGGGACATATCTACCCGTAATATATCGAAGCATGGGCTATACTAGCTCTATAATATAATGAAAACAAAATTACAGTCAAAAACTTTTAAAAAATGACATTCCATACGAAAAATGACGTTTTTTTTTGTATAAGCGTTACCGCTGAGGATGTAATCGGGAACACGCTCAAATGATAATAGTATGCTTATACTTTATAGACGAGTGTGCAGATAAAATAATTTACAATATTTTTTTTTATTACCATATAAAGTTTTATCATAATCAGATGTGTAGTTTGGTGACGGATTTGATTTTAATATTGAAATTAACAACGTATTATTTTAAGCTTCTATTTAAAACTTTCTTTTCCACATAATAGACATAATATCACGCCTTTATTCGTAATGAGACAGACATGGCACTCATAAAGATAGACAGGCTGCAGATATTAAAACAGGGCTACGATACCACGATACACCTCTATTTATAGAGCACTTAACCTGAAATCATTCTGATAGTCATTGGATTTTTAAAATGCGACTGAATGTTTCTATAGTTACGAAATGTTATGCGTTCGGTATGAAATTCAGCCAGTCTATTTAAATCATGCCATGCTAGTCTGGAAGCAAAGAAAAAAATAGAATGCAAGAGTTGCTTCCCTTCCCACGCAGATCATAAAAGCCTATCGAGGGAATGGATAAAAAATTAAATCATGTCGTACTTGGTATATTTGACTGGAAATACTCGTATAATTATTTTCATATTTGTGTTTCGTCTTAGCAAAAGATTTTAGAGCTATGGAGCTCGGTGAGCGATACCGGGCGTGGTCCGCACTTAGATGGGTGACCACAAGTGGTATAAAAAAATCCCTCGCTCCTCGTAATTCAGAAGACACGTATAAGCCGTTGGTTCCAGCTGTCATCGTTGTATGGCAGTCGTCAAGCTATGACAGATGCCTTTAGGCAGCCTGACAATCTGACACCAGTGTTGGCCACTTAAACACGAAAAACAAACAAAAAAGCACGACACGAACAGTCGGCTAAAGAGATGTACGTTTAAGAGGTACCTTTATTTTAAATTTTTATTTATACCCAAAATAATATTAACATGAAAGTGTATATTCAGAAAGATTTTATTGAAGTCTTTCTAAGTATACATTTTCATGTAATATTATTTCGGGTTGAAGAGAAAATTCAAGATATAGGTAGAGGGCCGGCCCAGGTATCTCGTTAGCCGACTGTACAACCATAGACCTAGTTTTTTTTTGATCTAATTCTACACGTACAAATGCGTACAACAGTAACAGCCTAGGCCCTGGTCTAGACAGGGCGGCGCCTAAACCGCCCTATTTATGAGATTTACTTGCCTACACTCCTGCCAACTCTCAAAAAACTACCGAGTACGGACATAAACCTATTTATTGGCCTACTTTACAGAAATCTATTTCTATAGACATTAAAATGTACATTCTAGCTCTAACCTTTCACTGTTTTAATGCTAAAACACATTTATTTATTTAGAAAAATAATAACATTAAGCGTCTATGTACGAGTAAGTATAATTTCACAGAAAACATAAACGTGAAAACGGGAGCCAAGATCAAAATCCGTCAAAAGCATTGAGATCTAAGTGAATGTAGAGAATCCTGAAATTCATTAATAATAATTTTAACATTTAAACCGGCTAGTTTGTATCATAAGGTATTTTTGTCTCTACTGCAGGAGCACGACCCTCTCTGTACTACCAGAGCCATACTTGGCCAAAGCAGCCAGAGGACTTGGCCTACACTCTCCTTTGCTGGCCAGATGGGTTGGAGAAGTATCATTGATATTTATAGCTTTGTTTAGCTTGTATTTTCTAAATCGCCTTATACGATATCCACGGGAGGTCTTGGAGTGGCACTATTTAGAGTAATAGGGCCTTATAATGTACAACAATAAAGTATAACGTAAATATGACGAGTTGATTAGCCAAATATAATTAGGCATGCTAAAAAAATTATCAAAAGAAACATTCTATATGGCATTTGTATGAAATACAGTCTTGTAACGTCATAAGTCTTGGAGTCAAAAAGCGCTCTTAATATCAGTTTTCTGCAATTGTAAACCTAAAACCATCGTTGAAAATGGATATGCTCATGACAAGTGACTTTATTTTCATGATTCTACTAAGTAATTTGGTTACTCGAGTACCGTGTGGTTTCTTGCAGAATAGAATAGGACCACGCCAAGTCTTCCCGTTGATGTCGTAGAAGGTCGATTGAAAATCTAAGCTAAACAAAGCTTACAGACATCATGAGACCTCTCCAACCCGTCTGGCCATCTGCCATCTGGTCAGCGTGGAGAGTGTCGGCCAAATCCTTTGGCTGCTCTGACCAAATTTAGCTCTAGTAGTACAGAGTGGGTTGTGCTCCTGTAGAGGAGACTATAAAGACCTGATGATGATGATGATGACAAGTAATTTATTTTTGACCCAGGAAAGTTCCCTATTGATATAGGCGGTTCACACTTTCCACAAAAAAATTTATTAAAAATACATACATACATACATAATATCACGCCTGTTTCCCGCAGGGGTAGGCAGAGACTATGGACCTCCATTTGCTACGATCCTGACAAACCTCTTTTGCTTCATCTAAACTCATCAATCTCTTCATATATGCCCTTCGGTTACGGGTAGTTTTTACCTCTCCTTTTTAATTATTAAAAATCGACAAAAATATTTCGTCCGCCCATACAAAATTCGGTTGGCCGAGCGCTGATATGTATGGGAAGCCGAATTTTCATTTTCAGTTTTCGTTAATTGTTTTTATAGAAAGTAGTTCAGTATCATGGTCAGACCATGCTCTAAAAATTTGGCTGGTGGTTAAAAAGTCATCCTGTATATATTTTTCACTATCGATTCCATCCAATTAAACTTTACTTTCATTAAACGGGTTTAAAACAAGCTTTCCACCTTTAATATTTAAGTGGGTTTCAGCCCGCCGGACAGTTATTAATTCAAAAGCAAACAAGCCTGCGTTGTTTATATTGTTTGAATTAACTTGAAAGATGTTTCTGATCAAAAATGTATGTATATCAAAATTTTATTATGTTTTTAAAGAAAAGCTACCGATACCAGCGCTTTGGAATGACCTCTGCTGAAATCAAACGCCGTAAGAAACTTATTTTCATATTTGTTTAGTTTTGTTATTTTTGTTTTTTTATAACCAATCCTGACTATTCTATATTTTTCAATTCTATTTAGTTTATACATAATTTAGTTTTAATTTTATTATTATAGTTTAGTCTTACGTTTATTTATAGTTTAATATAGTTTAATTTAGTACATATTCATTTGTAAAATCGACTGTATATATGTGTGTTTTTAACATGAATAAAAAGTTATATCCTGACTATACCTTTACACACACATATGCTTACTTCAACGTGGAAGGGGCATACCTACCCGTAATATATCGAAGCATGGGCTATACTAGATCACTATAATATAATGAAAACAAAATTACAGTCAAAAACTTTAAAAAAATGACATTCCATACGAAAAATGCCGTTTTTTTTTGTATAAGCGTTACCGCTGAGGATGTAATCGGGAACATGCTCGAATTATGATAATATGCTTTTACTTTATAGACGAGTGTGCAGATAAAATAATTTACAATATTTTTTTTAATTACCATATAAAGTTTTATCAAAATCAGATGTGTAGTTTGGTGACGGATTTGATTTTAATATTGAAATTAACAACGTATTATTTTAAGCTTCTATTTAAAACTTTCTTTTCCACATAATAGACATAATATCACGCCTTTATTCGTAATGGGACAGACATGGCACTTATAAAGATAGACAGGCTGCAGATATTACGAGTAAACCAGGGCTACAATACCACGATACACCTCTATTTATTACTTTTACAATTAATAAAGTACGTTTAAGAATATCATTGTGTTTTTATTCTATTTCATATAAAAAAAGTTACAAAGTGGAACACCGAACTCATCCCAAGTCCAACAAAAGTCAGATTTTTTGTGAATACATTTAGTTTTTGTATATATTTTTGAACATATATTACTTAATAGATCTGTTGATATAAGTACGTCGTTAAATATTTTTTTTCGTTTTTTTCCATTTTGTAACCTGGACATATTTAAATACGAAATTGCCCACGTATTATTTTAAGCTTCTATTTAAAACTTTCTTTTCCACATAATAGACATAATATCACGCCTTTATTCGTAATGGGACAGACATGGCACTTATAAAGATAGACAGGCTGCAGATATTAAAACCGGGCTACGATTCCACGATACACCTCTATTTATAGAGCACTTAACCTGAAATCATTCTGATAGTCATTGGATTTTTAAAATGCGACTGAAAGTTTCTACAGTTACGAAATGTTATGCGTTCGGTATGATATTCAGCCAGTCTATTTAAATAATGCCATGCTAGTCTGGAAGCAAAGAAAAAAATAGAATGCAAGAGTTGCTTCCCTTCCCACGCAGATCATAAAAGCCTATCGAGGGAATGGATAAAAAATTAAATCATGTCGTACTTGGTATATTTGACTGGAAATACTCGTATAATTATTTTCATATTTGTGTTTCGTCTTAGCAAAAGATTTTAGAGCTATGGAGCTCGGTGAGCGATACCGGGCGTGGTCCGCACTTAGATGGGTGACCACAAGTGGATTAAAAAAATCCCTCGCTCCTCGTAATTCAGAAGACACGTATAAGCCGTTGGTTCCAGCTGTCATCGTTGTATGGCAGTCGTCAAGCTATGACAGATGCCTTTAGGCAGCCTGACAATCTGGCACCAGTGTTGGCCACTTAAACACGAAAAACAAACAAAAAAGCACGACACGAACAGTCGGCTAAAGAGATACGTTTAAGAGGTACCTTTATTTTAAATTTTCATTTATACCCAAAATAATATTAACATGAAAGTGTATATTCAGAAAGATTTTATTGAAGTCTTTCTAAGTATACATTTTCATGTAATATTATTTCGGGTTGAAGAGAAAATTCAAGATATAGGTAGAGGGCCGGCCCAGGTATCTCGTTAGCCGACTGTACAACCATAGACCTAGTTTTTTTTTAATCTAATTCTACACGTACAAATGCGTACAACAGTAAAAGCCTAGGCCCTGGTCTAGACAGGGCGGCACCCAAACCGCCCTATTTATGAGATTTACTTGCCTACACTCCTGCCAACTCTCAAAAAACTACCGAGTACGGACATAAACCTATTTATTGGCCTACTTTACAGAAATCTATTTCTATAGACATTAAAATGTACATTCTAGCTCTAACCTTTTAACTGTTTTTGCGCAAAGGCCTCTCCAAGTCCTCCCGTGGCTGTCGTAGAAGGCGACTTGGAAAAAACAAGCTAAACAAAGCTTATAGACATCAATTAGGTCTCTCAATCCAACCCGTCTGGCCAGCGTGGAGAGTGTAGGCCAAATCCTTTAGCTGCTCTGGCCAAATATTGCTCTAGTAGTACAGAGAGGGTCGTGCTCCTGTAGTGGAGACTATAGAGACCTGATGATGATGTTGATGACAAGTAACTTATTTTTTAACCAGGAAATTTCCCTATTGATATAGGCGGTTTAAAGTTGCTGCACAGTATACAGGATGACTTTTTACCCACCAGCCAAATTTTTGAAGCAAGTTCAGTCCATGAAAAAATAAATAATACGTCATATTACAACCCCCTGGTCAGAATGGCTCGTCAGTGCAATAAAATCGCCTTGGACAACCCAGCTTTTGATATTTTTGTACCTAAACTGGCTTTTTATATAAAAACGCTTAAATATATCCTTTATCATAAACCGACAGTCTAAACACTAGTACTCTCGGTTTGTGTAGTGTAGTATAATATACTTATTAGTTTCTTAAAAGTAGTATTTATATAGTTTAATTATCACTTGTTTGTAACTCCTCAAGTTAGTTCCTAAGTAATCACACTTTTGTGGAATGCAACCTAGGCTGTAACACTTCTGATTTGTTTATATTATTTTCGAAATGGTTGTAATCTGATGTGTGTGTCAATAAATAAAATAAAATAAAATAAAATGATACTGAACCACTTCCCACAATAAAAGTTATTAAAAACCGACAAAAAATTTTCGTCCGCCCTTACAAAATTCGTTTGGCCGAGCCGTAATATGTATGGGAATTTATTCGTTAATTGTTTTTATAGAAAGTAGTTCAGTATCATGGTCAGACCATGCTCTAAAAATTTGGCTGGTGGTTAAAAAGTCATCCTGTATATACTTTTCACTATCGATTTCATCCAATTAAACTTTACTTTCATTAAACGGGTTTAAAACAAGCTTTCCACCTTTAATATTTAAGTGGGTTTCAGCCCGCCGGACAGTTATTAATTCAAAAGCAAACAAGCCTGCGTTGTTTATATTGTTTGAATTAACTTGAAAGATGTTTCTGATCAAAAATGTATGAAGACAAAAAGAAATGCTAATCTAAAATCCTCTAAAAATAAAGCGAAAACTTAAATTTTGCTTCTAGTCTCCGACTGAAAGTTTGGTTTCGGTCGAGTTTCACCAAAAAAAAACGGGCTTCGGTTTACTTTCGGTTTCGGCAGCAAACCTGGCGAAACTACGACCGAAAGCTTTGGTAGTACAGAGAGGGTCGTGATCTTGCAGTGTAGACAATAAGACCTGATGATGATGATGATGATATACTATAGTGATCTAGTATTAGTATAGCCCGTGGTTCGATTTATTACGGGTATGTCCCTTCTGCGTTGTATATACTACAGATTAAGTAACATGTAAAGGATAGCGGCTAGACAGGGCGGCGCCCTGTCGCTGTTTACTCTCGTAGTGGTGCCAAGATTGGACGTTCTAGGTTATAAACCGTTGTTTGACGTCAGTTTTGTTACTTTGTTACGAGTTGTTACGACAGGGGTTATTATTATGTCCTTGAGGATCACGGGTTATTTCACCCCGATATTTTAGAAAGCTTGCGTATGTAAGGATGCAGTATTCGAATACTAAGAGGCCTTTGGACGAAACCCATTCCTGAATTACATATGGAAAAAGTTGTCTAGGATAAGAGTGAAAACAAATTTATTAGTCGGGCAAATTAAAAAAAACTGAATTTAAAGAACTCCATCTAATGATGAGTTAGCGGAACTGTATATTCTAAACGATATCCGTAGCACCACAACTTATTTGCTAGGTAAATTGAATAACGATACTCAAGCTTTAATCACCAATAAGCCAATAACTTTTAAACAGCTGAACGATTTATATCAAAGATAAACGCTGCTTTTACGTAAAAAGGCTCGTAATCGGTCCATCCGTTCGAGAGCTACAATGCCACAGACAAACAGATAGACAGACATTAGCGTCAAACTGAAAACACCCCTCGTTTTTGTCGGGGTTAAATTAAAATGGATAGATTGAATCTAGGAGTTGTTTTACTTGTCTCCAAACCGGGTTTGGTGCTACTAGGCTATGTTTGACTGTCTGTTGCTATATCTTAAAGAGTCTTACCTGGGCCTTATCATGCTTGTCTCGGTACCGGTCGACATCCAACTGAGCGGTATCCCTCTCTTTCTGCAGTCGGGCAGCCTGGCCAAGTGCCTTGTCCAATTGGGACTGCAGAGACTCAAAGTCGTAGGCCTGCTTCTCACGGTCCACTTGCAACTGTTAAAGAAACCTTGGTTATAACTTCATTATGTTAAGTTATTAAAAATCGAATCGTTCGTTATGTAAAACAAGCTAACTAAAGCTTATAAACATCAATGAGACCTCTCCAAGCCATCTGGCCAGCGTGGAGAGTGTAGGCTAAGACCTCCGGCAGCTCTGGCCAAGTATGGCTCGGGTGGTACAGAGAGGGTCGTGCTCCTGCAGTGGAGACAAAAAGACCTGATGATGAATGTTAAGCGGTAATTCATCGATTGGGATCATCTCTAACTTTCGATTGTATATGTCACATCTCTATTGTTTAACTAGTACGCTTTGGGCCTCCTTGGCGCGCGGTTGTTCTCTTAGTGTTAAATAAATATATTTTTTTATAATCAGACAATCTTTCTATTAGTTATTAAATATGGGGGCGGGTGACCACAAGTGGCATAAATTTCTCGAGCTTCCCTGTGCTTCGGAAGGCACGTATAAGCCGTTGGTCTTGTCTGTCGTCATTGCATGGCAGTTGTCAAGTTATGTCAGATGCCTTTATAACATCTGACGCCAGTGTTGGCCACATTTACACACGAAAAACAAATAAGCAAATACAGACTTACCCGATTTTACCCTAGACCATACTACACTTTCCCATACAAATGTATTCTACGTTTTATTTTGAAACCACATATCAGATTTCTGTGAAAAATTGTAATTTTAAAGAAATTGCAATTATCTAGGGTTATAATTGATTTCCGACTGTAAAATTATGAACTGGAAAGAAAATATTAGGATATAAAAGTTTACTATAGGTACTGATGGTCAAAAACACACTAAACCAGTTTTTTGCCTAGATATGTGCAATATTCTTATTTATTTTTTCTGTTTTGTATTTCCTTTTGCTTTATGGTGCAATAAAGAGTATTTGTATTGTACCTATCTTTAAAATCACAAAATTTTACCGAAGTCGGGCATGTTATTTCGTAATAAAACGTAAACTACGTTTGTTTGAAAAATTGTAGTTTGGTCTAGGGTAAGAGGACTCTTACGGAATCCAAATACATCTTTTGTTTTATGTGTGTTTAAATGCGGCCAACACTGGTAGGTATCAGATTTTTAAAGGCATAGCTTGATGCCTGCCATGCAATGATAATAGACGGGACCAACGGCTTATACGTGCGTTCCGAAGCACGGAGGAGCTCGATAAATCTTATGCCACTTGTGGTCACCCATCCAAGTGCAAACCACGGATGGTGTCGCTTTACTTGCGAGCTCCACAATAATACACTATCACGTCTGCGATTTATCCCTAATGGGGTAAACTAAACAGAGCATTTTGGGTCTTGCAGCTTCAAGCAGACAAAGCCCCACAAAGTCCAAAGGCCGCTTTTGGCATGAATGGCCGGTGGAAAAACGAATAAAAATAGGGTTGCTAGGCCACATCGCCTATTTAACATGATTCCTATTTTCGCCCATTTCAATCTATTTTTACGATCTACCCGGAAAGAGAAGCATCTGGTACATTCTGAGTTTTGTCTTTTCTCCAAGACCAGCATAGAAGATTGGGATTACACTTCTAAATGACGATGCCTATTATAAATGTAGGGTAGATGAGGCAAACAGATATATACTCGTGCGTGCCTATATATTTTACGAAATTAATTCAAAGCATGGCTTATAATTTTTCAGATTCAAGAAGCCTTTGCAAATAATCGACGCTGAAAAGGTACACTTATTGTCTTTGGTACTTATCTAATTCTGTGCTCTCGTCACAAATAAAAACAATAGCGTTCGTAATTTGAAATACCTTTTACAACACAATGATCATTTCCCTGAAACATTTGTCTTTAGCAGAAAACAGAATTCAATGAATGTTTTATTCGCACTCTCGTAATATTTTCAAGAAATAAGCCTGCTTGTTCCTTGGAATTTCCTCGAAAATTAGTGCAAATTGATTCAGGGAACGTTATGCTTATTTTTTTATTTCATCCTTCATTCTAAGCCTGCCAGTGGGAATAGACTTATAAAAAGAAATTACACGTTCGTACATAATTATGTAAATACATTAATATTATAGTATGTCAAAGAATAGACATCGGAACTCGGTGTCTTAGAAGTGGAGAAAAGTTGGCAAGCTACTCTGAGCTTCAGAAGACATTTTAAGATAAATAGATAATTCTTTATTGTACACCAAAAAAAATTAAAAGCGGCCAAGTGCGAGTTGGACTCGCGCACAAAGACCGTACCATTATAAAAAATCACATTTATTGTATTGGAGCTATCTTCAATATTTATTTTATTTGAATTAAATAAGTGAATATTTCGTAAGAAGCGTTTACCAGAACTGTTGTCGTTATTAATATCGAGCAAAAAATGGCAAAAATGTATGTTTGTTTAGTAAGTTAGCCCCACTTAATTATTTATTTTATTATGTTTTTAGTATTCGTTGTTTAAGCGACAAAAGAAATATGCCATCTGTGAAAATTTCAACTTTCCAGCTAACACAAGATACAGCCTGGAGACAGACAGACGGACAGCGGATTCTTAGTAATAGGATCCCATTTTTACCCTTTGGGTACGTATGCAACCCAAAGAAATAATTTAACATTTAACGAACACAATGGGCGGTCTTCCAGACATCCTGTGGATGGATAGGAATGTGAGAAAGACAAAGCCTTTGGTCCTGCCTATCATCATTATAAAACAGTCGTCAAGCCAGGTCACGTGCCTTTAGGTCAGCTTGAAAAATCTCAAGCTGGTATCAGACACCACAAAAACAAAACCAAAACAGAAGCTTGAGTCCGCTCCAGCTCTTCTTTGGCTACATCTAGGCCACTACGATCGTTATGTCCCATTACACAAGACTCGAACTTACTTTGGGGCTAGCGCAATCAGTGTATTTTGTCACTATATATTTATTTATTATCTAGCTTGGCTATTACAGCTTGTGTTAAAGCCACACTTACCTTTCTGTTCTCAGCGGCAGACTTATCCAGCTTCTCTTGTAACTTGTCAATCTCCGAGTGCGCAGAGTCTAGTGATGCCTGGAGCTTGTCTTGCTGGAGCTGAGCCTTGCCGAGAGTCGCTTGAGTTCGTTCTAGCTCTTCTCTAGCCTTGTCCAGTTCGGCCACAGCTTTGTCGCGTTCGGAGTGTAAGCGGCTTATTGAAGACTGGATTCTGTACGAGAGGAACGAATAAAATGTTGATATGTTTGTGTAAATACACGCAAAAGTAATTTATTTATATGAAATAATCCAGTGGTTTTAGGTAATTTGATTAAAAATATTTGAGTTTTTTGCTTTATGTCCTGTATTAATATTTCTTAGGTAGTCAAGAGTCGAACTTTCTGCTTAACACCGCCTCAACGCTGCTGCAGACTTGAGACTTCGTCAGATTACTAATACCAAACGTGGTCTGAAACCTTTCAACCTCATGTTTTAATTTTTAATAATTAGACTTAGACTATGATCTCGACTCTCGGCTGCATTTTGCTGCACCACTTTTTAGCAATAAGATTTTCGGGACAGTGGAACTAAAACAATAAATTATCAATCAAGATAAAAAGTAACACTTACCGATCATACTCTTCTTTCAGGCTATCCTGTTCAGTTTGTGCATTTTCAAGCTTAGCCTTCAACCGGTACACCTCGCCTTGAGACTTCTCCAACTTATCCTGCAAAGCGCTGTTCTCAGAATGCGTCCTTTCCGCATCAGCTTGCGTCACTCTCAACTCTGCTTGACACCGCCTCAATTCTGCTGCAGACTTATCTGCTTTCTCTTGCACACGGTCTAACTCCTGAGACGTCGTCAGAGTACTTCTACCGAACGTGGTCTGAGACCTTTCAAGCTCATGCTTCAATCTTTCGTTTTCTAGTTCGAGTCGTGCCAAACGTTGCTTCGCGGCTTCCCAATCAGCGCCAGATCTTCCAACTTCGCTTGCTGCTTTATCTAACTCTGCTTTAGATTTTCCTAGTTCAGATTGAGAACTCTCAAGTTTAGCTTCAAGTCTGTCTTTTTCTGCTTGTGCTCTTTCAAGTCTTGCTCCAAGTTTTTCAACTTCACTCTCTAGTGCGTGCAACTTCATCTTATACTCAGCTATTTCTCTTTCATGAAGCTCTCTTTCTTCGTTCTTTTCATGTTCAGCTCTGTCTCTTTGTTCTCTTAGTTGTTGGATTTGCTTTTCTTTATCTCCGATTACTTCTTCGAGTGAAGAGAGAGCGCCTTCGGAAGAACAGTGATGGGCTTGCATGGCATTCAATCTTGCTCTAGCCATATCAACTTGATTGTCTTTTTCTTTGAGGAGATCTTCAAGATTTTCGATCTGAAATGGGCTTACAATTTTAACAATAGTTCTTAAGCTACGAAACTTCATATACAATTGAATATTGAAATACTTAAATAAATTTTAACAAAAACAAATAAAGATAATAAAATAAAAGAACATACCTTGAACTAAAATACTTGAACAGAACACGAACAAACGGAAAACATAAATGAGCCTGGCTTAGTGAGCTACGTTTGGGATTGACTAGCCAAACTAATTAGAGGAGGTAGAAGGAAAACTAAACTAAGTTCGTTATCGTGGCCCCACTGGCTTTACTAATTATCTGACCTGTTTTAGTTATGTTTGACTTTAATTGAAATCTATTAATTCCTAATGCGATAAGCTTTTTAAGTTAGCTATTTATAATAATAAATTGTTGCCTATCGAATTTTATATAAGTATAAGAAGAGCTCCCAAGCGTGTGGCTTTCAAACAAGCGGGACATGTGTTCTTGAGTAGTCCTAGTCATAGTCATACATCCGCCACTCGTACATTTTTTTAAAATTGTGCAATAATGTTAAAATTAAATATTGTTTAATTAATGTGTTTATCTATTGAGATTTTATTTTAGTCATGATCACGACTAGGCAGGTCTTTAAAAATAACTATTTAGGCACTTATGTACCACTTCAATACACTCTCATAACTAAGATCACATTAGTATCAAAGTCTGGTATCGTTAAATCAGTCTTAGTTAATAAAATATCTATCACTAATTATCATCATCATCGTTATCAGATCTTTTTACCTCCACTGCACGAGCGCGATTCTTTCTGTACTACCAGACGGATTGGAGAGGTCTCACTGGTGTATATAAGCTTTGTTTAGCTTGTATTCCCTTAGTCGCCTTCTACGACATCCACGGGAAGACTTGGAGTGGATTACTAATTCTACTCTGCTGGAAACCATACAGCAATCTATCATTAATTAAACATAAGTATTTTCGTATCAAAATGAAATTCTAAAATGTCCATTCGTTTGATGTCGAATGGCTAGATACCGTGATTCGTGACACATTTTGCTTCGTCGACTAGAACACGAATAACACGATTGAGTGAACAATTTAACTAACATCAATCACATTACTAACGATTTGATTAAAACTATCGTTTAAATATATTTTTTAAATTTCTTGATTCAGATACTTAATAATATTTTTGCAGAATATTAATAACTTATTTCATTGTGACTTGTTACTTTTAGAATCTGAATGACAGCATAACAAATTGTTTTCGTCATTGTACGTTGTAGGTTGTAGTATTTATATACCTATGTTAAATGTATTATATATTTAAGTCTAGAAGCTATCGGATATCTGAAACAGTTTGTCAGTGCATTGTTTTATACTCCCTTCATAATATTTTTACAAAATAAAATAGCAGGTCTAAGAATACAAAACTTAAAATAAAGAGGCGCCCTGAAAATGCAAACAAAATTTGCGAACTAAATAAAATACAGAACAACACAAAATAACAATAAAGAACTATATTTACAAAAAAGAACATATAAATACTTATAATATAGTGGAATATCATTAAAGCAATAAAGTTCACCATAGAGTTCTTATCGGGGAACATGTTAAATTGGTGGTAGTAGTTAAATTACTCATGGTGTAACTAAGTGGTCTACCATCTTAATTAATTACACCAATGTCATCGACCTCACTAGAGTTCGGAATTTTTCAAACAATTTAATGACATGATTTCGTAATAAACTAAACCTACTAATAATAAGCATGATTTATTAATAAGGATTTTTAAGATCTACAATTTATTCAAACAAAATATATAAGGATAAATTATGAAGAAACTATTCGCTCAAATGACATGAGATCAATATGTACATTTTTCATTTTTTTCTGATTTTTTTCAATTAAATTTGTACATTACCATAAGGTACTTAGCACATTCACTAATCTGTACATCTGATACGATAGAACTTTCAATTCAAACGGCTTGGTTTGAGATTTATTGAAGATGGACAAGAAATTGACGTTTTGCCATTCCTTCTCTCCCTCCACTCTAGTTTCATAATAAAAAATCATCATTGCGTTTATTTCCATAAAATGACATCTACAATAAGTAACATTTAACACGAACTAGCATACTATAACAATGAATATAAAAATAAGTAACAAAAAACTAAAAACAAAACGGGTATCTAATATCTATCTCTCTTTTTCACCTACACCGCCACGCCAAAATATTCCTCATTCCCTTCCCTATAAGATTTACCTTTCGCTGCAGCACATTGATCTTCCGATCCTTTATCTCGGAATGGTCTCTGAATTCTGCCAACTCGTGCGCCGCTGCCAACGCAGCTGCTGTTTTCTTCTCCACCATCCTACTTTTCTCGTCTAAACGGGCCTTTAGTTCTTCAACCTGATGAGCAAACTGAAGTTAGTTCTCATTATTATCGGTTTGTTTGTCTAGATAACTACTTTCTAGATTAGGTTTCATGTTTTCATTGAGACTTAGGAAATTTTTATTCATTTCAAATACCTTATTGTTTTAAGGTGAAAAACACTTTTAATAAATGACGGACTTAACGCTAAGAGTATTTATTATTTAAATCATAATTTTATCATAATGTTGATACAAGTTAATACGTATATATACGTATTAACTTGTATCAACATTATGTGGAAATGTGTAAATTAACAGTCAACGTATACTCAAACAAGTGACTGAGTCCGTAAATCTGAACAACTTTTCATATGAGACCAATCATAATTTTGTTTGCGAATTGAATAATGAATAACCGCGACTGTGAGGGACTCTTGCAGTGGACTGATATACAGTCCACTGCTGGTATAAAGGCCAATCGCAATAATGGGAGGTTTTTCCCATCACCACGCTGGGCAGACGGGTTGGTGACTCTCAAATGAGGACATTTAATATAGAAAATATAGAGCATCAGCGGTGGAAGTGAGTTCGAATCTCACTTAAGGCAAAAATAATTCTTGACATATTATGAATTTAGATAGAAAATATAGGTTTACTAACAAGAATCCTTTCAAAGTTTAATTCAGGTACTCAGTTTGGCAATGAAAATAAATTGGTAGTTGCTGGATAACTTTATGATACGACCTTCCTTAAAGCTGCTAGTTTAGATAAAGTTTACGGATATTGCATGACACTAATAAAATCTTAGTAGTCTGATTTGAATACCTAAAGTTTGGGATGTATACTTATTTTTTATGTCCTTACTGCAGTAGAACATTGTATGAAAGTTAATGAATTTAGAAATAGAGGAAGACTTAAAATTAAATTGATGGAATGCGTAAGAGATATGGGAATAGTGTTTGATAGTATGACAGTTAATAGACACATAGTGACAAGACATACTGCACTAACCCCAGATAATGGAAAAGATAAGGAAGCTGATGACATTGAGGACTATGTAAAAAAAAACTGTAGATTAATTCTCGTTGAAAACATGAAACTTAAAGCAATATAAATCCACATTATGAACATTCAAACAATAAATCAGCCTTGCAGTTTTACTACATTTATTAAACGACACAAAGGGAGAGAAGCCAGAACTCAATTTCTTAAAGTATAATGTGAATCCATCTACAGGCATTTTTAAAAGTCTACTTAATTACTTAACACAGACAAATTCTTAAACCTATGAACTTTTATCTGGTTAAGTACTGAACCAGAATTTTTTAATTTAACATAATTTGGAGGGGAGAATGCAAGAAATTTCAAAAAGAAGCATGTCTATTTTGCCTACACAATCATTCTCCTACAAATCTAAATTAAACCTTTCAAGGTTCCGATGGCTTACCATCAAGTGGGCTGAATGTTTGTTTGTGAACTAGAACATAAAACCAATCATTGAAATTTTAAATTAAACGTAATTTTTATAAACAGCAATTCGTATTCAAAATATTAACAAAGGTATTTATTAGTTTCAGCTGATTTTAAAATTTCCTGATTTAGACAATATCACAAAAATTACAGTTGTTTAGTTTATTAAATAAAAACTAGGTTTATGGATTTTTTTGAGTTGCAGACCCACTTGAAGCTTTCAGATTTTTAGATTCAAAAATTTTTAGTAGCAAAAAAGAAATATATTTCTTGGGTCTGTGCATATATAAAAAAGGTGAATTTTACTAGTTTTAAATAACAGTTTTATCTTTTCTTCTTTTACTAAGACTATCAACTTATCATTTACCATAGGTAGTTATACTTTCCCAAATAATAATTTAGAAGTATTTTTTGCTACAGTTTTACTACAGGTCTATAAAATTTGATATAAGTACAGCAAACGTCAGCTCAAGGCCAACAGTTTAACATTTCCAATTAATTTGCAAAATATTATTCTTCATAAAACATTTTTGCTGTACATTTTTTTGTATATTTCTGTTACGCTTGAGATGCCGCTTACTCTAATTTAATTTAAAGGAAACTTACATCTGTTTGCAGCATGCTGTAGTGTTCCTCCTTAGCACAGAGGGACTCTTTGAGGACGGCGATGTGTCGCTGGTAGTCCTGGTGCTGCTCCTCCAGGGCCTTCATCTTCGCCGCCATCGCCAGGATCTCCTGGTCCCGCCTCTGGATCTCCAGCCGGAACTCGTCCAACTGAACATCATTCCACCATCCATCCCAAAGTCGGTATAGAATTAGATAAATCCAAAACACACATTAAAACACACAGTTCTCACAGTAAAAAAGAAACTATCTACTTAGGCAAAAGTGATGGCGAAAATGATATTGATGTCAAAAATTTAATCTACGTTAGTAATGACTTCAGAAGTGATGTTAGTACCGTATGAAAGCGTATAGCTTACGTATGTATAAAATGGCTTACATACGAAATGTCTCAGCACCGTAGTGTGACTTAATTTAGTGCCTTGGAAGACATTTCGACATTCTCCCTCGCGCTCATTTATTCATGCATTACAATTTTCACGAATTTCATTTACGTCTTAAATGTAAATAGTACCGAATGAACCAATTCGTCAATAACAATGGACACTTATCGCTGGAAAACTTTCTAGACTAAATACTAAATATATGGTAAGACTGAGTCGTGAGCGACGGTAGAAAGTTTTCCAGACCTCAATATCTAAGAGTACCAAAAGTTGGACAGAAACATGGTCGATGCACGGGCGCCTATGTTGTGATACATTTACTACCGTTACTGTGAAGAAGACGATGAGACATGAGTCTACATGAGCCGGGTACTGATGAGCTATATGACGTGTGGCGGACCAAGCTGACGGAATGATGCGCGATCACACCGAAAGCACAACCATGATCAAATAAACTCGAAGGATTCAAGAAACGTACTCGAAGATTTCATTCGATGCATACGACCTCAACAGTCTTTATTTTTAACAGTCTATCGATAATCATCAATTTTGGTGTCAACGTAATCAATCTCACATGTTTCATCTAACCATACAATTACATCTAAATTTATATATTCGCTTCTAAGGCCCTATTTAACAAAAATATTTCAATCGACATTTTTTAAGAATATAATTCCTCTTATTTTAATAAAAATAGCTTTAACAACGAACAAGTTTACACAAAAATATTACGAGTCAACATTCGGCGACGACTTCGGCTAAGGTCGGACTTAAAGCGAGAAATTGACACGGTAACTCGTAGACGGAGTCACAGAGTGGTGGCACTATAGTAGGGCGAGAGCCTGGCGTGCGGGGCGTGCGGGGCGCGCAGGGCGGGGCGAGGGGCGCGCGCGGGGGGCGCGCTCGTGCGCCCGTCCTTCATCACGCGCACGTCGTTCAGCAGAAAACTTACTTGTCTCTTGAAGGGAGGTTCACAGGCCTTATCGAAAAGCGAGGCGTGGGAGGGCGCGAGGGAGGGCGGCGGCGGCGACACGAGCGCGGCCAGCTCGCCTTCGAGCAACGCGACCTGCCGCTCCAGCGTGGCGATGCGCGCTTCCTTGGTCTCCAGCACGGCGGTGAGCGTGGCGCCCGCGCTGCCGCCGGGCAGCCCGGCCGCGGCCAGCGCGCGCTCCAGCTGCGTCTGCAGCGCCCGCAGCGTGTCCGCCGTCGCCTTGAGCTCCTGCCAGTCACGAGCACGGTCAGCCGCCGCCGCCGCCCCCGCCCGACGGCGGCACGCAACATACGAGTACAACCTACCTACAACAGGCGACGCGTCTCGTCCACGCCTCGCTGGGGCTGCAGAATGGAGACCGCTTCCCGCCAATTTAACCGGGAATTGCTGCTGAGGTTACGAGCTTCGGCCATCGAGACTTCAGGGTTATTAAATCGAACGCCATCTCTTGAAAAGACTGCTTCGTTAGCTTAAAATTAATGAATGTGATCTAGTGGTTCTCAGTTTCGATACTGATCGGCCACTAAAGGGTTGATATTTGTGTTTTATTATGTTAAAATCAACGCTTTGGTTGATCGATCTTCAAAATAGGATTCGAGACTTTGCCTCGTAGGAAAGGAAATTACACACCCTGAATTAGTTCGAGATCAATTTGGCCACGCTGTGGTAACTCCGCGGTAAATTGTTGGGACGCGGGCTCCAGACCCGTTCCTATCAACGATCCTTCAGAACATGACGTCAATGAAAGAGACGAGAGATCGTCGTGACGACGCAGCCCCAGATGAAGGCGGTAAAAAGAAAATTTTGCATCTAAAATGATTGCTCAACTTAATGTCCAATAACAAAATTACGAGACGGTCTTCTCTAAGGTTGTGACGGGGACATGATGAGCGGCTAAACATGCAATGTCGTGATCGTTGTGTCGTGTCGTCAGATTTTGGTGTTTGGCCGAATTGGAGATTTATCTTCGTTAAATTTTGGATTTGAATTTTGTTTGTCTCGACGTGTGAGTTGAAGGGGAAGTAAGAAAATGGAGAAGTGCTTTAGGGACAAGCTCGACAGTGTTACAGAGGCTTAAGACCGTGGAGTGAAAGCAAGAGTTGGTAACAGTTGTGAAGGCAACGAGTGTTGGTCAACACATAAGGCATCGCGACAGTCACATTCGGCTTAATCAAATGAATGAAATGAAACTATCAAGATCAGCTCTAACAGAAACAGTGACGATGATGAAGGTATCACAAAATAAAACGCCCATGTGATTTATAGCTAGTAATTTAAGGAAGCAAAGTGACGTGCAGCTACCACGACTAAAAGTGTAGGAAACATTACGGACTAAGACAAAGATTCCAATATCAAAGTTGATTCGGATTTAAAATTACAACTGAAACAAAATAAAGATAAAAAATCTTAACTTTTTTTGTTTGTTATTCATTAAAAATGATGAAGTACAAATACAATTTGTAAATTTGTACTATCTTAGTTCAATTGTAATTTTAGTCTTGCAATTTCTTAATTAACTGTCAACAATTGTTATATTGGAAACTTTGTAATACAACAAAACATGCGACATCACAATCATTTTAATTAATATTACAAATAGTTCGATAATTACCTGTTTTTGCGCCATCGCTTGCATTTGTTGGAACATTTGCCTCTCTTCTTCTTTACCTGAAATGTGTTCTAGGTTTTATTTCCTTTATCAATCATTTATTTAAATTTATATAGCCTTAATTTACCATCAAAGAAGCTAGATGTTGTTTGTCTGTTTTTCGATTAGTCATATTTAAGGATAGTTAATGTTTGTAGATGTCATATGTACCTAACTAAAAACAAAATAAAACAAAAATAGCGATACCTAGAGTCTGTACATAACAAAATGTGATTTTTTTGTTACTAACAAGCTGTGTGCAGAGAATTTATGTGCTGTTGTGTGTGTTAACTAGTTATGAGATAAGATTCGTTTTGAAACTCAATTCCAAACGTGCCACTATTGCAAATGTTCAGACTTGCAGTTCTAACAATGTTTCTTGTTTTAGTTAAATTTGAACCTCAATACCTTGTCACCGGAGATTTGGGAACTTAGCTAACTCCAAACCTCATTTCTTAAATAGAGTAGATACCAAGAGAGTTTATCGGAAATACGCGAGACAACATCATAAAATCATAAGACATTAGTATGGCACAACGGGTTTATAAAGCTACAATAAAATACCAAAATTAAAAAGATAATGAAGAGACAAATGAAAGTTTAGGTTTATAAGCAACACATACCCATTCCTTTATTTTGCAGCATTTCAAGCAACTTTTTGATGCTTTCATCTCTTGCTTGCAACGTTTGCTTTTGTGTTTCGATCCTCAGTTCTAGTTCCTGGTTAAAGAAAAATATCATCATTAGTTTCAAAATTTATGTCATCCTAGATATTTATAGGTGGAAAACTCAGGTTAAATAATTTTTTAATCATTTACTTACTTAGTTTTAGGTAAGTTATTGGGATTCAAATCTTTTTATTTTATTTTATTGCGTTAATTTCTATGAGGATGTTATTATGTATTGCCCTCTCCATGGCCCGTTGAGCGACCTTGAGACATCTTATGAACCCATAGCAAGCAACTACTTTTCACAGCCATAAATCATTTGTAACACACATTGGTTGTGGATTTTTTTATTTTTCTATATCAAATAAATATATATATGATGAAATTATTGTTATCTCTGTCACCTTTATAGTATCCCTCAATATCGCTATCTCCCTCTGCAGATGTTCGTTCTCTGCAAACAGTGCCTCCAGTTGCTGCTGCAGCTCAGGCGCAGGCTGTCTCATGCGAAGTCTTAGTTCCTCTTCTAGTTGGCGAACGAGCATTGCTTGTTTCTGTAAAGAAAATAAATTTTTAAACTGTGTCAGATAAATTAACTTAGAAACATTTTATTGCATCACCATATGAACCATCTTTTATCCTTTTTTTTTAAATATTTTCATGCTTCATATTCTTTTCCATGTTTGTGTTTGAATAGAATAAACTTAGGATGTACCACTTTCTTTTCTTCCTCGCGCAAATCGTAAAAGCCAGTCGAGGCGAAAATGTGCTGCTTTATCAATATTATTTTCATTTATTCTAGTCTAGCCATATTCATCCCGAGAAATATTTGACAGTAGCAGAATTTGTGTTATAATTATTCTTTTTTCGTTTCTACTAGTACGCTAGTAAGTAGACCTAACATAAATCAGTGTTAGTTGAAAATTACCATACAAGGGTATAACCTCAGGTATAAGTTGCGCCTGGTGAGCATCGAACTTGAACGTGAACACAGACGATCAGACAGTTCTTCGACCACTTCTACTAGATTGCTAGTAAGTAGACCTAATATAAATCAGTGCCTGGTAGTTGAAAATGTCCATACAAGGCTATAAACTCAGAGGTATAAGTTGCGCCTGGTGAGCATCAAAATTGTGCTCCACAGACACGTAGACCTATAGTCCCTCAACAGCTTTTACTGGTACGCTAGTAAGTAGACCTAATAGAAATCAGCGGTTGTAGAAAATTACCATACAAGGGTATAAACTCAGAGGTATAAGTTGCGCCTGGTGAACATCGGAATTGTACCCCACAGACAGTTCAGTTCTACGACTACTTCTACTAGTATGCTAATAAGTAGACCTATTAGAAATCTAAACAGAAGAAACGAAAAATCTAATTTCTGAAACACGAAACTTGAAAATTTCTCAGATTTCCCTGTGAAAGTTAAACTTCTATAAATAGTACAATTACATCAGGAGCTGAAGAGATTACGACAAGGACGTTCTGAGGAAGTTTTAAGAAAGTTTCTTCAAAACAGACGCCAACTTCTTCAACTCGCGACGTCGGAATCCGTAATGAAATTCTACAGAAATTGTAATTTTTCACTTAAAAAGTTCTTACTGTTATAATGATGGGAATATAAATTATAACTTTATTAAAACACACTTATGAATGTGTTGTTGTATAGTATGTTCCAATATAATATTTAAAGTATTTAATGAAGTCTTTTTAAGCGAATACAATACGTTGCGCTAGATATGCGAAGTATTACGCAGAGATAGCGTGAGAAATACCCGCATCCAAGGCAGCCTCCATGTCTGTGACATAGCAGACAAACTGCAAGAAGGTCGCCTACGCTGGTACGGTCACGTCTTGCGGAAACCGGCAAGTTACGTGGACAACAAATGTATAGCAACGCCGCCTCCGCTGGGGCCCGGCAGGCGTGGTAGACCCAAGAAGTGCTGGCTTGACTTCGTCAAAGAAGATATGAGTGTTAATCTTCTTACAACCCAGGATGCTCAAGACCGTACGAAGTGGAGAAGAAAAAGCCGGAAAGGGAACACTGGGCTTCACAGTATCTATTACAGCTGAGGATGCTACTGGGAATACGCTGAGATAAGAGAGAGAGAGAGAGAGAGAGAGAGTAATGAGTCGCATTTTCGCAAATAAATTTTTAAGTTCTATCTTAAGTTAAATCATTAAAAAACAAGTTTATTCACTTCAAAAAATCAAAAATATTTAAGCATCAAAAAAAATATTCTAAAGTACATGGATAGGAGTACCTTATAAGTATCAGACACCTGCGTTAGAAACGAGGGTACCGCTTCCTTCCGGTTAAAAACATATAATCAATTTATATAAATTTAATTTGAACAGCTATTTAATTAAATTCAATTCAATTCAATTTTTTCACTTCACGCAGTATTTCAATATAAGTACATTCATTGCCAAAACTTGCTCAAAATGTTGGACTGAATAAAGCATCTTTTATAGCCTAAAGCTTAACGCAGAGGTCAAAAAATTAACATTAAATGACAACCCAGTAAAAGTCAGCTTGTGGTTAAAATAGCTTTATACACTGCATACAAAATGGTTTTTACTGCCGGATCAGCGAGCTTTACGAGCGGGGTCATAAAAATGATCTTCAGTCTCTGATTGGCATTCGTAAAGTTTGGGTAATATTTTCACATTATTTTGCACAATACTTAACAACTGTTATCATATTTAGTAAACGGGTTACTCACGTATAGAGTCAGCTACTGCCGACATGTTTCGACCTCTACGGAGGACACTTGCGAATGTAGTAGCACTAGATGTTGTGCTTAGTCATTTAGTCGCATCTTACGACGTCCACAGGAGAAGATGGAGTTGTCCTATTTTAGGCCGAAAACCACATAACGATAAATTTCCGTCGAATAAAAAAAGTTATGTACATATTATCATTTTTAATACTACCTCTGTAAAGAAATATATTCGCCATGGGTAAATAAGCACAATAGGAATGTGAACAGATTATTCAAAAATAAAGGACCCGTATTTTTTCGTTTAGCAAAGTAGTCAAAATTCACAAAAATACAGCGCTTCGAAGTTTTGGAGTGGGGGTGATTTACGTCACGTTTGGTTAAAAATCGTAGCTGAACATGACGTCACGTTTATTAAATGTGCTGTATCTTCGTCATTATTTGCTAATCTCAGAGAAAAGAAAAAATGCATATACCATACTTTTTAATAATCTATCTAATAAGAAAAAAAAATTACGTCAAGTTTGGTTAAAAATCGTAGCTAATCATGACTTCACGCGTGATTAAAATAATTAGAATGTGTTGTATTGTATCTTCGTTATTATTTGCTACTAAGAGAAAAAAAAACGCATACCATACTTTTTAATAATCTAACTTAGAATAAAAAAAAATACCCCCTCCGTATTGTAAGTGTGGTCATGGTACAAACCATGGTACAATAAAACAAGGTATTCTCTTCCCGTGACAGCTGATGGCGTTAAATTTACTGAAAAAAACAATCAGTGGCAACACTTTCATGACGTAGTCAAGTTCCATCTCGGGAAGAGAATACCTTGTTTTATTATACCATGGTACAAACAAGAGGGGCGTGAGATCGAATCTCACTCGTGGTTTGTGAGTAGTAGTATTAATTCTGTAAAAACAATCTTTTGATAATTTTTCGAGTATTGTCATTTTAGTTGACTGCCTCCGTGATCCAGTGATCCAGATGTCGTGAGTTCGAACCCCAGTGGAAGCATACTTTGTGAAAAGTTGTTTTCAGGAATAGCAGGCTTGAATCACCTATTATCCGAAAAGAAAGATGATTCCGTGTTTCGGAAAGCACCTATAAACTGTGGGTCCCGATCGCTATCTAGCGATTGCTCAAACCTATCCAAGGATTGGCTCTGATCTACTCTTTGGGTTGTGGAAGTCAGACGGCAGTCGCTCTCAAATCACCTACACCAGGTTAAGTAGCGGACCCCGGGCTCTGAAGCGTTACATCTGAGGATAAATCCGGGAATACACTCATATGATGATGTCATGCTATTTAAATCGATACTCGAAGTTACAACTGTTATAAGTAATTTTCTAGTTATTCTACTAGTTTTTAAAAGTTATTTCCCGATAGTTGGCATTCAATTCAAAGCTCCATTTTCACGGAAATACGTGTAACACATGATACAAAAGCTTTCCATGAAATACCGACCAACAAAGTAGCGCTATTCCTATATTAGTTTTGTGAGAGTTCCTCCCTCCGTCGGTCGTTTATATTACATTAACCTCTGTACTATGTTGTTTGTATGTATTACTTATTCTCGAATTACGTCGTGGTATGTTGCGTACATTACAATATGTTATTCCTGAACACTTTTCGAAAATTCTTTGTTTTAGTGACAGAATAAATCATAAATGATTAAATGCTTTTGTTTATTTATTGCACATAAGAAAAAGAGAAAGTCAAAGTCTTGAATCGCACGTAGTAGAAAGAAACACAATAGAGATGGGTAATCAACAAAAGGTTGACGACACAGGCCAACAGTCGTCAAACCCTAGGCACAGAATTAATAATAGTATTACATACAGAACGGAAACTCGCACTGTCCCCCGCAATCTGGTGTCCCCGCAACCCTTCCCCCGTTATTGTGAGGTGTAAGTGGCAGTAAAACAGGGTTATTGGTAGTTGCACGTTGACATTATGCGAGTCACTTAGGATTATTGAATTGTAATGGTGAGAAACTGCGCACATTATCATTGTTAATCGACGGAAAACAATAAATAACGAAAATTTTATAGATTTCCGAGTGATGAAAACAGGTAAGCAAAGCAACAAATTCTGTGGTGGCAACCTTGATTGTTTAACTCACACATTTGACGTGTGCACGGACGGATTGTTTCGTTTGTAGTAGTACTAGGTATATATGCTGCTCCGTTTGTATGAAGAGCCATACCTGTGCCCTAGGCCAAGTTTAATATTTTCTTCTTACTTACCCTTTGAGAAATAAAAGCTGGGGTCTGTTTTTCGGTTTCATTATATAATAAAATTACGAGCTTTAATGTTATAATGCCAGAAATAAGAATACGTTGTTTTAATCCATCGCCACGCTCCCGCTCGCGCTCTTATATTTGAAATGATAATTAGAGTTTTGATGATTTGATTTGCTTGAAGGGCACAGAGTACTCGTAGCAGTAGAAAGTGTACCAATAGATAGGTAAGTACTAACTATCCTACCTCTATGTTAAAAAGAGTGTCTTCAGCAGGCAGTTTAAATTGATAACAAATTCGTGTTGTCTAATATTCACATTTGAACGAATTCCAAAAACTACGTTAAATATAGTTAAAGAAGGTATTAGAATAAAAATAAATAAGCCGATGACACGATAAGAAGAAATATAAGGTATACTTACTGTTTAGGTAACGTTGGCGACAGGTCTAGCAACCCCGTCGCTAGGTAAAAAAACGGTTATACTTTTGCCTAGCAACGGGCTCCAAAAAAAATATCTATCATATACAATTCCATGTCAATTATCATGTTTAATAATTTAATAAAGATTATTTATCAGCAACACTTACCAAAGAATTTTTTTCATTTCATGTAGGATTTTTAAAGGTCATCTTTTGTATTATTTTAGTACAAATGCTTCAAACTACTAGCGTTTCGGAACGATCACTACCTACCTAATTTGGTGTCCTATATTCAAAACCGTAGGTGTACAGATTGAGGCCGATTCTGTCTACGCAGATTACTGAGATCGTGATGTCATTGTAATATTAAACTTACAGTGTGAAGTCTGGAGATTTGGAATGTGCTAAACGGTTTGTGCAAAACATACCATAGATAAAGAACCGGCCAAGTGCGAGTTGGACTCGCGCACTAAGGGTTCCGTACCATTATCCATAAAGATAAAGTTTTTTGTATGGGAGCCCCCCTTAAATATTTACTTTATTTTATTTTTAGTATTTGTTGTTATAGCGGCAACAGAAATACACAATTTGTGAAAATTTCAACTGTCTAGCTATCGCGGTTCTTGAGATATAGCCTGGTGACAGACAGACGGACAGACGGACAGACGGACAGACGGACAGACGGAAAGACGGACAGACGGACAGACGGACAGACAGCGAAGTCTTAGTAATAGGGTCCCGTTTTTACCCTTTGGGTACAGAACCCTAAAAAGCCACGCCTTTAGTACAAGTCTGAATTCTTTGATTTGATTTCGTGTGCACGGCGGCAAATGCAGAAAAGTTTGCAAAAAATTGCAGGTCAAGCGGATACCAGCAAATGAGTGATAGCAATAATGGATAGCGTGATAGCGTTATTATTTTATTTAGCCGTATATGAGTGATTGGGGGAGCCGACTCTAAACATCAACCGTCTTATTATAAAACGCAGACTATCTTTGTTACTAGGTTTAAACCATTATCCGACCAAATCAAGTTGACAAATAGTAATTCGTCATTGTCTCATCTGAAAATGTCAACTTGATTTGGTCGGATTATGGTTTAAACCTTGTAACAAAGATAGTCTGCGTTTTATAATAAGACGGCAAATGTTTTCGTCTATCTATACTTAAATATAATAAAACATTTTTCGATTAAAACTAACGTGAGGTACACTCATTGTTTTATTTAGAGAACGGGTTACTCACGTATAGAGTCAGCTACTGCCGACATGTTTCGACCTCATCCGGAGGTCTTCATCAGGGCGAATAACCCGTTCTCTAAATAAAACTATAATAAAACAGTAAAAGAAATGTGTCTGTACATTGAATATATTTCCAAAAAAATATTTGGGCGATGCAGACATAGTAATAGAGTAAGAATTAAAAAAAAAGTCGGTCTGGCTGTTCGTACACGCTCCGGAAATACTGGACGGATTCAAATGAAATATAATTGATTTTGGAAAATGGAACAACTGATGCAGAACCATTATGGTCCAGCTAAACTATAAGGAATACAAAAATGACACCTTAGCAAAAGTTGTTCAGCCTGATGAGCATTTTCCGGAGTTATAAAGTCCACGCGAACAAATTCGCGGGCTTCGGTTAGTATGAATAAATAAATAAATATATAAGGACAAATTACACTGATTGAGCTAGCCCCAAAGTAAGTTCGAGACTTGTGTTATGGAATACTAACTCAACGATTCTATATTTTATAACAAATACATATATAGATAAACATCCAAGACCCAGGACAATTTGAAAAAAGACCATTTTCCAACTTGCCCTAACCGGGAATCGAACCCGGGACCTCTGGGTGGCGGACTAGCATGGTGACCACTACGCCACGGAGGTCGTCTAAATAATAAGTTATATGAAATAATATGTTGAACGTTGTACCCAAGTTATATAGAAGCTAAAGAATTTCTACGCATGTTTACATAAATAACGTCACGATTTCACGCAGGTTCATATAAACAAATAATATTATTTCAACCCTTATGTTAAATCAACCCACAATCGAAAGGTCTCGCAGTGAGGACAAAAGCAAAATATTTGTGTTGACTGGGCAGAAAGAGGCCGTTTTTCGGCCATGTGGTATCTTTATTTATCAAATATTGTTGTTTTATTTACATGGCTGAAACATTACTTAACCAATTGTTCTCAACATTTGACTGAGCTAGTTTTAGCATATTATAGCTGTCTTTTATTTGGATAATAAACTTGCCGTCTTGTGTTATTATTTTATATTGTAGATAATGTTGTATTCTTCTTTAAATGTTTTAGATTTGCAGGCAAAAATTAGCCAGGCCAAATGTTCAGATTCTTATAAATAAATTTCAGGATTTCCTACAGAACTTAAAAGTCATTTAAATCTCAATTATTATATCGGATATAAACTTGGCTCTCATTTTCACATTTTTGGTATGATATAAATACAGGTACACAGTAAAATAGTATAATTTTCACGCACTGTTCACAAACAACTGATATTATTCCAAATTGTAGCCATAATACGTTAAACCGATGCCTTCCGCAGTGGGGACTAAAGCAAAATATTTGTGTTGAGGGCGGAATGCGGCATGTATTGGCTGCGTGGGGTTGGGCGGCTATACCTATTATGTATATACTTGGCTGGAAGTCACTACGCACACTGATTTAAATAAGCAATACAATGGGTCATGAGAGACGTAGACTTCGTGACTCTTCTTAAAAAGACATATTTTAACTATAGAATCGGCATGTATTAGCAGCGTGGGGTTGGGCGGCGCTATACCTATTATGTATACATATACTTGGCTGGAAATCACTACACACACTGATTTAAATAAGCAATACAATGGGTCATGAGAGACGTAGACTTCGCGACTCTTTTAAAAAATATATATATTTTAACAATAGAATCGGCATGTATTGGTTGCGTGGGGTTGGGCAGCGCTATACTTACCTATTATGTATATACTTGGCTGGAAATCACTACGCACACTGATTTAAATAAGCAATACAATGGGTCATGAGAGACGAAGACTTCGTGACTGTTCTTAAAAAGACATATTTTAACTATAGAATCGGCATGTATTGGCTGCGTGGGGTTGGGCAGAGCTATACTTACCTATTATGTATATACTTAGCTGGAAATCACTCCGCACACTGATTTAAATAAGCAATACAATGGGTCATGAGAGACGAAGACTTCGCGACTCTTTTAAAAAAAAAAAATATTTTTACAATAGAATCGGCATGTATTAGCTGCGTGGGGTAGGGCGGCGCTGTACCTAGTATACACTTGGCTGGAAATCATCACGGAGTCAAATAATTAATACAATACGCTATTTTCCATCAAGTCAAATTAGACACGTTTTTCTAAACGTCAAACAAACAGTTTCTATGGGATTTTGTATAAAATACAGGCAGATGACGTCATAGCTTTTTGAAATCAAATAGCGCATTTATTATCAGTTTTTCTGCAATAATAAATTTAAAATCACGTTAAATGGATATGTTCAAGGGCAAGTGTCATTATTTTGTGACGTTTTATTTTGTTATCAGTACAAAATAATTTGTTTTTGGCTTAGGAAAATACCTAATTGGCCACGTGAGCTGTAGACTTCGCAAATCTTCGTAAAAAAATCCATACTTAGAATTATCGAATCTGTTCACAAAATTTCACGACAAAAAACAAACAAAAAATTAACATTCTCATACAATTTGCCTGGGGGCTACACACACTCGTGTAGAATTGCCGATTTATCAAACTTTTTTTACTGTTATTTTATTTTCACTATACTATATTTTATAGTGATCTAGTATATAGCCCGTGGTTTGATTTATTATGGGTATGTCCACGTTGTATAGGAAGAAACACATCTAAATCATCATACTGCGATAAAATTTATTTCTTATTCTCCTTATATAGTATTTCTAAGGTGAATAAGAAAGCAATTTAATCCTAGTTTCTAAATACACTGCGCTATTTGTCTTAAGCTCTACAAACTAACTTCTAAACTAATTTCACGACCCAATTCTAAGTAAAGCCGCGTTTCCACCAAAAGAAGTTTAATGCAACTTATACAACCAACTATTTATACGATAGTTTTCTATTTATCCCGAAGGTTCACTTGTAAGAGAATGATTATCATTAAGTCGGCATTTTGAACCATTTATTGTTAGTAAATGAAGTTTAAGTAAATATGTTATTCATCTGTATTATTGTATTTTTTTTTAATCTTAAAAATAAGGCGAAGGAATCCAGTTTACTATGTTTTATCCTAGTAATAAATCTTGATGTATATCTGAAATATGACAGTGCCTACTAAATAATAAATATTTCATAAATTAAAAGAAACTTTTCTAATTCACGCTCATATAGGTACATATTTATGCTACAATTTCTCAAAACTATTAAGTACCATGGGATATGATGAAAGTAATATAATGTGTTAAGGAAAATATATGTAGGAAGGACGTGACGGACATACTACTCGTATGCCAACCAGATAGCGGAGGATACAAAAGAAGATCTATGGTGTTAAGTCAGTGGCTTTCTATGAAATCATATCTACATTAGACTCTTTTTACTCAGAGGCTAATACATAAGAAGTTAGAAAGCTGTAATTTGGAATGGGTATGTATATTAATCGTGCCGATAAAATGGTTGTATTTTATATTATAAAATAAAAATCTTTTTGGCGTGGCTCGATTTGGCGTGGCTCGAATCCCATGTGAAGTGGGAATCGATATTTTTTCTCGACTAACCCGTTGGTATCTTATGTTATAGTTATATTAGGGATATCGTTGAACACGTCTTTCAAAAATATTATAAGCTTGTGTACACCTTTTTTCGATTTAGGGATCCGTTTCTAAAATATTTGCTTTTATATTGCAAATTGTTGGAGTCAAGTGTCCCCCTCCACCTACCTCTACTAAACGGTTGTATAATATGAACACGTAAAAAACTTCACGATAGTCAGTAGTATGTATAACGAAGTTTAAAGGAAAACTAAAGAGCTAAGTAGGGTTTACAAATAAATGAGTTATGGCGACCAACTTATAAAATGTATTCGGAACAGAAAAATTTCATACTAATTTAAATTAGTAATTGATCAACTAATCTTGGGAAAACAGTAATTTTGCGCCGCTACCAAATCTCTGTTTATCCTTAAGGTTGACCCAATTGTTAACAATTCTTCTGCTTTGCGTGTCGATGGATTTTTTATATTTGATCAGCCCAGTAGTAAGCCACTTCAACGGCTTTATCGTTAGCCTGAAGTAAATCGTCCAGGGTGCAGGTGGTAGGGCACCCGGGACAGGTGTCTATAATAATATAAAGTCTAAAGGTGTCTATAATATAATAAAGTTTTAATAAATAAAACAAGTAGCTGGTACATCCTACGATTTTTATTTTTCTCAAAAACTAAAAAAAAAAAAAATCGAAATGTCTGTTCTTTTAATCAAAACAAAGCTGTTTGAACACAAATTCCAACTATAGACGGAAGCGCGGCCTAACCCTCCGCTGCTCTCTGCGTCGAAACGACCCTTTCCTGCCCTATTTTCCTCCTTAATTTGGAATCGATATATTCAAGGCCCACCGTACACGTTTACGTTGGAAGGGAATGATTTCTATCGTCGCTGATTAGGTAGTGAAATATTTATTATGTGGTGTGAGAATTTCCTTTATTATAGTAATTGGAGTGTTGGTATGTGCTTAAAAGGCAATTCATGGTTATTTAATAAATGTGCGTCAATTGGATACTTATTTTGTTTGAAAGGGTTAGGATAACGGTATGTCTTTTTATGAAATATACACTTTATAAATCAATAATTTATTTATTTATTTATTTTTTATTACAAAGTAATTATGTGATTAATTATTTTGTAATTTGCAAAAGTAATGATTTATAAATTGTATATTTCAATAAAAAGACATGTCAAGATTGTTTACATTTATTTAAATACCTAACCAAATGGAGTATAGATAAATAAAATAAATATTTATGATAGGTGTAGGTACATATTGTCAAAATATGTTTTCCTTCTATTTAAAAAAAATACTTTCCTACTAGATCTTAAAAACCTCTGTTAGTACAGTAGTGTCGACTGTAACACACATGAAATTATTTTTTAATACGTTAGACGGTCCGTGCAAAAGAAATGGTTAAGACAAGATGTATATGGCGTCTATTTACGTGATTGAAAATTATTGAACAGAAAAATCTGATATTTTTATATGGTAAAAAAAATTGTATTCCTGACAGGAAACAAATGTGCAACCGCCCGGGCAATTTGTTATAACTACGCATTGAAGGCGTTCTCAATTCACAATTAAACAAAACACTCACACTATACCAAAATCGCATCGCGTTTTTCAGGAAGTAATAAATTTGCCGCGGAATTTCGGTCGCGCAACTTCGGTAAATTTGTGAAACACAAAATTATACAGATAGATAAAACTGTGACTTTGTCTAATATTGATAATCAAACGAAACGATCGAAAACAAACCAAAAACACGTCAATTTTGCTTACTATTCTTACTAATGCCTGAATACTTGATAGCGTGAGAGATCTATGATACGGCGCTCGATTTGAATGCGTTGATTGAAAAGTTAATGTCTGTCAATGGATAAACTATGCGAGGAAATACCAGGAAACACATTTAGAAGGGAAAACCCCACATTTTTAAATAAAACCCCACTATTTTTATACAGGAAAAGTCCCTCCACATTTAATCAAATTGTAAGTTAACGTAGTTGGAGAAAATGCTACAGTGCAGTTTATTACCGCTTCTTCTGCACTAGCGCTTAGAAAGCGATAGTAAACTTAGCTGTCAGTTACTATTTGACGTCATCAATTGTTGCAAAACAAAGTAAAAATTGTTAAGAGATATTATAAATATACTATGATATAAACATATATTTCTTTACCCAAAGATTGGCTGGAAGAAATCACTTTAGTGATAAGTCCGCCTTTGTACCTACTATATTTCAAATTACTCTTGATTATTGTCATACTTAGTTGGTGCAATAAAGAAATTTTATCTTATCTTATTTGACTTTGACTTTGACCCTAACACTTAACGCTAAGATGAGATTTCTAGAAGATATTAATTTTTTACAAGGATTAACCTTTCGTAGTAGAGAATGCATTGTTTAACTATTGTGTCTCATATTTCGGCAAACGAAGGGTTAAAAATAATTTTTTAAGTGGCCTACACTGGAATAAATTTTTCAATCAGTCAACATGTTATGGTATTTTCATAGCTTGACGACTGCCATCTGCCACACAATGATGACAGCCGCGACCTACGGCTTAACGTGCGTTTCGAAGCAGGTTTATCGTATCTTCGGAACTAAAAGCACCCATACGGATCAAGGGTGTGGTTTTTCAACATGCCAAAGAGCCAGCAATGCATTATGCGTACCATGCCACCGAGCTCTATTGAAGACTTAAGTTTAAGAACCAACAAAGGGGGGAAAGTCGCCCTAAAATGGTTTAAAAAAGAATCTGTGTCAGAGCCGTCAGAGTTCTGAGGAACCTTTTAAATATATTTATATAAAATAAATCAGAAACTAGGCCGCAGCAGGTATTTATTCACATCAATACGTATACATTATGCAATATGATTGATTGGTGTATTAAAATAAAACTAATAAGTACATATAAATAGTACTAGCTTTTCAAAATGGCCACTAACGAAGAAGATGTGCCTCAACAAACCGTTTCACTTTGATAACTGAACAAAATTTCTTCTTTTTCTTCTGCCTTATCCTTGCCCCACTTTTTATGTGGGGTCGGCACAGCATGTGAGTTCCTTCCACTTTGATCTATCTCCAGTCAACCCGTCCGTCACCCCCTTCCTACTCATATCCTCCCATACACAGTCCATCCAACGTTTTTTTGGTCTCCCTCTGTTTCGATGTCCTATGACATGTATTTTCAAAACCTGCCTGGTTATATGGCTTAATTTCCTCTCTTCTCTTAACATGTCCATACAAGCCTAACCTATTACTTCTTAATTTTTCTGTTATAGGGGCCACTTTTACAGTTCCTCTTATATAATCATTCCTGATCTTGTCCCTACGTACTGAACAAAATTTCTTATCTCAAGTTAAATAATTCATAAAAAGAAACCAGAAAACATGGCACATTTAAAACGAAAGTAAATTGGCAAAAGTTTTACCGAGCCTAAGTTTAAGGTATCCTTGGAAGCTACGATGACTCGTTTGCAGGATTTGTGCCCACTTTACTGCTTTCTGCGTAAAAACGAGAAACACAGGGACGTTTTTATTTTAGCTTGAAGGTTATTGGCACGGTAAACAAATAAATAAATAAACAGGGTGCATTTGAAATTGGCATTAAATTAATTTGTTAACATGCTCACATAAAGGCTATTTTGTACTGTTACAATATTGCAAATTATGCAGTAATTGAAAGGTAAGAAAAAGAGCCGGCCAAGTGCGTGTCGGACTCACGCACGAAGGGTCCCATTATCTATTAAAAAACACGTTTGTTGTATGGAAGCTCCACTTAAATATTTATTTATTTTATTCCGGTTTTAGCATTGTTATAATAGCGGCAACAGAAATACATCATCCGTGAAAAATTTCAATTGTCTAGCTATCACAGTTCATGAGATACAGACAGAAAGACAGCAGAGTCTTAATAATAGATTCCCGTTTTTATCCTTGAGATACGGAGCCCTAATCAATGACGTGTGAAGTGTTCTATAACCGCTGTAGGTATAGACATATAAACATGTATGTATACACCTTAAATCACAGAAACTAAACTACATAACGTTCCGAATGACAGCTGATCGTAAAAGGGGAGGGGGTAGCTCTCACGTTACGGGAATACTCCATCGATTTTACGACGGCAGTTGGCGGGACGAAAAAGGGTTCATTAGGGCCTTGTAGTGCGTTTACTGTGCCCTTGTGCTGGCACTATTTCCCTAAGGAAATAAACGCCAAGATCTAGAAAATAAATGTGAACTCCTAGTTTTTAGAGTTCCATAGTAAACAAGGAACCGTTATAGTTTCAGCATGGCTTTGGCTCATTACTAATCAAACCTACAAATCGGTAAAATAGGTAACAAAAATATTTGGGTATCTCCCGTATCCATATCGCGGAGTACATGTATGAATATTTTTTTCTCGACTTACCCATTGTGTGGGATGTCGTTGAATAGGTATTTTAAAAATATCGTAAATTTGTAAACACCATTTTTCATGAAATGAAAATTCCATACAAGTTCAATAAAATTCGTAGGTGTAACTATTTGAAAAGTTAGACGAAACAAAAAGGTTCGTGCTAAACCCCCCCATTTATATGTTCAAAGTGTGATAGTTTTAAATTCTTCCTACTTTTTTGGAAGTCGGTTGAAAAACTGATATAAAAAGCACCATTTGTTTCCAAGAAACTGTGACGTCACTAGCTTGTATTTCATACAAAATCTCATAGAAAATGTTTGCTTTGACGTTTAGAAAAAAGTAGGTAACTATCTGGTTTGAGTTGCTGGAAAATAGCGAATTATCAAGTAATAAAAATATCACATCACACTACTATTATAAAGGCGAAAGCTTGTTAGTGTGTATGTGTGTGTGTATGTTTGTTACTTCTTCACGCGCAAATGGCTGGACCTGACACCCTGGCAGTGGCGGGGCCTCCTTAGAAGCCGATTCCCATCGGGTTCCCTTACGGGTTTCTGATATATAAGCAATTATTACTAACAACAAAACCTACGTATATCGGCGCACCGCGTCTTAGAATGTCCACTTAGGTACTATCTTCATAAGCCGCAAATTAGTAGCATGACTGGATTGCAATCACCCACATATTCAAAATACGAAATTTTTCGTAGATTATTCAAATTATATAAACACGCTCAGAGACAATTACTCTCACTAAATTAATGAAAATATTAATATGCGAATTATAAGCCGTACATTGATCGGCTTACGTTTATTAACCTTTATAACCTAATCAAGTAGGTATTTAATTAGTTTCATAGTTTTATAGCTGTACTAGCCCAAGTTTTCACCCAACGCCACTGCACCCTGGATTACTTTTTCCGCGAGTAACACCGCGGAGCGGAGCTAGGGCAACTATAAATATGACTTTTGATTTCTGAATGAGAATGAAAGACATAAGATAAAAACGTCTTTGAGTTAGTAATGTCTGAAAAGAAAGAAAGACATAAGAGAAACACGTCTGTGAGATAGATACGTTCATGGTAGAATAAAATAAGGTATTCTCTTCCCGAGATGGAACTTGTCTACGTCACGAAAGTGTTGCCACTGGTTGTTCTTTTCAGTAAATTTAAGGACTTTCTCAATTAGTTCAAGAATATAAAAAAAAAAAATTAAGTAACTTAGCTATTTAGTATCTCGCGATTCTCGCGTGATTCATGAATTCAATATTTTATAAATTGATATAATGGATTATTAATTCGAAATTGGTTTAAAAAGTTGAAAAATGCATTACGCTCGGGTAATTAAATTTCACACAGTGGCAGCACATCAAACTGATGACGTAGTCAAGTTCCACCTACGTCATCAGCTGTCACGGGAAGAGAATACCTTGTTTTATTGTACCATAGATACGTTCACTGTATTTTTTCAGCGCGGCACGCAGGTCGGTTTTCCCCACAAATGGCCACTTTTCCTTCGAAGTGCACTCACATCCTGCACTTTAAAGCACATTAGGCGGCACGTCTGTAACCTACTGGTATATGTATGTACTTTTATAATCAGTATTGTATTTTTTTAAATCTGACAGCCATGAAAGGAATGTTTATAAGGTAATTTTAAAATATGCTAGGTTCTTATACACACTATTACGTATGTGTAGTATTATCCTTATGGGGCAAAAAGGGCATTTTGGGTCTACCGGCTCCAGGAAAATAGAGTCCAAGCAGGGTCGTAAGACCCAACCACTACTGTGAGCGTTACGGTGGGCAAGAAAATGGAGGAATCAAAAAAGTGATGGGTTCGTGTCGCATCGCCTATAATTCGAAATTTTTGCCCATTCCCACGATTGGTTTTTACAGTCGGCACGGGAAGAGAAGTAAGTGATACATTAATTTTCATTGGTTAAAGTAAATTTTAAATACTTAGAGTAGGTAATGCGGAAGTACACTAAAAAAAATTGGCTCATTAAGTATTATAAAAAAGTGTATAAGTATTTTTCTTTTCTTTGATTTCGCGTGACGTCACGATCAGTTTCACCAGAAGGTGACGTTAATTGCCCCCACTCTGAAACTACGATGCGCTGTATATTTCTGAATTTTTACTACCTACTTTGCTACACGGAAAAAATATGGGTCCATTATTTTGGGATAATCTAGTTAACGGACATAAATGGCTAAATAATATAGATAGAAAAAGATATCTTATTTTAAAAGAGTATTTTACCATTTATTCTCAGAATAAATTTTTAAATAGTTTTTTTAGTTTTTCCCAGCCTAAATGAAATCATATATTTTTTACCCAGTCCACATCCCTATTGATTATTACTTGACTTGCTTTTTTATTTCTATAAATATTTTCACAGCAGCCAGCTACATTTCCAGAAGAAACTCAATTTTAAATTTCGAAACGTAAGCGAGAATCCTGCAATTTCAAATAAAGTCCCAGGTAAAATTAAAAGTTCAAGTTCTTAACACCATAGACATAAGGTTGAAGTTCCAACGCCGTTACATAAGTGCTCAGAGACGTGAATGGCCTACTGAAGTGACTGGCAGCCTAGAAAATATGGCTGCCGCTCGTGTAATATTTTCCCGCGAAAATGAGCGCGTAATTTTACGTTTTTGCGATGGCGTGCATGGAAGGAAATAACTAGTGGTTTTGATGTGTGTAGACTCATATGGACAAATGCCACATGTATAAAATCAAAAGGAATGTAATTTGTAGACTAGGTTTATGAAGGTAAGGTGTTATTAAAAAAAAATATAATTTCTTAACTATTTCTCTTCCATGCTGTTTCTAAGAGAAAAGAAAAAACATAGAATGTACTCAGGTGCTTTTTTTTCCACGCAGATCGTAAAAGTTGATCGTGGAAATGGAGTAATAAAAAAATAATCTGAATCAATCAATAACCGATACGGCTATATAGCCAAACCTCTCAGCACTATTTTGATTCAATTTTTCCATCTTCAAGGTGACCCTAGACTCTGACTACCCCGTCAGGTAGAAAAACGTAATTGTGTAGTAACTGTTAACCAGAAAGTTAGTAAAAGTCTAAAAAGTTATATACTCTTGAAGTACAGTTTACGATTTGATCGAATTAAAATCGGAATGAAATTCACAATTATTACTCCTAATTTTTATACTTTTGAATTCAGTTCACTTTTTTTCTTTTCACAACAAATAGATAGGTAATGAACTAACTCGACAGATAAGCTCAAAAAATATAAAATTCAATTCAGTCTAGTCATAAACTTCTAATTTTAATTTCTTGTATTCATTTGGCATCCACTTTCATAGATTAGAGACATCAACTTTTATTCCAACTGCAGTAAAATACGGGCTGTATTTTTTTAATCAAACCGAATGTGGCAAACAATTAAGGATAGTACTTTAATTAACGCTACGGGTGAAAACATATCAGGAGTACAGGGTGGTGCAAGATCTCACTGCAGTATTTCTACGTTTATATGTTTTTCGGTCACATTCATATTTAATTTGCTTTTTGTATTAGAATTTAAAGCATTAAACTATCATTTTTATGTATTTATAATTATGTGTATTATTAAGTATAAGTTTAAAAATTTATGTAAATAAGTACTAATAGTTTACTTCCTACTTATACAGGGCCTAAACAAAATAATTACATATTTTGCTTACACCCTGTATATTATACAGGGTCTACTTATTAAGTAGGTAGTATTTGAAGGCTGAATTCAGTCCATGATACTAAGCAACTTCTCCAGGGAACATATTATGTATTAAAATATGAAAATGTATTTTTTGATCTCCCATACAACTTGCCGATCAGTTATCCAAGTTTCATAAAGGAAAGTTGTTCAGTCAAGTACTGAATCTACCCATTAAATAGTTTCAGTATGTTTTGTTAAAAGTACTTATATTTGAAAATTTTAGTGATATTTTTGTTTAAGGCCCGGTTTACCCCGCAATAAGTGAAGACACGATTGTGTATGTATAACTCAATATCTGTATCTGTATTTGTGTCTGTATTCGCAATCAGTTGTGTATCTTATGCTCAAAATACTGCTCGCTCCCGACCTAAGTACTAGGGAAGCATGAACCCCCAGAGGTTACGCCAGGGCACTCGGTAGATGGCGCGCGACCCCGCCTCATTGATCGCGGTGTGCCCGTAATACTACGTTATGTAATCGAGACCATTGAGGATTTTCCCTTCCCTTTTCGAATTTGGAATCAGGAATCAACAGAAAGAGCTGTTAGTATGGTAAAAATGTCGTTCAATATTTGCTAAAAATCTATATTACCCACGCCCGTGGCTTATTTCTGCTTTGATTTGATTTGAGACGTTGAACTTAGAAATTTATCAGATTGACCTTCAATTATCTTACCACCCATGCAAATACAAATCAATTGATAAAAATAATAATTGAGTAGGTGTTTTTTAATGATGATGCTGACATTATACCTATTTATAGAATTTTGCCTACGCAAAGAATATTTTTATGTTCTTACAATTATTTTAAATAGGTTCTGATGTGTCAAGTCTTTTATTTCGACCTTAATGAATTTCATTTTTATAGAGAACGAATACCTAACAAAAACGCACATAATTTATAATACTTAATGTATGAGATTCCAAAACCTCAAGCTACAAGAATAGGATAAAATATAAAGTTGATTTCCAGAAATGACATCAAAAATAAACTAATTGGAATGCGACGGAAGTGTGTCACATATTTCGGGCGAACACCTATTTTTAGAGCATTCACTCCAATCTGTAAACATGTTTATATGTTTACAGATTATATATATAATCTTATAGTTATCTAGAAGCACAATAATAACACATTTCGTTATATATGAAGTATTCGCGAAATCTTACTTTCCAATAGAACGTGGCCATTGACTACCTGAGGTTTTACAATGCCATACAATACAATACAATATACCCTTTATTGCACAAAATAAATCATCATCAGCAGGTCTTTTTGTCTCCACTGCAGGAGCACGACCCTTTCTGTACTACCAGAGTCATACTTGGCCAGAGCAGCCAGAGGACTTGACCTACGCTCTCCTCGCTGGCCAGACAGGTTGGAGAGGTTTCACTGAAGTTTATAAGCTTTGTTTAGCTTGTAATTCCTAAGTCGCCTTTTACGACATTCACGGGAGGACTTGGAGTGGCTCTATTCTACACTGCCGGAAACCACACGGCAAACAAAATAAATAAATACACACAATTTCACAGGTAACCTTGCTATATCGAAAAAAAGTGATGTGAAATAAGTTAGTGCGCGGTGGCCAATATAATTAACATATTAACATACATATATACCTACAATATTTTTTCTCATTCTGTTTCAGCCTAACATTGGTAGGTCACTATGGTTTTGGATTTAACTGTCAACTCGTGAACATCAGCTCGTCTTGGGTTTTTAACTTCTGAGTAAAACTTATTATGTTAATAAATATGGTATTTTAATATGTTTTTATTATTTATATTATAATTAAGTAAACATAATCCGAAAACAAAATGATTTTTTAATCTATCCAAAAATAAGAAAGCTAAAATCTTTTAAAACCTGTAGATAGAAAGAAAAACTGTCAAGTAACAGAAAAAGGATGAACGTATACAGGCGCTCTTGACGTCACTGCTAACGTTTCGCGCGAACGAAAGAGATAGTGAGATCGTCCTGCCCACACCACGCTCCCACTCCTATATTTGAAACTAGAGGCAGCGCGCGGCTTCGCCCGCGTTATTCACCCGAGTGAAGTCGCGGGCGTGATGCAATAGCCTATAGCCTTCCTCGATAAACGACCTATCTAATACCGAAAGAATTTTTCAAATCGGACCAGTGGTTCCTGAGATTAGCGCGTTCAAACAAACAAACTTTTCAGCTTTATATATAAGAAAAATGGATGTTAATTGCTGCTTTATTAATTAACCAATTCTTAATATTATAATTAAAAATCTTGCTGTTTTAAAAAATTATTTCTTTTCAATGTGATTTTTGGTTTTATAATAATAACCAGAAACAAACAGTAAAATTGCCTAAGTATCGTAAATGAAAACTGACAAAGCTCTTCTGGCGAGCAGGCGACCAATACTGTCTTACTATTAAATTTAATGCTTTTATATCAACTCATTATTAATTGTTGCGGAACGATAGTATAGGTAGCTGTTTTTTCAAAATAATAAATAATTTAAATGTAAATAAACATGACACGTAATGCATCCTGGATAAGTAAATGATCTGACATCAATGAAATCGAAAGAAAAAATTGCAATTATCAAGTGCTACAAATATTTAAAGGTAAATAAATGATTTTTGACTTTTGACTTTGATTTTTGAGCCAAAGTTTTGGTTTCAGCCAAAAGTAGAACTCAAGCAATTTCTTTATAGACTTGTCCAGCTATCCAGTCTAAAAACCCTATTACGTTTCAACTAGGAGGCCTCTTCACCCTTTTGGTTCCAGCCTATTAACTTTAAACATACGTAGATTCCCTAGCGTAACTGCACACTCCACTAAACACAAAGGATCTTATTACATTAGTGGAAAAACAGACTAAGTACACAGAATTCTTGATAGCTAGCTGCTTTATACTGTTCCTTTTAGTCAGAAGTTGATATAATCGGTGTGTGGTACAACCGAACATCAGACGAATTCAATAAGTAATACAAATTTAAGCTTTCTGAAACTCAAACTGCGATCAAGGTTGCTTCAGTGCTACGTTTGGCCTCGTCGGGCAAAAAAGTAGAGCTCGTTCGATCCATTATAATTAGAAAAATGACATACATATCTTGGTCACGTGTTGAGAAACCCACAATATCATCTACTCAATAATGATGGGTGAAATTGCTGGTAAGCGCAAGGTGGGACATCGCAAAATGTCATGGCTGAGGAACATCCGACAATGGACTGGTATCAAAACAGTAGAACAACTGTTCAGGCTTGCCATGGACAAATCAAGATTTATAGAGCTGACTGCTAATCTTCAAAGTCAAAGTCAAAAATCATTTATTTATCTTTAAATATTTGTGTCACTTGATATTTATCACTTTTTTCTATTTCTTTTGATTTCTTAACAGGTAAATGTTGACGTCAGATCATTTAGTTACAGCTAAGTTTACTGCCGCTTTCTAAACGCAGAAAAGTACAGAAGAAGCGGTTCAAGAATGAAGCGGCACCTAAAGAAGAAGAAGTAAGTAAAGAATACTTTTTTATAATAAAAACACATGTTTGGATACTAGGACAAGCTACAAGGAATCGAGTCTTCGCTTCTACTGTATCTATGTAGTCGTTAATGAAATATTCCTTCAGAAGATGCTTTGCTTTCTTGGGATTGTGTTATTATTTAATACTTCAAAACTTTTTAACCGACTTCAAAAAATGGAGGTGGATATCAACTAAAAGTACCTATATGCTTTTTTTATATAAAAATGTTCAAATAAACTTTTATATAAAATTGGTTTAAACGAGATCTAGCAGGTAGTTTTTTTTAATAGGTCATAAATCGTAAACCGCAATTTAATTTTCATTTAATCAAATCAAATTATAAAAAAAGCATACTGTTAGACTTTTATATTATGTTACTTGCTGCTACGGAACCCTTCATGGGCGAATCCGACTCGCACTTGGCCGCTTTTTATTTAGTTTTAAAAATTATTAATTATCATCTAAGGTTTGCCGTGTGGTTTTCAGTAAAGAAAGAATAGGGCCACTCCGAGTATTAGGAAATATGAGCTTAACAAAGCTTACATCAACGAGACATCTTCAACTTATCTGGCCAGCGAGGAGAGTGTAGGCCAAAGTCTCTGGGTGCTCTGGCCAAGTATGGCTCTGGTAGTACAGAGAGGGTCGTTCTCTTACAATTGAGATAAAGAGACTTAATGATTATGATGTAAGGTTACCTAATTATACTTAACGAAGCTTTTGGGTCTAACATGAAAATGAGAAATAAGCATGAGGCCTAAAAATTTCTGCGTAAGTTAGAAAAAAAATAGACACGTAATTGTTCTTTTCTTTGACTATTAAAATACAGCGAAGATACAGTGCATTTTAAGCCACGCCATCACGAGCTGTCACTCCTCACTCCTGAACTTCGCAACATAAACGCTCTCTATATACCTTAGTGATTTTTTACTAATTGAATAAATCGTAAATTTGTTAGTTTAAAAGGGTTGACTTGCGTGTAATTTTATCAAAATCAGTATTGTAGTTCGAGAAAGTCGGTTCTTAGCTATGAAAAATTATTACATAATCCGACCGACTAAGCAGAATAGGTCATATTTTTCCGACCCAGTCATGATTCGTAAGCCCGTCGTAATCCTCCTAGACATGTGGAGTGGCTGTTATCCTGTGTTATCCGAGATTTTGTGCCACACTCCCCTGAGAGGACCCTGAGGGTCGGCTGAATTCTTTATGAAGCTCCTGAATCGGATAAAAAGAATTAGGAATTAGACAGTGAAACGACATGAAAGGACAATAAAATTTCTGAGACCAAAAACGATGGTTTGCTTATTATTATTTTTTGTTGCTCAAAATACTTATATGCCTTCTGTAGCCTAGTGGTGATCATGCCACGCTGTTACACCAGAGGTCCAGGGATTCTCGGTCAGGTCAAGATAGAAATGGTATTTTTCAGATTGCCCTGAGTCTGAGTTTTGAATGCTTATCTATACACGGTGATATTTGATTAGTTTTGGAGCCAAAGGCCACTTCATAAGGATAGTTAGTAAAACTTATTTAGCTAATCAAAAAAAAAAAATTCAGAAACAAAAAATTGTGAAAATGAAAAATTTTTAAACTTGAAAGTCCCCCGGCAATTTTGGACGGGCATCCGGGCGTAACTACGTGGTCTCGATCGAAAATCACGAGATTCTTATATCTCCGTAGAGTAAGTCACTCCCTTATATAGAGGATCCCGACGAGGCAATTTCGAACTACATACGTTTGATTTCACACAAAAACTTGATAGACCTAAAGTAGGTTCTATTTAATTTTGTAAAAAAACAACTAAGACACAGTGCATCATATTTTCGAGGTGGGGCTTGTGACGTCATTACTCGTATAAATCGTACGACGCATTGTCGTCATGGTTGGTCAAGGAAAAGAGAAAAAGATACTTTCGAGCGCAATATTATGAAAAAATCCAGCTTACGGGAACAATATATTTATTTAGTCATCATCCCTATTCTTGGAAAAAACATAGTTTAAAATCATAAAGTTTTAACAAGCCTAGGTATCACAAAGAAAGTCGATTACACTAATCGGTAAAATAAAGCCTAAAACAATAAAAAAAAACGGGATCTGTCATGACGAGTAATAAATGTGTATTTAGGTATTAATGGCCTCATAAACTTTTATTGTTTGAGTAAAAATGTAGTAAATGTCTTGATTGGCCACGCGTCGGCTCGTTAAGGAGCTGTATAGAATAGCCTACTATAGCACGGAGACAATGCAAGGTCGGGAGATATTAAATAAGTACTGAAACGAATGCAAGGTCTGGAGCTATAAGAATAAGTACTGAAACGATTATAGGTACACTATTGAAACGCCTAGTAAAGTCATGCGACGTCACAAGATAGTGTCACTTATCAATCTTATAATTGATCATATCCATTTTTAACATGATTTAAGATTTATTATCGCAGAAAACTTTGACTTCAAAAAAAGCATGACGTCACGCTTTTGTATTTTATACAAAATCCCGTATAAAATATTTGTTTTGATATTTAGAATAACCGGCCAAGTGCGAATCGGATTCGAGCACTGAGGGTTCCGTACCATTAAAATCACGTTTGTCGTATGGAAGTCCTCCTTGAATATTTATTTTATTTTGTTTTTAGTATTTGTTGTTATAGCGACAACAGAATACATTATTTGTGAAAATTTCACACTGTCTAGCTATCGCGGTTCTTGAGATGCAGCCTGGTGACACACAGACGGAAATACAGCGAAGTCTTAGTAATAGGGTCCATTTTTACCCTTTGGGTAGGGAACCCTAAAAAGTGTCTGATTAGACTTGTTGTCACCAAGCGGATTACGTGCATTGCATAAGTCATCGAGTAAGAACAACTAAAAAGGGTTTTTTATGAGGGCGCCGCTAGCTCAATATAATAAAGGAAAAACTTGACAACAGTCCACTACTGGACCAAGAGGCTGTTGGCACGTCCGCCCACTCGTCTGAAAAAACACTTAATGTAACGACTCTTGTGTCCGCTCTGGAAATGTTAAAACAACTTCGTGAGATAGTTGTGGACTGTAGGCTTAGTTATTCGGTATTCAAAATTACTTCCAAGATAGATGTGGACTGTACGCTTAGTTTTTCGGTATTCAAAATTACTTCCAACATAGATGTGGACTGTACGCTTAGTTATTCGGTATTCAAAATTACTTCCAAGATTGATGTGGACTGTAGGATTAGTTATTCGGTATTCAAAATTACTTCCAAGATAGATGTGGACTGTACGCTTAGTTTTTCGGTATTCAAAATTACTTCCAAGATAGATGTGGACTGTACGCTTAGTTTTTCGGTATTCAAAATTACTTCCAACATAGATGTGGACTGTACGCTTAGTTATTCGGTATTCAAAATTACTTCCAAGATTGATGTGGACTGTAGGATTAGTTATTCGATATTCAAAATTACTTCCAAGATAGATGTGGACTGTAGGCTTAGTCATTCAGTATTCAAAATTACTTCCAAGCTGGATGTGGACTGTACGCTTAGTTATTCGGTATTCAAAATTACTTCCAAATTGAATGGTACACTTAATTTAATTTTGCTCTCAAAAGCGGTACTCTTTATTTAGGGTTCCGTGGGAAAAAGGAACCCTTATAGCTTCATCTGTCCATGGTTCTACTCAGAGACTAAACGCACTAGAAAGCTGTAATTTTGCAGGGGTAATAATAATGCCGAGTTGGTTTTTTGGTACAATAAAATTATGTAAAAAAAATTAAGAGTGACTCCCGTAAATGTAAAGTCATTTTTTTTCTCGACTAACATTGTGTGGCGTTTGGTTGAATAAGTCCTTTAAAAATATTGTGAGCTTGTGAACAACATTGTTCTATTTAGGGATCTGAAATAGTTGAATGTATGTACTTAAAGTGCAAATTTTTGTTAGAGTCAAATGTCCCCACCTCTCTGTCTACTAAACGGTTGTGTGGACCCATAAATTTGAGGTACGGAACCCTAAAAACAATTCTAAAAATTACAATTGCAAGCTATTACAAAAAGTGTAGGGAACAAAAAAGAATAATCTCATTAGCGATGCAAACTTTCCAGTTTTCCAGTCAACAGGTGCTACAATCAGCGGAGCCGCCATTACGGACATTGGCTTCCCGCCAAAATTGACAAAATGGCCGCTTGATTGATTGTTTACATTTTAGTCTGGTTCTGTTGATTGCAGTTTGTTTTTAGGAATTGTAATGGTAATTGCTATTGATTAATTTACAAAATCATGAGTATAGGTGCAAGCAACGAGTACATGTTGATTTTTTAGGTTAAATACTGCTATTTGAAAAAATTACAAATAAAATATGACATAAATCTTAATTCATAATCAGGCCTAAACAATGGGGTCCTGTTGTTTGACCAAAAGTCATTTGGCAAAATTACACTTGACAAACAACGTTTGTCAAGTGTAAGTGTAGTCAACACAAAAACTACTTTTCCGTGGAGAGTAGGATAGGTTCATTAGGTTTCCTGTGACCAAGACACGAGCGAGCGAGCGACTGGAGCTTAGGGCGAAAATAACATAGACACAAAAACCACTTTGCCGTGGAGTGTAGGTTAGGTTTCCTGTGACCAAGACACGAGCGAGCGACTCAAGCTTTGGGCGAAAGTAACACAGACACAAAAACTACTTTGCCGTAGAGTGGAGTGTAGGTTAGGTTCGTAAGGTTTCCTGTGACCAAGACACGAGCGAGCGAAGCGAGCGAGCGACTCAAGCTTAGGGCGAAAGTATCACAGACACAAAAACCACTTTGTCGTGCAGAGTAGGACTAGGCATCATTCGGATTATTATGGAAAAAAATATTATGAGATCTTAAATTATGGATATTAAATTTATGAGACAAAAAAGAGAACCACTAAATCGTGATGTTTGAAAAATGAAGTACTTTTTATGAAATAACATTTTGCTCAATGACATTTGGACAAATACTTAATTTGCGAAACATATTATTTGGTGAAATGATAAAAAGTCAATTGACATTTTATTATTTAATACATTTAATAAGTGTAGTGTTTGCTAATGGATCATTTGCTAAGTGAGTTTTTGTAAAATGATACTTTTGTCAAATGTATCGTTTGCCAAATAAACATTTGGTGAAACGTTGTTTGTCAAATGACCATTTGTCAATCAATTTTTGGTCAAACATTAATAATCCCTAAACAATGTATTCTCAGTCCACGTATCTATTTTTAATTTCGGTCTAATTGTAAGTTGACGTATTTGGAGAAAATGATGCAGTTCAGTTTGTTGTCGCTTATTCTCCACTTGATCGGTTATTTTGGAAATCTTTGGGTGAGGCCTATGTCCAGCAGCGGACAAAAAAATCAAACCACGGTTTATACTAGATCTCTATAGCGTAATAAAACTAAAATAACAGTCAAGAAACCAACAAAAATTGCGTCATTCCCATACGAATTGCCCGGGCGGCAGCACACTTTAGTCACAGATTACTAAAAAGTTACTACGTAACAGATACATCACTTCCCTACAAACGCCAAATACCTACGCTTTATTTAACTAAACTTTCTAGCTGTCAAGCGACGCGAGGAAATATGAGCCTAACTGCTTTGACTCAACGGAGCGTTTTAAGTGCACAGCGGGCGATGACGTCGGCCGTTGTGAGATTACCTTAGGGTTGACTCGAATGTTGTAAAATACAAAAATGAACGTGACGCATATTTATGAAAAGAAATTTTATTAAAAAGGATCTATAGATCATTTGACTTTAAAAGTTGTGACGTAATAAGAGCGTGTGATTTTCATAGAAACTTCATTAACTGTGGATGTACCATACATCGCAATGAGAAACATACGATATTGAGTAATTCTTTATAGCATACTTTCTAGTTCACGTAAATCGTTGTTATATACTTTACTAGAGAAGCTCGGTGGCCCGCACTAGCACTTTCGCATGTAAAGCGGCACCGGGCGTGGTCCGCACTTGGATGGGTGACCACAAGTGGCATAAAAATTGAGCTCCTCTGTGCTTCGGAAGGCACGTATAAGCCATTGGTCCCGGCTGTCATATCGTATGGCAGTCGTTAAGCTATGTCAGATGCCTTTAAGCAGCTTGAAAAATCTGAAACCAGTGTTGGCCACTTACACACACGAAAAACAACAACATATACTATCTGGATACAGTACATCGATGTTAAACTTTCGACGTTCAGTAGGACAATCAAACTTCATACCTACAAAATAATCTGATTGGACGAGACCGTACCAAATCCTATTCTATACGACTACCTACTTTTTAACGAAAAAAAAACACTTACTTTCCTCGTCTTTTGGCAATGTGAAAAACGACAATTCTTTATTGGTTCTTTGATTTTGACATTGGAAAACGCACAATAATGTCTTGACATTGTTAAATATAACGCTTGTTTATATTGTAAATATAAGAAGATATTGTAAACAAACAATACGCAGTAAGCAAGTCTCATGCACGCGACTACACAGGCCAGAGTGCGGCGCCCCTTTGCCACTTGGGCGTTAGAAAACACGGCTAGCCGGTAGGTACATTTGGAGCAATCTTGATCGAGTGACGGAGGCCTGCTTTAGTATGGAAATGCCAATTTTTTTTTGTTCTTTGACTGTTATTTTAATTCCATTATCCCGCAAAGATAAAGCTTATAGCCCGTGGTTCGATTTATTACGGGTTGTCCCTTCCACGTTGTATAGGTATATTATTTACTTGCACCAAAATTTTTACGTAAATTGAAGCATACCTATTTACAAAAAGGCACAATATAACTAAACAGTGCGCTGAATGGTGTGCTGAATGCAGGGGCCCGGGGCACAGCTGTAATGGCCTATTTCCTGAAAGTCTGCGCTTAATACTCCCTAGATAAGTATATTCTATTTTTTAACCAACTTCAGAAAAAAGGGAGGAATCGATCAATTCGAATGTATATAAGGTATGTATGTTCCTCAATTACTCGAAGACGTCTGAACCAATTTGGAAAATTGTAAAGGCAAACTTGACAGATGGTCCCATAGAAATTTTATCAAAATCAGTTGTGTACCTAATTTGGTGTTGAAGTTGGTTCTTAGTTAAAAAAAATATAATTAGGTCCAGCCCTTTTTGTTTAGCCGGCAAAAAACTTTACGATATGTTCTACTTATGTTTTGTTAGAGAGAGTCGTGCTACTGCAGTGGAGACAAAAAGACCTAATGATGATGATGATGTTTTCCTGTATTCGTTAAGTAGGTACGTCTTTTATTAGAATCTTTTCTAAAATTCTTGCGGCTTTATGCAGAGCCCAGGGCCAAAGTTCAAGACCAAAAGCCACTTTCAGCGTCATGGTGGGCGAGAAGATGGAAAAGCAATCAATACAGAACCGCAAGACCCAAAATGCTCTGTCTGCCCCATTAGGGATAAAGACGTGATAGTATGTATGTATGTATGATTCCTAAAATGTAATAAAAGTATAGAAAAAAAGTTGCAAACAATTATCCAACCTCGTTCGGAGTTTCGAAGTAGCAGACAAAGCCACGCCTGGGAAACTTTCTTCTTAATTTGTTATTATTCAAGTTTGACGTAATCTGTTACATTGAGTTTGCTAATGTTTCAAAAATATCGTCCATTTTCTTTGCGGGATGTAAAGGGTAATGAAGTTTTTTTTTTTACATTGTGTTGAGTAAACAAAAACTCTGACAAATGGTAAAGAGGAATGTTATTCCTAACAACAGAAAAATATTTAAGTGTTTGCAAAATTTTCATCTCTTCCCTTTTAAGCAATCTTTGTACTTTATACTATTTTTTTCCTTTTTGTAAATTTATTTGTTGAAAATCTAAATAAAAGTTAATATATTGTTTTATAAATATAGTTCAGTATAAGTAAAGTAAATTCAGTAAGTAAATAATCTAGATCATAACTCAAATAAGTAACAAATACTTACATAAAATGTTCCTATGCACAACGTATGTTAATGTCATGAAATGTGTAATAATGAAATGATATTAAAAATAATCAAAAATTCGACATTCCGATACAAATTGTTCGAGCGAGCGGCTGCAAACTTTTGTATAAAAATACCGATTTTTTTAGACTTTTATTTTAATTCTATAGAACAGATTCGTTACCACCACGTTATGTATCTACGTTCTGACATAAATTGAAACAAAAGCAAGGCAGTATTTCTTGTTTGATGTCATTAATATGATCTGAACCGGGTGTGACAGGGGTCTGGAACCTCGGACGTAGGGACTTTTTTGGGTGACTTTATGGATATATATTTCTTTATGAATGGTTTATATTTTGGAGGAAATACATATATCTGTTGTTTACAATAAAATTCTAAGTAAAAAATCTGATTTTTTAGATCTATTGTCAATTTATGCGAAAGAGTTATGAAAACTACGAAGAGTTTTTTAGTTAGGAACTTACCTCTTTAATTAATAAATCTTATTAATTTAATAACGAGTACGGCTTGCAAGTTAAACAAAGCTTATAAAAATCAGTGAGACCTCTCCAACCCGTCTGGCCAGCGAGGACAGTGTAGGCCAAGTCCTCTGGCTGCTCTGGCCAAGTATGGCTCTGGTAGTACAGATAAGGTCGTGCTCCTGCAGTGGAGACAGGAAGACCTGATGGTGATGACGGCTTACGATCATAATAGGCTAAAGATTTTACTAAGTAATTCAGACAGGTCAGCATGTACATATTAGTATTGTATACATGCTTGGTATAGACATGGTCTACATGTCTATACTAAGTTTTTCAAACTCTAGATAGATGTAATTTTAGTTTAAAATTTTAGAAAATAAAAGGTGGACATGAAACAAACAACAGCTCAAAGCCAATTTTTGTATGTTGTGAGCGAAAAGTTGGAAAAGCAATCAATATAGTGATGGGTTGCTAGCCGCATCGCCCATTAACATGATTTACATTTTCGCCTATTCCCTCGATCGGCTTTTACGACAAGCGGCTAGTACATTGTAAGTTTTTCCTTTTCTCCCAGAGCAGCATAAAAGAAAATTAAAAACAATATACAATTATTGGCACAGAATAATTGATACCCACTTAATTCATGTTGTATTGCTAATTGCTATACACACACAAGTCACTGACCTAATGACGTAATAAAAAAGCGGTCAACATTTTCATACAGTCGCGCCGTCTGCCAACATTGGCCGAAAACCGGGACAACCTAATTCTATTGGATTTGGCACACACTGCGAATAGAAATTTATTTATTTATCTATTAGTGGTTTGCGGCAGAAAAAACCTGGATCCATAGGGCTGAATAGAATAGGACTACTCCAAGAGGCCCCGGGTTCGATCCCCGGTCAGAGCAAGTTGAAAAATAGCCTTTTTCAAATTGTACTGGTTCTTGGATGTTTATCTACATATGTATTTAAATAAAATACAGTATCGTTGAGTTAGTATTATTATCCCTCAACACAAGTCTCGAACTTACTTTGGGGTTAGCTCAATCTGTGTAATTTGTGCCTATATATTTATTTATAAACCCAATGAGACTTATCCACGTCTATGCAGCGTTGAGAGTGGACCAAACAGTCAGGTCATTGCTCCTAACACTCGCCTTGATGATGATCATTTAAATCGATCGAAGCCTGGTCGGCATTTCTGACTACTTAAACAATATTCATAATAAGAATCATAACATCTTATCAAGAACTAAATTCCTCAGCGCTACTACAGACTCATAAGAGTCAATAAACGTGAAAGAAACGTGACTCACACACTCCCAAATTGTAGTGCTGCCGAAAAAAACATATTTTTACAATCGATAGTTTCAATAAAAAAATAACAATCTATCGATAGGCCTATCGATATGTATCGGAAACTGATTTAAAACAATACTATTGATAATCAATAATAGCTACTAAGTATTACGTCTATCGATATCGATATAACTATCGATATAATCGGTTGGTAACCGAGTCTATAATAGTATCGATCCTGACGAAACAGACTATATATAATAAAACAAACTATCGATACCTACTATCGATGGCATCGGTTACCAGCCGAATAGGTCATATTTAATAATTTATCGGTTTTATTAAAAATACCGACTGTCTTATTATAAAACGCAAACTAACTTTATGATATGGTTACCTATTTCTATACATAGGTAACTATAAGCCTTTATTCACCCAAATGATGTTCAGTGACGAAAGTAAAGGTGTAATTTTTTTAAATCTTTATTTTTTAAAGAATGTTTTATCTCAAAAGAATATATAACACCCTCGAAGGTGCATCTAAACCAAAAATCATCTAATTTTATAAATTGTTCTTGCTGCCTCAGATGTAGGTGTGGCAAGTATGCTACATATATTTAGCACTCCCACATCCATGATAACATTACATTTAATTACAATGTCATTTCTCTCCTTTTCGACCCGGACACACTCAACCAAAGTGTCTTCTATTCTAAAACATTTGGTGACATATTTTATGACGTCTTTTTATTTGGTTTTCTTAATCGTGTTTTATAATAATACGTCGATAATTTATCGATAGGCTATCGATAATGGAATATCGAGCAGCAACACTACCAAATTGTTTCGACCACCTTGAGATACCATCTGGACTGGAGTGTCTGTCGGTGAACAGTACACATAATGATTTGATGATGTATTAACTACTTTATAGATTAATGTGTGATAGATAACAGACTTTATTCATCATCATCATCACCAAGCCTTTTTGTCTCCACTGCAGGAGCACGACCCTCTCTACACTACTAGAGCCAATACTTGGCCAGAGCAGCCGGAGGATTTGGCCTACACTCTCCTCGCTGGCCAGACGGATTGGAGAGATCTCATCGATATATAAGCTTTGTTAAGCTTGTATATATAACTCGCCTTCTACATCATCCACTGGAGGACTTGGAGTGGCCCTATATTCTACTCTGCCGGAAACCACACAGCAATTTTGCACCACACCAACAGTCTTTATTTTTTTTTAAGTTATACTTAACACGAATCATTTTCATTTCACATTAGTCTGAGAGAAGAGAAATAATAACTTAGAAAGTACGCTGGTTATCTTATCCGCGCCAGTAATTATCTTTGTCCGCGCAGATCGAAGAAGCCGATCGAGAGGGAATGGGCGGGAATCATGTCAATAGCAAAGCATCACTATTTGGATTTATTTTCCATCTTCTCGCCCACCGTCATGCAAAAAGTGATCTTTGATTCTTGCGGGCCTGGGCTCTGTTTGCTTAGAGCAAAGATCCAAAATGCTCTGCCTGCCACATTAGGGATAAAGACGTGATAAGTAGTATGTATGTATGTACGATAATGAGCCTAATTAAAATTAAATAAATTATGAATACATACATTTAATTTTAAATTATTAAAATAATTATTAATAAATCAGAAGCCATTTTTAATCACATGAAGTCAAAGTAGACATTCGCAACTACGAAACCTTACACAGCGCGTGGCCCGACACGCACTTGGCCGGTTAATATATATATTATTAAGAAGATTATACATTGATACAAGTCTTCAAATAGACGTGTGCCCGTAATAATGAGGAGCTACATTCCCTCGCTGCAGACTCAATACAATAAACAGCCATGACTCACTCACTCCCAAATTCATTTGATCGCCTTGAGATAGTGTTTTGGGGTGTCTGTCTGTCTGTGAACAGGATAATGAACCTTGCAGTCATTAAATTGAGTGTTCAGTAGTCAATAACTACTGAACACTTTGTTATTACATAGATAAGATAAAGTTTATTTTATTTATTCATAGACAAAATGAGTTTAATCATGCAAGACAGATAGGTAAACATTACTGAAATACACCCTTTTTTTGTTTTCTCGGAGAAACAAAAATTGACTAAGTTACTACGTATTTAAATTTCTCATGACGTCACGTTGCTAGGTACGACTTTAACATAGGTACGTAGCGGTGACGTCACAAGCCCCACTCTGGATCTTAGATGCTCGGTATCTTATAGAAGACAATGGCAAACTACTCTTTATTCCTGCCAAAAAACAGAATCATCTACACAATGGCACCGAAAAGAGGTTGGCTCTTAAATGAAAAAGAAACTCTATTAAAAATAATTAAATAGAAAGTACCACAGTTGTGCGAAAAACCATTGCCCGGCAGACCTATGATCGACAAAACATTTGATCGGTTCGACTAATGCTGAACAAAAGCAGAAATTATTACTACCATTTTTACTGGGCCTTTTTTTCGTGCAGGTGTAAGTTTTTAGAATTATGGATATAACTTGCTGTGGAAAAATACATTTTTACGCTCTTATCTGTGACTCCATTAGAGCTATAAAAGCTATAACCATAATAATATTACATTATGTCATCCTTGACACCACACGAGTAATATGGCATCCCGAGCATTTTTCATTATTTCATGGGACATTAAGCTGCGAGGAATTGTGATGAAAAAGTTTTAGATATTCTACGCTACGCTGATTTTTTGTAACTAAAAAGAAAATAACATTTCATATGGGAAGTACAGTTGCTTCTCTTCCCGCGCAGATTGTAAAAGCCGATCAAGGGAATAGAGGAGAATCTGATCATCTCATTAGTAATACGGCTGGCAACCCTATTAAGGGGCTACCTGAATTTTCCGGGGTCCAGTGCTGCCATTTGAAATAAATCATTTAAAAGGAAATGGAGACGTCATTTCAAATGCTCTGTCTGCCCCATTAGGGATAAAGACGTGATTGTATGTATGTATGTATTTCAAATTGTGTCTTGATCAAGCACTAGATAATCCTTCATTCTATTTTATGTACTACCTATTGTTTATAGATTTTTAATAAAGTGACAACGTTAAAGTTTTCTTCACACACTAGCCAAAAGTTGCCGTTTTTCGCAAATATAAGTATAGCTTATTTCAAATTTTCACCCATGACCCGATCGGCTTTTACGATTTACCCGAGCAGAAGCAGACAGCACATTTTAAGTATTTTTGTTTTCTCGCAGACCAGCATGGAAGATGGGAGAATATTTAAATAGGTCATCATCATCATCTTCCTTTTGGTCTCCACTACAAGAGCATGACCCTCTCTGTACTACTAGAGCCACACTTGGCCAGAATAGCCAGAAGATTTGGCCTACACTCTTCACGCTGGCCAGGTTCTATTGATGTTTATATGCTTTGTTTAGCTTGTATTTCGTAAGTCGCCTTCTATGGCATGCACGAGAAGACTCGGAGTGGTCTTATTCTACTCTGCCGAAAACCACCAAGCTAAAGTGGCCGTGTTTCGCAAATGTATAACATAATTAAAATTTTAACCCAAATACTTATTAGAATACCGAAGCAATATTACCGAAGTTCCGATCTTAAGTTAAGAGACTTTAGTTTTATTGAAATATGCTGCCGTTAGAGATAACTTGGACCCTGAATTTTAAACTTTGGCTATTACATTCACCGGAATGCCATTTTATCCGATGTTTGATTAGGTTCGGTATGGTTCGGTCGGTGTCGTTAATGTCGGCTTTTTGACTTTAAAGATTATAATTATAATTTATGAATTATGTGACCGGGCGCTACCGCGAACAATATAGGTTTTTAGCAAATATTGGAGAACGAAATTGTGGGTATGTTACTTGTTATATTAAATAAAATTATGTCAAAAAATGTATGCGCAAAAATTATATTTAACACGTAGAACGCCAGACTCAAAACCATGTTTAGCCCAGTGGGCCGCGGCAGACACCATGTGACCGCATCATATCGGGTCCAGGGCGCCGCGGCGAACACCGTGTGTCCGCGTACCCTCGATGACTTTAAATGCCTCTACACGGCCGGCAGACAGCGTTTCGATTCTTTTTACAAGGGGAAGTGATCCGCGCGGCCCCACAGTACAATCTGGTCACTTGGCACAAAAAAATTTGAAAGGACTTAGAATTTATGGGCTTTTCAACAAGATGTGTCCAAAAACTGTTTTGAGCACATTACATTAAGTGTTTTGATTTTTAATTTAGTGAGGTTACAGTTAGGTAAACATATTTTTTGCCTTTATATTGCACTAGAAAGTCATAAGAATTGTAATAGTTATCAGTCAAGGACGTAACCAATAAGTAATCCGTGTTCCGTAGGTAATAATTAACGTAAGAAGTTACCTTTTCGTGAATAATTCTACGGTTTACCAATATTTCGACTTATTTTGTAAAAGTAAATATGAAACACTACTTTTTTATCCTACTGCGACAGACGGAGGGTTATGTTTTTCGAATGAATGTGTACGTATGTATGTAAGTACTTACAAAGGGAGCAAGAGCAAAAGTCCTTGCGACACGACATCCGCTCCTTTTAATACTAAATGTATTAAGGAGACGATAAAGCAGAACAAAGGCTTCAAAATGTTTGCAAGAGCTATGTCGGTTGGGCAAAGTCAATTGATGAAGCTGAAGACGGAGGACGGCGGCGCGACGTCCTCCGTCTGGCGTAGATTGAGAGGTTTTATGGACAGCTGTATACCTCAGTTTCACAACCCAGTAAACAAATGGCTAAAGACCCAAGAGCCAAGCTAACCCGACACTATACCGAAGATATCCCGGACATCAGCCTGTACGAGATTAAAAACAACAAGGCGCCGGGCGAGGATGGAATTACAGCAGAGCTTCTGAAAGCGGGCGGAACGCCGGTACTGAAAGTCCTTCTGAGGCTCTTTAATTCCGTTCTGCTCGAGGGCGTAACGCCGGAAGCTTGGAGCAGGGGTGTGGTGGTCCTGTTCTTCAAAAAGGGAGATAACACCCTATTGAAGAACTATAGGCCTATCACGCTTCTGAGTCATGTATATAAGTTGTTTTCGAGGGTCATCACGAATCGTCTCGCAAACAGGTTCGATGCCTTCCAGCCTACCGAACAAGCCGGTTTCCGTAAAGGTTTTAGTACCTTGGACCACATTCATACGCTGCGGCACGTTATAGAGAAGACGAGGGAGTATAACCGGCCGTTATGCTTGGGGTTCATTGACTATGAAAAAGCCTTCGATTAGATCGAAATATGGGCCGTGCTTCAGTCCCTTCAGCGAAGTCGTATTGACTATCGGTATATCGAAGTGTTGAAATGCTTATACAGTAATGCCACTATGTCAGTCCGAGTACAGGAGCAGTGCACGAGGGCAATTCCACTGCATAGAGGTGTAAGACAGGGATACGTTATATCTCCGAAGCTGTTCACCGTTGCACTAGATAATGCCTTCAAGCTTCTGGAACGGGAAGGATTTGGCATCAACATCAATGGCGAGTATATCACTCACCTTCGATTTGCCGACGATATTGTTGTCATGGCGGAGTAACTCCAAAGGAACCCTAATTTTTAATAACACCACGACCTTCTCCTATGCAAACGCAAAGGCAAATGAACGAGTGAAGCGCGTCTCGCTCGCTGGGGCTCGCAGGTGAGGGCGGCGCGGCATAGTGCAGGAGGAGCCGACAGTAGGACCCGCGCGGCGCCCGCGCAAGGAAATACGGTTGGACGTTCTAGCAGGCCGTGACGGACACTGGTGTCTGCCATTTAATATCTCAGAAAATAATGCATAACGTCTCTGGTCTGTAAGTTGCCCATTATTTTTAGGTTATTTCTTATCGATATTTTCAAAAAAAATCCCTATCAATTTTTGGACGTTCTTTATTTTTTGGTACGGCCCCAGGGGAAAGTATGCTGTCGACCACATGGTGACCGACATGGCGTTCAACGTGTTAATAAAAAAAATTAACATATAAAACTTTGGTCAATAATATATATATATTAACATAATCATTAATCTTACGAAGTTCGTTGGAGGTGGGCGTGAAATAAACCATGAATTTCGTACACTTGAGTTTATTACAATAGTCGCTAGCTTTTTTTTATCTCATCAAACCACAAACCGATGCGCCAATCCACATAGGCTGTAAAGTAGAAATCTCGAACCAATACCGATAGAGCTTTCAGTGGCGTAGCTACCAGTCGGCTGGACGGTGCCGAGCACCGGGGCCCTGGGCTTAGGGGGCCCTCGGACCCTAACCAACAAACCTCGTATTAAAGTTTGTTTTGTTTTTTCTTTCGGCCTCGGTGAACATTCTGCGACCAAATTGCAGACGTTCTAAAATAAGGAGAGGTAAAAAGTACCCGTAACCGAAGGACATGTATGAAGAGATTGTTGAGCTTAGATGAAGCAAAAGAGGTTTGTCAGGATCGTAGCAAGTGTCCATAGTCTCTGCCTGCCCCTGTAGGAAACAGGCGTGATATTATGTATGTATGTATTATTTTTCATGTATGTAAACACTAGTGGTCGAGCTGCTTAAAAGCATCTGATATAGCTTGACATCTTCTATATAATGATAATCGCTTTGACCAACTGTTTAACGGGCAGAAGAACGAAGAACGTAAAAGGATTTTTTATGCCACTTGTAGTCAACAATAGGCTACTTTACTATTACTATGTTTGTTTTTGGTTAATATTTTATATAAAAGAAAAAAATACCACTAAATAGATGTTTTTTTAAAACAGCAAGAATATTAGTTAATTATTGAAGTAGTAATAAACATTTTCAATATAAGAGTGGGAACATGGCGGGGATCTCACTATCTCTTTCGTACGCGCAAGACCTAAGCAGTGACGTCGAGAGCGTTGTACGTGCATCCTTTTTCTGTTACTTGACAGTTTCCCCTCCCGTCAGATTTTAAAAGATTATTTTTTGTCAAACTGCCCCCAAATTTTATGTACCAGGGTCTTTAACATCCTAGATACGTCACTGAGCTTATCACAAATTGAACGCCAACTCGAGAACTTTCAGTCTTATCGCTGTATTGCATTTCATTTGAGAAAATAACCTTTTCAAGATATCTTTTATTAGCTTTTTACTTATATGAATGAGATTTGAAACGAATGCAATCATCTAAAGAATTGGTTATGCATAGGTTTTCTTCATGTAGAATATAATCAAATAATACATCTTTGATTTGAGAATGGTATCTCTCATTTTTTCTGTATAGCATGGAACTAAATTAATTAATAAAGCAACGAAATCCAACCGTCTGTTTGGAGACATCACAGACCGATACCCAGACGGGTGCATACTTAATCCCTCTTATACCCCTCTTTTAGATTGGGGGTTTAAAAAATGGAACTTTATGTACCTAACAATGTTATTATACTAAAAATAATAAATGATTTATAAGACATAAACCTCATTAATTCTATATTAATAAAGAAAAAGTTTCCAGTCTTAAAGCTTTAAGAAATTTATGAATCTAGATCGATTTTACCTCATTAGGTGGCAAGCCTGAACTAATCAATCGTTTGAAAACTTGTAATTAACGTTTCTGGATTCAGCCTTGAGGAGATCGATGTAGTAAAAAATGTTATCCACCAAAATCATTAATAAAAATCAAAAGTACTTAGGTATCGTGAATACACCAATTTTGCCTAAGCTTTTGTGTGCATTTTATACCTACCCAGTTTCCCTACAAACAATTTCAAAATAATTGACGCATTAAAATTAAGTAGATACCTATGTAATGCTTGTATTGTTTTAAAAGGCGAGTAAGCCTTTCTCTCCATCCCTATCACGTTCTATACGCAGGAACGAGATAACAATATTTTCAGTTTACTGAAGAGAATCGAGCCATTGTCAAACATTTCACGGAAATGAAACCCTTTTGGCTGCCATTTGTTCCTTTATGGCACCCTTCACAATAGCACATATTCAAAAAACACTCCTTTACAAAATAATCCGATCGAAATTCGAATTATTCGATCGAATTTCTGCATTAAAAAGTCTAAATAAAGTTGTATTAGAGAAACAATTCGATCTTTTGAATTTCGAATCAATAGCTTAAAATATGAAAATGTTCACTTACCTGGTTTTCCTGATTGAGCAGTTTCAGTTGGTCGTTGATAAGGCTGTATTTGGCGCTCTCCTCTTTCCTCAACGCTCGCTCCTTCTTCAACTCTGGGCTCCAAAAGGTCTTTATGCTGTGCATACTGGAGCCCAGTTTCTGATTGGTCAATTCCAGTTCCTTCTTAAGGTTGCCCAGCTCCCGTTGGAGGTCGGAGTTCTGGGACTGCAGTTCGCCGAGGAATAGGGGTGGTGGTTCGCGCCGGTAGTATTCGTCTTCGGGCGGCGGCGGCGGGGCGTAGGAGCGGTCATAGTCCCGTTCGAGGGACTGGTAGCGTAGGGGTCGAGGGCGGGCGCGGTGGTGTGCGCCCGCGGAGGCCGACCGGCCGCGCTCATCGGGCGCCGGAGACGGTTCGTCATCTCGGGTGAGGTAGGGGCTCCGTCTGGAAGGACTGCGGTCCACCTGGGGCAGGCGGCCGCGCGCGCCGCCGGACCAGTCTTGCCGGCGCCACTCCTCCCGGCACGGTGGCCCCTCTTCCCCGGCGTACTCCCTTAGATACAGCTTGGCTCGGTTGGGGCGTCAGTGTCAACGCATCGTGCTTGTGCCCAACGAGACGGGTGCACAGCCACTGATCAGTAAGCCGCGAGCCATCGATCGGCCGCTGTGTACGCATGCGCAAGGACCTTTCAGCCGCTACAGCGCTGCAGGGTTACTATATTTCAGGTTTTGATAAGTCGAGTAATTGTTTAATGATGTAAGCCGTAATTGGGCTTCTGTGGTCTTTTGAGTTAGGGAATTAAAGTGTTTGTTTTTGTGAGAAATTCTTAAGAGACTTCATTAGGCACACTTTTTTCGTTAGTGAAATATTTAAGAAGATAGACTGTCTTGATAGTATCTATAGGGCATCTACTTTGAGACAAATGTCTCATTTCTTAATTTTAATTTGAACACAATTTTATGAAAAATTAAAAAATATACGTATTTACAATCTCGCTGTTTTAAAAAATTACCGGCCATTGCGAGTCAGATTCGCACATGAAGGGTTCCGTACAATTAGGTAAATGAAAAATCACATTTGAAATACAATTAACAAACATGATTTTTTGCCCCACTCAAATATTTATTTTATTCTGTTTGAGTGGCAACATAAATATATCATTTGTGAAAATTTCAACTGTCTAGCTATTACGGTCCATGTAATACAGCCTGGTGAAGTGGTGACAGACAGGCGGAAGACGCACAGCGGAGTCTTATTATAGGGTCCCATTTTTACTCTTTGGATACGATACGGAACGTTAACAATCAGCATAACGTCAAACGAAAGGTCTATTTCCCTTCTATTTATAACCTGTCTCTTTCACTCTCTCTTACACACACACACTCTTATTAGCTGCAGCTGCACTGGTATCAGATTTTTCGAGCTGCCTAAAGACATCTGACATAGCCGTCTAGTGATTACAGTCATATTACAGGCTAGTGAACTGGTGTGCAGGCTTTGTCTGGAAGTGATTGACCGGAATACTAATGACAGAAATTGTAACCGCGGAACTCAAAAAACATATTCTTTTTTGTTGTATACAAAAACAAAAATTTATTCAGTGGTATTTTTTTTCGTTTTTAATATACAGATACATTATCACGTCTTTATCCCTAACGGGGCCGACAGAGCCCAGGGCCGTAAGACCCAAAGACCACGCCTAGCGTGATGCTGGGGACGGAAAAGGTATCAAAATAGTGATGCGTTGCTAGCCGCATCGCCTATAAACATGATTCAAGTCTCGCCCATTCCCTCGATCAGCTTTTACGATCTGCGCGGGAAGAGAAGCAGCTTGTACATTCATTCATTCATTCTATTTATTCTTATGTTTTTTATTTTCTCCCAGACCAGCATGGAAATTTAATAAAATATTAACCAAAAACATACACAGTAAAATAGCTTATTCGCGCCTAGTCAGGAACGAACTCGTGCTTCACAGACGGACAGCTTATACTATAGGTAGGTACCTAAACCTTTACCAACGATTTCCTCTATATTTGTGTATGGGCAACACCTACATTATAGTGCTAATTTTATTCGTTAAGATCATACATCCTTAAAAATAATTATAGCCAAAGAATTGGGTAGATGACTGAATCAAAAATAAAAAATAGGGTACAGTTCATAAAATACTTCACAAAATAGTGTCACTTTTATTGGTAATGCCCATTTTCAAAAGTTTTGCAGTAAAACTGGCATAAAGAGCGCTATTTGACTCCAAAAACTGACTCCATAGAAAACTGTTGTATTTTTTTTATGTTTTCTTATTAAATTTTGATGCAAAATAATTATAAATTATAGATTACAAGTACCTAAGTACTCGAATTATGACCGCGCACTTTTCTTTCAGCAAATTTTTTATCAATCTACGTTTTTCAAATATAAATTCAATAGGTAATTACTGAAAAATCATGTCCACATTTTTTTAAAATATTTATGTGGAAATGCTAAACATGTATATGTACTTACAGTAGGTAATATTCATAGTACCTATACCTACCAAACCTATTTCTGAAACTAACAAATTCCCAAAAAAACCTTCTAAAAACGATACACCAGATATCATTAATTATAACAGACCTCAAAAGCGCTAGAGGTCTATTTTTAGATATTCCAGCCCTCATTTTCCGGAGCCGCCATCTTCCAGCGATACAGCGCTTACGTGAAGCTATTTCTCCAAGACCGTTCTTATCCCGTGACCCACATACATCATCTATCCTTTTTTTATTCGCTACTATTTATAAATTGCCGTCTCGCTCTAGAGTAAGGTCGGCGTTATATCGGTCAGTCTCTGCTAGTGATCGGGAGGAGCATAGAGATGGGAATTTCATCGACTGTTTCGTCTTTCGATTTTTAAACTTAGTTTGCAGAGTTTTAATGTTCTTTTAATTCGTTCCATCAATCGATAGTTTAGTGAGATAGATAGAATTAATTTAATTTCTTTTTGAATAAAAACTTTTATTTGAACTTTAGTCTTAAGTAAAATTTTAGTAAGTATTTATTTATTTATAAAAACTTTATTGGTCCACAGTATACAAATGTTGTTTACAATTTGCGGACTTAACGCTAAAAACGTTCTCTCCCAGTCCACCAAAAGGATAAACAGAGATTTGGTAGTGGCGCAAAATTACGAAGTACCTGCCAAAGTTAAAAATCTTTCGTGCTAAATATTGTCTGAGTTACCCTTACCTAACCTATCAATGAAAAAACACTTTAGTCTTTAACACACCCAAGTAAGATTACTATCATGAACAAATAAGTAGATATATAAAGTCGTTGCTAAAATGACGCTATTGCACATTCTTCTTCACGACCCCTAAGAATGGGGCAGATAATTGGCGACAATATGTATGCTACCCTGCCGTCTCTACAGACGGTTTTACCCACGATTCAAGATTAAGAATTTTACATTATAAAAGTACAAACACACAACGTTTTTGTCACTTCATTAATAAGTAAGTACTTAGTTCCTATATCTCAACATCCTCTATCGATAACCACTTCCACGCCGCACTATCTCGTTCGGACGATGAATGAAAAGCAGGAATCTCTCGTAAAAATTACGCCGTTTGCCCGTGGCGCTGCTGTGCGAATTAGATCATGAACTCTCATCATTTCATGGACGCCTGGTACATAAAACAAATTGTTTCAAAAACAATGGCTGATTCACATTATTTTTTACGATAAATATCGTAAATCGTTTGTTTTTTTTTTGCAACCGTAATGATTTTAGGCTTTGCTTTTATCTATGTATAATGGGTTATCCATTCGCTTTATATCTTTTAAGTATGCTGGATTGGTTGGACATATTGATTTTGATTAGAAAATATCTTTGTTTTAAAACTTCTAAGATACTTCTTCTTAAGCTCTAGAAAAAAAAAGCTGTAGATAATATCTAATTAGCTCTATATCACAGAATTAATAATAGTATTACATACTATATCATTATTTTACCAAATTATTGTGAGGCTAACTGGCTAAGTTAAGGCTTCCAAATAAAAAAATAATCATCAAAATCGGTTCACCGTTATCGGAGATAGCGTAACGTACATAAAAAACTTACATACAATACAGTCCAATTGATAATCTCCTTTTTTTAAAGTCGATTAAAAATGTATAAACGCCGCACTAAGTACTTTATGAACAAGTTTAATATTTAAAAAAAAAACCAGACGACACCATGTAGTGATAAGTGGCGGAACTACGTATTCCATTGATATCTAGGATAAATTAAAAAATCCTCGACTTTCAAGCGTTAACCCCAATAACTTTTAATAGCTGAACCAATTTTCACCAACCACCGCAAGGGAACTTGCTTTCACTTAAAAAACCGCATAGAAATCGGTCCATCCGGTCGAGTGCTATGATGGCATAGACAAACAGACAAGCTTCAAACTTGCAACATCCCTCTTTTGTAGATAAATAATGATAGCCTGGTAATAAATAAGAAAAATAAATGCATTCGTAGGTAACGAGACCGGAAGTGCTATTATTAAAACGCGGAGTCACCTACACCCTACACGAATAGTTTGTCCATACAAAAAAATCGTTCGTTTAGTGACTCCGCGTTTGAAAAATAGCACCTCAGTTTTGTGAAAATTTTCAGGCAATGTTTCGATTACGAAATAGATTTAAAAAAAAAAAATTGTTACCTAGCTTGAAAGCGAAATCAACGTATCGTCACGTCACGTCGCAGCTTGTAGAAGCTGGGGGGTTACTCCAAAAGCGGTAGGCAAGACGGACGTTACTGCGTATCCTGTTACAATGTCAAGCAACATTGAGCACTAACGTATGATCATAAAGTCTAATTTGGTTTGACATAGACATAGAACGTCACTATTGTATGAGTTACGTATTATTTTATTGAGTTACTCCTCTGATGGTTCTTGTCCGTAGGGATAGGCGAGATAGGTGGAGAAGAGACTATGGACAATGGACCTCCACTTGCTATGATCCTCACATACATTGAGATTCATGAAGATGACTCATCAATCTCTTCATAGACGCCCTTCGGATACGGACGGGTAAAACCTCTCCCTGTTTTAGAACGTCTACAAAGTAGTCGCGGAATGTTATTTAATGTTTATACATGCTTCAATTCTATTTGCCAATCCTGTAACCCAAAGGTAGCCTGTAAGAGATTGCCTTGGCGATAAGGCCGCCTATTGTACATCTGCATTTATATTTAAATGTTATTTTCATGTGTTTTGGTGCAATAAAGTGTTTTTACTTACTTACTTACTACATACAATCTACATACCTATCTCCTTCTTATTATAAAGAGCTAAGCTCTTTTCTGTGGAGCAACTAATGCCTTCCATCTCTCTCTGTCTAAAGTCAACTCCTTATCATCTTTGTAGGTTGTAACATTAAGTTGATCCTTTTGTTGTTTTATAAAACTATCTTTAGGTCTTCCTTTGCCTCTTCTTCCTTCTATTTTCCCCTCCAACTAATAAATTTACATACCTACTTAGATTAAAATGTTTACTATAAAATTTTAAAACCAGTATAACTAGGACAAGGTAGATAGTAATCATCATCATTTACAAGCCGTATGACGTCATTGTTTTATTTAGAGAACGGGTTACTATGTTTTCGACCTCATACGGAGGTCTTCATCAGGGCGAATGTGACGAGAGGCCCGTACACCGCACCGGCTCGCGACACACTCATAGACACAGAGTGTGTTCTGATGAAGACCTCCGGATGAAGTCGAAACATGTCGGCAGTAGCTGACTCTATACGTGAGTAACCCGTTCTCTAAATAAAATAATGATTGTATCTCACGTATGACGTCAACTGCTGGACATGGCCTTTCCCAAAGTTTTCAAAATTTACCGATGTATAGCGGCAAGCTTTCCTCGTTATTGATTCGATACAGATACTTTATCACGTCTTTATCCTTAACGGAGTAGACAGAGTCCAGGGCCGTAATACCCAAAGGCCACGTTTAGCGTGAGCGTTAATATGAAAAAAATGTATGAAAATAGTGATGGGCTGTTAGCCGCATAAGCCGCATCGCCTTATATTTAACGTGATTCTTATTCTCACCTATTCCCACGACTTTTACGATTTGCGCGGATAGAGAAGCAGCTGGTACATTTTTTTACTTTCTCCCAGCCCAGCATGGAAGCCTAGATCTGATACGATCACGTAGAGCCGACAGCTTTCTGAAAAGTGCACTTACCATATAGACGTTTTCATTAGTCTTTTATTTTGAAATTGCATGTCAGATTTCGGTAAAAATTTGTAATTTCAAAGAAATTGCATACATTTCGGCATTTCAAATTCAAAATATGAACTTGAAAGAAGTACCTGGGCGACCGAGCTTAGCTCGGTTACATCTCGAACTTGAACCAATTTTTTTTTAAACTTGTCTAAAAACAATAAAAATTAAAAATTATATGTAAACTTGAACATACAAAAAAAACAAAGTAAGTCACCGAGCGGGATTCGAACCCGTAACACTCGTTTCTTGCCGTCCGCGTCTTAACTCTTAATCTTTAATGACTTTTAAATGCACACTTACAATGACATTATTATGCCAGCGAAAATCATTAAAAGCAAAGTACCTACCAGCTGTGGCAACGGCTACTGGTACAAAGTTACAAACATATTTTAGTATGTAGGTAATTTTTAAAGGTGTTGATTTATAAAGTGTAGGTTTTAATAAACCTTCATTTAAGTTATTAATTAAATGAAGGTACATATATTTACCTACCTAAAAAATTGAATATTGATATGTACCTCTAATAATATAATTCTAATGATAATGAAGACGGTGGCGCTCCTTAGGCTAAACTAAAGCCGGCTGTACAAATAATACTTTGTTATCTAAAAAAATCATAATGTCATGATGTTGACACTGACATTTACTTTAATTGGCAGTGGCAGGTGTCACATTGACGGATTTAAATATTGTTTTTTGTTTAGGTTATGAAGATACGGCGAAAAACATATTTCATTAACTTATTATATCAAATAGAATTTTCTGCAATTTAGCATTTTGTTAACATGTCCCTACCTCCTGCCAGTGGTACAGGTCGATATTTTGCAAAAGCAGCAAAATCTATCCGATTAATTCGACATGGATGTACCAATAGACCCTTCTTTCATATTTCTGTAACTCACGTAAGTAAAATCGGTAAAATCATTGAATAACACAGCTAAAACCTCAGTCTACTATTAGATTTATTGTGAATAGCACTCAAAATAATGTTTAATATGATACTAGAAAGTTTTGAGGTAATATATCAGATGTAGAGGTTATGTTAATTTCTTTTTTACAGAGAAAGCGTTTAAACAGCCAGCCAGTAATTGAACAGCTAGGTTCCTACGATCCTGTACCTAATATAAACAATGAGAAACTTGTGGCTTTGAATTTGGAAAGAATAAAATACTGGCTGGGCAATGGAGCTCATGTTTCACCTCCTGTGGCTGAACTATTAGGTACACTTACTTATAACTTTTGTCTCTATGTACTATGTTATACTTATGTAGTCAAACTGTTGCAAAAATCTTGCAGGCTGCACACTTTGATTGTCACCATATTCACCTTTATTTCTATCTACGAAATGCAATATAGCTTAAAAACAAAAGTCTCTGTGGTATATCACACCATTAACGGCTGCGACACTAAATGGGATACACTACTCATTCATCATCGTCATCATTTTAGCCGCACAATGTCCACTGCTGGACATAGGCCTCTCCCAAAGATTTCCAAAATGACCGATCTAGAGTGGCTTGCATCCAGCGCCTTCCAGCAACCTTGGTTAGGTCGTCAGACCACCTTGTGGGTGGGTGTCCTACGCTTCACTTGCCTGTACATGGTCGTCATTCAAGAACCTTTTTGCCCCATCGGCCATCGGTTCGTCGCGCTATGTGTCCCGCCCACTGCCATTTCAACGAGCTAATCCGCTGGGCTATGTCAGTGACTTTAGTTCTCCTACGAATTTCCTCATTTCTGATTCGATCACGTAGAGAAACACCGAGCATAGCCCTTTCCATAGCGCGTTGCACGACCTTGAGCCTTCTTATGAGACCCATACTAAGGGACCATGTTTCAGAGCCATAAGTCATCACTTATAACACACATTAGTTGTAAACATTAGTCTTAAGACACACTACTGTATAAATATATTTGGCAATCTGTAAAAATGCCAGTTTGATGTCGTCATATCATTAAAGATGACACAGGTAGCGGCACGAAACTCTAGCGCTGACCGTAATTGCGAAGAAGTAAAAAATTTGTACTATACCCGTGCGCAGTATCCTCTCTACTTCTCACTCAGCGCTAAACTTACATGTTGTATGAGCGCAATGGTCTTACATTTAATGATGCTCAAGACTGTGCGTAGTGGAGGAGAAAAAGGCAGAAAACTGACCCCATGCTAAACAGCACTACAGCTGAGGATGCAACAGGGAATACACTGAGATAAGAGAGTGTAAATTTTGTTACAAATGAAGTCTATGACTTGTCAGATCTTTACTCAAGGTTCAGAGACCTCTCCCTAGCTTCCTGATAGCTTGAATTTATGCTCAGTTACCTAATGTGATAAACAGAGCCTGGAGCCTGCTCACTAACCAATGACAAAAATCATTCCACCCCTATACCAAATTTTAGATTTATTTTATCTTGTCATTCCCCAATGTTGGGCAAAGACTGAAAAGCTTCCGTACAAACATTCAATTTTATTTCCAGGTTTATCAGGCTTCTTCCCCATCCACCCAAGATCTTACATGACAGCTTGGAGAAACCGACAAACTCAGCGAGAAAACTTGGCGAAGCAGGCCGATGCTGAAAAATCTGCTCCAGCCTCATAAGATTTAAATGTAGATTATTTATTAGTTTAGAATATATAAAAATGTCTCATTAATTTTGTTTCATTTTAAACCTAAAAAAATTATTCTAAAACTGGCATTCAACATGTAATGCCGTGTAAACTTGTAATAACACCATTTGGCACATTTTAAATAAAAAGATAAGTTAGGAGACACATACATTATGTAATACAATAATACAAATACATTAAATTATACCTAGCAAACCTTTTAAAACCCATGTTTAGGGTGCCGGCCCACGTCAGACTTTTTGTAGGGCCAATAGTCAGGCCGATTTTTTTATTATTATTGATTACATGTTATATAAAATTGTATAATAATAAGTATCAAAAAGACATAATAATAATATAACAAATCCCTTCTGGCGAGTAGGCGACCAATACTGTGAAAATAAGTTTCTTACTTTTTGGCGTATTTTCCCAGCTGTGCGGTCGTAGCGAAGCACGTAGTAACTTATTAGTAATCTGTGGCGAAGCGCTGAGGGGCTATTTTTCTAACGCGGAGTCACTAAACTAACGATTTTTTGTATGGAAAAACCATTCGTTTAGGTGACTTCGCGTTTCAAAAATAGCACTTCTGGTATTGATAGCTTCTTTTTAAATAAATTTTTATGTGTGCACTACACGTAATGTAAATTACTCATATTGACGTGTAAAAGTACCTAAAAGGTATAATTACTGAACAGACATTTGAATCTTTGAGTAGAGTCGGCGAACTATAGAGCGACCCTCTGCGACTATCGCCTACCTGCGTCGCGAGCTTTAGCTGGCACACTGTCGCACGTCTGTTTGAGGCCTTAGAGTGATGGCTTAACCCTTTTACCGCGAGCGTCGCATATATGTGACAAACATTGTCGGGCCCATTCCGCGAAGGTTGCATATTTTCGACAAAAAAAATGCTCTTATGGCACATAACTTACGTATCCATATCCGTTTTTGGTTGTAGATAGGTATGTTAGATTTACTATGTCTCGCGCTGGGGGCACGACAACTGATATAAATTCTCGCGGTGAAAGGGTTTTGAAGGGTCTAACAAAATATACTGAAACTATTTTAAGTGTGCATTCAGTCCACGATAGTAAACACTTTTCCCAAAAAACATACCCGTAATTGATCAAACCACGGGCTATATCGCTATAGTATATTGAAATTAGAATAAGTCAAAAAACAAAAATAATAATCGGCATTTCCATAAAAAGTGGGATGTCAAATATTTGACTGTTTTTTTTTACCATTGTTTAAATTTCACTAAGTATAATACAGTGATCAGTATAGCCCGTGGTTCGATTTATTTCGGGTATGTGCCTTCCACGTTGCGTCGAAATAAAAAAAAATATTTTTTATATTTTAATATATTTTCCTTACGAAAAATCCACCCATAAAATAGTTTCAGTACAATTTTTTACCCGTTATTTAATAAAATGAAACAAATAATTTTACAATGAATTCGTTTATTACGTGAAAAAATGACAAGACTAACAATTCCTTGAGTGAATACATACAATGCACGGCCAAGCCACTGAAGGCACATTATCATACGGATAACATAGATTTTACTCGCAAGCCAACAGGAGCTCCTAAGTATTACAAAATGGCAACATTATGGTGTTTCTTACATCCAAAAACTTACAAAAATATTGTGGCTTAAAAATTCTCCAAATTCTACTGGAATCACTGCAATTTTTAGCATGGCTACACCGTCCGAATACCGTATTACAAACTAACATATGATTCAACCTTAAAAAATTAAACAACAGATAAACTAACATTCCTTGAGCAAATCTATAACTGAAAGAAAGTTCTAGAAATAGAGAAATAAGAATTCATTGTTCCACAAAGAGATCTTAAAGTAGACAAAATAAAAACCTAAAGGGTCTTTTACTTAGTTCTAAGCCTAAAAAGATCTTACAGGCCCGAGAAAGAAACTAATAATTTAATACTAAAGGCAATAGTACAAAAGTGTCACGATTTTTAAACAAATAAATACAATCAAATGTGCCTTATTAACACAAAGCGCATTGTCAGCGGAAATACGGTTAAAACGATAATATTTTAACTATTTTATTAATCGATACAATAGCAAGATTTTATGCATCGATTAAATATGGTTGTAAAATATTATCCATGAATATATTGCCCCTTACTTATTGTTTTAATTGACAATTAATTACCAGGGTGCAGTGGGCTGGACAGTACCAAAACCCTTTGCTTATCTCTCAATGTCAAGAACAGCTCTCTATAGTAACATACGTTTGGATAGATGCTAGATAGATGCTAGAGGCTGCATCATTTTTGTTACTTTACCTTTGACAGCCTAAAACAGACTTTAGTGCAATAGAAATAGAGTTGATTTTACAATATTACTCTCTCTCTATCGTTCTCTGTACTAATAAAACAAGTCTACCTTGCAATAAAGTCGTTTTTACGTTAATTTCTGAGCTATCAAAGGTTAAATAATTATAAAGGCAAGAATACCTTAGTGAGAGACACTGGTGTGTCTGGTGATTTGGTAGTCAAAAAGATCAATGGTTCAAAAATACATATCATAGACAATGTAGTCAATTTTTTAAATTTCAGTCAACGTGCAGCAAGCTGGTGACAAAGCGTGTGCAAAAAGTTTGTACTCTCCGCTTCTTAATAAATATAAACAGTTTTAGTTGGTCTTCCTAACTGCATCTGCTACCGCGCGGCTGGCTGTAAACCAAGACATTTTATTAATAATTAAAAAAAAAACCTTTCAGACTCTTAGGCCCAGGCAAACGAGCGTAATTTTTTGAGCTGTGAGTCGCGTATCTTAAGTTCCGGAATGTACGATGCATGCGATTTCATACAAAAGTCGGCAGAAAATGAGTTGAGAATTTCTTTATTCTATGGAACGTAAATTGCGCAACTTATTTTACGTGGCTCAAACCTCAAACAAATACGTTGTATGTCTAGCCTTGATGTTTGGGAAGTAAAAAAACTTGCAATGCGTTTAGGCATAGAAACTTATGTTTTTATATATGTATTATAAATATTAGCCAATCTATACTTAGTTCACTAGATTAAATAAAAATATTGCGTGCTTCTTTTAATTTTCAAACTAAAAATACGAGATCAAGAAAACAACAACAAAAACTCGGTTTCTTGGAAGTCGGTTATGGTATTCGAGTGCTATGCGAAAAAGTATGTTAAAACAAAAACTTCAGATAAAAAAAAATGGCGAGCGAAAATACAAAATAAACCAGCCTAAGGAATGAGTAGGTTTCTAATCAAGCCAAACCGTTGTATCTGGCAGAAAATATATTTATTTTAAAGTGCACACAAAAGCAGTATTAGTCCACAAGTTAGAATTATATAGTATAATTTATTATCTATTATATTAATAAAAAGATAACGTTATGATTCTAAAAACAAAATGTTGGGTAGCATAATTATTCAATGTTATATATGAAAAAAAAAAACGCGAAACGTACCTTTTTGTTTGTTAGCTGACGTTTCAACATGAACAGAAAAAAAATCAACAGTTTTTGTTTTCTAATACTTTCATCCAATAACTCAAAAGTCCTTTATTATACTTCACCAAATTAATTATGGGACCAACTAGATACTGAAGGCTTTAAAAATAGTCACCTTCTATTTTGAAGTCAATTAGAAAAGGTAGATATGTTTCGCGTTACTGACAAATTAAAATGGCGTTGACTGAACTACTAATAATGTCTCTATAACAGGAAAAAGTAAATAGGAAAGCTATGGTATTATCAATATGATTAAATTAATGAGTAACTGAGGATAAACGGGCGATAAACAAAATACAATGCTTCTACAATGGACGTACCATGAATTGAATAATCTAGTACACCTTTAATAGTAGTTCTATTGCTTTTATTTACCTTTAGAAAAATATTTCTTTTCAACATTTCTAAGATGAGTGTTACAGTAAATATTGTTTAAAATTTTTGAAAATATCACATTATGGAAAATCAAATGTCTATAAACATTTATAAATAGGTAATGCTTGGAAAAAAATACAAAAGAAAGAAAGGCAAATTAAGGCCAAGAGATAGTTTTATAAAACAACTAGAAAATCAAATCTATGTTTTAAATACAAAAATGTAAAAGACTTGGATTTAGACAGAAAGAGATGGAAGGGATTGGTTGCTCCATACACAAGCGCTCTTTAATAAGAAAAGAAAATGTGTTTTTTTAATTTATAATGTTATTGATTGAAATTAATTTGATCAAAAAACACACATATATATCACAGAAAAGAATATTTTAGTATATTTTAATAGCACACACATAAAAAATGACGATTTTGATTTCAATATTATTTATAAAAGTATGAGAGTCTCCAAGAAATAAGATATTGTAAACGTTAATATTTTAGAGGTGGTATTATCCATTTTATGTTACGTACTTCCCTGAAGTTTAGGTAAATATGCACCGGAATATCCGATCTGTGATAATGTTATTTAATTACTAGATTTCATCTTATAAATATAACTGTAATCTTTTCCAAAAAATGTGATCTAACATTATTGTATGTCCATCAAGGGCAGTGGGCACAGTGGTACCTTGTATAAATATTTAAGATCTTTTTGTAACCTGTGTTTCTACAATAAAGATGATTTGATTTGTATCTATATGCCCTGTATTCTTGTTGTATTTAGTCTTAAACAAGTTATTCAACTATCTTTACACTGATCGCACTTATACCTAATTAAGGTTTTAGCCGAAAATCAGCGCATTGCTCTTTGAGTAATATTTTTACTGAGCCTACGAGCTTATTTTTCATACATATCATATCGTTAAAAACCTGTATGTACAAAAACGTCACACACAAATATTTCGTATATTTGTGTGTGTGTGTGTGTGTGTGTGCAGTTTTCACAAATAAATGATTTATCTATCCATCTACGAATATTTCCTGCCAGATAAAGTAAATTTTAGCCAAGCGTTAGTCACATAGCTCTTTTGACTTACCGACGGCTGAATTCTTATGCACTAATCAGCTTTAGTACCTATAATAATGGGATAATATTGTCAAATATGTCATACATCGAATAATGAGGTGATGACCTAGAGAGAAGCAAGTTAACTTTTTATCACGTAAGTTTTTTTACTGAATTTAAAAAAAAATTGTTATAGTCTTTTTTATGGTGCATTTTTTCAAAAATTGCGTCAAAGTGCTAGTGAATATTTGAATGCAAAAGCTGTCTAATTTATAGTTTGATAAAATAGATTTTATACCTGATGTTACCAAATAATGTTATTTAGATTTTACACTATATTTGAGAATTCATTTATGATACTTCTTTGATTTTGTAACATTGCCCATGTTACAAAACTAAAATAAAATAAAAAAAATTACGTGACAAAAAGTGTGATGTACTTACAGGGTGTACTATTTAAATGAAATAACTTTAGAAAATACTGCCTATCTACAAAAAATGTGTTCAAAATAAAAATAAATAATGTGATACATAAATACGAAAAAAAAACGTACTTAGCAAAGTTGAAGTAACGCAAAACATTATCTCTTCATTAATATATAATAGATCTATTCGGATAATCTTTTCATAGAACTGTCGATCTTGCGATTGGCACCGTCTACTAGCTTGTGGACATCCTGCTTGTGAACATCCTCAGGTTTATTGTCGGAAAGAAATTTCTTAGCGCTTCCTGCCACTAGTAAAATAAATAAAGAGCTGGCTTTATTTTATTGGTTGATTATTAAAAAATTTACTCATTTTCTACTTTCATTGGTTTATAATTAAAAACTTTACTCATTTTCTACTTTCATTGGGTGATATTTAAAAATTTAATCATTTTCTACTTTCATAGGTTGATAATTATAGCTTTACTCATTTTCTACTTTTATTGGTTGATAATTAAAAACTTTACTCATTTTCTACGAAAAATGCATTTAAGTTTTTATCTCTCGACTGGTCAACTGAACAATTTGTATGTTTTTTTTAAATTAGAAGTTAATCCTTTCTCAATTGGGAGAGGCCAGTGTGGCAAGCTGTTATAGGCTAAGAAGAAAGAAAAAGCATCGCATCGGTCATACTGTCGGACACACTTCAATAAATTATTATATTATGAACCGAAATTATTGAGAATGAGTGGCGTCATTATATATACCCTTCTCTTAACCTATGGAGTACAAACGTGGTCTCTTTACTGTAAAATGCATATGCATAAAAAAACCGGTGATAAAATATGACACAACTCAATATTTGTTTCATAATCGTACAGATAAGATAAGCGGTGCACTTATCTGTCAATACGCCTGCATTTCATTCTTAAAATACTCTTATCGTCATACTACACAAAATGTAGATTTGTTTGTAATCACTTAATTGTACAAAAATAAAAAATAAATACTAAACATTTGAAAGAGCCAATACACAAAACTGTGCCGTGTGGTTTCCGGAACAGAATAGGAGCAACCCAAGTCCTCCCGTGGATGTCTTAGAAGGCGACTTAGGAAACAAGCTAAACAAAGCTTATAAACATCAATGAGACCTCTCCAACTCTCCTGGCCAGCGAGGAGTATATGATAAGTCCTCTGTTTGCTCTGGCAAAGTATGGCTCTGGTAGTACAGAGAGGTTCGTGCTCCTGCAGTGGAGACAAAAAGACCTGACTATGAATATACAATAGCGGACTTATACCACGTAGTGATATTATCTCTTCCAGTCAACCTACGATATATAGAGAGGATATTTGGTATTGAAATCTTTAGTCACGAAGAGACCCAAAGAAAAGGACAACACAAGACGTACACAGCCAATATAATCAGCCACCACCCCTTACTTATGTGGGTTTTTATGAAACAATTTTAATAGTTAATCTTGTCCATGATACTGATCAACTTTTCTCAAGAAATATATCGAAATATGATTTTTGTGCTATCTATAATAGAATCTCGGATTAGCTGATCGAGTAACTTGTAAGGAACTTATGAAAGGCCAAAATTATTTTCATATTTCGCTATATGTATAAATAAGTTTGTAAGAAAAGTTGTATGCCTTGGAAAAAAATTGTTTGAAATAACTTTACTATGCCATAGAACAAAATAAAAAAAAAATCCAAAGAGCAAAGTCGTTAATACATGAACTGAATAAAATAATTTCGGTATACATATTTTGTTAGACCTTATTATATATGTCCCAAAACAAAAAAATATACCAAACGACACTATAAACTAAGCACAAGTGCTACCCACGCGTGCAAAAGGAACGGACAGTGAGACAGCAAATAAAGCCACCTAAAACCACAAAATTAAACGTTGCTATTTCTAGACGTTATTCTTTTTTTTTTTTTTGTTTTTTGTATATTTTATTAAATCCTATTTATTCCCAGGTAAGCAGATTATTTAGGTCTGAATATCATCAATTTTGAATTGTGTAATGTGTATTCATAAGAAAATCCTTACGATCCTTACTATAAGTATATATCCTACTAATATTATAAATGCGAAAGTGAGTTTGTATATTTTTTTATTTGTTCCCACTTCACGCTCCAACCACTGAACCTATTTAGATGAAATTTGATATGGATTTGATTCCCAGGGAAGGACATAGGATAGTTTTTATCCCGAAATTTCCACGGGGAGCTAGGCCCACGGGCACAGCTATACTCCATTTGGTTAGATATTTAAATAAATGTAAACAATCTTGACATGTCTTTTTATTGAAATATTCACTTTATAAATCAATACCTTTGCAAATTACAAAGTAATTATGTAATTTATAACATAATTACTTTGTAATTAGCAAAATTATTGATTTATGAAGTGTATATTTCAATAAAAAGACATGTCAAGATTTACATTTATTTAAATACCTAGCCAAATGAAGTAGTTTTATAAAAATTTCAAAACTGCATTTTAGTGACCCATATAGAATATAGCAACATAGCGATGCATATATACGCCCTTGCCATGCACGCACATAGCTATTTATATGTACATACGGTACTTAATCTTTGTGCAACTCCTTTATAGTTTTGCTGAAAGACTTCACAGTCTTATCTATGTTCTTGTTCAGCCCTTTAATTATGTCTTGAAGTTCTAAAATATCAACATTTCGTTAATTCTCATTATATTCAATATTTACAACCCGAGCATTTAAAAGGACCGTATAATAGACGTCAGTTTTAAGAAACTTTGACGTCACGGTTTTGTATTTCATACAAATCACATAAAAAATGTTTGTTTTTAAAGAAATAGTAGATTATTAACCAAGGGGATAAAGAAGTGTCTTCTGTCGCGGGTGACGACTTGAATCGCGAGCGCAACGAAGGACACAAGGTTTACTCCCGAGCGGAGCGAGGGTGTTAAATACTTAAATTACGAGCGAAGCGAGGGATGTAGGACGAGTCCTGAGTGTAGCGACGGATTTAAGTTCACCCAAGACTAGCACAGCTTTATCACCGAGAAAAATACTCTACTTTTCGTACCATTTGCGAAAAATAAAGATAATAACAAGATATAAGCATTTATTAATTAATTTTTATCCAGTTACATAAAAAATACAAAATGTTTTACGTTGTAAATAAATATAGGTACGGAGAAAACTTGGTTGTACGTGTGAGACGCAAATGGCCCTTAGCTTTTTCTTTTCGAAAAACTAAGCAGCTGATGTAAACAAACAATTATTAATATTAATTATTTTATAAAATTTAAGTGGTTTTGTGGATTTTGCGGAAACATGTTTGTCGATTCAAAATCGTAATTTTTTTCCGCTTAGTAATGTAAAAATTACTATTGTTATGTTCGCTTTTTGTGCCATAGAATGGGACTTTTTTGAGCAAGTGGTACGAAAAAAGTATTAAACTAATGGATTATATGGGATTGAACACTCCACAGTAATGACCCATACTGAGTTTTTTCAATTTAATTTTATAACAAGAAAATGACGCCTGCGGTTTTGCCCTTTTTTTTTTTTTTTTGACGCGGAGAAAATCCCTTCGGATACCTTACCGGTTACGGGACACCGGTAAGGTTATGTGGTGTTACCACTAAAAACTCCGCGGTGTCACCTCTCAGCCGCTATCGGCCGGGACCGTGTGCTTCTTCATGCTCCACAGCCCCGGCGCGGCCGGCCGCTACTTAAGCGGCCCCGGCTCGCCAACGGCCTCACGGCACCCTCTGCTGAATCAGAGGGGCCGGAGTAACCGCCGCCTTGGCCTCTTGGCCCAAGGACAGACGCGCTGACACGCACACGCGCCTGCCTTCCACTCCGGAGGGCTGTCCGTTGGACGATGGAATCCCGTTTCCACCGTCCAACCAGCCCTCATAATTTGGGGCCTGCGGAAGCAGGCCCTGCCCCAGTCCACCTGACGGCGACCAGGGCCCACACAGCCGGCCGCAGGGGATAGGGAGAGCGGCAACGTAACACCGACACTCCTCTTCCCCTGCGGCCCCACCGATGCCGTGCCAAGCGCCACGGCCGCGCTTGGTCGCGGAGGATAGGGCGAGCGGCAACGAAACACCGACACTCCTCTTCCCCCGCGACCCCTACCACGGCTGTGATGGTAGGGAGGTCGTCGTCACCCCCTTCCCTCACAGCCAGGCCATTCCCGCCAGGAATGGCCTCCGCCGGGCCCGGGGAGGCCTAAGCCTCAACCCGGGCAACGGGTTCCTCTTAGCTTCCCTGCGGCCGAGGCAACCGCAGGTACTGAGCCCCCCCATCGCGACAAGATGGGAACCACATCGGGGGGGCTGCGGTTTTGCCCTAGTCTAACTATATACAACGTGGAAGGGACAGACCCGTAATAAATCAAACCACGGGCTGTACTAGATCACTATAGCATAGCTTAATAACATATTAAAAAGTAAAAAAAAAAGTAAATTCCCATTTAAGTTGCATGCAGTGGCTGCACACTTTAGTATGTTTTTTGTTCTTTTACAAGCATGACGAATGGAAAAATATTATTGGTCCATCGGTTATATTATTAAAAATTATTGTACACGTATTTTTCTTTTCTCTGAGAAACCAAAAATGACAAAGATACGGCGCATATACATTTCGCGTGATGCATGGCTGCGTACGGTTTTAACCTAAGTGTGACGTCGCAAGCCCCCACTCCGGCACTTTGACGGTCCGTATCTTTGTGAATTTTTACTTTTTTGGTAAACTGATAAATACGGGTCCATTATAAAAGACGGACTAATTACAATCATACTTTTCGGACCCTGGTGGTTCGATTTATTACAGGTATGTCCCTTCCATGTTGTAAACTAATCAGAACTCATGATAAAAGAATTGAATGAATGAAATGTGCACTCAATAATCACATATTGTGCGAGACACATTGTGAACAAAAATATTATAATAAAAGACATATGTATTTACTTATGTACAGGATGACTTTTTATCCACCTGATAATTTTTTCCCACGCATTAAGTATCACTTACTGATTACGTTTTTGAAAAAAAAATAGTATATAAAATTCACAGTTTTTTTTTTTCTTGTACTAAATATCGCTCACGTGTGGTTACTCGCAAAACAATCGCGCAATAATAATACCTAGGTAGTTCCCGGCTCGCCGCCGGCTTGCGTGGAGGCGTGGCTACACCGCCGCCGGCCGCCCGCACGTGCGCGCACCCCCAGCCCCATCCCTCAGTCGCCCACAGCCACACGCCGCGTACGCAAGTTTTTGCGCCCTTACGACTCACGCGTCTTCCAGACTCTCGCGCCATGTATTCCCACAGACAGAGTTTACGAAATGATAAGATACTACATTGTGAGCGGGGAACGCTTAAACGGTGCGCAGAGACTATCAAAGTGAGAGTGTAGGTACCATGTTTACGAGTACAAGGTTTGACAAGAACACCTGTGCCAAACCTTCGTAAAAGGGCCAGGATTTGTCTGCTGGACCAAGATGAATTCCATTTTGAGCATTTCATTAAGTATGACTGTAAGTTTACGTACATTTTAGGTAAGTTGATTTTAGAGGACATTTAATTATTGTGACTATTAATCATGGACTCATGGTCCATAAGTTTATTTAATTTTTTTAAATACGCCTAGTTGCAAAAGGTACACAGGTAAACCTAGTTACGTTCTCGTATTTATTATTTTTTTACTGTTGAATGTTTAGTTGTTTGTGTTGTTACCTACTAACTAAGTTTTGAGACGTATTTACTCGTAGTAGTAACCTGAACCTTATGCACCTTGACGGTACAAGGCCTGAAAAAGTATAAAGGAAAATTTTTCTTGCAACTTAAAAGTACCTAGGCATTTGCAATTTATCAACGAATCTACGAGAGGTCAACGGCCATGAGTAGCGTGGCCTAGACGCCGCATATTATTACCGCGGTTAGGCACTACGGCGCGAGGTCAAGTTTCATGAGTTTTTTCGGGATAAACTTAAGACGTTATAAGTCGAGATTTTAGTACTGAGCGGTATTAAAAGAAAAAATACGTAATTCATAATTTTCGATGTACTTCATTATATTTCAATTTAGCAGGTGGTTAAAAAGTCATCCCGTATATGTACTATAAAGTCTTACTTACTGAAACTATTTTAGTGGTAAATTCAGTCCATGATACTGAACAACTTTCCCCAAAGAACATAATATACCGAAATATGAAAAATAATTTTTGGCCTTCCATAAAGTTGAACGATCAGCTGATTCTTTGGGGAAAGTTGCTCACTATCAGGGACTGAATTCACCCTTAAACTAATTTCAGTATATTTTTTGGAGCCTGTACATTCGGAATCGGAAGTTAATGAAATTCAAATTCGATTTATTGGTCGGACCGCTCCAGATCTAGGGGGGCAACAGGGGAATCCTTGCCCGGGTCATGCCTACCCATCGCCATATAAACATAATTATTTCTCTTCCTTGTCACTAGATGGCGCTATCAGGTAATAATTAAAACATTAAAATCTTTTATTACAATTTTTTTAATAAAGTAGTACTTTTATTAATTAAATATGACTTATTTGAAATGCAATAAACATTTTTAAAGCATATTCAACATTTCCTTTGTCACTTTTGCTAGTCGTGTGTGCTGCCATCTCTGGGCGCCTGCAACTCTAGTTTTGCCTATTTACGAGCTCTCTAAAAGTTTATATAGCGTTGGGTATCTGCTACGTTAGCAAATTTATATTATCTTTGTCCGAGTATGAAGTTTAGAATGCAACCCAGCAACCTACCCCTCGTTCTCTCCTATATATTGGTGGAATAACAGTCTTAAAAGTGTAGTAGATCCACGTCTAATATTGATAAAAATGTAATAAGAAAACGTACCAGAGGAAGTCATGTTGTCAACGCGGTCGTGGTGTTTCATGTAGAAGGGACGGATGACGCGGTGGTAGATGATGAGCGATCCGTTGTACTCGGTCGGCATGTAGCACCATATGATGAAGATGCACTGGAAATAAATAACATCATTTTAAAGCCATTGTCTGTTTGTTTTTAGGGTCGGAGCAAAAAAAAAAAAACAGGACCGTCTGTCACAGCCCATTGGCTCCGAATTTACAGGACCAAATCAGGTGAAATTTAGTACTATTGATGGTGTATGACCTATCCTATCTTCCTATGACCCAAACATAGATATGCAAAGTAAATAAACATTTTTTTTCATAAGAGTCATTTTCAGGGACAAATTAGGAAATTTAAATTAAAAATTTTACAAACCTTACTGTATCATATATCAAATGAAAGCTCTCGTTATGAGCATCTCAAATTTATTTTTGTTATTATTACAAAATAAATAGTTTTGATTTTATTTAAGAAAGAAGACAAAAATTAACCATTGATTAGAGACTAAAAATTTAAAAACATACGAAATATAATTCTTAACTTGTAGATCACAGAAAAACCTAAAAGAATTCTATCAATTAAAAATCAAGTAAATAATGTTATACATGTATAAGAAGGCGATATCAATAAGTTGATAAATTTAATGTTTCAATCCCTACAAAAATGTGAGTCTGTGCTACAAGATCCGAAGCACGACGTATATGCGACTTCCAAGTCACACACTGCGATAACGTCTAAGACTGCATCGTCTACGATTTATAGTGTAAGGCTAGATACCAATTTAGACAATGAGATAACTTGTTTTCGACTAAAAATGGGCAAGTGTTGGCTAAATAACCAAGGTTGAACGTACTTGTAACAATAGACAATGAAACAAATATTTTTACTGAAAATAAGTCCATAGTTTACTCGAGGAAAAGATTTTAAGACGAGCCAACGTCGTCAGATTATCATTAGCATGTCACAATTTTTTTTACTCCCGATACAAAAAGAGGGGTGTTATCAGTTTGACGCCGTTGACCGATTTCGATTTTTTTACGTGAAAGCAAGTTTAATTTCGGTGATTCTTAACTATGTTTGATGAAAATCGCAGCCGTTCAAAAGATTATAGGGGTTAACGCTTCATAAAATTTCACCATACACTGGCTAGTAGGTACTTACTACGTCATTCCTTACTCTATCTTTTATAGCTCTACCACACATACTTAAGTACTTAGTATCATATTGGTGCAAAATGTGCAATACCCACGCACTATACATACAATATTACTTACCTGACGCCATTTTTATTAACCTTAATAGCTGATTGCATCATACTGACAATGAAAAAAACTATGAGTTCAAGATCACGGCAATATGCGATGTAGACGCGTGATTAGATAACAAAATGTGCCGATTGTGAAAGGATAAAGGTGAAGATAAAATACTAAAGTTGTTTGGTAGAAATGTGTTGCTTTTTATTCGATTTTAAAAATTGAAACTGGTTAAAGAAGCGAAAGTAAATGCAGCTTTGCGAGTGAATGAAAAGAAGAGCTCGGAGGCCTGGCGGGAGTGCACATAATCGCGAAAAGGAACTTCGTTCGTTACAAAAAATCATCATCGGAGAAAAGATGGAAGCCAGGAGAAGAAAAGGAGACAAAGAAAGTCGTTCATAGATGAAGCAAAAGAAAAGGCAGAAGGGAGGTCGCAAGCATTTAAGAAAACATGTATAGAAAGACATGGAAAATACTCTACCATGTTTGATGATGAAATCTATTAGGTGAAAATGAAAATATTTTTATATCTTTAACAACATTTGGTACATAAAGCATGTTATTGTGTATTTCTGTTAAGTGGGCGGTGACGCCATATATATTACGTAATATACCTTAATCGTGGTTTACAAAAAGTTTAATACACAGATTAATATATTAAGTAGCAATTCCATTATGTCATCACGACATCAAAGGGCCAAAGTCTGAGACCAGCAAGGTCAGAGTGGCAGCAAAATAAAATAGCACCCAGTTGCCGGTAGCCAGGTCTTTTTAGTCCCCACTGCAGGAGCACGACCCTCTCTGTACTACTAGAGCCGTACTTGGGCAGCCAGATGATTTGGCTTACACTATCTACGCTAGCTAGACGTGTTGAAGAGGTTTTATTGATGTTCATAAGCGCCTTCTACGACATTCACGGGAAGACTTGGAGTGGTTTTACCACTCCAAGTCTTCCTGTGAATTCTATTCTGCCGGAAATCACACGGCTTAAAATGTAATGACTGCAAAGTATTGTAATGAACAGAAGTGCAAAAGTATTAATCAAGGGTTTTTAGCGTGGTATATCCGATATTAGGGGCGGCAAAACTGAAACATTTTGCCCCGACTAAAAAAGTAGTCACGGGACTCACGGGTTAGTAATAAAGTATCAAAACCTTTACAATTATCGTCCAGGACGACACCAACCTTATTAACGTGTTGTTAATGACCAGTATGACGTGGACTACATCCACGGACAACGATGTAGGCACTATCACAGAATAAGTACTCGTACTAGTACTCACGTACAGAAGTCTTACTCAGCAAAAGGATTCGAAGAAATATCTACTCAAAGTCGTTAGTGATATGGTTTAATTTAGCTCGCGTCAGAACTCGGCACATTTTCGTTTAGATACCTAGAAGTGCATTGCAAGCCAATTTTATTCTTATAACTCTAAACATACGATTTATATCACTGAATTTGCCTCTCCGGGGTGGTCGCCGCGCACATATTGATAATATAGATATATTTTCGAAACCTAAACGGGGAGTGACACTGACTGGCAGGGTACAGATAGCTAGCGAGGCATATTCGATATTAGGGGCGGCAAAACTGAAACATTTTGCCCCGCCTAAAAAAGTAGTCACAGGTCAGTGATAAAGTATCAAAGCCTTCCCTACAATTATCGTCTAGGACAACACCGACCTTATTATCGTGTTGTTAATCACCAGCATGACGAGGAGGCCTTGTACTACATTCACGGACAACGATGTAGGCATAATCACAAAGTAAGTACTAGTACTCCCGTACAGAAGTTTTACTCAGCAAAGGAATTTAAAGAAATATCGACTCAATGTCGTTAGCGATATGGTTTAATTTAGCTCGCGTTAGAACTCGGCACCTTTTCGTCTAGATACCTAAAAGTGCATTGCAAGCCATTTTCATTCTGATTACTCTTGACATACCTACGATTCATGTCACTGAAATTGCCACTCTGGAGTGGTCACCGCGCGCATAGTAATAATGTTGATATATTTTCGATACCTAAACGGGGAGTGACACTGACTGGCAGGGTACAGATAGCTAGCGTGGCATATTCGATATTAGGGGCGGCAAAACTGAAACATTTTACCCCGCCTAAAAAAGTATTCACAGGTCAGTAATTGATAATGATAAAGTATCAAAACCTTTACAATTATCGTCTAGGACGACACCGACCTTGTTATCGTGTTGTTAACCACTAGTATGACGAGGAGGCCTTGTGCTACATTCACGGACAACGATGTAGGCACAATACGCTACATGCAATTGTTAGGTCTGGGATAGGAAACTTCCGCTCTTTTGTTTGGGAAACGATGCGGGTACAAAGTGAACCAATTATTGACAGACTGCTTTCAATTTAGACGATTTCAATTATTGAACCGTATTTTTTCAACTGTGTTTAATTATGAATAAAGTATTTTTGACCTTGGTTTTTTATCGGTAAAAAAAAAAAGATTATCTCAATTAAAAGGAATACCATTTTCATTCCAAAGTGCAGTGGTGAATCAGGAAGATTTTTTAACGATACGGTGATAAAACTCAGTAGATATAAGGAAATTGTACAAATTTAATAAAATTAACCCATTTTTAAGTGTACATGAACCAATAAAATAAATAAAATATGGATGGTCCGATTAACAATATCCGCATGTAACACAGTATTACTGTGTTCTCAAAAAAAAAGAATCGAATTTTTGAGTTTGTTATGAAGACAACAAGTTGTGACCAAGTTGTCATTACTAATTTTAGACTTATCAGCCAGATGTAGAATATTTTAGTAAAATTAAATGATAGTTCTGATAGTGGCTCACTGTAGTACCATTATCAGTTGAAAACATATAGGTAAGTACTTACAACAAAGATAAACGAATAATATATCTCGTTCCCACCCAATGCAATGAAAGTTTAAGGCTTAACTCACACCGGTACGGCAGCAGCGGGCAGCGTACTTTCATTGTCAAACCATATTGACCTTTATTTCTGTCTTTGCAATGCATAGTATTGCTTGAACAATTTTTTTTTAAAAGCGGACCTATATTTTTTTTGCCCTCGTTCGAATGCCTATTACACAGATTGATAGAAATAAAGGTGACTATGGTTTGACAGCCTGTGGTTACGGCGTGAGTGAAGCCTTAATTAAATGTTCGTATTTTACAATGTTTTGTTAAGTATTTCGATACCTAGGTCCCGTTTGTGCTGAAATCATTAGCAGTTAAGTATTAAGGTAGGCACAACATATATTCTGTTGTCTTAGGTTAAGATAAATAGGTAATGTAAATGATCGAAATAAAATCTTTTGCATTTACTAAATAAATAATTTTAATTTCTAAAGCCGCTCCCGGAATTAACTAGTTACTCATAATAAGTAGTTAAGATTCGGGGATAGGTCACAAACAGGACCAGATGTATCGAAATAATTCACAAAAAATGGTGAAATACGAGCGTTTCGGTGAACTGCATGTGGTGCACTTGATTTAGAAAAAAAATAAAAAGAACAATTGAGTAAGTAGGTAAGTGTCAACGGCGTCTAAATGTCGGCACAACTTGTATTATTTATAATTCTATAATTAACGTATCGCTGATATATAAAGCTTGTATGCGCTGGAAAGGTCAGACAGAACAAATAATAATAAATAATATCAGAACTTACAACAGCTTCTGGCTGGACTCATACTCTCATTCATGCCTCTAATTCAGTGTTTGATTCAAAATACATTGCCTATTTTGTTACAACTGTAACTGTTACAAGCAAATGCACATTATTACAAAAGCAGCAATGTACCTATTTGAATTTTATAAGAACTCTTATCAACTGATCAGTCAATAATGAAAGACACTAAACCATAGCACAAATCAGCGGAGTTTAAGTTGCAATGGAGACACATTTCTTGGGATTCCATACCCAAAAGGTAAAAACAGGACTCTATTACTAAGATTCCACTATCCGTCTATCTGTTTGTCACCAGGTTGTATCTCATGAACAAGCTAGACAGTTGAAATTTTCACAGATGATGTATTTCTCTAAGATCTGTTGCTGCTATACCAACAATACTAAAAACAGAATCAAATAATCATTTAACTGAGGCTCCTATACAAATACAACGTGTTTTTTTTTACAGATAATGGTACAGAACCCATTGTGCACGAGTCCTTCTCGCACTAAGCCGTTTTTTTTTTATATCCAAAATATTTTTCAGTATTATTATCTTGTCTGTAAGCAGACCGGAATCGGGTCTTCATGCATTGTTTTACTATTGTGTCTGGTGTTTTGCACTGACAACAGGTTATAAGTACTTTTATGTACAAAAAAAACTACTTACACACAAGTTACGGTCACTGATTTGAAAGCAATTCATCTTACACACTGTTTCTAAACAGAGCAACCACCTCATTATTATTTCATTTACATAATCGCATACATTTTCAGTGATTTTTTTTTGCATGACGTAAATTATTGTGCTCAGTTTCACTTTGAAATGCCCTCAATAATGCTTGTTAGCTCAGCACTTGTGTTATTGCTTATAATACAGATACATTTTCACGTCTATATCCCTGACGGGGTAGACAGAGCCCAGGGCCGTTAGGCCCAAAGGCCACGCTTAGCGTGATGGTATTGCTTATGCTCTTTATTAATTCAAATTCTTAAGCTAGGTTTTATTACCTTTAGATTATAAAAATAAAATATAATACATAGAACAAAGAGAGATACATAGATAGAGTGCTGATGAAGTGGTGGCCCCTAGATGGTAAACGTAGGGTGGGTTGTCTGAGAGCTAAATAGGTTGATGACATAAGAAAAGTCATGGGTTGAAACTCTCTTGTAAAGCGCAGGACCAATGTGGTTGGCTTACATTGAGAGGCCTATTTCCAGCAGTGGGATATGGAAGACTGCGGATGATGAACAAATTCCAAACATTACAAAAACCTTACAGATACCTGCTGCCAATGGGGCAAGACACTTTGCTTATTACTAGCTAGTAAATATAATTTTTGTCCAGAAGTGTTTGAGTAATCAGAAAACATAATTGATAACATCTTCCTTTTTGAAGTACCTATCTTAACTTTCTTTTAGTTAAAAATATATATGGACAATGATTGAGCTAGCACCAAAGTAAGTTTGAGACTTGTGTAATGGAATACTAACACAAAGTATATTGTTTAACAAATACCTATACATATAGATAAACATCCAAGAACTAGGTCAATTGTAAAAGATGTTGACCTGACCAGCGTTCGAACCTGGGACCTCCAGTGTGACAGTGTACCGCAGAGGTAGACAAAACTTTACTAATTACTTTACTTAACTAGTTACAAGTGTTGCAACATATTTTCCAATGTTGTACATTCACTAATTGATTTCAGTAACATAGTAAATATAGAAGTAAGTAGTAAAATAGTTTATTATTTTATTAACTAATTGATTTTTGTATATTAGAAAGGTAAACACACATATTAAAAGGATTTCAGGTCAAAAGCTTGTCATTAAAAACATATTAACTATCAACATGCAAATTAGTAACAGACAGTTTTCTTTTTATGACTACTTTTTGATGACTGATTAGGTCTTGTCTTGCGAGATTACTATAATATTATATTATAAATGCTAAATGAAGAAGAATAAATAAATAGGGACCAACTACACTGATTAAGCTATCCCCAAAGTAAGAAACGAGGATAACTGGGCAGAATGGAACTGTGGATGGAAAACTTTGTGTAGCAGTATGATGCATAGCAGCTCAAAATTAAAAATATTAGGGATGAAAACATCAAACTAACTCATGAACAAAATACTCCTGCCATTATTTAAACATAAATGGGAAACAAAAATTAAACTGGAATGTAAATACCTACTTATTTTTTCTCTAACCCAGCCTACTCATAGGTAGTTAATAAATAAACATAAATTCTAAACATATGGTGGCCACTGACCTTTATTAACCAATACAGCGGAAACCAGCCCACAATAAAGTCCGCGAAGTATTCGAGGAGCGAGAAGCAGGCGAACACCACCCAGTACGTCAGCCATTTGGTGTCATCATCCTTCGATGGCGACTCCAGCGCCTTCATTGACATGTACGCTGGGTACACGAACCCAATAATGTTGCATATCAATTCAGCGCCGAATCCAAATACTAAATATAAACCCGTGAACGCCACCAGACCTGCACAAGAAGATAATAAACGTCAAAGACCGCTAAGGATATAAATAAACGTGAAAAAAAAATGTGTACGTACCGACGAAAAGGTAAACCCTGTTCACGCCGGACTTCTGCTCCGCCATTTCGAAATACTTCACCCATGGCTTGCTTTTGTCGTGGAGAGCACGCTCTAAAGTCTCCCTGTACTCTTGCAATTTGGAACCCATTTTTTTGAGGTGGATGAGAGGAGTTTTTTTGGAATTGTGGTTGGCACTTCGACAGTCACTCCTCGGCCACGACTCGTTGACAAGACAATGACAGATTTGACAGATTCATGATGGCCGCCACCAACAATGCAAAATGTTGCCAGAATATGATATAAAAAATTACCATCATCTTAAAACTACGAACTTTATTCAATCGATCCCTCGGTCCCTTCCCTTCTGACTTTCAATGCAAATGTTCAGAGTCATTTCGAGCTTTTTATGACACCTTTTGAAAGCATTTCTAAATTATACCTTTGTCCGGTTAAATTAAATATTTCAAATAACTAAAACTCCATTTCGGTAGAGACTTCGGGTTCACTATTAAAAATAAAAGGCCAAATGTCTCCATTGGTCCCATGTTTGCTAATAAATTACAGGTCAAAATTTCAAGTTTTTTAGATTTTTCTCGAGAAAAGTACCTCAGACCAAAAGTTTCAGATAATAAAATTGTCTACTAAAATGGTTCGAAGCATGCCGTCGGATAAAGACAAAAAAGAGGTCTGAATTCTCAAAAATGCAGAACTAGGTATATCCATACATCACGTTCTGCATTTTTGGTAGGTATGTTATGTAAGGGTGAAGCCAAACGAGCGTAATTTTGTGAGTTGTGAGTCGCGTATTTTCAGTCAGTTAGTAGTCGGCAGATAACTCATTCTGCGTCGTCGTTTGGCTTATACTGCCTTTTTGTATGAAACCGAATGCAGCATAAATTTCGCAACTTATTTTCTGCGGTTCTCAACTCACAAAATTACGCTCGTTTGGCTTCACCCTAAGAGTCATGTCATAAATGAAGTTAGAAGGTAAATCTAACTTCATGATTAGAGTATTTACATAGTGTGAACTCAAATTGGCACTATCAGATGAAAACCCACACGATGGGTTAATCGAGAAACTTGACTCCCACTTTACTAACATAAAAAGTAAGAAGCTACCTTTACCCTCTTATTTCATGGAAGCTAGGCACACTAATCATTTTCTTTGACACTTTTTCAGCTGGATTAATATAGGTACGTACGTACCATTTGTATTGAAAACACGCATAGTACAACACACTAACACCGCGTCTACGCGCGTCGTTTTTGTACGGCGGCCCCGCACTACGCAGCGGGGCGCGGTGCAGTGTATATCGCCAATTAAAATCTCTGACTAAAATCGCGGACAGACAGACAGAGACGGACAGACATAGTGAATTAAAGGGTTCCTGTTAACTACGAATCTTCTTAAAAAACCGAACAACGGAAGGAGCACAACAGAAGCTGGCTGATACAGATAGATAGATTAGCAAGTAGTTATTATGAAAGGGATGACGATGATGCGATCACCTATATTTGAGACAGCAAATAAAGGTGATTACATTACAGCTATTGCCTACGGGAAGACAAGTAGCTGGTACATTCTAATTTAAGATTTTTCTTTGCTCCCAGATCAACATGTTACATGACTTACTTATAGGTAGGTATCTTGTACAGATTACAGAATTCAATTTGGTACTAGATGAATAGATACTTACTTATGAAGAGATTCTTACCTTATAATATAACAAATAAAACAACGAAATTCTATTTAATAAATTTCTTTGTAAAATAATTATTATGCTTTAGATATCACAATATTTATGCAGCTTTTACATACAATACGAAATAGAGTTTTGTCTGATAGTGCAATTGTGCAATGTATTAGAAAATAGTGCCGTAAGCTGTGCTTTGACATCACATAAAATAAAGATTCTATTAAGGCCTCACATGCTATTTCGTCGTCGTCTAAGTAGTTTCATAAATGCCAAGTCCTCCCGTGGATGTCGTAGAAGGCGACACAAGCTAAACAAAGCTTATAAACATCAATGAGACCTCTCCAACCCGTCTGACCAGCGTGGAGAGTGTAGGCCAAGTCCTCTGGCTGCTTTGGCTAAGTAACTGGCCAGTATGGTAGCACAGAGAGGCTCATGCTCGTGCAGTGGGGACAAAAATACCAGATGATGAAGTTGTTTCGATCAATGCAATCAACATAACTGAGACTATTAAAAAACAATTTAGGTCTTTTGCTAATACTATGATTGTTTAACAGTTTGTAACAGTCAACTATGCAATAAACAATGGTTTTACACCTGCAGACAAAAAGTGATCTGGGCATGGTTCACTTAGTTAACGAAGGAAACTTGAAAACTCTACATCAACTACCTACATATCGCCAAGTAATTTTTATCTCAAAAGTTGACTGGAAGAGAAAGTATTAGTGTTCAGTTCAACTTTATTTAGTTCCATTGAGGTTTAAGAAGATTTATTCAACTGCACTCGCGAATTTGATTTAAAGTAGCATTTCTATGCTGAAACGACTCAGATGATACGAAAAAATCGCACATGTTTGTCACCAGTTTCAATAAATTTAATAATCGTATCGCCACATAATTAAATTCTTAGCATTTATTTTCAGGAACTTATTCTTTGAAGAAGCAATATTGACTAGAACATAATTTGACAATTTATTTCTAGCTATTCTTAGATAGTTAACAGAAATATACACAATAATTATTGATTACAGAAAGACGTGAAGCAGATCCCAAACTTCATACTTTACATAATGTTACAAAACGTACGTACGTACTGTTAAAACACTAAAGATACAAAAGTAAAGGAAAAAGTTTCAACTTCTATTTAAAAAAAATACTCCTTACAAACGAAACTGATGTACATAAGTATTAAATAAACAAAAATTTAAATAAACGAGGGAACTAATAATATAAAGGTAAAAGCTAATAAAGGTATTTTGATAAGTAATTTAAATTAGATAGACCAAAATTGAATATTTGTCTATAACATTTTGCTGCAACTCGACACTATTGAAAAAATAAACAACGTTAAATAGAAGTAGGTACGTAAGTAAAGTGCGAGTAGAGTACTTCTACCAAACAACTAAGAAAATGAACATTTCAGAAAAATACAAACGCATTTTTTATTTGTACAATATTACAGACAAACTTCTATATTAGAGAATATATGATTTTAGAGTTTCGCGGTCACAATTACTGTTATTAGTATTACGGGACTTAGCCAAGTGCGATTTAATATCGATTTTTGCCAGATATTTCAACGACCCTTCTATCGTCATCAAACTCAAAAAACGATGTTAATCGCGGTAAGTCCCGTAATACTAATAACAATATAAAAGAGAATGTAGAGAAAGGTACAAACAATAAATACGGTCCTGTAGCAGTTGTTCATAAGACCCTTTAGATACTTTATTAGTAACAGGACACTATTTATAAAATAGTAAAACTGCACTATTTTCACAAAGCTTCAAAACTATCACATCTACAAAGAATTTGTGCTAAAGTGAAAGATGAATTTTATTCTATACATATAAAAATTAGATTAAGATAAATTTTTGCGCGGAAATATTTTAATTACCTAGGTTAGTAGATGGATAAATTTAAAATTTACAAACAATGCCTATCTATATTTCATAATAATAATGAGATTGGTCTCAGTCTTATACTATTTGTGAACATTTCTTTAAAGTGAGAAGGAATGATATAAATACTAACTGGTTTTTTATAAAATTTCACTTGAAACAAATATTAAAACATTTCTCAACATTAAACTCAACAAATCCAACATTTGATACAAAAATGGCTGTATTAAAAATCCTATCTACTTATTTATCTAAAATAGTTATTGTTTTATACAACTTGGGACTTAAATGCTTTGTCTAATTGGGAATATGTTTATAATGCCGCGATGCAATTAACTGAAAAAATATTTTATATTCTTTCATTTCAATCAACCTTTCATTATATTTTTCATTACCCAATTCATAGTTTTGGACGTTTTTATTATATTCATTACTAAGGTATAAAAATATGAAATAAATTTAACGAAATCTAATGTAAAGGTATATTTTGCAAGGAACACACTTATGATTTCACACATTTAAAGCAAGGAAGACTCTCAAGACAAATTAGGGTTTAATTGAAAATATTTTAAATATTATAGTTTGATTTTGATCCTAACATTTTTGATACCAACGGTCAGGATATTAGGATCAAAACAGATACGTTACAAAGAGAGAGACGTAAAGTGTAGTTTAGATTTTAGATTATTTTCTAGCTGGTGTCATGAATATGTAATACGACGGCGCCATAAATATTTTTTTAAATCACAGTTTTCGTACCATCCACACATCCTACCATATCTAAAGACATAGTACCTGGGCGACCGAGCTTTGCTCGGTTACATCTCAAACATTAACTATTTTTTTTTAACTTGTCTAAAAACAATGCAAAATAAAAAATTATATATAAACTTAAACATAAAATAAAAATAAAAGTAAGTCACCGAGTGGGATTCGAACCCGTAACACTTTTTCTAGCGGTCGGTATCCTTAACCACTGAGCTAAAATCAAGGCGGTCGGCGCGCGAAATTAGCGACCATATTCTGTGTGGAAAGAAAAACGCATGAAAACTCGAAAACACGCGTTTCCCCAAACATAAAACTAATTTAGATCGATTATTTACCCCCGAAAACCCCCATATACAAATTTTCAGCAAAATCGTTAGAGCCGTTTTTTAGATCACAAAAATTTATAAATATATATATATATATACATACAAGAATTGCTCGTTTAAAGGTATAAGATACAAATAAATAAATAGATATATACAATCTAATCTGTCAGAAAAAGTCAGAATTAAGAATATTACAATGCTAGTGAATAGATTTGATAGAGAAATTTAAATAGATGTAGCAACAGGACATCATCAAGTGGCACTAAATTAATACGTGTAAGATTTAAATGCATTTGATACGTTTTGTGCAAAACAATGCTAACAATCTATTTCTTTCATGAAAAATTTACAATTTTCTTTATTCACTCTTGTAAGTTAGGTATTAGGTACGTTGTTTAATTGTTTACTTGGATGACATGATAACCCTAGCAACATTTATAGAGTTAAGTGATTCACTCTTGTAAGTTAAATACGTATTAGATACGTTGTTTAATTGTTTACTTGGATGACATGATAAACCTTGCAACATTGATAGAGTAAAGTGATTTCAGACTATTTGATTTCGTATATATTGGCCTATAAATCTTTCTTGCTGATTTTCGAGGTATAATATTTGATCCGACGTTGGATCCAGCCCTGGGCCTGTTACGAAGCTTTATGTTTCTTTCTGAGATCTCTTCGATGTTCGCCTGGTGCGTGAGGTTTCAGTTCCCGACAATCCAGCTGTAAACATTATAAGTTTGTAGATTTTTGACGATAATTGATACAGCAACGCAAAAATTTGCATTAGAAAGTTTTGATTCTGGTTTATAAGTAGTATCATTATCATTCAATCCCTGGTCAAGGCAAGTTAGAAAATGGCCTTTTTCAAACTATCCTTGGTCTTGGATGTTTATCTTTATATGTATTTATTTCAAAATATAGTATCGTTGAGTTAGTATTCCATAACACAAGTCTCGAACTTACTTTGGGGCTAGCTCAATCTGTGTGATTTGTCCGTATATATTTATTTATTTATATAAACTTACCAATATTTCATCATCTGGTACCCTAGACAATAGATCTAACACTTCATTATTTGGTATCGTGTGTGGTCTTAGAATCTTTCTTGTAAATTTATTAATACCTGAAAAAAGAACCCATGTGAAATAAAGTAATAAAAAATCTAATAAGAATACACTCAAATCATTCAACAATAGTCTTACCCCACGCCATAAGCAGATATCTCAATGGTATCACGTATAATACTAGCATTGCTCCAAAACACATTATAATGGCTAAGTAACTTAAATATGGCACTGTGAAATTCATGAGGCTGAAACAAAAAATTACGATAAAGGGATGCACATACAGTGGTAAGTACATATTTATTGACACGTTTTGGGCACAACTTACTTTTTGACAGCTTCTCCCAATGATGCTACATATCCAATAGCATTTTGTACTGTCTGAGTCACCTCTTGTATTGCTTGTAGGCGTTCTTTTAAGGATTTCTTTTCTTCCTAAAATAAAAATAGTTAATTACCATCTAACTACTTTTATTTTTACATACGTTACCATATAACAGATGATTATGTGTTTGGTTTTTATGAGAATAAATCTATCTATCTATCTATCTATGAGACTTTCAAGCTACAGAATATCATCTCACTTCCGTGACCTTAATTTCATGATATCATCTAATGCGTTTAGTTTTAAAATTAAGATTTATTACCTTATCAGCTTCATCTTCATCGTCTTCTTCCGCTAACAGATCATCATCATCTACTGGTAGTAGTAAAGGATTACCTCCTGTAATAAAATCATAATAAAAATATAAGCCAGTTATTTTAATACGTATAGACACAGATCATGCTTTATCTTTACTCCCAATTTATAACATTTATGTTAGTGCATGCTTGACAATGTTTTGAAACATGTTAACGGGTTTTATAAGATACCCATCTCGTAAGTTTTCACAAATACTTAAAAACAACAGTCAACTTACTACCAAAGAACTGTTTAAAGCATTCCCAAGAATTATTGTTACAATTCTTGTATGAACGTTTTAATCGAACTAAAAAAATAATACAATTTAAATGAATAAAATCCAACTAAAATAAAGGTATTTAAACATTATAAAGCAGTCACAAGCTAATTAAGGATAACATAACTGACTGGGAAACTGAGATATACCTAATAATTTTCTCTCAATAAATAAGAAATTTAAAATTTAAATTAAATCTTAACGAAACCTGCTCGTGAAAAGTAGGCATATAACACATTACTCCTACAGGAGACAAAATAGAATTAGCACTTAATCTCTACTGAATAGCTACCGGTGATAATGAATAGCTAATAAAGACAAGAACTGAATTTACTGATCTTATAACAGTTATAACCTTTAGAAATTACTAACTCACCTGTTAATCTATAAATGAGCCAGTTTCTAGAAAAGAAGACGAGAAGTAAAAATGGCAGCATCCACATTTCATAGTAGTAACAAAAAGCAAGCCACGCCAATAAACCCATGAATGATAGAAGTTTGGACTCCCATTCAAAACAGTCTCTGAAAAAGAAAGAGGTTGAATAATTTAAAAAAAACTTACAACGACTAAGTAATGAAAACTATTTTCACAATTGTTAGTGAGGTAGAGAGTTTTTAATTATATATTGCAATATCATTTTATGTTAGTGATCTAAATACTCACTGTAAAATTTTTCCTACTTCTATAAACCACATTATGATTGCTTTAAGTCTCATCACGTTCCTTATAAACAATTGCCTCTTGAATTTAGCCTCTTGATGCATGTACTTGGGTTCTATGGGATTCACTGCTCGTATTGCTGCTTTTAGCTGAAAAATATAAGATTTTTGATTTCTCTGGGAATATTTAAATTATAATAAAATTCTGCTTAGGCTAACCAAGTTTCAGTCCTTTGAATGCGAAGCACTGGACTTGGCGACATTCCAGTTAGCCCTGGTTGGCAACAAGCTAATTTAGCTTGCTTTTGAATATTTAAAAAATAAATGATGATTGATGATCCGATACTATTCATTTTTTGCTCTTAGTATACTATGACGATATTCTAAAATTTCTGTTTGGTGTCATTTTAAAAACGTTTTCATTTTACCAATTTTATTCATCAGGTATCATTATAATCATTTCAGTCGCATAACGTCCACTGCTGGACTTTCATTAATCAGGAATAAATTTATGAAATACTTTATCTAGATCTTTTAGGTTTAAGTTTTTTTACCTACATCAGAATACTTACAGGGTTCCATATCATGATCATCTCCAACAATATCTGCGGATAGTTTCCTTTTGCCCGCGCTCTCATTTTCTTGTCTTTCAGCGCGTACCACCTCTTCTCCCCATTTCTTATTGTCAGTAGCGGTATCGTCAGCTTCCCTAGGAACTCCACTTTGTGGTCGTGATCTTCGTCGTATACTGTTATTTCTAAATATGAACAGACGTCCTTGACTGTACTGCAATAGAATATAACAAATTACTTAACAGGGATTTGGTATAACTCTACACAAATGACAGTGCTATCCTCATTGGAAAGAAAATCTTTTACTGATTTACTTCACTGCACATACAAACAACGTACGTACAGTCAATAATTGACCAAAGTTGAGAAATAGTTTAGGACGTGCAAAAGATTGCGTAAACAAAATTAAAAAAATCCTTTTCTTAGTAAATGTTTATTTTCATAACACTTTGAAATAGTTCTACTGCGTCAAACTGTGTGATCCTCTTCCAAAGTGGATCGTAAAATTTCGAGTATACACGTCTATCACATTCCAAAAAAATCGCGCATTGTTTTGGCTAAATATAGCACTTACAACGTAAATATTTTCATCCAATTCGGCGCTAACGTCTTGTACTCGGTGTGTGTTTGTAACCTCGCGTTGCCTAGCTCCAGTACGCAGAATGGGTCTGACTTCCCGCCTAGGTCTGCTGCCGCAAGACCTTTGGCTCCATACACCTTCACACAAAGCCAGCCTACGCCGCTGGACTGTTCGTTTAGGTGGTACCAAGTCTGCAACCATAAACTACAGTTATAGAGCCATTAAGTTTTCTTATCAGCAGTGGTCGTTAAGAAGGGCTGGTATCGGTAGCTTTTCGTTAAATAAAATATACACCATACGTAATGCAAATTATACTTTATGACATGTAAAAAAGCCTGTTAAGGTCTAATTACTGAATAAATATTTGAATGTGAACGGATAAATTTTTTAAAAAGAATCTAAGGAATTTAATTTTTTTAATTTTATGTAGTTAATCAGATTTCATTTTGGAAATCTTTGAAAGAGGCCTAAATGATGATGATGATGAATCAAATTGAGACATTTTGTTCTTGTTGTGTAGAAATATCATGTATTTTATTTTTGTATTCAGCCAACAATATAAAAATCGGTTAATCGTGCCTAACTTGCTATATTTTACTAAAGTTAATGAAGTTTAAAATATAAGAACTCTGAACACATCATTGCAAGTAATAATGATTATTGTTTAAAATGTTGTGGTCTGAGAGGAATTTTGGGGTAACAACCCACTGTTTTAGTAAGATCATCTGCTTACCTTTTTCTTAGTCGTCCTCTTTTCTTTTCAATGTACGAACTTGGTAAAACATTAATTTAATAATAAATGATATCGATGTTGATACTTACATATCTCCTCTCAATAATTTCAATATCCCTAGGGTTTTCTCTATAGCTAGTCAGATCTGTTATGGTTTCCGACTGTGTGGTTCCACTGATTGTCAATAGCAGGAATATTTGTCCGTTGCCGTCTTCTAGCTCTTGCCATATGCTGTGCGTCTTTTCTCTTTCTAGCCTAGATAGGTCTATTGTACACCTGGAATCAGAATAATGATTATTGTAACTCTCTTATTACAAGATTTTATTTAGCTTCTCCTGTCCCCTTGTATGTCTGTTTGTCGGTCTCTCTGTCTGTAATTAAGTCTTGTAAGTTTAATTTGATTCACTTCCCGGTTTACGAAAAACAATTTTGTTTTACCCAGAAAACTTCGAAAATTTGTTTAATGTTTTAAAAAAAACACCATAGATAAAAAAAGCAGCTTGAATCGGAACTGATTCTCTATGAATGTTTCTTTGACATATCAATTCTACAAATGTTAAAATTACGAGTGGTCTAGACCACTCGTTAGGAACAACTCTTTCTCATTCGACTGATTTAAAAATGCGCTCGCGCAAACTATTCGTAAGTAATGTGACAAGTGATTTCAAAAACGCGTCCTCTAGTCTGTGCCAGGATAATGGCTAAAGTTTAGTAACAAAGTTAATGTCTTATTATAAACTTAGAATAAACAGTATTTGATGCATGCAGTACATGCTGTGCCGACCCTACATAAATAATAGGATAAGACATACATACATACATACTATCACGTCTTTATCCGTAATGGGGCAGACAGAGCATTTTGGGTCTTGCGGCTCTATGCAGAACCTAGGGCCGCAAGACCCAAAAGCCACTTTTAGCGTCATGGTGGGCGAGAAGATGGAAAAGCAATCAATACAGTGATGGGTTGCTAGCCGCATCGCCTGTTAACATGATTCGCATTTTTGCCCATTCCCTCGATCGGCTTTTACGATCTGCGCGGGAAGAGAAGCAGCTGGTACATTCTACGTTTTTTCATTTCTCCCAGACCAGCATGGGAGAATAAAATAGGATAAGAATATGGCAGAAAAAGATCCAAATAGTATTTGACTTACCTCCCCAAAAAGTCGTCCTTAGTTTGCTTGTCCTTATCCCACACGGTGACTTCCAGGATCTGTTCCTGATCATCATACAAGTGGAGGTCGAACTGTTCCAGCCAAGATGGATGTAGTGACTTCCAAACTACTTTACTCTTGTATTTCTCGTTGCCTAACCTGAAAGCAATGATTAGGAATGGAATTACAAAATTGTCAGAAATTAAAGATTTACGGGATATCTAAAAGTTTGACTGATTTTGCAGGTGTTAGTTACACCTGCAAAATCAGTCAAACTTAGCTAGTAAACTAGTTTTTATGTCACATTTATGGGGTCACATTTAGGACATGGATTGGCCACAAGCTTAAAAGGGATCCCACTCAAATTCCCAAGCAGGCACCGAAATGGACTCCTCAAGGCAAGAGGAAGCGTGGTCGACCAAACCAGACCTGCCGACGGTCGGTAACAAAGGAAATGAAGACAATTGGGCTATCCTGGCCTGAAGTGAAGCGCGTTGCTCAAGACAGAACGAGATGGAGAAGTACTGCAGCGGCCCTCTGCCCCACTCAGGGGACATAGGACAGGAGTCAAGTAAGTCAAGTATGGGGTACTGAACTGCCTCCGTGGTATAGTGATTAGAGCGTTCGGCTCATACCCGGAGGTCGCAGGTTCGTTTCCCGGCGGGGGCAACGAATTTGTGTTGTTGTCCTAGTTTGGTTAAGACATTGTAGGCCGATCACCTGATTGTCTGATAAGTAAGATGATCCGTGCTTCGGAGGGAACGTTAAGCCGTCGGTCCCGGTCACTGTCTTTGACAGTGGTCGTTACCTAAAACCATGTCAGAGGCCTTTACGGCGGTTTAAAAACTTTGACACTAGTGTTAGTCACTAACACACACGATAAGAAGAAGTATGGGGTGAGAATAAATTTCGCATGTCGTCACGATGTACGATTTTTAGGGTTCCGTAGCCAAATGGCAAAAACGGAACCCTTATGGATTCGTCATGTCTGTCTGTCTGTCTGTTCGTCCGTATGTCACAGCCACTTTTTTCCAAAACTATAAAACCTATACTATTGAAACTTGGTAAGTAGATGTATTATGTGAACCGCATTAAGGTTTTGACTTTGACACAAAAATAGAAAAAAGAAACCATAAATTTCGGGGGTTCTCCATACTTAGAACTAAAACTGAAAAATATATTTTTCATCAAACCCATACGTGTAGGGTATTTATGGATAGGTCTTCAAAAATGATATTGAGGTTTCTAATATATTTTTTTTCTAAACCGAATACTTTGCGCGAGAGACACTTCCAAAGTGGAAAAAAGTGTACCCCCCCCCCCCCCCCCGTAACTTCTAAAGTAAAAGAAGATGAGATCTAGTAAGTAGTTTTTTTTTAAAACGTCATAAATCATAAACGGCAATTTACCTTCCATTCAATCAACTCAAATATAAAAAGAAAAAAAAAACATACTACAAGACTTTTATAATATGTTATTTGCTACTACGGAACCCTACCCACTTTCAACAATATTGATTGTCATGCTACTGCACGCAAAAGCATCGTTTCGATTTTATCTAGATAAGAAACAAATTAGCGCTGCTGCAACTGTAGTTAGTGGCTTAAGAGTCCGGCGACCCTAGACTTCTCCATACAAACGTAGTACACGTTTAATTTTGAAACCACATGTCAGATTCCGGTAAAAATTGGTAATTGTAAAGAAATTGCAATTATCTAGGGTTATATTGGGTTTCCTATAGTAAAATTATGAACTGGAAAGAAAATATAACGATTTAGAAGTTTCCCATACTAATGGTCAAAAATGATATAAAACACTATATTCTAATTCAAGTTCATATTTTTACTGTCGGAAACTTGCCCAAATCGGACATGTCGTTTTGAAATAAAACGTAGACTACGTTTGTATGGAAAGTTGTATTTTGGTCTAGGGTCGGGGGACCCTTAATGGGTGGTTACGTTATTAGGTAGTGCACACTTAATTAGTATTTCCAATAGTGCGGAGTTTAGAAAAAGTAAATTAACCAGAAAAACTACTTAAATACCAGACAATAGTAAAACAATGGAAGCCGCATCATATGATGTAATGATGCGGTCTTGACCAGTTCAGCTTGAAACGATAACGTTTTCAAGTTTGAATTACTCTTCTACCACTGTAGAGTATTCAACGCAAACTGGTCGTAGCTCCGAGCTTCATTCGGGCTGACTCGTACCTCCGAATTTGAAGAATAATCTGACTAACGTAAGGTCATTTTCATCGACCACTACTTGCTTCTCGTGATAGAAAACATTGTGAGGAAATCTGCACAATGTGTGGAAGAATGACTATTTTCACTAGATGACAGTGGCAGTCATTTAGCTACGTCAAATGCATTTGGCCAACTAACAAAATCAGAGAACAGTTAACTGCGGGAGTTAGACCTCTAACTTCATGGTTAACTACTAACACACTCAAAAAGAAGAAGTTTGAAATGCATCTGACGACAGACAACGAGACAAACAGTAAATAAAAAAATCCCTATGTTGTATTGTAATGTCTTGCAAAAACCAAAACAAAAATTTACCCGTGCCGTGTTTACCATGCCCAAGCAGAAGAGGTACCTAGACCAAAGAAATACGTTAAGTTCGCTAAGTATAGGCGCTAGTGATAGGCGTGCGGTAGTTTTATCGCACAGAAGTTAGAAGACCATGAGAATTTAAATAGAAAACGTCGAAGAGTGATTCGCGCTGGGTTCCGAAGCAACACAGCTAAGCTGGGAATATACGAATGAGAAAGAAAGTAAGGTAACTTACCTAAACTTACAATAAGGATCGCTAGACCGCGTGTCCAAGTCCATAGCTGGCAAGTTCTTCGCCTCCACCAGGACGATGGTGACTACAGAGCTCCAAATCTGCGCCTTCAGTCGCTTGTTCACGTCGCTCAGCCGGGTGTTCTTCAGAAGATACTGGAATTTAGAGAAATAAGATCCATCAGTATTGGCATCTAAGGATTTTATTTTTGCGGTGAACCAAATTCTTGATTCTCTGCATTAGAGGAACCATGCCTAATGTACCAAGGACACTGAACTAAAATATAACTTTATCAGTGGAATAAATTATAGTTTTACTGAATGGGTATCTACAAGTATAATAGTCGGCAAAATTCTTGAACAAAACACAGTAATGTGCAGAAACGAATTTCAGGCACGGGCTTTGTGCGTGACGTCACTTTGTGTTTAAGATGTTTGCCTAGGTAGTACGTAACCAAATCTGTAAAAAATCCACAGTAAATATCTAATAGTAAATGATAAGGTGAAACCTGTGGTAGACCAGGACGAGGCCGCTTTCCGGCTTTGTATATTTTTACTATCGCAAACAATAATTAGAATTTTTGTTTTTGGGAAGTATGTATGTAGACGGTCCTAAAACCTCAATTACCATTGGCCAGAATCACTGATGGTGCAAACGAGACTTCTTAGTGTCGTTTGGCGGTCAAAATAGTTATCTACACAATCCATTACAATTTATTGCAATAGATCCATTCAAGGCCCCACCCACCTACCACATCACATCAATTTCCGAGGAAATAAAGAATATGGCATCATTCCTGTTAATTGTAGAAGCGGCAATAAAAAAGGTTTAGGGTCCTAGCGGACCATTTAATGGCTTAAATTGAATTGCTCTTGACCTGTTTGTATTAATTTTTTCTTAGAGCCACACACTTGCGGCACATTAGTTTCATAGATCTGGGAATCAGTACGGAGGTAAAAAATTGTCTAATGGTTGCATGCATTTAGTCGATTGATATGTCCTTTATGTAAGTGCGCGCAAACCTTCGCAAATACTATATTACCAAAAGTAAAATTTTGTTCGTAAAATTTACATTACAATTATTTAAGTTAATATAATTCTGACTAGGCATAATTAAATAATTGGCATTAGGTTTCTCTCACAGTGGGTTAAAACTAAAATGGTTGGCCATAACGAGGTTAGTTAGCAGTAAGTAAGTAAAGCTACAAAAAACCACCACTGAAGATGACAAATGGTAACATCCTATTATATTATAATATATAAACCTACAATACCACTCACTGACTGATTGACATAGTTGTTTGCCCTGTTGCGGGGTTGGTGGGGTTTAGGTTGATGAACGGTCGTATAGAAGGTGCTCCAGTGAGTACCAGAAAAATCTGACATTTGAGGATTTGCAGAAACCTGATGTAGAAGGGGTACGGCCTGCAAAAATGGTTAGGGTTAGAGGCGTGATTTTTTTTTCAGAATGTAGAAGATTGTAAGCAATTTGATGAGCGTCATTTGTTTTTTAATTTTTTTCAAAATTCAAGATGGCCGCCATACAAGGACAATTTCTCCCCATACAAACATACCCATTTTTTGAACTGGAAATATATTTTAACCTACTTCAACAGGTTCACGAAAGACCGCGGGCTGCTTGCAGCCCGCGCAGCGCCCGAAAAGCTAGTTATAATATATAAACCTACAATACCACTGACTCACTCACTGATTGACATAGTTGTTTGCCCTGTTGCGGGGTTGGTGGGGTTTAGGTTGATATGCGGTCGTATAGAGGGTGCTAAATGGAGTACCAGAAAAATCTGACATTTGAGGATCTGCGGAAACCTGATGTGGAAGGGGTACGGCCTGCGAAAACGGTTGGGGTTAGGGGTGTGATTTTTTTTCCATAATGTAGAAGATTATAAGCAATTTGAGGAGCGTCATTTGTTTTTTTATTTTTTTCAAAATCCAAGATGGCCGCCATACATGGACAATTCCCCTCCATACAAAATTCATACAAACGGCCCCCCAAGTAACTTGGCGCAGCCAGAGGCCAAAGACCAAAAGCAAAGCCCTCCACCGCGAGGCCGCAGGCCGAGCTGCGGGCGAGGGCGAAGCCCGAGCCACTCCCCCCCCTTGACCCTCCCCCCCTCCAAGTAATTTTCACGAGGCCGCAGGCCGAGTGATGCGAGCCCGTAGGGCGAGCTGCGGGCGAGGGCGAAGCCCGAGCCACTGCCACAAGCACCGCTTTTTTTTTTAAATTTTGGAAATCCAAGATGGCCGCCGAAAGTCAACTGCTTGCGATTGGGCTGAAAATCGATATCTATATGTAATTTGACCCCAAAATCCCAAATTCAATATTTTTTTTGGGATCCAAGATGGCGTCTGGATTTTAGAAAATTTAACTTATTTCATTTATAACGTCTCACTGGGACTTCGTAGGGGTCTGAAATTTTGCATGTGGGGGTAAAGGACCCCGCGGAACTCGAAACTGCATTCCGATTTTGGATCCAAGATGGCCGCCCCCACACATATTATGATGTTTCCTTTACTGACTACAATTTTTACCCATTTTCTGAACTGAAAACATATCTTACCCTACCTCAACAGCCGCACGAAAGACCGCGGGCTGCTTGCAGCCCGCGCAACGCCCGAAAAGCTAGTTATAATATATAAACCTACAATACCACTGACTGACTCACTGATTGACATAGTTGTTTGCCCTGTTGCGGGGTTGGTGGGGTTAAGGTTGATGTAAGGTCGTATAGAGGGTGCTCCAGTGAGTACCAGAAAAATCTGACATTTGAGGATTTGCAGAAACCTGATGTGGAAGGGGTACGGCCTGCAAAAACGGTTGAGGTTAGGGGCGTGATTTCTTTTCCAGAATGTGGGGGGTTGTAAGCAATTTGACGACCGTCATTTGTTTTTTTATTTTTTTCAAAATTCAAGATGGCCGCCATACAAGGACAATTTTTCTCCATACAAACTTACCCATTTTCTGAACTGGAAACATATCTTAGCTTAACCCAATAGCCCCAAGATGAACCGCGGGCTGCTTGCAGCCCGCGCAGCGCCCGAAAAGCTAGTTATAATATATAAACCTACATTACCACTCACTGACTCACTCACTGACAGAGTTGTTTGCCCTGTTGCGGGGTTGGTGGGGTTTAGGTTGATGTGCGGTTGTATAGGGGGTGCTCCAGTGAGTACCAGAAAAATCTGACATTTGAGGATCTGCGGAAACCTGATGTGGAATAGGTACGGCCTGCGAAAACGGTTGGGGTTAGGGGTGTGATTTTTTTTTCAAAATGTAGACGATTATAAGCAATTTGACGATCGTCATTTGTTTTTTAATTTTTTTCAAAATTCAAGATGGCCGCCATACATGGACAATTCCCCTCCATACAAATTTCATACAAACGGCAACTCGGCGCAGCCTGAGGCCGAAGGCCGAAGGCGAAGCCCCCCCGCGAGGCCGCAGGCTGAGCTGTGGAGCGAGGGCGAAGCCCGAGCTTCCCCCCCCCCTTAACACCCCCCCCCCCCCCCCCTCAAGCAATTTTCACGAGGCCGCAGGCCGAGTGATGCGAGCCCGAAGGGCGAGCTGCGGGCGAGGGCGAGGCCCGAGCCAATATCACAAAGCGCAGCGTTTTTTTTTTTTTTGGAAATCCAAGATGTCCGCCGAAAGTCAACTGCTTGCGATTTGGCTGAAAATCGATATCTTTATGTAATTTGACCCCAAAAACCTAAATTCAATATTTTTTTGGAATCCAAGATGGCGTCTGGATTTTATAAAATCGAACTTATTTCGTTTATAACGTCTCAATGGAACTTCGTAGGATTCTGAAATTTTGCATGTGGGGGTAAAGCACCCCGCGGAACTCGAAACTGGAATCAAATTTTAGATCCAAGATGGCCGCCCCCACACATATTTCGATGTTTCCTTTCCTGACTGCAGTTTTTACCTATTTTTTCAATTGGATATGTTATTTAGCCCACCTCAACAGCCGCACGAAAAACCGTGGGCTGCTTGCAGCCCGCGCAGCGCCCGAAAAGCTAGTTATAATATATAAACCTACATTACCACTCACTGACTGACTCATTGACATAGTTGTTTGCCCTGTTGCGGGGTTGGTGGGGTTTAGGTTGATATGTGGTCGTATAGAGGGTGCTAATTGGAGTACCAGAAAAATCTGACATTTGAGGATCTGCAGAAACCTGATGTGGAAGGGGTACGGCCTGCGAAGACGGTTGGGGTTGGGGGCGTGATTTTTTTTCTAGAATGTAGAAGATTATAAGCAATTTGACGACCGTCTTTCATTTTTGTTTTTTTTTCGAAATTCAAGATGGCCGCCATACATGGACAATTTCCCTCCATACAAATTTCATACAAACATTCCAAGTAACTTGGCGCAGCCTGAGGCCGGAGGCCGAAGGCGAAGCCCTACCGCGAGGCCGCAGGCCGAGCTCCCCCCCCCCCCCTTTGACCAGCCCTCCCCCCATGAAATTTTCACGAGGCCGTAGGCCGAGTGATGCGAGCCCGAAAGGCGAGCTGCGGGCGAGGGCGAAGCCCGAGCCACTTACAAAAGTAACGCGCATTTTTTTTAAAATTTTTTGGAAATCCAAGATGGCCGCCGAAAGTTAACTGCCTCCGATTTGGCTGAAAATCGATATCCGAATGTATTTTGAGCCGAAAAATCCGATCTTGACAATTTTTTTGGAATCCAAGATGGCGCCTAGATTTAAAAAAAATAAACTTATTTCGTTCATAACGTCTCACTGGGCCTTCGTACGGGTCTGAAATTTTGTACATGGGGTTAAAGCACACCGCGGAACTCAAAACTGCAAACAGATTTTGGATTCAAGATGGCCGCCCACACATTTTGTCATGTTTTCCTTATTGACTGCAGTTTTTACCCATTTTCTCAACTGGACATGTTCTTTAGCCCACGTCAATAGCCGCACGAAAAACCGCGGGCTGCTTGCAGCCCGCGCAGCGCCCGAAAAGCTAGTTATAATATATAAACCTACAATACCACTGACTGACTCACTGATTGACATAGTTGTTTGCCCTGTTGCGGGGTTGGTGGGGTTTAGGTTGATGTGTGGTCGTATAGAGGGTGCCCCAGTGAGTACCAGAAAAATCTGACATTTGAGGATCTGCGGAAACCTGATGTGGAAGGGGTGCGGCCTGCAAAAACGGTTAAGGTTAGGGGCGTGATTTTTTTTCCATAATGTAGAAGATTATAAGCAATTTGACGACCGTCATTTGTTTTTTGTTTTTTTTCGAAATTCAAGATGGCCGCCATACAAGGATAAATTTCCTCCATTCAAACTTACCCATTTTCTGAACTGGAAACATATTTTAGCCTACCAAAACAGCCGCACGAAAGACCGCGGGCTGCTTGCAGCCCGCGCAGCGCCCGAAAAGCTAGTTATATTATAATATATAAACCTACATTACCACTCACTGACTGACTGATTGACATAGTTGTTTGCCCTGTTGCGGGGTTGGTGGGGTTTAGGTTGATGTGTGGTCGTATAGAGGGTGCTCCAGTGAGTACCAGAAAAATCTGACATTTGAGGATTTGCAGAAACTTGATGTGGAAGGGGTACGGCCTGCAAAAACGGTTGGGGTAAGGGGCGTGATTTTTTTTCCAGAATGTAGGGGGTTGTAAGCAATTTGACGAGCGTCATTTGTTTTTTTATTTTTTTCAAAATCCAAAATGGCCGCCATACATGGACAATTCCCCCCCATACAAAATTCATACAAACGGCCCCCAAGTAACTTGGCGCAGCCAGAGGCCAAAGACCAAAAGGAAAGCCCTCCACCGCGAGGCCGCAGGCCGAGCTGCGGGCGAGGGCGAAGCCCGAGCCACTCCCCCCCCCCCCCCCCTTGACCCCCCCCCTCCAAGTAATTTTCACGAGGCCGCAGGCCGAGTGATGCGAGCCCGTAGGGCGAGCTGCGGGCGAGGGCGAAGCCCGAGCCACTATCACAAAGCGCAGCTTCTTTTTTTTCTTTTTGGAAATCCAAGATGGCCGCGGTAAGTCAACTGCTTGCGATTTGGCTGAAAATCGATATCTATATGTAATTTGACCCCAAAAACCTAAATTCAATATTTTTTTTGGAATCCAAGATGGCGTCTGGATTTTAGAAAATTAAAATTATTTCTTTTATAACGTCTCACTGGGACTTCGTAGGGGTCTGAAATTTTGCCTGTGGGGCTAAAGCACCCCGCGGAACTCGAAACTGCATTCCGATTTTCGATCCAAGATGGCCGCCCCCACACATATTATGATGTTTCCTTTACTGACTGCAATTTTTACCCATTTTCTGAACTGGATACATGTCTTACCCTACCTCAACAGCCGCACGAAAGACCGCGGGCTGCTTGCAGCCCGCGCAGCGCCCGAAAAGCTAGTTATAATATATAAACCTACATTACCACTCACTGACTGACTCATTGACATAGTTGTTTGCCCTGTTGCGGGGTTGGTGGGGTTTATGTTGATATGTGGTCGTATAGAGGGTGCTAAATGGAGTACCAGAAAAATCTGACATTTGAGGATCTGCAAAAACCTAATGTGGAAGGGGTACGGCCTGCGAAAACGGTTGGGGTTAGGGGTTAGATTTTTTCACCATAATGTAGAAGATTATAAGCAATTTGACGACCGTTATTTGTTTTTTTATTTTTTTCAAAATCCAAGATGGCCGCCATACAAGGACAATTTTCCTCCATACAAACTAACCCATTTTCTGAACTGGAAACATATCTTAGCCTACCTCAACAGCCCCACGATGAACCGCGGGCTGCTTGCAGCCCGCGCAGCGCCCGAAAAGCTAGTTATAATATATAAACCTACATTACCACTGACTGACTGACTGACTCATTGACATAGTTGTTTGCCCTGTTGCGGGGTTGGTGGGGTTTAGGTTGATGTGCGGTTGTATAGAGGGTGCTAAATGGAGTACCAGAAAAATCTGACATTTGAGGATTTGCAGAAACCTGATGTGGAAGGGGTACGGCCTGCAAAGATGGTTAGGGTTAGGGGCGTGATTTTTTTTCCAAAATGTAGGGGGTTGTAAGCAATTTGACGAGCGTCATTTGTTTTTTGATTTTTTTCAAAATCCAAGATGGCCACCATACATGGACAATTCCCCTCCATACAAAATTCATACAAACGGCCCCCCAAGTAACTCGGCGCAGCCAGAGGCCAAAGACCAAAAGGAAAGCCCTCCACCGCGAGGCCGCAGGCCGAGCTGCGGGCGAGGGCGAAGCCCGAGCCACTCCCCCCCCCCCCCCTTGACCCCCCCCTCCAAGTAATTTTCACGAGGCCGCAGGCCGAGTGATGCGAGCCCGCAGGGCGAGCTGCGGGCGAGGGCGAAGCCCGAGCCACTCCCACAAGCGCCGCTTTTTTTTTTAATTTTGGAAATCCAAGATGGCCGCCGAAAGTCAACTGCTTGCGATTGGGCTGAAAATCGATATCTATATGTATTTTGAGCCGAAAAATCCAAATTTGACAGTTTTTTTTGGATCCAAGATGGCGTCTGGATTTTAGAAAATTAAACTTATTTTGTTTATAACGTCTCACTGGGACTTCGTACGGGTCTGTAATTTTGCATGTGGGGGTAAAGCGCCCCGCGGAACTCGGAACTGGAATCAGATTTTCGATCCAAGATGGCCGCCCCCACACATATTTTGATGTTTCCTTTACTGACTGCAGTTTTTATCCATTTTCTCAACTGGACATGTTCTTTAGCCCACCTCAACAGCCGCACGAAAAACCGCGGGCTGCTTGCAGCCCGCGCAGCGCCCGAAAAGCTAGTTATAATATATAAACCTACAATACCACTGACTCACTGATTGACATAGTTGTTTGCCCTGTTGCGGGGTTGGTGGGGTTTAGGTTGATGTGTAGTCGTATAGAGGGTGCTCCAGTGAGTACCAGAAAAATCTGAAATTTGAAGATCTGCAGAAACCTGATGTGGAAGGGGAATGGCCTGCAAAAACGGTTAAGGTTAGGGGCGTGATTTTTTTTCCATAATGTAGAAGATTATAAGCAATTTGACGACCGTCATTTGTTTTTTGTTTTTTTTCAAAATCCAAGATGGCCGCCATACAAGGACAATTTTCCTCCATACAACCTTACCCATTTTCTCAACTGGACATGTTATTTAGCCCACCCCAATAGCTCCACGTAAAACCGCGGGCTGCTTGCAGCCCGCGCAGCGCCCGAAAAGCTAGTTAATATTATAAACGCGAAAGCTTGTAATCATAGATCGATTGATGTATGGATGTTTGTTACTTTTTCACGTATAAGTAAACTACTGAATGGATTTTAATAAAAGTTTACAATAGTATAGCTTATTATACATCAAAATAACACATAGGCTACAATTTATAAAGATATTGATAATCCTGCGCAGACGAAGTCGCGGGCACCAGCTAATATTATATAGTTTCCTTCCTACTATAGATAAATAAATACGCCCTTGCCAATTTTTTTAAGCTACTTACGTATTTATAGGTATTTATCGAATACAGCGTACTTATAAGTACAAATGTGTATTTCTTTATCCCAAAAGCCCGAAATCCGACCACAAACTTTCAATCAATCAAGATATATCTCCAGAAGCGATACAACACTTTTAAAGGTTAGTAAGAATGACAACATTTATGTTATTGGTTTATTAATCACACAAACCAAAAATAATACCACTACCAAATACCTACTTTACGAATACGGCCTTCCCCCTTTTTGAACTTTGTGGGGTCCTGAACTAATCTACGAGTCTATTGTGCGTGGTGATAGCCGTTATTTTATTAGTTTAATGAAGTAAAAAAAATAAGTAGGATTATTCAGAAGTCAGAAGGCTTTTTCTAAAGGTTATCATTATCACAAAAATTCAATCACACATTATTACAATAGACAAGTATCTATATAATCATAAAACCCACAATAATACCACCACCAAATCACAAACATTGAATACCCTATGTATTCGGTCTCCCCTACTTTTGAGAGTGGGGAAGCGATTCCCGAACTTCTCAATGAGTTCAGTGCAGGTGTTGATGGCTGTAGGGAGATCCAGGCTGAGACGACCTTCTGGGGGGAGACTCCCAGCTCGAGGTCTGATGTCTGTTGCTGATCTGTTAGGGAAATAAAAAACATGGTCGCTACAAAATATACTGGGCGTAAATGTTGTCATTTTTAAAGAATCGGCAAAAACTTTACGAGATTAGGCAAAGTTAGGCAAAAAATTATAGATGTGTGAATAGTAATTATGCAATATATATAAATTACGTATGTTAGATACCATAGAATCGTAATTTTTATTTACATTTTTATAAACAATTAGTTTTTTTTTAATTAATCTTGCTGTTAAAACGTTTTGCAGTGGAGTAAAATACTTTTTTGTGTTAAATCGTTATTAAAAGAAACATTTTAGCATACTTATATACATATAAGAAATAAATAAATAAGATATTTGGAATGAATATAAACACAAATAAGTTTTACAAAAAGAATTAATTAAAGCTTACTTGTATGGGGAAAGTAATGAAACAGCTACTTCTGCAACTGCACTGAGAAAAATAAATCAAAAATACTTATGAGTACAAAAGATTTATCTACTCTGAAATATTAGAAATATAATTGTATAAGAAACCAAGTAAAGCAGTAAGAAAAATTACAAGAAAAATAAATAATAATAAAAAAAAAATAAAAAATAGAATAGGAAGATACTTAAAGGAATACTACATAACCCAAGTTTATATAAAAAAGACTACAGTTATGATATAAAAAAACAAATAAATCAAATAGAAAATAATTTTCGAAGATCAAACATAACAAGATCGAACATACAATCAAGAATAGTATGTAAGTATAGTCTGCTATACTTATGGATACTATACTTTAGAGTTAAACAGTTAACTGCAAAGTTACTACATAGGTAAAGTATTAAATATATTTACCTTTCATCACTAGAGGACATGCACGAAAAGCAAGATTCACTGGAGCTCCCCATAGAATTTTTCGCATAGCTTAAATTTGAAGCAGAAAGACTTTTTCTTATAGGGTTACCATCATTTCTTTCAATATATAGAAAATTGGTACAGACATCCTTCGCATCAGCGCCTGGATCCAAATGCAGCACAAGACTTGGTATAGAATTAACTCGGGCTCTTGAAACGCCTGAAGCAATCGAGGAAACTAAGCTTTTCCCATCTTCTGTACTATCCACAGAACTTTTATCTTCTGATAGATGAGAAATAAATTTGGAGATTTTGGATCTTTCCATTTTGGTCTGAACATGGTCTGAGAAATCTTCGACTCTGTCTTGAATCTTCTCTTGAAGTTTCATAAACCGGTTCTTCAATTTGTCCATTTTGTTCTCCGTCTTCATTTCTTTCGCCATCTTTATTATCACAAACGTCCGTACTCATCGACGATGGAGTTTTTACTGATTGAGAAATATCTTTAAGTTTAGTTCAAGGAATTGTTTCTGATACGTTTTATTAGCCGTGTATTTCAGTGAATAGTTTATTTTATGTTGTAACAGATTACACGGTGCTAGCTAGAAAGATTTCCTTATAGCTGTTATTATGTTGGTACGAGGCTACAAGTTACAATCAGCATGTAATACGGTACTAAAAACGACTCTATCTAATGGAAATAAAGACTTTAAAAAGGTGAAATTGGTAGATTTAATCGGCCCACATGTAGGTACGTACTACTTAGCTTACAAAAAGTATATTAAGTATGCAACAAATTCAGATAATGATGGTACCTAATACAAGTAGGCATATCCGCGAGGTCGAAATATCAGTAGGAATAGAAACCATGTATACTTTTAATACATATGGGCAAGTATAATTTTATTTTTCATGATTGTATAAATGCAAAGATTGTTTTTTTAACTACCTAACGCTATTTACCACAGATTCAGAAGCAGTACACTAAGGATGTAACCCGGAATTCGTTGGTTCCTATCGTGTCATTAGCTCGTACTTGTAAATGTTCTTCTAAGCTAAGGTAAGGATCCAACCCGGAACGCGCTGGTTCGTGTCAAGTGGCTCAAATTGTAAATGTTCTTCCAATCCGTTGTTAGGTACTTTTACGCCTTCCTCTGAGGCAGAATAGATCAAGCAATTAACATGATACAGATAGTCGGCAAAGAAGATAAGAGGAGATGGAACGATTGTAGGTTGACTGGTAGAAAAGGCCTTAAGTTCACCAACTACAATTCATGTAATAAAGTTAAATAAATAAACGAGCTAAGAGATAATTTTATTACACTACTATTTAGCTGTTGCCCGCGACATCGTCAGCGTGGAATTTACAGTTTATGAGCACCGTCATTTTGGTATTTACTATAAAACCGGCCAAGAGACTGCCTCCGTAGTCCAGTGGTCAAGGCCTTTTTGGTCCGGAGGTCGTGGGTTCGAATCCCACTAGGAATTATACTTTGAGAAAAGTTGTTTTCAGTCTGGTTAGGATATTGCAGGCTTGAATCGCCTGTTTATCCGAAAAGAAAGATGATTCCGTGTCAGAAGGACGTATAAACTGTATGTCCCGATTTATTACACTATTTCCAATGAAAATGCGGGTATAAATAAATCTTAAAGTGTTTTATCGAGAATCAGAACGCAATATTTCACGATTGTTTGAATGGTTCGCGAGCTAAAGTTAAACGAACGACCCAAGGTTATTTTAGGTGTGAACAATATCAAGCATGCCGTATACATGCTCTCAGTAAACATACCACAAGGATAATTATTTAACGTACATACATACATACTATATATATAGGCCGTGTGGTTGCCGGCAGAGTAGAATAGGACCACTCCAAGTCTTCCCATGGATGTCGTAGAAGGCGACTTAGGAAATACAAGCTAAACAAAGCTTACAAACATCAATGAGACCTCTCCAACCCGTCTGCCCAGCGTGGAGAGTGTAGGCCAAATCCTCTGGCTGCTCTGGCCAAGTATGGCTCTAGTAGCACAGAGAGGGTCGTGCTTCTGCAGTGGAGACTAAAAGACCTAAAGATGATACATACTATAACATCCTTATCTCTAATAGAGCAGATTTAGCATTTTGCATCTTGCGGCTCTAAGCAGACTGAGCCCAAAGGCCGCCAGATTCAAAGGCCACTTTTAGCGAGAAGGTGAAAAAAGCCTATATGTATTAATTAAGTACATCGCATCGCCTATTAACATTAAGACGAAGTGGTAGCAGAAGTGGCACCCTCATTTGAAATAAATTGTTTAAAACTAAATATGGTGATAATTATAAATTTGATTTGTACCAATGTCTAGAAAGACCTTTAAACTATTTTATGAATATATATATAATAAGTTTTAAAACAGCTGGTATATATTCAAAGTTTTTTCCTTTTCTCCCAGACCCGCCCGCATAGATGGAATTGAGTAAGTTAGTACTTAAGTAGGAGTTAGCACATAAGTAGGTATTATATTCATTCTATGCAAATATCTGTTTAAGTTTTTAATTTTAGCTTATTTTTAGCTTACCTAATGTACTTTTCCTGTTGTCTTTTGAATATATCGAAAAAACAATATTTTTTTAAAACCGATTTTGATAAAACTTATATGGAACCACCTGACAAGAATACTCTTTAAAACAAAAAAATTGATTGTCCAGGCGCCTTGGAATAATCGACGAACATACAAAAAAAAGTATAAAAGATCGCGCCGAATTGATAATCTAATAACACATAATAACAACTATGTAACAACAAATATATTCTTAATATAATGTCACATTTTTACTGGCTATGTACCACTAAGCTAGATAAATGTATGGCTTAGACTAATAGGCCAAAGCTCAAGAGTTATCGTACCTCCATTAATTTATCTAGCAAGTTATCTATGAACACTATTGATAATTTAAGTGCAAATGCATGTCACATTCTCTAGCACTTATATATGTTATACTTAAAGCATCCTTACTAACATTTTGAATGCGAAAGTGATTTTGAATATTTGTTTGTTTGTAAACACTTCACGCTTCACCCACTGAACCTATTTGGATGAAATTTGATATGGATATAGTCTGATACCCAGGGAAGGACGTAGGATGGTTTATATCCTGAAATTCCCACGGGGAGCGAAGCCCACAGTTTGTCATAAATACCTATGATATATTGGATATACATAAATAGATAAAATAACGTTTGTCTAAAACTTTGTCCGTCTTTCCATGCTGGTCTGGTAGAAAAGAAAAAAACTTAGAATGAGATCGTTAAAGCTATCGGATCAACCAACACGCTTAATGTGGCCTTTTGAGTTTTGCGGCTCTGTCTGCTTAGAGCCGCAAATCAAAAATTCTCTGTCTGCCCCATTAGGGATATAAAGACGTAATCGTATCGTACATGTAGTAAATAATAAATAAATAAATATATAGGGACAAATTACACAGATTGAGTTAGCCCCAAAGTAAGTTCGAGACTTGTGTTATGGGAACTCAACGATACTATATTTTATAACAAATACATATAAGTATAGATAAACATCCAAGACCCAGGACAATTTGAATAAGCGGCCAAATGCGAGTCGGACTCGCCCATGAAGGGTTCCGTAGTAGAAAATAACATAATATAAAAGTCTTGTAGAATGTTTTTTTTTTTAATTTTTATATTTGAGTTGATTGAATGAAAGGTAAATTGCCGTTTATGATTTATGACGTATTAAAAAAAACTACTTACTAGATATCGTTCAAACCAATTTTCGCTGGTAGTTTTTATGGTAATGAACATCATGTATTTTTTCTAGTTTTATAATTCCCTGATTTCAGAAGTTACGGGGGGGGGGGACACACTTTTTTCCACTTTGGAAGTGTCTCCCGCGCAAAGTGCTCGGTTTAGAAAAAAATGATATTAGAAACCTCAATATTATTTTTGAAGACCTATCCATGGATACCCCACACGTATGGGTTTGATGAAAAATATTTTTTTGAGTTTCAGTTCTAAGTATGGGGAACCCCCAAAATTTATTGTATTTTTTCTATTTTTGTGCCAAAACCTTAATGCGGTTCACATAATACATCTACTTACCAAGTTTCAACAGTATAGGTCTTAAAGTTTCTGAAAAAAGTGGCTGTGACATACGGACGGACAGACAGACAGACAGACATGACGAATCTATAAGGGTTCCGTTTTTGCCATTTGGCTACGGAACCCTAAAAAGGCCATTTTTAACTTGCCCTGACCGGGGATCGAACCCGGGACCTCTGGGTGGCGGACTAGCATGTTGACCACTACGCCACGGATGTCGTCATCGTAAGTATGTATGTTTTTATTATTTAACCCTTTCACCGCGAGCGTCGGATATTTCCGACAAAAAACACAGCGATTGCACAATGCACATTACATCCACTGTCCCTTTTTGGTTGAAGGTATTTATTTTCGATTCACTATGCCTAGCTATGGGGGCACGACTACTGGTATAAAGTCTCGTAGTAAAAGGGTTAAAAACTTTACTGACCCAAAAGCTATAATAGGTGAACCTCCCTGTTAAGGCCATACCCAAATTTTCCGGGGTCCAGTGGCGCCCCCATTTAAAATAAATCATTTCAAAGGAAACGGAGATATCATTTAAAATTGTGCCTTGATCAAGCCCAAGATAATCCTCTAAACTATTTTATGAACTACAGTTTATAGTCTAAAGTGAGAACGTGAAGCTTTTCTACGCACATTAGCCAAAAGTGGCCGTTTTTCGCAAATGTGCGTAGAAAAGCTTCACGTTCTCGCTTTTAACTATAAAAAGTAGTTTAAAAAATGCTTTGAATATTTATCTATAACTTGGTCAAGACACAATTTAAAATGATATCTCCGTTTTCTTTAAAACGATTTATTTTAAATGTGGGCGCCACTGGACCCCGGAAAATGCAGGTATGGCCTTAACCTATAGGTACACAAGCTACGGGCTATAAAATTGACCCCGTATCGGATTATACCCCAGTTCTGCGAAAAACCGTTGCCCGGCAGACCTATGACCGATAACATTTGATCGATACTATTTTTGACCGACATCAATTTTGTTTTATCATCATCGAATGTTTGAAACAGATAAGTGACATAACATTTGAAAGAAAGAAAAAAAAATAGCTTATTTATTGCAAACTAGCCGAAGTCCGCGACTTCGTTCGCTTGGACTTTATGTCTCTGGAAAATGCTCATCAGGCTGAACAACTTTTACTAAGGCGGCATTTTTATATCTCTTATAGTTTAGCTGGTATACTATTATGGTGGCGCGATGCAGTAAACACACGCTCCGTACATATTTTAACTTTAATATTCACAAAGTTATTAATTGATATGTTTCTTCATTCTAAAGTGTTCCAAATAGTGCATTAGTGGTGTACGAATGTTGGTGTTACTAAGGTCGGTGTAATTAAAGAGAAGTTGAACAATTACAACAACACAGTGATATGCTAAGAAGAAAGTGATTCCTAAAAGCTTTAATCGGAGCCTAAAAGTAAAAAATTGCAGTACCTAGTTCAATTTTGGCGGAAACAGCATATTAGGATGCAAAAGTGTTAATAAAGTGACGATTTATTTGATACAAAATAGAATCTCAAAACAACAAATAAGTGCTCACCTACCTCACAAATATTCACCTCAGAAATATTACATGTACCTACAAGCAAGCACTAACGACTCAAACTACTGGGGATTAATTTCACCATTTGGTATCAGCTCGAAACGGTGCAGTGGAAGCTATTAGGATCTCTGATTAGAGGTTCCGAGTTCGAATCCAGGCAGCTGCAGGTTTTGATTCTTTTTGTTATTGTTTTTTTACTTCTATTTTATCCAAAGTAATAAAAAATGGAGACTATTACAATGATACTCAAAGAAATACAAAAGGAACAATTAGAACAAAAAGAAGAAATAAAAGTAATGCAGATGAATATTACAAAAAGTATTAATGATAATATAAATGAAAAATTTGCGGAGCTGGAGACAAGGCAAAAACATTTAGAAGAAAAAGTTGAAAAAATAGAAAAAAGCATAGATTATCTCATTAGAGAAAATAAGAAGAAAAACGTACTATTTTTTGGCATCACAGATGATGAGAAAAATTATTTCCAGTTGGAAGAAAAAGTAACTTCCATCATTACTTCCAACATGAAGTTACAATGCGAGAAGGTCGATATAGAATGTGTAAGGCGTATGGGAAAAAAAGGAGAAAAACCAAGGGCAGTTATAGTAACACTAACTACAATGAGAAAAAAAATTGAAATTTTGAAAAACAAAAATAAACTGTCGGACTCGCCATATTACATTAAGGAAGACTTTCCTGAAAAAATTCGCGAAATCAGAAGAAAGTTACAGGCCAAGGTAGAAGAAATGAGGCAAGAGGGAAAAATAGCTGTATTGCGATACGATAAGATAGTTATTTTAGAAGCTCGTAACTGTAACTCGCCGCAAAGACAATCAAAAAAGAGGATATTCTCCACGTCACCTGTTGCGATAAATGCTGAAAACAAACGTAACCAACTCTCCAAAAAATGTCGTGCTGAAATTTCGGACTTTTTCGCTTCCAACAAAAACAAAACGAGTAAAGATAAATAATTCATATACTTATATTTCTGCGTCGTAACTAATTGCAAACACTGTTAGACTAATTTCGGTACCTCCATCTCTCCCAATCCGGCTGGTCACCGTGGGAGCAGTAGACTGCAACCCTCTAGATAAATAAAGGTATACTTAAAATATACATAATGGCGACATACAATGTAAAAGCTTTAACTAGCAAACAGAGGTTACAACAATTTTAACGCCGTAACGAAATCTGGAGCAATCTGGAGGAGGCCTTCATCCTCCTACGAGGGATCTTGCATGTAAAACAAACTTTCTTTAAAAAAGTAATACCTATATTTTATATTAATCAAACTGATAATTAATAACAATAGAATGAGTGTTGAGAAAATAAATAATACGTACTAGATACATATTAAACTATTATGTAGTACGTATTCTTTAAAGAAGAAATAAAATCTTATAAAATAAATTAATAAAATTCAAGATTAAATATAAAAGTATATTAAATATTTCCAATTATTTCAATAGATTACTACAGTAGATAATTTTATCTTTAAGACCTTATAATTATAATCAATAAATAAATACTTACATCAATTTAAATTTATCAAATATAGAACATTTTTCTTTGTAACAAATGTAATAGGTAGCAAAATTTTACTAGTAAATCGAATTTACCAAACAAATTGTAAATTAATGCATAATCTGATCATACACTGTTATTTTTATACATGATAAATTATTATTAAATTATAACTAATAAAAATAAATTTCCCACTTTATAAATAGAAAATATTAATTATATAGTATTGTTCAAATAAATTTTAAATAATGATGGATAAATGTATTCTTTCTTTACATAAATGTAATAAGTACATACCAATAATATTTGCATGTACCTAGGAATAAGCATGAACAGTACTTGTAGTGTGTTAGCGATCTTCACCTACTGAATGAATATGTGTGCAAGAAATAAAAGGCTATTTTATTTTTATTTATTTTTTATTTATAGTTTAGCTGGACCATTATGGTTCTGCATCAGACGTTCCATTTTCCAAAATCATTTATACCCAGGCTTAATAGCTATATAACAAAAATAGTTTCATTCGAATCCGTCCAGTATTTCCGGAGATTAGCGTGTACAAACAGACAAACAGACAAACAGACATACAGACAAACAGACAAACAGACAAACAGACAAACAGACAAACAGACAAACAGACAAACAGACAAACAGACAGACATTTTTTTTTAAATTCTTTCTCTATTACTACGTCTCCATCGCGCCCAATATTTTTTTTGGAAATATATTTAATGTACAGACACACTTTTTTTACTGTTTTATTATATGTATAGATAGATTTACAGGAGTTATAAAACGCTTAATAATACAAACCAGTTTTACAGCAAAATGGCACCACTCAGCCAGCATATGGCAATTGTGCCTTTACATCATGTCGCTGGTTTTTCGTAGTACCAAGATTATATCCGGCCAAGTGCGAGTCGGACTCGCGCACGAAGGGTTCCGTACATCTATAAAAATCAAGTTTTTTGTATGGGAGCCCCCCTAAAGTATTTAATTTAATTTATTTTATTTATTAATAAGATATAAATACAAATAAGTATTTTGTGAATATTTCAAGTGCCTGCCTGTTGCCATTATTGATATCGAGCAAAAAAGGGCAAAAAAATCGCCTTTGTTGTATGGGAGCCCCCCATAAATATTTATTTTATTTTGTTTTTAGTATTTGTAAAATACATAATTTGTGAAAACTATCGTGGTTCTTGAGATACAGCCTGGTGACAGACAGACGGACAGATAGCGTAGTCTTAGTAATAGGGTCCCGTTTTTACCCTTTGGGTACGGAACCCTAAAAAAGAGAAAGCAATGCCAGATATCCATTTACAGTGATAAAGTCGAATACTGGTTAACACGAGACAATATTGACCTTATAATTATCACTGAATTCTCTGATGTCACCTCCGCCGTGCCGGCCATTATAAAGGTCAACGACAATGGAGTGACGTCATGGGCTTATCTGCAGAGTCGGACTAATTAGGCATTAGACCTAACAATGTCACTACATCTAACTAAACTATAAGAGAAAAAATATGTTTACTTTATACCGCTTGCTGCTAAGTTACGTGCTTATATGCTATTTAAACGAGTTCAAAAAAGGAAGAGGTTATCAATACATCGCGATATTTTTTTTGTGTATTCGATGACGATTTGAAAAATCCCTATAATTTTTTTATCAAAATCTATAGTTTAGTTTGGGGATGAAGGCGGTTTTTAGATAAAAATAACTAATTTTGTATGCAATTCACGTTTTCCTATAAATAAGTACACCTTCTACTTTCTGCAGTAACCTTACAGTAACTATGGAAACATGTGCTTGCAATATCGCCGTTTATATTTTCCTCAAATTAAGAATTTGAAAGTAAAATACAGGTTATGGGCCCAGTACCAAAAAAAACTCAATCTGTACTAACGCAATCTGTGAACATAAGATTCCACTGCCCATGAAATCTTAGAGTATCTGAGAGTATATAAGGTCTAACAATATTTACTGAAACCATTTAAAAGGTGAATTTAGTCCTCCCATGCTGGTCTGGGAGAAATAAAAAAAACTTAGAATGTACCAGCTGCTTCTCTTCCCACGCAGATCGTAAAAGCCGATCGAGGGAATGGGCAAAAATGAAAATCATTTTAACGGGCGATGCGGCTAGCAATCCATCACTGTATTGATTGCTTTTCCATCTTCTCGCCCACCATGACGCTAAAAGTGGCTTTTGAGTCTTGCGGTCCTGGGCTCTGCATAGAACCGCAAGACCCAAAACGCTCTGTCTGCCCCATTAGGGATAAAGACGTGATAGTATGTATGTATGTATTTAGTCCGTAGTGATGAACAACATTCCCCAAAATACGACGAAAAATGAAAAAAAAAACTTTTTTTACAAACTTGGATCAGCTGATCAGGCAACTTGCATGGGAGGCCCAAAATTCCTTTTCATATTTCGATACGTGTTCCTTGGGGAAAGTAGTTCAGTATTATGGACTGAATTCACCCTTAAAATAGTTTCAGTATATTTTGTTAGACCATAAACAACGTGGAAGGGACTAAATCGTACCACGGGCTATACAGGATGACTTTTTAACCACTAGCCAAATTTTTGGAGCAATTAAAGGCCATGATACTTAACTAAAAAGTTATTAAAAATCGATAAAAAAAATTCGTCCTTCCACACAAAATTCGTTTGGCCGAGCGCTGATTAGTATGGGAGGCAGAATTTTTGTATTCAGTTTTCATTAATTATTTTTACGGAAAGTAGTTCAATATCATGGACAGACCTTGCTCCAAAAATTTGGCTGGTGGTTAAAAAGTCACCGTGTATACTAGATCATTGTAGCATAATGATAATAACAGTAAAAAAAAATTTATATCCCATACAAATTACCCGAGCGGCTGCACACTTCGTATGGAAATGACGATTTTTCTTTTTAGTATTTCACTGTTATTTTAATTTTAATATTCTTATATTTAAGAGCTGGGCTCTTGTCGGTGGAGTGCTTTCCATGTCTCTCTTCCTTCCGCTAGGTTCTTAACCTCTTTATATGTTTTCACGTTTAATTTTTCTTTTATTTGGTCTATAAATTTTCTTCTGGGTTTTCATACTCCTCTCTTTCCTTCTATTTTTCCTTCCATTATTTATTTATTTATTTATTTATTTAACTTTATTACAAATGTAATAGGCGGACTTAAAGCCATAGGCTTTATCTACCAGTCAACCCACTGGTGGTGCCGAGAATAAGTAGTCTTTAGAAGGAGGTGCAAAATACGTAATTTTGAAAGATTTAATAATATTTAGTAATATAAATAAAAACATATTTAATAAATAAAATAATATATATCAATAAACTTACATTCAAAATATACATAGATAGATATAATAACCAATACATATACTACATATATATTATTTGTATTCTATCTGACAGTTCCTGAAGATAATGTGCACGCACTGCACTTTTAAACGCTACACGAGTGCGAGCCTTCTGGATCTTGATTGGAAGGGCGTTCCAAAGCTTTACCGCTTGAACAGCAAACGAACGTTCAAAGAACCCACTCCGGTGAAATGGTATATCAAGACGGAGATTGCTAGAAGAGCGAAGATTTTTTGAATGAGTATCACTAAGAAAAATGAATTTTGATTTGAGATATGACGGAGTTTTTGGGTCAAAAAGAATGGAAAAGAGGGTTGTGAGAATATGCAGCTGGCGACGCTGACGAATAGGCAACCATTTTAGTTGAGTGCGGTAAGCAGACACATGGTCGTACTTACGAAGGCTATATATAAATCGAAGACAGTTATTTTGAAGTCTATCGAGTTTATTTAGGAGGTCACAATTCAAATCCGAGTAACACACATCACCATAGTCCAGAATAGGTAGGATAAGAGTTTGAATGAGCATAGTTTTTATGTTTATAGGGAGAAAAATTTTCAGTTTGTACAGGGATCGCAATCCATTAGTGATCCTACGAGCAGTCTCAGAAACCTGCACATTCCAGGCGAAACTAGTATCTATGTGTAGGCCAAGGTCTTTCACGCTAGAACTAAATGGAATGATAGAGTTTTCATACGAAACTGGTGTTATGGTCCCATTGTCAATACGACTTAAGAGACGAGCGCTGCCGATCAGTATAGCTTGACATTTGTTGGGGTTAACTGTTACTCCGAACCGCCGAGACCAGTCACTTATCACCTTCAAATCGTTGTTTTGTTCAAATTATTGTTTTAAAGAACGCATCGTGGCGTAGTAGGTGACCGAACATTTTCCCTCTTCTATTTTCTATAATTTGTATTATTAGTCTTTTCTCTCTCACACCCTATATATTATACTATAGTGGTCTAGAATAGCCTGTGATTTGTAACTTCGATTTGTTACGGGTATGCTCCTACCACGTTGTTATACGAAGTTATTACTATAAATTAAAACTACGTGGAAAATTTACTCCATTGTAAATAAACATAACAGCCGCCTGTGTAGGTTTAATGCCAGTAATTAGTAGAGGATAAGCCACAGTCAGTGTGTTAATTGCGATGTCCTCGGGAGATGTGTGCAGTACGATTACGGGACACTGCTTGTAGTTATACTGTGACCCAATGTGTAATTGTTTGGACCTAATTGTTGTGGAAATCAGCAACGGTTGTTGTGTAGAGTAATTACATACAGATACGCTGTCACGTCTTTATTCCTAACGGTATAGATAGAGTCTAAGGCCGTAAGGCGTAAAAGCCACGGTTAGCGTGATTGTGGGCTAGAAGATGTAAAAGTTATCAAATTCATGCAAAAGTCTATAACTTATGTAAAAACTCATATATATTTTTCCTCGCCTGCACGTAAAATTATATTCATGATTCCCTTTGAAATGATATTTAGTTATGATGTAAAAGAGTGGGACTCCCCAGATAAAGGTTATAAAAACTTTGTTTGTTTCTAGTAAATTTATTGTACCGAAAAAAAAACAAAATAAAGTACATAAAATTTGAAAGAGCAAATATACAACAATATTTTTTTATGCCACTTGTCAGCCATCCAAGTGCGGACCACGCCCGGTGCCACTTTACTTGCGAAACCGCTAGTAATGCGCTGGGTTACCCAGCTCCTCAATACTAAACCGTTAGTAAAGCATTACGATTCCCTTTGTCCACCTTCCGCAATATGCCCTAGGGCATGGGAAAAGGATATTCTTTGTTTCCCTAGATATTAGATAATTTTTTATCCTAGATATTCGTTGTTTACTAGATCTTCTTCTTATCGTGTGTGTTAGTGACTAACACTAGTGTCAGAGTTTTTAAACCGCCTTAAAGGCCTCTAACATGGTTTTAGGTAACGATCAATGTCAAAGACAGTGACCGGGACCGACGGCTTAACGTGCCCTCCGAAGCACGGATCGTCTTACTTATCAGACAATAAGGTGATCGGCCCGCAATGTCCTAACCAAACTAGGACAACAACACAAAGTCGTTGCCCCCGCCGGGAATCGAACCCGCGACCTCCGGGTGTGAGCCGAACGCTCTAACCACTACGCCACGGAGGCAGTTTGTGAGAGTTTACTAGATAACCCTCTCCAATGCAGCAATGCTTTAATTTTGTTATGTGTAGTTACGACGTGAGTCATATTAATTGAAGAGCACTAAGTAGCTTCATAATTGGACGAAATAGTGCAAATTTTATTAGATGCTTTTTGATTGTCGTAATTTTTTTGTTTATGAATTTCCTAAAGAATATAATTATTGTTTGTTTGTTTGTAAAATGTTCATCGTTAATACCTAAATACAGGACAAAAATACAAGTCAGAAGCAGAGAACAGTACAAAGGCGGATTTATCCCAAATACGGATATCTTCCAGTTAATCTTGACCATAATTAAATGTCAACGTAAAAATTAAATTATTATGGAAGGCAGTCTGTTTAAGGCTTAAGTTACGAGGGAAAAAACCGTGGCTAAAAGTTAGATACGCGGGAAACAAATGTATGGCCATGCTGCCTCCACCAGCGCCCGGCAGGCGTGGTAGACCCAAGAAGTGCTGGCTTGACGTCGTCAAGAATGAAGTACGTGCCAATCGTCTTACAACCAAGGATGCTCGCTCAACACCGTGCGAAGTGGAGAAGAAAAAGCCGGAAAGCGGACCCCGGGCTTCGCAGCATTACACTTGAGGATGCTACTGGGAATGCGCTGAGATGAGAGAGAGAGAGAGAGAGAGAAGTTTGTTTGAGGCCGAGCACAGACGAAAGTGATGCTTTTATTTGAACAAGATATTTTACAACCTCTATGGCCTAACTGTCATCATGTCAGTCTGTCACATCGGAGCTCCCGGATTCGACCCCCGGTCAGGTCAAGATAGAAAATGATCTTTTTCAGATTGACCTGCGTCTTGGGTGATTATCTATATATGTATTTGTTATAAAATATAGTATCGTTTAGTCACTATTCTATACAATGTCCTTTTTAATTAAGTACAAATATTTTAAGGGGTGATTCAGTCCATCATTTCGAACAACTTTTCCTAATAAATGTATATCAAAATAAAGAAATAAAATTTTCATTTTCCTTAGTAATGATATCACGTGACTACGGTGATATGTACGAGAACTAACAAATTTTTTTCATATATCGATATACATTTATTGGGAAATCTTGTTCGAAATGATGGACTGAATCACACCTTAAAATATTTGTACTTAATTAAAAAGGACATTGTATAACACAAGCCAAGGACGTAAGAAGGCCCAAAGGCCGCGTGATGGTAGGCGTTAATATGAAATAAGCGGCCAAGTGCGAGTCGGACTCGCCCATGAAGGGTTCCGTAGTAGTATTTTTTTTTAATTTTTATATTTGAGTTGATTGAATGAAAGGTAAATTGCAGTCTATGACATATTAAAAAAAAACTTCTTACTAGATCTGGTTCAAACCAATTTTCGCTGGTAGTTTTCATGGTAATGAACATCATATATTTTTTTTAGTATTATCATTCTCTTATTTTAGAAGTTACGGGGGGGGGGACACACTTTTTTCCACTTTGGAAGTGTCTCTCGCGCAAAGTATTCGGTTTAGAATAAAATGATATTAGAAACCTCAATATCATTTCTGAAGACCTATCCATAGATACCCCACACGTATGGGTTTGATGAAAAATATTTTTTTTAATTTCAGTTCTAAGTATAGGGAACCCCCAAAATTTATTGTTTTTTATCTATTTTTGTGTCAAAACCTTAATGCGGTTCACAGAATACATCTACTTACCAAGTTTCAACAGTATAGGTCTTATAGTTTCGGAAAAAAGTGGCTGTGACATACGGACGGACAGACAGACAGACATGACGAATCTATAAGGGTCCCGTTTTTGCCATTTGGCTACGGAACCCTAAAAAGGAATCAAAATAGTGGTGAGTGTTCTAGCCCCATCGCCTGTTAGCAAAATTCAAATCTCGCCCATTTCCTCGATCGGCTTTTATGATTTGCGTGGAAAGAGAAGCAGCTGGTACATTCTAAGTTTTTCTTTGCTCCCAGACCAGGATGGAAGATATTATTCTTCGTAAATACAGTTCTTGTACATCTTCTAAACGCGCACGAAACAGAGCGCGTTGATTATTAGGCTAGACATGACTAGACACGTTACACTTATGGTAAGTCGTATTAGTGCCATAGAAATAACAATAAACATTCTGGAAACTACTATTCGTTATCTAAACACCTACTAGAAACTTGGCTATAGGTGTTGAACCGTCACCGGATATTGTGGTTAACCGCTGCGATAATGAAGGCCTTATATATAATAGGCCCCTATCATGTTGCTAATGTTATACTACTCTGACACTGACACTATAATACGATGAAACTAAAAGTTAATTCTGTATGTAATGTAATTACTGACGTAACACATACCCAACACCATAGAAACTATTATAGGAGGGCCCATAAGTAGGCAAAACTGGAGTTGCGGGGTAGCCTCACAGAGATGGCAGCACTTACGACTAGCAAAAAAGTGACAAGAAAGTGTTGAATATACTTTTTGGAATATTTATTTCATTTCATATGTTATATTTAATTTATTATAGTACTACTTTATTTAAGTAATAGTAAAAAAGATTATAATGTTTTAATTATTACCTTATAGCGCCATCTAGTGACAAGAAAGGTAAATAAAAATCAGACGATGGGTAGGCAGGCATGTTACTGATGTTGTTTAGTAAGAAACGCCGATTAGTTTCAGTCAATTTACGCGAACATCATCAGGGCAAGAGGTAGGTTAGGCGACCCGGGATGGTTTCACTCCTCTAAAAGCCCAAATAGTTAAAGCCTCATTATAATATAAAGGAAGATTTCGGCAACGCATGCCATAGGGCACGTATGCGGGTAACCTTTTCACTAGTTGATGTAGTTCGAATCTAGGGTGCGAGAGATTTCCGCGTAACGCATGCCGTTTTCACTAGTCGATAGAAAAATGTACAGTCAATATACAGTATGTGGGGTATAATCGCAGTTATCGTAACGACCACTATATTAACTTATGGCTTTTGTTTGTAATAACTTTATTGTATTAAAAAACAAAATAAAGTACAAAAAATTCGATGAAAAATAAAGTACTTTTATTGGTCCTCGTATGCTGAATATCGACTGAGTTATCGTCCAATGAAAATGAGCTAGATATAAATATAATAAAGCCGGAAAGCTTTGAGTTTTTCTCTAATACTTAAAAATTATCAACGGATTAATAAAGGGAAAATCTAACACTTTTCAACGGGTGTAGGTTTAGTTGATTGATATGTTATAGATTGAATTTTTCTAGTACGAATACGAGCCAGATTGGTCAAGTGTTTGCCAAATATGGGATTTTATGATAAGTTCACAAGGTCCAGTCATTAAAATAAGTAGTGTGTATCCTACCAATATTATAAATGCGAAAGTTTGTAAGTATGGATAGATGGATGTTTGTTACTCTTTCACCTAAATACTACTAAATGGATTTTTAGTGAAACTAAGCAATAATATAGCTTATATATCAGAGAATTATTATTCGTAGTATCAGAATGACACATAGGCTACAATTTATAAAGATACTGCGCTGACGAAGTCGTGTAAAATAAGCGCAGAAGAAGTCGCGGGCACCAGCTAGTGCAAAATAAGTGTAAGTTATTTTTATATTTCATATAGTAAAGGAAAAATACAAATACTTTTATCAAAAGGAACCTACATATCCACAGCGACGGTCAATCGAGTAAATAACATTTTAAGAAAAAAATTATATGTTTTTCCCTATTCCGTTTTACTATATTAAGTATTACAAGTTATTATAATACTCAGTTATGAATTGAAAATTTGTTTTTAATTACCTTCTATATCGTTTCTTGTCCAATTAGCTATAAACAGAAGACATCAACGAGTGCACAAAAAATACGTCAATAACCAAATATTCATTCAAATTTATAGTTACTAAGTTTTGCTATACCTACCTATACATACTTTGTTAACCTATCAGTTAATTACAACAACGTATCAGAAACCTGTGAAAAAAAAACTTGAACTAGAAACCAAAGAGGAACACTGTATTCACAAAAAACAAAACCTGGCCGATTTCTCGAAACCGGCCAACAAAAAAAGAAAGAATAATTTTACTTTTTTAAGCAAAATACCGGCCAGTTCGCGCACCATATATTTCATCACTCAAGAAGGTCGATGGTTTATTTATTTGTTTACTTTTTACTCTTTGGATACTGTTTCCCGCGAACAAAGATTTTTTTAGCGCGAAAAAACGCGTGCGCTCTCGATTGGCGCAGTTTTATACTAAACAAGAGGTTGAAGCGGGTATTTGAAGCTGTGAGTTCTGTATTTAGGTATTGTACGATGACTCAGCGTGCAAATTGCTATCTGCATCGGGTAAAAGTTTACCGTAAATATTCGTAACCATACAATTATGTCATACACAGACCTAATAATGTAGCAGTAGAGTTAAAAGGTTAACGAAAACTTCAAACTTTTTTTCAACCTTTAAATTCTTAATTGATATTGCTAAATATTCAAAAAAATATGGTACTAATGTACCAGTACTTTATGGTAACTAAGCATTAAATATAAGTAAACCATTACTAAAAGAAATAATATACAAAATTTTATTTATTTTAGTAAGAACTTAAGTAGTACGATGCGATCATAGTGTTTATCATAGCAGAATAATCCCTTATTATGACTTTGCAGGTTTTCAGAAGTTATAATAACTGAAGAAAATGCATGACTTGGAAAATTTTAATCAGAAAATCTGATGCTATTTTTCCTTCCTTCTAACATGCACCAGAAACACCTAAGATTAATCTAAATTTGATATTTCTAAACCTATTTCAACTGAGAAACAAAACAGACAAGTCATAAAATGTGCGTTTTTAAACCATTCGGTATTAACCCAAACAAACCAGATGATCATCTTGTCATGGTCGTAAATCGATTTTGATTCGATTTTTACAAGGCCCCTATTTACTCAGAAAATAAGCATCTTATTTCTTACTTTCTTCTTATTGTTATAGAGTATATTTCAGCTTGAACTAGTATTTATATGTCAGAATTGCTACATCCATTGAAAGTGTTCACAGTCGAAGGAACATGGTCTACAATTTATGATTCACAATGCGTTCGTATCAAGAGGGACGATGAACATTCATTGTAATTTCCATTGTTTGAATAAAAATAACTTATTCATAGTTGAAGTTTATTTAGGTCCCCCGGGCCCTATCTTAGTGCGAATACGTTATTTTTCAGCCAGGGTGATATTTGAAGCAGCATTTTTTTGACCACCATACAAATTTTTGGAGTAAGTGTAGTTAGGTATGATCATATCGTATTTCGCCTTTGTTGTCATACTTCTGTCTCCTTTTTTTCTGTTTTTTGTATTTTCTTTTGTTAATAGTGCTTAAAGAGTATTTCTATTGTACTGCATTGTGCAACTTGCCGTGTGGTTTCCGGCAGAATAGAATAGGGCCACTCCAAGTCCTCCTGTGCATGTCGTAGAAGGCGACTTAGGAAATACAAGCTAAACAAGCTTATATTAACATCAATAAGACCTCTCCAACCCGTCTGGCCAGCGTGGAGAGTGTAGGCCAAGTTCTCTGGCTGCTCTGGCCAAGTATGGCTCTGGTAGTACAGAGAGGGTTGTGCTTCTGGAGTGGAGACAAAAAGACCTGATGATGATGAATTTGATTGTACTGTAATTATGAAATTTATAACGTATCACACAATTAATTTGTAATCTGCAAAGGTATTGATTTATAAAGTGTATTTTTTAATGAAAAGACATCTCAAGTTTGTTTACTTGAGCACAGAACTGAACTGATGTCAAGAATTTACATTTACGTATTTAAATACCTAACCAAACGGAGTTTAGCGGAATGTGATTAATATTACCTGATCTTTGTCTTCCTGTGTCCTGGGCAGTAAGGTCACGTTTAAGACGATCTCCCCCATGTCCTGATGAGGCTTGTTGTGGTCGCGGAGGCAGAGCACCAGGTCTTGACTGCGGCCAAGCTCGAGCGCTGTTAAGTCGAGGTGGCAGGATCCCATGAAGTCGTCCTGAAGACCCCAATCGTAGTCAAAGACCTGGATACGTTTGAAAGATTAAATATTAGTTTGTTTGAAATAAATCTATTTATCATTTTCAAACATTTTTATACAGATACGAAATATGGCTTTCATATTCATAAAAATTAAAATATGGTAAATGATTAAAAACTATGGAGGGAGTTGACAAACAGAGCCGACCCCAGATAGGGCAAAAAAACTGTTTGCTTAACCTATTTTAGTTAAAACACGTTTTGTCCCTTTCCCTCTTTTTGAATAAAAGAACGAGATAAAACATATTTAAACTATAATATTGTAATTTTTAATGAATAATGGGGTTAAAATATCGTGTCGTGTGTATTAACGTGTCATTGTCAGAATCATTTTATAAGTAACGAGAGGCAGCGCGCGGCTTCGCCCGCGGTAACCACACGAATGAAGTCGCGGGCGTGATGCAATATAGCCTATAGCCTTCCTCGATAAACGACCTATCTAATACCGAAAGAATTTTTCAAATCGGACCAGTGGTTTCTGAGATTAGCGCGTTCAAACAAACAAACAAACAAACAAACAAACAAACTCTTCAGCTTTATATATTAGTATGGATAAAGACTTACCCCCATATTCATACAAGTTATTAAACCTTTGCTAAACCTCTTTAGTTGAAATGTTTTTGTCTCGTTATGTCAAATCAGGGGCGTAGCTACCGCCGTATCTGCCGTATCAATTATACAGGGCCCCCGGCCTACGGGGGCCCCCAAGGTGCGTAAGCAAATATTAATAAAAACTTCCCAAATTTTTTAAATTTCAGAAATGAGAAAAGTACAAAAAAGCAATTTCTTTTTTCCCGAGTAAACCGTGCGTTCAAAAGTTGGCAACACCCTACATCGGTTAAAGCGGGCTGCGGGATTTCCCCATTTAAGTCATTTACGAGGCGCAAACCGAGCTTTGCATTGGTGTGAGTGTATACAGATAGAGTAAAGGCGTCCAAATAAAAAAATATTTAAGAACTTCTGTGGGACAGGAACGCCTGTCAGACCTGTCACTATTGTCCATAGAGGCAGAAACTTTAGAAAAACTAAAGTCATCATCAGCTATGAAAAAGGCAAGAAGAGTTAATATTTAATTTGAATTGTTTTTAAAAATGTGACAGATAGATAATTATGATGAATAAATATTTCTTTTAATTCCATGCAAACATTTTTTTCTTTTTTTTTTAATCTTTACCCTTCCTAAGGGCCCCCAAACAAATTTTTATACGGGGCCCCGCCAAGGTACGCTACGCTTCTGTGTCAAATATTGAAAAGACGGAAAGGAACAAGCGACTTTTAAACTAAACTCGTTTAGCAAACTGTTGTTAATATTTATGAATAAGTATAAAAGGAATATTGTGTATCTGAATATCAAAATCGATGAGAGAATCTGCTTAGACAGCTGAATATATCGGTTCTGGTTTGAAGTTAGGTACTAAAGTATCTACTTGTGAACTGGCTTAACGTTCAAGTGTCTCTCTAGTGAAGATGACGACGCAAGTTGAGACTTAAAGACAAAATGGCTGACGATATTAGGTTCTTGATGCAGAGAAAACTCAAGTCTTGAGCTAAAATCTAGCTTTATTTTGTATAGATAAAATTAAAAGTTTTTAAAATTTTTACCTCAAACATTTATACAATTAGTGGAGAGTTCGATAATTCCGTGCGGTTGACAATTTCGCGCTTTCGTTTACTCAAAAACCGTAAGTGTGAAGAGTCTTACGCGTAGTTCTATTCACGCTCTATACCCCCTGTACCTTGACAGTACCTCTCCACTGCTCTTCAATCATTCTGAGCAGACGGCATCAAATCAAAATCATCATATCAAAACGGCGCGAAAACTATCCGTATGTGTAATACGTATTTTTCGAGTGTCTTTGATAAGAGGTAAGTCCATTTCTTTAACACATTTATTTATATATTTACACTCATTTATTGCATTAATATAATATGTATTCAATCGAGTAGCATAGTATGTTTCATCAATTACATTGCTTTGTCTTAATTTTTTAAGTTGTAAGACAAAGTGACTGATTTTGCTTATACTGCGCTCGGGGCGCGATAACATCAGACTTGGCGCAAATTTATCACCTATGAAATGTTACATTTTTTTGCAGAAACGAACATTGCCAAACTGGTCACTAAAACGGATAAAAAACCCAGGCGACATGAGAACTGCATTGGAAGTTGTTCGTAGCGGCAGTAATATGGCATTTTAATATTCCTGAATCTTCTCCAAATTATTTCTCTACTTGGTCGAATGGCTGACTAACAGAGAACGCTACATTTGTACACTATTTTATGCAATAACGTTTAAATAAATATTTATGCAACTGAAAGATTATATTTATACTTTTTGTGTTTGATCTCACACATAACTTTTTGAGACTGAATTTGTAACTGAATGTTCTTATGTACCTTTTGTGATATAATCGTTTCGAATTGAGTAGCTCGCATAATTATGATAGAACTTCACGTACAGGTAAGTTCGTTTTATCATTAATTAATGGTTGTAATTAGGCTCTTTAATTGTTATTCTTTAGTTTCAATAGCAATTTTTACTTCCATACCAAATTATGTTTAAGTTTTTGTTATTAGTCTACCATGGGTGCGGTTTTATCCGATCTAGCGAAATTAGAAACCTCGGGCAAGGTATTTTTATACTGGTCTGATAATAACGCATTTCTCCATTTCTTTGTTTTTTTGTCGTATTTTTTATTTAGAGCAGATTTTTGACGGTTTATATAGCTATACTTGTTTTGGAATAAATACCTTACAAATGTTTATATTTAAATCTGATATGAGCAGAGATATAGGATTTTTTTCTTAGGGGGACGGTATTATCCAACTCTCCCTTATACATGCTAATCACTCCTTTAATCCAACTAACCTTCGGCCAAGTAGGTGACCATTACTATCTCAAAAAATTTCCCTTTCGAGGTTTCTTTTTACAGTCGTTTTAAAATTTAATTTTTACTTATCAACATTATTCGTTTCAAATTGTAATTTTTAACATTAATAATTTAATCTTTAACATTAGGCATTACAAAATTTAATTTTTAACATTAGTTGTTTTAAAAATCTAGTTTTCAACATAATCATTTTAAAATTTAATTTTTAACGTATTGCGTTTCAAAATTAAATTTTAATATTAGACGTTTCAAAATTTAACTTTTAACATTATTCGTTTCAAAATTGTACCTACATACTTGCAACTGTAATTTACCTCTTTCTTTTCAATAATCCAAATAAGTATCTCTTGTCTTGGTAGCTTGTAGTTAGTTATACAAAAAAATTCAGACGACGGCGGTCGGCAAGTTTTTGACAGGAGCGACAGCTGGTGACAACTGACAACCGCGCGACATTCTGTCGTTCGACTGTTAGAGCCCTTAGTGAATAATATTGAATACTAGCTAATGCCTGCAAATTCGTTCGCATGGACAAAAATGCTCTACCGGCTGAACAACTTTTGCTAAGGCGTTCATTTTTATACTTATTTCTTATATACTTATTTCTTTTAGTTTAGCTGGATCATTAAGGTTTTGCATCAGATGTTCCATTTTCTAAAATAAGTTATACCCTATACGTTGCCAGGCTTAACAGTTATATAACAAAAAAACCTTCATTCGAATCCGTGCAATATTTCCGGAGATTAGCGTGTACAAAATAGAAACAAAAACAGACAAACAAACAAACAGAAATTATTTTCAATTATTACTCTATTACTATGTCTTCATCGCCTCATTTTTGGAAATATATTCAACGTACGTACACATTTTACTATTCCATTACATAGTAGTAGGTATAGATTAATGATATAAAATTAACCCACCTTTATTTGAACAGGCTGGAACGGATCTTCAACCGGCACCGTGAAGCACTCGTCCCACACTGGGTTAAGGTCTCTGTACACGATCTTGGATTTGTGGAGTAGCCGCCCTCCGGCTTTGAACTTCACGTAGGGGTCGCTCGTTCCTGATAACAAGCCTGGTTTTCGAACCCACAAAGAGGATGTTAGAAGAGGAAAAAGCAGAAATAAACAAAAAAGTTAAGATTTTGATAATAGTTTCTAGTATAAACTTAATGGTTAATAACAGTGTCTCATTTTCGAAAAAAAAAGTTTTTATTTTGGTGTCTAACTGATATTGAAAATGATTTTCGTTATGTAGTATTGAGAATTAAATTTTGCTGCAATCAACAATGAAATTGAGGATTAAATTTTGTTAATTGTTAAAAAAGAATTATAATTTTTTGATTCAAAAATGTTTCTGAATGAATTTGAAATATCAAAAATATCCTTCTTAATTAGTTTCATGTATTCTTCTATCACAATATCATTATTAAAATGTAGCTTAGGTAAGAAAGTACAAAGTTTAGCAGGTTTACTATTTTTTGCGTGAATCGTGTTATATTTATAAGCCAAACGTTGTGTATTATTGTTTATTTAAGCAAAACGATGTGTATATTATTAGAAAAATTGTGTCATTGCCTAATTTTATGATGTAAGATTTATACGTAAATGCTTGCAAAAGCACTAAAAATGTAAAGAAAACGTAAAAAAACATGCAAATTAAATTAAAAAGAAATAAAATATTTCAAATGATATTATTTTTGTGTATAAGTGTGTGTTAAAATATTTTTACAAGAATTAACTAGTAAATTTTTGGACAACAATATAAACTATTATTATAAATTGAAAAATATTTAAATTAGATACCTACTTTGATTGATAGAAAAAAAAAGGCAAATGTTCATACTTAAAATAATGTTAATACTTACGTATTTTAATAATTAATGAAAATTTTATGTTAATCATTAATGAAAAATAGATAAAAATATTAAATTTCGTTAGTAAAAATATCATCTTTACGTGAATACGTGCTGCAAAGGCCTTGTGTTTATGAGTGTCGGCGTGTGAAAAGTTTGAGCAGTGCTTTTGTGTGAATATGTATTTAACATTTTTTTAATGCCATTGCAAATGTCTTCTTTAAAATGATCTTATTATGTGGCAATTATACTTATTTGATAACAAATACTAAGTACCTGGGCGATCAAACTTTGCTCGGTTATATGTCATACATTAACTAAGTACATTTTTTTTTAAATTTTATAAAAATAATAAAAATTAAAAAAAATTTATAAAAAAAAGTAAGTCACCGAGTAGTATTTGAACCCGTAACACTCTTTGTTACCGTCCGCGCCTTAAACCGCTGGGCCAGACGGACAGTGGCCGGCAGGACAAAATTAGCGACCATATTCTGCGTAGAAAGAAAAACGCATGAAAACTCGAAAACACGCGTTTTCCCAAACATAAGACTAATCTAGATCGATTGTTTACCCCTGAAAACCCCCATATACCTAATTTCAGCGAAATCGTTAGAGCCGTTTCAGAGTTTAAAGAAATAAATTTATATACATATTATATAAACATATAAATAAATAAATATACAAGAATTTCTCGTTTAATGTTATAAGATATAGATTACTCTGGTATAAAATATAGGGTACTCAATTAAATACTAAGTAAATTTTCATTAATACTAGAGAATAACCATGAATGAATCTTTTAGGTACATTTCAGCGATTTTTTTTATATTTATGAGGACATTATTTTATGCTTGCTTTTGATATTTTTTGTGGCATAAGTTTTCACACAAACGCACTAGCCTTGCCTTTTAGTTTTAGTGAGAACTCACCATTTTTGTCCATAGCTACTAGGTTTTGGCCTCTTTTCAGGTGTATTCTAAGTTGGAAGAACGAATGCTGTCTAAGAAGCTGCTCCCTTTGCCTTTGACCTTCGTCTGGTTCCTGAAAAAAAGAAAAAGTTCCTGTTAGTTCATAATTATGCAATATAGTAAGTACCCTTTTTTGCTCAAAAAATATAATAATCTATGTAACCGTCTAAGTGCGACTCGCGCACGAAGGGTTCTGTATCGTTGTCTATAAAAAATCAAGTAGGTATGTTGTATAGGAGCCCCGTTTAAATATTTTCTTTAATATGTTTATTGACCGAGCGAGCGAAGCGAGCGAAGCGTCTCAGTTTCGAGACTAGCCAAAAATTCTTTTGTCCGTCTGTCTGTCTGTCTGTCTGTCTGTCTGTTCTCGCCTACAGGTCGCATTTCTTAACCGATTCTCATGAAATTTTGTAAGCAGGTTCAGCAACTAAATAGAATTTTTTTGTCGAGCCAGTTTTTCGAAATTTTTCAAAATGGCGAAAATATGGGGGTTTAAAATTTTAAAACTGTCATATATCCGCCATTTCAAAATATTTTCAAAAATGTCATGAGACTTTTTTGTTGCCATTGTAAAAACGATATTTTTTTATTTAAACAACTTTTTTGTCTGAACAACTTTTTTATACGTTATACTTTAACGAATTTAGGGTGACTCGCGAAGTCTAGCTGACTAAGCCGTGACGAATATACAATACCTACAAATACTCATACAAAATATACTCAAACTATTTATCGGTGAATTCAGTCCGGGCTACTGAACAACTTTCTTAAAAATACATATCTTCCCTGGGGTCCACGAAGTAATTTCTCTGAATAACTATTATAGTTATTATTTTGAGTTTCATAAGTAGTTCTATAAATTTTATCATATTTAACCGACTCAAAATAAAAGGCTTTTGCTTATTTTACGATTAGTTTTTTTTCAGTTTTTGCTTATTTTGATTGATTGTTGGCTTGATTATTAAATTTAGCAATTTCGTTCAATCGCTATCGCTGCTTGTCTGTGCTTCTGTAGTAGTATTAGTAATTATGCTACGAACTAACAAGAGATCAACAGCAATCAAAGCCCGCGAAGTAGCTTTACGAAGAAAGTAAGAAACCAAAATGAGCAGCGGCATAGAGCCATGGCAATACAAATAAACATTTAAACCTGGTTTTTGGAACAACGAGCTGACTTTGACATTTGAAAAATGATAGGTCATTTTTCGGTGAAAGACTACTGGTACAGAACTGAATTTCGGCATCACGGTAGACCTCATATCCATGGGATTGTATGGTTGGAAGGTGCTCCTGACATTTCAGAGCTAGATCGAAAGTCATTTGAAGAAAGGGCTGCGATTGGCAACTATTTAGGAAATTTGGTCACAACCATGAATTCGTATATCAGTAAAACAGTAATTTCAGACACAATGTATTTTGTTAATGAATAAATGAAATGAAAATGAAAATGAAACCTGCACCGATAGTAAAATTCATCCAAATCAGGTACATTATTCTGAAATAATAATCGCGAGGTCTAAGTTCGTTACGAACTACTAGTAATATTTGTTGATAAGCCCAACAGAAATACATCATCTGTGAAAATTTCAACTGTCTATCTATAAGGGCTCGTACACATAAACACGATACGATGTCGCGTCGTGGAATATTACGATGAGCAACGTAAAAGCTCACGACATGACATTGCAACGTGCAACGACGCACGGTACGATGTCGTATCGTAGTAACTCACGTCGCGTCGTAGTAACGACGCGACGTCATATCGTGTTTATTTGTACGAGCCCTAACGTTCATGAGATACCAGCCTGGTGACAGACAGACGGACAACGGAGTCTTAGTAATAGGGTCCCTTTGGGTGTTGTAACCAAACCATATTAAGCTTTACCGTATTTTGGTAGCGCTCATTTGGTGCATTGCAACGCCTGCAAATTTTTTAATAGCCTATATAGTGTCCCATTGTTGGGCAAAGGCCTCCCCTTCTTGCTTTCACGATTAACAATTCAAGGCAGCTTGCTGCCATCCACTCATGTGGCTTTCAATATCGTCCCTCCATCTTTTCCTTGGCCTTCCCCTACGCCGGCGTCCTTCTGGAACCCATAACGTCGCTCTTCTTACCCATCTTTCCGGTCTCATACGACAAACATGTCCGACACTCATAATTTTCATAAATGCCCATTTAGACGGTGCAAGTTTCTTGCCTGTTTCATACCATTTTATTGAAGCAATAGATAACTTGCATGGTGGTCTAAACAAAACTTTGTCAGCGGTACAAATCATTTACTGCTTCAGTAAAATGGTAGCAACAAGCCAGAAACTTGCTTACATCTAAATGGGCCTTTATATTTTTAAACTATTTTAAACTATCGTTTTGAACTATTGATGTCGTGATAATCTTCGAGAAAAGCTGTCATGGCAGATGGTGGTAATAATTCCACTTGGCAAGGTTCCGTCACCGACGGCTGACACATTGTCTATTGCCCTTTAAAGCGATTTCATGATATGAACTGTAACGATCATCATCATCATCATCATCATTACGTCTTTTAGTCTCCAGTGCAGGAGCACGACCCTCTCTGTCCTATTAGAGCCATACTTGGCCAAAGCGGCAATATATCATTGATGTTTAATAAGCTTCCAGACAAGTTCCTTACAAAAAATGAAATACGGAACGTATTTCACTTTTTTTACCCTAAATAAGAAGATTTTATTCGTATTCAAATATGAAACCATCCCGACAAAAAAAACTCCTACTTAATATTCAGTTTCAGAACTTTCAGATTATTTAATGAGCCTCCTTGAGGAAATAATGAGGATACAGAAATCGTCCTTTCTACTTAGGGAAGAAGGCCCTATATTTAAATATTTATTCTGACCATTACTTTTAATGACTTTTAAACACAAGATGGAAACTTGAAAAGTTTAAATTAATGTTGTCTGAATTGGTATTTAGGTATATTAGATATAGAAAAGATTATTTCTTTATCTTATATACCAACCTAATTTTTTATTTTATTAACCACTATCTTAAGGTCCCTTTGCATGATAAAAGGCCTAGGTATAGGCTGTTTGTTCCAATACAATTAAATTTAAGCAGTAGATGAATGGTCTAAACAAAACGTAAAAAAATATTGTTTTAATTAAATTATACAAATATGGACATTCATATATCTGTGCCTATACCGTTTGTGTCGTTCAATGTGAGATCTACGTCAGGCTAAAATTTAAGGTCAAGGTAAGGTCTAACTACAGCTTAAATAAGTTAGTTCACGACATAATAAGCGTATATAGTATCATTCAAATAAATAAATATATACGGACAAATCCACACAAATTGAGCTAGCCCCAAAGTACCTTATTTCGAGACTTGTATTATGGATATAGATAAACATCTAAGAACCAAGCCAACCTGAAAAATATCATTTTCCATCTTGAACTGACCGGGGATCAAAACCGGGACCTCCAGTGTGACAGCCTAGCATCATGCCCTCTGGCTAAAGAGGTCGTCAAGAAAAAGCCTAAACAAGTTTTGCAAGCAATAACTATGACTTGTGCATACTGTTCCAATCCTTGTAGGCGATCAGTTTTACTAGATAGGTACCAGTTTTGTACTCGTAACTACGCATATTTTTAAAAACTATAAACTAACTTCACCCCCAAACTATACAACCTATTTTAATAAAACTGACAAGTATACCCTTTCAAACAAAAACTATTTTTTCTAATCGTTCCAGAGTTCGATTAATCGGTGAGCATACATAAAAAAGGTCGCGACAAATTGATACCCTCTCCTTTTTTGGAAGTCGGTAAAATATTTGGTGTCATATCAATGATGAGTACCTGGGCGACCGAGCTTTGCTCGGTTACATCTCAAACATTAACTAATTTTTTTAAACTTGTCTAAAAACAATGCAAAATAAAAAATTATATATAAACTTAAACATAAAATAAAAAAAAAGTAAGTCACCTAGTGGGATTCGAACCCGTAACACTTTTTCTAGCGGTTGGTATCCTTAACCACTGAGCTAAAATCAAGGCGGTTGGCGCGACGAAATTAGCGACCATATAACTCGAAAACACGCGTTTTCCCACACATAAAACTAATCTAGATCGATTATTTACCCCCGAAAACCCCCATATACAAATTTTCTGCGAAATCGTTAGAGCCGTTTTCGAGATCACAGAAATTTATAAATATATATATATACACACATACAAGAATTGCTCGTTTAAAGGTATAAGATTATTAGATATATTGATTAGTGCAAATCTTTAAAAATACTTCTACTGAAATACGATTACTTCTAAAAAGTTTAAATGCTTAAATTTTATAGGGTGAAATCTGACCTAATTAAGAGTACTTGCAAAGTAGGTAAATAGTTAAACAAGAACCTTATAACTGTCATTACTGCAAACACCACTTATTTTATAGTTTATAGCTCATATCAATCCTTTCAGACATCTATCTTTATGTTTTCGTACAAGAATACCGCTTTGCTCTCAATTCTTTTTTTTTTATCTAGTATTTTAGTACTCTGTCTCTATTCTCGTCTTTATTAGGTAAGTAGTCCATAAAGCTTTTACTGGAATAAGAAAAGCTGAATAAAAATAACAACGCTCCGTATAATGCGGTTTGATAGCTACTAAAAACCCGTTCAGGTTATGGGCCCAGTGGCACATAACCTGTCCATAATACCCCTTATTATACCACTCACTCTAAAAATTCTTGACGAAGTCTATAATACAGAGCTTACAGTTTTATCTTAAACAAGGATTATAATAATTATCTTAAATCTTTGTCTTGCAAAAAACTATTGTTATTTTATTGTATTTTACTATATTGATTACAAAAAGAGATGAATTATGTAGTTACTAATTGAGATTTAATTTAGTTTTGTTTAACTGTCGTTTATTACTGTTGTGGTTAATAATTGTTTCATTACATAATTATACACGCTAATTTTTCATTGGTTATGGGAAAAAAATGTCGGTTAGTAAATAAATTCCTCTAACGATTGATCTAAACATGAGTATTTTTATAGATAATGCTACGGAACTCTTCGTGCGCGAGGCTGACTCGCACTTGGCTGGTTATTCAATTTGTCGTTGAGTCGCCAAGTTTCTCATTTCGCACAAACCCCAATTCCACGAAACATCTGAACCATTTAATTCTGTTTATTGAAGTTTCTGTTTTTCCTTCGTAACGAATCGCCTTGTTTGTTTTCTAGGAAGATCGGATTACGTGGTCTTGTTGTAATACCTTCTTTTGGGCTGAGGCATATTTGGGCGGGACACTATTGGAGTTATCTAAGTGATGTTTCGTTCGTGTAAGTACACTAATGTTAGATATTGTCTAATTTCAAATTGCCTAAGGCGTCTACTGCGTCTTTTAAATATCACGAAATAATTTTGGATTTAGCCTGTAAGAACTCCGCCTACCGCCCAGCTCAGAAATGTGTACAAGTAGACGTCATAGCAAGAGATCGAGAGAAGAGAGAAATGACAAGGGTTAATAAATCTGTTCTGTTATTATTATAACAGAACTGATAAAACTATACAATTATAAGGAGTTGTGTGAGTGTGAGATGTGGTTGAGGAATCAGAATGATGAGAAAAGAAAATGTAAAAAATTTAAAAATAAATTTAGGAATGCAATTTATTGAAGTAGACAGAATGAATGAAATTATGGAAAAAGGAGCTGAGTAAGAACATAAAGTATGGAGCTTATTGCAACATCGTTACAAGTCAACCACAAAATAACTTATAAAAAGAAGAGGTAATTACATTTATTCATTGATAAAAACTAACGTAAGACATAGGCATTATTGGCATGCAATCAAACGGGTTACTCACGTAAATTGTCAGCCGAAGTAAAGTGTGTAACCCGTTTGATTTAATGCCAATAATAATGTTTATGAATATATTTAGTCCGATATCGTGTTTTCTATTATTTTTGACGTTTAATGACAGACATATTTTCGTCATATATTATACCCCATATCATGGATATAGGGTTATGGGGGTAAACCATGGTTTGTAACCTTTTGTGTAGAGTCACCCCATCGACAAAATGTCACGGTACTACGAGAACATTTAATTTTAGCGGCCCGCCCCAATTTTCTCAACTCCCAAACGTCGCGGAAAGAGTAAACACGACGAGCTTTTGTTTGAGACAACATACCCATTTTTTTTGTCTGCATTTCTTGCTGCTTTATTTTTTAGCTTTATCACTGATGTAAGCATGTCAACAATACAAAAATCTTATTAAAAATTTTGTACCGTCCGTATCTCGGCTCCTAAGTTAAATTTTTGTTATCGATTGTATACTCGTATAAATCGAATTGAACACGATAATCATAAATCTGCGCTCGAATTGTTATTCCAAAAATCCAAACCGCTCGGTTCACGCTCGGAATGTATTTTATTGGTACTGTACCTGACATGTATATCAATGGAGAACAATCCGAACGGAAGAAACTGAAAAATAGAGTTCGGATTTGTGGTTTTCGGATTTTTCGGGCACGATTTCAAATCGATCGAGCTGTAAAAAAAATATTTTTGCCTTTTTCACTGCTGAAAAAGAAACAGTTGTTATAATATAATTTATCCTTTTCTCCCAGACCAGCTGTAAGGTGAAAAAATACAGATACATTTTCACGTCTATATCTCTGACAGGGTGGACAGAGCCCAGGGCCGTAAGACCCAAAGGCCACGTTTAGCGTGGTGGTGGGCGTTAAGATGACAAAATAAATGGATGTAGTAATGGATTGCTAGCCGCATCGCCTATTAAAATGATTCAAATCCCGCCCTTTCCCTCGATCGGTTTATACGATCTTCACAGCGATACGAGAAGCAGCTGGTACATTAACTAAGTTTTTTTCTTTCTCCCAGACCAGCATGGAAGAAAGAAGTAAAGTGAAATAACCGGCCAAGTGCGAATCGGATTCGCGCACTGAGGGTTCCGTACAATTATCTATAAAAAATCGCCTTTGTTGTATGGGAGCCCTCCTTAAATAGTTATTTTATTTTGTTTTTAGTATTTGTTTTTATAGCGGCAACGGAAATACATAATTTATGAAAATTTCAACTGTCTAGCTATCGCGGTTCTTGAGATGCAGCCTGGTGACAGACAGACGGACAGACGGATGGACAGACAGCGAAATCTTAGTAATAGGGTCCCGTCTTTACCCTTTGGGTACGGAACCCTAAAAATGAAGTAATAAAAATTACCAGTTGCAGCAACTCGGCAGGAGGGGGCCTGGGATGATGGGCGGGCGTTCCTGACGTGGACGGCGTGGGGTCGGTCGACTGTCTCGTCATCGATAAGTCTGGGGACAAGAGAATCATAATTAATAAGTAGTTAATGATTACACCAAAGAGATTATATAAAAAAATATTTATATAAACTCGTGAAATTCGAATTATAAAGTTGCTCCCCTGCTCCTATTATTTATTGACGACCTCCGTGACGTAGTGGTTATATTGCTAGTCCGCCACCCAGAGGGTCCGGGTTCGATCCCCGGTCAGGACAAGTTGGAAAATGCCCCTTTTCAAACTGTCCTGGGTCACAGAATACATACTAGTACTTACGTACCTGGGTCTTGGATGTTTATCTCTATATGTATTTGTTATAAAATATAGTATCGTTGAGTTAGTATCTTATAACAAAAATTTCGAACTCACTTTGAGGCTAGCCCTATGTGTGTGATTTGTCCGTATATACATACATACATACATACATACTATCACGTCTTTATCCCTAATGGGGCAGACAGAGCATTTTGGGTCTTGCGGTTCTATGCAGAGCCCAGGGCCGCAAGACCCAAAAGCCACTTTTAGCATCATGGTGGGCGAGAAGATGGAAAAGCAATTTTCCATCTTCTCGCCCACCATTTCACTCGAAAACCATTTGTACCATTGTGTTTGTAATTTTATGTGATTAATGTTTGTTTCTAAGTACAATAAAGTTTTTAAATAAATAAATAAATAAATAAGCAATCAATACAGTGATGATCGGCTTTTACGATCTGCGTGGGAAGAGAAGCAGCTGGTACATTCTAAGTTTTTTTATTTCTTCCAGACCAGAATGGGAGGAGTCCGTATATGATTATATTTTATACTGAAAATTCCGGTTTTGGGCGCCATTTCTACGCTTTTTAGTAGTTTCAATCCAATTTTTGAGATTATATGAAGTAGTGTATGAAACTGCACATTACTCGGTATTAACACACTCGTGTGGTCACAGCGTGTGATCCTATTAAAAAACTTCGCTTGCGAATTGTTAAAACTAAACATACACTCATGTATAATACCCCTCATTATGCTACAGTTTCATAAACTATTACAAAAAGTCAACAAAGAACTGTAAGAATATTTCTCACTAAGAGAGGGCAGAAGCTCCAACATTCACCTGTAATGTTACTTAATTTAATTTAATTGTTATTTGAACTAGATAAGCATAATATTGTAGAAAGAAGAGGTGATGAAAATAAACCACACGAATGTACTACACTTAGTATTTTTCTCTCGAGTTTGTATTTCTAGAAGAATTATCTTCAGAAATAAGTAGTATTTTCTGTATTTTTTAATATTTTTTCCAGCTTAGTAATATTAATAAATAAAATAAAATGATACTTAACAAGAAAGACTCTGTTACTACACAGGCATGTTTATTATTGTTTATCTTGAATTTTTAATGACGACATTTCGTGTACCTTTCTATAATTATTACTTGGATCGATATATTAGATCAGTCATAAATAATAATATGCTACATTCCAACGATGCCTGAAAAATGTATTTTCCTACAATAAAGTTTCTTATTTAAGTAATTTTTATGAAGCTTTAAAATTTTTATGAATTGTTGTAAATAGTTTTCTGTAAATTGTGACAAAATATATTGAGAATTTGAGAATTAATGTTTAGGACGAATTCTGGTGCTAAACACATTAAAATACATTTAATGGGAATGAAATAGAAGGTGTCATGCTTTTTCGAGCTATATTCAAATTATAGAGCACAGCTCTTACCATTTTTATTAAAATTTACAGGCACATATGTATTTGATAAAGTTTTTCTCCTTGATCTTTGATCAAACATTTTTGACGATATTTTTTACTTGAAATTGGATGATAGATTTGAACGTACGCTAGGCGTCACGCGACAAGAAGAGTAATAAAATCCAATTTCTTTTTTCTTTATACGAACATTTGCAAAAAAAACTTTATTTAAGAAAATTTACATGAAAACTAAAGAGGGATCTTGGCTTTTACGGCATAACGTTCCCTGATATAACTTACGACAAAGCTCGGTTATGTATTTTCAAGGTATATTTTTGTGAAATACATTTCCTAAAGTTAAAATCAAGATTCATTTTCCCCAAATTAATAAAAAAGATAAAACTTGCGCCAACTGAGTATTAAAATAATTAAAACTAAAATACTACAGTAGGTACAAAATAAAACGTTTAATAAAGTTCAGCGCTCGAAATATTCCAGACAAATTCTAGATTTTGTTCGTACCTTACCCTGGAATCCAGACGTGACCTGAGACCTAAGCCAATAGCGACGTGCCGAAACACATCGTCTGGATATTTCTATCTGTAGTTACCTCTACCTTTATCTATCGGCAAATCCATTATCTTTTTTGTAATAATTTTGAAGCCGCGTTGTGAATAGTAAGTAAAGGCAAAGATAGTATAATAACTAACTTAACAGATACCCATGCCATAGAAACAGCCCGCCCGTTAGTTGGCAAAACTGGTGTTGCGGGGTAGTCTCACAAAGATGGCAGCACACACGACTAGCAAAAAGTGACAAAGGAAGTGTTGAATATACGTCATATTTAATTAATTAGAGTGCTTTATTTAAATAAAAGTAATAAAAGATTTTAATATTTTAACTTTTACCTTATAACGCCATCTAGTGACAAGGTAGAAAAATAATTATGTTTATAAGGCAGCAAGAGGTAGGCTAGGCATGGTATTATAGGTAAGTGGATATTAGTTTTATCGGCCTACACAGTCCTTAGACTAAAGACCTCTTCCAATAAAGGGAGCCTTAGTCCGTAATCACTACGTTGGATAAGGGTATGTAGTAATACCGTCTATTGCGATGGTGATCACAATAGACGGTATAAAGTCATTGAGAAGAGAATGCTGCTGCCGTAGTCTTCCTATGTTTGTGTGCTTTTGATATGTGTAAATGGCCATTAAGGCATCTGACATAGCTTGACGACTGCCATACAATAGTCACAGTCGGGACCAATGGCGTGCCTTCCGAAGCACGGAGGAGCTCGAGAAATTTTTATGCCACATGCGGTCACCCATCCAAGTGCGGACCCCGCCCAGTGCCGTTTTACTTGCGAAAGCGCTAGCTATGCGCACTCCTGGGCCACCGAGCTCCTCCTGTTACCTTTACCTCCCTAAGTCGCCATTTACCACACCCGTGGGAGAGAGAACAGGTGGTGACGAATTGTCACCAAACGGAAAAGGTAAATGGATTTGTAAGTTGAAAACCCAATGTGCAATGAAAAAATTGGTCACAAATGGTTGAAAAAACGTAAATGCAGTCTTGAAAATAAAATAATTTTTCAAATGGTCCAGGCATCTTTGAGTAATCAGGGAACACACATAAAAAAAACATTAAACATTCGAATTGATAACTCCGTTTTTGAAGTCGGTTAAAACATTTCAAAGGCGTAAAAGACGTAGTAATACCGCACTACTCTCTTGAATGAGCTTTCCCTAGGAGCTTTCTGTGCATCGACTTCAGCTTGCCTTGACACAATACCTGCTCTACTTAGGGTTTCTAGAAGAATTTTATTTGCTAGCAAACTAAACAACCTCCGATTGTCAAGAACACCGTCTAGTAATGAGAAGTGGAACTGTGTAAATGTCAACTCTTAGGTTTTTGTTAAATAAGTTTTTGAAAAAATTAAATTTATTGTACAAGCTTTTATTGTAAGGCCAAAGTACTCACTAAGACAAATGAAATAAGCCCAAACTCGATGGAGTTGCGGCGTTTTATTACTGAGTTTCCTGGAATATCTTCAAGCTCCATCATCAAAACAGCTTTTTGAATTCATAATGTTGTATTGTCATTCAACTTACACAATTGTACAAAATTTCAGCTAAATCGGATGAAGATATAATTGGTTGAAAATTGAGTTGGAAGGTTTGACCTAAACAAACATTCATACATACAAGATACATTGCAAGTTAAATAAAAGTTTGTAAAAACGTCACCTTGGGATCGATACTATTTTTCTTTTCTTTTGTAAGTATTTTTTGCAAATTTCTCTCTAGTTCTAGGTAGGAAATTAATCATTTCACATAAATAAAATTTCAGTCGACAAAAAAATAGAAAATATTGAAGTAAAAATAAAATTGATCCCAAGGTGACTTTTTGTAACAAAAACCTTAAGAATAGCATAACTCGAAAAGGGTTAACATTTACACATTGAACCTAATAGTAAAATTGGTTTGTACTGACCCCTACCTATCACCTCCTGAAAGGTTAGTAAACTGCCTTCATGGTGTCGCGGGTTGGATTCCCGGCGGGGGCAACGACTTTGTGTTGTTGTCCTAGTTTGGTTAGGACATTGTAGGCTGATCACCTGATTGTCTGATAAGCAAGATGTTCCGTGCTTCGGAGGGCACGTTAAGCCGTTGGTCCCCGTCATTGTCTTTGACATTGATCGTTACCTAAAACCATGTCAGAGGCCTTTGTTAGTCACTAACACCCACGATAAGAAGAAGGATCAGGTCTACTTAACAGTAACCCTATATCCCTCATATTCATTAAAAATAAACAAACATTTGCTAAACCTATTTCAGTTAAAAAATGTTTTGTCCCTTTCCCTGTTTTAAATACTTGACATTGTAAGAAAGAGACAAAACATATTTTGACTAAAATAAGTTTAGCAAAAGTTTGTATTTTTTTTATGATTAAGGGGGTATACCTTTAATGGATATGGACTTACCATCTCTTTTCCGAAATAGGCGCATCCTCCGCCACTTCCTAACGGCAGTTTTGAGTTTCTTCATCAGCACACAATTCAAAAACGCGCTTGCGATTCTTTGGCGCCATATTGAACACATTTATCTATGGAAGTCTATATTGTCTCTGGCCTGAGCCATCGCTGCAAATTGTTTATGGTCATGAAGAAGCCGAAAGCTGTTTAGCATAAATTTGCATTAGCTAAAATGCGGAGAAACGGTTGAGAGATCGTTAAATTCTCATTTAGTCCAGAATTTTAATCCAGTTTTGATATAACTTAGTTTTAAATACCTATTTATATCTGGGTCAACCAAGATAGTATGCAATTTCATTATATTTACATGGAAATAACCTGCCAAGTGCAAGTCGGACTTGCGCGCGAAGGGTACCATAACATTATCTATAAAAATCACGTTTGTGGTATGGGAGCACCACTTTTATGTTTATTTAATAATTTTTATATTTGTTGTTTGAGCGGCAACAAAAATGAACCATCTGTAAAATTTCCTATTTTAACTCTTTGGGTAAAGAACTCAAAAAAAAAATTATCCCTTTTTTAGATTCGGAATTTACTCAGTCTATGATTAATAATATCTACCTTACAAATGTATATTATTAAAATATATGGTAAAGTCCGTTTTTAGATTATTGTACTTTTTTTGTACATATTGCACTAAAATTAACACAAAAATAAGTAGTTTCTGTTTCCGCGATTCAACCAACTAAACTGATAGATATGTTATTATAGACTGATATTATATTATCTCAAAACTCAACATTAGTTTAGCAACAACCGGGGTTTGGGTTATCTGAGGAAGTCAATGATAATAGCAAAAATAAAAGATAAAATTTATGCAAATATATAATATGCAATTAAATAGGTTTGTGTATTTGTGACGACGGGCTGCCTCGTACCCCACGTTTTCTCTGCGCGGCCTATATATAAGCGGCAGCGAGCTGGTCCTCGCCCCCTTTTGACTACTCCTGGAAGCCGGGCAGCTGCGTCACCCAAGCTGAGTACTTGCTACTACTCTGGATCAATGAATCTCGTGGCTACTAACCCACGACCCCTCTCTGTGACCCTTTTTAGTGTTCATTTTCTAAATTGCTAAAATTGAATGAAAAGTTTGTTAACTTAATATTGTTTCTATTATAAAAAACCTACACCATCACAAATGAAACGGTTAATAATTTTTCAAAACTAAAAACCAAGTTCATCTTTTCATCCCCAACCTCCTCAACCGATTTTGATAAAATTTCTTTCCAAAAAAATAGTCTATAATTTCACTACATCAGTCCAGGCGTCGTCGAATAATCGGTAAACATAAAAGATAGATAACATAATAGAATTTATAAAGACGAATCGTCTCGCAAACAGGTTTGATTCCTTCCAGCTCCCCAAACAAGCCGTTTTCCGTAAAGGATTTAGTTCCATGGACCACATTCATACGCTGCGGCAGGTTATAGAGAAGACGAGGGAGTATAACCGGCCGTTGTGCTTGGGGTTCGTGGACTATGAAAAAGCCTTCGATTCGATTGAAACAAGGGCCGTGCTTCAGTCTCTCCAGCGATGCCGTATTGACTATCGGTATATCGAAGTGTTGAAGTGCTTATACAGTAATGCCACTATGTCAGTCCGAGTACAGGAGCAGTGCACGAGGGCAATTCCACTGCATAGAGGTGTAAGACAGGAAGACGTTATATCTCCGAAACTATTCACCGTTGCACTGGAAGATGCCTTCAAGCTCCTGGAATGGGAAGGATTTGGCTCAACATCAATGACGAGTATATCACTCACCTTCGATTTGCCGACGATATCGTTGTCATGGCAGAATCGATGGAAGTATGAGGTGTATGCTCGGAGACCTAAACCGAGTTTCCCAACAAGTAGGCCTTAAAATGAACATGGACAAAACGAAAGTAATGTCGAATGTCCATGTTGCGCCCCTACCTGTTTGTGTTGCGAGCTCCACCCTCGAAGTTGTAGACCAGTATATCTACTCGTACCTGGGTCAATTGATCCAGGCAGGAATTTTCAGCTTCGAGTAAGAGGTCTTTAGACGAATCCGACTCGGCTGGGCAGCGTTCGGGAAGCTACGCAGTGTCTTCTCGTCAAATATACCTCAGTGTCTTAAGACTAAAGTTTACAACCAATGTGTGTTACCAGTGATGACTTATGGCTCTGAAACATGGTCCCTTACTATGGGTCTCATAAGAAGGCTCAAGGTCGTGCAACGCGCTATGAAAAGGGCTATGCTCATTGTTTCCCTACGTGATCTTTCAAAAATAAAAGTGTAAAATAATAAAGTGATTCCGCCTTTGTGCCTATATTGTTTCTTGTTGTTGTTTTAATTTTTTATGTTTATCATGGTGCAATAAAGTTAATTTGTATTGTATTGTATTGTATTGTATTGTATTGTGATCGAATCAAAAATGAGGAAATTCGTAGGAGAACTTAAAGTCACTGATATAGCCCAGCGGATTAGCTCGTTGAAATGGCAGTGGGCGGGATACATAGCGCGACGAACCGATGGCCGATGGAGCAGAAAGGTTCTCGAATGGCGACCAAATACAGGCAAGCGAAGCGTAGGACACCCACCCACAAGGTGGTCTGACGACCAAACCAAGGTCGCTGGAAGGCGCTGGATGCAGGCCGCTCTAGATCGGTCGTTTTGGAAATCTTTGGGGGAGGCCTATGTCCAGCAGTTGACGTTATGCGGCTGAAATGATGATGATGATGATAAAAGATAGAAGAAAGATAACCTCCTCCTTTTTGGAAATAGGTTAAAATGATATGTTTAATTTTGGTTATATAAGTTACTCCCATGCTGGTCTGGGAGAAACGAAAAAACTTAGAATGTACCAGCTGCTTCTCTTCCCGCGCAGATCGTAAAAGCCGATCGAGGGAATGGGCAAAAATGCGAATCATTTTAACAGGCGATGCGGCTAGCAACCCGTCACTGTATTGATTGCTTTTCCATCTTCTCGCCCACCATGACGCTAAAAGTGGCTTTTGAGTCTTGCGGCCCTAGGCTCTGCATAGAGCCGCAAGACCCAAAATGCTCTGTCTGCCCCATTAGGGATAAAGACGTGATAGTATGTGTATGTGTGTGTATATAAGTTACTAGCTGCGCCCCGCGATGTTACTTGCAAAAGGTAGCATATGTGTTACAAGGTGTCAGCTTCCTGCATACCAAAGTTTATCAAAATTGGTCCAGCCGTTTGCGCGTGAAGAAGTAACAAACATACACAACACACACTCACAAACATTCGCCTTTATAATATTAGTGTTTCAAAAAAATAATCTCAGTAAACAGTAGTTTTTTTTAAGTTTTTGTCACCTCTTCCGCCATCACCCTAGGGGCTAAAAGTGCCCTACGTTGTGTACTTCACCCAACGTAGGGCCTTTTTAGCCCCTCCTCCGTGCCTAAACTGCCTCCGTGGTGTAGTGGTTAGAGCGTTCGGCTCATACCTGGAGGTCGCGGGTTCGATGCCCGGCGGGGGCAACGACTTTGTGTTGTTGTCCTAGTTTGGTTAGGACATTGTAGGTTGATCACCTGATTGTCTGATAAGTAAGATGATCCGTGTTTCGGAGGGCACGTTGGGCACTTCGGTCCCGGTCACTGTCTTTGACATTGGTCGTTTTCTATAATCATGACAGAGGCCTATAAGGCGGTTTAAAAATTCTGACACTAGTGTTAGTCACTAACACACACGATAAGAAGAAGAGCCCTACTTTGAATCTATGTATAGATTTTGCAGCTCTGAGCTCTGTCTGTTTAGAACCGCAAATACTAAAATGATATGTCTCCCCGATCTTCTTCTTCTTTGTCTCCCCGATTAGATGCATTTTTATGTTATAATACAAACACACTTACTTAAGTACATAACATCAAATTTTTATTTAAGGTTGTTACCCGGCAATTTTCTAGGGCAATTTTGTTACGCTATTACGTCGTTAAGTACCTACTGTAAAGGTAAACAAGGCTATTTACGAGATTGTCTTTCAGTCCATAAAATATTCTATTTGGCTGAAGGCTGAAGCATTATATCTGTACGTACATATTGGAGTTTTTTCTAGATACATCCATACAGGCAGGCGTTCATATGTGTTGCTAGTTACCCCATGGCAAAATGTGCTTTATTTATATTGTAATAAGAGCTGTAATTGCTCAGTCCGTTCAAGCCGTTTGTTTCAAATCGTTTTAACTATTCTAGCTGTTTCTTCCCCACTTTGCACGGTCTTCATCATCCTTGGGTGACTAACGACATGCATATTATGTTTGGAGAAGAAAAACGGAAAAACGCACGAAAAACGGAAAAAGGGCTCTCCAAAGCAGCAAGCTGAGGATTCACCCGGAAACGTTAAGATGAAGTAGACTTCCAACAAGAGTTGCTGTAGTAAAATCACTTGACGTAATTAACCATAATAACGCAAAGTAAATATTTTCTAAGACGTGGAAGGACAAACAAGTAAATCAAAAGATTTTTTTACCTAACATACGAGTACGTCGTCCGATAGCTGGACATTTATTTATTCATTCATTCATTCATACATCCATCCATCCATTCATTCATTCATTTCTCTATTTATTTATTATTAATAGTTGTAGGTTTGTAGAAAGTAGTAAAGGAGGATTCTTCAAATTACATAGCAAAAAGTAGAAGTTTAGATAAAGTTTTACTTACGCTACCGCGAGCGTTCAGAATCAGATAAATAAACCGCACTTCAAACGTACAACGCACAGATAAATATGAAGATGTCCTTTTTATTCGAATTTGGTGCAATAGTTTGGAAAAAAAGATCTGTGCTGTATTGTCCTTGAAATAAATAGTCAAAGTAAATGCTTAGTCCTTGAAACGTAGCCAAAAGTAAACGATAACCATAGATGCGAATAGTCTCTCAAACAAATACAAATTTCATAAAGTTAAAAACTCTTTTCAAATATTATATGGACTGGGTCTGGTTTAGTTATATGACTAGTTCTGGATTCAACCACTTCTTGTTGACCACCGGTTTTATTGTTATGGCCACTGCTTCCGTAGGTGTATTTAGGTACATTCTGTAGATACGATTTTATCCTACATACATCGCTGACTTTTCATTGGTTTCCAAAAATAAATGTCTCATAGTAAAAAAAATCATCTATCCATATAGATAATCCAAAAAATATATGTGTGTATGACATAAGATAAAAAAGATGCGAAAATGATTTTCGATCGAGACCACGTAGTTAGTTACGCCCGTCCAAAACTGCCGCGTGAACTCTGTGAACCTGATGAAAACTCCGGCCGGCGGCGCCTGGTGGCGGTACTACTAATAGATCTCACGTTTTTACTTTCGAGTTTTAGTCAACATTTTTTATTTATTACATTTTATTTTGATTAGCTAACAGGTCTTACTTACGATCCATTGAATTGGCTTTCGGCTCCAAAAGCAATTAAAAATCACCGTGTTACATCAACCCGTTATTTGGAGATCGCATCCCTTCATAAATCCGTGTAATTTGGGTTAATTCGTCGGATTTCGTGTTGCAAATAGGATTACCACAGCTTCCCTAATTAGTTTAAGAGGGTTAAAGGCTAATTTTATAATTTTGTGATACGGTTTGCAATTAACTAAGGCAATTATATTTTGCTCTACTCTACCAACCTTGTCTAGTACAACTGTTTGCGTTAATATCTCGGGAATATGTTTTTGGTTAATAGTGATGACAGGATCAGAAAAGTCTTATTTTAAATTGTACATATATTACATTATGTAATAATAATCGAACTGTACTTTTTATTTTATCAATAATTTCTAATACTAAAAATTCACTTCACCTCCAAACTACGCAACCGATATTGATAAAATTTCTATGGAACTATTTCGGAAGTATACCCTTTCAAACAAAAATAGAATTTTTCAATCGGTCCAGGCGTCATCGAATAATCGGTGAATGATCGCGACGAAATAGTAAACTTCTCTTTTTTTGGAAGTCGGTTAAAAAAGTTAAAGTTCATAAAAATTGAAGCTTGTGACTTCACCGTTATGTAAAAATCGTACTTACCCGTATCATCATGCAAAATTTAAATGCCCAGTATCTTAGTAATTTTTTGTTTCTAAAGAAAAGAAAAAATAAGTTTACTTTATTTATTTAATATTCTAACCGAAGGGCCAAAAATGTTTTTCCAGACTTAGGGTTTTGCAGCCTTGGGCTCTGTCTGCTTAGAACTGCAAGACCCAAAGCTTTGTCTGTCCCATCAAGTATGACGATAAGATAGTGCGTATATGTATTTAAATGTCTTTCCTCGAATATTCCAGAAACATTTCTTATTTGCGGCAGCTCTGTAAATATTCCATTCAAAAGCTCTCGAAGCTCACAGAGCTTTATTATTCAGCCTCCACACACAAGTTATTTTTACTATCACGCGACTCTTCAAAGCATTGTGTTTGTCATACTTTCATGCTCTAGACTTTACAGAAATTTCAGTGCGTATATTTATTCAAAACAAAAGAAACCGACTTCAACGCCAAACTATGCAACCGATTTTGATAAAATTTCTTTGGGACCACCTGGAAATTAGGTATACCATTTCAAACAAAAAAATAATTCTAAAAATTGGTTTGTGCGTATATACTAATATATACATTTGAATTGATAATTTCCTTTTTTTTGTTGTGGATAAAAATAATAATTTTTCAAAACTAAAATGTCTAAAAACCAACTTCACCTCTAAAGTACACTACCGATTTTGATAAAATTTATATGGGACCAACTTATCAGTACCTAATTCTATGCCTTTTCAAACAAAAAATCCGGATTACTAATGTTTGACCAAAAATTTATTGACAAATGGTCATTTGACAAACAACGTTTCACAAAACGTTCATTTGGCAAACGATACATATGACAAAAGTATCATCTTACAAAAAGTCACTTAGCAAATGATCCATTAGCAAACACTTCACTTGTTAAATGTGTTAAATAATAAAATGTCAATTGACTTTTTATCATTTCACCAAATACCTAATATGTTTCGCAAATTAAGTATTTGTCCAAATGTCATTTAACAAAATATTATTTCATAAAAAGTACTTCATTTTTCAAACATCACGATTTAGTGGTTCTCTATTTTGTCTCATAAATTGAATATTCATAATTTAAGATCTCATAATCTTTTCTTCCATAATAATCATATGTCCGAATGATGCCTAGCCCTACCCTCCACGGGAAAGTGGTTTTGTGTCTGTGTTACTTTCGCCCTAAGCTTGAGTCGCTCGCTCACTTCGCTTGTTCGCTCGTGTCTTGGTCACAGGAAACCTAACGAACCTAACCTACACTCCACTCCACGGCAAAATGGTTTTTGTGTCTGTGTTACTTTCGCCCTAAGCTTGAGTCGCTCGCTCGTATCTTGGTCATAGGAAACCTAACGAACCTAATCTACACTCCACGACAAAGTACTTTTTGTGTCTTTGTTACTTTCGCCCTAAGCTTGAGTCGCTTGCTCGTGTCTTGACCCAAACCATATTAAATAATAGATTTATTAATAAACAAAACACTTGTAAAATAATACATTTTATCAAATGTTTTTAGACCAATAGTATCTAGTTTTGTCTGATAACCCAGTTGCAAAAATGTTCATTTGTGAAATAATTATTTGTAAAATGTAAATTTAAGTGATGATCATTTGGAAAAGTGACTCATTTGTAAAATGATTAGTTGTAAAATGATCAATTGGCGAAACCATTTCTTTGCCAAAGTTGTTTGTCAAGTGTAATTTTGCTAAATGACTTTCGGTCAAACAACAGGACCCCAAAAAATCCACATCGGTCTAGACCGATGTGGATTTTTACGCCTAGGCGTCTCCGAATAATTGGTGAACATACATAAAATAAAAGATCGCGACGGATTGATAATCTCCTCCTTTTTTGAAACTCGGTTAATAACAAATTCTTACAAATTTTCGTCGGATTATCTTCTACACCGTATGTTATACGTTGAAATTGTATTATAGTATGCGCGTACAGACCCCCAAAAGCTGACTTTAATACTTTAGAAACTGTAATTGAAGATGTTTTGAAAAAATTAAGTTCATGTCGCAAAAACATAATATTGTGTGGCGACTTTAACGTAGATTTATTAGCGTCTGATAGCACCGAATGTATTAGATTTTTGAATTTATTTAAGTCATTCAATTTGTTCAATTTATTTTTAGAACCAACTAGAATACAAGGCGACTCTAAAACATGTATAGATAATGTTTTCTGTGATTGCACTGCTGTTGATAAAGCTATAATTAAAAATATAACTTCTGATCATTTTGGTCAGTTCGTGAAATTTGCCAACAACGCAGCAGAAGTAGAATTACCTGAAATAACCTACAGAGCTATTACTAAAGATAAAATTAAAAAATTTAGGGATACAGTTTCGAAAAAATTACCGTTAATTGAAGAAACTCGGGATGATCCGGATATTTTGTATAATAAAATGTTCGGTGTGATTGAATCAGAATTTAATAAAAATTTTCCACTTAAAAAGGGAAAGAAACGTAATCGGAAAAAGTTTAGCGAATGGGCTACCACAGGGATTCATATTAGTAGGAATAGGCTATATGAATTATTAGCTATGAAAGCTTATAACCAAACACCTAATTTCATTAATTACGTTAGAACTTACTCAAAGCTTTTTAAAAAGGTATGTTTATGCGCGAAATCATTATACACCAGGAAAGCTATTCTAGATTCTAAAGATAAAATAAAGACAACCTGGAATATTATTAACACTGAAACCGGGAAAAACAAGCAACGAGTAAATAAAATTGAGTTAAACATTAACAATAAGGTTCTAGACACTAGTGAATATGTCGCACAATACTTTGAGAACTTTTTCACAAACATTCCCCTAAATACAACTGCCCCACTAATGTCCTCATCTAGGAAATCAAAAAAGCTATTAACCAATTGCGTACCTAAATGTAAAGATAGGCTAATATTCAAATACGTCACACCTAAAAATATCATTGATACTTTTAAAAGCTTGAATAATAAAAAAACTGGTGATTTGTGGGACATTTCTGTATCCGTTTTATGTAATATTATAGATGTAATTGCGCCTTACTTAGCTTCCATATTTAATAAATGTGTAGACGCGGGATCTTTCCCTGACATGATGAAGTTAAGTAAAGTTATCCCTCTATTTAAGACTGGTGACAGAAATGATCCAACAAATTACCGTCCCATTTCTATTCTGCCAGCATTGAGCAAAATATTCGAAAAGATAATTTTTGACCAATTATTAGATTTTTTCAACAAAAATAGTCTGTTCCATGGTGATCAGTATGGATTTACTAAGGGTCGATCAACAACGGATGCAGGTGTTGCACTTTTACAAAACATCTATGATGCTTGGGAGTGTTGTCAGAATGCAATTGGTGTCTTTTGTGACCTCTCCAAAGCCTTTGATTGTGTAGACCACAAAACCCTTCTATCCAAACTTGAGCACTACGGAATAAAAGGGAAGGCTCTTGAATTGATTAAATCTTATTTGAGTAGCCGAATTCAAAAAGTTAGTGTAAATCAAGTAAAATCTGAAGGATCAACCGTAGTGATGGGTGTGCCCCAGGGTTCTATCTTGGGTCCTTTGTTGTTCCTGATCTATATTAATGATTTACCATATTATGTAAAAGATTGTAAGGCTGTACTTTTTGCTGATGACACTTCCCTTGTTTTCAGCGTAGATAGGAAAACTGACACCTCTGATGAGATGAATAATATATTGTCGCAAGTGTTGGATTGGTTTACAGCAAATAATTTAGTATTAAATGCAAAAAAAACGAAATGTGTAAAGTTCTGCTTACCGAATGTTACAAAAGTTCCAACACGATTATTTATTGATAAGGAAGCAGTAGATATGGTTGATAACACAACATTTTTGGGAATAACGCTTGATTCAGGGTTGCAATGGGGTGCCCATATTAAAAAATTAGCTGGAAAACTTAGCTCTGCGGCCTATGCGGTTAGAAGAATTAGGCAAATGACTGACGTTGATACAGCGCGTTTGGTATATTTTGGGTACTTCCACAGTGTTATGTCCTATGGAATATTGCTATGGGGTAACGCTGCAGATATAAATACCATATTTGTTTTACAAAAACGCGCTATCAGATTTATATATAAATTAGGTGCTAGAGAGTCTTTGAGGGAACTATTTAAAGACATAAATATTTTGACCCTCCCTTCGCAATTCATCTATGCGAACATTATGTACGTGCGTCAGAATATACACTCATTTAAGAGAAATTGTGATATTCATAGTATTAACACGAGGAATAAAAATAAATTAGCCATCACAGCTTTGCGGTTAGAGAAAACAAAAAAATCTTTTGTGGGTCTCGGCTTGCGCCTCTATAATGAAATTCCAGATGATATAGTAGCATTACCATTAACTAAGTTTAAGACAGCCGTTAAAAATCATTTATTACAAAATGCGTATTATCATGTAAATGACTACTTATCATCATCTGAGAAAAATTCTTGGAAATAGTTGTCTGCAAATTGTAATTGTATAATTTAAATGTATAACTTAAGTGTAAATCTGTATTGTAATTGTAACATAGCCCATCAGGCTGGGTAGGGACCAATACTGAACTGGGTTTCTTTCGGCGTAATCTTCCCAGCAGTGGTCGTTCCGAAACGCTAGTAGTTTTTAGCTTTTGCACTAAAATAATATTTAAAAAAAATGACCTTCAATAAGAGATAAATTTATCCTACATTGAATAAAAAAATTTGACTTTGACTTTGACTTAGGTTACTATATATGTATACGTAAGCATACGTATATGTACGTAAGCTTACCATGAAGGCTTACTTATAAGTTGACAGAGCTTCTCATAACAAATATTTGCGAGGGAACGCCCTGCGAATATGATAGTTACGTAACCGGCAGCGGTGCCTGAGTGATATCTGGTTCCATGCGGTTAGCACATGAACGTTAGAAACTTACATTAATTTTGTGCTTAGGATCACAAAAGTATAGGTAGGTACGTAACATACATACATACTATCACGTCTTTATCCCTAATGGGGCAGACAGAGCATTTTGGGTCTTGCGGTTCTATGCAGAGCCCAGGGCCGCAAGACCCAAAAGCCACTTTTAGCGTCATGGTGGGCGACAAGATGGAAAAGCAATCAATACAGTGACGGGTTGCTAGCCGCACCGCCTGTTAACATGATTTGCATTTTTGCCCATTCCCTCGATCGGCTTTTACGATCTGCATGGGAAGAGAAGCAGCTGGTTGTTTTTATTAATTTATAAATTTTTGTGTATTTGTTACTAACAGTAGTTATAAGATATATGTTTACTAACAAAATATGGAATTAATTCTGAAATAAATGCTTATTATTATTATTATATCATTAAATTCTTTTGACAATTTGTCAATGAGATTAGAGTTTTATGAAACAGAGCGAAAACCGAGTAAATATCCGTCCAAGTCTCTCTCGTGTATAAGATAAGCAAAGGCAAAATTAAAAAAATATATTTTTGTGTAGGTATTGTTAGTCTTTTCTCATCACGCATACCCACTTTCTGATAATTTTTTCAGTTTTTATTATTTACATACATACATACTATCACGTCTTTATCCCTAATGGGGCAGACAGAGCATTTTGGGTCTTGCGGCTCTATGCAGAGCCCAGGGCCGCAAGACTCAAAAGCCACTTTTAGCGTCATGGTAGGCGAGAAGATGGAAAAGCAATCAATACAGTGACGGGTTGCTAGCCGCATCGCCTGTTAAAATGATTCGCATTTTTGCCCATTCCCTCGATCGGCTTTTACGATCTGCGCGGGAAGAGAAGCAGCTGGTACATTCTAAGTTTTTTCGTTTCTCCCAGACCAGCATGGGAGATTTTATTATTTAATGTTCTAATTATGTTATACTAGCTAATGCCCGGGACTTTGTATGTGCAGAATTATCACACAATATCTTTATAAATTGTATATAGCCTATTCAATTCAATTCAATTCAATTCTTTATTTCAGATATCTAAGATCCACTTTGTTAGTATACAGTAACTTAAAACTAATGTTAGTACCTATAGCTATACAGATTATTGTGCACATACGAGTAGAATGAATGAGTCCTATGTGCAGAGGGCCGGACGGCATTGCCCTTAAAGTTGACCATATAGGGCCACCGGCATGGTCCCCTGCACAAGGTGTCTCATTATTGGCGAATCCAGTCTATCCGCCACTGTTTTTAGGATGCTGTTGTGACTCGCCCTTACTCTTCGTAACAATGATGCCATTTTTTTCCGGATCACAGCATGAAATCCGTCTGTTCTAGCCTGCGCAAACATTTCAGAAGCACTACAGAATCGGGGGAGTCTCAGCAACATTCTAAAAATATCATTATATTGGACGCGGATAACATCTAGCGATCTTTTGGTGAAACCAACTCACATACCACCCGTGTAGAAACCCTGACAAAATGCCTTAAATAAAGTTATCTTGACTTGGTCGCTACAGCGGGCGAATCTACGGGCCAGCTTGTTACCTCGGATCGCCAACGCCCTCCGCTCCCTTTCTACATCAGCATCATCTTTAAGGTCGTCGGTAAGAACATGACCTAAATATTTAAAAGTTGTAACCCTTTTTAAATTTATCCCATTAAGGGTTATAACAGGTGTATTCTCAAGACACTTACCGTCGGCCTTAAAGACCATGTACTCACACTTTTTTACATTATATGAGAGTCCGTGCGTGGCTGCGAACTTCTCACATACCCTCAACATATCGTTGATAGATCCCGTAGTTGGCCCCAATAGTAGCATATCGTCCGCGTATGAGATGTTGTTGATGGCAACCCCATCCACACTGCAACCGACTCTCATACTACTGAGCTCAACTATGAGATCGTTAACATATAAGTTGAAAAGCTTGGGAGACGTAAGCCTATGTGTTATTCTGATGTTTAAGCTATATTATTGTAAAGTTTCATTAAAATCCATGCAGTAGTTTTTACGTGAAAGAGTAACAAACATCCATCCATACTCACAAACTTTCGCGTTTATAATATTAGTAGGATTAGGTACTAGAAAAGAAAAAAAAAATCTCCCGATATATACAAACAAAACCCCTAGTCGCCAGCTATCATAACAAAAATTACTTAAAAAGATACTCGTATGTATAAGTTAGCTGAAAATTATTCATTCAGGATACCCTTATCGCCTATTCCGAGGCAACGAGCCTCACATCCGTATGATCTGGCGTGTGACCTTGACCTTGGACTGGGTTAAGGGCCTGCAATACGCAGAGTCACCCTGTAAGGAAAAAGGGGAAAAGGTCTTCTCAGTAATGGAATGAAATCGAATATTAACCATATTGGTACATATTTATAAGTGGAGAAGAATTACTACTGATGTTTTTTAAATCAAAAAACCGACTTCAATGCCTGTTGAAGTCTCAGAAAAGGCATATTTTTCCAGTAATTTTTGACCCAACTACACAAACGATTTTGATAAAATTTATAAAGTATGTAAGTCTAAATAGCTTTGAAACAAAAAAACTTGGTGTCATGGGACACCCAGATGGAACGAAGTTCCTTTCGATTAATTAGGAGAGAGAGAGACAGACAGAGAAACACGCGCACGCCGCACGACTTACAACTATAGCAAAAAGTTTTGTTACAACTTTTTGTCTTAATTTTTTCCGTCTAGCCTCCTTTCGCAACGCGCAATAAGGAACTTCGTTCCAAAAAAAAATTCCAAATCAGTCCCGGCGACTTTGAGTAATCGAGAAACATATATAAAAAAAATAGATTCCGACGAATTAATAATCTCCTCCTGTATTCGAAATCGATTAAAAAGCCGGAAAGATGCAACTGGATAATGATGTATACGCTGAGATGAGAAAGGGCTTGTAGGTACTTTCATTGTCATCATCATCAGGTCTTTTTGTAACCATTGCAGGATCACAACCCTCTCTGTACTACCAGAGCCATACTTGGCCAGAGCAGCAAGAGAACTTGCCTACACTCTCCTCGCTGGCCAGACGCGTTGTAGAGGTCTCACTGATGTTTATAAGCTTTGTTTGGCTTGTATTTCCTAAGTCGCTTTCTATGACATCCACGGGAGGATTTGGAATGGTCCTATTCGGATTAGTCGCTGTTCGTGCGTCCATAGTTTTATGTAAACAACAGCGTTGGTTGCGGTTCGGGCGTTTTACAAAATGACAAAAAAAATGTGATCCTAAGATGGTAGCGGTTCGTGCGCTCAATAAAATTACATTATTGCAGTGGTTGCGTTTCGGGATCTCTTCAATAAACTTAGCGAGGATAGTCTATCGAAGAGATCCCGAAACGCAACCACTGCAATAATGTAATTTTGTTGAGCGCACGGACCGCTACCATCTTAGGATCACATTTTTTTTGTCATTTTCTAGAACGCCCGAACCGCAACCAACGCTGTTGTTTACATAAAACTATGGACGCACGAACAGCGTCTAATCCTCCTATTCTACTGTACCGGAAACCACACGGCACTTTCAGTGTAAGTTGTTACAAAATAAATTGTACTCAAGTGAAAAGCCAGCGACACTGTCGGCGCTAAATAAATACAAGACAATAGTAATGTTATGTCCACAACCGCTAGAGCGTGTTAAATAAAATAAAGTGTCTGTTGCGACAGCCCTAGGGAATATGGCGTACTGGAGGGTGACTCCAAAAGCGGTACGCAAGACAATCGTTACTGCGAATCCGCGTTTCGGTGTCCAGCAACATTAAAAACGAACGTATGATGATAAAGTCTAATTTGGTTTGACATAGAAATAGGACGTCACTATCGCACGCCTAACGTATTACAGGGTGGCCAACTTGGAGGTATACAACTTTTTTTGCCGCCATTTTGTTTTGGCGGTAAATATGACAGTTGTTGCATGATTATTATTTTGTGTAGATACGGCAAATTTATTATGGAGCGTTTTACGACGGAACAACGTGTTTTTATTATTAAAACGTTTAACGAAACATTAAAAAGAATGTTTCCCGATCGATTAATTTCGAGAAACGGTGACATTGATTGGTCCCCAAAATCGTCTGATTTAACAGCTCCTGACTTTTTTCTGTGGGGCTATCTAAAGGGACGTGTCTATGCTAACAGGCCAATGAACCTTCAGCAATTAAATTAAAATATTCGAGACACATTCACTGAGATAACGTAGGAAATGTATGAAAAACGCGATGAAAAGGGTTCACATCTATGATGCTGCTAGAGGTGGACATGTCTGACATTATTTTCCATGTTTAACTGCCGGCCCTAAATATTATATTTAACAAGGAATACTTGATATATTTTATATTTCATAGAATAAAAATACAAAACTAAAGTGTATACCTGTTATTTGGCCACCCTGTATTTCATGGAGTAACCCCCAGGGGGGTTTCTCCAAAAGCAGTACGCAAGACGAACGTTACTGCGTATCCGCGTTTCAGTGTCAAGCAACACTGAGCACTAACATATAATGATAAAGTCTACTTTGGTTTGACATAGAAATAGGGCGTCACTATCGCACGACTAACTTATTATTCTAAGGAGTAACCGCCTTACGCCTATAACCGTTTTTACGCCTGACATGGTGGATAAAGCCTAGAGCTATAAGAGCGTAATGTCACTTACAATAAATTGTAACGTAAAAAAAAACTAGGTCTATGGGTGAAAGGAATCAAATTAATGACAGCTGTATCGTAATCTCACGATTTCGAGATTAAGATGCAGCTCCTCGACTTTTACCTAGTAGCTGGATCACATTCTACTTTTTACGGACTTCTAAAAAGGAGGAGGTTAAAATTGAGTCTACCCCTCAAATTCGTCAATCTTTTGTTTTTTATATATGTTCAGAGATAATTCAAAGGCACCTGGACCGATTTGGAAACTTCTTTGAAAGAGCGCATCTCTCATGTCCTATAGAAATTTTATCGAAATCGGTCGTGTAGTTTGGGGTGAAGTCAGTTTATTTCTTCTAGAAAAACGAAAAAGACCCACAAACTAAATTCTATTCAAGTCAAAGCCAGCGAATTGTCGGCGCTGAATAAATACAAGAGTATAAAATTGTGTCTACAACCTTTACGTGAACCTACATCGCAGCGCAAATAAAATATAAAGTGTTTGTGGTGACAGCCCTAGGGAATAAAGCGTACAGTTTCTCACAAACAAGCTTATAGTCGGGGCAAGTCTACCATTTGTTGTAGATAGATAGATAGATAACTCTTTATTGTACACCAAAAGAATAACAAAAAATAACAAAGAAATAAATTTTAAATTATAGTTAATTATATATTAATAATTATACATTATATTTGTAAGTGGTGAAGTAATATTTAGATATTTTTTGTTTAAAATTGTAGAATGTACTGACTGCTTCTCTTCCGGCGCAGATTTTAAAAGCCAAAGGACAGAATAGTCTCTGCCTACCCCTGTGGGAAATAGACGTGATATTATGTATGTATGTAAACGACAGTAGTAAGTATTTTTACATGAAAAACTGTTTGGCATAGCATAGCATAAGCATAGTGTATAGTTTTTGAATAAAAACTCCAAGTTTAAGTTAATTTGTCTGTTTATAACTTACTTCATCCACATTTTTTATTCGCGTTCATTTTTCAAAACTAAAAACCGACTTCATCCTCAACTCGATTTTAATAAATATTCTATGGGACCACCTTGTAATTATACACTTTCAAACAAAGAATTTTTAAATAGGTCCAGGCGTTTTTCAATAATCGGTGAACATACATAAAAAAAAGATCGCCAGGTATTGATAACCGTCCTCCTTTTTTTGAAATTCAGTTAAAAATTAAGACGAAACTTTGAAGGAGAAACTACATACTCGTAAATAACTTATATCCTTGCTTTTTATACAATAGAAGTAACGTTTCTTATAAAAGCAAAAGGCAATAATTTTTATATAATTCCCTCTAGACTGACCTAAATAAAGAACCTACGGAAGCATTCTGAAGTTCCAGCTTACTGCATACATAATGGGTAAGAAAACAAGTTAGGTGCATAGAGAGCTAAGTTTAAGTACCTGCCAAAGTATAAGTATACTTTATATGTTTTTTTCTATAAAATATAGTATCGTTGAATTAATATCCCTTATCACTAGTCTCGAATTTACTTTGGGGCTAGCTCAATCAGTGAAATTTGTCCCTATATATTTATGGATTTACTTTACTTTGGTAGGTAGTTCTTGTCAAACTGAAGGTATGCGTAGGCTGTTTAGTCAACGAGGAAAGTATATTCTAGGATACGACCTACTTTTATGCGAAAAATACATACTTTAATATATCATTATCATCATCATCAGGTCTTTTTGTCTCCACTGCAGGAGCAAGACCCTCTCTGTACTACCAAAGCCGCACTTGGCCAGAGCAGCCAGAGGATTTGGCCTACACTCCCCACATTGGCCAGACGGGTTGGAGAAGTCTCATTGATGTTTATAAGCTTTGTTTAGTTTGTATTTCCTTAGTAGCCTTCTACGACATCCACGGGAAGACTTGGAGTAGTCCTATTCTACTCTGCCAGATACCACAAGACGGCACAACATATCATAATATGTAAAACCAAAGATATCTAAAGATATGTACTTATATTATGTAAACCTTCTATTTGTCACCACCCACTACTGGTAGACGGCGGGCAGCGACCGGTGAGAGGGGACGGCAATGACAGCGCATAATATGGTTCAAGCACAGAATAATAATAAGTTACTACGTTAAAGTAACTTATTAGTAATCTGTGGTTAAAGTCAGTAGGTTAGTTATTTATTAGAAAGGGGGAAAGTTACAAAAAGTAGTATTTGCTTCAGGGAGGGTCGTGCTCCTGCAGTACAGACAAATATAACTGATGATGATATTTTCTTCCTACGGTTTTGGGTTTTATTAGAGACAAGCTGCGTCCCGCGGTCTTCTTCTTATCGGGTGTGTTAGTGACTAACAGTAGTGTCAGAGTTTTTAAACCGCCTTAAAAGCCTCTGACATGGTTTTAGGTAACGACCAATGTCAAAGACAGTGACCGGGATCGACGGCTTAACGTGCCCTCCGAAGCACGGATCAATTTTACTTATCAGACAATCAGGTGATCAGCCTGCAATGTCCTAACCAAACTAGGACAACAACACAAAGTCGTTGCCCCCGCCGGGAATCGAACCCGCGACCTCCGGGTATGAGCCGAACGCTCTTACCACTACACCACGGAGGCAGCCCCGCGGTGTTACCTACTGAAAAAGTAGCCTATGTGTTAATCCAGGCTGTCATTTTACTGCAAACCAAATTGTTTCAAAATTGGTCCATTTCGTGATTAGGCAACAAACATACACACACACAAACTTCCGCCTTGCGATTCTGATGTGTCATGCTCCCTGGCTACGCCACCGTTCTTTTTTTTGACAAGATACACTGTATTGTGATGTACATTGAACGTACATGATGTACGTGTAATTGTTATGGTTGTACTTCTTTTAGTTTCGATAAAAAAAGCAAGTATTTATGGCGTAGCTACTAAGCATGCTCCGCAGCTGCGCCACTTAGAATTCATTAATGTAGATACAATTTAAAGTGTTTTTTTGGTTCCAATCAATGTACGAACGCTATTTAGTATGTACATATCGATAAATATGTAAAATTCTAAGTAAATATGGTTTAATATCATTATGGTTTTAGATGACATAAACAGCTTCAAAAAGGAGTGGCATCAGGCTCCTATGGACAGGGATCTCTGAAAGAAAGAAGGGTTGCAAAGCCTTGTTTTCCGCTCTATTATACTCGTAGCAAGGTTGGTCTCAAGGTGACAGTGCAATGAACTGAACTCTGGTCTATAGCGTGACTTGCCATAGACAGTGCCTGTTGGTGTCATGTCTAATACCATCAAATGAAACTTTTACAAAAAAAAATAGTTTGCAAATGTTTATAATAAGTTCAGTACACGGTAATAAGCCCTACGTGGTAGCTCGAGTCAATTACGCGTTGTGATAGTGCCTTTACTTACCGGACACATGCGCGCGCTTCTCCGCATCCGTTTTATTCAAAACTAGAGGCAGCGCGCGGCTTCGCCCGCGTTAACCACGCGAAAGAAGTCGCGGGTGTGATGCAATATAGCCTATAGCCTTCCTCAATAAACGACCTATCTAATACCGAAAGAATTTTTCAAATCGGACCAGTGGTTCCTGAGATTATTGCGTTCAAACAAGCAAACAAACAAACAAACTCTTCAGCTTTATATATAAGTATGGATGTATAGAAACGGCGTGTCGCAAATCACACAGCAACACATGGCAAGGACGGGGCGCTCGTCTTTTCTGTGTGTTCTACGTAGCGACGTTTCTATGAGAGATATGTCTGCGCCCCGTGTGCCTCTTACGTCTTTTCTGTGTGTCCAGCGCCTTAATCACCTTGGTTAGGTAGCGGACCCCAGGGTCTGTCCTCTGAAGCGTTACCGCTGAGTAAGCAAGGGAAAACGTGAGGATGATGATGGTACTGTCTTCGATTCCTTTTTTAAAGAGGAGGAGAACAGATGAGTTCACGGGAACCCCCGAAGGATCCTGGTGGATTCTGATGACCTCAAATAAAAAAGCGTAGGTTCCACTACATAAGTTCGTGGATCCTCCTTAACAGAATATTTGTTTTAGTTAAACGGAAAGCATTGCATGAAAAGAGTTATGAGTGTTGACGAAGCAAAAGAGGTTTGCAAGGATCGTAGTAAAGGGTAATCCACAGTATCTGCCTACTCATGGGAAACAGGCGTGAAAATATGTATGTTTTAGTGTTCCATATATCTTGATGTCACTCGGCAATCATCGGAATCAATCGGAAATATATGAAAAGCGATGATTGCCGGGCGACATCAAGATATTAGTCGCACCGTATACAAGACGTTAGATGAGAAAAGTAAAGCGAAGCCGAGCATAGTATCGAAAACTAATAGAAACAGTTTGATTGGTTTGTCAACTATTTCAGTGACATTATGCCCATCAAGTAGTTTGGAACTTTAGGGGCCAGAACATTAGTTTAGGAACTATATTGAGGTTAAGCTCGTCATATACTCGCTGATTGTCTTTGGAAACTAGTTTTGGGATAAAGACGTGACAGAACGTGTGTGTAGATACTTTTGACCTGACTAAGGCAAAGTCAAATGAAAGGGTGATGATTTTAGCAGTCTATGTATGTATGTAGGTAGGTATTTATGAGTTCCACCGTAGCGTCTAAACTTCTTATCCAATGTTCACAAATGAGATGTCAGTTGATTCGTCATTGTTATTCGGGTGACATAGGCTGCAATTTGTAAGCAATAAATGTATATATAATTTTTTTTTTTATATCAAGTAGGGTATCAAATGAAAGGTATCAATTAACACATTTCAGAAATATATACATGGTTAGCCGTAAATGGCTCTCGTAGTCGGGTTAGTTTTTTAAACGTATATCTTGTACAAAAACTTTTTCTATATTTACAAAGGCGACTCTACTACTAGGGATATCTTCCTTATATACAAGCCCAAGAAAATTGGACTAAAATTGTAATAGCAAATTGCTTTTGCAATTTTAGCCCAATTTTCTTTTGCAATAAGTTATGAATAAATCACTATTGTCCTTGTAAAGCTTCTTGCCCAATAGGTACCAATTTACCTACTGAAGTTGTAAGCCAAATGTCTGGAGCAATATGTACGCCTATCACGCGATTGGGACCCACATAACAATAAACGAGGGCAGACGGCCCGCCTTAGGCAAACTCCCTTCCTAAATACTTTCAAGAGACAAATATAAGTAGGTAAAGCTTAATGTAAACTTCTTAAGTCTGTTTTGAAGAGTTATGTTGCAGTTAGCTGCTTACAATGCAGCTTACAATTTTAATCCATACTTATATATAAAGCTGAAGAGTTTGTTTGTTTGTTTGTTTGAACGCGCTAATCTCAGGAACCACTGGTCCGATTTGAAAAATTCTTTCGGTATTAGATAGGTCGTTTATCGAGAAAGGCAGGCTATATTGCATCACGCCCGCGACTTCACACATGTGGTAACGCGGGCGAAGCCGCGCGCTATCTCTAGTATTAAATATCTACTCATGTAACGTAACTACTACTTTTCAAGAAAAATGTGTGTAAAAAAGAATGTGTTAAGCAATATGTCGCCAATAAGACGATTGCGACCAACATATTATGTCGTGTGGTTCCGGCAGAGTAGAATAAGACCACTCCAAGTCGTCCATGATTATCCCAAAACAAATATGATTCCTTGTTTCGGAAGGCACGTATATACTGTAGTTCCCGAACGCCATCTAGCATTTGATTATCAAACCAAGGATTGCGGTTTACCCTTTGGGTTGCGGAGGTCAGAATGCAATCGCTCTGTTAAAACTAGTAATCTCGTAGCGAACCCCAGGCTCTGAAGCATTACTGATGAGGATTTAACCGGGAAATGATGATGATGATGATGACCTCCAAATAAAAGCGGCTGAAATGATGAATGATGCGATGACTCTCCTTATATAATCATAATGATATTGGAAAATGTTTTGCTAAGCCACACGAAATTAAAATGTCTCAAGCAATATGCATTTCAAGTCAAAATGTCTCGAGCAATATGTATTTTAAGTCAAAATGTCTTTAGCAATATCTACGCCAATCGTACGAGCGACCTACTTAGGAATAAATGAAGGTTGTCGGAGGCAGCCTCCTTCCGAGTATTTCCTTGGGACAATTATTAGAAATGATTGCTTCCTTTGATGAGTTTTCTTTTAATTTGGTGATTTCAGCTTTGCCTATTTGCTTGGTAATTGGTTTTGTTTTTACTAGTTTAATTCATTACTGTGGATAATTATTTAGTGGAAAAAAATAAATTTAACTTAAATTCAAACTATACAAACTTATTAAAATTTAAGTTAAAACTAAATAAGAACAAAAACTAAAAAATTACAAAATAAGTAGTCCCACAAAAATATTACCACTCGGCAACGTGGCCAACAGGCTGGCAGCATTCTTCCTTTTATCGTATGTGTTAGTGACTAACACTAGTGTCAGAGTTTTTAAACCGCCTTAAAGGCCTCTGACATGGTTTTAGGTAACGACCAATGTCAAAGACAGTGACCGGGACCGACGGCTTAACGTGCCCTCCGAAACACGATCATCTTACTTATCAGACAATTAGGTGATCAGCCTACAATATCCTAACCAAACTAGGATAACAACACAAAGTCGTTGCCCCCGCCAGGAATCGAACCCGCGACCTCCGTGTATGAGTCGAACGCTCTAACCACTACACCATGGAGGAGCTGGCAGCATTGCCACGTTGTATGGCTATGCTGATTGTTTACTTATATTGGAATTTTATAAATGGCGTGTATGAAAGTCCCGCGTCGCAGCTCTACTAAATATGCTGAGCGGAGACTATTTTTACCGACTTCCAAAAAAGGAGGAGGTTATTAATTCGTCGCGATCTTTTTTTTATGAAGTTACACCGATTATTCGAAGACTCTTGGACCCATTTGGAAAATTCTTTATTTGGAGTAATCAGTAAAAAATACATAAAAAGTTTCCGCAAATACGTAATTCAGTTTTCAGTCCCAAAGATTCTATTTAGAAAATAAAAAATTTTCAGTAATTCTCTTCTCTTCGTTCAATAACTTTGGCACTAACTGCCTAAGGGCGTATTCATAAAATGGCATCTTCTTTAAATTTATTCCAATTTTAAGACACCTATAGTCTTATTATATAAGTAAACGCATACTAACTTTGTTACTAAGTTTAAACCATTTTCCAACCAAATTAAGTTGACATCTAGTGATATGCCATGTCTCATCTGAAAAATGTCAACTTGATTTGGTCGAATAATGGTTTAGACCTGGTGACAAAGTTTTATGATAAGACGGCTTTATTATAATAGCTGAACGACGGTTACCTAGTTGCTATCAAGTGTCCTACGCTTCGCTTGGCAGTACGTAGTCGCCATTCGAGATCCTTTTTGCCCCACCGGCCATCGTATCGTAGCGCTATGTGTCCCGCCTACTACCATTCCAACAAGCTATTCCCCTGGGCTATGACAGTGACTTTAGTTCTCACTTCACTCTTGTACCTATAGATCAAGAGAATAAATATAAAATTTAGAATCCAGTACGCGAATACTAGACAGAGTCAAAGCTCGCAAAACCTAAGGGCCATATTGGATTTTGCGACCCTTTACTCTGTCTACATAGAGTATAAATGAATAAACTTGAACCAATATTGTAACTTTTCTCTGTCTACATACAGTATGAATGAGTAAACTTGATTCAACATTGTGAAGGGTTGTGAAAATGTCGCGACACTGGAAATCTTCCGGAAAGGAGTGAACGCGACCTAAGTACGCCGAGTGCCTCACCCATGCAAATGTTATGATCATAGCGGGTTTTATTATACGCTAAATTAAAGTCCGACCACCAAAAGAGCTCCAAAGCTGAAAACATTTAGAATTTCCGTAAAAAAAGAACTTTTTAACAAAGTAAAGCCTTAATTTTTTTATATATTTTTGGTTATTTAGTTAGAATTGTCAAAAAAGTTTGTTTTTACTTTAAATACTATAAAAATCCGTACATATTCATTTTAAGTTAGAGAATTTCATTTTGAGATGTAAAATGAAAGTGTAATAAACAATTACAAAATTACGTTAAAAAAAAGAATAAAATGATCTCCAACCGTTCTCATTGTTTTAAAGGCACTGTTAATATGTGAAAATACTATTAAGGGAGTAAGTTCATTGAATAGCGGCACTAAATCAACGCTAAAATACTGGCACTACGAACTCTCACCAATTTCCGAACTACTGAAAACCATAAACCGAGGTAAAACCTCTAAATCACATTTTCCTTAGCACTGCATCCAATCACATAAACTTATACATTTCAACACTGGCCACTAAGAACTAAAAGCAGCAAAATTAGAAAAATAAAAGCGGATTGCGCGCCAAATAGTGAGGCGGGAAAATTTTACATTGACGCGTCCTTCTCTCACGGAGTTCCGGACCGTACTATTCGGTGTTGCCAGAAATTAGATGTTACGAGATTGTTGGTAAACTAAGTATATCCTCGAGGAATTGCGACGTAATTAAATTGACTATTGACTCTACAAGCTCATAAATTCTTATGAAGTGACGATAATTGAGGTCGGTTGTCATCTCATCGATCGATCAGCTGTAAAAGCTTGTCCTATTTATAGAGGACCAGTATTAAGTTTTAACGTGTATTTTTATGCAAGACAGTTCGATGATAGTTTGACCTTTACATAAGGTAATGAAATTACTTCTTTCAAAGGTATATGGTATTTAATTATGTAACACCGTAGCCATAACTTCCAAATGCACTATATTTACTAATCTACGTCTTCATCCCCATAAGGGGAAAAAGAATCAAGGGCCAAAGGATCATGAAAAAGGGAATGAAAATAGTGCAGGTTTGCTAGCGTACATATTGTTTGTTTTTATGTAGAGATCTAAAGTAACTACTTTTTTTGTTATAAACATTTCCTAACAGGTGAGATAGATAGATCCAGAGCCGTAAAACCCAAAAGCCACTATAAGCGCATTTTGTAGCAAGCCAAATTTGATCTCAGTAAGTAATTTGGTTCTGAAACTAACAGTCTCACTCAATAATCGTTAAAACAGTTCGCATGCCCAAACTCGTTCGCGTGATATGAGCGTTCAAGGTAGTGAACTCAACATGTAATTCAAAGTAACGTACTGGAAAACTAAATAATTACTCACGTTACACTGACGAACAATAAATTAAAAAAAAAAAATCAAATTTCTTCAAGCTTTTTCGATTACTTTATAGTTTCACAATCAGATCAATCAACACAAATCATAATCAATCATCATCAGGTCTTTTTAGTCTCCACTGCAGGAGCACGACCCTCCCTGCACTAACATAGTCATACCTACACTCTCCACGCTGGCCAGACGGATTGGAGGGTCTCATTGATGTTTATAAACTTTGTTTAGCTTGTATTTCTTAAGGGTCCTCCCCGCGCTAACGACCTTGAAAACACAAAAAAATTAATTTCTCTTTCTGTAAGTGAGATTATCAGAAACCCTCGTACAACTTTTTAGCTAGTATCCATATCAAGTCGCCAACTAGATTAAACTCATGCATTGACCAGATTGCAAGTAATATAAAATCAGCGGTACCTGATATTCTCGAGCTGGACCTCTCAGACCATGAAACTGCGCAATTATTAACATTTAAAGTTAAAAAACAATCAAATTTTAAGACTTGGTTTGAATACAAACATGACTACAGTAATTGCAATATTCTAAAGTTTATTCAAGCTATATCAAACATATCTTTTTCTGATGTATTAGCATGTACTGAGTTCACACCAGCCTTCAAGGAATTTTATGACCTTCTACGTCTATTCCATGACTTATGTTTTCCGCTTATTAAAGTAAAAATTAATAACCGGTCAGGAAGATTAAATTGGATTACTAAAGGCATTAAGACCTCTTGTAGAACAAAACGTGGTTTACATCAAAAATGTAGGAAGGATGGGTGTAAAAATAGACAAATAAATAAAAATAAAATTAAAAAATACAATTCTATTCTCAAAAAATGTATAGCTGGCGCTCGTAAATTAAATAATAAAAACTACATAGAAAATAGCAAAAATAAGTGTAAAGCTTCTTGGAATATAATATCATCAACAATTTCTAATAATGTTCTGACTAATGACATAAGTAAAATTAAATTCGGTAATAATGTGTACTCAGACCCTAATGACATTTGTAATGAATTTAATAATTATTTTATAGAATTGAGAAATAATAAAGGACAAAATGTGAATAATAATATAAATAATAATAATAATGAATTTAAAAAATATATGACTAATAATAACCAAAATACAATTTTTCTTCGACCAGTCAATGAGATGGAAATTTATAACACTATTATGTCGCTTAAAAATAGCAAATGTAGTGGCTATGACAATATACCGACCAACATTCTTAAGCTATGTGCTCCATATATTTGTCATGTTTTGGCACATATTATTAATCTTTCATTCAGTCAGGGTATATTTCCTGAAGAACTAAAGGTATGCATAGTAAAGCCACTATTTAAAAAGGGAGATAAAGAAAATCCAAACAATTTTAGACCAATCACCTTACCTCCGGTTCTATCAAAAGTGTTTGAAAAGCCATTTCATACAAGACTAATAGAATTCCTTGACAAATATAATGTACTTCACCCAGACCAATACGGCTTTCGAAAAGGCAGTTCTACTATTTTGGCTTGTTTTGAATTAGTCAAAACTATCACTGACAGCATTAATAATAATATCCCTGTGCCGATAATGTCATCATTTCTTGACATGAGTAAAGCATTTGATCTTGTTAACCAAAATATACTTTTAGATAAGCTTTATAATTATGGCATTAGAGGTCCAGCACTTGATTGGATAAAAAGTTATTTGGAAAATCGACCACAATGCACGGAAATAGTAAAGTTTAAAAAAACACAAAATGTCCCTATTAAAAAAGCGTATAGATCCACTTTCAGAAATTGCAATGTGGGTATTCCACAAGGAAGTATACTTGGACCACTCCTATTTTTATTATACATCAATGACCTCCCTAATTCCACTGAACACAAAACCATAATGTTTGCGGACGACACAACTTTAATTATAAAATGTAACGATAGATAAATACGAAGCTACAATAAACAATGCTCTACGCGATGTTGTCGATTGGATGGATGCTAATGATTTGCGTGTTAACTTAGATAAAACAAAATTTATTCAATTTTCATGTTACAATTCAAAACAGATTCCGATTACAGTAAATTATGATAATAACGTAGTCGAGAAAGTAAACAATCACAAATTTTTAGGTATTGTTATAGATGAACACCTGAACTGGGAGGCACACGTTGACCAGCTTTGCAGTAAATTAAATCGCTTTGCTTTCGCTTTAAGACGATTAAGGCAAACCGTCTCCATGGAAGTTTCAGTGACCGCATATCATGGACACGTGTCATCTCTTCTAAGCTACGGTTTAGTTATATGGGGCAATTCGGTACACATGGAACGAGCCTTTAAGGTACAAAAGAAATGTATTCGTGCTATTTGCAATGCATGGTTTGACGATAGTTGCATACCATTATTTAAAAGATTAAATATATTACCACTGCCTTGCCTATACATTCGCGATATCTGCATATTTGTTAAGTCTCATCTAGAATTTTGGCAAAAAAGAAGCGAAGTAATTTTGAGAGAAACTCGGCCTCATATCATGAATAGATTATATCAGCCTAGATGCCATAAAGATATGTATAAAAAAAATGTTTATAATATGGGTATCAATTTATTCAATTCTTTAGCAGCTGACATGAAATTATTACAAGGGAAAGCGTTTAAAAAAGAGCTGACAAAATGGTTGCTAGAGCATTGCTTTTACTCCATAGCTGAATATAAAAACTTCTGTGAACGTAAAAAATAAGATTAGATTATATGTAATTGTATATTTGTGACTGTAGGTTATATAAACAATGTAAATAATATTTTAATAGGTAAAATCAACTCAAGTTAAATAAATATTTGCATGCCTTAGTTTAGGTTAAATACATGATACTTTTTATACTATTGACATCCTATGTACTGTGTTTGAGCAAATAAAATTATTCTATTCTATTCTATTCTATTCCTTAAGTTTCATTAGAACCTCGAAAATCATTGAAATAAAATACCCTGAATTTTCCTTTGCAAAAAATACTAAAAACGGCCATTTTTGACTCTTTTTGTAAAGGTTTCTAAACCGGATAGTATTTCAATGACTTTCGAGGTTCTAATGAAACTTCAGGATACTAGCTAAAAAGTTGTACGAGGGTTTCTAATAATCTCACTTACAGAAAGAGAAATTAATTTTTTTGTGTTTTCAAGGTCGCTAGCGCAGGGAGGAGCCTTAAGTCGCCTTCTATGACATCCACGGGAATTCTTGGAGTGGTCCTATTTAATTCTACTCTGCCGGAAACCACACGGCAACACGGAATGGAACACACACATATAATAAATCCTATTAATCACACTAATGTCATAAAGGCGAAAGTTTGCGAGTGAGTGAGTGTGTATGTTTGTTATTCTTCACGCGCAAACAGCTGGACCGTTTTTGATAAAGCTGACACCCTGGATTAACACATAGGTTACTTTAAGCACGGGTAATAAATACCGGCGCAGGGTGCAACTAGTATTGTAATATAATTCTGAGAATATAATAAAAGTATTGTGTGGATGATATAAACAAAGCACCCAAACCCCTAATTCGTCAAACATAACACAGCCATTTTCAACTGTGACCAAGAATTATTCAATCCTACTAATATTGTAAGTATTTATGGATAGATGTTGTTACTCTTTCACTTAAAAACGACTTAATGGATTTTAATAAAACTTTGCAATAATATAGCTTCTTCTTCTTATCGTGTGTGTTAGTGAGTAACACTAGTGTCAGAGTTTTTAAACCGCCTTAAAGGCCTCTGACATGGTTTTAGGTAACGACCTATGTCAAAGACAGTGACCGGGACCGACGGCTTAACGTGCCCTCCGAAGCACGGATCATCTTACTTATCAGACAATCAGGTGATCAGCCTGCACTGTCCTAACCAAACTAGGACAACAACGCAAAGTCGTTGCACCCGCCGGGAATCGAACCCGCGACCTGCGGGTATGAGCCGAACGCTCTAACCACTACACCACGGAGGCAGTTAAATAAATATAGCTTATACACCAGAATAACACATAGGCTACAATTTATAAAGATATTGTGTGATAATCCTGCGCAGACGAAGTCGCGGGCACCAGCTAGTTTTTCAATATTCCAAACTAAGTCAATTTTATTTGCTTTTATTATGAAAGATAAAGTTTGTTTTCTAATATCACGAGACATAATAAAACATTGGCTCTTGAGAGAAATATCGAACTTGGGCGAAAATCAGCAAAGTCATTCAAAGATTTTGGTCGCGAGTCGAAAAAAGATTTCTTCATCAGGTAATAAAACAAAAGTTTAATATTGTAGCAAAAAATGATAACATTAAGTATCATATCATATCTTAAAAATAAAATAATCGATGCACAGTACATGAATGATATACTGTACATTGATTATTAATTAAATAATGTAATGTACCTTGATTATTTTATCTTTAGAATACAGTTTTTTTTCATGAGTAAATCAAGATTCCCTCTTCTTCTTTCCTCGCCTTTCCCCTATTTGGGGTCGGCTCTGTATGTCAACTCCCTCTTTAATTTTATGTCATTCGCCATCTCTGTACTGACCCCCCGTTCCCCCATATCTGATCTGACGCATTCTTCCCACGTCTTTCTCGGCCTTCCTCTTCTTCTTTACCCGTCTACTTTCAAGTCGACCTTTTTTGCCAGGTGTTTGGCGTGCCTTCTCAATACGATGCCATATCAGGTTAGGTAATGGCTTTCTATTACTGCTTTTATTAAGATTAAACCATTATTAATTACTAGCTGATGCCCGCGACTTCGTTCGCGTGGACTTTAGGACTCCGGCATATAAATATGGTCATCAGGCTAAAAAACTTTTGAAAATGCGTCATTAATGTATATTTCTAACAGTTTAGCTGGACCATTATATTTTTGCATCAGGTGTTGAGGTATAAAACTCGAAGATCTGGAGATCTTCGAGTTTTATACCTCAACAATAAAAGTTCATCAGGCTGAATAACTTTTGCTAAGACGTCATTTTTATATTTCTTATTATAGTTTAGCTGGAATATTATGGTTCTGTATCATGTGTTCCATTTTCCAAAATCAATATATGTTGATAAAAAAGTTTCATTCGAATCCGTCCAGTATTTCCTGAGATTGGCGTGTACTAACAGACAAACAATCGCCCATAGAAAAATTGATGATAACTTTTTTATCTGATAACAGATTTCGATGAAACAAAGCCTATATGTTGCTCAGGGATGAGCTTAATCTTTTAGTGAAAACCGCGTAAAAATCTTTTTAGTAGTTTTAAAGATTAGCGAGTACATACAGACAGACAGGCAGACAGACAACTGTTACTCTTTGCTTATCGCCCACATCCATTTTTTGTAATTTTTATCAAATGTACAGACACGCGGTTCCTACTGTTTTATTAAATGTATTGATTCATAAAAATTGACGAACGTTTACATGTTTTAGTTAAAATGCATTTATCACATTCATATTTTAACTAAAATAACATCAGTCTAATAATAACAGTAAAATAACAATAGTCATCAACATACATCCCCTGGTTATAGGTATAAAATGCGGCCTATGTCACTTTAAAAAGTTTCAAGTGAGTTACTAACATTTAATAGATCCATTATTAACATATAGGAAATACTTTCAAAGAAGAATATCAGCTGCTTCTGTTTAAAAAAAAAAGTGAAAGCCAATAGGCGAGATTTATGCGATGTGGATAGAAATCCATCAATATTTCGTTTCATTTTTCCATCTTAACTTTACCATCACGCTAAGAGAGGCCTTTGTGCCTTACGGCTCTGGTCTCTGTCTACCCTGCCAGGGATAAAGACGCGAAAATGTACCTGTATTTTTCGTCCGCGCAAAAATAAATAAAATAGTTTTATTTGGGTACCCATCTGAAAATATCTCATTTATGGGTTCACAGAGCTTTAATTAAATATCCAAAAGCTCGTAGTCAATAGACCGTAAATAAACCGTCTGACCTTTTCAATCGGAGTATTTCATTTCAACGGAAGCCATATGAACTTTTTGTTCGAGGTAATGAGAGCAGATGAACATGATTAAATAAAAATGAAAGCAATATAAAATAGGTATATGCTATAAACATGCTATAAAGAAATAGGTTACCTTATATTACTTCTGTCTTATAAGCTAATGGACTTTGTATCAATGAATTTGTTTTTAAATTACTTCCAAAAAAATTAGGAGGTTATAAATTCGTCGCAATCATTTTCACACATGGACTGATTTGAAAAATTCTTCGTTTGTTTGAAAGGCATACTTTTTAGGTGGTCCAATAGAAATTTAATCAAAATTGATTGTGTAGTTTGCGAGTGAAGTCAGAATTTAGTTTTAAAAAAATATTATGGAAACATGGGTTGTTCATAAAATAGATAGATACCTATAAGTGCAATGGTTGAAAAAACTATAATGATCACTAAACAATTTATTTCATTGACATTACGGTTAAATACTCAATACTTAGGACAATTTGAACAATGTGACGACCTCCGTGGCGTACTGGTCACCATGCTAGTCCGCCACCCAAAGGTTCCAGGTTCGAACCCCGGTCAGGGCAAGTTGGAAAATGGCCTATTTCAAATTGTCCTGGGTCTTTGATGTTTATCTATATATGTATTTGGTATAAAATATAGTATCGTGGAGTTAGTATCCCATAACACAAGCCTCGAACTTACTTTGGGGCTAGCTCAATCAGTGTCATTTGTCCCTATAATATTTGTTATTTATTTATTCATTAGATCACGCCTTAAATCATTTTTACTCGACGTAAACGGAGGAATGGTTATGTTATTTTGCAAGCTTGTATCTTTGACCTATATCAGTGACATGTTGTATCTCGGAGCGTGTTCGCGCAATAATTTGTAAATGTTGCCAACATCATCATCATATACTGCCGTATAGCTTGATATCTTTAATATTCCCATTGGAAAACGTGTCAATTTATCGCCATGTTGCATCGTGAAATTCCCCGAGGATATGAGTGAAGCACAAATTATTATAGATACAGATAGATGCAGGTGGTCAGCGACCTGACCAACGTCACTGGTAAGCGCTGGATGCAGGCCGCACTTGATCGGTCATTTTGGAAATCTTTTGAGAGGGTTGTGTCCGGCAGTGGACGTTATGCGGCTAAAATGATGATGGTTAATACAGTACTTAGTTGATTTATCTTGTATTATTAATATAACTTTTGATCTGTTTAAGTTTTTTGTATTTAAGTAAGATGAATGATGTGTGTTTATTATACTGACCACCCCGCACTAGGTACCTAATTTCCCATCACTTTTTTCAATATAGCGAGGTTGCCTGGAAGAAATTGCTTAGAGATATGGCCGCCCTTTGGGCATTTCCTAATTTTTAAGATAATTATATGTCCTGTATTTATTTATTTTGTGCAATAAAGGGTATTGTTTTGTACAGTAAGTACCCTATCTATTCACAGTTTCAGCACTACTTTATTAGGTAGTCTATAAAGTATAGAGTACTATTATGTTGCGGATTCATCACTGTAACGTCAATGGGCCAAATTATGCCTGCATCGCTTTACCTCAGTTCGAAGGCGGTTTCATCTTCAAGTAAATAGGTGAACATACATAAAAAAAGATTCCGACGATTTGAAAACCTCCTCCTTTTTGAAATTGATTAAAAATAGGTATTTGCGTAGCAGTGGGTTTTCAAAAGTAAATGGTGATATTTCTAAACATAAAGAGGGTCCCATGCGAAAAGAAAACCGCACAATACGACAAAATATCTACGAAGTAACAGTTTATTGCCAACAATTTATTCACAAATGTTATTGAAAAGTTGGCAAGAAAATGTCAGTATATTTCGCACGTTTCCCTATAAATTCTCTTTGTTCAAGACAATATATGCTTCGAATATTTAAAACTTTATTCTTGATAACAGATTTTAGGAAAACGTTGGATGGATCTTTCTTATGAATAGTATATAAGTATTTACACAGTGATTTTTCATTGGTTTGTGAGCCGAAGGCCACTTCATAAGGATCGTTAGTAAAACCTAATTAGCTAGTCAAAATAATGCAGAAACAAAAAATGCTGACTAAAACTCGAAAGCGAAGAGATCAATTAGCTGCCAGGCACCGCCCGCAGACTGGTTGGAGTTCATCGAGGTCTCATGGCAGTTTAAGACGGGCGTGACTACGTGGTCTCGATCAAAAATCATTTTTGGTACTTTTTTTTCATGTCATACTTACATATATTTGTATTACGTATATGGATAGAAGAATTTATATACTACACGATTTTTTTTTCCTAAAACGTCAAACGTAAAAAGTCAGCGTCTGCGATCGCAAGAACTTTGTAAAAAGCCAAGCCACCAATTCCTTTTTTCGCCGTGTCATCGACTAGTATGCTGAAATTGGTCTTTGGGTCTTGCAGCACCATCTAAAATATAATATATAAAAATAATCCGTCATTTTGAAAAATTCGAAAAACTGAATCGACAAAAAATCTATATCATTTTTGAATCGTCTCACAAAATTTTACGAAAATCGGTATATAAATGCGGCCTGTAGGCGAGAACAGCTGAAAATACAAACTAACGGACAGCCGGACAGAAGTATTTTTGGCCAATCACAAAACTGAGCGCTTCGCTCGCTCGGTTAAGGCCATACCCAAATTTTCCGGGGTCCAGTGGCGCCGCCATCTATACATATAATAAAACAGTAAAAAAAGTGTGTCTGTACATTAAATATATTTCCAAAAAAAATATTGGGGGCGATGGAGACGTAGTAATAGAGTAAGAATTTTAAAAAAAATGTCTGTCTGTTTTTCTGTTTGTCTGTTTGTCTGTTTGTCTGTTTGTCTGTTTGTCTGTTTGTCTGTTTGTCTGTTTGTCTGTTTGTCTGTTTGTCTGTTTGTCTGTTTGTACACGCTAATCTCCGGAAATACTGGACGGATTCGAATGAAACATTTTTTGTTATATAGCTATTAAGCCTGGGCAACATAAAGGGGATAAATGATTTTGGAAAATGGAATGCCTCATGCAGAATCATAATGGTCCAGCTAAACTATAAGAGATATAAAAATGCCGCCTTAGTAAAAGTTGAACAACTTGCCTGATGAGCATTTTCCAGAGACATAAAGTCCACGCGAACGAAGTCGCGGGCTTCGGCTAGTTTAAAATAAATCATTTAAAAGGAAACGGAGATATCATTTAAAATTGTGTCTTGGTCAAGTTCTAGATACCCATTCAAAGTATTTTTTAAACTACTTTTTGTAGTTTAAACTGAGAACGTGAAGCTTTTTGACGCACATTTGCGAAAAACGGCCACTTTTGGCTAATGTGCGTAGAAAAGCTTCACGTTCTCACTTTAAACTGTAAACAGTAGTTCATAAAATAGTTTTAAGGGTTATCTATGGCTTGATCAAGACACAATTTTAAATGATATCTCCGTTTCCTTTCAAATGATTTATTTCAAATGGCGGCGCCACGGGACCCCGGAAAATTTGGGTATGGCATTAATAATCTATACATAACCTGTAGCCAAATTAGTCGTTTTCTACACTAATTCGATAGATCTCAGATTTATATTGCAATGTGATAAATTGAAATTCAGATTATAATTTCTTACTTTGTCCAAAGTACCTTGTCATTATTCATAATGCCCGGGCATTATAAAAATACCCCAATATAATTTGGTTCAAAACACATATGAAAATCAAAGCACGAACGCGAGATCTAATAAATTCTCTTTAATTTCTGAAACAGCGAGTAATGAGTAATAATCATATTTCTATATATGGGCAAATAAACCTTTAATAAATAAATTGATTCTGGCATTTATTTAATAAATAAATTGATTCTGGCATTTAGAGGTCAAAGGTAAAGTATATAATCTTTATTTTTACGTCCTTAATGAGAACGACGTTTGTGAAATTTAGAGCTGAAATTGGGGTGGAAATCCTGTGATTTTTCGGGCGTGAAAAGTCAATTACTGAGAAAGATAAATTCACTCAGACGAAACAAGAATTTCCGCACTTTAAGCTTTTGGTACCGACTACAATAGAGTAGAATCTTGGGTCTAAAATAAATTATTTACAACCTAAAACGTCACAAAATGATGTTTTTTGTCATTGATCATTTATCCTGTGATTTTAGATTTAATGCGGAAAAACTGATTTTAAGAGCGCTGTTTGACTTCGACGTGGTTTGGTATTTCATTAAAGTCGCATAGGAAATGATTGTTTTAACTTTACCCACTAACTTCATGGTTTTGCCATTTTAAAATGTATTTGATTTGAAGTCTTTTAAAACCATTTTTCTATGTTTTTGCAAATTTGTTTATCCAACCTAAATATGAAATAGCTCTGTCATACTTTTAACTTTTAGTAACATTTATTTAGTTAGTCAACCGATCGTTTGGCTCGTAATTTTGTCAACAAGTCAAGCAACAAAGATTATATCTACGAATAAACACCTGTTTTTCTTGCGGGCGTAAAACTGAGGATTAGGGCAGTGACGTGCATAACTTTTTGACAGTGTAGGCACTAATCTTATCTGAATCACAGGTATGGCACTTCATACAAACGGAGCAGCATATATACCTAGTACTACTACAAACGAAACAATCCGTCCGTGCACACGTCAAATGTGTTAGTCAAACAATCAGGGTCGCTACAGCAGAATTTGTTGCTTTGCTTACCTGTTTTTTACCATTATAATTCAATAATCCTAAGTGACTCGCGTAATGTCAACGTGCGACTAGAAATAACCCTGTTTTACTGGCGCTTACATGTACCAATAACGGGGGAAGGGTTGCGGGGATACCAGATTGCGGGGGACGGTGCGAGTTTCCGTTCTGTATGTAATACTATTACTAATTCTGTGCCTGAATTACGAGAACGAATGCATATTAAGCAAAATACATTTTTTGCTGGTATCCGATAGTTATTAGGGTGACACAGGATGGACAAATTCTATCTGTCTTATTATAAAAACAAGACCAACTTTGTTACTTAGGTTTAAACCATTATTCGTCCCAATCAAGTTGACATTTAGTAAAGTGAAACAAACTTATCTGTCAATTGCAACTTGGTTTGGGTGGATAATGGTTTAAACCTAGTAACAATGTCAGTTCTGTTTTTATAATAAGACGATATGTGTCTGAATGAAATGCACGATACTGGAGAGTAGGGCAAGTACTTTTTAATTATACGAGTTCTAAAAACATCAAACGTTTTATGTTAGCTAAAAGCTTTTAAAAATATATCAAGCTCAGTGCCATTAATTAAAAGGAATTATGTTAAAACTCTGATGAAAATTCCAGATGTCTCTCAGACTACATACTTAACGGTTCTTACAAAGTCTAACAAGTTAATTGAATATTCGTCAGTCTTAACTTCTTAAGAGACATATTCAAGTTTAAATTGTATTAAAATTAAATTTTATAAGTGCTAGTTAGTTACTATTTAACTGCTTTTATGCATTGTAAATTTGTCATAAATAACAAAGTTGGTGTCACCTTTAAAATATTAGAGACTAGTTTTTTTTTTCGTGTAATAAACTTTGAAAATAGTGACTTACATGGCACAATGGTTAACACGCTAGTCCGTCACTTCGGGGGTCTGGTATCGATCCCCGCTTGGGAAAATGGCTTTTTTCATTTTCTGGGTCTTGACTGTTTGATTTAATGACATTCGAGAACTATTTTACCCCATCGGCCATCAGTTTGTCGCGCTATGTTTTCTATAAAATTGTAAATCTGTTGAAAAAAATCTGACGAAATGTAAATGTGAAGATATAGTCAACATCCTATCCTACTAATATTATAAACGCGAAAGTTTGTAACTATGGATGGATGGATGTTTGTAACTCTTTAACGTAAAAACTACTGCATGGATTTTAATGAAACTTTACAATAATATAGCTTATACAACAGAATAACACACAGGCTACTATTTATAAAGATATTGTGTGATAATCCTGCGCAGACGAAGTCGCGGGCACCAGCTAGGCGCTCATAAATATATATTTAAAACCATTGCTTTCACCAGGCTTCAACGAAACTGTAACTTCCCAAACTTGTTCCCACCCCAACATATCTGTTATTCCGTGGGTGTAGCGAAATTGCACCCGGGAACATCTGCGTCATACTGCTAACTATCAGTACCTATACGAGTATTGTTTGTATTTAACGTTTTTAATCGTCTTTATTTCTTTATTTTCGCTTACATGCACTCATACATTACTTGGTTAGTAGGTTAATAAGTACATGAACCCTGGCAGGGTGTTACGAACTAAAAGTATGTTGAGTTGAGTTTATATAATAATAGTGGTTTTATATTCAGGATATGTCAAAATTGTAGAAAAAGTTTAGAAGAATTATAACAGTACGTCTTTAAATCTATTTCAGTCAACTGCAATACCTTTTCTATGTATTTTTATAAAGAGTACTTTCCTTGATTATAGCTAGTAGATTCAATATCATCGTAGTCAAAGTCAAAATCATTTATTTATCTATGGATATTTGTATCACTTGATAATTGTCACTTTTTTCTTTTTTTTAGATTTCTTAAAAAGGTAAATGTTGACGTCAAATCATTTACTTACTGCCGCTTCCTAAGCGCAAGTACAGAAGAAGCGGTAACAAACTGAACTGCAGCACTTTCTCCTAAAACGTCAACTTACAATTCTGTACTGCCAGTGATAAGGGATCTAAGTCGAGTTAGATCGCTTTTGAGATCTTTGCATATTCTGAATCAGAAAAAAAATAGCTATTTTTCTGTCTTATTCACATAGTCCTAGGGCTTAAAATGCCAAAGTTATTGTTGGTGCACAGTAATATAAGTAGGCGTTTTTCAGGGTTTCGTTAATTTATTTTTGTGTATTATAATACAAATGCGTTTACAACAAAATGAACCGAAGTATTTTTTCAGTTTTAAAAGTGTAAATTAATTTAACTTTAGTTATCACACTTTACACAACGGAAAATTAAAACGTCGATATTCGTACATATTGATTTAAGTTTGCTTATTTCTATAAACACGTAAAATGTTTGTAGGATTCCTTGGTGAAAAACGCTTCATCTGTAGTAGAAACACTCAACTTGCGACATAAGTAAGACAAAATAGGTGTTTAGTGATACAACTTTATATAAATCAATTGACACTAGTCATAATTACAGCTTTGATTATTGTGGAAATTGATATAAGTTGAATTCAATCAAATACATATTACAAGTTCAAGAGTTACTAAATTTGCTAGATGGTGTATAATGATATAAGTTAGCTAAAATATGTAAGTGTTTTACCATCAGTTTAGTTATAAAATAAGTATCTATCTACTTACGAGTATATTTATCTGAAATACTACAAGAAATAGTAATAACCGAGCAAAGCTCAGTCACCTAGGTACTATATATCTAATTTTTTACCAAAACAAATAATTTTACGAAAATAATGCAAACAAAATTTTTAATATTGACTAGCCGAAGTCCGCGATTTCGTTCGCGTGGACTTTATATCTCTGGAAAATGCTCATCAGTCTATTATATATATTTCTTATAGTTTAGCTGGACCATTATAGTTCTACATCCACACTACTACAGGTGTTCCATTTTTTTAAATCATTTATACCCTATATGTTGCTCAGGCTTAACAGCTATATAACAAAAAAAGGGTTACATTCGAATCCGTCCAGTATTTTCGGAGATTAGCGTGTACCAACAGACACACGGAAAAACAGACAGACATTTTTTTAAAATTCTTTCTCTATTACCACAGAGTAATAATATAAGTACCTATTTATATGTCTCCATCGCCCCCAATATTTTTTATGGAAATATTTTTAATGTACAGACATACTTTTTTTACTGTCTTATTATATGTATAAACTTCAAAATGCTCGAAATGTAATACCTATATATAAATTGATTTTAACAACCTAAATGTTCCATCAGTCATAACTATATGAACAAATCTATGGTATTACTATTATTCTCTATTTACGGACAGCGAAGTAAAAATGCTGATGATTGTAACGTTAGTAAATCAAGACATTATTTGAACATTAAAAAAACAGATCATAAGTATATATTCCAATTAGGTATTTATGAAAAAATATTTTTAAAATATAATGCATTATATATATCTACCAATACAAATCCATAAACACAGTGTGAATTTGTTCCAGTTGTCAGTGTAACTGGTGTGTCTATATTTACAAATTGAAAAAAACTAACATTTATCATCATTATCATCATCATCACCTAGGCTATTTGTATAAAACATGATTATAATAAGTTACAAGCAACACGTGATATGGACATTTTTATACTTATTTTATTTTCGTGTACCTAATATCTTTGATCTTTTAAATTTGTTTAAAATTAGTCTATGAATGAATGTTTCATTCATAGATATCCATGTATTTTGATGATCATCGTAAGTTATCTTTGTTAATAAGATGGTTAGTTGTTGTTGGTTACCTATATCACTATTATGTCTGGTCATTATTTACCATCACACTGCAATTCTTTTTCGAGTCTATAAATTCAATTGTGTTATATTTTTAATAAATTTTATTAGCGACGATAAATTCCACCTCATATTTTCCTTTTTCCCTCTCACTCCATTTCATCTCAGCATACTAGTTGCATCATCAGCTCTAATGCTGTGGAGTCTGTTTTAATTTTTTATGGATTTTGCTTTATTTTACAACCAGCTGCTTGCCAAACGTCAACTCCTTGAGAATGCTATTGTAATTCGTGTTACAAAGTTCGTGCTTTTATTGCTATTTTTTCTTTAGTTCTATTACGAATTACGATGCCTAGTACAACATCCACAGGAAGAGGTGGAGTGGTCCTGTTCTAACCCGGAGTCACACGGGGTCTTTCCCGTATTCTCCTTGTTGTAAAATAAATATTCTATCTTCTTTTCCCTCAGTCTATTCCCCTGTCTTGCTTACTTCTGCTAAACGCAAAAAATCTTCTATCTCTGCAAAATCTTTTTTCTATTCTTAGCATATGCACATTAAAATGTCATGAATTCATATATTTAGCAGATTGGTATCTGGTGTGGACAATTGACGATTAAACAGTTTTGCTCGGGAATTCTGAGCTCTTCTGACCTCTGGTCGTCTTGGTCCCTTCTCTATTTTGGAGGGGCACTTAGGGACTTTTTAGGCTTCCATGTCTGCTAATCCGCGGTTCTACTCAGAGACTACAAGGACTAGTAAGCTGTAATTCAGCATGAGTATGAAAAAGTGGTAAAATTAAAGCTTGTAAAGTGTTTCTTCAATGAAAGCTTAGTAGGGTTTACAAATCAAAAAGTTATAGGTTACCAACTTATAAATGTACTCGAAAAGGAACATTGTATACAAATTCAATAGATAGTTAGTTTTTTAGACATTTTAGTCGCATGAATGTCATTCGTAACTACGGAACACTACACTGCGCGTAGCCAGACACGTACTTGGCCAATTGTTTGCAACTAATTTAGTAATCAAGAGTGGAAAGACTTTGACCAGATCCCTCCGCGCGCGAGTTGATATCACCACAACCACGTCCATATTGCTTATCAGGATGCACCAGAGATATAGGTAAGGTTTGCTTGGGATTCGAATACCTTAAGGTAGACGTCGGTTGGACCCTGTATCACAGGCATTACTTTTACATAATAATATGTTTATACTTATATCATTTTACACCTTAACATTTCATAGTTAGATCGCTTAAATATCTAATATATATCACAATACACAAAAATATTAAGGTATACTAAAATGTGTAAACTGATGTAAGTAATATTTTTATGACTTTTGTTCAAAATAAAATTGACGTAAAAATAGCTGATCATGATACAAGTAAATTTTGTTTTGGGACTTCCTGATTATCTTCTTATACACTTCAAAACACTATAAAAATAAAGATGATGTATCATTTGACACCAACGAAATACAAAATGTGTAAATAGTTGCATGTCATTTTATAGCATTTTACACGAATATTTTTTCGTGTCAAGTGATATAACTTGTAATTTTTTTCGATTATCTCTGATATCAAATTGTTTTAGTCATAGAGACTTCTTTTATTTTGAATTATCTATCAATATCACTAATCGAAAATTTTCTAGCTGATGTATAGAACGTGCAGGAATTTTTTGAAACTTTGAACTCGATTTTCTCAAAACCACATTTTTTGACTTAGATCCCTTTTCACTGGCAGTACAGAATTATGTAGTAACTTGGTTTCAGCTGTAACTAATTAATGAACGGCGAACCGGACTAACAACCGGACTAATGTAACTAAAGGGAAAGAAAAAGTATTTAGTGTATTGTACTGTACGTATGTATCTAAGTAAAATTGTATTAGTATATAGTGTATTTTTAATACATCTTTAAGCACCTATCGCATTTAGATTACAATTTTCTGTTTTCCTACAGGTTGACTGGTAGAGAATGCATTAGCATTAAGTTCACCTTTTGTACCATTGTGGTCAATAAAGATTTTAATAAATAAATAAATAATAAGCGCCTGCAACATTAAAAAGCAATTTCCCACCGCTGAAAGCTTAACGCAATCTGAAAGCAGATGAGATGAATATACAAGTAGGAATATAGCCTCAGTGCAGAATATTTCAGGAGACACTTTCGCAAATCATGATCGGCGTATAATCGGAAATAACTAGGGTGTCCATATTCTTAGATATCTATGGAAAAGTAATAATTTATTACGTTTATTACCAATAAATAATCGTTTCTTAAGTTTATTCATTCATCATCATAAAAATAAATCGGCCAAGTACGAGTTCGGTACAATGCCAAAGTCAAACACATTTGAAATCATCACAGTAAAACGCGAGTTAACTGCTACTAGCGGTGTTTTAGCAAACTATTTTCCGTAAGTGAACGCAATTATATTGAGTTTACCACTATATTTTCAATTGATAGAATTCCTATAGGTTTTCCTGTAATCTACAGACAGACAAACGAGTGATCCTATAAGGAATCCATTTTTAAATTTTTTATACGTAACCCTAAAAAACTAAGAAGTATCCTTATATAATTTATTTGTCAGATATGAGTATATGTCGGTGGAGTATTTTCTTTGTCTCCCTATTTTCGGCTTTAAGCTAGACCATATACGACATGACTTTTTCCTTTTCTTTTACATACTTCTTACTTCATCAAGACCGAGTGCATTTAAGTATGCGATTGCAAAAAAAGGCATATAAAGGCAATAGCAACATTACTCGGTTTTTATCGTTTAATATAAAAATGGTGCTAAAAATAACGCTTGATTTATCATATTCATTGCTTAAGTTTGACAAGCAAATAAAGGGAATATAGATAGTTAGATATCTTTCGTAACATTTCCGAGGTTTAACCCAAAATATTTGTCACCCTTACTAACACAGATTGCAGAGGAGGATTTGCTCCAATTTCTTGACATCCATCCACCGAGGGAACTTCTCAAACTGCACCCAAATTGGGAGCTCGTGATGGGAGAAATTGAAAACAGTTATTGAATAAGCACAAAAACAGCTCTAGGAATGTTTTAGATACAAAGTAAACTGGATACTGGTTTGCGGCTCTGGTTCTGGTTAAGAGCCGTAGTAAGACATTCTCGGGTCTGTCTGCCCTGTTAGAAAAGAAAACGTGTTAGTGTGTTTTGTAATATCCTACGTTTTTTGAAGAATATAATCAATATCATCGAATCAACTTACTTAAATTATAACAAAAAATAACCGGCCAAGTGCGAATCGGATTCGCACACTAAGGGTTTCGTACTATTATCTATAAAAAATCGCGTTTATTGTATGGAAGCCCCCCTTAAATATTTATTTTATTTTGTTTTTAGTATATGTTGTTATAGCGGCAACGGAAATACGTAATTTGTGAAAATTTTAACTGACTAGCTATCTCGGTTCTTAAGATACAGCTTGGTGAAAGACAGATGGACAGACGGACAGACGGACGGACCGATAGCGAAGTCTTAGTAACAGGGTCCCGTTTTTACCCTTTAAGTACGGAACCCTAAAAACAATTCCTTGAAAAAACCCTGCTAAGTCATATTGACAACTTCCTTCTAACACACATCGCTAATGACATTCTAAACTTGCACCATCATCTGTCACACCATTTTTTGCGTAAACGACAGTGTATGAGAGTGAACATGCTTTCACATAAATCATTTTCACCGAAGATTGATAACCGGCCTACTCGTACTTCGGTAGATGGATGAAAGATATGGATCACTTCACCTACAAATGGCACCAATTATGGTCAATAAATTCTACAGAACGTAGGAAGATTTATTGACAATGATTGGTGCTATTAAATCCATATTTCCATTATGTTACACTCTGATACACTATCACGTCTTTATCTCTAACGAGGTAGACAAAAGCAGAAGCCGTTATGTTGCTCCTATACTGCTGTAAAAAACGTACAAACAATGTTACATACAAACGTAATAAATAAATGTTCAAATAAAATAACTTATTCTTGTAATATTGTTATTATAAGTATTTCTTATTTATAATTATATATAACTAACTAAAAACAAACATGATTTTTAAAGAGAATGGTAAGGAACCCTACGTGTGCGAGGCCGACTCGCACTTGGCCGGTTATGTTGACATAACTCCTTTTGTTATTGGCACTACGGAACTTACCACCATGGTCGGCTAGCGACCATGATGACCGAAGGGCCGTCGAAATATCTGGCAAAAAATATTAATCGCGGTAAGTCCCGTATACTATTAAACAGTAATTGTGACCGAGAATCTCTAAAATCATATAACTCCTTCTGATCATTCTACTTAGAAATCCTACCAACCGAATTTCACCTAAACGTTATATTGATAGGAAGCAAAACCCTTACCTTGCAATATTGGTTAGGGGTTCCCTACTTGAATACGAAAATCTATCGGCAATACATTATTCATCGGTAGACGATACTTCGAATGATTGATAATGAGCTGTCTTATTTATGCGATGTATTAGTCATATTGCAAGGTAGGCGTTTTGCTTACTTATAACATTTAAAATAAACCTTTCTATTAAATTCATTAGCTTCTTATCGTGTGTGTTAGTGACTAAAACTAGTGCCAAAGTTTTTAAACCGCGTTAAAGGCCTCTGACATGTTTTTTTAGGTAACGACCAATGTCAAAAACAGTGACCGGGACCGACGGCTTAACGTGCCCTCCGAAGCACGGATCATCTTGCTTATCAGACAATCAGGTGATCAGCTTACAATGTCCTAACCAAACTAGGACAACAACAGACACAAAGTCGTTGCCCTCGCCGGGAATCGAACCCGCGACCTCCGGGTATGAGCCGAACGCTCTAACCACTACACCAAGGAGGCAGTTGAATTTGTTAGCTATCTCATGTCCAAACTTGACCTAATTGCATTTCAACTAATTGTGATTCCACGCTCAGATAGCTTCGGTCTTGTAACTCGGTATTCCCAACACGCTTGTTAGCTGAGGTCTTTAGAACAAGCTTGTTTGGTAACTAAACACGGTATGTTGTAAACATACTTAAACTAAGTATACTTGTTTTAATATAACCTAGGCCAGCGATTTGAAACCACTAATTGAAGAACCACTAAACTAGATTGTAAGATAAAGTTACTTTAGAGCTTTTAAAACTTGCTTGTTTGCAAGAAACTTTTTAATTAGCTACTTGGTGGAAATGAATCTTGCCCAAAGGCTGGCAAAGAAAGCAATTAGTTTTTTCCAATGAATGAATTTAATTTTTTTATACCTACTGACAAATGGCCGTGTGGTTTCCAGCAGAGTAGAATAGGACTACTCCAAATTCTCCCGTAGATGTCGTAGAAGGCGACTTAGGAAATACAGACTAAGCAAAGCTTATATACATCAATGAGACCTCTCCAACGCATCTGGCCAGCGAGGAGAGTGTAGGCCAAGTTCTCTGGCTGTGTTAGTTCAGTCTATTTATTTAACCTTTATTGTACAAAATACAATTTGTATGGCACAATAGGCGGACTTAATGCTAAAAGCATTATCTAACAGTCAACCTTTGGGTTGTATAAAGTATAGCTCTGGTAGTACAGAGAGGGTCGTGCTCCTGCAGTGGAGACGAAAGACCTGATGATGATGATAATGACGACAATAAGTAGCACCCAATGGAAGTACTATGTTTAGTTTTATAAGGTTTTATTTCGTTTTTCAAGTGCACATGACCTATTTAAATAAAATAAATAAATCAGTAAAATAACACCATTTTACCGCCTTAAATTTTTGATCTTAGGATTTAGATAAAAATTAAAACCAATTCGATAAAAATTACAAAATTATGTCAAAGTATTGAATGCCTTTTATCAGATTTTTTATTCAAAAATATTTTCAGTTTACAAGAGACTGTTAAAATATATAATTTTAACATATGTACGCACTTACCATTCATTTCGCGCATTTCCCCAATCACTATAATTTCCACACACAAATCACCAAACAAAAAGCACAATGTTTGTAAATACTTTTGTTATTCTTTTGGAGAAATCACATGAATTTCATATATTCTTCACAGGTGCGTTCATCTGTACGTAACACAAACTCCTTACTGATCTTGTATCGTCTAGTTTTTATTGAAACGGTAATAAGTACCTAATTTTCTGCAGTACGTTTGTTATGGACAAAGTGATGAATAAGACATTATTATAAATGCCCGCGCAGTATGAAAAATGTCCAAAATGAGAGGGCAGTGTGATAAAATTTATTAAAATAATCAAACCGTCCGGGCATTATTACAATGCTTGTCATCTATGGAGCAAAATAGCTGCCACCATCAAGATCAGACTCGTTCTTGTAAAATCCTGTGGCACCCCTAGCTGCCAGCAGTGTTCTTCCAGATGAACGCATATCACCTTTACATATTTCAGGATAGCCGGATTGGTGGCTTTCGTCACTTGTTCGATAGACCTTAGAGAAATCGACTGTAGCTGCATCCCCCCGGGCAGTTTACCTGTGTATTATCAGATTGCCCGAAAACCACATTTCAATAATGATAATGTCCAGACAATCTGCTAAATAAGGTAGTTCAAATTATAATTAATTAGCTGCGCCCCGCGTTGTTATAAAGTAGCCTATGTATTAATCCAGGGTGTCAACTTCCTGCATTTTATCAAAGCTGGTCCAAACGTTTGTGCTTGAGGTAGTAACAAACATTCAAACACACACACACTAAAACTTTCACCTTTATAATATTACTGTGATAGTGTGATTTTTTTAACTTAGCCCAAAGTAGCTCGTCTATATACATAATGCCCAGACATTATGAAAAATGTCCCAATTTATCACTTGGTCCATAACATGTATATTGTCTGTAAGAGCTTCCGCACATTATTTATGCCCCAAGTCTCTGCGGCACTGATGCTGAGTTATTGTGTACTTCTCAAATGACAGAAACATAGAAAGAAGTCTCTAGTCCATGCATACATTTTTCTCAAGTTCAAGTAAATTAATTTACTAACCAGTCTGATAGACTGACTTGAGAATGGGTTGTATTTCTACAACGCATTCTTTACCTTGGTCTCTGGGTATGTTATTCTCAAAAAGTAGCGTTCGCATTCGCGTCACCAGACCTGTGTCACTCCACATTTAGGTATTTAAAATATACCTACATTATACTATGCGCGTGACGACCACTCTGCAGTGGTAAGTTCAGTGACATGAATCGCATGTCTAGAGTAATAAGAATGCAATTGACTTGCAATGCTCTTCTAGGTATCAACTAAGAAGAAGTGCCGAATTCTGACGCGAGCTAAATTAAACCATACCGCAAACGACATTGAGTAGATATTTCTTCGAATTCCTTTGCTGAGTAAGACTTCTGTACGTGAGTATACTAATACTCACGCACAGAAGTACTAACTTATTCTGTGGCGTCACATTGTCTCAGTTAACGCTGACTCCCATTTACGAATGACATAATGTGCGGAACCTCTGAGCGGTACAATTGTTAGGTTGACCCTGACCGTCTCGGTGTTAATTTACTCAATAACACGCAAGCTGATGTCTTTTGTCGCGTTGAATAATAGTGATTTTAAGACTAATAGATGTCTTTTAAGACTAATAGATGTCTTTAAAATCCAATTCATATTTTTTTGTGAATATCATGTTACATAAATATCACGTTTACCTAACCTTGTGATCCGGAGGTCGTAGGTTCGAAATGCTACTGAGAAGCATACTTTGTGAAAATTTGTTTCTAATCTAGTTACGTTAGAATTTTGCAGGCTTGAATCACCTAGCCGAAAAGAAAGATAATTCCGCATTTCGGAAGGCATGTATAAACTGTAGGTTCCGAACGCTATCTAGTGTTTGCTCAAACCTATCCAAGGTTTGTCTATCTATCTTTTGTGTTGTGGAAGTCTGACAGTAGTCTCTGTATAAAAACTCGTAACCTTATCCAATCTCCTTGGTTAGGGACCGGACCCCGGGCTCTGAAGCGTTACCGCTGAGGCTGCAACTGAGAATACGGGAAGAAGATGATGATGATAATGTGAAATAATCGGTGACAAGATTGGGAATAAATTTTTGAAATCCAAAAATTATTAAAACAAAATCGTTACTATACCTGTAAAACTACTATTCCTTGATTTTAATATTTTATAATAATTCTTGCACCCCATTTAAGTATTATTTCTCTGCTACCTCCCTAAACTAAACTGGCAGACAATTCGCATTAAGTGTATTAAGTCTAACCCTTTGTCTTATAATCGTCAGATTATTTTGCAATTAATATTATATAAACAAAAGTGTAATTGATGGTTTTATACGCAAAAAATGTGTAGTAAATAACAATTTACCAACAATTGCTTAAAAAAAATTAACAAACCTCAATCGAGCTTTGATCCGTCGAAACTTTCCCCAATTCCCAGCTCATCCTCAAAGTTCAAGGCCGATCGGGTATCGATTTAATATTCTATTTATATGTGATCCGAGCCTAAACTGTTTATTTGTGGAATGCCAGACTTAATGTCTGATGATGAATCGCTGATAACTGTCAAGATAAAAGCCTCAACATTATTATTTGTTTTAACTGACTTCCAAAAAAAGAAGGTTATCAGTTCGTAGCGATCTTTTTTTTTTTATGTATGTTACCAATTATTCGAAGACGTATAAACCAATTTGGAAAATTATTTTTTGTTTGATAAGGTAGGTACGTGCGAAGTTGACTATAGAAATTTTATCAAAATCCGTTGTGGTACTTTTTGTACAAAGGTGTCTTCTAATAATCGTTTCATTACAGAGTTCCTATATCCATCCTCCGGCTCCATCATCAGATCAGCTCAATGTCATTATAATATTGCAAAAATTTCATTTTAATAGATTGCAGACAGAACGACAGACAACAAGATACGAGATAGGTCAAAGTCAAAGTCAAAGTCAAAGTCAAAGTCAAAATCAAAATCATTTATTTATCTTTAGATATTTGTATCACTTGATAATTGTATAGGTAAAACTAAATAAAAGCTTGTAAAAAAGATCGTGGCGAATTAATAACCTCCTGCTCTTTTAAAGGCGGTAAAAAGGAATATTCTTCAAGACATATAACTGGGTCAAAGATATCTGAGGGTTAAACGATTCCCAAGGCATTGACTCATCGAATTTCAGGTAAAACGATACCCTAGTTGCCTCTTCAACCAATAAATTTCAGTTTGGACCCACGGAATGAAATGTTAATAGGTAATTTATTCGACAGATTAATGTCGAAGGCTGACGTTCATTTGAAAATAAGTACATTTACCTACAACAGAAAAGTTTATGTTCTTTTGATTCTCCCTTTCCACCTAAAATCCTTAAATTACTATTTACAAATTTGAATAGTATTTTTAGAAATTTGTTTTATAAGATTTTATAATTTTATGTATGATCTTTATTACTTAATTTAACAGTTAGACTGAATATAATATAACTTAGTAAACGAATTAATATTTTCACACCCAAACTGGGTAAAATAAGAAGACTATTAAGGTATAACATTATTTTTTGTAAATATTTTATCTTCCCGTACGGGTCCATATCACGGTTGAACTAACCAACCGAAACTAGCCCTACAATGATTATGACGTAATCACTGCACGTGGGTGACTGCATAACTTCAACAATTTCATTTAACCCTTTCACCGCGAGACTTTATATCAGTTGTCGTGCCCCCAGCGCGAGACATGGTAAATCTAACATACCTATCTACAACCAAAAATGGATATGGATACGTAAGTTATGTGCCATACGAGCATTTTTTTGTCGCAAATCTGCGACCTTCGCCGGATGAGCACGACAATGTTTGTCACATTTATGCGACGCTAGCGGTTAAATGGTTAATTGGGTTGGCTGCGTCTGAATTAATGTTCAGCAGTGGACGTATTGCGGCTTAAATGATGATGATGATGCAAATAAAGGTGACTTGTAGTAAATAATTTAAGTCTTCCACCTTCTGACTTTCACCTTCTTAGTATAATCGTTTCCACTCCACCGACTTTTTCTCGCGTTCTTTCTCTGTTCGAGCCGCACTTTGGTAAACAATGTATTCTCTGTCCACATTAACTTTAAGTATTAATTTAATTGTGAGTTGACGTCCTTGGAGAAAATGCTGCAGTGCAGTTTGTTACCGCTTCTTCTGCACCAGCGCTTTGGAAGCGGTAGTAAACTTAGCTGTAAGTAACCATTTGACGTCAACAATTGTGCAACAAAATAATGACGATTATTAAGAGATATTATAAATTTCCTATGATAATAAAGATATATTTGAATTGAATTGAATTGCACGTCTATGGAACTCACTACCACCTACTATCCGACGCGCCCAAACGCTAGCCAGCTTCAAATCCCAAGTAAAATCTTATTTTCTTCTATTATCCTTATGAAAGGTGAATAAATATTCTTTCCTGTTTCCACTTAGTTTTCCACTTATTCATCTTGTACTGTTAAGATCATTTTTTTAAATGTGTAAGTTATATGTATTTAAGTAAAATGTATATGTATGTTTATTATAAATATTGTATATAAATATGTTTATTATATTGACCCCCGCACTACCTAATTTCCCATCACTATTTTTTTTTCTATATAGGTTGCCTGGAAGAAATTGCTTAGCGATAAGGCCGTATTTTGCGCATTTCCTAGTTAGGGTTCCGTAGCCAAATGGCAAAAACGGAACCCTTATAGATTCGTCATGTCTGTCTGTCTGTCTGTCCGTCCGTATGTCACAGGCACTTTATTTCGAAACTATAAGACCTATTCTGTTGAAACTTGGTAAGTAGATGTATTATGTAAACCGCATTAAGGTTTTGACACAAAAATAGAAAAAAAACAGTAAATTTTGGGGGCTCCCCATACTTAAAACTGAATCTCAAAAATTTATTTTTCATCAAACCCATGCGTGTGGGGTATCTATGGATAGGTCTTCAAAAATGATATTGAGGTTTCTAATATCATTTTTTTCTAAAGCGAATACTTTGCGCGGGAGACACTTCCAAAGTGGAAAAAAGTGTGTCCCCCCCCCCGTAACTTCTAAAATAAGGAAATTATAAAACTAAAAAAAATATATAATGTTCATTACTATGAAAACTACCAGCGAAAATTGGTTTGAACGATATCTAGTAAGTAGTTTTTTTTTAATACGTCATAAATCATAAACGACAATTTACCTTTCATTCAATCAACTCAAATATAAAAATTAAAAAAAACATACTACAAGACTTTTATATTATGTTGTTGGCTACTACGGAACCCTTCATGGGCGAGTCCGACTCGCACTTGGCCGCTTATTTTTAAGATAATTATGTGCTGTATTTTATTTTGTGCAATAAAGAGTATTGTATTGTATTGTATTGTATTGTATTGTATAATCGAAATCTTAAAGCGACAGTTTTAACATAGGAGTAACAGATTAGTTATATACATAGGAGTAAAAGAAAGCTTGTGAAGTACGCGGCGGTTTATATGACTGATACTTGTATGTACTTAAGAAATAGTGTTGACAGTGTTTATATGACATATTGTATTTTATTTGTGACATATATAATTACATTATATGTCTAATAAAAAAACCAGACAATTTACATTATAACAAATAAACAAATTAACTATAAAATGTAACATAATATCTACCATCTTTTTCAGCGGTTAAAATTTTATACAATATATTTTTTATCCAAGTCTGAAAAAATGGTTAGGTACTTCACATTTAACTTCTTTTATTTTTTTATACCTATCTAAATAGATATTAAAATAAAAAAGGTATAGTATATAGTAAATGTTCCAAGCGTGCTCATTTTATTTATTTATATACTACATTTTAGGAAGACGTCAATGTATCAAATTTTTGGCGCCATCTTCCGATTATTCCCTAAGTAAAAGTCGCACTGAAAACCAAGGATAGAACCCGGAGGAAGTTGTCAACACAATTTAGTTTCCACTTACTTGCATAGATGGCGCTTCGTAAAATTTTCGTTTCTGCTACGATTCGAAGAGATGGAGCTACGGTTCTACAAAGTGCTACGACGAGGCTACGAGGGGCTACGACGCTACGAAACATTACATTTTATTACCGAAGCTATGGCTACGTGTTTGGGGCTTGGGTAAAAGCCCCATAAATTAATTTAAAAGATTTATATATCATTTTATAAAAAGTAATAGAGCTGATGTTTATGTAATACTAGCTGCGCCCCGCGGTGTTACCCGCGGAAGAAGTAGCCTTTCTGACTATCCATGTCAAAGTTAAAGTCAATTTTTTTTATTTAATGTAGGATAAATCTATCTCATAATGATGGTCAAGCTAAAAGCTACTAACGTTTCGGAACGACCACTGCTGGGAAGATTACGCCGAAAGAAACCCAGTTCAGGGTGTCAGCTTCCTGCATACCAAATTTTATCAAAATTGTTCCAGCCCTTTGCGCGTGCAGAAGTAACAAACACACACTCACAAACTTTCACCTTGATAATTTTAGTGGGATTATCATACCTATTTGCGCTTAAAAAAATAATTCATAATAGTAAAAATGTTAAATTGCTGATTTTGATTTGACCGTATGCAGGTTCAACCATAGTCCTAGAATTAAATTTAACTTGAGGTGCGTACTAGGATATTTCATATCGGGTAAGCTGTTTAGTATATAAACTTGAATAAACAAATATTCGTCGACGACGTACTTACATTAATTAAACTGTGGTTAAACAGTATACCTGTCATTTAGAGACTCTGGGTTCAATTCCCAACGCTTATTCGTATTTTTTGTTCACGATTTTACTTTGAGGTAATAAAAAAAGTTTTCTGCTTCGCTTCTAAAACTCGATAAAAAAATCAATAGCATTGTGAAATGAAGTTATACCGTAAAGTTTGTGTCGAATGCTTTTTCGATGCGGTTCTTTAGTCTAACCAAGCTTTGTCTAACAAGTTAGGGATAAAGAGAAGGTAAAGAAAGCTGAAAAATAGAATTAAAATTTCGATCGCTGCGTTGCATACTGCATGGCCTATTAACATTATTCGTTTTCATAATTTTTGTCCACTCCCTCGATTAGTTTATACATAAATAATCGATTAGTTTATACATATATAAAAAATAAAAAATCATCATCATCATCTTCCTCGCCTTATCTCTATTTGGCTCTGTATGTCATCTCCTTCGACAGTTTTCTATGATCCTACTAATCCTACTATCCTATCCTACTATCCTACTTCCTACTATCCTACTTCCTACTTCCTACTAATATTATAAATGCGAAAGTGAGTTTGTATATTTGTTTGTTTGTTTATTTGTTACCTCTTCACGCTTAAACTACAAAACCGATTTGGATGAAATTTAGTATGGCTATAGATTGAGACTCGGGGAAGGACATAGGGTAATCTTTATCCCGAAATTCCCACGGGGAGCGAAGCCCGCGGGTACAGCTAGTTTAACCATATTTGTACTAACACCCTCTCCATGTCCCGCTTTACACATTCCCCCCACGTCTTTCTAGGTCATCCTCTGTCTCTGTGGCCATCCACCTTTAAGCTAACCATTTTATTTGCCAGATGTTCGGCATCTCGCCTCTTGACATGGCCGTACCAAATTAAACGGTGACTTTTTAACTTTTCTACAATCGGTGCTACCTTTAAACTTCCTCTTGTACACTCATTCCTGATGTTATCCATCTTCGTCACCCCACACATCCACCTAAGCATTCGCATCTCTGCTACATGTAACTTATGTTCTTCTCTCTTCTTCGTAGCCCAACATTCGATTCCATACAACAACGCAGGTCTTATCACAGTCTTATATATCTTTCCCTTTAATTTCATTGGGAGCCGCTTATCGCAAGTTGTTGCAGTAACTTTTTTATATAAAAAATATATATTGTTTTATTTAGAGAACGGGTTACTCACGTATAGAGTCAGCTACTGCCGACATGTTTATAAAATAGGGATGTGTTTAAAAAAATATATAGGGACAAATTACACTGATTGAGCTAGCCCCAAAGTAAGTTCGAGACTTGTGTTATGGGATACTAACTCAACGATACTAATTTTACAACCAAATACATATGAAGATAAATATCTAAGACTGGACATGACGTGTTTTCTTTTTTCTTTTCTCCCAGACCAATATGGAAGTCTCTAAACCCATCTTCTTCTTATCGAGGCGAAATGGTTTCAGTGTAGCTTCAATTTCAAATGAAACAAACGAAATGGTTCTTAACCGCATGGACCCATAAAATTCAAAATTAATTTAAAATTTTCAGCACTCGTAAAACTCCATAGCGTCGCGGAACGAAGTCATGTCGTTAAATTAATGTCAAAATGCTTTCTCGAGTTGTGCCGCAAGTTTTGGAGATACGTAACCTTGTTTTTGGGTCAGTAAGCTGGAAATTAGTTGGTTTTGAATATTAACTAACGAGTTATTTTTAACCGACTTCCAAAAAGGAGGAGGTTAGCAATTCGTTGCGATTTTTTTCGAAGTCGCCTAGACCGATTTAGAAAAATCTTATTCGTTTGAAAGGGCTTTTGTGTCAGGTAATAGATAAACTCATAGAAATTGTATCAAAATAATTTGTGTAATTTGGGGGTGGAGTTGGTTTTTAGTATTGAAAAATTATGGTTTGTCTTGCTTCTTAAAGGTTGCATTATCACGTCTTTGTCTCTAACAAGGCAGACAGAACTTAATACCATATAACTGTAAGGCTACGCTTAATATGGTGGGCATTACATTAGGATGGGAAATGGAATCGAAATAGTGATAGGTTTCTAGCCGCATCGCTTATTCACATGATTCGGATTTTCGCCCATTTTGATTTCTCCGACATGCACGGTAAGATGGAAGCTGATACATACTAGGCTTTCATTTCTCCTAGATCAGTATGGAAAATTTACGTATCTTCCGAAGCACGGAAAAGCTGGAGCTACTCGCCTATGGTAGTCGTCACGTCAGCGATGGATACTTTAGCTTGAAATATCTGACACCAGAGTGTTCGCCATCTACCTATATACACAAGAAATTAAACAAAAATTTGACGATATTATTTCTTTTGAGTCCCCGCACTAACTGATTTTTCATCACTTTCTTCTATATAGTAAGGTTGCCTGGAAGAAATTGCTTGGCGACAAAGCCTCTAATTATTTATTTTGTGCAATAAAAGGTATTGTATTGTTTTTTTTCTCAACCTATTTAAGTTTGTAGTATTGCTGAAGTCCCTTCAAAGAGAGGGATTTTCAGTGTTATCCCCGTGTACACAAATTGAGTCCCCTATAACTTTAGCTGGTAATGAGCATAGCTGCTTCTTTTTGCATGATTGTTGTCTTTGATTTACAGTAGCAGAACATTAGTTCTTCTTGTTCCTGGTCAGACCACTTCCTTCTTGCATTGTCATTTATCTTTTGCATTGTGGTCAACCCCGACGCACAATTGTATTGTATTGTTTTTTGAGTGCGAAAGCGTTAGCAATGCGTACTTTCCGCCAGATCACCAGGATCCTCCAGATTGTAACAAAAGTGTGCACGGAATCGACACCTGTGACTGAGGCCGCTTATTTTTTACTTAGCTTGATGTTAAATTTAATTCTTCAATCTGTTTTCATTGTATTTAATTTTATCTTGTTGTTTTGTATCATCTGTGTCGAAAGAGACTGAGTCCCACAACACAGGGGATTCTAGTGTGGGACCAGAGATATCTGCATAATTATTACTGTCTTTAGAGCAATAAAGAATTTATTATTTATTATTATCACCGGGCTCCTGAATAACCCGATACGTGGCATTGTGAAATAAAATTTATACTGTTTAATTAATGCTGAAGTTAATTGTAAGTTACGAAGGAACAACGTCTTAACCTGGTTTTAGGGTTAGTCTAAAATCAGTTGCTTTGAATAATTGACTTAGAAGCTATTTTGGTTCATCCAACGTTATAAAGGGTTGGTAGAGTTCTAACTTGTAACTCAATTGAGCAACAATAAAGATGTAAACTGGGTAAAAATATATTTCATTTATTTTAATCCGTCAACTGGATTATCCAAAAATAAAGGACTCATATTTTTTCGTTTAGCAAAGTAGTAAAAAATTACAAAAATACAGCGCTTTCAAGTTTCGGAGTGGGGGTGATTTACGTCTCCTTTGGTTAAAAATCGTAGCTGATCATGACGTCACGCGAAATTAAAAAGCACCGTATCTTCATGAATATTTGCTAATCAGAGAAAAGAAAAAAATATGTGTACCATACCTTGTAACTAACCTTGTAATAATATATCTAATGGGCTAAACAGTTTTAAGTCTACACCCTTATTGTTTATGAACAAAATCATTCGGCTTATCGAAATATCATAATGTAAATAGCACTGAACTTAAAGATTAGGAATAGTTTAATATACATAATTAATAAAATTTAATCTAAAAAGAACCTGTAATTTACTGTAAAGCATGAAGGTTGTAATCCTTTTAACTATAATACATTTAATCTGAATTTTGTACACTTTTTTATACATGTCATAAGACAGAGAAACCTGTTATTAGCTTTAGTCTAAGTGAAACTTGTAGTATTCCGCATTACCGACTACCAAGCCTACTAACAAGTTAAAGGTTAGGATAATCGGAGTTAATGGCTTAACTTAACACATTAATTATTCTTCGTCCTAACAGCTTTAGCTACGGACTTTTTTATTCTTAACTTCTTTGTAAGAACCCTAAATTGTAATAAAAGAGTCCTGCATCGGAACATTTAAATTCTAATCGTCGTGAACAGTGGGGATAATCCAATATCAATCATCATCATAATTTCAGCCGCATTACCTCCACGGCTGGACATAGGCCTTTTCCATGGATTTCCAAAATGACCATAATAAATTAAAAATTGTTAATGGCGTGTTCAACGGCTCCTCATGAAATGATTTTAAGGGCTATCTCATGCCTTACATTAAGCAAAATGTTATTATTACTATATTAACGATTTAACAATTTATTTCAAATGAGGGCGCTATTTCTGGTCCGTGTGTAATCATTAAGAAAGAAATTCTAGGTAAGTATATATTTTTTTTTTTACTGATAATACGCGTGAACTTTCCCCTTGGAACACTATATCTCCGTAATACCGTGCAGCAATTGTTTAATATAAATACGGTAATAATTATCATTTTGCCATATGTAAGGCAACTTGTCAACCTTCGTGGCGTAGTGGTCACCATGCTAAACCACCCAGAGGTTCCGGGTTCGATCCCCGTTCAGAGCAAGTTGGAAAATACCCTTTTTCAAATATGACGTGGGTCTTGGATATTTACACGTATCTATTCTATTTGTTATAAAATATAATATGGTTGAGCCAGTATCCCATAACATAAGTCTCGAACTTACTTTGGGGCTATGAGCTAGCCCCAAAGTAAGTTTGAGACTTGTGTCAAAATCAGCGTAATTTGTCCCTATATACCTATATTTTCTATTTATTTATATATATTCCTTAAATTACGGCCGGAGTTTGAATTCTTGAACCCATGCGAAGACGGGGCGGACCGTTAGTATCATAAATCTGAAAGATTTTATCATCACTGAGCCTTTTTATTTAAATTAAACAGAGATTTACGGAATATTCTGAACAATTGAAGTACAATGGAAAGAAAGGCAGAAATTAATTTATGAAGCGAAGAAACGTGACTGGAGTTCGAAACATAATGCCGGGGGATTATGAAAACCGCGTTTTATCGTTAGATTTTTTCGCTCTGCCAACTTAGCAATAAGTGTTTATTATTTTTACTGGTTTCCCTCTTATTTTTACCTTATTTATTTAAATTTATAGCTCCCTATACACCCTTATTCAAAATTCAGCACACAAACTTTAAGAGACGACTTAGACCGTTAATTTAAACAACTTTTCCTTTAGAACAATGCCGGTTTTTTTTAAATTTTCGTACATTTTACCCAGCCGGCTAAATACTTTTGTATGGAAATGTAATTTTTTTTTCAAGGGCTAACATTGGTTCTTTAGAAAAAGTTATTCATATTGACGGTCTATGACGCCTCTTAAAGTTTGTGTACTGAATTTAAAATAAGGGAGTATAAACAAATTAGACACATACCTACATACCTACACATATGTTAGATAATTATGTATGGAGATCAATTGATGAAGATAAATGAAGTTCACATATTTTTTTAAATTTAAATACAATATAAACCTACATTACCACTCACTCACTCACTGACATAGTTGTTTGCCCTGTTGCGGGGTTGGTGGGGTTAAGGTTGATGTGTGGTCATATAGAGGATGCTCCAGTGAGTACCAGAAAAATCGGACATTTGAAGATCTGAAGAAACCTGATGTGGAAGGGGTATGGCCTGCGAAAACGGTTTGGGTTAGGGGCGTGATTTTTGGGGTTGCGAGCAATTTGACGAGCGTCATTTGTTTTTTGACTTTTCTCAAAATCCAAGATGGCCGCCATACATGGTCAATTTCCCTCCATACAACCTTACCCATTTTCTGAACTGGAAACATATTTTAGCCTACCTCAACAGGCGCACGATAAACCGCGGGCTGCTTGCAGCCCGCGCAGCGCCCGAAAAGCTAGTTTTTTTTAAACCTAAAAACAAACTTCTAATCCAACCTACACGACCAATTCTGACAAAATGTCAAAAGGAACACCTCGCAGGTATACCCGTTCAAACAAAAAAGAATTTTCCAAATCGGTCTAGGCGTCTTCGTATAATCAGTGAACATACATAAAAAAGATCGCGACGAATATAGGGTCGTAGTCTGGGTCAAAAATATATTACTTTGTTTAGTCCGTCAATTAGATTATCCAAAAATAAAGTACTCATATATTTCGTTTAGCAAAGTAGTCAAAATTTACAAAGATAAAGCGCTTCGAAGTTTCGGAGTAGGGGTGATTTACGTCACAGTTGGTTAAAAATCGTAGCCAATCGTGACGTCATTCCTTTAAATGCGCTGGATCTTCGTCATTATTTGCTAATGAGATAAAATAAAAAATACTTATACCACAGAATTAATAATAGTATTACATACTTATACCATACTTTCTAACAATTTTTTTTTGTCCGCGTTTCTGTTGACAACCTCCTCCTTTTTTGGCAGTCGGTTAACCTGTCATCTGTGAGCAGACCGTAATCCGGTCGACATGCATTGTTTTACTATTGTGTCTGGTGTTTTGCACAGACAACAGGTTAAACAAACAATTATTTAAAAATAAAAATAATCCGGCGCATCCTTTTGCTGCAGAAGAGTGCCCAGTAGACTAACAGCATTGATGGCAATGGTTATCCTGATGCATTTTAATGATAACTATACCTATCAGCATTTAATACCTAACTTGGATATAGTTTAGTAATTATATTATCTTTGATATAGTATACTATACAACTTGCCTTATAAGTAGCGAAGTAATTCCCATTGCACTAGTTTGCTTTAATTAAAAAACTGAATAGCTTCCTGCTTTATATGTGTTGTGATTTCCTAATTATATTAAAAATTAATTAATATTACTTATAAAGTTTTGCTTATAATCTGTTATTTTATTATATTAGTTTACCAGTTGATTTAATTTAAAGCATTCAAGAAGCATTTGACTAACAGTTATAGCACAATTAATTGCCAAATGGGTATTTGTATTGTTATAATTTCATGATTTTAAATATGTTCACAAAAATCAATTAATTAAATTTACATATTGTTTAATATTATTTAATTGTTCATATAAAATTAATTGTCTAAAATTAAAAAGTAATTGTATTGAGTTTCTCATCGCACATTGGCTGGGCGCCATGACGTCAGCCAGTGGGGCAAATGTTAGGTAGGGGAATGGAGGGGAGGATTCGTCGGAGCTCGCGTTGATCGAGCGAGGCATTCCGGATCCTTCACTCGCAGCGTTAATTTGAAATTATAGTCATAACGTGTGATTTCGTGTAATTATTTTGTAATTATAAAGTGCAGTAATTAAAATTTAAAACATATATTTGAAGTCTATTTTATCTCAGAAGTGCGAAAAGCTGCTCACGCCATGCCGAGAAAAAGAAACCGTGAGTACTTTAGATTTTTCTTCTTTTACTATCTAATGGGTGTGATTTATATATATTTTTTGAGCTAGTTTGATAAAAATGGATTTCCGTTGCAATAAGTTTCGATCAGAATAGGATAGAAGCGTGTTTGTGCGATTGTATGCGGCCGAGGTTACACTCGCCGGTTGTGCTATCGTAAAGACATGTAGCAATAGAATTTGGTTGGGGTACTGCCCAACAATTTTATTGCAGTGAAAGTATAGATTTCGAATTTAGTTTGTTTGTACGACGGTATGCGGCCGAGGTTACACTCGCCGGTTATGCCATCGTAAAGGCATGTATCAATAAAATTCGGTTGGGGTACTGCCCAACAATTTTATTGCAGTAAAAGTATAGATTTTGAATTTAGTTTGTTTGTACGACGGTATGCGGCCGAGGTTACACTCGCCGGTTATGCCATCGTAAAGGCATGTAGCAATAGAATTCGGTTGGGGTACTGTCCAATAATTTTATTGCAGTGAAAGTATAGATTTCGAATTTAGTTTGTTTGTACGACGGTATGCGGCCGAGGTTACACTCGCCGGTTATGCTATCGTAAAGGCATGTAGCAATAGAATTCGGTTGGGGTACTGCCCAACAATTTTATTGCAGTGAAAGTATATATTTCGAATTTAGTTTGTACGATGGTATGCGGCCGAGGTTACACTCTCCGATTATGCCATCGTAACGACAACTGTGCAATGGAATTTGGTTGGGGCACTCCCCAATAATTCTAATGTAAGATTTTACGTTTGAGTAAACTATTACTATCTCACTAAACTTAGATGAGACCTATTGCAATGAAAATCTTAAACCGAACGTTACACCGTCTGTAATATAAGCTATGAAATTCGTCTTTGACTTGAAGTATATATGGTACACCTACTGGATACTTATGTTCGAAAAATTTGTGAATGTTAAACTAAAATAGAAATTGTTAAAAAATATTTAGATTTTGAACAAACGAGACATTGTTAAATACACATTTAATGAGATATTTTACTCGCATTAATATTATTTGCATTGAACAATTATTTTGAATATAAGTTAAAATTTGATATTACACAGTAGTGTGCTTGCAGAGTAAAGTCAATCACACAGTAGTGTGCTTGCAGAGTAAAGTCAATCACACAGTAGTGTGCTTGCAGAAGTAAAGTCAATCACACAGTAGTGTGCTTGCAGAAGTAAAGTCAATCACACAGTAGTGTGCTTGCAGAGTAAAGTCAATCACACAGTAGTGTGCTTGCAGAGTAAAGTCAATCACACAGTAGTGTGCTTGCAGAGTAAAGTCAATCACACAGTAGTGTGCTTGCAGAGTAAAGTCAATCACACAGTAGTGTGCTTGCAGAATTGAGGTAAAATGGTTGTAAATTAAAACTATTGTGACTCCTTTAAAGATTGTTGTAACATTCTATATAAACTGATATTAAATTGAGCACGACCTAGTTCACAGATGTTGATATAATAGTCCCGATGTGATAAAAATGAATAGTTAAACCTGTGTGCACCTATAGTCTCGTATATAAAGTCGTCCATACAATCATATTACGTTGAAATAGCTACTAGAGATTTGTATTTTAGAAATGGTACATAACTACACTCGTGAAAAATGATATACGAATGGATATGAAACGCTGTGATTTTTTCAGATCGTATTGATGAATCCACTCCAGACCTCCCAAGACGACGATCTCGACGAAGATCCTCGACAAGTGACACCGAAGATGAAGCGCCTGCTAAACGGAAAAGAATAGTGGAAGGCCTGACTTCCGACGACCTGCTGAAAATCATTGCGGCGTTACAAGATGGTCCAAGTAAGAGCATGAATTCTAATAATGTTGTTCCTGAGTTCGACCCGAATAATAGATCGCAGGACGTCGAAAGATGGTTACGGAAAGTAAACGAGTGTGCTGTTATTTATAAATGGGACGAAAAACATGTTATTCATTACGCTCTTCAAAAACTTTGCGGGTTAGCTAAGAGATGGTATGAGTCGCTACCAACGCTTAGTTTTTCATGGTCTGAATGGCAAACCAAAATAAGAAAGGCTTTCCCTAGTGAGGAAAATTTTGGAAAATTACTAGAAGAAATGCTGAATCGAAAATCCCGTGCAGACGAGACTCTTCGAGATTATTTTTATGATAAGCTTTCGTTAGTTGCTAGGTGCGAAATTGAAGGACAAAAGGCTGTCGATTGTATAGTTTACGGAATCACTAACCATTCCATACGTAATGGAGCGCAGGCTCTTCAGTGTAAGGAACCGGAGGATTTGTTGGGTTACTTAGCTTCTCAGCAATATAACTTAGTTAAAGATAATTCGCGAAGCCCTTTTGTATTTAATGGCAATAAAAAGCGCGATACCCGTAGCACGTCTTATCAGGATAGGTCCTCGTCGGACCCCCAAAAAAGGGATAATTATATTATATGTTTTAATTGCAAAGAACAAGGACACTATTTCACTAAATGTTCAAAACCTATAATTAAGTGTGTTAAATGTAATAGAATTGGCCATAATTCCGAGAATTGTAGTCAGAAACCACTTCCCGCAAAAGATAAAAAAGAATTACCAACTGATAAAAGGATTTTGAAAATCGACTTAAACTCTGATCGAAAAATTGATCTTCCAAATAAGCAGGTTCAAGGTAATAGTTCATTAATACCCACTATTTTGCCAACTAATACAAACAATAAATATTTTAAAAGCATACAAGTAAATGACAGGGAATTTAATGCGTATATAGATTTTGGGAGCGACTGTAGTCTTATAAAACTTTCCGTTGCTAGACTATTAGACCTTGACGAGACCAATCATGATTTACCAGCTATCAGAGGATTTGGTAACTCTGTAATTCAACCAAAATTTAAGACCTTAATACGAATAAAACTAGACGAAATTGAGACTAGTATAACTGTTTTAGCTGTTGATGACACATATTTACCAGCACCTTTGCTAATAGGTCAGAACTTTACTGAGATAGACTCTGTAACGGTCGTTAAGGACAAGGACAATTTGTTCTTTTATCATACGCCTCCGGCTGATTTATTAGGTCAAAATTCAATATGCTTATACGTCAAAAAAGAGACCCGTATTTTAAAGGGTGGTTTAGTGGAAGCTGAATGTAGAATCCCCTACACTGGTGACATTTATATTGACAGGAGTATTCGGTTGTATCCTGATCAGGAATACCATCTTCATCCAGGTTGCTATGCAGTAATAAATAATAGGGTGCATCTTTTTGTATCTTCGTTAACATCTGACCCAATAGTATTTAAAACTGGTATGCTAATAGCACGAGCTAGCAGAGTAACGGAAGTGAGAACTTTTTTGATTAATTCTAATAAAAAAAATGAATTGGTACCACTTAATAAATCTGAAATAAAAGTAGGACTGGATGTTAACGAAGATACTATTGAGCGTCTTTACAACCTCTTGCAGAAGTACAGAGAGTGCTTTGCGCAAAATCTTAGCGAATTAGGGTGTATTAAAGATGTAGAAATGAATATTGATTTACATGATAAGAACCCTGTTGTATATCGACCATATAGGTTGTCCTATAGTGAACGGCAAAAAGTTAGGGACTTGGTAGAAGATCTAGTGGTAAACGATATTGTCCAGGAGTCAGAGTCAAATTATGCTAGCCCAATATTGATCGTCAAAAAGAAAAACGGAGAATCGAGACTGTGCGTAGATTACCGCGCGCTTAACAATAAAACTATTAAAGATAAATATCCATTGCCAATCATAGATGACCAAATTTCCAACTTAAGCGGAAACACTTTCTTTATTACTTTAGATTTGGCTTCTGGTTACTACCAGATTCCAATGGGAGAGGCTAGCCGTCATCTTACCTCATTTGTCACTCCGGACGGACACTACGAATTCAAACGCATGCCGTTTGGATTGGCAAATGCGCCCGCAGTGTTCCAGAAGACGATCAATAAACTATTAGGTTCTCGAAGGTTTGGATCAGTGCTGGCGTATATGGATGACGTCCTCATCCCATCTTCGACAATAAATGAAGGGTTCGAAAAATTAGAAGAGATTCTTAAGTTATTCAAAGACGCCGGTCTTACCCTGAAGTTGTCGAAATGCCGATTTTTTGATAAAAAAATAGAATATTTAGGGTACGAAGTGAGTAGCGAGGGTATCAAACCAAGCGAACATAAGATTTCAGCTGTCAGAGATTTTCCCGTCCCTACTAATATACACGAGGTTCGACAATTTCTGGGATTGGCCAGCTACTTCAGAAAATTTGTCAAAGGATTTGGTGAGATAGCCAGGCCTCTCACCAAACTTCTCAAAAAGAATTCTCCATGGGAATGGTCTGGGGAGCAAGAACAGTCTTTCTCTGAATTAAAATCTCGCCTTATAGAACGTCCTATTTTGGCACTGTTTGATCCTAAATTGAATACCGAACTACATACCGATGCCAGCTCACTGGGTCTAGGGGGTATACTTATGCAATGGCAATCCAATCCCAGAGTACTAAAACCAGTCGCTTATTTCAGCAGACAAACCACGCCTGATGAAAAATATTTACACTCGTATGAGTTGGAAACTCTAGCTGTGGTTTGTTCTCTTAAAAAGTTTCGACCCTATCTTCTAGGTCTGAAATTTTCAATATATACGGATTGCAATGCACTCAGGACTACTCTGACTAAAAGAGATTTAATCCCACGTATCGCACGGTGGTGGTTACTCATAAGTGAATTTGACTTTGATATTGAATATCGCCCTGGCTGTCGAATGAACCACGTCGATGCTCTTAGTAGGAATCCCCCTCATACTAATGGCATAATTGATTCTGTTAAAACATTAAATATCACTACTGATAATTGGATCGTTACTCTACAAGCCGCCGATGCGGAGCTTAATAAAATTGTAAATATATTAAAACCTAATAATGATCATGACGTAATGGAGATTAAGAAGAATTATGTTTTAAAAAATCATACACTATATAAAAAAATTGATGACGATTTGCGATTGGTTGTCCCTAAAGATGCGCGATGGCAGATTTGCAAAGCGAATCATGATGACATTGGCCATTTTGGGGTTGCAAAAACCCTGGAACGCATCCAACAGCAGTATTGGTTTCCAAAACTACGGCGTTTTGTAAAAAAATATGTAGCCGCATGTATTCATTGCGCATACAATAAAGATAACGCAGCCAGGGAACGCAGAGGCTTCCTTTACCCCATAGAAAAAGTAGAAAAGCCATTTCATACCTTGCATCTCGACCACTTGGGCCCTTTCGTAAAAAGTAAATCTGGAAATATGTATATATTAACGATAGTAGACTCTTTTACAAAATATTTGTTCGCCAGACCAGTTAGAGATACCAAAACAAAAAATGTTATTAAAGTTTTACAAAGTTTGTTCAATGACTTTGGTATACCGTCTAGGATTATCTCGGATAGAGGCTCTGCGTTTACCTCTAATCTATTTAAGGAGTTTTGTGTGGATAACGGAATAAAACACGTGCTAAACGCGGTTGCTTGCCCCAGGGCAAATGGTCAAGCAGAAAGATTTAACCAGACTATCCTTCGTTCGTTATCAACTCAAAACTCCGATAAAGATGAGCGCATATGGGACCAACAATTGGGCAAAGTTCAATGGGGCATCAATAATACAATTAACAGCACCACTAAAAAGTCTGCGTCAGAAGTATTATTTGGTATTAGGCTTAATAATCCTACCGATAACATATTAAATAACTTTGCTCCAGTATCTGAAAATCCAGGCCATAACTTAGCGTCTACTGATTTAGAGTCCTTAGCGGAAAATCCAGACAAAACCCCAGAGGCCACTAGTTCTTTATCCAACTTAGACATGATAAGGCAAGAGGCCTCGTTAAATATAAATGAAAGTCAAAAGCGTCAAAAGGAGTATTATGACTCAAATAGGTCTCCGGCTAAAATATATTCAGTGGGAGATTTAGTAAAAATTACAAAAACGAATTACCATAATGACGGAAAAAGTAAGAAATTAATGCCCAAATTTATTGGTCCATATAAAGTTGCAAAATGCTTAGGTAACGATCGATATCAAATAGTTAATGTACCAGGGTTTAATACAAAACGTTACGATAGTGTTGTAGCAGCGAATAGAATGCGACCTTGGATTCACATCCAGGCTTTGGAGCTGAACAAACCTTCCGGTTCTGAATCATCTTCATCAGATAGTGACAAATAATCTTAGAAATTTTATATTGTTAAGGTTAGTTTTCACTATCATTTTTGTAATGTCATACGTACTTCTTGTTACATAATAGTACTTATAGAAATAATCTAGTGTTGTGATTTAAACGTGCTCCGGAGAGAGCCCGTAGTAGGACGGCCGAGTGTTGTGATTTCCTAATTATATTAAAAATTAATTAATATTACTTATAAAGTTTTGCTTATAATCTGTTATTTTATTATATTAGTTTACCAGTTGATTTAATTTAAAGCATTCAAGAAGCATTTGACTAACAGTTATAGCACAATTAATTGCCAAATGGGTATTTGTATTGTTATAATTTCATGATTTTAAATATGTTCACAAAAATCAATTTATTAAATTTACATATTGTTTAATATTATTTAATTGTTCATATAAAATTAATTGTCTAAAATTAAAAAGTAATTGTATTGAGTTTCTCATCGCACATTGGCTGGGCGCCATGACGTCAGCCAGTGGGGCAAATGTTAGGTAGGGGAATGGAGGGGAGGATTCGTCGGAGCTCGCGTTGATCGAGCGAGGCATTCCGGATCCTTCACTCGCAGCGTTAATTTGAAATTATAGTCATAACGTGTGATTTCGTGTAATTATTTTGTAATTATAAAGTGCAGTAATTAAAATTTAAAACATATATTTGAAGTTTATTTTATATGGAACAAAGATACCGTCGGTCGAAAGAAAAAAATGCATTTGTAGCCAACGAGCTATTATGTACTTCCGTACTAGAGTAGACGCCACACATCACAATTTTGTTTCGTTCACCATAAGCTATCTCTGTTCACCTCTCATTAGTCGCTTGCTAGAATTTACGCGCCTAGTACACTCACTGTTTATAAAAGAAAACACTGTCAAAATAACCAAAAATGCCTTGGTGTATGTTAAAATACTGTAAGAATAATTCGTAGAACACTTATAAGAAAGAAATAACTTTTTATCGGTATTAAGCAGGTTTCATTATTTGAAAATTAAATACGTGCGACAAAATTCCCGCCGCCATATATTCAAAAATAGAACAGGGGCCAATGTTTGAGATCATAGAAGTAATTTTTTTACTGCGTAAAAAGAACACACTAGCCGTGTGCGACAGATAATATGATAAGTGTCATCTTTATAAGAGCAAAAGAGATAGCATCAATTTGACAATGAGACAAGTTTTCATACAAAACATGTCAGCCTTTGTCACCCTGGCTCGAACATATTTTTCGTTACACGAAAATTTAATTTTCCAAATTGTTCTAAGCAAATTGTAAACTGTGTTAATTTATAAGTTATCTTATACTGGAAAGATGGTATCGTACTGCTTTACCCATAGTTTGTGTATTAGGTACAAATACAACCCATAAAAAGTTACACAGAAATATTTCGTTTCTGGTCACATTTTACAATGCTCTATAACCATCTTACTCGTATACCTTCTAAATCTATGTTTGAGATAGCTGGTCTGTATAATTTATGTCAATGTTTGTAGCATACGTTCAAGATGATTATAATTACAACAATCAAATTGGCAAGGTTTTCAGCATCCATTAACATGCAATTCGACGATTTCTGTGATCATCATGCCACGTTGTAACATCGGTGGTCCCGGGGTTCGACCCCCGGTCAGGTCGAGATAGAAAATGATATTTTTCATATTGACCCGGGTCTTGGATATTTCATATGTAATTGTTATAAAATATAGTATCGTTGAGTTAGTATCCCATAACACAATGATTAGTCCGTATGTATATTTGTATGTACTTGCTTCTACCATATACGTAATGACTAAATATCATCTCAATCTATTGTAAATTGACTGGAAGAGATCGTTATGTACATAGGATACCTTTGTACATTTGCTCTTTAATTTTTTTCGTTTTATTGACCGAGCGAGCGAAGCGAGCGAAGCGTCTCAGTTTCGAGACTAGCCAAAAATTCTTATGTCCGTCTGTCTGTCTGTCTGTCTGTATGTCTGTCTGTCTGTTCTCGCCTACAGGTTGCATTTCTTAACCGATTCTCATGAAATTTTGTAAGTAGGTTCAGCAACTAAATAGATTTTTTTTGTCGAGCCAGTTTTTCGAAATTTTTCAAAATGGCGGAAATATGGGGGTTTAAAATTTTAAAACTGTCATATATCCGCCATTTCAAAAATATTTTCAAAAATGTCATGAGACTTTTTTGTTGCCATTATGAAAACGATATTTTTTTATTTAAACAACTTTTTGTCTGAACAACTTTTTTATACGTTATACTTAAACGGGTTTAGCGTGACTCGCGAAGTCTAGCTGACTAAGCGGTGACGAATATACAATACAAATCCTCTTACAAAATATACTCAAACTATTTAACGGTGAATTCAGTCCGGGCTACTGAACAACTTTCTTAAAAATACATATCTTCCCTGGGGTCCACGAAGTAATTTTTCTGAATAACTATTATAGTTATTATTTTGAGTTTCATAAGTAGTTCTATAAATTTTATCATATTTAACCGACTTAAAATAAAAGGGGTTTTCTTATTTTACGATTAGTTTTTTTTTCAGTTTTTGCTTATTTTGATTGATTGTTGGCTTGTTTATTAAATTTAGCAATTTTGTTGAGCGAACTTTCGTTCAATCGCTATCGCTGCTTGTCTGTGCTTTATTTTTATTATTTATTTATTATACTAACATATTACAAAAATAGATACAACAGAACATTATAAGACATTTACATAAACCACTGAGTAAACTTCTGTAGTAGTTTAAGTAATTATGCTACGAACTAACAAGAGATCAACAGCAATCAAAGCCCGCGAAGTAGCTTTACGAAGAAAATAAGAAACCAAAATGAGCAGCGGTATAGAGCCATGGCAATACAAATAAACATTTAAACCTGGTTTTCTGGATAGTAAAATTCATCCAAATCAGGTACATTATTTTGAAATAATAATCGCGAGGTCTAAGTTCGTGGCGAACTACTAGTAATTATTCTGGTACAATTATAACAAACAAAGATATATGAATCCTAAACATTACACTCTTTTTTTGTATGTAAAAAGCAAATGACGCTCATTTTGCCCGTTTCAGTCGAAATAGAGTCTTACTACTTAGCTATTTGTATAAGTGACAGTTTACCGCAATTTCGGCGCCATTTTGGTTTCGTGTGTTAAATTCACGAAGTTCATGGTTTAATTTCACATTTGCTATTCTTGAAAACCCTGAGTCACTAAACGAATAGTTTTCTCCATACAAAAAACCGTGACTCGGCAGATTTTTAATACAGTATCACCAACCGTATTGGAATTTAAAATGTCTATAGTTTGGTTTCACTACGATTCAAAGCCGAATAATGGCATATTTCTATCTCAATGTATAGTTCTCTAAGTAACCTGTAAATGAGACTTACTTTGTTAAATAACTCGTCTCGAGTTGAGCTCTCCTCTGGAGGGTTTCCAACCATGTTTAACTAAAAGCTTTATTGTATAAACCTTCAGCTTTTAGCTTTACCCAAACTTAGAAACTATATTAGTGAGTGCTAAGACAATGAATTGCTCCTAGAATTAGATTTTTATGTTCGGCTTTTGATAACTGTACAAACTTATTCAAGTTACTAACTATTTATTGAAGTACCTATTTATCTTTATTACAAACTAGCTGCGCTCTGCAGTGTTACCCGTGCCTAGAAAAGCCTATGTGTTAATCCAGGCTGTTAGCTTCGTGCATACCAAATTTTATCAAAATTGGTCCAGCCGTTTGCGCGTGATACACACACACACTCACTCACTCACAAACTTTCGCCTTAATAATTGACCGAGCGAGCGAAGCGAGCGAAGCGTCTCAGTTTCGAGACTAGCCAAAAATTCTTTTGTCCGTCTGTCTGTCTGTCTGTTCTCGCCTACAGGTCGCATTTCTTAACCGATTCTCATGAAATTTTGTAAGCAGGTTCAGCAACTAAATAGAATTTTTTTGTCGAGCCAGTTTTCCGAAAATTTTCAAAATGGCGGAAATATGGGGGTTTAGATTTTTAAATCTGTCATATATCCGCCATTTCAAAATATTTTCAAAAATGTCATTAGACTTTTTTGTTGCCATTATGAAAACGATATTTTTTTATTTGAACAACTTTTTTGTCTGAACAACTTTTTTATACGTTATACTTAAACGGGTTTAGGGTGACTCGCGAAGTCTAGCTGAATAAGTCGTGACGAATATACAATACAAATCCTCTTACAAAATATACTCAAACTATTTAACGGTGAATTCAGTCCGGGCTACTGGAAAACTTTCTTATAGGGTCCACGAAGTAATTTCTCTGAATAGCTATTATGGTTATTATTTTGAGTTTCATAAGTGATTCTATAAATTTTATCATATTTAACCGACTTAAAATAAAAGGGTTTTGTTTATTTTACGATTAGTTTTTTTTCTTCAGTTTTTGCTTATTTTGATTGATTGTTGGCTTGTTTATTAAATTTAGCAATTTTGTTGAGCGAACTTTCGTTCAATCGCTATCGCTGCTTGTCTGTGCTTCTGTAGTAGTTTAAATAATTATGCTACGAACTAACAAGAGATCAACAGCAATCAAAGCCCGCGAAGCAGCTTTACGAAGAAAGTAAGAAACCAATGAGCAGCGGCATAGAGCCATGGCAATACAAATAAACATTTAAACCTGGTTTTTCCAAAAACGAGCTGACTTTGTCATTTAAAAATGATGGGTCATTTTTCGGTGAAAGACTACCTACTGAATTTCTGCATCACGGTAGACCTCATATCCATGGGATTGTATGGTTGGAAGGTGCTTCTGACATTTCAGAGCTAGATCGAAAGTCATTTGAAGAAAGGGCTGTGATTGGCAACTGTTTTGGAAATTTGGTCACAACCATGAATTCGCATGTCGGTAAACCTGCACCGATAGTAAAATTCATCCAAATCAGGTACATTATTCTGAAATAATAATCGCGAGGTCTAAGTTCGTGGCGAACTACTAGTATTAGTGTGATGTAATAAGCAGAAGGCTTTATCTACCAGTCAACCCACTGGTGATGTCGAGAATAAGAAGTCTTCAGAAAGAGGTGCAAAATATGTAATTTAGAAAGATATATTACTAATAATAATATAGGATATAAACATTTATTTATTAATCGTTACCATCAGGTCTTGTAGTCTCCACTGCAGGAGCACGACCCTCTCTGCATCACCAGAGCCATACTTGGCCAGAGTAGCCAGAGGATTTGGCCTACACTCTCCACTCTGGCCAGACCGGTTGGAGAGGTCCTATTGATGTTTATAGGCTTTGTTTAGCTTGTGTTTCCTAAGTCGCCTTCTACGACATCCATGGGAAGACTTGGATTACGATATATATCAATAAATTTACATGCAAAATATACATAGATATAAGATATAAAACCAATACGTATATTAAGTATATATTATTTGTATTGTATTCTATTTGACAGTTCCCGAAGATAATGTGCACGCACTGCACTTTTAAACTACAAGCCTTCTGCTTAGCAAGTAAACTGTGGTGCTTATTTTTCAAACGCGGAGTCACTAAACGAACGATTTTTTGTATGGAAAAACCATTCGTTTAGGTGACTTCGCGTTTCAAAAATAGCACTTCTTGTTAAAATGGTGTCATTTTTTCACACACGAGGTACTTACTCAACTATAAAATGTGCATCACAGATTTCATGACAAGACCGTGTAATTCAAAGAAAAAGGGTCCGGCCTTCAAACCATTAAAATAAACATTTAATCAGCGTTACGCAAATGGAATTGGCTGTAATGTTTGGGAAGCATCATAAAAACGGTTTATAGATATTGTAGCAGGGAGAGAGAAGAGATTTTATTTCTTCATGACATTCCCACATACAGGTCATATAATGGGTATTAATATTACTCGTACTTAAACTTCTCTTAGAAGCTGGTCCGGGAAAAAAATAACCGGCGAAGTGCGAGTCGGACTTGTGGATGAAAGGTTCCGTACTATCTATAAAAATCACAATTGTTGTATGGGCCACTTATATATTTATTTTATCCTGTTTAGTATTTGTTGTTACATCGGCAACAAAAATGCATTATCTGTGAAATTTCAATTGCGTCTAGCTATCACGGTTCATGAGATACAGTCTGGTGACTTACAGACGGACAGACAGCGGAGTCTTAGTAATAGGGGCCTGTTTTTACCCTTTGGGTACGGAATCCTAAAAACTGGAAAAGAGAAAAGGAAGATGCTGCAACCAATCATTATAATGTTTCCTTTTTTCCTTTTTGACGTTAAGATGGCCATTTGGTCTTGCCATGAGGCTCTGTTTACCCCTTTAGGGGTTAAAACATGATAGTATATCGTCCTGCAGCGTGCCGAAACACAAAATAACTGTGACAGGATGTGGTAACTTTGTGTTGAGGCACAGGTATGGCACTTCATAAAAACGGAGTAACAAATATACCTAGTACTGCTACAAACGAAACAATACATCTGTGCACACGTCAAATGTGTGAGTTAAACAATCAGGGTCGCCACCACAGAATTTGTTGCTCTGTCTCCCTGTTTTCATCACTTGAAAATCTATAAAATTTTCGTTATTTATTGTTTTCCGTGGATAAACAATGATAGTGTGCGCAGTTTCTCACCATTATGATTCAATAATCCTAAGTGACTCACGTAACGTCAACGTGCGTTTTGCGCATTACCTAATTTTGAGGATACTGTTTTGTATTGTTCTGTATTTATTTATTATGTGCGACAAAGAGTATAGTATTTTATTGTACATTAGTTCAAATGTTTGGAAAGTCAGCGCGCCATTTTCACTCATACTCTTGATCGGCTCTTATCTGCGTGGGAAAAGAAACACCTCGTATATTCAAATTTGTTTCTTTTCTCCCAAACCAGCAGCGAAGATTATACACCCCGACCTAAAAACCTACCCATATATCTGTGTATTCATATATGACATCGCTAACGCCTGAATTATTTATTCTATATTCACAGACACATGACAAACGGCTCTAGCGGCTCTAGAAGCTGCTTTATGTCCCAAAATATGAAAACCCAGACGGAAAAATGTAGTAAACGTTGACATATGAGACTATTTAGGCCTTTTACATGCGGCGTAATATAAAAAAAGGGTTTAAAAGTAATTTTTTAGGTAAAAATCGTAAAAATATTGCACACGAACTTTCTCAGTCGCCTTGTATGTCACCCCTGGAAGAGTAAAAGGGTTGTGATAAATTTAATTCTACTCTGCCATTACCACGCGGTCATATATCGTGAATCTAGACATGCGACAGAGTGTCAAAGCCAAGTTCAAACAAAGCAACTGGCGACGCAGCAGCCGTGTGTATATTTACACGAACTATTTCTAGCTACTTTTGAGCTCTTCACAACTCTAAACCTCATCATCAGGCCTGTTTGTCTCCACTGCACTAGCATAACCCCTTTCTGTGCTACCAGAGCCATACTTGGCCAGAGCAGCCAGAGAATTTGGCCTACACTCTGCTCGCTGGCCAGACCGGTTGGAGAGGTCGAACTCGAAACCTATTCAACCTAAATACATGAAATTTAGCACATATATTTAAGTCCTCTTGCTCATCTTGAAATCCAATCAAATCAAAAGCAAATGTTAAGAGTCTTATAAATAAATTTTAGAATTCTCGGCAGAACTTTGCGGCCATTTTGAACTTGGCTCCCGTTTTCAAATTTATGTTTTTGTTGGGATATACTTATCGTAAATAAACTGTGCCACTACTGATCGTCAGTCATCAGTTTATACGGAACAGTATTACCGCAGTATATAACCGTATTATCCGTGTTCACATCAGGATTAAATCATGCACAGAATGGATTTACTATGCAGTTAGAGCTTGCAATTTGCGATGATATAGGTGTTTAGGGTATTTTATGGTAGAAACTCAATTAAGTCATAAAATATCATGACCATTTTGTGAAGGATGAATGAATACACCTAGCAGCCAAAAATGAATTCTTCTTACCTACTTACTGCGTCACCGGTTGCATCCTAAAGCCTAGTTTACATATTGACAAGTGACAAGTGCGAGTGACAAGTACCAAATGACAAGTGAGTATGTGAATAGGTACTGACAATGACAAATGACAAGTGCAAGATATCACTTGTCAATGTGTAAACCAGGCTTATGCTATGCTGGTTTGGAAAACGAGATGTTTTTCAACACATTCTATCGCATCTTTATCCGGCAAACAGAGCATTTTGTATCTAGCAGCTCAAAGTAGGCAGAACCCATGGCCGCCGGACTCAAAGGCCACTTAATAAATAGATAACTGGATAAATAGATAAGTCGATAAATATATACATAGACAAATAGACAAACGTATAAAAAAAAAAATTACGGACAATTCATCACAGATTGAGCTAGCCCCAAAGTAATTTCGAGAATAGTGATAAGGGATACTAAACTAACTCAACGATACTATATAATAACACTATATACACTATAAATATTTTATAACAAATGCGAAGCTACACAGCCGAATTTGATAAAATATGGGACCACCTGACAGGTATGCCCTCCCAAAAGAATTTTCCAAATTGCTCCAAGCGTCTTCGAGTAATCGCACGTAATAGATACTTAAAAGAAGACTATTTTTTTAAGTTGGTTTAAAACCCGAATAAAAAGCCGCTGCGACTGGCCAAAAGACTACTAAAACAGTTTTAGGTGAAACCAGTGCATTAATAATTTTAATAACATCGACAAGTGGTAACTATTTTATATTTTTTATTTTATTTAAACTTTATTTACCAAAACAATATGGTACAAAAGGCGGACTTAATGCTAATAGCATTCTCTACCAGTCAACCTTCGGGTTAATATATATCCCAAAAAACTGAACTAGATATTTCGTTCCTAGAGAATGCATACCAATATTCCCAACGTCAAAAGCATAGTGTAATATAAAATGTAAGTTATGTAACCGCTTTTACCCGACCTTCGAACATATTATATGGAAATATTCTGAGAATAGATATTTATTAGAATTTGTCGATTAGTGTCAGCTTGTTAAATATTTATCGTTTTTGTTTAAATTCCTCGAATCATTTACCTGAACTGAAATGGTATCATGTACTATTGATTAATTACTTAGACTAAGTAAGTAGTAGATATACCAGGCCTGTGTCACTCCCCGTTTCGGTATCGAAAATATACCTACATTATTTCTAAGCGCGCGGCGACCACTCCGGTATGGTAAATTCAGTGACATGAATCGTATGTTTAGAGTATAAGAATAAAATTGGCTTGCAATGCACTTCTAGGTATCTAAACGAAAAGGTGCTGAGTTCTGACGCGAGCTAAATTAAACCATGTCACTAACGACATTCAGTAAATGTTTCTTTGAATTCTCTCTCTCTCTCTCTCTCAGACTTTGCTGAACACTACATTTTTTACAAATACTTATATAAACTATCTTATGCACATGGCGTTTTCCGCGTGGTCTTATTTTACTCTCACATTTTCCCGGGACAAAAGGTATATTTTTTGTTATCCCAGTAATAAGCTTTTTTTTAATTCTGGCGTAAAGGAGAAAAAACATGCATACTTACATATACATACATAACTCCATACAAACCAAAAATTTATGCCGACTACGGCGAAGCCAAAAGGAGGGGTTATGTGGTTCGCCGCTATGTTTGTATGTGTGTTCATCAATTCGCTCTAATCTCATATAATATCCATGGTACCTAAACAAATGAGGTATCGTTGCAAGCCTCTTAGTTGTACGTTGGCTATAGGCTATGTGACGTCACAATCAATTGAAAATGGCGCGCTCTGATAAACAAAAAAAAAAACAATCATACGTCTTTGATATCAAATAAAGATTCCAATCGAACCAACTAAAAAAGTTGTATCGCTAAGAAAAAAAATAAGTAGTTGATCCATTTGGATTGGTCAGTTCAGTTGGTCCGATTGGAAAAAAAAATTCATAAATAAAACTTATGATCAATGAGTTGGTAATGAAACTATTATAACCTTAATGTTTATTTGATGTGTTGACATAATGTTTTTAATATAACCATGCGTTCATAATATAACAATATAATATTAACTAAATAAATACAACCTAAAATTAAAACTAACTAAAACTAATTAAAAATAATTTATATTAAATTATATAAAAAATTGAGGCCAAATCGCTGTCGTCACAGGGCAAAGTACCCAAGAGGCTGGCGGCATTTCCGCATTGGATAGCAATACTTAAACGCTGTCCGAAATGCGCGCCCGCCCTTGGGTCCCCGGAGACATCGATCAGGCGTGCGGAAATTTCCTTAAAAATTTGACGAGCTTCCGCACCCCAAGGCCCTAAGGTCTCCACAGCAAAAGGCACAAATATATACGGCTCTCCCAGAGCCGCATATTTGCGCCTCTTGGTGGCTTCTGCTGTCGTCGCTGCCGCGCCCGCCTTTCGGGCTGTCGCCCGTACATGGGATGCAGCTACAGTGTCTACGCATGTAGCATCCCACACAAGCGACCGCCCGTTCTTCCAAGGGATGAGCGTCATGCCGTCGGGCCTCTTGCCATCGTCTCGCGCGATACCATTCGGTTCGAGTATTGCTGGCACACCGGCACTGGCAAGAGCACGACGGATGACGTCATTCAAGGCGGCGTGACGTGAAACTCGCCCTGCGCTGCGACGACAAGCCAAACCGTGGTGGCCCAGGGGATCGACATCTCCACCGCAGCGACAGCGATGTGGCTCATTCGTTCTAGCTCCCAATCGAAGGCTGACCGCTAAACTAAATGTGGTTCTCTCCAAGAGGGTGCCTACACTCGCTGACGGTATGGCATTTAACCAATACCCCGACTCCGGCTCGCAACTTGCTAAGAGACGAGACCTCTCCACCTCACTATTCGTGTTGTCTAATAATTGTTTCCGAATAATCAAGCAGAGAGGCTCATCCCATTGCCGCTGCGAAGCCGGATTCGAGGGTAGAGCATGGCCCGGGCCGGTTGCACCGATCCAAGCATCCCTGGCCACGGCTAAGCCGGCTACCCCTACGTCGCTCAGCGACGGGCCTAGAATTTTTCCAACGAGGTTAGCCGTGCTATAGACCGAGGACAGGAAGGCTGGAAGTGCTACACTTGAAATTTTTCTGATCCCAAGACCACCGTGACGAATTGGTAAAGATGCTTGTATCCAACTTGTGTCGTCAAGATGGCAATTCAAAATATTTGTTAAGGTTTCTCTAACTTTTTCGTCGAGTACAAACAACAGATGGTTATGGGTCCAAAGCGGGGTACAAAGGAGCGTGTAGGTGGTCTTGGGTATAAAAAGACAGAATTTTATGATCGAATATGCCATGTGGGGATTGATGTCAGCTAGACGGCTGGAGGACTCTTCAAAAGATAATATTATTTCTTCTACAAATTTTGTAAAAGCATCCTCCAGCACCGGTGACCCCAGGAGGCGAAGTGACTGCTCATTGATAATTTTTATATCTGGGGCCAAGATATTGAATTTAGAATTTAGATCGTGCCGCGATTCAAGAGAGACGTCCTCATTCATGTATAATTCACACTTTGAAAAATTTAGTTCTAATCCGATTTTGCCAAAGGATTTTATAATTTTGTCTAAATCCGATAAAATTGATGCAGCATCTCCACCTAGGGTCCCATCATCCAGGTACCAAACGTAGAATTTGGAAGCCAAATCTTTAATATGTGGATGTATGGCCAAACTGAAAATAGCCGGTCCGAGTGGGTCACCCTGCTGACAGCCGACTGCCGATTTAATGAGCTGGTCATTATATACCAAGCTAGTCGGCTTCCCATAGCACTGCCACAAATAAGAGTAGGTGCTCGGGATAAATTTTTTGACCTTAGTCAGCAGAGCGCCCCTATCTAAGGAGTTAAAAGCGTTTTTCACGTCAACCTTTAGGAACACCTAGCTTCTGCCACAGTTAAGAAAGGTGCGGGCCGCATGAACAGCAGCCTCACATCCCCCTTTAGTTCCAAAACCTAACTGGGTTGGTTGAAACTCGTCTTGTAGATTATGTATGATGTGCCTACAGCAGATTTTGGAGGCTACACGGCGGATTGTGTTACCTACAGCAATAGGGCGAATGCCACCGTCCTTTTTTCGTAGCGCACATAAGTTGGCCCCATAGAGCACGTCCAGTACATCTTCACAAACCTGGCCCGAAAGCATAAGATTTACGAGCCGCGTCAGGTTCTCCAGGAGGACCGTGCCAGCGTCGCCAGTTGTACCACAGATAAGATCTTTAAGGTGCTGCGGCGTCATGCCATGAGTTGGTTAGATTGGAGAAAAGCCATCATCGAGTTCCATTCTGCACTGATCAGTTTAGTTAGTCGGGGTGGAAATCCTGCTTAGAAAGCACATTTCAAAAATATATACATTACTGTTTCTCCCTACTGTGCTTGCATTCATTGGATAAATGTACTTTTCAGGAAGAATCTTCTTGTGGTCGGGTTTTAGTTTTCAAAACTATATCTTCTAACTTTTAAATCTAAAAATGAGCGTAATCTATTAGGCAATTGTCGAGATGTAAGTAAATAATTCAAAACAAACTATTAAAAACTTGATTGACATTTAAAATCCATTTCTCTTTGAAACGAGAAAATGAAAATTGTTGGCGTACGCAAACAGACGGAAAATGAAACAAATCTAGAGGGGGATGTAATTATAAACTTTGTTATTCAGCACGGGCGGGCTTTATTTGTTTCTGTTTTTGTAGTGTAAGTGGCCAACTGATGTTAAATTTTAGAGAGAGATGCTGACTTAAATTTAGGACTGTGTAGTCAACAAACCAACGGTTTAACGTGCCTACTAAAGCGCGGAGAAGCTCAAGAAATTTAAGCCACTTGTGGTCTCCCATTCAGAAGCAGATGACACTCGGGGTTTTGAAATAAATAATTTGAAAGAAAACGGATATAATTTAAAATTTTGTCTTGATCAAGCCTTAGATAACCCTCCAAACTTTTTATGAACTCTTTTGACTAATGTGTGAAGAAAAGCTTCATATTCTTACTTTAAACTAGTAGTAGTTTAAAATAGTAGTTCATAAAGTAGTTCCTCCCATGCTGGTCTGGGAGAAATAAAAAAAAATTTAGAATGTACCAGCTGCTTCTCTTCCCACGCAGATCGTAAAAGCCGATCGAGGGAATGGGCAAAAATGCAAATCATGTTAACAGGCGATGCGGCTAGCAACCCATCACTGTATTGATTGCTTTTCCATCTTCTCGCCCACCATGACGCTAAAGGTGGCTTTTGGGTCTTGCGGCCCTGGGCTCTGCACAGAACCGCAAGACCCAAAATGCTCTGTCTGCCCCATTAGGGATAAAGACGTGATAGTATGTATGTATGTATGTATAAAGTAGTTTGAAGGATTATTCTAGCATACTAAGGGCTTGATCATAATAAAATTTTAAACGATATCTCCGTTTCCTTCCAAAAAAAAAAAATATTTCAAATGGACCCCAAAAACTTCAAGGATTTCCTTATTATCTGTCGAAATATCTGCCACCCGTTATAGCTATTCACGTACTCGTATAATTAACTTATTGAAGCGAGAAAATGAAAACGGCGGCCGCAAACAGACGGAAAGTAAAACAAATCCGACGCTGTAATTATAAACTTTGTAATTCACTGGTGGGCTTTCCGAGAAATGTACAGCCGTTATTTGTTTCTGTTTTTGTAGTGTGTAAGTGGCCAACACTGGTGTAAGATTGTAAGAGAATGTTGATAGTCTTCGTCTGCCCGGAATACCGGTCACAGTAGTAGAAAACGCCATATGTCGTTAAAGCCGCCATTTGTACACTTTTTTGTGCAATAAATTTAAAAAAAATCTTAAAATCATGGATGTTGGCTGGTTTCCAGTCGACTCACAGACGAGAGGGTGGGCATCAGATGTAACTTCACGGGGGTCCTGTTGTTTGACCAGAAGTCATTTGGCAAAATTACACTTTACAAACAACGTTAGGCAAAGAAATGGTTTCGCCAATTGATCATTTTACAACTAATCATTTTACAAACGAGTCACTTTCCCAAATGATCAACACTTAAATTTACATTTTACAAATAATTATTTCACAAATGAACATTTAGCAACTGAGTCATCAGACAAAACTATTATTGGTCTAAAAACATTTGATTTTACAAGTGTTTCGTTTATTAATAAATCAATTAATAAATATGGTTTGTGTCAAGACACGAGCCAGCGACTCAAGCTTAGGGCGAAAGTAACAAAGACACAAAAACTACTTTGCCATGGAGTGTAGGTTAGGTTCGTCAGGTTTCCTGTGACTATCATGTCTATGCGAGCGAGCGAAGCGAGCGAGCGACTCAAGCTTAGGGCGAAAATAACACAGAAACAAAAACCACTTTGCCGTGGAGGGTAGGGCTAGGCACCATTCGGACATATGATTATTACGGAAAAAAAATAATTATAAGATATTAAATTTACGAGACAAAATAGAGAACCACTAAATCGTGATGTTTGAAAAATGAAGTACTTTTTATGAAATCACATTTTGTAAAATGACATTTGGACAAATACTTAATTTGCGAAACATATTAGGTATTTGGTGAAATGATAAAAAGTCAATTGACATTTTATTATTTAACACATTTAACAAGTGTAGTGTTTGCTAACGGATCATTTGCTAAGTGAGTTTTTGTAAGATGATACTTTTGTCAAATGTATCGTTTACCAAATGAACATTTGGTGAAACGTTGTTTGTCAAATGATCATTTGTCAATAAATTTTTGGTCAAACATTAGTTATCCCACTTCACGACTGTGCTAGCTGGGGCCAGTGACTTAGCGTGTCTTCTAAAGCGCGGGGGAGCTCAAGAAATGAAAAAAGAGTAGCAAAAATGTTTGCTAGTAGAAAACATTTTTGCCACTCTTGAACAAAATCGAGTAACTGCTGAACTCAGGGCTACCCGTAGTTAAAACGTGTTTTAATTAAAACTACATGGTTCTGCTAATTACAACAAAAGTTTGGTATCTTAACAACTAAATAGCAAAAGTGGTTCAGCTATTTCTTTAACGCCACTTGTAATCAATCCAAGAGCGAACCACGCTTGGAGCGCTAAAAATGCGTACTTCCACCTTTGAGCTCCTTAATCTGATATTTGCATGTACCGATAACTCTTTGGATCACCACTTGATAGGTGAGATCAAAGGAACTTTTATATAGATACATTAGGCAAATCTGTTATGGAGTTGCTAACATATGGGGTTCCAAACGAACTATTAAAAACTTAATACGCTATTTTCCAACAAGTCAAATCAGATACTTTTTTCTAAACATCAAAACAAACAGTTTCTATCATAGTTTTTTGGTGACGTCATAGTTTTTTGGAGTCAAATAGCGCTCTTATACTCAGTTTTTCTGCAATAATAAATTTAAAAGCACGTTAAAATGGATGTGTTCAAAGACAAGTGACATTATTTTGCGACATTTTATTTTGTTAACTAATTTTTGATTTAGGAAAACACTCAATTGTACATTTTCTCCGTTTGTCATTGAAGCGAGAAAATGAAAACGGCGACCGCAAACGGACGGAAAATGAAACCAATCCAGTAGAGGCTGTAATTATAAACTTTGTTAATCACTGGAGGGCTTTTCGAGTAACGTATAGATATATACGTATTCGTAACGTAACGTGTTTCGCATGTGTTTTGTAGGATTTTTCATTAACCAGGCTTCCAAAAAAGGAGGAAGTAGTCAATTTGTCGCGATCTTTTTTTTATGTTTTCGACGATTATTCGAAGACACGACCTAATTGAAAAATTCTTTTTTGTTTCAATAGGTATACTGGTGAAGTGGTCCCATAGATTTTATCGAAATGATTTTTAGTTTTAAAAAAATATTTACCAGCAATTTGGGAAATGAGTTTGAATAAAGCTTATTTAATTTCGTATTTCCACAGACTAGATTTTTTAAACGAAATTCCTTTTCGCAGATTGCTGGTACGAGACTTTGTCAAGTTGCGTGCGTTACGTGTAACGCACTTGACTTAATTTTATTTTATAGGTAATTTTTAAGGTAATTTAAGGTAATTTTTCAAAACTGAAAACCGGCTTTACCCCCAAATTACACAACCGATGTTAATAAAATAAGCTAGTTTCTTTGGTCAAAAATAAATTGTTTGGCACTGTTAAAAGAATAAAATGTCACAAAATAATGTCACTTTTCATTGATCATATCCATTATCAACGTGATATAAGATTTAATAATGCGGAAAAACTGATATTAAGAGCGCTATTTGACTCTCAGAAATTATGACGTCATTCGTTTTTATTTTATACAAATCCCATAGAAAATGTTTGTTTTGACGTTTAAAAAAAAGTGTCTGATTTGATTTGTTGGAAACTTCTTTATTCTACGGGACTACCTGACAAGTTACCGCTTTCAAACAAAAAAAAAACCATTTTTCCATGTGTCTTTCTCGGTGAACATTCATAAAAAAAGATCGCGACGAATTTGATAACCCCCTTTTTTGGACGTCAGTTCAAAGTAGGTTTTTCTTCTTATTACGCGAAAAACCTGAATTTGTATAAAAAGCAATATTTTAAAAGCCGATACATTGTTCTATTCTGGTGTGAGAAAAATAAAAACTTGAATGAACCATGACGTCAATTAGCTGATCGTAAAAGTCAATCAAGAAAGGAACGTAATGTCAACGTTAAAGTTAACGATCTCCTGAATCAAACAAATCCAGTTCAAACAAGCCGGTGTTTAATTAAGGACTTTTATTCAAAGGCTTCCCGCATACACGAAGGGTTTTTCGAAGCTCTGCTCTGTGCTTACAGTTAAATATTAAGCGAAAAATCCACAAATTTCGTGCCTCATACGACTATCGAGCACTTTGGAAATGTATCTACGGAATTCGAGAAGAATGTCGTGTTGACTTTTTTCAAAAAGGTTAGGCTATAGGGCAAACCCTTAACCCGATCAACTTTGTTTTAGGCTCAAATGTAGCTGACTAAATTTTTCAGATGAGTTTTTCTTAAATTTTTAATTTAGTTCTTCGTTTCCAAAATATCCAGAGCAAAAACCAAAAATTCGCCAAAAATAGCTTTTTTTTTTCACTATTTCGGCAATATTTTTTTTTGTTTTTGACTATCTTGAATAAATCTTTTTGCACCTTACGCTTACAGCTCTTTTTAACTTTTTTTTAATATCATATTTTCATAACTATCCGAGATATAAGGAGAAAATTTTCCTGAAATCGGAGCTTACACTGGAGCGAACGAAAAGACATTTCCAATGTTAAAAATAGTAAATATAAGTAAAACTGGTTGATCAAAGTAGTGTTGCATACGTAGTAAAAAAAAAATTCTATGTCTATGGTTGCATACATACACATAAATAGAAGCAGTTGTTCATCCCAAATTGTGACTTGGCAATTCCAGGACCCATTTGGCTCATGTTCGAACTTAACAATTCTATTGGCGATATCAACACGAACATATAAATATATATTAACAAAAAAATAGGGTGTGTCAATTTGAATTCATCCAGTAAAATAGCTTTGAGAATATCGGGGTAATTTTCAAACGAACTGGGAATTGCTTTACCTCCACAGTTATGGACATCTATATCTGTGATTACATCTCATTTCAAAGACTGTCACAAATTAGAGATGGTAACAGATACAACGTCATATTAAACAATACATAAAATACGACGACATGTGATTTAGGCAATTATCGTTTTAGACGAGTTTCTTCATATGTTTGAAATTTATTCTGAGAATAAATGGCAAGATACTTGCGTTAAGATCAATTGCTTACAATAAATGACTAAGATTCAGCACATCTAGTACCAATTAATATTCTTGAGTTACACTTCTCTATAATTTTATTTTGTTTTTTGTAAGATTGGAGTGAAATTGAATAAGTCCAGTCATTCATTCATTCAAAGATGGAGATATTCTTCATTGTGATAATATTAAGATATTTTAATTTAAGATCCATTTTACGTGAGATTTGTTACGCAGAATAATATTATATTAGGTAAAATTGAGTTGTACTTATATGTGAAACTAGGTTTTTTGTAGCTTCGTTAGATATATACGCGCACACTTATACAAACTTAGACTCATTTCGCAAAACATGCTTTCTTTTTAACACTTTGTACTCGTGCTTCTGCTGTTGATTATACACGCTCAGTGATTTAGTGATCACCTTGCTTTACTGCTTGCGCATGTCTCTTCTTTTTTTCTTATATCTTCAACTTATGTATCTCTTCAAAGTTGGCGGTGTTTGAGCGAGTGTGCTGGGGTGCTATGCTCGAAATCCACGTAGTCTGTGCCGCTACTGTCAGGCCCTGGGAGGAACAAGAACGAGGTGCCATGCCGGCCGGACATCATTCTCATATCTTTAACTTACCTCTCCTCAGCTGACGATGTCTGGACGAGTGTACGTGGGTGCTGTGCTCCGAGTCTGCTTAGTCTCTGAGCACAGCCGCTCCTTTAAAGCCCCAGGGCGAGCTAGAACGTGATGATGGCCGGACAATTTAATTTCCTATACCTATGACTTACCTCTCCTCAGTTGACGGTGTCTAGGCGAGTGTGCGGGAGTGCTATGCTCGGAGTCCGCGTAGTCTGTACCACTACTATCAGGCCCTGGAGCGAGTGAGAACGTAGTACCAGCTGGACATCTTTCTCTGCTTTTGCTACGTTGCCAGCGACTCTGTTGAATAAAAAGATTGTTATTTAATTATGCAACTTTAGACATAATTTCAAACACAGTGGTACAAATGGTGAACGTATCCCAGAAGAGATCTTTTTCAGTCGACAAGAAGAAACAAGGCAGAAGTAGGTACAGAAGAACGGTATTACAATATCACACTAATATTATAAAGGTGAAAGATAGTGAGTGTGTCTGTATGTTTGTCACTTCTTTACGCGCGAACGGCTAAACTAAATAAAAATAAAATTTGATATGCAGAAAGCTGACACCCTGGATTAACACATAGGCTAATTTAGGCGCGGATAACACCGCGGGGCACAGCTAGTAATCTATTAATAGTCGGATAGGAAATTTCCTGTAAATTATAGTGAAATAAAATTATAGTAGGAAAAGTAGGTACACGATATTACGACCATAATAACTTTGTTTAGAAAAACGTCTTCAATTAATTTAAGAAATACATTTATCCTACATTGATTAAAAAGATTTGAGGTTTTTTTTTATGCTTTTAACTTTGGGGCTCCAGCGTTCGAACATACCGACTTATTTTAACTATGATCAAACATTTCAAATGAAAAAGGAAATTTGCTCGTTCAACATCAAACCCAGCTTCGCAAATGAAAATACCTCGGTATTTAGAATTTTCAGGCTTTGATTCCGAGAGTCAATATTTTCCCCCATTTCACTAGGTTTATTTTCCCGTTAGGCCCATTCAATTAATTCCTCATGAATATTGAATGGTATTTTGATATGTAATGGATGTGTAGGAGTTAATGAAAATAGTTTATTTCTTTTTGATTACGGCAATTGTATGTTTATAATAACGTTGAAGTTTAGCCTATTTTAGGAAAATATTTTTTTTGAAGAATGAATATAAATTATGAACGAATTTCGTAATTGGTTTGTATTAAATTAACAAGTGGTCGTTGAAGTAGTAAGTAGATTTAGTTCATTCTCCTTCTTAGACTGTTTTGGGAAACTAGGGGATGCAGTTTCAGGGTTTATTTTTGTCTCTTAAGACTAAATGTAGTTATACTTTACCTAAAAGGAGGCGCTACCTTGTGCGTTTTTCTTGGTAGCTTCTTTGAATTTGAATTGACAAGAATTGGCTCCTCCTCACCTCGTTACGGTGAGGTTTTCCTAAATCTCTTTTCTTGGTCTTGAAGGGCTTGAGGCGCAAGATTATTTATTACCTATTTAGAGTGACCAACGAAGATTCTCGGAACGAAGTGACTCACATAATATTGATTAAATTTAACATATCAAGTTCATATAATCTCATAGTATATCGTGTATTTTTTTAATTAACTGCAAATATATAAAAAAAAACTAGCAAAACAGTTGTCCGCTTGTGAGTATCTGCACCTCGCCACTACGTTGGTTAAGTTGACACACGCGTTTGGGCAATACGAGCGTACAAAGCGACTGTTCGTTAATAATCCCACCAAAAACATTTTCATGTAAAAATGTTGCCAAGACGAGTCTACATAGCTTACCATGTGAAAAAGTGGCCAGATCTCATCACTTTTTCACATGGTAAGCTATGTACACTCGTTTTGGCAACATTTTCACATGAAAATGTTTGTAGTAGGATTTCATTTCTTTTTGTAAGTTGGTAATGGACTTTTTTGAGTTTAAAAATAATAGTTATTACTGCATAATTATGTAGTTAGTATAAATGTAGTGCAAGTCTCATACAAACTTTCACCTCCTATTCCGAGGGGATAGGTTAGGTTTGGTTTTTTATTTTTTTTGTTGTCTTTGTAGCTTACGTATCAAATTTTAGCGTTCTAGGACTTCAGGAAGTACGTTAAGAGTTTTGGTGATCAGTGAGTGAATCAGTGACGAAATCAGGGGTTTTTAGACATTAATAAAATCTAAAGTGTAGTGTAAATAGCTACGATTTCCAAACTTTGTATGTATAATGGTTGCACTAGTGTCATTATATCTTGAAATTAACTATTTAGCATTATCCAAACCAAAGTTATTAGAGTTCAAAAAAATGACAAAACGTTTCGAGAAAAGGTAGGTAGTGCCCTTGCGCTCCGCTTGGCTCGTCTTGGCGGGGGCACTCCTATGCCTCCAGATTTAAGTACACATACAAGGATTCCAAAGAACTGGCGTGGAAATAATGGGAACCATGCTGAAACTGAATAAGTTTTTTGAAAAAAAATCATTTCTTGTACAAGCCTTTTTTATTGTATGACCAAAGTACTTATCAAGACAAATGAAATAAGACCAAACTCGATTGTGTTGGGTTGTTTCATAACTGAGTTCTATCGACCACCATCTGTCTGCGTGATCAGACCCTGTTAAGAGTTTTAAGTTATGAATTTAAAATGGCATTGGCCGCCAGCAATATTAAAAAAAAAAAAATATAAAAAAAAAAAAAATGGAACGCAGTGGCATTTTATCCCCCCTCGCGCCCCTAATTTCGGAGGTTTATGGGAGGCCGGAATAAAGTCTACCAAATATCACTTGAAACGAGTGATTGGAAACTCCACATTGACATTTGAGGAAATGAGTACAGTCTTGGCGCAAATTGAGGCTTGCCTAAATTCAAGACCAATGTCATATGTGGAGGATCCAAATGAACTTATGGTATTAACCCCAGGACATTTTTTGGTTGGAGAACCACTTGTGTTGGCTCCTGATCACAATTATGTACAGTTGAATATTGAAACTTTACGTCGTTGGCAACTGACACAGAGAATGGTGCAAGATTTCTGGCGTCGCTGGTCTCAGGATTACTTAAATCAGTTTCTGCAGCGCTATAAGTGGTGTAATTATGAACCTGAACCAGCGGTAGGTAATGTAGTGCTTGTAAAGGAGGATGATGTGCCTCCAGGTAGATGGCTTTTAGGAAAGGTGGAGCACAAACATCCTGGTCCTGATGGGATAACAAGAGTAGTTACCATACGTACCCAAAATAATGTTATTAAAAGGCCTACATCTAAAACATGTGTATTACCTGTAACATCCTAACTTTGTTTATAATAAGAGGAGGATTTATATAGTTTTAATAAACAGCAATACGTTCATTTTGATAACTGTGGCAGTGCTAGTGCAATTGTAAACTTTAATTTTAAGCTAGGAATTTGTTTATGTTAAGTATTTAAAACAAAACAGCTACAGTTAAAGCTTGGGCGCTTGAGCCTTTATTTCTATTTTATAAAAAGAAAAATTGTTTGAGTAATTTTTTTTATATTGTAATTAATTGTGAATCCATGCACTTTTGTTCACATTTTTGCATGGCGGGCGGTATTGAAGGACATTCCTTAGTATGTCCTTGGCGGGCGGAATGTTAAGAGTTTTAAGTTATGAATTTAAAATGGCATTGGCCGCCAGCAATATTAAAAAAAATAAAGTGACGTTTACATGTCAAATGTCAAAAATGACAAGAAGACGTTTCCCGCCAATTCTATTGTAAAAAAGAAAAGAATTTCGCTCATGTAATTTTTGTTTTATCGGAAAATAAATTCCAAATTTATCTTGTAGCCACTACACATTGTTTTATTTCACTTTTTAACTACGAACATCAGTAAAATGTTCAGACCCTAAATATCGTCTCCCATAAATAAAGATAAATCAAACGAGACCTACTCGATAAGTTTATGTTGTTTTATAACTGAGTTCCGTCGAATATCTCCCAGCTCCATCATCACAACAGCTCATCGACTTCATAATATTGTATTGTCATCCGACTTACACAAGCACAATACAAAATTTCAGCTAAATCGGTTGAGGATAACTGGTTGAAAATTGAGTTCAAAGATTCCGCCCGAACAAACATACTTACCTACGTACATACATACATTGCAAGTTAAATAAAAACTTGTAAAAAGTTAGGCATTAGGGATCCAAGTGTGGATCCGGTAAGGACAGATCTGAGGTAGGGGAAGCGAAATATGATTATCCTTCTGGCGGTAAGAAAGAAAGAAAGAAAGAAAGAAAAATAGTTTATTTGGCTACATAATATAAAAAATTGGATACATAATGGTAAACGTGTAAAACCGCCACTGGATCGTGACTCGTATTGCAGAAACGTGTGTAGCCTACAGGAATCCATGCTAGAGACTGGCAATCTGAAGTTTTCTTTGCTATTTGCATTTTAATACGTGTTCATGTCCAGAATAAGTTGTTTGTAAACTTGTACCAATACAAATAAAAATTCTGGAAGTGAACCTCTGAACATAAACTTATTCCCTACAGACTTACTTGGTTTTAACTTTTAAAAGTAGGGTTCGAAATATTTTGGAATAAATAGCTGAATACTATACCTATGTAATAGCCATTGTATGTGATATTAGATAAGTTGTAGATGAATATTATCTACATTTAAATACTTTATACTCAACTAGCTGTGCCCGCGGAATTCGCTCCCCGTAGGAATTTCAGGATAAACACTATCCTTACCCGGGTCTCAACCTATATCCATACCAAAACTCATCTAAATCGGTCCAACCGTTATTGAGTTATAAATAGTGTAATTAACACGACTTTAAATAGTACCCAAAAAATATAATAAGAATATTAAAAAGGAGGATCAATGGCTTATACGTGCGTATATCACTTGTGTTCACCCATCCAAGTGCGGATGTCGCTTTACAAAATTCAAATTTCAATTCAGTAACAAGACCTTTACATTTACATTACATGTTGTGTATAGGTATATTAAAATCTTGTTTATTTTTAAAGAAAAGCTACCGATAACGGTGCTTCACAACAACGACCATTACTGAGAAGAAACGCCGAAAAAAACCCATTATTACTTGCGAAAGCTCTAGTAATGTGCATTACCGCCAGACCACTGAGCTCTCAGCCGATAAACCTTATCTTTAGGACATAACATTACCCAGTTGTTTTTACCGTGTGGTTTCTGACAGAGTAGAACAGGGCCACTCCAAGTCCTCCCGTGGATGTCGTAGAAGGCAACATAGGAAATACAAGGTAAACAAAGCTTATATAAACATCAATAAGACCTCTCCAACCCGTATAGCCAAGCAGCGAAGAGAGTGTAAGCCAAAGTCCTCTGGCTGCTCTGGCCAAGTATGGTTGTGGTAGTATAAAGAGGGTCGTGCTTCTGCAGTGTAGAAAAATGCCTGATGATGACGATGATTATTTCATAGTTCATTGATCCAACGCAACTAACCACTTTACTATATTCAACAGACCGTCTAGGAAACACTAATTTTTCAAAATTTTCAACTATAAACCCTTTAGATTAAGATTTAAAGTACTTTACGGGACTTCCGTGCAACAAAGTTATTTAGTTTTGCACTATATTTGTATGTCATTAGGGTTGAAAATTAAAATTGCTTTTCCGTTCAAACTGGGAGTTAGTAGGTCATGTTTTCTTTGGATCTTTATTATTAATAACTCGGCAGTAGTTTCTGTGCTTGTGCTTTTGACCTTTTTTCCCGATTTCAAAAAAGGAGATTGTCCATTCGGTTGTTCCCCGATTACTCGTAAGATGTTTTTAAATGTCTTTCCTTATTTATTATATATTAGAATTTTCTTTTCGTGTAATTTTTAGCGCTTTTGCGTAATATGAACAATTACTAGTGGCTCAGTGATTTCTAGACCTCACAATTCTGTTTCAGAAAAATATTACTGTATATTTTTTAAATGCTCTGTCTGCCCCATTAGGGATAAAGACGTGATAGTATGTATGTATGTATGTATATTTTTTAAAGATTCCAACAGTTTTACTAAAAAAATCTAAAAACTGAATTGCCAAGAAATTTCACGAGAATCAGTTAAGAAATGCGACCTGTAGGCGAGAACAGTCAGAAATCTGGACATCCGGACACCGAAATTCGAACACTAAAGAATTTTTACCGAAGCAAACACGGAGAGGCTTCGCTCGTTCAGTAAAAACACAAAACACTTAACCTGTCCACTAGTTTCAAGAGGATAGCGATCTATTCTCGTTTAGTATTCTTTTTGTACCTTTTCTCTTTTAAACCGACTTCCAAAAAAGGAGGAGTTAACAATTCGTCGCGATCTTTTTTTTGTTTATGTTTACCGATTATTCAAAGACGCCTAGACCGATTAAAATAACCTATTTCGTTTTAAGGGGCATACTTGTCAGTTGGTTCTAAAGAAATGTTACCAAAATCGGTTGACTAGATTGGGGGTGAAGTCAGATTTTAGTTTTGAAAAAATATAACAATAAACGGCAAACAAACCAAAATATAATCATTTGTTAACTCAAAACACTTGAAATGTGATCCTTTAGAAATTTCATCAAAATCAGTTGAGTAGTTTGGAGGTGAAGTCGGTTTTTACTTTTGAAAAAATATTACAATAAAGGGCAAACAAACCAAAATATAACCATTTGTTTATACAAAACAAAGCTATTGTAACCAGCGCATTCAATAAAGTTCTATTTCAATTTTAAATGCAATTGGTATCGGAAAACGTAACTAAAATATTCAAAAACGGGGCGTGTGTTGTGATCTGCATTTTAATTGCTTTCTCGACCGGAATGACTGGGGACTGAAATATCGTGTAATGAAACTGAGGGATCGACTTTTATGGATTTTTACTGGGCTGGAAAAGGGACGTAGGCCGACCTATATCCTTACTTCATTCATGCGGCCTGCCTGTGTTAGTTGATAGGGTTAAAAACAGGTGCCTAGGTATTTGTACTGTCGGCTAATCGGGCTAGTGGTGATTGTGTTTTTCCTACAGATTTGTCTTGGACTATTATATTTGACTAGTATAATTGATTTCTAATAGGTAATGTATTTTATTTTATCATCATCAGGTTTTTTTAGCCTCCACTGAAGGAGCACGGCCCTCTCTGTACTACTATAAATAGCCATATTTGGTCAGAGCAGCCAGAGAATTTGGTCTACACTCTCCACGCTGGCCAGACGAATTGGAGAGGTCTTATGATGTTTGAAAACTTTTTTTATCTTAAATTTTCTAAGTCGCCTTATTCGACATCCACGAGAAGACTTAGAGTAATCCTACTCTGCCGGATACCACACGGCATTTTTTTACTTCATAATTATATAAATTTTAACAAATATCAAACACAATGTAAATCCTATTCTATCCTATCCTACTAATATTATAAATGCGAAAGTGAGTTTGTATATTTATTTGTTTGTTTGTTTGTTAACTTTTCACGCTTAAACTACAGAACCGATTTGGATGAAATTTGGTATGGATATAGTTTGAAACTCGGGGAAGGACATAGGGTACTATTTATCACGAATTTCCCACGGGGAGCGAAGCCCGCGGGCACAGCTAGTCCTACTAATATTATAAATGCGAAAGTAAGTTTGTGTATTTGTTTGTTTGTTTTTTACCTCTTCGCGCTTAAACTATTGAACCGATTTGGATGAAATTTGGTATGGATATAGTTTGAAACTCAGGGAATGACATCGGGTACTATTTATCCCGAAATTACCACGGGGAGCGAAGCCCGCTAGCTAAGCTAGTATGAATATGAAATAAATAAAATTGAATTGGCGGTCGAGTAAACTGGACTTTAGGATATTAAAATGAAACTAGAGGTCGACTTTTATGGATTTTTACTGGCCTGGAAAAGGGACGAATACCGACCTTTATCCTTACTTTTCATGCGCCCTGCCTGGAAGTAAATAGGGTTATAGACAGGTACCTATTGTACTCTCAGCCAATCAGGCCTGAAAAGAAACTTTTTATATTATTATTTTCGCGTGTATTCCTCCGTGTGAAATCTTGCCTGCTTTGGAGGGTGCTTACGTAAAGCCGTGGCACAGAATTAATAATAGTATTACATACATGGCCGTGGGTCTCGGTTGGCCACTTATACTCAAAACAAGCAAGCACGAGTTCCGTAAAAAAATTTAAGCGCATATATTCTGTTTCTAGTGGACAAGGACCTAAACCTGCGTCAGATTTTTGAAGCTGCATCTGACATTTTTAGCATTACGGCTGCCATACAATAATCACAGCCTAGACATTGGCTTGTCCTCGACAACAAGTTTTTCGACTTTATGTCCTCATACTTTTGGCCAATCGGAAACTACACTACAAATACTACCGTAGTAGGGATGCACGGAAAGCATTTTTTGAGATTGGAAAAATCCATTAATTTCGCGACACGGTTACCGACACCAATTTTTCACTTCGGTTAACATACCCGATGTGCCATTGTGTTTTTTAATACTTAATGTTGCTTTTTTGCAAGGATGGAAACAAAAACTTTTAATAATACAAATTGCTTTTTAAAGCGAAAGTGACATTTGGAAACTTACTTATTTGAATCAAAAATACAACTTCTAACAAATACTTGTGTATGTCTAGCTACTGCTTTAGAGCAAAGATTTAAAATAAACAAGTAGTGCCTTAGAGAAATCCCTTATCAAAAAGACAAATACGTAACCTGTGCAAGATAGAGAAGCTTTTATCCTAAAAGCGAAACTTGGAATGGAAAACTTACACGGTTGTCGGTTTTTTCTGAAGTTTCGATTTGGAAGTTTTAGCGGAAGTTATATCGTTTGTCTTTAAGGTCTGCCTGCTAACTGATGAATAGGACCTTTAATATCTGTTACTACTGTTTTCGGCACATTTTTAAGTTACATAATTTATTTATTTTTTGATGTGAAGCTTGGAGTCTTACCCTGAATAGAGACAACAAGTTGCTAGTAGCCAAGAAAAAAACTAAGTGTAATGGAACACTCGGTTGGCATAAAGGTACAAAAATTGAAGCCACTAAAACAACTTCAAAAAATTCCAGCCCTAGAAAAGTTTATGACGGAAGAGAGTAACGGAAAAATCGTACACTTTTTTTGTGTAGCCCTCATCCGCCAAGTCTTCGCCCGAAAAGGAACTTCCTCCTTCGTAAATAATTCTGGGACCAACGCAAAGGCAACACGGGAGTAATAGAATTAGAAGGAATCAGGAGATTAAATTCTGTCTTAGGTATATCTTGTATCTGTTATTTAGACGCCAACTTTCTTGTCTGTTTTCTTTTCCTAGAGGTTGAAATGGAGAAAATGCTTTAAATCATAAAGCATTAAATCCACCTATTGTAGCTTTTGGCTCAATAAGAATTAAATTTTTAAATAAAATTAAAGATCTAGTTAGTATGCTAATCAAATATCATCGGTGAAACGAAAGCAGCTAGACTTCGCTGATTCGGTCACGTAGAAAGAATGGGAGAGGATCAGGCGTTGAAACGAGCCTACTTGAGTCGGCAGACTAGCCGCCCTACGATTAATCGCCCTAGGTACAGATGAGCCGACGAGGTACAGAAAGACTCGACGCGATGCCATAATATAAGTATTACAAAGAAAACGAAATCTCCTAAGGTCCCGCGCAATATTCGTCTCCGTTTCCCGTTCCTACACCTCTCTCTGTTCTCGCCTTTTCAAGTGTGTTGAGGGACGAACACGCACACATTAACGTGTGCACGTATATATAGTTTCGTTTGTAGTAGGCATGAATGATATTCTCCACTTCTTTGAAGTGCCATACTTGTGGCAGTACCTCGGAGTTGAAGACTGGCTGCAACACTTACAAGACTGCAAGAAATGCCCTCATCTAGTATCGGAATCCAAGATCCAGTTTGCCGCTACCGTAGTAAGTACTACATTATTTACATATTTAGATCTTTTAGTCTCCACTACAGTACTACCACAGCCATTACTTGACCAAAGCAGCCAAAGGGTTTAGCCTACACTCACCTCGCTGGTCAGACGGGTTGGACAGGTCTCATTGATGTTTCTAAGCTTTGTTTAGCTTGTATTTCTCAAGTCATCTTTAATACGACATGCACGGGAAGACTTGGAGTGGTTCTATTCTACTCTACCGAAAACTATACAGCGATAGTAACTAATATTAGTAAGTAAACTGTAAAGTTACGATCGATCGAACTGTGTGGTACGAGGCGGCGCCCAAAGCGCTCGTACACTCAAATTAATTATACGATTCCTCGGAAAAATGAATCATTTTAAATTAATGAATATCGTGTGTCGTGAAAACGTGGGTGCGTTGAACTGTGGTCGTTTTTGTCGTTCCGTTTTCGCAAACCTCGTACGTAGATTAATTTATATACCTACCTTATTCTAGGGTTTTATTTTATTACTATTACTATGCCACGTACCTATATTTTAATTAACCTGTCATCTGTGAACAGACCGGAATCCAGTCGGCATCCATTGTTTTACTAATGTGTCTGGTGTTTTGCACAGACAACAGGTTAATAAAACGCAATCAACTTGAGCCTCTAAATTTCCCTTCCACTTTGCAAAATTATAATATTTTAAACAGTATCATATCTAGACATTGATCTTCGTTGTTTTTGATTTCTAAAATAAACGTGTACGTAAAGTACCTACCGTCATAATTTCTAATACAACATCCTTAACGTTTCTCTCAGCCCAGATGTAGATTAATATCGAGTTTATTAGTTTAGGGTCGGCGACCAGACATGTAACACGATCATTAACTGAAATAACCTTTGTAACAAAAGAACTCACTTGTGTAGTAGGTTAAGAGAGTACGAAAACAAATAATTATTTTACAAAAAACAAGCTTCTATCTATAGAAACTAGAAAAAGTAAGTAATAAAACTAAAAAGTTTAAAGTGCTTTCAAAACGAATCAATCGAGGCCAAACTCGGTAGTATGTCCTTTTATCATAGAGATGTCGTGACCAGCTTCCAGCTTCATCATCAGAACAGCTCCCTCCATGTCATTATGATGACATGGAGGGAGCTGTTCTGATGATGAAGATGAATACTATGGTATTGCATTGTCACGCAATATACGAATGCATGCAAAATTTCAGCTCAAACGGAAACCGGACGGTCAAATTTATCTTGCAAGAGTTAATTACATACAGACAGACATCGGGACAGGCTTAAAAGCTTGTAATTAAATATCATGACCAACAATGAATCTATCCGCTGTGTTGTAGAAGGCGACTTAGGAAATACAAGCTAAAAAAGCTTATTAACATCTATGAGACCTCTCCAACCCATCTGGCCAGCGAGGAGAGTGTAGGCCAAGTCCTCTGGCTGCTCTGACTAAATATAGCTCTAGTAGCACAAAGGGTCGTACTCCTGCAGTAGAGAAAGTAAGAGTGAAAAAGTGATGAGATGAGATGAGATGACAACAATAACTAAATTCTTACCTTTAAATTGGTGAAGAAATGCTGAGTCCTATGCACTACAGACAGTGGTGTGTGATGGTGAGCCGACCGCGCCCGCGGGGGAGGGGACTGCTGCGCGGGGGGGGCGCATGACAGCTCGGATGCTGACTTCGACAGCCTCCCGCTTAGTGCTTCCGATCGCTCTGGAAAAATAACATTTAATTTGAAACTAATTTTCAAAAGTTTACGAACCGATAGCCGATGGGGCACAAAGATTCTTGAATGGCGACCACGTACTACACCCACCTAAAAAGTGATCTGACGACCTGACCAAGTCGCTGGAAAGCGCTGAATGGAAGCCGCTCTAGATCGATCATTTTGGAAATCCTTGGGAGAGGCCTATGTCCAGCAGTGGACGTTATGCGGCTTAAATGATTATTTTCAAGTGTATATTTTGGAGGTAGGGGGGAGAGTGTGACAGTTGATGCTGACTTGTATACAGGCTGACTTGTAAATCGCCTTGCATACTAAAAGGTGCACGGTAATCGATACTTGTTCCAAATATATATAAAAAATAGGTGCTGAAAATATTTTTTTTGTTTTTCGTGTGTGTTATTGGCCCACACTTGTGTCAGATTTTTCAGGCTGCATAAAGGCATCTGACATAGCTTGACGACTGCCATGCAATAATGACAGCCGGGACCAACGGCTGATACGTGCCTTCCGAAGCACGGAGGAGCTCGAGAAATTTTTATGCCACTTGTGGTCACCCATCCAAGTGCGGACCACGAGCTGAGGTAGATAGTAAGAGAAGCGCTTGGCGAGCGCGTAGCGAGCGCGCAATCCCAAAGATTCCAAGATTTGCACAATCATTTGATTAGTTTAAAAGAAGTATTAGAAACTTAGAATGTACCAGCTGCTTCTCTTCCCAGGTAGATCGTATAAGCCGATCGAGGGAATGGGCGAGATTTGAATCATGATAATAGGCGATGCCGCTAGCAACCCATCACTATTTTGATTCCTTTTCCATCTTAACGCCCACCATCACGCTAAGCGAGGCCTTTGGGTCTTACGGCCCCGGGCTCTGTCTGCCCCGTCAGGTTTATAGACGTGAAAATGTATCTGCATCTGTATATTTGATTCGTTTTATCTTTGTAATTAATAAGTATTTTGTTGGTTTTATATTTTATGATAGTTCGTGTAATCATGGCTTATAAAATCCTTGAATATGACGCGTGACTTACCAGTCAGCCTGTTTTGACATACAGCCTGTCACCAACTGCTTCCGACCCCTCTAAATCAAAACTATTAAATTTTGGAAGTACAGAGGAGGAGACTTCTGATAACGATGCCAACTTGGACTGTTTACCTAAAATTAGATTTTTTTATTTTCTGCAAAAAGACTTAGTGTGAAATTATTATTGTTTTGTCAGTATATACTGGTGGGAAATAAACACAAGCTCTAGACAGATGTCGAAGCAGACAAGATTAATAAGACCCTAAACGAAAGCTGTGGGAACCGAAGCATCTGTTTCGTGTATTAATTATCACATCCTAAAGGGAAACAGTAGTTACTTTTTATAGTTAATTTTTCTTTCACTTAATTACACTAACACATCTGTTACGGCCACTGGCAGAATTACGGTACGATGCGATGCGGAGCGGCCTAAAACGACGTCATTCATGTACACACAACTAACGACCATCTTGCGCGGATACTGATCATTGATTTTATATTGTAAACTAGAGGCAGCGCGCGGCTTCGCCCGCGTTAGCCACGCGAGTGAAGTCGCGGGCGTGATGCAATTTAGCCTATAGCCTTCCTCGATAAACGACCTATCTAATACCGAAAGAATTTTTCAAATCGGACCAGTGGTTCCTGATATTAGCGCGTTCAAACAAACAAACAAACTCTTCAGCTTTATATATAAGTATGGATTAATCAAATAAATAACATACATCCATACAGCGCCTATTTCAAATCTACAGTCCATACAAAACCCAGCAGCATCAACTCAAACAACATCTTTATCCCTAGTGGTAGTAGTCTAAGGCCTCAAGACCCAGAGAAAGTTGGGTTGCTACTTGCTAGCCGCGACCTCTATTGACATAATTCAGATCTCGATTTTCTTATTATAAATGTCGTACCTCTATATTTATATTTTAAATGGGTGGAGCAGTGGACCCCGGATAATTCAGGTAGCCCCTTTTTATGAAAATGTATATTCAGAAAGATTTTAATCTTTCCAATTTATTTTAATGTTACTTTTTTTAGTTTAAGAGACAATTCAAGATTCTCATTGTTCAAGAAAGAGCCGACCCAGGTTCTCGTTGTTCTACTATATTAGTCCGTTTAATTTTATCTTGGTTTATCAACGGTGCCGTGGCACAGGGATTGGTCTTTAGACGACCAAGCTCTTTTGACCCGTAAAGACCCGGACGGCATTTATAAATGCCCACGTTCATTGTCTTTCTATTGTGTCTGGTATTGGCGGTTGCGAATGGGTTAACTGAGCTATCTTTGTGTTTAACGTCGCACGCAGAACTTCATAAGCTTAAATAGGTCAATAGACACTTTAAACAATTTGTTACATAGACCTTCAATATTTAAACTTCGATAACCTTGTGTCAATATTGGCGATGGGTTTTCGATGTAAATTGAGAAAACTCACTTTGTGATCGGTCTTAACAACTTATGCAAAGTCAATTTATTCTGTCGAAACTTGCAGGTTCAAAATGATGACGAGGGTTTTTACATTGTTAATGCATGTAAAGTCTATATGAACGAAATATTAAATAGCGATGATTTTAAATTAGGTATACAACGAGGTATTTTTAAAAAAAAGATTTAAAAAAAGAATTGTGTACACAGATTTGTCGAAGTTTATGAAACATCTTGTTTGTGCTTAGGCTAAAACGGGGCAGCATTTAAAATAAATTGTTTAATCTTAAATGTGATGATAATTAACACTTTGCAAATTGTCAAACATAAGCCAAAATTCAATATAAACTTTCATCATAAAAATGTTGAAGGTTAAACAAAATGTGTGCCTGAAAAGTTTCAACTTAATTAGTCTGGAAAGGCCACAATTAAATTTAGCTGAGTCGAAAAAATTATTATTAATCCCTTTTCATTAAGAGTAAATTGAAAGTACAATTACGATCCTACACATCTCACCTACACCAATCTCATCAAAAATTTTGCTCAATTCCACGCCCATCCGCTTATGAGGTAAAGAAGTTTTTCGTCAATGTTGATAAAACTCTAGCGGGAAAAATACGACCTACAAAGTTGCCACATCCACCGACTCACTCACTTTCATCAACCGCTCCTGTATATTTTCTGTTTCTTTTTACAGTTGACTATGATGATACGATTATAAGAAATCTGCGGAGTGACTGCGACGTTTGATGGGATCACATTTTTTCTACTATTCTTCAATCTTCCTGAGAAGTCTTTACTTCTCTTCCTACCCACATCTGTCTACTATCTCTTAACTCTGTCCATTCCCACAAAAAAGACAATTGTGCATCCGATCTATAAGAATGGGGATAGAGATGCAATAAACAAGTATCGACAAATATCAGTTCTTCTAGCAATTTCCAAAACACTAAAAAAGGTACAAATAACCAACCCACAATTATGAGGTAATAAAAAGAAAATAAAACAAGCAAAAATGTAATAAAGACTCATCGTAAAAATGTTAAAGGTTAAATAAAATGAGTGCCTGAAAAGTTTTAAGTTAATTAGTCTGGAAAGGCCACAATTAAATGAAGCTGAGTCGACAAGATTATTATTAACCCTATTCTTTAAAAGTAAATAGAATTGAGGGTACAAGTACGGCTTTAGACAAATGTTCTCAAATGATCGTATTGTAGAATAGATAAAGGCGAAATGGCAGAACTCGGCAGAAGTGGTGCAGTTTGAAATGGATTGTTTAAAGGTAAATATGGTGATGATTGGCTATTTGATTCCCAACAATCTCTGGGAGAAACCTTTAAATTATTTTATGAACAACCGTTGTAAGTAATTGCGAGTCTAGTTTTTATACGAGTTTTCGCCAAAAGTGGTTACTTTTGGCGGACTATTAACAATAGTTTCAGCGGACGTACATGGACTGATTTAAAGGTCTTGCTGGAATTATTGAAGGTCAATTCGTTGATTGTCATCGGTTTGTTTTGAATGAGTGCGCCACTTATGCTGGGTTCTGCTATCATTTCACCTCAAATACAAACTGTATATAATATAGATATATTAAAACATTTAACATAAACATATATAAGTATACAATACAATACAAATACTCTTTATTGCACCATAAACAAAAGGAAATACAAAACAGAAAAAAAAATAAGACAGAATTATGATACAAAGGCGGATTTATCGCATAGCAATCTCTTTCAGTACCTATATTAAAATATTTTAATTGCATGCATATAATCTAATAACATAGAAGCAAGAACAAGGGCAAGGCAATGTCACACGTTATAATCTCATTAATTATTCATTCTACACAAAACTTTTATTATATTCATACGTGGAAAGATGTAACAGTTATCCAGAAAATACAGAAGTTGGGCGGTGCCCTGTCGCGTGAAGCTTTGAAGCTATGCAACACGCAATATCATTATTATCCATACTTATAGTCATGTTACAGAACAGCTTAACGGAATCCCTTAATGTACTTTGCAATTTTGCATTGCATGATTTTTTTAAATACCAGTAAGTAAGTAATTGCGCAAGGTGTGCCGACGTTTAATAAGGAAATGAAAAGCAAGAGCGAGTTGGTCTCGCGTACGAAGGGTTCCGTTCGTTTATTTATAACTAGCTGTGCCCGCGAGCTTCGCTCCCTGTGGCAATTTGGGGATAAAAACTATCCTATGTCCTTCCCTGGGTATAAAACTCTATCCATATCAAATTTCATATAAATAGGTTCAGTTGTTCTTCTTCTTCTTATCGTGTGTTAGTACTACTAACACTAGTGTCAGAGTTTTTAAACCGCCTTAAAGGCCTCTGACATGGTTTAAGGTAACGACCAATGTCAAGGACAGTGACCGGGACCGACGGCTTAACGTGCCCTCCGAAGCACGGTTCAGTTGTTGAAGCTACCGCTTCAAACAAACAAATTTACAAACTCACTTTCGCATTTTTAATATTAATAAGGATAAAGATAAAATATCGCGTGTGTTGTATGGGAGCCCCTTTTAAATATTTATTCAATTTTAATGTAATTTTTATTTTATTTGTACGGAATCACTTTTGACCCAGTCATATACAAATTAACAAACATTACCAAATTGGTCTCAGCTCAGCATTTTGTCAAATAACACGGTTGCAAACGCTAGTTTAATTACTTTCATCAAATAAATTAAACGACACAGTAACGGTGAAAATTGCATGGCTTCCATTCCGTACTTAAAATAGAGCAATTAACATAATGCTGTGGTTATAAAACTAACTTTGCCCACATTACTGTAATTGCTGACATTATTTTAACCTCTATACGTAAATTTAATCGTATTTACGTTGTCTATATGGTCAGCAAGGGTTAATTTGAGTGTATTTGTTTGTTTGTTTGTAATAACTTTATTATTCTATGAAAAATACACAATAATATTAAATAACAATAGAATACATAGGTTTCATTGTCGCAGGGTGTCATTTCACTTGACTCAAGATATCACCATCATCATCATTATCAGGTCTTTTTGTCTCCACTGCAGGAAACTTCTCTGTACTACCAGAGCCATACTTGGCCAGAGCAGTCAGAGGACTTTTGTCTACACTCTCCCATTCTCTGCGCTGGCCAGACGGGTTGGAGAGGTCTCAAAGATGTTTATAAACTTTGTTGAGCTTTTATTTCCTAAGTCGCCTTCTACGACATCCACGGGAGGACTTGGAGTGACCCTATTCTACTCTGCCGAAAACCACACGACAAACTCAGGATATAATTAGAGACAAATAAGATGTTTTTATTTTTTATACACGCCTAATTATAGAGTACTTATGTGTGTGTGTACGTTTGTACTTCTTCACGTGCAAACGGCAGTTGGAAGCCCCAACTTGTCTAGAATAAGTAGGTACATAGCTTGTATGAATAACAGCAAACAGTGCAATTGAACCCACGCATAACCTTGTTCTAGTGGCCATTGTTACCCCTGTTATTAACCGTGACGCGGTAACATTGTCCGGCAGTCGTAAACGTAGGACAACCACCAACAAGGTAGTCTGACGACCTGACCAAGATCGCTGGGAGGCGCTGGATGCTAGCCGCTTTAGATCGGGCATTTTTGATATTGGGAGAGGCCTATGTCCAGCAGTGACGTTATGCGGCTGAAATGATTGTATGGATATCAGCAAACAGTGCAATTGAACCCTCGTATAACCTTGTTCTAGTGGCCATTGTTACCTCTGTTATTAACCGTGACGCGGCAACATTGTCCAGCAGTCGTAAACACGCGGACGACATTGCGTGTACACTCACACACGACAGGGCGCCGCCCACAAATTGTTATGTTGAAGCACAGAATAAGTATTCACGTCACGTACAGAAGTCTTACTCAACAAAGGTTTTGAAGAAATATCTATTCAATGTCATTAGCGATACGGTTTAATTTAGCTCGCGTCAGAATCGGACACGTTTTCGTTTAGATACCTAGAAGTGCATTGCAAGGCAATTTCATTTTATAACATACGATTCATGTCACTGAATTTACCACTCCATAGTGGTCGCAGCGCGCATTGTAATAAGGTATATTTTTTATGTGAAGTATGTCTCAAGATGGTTGCAGAAACGTGTAAGTGGGCATCTAGCGATATAAAACCCTAGATCGTGCTTTCCGTGATAAAAAATGTTTACTACATACGAGTACCTATTGAGTTTTTCTTTAACATTTTCAATCCGCTAGTATAAAACAAGTCAAATCAGACACTTTTAACTATACGTCAAAAACAAACATTTTCTATGATATTTGTATGAAATATAGACTAATGACTTCATAATTTCTTAGAGTCAAATCAGCTTCTCTGCAATTATAAATCTAAAATCACCTTGAAAATGGATATGATCATTTACATTATCTTATGACATTTTATTTTCTGAACAGTACCAAAAAATTTATTTTTGACCCAGGAAATATGAATTTAATGACGGACTAAATAAATTAGTACATTTTTGACTTAGTCCACACCCTTATTCAATTATTATTGTTTCTCGTACGGTCTTGTTCTAACAACTATTGCTTTGGTATCTCGCTAACAATGTCCAGCGATAATAAACGTGCTGACGACATTGCGCGCATACTTTCACGCAACAAGTCGCCACCCACAAATTGCTATGTCGACTGTACCGTTAAAAAGAACACGGCTGATTTTGCCAACTCTACTTTAACAACCGTACTTTGCCCAGGGGAATTAACGTGAACATACTTACCTTTTTTATTTTACACGGCATGTGGGTATTAATACAGGTTAAACGCAATGTAATAATTCTGTAACATACATACAAGATCCCAGCGGGTTCAATAGGAAAATTTATTCATATTTAATGAAATGACGTGGGATGAGTTAGGTACTCCTTTGAGTAAGTATATTTCGGGGATATATACCAAATATTTGTTTTATCAATGTATAAAACAAATACATGGTATATTTAAAAAGAGAGGGGCACTTTTATCTGTATTTTATTTATTTATTTGGAGCAAATATATACAACTGTTATGTTATTATTTATCTGTACCCTGTATGTACCTACCGCAAACTTTATACCTATGCCGCATAGCTCATACTCGCAAATCTAACATCATTATCATCATTTTTCTTTCTTAGATTCACAAGTCTTTTCACCCCGGTCCTTTGAGAGGCTTGCGTGGGGATACAGACGTAGAGGCCCTTTGGAAAAATTTTTGTCATGTGGCGCTTCCGCCAAACCCATTCCTGGATATACATATGAAAGGTTATTATTATCTCTTTTTAGTCTTTCATCATTAGGTCTTTTTTTGGTCTCCATTGCTGGAACCTGACTATACTGCCAGAGTCATACTTGTCCAGAGTAGCCAGAACATTTGCCTACACTTTCCACGCTGGCTAGATTATAGGTCTCATTGATGTTTATAAACTTTGTTTAGCTTGTATTCCCTACTCTTCTTAGTCTTCCCGTGCATGTCACGGGAGGACTTCGACTTCTGGTCCTATTCTACTCTGCCGCCAGAAACATAAATGTAAAATAAACCTTAGATAATTTACAACACGTCACAAATGCTGACACATATCACATCGTTCCCTTCTCAAAACAATGTCAAAACGAGACCAAAGAAGCGAAAGGGTTCAGCCAATTATGCAAATGTCCTACACAGCTTTATCTTGTAAAAATATGGGCTTTCTCAGCGACAGAGATAAGTGGATTACGACTGAGTCTGGAAAATTGTTTGTATTTTAATTAGTCTCTGGTTTTGTTCAAATGGACAAGGGCTTTGAGTTTAAGGTACTGGAACAATCATTGGTATGGTTTTCTTCTTTAACCGAGTTCCAAAATAGGCTGTGATCTTTTTATATGTATGTTCCTGGATTATTCGGAGACGCCTGGACCGATTTGGAAAATTCTTTTTTTTTTGTTTGAAATGGCATACTTATCAGGTGGTCACATCTATATTTTATCAAAATTGTTTGCGTAGTTTAGAGGAGAAGACGGAATTAGTTTTGAAAAATTATTTATATGCGAAATACCTAACCTGAAATAGATGTTGTCCTATCTTAATAACTTTATACGCATTATTTGTTATTTACGAAAAAAATTGCATTTAAAGTTGCACACCTACGATTATTAGAGAAAAAAAAAATGAATGAAATCAGTACATTCGTTTCAAGGGCGTGACCCAGCTAATGGAAATAGGGCTTCATTTTTGACAGGGTTCGTTTCCGAAACCTTTTCATGAGTTTCACACTCTGTATGCAAATGTCGGCCATGAAAGGGAATGTTTATTCTTGGCCATGATGGCAATGAACCTAGTATCCTAAAATGTCAAAAAAGAGTCAAGAGACCTGTTCTTTATAGAGTCAAAATTCTCCCGCGGTAACTTGTACATACGTAAAACATTTGCTTAAAAAAGCGCTATAATAAATTACAAAGCTTTCATTTGTTGAAGATACTGGCTGAAGGATTTTTAACTAGATCATAGAGTTATGTCAGCGTTTTTAATTATGTCTATCCTTTCATCATTGTCAATATACAACTTTTCCTAAAATATTAATTTGATTAAATAAATCCTTAAATTGGACCTTAATATTATTTAGTTTCACCTGTTGTGTGTCTATAATCAAATCTTGCGAGAATTTAACCCATTTCCCGGTTTCGATTGAGATGATAGAAAAAATTACGCAAGTAATAATGGGTCCTAAAAAAAAGCATGCACGAAAGAATGTTTTTTTTTCTATTGGTTCCGAAAAAAGTACGCAATGGGTCTCAACAAAATAGGTATTGTAGCTACGCGATCGCGCTCTCGGAAACAAATTACGTGTTTAATCAACGCCGAAGTGACGTAACTTTTTTTCAGGCGTGCGGTTCATAGAGGCAAATTTATTAATGTAATAAATGTGTGTGTTGTTTTGCATGCCCGGGGTGACTTTTGATGGATACTCGTAGTAGGTTAAACACAAAACCGGATAAAATTTTATTTAATGTAATAAGTAACGATTAATAAAAAAAAATTACCTTAAAACGTATATCTGTTATTATAAAATCCATTACAGTCTTTAACACAAAAATAATAAAAATTATAATTAAAATTTTCAAGACTGAAACTACTTTTAATTTATTGCACAAAATAAACAAATACAGGACATAATAATATCTAATAATAATGAAATTATGTTAAACTAAAAGCTATTCTATAAATTAAAACTATTATTAAAAATAAAATCATCAATTTATAATGAAAATTAATATTTGTTTATGTATTTTTTTATTGTATTCTTGGGTAAAACATTTTCATAGTAGGTATACCTACCTGTCTAAAAATCAATCAAAATCATTTTTATCATTTAACGGCTCTGGATACTGGTCCTTTAATCTTTTTTTTTTTCACATATTTATGCCTAACCTTAACCTTAACTACACAATCAAAGATTGATGATAGGTCCTTTGATTGCTTCAAGGGAGCTTCTGGCGACAAATCTATACGAGTCCACAGTATATGATTTTAGAGTTTCACGGTCACAATTACTGTTATTAGTATTACGGGACTTACCGCGATTAATATCGTTTTTTGCCAGATATTTCGACGGCCCTTCTGCCATCATGGTCGCTGGCCGACTGAGGAACTGCGATGGATGTCCGGCTGTCAAGGGTAACCATATCGGTCTACCCTCTTTCTTCTTCGTTTGTTGCATAAGTCCTTACACACAACACTGACGGTGTCCATTCGGGATTTGTTTTTAGTTATTCGCACACTCTTTTTACAAAGCTCAATCACTGGATTCCACGTGCCTGATAACTTGAAGCCATCTTCTCGATTAAAATTGGGATGCTTCTTAATTTCAATCGCCTCTCTAACTAACCGTGGTATGTAATGGCGTTTAGTCGCAAGTATTTTGGGCTGATGTAGCTCAATCCAGTGATTGACTCCAGCTTGTGAAAGATGCTCCGCGATAGCTGACTTGTCAATATCCCTGTTTTTGACTGCCGTTATGTGCTCTTTGACCCGTTGAGATATAGACCTCTTGGTCTGTCCAACATACGAGCGTCCACAACTACAGTCAATCTTGTAAACACCCGATTTTTCTAAGGGCGAGCTGTCTTTAGGTGATCGCATATAGCTTGCGATTTTCCTCCCCGGAGTAAACGTGGCTTTTATAGAGTACTTTCCTAATAGTCTGCCGATTTTATCTGTTACTCCTTTGACATAAGGTAGGTACGCTGCTTGCCTATCTACCGTTGGCGCTCGCTCTCGCCTTGATGTTGGCGGCCTTATCCTACCATCATATCCATTGCGTTTTAAAACCGCTTGTACATGCTCCAGCTCTCCTGGTAGATGTTCCTGATCACACAGATCATAAGCTCTACGTGTGAGGGAGGTTGTGACTGACTGGAGATGTGTAGGATGATGGTGTGAAGTCGCGTGGAGGTACTTGTCAGTGTGAGTTGGCTTTCTATACACCGTATGACTAATATGATATGATGGTAGGATAAGGCCGCCAACATCAAGGCGAGAGCGAGCGCCAACGGTAGATAGGCAAGCAGCGTACCTACCTTATGTCAAAGGAGTAACAGATAAAATCGGCAGACTATTAGGAAAGTACTCTATAAAAGCCACGTTTACTCCGGGGAGGAAAATCGCAAGCTATATGCGATCACCTAAAGACAGCTCGCCCTTAGAAAAATCGGGTGTTTACAAGATTGACTGTAGTTGTGGACGCTCGTATGTTGGACAGACCAAGAGGTCTATATCTCAACGGGTCAAAGAGCACATAACGGCAGTCAAAAACAGGGATATTGACAAGTCAGCTATCGCGGAGCATCTTTCACAAGCTGGAGTCAATCACTGGATTGAGCTACATCAGCCCAAAATACTTGCGACTAAACGCCATTACATACCACGGTTAGTTAGAGAGGCGATTGAAATTAAGAAGCATCCCAATTTTAATCGAGAAGATGGCTTCAAGTTATCAGGCACGTGGAATCCAGTGATTGAGCTTTGTAAAAAGAGTGTGCGAATAACTAAAAACAAATCCCGAATGGACACCGTCAGTGTTGTGTGTAAGGACTTATGCAACAAACGAAGAAGAAAGAGGGTAGACCGATATGGTTACCCTTGACAGCCGGACATCCATCGCAGTTCCTCAGTCGGCCAGCGACCATGATGGCAGAAGGGCCGTCGAAATATCTGGCAAAAAACGATATTAATCGCGGTAAGTCCCGTAATACTAATAACAGTACGAGTCCACAGGTTTTCATAGCCGATTGAATGGCGGACGGCGCCTAAAGACCACTGTCCGTAAATAAATATCACAACAGCCGCAATATGACTGTCCACTTTGAACATTTCACATAATATCGTTGGTTTATAATTACCCTACGTTAGACACTTAGAGTTACGGTAAATGACATCTGAAAATATGACCGAAAAATAAACTTTAAACTAGAATCAAAAATCCTAGATTACAAATTTTAAAGTTCAATCTAAGTAAGTATAGTTATTAGGCGATACTCGATTAAAATTTATAACATTGGTATATCGGACTGGGTTTATGAATATTTGATGGGTATATCGTAGCTAATGTGACATTACATATTCATGTTTCTTTTGCTTCCCGTATTGTTGGCAGTAGCGTGCAATTCATATAGACATATAGAATTTGTCTACCCTGTGCCACCCTAATATAATTTCGGATACTAGAGAAAAATGTGTTTCGCTTGATATGCAGCTTTTATATTTAACTGTTACGTTGTCTGTCATTCTGTCTGTAATTACATTCAAGTTAAATTTCTGACTTCCCGGTTTCCGATTGAGTTGAAATTTTGCACGCAATATTATAAAACATAGAGCTAATTTGATGATGGAGTCGAAGGATAGGAACTGTGTAATAAAACGACGCAAGCCCATCGAGTTTTGGCTCGTTTGGTTCGTCTTAAGAAAAGACTTTAGATAAAAGCTCTTATTAAAAGTATATTTTAAATTTTGTTTTTACTTGTTTATGTAAGAATAGTGCCTACTTGTCAAAAATATTTGTGCACGTCACTGATTGCAGGATTATAAGAACTTCTTCTTCTTATATTTAAGAGCCGGGCTCTTGTCAATATTATGAACTTAACGGTTGTTTATTATTGTGTGGTTTATTACAATACGTATTTATTTCAAGACAATTGGGTAGTCAACTAAAATATATAAAAGTGTTAAAGGTGAATCGAAAATATGGTCAATTTTAAGAAACTAATTTGAGTAAAAAAAAAACAACGTGTTATTAGGATTTTTTTATTTAATTTTAAACATTACACCGGAAGTGACGACACGCATCAATCGAAATTTTCATGTATTCTATGCCTGCAGTAAAAAAAACGATGACATCTGTCAACTGTCAATGTCTACTGTTGAAATTACCATCGTTATGTTGGTTGTTGTTAGTTGTTTTGGTAGATGACAGTGACAGTGACAAATAATAAAGAGGTGCCATTTTTGAAACGTGGAGTCACTAAACGAACGGTTTTTGTATGGAATAAGCAGTCGTTTCGGTGACACCGCGTTTCAAAAATGGCGCTTCAGTACAGTACTGACAGAGGAAATTGCCAACATTACTCAAAAAATCTTTATTGTGACATCACTTCCTCAAATAAGCTTGACCTTGCTTGAAAATGAAGGTCAATGGGATTTTTGCAAATATCTAAATGAGTAAGACCTTATTTTAAAATCTGATTAGAGAAAGCTTTTCCTAGAGGCTATTCCTCGAAAAGGATTGCAAATCAGATCTTTTTGAAAATTACTTGACAAGAAAATTCTAAATTAAGATATCAATTAAGAACTTTCCGTCTTATTATATAAGGGCTAACAAAATATACTGAAACTATTTTAATAGTCAATTCAGTCCATGATACTGAATAACTTTCCTTTAGGCAAATAGACTGAAATATGAAAGTAATTTTTGGCTTTTTATAAAAGTTGACCAATCACCTGATAAATGTTTATATGGATAGCCAAAACTTTTTTTCCATATTTTGGCATATTTTCCATGGGTAAAGTTGTTTAGAATCATGATCTGAACCCAGCCTTAAAATAGTTTCAGTATATTTTGTTACACCTTATATACGGACTAACTATATCATTATTTCACTGTTATCCACCCAAATCACGTTGATATTTTATTGTTATATAAGATGGTTATGTTTCTACGCCGAGAAAAATACGTTACTCGTGTTTCAAAACTTCATTCATCTATAAATCAGTTAAATGACTCCAATCACTCAACTTGTAAAAATTTTACAGCTGCCATTAAATTTTGTGACAACTGAACCAATTTTATTGGTAATTTATATTGAATGATGTTCATAAAATCTGTTCAATTTTTAATCAAAGAGGACCATGGAATTTATGTACTTGCGAGGACCTTGAACACTGTCAAAAAGGACCGAAGAAGGTTAATAGATACGAGTAGTCACAGTAAACATGGAGACAGTTAATTTTTGAAGTGAAAACTTCTTTAGCGGCGTTGTGCACTTTTTTTGGAATGGGTAAAAAATGTTAAACTCGCGTCAGGACACGTGACCTGATCGAAAATTCGTAAGACGGATGGAGAGTAGATAGCTGGCGCAGCGTAGGAGAGGGAGTATCCCCCTCTCTTTCTACGGCGCGGCGAAAATGTATGCCTGCGCCTGCTGTTTCGTATATCAAAAATGCACAACGTTAATATTCAAGTTTTCACTTCTGCCGGCACTCCCAGAGTGCAACCCGTCGTTTTTTTTCTTTTTGACTTCTTTCTAATTATATGTAAGAAGTAATAACCGGGCATGTGCGAGTCGGACTCGCGCACGAACGGATCCGTACCATTACCTATAAAAAATCACGTTTGTTGTATGGGAGCCCCACTTAAACATTTGTTTTATTCTGTTTTTAGTATTTGTTATTATAGCAGCGCAACAAAAAATACATCGTTTACATACACTTTCAATTTTCGTTCCCCCGCAGCTAAGTAAAATATACACATCTAATTCCTTTATATGTCGTTCCACCAATGAATATAACAATAATTTCAACGATTTAGATATTTTTATTATGTCCTTAAATACTTGTTAAAGCTTAAACTTAGCCCATACGTTACAATTAGAACTTGCCGTCGTTGTAGCAATAGTTCAACAAGTTTTGTTTGTTTATAAACTCATTTACTACTTTTCCTTTAACAGATACCCAGGTAGCAAACTGACGTCAGCGACGTATAAGCGACGTCACTTATAGGTCATAATAGGGTCGGTCATTTATTCGTCGAGAGCAGACGTTAAAGTGACGTCAGTTTAGGGTCAGCGAACGGCGGCGTTGAGCAGGACGTCGTATTTACGTCAAATTAAAGGCAAGTATCTGGACGTACCATATACGCCGCCAAGAGGACGTTTTGCTGACGTCTATTTAGGGTCAGTTTTTGGACGTACCATATTCGCCATAAATTGTACGTCTTACTGACGTATATTTAGGGTCAATATCAGGACGTACCATATACGACGCCACGAGGACGTTTTACTGAAGTAAATTTAGGGTCAGTATATGGACGTAAGTACCTACCATATTCGTCCCAACGTGGACGTTTTTTTGTTCAAGACTTTTAAGGTAAAAGTAACATGTACTCAGTGATACAATTAAGTGAAAAAAACAGCGGAACCGAATCGGTGGTAGACGCCAAGGCATTGTGAAGTTGGCCACCTGTTAAGTTTAAGTAAAAGTACGGTTTAAATCATTTTTCCATGTCCTTAAGTGTCCCACTGTCCTTTATTGCATCTTAAATATAGATTATACTACTTACATTGTGTTTTTTTAGTTTCATCCATAAAAGTTCTTGAGTCTCTTCAAGATACGTAGGTAAGATGCCTGCAAACGTAAATGCTACATGCTAAGCACTAAATTCTATCCTACTATCACGCGTAAGGATTTGCGAGATGGAGTGAAAAGGGATAGAATATAACACGTACCGTAGTCTTTTGATCTAGGCCCCTGACCAATAACTTAGAACCGTCGTAGAGCTTAAATGCGCAGCTCAGGCTTTAGTGCCAGTTTTGCCAGCACGTTATTTCACTCAATAGCCAGGGTGGTTCTCTTTTTTAACAAACTACCCACCCAAACTACCTAAGGGGAGCATATTGCCATGCTAACGATATCAGCTGTAAGTGTGTTCTTACAATCTATATAATACCCGCTGTCCAAATTCGTGTAGTCTTTGTTAATTAATTTTATTTCCTCTAAATTAGGCAGTTTTAGACTTCGTCCATTCCGTAAAAAATTAAGACGTAAAAAGCATTAAGTAATAGTTCTAATCATAACCATAAAACCTTTTATTTTGAGTAATATTGTATGCAAGTGTTAGTTTCTTAGAAAATCCCTAGATGGCGCTGTTCAAAATTAAAACTGGATATGGTTTCTTTTATGTACATTCTTATTACTTTGTGCATATTTCCAACTAATCGAGTTCAGCAGTAGTGTGTGGTTTAATTTCCATACCATCGGTGTGCGACGGTAGCGACATCCAAGACACACTGTACATATCATGAGCTCCCGTAGGTCCTACTCCTGACTTGTATGTCTTAGTAACGTCTGTGTATAACGTCAGTGGCTGCCCTAATATGTACGGCCCAGTAACGTCCTTATGAATTCAGTATATGACGTCACTCAAACGTCAGTGGCTGCCCTAATATGTACGGCCCAGTAACGTCCCTATATGACGTCTCTCTAACGTCTGTAAACTGACGTCTTGAGGCTGTGACAAATTGACGTCATCTGTTGGGACCTCCCGACGTCAAGACATGACGTCTCTTACGTCGAGCAGTACCGTAAACGGACGACATAATGACGTATAAATGCTACCTGGGTATAATTATATAAATATTTTTGTTTCTCTATTTCATACAGTTTTATTTTTTACCTATAACAAACTATCTTAAAGGTTACCTGTTCTACTATCCTAACTGTTATAACTGTTACCCCCTAAAAAAAAGATTGTTTTGTTTTTCTCTTTCCTAGTAAGGCACATCTGTTCATTCGCGTCTGCTACAGTAGACTCTTAATTAAGTCAATAATTGTTAAAATGCCTAAATAACTGGCACTGTTAGGTCTATCATATAAGCATTTTTTACTAACATTGTTATAATCTGTACATGACTGTTTGTTGCCATGAATAAAAATAAATAAATAAATAAAAATAAAATGAAATAAATCATCAAAATTTCAGTTGTCTAGCTATCACGATATATGAGATACAGCCTGGAGTCTTAGTAATAGGGTCCCGTTTTTACCTTTTGAGTAAGAATCCTTAAAAGTATTAGCTGTAGGTATGTCACGGAAACGCCGTACAAGAACAAGAAAACTGGTTGCCTAGAAGAGATCGCTTTAAGCGATAAGACCGCCCATTGTACTCATGTAATGTAAAATTATTTCTTTGTTATTTTTTCTTTTAGTGTACAATAAAGAGTTATCTATTTATCTTACAAGGAAAAGGGTCTATATATCTAATATTTAGTAGTTAAGTGGCTGAGTAATAAACAAAGTGTCAGTACTTTGGTCAATGGACTACAGCGAATAACTAAAGATCGTATATAGTACTACAGAATACTTTAGGATTTAAATTGCCAGCTATATTGGCCTACAAAAGCTAGAAAAAAATAATTGCCTTCCAGCGTTGCCATTAGAGAACAAGGGTTTCCCGGCGCGCGACAATAACAATTCCACAATCTAGGAACTTTTTTATAATTTCTTCGGTATTTCACAATCAGCGGACATGCGACTTGGCGTGTCGTTTCATTGTGAAATTGTATCGTTTTAGACGTTTTGAAATGTAAGTAAGTAAAAATAAATAAATTATTTTTGTAGATACATTGCAAGTTAAGTAAGTAAATGATCTGACGTCTACAACCATGATGATAATATATATACAAAATCGACAATTATTTTACATTCATAGATACATAAACTTTCACGTCTTTATCCCTAACCCAGGTAGCATTTATACGTCATTATGTCGTCCGTTTACGGTACTGCTCGACGTAAGAGACGTCATGTCTTGACGTCGGGGGGTCCCAACCCAACAGATGACGTCAATTTGTCACAGCCTCAAGACGTCAGTTTATAGACGTTAGAGAGACGTCAGTTTACAGACGTTAGAGAGACGTCATATAGGGACGTTACTGGGCCGTACATATTAGGGCAGCCACTGACGTTTGAGTGACGTCATATACTGAATTCATAGGGACGTTACTGGGCCGTACATGTTAGGGCAGCCACTGACGTTATACACAAACGTTACTAAGACATACAAGTCAGGAGTAGGACCTACGGGAGCTCATGATATGTACAGTGTGTCTTGGGTGTCGCTACCGTCGCACACCGATATGGAAATTAAACCACACACTACTGCTGAACTCGATTAATTGGAAATATGCACCAAGTAATAAGAATGTACATAAAAGAAACCATAACCAGTTTTAATTTTGAACAGCGCCATCTAGGGATTTTCTAAGAAACTAACACTTGCATACAATATTACTCAAAATAAAAGGTTTTATGGTTATGATTAGAACTAATACCTAATGCTTTTTACGTCTTAATTTTTTACGGAATGGACGAAGTCTAAAACTGCCTAATTTAGAGGAAATAAAATTAATTAACAAAGACTACACGAATTTGGACAGCGGGTATTATATAGATTGTAAGAACACACTTACAGCTGATATCGTTAGCATGGCAATATGCTCCCCTTAGGTAGTTTGGGTGGGTAGTTTGTTAAAAAAGAGAACCGCCCTGGCTATTGAGTAAAATAACGTGCTGGCAAAACTGGCACTAAAGCCTGAGCTGCGCATTTAAGCTCTACGACGGTTCTAAGTTATTGGTCAGGGGCCCTAGATCAAAAGACTACGGTACGTGTTATATTCTATCCCTTTTCACTCCATCTCGCAAATCCTTACGCGTGATAGTAGGATAGAATTTAGTGCTTAGCATGTAGCATTTACGTTTGCAGGCATCTTACCTACGTATCTTGAAGAGACTCAAGAACTTTTATGGATGAAACTAAAAAAACACAATGTAAGTAGTATAATCTATATTTAAGATGCAATAAAGGACAGTGGGAGACAATTGCCAGAACAATGATACAGGGACCATGTTTTTTAAGACCATAGACTTAAGGACATGGAAAAATGATTTAAACCGTACTTTTACTTAAACTTAACAGGTTGCCAACTTCACAATGCCTTGGCGTCTACCACCGATTCGGTTCCGCTGTTTTTTTCACTTAATTGTATCACTGAGTACATGTTACTTTTACCTTAAAAGTCTTGAACAATAAAACGTCCACGTTGGGACGAATATGGTAGGTACTTACGTCCATATACTGACCCTAAATTTACTTCAGTAAAACGTCCTCGTGGCGTCGTATATGGTACGTCCTGATATTGACCCTAAATATACGTCAGTAAGACGTACACTTTGTGGCGAATATGGTACGTCCAAAAACTGAACCTAAATAGACGTCAGCAAAACGTCCTCTTGGCGGCGTATATGGTACGTCCAGATACTTGCCTTTAATTTGACGTAAATACGACGTCCTGCTCAACGCTGACCCTAAACTGACGTCACTTAACGTCTGCTCTCGACGAATAAATGACCAACCCTATTATGACCTATAAGTGACGTCGCTTATACGTCGCTGACGTCAGTTTGCTACCTGGGAACTAGCCGAAGCCCGCCACTTACTTCGCATGAACTTTATGTCTCGGGAAAATGCTCATCTAGGTGAACAACTTTTGCTAAGGCGTCATTTTTATATTTCTTATAGTTTAGCTGGATAATTATAGTTCTGTATCAGATCTTCCATTTTCCAAAATCATTTAAACCCTATATGTTGCCCAGGCTTAACAGCTATATAACAAAAAAAGTTTTATTCGAACCCGTACAGTATTTCTGGAGATTAGCGTGTACAAACAACCAAACAGACAGACCTTTTGTTTAATTCTTACTCTGTTACTATGTCTTTATCGCCCCCAATTTTTTTCGGAAATATATTTAATATACAGACACACTTTATTACTGTTTTATTATATGTATAGACAGATGAGGCAGACAGAAGCTGTTTATAAAAAAAAAAACGACGGCTTGCACTCTGGGAGTGCCGGCAGAAGTGAAAACTTGAATATTAACGTTGTGCATTTTTGATATTTTGGAATGGTTAGAAAAATTATTCCAATTTTGCACGAATTGCTTTAATTATCAGTATAAAATATTTCAAATCTTTTCTGAACCACAGTCTGTCACAAATGTCACAAGCATGACCAAATTCATTTTCAACAAAATCATTTTCAAATACACAGCAGTATGGCCACTACACAGACGGTCGAGCCATCAGCTGTCACCATCTATGGATGCGCGTAGCACGCTGTAACATAAACACACACGAACATTCGCGCAAGCGCCCTGCGCCGTCTTACGAATTTTCGATCAGGCCACGTGTCCTGACGCGAGTTTATAATTTTTTCCCATTCCAAAAAAAGTGCACAACGCCGCTAAAGAAGTTTTCACTTCAAAAATAAGGTATATCTAATATGACCTGAGGGTTAACAAAATGTTTATTTAAACCATATTTACCATTACTATTTACGATTAAACAATTTATTATACTACTAATGAGGGCGCCACTTCTGCACAGAACTGACCTTAAAGCCAGAAATGGAAGGAAAACGGAATAAGTGTCAATTTTATTGCCTCCAAAGGGTGACCGACTATAAAAGGATTACCTATTCCGTCCCTGCTTACTGACATGAATAAAACATACTTCCTAAAGCTGGACCTGGTTCCATCCCTTTTTTTCTTTTGTGGACGTATTCACCTTAAACGGAAAAAAATTGGCACAATGAGTAAAAATTTCGGTTACACCTATTGCTGTATTTTTTTCAAAGCTTTTTCTCCAAGGATTTACGGCTGTCTTATTTTTACTTTAAAAGGGCATGTCAATTTCATAAAAAATATTGCTAACACACCTATGAAAATACAATTTTTCTTAAAATAACAAAATTTTGTCAATATCTGACAACCCATTTTAAAGTGAAAGCAAGATTACGTTTGTTTTGGAAAGTCCTTGGTCCGTATTAATCCAATAAAATTAAACCTCCATCAAAATTTCCATTATGTACCATTTCACCCTCAGTTAACATCTGACAAAAATCAAACGACCGACGATTTATGAATACGCCAAAATTATTCAAATGTACATTTCGAATCTTCGAACGAATGTTCGAAAATTACTCTCATTTTTTCCTGCCTTGATTGCAGCTATTGATATTGAAAATTTTATATGAGTTAGCTCTTCTTCTTTTCGTGTCAATGGTTCTAGATTTTGTCACTCTACTTCGATAGCTATGTTGTTTCACACAATCATTTGTACGAAAAGGTTGACAAACGTTTGACGTCAACCTCCTTGGGAATACAGTTGTAGCACTAGTCGTTCAGGCTTAGTTTTTTATATGCAATGTGTTTGTTGTCAGGCATTTCATACAATGCCTAGGCAATGTATACTTTTCCTATGAAATTTTACTTCGACTTTGACTTTTGTATAGTCACTGCTCTGCACAATCATACCACCTCAACAACCATTCTACCTAACCTCTAACCATATCTGAATCAAGGAGGGTCACATCAGCTAGAATACACGAGCCAAAGTCGATTTCACAGGCGCAATTTTTTTAAAATTTCAGTTATAGCGGATAGCATGGGTTAGGTTGGGTTACGCAGAAACAACCTCAAAATCCAACAGACCTACCGTGACTAATTCAGTGTATAAGTAAGTATGTCAAACATTCATACATTGCATAGCAGTGATTCAGGCAATGTATACATTTCCTAGGAAATGTATACTAAAGGCAGTGTATACAATGGTAACATATGTATATCGTTTATACTCTGTCATTAATGTATTATGTAAACTGATCGGCCGGATATCCGTTTAGGCTTTACGCTAAATTGGGTATCATGCTCCAGCAACTTTATTTGATCCGAACAGAAAATACACAAAAAGGAATTTTCATATTTCGGGTTTACGATCGTTTCATCTTTGTTTATGAAAAACCATCCCGTTTTGTGCCTCTTAAATTTCCTTTAAGAATTAAATAGGAAAAATTTGAAGTTGGTGAATTGTTGGTTTTTAATTTAAATTTTCCTTACTTTTCCTTTTCTTTTTAGATCGTCGCCCCAATCCTCTATTAACGCCATCAAACCAAATAAGTATTTATTCTTTGTACATAATTTTTTAAATTTTATTTTTATCAATATGGGTGTTGTCTCAATTTTTTATTGACTCATTATTATATAGATTATTAAATATTAGGTTATACGTATTTTTCTTTTCTTTGGTTAGCAAATAATGACGAAGATATATTAAAATTTCGCGGGACGTCATGATCAGCTACGATTTTTAACTCATAGTGACATAGATCACCCCCACTCCGAAACTTCGAAGCGGTGTATTTTTGTGAATTTTTACTACTTTGGTAAACGAAATAATATGGGTCCTTTATTTTTTGATAATCTAGTTGACGGACTAAAAAAAATGATATATTTTTACCCAGTCCACATCCCTAATGATGTACTTACACGGAAACTGTAGGTATACAGAGAATACATAAAACTTTTAAAAAGACACTACTTATCTCAAAAGAGATCTCTTTCAGTAGGCCTGAGAAAAAGTTTTTTTCTTCATGAGTAATTAATTGACTGCTTCTGTCAAAATGGAAACCCAGATCCAACCAAAGATTTAGAATATTCTACAACCATGGAATTATATGTACTTTTTCCGTGCCTACTGCTTGTATATATATTCTAAATCTCTGACCTACAACGAACAACCTAGACTCTTGCAATCATCTCAGCCGTGGACTGAAATAGCGTGCATAAAACAAGAACCCCTCTATTATATACTGAGCCGAGGTACAGAATTAATAATAGTATTACATACAGAACGGAAACTCGCACCGTCCCCCGCAGTCAGGCGTCCCCGCAACCTCTCCCCCGTTATTGAGACGTGTAAGAGCCTGTAAAACAGGGTTCTTGCTAGTCACACGTTGACGTTACGCGCAGTCCTGGATTTATAAATAGGCCGTATAGGCCGCGGCCTAGGGGCGGCAGCGTTCGACGGGCGGCAGATTTCAGAGGAGGTCACTTGAGTTCAGAGGATAAAGGTCAAACACGTTCACCTGGTTTTATCTAGGATTTTTAATTAAAAAAAATCCCTATGGAAGAACAGAGAAACCGATCCCGCGAAATGAGGCAAAGGGAATTCGCATCAAATTAACAAAACTTGAAACTGCGTTCATGGTCGTATTTCGGAATGCTTTTTTGGAAAGGTTAAAAGTGAGTGTTCAGATTCAGAGCTCATCTGTAGACGTATTGACAATGGTATCTGATCTCTATGGATCTCTAATAGAGTTTACAATAGCAAAACGAGAAAACTTTGACTATTTCGAAGAAAAAGCAATTGAGATGAGCGCACTTAAGCAATATCAAGGTGAAATAAAGAGACAACCTAAAAGAAAAAAAATGACGGATTAAACAACGAATGAAGAACCTGAAATACCGTCCGGCTCCAGAGGTTATTTCAGAGTGACACCTTTTTGGTGATCCTTGATAGACTGAGAGCTGAAATACAGAGAAGGCATAATGCTTACTTGAACTTTGAGGAAAATTTTTCATCAAAAATTAAAAATTACTGAACTTTCAACACAAAGAGTTACAGAAAAAGCCGAATCTCCCGTGAAATATTATACTAATGATTTAGAGGACGATTTGATTCAAGAATGTGTGCATTTTCACAGTCACATTTGCTTTAATAAAACTGAAGAGTGTGCAGTGAAGCCTGGATCAAACTCACTACTCAGTTTCTCAACGTTTTTGATGAATCAATCTCTGTTTAATGTTTACCCTAACTTGGATATAGCTCTCCGCATTGCACTCCGGCTACATATTGTTCTGTGGAAAGGAGATTTTCTTGTTTAAAACGCGTGAAAAATTATCAAAAGTCTTCATTGTTTAAAAAATCTTAATTCTCTAGCTCTACTCTACATAGAAGCAGATATAATCAACACCGTATAATATGATGATATAATAGATGATTTTGCTATTATAAAGTCTTGTAAAATTTGTATATCTTGTTTCTTTTTACGCTTTTTCTTAATGATTAAATTCATTCGTTTATTTAACTTTAAGGCCTTTACTACATAGAAAAATTATTATTTTAGGAAGGTATGTACATGGGGCGGCGGAAATAAAGTGGCTACACTAATAAAAAATATAAATCCGGCACTGGTTACGCGAGGTACTTAGGATTATTGAATCATATTGGTGAGAAACTGCGCATATTTATCATTGTTTATTCTCGGAAAACAATAAAGAAACGAAAATTTTATAGATTTCCGTGGTGGCGACCCTGATTGTTTAACTCACACATTTGACGTGTGCACGAATGTATTCTTTTGTTTGTAGTAGTACTATGTAAATATTCTGCTCCGTTTCTATGAAGTGCCATACCAGTGGCCAAGGTTTAATAAAATGCGTAAATGCAAATTGCACGTCGATTTACCGGTTAAAATAACAGTTTACTACAATATTCACACCAAACTGCGTCACTACCCCTCCCTCTCTCGTAATCCCCGAGGCGCCATTATCCCGTGACATCAGTATTGTTTTTCCTACTTATATGTAGGGTTATCGGAAATCTCGTTACAGGAAAATTCACCTTATTGCTTTTAGAACAATCCCTGTCTGTTTAGGTTGGTTCTCCTTGTGGCTTTTCAGTGCCAATGTTTTGTATTAAAATAGGTGTTAATTTGTCTATTGGTATATTTAGGATCAATCAAGCCCCTTTAGCACCGTTAATAAACCTAGACAAAGCTATAACGGAGAGCGAGATAGTGATAAACGCTATCGCTGGGGCCATCCTATGGGATCTGCGGCTAAAATAAAAAGCTAATCCAATACCTACAGGTTTTTGACATTACCCCAGCCAATAATCTCTGAAACTAATAAGCCTAAAATTTTGAAAAAAAATACGAAATATTGCATTCTATCAATTCTATCAATTCAAATAAAGTTATAAACTCAATATAATACGTTCACTTACGAAAAATATTCCACTTAAACACCCATAGATAGCGCTAGTAGAAGTTAACTCTCGTCTTACTGTGAGGATTTCGAAATTGAGTGATTTTAGCATTGTACGAAACTCTCTCCACGGGAGTTCGAAATAAAGACGAAGCATTTAAAAAGGAAACTAAAATTTTAGGATTGAATCCGTTAATACAAAAGTAACACACCTTTCCCTAAGTTCAATTACGATCCTTAAAAGATTTTTCGCAGTTCCGTCACTTTCGTTCCACCGTTTGTCGACGACGTGTCCCGATCCCGAATCTTCTCTAATAGCAAGTCCTTTCAGAACAAATTACATAATGTTTGGGAAAGCTTTGTGTTACGTACTTATCTTTACTTGTTAGCCATATTTGTTCCTATTTTTACCCGACTTTGCCATAAGGTAAGGTAATGATTTTATAAATCTATGTATGTATGTGCAGTATATACTATGTATGTACGTATGATGTTAGTATATGTGTGGATATTTTATATGTGTGTTCATATGTGTATTCCGTAGCATCCAAACCGCATAAACCTTACGTAGTAAAAAAAATTCTATGTCTATGGCATAAACAATTTTGACAAATGAGACGTCAATAGAATCTTCTTTGTTGTCCGGATGACATAGACTATTATTTGTAGGTATGCAAAAAATGTATATGACAAAGTACTTCCCCGTTACCAAATATGAGCGGTAAGCCGTCCTAGAACGACCACTACTGAGAAGAAACGCCGAAAGCAAAAATATACGTAGATAGTATAAGTCGAAGTGTATACACTCAAAAAAAATACCTACCTACAGAATCTACTTATTCTGTAAACATAATTTTCAGCCATTGACATTCAGATTCATCAAACAAAACGAATAGTTCGTCTTTAAATATTTACAGTCATAACCTTCCATCGAAAGCCCTCAATAAAAACAGATGATTGATTGAATGAAGGGCGCTTGAGTCGAGAAGTCGACTTTTGTCCTTAAATCCATCTTGAGATTTAGAAGCCATTTTAAGGGTTTGTTTCCATTAACATCATCGCCGCATCAATCCAAACACAGTGATTTTTCATACGTTTTGGAGCCGAAGGTCATTTCATAAGGATCATTATAGATAAGACTTAATTAGCTAGTCAAATTTACTACGCCACGATGCGTTCTTTAAAACAATAATGGAAGGAAAAATAGAAGGAAAGAGAGGAGTAGGAAAACCCAGAAGAAAATTTATAGACCAAATAAAAGAAAAATTAAACGTGAAAACATATAAAGAGGTTAAGAACTTAGCGGAAGGAAGAGAGACATGGAAAGCACTCCATCGACAAGAGCCCAGCTCTTAAATATAAGAAGAAGAAGCTAGTCAAAACAAGAAATCTTGACTAAAACCCAAAAGTAACATGTTGAGATCAATTAACAGTACCGCCAGGCCCCGACAGCTGGTTGGCCGGAGTTCATCGAGGTCACGCGGCAGTAAAAAAAATATATGACACAATATATCAAAGAGAATTCAAATGCCACGCACAATATTTTCTTTTAAGTTTACATTTATGTATTTATAGCAGCAGACACAAGAACAAAATGCCTTGCCCTTAATAGAGACAAAAAAATGCCAATGGAAATATTCTCAGTCAATAACGTATAAAACTAGGGCGATGTTAAATTACTTATTAGTCTGAGTTAAGGCTACATTATAACATTATTTACGTTCTTATTTATTTTAGTTTTGTTTGTACGTTAAGAAAGGAAAACCTGTATAAAAACCAGTAACCTCGTCAAATCTCCTTGGTTAGGTCGCGGAGCCCGGGCTCTGAAGCATTACTGCTGAGGATGCAACCGGAAAAAGACGCTCCGGTAATAATGTTAAGAAAAGAAAAGAAAACATGTCTATTTACTGTGATATAAGCCATTTTTTTGAAATTACAAAGCTTCGCCATCTTTCTTCTTCAATATAGACCTTATAAAGTACCACCTTCCATTCCTAACATGATACATACTGCTATGGTGTGTTAAAGTTTTGTTTACTTATAAATTAACAATCACTTATCGTCACTTCAGACTGGAATATCAAAGGCCGGCAAAACAGAATGGAAGGAACAAACCGTTATTTACACCACATTTATAACTACAATATCACTAACTTAGCAAAACATAAACATAAAGGCATGTCTCGGTAATAATATTAGGTTAGACAAAATCATTGACAGATTTTTTTACTGCAAAATAGCAACATTTTTGATGTCAAACCACGAAAGTATAGTTTGTACGAAGTACATACAATTCCATGTTCATATTGTACCATAGTCCTATACAAAGCCATAATGAGATGTGAAATGTGTTTGGGAATGATGATACAAAAGTTTAGACAAGCCCGGCCTGTCAAAGTATGACAGACTCAATCTAAAGCCTTCATCGGCAACAGATGATTGATCGGGACGTCATAAGTGTCGACCTTTTGTCCTCAAATCCCATCTCGAGTTTGGGGTGATTGTAAAAGTTGAGGCTGCGAACTGGTTCAACGAGTTAGCACAAAATACGACACAAAAATACGAGTCGGTAGTAAAACGAACGACGAAGTTTTCCTACTGATAGGTACTTGGGCAATCCAACGTTTATATGTACGAATTATCTATATCTATACATATAATAAAACAGTAAAAAAAGTGTGTCTGTACATTAAATGTATTTCCAAAAAAAATATTGGGGGCGAAAGAGATGTAGTAAAAGAGTAAGAATTTTAAAAAAAATGTCTGTCTCTTTGTCTGTTTGTCTGTATATCTGTTTGTCTGTTTGTACACGCTAATCTCCGGAAATACTGGACGGATTTGAATAAAACTTTTTTTGTTATATAGATATTAAACCTGGGCAACATATAGGGTATAAATGATTTTGGAAAATGGAACGCCTGATGCAGAACCATAATGGTCCAGCAAAACTATAAGAGATATAAAAATGCCGCCTAAGTAAAAGTTTTTCAGCCTGATGAGCATTTTCCAGAGACATAAAGTCCACGCGAACGAAGTCGCGGGCTTCAGCTAGTTTATAAATATTTTGTTTATTATTTTTTTATTTTGCCACAAACATCATGTTTCAGAAATTGTATCTAATTATATTTAGTTTCGGCGCTATGTTTGTCTATTACATAAATATACATCAATTGTAATTACAATTACTAGTAATAGACAAACATAGTGCCGAAACTAAATTTTATACCTTTAAACGAGCAATTCTTGTATGTATGTATATGTCGGCGAGTTCAAGATAGTCCTATTTATTATTGTTTTCGATGTGCAAACAGAAAGTTGTTTTGTTACAAAACATAACTGCTACATTTTCAAATATTTCAACAAGTATAAAAGCGGTCGCCCTAGCGACGAGCGGCTCAGTCTTGTGCGGACCGCCGTACTGTGAACATCTCCTTTGTGTAGTGTGCTGTGGGCTTGGCCATAACTTCTTTAATTGTAATTGTTGTAATAGATGAGGATTTGGTAAACCGATTTATTACAATGATAGTTGTTTCAGCTAGACGATAAGCCCAGGTGGACACAGATTCAATAACTATGTGGGCCAGGGGTATTCAGACACATATGGTTGGAATCCATGATACAGCGCGAGGCGGAGCGCTGTATTTATCGTCACACTTTTAGTGAGTTCCGCGTAGGTCATCTCCTGCTCCGTCATATATATATATATATATATTTATAAATTTCTGTGATCTCGAAAACGGCTCTAACGATTTCGCTGAAAATTTGTATAAGGGGGTTTTCGGGGGTAAATAATCGATCTAGATTAGTTTTATGTTTGGGAAAACGCGTGTTTTCGAGTTTTCATGCGTTTTTCTTTCCACGCAGAATATGGTCGCTAATTTCGTCGCGCCGACCGCCTTGTTTTTAGCTCAGCGGTTAAGGATACCGACCGCTAGAAAGAGTGTTACGGGTTTGAATCCCACTTGGCGACTTCCTTTTTTTTAAATTTTATGTTTAAGTTTATATAAAAAAAATATTTTGCATTGTTTTTAGACAAGTTTAAAAAAAAATAGTTAATGTTTGAGATGTAACCGAGCAAAGCTCGGTCGCCCAGGTACTTAGATACAATATCTGCAACATGCTGACAAATGATTTTGTTTTAATTTAACTAGCATATAAATGAAGCAATTTTTAGAAGTAGGTTAACATACTATCACCACAATATGCATTATCACGCACCTAAGTTTAAGTATAAAAAATAAATAATATAGCATAGGTTTTGTAGTACATACATATATACATAATATCACGCCTGTTTTCCGCAGGGGTAGACAGAGACTATGCTATGTACGATCTTGCTACGATCCTGACAAACTCATCAATCTCTTCGTACATGCCCTTCGGTTACGTGTACTTTTTACCTCTCGTAGGTACCTATTGCTGTTATATAAAATGGACCTATTCAGATAATCGATTTTAAAACCATCCTTAGTGACTTCCATCAAGAGGGAATGTTCCAAACTGTCACACACTTCGTCTTCGTAGTCGTTCTCGTACAGCCTTGACAGAGTGGTCGTAATTATGGATTGGGTTCGTCCATGGCCGCTGTTCTTGCGATTTTTCTCCACATAGCGACTTTTTTGGAGCATTCCATCTCACACAATACTACTAAGTTCGAGCTAGCTGCCTCCGTGGTGTAATGGTTGGAGCGTTTGACTCATACCCGGAGGTCGCGGGTTCGATTCCCAGCGGGGGCAACGACTTTGTGTTGTTGTCCTAGTTTGGTTAGGACATTGCAGGCTGATCACCTGATTGTCTGATAAGTAAGATGATCCGTGCTTCGGAGGGCACGTTAAGCCGTCGGTCCCGGTCACTGTCTTTGACATTGGTCGTTACCTAAAACCATGTCAGAGGCCTATAAGGTGGTTTAAAAACTCTGACACTAGTGTTAGTCACTAACACACACGATAAGAAGAAGACTAAGTTCGAGGCGAACTGCTATTAAATAGAACCTTGTTACAAACGCTGCGTGACACTATGGCTTACATACTACGAGGGTTACACGCTGTTTTAAAACGATGCCGCTTTTGCCAATTAAGTAAATAAAATAATTTTTTAATTAATAAATATATACGGATTACAACACTAAAAATACACTGATTGACAAATTAGTAAAAAAGTAACTTCGAGACTTGTGACCGTATAAACAATATTTTTTAACAAATACATATATAGATAAACATCCAAGACCCAGCACAATTTGAAAAAGCCATTTTCCAACTTGCCCTGACTGGGGATCGAACCCGGACCTCTGGGTGCAATTAACATCGACGTGCCGATAGAGGCAGTACGGCATCAGTTCTTTGACGAACAGTTTGCATACATGCAATTGTTTTTGTTAATCCTTCTGATTGCCCGCGATACAGGCTTGTGCCTAGTGCGGGAATCTTTGTATCTTCATACAGTGTATTAAATTTCTCATTAAATAAATGATTTTGTATTTTGTACAATTTGAACGAATGAATTGTAGAAGAAAACTAAGGCAATCACAACTAGGGATTGCACATAAAATTAAACGAGCGAGCTCGTAAAGGTCCCATTACATTAGTTCCTGCAAACTTCCCGCCTACTTTCCAAGCTTTATATTGTAAAACTCCATTTAAGCCTAATTATAATTACATCTTTTCGTACTATCAGGTTTTATCTGACATCGCCTGAGCCTGACGCTGCGTTTTTAGGCAGATAAATCAGGTTTATCCCTGATTTTATCATGGTATATCTATGGCAGACGAGGGGCCGAGGCTACCGGAATTTGAATTTTTTTAATTTTTATTATTAAGCAAGAAGAGGAGGCCTTTGTCCAACAATGGGATAGTAGAGAGGCTACAAAAATAAAAAGAAATTATTATGCTTTCTTTTTCGTTTGTATAAGTGGTATGCTCAGAAAGAGCGTGTGTTAACAAGTTTACTTTTTATGCGTGTAATCCGTGCATGATTTTTGTGTGTGTAAGTGGCCAAACTGGTGTCAGATTTTTTAGGCTGTGTAAAGGCACCTAATATAGCTTGGACTACCATACAAAAGGGGTTGAATTTTGAAAAATCCCGAAACACATACTTTCTCATTTATCGCCCGGAGTACTGTTTTTAGTTACCTGCGGAGTTTCGAATCAAATGGTCTCACTAATCTGGTTTCGTGTTGAGTTTGGAGTCTCTAGATGTAGCGGCTTGACTTGTGCAATTGTGCATTGATACATCAGTCAATCACTTTTGCCTTTTATATAAAACGTGAAAGGGACATACCTACATACCCGTAATAAAACAAAATATACTAGATCAATATGGTATAATGGAAATGAAAATAACAATACCATTTTTGTCATTTCCATTCTAAAGTGTGCACCCGCTCGGGCATTTTGTATAGGAATGTCGATTTTTTTTCTTGTTTCTTGACTATTAACCCAATTTAATTATAGACTTAGTTAGTACTTAGTGCGATACAGTTAGTATCGCAATGACTAAGTCTATAAAATTTACCCTAATCGCTAAAGATCTGAAAATGACCAAGACTGTAACAAGTCTTTGTCTGAAATTAACAAGGTAGCAAAACGACTGGTTATCTAAACAACTTTATAGTGAAACGACCATATTTTAAAATCACTAGATAGACTAAATTAAGTATGCTATCTAGTATAAAGCCCGTGGTTTTAATTATTACGAGTATGTCCCTTTCACGTTACATATAGATAGATAGAAAAGTGGCCAATGTTTGAGACAGCTGGAGTGTTATTTTTGAAACGCGGAGTCACCTAAACGAATGGTCTTTCCATACAAAAAACCGTTCGTTTAGTGAGTCCGCGTTTGAAAAATGGCACCACTGGTCTATATAATCTATGTCAACGTTTTTGACATAACAAATATCAACAGTTATAAAGGTGAACGCCCTTTAATTGCACCTAGCACGCCATCTGCCGTGCTGCACAGTACTTACCACAGTTACCTCCAGTAACCACTTATATTTGTTGTGAGGAGACAATTAATTCAGTAGCTAGTTTACAGCCGACTTCGAATAAAAGGAGGTACTTAATTAGTTTGGTAGTCGTGTGTCGTGGTTGCCGCGTGATTTGCGGCAGAGTAGAATAGGGACACTCCAAGTCATGGTACCATTATACAAGCAGTTTGACCACCAGAATCCCCCGGCCTGATCCCCAGGGAATCCTCGGAAACTCAACTGCTCAACAGAATCCCTTATAAATAAAAGTAAAACTTAGTACTAAAGCCATGTCAGATTTTTAGGCAGTTCAAAAAAGCAGACTTGACTGATAGCCACACAAAAAAAAGTTTAAAAGGATTATTATAAACATATTACATATCTGGCTGCTCTGTCCAAGTATGACTGTAGTAGTACAGAGAGGGTCGTGCTCCTGCAGTGGAGACTAAAAAAAGACCTGATGATGATGATGATCATAGTGTGTCTTATTTATGGAAAGGATCTTTGGGAACGCAAAGGCGATGCATAAAAGTTATATTTCTCAATAGCAATGGAAGCAAGACGCAAGATTACTATTACAGATTTCGTAGCGCTACGACCGCTACGAGTCGTAGCGCGATGGAACGTCGTAGCTTCGAAGATGCGGTAAAGAATGTTTAAAATATTACTAAAATAAAGCTCTGAAAATCGCTGCCTCAAAAAACCAATTAAAAGGTTCATTTGTTTGATCTTTTCTCTCTTTGACGACCTCCGTTGCGTAATGGTCAACACGCTAGTCCGCCATTCAATTTGTCCTGGGTCTAGGATGTATATCTATAAATGTATTTGTTATAATTACAATCTAAATTAAAAAACTAAATTAAAAATCTAAATCTTGATCATGTGGCATGGTGCCAAGAACACTGGCTGCATTCCCGCGCTGAATAGCTACTGCAATATTGTAATTTAGATATTAATTTTAATTGTATATAAATTACTTACCTTGAAATTTGTTATAAAATATAGCATCGTTGAGTTTGTATTCCATAATACAACTCTAAACTTACTTTGGGTTACTCAATCAGTGTGATTTGTCCCTATTTATTTATTATTTTATTCTCTGTTTGAAACGTACTGCTTCAGAAAGAAAACTTAATTAAAATTGGTTGACGTGGTATTAAGTTGTATTTATTTGTGCGTTCAGAATACAAATCTAAGTACGTATTAAAAAGACAGGTAATCCTCGCGAATTATGTAAATGCTACGTTTTAATTTGGTGTTCCCTGTTCGAGACAGGGGTCTAGTGAAAACAGTCACAAATTTATTTAAATGAGAGAAGAAATAAGCCTTTTGTTCAATGGTTGTAGCGAAACGGGAGAAGTTAAGATTTTCACAAGCTTTTATTTAACTTGCAATGTATCGTATGAATGTTTATTTAGGTCAAATCTTCCAACTCAATTTTCGAGCAGTTATCTTTAACCAATTTAGCTGAAAATTTGCCTACTTGTGTATGTCGGATGACAATAAAGATTATGAAGTCAATGAGCTATTCTGATGATGGAGACGGGCGATATTCGACGGAACTCAGTTATAAATCAACATTACTTCATTGAGTAGTACTCGTTTAATTTGTCTTGACGAGCTCTCCATGTATGCATGGTAGACGATGTCTAGGATCTAGCCACGAAGACGGAAGGTAGCCGATGGAACTCAGTAATAAAACGACTAAACTCCTTAGATTTTGGGCTCGTTTCATTTGTCTTAATAAGTACTTTCGCTTCACAATAAAAGCTTGTACAAAAAAAAGCTATTTAATATTTCTCTGTGGTTTCCGGCAGAGTAGAATAGGGCCTCTAAAAGTCTTCTCATGGATGCCGTAGAAGGCAACTTAGGAAATACAAGTAAACAAAGCCTATAAACATCAATGAGACCTGTCCAACTCGTCTGGCCAGCGAGGAGAGGGTATGCCAGTCCTCTGGCTGCTCTGGCCAAGTATGGCTCTGGTAGTCAGAGACGTTCGTGCTCCTGCAGTGGAGATCAAAAGACCTGGTAATTAATATTTCAGTAGGTACTCACTTTACTGTACTAAATGCTCTGTCTGCCCCATTATGGATAAAGACGTGATAGTATGTATGTATGTATGTACTCACTTTACTCCGTACCAATTAATAGCAAATGTACAATTGACTTGTAATTTTTTTTTCATAAGTTTTTCAGTATTTCATTTAATTTTTTTTAATAAAGATAGTAAGAGTTTAAATTATTTTAATCATTCGTAAATAAAAACGTTATACGTGTATCATACATACTTAGATATTTCACTAACTTGCGTTTTTGATACTGAGTTAGAAAATTTACCACCTTTATCACGTGATACGATTTACGACTGTTTAACGCAGGGCTATAAAGCCAGGTAAATAAGACATGAATCACAAAATACCTATAGTACGTAAAAAAAATCTTTATTACGAATATTTTTTGAGAGAAGAACTTAATCGTCATCACCATCAGGTCTTTTTGTTTCCACTGCAGGAGCACGACACTGTCTGTACTACCAGAGCCATCAGAGCAGCCAGAGAACTTGGCCAACTCTCTCCTCACTGGCCAGACGTGTTGGAGAGGTCCTATTGATGTTTATAAGCTTTGTTTAGCTTGTATTTCCTACGCCGTATGTACTTTCTACGACATCCACAGGAAGAGTTGGAGTGGCTCTATACTAGTCTGCTGGAAACGCACAGCATTGTTAAAATGTAATCAGAGAATACTAATTAAGAATACAGATTGCACCGTGGGACTTACATCTCACCATCATCATCACTGTCATGAGAAAATGACCACTTTTTCTTTATCTGTAAATCATTTTAAAAACTAAACAAGCAGGTAAACCAGTCTATAACTTTGAAGCCTTAGGCATTTTTCATCAATCAACCGACCTACTAATACGGAGAATGACAGAAGTAGTGTAAATCACGAACAGACATGAAGAAAAAAAAGAACAGCTTATGCTGCTAGCAGAATAAGACAATTGACAGATGTAGCAACTGCTAGACTAGTGTACTATGTATTTATTTATTTTCTGCAATAAAAGGTACGGTTTTGTATTGTATTAATTTTAAACTAAGGATGTACCCGAGAACTACTTCTTATATAAGTAGAAACACTTCTGTATTTGACATATTTTAGAGTTAGGCAAAGAGGGGTCGCGTTCTGCACTGTCCCTTCAATTGAGGTCACACGAAAAAGGTTAAAGTGCTTTTCGAGGTTTCATAATTTACTATGGGGACCCATGCCAACTATTTCACTAGTGCTGTCGCTAATTTAGCCACAGAATTTGTTATGGTACTCAAGTACTGAAGAAGCACTTTTGGGTAGGCAATTCGCTAAATTTAACCCAAACTAAATAATGAAATAATCGTCGTCACCCGCAAACTACACAACCGATTTTCATAAATTTTCTATGGAACCACCTCGCATGTATACCCATTAAAACCAATGAACTTAAATTTTTCAACAATTTCAACCTTAAGTCTATGAATAAGCCACATTTAAGGGGCAGCTAAACTTCAAACCTAAACTGCGGAGTGCACCTAGCCTAGTTTAACAAACTTTACAGAAAAAAGACATCTAGACACATTCTGATATGTTACTCCCTTCACCCAAACAAAAAACCCCAAACCAACTCTCTCGCTAAAGGCTTTTGATTCTGCAGTTATAATTAATTAGCACACATTATTTGATAATATTAAGTATAAACCCGAATAATATACTAATATCTAAAATGTTAGAGGGAAGCCAAATGAGCGTTATTTCTGCTACAGGAATGAGTTACAGATTCTCTGCTGCATTCGGTTTCATACCAAAGTCCTATTTGTGTTACATGGAGACAGCGATGGCAATGTCAACAGATTCGAAGGACTTATCGACCGTGCAGTACTTATAAATGCCGTTCACAGCAAGGTGTATATAGTGGTGTTAATAATATGCAGGTGTGCGATATACGTGGTAGTAATTATTAAAAATGCCCACGTGACGCCTCACGCCACATGCTAACTTCTCCCATATTTCACACCTTCGTTTCTCGCGTGCCTATTCTTTGCACTTTTATCTTTCGCACCTTCGTGACAATCGCTACGCCCTCACTATCATCATCCGAGCAAATTCCCGGTATATCCTCAGCGGTAATGCTTCAGAACGCGGTTCGCTACCTAACCTAAGTGAACTGACGAGGATACTAGTTTTTATACTGCTGTATGGTTTCCGGCAGAGTACACTAGGACCACTCCAAGTCTTCCCGTGGATGTCGTATAAAGCGACTTAGGAAATACGCTAAACAAGCTTTGTTATATAATCAGATAAGATAGACATCAGGAGACCTCTCCAACCCGTCTGAACAGCGTGGAGAGTGTAGGCCGAGTCTTCTGGCTGCTCTGACCAAGTATTGCTCCAATAGTACAGAGAGGGTCGTGCTCCTGCAGTGCAGACAAAAAGACCTGATGATGACTAGTTTTTACATAGAGCGACTGCCGTCTTACATCGGCAACCGACATTAAACTTAGGGATTAAACTGAATGACTCTTCCATGCTGGTCTGGTTAGAAAAGAAAAAACTTAGAATATACCAGCTGTTTCTTTTCCCGCGCAGATCGTAAAATCCGATCGAGGGAAAATGCGAATCATGTTAACAGGCGATCCGGTTAGCAAATCATCACTGTATTGATTGCTTTTCCATCTTCTCGCCCACCATGACGCTAAAAATGGCTTTTGGGTCTTGCAGCCCTAGGCTTTGCATAGAGCTCTGTCTGCCCCATTAGGGATAAAGACGTAATAGTATGTGTATGTATGTATTAAATTCAACTCACTGGGCTGCGGGGAGTGTTTCTTGGTGGACATGACTTGTTTCAGCTCATGTCAGCTGTCGCAGCGCACGCACGCGATCATCGAACTCGCGTTTACAAGACACCCTTACACCGTCGTCACTTCTGAAACAAAACAATTTAATGTGTTTATTTATTTATTTAACTTTATTACAATACATGTACGGCGGACTTAAGGCCTGAGGACTTTTCTACCAGTCAACCAATAGGTGATGCTTAGAAAGCAATCTTTTGGGGGTAAGTACAGCAAAAAAAAATCTAAAGAAAATATATTATTATATCAAAATATATATATTTTATAATATATATTTTATCTTGCTCAAAAGATAAGCATTGCCATACAACATGGCAATGATTTTTCAAGCTGCCTAATGACATCTGACATAGCTTAACGACTGCCATACAGTAATGACAGCAGGGACCAACGGTTTATACGTGCCTTCCTTCCAAGGAGCTCAAATTTTTTTATGCCACTTGCGGTCACCATTCAATTGCGAACCACGCCCGGTGTCACTTTACTTGCGAAAGCGCACTCCCGCCGGGCCATTGAACTTTTAATAAAATAATCTATTGAAAATTATTTTTCGTTTTTCAGGGCAAAATTGTCAGGTTGTCCCGTATAAATTTTATCAAAATCTGTTGTATGCTGCGGTGTAATCTGGTGTCAAAGTTGGTTTATAGTTTTAAAATTATATCTGTTAAATTTCTACACGTCGAGGTGACTCGGAAGGTCTACAGCTCACAGAGCTACTAGTAAAATAACCTTTAACCTGTTAAATGTATAGCTTAAATAAATAAATAAATAAATAAATAACTTTATTTCTCATTTAAAAAACTATACAGAGTAGTGTCAATTTACAATTTTATTACTTACGTAAGTTCTTAGGTAGCTAAGTATTTGTATGCATAGTTGGACACTTAAAGATTTGTCGTCTACCCGCCGTAGTAGTAATAGATTTACTGTATCACGGTCGGATAGTGATCCCTCTCTTGTAAACAACTATGGTACGTAAGCCAGTTGCTGGGCAAAGTAATTATGATTTGTGACAACTACACGAGCTTTATTTCAATAATTTTAAAGTGTATTTTTAAATGGAGTAGTTACATGCACGTAATTATGATCAATTTTGCTTGCCGGCCGCTGCCAGTCGGAGCATAGAATGAGCAGGCGGGTAGGCGGCAGCGGTAGACATAGTGTATGTGCGTGAACAGAGTCAACACTCAATAATCATAACCAAAACAAATACAGACCAAAATTATAATAATGTACTTACATATCAAAGTACATTAAATTTAAAAATAATATTGTCGTCGAGTTTAATTTATATAGATATAGAAAGGTGTGTGATAGTTATATTACCTATTTAAGTATTAATTCTAAGTGTGAGTAGTGTATGTATAGCTGTGTATGTGAACATGTGTATGTATGTATGTAGGTGTGTGAGGACGTGTGAGGGCGTGTGTGGGGGTGTGTGTGTGTGTGTGTTTTTGATAGCTACATCTTTATTGTAAGACTCGCAGTAGGTACTCTGTTGCCATATAGTCCAGTTCCAGTAGGAGAGCAGTTATTGCTTTTTTACAGGAGTATAAGGTAAGTTTGTATATGTTAATTTTAGTTGATAGTTTGTTATATATAAGAGGACCAAGAAAAATTAGGAAATTTTTTGCAAATCTTGTTCTGAATCTCGGTACATTATATATAATGTCCTGTCTTCTTTTTGTTGGCAGGGTATCCCGCGGTATTCTGTGTTGATAAAGTATCAATGTCTTAATATATAGTTTTCGAATGGGAAGGATGTTTATTTCGTTAAATAGTTTATTTGAAGGGTATAGCATAGGTTTAAAAGTCATTGTCTTTAATACGGCCTTTTGTGCTCTTTCTAAAGGTACAAGTGTTGTTTTGTAACATCCACCCCAGATAAGAATGCAGTAGTTTAGAATAGATTCGCACAAGGATGTATATATTATTCTTAGTAGTTTGTCGCTGCATATATGTCTTATATTTTTAAATATATATATGAGTTTTCGGACGCGATTACACAGACATTGTACATGTTCTTTCCATGTTAAGTTTTGATCAAGAGTGACTCCCAAGTATTTTATGGTTGTACAATTGTTTAAAACGTAGCAATCACAGTTGCTTGTATTTGTGCACCGATGGTTTTTTATTTGAATAGCACCTTTATTTGGCAGCGTGTTTGATTGAATGCTAAAAGTCATATAATTTGTTTTGCTCTGATTTAGCGTAAGGAGATTATTATCTAGCCAATCCGTAATCTTTTTGAAACCGATATCAGCCTCTTTCCCTAGCTTCTCCCAGTCATCGCCCTTAAATAATACTACAGTGTCATCCGCATAGGTCAAAATGTTAGCGTCAGGGAGATCTAGTCGACAAAGGTCATCAATGTAGATTAAGAACAAGGTAGGTCCTAAGACGCTACCTTGTGGAACACCATAATTAACGGTTCTTTCTTCGCTAATGTAGTTATCGATTTTGACCATTTGCTTTCTGTCTTTTAGGTAACTTTCGAAAAGCTTTAGTTCGGTACCCCTAATACCTTTTTTTTCAAGTTTTTCTAATAATAGGGGTATAGATACACTATCAAACGCCTTATTTAGGTCTAGAAAGAGACCGAGACATTTTATTTGCGAGTCCAAGCTAGTCGTAATAATCGAAGTAACTTCTCTGACGGCATCTACTGTAGATTTTTGGGAACGGAAACCGTATTGATTAGGCGACAGAAGATTTTTGTTTTCTAAATAATTTATAAGTCGGTTATTAATTAATTTTTCAATGATTTTAGATATACAAGACAAAAGCGAGATTGGTCGGTAGTTGGATATACAATTTTTGTCCCCTGTTTTATAAATCGGTACCACTAAAGATTTTTTCAGGGCATTCGGGAATATACCAGTAGCAAAGCATTGATTGGCAATAATAGTAAGAGGTTCTGCAAGAACATGACTTGCTTGTTTCAAAAAAAGATTTGAGATACCATCATATCCTGTAGATGAAGTCGATTTTAAACTGTTTATTATTGCTATTACTTCTGATACATCGGTAGGTAAAAGGGCGAATGAGTTTAGGGTAGATGGTAGAAGCTTCTGTGCCTTATCTTTTATAGTACTCTCGTTAGTATTACGCCTTTGTAAAATATTTTCAGCTAGGCTGTTGCCGACATTTGTAAAGTATTGGTTTATGTGATTTACTGACTCAGTTGGACTAGATTTAAGGTTTAATAGTTCTCCCGAGTTACTAATACTTTTATTTTTATCTAGATAACATATGTTTTTTACTATTGACCATTGCTGTTTAAGATTGTTTTGATATTTATTTAATTCAGTTCTGTAGTATGTTTTTTTCAAGTTTTTTAAAAGATTATTACATGTATTCCTATAGCGTGAGTAGGTTAAACGAAGGACGACATTATCTGGTTCTTTTTTTAATTTTTGCTGTAGTTTATTTCTGTTTCTTATGCACCTGATTAGACCTGGGGTAACCCAGGGTTTAATGTTTCTTTTTCTACTGGATAACTTTTTTGTTACTGTATGTTTTGCCAAAACTGTCTTGATTACAGATATGAGGGTATCAGTAGCAGCGTTGGGATCACTTGTAGGAAGCGTCTGAATCCAATCTATAGAACATAACTCCTCTATTGCTCTTATGTTGTTAGTTTTAGTGCAGTATTGGTTTTTATATTTTCTAAATGATGGCTTTTTAGGAAGTGCTAGTAGTACACTAAAATGGTCAGTAATAGTCGTTTGACAAACTACAGTAGTTGTGAAGTGCTTGGTTTTTGCGAAGCAGTGATCAATGCATTTTTTGTCACGTGTTATTAATGTATGCGTCGGTAACATACCATGAAAAGATAGTAGATCTAAATATTTAGGGGACCTTCTATCTATGTTGTTAGGTTTCACGTCAATATTTATATCACCTACTAATATTATATTATTGTACATTTTTAATTCAGTAAGTAGTTTGTCAAGGCAAATTAAAAAGTTTTCAATATTATAAAAACAGGGGGGTCTATAGATGCAGATAAGAGCAAGGTTATTTTGAAAAGTTATAACAAGGCAATTCGCATCAACAAAATATTCCGGTTCAGCAATATTAATATCGTAATTGTCTTTGACATAGACAACCGTGCCGTCATTCTGATTAATATATTTTGAGGTTTTAAACGTATTGTAATTGTTAAGGGTCGGTAATACAATATTTTCATTTAATCTGCATTCTGTTAGCACAATAATATCCTGTTCAATTTTAATCTGGTCTAATAAAATTGTTAGTTCATCGAAATTACAATTTATACTCCTTATATTTTGTGAAATAATATTAAAAGAACTAGTAGAATTGGAAATATAGGCACCACACATCTCCGGATCTTCTACAGATACCGCTTTACCGATATTGACACTTTTGTCAATATCAGTCAAAATCTCCTCTAAGTTATTTATCATATTAAGGTTGATGTTATACTTTGTAAAAAGATAATTGATTGCGGCACTGAATTGAATATGGAGAAGATAGTAGCGAGAATGAGAGTAGCTATTGTTTGTTTCTTTGTGATATTTATGTATGTGTATGTGAAGCATTTGTGTATGTATGAATGATGGTGTGTTTGAAAATATGTTTCAAGTGTTGTAAAAGTGCAAGAACATGTTCCAATAGGTAGAACATAGTTAATTTTTAAAGGTAACTTAACTAGCTTAAACAGAAGCAGACATATAACAAGTATGGAAGAGTTAATACTAATAGAGATGTTGTAATTTAAGCTGACATATAGTCAGGACATTGGACAGGTGTGTTCAGATTGTAAGGATGCTAATTGCTCCAGCGCTTTGATGTTTATTGCTGGGGAGCCTTCAGACTTCCTTACATAGATCTTACCACGTTTGATCCAGCAGTATTTAAAATTAAAGTTCTTCACAAGGTCTCTAGCATGGAAGTGTAGCAGCCTAGCGTTGTAGCTAAGGACTTCTGAGAAGTATACCGCTCTTCTTTCACAATTCAGTCCAAACATAGTCGAATTAAGTTTATTATTCTGATTATCCTTGTTGAATTTCTTCGTAGCGTTCAGTACTTTGTCACGGACTTTTTCAGACTGATACTCCACTACTAACGTCTTACTCTTTCCAGTTTTTCTTTGTTTTATTTGTTTGACTTTCTCACTGTCTATTTCAAGTCCCAACGTTTCATGTATAGATTCAACTACTTTTACAACATCCTCTTCTTCCATTTCAGGTAAATTTCGTATTTCTATTGATAAAGCATTTTGTTTGCAATTTAATTCTTCAATCATATTTTCCATCTCTCGAATTTTTGACTTCATAGATTCCTGTTCTTTTCTTGTTTCATCAGCTTCTTTTTGCAGATTTTCACACTTAGCCGACATAGTTTCTAGTTTTTCTTCTATTTTCTTCTGAGCCTTAATTATACCTTTATTTTGCGTTATTATTTCGTCCATAGATTCCTTTAGTATAGAAAAGTTTTGATCATGGTCTTTTTTCATGTTGGCCAATAATAATAGGATCTCATCACGAAGATCTAGGTCATCTGGATCGTCACGGTCCTTTCGTTTTTTCAAGAACACGAACTGATTGTTACTATCCATATATTTACGCAAGTCAGTTTGCGAAGACGATCGACTTCCAGTAGGAGATCTTGTGACCGACATGCTGTCTCTGTCTTTTAAGTACACTGTGCACCGAGTTACTTTTTATAATAATATTGTGTACACTGCCGCTCGCCGAGAGCGCGGGACGAGGAAATGAGCTTAAGTGTAAATCTCTATGTAATTGTAACATAGCCCATGGGCTGGGTAGGGACCAATACTGAACTGGGTTTCTTTCGGCGTAATCTGCCCAGCAGTGGTCGTTCCGAAACGCTAGTAGTTTTTAGCTTTTGCTGTAAATAATATTTAAAAAAATGACCCTCAATAATAGTTAAATTTATCTTACATTAAATAAAAAAAATGACTTTAACTGTAACGAAGAAATAGATAAGTAACTAAGTTTATTAATTGAAGTATTATTCATTACATGGGGTATATTACATGTCCCCACGAGGTCCCCACTAAATTGCCTGCCATCAAGCTGAAAAACATCTTATTAGAACACCCGGCACGTTTGATTACACCCATAAATTAGTTGGCGGTCAAATATTTGCACAAGGCCCGTAAACCTACAGATAAAACTTTTAATATTAAGGGGATACATGAACTTTGAAACTTTGAAATAAATGACATTTGAAATAAATTATTTGAAAGGAAACGCAGATATCATTTGAAATGTGGTCTTGAATATGCCTAGATTACTATTATTATTTATTTTGACGACCTCCGTGGCGTAGTGGTCATCATGCTAGTCCGCCACCCAAAGGTCCTGGGTAAGATCCCCGGTCAGGGCAAGTTAGATAGGGCCTTTTTCAAATTGTCCTGGGTCTTGGATGTTTATCTATATATGTATATACTATAAAATATAGTATCGTTGAGTTAGTATTTCATAACACAACTTGAACATAAAAAAAAACAAAAGTAAGTCACCGAGTGGGATTCGAACCCGTAACACTCTTTCTAGCGGTCAGCATCCTTAACCGCTGAGCTAAGCGGATGGCGACCGGGGCGCCGAAATTAGCGACCATATTCTGCGTGGAAAGAAAAACGAATGAAAACTCGAAAACGCGCGTTTTCCCAAACATAAGACTTACGTTTTTTACCCCCAAAAACCCCCATATACAAATTTTCAGCGAAATCGTTAGAGCCGTTTTCAAGATCACAGAAATTTATAAATAAATATATATACATACAAGAATTGCTCGTTTAAAGGTATAAGCTGTGAATAAAAAGGTTATTCTTTATACCTCAATCCTTTGAAACCCTGTGCAATATGAAGATGCTGAATGATGAAGATTCTTACATGCTGGTCTGGGAGAAAAGAAAAAACTTAGAATGTACCAGCTGCTTCTCTTCCCGCGCAGATCGTAAAAGCCGATCGAGGGAATGGGCGAGATTTGAATCATGGTAATACGAGTTGCGGCTAGCAACCCATCACTATTTTGATTCCTTTTCAATCTTAATGCCCACCATCACGCTAAGCGTGGCCTTTGGGTCTTACGGCCCTGGGCTCTGTCTGCCCCGTCAGGGATATAGACGTGAAAATGTATCTGTATCAATATGAAGATAATATCCCACAGTTTCCGTCTTATTATAAAACGTAGACTAACTTTGTTACAAGGTTTAAACTATTATTCGACCAAATCAAGTTGACAATGAGACAATGGCATTATATATTACTGATGTCAACTTATTATTATATAATAAGACAGTTAAAGTCCAGAAAAATGCTTGACCCTGACTTGCTGAGAGTCGAGCACTACCTCAACGCTCCACTTGCAATAATAAATACACTTACAGGGACAAATCACACTGATTGAGCCTGACTGATTGAGTGGTATGAGATACTAACACAACGAACGATACTTTAACATGTAATCACTTAAGGTCCAGGTACTAAGGTAAGTACAGGTGTACTGCCTCCGTGGTGTAGTGGTTAGAGCGTTTAGCTCATACCCGGAGGTCGAGGGTTCGAATCCCGGCGGGGGCAACGACTTTGTGTTGTTGTCCTAGTTTGGTTAGGACATTGTAGGCTGATCACCTAATTGTCTGATAAGTAAGATGATCCGTGCTTCGGAAGGCACGTTAAGCCGTCGGTCCCGGTCACTGTCTTTGACATTGGTCGTTACCTAAAACCATGTCAGAGGCCTTTAAGGCGGTTTAAAAACTCTGACACTAGTGTTAGTCACTAACACACACGATAAGAAGAAGGTCCAGGAAATTGAGAACATAATTCCCAACCAATTTATATCGCTGAATAAAGTTTTTTCTATTTCAACTTGCTCTGGTCGGGAATCGAACTTAGAACCTCCGAACAACAGACTAACTCTACCACTTCGTTCCGTAGGTTGACCATTCAATTAAAAGTTCAATAAATGAGATAAATATGTACGACCTACTATTGTTGAGAATCAGGCCACCTTATCTGCCTGGCAGTCTGACGTAAAGCTTTGTCTATGCCCTGTTAACGTAATAAACCCTTTATACAGGTACATTTTCACGTCTTTATCCCTGATGGGGCAGACAAAACCCAGGGCCATGAGACCCGAAATCTACGCTTAGCGTGAATGGGCGTCAAAATGGAAAAGGAATCCAAATAGTAGTAGTTGCTAGCCGCATCGCCTATTAACATGATACAAATCTCGCCCGTTTCTCTCTATCGGCTTTTACGATCTGCGCGGGAAGAAAAGCAGCTAGTACATTCTAAGTTTTTTCTTTTCTCCCAGGCCAGCATTGCCGTGTGGTTTCCGGCAGAGTAGAATAGAACCACTCCACGTCCTCCCGTGGATTTCGAAGAAGGTTCTAGGTAATAGCGATTGTTACCTCTTATATTTGATGTGAGGAGACAATAATAATTAATTCAGAAGCTAGTTTTCAGCCGACTTTAAATCAGGTTATTAATTTGGCTGTCGTGTGCCGTAGTTGCCGAGTGGTTTGCGGCAGAGTAGAATAGGGCTACTCCAAGTCCTTTCGTGGATTTCGTAGAAGGTGACTTAGGAAATACAAGCTAAACAAAGCTTATAAACATCAATGAGACATCTCCAACCTATCTGGCCAGGGAGGAGCATGTAGGCCTGTAGGCCAAGTCCTCTCGCTGCTCTGGCCAAGTATATATGGCTGTGGTAGTACAGAGAGGGTTGTGCTCCTGCAGTGTAGACAGAAAGACCTGATGATGAAGCCAGCATGGAAGAATGAAATAAACCCTTTGAATCTGGAATATGTCTATGTCCAGACTGCAGCGCGGTCTAGCGTCACTACTTGGTGAAAACTTTATCAGCTGAACTTACTGTCACAATATTGTTACAAAAGTTTATTTGCTACTAGCCGCGCGCCGCGGTTTTACCCGCAGTCTTCTTCTTCTTATCGTGTGTGTTAGTGACTAACACTAGTGTCAGAATTTTTTAAACCGCCTTAAAGGCCTCTGACATGGTTTTAAGTAACGACCAATGTCAAAGACATTGACCGGGACCGACGGCTTAACGTGCCCTCCGAAGCACAGATCATCTTACTTATCAGACAATCAGGTGATCAGCCTGCAAAGTCGTTCCCCCCGCCGGGAATCGAACCCGCGACCTCCGGGTATAAGCAGAACGCTCTAACCACTACACCACGGAGGCAGTTAAAATAGACTATGTGTTAGTCCGGGGTTTCAGGGTTTGTTTACATTAGATATTATGTTTATCTGTAGTTTTACTGTGAACTAAGAAAACTACTTAATGTTTTTTTTTAAATAACTAGCTGGGTCCCTCCGTGCTAACAAACATCTTAAAAAACCCTTTTTTTTGCATAATAGTGCGAAAATTCGTTTTATTTCTATTTACCACGGCTCTGTACATTTGTTTGATAGAATTGGTACAGCTCCCGCTATAATTTCAAATTTAATTACTATTGGCGCTGTGATCGATTATTTAGAGTTGGGCTATATCTGTTTAGCACGGAACAGTACTTTCGCATGCGGCTGTCCTTTTCTGTCGCTTAGAACCGTCATTTGCTAGAGCGAGAGAAGGCGACGGAACGCTTCAGCACCGGCGGTACTGAAGCGTTACTCCCACCACCTACTTCGCACGGAGCGATATTTATCACGTCTTTATCCGCAACAGGAGACAGAGAATCAATTGTATGAATAAGAATGACACTTAGCGAATCTAGCGCACCGCTGTCCTTTTGAAGGACGACTTAAAAGGAATGTGTAGCTGTAAATTTCCATACAAAAAGCGGAACGCCCGATAAAAACTTACCTATGTTTAAGGGGGGAGGGGGGGGCTTAAACATAGGCAAATTTTAATATGTTCATAGCGCTGACCGTTATGGCGCAGAAGTCAAAAATTAGTACTGTACCCGTGCGCAGTATCCCCTCTACGTTTCACTCAGCGCTAACCTTACGTGCCGCTACTTGTACGTCTTTATTTTAGAGAAATATTTCTTACACAAAAAGTTTTTAGAAAGTTTTTTTTTCGGCAATACTTATTAGCATCTCAATATCTTTGTTTTTTTTTTAAATAAGAAAATACCTTGAGCGCTTTAATTTATTTCAGTTAAACAAATTACTAATAATTGGCCAAGTTCGTGTCAGACCACGCGCAGTGTAGGGTTCCGTAGTTGTAAATGCCAACTTAGAGTTCATGCCACTAAAAACGTCTTTATTTTAAAGAAATATTTCTTACACAAAAAGTTTTTAGAAAGTTTTTTTTTCGGCAACACTTATTAGCATCTCAATATTTTTTGTTTCTTTTTAATAAGAAAATATCTTGAGCGCTTTAATTTATTTCAGTTAAACAAATTACTAATAATTGGCCAAGTTCGTGTCAGGCCACGCGCAGCGTAGGGTTCCGTAGTTGTAAATGCCAACTTAGAGTTCATGCCACTAAATCGTCTAAAACTTCTAAGTATCTATTGAATTGTATGAAATTTCCCTTTTCGAGTACATTTTATAAGTTCAATCGCCTATAACTTTTTAATTCGTTAACCCTACTTAGCTCTGATAGTTTCCCTTTAAACTACATTATATATACTATACCTGTGATTTTTTCACGTGTCTATATATAACCAATTAGCCGATAGATGGGGGCACGTGACTTTAACAAAAAAACGACGGGTAGCACTCTGGGAGTGCCGGCAGAAGTGAAAACTTGAATATTAACGTTGTGCATTTTTGATATTTTGGAATGGTTAGGGAATAATTTTGCACGAATTGCTTTAATTATCAGTATAAAATATTTTAAATCTTTTCTGAACCACAGTCTGTCACAAATGTCACAAGCATGACCAAATTCATTTTCAGCAAAATCATATTCAAATACACAGCAGTATGGCCACTACACAGACGGTCGAGCCATCAGATGTCACCATTCATGGATGCGCGTAGCACGCTGTAACATAAACACACACGAACATTCGCGCAAGCGCCCTGCGCCGTCTTACGAATTTTCGATCAGGCCACGTGTCCTGACGCGAGTTTAATATTTTTTACCCATTCCAAAAAAAGTGCACAACGCCGCTAAAGAAGTTTTCACTTCAAAAATTTCACAATATTTTTGAAAGACCTGTTCAACGATATCCCACACAATGTGTTTGTAGAGAAGAAGAGAGAATGTGTTGTTCTAGTACTTATAGTTTCTGAGTAGGACCGCGGACGGACAGACAGACAGACATGGCGAAACTATAAGGATTCCTTGTTTACTACGGATCCCTAAAAAAGACAGCCACACAAAACCGTACAGCCCTAAATTAAGGTGTACCGAATCGAATGACATAAAAATTGCCTCATTTCGATAAAAATAGGCAATCGCCTCTAGGACGTGCCACTTTCTCTATCGCACAATACGGGTCGGGAGGCAGAGCGGCGTGAAACAGATATCATCATTTCAGCCGCACAACGTCCACTCTTGGACATAGGCCTCTCCCAAAGATTTCCAAAATGACCGATCTAGAGCGGCTTACATTCAGCTCCTTCCAGCGACCTTGGTTAGAAACAAATATATTTTTTGCAAATACCTACTCGCGACGCGTATTGACACAACATAATCCTCTTAAAAGCGGACTTAGCGCTACCATAGAATTAATAATAGTATTACATACAGAACGTAAACTCGCACCGTACCCCGCAATCTGGCATCCCCACAACCCTTTCCCCGTTATTGGGACGTGTAAGAGCACGTAAACCAGGGTTATGGCTAGTCGCACCTTGACGTTACGCGAGTCACTTAAGATTATTGAATCATAATGGTGAGAAAGTGCGCACATTATCATTGTTTATCCCCGGAAAACAATAAAGAACGAAAATTTTATTGATTTCTGACTAATGAAAACAGGTAAGCAAAGCAACAAATTCTGTGGTAGCGGCCCTGATTGTTTAACTCACACATTTGACGTGGGCATGGATGGATTGTTTCTTTTGTAGTTGTACTAGGCATATATGCTGCTCCGTTTTTATGAAGTGCCATACCTGTGGCGCTACAGCGAAACCCAAAAAAAAACGGTCGGTTTTTTAGTTTCGCCGAACGATCGTTCGGCCGTTAGTCGATGGTCTATGTTCTCTGATTCATTCTATTTCTAAGATATAATTTCTTTTTTTGCTCTTTGGATTCATTGCTTTGTTTAAAAATCTTATTTATCTGTCACCAGGACATTTTCTTACAAATGTTTCTGAAGAATTTATCAGTTTTACCCTATTTCTGATAAAAAAAATCTAATTGAATGTTTCAAAACTATGAGTAAATTTATTACACAATAATACCGATTATTCATACTTAGATAAGATAAATAAATTGAAAAGTGTTGTTCCATCCACAGAATTTGAGCATACAAAATGGTTGAAGTTGACGAAGACGACGATTATGTGGATAAAATATTTTCAAAATACTACATAAAGAGATTTGGATATTCGTTCTACTATTTCTTCCTTACGATAGCTATATTACACATGGGCCTGGTTTTAGGGGTTGTGTTAGGAATCTTTTATGTCTTATGGCCTTATTTTGTCCGTTTGTACAGGTATATTGTGTATTAATATATTCAAATTGAAATGCCTACTCTGTTTTATTTCAGCCGTAGACCTCATCATCATCATTGCATACTATCACGTCTTTATCCCTAATGGGACAGACAGAGCATTATCATCATCATTATCAGGTCTTTTTTGTCTCCACTGCAGGAGCACGACCCTCTCTAAACTACTAGAGCCATACTTGACCAAAGCGGCCAGAGGACTTTGACCTACTCTCCACGCTGGCCACATAGGTTGGAGAGGTCTCATTGATGTTTATAAGCTTTGTTTAGCTTGTATTTCCTAAGTCGCCTTGTACGACATCCACGGACTTGTAGTGGTTCTATTCTACTCTGCCAGAAACCACACGGCCACACGTCCGACTAATCAACCCACTTTTGTTTTGAGAGTCATATGTGGCCAAGAATTAAATGTATTCTGCCATTTTCATAAATAAACTGCACCTCTTAAATCAGATAAACAATGTGGAAGGGACATACGTACCCGTAAAAATCAAACCACGGGCGATACTAGATCTCTTTAGTATAAGTCACATTACAAAATATTACATTTCACATAAGTATGTCATTTTGACGTTGAGTACGTCATTCAAACAATCCGCCCTGAATCGTACCTGATGCAAATGTGCCCATGACGCTTGCGGCATTACCCCGCTGTATTGCCAGCGAAATTCGTTGCATCAGATAAGACTCTGAGCGGTGGTCATTGCCGTTATTCCTTAGCCGCCTTCCCAGCTCCCGCACAAACCCTTTGGCCTCCGCACTCCATATCCCGCTCACTTCTACTGCGAAATGTAGCATGTCTTAAGTTTAGTATAATGAAATTAAAATAACGGTCAAAAAAATCGACGTTCCCATACAAAATGCGCGGGCTGCACACTTTTGTATGGAAGTACCGATTTTTTTAGTTTTTTGACTGAATTCTAATTTCATTATACTATAGTGATCTAGTGTAGCCCGTGGTTTGATTTATTACGGGGATGTCCCTTCCACGTTGTATAGTATAGTGCTATTGATTTTAGAAACGCAGATTTTTGACAGACTGAGACCCTTGACCAAACTACGCTTTTCCATACAAACGTAGTCTACGTTTTATTTCGAAACGTCATGCGCGATTTCAGCAAAATTTTGTCATTTCAATGATATTGCACATATCTAGGCATATGACTGATTTTCACAGTCAAAATATGAACTTAGAATAAAGTGTGTTATATCATTTTTGATCATAAAGGTCACAGCACACTTATCAACTCGTAAACGGAACGTAAACGTATCAACTCGAGCAGCTCAGTATTCTTTGTATGAAACTTCCTACTGCAACGCACACTATTCGGATTCGTAACGTAAACGCCTCGCCTCGGGACCAGCTCACGAACCGCTTTGCTGGTCGGTCAACTAGCGGTCCCCGCGCTTGCGGCTCGTCGTCCGCGCGCTTACGCCTCTCCGTATGCGAGCTGACGTCTCTCCGTTTCCTCACACCCGCGTTTTATTTATTTGTAGATAAACAAAAATTGATGGCTATGATTGCCAACTCGCGTATTGTGAACAAAGACATAACTTAACTAGTGCCAGCCAGACCAAAGCGGCCTGCGAGCGGTAAGCGCGGCGTCGCCCAGCCGTAGTCGAGTCGACGTACCGACTTCGAGCCTGTTTGGTTACGTGCCTACGTCAGGTTGACGCCTGGTTGACCGCGCGGCGAAAGGCGATACGGTGTCGATCCCTTTCCGAGTTGATAAGTGTGCTGTGACCTTTAGTATGGGAAACTTCTACACGTATATTTTTGTCCAGTTAATAATTTTACTGTAGGAAACCAATTCTAACCCTAGATAATTGCAATGTGTGTTATTTTTTTTTACCGACATCTAACTTGTGGTTTTAAAATAAAACGTAGACTACGTTTGTATGGAAAAGTATAGGGGATTCTTATAAAGTCGCTCCTTAAATTGGTCGATTACTTACTATAATAATATAGTGCGATTTTAACATATAATATCTCAAAAAAAGGAAGTTTGTCAATGTCAATGTAATATAGGTACTAATTTTTTACTTTTAATAATTTAAAGTGCGAACGTGAAGCTTTTCTACGCACATTTGCGAAAAACGGCCACTTTTAGCTAATGTGCGTAGAAAAGCTTCACGTTCGTTTTGTTCAATTTGGGTATGGCCTTAAACTCAATTTTTAATTTTATAAACTTTTTATTAACATGTACAACATTTCGTCAGGAAGGTTTACATTTATAATACATAACCGTGCGAAGCATGGGGCTGCTAGAGTTTATTCTATAAAGTATATTTATACACGTAATTTTTACTGACTTCTATACAGAAATACAAGAGTTTCCGTTAAAAATATGATACCTATTAGACGAATAAAGACCTTCGGAAACGCTCTTAAAGTAGATTTGACTTTGTAAATACCAGAACAACTCTGGTATAATATTACTGTCTGGATGAGCCTCGAGATGATATCCTATTTTTTATTATAATGACAGTATTATATACGATACCCTGATAATCAGTCAGTGATTACAAAATTGGAGTCCAACAAACATTTACGTACACATTGAGTAAGTATTTTATTCAATTTACTTGCAGTATATAGTCAAGTAAATATAGGTGTGCCAATTTGGGTACAGTGGCTACAAGTGTACTACAAATTCATACTTCCTTCATAGTATAATGATGACAAAAAACCAATTTATAGAGATGCTAGTAAACATACAAAATTTTTAAAAGCCTTTCACATTATACTGATAATGCCAGAACAACTCTGGTATTTAGAAAGTAACATTTGCGTTCAAACAAAAATAGCCTATATTAAATTCTTCTAGAAACAAGGACTTGCCTCTAACAAAAATTTTGACTTTAAATCCAAATATTTCAGAAACAGATCCCTTAATCGAAAAATGGTGTTTACAAGTTCACAATATTTTTGAAAGACCTACGATACCCCAACCGATACAAAAGATCAACGATACCCCACACAAGGTGTTTGTCAAGAAAAAAAACTGACTCCCTCTTTATTTGTATATATTGATAGCAAATCAAAAAAAAAAAATTTCCAGATTTTATTTTACGACTTTGTTGCCATTACAAATATGTACATATGCGTGCCAAATTACAGCTTTCAAGTACTTATAGTATCTGAGTAGGACTGCGGACAGACAGACAGACATAATGGCGAATTTATAAGGGTTCCTTGTTTACGGTACCCTAAAAAGTTATATTCAATATGTTACTGTTATTTTAATTTCATTATACTATAGTGATCTAGTATAGCCTGTGGTTTGATTTATTACGGGTCCCTTCCACGTTGTATAAAGATAATATCGTATGAAATTATTACTAAGCATTTTTGTGTCATCCTGTGTGGTCACAAGTCCCAAATTACTTGCCTTTGTCGTCTCAAGAAAGCCAGATCAACTAATATTACTGCCCTCCATGCGCTAGCGAAATGTACTTTAATATTTCGCCGACAAGTTGCCTTATTTTGTTGGACGGGTGATATATATTTCCTTTTATTGTATTTATTTTCCTGCTTCGTAAGTAAAATACCGAAGTATACACATTTATTAATTACTTTTATTATGTACTTAAGTACTAATATTTATTCTGTGGTTTTATTTACATTATGGGATGTGGCATGTGATTTCATGCAGAGTAGAATAAGACCACACCAAGTCCTTCCGTGGATGACGTAGAAGGCGACTTAGGAAATACAAGCTAAACAAAGCTTAAAAATATCAGTGAGACCTCTCCAACACGCCTGGCCAGCGTGGAGAGTGTAGGCCAAATCCTCTTAATGCTCTGGCCAAGTATGGCTCTGGTAGTACAAAGAGGGTCGAGCTCCTGCAGTGGAAATAAAAAGACCTGTTGATGATGATGACATTATGGGATCTACCGCGCACTTTACACAACATTTTTCTAAGCCTGTCCGTGTGTTCTGCCACCAGGCTATTATATCTCATGAACCGTGATACCTAGACAGTTGAAATTTTCACAGATGATGTATTTCTGTTGTCACTATAACAACAAATACTAAAAAACCGGCCAAGTTCGAATCGGATTCGCGCACTAAGGGTTCCGTTACATTATCTATAAAAAATTGCGTTTGTTGTATGTGAGCCCCCCTTAAATATTTATTTTATTTTGTTTTTAGTATTTGTTGTTATAGCGGCAACAGAAATACATAATTTGTGACAATTTCAACTGTCTAGCTATTGCGGTTTTTGAGATACAGCCTGGTGACAGACAGACGACGGAGAGACGGACAGACAGCGAAGTCTTAGTAATAGGGTCCCGTTTTTACCCTTTAGGTACGGAAGAATAAAATAAATATTTTAGTGGGGCTCCCATGCAACAAACGTGATTTTTATAAATAACAGTACGGAACCATACGTGCGCGAGTCCGATTCGCACTTGACCGGTTATATTAAAGTTAGAAGTATTGATTAACATGATGAACAGTTTTTCTCACTAATAAATAAACTGCTCAAGATTTTGGCAACAAATTAAAATCCAAATATCTTTATCATCTTAGGATATTTATGGTCTCTTTGTTTTTTTTTGCACAATCTTGATGTCAAATCGTTACTTTATACACAATGACTTGTTAATACAATGCCCTTTTATATATTGTAAGGGGTGATTCATTTCATCATTTTGAACAACTTTTCCCAATAAATGTCTATCAAAACACGAAAAAAAATATTTAGGTTCTCATACAAATCGAAGTACTAACATGATATCATTACTATGGAAAATGAATTTCGTATTTCGATATACATTTATTGGGAAAAGTTGTTCGAAGTAATGGACTGAATTACCCCTTAAAATATTTATTGTACTTAATAAAAAAGTTCATTGTACAGTGTACACCTACACAAAGTTTACTGTCTCTTCCTAGGTGAAAACTAGCTTTTCCTTCAAAGGGTTAATACTGTCTAGATATTGCATATTATAGATGCTATGAACAGAATTATAGCGTAACACGTATTTCATGAATTTTATGCAAATAAACCGTAGTCACGCCATCTCCATGATACCTCGTAAACAGGGCTATGAGGACCCTGTGAGGGTTTCCGAGGGCTTTCCCGGGCTTTACATATCATTACATACGATCTTTTGAATACCGGATGATATTTGAAACAAGATAAGCTAAAAAAAAAATTTTTTGTACAATCTTTTTTGTGTGCAAGTACTAAATACAAAAAAAATAAGCCCAAACTGGATGAAGTTGTGTCGTTTTATTACTGAGTTCCATCGACCACCTTCTGTCTCCGTGATCAGACTCTAAACATCGTCCATAAAGTGCTCGTCAAGACAAATCCAACGAGTCTAAACTAAAAGGGTTAATGTTTTTATATAACTGACTTCTGTTAAATATCTTCTGGCTCCATCATTAGAACAGCTTATAGACTCCATAATATTGTATGATCATCCAACTTACACTAGTAAAAAAAAATTCAGTTGAGATCCTACTCAATAAGGTTATGTTGTTTTATAACTGAGTTCCGTCGAACATCTCCCAGCTCCAACATCAGAACAGCTTATTGACTCCATAATATTGTATTGTCATCTGACTTACACAAGCAAAATTTCAGTTCACCGGTTGAAGATTGAGGTACAAGATTTAACCTAAACAAACCTACATACGTGTCACATACAAGATACATTGCAAGTTCAATAAATGCTTGTAAAAAGGACTCAATTCAAAGAAGTTTCTTTTTCTAAACCACCTTTGGCTAGGTTAGAAAGATAGAGTTGAGTATCGCGCGTAACCGCACGTACGTACGCTCTAATATATAAATCTAATATCTTAAGCAGAAGCGAAAAATACTTGACTTAATCCGAGTAGAACTAAAATTAAAGTGACAATAAACGATAAACGTAAAAGTGATAGTGACAAGCTTGAGTACTTTTAGTGTATAAGTGAAAATAATTTATTAAACCAAAAAGCTCGTCAACAACGCATCGGCCATCAAGCTGCGACATTGACGTCTCGCTCACACTCCGAGCAAATCCACTATACTACACTGCTCACACCAAGGTAACGGACGACCACAATTACAAATTATCTACCGACATTAACTCAGAAACACAGACATGCATTGCTCAGCAAACTGCAACCAACCCATAAAATACCCCGGCGAGATGCTTAGTTGCAACGGATGTAGAAGTAACTATCATTATCAGTGTTTAAACATAACATCTGCCTACTTCATGGCTAATAGGAACGGCCTAAAATGTAAATGGCGCTGCCCATCATGCTCTAATATAACACACAGAAAACGTGATGATGATACCCCTGTAAAATGTACACAAATGAATCCACTGAACGAAACAATTATGTCAGTAGACGACCTTTTGCATGACGATCAAAATTTCACGGGAAACACAGAACACCTAACCGATCTTAGCAACCATGCTACAACCCACAACAATGAACACATTAAAGAAACCAACATAAACACGGACACAATTACCTATGACCGATTCAGTAGCCTATTAGATTCTAAATTAGAAACTATTCAAATTACACTGCTTAACAACCTCACCAGCGCAATACAAACAGAAATATCCGCTGCAATAAATAACCTTAGACAAGAGACAAAGCAACATATTAGTAAATTAGAAAACAAACAGGAACAGTTTTTGAATAAAGTTACGACAATGGAAAAACAGATAGAAAACCTTGAACTAGAAAAACAAACATTACGACAGGAATTAAAAAATTTGGAAAATGAATTACAAAAAACCATGCATAGCACACAAGTACAAACATTACCATCACCACCGCACACATACACAAAAGAATTAGATACTGATAAAAAAATTGTGTTATATGGACTTGAAGAACGATACAGGGAGACGGAGTACGACCTACATGACGAAATAGTTAATATTTTCTACAATACTCTTAATATAAACCTGACAGGCTATATAGAAGACGTAAGAAGGATAGGCAAAAAAGGACCCAAACGACCGATTATTATCGAACTTATCAGTAAACGAATGACGAAGTATATTTTTCAAAACACGCAATACTTTAGGCATACAGGAATGTATATATCCAAAGTTATGGACGAACAATCGTTACGAGCAAGAAAACAACTGAGACAATTATTATACAAAGCTAGGCAGGAAGGGCAACATGCAGTAATTAGGGATAATAAACTCATAATAAACGGCAAGGAGTATAACACACCCATACATGAAGGTACAATACATAGTAAGAAACTCACTATATCGCAGAGAACACACGACGATACATTGCAACACAACACGGATACACTATTGAACACCACACAAGATCTTGCAGATAGAAACACTAGCCATACGTTTCGAGTCCACAGTGGAACACACTCACAACAGACATTCCGGAACTGAAATTAATATAATGTTTCAAAATATGCAAAGCCTAAAAAACAAATCCCATACACTGGAGTCATTTATTGCTACGCACGATAAGCAAATACATGCTATCTGCGTGTCCGAGACATGGATATCTGAGAACCAATTAAATCTCATAAACATACGCGGCTACGAGTTCGCAGCTATATTCCATCGATGCAACCAAGAAGGGGGAGGAGTGGCGATTCTGCTACGCAGCGGTATAGAATACATGGAAAGGACAGACATCGCTGAACTGTCCATACAAGGAGTAACAGAATGCTGCGGAATTGAATTACCGGAATATAACATTATATTAATTAATATTTATAGGCAAGACAGGCAAATTGAGAATTTCTTTAAAACCATAAATAATATACTAAACAAACTGAAATATAAAGACTGTAAAAAACATATAATAATAGGCGGAGATTTTAATATAGATATGTTAAAGACCACAAAACACTCAATAAACCTCAACCAATTAATGCTAACGCGTAACCTTCACCAACTAGTTAACAAACCAACAAGGGTGACAAAAACGTCAAGTACTTGCATCGACCTAGTATACACGAATAAAAATAACAATCATAATGTTCATGTCGAAGATTTTGGTTTTTGCGACCACCATGGCGTGTTATACACAACTCTAACAAACAAAACAGCCACAATTAAACCACAAACGTGCAAAAATTACCACACTCAAAAAAGGCTATATACGGAAAAAAACATAACTCAATTTAAACTGGCGATCGCAAAAATTAACTGGGATGACATTATTAAAAATGAATATGACATAAATACCAATTACAATAAATTTCATGACATCTTACAAGACAAACTTGACACATATACGAGTATACCGGTAAAATCCATAAAAATTAAAAACAAAACTGATAAAAACTGGCTCACACGAGGTTTAAAACGATCTTGTAAACATAAACGGCTGCTGCGGATTCTCATTAATCAAACAAATAATGACATACTAAAAACTTACTACAAAATGTATACAAAAGTCCTAAAAAAATCGGTTAATATATCGAAAAAAAATAATTACACTAATGAAATGAAAAAATCAAGCAACAAAACTAAAACCATGTGGAGAATTATAAAAAACACAACGACGAAAGACACAAATAAAACAAAAAACTTAAAACTTAAAATCAATAACAAAACTACAGAATCACCCAACTTGATAGCAAACACTTTGAATGACTTCTTCGCTACGATAGGCGAGTCCCCCACGCCGCCGACGGCTCAGTCTGCCCCGGGACCGCCGTCGCATGCACATGCACCTTGCGGTCACGCTGCACCCAGCGGACATCGCATAGGCAAAGCGGCTCCCACTAACTCACTTTACCTATCACCCGTATCGGAGCGCGAAGTCTTTAAATTGATAAGAAGCCTAAAAAATAAAAGTAGCTTCGGTAATGACGAAATACCCAGTACGTTGCTAAAAGCTTGTGCTCATGAATTGACTGCCCCTTTAACCAAACTAATCAATAAATCTTTTGACGAAGGTTGCTTCCCAGAAAAATTAAAAATAGCAAAAATAAGACCAATTTCCAAAAAAGGAGGTGACTGCACAGATAAATCGAATTTTCGACCCATTGCACTTTTATCAATAATATCCAAGATCTTCGAAAAAGCTATGGCAAATCGACTTTATAAATTCTTTGAAAAATATAATATTTTCGACGAGAACCAATACGGATTTCGAAAAAACCGATCTACGACCTTAGCCGTGTACAAATATATCCAGCAAATACTTACAACTATAAATGACAAAAAATACGCTGTAGGACTATTACTCGACATGACAAAAGCTTACGATAAAGTCTGCCATAAAACACTATTAAAAGCATTATATGACTCGGGTATTCGTGGACAAGCCTACAAATGGCTAAAATCATATTTGACGGACCGTAAACAATACGTGGAAGTGACATATATTAATAATGACTCGCACGAGACGCAAGCAGTACGATCTGACATTCGAACTACCAATTGTTCAATCCCGCAGGGAAGCGTGCTCGGGTGCATCCTCTTCCTGGTATACATTAACGAACTGCCCAAATTATTTCCCAATAACTTGTGTGTCATGTTCGCCGATGACATTTCACTACTTTTCCAATGTGGCACATCAACTGAGGCTAACGCGACCCTATTAGATAGCATTACGAAATTAAAATCCTGGCTTGACAAAAAAAATCTAGAAATAAATATGAAAAAAACTAAAATAATTCAATTTCACCCATGGCAAAAAAAAGCGCTCACCTTAAAATTATCTTTTGAAAATCAAGAAATCACAGAAGTAAATAATTTCAAACTCCTAGGCGTAACAATAGATTCTTACATTGACTGGAAAAAACATGTGACAAGCATCAAAAATAAACTATCAAAATTTGTATACGCACTAAGCATTCTAAAAGTAAGCACAAATTATGAAACTGCTCTGACAGCGTATTACGCCCACGCGTACTCCTGGCTAAAATACGGTGTTATGCTTTGGGGCAATAGTGTCCACGCGGACGACCTACTCCTAATGCAAAAAAAGTGCTTACGCATACTGTGCAACTTACCGTACAGACATAGCTGCAAGACGTATTTCATAAAACAAAATATCTTGACACTACCCTCAATTTATATCCTTGACATATGCACATTCGTGAGAAAAAATAAACACATATTTACGCAAATTAAAGACACACACAACATAAACACACGACATAAATATAGACTGGCACTACCGTCGAAAAAAAAACCTGGACATATTCAATAACGGACCATATGTGAGTGCAATCAAAATATATAATAAACTACCAAAATCACTACAATTAGAACATAATGACAAAACTTTTAATAAAAAACTAAAAACATTGTTATTGACAAAAGGTTATTATTCTGTCAAAGAGTACTTAGAAGACAAATTACACAACTAGTTTAAAGAATTCTCAAGCCACAGCCATTAATATACTGACATTTATATTTATCTTTTTTTTTCCTCTTTTAAATTTTTTTTTTTTATTGCAATATTATTGTTAAGATATTTTAAACGTTCGGATTTACAAAAACTACATCTCATTAAAATTAAATTAAAATGTAATCAAACTTAACTGAAATTAACGGCAATTATTTATATATATTTGTCGGCGCGAGGCATCTTTTAGTGTACAGCAACCGGCGCCCGCGCGACCGACACGCATTCCTAGGCGAATGTTTACATTAACAACATTAAGTCTTATCGGAGTTTGGACATAAGAGAGTCTTTGTTTGTAATACCTAGAAAAACGGGGCAGTCACTATACTGCCGAACGTAGCCGTGGGTCGAAGCATCAAATTATGATTATTATGATTTACTAAGCTTGGGCATGGGTGCTGAAGGCACACAGTCTAATGAGTACGGTTGGTCAGATGCCACGTTGTGTGTAACTGCTTGCGACCCGCGTATTCGTTACCGTTTTGCGTGCTCTCTAAACTTAAGTGATTTGGTCTTAAGTGTTAACTTTACAGACTAGAAATGGGATTCATGTTCTAGTGGTTGTTGTCTACCTATACAGTGACTTTTATGAACTTTACGAATTATCGTAGCCACTTGATAAGTTTTGGGCGTGTATTTGAAGTAATAGTGTGCGTGCACCTTTTATTTGTGCTCGGAATGGAACCATCTGATATCATGGAGCCCTTTTACCCCGACGCTCCGATATCAGAAGTGGGATGAAAACTTCGTGTCCACTGCAGAAATTTGGTGAGATCGTTTCATATTGTTCGACCGTATATAAGCCTTGTTTGGCTGGGTGTACAAACCATTATCAATTATTTGTTTGATTGTTTTGCAGTTAAATATTTGGTTTGTTGTCTGTTGTGGAGGGCTCAACACTGTAATTTTATGTTTGAACCTAGGAGACTAAGATGCGTACACGCAGGCTCACACAGTATGACGGCAACGTTAGCATTGCTAAGCTACAAAAAAAACTGTTACATAAATTAACAAGAAACAGATGTGTACCTCTGAGAATTAACATCATTTCATTTCATTTTCAGTTTTGTAATGTTAGTCACAAATACACAAGATAACTGAATGTGCATTGTTTTCACGAGTGATCACATTCAATGTTATTGATGATTATGAGAATTCAGTTCTTCTTGAGAGAAGTTAGTGCTACTTCTGCACCTGAATTATTTGACTAGAGACGTCTGTCCTTACGTCAATGAAGTTGGTATTTTAATATTACTTTAACCATAGTGAATTGGTTGTCTGAATAATGATAGGCATTCTAAAAGTGTTTTATTGAGTGTAAATTTTATCTAGTTAGTAAGACTGAATAATTAACAGTGCTTGATTCTACCTAAGAGAGTAAAGATTTTCTGAAGCCTAAAAAGTGATGGTTACCCAGTAATATTTACTATGCTTTGTGTAAATTACTTAAGAGATTTTTTATAATCATCTAATCGATATCTATTATAATGTCACTAAAGTTATAATTGTTATTGAAAACTGACAAAAGAATACTGTTAAAAAAAAAAAGCTTGTGAGGCTTTTATATTGGGGTTGTATGTTGAACTTTAAACCTATTTCTTTTCATAAATGGAAAACAATGGATATGAGTCGTGTTTAATACACGGAGAACCTGATAATTAGAATTAAAATATGAGAGCTCCTTTACCAGATGGTGAAAACATTTCTAATGCCAATTTATAATTTTTTTTTTATGATTTTCAAGTTTTAATAACTGATAGACATTTTCTTATCAGTAGAGGTGACAACTACCAAGGAATTGAATACCTATTTCTAAAATCAGGGAAGGGAAACCAATTTCAAGATATTAAATTGTCCCACGCATTGAAATTGACATTACACGAGTTCACAGAAGGTGGGTCTTCTTACAGTCGTCTGATTTTAATATTATTTATAGAGACGGTAAACGAATCGTTCATGTCGATTTTCTACCACTAAATCCTTTATCTAATGAGGACACGAAACAAAAACTTAGTACAAGAGAAACGTATAAATGTCTTAGAATTATCTAAAAGTTGGTTACGTGCAGAACAGTAACATGATTCCGAAATCACTGAAATAGTTTCAAGATTACATAATGACAAATTGACTAAATATCTGTCAAATCCTTATCTAATTGTATTGATGCATCAACTGCCATTATTGTTAATATCTAGTGTGAGTTTATTTGGTGCACTGACCAGAATTATTGCGGATCAAGGTCGATGCTTTGCAAATAAAAGTTTTGCGTGAATTTTGTGGTAAAAATAACATCCGACTTTATTTGATATCAACCAGAACTTGTCGTGTCAACGTGTCATGAGTAAACTAAAAAATATGCTTACGGCTGTTGAAGTAAATAAAAACAGAACATGGCAGGACCCTATTGAGGATCTGCAGCTTGCTATCAATTGCACAATTAATCGTGTAACTCAAGCTAGCCCTTTGGACTTGATAGTTGGACAAGTAGCCAAGTAGCGCGACCTATTTCGCTAGTAGCTTTAGGTGACCAAGACCAAGACAAAATAAATATTGATGAGATCAGAGAGCAAGCAGCGAATTCTATAACCAAAAATGCTCGTAGAGATAAAGAGCGGTTTGATACTCCAAAGGCTAAAGTTTCTAAGTTATTTGTAGACGATTTTGTTTTAATTAAAAAACAGGAGAAAAATCAAACGAAATTAGACCAACTTTCGCGGTCCATTTAAGATAAATGAGTTGCTTGATGGGGACCGATATCATTTGAAAGCTGTTGGTAGCAACAGAACTTACAAACATGCACACGATCGATTACGTTCGATGACAAATTGCTACGTTCCCACTGAATTTTTTTTGACGTATGTCCTAATGACGATGGAAATGATTCTCCTGATGAGAATGAGGAGTAGTCAGGATCAGCCCATGTCGGCGCGGTGTAGTTGATACACTGTCGCAAGGTATTTTTATCGTTTGAGGTGTAGTTGATACACATTATGGTGATGGTAAAACAAGTTGAGCTTTCGCAACGTGATTTACCTACTGACGTGTTTTGTTAGCCGTAGGTCACATTCCAAACCCAGTCTAGCTGGTACGGAGACTGCGCGGTGCGGCAACATGCAGTAAATTCATGGTTGCGTTGGTGTTCGTGTGGTTTTAGTGAGATAACCACAAGAAGTATCACATGAGTGTGATGTCGTTGAGCCAGTTACGTGTTTGGTCTGATCTGACTTAAAGTAATTCTTTTTGGAAGTTTGGGCTGTATTAGATCTATGTGAGAATTAAAGCTTACTGACTTGTGAATAGTGCGTCATGAGCCTTGGGGAACCTACCAGTTTGTCATCATTGTATCCTATGGGCAGGATAGCCGAGCAAGATGTACAATTAGGATAGTGTTACTTCGCAGGTAGTTTGCGAAGTTATCTGACACACGAGGACGTGTGATAGTCAGGATAGCCGTGTCGGCGCGAGGCATCTTTTAGTGTACAGCAACCGGCGCCCGCGCGACCGACACGCATTCCTAGGCGAATGTTTACATTAACAACATTAAGTCTTATCGGAGTTTGGACATAAGAGAGTCTTTGTTTGTAATACCTAGAAAAACGGGGCAGTCACTATACTGCCGAACGTAGCCGTGGGTCGAAGCATCAAATTATGATTATTATGATTTACTAAGCTTGGGCATGGGTGCTGAAGGCACACAGTCTAATGAGTACGGTTGGTCAGATGCCACGTTGTGTGTAACTGCTTGCGACCCGCGTATTCGTTACCGTTTTGCGTGCTCTCTAAACTTAAGTGATTTGGTCTTAAGTGTTAACTTTACAGACTAGAAATGGGATTCATGTTCTAGTGGTTGTTGTCTACCTATACAGTGACTTTTATGAACTTTACGAATTATCGTAGCCACTTGATAAGTTTTGGGCGTGTATTTGAAGTAATAGTGTGCGTGCACCTTTTATTTGTGCTCGGAATGGAACCATCTGATATCATGGAGCCCTTTTACCCCGACGCTCCGATATATTTATAACATAAAAGTTCTATGTATCTCTGCTGACATTCAATGTAATCACTAACAATTTTTGACATATCCTGAATCTAAAACCACTATTATTATATAAACTCAACTCAACATACTTTTAGTTCGCAACACCCTGTCAGGGTTTATGTACTTATTAACCTACTAACCATGTAATGTATGAGTGCATGTAAGCGAAAATAAAGAAATAAAGATTTTAAGGCTACACAATTACACATGTACACATATATACATATAATAAAACAGTAAAAAATGTGTCTGTTCTTTAAATATATTTCCAAAAAAAATATTTGGGGCGACGAAGACATAGTAATAGAGTAAGATCTTTTTTTAAATGTCTGTCTGTTTGTCTGTCTGTATCTCCGGAAATACTGGACAGATTCAAATGAAACTTTATTTGTTACATAGCTGTTAAGCCCGGGCAACATATGGGGTATAAATAATCATAATAGTCCAGCTAAACTATAAGAAATATAAAAATGACGCCTTAGCGAAAGTTGTTCAGCCTGATGAGCATTTTCCGGAGTCATAAAGTCCACGCGAACGAAGTCGCGGGCTTTGGCTATTACTGAATAAATGGCACTTAACGTGTTAAGAACAAAGACTTGATAATCAAGTCTTTTATCCAACACGTTCAGTGCCGATATTTTATAACAATGCAAATGTACCTATTGTTTAAACGCGCCGGTGCGTGCTCCGGCTCTCAATGGTTTAACGGGGTAGCTAATATCATTTCTAAGTTCAAACATAAGCTAAATCGAGTAAGGCGTTGCCGAGGTTTGGGGTTTGCGATTTCACAGTTCTGGATGAATAATATATACTTAGTCAAAGATTAGATAATTACTAACGTAACAGATACCCAACGTCATAGAAACTATTGGAGGGCCCTTAAGTAAGCAATATTGGAGTTGCGGGGAGGCACACAGAGATGGCAGCACACACGAGTAGCAAAAAAGTGGCAAAAAAGTATTGAATATGCTTTAAAAATTATCGCATTTCAAGTCATATTTAATTAATTACAGTACTACTTTATTTTTATTATAGTAATAAAAGATTTTTATATTTTAATTATTACCTTATAGCGCCATCTAGTGACAAGGAAGACAAATAATTATGATGATAAGGCGATGGGTAGACTGTAAGAAAAACCAGAAACAAATGTTTACTTTTGCAAGTACCTAAGGATTTAAAGATCAATCTTAAACCTTCTTTAGGCTTCAAAGGAAACTATCATCCCTACCGACTACCAGCAAAGGACTTTGATCCCTAAACTTTACCGTTAAAACTCTTTTTCGATTGAATTCTTCAAAGTTTCACGCATTTTAAACATCTTTTGAAGGCGTCGGCCGCACAGAAATGGTTTAAGGCTTATGCTATTCGAAGTTTGTAGAAACATTTTTTCCTTAATACGTATGAAGTAGGTAGTTATGATGAGTAATGACTTTCTCGGATGACAATATTGCCTGCGAACTGTTCGCCTCGGTTCCCTGTTTATTCTCACAAAATAATATCACAATAGCAGCTTTACTTACATACTTTTTATTTCTTAAAATGTATAATAAACATTTTTCAAATATATTTTTATTATTTTAATTCTTATTTATACTTACAATTTTGATTAACATGAACACACCTAAATTATATTTAAATTTTGATCATATTTTGATTGAAAAAGAAACATCAAAAATAAATAAATACTACCACATCGGCAGCAACTACGATAATAATTGCTAATTAATTTAGATAGATTTCATTACTAACATAGAATAAGTACCATTGTAACTAACCCCTGGGCCTATGTATTCTGCCATAAAGTTATTAGTACCTGGGCGACCGAGCTTTGCTCGGTTACATCTCAAACATTAACTAATTTTTTTTAAACTTGTCTAAAAACAATGAAAAATAAAAAATTATATATAAACTTAAACATAAAAAAAAACAAAAGTAAGTCACCGAACAAACGAGGGATTCGAACCCGTAACACTCTTTCTAGCGGTCGGTATCCTTAACCGCTGAGCTAAAACAGGGCGCGCGGCGCGACGAAATTAGCGACCATATTCTGCGTGGAAAGAAAAACGCATGAAAACTCGAAAACACGCGTTTTCCCAAACATAAAACTAATCTAGATCGATTGTTTACCCCCGAAAACCCCCATATACAAATTTTCAGCGAAATCGTTAGAGCCGTTTTCAAGATCACAGAAATTGCTCGTTTAAAGGTGTAAGATTAGGGGTCGCTCAAGGGCCACCACCGCCGCATCTTTATCTCTATCCTTCTTATTTAACACTGACTATTACAAGATGTCAACTTGATTTAGTCGGATAATGGTGTAAAAGTAAGTCAGCGTTTTATAATAAGACCGTATCATCAACATCATCATCATTTCAGCCTATAACGTCCACGGCTGGACATAGGCCTCTCCCAAGGATATCCTGTGGCCATGGTGGCCAAATAAGAGTATACCTCTTATTTGGCCACCCTGTATAACGTCCTTAAAAAAAATTGTAATACAGATTAGATCGGTCATTTTGGAAATCCTTGGGAGAGGCCTATGTCCAGCCGTGGACGTTATAGGCACTTTAGTTTTGTTTTTTTATTCTATGTGTGGTGTATTTATCAGTATTGTGAAGGTAGACGCAACTAAAAGTGGCGTCAGTCTGTAACCGAGCAATAAACGTGTTGCATCGATTTTGTGTTTCTCTTCATAGTTTCGCCCAAACACCATAAATTGGCGACGATTGCTACTCACGCATTGGTTTTAATCAAATTTTCTACATAAAGGTGTGGATTGCGGTGTTAAAATGACGAGTGAAGTGAAATACATGATGATCGGTGGCGGACTCAGTTTCGATCATCGCACGCAAGAATGGAGTATTTTTAAAAGCCGTTTCAATCAGTTTTGTTTGGCAAACGAGATTGATGATACCACGGATAAGGCTTTCCTGAAGCGTCGAGCAATATTGTTGTCTTCGTTGGTAGAAGATACCTATCGAACTGCTAAAGACCTTGTAGCGGAAGCGAGGTGTTATGCTCGACCGCCACAAAGGGAAGATCTTCCCGCCAGGCATGGTGTTGCGCCTGGGGAACCGCGGCTCCGACGGTGTTTTGTCGGAGGTTGTATATATAGTCAGTTGCAACCAGAACTCTGAGATCGAGATGTAGAATCTGCTGGCGCCATCTCATATGATTCTTGTGAACTAGGTATTGCTGCGTTCATTGTTGTTTGTGGTGTTTAGTTCCTCGTTGTGGCGCAGATGTAGCCACAGGACTCCCTCCCAAGACCGGAGGTCTGATAGTTTTTTCCAAGTGCAGTCTGTGCTTTATATAGTAGCTTGCATGTGCCAGATGATTCTTGTCCCAGTGAGTCGGGAGCCTTCCAGTGAGTTGGAAGTGGATTGCTTGCTCGTAGTCTGCGGTGAGTCGAGACTGTCTTGAGCGTTGTCGACTTGTTGGCGCCGGAATGATGTCCTACCGGAGTGCTACGCTGGAGAGTAGATGCCTCGGATCCAGGGAACGATGCTGCGGGGGATGCGCCGGTCGCTGAAGTCGTCGAGTGAGTTGTGGGTGCTTGGGATCAGGACCAGGAAGCTCGGTGAGTCGGCTGCGATGGACCTGATGATTGACCCGTTGTTGCTGGCTTGCTGTGAGACTGCTGATGCTGCTGCTGACCAAGATTGAGTGAGAGAGAGGAACGATGATGACAGAGTTCGATGATGAAGAAGGCTGCTTGACTGCTGATGATGGAGAAGGTTGCTTCCAATCACGTCGGGGTCACCACTGTAGCGGAAGCGAGGTGTTATGCTCGACCGCCACAAAGGGAAGATCTTCCCGCCAGGCATGGTGTTGCGCCTGGGGAACCGCGGCTCCGACGGTGTTTTGTCGGAGGTTGTATATATAGTCAGTTGCAACCAGAACTCTGAGATCGAGATGTAGAATCTGCTGGCGCCATCTCATATGATTCTTGTGAACTAGGTATGGCTGCGTTCATTGTTGTTTGTGGTGTTTAGTTCCTCGTTGTGGCGCAGATGTAGCCACAACCTTGCTTTCCCTGCAGAACTCGAGGATTTAGAGTATAAGGTTCTTCTAGAAAAATTGAGCACGCATTTCATTTCGAAAAAGTGTACGTTCGCAGAAAGATATAAGTTCTACAAGGCGGAACAGCGACCTGGCGAAGATTTGGCAGAATGGGCGGCAAGAGTCAGAAGTTTAGCTCAGTACTGCGGTTTTAGATTGGAGCTAGATACAGCTTTGCGAGATCGTTTTGTTCTTGGTTTAGAGAACAGTAAGGAGAAAGAAAAATTGTTTGCAGAAAGTATTGACAAATTAACATTCAGTAAGGCGTTAGAATTGGCTCAGAGTGTTCGATGTGCGCGTACGGCCCTGCAGACAGCAGCCGCCGCCGCCGGCGCCGCGCCTTCGGAGCCTGTGTTTGCGCTGCGCGCCGCTGGCGCCGGCACGACTAGCACGACCAGGCCGGAACCGTCCGTTGCGTTCAGTGATAAAAAGTGCTGTGCGGTGTGTGGGTACAAAAATCATACCAAAGAAAAGTGCCGTTTCGTAAATTATACATGTCAAAAATGTAACAAGAAGGGACATTTAAAGCGTGTTTGTAAATCAGTTGTCAAGAACAACAATTTTTTGGCTGCGGATGATGACGACATATTGTCAGGTATTTATAATTTATTTAATATACAGTGTGTCAATGGTGAGCCCATGCAACAAATGGTTTCGATAGGGTCGGTGAATATTCAGTGCGAGATCGATAGCGGTAGTGCGGTTTCCGTTTTACCTTTGGATACTTATCAGTCGTATTTCAAAGATAATTACAAATTGCAAAACTGCGGGGTAATTCTCAATTGTTATAATGGTAGCAAGATTGCTCCTTTGGGGTTTATAAAAGTACCGTTTTTTTACAACGATCGTAAAGAGTTTTTAAAGTTTTTTGTTATTTTTACAAAAAATAAACAGCCGGTACTATTAGGCCGTGATTTTTTATGCAGATTTAACTTGCAATTGTGTAGTGTGGAGTGTAATAATTTGAAATTAGACGTTCTGAGAGAATCACTCAAAAATAAGTTTTCTAGACTTTTCTCTGACGAGTTAGGAACTTTTAATAAGTATAAAATAAATTTAAAAATTAAACCAGATGCTGAATTGAAATTTTTTAAGCCTCGACCTGTACCACTAGCGTTGAAGTCAAAGGTTGAACTAGAATTAAGTCGTTTGGTTAATTTAGGTATTTTAGAAAAAGTGGACCATTCAGATGTGGCTACCCCTATTGTCCCAGTTTTACGTTCCGATGGAAATATAAGGATTTGTGGTGATTTCTCGGTAACCTTGAATAAATATTTGTATACGGATAATTACCCACTACCACGTATAGAAGAGCTTTTTGCAAAACTACACGGTGGTGAGGAGTTTAGTAAACTGGATTTATCGCGGGCGTACTCACAACTATTGTTAGATGATAGCAAGAAGTTGACTACAATCAACACACATAAGGGGTTGTTCCGTTACAATCGATTGGTTTTCGGGTTATCGAGTGCGCCATTTATTTTTCAACGCACAATGGAACAATTACTTTCTGGCATCGAAGGCGTGTGCATATTTTTAGACGATATCTTAATTTCGGCGCCTGATCGGCTTCTTCATATAGAAAGATTAGAGAACGTGCTGAGTAGATTAGAGGAAGCAGGTTTGAGGTTAAAAATAGATAAGTGTGAGTTACTAAAAGACTCGGTCGAATATTTAGGATTTGTAATTGATAAGAATGGTTTGCACAAGTCAAAAAAGAAAGTAGAAGCTATGTTGAACTGTAACCAACCCAGGAATATAAAGGAATTAAAGTCGTTTTTAGGTTTTATAAATTATTATAGATGTTTTATTCCGAATACATCTGCTTTGTTATATCCCTTACATTTATTGTTAAAAAAAGATCAAAAGTGGGTGTGGGGAGAGTCTCAAAATAATGCGTTTAGAAGAATTAAAGAGGCTCTCGCGTCGGACACCGTACTGGCGCATTATAACCCGGATTACGGCACAGTGGTGACGGCGGACGCGGGCCCCGACGGGCTCGGCGCGGTGCTGGCGCAGCGACAGCCTGACGGCACCGAGCGCGTCGTCGCGTACGCCTCGCGCTCGCTTTCTAAACCGGAACGAAACTATGCGCAGATTCAGAAGGAAGCTGCCGCGATAATATTCGCGATAAAAAAAATTCACCATTATTTATATGGTTGTATGGTCCCCTTTACCTTGCGCACAGATCATAAACCACTTTTGACTATTTTTGGCAATAAGAAGGGAATTCCTGAGTTGGCTGCAAATAGATTACAGAGATACGCATTATTTCTGTCTGCTTATAATTTTAATATTGAATATGTCAAGAGTGAAGATAATGTGGCTGATTTTCTCTCTAGGTCTGTATTACCGTCAAAAAGTTTAGAAAATGATTTACTGGAAGAAACTGATCAGGCATTATTTATAAATTTCATTTCAGATGGACTATTTAACCCAATAACATTAAATGATATTAAAATATAATCAGCTAAAGACAAAATATTGAGTAAGGTTATGAATTATGTAAGTACTGGCTGGCCGATAAAAATAAATGATATTGATATAAAACCTTTTTTCTTTTGTAGGGCAGAATTATCGTTAGAAAACGGTTGTGTTTTACGAGGCCATAAAGTGGTCATCCCGACTAAGTTCAGAGAACGGTTGCTAGACGAGTTGCATAGCTCCCATTTTGGCGTGGTCAAAACAAAATTGGAGGCCCGTGCTCGTATGTGGTGGCCAAATATAGATAAACACATAGAGCAAAAAATTGGTTCATGTAGTATATGTAATGCGCTTCGCAGCGCTCCGCCCCGCGCGCCCCTCGCCTCGTGGCCCTACCCCGGCGGGCCGTGGCAGCGCGTGCACTTAGACATGTTTACCATTAGCGGAAAACAATTTTTAGTGGCTGTGGATGCTCATTCTAAATGGGTGGAATGTTTTATGATGACGGCCACAGACAGTGAAGCAGTCATCAGCATGCTGTGCGAAATGTTTAGTCGTTTTGGTTTGGTTCGCGTCCTGGTGACAGACAATGCGACAAATTTTTGTTCCAATAAGTTTAACGAATTTTGTGTGGCTAACGGGATTCAGCATTTGACTATACCACCTTATCACCCTGCTTCTAACGGCCAAGGCGAAAATAGTGTAAAAACTATTAAAAGAGGAGTAAAAATTATTTTGAGTGATAATTGTAGCCAAAAAGTATTTATTAAAAAACTTAACAAATTTTTATTTGATTACCGAAACACCACACATTGCACGACGGGATTTTCGCCTGCACAGCTTATGTTTGGTCGGCCGTTGCGCCGTCGTCTCGATTTGTTGCGGGCCCCAGAGACTCACTCCGGAGGGTTGCCGTCATCATCCACAGCTAAAGATAATGTTTCTTCTGCGCAGATCTCACAGCATAAGCAGTATGCTGGCAAGAGGAAGCAGGTGTTTGCTCGGGCCGATAAAGTACTTGTTAGATGTTTTTACAATAATGGAAATAAACATACTTGGAAGTTAGGTGTAGTTGAAGAAGTTATAGGTTCAAATATGTATACCGTTCGTTTATTACATGAAAATTGTATTTTACGTAAACATATCGATCAATTACTAGCGTACAAAGGTTTTGACAATCAATATGATGATTTCGACGTTACATCTGTTGGTGAAGATTGTATTGGTAGCGAAGTCTCTTGTGAACCCATTCAAAATCAGGCAATTTTATGCACAGCAGGTTTACCGTCGGACGCTTGTACCGAGCTCATTTTTGGTGACGTGTGTGTGAGTAGCGATACGCCGCCACCGCCGTCGTTTTGTGTAGTATCGGATGTTAATGTTGGAATTGATGAGGGACGTGAACCGGCGGATGAACAGTTTTTTGAAGCGATTTCATGTCTGCCTCCTGCACCTGCTACCTCAGTTCAAGCTAATCCTGACGGTCAGCCTGTTGACAAATTAAATTGTCAGGAGAGACGTAGGCTTCGGTATGCTTCGCGGAAGGAAAAATAATATCAATATGTTGTAACTTCAAAAGTATATATATATATGTAGTTTTAAAATATTATTTAATGTTTTTAGCAACTAGTGGTGGAGGGATTTGTGGTGTATTTATCAGTATTGTGAAGGTAGACGCAACTAAAAGTGGCGTCAGTCTGTAACCGAGCAATAAACGTGTTGCATCGATTTTGTGTTTCTCTTCATAGTTTCGCCCAAACACCATACTATGAAATATAAAATATATCAAGTATTCCTTGTTAAATATAATATTTAGGGCCGGCAGTTAAACATGGAAAATAATGTCAGACATGTCCACCTCTAGCAGCATCACAGATGTGAACCCTTTTCATCGCGTTTTTCATCACATTTTCACACATTTCCTACGTTATCTCAGTGACTGTGTCTCGAATATTTTGATTTAATTGCTGAAGGTTCATTGGCCTGTTAGCATAGACGTCCCTTTAGAAAGCCCCACAGAAAAAAGTCAGGAGCTGTTAAATCAGGCAATTTTGGGGACAAATCAATGTCACCGTTTCACGAAATTAATCGACCGGGAAACATTATTTTTAATGTTTCGTTAAACGTTTTAATTATTAAAACACGTTGTTCCGTCGTAAAACGCTCCATAATAAATTTGCCGTATCTACACAAAACAATATTTATGCAACAACTGTCATATTTACCGCCAAAACAAAATGGCGGCAAAAAAAATTGTAATGTCTAGTTTCTTTAATATAATATCACGTGTTAGAAATTATCATTAATATTATCCGCAGCCTTGATTCTCCCACTGCTGGGATGAGGCCTCTCATTGAATGCCATCTACCACGGTCCTGAGATACTCTCATCTCATCTTGCTTAGACTGGCTGACATATTGACTACTCGATCAACGCACAGCTGAAACCGCTGGGTGTGAAGCATGGAATTTTGCACAAACGTTCCTTAACCTCTCGTAGATCAACACAAAAATAAATATCAATAAATGGTCATATATACGGACAAATCACACAGATTGTGTTTACTCCAAAGTAAGTTCGAGACTGGTGTTATGGGATACTAACTCAACGATACTATATTTATAAGTTTTATACTATTTCGATTGCAGGAAGTCGCTGGATACAGGCCACTTCCGATCGGTTGTTTTGGAAATCCTTGGGGGAGGCCTATGTCCAACAGTGGACTTCCTGTGATATGATGATTCTATTTAGATTAGACAAAGTTCATCGTCTTATACTTACTTACATACATAGCCATATATTTGATCTCGGAGGCCGTCTCTAATTGATCCTAATCAAATTAAGTCTGGTTAGTCGGATCGCCACCCAACTGAGTACACCACGGAATACAGAATAGGTAATAAGCTTTCTGTATTCCGTGGAGAGATATCATGATAAAGTTATCGAGTTAGGTGGCGTTACGCTGATAACGACCTTTGCGACTGCGGTGCCATACAACCGACAGACCGCCTTCTATCGTGTCCGAACTGCCCTACGTGTGTACTGTGTAGCATTGCATAACGACCGAGGGATCGCCGTGACCACATATTGGTCAAATGTCATTTGAAATCTAAACTACTTACATTCGCACCATATCGACTCGACAAGAAGAAGAAAAAACAAAGTAAAGACTTAAAACGCACACTATTACGGACCCGTTCATTAAGATAAAAAAATCTTTATAGTATCGACTAAAGTATGACAATAATAAAATAAAGTAGTTTCATCCATAAAATAAAGTAGGTCCATTAGCTAAAAAACACAAACCAACTCAAAATTGATTTTTGCAAAACTGTGTTTAAAATGGTATGGTAATAATTCAACAGTTGGCCCTTTCTTTCAGACATGCAACAGTGACAGGCGAAAAAATAGAATACTTTATCCCGTCATTATCTCTGGCACACAGATCATTTTGGGTCTTGCGGCTGCAGATAGAGTTCAATTCAAACCGCAAGCCCCAAAGGCCAGTCTAAACTTAGTTATGGCGGGCGTCAAGGCACAGAATTAATAATACTATTACATACAGAACGGAAACTCGCACCGTCCCCCGCAATCTGGTGTCCCCGCAACCCTTCCCCCGTTATTGTGAGGTGTAAGTGGCAGTAAAACAGGGTTATTGGTAGTTGCACGTTGACATTATGCGAGTCACTTAGGATTATTGAATTGTAATGGTGAGAAACTGCGCACATTATCATTGTTAATCGACGGAAAACAATAAATAACGAAAATTTTATAGATTTCCGAGTGATGAAAACAGGTAAGCAAAGCAACAAATTCTGTGGTGGCAACCTTGATTGTTTAACTCACACATTTGACGTGTGCACGGACGGATTGTTTCGCTTGTAGTAGTACTAGGTATATATGCTGCTCCGTTTGTATGAAGAGCCATACCTGTGGTCAAGGTGAGAAAAGGGTATCAAAATAATATATAATTATTTATCAATAAGGGTTGCTAGTGGTTGCTCGCAGCATCCATTAAAATTTTTTCGTTTATTCTCTCGATAGGCAACAACCTGCGTGGAAAGCGAAACAGCTGCGTGGCAAGCATGGTGTTTTATCTGAGAGGCTTTCTATCACTTACGCGGCGTCCTATCTCACTAGCACCACGCGTTCACCCGGGGCGGCTGCGCAGGCTGCTGCTGGCCAAAAAAAAAGCTAAATATTCAATGTTAAGTACACATTATGATTTTGTGCCCGTCGCCGTAGAGACTGCAGGCCCATGGTGTCCGGAAGCTAGGGACTTTGTTGGTGAGATAGGACGTCGTTTGAGAGATCGAGGTTATGACTACCGCTCCGGCTGGTACCTGGTTCAACGGATGTCCATTGCTATTCAGAGAGGAAATGCAGCTAGCATCATGGGTACCTTTGAGCCGGGTACAATCCGTGGGGGCATTTTTGATTGATTTTTTTATTTTTTATTTTTGTTATTTTAGTTTTTGATAAATACTTAAATATATTGAAATAAATTATTTACCTTATCTGAGAGGTCTTTACATATCTTCCCTCTGTAAAAATGTACATGAAAACATAAAATTCATGAATGGACACGTAGTGAATTGGGTCGTCACACGCAGGCAGTTTATAAACAGGAATTCTAATGTCTGTTAAGAAAATACAATAATTTTAAATTTAAACACGCGTTTTGTTTAACAATCACGTTAGATAGAAGAATTATATAATTACGTAATAATTTCTAGTCAAAATATTGCATTTCATAGCAACATAAAAACTTATAAAAATGCAATGTGATTAAAATAAATGTGAAACGGAACGTTTCAACTCATGTCGTACAGCCAACATAAAGAAAAACACCGCTGCCTAGTAAGCAGGGGCCGGCGGTCGCCACCGCCGCCGATGTAGTGGTTGGATTCATCAAAAGATGAATCCAACCACTACATAAAAAGTTACGTAATTAAAAATTTAGTTATGTTTGTAAAACTTCAATAATACATTGTTTAAATATGTCTGCCTACATTTAAATGTGTAAATATACATTTATTGTTAGTTCAATGGAATAACTGTTTAAAATACGATTGAAAATATTTTAATTGAGTCTTATGTGGGTCTAGCAAATCGGCGACAAATTTACACGATTTCACGTTGCCAACCGTCGAAATGTCTACTTTGACTTGTCAAAACCATGCTTGCACGTGAGTTAGGCATGTGATAAAATACGTTTTATGAATGAAAGTCATTTTGTCGCTCAATTTTGTCTATGTTTGTTGCGGTAAATTACGCGAAATGCGACAAATTACAAGGTTAAAAATTTGTCACCCTGACCATGCGCGCCGCGCTGGTATATTCTTATACAATATGTTTAAAAAAAACCTGTCTGATCCACTAAGGTAATGTTGGGTAGCTTGTGTAGGTCTATTTATTTGTTTTCCCCCTCCCTGAAATCTGCATTTTCATAAATTTTGGAACGGTAGGTATTTAATTTTGAATGGAGCTGTAGATTTTTTTACGATTTCACGGATAGGAGAAACCGATAAATAGAACCTACACAAGCTATGTTAAAAAACCCTGTTGGGTAACAGGGTTTTTTTAACATAGTATATGAAGAAACGGAATGCGATATATAATTTATATGTAGATCGTAGTAGTTCAATACCAAGCTTTTGCTGACCCGGATATTTTGGCAAGCTCCGTGCCTCGCTTACAAATAGACAAGAAGCTATTGAGAGGGAGACAGCAATATACAAGCAGTACAAAAGAGTGAGAGAGCACATCTCAGACGAGTGATGTTAATTGTGTTAGTGTGCCTCTTTTTAACCCCCGAAGAAAAAAAGCAGTGTTATTAGTTTGACGTGCCTAAAAGTTAAGTTAGCTAATACTTTATTGTACGCCAAAAAAATAACAACAATTCAAATATACACACAAAAAAAAACATTAAAATGTCTTTGTGTCTGCGGTTTTTTAACCGAAAGCCCTGTCTGTCGAAATTATTCTTAGTTATGTTTGATGGAAATCGGTTTAGCGGTTCAAGTTGCGGGGGTGAATGCTTGTAAGTCGGGGTTTTATTTGCCTGGCAAATAAACGTGTTATCAGTGTTTTTAATGAAACGTAGATGCCTTTATGCATCCTTTTTTCGGTTCATGGTCACTTACTACAGGAGTGAACACACATAAATACGTATATTCGCATACATACATACATACATACATTATTACATACATAGACTGCTAAAATCATTACCCTTCCTTTTGAATTTGCTGTAGTTGGGTTAAGCAGCATGCAAAAAAAAAGACTGGTAGATTATTTATCCTATTAGTATTTGACTATTTTTTTATCATCTTCATATAGTACGGCAACATAATCCATCATGCATATATTCGCTTCATTTTCTTGCTTAAAAAAAAAGATATTTTCTGTTGTTTGGTATAAAATATTATCCAAAACAAACACGTTTAAATAGGTACTCTTTTACTGCCAAATCTTAAAACTTGAAGTCTTGCTATAGGTACGTTAACCCAGTTCTGAGTAACGCGTTTTAGAAGTAGCCCATAAAGTACCGTCTAGTAAATCTTGCGAGGTTTTTCTACTAATTTCATTCATTGCGCAATTTTATTATCTACATGCAAAAATTTACAAAAAAAATTAGTCAAATACCTTATTTGATACGTAGGTCATCTCTGTCTTCTTCTCGTATAAACGCGCTCTAGGTTGCATCTTTTTTTATACGACTAGGTACGTCAAAGTGGGTAATGATTTTAGCAGTCTATGAATGTATGTATAAATACATACCTACATACAAATTTTCACGCCTGTTTCCCATGGGGGTAAGCAGAGACTATGGATCTCCACTAACACGATCCTTGCAAACCTCTTTTGCTTCGTTAACACTCATAACTCTTTTCATGCATGCTCTCCGGATATGGGTACTCCCATGGGGTACTCCTTACATCCATTTTGTATCTATGTGGATATTTATGTGTGTTCCACTTCCAACGTAGCATCCGAACCGCTTACAAATTTTCACAAATGAGATATCCATCGATTCGTCTTTATTTTGTTCATGGTCACCAAAAGACTGATTGTAATTACTCCGTCTTTTAGATTATACAAAAAATGGACCCATAGTTTTAGGTTTACCTATAAAGTAAAAATTCACAAAAATACGGTATAAAAGTTTCGGGGTGTGGGATTGCGACGTCACTCGTACCTATCCGTGCATTCTAAGTTTCAGAGCGAGTGAAGCAAGCGAAATTCAACGATCAAGATCATCATCATCAGGTCTTTTTGTCTCCACTGCAGGAGCACGACCGTCTCTGTACTACTAGAGCCTTACTTGGCCAGAGCAGCAAGAGAATTTGGCCTTCGGTGGAAAACGCTGGCCAAACGGGTTGGAAAAGTCTCATTGATGTTTATATGCTTTGTTTAGCTTGTAGGTATTTCCTAAATCGCCTTTTGAAAGTCTTGGAGTAGTCCTATTCCAAAACCGAGATACTCCGAGATTATTTAACTAAACCGCAAAATAAAAGCTCGGAAAATAAACTTACATGTTAACAGAACTAGGTCAAATAGGGATGACTAGACAAGACCATTACAAACGGCTGGGTTACACAAATACATTTTAGCCTCATAATAAGCTTCGTCCCACTCTTATTTGTATCTTCTTATATTTCAGAGTTAGTTAGTTAAAATCTTTATTGCACCAAAACATAGAGTAACAGAGTAATAGATACATAAAACAGATGTCAAAAGGCGGCCTTATCGCAACTGCAATCTCTTCTAGGCAACCGAGAGGCAAGAGCTGCGGGCTCTTGTAGATGGAGTGCTTTCCATATCTCTTTTTCTTTCAGTAAGTCCTTATTTGTATACTGCGTATATACCTATTGCTATATAGGCTTTTTGTGTATTTTTTTTATTTTTTTTTTTAAACACAAGCTTGCCAAATTATGAGCTAGTCCTAGTAGTTCTACCAAGGTTGTTCTACTAGTAGGACTACTGGGAATGTTTGTCTCAATAGTCCTACCAAGTTTGTCCCACTAGTATGACTACTGGGAATATTTGTCTCAATATAAACGGACGGACAATACGAACAAATCACACTGATTGAGCTAGCCCCAAAGTAAGTTCGAGACTTGTATTATGGATACTAACTCATTTTTTAACAAATACATATATACATAGTTAAACATCCAAGACCCAGGACAATCTGAAAAAATCATTGTCCATCTTGATCTGACAAGGGATCGAACCCTGGACCTCCGGAGTGGCCTGGCATGACCGCTAGGCCACAGAGATCGTCAAATAGTCCTGCCAAGTTTGTCCTACCAGTAGAACTAATAGAAATATCAGTCCTAAGAGACCAGTAGTTCTATTGGGACAAAATTTCCCAGTACTCTTACCAATTCACGTCAGCAAATGCTTAACATTGAACTGGCTCTACCTGCCAACATATTAAATTATAAAAAGCATTCCATTTCCTCTATTTTTCCATATGGTTGACTGGGAGCGAACACACAAAAATTGTACCTAAACAATTGTATATTGTGGATCAATAAAGTTTTTATAAATAATTAAATAAATGTGACATGGGATCTGACGATTTAGTTTGATTATTCTATAAAAGTTTAACGCTAATGTCTGTCGATTTATCTGTCTGTGTGTCTGTCTGTAGCCTCGTAGCGCTCGAACGGATGGACCGATTAAGATGCTTTTGTTACGTGAAAGCAAGTTCCCTTGGGTTAAAAGTCAGCAAATATTAGATGGCGCTAAGAATATCAAGTATCGGTAGTTGCGCTACTTATCACTAGATAGCGTTCTTAATATTCTTAACAATCGGGGTTCTTTTAATTTGTCTAGCAAATAAACTTGCATAAATAAAATTCCGAAAATGACGAAAGGAAACTAGATACTAGTTTTTTATTGAATAAAATAGAATTAAGGTACCTACATTTATAAATATTAACTATCATTGTTTGGAAAGTTAAAACCAGAGACAGAAAGTTATGGAAGGAAAGAGGGGAGGCCTTGCCCAGCAGTAGGACATAAACGGCTGATTAAAAAAAACATTGTATTAGATTATATTTTATTTAAGAACTCTTAAAAAAATTTAAGGCAAGATGTCCGAATAGGTAATTTAAGTAAAAATACCTGGGCGACCGAGCTTTGCTCGGTTACATCTCAAGCATTAACTACATTTTTTAAACTTGTCTAAAAACAATACAAAATAAAAAAAAATATATAAACTTGAACATAAAAATAAAAAAAAGTAAGTCACCGAGTGTGATTCGAACCCGTAACACTCTTTCTAGCGGTCCGCATCTTACCGCTGAGCTAAACGGATGGCGGCCGGTGCGACGAAATTAGCGACCATATTCTGCGTGGAAAGAAAAACGCATGAAAACTCGAAAACACGCGTTTTCCCAAACATATGACTAATCTAGATCGATTGTTTACCCCCGAAAACCCCCATATACCAATTTTTAGAGAAATCGTTAGAGCCGTTTTCGAGATCACAGAAATTTATAAATATATAAATATACAAGAATTACTCGTTTAAAGGTATAAGATTATAGTTGTAAATAGTTTATATTTTATTGATTTAGTGTAAAAATTACAAAAATAATGTGATTATGAGGAAAAGTCCGCTGGCTGGAGGTTTCTTTGCAGCTTGATTGTGGCTGAAGTAAGGACGTTAGAAGAATGGTTTTTGTTTTGGTGAACATAAGAATCACAGATCTAAAAGTTAATACCAATTTAAATTTCATCGGACGTAACGTTGGTAAATATCCCGCTGGCTGGAGTTAAGTTAGAAAAGTTAATATTTCCGTTTTTAATACGGAACAAATTTTATTTTCAGCACAATTTAGTAGAACATATCCAGATCTAATTATCTGCATTAGTTATCAGTCTGCCAGACAGGTGATCACGCTGGGTGTAGACACATGATTCAAAGTCTAAGTTCCTACTTTGTTTATTAGATCCTTTGTTAGTTGAGCCATTTTAAGACGATACCTCCGCCAAAAAGGTTGTGTTGAGTCTAATTTATCTCGCAAAGTATTTGAAATATAAATTTGAAATTTAAGGATATGATTTTTTACTCTTTTCTTAGTTTATTGATAAGATGAAAACATGATTGAAAAGAAAAATCTCGATAGAAATATTTTTCGAAATATGGTCTTACTTAGCAAACTTGTCAATATTATCGCTCGAATAGGACGACTTAAAAGAAACCGTTTGAACTATAAGTAAGATTTTCAGACATTTTTAATAATAACAAGATGAAATTTTGATTGATCATTTAATTTTGCCGTAAATTATTAATAAAGGTTTTGGCGGTTACGACCTATTCGTTCATGTGAATTGGAACCCCAATTGAACACACCCACCGTATACCTCTCTCGGCCCCACGCGCGTCAACTCGCCGAGCGCTATCTCTTGCCACAGCTTGCTCAGTCTGCGTATGGATTCCTTGGACGTAAGACCTGTGCCAGTCGTCCGCACATCCCAACGTTTCGAATGATCGATCTTTTATTTGTAAAAATTAAGTTTTAGGCCCAACGCAGACGACAGACTAATCCGAGCCGCACTTTTTGGTCTGTGAAAATAGAACCCTATTTTCACTTACTGTTTTACATTGTGATTGTGTACATAAGTATAATAATAATAGGTAAAATAGAAAACGGGAACGGAAAAGCAAGCATGATGAGACAAAAATTTAATAGATGGTAAGTACTTACCTACCTCAATGTTTCTAAATAAGTGGCTTATATTGATAAAATATGTAAAGTTTGTAAGAAAGGGAGTAGGTATGTCAATAAGTGCCTACCAATCTTACTGACTACTCAAAATATAGGTACCTACTAGGTATAAGTTGTATCATACTGAGATGGCACCGTACTGTCCTACTTTTAAACCATAATTACCTACTTATGTTATTTTCATACGTATCTACCTTTTTGTCTAATCTACTGTTACAAGTTACAACTTATTCTACCCAACTAACATTTTGGATAATATGCACCTACCGAATAACTTCGAAGTAAATCCGCTAATATAAAAGTACTACTGTTTTCAGGCTAAAAAAAAATCCTCTTTTATCAGAGTTTGATGACTCTTTGTCCGCGTCGATCGTCGCCGCCGCAAGAAGAACAAGGAGGTGTAATTGATATGGAGTCGGATTTACAAATTATGGATCTGGACAATCAAAATATTTCGTCAGGATCACTACAGGTGGAATGGAAAGGTGTGTATTTTAAATAGAACTTAATAGAATACATACTTTCAAATATGACAATATTTTAAGTTATTTTTTAATCTCGTAAACGGGCATTTCGCCTGGTCGCAGATAGACGGACGGACGGACAGACAGACAGTAAGAGGGGTGTTATAAGTTTGATGCCGATGTCTGTTTGTCTGTAACATCGAAGTTCTTTCAGTATTGCGGTCTGAAATTACCTTTATCTATATAGTTTTGCATATGTATACCTAATAGCATGAAATAAAAATTACAATATGGTATTTGTTTCAGGATGAATTTAATGAAAATATTTCTGGACATCGTATAGTGAACATCAAGTACTTCTTTAAAGAATTAAAGAAAATAGCCACCAGTCACTTTGTGATTGTGGGTTAAATACCATCAATATTGTATCAGAAAAATGTACGGGAATAACATCAAATTGCTTTTTATCATGCTCCATTTGCAACGAACAATTTACAATGAAGAATACATTGGAGGATGTTAATAAAGATGGAGTAGCAGGGGCTATGGTAGCAGGTTGTGGTCACCCCCCACTCAAACAAATTAGTGCCTGCCTCCTTAGATATACCAATTATGTCTGAGCGCATTTACAACCGTGCACATGACAAAATATGCGAAAACTGGGGGACCACAGCTTAGGACGAAATGAAAAAAGCTGGACAAAGAGAAAAAGCTGCTGCAATTGAAGAGGGTAAAATAGATAAAAATGGCGGGTGAAAGAGACTCTTGAGAGAAATTACTCCGCTCTGTCTGGTGCTGCAACTATGATAGGGAGGCGATTTACACAAGTGCTCTTTATGTGTGTGAAAAATAAATATTGCTGTATTGGGCAATAAATATTTTTCTGATTCTTTGAACATAATGTAATCTTATTAGCAGTTGATTGTCCAGTTCAAACTTTATCAAGATTATTATATTTCTTAGGATGTTTTTTATTTTTATGTTTAATACATCAGTCTCATCGTATAATCAAAAGATATCAATTAAGTATTATTGTTATTATGCTATTTTTATTGTATATGTTTAGCAATAAATCTATGAAAAATTGTTTTATATTTTTATTTTGTACACCTATATATATAAATACATTGAAACTATTTTACGAAATATACTGAATATTTTTCTTTTACATATTCCATACCTATGTTTTAATGTGTGTAATTTTCCCCAAAGACCTTATCATTGTATCGAAATATAAGGTCTAACAAAATATACTGAAACTATTTTAAAGGTAGGTCCAGTCCGTGATACTGAACAACTTTCCCCAAGGAACACATAGCGAAATATAAAAAATATATTTTTCATATATCACCCACCTTTGACTGCTATGTGCCTCGCCGCTCTACCCGACACATCAGCTGTATGCAGCAAAGGACGTCTACACACGCTACGATTACACTCATTCACAAACAATCACATGTTGTCCTAGTAGTCATTAGGTAGTCATATGTAATTTAATCAATTCACAACACACTTTGAATTAAGTACCTAAGAAATTAAGATTATTTTTATTATTTCGACAAGTATCTTTACAATGTGCAAACAGTTAATAACGACATTATTCACAACAGTAAAACACATTCCAAATTAATATTTTGATACAGTCAAAAATATTCAAACATCTCATGCGATAGGTTATTAATAAGAAAAATCTAATTTACACTAAACTCGCATATTTTGGAGACTGAACTACCTATTCACTAGAGCAACAAAAGTCAACTGATGTTATTAGTCGGTTTTGTTTCTTGCTATAATAAGTAAAAACATGTTATTCACATGAGGCGGTATTTCTTTGAATATGACAACAAAGGATTTTGTAGTAAAAATTCACCGGTTCAATTTTTGCCGGCTTTTATGATGTTTTGTTTGTTTCTTTTGTCGGCATTTACTTACAAAAATACTGTTCACAACAAGCAAAAAATGTGCAATAAAATTTAAGTTAGCTCGTGCCTGCGGCGAGAACAAAAGGGGCCATAAATGTTAACCGTGGGAACGCTAACTGAAAACAAATAAACAACAAAAAAACTTTCCAAGGTCTGGTCAGTTTTGAGTTGGAACTGATGCAAATAGCATCGTGCGTACGTTTTCTTTATGCCAAATTATAGGCAGTTATTCAAAAATACCTAGTCATATTGTGTGTAATTAAAACGCCAGCCTAGATACTCTTACATCAAACTTAGGTGACTTGCGCCATTTTATTTATTTTCTTATTGTTTTAATAACTTCATGCATCATGTAATAGACGCGGGTCTACTTGAGGTTTAATAGGGTACAGAATAAATACTAGTTGCCTTAGGCAAGTGATATCAAAAATAATAAATCACTCGACTAATTTGATGAATTTGTTTTGTGACTGTGATTGTGTTGTGAAGTCGTGCCATAAAGTTCGAGTGATGTCGCGGCCTCGCGCCATTTAGCTACGTTTGTGGCTGCCTTTAGGTATTGCGGCGATGAGCGGACGGCGCGGCATGTGCGGTCGAAGGTCAGTGTATGTAAAAAATAAACTTCATATTTCACTATATGTTTCTTGAGAAAATTTGTTCAGTATCACGGACTGAGCCTACTGTTAAAATAGTTTCAGTATATTTTGTTAGACCTTATATATAAAGAACAATATTTTCTGATCAGCCGACCGGTCAATTTGTAACTATATTTATATATTTTGTCTTTTGATTTCTTGGCGAAAGCAACATAAAAGTTGTTAACTTTATTGTATGAAAAAAATACCATACATAAAGACCATAGTAACTAGATGACGTGACTACTTCGATTTGTTTGAGAACGTTATTTTTTTCGTATTTCAATATACATGTACTGCTATAAGTTGTTCAAATTGATGGACCGAATCACCTCTTTTAACATATTTGTATCTACTGAATTAAAAATATTATTGTAAACATATCTGTCTGCTATCTCCATACGTTCTAAGCTCCCGAGTTCATGAACATGTTCTCGGCAGTGCGCGTAAATATAATATCAAGGAAAGCGCCCCCTCGCGCAATCGACACGATACGTCTAGCTCCGCCCACAAATGAGGTACATAATTTTTGTGGTATCGTCTTAAGTCACAAAATGTTTATTGATTAGACGTGCCTAAATAGAAATTATCTAATTACTTATTGAAAGACCACTTTATATGCGATGTAGTGTAGGTCTTTAGCAACTATCTATACCGTATAATACCCTAACCTATTTTTTTTAAAGTCATCATCATCAGGTCTTTTTGTCTCCACTGCAGGAGCACGACCCTCTCTGTTCTACTTGAGCAAAACTTGGCTAGAGCAGCCAGATGACTTTGGCCTACTCTTCTCGCTAGCCAGACGGGTTGGAGAGGTCTCATTGATGTTTATAAGCTTTGTTTAGCTTGTATTTCCTAAGTCGCCTTCTACGACATCCACGGGAGGGCTTGGAGTGGTCCTATTCTACTTTGTCGGAAAGCACACGGCCAAAAAAGTAATAGTTATAAATTCTTAATTTCCATGCTGATCTCAGAGAAAAGAAAAAACTTACAATGCACCAGCTGCTTCGCTTTTTGCGCATATTGTAATCGTCGTTTTCCTTCTTTATCGCCTTCTCCTTAGTTGGAATCTGTTTTTATATCCCTCTATAAAATATCATTTCACCCCACAAAGGTAGAGACTATGAACCCCCAGTTGCTAGGATCCTGACAGACCTCTTTCGCTTCACCCACACTCATCAACATCACTCTCTTCATGCATCCCGCTATTTTCTGACCTCTTCGTTTAAAAGAATGTTTGCTATAATTGTTTGCCCTTCATAATCTCTGTAGGAAATAACCTCCGTGCCCTCACATCGAGTATATCTACGTTTACAATGACTTACTGTACATATGAATTGCAAAGTTTGTTTTATAATACATACATAGGTACATATTTTCACGCCTTTTATTATAATAATTATTACTTAATTACATTATGATAATTATGTCCTTAAATAACCTTTATGCATCTTGGGAAATCTAAATACTTGTGTTAAATATTTAATAAGAGAAGAAAAATCATTATCATAGACAGCTTTCAAACAACTAAGTATAAAGGTAACCCTCCTTTTGTTTGTTATGAAAATAATAACCTTAACCATATATTTAAATAAAATCTCCTCACATTCAAATTATCTTTTACACATATCGTCGGCGCGATCTGTTCCTAAGTACCTAAAGCTTATTAATGTACACATCATCATCATGGTCTATATCGATATTTCCCCGCTATAATGCAGTGGGTGCACGGGTAAACCGAAATTCCCCGTGGACCCACTGGTGGGTTAAGCTGGTGGGTGGACGGGTCGCGGCTCCTTTTTTTTAAGTCTCCACTGCAGGAGCACGACCCTCTCTGTACTACCAGAGCTGCACTTGGCCAGAGCAGCCTGAGATTCGGCCTACACTCTCCTCGCTGGCCAGACAGGTTGGAGCAGTCTCATGATGTTTATAAGCTTTGTTTAGCTTGTATTCCCTAAGTCGCCTTCTACGTCGTCCACGAGAAGACTTGGAGTGATCCAGTGGTCCTATTCTACTCTGCTGGAAACCACACGGCATGGCCGGTTATCATTCATGTATACATTCAGGTAATAACTTACCACCACACATTGCATCCGAAATTGACCCAACCGTAACAATTACACTCCACAAATTATCACTACACCTAATTTGGCTAATCACTGACGGTCACACTTCACAATGCACAAATTCCCAAATCAAACCTCCAATTTTAACAAAAAACCCCACAAAATATATTTTTCTAACACTCCTGGGTCGGTTTTAATAGAGAATTGTTATTATTTTGCAACAATAGGCTTGTTTTGTGGCGCGAAGGTCTCACCCCGCTGAGAAAGGCAGGAGTACTGACGTAGGTCTCACTTTGGAGGGAAAATGCGCACCGAATTGACTGCGCACGCAGAGGTTCTACTTTGGGGTGTTTTGTTACGAGATTTCGGAAACTCATTATTAGCTTAAACGTACGTTTTATTAGTTTTTAGGGTTCCGTACCCAAAGGGTCAAAACGGAACCCTATTACTAAGACTCCGCTGTTTTTCCGTCTGTCACTAGGCTGTGTCTCATAAACCGTGATATCTAGACAGTTTAAATGTTCACAGATGACTTTTTCTGTTGCCGCTATAACAACAAATACCAGAGACAATAAAATAATATTAAAGTGGGGCTCCCATATACAACAAACGTGATTTTTTATAGATAATGGTACGGAACCCTTCATGCGCGAGTCCAACTACCTCTTGGCTGGATATTTTTTTTATGGCTTATGATTATGACTAAGAATGTCTTTTATTAGATTAGTATTTCCAACATTATTAATTTATTACGTCGCTTGTTCTATCTAAATATGTTTCATTATATTAAATGGACAATGAATCGTAAGAAGTACTAATATAGTAGTTCGCCCAGTTCTCTTCCACAGGTCGCATTTCTCAACAGATTCGGGCAAGTTCGGTAATGACATGAAGTTTTCTTGTCCCTTCAAAATTTAGTTTTGATTTTTTTTTAAATGGCGGCACTTTTTACATCTCGGGATCTACAGCTCACACAGAAGCGTAATTATAAGTCAGGTCAACCAAAAAAAATACGCGTAGAATATTTTATGATAAAAAATTATTTTTTTTATTCTTTCCGCTTCTTATAGTAAGTCTGGATGTAGCGGCCAACAACCTTCATCGGGTTCTTCTCCAATTCTTGCAATTGGCTTTTTGGTGTCGTCACCTGAAAAAAATTAAATAATTTTTAAAGAATACGACCTTATGTTTTTTTTCCATCTTCACACCCATCCCGTGGCCTTTAAGTGCTAAGGTGCGTAAAAAAGCTCTACGTTCACACTTTAAACTATAAACAGTTGTTCATAAAATTGTTAAAAGGGTTATTTTAGACTTGGTTAGGACAAAATTTTAGATGATATAGGGGGCCTGCACTGAACTCCAGAAAATTCAGGCATGGCCTTAAGTCATTTTCTTATATATATCCTATCCTGCTAATCCTATCCTGCTAATCCTATCCTACTTCCTACTTTCCTATCCTACTAATATTATAAATGCGAAAGTGAGTTTGTATATTTGTTTGTTCGTTTGTTTATTTGTTATCACATCACGCTTCAATCACTAAACTATTTAGATGAAATTTGATATGGATATAGTTTGATACCCAGGGAAGGACATAGGATACAATACAATATAATTACTCTTTATTGCACCATAAACAAAAGGAAATACAAAACAGAAAAAATGAATAAGACAGAATTATCATACAAAAGCGGACTTATCGCATAGCAATCTCTTCCAGTCTAACTTTGGTTAGTGGGAGAAGTGAATATTTAAAAGAGGCTAGAGGATAGTTTTTACCCCTAAATTTCTACGGGGAGCGAAGCCCACGGGCACAGCTAGTAAAGATATTACATACATTTGAAATATTTGAGAGGCTATAAAGAACGATTTTCTTGCCTGGTCCCCGTTAAACCTGTTGATAATTGTGACGCACACGTCGGCCGCCCTGATACCCGCCTGGTGGGTCATCGCGGCGAACGCTGTCACCTCCATCTCTATGTTCCGCACGCCTTTGGAGTACAACCTGGTGAGGAACTCCATTTTGTCCGCCTCTGAGTAGTCACAGAACGGGCCGTCGAGGCGGCCTTGGCCTGTGAATCAAAAGCAGTGCCTGGTATTTCATCATCATCGTCATCATCTACCTCGCCTTATCCCTATTTGGGTTCGGCTCTGTAAGTCAACTCCCTCCATAGTTTTATATCATGATATACAGGTTTTTCAAAATAATTCTCTATCGTTACCTACCAGTCTAAAAAAAGGTTTTTAAAAAAATTACATTGTTTGTACAAGCTTTTATTGTGAGGCCAAAAAACTTATTAAGACAAATGAAACAAGCCTGAACTTGATAAAGTTGCGTCGTTGTATAACTGAGTTCCATCAACCACCTTTTGTCTCCGTGATCAGACCCTAGGCATCTTCTACCATTAAGTGCTCCTCAAGAAAAATCAAACAAGTCCAACTCAATGAGGTTATGTTGTTTTATAACTGACTTCCGTAGAATATCTCCCGGCTACATCATCAGAACAGCTCATTGACTTTATAATATTGTATTGTCATCCGACTTACACGAGTATGCAAATTTCTGCTAAATCGGTTAAGGATAACTGGTTAAAAATGTATTTGCATGATTTGACCTAAACAATCATTCATACATACATACAAGATGTATTGCAAGTTAAATAAAAGCTTGTAACAGTACCGGTCTTTGGCTACGCGCTTTACTTCGGGCCAGGTTAACTCGACAGTTTACATCTCCGCCGCAACCGATGATTACATTAGACACAAAAATGTCTGGCTTAAGCTTAGCGCGGGTCCCCTTTAAAGGTTTGTACTCAAATTATAAGAATGTACAAAACATTCACAAATTTCATAATTTGAGTACATTCTGTACACGTGTAAGTACTGAATTTACAAATTGACATTAAATTTAAAGACATCATGGTTAATCAATAATTATGGTATAACAATGTATTCTCAGTTCACATAGCTAATTTTAATCCTACTATCCTACTTATATTATAAATGCGAAAGTGAGTTTGTATATTTGTTTGTTACCTCTTCACGCTTAAACTACTGAACCGATTTGGATGAAATTTGTTGTGGATATAGTTTGATACCTAGAAAAGGACAAAGGGTACTCTTTATCCCGAAATTCCTACGGGGAGCGAAGCCCGCGGGTACAGCTAGTACCAGTATAATTGTAAGTTAATGTTTTTAGAGAAAATGCTGCATTACAGTCTGTTACCGCTTCTTTTGTACTTGCGTTTAGGAAGTAGCAGTTAACTTAGCTGTAAGTAAATGATATGACGTTAACATTTACCTTTTTAGAAATCGAAAGAAATAGATAAAATTTACAATTATCAAGTGATACAAATAAATAACTTATTTTTGACTTTGACTTTGCCAGGTCTGCATGGGTTGGCAAACTTTTTCCTTGCTCTAGGGAGTTTATTCTAGGGCTTGGGATATGTATAGGCTCGCTCCTGAGAATATGGCCTATCCATGTCCATTTGTGGCGCATGATCTGCTTATCAATTGCCATTTCTAGATATGCCTCCCACAGGCGTCGTTGGAGATCCTTTTTTTACAAGCTTTTATTTAATTTCACCTGTCCCGCTGTCTGTCTGTCTGTCTGTTATCAAAATCTTAAAAGGCAAGTAAAATTTGACCCACTTCCCGGTTTTTGATTGAGCTGAAATTTTACACGCATACGTATAAAGTGTGATAATGTAATATTATGATGACTTCAAGCTGATCTGATGATGGAGCTGGAAGGTGGACATAGGAACTCTGTAATGATTTAGGCTTATTATTACATTTGTCTTTTTTAATTACTTAAACCTCACAATAAAAGCTCGCAAGATTTTTTTTTAAAAGGCTTATCTTTTCAAGCTTTTAAGCATAGATACCTCTGTAGAAGTCATCAGCAGCCATGGTCCCTCCAATGATCGTCTGGAAGCCGTCGTCTGGCGAGGAGAGGGCCTTCATTTCCTGGGCTACCCTTGGGTCCAGATAGGCTGGGTACTTGCGCTCTTGTCCAAGTACATACTGAAAAGTAATTAATTTATTGAAGCTGATAGGATACTACCATAGATTCACCAGTAGAACAATTAAAATTTTTACACAAGTAAATCACACAGATTGAGCTAGTCCCAAAGAAAGTTCAAGACTTGTGTTATGGGATTGGTTATGGGATATTAACTCAACGATACTATATTTTATAACGAATACATAAGTTATAATGTAAAGATAAACATCCAAGACCCAGGACAATTTGAAAAAGGCCATAATCCAAAGTTTTTTTAGTCTTCACTTCAGGAACACGATCCACTTTGTAGTACTAGAGCAATACAGAGGAGTCTACACTCTCCACGCTGGCCAGACTAGTAGGAGAGGTCTCACTGATGTTTATAAGCCTTGTTTAGCTTGTATTTTCTAAGTCGTTTTCTACGACATCCACGGGAAGACTTTCAGAGGCTCTATTCTACTTTGTCGAAAACTACAGCAAAATTCAGACGTGTGTTCGTTCCTCACAATTAAGCAAAGATTGATGTCATCTTCAGGTCATTTTAATATTCACTGCAGAAACCCTCTTTGTACTACTAGAGCCATACTTAACCACAAGAAAGTTTGGCCTACACTCTCCATGCTGGTCAGGCGGGTTAGAGAGGTCTCATTGATGTTTATAAGCTTTGTTCGGCTTGTATTTCCTAAGTCGCCTTCTACGACATCCGCACGGGAAGACTTTTAAAGGCTCTATTCTACTCTGCCGGCAACCACACGACGGATGTCTTGATATACCTATTGCTTGTTATCTAAATAAATTACACTGATTGAGCTAGCCCCAAAGTAAGTTCGAGACTTGTGTTATTGGACACTAACTCAACGTTACTATATTTTATAACAAATACATATATAGATAAACATCCAAAACCCAGGACAATTTAAAAAGGCTATTTTCCAACTTGCCCTGATCGGGGATCGAACCCGGGACCTCTGGGTGGCGGACCAGCATGATGACTATTACGCCACGGAGGTCGTCAAATATGTCGGAAACTACACAGCAAAATTCTGGTGTAGTGTTTGTACACAAGTTCCTTACAAATAAGCAAAGATATTGATGTAACTATCCTCAGTTGGAATATACGCACCGAAACATACTTTTCCTCGAAGAGCCCGTTCATGCCCCACTTGGATATGACCACACTGCCCGCCTCCACCCCCACCCCGCCGGAGCTGCCGATGCGGATGATGATGGGGTCCTTGACCTTGGCGTGGAAGAGCAGCTTGATCACCTCCTGGAGAGCCGTCGTCATGGAAGGGATACCGATGCCGTGCTGGAGGGAAAATCCACCATATCGTGATAATTCGTTTCATGAATACTCCCATGCTAATCTGGGAGAAAAGAAAAAACTTAGAATGTACCAGCTGCTTCTCTTCCCTCGCAGATCGTAAAAGCCGATCGAGGGAATGGGCAAAAATGCGAATCATTTTAACAGGCGAAGCGGCTAGCAACCCGTCACTGTATTGATTGCTTTTCCATCTTCTCGCCCACCATGACGCTAAAAGTGGCTTTTGAGTCTCGCGGCCTTAGGCTCTGCATAGAGCCGCAAGACCCAAAATGCTCTGTCTGCCCCATTAGGGATAAAGACGTGATAGTATGTATGTATGTATGAATACAATACAATAAAATACAATGCCCTTTATTGCACGAAATATTCAATACTAGCTGACTGAGCTCGTGGGCTTCGCTCCCAGTAGAAATTTAGGGGTAAAAACTATCTTATGTCCTTCCCTGGATATCAAACTATATCCATATAAAATTTAATCTAAATAGGTTTAGTGGTTGAAGCGTGAAGTGGTAACAAACAAATATACAAACTCACTTTCGCATTTATAACATTAGGTAGTAGGATTTAATCTCAGTATTTCGATTACGAAAATTAAATTTCAATATGTAAGTATTTAAATTATACTACTTGCTGCTTAATTTTTTTCAAATTTTAAGAATGTTGTGTATACCTGTAATAATTACAGGTGAACACAACATTTATTACCTGTAATAATTACAGGTGAACACAACATTTATCAATAGCAATTATCAAGAGTTATAATTGGTTTCCTACTATATTATATGTATGTAGTAATTATGAACTCGACAGAATATATTATAAGGATGTATAAGTTTCCTATACTGATGGTCAAAAATTTTATAACACACTAAATTCTATTTTAAGTTCATATTTTAACTATAAAAACTAAATATGTGTAATATCTTTGAAATTACAAAATTTTGCCGAAATCGGGCATGTCGTTTCAAACTAAAACGTACGTTTGCATGGAAAAGTGTAGTTTGGTCTATGGTAAGGGGACTCTTAATTGTCCTATACTCGTCTCTTCCTTTATCTACAGAAAGAAAGCCCTATTCACAGCAGATATGCGAGGAGGAGAAAAGTTACGTTTGTATGAAAAAGTGTACGCGAGGAGTAGGAAAGTAAGGAGGTGCGAAGACCGATGCCACGAAATAACGGAGGTGCGTAAGAAAGATGTATGGGGATTTACTTACATTAAAAGCCAAGACCGGGCCGACCTTGTACATGGCGTATCTCTTAGAAGACTCGGTAAGGTTCACCAAGGTCTCATCGCGGTCGGGCAGCCCCAGGAGCTGCGCCATGTACAGGGCAAACGCCCTCATGCGGTGCTCTGTGCCACCAGTGCAGACGAACTGAAAGTAGAACAATAAACTTGGATGGGTGACCACAAGTAGCATAAAAAAAATTCTTGCTCCTCCATGCTTCGGGAGGCACGTATAATTGGTCCCAGCTGTCATCATTGTATGGCAGTCGTCAAGCTATATCAGATGCCTTGAGGTAGCCTAAAAATCTGACACCAGTGTTGGCCACTTACACAAACGAAAAACAACAAACAGTAGAGCAATTAGTTACCTTCATTTGTCATCATCATCATATTATTAGCCACAGGAAGACCACTGCTGGACATAGGATTTCCAAAATAAGTTATCGGAAGCAGCCTGTGTCCAGCGCCTTCCTGCAACCTTGCACTGCACAGATCGTCTGACCATCTAGCAGGTGGGTGTCCTACGCTGCGCTTGCCGGTCCCTGGCCGCCATTCGAGAACCTTTCTGCCTCATCGGCCAAAGGTTCTTCGTGCTATGTGCCCCGCCCACTGCCACTTCAATGAGCTAATCCGTTTGGCTATGTCAGTATGGCAGACTATGGAAAACTTAATTTATGGTTGTTTGAATTAAAAACCAGCTCAAAATATAGAACAAAATAAATTACTTAATATGTTAGTTTAATAGTTTCTTTTATTATGAGAAAGTATTTTTTATAATTTAAATTCGATTACATCTTATTGTCTACCTTTTTTAAGCTAATTAGAATTGTAAACCGGCCATCACAGGATAAGCGTGTTGCCTAGTGTGGGGCCAACAGTGTAACATTCATGTACATTTTAGAGTCAAATACAAAAAAAAACATTTCATTTCAACAGAAAAAAGAAATTCTCGTACGTGTATACGTAGTCTCTACTTACGCCTGTGGGAAACGTTATATGTTTAAAGTACATGTATGAAGATTATTGCAATTACTTATTAACACAAAGGATATCTACTTTTAATCCCGGATAAATGTAAAATTCTCGATTAAAGAGATTAACACACGGCACCACGCGCCCCGCTGCGTAGTGCGGGGCCGCCATACAAAAACGACGTGCGGAGTCGCGGTGTTAGTGTGTTGTACTATGCGTGTTTTCTATACAAATGGAGTTACTCTGAGTTACTAGCATGGTACAATAAAACAAGGTATTCTCTTTCCGTGACAGCTGATGACATAGGTGGAACTTGACTACGTCATCAGTTTGATATGTTGCCACTGTGTGAAATTGAATTACCCAAGCGTTATGCATTTTTGAACTTTATATACCAATTTCGAATTAATAATCCATTATATCAATTTATAAAATATTGAATTGATGAATCACGCGAGAATCGCGAGATACTAAGTTACTTAATATTTTATTTAATATTCATGAACTAATTGAGAAAGTCCTTAAATTTACTGAAAAAAACAATCAGTGGCAACACTTTCATGACGTAGTCAAGTTCCATATATATTATACCATGGTTACTAGCATACAGTGCGGTCCCGCACCACGCAACGCGCTTTTGACCACGCAGGCAACAGAATCTCTACTAACCTTGACATCCCCAAACATCCCCTGCAAGTCATCCTTAGTGCCCAAGTTCAAGTGATACAGGAAATCTGGAGTGCCTTCAGTGAAGTTCTTATTCGGAAGACGGGTGGTACCATCAGGATTTCTAAAAGACGAGTCACAGAAAGTATAGTAGATATATTATGTCGGTGTCTTTTTAACCCACTTTAGAGTCCCCTTACCTTAGACCGAACTACTTTTTTCCATACAAACGTATCTAGTCTACGTTTTGTTTCGAAACAAACATGCCCAATTTCGGCAAAATGTTGTAATTTCAAAGATATTACACATGTCTAGCATATAACTGGTTTTTTACAGTCAAAAGATGAACTTAAAATAGAATATTACATCCTAATATTTTGTTTCCAGTTCATAATTTTAGTGTAGGTAACCAATTATAACCCTAGATAATTGTAATTTCTTTAAAATTACAAATTTTTACCGAAATCCGACATGTGGTTTCAAAAAAAACGTACACTACGTTTGTATGGAAAAATCTAGGGTACGGGGATTCTTAAGAAAAGATAAAAAGTTCTTCTACGCTGGTCTAGAAAAAAAACAGAATGTACTAACCAGCCTTTTATGTTCTCGCGCAGGTCTATAAAATGTCCAATCACTATTTTGATTTCCCTTTTCCACCTTCATGCTCATCATCATGCTAAACTAGGTTTTTGGATCTTGCAGGCTGGCTCTGTCGACACCGTTAAGGATAATAATGTGATAGTGAATTCGAACAAACAAATCCTATCCTACTAATATTATAAATGCGAAAGTGAGTTTGTATATTTATTTGTTACCACTTCACGCTTCAACCACTTAACCTATTTAGATGACACTTTGATATGGATATAGTTTGATATCCAGTCAAGGACATAGGAAAGTTTTTATCCCGAAATTCCTACGGGGAGCGAAACCCATGGGCTCAGCTAGTAATAATATATCTACATTTTAGTATTTAAATAATAAAAAATAGGTAAGGAAAAACAGGTTCTCGAATGGCGACCACGTACAGGCAAGCCGAGCGTAGGACACCCACAAGGTGGTCTGACGACCTGACCAAGGTCGCTGGAAGGCGCTGGATGCAAGCCGCTCTAGATCGGTAATTTTCGAAAATCTTTGGGAGAGGCCTATGTCCAGCAGTGGACGTTATGCGACTGAAATGATGGTGATGATGATGAGATAAGGGTGACAATACCTCAAGGACTCTCCCTTCCAAACTGTTCGGCAATTCAAATAATGCTGCTCCTCCACTGTCCCTTGCGGCAATATATTATCGCAATCGCACATCTTTTGTTTTAATAAACAATTTAATAATAGCTATGTGTATATTTAACCAAAAGTTCACTTATTTTAATTAATTAAAACAAAGCTTTAGATGCCAACTCTTATTAGTATTCTATAACTAGTACTTTATCTTTTAAATTGAAAAATATATTTATTCAAAACATTTTATAGAAATCTTCACAGTCAACCACACACACTGACGGTCAAATCACCACTAACATGTGGAATTTGATATTTGAATAAATGGTAATTCTTTATCACATAATAATAAAAGCGTTATCGGTCCAACTAATAACAAATGTTTTATCTTATTGCATCCGACTACTTAACTAACACAATTACACGCGCACACACACACTTACATTACAAGTCAATATAACAAGTTTAAGCTCTCAAAGCTTTATTGAATAATGCTGGGTAAGTAGTTAATTCGTCACAATCATGTGAAATTCGTCACTCGCTGTTTTTTTTTTAAATAAATTCGTCATCATAGTATTTTTAGCGGACACACTGCAAAAATTATTAAAAAATAATAAAGAATTAATAGATTTAAATAAAATAGTACGTTTTTTTAATACGTGATAATATACAATAATAATATAATAGTACAAGAAATATTAAGACAAGCGTAGGACACCCACCCACAAGGTGGTCAGGTACCAAGGTCGCTGGAAGGCGCTGAATGCAAGCCGCTCTAGATCGGTCATTTTGAAAATCTTTGGGAGAGGCCTATGTCCAGCAGTGGACGTTATGCGGCTGAAATGATGATGATGATGATTGTTCATTTGTCACCCTTGTATTTCGTCACATAAAAGCTTTGTGTTAATTCGTCACTCGTTGTTTTTCTAAAGTAAATTCCTCACCTATTAATTTTAAGTATAGTTAATTCGTCACCTAAGGTTTTTGTACAAACGGAAAAATGGATTCAATGTAATGTATGTGAATTACAGCCAACTGATTTGTTTGTGATGCGATTTATCCTGGTGATTGAGCTGCACTTGATTTTACTCAAGTCGTCGTTAGAATCATCCTTCTCTTAAAAGATTGAAAACGAATTAATTATTAATTGATATTTGGAGAGTTATAATTTTGTTGCTATCTGTACATTTTACAAAAAACCTTGGCGAATACACTACAACAATAAGGCACAAGTGGCGAATCAATATATAATTTTTATGCAAGTGACGAATTAACTTTGATGGTATGAAATTTTAAGCAGGTGACAAATTTACAGGGGAGACAAGTGAACAATAACCCATTTGAAGTAATTTGGCTCATCTGTTAATTTATACACATAATTAAAAACTCACTAGGATTTCAGGCTAATCTATCACTATGTTGTTTTGTGTACTATTTCAAAAAGTAATAAAGAAAACTCGAGTTTAATTATGATTTTACTTTTAATCTATGAAAATTGTAATTCGGTGGCGAGTTTTCATGTTGGCGAGTATGCAATAAGCCCATATCACAATACTTAACAAGGTCAGTAAGTTAAGTGTATATCTACGAGTATTGTGAAATCTACATTATCGACCTACATATATTTATCAACTCATGGTAGTAGTATGACTAATAATATGAATAAAGAATACCTAATAAATACATGCAAATAATTTTTGGCGCGTGGTTTACGGCAGAGTAGAATAGAGACACTCCAAGTCCTCCCGTGGATGTCGTAGAAGGCGACTTAGGAAATAGAAGCTAAACAAAGCTTATAAACATTAATGAGACCTCTCCAACCCGTCTGGCCAGCGAAAAGAATGTAGGCCAAGTCCTCTGGCTGCTCTGGCCAAGTATGGCTCTGATAATACAGAGAGGGTCATGCTCCAGCAGTGAAGGCAAAAGTAAAAAATTCCTGTTTCGTTTTGCGTGTGAGTCAGTGGCCAACACTGGTGTCAGAATTTTAGGTGCCTAGGCATCTGACGTAGCTTGACAACTGTCATACAATTATGACAGCCGAGACGTATTTTTGAAATCACTTGTCACATTACGAAAGGTTTGCGCGAGCGTTTCCAAACGGGCGCATTTTTGAATCGGTAGTTTGCGAAGGATTTGCAACGAGTGGTCTTGACCACTCGTAATTTTGACATTTGTAGCGTAGATATGTCATCGAAACCAATCATGGGAAATCCGTTCCATTTCACGTTGCTTTTTTATTCTTCTTCGAATTTTTTGAAAAGCATAGACAAATTATCGATGTTTCCTGCGTAAAACAATATCGTTTTTCGCTGACACGACGGTTTCAAAAATACGATTAATTTGTATTTTACGCGAGCGGTGAGTTGGAAAACTACACGTTTTGTGTTTCGCTGAGTCCCTCAATGAAAAATAGCACTCCGGGACCAACGACATATACGTGCCTTCCGAAGCACGGAGCTTGAAATTTGTTTGTGCCACTTGGCGAATCTGACAAGTTACCTATTACTACCTACGTAATAAATATTTTTGATTCCTGTTTTAAATGGGCCCATCTCATTTGAGTTTTTTTGAAATGAAAGGCTCGAATAATAAATATATTGTTGTTTTGTTCACCTAACAAATATACTGAAACTATTTCAAGGGTGAATTCAGTCCATGACAATAATTAAATGACGCAAAATAAGAAAAAATACATGTTTCTTGGGGAAAGTTTTTCAGCATCATAGACAGAAGAATAGTTTCATGTTATTGTTAAAACTGCTCGACGCTCGTTATCTATGTTTTGGGGTTCCGTATTAAACAAGGAACCCTTATAGTTTCGCCATGTCTGTCTGTCAGCTAATATAATGTCCTCTGGAAATGAAAATTCCATACATAATAACATTCATTTTTAGTCATCTAAACCTTGAGGCGTGAACTCAAAGTCAGCATTCGCAACACAGCCCGTTACCTGACACGCTCTTGGCCGGTTACATTATATGAAGCTTGACGACTGTTTAACCTATTGTTAATCCTTGTGTCACGGAGGAGCTCTATCCCGCTGGCCTATCGAACTCCCTCAATATGTCGTCGGTTGAAAACATCCTACTTTCTACTAATATTATAAACGCGAAAGTTTCTAAGTATGGATGGATAGATGTTTGTTACTCTTTCACGTAAAAACCACTGAATGGATTTTTATGAAACTTTTCAATTATACAGCTTCATCAGAATAACATATATGCTACAATTTATAAAGATATTGTGTGATAATCCTGCGCAGACGAAGTCGCGGGCACCAGCTAGGTTTTAATATGTAAACGAGCTTACCTACACTAGAATTTTATAAATCTATGAGCTTACATATCTCTTGACAGGTTCTGGCTCACTATGAACATAACAATTTGCAACACAAATTGCATCACCTAAGTATTTTGCATAAATTAAAATATCTTGCCTGTTGTAATGGTAATCTAATACTTGGTAAACAATTCTTCCTGATTGTTATAAATATGTCCGTAACTTAACAGGCTTTGTAGCTTTTAGCAGACAAATACTCGTTTTGGTGATATTAGTTAGTTTGTAGTGAAAATAGCCAGTTCCAAATTCTTAGCCTATCGTGTCCCACCGTTCCCAAAAAAATTACACCTCTTCGACGGGTAGATTTTTTCAAATGGCCTATGTAATATCCCATTGTTGCTTCCGCGATTCACGACCCAAGGCAGCTTGCTGCCATCCACTCATGTAGCATTCAATGTCGTCCCTCCATCTTTTCCTCGGCCTTCCCCTACACCGTTGTTCATCTGGAACCCATAAGGTCGCCTTTCTTGCCCATCTCTCCGGTCTCATACGACAAACATGTCCGGCCCACTCCCACTTTAGCTTTGCCGTCTTGAAAATAATACCATTAAATATTTCTGCGAGCACATTTTTATTACAGTCTAGCACATGGTTTATGTAGTGACCTAACACCAGCTCGGGCCACAGGGCCCGCAGCACGGGCCGCAAGGCCCGCAACATGGGCCGCAGTAGCAGCAACCGTTCATCCCGATGCAGCTCTCCTGCAGAATAGAAAACAAATCATATATATATATATATATAGCATCATCAACATTTTAGCCGCATAACCGATTTCTAAAATGACCGATCCAGCTACCTTGGTCAGATCGTCAGACCACCTTGGGGTCATAAGCTTAGCTTGCCAGTACGTGGTCACCATTCGAGAAATTTTTTGCCCCATCGGCTATCGGTTCGTCGCGCTATGTGTCCCGCCCACTGCCATTTCAACGAGCTAATCCGCTGGGCTATGTCAGGGACTGTAGTTCTCCTTCAAAATTTCTTCATTTCTGATTCGATCACGTAGAGAAACCCCGAGCATAGCCCTCTCCACACGATGCACGACCTTGAGCCTTCTAATGAGACCCATAGTAATGGACCAAGTCATCACTGGTAACACACATCTGATATTATAATGATTTTTATGTAAATTTTACGTTTATAAAAATGAACAAAAATTCGCTATTCGAGCACTCGTGTAACGACCACTGCTAAGAAGAACCCTAAGAGACCCTCACCTGCTTGCCATTCATGGACAATCCATCCCGCAATCTACACCTAGATACAAAGAGTACTCGTGTGACGGCCACTGCTGGGAAGAACCCCAAGAGACCCTTACCTGTTTGCCGTCAATGGGCAACCCATCCCGCAGGCCACACTTGATGCCGGCGGAGCGCGCGTACGGCGCCATGGCAGGGCTACATGGTACACTGCAACAAGAAAATGGAAGTCACCTTTGACAAATTACAATATTATGTAATAGAAAAAAGTTGGACTTGCACACGATGTACGAACGGTTCCAAACCAGCATCAACATAAAATCACGTTTGTTGTATCCCAAAGGCCGTGACGGAAATTCTTACACTTTTGTCGCCTAACCCTCATCCGCCAAGTCCGTACCGTCGGAAAAGGAACTTCGTTCCAAAATCTTCCAACGTTTCGAAACGTGCCCAGAATACTAGCAGCGTTCCATTAAGATACATTCATACATACTTCATTTCATGTCAAGCTCCCGTGGTCGCCGTGCTTCGGAAAGCGCTAAGCACCCTTCTGAGCTATGACAGATGCCTTTAGCCAGCTTAAAAAATATACGCACGGCCACTTAGCACTCTTTCAGACCAGCGCCTCTATGCCAGCAATACCAGTCGGTGACCATCGCGTGACTCCGCGTGACTGTCGCTGATAATCGCGCGGCAGTTTTTGACAGTTTGTGGTAGATTGACATGTATCAATCAATGCCGTGTGGTTTCCGGCAGGGTAGAATAGGACCACTCCAAATCCTCCGTTGGTGGAAGGCAACTAAGGAAATACAAACTAAACAAAGCTCATAAACATCAATGAGACCTTTCCAACCAGTCTGGCCAGAATAGAGAGTGCAGGCCAATGTCCTCTGGCTGCTCTGGCCAAGTACGGCTCTGGTAATACAGAGAGGGTCGTGCTACTGCAGTGGAGACAAAAAGACCTGATGATGATGAAGATGATGATGACATGTATCAGTGTCCGTTTGCGACACAGGTCGGTGACGGTCGCCGACCTTCGCTGACTTCTGTGATTGTGTGGCAACATCCTATAGTCCATCTGTTGGACTCATCACCTCTACCTACTTCTATCGCTTTCTATTCTACCAAAGGAAAGTTTCTACTTACCGGGGCATGTTGTAAATATTTTATGCTATACGCTGAAAATAATTGACAAGATGATATTGTTGAGTCTGGAAATCTTATTTTCTTATATTGTTGAGTACGGATACAATTTGGAATATGTAGAGATGGTTTTTTTTTTTTGGTTTTTTATTAATTTTCTCTTGACCTTTGCCCAACAGTGGGACACTAAAGGTCAATAAAAAATTGATAATAATTTTCTGACTTTTTCAGTTCTGACAACTGTGTCACTAACAGCTTCAAGAATATGAAAAGTTTAAAAATTTGAAAAATAAGGTTTTTTTACATCTACGAGAGAAAACTCTGTATAAAAAAATAATTAATGTGTCACAAATTGACAGCATAAAAAGAATATAATTTGCGATCGCATCACCCATTTCCTTTATTTTTTATATTTATCATTCATTTAACATCACACTTTCTTTTCAATATTTTTTCAGCCATTTATTTGAAACGCACCAAACATAAAAATCATGCGTCTATCGTAAGTACAATATTAACTTTTCTACTCTTCTTATACATGTCACCACAACAGGCTTTTCCTACTTAGAACCTAATGCCGTTTGATCAAACAATGCACTTTCGACTTGTCGCCACAACAACCTGTCGCTCTTGTGATCCTTCGCTCTTGTGACCCATCGCTCTTGTGACCCATTGCTTTATGGCTCATCGCTCTTGTGTACCGTCGCTCTTGCGATCCGTTGCTTTATGGCCCATCGCTCTTGTGTACCGTCGCTTTTGGACCCGTCGCTCTTGAGACCCGTCGGTCTTGTGACCCGACGCTCTTGTGACCCGTTGCTCATGTGACACGTCGGTCTTTTGACCCGTCACTTTTGTTACTCATCGCTTTAGCCTGTCGGATGTCGATTCGGAACCAGCTACTTTTTTTCATTGTAAGAGCCGATGGAAGGAATGAGAAATGTAAATAGATGATGCGGCTAGCAACCCGTCACATCATAGCACATCCTTGTAAATATTCGGAAAAGATATGAAAAATATGATCAAAAATAAAATCATGTTAGTCATGTAGTTTGTAATCTTACTTTGGGGATAGCTCGAACTCGAACTTTGATGCTCCGTATCTTTGTAAATTTTTACTTTTTTAGTAAATTGAAAAATTGCTCCATTATTTTTGGATAATCTAAAAGACGGACTAATTAGAATACCTAATACTTTTTCGACCCTGTCGTAACTATATGTTTGTTTTCTACCAGGTGTGGACCGAACCCTGCCTTCTATACGTCGCTGCGCCCAGCAGGGAACAGGTGTGGGCCCCGAGACGGCAAGAACGTGGACCCCAACCCAGGGTGGCCTCAGCCAAACTGCTGCTTCTGCTTCCCCATCTGCTACAGCGGCTGCTTCCGCTGATATGACAGCTTCGACGAATCAGCTTTTAGAACGTGATGTTGAGTGCATGCAAAAAAAGTGTAAAATTTGTAACTTGAAAATAAAATGACGTGATTCCGTAATTGTTGTTTTGGCATGTCCTTTAATCCGTTGTCAGTGTAACAAACCAAACACAGTAGTAAAACTGCATGCTGACTGGATTCCGGTCTTTGGACAGACGAGACGTTAAGGGGCAATGAAATATCATTTGAAAGGGTTTAAAATTTTATCTTGACTAGACCCTATATAACCTTGAACTGCTGTTAAAGTGAAAACGTGAAGCTGTTCTTTGCGAAAAAAAGTCACTTTTAGCTACTGAACGAAGAAAAGTTTCACGTAGTCAGTTAGACGGTGCAAGTTTCTTGCCTGTTGCATACCATTTTAATGAAGAAATAAATTATTTGTATGGCTTACGTCCAGACCACGCAAGTTACCTATTTATTGCTTCAACATGCAGAAACAATTGCACATGAGCACAATGCAAGAAATGAGTTTCACCAAAAAACAATGAGTGACGAGGCTGGAAAATCCATCGAGCTTGGTTTCATTTTAATAGAACTTCGCTTTTTCGAGCAAAGTGCGGTCGTCTGGTTAGTAGTGCTTATATTACAACATTATATGCAATACCGCATGGGTTCGAGTATGAAAGTAGTAAGTCCTACTATTCAAAAGCTATTCCCTCGAAAGCAGCCGTAAAATCATACAATTTCTTCAGTTATTCTATGAGAGAAAATATAAGAAAGGAAACCTCTACTCTGACCCAAAAACTCCGATGTATCTTAAAACCAAGTTTAATTTTCTGGTTGTCTTAGAGATCTTTGTTCGTCCAATAATCTCCTTTTCGATATGTCTTGCTGCCGGAGTGGGTTTCTTAAACATTATTTTACCAAACAAGCCGTGACGCTTTGGAACGCCCTGTAATATAATTTTATCACTGGTTAGCTCGAGATAAATTATCGAGCGAAACGGCGTTTAATTCTCGCCTCAATGTTTTAATAGCTCTTTTGCGGCACTGTTTATAGAAAAAATACAGGGCGCCGGCTACAATGAAAGTGACTGCAACGATCATCAAAGTCAGGATGATCTGGTTAGCCGAGTACTGTGTTTGCTGCTTGGCTTGGTTTAAGTCTGCAGATGCCACTCCGTTAGCGTTTTGGGGAACTATAACTTCGTCTTTTGAATATGACGGCCCTATTATAAAAAAATCTACAAATTCTTCTGTCTTGCAATCTTCTTTCTTCAATCTTCTTTCTTCATATCTTCTTTCTTCAAATCTTATTTCTTCAAATCTTCATTGTTGGTTTATCTTGATGGGCATTGGCAGGGTCGCCTTGTAATATTATGTGTTATATGGGCTAATAAATTAAAGGCATGTTGTTAATTTCAATTCCAAATCTTTATTAAATCAATTCATTACTACTAAAAACATGGTACATTAAAATCTTACAAACTAAGCACTTTGAAACATGCGCGTGTGACCTAGTTAATGTACTTTACAGCCCTTTAGTTAATAAAGTTTAATTAATAAATAAAACCTCTGTAGAAAATATAAAAAAGTTTTTAATTAGTACAAAAGAAGAAAAATCTTTTCATAAAATTGACAGATATAGCAACATAGTACAAGAAGAATAGAATTTGCAATCGCATCACCATATTCAATATTTTCTAAATTGAACATTTCACATTTATTTAAATTTCAGCAATCTCCTTCAACGAAAAAACATAAAAAATCATGCCTCTATGGTAAGTATTAACTTATTAAAAATATTAAGGTATTAACTTTTGTTACTCTTTATAGAGCTCATTGGCACTGTGGGAGAACGCATTCCTAGCTCGTTCTTCTCAAGTTAAGCAACGCTAGCGTGGTCCGAACTTGGATGCAGCGACAAAAATTTCTCGGAATCCTCCGTATTTCGGAAGGCACGGCCGTTTGTCCCGGCTGTCACCATTGTATGGCAGGCGTCATGTCAGATGCCTTCAGCTTGAACAATGACACAAGAGTTAGCCACTTTGTTTGTTTTTTGTATGTGTAAGTGGCCAACAACTTTGTTTTTCAGGCTGTTTAAAGCATCTGACATAGCTTGACAACTGCCGTACTATGATGACAGCCGGGAACAACGGTTTATACGTGCCTTCCAAAGGCACGGAGGCCGTTTAGACATGAAAAACCTACAAACACACTCCTATGTTCCAAACTTTCATCTTGTGGATCTCACTTTTGACTTTGATGCTGCAATAATCCTTAGCTCCTGTGACCCGTCGCTCCAATGACCTGTTGTTCCAGTGACCCATTGCTTCTGTGACTTGACCCTATGACCCGTCGCTCTTGTGACCTGTCACTGCTGTGACCCGTCGGTACAATGATCTGTTGCTTCTGTGACTCTTCGCTTTTGTGACCCGCCGCTCCTGTGACCCGATAGTCCAATGACGTGTTGGTCTTGTAAATAGCATAAGAGCAACAGATCATTAGACAATAATCCTTAGTTCCTGTGACCCGTCGGTCCAATAAAGTTACCATACAAACTCTGATCAGGTGATAGGTCAATTTAAATGGGAGGCCAAGAAATATTCATATTTCGATATTTTTTCCTTGAGGAATCAAATATCATGGCCTGAATTCACCCTTAAAATAGTGTCTGTATATTGTATCCAAGTTGTTTCCTACCAGGTGCGGAACAGGTCCTGCCTTCATCACGTCGCATCGCCCCGCCGGCATAAAGTGCGGACCTCGGGATGGCTTCGGGTGGATCAAGCCAGGGTGTCCGTCTCCCAACAGCTGCTGCATCCCCTGGTGTTACCCCTAGTGCACAGCTGTCTAGGTGGTGTTGAGTGCATGCCAAAAAAATGTAAAAGTACCTTGAAAATAAAATGATGTCACGATTTTGTGATTTTTGTATTTGTTTATTCCCTAGAGTGTCCCTCGAGTCTGGGCGTATAGCTTGTGGCCTAGAATATACAGCCACTCGGGACATTCTATCTCTTCCTGTTAATAAAATGGAATAGTAAAATCATTATTCAGTCATAAATTGTTAATCTAATCTACAGTTACAAACATTTTATAAGAAACCTTTAACATTGCGAAAAATACAAAATTAAATCTATGAGGTGACTACGGTAAAAATAACAAAGTATGGGCTGCAGTAGGTCTGCGTGCCTTACACCTTACATCTAGGTCTAAACAGCAGCCACAGACCTAGATCATCCTTTGTGCAACAGCTTTATACTAAAACTAATAATGTTGACGATTCTACTTATTCTTAATTATAACCATAGAGTTAGGATTGTACCTAAAGGTACCTATAACATCATTCTGTTTTCGTTTTAGCTCTCCAAATGGTGGACTGAAATTTCATGTAATAAAGCTAAATAAATAAATAAAATGACCATTATATTCATAGACTTCTGTACCTTTAGGTACAACTATCCTAACTCTATGATTATATTACAAAGGTCAACTAGGTACCTACTCTGGTGTAATATGCAATGCACTGCAGCATAATTATAACCAGCGGTGGCACGCGAAAACTATGATAAGATAATGTGCATGCATGTTGGATGCACATTATCTTATCATAGCTTCGGTGTCAACTCAGAATTCTATTAAAAAGATGAGTCCTACGCTCATAATATTTATCAAAAAGAGACACAGCACTCTGTGTCTATTTTGATGAGACCTATGCTAACTGCATTGAATATCTATATTCTATATTGAAATATAATACCTACCAAGTCTTTGGTCGTAATAAAACTAGATCCAAAACTAAAATATAGGTAGTGACGGGTTTCTTGTCATATGGCTACCTAAATATGATAATAAGCGACATCGCTTTATAACATCTCTTATCATTGTGATGAACGAATTTCTTTCCGCAGCAAGGTAGCCTTTGATGTAGGCGTAAAATAACTACTTAGTAGGTAAATACCTGTCGATAAGAATAAACCGGAAAAGTTTAAACGATTTGACACCTGCCTGACGTTAACCCTTTTTGGGAATACATTTGAGCATGGAATTGTATGTACTATTTGAGCGAAATTTTTACAACCAGCTGCCATTCGACGTCATAGATGGAAGCATTGTTTGTTGCACAAGATGTTTGTGCCTTGTTATTTTTATAATAGCTAGGTATTTCAATAAAATAAATAAATATAAATACAAATTATATAGATTAAAGTAGCCCCAAAGTAAGTTCGAGACTTGTGTTATGGGATCCTAAACGATACTATATTTTATAACAAATACATATAAAGATAAACATCCAAGACCCAAGACAATTTGAAAAAGGCCATTTTTTAACTTGCCCTGACCGGCGATCGAAACCGGAACCTCTGGGTTGCGAACTAGAATGGTGACCACTACGCCACGGAGGTCGACAATATATATTTCTGGATAGTACGCATAGTTCAGTCAACTTTGTTTGTAGGTTTAGTGGAAGTTTTTGTCGAATTATGGTTCCACGGAAGCAGTGCTGCTGCCGATCAAAGCCGGAGGATCAAAATGCCGGAGTATCCGGGACATAGCGCAAAATGAGCTGAACAGGCCACACTCAGCAGCTTATGCTGAGTGGATATCTCTTTTAGTAATAAAATGTTACACAAGGAGCAGAAAGGAGTTCGAGACCGTTTTCTCTCTCCTAAATTTTGGCAACTACGTAGGACGCAAAATGCTTTGGAGGTTTTGCTTTACCAAAGAGGATTGAAACACATTTATGGACAATTTTTGAAAAAGGAACTAACCATCTGGAATAAAAACAAATGTTATTTACCTTCACTTTATAATATCAATTTTAGTGATGTTTTTATAAATTATTTTCAGTCCGTTTTCATATCTAGTTTTTAGTTTTTATTTTTTTACAGTGATATTTAAATTACATTTAGGTGTAACTACTAAATTATGCCTGAGTAAGTTTCTCGTTTTTACAAAATTGGTACAGTTGTACAAAAATTGTCGGTTTTGATTCGTATACATGTCAATGGCGATGCTTGAGACCTAATGCGTAAAGGGTAAAAGTTTTCGAGCAATCAATTGCTCGAAAACCTTTACTCGATTGTCTACCCTCTTTTTCCCATACTCCGTTATTTGATTAAGGAAATATATATCACACTGGCAAAAGGTAGTAAAAGGGTTGAGATATTTATCTGTCCAATCGGACCACTTTTGAGAGGAACCTACAATCCATGCTATAGTTGGCCACATCAATGCATCAAAATCTCTATCAAACATTCATTGCTTTATTCAATAGATTATTTTTCTTTGCGTGTGGATGGTTTATTCATTTTAGTTTATATTCTATCAGCCCAATATTGAGCTACAATTCAATCGATTGATTGTCGAGACCTGCAATCTATGAGCTCTTGAGTTTCCCACATCAGTACATCAAAATCTGTAACGAGAACCATTTCTTCGGAATGGCAAGAAATAAGTACTGTGGTTTGCTTTTCGTGTGTGTAAGTGGCCAACACCGGTGTTAGATTTCTCAGGCTGACTAAAGACATCTGACATAGCTTGACGATTGGCATAATGATGGGATCCGGGACCAACGGCTTATACGAGCCTTCCGAAGCACGGCGAGGAGCTCAAAAAAGTTTACTTGCGAAGGCACTAGTAATGCGCACTCCCGCCGAGCCATCGACCTTCTCAAAAAAAAGACTAAAGTACTGATCCTTTAAGACATGGCTTGTTAATTTGAAGAATATGCTAAGTACGTATTCTATCTCGAAAATCACAAAAACTGTAGCAGGTAATAACCTCTTTCTACATTAGGTCAGAAATCTGTACCTTTGGCTTTAAAGATTCGTTCTGGACACATTTAAAAGTATTGCATGTCTGATGAGCATGACCGAAACTCAAAATTGTGACGAATGTGTTAAAATTTAATGTTAACCATATATATGTTTGAGTGTTAAATGGCATACTTGTCGCTCCAAATCTAAAGCGGCATGGACATTTTCAAATTTTTTTGTTATTGGCTTGGCTTAGATGAATTTTTGTTTCGATGCACCTTCGAGGGTGACATTCGTTTAAGAAAAATCCCTCTTTAATTAGTAAGGACAAAAATATCTTCCTACAACTTCTGTTAGCCACCAATGTTCCTAAGAGTGGGTCTCCAATCTCCATATTATTGTGGCACAAACAGTTGCAAAACACCATAGCTAATCAAAATTGTGTCCGTAATCCGCTAGTTTCCAACAACTTAAATCAGTTTTTTTATAAACAAGTACATTATAGTGTCCCATTATCGGGCAAGTTTGGCATTATCCTCTAGTTTTCCACAGACTTTATCAGTGACGATAGTTTACCAGCTCTTTTCATATTTAGATACATAAGGTAATGTAGATAAATAAGAGTTATTTTGGTTTAGGTGCGTCCCATGCCCTGCGGCGGCACCGTGCGCGCTTTCCGCAGGAATCAAGTCTGGTCTCCGCGACGGGAAGCCCATCGACGGGAAGCAGGAGCACCCCTGCCCTTGCAGGAGCTGCTGCTGTGGGAAACCACCCATCGTGAAGCCAGTAAGCCCTTTTTGTAACGTTACTACCTTCTCGTCCAAAACTGGTATATTCAATGTAATTTTTTTCTCTGAAAGAAGTTCCCTCATAATTTTTTTGTTCCAGTGTTACAAGCAGCCAAGAATCCCGGACTCGTACGCGCCCCGGCGCTGCTACATGAAGCCGACCGCGCCGGTAGAAGCCACGACCACTTACAACATGTCGTACTTGCCGGTGGACGGCTGTAAGAACCTCAGGGGGGTGGCACGAAAGCCGGCACCGAACCTGGTACCCAGCTGCGAGCCCATGGAATCCTGCACGGTCCAAAAGGTACAAAAAACGTCATCATCATCCAGGCGTATTCCCGGTTGCATCCTCAGCGGAGTCAGCGCTGACGCTTCAGAGCCCGGAGTCCGCTAACTTAGGCTAGGTTTTGACGAGGTACTGCTTTCTTACTCAGAGCGACTGCCATCTGACCTCTGTAACCCAAGGGGTAAACCAGAACCAATCATTGCAAGGATTATCCATGGATTGAGCAAACGCTAGATGGCGTTCGGCACCCAACTGAAGCACGGAGTCATCTTTCTTTTCGGATAATTAGGTAATTCAAGCATCCAATATCCTAATTACAATGGAAACAACTTTTCACAAAGTATGACTGCCAGTGGAACGAACCACGACCTTCTGATCACAAGGCGAAGCAAAGCCTTTACCATTGGACTACAGAGGCAAAAGACCAACATCGTGTATTACCTATTTAAAGTCATTAAATACGTCATTTACATATAGGAAACAGCTGCAAGAATCAAACTAAGTAATAGAATTGGAGAGGGAGGAGAGATGAAAGCTCTTGATGTCGCACTTTATACAGAAGTAGCAGAGCAAGGTACCTACTGCCTATCAATAAACTTCGAAGGCATCTGGTCATTGACAAACTTTTGGGAAACATCTCTCAATTTTCTGCCAAATCTTCTTAAGCCTATATCAGTCCAATGCGGGAGTAAAGGCCTCTTCCATCAAAGGAAGAATCCATGTCAAGTAGGCGAAATGGTGATCACAGTAGATGGTACTATAATCCTTACACAGAGCAAGCTGCTACCCGTTCTCCCTTACTCTTGGCACCGGCAGCAGTCCCAGGGCACCCGTGCAGGGGAAAAAGAATTGTTGCAAATTGTATACAACTGTCGCTGCCACACGGCCAGCTAAGGGATCTACATTGCTGGCCTGTAGGTACTGTTGCTGTCTTGAACTGTAGCGCGACGGTCGCCAACTGTCAACGACCAGGGTCGCGCACATACTGTCACAGATTTAAAGTATTACGTACAGAACGGAAACTCCTACGGTCCCGCGCAATATGCGTCTCCGTTTCCCATTCCAGCACTTTTCCACGTTCTCGCCTTGTCGAAATGGCCTGGCACCCGCAGCCGACCACTCAACAGCCCTCCACAAGGCGAGAACGAAGGAAAGGTGCGGGTGTCGAGGGACTTTAGGAGATTCCGATCTGTATGTAATACTACTCATATTAATTCTGTGATACTGTTGGTCTTCGATTAGAGCCCTATATTTTACGGTTACTTTTCCCCAGCTCTCCTTCCTGCCGAACCCGGTGTGCGCGACGCAGCCCATCCGGCCCTGCAACCACGACATGTGGGGGCAGGGCCCCATGCAGAACCTCACCACGCAGCGCCACGACTACGTGCCGAAGCCCTGCGTGCTCCGGGAGAGTTTCAAGCCGCCGGCGAAGTTTCACTGCGTGGAACAGCCGTTTGAAAGTGAGCCGTTTTACTACTAATTATTGCTTGAAAATTGACAATTTCAAATGGATCTTTAGTTGAAAACATTATTTACATATTTATTACTTCCAAAATTATAGTGTAAAATCTAAAATTATATGCCCTTTTGTCTAAATCACTTTGTTTGTTTTTATCATCAACCAGTAAGTTCATGCGTGCTATTACCGGCAGTCCCATCCTATCCTGATTCACATTCTGTAAAACACGTGTCTGGCAGGGTGGTTGGCAAGTCTGATCTGTCTGGCTGCTTAGAGAAACTATTAGTTGCCAGAACAATAATATGAAAACCAGCCCTAAGAATTTGAGAGAGAAAAGTTTAGGCCTATTATATATATCAGTAAATCAGCCCTGATTTAAAACTAGCAAATATATACGTAAACTGAAAGTAAATACTGGTAGTTCTGCGGCTCTTGGACCACTTCCGATGCTACTGCATCCACGCAGACACTGATAAGACCGGTAATTGGCGTGAATTAACGTCCGAAAAGCCAAAAAGTTAATTTAACTTATTACCTACTGCCTACTTGAATCACACGGCACCAAGGCGTGCTTCTAATGGGGTCATTTTATGCTTTCATGCTGATAGTTCGCTGTCTTAAGATGAGTTTTGAAAAATTACCTTCAATATACAGTAAATAAAAAACTCTGATCTTACTACTATTCCTTCTATCCCTTCTTTTGATTGTTCTCTCTTCTTATGCGCCAGTTGACTTAAAGAATTTCCATTGACAATTTGCTCTGTTATTGTGTGTATTTTTGTGTTTTTTCGTTGTAAAATAAAGTAATTACAAACAACTAGTCAATAAAGTGATATTAAATCTTATTTCATAGACCGAACTGTGAACAAGCTGTCATATTTGCCGCCGGAGAAAATAGAGCTGACGAAATCTTACGCTCCGGAGCGGACATATGAGAAGCCGGCTGCCAAGATGGACGGCTGCACCACGCACAAAATGAGCTACATGCCGACTCCGGTAGGTCACAGTATACCCTTAGCACGAATATTTGCGTCAAAAAATAGGCATGACGAATGGAAAAATATTTTTGGTCCATCGGTTAGATTTTTTTTTACTTAACCTGTACTGTCCCACTGCTGGGCAAAGGTCTCCCCCATCTCCTTCCAATTATTAGATTATAAAAAAATATTGTACACGTATTTTTTTTCTCTGAGAAACCAAAAATGACAGAGACGCGAATATAAATTTCGCGTGACGTCTCACTTAAGCATGATTTTAACTTAATCTAATCTAAAAGACGGACTAATTACGATCATACTTTTTGGACCCTGTCGTCACCCCTATTCGTATCGCCTTCTTCTACGTTTTGTACGCAAAAATGAACAGCGCCTCTTCCATACGTAATTTTTGCATGTAGACGAAAATACGCAAATATTCATGGTAAAGGTATTGTAGTGTCATAGCTACCGAAGAGCTGGGTGGTATTATACTCCAGGGCCAAAGCTTAGGGGAGCTTCGGAACCAGACGGATACGCTGTCTCTCTTATCTTATATTTGAAACTGCTTTAGGATTGAGACTCCGGAACAGCACTTCTATGATGCTATCCTTGTCTGTCCCTCCGGTCGTACTAAAGCGTCCCGTAGCTCTCTCTCGCTCTAACAAATGACTGTTCTGAGCAACAAAAAAGGATAGTATGCGAAGTTCCGTTCGTCCAAAACTTTACCCTACGTGCTTACGTGCCACAGAGATTGCTGGTCCTGTCCCTGTCTCATCATCATCATCAGGTCTACCAGAGCCATAATTGGCCAGAACAGCCGGAGGACTTGGCCTACCCTCTCCACGCTGGCCAGACGGGTTAAAGAGGTCTCATTGATGTTTATAAGCTTTTTAGCTTGTATTTCCTAAGTCGCCTACGACATCCACGGGAGGACTTGGAGTGGCCCTATTCTACTCTGCCGACCACACGGCACTGTCCCTGTCTACATATGAAGTATTTGAGCACTGACTGAACTCTTCGCTTAGCACATAGCCCTTAGCGTCTTACTGCGCAACCCGCTGGAAGGATTTTTTTTTCAACTATAAAAACACGGCACTAAGGCTTCGTGTCGCTTCAACGTATAATTAAAAGCTTATTCACTTAGGTAGTGAATTTATCATCACAAGAAATTACACTTGAACTTATTCACTTTCTTTGTATTTCAGATTCTCCCTAAGGAGCCATTACCGTGGGCCTGCAAAGGGCAGTACCAGAAGCCCTGTCAGAAACTAGAGGGCAACACTACTTACTCTATGAGGTATGTAATCTAATCCAAAGAAAAAAAAGGAACTATCCATCATCATCCGAGCGAATTCCCGGTTTCATTCTCAGAGGTAAACGCTTCAGAGCCCGGGGTCCGCTATCTAACCTAGGTGATTTGACAAGTATGGCTGACAAAGTATCCTTTAGACCATGGAAGTTAACTATTGCTTCAATATAATGGTTTGCAACAGGCGAGAAACTTGCACCGTCTAAATGGGCCTTTAGACCTAAAGTAATTCACAACCTTAAGCAGCAGAAATACGCAATTTGTTAGTTTTTCGGCAGTGTAAGTGGCCAAAATTTGTCAGTTTCAAGGGCATCTGACATAGATTTTTAATTAAGTTTTAAGCTGCCTAGAGGCATCTGACATAGCTTGCCAATTTGCCGTACATAATGATGACAGCTGGGGTTAACGACTTTTATACCAACCGAAGCACGGAGGAGCACCCATCCAAGTGCAGACCACGCCCTGTGTCGCTTAACTTGCGAAAGCGCTAGTAAAGCGCACACCCGCCAGCAAAGAATAGCAAAACATAAGATGACGTTCAATCCGCAGCTACCTGGACGCGGGCAGCGACTGCCGCCGGCGCGCCATCATCCCTGACACGTGCACCAACCCAGTCACAGCCTCCAAGAGATTCGAAACGCAGACCGTCTACAAAAACAGGTAAAGGACAAAACCACCTAAAAAGTAACACATAACAACCACGCCATTTCCTAATTTTACGGGGCCAGCTTTTCAAATCATGCGACTTTCCAGCAGTACGTTTATGATGCCGTCGTTGTAACTACCGGCCGCGCAACACTCCACTTTTCAGTCCTGGGGTGTCACTCGGTGACAGTCTTACTTTACTTCACCTTCCACTGTGTTTTAGCCGGATGTCCCGCCTATAGTCCCATTTTAAGTCTCAATAATCGCCACTTAGGTAGGTATATAATAAGCAAAAATGTAGCTGATTTAATGATGATGAAGCAAGAAGGTATGATTTTCATCGGTCCCTTGTGTCCTCAGCTACCTACCTGCGTCAGTCCCGATCCCATTGCCCGTGAAACCGGTGCCCAACCTGGTCCCGTCCACAGCGCAAATGGAGGGTGACACCGTGCAAAAGGTATGACTAATATTGACGTTTTGATTGATGCAACGCTAGTCTAAAGCCCAAAAGTTAAGTTGTGTCATTCTGAATTTCGACAGTTAATTATTCCGACAGTCTCAATTTACTACTTAGGTGTAGTGTACTTAGCTTAGGGCCTAGGAGTAGTGTACTTAGGTGGAAGAGAAAATCAAAGTAGGGACAGTTTTCAGTGACTGTAGGTTTTTATCCAGCTTTTAGCTGTCGAAGTGTTAACAAGACTCCTTATAGAGGAGGAAGAAATTAACCATTTCACAGCGAACGACAAACATTTTGCCCATTTCGCGAGCGTCGGATATTTCCGACAAAAAACCATAGCTCGTATTGCACATAACTTAAGTATCCACAACCATTTGCGTTGTAAGATTTTTTTTTAGATTTACTATGCCTCCCGTTGGGAGCACGTCAACTGATGTAAATCTTGCGGTGAAAGGGTGTTGGTACGTTTAACGCTTTTTCCAAATTCCCTGTGGATAGCGTACTTACCTTTCTAAAGCGTTTAACAAACTTACTAGGTACTTCTTTTAACCGCTCTTTAGCTCTCCTTCCTGCCGAACCCGGTGTGCGCGACGCAGCCCATCCGGCCCTGCAACCACGACATGTGGGGGCAGGGCCCCATGCAGAACCTCACCACGCAGCGCCACGACTACGTGCCGAAGCCCTGCGCTCTGAGGGAGAGCTTCAAGCCGCCAGCGAAGTTCCACTGCGTGGAACAGCCTTTTGAAAGTAAGACATTTTTTATTTCAGATTCTTTGTATTACCTATACTTAATTAATTCTTACTTCCCTCGAAGACAAGTTTCCACAATTAGGCCCGACTTTGCCGGTCCCGTTTTGCGTGGAGAGCTGATGCCGGCCTCAGTTCTTGAACCAGCCCAGCTCCAGCAGGAAGCTTTAGAACGCCTACATATATGTGCCCTGCACGCTTCCGCCATGGTTCCCGGATGTTCTAGAAACCTTCTTGTATTACCTATAACTAGTCAAAATGTTAGTGCTTAGGACTCTATATATAAACAAGCGAGTGTGTCAGCGATAGCACGCGACCTAGGTCACCTACCAGGCGACCTATTTTTTAACGCGGGAGTTAGCAAAACGCAAAACCTGTAGTTTTCTGAGTCATTTTTAAAACCATCTCGTCAGCAAAAAATAATATTCTTTCGCGTTTGTCAACGTTTTTGAAGAAAAAAACAACTTTAAATCAAGCAGAGTGAAACGGAACTTATTAGATAGATATAGGCAGCCTGAAAAATCGTATACCTACCTAACACTAATTATGACTATTAAAAAACTACGATACCGATAATTCTAAGTGCACGTCGTTTAGGTTCTAGTCACTTTGATAAAAAAAATACCGCCTTTGTTAGCCTTGTGATCTAGAGGTCGTGTGTTCAAACCCCAAGGGGATATTGCAGGCTTGAGTGCGCTTCAGGAGGCACATATAAACTGTGGGTCCCGAATGCCATCTGGAGTTTGCTCAAAACTATCCAAGGATACTTCTTGCAAGGATTTGTTCTGGTGTACACTTTGGGTTGCGGAGGTCAGACGGCAGTCGCTCTGTGTAAAAACTAGTAACCTCGTCAAATCACCTAGGTTAGGTAGCGGACCCCGGGCGCTGAAGCGTTACCGCTGATGATGCAACCGGAAATACGTGAGGATGATGATGATTTGTTTTTTTTTTCAGACCGCACTGTGAACCGCATGTCGTATCTGAACCCCGGCCGAGTCCCGCCTCCGAATTCCTTCGCACCCAGCAGATGCTACGAGAAACCAGCAGGTATAATACATACTAGCTATACCTGCGACTTCGGCCGCGTTTATTTAGTGCTTTGTACTAGCTGTATGGCAAAATAGCTTAATTCCCCATACAAAGTTTAATTTCCCTTTTCATTCCCTAAATAGATTATTTGTGGGTTAAAAGCTATCCTGTCTTTCACCGGGTCTCAAACTAAATCCATACCATTCCAAATTTCTTGATCGGTTCAGAGGTGGAAGTGTGAAGAGGTAACAGACAAACAGTCAGACAGACATTTCTTTCTCTATTTATCCTACTTTCTACTAATATTATAATGAGGAAGTGAGTTTGTATGTTGTTTGTTTGTTACCACTTCACGCTTCAACTACTGAACCTATTTAATTTGTATCCCGAAATTCCCACGGGGAGCGAAGCCTACGGGCACAGCTAGTATAAAATATTTATAATTATGTGGAGGGTGTTGAGCGGGCCTAAGGACCTAAGGAAATTCCGTTCTGTATGTAGTACTCATATTAATTCTTTTCCTACGTACTTACATAATTTAATGTTCGCAGCCAAAATGGAAGGCTCGACGACGCATAAGATGTCGTACCAGCCGGTGTGCGCGCCGGCGCCGCAGCGCCCGCCCTGGGCCTGCAAGGGACAGTACCAGAAGCCCTGCCAGAAGGTACACTATACGACGGGACACAGCAGTCTTTTTCATTCACATTTGATACAAAGAGCATAGAAATATCTTGTGGCAGTGTGTAGAACCGATGCCCATAGGCTTGCAGAAGGATTGGGTTACATCTGTCAGCACGTAGCAGCCCTTTTCTATGCTGCTATCCTTTTCTGTCGCTCAGAAACGTCATTCGCTAGAGTGAGATAGAGCAACGGAACGCTTCAATGCTGAAGCGTTCCGTCGCTCTCGCACCAGCAAGCGCAGCGTAGGACACTAGCCTGCTAGGTGGTCGGACGACCTGAGCGAAGTTGCAGGACATGGCCGCTTCCGATCAGTCTTTTTGGTAATCCTTGGCCTATGCCCAGGGACGCTTTATGTGGCTGATAAGATGATGCTGATTTTGTTTGAACTCATAAAGGTCTGGCTTTTAATGCCATTTGCAGTTCTTTAACTTTGTGTGTTTGACTTCACTAAGGGTCAGTTCACACCGAGATACGACGCAACGCGACGTGATATTCATTGACTAAGTACTACATTTCTTCAAAAGTGCGCGACGTCATGTCTCGTCGCATTTCGGTGTGAACACAAACACACTACATGTAAAAAAAAACACTAGTCCATCTAGTGATAAGTGGCGTAACTACAATAATTGATGTCCGTAGCGTCATATTAGTTTGCCAGGTAAAGTAAAGAACCCGACTTTCAATCGTTAACCCCAATAACTTCTAAACGGCTGAACAGATTTTCACCAAACACAGCTAAGAACCATCGCAAGTGAACTTGCTTTTACGTGAACAAAAACCGTATCGAAATAGGTCCATCCGTTCGAGCGCTGCGATGCCACAGACGGATATAGCGTCAAACTTTAACCTGCTGATGCTTTTTGTCGGGGGTTAAAAATGATATATAAAGGAACTCAAGATAAAGTGCCACTAGTAAACATCAAGTTAATGCTGAATTCCCTGGATACCTTCAGGTTTTAAAGATATTTTTTTTATCTGCGGATGTTCGCGGTAAATCACAAACATAACTCTTTCCCAGCTGGAGGGCACCACCATCTACAAGTCGTCGTTCCTGCCGCCCGGCGAGGACTGCACGGAGTACATGGACCCCTGCGCGTACGGAGACTGCAAACGTTAGTTTTCCAGACAGTTATGTCGTCAGTTAGTGCCAATGTTGGACGAGATCAGTCTTAAATCTGATGGAAGGGGTTAAATCTGATGGAAGGGGAAACTGTCAAGTAACAAAAAAAGGATGCAAGGATCTTTCTTGACGTCACTGTTGTTAGGTCTCGCGCGTGCAAATAAGATATTGAGATGTCCCCACCACATTTTGACTTGACCGCCATTTGGGTTCCGTCAAAGGTTAAAAAGAGCTCAGAAACATCAATGAGACCTCTATAAATACCAGGATCAAAGATAATATAATTATTAACATAACAGATACCCAACGCCATAGAAACTATGGAGGGCCCGTAAGTAGGCAAATATGGAGTTGCGAGGAAGGCACAAAGAGATGGCAGCACACACGTCTAACAAAAAAGTGACAAAGAAATTGTAGAATATGATTTTTAAATATTTATTGCATTTTATTTATATCATATTTAATTAATCAGAGTACTACTTTATTTAAATAATATTAATCAAGATTTTAATGTTTTAATTATTACCTATAGCGCCATCTAGTGACAAGGAAAATGCTTAGGCATGCCAACGTGGAGAGAGTAGGTTTGTAGGTCGTGATCCTGCAGAGACAGAATGATGATAATGTTGCGGAAATCAGCGGATTGTAGGCCTAATATCACTTTATGCTTGGCTTTTTTCATCATCAACCTCACCATCATCATTATCCCTCATCAACATCTGCGAATACGCTTTTTAACTACTTATTTTTTTTATATTGCAGCTTGTGACTGTGTCTGCCCGGCCGAATGCATCGCAACGGACCCGTGCGCCTGCAACTTCCCAAAAGCGGCGTGTTGCAGCTAGCGGCCATCTTGGAAGCGTTCCAAATTCAAAAGTGGCAACGTCGACAAAATGGCGTCTTGTGAATCTCGTGACAAATTCTATTCGGTTCAGGGAAATGCTCCTGTAAATAGTTTTTTTTTAAATCCTAGGTCGACTAATTTTTAATCGTGAAGAAATCGAATGTTCGCTATAGAATATCGTAGAGTATTTTTGTACAGTAATGTATATTATGCTAGCTTACTGTTACTTACGGAAAATTGTAATATCGAATCTGATTATTTAAAACATATTTTACTAAGTCAGTGTTTAATTTTATCGCTGTCACTTAGAGCTGTGATAATGCCTCTATTAAATCCTCTATAAAAGTGAATTTTATGCATAAAACCCTGAGAGCCTGAATTTAATACTTATAATCCATGCTGGTCAAGGAGTAAAAAGAGAAATCCGCGCAAATCTTTAAGATCGAGGAAATGGATGAGAATCTAAATATTCCCTTTTCCTCTTTCGATTATCTCAATATCCATTTTGTTAATTTGTGACCAAAGATGAATCATATGAGAAATGGATACGTCATTGAAAATCATTATTGTCATTGTGACTTATTATTACTAATTGCCGGTATAGATACAATATATCAAAACAATAATAGAGGTCTAATATCGAGCGTTTTATTGGTCGCGAATAGTAGCGGTATATAAACGCAATGGGGCAACCCTATACCACCGTGTATAATCACACCGGTGCAAAATGCTAGATCTCTCGATTTACCTGTGTATACCTGGCAACCCAAGAGTTGTGACCGGAAAAGAATATAGGCAACCTAACGTTTTCATATTCTATGGGCTTTATACTTTCGATTGGTAGGTATAGAATTCTTATAATAAGCAAACCGGTGAAATATTTAAAAATAAAAATAAAATTATTAATTAATCATATCCTGGACTGAAATTTGTTAGGCAACCCATATGCAATATCTTTATTGACATATTAAATTAAACATAAAATACGTTTCATCAAATAAACATGACGGTGAAGGTCGTTCTTTATCGGGATCTTAGACCATGTAATAAAGGTAGAGTAGAATAGGACATATAGGACCGGAAAAGGAAGGCTTAGGAAAAGCTAGAGACCTCTCCAACCCATCTGGCCGGCGTGGAGAGTGTAGGCCAAGTCCTCTGGCTGCTCTAGCCAAGTATGGCTCTGGTAGTACACAGGGTCGTGCTCCTGCAGTGAAGACAAAATAACCTGATGTAGATGATGATGATGTTCTATTGTTTTTTAATGCTTCTCGAATAGACTGTCGTCTGCGCTGCGCCTAACCTCGCCGAAAGTTTATCGAGCACAGTTTGGAGAACAAAACAAACCATACTAGCATAAGGATAATTTATTGCCTTTTCCAGATATTACAATGTACAAAAAGGTCTAAATTTTTGAGATATAAATATAACTAAAGCGAATAGATTGCTATCGATGGACATCATTAGTAGGGGATAGTAGGGGAGCTGATACATTGGATTTATGCCGATTTTCTTTCAAATAGATTCAGTAAAAAAAAATATCAGACTATAAAAGGCCCATTTACACACTGCAAGTTTCTTGCTTATTGCATACAATTGATAACATTTCAAATTTTTTACATATTATTTTTATATTTTTAAAAAAATTGCTTGCCTTTTATAGGGATCTAGACGGGTACGTCTAGATCCGTCTCTACATCGGTCATTTTGGAAATCTTTGGGAGAGGCCTATGTCCAGCGGTGGACGTTATGCGGCTGAAATGATGATGATGAGGGTACCCGTATTTTTTATTTTTTTATACGAAGTCGTTTTCATACAAGATATCGACATTGAAATTTAACTTATTCTAAAAAGGCGTAAGTGCCTCGTGACGTCATTTACACGGCGACATTAAGATTTTTGTTCCTTTGCCTTTTGCTTTTGCTTTGTTATTTTGTCTGAACAAGAAAGGATGTATAAGCTTCTCAACTTGGACATTGACGGGTATCAGCTAAGCAAGCTTGTATACGGTTATATAACAGTGACATTTAGCAGTTTGCATCTCACTTCACTTAAGTACTTGGTGCTAACTTCTCTAATGTATAAATGACAGCACATTGCGATTTTTAGTGTTTTTTTCTTTAAAATAAAGCAACAAAATATTTAATATTGTTTTCCGGATTAGAAAGACAAATAAAGAAACGGTTTTTATTATTTAGGGCCTTATAAAATATGAATGTCAATTAAATTGAAGCACGAGTTACCTCTTGCATGGTAAAATCGCTTATGGCTTCAATAGGGGACACCAGATGCCAGCACAGTAACTTCAGGTCCCAAAGATATTGGAGTAGGTATGTTCAAAGCTCTTGTTCGACTGTCGTGATTGGACCATCAGTTGACATGTTCTTTTGTTCCGTCTAATGTAGGTATTCAATAAGAGCAGCTCAGGGCCGGATTTAGGGGGGGGGGGGGGGCAACCGGGGCTACAGCCCCGGGGCCTCCACGAAAGAGGGGCCCCCACAATGGAGACTTCAAAAACCGATTTTTCGACGAAAAGCTCGGAAGATTCCATTCGTTAACGCAAAAATTTAATTTCAGATATTTCTCGTTTCCGATTATATTTATACGTTTGTTAAATAATAAAATAATCTATACTTGGTTCCACAATAAATTATTTATTGAAAAACTCAACTGAAAAAAATTGACCACTTTATTTGGAAAATAATTTGGGGCCAGGGGGCCTCCACTCCTTTGTTGCCCCGAAGCCTCTCGACCTCTAAATCCGGCCCTGGAGCAGCTTATTGGACCTGACGTCACTGTGCTGCCTGGTATCCCATATTTCTGTAAACCTTCATTTTTGCGGCTGGCAAGTAACTTCATAGTCATCATCGTTTCAGCCGCATAACGTCCACTGCTGGACATAGGCCTCTCCCAAGGATATGAGCCTTTAATTCAGGGGCCAGTAGCAAAGCACATATTTTATTTGTAAGTTCGCGTTCTTGCACATTAATGTATATCATCAATTGAAATCATCAACTTTCAAATACCTACTGCTGGGCATAAGCTATCTACGCCATTGCCTTCTGTTCTTATTTTTTTATCATGTTTATTTAATCTGGTGTCATGTTTTTGTACTTAACTACTCATTCAATAAAATGCAGATTACGGTCTTTTTGAATGAATTTGCTTAAAAATTCTGCAGTAAAGAATTGACAGAGTGAAATAACGGTATTGAAGATTTTCTTAAATTTTTTATATACAATATTACTTGTTTTGAAAGAGGCCATCGAATTTCTGATATTGAAATTATTCAGGAGGAAATTGAGAATTTCAGTAATAATTACAGTGCATAGCTCTCCATCTATTACAGTAGAGATACCAGTTTACCCGCTGGCATCTTAAAACAAGAGGAGTTAGCACCGCGACAGACCTTTTAAGAAAGATAAGATCCCAGTAGGTTCTCTCTGTCTCTCTTTTATCTCCCCTTCCTTCTTTTTGTTATTTAATCGCGATGGAGAGACTGTTGGAGACCTCTTCCCCACCTGGGTCCTTAGGACCCAAAGCACTGGATTAAAAGTATTAACATACAGAACAGAAACACGCTGCGTCCCCCGCCGTACCTCTCCCCCGTACTCGGTGGCGCTAGGTGGCTTTGAACACAATCAAATGCATGCCGCTCTTAAACGGTCATTTTGGAAATCTTTGGATGAGACCTATGTCCAGCAGTGGACGTTATGTAGCTGAAATGATGATGATGATAAACACAGTCACACATTGTATGTATAGTTTCATTTCTAGTAAGGCGCTTTGCTTTGAAAGATAATGTATGTGATTCACCGTGACGTCATGGCACCCGCGTGACTTGCTCGAGTATAAATAAATATATACGGACGGATAACAAATCACACAGATTGAGCTAGCCCCAAAGTAATTTCGAGACTTGTGTAATGGGATACTAACTCAACGATACTAATTTTATGACAAATTTTGAAAAACCGAGTTCAGTTTTTCATCTCAATTTTTTCTTAGTCAACAAAAAATTGAGATGTTGATGTAGATATACATCAACATCTCAATTTTTCATATTCAACAGCCAAGATCCAGGTCAATTTGAAAAAGATCATTTACCATCTTGACCTGACTGGGGATCGAACCCAGGTCCCCTGGTGTGACCATCCTGGCAAGATAACCACATATGTGTGTATTCACCCCCCAATAACCTCGACAAGGCGAGAAAGGGAGAGGTGTGGGGACGGGGAACGGGGACACATATTGCGCGGAACCTTGGGTTTACGTTCTGTATGTAATACTTATAATAATAATTATGTGCCCTAAGTCGAATAAATCAGTGTGTAAGGCAGCCGGAAATCCTGACGTCAAAAAAAAAACAAATTCTGAGTAGGTATCACAGTTTACTAGCGAATTATGAACACGAATGTAAGGCTATTGGCACACTGCTCCGGCATACAAAAACGTCGCGTGGAGACTTATGTTGTCCTATGCATGTTTTCTATACAAATTGAGATACTTGCATAGTTTGGGTGCGGAGTAATGTGCGAATCGCCTAACACGTCATTGGTACCCTTATCACGAATATTTGCGTCGAAGTATTTGTTTCCCCTTAGTCTTAGGTTTTGTACGCAAAAATGTAAGTTCCTTTTACGTACTATAGAGATAGATTGGGGTAGACAAAGCCTAGAGCTGTGGGACCCAAAGGCCACGCGAGTAATGGTGGGCGTTAAGAGGGTACAATGAATCAAAATAGTGATGGGATGCTAGCCGCATCGCCTATAAAAATGATTTGGATCTTGCCCATTCCCTCGACGGCTTTTACAGTCTGCGCGGAAATAGAAGCAGTTGGTACAAAGATTTTTTCTTTTCTACCAAGCCAGAGTGGAAATACGACACAGGTGCTTTTCATTTTTGCATACAAAACGTATTAGATGAAAGTGATACAAATAGTTAACCTCCATATTCATAAAAATTAACACCGCTTGCTAAACCTATTTCAGTTAAAACATGTTTTGTCTCTTTCCCTCATTTCAATATCTGACAATAAATGATAGTTCATTTATTGTCAAATACTGAAATGAGAGACAAAACACATTTTCATATAAAATACATTTTGTCACTAGACCAAAATGTGTTTTGACATTTTCAAAATGTATTTTTTTTCTAATGAAAATTTCAAGTGACAAAACACATTTTCATATAAATAGATTTAGCGAACGTTTGTTCATTTTTATTAATATAGACGCAAATATTCGTGCTTTATTTTCGTACGGTAGCAATCTATTCGCCTGTGGAATGAAAAAAAAACTACTTAAGCCGCTGCAGTAAGGTGGAGTTGAGCAGATTCGCCTGGGCGATGGTGACTGTGGGGTCCGCCAGTTCGGCGCTGGGGAACGTGGTGAGGAGCGCAAAGTTTTGCAGCTGGTAGCTGGGCTCGGCGCGCGCCACGTACTGCCGGAGGTCCTCCACCGTGTGCGAGTGGTTGAAGCGCCCGGTGAGGCGACTGCCGTCTGCCAGACGGAACTGTAAACATCGAGTTTTAACTTTATTTGCCAGGCAAAGTAAATAGGTTGAATAAAAAAGTGGCTGCGACATACGGACGGACAGACAGACAGACATGACGAATACTTGAGGGTTCCGTATTTTTCTATTTGGCTACGGAACCCTTAAAATCAGCCAGCAAGAGTTCTTAGACGATCTCTTGATCGAGAGAAGAGATAAACGATAGTCACACTAAAATTATAAATGCGTGTGTATGTTACTTATTCAGCGCAAAAGGTTGGAAAAATTTTGATAAAATTTGGTAGGCAGGAAGTTGTCAACCTGGATTAACACATAGGCTACTTTAGGCGCGGAAAACTCAGTGAGGCATAGCTAATGGTTAATTAATTTATTTGTTACTAGCCGAAGCCCGCGACTTCGTTCGCGTGGACTTTATGTCTCTGGAAAATGCTCATCAGGCTGAACAACTTGTACTAAGGCGGCATTTTTATATCTCTTATGGTTTAGCTGGACCATTATGTTTCTGCATCAGGCGTTCCATTTTCCAAAATCATTTATACCCTATATGTTACCCAGGCTTAATAGCTATATAACAAAAAAAAGTTTCATTCGAATCCGTCCAGTATTTCCGGAGATTAGCGTGTACAAACAGACAAACAGACAGACATTTATTTTAAATTCTTTCTCTATTACTACGTCTCCATCGCCCCCAATATTTTTTTGTGAATATATTTAATGTACAGACACACTTTTTTACTGTTTTATTATATGTATAGATTAATATAACAGAATTGATAAAATAAAATTATGCAATAAACAATTTTAAGTAGTTGTTATCAGTATAAGAGGTGGTAGAGGAAGCAGTCAGAATAAAGAAGCCATATTAAAAAAAAAAAATTGGAAATGGATTTGTAATAAACTGGACTAATTGAAATGATAGAGAAAGGTGAGTAAGTACATGATGGATGGAAGTAATTGCAGCATAGTGACACGGTGATATCTGTACGGTGGTGACTGAGTGAAATGATGGAGAAAGGTGAGTAAGAACATGATGGATGGAAGTAATTGCAGCATAGTGACACGGTGATATCTGTACGGTGGTGACTGAGTGAAATGATGGAGAAAGGTGAGTAAGAACATGATGGATGGAAGTAATTGCAGCATAGTGACACGGTGATATCTGTACGGTGGTGACAGAGTGAAATGATGGAGAAAGGTGAGTAAGAACATGATGGATGGAAGTAATTGCAGCATAGTGACACGGTGATATCTGTACAGTGGTGACAGAGTGAAATGATTGAGAAAGGTGAGTAAGAACATGATGGATGGAAGTAATTGCAGCATAGTGACACGGTGATATCTGTACGGTGGTGACAGAGTGAAATGATGGAGAAAGGTGAGTAAGAACATGACGGATGGAAGTAATTGCAGCATAGTGACACGGTGATATCTGTACGGTGGTGACAGAGTGAAATGATGGAGAAAGGTGAGTAAGAACATGACGGATGGAAGTAATTGCAGCATAGTGACACGGTGATATCTGTACGGTGGTGACAGAGTGAAATGATGGAGAAAGGTGAGTAAGAACATGATGGATGGAAGTAATTGCAGCATAGTGACACGGTGATATCTGTACGGTGGTGACTGAGTAAAATGATGGAGAAAGGTGAGTAAGAACATGATGGATGGAAGTAATTGCAGCATAGTGACACGGTGATATCTGTACGGTGGTGACAGAGTGAAATGATGGAGAAAGGTGAGTAAGAACATGATGGATGGAAGTAATTGCAGCATAGTGACACGGTGATATCTGTACAGTGGTGACAGAGTGAAATGATTGAGAAAGGTGAGTAAGAACATGATGGATGGAAGTAATTGCAGCATAGTGACACGGTGATATCTGTACGGTGGTGACTGAGTGAAATGATGGAGAAAGGTGAGTAAGAACATGATGGATGGAAGTAATTGCAGCATAGTGACACGGTGATATCTGTACGGTGGTGACAGAGTGAAATGATGGAGAAAGGTGAGTAAGAACATGATGGATGGAAGTAATTGCAGCATAGTGACACGGTGATATCTGTACAGTGGTGACAGAGTGAAATGATTGAGAAAGGTGAGTAAGAACATGATGGATGGAAGTAATTGCAGCATAGTGACACGGTGATATCTGTACGGTGGTGACAGAGTGAAATGATGGAGAAAGGTGAGTAAGAACATGACGGATGGAAGTAATTGCAGCATAGTGACACGGTGATATCTGTACGGTGGTGACAGAGTGAAATGATGGAGAAAGGTGAGTAAGAACATGATGGATGGAAGTAATTGCAGCATAGTGACACGATGATATCTGTACAGTGGTGACAGAGTGAAATGATTAAGAAAGGTGAGTAAGAACATGATGGATGGAAGTAATTGCAGCATAGTGACACGGTGATATCTGTACGGTGGTGACAGAGTGAAATGATGGAGAAAGGTGAGTAAGAACATGACGGATGGAAGTAATTGCAGCATAGTGACACGGTGATATCTGTACGGTGGTGACAGAGTGAAATGATGGAGAAAGGTGAGTAAGAACATGATGGATGGATGTGATTGCAGCATCGTAAGCGGTGTTACCTGTATGGTGGTGAGCGGCGCGCTCTCGTCCAGCGCCACGGCCTGCTGCGCGGCGCGCTGGTTGGCCGCGCGGTCGCCCGCCGCCGCCGCCACCGGCGCCGTCGCGCCCACCGTCGCCGGGGTGGGGCTGCGCACGTTAGAGCTATTGTCAGTGGCGGGGTAATAATAGGCAGAGTAGGCAAATTTTAGGCCAATAGGGTGAGAAAAGTGTGATTGTAATTAGTCCGTCTTTTATTATCCAAAAATAATGGACCCGTATTTTTTAGTTTACCAAAAAAGGATAAATTCACAAAAATACGGAGCGTCAAAGTTCCGGAGTGGGGCCTCCTACGTCACACTTAAGTAAAAATCGTACCCAGCCGTGACGTCTTTTTTGGTCCATTTTGCTAGAAGACAACCTATCTGGCAACACAAAAAAAAATATTGCGCATCCCGGCAAACTTCCTTATAGAGGTCATTTAAATGTCAAACAATTTTTTATAAAATGTAGGAAATAAGGACAATCTTATAGTTATTTGAGCTAAAATTCATAAAATACTCCTTGAAAACCCAAAACCCCAAAATGGGTTTCCATATAGCACACTATTAATTTTTTTTTACATACTTACCTAATTATGTTATCTATGCCATTTGTAAATCAAAAATGATACAAACGGCACTGTAAACGTAAATTGGGCAAACAAAAACGTAAAGTTAGGTCATACCTGCCCAGCATGTGCCCCTTGCCCGCGAAGGGCTGCGCCCGCGAGGCAGAGCGCGGGCAGTCGTCGAGGCGGCGGTCCTCGAGGCTCACGCGCACCTCCCCCCCGCCCACGCTGCGCGCCAGCTCGGGGGGGATCTCGCTGCACAGCAAAAGTCAATGTCATTTTTTTATGATAGATAGATAGATAGATAAACACTTTGTCTCACTGAGACACACACATACACGATGACATTGGTTTTGGAAAAAAAATGTCGTTTAACAAATAAATTCCTCTATCCATATACGTAATCCAAATTTCTGTATGTCATAAGATAAAAAAGTTGCGTAAATAATTTTCGATCGAGACCACGTAGTTACTTCGGCCTAAACAGCTGCGGAATGTCGATGACCCCGGCCGGCCGGCGGGCGGTGTATGGCGGTGGTACTACTAATTGATCTCACAATGTTACTTTCGAGTTTTAAACAACATTTTTTGTTTCTGAATTTTTATTTTGACTAACTAATTAGGTCTTACTAACGATGCCTATGAAGTGGCTTTCGGCTTCAAAACCAAAAAAAAAACAACCTGTATAAATGTACATACAAACAAATCAACATAAAAACAATTACAATCAGTCTTAGAAATACAGTGAACGGCAGTGACACAAAAAGGCAATAAATAACTCAGCGTTGAACTGCTCAGGGAGAAAACACTGATTTTCAATCATTACCGTTATTCAACGTAAGATAAATTTATCTTTAGCACCTATGCACTATGTTTACTTTTATAAGTTTTTATCTGTAACTTTTTCAAGTGTACATGAATTAATAAAATAAATAAATAAATAAAATCTTTATTGAAGGTCATCATCATCATCATCATTTCAGCCGCACAAAGTCCACTGCTGGACATAGTCAAGAGCGACCTGCATCCAGCGCGTCATTCCATATTGAAGATCATTTTTTAGGGTTCCGTACCCAAAGGCTTATGAGATACAGCCTAGTGACAGACGGACGGACAGTCCGTCCGTCTGTCACTATTACTAGGTAATAGGGTCCCATTTTTAACCTGTGGGTACGGAAACACACACGTTTATTGCACCGTAAACAAAGGGAAATACAAAACTTATAAAAAAAGATAAATAAGGCTCGTATTTGAATACCATCATTATGTAAGTGTCATAAACTACTATTGTATAATCTAATCTAAACTGTATTTGAATAAAATCATTATGTGAGTGTCATAAACGACTATTGTATAATCTAATCTCAACTGTTTTTGAATACAATCATTATGTAAGTGTCATAAACTACTATTGTATAATCTAATCTAAACTGTATTTGAATACAATCATTATGTGAGTGTCATAAACTACTATTGTATAATCTAATCTCAACTGTATTTGAATACAATCATTATGTAAGTGTCATAAACTACTATTGTATAATCTAATCTAAACTGTATTTGAATACAATCATTATGTGAGTGTCATAAACTACTATTGTATAATCTAATCTCAACTGTATTTGAATACAATCATTATGTGAGTGTCATAAACTACTATTGTATAATCTAATCTCAACTGTATTTGAATACAATCATTATGTGAGTGTCATAAACTACTATTGTATAATCTAATCTAAACTAATCTTTAGACTTTCTTAAACTCTACTGCAGAAGCACGGCCCTCTCTGTACTACCAGAGCCATACTTGGCCAGAGCAGCCAGAGGACTTGGCCTACACTCTCCTCGCTGGCCAGACGGGTTGGAGAGGTCTCATTGATGTTAAGCTTTGTTTAGCTTGTATTTCCTAAGTCGCCTTCTACGACATCCACGGGAGGACTTGGAGTGGAGTGGCCCTATTCTACTGTGCCTCCCTCTGGTATTTGTCGGCAGTAGGTATGTAATAAAGAACTCACCCCCGCCTGATGCAGAATAGGAACTCGCTGTTCTCCGGATCGGTGTACAGTCGCAGCGGACCGTCGTCCACGGTGAAACCTTCGCGGTACAGTCGCAGGCGAACCGACCGGGATTCAGACTGTACCAACAAAATATTACTACTTCGTTATTAAAGTCGAGTTTTCGGCGGGAAATCAAGAAGTCAAGTCCCGCGTAATATGCTTCCCTCTCCCCCTCGCACCTCTCCCCCGCTCTCGGCTTGTCGAGGCGGCTGGGCGCCCGCAGCCGACCACTCAACACCCTCAACAAGGCGAGAGCGGGGAAGAGGTGCGGGGGGACGTGGACACATACTTTTTAGGGTTCCGTAGTAAACAAGGAACCCTTATAGTTTCACCATGTCTGTTTGTCTGTCTATCCGTCTGTCCGCGGCTTTACTCAAAGACTATAAGTACTAGAAAGCTGTAATTTAGTATGAGTATGTATATTAGTAATGCCGAAAAAGTCGTAAAATAAAATCTTGAAAAAAAATATTTTTTAAAGTAGCTCATAAACAAGTTAGTCAATTTTTTTCTTGACGAACCCATCTTGTGGGGTATCGTTGAATAGGTCTTTAAAAAATATTGTGCGCTTGGGAACCATCTTTCGATTAAGGATCCATTTCTAAAAAAATTGGTTTTAAAATGCAAATTTTTGTTACGAGTCAAGTCAATCCTCACAAGCACCAAGTTGAAATATCTGACTTACCTGTGGCTGTGCAGCATTTGTTGGTGTCACAGGTTCGTGGTCATCTGATGTCTGACCTGCAACCATACAGTTACATTATCACGTCTTTATCCCTTGCGGTGTAGACAACCTCGGGCCTTAACTGGGGCTCCCATACAACGTGATTTTTTATAAACAATGGTACAGAACCCTTCTTGCGTGAGTCCGACTCGCACTTGCCCGTTTTTTATCTGATGGGAAAATTCGAGGTTGGGACTTTAGCAGCACGTAATAGCAGTTTTCTATGGTGCTATCGTTTTCTATCGCTTAAAATCGTCATTTGCTAGAGCGAGAGAGAGCGACAGGACAAAAAGTATAGCAGCAAACAAAAGTTCCATTCCGTGCCTTCAAGTGAGATCTAACCCAGAGGCTCTATCAGATGAGCGACAGCATGCCCGCGACAATTCGCATCACCTGTTGGCTACCAGCCACAGCAGGAACGGTTGTGATGCTCGTCTGTTAGAGACTTTAGAAATGTTCAGTCATCACGTCTATTGCTCAATAGATTTTTTAAATCTTTGATTATTTAGGAGCTCTTGTCTTAAGACATGTCAGCTCCATCGAGACAAAACTTTAATTTGCTTACACATTGACCTTATATAAATTAAACTGCCTTAGTCTATACATATAATAAAACAGTAAAAAAAGTGTATCTGTACATTAAATATATTTCCAAAAAAATAATTTTTGGGGCGATAGAGACGTAGTAATAGAGGAAGAATTTAAAAAAAATCAGCTTGTCTGTGTGTCTATTTGTCTGTTTGTACACGCTAGCCTCCGGAAATACTGGACGGATTCGAATGAAACTTTTTTTGTTATAATATAGGGTATAAATGATTTCGGAAAATGGAACATCTGATGCAGAACTATAATGATCCAGCTAAACTATAAGAAATATAAAAATGACGCCTTAGCAAAAGTGGTTCTGCATGATGAGCATTTTTCAGAGACATAAAGTCCACGCGAACGAAGTCACGGAAGTAATAAATAGAACCTCTAGTACCTGTGTACTTTACTGACGGTAAGCTCAACAGATAGTTACCTAGTCTGTATCCGACCCCTGAGAATAGTCCGCCGCGCCCTCTGCTGGTAGACGACGGCTCGTCTTCGAACACCACGGCGCCGCGTCTAATAATTAAATAGGCACTTATTTATAACTAATTTGTGTAAACTGTAGCCCAAAACTGTAAACTCGCTAATTGCTGAACTTGTTAACTGATGAACAAATACTGTGTGCAAAAATATCAATATCTGAGTTCTAAGACAATGTTGTGACGACCAACAACAATGACGACCTTCGTGGCGTAGTGGTCACCATGCTGGTCCGCCACCCAGAGGTCCTGGGTTCGATCCCCGGTCAGGGCAAGTTGGAAAATGGCCTTTTTCAAATTGTCCTGGGTCTTGGATGTTTATCTATATATGTATTTGTTATAAAATATAGTATCGTTGAGTTAGTATCCTTAACACATGTCTCGAACTTACTTTGGGGCTAGCTCAATCAGTGTAATTTGTCCCTATATATTTATTTATTTTATTTATTTAATGTTCTTTTTTTTTTGTGATTAAAAAATATCATTTTTCATAACTAATATTAAATTAAATTAAAATGACGCAAAACCGCCAAAAAAGGCGCAAAAGCATTAGGCCGACCCCGTATAGGGATAGGAAAAAGAGAAGAAGAAGAAGACAATGTCACTAAATGATACTCACTCTCTGACACTCTTGAACATCTCTGTTACAATATCTTTCCTGCTCTTCCCAGGCCCAAGAATCTGTTGTCCGGAACGTTCAGATCCTCCAGCGTAAAATGCCTGGCCTGCAACAAAATATTATACATATGAGTAAAATTATACAGTGGCAATTCCCACAGTGATTTTGACTGGGATAATCATATTCAGCAGTTGTTTGTTTTTCATATAATGTAAGCGGATAACACTGGTGTCAGATTTTTCAAGCTGCCTAAAGGCATCCGATGTAAAGACTGCTACAATGGCTACAAGTGTCCTATCTTCTTCATTTGTGAAAAACTGGTTGTAAATATCCTTTTCCTTACTTATATGATAAAAGCGAAAGTGAGTTTGCCACTGAACCTATTTAGATGAAATTTGATGTGGATATAGTTTGACACCCAGGGAAGGACATAGGATAGTTTTTATCCCAAAATTCCCATTGGGAGCGAAGCCCACAGCCACAACTAGTTTTAAAAAAAATTCTAACTATTTGTACTTAGGTACCTAATCGATATCTTACAGACCTTGATCATCATCATTACGAGGTTCCTCATTAATTGTCAATTTGTTTCCTTTCAATCTTGCAACCTCTGTTTTAAGCATGTTATTCTCATTTTTCAACATCTCTATCTCTTTTATCAAATTGCTTTTCTCATCCAACACATTTTGCAATTCATTTTCTACTTCTTTCAATTGCTCAGCTATCGCAAATTTAAGGCCACTAGAGCTTTCCGGTTCTTTACAGTTTTCAAAGCATTGAGTGGCAGTACATTGCTTTGTGTATGATGCTTGTCTATTAAAACATTTTTGGATTTCTTTAACTCTTTTTATGATCCAATTTTCTGGAGTTTTTACAATTTTATTTACTTACTTGTATTTAATTTTAACTACAGAATGTTAATTTCTACAATGTGTTTACTTTTCAATGAATAAATATGATTAACCCATCAAGCATTCAGTTGATAGGCTTTATCTATAGAATATCAACTTCACTGTAGGCAAAGCTTGTTGGCTGGACACTCGATGGGTTAAAGCAAATAATACATAAGTGATGAAATTCTTAATTTCATGCTGTCAATCTAAACTATTATCTAGGTAGGAAGAATGAGATTATAGATTTTATTAGGTACTTGAAATGCATTTGATTATTTAGCCATAAGTTCTGTACTTTTTTATAATTATTCTAACACAAAAATTTATAAAAAATATTCATTCTAATAATTTGAAATATAGTAAGTTTGTATTCATTTGAGGTACTTTCAAAGACTGGGATTCAAACAAAGCATTTCCAAAATTCAATTAAGAATCCCTTGAGGGGCAATGACCAGTAGTCTTGTGGCCAAAATGATGTCTTACATGCGTTAGATAAATAAAAAATAAATTACTTGCCTTCCTCCTCATCACTGGAGCTTTCTTGCTGCAGAGAATCTAGTGTAGCAAACTTAGAACTCGGTTTTTTCTTGTCTTTTTTCTGAGGCCTCTCAGGCGACCCTGGCGGTGACTCCATATCACTATCAATTAATGTGGGCAACGGAGCTGGAACTGAAGTGTTTGTTGGGGCCTCCTCTACGTTTCCTCCGTGCTCATAGAACGATGATAAAGCTACCTGAAATATTTTCATTGCTGCTTACTTTGGATATCAAGAAAAATGGTTTATTTTAAGTGTTTTTGTTTTTAGATTGTTAATCCTACATAAAAATAAATAAGAATTACTAAACAAAATGCTTTCAAGGCAATGTTTTTCTTATATAAACAATGGAATAGGTACCTCGTTTGAATGTAGTTATACAAATCAGAAAAACGAAGACTGATGCACATTCAGAATTATGTACATTAGGTACTAATACAGTGACTTAATAAATGCTACATACAAGCAATTTATATTTGCTAACCTTATTATTCAGTATATTTCGTACTAAATGCAGATGGAACGTTCACCAACTCGACGAAATAATTTAATTAAAAGCAAAACATTTGCAACAAAAACACTGAAAATATAAAATGACAAGGAAATCACTCACTTCGAGCTGCCAATTGGAAGATTCTAAAAAGAACCTACTCCGAGTTTCGTCGGCGCCGGTCACGTCACAAAACTGCCGTAAAGTATCTTCTTTATTAGCTGACATAGTTGGAATAGTTTATTTATAACCAATACATACAATTATGCCTTGAGATCGCCGATGACTTGCTTGCTTTTCGTTTTGTTTCGTTTTCCGTGATTTCCGTGAATCATGAATCGTGAAATCTTGAGTTGTCTATGACAGTTTGCGTTTTTATCCATTTCTACCAAGTAATTTTAATTTCTACCACACTACATTTTACCCGATTGCCGAAAAAAAGAATTTTTTGCTGAAATGATGATGATTTGTATTTCTTTGGAACAGTGTAAAAATAAACTATGTTTGTAGAAACTGATGCACCATTGACGCTATTATCCATTGGTATTAGTACCGTGTTAGTACTTATTTTATTTTCTCACCCTATCCGGCCGGTCTGGTCTGGTGTCGTAAAGTTGACGCACCACGTGTAATTTAATGCGACTTTGACTCACATAATTTGAACACATTGATTGAAATTCATAATAAAGAAGGAGGACCTTTCCTGTTATTATTACATATGAATATCAATCAATTTCAAATCATCTCTCTTACTCAAATGAAGAGGTCATTGTTCTTCTTTCGGTCATTGCCTTTTGTCTATGCGCCCAACTGCAGCTCATCTGCATTGTTTTGACATTGACATTATTTGACAAACAGATGACAGTTTATATCATGTCGTAAATGTCGTAATGTCGTATTCGGAGTTCGGAGTATTCGGAGCTCACTGAATAATTTTATTTTAGTTTATTAATTTTGTTTGTTATTATGTTGCATTAAAAACGCGTAAGTTTTTCATAAATGTAACATTGGTTATTATTGTTTGTGTGACGTGTTTTATGTTGAATTCACTTGTAAACATGGACTTTCAGAGCCCGGCGAATAAATCTGAGAAATAAATGAAGACCAAGAGCACGAGCCGCCGTAAATCACCAGATATAATGAGGAAGTACTATCAGCTGTTACTAGTGGTCGTGTGCTGCGTGAGCATCGTCACGCTGCTCATCTACCGGCATGAGTACTACAGGCTGCGATATGTACTAGAGGTGCTCAATTTCTTCGGAAAGCCAGGCCTCTCCGAAATAGAGTTCTGTGGCCCCGGTTTTAACGCCACCCTGCTTTCCGAAATACTGCGAAACTCTTCCTTGGAGGTCCGCGAAACCCCACCTCTGTTTCAAGAAATTGATGACAATTTTTATTCTTACTCATCTTTTTTGAGGTCCTATCAGAAGTATGAGAAGCTGACGCGGACTCACGTGCACAACGTCGACACCATTGTTATAGGCAAGGCGCACGTGCGGCCTAATTTCCGCTGTAATTTATGGATTGAGAACAAATTAAATCCAAAAGCTGGTAGATTCACATACAAAATTATCTCTGAGCCAATAAATGACTATAGATTATACATATTCCATTGCTCTTTGAACAGAGATTTAGGTAAGCCTACAGGTGTGAGTTTTTACATTAATGATTATAATGTTAATCCAATATATGCGCCTATTAACAGGCTTATACAAGTAAATACAAAGCGTACGCCTCCAGAGAGGAGTAGCATAAGGTTTGTTAATAGGGTAGAACCAACTATTTGTGTGATACCCAACCAGGTGCCATTGGTGTCCCGGGATGCCTTCATAGAGTTCTTAGTTTTCCATCACATGATGGGTGTGAATATGTTCACTATTTACGATAGTATGATATCTGAAGATATTATAAAAAGACTGAATTTGATACCGGCTGATATCACTCAATGGAACATACAGTTCTTCCCACTGAATTACCCGTTTGTTTTTGCTAAATCTTATGATATTGTTAGGAATGCCATAGAGCTGGACTGTTTGTTTAGACACTTTCGCTATGATAGAGATGAGGCCAACAGGGCAAGCCATGTGGTAGTTTTATCTTGGGATGAGTTTTTGGTGCCTCGAGTTAACGCCAATCTCAAAGGATTGTTTGATGACATGGACCCACGGAGAGAAGTAAGGACGCTTGAGGTTAAACCTCTCCTGTTCTGTTTAAATCAGAAAGATGACGACAATGCCGAAGTTGGGTACCCCGATATTATGAAGAAAACTCATTATTATAAATTACCTCAAAGCAATAAGTCCGTTTATGTAAGAGTTTTAGATACCATGTCGTCATTTGATGATATGTTTCACTTGAATTCTAGCTATAAGTTCATACCGGTAGATAGATTAGGAGCTCATAAGTATACGGAATGTAGGGACCCAAAGACTTACCATCCATATGGTGCTGGATACAATGAGACACAGATGGAAATGTTCCAACATCAGTTTGAAGGAGCCATGTTGAAGTTTGGAGAGAGCTTATTGAGCAATAAAGTATATAGGTTATATACTTCCGGCCAGATTTGGGAGAAGCCAGTTTATGAGCATGTAAGGGATATTCTATAAAATCTGTTTAATTTTGTTATTATTCTTTCAGAGCCCAGCTAAACGATGTAATAAATAAATCAGATGTGCAATTCCTGTTCCATAGAAACTCTCCATAGTTAATTTTTGTTGCTGTGGCACAAACATAAAACCTCCTGTGAAACTAAATGCATTAGAAATTACTCACTTTTTGTTAATTTTACAACTTAAAAAGTTGTTACTGCATCAACTTAAAGTAACAAATGAACAGAGAGGTTGGGAGGGTGAGGTTGCATCAGAAGTTGTACTCTAACAAAAGTTATGCTTATTTTTTATATATATTGTTTGGCTGGGCCCTAAGATTTAGATGCATAGGATTTGGCGGTATTTCATTCTGTTTGTAAATTAATCAAGAACTAACAGACAATTTTAGAGTAGAAAGGCCATTTTTGTACAATTTGTTGTTTTATTTTTACTCAAAAGACTGTTTGCCATAGTTATGGAAAGAGTGCCTTGATTGTATTGTGTGAGGTGGGTATAGTAAATAGTGCAATACTCCCATTATATGTATATAATCAATACTTTTATGTTGTGAATTATTATTAGGGCGTACGCTGCGTCAAGTTGGACCAAGCGACGTGTTCGTCTAACTCTGTCACAAACTCTACGTGCGAAAGAGATAGCAGAATAAGTCGCGTGATGCCGTGTCTCTGTCCTACGTAGAGTTTGTGATAGAATAGACTGAACACGTCGCGTAGCCATACTAGGTACAAGCTTAACGCAGCGAACTTCGTTATGCATCAAGGAAGCCTAGGACTTGGGTTCCTGCTGTGATCGGCAGTTGCCAGCATTTCATAAATTGCGTTTAACATTACTACTTGAAAAAAAAATTACAGTAGACAATCGGTGTATAAAGAAACCACATACCACTGCCGCTCGTGTCACCAGTATTAAATTTAAGAAGAGTTTTTAATTATTATTGTTGAAATATTATACCTACTTCTTATTGCTATTCCCAAAAAGATATGAATTTTGTTAGTAATACGAAAGTATTGTTTTATTTTAAGCTGCTTGTTCAAATTATCTAAATTCTAGATATAAGGTTGAATTAAAATATGTTAAGTTTGTTTTACTGTTACTTTCGAAACCGTTTATGAAGTACCTAACCTACCTATTATACACTTCATATCTGGGCTTAAGATTATTCATAAAAGTAGCATAACTGCCTTACAAAAGGTTTTAGGAATCAAGTTATTTTTTAAATTAAAAACTTTAGCTAGAATGTCTTTCAAATTAATTATATACAGTCTTATTATAAAACGCAGACTAACTTTGTTACTAGGTTTAAACCATTATCCGACCAAATCAAGTTGACATCTAATAATATGCCACTGTCTCATCTGAAAATGTCTACTTGATTTGGTCGGATAATGGTTTAAACCTAGTAACATAGTTAGTCTGCGTTTTATAATAAGGCGGATTAAGTCTAATAAATTTTGCGAAATTAGTTTAAAAGGTAAATTCAGTCCATGGTACTAAACAATTTTCCTGAAGTATCAATTATAGCGAAAGAAATATGTTTTTTCCATACAAACTCGGATCAGCCAGCTGTTTGGACAACTTGTATGGGCCAAAAAATATTTCGATATACATGTTTCTTGGGGAAAGTTATTCAAAACCATAGACTCTAATTCAATATCATGAACTGAATTCACCCTTAGTTTCATTATATTTTTAGACTTCATGTGAAAATAGCAATATGAATTGATCAAATGCCTAGTCTCCAATTAATTTTTTGTATTTTATAAATAGTTTTTAATGAAACACTTGCGTGATATTGAATTTAAAGCAATATTTGATTATTTTGATTGTTATCACACGATATTGTCTATTTCGGTCTCGAGAGATAAGCTCAGCTTTGTATTGTGTGAGTGCACACAGATAGTGTAGGTAAAACATCGATTTGAGGCACGGCACGGCCTGTACCGGTTTATACTGGTTCTTGAAACTCGGCCTGAGTCCCGTACGTCACTCGCAAGTCATTTCCGTACCGCGCACTTTCTGCCTTCACATACTTCTTTGGTACCGCTAGACGCTTGAAATTTCAGTATTGTTGCGTTTGAATTATTAGTGATATAATAAAATAAATTAACATAATAGTTTTTTTTAATATTATTTTTTAAAATAAGACATTACTGACTTTTTGACTGACTATTTTAGGCGCTCACTCACACTAATGCTAGATAACTAAAGCTAAAGCTAAGCTACTAAAGCTAAGCTTATGCCTCGAGGACTGTACCTAGTAGGAAACCCAAAATAGGTTGTATCATATACTTGACATATTTGTAACTATTTGCTTCCATTGAAATTAAAGCTATCACTAAAATTCGTGGTTTTATTTCCATAGGTACTTTTTATTGATCTGGCTAGCAATACATCGCTATTTTGATTCCCTTTTTATCATTTTTACGCTCTTCAACTCGCTAAGCGTGGCCTTTGGGGGTATTACGACTCTTAGGTTTTGTCTACCCTGGTAAGGATCAAAAAGTTATACCTATGTCTGTTCTGCATCGAGGTCTTTTAATGTGTATATAACGAAATATTGGTTACATAATTTTCAAAAATAAAAACCGACTTCACTCCCAAACAACAACCGATTTTGATAAAATTTCTGAGACCACCTCGCAAGTTACCCTTTCAAACAAAGAATTTTCCAAATCGGTCAAGGCCAGGTCGAATAATCAATAACAGGTACATAAAAAAAAGATCGCGGCGAATTGATACCTAATCCTTTTTTGGAGTCGGTTAAAAGACCGATCAGCGTCGGTGTAGCCAAACCCCATACAAAGCTTCATTCTGTTCTGATTGTGTATGCGACAGTGTGTAAACTGCGTCAAGCGGGATCACGCGACGAGTTCAGTCTATCTCTGTCACAAACTTAACGTGCGAAAGAGATAGCAGAGTACGTCACGTCATGGCATAAATACCGTGACGCAGTTTGCACCCAGAGATGACTGCTTCCATGCATAAGCCTTGTATTAAATAAAAAGCCAAAATGATACTAAGTAAATGTTTATTTCATTTTTCTATTCTAAATATAACAGGCATCGCCTGCAATGTCACAGATTAAACCGACAAACAAATATACTGAACCATCTGCATGGACAAATAAACACACAATTTATATTTATCAATGAAACTACATTAGGATAAGTGAGCGATATTGAGCAATACAAGGTCGTATTGTCGTTGCCACAAATAAAATAAAATGGAGGGAATTCGCCAAGTTAAACACTAAACGAGAAATTATAGTAGATTAAAGCTTAAACTTACATAATGTTTACATATTGCCACGAAACTTATTTTATGCTACGATTTTTAAGTACTGACATCTGACTAAATAATAAATTAAGAGGCGTGTATTCGATAGGGGATAAATGCAGGTCGAACGTCATGCCATCTCATTTACAATGATGATGATAGAGAAGGCATAGCGTCTTACACTCTATTTTTGAATTTAAAACTTGCAATGTCTTCTATGAATATACGCCAAAGTGCCCACAGATTTTTGGGGCATAAGATCGGGACAGACCTATATGAAAAAGTGAGAAAGATTTACTTTCAAACTTTGTCCTTCTCTTTGGCCCCAAAACTCGTTTGTAAACACCGTAATATTACGTCGAGTGGTAAAAATATTGGAATTATTAAAATAACCGTGATAAATATGAACTAACGACATTGTGGGATAGGTTTAAAAATAAAATTAAGTTATTTTAGAAAGGCACGGATGTTAAGTTATAAAAGTGTATAACAACAGAAGCCGCATTGCTTTCAAGCACTTTATTTTTGAAATGGAGCATGCGTTGGCTCTTAATAAATATTTTAGTTCGTATACGGTTCACATTTCAGGATGCTAGTTTGGTAATGGATACCATAGAAATAAAAAACTTAACGGATCTATGTAGAACTTTTATTTGAAGTAATCGAAAAAAAATTGGATAATGTAATATATAAATTAACGGTATAAGTTATTTTTAAAATCTTAGGGCAGAGAAAAAATGGATGACTATTGAGGTGTGAACCGTATGGTAACTAAGTTTAAAATTTATACTTTTGTATCTTTGTAGCCACTTTTACTTTATCACAAGCATAATATCACATCTATCTTTAAGTGAGATTTCTAGCTACACTGCAACTAAGATTTGAACGAGCGAAGCAAGCGAAGTTCTCCGAATCAAATTGTACAATACAATATGTGAGTATTATTTATTCAACGCAGGTAAATTCAAACATGAGCTAAATCGGTCAAGGGTTTGCCGAATAGTACTATGCCTAGGGTGAATTAGTAGTTTATATCAAATCTATATTTCATTGCAATGTAACTAGACATCGTTCACCACCGTGGCTCCCATCCATAAGAGCTTCCGCTAAGTGACGCGGGCGCACAGGGTTTCAGTCTATCTCTGTCACAAACTCTAAATGTGAAAGAGATAGCAGATTCCGTCGCAAATTACATGTCTCTGTCGCACGTAGAGTTTGTGACAGAGATAGACTGAAACCGCCGCGAACGCCGCGTCACTTTGCGAACGGTCTAAAAATCAAGGCATAAAGTCTGGTACGATTCTAAACGTCGACTATTGCCCTTTTTTTCATAACCTTACCGTGTGAAGGTAGACGCTGCGCGCTTGTAGACGGCACATCGATAGAAGGAAAAGTGAGGAGGGCAACGATCATATCTATTTCCAATGATATCTAACCAGACTTAAAAGCCACATCAGGTCTGTTGAAGAGACCGAAACAAGGTGGCATAGAATTTCTTTTTGTTGTGATGTTAAACATTTATAAAACTTTTTAACGGCTAAATGCGATTAGACTTAGCAAATATCGTGTGAACAAGAAATATACATTACAAGGAACAATTTTAAATGCAACATGTCTGGCCATCGATTGAGAGTGACATCTGATCGAACTTGAACTTAGAAATAGGAAATGTTAACTATTTATACAACGATCAATGACCTTACTTTAAAGAACTCCGTAAGAGCATCCGCACATTATGCCTTTGATCGCGGCTATCAAGCGCTAAATGCCGGTCGGGACCCTTTATTTTGTATGGAACAGTAACCGACACAAAATCAGTAAGGCCACCTTAGCAAAGTGTAGTCACGACCTTTAGTGACAGCGTTTATTTTAGTAGTCGCGACTAGTGAACTAATGTGCGAAGGTTCTAAGAATTTGGAGCGAGATTATTCAATCGCATAACATTAGGTGCGTTTCGTTCATAAAATAATAATCAACTTTCAATTCAAAAACGCCAGTCATTTATTTTGTAAGTACATTTTTTAAATGGAAAGTAGTTTATTATTTTACCATCCAAACGCTACTGTATTTAGTAGGGCTAATTCGTACGCAACAATTTGCTGCTGGAAACTTAATTTCATTTCATTTAAAACGAATTAAGGTTCCAACGTTTTATTTAGCTGTAGTTAGAGGATCGTCACAAGTTAAAATAGACTTTGTAGTTTTGTTATAAAGGCTTGTTTTGAACATACGACCATCGAAGGCCAGCCGCGCACGAATTTGCCTACTGTAATAACATACGACATTCGTGCAAACACGAATGTCGTGTAGCGTTGTGACAAACCCCACTTGTAAGTGCATTAAATATTCATTATAATAAATAGGAGTTCTGGGTGTGTCACAATAATTTAGAGGAAATATAATATTATTGTCATGATGTTTTGAAGATCGACGATACAGTATTCAATATAGATTTTTCTAACCATATTTGCGCACTCCATTACGTACGTGTGATGTTAGTACACACACAGCGACAGTTTTCGTCACAAACACATAAGAAGCCTCGTATTTACAAGCATTAACAAACTCGCGGCTTCGACACCTGCCTGTGCGATTAGTGGCAAGGGTTCGCGTTTCATCGCTTGCTTGTTATTTGTCAATTACATATATCAAGAAATCCGCCGTGTAGTTACCGGCAGAGTAGAATAGGACCACTCCAAGTCTTCCCGTGGAGGTCGTAGAAGGCGACTTAGGAAATACAAGCTAAACAAAGCTTATAAACATCAATGAGACCTCTCCAACTCGTCTGGCCAGCGTGGAGAGTGTAGGCCAAATCCTCTGGCTGCTCTGGCTAAGCATAGCTCTAGTAGTACAGAGAGGGTCGTGCTCCTGCAGTGGAGACTATAAAGACCTGATAATGATATCAAGAAAACATATATTACACCCGCCCTCCACCCTTTTTCTTGCCTATTGTGATGATACGCACGTAACGACGTACGCAAAGATAATTAGAAAAATATTTTTTTATTTTTATTAATTTTTAAACCGCGAATCTTCCAAAACGATTATCGTCTATGATTGCCATGATTCCATAGGTTTGCTTTCAATAATTTTATTGCAAGATATATTTGTTTACATAAAATCTGATTAATTCATTAGACATAATTTATATAGTATATCTTACAGACATATATTCAAACATCAACTTCAATATATACAGTACAGTATGAAAGATATCCTAAACGAGAAAATAGTTTAAAATATCACTTTCTCTAAAGACTAAATAGTAAAAAGTATTACAGTAAATGCACGAAAAATAGTTACATAGTCTTAAGGTCTTTAACAACAGTATTCTAGAGCTAAACAACTGTTGTGTGCAAGTATTTATAGCAATATATTTTTAATCTTAGGAATACGTAAATAACCTCTAAGAGAGAATACCTCTCGGAAGAGGTTAAACTATTGAACGAACTATAATACTACAGAAGCATAATCAAGTGCAAAACATTACCTACCAAAAGTACATTCAAGTAGGCGGTACTAAAGAGATATCTCTTCTAGGGCTTGGTCGAGACAAAATTTTAAACATCTCCGTTTCCTTTCAAATAATTTATTTCAAATGGGGGGCAGCAGTGTACCCCGAAAAATTAATGCAAACGAACAAGCGGTTCACCTGATGGTAAGTGATCACCGCTGCCCATGGACAACTGCAACAACAAGAGCGTTACCGGCCTTTCAGATATATATAGACTCGTTTTTTGAAGGTTTCAATGTCGTTGGAATAAATATTCAATTTATGGACCAATCAGCGGCTGCTATATAACAGTTGACGCTGCGTCATGCGACAGACATTTATGTAAAGAACGTGGGGCCACTATGCATGATGATAATGTTTGATGTTATTCTTCCATAGTATTATTGTTCGCGGACTGACACGCTAACAAACAGTGCAGATAATAAAACCGAAGCGAGATAATTCCAATTTTGTACTGCCAGCAAACAAGACCATATTTAAAGAATTCAATATTTAAATAATCCTTCTATTAAAAATTAAAAAAAAAAAGTTTTTTTTTTATTTTTAGGTATATTTGTCTATATTGCACATAATGCCTGCACACAAACCTATAATAAATGCGTATCAGCCGAAAACACAGACGCAGTTAAATACCATTAAATTTCTGATTTATTACTCTGAGCAGATTTTTGATTTGTATGAGTGAATTCGGCCGCTAGAATGGCAATTGCAATTGTAAGTATCAATATTTGAACAAAATCTTATTTGTGTGTTGATAAAAAAATCTTATTAATTATTTTTGTTTCATATATTTTCAACTAAGGGACACTTAAGAGGAAATATTTTAGCTGTATAATTCCTAAATTGAGCCCGTAAAGTTTTTTTTTTTCAAAAATAATCTTTTTCTTATCAGCATGTCCCTATGTTTTATTTTTTTTAAAGAAAGAAAGATAAATAATTTATTTTGAACATGATTAAAAACCACTTTTGACGTATGTTTGGCACACAAAAGAGCTTCGTTAAAAATTAATAAATACAACATTAGAAATATTTTAATCTTATAAAAGTAATCATACAATTGCCATTCTAATACATACATATAAATGTTACATTATTAACCTGATATTCGCGAATATAACATTCCTATTACATTTAATAAACATTTCAACATATTTACACCAATAACAGTTATTCTATAAATCTAAATTTTGACAAGTGTAATTTTTTTGTTACACCCGCCTTTATCAGCTTTGATAGTCAATGATAAGTTAAAATTGAAGCCAATATCGTTTAGGCTATCTCTCTCTTTACGTATACGTAAAAGAGAGACAGCATGAAACATACTGTTTAAATGTATAGCTATATGCCAGTGAAGTCGACAACGCTATATTTATTTTATATTTTTATTTTAACAACAGGATGACAAAAATATATAAGCTTTATTTATTATTGTTTTTTGGAAAAATAGCGTGCTTTTATTTTGTATATGTTTGATGTGTATTGTACAGATTAGATATGTGTATATTAACTATTTCATTTATATATTCACTGTCCCATAATTCGAATGCTATTGTCACTACTAGTATACTTTTTATAATTAATATACACATGATCTGGCATAGTGAAGGAATCGTAGTATAAAAATGTATAATAACAACAGGTTTTTAATATTTCCAAAACAGTTGACAACTAACTAGATTTAATCGTAGGTAAGCAACTGTTTCACTGTCGTTTTAAACTGCGCAAGAACAAACTAAAATCCAAATATGATTTCTTAAAGCTATGGAAAAGAAATTACGTTACTTTCGACGCTCTATATATGTTATGTAGTTTTCTTTTACTTATTGAATTTAAACTTGAATTGCTACATCTAGTAAATAAAAATATTTTTTTTTTCCTCAAAACTATATACATATATAGTTTCAACGTCACTTGGTACAGTCGGCTAACGAGATACCTGGGCCGGCCTATTACCTATATCTTGAATTTTCTCTTAAACTCAAAATAATATTAACATGAAAATGTATATTCAGTAATATTTAAATGACGTCTTTCTAAATATACATTTTCATGTTAATATTATTTTGAGTTTATGAGAAAATTCAATTTTACTGTACCAAGATTGTTTTAAAGTAGTGCTTATCAATTTTGACGTTGGCACTTCTTTGTTATAATGCAGTTGAAATCGACATGGTGAAACAGCCACAATATAAACAACAAGACAATGTTTTACCAAACATCTAGTGTAACAATACCTATTCTAGACCGCTAGTTAGTTACATAGTCCTTAATAGTATCTCGCCCGCCCTTCATAACTTTTAAATACACTTCAAAATCATTCGTATGCATTTGAAGCATTTTTATTATGTGCCGTAAGACCAATCTGTGTCATAGAGATGCGTGCGTGCGATAGAGACTGAATCTGTCTTCCTCTAACGCCTAGTGTGTGATTGAAACGGATTAAATCAGTTGATGCCATCAAGCCTTTAAAATTGTCTAGGAATGTTTTAGTCATTACTAGGGCTTTGGGTAAGAATTTATAGGTGATTTAATATAAAAATAACTATCAGAGTGTGAGTTGATTTGTTTAATTCTTTAGGTTGGTTTTACAGCTGCGCGAGAGACCCGCACGGTTCGGCCGTTCGGTACGATTGAGCGTGTGCGTTGTACGGGCGTACGGAAAGATCCGCGTCGCTGTAAAACAATGTCTTAGCACCTCACGTATGTTAGGTCGGCTCCTTGGTCGGAGCCCGTACGGATCCCCCGCATAGCAATAAAACTTATAGGAATCTCTTGAATTTTTACTTATAAGTAATGATCTTTTAAGAAAACATTTTTTACTTAACTCTTTAAGATTTTAGGTATGTCTTCTTAATATCTTAAAAATCGTATAAGATTAAATAAATATGAGTAAACGATTAAAGTTATATAAGTGCTATTAAAATACTGTTAAATACAAATTAAAAATACACTTTAAAAAGACGAGCAAAGAGATCATTTTCGTTTGACTGGAATGTCATGAAAACTGAAATGTATAGGTTTGTACTCAGTATACGTAAATTAATTACTTTTTAAATTTCATGGTCCCAATTAGGTACATCAAAGAAATACTGTAAAATCGTATAATTCAAAGCATTTCCAATATCTATAACAAGTATTCAGAAAAATATATTCAATGTTATTATTTAAACTTTTTTTATAAGTTATGCATGATATCTTCTTACAATTAAACAATTATTAATTTTATTGCTGTTAAAGATTTTCACTTAAAGGTATAGGTTAAAAAATTTCATTACTTCTGTGGGGTTTTATTTAACCTTTAAGTACTTCGTTACGTCACTGTTACTTAACGGGAATACAAAATTCCCGTCAAGTATCACTGTGTCTAAGTGGTACTTGACGGGAATAATGTGCGCCGTTGGAGAGCCGATAAGACTCAGTGGTAATCATTGGAAATAACGTAAGTTGCAATGAGTAACACTAGAACTCCTGGTTTTTTTCCCTTGAGTAACAGTGGTACTCAAGAGGGTATTACTTATCGGGAAGAAACGGGTATACTTAGTCTTCAAACTTCAAAAATAAATGACCGTAAATGCACTCACAGTGAACTACAGAGTTCCTAGTTAAAATGAAAAGGACAATGCCTATTTTCATAGTAGGAGCGTAGCGAGCGTATAGGAAAGCTTATAAACATCAGTGAGACCTCTCCAACCCGTCTGACCAGCGAGGAGAGTGTAGGCCAAGTCCTCTAGGTGCTTTGGCCAAGCATGGCTCATGGCTCGCGAGGTTCGTTCTCCTGCAGTGGAGACTAACCCTCATATTCATAAAAGTTAACAAGCGTTTGCTAAATGTGTTTTGTCTCGTTCTTACTATGTCAAATATTGAAAAAAGGGAAAAGGACAAAAGATCTTTTAACTAAGACAGGTTTAGCACACGGCTGTTAATTTTTATAAATCCGCTAGATAACAACAAGTCAAATCAGACACTTTTTTCTAAACGTCAAAACAAACATTTCCCATGGAATTTGTTTGAAATACGAAAGCGTGACGCCATGCTTTTTTGAAGATAAATAGCGCTCTTAATATCAGTTTTTCTGCATTTAAAAATCTAAACTCATGTTCAAAATGGCTATGACCAATGGAAAGTGACGTTTTATTTTATAAACTGTACTGGATAATTTATTTTTGACATAGTCATCTACCCAATTCGAGGGTAAAGACTTAGTCATCTACCCAATTCAAGGGTAAAGACCTAGTAATCTACCCAATTCGAGGGTAAAGACCTAGTCATCTACCCAAAAGACCTGATGATGATGACGATGGTCTTACGAGAGGCGGCAGTCTCAGGAGCGGGTGTGGTCGGTGGGCGGTGCCGCGTGTCAGAAGTAGATCACTTCCTCTTCCGGCGGCGGCGGCGCCTCTGGCGAGCGCACTCGGAACTTGTCCGGCAGTTTTGGGTATGTGTTTGTTCTGGGAAAAAAAGGGATTTTCTAATTTTATATTCTACTTAAATAGGGTGTTTCGTTATATTCCTGAGACCTCTCCAACCCATCTGGCCAGCGACACAGTACATACAGTATTGTATCTTCATACAAACGGTCGGAACGCAAGTTATACCTACGCGCCTCGAAGGTCGGTATACACTTGTTCCGTGACTCGGTATACAAACATTCGGGATTGCGCCGCAGTGGCGTACGGTGTTTTGTTGTAAGCAGCGTGCTATTTGTGAACACTTATTAAGAAGGTATATTATTCTTTTTCTTGTGGGACAATAATATGGCAAAACACAGACAATATTGTGCTGTTTTTGGTTGTTTAAACTCGTCAGTAAAGTAGTTTTTATACGAGTACCTACTAGGTAGTACGTCGTTTATTATTTTTTTAATAGGATAGCATTTCAGTTTCTCTACTGAGTAAATTACCTGGATTAAAAAATAAATAAGTGATAAGGTTGAATTGAAGACAGACTTAACCCACGACCACGAGTAAGCTATTTTACCTACGCTCGCGATAAAAAAAACTAGTAGGTAAGTAGGTAGTGGTTTCCTAGGCTACATGTCTACTTACTAATGTGGGAACTTAGTTACTTACATATACCTATTATTGAAATATGCAATTTATGTTTATTAAATATGCTAATAATCAAAAAAATAACACGCTTCCTTTTTCATTCACCTTACAATCACAAAACTAGTCACTTAAGTAGGCAGATGAAATTAAAATACGGGGCAGCCCTAGCGCACGCGTGGCGTAGGTATGTTTTTCAAGGACAGCGCCGAGTCGTTCTACTGTATGATATCTTTACCGTGCCAGCGAGGAGAGTGTAGGACAAAGACTCTGGCTGCTCTGGCCAAGTATGGCTCAGATAGTACAGAGAGGGTCCTGCTGGCCTCGGTAGCCCGGCAGGAGTGCGCATTACTAGCGCTTTCACAAGTAAAGCAACGCCGGGCGTGGTCCGCACTTGGATGGGTGACCACTGCTCTGGCCAAGTATGGCTCAGATAGTACAGAGAGGGTCCTGCTGGCCTCGGTAGCCCGGCAGGAGGGCGCATTACTAGCGCTTTCACAAGTAAAGCAACGCCGGGCGTGGTCCGCACTTGGATGGGTGACCACTGCTCTGGCCAAGTATGGCTCAGATAGTACAGAGAGGGTCCTGCTGGCCTCGGTAGCCCGGCAGGAGGGCGCATTACTAGCGCTTTCACAAGTAAAGCAACGCCGGGCGTGGTCCGCACTTGGATGGGTGACCACTGCTCTGGCCAAGTATGGCTCAGATAGTACAGAGAGGGTCCTGCTGGCCTCGGTAGCCCGGCAGGAGGGCGCATTACTAGCGCTTTCACAAGTAAAGCAACGCCGGGCGTGGTCCGCACTTGGATGGGTGACCACAAGTGGCTTAAAAATTCTAGAGCTTCTTCGTGCTTCGGAAGGCACTTATAAACCGTTGGCCCCGGCTGTATCATTGTATGGCAGTCGTCAAGCTATATCAGATGCCTTAAGGCAGCCTGAAAAATCTGACACCCGTATTGGCCACTTACACACACGAAAAACAAACAGTGAAGACTAAAAAAGGCCTGATAATGATGGTGATGATGATGGCATATTTACCTGGTGGCTCTGTTGTTGAGTTGTTGTTGTTGTTGCTGTTGCTGCGACGGCAGCGGGGCGGGCGAGCTCCCTGTACGAGTGTGTTGTATCACTAAGCCTTGGTTATGCTGCAAGCAGGGAAGTTCTCGATTAATATACTGGCGTCATCATTACCTTAGTGCCTAAAGGCACGCCTGAAAGCCGCTGCCATGGCGGCATAACTAATACTAAGGAAATTAGCTCGGTGAAAGCAAACGCTCTTTGAATGACTGTGATTAAAAGGCTGTGGTTTTATGACCGACCCGTCTAAGAACAAACAAAACCTTGCTTAGTTCTTTAGTTGTGTCTTAAGAAATACAGATACAGGCTGTCCCATTCGAGCACGGAATGTGGTGATAAATACATAATTCTTCAAAACTAAAAACCGACTTCACCCCTAAACTTTATCAAATTAGAGGGTGCACCATCTAATTTGATAAAGTTTCTATGGGACCGTCTGACAAATATTTTCTTCTGAATAATTTTTTATTTTTGTTGAAAATAATCTTAATAGTAATCTTTTGAATAATCGGTGAACATACATAAAAAGACGACAAATTGATAACCCCCTCCTTTTTGGAAGTCAGTTAAAAATATCATTTTGCAGAAAACTTAATAAATACTATGTTGCGCTAAGTTGTAGGTAAAGGCAGTAGCAACATTACAGAACAGCCATGCTATGATTTACATCATCTATTGCAAAACAGACGAAATGGTTGTCAAAAATAACAAAGTCTTAATAATAATATTTTTGACAAAAATTACATAAGTACAAGATTTATTAAATAAAAATTAATATCGAGGTCGTCAGAAATCGTAAAATAGCAACCGTTATTAAAGACTTATTTTAAGTAGTTATTTTTAGTTTAGTTTTCCGAAAAAGGTAATGTTTTAGGTAACATCAATAAACGTATTTTAAAATCACCATAAAATATGGTAAACCTTATAAAATAATTTTGTGGATCTATTGTAGAGGAAATCGGTACCAAATTTTACATGGCACTGAGATTACATTTTCATTTACAATTATAGGAAAACTATAGAAAAAAACAGGTCTACTGTACAATAAAATATTTTTATTACAAAATAAAATACTTTATTGAATGAAAACCGAAGCAGATATTCACATTTCTTTTAAAATTATGGGAAAACATCAGAAAAAGAATTTGGTGACATTTATTTATTCTAATATAAAGCTAACAGCCAATGCAGTGCAAGAAATATGCATATTTGAAGAAAAAATGCAGTACAGGCCCTCCAAACATTGTTGTCATACCGTTACTCATTGCACGTTACATTTTAAGAGAGTTTAGAAGTTAGAGACAGAAGAATGTAAGAGATTCGGCGATAAGGCCGCCTCTTGCACCTTATTATATTTTACTTTTATAAGGTTTTCAGGAAGGCCCTGGATGCAGGCCGCTTCCGATCGGTCGTTTTGCAAATCCTTGGGGGAGCCCTATGTCCAGCAGTGGACTTCCTGAGGCTGGTTTTTAGGAGTCAAGATACAGATCTAAAGTACGTAAACTAAATGATGAACAGGGATCGGATATTCCAGTGCATATTTACCTAAACTTCGACGTAGTCTAGGTAGCCTATTACCTATTAGAAAAACATGTTTTTTTTCTAATAGGTAATAGCCTATTACCTATTAGAAAAACATGCTTCGGTTAGTGGCCGTGCGAAAAAAAAAAAGACGCCAAAAACTGGCTATTACCTATTAGAAAAACACGCTTTGGTTAGTGGCCGCGCGAAAAAAAAATGACGCCAAAAACTGGCATTGGTCTTTGTCTGGATTTTAGTACGGAACTCTAAAAATGGAATAATATTCTTCAAATCAATAATTTGCACCTAATTAAATATCATTTCAATTAAATCTAATAATAATTCGTGATTTTTAAATGATGATTTAAAAAATATAGATTTTATATTATGCAGGTGGTATTATCCACTCTATGTTACGTACTACGTCGAAGTTTAGGTAAATATGCACTGGAATATCCGATCCCTGATGATGAAGTAAGAAATAGTGAAAAATCATTATATGGTGTCCTTATTTTATAAGTATAAGTACCTATACCGATATTGTAAATGTCGGATCTTTTGGTGCAATAAAGTTTTAAGTATTGTATTGTAATAAAGAAAAAAAAAGAGATAAAGGAAACATAGAGAAATAAGTGTTAAATGGGTAAAGTATCAGGTCGTTCGTAATTATTTACATCTACCTAGGCTGCAAGTGATAATTAGGTCCAACCATTGAACCTATCTTGATAAAATTTCTATGGGATAACATGATAAGCATATGCTTCAAAAAAAAAACCAAATCTGTCCAGGCGACTTCGAATAATCGGTGAACATAACATAGAAAAAATATCGCGACGAATAGACAACCTCCTCCTTTTTTGAAATAGGTTAAAAAGTATTATCACTACGCGTATAGCTTGCTACATAATAAACCATGGAAGAGACATACCCGATTCGGGCTATACTAGATCACTATAGTATACTTAATGGAATAACAAAAAAAAATTGCCATTTCCATACTAAAGTGTGCAGCCGCCCGGTGTATAGAATGGTTTTTTTTTTGGTTTCTTGTCTGTTATATTAATTTTATTACGCTGTAGTGATCTAGACGTTACGTGCCCGTGGTATTACGGTATTACGTTGTATTACGACATGCCTACCCATCGCCATATAAACATAATTATTTCTCTTGCTTGTCATTAGATGGCGCTTTATGGTAAAAATTAAAACATTCAAATCTTTTATTCCTATTATTTAAATAAATTAATACTATAATTAATTAAATATAACTGATATGAAATGCAATAAATATTTTAAAGCATATTCAACACTTCCTTTGTCACTTTTTGCTAGTCGTGTGTGCTGCCATCTCTGTGTGCCTACGCAACTCGTTTTGCCTCCTTACTTACTCTCCAATAGTTTCTATGGCGTTGGGTACCTGTTACGTTAGTAATTATACTATCTTTGATTACGGGTATGTCTTTTCCACGCTGTATATTAATCTGTGGAGTACATTACGTAAACAATGTTTAACAGGGCGTCAAGTACACATCACTAAGAGCACAACAGCGAATTTGGACGATCTACACATCAATCAAATTACTTACAGAATACTATATTGGCCAATTAAAATACGTTCGGATACTCGACGTCCTGGAAGTAACCATTTTATCTGTTTTACAGATCGGAAATAATAATAATAACTAACATTAAAGTATTTAAAAACGATAATAATCATCTACCATTAACAAGTAATTATTTGAAAAGAATATCTTTAAAAACAAGCTGTTGTCTAAACAATGATCTAAAATGGTTAAAGTATTTCTCAAGACGAATCAGTCCAAACTAAACTGGGTGGGGTATGTTGTTTTTATTACAGAGACAAATTATTATTTAAAAATAACATATTTTTAAACAAGCTGTTATCTATAACAATGATCTAAAATGGTTAAAGTATTCCTCAAGACAATAATCGAGTCTAAACTCGGCGGGGTTATGTTGTTTTATTACAGAGATGCCATGACCACCTTCCAGCTCCATCATCAGATCAGCCTTTTTCATCGTAGTATTGCATTGTCACGCGATATATGTATGTGTGCAAATTTTCAGCCCAATCGGAAACCGGGAAGTGGGTCAATTTTAACTTGCAGATTTGATAACAGACAACAGGACAGGTGAAATTAAATAAAAGCTTGTGTAACGAGAATGAAATTCATTGATGACGTAAATGAAAAGGTAGAAGTCGTGTCGCATCTAAGGGTTGCCATTTGTCATTTATTTGGATATATTTTGGATGTTTATCTATATATTTATTTGTTATAAAAATATAGTATCGTTGAGTTAGTATCCCAAAACACAAGTCTCGAACTTACTTTGGGGCTAGCTCAATCAGTGTAATTTGTCCCTATATATTTATTTATTTATTTTGTCCAATATTAATGTGGCTTTTGGCAAAGCGGATGACTTTTTTTTGGGCTCGTCAAAACTATCTTACACAACTACTTTTACTTTGATCTTACTCTGCCACTGTATCCACGTTCGGCCTTATTCAGCGCAGTCAGGCTTTTTTTAATTTAGGAGATGGCAACCCAGCGCATGGCAGTCGGAAATGTCAAACATTTAGCCGAAAATACAGTTTTGTACTTCGTCCAGATTGTTAATAAATACCAAGATAAGATTTTAGAAGTTTTTAGTTAGATTCCGTTGCCTCTAATAAAAAAATTGCAACCTCTCGATTTCCATGGATTGCGAAAATGTGACGTCACAAGTCCGTCAGGGTTGTGGACATGCCAACCGTCATCAACCGTGTCCACTATACTGAACTCATCTGCATGCGAATCTGCCCCCCATAAACAGTCTAACGAATAACAATGGTATTACAAAAGTGTCATCTCACCTCACTAGGTGACTCGTGTAGTCTGTGGTACCCTGGCGGCGGCTGTTGCTGACTTTTGCCGCTCGCTAGCTTTAGAGGTAACTGCTGTTTCACCATCTGCTGATAAAGTTATGACTGTTATGAGAAAGGTTAACACTTGGTAAAATTGATATAATGATCCGAACTTATGGTCTACTCTAAGTTGCTCTACTTTCGTCGTGATAGTGTATTAAAATGTACTGTTATTAGTATTGGGTATTTTCCTAAGCCAAGAATAAATTATTTTGTACTGATAACAAAATAAAACGTCGCAAAATAATGTCACTTGTCTTTGAACATAACCATTCTAGCGTGACTTTAAATTTATTAATGCAGAAAAACTTATAATAAGAGCGCAATTTGACTCCAATAAACTGTGACGTCATCTGCCTGTATTTCATACAAAATCCCATAGAAACTGTTTGTTTTGACGTTTAGAAAAAAGTATCTGATTTGACTTATTGGAAAATAGCGTATTACGGAACTTATCGCGATTAATATCGTTTTTTGCCAGATATTAATACTAATAACAGTAATTGTGACCGTGAAACTCTAAAATCATACATAAAAATGTAAATACTTTCTTCGTGATAGTGCATAAAAATGTTAACATTTACCGACATGGCAGGCGCGCGTACTGTTGCCCTACTTTCTTCGTGATAGTGTATAAAAGTTTAAAAATTTACCGAGATGGCGGCGCGCGAACTGTTGCTCTACTTTCTTCAAGATAGTGCATAAAATGTACTGTTATTATTATTACGGGACTTATCGCGATTAATATAGTTTTTTGCCAGATATTAATACTAATAACATTAAAATGTGAACATTTACCGAGATGGCAGGCGCGCGAACTGTTGCTCTCTTTATTTGTGATAGTGAATATAAAAGCTAACATTTACCGAGATGCCAGACGCACGAACTGTTGCTCTACTTACATCTTGATAGTGCATAAAATTGTAAACATTTACCGAGATGGCAGGCGCGCGAACTGTTGCTCTACTTTCGTTCTGAGCAGACAGCAGCTGCTGAGGTAGCACCGCACTCCTCACGCTGCACGCAGACACTGACGCCGAGGACTCCGAACCAGTTGAACCCCGGTTATCTAAAACAATAGGCATGACGGAAAATTTGTAACTATCAATTATTATAATTATTAGGTGCACCCCGCGATGTTACCCGCGGTTAAAGTAGCCTGTGTCAGGGTGTCAGCTTCCTCCCCCCCGATGTGGTTCCCATCTTGTCGCGATGGGGGGGCTTAGTACCTGCGGTTGCCTCGGCCGCAGGGAAGCTAAGAGGAAACCATTGCCCGGGTTGAGGATTAGGCCTCCCCGGGCCCGGCGGAGGCCATTCCTGGCTGGAATGGCCTGGCTGTGAGGGAAGGGGGTGACGACGACCCCCCTACCATCACAGCCGTGGTAGGGGTCGCGGGGGAAGAGGAGTGTCGGTGTGTCGTTGCCGCTCAAAGTCAAAGTCAAAGTCAAATTCATTTATTTATCTTTGGATATTTGTATCACTTGATAATTGTCACTTTTTTTCCTTTCGATTTCTTATAAGGTAAATGTTGACGTCGGATCATTTACTTATAGCTAAGTTTACTGCCGCTTCCAAAGCGCAAGTACAGAAGAAACGGTAACAAACTGTACTGCAGCATTTTCTCCAATAACGTCAACTTACAATTATACTGGTATTAAAATTAGATATGTGGACTGAGAATACATTGTTATGTCATAATTATAAATTAAGCATGATGTCAAGTTTAAAATTAATGTCAATTTGTAAATTTTGTACTAAAACATGTACAGAATGTTCTTAAATTATGACATTTGTGAATGTACAAATACAAACCTTTAAGAGGGACCCGCGCCAAGCTCAAGCCAGACATTTTTGTCTCTAAGGTAATCATCGGTTCCGTAATAAGCTTTATCACAGAGTACTTTCTTAACATAAACTTTAAATTTTCTATCTGGCATACTAAGAACCGATTCTGGCAATTTATTATAAAACTTTATACAGTTTCCCATAAACGACTTACTAACTGTTTTCAGCCTATAGGACGGAGTAAATAAATCATTTATATTACGTAAGTTTCTATCCGTAAAATCACCCACTTTATTAAACAAGGCAATATTTTTCCTTACATACATTATATTTTCAAATATGTACTGGGATGGTACAGTAAGTATATCAATTTTCTTAAAAAAATCTCTTAGGGAGTCTCTTGATCCTAAACCGTAAATAAAACGAATTGCCCTTTTTTGCAAAATAAAAATAGTCTGTATATCAGCTGCACTCCCCCATAGAAGAATCCCATAAGACATCAGACTATGAAAGTAACTAAAGTAAACTAGTCTAGCAGTTGCCACATCTGTCAATTGTCTGATTCTCCTAATAGCGTAAGCCGCTGAGCTAAGCCTATTAGCGAGTTTAGAGATATGTGCACCCCATTGAAGTTTTGAATCTATTGTGATTCCCAAGAAAGTAGTATTTTCAACGAGATCTAATTTTTGACCGTTCAGTAGCACATCAACATTGGCTTGCCTCACGTTAGGAAGACTAAATCTAATTCATTGGGTCTTGTTTGCATTCAACATAAGGTTATTGGCTGAAAACCAGTTAGAAATGGCCGTCAAGGTGTTATTCACCGAAGTAGCATCTTCGCTATGACGGTCTATTTCAAAAATAAGAGACGTGTCATCGGCGAACAACACAATGCCAGCTTGTTTCTCAGCCGCGTAAGGCAAATCATTGACGTACACTAAGAAGAGGAACGGTCCCAGGATAGAACCTTGAGGTACTCCCATTTTAACGAGAGATCCGTTTGACTTTATGCCATTTATGTCAACAGTCTGAAGCCTATCCGTTAAATATGATTGAATGAGGTTTATTGATTTATCGTCAAAACCGTACTGACGGAATTTGAGCAAAAGTGTTGGATGATCTACGCAGTCAAACGCTTTTGAGAGATCGCAAAAAGAACCGATTGCATCGTTCTTGTTTTCCCATGCGTTGTAAATTTGAGTAACGAGCGCTACCCCCGCATCAGTGGTCGATTTCCCTCCAGTAAAACCAAACTGCTGGCTATGAAAAAGGTTATGGGTGATAAAGTGATATTGCATTTGATTAAGCATTATCTTTTCAAACACTTTGCTCAAAACTGGCAGAATCGATATTGGTCTATAATTGCCAGGATCTGTTCTTACCCCCTTTTTAAATAAAGGAATCAATTTACTGCATTTCATTACATTTGGAAAAATACCTTCATCAATGCATGCATTAAAAATAAAAGCTAGGTCTGCAGCACAGATATTACACTAACGGACATACCCCAGTGGTCTTCCGATTTTTTTAAATTTAACTGTTTAAATGCATCAACTATATCTTTGGGGGTAATGTTTAAATTGAAACTTATGATTACATTGAGCTACATTATCTTTAAGTAAGGCTTCAGCATGTTGAGGTTTGTTGAGGTTTGTTTGTTGAATTGGTATTTTCAGTAAGTTCCAAGGGAATATTAGTGAAAAAATTATCGAATACATTTACTATATCATTAGGGTTGGTAATATTTTTACCGGCACATTTGATTTCACGAATATTTTCTCTCGGTCTAGTTTTACCGGTTTCTTTATTAATAACATTCCATGTCTCTTTAATTTTATTTGGTGCATTATTGATTTTTCTACTAATGTAGATAGCTTTAGCATTTTTGCTAACTTTTTTAAATAATTTAGAATATTTTTTAACATACTCAACAAAGTTAGGGTTGAAATTAAATTGTTTTTGGGCATATAAATCAAATAATTTTCTTCTACTTATATAAATACCTTTAGTTGCCCATTCATTAAACTTTAACCTACCATTAACATTACATAACTTTTTTCTGTTCCAATGTTTCTGAATATTCTTTAGACACTGTACTAAATAATTTATTGTAGTGATCATCAGGATTACTTCCTGTGTATATGACTGAACATAACTTATTTTCTAAATTCTTTTTGAGCTTATGAATTTTTTTTGAAGTAATAGGCCTACACATGATTTTATCTTCTTTCAAGCAGCGGGTGGACTCCTTGACAAAAGAAACAAATACACCCATATGGTCAGATGGCAACTTCTTAATTACAGATTTCTTAAAATAATTTATATTGGTAAAGAAATTGTCTAGGCACGTGGCCGATGTAGCAGAGATTCTAGTAGGTTCAAAAAAAACGTTTTCTAGGTCATAACATTTAAAGAGGTTTAAAAATTGTGTACTCCTTGGATTCTGCACTAGAATATCAACATTGAAGTCACCACAAATAATTAAATTTTTTTTACTAGTTGAAGCTAACTTTAGCACCTGATCCATTACTTTCAAAAATCCCCTAAAATCGCTATCTGGTGGACTGTATACGCATACAATTAAATGATGGTCGCCCTATCCTCCGCGACCAAGCGCGGCCGTGGCGCTTGGCACGGCATCGGTGGGGCCGCAGGGGAGGAGGAGTGTCGGTGTTACGTTGCCGCTCTCCCTATCCCCTGCGGCCGGCTGGGTGGGCCCGGGTCGCCGTCAGGTTGACTGAGGCAGGGCCTGCTTTAGCAGTCCCAAAATTATGAGGGCTGGTTGGACGGTGGAAACGGGATTCCATCGTCCAACGGACAGCCCTGCTGAGTGGAAGGCAGGCGCGTGTGCGTGTCAGCGCGCCTGTCCTTGGGCCAAGAGGCCAAGGCGGCGGTTGCTCCGGCCTCTCTGATTCAGCAGAGGGTGCCGTGGGGCCGTTGGCGAGCCGGGGCCGCTTAAGTAGCGGCCGGCCGCGCCGGGGCTGTGGAGCATGAAAAAGCACAAGGTCCCGGCCGATAGCGGCTGAGACGTGACACCGCGGAGTTTTTAGTGGTAACACCACATAACCTTACTGGTGTCCCGTAACCGGTAAGGTATCCGAAGGGATTATCCCCGCGTCAAAAAAAAAGGGTGTCAGCTTCCTGCATACCAAATTTTATAAAAATTCGTCCAGCCCAACGTTAATTACTGCGAGTTAGGTAACTCGCAGGAATTAACCGCTTTCCAAAAAGGAGGAGGGTATCAATTCGCCGCGTAGTAAGTGGATGTATGTTTTGATTTAAATTCTGAATAATAGTATACTTACTTCGCCACTTGGGTTCTTTCCGGCGCGTGGTGTCGCTGACGTTCGAGTCTGGTGACAACGCTGCTATTTCTTCCTGAGATCCACCTAAAAATGATTTATGGTGAAATAAACAAGTAAATGTATAAATGTATATTGTATATTCTGAATTTCCACACATATCTTCGTGGCAATTTTAATTCCAATCCGTTCAGCCGTTTTGGTGTGGATCAAACACCTAGATGACCGAGCGAGCGAAGCGTCTTCGTTTCAACTTCGGTAAAAATTATTTCATTCAAAATGGTTTTACCATACAAAAAACCGTGACTTCAGTTAGTAACTCCGCGTTTGAAATATGGCACCACTGGTCGCAATTTTCAATCGATTCTCGTAAAATTTATTAGCAGGTTTGATAATTATATAACATGGAAGATATAACTAGATCACTAGTATAATGATAATAAAATAACAGTCTAAAAACAAATCGACCTTCCCATGCAAATTGCCCGGGTGGCTGCACACTTTCGTATGCAAAAAACTTATTTTAAGTATACTATAGTGATCTAGTATATAGCTCGTGGTTCGATTTATTACGGCTGTGTCCCTTTCACGTTGTACAGAATGATTTTATCAATATAGATTTTTGTTTTTTTTTTTTTTATACGGGCTATGAAACCCTATAGTATTTTTCGCTCGGTCTAAAGCTCACAGAGCCACAAGTATCGTGCGGAGAAAGTGATTACCATGTTGCTGCAGCCGCTCGAGCCGCCGATACAGCCGGTCGCGTTGCTGCTCAACGTCCTTCTGCAACTCCATCAGCTCCTCCCGAGCTACCTCCAACTCACGCTTTTCTGTAACAATTGCAGTTAGGTACATTATTTGATTTACAATAACAATAACATTTTTGACTAAAGCTAACGTGGATACAGACATTATTGGAATGAGTTATCAGCAGAGATCGGAACCGGTTTAGTTTCGTTTTTTTTTTTGTTTTACATGTTCTTTACCTTTGAAACACTGAACTATAAACATTTACAAGCTGCTAATACAGTTCTAAATTAATGTTTATAGTTCGGTGTTTCAAAGATAAGGAACATGTAAAATAAAAATAAAAACGAAACTAAACCGGTAAAATCCAAAACCGGTTTAACTTAAGTGGTTGTAACAGCTCCATATTACATCCCGCTGCAAACTTTAGGTATTTTCACACACCCAATTCCGATCTCTGGTTATCAGGTTACTCACGTATACAGTCAGCTACTGCCGACATGTTTCGACCTCATCAGGAAAAAGAAAAAGGGGTCGAAATATGTTAGTCAGTAATTGACTCTACACCTGACTAACCCGTTAACTCATTCTAATAATAACAATAACATCACTATAAGCATTTCAGTTTTAAGTTTTCAAGAGTTTACGCGGGGTACTGAACTTTTTAGACGCGTTGAGTGTGGTGTCAGATTTATCTTTCTTTTACCTCCGTGTTTTTCAAACAAGAAGTCACTAAACGAACGATGGCTTTTGTATGAAAAAAAACATTGGTTTAGATGACTACGCATTTCCAAAATGGCATTTCTGTATGTCCAACAACTCACGCCAGCTATTGTCTGAAGTAACTTTTTTGGAACTCCAAAACATTTCTCGCAGTTTTCAAGTAGCTAAACCGCAGTGAGCCTCGCCTGCGCGTGCCGCAGCTCCTAAACTGAACGTGTCAGTACAGTCACCTAAAGCTATAGCCTCTCTGTCGGCGTTCCGCTGCGCCTCCCAGGCGGCGCGGTCGGCGGTGAGCCGCGCCTGCGCGTGCCGCAGCTCCTAAACTGAACGTGTCAGTACAGTCACCTAAAGCTATAGCCTCTCTGTCGGCGTTCCGCTGCGCCTCCCAGGCGGCGCGGTCGGCGGTGAGCCGCGCCTGCGCGTGCCGCAGCTCCTAAACTGAACGTGTCAGTACAGTCACCTAAAGCTATAGCCTCTCTGTCGGCGTTCCGCTGCGCCTCCCAGGCGGCGCGGTCGGCGGTGAGCCGCGCCTGCGCGTGCCGCAGCTCCTAAACTGAACGTGTCAGTACAGTCACCTAAAGCTATAGCCTCTCTGTCGGCGTTCCGCTGCGCCTCCCAGGCGGCGCGGTCGGCGGTGAGCCGCGCCTGCGCGTGCCGCAGCTCCTAAACTGAACGTGTCAGTACAGTCACCTAAAGCTATAGCCTCTCTGTCGGCGTTCCGCTGCGCCTCCCAGGCGGCGCGGTCGGCGGTGAGCCGCGCCTGCGCGTGCCGCAGCTCCTAAACTGAACGTGTCAGTACAGTCACCTAAAGCTATAGCCTCTCTGTCGGCGTTCCGCTGCGCCTCCCAGGCGGCGCGGTCGGCGGTGAGCCGCGCCTGCGCGTGCCGCAGCTCCTAAACTGAACGTGTCAGTACAGTCACCTAAAGCTATAGCCTCTCTGTCGGCGTTCCGCTGCGCCTCCCAGGCGGCGCGGTCGGCGGTGAGCCGCGCCTGCGCGTGCCGCAGCTCCTAAACTGAACGTGTCAGTACAGTCACCTAAAGCTATAGCCTCTCTGTCGGCGTTCCGCTGCGCCTCCCAGGCGGCGCGGTCGGCGGTGAGCCGCGCCTGCGCGTGCCGCAGCTCCTAAACTGAACGTGTCAGTACAGTCACCTAAAGCTATAGCCTCTCTGTCGGCGTTCCGCTGCGCCTCCCAGGCGGCGCGGTCGGCGGTGAGCCGCGCCTGCGCGTGCCGCAGCTCCTAAACTGAACGTGTCAGTACAGTCACCTAAAGCTATAGCCTCTCTGTCGGCGTTCCGCTGCGCCTCCCAGGCGGCGCGGTCGGCGGTGAGCCGCGCCTGCGCGTGCCGCAGCTCCTAAACTGAACGTGTCAGTACAGTCACCTAAAGCTATAGCCTCTCTGTCGGCGTTCCGCTGCGCCTCCCAGGCGGCGCGGTCGGCGGTGAGCCGCGCCTGCGCGTGCCGCAGCTCCTAAACTGAACGTGTCAGTACAGTCACCTAAAGCTATAGCCTCTCTGTCGGCGTTCCGCTGCGCCTCCCAGGCGGCGCGGTCGGCGGTGAGCCGCGCCTGCGCGTGCCGCAGCTCCTAAACTGAACGTGTCAGTACAGTCACCTAAAGCTATAGCCTCTCTGTCGGCGTTCCGCTGCGCCTCCCAGGCGGCGCGGTCGGCGGTGAGCCGCGCCTGCGCGTGCCGCAGCTCCTAAACTGAACGTGTCAGTACAGTCACCTAAAGCTATAGCCTCTCTGTCGGCGTTCCGCTGCGCCTCCCAGGCGGCGCGGTCGGCGGTGAGCCGCGCCTGCGCGTGCCGCAGCTCCTAAACTGAACGTGTCAGTACAGTCACCTAAAGCTATAGCCTCTCTGTCGGCGTTCCGCTGCGCCTCCCAGGCGGCGCGGTCGGCGGTGAGCCGCGCCTGCGCGTGCCGCAGCTCCTAAACTGAACGTGTCAGTACAGTCACCTAAAGCTATAGCCTCTCTGTCGGCGTTCCGCTGCGCCTCCCAGGCGGCGCGGTCGGCGGTGAGCCGCGCCTGCGCGTGCCGCAGCTCCTAAACTGAACGTGTCAGTACAGTCACCTAAAGCTATAGCCTCTCTGTCGGCGTTCCGCTGCGCCTCCCAGGCGGCGCGGTCGGCGGTGAGCCGCGCCTGCGCGTGCCGCAGCTCCTAAACTGAACGTGTCAGTACAGTCACCTAAAGCTATAGCCTCTCTGTCGGCGTTCCGCTGCGCCTCCCAGGCGGCGCGGTCGGCGGTGAGCCGCGCCTGCGCGTGCCGCAGCTCCTAAACTGAACGTGTCAGTACAGTCACCTAAAGCTATAGCCTCTCTGTCGGCGTTCCGCTGCGCCTCCCAGGCGGCGCGGTCGGCGGTGAGCCGCGCCTGCGCGTGCCGCAGCTCCTAAACTGAACGTGTCAGTACAGTCACCTAAAGCTATAGCCTCTCTGTCGGCGTTCCGCTGCGCCTCCCAGGCGGCGCGGTCGGCGGTGAGCCGCGCCTGCGCGTGCCGCAGCTCCTAAACTGAACGTGTCAGTACAGTCACCTAAAGCTATAGCCTCTCTGTCGGCGTTCCGCTGCGCCTCCCAGGCGGCGCGGTCGGCGGTGAGCCGCGCCTGCGCGTGCCGCAGCTCCTCCAGCTGCGTGTCGTGCGAGCGCGCCGCGCTGCCGCCGTGCGAGCGCCACGCGCACACCTGCGCCTCCAAACTGGAACACAACCGTCCACGGTCACACACGGGTCAACATCGCGTATTGATAACACTAGCTGGGTGAACTTTGCTCGGTTACTTTGCATACACGCTGAATTTTAATTGATTTTGGAAAAAGTGTCGCATAGTAAATTAATTCCTCTTTCCATATACCTAATCCAAATTTGTTTGAATATGAAATTAGATAAAAAGTTGCGAATATTATTTTCGATCGAAACCACATAGTTACACCCGACCAAAACAGCCGCATGAGTTCGATGAACTTCGCCGGCCGGCCGGCGGTACTACAGATTGATCTCGCGATTTTACTTTCGAGATGTAGTCAAAAAAAATTATTTTGACTAGCTAATTAGATCTTACTAACGATCCATATGAAGTGGCCTTCGGCTCCAAAACCAATAAAACTCACCGTGTATAGGCGGGAGGGGGGGAGGCTTATACCTGTGTATGGACGTCATCTGCTGCCACACGATGCAGGTGAGCGTGTATATGGCGTGCTGCAGCCGCAGCGCCGCGTCCCCGCCCACCGTGTCCGGCAGCCGCGGCTCGTCGATGACGTCACCCGCCTCCGCCGTCTCTAACGCGTCACCTTCCGTGGGCGTGTCGGTCGACATCCGGAGCGTTACACCTGCAAAGAGAATGACAAGAATTATATCAGCAGTTAATTAAACCTGGGGATTACTCCAAAAGCGGTATGCAAGACGGACATTACAGTGTATCCGCGTTTCAGTGTCAAGCAATGATCACATCACACTAATATTCTAAAGGCTGCGGAAGTCAGTATATCTCACCTCTGTACTTGTTGGCGTCGAAGCTACAGAAGTCAGTATATCTTACTTCTGTGTTTGTTAGAGTCGAAGTCAACAGAAGTCAGTATATCTCATGTGCTTGTTAGCGTCGAAGCCAACAGAAGTCAGTATAACAATTCTGTGCTTGTTAGCGTCGAAGCCAACAGAAGTCAGTATAACACCTCTGTGCTTGTTAGCGTGGAAGTCAACAGAAGGCAGTATATCTCACCTCTGTGCTTGTTGGCGTCGAAGCTACAGAAGTCAGTATATCTTACTTCTGTGTTTGTTAGAGTCGAAGTCAACAGAAGTCAGTATATCTCATGTGCTTGTTAGCGTCGAAGCCAACAGAAGTCAGTATAACAATTCTGTGCCTGTTAGCGTCGAAGCCAACAGAAGTCAGTATAACACCTCTGTGCTTGTTAGCGTGGAAGTCAACAGAAGGCAGTATATCTCACCTCTGTACTTGTTGGCGTCGAAGCTACAGAAGTCAGTATATCTTACTTCTGTGTTTGTTAGAGTCGAAGTCAACAGAAGTCAGTATATCTCATGTGCTTGTTAGCGTCGAAGCCAACAGAAGTCAGTATAACAATTCTGTGCTTGTTAGCGTCGAAGCCAACAGAAGTCAGTATAACACCTCTGTGCTTGTTAGCGTGGAAGCCGACAGAAGGCAGTATATCTCACCTCTGTGCTTGTTGGCGTCGAAGCTACAGAAGTCAGTATATCTTACTTCTGTGTTTGTTAGCGTCGAAGTCAACAGAAGTCAGTATATCTCATGTGCTTGCTAGCGTCGAAGCCAATAGAAGTCACATCTCATGTGCTTATTAGGGTCCAAGTCAACAGAAGTCAGTATAACTCACCTCTGTGCTTGTTAGCGTCGAAGCCGGCGAAGGTGTCTGCGCGGCGCGGCAGGGCGGGGCTCTCGTACGCGCTGGAGTGGCGCTCGCCCGCCGAGCTCGTACTGCGGCCCAGCCCGCCGCTGCCGGTCCAACCAGCGCTTGACACTTCCAACGCGGACTGTAAGCAAAAATAATCCTTACTTGTTTGCGTAGGACTAACTGAAAGTTATATAAGGTCTAACAAAATATATTGAAACCATTTTAAGAGAGATTTCAGTACATGATTCTGAACAACTTTCCCCAAGCTTTGTTAGAGCTTATATAAACTTGTGTGGACGGTACGCAATCAGCAATAATGAAAACAAATAGCAGGCTATTATTTGTATACTGACGAATATAAACTTTACACGAATTTATCGTTTTGCTTGATCACAGAAACTAGGCTCTGGTTATTAGATAGTAACGGTGATATTAAATAAAGTATATCCTACTTCCTACTAATATTATAAATGCGAAAGTAAGTTTGTATATTTGTTTGTTACCACTTCACGCTTCGGCCATTGAACCTATTTAGATTAAATTAGATGTGGATATAGTTTGATACCCAGGGAAGGACATAGGATAGTTTTTATCCCGAAATTCCCACGGGGAGTAAAGCCCACGTGCACAGCTAGCTAATACATAAAAATTAAATGCACATACATGCCTCGGCAGGAATGGGATTTTCGGGCTCGTAATTATTGTAAAACTAGTCGTCCGGCAATGCCTTACTTCCCGGCCTCCGCAGTAGCGCTCACCTTGACGACGCGGCACACCTCCTGCCACACGGCGTGCGTGTCGGCGGGCGCGGCCAGCCGCACGTAGTCGGGGAACACCAGCCCGCCCGGGAACACCGTGTTCACGCCTACAACACGTCACCACAGATACATTAGGACAAGTTTTAGATTGAGCTAGCCCCGAAGTTGCATTTTAACTTGTGGTATGGAGTAACTTAGAGCCAGTTCAGACAGTGAGAAATGCAGCGGAGAGGAATTTTTAATGACACTCGAAAACAAGCTTTAAATTACTGGAATTATTTTGTAATATTTAAATGTTTACAATTTATGCGTAATTCAGTCTTATGTCTTTTTCTTCAATGTCTGAACACTTAAAGATAATATATTTTATAATAAATTAAATACATACAAAGACAAAAACCCAAGACCTAAGACGTTTCGAACAGTTAATTTGCTCGACTTTCAAGCGTTCACTCTCAATAACTTTGAACGGCTGAATTGATTTTATGAAACATAGCTAGGAACCACCGCAAGAAAACTGCTATCACATAAAAAAAGTTAACTTTTCCCTTAAATTATATTTTTGTGTTTGTGTACAATAAAGTTTTACAAAAGAATAAAAAGCCATTTACCTAATTTATTTTTTGTATAAGTATTTTCTATTGTATATTTTTTTCCTCTTGTGTATTGGTGCAATAAAGAGTTTTCATTCATTCATTCAAAAAGCGCATAGAAATCGGTTCATAGTTCAAATTTATACACTCCTCTTTTTGCGTAAGGGTTTAATAAATAAGGAGTTCGTTAGCCTAGTGGGAGTGGTCTACTCTTGGATGGGTGTTTTATTTATTTGTATGTAAAATCTTTAGTTTACATAAACACAAGACAAAAACACAAGTTAGAAGTAAATAACAATACTAAGGCGGACTTCTCCCAAAGGATCTCTTCCAGTCAACCTTGAAAAAACCACAAGTAGCATAAAATTTATGGAGCTTCTCCGTGCTTTGGAACTAATTTGGAGACTTTTTGTTTCATTTAGGTGCAATTTTCTTTAGGTTTAAGGATAAAAACACAAGTTAGAAGTAGAGAACAGTACAGGTGGACTTATCCCAGAGGATCTCTTCCAATCGACATTGAAATAACCACAAGTAACCAAAGTGGCATAAAATTTTTCGAACTTCTCTGTGCCTCGGAACTTTTTCGGAAACTTTGTTTAACCATTTAGGTTCAATTTTCTTTGCATTTAAGGATAAAGAAAAGAATTTAAGACCTAATTCGTATCGCTAATATTTACATGAATGCGAATAAACGATTTGATTTTCTAAATGAAAAATCTTAAAACAAAAAGAAAAGAAAAAGATTTACCCGTATTGGGCACATCCAGTGTGTAGTTGCCCGTGTGGCCGACCATCTTCATGTGTAAAGCCATCTTCTCTTCCAACAACGTCGCGTGTTCTTTGTCTTTGGCTCGCAGCGCCTCTGTAGAGAAAAAGATATTATAGTCCATTCGAACAAAGCGGGCGCGGCCTTTGTGACCCAACGACGTGTTAACACATATGATTTTAGAGTTTCACGATCACAATTATTGTTATTAGTATTACGGGATTCACCGCGATTAATATCGTCTTTTGCCAGATATTAATATCTGGCATAAATATATAGATAGATATATGAAATATCTGGCAAAAAACGATATTAATCGCGGTGAGTCCCGTTATACTAAAAACAGTGTTTACACATTGCTGGTTACTCAGCCAGACACAAATTGATGTACGTCTAGACATAGATGGAGTGTGTCCAACAATGTGTTAAGAAATACTTTATTGTACATCAAAAAATAACAATGATTTAAATATATAGACAAAAAAAGGCATTCAAATATACAATGTGCGGTCTTATCGTTTTAACCGATTCCTTTCAGACACCTGAGCACACTAATTCAACAAATAAGGCATACTATACTGATTTTAATATTTATTTTCTTCTCAACTTAGCACGGTCTTCGGCATCCTTGGGTGACCATGACATGCACTTAAAGAAGAAAAAGCCGAATAGAAAACCCCGAAAAAAAATGCGAAATGGGAAGTGACTACTGTATCTACTCTAAATTCAACGTGGCTTCGACCTAATAATGAAACTTTAAACTGATGCTAAAACTTTTTTCTTTTTAGAAATAAACAGTTACTACGAAATGCAAAATCAACTTTTGTATACGGCTAATTTAGTAAAAACAAAACGTATGGCCTGAGATGTGTCATTAATTCTGTACATAATATAGTGAACTGATTCTTTTGTTTATACATATTAAGTATAACGTATAAGTATTTAAAAAACATGCGATAACTTTTTCGTGTAAGTAGCTAAAAAAGTATCGTCTTACTATATTTTGGGACACCATTGCTCCATCAATGATTTTGTTACATAGTACACAGTAACAAAAAAAAGTAAATAATATTTAAAAAAAAAACTTCATGCCCATGCAATATCTAAGAAAGTCCATTACGTTAGTCACCTTCTATTTGCCACCATGGAGTGTCGTCTGTACAACCACAAAAGTTATTTTTGATAATTTTTTGCTATGCTTATATGAAATCAATGATTAGATCTTAAGATTTCGGCGTGTTATAAAAGGTCTAACAAAATATACTGAAACTATTTTGAGGGTGAATTCAGTTCATGATACTGAACAACTTTTCCCAAGAAACATTTATCGAAATATGAAAAAATATTTTTGAGCTCCTATACAAGTTTACGCAACAGATGGTGCAATTTTGTATGCAAAGCAGAAAAAAATATATTTCATATTTCGATATATTATGTGCCTTGGGAAAAATTTTCAGCACCGCGAACTGAATTCACCCTTAAAATAGTTTCAGTATACTTTGTTAGACCCTGTATATATAACAAGAATTGCTTATTTTATGATATGATATGAACTAAATTTATCCATAAAATAGTTTCAGTTTATTTTGTTAACCTTATACACGCTGATTTCTTAATAGTTAGTAAAAAATCGTATGGTAAATTAATTCCTCTCTCCATATACTTAATATAAATTTGTGTATGACATAAGATAAAAAAGTTGCGAAAATGATTTTCGGCGAGACCACGTAGTCACGCCCGTCCAAAACTAAAGTGATGACCCCGATGAACTCCCGCCAGCTGGCTGGCAAGTGATTTTACTTTCGAGTTTTAGGCAATATTATTTGTTTCTAAATTTTTATTTTGACTATCTAATTAGGTCTTAGTAACGATCCTTATGAAGTGGCCTTTGGCCCCAAAACCAATAAAAAATCACCGTGTATATACAAGTAATCCTCATTTAATTTTAAGTAATAGGAAAAAGTTGGTACTTTATACTCACCAGTGATAAGCCGGATGTTCTCGTGCTGCGCAGACAGCTGTCTCTGTCTCTCTTCCGCTGAGATAGCGGCCGCGCCCGCCTCTGCTTCCGAAGCCGCGGATGGACAGCGAGCCACCGCCGCTCTAAATAAGATTTTTTGTTATCTATAATGTCTCTATTTTTGTAACCTAAACAAGGATAAATTATTTAAAAAATGACCACACAAATGTTAATAAGTGATAAACCCGATTGAGTGATATAACGGCTGTATGCATAGGATAGGAACCGAAGACACGAAAAAACGATGTCATATGTTGTTATTTAGCATTTCTCATTCCAAATTCAATCTAAACATAAACATTTTTTTCATACTTATACCAAGTGTCACTTTGGCAAGACAAAAACCACACATCTGAAGTTAAAATCCATCAAGCTCTTTAGGTTGCAGTGTTTCAAAGAAATATACGAACATACTTCGTTCCGTGCTGACGGAAGATGAAATGTAATATCAGCTCACCGTATGGCCTGTATCCACTGGTGTATGTCCTTGGGCCGGTGTACCCTCAGCTCGAACATCTCGGGCTCGGCCGGCCCGCTGCAGATGAGGTACAGCCCGCGGCCTTCAGCGCCGGCCTTCTCGCGGACTAGAAGCTTTAGCAGCGGAACTACGCCGGTCTGTCAACAATAACACAGATTTTTACTATTTATATTATTACGTTTTTGTCCCTTATGGGGCAGACGTATTTTGGATCTTGCGGCTCTAAGCAGACAGAGCCCAAGGCCGCGAGACTTGAAGGCCACTTTTAACGTGATGGTGAACAATAAATTTGATTGAAGAGATATACGAATTTTTCGGGGTCCAGTGCTGCCCCCATAAATAAATTATTTGAAATAAAATTTTATCTCATAAGACTCTAGATAACCCTTTAAACTACACATTTAACAAGAGATAAAATTTTATGAACTGTTAGCATTTTAGCATTTTTGTGAAAAACTGCCACTTTTGGCCAGAATAATTTTACAGTCCAATAATCATATGCGTCTTTTAGAGCCATTTTAAGTTTTTTGTATCTTTATTGGTGATGTTTTGTCTAGTTGTAAAAGTACGTGTTACAAGAACGAATATTAACAAAACCGGCCGTAACATTATCTATAAAAATCACATTTATTTTATTATTTTTAGTATTTGTTGTTTAAGCGGCAACAAAAATACATCAGATGTAAAAGTTTCAACTTAATCTAGCTATCACGGTTCATGAGATAAAGTTTAGAGAGTTGGTGACAGACAGTCAAATTAACACACAGACAGACAGACGCACAGTAGTCTTAGTAATAGGGCCCAGTTAATACCCCTTCAGATTGACAGAGACAGACGCACAGTAGTCTTAGTAATAGGGCCCAGTTAATACCCCTTCAGATTGACAGAGACAGACGCACAGTAGTCTTAGTAATAGGGCCCAGTTAATACCCCTTCAGATTGACAGAGACAGACGCTCAGTAGTCTTAGTAATAGGGCCCAGTTAATACCCCTTCAGATTGACAGAGACAGACGCACAGTAGTCTTAGTAATAGGGCCCAGTTAATACCCCTTCAGATTGACAAAGACAGACGCACAGTAGTCTTAGTAATAGGGCCCAGTTAATACCCCTTCAGATTGACAGAGACAGACGCTCAGTAGTCTTAGTAATAGGGTCCAGTTAATACCCCTTCAGATTGACAGAGACAGACGCACAGTAGTCTTAGTGATAGGGTCCAGTTAATACCCCTTCAGATTGACAGAGACAGACGCACAGTAGTCTTAGTAATAGGGTCCAGTTAATACCCCTTCAGATTGACAGAGACAGACGCACAGTAGTCTTAGTGATAGGGTCCAGTTAATACCCCTGCAGATTGACAGAGACATATGCACAGTAGTCTTAGTAATAGGGTCCAGTTTTTACCCCACAGAACCTTAAAAAGTAATTACCTTGTTGTCTGGCGTGAAGAAAGTGTACTTGTTGTTGTTATCGTGCAGAAAGAACAGCAGGTCGGTGAGCACCACCACCAGCAGGGTCTGCATCTTGCTGCGGCCCTGCATCAGCGTCGCTACGCCCTCGAACCTGTACAAACAAACTTCTATCACTACTTTTAAACTTTTGCGTCGCGTCATCACTAAATTCATTACTGTCCGACAACTCAAATCAAATACTTTATTCTAAACGTTAAGGGTGAACTAGTCGCGGACTCGAACTCGGGTGGGCGTGGCCTAAAAACATGCTGTTTCACCTAACATTGTGGCGAGTGAAACGGAGCGACAAATTGTGGTAAATCGAGCGCGTAAAAAAATACGTAAAGTCATTTGGAAAAAAGAGTTTTAAGCAAAAACTACTGCATTAATTAAATTAATTCAGTTTTTGGGCAATACTTTTTTCTGAACGTTAAAAAAAAATCGTCTATGGAATTTGTTTGAAATACAAACTAATGACGTCTTAGTTTCTTGGAGTCAAATAACGCTCTGATTTTCAGGTTTTCGGCAATACTTTATTCTACGAATCAGATACTTTTTCATAATGTTAAAAACAAACATCGTCTATGAGATTTATTTGAAATACAGGCTAATGACGTCTTAGTTTGTTGGAGTCAAATAGCGCTTTGATTTTCAGTTTTTCTGCAATAAATCTTAGCCGCGTAACAAGAACTCACATGAGACTCCTGTTTCCCTGCAGTATGTCACTCTTCTTGAACTTGTTCCCGCGGAACATGGCGAAAGACTTGGCGTCTATCCGGTGGTATATCTCCAGCTTCCTGTCTTCTCGCTCCTTGGCCGCCACCTGGTTGTCTACGTCCACTAGGATTTCCTGAATAAAACAATTGAAGTTACTTTTTTCTAGCTATTTAGGTCCCATTTTTGGGCAAAAGACGGACTGCCTCCGTGGTCCAGTGGTCAAGATGTTCGCATTGGCGTTCGATGGCGCTTACAGTGTCCTACACTCGATATCAGAGTTCTGGTTGCAACTTGGCATATATACAACCTCCGTTGTCACTTTTGTGGAGCCTAAATAGTTCAAAAGAAGCCTATGAGATGGCGCTGACAGTATCCTACATCTCGATATGAGAGTTCTGGTTGCGAGTTGGCATATATACAACCTCCGATGTCACTTTTGTGGAGCTAAAATAGTTCAAAAGAAGCCTATGAGATGGCGCTGACAGTATCCTACATCTCGATATGAGAGTTCTGGTTGTAAATTGGCATATAAATAAGCTCCGACGATACGACTGTGGAGCCGCAATTTCCTCACCAAGCCTGGCGGGAAGATCTTCACTTTATGGCGGTCGACCCCCCCCCCCCCCCCCCCTTCCCGCTATAACTACACTACCCTCTATAAATGCTTACCTTGACTCCACACAGCGCCCTCTGCAGTAGCTCCCGCTCATTAGTGTCGTCGCCGGCAGTCTTCAGCAGCGGCTCCAGCAACAGCGGATACTTTGTCAGCCTCTGTGCTACGAATAGCACGCATTCTGGTACACCCTGTTGGTAAAAAAAAGATTTAGCAATAATATGGGACACCAGATGGGCAACACTGCAGTCGCAGGGCTTCCTTAGAAGCTGATTCCAATCGAGTTCCCTTAGTAAGAAATGCCGATTTTTTTTCTATTATTTTAATTTAAATATACTATTATAGTGATCTAATATGCCCGTGGTAAGTATTGCACACCAACACAAGTCTCGAACTTACTTTGGGGCTAGCTCAATCAGTGTAATTTGTCTATATATATTTATTTATTTATATTTAAAAGTTTTAGGGGTATGCTTTTGCGAATAACGGCTACTTTTGGCAAATGTGCGAAGATAAGCTTCACGTTCTCACTTTAAACTGTAAACAGTAGTTCATAAAATAGTATGTAGGATTATCTAGGGCTTCGTCAAGACATTTTGGGTGACATCACCGTTTCTTTTCAAATAATTTATTTTAAATGGGGGCAGCACTGGATAACGAAAAATTCATGTAATATCATTAACATGATTCACATTTTCGCCCAATCCCAGGAGCATTTTTTTTTCTTTTCTTCCAGACCAACATGCAAGAGATGCAGTGGCCTGTTTATTACCTTTTTCCTGAGCAGTGGATTCTGTTGACACTTCCTGATAAACCTTGCGAGTCTGGGCTCCCGCGTGCAACACTCCTTGAATACTTCAACCGCGTCGCGATGTCGGGCACAGAACTCGCCTAGAAACAAAACAAAAACTTTTTAACCGATTTCTAAAAAGAAGGAGGTTGTCAATTCGTCGCGATCTTTTTCTTTGTATGTTCTACGATTATTCTATATAGGACGCAATTTACAAAAAAAAAACAAATGATAAAAATTCTATGGCCACCTGACAAGTGTGTACTTGTGGTTGTGAAGTTTGAAGGCGAAATCGGTTTTTAATTTTGAAAATTATTAAAGGAGAAAATTAATTTGGGCCCGCAGTCAAAATTGACTGTTAACACTAATGATGATGAACAATTGTTAGTATCATACAACTTTTTATTGATATTTTATAATTTTTTATAAGATCCCGATTTTGCTACAGATACATACTTACATACTTAGTATGTATGGCATGAAACTTGAGGATTAAGGATTATTCCTCAATCATCATCAACATCATTTCAGCCGCATAACTTATTTCGCAATAATTTAAGGGTATTTAAAAAGTAACGTTTTTATACAATTTTTTTAAAGAGTCCCCTTACCCTAGACTTCTCCATACAAACGTAAAGTCTGATTTTTTATTCCGTAGAATTCTGACAGCTGTCATTTTTTGACATGTCAGAGATCATAAACCTTTTTGGCCGGGCACATTTTTTATTAAATTCCAAATTTAATTATGAGTGTGAACATCTGAGTCTACACATTTTATTTGTTAGTGAATGTAACTATTTTATAAAGTGCGGTGCTCCAAATTAAAAGGGGATTTAAAGCGAATGATATTAACGTCCCTTTTCATCACGAACAGTTGAATAACCGAAATAAAATACGAACAACTGTTAAAACTATTTGATTTAACAAACATACAGATAGACAGACAAACAAAGGAAAAAAAAGTTTTGATTCCATTTTTTATAAAAACTTAAATAAATTCAATTAGCTTTCCACCGCGGCTAATTTGTGGGTGAATAAGACATTCTCCTGCAGGAAAAGTAGCTTATACCTCCTTTCCAGGTTATCTCCATATCAAATTTAATCTAATTTAGTTCAGAAAAAGTGCTTTCGACAAGAAAAAAATTGACAGAAACAACAAATATAATAACAATCAATGTGACAGCCGTGACGTGACAGCTGATAGTCGCATACTTTATTTTTTAATTTTTCTTTTTAATGGATTACGAAAAAATTATTTAATAAGCTTTTGACTAAAAATGTTGATGATACATGAATTAGTAGGGAGTGATGCCAGGGAAAGAAAAATAACCTGCTGACTTAAAATTACTGAAAAATATAACTTTAATATTTCGGTATTAAAAAATGTTATCACATTTTAAATAGACCAGAAAGTTTAAAGTTTATCATTTTCTTGGTAAATCATAAAATATAATCAATTATTTAATTTTTTATCGCCCTTATACCGGTTCCCTTTTTAGTTGGAGAACTTTTTTAGTAACAACACTTATGAAATGTCAGAATTCTACGGAATAAAAAATTAGACTTTAGTCTACGTTTAATTTTGAAACCACATGTCCGATTTCAGTAAAAATTGGTAATTGTAAAGAAATTGCAATTATCTAGGGTAATAACTAGTTCCTACAGTAAATTTATGAACTGGAAAGAAAATATAACGATTTAGAAGTTTCCCATACTGATGGTCAAAAATGATATAAAACACTATATTCTATTTCAAGATCAAATTTTTACTGTCGGAAACCAGTTATTACCCTAGATAATTGCAATATCTTTGAAATCACAAAATTTTGCTGACTTCGGACATGTCGGTTTGAAATAAAACGTAGACTCCGTTTGTATGGAAAGTTGAATTTTGGTCTAGGGTAAGGGGACTCTTAAGTGCCGGCCAGAAGGCAGCCCCAATTTATTTACCTAGTAAGAACTAGTACAGTGAAAATTTATAAGTAGTTATAGCATGAAACCTGTTGGTTTATTCTACAAAATTTTATTGACATTTTAATTGTTATTTTTTGAGCTTTTTTAACGATTTTCAGTATTTTATTTTAAAGGCAGATCAGTATTACGCATTGAAATTGCTCCAAAAATTTGGCAGGAGGTCAAATGTCACGCTGTTAACAAAACTTACCATAAGCCGACTTGAGCTTGATCATGGCGGGCGGTGCGAAAGTCTCGGCCAGTATATCCGCCACCGAAGTGACGGTGGTCGACACCCGCTGCCTGTTCCGCAGCTTGCCCAGCAAGTCTGCGTGCAGCGACCACAGCTCGTCCACGCGGGGGAACATCCGCGACACTTGGGAGGCCGACACGCCGGTGAAACGCAGCATGCCGGCGACGAACATCTGGGGATTGTGACGTATTTAGTGGGATAAAAGTCTTATTATAACACTAGTATTTTATTATTGAAAAAAAAAGAAATCCCGACACGGTGAACGATCAACTTTACGAAAAAATTACATCTAAACTATACAATGTACCATATTTTTATAATCCTTTATTTTGGGTACCCCACGCGATAGGATTTGAAATGATAAAAATTTAATTTGACATTTTGTTTTTTTTTTTTTTTTACTGTAGATACCCAGTTCACTCTGTTAATTGAGACGAATCTAATAACACCATTCAAGTTAAAATTAATCAAGCCGATTAGCCTGCAGAGCGTACCAAAAAATATACATTCATACAAACCCTTGGAAAACATAACATTATTTTACCGCTAAAAGGAAAGTCGTTTTACCTTCTGCATAAGTCGTATTGTGAGACAGTGGTGCTTTTCCGTCAGTATAAGTTCGTAAATGTGCTCCTGACGTTTAGTCTCTCGCTCTCCTAATGATCTGCAGGATAAACACATGACAGTAAAGATCGACAATTAAGTTTGTAGACCTGAAATGATGGCGTCACCGAATATTATTCAGTCTGAAAGAGTGTTTACACATTACAAGCTTCAATTTTGGCAGTATTTCTTTTTCTTTAATAAAAAAATAATACTGTCCCCACAAGTTTACACTTCGGTGGCGCAACAAATTGTCAATTCCTTCTATTTTATTATTAAAATCCTACGCCGCGTACTGTGTAAACGCTCTTAGGCGATGCCAAAGTAGATTTAGTGAATACTGGCAGGGTCGCAATGACGTATCGAAATACGATAATACCTCTCCAACCTTGGTCCGCGTGGAGAGTGTAGGCCAAATCCTCTGACTGTTCTTGCTAATGGCTCTAGTAATACAGAGAGGATCGTGCTCCTGCAGTGGAGACTAAAAAGACCAGCTGATAAAGCAACGGTTTATGACAATGAACTTGTCATTTTAATGTTATAGAGGCTTTATATCAAGTTATTAAATGTTTTATTATAATTTATTTTTTATTTACAAAATTCACGTACACAGAAACAAACAAAGTAAGAACATTGAGTACATAGGTACTGCTTATTTCAAAAGAAATCTCTTCCAACAGACCCAAGAGAGGAAAAGAGAAGAAAACATGCGACAACAAGCGTGTTCAAAATATATATTATTTATGATGATGATGATGATGAACTTACTTGGCTAGCCCCTTGGGCGCGCCGGCGGCCCATGTATCAGGCTCGGAGGCCCCCAACCCTAGCAGTATGGCCGCCTCTCCCAGCTGGTCCGGCGTCAAGTAAACCTCGGGCCACTCCGTCACCAGAGCGTCGTCGGATGCGCTGAAATAGATTGCATTCTTAATCGACTTCAAAAAGGAGGTTATCAATTTAAATGTATTTTCTTTTATATGTATGCTCCCCAATTACTTGAAGACCAATAGACCAATTTGGAAAATTCTCAGTTGCGTAGTTTGACGTTGAAATCGGCTTTAAATTTTAAAAAAATATTTATTAGTAGATTTTACGAGGGATTACTTATGTAAGACAAGCTTGTAGTAGATTTTACGAGGATTTCTTCCTTGCTGGTCTGGGAGAAAAGAAAAAAAATTGAATGTATCAGTTGTTTCTTGTACAGCGGATTGTAAAATCTAGGTAATGGGCAAAAATTCGATTTATGTAAATAGATGCGCTTATCAACCCATCACTATTTTGATTAAACTTTTTCATTTTTACAGCCGAAATGGCGGGCGAAATAGCCAAACTTGGACTTTGAGTATTATGGCGCTAGGCTCTGTCTGCCCCATTAGGTACAAAGACATAATAATGTATCTATATCCGTGAACCCCCTAAAGGACCAAAGAGGAAGAACACTAGAGATCACTAATATGTAGTTAAAAAGTGACAGTGACAGAGATAGACCGAAACCCGCCGCGTGCGCCCGCGTAACTTAGCGAAGGCCCTGACATGTTGAGATTAAAGCACTACTTCAAACTCTCCGCTTATGAGGCGTGCAAAACAAGAAGTATGCTTACTTGCTCTGATCATGTTTGTGATCCGATCCGTCTTTGTCGTCATTATACACGTGACTCGTGCTGTAACAGACAAACAAACATTAACATAAACTCACACAAACGCTTTAACTGAGACACAACAAACCAAGATGCATTTACAAAAATTCGATGTTGACAAAGTTGCCATATACAAAAAATCCTGGAACAATTATTGCACTGTTACAATTCTGGTGTTGCCATATGTGTAAAAATTGACGGGGCCATCTTCAACCGACGTGACAAATGATTTGTGACACAGGTTACAGAAAAATACACGTACATTTAAAAATGTGGACCAACCAAGAGCATGTTTTGAGCCAATTCGTGTGATTTCATTTCATTATGTTGTTTGCGAATGTTTAATAGATAATTGAAGATTTTATTTTAAGATTTAAAAACCAAGCAGATCAATCTATCATACTCGCGCCTTATATGTTATCAACATCAATAAATTTAATAGTTTTTATTATTTGCTATATAAATAAAGTATTATTCCTTCTTGAGACATTAATTAAGTTAGAAGAAAAATTTGTCGATTTTGGTTAAAAAAAATATTAAATTCTTACCCAACTCTAGAGTGTAAATGGGCGCGACGATAATAAATTTACAAATCCAATAATAATGCAACAACTGCATAAAAGAATGTGCCATATTACAAAATGGAATGCTCTTGGTCAGTCCTTAGATTAACAATTCAACAATCCATAATAAAAACATACATTACATAATACTTAATCAGCAAAGCCTAAATAATTAAAAGAAGCCAATACTGAACGTCACTTCACAAAATCGTATAAAACAGCATGCAGAAAAAATTCTGAAAGATTTAAACCAAACTTCAGATAGAAATTCATACCTAATAGTAATTTTAAAATAATCATTGTCAAAATAATGTCTATTCAACTATTGGATATTATCCGAAAAGCTAATAATTAAAATAAAATATATATATTTTAGCCCGAGTAGCAGACGGGAGCCACTTATTAGGGTAGTAGTTTTTATAATATTTTTGTTATTTGCTAAATCACAGTTTCGTAAAAGGTCGTTTTGCAGAACATCACGCTTATTCTAAATTTACAATGTAATTGTAAAATGTTAATTTTTCATATAAGTACAAATATTTTAAGAGGAGATTCAGTTCTTCATTTTGAACAACTTTTCCCAATAAATGTAGAGTGAAATATGAAAATATATAATATTTAATTTTCATATAAGTACATAGTAATCATATCACGTGACTACTTCGATTAGTATGAGAATCTAATTTTTTTTTCATATTTCAGCAGACATTTATTGGGAAAAGTTGTTCAATGTAAATGTATAAATGATTGACTGAATCACCCCTTAAAATATTTGTATTAAATTAAAAGGACATTATATTATTATTATTATTATATTATGCCAACCATTAAAGGCATCACTATTTCTGAAACCCGTTTTCACTTCTATGTCCGCTATCTTTCTACACATCTATGTATCACACAAACCATAATATCTATCTAACTGGAGATAATGTACTAGTCTGTATTTTTTTCATTATTTATTTGCTATCTAAGACAGTATGTTTAAAAACAAAATTAATACACTACAGTACTTGCCAAAAACGCATGTCAAAAAAGGTCATTGACTTATGTCTGTGTTTGCACTCATTATCTCTTAAAAAGCTATCCTGCTCACCGTTTGATATACATTATCATTCGCGAACTTCGGCCGGTTACAGAATTCTTTTCCTGCGACTGAGAAACTCAGTTAAAGGTCAATGACATTATTTTCATGTTATCTGGCATCAAGTATAGGAAAATTCTTTAAGCATTATGATAGTGGTAGGTACACAAGATTTTCTCAAAATACGTTTTCTTATATCCAAAATTGAACAGACAATTTACAAATCAGCGAAAAAACTCATCACATAACCAAGTGCTACGACATCGAATGTCAAGAGTATAACTACCTACGTTCATAAGATAGAAAGATACACAAGTAAGGCGTCGTGGATGATTCGAGAACGAACTAGAAGATTCTGCAATGTGTGATGAGACGACGTGGCGGAAATGGCGATAGAGGTGTCGTTTGTTTGTGAAATAAAAGAATTTGTGTGTACGATTTTCTAATACATTATACCTGATGAGATCGCCTGCCTGCCAATTGATCATGTCATTCAAAAGTATGTAAGTATACGTACGTATACGCATATTAGTTTTACACATGATTCACGGCATGGGTATGACAGTGATAGCTACCCGCAATGGAATCATCCCATCTCTGTCGCACGCGTGGTTTATAACATAACTCTTTCAAGACTGAATCTGTGGCTTGCGACGTCTTATACCGTAGCATTGGGTATCTATCCTTATGTGTGTATGTGTTGTGTTGTGTATATTTTTCGAAATAATGTGTTACGTTTTCTAAGAAAGGTTGTACGCTACGATTTATTTAATGTAAGATGTGTCCAAATCAAATAAAAACTTAATAAGGGTTTTATTTCATAAACAAAATCACCTCTAAAGCTATCGACTTCAACTCATAGAACTGAATAGAACTGCCAATAAACAACTACAACTCAATCTAAATTCAAAAACCTATGCCAAATAGATTTTCGCAACGCGAGTTACCAGGATTTCAGAGACGCGTCAGAGGTGACACGTAACAGAGAGAGACAGAACGATGGCGGTGATGTATGTGTGATGAGAGAGAAGAAAGAGGCAGCTGTATATCGCAGCATTCGCGCAACTTACTGCACGCCGAGCTTGGTCGCGACGCGGCGCCACGGCGAATAGCATCCACTCTGCTTCTTGCTGTGTGCGTACGGAAACGAATGCGAACACACGTTTACATATGTGTGCTTGGTTGCTTTTTGGTTTTCAATTTTGCAGCGGTCACGTGACGCGGGCGGACGGATCGAGGTGATTTTAATATATTTTTTGTCTAACGAGTCACGTTTTGACACACTTTTTTATAATGTAAATGGAATATAGATCGACGTGCGAGGTGTGTGAATTAAATAAATGTCTAATATCCCACTTCAATACGTCCGCAACAATGATTTCCTTTATAAGAAGACAACCGTTTACCGAAACCAATCAAAAAATAAATAAAACACGAAAATAGCTTACAGAAAATTAAAGAAGCGAGCCGAAAGTTTGGGAAAAATAAAACAAACAAAATGGGAGCAATGATACAAAGCAAAAGACAGTGTTATAGTCAATTAATATTGAAGGTGTAAGTATAGAATAATTCACAAAAATCACAGTGTCACATACTTGTGTATCTTCTTATAATTAAATCATAAATACAAACTCACGACTGACACTGAATATTGGGACTTCACACCTAGAACCTAAAGCTAAAAATCCCATTTACAGTGTTTTGTTAAGACCTTCGGGGATACATATAAAACTCCGCACATTTGCACGCAAAACAAATCCAAAATGCAATAGCGTAAAACTGCATCATCCACGTTGGCATTATATCGAACGTCCTTTGCCAGCCTTGCGACAATGAAAAAATAAAGCAGCAAAATATATGCCATACAAAATTCAAAAATCCTCTACGCTGACGTTTTAAAAAGTTGAATTCTATTTTTAAATTTATTTTTTATTGAACGTGCTAATCTCTAGAGCTGCGTTCAAATTAAGTTTGAAATTAGAATTTATTATAATTTATTATTTTTAAATTCATAATGCCAGTGCGTTAAGAAGATACTTACCTATTTGAGTTTTGTGACTGGCCGGAGACCGAGCTTCTCTTACTGCTTTTTCCGCTGTTGGCAGTCAATGATTTTCCAACCGAAGTCTGAAATCACACACGAGTATTGTTTAATGGCGAATAAAGATATAGATTAGTAAAATATTACCTAAGGGAAATGCCAAATCAGTATTTTTTTGAGTTGTTATGAGCAGAAAATGAGATGCGTATTTTTTTTTTATACAAAAGTCCTGTTTGTGAACTAAAATTGCGCAACTCATTTTCTGCGACTCACAACTCAAAACAATGCGCGCGTTTGGCTGCGCCCTAAAGTAGGCAGGCATAATACTAAGCTTACCTTTGATGATTTAGGTTTGTTGCATTCAACTATATAGTCTTTGCATACATTTTGGTGTACGGTCATCGTACAATCTGGAAATGTAAAACGAACTGTTGTATCCAATAATATTGAGAATAAAAGCTCACTTACAAAAAATTGCAGCGCAAAAAGCAAAATACTCACTTAAACAAAAAATTGCAGAGCGCAAAAACAAAATAAAAACAACTGTCAAAATAAAAGTTTAAAAAAATCGACCCACACATATTTTTTTCGGCTATTATTTTCTTTTACTATAATAGTGATCTAATATAGCCTGTGTTCAATATACTAGAATAATACGATGACGGTAGTTGTAGACTCACTGTCGCAGTAGAGCGCGGGCTTGTCGCTGAGCGGCCGCCCGCACCAGTCGCAGTCCGCGCCGGCGCTGGCCGCCGACCACGCGTGCGCCGCCTTGCGGGACTTGTCCTGGGAATACAGACCGTGTTGTCAACGCCATACAGACATACTGTCACATCTTTAGGCCACGATGAATTTGACAGAGAGACATTAGCGACAAACTTATGACACCTTTTTTGTCGGGGGTTGAAAAGTTAGTCCTGTAAGTAAACCACACGGCATTTGTTTTGGTTTCCGGCAGAGTAGAATAGGGCCACTCCAAGTCCTCCCGTGGATGTCGTAGAAGGCGACTGTGAGTAGCATGAGATCTCCAACCCGTCTGGCTAGCGTGGAGAGTGTAGGCCAAGTCCTCTGGCTGCTCTGACCAAATATGGCTTTAGTAGCACAGAGAGGGTCGTGCTCCTGCAGTGGAGACTAAAAAGACCTGAAGATGATGATGATGTATAAAACAAAAAGCTGTATATTTGGTTTCTCTTTGTTTATAGTGTAAGAAAGAGTATTTGTTTTATTAAATTATTTATGAGTAACTATATATGTATTTGTTATAAAATATACTATCGTTGAGCTAGTATCCCATATCACAAGTCTCGAACTTACTTTGGGGCTGGCTCAATCAATGTAACTTGTCCCTATATATTTATGTATTTGTATTATCATTACGTTAATAAAATCCCTGTGACTATAACACAAAATAGTCATAATTCCTTAATCGTATCGTATGATACTTATGCGATATCCAAGTGACCAACATAAGTTTAACTAATATTGCCTCTTGACAATAAGGCAGACAAACGTTTTGGGTCTTTTAATGGCCCGAAAGATTGCGTCTCTAAGCAGACAGAGCCCAGGGTCGCAAGACTCAGGCCACTTTTAGCCTGACAAAAGGCGAGGAGTACTGTGTGTTTTACGCAAAAAACCTCATTTCAAGTTTTTCATTTAAATGTAAAAAAATATTGGTCCTTCGAGCCGGATAATATATAAAAAGGTAATAATTTTTCGGCTTTGCTGAAGTCGAGTAAACAGTATGACAAATCTCTTAAGTTTTACATTGCTGTCATATCATTAATTTATAAGAATGAATACAAAATGGTAATTTTTTAAAGAATGCAAATGAAAAAAGAAATAACAATTCTTACTAAGTACGTAAGTATACCTTTTTCTTCCTAAAGAACAAACTGCCCCGTTTTCGCCTCTTCTCAGCATGATGATCAAAAGCCGCTCTGTAAAAAAAAGAATTTTCTCATAACTAAAAAGTTTGGGTGTCACTAATTTACAATATTTATGGCTTTTCATGCAAATGACAAATGTGAAAACACAACAAACACAAGAAAGCATGTGCTATTTTTAAAGCATGCCAAATGAAACAAAAAAAAAACATTAAAAAGTGGCAATTAAATTTTGTGTCATAGTAAAATTTAATTATTATTTCTTAACGCATACTTACACGTTCCACGCTGTTTCAATTGCAAAAAGTATTTCTGTACTTTTCATGACTTCTTCCTAAAAGGGTTGCTATACATACATACAAGTACAGTGGGACTATACATGTAACAAATATCTCTACTCCAAATTAGGAAGGGGCGGTAATGTAGCTAAAAGATACTACAAATAAAATATATATTCAAAAATATTAAGTTTTTAATTAGAAGGTCTCAAACTACTTAACTGATATAAAAAAAATGCGTAATAATTTTAAATTAAGTAGATACGTTGTCATAAATACGACACATGAAAATACTAGCAACATCTTCATCTTGATTATGTTTTTATCAATTCCTCTAACTTAAATGTATGCGATATACTACAATGATTACACCAACAGATTGTCCTAAACTATAAACGCGCGTATGTATGTACAGTATAAAACACTTTTACAGACATTATCCCATTTTTATACTCCTTGACCGTTTTCCCTCATGTTCAAACTAAAAAATATCTATCCTATTAATTAATCTCCCATCGAAGATACTCAAGTTAACGTACATATAGACGCAGTACATGTAAACACGGATAACTCGGCTTGTTCGTTCCAAAAGTCAAGATCAAATGTATGTATAGCAACCCTAAACCCTTTTTGACACGCTCAGGACAAAAGCTGTGTAAAATGTCGTGTACATCGGAAAGTGTTTTAAAACCGAAATTCTTTAGATTTGCTACAGGTAATGGGTCCAGAACCAGTAAACACATATTTAGTCAATCTGCAAGTCATATCAGTAATTTTTTTCTAAACATCAAACAAACATTTTCTATAAGATTTGTATGACATACAAAAGCGCGACATCATACTTTTTTGAAGTCAAATAGCGCTCTTAATGTCAGTTTTTTTGCATTATTAAATCTAAAATTATGTTGAACGGATATGATCAATGAAAACTGACACTATTTTGTGACGTTATATTTTATGAACTGTTTTTTTTTTTAATAGCCCATAATTGGGCAAAGGCCTCCTTGTTGTTTCCACCTACTTCGATCTTTAGCTACTTCTTTCCAATCCTTGTCAAGCTGAATGAACTGTACCGAATAATAAATTTTAGATCCAGTCATCTACCCAATTTCGCCCTGATTCAAACTAGGCTTGTACTCGATACACTAGACCCGGAGCGTGCCAAAAGAGGTTTTCCTTAACCGAACTTACTGTTCTAAGAACGCCAGCCGATGCAGCCCTAGATGTTCCTGGTGGGTGTTGTTCCTTCGCCCGGGAAGCTGCGGCGTGGCGCCCACGGTCGCCGCGGACGCGTCTTCGTCGCTCTCCGTCTCTGTCGCACCTCCCGTCGACAAGCTAACATCGAGCGGGACGTACAGAAAGCAGCTCTCACGGTATTCAATGGATGTGACGAATGTGATTACGAAACAGTGATTAGTACGAGTATTTACTTTGGGGCTAGCTAGACGGTGTTTATATTTGTTTTGATCTCATTTTACTTTTTGCAGATGGTTTGTTTTCTTCTCCATTTGAAACATCAGTAAATTTAATATTTAAAAAAAAGATTGTTAGTAATGTCTGTAACTTGAGTACAATCTATAGAGCTCACAGACGTAAGTCTAGTGCCTAGGTCGATTGACTAAGCTTTGCTAGGCATTTTAATAATTGCGTTTAATGTGAGAAATTGATTCTCGAATTTTGAGATCATATTATTTAACCCTTTCATCGCGACACTTTATATCAATTGTCGTGTGGCCCCCAGCGCGATATACCACAGTTGTGCGACAAACCGTTGCCCGACATCAATTTTGTTCGACCAATGTCAATGGGCATGACAATGTTTGTCGGATAAATCTGACGTTCGCGGTTTAAGGGTTAAAAGCCCCTAAATTATGTGTTTTCAAAAATAAAAAAATATTTTTTTTACTCATCTAATAAGTTAGTTTGATTGTTCTTTATTTTTAAAGTCCATTGAATCACGTCAGTTCTACAAATTAGTGCAAACAAAATCATAACCGGGCATAACCGGATTTGCAGATTTTAACAAGAGCAAAGCGAATAGTGCACAATAAAAAATCAGACATGCACATAAAAATCTGACATGCATATTATGCTTAGATAACACAATGCCACTAAATGTAAATATTAATCAGGATTCAGAATAAAATTTATCAGAATTAATTTTGCTTCTATTTTGTATTTGCTGATTGGCTATGGCTCCTCTATGTTTTTTTATATTTTATAAAATAAAGATAATATAAAGGTGCCACTATCTATGATAAATTTAAGAGTAGCAACTTTATTTTGTCATTAGTTGTATGTCAACGTGAGGTGTTGCAATTTAAGTTCCATTTCTAGACTTCGTAATTATCTTGTAAAGATAACTTTAATTAAATATGCTTTATATTTAAAAAAAAAAACAAGCATATACGGCATCGCATTGTGTACACTAATCATTGAGGTTTAAAAAGTACTATAATATGTAAAACTTATTGAAAATTGAAATGCTTAATTCATCGTCAGTAAAATGAAGTGCGTAAACAAAATTTCGTGTAGTTAAAATTTGATGATTTAAAAGTAAAAAAAAAAACTTTACCTAAATTATAAAATCACAGAGCAAATTCACTGTATGTATACTCCACATAAAAATCAGCTTTGCTTGCTGTACTTATTATCCTTCAATAGCTCGCTTCTGGTTCCACATTTTCAATCGACATTAAAGCGTTTAACTAATACCAGAACATCATGAGAAAAGTAGTAGAAACTCTATTCTTATATTAGAGTAACTTTTCATTATAACAGACTATTATTCTGTATTATCGTTTGACTATAATTCATTATAACGCACTAACGAACGCTGGATGCAGGCCGCTCTTGATCGGTAATTTTGAAAATCTTTGGGAGAGGCAGTCCAGCAGTGGACGATATGCGGCTGAAATCAAAGTTTGACGACCTCTGTGGCGTTGTGGTCACCATGCTAGTCCACCACCCCGAGGTTCCAGGTTCGATTTATGGGGCTAGCTCAACCAGTGTAATTTGTCCCTATATATTCAAACAATTTAAAAATTTAAAGTAGTAGGCTATTATGAACACTCACGCGTTGGGAGGCGGCTGAGGCTGAGGCGGCTGAACCGCAGCAACGATGCTGGGTGTAGACACAGATTTTTGTAGCGGCAGTCGTGCCATGAGGCGCGCGCCTTCAGCCGCAGCGGCGTTGGCGCGGAGTGTTGCTGTCACTTTCTCAAAGTCCTTCTGTTGAAAAATAAAACAAATTTGATACAAAACTGAAATAAATATGATAATAATCAATTTAGTTAACATATTTTAGGTACTTCGCCAAGCTTTGTGGAATTGTACACATGAGAACAATGCCTTACCATCTTGAGTGCAATGGACTATTAGAAAGGTTCCATAGAAAATAGTAACGTTTTTCGAAAGAGTGTTTACTAAAATCATGATGAAGATAGTGGATCTTATGCGGCTGAACTAATGATGATGATGATAATAATTTAGTTCTAGAATAGTTAGTCTTTACACAGTTCTTCATGAGATACAGTTTTTAATGGAGATTCTCAGTACAGATTGAAGGGGACTGGAGTCTGAAGAAGGCAGGACCTGTGTCATAGTGGATGTTGACGATGATGAAGATATTATGAGATGTGTACTTACAGCCAGGTCATTATCGTTGAGCGAGTGTGTGGAATGTCGAACTGGCCGTGGCACTTCGCCCTCTGACTCCATTGACGACAGTGACGCGCTGTGTCCATTTAGAGTGCTGTAATAAAGACAAAGTTTAATAACCTAACCGGCCAAGTGCGAGTCGGACTCGCGCACGAAGAATTCCGTTTCATTATCTTTTCGTGCTAAATTTTTATTTTATTCACTTTTTAGTATATTTTGTTAAAGGTCAACAGAAATACATCATCTGTGAAATTTTAAACTGTCTTGCTATCACGGTTCATGAGATACAGCCTGGTGACAGACAAACTGACAGAGTGACGGACGGACAGCGAAGTCTTAGTAATAGGGTCCCGTTTTTACTCTTTGGGTACGAAACCCTAAAAAGAAGAAAAATATTATGTTTTATTTAAAACCATTGAATTGTATTTGAAATGAAAATATCGTTCTGTAGAGAAACGTAGCCTTAAGCTTAATATAAAACAGAAGTTTCTGCCAAAAGTTCTGCAGTTGCGAACAATGCCTGTTCCGTTTTAAAACGTAAATTGGTTAAAAAGTGCCTGTGAATTGTGAATATATAGTTTCTAAATGAAAATGTAATTCTTCATATTACTATCTATCTAATCTTAATGTACCTATTTCTATATAATCTAAATCAAGGCGATGTCAGTCTGAAGGACTTAGTTCTAAATAATGTCAAAGTACGTAATTCGAGGCTATAAGCTCCCAGCCTATTAGATTAGAGCCCTCGCCGCGTATTATTCGATTAATTACGATATAATTTCATATATTTAGATAATTCAAAGCGCTTCATATTAGCTCTGAGCTAGATTATATTATCTACATAGGCATTTGAGGTTAAAATATGATATATAATGTGTTATATAAGTTACGACCTAGCAACTAGAAGGTTATTTAAAAAAACATATATTGATGCTCGGTAGAAATATTCCTTTACTTTAGGGCAATGCATTTAAATATTATTTTTTTTTCACTTTTCTATCATGTACAGTATAGGCATATAAAGTGTACAGAAAATATGGTATTTCACAAGTAATTAAATAAACAGAAACCGTCTTTACATTCTGGATCGATCTAACATTGCTAAGACGCTCGATTTCAAACAAAAAATACTTCATCAGATACACAGACATGTTAAGCTGATAATATGCTGACCTTTTGCATCGAAAGTTAAAAATGACTGCCACTGTTTGCTGTAACAACCGCAACCATGTGAAATGCTTGCCACCTGTCGAATTCTTTTTAAATCAGCCGATTAAGTTTTATCAGGAAATGCTTCAATTGATGTTTAAAAAATTTAAAGTCTTTCATCTTAACCCTTTGTAGCGCAAATTTTTCGATTTTCATAAAACTTACATCATTGGTCAATAATTATCCAAGACGGAAAAAAAAATTTTTTTGCTTTGTTTAACGGCCAAAATTATAAAAAGTTTAGAATTTTCGAAAAATGCCCCTTTATGAAATAAATTTTTTTTTTATTTTCGTTATTTTTATATATAATTTTATAAAAATATGTTTAATTTCCTATTTTATGCAGTTTATTTTGTGTCAATTTGACAATATTCAGTATATAAAATATTTTTTTAAATAAAATTTATTTCGGCTCTATGGTTCGTTTTCGCAAGAAAGTTGACTTGCATAGACAAAAAAAGAAAAAAAAATAAAAGATTTATTGAACCGTTAATTTCTTTTATTAAATACCAAAAGGATATTACAACTGAATTTAAAACATTTGAAAAATATTAAAAGTAATAAAAATAATTAATAAAATAAAAAAAACAGTACGTTGCATATATACAACACGACGCTACAAAGGGTTAATACACACGTTTTAAGATTAAAGACTTTAATTTTTTTTAAGGTTTAGTAAAAATAGTAATTTTATAACTTACCTTCTTTGCCTATGAGGTTCATGAATCCTCGGGCAAGGCTCGAGCGCCGCCCAGGAACTCCGTCGACCTTCATCGCGACGTTCCCCCCACAGGCTCCATTGCCGGGATTCGCCTGTTGATATTACATCTACATCGTTACTATAATGACATGTCCATCTATCTTACATAACATAGCTACGAGGGATGAATATATTATTTAAGAACTATGCTCTTGTCGGTGGAGTATGAATTTTCTTCCATTTTTCTCTCTCGTCCTGTCCCGTCCTTTATCTGCTTTATATAGCTATGCCTCGGGCTTCCTGGTCCTCTTTTCCCTTCTATCTTCCCTTCAATGATGTATATATTATGGATATATTATTATAGTAACGATATTACATGAGCATAAAATCGAAGACGAAATGGGACGACTGCATGTACTAATGAAAAAAAACGGTGTTTATTACCCCTTGCGGCAAATGCGAATTTATCAGAATGCCATTTGGTAAAGGTTGATCTTACCGCTGCCTTTCCTACTCTGGGCGTAGAAGTCCAGATGTGTCGGGGACGAGTAATCCGGCTCGGGAGCGCCGTCCTTGCACAGCGATGGACATGACGTGCTGAGACGACTGCTGCCAGTTGCCTGATGAATCAAATTTGTTTTTGAGTCTTAAAGTCACTTGTAAACGCCCATCAGGCTGAGATAATTCGACGACTATGCCTTCATGGAGGAAGGCAAAAACAAATTCATCAATGTTAAGTAGTTATCAAATAATCAAGTTAGCGTGAGAAAATAATCTATTATTTTCATACCATAATACGAAAACACATTTTCACATAATATGATCTGAGCCATAGACATAGATTTTTTTTTAACTACATCTGAGCCATTATAATTCAATTATCTGAGCAGATTATTAGCATCCTTAATTTTTTTTACCATATCTTGTTTAAATATTTAAAAATGTTCACAAGTTGTTATGCTACACAACTTGTACCTAAACTTTTTTACAAGCTTTATTTAGTTTTATTTGTCCCATTGTCTGTCTGTCTCTCTCTAATGGACACTAATCAAATCTTGCAAGCAGGGACCGGAAAACCCCTTTATTTGATTAAGTCTATTAATGGAGTAACTCCATCATAAGCTTACCCTTTGTTAGAGTTAGCATATCGATTGACTTACCCTAACGTTATGGTAACTCCTTCGAATCAGTTAACTACTGGTAACTGGACTTACCAGTAACCTTAAAGTTCCGATTATACCAGTAAGCATTAGGTTGGTTACCCTTTCCCCCTCTTTGTTCTACAGTCTTGTCTACTACTTCCAAACTCATAGAAACGTCTGTAAACAATGTAATATAAGTCTTATGTGAATGCAATAAGTTTATTTATTGAATGGCCGTTTGGACATGCCACAAAGCCTGCCTTCTTTGTCTAGCCCGATACGTCGTCTCGCTAACCCTATAAACTGTTTGCACAAGCAGTTATGTCTTGTATGCCATTCAAATAAAGATTAAATTGCTTGAGGCCGTATAAATAATATTGATAGGCTAAGCCTATCATAGGGTTTTGCTATATTAGTTAGTGCTTAGTTGAATTAACTGAATCGTATTAGTAAGCCTTTTGTCAGGGTAAGCAAATGATATGGTTACCAAATCATTAGGGTTTACGAAAACTAGTCGATCAAAAACCCGAACGAAAACCCTTTAAAAGGTAAGCGGTTCCGGTCCCTGCTTGCAAGTTAAGTTTGACCTACTTTCCGGTTTCCGATTGAGCTGAAATTTTACACGCTTGAGTATATCGCGCGACAATGCAATATTATGATAACATGGGGCTAATCAGATGATGGAGCTGGAAAGTGGCCATAGGAACTCTGTAATGAAATGACGCTACCCCATCGAGTTTGAGCTCGTTTAATTCACTTGAGGAGCACTTTACTTTAATTTCATTGTAATATATAAAAGCTTGTTTAATTATTATTTTTAATAATTATTTGTTAAAAAAAGGATATATTCACATACCAACAATGGCAGCGGAGCGGCGCGCATGCGCTGCACAACCGCATGAAGCCGTCGTAGCTGCTGCAAGCTGTCATCGAGCACGCCTGGACTGTGAGGCGTCACACTGATGGTTGGCACCTGAGGATATGGAAAATAATAAAAACAAAACAGTAAGTTTAGCCCTGGGCACAGAACTATTGGAAAGCCCGTAGGTAGGCAAAACTGGATTGGTCGGTAGGCACACAGAGATGGCAGCACAAACGACTAGCGACAAGACTAGACACAGCAATACTTTAAAAATAATAATTGCATTTTATCTATTACACAAATAATAGATAAATAATTATGATTATATGGCGCTGGGTAGACATGGTATTACATACAGAACGAACTCTACCACGTTCTTGTCATGTCGAGGATGTTAAGCGGGCACACAAACATAGCGGTGTGCACGGATGTATAGTTTGTAGTAGTAAGCATAAATCCTATTTCGCTTATGTGGTGGTAGGTGAATATACTCTCATACCCTGGGGAACACGGATTCTAAAATTTACAGAATGTATTCTACATATATTGTTCATTCGGCTACTTTGGCTAGATTCCCAAAAAGAGTGTTGGTGTTTTACTCCAAGCCTCGTTTCGTAACAGTGTGTTGCCAATATAAGAGTTGGACAGTCACCTGCGCCCTGGCGGCAGCCATGTTGGATGGCGGCGTGGAGCGGGTCACGTGCTCCGTCACCTCGTCCTCGCTGCTCTCGGAGCTTAGGTCCGAGCCGCCGCCGTCGTCATCTGCAACAATATATGCATTATTTAGTTAAAAGAAACCGATATAGTAGAAAGATATTTTTTATTTATAATTGAAAAGTGTATAGTTTATTTTCATCATCATCAGTTTTTTTGTCTCCATTCAGGAGCACGACCATCGCTGTACAACCAGAGCCTTAACCAGAGCAGCCAGAGGATTTGGCCTATACTCTCCTGGCTGGCCAGACGGGTTGGAGAGGTCTCATTTATATTTATAAGCTTTGTTTAGCTTGTATTTCCTAAGTCGCCTTCTACGACATCCACGGGAGGACTTGGAGTGCCCCTATTCTACTCTGCCGGAAACCACATGGCAACAGCTTATTTTGGTTAGTGTAAATTAGTAAGCTCATTAAAATGGCAGTGGACGGGACACATAGCGCGACGAACGAATGGTCGATGGGCAAAAAGGTTCTCGAACGGCGACCACGTACTGGCAAGCAAAGCGTAGGTCACCCACCCACAAGATGATCTGACGACTTGACCATGTAAGATCGCTGGAAGGCGCTGGATGCAAGCCGCTCTAGATCGGTATTTTTATCTATCCGAGAATTGGTTCTAGTCTACCCTTTGAGTTGCAGAAGTCAGACGGCACTCGCTCTGTATAAAAACCCATAACCTCGTCAAATCACCTAGGTAGCGGACCCCGGGCTTCGAACCGTTACCACTAAGATGCAACCGGGAATACATTTGGATGATGATGATGATAATGATGACTCCTTACAGCTAAAAAATGATGATGATGACTTGGCACTCCTTAAAATTCCTCTTATCTTTAGTGACTCAAAAGAACACATATTCGTACAAACTAAAAACTGAGTAAAGTACCCGTACCCGTAACAGAAAGGCATGTATGAAGAGATTGATGAGTTTAAATAAAGCAAAAAAGGTTTGTCAGGATCGTAGCAAATGGAGGTCCATAGTCTTTGCCTACCCCTGTGGGAAACAGGCGTGATATGTATGTATAAACTGAGGTGAAATTGTAAAATGATTTCAACGCCGCTTTGTTCGCTCGCATTCCCATCTCGGAAACGTCCATTGCCGCGTTTGCCGAACTTTGCACAATGCGCCGCGCATAAACGTATCTCGCCGTTATTGTTGCTTTTAATTAAACTTTTGTGCTAAAATAACAGGTTGAATATAAGTAGGTACTTGTTTATTGTAGTGTTGGCAACTGACACACACAAAATATTCAATGTGTGTTCGAAAAAATAATTTATTGGGGGCTACCTTATCCTTTTAGGTTTGCTTGGCTTGATATACATGGTTGCAGTATCATTATCACTTTGTTTACAATTATAATTTTTAAACCGACTTCGAAAACGGAGGATTTTTTTGTATGTTACGCGATGTCTTCGCCACTTGTGAACCGATTTTGATGATTCTCTTTTTTTATTTAAAATCCTTTAATACTAAGTTGGTCCAATATTAATTTGGTGAATATATGATGAAGAACGTTTGAGATATGGAAGAAAGTCCTAAAATAAAATGAAGACGGTGTTTCTTTTTTGATAATTTTTTACTAAATATTGCTACCCATTTAGGCCCCGTATTTGAGCAAAGACCTCCCCTTGTTGTTTCCAGCAACTTCCAATATCCAACAATGTTCACTTTCGAATGAGGGCGCTACTTGAACGAACTCTTCATCTATGGAACTTCAATGAAACAGTCAATAAAACCGCCGGCAGTGATCAGCCAGGCCGGATATTGGCGAGGGCCGGATAAACGGAAGCGGCCGGATGATATGGCAGCTGGATTGGCGAGATTGCAGTTTCAAAGCGGTGATATAAGTGCAAAATTTTTTTTACTTCGTATATCTTAGAGGAAGTTTGAAAATTGCTCTAATAGTGAACAAGTTAAAAAGCCATCGATTCACGTGATATGGCTACGCCATGAGGAGAGATGCCGAACATCTTTCTAAGAGGATGGTCCATTTGGAGATAGAGGGCTGCAGAGGGATAGGAAGACCGAGAAAGACGTGGAAAGAATGTGTCAGGACAGATATGAAGGGGCTAGTGCAAATATGATGAAGGACAGAAAGAAGTAAAAAAAGTTGACATACAGAGCCGACCCCAAATAGGGAAATGGCGAGGAAAATTATGATGATATCTTAGGGTCACACTTCGCGACAATAAGTGCCCAATTGTTTTGTCCGAGGAAGTTTTAAAGTGAGACCACTGTCCGACAAGCGGGAAGAGGCACGCCTTCGATGGTACGGTCGCGTCATGAGGAGACCAACCGATCACATGACCAGGACATCACATCACATGATGAATGACAGAAAGTGGACTTGAAGTCGTTCCCAAGACGCCCCGGCGGCAGGCCTTGATTAAGATGGATGGATGTCTGTAGTAAATAAGGACCTAAAGAACGCCAACATAGAACCAGTGACGACCAAAAAGAGATCTCTTTGGAGAAGATTAGGAGAGCCAACCCACACTAGAAATGGGATAAGGCCGGAGGAAGAAGAAGAATATATCTTAGGGTGATATTTCAATATTGCTGTTGCTGACTGATTCATGTCAAAGTTACGCTTTGCGCCCTCTACAACCTCGTTCTACCACTCGTTTCGTATATGTGTGTTAATGGCCAACACTTGTGTCCACTCTCCAAGCTGCCAAACGTAATGAGACATATAATAGACTACCATCTATTGATGAGCAAGGATTTGACTTGCCTATATGAAGCGCGGCAGGCAAGCTCGAGATATTTTATCTATTGGACTGCCTGGATTTGCTTAATTTCCGTAAGCGCTAATGCTAGTAATGCTTATTAATTAATTAATCCACCGGTTGCCTGAAAGAGATCGCTTTAAGCGATAAGACCGCCCATTGTACTCATTTAATGTAAAATTATTTATTTGTGTTACATTTACTTTTGGTGTACAATAAAGAATTACTTAACTATCTATCTTATTTACTTTGAGCACACTGCAATCAATACTTGGTGGAAAAACAGGACCGACTGTGCGTCTGCGCAGTAAAAGTTCGATCCTCGTTGAACAAGGATCCTCGTCGCAAGCATCCACTGCGGGACTTGACGCTGCGTATCTTTGTCAATTTTTAATTTTTTGTAAATTTTAAGAATATCGTTTTATTATTTTTGAAATTACAATTATACTTTTTTGACCCTGTCGTCACACCTATCGTCATTTTTTCTTTCGAATGTGAATAACGATGTTAATAGATGACAGTTACTGAGCTACGTCCGTCAGATGCCTTTAAGTAGGTCGAAAAATCTGACAATAACGTTAGCTATAAAACACAAGATAAGAAAGAAGAAGACTTATTTACCTGTCTTTCAATAAGTGTCAGATAACTAATACCTATCTATAAATATCTAGGAGTAGCCGAATACGGATGAGCCCCGCTCTGTAATCCCTCATATTCGCAGCGATACGGATTACTGTAGACGTGGCCTTTAGGAAATTGCAGCGCTAAATCTCCGGAAAGTAACTTTTAAAATTGCATCTTTAAATCTCGGAAGGTAACTTTTAAAATTGCATCTTTAAGACGATACCACAAAATTCATGTACCTCATTTGTGGGCGGAGCTAGACGTATCGTGTCGATTGCGCGAGGGGGCGCTTTCCTTGATATTATTTTTACGCGCACTCCCGAGAACATGTTCATGAACTCGGGAGCTTAGAACGTATGGAGATAGCAGATAGATATGTTTACAATAATATTTTTAATTCAGTAGATACAAATATGTTAAAAGAGGTGATTCGGTCCATCATTTTGAACAACTTCTAGCCAGGGACGTGCATTACCGATTATTGCAGGATAGACTAATTGTGGGGCCTTTGCCCAGCAGTGGGACAAAAAAAAACTCTCTGACTGAACTGACCCTATTAGTGTGTTTACATCCCGAGAGCCACATAAACGCGTCATATTGATTAATACTATTAAATGTTCTTTTTAGCTTACCGCTTGTTTGAATGAAATCCAAAATAGGCTGGCATCGGCTATTTATGATTATTGCTCTTTTGTCCTCAAAATTTAGCAATCAAACACCTGGCGCACAACTTTTACATGAAAAACTTTCCATTGCATAATATGTTCAATGCATATAAAGCGGTAACAAAGTTTTTCTCCTAATTTCATTATTTAATATCGCAAACAAAGTTCAGATTCAGAGCAGATCGTAATCATTTGTATGTAATGCAACCTGTGAATGCAACAATGCAAATAATTATCATTGGACAAGAAAAAATATCAAATATATACGACTAACGCAAAAGTTTACGTAATTTCATTTTATCCTCGAACATCTTTCGCGTATTTAAATTGGTAGCGTAACACAAGCGAGGACCAATAACTTTCTATTTTTCATCACGGAATGCATTCGGGAACAAATAAAAAGGCTCGAAATCGATATCATTCCTTATTGGTCAAAAGTGAAAAGAGATAAAAAACGTTGATTATTGAGATAGCACTAGCTTAAAGATAAGGGCAATTTTTGAAAATAAGTGTTTCACTAACCTAATGGTTTTTTCCATACAAAAATTAGCTTTGTTTATGACTGACGCATTTTAAAAATGGCATGCATTAGCTCTTGTCTTAGATATTGGTTATGTGTGCGGAAATTTCGCGTGTGTGTGCGTCGATGAAATACGTAGACGATCACACTACAGACGCAAATTCCTATCAGTGTACTGTGAATGTGTGTAAATCGAGACACTATGGAGAATTGTCTTCTAGGTAGCTGCCTAGAGTACTGCGTATATATATACGTATACCTACCCTAAGTAAGCGAGTACGTAGCCAGCATATTGCGCGATGGACAGGAAAGCGCGCGTTTATTTGAAAATAGGGCCTATTATAATTTATTTTTAAATAAAAAAATGCGCATATATTAGGGAATCTCCGGGTAGCCAATGTCTTTGTGTCTCTATGGAAAGCACGTGCCTGCTTCTAGCAGTACATGTATATTGAAATACGAAAAAAATAACGTTCTCAAACAAATCGAAGTAGTCACGTCATCTAGTTACTATGATCTTTATGTATGGTATTTTTTTCATACAATAAAGTTAACAACTTTTATGTTACTTTCGCCAAGAAATCAAAAGACAAAATCTATCTATATCTATATCTATACATATATAATAATAAAACAGTAAAAAAAGTGTGTCTGTACATTAAATATATTTCCAAAATATTGGGGGCGATGGAGACGTAATAGAGTAAGAATTTAAAAAAAAATCTGTCTGTTTGTCTGTTTATATGTTTGTCTGTTTGTACACGCTAATCTCCGGAAATACTGGACGGATTCGAACGAAACTTTTTTTGTTATATAGCTATTAAGCCTGGGCAACATATAGGGTATAAATGATTTTGGGAAATGGAACGCCTGATGCAGAACCATAATGGTCCAGCTAAACTATAAGAGATATAAAAATGCCGCCTTAATAAAAGTTGTTTAGCCTGATGAGCATTTTCCAGAGACATAAAGTCCACGCGAACGAAGTCGCGGGTAGTATATAAATATAGTTACAAATTGACCGGTCGGCTGATCAGAAAATATTGTTTTTATATATTTCGATACAATAATAAGGTCTTTGGGGAAAGTTGCACACATTAAAACATAGGTATGGAATATGTAAAAGAAAAATATTCAGTATAAATCGGTAAATAGTTTCAATGTATTTTTAAATATATATCGGTGTACAAAATAAAAATATAAAACAATTTTTCATAGATATATTGCTAAACATATACAATAAAAATAGCATAATAACAATAATAATTAATATTTCTCTCAAGAGTCTCTTTCACCAGCAACCATCCAGTATAACATCAATTATGGCATTGCCATTTTTATCTATTTTACCCTCTTCAATCGCGGCAGCTTTTTCTCTTTCTCCAGCTTTTTTCATTTCGTCCTAAGCTGTGGTCCCCCAGTTTTCGCATATTTTGTCATGTGCACGGTTGTAAATGCGCTCAGACATAATTGGTATATCTAAGGAGGCAGGCACTAATTTGTTTGAGTTGGGGGTGACCACAACCTGCTACCATAGCTCCTGCTACTCCATCTTTATTAACATCCTCCAATATATTCTTTATTGTAAATTGTTCGTTGCAAATGGAGCATGATAAAAAGCAATTCGATGTTATTCCCTTACATTTTTCTGATACAATATTGATGGTATTTAACCCACAATCACAAAGCGACTGGTGGCTATTTTCTTTAATTCTTTAAAGAAGTACTTGATGTTTACTATACGATGTCCAGAAATATTTTCATTAAATTCATCCTGAAATAAATACCATATTGTAATTTTTATTACATGCTATTAGGTATACATATGCAAAACTATATAGATAAAGGTAATTTCAGACCGCAATACTGAAAGAACTTCGATGTCACAGACAAACAGACATCGGCATCAAACTTATAACACCCCTCTTACTGTCTGTCTGTCCGTCCGTCCGTCTATCTGCGACCAGACGAAATGCCCGTTTACGAGATTAAAAAATAACTTAAAATATTGTCATATTTGAAAGTATGTATTCTATTAAGTTCTATTTAAAATACACACCTTTCCATTCCACCTGTAGTGATCCTGACGAAATATTTTGATTGTCCAGATCCATAATTTGTAAATCCGACTCCATATCAATTACACCTCCTTGTTCTTCTTGCGGCGGCGTCGACGCGGACAAAGAGTCATCAAACTCTGATAAAAGAGGATTTTTTTTGGCCTGAAAACAGTAGTACTTTTATATTAGCGGATTTACTTCGAAGTTATTCGGTAGGTGCATATTATCCAAAATGTTAGTTGGGTAGAATAAGTTGTAACTTGTAACAGTAGAATAAGACAAAAAGGTAGATACGTATGAAAATAGCATAAGTAGGTAATTATGGTTTAAAAGTAGGACAGTACGGTGCCATCTCAGTATGATACAACTTATACCTAGTAGGTACCTATATTTTGACTAGTCAGTAAGATTGGTAGGCACTTATTGACATACCTACTCCCTTTCTTACAAACTTTACATATTTTATCAATATAAGCCACTTATTTAGAAACATTGAGGTAGGTAAGTACTTACCATCTATTAAATTTTTGTCTCATCAGGCTTGCTTTTTCCTTGAGAAATCAGGAATGTTCCCGTTTTCTATTTTACCTATTATTATTATACTTATGTACACAATCACAATGTAAAACAGTAAGTGAAAATAGGGTTCTATTTTCACAGACCAAAAAGTGCGGCTCGGATTAGTCTGTCGTCTGCGTTGGGCCTAAAACTTAATTTTTACAAATAAAAGATCGATCATTCGAAACGTTGGGATGTGCGGACAACTGGCACAGGTCTTACGTCCAAGGAATCCATACGCAGACTGAGCAAGAGATAGCGCTCGGCGAGTTGACGCGCGTGGGGCCGAGAGAGGTATACGGTGGGTGTGTTCAATTGGGGTTCCAATCCACACGAACGAATAGGTCGTTACCGCCAAAACCTTTATTAATAATTTACAGCAAAATTAAATGATCAATCAAAATTTCATCTTGTTATTATTAAAAATGTCTGAAAATCTTACTTATAGTTCAAACGGTTTCTTTTAAGTCGTCCTATTCGAGCGATAATATTGACAAGTTTGCTAAGTAAGACCATATTTCGAAAAATATTTCTATCGAGATTTTTCTTTTCAATCATGTTTTCATCTTATCAATAAACTAAGAAAAGAGTAAAAAATCATATCCTTAAATTTCAAATTTATATTTCAAATACTTTGCGAGATAAATTACACTCAACACAACCTTTTTTGCGGAGGTATCGTCTTAAATCTCGGAAAGTGGACTTGAAGTCGTTCCCAAGACGCCCCGGCGGCAGGCCTTGATTAAGATGGATGTCTGTAGGAAATAAGGACCCAAAGAATGCCAACATAGAACCAGTGACGACCATATTAACTTCCGGTCGCTTCTTAAATTTTTCAATTTATGCAGATAAAAAATTACGCGTTTATCTTTAACGGTTGTCATAGCCTAAAGTAATTCACAGACCACGTTTAGCAATTCGGAAAGCAGAAGAAATTTAAAAAATATGTATGAAAAATAAACTAAAACAGCGAATGGAACACCAAAAGACTGAAGGAATTTAGAAACGAAAGAAAGAGAGACAGGCCCTTGTCTAACATTGGATTAACAGAAATGGCTCGTAATATAAATAAATATATAGGGATAAATTACACTGATTGAGCTAGCCCTAAAGTAAGTTCGAGACTTGTGTTTGGGATACTAACTCAAGGATACTATATTTTATACGTGGGGCGCACTATAAGTTTCCGGAATGAATATGAAAAAATACTATTAAAGGTACAAAATTAATTTATTGTTTTTCAAAATAATCTCCCTTGGCGTCTATGCACTTTTTCATTCGATGAAACCAGTTTTGAAAACTTTTGTGCCACTCCTCTGTGGTGACCTCTGAAACGTGTTTTTCATACTCCTCGACAGCCTCTTCTGGTGATGAAAATCGTTGACCGCGTAATTGGTTCTTAATTTTTGGGAACAGAAAAAAGTCACAAGGTGCCCGGTCGGGACTGTATGCAGGATGACTCATGAGTTCTACATTTTTCGCCTTCAAAAAATCGTTTGTCTGTCTGGCCGTGTGAGAACTAGCATTGTCGTGGTGCAGGATGATACGGCGTTTACGGTTAATTTTATGGAGTTCGTCAATAACTTCCGGCAAACAAATGGTCGTGTACCAGTCACTATTCACTGTACGACGATTCTCTAAAGCAACAGTAGCCACGTGTCCAGTTTTATTAAAAAAAGAAGCAATCATCCGCTTAGATGCACTTTTCACGCGCGCCACTTTGGTTGGTTTCGGCTCATCTTGAAAGACCCATACGCTCGATGGCTGCTTTGTTTTGGGATCGTAGCAATAAATCCATGTTTCGTCACCTGTTACTATGTCCCACACCAAATTTGACGCACCTTCGTTGAATCTGGTAAGCATGGCACTGCACCAAGTGACGCGGTCCGTTTTTTGAGCCTCGGTCAAGTTGTGTGGGATCCACCGCGAGCACAGCTTTCTCACACCCAAATGTTTGTGTAGGATTAATTGTATTTGACTCATGCCTATTTCTAAGGATCCGCGAATTTCATGGTAGGTCACATGCCTGTCTGTTTCAATCATACGGCGCACAGCATCGATGTTTTTGTTGGTCACAGCGGTGGACGGCCGACCATCGCGAGATTCGTCACTGAGATTGATACGACCACGCTTGAATTCTGCAAACCAGCTATAAACAATTGTCTTGCATGGTGCTTCATTGCCAAAAGCTGTTTCAAGCCGAGCGATGCTCTGTTGAGCTGTCAAATTACACTTAAAATCGTAGAAAATTATACTACGAAAATTTTCCCGAGTTAAATCCATGTTGATGCAGACACACAATTTTTTAAATGGCGCCACAAGGTAAAAACAAAAGACAGTCAGATGAAACAAACTGCATTCTACAGCCAAAGAGTTCTATTTTCAAATGTTGCAATAAATTTTTAAATATTGTTTATGTAAGTGGCCAGTTCCGGAAACTTACAGTGCGCCCTATGTAATAAATACATATATAGATAAACCCCAAGGCCTAGGACAATTTGAAAAAGGTCATTTCCTAACTTGCCCTGACCGGGGATCGTACCCGGAACTTTTGGTTGGCGGACTAGCATGGTGATCACTACGCCACAGAGGTCGTCAAACTTCAAATATACCTTTACAATGTGTAATAATGTCATACAGTAAAAAAAAATTGAAATTAGTTGACATCACAGACCTGAATAGCTGATATTATAGAAAAGACGGAAATATAAAAGCTCCATTTTCAACTGTACCATCAGGGACCGGATTAGCAGCTAATTTTTAAAACCCCTTTAAGTGGTCATCCTTACGATAGGCTTACCCTCACGTTTATGTTAGCCTGTAAAAAGCTTATCCAGCGAAAGGCTTACCGTATCCCCTATAGGGTAACCCTATCCTTATGATAGGCTAAGCGTTTACCAAATCATTGGAAGGGGTAATTTTTTCCGCTTTATTGAAAGGGTTTTTCCCCCCACGTATCCCCCCCGCCCCGTGGCCGCCATGGAAAGCGCTTCTTAAAGGGTTAGCCTATGAGATATGGTTACCCTATGAGAAATGGTTTTTGAAAGGGTAACGTAACGTGCATGTTTTAACGACTTATTTAAAGGGAAACCCTTTTAAAGGCTTTCCATATGATACGGTTAGTCGATCGAAAGGGTTACTCAGCGATAGGGGTTTTTAATCCAATAAAAATATTCAAGCCTATCAATTAGCCGCTAAAAACTCACGTTAGGGAAAGCGCTTCCTGTCCCTGTGTACCATTATAAGTATCCTTTGTCTTAGGTACATTTTTCCTTTAATAATTTACATTTACTGAGGCATCCTCCAATAACCAGCTAAGTACTAGTCAGACTTGCGCACAAAAGGTTCCATTATCTATAAAAAATCTCGTTTGTTGTATGAGTGCCCCACTTAAATATTAATTTTATACTATTTTTAGTATTTGTTGTTATACCGGCAATAGAAATACATCATCTGTGAAAATTTCAACCGTCTAGCTATCACAGTTCATTGGATACAGCCTGGTGACAAAAGGACAGACAGACAGACAGCAGAGTCTTAGTAATAGGGATCCGTTTTTACCCATTGGGTACGGTACCCTAAAAACTATTAAACGACCTCCAGACAAACCACACATGGAGGAAACAGACGGGCCGCCGCGACCCGTATCCACATTCAGGTCAAGGCTGCAACTTTAGCAAACCATTCAGCGTAGACCCCCGGGATGTGGCGATAGTTGAAACGACATAAAAAGGGTACAGAAGTGAATGTGTGTATTAAAATTACTTTGTTTACCTCTTGTCACAAAATAAAAACAGATTTTGGATCCAAGATGACCGCCCGCATACATATTTTGATGTTACTTTTACTAACTGTAGTTTTTACCCATTTTCTGAACTGGAAACATGTCTTAACCTACCGCACGAAAAACCGCGGGCTGCTTGCAGCCCGAGCAACGCCCGAAAAGCTAGTATAAGTATAAACGTACAGAACCACCCTCCCCTGTATGATGACATTATTGAGTGTCCTCCGCAAATCGATATTATAAGGCGAATACCGTGCAGAAATAGTCATTTGAAATATATTTTTTAATCGTAAATATGGTAGATAATAAAGTAATTAATATTATTTAATTTTTTGGGCGTTACCTGTGGGCTTTACAATAGGAAGCCCATTCAAATACAGGGTGGCCAAATAACAGGTATACACTTTAGTTTTGTATTTTTATTCTATGAAATATAAAATATATCAAGTATTCCTTGTTAAATATAATATTTAGGGCCGGCAGTTAAACATGGAAAATAATGTCAGACATATCCACCTCTAGCAGCATCACAGATGTGAACCCTTTTCATCGCGTTTTTCGTCACATTTTCACACATTTCCTACGTTATCTCAGTGACTGTGTCTCGAATATTTTGATTTAATTGCTGAAGGTTCATTGGCCTGTTAGCATAGACACGTCCCTTTAGATAGCCCCACAGAAAAAAGTCAGGAGCTGTTAAATCAGGCGATTTTGGGGACCAATCAATGTCACCGTTTCCATACCGTTTACACAAAGTAATATTCATGCAACAACTGTCATATTTACCGCCAAAACAAAATGGCGGCAAAAAAAAGTTGTATACCTCCAAGTTGGCCACCCTGTATTTTATGAATCGCCACATTGGAAATATCATTCGAAGTTCGTGTTGCTTTAACGATGTTCTGCTAAAAGTGCCGACTTTCTAAACATCTTTTTAAACTAGACGGTTTAACATAATAATAACTAACACGTTAATAAAATAAATAAAAGAGCTAGTATTTATTTAAACGTAAAAGCTGCTAATTCCATACTATTTTTATTTTGTAACAAAACAATGTACATTAGAAGTCCTGTCGGATGGCTCTTCATATTCAAAAACACCCTTGGCCTGATGTCATCCTATCTCGTAGAAATGATATGGAGACGACCTCGGCCGCGGTTTGGACACCTGAGCCTTCCACACAATGTTCCGGAAATGGTCGCTATTTGTAACAGCCTTTTACATGTTATTTTGCTACATAAAATAATTGTAAAGTACTTTTTTATTTTGGATGGTTAACAGTAGCATATCTTATCGCAGATGGGAAATAAAGCGCCTATTGCTGATTTCTTTAAGTGATAACCACTCTTTAATCCCCGTGATTCCTTTCCAAAGCCGTTCATGATGATGACATAATGATGTCTCAAAAATGCCTTTTTATTATTATGGCATAAAATTAATTATTGATTAGTATTTTCTAGACTATATAACCGATGATATAAGTACCGAATAAAAAGCAATAACTAAAACAGCATTTGGACAAGCGATCTGCGATACTGATCAACCGCTAAATGTTCAAAAACTCTTACAGAACAAGGGTGGATATGAACAAAAAAGCAGTCATGCGCCATAGCAATACCATTATTACACGGACGAGTACGAGGATGGAACAAGTAGACGTGAAATTATCACGTTTTTATCCCCAACGGGGCAGACAGAACGTTTGGGTCTAGCGGCTCAACAGACAAGAGCCCTAGGCCGCAATACTCAAAGGCCACTTTTAGTTTAGAGGCTGCCCTCTAGACGCCTTTGTTCAATCATGGGACACTGTGGTCTAGCTAATAAATCAATAACCGGCTAAGTGTGTGTCGGGCCACGCGCAGTGTAGGGTTCCATAGTTGCAAATACCGACTTTGAGTTAATGTCCGGTTTATCGACTAAAAACGTGTTACAAACGAGTTCTGCTGAATTTTTATGTAATTTTCATTTCCCGAGTAGTAAGTTGACTATAACTCTTTAAATGTTAACCAATATTAAGCTCAGATTGTTTAAAGGAAAACTTTGTTAGTTTTGCCGAGAATTTTCACGTTTCCATATACAACAGTTTAGCTAATAGAAGGGGGGAAGCAAACGTTTGTCTAAATTAAATATGGTGTTCACAAAAAAAAACTTATTTCACCCCTTTGTCGGCGTGATTGATATACATACATATCCGTGTCAAATTACAGCTTCTTTAGTACTAATAGTCTCTAACCCTAAAAAAAGTTCCTCCAGTTCCATTATTCAAAATTCGACAGAAAAATTATGATTATGGTCCCAATACTATTATTGTGTTTTCACAGTAAGTGAATTATTATGTATTTCTTATGAGAAATAAAGTTATTCTAAACCGAGTACCGTGCAAGAAAATATAATGCGTCCCCGTTCAAAGGGAAGATGGTTGTGAAGCAACGTCAAACTACGAAAATAGCCATGAGATGATGAGTTAACAATAGACTACTGCTATTGAACACTATGAAGATGTCCGAAGGAGGAACTATTGTCCAAAATGTCATCTGTCCGTCAGCTCGCACCTTTGTCGGGCAAAGCAGAAACAATTCACAATCGAATAGCTATGTTTACTTTTAAAATATTTCAGGAAAAACATTTGTGTCAGCATCGATTGTTCTAAGGGAAGTCAAAGTGTTGAAGGTAAATAAAAAAATAAATTTAAGTTATGATGTAATCATCGCATAGTGTAATCGCCTAGAAACGCGAAGAAACTAGAGCTAAAGTCAAGAAAGCGTACCAAAGTAGATTAGTTTTAGGCCTCATTTTACGGTTCAAAATTTCAGATCAAAAACGTCAAACCTTTTTTGATCTGAAAATGAGGCAAGAGTATCATAGTGGCGTCTATTTCCTACGAAAGTTTTAGTTAGGCGTTTAAATACAGTTTTGTTAGTAGTGTTTTAAATATATGTAAAAACCAACAAACAATACGTGTTCTACAACCGCAGAACGCGTGTTGCGTGGGAAAATAATATAATCGAGATATCAAACACACTGATATGATCGAACGTGTCGTTATCTAACAATCTGAGGCAATATCTGATTTTTAGTTGAAGGGGCTGATGCAATGCTTCGTCGATTCTAAGGAAACGCATATAACATACATAATATCACGTCTTCATCCTTTATGGAGTAGAAAAAGCCTAGGGCCATAAGTCAATACCATATTTAACGTGGATGGGTGATAGAAAGGCGAATTAATATAGCCGCATCGGCGACTTTATCGCACGTTTTGCCTCCGAACTAGCCTATAGGATTAACGTATAACTTTTATTTAAAAAAATAAACAAAAATGCCATTAAAAAAACGGTTCAAAAAGCGATATTCACTATAAACTGATCGATCATAATTAAAACACAAAAATACACCAATATTTAGTACTCAAAGTATATAACATACATACATAAAATCATGTCTTTAAAAAGCCTATGGCCATTTGGCCATAAGTAAAAGCCATAATGTAGTTAACGTGGATGGGTGGTAGAACGCATCGGCGACTCTATCGGTGTATCGCCTAAACTATAATGAAAGATTAACGAATAATTTTTATTAAAAATATTAAACACTAATGCCATTAAATTTAAAAAATTAAAAAGCGATATTCACTATAAACAGGTCGATAATAATTAAAACACAAAAATACGTCAATACTTAGTACTCGTAAACGATAACGTATGGCTTCACATGGCGAGTTAATGAGGCAGAAACATTCACTCGACACGGCCGCGATAAACGTTCCGGTAACACGAGGATAGGATTCCTCCATCCTAAAAATAGACCCCTTTTGAAAAAAAGTTGTAGTGCCTTTTGATGCTATTTGCCCTCATTGGCCAAAATATCGAGTGACTGCTGAAGTCAGGGCTACTAGTAGTTAAAAATATGTTTTAATTAAAACTACATTGTTCTGCTAATTTGAATGAAAGTTTGGTATATAATATACAAATTGAAAGTAGCAAAACTGGTTCAGCTATCACTTTTTTTAGTGTAGGTATTTATTCCGTGCAGTTTTAAGTAATATCTGTCTCCTTTCATTTGATTATACTTGTGATAAATGCAGACTAACGTTTGGTTTAATCTATTATGCCCTGTTAACAATATTTCGTGGAAGAGACATAATATACCCGTAATAAATCGAACCACGGGTTAAACTACATAACTTTAGAATAATAGAATTTAAATAACAGTAAAACAAATAAAAATTAAGCATTTCCATACTAAAGTGTGCAACCGCCGCCCGGGCAATTTGTATGGGAATATCGATTTTTTTTTAGTTTTTTTTTAAACTTTTATATATTATTATGCTATAATAATCTAGTACAGCCCGTGGTTTGATTTATTTCGAGTATGTCTCTTCCACAATGTATTAGTCGACATCGTTCGATTGTTTTTTGTTGTAAGTATGAACATATCCTTACGCAACGTTATCCCGTTTTATCGCGAAATACACCACTAATGGTCATAATGTTTAATATACGCCTCGTAAAGCGATTATTGGACATAAACATAAATAAGGTGAAATGTCAGAAGTCGGCTCTATGGCGTCATAATTTAATACCACAAAATATGTACGTTGTACGGGTATACCTACTACATGTACATGTACATGTAGGAATTGAATCAGTTTATGTTTAGGCACCTATCTATTATATATCGCCGTGTGTCGTGTCTCCGGGTAGAACAGGGCCACTCCAAGTCCTCCCGTGGATGTCGTAGAAGGCGACTTAGGAAGTACAAGCTAAACAAAGCTTATAAACATAAAGGAGACCTCTCCATCTCGTCTGGCCAGCGAGGAGAGTGTAGGTCAAGTCCTCTGGCTGCTCTGGCCTAGTATGGCTCTGGTAATACAGAGAGGGTGCTCCTGCAGTGGAGACAAAAACACCTGACGATGATGTCTAGGCACTGGCTGTACGTCTGTGAGGCAGACATAGGGATGTGAACTGAGTAAAAAATATTTTATTTAATCCGTCAATAAGATTATCCAAAAAATAATGGACCCATATTTTTTCGTTTGGCAAAATGGTAAAATTTACAAAAATACAGCGCATCGAAGTTTCGAAATGGGGGTGAAAATCGTACCTAATCGTGACGTCACGCGAAATTTAAATGCGCTGTATCTTCTTCATTATTTCCTAATCGGAAAAATACGTATACCAAACCTTTTAATAATTTACCCAATGAAGACCTAATGAGCTAAAGTAAATTTCTAGTCCACATCCGTATTTCGATGTCAGAAACATTGTCGCTGTGTAAAAATAGACGATGCCTGTAAATGAAAAAATAATGAAAGCAGGAAAATTATGACGTCCATCATAAAAGATCACAGCTTTTACGGTGCAAATATAAAACTAAGTGGTATTTGATTGAGCTCTAATGTGGTTACGGCCAAATCGCTGCCAGCCAAAACCGTTTTGTCAGCGGCCAGTAACATTTTACGACTCGAATTTTACTTTCCGAACGATGTAATTCGCAATTTGTAGACGGTAAAAAAGCTGTTCTTTTTTTAAATATCAATTTGATAATGGCCGATTTATGGTTTGTTAATTTTTTATGGGTTTAGCACACAATCCGACTGAAGAAATGTATACCTATGTAAGAAAGTGATTTTCTTAATTGGCGCCCAACATGTGATAAAGTCGAAATAAGAAAACTTTATATCCATGTAAAAGGTACCTAATTACATAACAGAGCATGTGTTGTGTTTTACATTTATGATAACTATGTACATTATTTCCAGATTAATATGTTATTACGTTTAAAATGGAATGTTTTAGTAAAATAATTAAAATAAGGATAACTTGCAATCATAAATAAATCAATCCAGTATTTTCAGCGATATATAATATGGAGATAACTAACGTAACTAGTATATGTACTGATATCCTGCAAATGCTATATATATTTTTCATGAAACTGGTTTCACGGATATTCCTGTGATCTCGGGGTCTAAAAATCATTAATTCTTAAAGTACTTTTAAGAACGTCGCATTACGTAATACAGACATTAAAATGGGACGCAACAAGTAAGTGAATGCTACAAGTATTCCATACATACCTGTGAAGAAACCGCGCCGCTACATCTTGACGCCACTAATTTAAGAAATAATACTGGCCACAAAAACACTAAACACGTTTTTTATTTACGATACAAAACTCATTACATACTTGAACGGAAAATAATAAATTAAAAAAAAAAACAAATCGATATTTTAACTTTAGAACACTATTGTCAGTTTGTTTTAATTGGAAAGAATGTCATTTTATGGTGTAGTTTTTCACGAGCGCGGGTTTTAAGAATATTTAGCTACGGCGTGCAAAATTGGCGAAAATCACGTATTATTTTGACAGGGCCAGCCCGTAAGGGAGCAGCCTTGCCTTTGTACGGGCTAGGGGGAGGGCGCCTGCGCGAAATCGATCCGCTGAAGCCTTCCACGGAGGCTGAAACAACACATTCACAGGTGCACACTACTTTAGTTGTGCATTCGGCTAATTTGTGTGCTGTGCATCTGTTGCTTCCCCAGCTAAGTGAATGTGCCGAGTACATCTTTGAAATTAAATATGCAATAAAAATGAGCAATGTTTTTATTTTTTTTTTAATTTAAAACCCGCCGATTATGAACATTATTTAGGAAATTTGCAAATCGTTTGAAAGCAGGATTACTAACCCCTTTTCCAGCGAGTAACAGGCTATATTACGTCCTACAAAGAGTCTTTTGACAAACGAATTAACATCGTAAGCTAGTCCCATACAGTACTATAAGAACTACTGTTGAAACTTGGTAAGAAGATGTATTCTGTGACCCGCATTAAGATTTTCACAACAGAAAAAAAAAATCAAAAAAAATTGGGGTTTCCTGATACTTAAGACTTAGAACGGAAACTCAAAAAAAAAACATTTTCATTAAACCTATGCGTGTGAGGTATCTATGGATAGGTCTTCAAAAATGATATTAAGGTTTCCAATATTTTTTTTTAACTGAATAGTTTGCGTGAGAGACACTTCCAAAGCGGAAAAATGTGTATGTGTCGTCCCCCTGTAATTTCTAAAATAAGAGAATGATAAAACTAAAAAAGAAATTTATTGGTTTGAACAAGATCTAGTAAGTAGTTTTTTTAATACCAGTTACTAGATCTCGTTCAAACCAAGATGTAAGTTTGACGCTAATGCCTGTCGGTTTGTCTGCTGTCTCTCTGTCTGTCTGTCTGTATGTCTATGGCATTGTAGCTCTCGAACGGATGGACTATTTCAATGCGGTATTTTACGTGAAAGCAAGTTCCCTTGCTGTGGTTTTTAGCTATTTTTTGATGTAAATCGCTTAAGTCGTTAAAAAGTTATTGGGGGTTAACGCTTGAAAGTCGGGGTTTTTTAATTCACACATCACATTCAAATAATAGATGGCGCTACGGATATCAATTTCACTTAACAACTAGAAGCGAGTCGTCAGGGAATTTTTTAATTTGCCTGGCAAGATAACCTGTCATCTGTGAGCACCGGAATCCGGTCGACATGCATTGTTTTACTATTGTGTCTGGTGTTGCACACACAAAAGGTTATCTTGTTTCTGCCAAAAATCCGCGTCTCTCCCATACAATGACACCAAAAAGAGCTTAGCTCCTAAATTTTTCTCTTAAGGTGAATGCAAAGGGCTCTTCATTAAACTTTTTCCGCTAGATGGCGTTGATTTCAATATTTTCAGGTTTTTCTAAAATTCTAGCGTAATGGATTACTAGTAGGCAAACATTTTTGATCGGCGAGCCTGTAACATACTCTTTTATTTATTTTATGGCATGCTATTATTTTTCAGTCAATGTATTCAGAAAAATGCTCCAAAATAAAATCTGTCATTTTGTCTCGTATCTCTACACTCACTCACACTACGACAGGAGCTTCAAAAAGCATGAAGATGGCGTATGGCGTTGTTATAGATTTGAGTATCGCCACTAGATGGCACTTTTTAGAAAAAACAACTGGATAGCGCTTATTTTCAGTTATTTTTTCAAACAGCCGAAAATCATTTTAAACACGGCCGGCGATCAAAAAATGATCTCAGATTGCATATTTATCAACCACAGCTTTGACTCGTATAGCTAATCAAGCTTTGTATCGGGCCGGGGCACTCTTTGGTGGAAGGAAAACCCAGCGCGCAACAAACGTCGTCATAATGTACATGCATTGTAGATTTTTATTTTTTTAAATAAAACTAAATCGTACACATTGTTGAATTTTCTTTTTATTGAAGTTTAATTTTTATTACTGAAATAAAAAACAATTCATACAGAAATAATGATAAGTACATAATGATAGTGATTTCTTGCCGAGATAAATTGCTAAATATTGTAGTCATTATTCTGTGCACGATGACTAAAAATAAACTTTATAAGTAGTTTATTGCATGTTTGAACTTGAAATGTTGGATGATGGAGACAGCAAACCTCTGTTAGAGTTTATGTAATAGAAGTGAAACATAATAAGAAACACTTCTGCATTTTCCTGATACGTATTTTCCCATGGACCTGAAATAGATTTTAAATATAAATATAAGTATCTATACAAAAATATATACGGACAAATCACACAGATTTTTAAATCAATCAAACCCAAAACAAGTTCGAGACTTGTGTTTCAAAAATAAGTGTCAAACATGGCGGCAAGTTGCAACTTAGGAAAACATTTTGAAACAGATTCTAATATGAAATGTTGAATCACGTATATTATCGTACAAATAACAATATTACAAAATATCGCGAGTCCGTTCAACCACGCAGACAAGAAGTCCTGGCAAAAACGTCATCCGTGACATCCGTACTTTTCTTGCACCGCCGTGGATGAAGGCATTTTTGCTCGCCGCCTTATGTAATTTTGACTAAACAGCCGGTTTTATACTGCGGCGACCACTGAAATGTGTATACTTACATGTAGCGTGTCACCACTACTATCAGACACCCAGGCGACGTAAACGAATCTCAACTAGATACAACTTGCCTATAATAAATTATATTCAATATTCAAATGATTTCAACTTATGTCAAATCGTTATCGGTATCGTTTCAAACCTGCAAGCACTCGCTCCCTCGACTTTAACGGTCCCGAATATACGCGCCGTTGATATTTCTTCCTATCCGATCTGGTAGCCATTATTCCGAAATTATAATATAGCACATCTAGAGATGTGCCGTTACCGGCAACATCTGGTAGATATAAATCCCACCAAAAACATACCTGTTAAAAAGGGGGCCAAGTTCCTATTGGCTAATTGTTCGCCTAAAAAAGAGTTGAAATCCAGTCCAATGCCAAGTATCGAAGAATAATAATTCAAAATTTGAACTTAGTAGATTTTCGTGCTGTACGTAACACTTGATTAAAATTAAATTTATTTAACCTGGGATTGGGTGGGATTTCAATACTTTTTTCAAGAAATCTTACCTTTTTTTCTTTTTTTGCCACGCCTGCTATACAGTGTGCATTATGAATACATGACAATATTTTATACCCCGATCCTCCTCCACCCTCCTCATCCTATTCTCATTGGAAACTGGAACTTATTAACATTAAAAAAAAGTTAGTTCTGCTTGTTATGTGCTAAGAAGCCTCCGAGATGAAATTGATGTAACTCACCTTAAAATGGATTATTATACTCTAGTCGAGTCTAAAATACGCTATAGCGTACTTTTTTGGGGAGGTAGTTATCTCTACAACATTCAAAATGCGTTCAGATCTCAAAAAAAGGGCAATAAGGACAATAGCGCGTATGCACCATCAGGAATCTTGTGAACCGTATTTCAGAAAATTAGAAATTGCACTAGTTTATGATTACGTAGGTACAATTTTATCTCTCTCCCTGCAATAGGCACTGAGCTACAGGGGGGTCGAAACGGTTCGTGTAAATAGTGCACGGCATAGGCGCAGCCTGTTGCTGGAACTTGGCCTGCACACTACCGTGCGCTTAGAAATCAAAACAAACAAGTGCACATTACTAGTGATTTCGCAAGTAAAGCCACACCGGGAGTGGTCCGCACTTAGATGGGTGACCAGAAGTGGCACAAAAATGTCTAAAGCTCCTCGGTTCTTTAGAAGGCAGTTATAAGCCATATTATATGAAAGTCGTTTAGCTTTGTGAGATTCCTTTAGGTAGCTTAAAAAACTAACACCAGTGTAGGCCATTTACACACATGAACAAACAAAAAAACCGGCCAAATGCGAATCGGATTCACGCACTATACTAACACTAATGCGGGTTCCGTACCATTAGCAATAAAAAATCGCGTTTGTTGTATGGGAGCGTCCCTTAAATATTTATTTTATTTTGTTTTGTTTTTAGTATTTGTTGTTATTATAAAATTTCAACTATCTAGCTATCGCGGTTCTTGCGATACAGCCTGGTGACAGACAGACGGACAGACAGCGAAGTCTTAGTAATAGGGACCCGTTTTTATCCTTTGGGTACGGAACCCTAAGAAAAGAGTGTGTGTACTCGATGGCGTGTACTTATGTACAATCTACACGCGTTAGTTAGAAGTAATACTTCTTTGGCGTGAACATAAATACCGAGAAGATAGGTACGATCGCAGATTTTTATATAATATATCCAATGAATATTTGATATTTAATATAAATATCCCATAAAATAATTTAAACAACGAATTTATGAACTATGTCCAGGTGGTCCAGGTATTGCTAATTTGATTGTTCATAGTAGTAGATTAGATAAGTCACGTTCAGAAGTTCGTAGGTTTATTGTGAAATTCTAAATAAAAAGTAAAGAATAATTTTTCGGTATTGTAGGTAATCAATACATACATTAGTAAGTATTTATTTTTTGTTTATGAATAAGTACATGTTTACCTACTAAGTATATACCTATTATTATTTCTTTGAATTATTATATGTTTTGAAAAAAATATTTGTTTCAGTTTCAGAACGCACTCTTTGGTATCGTAGAAATGAGAAATATTGTGGAGACTTGGAGAGAAATGCATTCGGTTTCAAAAGCAAACTGCGTTGCCGTCTCGTGCCGCTATGTACCTACTAGACTTTGCGCGTTGCCTGCTGCTGCTGGAACGGCAACGTTGCATACTTTTCACGCTGAGTCTTCTGACTTATTTTCTAAGCTTATTTTATGTAAAACATATAATATATACCTATTTACCCAAATAGATAAGAACTATGTCTTATTAAATAATAGTATTTGAGTATGGTATCAAACTAAGAAAACAATTATTTTTAATTTGAGAAGAATACACTTAGCCTAGTGGTGGTTAGTGGCTATCCTTTTTATTACAGCGCCATCTAGATGATGTCTAAGTACGAGTATGTCGTTGCAAGCAGTGAGCTGTCAAAGTAGACAAATTCAGTAGTTTGTAATAAATCTGCCAGATGTCACTCCAAAATGAATTCTATTTATTACACACACATTGATAGAAATGTTAATTTTTGTCTGGTTTTAAATATCGTTTTTCTTGTAAAGTACTGTAAATTATTGTGAAAGATTGTAAAGGCGAGCACTACAACTTCATGAAAATTGGAAAATCGATTGTAACATGAGAAACACTATCCACATTAAGAGAATTGCTGTAAAACAAAATGTATGGAAGACCAAGGTTCGCAATCACCTTAAATCAGCTTTCAGTTATGGGGACTTATTCGTAATTCAATTGTTATTTCTATTATCTGCCTGAGTGTCCCAAATTAAATGAAATATCTAGTACAAAAATACAAACGTAACAGTTATATACCGAACTCCGTGTATTACCTAAATACCATTTTCTATTGTAAAAAGCTGTAGAATGGCATTCTCCAAATATCTCATTTATCTACACACGTCAATATAATCACGCTAATTTAAACTTTATGCCTTAAACATAAGAGTTAGAATATGTGGTGAGTATAATTACCTTGGGAACTGTGTCGACGACAATACGTGTTGACGATAATAAAGTAGGTACTTGTATTATGGTTAAAATTAGTTAAAACTGTTACAATAATTAATACGTTGTTCAAAAATCGTTATGTCCCCCAACCTCGCACCTCTCCCCCGTTCTCGCCTTGCGGAGGGTGTTGAGCGGGCGAACACACACACATTGTCGTTTACACGAATGTATGTATACCGTTTCGTTTGTAGTAGTAGTAGGCATACATGATACTCCATACCTGTGTTTTAATACAGACTGGGGAACATTTTTTATCTCTTATTCCCATTTTCGACCTTCACACACACCAATAAGCTAAACACAACCTTTTAAGACTTTCTGGGCGGAGTATCTGTCTACCCTGTTAAGAGTCCCCCGACCCTAGACTTCTCCATACAAACGTAGTCTACGTTTAATTTTGAAACCACATGTCAGATTCCGGTAAAAATTGGTAATTGTAAAGAAATTGCAATTATCTAGGGTTATAACTGGTTTCCTATAGTAAAATTATGAACTGGAAAGAAAATATAACGATTTAGAAGTTTCCCATACTAATGGTCAAAAATGATATAAAACACTATATTCTATTTCAAGTTCATATTTTTACTGTAGGAAACTAGTTATAAACCTAGATAATTGCAATATCTTTGAAATTACAAAATTTTGCCCAAATCGGACATGTCGTTTTGAAATAAAACGTAGACTACGTTTGTATGGAAAGTTGTATTTTGGTCTAGGGTCGGGGGACCCTTAAGGATAAAGTCGTGATAGTATGTCTGTATCTGTAGGAAGTAAAGTGAAGCGCCACAAGCAGACTCAATGAATGTAAGCTACGCAACTATTTACCTAACTTATTGCAATGGTTGCAAACAACTTGTAGAAACTAATTAGTTGTGCCATTAATTTTGCTGTTTATCATCATCATCATCATCTTAGCCCCTCTTCTGCCCACTGCTGAGCATAGGCCTCCCTTCGTTGATGCCACCCATCTCAGTACTGTGTCAATTTGGCTGTTACTGGTACTAAACATAAATTAATTGATGTTACAGCTAATTTCAGGTTTGTCCCATATAAAAAGTTTTCATCCATATTGATGAGTTACATTGACCTCCTTTCAGCTATTTAAAAAAAAGGAAAATTAATTACCTGATAACAGGTAGTTTATTTATTCTCCTTAGAGTTCATCTACTATATTCCACATATTCCGTGTTATTATAAAACGCAGACTAACTTTGTTACTAGGTTTAAACCATTATCCGACCAAAACAAGTTGACATTTTCAGATGAGACAGTGGCATATTACTAGATATTAACTTAATTTGTTCGGATAATGGTTTAAACCTAGTAACAAAGTTTGTCTGCGTTTTATAATAAGACAATTTATGTTACAGCAGGGAAGAAATGGGTACTTGGGTATGGATGTGTTAAAGGTGTTGGGAAAAAATGAAAACGAAAAGGATAATTACTTGATGACAGTTAAGTATTTCTTGTTGATTGTGAGATTGGTCCCATATTAAAAGTTGGTCATCTAAATTGATGAGTTATTATACAATGTGGAAGGACATACATACCCGTAATTAATTGAACCATGGGCTATACTTGATCACTTTAGTAAAATGGTATTAAGATGACAGTAAAACAATAAAAAAAATTGGCATTTCCATACTAAAGTGTGCAGCCGTCTGGGCAATTTGTTGTTTTATTATTATTATACTATAGTAATCTAGGTCCATGGTTCAATTTATTACAGGTATATCCCTTCCTCATTGTATATTAACCTAATCTTAGCTTCGTTTCTAGACTAAAATTGTAAATTGAAAAAAAAAGTATAATTTACCTGATGACGAGTATTTATACTCCTTAGGTGGTGCACTCATTTCAGCTGCCTGGATGTCAAGCCGCTGAAAACAATAAAATAAAAATGTTATTACCAAAACATTATCATTATGAAACAAGCCTCAGTTTCACACAGATGATTACTGGCTAAAAAAATCATCATTATCAACATCAGGTCTTTTTTTGTCTCCACTGCAGGAGCACGACCCTCTCAGTACTACCAGAGCCGTACTTGGCCAGAGCAGCAAGAGGACTTAGGCCTATACTCTTCACCCAGGCCAGACAGGTTGGAGGTCTCATTGATGTTTTTAAGCTTTGTTCAGCTTGTTATTCTTAAGTTGTCTTCTACGACATCCAAGGTAAGACTTGGAGTGGTCCTATTCTACTCTGCCAGATACCACAAGGCATACTAATATAACATTTCTCTACCTAAATAATAGTCTAACATTTCTCGAGGAACACTGGACAGTTTGTTGTTGCTTCTTCTGCCTTTGGGCTTAGGAAGTGGCAATAAACTTAGCTGTAAGTAAATGTCCTGACGTCAAAAACTATTAATCTTATACCTTTAGACGATCAATTCTTGTATATTTATTTATACATTTATATAAATTCATATGTATATAAATTTCTGTGATCTCGAAAACGGCTCTAACGATTTCGTTGAAAATTGGTATATGAGGGTTTTCGGGGGTAAACAATAGATCTAGATTAGTCTTATGTTTGGGAAAACGCGTGTTTTTGAGTTTTCCATGAATTTTTCTTTCCACGCAGAATATGATCACTAATTTCGTCGCGCCGGCCGCCATCCATTTTGGCTCAGCGGTTTCTGATGCGGACCGCTAGAAAAAGTGTTACGGGTTCGAATCCCACTCGGTGACTTACTTTTGTTTTTTTTATGTTCAAATTTATATATAATTTTTTATTTTGTATTATTTTTAGACAAGTTTAAAAAATGTAGTTATTGTTTGAGATGTAACCGAGCAAAGCTCGGTCGCCCAGGTACTAATCTTTATAAAAAAAATTACTACTATCAAGTGATACTAATATTAAAAGATAAATAAATGATTATTGACTTTTGAAAACCATCAGTTCAATTATCTAAAAATAATGGACCTAACATAGTGCCAATCACCTAATTAATTTATATTACAGCCGTCATATACATACGAAATTCCATACAGAATCGATTCCTGATCAGGATTCCGAAACGGAATTCCGTATGTTTGTGGCCGGCCTTAGACAGATTAACTGGAAATTAATAAAAGATGCTGAGGTTAATAATAATTGTTAACTTACATTCATTGGTAAAATCGTGATCTTTACAGATTGTTTACCTAGGTAAACAATCTGTAAAGATCACGATTTGTAAACACAAACACAAATTCACTCTCACAGGTACATAAATGCCACATCTGATACAAGTCCTGGCCTTTAGTTACACTGGATTTGGACCCAAAAGCTTCCAATGGTTTAGAGGTACACAGAAAAGTAAAAAAAAAGTGTTGTTCACAGATATATGTTAACCTGAATTATAAAAGCACTATAATAAGTAAAATCGTTTACTTTCAGTTTACTACAGATTTAGAGTTTAGTTCAGAGTTTAGTTTACTACAGATTGTTTACCTAGGTAAACAATCTGTAAAGATCACTATTTTACCAATCCAATCTGTAAACACAAACACAAATTCACTCTCACAGGTACATAAATGCCACATCTGATACAAGTCCTGGCCTTTAGTTACACTGGATTTGGACCCAAAAGCTTCCAATGGTTTAGAGGTACACAGAAAAGTAAAAAAAAAGTGTTGTTCACAGATATATATTAACCTGAATTATAAAAGCACTATAGAGCCAATGTGTTAGCTTTATCTAAAAAAGTTATCTCGATACCTACAGTATTTTTTTATAAGTACATGACAACAAAATAAACAATGGTTGAGATTGGATAACTGACAAGTTTACTTTGTGTTCAAAAGTGGAAACCAACAATAGGTACTGTATCTTTTATAGGTACACTTTAATTTTACCTTTTTAAGGTTATCATTTACGAATTTATAGGTAAAAAGCTTGGAGGATGAAAATAAAACAATATAAACATAGAACAAATGGGTTAACTTACCACACTCAGATATTTCCATGGACTATGCGACGAAATCCTTTGCAACACATTGCCGACAGACAATAACTTGCGCAAGGCACAATTAAACACTATTTTCCCAAGTAACACGGACGAATTCGAACAATAGTATCTAAATTTTATGCGAAACACTTTCACATCGGCCTATGCAAGAGCCACCTACACGAAACATAAACAGTTATATTACACGATCCATCACAAAAATAAACTTGCACACAGTTGCCAACGAGTCAATCCATTATAATTTCACTGATAAACGTTGAAAAACACTTATCTTTAACTATTGAGTAACTTTTCTGATTATATCGAAAAACTTTAAAAACTTCACTTGCTGCATACATAAATGTCGACGATTACAATCAGTGTTGCCATTGTGAAACAGTGTTTAATCTTGTTGTAAAACTAGTGATGTGATGTGTTATGGATGGCATAGGTATCATCGGTCAACACAACAAAAAACAACAGTTAGTTAATGAACCTGCTGACATACATAATGGAGGGTCGTATTAAGACTAACTGATTTTTTAACCTTTTCATACAAAGCCTGTGGTTTGTCTTACCACAGGCTTCCATGGTAAATCTTTTAAAAAATCAAGTATAAAATTGCAAATGCTGCAATCTGCAAATATAGTCACTAAGGATTTGTTTCTACAAGACATACATACTGATTACTGACAGATACAATAATTTTAACAAACATTTGTCCGATTTAGTTCATGAATTGTTTTTAAGAATCCCCTTACGTAGTCTACGTTTTATTTTGAAACCACTTAACAGATTTCGGTAAAAGAAATGTAATTTTAAGGAAATTGCAATTATCTAGGGTCATAATCGGTTTTCTACGGTAAAATTATGAACTGGAAAGAAAATATAAGGATATATTATACAAGTTTTCCATACTGATGGTCAAAAATAATAATATATTCTATTTCAAGTTCATTTTTTACTCTAGATATTACTTTATTTATATATTACTCTAGATAATTACAATATCTTTGAAATTACAATTTTTTCCGAAAATCGGGCATGTTGTTTCAAAATAAAACGTAGACTACGTTTGTATGAAGAAGTCTAGGATAAGGGGATTCTTAAAAACAATTCATGAGCTAAATCGGTCAAATGTTTGTTAAAATTATTGTATCTGTCAGTATGTTTGTATGAAAACGTGTAGTTTGGTCTAGGGTACTGACGGGGACTCTTAAGTGTCATTATGAGAATGATACTGGGGTAGACTAGATAAAAATGAGACTCATCTACTTGCCTATTAAACTACTAGTTGCTAAAGTTTCTTAAAATGTACTTTTGATACGTTCTGTCTGCTTTATATTTACGAATAAATAAATATTTTTGTTTGGTTTTTATCATCAAGCGAATCAAATGTTGTATGTTGCATTGCGTTTCTATGCGTATGTATCGTATTGCGTACTGTAATATTTTTTATTTGTTATTTTAACTTTTTATCTTATCAATTCCTATCAGAATGACAAATCAAGATGATTTGAGTTATCGACTATCATATTACTCATCGAACACATCGCTAGCGCTATATACCAAACCAACGCTTGAAATAAGTAGTACCCTAACTCGTTATCATAAGCGCTTACAGCTGGCCACTTTTGCATTACAGAATATATCCGTAGTTATATACATAGAAATAAAAAAAGAGTGTGTGTACTTAACTACTTATGTACACGCGTTAGAAGTTATACTTTTTTGGCGTAAACATAGATACAGTACAGCCGGATACTGGGCCAACTTCATACTGTTGCTCCGCGCGCGCATCGTAAAAATTCACACCATTGTTGGCTTCGCTACTAGCTTGCCTATGGTACCAACCATTTCAAATACTGAGTTTATTCGTTTACGTATTTCAAAAATGGCACTTCCAGATATAAACAATATTACCGCGCCGCCCCGGCCCGGCTGATCGTTTCACAGGGCACGGCCTCACGACAGGATAATCATGGGCGTACGTTTCACGTCACTAATGCTGATTTTCCAACCTGGCAACATTGACATTGCCAAAGCTGTCATATTTGACATTCTTATTTTTCAAAATGGCGGCACCGGTAGGCGCTAATTTTGAATGTCAGTTAGCAGAACCTTCTTCCTCTTTACCCGACAGAGCGTCGCGAGAAGGAAGATTAGGGCCAGTTCAGTCAGGAAAACTGCCGGACCCCCCCGATGTGGTTCCCATCTTGTCGCGATGGGGGGGCTCAGTACCTGCGGTTGCCTCGGCCGCAGGGAAGCTAAGAGGAACCCATTGCCCGGGTTGAGGCTTAGGCCACCCCGGGCCCGGCGGAGGCCATTCCTGGAGGGAATGGCCTGGCTGTGGGGGAAGGGGGGTGACGATGACCCCCCTACCATCACAGCCGTGGTAGGGGTTGCGGGGGAAGAGGAGTGTCGGTGTGTCGTTGCCGCTCGCCCTATCCTCCGCGACCAAGCGCGGCCGTGGCGCTTGGCACGGCATCGGTGGGGCCGCAGGGGAAGAGGAGTGTCGGTGTTACGTTGCCGCTCTCCCTATCCCCTGCGGCCGGCTGTGTGGGCCCCGGTCGCCGTCAGGTGGACTGGGGCAGGGCCTGCTTTCGCAGGCCCCAAATTATGAGGGCTGGTTGGACGGTGGAAACGGGATTCCATCGACCAACGGACAGCCCTCCGGAGTGGAAGGCAGGCGCGTGTGCGTGTCAGCGCGCCTGTCCTTGGGCCAAGAGGCCAAGGCGGCGGTTACTCCGGCCCCTCTGATTCAGCAGAGGGTGCCGTGAGGCCGTTGGCGAGCCGGGGCCGCTTAAGGAGCGGCCGGCCGCGCCGGGGCTGTGGAGCATAAAGAAGCACACGGTCCCGGCCGATAGCGGCTGAGAGGTGACACCGCGGAGTTTTTAGTGGTAACACCACATAACCTTACCGGTGTCCCGTAACCGGTAAGGTATCCGAAGGGATTTTCTCCGCGTCAAAAAAAAAAAAAAAAAAAAAAAGGAAAACTGCCGGAGCAATTTTAAGACCGTATAACCATAGCCTAAAGTGTATAGTAAATGTTTAAACGTGACAAAATATTATTAGCATATACAGCAAAACGTAGGCAAACTTTTGAGCACTTCACTTGCCTTTTGCAGTTTCATCATCATCATCATTTCAGCCGCATAGCGTCCACTGCTGGACATAGGCCTCTCCCAAAGATTTCCAAAATGACCGATCTTTTGCAGTTTATTTATGCTAATTTAATAGTCTAAAGTTTATTTCGAATACTAAAGGGGTGCCAAAATGCCAACCCAACCCTAATGACTTCCATTAGGTAGTACTTAGCACCCTGTTGTCGTCTATCAGTGTTCCTCCCTTAGATTAAATCTAAGTTTTAAAGGAAATTAGAATAAAAGAAAACAATAGAAAAATCTTATTTCAATTTATTTATATCAAAAATATTTATGAGATAGTGACTCCAATTCGATTTTTGTTAAACTTAATTAAATTATTTCTTAAAACTTTGGTTATTAGGTAACCTAAATTTACAATTTTAATTATTAAAGCCAAGTTACATATTATGGCTAACGTACCTTAATGTATTATCAGCTTAACTTTTAACTAAGTATTCGATAAAATATAAAGCACCGAGTATACACAACAATTTATTTTATAATTGACAAACATTTATAAGTAGTTACTAGGTACAAAATATGATACAGTAAAAAAACTATCGGTCGGTGTATTAGCCTAGTAGCACTCAGATTCGTCATGGTTTTTAAATGAGCAAGAACAGTAGGTGTAGGTATTATAAAGTGCAAGTAGAAAGTCTATGTCTAAAATGGAATAAGGTATACTTAATTAGTCGCAATATACCTAGGTTCGCATGTCGTACAGTACACAGCCAAAAAGGTTTTGTCTCTATAGATAGATTCAATATAAACGGGAAGACAGGAAGAATTTTTTATAAAGATTTGAAACTGTTTTGAGTGCAAAAATTAGAAACTTTTATTACAACGCCACATCTTTATACTTTCCTAAATCATCAGATTCGTTGCCTACAGACGTATGACTATTTCTAATTCCATAGAACACTCTTTCTCTAGAGCCACTAAATCTGTAAGGTTCATGCCTTAATAAGTTAACACCATACGACGACTCTTCTCGTTTGTAATCTGGGTAGAATCGAGGATCGTAGTCTGGTGGATACATTCTCTGGTCGTAAGGGTATGGGCGATAATATGGATAAGCCATTTCGCTTTTGCAGTCTGCCCTGTCCTCGTACATATCGTATTTGGCAGGGTATTCATCAGTGAATGCGCCGACTATGGAGTGTCTTCTCTTGTAAGGGTTATCGTAAGGCCCGGATCTAGGGCCGACCCATGTGCCGTACATTTGTGGGGCAGGGAGGGATTTAGGGTAGCCTCTGAGGCTAGCCGCGTACTGCCGCTCAGCAAGGTGTTGCCAGTACGCTGGCGGCGGTTGCGGCAGCATCATCGGAGGGTAGCCCATGCTCATGGATTGGCGACTCGCTAGGTGGCGCCGGAGATCGGGCATGGAACCTGATTTCCCTGAAAGCAAATTAGTATAATTTATAATGGTTACTCTTGATAATAATAATAAATAACCGGCCAAGTGCGAGTCGGACTCGCGCACGAAGTGTTCCGTAGATACCAAAAAATCACAATTGTTGTATGGGAGCCCCACTTAAATATTTATTTTATTCTGTTTTTAGTGTGTCTAGCTATCACGGTTTATGAGATAGGTACAGCCTGGTGACAGACAGACGCGCAGCAGAGTCTTGTAATAGGGTCCCGTTTTGACATTTGGATACTGAACCCTGAATAAAAGAAGACGACCACAGAAAGATAAAGAGAAAACAGTAGCACTTCAGGAGTGCCGACAGAAGTGAAAATTTGGTGTCGGTACCGGTGTCGCGAGTTTAATGGTTTTTTCCATCTCAAAAAAGTGCTCTCCGCGTATGCCCGATTCTACCCATAGATAGGGCCCTAAAGCGCCTAAAGAAGTTTTCACTTCAAAAATGCTAAGAAAATGTTACCACAATCAGGCATAAAGCCATCGTTAGCAAAGGCAGTGGGCGCGTCAGGCACGAAGTGGCTCGCGTCGAACTCGCTGCCGCTGCCGACAGCCGCGCCGTTGCTGTAACCGGCTTTTCTGAAAAATATAACACGTAATAACTTAGATTATGACTTTAAAAAATATTTGTACTGAGCGACAGGATTGTGGTGGATTTATACCTACCTCAGACCAATGATACCCCTAAACTGGAGTAGATAAAAGAACCATTAATTATAGCTATATGCAATCAGGAATTAGACACATTTTTCTAAACGTCACAACTAACTTTTTTAAGGGATTTGTATGAAATACAAAAGTGTGATGTCATGCTTTACTGGAGGTAAATAGCTCTCTTAATGTCAGTTTTTCTGCGGTAATAAATCTAAAATCATGTTGAATATGGATATCTTATACCTTTCAACGAGCAATTATTGTATATTTATTTATTTATATATTTATAAATTTCTGTGATCTCGAAAACGGCTCTAACGATTTCGCTGAAAATTGGTATATTGGGGGTTTTTGGGGGTAAACAATCGATCTAGATTAGTCTTATGTTTGGGAAAATGCGTGTTTTCGAGTTTTCATGCGTTTTTCTTTCCACGCAGAATATGGTCGCTAATTTCGACGCGCCGGCGGACCGCCAGAAAGAGTGTTACGGGTTCGAATCCCACTCGGTGACTTACTTTTGTTATTTTTTATGTTTAAGTTTATATATAATTTTTTATTTTGTATTGTTTTTAGAAAAGTTTAAAAAAATGAACTTAGTTAATGTTTGAGATGTAACCGAGCAAAGATCGTTCGCCCAGGAACTGGTTTAAAACCAAGTCCTAAAGTTCCCTATTCTATCGAGGTCGGTGACCCGGCATTACTAGTGCTTTTGCAAGTAAAGCGACACCGGGCGTGGTCCTCACTTGGATGGGTGACCTCAAGTGGCATAAAAATTTCTCGAGCTCCTCCGTGCTTCGGAAGGCAAGCATAAGCCGTTGGTCTCGGCTGTCATCATTGCATGACAGTCGTCAAGCTATGTCAGGTGCCTCTAGGCAGCCTGAAGAATCTGACACCAGTGTTGGGTACTTATACACAAGTTAAACAAAACAACATTCGCGTTTATAAGACGGCGCGTGTTCGAAGTTTGGGGAAACTAAACTCGCATCAAGCTACGTCAGGCAGGTGCCTTTAGACAGCCTGAAAAATCTGACAGCAGTGTTGGCCGCTTGCATATATGAAAAATAAAATAACATATTCTGCAACGGCGCGTGTTCGAAGGTTTGAGAAAATATACCCGCGTGAAGAGCTACCTTGCTTCTCTCAGCGCGTAGGCCGACTGCACTAGAACGACTCCGCACACTACGGCCGGCAGCCGCGCCACGTAGCACGCCAGCTCCGCCCCGCCGTACACTCCTTGAAGACCCTGGAATATTCCAAATTCCAGTTAATAAACGTCAAATCTACAAGTTTATGTGACGTACAATAGGTAGCGGCACGAAACTCTAGCGCTGACCGTTATTGCGTAGAAGTCAGAAATTAATACTGTACTTGTGCGCAGTATCCCCTCTACACTTCACTCAGCGTTAAACTTACGTGCCGCTACTTGTAATAATTTCAGCTATTGTAAAATGGTTAGATTTGTAGATAAATGGTTGACAAAGTCTAAAGCGCATGCTATGCATGCAGCTGATTCCGAAAAGAAAACGAGCTTACTTGATTACTATCTAGCTTGTCCCATCTAAACTAAGGTTTATGATTTCTCTAGCCCATCGATGGCCGTAAACATCAGTCAATTGCAAGCGAGGTTTGACTTGGGTGACTTTGACTTTGATAATAGGTATTATTAAAATGAGTTAACGGGTTACTCACGTATAGAGCCCGCTACTGCCGACATGTTTAGACCTCATCCGGAGGTCTTCATCAGGGCGAATAAGACTACAGGCCCGTACACCGCACCGGCTCGCGAGTAACCCGTTAACTAATTTTAACAATGTCTGTGTCTCACGTTAGTTTTAATAAAAAAATGATTATAGGTACATTTCGGCGAGGAGGATGGGAAAGAAGCTTTTTATTAATAGCACCAAACTAGCAACGATGCCTGTTGTTCGTCCAGAAAATAGTACTGCAAAAAGGGATATTTACCCAATGGCAAATGGACATGTAGAAGACTAGCCCGCACTCCGGGATGAGCACCAATATGACTGTGATCAACCACGCCAGCAGGCAGCGGTTGTTCTTCTGCAAATTAACAAAATATGTTTATAATTACTAGATTAAAGTCTTTACTCACCACAATGGTCTTCTAGTGTCCGACAAACGATAAAAAAAATCTATGTCTGCAATGCTGACCCTCAAAGTGTTAAGCATAATATGTGCAGCAGTGGACTACCTGGTGGCTGAAAAGATGATTACAGGGCCGTTGTAGAAGAGAAGTGTCAGATCAATTGAATGTTTAACCCCGATAAAAAGGCGAGTGTTATAAATTTTACACTAATGTCTGTATGTGGCATATCGTAGCCCTCGAACGAATGGACCAATTCAGATGCGGTTTTTTTACATTAAAGCAAGTTTCCCTGCGGTGGCTCTTAGCTATGTTTGGTGAAAATCGGTTCGTCCATCTAATAGTTATTACGTTACCGGCTTGAAAGTCGGGGTTTTTGTAGTTTGCCTGTCAAATAATAGATGGCGCTATGGAATATGGATACGTTACGTTGCCACCGCCCAACATGGCGACATCTTCGACCATATCTGAATATCCACATTTCGTACTAACCGAGATGAGGCCGTGCACGAGGATGACTGTGGCCGCGATGACGATGACGTAGCACAGCATCAGCATGACGGAGGGTATCGGCAGCCCGTTCTGCGACTCCACCACCCACACCACCTCGTAGATCAGGGCTATCGCGTACGCCACCTGGAGATCGAGAAAAACTTAATTGATTTACACATAAACATATAAATTACAGAGTTCCTATGGCTACCTTCCAATTCCATCATCATATTAGCTCGTATACGTAATGTGTGAAAAATTTAAGCCCAATCGGAGACCGGGGAAGTGGGTCAAATTTAGCTTACCAGATTTGATTACAGACGACAGATAGACGGACAGCGGAGTCTTAGTCATAGGGTCCTGTTTTTACCCTTTGACACAAAATTATATAAGCATTACATACAGAACGGAATCTCCTAAGGTCCTGTGCAATATGCGTCCCCGTTCCCTGTCCCCGCACCTCTCCCCCGTTCTCGCCGTGTGGAGGGTGAGCGTCTACACAACGGAGTCGCATATTGCGCAGGACCCTAGCCGTCTTATTATAAAACGCGGACTAACTTTGTTACTAGGTTTAAACCATTATCCGACCAAATCAAGTTGACCTTTTCGGATGAGACAATGACATATTACTAGATGTCAACCTGATTTGGTCGGATAGTGGTTTAAGCCTAGTAACAACGTTAGTCTGCCTTTTTTTATAAGACGGTAGGAGTTTCAGTTCTGTATGAAATAATATTATAAGGTACGGGACCCTTAAAAGTATAATTCAATGTACTTATACTTATAACAAACCGAGGGTCACGTGAGGGTTACTATTGTACTAGTCGTAAGACTCGTAAGCACAACGAGGTTGCAGCTGCATACACATACGTGCATACAACTAGTGCGTGTCTATAGTTCACTAGACATATTCACTCTCACTTTTACGCCCAGTTTCGTAGGTTAATGACATAACTGCGTGCGGAATGGCCTTAAAACACGAGTGGTCTGGAAACTGGTTTCCGCAGAGCCCTTGGAGGTGGAAAGAAGCCAGATGTCAGGTTAGGTTGGATGAGTGTTTTATGGTTGAGTTGTACTTATATTCTTTGTCTTGCCTGTGTAAAATACGTCTTAATTATCTAGGTATATCATACAGAGGACTTTTTAACCACCGACCAAATTTTTCCAGTAAGTTCAAAGACTTATTACTTATTTGAAAATATTCATATAATGATACCTAATCAATTAGGTAGTAAGTATATTGTAGTAGATTATCCGGACCCTTAAGTTGTTCGTTTAGCAAAATAGGAGAAACTCTTATAGATACAGCGCTTCGAAGTTTCAAAATGAGAGTTGGACGTCGGTGATTTCGTCACCTCTGGTAAGGAATAAATTTATACAAGTACTTACGTGCCTCTAGTCAAAAATCGTAGCTGATCGTTATATCACGCAAAATTAAATGCGCTGTATCTTTGTCATTATTTATCAGAGAAAAGAATAAATAAGGATACCTACCACATTTTTTAATAATTTATCTACTTTTTTACTGACCACATCACATACAACTCGTGTTTGCGTCTTTTCGTTTTTGAGTTTTATGGCTATGGTTTTCCACTTTCCAGCTCTATCATCAATCCAGCTCTTGCACACATTATATAACATTGCATTGTCATCCTATTTACATGCGTCCAAAGTTATAATGGCAAGTAGTTGAAAATGAGTTGCAATTTAAGAAAAGGTCTGAGTAAGAATTTCAAAAGTTTTAAACTTACTTTAGGGCTAGCTCAATCAGTGTGATTTGCCCTTATATTATTTATTTATTTATAATCGTTACACATAGAAAACTTAAATACAATCATGTTGTGGTACTTATACCAACATAAAGAAATAGCATTTTCACTGCGGAAACGATCGATCTTCTCGACAGCTCGACATAATAGCTTTCAGAAAAAAAAGAACATTTACGGTGCACCAACCAACCACCGCTAACCATATTGGCTCGTGCTGTGGCTCTTCCTATGCAATTACGTAAAGTACAAAACCAGATACCCGAATCACAACAAACATGGAAAGTATAGAGATCCGAAGTTCCGAAAGGAAGCATGGTCCATACTCATAAAAACAAAATAGACCTGTCATAGAAAAAGAGTGTCAAACCCTCATGAAATATGCCAGTGAAAAAGTTCTGGAGCTAATGAGGTAGTAAGTCCTAGACTTATTTACTTGTTAACCGACTTCCAAAAAGAAGGAATCTTTCTTAATGTAAGACACCTTATAGATTTGGTAAATTCATTTTTTTGATTGAAAGGGTATAAGAGTTGGTCCTTTAGAAATTTTATCAAAATCAATTGTTTAGTATGGAGGTGAAGTCGGTTTTTAGTTTTGAAAAATATTTAGATCAATGAATAACGTAGCTATAGCAGGTAAAGACATTGGTATGCCAAAGAGTTTTTATGCTAGAGTGTGTCTGCTTCATTTTGTGCTGGTACTATAATTAAATTGAATTCCTCGTTAAGAGATTTCCATCTAAATTAATGGGAACAAATGTAACGAATTCAATGATAGGAACTAATTGTGTATCATTACATCTCTACAGCAATGTGTTATGCGCACGTTTATTTCACGTTTAGCTTCACACATGCTTTTATTATTTTCTTACATTTTTATTGTTAGTAAGTAGATAAACATTATTTTCAAGATTTTGTCTCTGAGTAAGCTATTTCACTTTTTTGTACTTACCTAAATAGTATAATAATTTTAAGTAACGCCTAAGTGGCGACAACAAAAAAAAAAAACGCTTGCAGGCTTCTGAACCCTACTTGGTTTACTGACCAGTCATTACTATTGTATTATATCATCATCATTATCATCATTGGCATCACCAGTGGTTTGAGTAGTAAATAAGGCCTAAGGCTGGAAGTCCACCTATTACATTTTTAACAAAGTTAAATAAATAAATACTAAAATAGAAATGTACCTTTGTACCTACCAACGTACCTATTAACCATTATATAGATTTGTAAGCTCACCAATGCGTATAACGCAAATGAAGGTTACCAAAACATAAACTTTACCACACTACAGTAGACATTTACTATAAAAAACATGATTTCCTGGTCACGGCACCATAGATTTTACACACACTTTATAATGATACTTACCAAAGCATATGCCGCTATAAATCCTGCTGCAGCAGTAACACTACAGCAGAATATCCTGGTCACCGCCGGCTTCATTCTAATCTTCGGGTGGGTTTCTAAATCACTCAACTCGTTACTGGTCGACATTATGACGTTTTACCTTGTTTTTCTATTGTAGAGAAAATTTAACATCACTGAATGATATGTATCATAGCTAACTAGTGGATTCTATGTTATAAAAAGGTTTGACGTTGCGTCTTCATTTTGTTTTTGTTTTTTTCCAACGTTTTTTTTTTATTTTTGATTTTTATGCTGATTGTGTTTGTAAGTCTTTCGTAGTTTATTTGGATTCAAATGGAAGTTTAAAAACTACATCTTCTCAATGAAGTCGAGGAGTTAGTTTTCTTGGCCGCTGCAACATGTGATCTGAAAAGAGAAGAAATTGTATTTTAGAAAAAGGTAAATTTAATTATTTAATAAAGTTTGAAGTCAAACGTAAAATCCATCTAATGTTAATTCTCACGAATCAGCAAGAGAAAAGGAGTAAGACAGTTTCAGAACGAATAGCAAATTTACGAGTTCCAAAGGTCGTCAGGCGTATAGGTCAAGGTACGCGCCATAATCTTTTCTAGGGCGTTGCTTCTCTAGTAGTCTTACAGTGGGTAGGTAACTTCTTAGTGTTCATAAAGTCAAATTAGCTTTTTCTATAACTAGGAATTTGCATATTTACTGAGTACACGTCATAGTTTATTGGTGTCAAAAAGAGCTCTTATATTGGCAATTCGGTATAGATCTAAAACCCATCAAAGATAATCTGATCGACGAAAAGTGTGTATTTTATTTTCCATAACGTACTTAGTTACGAGTAGTTGCCGCAAATTGTGAACTCGCGAAGCCCGCATCTCGGGAACCCTTTGACCGATTTAAACTTTGCTCATTTGTTTAACTAACCTCCGTTGACATAAAATGACATATGGGAACAAAGGGAAAAAATCTGTGATCGGTGTTAGTTAGGTAACAAAAAAAAAGTTCAATAAAACGTGACAATCAGTGATACGCAATACAGACCACCCAGCCTTCTCAGACGTCTTATTTTACTGATGCAGTAAAATACAATGTGGAAGGGACATACCCGTAATAAACGGAACCACGGGCTTTTGGCTTTTACTAGATCACTTTATGTCCCTTCCACGTTATGTATTGTTGCATCTACAAACTACAGCTTGATTGTAAGTTAACAGTGGCACTAGTAACTTAATCACTGTCAAGTTACAACCTAAGTAAGGAAACAAAAGAAAAAACTGCGAACACAACATCCGCGCCTGCGCATACAACAAATCGTCAATTAAAGCTTTTGTTATCACAATGAGGCTTCTTGTCTAGCCCATGGGAACATAGCTCAATGCTGGGAACTGAATGTAATTAAATGTTAGCATTGGTATGCAAAGACAAGGCAGTGACCTCGGAGAGGAATTTTTTAAAGTGCTGTTAGCGTTATTAAGTTATTTAGTTATAATTAAATAAGTTATATGAATATGTTTAGACTGAAGGAATAGGTTTACTTAAGTTGAGTGGTTGGAAAAGACCGGCTAGTTTCGATCGATCGGCATTTTAGTCTAAAATACATGAATTAAAGTAGATTTATCTTACGTAAGTTTTAATTATATCAAGTTCCAATTCAGTCTATCAATAGAAACATTATTTATTATTCAATTAAAAAATATATTATTTACCTACATTGCACAGAAATGAAATAATGTACCTGCCGAAATTGTATGTATAGGTAAATGCTTGATGTTATGTAAGGATGAGGTGGAAATAAAAGTGTCTATAGTTAGTGTAGCTACTGTATTATGCGTACTTTGTTTCCTGGGCCCATAACCTGACGTGAATATCTGCAGGTGGAAAAGATACAACTGTACAAGTAGTTACGTTACAAAAACAAGATAACCTCCTTAGGTATTTATAAAAAATCAGCAGTCCTTAAATCACTTAAGTAGAATGTTACCAATTTTAAGAGCATTGATTTTTCTGACAAAATGTAAAAAATCTACACTTCATAAATTGGTCGATTCTATATGAATACGGCGGAAATATTATCAAATAAAACATAAGCCTTACAAAGACTCGTCTGTCTTTAACATTAATAGAAATGCCATAAAATAAAATAGGGTACACGACATTTTTATTTGTAACTGTTTCTCGTAATGTGAAAATAAGCGTCGACTTACAGTATAGTGATAATTTGATTTTGACAAGTGTCATCAACCTCTAACGACCACGAAATAGCCCAGTGACCGCCAGAGCCGGGTCTGGCCAAAACAAAAAATATAAATACATAAAACATCAGTTTGTTTGCAAGTGGCTAGAAGAAAAGTAGGTCACTGTCGCAATTTCGTTTAGAACATGCAATTTCATGGTTATAATAAAAACTGTTAATAGTTATACGTACGGAATAAGTGTCAAACTGTAATAAAAACATATTTTTGTGACATGGTACCTAGTTCTGAACTTAAACAATGTTCTACTAATCGTGAGACCGAAGGCTTACTTCGCTAGTAGTTCGCCGCGAGATAGACCTCGCGATTATTATTCGCTTTTTTATTGATACTCATATGTGCAGTGCAGGCAATGCACCATGATATATAATTGAAGAGTGCTGATGAGCAGAATAAGATCACAATTAAAAAAATTGTATAATTTACAACATAAAAAATTTGGACTTGCTTAGGTCTAATTTCGACATTTCTAACCTTACACAATTCAGTTCCTCTAGCTAGAACTCGCTATGGTTTTGTTTGCTACATTACATTCAAAAACTACTGAACCGATTTCGATCCCCATCAAACTTGAAAATTCTATTGATTTCATCAAAAAACACGTTGTTATGTTGTTACAACTCTGGGATACGTTATTGCGTATCCACGTTTAACTGTCAAGCAATATTAAGCATTAACGTATAATGATAAAGCCTATTTTTGTTTGCCATAGAAAAAGGGACGTCACTATTGGACGACTATCGTATTATTTTATGTAGTAACCCCCCAGGATACTTTATACAATATGATGATATTATCATCATCATTAGGTCTTTTTGTCTTCACTGCAGGAGCACGACCCTCTCTGTACTACCAGCCATACTTAGCCAGAGCAGCCAGAGACTTGGCCTACACTCTGCCTTGGTATGATGATATAAATAAATAAATATAAATATATACGGACATATTATCACACTGATTGAGACAGCCCCAAATTAAGTTTTAAACTTGTATTATGGGATACTAACTCAACAATACTATTTATTAGATACATATATAAATAAACATTTAAGACCCAGGACAATTTGAAAAAGGCCATTTTCCAACTTGCCCTGACCGGGGATCGAACCCGGCCCTCCGGATTGGCAGTTTAGCGTGTGGACCATTACGCCACGGAGGTCGTCAATATCTAGGCTAATAATCAGTCAGACACAAGTGCATTAAATTCTGCTGAGTAAGGCGCAGGTGTAGCATCAGGTGGGCGGGCAGACGACCTCCTTGGTGAGGGACCTTGGCCCAAAATACATCTCAACCCAATACTTATCAGATAACTCGTCAATCACAGCTAGATATGTGTAGGAATCCGCCTGCGTCGCTCGATGAAAGAAAGAAAGACAAATACTTTATTTGGTGCTTCTGAACGTCTTTATCCCTAAAAGAACAGTCAGAGTCTCGGGTCACGAGACACGAAGGTTATGCTTAACGTCATGGATGGAAAAGGTAATCATAAGTAGTGATGTGCCGTTCCCGGGAACGTTCCCACATTCCCCAGATTTCCAAAATCATTCCCGGGAACGTTCCCAAAAATTGGAAATGTCTGGGAAAGTTATGATTTTATTTATCAGACAATTTTTTTATCAATGCAAATGTATTAAACTTATGTAAAAGCATTTCTTAATATGGTTATAATTTAAATATTTCTAATAATCCATAACATTTCCAAAAAATGTGGGAACGTTCCCTGGGAACGTTCCCAAATTACTAGGGAACGTTCCCAAATTTCCAGGGAACGTTCCCTTGTTGCCGGGAACGTTTCCTTGATGCCGGGAACGAGACCCGTTTCCATAAGATAAACATCTTAATTATCGAGAAAAAAAAACATTGTTATTGTTTTATGGTCATTAATATGTTATACAATTATTTAAAAATATGAAATTGGCCCTTTGAACGTGCCGACTTTCTTGGTAATAGGTTAAAAATTATGGGTAAAAATGAATTATTTTGATATTTGATCTGCTGATGAATATACATATTAAGAATGCTTAACTACCTATAGCAGAAAACATTCATATGATGAAAAAATAAAAATGAGAAGGGAACGTTCCCCTGAAATTGGGAACGTTCCCGGGAACATTCCCGTAAACGGGAATGAGGAACGTTCACCGGAAATGGGAATTTGGGAACGGCACATCACTAATCATAAGCATTGTTAGCAGCATCGCCTATTAAAATGATTCAACATCAATATTTAGCCCATTCTCTCGATCGGCTTTTACGGTCTGCGCGGGAAGAGCAGCTGGTATAATCTGAGTATTTCTTTTGACTAGACTTTCTCAGACTAGCATGGAAGAGTATATATGCACGTTCTTTTGGAAAATACAGGCATCTACCTACCATAGTATACCATAATTTAAAAAAATTAAAAACCGTCTTCTCCCCCATACTACTCAACCGATTTTGATAAAATTTCTATGGAACCACCTGAGTATATCCTTTCAAACAAAAATAATTTTCCAAATCGGTCTAGGCGTCTTCGAATAATCGGTGAAAATACATAAAAAAAGGATCACGACGAATTGATAACCTCCTTCTTTTTTGGAAATCGATTAAGAACGATGCTAATTCATTGAAAATATTTCAAAAAATCTTCATTTGTTTTAATTTTTATGTTATAAGCAGAAATAGGACATATAAACTTCAACTACTTATATTACAATAAAACCGTCTACAAAGTTAAAAACTGCCAATCGAACTCGTAAATGATGAGTAAGTAATTACAAAATTAGTCACATCGTATTATCATACCAACGCACGGTTAATGAGTCGCCTGGCCTGACCAGACATTCAAGCCAACAATGCACAATGCAAGGGCAAGAGCATCGGCCTGTCACCAGTTTACAGCCCGTCTGATCAAATATGGATTTCCGAATAGCTGTAATTCCTTGAAGAGTTCGACGGCTAAGCGTTTTGTGTGACCGGACAGTCAATCGTATAAAAAAATAAATATATATATATATATAAGGAGAAATCACACAGATTGAGCTAGCCCCAAAGTAAGTTGAGACTTGTGTTGAGGGATACTAACTCAACGATACATATTTAAAACATATACATGAATGTCGAATATTTTTATTGTTTTTGACTGTTCTTTTATTTTCTCTATATTATCTGTGGTTTGATTTATTTCGGGGATGTCCCTTTCACGCTGTATATATTTTTCAAATAATTGAGCCCTTTCATTTGATAACCTACACGGTAGGTATGATTCGTTTTATTTTATTCTATAATTAAGTACTTTTTTTTTGACGCCATATTAAAATGATTTGCCTATAACTAGCGAAAGTACAGCCTATACGCTTCTAACTAAATAAAGTATAATATCTTTTTCTTCCTCTATCTATTTATATAAAAGAAGAAACTTACTGCGGTACTGCCTGACTGAATGATCGATGAACGCACAGCCGAAACCTCCGAGTCTAGAAGCATGATATTTTGCACAAACCTTCTTTAAAAGACGTAAGTGTGCACAATAAAGGGATTTTTGGAAATACATCCCCTATAAGGCAGAGACTTGATGAGTTGCGAAATGCATGGGAAACAGGCGTGAAAATATGTATGCATGTATGTATCCCCCAAAGTGTTAAAATAAGGGTTGAAAGTGTATAAGTATAAAACTCAGCTTTGAAAGGCTGAACAGCGGGAACTCAGCGGTTCTCTTAATTATTGTTAAAAAAAATTATCACGCGGGCAAGGCCATTCATAATCATAGCTTCAAGTTAATAATCCATTTTACTTACTACCAGAAAAAGCACCTCAATCCAGAGGTGCTATTTTTCAAACGCGGAGTCACTAAACGAACGATTTTCTGTATGGAAAAACCATTCGTTTAGGTGACTCCGCGTTTCAAAAATAGCACTTCAGGTGTACGTCTCTTGTCTCTGCTCAAACTATCCATCGCAATTAGATTCACACTTTTCGTCCATCACGTTTCATTACTCTGACCAATTACTTAAATGACTAATCATGATGATTACCGTAATGCCGTTTCAACTATCGTTTCTAAATTTCCGTTTCTATCAAGGTTTATTGTTATGAATAATCTAAATAGTTACTGGGTTAAAAAAAACAATGATAAAAAAATGTATTCAGAACCATAAAATATCAATGTTTTCGAAACTTACATTATATGCGGCCATCATCTATCATATATACTAGTAAAAACTTTCTTGTTTGTACTACTATACGTAGGTATATGTCAGTCATCATCGTCAGCTATCAGAGACCCACTGCTGGGCATAAGCCTCCTTCTTTCTGCGCCACCTTGTTCTCTCCCTTGCCATTGCGATCCAGTTCCTACCAGCAACCAGTTTCCCATTTCTGGGAGACCACTCGGTGAAGGCCTTACTCCACCTACCATCGTTCCTTCAAGCCAGGTGTCCCGCCCAGATCCATGTAAGAGTCGCAACCCTAGAGAGTACTTCGTGAACTTTCGTTCAAGGTCGGATCTCCACATTGCGAACTCGGTCTTGCAATTTAATGCTGAGCATGCCTCGCTTGATAGCTCTCTGCGTAACCGCAACCTTATATATGGTATTATGGTAGCTTTTGTAAGAGTCCATGTCACGGCATCATAAATCACTGTGGGCAGAAGCCAGAACACACTGATTGAAGATTTGTGTCTGTAGGCATTGAGGCATTTTCCGGTTCTTAAAGTCTTTATGATTACGAACAAATTATACTTACAGCGAAACTACAAGGCACGTAAGGTTTATACTTGATGTCAATTTTAAAAAATCGCCACCGGATTACTGTGATTTCCCTAATGGTCTGATCATGTCCAAACCGATTTGGTGTGTTTAATCCATTTGTACAACGTAACAAGCGGAAGATGCTATAATTAACAGTTAACTAACAGACCACATGCAACCCAACTGATGTAAGATTTCTATATTGTTACTTCAATGGTTCTTCAGAATACGATCGAACAATTTCTTTGATAGTTAGATATTTAGGTCGGTTTTCAGTCCTCAATGAGTTTGTCCCCAAAACATTGAGGGTTTGCAAAGATAATGACCCGTTTGCTGTTGGTGTTAGTTATGTTATAGAATCGTAGATTGAGTCCAACATATACGATATATTCCTACTACTATCACGATTTTTTTAAGAATTTAATATATTATATATAGTAGGTATATATTTTTTTGTTTTGATTAAATGATTGATATCATTGACAGTCCCCATGTTGTATTGTAACGTATAACTTCGAGACTCTCTGTTTACTGAGCGTAGCACGACACTCACTTGGCCAGTTATTATTATACTTGTCACGTTTACACGAAAGATAAATAGATCAACTCATTTTAGATAATGATCTAGAGAAAAGCGCTTTTCTCTTTCAACATCGATCTTTCAATAGTTTCAATACGGATCCCATTATTGTGAAATTGCAAGAGGTTTAGTTTTATAAGTAATGTATTTTCTTTTCAGCATAAGAAACTTCGTTATGAGACTTTGCGGTATTGTTAAACAGGTAATTCAGTTCTTGTTATATTGGAAGACAGTGCGTTAAATAATCTTGTGGTCATAGGGCAACCATCGCTTTTCCGATAAAAAATAAATTAGGTATGATTCGGATTGAAATTTCGATGATTGCCGAGTGACATCAAGATATACATAGACATCCGGACAGGTGAAACTTAATCAATATAACCGAAAATGCAAAAATAAAGCTATACAATATTATCACTTATTTATCCATAATGGGCCAGTTAAAGAATTTTGGGTCTTGCGGCTTTTAACAGACTGAGGCCAAGGCTGCTAGATCTAAAGGCCACTTGCACACAAAAGGAATCAAAACAGTGATGGATTGCTAACCGCATATAATTTGCATTTTTTGAAAGATAAACAGCTGGTACATTTATATTTTATTGTGACATGTCGTTTGGAAATAAGAGCGTCTGTTTGTATGAAAAAATCTAGGATAAGTTCGTTTTGTGTATGACTCTTAGATAAATATCAAGCTTTCTCGTTACATAATAAAGGCACGCGGTTAATCGACTTGACAAACCGTGTAATTCATTCATTCTCTTACCTTAGTGAGATATTTCTTGACGTACCTAACAGTTGTTATAAGACCGAGGAAATTTTATTCATAGAATTCACGGGAATATTTACATATGGACAGTTGAACGCTATAAGCTACAATCAAATCCCCTATATTCGTTTTATGAGCCTCGACCCGTTCACCCACCAGTAGGTATACGGGGAATTTTTGTTTACCCGTACACCCATTGCAACCTTATGCCTAACGCGGTAAAATGATATATCGATATGAATACATACTGCATGTAATACAATAAACAAAACGACAAATTTTTTAAGTATACTTTTTATAGCAAGGAAAAGAAAATCTAAGTTTACGACGAATGGAAAAATGCTCCTTTGTTAAAGGCAGGAAAATGATATATTGATATGAATACATACTGCATGTAATACAATTAACAAAACAGCAAAGTTTTTAAGTATACTTTTTTAATGCAAGGAAAAGAAAATCTAAGTTAACTAAGAGTGAAAAAATGCTGCTTTGTTAAAAAAAATCTAGACATGCGAACACCATTACGTGACGTGACTAGGCTAACTAACCATAGAAATAAGTACTTACTTACATTCTGGTTACAGACTTTTGTAATTTGGTTCAAAGTTGTTAGAGACTGATTTTTGCACAAGTGCCATTCTCAACATCTCTAAGTTTGTTGACTGAGAAACAAGTCCTCCTTTCCATTATAAGCAAAGATAAATAAATTTAGGTATAAAATTTTTATATAAGGTCTAACGTCATTATTTTTTTTATAAATAATAGATAGATAGATAATAAATAAATAAATAAATATAATAAATAAATATACATAGAGACAAATTACACTGATTGAGGTAGCCCTAAAGTAAGTTCGAGACTTGTGTTATGGGATACTAACTCAACGATACTATATTTTATGACAAAACATATATAGATAAACATCCAAGACCCACGACAATTTGAAAAAGGCCATTTTCCAACTTGCCCTGACCGGGGATCGAACCCAGGACCTCTGGGTGGCGGACTAGCATGTTGACCACTACGCCACAGAGGTCGTCACTTAGATAACTCTTTATTGTTCACCACAAAGAAATAATTTTACATTAAATGAGTACAATGGGAGGTCTTATCGCTTAAAGCGATCTCTTCCTGATATCTATGGATGCAACTGATTATGAAGAAAGACGAGTGTCAAAAACAAATAAAAACTTAACAAAAACAGAAACTGATAATACGTATGAGTAACTACTGTAATGTATAGACAGAAAAAAGTCAGAAGCAAATTTATTCTGTCTATGAAAAAGACCGGTCTTACATGATCGTTGCACCATGCACCTGCATAAAGTTCACAGAACTTAGAACTTTTATATCATTTTTAAAAACTATAGAAAAAAGAACTTTACTTAAACTAACCAAAATAGTGTTTATTTAGTCAAAATGAAATTTGTGACTACTTGCAACTTAGACGAGTTGCTATGCTATTTAACCCTTAAATGCATCCTGTTTTCGACATAAACGAACATATTCTATATAAGTAATTTAATTAATTATTTTTGATATTTTTTAATGAAGAATATTGTCCTTATCAGAAAACTTTGAATGATAAAAATGTATTACATTGTGATTTGATCAGATAACTATGACAAGTCTCTCGACTGAGTTGTTTTCTTACTTACATAAAAATGCTTCTACAAAACAAAGTTCTCATGCGCCCAATTCGAAATTAGGGGTAAGTGGTCTATGAACAGCTCACGTACCACACGGCCTACTTGATACCATCGGCTCCGGACGTCCGCCATTTGCAATACGGGTTTATGAAGCGTATTGATAACTTTGCATAACGATTTGGACGTCCTTGCTTGGCGAGATACAGTTACCTTCTAAATTATGAGTTTTATGAGCATTTGGCACACTATTGCACTGAACGATTTAATTAGGTAGGAATTAAAGTATTAAAATTCACTCTGTGATTATCACGATAAAGCTTTTATCGTTTTTGTTGCGTACTCAGAACGAGAAAAGGACTGTAGAGGAGGATTTCCCGGAATATTTTTTTGTTTATTTCCTTTTAGCTTTATTCCCCAGATATCTTTTTATCAATTGAACCAATTTCTAAAGGATTTTTCACATTATCAAATATACTGTCTTTTTTAACTGACTTTCAAAAAATGAGAAAATTTTCAATTCGTCGCGATCTTTTTTTTAAATGTATGTTCAGCAATTATTCAAAGACTCCTGGATCGATTTGGAAAGTTTTGTTTTTGTTTATCAAAATCGGTTGTGTAGTTTGGGGATGAAGTCGTTTTTAATTTTAAAAAATAATTATTACGCAAATGTTTATTACATACAATTTTACTTATTACGGGAGTAAAATACCATTTGCCCAGATAATTCGTAAAGGTCTCCGATACTTGCTAATACACCGCTCATTTATCCATTTGTTTGCTAGCATAGCATATAATGTTATACATTTCATAGCAACAAACCACAGAACAGAAACTCTGGCACCATAAACCTTATCACGACATCGACCGATAACCTAAATCAACAGAATTGTGACCCCAAAACTCGCCCTAATTCCGTGGCACCAGGGCTCATTTTACAAAATCGCAGAGGTAACAGTTAGACTTACTTCCGCTGGGGCGTGAAGATATGGCTGTGGACGTGAGCAGCAAGCTGATAGAAGAGTTCATGGCACCGTCTCGAAGGTACGCCGTGCTGTGAATCATGGATCAGGTCACTATGACAAATGAGTTTTTTTCTTATTGTCCTCAACATTCGTTACACTATTTCAACTCGGATCAGCTTGACTTGCATTGGAAACTCAAAATTAGTTTTCATATTTCGATATTTGATCCTTTGGGAAAGTGGTTCAGTATCATGACTGCATTCAGCCTTAGATTCAGTATATTTTGTTAGCAATGTTATATTTCTTATAAATATAAATATAAATAGAGATATCACGTAAATACTGAGTAAATTTATTTTGTCTATATATCTCCCTATGTTAGTTCTAATCGAATTAAGTATTTATTTCTGTTAAAGATACTTAGGCACATTAAAGTTAAGTAAAGGGTTAGTTCTAGTAGACAAACTAAATTAGTCCTACTCATTTTTTAAATATTTATGTATCACTAGATCATCTAATATCTTTAAATTCATTGATTTATTTTATTTAAAATATCCAGGTCTAAAAGTCCGCAAATAAGTTACACTCTCTCGTTTCGATCATAAACAATAAAAAGAAAATAAAGTAAGCAAGTAACATTCTTTCAACTCTGCCATAATTAAAAGTCTTTTAATTCAAGATAAAGTTAACTGCTCAATAAAACCTTTATTTTGTGTCGTTTTGTACTTTCGATATCATACCAGTATATACGTTCTTTTAAAAGCGGCAAATTTAAGAAAATTCTTATTCCACCGACAAGTTTTTTCCACTTTAAAGAGATCTTGTCTGTCGATAATTGCAAAGTTATTTTGCTAGTAATTCGGAATAATAAAAAGGTTATAAAGTTTATTTTACTGTGATTTTATTTTGTTACAACTTTAAAGTGACTCCAGGTCTTTCTGTGTGCCAGTAAAGTTCCCTTAAAATTTTATAGATGTTGCAATGTTTGTTCACTTACAGGGAGACATGGAAAAAGGGCAGATATTTTATAACAAAAACTTGTTTTTTTTTTAACCGACTTACAAAAAAGGACGAGGTTATCAATTCGTCGCGAACTTTGGTATTTTTTTTATCTATGTTCACCGATTATCCGAAGACGCCTGAACCGATCTGGAAAATTCTATTTTTTTTAAAAAGGATATACTTGTCAATTTGTTTCATAGAATTTTTATCAATATCGGTTGTGTAGTTTGGGGGTGAAATCGTTTTTTAGTTTTGAACCCTGACAACCCTGAATACCAGACAAGTACACCTATACTTGTCAGGTGGTCCCATAGAACTTTTATCAGAATCTGTTCAGTGGTTTAGGGGAGAAGTCGGTTTTTGGGTTAAAAAAATTATTGTGATGCGTGACAATATTTGTGTCAAATAAATCGCAAAACTTAACGGAACTATAAAATCGATCGCCCACAACAATCCCCGTTAGACCTAAAACTACCTACAGACAACAGGATATATTAATATATTAGACGACCATTCAACACTACACTCCGAATAGTGTGTATTGTGGAAATTTAAATAAGGTTGACTCAACCGATTAGCATGCGGCTTGCAGGCTGAGATATTTTAGTCACTATAGTATACCTAGATACCTATACGATAGGTAAAGACGACCTCCGTGGCGTAATGGTCAACACGCTAGACCGCCAATCCGGAGGTCCTGGGTTCGATCCCCAGCAAGGTCAAGTTGGAAAATGCCCTTTTTCAAATTGTCCTGGGTCTTGGATGTTTATCTATATATGTATTTGTTATAAAATATAGTATCGTGGAGTTAGTATCCCATCCCATAATACAAGTCTCGAACTTACTTTGGGGCTAGCTCAATCAGTGTAATTTGTCCCTATATATTTATTTATTTACCTATGTATATTTGGATAGACGAAAATATCGGTGGAGGTAGAATTTTACTTTTAAATCTGTATTTATCTTAGGATAGTATTTAGTTATAATAAATTTTGTTATTGATTTATTTTACAGTAACAGCTAAATTTAGTTTAAAACTCAGTCTCACGTAACTTTTTGGTACGAGTGTAATGGAAGAAAACGTTCATAATATATATGAATTTTACATATAGTTAACACTTACTAACGAGCGTACGTACTTATTTTAAATACAGTCCTTCCGGTACAGTCCTTCTCGTGACGGACTAGTACTATCCCGTTCATTATTATTACGTAGAGCGAGATAGTGATAGATGATATAGCACTCGATAAACGCTGTCGCCGGTGCCATACTGTAGAGACGGGAAATGTAAATTTGGTTGACTCAACCGATTAGCATGCGGGCTTGCAAGCTCGAATATTTTATAATCGTCATCGGAAAATAACAGTGTTAAAACTGTGTTATTTTAACTTGTAACTCGCCCCGACTATAAATAGGGGGATTTAATGTTGCCTGTTTCCCGGGGTGGGTAAAGATATTGTTTATGCATTACTAGCTGTGCCCGTGGGCTTCGCTCCCCGTGGGAATTGGGATGAAAACTATCCTATGTTCCCTGGGTATCAACTATATTCATATTAAATTTCATTTAAATAGGTTCAGCGGTTGAAGTGTGAAGTGGTAACGAATATATCAGTATTTGCATTTATAATATTAAGGATTAGTAAGAAAGGATATAGATAGGATAAAAATATTACATAAGTGGTTTCAGAAGCATATGGCATACCAATATTAAAGATAGTGAGAGGTTTCTAATCTATTGACATGATTCCTATTCTAACCCTTTAGTCCGACTGACATATACATATTAGTAAAATAATATAGAAATTTCCGCACGCCTGATCGATGTCACGGGGGATCCAAGGGCGAGCGCACATTTCGGACAGCGTTTAAGTATTGCTATCCAACGCGGAAATGCCGCCAGCCTCTTGGGTACTTTGCCATGAGACGGCAGCGATTACATACATACATACATACTATCACGTCTTTATCCCTAATGGGGCAGACAGAGCATTTTGGGTCTTGCGGCTCTATGCAGAGCCTAGGGCCGCAAGAGTCAAAAGCCACTTTTAGCGTCATGGTGGGCGAGAAGATGGAAAAGCAATCAATACAGTGACGGGTTGCTAGCCGCATCGCCTGTTAAAATGATTCGCATTTTTGCCCATTCCCTCGATCGGCTTTTACGATCTGCGCGGGAAGAGAAGCAGCTGGTACATTCTAAGTTTTTTCGTTTCTCCCAGACCAGTGGGCGTGACTCATGGTGGGCGTGTAGATGGAAAAGCAATCATGCTTTTCCATCTACACGCCCACCATGACGCTAAAAGTGGCTTTTGGGTCTTGCGGCCCTGGGCTCTGCATAGAACCGCAAGACCCAAAATGCTCTGTCTGCCCCATTAGGGATAAAGACGTGATAGCATGTATGTATGTATGTATCACAGAAAAAAAATTTTTTCACAAAAGAAAATTTTTTGTCATACTGAGCTTGGGGCTTCGAACTCGGATATAATATATATTTCTATTCATCATAAATCGTTGAGTCATGGTTAATTAAAATTATGATAGTAAATTTGTGAGTCATCTCAGCCCAGGATAAGTTGGTAGTTATTTAACACTTATGTAATGGTTTAAGTATAATTATCGATGACTATTAACATTTGCTATCTTGATTGCTATTGTTCTAGTGACGTTATTTTATGCATACTTATGTGAATAAAGTATTTGTAAAAGTTAAAAGTTGATCGATTGGCATATTATACATTACTAGCTGTGCCCGTGGGCTTTGCTCCCCGTGAGAATTTCGGTATAAAAACTATCCTATGTCCTTCACTGGGAATCAAACTATATCCATACCAATTTTCATCTAAATAGGTCAGTGGTTGAAGCGTGAAGTGGTTACAAACAAACAAATATACAGACTCAGTTTCGCATTTATAATATTATAGTAGGATATAGTCATCATTTCAGACGCATATCGTCCACTGTTTGACATAGGCCTCTCTCAAGGATTTCCAAAATATCTGAAATATATGGTAAATAAGTTAGAAAACTTGTTTAATTAACTACTTAAGACTACCTAAGTACATTTTTACATTATATTTCATATAAAATCTGCACTCCTATATCAGTACGGTACAATGCTAACATGTTACCAGTTTTTAACCGATTTCCAAAAAGATGTATGTTCTGACCGATAAAAATTATAAGATCGCTTTTTTTATGTCATATGTACTCATGCCATATTCATATTATCTACACGAATTATCTACATGACATAGAATTTTTTTAAATGCAAATAAATTGATTTGATTTGATTTGATTTGATTTCTGCGTAACACACTATAAGCGTGAATGATCTAAGTGGGCAGATATTTTGTTAATACGGTAGATATTGATTTATTTGCCCGAAAAATGTCATTTATCGGTCATTACCCCAAGGAATTAAATTCCATGCATCTTTTATTTATATGATTGTTTTCTATTGATAGACGTGACCAAAATCGATAAAAATCGTGCACGATATCATTTTGATCGAATTCAAAAATGTTCTTCGAGTAGCGAAACTGATGATTGATTTTAATCTTTAAAAACGTGGCTAAAAAAATGTAACATAATTTTTCAAAACTAAAGCCGACTTCACTCCCAAACTACACAATAAATACGATATTCATAAAATATCTGTGGAACAACCTGACAAGTACCTATACCCTTTTAATAAAAAAAAATAATTATCTATGGTTATTATATATTTTTCGAGTGTGTTTGAAAGCAATGGCTGTTCATTTGTGAAACTGATCTATTAATAAGAAGTAAAATATGATTAATTACAATAGTAGTTAAAAGAATGTTAGCTTGCATACCTGGGATAACTAAAATTCATCTGAAATCATGCCGAGTCCTTGTAAGCTTTCAAATACAGCACAATTCATTTTAAGACTCGTGCTCTTTTAAAAGCTCGAGTCGTTGTTTAGAGAACTCGCGCTCGCCTGGTCTTGGAACTCCAAGCCCGTTGAGCTCATATACTCCATTTGGTTAGATATTTAAATAAATGTAAACAATCTTGACATGTCTTTTTATTGAAATATACACTTTTTAAATCAATAATTTTGCTAATTACAATGTAATTATGTTATGAATTATAAATTACATACTTACTTTCTAATTTGCAAGGTATTGATTTATTAAGTGTATATTTCAATAAAAAGACATGTCAAGATTGTTTACATTTATTTAAATACCTAACCAAATGGAGTATAGAGCCCTGCAAGACCGACTCGAGTATTCAAAATTTGAACTCGAAGACTCCAGCCTTGTACGAGTCACGGTACGTTTGTCGAGCTAAGTATTAGTGGTTCTCCAACCGCTGAGAATGCCCACAAACCCTGCCCATCACGATCTGTTACGATTCTTACGATGGTATCTCGCACGCGACCACTCCGTTATGTTGCTCGGTAGTTATTATAGAACGTTACCGACTTACCGAGATATGACCACTCACAAAGTGGGTCAAATAGTCAGTCATTTGACTATAAAGTAAAACCATGAGATAAGACTTACCCATAGCAAAGATATTATACGAACGTAACAGATACCCAACGCCATAGAAACTACTGGAGGACCCGTAAGTAGGCAATACTGAAGTTGCGTAGGCACACATAGATGGCAGCACACACGACTAGAGAAAAAGTGTTGAATATATTTTAAAAATATTATTTGCGTTTCATATAAGTACATGACCACTGTAGTATAATGAAATTTAAATAACACTTAAAAACTAAAAAAAAATCGGCATTTTCATACAAAAGTGAGCAGCCACCGGGGCAATTTGTATGGAAATGTGGAAATGGTTTTTTGGTTTTTGACTATCTAGTATAACCTGTGGTTCGATTTATTACGGGTATGTCCCTTTCACGTTGTATAGTACAGGGTGGCCAACTTGGAGGTATACAACTTTTTTTTGCCGCCATTTTGTTTTGGCGGTAAATATGACAATTGTTGCATGAATATTACTTTGTGTAGATACGGCAAATTTATTATGGAGCGTTTTACGACGGAACAACGTGTTTTAATTATTAAAACGTTTAACGAAACATTAAAAAGAATGTTTCCCGGTCGATTAATTTCGAGAAACGGTGACATTGATTGGTCCCCAAAATCGCCTGATTTAACAGCTCCTGGCTTTTTTCTGTGGGGCTATCTAAAGGGACGTGTCTATGCTAACAGGCCAATGAACCTTCAGCAATTAAATCAAAATATTCGAGACACAGTCACTGAGATAACGTAGGAAATGTGTGAAAATGTGATGAAAAACGCGATGAAAAGGGTTCACATCTGTGATGCTGCTAGAGGTGGACATGTCTGACATTATTTTCCATGTTTAACTGCCGGCCCTAAATATTATATTTAACAAGGAATACTTGATATATTTTATATTTCATAGAATAAAAATACAAAACTAAAGTGTATACCTGTTATTTGGCCACCCTGTATTTCCTACAAGTGATATATAGCCATCCCAAAAAAAACTAAGTTTGTATAGTTATTAATTTACCACAATATATTGACCAACAAGTGGACAAAAAAAACAAAATGTAACTAACCACCTAATTATTATGTTTGATTGCTATATTTCGATTAAAACTCAAGATTTATACAATTGTTTGTAGATATGTAGTAACATTCTGTGTGCACTTAACCTTGGGCGCGTTGATGTCTTTCCTAGGCGGCTATTGCTAAATCGACACTACTCCACTTTTCATTGACCCTTGAAGGAAAATTACAGGTTCTATAACTTTGAAACCTATTTCACATTAACCCTCATAGTCCTTAACTAGTTTGCTAAACCTATTTTAGTTAAAACTTGTTTTGTCCATTTCCGTCTTTTGAATATATGACATTAAAAGAACGAGACCAAACATATAATTTGACCGAGTGACGAGCAAAACGAGCGAGGTCTACAATTCAAGTTAAGGTGCAAAAACATTGTTTGTATGTATACAACGTGGAAGGGACATACCTGTAATAAGTAATAAATCAAACCACAGGCTATACTAGATGACTATAGTACAGTGATAATAAAATAAAAGTAACAAAAAAAAATTCGTCATTTCCATACAAATTTTCCGGGCAGCTGCACAATTTCGTATGGAAAAGCCATTTTTTTTTGACTATTATTTTGATTTCTTCATACTTTAGTGATCTGTATAACCCGTGGTTCAATTTATTATGGGTATGTCCCTTCCACATTTTATATGTATGTTCTGCGATAACTCTCGAAAAGTTGAACTGAATTTGATGATATAAGAATGAGTGTAGCAACTATTCACAGAATTTTTAAGTTTCTCGGGCATCAAAATCGGTTCAGCCGGTTTTAATATACGCATTTTGGTAAAAATAAATTTTGCTCGAGATTCTTCTTGTACTCATATATTTAGGTACGTAGCCCATAGTTTACTGATGCGATAAGTGTTGTGGTCCTGTACTTTACTAGACCTTATATATAAGTATATACAAAACAAGTACTTAACACTGACTTAAGCTCATAAAATTGCCATTTAAACTCGGCTTGCAAACCTGTTATTGAAACAACTAGGCCACAAGTTCATTTTAAATATGAACACAAAGATAAAAGACTGCATTTCAAAGATATGCATCTAGTCAATCCACGCTTATTTGCATAATAATAGTAGCAGTAAATCAGTATCTCAGTTCGTAAGAATTCGTTAGGTAACAAAAACGAAGGCTGCGATTAGTTCACACCCTGTATCACAACAAAAACATTTCGCAAGAACATCGGAATAATTTATATTTGCAGAGTTACCTCACACAAAAATATTCACCTTCAAACGAGTTTATACTCCAATTGGCTGCACAGTAAAACACAACTGTATCACTTGTAAATAAAAAATTAACACTTTGTCAATGAAATTACTAAACACTGGCTGGTTTTTATTTAAAAACTTTTTAAATTGTTCGAAAATGAAATGCGCGCGCCGGCGCTCGCTTACGGCGCAATACTGGGTCACGATTGGTCGTCGAAGCGCGGGAATGCACATGTCAAAGTTACGTTTGCTTAAGTTTTTTTTTGTTTGCTTTATGATAATGAGATGGTGTAAGTGCAAGTTATAGGTAATTTATAGTTTGTTACAAACAAACTAATAATAGTACTGACAACGCGTACTGGATATGTTTGATCGAAATAGAGCGTCCAGTATTTCACGAGTTTCTAACCGTAATGTAATTATTGGCAATTTTGTTGTTACCTCAATCATGATAACTTACATACTTTTAAGTATGTAATGTATGAATACATATTCATATATTAGAACATAATCCTACTAGGAAAAATGTATACATTACATATGCTTAATTTTCCTATACTGCACTAACTTGACTTACTTATATCTATATTTTAGTCTGAGAGAGTAAGTTAATAAGTATTTTATTTGTTATTTAACTTAATTACAAATGTAATAGGGGGATTAAAAGCCATAGGCTTCATCTGCCACTCAAACACACTGGTGATGCCGAGAATAAGAAGTCTTTAGAGGCAGTATCTAAAGTAGGTACTTACTTAAACATATCTTATACCTTTAAAAAAATAAATATCGAAGTACAATGTCCTTACCTCGGTAATAACATAAAACTTTAGTAACGTAACCCAAGGTGTAAAAGAAATGCCATAAAACATCTTTCGTCGCATGCGCTGCGGAAACTATTGATGATAGAACAAAAGTATGTTCTAGAATATTAAAGAACAAATCAATAACTACAAAAAACTTCGCGATAGGTACTATATGTCCAACTATTATCATTATGTCACAGTAACCACTTTTTACATTTTAAAAGTTGATAGAAATACCGAAACGTACGCTTAAAAAAAAAAACAAAAAAAAAATACAAAGTACATACCTATTATAAATAAAAGATAAAAATGAAGTTTTTGGCGGTAAGACAAGGGGTTCAGTTGGAGTTTGCTTTAAATTGTTTTGCAAATTGATTCTAGTGGACTTTATAATATGAAATTGATGTGGTTTGGTGTTATAAATGCTCATTCTGATGAACAATATGTAAAATGTTTAAAGTGGACAATCATAGTGCGGCTGAAGTGATATTTATTTGCGGACTGCGGACTAAGGATAAAAACGTAGTAGTTTACTAATCAGACCAAAGATTCGATTCCAAAATTTGTACTTACGAGTATAACACCTATATTGTACGTCACTTATGCAAATAAAAATGTTCATTTCATTTCAATGTTTTACTCAAAACGTAGGACAGGACAACCTCCTACTAGGTGTTTGGACGAAATCAGCAAGGTAGCAAGAAGACACCAGAGTCTACCTGCTACCTTGCATCCAGACGCAGGCCGCTTCCAATCGGTTTGGGAAAGTCTTTGGGAGGCCTATGTCCAGCAGTGGACTTCCTGTGGCTGATATGATGAAGGAGATAAAGAAGACAATCATACTAATATTTAGTCAAAATAACATTTGAGACTACTTGCAACTTAGACGAGTTGCTATTTAAACGAGTTCCGAGTTGCGTTTTAGACGAGTTTCCATATAGACTATTTGCATTTAAAACCATTCGCGACTAACTCTATTATAAAGGCGAACTTTTTGTGAGGATGTGTGTGTGTATGTATGTTTGTTACTTCTTCACGCACAAACAGCTGGACCAATTTTGGTAAAAAAAAATATGCAGGAAACTGACACCCTGATTAATGACATCCTGGATATACACATAGGGTACATTGTGATTATGGGTGTGTGAGTCTGTTTGTTACTTCTGCACGCGCAAACGGCTGGACCAATTTTGATTAAAAAAAATATGCAGGATGCTGACACTCTGGATTAACACATTGCTATTTTAGGCGCAGTTAATACCGCGGGGAGGGGGCGCATCTAGTAAATAAAGTAACAATGAATGAAAATTTTGCTATTTTAATGTCACCTGAAAAATCTAGGATAAATAACTAGGTCCCCAGGTGCGAAAGCGCCCGCACAATACACCACAATAAGGGCACGCTGTGACTCAAACAAACGGAATATTAAACAGCTGCGCATACGTCGACGGCGAGAATGTCGGTACAGTGGGCCACATGTCTTGTGTAACAAACTAAAGGTCAAATACAACTATTTTATAGACCAAAATTGATGCCACCAACTTGAAATACGAAAACTATGATAGATTTGTCTGGGGGAAAGCCAGGAAGCGTATTGTTGTAAAGAATAACATTTATTGAGAAAAACATACTTCCCCTTTACATGTATGGGAGCTACGTAATTTTTTTTTTATTATTATAATTTACCTCTTTTTCGGCATGTATATTTAGATTATGTATTATGTAGATTGATGAGTTTAGATGAAGCAAAAGAGGTTTGTCAGGATCGTAGCAAGTGGAGGTCCATAGTCTCTGCCTACCCCTGCGGAAAACAGGCGTGATATTATGTATGTATGTATTATTTAGATTATACCTATGCTAAATTACAGCTTTCTAGTACTTATAGTCTCTGAGACAGACAGACAAAGATGGCGAAACTATAAGAGTAACTTGTTTACATAGAGAAATACGAGAAAGGTTTGAGTTGAAATCTTCAGGTGTTTAGGCGACCACGTAACCACAAGGTCGCCTAAAAACTTGAAAAGGGACAAGATTTCTGTAGCGTTTCTTCTCAGCAGTGGTCGTTGCTAGTATTCTAGAGATTGCTAACAATATCCACGAATCCAATGGAGTTCGCACGCACAAAGGCCTCTCAATACAGGTTGACTTGCAGGAAGTCGGAGCAGCGACCTTTGCGGACGCGTGGGTTCATAACGTAACATTCTTACATCGCCAACAATAACTAGTTTTTGTCCATCTCCCGCGAGAAGTCTACGCAGTGTAAGACTACAGTCGTAGTCGTCTCAAGGGTTGGGATACATCTGGCAGTCAGCACAGAACAGCACTTCTATTTATTTTTAAAAACTTTATTGATCCACAATTAAAATTATTTACAATTGGCGGACTTGAGGGTCCCCCGACCCTAAACCAAAATCTGGGGGCACGGCAGTGCCCCCACCAAGTCGAGCAAAAAAGCGTCACGGCCGTACCATCCTTTTCTCGAAGCAATTCAGACCATTTTCGACCCCCTGTAACTTCGTTGTGGATAAAACTAGAAGACTGAAATTTTCAGTAACCATGCAGGCATTGTAAAGACACGGTATATTTCAAATTTCATTCAATTTGAACCAGTATTTTAAGAATTATAACGGGTCAAATTTCTTAATTTTGTCACTCACTGACTCACCGATCATCAAAATTCTAAGGCACTTCTAGCAGACCTAGAAGCTTCAAATTTGGAATATAAGTAGTGTTTGGTGTATGAATCAAGGAAAAACTAAAAAATCTAGAAAAGACCGCAAAGAAAATTAAGCCCATACAGCCAAGTCTCCAGTTAAATTTTTCAATATTGGCTTTATTCGTAACGATGTTTTACGGCAGTTATTATTATTGCGTGCGAAGCCGCGGGTTTAAGCTAGTCCCATATAAATATAGGCGCATGGTAGTGCCCCTGCTAAATCGAGCAAAAAATGGGTATTCCCGTCATGAAAACACGTGTAAATTAAATTATTTAATGCAAAAAACGTACCTACGTACGTATTCGTACTTATTACGAGTGCGTAAGGTTGTAAATTATTATTATACCACGCGCTGCGATGCTAGCGAGTGAGCGCGGGCCGTTACTACGGGCTGCGCGGTGCTAGCGCGAGGGCGCAGAGAGAAGCTCAAGAAGTAGTACCGGAAAAGAGAAAACGGAAGGCTACCTACAAAAATACGAAAAGTTCATAAGTCAGAGAGAGGGCTTTAAGAAAATTCGTTGCTGGTAGATATACATATATACAATAAGTAGAAGGTAGCGAAAAGGAAAAAAGTAGAACTGTCTACAAAATACAAAAAGAAATGAGATCCCATCAAAAACAATACTTGTCAAAAAAACCAAGTCTCGCAACTCAGTTGTTCTGCGGTAAAAAGTTGTGAGATCCATGTAATACCAAGTCGGTTATTAATTTATTCAGTCTCTACTTAAGCGACTTTCTGTCTTAATACGTCCAGTCTCTAAGACCACGATCGTGGTCCATAACAATTGAAAATCAATTGTGTCTGGAATCTCCGTACTCGAAGCATTAAGTTGTTACGTAATAATTAACAGCATCTTATAGTGACGCATATCAATATTAAAATTCTTTAATGTTTTATATAAATATATTGAGACTTGGCCATCGCCTGAAAACACGTGTAAATTCAATCGCCTGAAAACACATGTAAATTTAATTATTTAGTGCGATGGCCAAGTCTCGATATATTTATATAAAACATTAAAGAATTTTAATATTGATATGCGTCACTATAAGATGCTGGTAATTATTACGTAACAACTTAATGCTTCGAGTACGGAGATTCCAGACACAATTGATTTTCAATTGTTATGGACCACGATCGTGGTCTTAGAGACTGGACGTTTAAGACAGAAAGTCGCTTAAGTAGAGACTGAATAAATTAATAACCGACTTGGTATTACATGGATCTCACAACTTTTTACCGTAGAACAACTGAGTTGCGAGACTTGGTTTTTTTGACAAGTATTGTTTTTGATGGGATACAACTTTCCATACAAACGTAGTCTACGTTTTATTTCAAAACGACATGTCCGATTAGGGCAAAATTTTGTAATTTCAAAGATATTGCAATTATCTAGGTTTATAACTAGTTTCCGACGGTAAAAATATGAACTTGAAATAGAATATAGTGTTTTATATAATTTTTGACCATTAGTATGGGAAACTTCTAAATCGTTATATTTTCTTTCCAGTTCATAATTTTACTGTAGGAAACCAGTTATAACCCTAGATAATTGCAATGTCTTTACAATTACCAATTTTTACAGGAATCTGACATGTGGTTTCAAAATTAAACGTAGACTACGTTTGTATGGAGAAGTCTAGGGTCGGGGGACATTTAACGCTAAGAGCGTTCTCTCCCAGACCCAGTAAACCATAGGGATAAACAGATAAATTGATATGCTATGCTGCTGTCAGCAGCAGAGCGACGAAACGCTTCAGGACCGGTCATGCTGAAGCGTTCCGTCGCTCTGCTACTCTTCCGTGCTGACTGCTGACAGATTTAGCTCAATACTAACTCTTATTTCTCTTTCGGAACGTACTATCACGTCTTTATCCCTAATGGGGCAGACAGAGCATTTTTAAGTTTTGCGGCTCTAAGCAAATAGAGCCAAGGGCTGCAAGACTCAAAGGCCACTTTTAGCTTGATGTGAGCAAGAAGGTGGAAGTAGGAATCAAACTAGTGATGGGTTGCTAGCCGCATCGCCTATGAATACGATTCGATTTTTTGCCCATTCCCTCGATCGGCTCTTACGATCTGCCTGGGAAGAGAAGCAGCTGGTACATTCAAAGTTTTTTCTTTTCTCCCAGTCCAGCATGGAAGGTATTGGTTAAAAACCCAAAAAAAAATTTCACTTGCCAATATATTTATATCCAAAAAGGGAAAATTTTGTTATGCGTATAAATAATCCTCGGTAAAAGTAATTAAATGACATTCTTTTAGCGAATTATATGGATGGAATCATATTCGGACGCAAAGAATGACCCCAATAAAGTTGTATTCAAGTATCTGTGCTGGTCTGGGATATAAAAAAAAAACTTAGAATGTACCAGCTGCTTTTCTTCCTACGCAGATCGAGAGAATGGGCAAAAATGCAAATCATGTTAACAGGCGATGCGGCTAGCAATCCATCACTGTATTGATTGCTTTTTCATCTTCTCGCCCACCATGACGCTAAAAGTGGCTATTGGGTCTTGCGGCCCTGGGCTCTGCATAGAACCGCAAGACCCAAAATGCTCTGTCTGCCCCATTAGGGATAAAGACGTGATAGTATGTATGTATGTACTCAAGATAGATAGATAGATAGATAGATAACTCTTTATTGTACACCAAAAGAATAACAAAAAATAACAAAGAAATAAATTTTACATTAAATGAGTACAATGGGCGGTCTTAGTCAAGTAGGCAGTACTCTAAACTACATCCCATTTTTCGGCAATATCCATCATCATCATCATGTATTTTTGTCTCCACTGCAGGAGCACGACCCTCTTTGTACTACCGAGCCATACTTGGCCAGAGCAGCCAGAGGATTTGGATGTTTATCTGGCCAAGTATGGCTCTAGTAGTACAAAGAGGGTCGTGATCCTACAGTAGAGACCAGTGACATGCACAAATATTTTTGACGTGGGAAGGCACTAATCATACCTAAATTTCGAGAACTCCTGTATATCAAGTAGAAAAAAATAGAAAATCTTTATTTGGAGCATATATTCAACAACAAAAAGTACAGAACATCACTTATAAATAATTAACAAAATATGTCATCAAAATGGTTTCTCTCAGCTTTTGTGTCAAGGCTTTACGGAGCCAAGACGCTGATTTTCAAGTAAAAAACATGTTTCGCTACTATTCGATATTATATTAGGTTGGACAGGGTAGATAAATTATGTGTGTCTGTATGAAATGCAGGCTACAGACTGCTGCTGGTAAAGACTATAAAGACCTGATGATGATGAGGTACTTAAGCCTTGTTTGTTGTCAGTAAACCTTAATGCACAAGTGTTATTTCACCCCGCAGCCGGTCTCTGTTTGCACTTTGCAAGTTATCGCCTTCAACAGAACCAGTCGGTCAACCCAGATTCAATTTGTTGACTATTGTTATTGTTACTCAATGAATTATGCGGTTTTCAGAGCAACTTTCTAGAATTCTAGACTATAATATGGTTGTTGAGGACGGCCACGCTGCCGACCTCCTTGTGTGTTTTTTAATATTTTTTTGTTTTACGACATTGGACAGTTGCTTGTCAAGGAAGAAAATTTTGGTTGATTGTAATAAAATCTCAAAAAGAACATCTCTCGTTTTTGATAAAACCCGAGCCAGCGCCTCCCATCGTCTACAAAGTGGTCCTTCGAGCCGGATCCTGAGGCGGGTTTGGTACCATGTTTCGCACGCCGCCTACATCGCGCAAAGGAAAATTACGCGGTGCCGTGGAGGGCCCTGCACGAGATATGGAGCACCGAGAATACGAGAGTGAGATGCCATCCCTTATTAAAAAGGAAGCTGCTACTTCTGATAAGCAGTCGAGATCCGCAGCTAAAAGAACAGGGTCACATTGTACGTCCTTGTCACGGCGGAGGAACATAGAGTTGGAAGCGGCTAGAGCTAAGGCCTTACTTCAGATAGAGGCTACTCGAGCACAGGCTGAGGCTACCGCTAAGATTAAAGCAATTCAGGCTGATTTAGTCGACAAACAGTTGGCCGCCGATATAGAAGAGTTGGACAGAGAAAGGCGGTCGAGATCATCTCGGTCTGTCGCCAATAGTAGGACTATGTCATTTGTCAGCAGAGTTGAGGAATGGATTGATGAAAGTGTGATGTCACAGCAGCGTCAGCCTTCACCAAAGCCGGAAATTCAGCAAAGTAGCTCTAATGATAATGACGGAAATGGTAAGAAGCAGTCTGACATAGAGAAGTTAGCCGACGCGCTACAAAAAACCATTATTGCTTCTGCGTCAAAAGATCGTGACGACAAGCTCCTTACGAGGTTAGCTACTTCGAAAGACTTGCCCTTTTTTTACGGTGACTCCCTTGAATGGCTACAATTCAAGCAGGCCTTTTATGAGTCGTCGAATTTATGCGAGTATAGCGACACGGAAAACTTATGGCGTCTCAGAAAATGCCTACGCGGAGAAGCGAAGGATATTGTTTCGTCTTTGCTTATTGGAGGTACTTCACCAAATCAAATTATCGAAACACTAGAGCTGCAATTCGGAAATCCTGACGCTATAATAAATAAACTGATTACCCAACTTAAAAAACTTCAACCTTTGGCTTTAAGTTATCATAATAACATAGTAAGTTTTGCGATTAAAGTTAAGAATTATGTGAATGCCGCTAAAACTATAAACGAAAATGATTATTTGAGAAGCCCAGAAATGGCAGCAATTATTATTTCAAAATTTCCAAGTACTTTAGTCTGCAAATGGACTGATTATGTTTCTGAAAATAAAGAAAATGGCCTATCAAGATTAGAACAACTATCAGACTTCCTATACAAGGAAGTTAATAAAACTGCGGCATCTGGCGTGAGCCACGTACGTTTTCAGACCATGGATAAACGTAAACCAGATTCTCACGCTGTCCTTGTGTCAGCTGGAAGTAGTGACGCCGGCGAGACCCCAAAGTGCAGGTTTTGTCCTGTGGGTCGCCACGCCTTGCCCGTTTGCCCGAGGTTCAAAAGAGCATTACGTAGAGATCGTTGGCGGTTTGCTCGAACGCAACGCTTATGTTTTAAATGTCTGTCTAGTCGTCATCGTGAACCAGAGACATGCCAAGGCGCCAACTGTGATGTAAATGATTGTGGGCAACCACATCACCGCCTCCTGCACTGGGTCGCACCCCAAAATAAGACTCAAGAAACATACGCAAGCGATAAGCCTTCAGAGAACAGTGACGAGACAGTAACACAGACGAACGTAGAGCGATGCTGCAAAGTATTACTGAAAATCGTGCCTTTGACAGTATACGGACCTAAGGGATCTAAACATGTTCACGCTCTACTTGACGGAGGCGCGACAGTGACGTTACTATCAGCAGACGTTGCAGATGATTTAGGCCTTTATGGTGAAAAACGCACTATGCGAGCACGTGGAGCTTGGAACGTAGAATTAGTATGTCAAATGGAGTTAATCGATTTTGAGATTTCTAACAATAACGGAGAGAAATATCTTTTGAAGGGACGGAAGATAAAAGAATTGAACCTACCGACGCAGCATGTAAGCGATATTGATTTTACTAAATACAATGGACAGATACCAGAAGACTTTGAATTATGTGATTGCGGAATACAGCCGAAATTGTTGATTGGCCAAGATCATCACGACCTTATAGCGACTGAGAAGTGTATACGAGTAGTAAGACTGCCTTGGGGTGGTGTATCCACGGAAATAATGCGGTAAGTGAGTTTACGTGCATGTTAGCCGATCGGTTCTCAGAACCCGCTCTCAACTTTAAGGTCTGTCCAAAACAGGGGGGAAATTTTTTACCCATTTGTCATTTGGTTTCGTTAGAAGATATAAAAACTCTCTCACAACCATTACCATATCAGTACGATGAAGATCGTGATGCGAAGTTATATGACGAAGTGCGTCAATCATTTATGTTAGACTCCATAGGGGTCTGTTTAAAACCACGACAGAATCCGGAGGATGTAAGAGCTCTGACTATTCTAGACAAAACGTCACAATTGATTGATGGAGAGTGGACTGTCGGCCTACCATGGAAACACGACGATGTTGTGCTGCCAGACTCTTACCCTCAGGCTATTTATAGGCTAAGAAATGTTGAGAAGAAGATGCTAGGTAATAAAGATTATGCTTCTCGATACCGTGAACGAATACAACATCTATTTACTAATAATTTCGCCAGGGAGTTATGCGGTGATGATGAGCGGTTTAAAGATCGTATATGGTACCTGCTACATTTCGGCGTCGACAACCCTAATAAAGCTAAGCTCAGACTTGTATACGATGCGGCTGCAAAAAGTAAGGGTGTGTGTATAAAAGATTTTCTTTTGCAGGGACCTGACTTATTGCAATCTCTCTTGGGAATTATGTTACGTTTTCGGGAGCATCCCGTCGGAGTCATAGGTGACATTAAAGACATGTTTTTGCGTATTAAAATAAGAAAAGAGGACATGAACGCTTTTAGATTTTTATGGAGACAACAGACGTTCGAACCGGTTAAAAAATATGTTATGACTTCGCTTATATTCGGTGCGAACTGTTCTCCTTTCATCGCGCAATATGTTAATCAGTTTAAAAATACTGAGCGATTTCAAGATACTTTTCCTGAAGCAGTACAAGCTATCAGGAAAAACCAGTATATGGACGACTATATCGACAGCCTGCCCGATGTAGAGACCGCGGTTAAAATGGTAAACGATATTTTGTATATAAATCAGCAGGGCGGTTTTCTCATGCGTAATTGGTTAAGTAACAGTGTTGACGTTTTGAGAGGTACTCCAAAAGAAACCTTGAATGAAAAAGCTGTTAGGTTTAATATTGAAAATCAATCTGAGCGTACTCTCGGTCTTCTTTGGTATCCAGCCACAGACAGACTAGGTTTTGACTTATCGTTTAAACGTATACCAAAAGAAGTATTTGAAAAAGAAAGAAAGCCTACTAAACGAGAGATGTTACGAATAATTATGTCCATTTACGATATTCACGGATTTCTTGGCCCATTTACAATACAAGGTAAAATTATTATGCAAGAGGCTTGGAAAAGTGACATAAAATGGGACCAAGTCATTACAGACGAGTTATTTATTTCATTTCGCGCTTGGTTAGAACAACTTCAATTGTTAAATCGTATTTTGATTCCAAGATGGTACTTCCATACTGAAGATGAAATAATGAATTCAAATAACACTGCTTCAAAACACTCACGCGCTGACGCCACGAGTGCTAAGGATTAAAGTTCATTAGAACTTTATGTATTTTGCGACGCCTCGCCAACCGCGTATGCTTCAGTTGCGTACTGGCGTAAACAGTATGGCGATGGATCAGTGCAAGTGTCATTTATTGCCAGTAAAAGCCGTGTCGCGTCAGTCAAAGGAGTCAGTGTGCCTAGACTAGAATTACAAAGTGGGTTATTGGGTAGTCGTTTAGCAGAGACAATTAAAACAGAGCATCGCCTAAAACCTGATAAAACGTTTTATTGGACTGATTCAACCACAGTTCTACATTGGATCAGAAATGAAAACAAAAAGTACAAGCCATTTATTGCTAACAGGTTAGGAGAGATCTGTAACACGTCAACCATATCTGAATGGTACTATGTGCCATCCAAATGTAATCCAGCTGATCTTGCTTCAAAGAAACACGAATTTATTCTCAGTAGTGATTCTATTTGGTTTTCCGGGCCTACTTTCTTGCGAGAAGAGCGTCACCATTGGCCACAGGATCCTGTGAAAAAAGAAATCATTAATGATGATATTCTAGAGAAAATACAAGCAATTTCTAGTGAAGTTGTTGAAACTAATACCTTACCTGTACCTGATTCCAGTCGGTTCTCAAGTTGGCTGCGGTTATTGCGTAGTTCGGCTGCTGTATTGTTGTTCATCGAGAAATGTAAAAAGAAGAGAGTAGAAATCAAAGGTGACCTACTAAAAACGGCAGAGGTGTTGCTTTTACGTAATGCACAAATGCAGTCGTTTAGTGACGAAATACTTTCTTTAAAATTTAATAAACCGTTAAAACGAGATAGCCGTTTGCGTGAGCTTACACCATACTTGGATGATGAAGGTCTTCTCCGAGTTGGTGGGCGCATAGGAGCTGTAAAAGGAGTTGAAGAGTGTGTGAAAAATCCTGTTATTCTAGATGGCCGTAATCACATGTCAAGATTAATAGTTAAAGACTACCATGTACGCGCGCAACATTCGTACAATGAATTTGTAGTGAATGAGTTACGGCAAAAGTACTGGCTTTTGAATCTTAGGCCTACTGTACGCACAGTCGCTTCTCAATGCCTTATTTGTAGAATAAGAAAAGCTACACCAATACCTCCACGACTTGGTGATCTACCCGAAGAACGGCTGACGCATCATGAACGTCCGTTCACTATATGTGGGGTAGACTTGTTTGGACCAGTAGAGGTCACTGTTGGTCGGCAGAGGCCAAAAAGATACGGTGTGCTTTTTACGTGCCTAACAGTGCGTGCAGTGCATATTGAGGTTGTGGCTTCTTTAACTACGGATTCGCTCATTATGGCTTTACGTCGAATGGCAGCTAGACGTGGATGGCCTCGAACAATCTTGTCCGACAACGGGACAAATTTGAAAGGAGCGGATATTGAATTAAAAAAGGCCTTCCAGGAAGTTGATCAAGAGGAACTCAAACTTGAAGCTCTTAATAGAAACGTAAACTGGCGTTTTATACCGCCAGCCAGCCCACATATGGGTGGCGCTTGGGAACGTCTGATACGCTGCGTCAAAACTTCTTTAAAGATCGTGCTTAAAGAGAGAGCACCCCGTGAAGAAGTTTTGTCTACTTTTCTAGCTGAGATAGAAAATATTATTAATAGTAGACCCTTGACGCATGTGTCAGTGGACCCTAAGAGTGATGAAGCTCTTACTCCTAATCATTTTTTGCTAGGAAGCTCTTCCAACCTACCTCTATCTGGTGTATTCAGCGATGGAGATTTGTGCCTCGGAAAACAGTGGCGTATGGCGCAACGTCTTACAGATTTATACTGGAACCGTTGGGTAAAGGAAATATTACCTGAACTAATTCCAAGGCGAAAGTGGAACCAAGAGGGATTGCAATTAAAAGTAGGTGATTTAGTTATAGTCGCCGATCCATCATCACCACGAAACTTTTGGCCGAAAGGAATAATAGAAAGAGTATATCCTGGTCCAGACGGACGAGTTAGGGTAGTAGACGTTAGGACGAGAGCGGGAGTGATGAAGCGACCGGCTGCACGCGTGGCCTCGCTTACACGACGTGTTGAGTGTCCCGAAGGACACTAGGGGGGAAAATGTTGAGGACGGCCACGCTGCCGACCTCCTTGTGTGTTTTTTAATATTTTTATGATATTTTTTTGTTTTACGACATTGGACAGTTGCTTGTCAAGGAAGAAAATTTTGGTTGATTGTAATAAAATCTCAAAAAGAACATCTCTCGTTTTTGATAAAACCCGAGCCAGCGCCTCCCATATCGTCTACAATGGTGTTTAAAACCTATAGGTACAAATTGGATGTTGATGACCGAGTTTTTAATAAAAAAATAAGATATGTAAGCTAAAGTTACTTCCTTGCTTGTTTGGAAGAAAAGAAAAAACTTAGAAAGTACCAGCTGCTTCTTTTCCCACGCAGATCGTAAAAGCCGATGGAGGGAATGGTCGAAAATGCGAATCGTGTTAATAGCTAGCAATCCACAATATTTGGAACGAAGTTCATTTCGGACGGTACGGGAAAAGTTTACTATTTTAACACCTAAGTACCATTCAATAATGATTACCACAATTTTAACTAGTTACTGCACTATTTCAAAACTAACGTGTCTGCTTATCACACTGATATTATAAAGGCAAAGTTTGTGAGTGGGTGTGTGTGTTTGTTACTTCTTCACGCGCAAACGGCTGGACCAATTTAAATAAAATTTGGTATGCAGGAAGCTCACACCCATGATTAACACATAAGCTACTATTTCTGCGGGTAACACCACGAGGCGCAGCTAGTGCTAGATAACACAAATTAGACACAACGCCATCTACTAGCTATAGCTAAATTAGCTAGCTTTTACACACAATATGCTCATAGTTTGCTTTGTATTGTATTTAATGCCTAGTTGAACCAATAGATGGCGATAACTGTAAACTGACACTTCATTGATGTAAGTAAAGTGTGAAAATATCGGACAGGCGATATTCGGCTGTGTTTTCCTTCACTCCTCCCAAGGATTCTCGTGGATACAGGAAAAGCGTATTTATACTACGAAAATAACTTCTTTCCAACTGAGTGTTCCTTGTCACTCAAGATTTTTTTCTTTTTTCCATCTATTCCGATGATGATAAGCGAATAGACTATTCGCTTATCATTTCACTAGAAGGAAAATTTAAGTCTTGCGGCTGATTTAAGTGCTTGTCTTCCCCCGCCCCTCATATACTTAGTAAAAATACTTTATTGCACCAAAACATATGAAAATAACATTTAAATATAAATTGAGATGTACAATGGGCGGCCTTATCGCCAAGGCAATCTCTTACAGGCTACCTTTGTGTGACAGGATTGGCAAATAGAAATAATAATATATCCGAGCTGATAATCTTAAATCGCAAACTTTGTGGTGGCAAAGTTGCAACCTACTGCATAACCCACCTTGATACTTCCTGTCCTACTTATTTAGCCTTCGGACTGTATGTACGTAATAATCTAGAGTTTGTAACACAGCTTAACTGCGTGAGAACTACTCTCAATTAACTTGAATAGGTACCTGGATACTAGAGCGCTTTACAAAGTTTCGCAACTTGACCTGCCAACTTCCGGTAAAAGGCTCCGTGGATAAAAAGATTTCTACGGAATCACGTATTTATATCATCGGATGCATACAGTCTCGTTATGCAATATCCAAAATTTATTTTTCAATGTCGACCGCCGCTTTTGGCTAAAACTCGTTTTAAATTCATAGGAGTATCAAAAAATTACTGGCAAATTTTACATCTTTTGTTTTTTCTTTTAATTTTTTTCTTTATATGTACATCTAAGTAATATACCTTTATAGGTACTGAAAGTTAATATTTCAAAAATAATTTCCAAAAAAAGCGTGAAAAGGTTTGTTTAGGTCCGTCGATGCACTTGTGGCACAAAAAATAAACGAAGCCACAGACATATAAAGGGAAGCAGACTAAACATTATGCTTACTATTGTAGAGTTTATAGTTATATTTGTTTGTTACTACTTAACGCTCCAACCACTAAACCTATTTCGATGTTTTATATGGATGTAGTTTGTTACCCAAGGAAGGACATATGAGTCTTAATTCTGAAATTACCACGGGAAGCGAAGCCCACGGGTACAGCTAGTGTACCTATAATAGAAATAATGCCGCGTGTGGCATGAATATACATTTAAGCATGGTCATGGGATTATTTTCGGACCGTCGCAGTCAAACTGTTAAGCTATATAACTTTTGTTGTTTTTTTTTACTTAGTAATATTTGGAAAAAAATAGTCATGTAATATACTTATGAATGTGAAAGAGTGCTTAGTATACAAACACCCGCAATAACTGTTTATAAATATATTATTGAGGCAATAAAACTAAGAGTCAAAAATTGCCACGCGTTCCAAGTATGTAATGTTTGGTCTGCTTCCCTTTGTATGTCTGTGACTGAAGCCATTCAATGAAGTACTTATACACAAGTATATATATGATAGCTAAACTAGCAAAATTAATTCAATGCTTTTGGAGTCATCTTCAATGTTTCAGCATCATTCACCGAAACGTGATGACTCAGAGTTTTCCCACGGCTGTAACAATGTATCTCACGTCTCTTTCTAACACAACAAACAAACAGAGACAGGTAGCATGTAGGATACAAGACAAACGCCTTAGCGAACCTTGAGGTTTCGAACGCAGTTTTGAAGGAAAACATCAATCTTCTATTGTGTCTCGTACAAAGGAAAAGGACATCGGCTAAGTGTTTTCATTCCACTTATATATGGGCCATGTAGATTATGTCAACCTCGAATATACTCGTACCTTCCATTGTGTATTTTTCTGCACATTTTCGTATCTATACATATAATAAAAAAGAAAAAAGTATGTCTGTACATTAAATATATTTCCAAATAAATATTGGGGGCGATGGAGACGTAGTAATAGAGTAGAAATTTAAAAAAAATGTCTGTTTGTCTGTTTGTACACGCTAATCTCCGGAAATACAGGACGGATTCGAATGAAACTTTTTTTGTTATATAGCTATTAAGCCTGGGCAACATATAGGGTATAAATGATTTTGGAAAATGGAACGCCTGATGCAGAACCATAATGGTCCAGCTAAACTATAAGAGATATAAAAATGCCGTCTTAGTAAAAGTTGTTCAGCCTTATGAGCATTTTCCAGAGACATAAAGTCCACGCAAACGAAGTCGCGGGCTTCGGCTAGTATTTAATAAGTTTTTAAAAAAAAAAATACATTATTAGTACAAGCTTTTGTCGTGAGGCCAAAGTACTTATTAGACAAATGAAATAAGCCCAAACTCGATGTTGTGTCGTTTTATTACTGAGTTCCATCGACCATCTTCCGTCTCCGTGGTCAGACCCCAGGTATCGTATACTATAAAGTACTCGTCAAAACAAATCAAACAAGTCCTACTCTCAATGAGGTTGTGTTGTTTTATAACCGAGTTCCGTAGAGTATCCCCGGCTCTAAGGCTAAAAGTAAAAATTCACAAAGATACGGATCATCAAATTTCGGAGTAGGGGCTTGCGACATCACCGCTAAGAAAAAATCGTACCTAGAGGTAGCCGTGTACTTTTTTGTATTTTTTTGTTTTTCAGAGAAATGAAAAATACCTGTACAATATTTTTTTATAATTTAACCTCTTGGACAAAAGTATTTTCATTCTTCATGGCTATTGAATTATTCTGTAGTATGTGTGGAATGTGTTATACATCTGTAGAATGTGTGGTGACTTAATAGTCTTATGGCCCCTTATACACAGTGAAAGTTTCTTGCCTGTTGAAAACAATACAATAATTGAAGAACAATTTTTTAAGGGATTTATTTGGTTAACGTTTAGTTTAGACCAAGGAGGTGCGTTAGTCAACATTCTCAATTCAGGAACGTCCTAACGACTAGGAAGAGCTCCAATATACCAACGTTTTTTTACAGAGCCATTGGTTTTTATATGTCCAAATAAATGACATCATAATCTCACACACAATTGAATCTGATCTACCATGGCACTATACCTCCGCCATCAAGAATGACGTAATATTATTACAAGAGAACTTTTATGACATGTCATTATCGATGTAGAGAAAGAAATACTGTACACCACAGCTTAATTGTGAATACATAAATAAAACTTATTTCAACATGGGAAAAAACTAACGAAAATTTATTGAAAATTTAAAAAAGCGGATTTCATAAAGTTATCTACCGTTCTAAAAGGCTTATTATTCTGTGAATTTAGCAATTTAGGCAAATTTTGTTATAGGTATAAGTATACATGTATAAAATTCATTTAATTTAATGATCTCAAAATCCGTCGACTGCGTTTGCCACTCCCGGTTTTGTAACCGTCCGTAGGCTCAGTAACCTCTCTATCAGATGGGCCCTTTGCCTGTTTGCCTATATTTTTTTTAAATGCATAAGTACATAGGTATATTCACATTTATTCATTTTTAAGACTTTGTTTATTGTTTATTTAAATTAAGACGTAAGAAAGAGCGGAGTGCTTTGGCATAAGCATACTTTTTGCTTGAAATAATATATAAGCTTTGTATAAATTTCAACTAGTTTCCCAATAACAATTATTTTTCAAAACTGTAAGCGGCATGAATATAACGTTTGCCAAATAAAATAAAAAGTTATTGGCTTTAAGGCTCATAAAGAAATATAATTATTTTATGATTATGACACAAAATTAATTCATTAAAAATGTGAAAGATGATGTGTAGAAAAGGAGGCCAAGTTCATACACATCGTTAAAGTTATTTATATTTGACCGCCCACACGCGCCACAATTAAGTAATTGCTCAAAACACGCGAATAACAAACGAATGAAAGCACAACCTCACTCGATGGCGTAGGAGCATGCCTGCACGTCCAAGAAGCACCTGTGCTTCCTACGCTTGGTGATTCAAGTATCAATTACGTGAGATACGAGACTTGCAACGAGATAAAGTACCTAAAGTATTTAAGTGTACAATTTGTGCAGAAGCGTAGCGTACCTTGGCGGGGCCCCGTATAAAAATTTGTTTGGGGGCCCACAGGGAGGGTAAAGATTTCTCAAAAAAGAAAAAAATGTTTGCATAAAATTAAAAGAAATATTTATTCATCATAATTATCTATCTGTCACATTTTTAAAAACAATTCAAATTAAATTTTAACTCTCCTTGCCTTTTTTCGGCAAACTGATTAATTAAATCATTCATAGCTGATGATGACTTTAGTTTTTCTAAAGTTTCTGCCTCTATGGACAATAGTGACAGGTCTGACAGGCATTCCTGTCTCATAGAAGTTCTTAAATATTTTTTTATTTGGACGCCATTACACTATCTGTACCTATACACTCACACCAATGCAAAGCTCGGTTTGCGCCTCGTAAATGACTTCAACGGGGAAATCCCGCAGCCCGCTTTAACCGATATAGGGTGTTGCCAACTTCTGAACGCACGCTTTACTCGGGAAAAAATAAATTGATTTTTTTAATTTTCTCATTTCTGAAATTTAAAAAATTTGGGAAGTTTTTATTAATTTTTGCTTACGCACCTTGGGGGCCCCCGTAGGCCGGGGGCCCCGTATAATTGATACGGCAGATACGGCGGTAGCTACGCCCCTGAATTTGTGCACAGTAAATAAGTTCCTACTAGTAATTTGGTCCGAACTATGAACTCGCAACCTCACTTATAACCCCATAATCTTCACCACCCCTTGCTTGATGTAAATCCATTTAGTTCAGGTAGGAAAATGAATTACACTTTCACTACTATGTATTGCTTCTAAATTGTAAACTTTTAAGTACCTTTAATCAATTAAAAAAAAAGTTTCTTAAAATATAATTTATTTTCTTTTCCTGTCGTTGGCTAACAATTGATTTTTTTCCCTCCAGAAAGATGCCACTCTTACAGCGTTGTTCGAAGCCTCATAAAGGTCAATCTAGTGCAGCTGGTGGGGCAAATTAAAAAGTAATTCGAATTTATGGGTTTATAAATTGCATAAATAAAACAAAAGATAATTACTACACGTATGAATATATTTAATCGTGACATACAATTACAATGATATATTTGAGAATAGTAGAGTAACATTTAAATGGGAATAATTTTGAAAAGAACTATAAGTACTGGCCTAAACATTAATTACTTTTGATAGTCAGAAATAAAAACATAATTTGTAATTTTCTTGAAATCGATGTTGTTCTTACATTTATTTATAATTATTACAATTATATTATTCAAAGGCAGATTTGATGAATAAACGTCAATATATATTTTTCATTTTCTTAAATATAAATATCTAATGTCACATTTATGCATTATGTTCTAATAGAAATAACAAAGGTAGCTGCAGATAGCGCATAAAATAAACTTTAGTTATTTGAATAATTGAAAACATAGGTATACATTTAGCTACTTTGACAAAAGCATCTCAAGGCAAGAATATTGTACACAGAAGTATTTTGTCACATTGCAATACATGTTTAAAGAATCTATGTATAATGCAAAAGCTACAGACTATTAAACTTTTACAAAGTGGACTGTATGACCAACAACTACTACAAATGTATAGTTTAAATATATATCTCTGTACATATTATAATGATATTTTCTATTGCAACTTAAACTAAGAACTGGATTAACACCCAAACAGTAAGATTTTAACATTTAAACATAAAATATTTCAGATCTTCTAAACGCAAATAAACTCTTAAAATTTCACAAAATATTAAGGTCCACTAACACTAACCTTTATTACAAGTGGTTTTCGACATAAATGAGAAATATCTTTTTTAAAGTGGACCGCTTCTCACACAGTTGTTCTTAACATATCACTCCAGAGAAATATCTCTCTTTTCACATTCCCTTCATTTTTATCACTATAAGATGGATAAGTACAACGATTTTGGTCTAATTCTAGGCAATTCGGTTTAGCCAAATATACATTTATTCGTTTATAATTTCTATGACCGCGTTGTTTGCAGTACACATAACATTTAAAACAAAAGAAATTATGTGCGAATAAATCACAATTTTATCACGAAAGGACTGTTTTAAAACTTTTACGTAGTAACAGATTCTGATAAGTACAAAAATTGCGATGTTTCGTAATATCTCACCTACCTTTAGTCCTTTCATGATTTAAATTCGCTCATTTTCCTATTAAAATAGGTGATATCTTTGTCACAACACTCGCCAAACCGAATTTGAGTTGTTTCACAGCCTTATTGAAGTCTTAGGTGGTATAAATTGCTCTTCTAACTCTGTCCTATAGAATATATGTTTTGTGCTTTAATATATTTACATATTGTCATCTCGATAATTGGAACACGAAAAAGCTAGTATCGTTTTTGCATTTCGTGCATTGCTTTTGTTCCTATATCGTATGTTGGGTTGATTATAAATACCGCATTTTTTTATAAATATTCCAATAGAACAGAGTTTTACATAAAGAAAACGATAACTAAGAGGCGGGAATGATGTTCGGTGACGATTTATTGTATTTTTATATTAAAATTAATACATTTTCACATACTTTTGTTTCTATATACTTTTAGTACTTAAGATTATTTTGTTGTTATTTGATCTTAGCCTCTTCTATTCGTTTCTCAGTCTCAGGGAATGTTTGTTGGTAAGTCTCTTCGTTGCCTTACAAAATATATGAGTTCACTCACGTCGACCGTTGTCGTATAAATGTCATAAAAATATTTAAGGAAATTATTTAATTATTTTTTTATATATACTTTGTTGTGAGTAACAAGTTCTAAAATCTAGGGAGTAATTAGTCCTATAGCTATTTGAAGCATTATATATTTGTGTTGGCCTTTCTAAATGTGGCCGTATGTTTTTAAGTGTTTTTAAGTCTACAATGAAAATACTTTGGGTCTACTTTGAATAACTTATATTATGAATCAATTTTTTTTAAAGGCATATTTGAGTGTCTGCTCCTATACCTTTAATAGATAACAATGTTTGTGCGTGACTATCATTTTTGAGATTTCTTGTTTAAAACGATTTGTTTCTAAAACTAACAAACATGTCGATATTTAAAGCTTGGGTCTATTTTATTACAAGTTCGAATATGTAGATGTAAACACGTGCGTTTGCGACGGGATCCAAATTGGCACATATTAAGAGTTTCATTTATTTGGTAACTATATGTTATTGTGTTATTGGTCGTTCATAAACCGGCCACGTACTTTGATATGTGTGATGGCATTTTATATGAATAAAGACTGAAGATTAATTATTTTTTTATTTAAGTAAATACCAATTATTATGATGCACTTATCAAAGTTGCCAGAGAAGAGTATAAGTATATTGTACGTTTGTACGTATTAATCATCTTATTTTCGTATCTTTATATTATACTAATAAATCTTAATTTTAAAGTATTAAGTAGATTTAATAAGCAATCTTGTACTGGCAACAATGATCGTTTATGATATTTTGAGTTCCAGTTACGTATTCATGCCAATTACATAAAAAACACATTTTATTTCAACAATACATAACTTTTTTTCAAATTATGTATACATTTTTAACATGTAATTTTTTCTGTTTCTAAGGAACAATTTTATTTTGTAATCAAGACAACATAAACTTTCCAGCTTGACATTTGAGGATGCAACTGGATTATTATTTTTAAATTCGTCTGCAAAAGAGATTAAGATTCGTGACCTAGTTGAAATCTAAACGATTAATCATTTTCAGTCTGTATATTCAAATGCAATACGAAGGGGACGGAGCATGTGTGATTAAGTTTCATTGAAACGGTCACTAGAATTCAAGCTGAATATACCTATAGTCGTGCATCCCGACAATATTTCGTTCGTCTCTCGTAATTTCTTTATCGTAAAATACAATAGTGTCTTTTCGTCGCGCAGACTTTTCATAGACAATTACGTCTGCATTTTATCATTCGTTTTATTTTTTTAGAGCATTCAATATTCAACGAATCTACGCGTTTTAATATTTTCAAAAATATTTAAATCAACAGAAATCTTACAGCAATGATACGTTCCTATCAATAAATAAAGCGATATAAGTATATATTTCTGGCAGACAAGTCGGTCTGTTCAGATGTTTGAAACGCTCCACAACGCAACCTTTCGCCTTAAATATATCTCTACTCGTTGGTATAAACGTTCTCATAATTTGCTAGAACAGTGGCACTTGTTTAACACTGTATCTGATACAGTATCGCGAGATTGTTCCCTTAAAGCTATTATAAAGTTGATATAATTATGTATTTGTAATACTTTGTTAATGATTTGTGCAATGTTCATTCGAGAGGCAGTGGTTGGCTACGCGTCTTTTTTATTATTTACAAATTTCCATCTGCCCCTTGACTAGATGTTTAGTTTAACATCGAACACCAATGAGAGATGGTGAGATATGAAGAAAAACATCTTCTCTAACATAAACTTAAAATGAGCCAGCTAATAAAGTTATTTTCACAATCATTTACTTTATACAATTGTTTCTCTTTTTTTCCAGACTTGGCTCAATCACTTCTGTGCACACCACGTCGGTTTCTTTTAAATATTTGTCAATTGGAACGCAATATTAATGTTTTGTGTAATTTTAAACTCAGTTATAATAATTAGCTTTATAAGTGTTCACATCTCTAAATTGGTACTAAAGAAATGTGATGTTTCCGTTAACTTCCCTGATATAAAATAAATATTGTCCGATGTAACATAGACATTGGTGCCCGATGCAGTCTTTGATCGATTTAGGTACAAAGTAACATTGCATTTATTACAACTACACGTTAAATTCGCGATTTGAGAGATGTTGCCAGTAAACATATCTTTCGGCGTTTCTCAATGTTTTCTAAGGGTTCTTTTCCTGTCAAGCGGATTTTGCATACATAGCATATTCTAGCTTTCTTGCGTTTCATAGGATCCTAACGCGGGGTATTACTTTAAAAGCAGCACAACATCAACACGTAACTGTAACGTGATGTGATGCAGAGTCAAGCATCATTAAACACTTCGTAATGATATAATTAACCCTAATTTTGTTTGGCGTTGTAATACGATGGTAAAATTGGACGTCAGTCTGTGTTATTCTTTTTTTAAAAGCCCCCTGATCCGCGTGACAGGAAAACTGCCCTAAATACCACACTACGACTAATTCTACCCGCGATCTCGAGCGGTGTTAGTAGTGATTTAAAAGGTGGGGATAGATTTTTAAGTAGCTATATTACAGGTTGCAAAAGTTTAGTGCGACTTTTCTTTGTTTATACCCTTTTTTATACTATTATACAGTTTTTATAGAGAAAGCTATTTACATGCGAGTGAGGTAACATCTAGACAAATAACAATATACGATAAAAAAGTCACTTCGCGATAATATATGAATGAGTTTCGTTTGAGTGATTAAAAATGAATGCCGATGTGTTTTTAAAACACATGATTCAGGAACTTCACCAATTGCTCAGATTTTTCAGTGCATATTAAGAATATGTATATGTATTATTTATTCAAAATTTTACGCTTGAACTAATATGTATGTATATTAAAAAAATATAAATAATTACTTATATTCGCAACGAATATACAACATATACTTTTAGGCCATTGAGTACCAATCTAATGAAGCCTTGGGTCGAATAGACCGATTTTGAAATACAAATCAATTATTTTGAAATTTTGATCACATTATTCCTGGAATGATTAATGTACTTTAGAATTATTTATAGTCAGCAAATACCTAGAGCCCAATACCGCTTAGGAAATACGCGTTATATTTATAAGATTTTAATCAAATCTATAAAATAAAATAAAAATATTTTGATTATATATTCTTCGTTAATTGTTATTAGACCTATATTATTTAAAGAAAAAACTGCGCAAATATTAAGCTGAGACATCTACACAGGTTATATATTTACTTTGAAACTAAGACCAATTTTTTACATCCATAATATTTTTTCATTGATTTAATTACTTTTTGCACACAAGTATACGACGCGTGACTATAAATGTAATGGAATATATTAGTTAGTTATTGAAAGTTGATGATTTCTTCAAATATTTTATTCTTGGAGAATATTTAAAATACTGTAGATCTTTCAATTTTCATTTTATGTAATATTTATAGTGTAACCTGTGCAAATATCAAATACTAGATTCGAAACATACAATACATGAACATGATTGCATCTGCTCAACTCCATGTACTAAAGTTCCCAACGATTTTTTGTTACTAAAAAAGCATCGCATTATCAACATCTTTGCCAGTTTAACGTTGTTATAATATTGGATCATGTTAATACTAAGAACAGACGCAAAAAGTTCAATATATTTTAAAATTCTATTATAATATACTAATCATAAATTTTTATTAAATCTGAAAAACTTTATATTATCTTATCTACAATTTGACTAAAACTAAGATGAAGACATGACAATTGTTATAAAGATTCCTTAAGGAAAGTCAACTCGAACTGAAGACACCCGAGCTTCGGTCTCTTGATATTAAAACTACTCGGCCCGAGCCAACTTACCTAGTTAGCAACCCATATAACAAACATAATACAATTCAAAATATTTTTAAGGTGTTAAGCTTTACTGTTTCAGAATTCAATCAAAAACTTTATCTGAAACACGCTTAATTTTTTATAACATTTGCAACAATGATACGCTGCTTAAAATATTTAAATGACGATATAATGTTAAATATATTTTTATTGCCTCATCGTCAGATTATCACAAATATTGCAAATGTAATAAAAATATATTCACACTCAATATAGCATTTGTGTCATACACAAAATCTACTTTCCTCTAGGCTGAAAAAATTACAATTATTCATCGTGTATTTGTCATGTGGTTTGATAATTTTACAAAATACTGAGTGAACATGATATATTACACAATAATTAATAATCAAACTTCTTTTTTGGCAATTTGACTACCTTTTTTTTTCAGCTTTAATAATATGTATTGGTCATTTTTTTCCACACTTGGCTTATCACACTGCCATCCATGTTGTTATTACAAAAATCAACATACCATTTGTCCAATACAGTAAAATTCTGTTGTCAATATTTTGCGTTCAACGCTATAACTGGTGATAATATATAATAATGGCATTGATTACATTTAATATTACTTTTGCCATTTTGAATATTTTTTATATATTTAATACATATCAAAGTTTGTCAAGTCTCCGGGCAAAAATTATAATTTGAAGACTTTTGTAATACATGTATTAGAAGATTTTTAACGTCTTACCACAAAATAGATAATGAAACATCTGTTGAGAAAAAATTATACCAAAAATACACACTTGTCTACTTGACACTTGTCTAAAACAAGTATTACTTAACAAATGTTTATCTTTTTTGTGGTAAGATTGTTTATGTTTTGTGATGGAAGAACTGTTATTGAGTGTATAAGTACTGGTATTTAATATATGATTTGATAAATACATGAATAATGGAAAACTGTAGTCAAGTATACTTGTATCAAAAGTTGTTCTATGTCTGTAGCATACGTGATTTCTACAGTAAACACATCTTAGTTAATAATAACAGTTTTCCTTTCACACTCTATCTTTGTTGCAAATTTCAGAAAACCATTCGCGAATATTAATAAGTTAGCAATATCTAAAAACGTGTTTAAATGTGTTGTTTCGGCTGATACAAGTACTTACACACTCAAGACAGGAAAAATCAATTGTGCATTATGTACTCTGACGTATAAAGCTACGATTTGAACAATGGTATATTTTGGTATTCGTGGTATTTTATATTGGAAGATTTTGTGATTTAAAGACTCTTTTCCTTATTTAAATGGTATTATTGTCTGTTAACAAATAACTTTTCTAAATACTCATCAATAAATACGACGAAAAATACCAACAGTTTCAATCAGGTTTTATTATTTGCAGTTTGGTAACGCGAACTATAAAACTATGTAATCATAATTAAACGCAAAAAAAAATTCCCATCCTAAGTACTGATACTTCACGCCAATAAGGATGTGGGTCCGTCAGCTAGATTATACAAAAATAATAGACCCTACTTTTTTCTTTTAGCAAAGGGGTAAAAATTCACAAACATACAGCGCATCGAAGTTTAGGAATAGGAGTGATTTACGTCACCTTTGGTTAAAAGTCATAGCTGATCGTACCGTCACGCGAAATTTTAATGCGCTGTATCTTCGTCATTATTTGCTAATCAGAAAAAAGAAAAAATACATACACCATACTTTTTAATAATCCATAAAAATGACCAAAAATGTTTTAATTGTCCACATCCCAAATCGATGGCTACTATATGACGCTGCGTATAGCGTTATGGTAGTCTGCAATCATTTTATATAAGATTCGCGTGGCCGGTTGGGCGATGATATAAGGTATATAATGTAAGGTATTTTGTACCTTGGTTTTACAGGGTGTATCACGGAACGGGTATTTTTCCAACGTGCAATTATTTGCCCAAATCACAACTTTCCTTTGAAACGCATGACAAAATACCATAAATAAATGTAAGGTATTTTGTACCTTGTTCACAAATGATTGATGAGTGTGATAATACAATGTTGTTAGATCACTTTTTTCAATCATTTAAATAATTTTGTTCGATTATTTTAATCAATAATTTAATTTCATAGAGTCATTACTAATGCCAGATTGACACATCCATTTGAGCTTTAAATAAACCCTTAATGAAAAAAATACCCAATACACGTTAAGAAAAAATACCCAATTTTATACCACTGAATAGGGATGTGAACTGGTTTAAAAATACACTTTTTTATTTAATCCGTCAACTAGATTATCTAAAAATTAAGAATTCATATTTTTATTTAGCAAAGTATATAATTAATTAATTTAAAAGAGTCATTGATAACGCCAGCTTTACACAGATCTATTTGCGCTTTAAATAAACCCTTTATAGAAAAAAAATACCCACTTTTATACCACTGAATAGGGATGTGGCCTGGCTCAAAAATATACTTTTTTAGTCCGTCAACTAGATTATAAAATATACCCAATACCTATTTTAAAAAATACCCAATTTAATACCACCGAATACCGAAAATCAAAATACCGCCAGAGTACACGGGACACATTTAGCCGTATTTACTCGTTACCTTATGTAACCCCGAGCGTGTGCGCCACTTCCCGCCGCACGTAGCGCGCGCGCTGCTCCGCCGTGGCGCGGCCGCGCAGGCCGGGGTGCAGCGCGCTCCAGGGCTGGGGTTCGAACTTGAACTCCGCGAACTCGTTCACTTGCTGCAAACAAATGTATTTGTATGAATTATATGTAAGCCGCTCTAAATCGGTCATTTTGGAAATCCTTGGGAGAGGCCTATGTCCAGCAGTGGACGTAATGCGGCTGAAATGTTAGATTTCTTAAATATTATTTTCGAGTTTTTTAAATGCTGGCAATTTGTGGTTTAGGAACATAAAAATATAATATATCAGCCATTTCAAAAAATTTTGCAAATTTTTTTGTTACCCTTGTAAATACGCATCTTTTTTTGCTGAACAACTTCTTTATCCGATAATCTTTAACGGGTTGGGGGTGACTTGCAAGGTCTACAACTCAGAGCCAATAGTATTAATAAGGGTTAGTTTAGAACATGAGAATTTTTTATGTCACTCGAAAATAAAAATTAAAGTATTGGTATAAAATGCATAAGAGTTTGGACATGACAAATGGCGCGGTCTCGACACCGTGCAAGTAATGTTGCGGAAAAACCGTTAGTTTTACTATCGACAGTTTTACAATCCATAGTTTTACAATCGACAGTTTTACAATCCATAGTTTTACAATCGACAGTTTTACAATCCATAGTTTTAAAATCGACAGTTTCACAATCGATATCGATAGTATTATAATCAATACTTTTAAAATCGATAGTTTTACAATTGATAATTTCAATCGAAAAATGCCAAACTATAAATAGAGCCAAAAGCAGTTTTAGAGCAATACTATCTACTATCAATAGCCTCTCAAGCGGCAACGCCACGTACAAGCATACCCAAGCAAGACACATTAGACACTTACGCTGATATACTTCCTATCTGGCGGCATGGGAGCGTCACCCACCAGAACCCTCAGGGCGGCCGCCTCACAAGCCTGGTTGGCCACCAGCCGCTCGGGCCGGTCGTATACGGCCGGCACCTCCAGATGGCGCAGGGAGCGGCGGAGGCGGACGAAGCCCACGACATCATATTGCCACAGCCAGTATCCTGGAAAAGAAAGAAATCTATATATATGTCACCGGAAAATAACAAGACTCGTAAGTTGATCAATTTTCAAGGTAGTTGATCAACTCCCGGAAAATAATAAACAGCAGTTAAAATGTATTATTTAACGTATGTATTTTAGTAAATTGATTAATTTACGGCACCTTGTCGTAAGATCATCCGACGAAGGCGAGGTGTACGTTGATTGGTTAAATAAGTGAAATACGAATAAGTACAAATAATAGATATTCAGACTGATTGTACTTACTGATTAAACTAACTATAATACTTATTAGGTTAATAAGTGATAATTAATATCTGAGCTCAAGTATCTTTTTTTATTTAAAATATTTTTCCTTTTATTATACTAAGTCATAAAACTGTATGGCTAAATAAGAATAAATATAAAATATAAAAAAAATATACATGATCTTTCACATCTCATCATCGGTATTAAAATAACATATTTAAGTGTTTGTTAACTCTATTAATAAACACTAGCCAAATGCTTATAAAATGCCCTCGACCAATCAGAGAACAGTGTATTATGTGACGGGTAATAGTATACCGTTAAATAGTACACTGAGCAACGATTGGCCCGTTAGTGGATGATTTTACTTGTGGCACAATCGCAAATTATTAAATTACTGCCAGGTACTGTAAGTTGACCAATTAGCTAAAATGCACTGCGTTAAATAATACATTTCTACTAACGTTTGTTATTTTTCGTCAGTTAATCAACTAACTAGAAAATTGATCAACTTACGATTCTTGCTATTTATCGGTGACATATATAAAAGAAAGTCGTGTTTGTTACAACACTTATAACTCGAGAACGGCTGGACCGATTGCAATGGTTTTTGGTTTGTTGGATTTGTTTCCGTCCCGAATAGCAGAATACATCTTAAAAACAACGAAAACTCGATATGTGTAATGAATACTTAATCATTTCAATAGATGCTGATTTGTTTATTACATGTCAAACATTTGTTGTCCAATCCTGTCAAATAGTGTAACAACTATTTTTTTTTTGGAGCTTATGGCCTGGTTGCTGAGACCTTTAATCCACAACTTTATTGTTTTCTGAAGACATCATGTGTGCGTTCAGAAATTTATTTTTTGTAAAATGTCTACAAAGTTCAGGTACTGTTATATTTGTTTGTTTTAGACATTAATTTTCGAAAATTATTTATTAATTATTTAATTTTTAATTCCCGAAAATAATACCTAAGATTTATTCTACAGTAAAAACATAAAATCATCGGAAAGGAACGGAAAACAAAAGTGTAAATATCTTTTTATAGGTTGTCTATGATTTTTCTTGATAAGCTATTCATACGTAGTGGTTATATACTCTTTGAGCTATTGTCTAATAAAATACTTTTTTGTTTCTATCTATATAAATATATTATTTTGTATCATTGTTTTACGTTCATCAAAGCCTAAATTAGTTCAGGTAAAAAGTAACACGACATTCATTGACTGTTAGGCGGTACGAAGTTCGCCGGGTCAGCTAGTAAGGTATAAAAATCAGTTCCGTATCTTCACAGAATAAGTACTCATGTACAGAAGTCTCACTCAGCAAAGGAATTCAAAGAAATATCTATTCTCGTTAGCGATATAGTTTAATTTAGCTCGCGTTAGAACTTGTCACCTTTTCTTTTAGAGACCTAGAAGTGCATTGCAAGCCAATTTCATTCTTGTTACTCTAAACATACGATTCATGTCATTAAATTTAACACTCAGGAGTGGTCGCCGGCGTCGCTGCGCACATAGTAATAATGTAGGTATATTTTCGATACCTAAACGGGGAATGAAATAGGCCTGGTATCGTGAACTGAACTTGCTTCAAAAATTTGGCTGGTGGGCAAAAAGTCACCCTATATGTTCCTATTGATTTAAATCAATCTAAAACCGACTTCACCCCTAATCTACACAACCGATTTTGATAAAATTTTAAGGTGGTCCATCTCACAAGTATACCCTTTTAAACAACAAAAAGGAATTTTCCATATCGGTCCAGGCGTCTTCGAACAATCGATGAACATACTTTTAAAAAAAATCGTGACGTATTGATAACCTTCTCATTTTTTTGGAACTCTGTTAAGAATAGGGTATAGAAATTAGTTTAGGCATCGTGGACTGAACTCAAAAAATTTAGGCTGGTAGATAGTCGCCCTGTATGTTCCTATTAAGGGTCCCCCGACCCTAGACCAAAATACAACTTTCCATACAAACGTAGTCTACGTTTTATTTCAAAACGACATGTCCGATTTGGGCAAAATTTTGTAATTTCAAAGATATTGCAATTATCTAGGTTTATAACTAGTTTCCTACAGTAAAAATATGAACTTGAAATAGAATATAGTGTTTTATATCATTTTTTACCATTAGTATGGGAAACTTCTAAATCGTTATATTTTCTTTCCAGTTCATAATTTTAGTATAGGAAACCAGTTATAACCCTAGATAATTGCAATTTCTTTACAATTACCAATTTTTACCGGAATCTGACATGTGGTTTCAAAATTAAACGTAGACTACGTTTGTATGGAGAAGTCTAGGGTAAGGGGATTCTTAATGTAATCAATCGAAATCTAAGATCTTGAACATAGAAAATACGACAGAATAATAATCTGCATTTCTGAACTAGTAATAAAAATATATGCTCAAACAATATGCTTGCTGTGTAGTTTCCGGCATTGTAGAAGGCGACTTAGGAAATACAAGTTAAGCTTATAAACATCAATCAGAACTCTCCAACCCGTCTGCCCAGCGAGGAGAAAGTAGGTCTAAGTCCTCTGGCTGCTCTGGCCTAGTATGGCTCTAATAGTACAGAGAGGGTCGTGATCCTGCAGTGGGGACTAAAAGATCTGATGATGTCGCTGTTGAATAACAAAATCAAATTCATAAAGAAACATTTACCATGCACTGCAAGTCTTCTGAGCTGCGAGCATTGCCAGCAAAGCATCATGAACGGGTTCACTTCGCACATATCATACTGAAACAAAAATAAATAACCATCATCTATATATATGTAACAAAACAGTAAAAAAAATGTGTCTGTACATTGAATATATTTCCAAAAAAAATATTTGGGGCGATAAAGACAGTAATGTGAGTGAGAATTCAAAAAAATCTCTGTCTGTTTTTCGGTTTGTATACGCTAATCAGCGGAAATACTGGACGGATCCAAATGAAACTTTTTTTTTTACAAAGCTGTTAAGCCTGGGCAACATATAAGGTATAATTGATTGATGTATGAACATAAGTAAAAAAAACGACGGTTTGCACTCTGGGAGTGCCGGCAGAAGTGAAAACTTGAATATTAACGTTGTGCATTTTTGATATTTTGGAATGGTTAGGGAATAATTTTGCACGAATTGCTTTAATTATCAGTATAAAATATTTCAAATCTTTTCTGAACCACAGTCTGTCACAAATGTCACAAGCATGACCAAATTCATTTTCAACAAAATCATTTTCAAATACACAGCAGTATGGCCACTACACAGACGGTCGAGCCATCAGCTGTCACCATCCATGGATGCGCGTAGCACGCTGTAACATAAACACACACGAACATTCGCGCAAGCGCCCTGCGCCGTCTTACGAATTTTCGATCAGGCCACGTGTCCTGACGCGAGTTTAAGATTTTTTACCCATTCCAAAAAAAAGTGCACAACGCCGCTAAAGAAGTTTTCACTTCAAAAATTTTTGAATTTGAGTAATACAGTCCACTCTTATTTTATTTGTCATCCCTCAGGACCCCACAGCTAACGTACCTGAGTCTGCCGGCCCGTGAGCACGGCCCGCGAGCCCTCCGCCTTGAAGGGCGCGTCGGCCCACACCAGCTCCTGCAGGGACTCCCGGTACTGCCGGATGACGTGCTCCAGCAGCGGCACGTAGATCTGCAATGAACAAGTGTAAGAAATAGCTTATTTCTACGGAAGAGAAGAAACTAGTGGAAGTGCTACTTGACAAAGTTAGTATCGAAACCGTTGTACTAGATTTACCACTAGGTTATCATTGTGAGTTTGGCGACAACGGTCACAATAATAAACCTAGCGTTTTATTTATTTATTTAACTTTATTATAAAACATGTAAATGGCGGACTTAAGGCCTGATGCCTTTTCTACCAGTCAACCAATAGGTGATGCTGAGAAAGCCATCTTTTGGGGGTAAGTACAGCAAACAATAAATATATAATAAAGAAAATTATTGTGAGTTTGGCGACAATGGTCATAAAGCCTGAGGCCTTTTTAGGGTTCCGTACCCAAAGGGTAAAAACGGGACCCTATTACTATGACTTCGTTGTCTGTCCGTCTGTCCGTCTGTCTGTCACCAGGCTTTATCTCAAGAACCGCGATAGCTAGACAGTTGAAATTTTCACAAGTTATGTATTTCTGTTGCCGCTATTACAACAAATACTAAAAATAAAATAAAATAAATATTTAAGGGGGGCTCTCATACAACAAACGCATTTTTATAGATAATGGTACGGAACCCTTAGTGCGCGAATCCAATTCGCACTTGGCCGGTTATTTTCTATCAGTCAACCAACAGGTGATGCTGAGAAAGCAATCTTTTGGGGGTAAGTACAGCAAACAATAAATATATAATAAAGAAAATTATTGTCTTCATTATTGTTTGTGGCGACAATGGTCACATTTACATTACTTATAAACAATTCGTTTAATTGATTTGAAGACGTTGGGTATAAGCCCAGAAATGAACCAAAAGCCAAAACGGTTTTTTGCAAGTCTATGCTTCAAAAATTTAGCTCGTGGTTAATAATCACCTGTATACCTTTCAAATATGTTCAAGCATTTCTGCAAAACCGTTATGGTTGAATATAGAATCTCATTTACTTCTTTTTTGGTGCAGTTGTGTAGAAACAGTTTTCCAGACTAAATATAATTAGCAAGACAGAAAAAATACTTACTGTTTTACAAAACATAACTTTTAACGATATTAAAGGTAATCCTTCGACTAGAACATTTTCTATCACGTCATTGAATTTTCTGTATGGCAAGGATATCTGAAACAAATCAATAAATATATTAAAAGTGAGTTTCCTCTCTCTCTCTCTCTCTCTCTGTCTAATATGAAGCCAAAATTCCATCATTCTGTATTTTTTATATTTTATACACGCTGACTTTTCATCGGTTTTGGAAAAAGAAATGACGTATAGTAAATAAATTCCCGTAAAAAACGTATACTTATAATAAATAAGTTGCAAAAATGATTTTCGATCGAGACCACGTAGTTATGCCCGTCCAAACTGCCTTGTGCGGTCGATGACCTTCGGCCGTCCGGCTGGCGGCGCCTAGCGACGGCACAAATTATTGATCTCACGACTTTACTTTTAAGTTTTAGTTAACATTTTTTGTAACTAAATTTTTAGACTATCAAATTAGGTCTTACTTACGATCCTTATAAAGTGGCCTTCGGCTCCAAAACCAATAAAAAATCACCATGTATATTTAATTTATATTGTTTTAAATATTATATTCCGGTTTCACTCCGACAGTTAAGACGAATCTAAAATCTCTCATGCTAAACTACGCTGTCAAAGAAATACACATATGTATGTTTATGCATGTACATACACTCAATAAACATAACGCTCCTTCTGACACAGTAGGGTAAAAAAGCCTCTAGAATATAAAAGAATGCTCACAATATTAACAGCAACGTTCAACCGTGCTCCAAAGAGTTCCCTCAGCCGCTGCCACTGCATCGGCCGCAGAGTCAAGTTCCGTTTCCCGCTCACGTTGAGCGATATCTGCGAGAGACTGTTGAGATGAGCGAGCGACTCTATCGCTTCTGTGCTTACGTGGTCGTAGTCCACGATTATGTGCTGGAAAATAATTTGAAAGATCGTGAAATGTTTTCAATTATTTAACCCTCATTATGAAAATATGAAACGTTTGCTAAACCTATTTAAGAGTTAAAATTCTTACTTTTGCATATGAATTATATTAAAGTAAGTTTTATCTCGTTCTTACTATGGCAAAATTCAAAAGAGAGATACAGACAAAACATATTTCAAATAAGGTTAGCAAACATATATATGTACTGTGTCTTAAAAATATGCTGCAACGGGGTTTGATGCAACTTTATTGAGCTTAACAATCCTTCGAAATAAAGATGTTAATGAGTTGAATATTTTTTCTAATCTCAAACAATTACATTCATTAACAAATACATTCATTGACAAATACATTATCGGCTAATGGACGGGAGACAAAAGTTAAATTTTTTTTTGTTGTGGATAGAAATAAACAATACTTTTATTTTTAAAAAATGTACCAAAATTCATCCCCTACCGACAAGAGCATAGCTCTTAAATAATATAGATAGATAGATATCAAAAACATACATTTAAATACCTGTATTTTATTACTTTAGTACCTTAAAGGTCATCCATTTTTCAAACTACGAGTACCCGTCAAATATTGTTACATGAATAGGAGGCAATTTCTATCACTTACTTGCAACGCGGAGTAAAGCATCATGTTGACGTTGCACCTCGTCAAAATGGCGTCGGCGGCTGATGGCGTGCTGCTAAACAGCAGCGGACGGGAGTAATACTCTACGAGTCTGTGCTGTAAATGCAATAAATTATCTTTGTAAACTGTCAGACATATATAAAATATACAGAAATATTTATACATAAAAATTACGTGTCACGTTGTGTGTCCGCAATGGACTCCTAAACTGTGTGCAATTTGATCCAACTTAAAAGATAGGATCGGAGTCATAAAGTTGCGGGCATCAGCTAGTAAGTATACAGGAACAAATCACACTGATTAAGCTAGCCCCAAAGCATGCCTACCGATCGCCTTATAAACACAATTATTTTTCTTTCCTTGCCACTAGATGGCGCTATAGTTATACACCAAGAAAAGTGCTCACTTACTGTATATCTTTCGTTTTCGTTCTTAGCAGTTTCCATTTCGCAGCCCATGAATGCTAGTGTCTTAAGGCTGTGCAGGTGTTTGAAGACTAGACTTTCTGTTACTATTCTGGAAAGGTAAAGAAAATATGTTTATATTTCTTCTATTTCAAGCATGAATCGTAGGAAAAATAGTATTGCATTAGACAATAATGATGTGGACTAAAAATATTTAGTTAATTAGATCGATTATTAAAAAAATATGGCATAATATCGTATTTGTTGTTTTCTCTGATTAACAAATTATGAGGAAGATACAGCGCATTTAAATTTCGCGTGACGTCATAAACAGGTACGTTTTTAACTAGAACGAGACATTATTCACCTCCACTCATAAACTTGAATGCGCTGTATCTTTGTTCCCCATACTAAATTTCTAGTTTCGTATTTACTATATTTTAAAATCTGATAGTTTTAATCCCCGAATCCCTCCATATCTCCCTCTCATCAACTTATAATAGGCCTCTTGAATTCGGTTTTTGCAATATTTATTCAGTAGCTTATCACATAAAATACCCAATTGATATGTCAATGCATATGCATACAACTATGCAAAACCCACATCTACCTACATTATTATTATAAATTGAGGAGGAATTAGGAATAGACCTAAATTTCTAGTGGATAAGTTGTGGATGTGATATTTAGTGTAAAACACATCAAGTGTACGGGTGAGGGAGCACTGGAGTACTGTGACACAGGCTCAGCCTTCTTCAGGCTCCAGTCTCCTTTAATCTATAGCATAACTTTAATTTGTATTCTTTAAGTAGTCTATATTTCTGTTTAAGATTAAGGGAGAAAATAAATATACTTTTTACTTTTTTTACTTTTACATAGATGTTTAGACTCACCGTTTTAACTTAACTGGTACATGATGACTTAGTTGCATATAACTTGGCCCTATGAATAATATTTCCTGGAGCTTCACCGCGTCAAAAAACCTGCAACAAACGAGTTAGTGTAGAAACAGGATGCAGATAAAACAGAAACAGGAACAGCACTTTCGCATGCTGCTATTCTTTTCTGTCGCTTAGAGTCGTCATTTGCTAGAGTGAGAGAAGGCGATGGAACACAACAAAATACACAGCAGATATTACAGCAAAATAACTATTGTTATTTGTCCATGTCACTGGATTAGTTTGCATAAAAGTACAGTGTTACACATAGAGAAATACTGTGAAACTATTGTTTAAAAATCCCAAGTAGGTCGCTGTTTGTTCAGGTGGAAGATGATTGAGGTGTTTTCACACACAAAAAAATACATACATTCGAATTGATAATCTCATTCTATTTTGAAGTCGTTTAAAAAATCAGTTATTTTTCTTGTTACCTATTAATTTGTGTAATTATGTTACAAATTTGTGTACTATGAATATGTAGGTTTTATAGTATACTAGCCGAAGCCCGCGACTTCGTTCGCGTGGACTTTATGTCTCTGGAAAATGCTCATCAGGCTGAACAACTTTTACTAAGGCGACATTTTTATATCTCATAAAGTTTAGCTGGACCATTATGGTTCTGCATCAGGCGTTCTATTTTCCAAAATCATTTATACCCTATATGTTGCCCAGGCTTAATAGCTATATAACAAAAAGTTTCATTCGAATCCGTCCAGTATTTCCGGAGATTAGCGTGTACAAACAGACAAACAGACATACAGACAAACAGACAAACAGACAGACATTTTTTTTAAATTCTTACTCTATTACTACGCCTCCATCGCCCCCAATATTTTTTTTGGAAATATATTTAATGTACAGACACACTTTTTTTACTGTTTTATTATATGTATAAATAATAAACGTATAACCGGACGCAAAAGTTATATAAAGCAATGCTAATATATGAGGCATCTATTTAAAATTCTGAAAACGGAGTACATGTAAATGCGCTATCGTTATGCACATATTAAATATCATTACGAAAGAAAAGGAAAAAGTATTACATATACTATCACGTATTTTTCCGTAATGGGGCAGACAGAGCATTTTCGGCTCTAAGCAGAAAGAGCCCCGCAAGACCCAAAGGCCGTAATTTGTTTATTAAAGGCCACTCTTTGCGAGATGGTGAGCGAGAAGACGGGAAAAGGAATCAAATAGTGCTAAGTCGCTAGCCACATCGAGCATGATTCGCATTTTCGCCCATTCCCGCGCTCGGCTTTTACAATTAACTATGGCTGGAAGAGAAGCAGCTAGTGCATTCTATATTTTTTCTTTTATCTTTGACTAGCATGGAAGATTACAAAACCAATATACAGGGAGCAATTTAAATTATAGGATATTTTGTACGGTAAAAACCTGCAATTAATGTAGTAATTAATAACCGGACAAGTGCAAGTTGAACTCGCGTAAAAAGGGTTCCGTACCAATAACTATAAAAAATCAGTTTTGTTGTATGGGAGTATGGGAGCACCGATTAAATGTTTGTCGTATTCTGTTTTTAGTATTTGTTGTTATAGCGGCAACAGAAATACATCATCTGTAAAATTTTCAACTGTCTGTCGGTGTCTATCTCAAAGGTCTAACGCACGTTTAGAGGTTTTCTTAAATATGAAAATGTTGACTTTTGACTGACGTTTTCTTAGTCTTAAATTAATTTGTATCATGAGATAGTATTATATGCTGGACAGGGATTACAACAAATTCAATTCTACACTATTATAGTTCTGACGCAATTGCAGTAAGCCTATCAAGGTAAAACATTACAAAAGATTATCTTATCTACGCATGTAACAAGCTATTACATCATTGCAAACAGATTTACATCATAGCCTATCGATTGTGCATTGTCTGATTCAATATCGAGTAGATACGGTAATTTATTTATAAACTTGCCGAAGCCCGCGACTTCGTTCGCGTAAACTTTATAAAAAGGCTCATCAGGCAGAACAACTTTTGCTAAGGCGTAATTTTTATATTTCTTATAGTTAAGCTGGACCATTATGGTTCTGCATCAGGTGTTCCATTTCCAAAATGAATTATATACTATATATGTTGCCCAGTCTTAACAGCTATATAACAGAAAAGTTTCATTCGGATTCGTCCAGAATTTCCGTAGATTAGCGTGTACAGACAGTTTTTTGAAAATTCTTACTTTATTACTATGTCACCATCGCCCAAAATATTTTTTATAATAGCTAGTAATGCGCACCGCCGGTTCACCGATCTGATTCAAGCAGTGAAAGAGTTAAGTTATAGCTATACAAATTATATACTGAATAGTAACCCACTTCATTCGAAGGCCATATGATTTGATTGATGACGCCAAATACCCCATCGATTAACTGTTACTAAGATATCTATGCTATGGGCACTTTGGTTATAACCATTCTGAATAGACGGTGACGATCTACATTGTCGAATCAGTATAGTCTGCTAACGAGATACCTGGGCCGGCCCTCTACATATATATTAAATTTTCTCTTAAACTAAAAATATTATTAACACGACAATGTAGGTATATTTAGAAAGATTTCATTTAAATCCTCTGAAAATACATTTTCATGTTAATATTATATGTACATTAAAACCTACCTAGTACCTTTAAACGAGCAATCCTTGTATGTATGTATGTATGTATATATATATATATATTTATTTATAAATTTCTGTGATCTCGAAAACGGCTCTAACGATTTCGCTGAAAATTTGTATTTGTTTTCGGGGGTAAATAATCGATCTAGATTAGTTTTATGTTTGGGAAAACGCGTGTTTTCGAGTTTTCATGCGTTTTTCTTTCCACGCAGAATATGGTCGCTAATTTCGTCGCACCGCGACCGCCTTGATTTAGCTCAGTGGTTAATGATAGCGACCGCTAGAAAGAGTGTTACGGGTTCGAATCCCACTCGGTGACTTACTTTTGTTTTTTTATGTTTAAGTTTATATATATATTTTTATTTTGCATTGTTTTTAGACAAGTTTAAAAAAAATTAGTTAATGTTTGAGATGTAACCGAGCAAAGCTCGGTCGCCCAGGTACTATATTATAATCTTATACCTTTAAACGAGCAATTCTTGTATATTTATACATACATACATACATACATATTTTCACGCCTGTTTCCCATGGGGGTAGGCAGAGATTATGGATTTCCACTTACTACGATCCTTGCAAACCTCTTTTGCTTCATCAACACTCATAACTCTTTTCATGCATGCTCTCCGGTTATGGGTACTCCTTACATCACCTTTCTTCAGAACATCTCCTATTTGGTCGCAGAATGTTCGTCGCGGTCGACCCGGTCCGGTTCTCCCATCTACATCAGCACGATAAATCTTTTTTGTTAATCTTCTTTCATTCATCCTCTCAACATGTCCAAACCACCTTAACATTCCTTTCTCAATTTTTGTAATTACATCTTCTTTCACCCCACATCTCTCACGTATGACATCATTTCTTATCCGGTCTTTCAAAGTTACACCACACATACTTCTTAAAGCTCGCATTTCAACTGCATTTATCCGACTTTTATTCTTTTTCTGCCATACCCAGCTTTCACTACCATACATAAGAGTAGGCATCAACACTCCTTGATGAACAGCAAGACGTGCTTTGGCAGACACCTTCATACTGTTCATAAAAGAATGTAATGCCCCATTCACACGGTTACCAGCAACCACCCTTCTTTCTATATCGCTTTCGTACTTTCCATCTCTTGTAAACATACAACCTAAATATACGAATTCCTCTACTTGTTCTACTTTTTCTCCATCTATCACAATATCACATTTTGTTATACTTTCATCTCTTTCAAAAACTATTACTTTCGTCTTGCTTACATTCACTTTCATACCCTTACTCACCAACGCATCATTCATAACTGTTACCATCTTTTGCAAATCCTCTTCCGACGACGCAAGTAACACTTGGTCATCGGCATAGAGTAGGCATTGGATAAGCAACCCATTCATTCTTAGATCACAATCACTTTCTTTCAAATCTTTCAGGCAATTGTCCATGAATAAGTTAAACAGCCATGGCGATGCTACACACCCCTGTCTAACACCTTTTTTGATATTAAACCAGTCCGTATAGCCCGCATTAATTCTGACACAAGCGCTGGAATCTCTATACAGAGATTTCAGTGCTCGTATCAGATAGCTGTTTACCCCATACATAGACAATGTTGACCACAATTCATTCCTCACCACTCTGTCGTAAGCCTTTTCTAAATCCACGAAAACGCAATACACTTTTTGACCTTTGGCCAAAAATTTCTCAAGTATGCATCGCAAAGAAAAGACTTGATCAGTACATCCCATTCCTTTCCTAAATCCAGCTTGCACATCCCACATCTTATCATCGGTATCTTTCATAACCCTTTCAATCATCACTTTTGCATACAATTTGCCGACTACGCTAAGAAGGCTAATGCCGCGATAGTTTTTGCAGTCTTGCTGTGACCCTTTTCCTTTATAAAGCGGTACAATAACCGCCCTGCACCAATCTGTGGGTACCAAGCCTTGATTTAAACATAAATTAAAGAGGCGACACAGCTGACTAATCACGATGCCCTGTCCAGCTTTAAGCATTTCGACTGTGATCCTGTCATACCCACCTGCTTTGCCCACTTTCATACTATTTAACGCATTCACAATCTCTTCCATACTTATTTCATCAATTTCATCTTCCATATCACTTCCATGTATTTCACCCTCCATACTAGAATCTATAGTTCTATTCTTTTCAAATAAACCTTCAAAATAATCTTTCCAACCATCTAAAACACTCTTTTCATCTATTAACATTCTACCATTCTTGTCTCTGATTTTATTAAGCGCTGATGACATAACTTTTCCTCTTACCCGTCTTATGTTTTATATGTTTGTTTGTTTTTATATGTTTATATTTATATATTTATAAATTTCTGTGATCTCGGAAACGGCTCTAACGATTTCGCCGAAAATTGGTATATGGGGGTTTTTGGGGGTAAACAATCGATCTACTTAGATTAGTCTTATGTTTGGGAAAACGCGTGTTTTCGAGTTTTCATTCGTTTTTCTTTCTACGCATCATATGGTCGCTAATTTCTTCGCGCCGGCCGCCATCTGCTTAGCTCAGTGGTTAAGGATGCTGACCGCTAGAAAGAGTGTTATGGGTTCGAATCCCACTCGGTGACTTACTTTTGTTTTTTTTTATGTTCAAGTTTATATACAAATTTTTATTTTGTACTGTTTTTAGACAAGTTTAAAAAATGTAGTTAATGCTTGAGATGTAAGTGACCGAGCAAAGCTCGGTCACCCAGGTACTAATTAAATATCTTTAAACGAGCAATTCTTGTATATTTATTTATATATTTATTAATTTCTGTGATCTCGAAAACGGCTCTAACGATTTCGCTGAAAATTGGTATATGGGGGTTTTTGGGGGTAAACAATCCATCTAGATTAGTCTTATGTTTGGGAAAACGCGTGTTTTCGAGTTTCCATTCGTTTTTATTTCCACGCAGAATATGGTCGCAAATTTCGTCACCCTGGGTTGCCATCCGCTTAGCTCAGCGGTTAAGGATGCTGACCGCTAGAAACGGGTTCCGGGTTCGAATCCCACTCGGTGACTCACATTTGTTTTTTTTATGTTCAAATTTATCTTTAATATCGTTTTTCTCTAATAAAAGATTTTTCTATTTCTATTTCTGATTCGCTATATCGCTGAATAAAGATTTTTCTTATCAAGGATGCCGTGCAGATAAACGTATCGAATATAACCATACATCATTTTCACATTAACGTCGCAAGCCGTCCTTGAAACGTCCATGTTCGAAACAACCCCGTCTTACATAATCCTCGACGCACGCGAGGGTTTGACATTGAAGGTAGATACACGGTGTAATCGATTCGGAAATTAATTGTAGCGATCTATTCGGTACTATATATAGATGCCACTAGTTAAGTAACACATTATTGTACACCAAAAAAAAATAACAATAATTAAACTCAAGATACCTCTTAAACCTGCAACTTGGTGGAATAAGCCCCTCTAGCATGGCACCGTAGATAAGTCATTGACAAAGTTAATACCGCACGAAAGACTAGATCGTTATTATCACGTAGAGGGAGACTGTCGGCGACCGTTGGCGACTGTAAGTGACCGTGACCGACGGGCGCGCGGTAGTTTTTTAGTTTGTGACAGATTGACATCACGTAGAGCAGTGGTTCCCAAACTTATTTTGTCTACTGCCCACTTTGAGAATAAATATTTTTTTAGCGCCCCCATTTTTTCACCTATTTAAAAACCACTATAACTTCAAATTAAATTAATTAATTATTGTGACCTATATATGTATATTAACGGAGAATTCTAAACGAAACTTTTACTAAAACCCGCAACTTGAAACCTGAGCGCAGTAGGTAACAAACAACGGCGCTTAGGTCTCAAGTTAACTCTTACGGGCTCCACCTGCCAATAAGAATGATTATTGAAACGCAACTTTATAGTATAAAAACAGAGTATCTTTTATTAAAAATATAACTAAAAGAAACGGAGCGACCGATTGACATGATTTTCATTTTTTCTATATTCAATAAAATAGGACAGATATATGAACTACACGGAGAGAAATATAGAACCGAGTTTGAGCAATCTTTTAATTCATATTAGTTGATGTTCACAAGTTGTTGTTGAGAGTCGAGAGCTCTTGCAGTTCGTTGTTTAAGAGGCCTCCTAGCTAAATAAAGCTCCTAGCAAAAAAAAAAAAACATTTTCTTTCTGGGTCTCTTACCGCCCCCCTTGAGACCTGCAGCGCCCACAAGGGGGCTTTATCGCCCACTTTGGGAAAGACTGACGTAGAGCGAGACTGTCGGCAACCGTCGGCAACTTATTGAAAAATTGACATGTGCCACGTGCCCATCGCCGACCTGTCTGTAAGAGCCCTTTGTAAATTTTGTATCAAATATTAAAAACTCACTGTGGCAGCACATAGTCGCGCAACTGGTGCAGCTGCTCGTCGCTGCAGTCCAGGTAGACGTGCAGCCGTTTGACGTGCTTCCTGAATATTCTGCTGAGGAACATGTCCTTTTCCAGATTCTTCGCTGTTAGCTTCAGTGTCTCTCTGTATGGCAAAAAAAACTTATAATATATATCTACATAGTGCATACATATATACTGCAGAGGGAAAAGTTACAGAAACTTTAATAAATTTATATGGTCTGTGTGGACTTTATAGCATTTTTATTGAATTGATTCAAATACAAACCAAAAACTGTGCACAGGCAGACCGACAAAAAGACAGACATGGCGAAACTATGAGGGTCTCTTGTTTACTACGAAACCCTAAAAAAGGGGTGAATGTCAGTCAGCCGGTCGAAAAACCTTGGCCTAGATAGATATGTTCTTTATTTTATTTATTTATTTCCAATGCACAGCACATCACGTTTTGGTGAATGGATGACGACTGAAATAATACATGGGCCATGTCAGGGCAATCTTAATCAATAAGCACAATATCTACAAATAACCTAGCTACCTATTAAATTTAATATAAAACATGAAACCAAGTACACGGGTAAGGTAGTGTGTTATACACGCTGACTTTTCATTGGTTTAGGAAAAAAAAAATGTCGTATAGTAAATAAATTCCTCTACCCATATACATAATCCAAATTTCTGTATGTCATAAGATAAAAAAGTTCGTCATCGTAAATGATTTTCGATCGAGACCACGTAGTTATGCCGGCCAAAACAGCTGCGTAGATGTCAATGACCTCCGCCGGCCGGCGGCGACGGTACTACTAATTGATCTCAAAACTTTGCTTTCGAGTTTTAGCCAACATTTTTTGTTTCTAAATTTTTATTCTGACTAGCTAATTAGGTCTTACTAACGTTGCCTATGAAGTGGCCTTCGGCTTCAGAACCAGTAAAAAGTCAACGTGTATAAATTACAGCTTTTCTTAACTATCTATTTAATTTTCAGTTTTCTTTGCACCACCGTTATTTCTTACGTGTCTTTATTCCTCTCCATCCATCGGTTGCCTGGAACAGTTCGCTAGCGATAAGACCGCCCATTGTACCCTAATGTATATTTAATAAATTGTTTCTTTTTTATAAAGAGTTTTTCATTCATACACACTAAATGAGAATAAGATAAACATACTTGTGGCCCTCGTACAGCAGCAGGGCCGTGCGCCAGTGACGGCAGGTAGACGCGGCCGCCAACGCATCCTCCGTGCTCAGGTGGTCGAGAATGCACCTCAGTGGAAGAAGTGGCAGGCTGCCCCACCCTTGTGACATCTGAGGACAAACATAGACTTTTAGGCATTCGTAAATAACATATGATTCTATAATAGTACATTTGTCTTTTGTTTTTAGGATAAAATACAAATGTATTTAAGTAACCCTCGGTGCCTTGGTCAACATTTTACTGTCACTAACATTTTTGTAAGGTCGTCCATTAAAGAGGTGGACAGATGACCTGAAACTCACATTGGGACATCACTGAAGAGAGTAGCGTGATACAGAAGACACTGGAAATACTATACTACGGAGGAGGAGAAGGCCTATTCCAAGAGACACACTGAACGTGACATTATTTAAAGAAAATAACTATGTGTAAAAGTGCCATAACATGTAGGCAAATTCAAAATTATTACTATGACATTGTTATGCCCTTTTAAATGTCATTACAAACCTATTAATTACTGTAAATATTGTATTGCATTTTTAAACCATTTTGGTGGCATATTTTGTTTAATTTTTTTAAGTGTTTTATGTTCTTTACTTTTGTAAACATACTCTAAATATGCTTCAAATAAAGATTTTCTATTTTATTTGCTAAAATAATGTAAACAAAGTTATCAGGTAACTTATGAAAATGTATTCAAAGAGTAAATACATGGCGACAACAAAATGTAGACTAAATGGGTAAATAACAGACTTGGGTAAATGGTTATATATTCTTGGCCAAGTGCGAAGGATAAAAAAAAACCACTAGGTAATATATATTCTTGACCGATAGATATTACATATAAAACACTGTTCTCAAAGTAAAGAACATGATTTAAACATTAGACAAAATAAAAATTTACACCTTAGTTCTTAATAATTCAAATTTTAATTGTAAACTGTAGAAATATAAAAACCTATACATAGCTTTCTAATTAAAAATGCTAAGTTCAAAAACTGCAACATCATCAAATTAATATTTTAAAAACCTGTTACATATCAACATTGATAAAATGTATCTACCTACCAGGGACAATAAATTATTTTATCAAGATAAACCCGAAACAGCATCACTTTCACACGCTTGAACAACAAAATAAGTGATAAATAAAGATTCACCACAAAAAACAGCTGTTTGATATGCTGTGACGAAAAAACAGCTGGTAATGTTTTTTTAGAAAGTGGGTTACTGCAAAAACATTTCAAACTGCGCAAAAGAAATTAACGCACATTAATTTTGATACAAAGGCTGTTTTCACCAAAGTTTTACAGTAATTTGCCAAATGAAATAAGACTTATGGAATAAAATAGTCGATATTGCGACGATTAAAGAGTACAAAGAAAGGTCAAACGATCTTTTTCCATACCTTGAACTGAGTCGTTTCGTTCGTTCGCCAAGGTTTCTGTTTTCAACTTCGATGATAAAGGCGTTGATATCAGGACACTATAATAAAGAGAAAGTCTAAAGTTTGTAAATTTAAACGTCCATTGTCACTCGTAAAATATATCGCGCAAAATATCGAAACTGAATGAATTACACTGTTCGGATTAACGTCCCAAAAATTGTAACATGGTAACTTTTAGTTTATACATTATTTACGTTACCTATGAAATCGTCAAAGTCGTTTTGGGCATCAAAAATATTAAAAAGACAATGTACTTAGCGCATTTTAATATTCTACCTAATTTGTGACTGTAGTTTCGGGTCGAAGTTGCTTCTTTGTTTATATTCCTTTTTTTTTGTCGACGAGTGTTGACTTTTGACGTAGGTATGTATTCTCGTCCGTGTATCCGATTTTGGACAGTAGTGTTGCCATTATAACTCGTTTTATGACGAGAAATAAAAATTTAAAGAATTGTTTTTGAAATCAAAAAGAAACAAAGCGCACTTGCAAATATTCATATCTTCATCGATACATATAAAAATCTACGTCTATCATTGATAGATGTAATCCATCCAAGTAATCACAAAAAATTAATATCTAAATTACAATCTAAATTAAAAAACTAAATTAAAAATCTAAATCTTGATCATGTGGCATGGTGCCAAGAACACTGGCTGCATTCCCGCGCTGAATAGCTACTGCAATCCTCTGCGCGAGATATGAGCCAGCCCTCTTGTCACCAGCGGCGTCGACAAGCCGAGGGGTTATTTTTTTAATAAATTTTTTAGTACTTGGACCCCACGGACCAAGAGTTTCGACGCCAAGCGGAACAAAAATATATTCATTAGATAAAGAGGAATATTTTCGCCGCTTGGCGTCTTCTGCTGCTTCAGCCGCGGCTCCAGCCCTTGACACCGTCGCCCCGAGGCGAGAAGGGGCAACCGTATCGACGCATGTCGCGTCCCACACGAGTGCCCTCCCCCGCTCCCAAGGGACAAGGGTTAAACCATCTGGACGCTTGCCATCATCGCGAGTTATTCCTACAGGTTCTAACACATTAGGGATATCGATGGTGGCAAGCGCCCTTTTAACTATATTGTTAATGGAGCCGTGGCGTGAAAATCTGCCGGCACTGCGTTGGCAGTGTAGCCCGTGTAGTCCGTTCCTGTCGACGACACTGCCACATAAACATAGATGGCGTTCGACAATGGCAGCACCCAATCTAAGTCCAACGATAATTCGAAAACTGCCATTGTCGAAAAGTGTTCCGAGGTTGGCGGAGGGGAGTGCGTGTAACCAGTGTCCTGATTCATGTTCAGAGACGGCAAGAAGCCTTGCGCGGTCTAAATCACTGATAGAATTTTGAACCAAATAGTTATAATCTCTCTGTACCAGAGGGACATCCCAGAGTTTTTGTCGGTTTGGTGCCTCTGGGATGTTTTCATTGGGACAGAGAGTCTTCCAGGCATCGATTGCATCCGTTGCACAGTGTATATCAGCTGAAGACATTTTAAGAATTTTCGCACACAAATGTGATACGCTGTGAACGGACGAAAGGAAAGCCGGAAGAGCTATACTAGAAATTTTTCTGATACCGATGCCACCAGATCGAATAGGTAAAGAGGCTTGAATCCAGGCGCGGTGATCGAGGTTTAAATTTAGAATTTTTTCTAAAGCGTTTTTGAGGGTAGCATCTAAGTTTTCCAAAAGGTCTAAGTGATTCCAGATTGGGCATGCTCTTAATATATATGTAAATTTTGGAACAAAAAGGCAATATTTAAGAATGGTAAATGCGACATGGGAATTCAGAAGGCCCAATCTACTTATATTTTTCGAAAGTGTTTCACATTTATTTTCTAGGATTGGTCTAATGCTTTCCTCGAGTAGTGGAGCACCTAGAAGGCAAAGTGAACTATTTTCTAAAACTTTGATATCTGGAGCAATGTTTTTAAATTTTTTAATGATTAAATTTCTGTCATTTTCGTCAAACTTTGTAGAGACATAGAGCTCACACTTACCTAAATTGAGTTCTAAACCTATTTTACTAAAATTTTTAATTATTTTAGATAAATCATCTTTAACGGAGTCCACCTTGCCCCCTAAATTCCCGTCATCCAGGAACCAGACGTTTAATTTAATTTATCACAAAATATATGACAGCTGTCATTAGTACATATAATACTAGCAACATTGTACCAAGTACGAAAATGGCGGCCAAAAATCAATTTTGAATTGTGACAGCAGTCGTCGCGCATTTTTACTGAATAATAATAAATTATTTACGTAGTAAATAAATGAATTAAGGGTTTTCAAAAACTCCCAAAGTAATGACCGTCGTGTAACAAAATTATTTTATCTAGTGTTATCTTATGATCTGCAAAGCCTTAGTGATTTTTTTCTTCTATTGTAGTCGATGATGTAAGAAACTGAAGGACTCTTGAAGTCTTTGTGTTGGTGTATTTGTGTATTGTTTTCTTGTGAATACTTGGCGTTATCACCATGGAGAGCGAAGAAAGTGGTACGGGGACCACTGAGAAAGAAGACTACGAGAGTAGTTCCCACTCTACACCTCAAGAACATAGGTCTTTTGCTGAATTTGCAAAAGATAAATTGGATAGCGGTAAGTACACGCAGTTTACTTGCGCAGGAATACCATTTAACTTCTTTCAACTTTCTAAACAAGTATTAATACAATTCTTGGTCCCCTTGATGTCTAGGATTAATAAAAAATATGAACTCTAAAAGATTTTTGGATTGGTTTCCTGGTTTTAAAAACTTTGTAACCCTTACACCTTTTGGTTATCAATAAATAAACACTAGACTTTTTATCACTCTTATGTACCTGCTTGTAATCTACACAGTCCAAAAAAGTAAGAAGTGTATGTGGCATTTTAGCGTTGCTGGTGTCCATGAGCTATTAAAACCATTTGCCATCAGGTGGGTCATATGCCTAATTGCCTTCATAACTGTATAAAAAAAAATAAAGAAATGATCAAAGAAGGTCTAAACTTATGGAATCTCAACTATTTTGCCCAATATACCTACAAATTGAGAAAAGCACTGCTGCTGTAGACAGGTCTCAGTTATCTATAAAGTGAAGTTTGGCTTTCCTAGCAGTGGGACACTACTAGTAAAAATGGGGTTTTTACAAACAGACATATATTCATGTTGTACATTGTTTCATAGGTCTTTGGAAAAATAATCATTGTTTTCTTTGTCTTGAAATATCATCTTCCTATGCTTAAGCATATATATACAATTTTATAATTAATTGTAAACAAAGCTCAAGTGGTGGTTAATGAAGCGTCAGATTATCATTATTATCTACAATCTCTAACACTTTTCAGAAATGATCTACAATAATGAAACTCAATATACAACTAGTAACATGGTAGGATGAGTGCCTTGGCTCTCTGTGTGGCTTTTGGCCCAGAATAGGACCTCTTTATCTTATTCCAGGGATGTCGTAAGACGCTACTAAAGGACTAAGCACAAACATCTCATACTACAAGTTTTCCAACATTCTCAAAGATGGTTGATGTGGCTCTTAAATAATCTTAGTAGATTCTTATACCATCACACTAAAAGTAGCCTTTGATTCTTGCGATCCTGGGCACTGGCTGCTTAGACCAGCATGACCTAAAATACTCTGGCTGCCTCATTAGGGATAAAGATGTGATAGTATGTATTCTTTTGGATACCCTGGAAGACACCTGATAAGAAAAAGAGGAAGACATTGCAAAAGAAGGGTAGATGACATTGAGGCAGTGGCTGGATTAGGAAAGTTGTAAACAATGAAACATTGAAAGGATTACAGGAGGCCTTTGTCAATGACAAACGGACAAAAAGAAAAGAATAAGTAGATTAAATTAAGTATATTGTTTGTTTTGTTAAGTGTTAAAAGTCCGTTTAATATTAATAGGCTATTAATAAAATATATTTTTATGAGATATTATTCTCTTAGTTCTTGGGAGATGGCTTTATCCAACAATGGACATTATGCGGCTGAAATGATGATGATGATGTATGTTGATACCAGCTAAAATATTTGTTTTATCAACAGCGGGAAGGGAGCTCCGCAGACGCCTCCCCATGGCGGGACAGCTCGGTGCTCACCTCATGCATCCACGAAGGTTGCTCCTACATTCCACACCCACACAACATACAGATGTTGTGCTGATATTTCCTAAAGGTAAGATTATGAGATCTAAATTATTTTTACACAAATACACTTCTATATTCAGATATTTAGGGCCTTAAACTTGTAAGGCCATGTTTAGTGTATTAGCATTTTTTTTATTCAAGTACATTTTACCTAAGGACGTCATTGGCATCCTCACTTTAAAAGAAACTAATCTTTTCAAACACATAGAGATAAAAGAAAACCTAAATATATTTTTAAAATATTTTATAAACGTAGTATCCAATTGTTGATACTACATAAACTACGTATTATATATTATATTTAGTCATGCATAACTTATAGGTATAATCACAGAATAGGTACTATGTACGTATAAAGGTGTTATACTTTTGAATCAATTTATGAAGGCAATAAATGGCCAGTGTTTGCTACTTTTGGGACAACTTTTGATTTCACAAACGCTATTGGCAGCGTCATAATGATTTTTTTCTTACTATGTGTCATTGGGAGAAAAAGAAAAAATCTTAGTATGTACCAGCTGCTTCTCTTCCCGCAGATCATAGAACCTGATTGAGTGATGGGGCGAAATTGCGAATCATATTAATAGGCGATGCTAGCAACCCGTTACTAGTTAAGTCTTGCAAACCTGGGCACTGTGCTCAGAGCCGCAAGAATCCAAATGGGAAATGCTCTGTCAGTCCCAATAAGGACACAGACGTGGTAGTATGTACGTATGTATGTAATATGTGTCCCATTGTTGGGATAAAAAATAAAATTGCCAATGCACGATTAGAATTTTGAATATTTGAATTTGGAACCCACCATAAATAATGCCACGCATTACCCCTTGAAAAAGAAAAGTACAATCAAACACGGAATCTCTCAAACATGTATGCTGTGGATCCAGGCAGGGCAAGTTGGAAAATGGCCTTTTTTAAATTGTCCTGGGTGTTGGTTTATCTATTAGTGCGGGAAGTAGTGTCACCCAATGTATGGAAGGTGCAAATTTTGGTATTGGAAGAATTCACTTGGCACAGATGTAATATACATAAAGTTAAGCTAATTTAGCCCGGTAGCCATCCCCCACCCCCTGGGGGGTAGGTAGGGGGGGCATTCGAAGTTACTCGCCGCCGCGCTTCAGAAAAAAAATCATATCAGCTTCTATTTACCTAACACCTCAAGTGTGGTATCATTTTCTGATAAATCAGGCATGAGGAATTCAATTTTAAGTACAATTTCACATTTAATGTAAAGATTAATAGTAAAAAAGGGATAATATTGACGAAAACATTAAAATCGGATCGCATTTTTTTTTATTTTAACTGATTTATTTTACCAGAAATCCTGTATTTTGTGCAACAAAAAATATTATCTTAAAGAATATTTATCTAGCTCTTTAAAAATATATACTTTATTATATATAGCTGTCATAAATATATCTGAAAAAAATCGAACATGGCACGCGGCGGTGCATAGGAACTAATCCAACCATGTCGTCTCCAGGGACGTGCTGTCCATAGAGACGCAAAGACATTGTCTACCCGGAGCTTCCCTAATATATCCGCATTTTTTATATTATAATAAATTTTAAATAAGCCCTATTTTCAAATAAACGCGCGCTTCCCCGTCCGTTTCCCATCGCGCCATATGCAGGCCACCGCCACGTACTAGCTTACTTAGGTTATACGTATATACGCTCATGTACTCTAGGGGCTACCTACCTAAAAGACAATTGTTCATCGTGTCTCGATTTGCACACATTCACAACGCATGGATAAGGATTTGCGTCTGTAGTATGATCGTCAACGTACTTCACCCACGCACACAAACATGAAGTATACGCGCACACAACTAATATTTTAGACTTTGGCTGATGAATGCCATTTTTGAAACGCATTAGTAACAAACAAAGCAAATTTTTGTATGGAAAAAAGCATTAGGTTAGTGAAACGCTGATTTCAAAAATGGTCCTTATCTTTAAGCTAGTTCTATCTCAATAATCAACGTTTTTTATCTCTTTTCACTTTTGACCAATAAGGAATGATATCGATTTTAGGCCTATTCATTTGTTCAGTGATGCGTACCGAGATGAAATCTAGAATGTTATTGGTTCTCGCTTGTGTTATGCTACCAATTTAAATACGCGGAAGATGTTCGAGGATAAAACGGAACACGAAGATTTTTGTGTTAGTCGTATATATTTGATATTTTTTCTTGTCCAATGATAATTATTTGCATTGTCGCATTACAAATGATTACGTGTTGCGCTCTGCTCTGAACTTTGTTTTGTTTGCGATAACAGATGAAATTAGGAGAAGTTTCTTATTTTTCTTTTCTATGATTACCTCTTTAAAACAGTTTGCAATGGAAAGGTTTCCATGTGAAAGTTGTGCGCCAGGTGTTTTTTTTTTGCTAAAACTGAGAAGTTACGCGTTTAACCATTTAACTTTTGAGGAAAAAAGTGCAATAATCATAAATGGCCGATGCCAGCCTATTTTGGATTAAGTTCAATCAAGCGGTAAGCTAAAAGGAACATTTATTAATATTAAACAATATGACGCGTATAAGTGGCTCTCAGGATGTAAACACACTAATAGGGTCAGTTTAGTCAGAGAGCTTTATTTTTGTCCCACTGCTGGGCAAAGGCCCCACAATTAGTCTACCCTGCAATAATCGGTGATGCACGTCCCTGGTCGTCTCACATAATTTGTTGCAAGTATTAAGTTGTTTTTTAATTCAAAATATATAGAATACATACTTTACTTAATAATTGACTGTTGCTTATGGTCTAAGGTATCAATAGTCGTATTTTTATATTTTTATTAGTTCATTTTTTCATAACATTTTCCACTGCATTGTCATAATTCGGTACATTTTAATGGTTTTCTTAGACAGTTACACCTAACACTGCACCATGACTTGCACTTGCACCGAATCAGTTCACAACAAGCGGTAGCAGCCACTGGTGCAGTAGTCCACTTTGGTTTCCAATTATTTAGTTCAATTTCCCATCCCTAATCCGCCGCACTGGAACGATTTTGAATCAGCCCCATACGTGCAACCCATGGCAAACAGATCGGAAGTTTTTTTTTTTTTTTTAATTGCCTATATAGTGTCCCATTGTCGGGCAATGGCCTCCCCTTCATCTTCATGCTTCCGCGACTCACGATCCAAGGCAGCTTGCTGCCATCCACTCATGTAGCTTTCAATATCGTCCCTCCATCTTTTCCTTGGCCTTCCCCTACGCCGGCGTCCTTCTGGAACCTATAACGTCGCCTTTCTTGCCCATCTTTTCGGTCTTATACGACAAACATGTCCGGGCCTCTCCCACTTCAGTTTTGCCGTTTTGACACCCACATCGACAATTTCGGTCCTGGAGCGCAGTTCAGTGTCTCGTAGAAGATGCTGCCAAAAAATCTCTGGCTGTCGGTCTTGTTTAGAGAACAGCTCCCTCCTGCACTCGTTTAGCGATGTGCACTGACTGGACCTAAAATGAAAATCAGGTAAATAGGTATTGCAGTATTATTTTGGTCAAAATAAAATACAGCTATATATACCTGTCATTTATAAACACGTAGATACAATTTTATTTTGTGCTCTTTTATCATACAACGTTATGACAATATTTTAAATAATTTGGTTAGAGTTTTCTACGTCTCTGTTAGCGAGCATATTAATTCACTAGTTACTGTTGCTGATGGCACAGTATTCCATGCATCGTCAGCAACATGCACCATTATTCTCGTATCAGCATTCAGCTGCTTTGTCGTTACAGGGGTCGATGTTATTTTTTCAACGATCGTTGCAGTTAAGAACAGCGTGTGACTGTTCTTAGCAGCGCTTATCAAACATGGAATCCTTTTATATCAACAACTAGTGAATTAAATATGCTCACTGACAGAGACGTCGAAAACTCTAACCAAATTATTAAAAAAAAATTTCATAACGATACTCTAATCAAATTATTTAAAAATTTGTAACAATGTATGATGTATGATAAATGAGCATAAAATAAAATTGTATCTACGTGGGTTATATTATAAATGACATGTATATATAGCTGTATTTTATTTTGACCAAAATAATACTGCAATACCTATTTACCTGATTTTCATTTCAGGTCCAGTCATCGCTAAATGAGTGCAGGAGGGAGCTGTTCTATAAAAAAAGACCGACAGCCAGAGAATTTTCGGCAGCATCTTCTAAGAGCTGTTTACCATGGGGTGCACTTATGGGTCAGATCTAAAATTGTTCCAGTCCGGCGGATTCAAAATCGTTCCAGTCAGGATTAGTGATAGGAAATTGAACTAAATAATTGGAAACCGAAGTGGACTACTGCACCAGTTGCTGCTACCGCTTGTCGTGAACAACTGATTCGGTGCAAGTGCAAGTCACGGTGCAGTGTTAGGTGCAACTGTATAAGAAATATTCTTTAACATAGTATTTTTTGTTGCACAAAATACAGGTATTCCGGTAAAATAAATCAGTTAAAATAAAATAAAATGCGATCCGATTTTAATATTTTTGTCAATATTTTCCCTTTTTAGGGTTCCGTAGCCAAATGGCAAAAACGGAACCCTTATAGATTCGTCATGTCTGTCTGTCTGTCCGTCCGTATGTCACAGCCACTTTTTTCCGAAACTATAAGACCTATACTATTGAAACTTGGTAAGTAGATGTATTATGTGAACCGCATTAAGGTTTTGACACAAAAATAGAAAAAAAACAATAAATTTTGGGGGTTCCCCATACTTAGAACTGAAACTCAAAAAAATATTTTTCATTAAACCCATACGTGTGGGGTATCTATGGATAGGTCTTCAGAAATGATATTGAGGTTTCTAATATCATTTTATTCTAAACCGAATACTTTGCGCGAGAGACACTCCCAAAGTGGAAAAAAGTGTGTCCCCCCCCCCCCCCGTAACTTCTAAAATAAGAGAATGATAAAACTAAAAAAAATATATGATGTTCATTACCATGAAAACTACCAGCGAAAATTGGTTTGAACAAGATCTAGTAAGAAGTTTTTTTTTAATATGTCATAAACTGCAATTTACCTTTCATTGAATCAACTCAAATAAAAAAAAAAAAAAATACTACTACGGAACCCTTCATGGGCGAGTCCGACTCGCACTTGGCTGCTTATTTACTATTAATATTTACATTAAATGTGAAATTGTACTCAAAATTGAATTCCTCATGCCTGATTTATCAGAAAATGATACCACTCTTGAGGTATTAGGTAAATAGAAGCTGATATAATTTTTTTCTGAAGCGCGGCGGCGAGTAACTTCGAATGCCCCCCCTACCTACCCCCCAGGAGGTGGGGGATGGCTACCGGGCTAAATTAGCTTAACTTTACGTATATTACATCTGTGCCAAGTGAATTCTTCCGATACCAAAATTTGCACCTTATGACACTACTTCCCGCACTATATGTATGTATTTGTTATAAAGTATCGTTAAGTTAGCAGGTATCCCACAACACAAGTCTCGAACTTACTATGGTGCAAGCTCAATCTGTGTGATTTGACAAAAAAAAAAGATAGTGTATGTGCCGTCGCGAACGATGCTTCTCCATGAATGAAAAAAGGGTCTTCGTAATAAAATGTCACCGCAGAATAATAAATAAAAGAAACAACCCACAAATCAGGGACTTAATTCGGCAGTTCTTAAAGCCTGCATTTATGTTCATGTAACGCCGTCTTATTAGGCTATATTACGTAAGGCTTTTGGCACGTTTCCGAGCAAGTTTCAGCGCCCTACTAAACCCCATGGCCTACCGGAATGGACTACTTTAGTTAGGCCACATTTACACCGAAATTGGAGAAGTATGAGATAAGTTTGTGGCTATTGACGGAGGTCTTCCATGCTGGAGTGAGGAGTCACTTATGTCAAATCGTAGTCTACTCTGCCGTGACTTCAGGGCGTAAATTGCGTCAAGAGGGACCAGAGACGCAGTTTACGCTGTCATAGACTAAGCGAGCGAAGCGTCTCAGTTTCGAGATTGACCAAAAATGCTTTTGTCCGGCTGTTCTCGCCTACAGGTCGCATTTCTTAACCGATTTTTGTGAAATTTTCTGAGAAGGTTCGAAATACGTATAGAATGTTCGATTACATTTTTTGGTTATTTTTTAAATGGCAAAAACATAGGGGTTGGAATCTTTAAAAAAACATATTTCAGCCATTTCATGTTTTGCTTCCTTTATTAACACGCAACTTTTTTTGCCTGAATAACTTTTTTATCCGATCAACTTCAACGGGTGGGGGGGACTCGTGAGAACTCACAGAGCCACTAGTTACATAAAATATCTTATAATATGTTGATCTATGAATAGAGGCTTTGTGAACAGTAGGCCTTATTCAGCGACGGTGGGAAATGAGCCAGAAACACATCTGAATAGCGTGTGATAGCTCATTTCCTTGGAGTAAGTAACCGAGCCACTCGGCCTAATAACGTCGTTAGTTCACAGTAAACAGCGAATATGTTTAGCATAAATATCATAATTTTTGGAAATCTTTCTGTCTTGCATTACTAATACTGGTGTCAGATTCGAGCTACCTAGAGATCTGACGTAGCTCAATGACTGTCATCTAGCGACATTAGTCATTATTAACTCTCTATAAAATATACGTTAGTCGTACAATAGTGACGTCCTATTTCTATGTCAAACCAAATTAGACTTTATCATCAATCATCATATTACATTAATGGTTAATTTTGCTTGACACTGAAAGGCGGATATACGTAGTAACGTCCGTCTTTCGTACCGCTTTTGGAGTAACCCCCGAGGTTACCTCACTATGTTGGATGATGATGAACTAGAAACCGATGTCACCCCCAAACTACACAACCGATTTTGATAAAACACCACTTGGACCACCTTACAATTATACCTTTTTAAATAAAAAAAGAATTTTCCAAATCAGTCCAGGCGTCTTCGAATAATCCATCGGTGAACATACATAAAAAATTAAAAGTTAAGGTTCCGACGAATTGACTACCTCCTCCTTTTTGGAAGTCGGTTAAAAATGATACTTTCGCTTCGATCAGAGGATCAAACTATAGCTACATAAGTACTAGAATGTATTCTGTGCTATAGCATAACATGATTTATTCTATCGCACTCTGAATATCTGTGCGTACGAAAGTAAAGCCGTTACCAAAAGTTGAGGAGTAGATACCTAATGGATTAGGTTGGTATTCGATCGGAATGGGCGCGTCAAGGGAGCAAAGTTATGTCGCAGAATATGAAATATGGATGTTAATGGACAGGTCGAAGAAATGAATAGATTGGTATTAAAATTTTACCTAACCACTATATCGCTGGTGAAGGATGGTACACGTTCTGCATTAAGTCCCGTAATACTTACGTATAGGTTGTAGGTAGCGACGTGCCGCCTAGAAATTCAAATTTCATTCCTTAAAATTTTTCGGAATTTTTCAACATTTCTCAAGAATTTTCGTTAAGAAATTTCCTGAAGAAATTTCTAGGAAATTTTCTAAACCGTTTTGGACATTTCTTGAAATTTTCAAGAACAGCACATCACTAGTTGAAAGACATTAAGTTCCAAATATTTTTAGTTCTGACATATAAGTCCCATGCGTGAGGAATTTTCATAGGCCATTCATGTTTACTCCTCTCTAACTATAGCAATTAATATAATTATAGCAAGCCTACCTCTATAACACTATACTCAAGGCCAGTCTTATTATATCGTTTCGGGTCAATCAAATGAATACTTACGGTAACACCTTTCCGTACCTTATCATGAAATTAAATGAATACTTTACGCCCTTGGAAGGCCATTACGATGACACCCTTTGTAAATACAAATGAAAAGGCAGCGCTTTTTATCGTACCAATAATAGGACACAAAGGAAATGAGGCTTCAGCGGTTTTCGGAAAAATCGAGAATTTCTAATTTAGATTTTTTATTGACACCGACAAGAGCTTAGCCATTTTATGCAACAGTTGTATAAGGAGGGTCGAAAAATGCGAGTGGCGCAGGTTACGTAAAAAGACGCTATCGAGCATGGTAAAAAAGGTCTATGGCTAGGAGTATCTTTAGTTATTTAGTTAGTTAGTTAAAATCTTTATTGCACCAAAACATACAGTAACAGAGTATTGGATACATAAAACAGATGTCAAAAGGCGGCCTTATCGCAACTGCAATCTCTTCCAGGCAACCGAGGTACTTGGAGATGTTTTTCGAAAACAGGTGAGGTGCAAAGTTATAGGTTATAGGCAACGGATAAGAAAAATAAAAACTGTAGATACAATTAATAAATACAAATACCTAGATATATACATACATAAATAAATAAATATATAATACACATAATAAATACATATGTACACAGAAAAGATACCCAGAACAAGAAATGTAAAGAAGACAAAAAAGAAAGGAAATCGAACTAGGCATAGATAGTGTGACTTCACTTGAGATTTAAAGCTGGCTAGCGTTTCAGCACGTCGGATGGACAGTGGTAGTGCATTCCAGAGTAAGACTGCCCTTACAGTAAATGATTTTGAATAAAATTCAGTGGAGTGTGCAGGGATTTTTAAACGTAGCGTTACAGCACTACGTAAATTGTGACCCTGCGATGACGGTGCGTCACTGTAGAAAACGAAGCGTTCCCTTAAGTACCTAGGAGACGTAGGACTAAACAGTATGGTATATAACTGGGAAAGGGTATGCCAATCTCGGCGAAGTCTGATAGGTAGCCACTTGAGTTCAGTACGGAATTGAGAGACGTGGTCATATTTACGAAGACCGTAGATAAACTTAATGCACATATTTTGAAGACGCTCAAGTTTGTCAAGTTGCTCCTCTGTGATATTAAGGTAACAGGTATCGGCATAGTCAAGGAAAGGAAGAAGGAGGGAGTTTGCAAGCATAATTTTGGTGTCCATCGGCAAAAATTTTCGTAGCCTCTTAAAGGAACTAAACGCACAGAAAAGTTTTCTGCTGACTTCAGCTAATTGTGGTTTCCAATTTAGTTTTGAATCCATCATAAGTCCCAAATTGTTTACTGTCTGACTTAGATTTATAATCACACCATTAAAGACTATCTGGGGCATAAGTGCCATATCGATTTTGATAGTGAGTTGAGGGTTACCAATGACAAGGTTACAAATGACCTGTGACTTGGCTGGGTTAACTTGGAGGCCATGGGATTTGCTCCAGACGGATATGCATTCCAAGTCGTGATTAATTGTGTCAATAGCAGATACAAAGTTTTCCACACCGGCTTGTGAATAAATTTGCAAATCATCAGCGTATAGGTGGTAGGAGGACTGAAGCTGTGATGTTATTGAATTTATGAAAACTGAAAATATATATATGTCGCAGTTGGATTGTATAATCCGCTGTTATTCAAAAACTCTAGCTGTTTGGCATTACAGCTCGGTTTTGTAATATAGCTGAAAATCATTCAGCTAGATTGTCCAGCGTGTTACGTTTAACAAACTAGCTAACGTAAGATTGTGGAACGATTAGTTCGGAAATCTGCCACTTGTGGGTCTTGTGGCTTGTAAAGTGTCAGTGTCATAACAACAAATATGGCCTCCCATAAAGTAAATTCTTCGCCGCGTTCCGGGACTAAGCTGCTTTTATCGAGAGACATCGGGGGCATCGTTTGTGATTTCGAAACTGCAAAATATTGAAAAGAATAAAGCAGACCTTTAGCTTGGATCCCATATTGTTATTTCCGCCTTCCGGCAATATGGAAAATTCACGTGGATCAATTGCCGTTAGAAATCGCTGCGCCATTGAGTTGTCGGGTTTACAAAATTTCTAATCCAATTGCATCGAGCTGATTATCATTCTTCATTGGTGTTTTATGATGTTGGAGACTGAATTATTTAGAAAGGAGTTGAATTGAGGTTTTATTTCCATCCCACGAGTAATATAAAAATAATAAAGAACAACTATTGTCTCCTCATATATTATTTCGTTTGGTAACACAGTTTTATTCGATAATGGTAACCCTGTATGCCATCTCAATGCTAGCTGTTTTGTTAAAAGTAATTACGTAACTCATTGACAATCGAGCTGAACTATTTTGAGCTGTTTTACAAAACCGAGCTGTATTGCCAAACAGCTAGAGTTTTTGAATAACAACGGATTATACAATTTAACTGCGACATATATATTATCTTTATGGCTCTCCCATGCTGGTCTGGGAGAAATAAAAAAACTTAGAATGTACCAGCTGCTTCTCTTCCCATGCAGATCGTAAAAGCCGATCGAGGGAATAGGCAAAAATGCAAATCATGTTAACAGGCGATGCGGCTAGCAACCCATCACTGTATTGATTGCTTTTCCATCTTCTCGCCCACCATGACGCTAAAAGTGGCTTTTGGGTCTTGCGGCCCTGGGCTCTGCATAGAACCGCAAGACCCAAAATGCTTTGTCTGCCCCATTAGGGATAGATACGTGATAGTATGTATGTATGTATCTTTATGGCGAAATTACAACACGTGCATGGGGATTAGACTAAAGACTTACCTAAATCATAGATTATCTATGTTCTTATATATGTGTTCGTGACTATTTAAAAGACACAGAACAGTACAGAAGTAGAAAAATTTATTAAGTCCGCCATTGTCAATTTATTCTATTGTATGTAATTGTGTTTTTCATAGTACAATAAAGTTAATACAAACAAACAAACACACTAACAAACAAAGATAAACACTTAATTATTGAAGCATTGCATTATCACCAGGTCTTCCCGACGGCATGCTGCTCTGGCTGCTGCAGAAGCTGCGCGGGAGTCGGCCTCGTTTGCGTGTGTGTGTACGACAACACGCATCTTCGCAGTGCGGAGCGTTCTACATCACCGCTGATGACGATGTGTGAGTTAAACTTGTAACATCTCATTGAGTTTTTGATTGCCATTATTTAAATTAAATTGATTTTAGTGAATTTTATAATGTAAATTGGTGTTATAAATGCTCACGCTTGCCGTGTGGTATCCGGAGAGTAGAATAGGACCACTGCAAGTCTTCCCGCGGATGTCGTAGAAGGCGACTTAGGAAAAAACAAGCTAAATAAAGCTAAAAATAAACATTTCTTACGAGGTTCGCTGCAGGTGGGCGTAGAATAAACCACGAATATCGTACACTTGAGTTTATTACAGTATATCGCTAGCTTATACAAGTTCGCATCGCAGGCGAGAATGAAGTCCTCGTCCTCGCATTCAAAACCCGACAGTACAACGATACATGGAGAGGGCATAAGCCCCGCCCCTGTCAAAACGAATTGGGTGAGCTAATTAGGGCCCGCCCCTGAATCTTGTAAGACTAAAGAACTAATAACCAATTATCTAATTACATTACAATTACTAGATATGTCTAATGATAATATAATTATTTAATATTTATTAAGGCCCGTAACATTCGGCCATCCTAACAGCGACGCGTCCTCGCGGCGGCAATTCCCCCATCTGGTACTTGAGTTCCAATCCAGGTAGTCCGGCTACAGGCGCCCCGGGATGACGGTATACTCGGCGCTCGCTGGAAATAAAAAAAAAAGGTTTCGGCAGTAAATTTGTCACGAGTGTTATTTTTCTAGTAAGTTGCGCAACCCATAAATTTGCCCGTCATTAACGAACCACATCCAGATTTTAGAACTTGTGACATACGATAACTGTTAGATTTATATTGATCAATTTATAGTGTGCGAGCACTGTAACTATAATCTGACGAATTCTAATCCAGAAAATCAGTAGAATTGATGATGGAAATTTACATTTAAGTTTACTTATAGTTGTAGGTTTTGGGAGTTTATATTACCAGTTTGTCGTTATACTGCCGTATCACGCAGCATGGCCGCAGCATAAAAAAATGACCCACATCTTAATCATGATATTTTATTTTATTTTTCTGCTGTGTATTACAAAGCACACAGCGAAGTCATGTTATCTTTCTGCTGCCGTATCACACAACATGGGTATGTTGTGTGAGCATTTCGAGATGAGACGTGACCGTACCACAAAGCCTAGTCATGTCATTTAATTTTTATTTCTGTAGTCATATCATACAGCGCAGCTACTTCACTTATTGAGGCACAGTAGCAAGGTATCACACAGCGTTGGCACGTTACTCATTGAGAAATAGCATTACCGTATCACACAGCGTAGCCACGTTACTCGTTGAGAAATAGCATCACCGTATCACACAGCGTAGCCACGTTACTCGTTGAGACACAGCAACACCGTATCACATAGTGTAGCCACGTTACTCGTTGAGACACAGCATCACCGTATCACACAGTGTAGCCACGTTACTCGTTGAGACACAGCATCACCGTATCACACAGTGTAGCCACGTTACTCGTTGAGAAATAGCACCGCCGCATCACACAGAGTAGCTACGTTACTCGTTGAGATATAGCATCACCGTATCACACAGCGTAGCCACAATACTCGTTGAGACACACCGTCACCGTATTACACAGCCTAGCCACGTTACTCATTGAGGCACAGCAGCACCGTATCACATAGCGTAGCGACGATACTCTTTGAGACACAACATCACCGTATCACATAGCGTAGTGACGTTACTCGTTGAGACACAGCATCACCTTATCACGTAGAGCAGCGACGTGACTCGTTGAGAGGAAACATGAATATATCAGACAGCACAGTCATGTTATTATTATTTTCTTTTCTGTGGCCTTATCACACAGCATAACAACATTATGTGAGTTACTGCGATTCATTAATTACAGCTTTTAGCTCAATGCGATCATCGCGGTCTATCTCTTAGGTGGATTTAGTCAAATTGTTGGCAAACAAGTTTAAATCTTTTGGCGGGAGCCAGTCTATATAAGGCAACCTCAAAAAAATGCTCGTTCTTAAACTTAAAACCAAGATATGGAAGGCGAAATATCAGCAGAGACTATCAGTTTCAATGTATTTATTGCTTTTAATAATGCATGTGGGTATTCTCTTAGATTGCATGAGTGAGATACTTAGATGAGTACAACATGAATCCTGATAGGGTATTACAATAGAAAACAAAGGAACTGGATGCGGTTGGTTATTACTAGTGACTCTGTGAGCTGTAGGCCTCGCAAGCTTAAAGCGATTGCAGAGCGAAGAAACTTTTTACAACATATGTTTTTCAAAATCTCGATAATGTTCGTTCAGCTAATGTTTTCACCTGATTCTTGTCAAACGATCAAAATCGAAGGGCTTCAAGACATCAGTAAGTCTTTGAGCCCGAGAAAGTGCGACATAAGTGCAACCTACAGCCAGTTCTCTAGACCCAAGATCGACCACTACCCTGGATAAAGTCAATCCCTGCGCCTTATGTACGGTGACTGCCCATGCTAATGTGAGAGGACATTGAGTCCTAGAACATGTGCTATCTTTAGAACGCCAAGTTTGCGTGACAGCGACAATAGGCACTGATCCCATTATGGTTGGGCCAGTGTACATAGTTGTCAAATCTAACCATAACTACCAAAGGGCGATCAATAGGTGATGCATGATTAGGAACATACACCGAATCAGTAACAGTTCCAACAGAATAGCACCTGTATACTTATATCGCGTGGCAATGCAATTATTTGATGACTTGAAGCTGGTCTGATGATGGAGCTGGAAAGCGGTCATAGGAACTCTATAATGAAACCACGCAAAAACCCATTAAGTTTGGGCTCGATTATTTTGTCTTGAAGAATACTACCTACTGTAGTCTTACAATAAAAGATTGTCAAAAAAAATCAAATTCAAATATTTTTAGTTTAGTTATGAAAATGAATTCTTATAAAATTTTGGTAAAGTAGACTATAACTACTGCAAGCACCGAAACGAATATTTCGTGTAGTTACGTAATTCCCATGAGTACATGTAAGTACCAATACTTAAAAAAAACTTGTAAAATAAATTTTAAAATACCGGTCGTTAAAATAAAAATAAATATTTCGCACTAAAATGAGAACATCTTCTGGTGGGATTCGAACTCTAGACGCGCAAGTCAATCAGATCTCTAAAAAACCACATTGGACTATTTTATCCTGTGACAATGCAGCTGAAAAAAAATCCGTCTATTGTATGTCATAATAAAAAATAAAATTCCTTTGTTATTTCGTTATCACTACAAACACAAAATGGTCATAAGAGCCATATAATCCAAAGGCGCTTAGGCGCTTTTTCCCAAATCCGCCATTTTCAAAAATTTCTAAAAAATGGCTTGACTTGGAGAATGGCTTAAAATGGATCGATTTTCATATGTTTATCGAACCTGCTCCCAAAATTTTACGGGAATCGGTTGAGGAATGCGACCTCTAGAGAAGAACACACGGACATACGAAAGCATTTTTGGCCATACGAGGACATACGAACCATTATTTATCAATGCTAAAATTATTGTGTACTTAACCAAATAAATCAGACCAGGGTAATTGAAAAGAGGCAGTGCTTCTCAATAAGTTATAGAAATGTTCACAAAGTCTGTTACTTCACTAGGCTAGCCTCCCACTTTCATAAACAAATACAAAAAGGTTTCGCAGAATTAGCTAGACGTATATAACCATAACAAAAAAAAAAGGATCAAGTGGTCTTGAGGCACCTCGCAACAAGATAATTTTTTTTTTTTTAAAGATAAACTTGTCAGCAGACAAACTAAATTACACACAGATGTGAGCAAGTCGGGCTTAGGAGGTATTATATAATGCCACGGTATAATGCAGTATCAGCAAGACGAAATTACGACCTATTTGCTGTGTCGCATCTCGTGAAGAACAATTAAAAATATCGTAGTTAGCTTAAAACTGACTGTTGTAGACTCCCTAAAAATGTTTAAGGTGTATCTTATTAACGCTGAATAAACTAAAAAGACATTATTAAATGACGTATTACACGACGACGCTGACTTCTTAAATTCGTACTTACGATGTGCAATATTCAAAGAGGAATTATTAACTTCTAGATATGGGATATTCAATTACATACCTAGCTGACGTATTTTGGAGAATCAATAACCTCGCACGTGGTCACCAAGTTCACCCCTTTTTTAACTGATGCTTGGCCACAGTGATTCTCTTTTTAGTTAGAGAACAATAGCAGGGACGCTACCTAAAGTCTTTGCGAGTGTAGAAAGGAAGCGAGAGTAAGTATCGACATGTCAATCACTATTGTGAAGGAACGACTTCACAAAAAGTACAAAAGAAATAGAAAAAAAAAATATTATGAAGAACAGGTTTGGTTTTTGGTAAAGTTATGGATAGCCCGGCGATCAGACTGTAAGAGTTGCTAAAGTTTAATGTGATAGTATTATGGGGTGCTTAGTGATTTCTTACGTTCTTATACTATATTTATATTCTGTAATAGATATAGCCAATCTTGTCCCCTTACTATATACCAATATTTATAACCATTATGTATGGGGTGTACGTACATATGCCAGTGAAATAACAGTCTATCTAAAACAAAATTACGGCATGGATTGCGAAATTCGCTTATTTTAAATCAATTTTGATTTTAGCGAGGTTAAAGATTCAAGGTTTCACTAGTTTCTCTATTGTGACTAGATTTATTCAAGGTTGATCTATGGTAAGTTTAGATCGCCTATGTCTACGTCTGCCATTTTCGCGCTAATACCTACTATCATAACATTTATAACACTAGACGGAGTGTTTTTTTAATTTAATCCATTAGTATCTACGTGCTTTAGGGATGAGGCTTATTATTAAACGTGTATTACCTGTTTAGTATGGTGGAGCAGGCCTCGATGTTCGCGAGCACGACGCCGACGCCACGGAGCATCCAAAGCGTTTTCAGTTTTCATATTTCTCTATTTGGCAATGTTGGGCAGAATGGCCAGGCAATTGTAGCAGATCCGCGCCGCCAACGTCATCCTCGGAGACCCCTCTATGCAGCAATCTTGAGCAGTATGGCCAAGCTTTCTGCAATTGTAGCAGATCCGCGCCGCCAACGTCATCCTCGGAGACCCCTCTATGCAGCAATCTTGAGCAGTATGGCCAGGCTTTCTGCAATTGTAGCAGATCCGCGCCACCAACGTCGTCCTCGGAGACCCCTCTACGCAGCAATCTTGGGCAGTATGGCCAGGCTTTCTGCAATTGTAACAGATCCGCGCCACCAACGTCGTCCTCGGAGACCCCTCTACGCAGCAATCTTGGGCAGTATGGCCAGGCTTTCTGCAATTGTAGCAGATCCGCGCCGCCAACGTCGTCCTCGGAGTCGTTATCATCTTCCACTTTTGTCGCCAGTTACTACACCGTGACGAGATTTTCGAAGCAGGATTAAATTTTGAAATGATCTCTGCATCCTGGTGATCAACTCTTCGACGAATAATTATGGTGTCCGATAGCACAGGTACTTCCTCCCAATAGGGTTTCTTCATCGGCGTCGCTACGTGCTCTTCCTCGTCCATGCTTCTTTTTCGCAAACTATGTTGGTATGGCCCCGGCATATTGAAAAGGCTTTTATTGAAATCTTTCTTCTTCGATCCCACTTCTGAAATCTTACGAGGTTCGCTGCAGGTGGGCGTAGAATAAACCACGAATATCGTACACTTGAGTTTATTACAGTATATCGCTAGCTTATACAAGTTCGCATCGCAGGCGAGAATGAAGTCCTCGTCCTCGCATTCAAAACCCGACAGTACAACGATACATGGAGAGGGCATAAGCCCCGCCCCTGTCAAAACGAATTGGGTGAGCTAATTAGGGCCCGCCCCTGAATCTTGTAAGACTAAAGAACTAATAACCAATTATCTAATTACATTACAATTACTAGATATGTCTAATGATAATATAATTATTTAATATTTATTAAGGCCCGTAACACATTAATGAGGCCTCTCCAATCCGTCTGACCAGCGTGGAGAGTATAGGCCAAATCTTCTGGCTGCTCTGGCCATGTATGGCTTTGGTAGTACAGAGAGAGTCGTGCTCCTGCTGAGACTGAAAAATACCTGATTATGTGGAAATGCTCATACTCATGAACAATATGTCCAAATTTCGCCTGCTTTCGTCACCAGTTAGTCCAGAGATGATAAAGTATTTTGGAGATATAGAAGAAACTGCTCAACGATAATGACAAATGAAGTCGGTTGTTTTTATTTTTTTCAGGATTACTCTTAATACACCAGCAACACTTCTGGAACAAGTTCAGTCCATGATACTAAACTAGTTTACATAAACACAATTATCGAGAAACAATAAATAATATTATACCTCCCATACAAATCAGCGCTAAGCCAAAATATGGATTTTGTATGGAAGGACGTTTTATCTATTTCCAATATATATTTTTTTACAGAAACTAGTTCAGTATCATGTACTGAACCTGTTCAAAAAATGTTGCTGATGGTAAGTAACCCTGTATAATTTTCTCCCCCGCAGATTGCTGCAGACGGCCGAGGAAGTACACCTGCCCAAGCTGCTGAAGCCCGAGTTCGGCGGCGGCTACAAAGAGTTCACCGTGCGAGACATGCATTGCTTTCAAAAGGTAAGTTTTGTAGGATTGAGTGTGTGGCGACCTCTACGCCACTATGACGAACTAAAAACTACAAAAAACGATGAACCATAGTTCCCAAGAATCATAGGAGATGGCGCCAGCAGTATCTACATCTCGATCTCAGAGTTCTGGTTGCAACTGACTATATATACAACCTCCGACGATACACCGTTGGAGCCGCGGTTCCCCAGGCGCAACACCATGCTTTGCTACTGCAAGTCTTCCCGTGGATGTCGTAGAAGGCGACTTAGAAATAATAACAAGCTAAACGATGCTTAGAAACACTCCAATCCGTCTGGCCAGCGTGGAGAGTGTAGGCCAAATCCTCTGGCTCCTCTGGCCATGTATGACTTTGGTAGTACAGAGAGAGTCGTGCTCCTGCAGTGAAGACAAAAAGACCTGATGGTGTACGGATTGAGACCGGCTATACGCTCACCTTTATTTCAAAACTAGCTGCGCCCCGCGGTGTTACCCGCGTTAAAAGTAGCCTATGTGTTAATCCAGGGTGTAAGGTTCCGGCATACCAAATTTTATCAAAATTGAAACAGTCGTTTGCGCGTGAAGAAGTAACAAACACACACACACATGGTAGCCCCAAAGTAAGTTCGAGACTTGTCTTATTAATATTTTAGGATATTAATTCAACGATACAATATTTTATAACAAATATATTAGATAAACATCCAAGACCCAGGTCAATCTGAAAAAGATCAATTGCCATCTTGACCTGACCGGAATCAAACCCGTAACCTCCGAATGGCAGACTAGCGTGGTTAGCATACGCCACGGAGCTAGTCAAAATAATGTGCATCTCTTTTGTTTTGATATAAAAGAAACGAGACGCAGGTCGTTCGTTCGTTAGCCCGTTGTGCCCAGTATAAGTGCCAAAACACACGCAGCGTATGATGCGCAACACATCAGTTATATTATAGTACAGTCGGCTAACGAGATACCTGGGCCGGCTCTCTACATATATCTTGAATTTTCTCTTAAACTCAAAATAATATTAACATGAAAATGTATTTTTAGAAAGACTGCATTAATATATTTCTGAATATACTCGTACATTATTATGTTAATATGAGTTTAAGAGAAAATTTTAAATATAGGTACAGGGCCGGTCCAGTTAGCTCATTAGCCGAATGTACTCTATACTCAAAAGCTCTAACGCATCTTGCGTCGTTCAGAATTCAATACTCAATACTCAATATTTCAATTTCTACCCTCGCAACTATCGCGTGATTTGAACGGTAAAAAGAAATTATATGAAATGCAAAATGAGAAAGTAACGCGATTACGCGACTCAAGTTGCGTCGCGCGTACGCTGCGTGTGGTTTGACACTAAGTTATCAAAACAGAATTACATTTACACGGACGCGAGGTTTCGGTAGACGAGCGTGATTTCAGACTATCAGACTGTATCCTACTATCTTACTTCCTACTAATATTATAAACACGAAAGTTTGTAAGTATGGATGGATAGATGTTTGTTACTCTTTCAATTTATAAAGATACTGCGCAGACGAAGTTGCGGGCACCAGCTAGTTTTCTCATAAATTGTCAAACCAAATCCACAAAGTTAAGTTCTAGTTAAAGATAATAATTTAAAACACTACACTATTTTGGAGCCATTTCGACTCTACAAGAAGATTACTACAGGTGATGTATATGGAATCAGATTTTAAATTTAAGACAATATGAGTTTTTTTTTTTCACAATTGTTCACACCATGAGTTTATATATTATGTAACTTAAAAATAAATAAAATATATCTCTGACTTACATCGCAAATCGTAGGTCGAACCTTTTTTAGCAAAATACATGACCGGAGTGGATGTCATGCATTGAAAGAGGCCTATTTTCAGCAGGAGGTTGTGAAATGTTTTTCTATCAAGAGTCACGTCTAGGGTTGTTTTAGCTTTTTCGGACATATTTCGCTATTTGTATGTCCGGCTTTTGTTAGGCTTTTAATTTCTGACTTAGCGCATGAGGTTTTTTTAAGTCTCACCAAAACTAACTTAAACAAAAGTTTAATATATATATTGGCATTTTTTATTTTAACTGATGGCAACCCTCGTCACGCAATAACAGGCCGAATTGAAAATGTCTTTTTTTACTACTTGTTTTTTAGGGTTCCGTAGCCAAATGGCAAAAAATAGAAGCCTTATGGATTCGTCATGACTATCTGTCCGTCCGCATGTCACAGCCACTTTTTCCGAAACTATAAGAACTATACTGTTGAAGATGTATTCTGTGAACCGCATTAAGATTTTTTCCATAACTAAATATAGTTATGGCAGCATTCTTCAAATATTGGGAATCCAAAAGCGATGATGTGCACGTATACAAAGACCCATAAAAATTACTTTTTGAAATCAGAAACTGCTCTCATGTATTCAACCGTGTTAAGGGTGGTTTTATTTCGTTGTAGTGACGCACGCAATAAAACCCTACGTACCCCAATCTGATTACATATTTACGCTACGCAAGCAAGTACGTGAGCCGTTTACTAAGTGCCCAGTCGGCTTACATGCGATTTTATTGCTATACTCCCATGCTGGTCTAAAATAATGATAATAATAGCCTTTATTCAGATAGAGATACAAGCTGGTCTAGGTCAAATGATAATTAAGTTTCCGCAACCAAAGGGTAAAAACGGGACCCTATTACTTAGACTCCACTGTCCGTCTGTCTATCACTAGGCTGTATCTCATGAACCGTCAAAGCTAGACAGTTGGAATTTTCACAGATGATGCATTTACAATACAATACAAAAAACTTAATTGCACCAAAAGACATTTACAATTTGTTAACACTTAAAAAATAACATCATGTAATGAGGTACAAGAGGCGGCCTTATCGCCGAAGCAATCTCTTATTTATGTTGTAGTAGTATAATAACAAATACTAAATACAGAATAAAAAAAATATTTAAGTGAGGCTCCCATATAACAAACATGATTGTATATAGATAGTGGTACGGAACCCTTCGTTCGCGTATCCGACTCGCAATTGGCCAGTTATATTATTTTGTTAAAACTAAAAACCGTCTTCAACACCAAACTACACAACCGATTTTGATAAATTTGTATAGGACTAGCTGACTTTTATGCCTTTTCAAACAAAATAAAAAGAACCCAATTGTATCTGGGTAATTATATATAGTAATCTGGGAACATACATAAGACATGTACGTACATGCGAATTTATAACCTCTTCCTTTTTTGAAATCGGTAATAAAACTTAGTATACCAGCTGTTTCTCATCCTACGCAGATCGAAGAAATTAGCGAAAACCTCAAAGAATTATCCAATAGGCATATACCTGGGGATCTATTCTAAAACAAATCATAGTCTTTGTTCCCCATTTTTAACCGACTTCAAAAAAGGAAGAGGTTATCAATTCGATTGTTTTTTTTTTATGTATGTGACGCGATATCTTCGGCAACCGTGGACCGATTTTGATAATTCTTTTTTGATTAGAAAGCCCTTACTCCCAATTTGGTCCCATATTAATTTTGTGAAGACACGATGAAGAACTTTGGAGATATGGAAGAAACTCCTGAAAAAAATTGAAGTCGGTTGTTTTTTTATTAAAAATTTAATTATTTATTAATCTTAATGCTCACAAAATTATTTGTGTGCCCTTTGTGTGTAACTGTCTATCCCGTATGATAAAGACGTGAATAGGTATACAATATCAGAGTGTATCGACCCTCTGGCCAATATGACATTTGGTGTCACCCCTTTTATAAGGTTAAGGGTTATAAAACCGTGCCGAAATACTTTCAGTCAGCACTTTTCGGTGTAGACACTAGAGTTGCCCTCGGGGCAAGTAACGACCTCATTCGTTACCCAAATCGCAAGTCATTGCCCGCCATGCATTATGGATATTAATAATTGCTTTAATGGATAATGTACCAAACTGATATGGATATAATTGGGCATAGTTTGAATTTTGTGGTCTGTCTAGCTAGATTGCTAATATATCTTTCTAAATTACTTTTTTGTACCTCCTTCTAAAGACTTGTTTTTCTCGGCAACACTAGTGGATTGACTGGTAGATAAAACCTATTCGCCTTATTATAAAACACGGAATAACTTTATTACTAGGTTTAAACCAATATATCTATATATATAAAAGAAAGTCGTGTTTGTTACAACACTTATAACTCGAGAACGGCTGGACCGATTGCCATGGTTTTTGATTTGTTGGATTTGTTTCCGTCCCGAATAGCAGAATACATCTTAAAAACAATGAAAACTCGATATGTGTAATGAATACTAAATCATTTCAATAGATGCTGATTTGTTTATTACATGTCAAACATTTGTTGTCCAATCCTGTCAAACTGTTAGGCGGTACGAAGTTCGCCGGGTCAGCTAGTCATTAATAAAGCTCTATCACACCAATAAATAAACAAAAAATATTTGCCGTGTTTTTATTTTTTAACTAGCCGAAGCCCGCGACATCGTTCGCGTGGACTTTATGTCTTTGGAAAATGCTTATCAGATTGAACAACTTTTACTAAGGCGTCATTTTTATATTTTATAGTTTAGCTGGATCATTATGGTTCTGCATCAGGTGTTTCATTTTCCAAAATCATTTATACCATATAAGTTGGCCCAGGCTTAACAGCTATATAACAAAAAATATTCACACGAATCCGTCAAGTATTTCCAGAGATTAGCGTGTACAAACAGACAAACAGATAGATTTTTTTTTTCAATTCTTACTCTATTACTATATCTCCATCGCCCCCAATACTTTTTTTCGAAATATATTTAATGAACAGACACTCAAGTTTTACTGTTTTATTATATGTATAGATAATAGAAACCTTACTATTCAGTGTCGATACACTGGAGACCCTAGAGTTTCCCTCCGGGGAGGTAACGACCTCGTTCGTTAACAAAGTCTCGAGTGAGACCCGCCATGCATTATTGCTATTCACAATCGACGCCCATGAATAATGTAAAACACCGCCGTTGAAATAATTTGGACGTTATATCGTCTATAGATGAATTTTTGAATTTTACGACTTTGAACGGCTTGGAATGTAAGTTTGACATCAGTTTTTTTTAAACTGATTCGACCCTGCTGAGCTCGATTTTGTTTTGAACAAAAACAGAGAAAACCGTGGCTAGGGACATATAATTTGGATTGAAAAGGGGAGAAAGAAGGGGGGGGGGGGGGGGGAGATTGTTCTGACACCGGGAAAAATCGAACTCAGCAGTCTAAAACACTCTGTTACATTAAATGCCGTTCAACATCAGAAGGAGAAGGCTTTTCAGATTATTCTTCTAGACTTCTTCTTCTTATATTTAAGAGCTGGGCTCTTGTCGGTGGAGTGCTTTCCATTCTTCTCGACTATAAACTGAATTTTATATCCTATGCCTAGAATTATATTATTATGTGGCTTGCTTTTAATCTGCTATTTTTCCACAACTTAAATCAGATACTTTTTAGGGCTCCGCTTCACCCTATAGGTAAAAACGGGACCCTATTATTAAGACTCCGCTATCCGTCTGTCTCTCACCAGGCTGTATCTCGTGAACCGTGACAGCTAGACAGTTGAAATTTTTACAGATGTATTTCTGTTGCCGCTATAACAACAATGGAAATGGATATGATCATGACTAGTACCCAATTATAAGTACTTGTTTACTGTTTAATACAAAACTTTAATTTAGTGTATGTGTAGTGTATGTTATACGGTTTACGAATTTACATACTGTTCGTTTCGTATTAAAAAAATCAGAAAATATGATTTGCTTTTTGTTTTGTTCTAGTGTAATCAACGTAACACATCAAAGTTACATGGCTTCTGAAAGTTATAATGAGGTTATTATGCGTTCTTAGCATTCGGTTTGGTTGTAATCGGGCGCGTAATCTAAATTGTATTTTTCAGTAGTCAGTGACATTATTTAGTTTTTTATGTTTGATTTGCTTTTAACCCCCGACAAAAAAGAGTGGTGTTATAAGTTTGAAGTAGCGCTCGAACGGATGGACTGATTTCGATGCGGTTTTTTACGTGAAAGCAAGTTCCCTTGCGGTGGTTCTTAGCTATTTCGTTGGATTAAAGCGGTTGAGCCGTCTAAAAGTTATTGGGGATTAAAGCTTGAAAGTTAGGTCCCTAGCAAATAATAGATGGCGCTATGGATATCCATCTAGTGAAGCGGAACTACCAATACAACTTCGGTAGTTCCGCTACTCATCATCATCGCTCTTAGTAGTACAGATAAGGTAATACGTTCCATGAGAAAGTAAATTGGTTCATAAAATTCATATTTTATTACAATATAATATTGAGAAAGTGATGTGGAGCAAGTTTGGAATCACCGAACGACATGCATTATTGATGCGCACAAATCGACCTCTATGAATAATGCATGCGAGAAATTGCAGCTATCCGCTAGAATCTGCACTGACGTCGTTTTAAATCGGCCATAAGACAGTTTTATGCCCTTGAACTTTTAGCTAGCTACTTACGGTGTACTCTTTTAAATTTATGTTGTTAGAGATTTAACGTTTAAAAATATGTTCACTTATCATTATAATATTTTTTTTATATTCTTGAGCCATCTAAGATCTATGTTTGCGACAATCATGAAAAATGAGACGGTAAGTCAGCGCCCCACCTCGCGCTAATCCATGAGTTTCCACATAAGTTAAACCCTCTAGCCCACATAGATATTGTGTGTCCACCTGGGCTTAAAGTCCAGCTGAAATAGAATGTCATTACAATAAATCCATTTACCAATCCACATCTATTACAATAATCGCAATTTTTTGCGTTTTTGGTTTTACCACAGCCGAGTTAAAACTAACGACTTATCGCCCATGCGACGCTTTTACATGTGCTTGTTTAACAACTTTTATTAATCAGACTACCTAACGTGAAATAAATTCATTATTAATTAACACTATTAACTCATGTAATATAGTCAGAAAGGCTGACCGGGTTTCGATCAATTTAGACGATAATCTTCTGGGCAAGTGATTGGCGATCCACAGATACAGGCTAGGATCTCCTACTATTTCTTGCGTGTGGTGTGTCATTGACGTCTTCCGATTCAGGTATAAATATAAAATAAAGCGCTTGTATGTACCGAGCTTTGTCGATGCCACTTTTTGATGTTATAGCCCGAGTTTTTAAGAGCTTAAACCACGGGTAATATCCATCCAACATTGCGATTGTAATTTTGATGCCTACTTATCTCATTAGCCACTGGGATGTTTTTTGTTCTAACCTCTTATTTTTTCACAGGGTTCTTCTGCCTCCGAGCTGTTGAACTCGCAAGAACGAGGGGCTCTAGTAAAGCATGTTCTGGAATCGGCTCGAGCGGAGCCAGGTGACGAACATGCGTTAGAACCCGCCCTCACACTTCGCCCTGGACAGAGTATTGGTATGTGTTTTTGGACCTTTTATCTGCACTTTCGAGGATTCATTTGCGGCTAGGACTACGTCGAATTGGCCCATTTTTGGGCTGACAGAATATAACTAAATGTCAACAACAAAGTTAGTGGAGCTGAAACGAAGGAGTCACCGGTCGTTTTTAGGGTTCCGTAGTAAACAAGGTTTATAGTTTCGCCATGTCTGTCCGTCCGCGGTTTTACTCAGAAACGGTATATAATAAAAGCTGCAATTTGACATGGGTTTAATAATCATGTCGAAAAAGCGGTGAAATAAAATCATTTTTTTATGTTATCTCTCAAGTAAAGTGGAAGTCAATTATTCTTTCTTGACTAACTCATTGTGTAGAGTATAGTTGAATAGGTCTTTTAAAGATATTGTGAGCTTGTGAACACTAATTTTCGATTTAGGGATCCGTTTCTGAAATATTTGGTTTTATAGTGGAAGTTTTTGTTAGTCAATTGTCCCCCCTCCATCTGTTAAATGGGACACGTAAAAAAATCGCAGCAATAGAATATAATGTTACATAGTTTAAAGGAAATCTATCAGAGCTGAGTAGGGTTTACAAATTGAAAAGTATAGGTAACCATCTTATAAAATGTACTCAGAAAAGGAAAACTTCATACAAATTCAATAGAAAATTCGTTTTTAGAACGATTCTAGTGATGTGAACTCAAAATCGGCATTCTCAACTACGAAACCCTACACTGCGCGTGGCCCGTCACGCACTTTGCCGTTTATATAACCTGTGTTATGGACGCTGCCATCTCAAATTTAGTTCTACCGCAATAGTTATTGCTAGGTCCACTAACATATTTGTTAACCCGTAATATATATTAAAACCATCGACGCGCAAAGAAGTTAACTTTACTATACTGAAATATTTAGGACTTGCACTCAACACTATTCTCAATTTGGCGTTTCTTTTTCCTAACAGTACCTGCGTGTGTCAGCAAAGGCGTGGTAGCGAGTATGTTCCCGCTTCACGAGAGGCAAGCGCTCGAGAATCTTAGAAGGAAGTGGGTCAAGACACTGTTTTCCCCGCAGCCTTTAGGTAAATATTGCAAGACTATGACAGCTATCAAAAATTGCATTCATGGTAGACGCCTAAATAGCATAAAGTTGTTAAAACCCAGAAATATGTTTTTTCACTTTTATATTAGGGAGTAAATACCAATTTGCATACTGCAAGCACAGATTTAACATAACTAGGAACGAGGACTCATATTGTTTGGGCCCTATGAGTTTCCGTTCTGAATATAATACTCTGCAAGTTTTGTAGGTCCATACAATTACAGAAGTTGATTTAATAACAATATCTATTCCAGATGAGATCGCTGAGTATTTCGGTGTTAAAATAGCAATGTATTTTGCTTGGCTTGGCCACTATACGCAGTCGCTGACCGTGCCCGCGGTCGTTGGATTTATATTTTGGGTAAGGATATATTTTTATTGAGAAATTGACATTTTGAATTTACGCAAATCTGTGCTTAGTGTTGCAACGCTTCGATGTTGGGTTTCAAACGATTATTATAAAATCTATTCGGATATAATTGTATGAGATTCCAACTCTTATACATAATCCGTCTTATACAACGCAGACTGACTTTGTTACTAGGTTACCATTATCACCAGTAGTAGTAGTAGTTAGGGGTACCATTATCCGACCAAATCAAGTTCTAGTAATATGCTCTGTCTCATCTGAAAATGTCAGCTAAGAATAACTGCTACTCGAAACGTTCGACCCAACAAAAAAGTTTGTGCTAAGACCAGTTTATAAACGTTAATCTTATATAGTCGTTTTAAAGAACAAGTTACATAAATTGTGACATTATGGAACATAATTAGTACCTAATGGTTTTTCATACTACTTGTAAAAACATAGAAAGTAATAAATTTTTCTTCTCCTTATTAAGCCCCGTAGCAAACAGAGGGGTATTATAAGTTTGCTGTCTGTGAAATCGTAGCTCCTAAATGAATCGACCGATTATAATGCGTTATTTTTGTTTGTAACTTGTAGTGACCGAGATGGTTCGTAGCTACAGTTGTGTTGTTGTTAAAAAATCTTGTTTTACTTTTTGGTCCTTCGATCCGGGTTCTAAATATGAATGTGTCAATTTCAGATTTGGTTGGGTACAGCTAACGAAACCTGGAAAGATATAGCTTACGTGTTGTTCTCGCTTTTCAACGTTCTGTGGGCTTGCGTTTATTTGGAGACGTGGAAAAGGTATGTTTCATGGTTTCTCAGCGTAATAATACACCTTTATTGCAATGGTGTAAGGTTTAATTTGTATCGACTTCAAAAAATTTGAAGATTATCAATTCAGACGGTGATACTTGTTCCCAGATTACTTTAAAATGCCTTCTTTTTTTTGTTTGAAACGGCACACTTGTCCCATACATTTTTAAATCGGTTGTGTACTTTGGAGAAGTCGGTTTTTAGTTTTGAAAAATTAAAACGTGATGGCTGGAAATAACACCAAGCAATGGATTAATCGCATTACGATACTTATATTAGCGTTATCTATTTCTATTAGCTATTTATATTTTATTATTATCAACATATAAACCACAGAACTCCACTTCTGGGCATGAGCAACATATTTAATTTATATTTGAAAAACCATATATTTTTCAAAGATTCTTGCGGCTACAATACATACATACATACTATCACGTCTTTATCTCAAAGGGGCAGACAGAGCATTTTGGGTCTTGTGGCTCTATGCAGAGCCTAGGGCCGCAAGACTCAAAAGCCACTTTTAGCGTCATGGTGGGCGAGAAGATGGAAAAGCAATCAATACAGTGACGGGTTGCTAGCCGCATCGCCTGTTAAATTGATTCGCATTTTTGCCCATTCCCTCGATCGGCTTTTACGATCTGCGCGGGAAGAGAAGCAGCTGGTACATTCTAAGTTTTTTCGTTTCTCCCAGACCAGCATGGGAGTACTTGCGGCTACAAATAAAACCTTTATTACGATTTTTTATTTATAATCTATTTGATAGTTTCTTTTACATTTTGTTGTAATGTTTCAGGTACTCCAATGTGTTGGCGTATAAATGGGGTACAATAGATCAAAGAGACGAGTTATTGGTCGAACCTCGACCTCTGTTTCAGGTTTGTTTGTTTCTCACGCTGTTTTTTTATTGCCTGGTCGCCTGGTCGCTTGGTGGCAAATCTATAACTACTTTTTTTATATATCTTTGCTTCTGTTCTATAGTTTATTAATTTAAAATATTGTTTTTTTGTCTCTTTACAGGGAGAAATGGGCATAAGCGTAGTGACAGGTCGGCCTGAACCACAATACCCGGCGTGGAGGCGAAGAGTTTGGCGGCATTGTGTGTCGGTACCCGTCATGCTTGTCTGTTTGACTGTTTGTGCGTGCATGACCTTTTTGTTGTTAAGGGCGCAGGTTAGTATTATCTCTCTCTTTCTATCTCAGCGACTCGTATTCTCAGTTGCATCCTTACCTGTAACGCTCACTTCGCGACTACGTATTTTGGCCTTTAAAGCTATTAAAGCGGTGGCATAGGATCTTTCTTTCTTTCTTTTTGTGTGTGTAAGTGGCTAAGGCTGGTGTCAAGACTTTTTAGGCCGCCTAAAGGCATTTGACATAGCTCGACGAATGCCTTACAATAATCACAGCCGGGACCAACGGCTTCTACGTGCTTTCCGGAGCACGGAGGAGCTCGGGAAGTTTTTGTGTCACTCGTGGTCACCCATCTAAGTGCGGACCACGCCCGGTGTCGCTTTACGTGCGAAAGTGCTAATAAACACTAATTAACTGCCTCCGTGGTGTAGTGGTAGAGCGTTCGGCTTATACCCGAAAGTCGCGGGTACGATTCCCGGCGGGGGCAACAACTTTGTGTTGTTGTCCTAGTTTGGTTAGGACATTGTAGGCTGATCACCTGATTGTCCGATAAGTAAGATGATCCGTGCTTCGGAGGGCACGTTAAGCCGTCGGTCCCAGTCACTGTCTTTGACATTGGTCGTTACCTAAAACCATGTCAGAGGCCTTAAAGGCGGTTTAAAAACTCTGACACTAGTGTTAGTCACTAACACACACGATAAGAAGAATAAACACTCCCGCCGGGCCACCGAACTCCTCATAGGATAGGATCTTGATGTGCCCCACTCCTGTTGTTGTTGCATATAATAATAAATAAATTGTAGGACTGGTGGGAAACGAGGCTAATTTACTTCACATGGATTCCTCGCGCGATCTTGGCCATCATCATAGCCGTGGAGGAAGAGGTCTACGCCAGGATAGCGCGGTGGCTCAATGACAAAGGTGAGCGGTTGTCTATGCTCCTGTAGTGTTGTGTTGCACAAGATTTCGTGTGAGTGACAAACTTGAAGGTGATTTTGTTGTAATTTTTTAGTGTAGTGAAGTTCATCGGTACATTATAATTTAGACATTTTGTGGTTATCGTGTTAAGCATCCTTGGGTGTGGTCGACACTTGTATTGGTGACCAGAAATTGTATTAAAATATATCTTCCGTATGCCTTTTCGAAATTAGAAAATTCTGAAATCAGCATGAAAAATACAAACATCTCTGTTATTATATGAACTTGTTATTGTACTCTGCTTACGTGGTATATTTTCCACAAAAGTTAATTGTTTTGTAAAGCACTTCCAAAGACACTATAATGTCATAATTTAAAGTTAGTTTACGTAAACCCTTCAAGTTTGTCAATTGATGCACCTAATATAATATGCTCTCAAAAAATTAAATAAATGTCTTTTTTGCCGAGAGTTATCGAAAGATATAGCGAACTGATAATTTTGTTTTTTGTACGTACATTACACTTACAAAATCTTTTAAAACAAATATAGAAAACAGTAAAAAATTAACGTAATGTACGAAAATTGTTTTATAGTTTTCTTTTTGTGTTATTGAATGTTTGGATTTTTGTGTGTCGATTTTTATAATAGTGTGACTTTGAAAGTGATTTTCTTAACTTAAATGTTTTGCATGTTCTAGTTTGTTATTCCCTGTATCTTCCCTTCTCTAGTTTAGCACATTTCTCCTTAGTCTTTAAAGTCAACGATAAATAGACAATAACTTGGCAGAGATAAATAGTGATAGTTCCACGATCCGTAGTGTACACTTTAATGTAGTAACAATTTACTATAGTGCATATTATTTCTCTTTTCTGCTTACCAAATGGGACTGGACTTCATAAAAATAAATAAATACATGGCAACCCTGAAACTACGAATTTTTTGAACCACAGAAAATTACCGTCTCGAAACGAAGTATGAGAACCATCTGATAGTCAAAATAGCATTGGTTTGTATTAAAAAGTGCTAAAATCGCCATGCTAAGCTAAGCTTCCATCACGCTTTGCTTACCATAGATAAGGAAAAGGTTGATAACAAAAAGTAATCTTTGAATAAATTCACTAATAAAAAGAGCACAAGCGACTAGCGAATGGCACGCGTTTTTTTTTCTCGCTGCATGTTTTTTCGCACGTCATACTAAAGTTTTTAACAGTATGATGGAATAGTTTTGCTAAATTTTTATGCTAGTATTTATTCTTCATGTCGTAAATAAATTGAAAAAACTTAATACACTTAAAACCTCATTTTTTCCCATTCAAACTTTTTTTACCACGTAGCAAACAACTCTACACTTCTTGGTTGAAATAAAATTTATTCATTCATTCATTTATATTAGAAACACAGAGATCGAAACAGACCTCATTACATTTAATTCTATAAATAAGGATAAAGATTCAGTTTGGTGTAGTAACCGTGATTTTGATCACGGATCTCGGTGTATCTAAAAAGGTTGTAGTGTAGGATAGGAAGTAAGGTATAAGGTAACATACTGTAAATATTTTAAACCAAGTAAGAACAGTTCATGAAACCGACGATAAAAAGTATTTGAGATACATGCTTCTAAATAAAAATACAGTTAATTTATTTTTGGATAACCTGTATTGCTAAATATTGTAGTGTATCTTAGTGAAAAAGTATCCAAATCTAAAATTTGAATTGATTATTTCAACTTTAATATTATCTTTTGTGAATAAGCGTTGCAGGACTATCGAAATATTTTGAAATAGTAACAATACTATCGTTAGTCCATATTAATGCTCCAACGCTATTGTAAATATATTTTCCATTTTTGTAAGAAAAAATCTTCGGTATCATGATCTGACCATGCGTTTGAAATGGTTACAGAAAAATTGGGTTAACGGTAAAAAAATATATCAAAAAGTTCAAATTACTTTAAGTAATACTTCGATTTACTAGTCGAGCACGATATCGCGGCGCATTGTCATTATCAATATCAAACAAATAGAAAAAGTCTTTACATATGATAGTTTACGTGAAAGTACTTTATTAAAGACTAGCCGAAGCCCGCGACTTCGTCCGCGTGGACTTTATGTCTCTGGAAAATGCTCATCAGGTTGAACAACTTTTACTAAGGCGACATTTTTATATCTCTTATAGTTTAGCTGGACCACTACGGTTCTGCATCAGGCGTTCTATTTTCCAAAATCATTTATACCCTATATGTTGCCCAGGCTTAATAGCTATATAACAAAAAAGTTTCATTCGAATCCGTCCAGTATTTCCGGAGATTAGCGTGTACAAACAGACAAACAGACAGACATTTTTTTTTAATTCTTACTCTATTACTATGTCTCCATCGCCCCCAATATATTTTTTGGAAATATATTTAATGTACAGACACACTTTTTTTACTGTTTTATTATATGTATAGATTTTTGATCGCCCGGGATACGGACTATTGCCTATTGTGGGACGATTTGTAGTTAGAAGTTCATATATGTTATTTTCTCGCTAAATAAACAATTGGTAGCTTGCGTTTTTTTAACGGTTATGTTAATAGTCGTCTCTGTTAATAAAGATGGTTATCAGTTGTTTAACATTGACAGTTGCAATACGCCTTGGTTTCAAAGTGGATAGATTAGTATTCTATATTTACATAATAACAATAAAGCACAGCATCATAAGACACTCATATCTCATACAAACAATCACGTAGAAGCTTCTCATACAAAAGATGTAACTCTGGGAATGTTATCACATGTATCTGTTTGCAGTTCCAATTCGTCAACTCATTCATGAGTTTGTTCTACATTGCGTTCTATCTGCAGGATATGGATAAACTCAAAGAGGTAAGAGGTATAAGAGTTAGTGAACCTTATGACTTACAGATTGCTTAAGCGTTTTAGTTGTAAAGTGAGACAGTTTAAGCATTCTAACTGTAACGTAAGATTGTTTAAGCTTTTAAGTCGTAACGTAAGATTGCTTAAGCGTTTTAGTTGTAAGATTGCATAAGCGTTTTAGTTGTAACATAAGATTGCTTAAGCGTTTTACTTGTAACAAAAGACTGCTTAAGCGTTTTAGTTGTTACGTAAGATTGCTTAACCGGTAAAGACCCGGACGACATTAATAAATGTCCACGTCCATTGTCTTATTATTGTGTCTGGTATTGGCGGTAAAGAAACGGTTAAGCGTTTTAGTTGTAACGTAAGATTGTTTAAGTGTTTTAGTTCTAACGTAAAGTTCTTCCTACAGGGACTCAATAGGCAATTTACGTTCGCCAAAATACATTTTTCCGGACATTGAAAAAACCTAAGTGTTAGCCTAGCTCGATAAATATGCGATCTTGGGGCTCAAACAGACGACCGGCAGTAGGCCAGCGACAATCAATTTACGACTGTTGGCGACCGCCGGCGAAAGTCAGCGACACAATTGCCGACCAGGCAGCTCTTGCTGGTCGCTGGCACGCTGTCGCTCGTCTGTCTGAGCATCATATCATATTTATCGAGCTAGGCTAACACTGATATACATGAGATGGTGATATTTTCACTTGTTTAGCAAACGTGAGACTTCGCCGCCATTCGTACGATAGGAGGACAAAATATGAACTTACAATATGTTTTCAGCAATTGGCCGTGTTACTTATAACCAGACAAGTGATTGGAAACCTAAAGGAATCTGCCTTACCGTATTTGATTGAGAATTTAAGACTTGCGAAAATATGCGTTGACGTATTTGGTGCGCTCAGTCCGAGCAAAAGTAAGTGAAACATACAAATTTTTCCATCCCTTCTTAACTTGTGATTGGTCTCATCAGTTTCAGAGTCTGGGATGTCCTTTTTTTCAACTACGAAGAACAAGGCTTATGTGTTTTCACTTTCACTGCTACGAGGGGTGCACTGAAAATTTCGGGAATCAAGGAAATTATACAACATTATTAGTAAAAAATATATTTATTGTTTTTCGAAGTATTCTCCTCGAAATTTGACACATTTTTCCATTCGATGGAACCAATTATTAAAACATTCATTCCATTCTGAAGTTGGGGTACTCAAAATGGCCGTTTTGTAGGCGTCTACCGCTTCTTCAGGTGTCGAAAATTGTTGACCACGCAATTTGTTCTTAATTTTGGGAAAAGTATAAAAATCATTCGGGCTTAGGTCGGGGCTGTACGGCGGATGGTCTAATAATTCAATGTTTACTTGCTGTAAATACTCTTTTGTTCTGTGGGCGGTATGGGAGCTCGCATTGTCGTGATGGAGGATGATGCGGCGGTTGCAGTTCTCTTTACGGAGTTCAGAGACGAACTGCGGCAAACAAATGCTAGCATACCATTCTGCATTGACCGTTCTTTGTCCCTCAAGAGGAATAGTTGCAACATGGCCGGTTTTGGAGACAAACGTGGCCACCATTTTTTTTGCAACGCTCCGCGAACGAATAACTTTTGTTGGCTTTAACTCGTTTTCGAACACCCAAACTCGTGATTGGTTTTTCGTTTCGGGTTCATATGCATATATCCAGGATTCGTCACCTGATACGACGCTGTATACAGCATTTGAAGATCCTCCATGGAATCTCTCAAGAGTTCTGACGCACCAAGTAACGCGAGCCGCTTTTTGCTCCTCACAGAGTGCATGCGGGATCCATCGGGAAAACAACTTTTTTACACCTAATTGCTTATGCAAGATTATTTGTATTTGACTCATGCCAATGTCTAAAGTTGCCTGAATTTCGCGATATGTGACATGTCGATCTTCCTCAATCAGCTTACGCACGGCATTAACGTTATCTTGGGTGATTGCAGTTTTTGGGCGACCTTGACGGGGATCGTCACTGAGCTTGACACGTCCACGTTGAAATTCCGCAAACCAGCGATAAATTGTGGTTTTAGATGGGGCTTCATCACCAAATGCAGAAAGCATCCGATCAACACACTGTTTAGGCGTCAAACCACTTCGAAAGTCGTAATAAATCATTGCTCTTGAATTTTCTCGAGTCAATTCCATTTTCACACCGACTTTACAAGTTTGACAAGACCAAAAGACAAAACCGCGTTCTTTTTTCAAAAATATTTAAATGGTATTCGATTAATAAAACCAAGAAGTTTTAGATTATAAAGACATTATTATGCCAGGTACAATGTAAATATTCCATTCCCGATATTTTTAGTGCAGCCCTCGTACGTATACAAACTAATTACACATGTATATATTTATAGTGTATGTATATACTTATAGTGTATTAGTCTTAATTTAAACCTTTTGTATTTAGTTCTTCTGTACTTCTGCCTTCCTATTAATAATAATAACTGTCCTTTGTTCCTGTGGTCGACTGGAAGAGATCCCTTCTGGGATATGTCCACCATTTATACTACTTTGTGTGAAATTATGTGTAATTAATGTTCGTTCTTAGTACAACAGAGATTTTAAATAATAATAATATACTGAAACTATTTTAAAATTGAATTCAGTCCACGACACTTAACGACTTTCTCCAAGGAACATACATACATACATACTATCACGTCTTTATCCCTAATGGGGCAGACAGAGCATTTTGGGTCTTGCGGCTCTATGCAGAACCCAGGGCCGCAAGACCCAAAAGCCACTTTTAGCGTCATACAGTGATGGGTTGCTAGCCGCATCGCCTGTTAACATGATTTGCATTTTTGCCCATTCCCTCGATCGGCTTTTACGATCTGCGCGGGAAGAGAAGCAGCTGGTACATTCTAAGTTTTTTCATTTCTCCCAGACCAGCATGGGAGACCAAGGAACATATATCAAAATATAAGTTGATCCGAGTTTGTATGCAAAGCACATCTATAAAAGAAGGTGGATTGCAACACTGAAAAGGAAATAACTTTAAATTCATTTCAGTTCCCACGTCAGCACAGCTAACGGAATTGTTCGAGAAGAAGACCGATTCATCCGGAGAGCCACCGGAAAACAGCCTCATAAACGGCGGTGATGACAGGAGGGATTCAGACCCGCTTGTAGGACAGAAAGTTATTCACCAGGCGGAGCTAGAGTCACAGTTGTTCAAGGTAAGTTTCATACGTGTAAATGACCAATGTTAGAAGCAGGTCTTGCCACATTAGACAAAATTCAAAAAATCAAATATTTGTTTAGTAACTAGACCTTTACATGCACTTTTACACGTCAATAAGTAAATTCACATTACGTTCGTGTATACTAGAAATTTATATTTTATTTAGTATTTAGTATTTATTTATTTTATAAACAGCTGTCTTTACAGGTTTTATCCTAATGCGACATGCTTGCCTTACAGTTAATTATATTTGTAACAAATTATCCTTAAAGATACCTTTGTGAACTCACTCAGATTGCAACAAAATAGGTCGGTCTCGGTAGCTATGTGGTTTAGTGTGCGCAACGCTCGCGTCAGCGGAGCCTGCTGCCAGCGCTTGGTCCGCGCGGACGGCACCGCCAGCAGCGGCGGCCGCAGCCGGCGCCACACGTACTTGTTCGGTACACACAGGCCGATCTGTCCCAACACATCCGGAGTGACAATTTTTTTTTTTTATAAAGAAAAAAAGAAAAGCTACCTTTTTCTGCGCTTAACAACCCCTACTGAAAAGAAATGCCGAACGAAACTAGTTTTCACAGTATTGGTCGCCTACTCGCCAGAACCGGACCAGTTCTCATTTCTTCCCATTTTTTTCAAACTGTTGGTTTAGTAACAAGTGTTTGTCCCAGTACGAAGGCACGTTCGCGGAGTACCTGGAGATGCTGACGCAGCTGGGCCACGTGGTGCTGTTCTCCAGCGCGTTCCCGCTGGCGGCGCTGTGCGCGCTGGCCAACAACGCGGCCGAGGTGCGCGCCGACGCCTTCAAGCTGTGCCACGTCGCGCAGCGGCCCTTCGGGGAGCGGGTCAGCTCCATCGGCAGCTGGCAGGTCAGATTGGGTACTTTCCTGGATCGAAAATAAATTTTGGTAATGTTCAAAAAATAATGTCACTTTTCATGATATGATCATGTCAAGTGACATTATTTTGTGACGTTGGCATGTTCAACGTGATTATATATTTGTGATTGCGGAAAAACTAAGACTACTCTGAATTGAGTTGCAAGAAAGAAGCGAATCATCTTTTTAGCCACATGCTTAAAAAACGCATGACAAGGAGTCAGGGCCTCGCGGTAAATAAATATATGACAAAGCTGGAGAGGCCTTACGTGGACCTTATTAAAATGTAACGATAAGTCAGCGCCCCACCTCACGCTGTTCCATGAGTTTCAACCACATGCGTTTAACCCTCTAGCCCATGCAGATACTCTGTGTCCAACTGGGCTTATCGTCCAGCTGAAACCAAGTTACATTCTATAAACGCATTATACTCTATGTATTTGTCTTTTTTTTTCAAGTTTTGAACTTGCAGCTCGTCGTCGCCCTGATTTTAAATAATAAATAAAGTATATACATTGTGCATCACAGATGCTGCTGAGTTTATTTAAAATAAAATAAAATAAAATTCAGTTATTAGGTTTTTTTGTTTTTTTATCCGTAGCGCAGTGATCACCATGCTAGTCTGCCACCCAGAGGTGCCGGGTACGATCCCTGGTCAGGGCAAGTTGGAAAATGGCCTTTTTCAAATTGTCCTGGGTCTTGGATGTTTATCTATGTATTTGATATAAAATGTAGTATGAGTATCCCATAACACAAGTCTGGAACCTACTTTGGGTCTAGCTAATCAGTAAAATTTGTCCCTATATATTTATCGGAACGTAGTTCCTTATCGCGCGTTGCGAAAGGGGGCTAGACAGAAAAAAATAAGACTAAAGTTGTAACGACACTTTTTGCTATAGTTGTAAGCCATGCGGCGTGCGCGTATTTCTCTGTCTGTCTCTCTCTCTCTCATAGAAAGTAAGCCTGTTATTTTTGTTTCGTCTTTCTATTTCGCATTGAACAGTGTGGTGTCGCGACGATTATTTTTGTTGAGTGTATACAGGTTTTTAGTACATAATAAATAATAATATATTATTATAACTTAAAAAAAATATTACAATTCCTTTACTAATTAATCGAAAGGAACTTCGTTCCACCCGGGTGTTCCTTGACACCTCTCAAGTTTTATTTATTTATTCATTTTTCCTCGTAGAAACGTCCTACGATATAATGAACTATTTATAAATAAGGAGGATGAAATTTATGATTGGTCCAGCACGCGATGGAAGCGATGGTGGGCGTGGCGGTGCTGGTGAACTGCGCGCTGATCGGGCTGGCCGGGCCGCTGCACCGCCTGCTGCCCGACGCCGCGCCCGCCGCCAGCATGCTGGTCATCGTCGCCTTGGAGGTCGGACATCGATCTTTATCATATTTATTCTTCTCCTGTACCTTAGAGAGATTTGAATCATGGTAATAGGCGATGCGGCTAGCAACCCATCACTATTTTGATTTCTTTTACATCTTAAGCCCCTTAAGCACGCTAAGCGTGGCCTTTGGGTTTAAAGCCCTAGGCTCTGTCTGCCCCGTCAATGTTATCTGTCTTTTAAATAGTCTCGAAACATTGATAATTAATGATTTCAGGAAAGTCTGTAGTCTATTCCCCTTAACAGCACATGTGCCTAGCCATTGACCTAAAACTTTTTTCTTTTCATCATAAGTAAAACGTTTGTTTTAACATAGTCACTAGGAAGACGTCAATAAAAAAAACTAGTATTAACCAAACATATGTCAAACATTTTTTATTCAGTAAATATAGTCGTAGAAAAAGTATTTAATGCAACGGTACGACAAAAAATGCTTGATGGCGCCTTCTTACTTTCTAACCTGCGCCACTCGCATTTTTTCGCTCTTCCACTCTACGCTGGGCCGGCGTGTTGGTGAATACATAAGATATGGTATAAAGTCTGTGCACACAGAAGACGCTGCTGCCCTTTTCTGTTTCCTATACCTTCCTCGCGATATATGTTGAAGAGAAAAGTGGTAGAAAAGAGTAATAAAATATACTCTACTCTCACATTTTCTTGATTTTTTAATTTTATTAAAAGAAATATAACTTTTATGATACCAACATTTTATTAAAGTACCAATATATAAAAATAACCATCATAACCTAATGTAAAATGTTAAATCTGGCAGCACGTGATCCTGGTGGTGATCATAGCCCTCCGCATCGCCATACCAGAGATACCGGGCTGGCTGGCGACGGAGATGGCCAAGGTCGAGTTCCAGAGGAGAGAGGCGATCAAGAACGCACACGCGCCGCTAATGGTAACTATATCTGGTTTAGTACGTAAGGTTCAATTTCGCGTGGAGAAAATTTCTGAATAAAACACTATAACAATGTATTAATGCGACTGATGTCTCATACAAATAATTGGCCAAGTGCGTGTCGGGCCACGCGCAATGTAGGGTTTCGTAGTTCCGAATGCCAACTTTGAGTTTATGCCACTAAAAACGTTTAAAAACTAATTATCTATTGAATTTGTATGAAATTTCTTTTTCCGAGTACATTTTATAAGTTGATCGCCTACAACTTTTTAATTTGTATACCCTACTTAGCTCTGATAGTTTTCCTTTAAACTACACTATATATACTATAGCTGTGAATTTTTTCACGTGGCCATATATAACCGTTTAGCAGATAGAGGGGGGGGGACACTTGCCTCCAACAAAAATTTGAACTTTAAACCCAAATATTTCAGAAACGGATCCCTAAATCCAAAAATGGTGTTAACAAGCTCACAATGTTTTTGAAAGACCTATTCAACGACACCGGGACACAATGTGTTTGTCGAGAGAAAAAATATTGACTACCTCTTTACTTGTATGGCAGCTAACCTAAAAAAAAATATTTATCCAGTTTTTATTTTACGACTTTTTCGCCATGATTAATATCCATGCCAAATTACAGCTTTCTAGTACTTGTAGTTTCTGAGTAGGACCGCGGACAGACAGACAGACAGACAGACATGGCGAAACTATAAGGGTTCCTTGTTTACTACGGAACCCTAAAAATCATGCTTATAGCACGGGTTGGGCGATACGCAAAACAACATCAGTATAGATCTTTATCTACAGCTACTAATATAACAATATCGCTTCCTGTGTTTAACCTACAAAAAAGATTTGCAAGTAGTTAATTGTTTTGATTATTATTTTTACATATAGTCTTTTTTTTCACCATACACTTTTTAAGTTATGCACTACCCCTATCAATCTCCGCATCACCCGTTTGGTTGACTGGTAGATAAGGCCTTAGGCTTTTAGTCTCCCATTACACTTGTATTTGTGTATAAAGTTAAATAAATAAAAAAAAAGAGAGTGGTTTTATAAGTTTGACGCCAGTGTCTGTCGGTCTGTCTGTGACATCGTAGTGCTCGAACTGATGGACTCATGTCGACGCCGTTTTTCTTACGTGAAAGTTTCCTTGCAGCGGTTCTTAGCATGTTTAATAAAAATCGCATTGGGAAAACCCTGACTTTCACATACCCTTGAAAGTCAGGGTTTTCCCTAGCAGAAACAGAAGGCGCTCCGGATATCAAGTCGTTTCGGTAGTTCCGCTACTCATCACTAGATGGCGTTCTTGACAGTCGGGGTTTGTTCTAATTTGTCTAGCAAATAAACTTGTAACCACTATTCTCAGCTAGACCGTATGTATGTTATCTTACATATTTTGTGTATGTACATGTCGGAATGAGGGTAGACGGACATTAATTGAAATGACGGTAACACTTTAGGAGTGTATCACTTTTGAAAGTTATTTCCTACACAGAGGTCCCGGGTTCGATCCCCGGTCAGGGCAAGTTGAAAAATGGCCTTTTTCAAATTGTCCTGGGTCTTGGATGTTTATGTATTTGTTATAAAATATAGTATCGTTGAGTTAGTATCCCATAGCACAAGTCTCGAACTTACTTTGGGGCTAGCTCAATCAGTGTGATTTGTCCCTATATATATATTTGTTTATTTATACAGTCGGAGTGTCCAAGTCAAGACGACATCCGCAGCTCGGCCCGCGCCACGCCCCGCACCGTGACCCCCACCACGCCCAAGCAGCAGGAGAAAGGGAAGAAGATCTTCATCGGGAAGATACCGGAGATACCGCCCTTCAGGTCAGTGACCGATTATGACACCAATGTGGAATGTAGTTTACTTGTGTAGTGTTTCACGAAAATGGCCGCTAGAAACGTGTTGAGAGTTAAGACTAATGAAATAAAAGTGGCTGTGACATACGGACGGACAGACAGACAGACATGACGAATCTATAAGGGTTCCGTTTTTGCCATTTGGCTACGGAACCCTAAAAACGAGATTTGAGTATACAAGTTTGTAAATCTTTAACCTTGACATATTCTCAGAAGTCTGAGACGATATATGAGAGATAGTCACGTACCTATACCACAGAATAAGTACTAGTACTCACGTACAGAAGTCTTACTCAGCAAAAGAATTTAAAGAAATAGCTACTCAATGTCCTTAGCGATATGGTTTAATTTGGCTCGCGTCAGAAGTTGACAACTTTTCATTAAAATGCCTAGAAGTGCATTGCGATCCAATTTCATTCTGATAACTCGACGCATACGATTCACGTCACTGAATTTGCAAGAATCCTACTAATATTATAAATGCGAAAGTGAGTTTGTATATTTGTTTGTTTGTTTGTAACCTCTTCACGCTTAAGCTACTGAACCGATTTGGATGAAATTTGGTATGGATATAGTTTAAGACTCGGAGAAGGACATAGGGTACTCTTTATCCCAAAATTCCCACGGGGAGCGAAGCCCGCGAGTACAGCTATTTTTGATACCTTAACGGGAACGACACAGGCCTACCTATACCGATCATACTGAACAACTTTCCCAAAGAGCAGAAGTCGGATTATGAAAAAAAAATTGTTCTCACTTACAAAATTGATAATCAGCTGATCGATTTAGTATCGGAAGTCCATTTTTTTTCATATTTCGACCTATGCTACTTGGGGAAAGTTGTTCAGTATGATCGGTATAAGTACGTGTGAGAATATGGCAAGGTTACAGATTAACACCTTGTAAAAAGATAGGATTTTGTTTTAAACAATAAAGAACTTTTACGATACAGCGTTATCATTGGCCGGAAGGGCGAGAGAGCCTTATCGGTTAATCAGTACATTCGTTGTTTGTGCTTCTTTGCCTAGAGATTTTGTTCAGGCGCTCTTAACTTTCGCGTCCAATATTTCAACAGAGTATCTTAAAGAATTACGCTAGTTAAGAGTAAGTAAGTAAGTAATGCTTCATTGTAAAACAGAAAAATAAGAGCTCTTACAAACGAGCGGCACTTTGTTTGTCGTGCGACTAACACGATGTTGCGTCACAACAACAGTGACAGTCGTCGATCATTGCGTGACGATTCGTGATATTGGTTGCCGCCTGCAAACGGTCGGCAATAGTCGGCGACCAATGCTACCTGCATTGGTCGCCGACTATTGCCGACCGTTTCCGATTACTGCCGATTATGGCCGGCGAAGGTCAAGGAATGTCGCTCGTCTGTCTAGAGCCCTAAGTGACAACACGAACGCAATTCAAAATAAATGAACAACTAAATTTTAATTCAAAAGGTTACCTGAGATAACGGCCTTCAGGTCAGTGGTCGCGTAGTCGCGAGATTGGTAGCTTACTCTGTGTCTCACGAAAACGGATGCGCTAGAAACATATTGGGTGTCTGAACACGTAATTCGTGGATGTTTTAGCAATAGTGAAATAAATTGTTTAATAGTTAACGAGTTTATTTACATTGTAGTAACCTTTAGGCATTGGTTAACCATTTAAATCTTCTATGACCAACTATTGAATGTTACCTTAGTCCGTTTAGTTATTTCTTTTCTAGTGAGCGACGGAACGCTATAATACCGGCCTGCTATAGCGTTCCGTCTCTCGTTCTCTCTCTGCCAAATGATGGTTTTGAGCGACAGAAAAAGATAGCAGCATAAAAAAGGGGTTCCGTACTAAAAATGAGATCCAATCCTTAGTTAGGAAACGCGTTTTAAAGCTAGACGGATTATTCACGATATTTTCAATTTTCTACGGTTATTCATGAAATGATTTAAGGAGCTGTCTAATGCCTTACGGTCTTCTTCTTATCGTGTGTGTTAGTGACTAACACTAGTGTCAGAGTTTGTTTAAACCGCCTTAAAGGCCTCTGAAATGGTTTTAGGTAACGACCAATGTCAAAGACAGTGACCGGGACCGACGGTTTAACGTGCCCTCCGAAGCACGGATCATCTTACTTATCAGACAATCAGGTGATCAGCCTACAATGTCCTAACCAAACTAGGACAACAACGCAAAGTCATTGCCCCCGCCGGGAATCGAACCCGCGAACTCCGGGTATGAGCCTTACGGTTAGCTAAATGTTCAACACCATTTTTACAATTAAACAATTTATTTCAAACGGCACCACTTCTGCATGGTATTCACCTAGGATCAGTCCAGGCAAAGGGAAGCGCAGCGGAGAGGATTTTTTATGACACTGAAATAAACTTTAAACTATTAGCATAAACTGCAAAACGTTTAAACATGATAACATTTTCGCGAGCATTTTGTCATGCTTAAACTTTTATACACCTTAGGCTATGGTAATAAGGTCTTATTTTCAATTTAGCTAGTAAATTGCTCGGGCAGTTTCGTCTCCGTCTGAACTGACCCATATCATGACCGCAGTTTCATCGGGCCGTGTGCGATCTGAAAGGTTAAGAAAGATTGTGGTTTAAAAATGTGACACGCCATTTTCGCCTTTTTTCCGGCAATTTATTTTTTCTGTACCTACGCATCCTCTTTCGTGAGACACAACTAGGAAATGTCAAATATAAAAGCGATAGATGGCATTATTATCATCGCATGCCATCGCTAAAGTCATTCATAGCATGGAGCTATAGTTGCTCGATATTTTGTCTAAATAAGTTTACTTTTAAAACACGGCGCATGGTCACTGTTAATAATGTCAGGAATCTAATGCGCGCTTTAACTATATAGGTATACCATCTACCTACGATTATATTATCGATATATCATGTTATTGTGCTATATAATATCTATCTACGATTATCGATTACTGGCTTTACACTTTCGCGGCCACAATAACTATTATTCACACAAAGCAGTCATCATCGTCAATCTTGCTCAAAGTAAAATAAAAAAAGTCAGAAATCATCTATTTATCTTTGGATATTTGTATCACTTGAAATTCGCTATTTTCCAACAAGTCAAAAGTTTTTGCTAAAGTCAGAACAAACATTTTCTATTGGTCTAATGACGTTATAGTTTCTTAAGAGTTAAATAGCGCTCTTAATATCAGTTTTTCTGCAGTAATAAACCTAAAATCACATTGAAAATGGGTATGATCATGACAAGAAACATTTTTCGAGACGTTTTATTTTTTAACGGTACTAAACAATTTATTTTTGATTTAGGAAAGTACCCAATTGTCAATTCTTCTTCTGATTCGCGGAAAGTCCCATAATGTGAATATAGCCAATATACGAGTATGACCTCTGTGTCTTCGTGGTCATCATACCACGCTGTCACACCGGAGGTCCCGGGTTCGATCCCCGGTCAGGTCAAGATGTAAAAATGCATGCAATTCATACACAGACAAACATACACATAGATACACAGACATACCGACACGTCAAGCTTTAAACACCCCTTCTTTTCGACGGGGGTTTATATCCATTTGACCATTGACAGAGACAATGCGCCGAGTAGTCGCGACCAAAAAAAAATGTTTCCCTTATTCTAGTGTTTTAATTTGTTTAATTTTTGTTTTCAGTTAATTTGGCACAAGTAAAGTTTGGATGGGTGTGTAGTTATAAGTATTGTTTTTACAATCGAAATAATTCCGTCAATTCAGTATTAATGCTTCTTTTTATTGTTTCATTTTTGTTTTGTATTTATTTGCAATAAAGTTTTCTTTGTTGATATTCGTAGTTTTACTTGGCTTTTGATGTCCACCCGAAACTTATCATCATAGATGTAATTGATTAAGCGACTTCAAATAATTTTTCAACATTAAAAACTGACTTTAATGTCAAACTCCACAACCAATTTTAATAAAATTTCTAAAGAACCTCCAGACAAGTACGCTCTTTCAAACAAAAAACAAATTTTCAAAATTGGTCCAGGTGTCTTCAAGTAATCGGGAAACATACATAAAAAAGAACTATATATACATTCGAATTGATAACCTCCTCCTTTTTTTAAAGTTACTTGAAAAGAAACTTCTCAGTTCGAATGCACATAAGTACCTATATATTTTTTTGTATGTTCCTCAATAACTTTTCCGTTTTTATCCGATTTAGAAAATTATTTTTTAATTTGAAAGGATATATCCTAGGAGTCACCTCGTTTTCTCGAGGATTCCATCATCAGATCTTCACCTGGTAACAATGGAACCAACTAGCATGTATAAGTATATACATGCTAGTTGGTTCCATTTTCACCAGGTGAAGATCTGTCATCTGTCACCAGGTTGGAATCCTTGAGAAAACGAGGGAACTCCTCGAATATTGTAAACACACATGTAATGATTTTGATGTTTTTGGCAATTAATCAAGTATTTGCAGTGGAACTGAGAAAGAAGATTAGATATTGAAGTTTCTTTGTTTTTAATTTCATTAGAACTAACTGCATACCTACTCATTTTTCTCTACATATGCGATAAGAATTTAAATAAGAACACAATATACAAAATGTAATATATTTGTATAAATTCTTTAAAATAGCGTTCTGTACAGTATTTGGATTTCGTTTTTTAAACATAAACTTTTTTAAATATTTCTATACGCTCCTTAAGTTATCTTTTAGCAGTACTTTTAAGAACTTTTTTATACCCTTTTATCCTCCTCATATACAAAATCTACCATATACTAAGAAGATTTAAAAGGTAATTAATTTTTTTGTTATCTTAATTTAACTAACCATCCACTAACTATATATATAGCACTAACCTTCTGTGAATACTGGCTTTCACACTTACTTTAAACTGGGTTGTTTTCTTCATATAACAGTTTTTACTAGAAAAAAAAATTAAAAAAAATTATACCAGCTGCTTCTCTTTCCACTCAGATCGTACAAACCGATTGAGAGAATTTGGAAAAGTCAAATTATTTAAATAGGTGATACGGCTAGCAACCTCTCACTAATTTGATTTCTTCTTTTTTACCTCGCCCATCATCACGCTAAAAGTGGTCTTAGTGTATAAGCAGACAAAGCCCATAGTCGCATGAGCTAAAATGCTCCGTTTTCCTGACTAGGAATAAAAAAGTGTTTCGTGTCAAAAATCATGATAAAGATCAGCAACTAGATATTTGAAAACAATCCAGTTTACTATAATTTTATTCTTATAATAATAACTATACGATAATTATTGTAAGTAAGTATGCATATGTTTTCAGGCCTAAAGCTGCGTCTATTACCGAGCCGTCTGTGACCACCGGCTCGCTGCAGCTGTTGCAAGACGTCAGCCCTACGAAGCCGATACGGCGTAAGGTAAATTAAATATAAAGTTTATCTTTGATTTCTCCTTCTGTAGAGGTATAGCATTTCATAGAAGCTGAGTATCATTTATACTTGCTACTACTACAAACGAAACTACATCTATGTACACGTCAATGTGTGTGTATTCGCTCTCTAACTCCCTCCACAAGGCGAGAACGGGGGAAATGTGCGGGGACGGGGAACGGAGACGCATATTGCGCGGGACCTTAGGAGATTCCGTTCTGAATGTAATACTTATATTAATTCTGTGGAGGTACTACAATTTGCTTTTAACCTACACCGTTTCGCTTAAACCCTCCCATTGGGTTTACTTGTGCTTGATTATGCTTTGATAGTGTTATAGTCCGCTGACTCCAAGTTCAACATAGTATCATGAGTGTTTCTCGCGTTATTTTCACCGTTTCTCATATTTTTTCTTTTATTTCTCGCCCTGTCAGTATATTATACCTTGATGGTATTATTGTTTCTCACTATAAATACTATGTTTCTCATTCTTATATTTCTTAACCTATTACTCATTGTTTCTCTTTGTGTTAATATATCACATTCACCGATACGATTTCAAAGCACGCACCGGTGCGTCATGGAACGTTTTGGAAAATTATTTGTTTATATTTTGTTTAAAAGCATATACTTGCAACGTGGTCACACAGAAATTTTATCAAAGTCGGTTGTGAGTTAGTTTTGAAAAATCATTATAATACGACAGGAAATGTTTTGTAACCAGGAGGCGACACCAGGAGCTCCTCTATCATTGCTGGGTGTGAGGGGGCTGCGTGACGAACCTTTACACCGCTCCGCGCATTGTATTCCGCACCCCACGCAACATCGCCCGCTGGTGAATCCTACTTTACAGGTGAGAATTTATAGGAAAATTAAAAGTCTAATAAATTATTTATTACTAGCCGCCGCAGCCCGCGACTTTGTTCGCGTGCACTTTGTCTCTTGAAAATGCTCATCAGGCTGAACAACTTTTGCTAAGGCGTCATTTTTATATTTCTTATAGTTTAGCTGGACCATTATGGTTCTGCATCTGGTGTTCCATTTTTCAAAATTAATACACCTTTTAAGTAGTCTAGGCTTAACAGCTATATAACAAAAAAGTTTCATTTTAATCCGTCCAGTATTTCCGGAGATTAGCGTGTACAAACAGACAGACTCTTTTTTCAAATTCTTACTCTATTACTATGTCTCCATCGCAAAATATGACTCTAGTAGCACAGAGAGGGTCGTATACTCCTGCGGTGGAGACTAAACAGACCTAAAGATAAGATGATGATGAGCATGTAAATGTAAATAGAGAATATGCACGTATTTTATTTAATAAAATCCTTATTAACCACAATAAACAAATATCAAAGAATTTATAAAATATCTTAACCAGCGACGAACCTGTCATACTTTAAAGTTTCAATTAGAAAGAGAAGTCCGATATGGACTGGTGACATCAAAGTCCATGTCGTCTATACGTTTACCATAGAAAATAACGTTTTTGCAAGAGAGATAGACATATTATCGTAAAATCGTTTTTCAATCAATTTTAATCTGTTTTCACTGTCAGTACTTAATTTTTGAATTATTATGGATATACTGGTTAGGTAACACTTTTTTTTATGCGTATTTCCTATTAAATTCAGGAGTTATCGGGCAGCGTGAGCGCCGGCGGTTCCGAGCCGGACCTGAACGCGGTGCCGTCCGCCGCGCTGTCGGTGGACACGGCCGCCAGCGCGCACAGCGCGCCCAGCGCCGCCTCCAGCGAGGACGACAAACCTAAGGATAAGGGCAGTACGTGCATTCTAACTTACTAGATAGAAAAAATAAACTAGTAGTTTGCCGCAAACTTAGACTTCGCGATTATGATTCGCGTTTTTATGGTAAAACCGCTTGCTTAGGTCTGATGTAGAGGACTCTTATCCAGAGCCGTTAATAAAAAGAATGAAAAAAGTTTGTATTACCAGGCCGTTCCCGCGCTAAGGCGGCGCTGGTGAAGCGGGTGCGGTCGGTGGCGGTGTTTTCGCTGGGGCTGCGCAAGGCGCGCGAGGCGGCGGCGCAGGCGCAGGACAAGCACCCCGGCACGCCGCACACGCCGGACAAAAGCGCTATGGTATGTCGTAGGTGTTAAAGACCTACATTTGTCATCACGTAGAACTTCAACTAAGATAAATAATTAATTAATCAGCAAATAATTTATTTTGTTAATTAAGCGCATCACGTACTAACTAGACGTGTAGATTCAATATAAATAAAATAAAATAAATAAATAAAAATAAATATAACACTGTTCAATGTTTTAGTAAAAATACTCTGCAATAATCGAATAAATTATCCATTTTTCCGGTGCCACTCCTGGCCTGTAAACGGTGATGGATCATACTAGATCCAATGGGCTTCATTAGTACCTTAGTGGTCGCTATATACCCCGACGTGATAATTGGTGACCCAACCTTAAGAATGCGTTGTATTTCAGGCGCCCCCCGCGCCGATGTTGGGCGGCGAGTTGTCCCTCATCCCGATAGAGCAGCTCATACAGGTGGAAGACGTCAAACCTCGCCCTTAAACGCCCTGTTACTACTTCATGTATGTCTAACAGACGAGCGACAGCCCGCGACCCTAAAGAACAGAATTAATATAAGTATTACATACAGAACAGAATCTCCCAAGGTCTCCTAAATTCTCGCGCTATATGCGTCCCTGTTCCCCGTCCTCGCATCTCTCCCCCGTTCTCGCCTTGTGGAGGGTGTTGGATGATCTACTGCGGGCGCCTGGCCGCCTCGACAACGGGGAGAGGTGCGGGGTCGGGGGACGGGGACGCATATAGCGCGAGAATTTAGAAGATTCCGTTCTGTATGTAATACTTATATTATTCTCAGCCTAAAGTGCCGTGTTTGAAATGTTGAGTCGCTAAACGAATGGGTATAAACGTTCGTTAAGTGATTTCAACAAGTTTATTTCCTAAGCAAATTATTATCAGCGCCATCTAGTTTTTGCTAGAGAAAGCCCTGATTTCCTGAAGTGTCTGAAAGCGCTTCGAAATTGATCCATCCGTTCGAGCGTTTCGATGCCACAGACAGACAGATGTTAGCGTCAAACTTACAACACCCTTCTTTTTTGTCGGGGGTTAAAAATGGCGCCTCTAGTCAGCGACTGTCGCCGACTTTCACATGGCATGCTGGCATGCTATCGCTCGTCTGTTACTCTTTTTGTATGGTAACGCCGATATTTATTATGTTTGTTTTGGGCTCATTCTCTCAAAAGACTTTCCTGACGATAATATAATGAGAGTTTTCTAAAATATGTGACATCAGGTGGCAGCACAGTGACGTCAGGTCTACTCGACTGTTGTGATTGGACCATCAGTTGACAGGTTCTTTTGCTCCGTCAAATGTATCCAAAAGCTTATTGGACCTGACTTTACTGTTCTGCCATCTAGTGTCAATCAATATTTGGTAAGGACGACCGAAAAATTGCGATACCCAACAGGGTTAAAAGTGTACCTAGTATAAGACAGCGACTTTTTGTAGTTAAAACTGAAGATGTACATTTTGAAATGCAATAAATAATTTGAATCAATGTACAACAACAATTTAAATACCGGTGTTGCCATCTTTAAAAGACTATACATAGATATATTTATCAAATATGTGGTAAGAAGAATGCATTCACCTCAAATATAAGGTATTGAGATGTGTGTTTTATATTTTTAAAATGCAATAAAAATCATAAAGCATTCACTTACCACGTATAAGATAAATAATTTTAAAGAAACTAGCACAGGGGCAGAATATTTCGAAATTTTTACCCCTAGTACTGCGTAATAGGTACACTGACACGCAAAAATTGGCTTTATTATATATGTATTAAAAGTTAAAATACATTGTAAAAATGTACCTAATCCGTAATTGTTAAGCATTTATTTTAGAATCGTAATCCCTTTTTTGAGGTTGATCATGTGAACGTAGATGCTATAAAAATAAAGTCCAATGAAACGAAAAGTCTGAAGTGAATGTAAATACGTACGTTTGTGATTTGGGAAGATTTTAAAGGGAAAGATTGGAAAGATGATGTTTTTGTATTTCGCTATTTCTTCCGTAGTTCCAGTTCAACAGATTCCTTATAAGCCAGAAATGTTTTGTAATTTATGACAGCTATCGATAATATTTTAACTCACTTACTTGTAATATTTTCACACAATAAGTAAGTTTTATTGGGTCAAAAATAAATTATTTGATACTGTGAATAAAATAAAACGTTAGAAAATAATGTCACTTGCTATTGATTATATCCATTTTCAACGTGATTTTAGATCTATTATTACGGAAAAACTGATATTAAGAAACTATACTACTGATACAACTCTAAGAAACGATGACGTCATTAGTCTTTATTTCATACAAATCGTAACGTTTAAAAAAAGGTAGCAGTTTTGAGTTTATGGAAACTTATTATAAATCTGTTGCATCTGCAATACGGAAGTTTCTAGTATTAGCAGGAAGGTGTGTTTGTCTTAGTTGTATTTATTTATATTCACTTCAGATCAAGGACTGCAAAAGTACACGGCCATAGACAATGCCTACACTTAGACCATAGACTAAATAGAGTATTCGTTTTGCAGTTGTTTGTAGCTAAAATGTATCGGTACCAAAGATAGTTAGGAGTTCTGTACGCGTTCTTGTTTATGGCTAAATTGTTTATGATAATGTGCCTTCATTTATAAAAACTGCCTTGGTTTCTCAGTCAGTTGACATGGTGGATATTTAATTTATTATTATGTAAAAGCCTTTAATTATCGTAGTAGTCTTAAGTCTTACCATTTCTCAGTCGATGAGTGAGAAATATTATACGATCATAGACTGTTAGACCAATTTCGGACCTTGCATCTCTCTTTTGAGACTATGTATCAGATTTATTACATGACAAATAAAAAATTTTTTTTGTTGTCATTTTTGTACCGGATTTGATGAACGAAAATCCGAAAAACAAAAGATTAAAGATATTTTTGGTGAGACCTATACCTTTTTTTACAAATATGTTTATCATAAATGAAGGCACATACTGTTATTTAAATGATAAGCATTCCTTTTAAGTACAAATGTATTGCCAGAAGAGGACAGCGGTATGCGTAATGTGATAAGTGCGAAAGAGATGCGTTCCAGAAACCGTCGTGCGTTAAAAGATGGATTTTTGAACATTTTTTACGATTTCGATGAGATTTTTAATGTTGATGTTTTACTTTTCCATATGCAACTGTTGATTCGCATTTTTTTAAGCTTTTTATTGATACTGAAGCAATCGTCTGACAATAATTTCGAGTTGCTGTTTTTAATGCTGTTATGTGATGTTTGTTGGCAATCAAGATATAATTATGTGTAAAATTCATACCCATTTTGATTCTCATCTCGATAGTACAGTATCATCAAGCTACTTTTTTAACTGCTGACAAACGTTAGAGCGAGAAATTCATTGAATTTCTCGCTTTAATTTTTGTTGACAACTTCATTGTTAACTGATTTATTTTAATTTCAAAACCCTGTAAAAAGTAGGTAGTATATCTCACTATATCTTTCTAAAATGGCTAGAATATTTCACTTCCTTCGTCTGTGTAGGTAAGATCCTGTTGAGTTTAAGGTCGCAATATACAACGAAAGGAAAGAAAACCGAAATAGTTGGTTATTAGCGGTCGTAGACTTGTATTTTCCCTGCATAACCGAGCCAACCAAAAAACCCAAACCTAACCTCGTTCCAAAGAGCGCCCTAAACTCGCTCTGAGTGAGGTTAGGTTTGGGTTTTCTTTTGTGACACGTTGTTGCATAGCCTAACGCACAAAGGATTTTATATATATATATATATATATATATATATATAGGCTCATTTCTCATTGGCTACCTGGAAACTAGTATAGAAAGTACACATAGTATGTTATTTTTGTTTACTGAATGTTTGAAACTCAAAATATTTGTTAATGGATTTAATTTAATTGTGCTTCCAATTTTATATTGCTAAAGAAAATAATTTGTTACAGTGTCTTCCATTCATTTAATAAATGTATTCTGCGACCTTTAGCTTAATAGGAGAGGTATCGAATATTGTTCTTGGGATATAGCTACTTTTCGTAATAAGTTCCATGTACCTAACTATATTACTGGCGCACACAGTACCGGGAGTCGTAATGACCTATAAAAAATAGTTACATTCTAGCGAGAAACTATGAGAAATATGTAATATTTACTGTTCATGGAGAAGTTTTTAATGTTTCTCATTACTTTTCACTGATACATATGATATGAACTCTCATTTGCACTCCCGTGTATTAAAACTTAAATTTTAATAGCATTAGCATGCTATAAATATTAGCTTTTGCTAGTGATGAGAGAATTAGTGAATCTGTTCGTTTAATTTCACCACTTGAAACATTAAGTAGTTTCATATTCCAAGAATATTGTTCGCTTGTTATATACATAGGAAATAAGATAACTCGTCTTTATTACACTAGTACTGTGGCAGCTAAATCAACATAAAATTTTACGTAACTTTTTTAAGTTTAGATCAGTAAAAGATCTTTTTCATTCGTAATTTAACTTATGTTACATTGAATCTAAACATCGTACGAATCGCCCTAGAATTTGGTTAAAAAAAATTATTTGTTTGCAAGGCAACTTATGAATTTTGGGACGATTCGTATTGCGGCAAGTTTCAGCTTTTGTTAGTTTGCTATTTGACTTCTACAACTCAAAATCGTTTCTGTGGCTATCTCTAAAATCTGTCAAGATTAAAGAAAAAAAATCAAGAGAAATTGCCCCGATTTTTCTTAACTCGAGAGTAAATTTTACTTGCTCAACTGGATTCATATACAAATGCAGTCAATTACTATTTCATAATAGCGTGCATTATTTATATATTCATACAAACATTGGAAGCTCGTTAAGCATGGGATAAAGAAAGGTAAATGATTTAAACGCTATGTAATATAACCTGGTTATAATCAACTAAAAACAATGTGTGGATTTTTAAACGTAATTTTTTACTGTTATTCAAATGTTGAAATAGAAAGAACTTTGTGTACAATTACTAGAGTTACAATGGAATAGAACTGTCAAATGGTCATTCTTATCGCTATTTTTACTTACACTATGAGAAAACATAAAATACTCCTCTGCGCTTTTAATGTTTCTCATAATATCTCGCTGGTACGGACAGTATGTACTGTCATATGCGCTCCTGAGACCCGCGACGGGTTTAGTCACTATGACAGAAACCCTATGTGCGAGAGAAATAGATAGATGGCGCCACTGACCTTTCAGTATTATGACAAGGATGGCAGTAGAAAAGATCCATTTGACAGTTGTGTTTGAAGTAAAACATGATGTTAGGATTAGTTAACCATTGTGGTGATAGATATCTGTAATCGTCGAGAGAAAACAAAGTAAAGCTTGACACATACATTACAGGGCATGCATTGATGTTTTGTGCAGGATTTGTTTAATTTCAAATGACAATCTCATAATTGAGACGAAAATGTCATCTGTCATGACATTTTCGTCTCAATTATGAGAATAGAAAAATGAATTTGCCTAGTTTTCGTTTTTTATTTATGGTGAATGAATATGATTGTAGGCAATCTGAATGACGTTTCATAAATCATCATATTTTCCATTTCGAGTCCAGATTTTGTCTTAAAATGTGTGTGTCAAGTCCATAGCCTTAATTCTTATAGCTAGATTTGCATTTCTGTGACCCTATGAGTGAGTAACGTAAGTACCTATGCGTAATAAACCGAACCACTGGCTATACCTACTAGATCACTGTAGTATAATGAAATTAAAATAACAGTAAAAAAATCGGCTGTTCCGTACAATATCATCATCTTCCGACCCTATTTCCCGGTTGCATCCTCAGCAGTAATTCTTCAGAGCCCGGGGTCCGCTACCTAACTAAGGAGATTGGACAAGGTTACTGGTTTTTACTGGAGGTTACTGGTAGTTCCGTACAATATGTGGAAAACAAAAGCCGCAATTGTTTGTTTATCGAATTTTTTGTTTGATTTTTTACTGGTATTTTAATATACTATATAAGGTCTAACAAAATATAATGAAACTATTTTAAGGGTGAGTTTAGTCCATGAAACTGAATAACTTTCCTCAAGTAACAAGTTGAAATATTTTAAGTAATTTTTAGATTCACATACAAGTTGACCAATCAGCTAATCCGAGTTTGTATGGAAATTCAAATTTTTTTTTTTCATATTCGACATACTTTTCTTGGGGAAAAATGATCACTATCACGAACTGATTTCACCCTTAAAATAGTTTCGGTATATGTATTTTGTTAGACATTATCCGTCTTATTATAAAACGCAGACTATTTTTATTACTAGGTTTAAACCATTATCCGACCAAATCTAGTTGACATCTAGTAATACGTCACTGTCTCATCTGAAAATGTCAACTTGATTTGGTCGGATAATGGTTCAAACCTAGTAACAAAGATAGTCTGCGTTTCATAATAAGACGGTATAATATAGCCCGTGGTTTGATTTACTATGCATATGTAACTTACGGTTTTGCGCGCCAGCGCTTGTTAGGTCTGTGTTATAGAAGGCGGCGCCACCGCCGCGGCGCGGCCGCTAAAGATAGCGTCAGCGGCGATGCCGCCCATCGAGTTAGTATAAAAGGACATGGCCGCTCCGTTTGGTCACCGCCCAAATGCGCGACCCGGCCGCTTCAAATGCGTCGTCACTACTGAACAGATACAAAAGAACGGATTCTATAACACAGACCTTAACATGACTTCCTCAGACACCACCACTTTAGCTCTTAGACGTCTAAGTCATGCGACATGCGACGGGGGTTACTCTATATAATAATACGACAGTTGTCCGACAGTGACGTCCTATTTCTGTGTTAAACCAAATTAGACTTTATCATAATACGTTTATGCTCAATGTTGCTTGACACTGAAACGCGGATACGCAGCAACGTCCGTCTTACCACTTTTGGAGTCACCCCCGTTTCGCAACTAAAGTGGTCAATGGCGCTCAAAATCATTTAATGACAGGACCACAGAAATAACAATATAGCTAATTGTCCTAACAGTGTTAAACTTAATTCTAGCAATACAACCAGCCTTCATGTGGAATTAGAATCTTAATAATCCATAGTTAGTCTTAAACATACTGTTTTATAATTCCCTTCTATTGTGTTAAAGCTTTTATATTTTTAGTAGACATTTATATATGGGATTTCCATTAACATTGACTAACATGATAAGGTAATTTGAAGCTCCACTTAAGATGAGCAAAGCTAAGTTGGATTATAATCAAAGGCATTTTGCTATTGACACATCGAAAGAGAGAGATAGTATAGTCTAGTGACGTTGAAATTGGTTTTTAAAGAACAGCATCGCTTCGCCTCTTCATAGCCATCTTGAGTGGAGCCTAGGCCTAAACGGATCCTTTAGAATTTTAGATTATTTAGAACTTTTGTCTGGTTTTCATGGGTACTTACACACACAGAAGGCGATCGTCGAAACTAAGTAAATTTCCAACTAACATTGACTTTGTTTTTGCAAGTATCGGATTTCAAGTACATGTTTATTTCGTAAAAGTGGCATGTAAGATTGTTCAATACAAATTAGGCAATGTATATGAAAACAGATAAGCATTCGTCGGCCGGTCACACAAGATGTTACTTTTGTATAGGACCGTTACTCTATTAAATGATACGACATCCGTCCGATAGTGACGTTCTAAAGTCTGTTCGCGAAGAGTTGATAAATTCAGGGTTTCTCTCATTCAATTTAAAAACGTATACAATTTTATTTTTAGTTTTAAACAATTATTAACTGTTTAAAACAGAAAACAACACGCAAACACCAAACGACTCATTCGCGCATTTCATATGGCCGTCATGTCCGCTCGCCCGTTCGGGCCGCGGTTGACATCAACTGCGAAAGCGGGAGACAAGCGACGGCCGCCATACAGTTTGCGATAATTAAGCGACAGTTGCTAGTCAAACCAAATTAGACTATGTAGCGCTTATGTTGCGCTTGACACTGAAACTCAGGCGCGTAACTACGTACGTATGACGTCTCGCTTTTGGAGTAAAGGCCCTGTTTCATCAAATTGCTATAAATGCATATTATTCTCTTCAAGAAAGTGTCACTTAAAATAGACGGTATCGGCAAGGTGTGTTCAAATAATTATTTGGTGAAATGTGGGAGATAGGAACACTTTAGTTCCACTCAAATTTAGTTTGCCCTTATAAATATTCTAACATGGTTTACTCTCGTAATGTAGTCGGCAAACGTCGGCTTAAACTTGTTAAATATTTATTATGAATTTATTTCGATATTTATCTATTTAGTTTGTCCTATTACTGACTTGTTTATAGGTACTACTAACTAATACTTTGAGCTGTTATGGATCGACATATTTACCCTTTTATTCATAAAAAATTTCAAATGTTTACTGAACTTATTTTAGTTAAATTGTGTTCTCTTATTCTTACTAATTCAAATATTGAAAAGAGTGATAAAGACAAAACATATTTCAAAGGTTAAAAAACGTTTGTATTTTTTATGAAAACATGAAAATAAGCAACTTTTATAAGGAATTGTGTGATTCTTTGAAACGTCGCCATATCTGTAAGGGTATACGTTGATTGGCCCATCACAAGCCATATTTTAAACCACTATTATTACCTATATAACTCAACTCAACATACTTTTAGTTCGCAACACCCTGCCAGGGTTCATGTACTTAACCTACTAACCATGTTATGTATGAGTGCATGTAAGCGAAAATAAAGAATAAAGAAATAAACATTTTGCAAGGCTCATAAGCGAAGCGTTTGAGGTAGTACATTCTCTCAACAAGTATAAGGGTCAAGCATTTTTCTTGACTTAAACCGTTTTATTATAAAACACGGACTAAGTTTATAAATAGGTTTAAACTATAACCCGACCAAATCAAATTTACCTTGATAAGACAATCGCATACTCCTAGATGTCAACTTGAATTGGTCCGGTAATAGTTTAAACCTATTTATAACCTTAGTCCGTGTGATAATGGTTTAAACCTAACAAAGTTAATCTGCGTTTTATAATAAGACGGACACTGTCTCTATTATTTTATACTTTTCAGTGTAGAACATAACCCACATGAAAGTTTAAGAAATAAGTTAGTAGAACTTGCCATATTGCGGAAAAAATCGGAACTAAATTTAACATGAGACCGCCCATAACACCGATTAAAAAACAACTGGTGGCGCCATCATTTCAGAGGTGCTATTTTCCGACACGAAGTCACTAAACGAACGGTTTTTGGTATGGAAAAACCATTCGTTTAGGTGACTCCGCGTTTCAAAAATGGCACTTCAGGCCCACGTTGTAGTTGACCTATATACCTTAAAGTTTATAAACACTTTCTCGTTGAAATCTTAATTTGTTTCGTCGATTGTGCCGATCTTGGAAATACTATGTAAAAGTTTAAATCTTTTCCCTAAAAGTATGTAAGTAATTACATATACTAAATGTTTTGTTTAAACTAAATCAGTGTTTGTAAAAGCTTGGTACTACTACAGCTGAGCGGCGTTAGCATATGGATATTTGTTGGTACGTAATTATTTTTTATACGAGGTATTGATAAACGTTGCATTTGAGTAGATAAAATTAAGTTCGCAAAATTATTGTGTTGTTTTATTTCTTGTGTGTTTTGACAACTAATAACATTTCTATCTTAATACATAGATTTACCTACATGAAGTTAGAGGATAAACCATTGACCTAGATTTAAACAGATATACCTTACTTCATGCAGATATACTTGCTACTAAGACTTGCTATAAGTACCTACATACTTCTTTTTTAATGAGTCAATTTAATGTCATTAGTTGTACCATGCCTACCCAACTACACATAGCCATATATACAATTATTTCTCTTCCTTGTCACTAGATGATGAACTTGAACATTTCCGGAATATTACATTTCTCGAGAATTTTCGTTAAAAAATTTCCTGAAGAAATGTCTTGTGAGAAATTCTCGGAAATCTTCCAGACCGTTTCGGAAATTTCTCGAAATTTTCAAGAACAGCACATCACTAAACACCCATAGCAGCGCTTATCTAGAGTAGAACCTGTGTTTTTAAAGGCGGGTCTCCTGCGCCAGAAATCTCGAAACATTACACAAAAAACATGAAACAAAAACAAAACAAAAATATTATTTTTCATACACAAACCGTCTCCTGCAAATAATTTCTGTTTTGAATGAAACATTTCTTTATGGTTGACTTCATCATGAGGTGCTACTTTTCAAACGCGGAGTAACTAAACGAACGGTTTTTTGTACGGAAAAACCATTCGTTTAGGTGACTCCGCGTTTCAAAAATGACACTTAAGGTACCTAATAATATTTATTTCTGATTACTGTTATCATCATTTCTGCCTGACGAAGAACTAGAAGATGTGTTCTGCGTTTTACCAATTGCAGATAATAGAGGTAGGCTCCAAAGGACTCTTAACCAAAACCGTAAAATAATTAAAAAAGAAATCCTTCCCCTCTCGTCCCCGCGCAGGGCATGTTTTCCATCTGCTTTCGAAAGCAGAAACATGTGTATGCCATAGACAATTGTGTATGGCCACGCCCCTTTGTTTGCGTGTTTTTGTGTAATGTTTTGGATATTTTGGTGCAGAAGACCCGCCTTAAGAGTTACTTTGCCTCTAGTCGGTGTTATGAAAATGACGCCAATGTCTGTCTGTGGGTGGCATCGTAGCTTTTGAAAAAATAACCGCATCGAAATCGGTTCATCCGCGATTCTAATGCGAATATTTTTTACCTAAAAACAGGTATCCTTACCATGATTCTTAGCTATGTTTGATGAAAATCAGTTCAGCCTTACAGTCGTCTTTTTAAAAATTGTCTAGCAAATATAAACTTTGTTATTTATTATTATTTCGTGCTTATTACATGTAGAGCAAGCTGTTAATATGAGCGAGAGCACAATTTCTCCATGGCAGTAATTCAGACAAAGCGATCTTGTGTCACATAATACCTAGTCTACCTATTAATGGTAATGTGAGAAGGTTCCTAGAACCAGGAACCATGGCGGAAGCGTGCAGGGCGCCAGCAGGCGTTCTAAAGCTTTCTGCTGGAGCTGGGCTGGGTTGAGAACTGAGGCCGGCGTCAGCTCCCCACGCAAACCGGGACCGGCAAATACGGGCCAAATTGCGGAAAACTGTCCTCGAGGGAAGGAAAGAACTGTAATGTGATGATGAAAGAATGCTTGAAAATAAAAGACAGGTGACTGTTAAAATACTGTATTGCATTAGATAAACTAAAAATAAGTAACAAGATAAATGCACTTAGTAAATTTCATATTTAAGTGTCCGTGTGGTGAGGGTAGAGTGCAATACAAACCACCCCTTTCCTCTCCCACGGGTGTAGACTGTCGCAAGAGGGCGACTAAGGGCGTTACTCCATAAAAACATACAATAGTCCGATATTGACGTTCTATTTCTATATCAAACCAAATTAGACTATCATTACATATTAATGCTTTAATGTTGTTTGACACTGAAACGCGGATACGCAGTAACGTTCGTCTTGCATACTGATTTTGGAGTAATCCCCAGGTAACGATCTTCTGCTGTGACTTCACTGACTTCTAACATCTACTGCGGTTGCCATCCCGCCTGCCGCAGTTAGGCAAAATGTAATCAGATCAAAGATTAAGGATAACGATTACATTAGCAGTTTACAATCTTCAATCATGATTACAGATCAAGGAAATTTATCAAGAAAGTAATCATATCGGTGATTAATGATTAGTTTGTAATCGTAATCTTGATTACTTTCTTGATTGCATTTCTGGACTGATGGATAATTGGATACTAACTACATCGAAAAATTAAAAAAATATATATTCAATGTCGTCGAGGTCGTTAAGGCCATATTGAGGTAGTCGAAGATCGTCAAAGTCGATGAGATCAACGTTGTCGTCGACGTCGACGACCTTAAGGACCACGACGTCATTGTTTTATTGGTAACAATTACAGCAACAGGTTAAATCGCGTACATACAATATTTTATAATAAATGGAAGACTTGAAGAAAAAATATGTGTTAAACTAGTAAATACAACTCGTGTGCCAAATTATAATGACGGACTGAAGGAGTTATCTCCTATCCTTTCAGACCCTTAACACCTCCCATGTCGCTACCTCTCGCCCTGAAGATGATGAGATCGTCTAAATCGATCGAAACCTGGACGGATTTTTAGACTGTATTACATGAGTAAACCTTATTTACCATTGTAATATATATATCTTACCTTAGTTAATGACAAGAAAAAGTAGGTATCCTATAAACCGACTAGCCGACTACCCTATAACAGCTAACTTCGATTTATCCGAAAAACATTTCAGTCAGAAAATTGTTGAATGAGGAAAACTGTCAAACTTCGCGGTGAAATAGTTAAAAATTACACTTGACAAAATTTGTTACAGAAATGAAACCTTACTTCCTCACTTTCGAAATCTTTTATCTTATTCAACACTTTCTCGGTGTGAGGGGTGCTACTGTAATTCGACGGCAGAATATAGACAGCTAGCAAGTAAGTCTCCACACTATGGACATCGGTAAGACCTTCAGCAGCATAGAAATTAACGTTGTCCCAAGTAATAGACACATCATCACTATTTTTGCAAGCGCGTATATAATCTTTGATATATCCTATATTATTCTGTATCATATGTCCTACTTTGTCATTAGCCGATATGAAATAACTTTTGCAGTTATTATTTCTCTCGATCAAATCTCCCACATTTTTGCCATAATTGTAGACGGTTGTTTTTAAAAGCTCTGTCGAGTCCATGGTTTCATTACTACAGTGGAGCTTGGCGGTTTGTGTCATTTTTGTCTTCAGGATAGCGAGCTCTAGAGACCATACTGCTTGATAGATATGACCCAGAGGAAGGTTATCTTTCAGAATTTTAACAATATTTTCAAAGATTGGTATCGGGTCTGTGCAATATTTGTCACTATCTCTAGTTAGAAGGTTATCCACAAACTGCCAGCAGAATTTTCTATAAGTGAATGTATTGTTATGGGTCTCGTGCCATGATTTGATACACTTATTCAAAATAAATGTCACCAACTCCATGTTCTTTGTCGTATTCTCGATATCATTGGTTAAGTAAATGATGTAAGTAGCCACGAGTTCCCACTTTGCGTCGTACAAATCACTTAATGCCGTATTATCATACGTAGGTCGAATATTCTTTTCCTCTAACATGTAATTAACATGTCGTTCAATAATATCTTTAACGATATTTGGTTCTACTATATGAATGGAACCAGAAATATTATTTATTACAATCCTTTGTATTTGGAAATTTTCGGTTTTATCTGGGAACTTACTGACGGTTTGCCAACAAATCCCATTATAGGACCCCTGAAGGCTTAATGGTAAATTATAATAACTTCTCATACATTTTTCAAATATATCAATCTGATCATCCTCATGGAGTTCCGCAGTCATTTTTTGTAGAACTTCAAATAATCCATCTTGGTCTTTTTCATTAACAATTCTGTTAAACACTGAGTCGTACAAAATAAATCTTAAGGAGACATTCTTTGTCTGCTTCCAGCAGTCAGTAACTATTTTCTTTATAATGTCCGTACTAAAGTATGCAGATGCAAAGACTAAACGCAATCCATGTTTCTGTATCGAGACGGGAGCGTCTATTAACGATGACGCAAATTCTTGCAGTAATGACGGAGGAAGCTTAGCTTGATAGGATTGGAACATCGGCAGGCAAAAGCGAAGATAATCACCAACAATGTACTTTAGCACGTTTGAGAGTGGGAGCGGAGGGCGGGAGAAACACACAGTCTTACATATACCCTCTTGTATGGCTAAGATACGCTCATCAATTACATCATGTTTAATCTTTGGTTCTGTCGGAGCGTACTTAGTCATAAAATCAATTTTAGTTTGTTTATCGGCTAGTTGAAATATACCATATACTACAAAACAGATAGATGAAGACCATTTAATTTCTTTATCAATCAATAGTACATCCATATAATAGTTTAAGTAATCTTTAGCTATATCATTTGGAAAGTAAACTTTTATTTTTTTCAAAACAGTATTTATTTTACACAGTTTATTTATATATTCTTTTACTTTCGAAATATTTTCCACGACAACGTTAGAGTCCTTTTTTAAATGACGTATCAAGTCAGCTTCCATCAGCGGAGCTTCCTTTTTTCTCGTTTTCATTAATAGCGAGCAATATGGGAAATAATCTTTATTAGTCTCTGCAAGCTCTATGATAAAATCCGGGCAATCACTTGCAGTCCTATCAAGTGCCTCCAAAAAATTAAAATACCGCGCTACATAGGGCAGTATCAATTTATCATCTTGGTGTTCCTTATATTTTAACATTTTGATCTTATCAATATAAATCTTTGCAACAAACTGGTAAACTCGTTCTTTGCTTTCTTTGCTCATTTTATTATTAAGTTCTTCTGAAGCTAGTGAACCATAAGAACGATGCTTAACATCAAACAATAAAATAAACTCTACCAATTTTTCAGGAAGATCTATGTTATGAATTATGTGATATAGCACTGCCGTATATATGATTAGATCAGAACCACATCTATTGTCAGTTGCGTAGACTTTCATACTGTGTAGCAGTTTGTTAAAGGCTGTCCAACAGTCATCATTGAATGCAAATACGTCGTGATGATAAATGATCGATTCCACGAAGTTTACTTTGATAAATTCCACTTCGTTGACATGGCGATTGCAGTAGTATGTAAGAAGTGTCTGCATGTCTTTTTGATTTCTTACAGACTTGACAAGAACTTGGACTGCCGTATGCCGTTCTGACAAGTTTGTCGTTTTGAAAATGTACTTCTTTATTTCTGGGAACGCCTTTTCAAAGGTTACGTACTCATACCACATATAATTTTTACCGACGCCACGGAACTCCGTTTTAGTTTCTATATGCCGCAAAGCCCACGCCTCTTTCTCGTCGACAGTCATAAGCGTGTAGTATTGCAAATTGAAGAATTTTCGGCTCATTTCAAATTCTTCATTTGGATACTTTTCGTTGAATATATTTTTAATAAATTGAAATTTTTCGCCTAACGGAATCTTTTTAAGTACAAAATCATACTTCGTGCAAAACCTTTCATTCCAAAACTTTTCACTTTTGGCAGGTAGTACCTTGCCAGCAATGTTTTTTGCATCTTCTAAAGTTATGTGCTTTGTCACCGTACCTTTATTTAATCTTTCCATATAAATCAAGGGAAATTTTAAATATCTGCTTTTGTGTCTTTTTAATATATTGGCAGAAATTCTTAAACCGAATCTATCCTGTTTAAGATATTCATTTTCATACTCTTCGAACAAGTCTAAATAATCATTCTCTGATACTGATATCAAATATCTCAGATAAAATAATATTTTGCTTCTTATATATTCTGGAGCATGTTGCAAAATAGCTCTTGCCAAAGTAAAAGATTTACCAACAAAATTGTTATAAAAAACTTCTTCTTGTTCGTCGAAAATATTAAAAGATTTCTTTATAATATCAAGTTTAAATAACTCTGATGTGAATACAAGGAATTTCAATGCTATATTCTGCAATTTGATAGATACGCAATATGTGTAAAAGCTTTCAGCGCGATCCTTATTTTTTATATACATAGATATTGCTGTTAAAAACTTCCTTCTCATTTTGAAAGACATTGACGGGAAGATGTTATGATGCAGATAGTCCACGTTGATGAATTTGGAGTATTCCTCATCATACAGCCAGGTACATTTAAGAGCTCTGGAAATATACAGACTATCTCCTCCTTTCAACGTCTCAAATATATAATCAACATTTTTGTACTTAGAAGCCAGGTCAATTTTGAATAGCACATCAATATCGGTTAAATTTGGTTCCTTTACGAGTGTTTCAAAATCGGCTTTAAGTTTCGCGGCGTCGTTGACTTGCTTGTTGAGGTGGTGCTGCCTCTTACCAAGGCTGTCACCCGTCAGGATCACCATCTTGATTTATCTGAAAACAGACACAAACATAATTTTAGTATATTCAAACCCAGCTGAGATACAACTGGATATCACAGAAAACTTTGTTTAGAATAGAAAAGAATCATCTTTATTCAGGGAGAATGTGCACTTAACAAACATTTTATAATTAATCCTTGAAAGTGATACTTATAGTGATGTTTCTGTCTATTAAGACAAGACCCTTTGTCTTGTAATATAACTTCTCTAGTCTAAAATCCCTTGAAGCTGTGAAAAATTAAACTTCTAAACTAACGTTGAGTAAACAAATATTATGTTTATGTTTTGTAAATAGTAAGTAAGTAAAACTCTTTAGCACTTTTACACAAATTTTATAAGTGCTTATGTATAAATTAGAAAGATGGCCGGATAAAACTATTTTTATTATCTCTTATTTAATACTTTGTTTTTAATTTTTGGTTTCTTTAGTCTGACATTTAAAAACAATAAACTGAAAATATGGAAAATTTTTACTCTTGACCCAGCCTCTGACATCTTGACATATACTCCATTTGGTTGGTATTTAAATAAATGTAAACAACCTTGAAATGTCTTTTTATTGAAATACACACTTTATAAATCAATAATTTCGCTAATTACAAAGTAATTATGTTATAAACGACATAATTACTTTGTAATTTGCAAAGGTATTGATTTATAAAGTGTATATTTCAATAAAAAGACATGTCAAGGTTGTTTACATTTATTTAAATACCAACCAAATGGAGTATAGCCTTAAAAACATGTTAAGATTTTAACACTATGTAAGCTTTCTATTATACAGGTGCAATTGAAATCATTAGCAATAATTTAACTTATTAACATACTCACATAAAGGATATTTTGTACGGTAACAACACTACAATTAATGCAGTAATTAAAAAGAATCAAAAAGCAAGAAAAATAACCAAAGTATCAAAACACTTCCGAGTCGTGCGCGCTCACTAATACTTACGAGCCGCAAGGTCAGCGACCCGCTGCAATACAGCTGAACGGCGGGCGCGGCCGGCATACAAAAGTAGACTTTAAATTACGTAAACAAGGTTGAAAGTGGAGTGGGGACGGGTCGTGTCACACGAACGCTTGAGGATAGTAGGTACGTTGATGTTAGCGTACTACGACGCGACGAAATTGATACTGTTACAATTGACGTGTAATTTGTATATGTAATATGAAAATGACAACTTTGGATTGAAGTTTTCTTAGTCTTAAATTACTTTGTATTATGGGTATAGTAGATACCTAAAATATTGCCAACGAATTTAATTACACCCTGTATATGTATAAAATAATTATTACATATTATTTAGGTGGTAAGTATGTGTTGTCTTTTTTAACATTAAAGCATTTCTAGTAAGGTATTCCTAAGCACTTTATCGAATTCCGTGCTGGTGATCACTGACACGTGGATTGGTGATCACAATATACCTAGGTACTTACCTACTTATTCCTAGGACATCTTTATAATTAGTGCCGACTTCCTGATCAGGGCAAAGAGGATATTAATCACTTGGATCAGGCAGGTGTGATCAGGATTAGGGAAGGAGGAAGCACAAATTTGATAGAGACAGCGAGAAATTATTGCACCAGGGAGAAATTCTAGGATAGGAACTTCCGAACAGGTACTTGAATTACTTCGGATATTTAATTACTATTGTTAGTAAATAAATATTGTCGTACTTACGTAAAGTCTAATTTTTAATTCCGTAGAATTCTGACATTTCATAAGTGTTGCTACTAAAAAAGTTCTCCAACTAAAAAGGGAACGCGTATAAGGGCGATAAAAAATTTAATTCTTGATTAATTTTAATGTTTTACCAGAATAATGATACACTTTAAACTTTCTGGTATATTTAAAATGTTATAACAGTTTTTAATACCGAATTATCAAAGTTATATTTTTAAGTAATTTTAAGTCAGCAGGTTATTTTTCTTTCCCTGGCATCACTCCCTACTAACTCATGTATCATCAACCTTTTTAGCCAAAAGCTTAATAAATATTTTTTTCGTAATCCATGAAGCACAAAAATTAAAAAATAAAGTATGCGGCCATCAGCTGTCACCTCGCGACTGTCACATTGATTGTTATATTTGTTATCTTTCTGTTAAGTTTTTTCTTGTTGAAAAAAACTTTTTTCTTAACTGATTTAGATTAAATTTGATATGGAGATAGTTTAAGAACCTGGAAAGGACGTATAAGCCTTTCACCCACAAATTGACCGCGGTGGAAAGCTAATTGGATTTATTTGTATGTATGTTTGTTAAATCAAATAGTTTTCACAGTTGTTCGTATTTTATGTCGGTTATGCAACTGTTCCTGATGAAAATATTACTCGCTGTAAATCTCCTTTTGATTTGGAGCACCGCACTAAATTTAATGGTTACATTGACTAACAAATAAAATGTGTAGACTCAGATGTTCACACTCTTATTGAGATCTGGAATTTAATAAAAAAATGTGCCCGGCCAAAAAGGTTTATGATCTCTGATATGTCAAAAAATGACAGCTGTCAGAATTCTACGGAATTAAAAATCAGACTTTAGTAATGTTCTTTTCTTGTACCTACTTCATGTGTGTGTATGTGTGTGTATGTGATGCAGTTTTCGTGAAGTATTATCATAACTATCTATCTATATCTTACACATTGTGTTATTATTCTGATCCATATATTTATATTAGCACACTTACCGTACGATTTAACCTAGGACCACAAATTAGATAGATTATGGAGGACTTTGGTTCACTACGTACTTGCAAAATATTCTAATTCAATTTACGACTCTTTCAAATTTGTAAATTAAGTCTTATTTTTGTACCACTATATGAAAGTAGTTAGGTATATATAACCATCTACCTTACCTACCTACCTAGCCAATACATAGTACCCATGGATAGTACCTACCTACTTCTACTTACTTTGAATCTTCTTTGACATTTGACACTTTGAACACACCACAAAATCTAAATTTTTGTGACTTTGACACTTTAACCAGAATATTGACACTTTTAACAGCCAGTGCTGCCAACTACTACCTTCTTCTATGTTTGGTCTGAGCCTTCCTCTAGAAACTAGAAACAAACAGTACAATAGCTAGGTTACCAAAATTTGTAAAAGACTTGCCATAAGTAGGTAGGTAGCTCGTTCGGCCCTTGGAGTAATATCGTTCTGTGGTTCGTTCGACCAACGAAAGCTGATCACCCTCTTAAAGGCCTATTACACTACCCAATAGATAGGGTCCGATTTGTCGCCAGGGCGTGGTCCCTAGCTAGGGAGCCACTATATAGGCAGCTGGCTAGTGCGCTCCGTTGCGTTGCGTGCGAGTGTTGCGAGGTTGCGACTACAACATTGCATTTTTAAAGTACGATGTACATTGCGCTTTTTTATTTACTGATTATTTTGAACCGACTCTTAAAGTAGTATAGTGTTTTTTTTATTGAAGGAAATTTTATTCTTTAAAAGGATTTCTACTGTAAGAAAGTTTGTGAAGAAGGTTTCTATGCAAATGTCTATTTAATAATGGGAAATTATAAAACGATCGAATAAAAAAAACGACGAGTTGCACTCTGGGAGTGCCGGCAGAAGTGAAAACTTGAATATTAATTAACGTTATGCATTTTTGATATTTTGGAATGGTTAGGGAATAATTTTGCACGAATTGCTTTAATTATCAGTATAAAATATTTCAAATCTTTTCTGAACCACAGTCAGTCACAAAGTCACAACACAAATGTCACAAGCATGACCAAATTCATTTTCAACAAAATCATTTTCAAATACACAGCAGTATGGCCACTACTAGAGATGGGCGGTGGGTATATACCCAATCTACCCATTTGGGAATATACCCGGTAGATTGGGTAAATACCCGGTAAATACCCGTATCTACCCGTTTGGTGGGTAGATTGAATTTTATGGGTAATTACTTCGCAATTCGTGTCCGAACGTGTGTGCAAGGGCTCTAAAATGCTTAAAATGCAGGTAGACGTCAAATCTGACATTAAAGTATATGAAACAACATACTAATCATACTTTGAAAGTAGGTTTCTTTGATTTATTATCATTTTTTTGCTGGGAGGTGCGCAATTACATACTTATAAGTGTTTCAATGAGCAATCAGCCATCAAATGCGATGTAAATATATAAGCACCCTCATACATATATAGAGAGTAGGTATCTTTGACTGCTCATAAAAAAGGCAAAACGACTGATTTCGGGGTTGGTCTCGGAACAAAAGATATTCGTATCAATGAGTTCCTTGATCTCCCATTAAAATATTATAACATTTCCCGCAAAATAGTATGCCGGGTATTTACCTGTATCTACCCGTTGTATGGGAACATACAAATTAACAGGTCTAAGTTTATATTTTTTGCTGGCAAATGTTTGTAGACCTAATTATATAGTAAAATAAGCAATCAGACATCAAATGCGATGTCAATATACGAGCCCTCTTATACATATATAGAGAGTAGGTATCTTTGACTGCTCATAAAAGACCCAAAACTACTGATTTCGGGGTGGGCCTCGGAACAAAAGATATTTACATCAATGAGTTCTTTGATCCCCCATCAACTTATTATAACATTTCCCGCAAAATAGTATGCCGGGTATTTACCTACCCGTTGTATGGGAACATACAAATTAACAGGTCCAAGTTTATATTTTTTGCTGGCAAATGTTTGTGGACCTAATTATATAGTAAAATAAATAATCAGACATCAAATGCGATGTCAATATACGAGCACTCTCATACATATATAGAGAGTAGGTATCTTTGACTGCTCATATAAAAAGCCAAAACTACTGATTTTGGGGTTGGTCCCCGAACAAAAGATATTCATATCAATGAGTTCTTTGATTTCCCGTCAACTTATTATAACATTTCCCGCAAAATAGTATGCCGGGTATTTACCCGTATCTACCCGTTGTATGGAAACATACAAATTTCCAAGTGTAAGTTTATAGTTTTTGCTGGCAAACGTAAGTAGACTTAATAAGATGTTAAAATGAGCAATCAGACATCAAATGCAATGTCAATATACGAGCACCCTCATACATGTATAGAGAGTAGGTATCTTTGACTGCTCATTCAAGAGCCAAAACTACTGATTTCGGGGTTGGTCTCGGAACAAAAGATATTCGTTTAGATGAGTTCTTCGATGCTCCATTAACTTGTCATAACATTTCCCACAAAATAGTACGCCGGGTATTTACCCGTATCTACCCGTTGTATGGAAACATACAAATTAAGAGTTCTAAGTTTACATTTTTTGCTGGCAAACGTAAGGAAACCTAATAAGATGTTAAAATAAGCAATCAGACATCAAATGTGATGTCAATATACGAGCACCCTCATACATGTACAGAGAGTAGGTATTTTTGACTGCTCATTCAAGAGCCAAAACTACTGATATGATATAAATACCATATTTGTTTTACAAAAACGCGCTATCAGATTTATATATAAATTAGGTGCTAGAGAGTCTTTGAGGGAACTATTTAAAGACATAAATATTTTGACCCTCCCTTCGCAATTCATCTATGCGAACATTATGTACGTGCGTCAGAATATACACTCATTTAAGAGAAATTGTGATATTCATAGTATTAACACGAGAAATAAAAATAAATTAGCCATCACAGCTTTGCGGTTAGAGAAAACAAAAAAATTGTGGGTCTCGGCTTGCGCCTCTATAATAAAATTCCAGATGATATAGTAGCATTACCATTATCTAAGTTTAAGACAGCCGTTAAAAATCATTTATTACAAAATGCGTATTATCATGTAAATGACTACTTATCATCATCTGAGAAAAATTCTTGGAAATAGTTGTCTGCAAATTGTAATTGTATAATTTAAATGTATAGCTTAAGTGTAAATCTGTATTGTAATTGTAACATAGCCCATCAGGCTGGGTAGGGACCAATACTGAACTGGGTTTCTTTCGGCGTAATCTTCCCAGCAGTGGTCGTTCCGAAACGCTAGTAGTTTTTAGCTTCTGCACTAAAAAAAATATTTAAAAAAAATGACCTTCAATAAGAGATAAATTTATCCTACATTGAATAAAAATTTTTGACTTTGACTTTGACTTTGATTTCGGGGTTGATCTCGGAACAAAAGGTTTTCGTTTAGACGAGTTCTTCGATCCCCCATTAACTTGTCATAACATTTCCCACAAAATAGTATGCCGGGTATTTACCCGAATCTACCCGTTGTATGGGAAAATACAAATTAAAAGGTCTAAGTTTACATTTTTTACTGGCAAACGTAAGTAGACCTAAAAAGATGGTAAAATGAGCAATCAGCTATCAAATGCGATGTCAATATACGAGCACCCTCATACATGTATAGAGGTTAGGTATCTTTGACTGCTCATTCAAGGGCTAAAACTACTGATTTCGGGGTTGGTTTCGGAACAAAAAATATTCGTTTAGACGAGTTCTTCGATCCCCCATTAACTTGTCATAACATTTCCCACAAAATAGTATGCCCGGTATTTACCCGTATCTACCCGTTGTATGGAAACATACAAATTAAGAGGTCTAAGTTTACATTTTTTGTTGGCAAACGTAAATAGACCTAAAAAGATGGTAAAATGAGCAATCAGCCATCAAATGCGATGTCAATATACGAGCACCCTCATACATGTATAGAGAGTAGGTATCTTTGACTGCTCATTCAAGGGCTAAAACTACTGATTTCGGGGTTGGTCTCGGAACAAAAAATATTCGTTTAGACGAGTTCTTCGATCCCCCATTAACTTGTCATAACATTTCCCACAAAATAGTATGCCGGGTATTTACCCGTATCTACCCGTTGTATGGAAACATACAAATTAAGAGTTCTAAGTTTACATTTTTTGCTGGCAAACGTAAGAAAACCTAATAAGATGTTAAAATGAGCAATCAGACATCAAATGCGATGTCAATATACGAGCACCCTCATACATGTATAGAGAGTAGGTATCTTTGACTGCTCATTCAAGAGCCAAAACTACTGATTTCGGGGTTGGTCTCGAAACAAAAGGTTTTCGTTTAGACGAGTTCTTCGATCCCCCATTAACTTGTCAACACATTTCCCACAAAATAGTATGCCGGGTATTTACCCGTATCTACCCGTTGTATGGGAACATACAAATTAACAGGTGTAAGTTTACAGTTTTTGCTGGCAAACGTAAGTAGACCTAATAAGATGTTAAAATGAGCAATCAGACATCAAATGCGATGTCAATATACGAGAACCCTCATACATGTATAGAGAGTAGGTATCTTTGACTACTCATTCAAGAGCCATAACTACTGATTTCGGGGTTGGTCTCGGAACAAAAGATATTCGTTTAGACGAGTTCTTCGATCCCCCATTAACTTGTCATAACATTTCCCACAAAATAGTATGCCGAGTATTTACCCGTATCTACCCGTTGTATGGAAAAATACAAATTAAAAGGTCTAAGTTTATATTTTTTGCTGGCAAACGTAAGAAGACCTAATAAGATGTTAAAATGAGCAATCAGCCATCAAATGCGATGTCAATATACGAGCACCCTCATACATGTATAGAGAGTAGGTATCTTTGACTGCTCATTCAAGAGCTAAAACTACTGATTTCGGGGTTGGTCTCGGAACAAAAAGTTTTCGTTTAGACGAGTTCTTCGATCCCCCATCAACTTGTCATAACATTTCCCACAAAATAGTATGCCGGGTATTTACCCGTATCTACCCGTTGTATGGGAACATACAAAGTAACAGGTGTAAGTTTACAGTTTTTGCTGGCAAACGTAAGTAGACCTAATAAGATGTTAAAATAAGCAATCAGACATCAAATGCGATGTCAATATACGAGCACCCTCATACATGTATAGAGAGTAAAGTCTGATTTTTAATTCCGTAGAATTCTGACAGCTGTCATTTTTTGACATATCAGAGATCATAAACCTTTTTGGCCGGGCACATTTTTTTATTAAATTCCAGATTTCAATAAGAGTGTAAACATCTAAGTCTACACATTTTATTTGTTAGTGAATGTAACCATTTAATTTAGTGCGGTGCTCCAAATCAAAAGGGGATTTACAGCGAGTAATATTTTCATCAGGAACAGTTGAATAACCGACATAAAATACGAACAACTGTGAAAACTATTTGATTTAACAAACATACATACAAATAAATCCAATTAGCTTTACACCGCGGTCAATTTGTGGGTGAATGGCTTATACGTCCTTTCCAGGTTCTTAAACTATCTCCATATCAAATTTAATCTAAATCAGTTAAGAAAATAGTTTTTTTCAACAAGAAAAAACTTAACAGAAAGATAACAAATATAACAATCAATGTGACAGTCGTGACGCGACAGATGATGGCCGCATACTTTATTTTAAAGTTTTTGTGCTTCATGGATTACGGAAAAAAATATTTATTAAGCTTTTGGCTAAAAAGGTTGATGATACATGAGTTAGTAGGGAGTGATGCCAGGGAAAGAAAAATAACCTGCTGACTTAAAATTACTTAAAAATATAACTTTGATAATTCGGTATTAAAAAATGTTATAACATTTTAAATATACCAGAAAGTTTAAAGTGTATGATTATCTTGGTAAAACATTAAAATTAATCAATAATAAAAAAAAATATCGCCCTTATACGCGTTCCCTTTTTAGTTGGAGAACTTTTTTAGTAGCAACACTTATGAAATGTCAGAATTCTACGGAATAAAAAATTAGACTTTAGGTATCTTTGACTGCTCATTCAAGAGCCAAAACTACTGATTTCGGGGTTGGTCTCGAAACAAAAGGTTTTCGTTTAGACGAGTTCTTCGATCCCCCATTAACTTGTCAACACATTTCCCACAAAATAGTATGCCGGGTATTTACCCGTATCTACCCGTTGTATGGGAACATACAAATTTACAGGTGTAAGTTTACAGTTTTTGCTGGCAAACGTAAGTAGACCTAATAAGATGTTAAAATGAGCAATCAGACATCAAATGCGATGTCAATATACGAGCACCCTCATACATGTATAGAGAGTAGGTATCTTTGACTGCTCATTCAAGAGCCAAAACTACTGATTTCGGGGTTGGTCTCGGAACAAAAGATATTCGTTTAGATGAGTTCTTCGATGCCCCATTAACTTGTCATAACATTTCCCACAAAATACTATGCCGGGTATTTACCCGTATCTACCCGTTGTATGGGAACATACAAATTGACAGGTTTATGTTTACCTTTTTTGCTGGCAAACGTAAGTAGACCTAATCATATGTTAAAATAAGCAAAAAGATAACAAATAAGAAGGCATCTGTATATTTAATATGGATAGCATCAGTGATTTTAATCTTTGTTATTTTTTCTTTTACAGATATTCATTGTTTTATACATTATATAACCTTTTTGTACATTTCTACACATAAATAGTGGACTCACACAAATTTTTAAATAAATATTCCAATCTACCCACCCAAACGGGTAGATACGGGTATATACCCGGTGCATATCGGGTAAATACCCAAGCGTGGGTAAATACCCGGGTAGATGCCCATCTCTAGCCACTACACAGACGGTCGAGCCATCAGCTGTCACTGTCACCATCCATGGATGCGCGTAGCACGCTGTAACATAAACACACACGAACATTTGCGCAAGCGCCCTGCGCCGTCTTACGAATTTTCGATCAGGCCACGTGTCCTGACGCGAGTTTAATATTTTTTACCCATTCCAAAAAAAGTGCACAACGCCGCTAAAGAAGTTTTCACTTCAAAAAACCTTAGCGACTGATGATGAGATACTGTTTTACTAACTTATGCGAAAAATTATCTAGACTAAGGACGAATATTGATTAATAATAAAACCCAGAACGAGCTTAAAAAAAGTGGGTTGTGTTGTGAACTTGTGATTAATCCATTTCAGATATTAAAATTCTAGCCGTGCGACTAAATTACTAAGTGAGCGACTAGAAATACAGAGAGGACCTCTTCAATATTAAGATAGAGACGATTTTTCCGATCGACGTTTTTCATAATAAACTACCTACTAAAAAGTTCACTTTAAGCAACGTTTTGTAAGCTGCTTTGTAAATGATTATTGGTTACAGGTTACTGATTTTCTTTTTGAGGTCTAATGTTTTATTGTCTAATGTTTTAACACCTCTGGAAGCAAAAATGATACCCATTGGGCAAAAAAGTAAACGAGGTCGCCGGTCGCCCTGCTACTTCCAAGCCAGCACTTATTTACCAGTGACGATGAGTAGTAGGGTTCCTCATACCCATACCTATTGATGTTCCTTCGTATTAATAAGAAGAGTACCTACTTGTTTTTAATTGACTAAAGCGTCTTATTTAATTTTGTTTTTTTTTGCATTTGATTTAAGTGGTATGGTAACCTATCATACAAACTTTCGCAGGAGACACGCCTTTACTCAGAAAACATTGCGCAGGTCATCTGACCAACTAGCAGGTGGGTGTCCTTCGCTGCGCTTGCCGGTACGTGGCCACCATTCGAGAACCTTTCTGCCCCATCGGAAATCGGTTCTTCGCGCTATGTGCCCCGCCCACTGCTACTTTAATGAGCCAATCAGTTTGACTATGTCAGTAATGTCAGTGACCTTCGTTCTTCTAAGAATCTCCTCATCTCTGATTCGATCGCGTAGAGAAACACCCAGCATAGTCTTCTCCATAGCCCGTTGAGCGACCTTGAGCCTTCATAAGAGACCCATAGTAATAAGGGACCACGTTTTAGAAGGCTTCCGATGCCATGCCAAGCCAATCCAATGTAGCGCGCTACATTGGATTGGCTTGGCATGGCATCGGAAGCGACGCGTCATTTCAAAACAAGTTATTATAACCTTTATGTCTAGTAATATAAGATGCATAACACTTGAACGTGGAGAGCCGGCCGGCGGCCTGCCGCGCACTCCCGTGGAAAAGATGCCCTCGGGTAGTTATGCATGGTAACTAGAGATGGTCGTTTAAACGACAAGCATATAATTAAACACTATTATTTAATTTAAGCACATAACCACGTTAATTAATTTAAGCAACTATCACTATCTGCTTAATCCCAAATTTTAAATTATCAACTCGAGACACCGCCCGGCCGGCGACGCGACGTGATCGCTAGGCAAGGTAGGTACTAACTAATACTAAACGAAAAAGACTTACGTCCCGTTGTAATGCGATCCAAAATAGACCATAAAATTAAGGAGTTAAGATTGTTTTTCTTTGGTTTTTTTTAATCCATAGGTTAGCTCGTTTATCTGTGTGAGTGTGATGTTGATGTATGGAGCGATGATAAACCGACCGTGTTGAATATACTTTGACGTAATAGAAATTGATTTAAATATTGAACTTCTAATTAATTCGTGTTGTAATTTTAAACCATATTTGCTTATTTGCTTTTTTGTCAGTGTTGATTTTTCTGCATTCGGAAAAGTAGCGCTCGTTGCGATTTAGAAATTTTTGAATGTTTTTAAGTACGTTGTTTCGTGATATCGTTAATCGTAATATCATTAACTAATATTAAATATTTAATGCCGTGAGTTAAAACTAACAGCTAATAATGTTTTAAATGTAAAACTTTTTAAATGAAGGAAAAATAATTTTAAGCAATTAAGCAGATAAGCAGATATCGAAATCGACTTTTGATAAATAATTTAACGATTAAGTCTGTTAATTTTTTTAAGTCGTTATGCCCATCTCTAATGGTAACCTATCCGATGCCATGCCATGCCATAAGTGGCTTCTTAACTAGGGACCACTTCCTCCCCGACAAATCGGACCCTAATTATTGGTTAGTGTAAGCTGTTAACTTCATTATTTATAGCTTATAGCCGATCGGAAAAAACTGCGCAAATAAAAAAAAAATATTATAAGATATTTTTGGTTTTTGATAAAATTTAAAATTGTATTTGATATGTATTTTCACAATAATAATGTCAATAAGGATTTAAAATAAATAAAAAATGTGTATGTACATATTATATATTATTATATTTTATGTAATGAAATTTAAGATTATGGAAAAAAATAAAGCAGGGTCAGCTTTCGTTGGCTAGACTTTAACAAGACAAACTAGCGAAAAAGTAAGAAGCCATTGCCTAAACCTATATAAAAAAATGTGAGCCGACCCAACTCCATTTAGAAAATGGCGGTTGTTGTCTTGGAATTCTTAGATTATACACTTCCTTTAGAATTGCTTTTTCGAGTGTGGCTTCGTATTCTTTCCATGGTTTCTGACAATAAATGCAAATTCTAATCTTTTGGGATCCATACATTTTCATTAACAAGAAAACCGTACCTATTTATTTCGTGCGTTGCTTAGTATGCGGTACAATAGCAACCGCATTTCTTCGAGCAAATAACAAACTCAGTAATTTATTTGTGAATTTTACTGCTAATAAAATGTGTAAATTTCCAATAGAAATGTACTCTTGTGAAATTTTGTTACATTATTAGATTTTTGTGGTTTGAATGTTGTGAAAAAGTGTCATCATAAAATATTGGTTAGTTTATCAACAATGGGTGAAACGGAAGAATTCAACACCCTGGCTTTCGAAAAGAAGCTGTCCCAGCTGAAAGATACGCAGGAGAGTATCCAAGGGCTGTCGTCTTGGTGTTTGAAGCAGCGTGCACATCATAAGAAGATAGTTTCTAGTTGGCTGAATGTGCTCAAAAGGGTGAAGGTAGAACAGCGGCTGGTTCTCTTTTACTTGGCTAACGATGTGATCCAATATAGTAAAAGGAAGAACTACGAGTTCGTAGAGAGCTGGGGTCTCAATTTACAGAAAGCAACACCTCTTGTCAGGTTAGTATTTTTTCATACTCAAAGGGTAAAAACGGGACCCTATTACTAAGAATCCGCTGTCCGTCTGTCTGTCTGTCTGTCTGTCGGTCTGTCGGTCTGTCCGTCTGTCGTCTGTGCGTCCGTCCATCTGTCACCAGGCTGTAGCTAGACTTGAAATTCTAATTTTTTAAATGATTATGTATTTCTATTGCTGCTATAACAAAAAATACAAAAACAATAATATAAACATTTAAGGAGGCTCCCATACAGTGAATTAGTTCTTTTTTGCCGCTTTTGCTTTTTAAAATAATGGCAATATAGGTAGACGTTATTAGTTTAATCATAATAAAATAAAAATTTAAATGGGGCTCCCTTACAACAAACAGTATTTTTTTTTTATAGATATTGGTAGGGAACCCTTTGTGTCCAACTCGCACTCATTCGTAAGTATCTAATAATTCTACTGAGAATTTACTAAATAGATACATAAATTATTTAACTTTTGTCGTTTAAAGGGGGGTTATAAAAGCCATTGCAAAAAATTGGTGCCTTTTCTTTTTAGCGCGGCGGTCAACCATTTTTTGTATGCTTGTACAAAAAAATACAAAAAGCAATATTTGTTAAGGAATGATATTTGTACACTCAGTCGGAACGGAGTTATATCAGCTCGAAGATGATGAAAAAATATTTTTAATTAATTGAATTTTATGGACTTACCATATATTTTCCTGAGCTATTGGTGCTATGCTACAATGATTAAGTCACAATTACAAATATTTTTTCCTATCTATAATTATGTAAAGTGTGATGTTTGTTCCCTTCCTTTTTTAGAAGAGCAGTCGATGAATTTTGTATTGTAATTATAAGTCTGTCCCGACTGAGTTTACAAATATCATTCCTTAACAAATATTGCTTCTTGTATTTTTTGTACAAGCATACAAAAAATGGTTGAACACCGCGCTAATAAGAAAAGGCACCAATCCTCCATACAAAATGGTCATGGTCCTTTGGGAGCTACACTTATTAAATTGGGGTAGAGACCTTCTAGAAAATGCGAAATGATTCACTAATTAGTTTTTTTTTATAAATTACTTGACAAGCCAATCAATGACGATTGATACAATATTCTCAATTATGAGAATTCCTATATTTTTTTTTAAATCTATTATTTAATGGAGGCTTCAGTTCACTTGGTGTGACTATGCCAGCCTCATGAGAATTTTATTTGAACTGTAAAAAGACTTGATGGACCCTAAGCACTGTGTTAAATTGATGAAATAGACATATCAGTGCCCAAGCTGCTTGTTTACATTAAATAAAAAATAATTATACTTCAGTTGCAATCATTTCTCATCTGTTTGTTCATGACATTATTTCAAATTGAACAATAATTAAGACATAATCTTTCTTGTTGCAGAGATGAAAAAGTCCGAAATAAGATACTGCGCATATTTAAAATTTGGGAGCAGAGAGCTGTGTATGATGAAGAGTTCCTCTCGGATTTGACCGGGTTGCTCAGTGCTGGTGCTGTCAAAAAGACTGATGACGAATCATTGGACTTTCAGGTAAGTTTATACATAATGGTATAAAAAGGTACATAATCTATCTCTGGGTCTCTCTCCTATACAGGATCCGCCCTCCTGATACATTTTCTTTGTCATTCTTGGCGGTTCTGTGTTATCTAGCTTAATGCTCAGTGTCCTCATGCTCAGTGTTTTGATCCAGGTGGTTGGGGGTAGTCCTCTTCCACGTCTTTCCTTATCTATGGCTAGAGCTTCTTTACTGATATGGTCACTACTTCGGCGTATTACGTGTCCATATTATTGCAGATGTATCTCACGCATTTTGTCTAGTATTTCATCATCTTCATCGTCAGATCTTTTTTGTCTCCACTGCAGGAGTACGACCCTCTCTGTACTATCAGAGCCATACTTGGACAGAGCAGCCAGTGAATTTGGCTTACAGACTCCTTGCTAGCCAGACAGGTTGGACAGGTCTCACTGATGTTTATAAGCTTTGCTTACCTTTTATTTCTTAAGTCTCCTTCTATGAAATCCGCACATGTCTTGTATTTCTGCCACTTTAAATGTTTTTGTCATAGAGGTTAATAAAAAACAATGTTTAATAAAAAGATACATATATTGTAATTTGTATCATGGGATGTTTTTTGAGCTTAGTTAGTCCTTTAGTTTGAAGGTTCCTCTATGATCTGAGGAACCATGGCAGAAGCGTGCAGGGCAGCAGCCATCCTAAGCTATATGCAAAAGTTGGGCTGGTCCAAAACTTAAGGCCGGCGCCCACGCCGCCAATTTGCACAAAAGTTGTCCTTGAGAGCAGAAAGTGCCACCTATGACATCAATAGATTGAGTGGTCTTCAAGGCAAGAAACCACGTGAGCTCAAGGTTGACATATTATTAGTTGTTATTTCTTTTCGTGTGTGTAAGTGGCCAACACTGGTATCAAATTTTTCAAGCTGCCTAAAGACATCTGATATAGCTTGATGACTGTCATATATTGTAATTGCCATGTAATATAATGATGACAGCCGGGGCCAACGGCTTATATGTGCCTTCCGAAGCACGGAGGAGCTCGAGAACTTTTTATGCTATTTGTGGTCACCCATCCAAGTGCGGATCACGTCCGGTGTCACTTTTCTTGCGAAAACTAGCTATGCGCATTCCCGCCGGCCCACCAAGCTCCAGGCGCCTACCGAGCTCCTCTATTAGTAGTAAAATCCCTATATTATTAGTAAAATTTATATTACTCTTAAAATATATTTGGTTTTCCTTTCAGCCACAACAACTAGTAAATAAAATAAAGCAGTGCACTGTACTAGAGGCAGACACAGATTTAAGACTGAAGTACATACATGATAGTCATCTACAGTTGTCTGATGCTGATGCGTTATGCGCCAGTCTCAAAGGTAAGTGACAAATTTTCTATGCATTGTGGAGTTTTCTACAGTTTGGATAGCCTACACTCGGAAGCTGAGTAGCTTGCATTCTGTTGGTTAAAAATCAAGTATGCAGTGGTTGACAGATCGAGTTAGCAACATGTTGTGACTGCCCTTTGCCCTGACAGGGGGACATAAGAAATGAAGAGAGACTATTGCATTCCTGGGTCAGGGTCTAGGACAGAAAGTGATTTACGTTTTTGTTTTGTTTACTTGCATAGTAAGGCTGCGACCAATCACAATGCTCGAAATCTTCGCTCTGCTTTTTCCATTGAAGCGGATCGGAGATTTCGGGCATTGTGATTGGTCAATTCATGCACTGCTAAGCTCCTTTCCGCTCTGCTCCGCTTTAGTGGAAACGCAGCCAAACTGCTACATTTTAGCCTGATAGAATGTATATTTTAACTGTAAAGGACTGGAAGTCTCTGTAAGAAATTAGCCAAAACTGATCTGTGACCGCTTACCTGTAATAGTTTTACAATTCATGTCATACACGACTGTGAAAGACACAACTGCTCTATATCGTCACTGCTCTATAACGCCACTGGGACTACCGCCAATGCGAGTACTCGTCGAGCAGTGATGATGATGATACGGAGCAGTGACGAGTGCTCGTATTCACATTCATTGCAGTTGTCTTTCGTACATGACACTCTTTTACAAGTATCACTAGGCCAAATTTTTGTCCAAGCAAATTTAGTTTTAGCTGCTTTCAACTCAATAAGAAGAGAAGTGGTGCCACAATTATTACTCCCGACCAGAGATATGGGACTTAAAGCATAGATGGAGCCTAAAATACTTGCATAGCTGTGCTCATTACACTTACGATAAATTCTTTGTGGCAGAAAGAGACAGTTTTAGTGTTTTCATATACTCCAAATTGTACTATCGTACTAGGTTGCCCATAGATACTAGAAGTTATGATAAGTACCATAGACAAAGCAAAAATCAATAAGGATGGGACACACATAAAAATGTCGATAATATCGCCTTAACTTATATATTGATGTTTATCTATATATGTTTTTGTTATAAAATATAGTATCGTTGATTTAGTATCCCATACCACAAGTCTCGAACTTACTTTGCAGCTAGCTCAATTTGTGTGATTTGTCCGTATTTAATCTATAGTCCGTTTTAAGTACATTCAAATCATACTTTTGAATTTTACACTACGTCTGAAAATTAATAGGTGAGCTTCTGAGATAAGGAATATAAAATAGAGTCCTTATATTTAGTCACTATAAGTAATAACTTTGTCTAGCAAGTATTATGTCTTATTTATCACTTGGGCCGTAACATTTACAATGACTAATCGATATACACGCTGACTTTTCATTGGTTTTAGAAAAAAAATATCGTATAGTTAATAAATTCCTTTATCCATATACGTAATTCAAATTTCTGTATGTCATATGATAAAAAAGTTGCGTAAATGATTTCCGATCGACACCACGTAGTTATACGCCGGCCAAACAGCTACGTAATGTCGATGACCCCGGCCGACCAGCGGGCGATGTATGGCGGCGGTACTACTAATTGATCTCACAATTTTACTTTCGAGTTTTAGACAACATTTTTTGTTTCTGAATTTTAATTTTAATTTTGTTATAATTTACATATCAAGCTAGGTCAAGTAGAAAATAATACAAATTTAAAACATATATAAGGCATTTATTTGCACACTCTCATTTTGTACAATAAAGAATTTTAACGAACAATAAACCTGATAAACGCGCCGTAAATTTAAAAACTAAAAGGAAAAAGATTTTTTAATTATTTGTTACTCTTTATAAACAGATTTAATACTTTTTGGTCTTTAATTTTATTTAAACCTGTGTTTATTATGTACTTTCACATTAATACTGTTAATAAGCATTCAAATTAATTTTAAAATGTGCATTTTTTGAATTTGCCGCGTGGATATGAATTTGAGGTTCATCGTTCATCTTTTGTTACTATAATTTGTTTTAACTTTTCATACTTACAGAAGTTGTTAAGGGTAACAACAAAGTTTTATGACATTTTCGAAATGGCTGAAATGTACCTATATTTTAAGCTTTCAGACCCCATATTTCCGCCATTTTGAAAAATATCGAAAAACTAAATTCTATATAATTATCGAACCTGCTCACGACATTTACAAGAATCGTTTTCGAAATGCTTGCTGCAAAATGATACTGCGTCTATCCACATTTGTTTTAATGCCTTGACACTGCATCTATCCATATTTGTTTTAATATGCAATCTTCGGGTAATCTGGAATAGACAATTAAAAATAACTACAAACGCAAAAAATACAAGTTTATTTGCCAGGCAAATTAAAATATCCCTGACGAGCGACGCTATCTAGTGATGAGTGGTGGAACTATTACATATTCCAACCGATGTTGTGGCAATGATTTGATATCTGTAGCGCTATCTATTTATTTGTCAGGTAAAACCCCGACAGCCCAACTGTTAAGTGTTCACCCCCCCTAAAATCTTATGAACAGCTGAACCGATTTTCCTCAAGCATAGCTAAAAACCACCGCAAGAAAACTTGCTTTTACGTAAAAAAAGTATCTAAATCGGTTTATCCATTTAAGAGCTACGATGACACAGACAGACACACAGACAAACAGACACACACACATTGGCGTCATACCCATACTTTTAATGCATTTTATTTTTTTACTTTTTGTTCCGTGGTTAAAAGTAAAATTATTCTACAAACTAAGTATCGATAGCTTTTTCTCTAAGAAAGAAGGAAAATCCCATCACTATTACCAAAACAAACAACAAATGGGATATTATGATTTAAATTTACCATTATTTTACTATAACCATGATTTAATCCCCTCAAAACACTATTTATAAATAGTATTATAGCTATTTTGCTACTACAGTTGCTCGTAACTTAATATACTAGGAAAATAAACAATTAAAGTTACACAAAGTGGAGACTTACCTATGGAAGCTGATAAAACTCGCTTAATTCTCCTTTTTAGAGGAATGGGATTTACATCCCAATACTACACACGCCATGCCGTTAGAGTACTTATTTTAAAAAGTTGCACTTTTACATTAAATTAATTAAAATAAACATAAAATAACAGAGATATTTAATACCGGCACACTCGCAGACCTCTTGTCAAATATACTACCAAATCGAATATATCCGGCAGCTCACACAAGCTGATATTTTGTAAACCTATTTAATTTGGTAGCAAAATGGTAACCAAAAGTACATAATGGTAACCAATTTGACGTTTAAAAGTGGTACGTTTGAAATAAGCAGACAAGACACAGCTATATTTTTCTGTTTTTGACACGTTGCTTGCGGTATTGAAAAAAACGAGACAGACGATGTATTGTCGATTCATCTTAAAAAGATTAACTGAGAATATATCTATGCTTTAAGTCCCATTATCTCTGCTCCCGACAAAGAAGAGGGGTGTTAATAGTTTGACACTTGTGTCTGTCTGTCAGTGGTTCTGTCTGTCTGTCACTGTCAATCTGTCTGTCTGTCTGTTTGCGGTATTTGAGTAACACTTCATAGTCAGGGCTTTCACTAGCAAATAAAAGATGGCAGTTTGGATATCAAGTCGTATCGGTAGTTCCGCTACTCATCACAAGATGGCGTTCTTAACAGTCGGGCCCTTTTAATTTGCCTAACAAATTAACTTGTTCTATGCTAGGACTCTGTACTGCCCCATAAGAAAAAGCATGTGATAGTGCATGTATGTATTAAACTACTAAGTATTTTTTTATCGGTTCTCTTACAGAAAAGACAAACAAAGAGGAAGTGGAAAAAGAGCTGAATGAGGGAATAGCTTGCGTAGAGAAGTACACGCAAGCTTTGCAAAGAGAGATAGTAGCGAGGGAGGCATTGCTAGCATTGCTCAGTTCTGCAGACCAGTATTACCAAACGCAACGAGGAGAGGTCAAAGTTGTTGCTTATGTGAGTAGAATATTTGTCCTACTTTAAATTTTTCTTTGACAAGTATTTTTAGCCTAATGATGTCTTCTCCCACTGAGAATTGGCCAAAGACAAAAGATCTATATGCTATCCTTCTGCGAAACACTAAGGTCTTGAATAAATACTTATGCTACACTACTAAAAACGCACACTTTTGATAAATGTGCGAAGAAAAGCTTCACATTCCCACTCTGTAAACAGAATTTCATAACATGGTTTGAGGGGTATCTAGGGCATGGTAAAGACAAAATTTTAATGATATCTCTGTTATTTTCAAATAATTTATTTCAAATGGACTGGACTACGAAAAATTCAAGTATCCCCTCCCATTAAGTCAAAAAGCTATTTGCTAAAGAATTTTCTTAAATGTCCACTAATAAGTTTATCTGCTGTGGTCTTATGCCAAGCCAACCAATCAAAAATGTATCATGGTCATTCTGCATTGACACTGAATCTCAGTCCACCTACTACCAAAATTTTTTTTTAACTGTCTTCTAAAAATGTGATGAGGTTATGAATTCATCGCGAGCTTTTATTCTACGAGTACGTCCATGTACGTCCATCTGTTGAACTTACATTTGGAAAAGAGAGGTAGACTGAAGACGAGATAGGCAGATTACCTGAAAGCATTAAAACAGGATTGGAAAGTTAAGACCTAGGACAGAGATTTATGGAAGGAAAGAGGGCAGGCCTTTGTCCAGAAGAGGGACATGAACGGCAAATTAAAAAAAAGTTTACCAATTATTCGTAGACGTCTGGATCGATTCGGAACATTATTTTTTGTTTGAAAAGGTATACTTGTGATTTGATTCCATATACATCAAAATCAGTCATGTAATTTGTGGGTTAAGTCGTTTATAGTTTTAAAAATTATTCATCCTACTAATATTATAAACGCGTAAGTTTTTAAGAATGGATGGATGTTTGTTACTCTTTCACGTAAAAACAACTAAATGGATTTTAATGAAACTTTATAGGCTACAATTTATAAAGATACAGGCAGCGGCACGAAACTCTAGCGCTGACCTTGGCTGCGCAGAAGTCAAAAAGTAATACTGTACCCGTGCGCAGTATCCCCTCTACACTCCACTCAGCGCTAAACTTACGTGCCGCTACTTATATTGTGTGATAATCCTGCGCAGATGAAGTCGCGGGCACCAGCTAGTTATAAAATATTTGAATACTTTTAGGCATACAAAAACTTCGGCGCTCGCGTTCGCGCGTTGAAGCGTAAGTTAGACGAGTTGATAACGACGCTGCCGAGCGGGGCGCCGTCCCCGCCGCAGCGGGACGAGGACGTGCCTTCCCCCGGGCCTGACGAGGATCTGGACCTGCCCGCGCCGGACACCAACGACGGAGATGACGACAGTAAGTGGTTCTAGCGACCACGCGACGTGCTTAGTCTATCTCTGTCACATACTGTACGTGGGACAGAGATACGGCATGACGCGACGTATACCCCCGGCTTGTAGAGGCGACTGCAGGTGCCTGTAGCCGCCCATTCAACACCCTCTAGAACGAAAGCGACACCGCGCGTGGTCCGCACTTGGATAGGCGACCACAAGTGGTACAATGTAATGATTAATGAAAGATTTTAATGTTTTAATTATTAACTTATAGCGCCATCTAGTGACAAGAAAGAGGAAAAAATATGTTTATACCATTCCTCCTCTAAAAAATGACGACAGTAAATAGTTCTAGCGTGACCACGCCAGGCCTGTCACTCCCAGTTTATCTATCGAAAATGTACCTACATTATTTCTATGCGCGCAGCGACCACTCCGAAGTAGCAAATTCTGTGATGTGAATCGTATGTCTAAGTGACAAGAATGAAATTGGCTCGCAATGCACTTCTAGGTACCTAAACGATAAGGTGCCAAGTTCTGACGCGAGCTAAATTAAACCATAACACTAAAGACACTTCCTCTTATCGAGTGTGTTAGTGACTAACACTAGTGTCAGAGTTTTTAAACCGCCTTAAAGGCCTCTGACATGGTTTTGGGTAACGACCAATGTCAAAGACAGTGACCGGGACCGACGGCTTAACGTGCCCTCCGAAGCACGGATCAACTTACTTATCAGACAATCAGGTGATCAGCCTGCAATGTCCTAACCAAACCAGGACAACAACACAGTCGTTGCCCCCGCCGGGAATCGAACCCGCGACCTCCGGGTATGAGTCGAACGCTCTAACCACTACACCACGGAGGCAGTTACAGGCACTAACGACACTGAGTAGATATTTCTGCGAATTCCTTTGCTGAGTACGATTTTTGTACGTGAGAACTAGTACTTATTCTGTGACCACGCGACGTGCTCAGTCTATCTCTGTCACATACTGTACGTGGGACAGAGACAGCATCACGCGACTTATCCTCGCGGCTTGTAGAGGCGGCTGTAGGCTCCTGCAGCCGCCCCCTACAAGGCTTGTTTGCATGTTTTTCGTAAGTGTAAGTAAGGTCAACATTGAGTCAGATTTTTCAGGCTGCCTAAAGGCATCTGAAATAGCTTAACGACTGCCATACAATTTTCTTCTTTCCCAGTAGCGTACAACATCGACCGCACGTTCAACTCTTCGCTAGCGGCCGACGGCTCCCTCTACAACCTGGGTTTGTCGTCGTTCCTCACAGCGGACAACCCGCTGGCTCTGTTCAATGAAACCGACTCAAACAATGGCAGTGGTAAGTTTTAACATCATACTATTTATTTCTTAAAACTTTATTGTGCTAATATTATAAATGCGAAAGTGAGTTTGTATATTTGTATGTTTGTTACCACTTCATGCTTCAACCACTGAACCTATTTAGATGAAATTTGATATGGATATAGTTTGATACCCAGGGAAGGACATAGGATAGTTTTTATCCCAAAATTCCCACGGGAGTAAAGCCCACGGGCACAGCTAGTTTACAGTAAAAATTGTCGGGTCTGTCCCATTCATCTCCAGTGGGGATGTTCTTACTGCGGATAATTTTCCCAACATACTATTTATTTCTTAGAACTTTATTGTTTACAATAAAAATTGTCGGGTCTGTTCTATTCATCTCCAGTGGCTCAATTTTATTATCATACTATTTATTTCTTAAAACTTTATTGTTTACAATAGAAATTGTCGGGTGTTTCCTCGTTTCGTTCCATTCGTCCCCAGTGGGGACGCCCTACTGGGGACAATTGTCAACAAAAAAATATAACTGTTATAAGTGCCTTAATCGAAAATATGGTCAATTTAAAGAAATTAATTTGAATAAAATAATTCTACGTGATATCAGGATTTTTTAAATGTAATTTTAAACATAACACCGGAAGTAACGACACACAGCAATCGAAGTTTACATTTTTCCTATGCCTGCACTAAAAAAACAATGACAATTGTCAACAGTCGATGTCTCTTGTTTAAATTACCATCATTATATTGGTTATTTTCAAGTTGTTGTGTTGGTAGATGACAGTGACAATACGAGTACAATACAGTGGTGCCATTTTTGAAACGCAAAGTCACTAAACGGAAAGGCTTTTTGTTTGGAAAAACCATTTGTTTAGGTGAAAATGGCACTTCAGTACAGTCTGAAAGTGGAAATTGCTAACTTTACTCGAAAAAATCTTCATCATGACGTCACTTCCTTTTTACGATTAGAGAAAGCTTGTTCAAGAGGCTGTTTCTCGAAACGGTTTCCAAACCGATTTTTTAAAATTACTTGACAAGCCAATGGGACAGTTTTAGGTTTTGTGTTTTGATTGTCACCGCCGCGTCGTCCCCACTGGTAACGAATGGGAATAACTCGTTTCACAGTTTCATTCGTCCTCAATGGTGACGAATGGGATATACAGATCGACATTACACTTGCCATTTGTCCCCAGTGGTGACAAATGGTAATTTTCGTTTTCATAATTATAATTAACTGGGTACGAATGGGACAGATTTCCATTACAATTCCCATTTGTCCCTTAGTGGTGACGAATGGGAATTTTAGTTTTTATGACTATATACCCTTTTATTCGTTACCTAATACGGTATTTTACTCAATTATTATTACTATACATTTTTTATAATCTGCCCAAAAATAAGTAAATTGTAAGCGTTTAAAATCTGATGGAAGGGAAAACAGTCAGTTTAGCATGCACGTATAACGCTCTTGACGTGTAGATAGAAAAAGCAACCTAAACTAGGTGCGAAAGAATAGGGTGATGTACAAAGAACAAAAAAATTGACTTGCCTTGCGATTTTAAAACAGCATCATTGGGGTCTCAAGCCTAAGAATGGGGTTGTAAAGATTTTTCTTTTAAATAGTTATTAGTTTACTAAAGTAGTTTTTTCTTTCCAGCCAACAAAATAGAAGTGATAAGCTCCCGGCCTTCAGAGAAACAAGACTTCAATTTAAACGACTTCATAAAGAACCTCATACCAAATGACAGTAATCAGGCTGCGTCGGACAATAATTCAGGTATAGTTTCTTGTTTCATGCGTGTGTACCAGCAACTATTGGCAACGAGCCGAAGCCCGCGACTTCGTTCGCGTGGCTCCAGAAAATGCTCATCAGCTATATAACAAAAAGAGTTTCATTCAAATCAATCCAGTATTTCCGGAAATTAGCGTGTACAAACAGACAAACAGACAGACATTTTTTTTAAATTCTTACTACATTACTATGTCTCCATCGTCCCCAATATTTTCTTTGGAAATATATTTAATGGTCAGACACACTTTTTTTACTGTCTTGTTATATGTATATATATGTCGCAGTTGAATTGTATAATCCGTTGTTATTCAAAAACTCTAGGTGTTTGGCAATACAGCTCGGTTTTGTAAAACACCTGAAAATATTTCAGCTTGATTGTCAATGAGTTACGTAATTACGTTTAACAAAACAGCTAGCGTTGTGATAGCATACAGGGTTACCATCTATAATATAAAAATGAATCACAAAATGTGTTGGTAAGCGCATAACTCAACAACGCCTGGACCAATTTGGCCAATTCTTTTTTTAAAATGTTCGTTGAAATTCAAGAAAAATTCGAATAATTGCCGGAAAAACCCTAAAAACAGCCCTTTTCTTTTTCCCATACAAACGTACATTTTGACAGGCTATATTTTGCAGTACGAAGTCTGCCGGGTCAGCTAGTTATTATAAAACTGTGTTACCAAACGAAATAATATATAAGGAGACAATAGTTGTTCTTTATTACTTTTATATTATTCGTGGGATTGAAATAAAACTTCAATTCAACTTCTTACTAAATAATTCAGTCTCCAACATCATAAAACACCAATAAAGAATGATAATCAGCTCGATGCAATTGGATCAGAAATATAGAAATGAGCTATGGCAGATTTTTAGTTAAGTGCGGTAAAAGCGGCTTAAAAACTCATTACAACCAAAATTCATAAAATATTTTTATATGATTTTCTACATTTTAGTCGTATTTAGATAAAGCCAGGTAAAGATGTATAAAATTAAAAATAGCTATTATGTTAATCGATTTTGTGTTATGACCATTTCCTTGGCTTGTCAGAAAGCCACAAGGTTGCCAGACTTAATAAATATTTTTTCCAAGACAAAAACATGAATGTTTTAAATAGATGAAGAGATTAATATGGTTTATTAATTTATATAATACTATTTTTGCTTGTTAATATTTATTTTTATATGGATTTAAATAAAGTACAGCATTAAAAACTCCTTTTGACATTAAAGTAGGACTGGGCGCTGGCTAAAAGACTGCCATTCAGAGACGTTCAAATACAACATGACATTTGACATTTCGATATTAAGAAACCGTCGTCCACGTCCGTCGTCAGTTCATTTTTACACGACTGCCCAAAAAAAGGAGTGTATTGTTTTTAGAGTTTTTTTTATATTCATGAATCATCAGCTCATGAGTAACTTTTTACACGACAGCCCATAAAAGGAGTGTATTATTTTTAGAGTTTTTTTTTATATAAATCATTTTTATTTATTCATGCACCATAAAATAAAATATATATGCGGTTACCCGTTTAACCGCAATTGCTTCGCCAAAATGTCACAGAGAACTATCAGCAAAATGCTTGGTCAAGTGGGTTCAGAGCTCACGTATGTATGTGTGTTTATTTATTCTACCATAACTTCTAAATGGCTGAACCGATTTCGATGGGTTGTATAGTTAGAATCTTTACGTCCCCCCGAGTGACATAGGCTATATATTTTTGTGAAGGCAGTCGTGTTGTATTTTTCTTTGATTTCTAAATAAATAGTCAATATGTATTGATAGCAGATGTTTAAAGCTGCATATGCGCATCTGATTTTAACGTCTGATATCTTTCTCATGAAAAAAGCCGTGTCCCTCTTTGCAATGCACAGAGGGAGGAGCTTATGATATTTTGTGGTCAAAAATCTGAGTTGGACCCAGATCTGGCGTTGCTTAACTTGCGTAATCGTTGATAATGTTACTAGTGGACGTAAAGATTATTATGCCATCGAGTTCCTTCAGTTTTAATTACCAATAAATTAATAACTCATGCAGATGTATAGTAAATAAATGGTTAATAATGACATAACCTATAAAACTTCTCCGGCCTCCTATAATTACGATATTTTTACCTTTAGAATCAGCAAAATGTGTTCTATTAAACAAGGTATATTTTATTTATAGACACTAACTTTGGTTACTAACTAAAATGATGTATGGAAAGCTGCCATAGCTCTTTGTAAGCCCGACAACTCAATGGCGGCCAATTGATCCACGTAAATTTTCCATCTTGCCGGAAGGCGGGCGTCGAAATAACAATATGGGATCCAAGCTAAAGGTCTGCTTTATTTTTTTCCCCCCCTTTGATGCCCCCGATGTCTCTCGATAAAAACAGCTTAGTCCGGGAACGCGGCGAAGAATTTACTTTATAGAAGGCCATATTTGTTGTTATGACACTGACACTTCACAAGCCACAAGACCCACAAGTGGCAGAATTCCGAAATAATCGTTCTACAATCTTACGTTAGCTATTTTGTTAAACGTAACACATTGAACGACATAGCTGAATGATTTTCAGCTATATTACAAAATCGAGCTGTAATGCCAAACAGCTAGAGTTTTTGAATAACAGCGGATTATACAATCCAACTGCGACATATATAAGGGATATAGGAGTTTCCGTTCCGTATGTAATAGTTACAATAACTGTGCGCAGTGGTGAGCGGCACGCTGTCGCAGAAGTCGCAGGACGCGCTGCCCGGACTGGACCTGCTGACCCCGGACAGCACGGGCAACCCGCCGCCGCCCACCTCCTTCTACGGCACCATGGACACCATCACCTTGGGTAAGACACGTTTGTGCTTTATACATATTGGTTATTTGTTATACTTTATTACAGTACATTTAAATGGCGATTATATGAACTACTGTTCACAGTTAACTAAGAACGTGAAGCTTTTCTTGTGGCCTTTTTTCGTAAATGTGCGTAGAAAAGCTTCATGTTCTTACTTTAAACTGTGAACGGTAGTTTACAAAATAGTTTGAGGGGTTATTATTTGCATCAAAGTATTCGTATTGCCTTCGTGTGCAATTTTATACAGATACAGATACATTTTCACGTCTATATCCCTGACGGGGTAGACAAAGCCCAGGGCCGTTAGGCCCAACCTTAGCGTGGTGGTGGGCATTAAGATGGAAAAGGAATCAAATTAGTGATGGGTTGCTAGCCGCATCGCCTATTACCATGATTCAAATCTCGCCCATTCCCTCGATCGGCTCTTACGATCTGCGCGGGAACAGAAGCAGCTGGTACATTCTTCGTTTTTTATTTTCTCCCAGACCAGCATGGAATGGCAATTTTATATGAAAAAATGAAAGTTTCTTTTTAAGACTTCCATAAAGGAGGAGGTTTAATACCACCACATATAACCATATATATGTACCACATATAACACCGATTAATCGAAGACGCCTGGACCGATTAGGAAATATTTTCTTTTAAATTTTAATGTCCATAAGTACTTGTCATGTGGCAACATAGAAATTTTTATTAAAATAGATTGTGTAGTTTGGGGGTGAAGTCGGTTTTTAGGGTTCAGTACCCAAAGGGTGAAAACGGGACCCTATTACTAAGACTTCACTGTCTGTCCGTCTGTCCGTCACCAGGCTGTATCTCAAGAACAGCGATAGCTAGACAATTGAAAATTTCACAAATTATGTATTTCTGTTGCCGCTAATAAAAAAACAACAAATACTAAAAACAAAATAAAATAAATATTTTAAGGGGTCTTCCATACAACAAACGCGTTATTTTTTTGCTCGATATCAATGATGGCAACAGGTAGGCACTTGAAATATTCACAAAATACTCAGTTGTATTTTTATTTTAATAATAAATAAAGTAAATTAAAATAAAATAAATATTCAAGGGGGGCTCCCATACAAAAAAAAAATGATTTTTACAGATAATGGTACAGAACCCTTCTCGAGTCCGACTCGCACTTGGCCGGTTATCAGTAAAGGCGTTGTTTATTTGCTGCATACAAAATAGTTGTGTGGCAATCTGCGAATCGTATTCTTTCATCGCTTTCTGTATATTACACATATTTAACAACTTCACTGTCCCGTGAGTCATATATAAACAAATCAATTGTTTTACTATTGTTTTTTTTATTAACGGACAGTGAAGTCCTTGAGGATTTGTTTAATTCTGTGTACAAAATAGTTGTGTGACAATGTGCGATGTGTGTTCTTTCGTCGCTTACTGTATATAATCAACTTTTCATAACATTTGTTAGAAAGAAAGAAAGAAAGAAAACAATTGTTCTACTAGATTCATAAGTGCTTTATAAGTAGAGTTTTACTGACGAGTATTTTTTCTTTCAGACGAACCAGACGCTCCTTATCACCCAGAAAATACGCCTTGGAATAGCAATACGTGGATACCGGTAAGTGAAATTATGATATGGCCAATATCGTGCGGCCCCTCCTAATTAAAATAAATTGTTTGATCGTAAATATAATAAAGTATCTAATTTGACGATTGAAAATCTCCATTGAATGTAGTTGTCTTTCTTGCTAGGGTAAATTACCATATAACCCGCATTCGCCCCCCCCCCCCCCCCCCCTTCCCCGTTACAAACTATTCGTAAAATCGAATTTGACGAGTAGGATGTAAATGATGTATGTAAATGACCATACCCCCTATACCGCGTTCGCAGCATTTTATTTGACGAGTAGGAATTAATAAAAGTAGTTTTACGTAAAATACCCTTACCCCCAGCCGCTGTCGGCGCCCCCGCCGGTGCCGCCCCCCCTGTTCCCCGCGTCCCCGCGCAGCTCGTTCGTGGACACGCCCGAGTCGCCGCCGCACAGCGCGCGCTCCACGCAGGGCCCACCACTTACATACCCCCCGGTGAGTACCTTCTTCATTCCAGCACGTTCCCGGTTGCATTCCTCAGCCATGCCTACCCACCGCCTTATAAACATAATTATTTCTTTTCTTTGTCACTAGATGGCGCTATGGGTAATAACTACAACATTAATTTTTTTATTAATATTATTTAAATCAAGTAGTTCTCTAATTATTTAAATAAGACTTAAATGATATGCAATTTATAGTTTTAAATCGTATTCAACACTTTCTTTGTTACTTTTTTGCTAGTCGTGTGTGCTGCCATCTCTGGCAGGCTACCCCGCAACTCAGTTTTGCCTACCTACGAGCCTTCTGATAGTTTCTATGGCGTTGGGTATCCGTTACGTTAGTAATTATATTATCTTCGCCTCAGTTGTGCTGCTCCGGAACCCGCTGCATTCACCTGCAATCTCTTCTCCAAATAATATCATGTCAATGATCACCCAAGGATGTCAATGACCTTGCGAGGTCCCCACTTCGAAAAAAAATCGGAATAATTTTAAATGGTTTGGCTTTAGTTTTACGACCGCTTTCCTGACGTCGACCTTCTAGCCTTTTCTTACAATAGTTTCAGTATATATTGTTAGAACTTTATAAAACGTGGAAGAGACGTACCCATAATAAATGTAACCACGGCCTATACTAGATCAGTATAGTATAATGAAATTAAAATAATAGTTAAAAATAAAATAAATAGACATTTCGCCCAGGCAATTTGAATGGGAATGTCGTTTTTTTGTTTTATTATTTTATTACCATTACTAAAGTGATCTAGTATAAGCCCGTGGTTCGATTTATTACGGTTATGTCCCATCCTTGTTATGTAAGCATTTAAAGTAATAGGTAATACTGAGATACATTGAGAGCGGGCTATTCCCAGCAGTGGGATGTAAAGTGCTAATCTGTCGATGATGATGATGGTTATGATGATCATGATGATGATGATGAAACGCGTCTGTGTGTCAGCCGGCCGCCGCGCCCCCGGTGCCGGCGTTCCCGCGGCGCGCGCGCTACTCCGAACCACCCGAGTCTCCCCCGCACCTACCTGTGGTACAGCCGGTCACGCCTGTCACGTATACACAGGTAAACTTCCACTCTTTATCTCGGTACTCGGTGGCTCGGCGGGAGTGCGCGTTACTAGTGCTTTCGCAAGTTAAGAGACACCGGGCGTGGTCCGCACTTGGATGGGTGACCACAAGTGATGAGATGCCTTTATTCAGCCTGAAAAATCTGACACTAGTATTGGCTAATAACACACGAAAAACAAAAAAAAAAAACAAAACTGGTGTTAATTTTTCCATTGAAAGGCATGTGATGTACAATAGTGACAAGACATTTTTACACACTAGTGAACAGTGGCGGGTTTTTCTTAAAATACTGTAGGCGCGGGCTCATGGCGGCTAATACCTATTAGGGACGACCAATTGATGCTTAGGTATGTTTGCACCTCCACTCCCGCTCGTGCATCGCGCCACCTCGGCTAAATACAGATAAATAGAAAGGGTAGACGTGGTAGACCCAAGAAATGCTGACTTGACGTCCGTAACAATGATATGCGTGCACAAGGTGACGACACGGTCAGAAAAGTATTATTCTAATTAGTCCGTCTTTTAGATTATCCAAAAATTATAGACACACAGTTTATAAAAAAAAAGTAGAAATTTACAAAGATACGGAGCATCTAAGTTCTAGATTAGTTGCCTGTGTCGTCACCGCATCGTAAAAATAGGACCCAGCCATAACGTCATGCAAAATTTAAATGAGCTGTATCTTCGTCTATTTTTTCTATCAGCGAAAAGAAAAAAATACATGAACAATATTTTTTTACAAGCGAACCGAGGGGCCAGGCATATTTTTCTAGTTGTTATGCGACTTCCTAGTATCCATCATCAGCTGTATTGCTTTTATAGCTCCTCCCTCTCTCTCTCTCTTAATCTAAGATAAGAAAAGTGGCGGCTAATAATTAACGGCCTAGCAGGGTTGCGCTCTTTAAACTCTAAACCAAAAAAGGGTTCTTCTAGCGTTACTTGTAATGATTAAGGCAAATACCTGTATTGGAACGGGCCTTAAGTCCAGCAGAAAATTGTTATGTATGGCGAACGGGCTATGGAGAGCTCGGCGTTTCACTACCTGATCTAATCAGAAATAGGCGATTCGTACAAGAACGGTCACTGACATATGATATAGCCGATAGGGCAGATAAGGTATCTTTGGCGGCTACGTACCGGCAACAGCGCAACTTTGGACTCCTACTAGGAACAAGGCAGGAAAACGCTAGCTGCTTCCAAATAGGTTAGTAAGAAATCCTCCCCGGAGGATTATGCCCAGCAGTGGACTGGTGGCGAAAATAATATGATGTGTGTGCCAGCCGCTGCTGCTCCCTCCCCCGGTGCCGCCGCCGGCTCTCCCTCCGCGCGTGCGCTACTCCGACCCGCCGGAGTCCCCCCCACACTCGCTCCAGCCCGTCCTGCCCGTGACGTATTCACAGGTAAACAGATTTCTTCCTTTCCTCTACTCTTCTTAAGGTCTACCTGAATTTTTCGGGGTCCAGTGCTGCCCCCATTTGAAATAAATTATGTGAAAGAAAACTGATAATTCATTTAAAATTTTGAATTGATTGGTCAAGACAAAATTTTAGAAAACCCTGCTAACTATTTTATGAAATACTATTTATAGTTCAAAGTGAGAATGTGAAGCTTTTCTTCGCACATTAGCTAAAAGTGGCCGTTTTTGTAAATGTGCGTATAGAAAAGCTTTACGTACTCACTTTAAACTATACACAGTTGTTCATTAAAGGGTTATCTAGGGCTTGATCAAACCAATATTAAAAATTATACCTCCGTTTCCTTTTAAATAATTTATTTCAAATTGGGGTAGCACTGGCCCCGGAAAATTCAGGTTACCCCTTAATGGACAAATCAAATCTTCTGTGCTGGTAAAAAAAAACTCAGTATTTGCCAGCTTCTTCTCTTTCCGCGCAGACCGTAAAAGTCGATCGAGGGTGTGGACGAAATATGAATCGTATTTCTAGGTGATGCGGCTAGCAACCCATCACTATTTTGATTCCATTTCTCGCACATGGTCACGCTAAAAGTGGCTTTTGGGTCTTGCGGCCCTGAGCTTTGTGTGCCAAGAGCCGCAAGACACGAAAAACTGTATCTGCCCTATTAGGGATAAAGACGTGAAAATGTATGGTATTAACCAGTGTAAATAATAGAAATTCGATAGAAGGAGCACGCAATACTTTCGCGTGTTAAGTCATCCCAGGCGTGGTCTGCATTTGGATGGGTGACCGCAGTAAAACTTTCTCAAGCGCCTTGTTGCTGCTGAATGGCGAAGACACGTTTAATTAAGCCGTTAGTCCCGGCTGTCATCTACGTATGGTAGTCGCCAAGCTATGTCAGATGCCTTTAGGCAGTTTAAAATGAGAATATTTCACCACACGGAAAAAACAATCGTATTTATGGAGAAGCCACACTCGCACTGCATATCATTCAAACTAGCCAATTTTCTTTTGCCAAACAAAACGTGATTCTATTTGCTTTCTCGTTTCAGTTTGATTATCGAAACAAAAACAAACAGCGATCGCCCGGGAATCCCTCGATAACCGTCCCGAAATGAAATCGCGTCAACAGCGTTATTAGCTCAATAACCAATTCGGAACGGCTTTTAGCGCTCACAGCGCCAACAGTATTATTGGCGCAAAACGGAACGCAGCCTCACATAGCTTCGTGCGTCTGACGTCTGTCATCTCAGTTCATTTCTTAACCCTTAATTTTTCAAAACTAAAAACTGACTAAATATTCTAAACACGCTTTTACTCACGTAGTTTAGTTGGAAAAGGCGGACTAGTTTTAATCAGTTAAGACGATGATCCTCAGGGCGAGTGCTATGAGGATCGGCGAGCCAACGAAAAAAAAGTTATGTCGTCTCACGTTAGTTTTAATAATACTAAAAACTGATTTCGGCATCAAACTATACAAACGATTTTGTTAAAATTTCTATGGGGCAACCTGACAAGTATGCCCCTTAAACAAAAAAATAATTTTCCAAATTGGCCCAGACGTTTTCGAGTAATCGGTGAACATACATATAAAAACGAAAGGTTCCGGCGAATTGATAACATCCTTTTTGAAGTCGGTTAAAATCTACTGAGATGACAGATGTCCCTCGCACCAAGATGTTTGAAGTAGGCTATAAGCGTCTAAGGGTTGGATCACATTTGTCCACGGAACAGCATTTGTTCCGCCTGTGCTACCGCGTGCGATAGCATGCTATCGCACGCGGTAGCGTTGTACTGTTAGGAAAATAAATTTCACAAAATAATGTCACTTGCCATGATCTTATCCAATTTTGAATGTGATTTTAGATTTTTTATTGGAGAACAGCCGATAAGAGCGCTATTATTTGATTTGAAGAAAGTATGACGTCAATATTTCATACAAATCCCATAGAAAATTTGACGTTTGGACAAAAAGTTTTTTATTTGAGTCGTTGGAAAGTACCAAATTAAATTATCTATGCCCCCCCCCCTGCTGACTTCCCGCCAAAAACGCCCATTCATATTATTGATGTAGACGTGTTGTGCGCAGAAGTTGCCGCCGCCGTCTGATGTCGACCAACGGGGGCTGCTGCCGCCGCCGCCGCCGCCGCCCGTGCTGCCCATGCTGGGACGTAAGTACTCACCGACGGATGGACCAATTTTGATGCGGCTCTTATACTTGAAAGCGAGTTTTTGGCTGTGTTTAATGAAAATCGGTTCAGCCGTTCAAAAGTAATTGGGGGTGGACGCTTGATAGTCGAAGGGTTTTTTATTTGCTTAGCAAATAAACTTGTGCCAGATGATTTGAACCCACTAAATGTATGCTAGTACTCTTTAAGGCAAAAACGGTACAGAAGTGGCGCCCTCTTTTGAAAAAAAATGTTTAAGGGGATACATTATTATTTTGAGGTCCAGTGATGTTTATAAGCACATTTTCCAAAAGTACGTTTTTCGTAAATGTGCTCAGGAAAGCTTCACGTTCTAACTTAGTAGTTCATAAAAAAGTTTGAGGGGTTATATTGGGCTGTATGAGTTTCATATCTCAGTTGGCTTTCAAAAAATTATTAGGGATCCCGAATAGGTATGGACCCTGAAAACTTTAAGTATCAATCAAAGAATTAACGTGTTTATTAATATGTCCAAAAGCACAACCGTTTGCAGCAGTGGATGGACAGACAAGTATGTACCTACTTACATTCGCATTACTCATAGTTCGTTGTTAATCAAATCGAGATAAGAAATTTATTAGGGTATTATGAGTAAAGTAACTATATTTTAATAATTTTTCAGTAGGTAAAACAGTAAAGGAGTATTTGAAATATCGATTTTGATTTACCTCTTTGTCCACATAAAAAAATTTACTTGAAATACTTTTTTTATTTACAATATTAATGTTTTATTTCGTGATTGGCAATTGCGGATTTTAATTTTGTAATTTATACTCATCATTCAAAATTATGTTTAGAGGAAGCATTTTGGAAACAATTTAAAATAAATATATCTAGATAGATTAACAATTTTTTAATAAAAACCGACTTGAACCCCAAGCTACACAAATGATTTTGATAAAATATCTATGGGACCACGTATGCCCTTTTAAAAAAGAATTAAATTAGTCTAGGCATTATCGAGTAATCCGGGAACACAATCCCTCATTTTTGAAGTCGGTTAAAAAGGGGACGAAACCCGTTTTACACAGAAGGCTAGGAAGAATAAATAATTTTAATGTCAGTTAAATATTCGCCAGTTGGTTACAGAGATATCGTACATGAAAATATTTTTATTTTTTTAACAACATTTGATACATAAAAACTTGTGATTGTGTTCTTCTGACCAGCGTCATGGTAACACCATGACATAATGCTGAGCGGAGACCAATTTGGTACCTAATACATATTGTGTGATTATAAATGTTGTTTTTCCTTTTAATTAATGTGTACCAAATAAACAATTTTTCTTTCTTTTTTTCTTTCTTCTGTTATGTGGAATACACTCATATGCACCTATGGATTAAGACATGAATAATAGAGCAAGGTCAGAATAATTCTTGTTTTTAGGGTTCCGTACCCAAAGGTAAAAACGAGAACCTATTTATAAGGCTGCTGTCCGTTTGTCACCAGACTATATCTGATGAACCGCGTTAACTAGACAGTTGAAATTTTCACACAGATGATGTATTTCTGTTGCCGCTAATAACAACAGATACTAAAAATAGAATAAAATGAGTATTTATTGGGGCTCCCATACAAAAAACGTGATTTCGTATAGATATGGAACCCTTCGTGCGAAAATCCGACTCGCACTTGGCCGGTTTGTTTTCAAGATTTGTCCTCAAGATATTGGGACATACATGATATGGTTTCAGATATAGAAGACGTGGACCACAGGTTTCTACCGAATGTCCCACCGCCGGTGCCGCCACCCGTCACTCCTCCCGTCAATAGGCATCCCGTGCCACAACAAGGTAACCATCATATATATATATTTTTTTAATAATAATTGTTTATTTTCTCTCCACAATTTATAGACACAAAAAACCGTTATACAAAAGTCACAATATACAATTAGATTGTCCGCAAGAGAAAATCCTAAGGGCGTAAACTGCGTCAAGCGATAACACGCGACGAGTTCAACTATTCAATCAATTGTGACAGAGATCATCACATAATAAATGCTAAGCGGGACTCTGTAACAATCTCTACGTGCGTAAGAGATAGCAGAATATTCCTGTGTTGCCGTGTCTCTTACGCACGTAGAGTTTCTGACAAGAAATAGACTGAACAGTTAAACACGTCGCACGTGTTCTCGCTTGACGCAGTTTACGCCCTAATACTATATTTTACGAAGCTATTATATAACGTTTTAGAATGACGCAGAATATTCTAGAACAACGTCGAGTATTATTAAAACAAACGCGAGATGACTTCAATATAATTACTTCCAAGCCGATCGAGACTAGTCGACCTTTTCAGATTGCACATATGTAGGCATATAACTGATTTTTACAGTCAAAATATGGACTTGAAGGAACGAATATATCATTTTTGGCCATCAATATAGGAAACTTCTACATCCTTAAATTTTCTTTCAAGTTAATATTTTAAATTTGAAAACTAGTTATATGCCTAGATGTATGCAATTTCTTTGAAATTACAAAAAAATACCTGTCAAATCTGACATTTAATTTAAAATTAAAAGCCTACGGTTGTATGAAAATGTCTATGGTAAGGGAACTCATAATTGTCGTTTTTCAGATGTTGACCACAGGAATTTAATATCGTTAACGCACCAGCCGCCGCCGCCGAGACAGATGAATCCAGTGCCTCGGCCCATAAACCCTCCAATCAACCTGGATCAGGTATGTTCTAATCATCTTCTTCTTATATTTAAGAATCCCCTTACCCTAGACCAAAATACAACTTTCCATACAAACGTAGTCTACGTTTTATTTCAAAACGACAGGTCCGATTTGGCCAAAATTTTGTGATTTCAAAGATATTGCAATTATCTAAGTTTATAACTGGTTTCCGACAGTAAAAATATGAAATTGAAATAGAATATAGTGTTTTATATCATTTTTGACCATTAGTATGGGAAACTTCTAAATTGTTATATTTTCTTTCCAGTTCATAATTTTACCATAGGAAACCAGTTATAACCCTAGATAATTGCAATTTCTTTACAATTACCAATTTTTACCGGAATCTGACATGTGGTTTCAAAATTAAATGTAGACTACTTTTGTATGGAGAAGTCTAGGGTAAGGGGACTCTTAAGAGCTGGGTTCTTGTCGGCGGAGTGCTTTGCATGTCTCTCTTTCTTCTTTTCATGTTCTAATCATACAAAGCGGTAAAGACATTAGCATTATAAATTATAGCACCGGATATACTAGACTACAAAATTAATATAAAATTATAAAAAAATGAAAATAAGTAATGTTTAAAAACGTAATTTTCAAAAATAATTCATCTATTCGGTAGGCTCATATAAGCCGTTGGTCCCGGCTGTCATCATTGCACGGCAGTCGTCAAGCTTTGTCAGATAGCACAATCCTAAAATTAAGATTTTTGTGTTGTATTATGTTGTATTATGTAGTTTTAGGAAGAATGAACTTTTTTTTACATAATAATTGGTATTTTTCAGGACTACCGAGTGCCTCCGATGGTGACGCCGAGCGACATAGTGGAGAGCGTCGACATGGACCTATCAGAGGATGAGGACCAACGTAAGTCAGCTTTTGTCAGCTTTGCCGACTAGTTTGTCTCACTTTGATGTGATTTAGAATTGTGAGGTTTTTGGCGTCAAGTCAAGAGGTCCAGTTTGGGGCTTATTTCGTAAATTCATTCCTGTGGATTTTATACTTTGAAATTTGTTTGAAATTGTTATAAATCCATACGTACTACTTACTTATATATAAAGCTGAAGAGTTTGTTTGTTTGTTTGAACGCGCTAATCTCAGGAACCACTGGTCCGATTTGAAAAATTCTTTCGGTATTAGATAGGTCGTTTATTGAGGAAGGCTATAGGCTATATTGCATCACGCCCGCGACTTCACTCGAGTGGATAACGCGGGCGAAGCCGCGCGCTGCCTCTAGTAAATAATAAATTTGTTATAATAACACACCAAACTACACCAACGCACATGTTTATGAACTACGTGGAATGGTTAAAGTTTACAGTAATACTGTGTAACAAACATCCTTCGCGTCTACACTCCAGTCCGTATTTCTATTTTATATAACGTTTCTTTACTTTTCCTTCCAGAGGGTATGTATTCAAGTCAAAACCAAAACGAGCACCGGCGCAACAGTTTCAACAACAACAAAGTGTTGGTCGGCGGCGACAACGGCACTACAAACCACAAAGACAACCACAACCTCATACAAATCAACAGGGAGTACGAAGATAAATCCAACACTCCCATACTACCACTGTCGAACCCCTTCGACAACATGCCTCCTGGCCTTAAGTTCAATATGCCGTACCCAGAAGAAAAACGGTTCGAAAAAGACGAAGACATATACGATGAAGATTTAAGAAGCAGGGGCATAGACAAAACAGACAGTCCGGTCAGAGAGAATTCTCCACCGGAATTCGATGACTATGATGACTTCCAAGGCCCCAGACCGTTCATGAACCAACGTTTCCCTAGGAATTGGGGCCCACGGACGTTTAGGCCACAGTTCGGACAGCAATTCTGGCCCAGGAACGCTATGAGGCCCCCCAATAGATGGGTTGGGCCTAGACCGCAGAGGTTTTGGTGATCTGTGATAGTGTAGTGGAAATAGTGAAACTTTTGAAGCAGCTTTGATTATGTTCTATGCAATTATATTTGGATGATAAAAATCTATTTGTATACTAGTTGTCAGTTTGTGTGTCAATATCCAACATCGACGTTTGTTGTTAAGCTAAAAGGGGCAATATATCTACCAAAAAGAATGATTTTGTATCCTAGCAAATTTAACAGGGTGCAAAAAGGATGCGGACGTGACATATGTTTTTAAAATAACGTATTTTTAAAGACTGGTTATGTGTCTTTGTTGGCTATTGACACAAATTGACAATGGTATATGCCTTTTTCGTGTTCAGTAAAGAAAAAGTATTGAAATTTTTAATATTTGGCTGTACAGTTGTAAAAATGATCTGAATTGCATAGAATGTATTTAGCATGTTGTATTCTGTGAAAGAGTACTTTTACGATCAGAGTTATAATGAGAATACATTTATACATAGCGTGTCCGATTCGCAATGTCTGATACAAACTCTAACATCATGTATGTAAATAAAAAAAGACAAGTTTACAGTCATGTTTTTCCGTATATTTGATGGTAATTTAATACAGTGGATAGTCGGGAGGGACTGCTTCGTGTGAGCCAGGAAGGGGCATATCTCGAAGAGTGGATGAAGATGAATTGTCTAGTCTTAGACTTAATACTATACCCGAATGATTGAATCGACTAGTTATATTATGACTATAAAGTATAAGAGTACTGAGTAAATAAAATAACTTACATTAATTTGAACGTTTATTTGAGCTACGAAACCAATGTGATTTAGTTTGACATTGAAAATTCGTTAAATCTAATTAATCTAACGGAAAATGGTTTAGCCAAGACGTTCGTTTTGAAATAACATATAGGTACAGACTTTATATAAGACTGAAATGGTATGAAGTAAAGAAGAAGGAAGTAAAATATAAAATTTATCCAATTGTATCTCATTTGGGTAAATTAGTAAGTCTGATTAAAGAGAATATCATCTAGATCTCACTCAAAGCAGTCTCTTTCGAAGATTTGCATAAATATTTAGCCCGTTTACTCGAATTTTGTAGCCAATCAGTGTACTATTTCTGAATAGATTAAATGTGCAATGCCGAAATAAGGTCTTATCACTTTTACACACAGTTTTATGTAATGATACGTCAAAAACAGATTGACCTTAATGTATTTGTTATGGATGTGTAGATTGTTTTTTTGTGTATGTATAGCATAAAGTTTTATCCTCTGAATTTATCACGTTGAACGCGCGTACATTGTTATGTATTGTTATAGTGTTCGTACAAGCTCTTTCCTTCTAGTCTATAGACGTCCTTATATAGATAAAAAACTGGCTATTTTAATTTGTTATTAATATATTGGTATATCTTTATGAAAAAGTAATCAAATTTTTATTAAGTTTGATCATCAAATATTAGATAGGTATAAGATAGGGCCAAGCCAAACTTGCATATTTTTTGAGTTGTGATTCGCAGGAAATGAGTGCCGAATTTCTGTTCCAAAGAAATAAAAAGTTCCTAATTTTCTGTCGCCGTGGCACAAACGAGACTTTGTATAAAAAGGGTGAAGCCAAATGAGCGTAATTTTGTGAGTTGTTAGTCGGCAGATACCTCATTTTGCGTCGTAGTTTGGCACAAAATGCCTTTTTGTATAAAACCGAATGCAGCAGAAATTATTTTCTGCGACTCACAAATTACAAAAGTACGCTTACGTTTGGCTTCACTCAAACCAAATGAAACTGAAATTACGCAACTCATTTTCTGCCACTCACAACTCAAAAGTAATGCAAGTTTGGCTTGCCGCTTAGTTGCGTTAACGCATTTATGAACTCGTATAATGACAGTTCCGTGCGTGCGACAGAGATGGCATCAGTGACGTAATCAGTCCATCTTTGTCACACGCATGATTGGATATGACAGGTGAATTTGTTACGTATTTTTGCTTGGCGGAGATACAAGGTTTGTAAAAACGTTAAATCAACTTTATTGTGAGGAAATATTATATTATAAGTACACAAAAAATAGACGAAATTGCGTTCGCAAGTCACATTTGACGGTTTTTTGTAGCTTGCCTGCTCAAATTTTGTTTAGTGATGATTTCTGTGAGCAGAATGTATTGAAAAATTGAGCGAAACATATTTCGGTGTATGACAATATTTGATGGGATATAGATATTTGTCTTACGCCAAAATGATATAAGACCACAATGGTCAAAATGGCCAATCTAGTTCTTGGCTACATTTCAGGCTGACTATTTTTTTCTTGTAAAGCATACGTACGTTTTCCATCATACATATCATTTTTCAAATATGTGATCCGTCGGAGAAGTGGAACGTTTTCATGGTCAATATATATTTTGTAGACATGATATTATATAAATATGTATAGAGTCTGTACGGAAAGAGAACCGTCGTAGGATTTGAGGGCGCAGTTGTGTTTAATATCCTTATTTGTTATGTTGACAACACTGTTGTGTCATTATAGTGCGACTATAAAGTTCTTGATATTTTGAAACTATGACGGCTATTGGATGCTAATGGATAAATTATATTTTCATATATTATTTACATTACATGTAATGGCTGTAAATGAAAAAATATTTTTATATGTTTTCAGATGCTATCTTCATCGTTAGCCTTTAGGTTAGGTAGGCATAAAAAATAAATTTAAAATAAATTTAAAACAATAATATATTTATTAATTTATTGGTCAGAACCATAATCACAGTCTTATTCTAAATATTCAATGCCGGACATGTTTGAACTATCATCGGATAGGCTATAGAGATCCAAAGAATTTTCTTCTTCTAAACTTGATTTGCTCGAATCTCTTACAGTTATTTATAATAAATTCTTGCACCACACGCCGTTATTTAAGGAACCTTCTTTTTTATTTTAGATACTGTATCTTTACTTAAACCTGAAAAAAATAGGGCAAGTTTATCTAAACGCATAATAAATTAAAAGTATCAACACTCTTTATACCTGCTATCAAAAACTTTGACTGAAACAAAATAAACAAATATTTTTATATATTTATGCGAATTCTCTTTAATTTATACATAATATAAAATGTCGGTGTCTGGGGGTTACCTAGGAAATCTAAAACATTTAAAATAACTTTCTACATACCGCACATCGCCGCCACACGTTCCATGACTTTGTTTAAGTCGATAATTGTGTTTAGCCGCTTTTTCTTTTTGGCAAAACCTATAATAATATTAAATATTATTTCCCTTGTAGGACTAGGTAAAGGATTTCCCCTTTTTGAAATGATTTAAAATAAAAATCACGTTAAAACAACGCGGTAAACAAAGATGACGTAGAGTTTGTCATTTGACAGATGGGTATTGGGTTGTCATATTTATAAGATTTTGTTAGTTTGATTTTACGCCACGACGGTTCTCTTTCCGCACAGACTCTAGACAAATTACACAGATTGAGCTAGGCCCAAAGCAAGTTCGAGACTTCTGTTTTTGGGATACTAACTCAACGATACATTGAAGATTCAAAATACGAGAAACTTAGGAAAACGTATGTTTGCGCCCAGTGTTTACTTATTTTATATAACGAAAATACCAAACAATCCGTATATTCGGTTTTATCTCTCACATATACACTCTGAAACGAAAGATTGTAAATATTAAATGTATAGAAATGGCTAATTAAAATGGTCAGTTTGTAAAATATGAATATATAAACTCGCTATTGTCTCTAGCTGGCGGTAAATAAATATAAATAGGTTTGCTTCTTGCTTATTCAAATAAAGCTTAACATTGAGGTTGTATATTATTTTGTCTCTAGTAGTGAAAATAGTGAATTATTTGACTTACACTACTAAAGTGGTGGTTACACAGTGCAGCACGAATAGTCAAGCATCCTTGAAGATTCTTACCCTCATATTCATAAAAAATAATAACCGTTTGCCAAACTTATTTTAGTTAAAACTTGTTTTATCTCTTTCACATACAAGTCATTTGACTTAGAAAGCACAAGGCAAAAGATATTTTAACTAAAATAGATTGAGCAAATGTTTGTATTTTTTTTTTATAAATGATGGGTTAATTCTTCACCACGTGGTACGAGTAAACGTTGAAAATCGCTGAAATCGCTTCGCTCTGACGATACCTTGCGGCTTGCTTTATGGATATTCTTAAAAGTGGTGGATTTAGAGTAAAATAATTCAATTTACTGAATAAAATGAATCATATTTCATTGCTCAAGGATATGGAGTAACATTCTATATAAATATCGCTAAGGGTCAGCTCAGACTGAGACGCGACGTGGCGTGCTCTTTTGAAGAAAAATAGAACCTGTTTCGTACACAAAAAGATACAAATTTCATTGAGAGTCCACTACCCTAAGTTGTCCCGGTACATCGACCAACAAAGATAAGTGACGATTGGTGACGTGTGACGTTTGTTTGGCTGTACATATACTTGTAATAAAGAAAAAAATGTTTTCACTGCATGAAGGTACAGTTTGTAGTTGAGCGGCAGGCGGCAGGTGCCGCGTGGTTCTAAAGTCATTTCATGAGAAACCAAACAAAAATATAGTAAAAGGTTATGTTACTGGGTATATTTTTGGTAAAAAAATACAAGTAAAAAGTTTTTTTTAAACAGCTAGGAAATTACCACCTAAAGTTTGAATGAAAGCGATTATGGTCGTGCTAGGAAGAACAACACGAAAATTGGTTAATTAATAAAGTAGTAACAAGCATTTCAAATGTGAGAGGGGGAGCGTGGAGGGGATATCTCACTATCTCTTTCTAATAGCAGTGACAAGAGCGGTGTACGTGCTTCCTTTTACAGATTGTTTGATATGAATAATAAAAATAACTGATTAAAATACCGATTACTAGTGCCGCTGCCGCCTGCTGCTCAACTTCAAAGTGTACCTTCAAGTTAAGATTCTTCAGAAATGACGGTCGTGTTCAGATACTCCTCCAGTCCACCTTTTTTGAAGTCGGTAAAAAAGATAAAAAATCTAATGTAATGTACAATGCCGCGGTAGCGGGCTCTTATGAAATTAGTATCTTTTTGAGTAGTAAACTAGTTCTATATTTTTCAAAAGTGCGTACCTCGTCGCGCCGCCACTTGGTCAGTTTGTCGGTCTGAACTTACCCTGAGGGGTCATTCACGTATTACGTCACAGCGATGGGGGAAAGGGGTCACGCCAAATGTGTTAAAGGGGTAAGATAAAAGCGTGACCAAGGGCGAAAGCGGTTCGAAAAGTTAAAATTTTATGTGCATAGTGGACGGTCCTTCTAGGAGGATTAGTTTATAATTCTTTGCATGATTTGAGCTAGCTCTTCGGTTAAAAATAATGATCTGTCTCCATAGATAGTTTTGACCACTGGACCGTTCTAATAGTATTTTATTTAACTAGCTGGTGCCGGCGACTTCGTCTGCGCCGGATTATCACTTTACTATTGTGATAATTAATTTACTATATGGACAGCCGTTGTAAGTTGCGTTAGTCCGTCTAGCTTTAAAACGAGTTTTCATCAAAAGTGGCAACTTTTACCATAATCGTTTTTTAAACACTGACACCAATAATACTTTCAAAGGTTATTCATAAAATAATTTAAAGGTCTATCTAATGCTTGAAAGATAGCAAAATGTTAATTATCATCATATTTACGATTAAAGTATTTACTTCAAATGATGGCACTTTTTCTGCCCTTTATTCGCCTTAAGGCGTCACACAAATGCTGGTGCTGCCCTCGTTTGCCTGAACGTGTAGTTAGGAGGAGTTATACTTGAAACTCCTTTGGTCAAAGTTGGTGGACGCGAAATTTTGAGGTTACTACTACACGTAAAAGCTGCCAATATAGTTTATACAATAATTTGCAAAGGTTTACATTCGGTAGGCTCCAAATTAAAAACTTATTATATAAATAAGGGGTTGCTTTTAAATAATAAAAACAAAAATTTATAAAGGAAGGATAGTAAAGTCTTTATTTTCCGCCAACCTCGACAATAGCGAGTTTGTATGACTTTTGTAAATAGTGTAAATTATTGTAAATAAGATTTGAGGTGCTCCTGAGCCGTTTAATAAACAATCAAGATTGATCTTGAAGTAATCGATTTTGTAGTTTATTTTTTTACGTCAATCTTCAACGTGCACCTGCGTCCTTAGCATGGCATCATTGATAAACTCAGATAAAGTTTTTATAATATATCTCGCGACGGACTAGTACCATCCCGCCCGTTAGTGTCAGTTTAGACAGAGAGGAAAATTGCCTAAACTGTATAAACGTTTAAACATGAGAAAATAAGGTATCTTGACCGCATGAGTCCGTCTGTGTCTTGTACTGTATGCCAATAGTTAAAAGTTTATTTTTGAGTATCATAAAAAATCTTTTCCGCTGCGCTCCTCTCGGTCTAAACTTACCATTAAGATGCCATGTTAAGTTTGGTTCCGATTTTTCGCAATTACCGCGTTGCGAAAAATCGGTTCACTAATTTATTTGATAACCTTTTTACTTGTTATGTAATGAAGGATGTATTGAAAAGAAAAGAAAAACATGGGGTCATTGCACATTTGCAGGTATTCTTAAATACGAACTTTTTCTATGGAGTCAAACCAGATATCAAGGAAAAACTGGGGAAAACTCAACTGTTAATTTCGATATTGTACGATTTTTTTTACTTTGTGGGTACTTTTAGTCGCAAGTAAAAGTTGTATGTAGAATATTTATTGTTCGTATAAAAAGCCGAGCTATTCAGCCTAGAAATTATAGGCCTTAAATACGCTTATTGTTTCTAGCCCTATTTTTTTTCTGTAAATGTCTCAAACTTTTGCCTGTATTTAAAAACCAACCCTAAATAAGCGTTGCAAATTTATATTAGGTCTGATGCCCCAGATGGTACCTAATCCCATTAAAAAAAAAAGAAAACTTATTATTTATAAAAGATATACATACCTATAGTCAGAATGATGTTACCTGCGTTATTAAAGTAATCAATTTCAAAACCTACACTTCAAATGTAAATTGTTAAGGAATATGGAAAACTCAAAACTCACAATATTTCATGAGGTCTCCATTATCTAATTGTAAATTTTGCTCTAGCACTATTAGCATTAGAGTCTATTTTGATCAATCAGAAGTAAAATAATGGACAGTGAGTACCTACAGCTTACAAAATTAAGTGTGAAATGTGCTAATACATACTTATAGCGCATTATACACGCGTATTATTTTGTACGAGTAAGTAGCAATAATAAATGTTAATATTGAATTTAAATTGTATATTTCGATTTGCATGACCAAATTATATATTTACAAATTACTTACGATATTAAGAGGGAGTGCTCGGCGGATCTGCCTTAAAATTTGAGTTTTTACTGTCTTTGAATTTTAAATATATGAAAGAAGCAACCTGTACCATGTTGATAGATATACTTAGATCAGCACATAAGAAGCTAGATAACATATATACTTTTTTTTAAAGTACTTAAGTAGTAAACTTACTTGACTGACTTCAAAAATCCACTAACCTAACGTACAAGCCTAAAATTAATTTGGATTATATTGATGTTTAGTTTGATTAATATGAGTGATGGTGCATTTTCAACAGAAGGTGAAATTATGGGGATTGATATAGAGGTAATCGGAACCTTTAGTTAGAGAAACAAGCGTATGTGTGTTACTACTAGTATAGGCCTACTGTAACAGCCAATTTGCTGCGAAACTGCTGGTCATTGTAAATCGGAGACCCAAAGAAGCCCGTTAATAAATTTTAAAAATGAGGGTCCTAATAGTCGATGTGCAGAACCCTCTCAACTTTTTTTTCAATGTGGCAAGGTACACTATTTTATTTAATATCTATCTATATTATTTAAGAGCTGAGCTCTTGTCGGTGGAGTATGAATTTTCTTCCACTTTTCTCTCTCGTCCGCCAGCTGTTTTACTTCGCTGTACGACACGACATTCACATTTACATTTATCTGCTTCATGTAGCTATGAATTTAGCCTCGGTCTTCCTGGTCCTGTCTTCCCTTTTGTCTCCCCTTCAATGATATGACCTACGAATGATATGACCTAACATCTTTCAATTTATATTATTTTTATTTGATATTTGGATAAAATTCATGGGCAGAGTAAGATCAGAGTTTTATGTGGGCGGGCTAGTTTTACAAGACTCTGGTTAGAAGAGACTGTATAAAAACGCTTTCAGGTTTGATATCCCCAAAAAAAAGCGCGATTTAAAACCATTTAGACCGCGAGACTGAGAGAGAGGCCTACGTCGTCAAACTCCGCGCCGATCCTCTTAATTTCGATTATAATATTGTTAGTATAAATACCGATGTCTAAGAAATATTGTTAAGAATTGAACTGGTCAGAAAATACCTAACTTTCACTATGAAGGCACATTTATTTATTCTGATTGGTAAGTTAAGTCCGTAAGTCTTTTAACTGATACAGAGATTACTTATTTATTTATTTAACACATTTTATTGTTTGATAGTAAAAATACTTTTAACAAATGGGAGACTTGATGCTAAGGGTGTTTTCAACCAGTAACCATAGGAATAAGCAGCAAAGTAAATTAATGTAATTTATATTAGTGCCCTTCGCGTGTTGAATAGGTATAGGTACGACTAATGTCTCAATGAGTTACTTTTGGCGTTTCTTTTCAGCAGCGAAACGCTAGTTAGTAGTTTTTTCTCTTTCTCTTTAAATAACAATGAGTACTTAGGTACATATTCATTCCTACGTATATTAACAACGACATGACACGACTTTTACCTATCTTCTTTAACTGCCCCAACGTGGTTCCTTAACCTCCTTTTGTTTCTATAACATTTTTTGTATAACCATCGTGTCATATCAGGTATACCTACCGTACTCTAGCGACCGAGCTCCGCTCGTTGAAAAACACAGAAAAAGAGGTTCTTGTATAAAAATTAGACCTAACTAAATCGATCCCCTCCCTGAGACCCCACATAACCTATTTTCATCGAAATCGTTAGAGCTATTTCCCAGTATACAAGAATTGCTTGTTTAAGGCCCAACCAGACGACAGACTATCCGTGACCCGACGCGCGCCGGACTTTTGCGCGTCCACGCTTTTTGTTGCGTTTTGTCGCGTCGTCGTTGCGTTACTGCATATGATTGCATGGGTTCTATTTTCACAGACTAAAAAGTGCGTCACGGATAGTCTGTCGTCTGCGTTGTGCTTAAAGGTAATATGTTTTGATTTACAGTGACGATTGCAAGCGGAATCTGCCAACGGAACACCGCTTACAATGTCAAAGCCACCCGAAGTTACGCCGGTCTTGAAGCATACCCCCAATGCAACTGTCCACTAGTGTACAAGGCGGTCTGCGCCAGCAACTTCCAAACATACGCCAACGAGTGTAAGATGAGATGCGACTTCGATAACCCTGGACTGTTCGTCTTGTATTACGGAATTTGCGCAAATAGGCCTGTACGTCGTGTGGCGCAGAGTTCGCGGTCTAATTAGCAATTTTCAAATAAAAGTTTCACAAATGCAATCCATCTTTCTTCAATTTCGACTTTTTGAACCCCTTAGTTACCTAAACGAATGGTTTTTCCACACAAAAAACTGTTCGTTTAGTGACTCCGCGTTTGAAAAAATGGGTATATCCCATTTGCCACCACTGGTGGCAGACGGGACAATTTACATGTGTGCAATTTTTATGCAGATGCCACCACTCGCGACGCCCCCACTGGTGGCGACGGGCATTTGCCAATCATTCACAGTCTCATTTGCCCCCAGTGGTGGCGAATAGAACAAACTCTGGTTTCGATTCCCATTCGTCACCACTGGCGACTTGTTTTTGAATTTGTTCGTTTACATCCATCCATTTGTTGCTACTGGCGGCAAAATATAGATTTTAAAAAATGGTTAGAAATAAAAAAACAGGCTTTTAGATGAAGAAATAAAGCTTAATTTTGATTATTCATTGGTGTTTAGTATTGTTATAATTTCTAACCTAGGACCATTTTAAAATGGAAATCTCTTAACTTTTTTAACACGCTTAAATATAAATTTTCAGGAAGAATAACAGGTTAAACATAACATTAAAATTTAAAACAAATTACTTAATTTATTATTGAACTGTCAGTTTCAATATACCCACAACTTTAACATATGTATGTGACTACACTGGAGGCAAAAGGGAATAGAAACCAGAGTTTGTTCATTCGCCCCCAGTGGTGGCAAATGGGATATACCCGAAAAAATAGCACTACTTGTCACCCTTTTTCAGATTTCTGATCCCGCATTTTCACGTTTTGAATGCCCCTTTTCGCTGTGACGTATGTTCTTTTTACTTTGTTTAGGAGGTTCAATTAGACCCTGTATGACATTCAATGATGTAAGTACATACCTATTATTTTACCTCTCTACAGTCTGACTTTACCTTAGAAATATTTTTGGTTACCTAATAACCATTCCCTTGACCGACATTTACAATTTGCGTAGGACGAGCAGTATCAGGTAGGCGTAGGTAATATTCTATTACTTTTTCTCTTCGTGCTTTGTGATATAAGGAGAAAGATATTATTTTGCCTTTCATTGAAGACCTATCTTTTAGTTTGCCTTGATGTTTCAGTTTCTTGTGTAGTGAACACCTAGTATTTAGGTATTGCTTGCAACTTCGGTAGCCAAAATAATGAAACTACACTGCAACTATCGGTATATTGCACAGTTGTCGAGCTCGCAAGTGTCGCAACAATTTGAAAGGCCATCCTAACTTTGCCAGTTAGCATTTATGACGAAAGTGTCAAAGTAGCGGCGATCGCTAGTTGGCGGCTAACTGCTGTTATTAACTTGTTTGGGGTTTGTAGTTAAGGTTGGGGTAAGTTTCTTCGTGTTTCGGGAAGTGCGAGTAGGTTTATCCATTTGTTTCGGTTCTCATCATAATGTGACAGCAGCTTGAAAAGTCAAACCTTTGTAAGTAGGTCACTATCGCACAAGAAAAAAAATCGAACATATAAACATCGGATTGTTCAAGTTGACTTAGAAATGTTCGCTTGCTCATTAAATTATATGTATTTCGTAGGTAGGTATTATAATTAATTTAAAAAGCATTTTGACTAAGAAGAACAAGTATTGCTTGCACCTTTAGTAGCTACAAAAAGTAATTGAAGCCGTATATGAGGTTTCAGTTTCTTGTCTTGTAGACCCCTAGTAAGTATTGCTTGCAACTTCGGTAGCCAAAACAATGAACCTCCTCGCTGCAACTATCGGGTATATTGCACAGTTGTCGAGCTCGCAAGTGTCGCAACAATTTGAAAGGCCATCCCAACTTTGCCAGTTAGCATTTATGACGAAAGTGACAAAGTAGCGGCGATCGCTAGTTGGCGGCTAACTGCTGTTATTAACTTGTAGTTTTGGGTTATACAATACTAAAGGCCCGCCCCGACTTCGCACGGGTATCTATTACACAGAAAACTTTCCTTCTTCAAGCAGTTTTTCTATTGATGAAAACCACAATAAGTAAAATCCGTTGCGTTGAGTTTAAAAGAATTATAATTAAAATTTAGAATTATAATAGAAAGAAGATTGGAACTTGGTTTAGAAACACATATTGCGTTTATAGATTTAGAGAAAGCGCTCGATAAAGTAAATTGGAAACTAATGATGAAGGCGCTTAAGAATGCTGGCATAGACTACAGAGACAGGAGAATAATCAAAGAACTGTATAAAGAACAAGAGACAATAATAGAAAGTAATAATGAAAAAAGACAGGCTAAAATACGACAGGGAGTTAGGCAGGGTTGCCCACTTTCTCCACTGATATTCAATCTTTTTATAGAAGCAGCAATATCTCAAATCAAAGACCAAGATATAGGAGGAGTTAGTATTAATGGAGAAAAGATACATTTTATAAGATTTGCAGATGAAATAGCAGCCCTTGGAAGCAGTTCACAACAGTTAGAAAAGTGAATAGAAGCAATGAACAATATTTTTAAAGAACATTAATTGAGTATAAACATAAATAAAACCAAGTCCTTAATTGTCTCAAAGTCAGGTCCAGTAATTAAAAATATTCAACTTAATAATACATCAATAGAGCAAGTTCAAAGTTTTAAATATTTAGGAACTTTTATCAACGAAGAGGCAAGATGCTCAGAAGATATTAAGAAGAGAATTGCAATTGCAAAAAGTACATTTAAGAGTAAAAAATATATATTTTGTTCTGGTATTAAAGAAAGTTTACGTAAAAGATTTGTAGCCACACTACAGCATACATCGAGTAGCTACAAAACATCTCCATTTTTGGCCATACAACGTCAGCATTTGCACGCGCCGTCAGCCATAACCAAATATGGGAATAAATCGGGACACAGGAAGCGTCGCGCGCCGCGCCAGCCAATCTCAACGCAGGAACGAGAACACAACCGTATTAGGCTATTTGTTTGTCGCTAACGCTTGTATATAAACCCGAACTTTGTAAATAAATTATTCATTCGACATTTTACTTTGGAGCATCGAACACGCCTTATCATTTATCTCCCGTAGGTACCCGTAACCTACCTAGAGACACCATATGATAGCAGCATTAGCTACAGTGGTGACCCCGAAAGCACCATATGTTAGCCGCCTAAGCTACAGTGGTGACCCATAACCTACAGTGGTGACCGCCGACGACTCCGCGTGTCCCGTGACACGTAGACCATCAGCTCCAGCGTTCCACGTACCTGCTGTCAAGATTGAAGATTGGAAGGAAGAAACAGAATCACTCACCGTGTCCACGGCCGCCGTTTCCTCGTTCAGCTGTCTCAAGTAAGAAGAAGGTCCAGCCGTTCAGCCATTCTGAAGTCCTTCAAGCTGCCACCTGCTGCACGATCACTCACTTCACGTCACTAACGTCAACAATGGAAAACGACACGCCAGCCCAGCCCACTATTAACAACGAATCGCGAAGTCCTGCGGAAGCCGAAATTGCCAAGATATCCCTTACTATGCGCATTCCACCATTCTGGCGCGACCGACCAAGACTATGGTTCATCAGTTTCGAAGCCGCCACCCACGACCTCAAGAAAGGACAAGCTCAACTCGCACAGATGGTGATAGCACAATTAGAAAGGCAAGATATTGAGCAAATCACCGATCTCCTCTACAACCCCCCCGAGTCTGGACAGTACGACGCACTCAAGGAGCGACTTATTTCTGCATATGAAGAATCCGACAGCCGTCAGTTCCAAAAATTGCTATCAGAAATGGAGCTGGGAGACCAAAAACCAACACAGCTGCTTCGTCGCATGAGGAACCTGGCCAGAGACAAGGTACCGGACTCCACGTTACGGCTCATGTGGACTAACCACCTTCCACCACACATTCGTTCAGTTCTCGCAGTCAGCGAATCTTTCACATCCAAGACTCAGCTTGAAGAACTCGCCATGCTCGCCGACAAAATGATGGAGCCAACCAAAGAAGCCTCGCCTGTCGCCTCAGTATCATCAACGTCGCAAGCGACACCATCTTCAGCTCATGACGATTTTACTGACCTCAAAAACGAAATACGAAAACTTTCATTAGAAGTAGCCGAACTTCGAGCAAGAGGAAATTATCGTCGCCCTTACCATCGGTTCCCGTCACGTTACCACCGAAACACGTCACGATCACAGTCGCGTTCTCGCGAGCAGTCAACAACGCAAACATCACCATCACCCTGCTACTTCCACATGAAATTCGGAGCCAACGCCAGACGCTGCAGATCGCCATGCAATTTCGTTAACAACAACGCAAGTACAAAAGCGGAAAACTAAAAGGAACGTTGGCAGAGGCAGAACCCGGCGTTCACGACACATCGTACCGCCTATTCGTCACAGATAAGAAAACCGGCTTATCTTTCCTTGTCGATACTGGAGCTAACATCTCTGTCATACCGAGAAGAAAAGGCCAATTATCGACCCCTCTACCTTTCAAGCTGTACGCCGCGAACAACACTACGATAAATACCTACGGGGAAAAAACGCTTGAACTCGACCTCAGCCTACGTCGTCCGTACAAGTGGAAATTCATAGTTGCCGACGTCTCGAAACCAATCATCGGAGCCGACTTCCTCAAACATCATCAGCTCGTCGTAGACCTCACAAATCGAAGACTTGTTGATGGAATCACCAATCTCCAGATCCACGCCCCAGTCTGCGCCTCAAGCACTCCGACCATTCGAAGTATCGACGTTCAACAATCGTACCACGACATACTCGCTGAATTTCCCGGCATCACTCGCCTAACTCCGACGAAAGTTAACCCTAAAACAGCTGTTGAACACTATATCGAAACTCAAGGCCCACCAGTCTTCTGCCGCGCTCGCCCGATCCCACCTCACCGCTACGAACAAGTACGAAAACTCTTCGAAGATATGATGCAGCAAGGTATATGCCGCCCAAGCAAAAGCCCTTGGTCATCACCACTTCACATCGTACCGAAGAAGAATGGCGACATCCGCATCTGTGGCGACTACCGACGACTAAACGCCATCACGAAACCAGACCGATATCCCGTTCCACGTGTGAAAGATTTCACCTACCAACTCGCCGGCAAGAAAATATTCTCCACCATCGATTTAAATCGTGCTTACCATCAATTATCAGTTCGTGAAGAAGATGTTCAAAAAACTGCCATAATATCACCGATGGGGCTATGGGAATTTCCGAAAATGGTTCCAGGTTTGAAGAACGCTGGTCAAACTTTCCAACGGTACATCCACGAAGTACTCAGAGGACTCGATTTCGTCTTCCCATTCCTCGACGACTTACTGGTAGCTTCCTCATCAGAAACCCAGCACCGTGAACATCTACGTCAAGTACTCCGTCGACTCGAAGAAAACGGCCTAACAATAAATCCCGCCAAATGCAACCTCGGCAAAACAGAAGTCAAATTTCTCGGCTACACAGTTTCACAACATGGCATCAAACCACCCGAAGAAAAGGTCAAGGTCATCACAGAATATCCACGTCCAAAAACAATAGAAGAACTACGAAGATTTCTCGGTATGGTTAACTTCTACCGTGAGCACATACCGAACGCCGCCGTCATACAAGCACCGCTAAATTCATTTTTGCACAACACGAAGAAACGCGACAAAACACCGATAACATGGAACGACGAAGCAACGAAAGCATTCAAGGCATGCAAAGCAAGCATCACCAACGCAGCTCTGCTCGCCCACCCGTCGCACGAAGGCACTCTCGCTATCTTCACCGACGCGTCGGACACCGCCGCCGGCGCCGTACTTCAACAAAACATCAACAACAGCTGGCAACCGCTAGGCTATTTTTCGAAAAAATTCAGCGACGCACAGAAGAAATATTCGACATACGACCGAGAACTACTCGCCATCTACATGTCTATGAAACATTTCCGAAAAACATTCGAAGGAAGAAAACTTATTATTTACACCGACCATAAACCGCTAACTTTCGCTATGAGCAAGACTCAATCCGCTACAGAGACACCACGGCGAACGCGACAATTATCCTTTATCAGCGAATTCACTACCGACATACGACATATCCACGGAGAAGAAAATACCGTCGCCGACGCACTCAGCCGCATCGAAACAATCACTTGTCCGTCTACCATCAACTTCGAAGAACTGTCACGAGCCCAAGATCAAGATAGCACAATTCCATCATTATTGCTACAGCCAAATCTCGTTATCAAGAAACTCACGATTCCCGGTACGAACATCGCTACCTACTGCGAAACGTCGACATCGCAAATTCGCCCTTATGTACCACCGAATTTTCGCCGAAACGTATTCGACACAATACACAACGTAAGCCACCCCGGAATACGCAGTACGAGAAAAATAATAGCACAGAAGTACTTTTGGCCGTCGATGAATAAGGACATTGGATTATGGGCGAAAACATGTATTCCCTGCCAGAAAAGCAAGATACATCGACACACCCAGAGCAAGCTAGCCGAATTCCCGCCTACGGACAGATTTGAACATTTACACGTCGATATAGTAGGAGCACTCGAAACCACCGCCCAAGGACATCGCTACCTCATTACCATGATCGACCGAACTACGAAATGGATAGAATGTGTACCGACAGACCACATATCAGCCGAAAACGTCGCCAGAGCAGTGTACGACCACTGGATCACACGATTTGGATGTCCTATCACCGTCACCACCGATCAAGGCCGTCAATTCGAAAGTGAACTTTTCACCAAACTTATGAACCTCATGGGCTGCCAACGCAATCGAACCTCCAGCTACCATGCTCAGTCAAATGGGATCCTGGAGCGTTTCCATCGTTGCCTGAAGGCTGCGCTCCGTGCCAAGCTCACCAGCTCAAGTACCAATTGGGTCAACGAACTCGGAACAGTACTACTGGGACTAAGAACCGCCCTACGCGAAAATGGAGTTACGCCCGCGCAATTAACCTATGGCTGCAATCTACGACTTCCTGGAGACTTCTTCACCACTTCGCCATCACCAGAAAACAATCTCGACTACAACTTCGTCGAAAAACTACGCAAAATAATAGACGACAACAAGCCGCGAACCGCAACGACGTCACATCGAAATAACAGGCAGATTTTCGTTCACAACGACTTGAAAACATGTAGTCACGTCTTCATCAGGACAGATGCAGTACGAAAACCACTCCAAACTCCATACGAAGGCCCATACAAAGTACTTTCACGAACCGACAAGCTATTCAAACTGCAACTACCGAACCGGCAATCAACTATTTCGATCGACCGACTGAAGCCCGCCTACATTTTAGAAGACTTTCAAGATAGTTCACTTCAAGACAATGCACTCCCGGATTCATCATCACAAGTCATCATCACACAGCACTGCAATCCAGCCGCGATCGCCCACACGCGCACTGATAACGACAACGGGTCACTGCCCGCGCCGCCGCCGCGCGCCGTCTCGCCTGCGCCGAGCGCACAGACGCCGCCCGCGCGATCCTGTTTATGCATCCCGGCCGCACCTCCTGCAGCGCCACTTCCCGCTGCGATTCAAACTCGCTCTGGAAGGGTTATCAAGCCACCGGTACGCTTTCGCTAAGGAGGGAGTCCTGTAGCCACACTACAGCATACATCGAGTAGCTACAAAACATCTCCATTTTTGGCCATACAACGTCAGCATTTGCACGCGCCGTCAGCCATAACCAAATATGGGAATAAATCGGGACACAGGAAGCGTCGCGCGCCGCGCCAGCCAATCTCAACGCAGGAACGAGAACACAACCGTATTAGGCTATTTGTTTGTCGCTAACGCTTGTATATAAACCCGAACTTTGTAAATAAATTATTCATTCGACATTTTACTTTGGAGCATCGAACACGCCTTATCATTTATCTCCCGTAGGTACCCGTAACCTACCTAGAGACACCATATGATAGCAGCATTAGCTACAGATTTATTAAAACATTTATATGGAGCACTGCTTTGTATGGATGTGAAACGTGGACGATGACCAAAAAGGATAGAGATAGATTAGAAGCATTTGAAATGTGGTGCTGGAGGAGAATGAAAAAAATAAGTTGGACGGAAAAAATTACAAATGAAAAGGTACTAGAGGATGTGAGAGAGAAAAGACAAATAATACAAATTATAGAAAATAGAAGAGGGGAAAATGATCGGTCATCTACTACTCCACGATGCGTTCTTTAAAACAATAATGGAAGGAAAAATAGAAGGAAAGAGAGGAGTAGGAAAACCTGAAGAAAATTTATAGACCAAATAAAAGAAAAATTAAACGTGAAAACATATAAAGAGGTTAAGAACTTAGCGGAAGGAAGAGAGACACGGAAAGCACTCCACCGACAAGAGCCCAGCTCTTAAATATAAGAAGAAAGAGTTTAAAAGATCGCTTACAGAGAACGAGTTCAGGACGTTGGTAAGCAACTTTGTCTAACGGAATATAGACGAGCAACAGTATGCTCATGACCTATCGCGCGACAGTCTGCGACCGTCGCTGATTATCGCCAACTGTCACTGCTTTGCTTGCACGCCGTCTGTCAGACCTCACAGATAGTCAGGGGGTTACCTAATCCAAAAGCGGTACTGAAGATGGACGTTACTACGTGTCCGGGTTTCAGTGTCAAGCAACGTTGAGCAACAACATATGTTAATAAAGCCTAATTTGGTTTGACGAAGAAATAGGACGACTGCCGTAGATATTATTTAATGGAGTAATCCCCGTTGAAAAGGTAGGTATATATTTTTACTAGAGATGGGCCGAGTACTACATTTACCGAGTAACCGAATACCGAGTATTACTCGGTTTTGCCTTCGTCAAACGAGTACTCTGCCGAATAACTCAATTCAGTAATGGCGCGAAAAGGAGTTCTTACATGTCCACGATTAAGATGAAGGTTTTTTAATCCAGAAAAATAATGTACTGATAATAAAGATGCTGTTTTTAGAATCCCTTCATAAAAGTGAGTAGCAGTGACGAAAATGAACCAAAATGCGAATGTGAACATTTCAAGACAAGACGCCCATGTTGTTTTTTGGAGCTGCTACAAGGAACTGGCTTCTACCAAACCACCAAAACGTGAAGATCCAAGAAGGCTCTAGAGTTCGATCGCTATGTAAGACCATTGCCCAGAGATCAGAGTCCATTTCAGTAGTCAGCAGCACATAAAACAAAATATACATAGTGTATTTATGTGCAACTACCAGTACTGTGTACAGCCAGCGCTTATTTTCAGAAGCTGGTAATGTCTACGAAGACAAAAGAAACAGATTGTTACCAGAACGGGCAAAAAGTCTAGTCTTCCTACATCACAATTTACCACCACTTGGTGGCTTTACCACATTTGGCACCAATACTCGGTAGTTGAACCGAGTTATTTGGCGGAGTACTCGGCAGTTAACCCGAGTTATTTGGCCGCGTACGAGTACTGAAAAAGGTGCCGAGTATGCCGAGTACCGAGTAACAATTTAACCGAGTACTAGGCCCATCTCTAATTTTTACCCACGTACTATTAAATACTATGCTATAGTACTTATTCTGTGCTATTACGAAGTCGGAAATAACTACGTACATACTAACTTTTTAGACAACAATCAAGGCACCTGGCAGGTTTGCTTCGACCAAAACTAGTCTGGGAACACAGACTTCTAAGGTAGGTACTAACTAAAATCGAATTTCAATCAATAAACATTTCCCGATAACTCACTCAGGGGATTATTCTGGATTCGCAATACAATCGCTCAAGTTATGAGAAGCGAGTCGTTAATGACGTCATACTTCCCCTCATGAATACTAACAGCGCGAGTTTGGGAACTTCGCGGATTGTTTCGTAAATGCCGATATTACTGATGGAGTTTCGCCCAAGTACCTAACATCTATATATGACGTGATAGGGTCATACCCGTAATAAATCGAACCACAGTCTGTACCAGATCCTGTCCAAGATCACTATAATATAATGATAATAAAAAAACACTCCGTTTCCCATTCCTGCGGTACCACTCAGTGATAGCCTTACTCCACCTTCCATCATTCATTCAAGCCAGGTGTCCTGCCCAAATAAAAAAAAAACAAAATAAATTGGCATTTCCATACGAAAGTGCAGCCGCCCAGGAAAATTGTATGGGTATGTTGATTTTTTACGTCATCTAGTTTTAGCGCGTGGTTCGATTTATTACGGGTATGTCACTTTCAGTCCACATCTCGTTCACTTGCTTTAAATGTCACTAACAACATTTACTTTCGGTGAAGCAAAACATTATGAGGAAACCTTGCACACTAGTTCGCTAGTTGAGCTACGTCAGATGCCTTTAAGCAGTTCGACAAATCGGACATCAGCGATATTAATAATACTTAGTAACGTACTCAATAAGAAATAATGTCCAACTGTGGACTATTGATACTGTTAAAACTAGCAAATTAAACAAACAAATAGGTACTACTACCTACTCTCAGTTTCAAAATTTCATGCAGTTTGTGCACATTTTGAATAAGCAAGCTCTCCCTGCTCTATGTTTGCTAATCTCATTTGTTCAACGCTCAAATGCGGTTTTCGGAGATAACTGGGCATTTTGCGGTATCAGGTAGGTATCTACCTACTCAAATTTTGGATGGTACCTACTTATTGATGATAGATGGTATCTTTGCTCGTAGGGAAATATGGAAATAGGGAGATATGAACATTTTACAAATTCGAATACCTAGGTACTTAGGTACCTATCTATTTTACCGTTTTTAGTAAGATTGTTCTTTTCTGTTCTGTTCTGAGTTCCTCCAGCCAGCAGTTACCTAAGCTGCAAGAGTTTATGAATGAGGTTATGAGGTTTAACTTGAAAAGTGGACCACCACACCACGTTTGCTGACCGAAGCCGGTATGTGGGTATCGTCTTCAGTTCTACAGAAAAACTTGATGTTTTCCTGTCTTTAGTAAGATTGTGTAGAAAAATAAAGAAATTGGAATTTGAATTAGCAATGGACATTGGACAGCAGCTGTCCAATGTCCATTGCTAATTTATTTATTTCTCACGGAGTATAGCTGCTAATACTCCGTCAGAAATAAAAAGTGACAACGTATCGTGGCGTGGTAACCGTGATAGTAGGTGTTAGCACGCTGTCATATTTTACAAAGCAAGGCAGCTAAATAATGTGAAGGTGAGAAGAACTGTAATGTACGTACTCGATTAATTCTTACGAGTTTTAGGTATTTGTCCAGGAACAGCTGTTGTCAGCGCCATATAATACGTAATATATCATTTTCCCCGCTTTATGCATAAGCTTACATGGGTGCACGGGTAAACAGAAATTCCCCGTGCATCCACTGGTGGGTGACGGGTCGCGGCTCATATATTTATTATTTAGAGCCCACTAGATCCCATTGTTGGGTAAAGGCCTCCCTCTCAACTCTCCATTTATCCCTGTTTTGTCCTTTCGCGTGCCAGTCCTTCGAGTAGGCGTCTAGATCGTCACGCCATCTGTGACTAAGTCTTCCAGGACGCCGTGTTTTTGGCCGTAATATAATAGATAGATAGATAGATAGATAATACTTAATACTCAAATAACGCGGAGATGATCAAGGTAGATAATCATCATCATCAGGTTTTTTTAGTCTCCACTGCAGGAGCATGACCCTTTCTGTACAGCCATTACAGCCATTGGCCAGAGATGCCATAGGAATTGGCCTACAGTCTTCACGCTGGCCAGACGGGTTGAAGAGGTCCTATTGATGTTAATAAGCTTTGTTCAGATTGTACTACCTATATTGCCTTCTACGACACGGAAGACTTAGGATCTAGATTAATATTAATAAGATCTACCTTCACTATATTCACTATTCAAGGCAGATAATAATGTAATTACAACAAAATTGAGCTAAAAAGACCAGTGTTGCCAACCTAAAGTTGATTAACATCTGAAACTCATTTAATGCCGTATTATGAAGTCGCCCAGGAAATTAGCGTCGGAATCTCAGTGTTAGTCAAAATTGAACACTCGCAAGGAAGCCGTGCCGTGACATGCGGGGAGTAATTAACTTGGGGCTGCGAAACACGCGGGTACGGTTGCTAGCTTAGGGGTTTTGCCCCCAAATTTAGGGGCTGGAAGTATTAAAAAGGTTTTTTTACGGGTTGGAATTATTCGGGAGTTTTTGGAGGGTTCAATTTTTGTATTTTTTTTTACATCAATCCTTCACCTGGATATACTTAATCAACAATTTTCCATTATGAAATATATACACGGTTTTAATCAGGTAGTGTAGTGTAGGCATTCAGAAAAAAAATGATATGAACACTATACTGTCATTCCTTGGGAGAGGCCTATGTCCAGCAGTTGACGTTATGCGGCTGCAATGATGATGACTATATCGATATGATAAAGTTTTCGAACGAAAATTTTGATTTGTTATAAGTAAGTACTCCGATTTCGTGGCCCGCCGTCTAGTAGACAAGCACAAGTACAGGCAAGTTCATCAAAAGCGTCACAACCTCGCAACTATGTTTGTTAGCTCTCTGCCAAATCATAACCGGGATCCTGCGACTTGCACAATGGAGGGGTTCCAATTGTACAATCACACAATGTAACAACGTTATGCCAGTATTATTACTGTGGTTATGTTAAGGATTACATATAAGTTACGGTTTTGGATTATGTTATTAACTTCATTAAAGGTAATTAAACGTCGCCGTGCTTTGGAAGGCACTGTGTGTGTATGGCATACTAACTCAACGGTACTATATTACATAACAAATACGTATATAGATGCACGACCCAGGACAATTTCAAAAGGCCATTTTCCAAATTGCCCTGACCGGGGGGGATCGAACCCAGGACCTCTGAGTTGCGGACTAGCATGGTTACCACTTCGCCACGGAGGACGTCTTAATGCTCATAGACATTTGTTATCTAGAGCGTAAGATTTGCCCCAAATAAGAATAAACAAACCTACTCGTATGTACAAAAAGAAATTCAACCACAATTGACATTTCACACACCATTCGTTTGGGTTAGGGTCACGGGGTCAAGTAAGACCCCTGTAGCCAAAATCTTTGATCTATACACGATATTTTTTCCCCATGCGCATCAGGGTGAAAAATGTCCAAATTGGTGGCTGGATTCCCTCTAATATTGAGGAATTCAGCGATGGCTGATCCATGCGTTATAGATACAGATCTGTGGATAAAACACAAGGACGCAAGTTAGTACTAAATCTAAATTAGCGAAAAAGGGACGAGGACAAAAAAAATTCTTGGCTTATTAGTTAGATTAATCAAAAGTATGGTGAACATATGTTTTATTTTCTCTCATTAGCAAATAATAACGAAAATACAGCGCATTTAAATTTCGCGTGATGTCACGATTGGCTATGATTTTTAACCAACGATGACGTAAATCACCCCCACTCCGAAACTTCGATCCGTATCTTCGTGACTTTTGACTATTTTGCTAAACGAAAAAATATGTGTCCTTTATTTTTGGATAATCTAGTTGACGGACTAAATAAAATAACATATTTTTGACCCAGTCCACATCCCTATTGCCCCGTTCAATATCCGGGAAAATAACAAGTGCAAAAAAAAACGTTGCAAACGAAACATTCTTATCTCCATCGAAAAAACGGCATAAATAACGGGTGAAGATTTAACTCAAAGAAAGCGAAAAATAATTGCATCGCAAAAAATACCCTTGTCCGAAGACAATTTATACTACCTAATCTGAGGGCCGTTAGACTAAGTAAGTAATTAGTGGGGCTGAAAAACACTTAAATTTGCCGGATAATGTGTTTTTGCGACACTCTTAATGACCCTGTAGGTGAAAAGGGTGCGAACGCAAGCAAATAAACATCTTTTGCGGACTCGTTTAGAGCGGCTCGGGGCGGTTTGAACCGGTTCGGTCCGGGTGAAGCCGGATTGTTTGACCACGCGCGATTTTATTGCATTATTTCTGTTTAGTTCCATGGGGAAAATAATAATAGGATTGGAGCGTTGGCTGCGAGCGGCGAATACCAATGTTACGAGATTAAAGCAGAGTTCTATGCCGGAGAAATTGGTCGTAATAATAGAATTGAGGTTTTCTTCTGGTCCTCCTCAGTTTAAGTTGCATCTGTACCATACCAGTATTGACTTGATGCCGCTTTCTAGGTTTCCATTCTAGAGACCAATCCGGCGGCTGATGTGTATACCGAACTCGCGAATGAAGGGTTCCGTACCTTTATCTATACAAAATTACTTTTGTTGTTTGGAAGCCCCACTTAAATATTTATTTTATTCTGTTAGTATTGGCTGTTATGTTATAACAGCAACAGAAATACATCATTTGTGATAAGTTCCGAGCACAGGATTATAGTATACTTTTCTTGGTGCCTATGAAAGTTGAATGTCCTCTTTGAACTGTATAAGCTAGGTATTCAGAGAGATTTTCCTACTCTCGCGGAGCGGCTCGCCGAGACGTGGTTTGGAGTGTGAGTTTCAACTACAAAAGTCTACTTCCTGGCCGAAGTCAACATGCATTTGTAATATCACTATATTGATATTTACCAGCGTCCACAGCCGGTAGGGTACGGGCGTCTGTCCGGCCGAAACGCTCTGGGGTTTGGAGTGCTAATTTCACGTACAAAAGCCTGTGTGCTTTCTGGAAAAAATCGACAGGCTTATGGAATGGCCCAACAGAGAATATTAAATATAAGGCTAGGAGTATGGTCCAGTGAATTTAAAAATAAATTATTTTAACATGGATCATAGACAAAACAATTTAAAGTACCTACTTAGTCTCAAAGCGAAGTCCAAATATCTGCCGAAACAAAACTTATAATAGCTGTTCTCAAAATTCCGAAAGCAAAGTTTGCAATAAAAATAATTGAGAATCTTAATTACTTACTCTTTGTTCACGATTAAATACTTTGTGTTAGTGGCGTATTGGACCTACGGCCAAGAGGACCCGACCCGGGGCAGTATGATTTAAGGGTCACTAAAGGCCATCCCACCAGGAAAATTCTAATAACAGGATGGTTGCGTCTCTCCCAATTGGAATACAAATGCATCAAATTGCTGTTGCTGTTTATTACATTTTCGTTAAAAGCAGCCGTTACTTCAATAAAACGAAGATTTGTGTGCACAAAATGTGACATAATTGAACAATTGGACACAAAAAGTTGCTTTTTTCTTTTTCTTCCTCTTAATCACTAACCGGTCCCATGTATACAGTCGAAGCAGACGAAATTCAACCTTTTGCATTTACATAATGTTTCAGTACAATGAAACAGAAACTGACAACAAGAACTGAAACAGGTCAAAAATTGCCAGATACATCAGGCAATTTTTGACCTGGAGAAATCAGTTGTTAAACGTGATCGTTATTTGTACTACCTATATCACATTGGAGCCGAATGTTGTTTTTGAAGATTAACTCAAACTCCAAGACTGCATGAAGCTGTTTGAGGATGTGCTGTGTTTTATTTAACATAACAGGGTATCGTAGGTATATTTTTTATATTATAATAATTTAATTGGTTTTACTAACTTTAACTAACTTTATATCAAAAGCAATTTAATGTGGTTACTATGGTTAAAATTTACCTACGGTTAACAACGAATGCCTCTTCTTTATATAGAGATGGTATATAAGTCTAGTGAAACCTGTTTATTGTCATATTCTAGCTCATCTTCGGTCAATGTCAATAAAATCTCGGCCATAGGCCCGGGGCACCATCAGTAAAAATACGACTTAGAGTTATGAATAATTCGAAACAAATTAATTAATTACTTTGGACTTGAAAGGTGTTGAGGAATTGTTTCCTAACTATGTTGAGTGGGAACCGATGCAGCCTTGCTGAGTAGAATTTAGAAACACAGATTGTTCCTTAGAATTTAGACATTGTTCTCTTTAGATATGCTCTTGATCCTTTGAACAAAACTATTTCTTATTATATTTTAAGTATAAGTTTGAATTTAAAGCTTTTAGTTTAATTAGTTATATGTTTTTGTTATTTAGTTTGATTTGTCTGTTATAATTCTCGTTAATTAATAATTTTATAAATCTTTTTAATAAACAAGTTTCTTGACATAATTTATATATATAACTTTCAGAGAATTTATTGGATTTTTTTTAACTTAAATTTAAAATATACAAACTTATTAAAATAATTAAAATTAAAACTAAAAATTACAAATTATGTAGTCCCACTAAAATATTACCCCTCGGCAACGTGGCCAGAAGGCTGGCAGGCAAATTAAAAATCCCCGACTTTATTTAGTGATGAGTAGCGAAACTACATATTCCAATTGAGAGGTTAGGTGGTATGGTTGTACAGTGCACTTTGTCTTTGTTGACTTTGCCTAAAACTATGATTTTGACAAAAAAAAACTTTGACCTTACAGATACGATAATTTATATAGAGTAAATTATTATACGTAAAAAATCCCTTAAAAACAACAAAATATTAAAGTACTGTCCTAAAATATCTCCCAAAACTTGGACCGTTAATAAAGCAGGCTGAAAAAAGTTTAAACGACCTCTCTAATGAAGGGATTTCTCTCAAAGGCTTATTATTGTGATAATTACAGGAATAATTTATTCCGCCAACTCTTGGCCGGTAAATAAGTTTAGATCCGAGTCTGGAGATACTCTGGTTTGTGGCGCTAATAGTCTTTGGGAGTTGTTAAGCGGATTGTCATCGCTTCCCTTGGGTTTGAAAATTATCTTTGATTTATTCATCGTTGTCGATAGTTTGCTCTTCTCAGATGGATTTACTTGTGGCTTGGCACTGAGTAAGTTAATCAAACTTTACTGTATCTATGAATGTTTATTGTTTATTCTTCCTCCATGGTGGTAAATAAAATTTATGTTAACCAGCTGCTTCTGTTTTGTTGCAGGCTGTTAATGTCGAGCGAAAATGTGAATAAAGCTAGCAACCCTTCACTGTTTTGATTCCTTTTTTATCTACTTGCCCACCATCGCGATTAAAGTGACCTTTGGTTCTTACGGCCCTAGGCTCTATTTGCTTTGTCTAAATGCTCTGTCTGCCTCATTAGCGATGAAGACGTGATAGTGCTTAATTAAGTCGCCGTGTGATGACGGCCGATACATCCTTGCCTTTTACCCTTAACTTTAAAAAGAGAAGAAGTAGATTGTAATAGATAAATATATGACGCGACTAAAACATTCTGATTTTCAATGGACCATATTTCAATGTTTCAATTCCTGGAATCATAAGGTCTGAATCCCAGTAGTCGTAAAATTACCCTTTAGTAGTAATTTCCATCCTGTTTAAATAAGAAAGTTAATTAAGACTCTATACACACGTCCTCTAAAAACGATTTTAATGTAAGTAATATACTCAAAACGGTTGTTACAGTATATGATCAAGAGTTAACCAACCGTAGTATCGCTTTACCTCTCCTAACTGCCCAACGTAACAATAACAACCCTTACATTCCACCCTTAACCCGAAATCAAGTAATACGTATATTACGTAAATCGCTCAAAGAAAGTCTATTCTCCCAAATCTCCAAAGATTTCATTCATAGGAAAATCCAAAATCCCATTCGCTTGGATTACTTAATGCTTATATTTTTTTTTATTGGAAATGGTTTATTAAGAATTTTCTTTGAACGCACCTGCTGTCGGATTTCAGCAATTCAAAACATTCAATTTGGAGGCTGGCAAAAAAGTCGGATGGCGCAAATTAAAGAGATTGCAAATGATACGCAAGTTACGGACAACGTAAGACACTCTTGCAAAATGCAGGGAGGCCTTTGCCCAGCAGTGGGACCGTGGTAGCTGGAAATGTAAAGTAAAACATAAAGCTTAAAGGAATATTTTTAAATTATTAGTTACTTCCTGCGCCCCTCGGTGTTATCCGCGCCAAAAGTAGCCTATATGTTAATCCAGGGTGACAGTTTCCTGCATATCAAAATTGCTAAAGCCGTTTGCGCATGAAGAAGTAACAAACACACACACAAACTTTCGCCTTTATAATATTAGTGTATGATTACTTCCTAGATGCGACTAGTTGAAAATAATTAAATTTTAGTCTCTTTGTTGCTTACAATGATGAATACAGTGACTGTAATTTGTACTGATTACAATACAAAATATTTATTGATTTTGTAATATTTCTGGCTAATAATGATTTCTGATTACTGACAAGTTTATTTGCTAGGCAAATTAAAAACCCCCGATTGTCAAGAACGTCATCTGGTGATGAGTAGCGGAACTACTGACACTTAATATTCGAAGCGCTATCTATTATTACTCACTATCATCGTAGCTAAGAAAATAAAACATAAATAAACCGCATAGAAATCGGTTCATCCGTTCGAGCGTTACGATGCCACAGACTGACAGACAGACCAACTGACATTAGCGTTAAACTTATAACACCCCTCTTTTTTTTGTAAGGGGTTAAAAAAATAATATATGATTCTCCACTTCTGCACCTTCGATAAGGGTCGGTCGCCGCGCCGCAAAGAAAAATGAAATGAATATCCGGCGAGGTCGGCTGTTTTTGACTAGTATTGGCTTCTGTGGCTTTGTCCGCGTTGGCTGACTTCAAAAGGGATAATGTCTGGAGTTCTGGACGGGTTTAATTAGTGGTGGACTTTCTGTGGCAGATGTTCACCATTTTTGTTTTGTCTGTCATAGCAAATGTAAGAACCGAAAGGTGCCACCTACTCTACTTATGGGTACACTGCATGGGCGAACCCAACTCGCACTTGGCCGGTTTACTTTTACCATTTTTTTCTGATTTTTTGTTGGTTGAAAAGGCAACTTTTTGCTTTTTTTCCCAAAAAAACGATTTTTTTCTTTTTGAATTTTTAACTTTAGTGAAGTGTTGAGAGAAATTTTGATACCAAAGAATAGGTACGTAAGTTTAGAGTAATAAAACCGTACTTAGTACCTACCTACAACGAAGATAGACTTTTGACAAATAAATCATGTAAATACCCACATATTTACCCAAACTGTGGCCTTAAACTACTAAAACTACGCAACCGAAATTCGTCAAACTAGTTTAAACCGGCCAGAACCGGATACGGGCGAAGTAATAATGAGGGAATCGCGGGCTCCACTCAGTTATCCCTTCTTTATTAGATTGCTCGAATTCACGCCGGTCTTAATTAATGACAACTTATGTTAGGACGGAAACTAAATGTGTTTCTGGGTATATTCGTTTTTACAACTTATTTACTGTTGAAAACCGTACTATAAGTTACTATGTTTTGATTTATTAGGGGTATGTATGTCCCTTCCACGTTGTATAGTATTACAAAATATACTAAAACTAAGGGTGAATTCAGTCCATGATTCGACATGTGTTTCTTGGGGAGACGTATGTCAAAATATGAAAAGTAATTTTTGGCTTTTCATACAAATTCATATCAGTTGATCGGTCAACTTGTATGGGAGGCCAAAAATTACTTTTTATATTTCGATACCTGTTCCTTGAGGAAAGTTGTTCAGTTTCTTGGACTGAATTCAGCCTTAAAATGTATATTTTGTTAGCCCTTATATTTTCTTTGACGGAGTTACGGGTTACGGTACACAAGAGGACATATCTCTCCATCCATCGGTTGTCTGGAAGAGATCGCTCTAAACGATAAGACCGCCCATTGTACCTAATTTATTTTTTGTATAAGTATTTTCTATTGTATATATTTTTTTCTTGTGTATTGGTGCAATAAAGAGTTTTCATTCATTCATTCATTCATTCATTCATTCATATCTGGACCTGGTTTAATGGTCCAAGACCCCCGACAAAAAAGGGTGTTATAAGTTTGACGCTAGTGTCTGTCTGTTTGTCTGTGGCATCGTAGCGCTCGAACGAATGAACCCCTTTCGATGCACATTTTTTACATGAAAGTAACTTGTAAAATCCACAGGTGATTAAATTTGGAAAAAGTGTGTGCGAATAACAAAAAACAATTTCCGAACGGACTTACTGTGTTGTGTGAGGTAATGTTGAGTGTGAAAAAAAACTATAATAATAAAGAAAAATTCAAAAAAATTAATCCCGAAACATTAAATCATATATTTTTATTACATTAAATACTTAGTTAAATCCGGCCACATCCGGTTAACTCCGGTTCAAACCAGTCAGCTAAATGAAGGTTGCGTAGGACTAACTGAAAGTTATATAAACTTGCGTGGGCGCTGCGCAATCAGCAATAATGAAAACAAATAGCAGGCTATTTTGAAAGCTATTTGTAAATTGACCATGGACGAATATAAACTTTACACGAATTTATAGTTTTGTTTGGTCACAGAAAATAGGCTCTTGTTGTTAGGTAGTAATGGTGAAACTGGATTGAAACGTGGAAGTTATCTTATCAAAAACTTATTGGCAAACTTAGCTAAGTTTACCTATTATTTGTAAAGAGCTGTTTAAATAAAGTATAACCTACTTCCTACTAATATTATACATGCGAAAGTGAGTTTGTATATTTGTTTGTTTGTTACCACTTCATGCTTCAACCACTGAACTCATTTAGATGTTTGATATAGATATAGTTTGAGACTCGGGGAAGGACATAGGGTACTCTTTATCCCGAAATTCCCACGGCAAGCGAAGCCCGCGGGTACGGCTAGTAAAGTACCTATATCTTATCCTACTAATATTATAAATGCGAAAGTGAGTTTGAATATTGTTTGTTACCAATTCATGCTTCAACCACTGAACCCATTTAGATTAAATTTGATATGGACATAGTTTGATACGCAAGGAACGACATAGAATAGTTTTATCCCAAAATTTCCACGGGAAGCGAGGCCCATGGGTATAGCTAGTATTATATAGTCTTCCCTATCGTTTTCTATAACGGCGACCTTGGACAAGAATATCATTGGTGTGGAGCGTTGTTTTTAGCTTTAGCCCTAATGTGGCTCGCTAGACCAAATTTTGTTTTAACCCTTTAACCGCGAGCGTCGCATATATGTGACAAACATTGTCGGGCCCATTCCGCGAAGGTCGCATATTTGCGACGAAAAAAAAATGCTCGTATGGCACATAACTTACGTATCCATATCCGTTTTTGGTTGTAGATAGGTATGTTAGATTTACCATGTCTCGCGCTGGGGGCACGACAACAGATATAAAGTCTCGCGGTGAAAGGGTTAAATACCCTTTTACACGGCTGATAGTACAGTTGGCCGCAGCGTTGCCAGCTCGTGAATCATGAAAGGCGAGAAGCTTTGTTGAAAAATGTCAAATTTTGGCAGGAAAGGGCGAAATTGAAAAAAAAATCTTGAGAAGTGTCAAGAGACCCGGATGGAACGAAGTTAGAGAGAGAGAGAGAGAGACAGACAGACAGAGAAACACGCGCACGCCGCACGGCTTACAACTATAGCAAAAAGTGTCGTTACAACTTTTGGTCTTAATTTTTTCCGTCTAGCACCCTTTCGCAACGCGCCATAAGGAAGTTCGTTCCAAAAACCCTTATTTTACTAAATAGTGGTGAGGAACCAGTTCTTTTGTATGGTTTGAGGTTTCGTCGCTTTTATTCATCATACATAACATAACACTTTACTTACATCGTGAAGATACTTCCGTCAGCTGCTCCTCTGACACACAGCAAACCCAGCTACCTAGATATGTTCGAAATTTACTTAAATCATATTTTATTAGGATACCTTAGTAAACAAGGAAACCTTGTAGTTTCGACAATGACAGTCTGTGTGTTTTTTATGAAATGTAAATAATATTTTTAATATTATAATAGCGGGGACACAAAAAGGCCGATAGCTGCCAATTGGCGACATAATTTCAAAAAGGCCGATAATCGGTCGCTTCGGGCCGAACTGGCAGCTCTGGTTGGCCGTGTGAGTTGTACGTGTACGACTGTACGTACGTGCAGGAGGGCTTAGGTTTCTCTTCGTCAAGTTGACTTAAGCGATTTTCTTTAAACCGTTGAACTTGCTTATGGATGGTAGATCGTCAAGATGACCTTTTTGTAACAATAGCTCCTCCCAACATTCAGGGTCTATGACACAAGAGTTGAGAAGTCTTTTAAATACTTCCTTATAGCGCAGATGCTGACCATCTGCTTCCGTTTACCCTCTTTGCTAATACAGAAACATCATCATCATCACCATCATATCAGGGTGGGCATCTTGGGTGTTAAGTGTGTAGCTTTTTAATGTCTGTATTATAAAGAAACCACGCCTCTGCGTCGTAAAGGTCAGGCAAGTTAATACTTTATAGACATTAATCTTTGTCTCCTTCCAGCTTCAGATCTTGGGACTTCCAGAGATGACAGATTTTAAATTTATTTGTAATTAATTATTGTATTGATTCAAACTTTATTTTAAATTAACCTAATTAACATCATATATAAATATTACAATACAATCCGATAACTACTCAAGACCCATTTCCCAACTCGCCTATCCTTCGGAACGCTTCCGTGGTCGTCGTATAAAAATTTACGTCCATATTCTGATAAACGCCCTCTTCATGTGCATACAATAAAAGGAATTTAAATAATATCGTACATATCCGTAAATTCGTATGGAATTTCCGGCCTTTGACTTTTCATATAAAAACTGGATTATTATTCGGAAACAGGGGTGGTTTTATTCAGCGGATCCCAAAAGCGGGTGTTTGCTTAAATTCATAATTTTAATTCGAGCTGTGCAAACGGGAACAACGAATATTGAGACTAATGCGTAGGGTTGGCACTCGTGGCTTTGGTAATCATTCTACTAATTACATGAGGTGCTCGGTGGCCCGGCAGGAGTTTAGTTGGCATTTATGCAAGTAAAACGATAACGGGCGTGGTCCTTACTTAAACGGGTGACATGTGGAATAAAATTTTTCTCGACCTTCTTCGTGCTTCGGAAGGCACGTACAGTAGGTCCCGGCATTGTATGGCAGTTGTTAAGCTATGTCTAAAGATGCCTTTAGGTAGCTTGAAAAATCTGACACAAGTATTGGTCACTTGCACAAACGAAAAACAAATAACTTATTTCTTATATTTTTTGTGGCAGGATACTTTTTCTTTTGAAGTCTACAATTTAAAGACTAATAGAATGCTTGTAAACTCAATAAGGCTTTGCCAGACGTCAACCCTCCTTCAAAGTCGAAGTCAAAATAGTATTTTAACTCTCATTGAAGGCCATTTTTTAAAACGAGTATTCGTGCTAAAGAATCAAATTACTTGGAAGTTCTGGTCACACCAGTGAAAGAAGATGGAAAAATTGCAAAAGAAGTCAAAAAATAAAGAAAAAGTCAAAGACCATTTATTTGTCTTTGGATATTTGTATCACTTGATTTCGTGAGTTCATCCAGCAGGATCCCCCACTCTAATCTCTCAGGGGATTCCCCTTAAAAAAAAGTAAAAGGAAAAACAATATCACACCGTGTATTTGCAGTATTTGACAGGCAACCCTACGCAGATATAATACCAACATTTGCAATTATTCCGTGCGGCGAGGACGCGCGACTGCGTGCGGCGGCACAGCTTGCAAGCTATAAATACCGTAGTTTAGCTAGATGCACCATACTCAGAACCATAATGATATTGGTACACGGTATATGAGTACCGTGTAGTTTCCAGTAGAATAGAATAAGACCACTCTAAGTCTTCCCGTGGATGTCGTAGAAGGGGACTTAGGAAATACAAGCTAAACAAAGCTTATAAACATCGATGAGACCTCTCCAACCCGTCTGGCCAGCGTGGCCAAATCTGTTTACTCTGGCCAAGTATGGCTTTAGTAGTACAGAGAGGGTCGTGCTCCTGCAGTGGAGATAAAAAAAGACCAATGATGATGATCATGACATGAGTGCCATGGACAATATATGTACATTGTACATCTGTTTTCTTCCAAAAAGTGATTCCAACGTGCGTCTCACAGAGTCACAGCCGTGCCTATATCGCTTGAGCACGCTTTGTTAATAAGAAACTGAACACTGCAAAACCTTTTTAGAGTTCTCTAGTAAACAAGGAACCCTTATAGTTTCGTCATTCCTGTCTGTCTGTCCGTCCGGTTTTACTCAGAGACGATAAGTACTAGAAAGCTGTGATTTGGCATGTACCTATATTAATCATCTGTTCTGTTCTGAGTCCGCCCAGCTAGCAGTTACGCTGCAAGAGCTTATAAATGAGGGGTACCTTGGTAAGTGCATCATCACGCTCGCAAACCAAAACTGGTTTATTGGTGATTGATTATTGTCTTGGCGATGTCGGTGTCGGAGGTCTTGGTCTTTTGCGACGTCTATTTCTTCAAAGTATCGATTGTAGGCCATCTCGGGCGGTCGGTTGGTTTGGTGTGTCTTCTTCTGATTCTATGTCAGTTTCTGTGTCCGTTTCTGATATTTCATAGATTTTTTATCCGCTTCTTTTTTACGAGGGTTCGATTTTCTGCAATTTCCATCCATTCTGCTTGGGTATGTAACTTATATTAATCATGTGGAAAAAGTGTTAAAGTATGAGTCATTTTTTTCCTCGACCTACCCGTCATGTGGGTCCGTATCTACGTGTTTTCATTTTCACAAAACTCTCATAATGTTTTTATCTGAAGTCAAAAAGGCAACCTTTCATGATTTCCAGTTGTTTGCTGTTAAATAGGTCTTTAAAATATGAGCTTGTAAACACCATTTTTCGACTAAGCGATATAGCTCAAATTTTTGTTACAGTCAAGTGTCTCCCCCCTCTATCTCTTAAATAGTAATATATGGACAAACAAAGGTTTACAAATTGAAAAGTTATAGTTATAGGCAGATACAATTTCCGGATTCAATGAATTTAAGGGCTAAGTTCTAAAATTTTAAATACTTCTTTTTTCTGTATAATCAGTTTTATAATTAAGCGTCAATGTATTCTGGCAGCATGCAGCATACTTCGCCCAATTGGAACTTAAAGCTTCAGTAAGTTGCTAAGTAATTCTAAAGTACGTACGTGCGCGTTCTGTATTAAGTTTCCAGCTTAGGGCGCGTTCGTACAGACTGATTCTTTTAGAATTTCAATACGGCATTTTACTTAATTATTTTATTATTCATATCAATATAATCTGAAATATAATCCATAAGTAATATAATCCGAAACCGAAAACAAAAAGGTATTTTTTTAATCTGTCCAAAAATAAGTAAGTTATATGAAGCCTTTAAAATCTGATGAAAAGACAAACTGTCAAGTAACAGAAAAAGAAGAAGATATCTAATATAAGTTTTAATTTTATGGATTTTATCTAAAATAAGAGTCTAGATTTCCTCGTCGTTTTATCACTGAGTTTCATCGACCACCTTCCGTCTTTGTGTTCACAGTGTTCGTGACCAGGCCCCAGACATCGTCTACCATAAAGTGTCCGTCAAGACAAATCAAACGAGTTTTGTAACTGAGTTCTGTCGAATATCTTACGGCTCCATTATCTGAATAGCTCATTGATTCCATACTATTATATTGTCATCCAACTTTCATAAGTATGCAATATTTCAGCTCAGTCGGTTGAGGATAACTGGTTGCAAATTGAGTTACAAGAATTGACCTAAACAAACATACTTACACTGAGAAAAAAGAATGGTTGCTAGGAGCAAAACTTGTGCTACACGTGTCTCTTGAAGTCAGGGCTACTAATAGTTAATTGTGTTTTAATTAAAATTCCATGGTTCTTCTAACCAGAACATAAGTTTGGTATTTACTTACCAAATTGAAGAAGCAAAACTGGTTTAGGTATTTCTTTCTCAATGTAACATACATTGCAGTTTAAATAAAAGCTGTAAAATGGAATAGAATTTATTGGTATGATAAGCGATATTTGATCATCATCATCATCATCATCAGGTCTTTTTGTCTCCACTGCAGGAGCACGACCCTCTATGTAAAGTACCAGAGCTATACTTGGACAGCAGCCAGGGGACTTTGGCCTACACTCTCCTCGCTGGCTAGACGGGTTGGAGAGGTCTCATTGATGTTTATAAGCTTTGTTTAGCTTGTATTCACTAAGTCGCCTTCTACAACATCTGTACGCGATCGATATGTGATTATTATGATCAAAAAGTCCGCATCTATCATTAGTTCGACGGCCTACCTGTATGAACGAGCCTTAAGTCAGAAGTTTAAACTGTCTCGTAGCGTATTAGGTTAGGGTATTCTAATATTATTAAATACAATGTTTGCAAAGTTCCGTGCTTCGTCCCGGATCTGGCTGCGAGGTTATGTTATTATGGTAATGGAGCTGTTGTGATATTCTGCTGGCTGTACATTACGCCTTCGAGTAAGTTACATAAACAACGTGGAAGGGACATCCTGCTTATATTATAAACGCGAACGTTTGTAAGTATGGATGGATGTTTGTTACTCTTTCACGCGCAAAAGGCTGGACCAATATTGATAACATATGGTACGTAGAGGCTGACAGCTTGGATTAACACATAGGCTACTTTAGGCGCGGGTAACACTGCGAAGGCTAATTTAAATCTAGACTATAGTATAATAAAATTATATAACAGTCAAGAAACAAAAAGAAATTGAACATTTCCATACACATAAAGCACCCATATTGTTTTGTTTAAAAAAGTATTCAAATTTCACAAACATACAGAGCTTTGAATTTCCGGATTTTCCAGGGTGATTAACGTTAAAAATCGTCACTGATCCTGACGTCATGCGAAAATGAAATGCGCTGTCTCAATCAAAATGAAATCTTCATCATTATTTGCTAATCAGAGAAAAGAAGAAATACGTATACCATTATTTTTAATTCTATCCAAAGAGCCAAAAAAAATTACTCCACATCCCTATTTTTTTTGTATATTATGTCAAAAGCCTTAAAATAAATGTACGATAAATAATACGAGTATTTCCTTGAACGTACGCCGCCATTTCCGTGGCCTCGTTTCCAGTACACAGCGGTGCCAGGGGACTGTTTCGCGAGATTAGAAACGAGGTGAGCGGTGTGTGAGAATTCAATAAATATGTAGTATTGTATAAGGCAGTGCGTTTATTTTATCATTTTTCTGCTCGCCAGTGTTGGGAATATCTGTTTTGAGAAGTCTGTAATGTTTCCAGAAAATCTATCCAACACCCACTGAACATGAGCATGATATGGAATTGTATTGTTGTCTGTATTTTATCGATCGCAATATACTATACAAGCATAATTGACTAGATAATATTTGATATTTGCATCTTTTACAGCATAAAATTCCTCTGATTGTAACTGTTTATGTACAATTTTGTATAACAACAGTAAAATGCCTATGCTAATATGTATCTAGTCTTTTTATAGCTATATTTAGCAAACCTCGCGTTAAGTTAATAAGCAGAGCATTGAGGTATGCTCTACTCTCAACATAAGGGTCAAGCATTTTTCTGGACTAAAACTCATCATCATTTCAGCCGCATAACGTCCACTGCTGGACATAGGCCTCGCCCAAAGATTTCCAAAATGACCGATCAAGAGCGGCCTGCATCCAGCGCTTTCCAGCGACTCTGGTCAGGTCATCTGACCACCTTGTAGGTGGGTGCCCTACGCTTCACTTGCCAGTACGCGGTCGCCATTCAAGAATCTTTTTGCCCCATCGGCCATCGGTTCGTCGCGCTATGTGTCCCGCCCACTGTCACTTCAACGAGCTTATCCACTGGGCTATATCAGTGACTTTTGTTTTCTTACGGATTTCCTCATTTCTGATTCGATCACGTACCTAGGAAGACATCGAGCACAGCCCTCTCCATAGCGCGTTGAGCGACCTTGAGCCTTCTTATGAGACCCATATATATGGACTTAAACTGTCTCTATTATAATACTCATATTGCATTTTTTATATTAAACTTTTACAATAATATATGTGCATATGACTACAGGCCGGCATTTCTATCGTACCGGTACCGTACATCATTCTGTATGTAGATCATTAGTGCCAAACGAAAAAGTTTAACTGATATAATAAATAAATCTAAGAAATATTACGACATTTCCGTGGCCTCGTTTCCAGTACACAGCGGCGCCAGGGGACTGCCTCGCGAGATTAGAAACGAGGCGAGCGGTGTGTGAGAATTCAATATATATGTAGTATTAGAGTCTGTTCAGACAAAAAGGAGCGTAGAAAAGATTTTAGTGTCACTCGAAATTAACTTTAAACATTTAATTAATTAATTACCATACAACGTGGCAATGCTGCTAGCCTTTTGAGCACATTGCCGAGGGGTAACATTTTAGTGGGACTACATGATTTGTAATTCTTTTTTAGTTTTAGTTCTTATTTATTTTTAATTTAAATTCAAGTTAGTACAGGATACTTTAAACTATTAGCATAAACTGCAAAAGACCGCGCGAGTATTTTGACATGTTTAAAGATCATATTATCGTAGCCCAAAGTGTATAAAACTTTGAGCTACGATAATATGATCTTATTTTCAATTGTGTAGTAAATTGCTTAGGCATTTTTTCTCTCTGTCCGACTGACCCTAAGGCGGTGCGTTTATTTTATAATTTTTCTGCTCGCCAGTGTGGGAAATGCCGGTCTTGAGTAATGTTATGATAGCTGGGGTGAATGTTGAGGTTGGGATGAATAAAGATGAGGATATTGAGAGTTATGGCTACATCGGAGTTTATTTTAGAAGGTTAAAAACACGAAAATTGTTTTATTTAATTTGAACGATGAAACAGACTTTTGACTACTACCTTAGTTTTCAATTTTATTAACGTTTTATTAAGGGAATATTATTGTATCGGGTCTAGTAGTTCCCGCATTTAAAACAAATTATTTGAAAGGAAAGAGAGACATCTTTTAAAATTTTGTCTTAACCAAGCCCTAGATAACCTTCTAAACTATTTTATGAACTACTGTTTACAGTGTAAAGTAAGAACGTAAAGCTATTCTTTGCACTTTTGCGAAAAACAGCCACTTTTGGTAAACAGTAGCTTGGTCAAGACAACATTCAAAATGATATCTCCGTTTCCTTTCAAAAAAATTATTTCAAATGCGTGCAAAATCCCGAAAAAATCATGTATCCCTTAAAGTGCGAGTCTCCAGTAAAATAAAGAGAATTGTTCCACAAAAAAGAGAAATATCACAACTATCACTATCACAAGATTTTATCATAATAAAATTAAGAACATTTCAGCATTTAAAAACCCCAAGGGAAACCATGATGTTTAACTAAATAATTTATGAATACAAAATATTTATCCAAGTTTTTCACCCGTTTTGTTTTGCCGGAACCGATTTTTGTTATTAAAACAAAAGTGTATAAAATTAACTCGATCTCGATAAGGAAAAAACAATTTTCCGATATCCGAGATGTTTAAGATTCTTTTTTCGTTGTTTTTCAATCAACGAGTTGAATTTGTCTGTATTGATTACATTATTGGAAATTAAATTTATTTTCTTTCAGCACTTCATTTACTCGCAAACAATAACAAAATTAAAATATAATTCTCCTTTTACAAGCTTTTATTTATTTGCAATGTATCTTGTGTATATGTTTGACGCTAAAAGTGGCTTTTGGGTCTTGCGGCCCTGGCTCTGCATAGAACCACAAGACCCAAAATGCTCTGTCTGCCCCATTAGGAAAGACGTGATAGTATGTATGTATGTTTGTATAGATCAAATCTTGGAATTCAATTTTCAAGCATTTATCAACCGATTGAGCTAAAATTTTGCATACTTGTGTAAGTCGGATGACAATACAATAATGGAGTTAATAAGCTGTTCTGATGATGACTCCTTAAGATATAGGTACCCCAGAACTTAGTTATAAAACAACATATAACCTCATCAAGTAGAACTCGTTTGAGATGAAGATATAAGAAGAAGAAGATGAAGAGATATGGTCTGGAGCCTGATGACGGAGACAATAGATAGTTGATGGAACTCTAATAAGTACTAATACCTAGTATATATTCTGTGCTACTACTAATTATAAGCACGTTTTGACCTCACAATAAAAGCTTGTACAAAAATGTTATTTTTTCAAAAATCTTTTTTAGTATAACAACCAATATGGCCACACTAGCTTGACTTTTTGAACTGCACGGTGGCAGTCGTGTGGTGAAAGCCCAGTAGATTAAGATTTGTCACTACTTCTATCCTACCCCATGGCCCATGGGTGTCGTAAGAGGCGACTAAGGAAATGTAGGTAACAGAATGACAGCAGTGTCTAGTGCGTCAGCATCATGTTTATGGCTTGCATTGCATTATGTAACTAGTGCTAGTACATGCTATAAGAATATTTCGATAAGTAATTCGATTAGCCGCCACTAGATGTCATATTGTACGCACACTATTTAAACGAATTTTTGGAATTTCCGTCGTCTGTTTCAACGCGCTTTAGCTATAAGTAGCCACCACAAAATAAATAGATAGATAAGAATTTTTCAACACACTTGCTCATAAAGTGGCTCTATGGTCACCGCAATTAGGCACATAATGACACCCATAATCAAACTGTGACTTTTTCATTGCTATAACTCACTAGTGAGTTATAGACTTTTTTTAAATTTTATTGGTTGAGTTGCTTTGTTCTTATTAAAAAAGTTTTTATTCAAAAAAAGATCGTTTTCAATAGAACAAACCAATTAATGTTCCTATTGCTTGCTCATTTTATGCAACTTCTTATTTAAATAGATAATTTTAACTCGTACGTATTTAATAAATAAAACTTTCAGTCAGGTATAACTTTTGTTTTCTCTGTAATAAAAGAAAACTTTAAATTCCCCATTTTGTATGTGGCAGAATAGGCGCAAATATTATGCGCGAAAAAAAAAACTTAATTTTTCCCACCATAGCGAAACATTTTTTACAACTCGTTTTCACTGTTGAAATTATAGTTATTTATTAATTAAAATGTTTACAAGTACTAGTTACGAAGAAAATGATTTATGTTGTACACCGCCCTATATAAAATGTGAAGCCCTTAACGTTGTAGAAAGTTTATTACCTGAAAACTCCAAGGAAAAATATCTATCAGCGTACCAAAATTTCATAAAATGACAAAACAGCAAGAATACGCATTCTTTTTCAGAAAATGTGTTCATAGCGTACTTTAAAGAATTATCTTCTAAGTACAAACCTAGCTCTTTGTGGTGTTTATACTCAATGTTAAAAAGTACAGTCCGAACAAAGAATGGAGTGGACTTAAAAACATACTCTAATTTGTAAGCTTACCTAAAGAGACTATCCGATGGATTTAGAAGCAAGAAATAAAAGGTTTAATCGTCTGACGATATTGAAAAATTTATAAAAGATTCCTGCTGCTACTTACACGAATAATGAGCCATCTCAAATTACAATAGAACATGAAGTATTTCAATAAATAATCTATCTGTTGAGACCGCTATGTCATCAAAAACAGTTAATTATAATTTTACTAACTGCATATTTACTAATTGTTTCTCTAAATAAACTTTTTATTTACTAAATAAAATGAGTTTTTATTGTTATTTTATTCACAAGTGTGTTGAAAAACGTCGTATGATACACGTGTGTATTGATGATTACCGTCCTTGGCTCTCTTAAGACCCTCGCCTACGGCTCGGGTCTCAATTGCGCCGCGGCGGTAATCACCAATGTTACACACTAGTACCATAATGTAGTATTCCCTCCTTCTCTCGAGCATTTATTTTACATCTATGTATACTCCCATTTACCGTGATTACCAAACTGTCTGCCCAGCCCAGCGAGGTCAATATGGACAAATCCTCCGTTATTTTTAGAGGTCTTTAGTTCAGCAGTGACTGAGGATGTTAATAGAAACATTTTGCTAGTCCTTCGACTTTCCTCTCTAATATGCTATGAAAGTGCTCGAAGGCATCTGATACTGACGTCTTGATATTATGTGAAACCGTAAATACATTTGTAACTTATCGTGATACATAGTGCATTCCCAATCCCAAGGAATTAAAGTAAAATTTCAGCCAAATCAGGTGACCATTGAGATTAATATATACATATAATAAAACAGTAAAACAAGTGTGTCTGGACTGAGGTCTGTACATTAAATATATTTCCTATAATAGAGTAAGAATAAAAAAATGTCTGTCTGTTTGTACATGCTAATCTCTGGAAATACTGGAAGGTTTGGAATGAAACATTTTTGTTATATAGCCTGGGCAACATAAAGGGTATAAATGGTTTTGGAAAATGGAACACCCTGATTCAGGACCATATAATAGTTTAGCTAAACTATAAAAAACGTAAAAATGATGTCTTAGTAAAAGTTGTTCAGCCTGATTACCTAACATTTTCCAGAGATATAAAGTCCACGCGAACGCAGTCGCGGGTGTCAGCTAGTATTTAATATATTTAGAGAAGAAGCGGTTTAGCATGACCTAACTATCTGCTTAGTAAATAAGTTAGGAAAACAACTTTGATGTAAGCGGATGCCACCTATGACTTACACAAAAGTCCCTTACGACTTATATAAATAAGGTAGACGATAAAAGCTTCATTTACTGCTCATAAATGTCTCCTTAGAACTGATGATGCGTGGGGTAATCTAACGAGAGGTCAGAAATCGGAGACAAACAACTCTTCTTTACTCCACATTTATTGGCCGAATCCAATCAGTGAATTAAGATAATAAACTTTATGACAACAGTGTGTAACCGCATCCACGCAAATATAACTTTAGTTTTCCCCATGGCGCTAGTGTCTTCGTCGGATGGAAGTGTTATTATAAAGGATTTTAGTTCCAGTTTTGGCCGCTGGCTAGATAAGTTTGTGTCGTGTAAGCCCGATTACACGGCGGGTTGGAGATTGCTGTCGTAAAATGTCACCGTCTTACTGAGTATCAGCCATCGGCTACAATATGGTGGGCCAGGAAACCGGCGGGTTGTATTAGAATATTCTAATAGAAGAAGAAGATCGGAATATTGACGTGATCGAACCAGAAATGACCACGTACTGGCAAGTGAAGCATAGGATACCCACCCACAAGGTGGTCTGACGACCTGACAGGGTCGCTCGACAGCGCTGGATGCAGGTCGCTCTAGAATGGACATTTTGGAAATCCATGGGATAGGCCTATGTCCAGCAGTTGACGTCATGCAGTTGAAATGATGATGATATCGGAATATTACACAGTATTATTTGTAAATTGTGATAACGCAAAGGGAAGATGCAAGCTGGAGAATCAGAAGGAACCAAGAGATTGAAAGTCTAGTGTCCGAACCAAATTTCATCGGTGAAACCACGTGAAACGAAAGCAGCTAGGCTTCGCTGGCTCGGACACGTAGACAGAATTGGAGAGAATCGGGTGTTGAAGTGAGCCTACTTAGGTTGGCTGAATGACCGTCGACATGTTAGTCGCCCCAGGTGCAGATGAGTAATGGTTTTTGTAAGGGTAAGGTAAGGTGCATGTTTTAACAACTTATTTAAAGGGAAACCCTTTAAAAGACTTTCCATATGATACAGTTAGTAGATCGAAAGGTTTACTAAGCGGTAGGGGTTTTGATCCAATAAAAATATTCAAGCTTATCTTATATATTAGCCCCAAAAACCCGCGATAAGGGTAAGTGCTTCCTGGTTTAGACTTTGGGATGAAGTCGAAACATATTGGCCAGAAGCTGTCTCTCTACGTGAGTTTATCGCAAATTTATAAAAAAACGCGTGTTTCGTGGCCTTACCTACAGTCCATCCATATAACCCGCCGGCCACTGTGTCGCCGTAAAATTGATCCTATATATGAATCGAAGCTCTGGCTCAGATTAACTTCACTGGATTTGCAGCATTTTATTGAAAGGTACGGCAGGTTGTTGTGTTGGCTTACGGGTAGAAGGAAATTATGTGTAATGCGAAATAAAAGGAATGGTTATTCTTGCGGTAAGTAAAGTTTAATATTTTTGATTACTTTTGTTTATCTATCTTTCGGATTCGATCAATTTGAATATGGCTTTTTTCAAATTCTTCTGGGTCTTGGGTGTTTATGTATGTATGTATTTAAATATAGTATCGTTGAGTTGGGTGCGTATTGCTTGATATAATTACATTTTATATATTTACATTTTAATAACGTTCATAAGATATAATGTTAATTTGACATAATCATTAAGGTATATATTTTTAATAGCTATAATATTCATTACATTTTCATTTTAAAAAGCATAAAATCATTTATATAACGTTTATGTACACTAAACATCACCTGTTATACAACTTGTGCGGTATACAGGACAAAAAGTATATCATTCAAAATGTATATTGTTGAAAAGACATATCATTCAAAACATATAACTATCAAAATCATATTGTTTAGAAGATATATGACTTAAAAACCATACCATCTAAAAAGTATAGACAGGCAGACGAAAATAATTCAAATTTGGGAAATCTCATAAACTTTAATTTTCTTATAAAAAAAACTCAAGGTATAGGATAGGTTTATAAAGGTGCAAAGTTTAAACAAAGAAGTAGGCAATGTCCATTAAGATATTTTATAACATAAAAGAAACTGTGAATAAGATACCCAAAAGTGGGGGCAAACATAAAAATAAAATATCTAAATTTGTCAGTAAACGATTAGATTAGTAAAAAAATCTGACTAGAAAATAGTAAAAAAAGAAGTCATAACATAAAGGTTACAAAAACTAACCAATTTTTTTATTAACAAACAAATCTTGCCAATAGCCAAGCTATGAAAACAAATTTTTCACCCAAGCCTCAAGGTATGAAAAATTTGGTTACACATACAAAATGCGCGCGCATTTTGTATGTGTAACCAAAATTTTCCGCCCAAGCCCCAAGGTATGAAAAATTTGGTTACACGTACAAAATGCGAGCGCATTTTGTACGTGTAACCAAATTTTCCGCCCAAGCCCCAAGGTATTAAAAATTTGGTTACACATACAAAATGCGCGCGCATTTTGAATGTGTAACCAAATTTTTCGCCCCAGGCCCAAGGTATGAAAGAAATAAAAAAATAACTAACTTATTTTTTACGAACCGAAGCCCGCGACTTCGCTCGCGTGGACTTTATGTCTCTTGAAAATGCTCATCAGGCTGAACAACTTTTACTAAGGCACCATGTTTATATCTCTTATAGTTTAGCTAGACCAGTATAGTTCTGCATCAGGTGTTTTTCCAAAATTATTTATACCCTGTATGTTGCCCAGGCTTACAGCTATATAACTAAAAAAGTTTTATTTGAATTCGTCCAGCATTTCCGGAGATTAGCGTGTAATAACAGACAAACAGACAGACTTTTTTTGAATTCTTACTCCATTACTATATCTCCTTCGACCTAATATTTTTTTTGAAATATATCTAATGTACAGACACTTTTTTACTGTTTTATTATATGTATGATATAGATTTAATTTCACTTATTATTGATTTGTCTATTTTCATTGTAAGAGTATCACATTATAAGAGTTCACAAATAACAATATTTCGTACTTTTAAACGTTTTGCACTTATTTTTTATTTATGGCTAACAAACGAAAATTTGAGGAAGGAAATTATCTATTAATGTTAATACGTAATCAGTAATTAAATTATGTGATTGCGACATATTGATATATTATTTTCAACCCTTCTGCATTGGCTTGTCTTAAGGCTCCTCCCCGCGCTAGCGACCTTGAAAACACAAAAAAATTAATTTCTCTTTCTGTAAGTGAGATTATTAGAAACCCTCGTACAACTTTTTAGCTAGTATCCTGAAGTTTCATTAGAACCTCGAAAGTCATTGAAATACTATCCGGTTTAGAAACCTTTACAAAAAGAGTCAAAAATGGCCGTTTTTAGTATTTTTTGCAAAGGAAAATTCAGGGTATTTTATTTCAATGATTTTCGAGGTTCTAAAGAAACTTAAGGGGGTAAGTAATATAAGACAGAACAACAATATATATATTATTTTGAATAAATACCAACGAAATGTATAATTTTGGTCGGTATAATTATCAAGAAAGATAAAAATCATAAATCATACTTTTCTAACCCATAAAATCGTTTAAATAATAATTATTTAACCTAACAAACCTTTCGTAAACATTTAAAGTCGTATAAAATTCTTGAAATCTATTTACGTTACGTATAATAAACTTTCTGTAGATACTCGTATATTATTAAGCATAATAATCATTGCGTATATAAATCGATTAGTAGAAGATTCTTTATATATAATCATCATTAGATATAACAAACTTTTGATATAGCGCCTGGCAGTATGTTGCGGATAATTTTATTAAGACAAGCCAATGCAGGAGGGTTGAAAATAATATATCAATATGTCGCAATCACATAATTTAATTACTGATTACGTATTAACATTAATAGATAATTTCCTTCCTCAAATTTTCGTTTGTTAGCCATAAATAAAAAATAAGTGCAAAACGTTTAAAGTACGAAATAGTGTTTTTTGTGAACTCTTATAATGTGATACTCTTACAATGAAAATAGACAAATCAATAATTAGTGAAATTAAATCTATATCATACATATAATAAAACAGTAAAAAAGTGTCTGTACATTAGATATATTTCAAAAAAAATATTAGCTCGAAGGAGATATAGTAATGGAGTAAGAATTTTAAAAAAGTCTGTCTGTTTGTCTATGTGTCTGTTTGTCTGTTATTACACGCTAATCTCCGGAAATGCTGGACGGATTCAAATTAAACTTTTTTAGTTATATAGCTGTAAGCCTGGGCAACATACAAGGTATAAATAATTTTGGAAGAACACCTGATGCAGAACTATATTGGTCTAACTAAACTATAAGAGATATAAAAATGGTGCCTTAGTAAAAGTTGTTCAGCCTGACGAGCATTTTCAAGAGACATAAAGTCCACGCGAGCGAAGTCGCGGGCTTCGGTTCGTAAAAAATAAGTTAGTTATTTTTTTATTTCTTTCATACCTTGGGCCTGGGGCGAAAAATTTGGTTACACATTCAAAATGCGCGCGCATTTTGTATGTGTAACCAAATTTTTAATACCTTGGGGCTTGGGCGGAAAATTTGGTTACACGTACAAAATGCGCGCGCATTTTGTACGTGTAACCCAATTTTTTAATACCTTGGGGCTTGGGCGGAAAATTTTGGTTACACATACAAAATGCGCGCGCATTTTGTATGTGTAACCAAATTTTTCATACCTTGAGGCTTGGGTGAAAAATTTGTTTTCATAGCTTGGCTATTGGCAAGATTTTTTTGTTAATAAAAAAATTGGTTAGTTTTTGTAGCCTTTATGTTATGACTTCTTTTTTTACTATTTTCTAGTCAGATTTTTTTAGTAATCTAATCGTTTACTGACAAATTTAGATATTTTATTTTTATGTTTGCCCCCACTTTTGGGTATCTTATTCACAGTTTCTTTTATGTTATAAAATATCTTAATGGACATTGCCTACTTCTTTGTTTAAACTTTGCACCTTTATAAACCTATCCTATACCTTGAGTTTTTTTTATAAGAAAATTAAAGTTTATTAGATTTCCCAAATTTGAATTATTTTCGTCTGCCTGTCTATCCTTTTTAGATGGTATGGTTTTTAAGTCATATATCTTCTAAACAATATGATTTTGATAGTTATATGTTTTGAATGATATGTCTTTTCAACAATATACTTTTTGAATGATATACTTTTTGTCCTGTATACCGCACAAGTTGTATAACAGGTGATGTTTAGTGTACATAAACGTTATATAAATGATTTTATGCTTTTTAAAATGAAAATGTAATGAATATTATAGCTATTAAAAATATATACCTTAATGATTATGTCAAATTAACATTATATCTTATGAACGTTATTAAAATGTAAATATATAAAATGTAATTATATCAAGCAATACGCACCCAACTTAAGGATAGTAGCTAAAAAGTTGTACGAGGGTTTCTGATAATCTCACTTACAGAAAGAGAAATTATTTTTTTTGTGTTTTCAAGGTCGCTAGCGCGGGGAGGACCCTTAATAAAATTATCCGCAACATACTGCCAGGCGCTATATCAAAAGTTTGTTATATCTAATGATGATTATATATAAAGAATCTTCTACTAATCGATTTATATACGCAATGATTATTATGCTTAATAATATATTTACAGAAAGTTTATTATACGTAACGTAAATAGATTTCAAGAATTTTATACGACTTTAAATGTATACGAAAGGTTTGTTAGGTTAAATAATTATTATTTAAACGATTTTATGGGTTAGAAAAGTATGATTTATGATTTTTATCTTTCTTGATAATTATACCGACCAAAATTATACATTTCGTTGGTATTTATTCAAAATAATATATATATTGTTGTTCTGTCTTATATTACTTACCCGTTGAGTTAGTATCCTATAACACAAGTTAAAGCTTACTTAAGGGCTAACTCAAGTAGTGTGATTTGTTCAAATATAAGGTCTAACAAAATATACTGAAACTAAAGTAATAATTAACAACTTTCCCCAACGAACATATGTCGATATATGAGAAATAATTTTTCATCAGTTGATCGGTCAATGGTATGGGTATGGGATATGGTCTGTCAAAATAAATTACTTACTTACAGGACAAAAAAAACGAAATACTGGGAAATTAACTTTTCTTTAGCAACCTTTTCCCTCCACCTTCCCATGTCTCCGCCAAACTTTCGGTTATATATGGCGCATCATGGGAAAAGTGCACTCTACATGCACATTCGTTCTTAGAATGCACCTTCCTTCACTCCCTACAAATTATCTTACAAGGTTGTCCCCTTGTAAGATAATATACAGGGTGGCCAACTTGGAGGTATACAACTTTTTTTTGCCGCCATTTTGTTTTGGCGGTAAATATGACAGTTGTTGCATGAATATTACTTTGTGTAGATACGGCAAATTTATTATGGAGCGTTTTACGACGGAACAACGTGTTTTAATTATTAAAACGTTTAACGAAACATTAAAAAGAATGTTTCCCGATCGATTAATTTCGAGAAACGGTGACATTGATTGGTCCCCAAAATCCTGACTTTTTTCTGTGGGGCTTTCTAAAGGGACGTCTATGCTAACAGGCCAATGAACCTTCAGCAATTAAATCAAAATATTCGAGACACAGTCACTGAGATAACGTAGGAAATGTGTGAAAATGTGATGAAAAACGCGATGAAAAGGGTTCACATCTGTGATGCTGCTAGAGGTGGACATGTCTGACATTATTTTCCATGTTTACCTGCCAGCCCTAAATATTATATTTAACAAGGAATACTTGATATATTTTATATTTCATAAAATAAAAATACAAAATAAAGTGTATACCTGTTATTTGGCCACTTTTCTTCAACAGTGGAGTAACGAACAAATGCTGAAATAAATCCGAAATAAGGCCACTTACGGCCCATTCCGGTAGTCTATGTTTTCACCGTCGGCCGCCGGCCCCTAAGGTCAGTGATTAGGGCCTTCGAGGGCCCTTAAGAGCCTGCTAAATTATTGAGCACGGATCTTACTGTGGCTTATTGTTTTCTGTTTCTTATGGCACGACTTTGATTATTTATACGTCGTATGCTCCTTATTGGGTAATGTAACCAATACTAAATGGAATCAATGGAATGTAATCAGTGTTTTGATACCATTTTTCTTCTATTTGTCTATACAACGTGGAAGGGACATACCCGTAATAAATCAAACCACGGGCTATACTAGAGCACTATAGTATAAAAGAATAAAAATAATAGTCAAAAACAAAAACAAAAATTTGACATTCCCATACAAATTGCCCGGGCGGCTGCACACTTTAGTATATGGAAATGCCAATTTTAATTATTTTTTTAGCATTATTTTAATTCTAGGTACTATAATGATCTAGTATGGCCCGTGGTTCGATTTATTACGGATATGTCCCTTCCACATAGTATAAGCTTGACCTTTGGGTCTTATGATCTAGGTTAGTCTACCACGTGATATTGACGTGATGACAGCATTGAACTGTTATAAGCGCTATGTCAGGTGCCTTTAGGTACCTTGACAAATCAGACAACGACACCGGGTGGGATCCGCATTTGGATGGGTGACCACAAGTGGCGTGAAACCTTCTCGAGCTCCTCAGTGCTTTGGAAGGCACGTATAAGCCGTTAATCCCTGCTGTCATCATTGTGTGGCAGTCGTCAAGCTATGCCAGATGCCTTTATGCAGCCTGCAAAATCTGACGCCACAGTTGGCCAATTACATTTCCGAAAAAAAACAACGCGAACAAATCAAATATAACTAAAAAGGTTACTCCGTGCTTTGAAAGGCACGTATAAGCCGTTATTCCCAGCTATCGCACGGAGAAAAAGAAATAGCTAAACCAGTTTTGCTACTTGCGATTTGGTTAGTAGATACCAAACTTTTTTTCAAATTAGTAAAACCATGTAGTTGTATGTTCTAAAGTATAAGTATTAATTAAAACACATTTTAAAAACAGTAGCCCTGAGTTCAGCAGTCACTCGATTTTGGTAACGCGTGGCAAACATTTTTGCTACTAACAACCATTCTTTTTTCTCAGTGCATTATTCGTCAAGCTATATCAGGTGCCTTTAGGCTACCTGAAAAATCTGACACAATTGCTGGCAACTTACAAACACGTAAAAAAATAAAGAGAAAAATCACAAATACATACTATCACGCCTTTATCCCTAATGGGACAGACAGAGCATTTTGGATCTAAGCGCAGATAGAGCCTAGGGCTGCAAGACTCAGAGGCCACTTTTAAGCTTGATGTGGGCAAGAAATTGGTTAAAGGAATCAAAATAGTGATAAGTTGTTAGCCGCATCGCCTATTGACATGATTAGAATTTTCGCCCATTCTCTCAATCGGCTCTTACGATCTGCGCAGGAAGAGAAGCAGCTGGTAAAATAGTTTTTTCTTTTCTCCCAGACCAGCATGAAAAAAAGCAAATAGAACTAAAAAGGCTAATTGGTGTACACCGATGGTATCACGATAACCAAAGCGAGCGGAAGTGGTTATTGCATGGAGACACGCAGCAGTACTGCAGTTATAACATGACGAGGAAATTAGGTTGCCGGTTCGTGTTACTAGTTTGGCTGGAACCTGTACTTTAACCTTTATTATTCTCTTTATTTATTTATAATCTTTAGTTAGGTTATTTATAATATCATCATCATCAGGTCTTTTTGTCTCCACTGCAGGATCACGATCCTCTCTGTACATACAAGAGCCATACTTGGTCAGAGCAGGTAGAGGACTTGGCCTACACTCTCTTCGCTGGCCAGACTGGTTGGAGAGTTGTCATTGTTGTTTATGCTTTATATATATGTATTAAAAGTAAAATATACACATATAAAAAAACCTAAACTAACTGCTCACTGGCGGCAGGGCAAGGCTTAAGCTACCAGCGGTTAGGGCCGCAGAGAGAGAAATTCATGTCAGGCTAACCAGACGGGAAGACGAAAACGCCCAGAAGTGATTTCTTCATTTGAAAAATAATGTTACTTGTTGCTAGCACTGTCAGGCATTAAAAAAGGTTTTTTAAATTTTATTTCATGAATATCCGTTGAAAGAATCATTGAAAGTCGTTTCTGCTTAAGTGGCCACTTTTGACGAAAACTCCACACCCGACAAGTATGCCCTTTCAAGAAAATAGTTTTTTGAAGTCTTGTTTGAAGTTATTTTTTGAAGTTCGGTTAAAAATATAATAAATAAGTATAAGCCGGTAAATGTCCGTGATATTGTGTAAATACAAACATGGCAAATAAACATAGTGCCAGTTCGTTTAGAAGCTTACAACCTCTCAACTTACATATTTGTCTTTGTGCTGTTGCCTAAAGCTAGAAGTAATGTTGGAGGAGGTATTCAGTTAACAGCTTTTCACTTTAGAGTCACTAAATCGTTTAGGAGACGCCGCGTTTTGTTTGCGTTTGGATGCAAGCCGCTCTAGATCGGTCATTTTAAAAATCTTTGAGAGAGGCCTATGCCCACCAGTTGACGTTATGCGGCTGAAATGATGACGATGATGACGCCGCGTTTCAAATAAGGCACTTTTTGAGTCTACCCGAGGATTGGCTGGAGTGATAAGCTCCCCTTTGATCCTAATAGGACATTAATCTACTTTTGATTTATTGTTACACTGTTACACTTACTTCGTTGTTATTTTTACTTTTACTTTTTGGCTTGACTTACTTGTGTTGTATAGGCTATCATTGCTGTATGGATCTTTAAATTTAAGTACATTTTTTACTAAACGAGCAGCGAAGCGAGCGAAGTTCTCTACCTGACTGAACAGGTCCGGCGTTTGTATGTATGATAGATAGATAGATAACTAATACCTAAACACGCGTTTCCCAAACATAAGACTAATCTAGATCGATTGTTTACCCCCAAAAACCTCCATATACCTATTTTCAGCGAAATCGTTAGAGCCGTTTTCGAGATCACAGAAATTTATAAATATATAAATAAATAAATATACAGAAATTGCTCGTTTAAAGGTATAAGATTTTTTGTAAACCAAAAATAAAAATGTAATAAGGAAATAATTTTACAACGGTCTTATCGCTTAAAGCGATCTCTTCCATACAACCAGTGGATGGAGAGGAGAGGTTATGTGAGTATATTCGATGGTACATTGAGTAATTTTTATCGGAGCTTTATGAAATTGGATGAAACACATACCAGGACACTGACGGCTGTCGACGTCATTAAATGGTTATTACTATTTCATCTGGAATCGGAATGGAGTAAAGCTTAATGAGTCATTACTAGAATATCTCTATTTTCTCGGAAGGTCCCATCTTTCTTAGTTCCGGTGTGAAGTAGCATAAGCCTCGCAGGCTTAGTAAAACAAGTTTCCACCTGCTCGCTACTGATACTGCTAATGAAAATTTACACGCATTCCGTTTTATTAAACTCTGAGAATTTTAACAGAGCGCAACTCCGTCTTCAAGTTTTGTAGCACTTCGTCTCGAGAATGTTCTTTATGAGTTTGCATGTGCAGAATATTTCAGAAACAGTATGCATGCATTTGTTCAAAGGTACGTACTTACAGTTGCGTGTTTCGTAAATAAAAACAAGCTTGGTTTTATTATTTTTATTTTGCAGGCAGGTCTGTACAACGACGAATGTACGGTTCTCTACCAGAGCAGATTGTAAACTCTAAGGAATAGACAAAAATCTTACATATCAATAGATAGTCGGTGCAGTAGCATATATTAATTTATGAGATTATTGACGAGAATAGAATACTGACAAGAACGGGTCGTTTCCGTACACCATTGCGCAAAATTGCGAAAGGGTCTCTTGAGTGTTATGGCCCTAGTTATAGGCTTTTCTTCTCCATTAGAGTTAAATACTAGCATATTTCTACAATTCGATAAATAAAAAAAAAGTAGGTATCTTATTCTACGTGGCCTTTATAATTATTATTTACACTTTTAAGAATATGTACTGTTGTAACTCGCCCTGATTCTACTCAGCTTCTCCTCAATATAGAATTAACACTTATAACAACACTAGGTACATACGTTCAGTCGACGTAACAAGATTGGCTACGCCGCGCCGGTAGACAGAATTAGTCAGAATCAAGTTCTGCAAGATTGCCAGGATGCGCAGTGATTACATTCCGAAGTAGAGGCGCGACTGTTTCACTGTGCCATGCCTACACCTCGCCTTATAAACGTAATTGTTTCTCTTCCTCGTCACTAGATGGCGCTATAAGGCAATAATTAAAACATTAAAATCTTTTATTACTATGATTTAAATAAAGCAGTGCTCCGATTAATTAAATACGACTTATTTGGATTGCAATAAATATTTTTAAAGTTTAATCAACACTTTCTTTTTCACTTTTTTTGCTAGTTGCGTGCTGCCATCTCTGTGAGGCTAATTTTTATGGCGTTGCTTATATGTTACGTTAGTGTTTATACTATCTTTAACTGTACCTAAGCTTATATTCTAAAATTCAGTTAGTGTGTTCTTTGTTCATCTTAGCGCATACCCGGTAGCGTATACAGCTGTGCTGTTACCGAACTAGTGTGCAGGCGTCCTAATGTTGTTTTCCTTTACCTGAAGCAAGTTAGGAGCTCGGGAGCCCGGCGGGAGGGCGCTTTCTTAAATAAAGCATCACCGGATGTGGTCTGCACGTAGATGGGTGACTTGATACTATTTTTCGTGTATTCGTCTATACTACGTGGACGGGGCATACCCGTAATAAATCGAACCACGGGTTATACTAGTATCTCAGCATAATGAAATTAAAATAACAGTCAAGAAACGTCAGTTTTAGTAAACTCTACACGTGGTCGGACACGCACTTGGCTAGTTATCATTGACCGAGCGAGCGAAGCGAGCGAGGCCTCTAAGCGAAAACACATTGTATGTATGTATGTATGTTTATACCGCGATAACTGCCGAACCGATGGTATGATTTTGATGAAATTTGGTAGGCATGTAGGAATAAATAGAATTTTCAAGATGGGCATCAAAATCGGTTCAGTAGTTTTTGAAATATTAATAAAAATGTTTTGAAAATATTAATCGCGAGGTCTAGGTTCGCGGCAAACTACTAGTTATTGCAATCGAATGAGCGAGATTATGGGATCGCGTGACATTTCACCATATGACGGTATCGTTACGTTATCATGTCGCGATCGAAATCGTATCGTTATGGGCGCGTTTAGATCGCACGGCACTGTTAAATCACTACCTTTATAACTTTGCCACAGCTCTGAACACAGGCTCTGAAGCTTTATAGATCATCATCTTCGTCAGAACCCACTGTTAGGCCTACAAACTCCATATATTTTGGGTTAAATTGTCACATAACTATAAACAAAACGTTATAAAAATCGCGTCTTTTTATCTATCTTTACTATACGCATATAATAAAACAGTATAAAGATGTGTGTGTACATTGAATATTTTTCCAAAAAAGGGAAGTGGGGTGTGGGGTGCGGGAGATATAGTACTAGTAGTTCGCCACGAACTTGACCTCGCGATTATATCTTCTACTACCAAGCAAAGCAAGCAAACAATCCAATACACGACAATTGAACACAATTACCCGATTAAACAAAACTTTAAACAAGCAAGACAACAAAAAGTCATACGAATAAGAAAAAATCAAGTCAATCTTGTTAACTTATGAAAAAATAACCATAGCGAGTTCTAAGAGTTTTAAAATTTTTGTTGGACATCTACCTACATAGTTATTGCTTTTTGTAAACTATATGGTATTGAATGTACGCAACAAATATTTGTCAATTTTCTTCTTTTCTTAAAAATCGTGGTCAAGACATTGGCCTTGTAACTCGGAAGTCACGGGTTTAATTTCCACGGGAGACATGTATTTTTAAGAAAGTTGTTCAGTAACCTGGACTGAATTCAATATTTTGTAAGAAGATTTTGTATTGTATATCCGTCACGGCTCAGTCAGCTAGAGTTCGCGAGTCACCCTAAACCCGTTCAAGTATAACGTATAAAAAAGTTGTCCAGACAAAAAAGTTGTCCATCAAAAAAAATGCGTTTTTATAATGGCAACAAAAAAGTCTAATGACATTTTTTAAAAATATTTTGAAATGGCGGATATATGACAGTTTTAAAATTTTAAACCCCCATATTTCCGCCATTTTGAAAAAATTCGAAAAACTGGCTCGACAAAAAAATTCTATTTAGTTGCTGAATCTGCTTACAAAATTTCATGAAAATCGGTTAAGAAATGCGACCTGTAGGCGAGAACAGCCAGACAGACAGACAGACAGACAGACAGACAGACAGACAGACAGACGGACAAAAGAATTTTTGGCTAATCTCGAAACTGAGACGCTTCGCTCGCTTCGCTCGCTCGGTCAATTAGAGTAAGAATTTATAAAAAATGGCGGTCTGTTTGTACACGCTAATTTCCGGAAATACTGGACGGATTCAATTGAATCTTTTTAGTTATACATACATACATACATACTATCACGTCTTTATCCCTAATGGGGCAGACAGAGCATTTTGGGTCTTGCGGTTTTATGCAGAGCCCAGGGCCGCAAGACCCAAAAGCCACTTTTAGCGTCATGGTGCCCGAGAAGATGGAAAAGCAATCAATACAGTGATGGGTTGTTAGCCGCATCGCTTGTTAACATGATTTGCATTTTTGCCCATTCCCTTGATCGGCTTTTACGATCTGCGTGGGAAGAGAAGCAGCTGGTACATTCTAAGTTTTTTTATTTCTCCCAGATGCATCTCCCAGCATGGTATTTAGTTATATACCGATTTTATTGTATTGTATTGTATTGTAAATTCTTTATTGTACATAAATTGACACAATTTAAAAATACATGAAACACAACAGTACCAAGACGGACTTATCCCTGTCAGGGATCTCTTCCAGTCAACCCTACAACCAGAGGAGATACTGGTCAAAGGTGGGGTGGAACGCTGTACAATACTTACAAACTAAGACACTAAATTAATAAACCTGCACATTATCCATATATATATACTTACACTAACAGATCTAAATACGATAAGATATATAAATAAATATATACAGTTTATATTTAACTCAATCCAAATCAGGAACCTTCATAAAATAATTGTATCCTATTCTTGAAGGAATTCAAGGTACGAGACTCTTTAATTTCCACAGGAAGTCTGTTCCAGAGTTGTGCAACCATAACAGCAAAAGATTTAGAAAAAGTATGGGAGGAGTAATTTTAATGCAGTTTTTTACGTGAAAGCAAGTTTCCTTGCGGTTGTTCTTAACTTTATTGATGGAACTCAGTTCAGCGGTTCAAAAGTTATGGGTTTATCCCCCGTAACTTTTGAACCGCTGAAACCGCAGCTTTAAAGTTGAGGAGTTTTTTTACATTTATTTGCCAAATATTTTACTTATTTTTCATTAGGTACAACAACAGGTTACGTGGCAAAGACTTACAATTAAGCATGCAACCCAATTAAATGCAGGTGAACACAACATTCTTAGACCTTTAAAAAAATTCTTTCTCTTCCCATTACAAAATAATTTATTTTAGACAATATTATAATCATAATTAGATACATCTCTTATATCTATTTTGGAACCATTCTTCAATAAAGATACTCCTTGAATAAAGGTAGGCACCTATATCGTATAGGTACGTATGTAGCGTATACACATCTTATACCTTTAAACGAGCAATTCTTGTATGTATGTATATATATATATATTTATAAATTTCTGTGATCTCGAAAACGGCTCTAACGATTTCGCTGAAAATTTATATATGGGGGTTTTCGGGGGTAAATAATCGATCTAGATTAGATTTATGTTTGGGAAAACGCGTGTTTTCGAGTTTTCATGCGTTTTTCTTTCCACGCAGAATATGGTCGCTAATTTCGTCGCGCCGACCGCCTTGATTTTAGCTCAGTGGTTAAGGATACCGACCGCTAAAAAAAGTGTTACGGGTTCGAATTCCACTTGGTGACTTACTTTTTTATTGACCGAGCGAGCGAAGCGAGCGAAGGTCTCTAAATCGAGTTGGGGGCGAAAACACATTGTATGTATGTATGTATGTATGTATGTATGTATGTATGTATGTATGTATGTATGTATGTATGTATGTATGTTTGTACCGCGATAACAGCCGAACCGATGGTTTGATTTTGATGAAATTTGGTAGGCATGTAGGAAATATCAATAGAATTTTCAAGTTCGTTGGGCATCAAAATCGGTTCAGTAGTTTTTGAAATATTAATAAAAATGTCCGCGATTGTGTGACCAAACGAAACCATAGCGCGTTCTAACTTTGGATAGCACCATCTAGGGGATATTTAGAGAACTGAATTGCGAAAAATAATCGCGACGTCTAAGTTCGCGGCAAACTATGTAGTTTACTAAATTTAGCAATTTTGTTGAGCGAACTTTGGTACAATCGATATCGCTACTTGTCTGTGCTTCTGTTGTAGTATTAGTAATAATGCCACAAACTAACAAGAGATTAACGGCAACCAAAGCCAGCGAAGTAGTTTTACGTAGAGTCGCAACTAAGGGAATATGCTAGTAGGTACTTCTCATGCCAATAAGAGCTTTGTCAGCAAAAAACTTCGCCCGAACGCTCCAAACGCTTGTGTTCACAGTGTGAGTACGCAAGGGAAGTACGAAATCAGGAACTATACCCTGAACGCTTAAAGCGCTAGCGTTCAATGCGTGAGCAGGCTGTGGAGATTCGAGGGCAAGAATCCTTACCAGAACACGGTTCCCAACCCACGCATGACCCGATCGTGGAAGACTGGCCAAGTGTCATGCTCACGAACGCAATTTCCACTGTCGCTTGCCTGGGCAATAAATGTGCACAAATCGCAAGGACTCACTTTGAATAATGTAGTCGTAGACGTTGGCGTTTGCCCAAGAGCCAAGCTAATCCGACACTATACTAGATTAGGATGGCTCTTAAACAGCTTAAAAACAAAAAGGCGCCGGGCGAGGATGGAATCATCCAGAGCTTCTGAAAGCGGGCGGAACGCTGCTACTGAAAGTCCTTCAGAGGCTCTTTAATTCCATTCAGCTCTAGGGGGTAACGCCAGAAGCGTGAAACAGGGGCATTGTGGTCCTGTTCTTCAAAAAGGGAGATAACACTCTATTGAAGAACTATAGGCCTATCACGTGTCTTAGTCATGTATATAAGTTGTTTTCGAGGGTCAACACGAATCATCCCGCAAACAGGTTTGATGCCTTCCAGCCTTCTGAACAAGCCGGTTTTCGCAAGGGCTTTAGCACCATGAACCACATTTATACGCTGCGGCAGGTTATAGAGAAGACGAGGGAGTATAACCGGCCGTTATGCTTGGGGACAGTGGACTATGAAAAAGCCTTCCATTCGATCGAAACATGGGCCGTGCTTCAGTCTCCAGCGATGCTGTATTGACTATCGGTATATCGAGGTGTTGAAAGACTTTTACAGTAACGCAATATGTCAGTCCGAGTACAGGAGCAGTGGACAACGGCAATTCCACTGCATAGAGGTGTAAACCAGACGTTATATCTTCGAAACTGTCCACCGTTGCACTAGAAGATCAAGCTTCTGGAATGGGAAGGATTTGGCATTAACATCAATGGCGAGTATATCACTCACCTTCGATTTACCGATGATATCTTTCATGCTGATGTCATGGCGGAATCGATGGCAGACCGCAACATTAAGTATATATGTACTATGCTCGCAGACCTAAACCGAGTTTCCCAACAGGTGAGCCTTAAAATGACCGATCTAGAGCGGCTTTCATCCAGCGCCTTCCAGCTATTCTAGATCAGTCATTTTGGAAATCTTTGGGAGAGGCCTATGTCCAGCAGTGGATGTTACGCGGCTGAAATGATGATGATGTTGATAAGCCTTAAAATGAACATGGACAACGACGAATCATAAATGAGGAAATTTGTAGGAGAACTTAAGTCACTGACATAGCCCAACGGATTAGCTCGTTGAAATGGCAGTGGGCGGACACATAGTGCGACGAACCGATGACCGATGGGGCAAAAAGGTACTCGAATGGCGACCACGTACCGGCAAGCGAAGCATAGGACACCCACCCGCAAGGTGGTTTATCGACCTGATCAAGGTCGCTGGAAGCCGCTCTAGATCGGTCATTTTGAAAATCTTTGGGAGAGGCCTATGTCCAGTCCAGCAGTGGACGTTATGCGGCTGAAATGATGATGATGATGATGAGACGTAGGCGTAAAATAGTTGGTGCCTGGATGTACATACGTTGCTCTTTCAAGATTCAAATGGCTTGGGATATTGAATTTGATCCAGGTTTTGATTTAAATTGTTTGAAAAAAAATTATAAAATGAAACTTTTGCAGCTCAAAATAGAAGAAGAAAGAAGGTTGGAAAATCTGTTTCCTGCAACGGTATCGAATTGGTAGTGAATATTGTATCACAGTTTCACTGGACATTAAAACTGGTTTAGTTTTGGAATAATATCGCGAGGTCTAAGTTCGCGGCGAACCACTAGTTTATTTTATGTTTAAGTTTATATATAATTTTTTATTTGCATTGTTTTTAGACAAGTTTAAAAAAAATTAGTTAATGTTTGAGATGTAACCGAGCAAAGCTCGGTCGCCCAGGTACTAGTATATTATTATGAAATTACACAATGTCGTGTAGGTCTAGCCGTGGGAGTGACATGCCTGACGTAACAATTTGTTAACATGTGTGACGTTCGTAACGTCACATAAGCAATAAATGTTTGTGCTGTGAAATTCTATTATTTTAGCAGCTTGTGTCGCTAAACGGGAATACAATTCGCAGTGTTGCTGTTATGCAATATTCTTAAATCATTTCAGCCGCATAACGTCCACTGCTGGACATAGGCCTTTTCCAAAGATTTTCAAAATGACCGATCTAGAGCGGCTTGCATCCAGCGCCTTTCAGCGACCTTGGTCAGGTCGTTAGACCACCTTGTGGGTGGGTGTGCTACGCTTCGTTTTCCTGTACGATTCTTAAATGATCTTTGTAAATATATTTTTTGTAAGCTATAATTAATAGGTCCCATCGTTGGGCAAAAGCTTAATTCATCATCATCATCATCCCAGCCCTTCTTCCGCCCACTGTTAAGCATAGGCCTTCGTGGACGCCACCCATCTCGGTCCTGTGCTGCTCTCATCCAGGTGTGACCCGCGACTTTGATTATGTCGTCAACCTATCGCATAGGCGGACGCCCGACGCCTCTCACACCCGTTCTGGGCCACCGTTCGGTCAGTGCCTTACTCCACCTGCCATAATTCCGTCGGGCCAGGTTCCACTTTAAGTTCAGGACCGTTGTACCAACATGTCGTACTTTAGCACGTTGTCGGATGACGGTGTTGGGAACGTGATCCTGTAACCTGATACCGAGCATGGCGCGCTCCATGTCTCTCTGTGCGACTCTCATTTGTGCACAGCCTCCTTCGTAAGCGTCCATGTCTCAGCACCTACGTCATATTGGGCAGGACACACTGGTTGTATAGGCGGGTCTTCAGGTATTGTGGAGTATCGGCCGATTTTAGTACGTCATCCAGTCTATTGAATGCCCATCCAAGCTGTATTCGCCTATTGATCTCCTTGTACTCGTTCTTTTCTGTTTTCTTACAGTTGTTGTTTCCTTTCTTTTTCTTCTTGAGGCTAATTAATTTAATAAAATGTAATATTTACAAAGATCACTCATCTATCATCAATTCTTCTGAAATGATCTTTGCCGGTCACATACCGGCAAGCGCAGCGTAGGACACCCACCTGCTAGATGGTCAGACGACCTGCGCAAGGGTGCAGGCCGCTTCCGATCGGTCATTTTGAAAATCCTTGGGGAGGCCTATGTCCAGCAGTGGACTTCCTGTGGCTGATATGATGATGATCTTTATAAACCTATACTGTTATTTGTCTTTTAAATAGAAACTATTTTCATGACTACTGTAATTTAGAAAATAATAATTCATATTATGATTATCTTCTTAAAAATAATGCTTTTACTAGTGATGTTTGTTTCGCGTGTTTGCGCCTGCCCTAATCTTCCGGTATTTAAATGTTTGTTTTAATCTGACTAACGAGCCCGGGCGCGCGTAATGAGTTAATTCACAAATTAAAAGCAAATTCTTTTACTTTATTACAAGTTAATTACGAAAAGAAAAAATGTTATTTTAAAGGCGCATTTTAATCGCAGTATCATTTATTTTTTTGAACGACGATTTAAATGTTAATTCTATAACGATATGATATTTAAGCAGGCTTAATTTATGTACACGTGAATTGAATAGGTATGTCTGAAAAAATATTTTTGGCCCATCAGACACATTATTAAAACAGTATATATTATTTTTAAGTCAAGGGCCGATGACAATATAAGCGTAATTTTAGTTTTACTTAGATATGTTAACTGGCTATAATCCGAGCATGCATGACTCACAGACGTCAGGTATTATTGCCTTGCAAAATATGCCATAGCGCGCGCAAACAGTCCGGCGCGTGTCGTGTGCGTTACTGCATATGATTGCATGGGTTCTATTTTCACAGACTAAAAAGTGCGTCACGGATAGTCTGTCGTATGCGTTGGGCCTTAATATCGATAAAGATGGAGTCATAATCTCTTATTTATGCCTTCATTTTTAAAGCTTGACCTACATCGTAAAAGTTTTTTGGGTAAAAAAAAAAAACTGACGGAGCCGAACTAAAGCGAATCGTATAAATCGGAAAGTTTACGGAATCGAGCACCTATTTACTGAAACTAACTAGTAACAAAATCGATACAAAGCGATTACTTAAACACTCAGCGTAGATCGATCGCTGTAACCTGCCTGCCGCTGATTACGCCTAATTGCCACTCTGTAGAAACAAAGAAACACCGGTACTTAATGTACAATAATAAAAGTGCAGAATTAACATCATCATCATTGGGTATATTTTAGTCTCCACTACAGGAGCACGACCCTCTCTGTACTACTAGAGCCATATTTGGCTAGAGCACAAGACTTGGCCTACACTCTGCTCGCTGGCCAGACGGGTTGGAGAGGTATCACTGATGTTTATAAGCTTTGTTTAGCTTGTATTTCCTAAGTCGCCTTCTACGACATCCACGGGAGGACTTGGAGTGGCCCTATTCTACTCTGCCGGAAACCACACGGCAATTCGACGACCTCCGTGGCGTAGTGGTCACCATGCTAGTCCGCCACCCAGATGTCCCGGGTTCAATCCTCGGTCAGGGCAAGTTAGAAAATGGCCTTTTTCATATTGTCCTGGGTCTTGGATGTAAATTTATATATCCCGTCGAGCGACGCGGCCTTTTATTGGCTAGTATTTGTTATAAAATATAGTATCGTAGAGTTAGTATCCCATAACACAAGTCTCGAATTTACTTTGGGGCTAGCTCAATCAGTGTGATTTGTCCTTATAATATTCTTTATTTATTTAAATCGGTAAAAGTGCAGAATGTAGCGCCGCTGCGGCGGCGCCGCGCGCGTTGATTTTGTTTGCATAATTTGTCTGAAAATGTCACAAAGTACTGAGGTGCTATTTTTCAAACGCGGAGTCACTAAACGAACGGTGTTTTGTATGGGAAAAATCATTCGTTTAGGTGACTCCGCGTTTCAAAAATAGTACTTCTGCGCTGCCGCCGCGACAGCGTCGAGCGGCGGGCATTGCCCGTGCAAGGTCCATATTAATGCAAAATTAATTAAGGTACGTCGCGCCGTGTGTAAGCGAAAGTTGAGAGTTAACTATAATGAAGTTGAATATTATAAACACGTTTTTACTTACCCAGTGTAGTCGGAAAAGGCCGACTAATTTCGGTCAATTTAGACGATGATCGTCTAAATTGACCGAAATTAGTCGGCCTTTTCCGTTCCTTCCTTTTCCTCAGTCTATAGACTTAATTTTAAAATGTCTCTATAAACAAATAAAGATTTTTCCAAATTGGTCTAATCGTCTTATAATAATCGGCGAACATACACTTAAAAAGATTGCGACGAATTGACAACCTCTTTTTTGGGAAGTCGGTTAAAAAGGCCACGACTACAGAAAAATAGTTGTCAATTTCTATAGAACAGGAAGTCTGCAACTAATTCTCTGAAGGCAAAATTCACTTTGAAAAAGTCAGGTTTGTCTGCATTTTCATTATTTTGTGCCAGTAATTAGTGGAACAAACATTTTTTACGCTTAATGTGGCGGACAGTTGACAACCCTAACGAGCTTTATGGTTTGAAAGACGCTCGTTTGTTCTATTGTTTGCTCATTTGCTTACCCACGTAAAGAAATGCGGGGTAAAGTTTTGTATTCCCAAATGTTTGTGGCATGTTGGGACCCTGAACATAATGCATGTATGTGTTTATCCCTTTGGAAGAGACAGAGACAAGGGTCACAAGATCGAAAGGTCACGTTTAGCTAGCTGGTGAGTTTAAATTGAAACGAAAATCAAAATTGATTTTAGATTGCTAGCTCAATATTTTAAATAGGTCCCCTTCTTTTGGTTTACTTTTATGACATGTGCCGGAGAAGAATAAGCAGCTCATTGCATGTATTGCACTATAGAGATGAAAAAGCCGGGCAGGCCTGTTACGGAGTCTTTGAACAAACATTTTATAAACTAATGTGCAGGACAATTGACAACCCTAACGAACTTCGTTTACACTTCGTGAACACTTATATTCTTGGCAATCACAGAAGCTTAGATGTCTTTAGTTGTATATATATAAAGCAATTGTATTCGAAAAATAACAAAAGTGATGATTGTTGAGGGTACTGCGATGTTTTTTTTCTGGTGCCGTACCTATTGTTAGTCTTTTTTTTACTGATCAAATTCATTTTTATATTTCATAACGTTTATGTAGATTTCAATGCACTTATTAGTTACTTTATTCAATTTTTATATAAAGTAAGTACAAAAATTAAATAAAGCAACTATATATAAACATGCTGTAAACATATAGTTTCGAGTACAGTCTAGAACAGATATGTAGAAATTAGATATTTTGGTTCTGATATGATTGTATTCTGTTCGTTTCTAATAAAGTGAAAATAAAAAACTCACGTGAACGTGCTTAGTTTGTAGAATGTTCTTTTATGCTTGTCTTGTCTGGGTAAAAGGAAAAAACGTACAATGTACCAGCTGTTTCTCATCCCGTGTAGATCATGTTTCAAATTATTTTTTTCCTCCACCCAAAGGTTGGCTGGAAGAGATTGCATTTATAACGATAAGTCCGCCTTTGTGCCTAGGTATATCGTTTCTCGTTGTTGTTGTAATTTTTATGTTTATCATGATGCAATAAAGTTAATTTGTATTGTATTGAATTGTTGATAAAAGGTAAAGGCGCTAACAAAGGGATCTATTCCAAATAGCGGGTTATAGCAACCAGCATTGAAGCCAGAGGCGCAGGCCCACAGCATCGAGGTCTATACGGCCTAGCTCGTGAAGTGGATGAGCTTTTTGGTTCCAACGAAATGGTAAAAGCGGGACCATATTACCAAGACTTCGTTGTCCGTCCGTCTATCTGTCTATTACCAGGCTGTATCTCATAAACAATAATAGCTGTATTTTGGATGTCGCTATAAGAACAAATACTAAAAATAGAATAAAATAAATGTTTGAATGGGGCTTCCATACAACAAACGTATTTTTTATAAATAATGGTAAGAAACACATCATGCATGAGTCGAAATTGCACTTGGTTGGTTATTTTAGAAATCTAAACCAGAGGGCCTCGCAAAACTTTGTTCTCGCTCCACCACGAAAGTCGAAGAGACTTTTTTCAGGTCGCTTTGTGCCTGGAAGCGCTTTTTCTACAAGCTAAAATGCCTCGCCAGAACTACGTATATCCCTAACGCGTAATGATTCGAGTCACAGACATAGATATAGATAGACGACTTAAATGCACCTACTTCGCGTGTAAGTTCTCAGACAAAGCGTCGAGGTTGGCCGCCGCTATTGACAGTCCGCGCGCGTCTGTGATTGCAGCCGGACGGCAGCGAAAAATAAAAAAATGCCTCGTAGCGTGATAATAAACTGCAACAGCCCAAAAATTGCAAGCGCCCAAAGTCAAGGACATATTTCCTATCACAGCTAAGTTATTTAAAAAGAAAAATATGCGTAAATTCATTTTAAAACAATTTTTTAAGCATTCCGAGCGGTGTTTCCAAGATTATACCTAAATAAGTATAGATTAAGGTTTAAAAACTACATTCACATTACATTGCCGCGTTTGCTTTGAGCGTTTGATCCGACGTTGTGTGTTAAGAAGCAATGTATATCGAAACAAGCGATACTGTCGCGCATCGCTACGACGTCGTGGTACCGGCAATTTCTCATTCGTCAGTAAAATTTAGCGACTAGTGTAGTTCGTTCTACAACATATACCAATAATCGATTTTAATCGATATCGGACTGACGAATGATATAAACTATTATTAAAGAGCCAATTTAATAGATTATAAACAAGCTCATTTCCTAATTTACACTTTAGAAAACGAGGGTAATATTTTCAGAGTTCATGTATATAATATGGTCGCTCTTTGAACTACTGGTCTCACGTTGGTGAACAAAACCGCGCGTGCGTCACTGCTCATTGCTCGTTAGTGAGTCGTCCATACTGCATTTCCCCCATTGAAGCGGTATATTTTCGATACCTCTACGCGGAGTGAGACAAGCCTGACATGGCTAAGAACGACGGCAAGGGAAGTTGCTTCAACATTTAAAAAACGCATTGAAATCGGTAAGAACGTGTTTTTTTATAGATAATGTACGGAACCCTTCGTTCGCGAATTCGACTCGCACTTGGCCGGTTATTTAAGAATAATAATAGTTTTATTTTTAAAGTTCAATTAAAATATTTACATTATTTGTAATTTTTAGTTTTAATTTAAATTTTAATAAGTTGGTATAGTTTAAATTTTAGTTAAATTGAAATAATTTGAGTACAAATATTTATTCTTTATTATCAAACAATTTTCCGTTTAGAATCATTTGTTTATCCAGTTTCATATCATTCGTCAATCAGAAAATCGATTGTGATTTTTATCACAAATCGATTAACTTAAATGTTAATCGATCGTATGGTTAGCGAGCGCGGAGTGAGCGAGCGAGACCACAGATATAAAATCGATGAGTATGAGCGAGACGATCATGGCGGCGGCGTGCGTCTTCAATAAATCGTTTAAATCGTAGTGAGCGGTTTCTTTGAATCGGTTTGAATTTCCCATCACTAAAATTGCGTCTGACGTCACAGTAGGCATTAAAAAAGTTGGCACGCTTGGTTTCCATACAAATCTTGATACGTGCGTTATCTATTACATCTATATCTGTGATTCGAGTGATAGCTTATGACGTTCATCATAAGCTATCACTGTTTATCGACTAATGTGAAATAAACAGTGATAGCTTATGAACGAAAAAAAACTGTGACGTGTTCAGCCTACCTCAGTACGTAAGTACAATAGCTCGATGGATAAAAGTGATAAGAAGTTCGATAGATATAACAAAACACAATATTAAGGATGTTTCCCGCCAAATAAAAATAATAGTGATATCTATCCCACTGCCATCACAAGGGAAATAACGTGGCTAACTACAAAAACTGTTTGTTTTCTGCTGCCTATTAATCCTGGGGGATCTTCGGCTATTGAGGGGATAAATTGCTTTGCCTTGTAGTCATTTTGCGATATTGACTTGTTGTAAATTTAAATATATATCAATATCTATTATATACTAAGTTTAGATTTATTGTAGCCACTGTTTTCGTGGTCCAGTGGTCAATGCGTTTGCCTTGTGATCAAGAGGTCATGGTTCGAATCCCACATGCTTCGAAGTAGTTTCTAGTCTGGTTAGAATATTGCAGGCTTGAATCAATTAATTATCCGAAAAGAAAGACGATTCCGTGTTTCGGAAGGCACGTTTAAACTATGGGTCCCGACCGCCATCTAGCATTTGATCGTTAAACTACCCAAGTTGGTTCTGGTTAAGTCTTTGGGTTGCGGAGGTCAGTCAGACGGTAGTCGCTCTGTTTAAGAACCAGTAACCTCGTCAAATATCCTTGGTAAGGTAGCGACCCCGGGCTCTGAAGCATTACTGCTGAGGAAGCAACCGGGAAAATACGCTCGGATGACGATGATGACTAAGTTTAGATTTATTTACTAACCTCTGCAGGACATTAAATCCGTTTGCCGTTCCACTTTTTGTTTTGCGATTCCCGACAGGGTTCATAGCGTAACAATTAGTTAGAACTGATGTAAGTACTTACATTATGAAATGCAATAAATAAATTAAATTAAATTATAGTAGTCCTTCTTCTTCTTCCTCGCCTTTTCCCTATTTGGGGTCGGCTCTGTATGTCAACTCCCTCCATAACCTTCTATCCTTTGCCATCTCTGTACTGATCCCCCGTTCCCCCATATCCGATCTTACGCATTCTTCCCACGTCTTTCTCGGCCTTCCTCTTCCTCTATACCCGTCTACTTTCAAGTCGATCATTTTTTTTGCCAGGTGTTCGGCATCCCTTCTCATTACGTGGCCATACCAGGTAAGGCGATGGCTTTGTAATTTGTCGACTATAGGCGCCACTTTTAGACTCCCTCTAATATGCTCATTCCGGATCTTGTCCATTTTAGTAACCCCAGACATCCATCTAAACATACGCATCTCAGCCATATTTTTTGTGTCCGCTAAATTATAGTAGTCCTTATGGTATAATAATATATACTTCGCTTTCTAAGTCTTTCTGATGATGTCGTAGAAGGTAATTTGATAATCATATATCTATATATATGTAAGTAAAACTTGAGTATAACCACAATGAGACCCCTCCAACTAGTCTAGTCAGCGTACAGAGTGTAGGCCAAATCCTATAATAACACTCTCTCTACAAAATCTCACATACCTAATAAACACAACAAAAAAAACGTACTACCCTGGTTTTTCATCATAAAGTTAAGGGAACCCTTTAGTTTTATGTTTTTCATAATATCTATCCAAAAAACGTCAAAGTGGGAGTAGGTTTTTTTTTGAGGAGGGAAAACCATTCTCGCTTTTTGTATGAAAACATGTTGCTTCACAATCCGCTTAACAATTTGGCTGTACATTACGAATTAAGTATATCTTAAGCATTCGTCGTTCATACTTGCCGGCAGGCGTTTACAGTCGGAATAACTTAAAATTTTAACATTTGCGGAGCTCGCTAAATAAGCAGATTTTTGTTGCCAACCAAGACCGTGGGGCCACTAAACAGGCGATATTTAGAAATTTAGAAATTAATATAAAATATAAAATTCTGGTTTCATTAATAACTAGCTGGTGCCCGTGACTTCGTTTGCGCAATATCTTTATAAATTGTAGCCTGTGTGTTATTTTGATGTATATAAGCTGTATTATTGTAAAATCCATTGAGTAGTTTTTACGTGAAAGAATAACAAACATCCATCCACCCGTATGGATGGGATGGATGTTTGTTACTCTTATTCGCTTTTGCGTTTATAAAAGGTATTAGAAGGAAGTAGGATTCAATTCAATTGAAATATATCTTTATTATTATAGGATATTTATAATATCGTCATTGTTTTGTTGTACAATTGTTTACGTCAAATGTTTACTTACAGCTGAGTTTACTACCGCTTCCTAACACATTTCGGAATTTTATACATAGGTACATTCTGGATACAGTTCATGGTTACGGACTAGAGCCATCTCTTTTTTTCTTTCTTTCTCTCTCTCTCATCTAGCATCCTCAGCTATAACGTTGAGAAGTCCGGGGTCCGCTTTCCGACTTTTTTTCTCCACTTCGTAAGCATCTTCGGTTGTAGGTAAGGGACCAGAGCCATATGACTCACTAACAGAGTTCTCATCGTTGTCTGTGTGGTAAAAAATTAAAAAACCCCAGGAGATACTCTCATTTTTCAGGGATAAAAAGTATCCTACGTGTCAATCCAGGTAATATGCTATCTTCATACCAATTTAATTCCAATCCGTTTAGTCCTTTTGGCGAGGATGTGGCACAAATATTCACACATCAGTACAAAATAGGATTCGGAGCAATAAATTCGCCAGTCTGTACAACAGATAGATAGATATATACTGTGACGTCAGTCCAACAAACTAAGTATTTCTATGCTAATCTGGCTGGCAGTTGAAGAAAATCAAAATAGAGGTCGCCTCAGGGAATTAAGAGTAAGGGAAACACTGTCCATGGAGTCCCATTTTATAAATATAAAATAAAGAAATATAAAATTACAAATTACACTGATTGAGCTAGCCTAAAAGTAATTTTTAAACTTGTGTTATGGGACGCTAACTCAACGATACTATTACATATACGATAGTACATTTTACAAACATCCTAGACCCAGGACAATTTGAAAAAGGCAATTTTCCAACTTGCCCCGGCTGGGGATCAAACTAAGAACCTCCGGATTGGCGGACTAGACCATTTACGCCATGGAGGTAGTCAAAGCATTAAGCTAGCAATTTGTCCCTATCTGTAATTTTTATTAGCCACTTACTTCGTTGTAATAAAAGTCTACTTTTGTATGGCAAAATAGGAGTCTCCAAGCAAAATTCAAGTCCTCTTTTCATTCTTTATTTACTTTCTCGGGTCTCAAACTATATTGATACTCAATTTCATCTCAGTCGGTTCAGTGGTTGAAGTGTGAAGAGGTAACAGTTACTTTCTCATTTATATATTAGAAAAGGAAGTAAGGATAGGAATTTTTAAACTCCTCTTGTTGGCGCAATTTAAGCATAGGCTTCTTGCGCACGTTTCGAAAGTAAAACTCCGCGGCGTAGTGGTCACCATGCTAGTCCGCCACCCAGAGGTTCCAGATTCAATTCCCGGTCAGGGCAAGTTGGAAAAGGGCCTTTTTCAAATTGTCTTGGGTCTTGAATGTTTATCTATATATGTATTTGTTATAAAATATAGTATCGTTGAGTTAGTATCCCATAACACAAGTATCGAATTTACTTTGTATCTAGCTCAATCAGTGTAATTTGTCCCTATATATTTATTTATTTCATTATCATCATCATTTGAGCCGCATAACGTTCACTGCTGGACATAGGATTCTCCCAAAGATTTCCATAACGACCGATCTAGAGCGGCTTGCATCCAGCGCCTTCATTTATTTATTTATAAAGACATAAATACCCTAGCTAGTAAAACAGTCCCAACCCACACTAAACAGGGGGTGCTATTAAGTAAATGCTCGGAGCATTAAACAACCGGACCAACATTCAGGCCATCATGCTTACGGCCCACCGCAATCGGATTGAGAATTGAGACCGAACAATTATTGTGAGGAATAGAACACTATCCCATCAAAAACAATACTTGTCAAAAAAACCAAGTCTCGCAACTCAGTTGTCCTGCGGTAAAAAGTTGTGAGATCCATGTAATACCAAGTCGGTTATTAATTTATTCAGTCTCTTCTTAAGCGACTTTCTGTCTTAATACGTCCAGTCTCTAAGACCACGATCGTGGTCCATAACAATTGAAAATCAATTGTGTCTGGAATCTCCGTACTCGAAGCATTAAGTTGTTACGTAATAATTAACAGCATATTATAGTGACGCATATCAATATTAAAATTCTTTAATGTTTTATATAAATATATCGAGACTTGGCCATCGCACTAAATAATTGAATTTACATGTGTTTTCAGGCGATTGAATTTACACGTGTTTTCAGGCGATGGCCAAGTCTCAATATATTTATATAAAACATTAAAAAATTTTAATATTGATATGCGTCACTATAAGATGCTGTTAATTATTACGTAACAACTTAATGCTTCGAGTACGGAGATTTCAGACACAATTGATTTTCAATTGTTATGGACCACGATCGTGGTCTTAGAGACTGGACGTATTAAGACAGAAAGTCGCTTAAGAAGAGACTGAATAAATTAATAACCGACTTGGTATTACATGGATCTCACAACTTTTTACCGCAGGACAACTGAGTTGCGAGACTTGGTTTTTTTGACAAGTATTGTTTTTGATGGGATCTCATTTCTTTTTGTATTTTGTAGACAGTTCTACTTTTTTCCTTTTCGGTACCTTCTACTTATTGTATATATGTATATCTACCAGCAACGAATTTTCTTAAAGCCCTCTCTCTGACTTATGAACTTTTCTTATTTTTGTAGGTAGCCTTACGTTTTCTCTTTTCCGGTACTACTTCTTGAGCTTCAGCTACAGTTTTTCTAATCAATCAATCAATCAATCATTTATTTGTCAAACATAGGTACAATGATACATGATGATACATGCATGATACAGACGAGATGTTACAATATTATATAATAGTTCGCTATGTCTTGCCATATTTAGCATACAAATATTTATAATTAATTAAAAATAGGTACATACTTTACTTAAATGTCAAAGAAATTGGTATAATAATAGTAATGTCATGTCATAAAAAAGGTAGTCTATAATTTAATCTATAATTATCGAATAATAATATTATCTGGGGGCACGGCAGTGCCCCCACCAAGTCGAGCAAAAAAGCGTCACGGCCGTACCATCCTTTTCTCGAAGCAATTCAGACCATTTTAGACCCCCTGTAACTTCGTTGTGGATAAAACTAGAAGACTGAAATATTCAGTAACCATGCAGGCATTGTAAAGACACGGTATGTTTCAAATTTCATTCAATTTGAACCAGTATTTTAAGAATTATAACGGGTCAAATTTCTTAATTTTGTCACTCACTGACTCACCGATCATCAAAATTCTAAGGCACTTCTAGCAGACCTAGAAGCTTCAAATTTGGAATTTATGTAGTGTTTGGTGTATGAATCAAGGAAAAACTAAAAAATCTAGAAAAGACCGCCAAGTCTTCAGTTAAATTTTTCAATATTGGCTTTATTCGTAACGATGTTTTACGGCAGTTATTATTATTGCGTGCGAAGCCGCGGGTTTAAGCTAGTCCCATATAAATATAGGCGCAAGGTAGTGCTTCTGCCAAATCGAGCAAAAAATGGGTATTCCCGTCATGAAAACACGTGTAAATTAAATTATTTAATGCAAAAAACGTACCTACGTGCGTATTCTTACTTATTACGAGTGCTGCGATGCTAGCGAGTGAGCGCGGGCCGTTACTACGCGCTGCGCGGTGCTAGCGCGAGGGCGCGGGGCGGGGACAGTGGCGGGGCGCGCGGAAAGGTGAATGTCGCCGAGCGAGCAGCAGCCGCGCTCATACGCGCGAGCGACCCAATGCTGTTCGGATGTGCCCAGAATTCTTACCTATAAGTTTGCGATTTTCATTGATAATTTCGATTGCTATATTAGTTTGACGACTAAAGGCTACTCTCATTGGTTTACTGATATTATTTGCTTACAATTTGGACGTTGTTCGGATAAATAATTTAAATTAAAAAGCGCAGGAATTCTCAATTTGTGAATACAACAGACTAAGAAGCATTTACCGTCCAGATTTGTCGAAAATTGTAACATCAAAGCTTCCCAGAAAAACGCATAGAGACAGGGAGTGGGCTCTTAGAAAAACTGTAGCTGAAGCTTAAGGGTCCCCTTACCCTAGACTTCTCCATACAAACGTAGTCTACGTTTAATTTTGAAACCACATGTCAGATTCCGGTAAAAATTGGAAATTGTAAAGAAATTGCAATCATCTAGGGTTATAACTGGTTTCCTATAGTAAAATTATGAACTGGAAAGAAAATATAACGATTTAGAAGTTTCCCATACTAATGGTCAAAAATGATATAAAACACTATATTCTATTTCAAGTTCATATTTTTACCGTCGGAAACCAGTTATAAACCTAGATAATTGCAATATCTTTGAAATTACAAAATTTTGCCCAAATCGGACATGTCGTTTTGAAATAAAACGTAGACTACGTTTGTATGGCAAGTTGTATTTTGGTTTGGGTACGGGGGACTCTTAAGAAGTAGTACCGGAAAAGAGAAAACGGAAGGCTACCTACAAAAATAAGAAAAGTTCATAAGTCAGAGAGAGGGCTTTAAGAAAATTCGTTGCTGGTAGATATACATATATACAATAAGTAGAAGGTACCGAAAAGGAAAAAAGTAGAACTGTCTACAAAATACAAAAAGAAATGAGATCCCATCAAAAACAATACTTGTCAAAAAAACCAAGTCTCGCAACCCAGTTGTTCAGCGGTAAACAGTTGTGAGATCCATGTAATACCAAGTCGGTTATTAATTTATTCAGTCTCTACTTAAGCGACTTTCTGTCTTAATACGTCCAGTCTCTAAGACCACGCCACGGTCGTGGTCCATAACAATTGAAAATCAATTGTGTCTGGAATCTCCGTACTCGAAGCATTAAGTTGTTACTTAATAATTAACAGCATCTTATAGTGACGCATATCAATATTAAAATTCTTTAATGTTTTATATAAATATATTGAGACTTGGCCATCGCCTGAAAACACGTGTAAATTCAATCGCCTGTAAACACATGTAAATTCAATTATTTAGTGCGATGGCCAAGTCTCGATATATTTATATAAAACATTAAAGAATTTTAATATTGATATGCGTCACTATAAGATGATGTTAATTATTACGTAACAACTTAATGCTTCGAGTACGGAGATTCCAGACAATTGATTTTCAATTGTTATGGACCACGACCGTGGTCTTAGAGACTGGACGTATTAAGACAGAAAGTCGCTTAAGTAGAGACTGAATAAATTAATAACCGACTTGGTATTACATGGATCTCACAACTTTTTACCGCTGAACAACTGGGTTGCGAGACTTGGTTTTTTTGACAAGTATTGTTTTTGATGGGATCAAATCTACATCTTGTCGTCTTTTAGAAATTCTTTTACAGAATAGTAGGATTTATCTATAAGTAGAGTAAAGAGACGTTTCTTAAACATTTTAAAATTTAAATCTTTTAATTCATTAGGCAGTTTATTGTAAATTTTTATAGCCATACCTAGAATGCTTTTCCTGACTAGAGCAAGCCTATATTTGTGTGTGCATAAAGTATGCCTATCCTGTGATCTTGTGGGATTCTTTTTTACTTCAGATAACTTTACAAATAATTCTGAATTCATTTTTACAAATAGAGCCATTTCAAATATGTACATTGCAGGAAATGTCAATATTTTAAATTGTTTAAAAATTGGTTCGCAACTGTCTGTTGTGCTTAGTCCGAACATAGACCGAATACATCGTTTCTGTGCCTTGAATATATTTTCTCTGTCAACGCAGTTACCCCAAAAGATGATTCCGTACCTAAGCACTGACGCGACAAGACCATGATAGGCTGTAAGCATCGCGTCTGTTGTTGCAGTTTTATTTAGTTGATGCAAGGCAAATGCCGATTTGCTTAGTTTCTTGCATATATCGTCTGCTTGTTCTCTCCACTTAAGACGGTCATCTATAGTGAGTCCTAGAAATTTAGCTTTTTTAACAGTTTCTAGATTAGTGTTTCCATATTTAATATTCATGTTTGATGCCGTATGTACAGGTTTGAAGTGCAAATATGATTTTATTAGAGCCCACTCCCTGTCTCTATGCGTTTTTCTGGGAGGCTTTGATGTTACAATTTTTGACAAATCTGGACGGTAAATGCTTCTTAGTCTGTTGTATTCACAAATTGAGGATTCGCTTTAACACTTCCAAAGTCGACATTAATTAGATGTAAACCGCCCAGACTTGTAACTCTCGAAAGTGCCACGTAAGCTTGACCGGATGTGAATACTGTAGAACCGATATCCATCAGTGCATTATGTAGACTTAGTCCTTGACTTTATGTATAGTTATAGCATAGGCTATACATATGGGAAACTGTTCGCGATGAACATAAGCTCTATTAATAATTTCAAATTTAGTTTTAACCGGACAAAGTTCGTAAACATGTTCGTTATTAAATGTAATGTATATTTTCTTAATGATTTTTGTATTATCCGGATCAACCTTTACTCTTTGCACTATACCGATAGAACCATTAACTAAACCAAGACTCACGTCAATATTTCGCCTAAGCATGACTTTTGCTCCTATTTTTATAATTATGTTTTCTTCCAGGCCTTCTGTCATAGAAGCATCATCTTCATATTTTTATAAGCTTTCACGAGCTCTTTTTGTTAGGTATTTGGGGCAATCTAAGCTATCTACAGCTGTAAGTTTTATTTCGGGATATGGGAGAGATCTAAGCATTGCAGTATTTAATTGTTGACACATGTTTTTTGTAGGTAATAAGCAAACGGTATCATTAGGAAGTTTCGAGAGGTGTTCAATTATTTCAACCAATCTGTTTTCATTTGAATCGGATTTAAGAGTTATTAATCTAGTTGAGTGTAAGTCACGGTCTTTTTGTGTAGTCGTAGTGTACGTTTTTTGCATTAAATAATTTAATTTACACGTGTTTTCATGACGGGAATACCCATTTTTTGCTCGATTTGGCAGGGGCACTACCATGCGCCTATATTAATATGGGACTAGCTCAAACCCGCGGCTTCGCACGCAATAATAATAACTGCCGTAAAACATCGTTACGAATAAAGCCAATATTGAAAAATTTAACTGAAGACTTGGCTGTATGGGCTTAATTTTTTTTGCGGTCTTTTCTAGATTTTTTAGTTTTTCCTTGATTCATACACCAAACAATACTTATATTCCAAATTTGAAGCTTCTAGGTCTGCTAGAAGTGCCTTAGAATTTTGATGATCGGTGAGTCAGTGAGTGACAAAATTAAGAAATTTGACCCGTTATAATTCTTAAAATACTGGTTCAAATTGAATGAAATTTGAAATATACCGTGTCTTTACAATGCCTGCATGGTTACTGAAAATTTCAGTCTTCTAGTTTTATCCACAACGAAGTTACAGGGGGTCGAAAATGGTCTGAATTGCTTCGAGAAAAGGATGGTACGGCCGTGACGCTTTTTTGCTCGACTTGGTGGGGGCACTGCCGTGCCCCCAGATTCGTCAGTTTCTATAATTTGTCAGTTTCGTCAACTGGTCACATTTGTAACTCGTCAATTTTATTATCATTAACTGTTCAATAGGAGTGACGACAGGGTCCGAAAAGTATAATTGTAATTAGTTCGTCATTTAGATTATCCAAAAATAATGGACCCGTATTTTTCAGTTTACCAAAAAGTAAAAATTCTCAAAGATACGGAGCGTCTAAGTTTCGGAGTGGGGGCTTGCGACGTCACCGCTAAGTAAAAATCGTAGCTAGCCGTGACTTCATGCGAAATTTATTTGCGCTGTATCTTTGTCATTTTTGGTTTCTCAGAGAAAAGAAAGAATACGTGTACAATATTTTTTAATAATCTAACCGATGCACCAAAAATATTTTTCCATTCGTCATGTCTATTGCCCGATTTCATCAGTTGGGGCATTGTGACAGTTTTTAGCTTGGTCAGCCTGTTTATTGACCGAGCGAGCGAAGCGTCTCAGTTTCCAGATTGGCCGAAACTGCTTTTGCCCGGCTGTCAATTTGTCTGTCCATCTGTTCTCTCACACAGGTCGCATTTCTCAAACGATTCTCGTGAATTTTTGTGAGTGTTGCCCACGACTTAGTTCGGTATTAAATTTTTGTTAAGGGTCCTCCCCGCGCTAATTTTTTGTTTTGCTAATTTAATTGAAATAAAATACCCTGAATTTTCCTTTGCAAAAAATACTAAAAACGGCCATTTTTGACTCTTTTTGTAAAGGTTTCTAAACCGGATAGTATTTCAATGACTTTGGAGGTTCTAATGAAACTTCAGGATACTAGCTAAAAAGTTGTACGAGGGTTTCTAATAATCTCACTTACAGAAAGAGAAATTAATTTTTTTGTGTTTTCAAGGTCGCTAGCGCAAGGAGGAGCCTTAAGACCAAAAAAGAAAAGTTGTACTAATGGGGCAGACAGAGTATTTTGGGTCTTAGGGCTCTAAGCAGATAGACTTGAGGGGCAGAAGACTCAAAGGCCACTTTTAGCGTGATGCTTGCCAAGAAGGTGGAAAAAAGAATCAAAATAGTAATGGGTTGCTAGCTGCATCGCTTATTAACATGATGAGCTTGTCTATTCCCTCGATCGGCTTCTACGATCTGCGCGGGAACAGAAGCATAAATATAGACTTAGAGAGATTATAAAGAAGTGTTACATCCATAGACCAAGAATTTATGGTTACATCAATATAGCTCAATCCTCTTATTCAAGGAAAAATATCAAATGTTTGCTCTTCCATGCTAGTCTGGGAGAAAAAACTTAGAACGTACCAGCTGCTTCTCTTGCCGCGCAGATTTTAAAAGCCAATCGAGAGAATGGGCAAAAATGCGAATCACGTTAATAGACGATGCGGCTGGCAACCCATCACTATATTGACATCTTTTTCATCTGTACCATATATGTATGTATTTATGCTCTTCCACAATTATGTATTGACTCCTGAAAGGAATGATGATAGATTTTTTTAAGCTATTGCATAGCTACTATCGCGGGCCTTGAGCGCGGGGACCGAATCCAGAAATTCCGTAACGAATAAACCTCACGCTCCCCACTCCGCCTACCATGTAGGTTGCCGCTTCGTCTCCGTCGTCCGTTTGCGACGTTGCCGTCCTTCCTTGTTTGCAATAGCTTTACCGCGGCAGTCCCCGAGTGCCACACGTCTTTTTTGCACTTATCTGGGTGCAGCCTACTAAAGGCCAGCTTCTTCTTCTTATCGTGTGTGTTAGTGACTAACACTAGTGTCAGATTTTTTAAACCGCCTTAAAGGCCTCTGACATGGTTTTAGTAACGACCAATGTCAAAGACAGTATCCGGGATCGACGGCCTAACGTGCCCTCCGAAGCGCGGATCATCTTACTAAAGGCCAGCAAGCACTGAACATCGCTTCATCAGTGTTTTGTAGCCCTACCCTGCCCGGCGAACGCAGACGTGGAGTGACGCTATCTGAAATGAGTGTCTGAAGAACGGGGAAATAAATAGAACGCAGCGAGCAGCTGAAATGTGCCGATGGGAAATATATTTACGCGGCGAAACTGAGTGTTGAAGACATCTTATATAGGAGCTTTAAAATTATGAAAGTTAGTAGTTAGTTGGCTTAGAAAACGGTAATTTTTTCGCCTTGCTTTTTAACAAAATTAACACCAAATGTAAGAAAACACTTGCCGTGTTGTTTCTGGCGAGTAGAATAGGACCACTCCAAGTCCTCCTGTGGATGTCGTAGAAGGCGACTTAGGAAATACAAGCTAAACAAAGCTTATAAACATCAATGAGACCTCTCCAACCCGTCTGACCAGCGAGGAGATTGTAGGCCAAGTCCTCTGGCTGCCCTGGCCAAGTAAGGCTATAACGGTACAGAGAGGGTCGTGCTCCAGCAGTGGAGACAAAAAGACCTGACGATGATGATGATGATGATGACTCGTATACTAGACTGTGCCCCCTAGCATGATACTGTTAGTATTAAACCTGCAGATAAAGTTTTTATTGCGCAACGGACTTAATGCCATCCCACTCGTTATTTTTACATAGAGCGAGATTTATTGATAGACGATAGCACTCGATACACGCTGATGCGGTGCCATGCTATGGGGGGTTTAAATCTTATCCACCCGAATCAAGTCGACATTGAAACACGAGATAGTGTCATTTTACTAGATGTCAAATTGTTTAGGAAGGTCTGTTACCCTATTTTTAAAACTAGTAATAAATATATGTAGTCCGTGTTTTATATTAAAACGTTAAGTGACTAAACATATTATGCCGAAGTTGCGCGACCGAACTTCGCGTGATTACGCCTGAACCTGAAACGCTATTTGTATTGCCAGCAGCACATATTCCAACTTACGTCACGTGCGGCGAAATTATAAATTAACCGCAGAACTTCGGTCGCGGAATTTTAGCACAGTGTGTTAGTTTGTGGGCGGTCATTTCACCAAACCAATTCCAACGCCTCTCGTACATAAGTAGTAGTACGTTAAATAAGTAGGACTGAAATATTAACTTTATAATGTGTTCTTTTGATGAAACTGCTGAAATTAACTGAAACAAATATACGATGTGTTGACTCATTTTATTCTTTATTTATTATTTATATAAATATACCTATATATATAAAATTAAATTATTCACAATATCAATAATTATTATATCCATTAAAAGTAAATTATAAATATTAAAATAGGTAATCGTTAAATAATAAAAAATTAAGATGTAAGATGACAGAAAAGCGAGTAAAGTAGACAATTCTACTTAACTCTACTAACAAAAGCAAGTTCTCAAAGACCAGAAAAGAGATAGAAAACATACGATACAATGAATAAATTTTATAAATTCTACATACAGATTGCTGTTAATCACGCCATACGAGTACATTAAAGAGCGTAATTTTTTTTAATTGTGAGTAGCGTAAAATGAGCCACGTTATTTACGTTTCATAGATATTGGCAATACATCTGAAGCACAAAAACGAATTTTATATGAAACCTAATGAGCGTAAATTGCGCGACTCATTACGCGACACAAATAAAAAAAAACATCACGGAACTCTGCAGATTCTTGCATTGTGATTCGCTCTAATACACCTATACTTCCAAAAAGGTTTCCTAATTAGCTGACCTATTATTATACTATACCACAAACGCAAAACTAAAGAAAACAAAACGCAATCCCTACGCGGGCTACACCAGGGGAATTATTTCGAATATATTCAAACTAGATATCCTTTGTTCTTACATCGACATCATTAACGGATCAGACACTCATTGTAATTTTCTTTCTTACATCTATGTCCAATTTCCTTTTCACTATAGTTATCCCATATAAATAGTTATAGAAGATAGTAAGTCTCTTTTTTTCTATTACTTACTTCACACTTTATCTTCATGTCATATCTTATACTAACGCAGGTTTTCAGTATTGGACCGTTAAAACTCCCCAGTTCGCATTTAATGCATATTTCTTGCTTGCTTCAATACCCTGTAGCTGTAAGATAATATTACCATTATAAAGCTGTTATAAAGGTATACCTTTATAACAGCTTTATACAACACGTTACTTTATACACGTTGTATACAACGTGGAAGGGACATAGAAATCGAACCACGAGGTATACTAGACCACTAAATAATTCATAGAGAATCAAAATCTGATGTTTTGGTCTACTTTGTTCAACATTTCCGTGTTGATATTTTAGATACATTATGAATAGGTAAATACTGATCCAATATCGAGATATCTGATATTGACATCTCGATATCAGAGTTCTAATTGCAACTTGGCATATACAACCTCAACGATACACGGCTAACACCCAGTGTTATTAGGTGAGAATTTGGGATAGTACAGCTTTAAAACTATGAAACGAATTAAGTACCTACCTAATAAGATTCTATAAAGGTTAATTAGCAGTGTAATGTCCGGCTTATGATTCACATTTTCTATCTCTGAACGTGTTTATACAAAATTCATCATTGTGGGTATATTTGAATCATTATCATCATTTCAGCAGCATAACGTCCACTGCTGGACATAGGCCTCTACCAATGATTTCCAAAACGACCGGTCTAGAGAGGATTGCATCCAGTGTATTTGAATAACCAGCAAAAAAAATTCTCAAACATTCTTTTGATCGGATTTAAATCTCTCTTCATTTCTTAATCTTAATTTTTTCAATTCTTCTTAATCTTAAGGGTTCCGTATCCAAAGGGTGACCAAAAAAGATAGAGATAGATTAGAAGCATTTGAAATGTGGTGCTGGAGGAGAATGAAAAAATAAGTTGGACAGAAAAAATTACAAATGAGAAGGTACTAGAGGATGTGAGAGAGAAAAGACAAATAATACAAATTATAGAAAATAGAAGAGGGAAAATGTTCGGTCATCTACTACGCCACGATGCGTTCTTTAAAACAATAATGGAAGGAAAAATAGAAGGAAAGAGAGGAGTAGGAAAACCCAGAAGAAAATTTATAGACCAAATTAAAGAAAAATTAAACGTGAAAACATATAAAGAGGTTAAAAACTTAGCGGAAGGAAGAGAGACATGGAAAGCACTCCACCGACAAGAGTCCAGCTCTTAAATATAAGAAGAAGAAGAGAAGATCCAAAGGGTAAAAAATGGGACCCTATTACTGAGACACCGCTGTCCGTCTGTTCGTTCGTCTGTCTGTCTGTCCGTTTGTCTGACAACTAGACAGTTGAAATTTTCACAGACGATATATTTCTGTTTCCGCTATACCAACAAATACTAACAACAATAAAATAAATATTTAAGCGGGGCTCCCAAACAACAAAAGTGATTATAAATAGATAGTGGTACGGAACCCTATGTGCGCGAGTCCAATTTGCACTTGGCCAGTTATCTTTTCTCCCAGACCAGCATGGAAGGTAACAAAAAAGAACTTACCACAAACAAACACATGAGGCCCAGATTTCTTCTTTTTAGGATTTCTGGGCACCGATGCGCTTGATTTCTTCATCCCACTTTTTCGCCCCGTCATGCTCACAACTTGAAACACCGTAGGGGCGCAGTGGGCGGAACTTGCGGGCTTTTTCGGTTCATCGACTTTGGCATCTGGTTTCATATGTATAGTAATTAGAAACTAGGAAATTCGTAGAATATAATTTTTCAAAACTAAAAACCGTCTTCGCCCCCAAACTATATAGTAATTAGAAACTAGGAAATTCGTCATATTTTTCAAAACTAAAAACAGACTACACAATCGATTTAGATAAAATTTCTATCCGTCTTATTTTAAAAACAAGATAAGCTTTATTACTAGGTTGAAACCATTATCCACCCAAATCAAGTTAATATTGACAGATGAATTAGTTTCACTTTACTAAATGGCAACTTGATTACGGCGGATAATGGTTTAAACCTAGTAACAAAGTTAGTCCTATTTTTATAATAAGATGGTATGAGACCACCTTACAAGTATACCTTCTCAAACCAAAAAAGAATTTTCCAAATCGGTCAAGGCATCTCGAATAATCGGTGAACATACATAAAAAAATAAAAAATCGCGACGAATTGATAACCTCCTCCTTTTTTAGGAAGTCAGTTAAAAATTATATTTGATTTATTCAAGCGCGTCACATTATTATGTAGTCATGTTTATGTCATATCACAATTTTTGTTATTCGCGTGACGAGAACGAAACAACACTGGTGTCAGATTTTTCAAGCTGCCTAAAGGCATCTGTCATAGCTTGCCGGATGATTACAGGACCAACGGCACGGAGAAGCTTAAAATTTTTCATGCCACTTGTGATCACCTATGTAAGTACGTACCATTGTGGGTTGCTTAACTTGCAGAAGCGCTACCTAACTCGAATTAAAATAAAATTTGGCATGTATATAGTTATCATCTGGATCACGACATAGGATATTTTTATTTGTTTAATTCTTTATTCCTGACTATATCATCAAAGGTTGGTGCAGGTCTTTTGATTGTTTTAAAGGTTTTTCTGGCAACAAATTTCTATGAGTCCACTGGTTTTCACAGCCGATTTCGGTCGGCGCCTAAAGACCCCACCACAGTCCGCAAATAAATATCACCCACAGTCCTACTATGACTGTCCACTTTAAACATTTCACATATTGATCATGAGCTTGCGCATTTATAGGGCCAAACTACACCAATTTTATATTATAAAGTCCACTAGACTCAATTTGCAAAACAATTTAAAGCAAACTCCAACTGAACCCCTCGACTTCCCGCCAGAAACTCAACCGGTCTGTTTCATCATTGACCAACCATTAATCACCAATGGAATGTTGGTAAACCGTTTCAGTATCATCATTCCCTGCCAACTGAGTAGAACCAAACAAGGAACTCACCTAAGCTCGATTCAGGCAAGTTCTTATCTTCTTTATTGAAGACTTTTGGGCTAGACTTCTTCTTAAACGGACTTCTATTTAGAGTACTTGACATGCTCACTACTCGCAGCGCGGCAGAGTTGGAATGACTTCCAAACTTCTTCGGTTGAGGGGCTGCATCAGACATCGAACATGGTACTTGACGTACATTACATCTACGACATGATTTCCTGCACCATATTATGTAATTGGCGATAAGGAGGCAGAAAATGAAAAGGATCGTCGTAAGAAAAGCCAAGTCTTTGGTTTCCCATTTGTTGAGCCTAAACGTCTGGTTATCTGGCTTTAGCTGCATTGTAGTAGTTTATAAAAGACGTTTCAGATCTTCGTTGAAAGAAGAGGCGGCAAAGAAGAGACAGAAAGATTAAAAGTGCAATTATAGAATAGAAAAACAAGAAACAGAAAACTGGAGACAGCTGGTTCTTTTGCCAAGGGGCAAGTTAGCCACCAATAGCAGCCACAACAAGAAAGCAGGACCTCAGTAGGAAAGACGTCATTAGAAATTAGTTGTGTTTCTTTAGTTTAATCAGGAATATAACTATCGGATTATATATTGATTTTGTCGGTAAATCTTTTACAAATGATGAATCACAATAAATATGTCAAAATGTCATTGAAAGACCAAAACCGCTCACATCCTGACATCACAAGCCGCTAAAAACCATAGACCTAGAATAAAAAGGAAATAGGTATATAAAGAAAATTAGAGTTCCGTACTATGCAAAAGTGAATCACATTTGAAATCCTCACAGTAAGGTGTTTTAGTGAACTATTTTCCGTAATGTATATATCATTATAAAACGCAGACTATCTTTGTTACTAGGTTTAAACCATTATCCGACCAAATCAAGTTGACATTTTCAGATAGAAGACGGATTGAGTTTACAACTTTATTTTAAATTGATAGAACTCTTATAGGTTTTCTTGTAATCGACGAACAAAGAACCATATTTTTTATTTTTTTCAAAATTTTTGAGATCTGACCCTCTGAGGGAGTGTCAATTTTTGTCTCGTTTTTTTCATATATAAAATCAAAAACTTTTTACGTTACAATAATCCTACTAATATTATAAATGCGAAAGTGAGTTTGTATATTTGTGTTTATTTGTTTGTAACCACTGAACCTGAACTTTAGATGAAATTTGATATGGATATAGTTTGATACCCAGGGAAGGACATAGGATAGTTTTTATCCCGAAATTCCCACCGGAAGCGAAGCCCACGGACACAGCTAGTTTTAATTACTTTGCACATCTGTATTTGGGTCATAGGATTACACTATCCTACCAAATTTCACTTGATTTGATTCAGAGGATTCGGAGTAAATTGGCTGTGACAGACGGACGATCATATAAGGGTTCCGTTTTTTATCTTTTTTGTACGGAACCATACAAAAATCTAGCTTTATGGCTGAAAGACCAAAATATGTAAAGCAAAGGGACCTAGACTTAACAGAGTCAAAGTAATTTTTCTTGTTTTTTTACCCGACAGAGTCAGAAAGTGGGTTATGTTTTTGACACACGCATTTTTACGATGTAGGGTTTGTAGACAACTTTTTGAAAGTAGGATTCACGCAGAACTCTATACACCATAGTAAGTGTTGAAGAATAGGAGCTTGGCACTCCATGATATCTAAAAACTTTTTTAGAATTAAAGCAATATCCTTAACAGACTGGAAACAAGTTTTCACGTATGCTTTCCATAATTCAATGTTTCCAGTGGGATTCAAACCCACGACCTTCGGATTAAACGATGACCAGTGGTCACCACGGAGGTAGTCCACGGAGATATTATAAAAAAATGTGGATCAATAAAGTTTTCATCATCATCAGGTCTTTTTGTCTCCTCTGCAGACGCGAGCAGAGCAGCCAGAGGACTTGGCGTACACTCTCCTCGCTGGCCAGACGGGTTGGAGAGATCTCATTGATGTTTATAAGCTTTGTTTAGCTTGTATTTCCTAATTCGCCTTCTACGACATCCACAGGAGGACTTGGAGTGGTCCTATTATTTATATTGACGACCTCCGTGGCGTAGTGGTCACCATGCTAGTCCGCCACCCAGAGGTTCCGGGTTCGATTCCCGGTCAGGGGAAGTTAGAAAATGGCCTTTTTTAATTTGTCCTGGGTCTTGGATGTTTATATATATTACTAGCTTTTCGGGCGCTGCGCGGGCTGCAAGCAGCCCGCGGTTCATCGTGGGGCTGTAGAGGTAGGCTAAGATATGTTTCCAGTTCAGAAAATGGGTAAGTTTGTATGAAGGACAATTGTCGTTGTATGGCGGCCATCTTGAATTTTGGAAAAAATAAAAAAACAAATAACAATCGTCAAATTGCTTACAACCCCCTACATTTTGGAAAAAAAATCACGCCCCTAACCCCAACCGTTTTCGCAGGCCGTACCCCTTCCACATCAGGTTTCTGCAGATCCTCAAATGTCAGATTTTTCTGGTACTCACTGGAGCACCCTCTATACGACTACACATCAACCTAAACCCCACCAACCCCGCAACAGGGCAAACAACTCTGTCAGTGAGTCAGTCAGTGGTATTGTAGGTTTATATATTATAACTAGTGTTTCGGGTGCTGCGCGTGCTGCACGCAGCACGCGGTTTTTCGTGCAGCTGTTGAGGAAGGCTAAAGAACATGTCCAGTTGAGAAAATGGGTAAGACTTGCAGTCTGTTGAGGAAACATGAAAAAATATGTGGGTGGCCATCTTGGATCCAAAATCTGATTGCAGTTTCGAGTTCCACGGGGTGCTTTACTCTAGTAAAGCAAATTTCAGACCCCTAGGAAGTCCCAGTGAGACGATACTAACGAAATAATTTTAATTTTCTAAAATCCAGACGCCATCTTGGATTCCAAAAAAAAATTTAAATTTAGATTTTTCGGCTCAAAATACATATAGATATTGATTTTCAGCCAAATCGCAAGCATTTGACTTTCGGCGGCCATCTTGGATTTCCAAAAATTAAAAAAACCTGGCGCTTACGAAAAAAAAATTGACTGCGCTTGGGGAAGTGGCTCGGGCTTCGCCCTCGCCCGCAGCTCGCCCTTCGGGCTCGCATCACTCGGCCTACGGCCTCGTGAAAGTTACTTGGGGGGGGGGGGGATGTCAAAAAGGGGGGAAGGGAGCTCGGCCTTTGGCCTCGCTCCGTAGCTCGGCCTGCGGCCTCGCAAGGGGGCTCCGCCTTCGGCCTTCGGCCTCAGGCTACGCCTAGTTGCTTTAGGGGTACCATTTGTATGAAATTTATATGGAGGGGAAGTGCCCTTGTATGGCGGCCATCTTGGATTTTGGAAAAAATCAAAAAACAAATGGCAGTCGTCAAATTGCTTACAACCCCCTACATTTTGGAAAAAAAATCACACCCCTAACCCCAACCGGTTTCGCAGGCCGTACCCCTTCCACATCAGGATCTGGTGATCTTCAACTTTTCGGATTTTTCTGGTTGGTTTCAAAACACCCTGTACACGATGGTATAACATTTGTGACACCTGTCAGTCGGGAACAGGTCAAACAATTATGTCAATCAGTGAGTCAGTGGTAAGTGTAGCTATATATAATATAATATAACTAGCTTTTCGGGCGCTGCGCGGGCTGCAAGCAGCCCGCGGTTCATCGTGGGGCTGTTGAGGTAGGCTAAGATATGTTTCCAGTTCAGAAAATGGGTAAGTTTGTATGGAGGAAAATTGTCCTTGTATGGCGGCCATCTTGGATTTTGAAAAAAATCAAAAAACAAATGACGCTCGTCTAATTGCTTACAACCCCCTACATTTTGAAAAAAAAAAACACGCCCCTAACCCCAACCATTTTCGCAGGCCGTACCCCTTCCACATCAGGTTTCTGCAGATCTTCAAATGTTAGATTTTTCTGGTACTCACTGGAGCACCCTCTGTACGACCACACATCAACCTAAACCCCACCAACCCCGCAACAGGGCAAACAACTATGTCAATCAGTCAGTGAGTGGTATTGTAGGTTTATATATTATAACTAGCTTTTCGGGCGCTGCGCGGGCTGCAAGCAGCCCGCGGTTTTTCGTGCGGCTGTTGAGGTGGGCTAAAGAACATGTCCAGTTGAGAAAATGGGTAAAAACTGCAGTCAGTAAAGGAAACATCAAAATATGTGTGGGGGCGGCCATCTTGGATCGAAAATCTGATTCCAGTTCCGAGTTCCGCGGGGCGCTTTACCCCCACATGCAAAATTACAGACCCCTACGAAGTCCCAATGAGACGTTATAAACAAAATAAGTTTAATTTTCTAAAATCCAGACGCCATCTTGGATTTCAAAAAAACTGTAAAATTTGGATTTTTCGGCTTAAAATACATATAGATATCGATTTTCAGCCCAATCGCAAGCAGTTGAATTTCGGCGGCCATCTTGGATTTCCAAAATTAAAAAAAAAAGCGGCGCTTATGGGAGTGGCTCGGGCTTCGCCCTCGCCCGCAGCTCGCCCTACGGGCTCGCATCACTCGGCCTACGGCCTCGTGAAAATTACTTAGAGGGGGGGGTCAAGGAGGGGGGGGGGGGGAGTGGCTCGGGCTTCGCCCTCGCCCGCAGCTCGGCCTGCGGCCTCGCGGTGTAGGGCTTTCCTTTTGGTCTTTGGCCTCTGGCTGCGCCAAGTTACTTGGGGGGCCGTTTGTATGAATTTTGTATGGAGGGGAATTGTCCATGTATGGCGGCCATCTTGGATTTTGAAAAAAATAAAAAAACGAATGACGCTCGTCAAATTGCTTACAACCCCCTACATTTTCGAAAAAAAAGCACGCCCCTAACCCCAACCGTTTTCGCAGGCCGTACCCCTTCCACATCAGGTTTCCGCAGATCCTCAAATGTCAGATTTTTCTGGTACTCACTGGAGCACCCTCTATACGACCGCACATCAACCTAAACCCCACCAACCCCGCAACAGGGCAAACAACTCTGTCAGTGAGTGAGTGAGTGAGTCAGTGGTAATGTAGGTTTATATATTATAACTAGCTTTTCGGGCGCTGCGCGGGCTGCAAGCAGCCCGCGGTTCATCGTGGGGCTGTTGAGATAGGCTAAGATATGTTTCCAGTTCAAAAAATGGGTAAGTTTGTATGGGGAGAAATTGTCCTTGTATGGCGGCCATATTGGATTTTAAAAAAATTAAAAAAACAAATGACTGTCGTCAAATTGCTTATAATCTTCTACATTTTGGAAAAAAAATCACGCCCCTAACCTTAACCGTTTTTGCAGGCCGTACCCCTTCCACATCAGGTTTCCGCAGATCCTCAAATGTCAGATTTTTCTGGTACTCACTGAAGCACCCTCTATACGACCACACATCAACCTAAACCCCACCAACCCCGCAACAGGGCAAACAACTATGTCAATCAGTGAGTGAGTGAGTGGTAATGTAGGTTTATATATTATAATATAACTAGCTTTTCGGGCGCTGCGCGGGCTGCAAGCAGCCCGCGGTTTTTCGTGCGGCTGTTGAGGTAGGCTAAAAAATGTTTCCAGTTTAGAAAATGGGTAAAAACTGCAGTCAGTAAAGAAAACATCAAAATATGTGTGGATGCGGCCATCTTGGATCCAAAATCTGAATCCAGTTTCGAGTTCCGCGGGGTGCTTTACCCCCACATGCAAAATTTCAGACCCCTACGAAGTCCCAGTGAGACGTTATAATCGAAATAAATTTCATTTTCTAAAACCCAGACGCCATCTTGGATTCCAAAAAAACAGTTGAATTTGGATTTTTGGGGTCAAAACACATACAAATATCGATTTTCAGCCAAATCAGAGGCAGTTGACTTTCGGCGGCCATCTTGGATTTCCAAAAAAAAAAAAACACGCTGCGCTTTGTGATAGTGGCTCGGGCTTCGCCCTTGCCCGCAGCTCGCCCTTCGGGCTCGCATCACTCGGCCTGCGGCCTCGTGAAAATTACTTGTAGGGGGGGGTGTCAAAGGGGGGGGGGGAGGGGAGCTCGGGCTTCGCCCTCGCTCCGCAGCTCGGCCTGCGGCCTCGCGGGGGCGCTTCGCCTTCGGCCTTCGGCCTCAGGCTTCGCCAAGTTACTTGGGGGGCCGTTTGTATGAAATTTGTATGGAGGGGAATTGTCCATGTATGGCGGCCATCTTGGATTTTGAAAAAAATCAAAAAACAAATGACGGTCGTCAAATTGCTTATAATCTTCTACATTATGGAAAAAAAATCACGCCCCTAACCTTAATAGTTTTTGCAGGCCGTACCCCTTTCACATAAGGTTTCCACAGATCTTCAAATGTCAGATTTTTCTGGTACTCACTGGAGCACCCACTATACGCCCGCACATCAACCCAAACCCCACCAACCCCGCAACAGGGCAAACAACTATGTCAATCAGTCAGTGAGTGAGTGGTATTGTAGGTTTATATATTATAACTAGCTTTTCGGGCGCTGCGCGGGCTGCAAGCAGCCCGCGGTTCATCGTGGGGCTGTTGAGATAGGCTAAGATATGTTTCCAGTTCAGAAAATGGGTAAGTTTGTATGGAGGACAATTTTCGTTGTTTGGCGGCCATCTTGAATTTTGAAAAAAATAAAAAAACAAATGACGGTCAACAAATTGCTTACAACCCCCTACATTTTGGAAAAAAAATCACACCCCTAACCCTAACCGTTTTCGCAGGCCGTACCCCTTCCAGATCAGGTTTCTGCGAATTCTTAAATGTCAGATTTTTCTGGTACTCACTGGAGCACCCTCTATACGACCACACATCAACCTAAACCCCACCTACCCCGCAACAGGGCAAACAACTATGTCAATCAGTCAGTCAGTCAGTGAGTGGTAATGTAGGTTTATATATTATAACTAGCTTTTCGGGCGCTGCGCGGGCTGCAAGCAGCCCGCGGTTCATCGTGGGGCTGTTGAGGTAGGCTAAGATATGTTTCCAGTTCAGAAAATGGGTAAGTTTGTATGGAGGAAAATTGTCCTTGTATGGCGGCCATCTTGGATTTTGTAAAAAATCAAAAAACAAATGACTCTCGTCAAATTGCTTACAACCCCCTACATTTTGAAAAAAAATCACGCCCCTAACCCTAACCGTTTTCGCAGGCCGTACCCCTTCCACATCAGGTTTCAGCAAATCCTCAAATGTCAGATTTTTCTGGTACTCACTGGAGCACCCTCTATACGATCACACATCAACCTAAACCCCACCAACCCCGCAACAGGGCAAACAACTATGTCAATCAGTCAGTGAGTCAGTCAGTGGTAATGTAGGTTTATATATTATAACTAGCTTTTCGGGCGCTGCGCGGGCTGCAAGCAGCCCGCGGTCTTTCGTGCGGCTGTTGAGGTAGGCTTAAATATGTTTCCAGTTCAGAAAATGGGTAAAAACTGCAGTCAGTATGGGAAACATCAAAATATGTGTGGGGGCGGCCATCTTGGATCTAAAATTTGATTCCAATTCCGAGTACCGCGGGGTGCTTTACCCCCACATGCAAAATTTCAGACCCCTACGAAGTCCCAGTGAGACGTTATAAACGAAGTTAGTTTAATTTTCTAAAGTCCAGACGCCATCTTGGATTCCAAAAAAAATATTGAATTTAGATTTTTGGGGTCAAATTACATATAGATATCGATTTTCAGCCAAATCGCAAGCAGTTGACTTTCGGCAGCCATCTTGGATTTCCAAAAAAAAAAAAGACGCTGCTCTTTGTGATAGTGGCTCGGGCTTAGCCCTCGCCCGCAGCTCGCCCTTCGGGCTCGCGTCACTCGGCCTGCGGCCTCGTGAAAACTACTTGTAGGGGGGGGGGGGGGGGTCAAAGTGGGGGGGGGGGGAGGGAGAGCTCGGGCTTCGCCCTCGCTCCGCAGCTCGGCCTACGGCCTCGCGAGGGCGCTTCGCCTTCGGCCTTCGGCCTCAGGCTGCGCCAAGTTACTTGGAATGTTTGTATGAAATTTGTATGGAGGGAAATTGACCATGTATGGCGGCCATCTTGAATTTCGAAAAAAAACAAAAAACAAATGACGGTCGTCAAATTGCTTATAATCTTCTACATTATGGAAAAAAAATCACGCCCCTAACCTTAACCGTTTTTGCAGGCCGTACCCCTTCCACATCAGGTTTCCGCAGATCCTCAAATGTCAGATTTTTCTGGTACTCACTGGGGCACCCTCTATACGACCACACATCAACCTAAACCCCACCAACCCCGCAACAGGGCAAACAACTATGTCAATCAGTCAGTGAGTGAGTGGTATTGTAGGTTTATATATTATAACTAGCTTTTCGGGCGCTGCGCGGGCTGCAAGCAGCCCGCGGTTCATTGTGGAACTGTTGAGATAGGTTAAGATATGTTTCCAGTTCAGAAAATGGGTAAGTTTGTATGGAGGACAAATGTCGTTGTATGGCGGCCATCTTGAATTTTGAAAAAAATAAAAAAACAAATTACGGTCGTCAAATTGCTTACAACCCTCTACATTTTGGAAAAAAAATCACACCCCTAACCCTAACCGTTTTCGCAGGCCGTACCCCTTCCACATCAGGTTTCTGCAAATCCTCAAATGTCAGATTTTTCTGGTACTCCATTTAGCACCCTCTATACAACCATGCATCAACCTAAACCCCACCAACCCCGCAACAGGGCAAACAACTATGTCAATGAGTCAGTCAGTGAGTGAGTGGTAATGTAGGTTTATATATTATAATATAACTAGCTTTTCGGGCGCTGCGCGGGCTGCAAGCAGCCCGCGGTCTTCGTGAGCCTGTTGAAGTAGGTTTAAATATGTTTCCAGTTCAAAAAATGGGTATGTTTGTATGGGGAGAAATTGTCCATGTATGGCAGCCATCTTAAATTTCGAAAAAAAATAAAAAACAAATGACGGTCGTCAAATTGCTTATAATCTTCTACATTATGGAAAAAAAATCACGCCCCTAACCTTAATAGTTTTTGCAGGCCATACCCCTTCCACATCAGGTTTCTGCAGATCTTCAAATGTCAGATTTTTCTGGTACTCACTGGAGCACCCTCTATACGACCACACATCAACCAAAACTCCACCAACCTCGCAACAGGGCAAACAACTATGTCAATCAGTCAGTCAGTCAGTGAGTGGTAATGTAGGTTTATATATTATAACTAGCTTTTCGGGCGCTGCGCGGGCTGCAAGCAGCCCGCGGTTTTTCGTGCGGCTGTTGAGGTGGGCTAAAGAACATGTCCAGTTGAGAAACTGGGTAAAAACTGCAGTCAGTAAAGGAAACATCAAAATATGTGTGAGGGCGGCCATCTTGGATCTAAAATCTGATTCCAGTTCCGAGTTCCGCGGGGCGCTTTACCCCCACATGCAAAATTACAGACCCCTACGAAGTCCTAGTGAGACGTTATAAACAAAATGAGTTTAATTTTCTAAAATCCAGACGCCATCTTGGATTCCAAAAAAACTGTCAAATTTGGATTTTTCGGCTCAAAATACATATAGATATCGATTTTCATCCCAATCGCAACCAGTTGACTTTCGGCGGCCATCCTGGATTTCCAAAATTAAAAAAAAAAGCGGCGCTTGTGGGAGTGGCTCGGGCTTCGCCCTCGCCCGCAGCTCGCCCTGCGGGCTCGCATCACTCGGCCTTCGGCCTCGTGAAAATTACTTGGAGGGGGGGGGGGGTCAAGGGGGGGGGGAGTGGCTCGGGCTTCGCCCTCGCCCGCAGCTCGGCCTACGGCCTCGCGGTGGAGGGCTTTCCTTTTGGTCTTTGGCCTCTGGCTGCGCCAAGTTACTTGGGGGGCCGTTTGTATGAAATTTGTATGGGGAGAAATTGTCCATGTATGGCGGCCATCTTGGATTTTGAAAAAAATAAAAAAACAAATGACGCTCGTCAAATTGCTCACAACCCCCTACATTTTGGAAAAAAAATCACGCCCCCAACCCCAACCGTCTTCGCAGGCCGTACCCCTTCCACATCAGGTTTTCGCAGATCCTCAAATGTCAGATTTTTCTGGTACTCACTGGAGCACCCTCTATACGACCGCACATCAACCTAAACCCCACCAACCCCGCAACAGGGCAAACAACTATGTCAATCAGTCAGTGAGTGGTATTGTAGGTTTATATATTATAACTAGCTTTTCGGGCGCTGCGCGGGCTGCAAGCAGCCCGCGGTTCATCGTGGGGCTGTTGAGGTAGGCAAAGATATGTTTTCAGTTCAGAAAATGGGTAAGTTTGTATGGAGGAAAATTGTCCTTGTATGGCGGCCATCTTGGATTTTGAAAAAAATCAAAAAACAAATGACGGTCGTCAAATTGCTTATAATCTTCTACATTATGGAAAAAAAAACACGCCCCTAACCTTAATAGTTTTTGCAGGCCGTACCCCTTCCACATCAGGTTTCCGCAGATCTTCAAATGTCAGATTTTTCTGGTACTCACTGGAGCACCCACTATACGCCCGCACATCAACCCAAACCCCACCAACCCCGCAACAGGGCAAACAACTATGTCAATCAGTCAGTGAGTGAGTGGTATTGTAGGTTTATATATTATAACTAGCTTTTCGGGCGCTGCGCGGGCTGCAAGCAGCCCGCGGTTCATCGTGGGGCTGTTGAGGCAGGCTAATATATGTTTCCAGTTCAGAAAATAGGTAAGTTTGTAGGGAGGAAAATTGTCCTTGTATGGCGGCCATCTTGGATTTTGAAAAAAATTAAAAAACAAATGAGCGTCGTCAAATTGCTTACAACCTTCTACATTTTGGAAAAAAAATCACGCCCCTATCCCCAACCATTTTTGCAGGCCGTACCCCTTCCACATCAGGTTTCCGCAGATCCTCAAATGTCAGATTTTTCTGGTACTCACTGGAGCACCTTCTATACGACCACACATCAACCTAAACCCCACCAACCCCGCAACAGGGCAAACAACCATGTCAATCAGTGAGTCAGTCAGTGAGTGGTAATGTAGGTTTATATATTATAACTAGCTTTTCGGGCGCTGCGCGGGCTGCAAGCAGCCCGCGGTTTTTCGTGCGGCTGTTGAGGTGGGCTAAAGAACATGTCCAGTTGAGAAACTGGGTAAAAACTGCAGTCAGTAAAGGAAACATCAAAATATGTGTGGGGGCGGCCATCTTGGATCGAAAATCTGATTCCAGTTCCGAGTTTCGCGGGGCGCTTTACCCCCACATGCAAAATTACAGACCCCTACGAAGTCCCAGTGAGACGTTATAAACAAAATGAGTTTAATTTTCTAAAATCCAGACGCCATCTTGGATTCCAAAAAATCTGTCAAATTTGGATTTTTCGGCTCAAAATACATATAGATATCGATTTTCAGCCCAATCGCAAGCAGTTGACTTTCGGCGGCCATCTTGGATTTCCAAAATTAAAAAAAAAAGCGGCGCTTGTGGGAGTGGCTCGGGCTTCGCCCTCGCCCGCAGCTCGCCCTACGGGCTCGCATCACTCGGCCTACGGCCTCGTGAAAATTACTTGGAGGGGGGGGTCAAGGGTGGGGGGGGGGGAGTGGCTCGGGCTTCGCCCTCGCCCGCAGCTCGGCCTGCGGCCTCGCGGTGGAGGGCTTTCCTTTTGGTCTTTGGCCTCTGGCTGCGCCAAGTTACTTGGGGGGCCGTTTGTATGAATTTTGTATGGAGGGGAATTGTCCATGTATGGCGGCCATCTTGGATTTTGAAAAAAAACAAAAAACAAATGACGATCGTCAAATTGCTTATAATCTTCTACATTATGGAAAAAAAATCACACCCCTAACCCCAACCGTTTTCGCAGGCCGTACCCCTTCCACATCAGGTTTCCGCAGATCCTCAAATGTCAGATTTTTCTGGTACTCACTGGAGCACCCTCTATACGACCGCACATCAACCTAAACCCCACCAACCCCGCAACAGGGCAAACAACTATGTCAATCAGTCAGTGAGTCAGTCAGTGGTAATGTAGGTTTATATATTATAACTAGCTTTTCGGGCGCTGCGCGGGCTGCAAGCAGCCCGCGGTCTTTCGTGCGGCTGTTGAAGTAGGCTAAGACATGTTTCCAGTTCAGAAAATGGGTAAGTTTGTATGGAGAAAAATTATCCATGTATGGCGGCCATCTTGAATTTTGAAAAAAATAAAAAAACAAATGACGATCGTCAAATTGCTTGCAATCTTCTACATTATGGAAAAAAAATCACACCCCTAACCCCAACCGTTTTCGCAGACCGTACCCCTTCCACATCAGGTTTCCGCAAATCCTCAAATGTCAGATTTTTCTGGTACTCACTGGAGCACCCTCTATACGACCGCACATCAACCTAAACCCCACCAACCCCGCAACAGGGCAAACAACTATGTCAATCAGTCAGTCAGTGAGTGAGTGGTAATGTAGGTTTATAGTATAATAATATAATATAACTAGCTTTCCGGGCGCTGCGCGGGCTGCAAGCAGCCCGCGGTCTTTCGTGAACCTGTTGAAGTAGGTTAAAATATGTTTCCAGTTCAAAAAATGGGTATGTTTGTATGGGGAGAAATTGTCCTTGTATGGCGGCCATCTTGGATTTTGAAAAAAAATAAAAAACAAATGACGATCGTCAAATTGCTTACAACCCCCTACATTTTGGAAAAAAAAACACACCCCTAACCCTAACCGTTTTCGCAGGCCGTACCCCTTCCACATCAGGTTTCTGCAGATCCTCAAATGTCAGATTTTTCTGGTACTCACTGGAGCACCCTCTATACGACCGCACATCAACCTAAACCCCACCAACCCCGCAACAGGGCAAACAACTATGTCAATCAGTCAGTGAGTCAGTCAGTGGTAATGTAGGTTTATATATTATAACTAGCTTTTCGGGCGCTGCGCGGGCTGCAAGCAGCCCGCGGTTCATCGTGGGGCTGTTGAGATAGGCTAAGATATGTTTCCAGTTCAGAAAATGGGTAAGTTTGTATGGAGGACAATTGTCATTGTATGGCGGCCATCTTGAATTTTGAAAAAAATAAAAAAACAAATGACGGTCGTCAAATTGCTTACAACCCCCTACATTTTGGAAAAAAAATCACACCCATAACCCTAACCGTTTTCGCAGGCCGTACCCCTTCCACATCAGGTTTCTGCAAATCCTCAAATGTCAGATTTTTCTGGTACTCACTGGAGCACCCTCTATACGACCACACATCAACCTAAACCCCACCAACCCCGCAACAGGGCAAACAACTATGTCAATCAGTCAGTCAGTGAGTGGTAATGTAGGTTTATATATTATAAACTAGCTTTTCGGGCGCTGCGCGGGCTGCAAGCAGCCCGCGGTTTTTCGTGCGGCTGTTGAGGTGGGCTAAAGAACATGTCCAGTTGAGAAAATGGGTAAAAACTGCAGTCAGTAAAGGAATCATCAAATTATGTGTGGGGGCGGCCATCTTGGATCCAAAATCTGATTCCAGTTCTGAGTTCCGCGGGGTGCTTTACCCCCACATGCAAAATTTCAGACCCCTGCGAAGTCCCAGTGTGACGTTATAAACGAAATAAGTTTAATTTTCTAAAATCCAGACGCCATCTTGGATTCCAAAAAAAATATTGAATTTATGTTTTTGGGGTCAAATTACATAAAGATATCGATTTTCAGCCAAATCGCAAGCAGTTGACTTTCGGCGACAATATTGGATTTTCAAAAATTAAAAAAAATTGGACTGCGTTTTGGGAAGTGGCTCGGGCTTCGCCCTCGCCCGCAGCTCGCCCTGCGGGCTCTCGACACTCGGCCCCCGGCCTCGTGAAATTTACTTACGGGGAGGGGGTAGGGGGGAAGGGGGGGATGTGGGAGTGGCTCGGGCTTCGCCCTCGCCCGCAGCTCGCCCTTCGGGCTCGCATCGCTCGGCCTCCGGCCTCGTGAAGATTACTTAGGGGGGATCCAAGGGGGAGGGGGGAGTGGCTCGGGCTTCGCCCTCGCCCGCAGCTCGGCCTGCGGCCTCGCGGGGGTGGCCTTTGCTTTTAGTTTTTGGCCTCTGGCTGCGCCTAGTTACTTGGGGTGGCCGTTTGTATGAAATTTGTATGGAGGAAAATTATCCATGTATGGCGGCCATCTTGAATTTTGAAAAAAATTAAAAAACAAGTGACGCTCGTCAAATTGCTTACAACCCTCTACATTTTGGAAAAAAAATCACGCCCCCCACCCCAACCGTCTTCGCAGGCCGTACCCCTTCCACATCAGGTTTCTGCAAATCCTCAAATGTCAGATTTTTCTGGTACTCACTGGACCACCCTCTATACAACCACACATCAACCTAAACCCCACCCACCCGGCAACAGGGCAAACAACTATGTCAGTGAGTCAGTCAGTGGTAATGTAGGTTTATATATTATAATAACTAGTGTTTCGGGTGCTGCGCGTGCTGCACGCAGCACGCGGTTTTTCGTGCAGCTGTCGAGGAAGGCTAAAGAACATGTCCAGTTGAGAAAATGGGTAAGAATCGCAGTCTGTTGAGGAAACATGAAAAAATGTGTGGGCGGCCATCTTGGATCCAAAATCTGATTGCAGTTTCGAGTTCCACGGGGTGCTTTACTCTAGTAAAGCAAATTTCAGATCCCTATGAAGTCCCAGTGAGACGATACTAACGAAATAATTTTAATTTTCTAAAATCCAGACGCCATCTTGGATTCCAAAAAAAAATTTAAATTTGGATTTTTTGGCCCAAAATACATATAGATATTGATTTTCAGCCCAATCGCAAGCATTTGACTTTCGGCGGCCATCTTGGATTTCCAAAAAAAAAAAAAACGCAATGCTTGGTGGGAGTGGCTCGGGCTTCGCCCTCGCCCGCAGCTCGCCCTTCGGGCTCGAATCACTCGGCCTACGGCCTCGTGAAAATTACTTGGAGGGGGGGGGGGGGGTCGAAAAGGGGGGGAGGGGAGCTCGGCCTTTGGCCTCGCTCCGCAGCTCGGCCTGCGGCCTCGCAAGGGGGCTCCGCCTTCGGCCTTCGGCCTCAGGCTGCGTCAAGTTACTTTGGGGGGGCCGTATGTATGAAATTTGTATGAAGAACAATTGTCCTTGTATGGCGGCCATCTTGAATTTCGAAAAAAATCAAAAAACAAATGACAGTCGTCAAATTGCTTACAACCCCCTACATTTTGGGAAAAAAATCACGCCCCTAACCCCAACCGTTTACGCAGGCCGTACCCCTTCCACATCAGGATCTGGTGATCTTCAAGGTTTCGGATTTTTCTGGTTGGTTTCAAAACACCCTGTACACGATGGTATAACATTTGTGACACCTGTCAGTCGGGAACAGGTCAAACAATTATGTCAATCAGTGAGTCAGTGGTAAGTGTAGCTATATATAATATAATACATATGTATTTGTTATAAAATATAGCATCGTTGAGTTAGTATCCCATAACACAAGTCTCGAACTTACTTTGGGGCTAGCTTAATCAGTGTAATTTGTCCCTATATATATTTATTTATTCTACTCGCCAGAAACAGCACGGCAAGTGTTTTTCTACATTTGGTGTTAATTTTGTTAAAAAGCAAGGCAAAAAAATTACCGTTTTCTAGCCAACTAACTACTAACTTTCATAATTTAAAGCTCCTATATAAGATGTCTTCAACACTCAGTTTCGCCGCGTAAATATATTTCCCATCGGCACATTTCAGCTGCTCGCTGCGTTCTAGAAGGGGATTTAGGAAATACAAGCTAAACAATAGCTTGTATTTCCTAAGTCCCCTTCTAGGACATCCACGGGAGTTCTTTAATAGAGTTTGAATTAAAAAAAGTATGTATGTATGTATTGAAATCTCATCTCAAATGTAAATACGTCGTTTGAAATGTGCGTATTATAAAGTGCAAATTATTTGGACCTTTAGGGACGCTGTAGTCCCGATTTAATTTAAAGGAGAAGGCCCTTATAAAATCACGGTACAAAGCATTTTCAACCTTATAATAAGGGGGTAGAGTTACATTTTGCATGGCATGTTGGAGATATATAATATTTACATTTTCGAAGTTGAATAATTTTATGATGCAAAATAATTTTTGGTATTGCTTTAAAATTATAGTCTATATTGGCATAGTCTATGAATCGATTTTTAACCTCCGACGAAAAAGAGGGGTGTTATAATAAGTTTGACCTGTCTGTGTGTCGTTTAAGGCACGTATAAGCCGTCGGTCCCGGTGTCATCATTGTATGGCAGTCGTCAAGATATGTCAGATGCTTTAAGGCAGCTTTAAAAATCTGACTCTAGTGTTGACCACTTGCACACAGGAAAAACAAATAAAGACCAATAAAACCCGGCCAAGTGCACAAATCTATCACACTAATATATTAAGACGAAAGTTTGTGAGTGAGTGTGAATGTTTGTTACTTCTTCACGCGCAAACGTCTGTACCAATTTCGATTAAATTTGATATGCAGGAAACTGACACCCTGGATTAACACATATGCTCTCTAGGTGCGGGTAACACCGCGGAGCGCAGCTAGTAGAAAATTATCTAGGATTTTGTGGTCGAGTATTTTAGTCAAAGTAACATTTTGGTTTTACCAACATCAAAAGTCCTTCATAGTTCAAGATATACAATCAAAGAGATAATATTCTAATACTTTCATATCGTAATAAAAATGTAAATCGCCTCAAATTCGAATAAGCAATAAAAAACGATATTCTCTCGATTGCTTGTAAAATTGCGGTTATACCTATTACTATTACATTACTTTAAAATCCTCTCGTATAATATCGATATTAAAATAATAAGGTCTTTGATACCTTTTTGACTGACTTCTAAAAAAGTCTGTCAATTGGTTGGGATCTTTTTTTTTTCTTTTCTTGATTATGGCGGTCAAACTTCATTGCAGCTTATTTTGCCAGTGTCTAGTAATATCTCTTCTTTATTCCTAATCCCAAAGGTTGGTATAGGTCCTTTGATTGCTTCACGATTTTTTTATGTATGTTCACCGTAGTTATCGAAGACGCCTAGACCGATATCAAAAATTCTTTTTTTTAGGGTTCCGTAGTAAACAAGAAACCCTTATAGTTTCGCCATGTCTGTCTGTCTGTCTGTCCACGGTCCTACAGAGAAATTATAAGTACTAGAAAGCTGTAATTTGGCATGGATATGTTTATTAATTATGCCGAAAAAGTCGTAAAATAAAATATGGAAAAAAAATTTTTTCAGTGTAGCTGCCATACAAGTAAAGACGTAGTCAATATTTTTTTTCTCGACAAACACATTGAATGGGGTATCGTTAAATAGATCTTTCAAAAATATTGTTAGCTTGTAAACACCATTTTTCGATTTAGGGATCCGTTTCTGAAATATTTGGGTTTAAAGTTCAAATTTTTGTTCTAGTCAAGTGTCCCCCCCCCTCTATCTGCTAAACGGTTATATATGGCCACGTGAAAAAAATCACAATTATAGCATATATAATGTAGTTTGAAGGAAAACTATCAGAGCCAAGTAGGGTATACAAATTAAAAAGTTATAGGCGATCAACTTATAAAATGTACTTGAAAAAAGACATTTTCATACAAATTCAATAGATATTAGTTTTTAGACGTTTTTAGTGGCAAGAACTCAAAGTTGGCATTCGCAAGTAAGGAACCCTACACTGCGCGTGGCCCGACACGCACTTGTTAGGTAGTCACATAATTTTTTAATCAAAATTGGTTATATAGTTCGGGGGTGAAGTCGGTTTTTACTTTTGAAAAATGATTGGTTAAAACTAACGTGAGACACAGACATTATAAGCATGAAGTTAACGGGTTACTCACGTACAGAGTCAGCTACTGGCCGACATGTTTATCTGGAGGTCTTCATTTCAGGCAGAGACTGTGGCACACAATGATACTTATAGACGACCTCCGTGGCGTAGTGGTCACCATGCTAGTCCGCCACTAGAGGTCCCGGATTCGATCCCCGGTCAGGGCAAGTTAGAAAATCGCCTTTTTCAAATTGTCCTGGATCTTGGATATACTTAATCTATAAAACTGTGTATTGTAGATCTTTCAAACTGTCTCATCTCATCTTGCCTAGAGCCGTATGAGAGAGAAAATTAAATGACATCTCCGTTTCAAATAATTTATTTTAGCACTGAACCGAAAATTCATGTTTATACCGATTTCATTCCTGATCACGCACAAATTATTAGCATTTTATTAGAAACCAAGTGTTATTCTTGGCGCTAAAGAGGCTAACGCTGCAGAATGGAACGGTTTACCTATTGTTTATGGTCTGAATCAGCTAGAAATACAATGTCTGCTTACTAAGCAGCTGCTAATGGGTGTGTGGTCACAGTTATAGCGGGTACCTCAATTACTTAACTGACCTCCAAGAAGAGATTATAAATTCGTCGCGGTCGTTTTTAGGGTTCCGAAGCCAAATGGCAAAAAACGGAACCCTTATGGATTCGTCATGTCTGTCTATCTGTCCGTCCGTATGTCACAGTCACTTTTTCCGAAACTATAAGAACTATATTGTTGAAACTTGGTAAGTTGTATTTTGTGAACCGCATTAAGATTTTCACACAAAAATAGAAAAATGGAACAATAAATTTTGGGGGCTCCCCATGCGTAGAACTGCAACAAAAAATTTTTTTTCGTCATAGCCATACGTGTAGGGTATCTATGGATAGGTCTTAAAAATGATGTTAAGGTTCTTAATATCATTTTTTTTTCTTAGTTCGATATACCTATGTTTGTTCGGGAAAGTTGTTAAATATCACGGATCGAACACCCTTAAAATAGTTTATATTTACCTTAGTATTTCGGAAGTCAAGTCCTAGTAATAGGATCCTGTTTTTACCCTTTTGGGTACGGAATCCGAAAAACACATATTTGAGTACAATCAAATTGATAACCTCCTCCTTTTTGAACTCGGTTAAAAAGGAATGAAATTGTAAATTTTATCTGGATAAACTACTTCTATATAGTATTACTAGCTGGTGCCCTTGGCTTCGTCTGTGCATTATCTTTATAGATTGTAGTCTATGTGTTATTCTGATGTATTAGCTGTATTATTGTAAAGTTTTATTAAAATCCATTCAGTAGTTTTACGTGAAAGAGTAATAAACAAACATCCATACATCCATACTTACAATATTAGTAGGATAGTGCCTCCAAAAGTTATGTTTTTCATCTTTAAATTCTGTAACTCGCTCGAAGTGAGGCCACACCTCACGAGTCACGACTATATAATTGTTTTTGTTTGCGATGTCTTTGTTATTAAATCTGATTCTTGCATTATCTAAGATTGTTTGTCTGATTACATTTCTCCGAAGTGTTTTCGTGGTTTTGGACAAAGAGCTATAATGTACTTACATACTAGAGTAGACGCCACATTATTATTACTGTTCTGTCCCGTTAAGTGTAGATATCACCATTCACGTTTCATCAGTCATTTGCTAGCTCTTATGCATCGAGTAAACTCTATAGTTGATAAGCAAAAACCATAAAAAACACTGTCAATGAATTTTTTGATTCAAACTAACATGAGACACAGACATTATTAAAGTGCACTAGCGCTTTGGAAGCGGTAGTAAACTTAGCTGTAAGTAACCATTTGACATCAACAATTGAGCAACAAAGCAATGAAGATTAATAAGAGATATTATAAATATCCTATGATTATAAAAATATATTTGAATTGAATTGAATTGAAAGTGAGTTAACGGGTTACTCACGTATAGGCAGCTACTGACCGACATGTTCAGTGTGTCGCAAGCCGGTGCGGTGTACGGGCCTGTAGTCACATTCGCCCTGATGAAGACCTCCGGATGGGGCAGAAAGGTTCCCGAATAGCGGCCACGTACCGGCAAGCGTAGCGTAGGACACCCACCTGCTAGATGGTCAGACGACCTGCGCAATGTTGCAGGAAGGCGCTGGATGCAGGCCGCTTCCGATCGGTCGTTTTGGAAATCCTTGGGGGAGGCCTATGTCCAGCAGTGGACTTCCTGTGGCTGATATGATGATGATGATGATGATGATGATGATGAAGACCTCCGGATGAGGTCGAAACATGTCGGCAGTAGCTGACTCTATACGTGAGTAACCCGATAACTCATTTTAATAATGTCTGTCAACGTAATTAAAAATGCCTTGGTATGTATTTCAAATATTAAAATACTCGGAAATGATCGGTGGTCCAGTGGGAGTGCGCATTATTACCGCTTTCGCAAGTAAAGCGTCACAGTGCATGGTCTGCATTTGGATGGGTGACCACAAGTGGTATAAAAATTTCTAGAGCTTCTTTATGTTTCAGAAGGCACGTATTAATCCCGTATGTCATCATTGTATAACAGACGTCAAGCTATATCAGATGCCTTTAGGCAGCCTAAAAAATCTGACACCAGTATTGGCCACTTACACACACGAAAAACAAACAATTACAATACTTTAAGAATGATTCAAGGAACACGGCAAAGTGTTGAACAATGACGTTGCATCGGCAAGTAACTAGATTTCATTGTTGGAAAATTAAATACGTATGATAAAATTCACGCCACCATATAATTAATCTTATACCTTTAAACGAGCAATTCTTGTATTTTTATTTATTTATATATTTACATGTATATAAATTTCTGTGATCTCGAAAACGGCTCTAACGATTTCGCTGAAAATTGGTATAAGGGTTTTTGGGGGTTAACAATCGATCTAGATTAGTCTTATGTTTTGGAAAACGCGTGTTTTCGAGTTTTCATGCGTTTTTTTTTCCACGCAGAATATGATCGCTAATTTCGTCGCGCCGACCGCCATCCATTTTGGCTCAGCGGTTATGATACGGACCGCTAGAAAAAGTGTTTCGGGTTCGAATCCCACTAGGTGACTTACTTTTGTTTTTTTATGGTAAAATTTATATATAATTTTTTATTTTGTATTGTTTTTAGACAAGTTAAAAAAATGTAGTTATTGTTTGTAAGGTACTAACTTTTCTAAACTAAAAACCGATAAAATTTCTATGGGACCACCTCGTAAGTATATATACCCTTTCAAATTTTCTAAATCGGTCCAGGCGTCTTCGAATAATCGGTGAACATACATAAATAAAATAACGAATTGATGATATCCTTCTTTTTTAGAAGTCGGTAAAAATCAACAGAGACGTTTGAGATAGCTGTTCTATACAATCCATGTCAATGTTTTTAGAAATGAGACAAACTCTTTGGGTAGCAGGCTGTGTAATAATATTTTTGTTTATTTAACACAGAAATCCGAACTCGAGTATTATTTGTTAGTGGTTTATGGAGCAAAGTATGTTTTTCGTCTAAACACATATGTTGCTTCCTCAGCCATGCTGTTTTTATATAGCAGCCGACTTTTATATAATTTAAGTAGCTGTGCCCGTCGGATTTGCTCTCCGTAAGCATTTCAGGATAAAAAATATCCTCTGTCTTTCCCTGGGTATCAAACTATCTATATCAAATTTCATCTAAATAGGTTCAATGAAGCGTGAAGTGGTAAAAACAAACAAATATTCAAACTCACTTTCGCATTTATAATATTAGTAAGGACAGTCACCTGAAGATGTCGAAAACCATGCAAAATCGAAAAACAAAGCGATTAGCAAATCATCAATTCTTTTGCTCCCTTTTCACCCCTTAACATGCTTAAAGTGGCTTTTAGGTCGAGCCCTGGATTTGTCTGCACACAGACAGAGCCCTAAGGGTCTTGGTGGCCCTGGCCACCAAGACCCTTAGGGCTCTGTCTGCCCCCACTAAGGAAGAAAGACGTGATACTGTATATCAATTTAGAAGCTAGAAAATTCTAATATTGTAGTACGCGCCGTACGTACAGCAGTTGTAAAATGCAGTAGAATTTTCGTAGCAAATTGTAGCAAATCGTAGCACGTCGTAGCTCTTTGTAGCACTTTGTAGTAAATCGTAGCACTTTGTAGCAAAACGTAGCACTGTGTAGCAAATCGTAGCATATTGTAGAAAATCGTAGCACTTTTTAGTAAATCGTAGCACTTTATAGCAAATTGTAGCACTTTGGAGCACTTCGTAGCACATTGTGGCTCTTCGAAGTGATTTGTAGCACGTCGTAGCACCCAATAGCCCTGTGTACATCTCTCTAACCTACCTTTGTGTAAAAAAAGTCCATTTGCAAAATTATTACGTTTTCGTCGTCTACTTTTTTTTTGAGACTTTCGAATCAGATTTTTCAAGCTGCTTTATGGTCTGACTGAGCTTGACGACTACTATCTAATGATGAGTGGCACCAAAAACTTAACATACGTACTGGCCAGCGGTGAAAGTGTAGGCCAAAGTCCTCTGGCTGCTCTGGCTAAGTTTGGGTCTGGTAGTACGGAGAGGGTCGTGCTCCTGCAGTGGAGACAAAAAGACCTGATGAATAGGCGATGCGGCTTGCAACCTGTCACTCAGTGGCGAATTAAAGTAGTGATACCTGGATCAAGATGTATGTGGAGTAGTTAGGGTTTAGTTTAAGACTGTAGCGGGAGCGAGGTGATATGCTCGACCGCCACAAAGGAAAGATCTGCCCGCCACGCATGGTGTTGCGCCTGGGGAACCGCGGCTCCAACGATGTATCGTCGGAGGTTGTATATATAGTCAGTTGCAACCAGAACTCTGAGATCGAGATGTAGATACTGCTGGCGCCATCTCGTATGATTGTTGGGAACTATGGTTTATTGTTGTTTGTGGTCTTTAGTTCCTCATAGTGGCGTAGAGGTCGCCATAGGACTATCTACAAGCTGCCCACAACTCTTTTGATTCTTTTAATGCCCACCATCATGCTAACCATGGCCTTTACCCTATCTGGAACCCCTATAAAGACGTGATAATGTTTGTATGAAAATAAAGGTTTTACATATAATAATCAGAAATGCACGGAAACTGATACCAAACCACTCCGCTGTAAATAATACGATTTACATATTCATTATTTACTTTCCGGTGCTTACTGCAATCAATTTGCAATGGCGTATCGTTTTGCCGCCAGTAAATTGTATTCTTTTACTTTGAGGATTTATTTTACGAATTAATTGACTTATTTTTGAATAGGTAAATAAATAACAATAAATAAATATAGATGGACAAATTACGTGATTGAGTTAGCCTCAAAGTAAGTTCGAGACCTATGTTATGGGATATTAACTTAACGATACTATATTTTATAACAAATACATATAAAGATAAACATCCAAGGCCAAGTACAATTTGAAAAAAGCCTTTTCCAACTTGCCCTGACCGGGTATCGAACCCGAAACCCTGGGTGGCTGACTAGCATAGTGACCACTACGCCGCAGCGGTCGTCGGTCAGTCCCTGTATGGACTGACCGACGACCGTAGTGGTACTCAGCGTAACCATCTCGTGCTTTAACTGAATACCTAGAGGTTCAGTCACCAGCTCCAGCCAGAGGTCAAGGGTTTCCGTCATGATTTATGACCAAACTTAGCCAGGGCTTTTGTTTATTCATATTTCTCCCCAGAAGACCTAGACTTTAAGTCAATGATTTAGTTATACAAATAGTGTAGATTTGCCACCGAGTAACCTGGGATAAGAGAAAGACATATGAATGATAATAATACTACGTAATAATACTACGTATTTTTTTAATCTATGCAATTTGAAGTGTGCACATAACCCGGCCATGAACAAATGCTCGGTCGGTGATAAGGACAAAACACGGCACTTTTTCTTTTTCTTCTTTTAGAAGTCGCAATAAGACTATCTCGCTCTATCAAAGCGTTTCAGGCAAAGATTTAGATAATACAAGTAGTGTAGATTTACACAAGTGCCATCGAGCGACCGGGGGTAAGAGAAAGTCATATTACATAATCATACTACGTATTACATAACTGCCTCCGATGTGTAGTAGTTAGAGCGTTCGGCTCATACCCGGAGGTCGCGGGTTCGATTCCCGGCGGGGGCAACGACTTTGTGTTGTAGTCCTAGTTTGGTTAGAGCATTGTAGGCTGATCACCTGATTGTCCGATAAGTAAGATGATCCGTGCTGCGGAGGGCACGTTAAGCCGTCGGTCCCGGTCACTGTCTTTGACATTGGTCGTTACCTAAAACCATGTCAGAGGCCTTTAAGGCGGTTTAAAAACTCTGGCACTAGTGTTAGTCACTAACACACACGATAAAAAAGAAGACTACGTATTTTTTTTTAATGGTGGGGCTATAGGTACACTTCAAGTATATGTCGATGATAAGGAAAAACATGGCACTTTTTCTTTTTCTTCTATTAGAAGTCTCAATTAAACTATTTCGCTTTATCAAAGCATATCAGGCAAAGATTAAGAATAAACAAATCTACACTATTTGCCATCGAGCGACCGGGGGTAAGAGAAAGACATATTAATGATGCTACGTATATTTTTTCAACGGTCGGGCTATGGGTACAATTTAAGTTTATGCAATTTAAAGTGTGCAACCCGGCTATGAACAAATGTTCTGTCAGCGATGACAAAACACGGCACTTTTTTAGGGTTCCGTAGACAAATTGCAAAAACGGAACCCTTATAGATTGTCTGTCTGTCTGTCTGTCTGTCCGTCTGTCCGTCCGTATGTCACAGCCACTTTTTCCGAAACTATAAGAACTACTGTTGAAATTTGGTAAGTAGATGTATTCTGGATTTTTACACAAAAATAGAAAAAAAAAAACACTACACACACAAAAACTTAAAACTGAAATTCAAAAGTTTATATTTTATCAATCCTATACGTGTGGGGTATCTATGGATCATCATCAATAAATTTAAGAACTAGGTTCTTGTATCTATGGATAGGTCTTCAAAAATGATTTTTAGTATCATTTTTTTGTAAACTGAATAGTTTGCACGGGAGACACTTCCAAAGTGGAAAAATAATTATGTCTCCGCCCTCTGTAACTTCTAAAATAAGAGAATTATAAAACTAAAAAAAATATATGATGTTTATTACCATGAAAACTACCAGCGAAAATTGGTTTGAACGAGATCTAGTAAGTTTTTTTTTAATACGTCATAAATCATAAACCGCAAATTACCTTTCATTCAATCAACTCAAATAGAAAAATAAAAAAAAAACATACCACAAGACTTATATTATGTTACTTGCTGCTACGGAACCCTTCATGGGCGAGTCCGACTCGCACTTGGCCGCTTTTTTTCATTTTCTTCTTTTACGAGTCGCAATAAGACTACCTCGCTCTATCAAAGCGGATCAGGCCCTTGCTTTTTATACATACTGGTCTTTGCCATAGATTTACGTTTTTCCATAAAAAACATCCAGGTCTATGTTTTTTCTTATTTTCGACAGGGAACCCTGTCTTCCACTCTCGGTCAGCGGATCGCGTTGACGACAACCGACTTCCAATAAAGCTACTCGCGACTGCGTCCCCTTCAGTCGCCCGCGGGCCTAGCGACAAGCCTAAGATATCTATCGCTAAAAGAAAGTTGCGCAATTATACAAATACTGTATTGTAGGTTTGTATACGATTGTGACGTCACAAGTTATTAGCCATCGCGTAGAAGTGACTTTAGAAAAAAATTCAAACCTAAATAATTATTACATATTGTGCTACAGTTATAAAAATAATATCATATAAATAAATACATTTTATTTATTTATTTATAAAAAAGTTATAAATTGCGTTAAATTATAAATCTACTGATAAAATTAATTTACAAAAATATAGTGACTTTGGAAACTATGATTCGTTGAAGTTTTCCTAGCCGTGGCTCGCACAAATTGAAGAATGCTAAGAAGGATAAATTCAAAAATCGAAGTAAATAAAGAGAGCACACATCTTGTTTATATAAGTGCTAAAAAAATAAATGAGTAATCCATGAAAAGCTCTTAAAATTCCTAAAAAACCTAAAAATTTTTTTAACTCTTTGAAAAAAGCAAACAAAAACATCACTGTCAATAAATGTCATTTCAAAGAAATATCAAAACATTTCTTTGTTTATCCGAAGTGAAATGTTGTGAACAAGTTTTACCTGAACGAGAAACCATTAAGATATCTTTAATAGTATTTACAATTTAGAAGAATCATGGAAGATTTGACTGTTAGCCTGATTCATTTCTTTGTTATATGCTTTATATGCGGCGTTATGCTCACCATATGTCTTGTACAGAGGTGGAGAAACAAACGGAAACACAGAGCTGAATATTTAGCGAGACATCCTCCTCAACTCACCCGTAAACCCCCATTTGTAGCAAATAAATAGATAGTCTACTTAAATATACAAATAATAAACCTTCATTTTAGAAGTTCGACACATTTTAGAAGATCGGACAGTTCAACACAGATGATTTCCAACCTTATTACTGTAAGCAATGATTCATATTCCCTTGGTCAAAAACGAGGACAAGGAGGAAATAGAAACTATCACGATTTACGCTGAAGAGAGAAAATGGCTCGTTGGATCGTCATTATCATCAGGTCTTTTTTTCTCCACTGCAGTAGCACGACCCTCTCTGTAATACCAGTGCCATATTTGGCCAGAGCAGCGAGAGGACTTTGGCCTACACATTGGCCTATATTAATAGCTATAGTCTACTTAAATATACCTACAAATACGAGACCTTCATTTTAGAAGTTCGACACATTTTAGAAGATCGAACTGTTCAACACAGGCAAATCTCAACCTTATTACTATAATCAATGATCCATATTTCCTGGGTTAAAAAAGAGGACAAAGAAGAAATAGAAACTATTACGATTTACGCTGAAGAGAGAAAATTGCTCGTTGGATCATCATCATCATCAGGTCTTTTTGTCTCCACTGCAGGAGCACGACCCTCTCTGTACTTCTCGATCCATACTTGGCCAGAGCAGCGACAGGACTTTGCCCTACACACTGGCCTAAATAAATAGCCTTTCTTATGTATGACCGATTCTTTGAAGACGCATAACCGATCTGGAAAATTTATTTTTTTAATACTTAAATGGCATAGAATACTTGTCAGGTCCCATTTCCAGTCCCATTGATATTATCAAAATACTACTACACAAACGGTAGCTTTGGGTAAAGTCGGATTTCAGTTTTGAGAAATTATATCATTCCACTCACAAAAAAATAAGCAGGAAGAGCTAGCAGTTCGATATATAATAGTATATACAAACAATTTTTAATTTACAAATGTTAGTTTTAATAGGCATTTATAATTGACCGAGCGAGCGAAGCGAGCAAGGTCTACAATTCAAGTTGGGGGGAAAAAACATTGTTTGTATGTATATTTGTATGTATGTTTGTATGTATCTATGTATGTTCCACGAAAACTCTCGAATCGTTGAACTAATTTTGGTGATATCAAGAATAAGTGTAGCAACTATTCATAGAATTTTTAATTTGATTTGGCATCAAAATCGGTTCAGCCGTTTCTGAGATAAACGCATTTTGGTGAAAATAATTATTGGTCTAACTTCCGAACCGTTGATCAGATTGGGGTGAAACTTGTCATGTCACGAGATAGTATTACTATATTTAACCGAATAAAATATTTTTGGTCAATAAGCAATTCTTTGAGGAAAAGTAAACTCAAAGAAATTATTTCTATACGACATTATTAGCTTATGCGCGTTGTAGAAATGGATTAAATGACACAGCACCATCTAGCGGATTCTTGAAGAATTAATAGGCATGTTATTTGGGGCATACCAAGATGTTATCAAACTGATTTTTGCTTATATTTATATGTTAAGGCCCAACGCAGACGACAGACTAGACCGCGCCGCACTTTTTAGTCTGTGAAAATAGAACCTATGGAATCACATGCAGTAACGCACACGACGCGCAAAAAGTCCGACGCGCATTATACGACAGCATTATAGGTATAATGCTGTCGTATAATGATGATGAATTGACTTTGGATTTTAAATTTCCTATTTAAGATTGCTATATATTTGCAGGCAAACTCGTGCCTCGAGTTCATTCAAATGCCGATAACTTTTTTTAGAGCCTCCGCTGCCGGTGCCGGCTCCTAAAAATATCACTATTGGGAACCGGCGGTTATACTGCCGGCAGCCGAAATTTAAAACACCGGCTGCCGGCGACAGCACTCAAAATTTGACGTGAAGTGTAGGTTAGGTTCGTTAGGTTTCCTGTGATCAAAACACGAGCGAGCGACTCAAGCTAAGGGCGAAAGTAGCATACACACACTGATCGTCTTATAATACCAGCGCCGGCAGCCAATTCGGCAACCAGCGTCGGCAGCGGAGGCACTCCCTTTTTTTAAAAGACGGATTTTAGTTAAACAAACTGTAATGCTAATGAGCATGAACTATTCCCTGAACGGTCACTCAATTCGTGAGCACGCTGTGAAGGTTCGAGAGGAAGAATCTTTACCAGAACACGGATCCCATTCCACCCATGATCCGATCGCGGAATACTGGCTAAGTTTCATGCTCATGTACGCAATTTTCGTTGATTTAATTCATTTGGAAAAAAAATTTAAAAAAATAAACTCAACAGCTCAGAATAGAAAAAAAAGAAGGTTGGAAAATCGGAAAAAAAAACACAGTTGACTGGATATTAAAATTCATTTTAATCTGGGGGCGCGGGAGTGCCCCCGCCAAGACAAGTCAAGCGGAGCGCCAGGGCACTACCTACCTTTTCTTGAAATGTTTCGTCGTTTTTTTGAACTCTCATAACTTTGGTTTGGATTTAGATTTTATTAATGTCTGAAAACCCCCGATTTCGTCACTGATTTACTCACTGACTCACTCACTGATCATCAAAATTCTTAAGGTACTTCCTGAAGTCCTAGAAGGCTGAAATTTGGTGTGTAAGCTAATATTACTACAAAGACAACAAACAAATTAACTTAACCTATCCCCTCGGAATAGGAGGTGGAAGTTTGTAGACGTGTGGCTTGGCCGTTTTATTTCACACACGATAAACGAATGCCTATGAAATCTTCGTAACGGTAGCAAAACGGCCAAGCATCACAAAATGTAGAGTATGTGAAGTTAGGCCTGGTGAAGTAAGGGCGCACAGATCAAGAATCTTGGCTCTACATGAGATCTGACCACTTTTTCATAGATTTTGATTAAGGTGAAGTGTAGAGCTTGTAGGTTTAGAGCGTGTAGTCTTTAGAGCTTGGCTTTATATGCGATCTGATAACTTTTTCACAGGGTAGCTATGTAGACTCGTCTTGGCAACATTTTTACATGAAAATGTTTTTGGTGGGATTCTATTTTGGAATAATAATCGCGAGGTCTAAGTTCGCGGCGAACCACTAGTTAATAAATTTTTCCAAACTATAAGCTGACTTCACCGCCAAACTACACAACCGATTTTGATAAAATTTCTACGGGACCACCTTTGTACCTGTTTTGCACCAAATAAAGTATTTTTCTTTCTTTCTTTCTAAAAACTTGTGACCACTTCATCACTACTTCCTATTTTAAAAGTTGGTTAAAAAGCGGATGTTCTTACAAACACAGCTGCAAATATTTATGTACATTAATAATAGATTTAGATATATTTGTTATTTTTATATATTAATGTTATTTAGTTTTTTAATTACATATAGCTAATATAATAATAGTTAGTTAGTTAGCTAATATAATAGTAGTAAATAATAATAGTTTTTTAATTAAATAAAAATGTACTTAACAAGTTTCTTTTGGAAATATTCTATAGTTGATTTTAAAGTTTCGTGGGCCTCGGTCGGCCGGCGACCATGATGAAGGGTCGTCAAAATATCTGGCAAAAAACGATATTAATAAGTCCCGAACTGGATTCACCATATTTCCAGAGCTCTAGACACAACAAAAGGTTCTCGAATGGCGACCACGTACTGGCAAGCGAAGCGTAGCACACCCCTACAAGGTGGTCTGACGCCTATGGTCATTAATATACTTTGGTCAATTTTACACTATGGTCATTTGACTCCGGAAGGGACGACCCTTTTTGACCAAGGTAGCTGGAAGGCGCTGGATGCAAGCTGCTTTAGATTGGTTATGTTGGAAATCCTTGGGAGAGGCGTATGTCCAGCAGAGGAAGTTATGAGGCTAAAATGATAAAAAAAGAATTGTCGGTACTCGCCTGGGCCGTTGGACCCTTAGTAGATTCGAGGCCCTTAGCCAGTAACCTACTCTGCCTAATGGCTGTGGACAGTCAGCGCCAGCTTTACGTGCCTTCCTAAGCACAGTAGAGCTCTAGAATTATTTACTAAAGCGCTAGCAATGTGTACTCCCGCCAGGTCACTAAGCTCCTAATATAAACGAAAATTGCAAGTCAAATAAGTATGAAATATCTTTGACGATAGTTTGAAATTCCAAACTACAAAGCTATGCTCTGTTCCACGGCGAGCTTTCATTCTTGACAAAGTTCTAAAGATTTAGGATTTGAGCTGAATTAAAACTTTGTCTCAATACAGTTGATTGCGGTGCATTGCAACTTAGTTCAAAGAACGTCTTTGAGGTTGATTTATGAAGTATCTTTAAACCGCGACTTCGACCGCTTTAATTTAGTACTTTGTCATTAAGTTAACTTTTGTATGGCAAATTAGGATACCTTTTACAAAGTTCGACTCACTGTTTTATTCCCTTAATGGATTATTTTTGGGATAAATGCTATACCATGTCCTTCCCCTGTCAAACAGTCATTCATTCATCATTAACAGGTCTTTTTATCTCTGCCGGTCTCCGCTGCAGGAGTTCGACCCTCTCTGTACTACTAGAACCAAACTTTGCCAGAGCAGTCAGACGATTTGACCTACACTCTCCACGCTGGCTAGACGGGTTGGAGAGGTCTCATGATGTTTATAAGCTTTGTTTAGCTTGTATTTCCTAAGTTGCCTTCTACGACATCCACGGGAGGACTTGGAGTGGCCCTATTCTAATCTGCCGGAAACCACACGGCATGCAGGCTACATACACACACTCGAAAAACATAACCCTCCTTCTAGCGCAGTCAGGTAATAAATTAAACGGGTACATTATATGAAACCGTCTTGGAATGAAAGCTTTATTCGAAGCAAGCGTACCAAAATAGCCATAGAACGTCGTGTTTACATATTGTTCGCAAGTCTCCATTGAAAAGGTTTCTGCGGTGTGCCCATATAGCTGAACGGAATACGCTTTTGGATCAGTCGAGTATGCATGGCGGACTTTTGATAAACATTCCAGTTAACTATTAAGAACTTAAACATCAGGCATGACGAATGGAGAAATATTTTTGGCCCATCGCCGTCGGTTAGATTATTAAAAAATATTGTACACGTATTTTTCTTTTTGATGAGAAACAAAAAATTACGAAGATACAGCGCATTTAGATTTCGCTTGATGTCACGGCTAGGGACGATGTTTACTTAGCGGTGACGTCGTAAGCCCCCACTCCGGAACTTTGAAGCTCCGTATCTTTGTAATTTTTTACGTTTTTGATAAACTGAAAAATGTGGATCCATGGGTCCATCTGTTTTATAACTAATTTAAATCATACTTTTCTGACACTCGTCACCTCTAATAGCCTTGCCTTTTTTCAATTTTAGGGAAAATTATATAGATAAGATTTTTGAAGTGAAAACTTCTTTAGCGGCGTTGTGCAGTTTTTTTGGAATGGGTAAAAAATGTTAAACTCGCGTCAGGACACGTGACCTGATCGAAAATTCGTAAGACGGCGCAGGGCGCTTGCGCGAATGTTCGTGTGTGTTTATGTTACAGCGTGCTACGCGCATCCATGGATGGTGACAGCTGATGGCTCGACCGTCTGTGTAGTGGCCGTACTGCTGTGTATTTGAAAATGATTTTGTTGAAAATGAATTTGGTCATGCTTGCGACATTTGTGACAGACTGTGGTTCAGAAAAGATTTGAAATATTTTATACTGATAATTAAAGCAGTTCGTGCAAAATTATTCCCTAACCATTCCAAAATATCAAAAATGCACAACGTTAATATTCAAGTTTTCACTTCTGCCGGCACTCCCAGAGTGCAACCCGTCGTATTTTTTTATCACTGGTATACGGCGAAGGAGGGTTATTTCGCCACTATTTATGTATAGATAAATGTATATAGTATGTTAAATGTTTCCTCGTATCTTCTATGAGTTTTTTTAGTCTTCATTGAAGGCGACTTAGGAAATACAAGCTAAACAAAGCTTATAAACATCAGTGAGACCTCTTTCACCTGTCTGGCCATCGTGGAGAGTGTAGGCCAAATCTTCTGGCTATGCTAAAAAATAAAGTAGTACGTAAGTAAGTACGTCTCTGGTAGTACAAAGAGGGTCGTGGTCCTGCAGTGGAGAATAAAAGACGTGATGATGTTTTGCGTAGTCTTAGTTTGTGTTTAGTCTTTTGGTCGCCTCTTACGACATCTACAGGTGTTCGCTGTTGCGAAGAAGAGATCTTGACAACCACAGTGGCATAGTAGTCACCCACCATGCTAGTCCGCCACCTAGAGGTTCCGGGTTTGATCCCCGGTCAGGGCAAGTTGGAAAATGGCGTTTTTAAAATTTTCCTGACTCTTGGATGTTTATCTTTACATGTAATTGTTATAAAATATTGTATCGTTGAGTTAGTATCCCATAACACAACTCTAGAACTTCCTATGGGGTTAGCTCAATCTGTGTGATTTGTCCCTATATATATATATAGTCCGTAAAAATCACCGTGTATATATATATATATATATACACGGTGATTTTTTATTGGTTTTGAAGCTGAAGGTCATAGGCATCGTTAGCAAGACCTAATTAGCTAGTCAAAATAAAAATTCAGAAACAAAAAAAGTTGTCTAAAACTCGAAAGTAAAATTGTGAGATCAATTAGTAGTACTGCCGCCGTCCACCGCCCGCCGGCCGGCTGGGGTCATCGACATTCCGCAGCTGTTTTGGCCGGGAGTAACTACGTGGTCTCGATCGAAAATCATTTACACAACTTTTTTATCTTATGACATACAGAAATTTGGATTACGTGTATGGATAGAGGAATTTATTTACCATACGACATTTTTTTTCCAAAACCAATGAAAAGTCAGCGTGTATATACACCTAAGTAGGCGGAAGCCCCATAACCAGGTTGTTTCGACCTTCATCCATCCTAATCTGACAATAATTTTATCCGACTAATAATTAATTAGCGGAGACATTTCGTAACATTGCACCGGCTTATACCAACTGATCTTGTAAGCTGATTATGGTTACCGTCAACAAAACAGATTTGAAATACTAATAAAGCTAACGTGAGATAACGTGATAGCGTATAAGGCGAAATGGTAGCAGAAGAGGAGCCCTCATTAGAAATAAATTGTCTAAAAGTAAATATGGTGATAAAAAAATTATTTTATGAATATGCGACCGGTACCTTTGAAAGTAATTGCTGGCAAGAAACTTAATTTTGAATAGTTTTTTTTTTAATTTCATGAAATATATTTTTTCTTGGATTAGAACACCCGCTTCCTGTTCCATATTATTTTTGCAATACCCAGGTTCTTGTTATACTTAAGAACAGTGGTAATATTAGTAAGACAAAGAAGAAGAAAGTATGATATGAATGCAATAAACAAATTGAATTAAACTAGCACCGTCTATATGGGCCCTTATTTACGTAGTGTTTCACCCTGAGGATGATCGTCTTAACCATGGTATAATAAAACAGGTATTCTTTTCCCGAGATGGAACTTGACTACGTCACAAAGTGTTGCCAACTGATTGTTCTTTTCAGTAAATTTAAAGACTTTCTCAATTAGTTCATGAATATTAAATAAAATATTAAGTAACTTAGCTATTTAGTATTTCGCGATTATCGCGTGATTCATCGATTCAATACTTTAAAAATTGATATAATAGATTATTAATTCGAAATTGGTATATAAAGTTCAAAAATGCATTACGCTCGGGTAATTCAATTTCACACAGTGGCAACATATCAAACTGATGACGTAGTCAATTTCCTCCTACGTCATCAGCTGTCACGGGAAGAGAATACCTTATTTTATTATACCATGGTCTTAACCAAACGAAACTACTCGGCCTTTTCCGACTACGATACGTGAGTAAAACCGTATTTGAATAGTTATTAAATTCAAAATTACTGTCATTCTGTTCGATGCCAGTCTGGGAGAAAATGGAAAGGCTTACAATGTACCAGCTGCTTCTCTTTACGTGAATACCTTAAGAGCCGATCGAGGGAATGGGCGGAAATGCGAATTGTGTCAATAGGCGATGCGATAAACAATACATCACATTAATTTACCTATTTTTTTCGTTTGCGAGAACTTAATATAAATAAATAACGGACATTGTATATATAACAGATTTTGTATTACCCTGATTGAGCTAGCCCCAAAGTAAGTTTGAGACTTGTGTTAACTAGTACTATGTAACAAATACATATATAGATAAACATCCAAGACCCAGGACAATTTGGAAAAGGCCATTTCCCAACTTGCCCCGACCGGGGATCGAACCCGGGACCTCTGTGTGGCGGACAAGCGTGGTGACCACTACCCAAGGAGGTCGTTAAAATTTAATACTCAACGATTTTCCAATTGACCACTTTGACTGTTGGTAAACGCGAAACGCGAGTGAGTTTTCCAATAGAGAAAACACACAGGGAGCGTTTCCCAGCAATCAAAGTGTTTGTTTTTCTGCTGACGGTATTTCATTAATTCATTAGTTGGCTCGGCAGTCCGTTCTATTCTGAAACACCGGCTCTCAAGCTGCTTTCCACAACATAATGAAACATATGTTGACATTTCCGAAATGTCATGTTAGGAAATATTGAGGCAAAGAGAGAGAAAGGAAGACTATATAAGGATGTTCATTGATGACGTAAGGAAAAGGCAGAAGTCGTGTCGTAAAGGAAAGTCTAGCATTTGATGAACAACTGCTTAGCGTGCCTCCTGAAGCACGGATAAGCCCAATGGTTACTAGCAGGTGCACACATTCAGTCCTGAAGCGAAGCCTTATTCATACAATATTTTATTTTGTTTTATATTTATGTTAGGTCATCAGGTCATCATCATCGTCAGGTCTTTTTTTAGTCTCTACTGCAGGGGCACGACCCTCTCTGTACTACTAGAGCCATATTTGGTCCGAGCAGGCAGAGGATTTGGCCTACACTCTTCACGCTGGTCAGACGGGTTGGAGAGGTCTTATGATGTTTCTAAGCTTTGTTTAGCGTATTTCTTAAGTCGCCTTCTACGACATCCACAGGAAGACTTGGAGTGGTCCTATTGTATTCGACCGGAAACCACACGGCATTTAACTTTTATAAGCATTTGAAATTCAAATTTGTACACTACATACATGCAGACATACATATATCTTGTCTTTTTTACGTGCAAGGCGCGAGGTAGACTAGGAATCTATAAAATTCAAAAAGAATTTTTTGTCAGGTGAGCATTTAAATGGAGTAGAGGAAATCAAAATTATGACGGGTTTCTAACAGCCCACCCTCTCACACACCCTCTCTCACACAGTATACACAAATTCTAGCCCCATGTTATGGGACTTATGATAAGGGATCCTAACTCAACAACACAATAATTTATAACAGACACATATATACATACACACCTAAGACCCAGGTCAATCTGAAAAAGATCATTTTTCATCTTAACCTGACCGGGGATCGAACCTGGGACCTTTTGCGTAACGGCCTACCGTGATGACCACTAAACCAAGTCAATTAAGGATATGATTTCAATGGGTGCGTATTGCTTGATATAATTACATTTTATATATTTACATTTTAATAACGTTCATAAGATATAATGTTAATTTGACATAATCATTAAGGTATATATTTTTAATAGCTATAATATTCATTACATTTTCATTTTAAAAAGCATAAAATCATTTATATAACGTTTATGTACACTAAACATCACCTGTTATACAACTTGTGCGGTATACAGGACAAAAAGTATATCATTCAAAATGTATATTGTTGAAAAGACATATCATTCAAAACATATAACTATCAAAATCATATTGTTTAGAAGATATATGACTTAAAAACCATACCATCTAATAAGTAATAGACAGGCAGACGAAAATAATTCAAATTTGGGAAATCTCATAAACTTTAATTTTCTTATAAAAAAAACTCAAGGTATAGGATAGGTTTATAAAGGTGCAAAGTTTAAACAAAGAAGTAGGCAATGTCCATTAAGATATTTTATAACATAAAAGAAACTGTGAATAAGATACCCAAAAGTGGGGGCAAACATAAAAATAAAATATCTAAATTTGTCAGTAAACGATTAGATTAGTAAAAAAATCTGACTAGAAAATAGTAAAAAAAGAAGTCATAACATAAAGGCTACAAAAACTAACCAATTTTTTTATTAACAAACAAATCTTGCCAATAGCCAAGCTATGAAAACAAATTTTTCACCCAAGCCTCAAGGTATGAAAAATTTGGTTACACATACATAATGCGCGCGCATTTTGTATGTGTAACCAAAATTTTCCGACCAAGCCCCAAGGTATGAAAAATTTGATTACACGTACAAAATGCGCGCGCATTTTGTACGTGTAACCAAATTTTCCGCCCAAGCCCCAAGGTATTAAAAATTTGGTTACACATACAAAATGCGCGCGCATTTTGTATGTGTAACCAAAATTTTCCGCCCAAGCCCCAAGGTATGAAAAATTTGGTTACACGTACAAAATGCGCGCGCATTTTTTACGTGTAACCAAATTTTCCGCCCAAGCCCCAAGGTATTAAAAATTTGGTTACACATACAAAATGCGCGCGCATTTTGAATGTGTAACCAAATTTTTCGCCCCAGGCCCAAGGTATAAAAGAAATAAAAAAATAACTAACTTATTTTTTACGAACCGAAGCCCGCGACTTCGCTCGCGTGGACTTTATGTCTCTTGAAAATGCTCATCAGGCTGAACAACTTTTGCTAAGGCACCATTTTTATATCTCTTATAGTTTAGCTAGACCAGTATAGTTCTGCATCAGGTGTTCTTCCAAAATTATTTATACCCTGTATGTTGCCCAGGCTTACAGCTATATAACTAAAAAAGTTTAATTTGAATTCGTCCAGCATTTCCGGAGATTAGCGTGTAATAACAGACAAACAGACACATAGACAAACAGACAGACTTTTTTAAATTCTTACTCCATTACTATATCTCCTTCGACGTAATATTTTTTTTGAAATATATCTAATGTACAGACACTTTTTTACTGTTTTTTTATATGTATGATATAGATTTAATTTCACTTATTATTGATTTGTCTATTTTCATTGTAAGAGTATCACATTATAAGAGTTCACAAATAACAATATTTCGTACTTTTAAACGTTTTGCACTTATTTTTTATTTATGGCTAACAAACGAAAATTTGAGGAAGGAAATTATCTATTAATGTTAATACGTAATCAGTAATTAAATTATGTGATTGCGACATATTGATATATTATTTTCAACCCTTCTGCATTGGCTTGTCTTAATAAAATTATCCGCAACATACTGCCAGGCGCTATATCAAAAGTTTGTTATATCTAATGATGATTATATATAAAGAATCTTCTACTAATCGATTTATATACGCAATGATTATTATGCTTAATAATATATCTACAGAAAGTTTATTATACGTAACGTAAATAGATTTCAAGAATTTTATACGACTTTAAATGTATACGAAAGGTTTGTTAGGTTAAATAATTATTATTTAAACGATTTTATGGGTTAGAAAAGTATGATTTATGATTTTTATCTTTCTTGATAATTATACCGACCAAAATTATACATTTCGTTGGTATTTATTCAAAATAATATATATATTGTTGTTCTGTCTTATATTACTTACCCGATTTCAATACTCAACCCATCGATTCCATTTTTAGATTTGCGTGGGAAGAAAAGCAGCTGTTATATTCTACATACATACATACATAATATTTCCCATGCTGATCTGGGAAAAAAAAAACTTAGAATGTACCAGCTGCTTCTCTCCCCACGCAGATCGTAAAAGCCGATCGAGGGAATGGGCAAAAATGCAAATCATGTTAACAGGCGATGCGGCTAGCAACCCATCACTGTATTGATTGCTTTTCCATCTTCTCGCCCACCATGACGCTAAAAGTGGCTTTTGTTGGGTCTTGCGGCCCTGGGCTCTGTCTGCCCCATTAGGGATAAAGACGTGATAGTATGTATGTATGTATACATAATATCACGCCTGTTTCCCGCAGGGGTGGGCAGAGACCATGGACCTCCACTTGCTACGATCCCGACAAACCTCTTTTGCTTCGTCTATTATATTCTACGACTCAGGCAAACTAACAGTTTCGTCCACAATGACTCCCATAACGACCGTATCCACACTAACTGAGCCACAAATTTTAAACGCTGACTTTAATATCCCCATAAATCGAGCAAAGACAAGCTTTAGGAAGAATACAGGGTGTTGTATGTAGTGCACATTGTTCGAGTATAATTTCCAGTTACTTGAAAGAGTCAAAAGTCGAATTAACTACAAAAGATTCATGTACAAAGACGAGTACTGTATATGAAACATATTTTTCGAGTACAAGTTTAAGTAACTCATAAGTGTCAAAATTCGAATTAACTTAATAAAAAAGATTCATGTATGTACATGCATTAACGTCAATATGAGTACTATTTTATCGTACACATTGTTCAAGTATAATTTCGAGTAACGAGTCAAAATTCGAATTAACTTTAAAAAGAGACATGTATGCACAATAGATTTATCTATGTCTATGGTATGCACAGTAAGCCTAGACGAGTTCATTATTGCTTGCACTGTAAAAAAACTATCAGATGTCACGGAGAGCCAAGTTCTTGTCTTTAACTCTCATTATAGCATCTAGCATTCTGCGTGAATCCTAGTCTATCGATTTTATGTAATTTCATTAATTTTGACACATGAATTTTACACTGGTACACATACTTTATTTTCTTTCAAGTTTATATTGTGACTTTGGAAAACCAGAATTATTAAATATCTTTAAAAAAAGTTTGTCGAAATCTGCGTTTAAAAAATAAAAGGTAGAGTATGTTTGTATAAAAAATATAGGGTGAAGGCGTTAGCGCGCTCTTCTCAAATGGGTTCTGAAAACAAACAAATGAAAGCAAATCTATATACATATAATAAAACAAAAGAAAGTGTGTCTGCGACGAGGCATAATAATAGAGTAAGAATTTAAAAAAATCTCTGTATGTTTGTTTGTGTGTCTGTTTGAACACGCTAATCTCCGGAAATACTGCGCAGATTCAAATGAAACTGGTTTTGTTATACAGCTGTTAAGCCTGGGCAACATAGGGTATAAATGATTTTGGAAAATGGAACACCTGATGCAGAACTATAATTGTCCAGGTAAAGTATAAGAAATATAAAAATAACGCCTTAGAAAAAGTTTTATAGCCTGATGAGCATTTCCAGAGACATAAAGTCCACGCGAACGAAGTCTTTGGCTTGGGCTTCAGCTAGTAAGTAATAATTACCTTTTTTTAATATCCAACTGCTCGCTTTTTTACTAGCTAAATCAATTCGACCAATGTAAACGTCAACTTAGTAAAAATACAAGGAGTTAGGTTCAACTTGCGACAAACAGACGCCCGACAAAACGAAGATTTACTTCTGCGAGGGAGGCGCATCTTTTATCGGAACAAAAACTAAGGAGATTCCATATTCATTTTTAATTTACATGTGTGAAAAGTTATAGTTCAATAGTTATTGTAGTAAATATGTAAAATTTACATGTTTTTACTAACAACATAAATTATGGTAAAACGTATTTGCTTGGAGTTTAATAAAAGATACTATGGATACAAATCTTCGTGTTGATTGTTCGACGGCCAACATCTGGGTTTGTGAGTATGTACTTGAGGATGCTTAATATAGGACACTATATTTCGAATTAATTATTTTAATTAAACGAAGTTAAAGACGAGTTGAACTCCCGTGGAGATAGTTACGTACAATGCCAAAGTCAATCACTTTTGAAATATTTACAGTAAAACTCAAGTTAAGTACTACTAGGGCTATCTAGTAGTGTTTTAGTGAACTATTTACTATTTATAGAATTCTTATAGGTTTTCCTGTAATCTACAAGCAATGAACTGTATTTGTATTTTTTCTAAATTTTAGGCCGGGAGAGCCCGAAGAACTAAAAACTGGTTACTGTTACCGTAGTAACTATATATTGAAATGATATAAACCGTAGTAATGGTAACAGTGTCGCGAGTTAACTGTTTTTTTTTCATATAAAAAATGCTTTCAATGCAAAGAAGTTCACACTTGAAAAATGTCTAAGAGCCTGACACAAATAAGTATTTATAACCTTAGAGCATAAAACCCTGAATTGATGAAAGTACGTAACAGTACCACGTAATAATCGCACACATGTACGGAACGTAACAGTCAAAACACTCCTAAAACTACTTGTGTCGACTCCACGCCACTCTTGTTCCGGCTAACAAATTGATCTGTACATGTAGTGATTCTCCGTGCCACGCGTTACCGACTTTTCTCTCTTCTGTGAGAGCTGGCTGACATTGTATTTCTATTATATAGGAATTAACAAAATATACTGAGTTATTTTAAAGGTTTTGCCGTGTGGTTTCCGGCAGAGTAGAATAGGTCCACTCCAAGTCCTCCCGTGGATGTCGTAGAAGGCGACTAAGGAAATACAAGCTAAACAAAGCTTATTAATATCAATGAGGCCTTTCCACCCGACGTTTGGCTAGCGTGGAGTGTAGGCTAAATTCTCTGGCTGCTCTTACCAAATATGGCTCTAGTAGTACAAAGAGGGTCATGCTCCTGCAGTGGAGACTAAAAAAGATGATTTGAAAGGTGGACTCAGTAGGTTATATAGTAAATACGAATCCCTCCTTGGTCTAGTGGTCAAAACGTTCACTTTGTGATCCGGAGATCCTGGGCTAGAATCTCACTGGGAAGCATACTTTATGAGAAAATTGTTTTCAGTCTGGTTAGGATACTGCAGGCTTGAATCACCTGACTATCCGAAAAGATTATGTTTTACGGAAGGCGCGTATAATATGTGGCCCGAACGCCATCTAGCATTTGCTCAAACCTATCCAAGGATAGGTTCTGGTCTACGCTTTGGGGTGCGGAGGTCAGACGGCAGTCGCTCTGTGTAAAAACTAGTAACCTCGTCAAATCACTTAGGTTAGGTAGATACACTGGCCGACCTCCTTCGATCGATTTAAACGATTCTCTTAAGGGCGAGTGTTAGAACCGACGATTGTATTTCTATATTGTAGAACATTTCATCATCACTTTAGTATAATGACATAAAAATAACGGTTAGGTAAAATACCAAAAAAAAAGCCGACGTTCCCATACAAAATGCCCGGGCGGCAGCACACTTTTGTATGAAATGATAATTTTAATTTTATTATACTATACTGATCTAGTGTAGCCCGTGGTTTGATTTATTACGAGGAGGTCCCTTATGCATTGTATATGAATTTACTTACTTACTTCGCTGGCTCAGCGACCTGAAGTGGATCTTGGCCTCCGACATTAAAGTGCGCCATTCTTACCTATTCTGTCCCAAATCTGACCAATCGGACACTTCCAGCTCTTTCAGGTCTCTGGCTACTTCATCCTTCTAGCGATATTTTGGACGCCCCACCGGACGGCATTTTTTTGACTCCCATGATTCACTTTCCAGTTTTTCCTTTTGACATCTTTGGTTGTATATATTTTAATTTCGATAACCAAGACTCAAACCTCACAAGTACATCATTAATTTATTCTTTATAAAAATTCACGTAAAAAGCCGACCTAAAATAAGTGTCGGGAAAAACCAGACCTTTCTCGGAAAATCAGACCTTTCCCAACTAAAACGTATAGTTACAAAAGGCAGTAACAGTTACGGAAAGTTACAACTTTCAGTAACAAGATGTCACAAGCCCATAGTTTTCTTTAATGGAGATTAGGAGAAACCGCTTCACGCATCGAATATGCTGTAAAGGGAAACGTGTTAAGTAAATGGGTATCCAGACAAGCAATAAGCCCAAATAGATTGCTATTCCATTCCTTTTTCCATTTACGATTGTCGGGTATTTCGCATAATCACCGGGTCTTTGGTTCGGGTGCGGGCAGGGTGGAAAAGAAATTGTTAGAGATACTTGTCCGAACAGGTATATAAAAAAAAGGTAAAAAATTTCATGCTGGTCCGGCATAAAGAATAATTTAGAATGTACCAGCTGCTTATCGTAAAACCTGATTAAGGGAACGAGCGTGGCCATGGCGAGAAAATAGGTGGTGCGGATAGCACTATTACTGTTTTGACTAATTTTTCTACCTTCACGCCCGCCACCGCTTTAAAAGTGGCCCAGGTCTTACTGTCCTAGGCTCTTTCTACCCCTTACAGGATATAAACGTGATTATATTCTCTAATCATCTTCTTCTTCTTATATTTAAGAGCTGGGCTGGAATCATGCTGCCTAGAAATCAAGACGACTATAAAAAAATACCTAAACGTTATACAACTTGGTGCGGGACCTTAGGAGATTCCGTTCTGTATGTAATACTTATATTAATTCGGTGCTACACTTACATGTACTTTTAAATTACATAGGATAAACTTTATGTTTGCTAAATAGAGCGGATCTTTCCGCTTCGCTTCTTACCAAAGTAGGGTCGTATCAAAACTGTGCTTACGTACGCTTTTAGGTTGTTTTTTTATGAAATATACAAATTTAACCTTATTCGTTCTGAAGCTGTGCATGTAGATGTTAAAACTTTATACTACTTCCATCAACTTTTAGAATGACATAGAATAAACTTTGTCTGCTAAATAGAGCGGACCTTTTTGTCGATGTCAAACCTGGTCATGCATACGTATGCCTTTAGGATTGTATTTTATGAAATATACAAATTTAACCTTATTCTTTATAAAATTGTGCATGGAGATGTTAAAACTGTGTACTACTGACATCAACTTTTAGAATTACATAGGATAAACTTTATGTTTGCTAAACAGAGCGGATCTTTCCGCATCACTTCTTACCAAAGTAGGGTCGTATCGAATAGATGCCTTTCCCGGCGATGTCAAAACTGCGCTTACGTACGCTTTTAGGTTGTTTATTTATGAAATATACAAATTTAACCTTATTCTTTATAAAACTGTGCGTGTAGATGTTAAAACTGTGTACTACTTACATCAACTTGTAAAATTACGTAAGTTAAACTTTATCTTATACCTTTAAACGAGCAATTCTTGTATGTATGTATGTATGTATATATATATATATATATATATATATATATCAATACATATAATAAAATCGTAACCCATCGCTGTCTGTACATGGAAGATAAATGAGAAAAAATACTTTTGGGGGCTTTAACTAACGCAATAGAACACAAAACAATGATTTTTAGATTTTTTGTCTGTTTGTCGGTTTGTCTGTTTGTCTGTTTGTCTGTTTGTCTGTTTGTCTGTGCGTTTGTGCATGCTAATCTGAAAAATGGCTGAACCGATTCAGTTGCGGTTTTCACTAAAATATTGTGATAAGCTTCACTTAAAATTTAGTGTTTGTTTCATTTAAATCCGTTAATAAATAAAAAAGTTATATCAATTTTAAAGAATCACGTCAAACATTTTTGTTCGTAAAACTGCGTTTGTGCATGCTTATCTCATAAACGGCTAAACAGCTTCGGTTGCAATTTTCATTAATGTATTTTGATAAGTTTTCCTTAAAATTCAGTGTTTGTTTCATTGAAATCCATTTATAAATAAAAAAGTTATATCAATTTAAAGAATCACGTCAAACATTTTTGTTCGAAAAATTGTTTGGTTGCATTGGCTAAAACTTTTGTCAATTTTATGTTATGGTTTATCTAAAATAATAAAGTTAATAACCGGCCAAGTGAGAGTCGGCCTCGCGCACAAAGGGTTCCATTCCATCCCATTATCTATAAAAAATCACGTTTGTTGTACGGGAGCCTCAATTAAATATTTATTTTACTCTGTTTTTAGTTGTTATAGCGGCAAGAGAAATACATCATCTGTGAAAATTTCAACTGTCTAGCTATCACGGTTTATGAGATACAGCCTGGTGACAGACAGACAGACGGACTGAAGGGCAGGCAGCGGACTCTTAGTAACAGGGTCCCGTTTTTAGCTTTTGGGTACGGAATACGGAACCTTCAAAATTTACAATTTTGATGTTTTCGGAGTGTTCTTATTTATTAGTTTTTTTTTGGTCACCAATAGATGGCGCTGTTCAAAATACACAGAGCCTAGGGCAAGACCCAACGCTGACAAACGGCCATTCTTAGCACGATTGTGGGCGAGAAGGTGAAAAAGGAATCAAAATAGGTACTACTTAATAGGATAAGATAGGCGCATGGGTTGACCTCTGACTAAAGCATGGGGTGCCGTGAGCGAGTCACTGACCGCCATAGTGGTCGCCGCGCCAGGGCTGGCCCATAGTGGCTGAGAGGTGACACCGCGGAGTTTTTAGTGTTAAACGCCACATAACCTTCCCGGTATCCCGTTACTGGTAAGGTGCCCGAAGGGATTTTTCCCGCGTAAAAAGGCGCAGGAGGCGTGCCTGTGGCATGCAACTGCTGCCTCCATAACGTGGGCCAGTTGGGCGATGGAAACGGGATTCCGTCGTTCCACAAATACGGTCCCCCAGGTTGAAAGGAGAATTTGTGTCAACACGCGTCTTTACCCTAGCAGATAAAATTTAAAGCCGACGTTCCACCGCACAGGCCACTCAGACTCCTCTCGATAACTGAGAGCCGCTGATAAGCGGCCGCCGTGCCAGGTCTTTGGAGCGAGATTTAGCATACGCACTTAGCAAAAGCGGTAACGCCGTTGTCACCGTGAGTTTTTTAGTGGGTGAGAAGCATAACCGTCCGATTTACTGTGGCCGAAAGGCACTCACGAAGAAAAAAGTTTAAGTTAAGGTTTTAGGTTAGAGACTGCAATAAAAATGTGTGTAACACCCATACCAAGACTGCTCAGGATTGTGGCCTCTCCTTCCCTGAGGAACGAAAGATCATGGTCATTTTCCAATGCGTTTGAACTCAAAGTACGCCGCAAATAGGTAACCTCCAAACAACCGTATAGGACGTCCTGCCCGAGAAGCTCTTCAAACGGAGGTTCTAAGTGAACACTAAGCAGACATTGATCTCAGAGAATACTAACTTCCTGCCATCCTTGCAGCTCTACTGGGAAAATGTGCCGAGGCACTCGCACGTCAAATACCTAGAGGTATCTAAAGTTTGGCAGATGCCTCAGCTTGAGAATGGTGACGGTAGTGAAGATGACCCGGGGGAAGCTCTATCTAGTACTTTTCTCTCGCCTTCAACTACGGACGCGGCTCATTATTAAGGCGATCTTAAGAAGTCATCCGTCGGGACTTAAAGTAGAAATACTTATTTCTTGACTTTCATCTCCCGCCTAGCGAAAGACATGTTTGACAAGGCTTAACATTGCACCGCCACATCGGGAGAACTGGGGAGAGGGGGAGATACGTATAGACGGTGGCAGCAGTCCGCTGTAGAGAGCTACAACAGATCAGTGCTGTGGGAACTCTCGCCAAAAGACGGAAGATGAATGAAGTATTAGCAAAGTCACTATACATTGCATAAGTATTCAGTTTTTGAGAGACCCACGGCATAGCAGTAACATTCGGTAACAGTGTAAGTTTACATGTAGTTTACAATGTCAAAATTCCGATCGACTTAGACTGTGACTAGAGATAATGTGTTTACTACGAAAAAAGGAACCCTTATAGTTTCGCCATTTCTGTTTGTCTCTTTGTCCTTGGTTTTACTTAGAGACAATTAGTATCAAAAAGCTGTAATTTGGCAACGGTCATGAACTTTAAGCAAAACTGGGCAGAGCAACTGGCCCGCCAGAGCCCATGCGATGAGTTGACGTAATAATCAAAGTCGCGGGTCACACCTGGATGAGAGCAGCACAGGACCGAGATGTGTCGACGAAGATAGGTCCATGCTCAGCAGTTGACGGAAGTAGGGCTGAAATGATGATGAACTCTTTAGTTTTAATTCCAAGTCAGCATTCACAACTACGGAACCCTTCACTGCGCGTGACCTGATATGCACTTGACCGGTTTTATTGAAAATATCAAAATAACGATTCTTATAAACTAAAGTTCACGCTGACGAAGTCGCGGGTAACAGCTAGTTTATTTATAAATTTCTGAGATCTCGAAAACGGCTCTAACGATTTCGCTGAAAATTTGTATATGGGGGTTTTCGGGGGTAAATAATCAATCTAGATTAGTTTTATGTTTGGGAAAACGCGTGTTTTCGAGTTTTCATGCGTTTTTCTTTCCACGCAGAATATGGTCGCTAATTTTGCGCGCCGACCGCCTTGATTTTAGCTCAGTGGTTAAGGATACCGACCGCTAGAAAAAGTGTTACGGGTTCGAATCCCACTCGGTGACTTACTTTTATTTTTATTTTATGTTTAAGTTTATATATCATTTTTTATTTTGCATTGTTTTTATACAAGTTTGAAAAAATTAGTTAATGTTTGAGATGAAACCGAGCAGAGCTCGGTCGCCCAGGTACTGTTTACTAAATAGAGCGGACCTTTCCGCTTCGCTTCTTACCCAAGTAGGGTCGTATCGAATAGATGCCTTTTCCGGCGATGTCAAAACTGCGCTTACGTACGCTTTCAGGATTGTATTTTAAGAGGACGCTATTCTATGGAAGATGTCCGACACGCCGCGAATTGTTTTAAAAGGTTTTTGTTTTGACTGAGGGGCTTTTGCAATGGTTTTTAAATAGTAAGAGTATTTGGTCCTATTATCGTACCTGCTACAGGTTGCGCTGGGGGAAAAAGAACTTACACAATGTGGAAGGGACATACCCGTAATAAATCAAACCACTGGCTATACTAGACCTGAAATGAATGGACCGACACACTGATGAAACATGTCGGCTGACTCTATACATAAGTAACCCGTTAACTTATTTTAGTAATGTCTGTGTCTCACGTTTGATTAAAACTTAATCAAAAAACTCCATATTCTCAATTTTTTGAAACATCAACTTTACAAAATTACTGATTAAATATTTTATTCTTCGATTGATTCCTTGATTAATTTATACAAGTAGACCCGACATTCGAACAGTTCGATAACCTAGAATAAGGATGTGGACTAGGTAAAAATATATTATTTAATTTAATCCGTCAAGTAGATTATATAGAAATATAATTTTCCAAAACTAAAACCAGACATCCCCCCCGAACTACGCAACCGATTTCTAGTCGTACCCACGCGCCAATTACTTATTCGAAATACGATTTGGATACCTCCGTGGTGTAGTGGTTAGAGCGTTCGACTCATACCCGGAGGTCGCGGGTTCGATTCCCGGTGGGGCTGGGGACAAAGACTTTGTGTTGTTGTCCTAGTTTGGTTAGGACATTGTAGGCTGATCACCTAATTGTCTGATAAGTAAAATGATCCCTGCTTCGGAGGGTACGTTAAGCCGTCGGTCCCGGTCACTGTCTTTGACATTGGTCGTTACCTAAAACCATGTCAGAGTTCTTTAAGGCCGTTTTAAAAACTCTGACAATAGTGTTAGTCACTAACACACACGATAAAAAGAAGAAGTAGTACGATTTGGAAAACTGTTTTTTGTTTAAAAGGGTATACTTGTCAGGTGGTCCCATACAAATTTTATCAGAATCAGTTGTGTGCTTTGGGAGTGAAGAAGAAGTCCGTTTTTACAAGTTTTTTTTTTTAACTTAAATCTTGTATGTATGTATGAATGTTTGTTTAGGTCAAATCTTGCAACTCAATTTTCAACCAGTTATCCTCAACCGATATAAATTAAATTTTTTATACTTGTGTAAGTTGGATGACAATACAATATTAAAATGACAATGAGCTGTGCTGATGATGGAGTCGGGAGATATTGGACGGAAATCAGTTATAAAACCATATAACCATATTGAGTAGGACTCGTTTGATTTGTCTTGATGAGCACTTTATTATAGAAGATACCTAGGGTCTGATCACGGAGACGGAAGGTGGTCGATGGAACTCAGTAATAAAACGACGCAACTCCATCAAGTTTGGGCTTATTTCATTTGTTTTAATAAGAAGGTTTTTAGTACCTACTTTGGCCTCACAATAAAAACTTGTACAAAAGAATAATTTTTTAAATAAACTTACCCGCTATCTTTTGTAAAGGCACTTGATACATAATTTTACAAATATATGGAGTTTTATATTTGTATTCTCTATAGTGTTACTATGTAGCTTCCACACAAACGTTATAAAGGTCAAGTTAGACCGTAAACTAATGTTTGCAATAATTAAATTGAATTTCTGTTGGTAAATTTAACTAGGACTTTTCTTGTTTTTCCACTGTCTGTCGGGAATAATAACGACCTTTAACTTATTATTATGTATTTTATAGTAATATTTTATAATGTAAATATATTGTATTATTTTTTGTGCCGCATTATTTTGTTTGTTTATCCCTATAGTTGACTGGGAGAAATGCTCTTAGCATTGAGTCCGTCATTTGCTAAAAGTATATTTCTACTTTGGACTTTTGGAGGTGTCAGATTTTTCAAGTTAACGTTGCTTGACGACTAACATACAATAAATAAATATTAATAAAAAAAAAAATAAAAAAAAAATAAAAAAAAAAAAATCATTTATTTCGGACAACTTAGATCCATATTAAAATACATGTCAAGAATTATTTATAATTATTCAGTAAATTATATTAAATTAAACAAACAAAAACTTATATCAATTACAATGTCTAGTACCTTCTCTGCGGCATAGGTACTGTGACATGTCTGTCACAGCAATGCCGCAGGTAAGGACAGTCCAGTCGCTCGCCGATCATATGCAGAATGACGTTGGAGCTGGCCCGCACCCTGCGCACCAGGGACACGCTCCGCTTGCGCATGGTTGTGAAAAAGCAGTCGGTGCGCGCCCCCGCGAACATGCCCGAGGCGCTACAGAACCGGGGCAGCCCCACTATCACTCTGAACGCGTTATTATACAGGACACGGAGGTCGCTGTAACTTCGCTTGGTGTAGTTGGCCCACAGACTGCAAGTGTATAGCGATGTACAATATGCTCTAAACAGTGTCACCTTTACTTCCCGTGTACATCGCGCAAACCTGCGGGCTATCATATTAGCTCTTATCGACAGCGCTCTCCGCTCCCGCTCAATGTCAGCATTGTCCTTGAGGCCGGTAGTCATTATGTGTCCCAAGTATTTAAACTGAGTAACTATCGCAAGAGGCACACCATCTAATTTAATTACTGGTACGTCTTGGACATAATTTTTACCCGCCCCAAAGACCATGCATTGACTTTTCTTAATATTATATATTAACCCATGACCCCGGGCGTACTTCTCACAAATCTGTATCAGCTTCCTTAAACCACATACTGACGCACTCAAAAGTACAGCGTCATCCGCATAATGTAGATTATTGACACAAACTTCATCAATATGACACCCGACATGCTGTTTACTGAGCTCGACGATCAGGTCGTTCACGTAAAGGTTGAACAGGGTTGGAGATGTCAACCCACCCTGCCTGACTCCGCATTCAAGCCTATACGGATCCGACATTGCCCCCGCCCATCGGACACTATTAGACTGGTGTGCATACCAGTACTTAAACATCATAATAAGTTCCTGAGGTAAATTAATACCTTTTAGTTTGTCCCACAATATGTTATACCTAACTAGGTCAAACGCCTTAGACAGATCGAGAAAGCAGGCAAACACGGGCGTTTTGCGATCAGTGTAGTATTTGATAGTATGCTTAAGACACAGTATAGCACTCTCAGTGGACAGTCGAGGTCGAAACCCAAACTGGTTGTCGTGTAATTTTACGAATTTGTTCAACTGTGTATTAAGCAGCCCATCAAACACTTTCGCTATAACAGTTGCAAGGGAGATAGGTCTGTAATTGGCCTTATCAGTGATATCCCCCGTCTTATTTTTCACTACAGGTACCACAACTGCCCTCATAAAATCGTCAGGTAGGTAGGAGTGGCTCACGCACAATGAGTAGAACATGGCCAATACCCTAGCCATATGAGGCCCGGCATGAAGTAGGTGCTCAATGCTGAGGCCATCATGGCCCGGCGACTTACCTCTAGTTATTAGTTTTATTGCTTCAGCTACGTCTTTTGCAAGAAAAGAAGTGCACACTTTACCTCGCATATCAGCCTCAAGCACCTCCTCCGCCGGACCCAGTGGCGAGCTGACCGTAAAATGACACTTAAAAACATTTGCAATGTCCTTGGGATCGTTCACACCATCGACGCTCACAGGAAGGCCGGGCCGCACATTGACTTTACGCGTGTCCTGCCAGAAACTGCGAAAATCTCCCTTTGAATACTTTTGGGCCAGAGCATCCATTTTTAGCTGGTCATGATGATTTTGGCACCATTTCAGTCTGGACTTGAAAACCCGCCTACTTGTACACATTTTATCATATAGTAAACCAGACCTCGGCTTCCCACACATGACCCATTCCTTGAAACTGGTCCTCGCTTCCCTATGAGCGTCGCTGACATGTGTATTCCACCCGAATACGCGCGTACCACGTCCGCCCCTCCCACCCCCTCGACTACTCTCTACTGCTGCATCACGAAGGGCGGTCACAATGTCGGAATAGAGTTTGTCCAAAATACACCTATGGTCATGGTCATTACAAAAACGATCAGCACATCTTATGAACTCCGAGGGAAAATCAATTTCTTTTAATCGTTTATGACATTCTTTAGTGTATTTTATTATTTGTTCCTCACCTCTATCTCCCCATACAACATTTTTATTTACATTATCTATTCTAGGTGAAATTTTTGGGGCAAGTAAATTGATATTACATTCCACGATAAGTGGGAAATGGTCAGACCACCGAGCGTCATACATGACATCAACTTTGACTACCGATTGCTTCGCCGGGTGGGTTCCCAAACAATGGTCCAACCAAGATGTGGAGCCGTGCGCATCACTGATAAAAGTAAAAGTGCCCGAGTCCCGCCCCAGCATATCTACGTCAATACATGACCACTGTTGTTCGTAACAAATATTGGTTAGCTCATTGTAAAACAACTCACCCGGGTCCGCGTTGAAGTCTCCCAGGACAAATACCGATTCAATCCCATTTTCGTCAATAATTGCACTCACAGTACTCAAACACTCAGTAAACTCGAGTAGATTATCTGCACTATTGGTAGGCAAGTAAACATTAACTATAAGCACTGGTCTGTCATCCGTTATTATTGTTATTGCACAGATACGGTCATTATCGCACTGCAACACTGTCACCTGTTTAAATGCACTATAGCGCCATAGCAACGCGGTACCACCGTAAGGCCGTCCTCTAAGGATACCCGCAGACGTATCAACTCCAGACGTCGCGGTGAAGCCAAATCCGCTGTCGATCGTACTCAGGAAGGGTAAATCATGCGGCATTAACCACGTTTCTTGGAGGCATACTACGTCACATAGACGGCACAATTCCCTAACACCATCTATGGACCTTTTTACATTTTTGCAGTTAAATGTAGCAAAACGATATAGGGCACTACTATCCATTATTAGGTTTGTTGTGGCCGAGTTCATACGTTTTTCTGTGTTTGAAATTTACAAACCGCCGAAATATTACTCCTTCAGGCCACAGCGTTTCATCCAAGTACTTAGGTAAGTTAACCTCAGATATAAAAAATTTGAAAGCTTTGTGTCCTCTTTCTACTTTCATAATAATCCTCTCTAGGTGAACTTTTTCTTTCGTTTTACTATAAATATGTTTAACAATGTCCTGTTCTTTGGTAGAAATATGCACATTTGTAATAAACATTGGGATTTTAATCTCTGCTGCTTTAAGGTGCATTCTAGATCCCTTGCAACGCCGGCCTTGCCCGCAAAACGATATTTCTTATGTTTTTTACGATACGTAACGTCCTGCCAATCCCTTTCCTTTTCATTATTTATGGTTTTTTCGGTGTCATTACAGTTCTTCATTTCCTTACTACAGCCAGCCTTATCTGTGGCGATCAGCTGATCCGCTATCGGCGTAGATGGTCGTACCTCAAAACCAGTTTGAGCTTGAGCGCTCGTCTCCTCGGGCAGCTGTACTCCCCCCTCGCCCCTGTCCATGCCCGCACACGCCTGTGTATCTTGCACCGAACTTTGCCGCTCGTTTAGAATGTTTGTAAATGTACACTGCGGTTTTATTGCATGTTCTACGCCGGCACTATTAACAATTCCCTCGGATATTTTTGTAATAGTAGAAACACCAGACGTTATCGGTATTTCTCTTGCCATCACGGGCTTGTCGCCTTTTTTCGCTGGCTGGCATTGTGATCCACCCGCAATAACCGATGCATTTGTAGTAATTTTCTTTATAATATCGAATTCCTCCTGCGTAGCCGAATATTCCTGAGAGTTATCACTTTCATTAATTGTAAAACCCATAGGACCACTGTCGAGGCACCAGGCACCACGTTGTAAATTTACGTTACTTGGTGAATTTTTCATTTTTATTTGGTGAATTTCCTGCTTAAGTTCTTCCAGCTGTTCTGTTGTGACGTATGCACTTTTGATATGGTTAACATCAACTTGCAGACGCGTCAGATCTTTTAGCAATTTTGTGCAATCCAGATGATCGAAAAGAATTGGTGGTAATTTCTCCAGACGATGGGCTACAAATGTTGGAATATGATCTGGGTCCACTGTCCTGAACAGGTTAACGATATCGTTAAGGTCACGCTCTTCTTTTCCTTTCCTTTTTCTTAAAATTTTGCGTTGATCCGTTGGAAGCGATTCAAATAGCAACGACTTGGCATTTTGAATCTCATCACTTGAAAAAGCCGTTGTACATATTCTTATGAGTGTCTCTTCGTCAATTACCGATATTTTATTTTGTATATACGCTAACAATTCGTTTATTATTATATTGCAAACATTACACTTGACGACATTCGTCATTTTACAAAAAGCGCAGCGGCGCCGCGAACCGATAACTTACACGTACGTCTCGCTCAAGAGGATGCGCGCACGCGACTGTCCATTAATAAATATATAATAGGGACAAATTACACTGATTGAGCTCGCCCCAAAGTAAGTCGAGACTTGTGTTATGGAATACTAACTCAACGATACTATATTTTATTACAAATACATAAATAGATAAACATCCAAGACCCAAGACAATTTAAAAAAGGGCATTTTCCAACTTGCCCTGGCCGGGAATCGAACCCGGAACCTCTGGGTGGCGGACTAGCATGGTGACCACTACGCCACGGAGGTCGTCAAACAATACAATGATGATAGCCGGGACCAACTGCGGCAACTGCTTTACGTGCTTTTATATGGTCACCCATCTAAGTGCGGACCGCGGCCCGCGGCCCGGTGTGGCGGTATACGTACTCACGCCGGGCCTCTTATAGGTAATTATTACAAAGTTTATAATGTGGCCTTGTTCCTAAGACTCTGTTGTATTGACCCGTTAAAACCCAAATTTAACTTAGTAAATAATTCTAGCATTTCGCGCCTAGCTGTTTTTCTTTTCGTACAGATTAAAACTACAAAAAAATCCAAATCATTTTAATAGATAATGCAACCATTTACTATTTATTTTTATTCCCTTATCCACATACTCAAAAGCCCTTAGGCCTTCAGTGGCTAAGCTCTGTTTACCCCGTTAGAAGTGATCGTGTAAGTAAATAATTCTAGCATTTCCCGCCCTAATCGAATCAAATTGATGTACACCCGTGGTGTATGATTGATTGGTTGGAAGTTCGGCTCGCGGGCCCGAGAGCATCGGATCGAAAACATATACGCTCGCAGTTTAACTACCAATTTTTATCTGTAAAAGTTCACAAATCCCTCCGTGTTGGGACTTATAGTGTACGTTTATACTAGTGCAAACGACTTAGTGCAGAAATATTTCAATTATCACACCTTAGGACTTTAAAATCTAAAATCAATTCTAAATCTGATCCACGGAATCGAACCCAAAGTGAAACCGTTGCAGTGACTCAGCCGCTGCCGCTAACCAACCAACACTCGGCGTTTGAAACTGCCCCGCCCCGCTATAGTGTGTGGCGGCCAATACTGACCGCTGCTTCCTGAGGTGACGACAAGTGAATTAAATATCTACCGCAAACATGCCCAACGCTGACGACTCTTGTGCTGCAGGATGCAACCAGACTAAGAGGTCTGGAGGAATGCTACAATGTACATCATGCCCAGATAAGTACCACTGTGTCTGCTTAAATATCTCTACACAATACTACACAGCAAACAAACATCATCTCACACAGACCTGGCGCTGTCCCGCTTGCGAAAATATAACAAGACGACCCAGAAATGACAACACACCAGTTAGTAAACAAAAACAATTGATACTAGACGATACCAACATGTCTATTGAGGAACACACAACCTATAGTCAAAGCGTAATAGGAAACACATTCACATCTCCAACTCCAGAAATACGGCATACACAGGAAAGTGACCAAAATACAATAACGTTGGAAGCTATAAGTCTTTTATTAGAAAAAAAGCTAGAACAAAACAAACAATCTATCCTATTAGACATTAAACACTTATTGACTACAGAAATCAACACCGTCGCCTTACAAATTAAAAAAGAATTTACAAAAAGAACAGACGAATTGCAACAACAGCAGAAAATACAGGACAAAAAAATTTTTGAAATAACAGACCAAGTTAATTTATTAGCTAAGGAAAATAAAAAATTGCAAAGAGAGTTAGAAGAATTAAAACTAAAAAATAATGCGACAATAGAACCACAGGGATTAGCAGTACAAAATCTAAAATGCCCAAATACATTCGTCCTATACGGTTTAAACGAATACCCAAGAGAACAGGAATACGAAATTGAAGAAAGGATTATCAATGCATTTAGGGATATTTTACACGTAGACCTCACAGGCTACATAGAAGAAATTCAACGACTCGGAGTAAAAGGACCGCGACGACCACTACGTGTGGAATTAATAAGCAAACGCATGACCCAATATATCCTTAATAACGTTAGATATTTCAGAAATACTGGACTTTACGTATCAAAGCTCCTTGACAAAAAAACACTGGACGAGAGAAATCGAACAAGAAACACGCATGAAAAATCTACAAATATTACTTTGAACAACACAAGGCACAGATCACCACAAAAAAATACACGCAGAACTACGTCACACAATGAAAGTCCCTCACAGCTACCTACTAACATTCCAGCCAATTCACACGACACTTTTACGCGACAGAACAAAGCACCGAACACATTTCGCTCCTTACGGGAAAATAAATGAACTAAATATAATGTTCCAAAACCTTCAAAGCCTATGGAGTAAACGCACGACATTTGAAGCCTTTTTGGAACAAAATAATAACACCTATCACGCTTGCTGTATAACGGAAACGTTTTTAACTAAAGAAAAATTGGAGCTCATTCACTTCAGTCATTATCGAGTTGCGAGTGCATACTGCCGGAGGAACTATGACGGTGGTGGGGTATGCATCCTACTACGCGACGACGTGGAGTACACTGAGAGAAAAGATATTGAAGATATGTCGATTGAATTTCTTATAGAATTATGTGCAGTAGAAATAAATGACCAAAATTTATTAATAATCACATTGTACTGGAACGACAAACGGATCAACGATTTTCTCACACAATTAGAGTCAATTTTAAATTATCTAAAGTTAAAATACAACAATAAACGCGTTATAATAGGGGGTGACTTTAACATTGACACGTTAGTAAACGATACAGAGACAAAAAAATTACTACACCTCATGGCAGGGCACAATTACATACCCCATATTAAAGACCCAACACGGGTCACTAAAACAACATCGACATGTATTGACCACATCTATACTAATTTTAGGGACAAAAATATACGGGCTGGAGTAACTGATTACGGATTCTGTGACCATATGTGTGTAACAATAAAGACTGACTTATTTTTAAAATACAAACCATTGACATATAGAAAACAAACACGAATTTACAATCAAAAAAATATGCTTCTCTTTAAATCAGAACTAAACAATATATGTTGGCGCGATATAATAAAAACTGACCAAAATATAAATGAAAACTACAACGCTTTTGACGATGCCTTGAAAAAAATCTTAGACAAATGCATTCCCAAAAAAACAATAATAATAAAACCAAACAAGAAAAAACAGTGGCTTACCAAGGGAATAAAAATTTCGTGTAAAAATAAAAGACTATTAAAAATACTGACAAACACTTCGAAAAGTAAGACTCTTAAAAACTATTATAAAAAATATGAAAAAACATTAAAGAAAACCGTTAAAAAATCAAAAAAACTAGACTATATTAGACAAGTAAAAAGGTCTAAAAATATAGTTAAAACAATGTGGAATATTATAAAAGAGCGAACAAACAAAATCACAAAAAAAAGGAAACAAAACATGAAACTGAATGTCCACAATAAAATAATTTCTGACCCTAAGATAGTTGCTAATACATTTAATAAATATTTTGCATCAGTGGGCATACCGAGCGGAACGCAGCCTCAAGGTCGCCCGGTATTGCACCCGCCTGACAACACCATGTACTTGCGCCAGGTAGATTTAGCGGAAATAAACACCATTCTAAAAGAACTAAAAAGTAAACATAGTTACGGTATTGACGAATTTCCACCAGTTTTATTTAAAATGTGCGCGGATGAACTTACCCTTCCTTTCACCTTACTTGTGAACCAATCCTTTGTGGAAGGCACTTTCCCAGATAGGCTTAAAAAATCATTAATAAAACCAATACATAAAAAAGGAAAAATTACCGAAAAAGAAAACTTCCGTCCAGTAGCAATACCCTGCACTGCGTCAAAAATATTAGAAAAAGCAATAGGAATACAAACATACGATTTTTGTGAAAAATTTTGTATTTTCGACGAATGTCAGAACGGGTTTCGAAAAAATCGCTCAACTACCCTCGCAACATATAATTACGTACAAGAAGTATTAAATACAATAAATAATAAAAAATATGCTGTAGGTACGATGTTGGACATGACGAAAGCATATGACAAAGTCTTACATAAAATATTGCTTAACAAGTTATACGGAGTAGGTATTAGGGGCTTAGCTCACAATTGGTTTTCGTCATATCTGAAAAATCGGGAACAAGTAGTAGAAGTAGAAAACTATGACCACGACACCGGGAAAATTACTACGGTAAGATCAGATGTAGAATGTGTGAAATGTTCGATTCCCCAAGGAAGTGTTATCGGATGTTTATTGTTCCTTATCTACATCAATGACTTACCTAAAACAATGACCCAGACATGTGTACTATTCGCGGACGATGTATCATTACTGACACCTTACACGAAACCTGACAATTTAAATAATATGCTCACAGAAAATTTGGACAAAGTAACATCGTGGTTGACTGATCATAATTTAGAAATAAATTTTAACAAAACGAAAATAATAGAATTCAGGCCACACCAAAAAGAATCTCTAAATATAAAATTTAGTTATAATTTGACAGATATTGAATCTGTAAAATCTTTTGAACTGCTCGGATTAGTGTTAGACACACACGTTAACTGGAAAGATCATATAGACAAAATAGCAAAAAAATTATCTACGTTCACATACGCACTCTGGGAACTGAAAAAATCCACCAATAAAAAAACGGCGATAACAGCATATTATGCATATGCATATTCATGGCTCACATATGGGGTTATACTCTGGGGTAACAGTACCGATGCGAATAAACTATTAATCCTCCAAAAGAAATGTATACGCATTATAGTTGATATTAAGGAGAGAGATAGCTGTAAGCCGTATTTTAAAGATTTAAAAATTCTGACATTGCCATGCATATATATCTTCGAAACCAGCAAATTTGTACGAAAATACCCCCAGTACTACACAAAAAAAGACGACTTACCGCGACGCTATCCTACAAGGAAAAAGAATATGTTAGCTAGGCCAAATTCTACTCGTAATTTAGAAATTTTTAACTCCGGACCGCTTGCAATGTCAATAAAAGTCTATAACACCCTTCCAGATCTGCTAAGAGCAGAGAAGAAAGATACCATTTTTTATAAAAGATTAAAAGCACTGCTTGTAGAAAAAAATTATTATACATTGGACGAGTTTTTTAATGATAAAGATTTGAAAAAATATAAAATAAATGACGAATAACGTATATATTATAAGTACATTGGACAATGGAAAAAATAAATGATAATAAAAAAAAGAAAATTGACATTTAAAAGAATAAAACCAACAATATAAATGTAAAGGACATAAATATACGAGTAAATACACAAATATAGCTAATATTGAATGAATTAAAATACTGACTTTGTTATACAAACTGACATTACCTACTCGTATTAAAAAACTACTAAACAAATCAATCTTTATTTAAATAATTACTAACTAATTTTATATTATATAAATACTAACGAAAAATAAAACCGCATGCCGTTCCATATTTTTTCTTTTGCAATGCCCTGTCAGGGCTCATTTTGTACCTACTAACTTAAGAAATGACTATGTAGTAAAGTGTTATATATGTACAATATGAAAAGCAATAAATGAATTGAATTGAATTGAATTGAATTGGGGCCGCGGTTATTTATTGCTTGTCGCTAATTCAGTGAATTTTATATAGACAAATTTAATACTTGAACCAGTAAGTATATCATTATGTAGGTAAAGAGAAGAATAGAGGTATATCATCGTATACCTTCCCAGTAAATCGGTATAATACTGATTTATCAGAAAATAAAAAACTTAGAATGTGCCAGTTGATTCTCTTACCACGCAGATCGTAGAAGCCGATCGAGGGATTAAGTAAAAATGCAAATTATAATGATAGGCGATGCGGTTAGCAATTCATCACTATTTTGATTAATTTTTCATTACGCTAAAAGTGGCCTTTGAGTCTTGCGGTCCTGGGCTCTGTGTGCTTAGAGCCGCAATACACACAATTATATCTGCCCTCATTTACAATTTAATCCCTTATGCACCTACTCAAAAGCCCATAAGCCTTGCATGCCTAAGCTCTGTTTACCCCGTTAGACGTGATTGTGAAAGTGCAAGTAAATAATTCTAACATTTCCCGCCCTAATCGAATCAAATTGATGTACACCCGTGGTGTATAATTGTTTGGGGCCGCGGTTATTTATTGCCCGTTGCTGATTTGGTGTATTTTAAGTGGCGGCAGTAAATAAAGGCGCTTAGGTCGTTCATTATGTACAGGGATTGAGATAGGTTGCGTCTGTAATTATTTTTAGTGCGTATTTGTTAGACCGTAAGCTAAGGAAATTATATCTTTCGCTATGAGTTCATAAGCGTACAATATAAAGAATATGTCATTAAAGCCGATCAAAGGAGTGGAATTAGAATTAGAGAATAGATTATATCAATACACGGTAAGGCCTAATTCTATATAGATTTCCTTTTTCGACCTGCACGCTTACTATCACTCTAAATGTGGCCTTTGAGTCTTATAGCCTTTTGTCCACCGTGTCAGGAATAAAATTGTGTTAGCGTATCAGTATCAGCCGTCATTTATTGCTCGTCGCTGATTTGGTGTATTTTAAATGGCGGCAGTAAATAAAGGCGCTTAGGTCGTTCGTTTTGTACAGGGATTGAGATAGGTTGCGTCTGTAATTATTTTTAGTGCGTATTTGTTAGACCGTTGGATAAGGAAGTTATATCTTTTGCTTTGAGTTCATAAGCGTACAGTAAAAAATAATGTCATTAAAGCCTTTCAAAGGAATGGGCTAGAATTAATCATGTCAATACACGATGCGGCCTAATCCTTATCCTTACTTCTTTACTTATATTATTATAAATGCAAAAGTGAGTTTGTATATTTGTTTGTTTGTTACCACTTCACGCTTTAACCACTGAACCTATTGAGATGAAATTTAATATGAATATAGTTTGATACCCAGGGAAGGACATAGGATGGTTTTCATACCGAAATTACCACGGGGAGCGAAGCCCACGGGCACAGGTAGTACCATATAGATTTCCTTTTTCCTCCTTCACGCTCACTATCACTCTAAATGTGGCCTTTGAGTCTTATGGCCTTCTATCCTCCTTGTCAGAAATGAAGATGTGATAGCGTATCAGTATCGGCGGTCATTTATTGCCCGTCGCTGATTTGGTGCATTTTAAATGGCGGCAGTAAATAAAGGTGCTTAGGTCGTTCATTTTGTACAGGGATTGAGATAGGTTGCGTAATGTAATGAGGGTAGTGAGAGATTTTCCATTCGATAGGAAAAAAGTTGCCTTATGTTGTTAATAGAGGGCGCTGGACAGAACACTTATGTCCATGACTTATGTCAATGTCACTCAAATGTCAGCTAGCAACTTTGATTGACTAAGGCGATTAACACACTGGACAATTGGACATCGCTCCGCTGCGTAGTGCCGCCATACAAAAACGACGCGAGGAGACGCGGTGTTAGTGTCTTGTTGTTCGGTGTAACCGAACACCTGTGACGTCGGCGAGCCGGCCGATGACACAATCATAGGTATTTACGCAAATCAGTGCACTTTCGGTACGTAAGACGGGCGGGTGCATTCAACCCAACATTTATTGTAACATTTAGTGACGAGTAATAAACGGAGTTTAACTAACATTGGTTTAACATTCAACAACAACACCCACCACACTCCCCAAACATTGTGGTCCTTCGAGCCTTTTGGAGTATCCTTGGTAAGTTAATACGTGTATTAGCAATCGGTTCGTTGGCTTCCCACAAGCGGGTCTCACCAACGAATTGAGAAGGTGCTTATAGTACACTTGGGCTTGCCAAACATTCCAAAGAACTAGCATAACATCGGGGTGTGTGGAGGGAGAGTGAACATTAACATTTTACATTCAACATTCGAACAAGATGAAAGATCTACTATTGTCGCAATCGGAGATAACATCGGCTATCGAAAAACTTTTAGCCAACTTTAAGAGAGAAGGTTATGCGCGTAGACATGCAACGGCGGCGAGAAAATTGGACGAATTAACAACACTTTTTACGGACTTTCAACTTAACCATGCTCGTTTGTGTCAATCTGGAGATAAGACTCACGAGTATTTTGTGGGAAAACATTTTGAGTCAACACATAAATATTACTTGGAGGCAGTGGCGTTCATTAACAGACACTTGAAGGTAGAAGAAGAAGAACAAGAGAAAACAACTCCTAATGTTCCTAAAATACAACCGGAAACATCAAAGACTAGCAGTGAACCATCACCTAAAGAGGTGCAACAAGCAGAAGAGATAAGAGCAACATTAACTAACAGTTTAGACGAAAAATTGAGAAGACAAGCAGCTAACTATAAGGCGTTTCAAAGAACAATGTCAAATATTCAACTTGAGGGCGTAACAGAGAAGTGGGAGTTGGAAGATATAATAAAAAAGTTAGATTCGCGCTGGACTGCGATCGATAATCTTTACTGGGAGATAGAGAGTGAGATGAGTGGTAAAAATGACGGGGGATTGGAGTCGTTATACAACATGTACGAAAAACAGTATGATAACATGAAGAAGAATATTAACAAGAGAATGTGGGCGGAGAAACACAGAGATCAGACAACCCCTCGTCTTGAGGTGCCAAATTTTTTTGGGACCTACAATCAGTGGAGTTCTTTTAAAGATTTGTTTTGTGAGGCGATTCATAACAATTCATCTTTGTCCAAGGCCCAGAAGATGCAGTTTCTGAAGAGTAAAGTACGTGGAGAAGCTGAGCGACTGATTCAACATCTGAGCATCAGTTCGGACAACTATCTGGTATGTTGGGAGATACTTAATAACCGTTATAACAATAAAAAACTAATTTTTTCTTCGCACATCAACATTCTTCTGGATCTGCCTGCAATGAAACATCAATCATTAGCTTTGATAAAACGTATGCATGACGTCACGATTGAATGTCTCAATGCTATTAAAAACCTTGGAGTGGACATAAACAATTGGGACCCACTGATTGTTCACATTTTAGATCAGAAATTGGACACTGAGAGTCATACTGAGTATATTGAGTCGTTGACAGATCGTCGAGAACTGCCTGTACTTAAGGATTTTCTTGACTTTTTGGAGGGAAAATTCACCGCCCTGGAATCCGCACGTCGTAAAGGCGACAATCAACAACATTCGAGGTCACAAATCAGTCATTATCAGCAACCTTCAACATCTTACGGGAGAGTGACTTCAAATCATAATTCATGGAACAACACGAACAAGTTAGCGCCCAAATCAACATTCAACGTCATTTCTGTTACTTGTCCATTATGTAGCAATGATCACGGATTATACAATTGCAAACAATTTCTTCAACTTTCGAACGAACAGAAACTTAAAACCACACGTGAGTTACGAGTATGTATCAACTGTTTATTTACACATCGTAACAATGATTGCACTTCAAACAAAACATGTCGGAAATGTTCGAAGAAACATAATACTCTTTTGCATGACGCGTTGAGCAAACCGGCGCTAACGCGGTCTAGCTTAACTGCTACCCAACAAGATAACAATAACATAAACAACAGTTCTCATGTGTCACAACTCCAGGAACAAAATCAATCTGTAGAGGTTTTGTTATCAACCGCGTTAATAAGAGTGAAAGCCGACGATGGCACTTATCATACTATGAGAGCTCTGGTTGATCAAGGCTCTCAAGTATCCTTGATAACAGAAAGGGCTGCGCAACTACTAAACATAAGGAGACAGAGGTGTAAAGGAACAGTCTTTGGCATTGGAGAGAGAGAAAGCAGTGGGAAGGGATTACTAACAATTAATTGCAGCTCTATTCACAGCGAGTTCAGATTTCAGACGGAGGTCATAATTATGAATAACTTGATTGGAAATCTACCTAACCAAACATTTAAAAAGCCAGACTGGCCTTTTATAGAAAACATTTCTCTTGCGGATCCCGAGTTTTACGTCAGTCGCCCTGTCGACATCCTCTTTGGGGCTGATATTTACTCATTTATTATACTGGGCGGGATCATTAAAGGAGAGGACTTGAGTCATCCTATCGTGCAACAAACAAAACTTGGGTGGTTACTGTGTGGAGGAGCCAAAACATATAGATGCAACGTTTTACTACATAACATTGACGAGATCAAAAAATTTTGGGAGGTTGAGGAAATTAACGAAACATCGAATTTATCAGTTGAAGATCAGAAATGTATCGATTTTTATTCGGAAACAACCAGAAGATTAAAAGATGGGCACTACGAAGTGAGACTACCATTTAAAGAAGACATGGGCAAATTGGGATCATCAAAACAATCTGCATTAGCTCAATTTCGAAGTCTGGAGAAGAAATTTCAAAAACAGCCTAAATTAGAAAACGATTATAAAACTTTTACGAAGGAATACGAAACAATGGGACATATGACACCGGCGAGCGGGAGTGACCATGACGCAACGCTTGAATATTATTTGCCACACCACGCCGTAGAGAATTTGAACTCTCTGACTACTAAGTGTAGAGTAGTTTTTAATGCATCTCATAAAACATCTTCAAATTATAGTTTAAATGAAATGCTACACACGGGACCCAATTTGCAAACAGATCTTCAGATGCTTCTTCTGAACTGGAGACAGTATAGGTATGGATGGACGGCTGATATTTCCAAAATGTTTAGGATGATTGCTCTAAATCCTGAGGACAGGAAATTTCAAAAAATATTTTGGAGATATTCAACAGACGAACCTATTCAAACGTACGTCCTGACAACAGTAACATATGGAACGCGACCGGCTCCCTTTCTAGCTATGATGACTTTGCGGAGGTTGGCTGCAGATGAACGTAACAAGTACCCGGAGGCTGCGGAAGTAGTGGAGAAGGCGTTTTACATGGACGACCTAGTGTACGGGTCGGAAACAATAGAGTCTGGACAGAAACTAATAGCTGATCTTATTTCATTGATGAAGTCTGGCGGTTTTGATCTTAGAAAATGGTCATCTAACGAGGAGAAAATTCTACAGAACATAAAAACACAACACGACAAGTCGGGAGATAACATTTTCACTTTTAAAACGGACAATGTTTCCAAAACACTGGGTTTGTGCTGGGATTCATCTCAAGATAATTTTACCTTTCAATATGAACCTCCTCAATCAACATCAAAAATAACAAAACGAGTCCTACTATCGGAAATATCGAAGATATTTGACCCACTTGGCTGGATGGCACCTTTATCTACTAAGCTGAAGTTACTTTTTCAAAAACTATGGAAATATAATTTGAAATGGGATGATGAAGTACCGGAAGACTTGTGTATAGAATGGATGAGAATTAAAAATGATTTGCCGCACATTAATGAATACAAGATACCGAGATGGATTCAAGGTTATAAAAAGGACATAATAGAACTTCATGGATTTTCAGACGCCTCCATTGAAGCTTACGGATGCGTCGTATATGCAAGGGTCAAAGGTCAAACAAAATTAACATTGGTAGCTGCGAAAACAAAACTTTTACCTCATAAACGGGCGATAAGCTTACCAAGATTGGAATTATTAGGTGCGCATTTATTATCAAAATTAATGAATAAAATTAAAGAGGCTTTATCTCAACATCATCTGGAGTTATATGGATGGACAGACTCTATGGTGGTACTCGGTTGGCTACAAGGTGAACCAAACCGGTGGAAAGCATTCGTTGCGAATCGAGTAAACAAAACAACGGAAGTCATGCCGAGCGCGTGCTGGCGCTATGTGAAGTCGGAAGAGAACCCGGCGGATGCGGCTAGTCGTGGATTATATGCACAGCAGCTCAAACAACATACAATGTGGTGGAATGGGTTGAAGACATTTGACGAAAAAGAACACATACAAACATATACTACGAACGAAGAAAGGAGAGGGAAACAAACTAACGTTTTAAAGGGAGAGAGTAAAGAAAATCATTTGATTGATAACTTATTAATTAATTACAGTACATTTAACAAAACGGTACGAGTATTGACCTGGATTTTAAGGGCATTCACACCGATGCGCAAACAATTGCCAACGTTTCTCACGTTGCAAGAACTCGCTACCGCGAAAATGCTGATTGTAAAGCACGTGCAACAAAATGAATTTGAAGCGGAAATTCACAGTCTGACGAAATATACAAAAGTTGATAGAAAAAGCAAGTTATCTAATTTAAATCCATTCATTGATAAATCTGGCCTTTTACGTGTGGGAGGAAGATTACCGAACAGTAGTTTGAACACCGAGATGCAGCATCCAAAGATCATCCCGCGAAACAGTCGCCTTACCGAACTTTTGATAAACGAAGCTCACCGCATTACGTTTCACGGGGGCCCCCGCTTGACTTTGGCTAACTTGAGGAAACAATATTGGATACCGGGAGGACTTAGCGTCGTCAAAAAACATTTACGCAACTGCGTTACTTGTAGGAAGAATGATCCTGTGAAGCAACATCAATTAATGGGAAACCTCCCTGCAGCACGGACAGAGCCTGCACCACCATTTTTTAAATCAGGATTGGACTACTCAGGATATGTGTATGTAAAAGCCAACAAGACAAGGAATGCTGTCTCGATGAAGGGCTACATTGCTATTTTCGTTTGTATGGTGACCAAAGCCATACACTTGGAACTAGTCACTGATTTGAGTAGTTCGGCATTCCTAGCTGCACTGAGGAGAATGTCTGCTCGACGTGGAACTCCTCGACACATCTACTGTGATTGCGGGACGAATTTTGTGGGACTTGGTCACGATACAAGATGAAAATCTTCCGCCTGGAAAATGGGCTATGGCAAGAGTGGTGGAGCTACACCCTGGGCGCGATGGTTACGTACGTGTGGTCACGTTAAAAACACAGAATGGGTTCATAAAACGTCCCATAGTAAAATTATGTATCCTGCCTATTGAGTCGGAGCTACGTGAAACAGACACAACTTACAAAACGCCACAGCAAACGTCGAACCGAAAGCAAAGAAACAAATGTAATTCGACACTGTATACGGTTGCTATGGCCTTACTATTTTTCATGTCACTGGTAACGAATGCGAGCGGAACAAGTAACATTACGAAATTAAATGAAAATCAAGCCCTTTATTTTGACCCATTAGCGAAGATGCAGTTCATACAGGATCAATGGACTTTGGTAGCCTACTATGATATGTTTCCATACTGGGAAGGAACTACAGCGCTGGAGAAACTACTGGATTATCTGGGAAAAACATGCCATAAATTAGAACCGGACAACAAATGTAATATGATCATACCACAACTACTTCACGAATGTACCGAACTGCATCACTATAATCAGCTGTTGCTAAAACAACATTTTATGGAGCACTCTAGACGGCGCAGGGGTCTTTTTAATGTGGTGGGATCCCTCGCGAACACCTTGTTCGGCGTATTGGACCAACAATTCGCAGAACAGTACACACGAGACATAGAACTGATTAAGCAAGATCAAGGACATCTGAGGCAACTATGGAACAACCAGACGTCTATAGTAGAATCGGAGTATAATTTGATAAAACGAACAGAGGAGATCATGAACAAACAACATAAAATTATCAATAAACATTTGAACAATTTGGACAAAAATATTAGAACATTGCAAGGAGAAGTCAACAGATTAAATTTGGGAGATGATTTTGCCATATCTGCGCTGACAGCTAGTAGCATGATTCAACATTTAAGAAATATACAGAATATGATGCTGGATACTATTTCGGATATATTCCACGGACGATTTAACCTACATTTACTGTCCCCTCAACAATTACAAGAACAACTCAACGTTATAGCAGGACTCCAGAAAGGCGATACAACCTTACCAGTCAACATACACTCAGACTTACATGAAATATATAAAATATTGATGGTCAAAGCCAGAATGACTGAACAATACTTTCTGTTTGAAATTCGAATCCCGCTCATCAGCCGAGAAACATTTGACTTGTACAGTGTAATACCTATTCCGAAGAAACACAACAAGAGCATAACAACAATTAAACCCGTTTCTGAGTATGTGGCCATCAACTTACAGAAAGACAACTATGTACCAATATCTCAAGGAAATTTAGAAAAATGTATACATCGAGATAGCTCTACATACATGTGCCTTCAAAACAATCCGATATACAAAATGAAGACCGACAGAGATCTTTGTATCTTAAACAAGAATAAAATTTGCGAAACAAGTAAAACCGTATGCAAAAATATATGGAGAGGATTGGCAAACATAAATAAGTACTTTTATTATTGCTGTGAGCCATGCCAGCTGAGAACAATATGTGGAGATCGGGTTACCGCACATGAGCTTGCGCATGCCAATATTATTACCTTGGAGGACGACTGCGTCATCAAGGCCGATGACTTTACTATTCATGGTCACAAACGTTATCAAAGTCAGCTGAAGGTATTGTATAATATCGAAAAGCCCGTTATATCATCTATAAATCACATCATAAACGTAACTATTGATCAGGAAGAAAAGGACACCGAGTTGAATGGAACAGAGCAGTTATACAAAGATATGGACGAAAAGATATGGAACTTGAAGAATGCAATGAATGACAACTTGAATACAGTATCAGTTCACAACATACATCACTACGCCTTAATCTATGGAATCGTAGGAGTGATGCTTTTAACAACAGTTATCATTATTTATCGCCGAAATTGTAGAAGTTGGAGTACACCTAGCGACGACGTCGACACGCCGGTGCCCGCGCCTTCGCCAGCCAAGCCAGTGGTGTTCAACAAGATCGTTTTTGATGAACATTCGGTTTAACTTTTTATACATCGTTTTACTTTTATTTTACATTAACATACTGCGTACTTTGTAATGGATGCACCCCTTCGCTATTCTTGCCCCTCGGGAACATGTTCGGTGTAACCGAACACCTGTGACGTCGGCGAGCCGGCCGATGACACAATCATAGGTATTTACGCAAATCAGTGCACTTTCGGTACGTAAGACGGGCGGGTGCATTCAACCCAACATTTATTGTAACATTTAGTGACGAGTAATAAACGGAGTTTAACTAACATTGGTTTAACATTCAACAACAACACCCAACACACTCCCCAAACACTTGTACTGTGCGTGTTTTCTATGTAAATAGAATTACTTGCATACAGTGCGGCCCCGTACCACGCAGCGGGGCGCGTTGCTGTGTGTTAATCGCCTAAGACTACAGCGTCAAAGAATTTGAACCCTAGAGCGACATCTACAGCGTCATAAGTAAGCACTACTTTTAGGGTTTAGGTTGGGCTAGGCGAAAGTGCTTTTCCATGCTGACAGATGTAGCTCAACCCTAAAAGCAAAAAGGCACTACTTGTACCCATAGACCTAGTTTTTTACCTTGTACCTATTTTACTAGAGGGTACCTATATATTCTAAATATTTGTTAGAAACGTTTTATATGTCATTCGGAAAAGCCTCATTATTATTAGTACTCGTATGTCAAAGATATAGTATTACAAGATTTACAAGTAGTCATGCTATGGAAATATTTTTATCGTCTGGCATTGCGACAAGACTATCACATTTTTATAACTAATGAGAAAAAGCCTAGGGCTATGACATGTAATATATAAAATATTATACTTATATTTTCTTCGTTCTTTATCCCCAGTCTTAGCCTCCGTGGTGTAGCAGTTAGAGCGTTCGGCTCATAGTCGGAGGTCGCGAGTTCGATTCCCGGCGGGGGCAACGACTTTGTGTTGTTGTCCTAGTTTGGTTAGGACATTGTAGTCTGATCACCTGATTGTCCGATAAATAAGATGATCCGTGCTTCGGAGGGCACGATAAGCCGTCGGTCCCGGTCGCGTATATAGAAATGCTACTTCAGTACGTCTCCATCGGCTAAGACGAACTGAATTAGCATTTTCTAACTATAAATTTGCATCTATGCTACTCCAATACGTCTCAGAGAGTGATGTACTGGACTAGGATTTCTAAGTTAATATGCATTTAGATATACTAGAAACCCTTATCTTATTCGTCAAGCTCGCGTGACGTATTAGCGTAGGATTTCTAAGTACTTAAATCATAAAATTGTCTTAGAAAAGCTAACGGGATACGTCTCTCTATGCCGATATTGCTATCACACGCACACAGTATGTTATTCCGTATTTTCTATTTTGCTCTGCGCGCATTCTTCAAACTTTACAAACACCATCTCAAATTATGTCATTCAAATGTAAAAAAACTATGAGCAGGAGATCCAGAACGATCAAAGTGCAGCCAACTTCCATTGCTCGACGTAAAGACAGGGGAATATCAGGAGGACGAATCCAAGCTTGTCCAAGGTTGTCCTGTCACATCAGAAGGTCGAAGTGCCAAAAAACGATCCCATAACATAGCTTTTAATATTGAAAATAACGAACCATGTGCAAAAAACATTGACAAAATAATTGTTAGTTACCAATTAAACTCTTTTTTTTTCCGTACTGTAATTGCTTTATTTGTCATGCTACATACCTACTCTATCTTTTAAACAGAAACTTAAATAATTATTTTTAGCTTTCCTTTAGTATCAGTTTCACGTTGACGAACAGAATTAGGGTAACCTATACTTTGCGCCGCGTGATATGACTTGTTACCCTACTGCAGTACATCACCCTCTAAGACGTATCGAAGCAGCATTTACACGTTTTTATCGTTAGAAAAGCAGAGCTATACTAATTCAATTCGTCTTAGCCGGTGGGGACGTATTGAAAAAGCTTTTCTATATACGCGTCCCGGTCACTGTCTTCGACATCGGTCGTAACCTAAAACCATGTCAAAGGCCTGTAAGGCGGTTTAAAACTCTGACACTAGTGTTAGTTACTAACACACACGATAAGAAGAAGACCAGTCTTAGCTTATTAACGCCCCACTTAATAGTATCAAATTTTTAATTACCCTTCATGTTAAATGGCAATAAACAAAACTATTAGTGGACTAAATGTTCCCCTTTCGGAAGTTTGACTCCACTTATTGTAGTTAAATCGGGTCGATGTAATTACGATAAGCAAGCGTAAGGCTGGTCACTCATTAGAAGTCTTAGTTTGTTTTTATGTTTGCTTGTTAAAAGTAAAAAAAGTCAAAAATCATTTATTTATCGGATATTTGTATGACTTGATAATTGGCACTTTTTTCTATTTCTTTCGATTTCTTAAAAGGTAAATACTTGCTTTTCGTGTGTGCGAGTGGCCAACACTGGTGTCAGATTTTTCAGGCTGCTTTAAGGCATCTGACAAAGCTTGAAGACTGCCATACAATGATGACAGCCGGGACCAACGGCTTCTACTTGCCTTCCGAAGTACAAAGGAGCTCAAGAAATTTATTTACCACTTGTGGTCACCCATCCAAGTATGGACCACTCCCGGTGTCGCTTTACTTGCGAGAGCGCTAGTAATCCGCACTCCCGCCGGACCATCGAGCTCCTGAAAGGTAAATGTTGACGTCAGATCATTTACTAACAGCTAAGTTTACTGCCGCTTCCTTAGCGCAAGTACTGAAGAAGCGGTAACAAACTGTCGAAAACTTGAGTAATTTTGATCGGATCTTCATGAAATTTGGCAGGTGTAGATGTGACCTATAGAATTATCGGTCGAAGTCGAGGGGTTGCTGAGTTGTGCCCGCGAGGGCGGTCGCGAGTTCACAGCTCGGCGCGAACAACTTTATTTATTTCGATTTTGCTGCTTTACTTTAAAAAAATGTGACGTCATCAAGTCTTTTAGGGTTGTGGGTATGTCCATAGCGCGAAGCGTCTCCGTTCTAGCTTAGACAAAAATGCTTCCGTATGTCTGTCCGGCTGTCTGGCTGTTCTCCTCTACTATATACGGGTCACATTTCTCAACAGATTCTCTTGAAATGTTGTGAGCAGGTGCGACAATTATATAAAAATTTTATTCGATTTTTATAGCATGTAATCTCAGCAGGTATGGCGTATGGCCTATGGGTATGGCGGAATTTTAGTTTACACATTTCAAAAGTATATACGTCATTAGTTGCTGAGCTTGCAGTAACTGGATAAATGTACTTTAAAAAAGAATTTCCCCGTAGTCGGGTTAAAACTGTATGTTGTAAAAATTGGTTAACGTAATTCTTTAGAACTAAATGAAATAAATGATTTAGACTACTAATAATATAAACGCCTAACACGCAAAATGACCAATACTAAAAATGACCAATACGAAAAATGACTAATACGAAAAATTACCAATTCTAAAAATGCCAATACGGCAAATTTACAATATGAAAAAAGGCGTACGCATACTCAGTAGTACTTAAAAGCTCAGGAACCATGTACGAACAGCCTTACTGTCAAACTGTACCAATGTTACCTATATCACGGTAATAGCTTCCATATTAATCCTTACGCTATCTTTTATAATAATAGCCACTTTGGGACTCATATACAATAGTCGTTGTCCGATGTGAACTATTTATGGATATTTATAGCTTTGTATGAGAGGAAATATATGTCTTTGTTTACATATTTTTTTTAAAACTAGAAACCGACTTCTTCCCCAAAGTACACATCCGATTTTGATAAAATTTCTATGGGACCCTCGCACGACGACCTCCGTGGCCTATTGGACATCATGCTAGTCCGCCACCCAGAGGTCCTGGGTTCGATTCCCGGTCAAGGCAAGTTGGAAAATGGCCTTTTTCAAATTGTCCTGGGTCTCAGATGTTTATCTATAAATGTATTTGTTATAAAATATAGTATCGTTGAGTTAGTATCCCATAACACAAGTCTCGAACTTACTTTGGGGCTAGCTCAATCAGTGTAATTTGTCCCTATATATTTATTTATTTATTTATAAGTATACCTTTAAAAAAATTACCAAATCGATCCAGGCGTAGATAGATTTGCCAGTGATTTTTATATCGACTATGAGAGACTCGTCTACTTACTTATTCTTGGAGATGAAGGAAACTTCCAAGATGGACTGGGCTCTAAAGCAGGCAATACAGATGTCCCGCGGGAATGCGATTAGATAAAAAGGGATAAATTTCCATAAAACCCATGGCAAACTAGATTATACAAATCACGTATTACCATAATCCATGATAAACATGTGATGGGATTGTCACAGCTTTTTTAACAAACCCTTTGGAAGGGCTGTTTCTGTGTGGAATTAATTCACCACCTGTCCACGGCCCTTTTATGAATTAATAAGCCATTGTCGCGGAAAATCCCCGAATAATGAGTTTTTTATGGGTTTGTATAGGCCAAGTGGCGCGGAGGTTCGAATCGGGACGGATGTGGTTTGGGAATGCGAGTGTTAAGTGCTGGTCATATAGAAAAAAGACGTAGGACGCGGACGGGGCGCAGACATTTGTCCTTTCCGCGACGGCAAGCGACGGTTTCATACAAAATGTATAGAAACGTCGCGGGCAGAACACACTGAAAGGGCGGGGCAAGGACGGGGCGCGCGTCTTTTCTGTGTGTTCTGCTTTACGACGTTTTTATACATTTTTACATTTTGAATGAAACCGTCGCTTGCCGTCGCGGAACAAACATATATCTGCGCGCCGTCCGCATCCTACGCCTTTTCAGTGTGTCCTGCGCCTTACAGTCAAGGGATCTACCATTTATCATGTGAGGCTCGAGGGAGTAAAAAATCATGAAATAGCACGAGTTATCGCGTGTTACTTTCGTTGAACGCGCGATTTCAAAGTCTAAATCCGGCGCGTGACATGCAAGTATTCAAAAAAATTCAAGCAAGTCAATTTGCCCTAACTTTTTAGAATACTTAGGGTAAGTTGACTAGTCCTAATTTTTGACCAAAAAATTACTCGTTTGTTTTGAGGTTTACTCTAAAACCTCACCACAACCCTCATAAGGGACTGAGGGTAAAAAGCATCACGTGATTTATGGACAGGCCATGTGTATAATCAAATGTTGTATTTTAGCACCACGTATAACGAAAGTTTCATTGCCGGCTTAACCAGTATGTGTATACCTATCTCACTTGCAATTATTATGTCCTGATAACGCCTGTCCTGCTCACTCGGAGACAATACCTTACTTTTGAAAACATGCCTCATCCACACCTTCGTTTAACGGACGACTGACTGCCGAAACAATAAATCCTTGGGACCATGGCACGAACAGCAAAAACATTATGACACATTACTAGTGTCTGAAAGGTCGTAGCTATTATTTGTACTACATCAGTACCGCTTGCGTTTTGAAACGTACCACATCCATCTACCTTCGTTTAGCAGCTTTGTGCACTGAAATTACCCGAAAGGACGGTTGGATGGACGGACTGCCGAAATAATCCGTCCGCACTGTTTACAAATAAATCCTTGTGACCATGGCACGGAGAACAACACGACACGTTACTAATGTGTCTGCAAGGTTCCAACTAATATTTCTACTACACTATTATTGCTTAAAACATGCCACATCCACCTACCTTAGTTTAGCAGCTCCCGGCTCTGGAATTAGCCGGTATGACGGTCGGACGGACGGACGACGGACTGCCGAAACAATCCGTGCGCACTGTTTACAAATAAATCCTTGTGACCATGGCATAGAGAACAACACGACACATTACTAGATGTGTCTGCAAGGTTCCAACTATTATTTCTTCCACACTACTATCACTTAAAACCTGCCACATCCACCTACCTTAGTTTAGCAGCTCTCGGCTCTGGAATTAGCCGGTATGACGGTTGGACGGACGGACGACGGACTGCCGAAACAATCCGTGCGCACTGTTTACAAATGAATCCTTGGAACCGTGGAACAGAGAACAACATGACGCGTTACTAGATGTGACTGCAAGGTTATATTTCTCATTTCTAGGTATACTTTTAGAGTTTAAAATTTAGATTTCATCGATACACCCTACACGTATCGTACGTAGTTATTGACAACCATCTAAAAGCGTAAGGTTTATTTGGGCAATGTTCTTCAACATGACCGATATCAGCTGCTGCTTACTTATTGTGATGGGTAAAGTCAAAGACAAAAGGACGATGCACTAAATCGAGGCTGAAGAACATAAAATTGGACCGGAAAAACCAAAGTCTAGAAATTATTCCGCTTGGCAGTGGATAGAGAGGACGGAAAGCTGACAGCTAACATCTAGTAATAGAAAGGAGCTTTAAAAAGAAAAAGAAACTCATTACTATCAATGCCTAAGGCGCTACAGCTGCGAGTCTGCTGCAGCTAAACCGTGCAGTGCACTGCATCTGTGTATATCTTGTGGGTTTTTGACCAAAGCCTCCCTACGTATACATATTCAATTTGAGGATTCCTTGCAACCGAATCCACAAATTCATATCTATAGAATAGTTTGGTGTTGCTTTTCTAAAGGCGAAAAAGTTTCCAAGCTACAGCGAGCAAGTAGTATAAATAATATATGATTTTAGAGTTTCGTGGCCACAATAAATTACTGTTATTAGTATTACGGGACTTACCGCGATCAATAAATTTTTTTGCTAGATATTCTGTCGTCATGGTCGCTGGCGGACTGAGGAAAAACGATATTAATCACGGTAGGTCTCGTAATGCTTATACTAGTATAAATAAAATTATGTAGCTTGCATATAGGACTGCTATTGGTAAAGCCGTCAAAAGAACTTTTGGATACAGACGGTTTCCAACCACTTGGAAAGGTTCGGGATTGTGAACAGCAATGGTATTTTTGTTACTGGAGTTATGGTATTATCACAATGTTTTCAGAACATGCATGTCGCTTCCATTTGCCCTACCTCCTTGCACTTTCGCTTTACAGTTTTTACCGGACTTTATTATTATTTGGGCGGCGTATTGTTCGCCATGATTTAATTCCGAATATTCCGTAGGAATCTTTTTGTTTGAGCCTTTGATAATCACGGGTCTTATCTTCAGATGCTCGTCAGAATTACCGTGAGCAGGTATTACGTCAGCTTTATTTTGCCATAATAAACCAGCCATATTTTTTGTTGCTTTATTGTAAGAGGGAGCAGAACTTACTGTGCGTCCTACAAGAAATTTATGTTTACTACTGTGTATATTTAGAATTTAAGAGTTATGACACGGTCAAGAAAGTATTATTCCAATAGTCCGCCTTTTAGATTATCCAAAAATAATGGATTCATATTTTTCAGTTTATCAAAAAAGTAAGAATTTACAATGATACGGAGCATATGTAAAAGTTGTACAAAGCCGTGACGTCATGCGAAATATAAATTCTTGCTTCTCTGAGAAAAGAAAAAATACGTGAGGAGTATTTTTTATAATTTAACCTAAAATATTTTTAAAGTTATCATGCCTATTCCTCTCTTTTTTTTGAAAGTAAGTGAGATTTTTCAAGCTATCTCAAAACATTAAATGTATATATTTCAACGACTGCCATCGAATGTTCAGTCGGAGCAGATTTTTTGCTCTGCTTATAGGCATTTGACGTAGGTGCTGGCAACGTTCACTATCGCACACTAGTGAACTAAGTACAGGTTACCTTAGCCTACTTTACTATCAAACTGTAGTCACTATATACACACTTATATCTATCGACGAAATTGAAATAAATAAATCCCTCTCTTTCTTGTCGTATTCCTCATGAGGGTCGTGACCACCATTATTGGTTCTGCGTACGCGGTCTTTCCAGGTTGCTCTATTTTGGGCCATGTGTATAGCGGTTTTGGTTAGTAAATCCCTAGCTAGAAAAAAATCGGCCGCTTCTTAATGCGCGGCTCCACTGGCAGTCGCAAGACTTTTAAATTTTTTCAAGCTATACTGTGCATTTCCCTAATAGAAATAAAGATGAATATGGTTTGACAATGAAAGTGCAATGCCAGCCGCTGCCGTTCCGGTGTGAATTAAGCCTTAGTAGTGTCTCTGAGTAAAACCGCGGACGGACAGACAGACAGACATGGCGAAACTATAAACGGAACCCTAATAATCACGTTTGTTATATGGGAGCCCCACTTAAATATTTATTTTACGATTCTGTTTTTATCGGTTGAAATAGTTTTGACTCGCTTCGGAAAAATGCGTTTTGCCTAGTAAGAACTAGCAATTTTGAGCATTAGTTAATGCTAGTTTTAACAAAGGCTAGTTATAATTAGCAAAAACGCGTTCTATCTAAAAACTAGTTTTAACTGTATACACGTCGCGCCTATTCTTCCCTTCGAGTCGTGGTAATAACGCCTTTACAACAGAGAAGTAGTAAAATGTGGATTGAAAGAGAATTGAAATCGATACAGTTTTATTTCCTAGTGCGGAAACTTTTTTAAAGCCTACTAACTTGATTCGAAACTTCCATGCGTTTGTTTGACAACATTGTAACTAAAACTTTATCACAAGAACGATTTAGAGAAACGAAGGTATCAAAATATTCGTCACAGGTCAAAAACAAACAAATTTATAATAGTTTTTTACAAGCAATTTTTTAAAAAACATGTAATCACACGTTTGATCGACGTCTCTGGGGACCCAAGAGCTGGTGCGCATTTCAGCCAAAGGCTTAGCCTTGCAATACAACGCGGAAATGCCGCCAGCCTCTTAGGAACTCTGCCTGTTGACGGTGGCGATCTGGGAACGATTTTTTATATAAATTGATGTTTTTATTTTTAGTAATAGTTTTAATTTATAGAATAGCTTTTAGTTTAACGTAATTTCATTATTATTAGATATTATTGTAACCTATATTGTTAATATTATAAAAAATATTTTTAAAACAAGCTTTTATCTAAAGACTCGATCTCCTCAAGACGTATCAAACAAGCCCAATCTTGATTGAATGGCGTCCTGTTATTTCAGAGTTCCTATGGCCATCCACCAGCTCCATTATCATATCAACTCCATTACATCACAATATTGCATTGTCACGTGATATACGTTTGCGTCCAAATTTCAGCTCAATTGGAAACCGGGAAGAGGGTCAAATTTAACTTGTAAGATTTGATTACAGACAACGAAAGACAACGGGACAGGTGAAACTAAATGAAAGCCTGTAAAAATAATAAAAATAAACTTCACATATTGTCCATGAGCATGAGCATTTATAACACCAAATTACGCCTGCTTCTTCGCCTTTTCCCCATTTGGGGTCGGCTCGGTATGTCAACTCTTTCCATAACCTTTGCCATCTCTGTACTGACCCCCCGTTCCCCTATATCCGATCTCACGCATTCTTCCCACGTCTTTCCAACACCAAACTACATCAACTAGAATAAATTTGCAGAACAATTTAAAGGAAACCCCTTGACTTTCCGCCAAAACTCCGATAAGCAGACTGTATTCTACTCTACCTTACCCTTTTACTCTCTTAATGGCTATATAATAAACTTAATGGCCGTCACCACGTGGCGACACGTTTGACGTATCTACGTGGCTACCATGTGACGAAGTCCGCACTGGTGCTTCCCTCCTTACCCCGCTCTCCACCCCGCGCGGCCCATATAAATACGAAAGCGTGAGGAGTCTCGTCCTCTTTCGACCACCACTGGACGCCGGGCTGCTTCAAAGCTGAGTACTTTTGGAAATCTCTTCTGGAACAACGAATCTCGTGGCTGTGAACCTACGACCCTTACCTGTGACTACTTTCGGCACTCAGTGAATAAATTGTTAAAAATTAAATTAAAGAATTTGGTCTTTTTAAATATTGTTTCTTTCAAAATAATCTTATCGTCACAACCATCATGCTACCTTAAAATATGCAATTCCATCATAATTTTATGTCATTTATTTGTCAGACATGAGGCTAAAGTCGTTAGTTTACAGTGTAGGGCTTCATGCTGCGTCGTCAAGCATACAAATTTTGTTTTTTAGAAGTTAGTATCAATTTCATTACAATTATATAAAATTTTATGAGTTTCCACTCCAATTTCTAGTCTTGTCGCTCTGTGGCGATCCAATCAAGACGTAGCTCAGCCTTAATTCGATTTTAATCTAAATTGGCGGCACTACCTATAGCCGGGGGCTACTTACCTTAGGGCTCTTACAGACAAGCGACAGTCAGTATACCTGCGACATCTGTCGGCAACCGTCGCGCAAAAGTTTTGACATTGGACATTTCCAATGTCAAGACATTTCTTTTCGTTCGTTCCAGTGTGGGCGATTCGATTTCACGAAAAAGTGCGGTCGCCTTGGAGAGTTGTAAGGATGTGATATTTAAATAAGTCCCAAAAGACGCGTATTAACACGAACTTTAAGTTGCGAGAATTATTTGAGAAAATAAAAAACGAAAAAAGTTATAGCCAAAACATCTTAAATGAAAAAAAATAAATAATTGTAGCTTAACCTTTTGGAAAAAAAGCCAAGAAGTCAAAACGTCATTTTTCACATTTCCGCAGATTTATTTCTAATGTGTTCGATATCGTGTGGCACGAAATCTGTGAAATTTTGACAGTTCGTGACAGGAGTGAGAGACCTTCAGGCAGCAGGAAAAATCTGACACTAATGTTGGCCGCTTAAGAGTCCCCTTACCCTAGACTTCTCCATACAAACGTAGTCTACGTTTAATTTTGAAACCACATGTCAGATTCCGGTAAAAATTGGTAATTGTAAAGAAATTGCAATTATCCAGGGTTATAACTGGTTTCCTATAATAAATTATGAACTGGAAAGAAAATATAACGATTTAGAAGTTTCCCATACTAATGGTCAAAAATGATATAAAACACTATATTCTATTTCAAGTTCATATTTTTACAGTCGGAAACTAGCTATAAACCTAGATAATTGCAATATCTTTGAAATTACAAAATTTTGCCCAAATCGGACATGTCGTTTTGAAATAAAACGTAGACTACGTTTGTATGGAAAGTTGTATTTTGGTCTAGGATCGGGGGACCCTTAAAACAAACAGACTGACATGTGTCGCGGCGGTTGTCGATTGTCGCGCGGAACATATTAGTGACGGTCGCAAAACCGATAGGAGTCACGGGCATAATGTCGCTCGTCTGCAAGAGCCCTTATTAGTTTGATATATAGCAGTTACGACTGGGGATTACAACATTTGCTGGGAAGATATTAGATGCACTAGTCTCTGCTTAGGCCTAGGCAATTCGGTTTGTATTATGTAAGTATGTTCATTAGACCCAAAGGTTGGCTGTTAGACAATGCTTTTAGCATTAAGTCCGCCTATTGTGCTATCCGAGTTGTATTTTATACAATACAGGTTAAATAAACAATGATTACGATATATTAAACAAGTCTTATTATCTGAGTGTATTATTGAATAATAATTTATGTTAATATTTGTTTTTAGGGTTCCGTAGCCAAATGGCAAAAACGGAACCCTTATAGATTCGTCATGTCTGTCTGTCTGTCTGTCCGTCCGTATGTCACAGCCACTTTTTTCCGAATCTATAAGACCTATACTGTTGAAACTTGGTAAGTAGATGTATTATATGAACCGCATAAAGGTTTTGAAAAAAAATAGAAAAAAAAAATATTTTTGGGGGTTCCCCATACTTAGAACTGAAACTCAAAAATTTATTTTTTATCAAACCCATACGTGTGGGATATCTATGAATAGGTCTTCAAAAATGATATTGTGGTTTCTAATATCATTTTTTAGGGTTCCGTACCTCAAAAGGAAAAAACGGAACCCTTATAGGATCACTTTGTTGTCCGTCTGTCCGTCCGTCCGTCCGTCTGTCAAGACCCTTTTTCTCAGGAACGCGTGGAGGTATGAAGCTGAAATTTATATCAATTACTCAGGTCTACTGTCCCTTGAAGCTGTGAAAAATCAAACTTCTAAGCCAACGCAATCAAAAGATACAGCCGTTTATGCCGCAAATTTTCGACATTTGCAAGGGAATCAAAACCTACAGGGTGCTTCCCGTGAACTCAGAATCTTGAAATTTGGTACGAAGCAACGTCTTATAGCATAGATAAAGGAAAAATTACGAAAACCATAAATTTTTAGTTACATCACATGATATATATTTTTTTTAATAATTTTAAACTTACTACCCATTTCCTCATAAACGCGTAAAGTTATTAATTGAAATTCATACCAAATTCTCGTTTGTACGGAACCCTCGGTGCGCGAGTCCGACTCGCACTTGGCCGGTTTTATTTCTAAACCAAATACTTTGCGCGAGAGACACTTTCAAAGTGGAAAAAAGTGTGTCCCCCCCCCGTAACTTCTAAAATAAGAGAATGATAAAACTAAAAAAAATATATGATGTTCATTACCATGAAAACTACCAGCGAAAATTGGTTTGAACGAGGTCTAGTCAGTAGTTTTTTTAATACGTCATAAATCATAAACGGCTATTTACCTTTCATTCAATCAACTCAAATATAAAAATTAAAAAATACATACTACAAGACTTTTATATTATGTTATTTGCTACTACGGAACCCTTCATGGGCGAGTCCGACTCGCACTTGGCCGCTTTTTCTTAAACTTACAGAACTTCATTTCAACACTATTTATGACAAAATTAGATTTATCAAAAGATCTATGCAAACTAGAATCAACTAAAGTATCAAAAACCCGATATAATAAGTGAACAAACTCTGATTAAATAAATAAATATCGTTGTAGTCAAAAGTCCGAATAAAAATCACCCTTAAATTCCTAAAAATCCTGCTCTACTCGAATCGTGTAAGTTAGTATATGATGACGATGATGATTTCCTGGCCGTTTTCGGCCTCGGCGAATGATTTATCATTCGCTTCTTCAATAAAAAAAAAAAAAACAAAAATGTTATTTCGGTAAGTACCGACCATAGTTACAATATAGTTGGGGCCTACTTTTAAGTATGAATATACTCCAAAAAAATCTCACCCTCTAAAAAAGTTCGCGACGAATAAATCTCACACATTTTTTTGCCTAGTTCCCGTCCGCTAAGTTTATTATGACGGAAAAGGAAATTCATTCCAAAAAAGCATTCGGGTCAAATTAATAACCTCCTCTTATTTGAAGTTGGTTTAAAATAGAAAGATTCCTCATTATACAAGTCTATAAAGCCGGTCTAACAAAACATCTACATTAAATGGGAATGGTGATTCCTAATTGAAATACGCAAACAGAACGCGCAAGAATTGGAAATTAGGGCGGTATTCCTGTAAACGCCCTTTGAACATCGTTAGGGAAACAATTGGGTTACGTTGTATTCGTTTGCGAACTGAATTGGATCTAAGTAACATTTTGCGACAGCTATTTTATTTAAGGACATGATTTTTTACTGGAGATTTTCGCTTTTCGCTCAACTTGATCAAAATTTTTGGATTGTTATTGGCTGATAATACAAACTAGTTGCAGAACAGTTGCGTGACTAAGAGGCTATTGATAACTAAAGTTATCTAAATAGTACTATTTTTTACTAGGCTTGACGACGGGGGTAAACTATTAGAAACAAGCGCTGGCCTGCAAAAGGTTGAGTCATCATCATAATCAGGTCTTTCTGTCTCCACTGCATGAGCACGACCCTCTCTGTACATACTACTAGAGCCATAATTGGCCAAAGCAACCAGAGGACTTGCCTACAGTCTCCTCGCTGGGCAGACGGGTTGGAGAGGTCTCATTAATTTTTATAAGCTTTGTTAGGGTTGTATTTCCTAAGTCGCCTTCTTCGACATCCACGGGAGAACTTGGAGTGGCCCTATTCTACTCTGCCGGAAACCACACGGCATAAGGTTAAGTAAGTTCCAGACTTCTATTTTATCCCTGATCAACATATAACTTCAAAAATTTTCAAGTTGCCGTTGAGACGGCTGGCCCTTGGTGTCTAAGCAAAGAGCTTTATTTATGAGATGAGTCGCTTGAAGGATCGAGGATATGACCACCGCTCCGGATAAGTGGCATACTGATTGACGCATTTTGTAAAAACAAATTGTTTTGTATTATTTGAAAAATGATATGTCAGAGGCTGAATGGAAACATGAAACTAACTGGCAATAGCTTGGAGTATGTACAAAAGATTTTCTTCATTCGAGGGCTCTCCTAATGGATTGGCATCCTGTCTTAATGGCTCGCATAATAGGAGAATGAATCCAATTATGGCGGGAAAGTAACTCGGGCCATTTAGGATGGGACGCCTACGATATTTTTTATGAAGAACCTTCTAATTGTGGGAGTAGGTCAGGGAAAAGTTTTTAATGTAAAGATAACGATGGTTTATTTTGGTTGTTTAGGCACAGAAAACGTTATTATCGGGACGTTAATTTCTTTTTTTTCGGGAACATTAAACTTCTCATTATTATCAAGACGAAAATGGCAAAAAAAACATTCAGAACAGAATTAAGCCACGGTGACCGCCATTTCATTGACTTCATTGAGATGTGCCAATAGATTTCTTACTATCCACTTTTGTTCATAGAATCGGGCAGAAAAAATAAAAAAGAAGCATATAAGTACACATAAAATATAATTTTTCAAAAGTAAAAACTGACATCACTCCCCAACTATACAACCGATTTTAATATTTAAAAAAAATTAAAACTATAGAACCAGCTCAGAGTTATCCTTTCAAACTAAAAAGCAATTTCCAAATCGATTTAGGCGTCTTCGAATAATCGGTGAACATACATAAAAAACGACGAATTGATAACCTCCTCCTTTTTTAAAGTCGGTTGAAAAGTAAAACACTCAAATCGGGACAAAACACAATCCTCAATATCTGCAAATGAACGCTTGTTTTAATGAAACAACTCTCAAAAGAACACTTCATAGAACTCGTCGCAGTAATTTCCAATACAACACTCTGAACGACTTGTTTCTATTTGAAAAACCACTTAAAATGTTCGCGAGCAACAAACGAAGTTATAAAATATTCCTCTTTAAAGTTGAATTACAGAGTAGAGGAAAAGAGAGACGAAGCGCCGATTCCGACTGGAATGGTAATGGTTGGCGAAGAGAGTACTTCATTTCCAAACCACTTTTACCTTCATTTATATCTAGGAAATGCATAGAATAGCTGTAGAAAGACGTACTTTTGTTTTGCTCAAGCTATGGCGTTAAGCTTTAAATCGAAAATCTAAAACCCAACACACTTTAAAATAAGTGAAAAAAAAATTAATAATATATAAAAAAAACAAACAGCTTAAAATCATTTGATTGTAAGGAAGTATAATGTAAGAAAAGGAGTGTTATATGTCCGCAAACAACATAATTTTTCTAAACTAAAAACCGACGTCACCCCCAAACCTATGTCGATGCACCAGAAAATTGTGCTTTCTGAAAGCAAATGCTCCAGGCACAATAAAAAATACCTAAATCGCTACAATGTTATTATGTGTGCCTATAACATTCAAAGAGTACCTGCAATTTCTCCATCATCAGATCCTGACGACTATGGAACCACTTTGAAAGTATACCCTTTCAAACAGAAACAGAATTTTCCAAATTGGTCCACGCGTCTTCTATATATATATAATTATTTATATATTTTATATATCCTACTTCCTACTAATATTATAAATGCGAAAGTGAGTTTGTATATTTGTTACCTTTTCACGCTTCAACTACTGAACCGATTTAGATGATATTTGGTATAGATATAGTTTGAGACTCGGATAAGGACATAGGGTACTATTTATCTCGAAATTCCCACGAGGAGCGAAGCCCGCGGGCACAGCTAGTAAAAAATAGAACAAAAGATCGCGACAAATAATTAAGCTCATCTTTTTTTGAAGTCGGTTAAAATTATGGGATTAGCTAAATTAGCGGATTCAGTTGGCAAAAATATCATTTTATATCTTTTAGTTATTGTTTACGACGAAGATATAGCGTTACGCATAACTGCAATGCGCTTACTAGTTTGATAATCCTATAAAAAGTCTATAATTTTTTGGGTTAGATAAGACTTTAGGGTTAAAGACGTGATAATTTCTGACGGTCTCTCTCTGCATGTACTTTTACTCTGTCATTGAACCTCCGAGTCGTGGAATGCGGCATTTTATTGTGCTTATTATTTTGTAAATTTTGTTTAGCACAGTTTTTTTCGGTTCAAGTTGTTTTACTAATTGTATTTTATTATCACTATAGCATTTTTTATTCCCTTCTTGCTTCCACGATTGACGATGCAAGGCAGCTTGTTGCCACCCACTCATGTAGCATTCAATGTCGTCCCTCGCATCTTTTCCTCGGCCTTTCCCTACTCTTCCTAGTTCCTCCCCTATTCCTTTTGGAACCCCTAACGTCGCCTTTCTTGCCCATCTTTCCGGTCTCATGTATGTAAGTATGACAAACATGTCCGGCACACTCCCACTTCAGATTTGCCGTCTTGATCACTATAGCATAATAAAATTTAAATAAAAGTCAAGAAACATACAAATTGCCTGGGCGGCTACACACTTAGTATGGAAATGCCAATTTTTTTTGTTCTTTTATTGTTATTTTAATATAGCCCGTGGTTCGATTTATTACGAGTATATCCCCTTTCACGAAGTATACATAGAATAAAAGGCAAAAGTGATTGTCTGACTGACAAACCGCTGGGTCTAGAGACTTTAAATGTGGTATTTAGGTTCCTTATAAGGTCTAGGCGTGCACTAAAGAATCTTTCACCAATTAAAAATTCTATCACAACCATTTTCGACTTTAACGCAGACGACGTCGCGGATTAAATCTATAAGTTCATTGTAAATGGTCACAATTTAAAAAATCGTCTATGATAGAAATAAAACCTATATAAGTACTTTTTTTAGAGGACCTCTGTAATATGATTCGGAATGATACGTCAAACACCGATGCGGATGTAAACATGTCAAATGATTTTATTGAAAGTAAACAAATACACGAAAAAGTTGAAAATACTTAAATGCAGAGATAAATGAGTCAAAAGAATATCTTAGCTGTTACCAATAATGAAAAAATCAAGAAACAACTTCCAACTAACGAAGAAACGAAAGACTCACTTGAAAAAGATGAAGTAAAAATAGTTGTTTACGACGACAACGAACAAGTTAATAATGACTTTAATAAAAGAGAAGTTAGAAAAGACGATTGTGGTAATATTGAAGCGAATGCAATTAACGCTTCGAATCCTGATGGACAGTTAGTTGGAAGACAGTCACAGCCAGCATCACAGCCAGCAACCCAGCCGACGACCCAGCTGACATCACAGCCGGTTGAGCAGACTGCTGAGCAACCGCAAAATGTTTATCTAGGTAGTAAAATATTACATTAATTACTATCACGTCTTAATCCCTAATGGGAAAGACAGTTTTTTTTATCTTTTGGCTCTAAGCAGACAGAGCCTAGGGCCGCAAAGACTTAAAAGCCACTTTTAGCGTGATAGTAAGCGAGAAGATGAAAAAGCAATAAAAAAGTGGGTTGCTAGCCGCATCGCCTTACGCATGATTAGTATTTTCGCCATTCGATCGGCTTTTACAATCTGCACGAGAAGAGAAGTACATTCACATGCTGGTACATTCTTAATTTTTTTCTTTTCTCCCAGACCAGTAGATATATTCTTATTTTAATTCTTTTGTCTACCTTTTGGCCCAACATCACGCTAAAAGTGGCATTTCGGTATTGTATGATGGAATCTTAGAACCGTAAAACCCAAAATGCTCTGTCTGCTTTACTAGGGATAAAGACATAACAGTGTATATATTTGTGTGACTAGTGTTGTGTCAGAAACACTACGTTACGCTTCATTACTCAAATGGTCGACGTGGAAAGGAAGAGTGCCAGGCTGAAATGGGACTGGGCGGGTCACGTTTGCTGAATGTCACCGGATATATAGGCTCACATAAAGACCATATATATGTTCTTTATGACGATCCCCTAACGATCAAGGGGCAAGCCTAAACGAGGTGTGATTTGTCCATATACATAATAATTATATGTATTTATTTATTTTTTACCTTTAGTTCATTTGTGGACGATATAGAGTTCTCAAATGTTTGCTATATTACAGGTGGTAATCCATATTACTTTATGACACCATACCTGCAACAACCGAAACGTAATGACGCAGAACAGCCACCCAATAATACAGACGATCTATTAATACAATATAATCCGGAAACTAGAAACAGCTTCATCAAGTATATCTTAACTATAGTCTTCATCATGTTATTAATGACTTCTGCGTTCATTGCTCTTGTTTTAGCTGTGTAAGTAGATACATCTGTTGCTGAATATCATATTCTTAAAAGACATATTGCAAAACTCAAGTGAGCTGGGCTGGGCATTATGGGCATGTGTGCCATATGTAGCTGGACAGATAAGCCCGAAAGTTCACCTTATGGGTGCCAGAAGAATGCAGACGCAAGTGTAGACCACAAAAGAGATGACGGGATGACATAGACTTTTTCATGAGTGAATGGCAGCAGACTACTAAAAATAGGGACGTGTGGAAGAACTGGAGGAGGCCTTTGCCCACCAGAGGGACACAACAACAGACTAGAAAAAAGTTTTTTGTTTTTTTTTTGTGCCTCGTGGTTTCTGACCTAGAATGTAAATGCTCTGAATTTGCTGCTATGGAGTTGTAAGTGACTAAATTTAGTGCTACAACTGCTTCTCAAATGGATGCTGGTTGTAAAACTATCTACACAAATGCATTCCTAATGAGTGTTAATGTCAGGTTTGCCGGACTTAATCAGACAAACAGTGTAAATGGTTTGCCTTTTCTTTTTTTACAAAAAAAAATAAACAGCAGCTTTAAGGCCTTGGGCTTTTTTTACCAGTCAGGTGGTGCAGAAACAAGTGAGACCAAAGTAGGAGAAAAGCTTACATTTCTTTTTGAGAAGTCTTCGGCGTCCTTAGGCGATTTGCCCAATACATTTGGTTCCCGGATTAATCCTTAACATAAAGAATGTAAGTGCTAAACAGAAAAAGCACAGGCAATTTTTATCTTCAAAAACATAACATGTAGGTAACCTCTGCACTATTCTTTGCAGCCCCTCCGTCAAAGATTGTTTCAGTAAAAACAGACTGGTTATACTCATTCCAACTTTGTAAGTCTTTTTAATTTTATTCTATGTTACACGCTTTTATTTAGTTTCATCTGCTCCGTTGTCTGACTGTCTGTAATCAAATCTTGATTACAATCAGACAGACAGACAAACAGAAGTTAAAGATCCACTTCCCGGTTTCCGATTGAGCTGAAATATTGTACGCAAACGTATATTGCATGACAATCCAATATTATGATGATATGGTGCTGATTTGATGATGAAGCCGGAAGGTGGCCATAGGAAATCTGTAACGAAAGGATGCATCCCTATTGAGTTTTGTCTTTAGACTATCACCTTAAAGTGCTTCCTTACTGGAGCATTTGCTTGTAATGTAACTTTACAGATTTGAGCATTTACATCAGTGAGGGAGGAGAACCGAGCTTTATAGTGCGTCACCTGTAACGATACAATCCTACTAATATTATAAACTAGCCGAAGCCCGCGACTTCGTTCGCGTGGACTTTATGTCTCTGGAAAATGCTCATCATGCTGAGCAACTTTTACTAAGGCGGCATTTTTATATCTCTTATAGTTTAGCTGGACCATTATAGTTCTGCATCAGGCGTTCCATTTTCCAAAATCATTTATACCCTATATGTTGCCCAGGCTTAATAGCTATATAACAAAAAAAGTTTCATTCGAATCCGTCCAGTATTTCCGGAGATTAGCGTGTACAAACAGACAAACAGACATACAGACAAACAGACAAACAGACAAACAGACAGACATTTTTTTTAAAATTCTTACTCTATTACTACGTCTCCATCGCCCCCAATATTTTTTTTGGAAATATATTTAATGTACAGACACACTTTTTTTACTGTTTTATTATATGTATAGATTACTTATATATTTGTTTATGTGTTTGTTTGTGTGTTTGTTCATTTGTTTGTTACCACTTCACGCGTCAACCTCTGAACCTTCTTCTTCTTCCCCTTCTTCTCCTTCTTCTCTCGCCTTTTCCCTATTTGGGGTCGGCTCTGTATGTCAACTTCCTCCATAACCTTCTATCTTTTGCCATCTCTGTACTGACCCCCCGTTCCCCCATATCCGATCTTACGCATTCAACTTCAACCTCTGAACCTATTTAGATGAAATTTGATGTGAATATAGTTTAATACACAAGGAAGGACATGGGACAGTTTTAATACGGAAATCCTACTGGGAGAGAAGCCCAAGGGCACAGCTAGTCTGTAATATTTTGATACAACTTGTACCATCAATGCGCGGACGCGGGATGCTGCTACCCACTTATGGGGCCCACATCAAATTTGAAATGTTACATTACAGGCGAATGCTCTCGGTGAGGAGCCACTTTTAAAGTTTATTTTCTTCAAACGATGTTAAACTATTTTTATCATCGATGACAAGTGCCTGTATTAATATAAACTCGTGTAATTTTTATTGCAGATTTATTATTTTCGCAGTTAATTATGCTATGACATGTTTGGTGCCTTGCACAAGACATCCACCTTGCAACATCATTTTTCTGTTCTTTTCGGTAGGTGATGATTTCTTTTTAACATCCGTCAAAAGTGGGGTATTATAAGTTTAACGCTAATGTCTGTTAGTTTGTCGGTCTGTCTGTGGCATCACAGCGCTCAAATGGGTGGACCAATTACAATGCGGCTTTTTTATATTGAAGCAACTTTCTTGCGGTCGTTTTTAGCCATGTTTGATGAAAATCGGTTCAGTCGCTTAAAAGTTATTGGGTGTTAACGCTTCAAAGTTGGGTTTTGTAATTCAAATGGTAAATAATAGATGGCGCTATTATTATAATTTAATATGATATTTAAAACTAAAATATTGAGTTTTCGCTATTTATAAAAGTGTCGTCGGGGTTTTTTATCTAACAAATAAACTTGTTATTTACATAATGATATTTCTGTTATCTATACAATTTTTTTTATTAAAAATTAACTGATGTACTGACGTTTTTTTACAGGTAATAGGCATGAGCTTACTCTGTGGATTAGTAACGTCTTACTACAGTACGCAAATAGTTCTCTACGCGTTTGTAGCGACGACAGCTGTCGTGTTTGTGTGCATCCTGCTTGCGTGTTCGAATGTGAGTGAACACAAATCAGTTTTTCGAGGGTAGTTCTAAGCATACTCAGAGCGAGTACACAACGTACTAACTTCTTAGTTATTAGCCGAAGCTCGCGATTTCGATCGCGTGGACTTTATGATTTCGGAAAATGCTCATTAAGCTAAACAACTTTTTCTAAGGCGTCATTTTGATATTTCTTATAGTTTAGCTGGACCATTATGATTCTGCATCAGGTGTTCCATTTTTCAAAATCAATTATTCTCTATATGTTGCCCAGTTTTAATAGCTATATAACAAAAAAATAAAATTTGAAATACAGTTTTTCCGGAGATTTGCGTGTACAAACAGACAAAGAGACAGAAGTTTTTTTAATAAAATTCTTTTACTATGTCTCCATTGCCCCAAGTATTTTTTTGGAAGTATATTCAATGTACATATACTGTTAGGTGTCGTCTGACGACCTGACTAGGGTCGCTGGAAGGCGCTGGATGCAAACAAATATTTGTATATTAAAATAAAGAAAGAAAGAAAGAAAATGGTTTATTTTGGTAAACACAACAAAAAAAATATAAACAATAAAATAGTTTTAAATATTCCCGTTTTTACTCTTTGGGTATAGAACCCTTATAAACATCGTTTATCCTTATGGTTGAGTAGAAGATCGCGCTTTTAGCAATCAGCCAATTTCTGACTAATTGTTTATGTGGATCAATAGATTTTTTTATAATATTTTTTTTATATGTATCCCGATAACTCATAGACGCATGAACCAATTTGGAAACTTATTTTTGTTTAAAAGGTAAAAAAATATATAAAAAGATAAAACCATACACTAATATATAACATCACGCCTGTTTCCCACATAAGTAGGCAGAGACTATGGAGGTCCGTAGTAGTAGTAGGATCGTAGCAAGTGGAGGTCCACTTGCTACGATCTGACAAACCTCTTTTGCTTCATCTAAACTCATCAATTTCTTCATACATGCCCTTCGGTTACGCGTACTTTTTACCTCTTTCATCATCATCAGGTCTTTTAGTCTCTACTGCAGGAGCACGACCCTCTCTGTACTACTAGAGTCATACTTGGCCAGAGCAGCCAAAGGACTTGGCCTTGGGTTGGAGATGTCTCATTGATGTTTATAAGCTTTGTTTAACTTGTATTTCCTAAGTCGCCTTCTACGACATCCACGGGAGGACTTGGAGTGGCCCTATTCTACTCTGCCTAAAACCAAACGGCAACCGGCATTTTACCTCTGTAAAAAGCATACAAAAAGTATTTTTTTTCTATTGCAGTTCGATTTCACAAGCTATTTACTCTACGTGATTGTATTAGTGACTGCGTTTAGTGTTGTAGTACTGATTATTTTAATGACAATGATGGTGGCGAAAGTGACTCTCAAGCCTGCATTTATAGCTTTCCTCGTCATTGCCACGTTGCTACAAGTTATGGTAAGCATTTTATATTAAAATATTATTAACACAGATTTGTATCATATACAATAATAGCCCGTAGATCGATTTATTACGGGTATGTCCCTTACACGTTGTATATGATAGGTAAGTAAGTATACCATATAACTCGCACAAAAAAATAAGAATCTGGGCGACCGAGCTTTGCTCGGTTATATCTCAAACATTAACTACATTTTTTAAACTTGTCTACAAACAATAAAAATTAAAAAATTATGCATAAACTTAAACATAAAAGAGTAAGTCACGGAGTGGAATTTAATACCGTTACACTCTTTCTAGCAGTCTGCGTCTTTAACCGTTGAACCAGACGGATAGCGCCCGGCGGGACAAAATTACCGACCATATTCTCCGTGGAAAGAAAAACGCATGAAAACACGCGTTTTCCTAAACATAAGACTAATCTAGATCGATTGTTTACCCCCGAAAACCCCCATATACCAATTTTCAGCGAAATCGTTAGAGCCGTTTCCAAGATCACAGAAATGTACATATAAATAAAGGCTGGCTGGTAGAGAATGCGTTAGCATTAAGTCCACCTTTTATACGATTATGGTCAAGAAAGATTAAATAAATATACAAGAATTACTCGTTTAAAGGTATAAGATTGTCGTCTACCCAGGCCCAAACTGTTACTAGCTCCTGGATATTATATAACGGGACGTTGTAACTCTATCGGTTACATGTTATATTTTGTAAGAAAAGTACCCTATCATATTCGGTCAATTGATTGAAACGCCGTCGACCGCACCGATCGTACACCGACGCAGCCTTTGTGTCGCACTGACGGCGAATACGCCAATTCGACAAATGAATTATAAGTACATTCATTTTCAGATACTAACCATACATCTGCAAACAATCATCGGTGGAAGAACTATAGAGTTAAATGACCAAGACTATGCTCTGGGAGCGTATATGTTATATATGTCCATAATTGATATATTCATGAAAATGGTTTTTATGTTTGGTATATCTAGTGAAATGTAGACTTTTTGTTACAACCAAGTCAGAAGTTATGATGATGAAGAATTTTGAAGTTGTCTATTTGATAAACGTCAGATAAGTTTCTGAAGATTTTTCTAAATGAAGATTTTTGGAAAATGTTTAATTTATAAATATTTATCGGAAGTAATTCTATAACAAAATGGAAGGAGACAAGAACGATGAAAATTCTAACAGAAAAGATAGAAAGAAAGCACAAAGAAAGAAACAGATCAAGAGCCGTGAAGATAGTAAAGTTGAAATGACATCAAGTGACCAACAGACTGAAGATTCCAAAGACCAGATTAATAAAAAAGATGAACAATTTAAACCCAAGAAAACTGATCATGAATTAACATTACTTAACTTTAATTTTAAAAACAAATATAAACCTTATCACGATAGAGAATATGGAGTAAATTATAACCGAGATTTTATTGCTTATAATTATCGAGGGTATAATATTCAAGAACCAAGAGTAAAGTTCAGTAATGTTGCTGGTTATAATCCGAAACCTGAAAGATGGGTGCAATATATGAGTAAGTAAATAAATAGATAAGGACAGATCGAAATCGGGCTATGTAATGCGATTTTATAACACATTTTATACACGGTGACTTTCCATTGACTTTGGAGCCGAAGGCCACTTCATTAGGATTGTTATAAGGCTGTAGCTAGTCAAATATATTTTTTTAAACAAAATATGATAACTGAAACTTGAAAAAAATACGTATGTCTCCATTGTAGGAGCACGACCCTCTCTGTACTACCAGAGCCATACTCACTTGGCCAGAGCAGCCAGAGGACTTGGTCTACACTTTCCACGCTGACCAGGTTAAAGAGGTCTCATCCATACTAATATATAAAGCTGAAGAGTTTGTTTGTTTGTTTGCTGGTTTGAACGCGCTAATCTCAGAAACCACTGGTCCGATTTGAAAAATTCTTTCGGTATTAGATAGGTCGTTTATCGAGGAAGGCTATAGGCTAGATTGCATCACGCCCGCGACTTCACTCGCGTGGTTAACGCGGGCGAAGCCGCGCGCTGCCTCTAGTTAATGATAAGCTTTGTTTAGCTTATATTACCTAAGTCGCCTACGACATCCACTGGAGTACTTGGAGTGGCCCTATTCTACTCTGCCGGGAACCACACGGCATCCGACTCGCACTTGGCCGGCTATTAGAAGTTATTAATGATTTGTTAAACCGTGTGGTTTCCGGCAAAGTAGAATCGGGCCACTCCAAGTCCTCGCGTGGATGTCGTAGAAGGCGACTTAGGAAATACAAGCTAAACAAAGCTTATATCTGGCCAAGTGTGGCTCGGGTAGTACAAAAAGGGTCGTGCTCCTGCAGTGGAGACAAAAAGACCTGATGATGATGATGATGATGAATGATTTGTTTAAGGTCACGCAGAGAAGCATCCGGCGATACCTTCTCGAATGTTTTACCACCCGAATGACAACAGCTTTGTCATCATAGTACTGTTGTCACTTCTGCTACTGATCTTATTAACTTTAGCGATGTGTATAGTCGCCAAGTTTGTGTAAGTATTTTATATATTTTATTGACGACCTCCGTGGCGTAGTGGTCACCATGCTGTGCCACATAGAGATCCCGGGTTTGAACCCCGGTCAGGGCAAGTTAAAAATGGCCTTTTTCAAATTGTCTTTGGTCTTGGATGTTTTCTTATATATGTATTTGTTATAAAATATAGTATCGTTGAGTTAGTATCCCATAACACAAGTCTCGAACTTACTTTTTTTTTTATGAAATATCAAAAATTTTTTTTTGTCCCCCATACAAGTTGGCCGATCAGTTGAATGAATGAATGAATGAATGATTGAATGAATGATTTATTCCTCTAAACATGAATACAAACACTATTACAAAAGAGTCACTGTAAGCTTTAACATTTTTTAAAATCTAAGATCAGTAGACAGTCTTACCCCTATTTAATTTATTTACTAACATTTACTTATAAGTTGGATATTTTACTGTATTGCGTATTATATTATATATAGTAGTTGATCCGAGCTTGTATGGAAAGCAAATTTATTTTTCATATTTCGACTATGTTCCTTAGGGAAAGTTGTTCAGTATCAAGGACTAGATTCACCCTTAAAATAGTTTCAATATATTTGTTAGACGTTATATAAGCTTGAGACATTATATCCGTCCTAATTCTGAGAGTGACACTGGGTAGCAAAATAATATACCAATATTACAATATACATACTACGAGTATGTATATTGTAATATTGGAATATTTTGTAATATTGGTATATGCCGAGAACTTCGAAATTTGTTTTCTTGAAATTTTCCGGAAATTTTCTATACCGTTTCGGACTTTTCTCGAAATTTTAGTTGAAAATTTTCCTGAGGAAATTTCTTGCGAGAAATTTCATAGAAATTTGCAGGACCTTTTCAGACACTTCTCGAAATTTAAAGAACCGCATACCACTAACTATATATAGCTGTAAGGGTAGGCATGACATAAATAAGGGGGTAGGCTTGATGAAAGTAATGTCGAATGTCCATGTCGCGCTCATACCTCTTTGTGGTAGGAGCTCCATCTAATGTAAAAAACTCGAGTCCAAGAGTCTACATTTGCAAACTCGACTTAATTTTGCATCCTTGCTAGACTAAGATATTCACAAGTCAGAGTCAAGTCGAGCACGAGTCGTCGGAGCCCAGACTCGGAGTCGAACAAAAACTCAAGTCTAATAAGAACTCCGAGTCGCAGAACCAACTCGAGTTCGAATACAAAACTCGAAGCAACTTCAACTGAACTAAACTGTTGCAACAAGTTATACAAAGCATTAAAACCATTCAAAACTTATATCAATATTTGTTATTAACTTTAAATAAACAATTATGATTTTATGAGCGCGACTCAGTCCATAATCAGACTCGAGCACACAACAGTCGAGTAGAGCACTTATACCGAACTTGAGTCTATTACGGGAGCTTGAGTATAAGTAACATATCGAACAGTGGAGTCGCTATTTACAGTCGAGTCAGAATATTAAGACTCCCAGACTCGAGTTTTTTACAACACTACCTCCACCCTCGAAGTTGTAGACCAGTATATCTACCAGGGTCAATTGATCCAGGCAGGAAGTTCCAGCTTTTAGGAGAAGGTCTTTCGACGAATTCGACTCGGCTGGGCAGCGTTCGGGACGTTACGCAGTGTCTTCTCGTCCAAAATACTTCTGTGTCTCAAGACTAAAGTCTACAACCAATGTGTTATCAGTGACGACTTATGGCTCTGAAACGTGGTCCCTTACTGGTCTCATTAGAAAAGGTTCTCAAATGGCGACCACGTTCTGGTAGGCGTAGCGTAGGACACTTGTGTACAAGGTGGTCTGCTGACCTGATCAAGATTGCTGGAAAGCGCTGGATGCAGGCCATTTTGGAAATCCTTGGACCTTTGTCCAGCAGTGGACGTTATGCTGCTAAAATGATGATGATGATGATTAAGGTGCATCCTGCTGCTGCACTTGACCCCTTGTATACAATGTCCTTTTTAATTAAGTACAAATATTTTAAGAGGTGATTCAGTCCATCATTCCTAACAACTATTTCCAATAAATGTATATCGAAATACGAAAAAAAAATTTTCATTTTCCATAGTAATGATATCACGTGACTACTTCGATTCGTATGAGAACCTAAAAAAATTTTTTCGTATTTCGATATACATTCATTGGGAAAATTTGTTCAAAATGATGGACTGAACCACCCCTTAAAATATTTGTACTTAATTAAAAAGGACATTGTATATAATACATATACACATAGAAAGGTGGTTATCGAATTAACTGTCAAGTTAATTTAAAAACGTTAACGCTCTTGTTAACTTTCGTTAAATTGATCATCCGTTAACTTTCTTAGGTCCTTTGATTGCTTCAAGGGTGCTTCTGGCAATATCTATAAAATCCACTGGTTTTCAGCCGATTGCGTGGCGGACGGCGCCCGAAAGAAAACGTCAACACATTCCGCAAAAAATATCACTACAGTCGCACTATGATTATCTACTTTAAACATTTCACATTGTCCATGAGCACAAGAGTTATAACACCAAACATTTTGGTGTAGTTAAATAGTAAAGACAGATAGTAATCTTTCTTCTTGTTGTTACAAAGCAGTATAAGTAATAAAGTTTTTTGTGTTGTATTATTGTGTTGTATAAGTTTTGAATGGTTAACTTTTAACGGTTAACTTTAACTTGCGTTATATTTTCAATAATGTAACGCTTTAACAATTATCGACGTAATTTTAATTTTGATTAACGAATTAACGATTAACGAAGTTAACTTTTGGGTTACCTGTGTCCACCTCTGGCTACATATTTTTACGCCTGTGTCCCATGGGGGTAGGCAGAGACTATGGGTCTCCACTTACTACGATCCTTGCAAACCTCTTTTGCTTCGTCAACACTCATAACTCTATTCATGCATGCTCTCCGATTATGGGTACTCCCATCACCTTTTTTCGAAAAATCTCTTTTGTACTTAGTATAATTTTAATTAATTTACTTAATATTCAATTTATTTCAGAAAAGCCTTTCAGAATTGGCTAGAAGTGTATTATATGATTTGGGTACCTGCAGCGTAAGTAGTCATTTTACTTATTTATTTTTTATCCGACATCGTCAAAGCTAAAAGGAGGGTTATATTTTTCTTTGGTATGTTTGTTTTATAATATAATATTGCACTTAAATCTTAACTTTGAGTGTCAATAACAAAAGTTTAGCTGTAGAGATCAATATTTATCATCATCATCATTAGGTCTTTTTGGTCTCCGCTACAGGAGCACGACCCTCTCTGTACTACTAGAGCCATATGTGGTCAGAGCAGCCAGAGGATTTGGCCTCATGAGGTCTCAAGATGTTTTTAAGCTTGGTTTAACTTGTATTTCCGGAGTCGCCTTCTTCAACATCCACGGGAAGACTTGGAGTGGTCCTATTCTACTCTGCCGGAAACACGGCAAATCAATATTTGTAATCATAGAAGTAGATTTTTTTTACTGCGTAAAAAGACACACTAGCCGAGTGCGACAGATAATATGATAAGTGTCATCTTCATAAGAGCAAAAGAGATAGCATCAATTTGACAATGAGACAAGTTTTCATACACTGCGAGTGTACAGTGCAGGCGGCGTCTTTGGATGAGCCGCCCTTTGGATAAGTCTTTTTATATAAATATGGGGTTGTATGCGTCAAATCCGGTTGTTAGTTTTTTGCAGACTTGGTCATGATTTTGGCCCTAAAATAATTCAAGTCTGTAGACCAGTAAATCTACTTGGGTCAATTGATCCAGGCAGAAAGTTCCAGCTTTTATGAAGAGGTCCTTCGACGAATTCGACTCAGCTGGGCATGGGCAGCGTTTGGGAAGTTACGCAGTGTCTTTCATCCAAAATACCTCTGTTTCTCAAGACAATTTAAGGGACCATCTTGCATTATAACACCCTTTCAAACAAAAAGGTCTTCTAATATTCGGTGAACAAACATAAAAAAACATCGCGATGAATGGATAACCTCCTTTTTTTTTTGATAACATGCAAACACCCAAACGACTCTTTCAAAGCCCGTTCGGGCCGCGGTTGACATCAACTGCGTGCCTCGTACCACGCAGACGGCAAAAGCGGGAGACAAGCGACGGCCGCCATACAGCTTGCGACAATTAAGCGACAGCGACTAGTCTGACACGAATTATAAATATATTTTGAATAATTTTTTTTTTTAATCAAATATTTTTCTTTTCTTTTTAGCTTAGGAGTAATCTTTACCCTCATCGTGGTTCATTTTATACCCTGCAGTAGGAGATTTCCCTGGAGTTTAATAATGCTGATAATCAACGTAAATATATTCCTAATACCTTAATCATTTAACTGCTTCCGTAGTCCAGAGGTCAAGGCGTCCACCTTGTGATCTAGAGGTCTTGGGTTCAAATCCCACTAGGAAGCATACTTTGTGAAAAATTGTTTCCAGTCTTGTTAGGATTGCAGGCTTGAATCATATTATTATCCGATAAAGAAAAATAATTCCGTTTTCCGGGGGGCATATTGTTACGTATAAACTGTGGGTCCAGAACGCCCAAGTTCTGGTCTACCCTTTGGGTTGTTTTTATACATGCAACAGAAATACATCTGTCAAAATTTCAACTGTCTAGCTATCACGGTTCATGAGATACAGCCTGGTGACAGACAGACGGACGGACAGCGGAGTCTCATAACAGGACCTAAGTTCCCGCGCAACAAGGCGAGAACGTGAGAGAGGTGCGGGGACAGGGGATAGGGACGCATCTTGCGCGAGACCTTAGGAGACTCCGTTCTGTACATGTTATACATACATACATACAATCACGTCTCTACCCTAATGGGGCAGACAGAGCATTTTGGGTCTTGCGGTTCTATGCAGAGTCCAGGGCCGCAAGACCCAAAAGCCACTTTTAGCGTCATGGTGGGCGAGAAGATGGAAAAGCAATCAATACAGTGATGGGTTGCTAGCCACATCGCCTGTTAACATGATTTGCATTTTTGCCCATTCCCTCGATCGGCTTTTACGATCTGCGTGGGAAGAGAAGCAGCTGGTACATTCTAAGTTTTTTTTATTTCTCCCAGACCAGCATGGGAGTACAGTATGGGAGGCTGTACGTGATACTCATAGTAATTCTGTAGTAATAGGGTCCCGTCATTACCCTTTGGTTACGGTACCTTAATAACTAATAAAAAGTTCTTATTAGAATGAGTTAACGGGTTACTTACATATAGAGTCAGCTACGGGCCTTTAGTCACTTTCGCTCCGGTAAAGACCTATGAGGTCGAAAGATGTCGGCAGTAGCTGACTCTATACGTGAGTATCCCGTCAACTCATTCTAAAAATGTCTGTCTCAATTTAGTTTTTATCAAAAAATAAACAGTACTAACAAAGTTTTATTTAATTATTAATTTATTATATTAACGGGGCTTAGCACGAACCTTTATTTTGTTTCGTCTTCGTTTAGAATAGGAGTTACATCCTTCATGGTTGCAGACAGACTCATTACATCCTACTTCCTACTCATATTATAAATGCAAGAGTGAGTTTGTATATTTGTTTGTTTGTCACCACTTTACGCTTCGACTACTGAACCTATTTAGATGAAATTTGATAAGTATATAGTATGACACCCAGGGAAGGATATACGATAGTTTTTATCCCGAAATTCCCACGGGCACAGCTAGTATACATATAATAAATTAAGTCTTTGAGATCCGCGAATACCAGACACAAAAGTAAAATAATGGAGGACCATATGATGTTATGTGGGTTTTGCCCAGTTAATAATAAGTTCAAAGCGCTATAGTTTAAAATCCAATATTTTATTTGATTTCAGGCAGTCTCAACGATTTTCATGTGTATGTACGTGACCGCAACACATGACTCCTGCCTACCATTATTCGCTCTTGCTACTATTGCCGTGGTGGTGTTAGTCATGATATTTGTAGCTTTATGTGGTGTAAGTAATAACATTGTTTCATTATTGGAATGAGTTACGGGTAACTCACACACACATAATTAAATATGAACAAATTACACTGATTGAGCTAGCCCCAAAGTAAGTTCGAGACTTGTGATGGGATACTAACTCAACAATACTATATTTTATAACAAATACATATACAGATAAACATCCAAGACTATGATTAAGATAATTTGAAAAATGTAATTTTCCAACTTTCTTGTTTTATGGGGTACTAACTCAACGATGCTATATTTAGTAGCAAATACGTATACAGATAAAAATCCAAGACCCAGGATAATTTGAAAAATGTCATTTTCCAACTTGCTCTGACAGAGGATCAAACCCAGTGGCGGATTAGCATGGTGACCACTACGCCACGGAGGTCGTATATATAAAGAATTACATACAGAAAGGAATCTCACAAGTCTCCCTGAGTGGTCAACTGCGGGCGCCTGATCAACTCGACAAGGCGAGAACGGGGGAGAGGTGCGGGGACGGGGAACGGGGACATATGCTGCGCGGGATCTTAGGATATTCCGTTCTGTATGTAATACTTATATTAACCCTTTTACCGCGAGCGTCGCATATATGCGAGAAACATTGTTTGCCCATTCTGCGAAGGTCGTATATTTGCGACAAAAAAAATGCTCTTATGGCACATAACTTACGTATCCATATCCGTTTTTGGTTGTAGATAGATATGTTAGATTTATCATGTCTCGCGCTGGGGGCACGACAACTGATATAAAGTCTCGCGGTGAAAGCGTTAATTCTGTATTAGGTATGTATATAAATGGATATTTACGAGTGTTCTCCCCACAGTAGCATCTGGACCGCTTCTTAAATTTTTACAAATTAGTTACTTCGAGATAAATAAATGATTTTTTTTGTTTTGATATCGATTGAGCTTTAAAACCAATTATGTAAGCACAGCGGCCATCTGCGACTAAAATGGATATATTTTTGAAATATGCTTATTAACTTACATGACATTTTTGGGGTCCAGTTCTGCCCCCTTTTAAAATAAATTATTTGAAAAAAAAAACAAGATATCATTAAAAAAAAATCTCTAACCCCTCTTATTTAATTACAAAGCCTTTTATTAGCCTAAACTATTTTCTGTGAACAGTAGTTCGTGAAATAGTTTAAAGGGTTATCTAGACCCGTATGAGACCAAATTTTAAACATTATCTCCGTTTGTTTTTAAATAATTTAGTCGGGGTAATTTATTAATATAGGGGAGTTCAACATAAATTCCGATATCACAATCAACACTTTATTGTTTATCCTCAAACCGTGGTCGAGACGACCGAAAGACGACTGACGAGACTGGGGGGTTCGTCTATCAGACGCTTTACAAAAGTGCGACTGTCCTACTGAACGTCGAAAGTTAAAAAATCGATGTACTGTATCCAGAAAGTATATAAAAACGATTTACGTGAACTAGAAAGTATGCTATATCGAATTACGCAATTTCGTATGTTTCTCATTGCGATGTACGTTACTTCGACAGATTATTATAACGAATTACTTTATACCGTATGTTCCTTGTTGCGATGTACGGTACACCCACAGTGTATTATGACGAATTTTCTTATTTCGAATGTTTACGATCGCGATGTACGTCGATCAAAATGTTTTTATCTGCAAACTGGGTATCGCTCGCGACATTCGTAATTTTGCTACCATATTTACCTAGATTATCCGACTTGTATTGTAAGAGTTTGCATGTTAAGATGTTTTTACTGAATCACACATTAACTGCCTAACAAATTTGTAAACAAATTGGTATACAGATAGTTTATTACTTGGATTTTATTTACCCCAGGACTTTTCCGGCATCTCGGCGGATTTCGATTAACTCATTGCGCTCAAGTGGTCAATAAGGTATAAATAGTATGTAAATCAGCATAAAAATAAAAAAAAAACATAATGAAAACTAGAAAATTTAATAAAATCAGAATTGCACAAAAGGACAATTGTTTACATTAAAAAAAGAACTAGTTTTCACTTCGAAAACTACAGAAAAAAATTACTTACTATTTTAACATGAAATTATTGAACTACAATAATATTACTTCTACCAAAAAATAAGTTTTTATGTATTTAATATATGCGAGCCCGTTCAAATACTTCTTGATATCCATTGTGTCTTTCTTAATATATATTCTTTTATTTTATTTGTTTAATCTGAGCTCCCTCTTTTTCTTTTCTTGATGTTTGTAGATATTCTCTTGATTTCCAAACAAGTGTCTTTTTGTTATTTTATTAATTTAGTAATAGCCGCAGCACCACGATTTGAACATGCCTTCCTGATATAAGTCCAATAGAAAGAATCGCCTTTCTTTTTATTTAATTAAAATCTTTCTTTTCACAATAATTTTTGTTTATTTTATTACTTTTATATGTTAAAACTTCGACGCTGGTCTTCCGCGGACGCCATTTAAATTAAAATTTATTTTCAACACATTCGCTCGGAAAGTGCTAGTGTGGTAAAGGGTTTTTTTAAATGTTTTAGGAATAAGATTCTATAAATCCAAAATATCGAATATTATTTTTGAAACATAAAATCCTCATGCAGCCAGCCTAGACTCGTACCGAAACCTTGTTTTACTCAAATTATTCCATTATATATTCTAGTAGGTGAGTAAAATTCTTGTAACAACAGTAAAATGAATATATAATTCTGCCTTGTTTAGAAATTTTTTTTTTTAAATAATCGTTTGGCTGTTGGTAGATTGATTTCTGTGTCTCTCGTATCACTACAAATTCGCGCATGACAAAGAAACGAAAGACGCCTAGACAAAGAAAAACTAAGCGCGCCATATTTCAAATTTTCTTTAGCGAGATTTAAAATTGTTTTATTATTAAAGTATTTTTTTCCTCACTGATGTGTTGAAAAACGTAGTATGGCACACGTGTGATATTGTCAATTACAAGTCTCAGGTCTATAGACAAACGCGCGGGCTCCGCCCGCTAGTTTGTCAACCCGCCTCGACTGTAATGAACAGTTTACCACACTTGTATCATAAACTACTATTTGCTCTGTGATTACATTAGTCATTCTGATCGGAACTAAATGTTTTTAGTTTTTAGATAAAAACATTTTGATCGACGTACATCGCGATCGTAAACATTCGAAATAAGAAAATTCGTCATAATACACTGTGGGTGTACCGTACATCGCAACAAGGAACATACGGTATAAAGTAATTCGTTATAATAATCTGTCGAAGTAACGTACATCGCAATGAGAAACATACGAAATTGCGTAATTCGATATAGCATACTTTCTAGTTCACGTAAATCGTTTTTATATACTTTCTGGATACAGTACATCGATTTTTTAACTTTCGACGTTCAGTAGGACAGTCCAAAAGTGCATACTGCGCATATTAAGGGTCACATAAGAAGGCGCAAGGTCGCTCAACGGGCTATGGAGAGGACTATGCTCGGTGTTTCTCTACGCGATCAAAAGAAATGAGAAGGTTCGTTGAAGAACGAAGGTCACTGACATAGCCAAGCGGATTAGCTCAGTAGAGTAGTGGCAGTGAGCGGGGCACATAGCGCGAAGAACCGATGGCCGATGGGGCAGAAAGGTTCTCGAATGGCGGCCACGTACCGGCAAGCGCAGCGTAGGACAACCACTTGCTAGATGGACAGACGACCTGTGCCAGGTTGCAGGAAGGCGCTGGATGCAGGCCGCTTCCGATCGGTTGTTTTGGAAATCCTTGGGGGAGGCCTATGTCCAGCAGTGGACTTCCCGTGGGTGATATGATGATGATTCTCTGCATATATCGCTACAATTTTTAAATGGAGGCAGCAATGGATCACGAAAAAATTATTAGCAAATTTCAATAAATATAATATCTTTTAGCCGCAAATGGCGGCTGAGTTTGGATAAAAGGATAATCCATACTTTTCTGTAAAAAAAAAATAATGGAGGTTTTTAAACGTATCGGTATCTGCTTTTTCAACATTAATCTTATATATGTTCCAGTTTGACATGAGAAAAAAGAGTTTTGTGATTTTGATGGTCTTGTTAGCGGCTCTACTTACGTTTGGTTTACTGGAAATTGGTGAACGGAATTTCATTAAGTACATGACACTTCTGTATAGACGAGAAAATTTGATGTTTTTCGGAGTAATATTGTATGTCTTGGTTAGTATTACCACATATTACTAATAAGCAACGTTAGGGAGACTACGCAGTGTCTTTTCGTCCAAAATACCTCTGTGCCTGAAGACTAAAGTCTTAGACCAATAATGTTTCCAGTGATGACTTATGATTTATGTCCTCATATAAAGGCTCAAGGTATTTCAACGCGCTATGGAAAGGGCTATGCTCGGTGTTTCTTTACATAATATCCGAAATGAGGAAATTCTTAGGGAGAACAAAAGTCACTGACATAGCCGAGCGGTGTACACCCACAAGGTGGTCTGATGACATGACCAAGGTCGCTAGAAAGCGCTGGATACAGACCGCTCTTGATCGGACATTTTGGAATTCCATGGGAGAGGCCTATGTCCAGCAGTGGACGTCATGCGGCTGAAATGGTAATGACTAAACTCACACCAGACAGACAGCGGCTAACTTCTACTTCATTGTCAAACCATAGTCAACTTTATCTCTATCTATCATATGCTAATAATGATCATCATTATCATCGCATAACATCCAATGCTGGATTAGATTGGAGTATTTGGTGAAGAGAAACTGATGAATAAGACCAGAAATTGAAGTCTCTCTTTTAGTTTAAAATTATACAACGAAGAAGGGACATTCCCGTAATAAATCGAACCGCGGGCAAGATGACTTTATTAGGTATAGTAATAATAAAATAACAGTCAAAAACAAATAAATAATCGACATTCCTGCTGCACACTTTTGTACTAAAAGGCCTATTTAAAAAAAAAATAACTGATATTTTAATTACTGTTCTATATTAGTAATCTAGATCCACTCGTGGTTTGATTACGAGAACGTCCCTTCCACGTTGTTTAACAGATATTTACTTAATTTTCAGTCAATGACCTATATACTCATACAAATAATCGACCTGAGCGGATATCTCCGGCTAAAAGATGACGACTATGCAATAGGAACCTTTCTGCTGTACATGAGTATACCTTGCCTGCTGTTTAAATTAATGTCCTATATGGGAATATATCAGGAAACTAAACCATGCAAATCCGCAAGACAAGTTCAATCTCGGTACTGGCACATGCATCCCGCAGGTCGCAGGTTGCCGTGGACCACGGACTACTACTAAATAAATCAATATATGTAGTTACTACTACTTACTACATAGTACTTACCTTATTTAAAGGCTTTTTACCAAAATTTAACAATTTTTCAAGAATCAATTAACATGAATTAACATGCAGGAAACAGGACACAGAATAACTTTGAAAATAACTGCACAAAAATTTGTAAAATGATAAACCATCTTTTGAAATTTTACGCGATACCTACAATATAGTTTTTCTTGAGTTTTTGCAGTCTGTGAATTCTTCGCCTTCAAAAATACTTCCGCTAACAGTACTCAAAAGTATTTATGTACAGGAATACCTAATTTACACTTACGAAACACTATATTGCACTGTAAAATAACACCTCTTCACAGATAGTAAGTACAACATCCGAGTAACAATAGGGAATCATAGAAGCGCGCATTAGTGTGCGCACAACAGTACTAATTGTTTTTTATTTCTGGCTAATCCCGCAAATGATAGAACCTTTACCCAAAAATGGGGTGGAATAAGTTAGCAAAAATCCCACAAATCAAGCGGGATCCCGCCCGATTTACGAGCGGGATTAGTCCCGCACGTTGCACGCGGGATCCCGGAATCCCGGTATTGCATTCTCTAGAAGACAGCAAGTAAACATTTCTACGTTAATTTATTTTTTTAAGATTTTAATTATGTAATGTAATATATGCTTTAATTATAAACATATTGTTTTATTTTCATAATATGTGTGTTTAGAGTTTAACAAAATTACTGAAACTATTTTTAAGCTGGATTCTGTCCATTATAAAGAAAAAATATTATGAACATGTATCAAAATATGAAAAATTATTTTTGGTTTCCCTTATAAGTTGAACGATCAGCTGATCAGTTTGTTTAGACATCAAAAAAATACTTTTTATATTTTTTTGTGTATTCGTAAATGTTGTTCAATATCTTGAACCTTATTCACCCTATATGTTCATTCGGGAAAGTTGTTCAGTTGATCAGTTCATGATGAACTGAATTCACCCATAAAATAGTTTCATTATATTTTGTCACTGCCGTATGGTTTCCGTTCCGGCAGAGTAGAATAGGACCACTCCAAGTCTTTCCGTGGATGTCGTAAAAGGCGACTTACGGCATACAAGCTAAATAAAGCTTATAAAATCAATGAGTCTGGCCAGCGTGGAGAATGTAGGCCAAATCCTCCGGCCGCTCTGGTTAAGTATGGCTCTGGTAATACAGAAACGGTCATGCTCCTGCAGTGGAGACTTAAAAGACCTAAGATGTACGTACATAGATAATACCTAATTATATTTAGTTACACACACGTTATATAACCTGCATCATGCGATGAATGTTGCTAAGCGCAAAACTCAAAAAGGGCTAAACCGATTTGGATGATTTCAATGTATGTGTGTTCGCCCCAACATTCTCAACAAGGCGAGAACGGGGGAAAGGTGCAGGGACGGGGAATAGGGACTGCACGGGTAAACAGGAATTCCCCGTGGACCACTGGTGGATTAAGCTGGTGGGTGAACGGGTCGCGGCTCACGCTGCGCGGGGACACTAGGAGTTTCCGTTCTGTATGTAATACCTACTTAATTACCTATATTCATTCTGTGCTCGTAGTTAAAGATGACAGTCCACGAGCTCAGGGATACGAGTCGCGACTGGTGAGGGTCGAGCTCTTCCCTCTCAGATGCTGAGTCAGTGCCTAAACCGCTTGACTACCACTGTTTTAGATAACATGAAAGCTATGTGTCATGCAGGTTAAACAATGGTGATGGTGGTGAACAGGGAATGGGTGTCGTGGTACACCTTGTGAGAACGAAGTTTCTTACTGAAAGATCGAAAACTTTATGAACATTTGTATACATACATACATACCTACATAATATCACGCCTGTTTAGGGGTAGGCAGAGACTATGGACCTCCACTTGCTGCGATCCTGACAAACTCTTTTGCTTCATCTAAACTCATCAATCTCTTCATACATGCCCTTCGATTTCGTGTACTTTTGTATTGTTTTGGAAAAAAAATATTCAGTTAATTTTTTACGGTACCGTACAAAAAATAAAAAAACGGAACCCTTCTTTCTGTCTGTCCGTTCGTCTGTCACAGCCAATTTGCTCCGAATCTACTGGACCAAATGAGGTAAAATTTGGCAGGACGGTGTGATGCGCAAAGTTAATAAATAGTACCTGGGCGACCGAGCTTTGCTCGGTTACATACATCTCAAACATTAACTATTTTTTTTAAAACTTGTCTAAAAACAATGCAAAATAAAAAAAAATATATAAACTTAAACATAAAAAAAACAAAAGTAAGTCACCGAGTTGGATTCGAACCCGTAACACTCTTTCTAGCGGTCGCTATCCTTAACCACTGAGCTAAATCAAGGCGGTCGCGGCGCGACGTAATTAGCGACCATATTCTGCGTGGAAAGAAAAACGCATGAAAACTCGAAAACACACGTTTTCCCAAACATAAAACTAATCTAGATCGATTATTTACCCCCGAAAACCCCCATATACAAATTTTCAGTGAAATCGTTAGAGCCGTTTTCGAGATCACAGAAATTTATAAATAAATATATATATATATACATACATACAAGAATTGCTCGTTTAAAGGTATAAGATTTATTTCAAAATAAGGCACAATTTCGGGGGACAAACTGGGAAATGTAAAAAAAAGAACCTTACTGTGTCATTTATCAAATGAAAGAGCTCGTTATAAAGATTTTAAATATTTTTTTGTTATTATTGTAAAACTAGCCGAAGCCCGCGACTTCGTTCGCGTGGACTTTATGTCTCTGGAAAATGCTCATCAGGCTGAACAACTTTTACTAAGGCGGCATTTTTATATCTCTTATAGTTTTGCTGGACCATTATGGTTCTGCATCAGGCGTTCCATTTTCCAAAATCATTTATACCCTATATGTGGCCCAGGCTTAATAGCTATATAACAAAAAAAGTTTCATTCGAATCCATCCAGTATTTCCGCAGATAAGCAGAACCGCAGAGAAACAGACAAACAGACAGACATTTTTTTTTAAATTCTTACTCTATTACTACGTCTCCATCGCCCCCAATATTTTTTTTGGAAATATATTTTATGTACAGACACACTTTTTTTACTGTTTTATTATATGTATAGATAAATATTTATTCAAGCAAGAAGACAAAAATTGACTTTTACCCCGCTGATCTCCGAAACTGTTGGCATTGTACGGAACCCTCTCCACGCGAGTTCAACTCGCACTTGGCCGGTTTATTTTTTTCATCATGGCTGCTCTCATTTTCTTTGAGTTTCTAATAAAGTCTGGTATGGGATTGGAGAAGAAAAATAAAAAATCTCTATGTTCTAGATATTTCAGCTAGACGTAATATAACAGATTTTACACTGTCATTTTGACTTTCTTGTGTTGAGAATTCAGATTTTATAATTTTTTATTAAGCTGGACATACCTAGTTTTTGAACTATTTATGTTTATACCGTTTTAAAGTGCGTATTATCCGTTTTCTCATTATTTAACTTTCATCCGATATTTTGTTTTTGAAAATAAAAACAATTATTTCGTACTTAGAGTCCACCAAGTCCTATATATAAATGACAAAACATTTTTTCCTCATAGCTGTAATATCTAGTAGATTTTTTCTTTCTTTGATCGAATTACTGTTTTTACTACAGGAACTGAGATTATATTGTCCCAGCAATTTTATTGTCCACCTTCTCATCCAGCATCCCTCTCAGCGACCTTCAGGTTTTGCAGCTCTGGGCTGTTTTTGCTAAGAGCCGCAAGCCTCAAAATGCTAGGTCTGTCTGCCCTATAAAGGCAAAAGACGTAATATTTTATAGTATATAGTAGGTGAGAGAGGCGTCGGGCGTTCGCCTATGCGATGGGTTGACGACATAATCAAAGTCGCCTGTAACACCTGGATGAGAGCAGCACAGGACCGAGATGGGTGGGGTCGACGAAGAGAGGCCTGTGCTCAGCAGTGGGCGGAAGAAGGGCTGGGATGATGATGATGATAACGATGTAATAGGTATAAAATGTACCCACTTATCATCATCATCATCAGGTCTTTTTGTCTACACTACAGGAGCACGACCCTCTCTGTACTACTATAGCTATACTTGGCCAGAGCAGCTAGAGGACAGGGCCTGCACTCTCGACTACTCTCTCGAGAGTGTACCTTAATCTTACAAATCCTACACAATTATGGTACCTACTAATAAATTACTACTATTTATAGCAGTATATTGACGGCAAAGAGATGAAGGACGCAAAAGATAATGATGAAATCATAAACGACAATGGTGGAGTCACAAATACTGTGCCAACTGAATCAGATACAAGTGTGGTGGAAAAAGCAAAAGACCAGATGAAAGAAGAGATACTCTGCATACCACCGGACAAATACTTTGAGGCAATAAAACCGATAAATGACGACAAACCGATTGACATCAATATAAACCCTTTATATTATGAAATAGGACCTTTTCCGAGAAGACCGCATAGAGTATGGATTAATAACATGATGGGTAAGTTATTTTTAAATTGCTAACATATTGTTAAAAGCTTGATTACTAAAATGACATCAAAATCATATACTTGTCATATACGTGTTAGTCAACACAGGTGTCAGATTTTCGGGTAGCCATAAGGCACTTATAAAAAAAAATTTTTTTTCTAGCAACAGTGGCTCATATCTTGTAGTTAATTTACTTCTTTCTAACCACACTCTGCTAGAATATTCTATAAATAATATGTATAACAAATTAATATAAATTAATAGCGACAAATTACACAGATTGACTTGTGGATACTAATTCAAAGATACTGTATTTTATTACAAATACATTTATAGATAAACATCCAAGACTCAGGCCAATCAGAAAAAGATCTTTTTCCATCTTGACATGAAAGGGGATCGAACACAGGACCTTTTGAGTAGCGGACAGGCATTATGTTAACCAAAGTTATTACGCCTCGGAGGTCGGCATTCGGTGTGTAGCTTATTGTATATCCTAGGTACATCTGGATCCATTCTTCTATCTATCACCATGGAAGTGTTTAGCTTCGGAAGGCACATATAAGCCGTTGCTCCAGGTGGTTATCATTTTAAAGCAGTCATCAAGCTTCGTCAGTTACCTTTAGGCAGTCTGAGAAATCTAACACTAGGTTGACCACTTACACACACGAAAAAGAAAGAAGATTGCGCTGTCACCCGGCCGGCGGCGGGTTTGATAGGGAATAAAATGTGCTATTTAAACCCACAGGACTGCATCCAGTGACGTCAGACGGCGAGCCATTGGTTTACGATACCTCCAGGAACGAATTCGTGAGGATTGTATTCGGTATTGTTTTTATAATGCTGGTTGCTACGTGTATTTTGTGCTTTCTGTGCAATGTCATGTAAGTTCATTTCAAGTAGGTAATTAATTCTCTTTGCAAGTGTACTCTAGTCCTAATTGATGACATCACAATTGGGTTCTTTCTTGGGTCAAAAATAAATTATTTGGTACTGCATCAAAAAATAATCTCACTTGTCATAATCATTTCCATATTCACCGTGATTTTAGATTTGTTATTTCAGAACGACTGATATTAAAAGCGCTATTTGATTCCAAGAAACTATGTCATCATCCTATTAATAATCAATAAATGAAAAAACAATGCAAAATAAAAAATTATATATAAACTTAAACACAAAAAAAAAAACAAAAGTAAGTCACCGAGTGGGATTCGAACCCGTAACACTCTTTCTTTCGGTATCCTTAACCGCTGAGCTAAAAACAAGGCGGTCGACGTGACAAAATTAGCGACCATATTCTGCGTGGAAAGAAAAACGCATGAGAACTCAAAAACACGCGTTTTCCCAAACATAAAACTAATCTAGATCGATTGTTTACCCCCGGAAACCCCCATATATAAATTTTGAGCGAATTTGTTAGAGCCGTTTAGAAATTTATAAATATATGTATATATATATAAATAAATATACAAGAATTGTTCGTTTAAATGTATAAGATGACGCAAAAGTTTGTAAGTATGGATGGATGTTGGTTTTTCAATTGATTGATTATTAGAAAGTATGGAATACGAATTTTATCTTTTCTTTTATTACAAAATAATGGCAAAAAAACAGCACATTTAAATTTCACGTGACGTCACGATTAGCTACGTAAATCACCCCGAAGCGTATCTTCGTAAATTTTGACTACTTTGCTACACAAAAACATATCTTATACCTTTAAACGATCAATTCTTGTATATTTGTTTATATATTTCCGTAATTTCGGAAACGGCTCTAACGATTTCGCTGAAATTTGGTATATGGGGGTTTTCGGGGGTAAAAAATCGATCTAGATTAGTCTTATGTTTAGGAAAACGCTTGTTTTTGAGTTTTCATGCGTTTTTCTTTCCACGCAGAATATGATATAACCGAGCAAAGCTCGGTCGCCCAGGTACTGATTCCTTTAATTTGGATAATCTTTTTGACGGACTAAATAAAAAAATATATTGACTAAGTCCACAACCCTATAGGGTCGATGACTGGCTCAAAAATAAATTATCCAGTACACTTTATTAAATAAAATGTCACAATATGGGTTTACTTTTCATTGATCATATCCATTTTATTACAAGCTTTTATTTAACTTGCTATTTATCTTGTATGTATATAAGTACATTGGACAATGGAAAAAATAAATGATAATAATAATAAGAAAATTGCCATTAAAAAGAATAAAACCAACAATATAAATGTTAAGTACATAAATATAAATACACAAATATAGCTAATATTGAATGAATTAAAATACTGACTTTGTTATACAATCTGACATTACCTACTCGTATCAAAAAACTACCAAACAAATCAATTTTTATTTAAATAATATCTAACTAATTTTATATTAGATAAATACTAACGAAAAATAAAAACCGCATGCCCTTCCATTTTTTTTTCTTTTGCAATGCCCTATCAGGGCTCATGTTGTACCTACTAATTTAAGAAGTGACTATGTAGTAAAGTATTATACAGGGTGGCCAACTTGGAGGTATACAACTTTTTTTTGCTGCCATTTTGTTTTGGCGGTAAATATGACAGTTGTTACATGAATATTACTTTGTGTAGATAATAATAATAATAATAATATATCAGTTATAATAGTGAATATCAGTATACCGGTCAAGAGACCGAGAAAAATAATCATAAACATAATAATAATAAAGCCTCATTTATTCCTTAATAAAATTAATTTCCATACATTAATTTCTTTACATTATAACATTATTTTGATTAGTTAATATTAGTTTCTCATACATATATTTATTTATTAAAGAACTTTTTCTTTCATGCATCTTATCATTATCATTTCTCATTTCTGATCGTCATGTTGTATATATATATATAGATTCTAGTTTGTCAATATCTGTTAGTAATTGTATTTTTTATTATTACATTTTTTTTTATTTTTTATTTTATTAAGGACCTCTCAGTGAGTTAAGGCCTCCTCTATTTTTTTCCACAGTTTTCTATTTTTTGCTTTTTCCATCCAATTACTTCCTGCCATTTTATTTATTTCATCTATCCATCTTTCGTTTGGTTTCCCTTTTCTTCTTTTGCCTAAAGGACCATTCCAGTTTGTCACCCTTCTTGTCCATTTCTTAGTGTTCATGCGTGCTATATGACCAGCCCATCTCCACTTCATTTTTTTACAATATTGTAAAGCATCATTCAGTTTGGTTTTCTTTCGGATTTCTGTACTGTTGATTTTGTCTATTTTTCTGATATTTAAAATGCTTCGTTCCATGGATCTCTGGCATGATTGTATTTTATTTTGTGTTAAGGTATTATATATCCATGTTTGACTGGCATATGAGAGACAAGGAAGGATACAAGAATCGAGAACCTTTTTCTTTAGTTTTAAGGGTAGCTTAGATTTTAATATTTCTTTGCAACTCCAAAATTTATTCCAAGAAAGGTTTATACGTCTGTCCAGTTCGTCTTTGTGTCTGGAGTTGCTAAAAGATATCTGTTTTCCTAAATATGTGTATTTATCAACATATTCTAATAATACATTGTTAACTTTAATGGGTTTCTTAATACCATTTGTCATTAGTTTTGTTTTTGTTGTGTTTAGTTCTAAGCCAATGTTGTGACTGACAGTTTGAAGTTCATTTATCATGGATTCAAGTTGTGATGCTGTTTCTGCAAATATTACTATGTCGTCAGCAAATCTAAGATTATTAAGAAATTTACCGTTTACATATATACCCTTTTTTTCCCATTTTAAATTTTTCATAATGCTCTGAAGTACTGTTATGAAGATTCTTGGTGATAAAGGATTTCCCTGTCTTACACCTCTTTCGATTTTAAATTCTGGCCCTTTGTTTTCTAGTTTGACTCGGCTTTTACTTTTTTCATATATATCCTTTATAAGTTCAATAGTCTCTTGCGGTACATTGCATTCATATAGAGCTCTCCACATACTGTCATGGGATATAGAGTCGAAAGCCTTTGCATAATCAATGAAGCCTAAGTAAAGGGGGCGGTTGCGCTCTGTGTATTTTTCAATAACTAAGTCTAGAGTGTGAATATGATCGATTGTACTAAATTGTTTTCTAAAACCAGCTTGTTCTACAGGTTGTTGTGTTTCTGTATATGGTTCGATTCTTTTTTCCAAGCAAGATGCAAATATTTTATAAATAGTTGATTGCAGACTTATCGGTCGGTAATTATTTATATCAGCTGGATCACCCTTTTTGTATAAAAGAATTATATCTGACTCTGCCCATTCTTTTGGTATTTCTTTGCGATCAAGAATCATATTAAACAAAGAAGTCAAATGGGACACTAAAAGATGTGTGGCTGTTTTTAGTGCTTCATTAGGGATGCCATCTGGTCCGCTGCTCTTTTCACTTTGTAAAGATTCCATCTTTTTCTTTACTTCTTCCAGGGTAAATCTCTCTATAGTTTCTGTGTTTTGTTGCAAGAACTGAGCTTCCTGTTCTGATGTTGGTTTCTTTTCTTCAGAGTATAATTTCTTATAGAAGTCTGTAGCTGTTTCTACTATTTTTGTTCTGGAGAAAGTGTTCTCTTTTTTGTCCTTTTCCTTGAGGCAGGGAATCCATTGTTTTTCATTATTTAATGCTTTTAAGCCTTTTTTCATACTTCCTGTTGTTTTCAAGTACTTTTCTATTGTGTTTAATCTGTGTTCTTGATTTTCCTTTTTTATAAGTTTAGGTATGTTTTTGTATAAATAGCTACGTTCGGTTTTTTCTTCTTTTGTAATGTTCTTTTTCTGTGTTAGTTCCTGCCTTCTATTGATAAGGCCTTTAATGTGGTCAGGCAAGGTTTTGTGCTTAGTATTAACACGTTTTACTGATGTTAGGCTTTCCAATATTGCTGACTTGATTTTATCATAATATTCTTCTATGTCTGCATTTTTTTCTAAATTTTTTGTGCATAATTTTTCTTTGAGGATTTTCAAAAATAGTTCTCTTTTTTCTTTTGTTTTAAGACTTTTATTGCTGTTATTAAATTTGGCTCTGCTTCTCTTTACAGATGTCAGTCTGTTAGTGCTTCTTAAGAATCTGTGGTCGCTGGGGTAGGACAGGTTGCTTAAAACTTCAAAATTCTTTACTTGTTCTCTTTTATTAGTTAAAATGTAATCTATTTGACTTTTTGTTTTGTGTGGTGAGAGCCAAGTCCACATATTCTCCATTTTCTTTTTAAATAGGCTATTAGCAACTGTTAGGCGGTTTTCCCAGCAAAATTCTATGAGTACTTTCCCTCTTTTGTCTCGTTTCCCATAGCAACAGCAGCCAAGTACTCTTTCTTCGCCGGGTATACGTTGTCCTACCCGAGCATTGAAATCTCCAGTTAGAATTAAATTTTGATGGCATTTTGTTAGAGCTTCTCGAATTTTTTCATAAAATTTTTTTACTTCAATATCTTTTGCTTCAGTAGTGGGTGCATGAACTTGTACTATAGAAAGAAGTTGATTTTGAAATTTAAGGTTGAGTATGCAGACCCGCTCTGATATTCCGATAAAGCTTTCTATGTTTGATTTTAGTTTCTTCTTTATCAGGAAACCAACCCCAAAGTGTCCTTTTGTTTCCCCAAAGTGGCAGAATATGTGTTCTTTATCTTCTATTATTTCATATCCAATTCTTCTTATTTCTGCAAGTCCAATAATATCATAGTTGATTTTAGATATAGATTCTTTAAATTCTATAAGTCTTTCTTCTGACAGTAGAGATCTTGCATTAAAAGTGCAGACATACAATACTTGAAATGGAGGGTTGTGGTCTTTTTCTTCCGCGGGGACCAGCCGTGGTGGAAGAAGGTGCTGAGAGGTCGCTGCTTTATGTCACTTGTTATTTTTTTATTTTTGTTGAGGGGGCGACCTCTTTACCCGGAGGACAACTGAGGAAGACGAGGTAGGAGGATTGTTATCATTTGTTTCATTAGGTGGATTTTGTATCATATATTGGTGTATATATGTATTGGGTTTTTTAAATTGTTTCTTTGGTTTTCTTGTGTCCATGTTGTCACCTTTTTGTTCTGGAGATTCTGATAATATTCTTTTATTCTGGTTGCGCTGTAGTGACTGTTGTTGCTTGTTACTATCAGTGTTTTCTGGGATTATAATTAGTTTATTATATTTTAAAAAGGCAATTTTTCCTTTTTTTCTTTCTTCCATCAGCTGAGCTTGTAGATTCCTGCGTTCCTCTAAAACATCAGGTGGAAAGTCTTCCTGAATATAAAACTTAGTATTTTGTAACTGTTTTCTAAGCTTCAAAAGTTTGATTTTCATGCCTAATGTAGTAAAAGTCACAAGGACAGGTCTTGTTTTGTTATGGTCTTTTTTCTTTCCCAATCGTTTCACTTCTTCTATATTATCATTGGTGCAGTTTGTTTTCATATTTAAGTTTATAATTTGTAGAATACTGTTTAGTAAATCAAAGTATCCTTTTTCCTTTTCTTCTACACCATAAAAAATTAAGTTTCTTTTCCGTGCCATTTTTTCGTAGTGCTTAAGTCTCTTGTTTAGTAATTCTGACTTTTTCTCTAACATTTGGTATTTTTGTTCTAAGTTATCGAATATTTCGTTAACATTTTTGTTGATAGCTTCTGGTAAACTTTGTTTCATATCTCGTATTTCATTTGTCTGCTCGTCAAACTTTTGTTCTAATTTTCTTAAAATAGCAGCGAGTTCTTCCATTTTTTAGATGTTAAAACTTGGTAAATATCGTGTTTATTTGTAAATATGAGACTGGCAGACCAGCCTCTTGACAGTGACAGCTTATTCTGCGACTGTGACAAATGACAGCTGACAGCGCTTCAACAAGTTACCTCTAGCGGCGAGTAGCAGGACTAAATTTTAGCCTATCTGTGAAATGTGAATCTGTGGTGGGTACCTATCTGTCTGTATGAACTATTTATGAGCTTTTGGTTTTAGGTTATAAAGAGATGCTCATTTTTTTCTTCTTAGGTATGGTAATCTGGATGGATCTGACCTTATTTTTGGGACCTCGTAGCCTCTTACAACCAGTGAGCTAGGTTCTGCTAAATCAGGTACTTGGGATCGGCGTGGTTTTTTGCAAGATGGCAGTCGGTTTATCACATTGATATTATGGGATTTTTGATTTTACACTATTTCACTGCACTTTCGAGGTTTAAACACTTTCCTTTTTTTGGTATTTTTATCTTGTCTTGATTTATTTCACTTGATGCAGTAATACAAAGTATTTTTGTCGCGATTTACGTTAGGCGTCACTTGCCCGTTGTGTCTCTGGTATTTTTGCACTGATATACTTCACATATACACTGCACTTTATTTATTTCAGGTAATTTATGATTCACTTTTTACTTTTAGTTTGTTATTAGTTGGAATCGCAAGTTTTTAGAATTGTTACGAGCAAAACAATACGGAGCCGATGATAACCGTGGCACTGCAGCGCCCTCTCTTTGTGTAGATACGGCAAATTTATTATGGAGCATTTTACGACGGAACAATGTGTTTTAATTATTAAAACGTTTAACGAAACAATAAAAAGAATGTTTCCCGGTCGATTAATTTGGAGAAACGGTGACATTGATTGGTCCCCAAGATCGCCTGATTTAACAGCTCCTGACTTTTTTCTGTGGGGCTATCTAAAGGGACGTGTCTATGCTAATAGGCCAATGAACCTTCAGCAATTAAATCAAAATATTCGAGACACAGTCACTGGGATAACGTAGGAAATGTGTGAAAATGTGATGAAAAACGCGATGAAAAGGGTTCACATCTGTGATGCTGCTAGAGGTGGACATGTCTGACATTATTTACCATGTGTAACTGCCGGCCCTAAATATTATATTTAACAAGGAATTCTTGATACATTTTATATTTCATAGACTAAAAATACAAAACTAAAGTGTATACCTGTTATTTGGCCACCCTGTATATGTACAATATGAAAAGCAATAAATGAATTGAATTGAATGTATGTATGTTTGTTTAGGTTAAATCTTTCAACTCAATTTTCAACCAGTTATTCTCAATTGATTTAGCTGAAATTTAGTACACTTGTGTAAGTCGAATGAAAATACAATATTATAAATTCTTACTCTAAAACTATGTCTCCATCGCCATCAATTTTTTTTTGGAAATATATTTAATGTACAGACACACTTTTTTACTGTTTTATTAAATGTATAGATATAGATATAGATTTAGACGCACTTTTTATTTAATAGTTGAATTGTTACTTTCAGAGAACCTATCAAGAATATGTATTTGCACAGAAACATCCGTATAATCATCCTCATTTGCTCAGCGTAAGTATTTTACCAAACTTTTATATAGTTTCACTTGTCTCGTTGTCTATCTGTCTGTAATCAAATCTTGCGAGTAAAATTTTACCCACTCCGATTCCGATTGAGCTGAAAGGAGACTGCAACCGTTCCATACATTCGTGGACCCAAGTATTGTACAAATCAAAGTTGCCTTATTTGAAAGGATTCATAATATCAACTAATCAAAAAAAAAATTCGGATAATTAGGCAATTCTGGAATAAAGATATTTGAAATATAGTTGTACGAATGTTGCAATTCACACAGCGATCCATGTTGTCAAAATCCAATTGTTATGCTCTATCAGTAGTCTAAAATACAAAGCCAGGTAATTCACAATTGCAAGATCAGTCTAAAGTCCGTTTTAAACCAAGTCGTGAGAAGAACCTTAAACATTTAAAATATGCGCACTCCTAACGAAAGAAAACTAACGTTTTGACTTTTATCATGTCTTGTCTATGTCAGTTGTCACTTTCATTCTGTGACTAGTGTTACCAACTGAATAATAAATTCTATTTTCTATCGTAACATGATTTTCATATAATTAACGATTTTTTAATACTGAACACTTAAATCAAGTGCACTTTATATCGATTATTTCGTTTTTATAACATATTCTAAGTTTTCTCGTTTTCTGTATTGTAAAATGGAACAATATTTTGTGAGTTTCATTAGAAAAATATAACCGATTTTTTTGTATACCTTTCATTTTGATAACTTTTGGGCCCAAGAGTTCCAATCTCCTTTATTGCGTGACTATGTAATATTATGATGATAGTGGAGCCGATCTAATGATGGAGCTGTAAGGTAGCCATAGGAACATTGTAATGAAACGACGCAACCCCTTTAGAAACCGGTTTCGAACTTTGGTTTCGGAAGTGGCCGAAGGGATCGAATTTGGCTTATCACATTTGTCTTGATAAGTACCAGAGATCGGAATCACGGGTGCTATTGATATAAACTACAAGTATGGATAAGATTAAAATTACCAGGTTTTCTCAAGAATCAGTACCTTAGTAATGGATGTAAATACATTACTCAGATTTCGAATGAAGATTATTCTAATGCTTGTAGTATACACAACCTTTCCCTTTGAATTAATGATGTTATGGACTTTTAGTCATATCCATATTTTTGATAGCAATAGCACCTGTGAGTCCGATCTCTGGTAAGTACTTAGGCCTGACAATAAAAGCTTGAACGAAAAAATGATTTTTTTTCAAAAAACCATACGAAAAAATGTTTTTTTTTTTTCAAAAAACCATTTCATATCTGCTTTAAGGTAGCCAGGCTACATATATGAAACTCCGTACATTCATAGCAAAATTCCTGACTGGAGGAAATATATTCAATGTGTAGACACATTTTTTTTACTATTTTTTTATTTGTATATTTTGAGGACGAGAAATTGCAATGACGCGAATCACAGCTGTCCCGTCCGCAATAGTTTTTTTAGGGTTCCGTACCCAAAGGGTAAAATCGGGACCCTATTACTAAGACTTCGCTGTCTATCCGTCTGTCCATCTGTCTGTCACCAGGCTGTATCTCAAGAACCGCGAAAGCTAGATAGTTGAAATTTATACAAATTATGTATTTCTGCTGCCACTATAACAACAAACGAAAAATAAAATAAAATAAACATTTAAGGGGGGCTCCCATACAACAAACGCGATTTTTTATAGTTAATGGTACGGAACCCTTAGTGCGCGAATCCGATTCGCACTTGGCCGATTATAACTATTTTATTATATGTACGGATTATTGTAATTACAAATCTTCAATTACTTTCTGACACTCATGATCGGCAACTTCGCTCTACCGACATACGACTACATCGTACTAGCTTCATAGAAAACTTTTTTACCTTAAAGGCTTCACGGCTCTGGAATGCTTTACCCGTTGACACCAAGGACATTTCCACAAAAATTTATTTTAAAATAATTTATCCCCTTTCAGTTTTACCATCATCATTCGTTGTTTGTATAATATACAATGCATAAATGTTTACGTATGTTTATAAATATGTATATGTGTACGTATGTTATAAGTGTAGGTCTATGTACCTATTTAGGTTTATTTATTAAGTATCTATGTGTTGTTTTATTAAGGCCCATTTAGACGGTGCAAGTTTCTTGCGTGTTGCATACAATTTTATTGAAGCAATAAATGATTTGTATGGCTGACATTTCGTTTAGACCATGCAAGTTGTCTATTACTGCAATAAAATGGCATGCAACGGGCAAGAAACTTGCACCGTCTAAATGGGCCTTTAAAGTCATTTTGAGCCTACCAAATCTCTGTTTACTCCTATGGTTGACTGAGAGAGAACGCTTTTAGCGTTAAGTCCGTCAATTGTAAACAATTGTAAATTGTGGATCAATAAAGTTTTTTTAAATAAATAAATATTGTATTAAATTGAGCTTTATTTTCAGTGGCCTAACGATTGGGATGGCTTACGCTTTCTCCTGTTCCGCTTGCACCAGGACCCTTCCTTGTAACGTCATTTGCTTGACACTGACCGTAAGTTAAGAGGCTACCTGAATTTTCCGGGGCCTAGTGACATCATTTCTCTATTTTGTCTCATAATTTTTTTTTCCATAATAATCATATGTCCGAATGATGCCTAGCCCTAATATAGTATCGCATAATATCACGTGCCCGAAAGTTGTAATTCCGAAATACAACGCGCTTTAGCTTTTTTGCTATAAATATTATGATCCATAATATTCAAAATGTCTATTCTTTCTTCTTATAATTATGATGTGTCCTAATTTCAAGCATACGATAAATATTAAAAAAACATCTTTGCTTATAACACAGAAAATCTAACGAACCTAACCTACACTCCACGGCAAAGTGGTTTTTATGTCTGTGTTACTCTCGCCTTAAGCTTAAGTCGCTCGCTTGCTTTGCTCGCTCGCTTATTTCTTGGTCACAGGAAACCTAACGAACCTAACCTACACTCCTCGGCAAAGTGATTTTTGTGTCTGTGTTTCTTTCGCCCTAAGCTTTAGTCGCAAAATCAATTATACCTTAATGTTGCCCTGCCCAGGCTTAACAGCTATATAACAAAAAAGTTGCGTTTAATTCCGTCTAGTATTTCCGGAGATTAGTGTTTACAAACAGATTTTTTTTTAATTCTTACTCTGTTACTATTTCCGCATCGCCCCTAATTTTTTATTGGAAATATATTTAATGTACAGAAACATTTGTTACTGTTTTATTACACGTATAGGTATAATTTTATTTCTTATATCCCAGACCAATATGACGTGGTAATGATTACGTTTGAAATTTTCAGGTTATTGGATTCAGTGGGACATGCGCCTGGTTAACTATCAGATTTAATATTCAAACTATAATTCTAGCAATTATCACTACTACTGTTATCGTTTTGCTATGTCTCGGACTTGCTTGTACAAGTGTAAGTAAATAATACAATACAAAAAACTTTATTGCACCAAAAGACATTTACAATTTTTACACTTATGAAATAACATCATGTAATGAGGTACAAGAGGCGGCCTATTGCCGAAAGAATAAGAAGAAATAAATAAATAAGTATATAGGACAAATCACACTGATTTAGCTAGCCCCAAAGCTGGCATGAAGCAACAACTTAGGTATGATAACTTATTCATAGTCATATGGATCTTCATCAGGTCTTTTTAGTCTCCACTACAGGAGCCCAACCCTCCTTGTACTTGGCCAGACTTGGCCAGGGCAGCCAGAGGATTCGGCCTACACTCTCTAGTCAGACGGGTTGGAGAGGTCCTATTGATGTTTATAAGCCTTGTTTAGCGTTTTTTATTAGTCGCCTTCTACGACATCCACGGGAAGACTTAGAGTGGTCTTATTATACTCTGCCAGAAATCACACGGCTCATAGACATAATGTTAAATTGATGAAATAATTAACGCTACAGATAAGAGGTATGGACCGTCGCGTCGCTTAGCATCTGTAAGGTACAATTTGGCTCTTTCAGTGTACGCTAGATTAATAAGTTGAAATTCATGTGCGTGGCGTGCAAACTAAATGGTATTTTACGTATGTATTATACGGATGTGTTATACGGCTTGTACGCTGTAACTGGGTTTATTTTAGCTAATTTCCCACCTAAGTGTGATCTTCTGTTATTGTCTTGTCTTATGTACTTTTACGTATTCTGTGTCCAAAGTAATTTTAAACTTTCAAAGTCAAAATAAACATTTTTTATTTCATGAACGAAAAATTTATTGAAATCCAGTATTTTTTAAATATTATTTTAATGCAAAAGCTAAAAGCTACTGGCGTTTCGGAACGACCACTGCTGGGAAGATTACACCGAAAGAAACCCAGTTCAGTATTGGTCCAACTACTGTTATGTACTACCTCAACATTAACTGGATTTAGTTTATAGTTTTTTTAAACTTGTACATCTTGTTTACAGTTTGACTTCACGAAATTTCTTCTGATAGTTATGGTCGCAATGGCTTCGCTATGTGTGATATCGTTGAGTGTTTTTTTATACTCCTACATAACTAAAACAAGGTTAAAGCCCTTGCATATAGCTCTGCTCATCATTGGTACTATAATCCATTCTGTTGTAAGTACATTAATAAATAAATAATAAAAATAAATATATAGGGACAAATTATACTGATTGAGCTAGCCCCAAAGTAAGTTCGAAACTTGTGTTTTGGGATACTACTCAACGATACTATATTTTATAACAAATACATATTATAGATTTACATCCAAGACCCAGGACAATTTGAAAAAGGCCATTTTCCAACTTGCCCTGACCGGGGATCGAACCCGGGACCTCTGGGTGACGGACTAGCATGGTGACCACTACGCCATGGAGGTCGTCATTTTTCAAATTGTCATCATTGTTAGGCCATTTTACAAGTTTTTATTTAGTTTCATGTCTGTCTTTCGGTCAGTTTATCTGTATCAAATCTTGCAAGTTAAAATTGACCTACTTTCCGGCTTCCGAATAAGCTAAAATTTTGCACGTATGCGTATATCACGTAACAGTGCAATATTATGATGACTGGAGCTGATCTGATGACGGAGACGGAACGTGGCCATAGAAACTCTTTAACCCTTTCACCGTGAGACTTTATATCAGTTGTCGTGCCCCCAGCGCGAGACATGGTAAATCTAACATACCTATCTACAACCAAAAACGGATATGGATACGTAAGTTATGTGCCATACGAGCATTTTTTTTTGTCGCAAATATGCGACCTTCGCGGAATGGGCCCGACGCTCGCGGTTAAAAGGTTAATGAAACGACGCAAACCTATCGAATTTCAGCTCGTTTAATTCGTCTTGACAGTGCTTCGTAAACTTTAAATTTTTCTGTTTTAGATAAAAGCTTGTTTTAAAAATACATTACATTTTCAGATGTTGATAATTGAATTACAAATGGTGCTGGGTGGCAAAACTGTAGAACTGTCCACAGATGACTATTCTTTGGGAGCGTTCATGATTTATACGTCCGTTATCACTATATTCATGAAAATGATGCAGCTGATGGGCATGATCGAAGATTGAGCAAACCTTGGAAATGTTACTGGAACTATTTTAAGCTCGGATTTAAGACATGAACTTTGAAGGGTATAATGATATATCTAATCATGAAAATTGCAACACCAAGGGCAGGCAAACACAAGACTCAGATCATAGAATTCAAAATATAGGGTCTAACAAAATATACTGAAACTATTCTATTCGGAATATGATACTGAACAAATTTTCTCAAGGAACATACATCTAGTTTGTATGAAAAGCAAAGAATCCCACGCAAGCTGATCAGTTGTTCCAAGTTTGTATGGAAAGCAAAGAATTATTTTCATATTTCGATATATGTTCCTCAAGAAAAGTTGTTCAGTATCATGGGCTGAATTCACCCTTGAAATAGTTTCAGTATATTTTGTTAGACGATACAACGTGGAAGGGAACCATAAAAATCAAACCACAAGCTGTAATAGATCACTATTATAATTATAATAATAATTCCGACATTCCCATACAAATTGCCCGGGTGGCTGCACACTTTTATATGGAAATGCTGAATTTTTATTTTAGTTTTTGAATGTTATTTTAATTTCATTATACGATAGTGATCTAGTATGGCCCGAGGTTTGATTTATTACGGGTATGTCCCTTCCACTTTGTGTGTTTCCTGAGGCTTTAATTATAACCACCCGGAGGCGTGAATGCAGTTTTACATCTTCCCTGATCAAAAAAGTGCTTATTGCTCGCGCAGCGGACCCAAAATGTCTATTGTTATCCTGCAATTTCTTTTTCATGTACAATTGGGTCTGCCGATCTGTCAGTCTAAATGGAAGGAAATTTCTTTACCATATGGCACGGTATTTTCGTGGTTTGTTAATTTTCATGTTTAAAGTTAAATTGTGTTGTTTGTGAACTGATATTAATATATAAAAAAAATCTGAAATTTTTGTTGTTTTATTTAGTTTTGTACACAACGAGGTAAAAGTAGGGGTGCAATGAAAAAAGTAAGTTTGTGTTATTTTTGAGATACTTACGTGGCACCGACAAGTACCTATATATATAAGGTCTGACAAAATATATAAAACTATTTTAAGGCTGAATTCAATCCATGATACTGAACAACTTTCCCCAAGGAACACGTATCGAAATATGAAAAGTAATTTTTGGCCTCCCAAAAAAATTGACCGATCAACTGATCCGAGTTTGTATGAAAATCCATAAATTATTTTTCATATTGCGACACATATTTCTTGGGGAAAGTTGTTTACTACCACGGACTGAATTCACCCTTAAAATAGGTTCAGTATATTTTTTTAATAATAATATAATAAATAGAGACAAATTACACTAATTAAACTAGCCCCAAAGTAAGTTCGAGACTTGTGTTATGGGATACTAACTCAACGATACTATATTTTATAACAAATACATATATAGATAAACATCCAAGACCCAGGACTTATATTTGTTTATAGTTTTGATTCAAGCTTTTAAGTTGGATTGAAACCTTATCCCGGAAATCGATTGAGGCAGAGACTTTTGAGGTAATACCTAATGGTAATAAAGTGGAGTAGATACTTTAATGTGTATCAATGACCTATAATATGAACATAAAAACATACAAAGTCTTGCAATAACGAATGATAATAATATGTGCCATGTCGTTGGGTAGATGTAGGTGTCCATTAGGTAGCGTTGTGGTTGGGAGTGGTGATGGAAACACGAGAGCCGTTGATTGTATTTATTCCATCTTCTTAAACCTACTCCTTACATAGTGACGACTCTCACTCTATTGAATATAGGTAACTACAACTTGTATACTAAATTAGAGTAACTATTACTGACGTAAACAGGATATTATTGAAATCGCGCGTAGCTTACAAAAGCACGTAACTTATAATAAGCATGTATATGCATATTATCAGGTTACTACAGTCTTATTTACAATAATGGTAATACTTTGACCCATTTTTAAGACGAAACCTCATAAAAACAACTTGTGCTATCAACTGCTCCATAAAAATTGGCCTAAAATGTTTGAAACCATAATGATGCGATTTTATTAGTAGGTCAGAGGTTACTCGGTAATGTATTTTATTATGTTGTGAACTGAGGGAACATTATTCATGTAGGCTGAACGGCCGATGCAATGTTGCAGGCAAGTCGTGAAATCCTTTTCGGAGTCAAATGACCAAGTTTTAAAATTGACCAAAGTACCTAACAATAAGACCAAATTTGCAAAATTACCAATCCATAGTTTAGAATTGACCAAAGTAACAAAAAGACCAAAGTTGCAAAATGACCTATCTATAGTTGAAAATTGACTAAAGTAACATCAAACGTTTTAAAGTTAAATAGGTACTGACGAGCGGGAAAGGAAAAGAGTCTACCTGGCCATACGAGTGATGAAAGGACTAGACTGGCTTCTTTCCCTGTGCTCGAACAGTCTTCGAAGGGGGTTGGTCACAAGCACTCACTGACACGAATAACACTTTCTCACTTTCGTCTTTACACAGTTTATTAAATTTTTATCAGAGCGCGTCCGTACGGATATTACATTTTGCGGCCATTCACAGAGCAAAGAGTAGAAGGAAGGAGACGGAGAGGGGGGCGGGGGGAATCAGTTGATTCGTAGTTGGTTAATTGATAAAAGAGTGTAGCCAATGCGTGTGTTGAATATGTATATGAACTGAGCGGGTGTTTTAAATTAAACTAATAAAATAAATAAATAAAACATTTGGCGAAGACACGTACTTAGATCAGAAAAAGACTCCTTTTTCTGGGTTAAAAAGGGGAGCCAGATCTACATATTTTACAAGCTTTTATTAACCGGAAAGACCTGGACGACATTAATAAATGTCCACGTTGTCTGGTATTGGCGGTAATGGAACGGTTAAGTTTCACTGTCCCGTTGTCTTAGGTTTCAGTTGTGTGTGCGTTGATTAGTCAGTCAATTAATACATAGTGTAAGGGACATTCCCTAAATAAATCGAAGCACGGGCGAGATAAAATTGATCATTATAGTATAAAATTAAAATAAAAGTCAAAATACCATGAAAAAAATCCACATTCTCATACAAATTGGCACTTTTGCATGGAAATGCTGTTGTTTTGTTTTTTATTTTAGTTTTATTTTACTTAATGATCTAGTTTAGTCCGTGGTTCCATTTATTACGGGTATGTCCCTTCCACGTTGTATATGTGCTTAGTTATAGTTATATACGTCAGTCAGTTTCTTTTATATTTACCTACGAAGGGACATACACTTAATAAATCGAACTACAGGCTATACAATAATACTGTAGTATATTGATAAGAACAGTCAAAAACAAAAAAAAATGTCGTCATACCCATAAAAATTGCCCGACCGGCAAACTTAAAAACAAAAATGTCGATTTAAAAAAAAATATTGACTGTTGTTTAATTTTTTTTATACTATAGTAAGTATAGCCCGTGGTTCGATTTAATACGGGTACGTCTCTTCCACATATAAAAGAAAAAATAATAATCTTCCTAGATTATACTTTCATTTACCGCATTAATCAAAAGACCGGACCAAGCGCCGACTAATAGTTTCCAGGAAAACCGGTAATTGTGTTTCTTTCGCAATTAACTGTAAAAAACGTAAAAGCTTTTCCGTTGTTCGTGATTCCCACACCCGTTTGTCTAGCAAATCTAATCCTACTTCCTACTGTACTGCGAAAGTAAGTTTGTATATTTTAATATTTATTTTAATCATAATTAAGCTTTTAACAATATGTTAGCAATCCTACTTCCTATCCTACTAATATTATAAATGCGAAAGTGAGTTTGTATATTTGTTTGTTTGTTACCTCTTCACGCTTAAACTACTGAACCGATTTGGATGATATTTGGTATGGAGATAGTTTGAGACTCTGAAAAGGACAAAGGGTAATCTTTATCCCAAAATTTCGACGGGGAGCGAAGCCCGCGGGTACGGCTAGTCTGTCATTAAACAAAATTAAGAAAGCTGGTTTTTGATTTGATGACAAAGTATATAACTACTGAATTTTTTGTTGCATGTATTGCTTGCGTGGATCCGATTATGAAGTTCTATGATCTAAGAGCGTCATTTTACTGTGATTCTATGAATGGGGCCACGGGCGAATTTATTTTTGATCGCGTACGGTTTACTTAAGAAACTTGAGTTACTTAAGATCGATTTTTGATCGCGTATGGTTTACTTGAGAAACTTGAGATACTTAAGAGATAATTTCCTTAAAGAGAGACACTAGAGAAGTGATTTAAGTTTGTGTTTGGTGTGCAAAAATAGTTCGTATTTTCATAGGTCTAGTGTATTAGTGTGTAAATTGTGTTTGACGTGTACTATTGAGTGTGTTCATTTATTTATTATTATAAATCCTTTAGGTCGCAAAATTGTATATGGTATGTAATTAAATGACAATTTGCAAATTTTTAACTTACACCCGTTGGTAGGCTGAAGAAGAATAACTCTAAATAGAAATTGATAACTTCTAAACAAATGAGAAGATCAATTTTATTATGGTTTGATTGGTTTCATGTAGCAACGATGTCGATTAAAAGGTATTATAGATTTGTTGTTATTGTACTATTAGAGAATACAATTACATATACAATAACAACAGAGTAAATTGACAACAGCGGACTTATCCCACGATGGAATCTCTTCCAGTCAACTCTGACGAATAAGAAGATGGGACAAGTTTTTGAAGTGAAAACTTCTTTAGCGGCGTTGTGCACTTTTTTTGGAATGGGTAAAAAATGTTAAACTCGCGTCAGGACACGTGACCTGATCGAAAATTCGTAAGACGGCGCAGGGCGCTTGCGCGAATGTTCGTGTGTGTTTATGTTACAGCGTGCTACGCGCATCCATGGATGGTGACAGCTGATGGCTCGACCGTCAGTGTAGTGGCCATACTGCTTTGTATTTGAAAATGATTTTGTTGAAAATGAATTTGGTCATGCTTGTGACATTTGTGACAGACTGTAGTTCAGAAAAGATTTGAAATATTTTATACTGATAATTAAAGCAATTCGTGCAAAATTATTCCCTAACCATTCCAAAATATCAATAAAAACTTTTAAAAAATAATAATAACCGACTTCAAATCGAAATGCACTAAAAAGCAAAAAATAATAATTATTTATATCAGATGACCCTGAAGTTCTGGGTAAAAAATCTCTATAATACTCATTATTTATTTGGAGTCGGTGCCAATCTAAGTACCTATTTAACATTGAAATCATTCTTGAAGTACTTTAGAATACGCCACGGGAATCGAAATAATGTGAAAAAACACATTTTATCTGCAAATAATATTACATTATTAGGTAATTATTAATTTAAAATTGCCTAAGCCTCAACAACTCAAAAAAGAGCAAAGAACACTCTCGATTGAATTACTTTTGTAACAAGAAAAAATCAAATCCTTCTATACCCTTCTTGTGAGTAATTGTCCTATCTTCTTATTCGCCGGTTGACTGGAAGAGATTCCATTATGGGATAAGTCCGCCGTTGTCAATTAATTTTATTGATTTTGTGTGTAATTGTGTTTTTTCGTAGTACAATAAAGTTATTACAAAAAAACCAACAAACAAACAAACAAATTCGGTTCATCGATTTGGGAGCTACGGAGCTACGACGTGGTATTACTCGTACATGAACTCTGAGGCAGGAAGATTGGCACCGACTCCAAATAAATAATGAGTATTATAGAGATTTTTTACCCAGAACTTCAGGGTCATCTGATATAAATAATTATTATTTTTTGCTTTTTAGTGCATTTCGATTTGAAGTCGGTTATTATTTTTTTTAAAAAGTTTTTATTTCACATCTTTTAGCAGGCAGAGAACTAAGCTCATTGCATTTATTTATTGTATACTGAATGTTTTTTTCTGGAAATAATAAATAAATAGTTATCAAACTAGCCCGAATGGCCCGATCGGATCGCTCGACAAATTTCAACCTTAATAATATTAACATTTAAGCAGAGTTCATTTAAGCGGACTGGGTGGGAAAAATCACTTTTCAAAATTTAATTGACTTTAGGGTTACTTCAATTAAGTATTTATTTAATAAATAAACAGGCAATAACATAAGCTGGGATTACCTCCAAGCGGTGAAGGTCTTAACAGTTTCACTTGTTAACTGGCTAAAACTCCCATACAAAAAAGTATACGCCTTCGGGCTTATGTTGTTGTCTTTCTTGTTATTCTTTTATTTTCACAGACAGAAAAATTAACATGACTACGTATTGTGATCTGATGATTTTTCTGTTCCATGCGCTTGAACCAACGGATTTATGACATAACATATTGCTCTAGTGGGCCGTATGCTAGTTTCCCTCTTGGCATCGTGGACGGCTGTGTTACCTTGTCACAAGATGCCACAAATATATCTGCAGTAGGTATATATTTAAAAAAAAACACAAATCATAAACTTCGCACTTTTTACAAGTGCTTGTTGTTTTTATTTCCGGAGTTTTATTCTCCAGATCCAAAACCCTTCATCAGATCTTCATTCAAATTATACTACATGAAATCATTAGACGGAAAGTGATATTAGCATACAAATGAAGGTATTATTAATATTTGAGCTGCAGTTGTCTGTTGAGGAACTTCGGTCTCCAGCTCAAAGATCTTTCCTCCGATCTTAAAAAAAATTACATGGGACCAACCTTGCAATGCATTCTTTAAAAGGACACATATATTTTTTAAATCTGTTCATATTTGACGGAGTTATGAGGTAACATACACAAATATTTGAGCAGCAGTTGTCTGTTAATAAGGAATTTCGGTCTCCAGGTCCAAGACCTTTTCTCCGATCTTAAAAAAAATTACATGGGACCAACCTTGCAAAGCATTCTTTAAAAGGACACATATATTTTTTAAATCTGTTCGTATTTGACGTAGTTATGAGGTAACATACACAAATATTTGAGCAGCAGTTGTCTTTTTTGAGGTATTTCGGTCTCCAGTTCCAAGACCTTTGTCCGATCTTAAAAAAAATTACATGGGACCAACCTTGCACTGCATTCTTTAAAACAAAACATATATTTTTTAAATCGGTTCATATTTGACGGAGTTATGAGGTAACATACACAAATATTTGAGCAGCAGTTGTCTTTTTTGAGGTATTTCGGTCTCCAGCTCCAAGACCTTTGTCCGATCTTAAAAAAATTTACATGGGACCAACCTTGCAATGCATTCTTTAAAACAAAACATATATTTTTTAAATCGGTTCATATTTGACGGAGTTATGAGGTAACATACATAAAACATATATACACGTCGAATTGATAACCTCCTCCTTTTTTTGAAGTCGGTTGAAAATGCACAACGTTAATATTCAAGATTTCACTTCTGCCGGCACTCCCAGAGTGCAACCCGTCGTTTTTTTTACAGGTTTTATACCCAAAGGTGAGTAGGTGTGGAATCGTTCGATTCATCTAATTTACCGTTTCTTTTCGTTCGGTAGTGCATCCACGGAATTCCTCGGAAATCGTAATTATAATGATTCGTTCAATTTACTTCCAATTACAGGGTAAGCTTACCTTAACTCGCATAAGGCTGAATATTGGAGCACCATGCTATCATGTTGTTAGTTAAAAGCTAAATAATTTTTCAAAACTAAAATCCGACTCCACTCCCATACTATAAAATTTCTAAGGGACTACTTCCAAATCGGTCTAGGCGTTTCCGAATAATCAATGAACGATCGCGGTGAATTGATAACCTACTCCTTTTTTTAAGTCAGTTAAAAACAGTTAAACTTTAAAAGAGTTGGCTATAGTTTTAAAAGCAGCAGCCTACCTTACTTATATTATTATATCATGCTGACTTCAACCTAAAGAATAAATTAATTTAAATTAATTTGTAGCTTATGCGGCTAACATATGGTGTGTATAGGTAGGTTACGGGTACCTACAGGAGATAAATGATAAGGCGTGTTCGATGCTCCAAAGTAGAATTTCGAATGAATAATTTATTTACAACCGAATGTTACGGGCCTTAATAAATAATAATTAATTAAATTATCATTAGACATATCTAGTAATTGTAATGTAATTAGATAATTAGTGATTAGTTCTTTAGTCTTACAAGACTCAGGGGCGGCCCTTATTAGCTCACCCAATTAGTTTTGACGTTTCGGGTTTATATATAATCGTTAGACACAAACAGATAGCCAAATACGGTTGTGTTCTCGTTCCTGTCTTGTGTTTGGCTGGCGCGGCGCACGACGCTTCCTGTGTCTCGATTTTATTCCCATATTTGGTCATGGCTGACGGCGCGGGCGAATGCTAGTGTTTGTAGCTACCCGATGTGTGCTGTAGTGGGGCTACAAATTAAATCTTCAAGTTTTACAAACGGTCACCGCCCGACGTTAACCCTGATTGGGAATGCAGTACACGGGATGTTTATGCTTAGTATACATAATACCTCCATACAACCTTACCCATTTTCTAAACTGGACATGTTATTTAGCCCACCCCAACAGCCTCACGAAAAACCGCGGGCTGCTTGCCGCCCGCGCAGCGCCCGAAAAGCTAGTATTTTGTTAAACCTTATATTTGTTTATAGTTTTGATTCAAGCTTTTAAGTTGGATTGAAACTTTATCCCGGAATTTGATTGGCAGAGACTTTTGAGATAATACCTAATGCTAATAGAGTGGAGTAGATTCTTTAATGTAAATCAATGACCTATAATATGAACATAAACACATACAAAGTCTTGCAATAACATAGATGTTGGTGTCAATTAGGTAGCGTTGTGGTTGGGAGTGGTGATGGAAACACGAGGGCCGTTGATTGTATTTATTCCATCTTCTTAAACCTACTCCTTACATAGTGACGACTCTCACTCTATTGAATATAGGTAACTACAACTTGTATACTAAATTGCAGTAACTATTACTGACGTAAACAGGATATTATTGAAATCGCGCGTAGCTTACAAAAGCACGTAACTTATAATAAGCATGTATATGCATATTATCAGGTTACTACAGTCTTATTTACAATAATGGTAATACTTTGACCCATTTTTAAGACGAAACCTCATAAAAACAACTTGTGCTATCAACTGCTCCATAAAAATTGGCCTAAAATGTTTGAAACCATAATGATGCGATTTTATTAGTAGGTCAGAGGTTACTCGGTAATGTATTTTATTATGTTGTGAACTGAGGAACATTATTCATGTAGGCTGAACGGCCGATGCAATGTTGCAGGCAAGTCGTGAAATCCCTTTCGGAGTCAAATGACCAAGTTTTAAAATTGACCAAAGTAACAATAAGACCAAATTTGCAAAATTACCAATCCATAGTTTAGAATTGACCAAAGTAACAAAAAGACCAAAGTTGCAAAATGACCTATCTATAGTTGAAAATGAACTAAAGTAACATCAAACGTTTTAAAGTTAAATAGGTACTGACGAGCGGGAAAGGAAAAGAGTCTACCTGGCCATACGAGTGATGAAAGGACTAGACTGGCTTCTTTCCCTGTGCTCGAACAGTCTTCGAAGGGGGTTGGTCACAAGCACTTACTGACACGATAACACTTTCTCACTTTCGTCTTTACACAGTTTATTAAATTTTTATCGGAGCGCGTCCGGATATTACATTTTGCGGCCATCTTTTCACTGAGCAAAGAGTAGAAGGAAAGAGAAGGAGGGGGCGGGGGGAATCAGTTGATTCGTAGTTCGTTAATTGATAAAAGAGAGTGTAGTGTACCTAATGCGTGTGTTGAATATGTATATGAAATGAGCGGGTGTTTTAAATTAAACTAATTAAATAAATAAATAAAACATTTGGCGAAGACACGTACTTAGATCAGAAAAAGACTCCTTTTTCTGGGTTAAAAAGGGGAGCCAGATCTACATATTTTACAAGCTTTTATTAACCGGAAAGACCTGGACGACATTAATAAATGTCCACGTTCATTGTCTTACTATTGTGTCTGGTATTGGCGGTAACGGAACGGTTAAGTTTCACTGTCCCGTTGTCTTAGGTTTCAGTTGTGTGTGCGTTGATTAGTCAGTCAATTAATACATAGTGTAAGGGACATTCCCTAAATAAATCGAAGCACGGGCGAGATAAAATTGATCATTATAGTATAAAATTAAAATAAAAGTCAAAATACCATGAAAAAATCCACATAATCATACAAATTGTCACTTTTGCATGGAAATGCTGTTGTTTTGTTTTTTATTTTAGTTTTATTTTACTATAGTGATCTAGTTTAGTCCGTGGTTCCATTTATTACGGGAATGTCCCTTCCACGTTATATATGTACTTAGTTATATACGTCAGTCAGTCAGTTTCTTTTATATTTACCTACGAAGGGACATACACTTAATAAATCGAACCACAGGCTATACAATTAATATATATAATACAACAAGTAGTATATTGATAAGAACAGTCAAAAACAAAAAAAAATGTCGTCATACCCATAAAAATTGCCCGACCGGCAAACTTTGAAATGAAAATGTCGATTTAAAAAAAAAATTGACTGTTGTTTGATTTTTTTATACTATAGTAAGTATAGCCCGTGGTTCGATTTAATACGGGTACGTCTCTTCCACATATAAAAGAAAAAATAATAATCTTCATAGCTTATACTTTCATTTACCGCATTAATCAAAAGACCGGACCAAGCGCCGACTAATAGTTTCCAGGAAAACCGGTAATTGTGTTTCTTTCGCAATTAACTGTAAAAAACGTAAAAGCTTTTCCGTTGTTCGTGACTCCCACACCCGTTTGTCTAGCAAATCTAATCCTACTTCCTACTGTACTGCGAAAGTAAGTTTGTATATTTTAATATTTATTTTAATCATAATTAAGCTTTTAACAATATGTTAGCAATCCTACTTCCTATCCTACTAATATTATAAATGCGAAAGTGAGTTTGTATATTTGTTTGTTTGTTACCTCTTCACGCTTAAACTACTGAACCGATTTGGATGATATTTGGTATGGAGATAGTTTGAGACTCTGAAAAGGACAAAGGGTAATCTTTATCCCAAAATTTCGACGGGGAGCGAAGCCCGCGGGTACGGCTAGTCTGTCATTAAACAAAATTAAGAAAGCTGGTTTTTGATTTGATGACAAAGTATATAACTACTGAATTTTTTGTTGCATGTATTGCTTGCGTGGATCCGATTATGAAGTTCTATGATCTAAGAGCGTCATTTTACTGTGATTCTATGAATGGGGCCACGGGCGAATTTATTTTTGATCGCGTACGGTTTACTTAAGAAACTTGAGTTACTTAAGATCGATTTTTGATCGCGTATGGTTTACTTGAGAAACTTGAGATACTTAAGAGATAATTTCCTTAAAGAGAGACACTAGAGAAGTGATTTAAGTTTGTGTTTGGTGTGCAAAAATAGTTCGTATTTTCATAGGTCTAGTGTATTAGTGTGTAAATTGTGTTTGACGTGTACTATTGAGTGTGTTCATTTATTTATTATTATAAATCCTTTAGGTCGCAAAATTGTATATGGTATGTAATTAAATGACAATTTGCAAATTTTTAACTTACACCCGTTGGTAGGCTGAAGAAGAATAACTCTAAATAGAAATTGATAACTTCTAAACAAATGAGAAGATCAATTTTATTATGGTTTGATTGGTTTCATGTAGCAACGATGTCGATTAAAAGGTATTATAGATTTGTTGTTATTGTACTATTAGAGAATACAATTACATATACAATAACAACAGAGTAAATTGACAACAGCGGACTTATCCCACGATGGAATCTCTTCCAGTCAACTCTGACGAATAAGAAGATGGGACAAGTTTTTGAAGTGAAAACTTCTTTAGCGGCGTTGTGCACTTTTTTTGGAATGGGTAAAAAATGTTAAACTCGCGTCAGGACACGTGACCTGATCGAAAATTCGTAAGACGGCGCAGGGCGCTTGCGCGAATGTTCGTGTGTGTTTATGTTACAGCGTGCTACGCGCATCCATGGATGGTGACAGCTGATGGCTCGACCGTCAGTGTAGTGGCCATACTGCTTTGTATTTGAAAATGATTTTGTTGAAAATGAATTTGGTCATGCTTGTGACATTTGTGACAGACTGTAGTTCAGAAAAGATTTGAAATATTTTATACTGATAATTAAAGCAATTCGTGCAAAATTATTCCCTAACCATTCCAAAATATCAATAAAAACTTTTAAAAAATAATAATAACCGACTTCAAATCGAAATGCACTAAAAAGCAAAAAATAATAATTATTTATATCAGATGACCCTGAAGTTCTGGGTAAAAAATCTCTATAATACTCATTATTTATTTGGAGTCGGTGCCAATCTAAGTACCTATTTAACATTGAAATCATTCTTGAAGTACTTTAGAATACGCCACGGGAATCGAAATAATGTGAAAAAACACATTTTATCTGCAAATAATATTACATTATTAGGTAATTATTAATTTAAAATTGCCTAAGCCTCAACAACTCAAAAAAGAGCAAAGAACACTCTCGATTGAATTACTTTTGTAACAAGAAAAAATCAAATCCTTCTATACCCTTCTTGTGAGTAATTGTCCTATCTTCTTATTCGCCGGTTGACTGGAAGAGATTCCATTATGGGATAAGTCCGCCGTTGTCAATTAATTTTATTGATTTTGTGTGTAATTGTGTTTTTTCGTAGTACAATAAAGTTATTACAAAAAAACCAACAAACAAACAAACAAATTCGGTTCATCGATTTGGGAGCTACGGAGCTACGACGTGGTATTACTCGTACATGAACTCTGAGGCAGGAAGATTGGCACCGACTCCAAATAAATAATGAGTATTATAGAGATTTTTTACCCAGAACTTCAGGGTCATCTGATATAAATAATTATTATTTTTTGCTTTTTAGTGCATTTCGATTTGAAGTCGGTTATTATTTTTTTTAAAAAGTTTTTATTTCACATCTTTTAGCAGGCAGAGAACTAAGCTCATTGCATTTATTTATTGTATACTGAATGTTTTTTTCTGGAAATAATAAATAAATAGTTATCAAACTAGCCCGAATGGCCCGATCGGATCGCTCGACAAATTTCAACCTTAATAATATTAACATTTAAGCAGAGTTCATTTAAGCGGACTGGGTGGGAAAAATCACTTTTCAAAATTTAATTGACTTTAGGGTTACTTCAATTAAGTATTTATTTAATAAATAAATAGGCAATAACATAAGCTGGGATTACCTCCAAGCGGTGAAGGTCTTAACAGTTTCACTTGTTAACTGGCTAAAACTCCCATACAAAAAAGTATACGCCTTCGGGCTTATGTTGTTGTCTTTCTTGTTATTCTTTTATTTTCACAGACAGAAAAATTAACATGACTACGTATTGTGATCTGATGATTTTTCTGTTCCATGCGCTTGAACCAACGGATTTATGACATAACATATTGCTCTAGTGGGCCGTATGCTAGTTTCCCTCTTGGCATCGTGGACGGCTGTGTTACCTTGTCACAAGATGCCACAAATATATCTGCAGTAGGTATATATTTAAAAAAAAACACAAATCATAAACTTCGCACTTTTTACAAGTGCTTGTTGTTTTTATTTCCGGAGTTTTATTCTCCAGATCCAAAACCCTTCATCAGATCTTCATTCAAATTATACTACATGAAATCATTAGACGGAAAGTGATATTAGCATACAAATGAAGGTATTATTAATATTTGAGCTGCAGTTGTCTGTTGAGGAACTTCGGTCTCCAGCTCAAAGATCTTTCCTCCGATCTTAAAAAAAATTACATGGGACCAACCTTGCAATGCATTCTTTAAAAGGACACATATATTTTTTAAATCTGTTCATATTTGACGGAGTTATGAGGTAACATACACAAATATTTGAGCAGCAGTTGTCTGTTAATAAGGAATTTCGGTCTCCAGGTCCAAGACCTTTTCTCCGATCTTAAAAAAAATTACATGGGACCAACCTTGCAAAGCATTCTTTAAAAGGACACATATATTTTTTAAATCTGTTCGTATTTGACGTAGTTATGAGGTAACATACACAAATATTTGAGCAGCAGTTGTCTTTTTTGAGGTATTTCGGTCTCCAGTTCCAAGACCTTTGTCCGATCTTAAAAAAAATTACATGGGACCAACCTTGCACTGCATTCTTTAAAACAAAACATATATTTTTTAAATCGGTTCATATTTGACGGAGTTATGAGGTAACATACACAAATATTTGAGCAGCAGTTGTCTTTTTTGAGGTATTTCGGTCTCCAGCTCCAAGACCTTTGTCCGATCTTAAAAAAATTTACATGGGACCAACCTTGCAATGCATTCTTTAAAACAAAACATATATTTTTTAAATCGGTTCATATTTGACGGAGTTATGAGGTAACATACATAAAACATATATACACGTCGAATTGATAACCTCCTCCTTTTTTTGAAGTCGGTTGAAAATGCACAACGTTAATATTCAAGATTTCACTTCTGCCGGCACTCCCAGAGTGCAACCCGTCGTTTTTTTTACAGGTTTTATACCCAAAGGTGAGTAGGTGTGGAATCGTTCGATTCATCTAATTTACCGTTTCTTTTCGTTCGGTAGTGCATCCACGGAATTCCTCGGAAATCGTAATTATAATGATTCGTTCAATTTACTTCCAATTACAGGGTAAGCTTACCTTAACTCGCATAAGGCTGAATATTGGAGCACCATGCTATCATGTTGTTAGTTAAAAGCTAAATAATTTTTCAAAACTAAAATCCGACTCCACTCCCATACTATAAAATTTCTAAGGGACTACTTCCAAATCGGTCTAGGCGTTTCCGAATAATCAATGAACGATCGCGGTGAATTGATAACCTACTCCTTTTTTTAAGTCAGTTAAAAACAGTTAAACTTTAAAAGAGTTGGCTATAGTTTTAAAAGCAGCAGCCTACCTTACTTATATTATTATATCATGCTGACTTCAACCTAAAGAATAAATTAATTTAAATTAATTTGTAGCTTATGCGGCTAACATATGGTGTGTATAGGTAGGTTACGGGTACCTACAGGAGATAAATGATAAGGCGTGTTCGATGCTCCAAAGTAGAATTTCGAATGAATAATTTATTTACAACCGAATGTTACGGGCCTTAATAAATAATAATTAATTAAATTATCATTAGACATATCTAGTAATTGTAATGTAATTAGATAATTAGTGATTAGTTCTTTAGTCTTACAAGACTCAGGGGCGGCCCTTATTAGCTCACCCAATTAGTTTTGACGTTTCGGGTTTATATATAATCGTTAGACACAAACAGATAGCCAAATACGGTTGTGTTCTCGTTCCTGTCTTGTGTTTGGCTGGCGCGGCGCACGACGCTTCCTGTGTCTCGATTTTATTCCCATATTTGGTCATGGCTGACGGCGCGGGCGAATGCTAGTGTTTGTAGCTACCCGATGTGTGCTGTAGTGGGGCTACAAATTAAATCTTCAAGTTTTACAAACGGTCACCGCCCGACGTTAACCCTGATTGGGAATGCAGTACACGGGATGTTTATGCTTAGTATACATAATACCTCCATACAACCTTACCCATTTTCTAAACTGGACATGTTATTTAGCCCACCCCAACAGCCTCACGAAAAACCGCGGGCTGCTTGCCGCCCGCGCAGCGCCCGAAAAGCTAGTATTTTGTTAAACCTTATATTTGTTTATAGTTTTGATTCAAGCTTTTAAGTTGGATTGAAACTTTATCCCGGAATTTGATTGGCAGAGACTTTTGAGATAATACCTAATGCTAATAGAGTGGAGTAGATTCTTTAATGTAAATCAATGACCTATAATATGAACATAAACACATACAAAGTCTTGCAATAACATAGATGTTGGTGTCAATTAGGTAGCGTTGTGGTTGGGAGTGGTGATGGAAACACGAGGGCCGTTGATTGTATTTATTCCATCTTCTTAAACCTACTCCTTACATAGTGACGACTCTCACTCTATTGAATATAGGTAACTACAACTTGTATACTAAATTGCAGTAACTATTACTGACGTAAACAGGATATTATTGAAATCGCGCGTAGCTTACAAAAGCACGTAACTTATAATAAGCATGTATATGCATATTATCAGGTTACTACAGTCTTATTTACAATAATGGTAATACTTTGACCCATTTTTAAGACGAAACCTCATAAAAACAACTTGTGCTATCAACTGCTCCATAAAAATTGGCCTAAAATGTTTGAAACCATAATGATGCGATTTTATTAGTAGGTCAGAGGTTACTCGGTAATGTATTTTATTATGTTGTGAACTGAGGAACATTATTCATGTAGGCTGAACGGCCGATGCAATGTTGCAGGCAAGTCGTGAAATCCCTTTCGGAGTCAAATGACCAAGTTTTAAAATTGACCAAAGTAACAATAAGACCAAATTTGCAAAATTACCAATCCATAGTTTAGAATTGACCAAAGTAACAAAAAGACCAAAGTTGCAAAATGACCTATCTATAGTTGAAAATGAACTAAAGTAACATCAAACGTTTTAAAGTTAAATAGGTACTGACGAGCGGGAAAGGAAAAGAGTCTACCTGGCCATACGAGTGATGAAAGGACTAGACTGGCTTCTTTCCCTGTGCTCGAACAGTCTTCGAAGGGGGTTGGTCACAAGCACTTACTGACACGATAACACTTTCTCACTTTCGTCTTTACACAGTTTATTAAATTTTTATCGGAGCGCGTCCGGATATTACATTTTGCGGCCATCTTTTCACTGAGCAAAGAGTAGAAGGAAAGAGAAGGAGGGGGCGGGGGGAATCAGTTGATTCGTAGTTCGTTAATTGATAAAAGAGAGTGTAGTGTACCTAATGCGTGTGTTGAATATGTATATGAAATGAGCGGGTGTTTTAAATTAAACTAATTAAATAAATAAATAAAACATTTGGCGAAGACACGTACTTAGATCAGAAAAAGACTCCTTTTTCTGGGTTAAAAAGGGGAGCCAGATCTACATATTTTACAAGCTTTTATTAACCGGAAAGACCTGGACGACATTAATAAATGTCCACGTTCATTGTCTTACTATTGTGTCTGGTATTGGCGGTAACGGAACGGTTAAGTTTCACTGTCCCGTTGTCTTAGGTTTCAGTTGTGTGTGCGTTGATTAGTCAGTCAATTAATACATAGTGTAAGGGACATTCCCTAAATAAATCGAAGCACGGGCGAGATAAAATTGATCATTATAGTATAAAATTAAAATAAAAGTCAAAATACCATGAAAAAATCCACATAATCATACAAATTGTCACTTTTGCATGGAAATGCTGTTGTTTTGTTTTTTATTTTAGTTTTATTTTACTATAGTGATCTAGTTTAGTCCGTGGTTCCATTTATTACGGGAATGTCCCTTCCACGTTATATATGTACTTAGTTATATACGTCAGTCAGTCAGTTTCTTTTATATTTACCTACGAAGGGACATACACTTAATAAATCGAACCACAGGCTATACAATTAATATATATAATACAACAAGTAGTATATTGATAAGAACAGTCAAAAACAAAAAAAAATGTCGTCATACCCATAAAAATTGCCCGACCGGCAAACTTTGAAATGAAAATGTCGATTTAAAAAAAAAATTGACTGTTGTTTGATTTTTTTATACTATAGTAAGTATAGCCCGTGGTTCGATTTAATACGGGTACGTCTCTTCCACATATAAAAGAAAAAATAATAATCTTCATAGCTTATACTTTCATTTACCGCATTAATCAAAAGACCGGACCAAGCGCCGACTAATAGTTTCCAGGAAAACCGGTAATTGTGTTTCTTTCGCAATTAACTGTAAAAAACGTAAAAGCTTTTCCGTTGTTCGTGACTCCCACACCCGTTTGTCTAGCAAATCTAATCCTACTTCCTACTGTACTGCGAAAGTAAGTTTGTATATTTTAATATTTATTTTAATCATAATTAAGCTTTTAACAATATGTTAGCAATCCTACTTCCTATCCTACTAATATTATAAATGCGAAAGTGAGTTTGTATATTTGTTTGTTTGTTACCTCTTCACGCTTAAACTACTGAACCGATTTGGATGATATTTGGTATGGAGATAGTTTGAGACTCTGAAAAGGACAAAGGGTAATCTTTATCCCAAAATTTCGACGGGGAGCGAAGCCCGCGGGTACGGCTAGTCTGTCATTAAACAAAATTAAGAAAGCTGGTTTTTGATTTGATGACAAAGTATATAACTACTGAATTTTTTGTTGCATGTATTGCTTGCGTGGATCCGATTATGAAGTTCTATGATCTAAGAGCGTCATTTTACTGTGATTCTATGAATGGGGCCACGGGCGAATTTATTTTTGATCGCGTACGGTTTACTTAAGAAACTTGAGTTACTTAAGATCGATTTTTGATCGCGTATGGTTTACTTGAGAAACTTGAGATACTTAAGAGATAATTTCCTTAAAGAGAGACACTAGAGAAGTGATTTAAGTTTGTGTTTGGTGTGCAAAAATAGTTCGTATTTTCATAGGTCTAGTGTATTAGTGTGTAAATTGTGTTTGACGTGTACTATTGAGTGTGTTCATTTATTTATTATTATAAATCCTTTAGGTCGCAAAATTGTATATGGTATGTAATTAAATGACAATTTGCAAATTTTTAACTTACACCCGTTGGTAGGCTGAAGAAGAATAACTCTAAATAGAAATTGATAACTTCTAAACAAATGAGAAGATCAATTTTATTATGGTTTGATTGGTTTCATGTAGCAACGATGTCGATTAAAAGGTATTATAGATTTGTTGTTATTGTACTATTAGAGAATACAATTACATATACAATAACAACAGAGTAAATTGACAACAGCGGACTTATCCCACGATGGAATCTCTTCCAGTCAACTCTGACGAATAAGAAGATGGGACAAGTTTTTGAAGTGAAAACTTCTTTAGCGGCGTTGTGCACTTTTTTTGGAATGGGTAAAAAATGTTAAACTCGCGTCAGGACACGTGACCTGATCGAAAATTCGTAAGACGGCGCAGGGCGCTTGCGCGAATGTTCGTGTGTGTTTATGTTACAGCGTGCTACGCGCATCCATGGATGGTGACAGCTGATGGCTCGACCGTCAGTGTAGTGGCCATACTGCTTTGTATTTGAAAATGATTTTGTTGAAAATGAATTTGGTCATGCTTGTGACATTTGTGACAGACTGTAGTTCAGAAAAGATTTGAAATATTTTATACTGATAATTAAAGCAATTCGTGCAAAATTATTCCCTAACCATTCCAAAATATCAATAAAAACTTTTAAAAAATAATAATAACCGACTTCAAATCGAAATGCACTAAAAAGCAAAAAATAATAATTATTTATATCAGATGACCCTGAAGTTCTGGGTAAAAAATCTCTATAATACTCATTATTTATTTGGAGTCGGTGCCAATCTAAGTACCTATTTAACATTGAAATCATTCTTGAAGTACTTTAGAATACGCCACGGGAATCGAAATAATGTGAAAAAACACATTTTATCTGCAAATAATATTACATTATTAGGTAATTATTAATTTAAAATTGCCTAAGCCTCAACAACTCAAAAAAGAGCAAAGAACACTCTCGATTGAATTACTTTTGTAACAAGAAAAAATCAAATCCTTCTATACCCTTCTTGTGAGTAATTGTCCTATCTTCTTATTCGCCGGTTGACTGGAAGAGATTCCATTATGGGATAAGTCCGCCGTTGTCAATTAATTTTATTGATTTTGTGTGTAATTGTGTTTTTTCGTAGTACAATAAAGTTATTACAAAAAAACCAACAAACAAACAAACAAATTCGGTTCATCGATTTGGGAGCTACGGAGCTACGACGTGGTATTACTCGTACATGAACTCTGAGGCAGGAAGATTGGCACCGACTCCAAATAAATAATGAGTATTATAGAGATTTTTTACCCAGAACTTCAGGGTCATCTGATATAAATAATTATTATTTTTTGCTTTTTAGTGCATTTCGATTTGAAGTCGGTTATTATTTTTTTTAAAAAGTTTTTATTTCACATCTTTTAGCAGGCAGAGAACTAAGCTCATTGCATTTATTTATTGTATACTGAATGTTTTTTTCTGGAAATAATAAATAAATAGTTATCAAACTAGCCCGAATGGCCCGATCGGATCGCTCGACAAATTTCAACCTTAATAATATTAACATTTAAGCAGAGTTCATTTAAGCGGACTGGGTGGGAAAAATCACTTTTCAAAATTTAATTGACTTTAGGGTTACTTCAATTAAGTATTTATTTAATAAATAAATAGGCAATAACATAAGCTGGGATTACCTCCAAGCGGTGAAGGTCTTAACAGTTTCACTTGTTAACTGGCTAAAACTCCCATACAAAAAAGTATACGCCTTCGGGCTTATGTTGTTGTCTTTCTTGTTATTCTTTTATTTTCACAGACAGAAAAATTAACATGACTACGTATTGTGATCTGATGATTTTTCTGTTCCATGCGCTTGAACCAACGGATTTATGACATAACATATTGCTCTAGTGGGCCGTATGCTAGTTTCCCTCTTGGCATCGTGGACGGCTGTGTTACCTTGTCACAAGATGCCACAAATATATCTGCAGTAGGTATATATTTAAAAAAAAACACAAATCATAAACTTCGCACTTTTTACAAGTGCTTGTTGTTTTTATTTCCGGAGTTTTATTCTCCAGATCCAAAACCCTTCATCAGATCTTCATTCAAATTATACTACATGAAATCATTAGACGGAAAGTGATATTAGCATACAAATGAAGGTATTATTAATATTTGAGCTGCAGTTGTCTGTTGAGGAACTTCGGTCTCCAGCTCAAAGATCTTTCCTCCGATCTTAAAAAAAATTACATGGGACCAACCTTGCAATGCATTCTTTAAAAGGACACATATATTTTTTAAATCTGTTCATATTTGACGGAGTTATGAGGTAACATACACAAATATTTGAGCAGCAGTTGTCTGTTAATAAGGAATTTCGGTCTCCAGGTCCAAGACCTTTTCTCCGATCTTAAAAAAAATTACATGGGACCAACCTTGCAAAGCATTCTTTAAAAGGACACATATATTTTTTAAATCTGTTCGTATTTGACGTAGTTATGAGGTAACATACACAAATATTTGAGCAGCAGTTGTCTTTTTTGAGGTATTTCGGTCTCCAGTTCCAAGACCTTTGTCCGATCTTAAAAAAAATTACATGGGACCAACCTTGCACTGCATTCTTTAAAACAAAACATATATTTTTTAAATCGGTTCATATTTGACGGAGTTATGAGGTAACATACACAAATATTTGAGCAGCAGTTGTCTTTTTTGAGGTATTTCGGTCTCCAGCTCCAAGACCTTTGTCCGATCTTAAAAAAATTTACATGGGACCAACCTTGCAATGCATTCTTTAAAACAAAACATATATTTTTTAAATCGGTTCATATTTGACGGAGTTATGAGGTAACATACATAAAACATATATACACGTCGAATTGATAACCTCCTCCTTTTTTTGAAGTCGGTTGAAAATGCACAACGTTAATATTCAAGATTTCACTTCTGCCGGCACTCCCAGAGTGCAACCCGTCGTTTTTTTTACAGGTTTTATACCCAAAGGTGAGTAGGTGTGGAATCGTTCGATTCATCTAATTTACCGTTTCTTTTCGTTCGGTAGTGCATCCACGGAATTCCTCGGAAATCGTAATTATAATGATTCGTTCAATTTACTTCCAATTACAGGGTAAGCTTACCTTAACTCGCATAAGGCTGAATATTGGAGCACCATGCTATCATGTTGTTAGTTAAAAGCTAAATAATTTTTCAAAACTAAAATCCGACTCCACTCCCATACTATAAAATTTCTAAGGGACTACTTCCAAATCGGTCTAGGCGTTTCCGAATAATCAATGAACGATCGCGGTGAATTGATAACCTACTCCTTTTTTTAAGTCAGTTAAAAACAGTTAAACTTTAAAAGAGTTGGCTATAGTTTTAAAAGCAGCAGCCTACCTTACTTATATTATTATATCATGCTGACTTCAACCTAAAGAATAAATTAATTTAAATTAATTTGTAGCTTATGCGGCTAACATATGGTGTGTATAGGTAGGTTACGGGTACCTACAGGAGATAAATGATAAGGCGTGTTCGATGCTCCAAAGTAGAATTTCGAATGAATAATTTATTTACAACCGAATGTTACGGGCCTTAATAAATAATAATTAATTAAATTATCATTAGACATATCTAGTAATTGTAATGTAATTAGATAATTAGTGATTAGTTCTTTAGTCTTACAAGACTCAGGGGCGGCCCTTATTAGCTCACCCAATTAGTTTTGACGTTTCGGGTTTATATATAATCGTTAGACACAAACAGATAGCCAAATACGGTTGTGTTCTCGTTCCTGTCTTGTGTTTGGCTGGCGCGGCGCACGACGCTTCCTGTGTCTCGATTTTATTCCCATATTTGGTCATGGCTGACGGCGCGGGCGAATGCTAGTGTTTGTAGCTACCCGATGTGTGCTGTAGTGGGGCTACAAATTAAATCTTCAAGTTTTACAAACGGTCACCGCCCGACGTTAACCCTGATTGGGAATGCAGTACACGGGATGTTTATGCTTAGTATACATAATACCTCCATACAACCTTACCCATTTTCTAAACTGGACATGTTATTTAGCCCACCCCAACAGCCTCACGAAAAACCGCGGGCTGCTTGCCGCCCGCGCAGCGCCCGAAAAGCTAGTATTTTGTTAAACCTTATATTTGTTTATAGTTTTGATTCAAGCTTTTAAGTTGGATTGAAACTTTATCCCGGAATTTGATTGGCAGAGACTTTTGAGATAATACCTAATGCTAATAGAGTGGAGTAGATTCTTTAATGTAAATCAATGACCTATAATATGAACATAAACACATACAAAGTCTTGCAATAACATAGATGTTGGTGTCAATTAGGTAGCGTTGTGGTTGGGAGTGGTGATGGAAACACGAGGGCCGTTGATTGTATTTATTCCATCTTCTTAAACCTACTCCTTACATAGTGACGACTCTCACTCTATTGAATATAGGTAACTACAACTTGTATACTAAATTGCAGTAACTATTACTGACGTAAACAGGATATTATTGAAATCGCGCGTAGCTTACAAAAGCACGTAACTTATAATAAGCATGTATATGCATATTATCAGGTTACTACAGTCTTATTTACAATAATGGTAATACTTTGACCCATTTTTAAGACGAAACCTCATAAAAACAACTTGTGCTATCAACTGCTCCATAAAAATTGGCCTAAAATGTTTGAAACCATAATGATGCGATTTTATTAGTAGGTCAGAGGTTACTCGGTAATGTATTTTATTATGTTGTGAACTGAGGAACATTATTCATGTAGGCTGAACGGCCGATGCAATGTTGCAGGCAAGTCGTGAAATCCCTTTCGGAGGCAAATGACCAAGTTTTAAAATTGACCAAAGTAACAATAAGACCAAATTTGCAAAATTACCAATCCATAGTTTAGAATTGACCAAAGTAACAAAAAGACCAAAGTTGCAAAATGACCTATCTATAGTTGAAAATGAACTAAAGTAACATCAAACGTTTTAAAGTTAAATAGGTACTGACGAGCGGGAAAGGAAAAGAGTCTACCTGGCCATACGAGTGATGAAAGGACTAGACTGGCTTCTTTCCCTGTGCTCGAACAGTCTTCGAAGGGGGTTGGTCACAAGCACTCACTGACACGAATAACACTTTCTCACTTTCGTCTTTACACAGTTTATTAAATTTTTATCAAAGCGCGTCCGTACGGATATTACATTTTGCGGCCATTCGCAGAGCAAAGAGTAGAAGAAAAGAGACGGAGAGGGGGGCGGGGGGAATCAGTTGATTCGTAGTTGGTTAATTGATAAAAGAGTGTACCCAATGCGTGTGTTGAATATGTATATGCAATGAGCAGGCGTTTTAAATTAAACTAATTAAATAAATAAATAAAACATTTGGCGTATACACGTACTTAGATCAGAAAAAGACTCCTTTTTCTGGGTTAAAAAAGGGGAGCCAGATCTACATATTTTACAAGCTTTTATTAACCGGTAAAGACATGGACGACATTAATAAATGTCCACGTTCATTGTCTTACTATTGTGTCTGGTATTGGCGGTAAAGAAACGGTTAAGTTTCACTGTCCCGTTGTCTTAGGTTTCAGCTGTGCGTTGATTAGTCCGTCAATTAATACAATCTGTAAGGGTAACATACCCTGAATAAATCGAAGCACGGGCGAGATAAAAATGATCATTATAGTATAAAATTAAAATAACAGTCTAAATACCATGACAAAAATCAACATTCTCATACAAATTGTCACTTTTGCATGGAAATGCTGTTTTTTTGTTTTTTATTTTAGTTTTATTTTACTATAGTGATCTAGTTTAGTCCGTGGTTCCATTTATTACGGGAATGTCCCTTCCACGTTGTATATGTACTTAGTTATAGTTATATACGTCAGTCAGTTTCTTTTATATTTACCTACGAAGGGACATACACTTAATAAATCGAACTACAGGCTATACAATAATACTGTAGTATATTGATAAGAACAGTCAAAACAAAAAAAAATGTCGTCATACCCATAAAAATTGCCCGACCGGCAAACTTAAAAACAAAAATGTCGATTAAAAAAAAATATTGACTGTTGTTTAATTTTTTTATACTATAGTAAGTATAGCCCGTGGTTCGATTTAATACGGGTACGTCTCTTCCACATATAAAAGAAAAAATAATAATCTTCATAGCTTATACTTTCATTTACCGCATTAATCAAAAGACCGGACCAAGCGCCGACTAATAGTTTCCAGGAAAACCGGTAATTGTGTTTCTTTCGCAATTAACTGTAAAAAACGTAAAAGCTTTTCCGTTGTTCGTGACTCCCACACCCGTTTGTCTAGCAAATCTAATCCTACTTCCTACTGTACTGCGAAAGTGAGTTTGTCTATTTTAATATTTATTTTAATCATAATTAAGCTTTTAACAATATGTTAGCAATCCTACTTCCTATCCTACTAATATTATAAATGCGAAAGTGAGTTTCTATATTTGTTTGTTTGTTACTTCTTCACGACTAAACTACTGAACCGATTTGGATGAAATTTGGTATGGATATAGTTTGAGACTCTGAAAAGGACATAGGGTACTATTTATCCCGAAATTTCAACGGGGAGTGAAGCCCGCGGGTACGGCTAGTCTGTCATTAAACAAAATTAAGAAAGCTGGTTATTGATTCGATGAGAAAGTATTTAACTACTGAATTTTTGTTGCATGTATTGCTTGCGTGGATCCGATTATGAAGTTCTATGATATAAGAGCGTTTTTTTACTGTGATTCTATGAATGGGGCCACGGGCGAATTGATTTTTGATCGCGTATGGTTTACTTGAGAAACTTGAGATACTTAAGAGATAATTTCCTTAAAGAGAGACACTAGAGAAGTGATTTAAGTTTGTGTTTGGTGTGCAAAAATAGTTCGTATTTTCATAGGTCTAGTCATCTAGTGTATTAGTGTATAAATTGTGTTTGACGTGTACTATTGAGTGTGTTCATTTATTTATTACTAGCTGAAGCCCGCGACTTCGTTCGCGTGCACTTTATGTCTCTGGAAAATGCTCATCAGGCTGAACAACTTTTACTAAGGCGACATTTTTGTATCTCTTATAGTTTAGCTGGACCATTATGGTTCTGCATCAGGCGTTTCATTTTCCAAAATCATTTATACCCTATATGTTGCCCAGGCTTAATAGTTATATAACAAAAAAAGTTGCATTCGAATCCGTAAAGTATTTCCGGAGATTAGCGTGTACAAACAGACAAACAGACATACAGACCAACAGACAAACAGACAAACAGACAAACAGACAGACTTTTTTTTTAAATTCTTACTCTATTACTATGTATCCATCGCCCCCATTATTTTTTTTGGAAATATATTTAATGTACAGACACACTTTTTTTACTGTTTTATTATATGTATAGATTATAAATCCTTTAGGTCGCAAAATTGTATATGGTATGTAATTAAATGGCAATTTGCAAACTTTTAACTTACACCCGTTGGTAGACTGAAGAAGAATAACTCTAAATAGAAATTGATAACTTAAAAACAAATGAGAAGATGAATTTTATTATGGTTTGATTAGTTTCATGTAGCAACGATGTCGATTAAAAGGTATTATAGGTTTGTTTGTTATAACTTTATTGTACTATGAGAGAATACAATTACATATACAATAACAACAGAGTAAATTAACAACAGCGGACTTATCCCACGATGGAATCTCTTCCAGTCAACTGACGAATAAGAAGATGGGACAAGTTTTTTTTTACAGGTTTTATACCCAAAGGTGAGTAGGTGTGGAATCGTTCGATTCATCTAATTTACCGTTTCTTTTCGTTCGGTAGTGCATCCACGGAATTCCTCGGAAATCGTAATTATAATGATTCGTTCAATTTACTTCCAATTACAGGGTAAGCTTACCTTAACTCGCATAAGGCTGAATATTGGAGCACCATGCTATAATGTTGTTATTTAAAAGCTAAATAATTTTTCAAAACTAAAAACCGACTCCCCTTCTATACTACACGCTAAATTTCGATTGGTTTTGAAAAAAAAAAATTCGTTTACGTAGTAAATTAATTCCTCTATCCGTATACGTAATCCAAATTTGTATATGATATAAGATAAAAAAGTTACGTCCGTCCAAAACAGCCATGTGGTTCGATGAACTTCGCTGGCCGGCCGGCGGCGGTACTACTAATTGATCTCACGATTTTACTTTCGAGTTTTAGTTAACATTTTTTGTTTCTAAATTTTTATTTCGACTAGCCTATTAGGTTATACTAACGATCCTTATGAAGTGGTCTTCGGCTCCAAAACCAATTAAAAATCACCGTGTATACACAACCGATTTTGATAAAATTTCTATAGGACTACTTCCAAATCGGTCTAGGCGTCTTCGAATAATTGAAGAACGATCGCGGCGAATTAGTAACCTACTAAAGTCTGTTAAAAAACAGTTAAACTTTAAAAGAGTTGGCTATAGTTTTAAAAGCAGCAGCCTACCTGACTTATATTATTACATCATGCTGACTTCAACATAAAGAATAAATTAATTTAAATTAATTTGTAGCTTATGCGGCTAACATATGGTGTGTATAGGTAGGTTACGGGTACCTACAGGAGATAATTGATAAGGCGTGTTCGATGCTCCAAAGTAGAATTTCGAATAAATAATTTATTTACAAAGTTCGGGTTTATATACAATCGTTAGAGACAAACAGATAGCCAAATACGGTTGTGTTCTCGTTCCTGTCTTGTGTTTGGCTGGCGCGGCGCACGACGCTTCCTGTGTCTCGATTTTATTCCCATATTTGGTCATGGCTGACGGCGCGGGCGAATGCTAGTGTTTGAAGCTACCCGATGTGTGCTGTAATGTGGCTACAAATTAAACCTTCAAGTTTTACAAACGGTCACCGCCCGACGTTAACCCTGCTTGGGAATGCAGTACACGGGATGTTTATGCTTAGTCCTTTAGTCGCTTCTTACGACATCCACATGAACAGATGAGTGGTCCATTTGTCCATTTCTAGGCCGAAAGCCGCACGATCGGCCCGGCACAAAGAAGACACGCGAAAAAAACCTGCGTGGACCTAAATATAAAATGGTCTAATCATTTCGCAAAAAGACGGATTTGACAAAGTGGCGGTCGCAGCCGGCGGTCTCGAGTCGCGATTCAATTTCCTAGCGCATATTTCACGGAAATTCGCGACTTCGCTCGTGTACATAACTTTTACATTCCAGATTTATGAAGTTCAACTTTGGCATACATTAACGAAATACAGAAAATGTTATCTTAATAATTAAATATTACCAAAAAAAAAAACAAACAACCGATTTCATTTTCTTTCAGAAGTTTCTTTAATATTTCCAAAGCTCATCATCATGTCTTCACCGAATTAATATGGGACCAACTTGGTAGTAAAGGCTTTCAAATCAAAAAGAATCATCAAAATCTGTCCGCGGTTGAGGAAGATATCGCGTAACATACATACAAAAAAAAAATACAGTCGAATTGATAACCTCCTCCTTTTTGAAGTTGGTTAGAAATACAAATACATTATTGTCTTGATCTCTGACGGGGTAGACAGAGCAGAGCCCACGGCCCGGTCCAAAGGCCACGTTTAGCGTGATGGTGGGCGTTAAAATGGAAACAGGAGTTAAAGTAGTGATGGATTGCTAGCTGCATCGCCTATAAACATGATTCAGATCTTGCTCATTACTTCTATTGGCTTTACGATCTGCGCGGGACGATAAGCAGCTGACATTTGAAGGTTTTTTCTCTCCCAGACATGACTAGAAAAACATGTAGCCACTTCTAGAGCCTTTTTAACAGATTTTAACAAAAAAGGACGAACGCGATCTATTTTTTACTGATTATTCGAAGACGCGATCTTTTCTGTTTAAGTACGTTCACCGATTATTCGCCTATAAGATGCCTGAACCAATTTGGAAAAATTCTTTTGTTTGAAAGGGTATACTTGCAATAAATTGTATCAAAATCCGTTATGTAGCTCGGGGGTGAGTCTGTTTTTAGTTTAGAAAAATTATTATAAGGTTGTAATGCTAATGTATATTGTAGCTTCTCTTCTGTAGGCTCTATATTGGTAAACTTTGGCTCTGTTTTGTTCTGCATCGACTATTGGCTGGTTATTTATTGAGCCAATTCCTGATTGATGCACTCAACGCTTTTTTGTGTGCACTGCGTCGTTTTTCTGTTCGTGCCTTTTTATTCTTTTTACCATCTTTATTATATTTAGGCTGGCTTCACAGCTATGCGGGAGATCCGTACGGGTCCCGAACAGGAGTGGAGATACACTTAAGGGAAGTTTAGATAGAGAGGAGCGCAGTGGAGAGTATTTCTTAAGATATACTTGAAAAAAAAAACTTTAAACTATTCGCATATATTGCAAGACGCGAGTATTTTGTCATGTTTATATACTTTAGGCTATGGTAATACGATCTTATTTTCACTTAAGTTAGTATATTGCTCGGGCATTTTTCGTCTCTGTCTCAACTGACCCTAAGGCGCTAGAACATCGTTTCACAGCAATAGTTCCGTACGAAATACGATCCGGGTTGAGCCCGTACAACACCACCCGTTCAATCGTACCGAATTCTCGTTTCACAGCACTGCGGGCGCTTCCCGTACGGGTCGCCCGCATAAGGCTGCCCGCCCACATCCGATGATCGGGACCGATTCTTTGTAGAAGAAAAATAGAAAGTACTGATTACAAATAGTGCAACGTACAAGTCCCTACGAGATGAAGGTCAGTAATTCATACAAAAAAGTCGGCTCGACCGAATTGAATTGGTCTTGGATGTTTATCTATTTATGTATTTGTTATAAAATACAGTATCGTTGAGTTAGTATCCCATAACACAAGTCTCGAACTTACTTTGGGATTAACTCAATCAGTGTAATTTGTCCCTATATATTTAAAAAAAATAATTTTAAATTACGTCCACAGCCGTAAGTGTCCTGCAATATGTTAAGTACCGATTTATAAATTTGTTTCCTCTTTTTTGGATCGATTAAAATCCTATTACTAATGTCAATGACCTAACTAATATTATAATTGTTACTCTTTCTCGTCTTCTTCTTGTCGTGTGTGTTAGTGACTAACATTGCTGTCAGAGTTTTTAAACCGCCTTAAAGGCCTCTGACATGGTATAAGGTAACGGCTCTTTCTCGTAAAAACTACTTAATGGATTTTAAAGAAACTTTACAATAATATAGCCTAGGTATACATCTGAATAACACATAGGATACAATTTATAAAGATATTGTGTGATAATCCTGCGCAGACAAAGTCGCGGGCACCAGCTAGTACATACATATATCAAACATATTAAGCTCCTCACCAATTAAATCTCTGCAATATATTCCGCTGTCTGATTTATTAAAAGGTAGCCTTCTTGTAAAGGACTCTCCAATTCTCCATGCATTGGGACGTTAATTGCTTTTTCTCGTTTAATTGGATGTGATCTCTTGTTTCCCGACTGACTAAAGGGGAGTAATGTAGTTTAAATACATTTTCCATAGTTACGCTATCACGTGACTACTTCGATTTGTATGAGAGCCTATTTTTTACGAAGAAGATGTTAGTTTGACGTGACTGTACATAAGTACAAACTCAGGTACAGTCAGCTAATGAGATACCTGGGTATATCTTGAATTTTCTCTTAAACCCAAAATAATATTAACATAAAAATGTACATTTAGAAAGAGTACATTTAAATATTTCTGAATATAGGTACATTTTCATTATCATCGTCATTTCAGCCGCTTAACGTCCATTGCTGGACATAGGCCTCTCCCAAAGATTTCCAAAACGACCGATCTAAAGCGGCTTGCATCCAGCGCTTTTCAGCAACCTTGGTCAGGTCGTCAGACCATCTTGTGGGTGGGTGTCCTTCGCTTGCCAGTATGTGGTCGCCATTCGAGAACCATTTTGCCAAGGTATATATCGCGACGAACCGATGTTCGTCGTTCTATGTGTCCCGCCCACTGCCATTTCAACGAGCTAATTCGCTGGGCTATGTCCGTGGCTTTTGTTCTTCTATGAATTTTCTCATTTCTGAATCGATCACATAGAGAAGCACCGAGCATAGCCCTCTCCATAGCGCGTTACATTTTTGTTAATATTATTTTGAGTTTAAACAGAAATTTCAAGATAATATATAGGTATTCGATGATCCCGTGGCCATGTGTTCACCATGCTAGTTGGAAAATGGCCTCTTTAAAATTGTCCTGGGTCTTGGATGTTTATCTATATCTGTATTTGTTATACAATATAGTATTGTTCAGTCAGTATTCCATAACACAACTCTCGAACTCACTTTGGTGCTAGCTCAACCTGTGTAATTTGTCCCTATATTTATTTTATAGGTGGAGGGCTGGTCCAGATATCTTACTACCCAACTGTACAAGTCACGTCTAGTGAGGTTCGAACTCGAGCATAACAGATGCTGAGCCAGTGCCTTAACCACTTTACCACCAGGCCACCAGGCTTCATGTATTTTTGTGGTTATTGCTTTTCGCTAATGACGGATGGTGTTGGTGAAATATGGCCGCACTCGAAATGCCTCTAATCAATCTTTCCTCCGCCGTTCCGGTATTTTTCATTTTAATGTCATAAATGTCTGTACACTCTCGCTTTTTTAACCGACTTTTGAAAAGGAAGAGGTATCGATACGTCGCGATCTTTAAGTATGTTCAACGATTTATTTAAGGTCGCCTCAACAGATTTGGGATAATTCTTTTTTGTTTGTAAGAATATACTTTTCAGGTTATCCCATAGCAATTTTATCAAGGTAGATTGTGTAGATTGAAGGTGAATTCGGTTTGTAGAGTTTTGATTTTTTTTTTATAGTTATTGGAAGATTTTTCAGAATACTAGTTAGCTGATACTCAATGCAGTAAAATCCAATCCAGGGAATCTAATTTAATCTAATCTACTTGTACGGTCTAAATGCGCCTTTAGAGATACTGTCTAAATAAGTTTCTTTCGGCGTTCGATCGAGAATCCGATCAAGGGAATGGTTACCACTCTGAATCACGCTTAAAGTAGCTTTTAGGTCTTACGGACAGCTTTGTCTACCTCATATAGGGATTAATACAAAAATAACGAAAGTAAAACTATACCATTGGACAACTCGATGACGCGCAAAGCAACACGTTGTAGCATTTAGGCACAGAGTTAATATGAGTATTTCATACAGAACGGAATCTATACTCTCCCCGTTCTCGCTTTGTCGAGGTAGGCACCCGCAGCCGACGAGAACGGGGGAAAGGTACGACGACGGGGAACTGAGACGAATATTGCGCGGGACCTTAGAAGATTCCGTTTTGTACTTATATTAATTCTGTGTTAAGATATATGAGGTAGACAAAGCGTGCTTCAGAAAGCAGTAGTGGATGCAACCGGGAACATATTAAGATGAAAAAGATAACTAAGACACAGTTTAAACAACAGAAATTCTTCTAGAATAGTTTTTTCTAACAATGGTATTATTTGTCTGTTATGCATTTTGATTCACGTATTAATTATCACAAACGCGAACCTTTGGCCATTCAGTCATGTGCTATGTCCCGGAAGGAATCGCCTTTATCCATTCTGAAAATCCGATGCTTTTAGCTATTTGCCGTAGACAGACACATCAATCTTAAGGTCCTCTCTTTTCATACCAGTCGTAAAAAGTTCCACAATTCCAAATCAAAGAGATGAAATCCCGAAATAGAAACTTCCAAACAAGGCATTATGTCGATAACACAACGACAGTGTAATTTGATCTCAGGATTGGCTCTCAGGATCGGGTGCGTTCGTGAACGTGCGTAGCCTTCTGATGAGAGGTCAGATTGAGAAATGGGACTAAGCAGTGTTTTATTTTATTTCCATCTCATAATTTGAAAAACATATTTCTTTAGACCACCTCATTTTTAGATGAGATTAATCTTTTGGCATCGTAGCGTAGGACACCCACCTGGGTCAAACATAAACACATGTTCCCTTAAGATTATTTAAGAAAATCGATATTGTATGGATTAGTATATTAAATAATTTGACCCTAATTAACTATTATTAAAATAACAAACACAAGAAAAATATCTTATTCTCGTATTATTTAAAAAATAAAATAAAAAACAATGTCGCCATGGTACCCTCCTGTGGACTGTTCAGATGTGTTGTTCCTATATTTAAAGGAAGACTACTTGGTTTTAGAAGGATGAACACTAATGGAAATATATTTATTTACTGTAGTCAGTCCTTACATAAATGTCGTTTATTTTTGAAGTGCCATAATTCTTATAATTATACAAAACGATCTAGTTTTGTACTGGTATTATGTTGTATTTACTTATATCTTCTGAATAATATTATTTTTGAATTATTCCTGGACATTTTCATTTTTCAAATTATGTAACTGCGTTTTGTGTATGACCCACCTGCTAGATGGTCAGACGACCTGTGCAAGGTTGCAGGAAGGCGCTGGATGCAGGCCGCTTCCTATCGGTCGGTTTGGAAATCCTTGCCAACAGTGGACTTCTTGTAGCTGATATGTGATATGATGAATCTTTTGACTAATTCCTATTATGATGATATGCGATTTAGACAATCAGCATTTAACACGTGTGCTACGTTTGTTGGTTTTTCGTGTGTGTAAGTGGCCAAACACTGGTGTCAGCCTTGATGGTTTCATTAAGGCTCACCACGGTCCAGCATCCTTGGGTGACATTGACTATGATCTTTGCAGGGAAAAGGTCGGGATGTGCACCAAGGGTTTTAAAAGTGCAGCAGGATGCAACTACGAATGCTTATAAAAGGAGAGGTGCGCAATATGTCGATACAAACCTCTATACAACTAATCTTCAAAGGCTAATTTCGCAAGAACTTATTATACAAACCTCTATACAACTAAACTTCAAAGGTTACATAATTTCTTTCTATACGTGACCCATATCATGTTGCTTTGACTAATTCGATGTTAAGTAAGTAATCAGCCGAGATGAAACGCAGCTAGCTATGCCGAGCTTGGCGCAGCTTTGAGATTCGGTCACACGGAATGTCGCACGCTCTAAGTTAGCAGCTTACGAAGAGTGTACTAACATACATACATACATACTATCACGTCTTTATCCCTAATGGGGCAAACAGAGCATTTTGGGTCTTGCGGTTCTATGCAGAGCCCAGGGCCGCAAGACCCAAAAGCCACTTTTAGCGTCATGGTGGGCGAGAAGATGGAAAAGCAATCAATACAGTGATGGGTTGCTAGCCGCATCGCCTGTTAACATGATTTGCATTTTTGCGCGTTCTTTCGATCGGCTTTTACGATCTGCGTCGGAAGAGAAGCAGCTGGTACATTCTAAGTTTTTTTTTTTATTTCTCCCAGACCAGCATGGGAGTGTACTAAGTACTCTTTATTTAATACTGACGGCTGTCTGCCAGTTTGTTTGTCTAGCTCATGAAGTTAGAGGGTACCTAACCTGCTGTTCTCACCTACAGGTCGCATTTCCCAACAGATTCTCATGAAATTTTGTGAGACGGTTCGAAAATTATACAGATTGTTTAGACAAACCAGATTTTCGAATTTTTTTAAAATAGCAGAAATCCTATCCTACTATCTTAGTAATATTATAAATGCGAAAGTGAGTCTGTATATTTGTTTGTTACTTCTTCACTCTTAACTAACTTCACTGAACCGATTTGAATGAAATTTGGTAAAGATATAGTTTGAGACTCGGGGAAGGACAGGTACTTTTTATCCCGAAATTCTCACGGGGAGCAAAGGTATTATATATTAGCCTTTTAGATTTATTTTAAATGTCACAAATCTTTTTGTTACTCTTATTAAAACGAAACTTTATTCGATATACTTTAACGGATCGGGATGATTAGCGAGGTCTGCAGCTCACAGTACATACATACATACATACTATCACGTCTTTATCCCTAATGGGGCAGACAGAGCATTTTGGGTCTTGCGGTTCTATGCAGAGCCCAGGGCCGCAAGACCCAAAAGCCACTTTTAGCGTCATGGTGGGCGAGAAGATGGAAATGCAATCAATACAGTGATGGGTTGCTAGCCGCATCGCCTGTTAACATTATTTGCATTTTTGCCCATTCCCTCGATCGGCTTTTACGATCTGCGTGGGAAGAGAAGCAGCTGGTACATTCTAAGTTTTTTTTATTTCTCCCAGACCAGCATGGGAGCTCACAGAACCACTTGTTATATATGTTTTAGCTTAGATTATACTAGACCATGCCCTTTGTGCCCCAACAGCTGTACCATGCTTGACCTATACTCTACTTCGGAGTAGTAGTAGTAGGCGTAACAGTAGCAATGTATTGGAAGCGCAACATTTAGAATTTGAGCCAACTACATGAAAAGAAGAAGCTTAAATAATCATGTGAACTTGGTTTGGTTGAGGATGTTTCCAGCTTGATTATTTTATTTCCAAAAAAACTAAACACAAAGTACTAGTCGTGCCGTGAGCACGACATCTGATATTAATACCATTACAGTCATAGTCATAGAAATTTTTACTGCGTAAGATTACAGTAGATGGAGCAAGATCGGAAACAGATATTAAGCTTATTGGTGACAGGTGTAAAAGGACTAACCCCCTGGCCACAGCCCACGGAGGCGCGGATTGCGGCGCGGCAGGCGGTGAGCGGCGAAAACAAATGGTAGGGAATGTATGGAGTATGCCGCAGCTGCCGGCGACGCGTATTGCGGCGCGGCGTGCGGCGCGGAAGGAGTCGCGCGGCACGCGGCCGCGCGGCGGTCGGGTGAAACAAATGTATGCGCGAGTATCGAGGTGGCCACAGCTCGGCGCGGCGTCAGCGGCGGCAGCGGTGGACGTAATCAGCGTCGCGCGACCGAAACAAATCATTTTGTTTTTACCGCGCGTTGAGCTCATATAAAACCGAATACGGAACAATTTATAAGTGAAATACTATACTTAGTATTTCACTTATAAATTGTTCCAGAATCATGGATGTCAAAAAATTCACATCATAAATATAGGCAAGTTTAAAAAAAATTATGGATCGAAAAAAAAAAACAATTCCCTTCTATTTTAATAGTTAGCTGTTCTCTAAATACGTCCACCGCTGCCGCCGCCGCTGTCGCAACATGTGAGCTGTGGCATACCACCGCGAACCGCGCCGCACGCCGCGCCTCCTGCCGCACCGCGATCCGCACCGCCAGAGGCTGTGGCCAGGCCGTAACAGAATCTATCTACAAAATGCATAGAAAGGCTAGGAAAAAGAAGAATCAAGGTTTATAAATCCAATTCTCTACGCGAAGTAAGGCGCAGTCATAGTATAATATTATATAACTAGGCATCATCGCTTATGACTCATGCCCAAGTTAACACAGTAGATAAAGGAGACGGAACCTAATATTCCGGTGCTTTAACCTAATAGACGCGGCCGAGGGAATCGCGAATTCTATTTATGGATACTACATTTGATACTCTATTGGTTTTAAGCTTATAAATATTAATGAGACCTCTCCAACCCGTGTGATCAGCGTAGAGAGTGTAGGCTAAGTCCTCTGGCTGCTCTGGCCAAGTATGGCTCTGGTAGTACAGAGGGTCGTGCTCCTGCAGTGGAGACTAAAAGACCTGATGATGACGCTGACGATAGACTAAATTTGTCGAGGAGTTGTCGAGTTATGGGGTTTGCGAGTTAATAGTTCAGGGCGAACTACTAGTTTATTTAAGTTATCGCTGAACAAACATACACACAAACGCCGGATTTTTCAAGTATAACTGTTAAACGGGAATTCATCGATTGAAATCATCTCTAACTTTTGATTTTTTTGGCACATCTCTATTGAATAACTAGTATGCTTTGGGCCTCCTTGGCGCGCGGTAGTTCTCCAAGCGATCTGAACTATAAAATAAATATATTTCTTTATAAAAAACAGACAATCTGTTTATTACATTAGAAGAACTTCACTATCGCCCTAGCGAACTATCCTGTTACGGATTCTAAATTCTACCTCCTAAGGTAGAATTTAGAATCCGTAACAGGAGCGTCTCAACACACTGCGATACACCGGTTTCCGCTTGAGAAATCAATTATTACGTTGATAACGCACAAACAATTTACAAGGGCCGTCTCAGGGGACCACTCTGCTCAGATCATTGGTTTAGGTATCTACGGCATACAAAAATATTTTAAAAGGAAATACAGTAGTTATTATATCGGTTGCCGTGAGGTTTTTGGCAGAATACCTAGAATAGGGCCACTCGCAGTCCTCCCGTGGATGTCGTAGAAGACTCTCGTCGACTTAGGAAATACAAGCTGAACAAAGCTAATAAACATCGTGAAACCTCTCAACCCGTTTGGCTAGCGAGGAGAGTGTAGACCAAATCCTCTGGCTGCTCTGGCCAAGTGTGGGTAAGTATGGTAGTACAGAGGGGGTCGTGCTCCTGCAGTGGAGACAAAAAGACCAGATGAAAATAATGATACCGAGGCTGGACTAGGAAAACAAGAAAACTCAGAATGTATTAGCTGCTTCTCTTCCTGTGCACATCGTAAAATCCGATCGTGGGAATAGATAAACACTCTGGATCCAGGGCTACTTTAAAAAAGCTAATTATCAACTTGCCCTAGCATTGAATCTAGAACCTTCTATTGTGCGAAGGTCTTCAACAGAACAGTATTACTATTAACTATTAACAATAAAACGCAGACTAACTTTGTTACTAAAACTAGCTTTAGACCATTATCCGACCAAATCAAGTTGACATCTAGTAATATGCCATAGTCTCATTAGAAAATGTTAACTTGATTTGGTCGGATAATGGTTTAAACCTAGTCATAAAGTTAGTCTGCATTTTATTTTATAATAAGACATACATACATACTATCACGTCTTTATCCCTAATGGGGCAGACAGAGCATTTTGGGTCTTGCAGTTCTATGCAGAGCCCAGGGCCGCAAGACCCAATAGCCACTTTTAGCGTCATGGTGGGCGAGAAGATGGAAAAGCAATCAATACAGTGATGGGTTGCTAGCCGCATCGCCTGTTAACATGATTTGCATTTTTGCCCATTCCCTCGATCGGCTTTTACGATCTGCGTGGGAAGAGAAGCAGCTGGTACATTCTAAGTTTTTTTTATTTCTCCCAGACCAGCATGGGAGAATATATATATATTATAATAAGACGGTTTAAGTTTAAATCAATACTGAAATAAAATGACGGATTACGTGACCGGCGTGAACTGGTTAAAAAGGTTTCCGATTATCGGTGCATTGCCGATACATTCGATATCGATATATTACCGATAAATTCGATGTCCGACTGGATGATTAACGAGGCGAGGGATTTCTGAAAGAATTTATTAAATAAGATTAATTCGAAAACAATTTGTTTTGATACCCATATTTTTACAAAGCTTTCGTCCGCAGGCATTGTAAAAAAAAATGCTTTGCAAAAATATCACCATCTTGTCTATTTCGTCCGCTAGTAGTTTTATTTCATTGCATGTGAAGATGAAAAAAAAATGAAACCATAAATAATTGCAAAAATAGGAGAGGAAAGAAGACTGGCCACTTACGACTTGACTTACAGTTTAAAAAAATACTGGAGGTTCAAGAAGACTATGTAAGAGCTATGTAGGTTTACTGAAAAAAAATGTGTAAGCAGGTTTTAAATAATCCGTTCGCCTGTTTTGAGTAAGATTTTTGTGTGTGTCAGTCGCCAACACCAGTGAAAGATTTCTTAAGCTGTCTAAAGGTATCTGATAAAGCTTGACGACTGCCATACAATGAGACACAGGACCAACGGCTGAACTTGCCTTTCAATGCAGAGGTGCTGGAGAATTTTTTATGCTACTTGTGCTTCTTAACTTGCAAAAGCGCTGTAATGTAAACACACCGAGCCACTGAGCTCCTCGTTTATTCTAATCATAAACTAAAAATATATATTTATATATAGTATGGCCTGCATAAGCATTCAAAAATAACCGGCTAAGTACGAGTCGAACTCGCGTACGAAGCATCATTATCCATTATTTACGAATATCACGTTTGTTGTATGGCAGCCCCACTTAAAAAATTATTTTATTGCTTTTAGTATTTATTGTTATAGAAATACATTATCTAAAAAATTTCAACTGTCTAGCTATCACGGTTCATGAAATACAGCCTGGTGGGTGACAGACGGGTAGATGGACAGCGGAGTCTTAGTAATAGGGTCCCGTTTTTACTCTTTGGGTACGGAACCCTAAAAAATACCAACATAAATAACAACAACGCCTTAACATTTGGACCAGAAGATTCAAATAAAAATTGACCAAGTAACAGACTTCTGAAGAGCCTTGCAACATAATTCCGTATTCCAATTTACAAATTGTATTCGAGAGACGAAAGTCAAGCATTGATGTTTTCAGTGGAAAAACGTAGATGGGCTGCATTAGAATGTTTGTTTTTAATCCCCGACAAAAAAGAGGTTTGACGTGAAAGTCTGTCTGTGTGAACGTGTTGGGCTGTGGTATTGTAGCTTTTGAGCAGATAGACCGATTTCTTTGGGCTTTTTGCGTGGAAGCAGTTTTCTTGCGGTGGTTCTTGGCTATGTTTGATGGAAATCGATTGAATGGTTCAAAATTATGCAGGGTGAACGCTTGAAAGTCGGGGTTTTTTAATTTGCCTGGCAAATACTCTTGTGGTCATAGCAGTATCTTATGTGTAGGCACAGGAATCTAATGAAAACAGAATGTGTTTATGGTGCTACGAGTAATATGAATAGGTGCGACAGTGATTGTTTTTTTTATAACGATTTTATAAAGATAATCTCTACACAGACCGATCCGAGAGATTGTGAGAAGCGCGCGCCCACTAACGCCCTCAAATAGCGCACACAGTCTACTCTTGCCTTCTGTACTATTTTAAGTACATTCTGTGCTCTTTTGAAGTCACATTCGCAACTTATTCTAAGCATCTTTTATATTTTACTTAGAAAATCATTGGCATCAGACATTTTCCCGTCGAAATGGGAATAAATGGGATTATGCACGCTCTTGACTATTGGAGCAAATCAAACCGAAACCGAAGTTGTATGAAAAGCTAGGCACGTTGCTTGTAGAGGTCAAGTAAATTTGATTGTATGAAATATTGGCTTTCTATGTTTTGTAGGCTTAGCTTTGTAAGCATAAATATCTAAAAGGATCAGTCTTTAAGTCAGATCAAATAAATATATAGCGACAAATCACATAGATTGAGCTAGCCCCAAAGTAAGTTCGAGACTTGTATTATAGGATACTAATTTAACGATACTATATTTTATAACAAATACATATATAGATATACATCCAAGACCCAGGACAATTTGAAAAAGGCGATTTTCCAACTGAAGAAATCAAGAACAGCGAAATATTTTTTAAAGAGTAGGTACAATGTGTACTTGAGAAAAAAATGATACGCATATGTAAGTATACATATGATACGTATTGTATATATGCATCGCTTGATAGAGTAGTAAAAACTAACATAGTCGATTTTCTAAACTTACTCAGTACATCGATAATTGTTCAATGTATATGGAAAAGATGTTTCGATTATTTTTAAATCAATTGATATGACATACCAAACAATGTATTTTCTGTCCACATTAACTTTATATATTAATTTAATTGTACGTTGACATCCTTAGAGAAAATGCTGTAGTGCAGTTTGTTACCGTTTCTTCTGCACTAGCGCTTACAAAGCGTAATTAAACGTAAATAAGTAACCATTTGACATCAACAAGTGCACAACAAAACAATGACGATTATTGAGAGATAATATAAATAACCTATGATAGTAATTATATATTTTAAATTGAATAAAGATTTAAACAGACAAGATAAAAATCGATTCCTTTTTGATGAAAAAAAGAAACCTGCTTTGACCAATTGACCTGATTGCTTTAAAAATAGACTGGATAATTGGCTACAAAAAAATAAAGTGACTTAAAAACAATTATAGTGGTCAATTAAACATTTTGTGTATGTGTAAAGTCATCATCATCATTATTTCAGCCACATAACGTCCACTGCTGGACATAGGCCTCTCCCAAAGATTTCCAAAATGACCGATCTAGAGCGGCTTGCATCCAGCGCCTTCCAGCAACCTTGGTTAGGTCGTTAGACCACCTTGTGGGTGGGTGTCCTACGCTTCGCTTGCCTGTACGTGGTCGCCATTCGAAAACCTTTTTGCCCCATCGGCCATCGTTTCGTCGCGCTATGTGTCCCGCCCACTGCCATTTCAACGAGCTAATCCGCTGGGCTATGTCAGTGACTTTAGTTCTCCTACGAATTTACTCATTTCTGATTCTGATGTGTAAAGTGACTAATAAAAAATTCAACAGTGCCTGAAATAGACACATAAACTTTAAGCTGTTCGTCTATAACCTAATAAATAATAATAATTCTTTGACAACAATTCTAAACAATATTTTATCCACATCCGCTTGGATGTGTGCATCAACCCTCGATTTGAATACAACAGAAGATCTCCATTAGCACAAACAAACAACAAACTCTCAGTTAACAGCAAGTTTTAATGAGAGCACCAAGAAACAATCAAACGAGTTGTTTTGTTGGGGAGTCACGATAGATTCAAAGGAATATCTCTATCAGATCTGAGCACGGAACAGAAAATAATTGGCTAAGTGCGTGTCGGGCCACGCGCAGTGTAGGGTTTCGTAGTAGCTAACTTAGAGTCAAAGGCAAACGTCAAAAAACTAATTTTCTATGGAATTTATATGACATTTTCCTTTTTCGAGTACATTTTATAAATTGATCGCTTATAACTTTTTGATTTGTAAATCCTACTTAGCTTTGTTAGTTTTTCTTTAGACTTCGTTATATATACTACAGCTGTGAATTTTTTAACATGTCCATATATAACCGTTTAGCAGATAGAGGGGCGGGACACTTCACTCTAACAAAAGTTTTCACTATAAAACTAAATATTGTATCGTAGTGTGTTTTTGGTTGCATTCTAGCTGTGATGCTTCTGACTTGGAATAGACAAATACATTTATTTATTTGATCTTAATAACTTGGATGAAGAGATTGATGAGTTTAGATGAAGCAAAAGAGGTTTGTCAGGATCGTAGCAAGTGGAGGTCCATAGTCTCTGCCTACCCCTGCGGGAAACAGGCGTGATATTATGTATGTATGTATGTAATAACTTGAAACACATCTGACAAGTATAAGAAAGTTCAAACCTAAAAAAGAATTTTAGAAATCGGTCCAAGCGAGTTTGGATAATGGGGGAATATACATAACAAAAAGAATTTCAACAAATTGATAACCTCTTCCTTTTTTAAAATCGGCTGGATAGAAATGTCCGGAGGTAAAGTAATAAACGAAAATTATATAAACGATTCGATTGAAGTTCAAACGCTTCGGTTAATCTCTTAAGCTCCTAAGGCTATATTTATATTACTTTTGTTACATAAATCCCTTTTACATTCTCGCAATTCATCAAAATATTGAAAAAAATCGGACTAAGTAAAAGTTAAGACTGCGTGCTGTGTTAAAATCTTTTTGAAGTTTTCTGGATAAAAATAAATCATTTGGCTACTGTTAATAGAATAAAACGTTCCAAAATAATGTCACTTGTTAAAGATAATATCCATTTTCAACGTGATTTTATGTTAATTATTACGGAAAAACTGATAATAATTTTAAAAAAATCTGATATATAATTTTTTTTTTTTATTATAAAACTTTTTTTATTTAGAAAATTATAAATATTAATGTTTTTCACGGTAAATTACTCCACGGTTGAGTGCTACGGCTACTAAAAAAATGTGAAGGGCTGTGGAAACGCTTTTAAAAAATCAATCTGATTGAAAATTCCGAATTTTAGTAAGAACCCGTGTATCTAATAAAATAAGTTAGAGAAATAAACTATCTTAACTTTTGTTTAGTGGAAACATATTTGTAAGTGTACTTTTTAACCGACTTCAAAAAAGGAAAATGTTATCATATAGAAATCTTTTATGTTTTTATGCATGCTCAGCGATTATTTGAAGATGGCTATACCAATTCGGAAAATTATTTTTTGTTTAGAAAAGGATATCGGATTTTATGTTTTAAAAAATTCTACACTAAATAATTAATAGGCCTGTATTCAATTCTATAGTACCACAGTCCACTCACCATTTTCATGCCGAAATCTCACAAGAAAACGGATTTGAGTTTTGTGGCGTCTTACATTTTACACGTCTAAAGAAAGAACAGTAAAAAGAGGTCCGCCATTTGCCTGAGAGATTTCATAATCACATTCATTGATCGAATCGCCTGAGAAATCAAAATTGTTAAGCAAACGAGCTGTCTTATTGAGCAATGCCCGTTCTATTGCTTGGGGGTGTGGTGCGATTGTTAACTGGTATTGTAACGTAAGCTTTATTTTGGAAAATAAATAAAATAACATATACCTACTACAGATGGCGGCACAAAACTCTAGCTAAGCAGCCTTATTTTAATTTTTATTGTTATTTAATGTATTTCAATTCAACTCTAATATAATAATTTACTCGGCATCCGCGGAAGACCAGCGTCGTGGCTCGTACCACGGTCCACGACACATGCTGAGCGGAGGCCGTTTTGGTGCATGCTTGTATAATGTAGCTTAAGCAAATTGTCAAACTGTTTATAAGTATGTAGCCAAATAAACAATTTTTCTTTCTTTCTTTCTTTTCTTTCCTTAATATATAAAGTTAATGTTGACCGTTATTGCGCAGAAGTCAAAAATAAATACTGTACCCATGCGCAGTATCCCCTCTACATTTCACTCAGCGTTAAACTTACATGTCACTACTTGTATGTATATAAAGTAATACTCTAAATATGATTTATATGAAATGCAAAAATTAATTTTAAAGCATATTTAACACTTTCTTTGTCACTTTTTTGCTAGTCGAGTGTGCTGCGATCTCTGTGTGACTAGTGCCTACCCTGTAACTCCAGTTTTGTCTACTTACCTCCAATAGTTTCTGTTACGTTAGTAATTATATTATCTTTGTCTGCACTTAAATTTATGACCACCAGATCAAGACAACTCAAATAATCTGACACCAGTGTTCGCACTATAGACCTAGATTTGTTTTTAGCACTTACAGAAAAGAGAGGATTAACCATGAAACAAGGTCATATATAGTTAGTGCACTCATGCCGTTAATCTGAGGGTCGTAGGTTCGAATCCCACTCGTGGCAAAAATTTTCATCACATGTTTGAATTTGGATAATGAGGAGCTCGGTGGCCCGCGGGAGTGCGCATTTTGCTTTCGCAAGTAAAGCTACACCGGGCGTGGTCCGTACTTGGATGGGTGACTACAAGTGGCATAAAAATTTCTCGAGCTCCTCCGTGCTTCGGAAGGCACGTATATGCCGTTGGTCCCGGCTGTCATCATTGTATGGCAGTCGTCAAGCTATGTTAGATGCCTTTGTGCAGCCTGAAAAATCTGACATCAGTATTGGCCACTTACACACACGAAAAACAAAACAAAAACATTTGGTATATCAATAATCCGAGCATGGTAATGCTGTTAAAAATCAATAAATTAAGATCATATACAAACAATAATATTTATTTAAACTCTATACTACCTCAGTCAAAGATGACAGCATACAAATCCCTTGCCCGGCCTTCAATCAGCAGGAAGGATTAGCCACAAATTAGATTCGCCAAATATAATCCTCCGCTGACTGCTCTAAGCTTCCATTAAAGCTCGTGTGTCCTTTGCAAAAGGTTTATAGAGGTACATACATATCTGGTGACTGGTCAGTGTTGATTTGTACAGGGTAACTTGTTAAACAATATCATAGAACTAATAAAAGTATTACACACCACCTGCCAAATTTTTGGGGCAAGTTTGTCCATGACACTGATCTAATTTAAATAAAAACGATTAAAAAAAATACTTACTTTCGCTTTCGGATTTTCTATGGGTGGAGGAAAATGTGATAACGATTTGTTAGTGATAAAGATGTAAAAATATGTTTTCATGATTATAGACAGAGAGAGATATTGGTTTTTACCTGCGTGATCGAATCATAAATAAGGAAAAAAGGTTCTCGAATGGCGACCACGTACTGACAAGCAAAGCGTAGGGCACCCACCTCCAAGATGGTCAAATGACCTGACTAGGGTCGTTGAAAAGCGCTGCTGGATGCAGGCCTCTCTTGATCGGTCATTTTGTAAATCTTTGGATGAGGCCAATGTCCAGCAGTGGACGTTATGCGGCTGAAATGATGAATGTGTCTGTAATGCATCGAAAAAAACTATAAACTTTGTGTCGGTAACAGTGTCGCGAGTCAAAAAATTACTTCCGTGCGAGCCCATTTACTGCTTGTGTCTTTGTGGGGAGCTGACGCCGGTCTCAGATCTCAAACCCAGCCCAGCTCATGCAGGAAGCTTAAGGCGCCTTGCACGCTTCCGTCATGGTTCCTCGGTGTTCTAGGAACCTTTTTTCTTTTCGCGAGTCCCAACGCACCTAAAGAAGTTTTTATTAAAAACCTCTCCTAAACGCGCCCTAACCTTACATGCCTCACTTAATTTAATCCATTTCTTTTACAGCCCCAATGTGCCCGTCACGCCATCACTCCGGCCTTTAATTCTATTCCTCGTCATTCACTTCTTCGAACATTTCCAATGAACATTCGCTTTATTGCGTCCGATTGTGATAAGTATGCTCGCTATCATCATCATTAGGAGGTTAATGGTGGATTTTATAATATTTTTTCTTTGACACTTTTATAGACGGTCTACCTATACATTTTGATATCATGGTCATATTGGCACAATGTATATTTTTAGACTTTAGTTTTTGTGTATGATCAATAGAGACTTTAATCAATATTTACACTATGGTCTATGGTTATTAAATACTTTGGTCAATTTTATACTATGGTCATTAGACTCCAGAAGGCTCAGGAATTGGTATGCTTTTTTCTTGAAAAAAAGGACGATAATATGCAAAAGGAAAACGTAATGATTTTCTAGGTAATATGCGCCTGTATATACAGCCAGCCTTTTTACAATCTTTGTGAGAGACAGACGTGATAGAAGATAGAAATCAACCAAAGGAAGCACTCACAGACGACCTGGCAGATAAATAAGTAAGGCCATTATCATCTCGTACCACATGCGGGAGAGTAGAATAGGACCACTCCAAGTCTTCCTGTGAATGTCACAGAAGGCGACTTAGGAAATACAAGCTAAATAAAGATTAAAAACATCAATGAGGCCTTTTCAATCAGTCTGGCCAGTGTGGAGAGTGTAGGCCAAATCCTCTAGCTGCTTTGGCCAAGTATAGCTCTGGTAGTTCAGAGAGGATCGTGCTCCTGCAGAGGATACTTAAAAAGACCTGATAATTTATGATGATGATAGAAAATTGTGCTAAGAACACACTATTGCTATGAATATGATCTTTGGAGAGGAAGTCTAAGAACTGGCCCCGGGTTTCAAAACGCAATCTAAAATACGCTAAAATAAGGATGTTGTTACATCTTACATTGTGCAAAAGCATAAAAGCCAAGCCCAGATACTCAAATACGCAGAAAAAGATCCGTAAATCATTCACTACGTCACCCGGACCAAATCCGGACCCGTATCCGGACCGGTGACGGATGGCTTCCGGCTACTTAATTGTTACGTGCTTTCAAAATTTGTCTATTCAGGCTTATTCAGATTTTCTGAAGCCGGCTCTAACGCATTTGGTTCAGAATTGAGGTGATCGATCTAAGAGATTGGTTTTATATGGATCACTACAAGGAAAAATACTTAGAGGTTCTAAAGAGGCTTTGTATTAGATTGGGCCATAATAGAAATAAATTAAGGTGAAAGCATTGCTACTAACATTATAATCTTCTTCTTCTTATCGTGTGTGTTAGTGACTAACACTAGTGTCAGAGTTTTTTAACCGCCTTAAAGGCCTCTGACATGGTTTTTAGGTAACGACCAATATCAAAGACAGTGACCGGGACCGACGGCTTAACGTGCCCTCTGAAGCTCATCTTACTTATCAGACAATCAGGTGATCAGCCTACAATGTCCTAACCAAACTAGGACAACAAAACAAAGTCGTTGAACCCGCCGGGAATCGAACCCGCGATCTCCGGGTATGAGCCGAACGCTCTAACCACTACACCACGGAGGCAGTTATAATAACAATAAAGAAAAAAAAAAATCTCAAATCAGTTCATAAAAAATATACAGACTTGTATGCTCTTTTCTTTAGACTTATCGGTAACTAAACGCCGCAAAGAACACTGTGAGAAAGACCATGTTATATTACATTCGCAAATGCAAATAATTCATAATGAAATTTTCTTGGGATTTTTTTTGGAAAAAATGCTATAAAATAAATGGTATTGATTAAATATTTGTTAAATTATGTATTTCTTTATTTACTTGACTGTACTAAGGGACAATAACGTCATCAGTTGGAGCACGGGACCTTAGAAGTCCCCGTGCTTCACCCAGGTGGAGAACTTTGGTGAAGCACGGGTCCGGACTCCAACTGACTTCCAAAAATGAAGAGTTTATCAATATGTCGCGTTTTTTTTAATGAACGTTAACTGATTATTCGAAGATGCCTGAACCGATTTGGGACATTCTTTTATCGTTTGAAAGGGAATACTTGTCAGGTAGTACTTGTCATTTTATTAAAATGGGTTGTGTAGCTTGAACGAGAAGTCGGTGTCTTTTTTTTACTAGCCTATACTGTCTCACTGCTGGGCAAAGGCCTCCCCTCTAGTACGCCACTGTTCTCTGTCATTTATTTTCGACTTCCAGGTCTTGTCAAAAAGCACCAGATCATCGCACCACCATGTCCTTGGGTGACCTCTTTTTCGACTTTTTTTCTCGGTGTCTAGTTTTGAAAATTATCTGCAATAGGATAATATGACTTTGAAATACGTTATTCACTTTTTCTTTTGTAATATTAAGAACAAGCTAATTCAGTATTTGATAGGAAATAAATAATATGATTCTCATCTCTAAGATTTGATATTACCACTTGAACTGCTCCGTGGTGTGGTTAGAGCTTTCAGCTCATACCCGGAGGTCGCGGGTTCAATTCCCGGTGGGGGCAAGGACTTTGTGTTGTTGTCCTAGTTTGGTTAGGACATTGTAGGCTGATCACCTGATTGTCTGATTAGTAAGATGATCCGTGCTTTGGAGGGCACGTTAAGCCATCGGTCCCGGTCACTGTCTTTGACATTGGTCGTTAATTAAAACCATGTCAGAGGCTTTTAAGGCGGTTTAAAAACTTTGACACTAGTGTTAGTCACTAACACACACCATAAGCAGAAGACCACTTGAACGTTGAAAGAACGATGATATAAAAGGAAACTTTAAACATGAAACCATATAAAAAGTATACATATAATTTGTTAAAACCAAAAACCGACTTCACCTCCAAAATGTACAACCGATTTTGATAAAATGTATATGGGACCACCGCAAAAGTATACCCTTTCTTATAAACAAAAGAAGAATTTCTCAAATCGGTTTAGGCATCTACGAATAATCGGTGAACATACATATAAAAAAGATCGCGACGAATTGACGTTCATATTAAGTGTACAAAGTATTTTAAATCTTAAAGAAATGTATTCATACTAGTGTTATAGCTTCATCGTACATTACCTACGAAATTACTCGGCTATAACTAGAAACAACCGCTATTATTTGAACGGCAGTTATTATAAAGCGCAATACACACCAAAGCCGCCGCCATCTTGTCAACACAAACCGGCGGCCTGTATGAGAAGAATCGTGTCGGCAACCCCGCGTGTGTTGTGTTGACCTGCGACATATTGGCGGCATGTCGTCGGTGCTCGATGTTCGACATCTGGGCAAAATTGAGTGCGCACGTAAGACTGCTGACAGTCTTCCAACTTGTGATAAGTGAAGCAGCCAAACTAGCCCACCGACAAAAATTTGCCGACGATTCGAGTCTGTGACGATGGCTTTGGTGTGTATTACGCTTTAATCGATAGAAAAATATGAATTTGGTAACATGTGCCTATAAAAGCTTTGAAGAGCGTTTTATTATGCTGCTCGCTTTTTACTTACGTATATGCAAGACTCTCATGTAGAAAATATTACAATCCATCCATACCTACCCAACATCGAACATTACACACGAAATTACGGCAAGTTTTACCCGTTACGAAAATACGAATTTAGCAGTATGCTATTTGGACTTTGTGCCTGCCGTGTGGTTTCTAGAAAAGTAAAATAGGACCATATCAATAATGCCTTTCCAACCCGTCTGGCCAGCGTAGAGTGTAGACCAAATCCTCTGGCTACTCTGGCTGAGTGTAGCTCTGGTAGAACAGATAGGGTCATGCCCCAGCAGTGAAGACTAAAAAAGACCTGATGATGATGGTGACGAGTTTAGACTTTCGGTTTATTTAACCAAATGCTTTGAAGAGTATTATGCTGCTTGCTTTTTATGTAGGCGTATAAGCGAAACTCTCATGTAGAAAATATTATTCATCCATACTCAATTTATGGCTACATCGAACATTACACACGAAATTACGCGGCTATAACACGAAACAGCCTCCATTATTTTAAACGGCAGTTATTACCCGTTAGGAAAATACGAATTTGGCAGCATGCCGTTTGGACTATAGTTCCATTTAGTCAAACAAAGCTTTGAAAAGGATTATATTGCGCTGCTTTTGATGATTGTCATCATCATATCAGCTATAGGAAGTTCACAGCTGGACATAGGCCCCCAAGATGTAGTTTGATGTTCAAAATAGATATAAAATTCTATTTTTTTACTGAGATATAAATAAATGCTCGATAGACGAACAGTATATATGTAAATTAGTTCAAAGCATTTGATAAGAAATAAGTGGATTCTTTTTTAGGCTTCCGTACCACAAAAAGAAAAACGGATCCCTTATAGAATGATTTTGTCTGTCCGTCTGTTACAGCTGATTTACTCCGAAATGACTGGAGTGATTGAGTTGGAATTTAGTACACGTACAGGTATATAAATAAATCAGTAACGCGAAGATGGAAGTGTAGCTTAAACATGAACTTTTCGAGAATAAATTAGAAAAAAAAAACTATATTGTATGATATATTAAATTAATATGTTTGTGATATACCTGAATATATTTTTTTAATTTCAAAATAAAAAAAGTTATTCAAGAAAATAGAATCCAAAATTGAATAGTGGTAAAGTCGTTTGAACAATTTTGGTCTTTCGTGCTTGGGAAGGCACGTTAAGCCGTAAGTTCCCGCTTATGGCATGTTAAGTCATGAACATATGTCATATCCTTCAAGCAGCTTAAAAAAATTGATCCTAGTGTTTATTATTTATTAACCTTTATTACAAAATATTAAAAGGGGACTTAAGGCCCGAGGCCTTATCTAGCAGTCAACCAACAGGTAAGTAGTTTATTTTGTTATTATGTACATATGCCCATGTATTCTTTGTATAATTAAATACACCCAAATTTATTTCTTTCGATCATCATCATCATCATTTCAGCCGCACAACGTCCACTGCTGGACATAGGCCTCTCCCAAAGATTTCCAAAATGACCGATTTACTTATATTTATTTACTTTCTTTCGATATACTTATCTAATTAAATTTGCACCCCATCTAACATCTTTTCTGCTAGGTCCAAAAAGTGGACTGGTTGACAATGTTTAGCATTAAGTTGTATCTTTTGTACCATAATTTAAAGTTTTTATATGCAATACATTAAATAAATAAATAAGTAGTGCTGATAAATGCAAATTTTTGGACAAAAGTACCAATTAGAAAATCTTTATAATATATTACATAACTATAATACCAATATATATATATATATATATATATATATTGCACCACCACCACCACGGACCACTAACACGGAAAAACGCAATAATATTCATCCAGCTATTTTCCGTTTACCATGTAATAAAATATGTATCCGATCAGATACTCATACATACATGGTTTCGGACATCATTAGTATTCCGAGCACGCACAGACACACAGAAAGTTGTTAGCGCAAACCGGCACTGCTGTGTTAGGGCTCGTTCACATATACCGGAGTGCTAAAACACCACCAGTCTTATTGTTTGTTTTGTGTGTGTAAGTGGCCAACACTGGTGTCAGATTTTTCACGCTGCCAAAAGGCATCTGACATGGCTTGACGACTGCCATACAATGATAACAGCCGGAACCAACGGCTTATACATGCCTTTTGAAGCACGGAGGAGCTCAAGAAATATTTATGCCACTTGTGGTCACCCATCCAAGAGTCAACCACGCCTGGTGTCGTTTTACTTGCGAAAGCACTAGTTATGCGAACTCCCATTGGGCCACTGAGATATGTAAATAATAGAGATAGTGTAAGCCCAGAAAAATGCTTGACCCTGACATATTGAGAGTGAGCACTACCTCAACGCTCCCCTTATGAAGCGTGAAAAAATTCAGCATTGATTTTGGATGACATTCACTTTACAAATGAAGAATCGATCACTCAAATTCATGCCTGTATAAAAACACGCCCATGAAGATCGTCGACCTCCGTGGCGTAGTGGTCACCATGTTAGTCCGCCACCTAAGAGCTTCTGGGTACGATCTCCCCGGTAAGGGCAAGTTCGAAAATGGCCTTTTTCGAATTGTCCTTTGTCTTGGTATTTGTTATAAACTATAGTATCGTTGAGTTCTAGTTGAGTTAATATCCCATAAAACAAGTCTCGAACTTACTTTGCTTGTTCAATTTGTGTAATTTGTCCCAATATATTTAAAAAAAGCAAAGATGCAAGCCGCTCTAAATCGGTCATTTTGGAAATCTTTGGGAGAGGCCTATGTCCAGCAGTGGACGTTATGCGGCTGAAATAATGATGATGATAATGATTTAAAAAAAACTAAGATTTTGAGTTGGTTTCAAAACTGGTCTCTATGATTCTAATAACCATATGAATAGACCCTTACAGGCTTTAACTGGTCAGTATTAGAATTTAACAATAATTTTACAGTTATGGCGTATTTGTAAACATTGAGTAGCTAGTAGGCTATCGGTTGAAATTATTGTTTAAGGTTCTACTTTGGGATTTTTGGATTATTATTATTTTGCGGATTTGTAATTCAAATCGTGGTATAATTATACATTGTGAAAGGGACATACCCATAGTAAATCAAACCACGGGCTATACTAGATCACAGGAACAAAAAGAAACGACATTTCCATACAAATTGCGCGGGTGGCTGCACACTTTAGTATGGAAATGCCAATAAGTTTTCTTGTTCTTTGACTATGTTACTCTGATTCCATTATACTATATTATAGTGATCTAGTTATAGCCGTGGTTCGATTTATTAAGGATATTTCCCTTCCACGTTCTATACTAGTCAATATTTGTTAACAAATATTTAACAGTATTTGTTGACAATATTTGGAAGAGATCGCTCTAAGCGATAAGACCGCCCATTGTACCTAATTTATTTTTTGTATAAGTATTTTTTATTGTATATTTTTTTTCTCTTGTGTATTGGTGCAATAAAGAGTTTTCATTCATTCATTCACTAGTCAATATTTGTTTTACAGCTGATCAATTTTTTTTCATATAAAGATTTGGTTCGGTTGTGTATATGGTGGTATCTGCACTATTGTATAAGGTTGTGTAAAACCAGAAGGTTTTCTAACTACGCTACTAATTTAATTGATAAAATTTCTATGGGATCACCTCGCAGGTATATCCTATCAAACAACAAAAGAAATTTTCAAATCGGTCCAGGCGTTTTTGAATAATCGGTGAAATACATAATTTTTTTTGAAATCGGTAAAAAATTACAAGCCTGTTTGGCACCGAAGGGCGTGGGAAGAATAAGTACACCTTTGAATATAGATAAAAATAGAACGTTCATCCAGAGATGTCTGATGTGATATAAATTAATATGCAGAAAAAAAAGAAGATATTTTTTCAACCCTAAAATAATAAATAACCGGCCAAGTTCGAGTCGACTTGCGCACGAAGAGTTCCGTACCATTTCTATAAAAAAAACACGTTTGTTGTATGGGAGCCCCACTTAAATGATTATTTTTCTGTTTTGTTCGCTAGAATTTCAACTGTCTATCTATCACGGTTCATGAGATACAGTCTGGTGACAGACGGAGAGCGGAGTGTTAGTAATAGGGTCCCGTTTTTTACCCTTTGGGTACGGAAGCCTAAATACAAGAAGTTTCCACGAACTTCTTCTTCTTCTTATCGTGTGTGTTAGTGACTAACACTAGTGTCAGAGTTTTTAAACCGCCTTAAAGGCCTCTGACATGGCTTTAGGTAACGACCAATGTCAAAGACAGTGACCGGGACCGACGGCTTAACGTGCCCTCCGAAGCACGGATCATCTTACTTATTAGACAATCAGGTGATCGGCCTGCAATGTCCTAACCAAACTAGAACAACAACACAAAGTCGTTGCCCCCGCCGGGAATCGAACCCGCGACCTCCGGGTATGAGCTGAACGCTCTAACCACTACACCACGGAGGCAGTTCCACGAACTACAAATTGACCTCAGGAAAAAGTAAAAACGAAATTGAATGTATTATTTATATGCTGTCACATGAATATGATTGGTCCTCAAATCATCGCCCACGCAACTTTGCTAAGCGTATAATTTTTTTAATACCTCCTATCTCAGTATTACGACGTAAACATCACACATAAAATGAATAACCAGCCAAGTGCGAGCCGGACTCGTCGAGGAAGGGTCCCGTACCATTATCTTTAAAAAATTACGTTTGTTGTATGGGAACCCTACACAAATATTTATTTTATTCCGTTTTTTATTGTTATAGCAGCAACAGAAATACATCATCTGTAAAATTTTAACTGTGTAGCTATTAGAGATGCGCCGAATATTCGTTTTGTATTCGGTATTCGGCATATTCGGCATCTTTTCCACTATTTGTATTTGGCCGAATTATTCGGCTTTACAGCCGAATAAACTTGATCCGAATATCAAGTTTTTTATTCTTTTTCAATTAAAAAACGAAAATTCTGTTTCTTAGCTACATGTCATGGAGTAGAAATAAAAGACAGCTTCCTAAGCAAGATTTTTGTTATATCAAAAGTCAAAGAAAACGTTTGTAGGTATTTCTTAAACTATAGTTATTAACTAAAGCTGAATTTTATGGTAAATCTTAAAATAATCAATACTCTAAATAAAAAACACCTTCATATGCCAGATTTTTGTTATATCAAAAGTCAAAGAAAACGTATGTATTTTTAAACTATAGTAATTAACTAAAGCTAAATTTTGTGCTAAATCTTAAAATAATCAATATTTATTCCTAAACCTCAAAACTATGTTTATTTTTAAAATTTAAATGAACATTAATAGCTCGTGAGCTAGCCAGCAGCAACACGTAGCGTACATGATAGAATCTGTTTACGCGGCAAAACAAAGAATTGCTTAACCGAATAATTCGGCCGAATATTCGGTTCGGTAAAGGTTAAACCGAATAATGTTCGGTATTCGGTTATTCGGCAAAATCCCGATTCGGCGCATGGAGGCGCAGGCGGAGTTTTAGTAATAGGGTCCCGTTTTAACCCTACCGAACCCTAAAAACAAGAAGTTTCCACAAATAACAAATCGATCTTAGAAAAAAGTAAAAAAATTATTAAATGTATTATTAAAGCTATACATGAATTATATGAATATGATTTTCAAAATTAACTGTCTAGCTATCACGGTTCATGAGATACAGCCTTGTGACAGACGGCGGAGCCTTAATAATAGGGTCCCATATTTACCCTTAGGGTACGGAACCCTAAAAATGGCCGCGCCTGGTAACCGTTGGCAATGCCGACATACACTAAACATGAGCGCTGCTAAATATTCCAGACACGAACAAATATTGGAGTAAAGTCCAGGACACAGCAGGAGCGTAAAGGTTTCATACATACATACATACATAATATCACACCTGTTTCCCGCAGGGGTAGGCAGAGACTATGGATCTCCACTTGCTACGATCCTGACAAACCTCTTTTGCTTCATCTAAACTCATCAATCTCTTCATACGTGCCCTTCGGTTGCGGGTACTCTTTACCTCTCCTTTTTTTAGAACGATTTCATATTAAAATTTATGCTTTATGTGTAGTTTGTACTATGCAAGTTGTCTATTGATTTAGTTTAATTGTATGCTACAGGCAATAAACTTGTCTGTGTTAATGGGCCTTTATTTATTTAAACTTGATTTGCACAAAAATGTGTACTAAATGTGGACTTAACGCTTTATGTGGCGTTCTCTGTCATTGGACCAAGTAAAAAATAATTTGGGTGGTACGCCCTGCAACAGAATGTGTAAACTAAATAGAAAGTGTAAACTAAATAGAAAAGTATAAATTGAGCAGAGGTGGTCGTTACCGGTGTTCCAGGATTTTTTTATAAAGATGTGTCTGCGTTTTTAATAAAGCTAATCCAGGTGTGAAATGTGCTGTTTGAACAATCAAGAAAACCATCAAACGGAAAAAATAACCCGGACGACTATAACAACCCGAAACCTATGAATTCATGAACAGTTTTTTTTTTAATTTTTACTCTCAGTATGTACATAAAATATAAAACATAAAAAAATTCCCATTTTATCTTTTTGTCGCCTATGATCTTCTCGTCCATACATAGGTATGTTTGATTTTATTATTAGATTGAGGTAACAGTATGTAACAAAAAGGCTTTTTAAAATGAATTATTTGTTTTTGCAGCTTGTGTATTCCAATCCTTACCCATGCTTATTTTGGAGAATTCACCAGATATTTACAGATAATATTGACGTGGCTGTCGTATTGGTAATGAGTAAGTACATATAAAAGAATCTAGCATGAATTTTATATCCAATGTCTAGTTAGGGGTGCGTTCTAAAAATCTGCTATAATTTTTCAAAACTAAAAACCGACTTCACCCCAAACTGCCTCCGTGGTGTAGTGGTTAGAGCGTTTGGCTCATACCCGGAGATCGCGGGTTCGATTCCCGGCGGGAGCAACGACTTTGTGTTGTTGTCCTAGTTTGGGTAGGACATTGTAGGCTGATCACCTGATTGTCTGATAAGTAAGATGATCCGTGCTTCGGAGGGCACGTTAAGCCGTCGGTCCCGGTCACTGTCTTTGACATTGGTCGTTACCTAAAACCATGTCAGAGGCCTTTAAGGCGGTTTAAAAACTCTGACACTAGTGTTAGTCACTAACACACGATAAGAAGAAGACCCCAAACTACACAACCGATTTTAATAAAATTTCTATGGGACTACCACGCAAGTATATAAGTTAAAACTAGGATGATCTGGTCAATATAAGCACAGTAGAGATAAGTATAAGTGTATCGACAGTTTTTGTAATTTGACTAGATGTACAGTCGTCGGAAAAAATCAATGTATTTAAATATTGTTTTGTTATTTTACATTCGTTTTCAATTAAAAAAATTGCTAAAATAAAACCAAAATACAATGAACCCAGTAATGCCATTGGTTAAAATTCAGTATTTTACTTTTGTTTTTATGAATTTAAGTCGAAAGTCTACTCCCTTAACTCGGGGCCCTGATCCCTAAATAGACAAATTTTGGAAGCACATAACAATTAAGTATCCGGATGCAATCCCTCAACGGGCCGGATACGGTTTCGGATCCGGTTCGGGTGACGTAGTGAATGATTTACGCCTCATTTTCTGCTTACCTGAGTAATTAAGGACCGCTTTTGGGTTTTGTGATGGTGTAATGTTTGATATGTGGAAATATAAATCTTTCCATACAGGTCTGGGAGAAAAGAAAAAACTTAGTAGGTATGTACTTGCCAGGTGATTCTCCTCCCGTGTAGATCGTAAAAGCTGATCAAGGGAATGGTAGGCGAAGCCATCACTATTTTGATTTCCTTTTTAGGGTTCAAACGGAAGGTTAAAAACGGGACTCTATTTCTAGCGAGATTCCGCTGTCTGTCCGTCCGTCCGTCTATTCTCATGAACCGTGATCTGTTGCCGCTATAACAACAAATAAAAAAAATATTTAAGTGGGGCTCCATTACAACAAATTTGTTTTTTTATAGATAATGTTACGGACAGAAAAATGGTTGTAATAAAACTAAGTACACCAAGAAACAAATACACTGTTCGCATCGTATAATATCAATTTTTATTTATTTAATCTTAACTGCTCATCAAATACAAATTTTACAGAACAATACGCGAACCTAACGCTAAAAGCGTTGTCTATGTTTACAACTATCAGCCATTTTTGTCTGTATATTTTTCAGTTGGTTTGACACGGTTTTGCGTATCATAAAAACCCTGGGTTACACCCTATAACTTTGAGTTAGGTGCTGCAGAGTTGACCGACCGTATGTTTTATATCGCCTTAAATTCTGGGACTGAGCGTTGAGTATCGGCCATGTTTTAGCAATTTGAGTAGCCTAGGTTATAAATCATTTACTCCGATTTAGCGGGGTCACAAGAGCCAGACCTTAAAAACTAGTGGTGCTTTGGTGAACGGTGATGTGGTAAATGCTCTGAATCTATATCTTAAATGCATGATGTATTCTATTTCTCCCATGCTGGTCTGGGAGAAATAAAAAAACTTAGAATGTACTAGCTGCTTCTCTTCCCACGCAGATCGTAAAAGCCGATCGAGGGAATGGGCAAAAATGCAAATCATGTTAACAGGCGATGCGGCTAGCAACCCATCACTGTATTGATTGCTTTTCCATCTTCTCGCCCACCATGACGCTAAAAGTGGCTTTTGGGTCTTGCGACCCTGGGCTCTGCGTAGAACCGCAAGACCCAAAATGCTCTGCCTGCCCCATTAGGGATAAAGACGTGATAGTATGTATGTATGTATGTATGTATATCTTGAATTTCCTTTTAAACTTAAACTGAAAATAATATTAAAATGAAAAAGTGTATTCAGAGAGATTTTAATGAAGTCTTTTTGAATATACATTTTCATGTAAATATTATTTTCAGTTTAAGAGAAAATTCAAGATATAGATAGAGGAGGGGTCAGGTATCCCTGATGCTGACTGTACCTCAACCATTTGGACAAAATTATAACAATATGTCTGGGAGAATAAAACTTACAGTGCACTAGCCACATGTTAACAGGCGATGCGGCTAGCAACCCATCACTGAATTGATTGCTTTTCCATCTTCTCGCCCACCATGACGCCAAAATTGGCTTTTGGGTCTTGCGGCCCTGGGCTTTGCATAGAACCGCAAGACCCAAAATGCTCTGTCTGCCTCATTAGGGATAAAGACGTGATAGTATGTATGTATGTATGTTTATATAATTATTTTATGTATCGCATAGGTATGTTTTATTTATATTTATATAAAATATATTTGCATATGTATTATATGTTTATGTATTATTAATATGTAAGTACTAAACCACTAACCTTCGTCGAATCGACGAGCAAGTAACACTAATATCGCTATATCTTTTCGGGGTGCGCGCTGATCCTCACGTCGTCGCTGGTCAACTCAGTGTTCACCGAGCTCTTTCGGGAGGTGACATCGTTTCGCGGGTAAGTACTGTATTTGTTGAGATATTACGAAAGTAGTCGTCGTTTCGACGAATGGTTAGGTTTTGTGTATATTTTTTACCACTACTATTTATCCTTTTTTCAGCTTTTGTCATGACTTTCCAACGGGTTTTGGCTGATGAAGATATTGCACGTTTATTACTAGATGAGGAAGATTTAAATCAATCGCAGGAGTTGTCTGATAATGAAAATGAAGATAATTTGGAGGTTGACGATGTCGAAAGCGATACCCAATACGAGACTTCTGATCACGAAGATATTCAAGATATTTCACCATCTGCTACTTCAGACAATGCGCGAGTGTCACAATCACTTCCTGTTTTATTAGAACAAAGTTCAGACAATAATAATTCCCGTATTTTGACCTTTTCACAATACAACATTCGGAGTCGGAGCCATTACGTTTGGGCTACGAATCGTAGGCCTACATGTAAAGGGTGTATTTCTAGTGGAACGGTTGGAATAAATATGTTGATGTTACCAGAGGTCTTGCGCGCACTGAGGAATATAGTGGATCCATCATTATTATTTGAACAATGCCAACGCACGTGAAAAACAAAATCAGAGGTATTTTAGGAGTGAAGACTGATGAAGAAGGTCAAGATCAAGGTCAAAGTGAGGGTCAGTCATCCGCAAGTACTAACCTTCTTTCTACCTTTTGAAGCTCCAAATGTAAGAAAAAGAAAAATTTAGGATCTATATTCCTACAAAAAAGGGCGCATGACAAAATCTTATTGCTCCAAATGCAACACTGCAATTTGTGGTGAACACAAGTTGATTTTTGCCTCAAATGTGCCCCAAATTAATTGATATATTATGTTTTTATTAAATATAAGACTTTTGTTATTTATTTGTGCCAAAGAAAAAAAGGCTATTTTAGCATATTTTTTTAAATTTATTTTTTTCTAACTAATTGTCTTATTTGATCTCAAAAAACTAATGTCGTAGTATATAGGGTGTAAAATAAATATATGAGAATAAAAAGGTAAAATTAATGTTTTATTTAATCAATTAGAGCCTATTTATTGATTTTATTACTAACAATTACAATAATATACATCAAAAAATATAATAAGCCACATTGAATATTGTTCGTCGATTCGAAGAATGGTTAGGTTTTAAGGGGTATGGGCAAAGGTTAGTTGTCTAGGGTTAACTATAGGTATAATTACTGCGCCCACCTAATTTCAAATTATTATTTTTCCTCCACTTAAAGGTTGGCTGGAAGAGATTGCATTTATAGCGATAAGTCCGCCTTTGTGCCTATATTGTTTCTTGTTGTTGTTGTAATTTTTTATGTTTATCATGGTGCAATAAAGTTAATTTGTATTGTATTGTATTTGTATTACGCCAAAAGTATCCGGGCTCTATCTGCTTTGAGCCGAAAGACCCAAAATACTCTATCAGCCCCGCTATTGATAAAAACGTGTTAGCATGTATGTATTTACATGTATACTCCATAACTTTGAGTGCAATACCGCAGTGTTGACCGAACGTATGTTTCATATCGTCATATATTGTGGGGAATGTGCGTCGACTACCGGCCGTTTTAGCAATTTTTAGCACAGCAGCCTAGGTCATAAATCAACCATCATCTGTGCTAACATCTAGGTGGCTCTTCTGTGTTGTCTAAGAGAAAAATAAAGGGGACCAGCCTCTTCTCTTCCCGCTTCCTTAAAAGCTGATGCGCTAGCAACACATCACTATTTTGATTCCTTTTTCCAGCTCTTCGTCCAACCAGCCTCTCACAGACTGACGCGGTCAGCGGTGGCGGTCGCGGTGGCGGCTAGTTGTAAAGTTAGAAAACAGAAGGACACTTCAAACAAGCGCGGGCAGCGCGCGGTCTCGCGACAGTTGCCCGCCACCGCAAGCCACGCCCCCTCCGCCACCGCGTTGTTCTGTTGAGGTCCGCGGGCACGACGCGGGCGCGGTGGCGGTCAGTTGTAAAAATTCACAACTGACCGCGCGGACGTAAGTGCAAAATGGTGGATAAAACTGAACAATTGATAGAGATAATTAAAAATTACCCTGTTTTGTATGATACGTCACATGCGGACTATAAAAATACCAGGATAAAAAACAAAATATTTGACAATATTGCTGAGTTTAACGCTAATAATATTAACGCTTCGTCTTGTAAATCTACGCTAGGATGTCTTAGCATACTTGTTGCTTTGAACAACACCACCGTAAAAATGCGCCTGCTTGAGCGCGGTCGGCCTCCACCGCTGGCCACGCCTGCTCCGCCACCGCAGCAGTCTGAACACCATGAGCCCGCGCGGTCATACCGCCACCGCCACCGTCCCGCCACCGTTGCTGTTTGAGTGCGGCTTTACGCCAAAAGTGACCTGTACAAGTAGAAGATAAGAGAAGACAGAGAAAGAAGATGATGATTAAACAATAATAATATAATTTCTCAAATCTTAAAACAGGCTGTAAAGTCAAACCACACAACCAACTAAATTTCTATTTCAATCAAAGAAATTTTCAAAATGGTCCAAGCGTCTTCGAGTTAACGGGGAATATAAGATAAAAAGATAAAATTTCTTTATTGCACCAACTAAGTATGACAATAATCAAAAGTACATTTCAAATATAGTAGGTACAAAGGCGGACTTATCACTAAAGTGATTTCTTCCAGCCAACCTTTAGGTAAAGAAGATTATAAAAGATGTGGGGGAGTTGGCGCAGTTAGAGTATTACAGTGTAGAAAAATACAAGTACCTATACAATTAAAATAATAGGAGTACATACTATAACATATAAACGAACAATAAAGTAATATAAAATGCATAAACTATAAAATTGGTACATACGAACATTAAGGAAAGTAATTAAAAAGTAGATATACACAAATATGTATTTTCAAATTGACAACCTCCGATTTGGAACTCGATTTAAAAAAATATATATAAATTTAGGAAAAAACATTACCAAGTAAATGTAGAAACACATTTTACAATTGAAACTGGCAACCGAAGCTTTGGGACGATAAATTGTATTGTAAAACGAGTTTGGAACTCATTACACGCTCCCCAACTCAAACAGTAAGATTGGGCCGAATCACAACTTGTGGCAATTTGTTTACAGCAATACTTGGTCTGAACTCGGATCCCGAATAAATGGGATATGAATAACAGGCTATTTTAAGATTCTCTTTGCTAGATTAACCCTTTCACCGCCAGACTTTATATCAGTTGCCCCCAAAGCGAGGCATAGTAAATCTATACATATAATAAAACAGTAAAAAAAGTGTGTCTGTACATTAAATATATTTCCAAAAAAAAATATTGGGGGCGATGAAGACGTAGTAATAGAGTAAGAATTTAAAAAAAAATGTCTGTCTGTTTGTCTGTTTGTCTGTTTGTCTGTATGTCTGTTTGTACACGCTAATCTTCGGAAATACTGGACGGATTCGAATGAAACTTTTTTGTTATATAGCCATTAAGCCTGGGCAACATATAGGGTATAAATGATTTTGGAAAATGAAACGCCTGATGCAGAACCATAATGGTCCAGCTAAACTATAAGAGATATAAAAATGTCGCCTTAGTAAAAGTTGTTCAGCCTGATGAGCATTTTCCAGAGACATAAAGTCCACGCGAACGAAGTCGCGGGCTTCGGCTAGTATAAAATAAATACCTACAACCAGAAATGGATGTGAATACTTCAGATTCTCCTTACCCTAGACTTTTCCATACAAACGTAGTCTACGTTTTATTTTAAAACCACACGTCAGATTTCAGTAAAAAATTGTAATTTTAAAGAAATTGCAAGTGTCTAGTGCAAATATCTAGGGCTATAATTGGTTTCTGACATTAAAATTATGAACAGGAAAGAAAATATAAGGATGTAAAAGTTTCCTGTAGTGATGGTCAAAAAAGATATAATATAACAAACACACTATATTCTACAGTATTTAAAGTTTATATTTTGACCAAATTTGGGCATGTCGTTTCGAAATAAAACGTAGACTACGTTTGCATGGGAAAGTGTAGTTTGGTCTAGGGTAACCCCTTTAAGTTATGTGCAATACGAGCAGTTTTTTTTTTGTCGGAAATATCCGACGCTCGCCAAATGGGCACGCCAATGATTGTCGGATAAATTCGACGATCCCGGTGAAAGGGAACGCCCTTACTTTTATTTTGAACGACACGTCTGATTTCGACATAATTTTGTGATTTAAAAATAATCATTAAACGGCCATGTGCGATTCGGACTCGCACACAAAAGGTTCTGTACCCTTATCTATTTAAAAAAAAAAAGTTTGTTGTATGGAATCCCCACTTAAATATTTATTTTATTCTGTTTTTAGAAATACATCATCTGTCGAAATTTTAACTGTCTAGCCATCACGGTTCATGAGATACAGCCTGGTGACAGATAGACGGACAGCGGAGTCTTAGTAATAGGATCCTGTTTACCCTTTGGGTACGGAAACTTAAACAGCATAGCTTGGATTTTATTCCAATTTTTACTTCCATAATGGTCTGTGTAAAAAAAAATAATCTTATAATTGACCAGCAGCAGAAAGCCGATCGAAGGATTTCTTGAAAATGCAAATCATGATTTGCATTTTCAAGAAATAACATTTTCAAGAATTAGCATGCTAAGCGATGCGGCTAGCATCCCTGTTACTGTTTTGATTCCTTTTTCCACATTCTCGTCCACCATCACGATAAAATTGACCTTTGGATCTTGCGGCTCTAAGTTTTTCTGCTTAGATCCACAAGACCCGAAATGCGCTGTCTGCCCCATTAGGGATGAAGACGTGAGATTTAATGTATGTACGTAAATAAATAAATAAATATATGTATAGGAACAAATTACACTGATTGAGCTTGCCCCAAAGTAAGTTAAAGACTTGTGTTATGGGATACTAACTCAACGATACTATATTTTATAATAACAAATACATGTATACATAGATAAACATCCAAGACTCAGGACAATTTGAAAAAGGCCATTTTCCAACTTGCCTTGACCAGGGATCGAACCCGGGACCTTTGGGTGGCGGACTAGCATGGTGACCACTACGCCACGGAGGTCAAAAACGTTGAATCGTTTCACCCAGATCAGCGAAAAATAAATTTAACCAAGGGGAAAGAAGAAAATGTTTGTTCAGAACCAAGCAACCTTTTTCCTGCGCCTTCCCAATGCCTCCGCCAACCTTTCGGTTATATGAGGCGAATCGTAGGAGAGGTGTACTCTACTTGCGTATTCGCTCTTAGAATGCTCCTTTCTTCACTCCCTACAAATCTTTCAAGGTTGTCCCCTTTTCTGTCTTTTCTTTCTCACCTCTGTCTAGGGAGTTTACGTGTACAGCACGACTACTTTCGTCCTACCTCCGCTGAAGGTTTCTTCTGTTTCATTGCCCTGCTGAAGATCTCATCTGTCCTATATACCATTTATGGTGTTCGCCTGTCTTGAGGCTGCTCTGGATGTTATGTCACCGGTGCGTGAATAGGAGTGACGACAGGGTCCGAAAAGTATGAATGTAATTAGTCCGTCTTTTAGATTATCCAAAAATAATGGTCCCATATTTTTCAGTTTACCAAAAAAGAAAAAAATTACAAAGATAAGAAACGTCAAATTTCCGGGGGAGAAGGCTTGCGACGTCAACGCTAAGTAAAAATCGTACCTAGCCGTGACGTCATGCGAAATTTATATGCACTGTATCTTTGTCATTTTTGGTTTATTAAAGAAAGGAAAAAATACGTGTACAATATTTTTTAATAATCTAACCGATGGACCAAAAAGAATTTTCCGTTCGTTATGTCTATTTTGCTAGCCGCCTGAAATTCGCCTCAGATCCTACAAGATCACCATAGTATACCGGACCTACTTCAAGCAGAACAATATTATCTAAAATAATCCTTCGCGCGAACTAAACTAAACTAAAAGAGCTGAAAGATAAAGATGCGAATTTTATGTAAGAAATATTCATCCCTCAATCAACGCCAATGCTGAACACGAGCATAAGGATAATGGAAGTGCCGTGGCAAGCGAACGTGATCTTATTAACGAAACTTTACACAAGATGTACACTTCTAGACGCGAGCAAGGCATTCCGTTTCATCGATAAAATCGCGCTGAAGTATGAGCTAGAGAGGTGCAATGTTTGGAGATGACTGTGGAGAGCCATAAATGTACGGGAAAGCTTGCTTAGTGCTTTTAAGAGGAGTTATCAATTCTTCACGATCTTTTTTTATGTTTGTTTACTGACTATTTAAAGACGCCTGGACCGATTTTGAGCATTCTTTTTTTTAAACCCTTGAAACAAAAAAGAATTTTCAAAATACTTGCGAGGCGGTCCTATAGATTTTTTATCAAAATTAATTGTGTAGCTTGGGGGTGGAGAAACCAAAAAAAACAAACAGATACATTTGTTTTTTTCGGCGTTTTCTGGATTAAAGAAAGAAACACTAAAAAAGAAATGATGTATGTTCATCCGATAATAACTTGAGAACTTTTGGTCCGTGGGGTCCTTCCGCCCATAGTTTATTTAAAATTATTTCTAAACGTTTATTCGAGGTATCCCGTGATCAAAGGGCTGCTGGTAACTATCTGGCTCAAATAATCAGCATTGCCATACAACGTGGCAATGCTGCCAGCCTTTTGGTCACGTTGCCTAGGGGTAATATTTTAGTGGGACTACATAATTTGTAATTTTTAGTTTTAATTTAAATTTTAATAAGTTTGTATAGTTTGAATTTTAGATAAAAATATTTTTTTTCCAATAAATCCACTTGAGAATCTTTATACAGAGCGACATAAAAATTGCTAGGCGTTCGAAATTAAATGTGGTAATTATTAACCAACTTCAAAAAAGGAAGAGGTTATCAATTCGATTGTATGTTTTTTTTTGTATGTGTGTGACGCGATATCTTCGGCAACCGTGAACCGATTTTGATGATTCTTTTTTTATTCGAAAGCCCTTACTCCCAAATTGGTCTCATATTAATTTGGTGACGACACGATGAAGAACTTTGGAGATATGGAAAAAACTCCTGAAAAAAAATTAAGTCGGTTGTTTTTTTTTTGTTAAAAATTTAATTATTTGTAACGCACATGAGTTGGGGCTGGCGTATTAACAGGTCGGGGCGAACTACTAGTATTATAAATATTGTAATACGTTGATCTAAAAAAAGGAGCGGTAAAAAGTACCCGTAACCGAAGGGCATGTATGAAGAGATTGATGAGTTTAGATGAAGCAAAAGAGGTTTGTCAGGATCGTAGCAAGTGGAGGTCCATAGTCTCTGCCTACCCCTGCGGGAAACAGGCGTGATATTATGTATGTATGTATGTAATACGTTGATAGAAGAAAAGTTAGTTCGCCGGATACTATGGATACCATTGATGGGATATACCGTCTCTTCTATAGACACTAACTCAATGATTTAAAAATAAGGGTAAAACGGTAAAATATGCGGATCTAACAGATATTTTCATCCGTGACTTTGGATAATCCGCGCGGAAGGAGATATCGTCGTATCTTTGTTTCATAAGAACATTTTACATTCGTGATAGAGTTTTTATAGTTTTTTTCAAACGACTCGCGAAAAGAAGGAGGTTATCAATTCATCGTGATGTTTTTTTTTTGCATGTTTACTGATTATTCGCAGAAGCCTGGACCGATTTAGAAAATACTTATTTTGTTTGAAAGGGTATACTTGTCAGGTAGTCCCATAGAAATTTTATTAAAAGCGGTTGTATAGTTTAGGGTGAAGTAAGCTTTTCAATTAATTCAATATTCAGAAAGATTTTTTGTGTGCCGCACGTCAAAAGTGTATAATCAAAGTATGTAGCCAGTGATGGCTTATGGCCCTGAAACATGGTCTCTTGCTATTGGTTATACTCAGTGTTTCTCTGAGTTATCAAATCAAAAATAACTTATTTTTGATTTGATAACTCAGAGAAACACCGAGTATAACCAACCGAGTATTTGCCATGTAAATTAAAAACCTCCGATTTTCAAGCGTTCATCACCAATATTTTTTTGAACCGCTAAACCGATTTTCATCAAGTAGTCAGCTTTCAAACAGAAGACACCGCATCAAAGTTGGTCTATCTATGGCATAGCAGTGCCAAAACCCATTGAATTTGGCGCTACTATGCTACAGACAGACACGTCAAACTTAAAACACCCCCTTTTTTGTCGGGGCTTAAGAAGATTCACTGGAGAATTACAGACCCTGATTTAGCCGTCACTGTTGCAGACATAGAAATAGAATTTTGCAACCGAGAATACGCTCTGATGATGGTAATCCTGCAGCTGAAATCATACAACTTTGATTCCTAAGAACTATAATCAGTAGAAAATATTACAACTGGACCAAGATCCTATATGCACAGTGTGGGTCACCGTTATTCTTTCCTCAGCGTGTTCCTGGAGTGGTTTGCACGATTTCTTCAGACGATGCGCTTGGTTTACAATAACGTCTTCTAAAAAATAGAAAATTAGAGTAAGAACGACTATTATAGCTACAATTATTCCAATATAATCCATGATCTTAAAATGTATAAGTTTGGATTAATAAAATTTAAGTTTACAAATAGGTACCGTAATATAAGTTGACATTGACTTTTATATTGGTGACATAATCTGAGACAAAATCATGGCAAGGTTTTCTACATCAGTGTGACATTGTCACTATTTTATTTTTCAATTTTATTTTCTTAATACGATTTGAATCATGAAGTTAGTTGAATTCTTACGTATTTGATTCAATTTTATTTTTTAATTATAATTTCTAACACAATGTATATTATTTAATAAATGAAAATATTGTAAATGGAAATTTTAAAAATTTCACACCCGTATATACCAGTTTGTGTATCACTAACTCTTTTATGTTTTTTCATCTTTGTTTCTTTGCTTTTTAATTTATTAAACGAGTCAAAAAGATGCCAAAAAGTCATACGTTTTGGCGTCTAACAAAAATGTATATATTTATCAAGCATTACAATATTTTACACAAAATGTTCATCACTGTACATTTAAAAATACTTAAAAGTATCGTGTAAACGTTATTCTAAGATACATCATGCAGAGTTGGGGCGTCGTTTTAATTATTGTTGGTTGTATTATTGTTAAAGTCTTGCTTGTTATTGCTTAAGGCATTTTCTACTAGGACCTTTTGAACAGAAATAGATTAGAAGATCTTTACATTATATTGTGTAACAAAACAAAGGGTTTGTCAATATTACTCAGGAACGAAAATTTTAGTTTTAAATCGATGGCTAGTAATAAAAGTAAAACAGGTGTATAATGCAGGCCTCCTACTGGTAAATTCAGCGCAGGTGGTCAGACGGTGGTCAGACGATCTGACCAAGAGCGCTGAAAAACGCTAGATGCAGGCTTATTTAGATTGGTCAATTTGAAAAGCCGTAGGCATATATAAAGCTATGGACGTTATGCGGCTGAATTTGTTAAAATCAAATCTTTTTTCCATGCGATATCCCAGGAATGAAGTCGCGAGCTAAAGCTAGGTACCTATTAGGTACGTACGTTTTTAGCTTATAGTTTCGCCATGCCTGTTCGCGGTTCTATCCAGAAACTATATGTACTAGAAAGCTGTAATTTAGCATTGTTATGTATATTAATTATGCTGACGCACTTCACCGCTTTTTATGTCTTTTGAGGCAGACAACATTGCTTTTTTTGCGGATACTTAAAAAAAAAAAGATTGGCAGCAGAAATATGTAGAACAAACTGACTGGTTGCTAGTAATAACTAATTGGTTATGCTATTTTCGCAGGTGTCACTTGCATCGGTATAGGATGTTACTGTTTAAGAAACTATTTAATTATGAAGGGATATATACCGTCAGATGCAGAACTGGAGGGAAGGTAATCAAGAATTTAAATATATACTGTGAATATGTCAATAGAGTTCAACGTTGTTACCCTTTATAAGTTTTAATAAAACATCATTTTTGTACAAGCTTATATTGTGAGGAAAAATTAAGACGAATCAAGTAAGCCCAAACTTGATGGAGTTCCTTCGCTTTATCATATGTTCCATCGACCACATTAGGTCACCGAGACCAGACCCTAGACATCGTCTACCATAAAGTGCTGGTCAAGACGAAAATCAAACGAGTCCTACTCAATTAAGTTATGTTGTTTTATGACTCATCATCATCATCATCAGGTCTTCTTGTCTTCACTATAGGAGCACGACCCTCTCTGTACTACCAGAGCCATACTTGGCCATAGCAGACAAAGGACTTTGGCCTACACTCTTCGCGCTGGCCAGACTGGTTGGAAAGGTTTCATTGTTTTTTAAAAGCTTTGTTTGGCTTAGTGTATTTCCTAAGTCCTTCTACGACATCCACGGGAGGACTTGGAGTGGCCCTATTCTACTCTGCCGGAAACCACACGGGAAATAGTAATTTGTTGTTTTATGACTGTGTTCTGCCAAACATTATTACCTTACCCTTATTTATTATAAAACTTTATTGTAAGTACTTAATAAACATTAATGACATATAATTTTGAACATAGTGGTACAAATAGTGGACTCATTATGTACTTGTTTTCCAGAAATGGGGAACAGCAAGGCACACCTCAGGTGGACAAAAGGACCGCACTCTGAAGACCCAAAGTGTACAAGATATATATACGACAAAAATAAAATATTTCCCACATTATATTAGCGTAAGAAAACTTTACAAACGCTATGTAATGCGTTTTCTAAAAGTAAAATCTGTATCTATATCTATACATATAATAAAACAGTAAAAAAGTGTGTCTGTTCATTAAATATATTTCCATAAAAATATTGGGGAGACGTGGTAATAGAGTAAGAATTAAAAAAAAAATGTCTTTATGTTTGTCTGTTCACTGTGTGTCTGTTTGTACACACTAATCTCCGGAAATACTGTTTTGCAATTTCCATGTATAACTCCGAAATACAAATAATCAAATACGTATATTCGGTTTTTTAAAAATCCGTCTATATATAAGGTCTAAAAAATATACTGAAACTATTTTAAGAGTAAATTCTATAATATATAATAATTTATTTATTTGCTGTAAAAGTGGTTACATTAGTTGTTTTCAATTTTAGATGCAGGCCGCTCTGGATCGGTCATTTTGGAAATCTTTGGGAGAGGCCTATGTCCAGTAGAGGACTTAATGTGGAAATTATGATGATTTGATACCAAACACGGTATGATAAGATTAATTTTATTTTTAGTTCAAGGTATTGACCTATAGAGGGCGCCACATTCAATTTACAGGGGCGTTACATAGCCTATAACCAGCATATAGCCAAGACGCTTCCAACAATACCTCATTTGTTAAGGTACCAGGGATATTGTAAAAGATACGAGAGAACAGATAAACATATGAAAGCCATAACCATCCTTTTGGCTGCATGATAGTCGGGTAAAAATATATTGAATAATCTCGTGAAAAAAAAAGGGTTGAGACAAATATGCAAGCTTCCTATGCAAACTTGCAAAGCCAGCATGCATCCAGAAAAAAATGATGTTGAAAAATAAAATTAAAAAGTACAATATTTTAAGGTTTGACAACGTTCCATGGAGCGCAGAGTACTTGGCGTACGCCGAATCGATAGAGTAAGAAACAATGAACTGCGCTCCAAGACCAAAATTGTCGATGTAGGTGTCAGGACGACAAAGCTGAAGTGGGAGTGGGCCGGACATGTTTGTCGTATGAGAACGGGGAGATGGGCAAGAAAGGCGACGTTATGGGTTCCAGAAGAACGCCGGCGCGGGCGTAGGGGAAGGCCGAGGAAAAGATGGAGGGACGATATTTAATGCTACATGAGCGGATGGCAGCAAGCTGTCATAGATCGTGAATCGTGGCAAGAAGGGGAGGCCTTTGCTAGGATACTATTACAAAAAAAGTATTTCCATTGAAACGTGCATTGAAGTATGCGCCCAATCCATGTGAAGCGAATTGTGCTAATTAGTCCGTTTTTTAAAGAGAATTCTTATAAGGAGAGGTATACTTTTCTGAGTTCAGCAATGCCACTTCGTACGAATATTATACACGTCTACTCAAGCCCAAAACGCCCGGGAGCCAGATTGAACTCCGAGTCATGAGGAGGGGAGGGGGGCCCAAAGTACAGAGCTCCCGGCGCTCAGAAAAAAAATTCTGGCAGAATTGTTTGGACATTTGAATTAAGTTTGGTGTCGTTTTCAGGTAACCAGATGATGCCCAGTTCATTCCTCATACCAGTTCTTTTAGGGTTCCGTAGCAAAATATGACGCAATACTTAAAATACTAAACCTTTTGTAGTAACGTAATGTAAACAAACCCTTATATTTTTATATTTTTGTATGAAACTTGGTTTATAAAAAATACTATCCGAGAGCCCGTTTAATGCAAATTATAAAAATATAAACAATAAATATACTTTTATCTATTTCCAATGTAAAATAAAATAATTATTGCATATACCTAATAGAGCCGCATAGAACGGTTTATTTTCGAACTACTATATGAAACTTTTCATTTGTCCTTTCTGGCTATCACGACTGGTGGCGTTGGATTCCTTGTAACGCTCAAAACCCGAAACTCTCGGTTATAGAGTGCTTAAGGGGCGGAGGGGGGAGGGGGTGGCAATCAAAGATGGCGGAAGAGCAGTTTGGTTTTCACGCCATAATTCCATAAGTACTGGACTGATTTCCAAAATTTAAATGATTTCTCAAAGGCAATAATATGCTCCATGTTTTGTCTATATACATCTTAGATGTATTTATTACAGTTGATGAGTTTTGTTAAATGAAATGTTGAAGCTACAGAATACTACTAAGCTACGAATACAAAAAGTTTAGTATTTTAAGTATTGCGTCGCATTTTGCTACGGAACCCTAAAAGAACTGGTATGAGGAATGAACTAGGCATCATCTGGTTACCTGAAAACGATACCAAACTTAATTCAAAAGTCCAAAAAAATCTGCCAGAATTTTTTTTCTGAGCGCCGGGAGATCTGTTCTTTGGGCCCCCCTCCCCTCCTCCTGACGCGATCAATCTGGCTCCCGGGCGTTTTGGGCTTGGGTAGACGTGTATAACATTCGTACCAAGTGGCATTGCTGAACTAAAAATTGGCGTACTTTTTCCCCTTAAAAAACGGACTAAATATCGCATCGATCAAATACCTACATGAGACGTCCGTGTTAATTCCAGATTCTTTGCTTTATAATTTATAAAAGAAAAAACTACGTCATTCTTTTGACATTTATGATGTCAACAAGATGATTTGAAACATGAAGTTAGAGATGCTATAAAATCAGTTTGAAATAATATGAAATTACTGATTATAATCCAAGAGAATTCATGATGATATTCTCTTTGTAGCAAATGTACAAACAATTAGACATGTGATTGTTTATATTTATTTTATGGAGCATTACGTAAGGGTTATATTGGCTGTTTCTTGCCTCGTTATTCTTGCGCTTGCTGTTTACTGCTTAAGGATATATATGAAACGGAAAGGAATAATACAAAATCGCACGGCACAAAACCTGGTTTAAGCGTTAATGTTCTTGTTTACTTAAAGATATTTAATCCAAGACAGATAGTAATGAGTCCTATGATACTCGTTGAGGATGAAGCAGATTTTTCTCATGGGATTGTATTAAGATTTAATAAAAATGAATGGTAATAATATAAATCTTTCCATTTACCAACTGAAAATGCGATGCCGCTAGCAATCATTCCCTATTTCACTTCCTTGTCTTCCTCCTTCTCGCCCACCGTTATGCTAAAAGTGGCCTTCGACTCTTGCGGCCCTGGGCTCTATCTGCTAAGAGCCTCAAGACCCAAAGTGCTCTGTTTGCCCCGTAAAAGATAAAGACGTGATATTATTATTATGTATGAACCAACAGCAACAAATAAATGTCAAAGAAAACGTGGCTAGAGTAGGTGTAGGAAGTTAAGGGATTAAAACAATGTGAAAAGTTGAGTTTTAGGGATCACTCGTGCATCTGTTTGTCCGTCTGTACGTCACAATCAATTTGTTCCGAATCTACTGCACCAAATCAAGTAAAATTCGGTAGGGTGGTGTAATTCTATGACCCAAACAAAGATGTGCGAAGTAAATAAAACGGTTTTTTTAAATAAGCGTAATTTTTGGGGTCAAAAAGTTTTGCAGATCTTACTGCGTCATTTATTTATGAAGGGGCTTCTTATGAGAATTACAAATATATTTTTGCATAATTCATTGCAGGCCTCTTCTGATCGGTTGTTTTGGATAATTCTTGGGGAGGTCTATTTCCAGCAGTGTACTTCTTGTAGCTGATATGATGATGATGATGATGATAGTTCATTGCTTGTAATTTACAGAAAAATCTATAAGAATTCTATTAATAGAAAATAAAGTGGTAAACTCAATTAATACGTTTACTCACCGAAAATACATACTTACATACATATTTTCACGCCTGTTTCCCATGGAGGTAGGCAGAGACTATGGATTTCCACTTACTACGATCCTTGCAAACCTCTTAGTCATCGAAAATAGTTCACTAAAACACCACTAGATAGCGCTAGTAGTAGTAAACTCGCGTCTTACTGTGATGATTTCAAATGTGAATGACTTTGGAATAGTATGGCCTCCCTCTTCACGCGTAAGTACTAGTATGTATTCTGTGGTTTAACTCGCATTTGACCGGTAATTTTTTTAGAAGGTTTTCCAAGACATAGACAAAGTTACCTAGGTATAATGTTTTGCTTAATGATACTCTCAGTACCTATATGAAGCATCAGCTGTGCAAAGCTTTCTTAACATTGGTGGTTCAAATAAAGAAAGTGAATGTTATTAAAAACTACAGCCAAAAAAATCACAACCAAAATATTGTCAACTCCCTTCAAGGTATCAAGTTTCTCGACAAACTAAAGGAGTGAAATAGGAATATCAAAGAAACATCACGATCCTTAAAGGGCATACATCAAAGAGTAACGACCCCAGTTTATTAAGATATAGCGGCACTATAAAAGAATACGTCATTATACTGTTCGACTCAGATTTCGTCTTGTTATCTATTAAGGAGAAATAGTATCAGAAGTGGCGTCGTATTCGAAATAACTTGTTAAAAGTAAATATGGTAATGATAAAAAAATGACTTTTGAATTTGTAGAAATATATTTAAATTACTTTATGAATAACCTTCGAAAGTATTATTGATAATCTGTCCAGTTTTAAAACGAGTTACCCACGCAACTACTTTTAAAGGTATGTAATGAATCCCTGGGCACGTATGTCTATCTGTCCGATTGTTTGTGTAAGTGCTTGATTTACTCCATGTAAAGCATTTCTTCGGAAAGATTAGAGATTAGAACATGTAAGAAAGAAATAAAAAAAGGTAAAAAGAAAGAAAGAATATGTAATACACGTGCGAAGCTGGGGCGGGTCGCTTGTCCACCATAAACTGATACTCAACATATACAAGTAAAAAACCTAGGTGACCTTGCTTTGACCTTTTGACCTTGCAGATCAAAAGGTCAAAGGTAAACTAGATTATTAATTTCTCAGAGATTATTTTAGTTAAATAACATTTATTTTAAATTTATGCTAAGAATTTATTTGCAAAACAATAGAAAATTGTTTAGAACGAATTATAAAGACATTGTTAAACATTTTCATTGGGACTTGAGCACACCGGCTACTTTTGGTAACGGAGACTTATCGGAGTGTTATCATCATCATCAGGACTGTTTGTGTTGACCCTCTCTGTACCAGAGCTATACTTGGCCCCAGTACAAAGAGTTTGGCCTACACTCTCAACGTTGGCCAGATGGGTTGAACATATCTCATTGATGTTTTCTAAGCTTCATCCTTATCATTTCAGCCACATAAAGTCCACTGTTGGACATAGGCCTCTCCCAAAGATTTTTCTAAGCTTACTTAGTAACTATTACAGTTAAATTTTTTGGTCTATAGCAAAAATATTTGATATTATTGTTGTTGTGTCATTTACTGACCTTGTCTTTAAAATATTAACATTAAAGTAATGTATGTTATTTATTTCGAATTTGATTTAAATAATTATCATCATCAGGTATTTTTTAATCTCCACTGAAGGAGCACGACCCTCTCTGTACTACCAGAGCCATACTTGACCACGGCATATGTACAGAGGCTTTGGCCTACACTCTCCTCGCTGGCCAGACGGTTGGAGAGGTCTCATTGATGTTTATAAGCTTGTTTAGCTTGTATTTCCTAATTCGCCGTCTACGACATCCACGGACTTAGAGTGGTCCTTTTTTATTCTGCCAGAAACCACACGGCGTTTGAGACAAACAAATGGCCTAATACGGTTGTGTTCTTGTTCCTTTCATTCCCTTGATTATAGCCGACAGCGCGTGCGATTGCTAGTGTTTGACGACAAAAATTGAAGATATATATTTTATAGCTACGCGCAGTAGTGTGGCTAGAGAAGTAAAACTGAGTGCATCTGGGCTGGCACAACGCAGAAATTTGCGTTGCGGTTATGTGTTTAAGTTCTGTAAGTGATAGATCTTTTAGCCGATTTAAAAGTCGTCAGTTTGTGAGCTTCCTTAGCCTTTAAATTAAAACAAGGTGCTACAACCGTGGAGATAAAGTTACGCTGTAAATTGTAGCAATTCTACCTGTCGACTCATGCACCTTATTTGCATAACACAAGATCTTTCAAGAAATAAGACGAAAATTTAGACGAGGACTTATTTCCGTGTCGCGCGATATACCCGCGAAATGAAATTTATGATAGGTGGAGTTTAACAAAATTGTACGAGACAATTTTATTGTGATAAATTTTCTTAAATAAGAAAATTGAGTTCATTTTTTGATCCTAAAAACTAAAATTAAGATTAAGTAGGTCAATGATACCACACCAACCCGTTTGGCCAGCGTGGAGAGTGTAGGCCATGTCCTTTTGCTGCTCTGGCCAAGTATGGCTCTGGTAGTACAGAGAGGGACGTGCTCCTGCAGTGGAGACAAAAAGACCCGATGATATTGATGATGATATTCTAAATAAATAGAAAAGGCCGTGGAACGTGCCCAGAAAGCTAGCAGCATTTATTTTGTTACTTGTGTTCCTCAATGCTCGATTTGGGAGGAATTCATAGACTAAAGTTACCACTTAGTGCCGCTTTATATTAACCTATAGGAAAGAATCGGCCAAGTGCGAGTTGGACTCGGTTGGTTTGGTGGGCTTGGTGTTATAGAGCAAGTGCCCCCCCCCCCCTCTTTCTGCTAAACGATTATATATGGACACCTGAAAATAATCACAGTAGCAGTTTATCGAAGTTTGAAGGAAAATTGTCAGACCTAAGTAGGGATTACAAATAAAAATACATTGGCGGTCAACTTATAAAATGTACTCGGAAAAGGAAGATTTCATGAAAATAAATAATTTGTCAAATATCAATAAAAAAATAGTTTTCAGTCATTATTAGTGGCATGAACTAAAAGTTGGCTTTTGCAACTACAAAATCCTACATTGCGCGTGGCCCGACACCATCTTACAAGTTTACCTTTTCAAACAAAAAAAAAACTTGAGAGGTGTCAACGGACACCCGGATGAAACGAAGTTCGAGAGAAAGAGAGACAGACAGAGAAACACGCGCACGCCGCACGGCTTACAACTATAACAAAAAGTTTCGTTACAACTGCTGGTCTTAATTTTTTCCGTCTAGCCCCCTTTCGCAACGCGCGATAAGGAACTTCGTTCCAATAATTTATAAACTCGGTCCAGGCGTAGAATAACCTTACTTTAGATAATCTCTTCCTCTTTGGAAGTTGGTTTAAAAAATCGCAAGATGCCGAGATACCTCACGCGGCGAGTATTCACATGCAAATGCTAATAACAAGAACACCAACAGACGTCAGTCGCAACTTTGTTGCTTTATCCCAAGACTTTACAAGGGAGTCGGAACTTGGGGTCGAGATGAAAGTCTCAAGTCATTGTTTTTAGTTTAAAATTTCAAGTTTTGGAGTTTTAGCTTTGGGCGAGTGTCATGTTAATTTGTATCTTCTTATCTATACAGGGCTAACAAAATTCACTGAAACTATTTTAAGGGTGAATTCAGTGCATGATACTAAACAATTTTCCCCAAAGAACATTGGTATATAAAAATAATGTTTGGCTGCTCATAGAAGTTGACCAATCAATTGATCCGAGTTCGGAAAGCAAAAATAGTAGATTGTGCTTCAAGGGGTAAAGGATATATTTTTAAGGCGAGGGCGATACTATGAATCCATAGCGAAACGAAGAATTGCACAGTTGAATCTCAAGCGTAGTGGTTCTACGGTTGAATTTTAGGTTTTTTTAGGAGGATCACTCATGTAAAGCAAGGTATTCAAGTATATCACCCGAAGTAAAAATATTTCATTTCCTCGATCGGCTCTGCCCGGGAAGAGAAGCAGCTAGTACATTCTAAGATATTTCTTTTCTCCTAGACCAGCCTGCATGGAAGAATGTTTAATAAATAGGCACTAAGAATTAATTTCCTAACTTTGTCGTTGGGCCTGGCCTTTCATTTTTTTTATTTTTGTAAACTTGATATTTTCACTATAGACTTATTAAACTTACGAAAAAGTATAAAAACTTAAAATTCTTAACTAATTGCATGTCAGTAAACCTGAAACTTATACCTATGTATAAACTTATAACCGAATTTCTTCTACTTCGTATAAAAGACAATAATTGCGCTTTTTAGGGTTCCGTAGTATACAAGGAACCCTTATAGTTTCGCCATGTATGTCTGTCTGTCTGTCTGTACTAGAACGCTGTAGTTTGGTCTGGATATGTATATTAATCATGGCGAAAAAGTCGTAAAATAAAATCTAGAAAAATATATTTTTTAGGTTAGCTGCCATAGAAGTAAAGAGGTAGTCAATATTTTTTTTCTCCACAAATACAATGTGTGGGGTATCGTTGAATAGGTCTTTCAAAAACATTGTGAGTTTTTAACACCATTTTTCGATTTAGGGATCCGTTTCTGAAATATTTGGGTTTAAAGTGCATATTTTTGTTGGAGGCAAGTGTCCTCCCTCTATTTGCTAAACGGTTATATATGGCCACGTGAAAAAATTCACAGTTATAGTAAATATAATGTAGTTTAAAGGAAAACTATCAGAGCTAAGTAGGGTATAGAAATTAAAAAGTAATAGGCGATCAACTTATAAAATGTACTCGGAAAAAGTAATTTCATACAAATTCAATGGATAATTAGTTTTAAAACGTTTTTAGTGGCATAAACTCAAAGTTGGCATTCGGAACTACGGAACCCTACACTGCGCGTGGCCCGACACGCACTTGGCCAATTATTTAATTATACTAACTGGATCACAAGTTTATTAAATGAATCGATCTAATCGCACACACATATGAGCTAATGATATAAGTGTCATTTGCTCTATATAAGAGATCATTTAAATTTAAAGAACATGTTTTACATAACTGCATATTACTCCAACATTTTATATTAACAACCAATTTTCTTATTGAATTAGCAAATAAACATAACACTTTCCTCGAGACTATATTCTCTTAACGACTCCTAAGAGAAGCGTAAAATCCACTCTCTGCAAAGCAAATGACATAAAAAATCATAGCTCATACGATTGGACGTAAAAAATCAAAAAATGTATTGTTAACCGACCGTAAATTCAAATAGACTACCACGTAGTGTTGCCGAGTAATCGATAGTTTTAAAATCGATAGTTTGGGTCGAATAAAATGCTATAGACCAAATTATCTATAGACGATTAAATTATATATAGACGATAGCTTTTTTAGAGCAATAATATTGATAGCAAACAATTCTATCGATCGACGAGCAAACTATCAATACTATAGATAGTATCGATAGTTTATATACTAAAGCTAGTATCGATAGTTTATATATTATGAAAAGCAGTACTATCGATATTATCGATAGTTTGTCCGTCGCCATCAATCGATACTATCGACTTATTGTTAGTTATCAATGGTATTGCTCTAAACAGTATCGATAGGCCTATCAACAATTTGGCCTATTATATTTTTCGATTGAAACTATCAACTGTACATTAAACTAGTACTGATCGGTACTATCGATAGTGTCGGTTTTATTTTTAATCATCATCATCATTTCAGCCGCATAACGTCCACTGCTGGATATAGGCCTTTTACAAAGATTTCCAAAATAACCGATCTAAGGCGGCCTGCATCCAGCTTAATCGGCGACTTAGGGCAGGTCGTCAGACTACCTTAAAAATAAAGATAAAGATAATTTATTTGCTAAACATGTGTTACAAGATATTAATTAGTACATTCAATTGCGTCCAATCATGTTTACCATCACCGGTGTGCAAATGTAGTCATAAAGGCTGTCATATATACCTATGCTACCTATTTACCTATACTATAATAATATACTAAATCTACGGACTTTTTATATAAACCAAAATCAATTTTCAATTTATCAGATAAGAAATCTTTGATACTATAATAACATTTATCTATCAAAAATGACTTAATTTTTTTCTGAAACAAAGTAACATTTAATTCTTTATATTGTTTTGGTATTTAATTATATATTATCGGTGCCATACCTAATACACTATTATGCAATAAAGCAGTTTTGGATGGATGTATGCACAATTTGTTTTCACGTCGGTTTCTTTCTATTCTATCAGATAACTTAGGAAACAGGCGAGGATTACTTTTTACAAATATAGCTGTTTCCATTATATATAATGACGGAAATGTTAGAATCTTATGTTTTTTAAATAACGGTACATAACTATCTGTGGTGTTATTTAAAATATCGATAATCTATCTATAGGGTATCGATAGCGGACTATGGAGTAGCAACACTAGTGCCAGGCTAGCATAAACAAGGAGGAATGGGGAATCAAAAAGAATATCCCTTTACGAGCAGTTCGTTTTCACAAGTATAATCCTGACAGTTAACGTGGGTATAAAGACGGAAATACATGTTTATAATTTTACGAGATGAAATACCTTTTGAATTTATGCGGGTTACCTTAAGTCTAGAGTTATGGTACGTTGGAGAGTTGGTATTTGTTTAGTGTTAGGGTGAGATTACGTTAGTAATAATAGATTTTATTTTTAACTTTTACATGCAGACGTTTTACTGCCTTTCGAGAGCAAAAGTTTAAAATATACCACGCTTCTCTTTCTACGTACGGTATTATAATTAATTAAATTATTTTTATTATTCATATTAATAAGTAACCTAATCGGAAACCGAAAACAAAATGTTTTTTTTTAATTGCCCAAAAATGAGTAAGTTATAAGCATGAAGCTAGCTCTAACTATATGGTTATAAGCATTAAAAACTGATGGAAAGGAAAACTTTCAAATAACAGAAAAACGATGCACGTGCAGCGCTCTAGACGTCACTGTATTAGGTTTTCCGCATACGAAAGAGATAGTAAAACCACGCTCCTACTTTTATATTTAAAACGCTCATAACTACTTTTATTATTAACCAACTTTCTTGCTATTAAAAAAAAATCTGGGCCACTGGTTACTATTTCTGATTACATTTTATGAGCCCACAGTCTTGTGAAGTGTGGCCTTTGTGTTTTGTGGCTTTAGGATTATCTACCAGTCGGGTTAACTCATAGATCATTTTCAGTTTTCAAAATTTAATAAGGGTAATTCTTAATCCTTAGGGATTTAAATTTTAATTAGAATTTAATCAATTTTTAAGCTCTTGTGGTTGTGATTACATTTTTTACCCTTCAGTAGAAATAAAACCTTGTGTGTATGCTCCCGTTAATAAGGTCATGGCTTTTCGAATAGATGAGTTGGAACAGTTATATTGAAAAATGACAGTTTTTTTTCATACTTGGTAGAAAATAAAAAAAAAACTGTATATACCAGCTGCTTTTTTCTTGCGCAGGACAAAGAAGCAGATCAACAGAATAATCGAAAATATGAATCATGCTATAGGCGATGCAGCTAGCAACTCATCACTATGTTGATTCTTTTCTCTACATCCTGTTAGTCTTAAGTATTGATGGAGCTGATCTGATGATGGAGTTGGAAGGTGGTCATGACATCTCTGTGATAAAACAACATAACCCCACCGAGTTTTATACTCGATTGTTTTGTCTTGAAGAGCACTTTAACCTTTTTAAGTCATTATTATAGATAAAGGCTTGTGTTTTTTTAATAAAGACCTACAAGAAACGAACCCTTATACAGTATAAGGCTGACATTTCGGCCAAGGATGCCACTAAAATATTTATTTTTAGTGATCATGCGACGCTCTCCGTGTTACAATTATATAACATTAGATTTTTTTTCCACGAATGTAGAAAGTTTTGGGGAAATTGTGATCCACTTTACCGAGATTTTCTTTAAATAAAATATTAAGTATATTTTTTAAAACTTACATGAGATAATATAACTAAGTATTTTAGTCGGCCTTTTCCGACTTCACTACGTGAGTTAAAATTGTGTCAATATATTTAGTTAACTTAAATATGTCAGTGTGAAGATGTAACTTAATAAATCTTACGGTTCGATAAATATATATATATATACTTGTATAAAGAATAAGATTTTAACATTTGCAAACCAATTTTCCTCTAACCGACGATTTTTTTTTATTAGGGAAGGTCTGATTTAGAGACATACATACATACATATTATCACGTCTTTATCCCTAATGGGGCAGACAGAGCAATTTGGGTCTTGCGGCTCTATGCAGAGCCCAGGGCCGCAAGACCCAAAAGCCACTTTTAGCGTCATGGTGGGCGAGAAGATGGAAAAGCAATCAATACAGTAACGGGTTGCTAGCCGCATCGCCTGTTAAAATGATTCGCATTTTTGCCCATTCCCTCGATCGGCTTTTACGATCTGCGCGGGAAGAGAAGCAGCTGGTACATTCTACGTCTTTTCGTTTCTCCCAGACCAGCATGGGAGATTTAGAGACAAAGAACAATTATTCACGAAATAATTCATCTTCTTCACAAGGACAGATGCAGTGGTTATGTTCTAGACCAAGAGGCACAAAAACAAATGCAGATCTGACATTTTTTTAAATCCTAGAGCTGCAACGCATGGAAGTTGTAACAGGAAATAAGTATTTAATATGCAGAAAAAGCAATTACTTACTCCTTGCGACCGGCGTACGAACTTCAAAACTACATATTGGAACTAATAACTAAATCACAAGTGGCAAATTGAAATTAAATTTTTCAGCGAGGTAAGCGCAAAACTATGTTTAAAGTCGTTATTCAGCTTATTCGTATGTTTTACAGTTAGAAATAATATAAATATTACTTGTTACTTGCATTTAAAACTTAACATAAAGTTCTGAAATGCCACCATTTTTCCTAGAGAGTCAGCTACATGTGATACTTAAAAACACTATACTATAAGTACTACTAACTGTCTCCGTGGTGTAGTGGTTAAAGCGTTCGGCTCATGCCCGGAGGTCGCGGGTTCGATTCCCGGCGGGGGCAGCGACTTTGTGTTGTTGTCCTAGTTTGGTTAGGACGTTGTAGGCTGATCATCTGATTGTCCGAAAAGTAAAATGATCCGTGCTTCGGAGGGCACGTTAAGCCGTCGGTCCCGGTCACTGTCTTGGTCGTTACTTAAAACCATGTCAGAGGCCTTTAAGGCGGTTTAAAAACTCTGCACTAGTGTTACTCACTAACACACACGAGAAGAAGAAAACTATATGTACTATATTGTGCTTTGCTATGTTATGCAATGTTGTGATATGCTATGCTATAGTAGTAAGTAAGTTCGTAAATGCTTATGCATACAATACTATTTCAAAACTAGAATCCAATTTCACCCCTAAACTACAAAATCGATTTTGATAAAACATCTATGTGACGACCGAACAAGAATGTCCTTTCAAACAAAAAAGAATTTTCGAAATCGGTTCAGGCGTCTTCGAGTAATCAGTGAACATACATAAAAAAATCGCGACAAATTAATAGGCTTTTCCTATTCTTGAAAGTCGATTAAAAATACGAATATGACGATAAAATGGGACTCACGAACCGCAATATTATATCCTATAGCCATATTTTTTTAATTTTAGTAATAAGAATTTTTATGTTTTCTGAAATTATAAAAAAATAAGGAAAATGTTCAATTCAGAATCAACTTTGTTATGTAACAAAATTCAATATCTCGCTTAATTGATAAAAGAAATAAGTCTCAAAGGGAATGAGGTGCTACCTTTTCAGAAAACATCCAATCTAATCAATATTCTGAATCAGATTGAATTTGCATTGAAAAGTGTTTCGAGAGCTACTCAAAACTAGAGTAGGAAGGAACGTGCTTGATATTTTTTCAAAATTAAAAGCTGATTTAATACGTCTAGTGCACAACCGATTTCAATAAATTATTACCGATTCTATAGGACAAACTAACAAGTAAAAATTACGAGCAAAAAAAGTTTTTTAGAATGGTCTAGGCGTCTTTGGTCGAGGAAACACATATAAAATAATCGGTCAAGTGCGTGTCGGGCCACACGCAGTGTATGTAGGGTTCGGTAGTTTCAAATGCCGACTTTGAACAAGAGAGACATTTTTTCAAAATGTCACAAAACTTTTTTGTTAACCTTTTCAAGACGCAACTTTTTTGTCTGAACAACTTTTTTTTATGCTGTGTGCAGCGGGGTCTTTGACCTTAACGCTCGCAGGTATCAGTACGCGCGTTCGACTCGAAATGTTTTAATACTTTGGTAATTTGTCTTACTTTTTGATACTTTTTATACTGCATAAATTGCAATGTTTTTACCGTACAATAATCGTAAAATATCCTTTATGTAAGTATGTAAACTTTCCAACCCGTCTGGCCAGCGTGGAGAGTGTAGGCTAAATTCTCTGGCTGCTTTGGCCAAGTATGGCTCTGGTAGTACAGAGAGGGTCGTGCTCCTGCAGTGGAGACAAAAAGACCTGATGATGATGATGATGAAGTATGGAAATAAGTTAAATTAATGCTAATTCAGTTGTTCCCTGTATAAATACTATGCTATTATTCTCATCCCGTCATATTCTTATCACGCCCAAGTAATGGCTCCCGTCATAACGCTCATTATTACCATAATTACGTATTCAATGCGTGTTACCTTCACAATGCGGTGATAACACTGTTAATTATATCAATTACATTGATAGTTGATATTGTGGAAACTGCTAATGCAAAGTTAGGGCCATTAATTAGATTTGAGGTTGAATAGGATAGGAGAGCTGACGGCGTTTTGAAATAAATGCAGTTATTCGCTTATGTTGTTACACTAAACATTTGCTGTATGGTTTCCAGCTTAGAATAGGCCATGAATGGGTGTAAAATGGGTTCCAATCAAAGATTCAGAGATAAGAGAAAAATAAATAAATGATACTGATACATAAATTCAAGTATGTATATATATGCAATTTTAGCGTATAACCCGACCATGAGCAAATGTTCGGTCGGTGATAAGGAACAAAACCATGGAGTTAGAGGGTAGATCTGTACAAAAGACGGCACATTTCTCTTTTCTTCTTTTAGCAGTCGCAATAAGACTATCTCGCTCTATCAAAGCGTGTCAGACCCTTAGTTCTAATGTTCTATCATTAACTTCATGTTTCTAATAGACTAGTGATAGCATGCCCAATCGGCGACTGCTGGCAGCACACTTTTACTGTCGAACCATATTCACCTTTTTTGCTATTTGCGAAATGCTTGTACAAAACAAATGCCTCGCGGCTGCCAGCGATGCCAAGATTTTTTCAAGCTATTCTATGCATTGCGTAGATAGAAATAAAGGTGACTATGGTTTGATGGTGAATTAGGTTGCCAGCCACTGCGTTCCGGTGTGAATTAATTATCTAAGCCTTCCAGTCGCTCGTGTGTCAGAGCCCTTAATGACACCCGTAGGAGAAGAAAGGGTGGTGACAAATCGCATACTACCCTGCCGTCACCACATTTTGGGTCTAATTGCTACATCATTCGCATTTAGATTAGCAAAACAGCAAGTAAACAGCAACACACTCAACAAGTTTCCTTTGTCGTAATTACTTAAGTACATTTCGTTTGATTCTAAGGCTAACTTTAAGTAATTTTGCAGAATGAAGTTTGTCTGACTATATCCTCGTTTCTCATCTAGGCGTGTTCTTAGCTGTGCTGTAGAACTAGAAGGATTTTAGCTTTTTCTTCTGTTTGGTTTTCGTGGTTGTCCAATACTGATGTTACGTATTCCAAGCTGCCTCTTGGCTTGACAACTGAAAATAACAAAAACATATGATGACAGCCAGTATTAACATGAAGCTAAAGGATTTCCTTTTGTACGAACTGCTGTGATTTGGCTGCAGGAGTTCGAGGATTTTTTAAAGTAAAAACTTTCTCAGGCGCGTTGGGCATGCACGGAAAGCATCTTGCAGTTTGGAAAAAAAACATTGAACTCGCGACACTTTTACCGACACCAAGATGGCCGACTCACAAAAACTCGTCCAGACAGTTTTTAATTCTGTCGGCTCTCCCGGAGCCCCACTGATTTTTTGTTACTAGTTGTATACCACAATTGAATTTATGACTCATTTAATACACCCGGGTTTACTTTTCTAGCGAAATATCTAAGAATGCGTACATCGCCAAAAAGCTTTTTCCCCTAGGAAGTCGATATTAATGATCACCCAAGAATGCCATGGGAATCGGAGAAAAAATTCATAATCAAGAAAATGGCTGTGGTTTTACGACCGACGCCTCGTCCATGGGAACAGTTTTTGCTCAAGACTTTGTGCTTAGTCCTTTACTGCTTCCGTGGTCTAGTGGTAAAGGCGTTCGCTTTGTGATCCGGAGGTCATGGGTTTGAATCCAACAGGAAAGCATACTTTGTGTAAAGTGGAGACCAGTCTGGTTAGGATAATGCAGGCTTGAGTCACCAGATTATCCGAAAAGAAAGATGATTCCATGTTTTGAAAGGCATGTATAAACTTTGGGTCCCGAACGCCATCTAGGGTTTATCAAACTACCCAAGGTTTGGTTCTGGTATAACCTTTTGGTTGCGGAGGTTAGACGGCAGTTGCTCTGTGCAAAAACCAGTAACCTCGTCAAATCTATTTGGTAAGGTAACGGACCCTGGACTCTGAAGCATTACTGCTGAGGATGCAACCGGGAAAATACGGTCGGATGATGACGATGACTTTGTGCTTCCTTTAGTTGCATTTAATAAATAATATTTAAGTATTTAATATTCCTGAATGCGATTTTAACAATATTGTAGAATTGGTTTGTCTTTTTGTACCCTTAACTATAGATACCCTCATTCCTCATCTAACTCTAGTCTTTCATTACATCTCAATGACCGAGTGAGCGAAGCGTCTCAGCTACGAGATTGACCAAAAATGCTTTTGTACGGTTGTCTGTAAGTTTGTCCGTCTGTTCTCGTCTACAAGCTCGCATTTCTCAACCGATTCTAGTGAAATTTTGTAAGAAGGTTTGAAAATTATATACAACTAGCTGTAACCGTGGGCTTTGCTCCCCGTGGGAATTTCGGGATAAAGAGTATCCTATGTCCTTCCTTCCCCAAGTCTCAAAATATATCCGTACCAAATTTCATCTAAATCAGTTTAGTAGTTTAAGCGTGGAGAGGTAACAAACAAACAAATATACAAACTCACTTTCGCATTTTTAATCTTGTAATTAGTAATTAGGAAGTAGAATAGGATTTTTTCGAAGTCAATGTCAAAATGTTTTATTTAATGTAGGATACATTTATCTCTTATTGAAGGTAATATTTTGAAAATATTATTTTAGTGCAAAAGCTAAAACTACTAGAGTTTCGGAATTACCATCAGTCGATCCATCTCCATTTCTTTCCAAATAATTTATTTCAAATTGCACTGAACGCAGAAAAATTTAAGTATCCCCTAAGTATTAAAGTTATTTCATTGCCAGATCAATGTGGAAGCAGAAGTCACCATGTCAGGCAATTAAGGCTCATTAAAACCCAAGTCATATGAAAGACAGATCACAAAAACGGAATAGATATGACAGTGTTATCACGCACACTAATGGAGGCGGCGATTAGCCCCATTATGTCGGAAATTGTGTTAATAGAGGGTCGTAGATATTATATTTTACATCCTTCACTGAAAGAAAATAGGAACTTTGATAACTTATTAAATTCCGGTCTCCATGACTGATCTGCGCCACTGGTTTACAAAAGAGCTGGCTGTTTTTTCTCACGAGTCAGTATTGCGATCCAACGCGGAAATGCGGCCAGAGTTCTTGGCACTATGCCACATGGGCACGATTTTTAAGACTAAATTGGTACCTAACTTTTTATCTTTGTTTGTAAATATGTAAATATTATTTCAATTTTCAATTTGTTAAAAATGCGACTGTGTCAGATGTGTGTAGAGCTGCTTATAGTCACTAACTGACACCAAAAAGGAGGAGATCACTTCGACGCAATGTTTTTTTTTTTATGTATGTTCACCGACTACTCGAAGACGCTTGAACCGATTTGGTTTTTTTTGTTGCAGGGGCATACTTGTCAGGTATCCCATAGAAATTTTGATCAAATCAGTTGTGTATTTTGGTGTTGAAGACGGTTTTTAAATGCGAAACAATATTTTTACATAGGTTCTGCTGAATTTGTATGTTTCCCCACAAACATTATGGGTAAATTCACACAAATTATTTTTCCGGAAACCAAAAATGTTCTATGAAATTGACGGTATTTGTCAGACTGTACCTCAGAGTCGCAAGATTTTCTTATCATATGATTGACCGAGTGGGTGAAGCAAACGGAGGTCTCCGTTTCAGCTTTAGGTACATAATAAATTATGTGGCATAGTAAATAAGATAAAACGTTACAAAATAGTGTCACTTTACATTGAATCAAATCATATTATCATATCTTTTTTCAAAAAGATTTTATATTTATTAATGCAAAAAATCTTTGACTGCAATAATTGGCCAAGTGCGTGTCGGGCCACGCGCAGTGTAGGGTTCCGTAGTTGCAAATGCCAACTTTGAGTTCATGCCACTAAAACGTCTAAGTATCTATTGAATTTGTACGAAATTTCGAGTACATTTTATAAGTTGATCGCCTATAACTTTTTAATTTGTTGTTAACCCTACTTAGCTTTGATAGTTTTCCTATAAACTACATTATATATACTATAGCTGTGATTTTTTTCACGTGTCCATATATAACCGTTTAGCAGATAGATGGGGGGGGGGGACACGTGACTTAAACAAAAAATTTCACTTTAAACCTAAATATTTCAGACACGGCTCCCTATATCGAAATATGGTGTTCCAAAGCTCACAATATTTTTGAAAGACCTATTTAACGATACCCCACACAATGTGTTTGTAGAGAAAAAAAATATTGACTTCCTCTTTACTTGTAAGGCAGCTACCCTAAAAAAAAAATTGTTTCCATATTTTACGACTTTTTCGCCATGACTGATATACATATTCATGCCAAATTACAGCTTTCTAGTACTTATAGTTTCTGAAAAGGACCGCGGACAGACAGACAGACAGACAGACATGGCGAAACTATACGGGTTCCTTGTTTACTACGGAACCCTAAAAAAGTATGGTTGGTTATTTCATACAATTCCCATACAAAAATTTTGTTTTGACGTTTTGTAAAAAATATTTGATGTTGTATAGCGGATTTTTTCGTGTAGCTGAATTCCGGGAGTCCTGTTTTTTGATCGCAATTCTCTACCGATACTTGTGAAACTTGGTGAGCCGGTTCGATTTTTTGTCTTAATATTTTTTGAGATTTCCAAAATGGCGTATTTATTGAAAGCTTAAAAAATCATATTTCAGCCATTTACAAAAGCGTCAGATCTTTTTTGTTAGATTCCCTTATTGTTTTTACCAACTATATAAAACGTGGAAGGGACACACCCGTAATAAATGGAAATCTCAGGATATACTAGATCACTATAGCATAATAAAGTTAAAATAACAATCAAAAACTAAAAAAAGGCATTTTTTCTGTTTTCGACGCTTATTTTATAGTACTATAGTGATCTAGTATAGCCTGTAGTTAATTATGGGTATGCCCTTCCATTCTGTATATCAACAGAATTAATCATGGTAGACGGTAAAGGTATACAAGATACAACCATTTGATTTCCCATAAGATAGTATCCTGCCTAATGAGATTACTGAAAATAATTCAAACTTTTCAGCAGAAACTATATTATCGCCTTGAGATATACGTACCCTCTTAGGGTTAATTTAATGGATAAAACCCTAAAGAAAAGCCTGAGAGGCCTTATCTTTTTATACAAATAAACAGACGGCCTGAGTAAACCTTTCTTTCATACACGTGAATGGTAGCCGGTCGGCTTAATTAATTAAGATGTACACAATGTGTCTGTGTTCATATTGGGATAGGAGGGTCGCGGGCTATTCCCAGTAGGCCGACTTAGTCCTACTCATCCAGAGTGGTTTAACATAAACCGGCTCACAGCTCTCGAGACATTCAGCTTTGCATTTGTGTGAGTGCACACAGATAGTGTAGCGTGAGCCTGCGCCGGTTTTACTGCTTTTTAAAGCTCGCCCTGAGTCGCAGCACGACCCTCATGCATCATTTCCCAACCTCGCACATTTTGCCTTTACCTTCCTTTACCTATGGTGCTGCTACCTGCTGTTTGAATTTTTAAGTGGAATAAATTAACATAAATAATAAATAAAGTAATGAAAGAAATCAACATAATATTGTGTTTTTATAATAATCAAAAGTACAGTTAAGTACTTATCATTTGCCTTATCATCATCATCACCAGGTATTTTTGTCTCCACTGCATGAGCACGACCCTCTCAATACTACCAAGAGCCAAACTCGGCCAGAACAGTGGTCTATACTCTGAGTTCTCATTGATGTTTATAAGCTTTGTTTAGCTTATATTTCCTAAGTCGCCTTCTACGACATCAACGGGAGGTTTGGAGTGGCCCTATTTTACTTCCCAGAAACCCCACGGAATTCGGAAACCACACGGTATCATTACCTACTTTATGTCTAAGCTACTAATACACTATTTTGTTGGCTTATTAGTTTGTATCTTATTGTTACTTAATGCTAAAAAAATATGTTGTCTGCAGTGGTACTTATTACCGGTTGATTAAAGTTTGAAATCGAACAAGAATTTTGAAAATATTTGACGAAATTTCTTATTTCTAATCACGCACGAGTTCACTCGTATAATGTGTACGAGGGTTTACTTATTTTGACATGTCGTCCAATGTGACCACGAGATTGGGTGAGGGTCAAACTTATCTTTTAGTATGTGGCAAAATGATCAAAGACAAATGGGTATGGGTATTATTTTGCCATGTGGTTTCCGGCAGAGTAGAATATAATTTCTCCAAGTCTTCCCGTGGATGTTGTAGAGGGCTACTTAGGAAATAAAAGCTAAACAAATCTTATAAACATCAGTGAGATCTATCCAATTTCAAGAGTAGTACTGTGAGGGGCGATCGTGCTCCTGCAGTGAAGTCTACAAGACCTGATATTGATGATGGTGTGTGTATTGTTGGGACACCATTAGAATTCCAAATAATGGTTTATAGAAAAATTCATCTTCTTCTGTTAAATTCCGAGATTGACTCTATTTTTATAGCTTAAATGACTGTACTAAGTGTTTTGTGTTGTATAAGTAAGATACAGAATTCTCTTTTTTCAAATTTGGGCTATGAATTAAAATTCGAAAGAATTATAATAAATGACGTCATAACAGCATAAAGTGCTAGGATTTCTCTATTTTCAAATTTAGGCCTATAAATTCAAATGCGAAAAAAGTAAAATAAATGACGTCATAATAGCGTTATGTGCTAGGAATTCTCTATTTTTAAATTTGGGACTATGAATTAAAATGCAAAAAAGTATAATAAATGACGTCCTAACAGCATAATGTGCTAGGATTTCCACTGCGCTAGAATCAAAAGGCGCGCCGGCAGGGAGAGTGCTCCAGAGCGTCTCAAGAGGATACTTAGGTTGAGGCTCCATTTGAAACTTGTTTAAAAAGCGAGCCAAGCGAGCGCAGCTCTGCAGGCGTTCTATGTTCGATGACAATTATCATGCATCTTTAAGGTCTTTGGTTACATAGTGTATGTAGAAAGATGAGACCAATACTGTCTTATTTCAATACAACACGGACCATTTAATATTCGGACTGATCAATTATCCATAAATTTTTTCGACAAATTTTATGGACAGTGAGTAATTTTTGAAATCGTAAGATAGGCGGCTGGTTGTTAAACTATAGCCAAATCGTTAAAACTGTACATAATTATCTTCTGTAAGGTGTTCAGCTTTCTTGGGTTACATGCAATGCATATTGTATTTGGAAAAGAACAAGTTTATTTTATATAATAGAATACCACATCTTGTAATGAGTACCGGAACTACCGAAGTCGTAAGAGAATGAGTAAGAGTGAAATAAATACAAAAGTTTTTTAAGTGGTCGTTCGGCTACGACGTTTACGTAGACTTATAGCATCTTTAACATGTTACCGGTTGATAATCCCACTTAAAGTTTGTTTGAGAAAGTTGTTCATTCTGACGAGTCGAGCCCATTCACACTCCTCATCATCTCTAAAAATCCACTGCTGGGCTTTCAGACTATATTCTTCATAATTCCACAATTTTCCAAGCAATTTATCATGCCCGAAGTAAGTCAATCTTTATTCACACTACAACGGTACAACTAACGATGAAAAATAACCCTGAAAGGCATTACGAAAGGCTCTAAGTAACATTAATTTTTCCCGCCATTAATAAAATGGTGGGTCGTTGATTTTAACAGTGTTTTGATTAATATACCTGTTAACGATTTCGCCCCATGATTATGAAGTTTGGACATGGTAATTGTTCCAGTTTGAATCATAATTAAAAAGCAATTAGGGCGGTTTTACAAATAGGTACTTACCCTTTTGTTGCGCGTGTTGTTTTGACGTTGGGTAAACATTGTAGTCAGCTTGGTTCTGATAATGGAGATATCATGTTGTTATTCCTACAGCGTTCGTTTTTAATGCCTTAAAAACGAAACGAAAAAAAAAATTGTCCACACCCCTATTATGTCTAATATGGATGTGGACTAAAGTTTTTTTTCTAGCTTATTAGATAGATTATTGAAAACGATGGTTTACCTTTTTTTTCTATGATTAGCAAATAATAACGAAGATACATCGCATTTTAATTTCGCGTGACGTTACGATCAGCTACGATTTTTAACCGAAGGTGACGTCGGTGACTCACCCCCACTTCCAAACTTCGAAAAGTTATATTTATTAATGTTAATTTTTTTACTCTTTGTTAAACAAAAAAATATGCGTCCTTTATTTTTGGATAATTCAACTGACGGAGTAAATAAAAGACTTGGCCAAGCGAGCGAAGCGACCGAGGTCTTTAAATCGAGTTGGATGCAAAAACACATTGTATGCATGTATGTTTGTACCGGGATAACTGCCGAACCGATGGTCCGATTTTGATGAAATTTGTAGAATATAGTCAAAAGTATATAACTGAAATAAATTCTATGCATATAGAAAATATCAATAGATTTTACAAGTTCGTTGGGCATCAAAATCGGTTCGGTTCGGAAATATTAATAAAAATGTCTTTAAAATAATATCGCGAGGTCTAGTCAGTTCACATCCCTATTATTTTTTAATCGTAGTGGTATCTGCTACCATCATGGATAGCCAATGGGTAGAGATATTACGATATAAATATTAAGTATGCAGGGCGACAAAGCGGTACAGTGAAATTAAAAAAAAAAACAGTGTTATCCGAGAGTTCTGACAGAAGTAAAAACTGAGTGTCGAAAGATTAATGATTTTTCCCATCTCAAATTACCAACGCGCCTTAGAAGTCTTCACTTAAAATATAACAATTTATTAAAAAGGAATAAAATAAACGAAGAAAAACTTAATAATACACTAATAATAATACATAAATCAAACAATAAAATTAAAAAAGAAGTATTGGGGCGTGCTGGATTTGAACCGGCAATATCGACCATCTAAGGCGCCATCATCATGTCACAGTAATTCCACTGCTGGACCTATGTCCAGCAGTGAACTCCCTCAAATCCCCCAATTTTAAGGCATACACTCTCTCAACTACGCTATCGACAAGAAAATCAAACTTATGAAATTGCCTTTCACTTTTTACTTCGTGTTGGTAACAGTGTCGCGATTTCAATATTTTTTTACTATCTCAAAAAATGCCCAACGCGCCTAAAGAAGTTTTTACTTCGAAAATGAGCTGAATTTATATGTGAATTTCTATAATGCGACGAGATATAAGAATGGGTCTGCAATCAGTGTACCGGCTAGTTGGTTGGTCGCCAACCACTGTCCATGACAGGTCAATTTTCAGCATGTGGACTACCGCTTTCACTATTATGTTTATTTTGTACCTCCTAGTTTTAAATTAAATTTTAATACATATGTATATTCGTTTTACTGACAGACATAGATTATTTTACTGCGTAAGGTTGTACTTATCTAGTGTGACAAGAGAATAAGTCGAAATAGATGTCAATTACACGCAGCGGTATTAAAATGACATTTTGAGACGCACCTAATGAGGCACACCTTGTTCCCCGGAGCACACCTTTAACGTGGGTGCGCTTTGAGGTATAATATTTTAATATTTTTAACAGCAATAGTGCGCGCAAATAAAAGGAAGCTTCGAGGAATACTTTAAAATTATAAAAATTGTATTCCTTAAAGCGCACCTACTTTTAAAAAGGTGCGCTCCAGAGAAAAGTTCAAATATTTTTTTTCTTTACACAAAGGTTGGCTGGAAGAGATTGCATTTATAGCGATAAGTCCGCCTTTGTACCTATATTGTTTCTTGTTGTTGTTGTAATTTTTCTATGTTTATCATGGTGCAATAAAGTCAATTTGTATTGTATTGTAATAGTGTGGTGGCGGTATTGTATTGTAATAGTTTAATGGTGTGCTTCATTAGGTGCGCCTCAAAAAAGTTGCGCTTTGAGAAATAACCCGCAGAGCAAGATGCGGGAAGCATCTTCGCGCGTGCCTATATATTGCGTTCTATCTAATTTCTACCCACCATTCACACCCACGCGAGTTGTGTGGGTTGTAATTCTATGATCGATGTAAGATACGACCCGTATAGTGATGCCGCTGGAAATATTCCCATTGTAAATTTACGGAAATGTTTCCCAAAGCTACCAAAATTCCCGGGAATGGCACATCACTATCCCGCATCTTGTGCTGCATGTGGTTTGACATTAGAGACCCATTTATTCAAATAACTAGCTGGTCAACGTGACATTTGATATAACGATATCGTTTTTCATGACATCAAGTCAATAATTTTTCAAAACTAGAAACCGATTTCCCTCCTTAAAATACACAACCGATTTTGATAAAACATCTTTGGTCCACCTTTAATTTGGTCTGAGGGGATAACCTGAAAAGAATGCACTTTAAAAAAAAAAAACATTCCAACTCGGTCCAGGCGTCTTTGAATAATCGGTAAACATACCTAAAAAAAGATCTTTTTTTTAGAAGACGGTGGATAAAACAAGCTGAGCTTCATTAATTTGAAAAGCGCATGAAGTTAGAGGAAAAAGCGTGTAACACAGATAAAGAAAATTAAAAAGACATTTGTTTGGAAAATTTTAATATGCTTTATTCTTCTTATATTTAAGAGCTGGGCTCTTGTCGGCGGAGTGCTTTCCATGTCTCTCTTCCTTCCGCTAAGTTCTTAACCTCTTTATATCTTTTCACGTTTAATTTTTCTTTCTTTATTACTAAACGGTAATGATGAAATGATTAATATTCTCGCTCATTCCTTCGATATACATCGATGCTAGATAGAAAAAATAAAAAATAATTTTTTTTTCGAGACCGGCGTGGAAGGGTTTTTCTTGTTATATATAAGTATTTTCTTGTTCTGTACAAAACAAACATCACGTTTGTCTGCTTCATTTCACAAAACAAGCACGCCCTGGCGGTGCCTGGAGAAATGGACGCCAATCTCGACCATAGAGTAAGGAACTAACAATAGACGAGCAGATGTAACAAGAGAGATTAAAATTAGCTCGTTCTTTTCGTTATTTAGTTATTTAAAATTTATTGTACGACCCTAGAGTAAGGAACTAACAATAGACGAACAGATGAAACGAGTGAGATTAAAATTAGTTTGTACTTTTTGAAGTTTTTCTATCTAATAGAAAGAAAAATTATGAGTAATAATAGCTCCTACTAGGCAATTAAAAAAAAAAGAGAGAGGAATAAAGTCATCTCCACTCAACTCCGTACGTACAAAAATACAAATAAGTACAAAGAACAACAAGCTTAATGCTGAAAGCATTTTTTAATATTCAAGAGCTTATGCAATGCAAAAAAAATTGCATTGAGTTCTATAATTTTAGCTGCATTCAGTGTCCTACAAAAATCACACAGACCGGTGACAGAAAATAAGCTATCAATTTCCATTTGGTATTGTTATAACATAAAGGGTTATATATAAGTTATTAAACGTATTTTCTGCAGCTTTATATCGACCACTTCTATAAAGATCTCAAATCAGTATAAATCCCTACAGGGCTCAAGCATTTAGCGTCGTTAAAGGACGTGGTATTGTGCAGTAGAGGAGCAAAGTTTCTTGATTCTCTAACTTTCATTCATTCAAAGATTCAAATATTTATTCAGTAATAAGACCTTTATAGGCACTTTTACACGTTAATAAGTTTTTTGTTTGTTGTTTGTTTTTCGTGTGTGGCCAAGTGGCCAACACTGGTGTCAGATTTTTTAAGCTGCCTAAAGGCATTTGACTTAGCTTGACGACTGCCATACAATGATGACAGTCTAAACCAACAGCTTATACGTGCCTTCCGAAGCACGGGAAATTTTCATGTCACATGCGGTCACCCATCCAAGTGTGGCTCACGCCTAGTGTTGCTTTACTTGCGAAAGCGCTAGTAATGCGCACTCGCGCCGGCCACTGAGCTCCTCAAACGTCAATAATCATAATTTACATTACGTTTTTTTTAAAGGCTACTGATACCAGCTGTTCGCAACAACCACTGCTGAGAAAAAACGCCGAAAGAAACTAATTTTCACAGTATTGTTGCAAGTATGGCAACATTACATACGTGTTTAACCGACTTCCAAGAAGGAGGTAGTTTTTTTGTGTGATGGCAACATTTTGCCTTACTGTCAACTCTCTTCCGCCATTCGTCTAATGTACAAAGGTCGTGCAAAATAAAGAAATTAATTAATTTAATGGTTTTATGTTCTATCCCGAACAGTATTATTTTATTTATATTCATTTCAGTTGTTTGACGTCCACTGCTGGACTACATTTCCAAAATTATCAGTGGGCAAAATAAGCCGACACCTGTCGACGAGGGTCGGCAATCGTCGCCAACCCGACGGTCGTCAACTGTCGCGAACGGTCGTATCAAAAACTGTCGCGCGACCGTCACCAACGATCGCCAATAATTATAGTTGTTGACTATTGTAGCCTACTTTACTCACTGATAATTTTGGAATTGCAGTCCATGAACGGACATCAACCAGCTGAAATGAATGAATGAATGAATGAATGAAACGTAGAGAAACAAGAAACTTTGCTCCTCTATCGCACAATACCACGTCTTTTCTTAACGACGCTAATGCGTGAGCCCCATTAGTGATAAAACCTGTCATTTTTTCCACCGACCCTCATTAGGGGTGGCTGTATCATCTTAAACAGCTGGACGTGACTTTTCCGCCAGAATAATGGAGTTATCGATCGATATACGTGTTAATTTTACAGTCAGTATATATCTTGAGATCTTTGTTCACCATACACAATTTATCCCATGCTAGTCTGGGAGAAATAAAAAAAACTTAGAATGTGCCAGCTGCTTCTCTTCCCACGCAGATCGTAAAAGCCGATCGAAGGAATGGGCAAAAATTCAAATCATGTTAACAGGCGATGCGGCTAGCAACCCATCACTGTATTGATTGCTTTTCCATCTTCTCGCCCACCATGACGCTAAAAGAGGCTTTTGGGTCTTGCGGCCCTGGGCTCTGCATAGAACCGCAAGACCCAAAATGCTCTGTCTGCCCCATTAGGGATAAAGACGTGATAGTATGTATGTATGTATACACAATTTATGAAACATACAGAGCAGTTTGGTTCTTACGGCTCTAAGCAGACTGACGCAAGCTCCAAAGAACACTTTTAGCGTATGGTGAAAAGATGTAAAAAGAACATGATTCACATTTTCGACCGTTCTCTTAGTTGGCTTTTATGACCTGCGTGAACAATGAACATTCTTCAACATTTCAAGACCAACATGGATATTTTATTTCCCAACGTAGACCGTATAATAACCTAAGTGTAATTCTGCACTCAAACGAGGGTTGGCGTTAGACAGGTGGTAAACCATAGTAATACCATAGCCACAGAATTAAAATAAGTATAACGTGCAGAACGGAATCTCCTAAGGTATATTTTCATTTTTGTAATAAAGTTTAATAAATAAATAAATAAATAAAAATATATTATAAGCTTCCCTGTTCCCCGCCTTGTAGAGGCGGCTGCAGTGGCCCGCTCAACACCTTCAACACTAGAGATGCGAGGACGAGGAACGATTGCGCGGCACCTATAGGAGAATCCGCTCTATATGTATTTTTTTTATGAGCCTGTAGTGTCCCATTGTTGGGCAAAGGCCTCCCCTCTAGTCTTCCACAAACTTCTATCAGTGACGATGGTTTGCCAGTTCTTTTATATGTAATATATGTAATACTTATATTTAATTTGTGCCTTAGCATAGCATTAGCAAGATAAACAAGATATTAGTTACATACGTTATCCATGCTAATCCGGGGCATTAAGGGTCCTCCCCGCGCTAACGACCTTGAAAACACAAAAAAATTAATTTCTCTTTCTGTAAGTGAGATTATCAGAAACCCTCGTACAACTTTTTAGCTAGTATCCTTAAGTTTCATTAGAACCTCGAAAATCATTGAAATACAATACCCTGAATTTTCCTTTGCAAAAAATACTAAAAACGGCCATTTTTGACTCTTTTTGTAAAGGTTTCTAAACCGGATAGTATTTCAATGACTTTCGATGTTTTAATGAAACTTCAGGATACTAGCTAAAAAGTTGTACGAGGGTTTCTAATAATCTCACTTACAGAAAGAGAAATTAATTTTTTTGTGTTTTCAAGGTCGCTAGCGCAGGGAGGAGCCTTAAACAACATACACACACACCCAAGTAGTAAGTTAAGTTTATTCCAAAAAAACTAACAACTTCGATATTTTGTAAAGAAAATAATATTGTTCATTCAGCTATAAACACGGAAATAGGACCCCAACCCAAACGAATGTCGTCCTTCACATTTGTATATCCCTAATCCGATTTGTACAAACTTTTTTCTCATACAAGTTTGTTATTCCAGCTTTGCGTAAAGAAGGGGTCAAAGCGTCTAATTCGACCCATCTTTTAACCCCTTTTAAGGTCAAGGAAGGATATCCAGTAGACTTGGAAATAAAGTTAATAAAACCATTTTTTTACTTAGAAGTCACTAACCTTTATAGAGTAGTGGATAAGGATGAAAATGGCATGTGTAGTTCGTTTTCATATGTTGGGATGTACCCTAGGGGTATTAGAAAAGTCCGGAGTTCTGCCGGGTGGAAATCTGGGGAAAATTGGCCACGGAAAGTTGAACTTTCATGCGAGAGACGCATGCGAATCGTGCCCAGAATGTGGAATGCACTGTTGTGGTTTAGTTGCACTGCACGGAGTTTAGTTAGTGATACAATTAAAAAAGTTGAACGCTGCCGGTGTTCAAGATATTCTTGGACAGGATATTTATTCAAGACTAAAAACTGACTTTGATCCCAACCGATTTAGGTCGATAGGATTTATTGGTCCAGTCTTCAAGTCATCGGGGAACGTACATAAAAAGATATATATTTTCATTCGACTCGATAACCTCCTTATTTTTTGAAGCCTTTTTTTGAAAAACTCATATTTAATCTCCACGACAGTTATCAATATAGATTCTGTCACATGCCTCCGAAGGAATGTATCCCCATGTGTAAATTTTATTGTAATTGAACTAGTATCTACCAGCTTACTTCAAATTGAAAAAACAAAAACGAAATAATTACTAAATTCACAAGTATACGTGGCAATGCAGCCAGCCTTCGGGGCACGTTACCGCAGGGTAAACAATTACCGGGCCTTTTTTATTTGTAAATATTAGTTTGTAGTGTATTGTAGAGAGTAATTTTATAATCTTTATTTTAGTTTTTAAGAAATTTTAATGTGTATATATAATTATTTTTCGTCGTTATAAAAGAACATTATTTTAGTATACGTGTGTTCCAACCTAACTTCTAAAATACTTTATTCACAAAGTAAGTTTGTTTTTGCTATATATAGGGAATATGCCTATCTAACCAGTTTACCCATAAATATTCAAAAGTAAAGTAATAACAGCGTGAATACAGAATAAAGTTGGTTGAAAAACGAACGAGATATAGGTAACGATTTTACGATAATATGTCTGTCTATCTCACTTGGAAAAACGCTATTTTCTATGGCAAATGTATAGGATTCTCTTTCTAATATCAGATTAATTTTGGATCATGGAATTGTCGGATTTTCTTTTTAATATCGGATTTCTCTTTCTAATTGAAACTTTAAAGTATTACAAGTTTTTCGCTGATTAAGATATTTTATAAATTCTTTCATATTTACTGTGTATTTTTTACAATTATACTGTGGTTAATAAGGATTTTATAAAGCAAATAAAAAAGTGCTCATTATCTATTATGGTCTCCATAGATATAGAATTTATATTCAATAGCGGACAAGAAGAATCCTAACTAACAACAGAACTCTAAATCTAATAAAAAAGTGATTACGATCCTAGTCCAAAGCGCTATTATACTACTAAACGCCTGCCTTGGCCATCAGACTGTTCTGTAATTCGAAATTCTCGTGACTGCAAATGATTCAAATCAAAAGTGCGGTATTGGTCGTGCTGCGCTTCCTATTCGACGAGCATTTACAGCAAAAAGTCCACCATTTATGACCGTACGAGGCTAAGATTATAGGAAAGGGAGATATTTGAATTTTTATATTAATCCACATGCCTATATAATTTATTTTGTGTACAATAAAGTTTTGTTATTCTATTATACATAACTAGCTTCCCATGGGCTTCGCTCCCCGTGGTAATTTCGGGATTAAAACTGTCTCCTTTTTTGGGTATCAAACTAAATCCATATCAAATTTCATCTAAATATGTTCAGCGGTTGAAACATGAAGTGGTAACAAACAAACAAATTAAGAAACTTACTTTTGCATTTATAATATTAAGTAGGATTATTATCCCTCCAAAAACACTATTAGTAGAACAACTGGATTTAATTACGCCGTCGTAAAAATCTGCCATCTTGAATCATTCATATCGTGATTGCAAAATCAGCAACAACTGATTTAAAGAGTGCAGATTTTTTATTAATATAAAGGGAGTGAAAAGCAATGCATGTACAGTTATTCAGTTCTACAACTAAAATGTTTAATTTCTAAGACGAGTTTATAGAGTTTTTTGTTTTACCAGTTGAAATACGCAAATAAAATAATAAAATACCAGGTGAAATGTTTAATTTATTATCATCATCATCAGCTTTCAAAAACCCACTGCTGGGCATAAGCGTCCCTTTGGCTGCACTCAGTCAAGGGACGCTTATGCTAAGATTAGCAATTCTAGAGAGTATACGTCGTGAACTTTCCTCCGACGGCAAATTTCCACGTTGCAAACTCGGTCTTGTAGTTTGATGCCAAGCATGAATTGCTCCATGGCTCTTTGCGAAACCGCAATCTTGAACATGGTTCCTTTTGTAAGAGTCTCCATGTCTCGGCATTATAAGTTATGTTTGGCAGGACACACAGATTAAAGAGGCGTGTTTTTCCATCCCTGCCGTATACGCCGGATCTTGAATAATTTGTAATATCTTCCCTGAACTATGATCAGTGGCGCGGAAATATGATTGCGTTTTTTTCGTTCATTTGCGGACGTTGCCGACTGAACGCGTGCAGTTCCATTTAAATTTGCGTTTTGCTCTTGAAGTTTTAGTTTTAAGGGAGGTTTGATTTTTGCTAGATATTGTTTTAATTGTTACATACAAAGTTACATATTCACTCTTTACATTTTACATATTATTTAAGTGTTTATGGGTCTCATAAGAAGGCTCAAGGACGCTTTAGGGCTATGGAGAGGAGTATGCTCGGTGTTTCTCTATGCGATCGAATCAGAAATGAAGAGATCGTAGAAGAACGAAGGTCACTGACATAGCTAGGCGGATAAGTTAATTGAAGTGGCAGTGAGCATATAGCGCGAAGAACCGACGGCCGATGGGGAAGAAAAGTTCTCGAATAGCGGCTATGTACCCACCGGCGATGGTCAGGCGTCCTGTGCAAGGCGCTGGATGCAGGCCGCTTCTGATTGGTCGTTTTGGAAACCCTTGGGGGAGGTCTATGTCCAGCAGTGGACTTCCTGTGGCTAATATGATGAAGTTTAGAATTGTAACAGTAGCGTGCATTTCGTACAGACACATAATTTGCCTACCCTGTGCCACCTTAATATAATATCGAATACTAGCGAAAAATGTATTTTGCTTCATATGCAGCCGTTCTCGTAATTTAGGTAAGATTAATGTGTACATTAATGTCGACAAGTCTTATTAGGCCTTTGCCCAACAATGGGATCTAGCGGGCTCTTAATAATAATAATAGTTCAACAGCTACGGAGGACTGTCCGTTAGTGCATCTCAATGGTATATTAATGGATAGACCTTAGTAGATGCAGCCATCGCACTTTTTAGATAAAAAGGTACAAAAAGGCCTCTTCATGTGGGCTTCGGCCCCATGAACACCTCAAAGGACCATGTCCCCATGGACCCGTGGCTGAAAAGCGTACCAACATAATAATAAAGTCTATTAGTATCTATACTCGCCGTGTGGTTTCCGGCAGAGTAGAATAGGACCACTCTAAGTCCTCCCGTAGATGTCATAGAAGGTCGACTTTGGAATAACAACCTAAAAAGGCTTATAAACATCGATGTAGACAAAATTCTCTGGTTGCTCTAGCCAAGTATGGCTTTGGTAGTACAGAGAGGGTCGTGCTCCTGCAGTGGAGACTAAAAAGAGCTGATAATGATAAGTGTCTATCCTGTCAAAATATTTTTACACGTCTGGTATTGTAAATTCTTAGAGCTTTAACAGATGAGCGACAATATGCCTGTGATACCTAGTTTAGTTACGACATTGTAGGCTGATCACCTGATTGTGCGATAAGTAAGATAATCCGTGCTTCGGAGGGCACGTTAAGCCGTCGGTCCCGGTCACTGTCTTTGACATTGGTCGTTACCTAAAACCATGTCGGAGGCCTTTAAGGCGGTTTAAAAAATCTGACACTAGTGTTAGTCACTACCACACACGATAAGAAGAAGAATAAGACCTATGATGGTAGCAGACCTTAGTGGCGCGACGGTCGCCGAGGGTCACGCGACACGTGTCATTCTGTCACGAACTGTCAAGACTGTCACGCGACTGTCGCCGACAGGTATCGCGGGCATAATGTTGCTCATCTGAAGAGCCTTACCCTAGTATACTCTAGCTATGGTAGCATAAAATTTCAAAATTTTGATACAACATTTCAGATTTCGCCAAAATTAAAAAAAAAGAAATAGCTTATATCTCGGATTTTACTAGTTTTATATAATTGAAAGGAAATATACCGTGTTGACGGTTTAAATTTTGATAAATCAGAAATTAAACACACAATATTTTAACTCATATATAACTTTTCAGTATATATGTAAATTATCATATTTATTATCCTATAACACAGTCTCGAATTTACTTTGGGGCTAGCTCAATCAGTGTAATTTGTCCCTATATATTTATTTATTTTTGTTATATAAAATAATTAGCGAAATGATGCCACTGACAGAATTAATTGGAAGAAATGAAGGGGTGTGGCCTTTGCCTAACATTGGGATCTTCTAACAAGAAAGGCCAAAGAAACAATGTTTAAAATTACTCTTGTTTATTTATCTTTCAAACAACTGAATGAGCGAAGGTAACCTTTTAAGACCAAGGGAATTTATCCAGGTCATACACAGCTATATATTCCAATTCCACGATGTTGTCGAATCTGGTGGAGGTGCACGGTCCCATCCTGTAAAACACATAATAATAAAAAAAGTAAAAAAAGTGTCTGTACATTAAATATATTTCCAAAAAAAATATTGGAGGCGATGGAGACATAGTAGTAGAGTAAGAACTTAAAAAAAAATGTCTGTCTGTTTGTCTGTGTGTCTGTTTGTACACGCTAATCTCTGGACGGACTTATACTGGACGGATTCGAATGAAACTTTTTTTGTTATATAGCTGTTAAGCCTAGGCAACATATAGGGTACAAATAATTTTGAAAAATGGAATCTCTGATGCAGAACTACAATGGTCTAGCTAAACTATAAGCAATATCAAAATGACACCTTAGCAAAAGTTGTTCAGCCTGACGAGCGTTTTCCAGAGACATAAAGTCCACGCGAACGAAGTCGCGGGCTTCGGCTTGTACTTAATATATGTTTAAAACTATGGGTAATAAATGTTAGATAGCTGGGCAACATATAGGATATAATTGATTTTGGCAAATGAATCACCTGATGCAGAACCATAATGGTCCAGCTAAACTATAAGAAATATAAAAATGACGCCTTAAAACATGTTGTTCAGCCTGATAAGCATTTTTCGGAGACATAAAGTCCACGAGAACGAGTCGCGGGCTTCGGCTAGTAGTTATATATAGGTAAATGTGAAATTGAATATTTGTCAACAAAGCGAATATGAAATGTGCAAGCGAGCCGATGACTAAAAGACAGAGATAGAACTAGCTAGGTGTCATTTATCTTAACTTTTTACAATACGGCATTTTGATTAATTATTTTTATTGTTCATATCAATAAGTGACACAATCCGAAACTAAGAACCAAATTCTATTTATCTGCCCAAAAATAAGGATCTGGGCGGAAATCAAAACAGCTGGCACATTGTATCTTTTTTTAAGCTAAAAAATATAACGGCAACGTAAATACATCATCTGTGAAAATTTCAACTGGCTAGCTATCACGGTTCATGAGATACTTCTATTGCCGCTATAACAACAAACATGTACTGAAAACAAATTAAAATAAATATTTAAGTGATAAAACAAACGTGATTTTTAATTGATAGTACGGAACCCATCGTGCGCGAGTGTGACACGCACTTGGCCGGTTATTTAAAATATCATATTGATCTTTTTCTCTTCTTATCGTGTGTGCTAGTGACTAACACTAGTGTCAGAGTTTTTAAACCACCTTAAAGGCCTCTGACATAGTTTTAGGTAACGATCAATGTCAAAGACAGTGACCGGGACCGACGGCTTAACGTGCCCTCCGAAGCACGGATCATCTTACTTATCAGACAATCAGGGGATCAGCCTATAATGTCCTAACTAAACTAGGACAACAACACAAAGTCGTTGTCCCCACCGGGAATCGAACCCGCGACCTCCGGGTATGAGCCGAACGCTCTAGCCCCTACACCACGGAGGAAGTTAAATAATGATATTGATAACTTAGAATAACTTACCACATAACTTTCATTTTTTTGAATTCGGGTTTATAAACATTTATACAATTAAAATAGCATACATTTATGTAGGTTCTATTATCTGTGGCGCAAACTGGCGCGTATACCCTTTCACAAGTACACGTCAAGTTCTCAATGAGAGGGATATCGTCGACTAGTTTCTCCATGTGGCCGCCAGTCTCTTGGATTAAAAGAATGGTCACTGAAATTTAAAAAAAAATTGATATAAAAAAATTGTTTTATTTTTAGTATCTTCGAAGTTCTTTGTCATCTTCACCAAATTAATATAGGAGAAAGCTTTCAAATAATAAAATCAAAATCGGCTTACAGACGGCAAAGATATCATGTAACACACTCACGAGGACAAAAATAAATTTCAATGGGACCACTTGACAAAAAATCGGCTTTCGGTAAAAAATGCGATTGGCTGAGCGCTCATTGGAATGGAAGGACGATTTCTCTTCATTTTTATTATATGTCTAGCTGAAGCCCACGACCTTGCCCTCGTGGTCTAACTGAGTTTATGGCTGAGTTTCATACAAACTTTTATCTCCTTAAAGAGCCATTACGGAAAGTATAGGTAACAAAGAACTGGCAGCAGCGTCCTCTGAACAAATCTTTGCCATCTATTTACTTATTTTAGTTTTAATTAAAAACTTAATTCAGACAAAACCTATAATAGGTGGATTTTTAAGGGCTCTTACAGACTAGCGACGCTATGACCGCGTCACAGATCGTCGACGACCGTCCGCGACGGGAGTTTTTGGCAGGAAGTCAAGGGGTCTAGTTGGAGTTTGCTTTAAAATGTTTTGCAAATTGATTCTAGTGGACTTTATAATATGAAATTGGTGTAGTTTGGTGTTATAAATGCTCATTCTCATGGACAATATGTAAATTGTTTAAAGTGGACAGTCATAGTGCGGTTGTAGTGATATTTATTTGCGGACTGTGGTGGGCGTCTTTGGCCGTCTTTCGCCGTCCGCCACTCAATCGGCTATGAAAACCAGTGGACTCGTATAGATTTGTCGCCAGAAGCTTCCGTGAAGCAATCAAAGGACCTATAGCAACCTTTGATTGTATAGTTAATTAAGGGTTTAGGATTAGGAATAAAGAAGAGATATTACTAGACACTGGCAAAATAAGCTTCAACGAAGTTTGACCGCCATAATCAAGAAAAAAAGAAGACCGTCCTCGACCTTCACCGATTAGTGGCGACCGTAGCCGATCTGTGCTGCGCGACGGTCGCCGACTGTCTCAAACGGTTGCGTGACACATGTCAATCTGACACAAACCGTCGGGCTAGTATTGGCGACAGTCACTGACAAAGTCACAAGAAACGGACAGGAAATATGAGATGAGAGAGACAGAGAATGCCTGCCGCTGCCGTTCGTGTGTGAGTAAAGCCGGGTATTAATGTATACCTATACATCATCATCATCATCATCATCGTCAGGTCTTTATAGTCTCCACTACAGGAGCACGACCCTCTCTGTACTACCAAAGCTATATTTGGTCAAAAGAACGACTTGACCTACATTCATATTTAACTTTACATGTAATAAACTCATACATATAAACCTATATATGCCAAAAGTAACAAAGACTTGTACGTAAATAGTTTTAAACAACAACAAAAAAACTTACTAATGCTAATTATTACGATCGCGCTGGTAAAAAATATGAAAGAAAAACGTGGATGCATTCTGTTTAACTTAAATTCTTTATTTGTACTAACTCTTAAGTAAATAATTTATAATTGAAATAAAATTCAACAATAAAATGTAAATTAAACTCTCGAGAACCTACTTAAATTAAAATTTTATAGACGTTGAAAGTACTTTAATCAATGCACCATTTTACCACTGGCTATTAAAAAAGAATTACTTTCAGATCTAGATTTTTTTATTTTGCTTCCATTTTTCCACCTTCACGCCAAGAGTAGCCTTTGGATTTTACAGCCTACCACCGGAATTGGCTCTTCTTGTAATTTAAGAGCTTACTCTTGTCAGTGGAGTTAAGTGAAGATGACTCCATTCCTATCTTCTCTTTACCATCCTTTTAATGTTTTAGTAGGACCTTACCTCAAACTTTTCTTTACTTTGTTGGAAATCTTCAGCCTTGGTTTACTTCCTGGCCTTTTTTCTATCATCATCATGTCAGCCACAGGAAATTCACTGCTGGACATAAGCCTCCCCCAAGGAGTTCTAAACCGAGCGATTGGAAGCGGCCTGCATCCAGCGCCTTCCTGCAACATTGCACAGGTCGTCTGACCATCTAGCAGGTGGGTGTCCAACAGTACAATACAATACAAATGAACTTTATTGCACCATGGTAAACCAAAAAAAAATACAACAAGAAACAATACAGGCACAAAGGCGGACTTATCGCTGTATATGCAATATCTTCCAGCCAACCTTTGGGTGAAGAAAAAAAAAATTGAAACTAGGTGGGCTACGCCTGCTACAGCTACGCTGCGCTTACCGGTATGTGGTCCCTTCTTTTATCTTTCCTTTTTTTTTATTAGATTTGAAAACTGGTTGTTACAATATTGACAAATTTTCAAGAAGACACATGACATTAAATGTGCAACTTTCTAGTAGCGAACACAGCATGCGCACAAAATATATTAGCTCTCAGTAAATATTTTTATACAGCTATTTATACTTCTACTATTATTCTAAAGAGACTGTCATGACTTATTAATTGTCTCTAGAGACAATAGGCTCTACAGTATAGACGCACAATGTACCTGAAATAAGTTTTTTAGAAAAAAATAAATTTTATATATTAGCTTTTATTGTAAGGCCAAAGTACTAACTAAGACAAATGAAATAAACCTAAAATCAGCGGAGTTGCATTGTTTTATTACTAAATTCCATCGACCACCTTCCGTCTCCTGATCAGGTATCGTCTACTATATAGTGCTCGTTAAGACAAATCAAACAAGTGCCATGCAATGAGATTATATTGTTTTATAACTGAGTTCCGGTGTATATCTCCCGTCTCCATCATCAGAAAAGCTCATTGACTTCATGACATTGTATTGTCATCCGACTTATACAAGCATACAAAATTTCTGCTAAATCGGTTGAGTATATTTGTTTGAAAATTGAGTTGCAAGATTTGACCGAAACAAACATTCATACATACATACAAATACATACAAGATAATTTGCAAGTTACATTGAAGCTTGCAAAATAAGAAAGTAACAACTTCCATACCCGCTATTTTCTCAATAAGTTTACTCATCGATAAACGTGGAACGAGGAACATGAGATTATTTGAAAGTATATTGAAAGTGTAGCTCTATTACTAGATCAGGGGCGGTACCAGGCACAGCGGTGGTCCAAGAATTTTGAAAATTAAAGGTCTTACAGAATTGTAGTGACCTCTACGCCACTAGGAAGAACTAGAACCATAGAAGTATATAAGTATTACATACAGAACGAAATGTCCAAAGCAATTGGGGTTTCAACATTAAAAACATTTTTTGTTTTAAGCTAACGTGAGATACAATAATTATTACATTTAGTGAACTGGTTACTCACGTATTGAGTATACGTAGAGAGTATGTGTCGCGTGCCGGTGCGGTGTACGGGCCTGTAGTCACATTCGCCCTGATGAAGACCTCCGGATGAGGTCGCAACATGTCGGCAGTAGCTGACTCTATACGTGAGTTATCCGTTCACTAAATATAATAATTATAAACATTACCTATGCTTAGCAGCTGAGGTCCAGATATCTTGTCAAGGTTGTTACTGTATAGCCTCTTATCGTACTAAAGCTAAATCTTCGCTTCGAATTGACCGCTTTGGTAGATCCTATCGAATTTGCATTAACTCGTTTCCATTTTTATATGCGCCGATAAAGAATTAATCTACTCTGTTCTAGAAAATTCTCCATAGTTGACGAACGTGTTTCGCTGATGGGAAACGTCAAGGCGTATAAGTGTGACGGAGTCAAAAACTGGTCAAAAATCTTAATATTACAATTTGTCTCCGAATAGCAACTATCGTTTAATTATCGCAAACAGTATGGTGTTCTTTCAACGTCTTCGTGGTACGAGGCACGCAGTTGTTGTTAACCGCGGTCCGAAAGTGCCAGCGGACGACCTTATATTGTCATTTCGTTCGAATGCGCTTTGTGTAGATCACGAAGCCCTGAATGTATCAACTCTCCGCGAATAGACTTTACGTATATCTCTTTCTCGATACAAAAAATTATAGGAATTCCCCTCTCTTCCCTTAGACCACACGCAATTTCAGACCTTTGCGTGCGTTCCCCGATTGCATCTATCTTACGTGCAATATATTATCCCCCGGGATCTAAACAGATATATATTACGTCATATAATGATATGTATTTCTTCCACGCTAGTCTAGGAGAAAACAAAATACTTTAAATGTGTCAGCTGCTTCTCTTCCCATGATAGTAAAAGCCGATCGAGGAAATGGGCAAAAACGTGAATCATGATACTAGGCGATGCGGCTAGCAACCCATCACTATATTGATTGCTTTATCATCTTCTCGTCCACCGTCACGCTAAGAGTGGCTTTTGAGTCTTGCGGCCCTGGGCTGTGTCTGGTTAGAGCCGCAAGATACAAAATGCTCTGACTGCCCCATTGGGGATTAAGACGAAATATATGTATGTATACATGTATAATAATATGTTTATACAATTAAAATTTGTCTCAATGGGTACTGACGGACAGATTTACTTTATTTCGATACTTATACAATAATATTATTGTTAGTTAAAAAACTTGAAGTCTACTTCATATTAGTTAATATTACGGGTACCTATTTAGTATATTATATACTAGTAATTTACTACGGCTTTAATTATACTTTGAAAGATTAAATATAGCCTATGTTACTTACTGATAATAATGCTTTTTATGGGTGAAATAACTTTATTATAGCATTAATCTGCAATAATTAATTGAAACAAGTAACTAGTAATTGCAGACGTTCTAAAAAAAGGAGAGGTAAAAAGTACCCGTAACCGAAGGGCATGTATGAAGAGATTGATGAGTTTAGATGAAGCAAAAGAGGTTTGTCAGGATCGTAGCAAGTGGAGGTCCATAGTCTCTGCCTACCCCTGCGGGAAACAGGCGTGATATTATGTATGTATGTATGTAACAAGTAACTACGATTAGCCGCATGATTACTGAAGAGTAAAATACATAATTCATCATTCGCCGTGTGGTTTCCGATAGAGTAGAATAGGACCACTCCAAGTCTTCCCGTGGATGTCGTAGAAAGCGAGTAAAAAAATACAACGTAAACAAAGCTTATAAACATCAATGAGACCTCTCCGACACGTCTGACCAACGAGGAGAGTGTAGGCCAAATTCTTTGGCTGCTCTGGCCAAGTATGGCCCTGGTAGTACAGAGAAGGTCGTGCTCCTGCAGAGGAGACTAAAAAGACCTGATGATGATGATGATGAAAATTCATCTTATTATTATAAATCTGTAAAAAAATCAAAGTTAATGGATCGGTTGGTGCCTGAGAAAAAAAAAATAAGAACATTGCGTTCTTTTTTTTTACGCTAAGATAGTGCTAGATATAGATACGTAGCTTTGCAATTTCTGTTTACGCGTAGATATAATTACTGATAACACTCAAGATACCTTGTATTTGTTCACGCCGGAAGTAACGTCTAGTCTAAGGAGTCAGAACCAAAAACTTCAATGAGAATATTAAACTTACAAATTACTTATAATTTTTAAAAACTAAAAACCGATTTCACCCTTACACAACCGATTTTGATGAAATTTCTATGGAACTACCTTGGTTGTATGTATACTTCAACCAACATTGCTAAGGAGGTATGGAACATTATAAATGAACACCTAAATAGAAAGTCCAGGGTTCACCAAAATTTTTCCCTAAAAATAGAAAAGAATATTGTAGAAGACCCAAAAAGAGTAGTAGAAATATTTGCAGATTTATTTAACCAAAGCAATATCTCTGGGAATTCCAATACAGCTTTAAATTATCTAAAACAACACACAGAAGAAGTTACAAATAACATGCCCCTAGAACCTACAACACCAGAGGAAATATTAAAAATAGTAAGAAAAATGCCTCCTAAAACATCTTGTGGTTATGACGAAATACCAATAACAGTAATAAAAGATAATATAGACATTTTGGCAGAACCCTTAAGTACCTTCTTCAATAAATGTTTGGAAGAGGGAATATTTCCCGACCAACTGAAAATAGCAAAAATCGTACCTATACATAAAAAAGGCCCAAAGCAAGATCCAAATATGTATCGACAAATATCGTTACTCACAATTATATCAAAATTTTTAAAAAACTTTTTAAAAGTCGCCTTGTAAAACATCTAAGCAGAAACAAAGTACTCAACATGAGACAATTTGGATATCAGACCAATGTAAGCACGCAAGATGCAATTGACACACTCATTCACGACTCAGTTATCCTAATGAATGAGAAAAAGAAAGTTGCTGGTTGCTTTTTAGACCTCAGATCTGCTTTTGATACACTTAATCAAGAATTGGTTACAGACAAATTAAAACATTATGGAGTAAGAGGCAAATCATTGCAGCTTTTCAAGTCATATTTACAAAACCGAAAAATGTTTGTAGAAATAAAAAAATACAAAACAATCAGTCGCATGCGCGCGTCTGCCCGTGACGGTTGCGCGAATTTTTGACCTACGTAAAAATGACGGACGTTCTCAAATGTAATCAGTGTAACATCGTTATTGATGAGTTGTTATCTTACATACAGAATAAAATATCAGTGATTGATGAAGAAACACTTGTGCGAATATGTAAATCCTCGTTCACGAGTGCAGAAATCAAGAAGTCGAAAGCACTTCTCTTTGATTCTGTCCCAACGGATTTACGTAAAATCATAAGAAAAAGTAAAGGAAAGGAGGAGCGAGATCTGGCAGATATCACCAGTTTGTTTAAATCTGCCGATCCAAATGTGATTCCTGTGTTTGTGGCGCGCCAGTTAGAAAAACTACCACCTATAACCTTCGACCACTTGGATTGCACTAAACTGTTGAAGGATCTGCTGCGTGTGCAAACCACGATTGATGAGGTGAAAGCTACGTATGCTACGCTGGATGACCTGAAGGAATTACGGAGTGATATTCTTCAGGCTCAGAATGATTCTCTGCTGCCCCCTACATCTGTGTTCAAAGTGAATACCAAACGAGGTGCGTGGTTGTTGGATAGTGGCCCCACTGGTATGTCACACATCGATTTTCTTGATTCTCAAGACGAGTGTCAGAATGAACCTAAAATTGATAGTTTTGTGAACAAGAAAACACCACCATCGTACCGTGAGATCAAGCAGGTAGAACAAAAACAAACGGACCGAGATTCGAAACGGTCAACTGTCGAGGTGACTATGAGTCACGCGCTGAGCGAATGTGAAACCGGACAGACAAGTGTCGCAGTGACGTCAGCTCCACCGAGCCCGCCGCCGGTACAGTTACCGAGTGCAGCGCCACAGCTGTTTGACATAGATAACGGGACATCTAATGATGTAAACAATAGCGGTGAAGCATGGAAGACAGTTTCGTATCGTAAAAAACAACAGAAATATCGTTATGTGGGCAAGAGGGGCATAGCGAGAGACGAAGAGTTCAACTTTAAAGCTGCCGAGAGACAAATTCCAGTCTTTATCACAAATATACATAGTGATACTACGGAAGAAAATATTATAAAGTACATATGCAGTAAGACGAACGAAACGGTGTCTATGGAGAAAATAAATATGAAAAAAGGAAAAGCGCATAATGCTTACAAATTCTTTGTATCAGAGTCGAAGTTACCATTATATCTGGATGAGAATATGTGGCCTCAAGGAATTGTTTTTCGTCGCTTTGTTAACTTTAAACGGCGTTTTCCGAATATACCTACTGACGGCACAGACGAACATATAAATGGACAAAAACAAAAATGATGTATATCGTTTCGCTAGTTTCAATTGTAAAGGTGTAATACGATCAGTGGATGGCGTCAGAGAATTATGTCGGTCGTGTGACCTGATCGCGGTGCAGGAAACATGGTTACTGAATGACGATATACCATACCTAGGCACGATAAACAGCGAGTTTGGATACACAGGAGTCTCGGGCGTGGACACATCCATGGGCATTCGGCAGGGAAGGCTGTATGGTGGTGTCGGTTTATTGTGGAGAAAGAGTGTATTTCAACAAGTGTCAGTCTTACAGTGTAATAATGATCGTATATGTGCAGTTAAGATAACTACCAGTGCCCAACCACTTATAGTTATGTGTGTTTACATGCCTGTCAACAAAAATGCCAACCTACCGGAATTCACGGACTGCCTAAATGCGGTGAGCGCTATTATAGATGATTTTGGTATTGAATCTGTATTTATTTTGGGGGATTTTAATTCTGATTTGTATGGATTATTCTATAACGAGCTTATGCATTTTTGTGATGAAAACTATTTATCGTGTATAGATATCGATTTTCTTGGTGAGAGTTCTGGTACTTATACGTTCGTCAGTGAGGCTCACGGGACTTGTAGCTGGCTTGACCACTGTATAGTGACGCGGGCGATGAAAAGTGCTGTGACAAATGTATATGTCAAATATGACACCCTTTGGTCGGACCACTTCCCACTCATCACTGAGTGCAATCTAAAGTTGTTACCACCAGAGTTACCCCGTGCACCATGTTTTAATTTGAATAAAGATGTAGTCTGGGGAGAAAGGGATGAGGTACAGGTAAAAACATATACCGAAGAGTGTCATAAAAGATTAAAACTTGTGGACTTTCCTGGCGAGTGTATTAGTTGTGCAGATTGTTATTGTAGTAAACTTGATCACAGGAAGGCACTTGACAGTTTGTACTCGGACATTGTGGCCGCCCTCTGTAAAGCTTCTCTGGCGAGTAAACGCAACAGTAGGAAGAGTAGAAGGGGGCCGCGGATAATTGGCTGGAACAAACATGTTGGCGAGGCTCACCGGATTGCCAGATTGAGGTTTACTGAATGGGTTTCGTGCGGTAAACCAAGTAGTGGTATTATGTACGAAAAAATGTGTGAAAGTAGAAGGGTGTTCAAATCTCGGTTGAAATGGTGTCAGAATCATCAAGAACAAATAAAGATGGACACCCTCGCTCAGAAACATAAATGTGGTGACTTTAAAGGGTTCTGGCAGGCCACTAGTAGAATGAATTTAAAGTCTGGCTGTCCGGTGAGTATCGATGGTATGAGTGACCAAAGAGACATTGCGAATTTATTCAGGGATCATTTTTCTGTGGAGTCGCCATTAACATCGACGGGTGCGGTGCTAGATGCTGGTATGCCAGTTGGGCCATGTGGAGTTAGCTTTAGTGCAAAAGATGTGGCGAAAACTATTAAAAATATGACCAGAGGTAAATCGCCGGGTCACGATGGTTTAAGCATTGAGCACCTGCAACATGCTGGTCCTCATATATTCAGAGTTCTGGCGATGTTTTATTCGCTATGTCTGAGCCACTCCTATCTGCCCCCGGAGCTAATGAAGACAGTCGTGGTGCCTATTGTTAAAAATAAAAATGGAGATCTGGCCGATAAAACCAACTATAGGCCTATATCCCTTGCCACAATTGTAGCCAAAGTGTTTGACGGTTTGCTTAATACCCAGTTGGACAAATACACCAATGTGCATGATAACCAATTTGGTTTTAGACCACATCTATCTACAGAAAGTGCTATACTGGGTCTTAAGCATACCGTAAAATACTATTTAAAGCGGAAAACGCCTATTTATGCATGTTTCCTTGACCTATCGAAAGCATTTGATCTGGTTGCGTATGACATACTGTGGGATAAGCTGGAGAGCATTAACTTACCTCGTGAACTTATATGTGTCTTCAAGTATTGGTATACGCACCAGGTCAATAGTGTCAGGTGGGCGGGCACAATGTCAGAACCGTACAAACTACAGTGTGGTGTTAGACAGGGTGGATTGACTTCTCCCACCCTGTTTAACATTTATATAAATGCTTTGATTGAAGCGCTTAGCAAACAGCATGTTGGGTGTCACGTTGACGGCGTATGTGTCAACAACCTAAGCTACGCCGATGACATGGTTTTGTTAAGCGCGTCTGTCTGTGGCTTGCGAAAGCTGATAGCAACCTGTGAGGAATACGCAGTTAAGCACGGTCTAAAATATAATGTGACCAAAAGTCAGATCATGGTCTTTGAGGCGGCTGGTGCTGGGTGCCCAACAAACGTGCCACCCGTGTACCTAAATGGTATTCCTCTAGAGAGAGTGTACGAATTTAAGTACTTAGGGCACATAGTAACAGCTGACCTTGCAGACGATGCTGACATTGAACGGGAGCGGAGGGCACTGTCAAGAAGAGCTAATATGTTGGCCCGCAGGTTCTTAAGATGCTCTAAGGCAGTAAAAATAACACTTTTCCGAGCTTTCTGCACCTCTCTCTATACATGCAGCCTGTGGGCAGATTACAGGAAACGAAGCTACAGTGCCCTCCGTGTTCAGTTTAATAACGCGCTAAGGGCGTTGTTGGGGCTGCCCAGTTTCTGCAGCGCCTCAGGAATGTTCGCAGAGGCTCGCACAGACTGCTTTTATGCGACTATGCGCAAGCGGGCCGCGTCTCTGGTGCGCAGGACACGGGCCAGCTCCAACACTGTCCTGGCGATGATTGCTGATAGTGTAAGCTGTCCCTATGTCTGGCATTGCTGTAATAGACACTTGAGCAGCAGTGCTGGATGTAGGGATAGAGCTTTTTAATTATAGCTTTTATTTTTATTTTATTTTATTTTTGTAATGTACTTATATGGGTCTAGTAGCCTGAAATAAACGTATTTTATTTTTATTTATTTTATTTATTTAATGGAAAAACAACAACAACAAGATCAAATATGAGAACTATCAAAGTAGGCGTACCGCAGGGATCAATCCTAGGACCAATACTTTTTGTTATATTTATAATTGACCTTATTAATTACATGATGAGTAAAATCCCCGATGTAAAATTAACAAGTTTTGCTGATGACACTAATGCCATAATATCGGCAGACAATATATCAACTCTCACCAATAAAATTAATTTGACATTAAATTTATTTCATGACTGGTTTCACGCTAATAGCCTTAAGATCAACACAAAAAAAACAAGTGTTATGTTGTTCCAGACAAATGCCAATCAAGATGATATAGTGGAGAGTACTTTGCAAGGAGAAAAATTACAAGTGGTCAAAGTAGTACAATTCTTAGGAATATATATAGACAGCCTTTTAAATTGGAAACAAGAATTGGATGAGATAGAAAAAAAAATAAGTACGGCTTGTTATGTTCTTAGAAGTCTGCGGGAAGAAGTGGGCATCAAACAATTAAAATTAGTTTACTTTGCCTTAGTAGAGTCCAAACTTCGGTATAGTATTCTGTTCTGGGGCAGGAGTTATGAATACAACATACACAAAGCGTTTGTTTCCCAGAAATGTGCAATAAGGACTATGGTACGTATTTCGCAACGGACATCGTGCAGAAAATATTTTAAGGAACTAAACATCCTTACAGTACCTAGCTTATACATACTGGTGTTACTGACACACTTAGCCAAACATATAAAAAAAAAAATGGGTTGCATTCTGGGAGTGCCGGCAGAAGTGAAAACTTGAATATTAACGTTGTGCATTTTTGATATACGAAACAGCAGGCGCAGGCATACATTTTCACCGCGCCGTAGAGAGAGAGGGGTATACTCCCTCTCCTACGCCGCGCCAGCTGTCTACTCTCCATCCGTCTCACGAATTTTCGATCAGGTCACGTGTCCTGACGCGAGCGTGTCCTGACGCGAGTTTAACATTTTTTACCCATTCCAAAAAAAGTGCACAACGCCGCTAAAGAAGTTTTCACTTCAAAAATTGAAAATGATGAGCAAAGGAAACAAAGAAAAGCAACAAGACGGAGGGATCTGCCAACAGGAAATAAACCTGGGTTAAGGCTTGGCTCTACGTTTTTATTTTTCATAATCTGTCAAAATTGATTCAAAAGTTGTCCGTTCTTTTCCGCTAGGTTTGTAGTAATGTCTAAATGCAATGCAGATAGAGTTAAAAATATATAGAGGTTACAGTATGAAAACCATGACGTAATGAAAAGTATCTCCAGTATGTTAACTTTTTGTGTAACATGTTATGTTTTTGTAAAGAATTGAAAAAGGTCATGTCACGTAATCTATTAGTTACGTTGTGTTTTTGAAACTGAGACTTATCAAGCCTACTAGTTCAATGAACCAGAGGTATTAGCTTTCAATAAGAAATCTGAGCAATGACTAACATTCTGGAGGGAAGTCTAAAATGTTCGAACTTCATAATGAAAGATCAATATTTATTAGTTTGAGCCAACTACACGTGCAGAAAAAGATCGCAATAGGTTTTTTTCAAATATATCTTTATTATCATAGGATATTTATAATATCTCATAATAATCGTCATTGTTTTGTTGCACAATTGTTGACGTCAAATGGTTACTTACAGCTAAGTTTACTACCGCTTCCAAAGCGCTAGTGCAGAAGAAGCGGTAACAAACTGCACTGCAGCATTTTTTTCAAGGACGTCAACTCACAAATAAATTAATACTTAAAGTTAATATGGACATAGAATACATTGTTTGTTATGTCATATCATAATTAAAATTAAATTTTTAGAATGTCAAATTTTTTAAATAATGTCTAGTTGTAGATTTAGTTTGTACAAAATGTACCAAATTATGACACACACAATATGTACAAAATGTACCATTTGCGAGTACCTATATAACAAACCTTTAAGAGGGACCCGCGCCAAGCTCAAGCCAGACTTTTTTGTCTTTAAGGTAGTCATCGGTCCTATAATAAGCCTTCTCACAAAGTACTTTCTTTACATAAGTTTTAAATTTTTTGTCTGGCATATCAAGGACCGATTGTGGCAATTTATTATAAAAAAGTATACAGTTCCCCATGAACGTCTTACTAACTGTTTTGAGCCTATAAAACAGGGCAAATAATTCATTCTTATTACGTAAGTTTTTATCGGTCATATCGCTTACTTTATTGTATAAGGAAATATTTTTCCTTACAAACATTATGTTTTCAAATATATACTGCGATGCTAATGTATATCAATTTTCTTGAATAATTCTCTAAGTGAGTCTCTTGGTCCTAACCCATATACAGCACGAATTGCCCGTTTTTGTAAAATAAAAATAGTCTGAATACCGGCTGCACTCCCCCACAATAGTATGCCGTAAGACATAACACTATGAAAATAACTAAAGTACACTAGTCTAGCAGTTGCTACATCTGTCAATTGTCTTATTCTCCTTACAGCATAAGCCGCAGAGCTAAGCCTATTAGAAAGTTTAGTTATATGAGCACTCCATTGATGTTTTGAATCTATTGTAATTCCTAAGAAGGTAGTACTTTCAACAAGATCGAGTTTTTCACCATCTAGCATTATGTCAACGCAGGCCTGTCTCACATTGGGAAGAGAAAATCGAACGCATTGAGTCTTTTTCGCATTTAACATTGGCAGAAAACCAATCAGAAATGGAAGACAAGGTATTGTTCACTGCGCAAGCGTTTGTGCTATGTCGATCTATTTTAAATATAAGTGAGGTGTCATCAGCAAATAGCACTATGCCAGCCTGTTTATCAATCATATAAGGCAAGTCATTGACATAAACCAAAAAAGGGAAAGGTCCAAGAATTGAGCCTTGCGGTACGCCTATTTCAACATTAGATCTTATCAATCGAATCATTAGATTCTATTAGTTTAATTGAATTATCATCAAAACCGTATTGACGAAATTTAAGCAAAAGTGTCGGATGATCTACGTAATCAATGCTTTGGAGAGATCACATAATGATCCAATTCCATCATTTTTGTTCTCCCATGCATCGTATATATGTGTAACGAGTGCCACTCCCGCATCGGTGGTCGATTTCCCGCCAGTAAAACCGAATTGTTGGCTATGGAACAGGTTGTAGGTTTTGAAGTGAAGCAGCATTTGATTGAGCATTATCTTTTCGAACACCTTACTCAAAACTGGCAGGATAGATATCGGTCTGTAGTGGCCAGGGTCTGTTTTTTCTCCTTTTTTAAATTAGTTTACTACATTTCATAAGTTAGGAAATATGCCTTCATCAATACATTCGTTAAATATAAAAGCTAAGTCAGCAGCTATGATATTTATAATATGGCTTACTACAGCAACTGACTTGTAAATTTATTTATTTATTAAATCTTAAATGACCATATGGTACAAAAGGTGGACTTAATGCTAACGCATTGTCTACCGGTCAGCCTTTAGATAAAACAGAAATAATTTATTTAAATTTTAAAATATATACGGTAATTTCTCATTGTTTTTTAGACCAAGGGCTACTGTATAAAGATCGTTAGTAAAATTTAATTAGCTACTCAAAATAAAAATTCAAAAACAAAGTAAAATCGTGAGATCAATTAGTATTACCGCCAGGCACCGCCTCCGTCAGGCCGGCCGGAGTTCATCGAGGTCATGCGGTAGTTTTGGTCGGACATAACTACGTAGTCTCGATTTGTTTATCTTATGTCATACACAAATTTGGATTACGGATATACGAGTAGAGGAATTTATTCACAATACGATTTTTTTCCAAAACCAATGAAAAGTCAGCATGTTGTACAAAATAAGTAAGGGGTAAATACGTAACTATATAAAAGGAGCTGCATCATTCAATTCTTTATATTGAAATAAGTAATATTTTTTTAATTGAAAAATAAGTGTGTATAACCATATTTGTGCGCTATAGTGGTTATAACACACGAGGCGGAATTTTCTTGCGCGAGCCGAAAGCGAGGGCGTGATAGTGCCGAGTATTTAACCAATATACGCACGTATATCGCACGAAGTTTTTCAACACACGTATATCTAAACTGATTTTTATTTTAACCGGTAAATACCCGCACGATATTAATAAGTGTCCACGTTCATTGTCTTACTATTGTGTCTGGCATTGGCGGTAAAGGAGCGGTTAAATAAACTCAAGCATAAAACTGATGCACACGGCTGCTTTCCCACCGTAATACTTATCAAAATCAGCGCGGCTGGCCAACCATTACTAGCTGGTGCCACAAGGCAGTGAGCGAGTTCGAAATTTAAAAAAAAAAAAAAATATTGCTGTTGCATTATATAACTTTACTATTGCGTTTATAACGCAAGCGTGTTTTATGTGCTTCTTTATATATGTCTAAAGCCGATGAAAATCCGTAGCTATTGAATTTGTATGAAATTTTCCTTTTCGACTACATTTTATAAGTTGAATGACTTTAACTTTTTTATTTGTTTACCCTACTTGGCTCTGATAGTTTTTCTTTAAATTACATTGTATATGCTATAGCTGTGATTTTTTTCACGTGTCCATATATAACCGTTTAGCAGATAGACGGGGGGGACACGTGACTTTAACAAAAAAATTCACTTTAAAGCTAAATATTTCAGACACGGATCCCTAAATCGAAAAATGGTGTTTCCAAGCTCATAATATTTTTGAAAGACCTATTCAACGATACCCCACACAATGTGTTTAAAGTGAAATAAAAATATTGACTTCCTCTTTACTAGTATGGCAGCTACCATAAAAAAAAATTATTTCCATATTTTATTTTCCGACTTTTTTGCCATGATTAATATACATATCCATGCCAAATTACAGCTTTCTAGTACTTATAGTTTCTGAGTAGGACCGCGGACGGAAAGACAGACAGACAGACAGACATGGCGAAACTATAAGGGTTCCTTGTTTACTACGGAACCCTAAAAACCATATCAATCAGTCAGCCAGTCAGTCAGTGGTAAAATATGTACGTGTATATTTCTCGAAATCTAAAAGTAAATAAATTCGAAGAGTTTTATCTGTAAATAAGTTTATTTGGCTATTATAAAATTAATTTATTGCCACAAAACTGGTATTTAAAAAAAAAAAAATATTATTAATCGATACTGTATGTACAAAAATGTATTATGTATGTATAAAAAAAAATCTATTCCGACCATGTCTGTCACGTAATCAATCTATGCCACGCTATGCTTTGACACTTCCTTTGACATTATGACAAGTGACACAGTGTAAGAAAGTTACTCGCACGTTTGTTTACAGACTGTTGGACCCATATATATTCGTGATATTATTCTACACTGTGACAATAATTTTACGAAATCAAATGTCATTTTTTTTGTGAAGAGCGACGCGTCCTTGCTTCGTGAGGCCCATCGGCCATCTGACAATTTGATGTATAACTGTCAAAAATCTATGCAACAAGAACAGTTTAATTAAATACACTTGCGAAAAAGCGAGACGGCATGTACAATATTTTACAGGAAGGCAAAAGGGCTTAAATGACTGAAATCTTAAGCCACGCAAAACTGATCAATTATAGAAAAATGGCTCTAAAATTAAAAATAAAGCAACAAAAAAAAATTTGTCCCACAATTTTAAAGATTACATAATTACTAATCTGCATAAAAAGTTTCAAAGCTGAAGTCCCTGTCGTTTGTGAGAAATTAGACCATATATGTTTTGGAAGAGGTGTTTTTGATGAGCAAGTTTGTGTTACAAAAATTAACAAATCGTGTATCCACAACCACAATTATGCTAGAAAAGCGTTCTATTATGCTATTAGCAAGTATCAGTTCTAAATTTCTGATATTTGCTGAGAAATAAGAAATAGATAATGCCCATTTTCACGGTGCGTCCCCTTACCCACACTATCAATCGATTAAATTATTTAACAATTTGCCATTAGAACTAAAAGGCCTGTTATATAAATCAGAATTTAAAATTAAATAAAATCATTCTTATTACAAAAATGTTATTATTTAGTAGAGGAGTATTTGAAATAATGTATATTTGACGTAATTATTATTGTTATGTAATTTGACACAAGTAGATAATATTGTAAAAACCACTAGTCTTAACTTAGTATATAAGTAACAACATTTCAACACAATGTATTTTGTATGGAAATAAATAATTTGAACCAAAAAAATAATTTTCCAAATTGGTCCAGGCGTCTACCAATAATTGGTGAACATACATAAAAAAGTTCGCGACGAATTAATAAACTCCTCCTCTTTTGAAATTTGGTTAAAAATACAAAGAATGATAATTCAAATAGTAGAATTATCATTCTATGTATTTTTAACCAAATTATTATATTGACTAACTGGTAGATTCATTTTACAGTTTTCTTTGTTCCCAGGCTAGCCTCAAACACATTAACACACGAAGTATGTCTGCAGACTTTAATTTCTTTCATAGTCTTTGAATTATAACAGCATGTCCAGTTTTCTCACACTAACAATTTAGTGTACGAAAAAATATATTTTTTTTAATGTGAAACTGACTCTTCACCTTGAAATTCTTATTGTTCTGCAAGTGAAAAGTAGAGTCCAGTAGATAAAAAAAAAACAATTAAGATTAGGCCGCCACTGGACCTCCTATCCTTAATTTTAAACTAAGATTTTATATTTATTTATCTTTATTTTAAACTATTTAAGATTTTATTTAATGGTTTAAAGTATCGAAGAGTTTTGGTCTTGTTTGGTCTATAATTTTTAAATTCAGTAAGCAATCTAGGACAAAATGTAGCTAAATTTGCAGTGATTAGCATATATTCACATGTTATCGCACAGCATTATCTAGAAAATCAGTAGTATCGAAAGTTTTTATTTAAGTTCATAAACAATTTTTACATTGTGTTACATTTTACATATTTGTTAAAATTTAAATAATATTAAAATACACATAACATAACATGTCAGAATTAGTCAAATATAATTTAAATTAAATCATCAAGAATCTAATAATACTATATAATAACATGCACATTAATAATGATAAACTATAATAACACACTATAATAATTTGATTTAAAAAAATGCATAATGAGACGAGGATTATTCAAAATATTCATTAACAGAGTAATAGTTTTTGCTTAACAAGTACGCTTTCAATTTCGCTTTAAAGAGCTTAAGATTTTCTACATGTTTTATCTCTTCCGGCAGTTTGTTATAAGCATAGAAAGCTTGATACTGTGCACTATGTTCCATTATTTTTAAATGTGGCATTATGTCGTGTTTGAGAGCCTGCCTGCGAGTCCTTTCGCGTGCTTGCCTTTCTTCGTTTTGCTCTATATAGGTATAGACTGTATTTTTTATACACTGTATTTTTTAATTAATAAAAATACAGTGTATATATATTTTCAGCTGTTGTCTCTCGGTCTATAATGTTTACAGTCAGTTAGCAATCTAGGACAGGATGTAACTACACGTACCTACAGTAATTAGCACACAAGTGCCAGTGTTGTCTAGATATTTTATATATTCGACTTCACTCCCGTAGTACACAACTGATTTTAAATTCAGTAAGCAATCCAGGACAAAATATAGCTAAATTTGCAGTGATTAGCATATATTCACATGTTATCGCACAGCATTATCTAGAAAATCAGTAGTATCGAAAGTTTTTATTTGAGTTCATAAACAATAAATAAATAAATTTTGATAAAATTGATGGGATCACCCGAAAAGTGTGTTCTTTCAAACAAAAAAAGAATTTTCCAAATTGGTCATGGGGTGTTTGAATTATCGGTGAACATACATAAAAAAAAATCACCTTTACCTCTTAGCCACTGTACGTCCATTGTTTCATTACTACGTTTCCCATTTCTGGGATACCACTCGATGACGGCCTTACTCCACCTATCATCGTTCCTTCGAGCCAGGTGACAACGTCAGAAATAAAAATCACTATTTGTTATGTTTCATTACTACGTTTCCCATTTCTGGGATACCACTCGGTGACGGCCTTACTTCACCTATCATCGTTCCTTCGAGCCAGGTGACAACGTCAGACATAAAAATCATTATGGGTTTCAAATTTTTTTTATGAAACTTTTAACGTCTTCATTAGCCTTATGATTTATCACCTTCATCACTTGTGATCCCATGGTTGGGTCTTTTGTTACGTATAAAGCCGAGACTCCATTGAAGCTAAGCAAGGTTGTACTGTGATTTTAGAACTGTTCATTCTCCTGGATACGAATGCTCCAAGTTCCATGCATATGCAATGCGACGCCCGGATCGGAAGTAGGTATCTGTGAGTTTATCGAACTGACGCCATTGCTCTAGGTCCATTTAGTGAGCTTTATATCAGATTGTTCATCTAAAGATCCAAATGATACAGATAGAATTAATTATGTGATTCAACAAAACAAATTGATGTATGTGTGTGTCAGCTTTTGTGCAAAAACCATTCATAAAGTAGTTACAAGAAGCTCTAAGCGTAATTTTTTTAAAAAGAGTACCTGATAAGTTCAAAACCCTTCATAATAGACTTTTTAAAAAGAAATTACATGATTGGCTCGTTGAAAAATGTTTTTATAATAGTAATGAATATTTAGAACCAAATTGAATTTTCTATACGAGTAAACATATAAATATAACTGATATTATCTTGGCATTTATGCTTGGCATTTGACTAGGTACTATATCGTTTTTTGTTTTGGCAAGGGGCACTCAAATGAAATCGACTATCTGTCCGGTAGTAGATAATTGAGTGCACGGGCACGCGATCCCGCCTTCCCTGAGCTACTATGGTCCACATTCTCCTTTTCTGTGGCTATAGTATCCCATTCCTTCTACTCAAACCTTCCTTCGTCTTCCCTATAATCCCTATCCTACTCTTATCCTATAATCCCTACCCCTATACGTGGTTCCCTCCTGCGTAACACACAAAGTCTGATTCGGAGAGAATGGCAGCACAAACAGATATGTACTGTGATCTGGCGGACTCGGCGAGTCAGCAAGGCAAGGTGGATGGCTTAGGGCGACGGTGGAGGGCGTATAGTCACCGTCGGCCAGACACAACATCCGACCCTTCCTCAGTCGTAGCGGTTCCCGTTCCACTGATCCAAGGTGGGGAAGGACGAGTGTGTGCGCCTGCGTCAGCGCGAACGCTTGCGCACCTTAATATATCCTGCGTATTTGACCGCTTCCGTTAATGGACTCCGTTTCACGAAAGTCCTGTGGCGATGGATAGAGGTAGAGAAGTCTAGTGTGATGCAAGCTAGGCTTTGTCTGATATCTGCACACAGGCGGTCCCGGGGGTGTGAGTACATGCTGTGGTCGTTTCTGCACTGCACGCTTGGGACGACAGTGCGGGCTCGGCAGCACCCGGGATGACAGAGCAGCCCTATTTAGGAAGGCACTGCTTTCCTCGCTCAGCCGGGGAGGGGGCTAGAAAAGGTGCCCTGAAAAAATGCTCGTCCCTACTTAGTAGATGGTAGTAACCGCGGCTGCTATCGCATCACTCAAATCGTGGTCGAAAGTACAAAATAAATAAAAAAATATCATCTGTAATGACATTTGGTGCGTGGAACGTGAGAACGCTTCTAGATCGAGATGGCAATGCTTGCCCTGAACGCAAGACCGCCGTTGTAGCTCGGGAACTTCATCGGTATGGCGTGGATGTGGCTGCTATCAGCGAAACACATCTCGCCGATGAAGGAGAATTGGTGGAAGTAGGTGGAGGTTACACTTTCTTTTGGAAAGGTACTGCTGCCTCCGACACTCGGCAATCAGGCGTAGGATTCGCCATCAAAAATCATTTAGTGAAAAGTTTACAGGAGTACCCTGTACATATCTCGGACCGCGTTACCACACTGCGTCTTCACCTGGACAAAGACAATTACCTTAATATCATCAGTGTTTATGCACCAACGTTAGATAAACCTGATGACATTAAGGACAAATTTTATGAGGAAGTGTCTCTTTGCCTTGATAACATAAACGTCAAAGAGCAGGTACTATTGCTGGGCGATTTCAATGCCAGGGTTGGTCGGGACTATGAGGCTTGGCCTGCAGTTCTGGGTAGACATGGAGTCGGTAACATGAACGACAACGGTCAGTTACTGCTCAGTCTTTGTACTCAATACGGTCTGGCAATTACGAACACTATGTTTAGGCTTGCTGCCAAGTACAAGACAACATGGATGCACCCAAGATCCAAGCACTGGCATTTGATCGACTATGCTATCGTGAGGCAAAGAGATTTTAGCCAAGTGCTAATTACCCGCGCTATGCGTGGTGCACACTGTTGGTCTGACCATCGGCTGATTGTCACTAAGCTGCGACTCCGCCTCCGACACTCTCGTAGATCTCCAATAAAAAAGCATGCATCTTTAAACGTGGAGAAGCTGAAGGATCACGAGGTCAAGGTGAAATATGTGGAAGCGTTGTCTGAAGAGCTGCTGCCAGTAAAAGAAGTAGGCGACGTTAGTGCTGCCTGGGAAACTTTGTCATCCCGTATCATAGATACAGCTTCAACTGCACTGGGCAAAAAATGCCGTCGCAATGAAGACTGGTTTGATGAAAATGACGGTGTTCTACGGGCAGCGCTTGACAAACACAGAAATCTTCTGCGACAGCACAGAAGGCGAAGTAGAAGCGTTGCGGAGGTCAAAGCTAGTGACCTTGAATTCGCTAGATGACAACAACTCAAATCAGTCACTTTTTTCTAAACGTCAAAACAAACATTTTCTATGGGATTTGTATGAAATACGAAAGCGTGACGTCATGCATTTTTGAAGTCAAATGACGCTCTTAATATTAGTTTTGTAGAATTATTAAATCTAAAACCATGTTGAAAATGGATATTATCAATGAGAAGTGACACTATTTTGTGACGTATTATTTTATGAACTGCATCGAATAATTTATTTTTGACCCAGTCATCTTCCCAATTGCGCAAGATGTCCCGAAAAATTAAAGACAAGTGGTGGCATGACAAAGCTTGTCACATGCAATGGCTCTCTGATACAAACCAGCTAGGGGAATTTTACAGTGAGGTACGTAGGCTGACAGGTACATCCTACCATGCAAAGGTTCCTTTAAGGTCTTCAGACGGTAGGTGTCTCTTGACGAGTAGGGAGGATGTACTAAAGCGCTGGGCGGAGCACTTCAATACACTGTTGAATGTGGATCGATCAGCTGATCTGCAAAGCATCAGTTTACTGCCTCAACTCCCTCCTGCTTCGGAGCTGGACGAGCCTCTTTTGCGCGACGAAGTTGTTGCTGCTATTAGACAGCAAAAAAATAATAAGGCGGCTGGTATTGACCTTATACCGGGAGAGCTGATCAAGTACGGTGGAGAGGAGCTGCACACGTTAGTGTGGGAACTATTTATACGTATGTGGGAGGAGGAGCGAGTACCAGATACATTTAAGGCATCGCGTATTAGTGCCCTCTATAAAAATAAAGGTGACCGCTCGGACTGCAACTCCTATCGTGGAATTTCGCTCTTATCGGTCCCTGGAAAGGTCTTTGCCAGAATTCTCTTAAACCGCTTGAAGAACTTAGCTGAAAAGATCCTGCCCGAAACTCAGTTCGGTTTCCGACCGGACCGAGGCACGTGCGAAGCGATCTTCTCTGTGCGTCAACTGCAGGAAAAGAGCAGAGAACAAGGTCAAAAGTTGTACCTCTGCTTTGTTGACCTGGAGAAGGCTTTCGATAGCGTGCCGCGTGAAGCGTTATGGTTGGTGTTAGGAAAGCTTGGATGCACGGAAAAGTTTGTAAGACTACTTAGACTCCTGCATGACGACATGAAATGCTGCGTCGCTGTAGACGGTGAACAGACGGACTTCTTCCCTGTTACCTGTGGGGTGAAGCAAGGATGCGTCCTTGCACCTACTTTGTTCGCCTTATACTTTGCAGTGGTGGTTAGAGAGGTCTTACAAACTATTCCCGAAGGAGTTCGCATCCGCTTCCGCACAGACGGCAGCCTTTTCAATTTGGCTCGACTTAAGGCTCGCACCAAAGTCTCGCATGCACTGATCACTGAGATCATGTATGCTGATGATTTGTGCTTCTTAGCAGAATCCCCAGACGGCCTACAACAGCTGATGTCCGTTTTTCACCAAGCCTGTCGTAAGTTCGGCCTGAAAATCAGCGTCAATAAGACGGAGGTGATGTCCCTGGACACTCACGGTCATGAGACACTGTCCATAAATCTTGGTGAGAATGTGCTGAAGCAAGTGGACAAGTTTCGTTATCTGGGGAGCACGATAACATCCAAGTGTGATCTTGATGCTGAGATCAATAGCAGGGTCGGTGCAGCAGCTGCAGCATTTGGCAAGCTGTATTACAAGGTCTTCTGCTCACATGACCTTAAGTTAGCCACAAAAATTTCTGTTTATATGGCAATTGTTCTGCCGAACCTCCTATACTCATCTGAGACGTGGTGTGTATACCGGCGTCACATTCGTGCTCTAGATCGATTCCACCTAAGATGCCTTCGTACGATCATGAAGATCAAATGGTCTGATAGAGTACGAAATACCGAAGTCCTGCGACGTGCTAATGTTGGTGGCATTGAAGCTTATTTAATGCGTCGTCAGCTTCGGTGGTGCGGTCACGTATCACGGATGGCGGAGGAGCGAGTGGCGAAGCGTATCTTCTTCTCTGAACTGGAGGAAGGCAAGCGAAAGCATGGCGGACAACTACTCCGGTACAAGGACGTCCAAAAACGCCACATGAAGAGATGTAACATAGAGCCCTCGCAATGGGAACGTTTAGCAGCACAGCGGCCAGAATGGCGTCGGATTGTGGACAGCCAAGTACGCGAGTTCGAGGATCAGCGTAAAACTGATCTCGATTCTAAACGCGACCATATAAAGGCCCGTCCACCAGCCGCCATAATATATCATTATGTGGACGGTGTACTTACGTGTCCACATTGTGCACGGTGTTTTGCCGCAAAGATAGGCTACGTTAGCCATCTTCGAGCGCACGAGCGCCAAATCAATGGATAGGAGTCGAAGGGGTCGCCATGGCCGAAATCGGTCGGACAGATCATCATCATCACTATATCGTTTTTTGTAAAAAACATATTATTATTTTGCATTCTGGAAACAGCAAGTGTACGATTCTAATTATGTACTAATAACACCTATATTGTTCGTCACTTATGCAAAATAAAAAAAACATTTCTTTTCATCATGCGCCCTGGTATATAAGAATTGACGATCTACACCGGGACCTTAACATACAGACCGTTGATAAAGTTATCAAGAAATACGCCGAAGCACATGAGTATAGACTGCTTCACCATGTGAATGTCGAGGCGATCCAGCTCCTCGACAACACGGACATAGTGCGACGTCTCAAAAGAACTAAACCTTTTGAACTAGTGTAGTTTTAAAAACAATACAGATATTATAGTGCAGTGATGTGCCAGCAGAGACACAAGAACAAAGTGCCTTCCCCTTAATAGAGACAGTAAGAAAAGTGCCAATGGACACATTCTTAGACAATAACGTATAAAACTAGGTCAATGTTAAATTACTTATTAGCCTGAGTTTAGGCTAGATTGTAATATTATTAGCGTACTTAATTATTTTAGTTAATTAGGAACGTTAAGAAAGGAAAAAAAAATATCTTTTCATTTGATTTTTAAAGACGCGACAGGATCGTGGACATACTGTTGCCCATCTGTTAGAGCCCTTAGTTGCGTACTCGATCGCACTTTTAATGATATTATGTCAGTAAACCTTGTTTCATAATCAAAAAAAGTCAAAAAATGTTTTTTTTTAACTATTTCATAATAATCTTATAAATACCGAGAATCAATGAACTGCGAAAAATAGTATTACTTTAAATAGTTTTTAGAGAAATTAATTTAGAATTATGACATGAAGTACTCCTTGAAACAAAGCATCTTGTATGCAACCCATCGAAAGTAGGTACAAATATCCCTGGTATATTTGTCCTTTTCTTTATATGTAAGTAAACGTACGAATTGAGCCATGTAATCCGCCGCTCTCATTGTTCGCTGCAATAATACCGCAATATATCTACTACTCTTCGCCACCTTACTTCATTTAGTTACGCACATTAGATTCAATACTATAAATATAGATATTAGAATACAATACAATACAAATTAACTTTATTGCACTTTATTAAACATAAACAAGATGAGATAAGACTTTATAATGATAATACTGTTGAATGATGTCCATTCGCGACTAGAGGGATTTATACATTTGTAAAATGTTCTATTCGAGCTAAATGTTCTTATTTTCTTCTTGGGATGCGGTTCAATAACAGCAGATTTGTTCTTCATTATCATCATCCACTGCTGGTCATAGGCCTCTTCCAGGGATTTCCAAAATGACCGATCTGAGTTGGTTGTACTTTTTGTACTTTACCATTTAGATTCGCCAACACGCAATAGCCAGCTCGGCTTTTCAAGGCCAATTACCTCCAAATGGTAAAGATTTGTTCTTAATTTAAACTAATATTATAATGGCGAAAGTTTGTCAGTATGTGTGTGTTTGTTACTTCTTCACGCGCAAACGGCTAAAACAATTTTGATAAAATTTGGTATGCAAGAAGCCCTAGATTAACACATAGGCTAGTTTATGCGTGGGTAATACCTCAGGGCGCATTATCATCATCATTTCAGCTGCATAAGCCCACTGCTGGACATATGATTCACCCAAAGATTTCCATAAGCGTTCAAGCGTTGAATGCTGTGTCCTTACCAGGAATTCCTCTGAATCTGGTCGCCAGAGCAATATTTCCGGCCACACGCGCAGATTGCATTTTGTGACGTTTGTATCAGGTTTGAATGGGTGACGTCACAAAAAGAATTATTACGAGGAATGATATTTGAAATAAGAATTTTCTAGTTTTGAGGTGACTTTATTTTATTTTATCAAACTTTATTGTTCCCAAGTACAAATATACTTTTAACAAATGGCGGACTTAATGCTAAAAGCATTTTCTCCCGGTCAACCATAGAGATAAAAAGAAAAAAATATTCGGCACAAAAAGCAATACAATATACTTACACAATATAAAATAATACTATATAATATACAATTACATTATATACCTATGATATAAAAATATCAGAATAAATATCTACTTACAATACACACATATACATTTATTTATACTTACACATATATATATATAAGGTCTATATATATATATAAGGTCTATATATATATATATAAGGTCTAACAAAATATACTGAAACTATTTTAGGGGGAATTCAGTCCATTATACTGAATAACTTTCCCCAAGTAACACTTATCGAAATATGAAAAGCAATTTGTGGCCTCCATTCAAGTTGATCGATCAGCTGATCCGAGTTTGTATGGAAATCCAAAAATTATTTTTTATATTTCTACATATGTTCCTTTAGGAAAGTTGTTCACTATCACGGACTGAATTCACCCTTTACATAGTTTCAGTATATTTTGTTAGACATTATATATATATTTAAAAAGAGACTTTAAGGGCTGCAAGGTTTTACAATGCACTTTACTATTACTATAGAATTAATATACGTCCCGAGCAATATGCGTCCCGGTTGTCCTCGCACCTATTCCCAGCATATTGCATATTCCTTTCTGTATGTAATACTAGCTGTCTGACGATGTCCGTGAGCTTCGTTAATTTCGGAATAAAGACTATCCTATGTCCTTCCCTGGTTATCAAACTATATCCATAACAAATTTCATCTAAATAGGTTCAGTGGTTGAAGCATGGTAACAAACAAACAATATACAAACTCCCTTTCGCATTTATAATACAAGATGTGCCCGCGGGCTTTGCTCCTTGTGGGAATTTCGGGATAAAGAGTACCCTATGTCCTTTCCCGAGTCTCAAACTATATCTACACCAAATTTCATCCAAATCGGTTCAGTAGTTGAAGCGTGAAAAGATAACAAACAAAAAAACAAACTCACTTTCGCATTTATAATATTATATAGTAGGATAGGATAGTAGGATTATTAGGATTTTATATTAATTCTGTGCTATTACTACAATAAATTTATTCGATACATACATACATACATACATACATACTATCACGTCTTTATCCCTAATGGGGCACACAGAGCATTTTGCGTCTTGCGGCTCTATGCAAAACCCAGGGCCGCAAGACCCAAAAGCCACTTTTAGCGTTATGGTAGGCGAGAAGATGGAAAGGCAATCAATACAGTGATGGGTTGCTAGCCGCATCGCTTGTTAACATGATTCGCATTTTTGCTCATTCCCTCGATCGGATTTTACGATCTGCGCGGGAAGAGAAGCAGCTGGTACATTCTAAGTTTTTTCATTTCTCCCAGACCAGCATGGGAGCTATTCGATACAATACTTAATAAGGAATGGCAGGCTCACAAAACAGGCGCAACATACTATATTTTGGCAACATCAGTTTCATAAGAGATTAAGTATGTTAGGTGTCTATCTCATATAAGTTAAATGTCTAATTCTGGTTGACATAAAGCTTCCACTCGTCGGTCTATATTTATAAATCTTAATACGACATTTCATTTATATTAATGTAAGTTAGTAAAGTTCAAACACTATACGGTAGCCAAAAAGATGCATACAAAAAGATTGAAATTACCTATATGAATTGCCCTCTTTAAAGATACAAAAAATATCAATTTCAAAATATACAAATAATAAATCGCATGAGTCTAAATCGCGTGTCTATACATTTTATAAATTTATGAAAAATGATTGTGGGCGATAAAAAAGAGTAACAGAGCACAAAAAAGAAAAAAATCTCTCTGTATACTCACGCTACGCATGAGTCTAAATCGCGTGTCTATACATTTTATAAATTTATGAAAAATGATTGTGGGCGATAAAAAAGAGTAACAGAGCACAAAAAAGAAAAAAATCTCTCTGTATACTCACGCTATTCTTCGTAACTTCTGGACAGATTTTTACGCGGTTCTATAATAGATTAAGCTTAGCTTAAAGCAACATATAGGCTATGTTTTATAAAAGTCTGATTACCTATAGAAAGTGATTTGTCGTCATTTTTAAATTTCACGCAAACAAGGTTGTGAGCTCGAGCTAGTTACCTAATAAAGACTGATATTAAATTTTCTATTTTATAACGTCACGAAAAGAATTCTCATAGAAAATTTTTTTGGCTTTGATAAAGTATTGGACATTTCATTTTATTAATTTTCTCATCGAGGGGCACGGTAGTGCCTCCGCCAAGACGAGTCAACGGAATAAGCGCTGGGCACATCCTACCTTTTCTCGAAGCGTCTATTCATTCAAAGAATTTTTAACAATAATCCTATCAGCAGTGTTGCATTTTTGCTTGTCCAAATTTATTTTATATTATCTAAATTTCTTTTTATTTTAGTATCCTTAATGTTTTGGTATATAACTCTCATATATAACGTGGAAGGGTACTACAAATTGTCCGGGCAGCTGCACACTTTTGTATGGGAATGCCGAGTTAGTAAGTTTTTGACTCTTTTTTATTTATTTCAATATTTTATAGTGTTTTAGTATAGCCTGTATAGCCCGTAATTCTATTTATTACGGGTATATCCCTTTCGGGATGTATATGTTTAATGTATTTAATGAACTCTATGTGTTAAATAAACTTTTTCACAGACTATCTGATATATTTTATTTTGAGTTTTAGCACATAATTAATAATAGTATTACATACAGAATGGAAACTCGTAACGTCCCCCGCAATCTGGCTTCCCCGTAACGGGGGAGGGCCCCCGTTATTGAGACGTTTAAGAGCCTGTAAAACAGGGTTCTTGCTAGTCGTACGTTGACGTTACGCGAGTTACTTAGGATTATTGAATCATAATGGTGAGAAACTGCGCATATTATCATTTTTTATCCACGGAAAACAATAAAGAACGAAAATTTTATAGATTTACGAGTGATGAGAACAGGTAAGCTAAGCAACAAATTCAGTGGTGGCGACCCTGATTGTTTAACTCACTCATTTGACGTGTGCACGGACGTATTGTTTCGTTTATAGTAGTACTAGGTAAATATGCTGCTCTGTTTCTATGACGTGCCATACCTGTGGTTTTAGTTAACAGAGTTTGTCTAACAGCATCAAGAGTCATAATTGTTTCGTTTACAAAAACTTTGTTTCATGCAAGTAGAACAATATTTATTTGATCTATAGTCTAGACGTGAAACTACAATGATGAAATTGCAACAAACAAAGTAAACATTTACCACTGTTGGCACAGTCAATATTTTGTGAAATGATATTAGAATGGAATACTGTAACATTTCGTTATTTACTAAAAAGCAAGTTTAGGAATTTGTTCTCGTTCAAATTGTAAAAGCTGTAGTGTAAAAACCTATTATTACTTTGATTCCTATTTAGGGTTCTGTACCCAAAGGATAAAATCGGGATTCTATTACTAAGACTCCGCTGTCCGTCTATCCGCCCATCTGTCTGTCTGACACCAGGCTGTATCTCAAGACCCGTGATAACTAAAAAGTGGATTTTTTACAGATAATGCATTTGCTGGCTTCCTTTTAAAATATGTTGTACGTAGGTACTTACTTCTACATTTTAATTGAGTAAAAGTCCTTTTGATTTATTGTAGGTTGACTGAAAGAGATCCCTATATGGGATGAGTCCGCCATTGTATATATGCTTTCTCAAATTTTATATACTTTGCTTTTTTGGTACAATAAAGTTATTACCAACAAACAAATACTACAAACAGAATAAAATAAGTATTTAAGTGGGGCTCAGGGCAAAGGCGTTTTTTTATAGATAATGGTACGGAACACTTGGTCCACGAGTTCGACTTGCACTTGGCCGGGTTATAAACATATATATGTTTTGTAAGAAAATTTGTCTCATTGACAAATTGATCGCTATCTCTTTTACTCTTATGAGGATGACAGTTATTGTAATATTTGGCGCACTCGCCTGGTGTGGTATTTTTACGCAGGCATGACGACTGGAAAAATATTTTTGGCCCATTATAAAAAAAAATGTATGCGTATTTGTTCTTTTCTTTGAGAAACAAAAATTGACGAAGATACAGCGCATTTAAATTTCTCATGACGTCACGACTAGGTTTGATTTTTACATAGCGGTAACGTCGCAAGCCTCCAATCTGCAACTTAGATGCTCCGTATCTTTGTTTTCTACTCTTTCGATAAACTGAAAAATATGGGTCCATTCAGATAACATTAGTTCAAACTTCAAGGTGCAAGTCTCGCCTTGTGAAACTTGTACAGTCCCTAAACCTCTGGCCACTGCCGCTTTAAAAACGAGCTAGCAGCGTACATTTAAAAAAAATTACGGTTCCGGATACTAGTCCTTTATTTATCTCTCTTTATTCCTAATTCTAACCCTAACTATACAATCAAAGGTTGGTGTATTGTGTTTTTTGTCCTTTGATTGCTTCAAGGGAGCTTCTGGCGACAAATCTTTACGAGTCCACGCGTTTTCATAGCCGATTGAGTGGCGGACGGCTCCCAAAGACGCCCACCGCTGTCCGCAACTAAATATCAATATAGCCCCACTATGACTGTCCACTTTAAACATTTCACATATTGTCCATGAGAATTAGCATTTATTACACCAAACTTCACCAAACTTCACCAATTTCATATTATAAAGTCCACTAGAATCAATTTGCAAAACAATTCAAAGGAAACTCCTACTGAACCCCTTGACTTCCCGCGAAAAACTCCACAAAAATATACAGCAGCAAATTAAACAATCAAATTTCTCTAGTACAATAAAACAAAGCGCTTGATGTTTATTCAGTCTTGAATCTTTATTTAATTAAATTGAAATTGAATTGACAAAATGGATGCAAGATGGCTGACCATGAGATGCCGTTGGTACTTGACGTGAATTATCGAATTGTCTGAAATTGACTGTCTAGACTGAGGGTAGAGTGCACACTGAGTGGCTTTTAGAGATCTTCATGGAATGTATTAATAGAATTAATTATACTCGTCTACATTACGTGTGGGGACAAAAATAAAAGATAATTATAGTTAGGGAGGCGAGGTAGCTAAATGGCGTAATTCAACGGCGCCGTCGAGACCTATCAAAATCAAAAGATAAAATAATTTCGAAAAGAAAAGCTCGTATGGTAAAAACCATTTTAGCGGTGGGTATGGCGTGTACGGTTTTTCAAAAATGTTAAAAAAAACAGTTACTTGGGCATTCTCGAGCGCGTCAGATATTTATACTACGTATGCCCCAAGTGCCTCTGATAACAACGGTATACTAATCTGCCGGTTTGCGTGGTGGGGGTAGGCATATAAAGAAGTCAAAAATGCAAAAAAAAAAAATTTACTCGAGCGCGTCAGATTTTCGGAAGGGGTGTTAAGTAGGCCCCAAGGAAGCTCCCTTTAAAAAAACTGACGATTTCGGCGTGACGATAAGTTACGATGAATTTTTGAAAATGCAAAAAAATAAAGTTTTTTTGAAATACTCCAGCGCGTCAGATTTTCATAGGGGAGGTTTATCTCGGTATTCTGAAAGCATATTTTTTTAATCTGACAAAAATGTTGGTGGGTTCTCTTAATCTGACCGAAAAAGGTTTTATGGTTTCTTTTTTTTCCTTAAAAGGTTTTAACTTTGGACAAAAATGTAAAGAGAGGTCTCTTTACATTTTTGTTTATTTAAACTTTTTTTGTGTAAAATAAAATTACCTTTTTTGTTTATTTAAACTTTTTTTTTGTAAAATGTATCGTTCGCGACTTATATACCGCAACGCGTTCTTAGGAAGACGAAATGGCTCCTCCACACTTCCGGTCATGCGGAAACCGGCAGATTTTGTATTTTTAGTAAGTTTTAGATTATATTCTTTAAAAAAAAAAAATGAAATATTGCGCTCGAGAATGCCGGGTTAACGTTTTTTTTTTACAAGTTCGCTACCCTATAACTCGGCGGCGTCAAGGACTTATCGTCAGATTAGTTAAATTTAGTCTTTAAACACTAAAATCAACCCCCAATATCTTAATCTGACGCGCTCGAGTATTTCAGACTATCGATTTTTTTTTACTAATCTGATCGTCTGTCCTAGGCGCGCGTCACTACATATAGAGCTAAATACTTTACAAGGTTGTTCTATTAGGTCTAAGGTATCTCTCATATCTTAAACTGCCACGCTCGAGTATTGCCGAAAATTCCCCTATTCGCCTCCCTAACTATTATTTTTGAGGATGACCTATGTTTTATTTATTATTCTTTTGTTTATATTGTAGACTGTATACATACTAGCTAATTTTTTATAATATATCTATATTTTTTTATAATATATCTATAAAAAATTACCCCGCGCAAAGTTTACACATAAGTGAAAAACTTAAATACTTACTACTAAAAGGACAAATAACAATTTCAATTTTTTTAATATTGTCATATAAAATGTCTACATTTGGCATTCGAGCAATCAAGGCGCTGAGCAAGGTAACAGCTTGTGGGTAGCTGTAGTAAACATTGTAAAAGTTGACTGTGACATGTGAACGGTCATAAAATCTTTTTCTTCTTTCTACTTCAGCCTGAAAAGGTTGTTCTACCAGTACTTTCGACCAAAAATTTGACCCAGCATTAGTATCTGGAGTAGATGATGTTGTAGGTTTATTAAAAGGTGACCAAGATATGTGATTTTTGTTATTTTAATAGATCAAACGATCTCTACTTTTTGCTAATGCGCTTCAAAATATCAACATTGAAATAAGAAAATTTACAAAATAATCAAAATATCAACATTGAAATAAGAAAATTACATATCTGGACAAAAAAATAAAAAGTTAATAAAATACTTAATGAAAGAATGACATAAGAAATGGTAAAAATATACCACGTGGGCGGGACTTGAATAAGCGACGACCACGCTCTTACAAACTGAACTACCGGGTGTTTAGTACCGCATGTCGAATTTCTTCATCATCATCATCATCAGGTCTTTTTGTCTTCACTGCAGGAGCCTCTGTACTATCAGGGCCATCAGACGGGTTGAAGAGGTCTTAATGGTAAATATAAAAGAAATAAATATATTACACTGATTGAGCTAGCCCTAAAGTAAGTCCGAGACTTGTGTTATGAAATACTAACTCAACGATACTATATTTTAAACAAATACAACAAGATATATATCCAAGACCCAGGTCAATTTGAAAAAGCCCATTTTCCAACTTGTCTTGACCGGGGATGAATCATAAAACCCGTAACCGGACTAGTATGGGGACCACTACGCCACGGAGGTCGGTCAAAGTGTTTATAAGCTTTGTTTAGCTTGTATTTTTTAACGCCGGAATCGATCAAACTTTTATTCCAAGAATAACTCCTACTCTCTGATGTAATGTCAAAACTCTATACAAGTTTGATATTACTATCGAGTAAGCGTTATTTTTAGAATATGAAAAAGTCGTCTTCTACGCCATCCACTTGGAGTGGTCCTATTCTACTCTGCTAGAAATCACACGGCATCCACTAATAGTAGGTATTTACCTAATACTGCATCTTAAATGCCCAAAAAGCTTGTAAAAATAAAAAGTTCGTGTTGTAAATCTAAGCTGGACTCAGCAACGCAGTCACGTATGCTTTTCAATCCGCTTCATCATTCATACTCCACATCCTATCGAATATTTCACAGAATCTTCACTTTTTCACAAACACGAGTGGTTGAGTGTACGTAGACTTCTATTTCATTTAAAACACGAATAGTTGTAAAGTTGAAAAAGTGAGTGTGTTGTGTAGATGATGACAATGAAAATGTAAGTACAAATTGTGTCAAAAAACACGGAGCCGAAAATAAAGAGATATGGAATTCAGAATATAAATTATCCAATTTTTAAGACATACGGAATATTTTTGGTTGAACTGCATATTTTGCGAACAATGATAAGTTTACTGGTAGGTAGCGTCTGCTTCAGATTGACCAATGCGTATATTTTTTTAAAATTATTGTAATATACCGCTTTATTTAAAAGTATTTTTTTATTTATATAACCAACGCAATAAGGTAAAATCTAAAAGAGAAGGATAATAACTTAAAGATCTTTATCTAGGTATAAATTGATTGCTTTAGCTGCGAATCATGTAATTTTGTCTTGTCTAGTCTGTTATACTCCTATATCATAGTCTACGGAACAACATAATAAATAATAACCAGTGAGAATAGGGTTTATATCCCGCCGCGGAAATTCCGACAGTTGGTCGCAAAAAATGGCCGCCCATGTCGGGAAGTGGGCGTTTATCAACGCTCACTTGAGTTTTCAACTCTGATGCATGTTTTGTTTATCGCTAGTCATGGTTACTCGAGGTTTTGTGACGATAATTTACTGACTGAATTCGATAATTTTTATCGACCGTACTACTAGAAGCAATAGCGGAAATTCCGATAATTGGTCGTAAAAAATGGCGACCCATGTCGGGAAGTGGGCGTTTATAAACGCTATGAGTTTTCAACTCTGATGCATGTTTTGTTTGCCGCTAGTCATGGTTAGTCAAGGTTTTGTGACGATAATTTACTAACTGAATTTGTTAATTTTATTGAACCAAAATTTTTGACCATATTACTAGAAGCAATAGCAAAATATCCGATAGTTGATCGTAAAAACTAGCCGTTTATGTCGGGAAGTGGGCGTTTATCAACGTTCTTTTGAGTTTTCAACTGTGTAGTATGTTTTGTTTGTCGCTAGTCATGGTTACTCGAGGTTTTGTGACGATAATTTACTGACTGAATTTGAAAATATTTATCGACCGTACTACTAGAAGCAATAGCGGAAATTCCGACAGTTGGTCGCACAAAAAAAATAGCCGTTCATGTCGGAAAGTGGGCGTTTATCAACGCACTCTTGAGTTTTCAACTCTGATGCATGTTTTGTTTGTCGCTAGTCATGGTTAGTCGAGGTTTCGTGATAATAATTTACTGACTGAATTTGATAATTTTTATCGACCGTACTACTAGACACAATAGCGGAAATTTCGACAGTTGGTCGCAAAAAATGGCGACCCATGTCGGAAAGTGGGCGTTTATCAACGCTCACTTGAGTTTTCAACTGTTTTGACGTATGTTTTGTTTGTCGCTAGTCAGGGTTACTCGAGGTTTAGTGACGATTATTTACTGACTGAATTTGATAATTTCTATTGACCGTACTACTAAAAGCAATAGCGGAAATTCCGACAGTCGGTCGCAAAAAATGGCCGCCCATTACCGCCCATATCGGGAAGTGGGCGTTTATCAACGCGCACTTGAGTTTTCAACTCTGACACATGTTTTGTTTGTCGCTAGTCAGGTTTTTATCAAAGTTTTGGGACGACAACTTACTAACTAAACTTGATAATATTTGTCGAATCACATGAGTCATGAAATGACTGTACTTCTAGAAGCAATAGCAAAAAATCTGATAGTTGATCGCAAAAAAGCTCGATAAGCTTGATACAGATAATTGTTTAAAGTTAAATTTTTAGAACATAAGTTGTTGTAATTTTCTCGCTCTACAATTTTTATTATAATTTGTGAAAAACTGTCACAAGGGTCACAACATTTTTGTGACTTTTGACCTTCAACAACTCACGACGCATACACAAGACTTTATGAGACTTTTGACATAGCATTTAGGACCTTATTGTCTCAAATTTGTCTCCCATTCAGAGGTTAACCCATATTTTTTGCTAAAGTGACTGGGCTATATCCTATCCTATCCTATTCTAATATGCGAAAGTAAGTTTGTATATTTGATTGTTTGTTACCAATTTACGCTTCAACCACGTAACCTCCAGGAAAGGATATAGGATAGTTTTTATGCCAAAATTCTTACGGGGCACAGTTAGTATATCTAGTGTATAGGTATAAAAAAGTAAAAGCAAAAGCCAGTAAGTAAAAGCCAGTATAACGTAAGTATGTCTAATCATAAACTCGTTTACCAAATGTTGAAACATGGTGTTTGTTTGACAACTATTTTCCTAACATTATTTCAGCGTCGCCAAAAAAATGTTTAGCTTTATGCGAGCCAAGAGAAAATTCTAGCAAACCTATACATTTGGACATCGGTTTATGATGACATAAAATTATTTATGGTTTAACCGTAAAACAAACATATTTTACCCAATACTTAACCCTGCGTTAGCAACCTCCTCGCAAACAAAAATAAGCTTAAAAGCTACAGAAATAAGCTATAATTTTGAGTGTTTTTGTATTTTTAGTAGCAGTAAGAGGCTTTGTTCGTATTCGTTCGTATTTCCGGCGTTTCAGGAAGTTGTAATGGTTGATAATAAAATATAGCAGCGACAGAGTTGCCAATTGAAATAAAAATACTTAATCATGTGTTTGACCTTTTTTATCCTCTTGTTTCTTGCGATCTAGATAATTTGTGGTAAGTGATATTTTTTTATTACTGAATGTCTGAGGAAAAACATTTTCACTAGGCAGCCTGAAAAATCTGACGAAAGTGTTGGCCACTTACATACAAGATTAACAAACAAACATTAACAGAGTTAAATATATGTACCTTTAAAAACTTAACTGGCCTCTCACTATTATTTTTAAGAGAAAAAAATAAAAATTTCTATTGAAGACCAAGCCTTATTTTTCTAAAACAATTTATCATATTTTTAGTAACTTGCTCTCTTAAACCTACATCAAAACTTTTGTACTTAATTAATTTCTAAGAAAATACTTCAAAGAATGAGCATTAACTTATCTCTTTAATTGAAAAATGGACATTGTCATTTGTAAGAAATAGAAAAAGAAAATTCGTTAATGTAAAAATATTGAAGAATTCCACAAAGTATTGAGTGTGGTATTTTTGTACTTTTTATTTATTAGAAACTTGAAAAAAGATAAAATTTAAAAACATGTAAAACGACTAATCATCATTTCAGCCGCATAACGTCCACTGCTGGACATAGGCCTCTCCCAAAGATTTCCAAAATGGCCGATCTAGAGCGGCTTGCATCCAGCGCCTTCCAGCGACCTTGGTTGGGTCGTCAGATCACCTTGTGGGTGGGTGTCCTTCGCTTCGCTTGCCTGTACGTGGTCGCCATTTGAGAACCTTTTTGCCCCATCGGCCAACGGTTCGTTGCACTATGTGTCTCGCCCACTGCCATTTCAACGAGCTAATCCGCTGGGCTATGTGTTATAAATGAGAAAATTCGTAGGAGAATACCCCTACGAATTTCCTTATTTCTGATTCGATCACGTAGAAAAACACCGAGCATAGCCCTTTCCATAGCGCGTTGCACGACCTTGAGCCTTTTTATGAGACCCATAAGGGACCATGTTTCAGAGCCATAAGTCATCACTGGTAACACACATTGGTTGTAAACTTTAGTCTTAAGACACTGAGGTATATTTGACGAGAAGACACTGCGTAGCTTCCCGAACGCTGCCCAGCTGAGTCAAAAACGACTCGGCAACATTGCAATATCGACACAACGCGCCGTGTAAACTGGCTCTAAGATACTTAAATATATATTACCATGCACACATAAATTATTGTAGTAATTTCTTGTAAGTAAATAACTTTTTTATTTCTTTTTTACGTTGACGATCAAATTTTATTTCGTACGAGTGACAGACTAATGTGATAAGTTTGTTATCGCTCGCAGACATCTAATTACCGCTATATTTCGGTCTAGAAACATGTTAGAAATAACTTAGGTCGTTCAATAAAATCCAAATGAGTTTAAGCGTTGATAAAATAAAAATATCTTTGCGTTATCAATGGCACTATAAACAAGTTTATTTATATACTCCGACTATCAAACTACCTACCAATACGATTTAATATCCGCTATCTATTATTTTTTACTGACTAAACCGATTTTTATCAAACATAGCTCAAAAATTGCTTTGACGTATAAAAAACCGCATTGTAATAGGTTCATTCATTCGACCGCTGCGATGTCACAGACAGAAGACAAACAGATAATAGCGTCAAACTAATATAACCCCTCTTATTTGTAGGGTTAATAAAAGATTTAAAAAATTATTCATATAGATTTTAAAATAATAAAGCTTTTTCTTCCATACTGGTCTAAGAGGCAAAAAAAACTTGAAATATACTAGCCACTTTTCTTCTAGCGCAGATCGGAACATGCTAGCGAATAGGGAAGAAATTGGGAGTGTCGTACCAAGATACTGAAGGCAGACAAGAATGAAGAAAATATATGATTTTAGAGTTTCACTATATGATTTTAGAGTTTCACGGTCACAATTACTGTTATAAGTATTACGGGACTTACCGCGATTGATATCGTTTTTTGCCAGATATTTCGACGGCCCTTCTGCCATCATGGTCGCTGGCCGACTGAGGAACTGCGATGGATGTCCGGCTGTCAAGGGTAACCAAAAAACGATATTAATCGCGGTAAGTCCCGTAATACTAACAGTAAGAACGAAGAAAACTTTACCGACAAGAGTGTCTTAGATTTAAATGAAGTTTGCTACATGTAGAGGTGAAAGACGTGAAGCGAGTATGACAGCCAATGTTGCTGCAGTCTCAACGGATGCATCAGCATATGTGGGGCATGCATCGAACTGTTGCTGGTAATACAAGTATCCTGGGATCAAAGATAATCTTATACCTTTAAACGAGCAATTCTTGTATATATATATATATATATTTATTTATTTATAAATTTCTGTGATCTCGAAAACGGCTCTAACGATTTCGCAGAAAATTTGTATATGGGGGTTTTCGGGGGTAAACAATCGATCTAGATTAGTTTTATGTTTGGGAAACGCGTGTTTTCGAGTTTTCATGCGTTTTTCTTTCCACGCAGAATATGGTCGCTAATTTCGTCGCGCCGGCCACCTTGTTTTTAGCTCAGCGGTTAAGGATACCGCCCGCTAGAAAGAGTGTTACGGGTTCGAATCCCACTTGGTGACTTACTTTTTTTTTATGTTTAAGTTTATATATAATTTTATATTTTGCATTGTTTTTAGACAAGTTTAAAAAAAAATCGTTAATGTTTGAGATGTAACCGAGCAAAGCTCGGTCGCCCAGGTGCTATAATTACTAACGTAACAGATATCCAACGCCATAGAAACTATTGGAGAGCCCGTAAGTAAGTAAAACTGAGATGCGGGTAGGCACACAGAGATGGCAGCACACACGACTAGCAAAAAAGTAACAAAGGAAATGTTCAATATGCTTTAAAAATATTTATTGCATTTCATATAAGTCACATTTAATTAATTAGACTACTTTATTTAAATAGGAATAAAATATTTTAAAGTTTTAATTATTACCAGCGCGTATTATAAAGTTATATAATGAATTATGTATGTTAAAAGGAGAGGTAAAAAGTACCCCTTACCGAAGGGCATGTATGAAGAGATTGATGAGTTTAGATGAAGCAAAAGAGGTTTGTCAGGATCGTAGCAAGTGGAGGTCCATAGTCTCTGCCTACCCCTGTGGGAAACAGGCGTGATATTATGTATGTATGTATGTATGTTAGACTTTCAAGTATTTATTAACATGGGTCTACAATGTAAACATTTTGATGCCTGAAATAATTCAATTTGACTTCCGCAAAGTAATAACTGAATCTATCAACTAAATTTAAATAAAAAAACACACAAAGAGTAAAAGTAACAGGCGACTATTAATTCATTGTTTACTCTCCCGAGTTCTGGACTAAGCCTATCTGGATTTGAATTTTAAATTTGCCTATTCGTATTCCGAAAGGTTCGAAGTTTCGAATAATTTGCAACGTTAACGCATTCGTTTACAAAGGCAATGGCTACATACATAATAATATAGAGTGTAGCAGATGTACTGAAACTATGTTAAGAGTTTGTTTAGTCTGTGAATTTGGCTTCTAATAGATTTCTAACCTCCTTGCTGTATAAGACTGCGGTGCCATTCAGTTGATGGTTCACCTTATATCTGAATTCATCATCATGCCCGAACTGCCCAACATCTTGTACAACAGAGGACTTAAACTCTGCTAATGAAAGGGGAGTACTTAAGTATCGCCACACACTAGTCCACAACCACAGGTATGGCACTTCATAGAAACGGAGCAGCATATATACCTAGTACTACTACAAACGAAACAATTACATCCGTGCACACGTCAAATGTGTGAGTTAAACAATCAGGGTCGCCGCTATAGAATTTGTTGCTTTGCTTACCTGTTTTCATCACTCGGAAGTCTATAAAATTTTCGTTCTTTATTGTTTTCCGTGGATGAACAATAATATGCGCAGTTTCTCACCATTATGATTCAATAATCCTAAGTCACTCGCGTAACGTCAACGTGTGGCTAGCAAGAACCCGGTTTTACAGGCGCTTACACGTCCTAATAACGGGGGAGGGGTTGCGGGGACGCCAGATTGCGGGGGACGGTGCGAGTTTCCGTTCTGTATGTAAAACTATTATTAATTCTGTGCCACAACTATATAAAATCGCCATTCCGACTCGCTAAGAAGAAGAAGAAGAAGATATCTGAACTGCCCTACGTCTTGTACCATCGGGATTTAAATGAGGCTAAGGACAGAGGGATCGCCGTAGCCACATACTGGTCAAATATCATTTGAACTAGAAACTATATATATATATAAATGTTTCCACGTTTAGACTCAACAAGAAGAAGAAGCTGTAAACGGAAAGTAGTATATAGGATGACTTTTTAACCACTAACCAAATTTTTGGAGAAAGTTCAGTACATGATGAAGAACTATTTACCAAAAAAAAAAAATTACGAAAAATGAAAACTATTCGCTTTTCTACTCAAATCAGCGGTCGGAACGTATTTTGTATGAGGACAAAAATATTTTTCATAGAAAGTATCATAAACTGAACTTGCTCCAAAAAAGTCACCCTGAATGCTAGGTAAAAAATACTTTGATTAATCCAACCTTGTTTCATAAACAAATGAGGCTCGATTTTGCCGGTCCCGTTTTGCGTGGGGAGCTGACGCCGCCCGGCCTCAGTTCTCGAATCAGCCCAGCTACATGCGTATGTAAAGAGTTTTATATTACTTTGATTAACCGAAATATATGCCTATACTAGACCACTGTAGTATAAAATAACAGTAAAAGAACTTTGAAAAAGAAGTGGCTTTTCCATAAAGTGTGCAGCCGCTTTTCTTCTTCTTTTCGTGTCGTTGGCTCAAACAATAAAAAATTTTCCCTCCAGAAAGATGCCACTTTTACACCGTTGTCCGCCCTAGCAATTCGTAAGGGAATGTCGATTCTTATATGGTCGGTTTTTTGACTAATTTTTAATTTTATTGTGCTATAGTGATCTAGAAGCCCGTGGTTTGATTTATTACGGGTAATTCTCTTTCACGTTGTATAACATAGGCTTATTTATTCCCAATTTGTCCCAAAAAATTGTGAGTCTTCCGTTGGATAAAAAATTTGACCACGCAGGCAACGGACTTCAATTAGTAATTAATAAATTAATAACTACAGAAATCAAGCAATAAAATTTAAACTCTAAACCCCTGACACATTAAGAACCTTGATCACGTTTACTTTCAAACAAAAGAAACGCATCATAATCGGTTCATTCGTTTAGGAGATACGATGCCACGGACACGTCAAACTTATAACACTCCTCTTTGGCCTCGGGAGTTAAATAAAACCGGACCAAGAGTGTCGAACTTGCGCATGGAGGGTCCCGTACCATTATCTACCTATAAAAATCACGTTTGTCGTATGGAAGAATTTAATTATTTATTTTTAAAATGAATAATACAACTAAATATTCTGTGAAAATTTCAAGCGCCTACCTGTTGCGGTTATTAATATCAAACAAAACATGACATAAAATCACTTTTGTTGTATAGGAGCCTCACCTAAATATTCATTTTATTCTGTTTTTAGTATTTGTTTTTATAGCGGCAACAGAAACACATCTGTGAAAAATTTTAACTGTCTAGCTATTACAATTGATGAGATACGCTTCATGACAGACCTTATTATGTTCTTGTAGGTATTTAATTTATTTCTATATAGTTCTCACATTCTGTCGCACCACCCAAATTATTTATCTACTTGGTCCAATGGTTGACTGGCAGAGAACGCCATATGGCGTTAAGTCCGCCATTATTACACATTTTTTATGCAATAAAATTTAAATTATTAGATAAGAAATACAGACGGACGGACGGAGTCTTAGTTATACGCCCATTTTGTCAATTATTTCTTTTTCTTTATTTAATTTAAATTTAAAACTATACAAATTATTGTCAATTTACAATTGTATTACTTACGTAAGTTCTTAGGTAGATAAGTATTTATGTGCATAGTTGGTTACCTGCCGTATTAGTAATGGATTTACTGTATCACGGTGTATTTAGGTACGGAACCCTAAAAAAAGTCAAGTAGCCTTTTGAAATCATGTATTGTAGAAGTCTTTCATTTACACGTTTCATAACTTATGTTCTGCATGTAAGTTTACTATAAGATGTAAAGTTATGTAGTTTCATTCCCTCTTTGCGCTACAAGTCAGTCTTGTCTGCAGCGTCAGTGAATGCAGGAAGCCTGCATTTCTGAGCGTCTTTTGACGCTGTAATTACTTTTGCAGTTCACACTTTTAACGTGTGAATCTGCATGACTTGCGTAGTTGGAATTTTCGGCGACTGCGGAAGCTTATTTTTAACTGACTTCCAAAAGGAAGAGGTTAGCTATTCGTCGCGATTTTTATGTATGTTCAACGATTATTCATAGACGCCTGGACCGATTCGAAAAAATATGTTTTTGTTTGAAAGGGAATATTTGCGAGGTGGTCCGATAGAAATTTTATCAACTGTCTAGCCGTTACAATTGATGAGATACAGCCTGATGACAGACAGAAAGACGGACGGACGGAGACTTAGTATAACGGTCCGGTTTTTACCCTTTAGGTACGAAACCCTTAAAAGAGTCAAGTAGCCTTTTGAAATCATGTATTGTAGAAGTCTTTCATTTACACGTTTCTAAACTTATGTTCTACATATAAATTTATTATAAGATGTAAAGTTATGTAGTTTCATTCCCTCTTCGCGCTACAAGTCAGTCTTGTCTGTAGCGTCAGTGAATGCAGGAAGCCTGCATTTCTGAGCGTCTTTTGACGCTGTAATTACTTTTGCAGTTCACACTTTGAACGTGTGAATCTGCATGACTTGCGTAGTTGGAATTTTCGGCTACTACAGATGCTTCTTTTAAACCGACTTTCTAAAAAGGAGGAGGTTGGCTATTCGTCGTGATTTTTTTATACATGTTGAACGATTATTCATAGACGCCTAGACCGATTCGAAAAAATATGTTTTTGTTTGAAAGGGAATACTTGCGAGGTCCTATAGATATTTTATCAAAATCGGTTGTGTAGTTTGGGGGTGACGGACAGACATAAAGACGGACGTACGGATGGAGTCTTAGTAATACAGTTCCATTTTTACTCTTTAGGTACGGAACCCTAAAACGAGTCAAGTAGCCCATTCAAATCATGTATTGTAGAAGTCTTTCATTAACACGTTACATAACTCATGTTCTACATGTAAGTTTACTATAAGATGTAAAGTTATCTATTTTCATTCCCTCTTTGCGCAACTAGTCCGTCTCGTCTCGTAGTGAATGCAGGAAGCCTGCATTTCTCTTTTGACGCTGTAATTACTTTTGCAGTTCACACTTTGAACGTGTGAATCTGCATGTCTTGCGTAGTTTGAATTTTTGGCGACTACGGAGGCTTCTTTTTACTGACTTAGAAAAAAAAGGAGGTTTTTACACGTTTCATAACTTATGTTCTGCATGTTACTTATGTTTACTGTAAGATGTTAAGTTATGTAGTTTCATTCCCTCTTCGCGCTACAAGTGAGTCTTGTCTGTAGCGTCAGTGAATGCAGGAAGCCTGCATTTCTGAGCGTCTTTTGACTCTGTAATTACTTTTGCAGTTCACACTTTGAACGTCTCGCGTAGTTTGAATTTTCGGCGACTACGGATGCTTTTTTAAGCAACTTCTAAAAAGGAGGAGAGGAGGTAAGAAATTCGTCGCGATTTTCTTATTTTATTGTTAATTGTTCACCAATTATTCGAAGACGTCTAGACCGATTTAAAAATCTTTGATTGAAATGGAATATCAAAATCGGTTGTGTAGTTTGGGGGTGAAGTTGGTTCATTATATACAATATGTAACCGTGAAGATTAATTTTGGGTATCTTAGGTAGCTTCTCATCAACATTCTGTTCTTTTTCGCTGCTGTTATTTTAAGTACCTAAGTTTAAGTTTTTTCGCTGTGCTATGATTATTTATAATTTATAATTTACGTATATTTGTATATCACTCATCGCAAATATGGGGGAATTCTTATGCGATGTGTGTGTTATTGGTGCCTGGCTGCCACAGTGGGAGAGCACTGGAGCTCTGTAACACAGGTTTCTACCTTCAACAGGCTCCAGCCTCCTCCAATCTGCATGTAGCCACCCCAAAAATGTATTTTCTTTTCTTTCTTTCTTTTTTTCTGTATGATTGTATGGAGGAAATAAACTACTTTTTTACTTTTTTTTTTACTTTTATCATAATTTCAGCCACATAACGTTTACTGGTACAAAGGCCTTTCTTAAAGATTTCCAAAATGACTAATCACTTCCTACATCCAGAGCTTTCCAGCGACCCTGGTCAGTTCTTCTGACTACCTTGCAGGTGGGTGTTCTACGCCTTGCCAGTACGCGGTCGCCATTCGAGAATATTTTTGCCCCATCAGCCATCGTTGTTGCGCTATGTGTCCCGCCCACTGCCACTTCAACAAGCTTATCCGTTGGGCTATGTCAGTGGCTTTTGATCTCCTACCAATTTCTGATTTGACCACGTAGAGAAACACCGAGCATAGCCCTACTTTCACTTTGCAACGCGCTATGCTATCTATGGAAGTTGTGTAGTTTCTATCAATCAATTTCCCCCATCCGTGAATTCGAAAAAAAAATCTGCACCTTCATGCAAAATTAAATCCTCCTTCAGTCGTCTGTTCACTGCTGAACATCGTGATGTGCCAGACTTTTTACGATCTCCCTCTACATGTTACGATCTTTTGCCTGCGCTAGTGCTTTGAAGATCTTGGTGTTCACCATCGTATCGGCGCAGTTATGGCACTTCATAGAACCGGAGCAGCATATTTACCTAGTACTACTGCAAACGAAACAATTATACATCCGTGCACACGTCAAATGTTTGAGTTAAACAGTCAGGGTTGCCACCACAGAATTTGTTGCTTTGCTTACCTTTTTTCATCACTCGGAAATCTATAAAATTTTCGTTCTTTATTGTTTTCCGTGGATAAAAATGATAATATGCGCAGTTTCTTACCATTATGATTCAATAATCCCAAGTAACTCGCGTAACGTCAACGTGCGACTAGAAGGAACCCTGTTTTACAGGCGCTTGCACGTCCCAATAACGGGGGAGGGGTTGCGGGGACGCCAGATTGCGGGGGACGGTGCGAGTTTCCGTTCTGTATGTAATACTATTATTAATTCTGTGGTATCCGGCTATACATTATTTCTTATATTTATTTATAAATTATTTCAATACTAGCCGAAGCCCGCGACTTCGTTCGCGTGGACTTTATGTCTCTGGAAAATGCTCATCAGGCTGAACAACTTTTACTAAGGCGGCATTTTTATATCTCTTATAGTTTAGCTGGACCATTATGGTTCTGCATCAGGCGTTCCATTTTCTAAAATCATTTATACCCTATATGTTGCCCAGGCTTAATAGCTATATAACAAAAAAAGTTTCATTCGAATCCGTCCAGTATTTCCGGAGATTAGCGTGTACAAACAGACAAACAGACATACAGACAAACAGATAGACATTTTTTTTTAAATTCTTACTCTTTTACTACGTCCCCTTCGCCCCCAATATTTTTTTTGGAAATATATTTAATGTACAGACACACTTTTTTTACTGTTTTATTATATGTATAGATATAGATAGATGTATAGATATAGATGTATAGATATAGATGTATAGATATAGATGTATAGATATAGATAATTTAAATTGCCTTTGATAACCCTTCAAACTATTTTATGAACTACTGTTTACAGTTTGAGGTGAGAACGTGAAGCTTTTCTACGCACTTTTGCGAAAAACGGCCACTTTTGGCTTTATCTCCTTTTTGAAGTCGATTAAAAATAGACTAATTAACAGTAACGATCTGTATCCATACTTATTATTATATATTGAACAACCGAGCACGTACGTCTGTCTGTCTGTTTGTTTGTGTAGTACTTGATTACCAAGTAAAGCGCTTCTTCGGAAAAGTAATCTATGTGCCATGGAATAGTCATAAATTATGATACTAGACAAACATTATCAATTTATCGTTGAACAAGTCAAACTATCGTCTTTAGGCTCTTGGGAGACAAACAAGGGTTATGTTTACTTTTAATTAACTACGTATGTATGTTGTTTAGTTGCCAAATATGTAGCGACAGATAGGCCTGTAAATTCTGCTTAGACAAACCTATTTGTACCTGTTTACGTTAGTGTTAGAGAATACGAGACCTATGAACTCAATTTTCAGAATTAGTTTGTTTCTGTGTCTGTGTTTTGTTAACATTAGGTTTGTGTATAAAAATAAAATAAATAAATAGAAGAGGATAAATGTTTGTTAATTTTTCAAGGGTAGATGAACCAATAAATTTCAATAATAAATAAATAGTAGGCCATCTGAGAGGACACAAAAGATATACAAGCCAAATGTGAATTATTTTGATAGGTGTTGCAGGTGTTTTTAATTTACCTGGCAAATTATACATTGAATTTAGTAATTATAATGATTTCCGCCTCTCATTACTGGCCCATTTGGCATGAAGACGTGATAATTTGTTTTGTTTGTCGTGTGTGTAAGTGGCCAACACTGTTATCCGATTTTTCAGGCTGCCTCAAGGTATCTGAGATAGCTTAAAGACGTGATAATTTATGTATGTATTTATCTATATGCTATCTCTAATTATAGCTATAAAGTGCCCCGGAAATTGTTATTTTTTATGCAAATAGGTCATGTACATTCACATTTCACTTATCGACAGCGTCATCAATCAGTGTGTGGGTTAATGCGAATCACGTGTTTGACATCGTACACACTGCTACAAAGTTGTGCAAGTTTAGATTTATAATTTCCCAGTTTGTTGGAGCATTGAAAATATTTTGAGGTGCTTCGGAGAGCATGTTAAGCGGTTGGCTGTCTTGTTATACGTCTCTTGGTTTTAATAGCTTGAAAAATTTAAGAGTCCCGCGTACCCTAGATCAAAATACAACTTTCCATACAAACGTAGTCTACGTTTTGGGCAAAATTTTGTAATTTCAAAGATATTGCAATTATCTAGGTTTATAACTGGTTTCCGACAGCAAAAATTTGAATTTGAAATAGAATATAGTGTTTTATATCATTTTTGACCATTAGTATGGGAAACTTCTAAATCGTTATATTTTCTTTCCAGTTCATAATTTTAATATAGGAAACCAGTTATAACCCTGGATAATTGCAATTTCTTTACAATTACCAATTTTTACCGGAATCTGACATGTGGTTTCAAAATTAAACGTAGACCACGTTTGTATAGAGAAGTCTAGGGTAAGGGGACTTTTAAGAACAGAATTGGCCACTTATACACAAGAAGTACGTTATCCTTCCTTTGGTCTAAGACTAGAATCTTCTGAACACTATCTGTCGAGCCATTTGTTAAAAAGTCGTCCTTTTGATGAATTAAAACGAAATTTTTATCTGTATAAATGTTACCTTTAGATGAATTTAAAACCATATTATCATTATCATTTCAGCCGTATTACGTCCACTGCCGGAAAAAGGCCGCTCCCAAAGATTTCAAAATGACCGATCAAGAACGGCCTGCATCCAGTGCTTTTTAGCAACCCTGGTCAGGTTATCTGACCACCTTGTGGGTGCGTGTCCTACCTTTCGCTTGCCCGTACGTGGTCGTCATTCTAGAACCTTTATGCCCCATCAGCCATCGGTTCGTCGCGCTATGTGTCCCGCCCACTACTACTTCAACGAGCTAATTTGCAAATAAAAATACTGTAGGTTATAAAATGTACAGGTACAGCAGTCTCTCAATTGATGAGAGGTTATCAACCTATTTTATTATATTCGTTAACTTAATGCTGATATTTAATAATTAATAATTCCTAATTAATAATTAATAATATATTTAATAATTCCCCATGCTGGTCTGGGAGAAATAAAAAAAAACGTAGCTGCTTCTCTTCCCGCGCAGATCGTAAAAGCCGATCGAGGGAATGGGCAAAAATGCGAATCATGTTAACAGGCGATGCGGCTAGCAACCCATCACTGTATTAATCGCTTTTCTATCTCCTCGCCCACCATAACGCTAAAAGTGGCTTTTGGGTCTTGCGGCCCTGGGCTCTGCATAGAACCGCAGGACCCAAAATGCTCTGTCTGCCCCATTAGGGATAAAGACGTGATAGTATGTATGTATGTATGTATGTTAACTTAATACTGTTCAAGTCTATTTAGAAACCTCCCTTGGTTAGTTTGAAAGTCCCTTAGTAGACTTCGAGCTGGTGTTGGAAGGTTTCGAGCAAACCGAGTTAGGTTACATCACGCTGAAAACCTTTGCGACTTGGGTGTAGTGATGTGCCGCTACCAAATTACCGCTACCAGTATTTTACTATTTGGAAATATTCCCAGTAAGTTTCCATTGTTACTGGTAATATTCCCAAATGCTGGTAATATTGTTTAATAGGTATAGTTTTGTTGATTTCTCTACGTAATATTGTTTAAAACCCGCACGTGCACTCTTCCAAGCTGCTTCTCTTCCCGCGCAGATCGTAAAAGCCGATCGAGGGAATTAGTGAAAATACGAACCATGTTAATAGGTGATACGGCTAGCATAGGAACCCATCATTGTTTTGATTCCTTTGTTCCGTAGTAAACAAGAAACCCTTATTTCGCCATTTCTGTCTGTCCGTCTATCTGTCCGCGGTTTTACTAAGAGACTATTAGTACTAAAAATCTGTAATTTGGCATGAGTATATACATTAATCGCGTCGCGCCGACAAAGTAGTAAAAAAGCTTTTTCTAGATTAGCTTACCATACATTACATTACATGTAAAGTAACACTTTTTCGACTAACCGTTAAATAGTTTCTTAAAACTATTGTAAGTTTGAGAACATCATTTTAGGCATTCGCAACTACAGAACCGTGCGCGTGTTACACCCGTCACGTACTTGGCAGGTTATTTTTCTATCTTCTTGCCCCCCATTACACTAAAGGTGGCTCTTAAATCTTGCGGCCACGGGCTCAGTCTGCTTAGAGCCGCAGGACCCAAGATGATCTGTCTGCCCCATTAGGGTTAGATTGTGATAGTGTATCGTATCTTGCAGCTGCGCACAGCATACACTTTGCGTTTTGTGTCACTTTTTTAGTGGTCATTCTTCTGGCGAGTAGGCGACCAATACTATATAAATGAATTTTTATCAGCGTTTCTTCTCAGCAGTGGTTGTTACAAAACGCGTTTATCGGTAGCTTTTCTTTAAAAAATTTTTAAATATAAATAGGTAAATAACATTATATGCAATGTAAACTAAAATTATTGACGTGTAAAAGTGCCTGTACAGGTGTAATTACTGAATTAAACATTGATTATTGAATTTTGAAAAGCAGCATTTCTTTTTGTGTGCTATAGCTTTCTCTTTCACTTTTAGCCGTGGCACTCGTGGCGCCAAATTTAATAAATTTTATTCCAAAAATGTTTTTTTTTTTTACTTGTAAACTTACTATTTAAGTTCTGAGACAGAACTTTGTCAAGAAATTTACTAAGTGGCTTTATAGTAACATTGATAAAATACCCAGAAAGTTACTGTATGGGAAGTTACTCAGTAAGTTTCTCGAAACTTAATAGTAACAATGAGGAAATTCCCAGAAAGTTACTGTATGGGAATATTACTCAGTAAGTTTCTGGAAACTTACTCGGTAAGTTACTAGGAATATTGGGAAAATACTATTAAACATAAAATTTTTGGTTGCATTTAAATTAAAAGTAGTAGAAGTCTTATCGGAGCATTGATATTCACAAATGAAATTTAAGAAAAAAAATGATTTTTCCTGTTACCCTAAATTACCGATTTTTAGAATGTTACTGGTAACGTTACTGGGAAAATACTCGTCTGGAGTAAATTACCGGTAACGGCACATCACTACTTGGGTGCTATTCAGTCAATACAACGCCCTCTGTTATGTTCGAACTGCCCTACGTCATGTACCTTTGAGTACCTTATTGAGGCTAACGAAAGAGGTATCGCCGGAATTACCTATTGGTCAACAAGCGTTATTTATTAACACCTTTTTGACTTGATAGTAAAAGTTGTTGCAACTATGCCAAAATTTTTAGACCCAAAGTCTGGCAACCTTTGCACCCCGGTGACCTTATGACATTAAAAATCATTAGACGAACCATTAGTTCGTATGTCACGAGCTGATATTTCAGCCTAAATACAAAATTATGGGGATTGGACGTCAGGGCGGTGGTATACTGCGATAGTTAATCACAGAAAGAGCTCGTTTATGATAGATTTTCTTTGATTAAATGTATACCTTAAATTTTAAAATGATAAACAAAATCTTGCGGCAAATCTATGCCACTTTTAAGAATGATTGCCACAACAATGAAGCTGAAGAGCATACAAGATGGCGCTGATGTTTATTGCAACTCAATTTCAGAATTTCTTCGATTAATCGAACAGAACATCTTAAAGCCGCGGCTCGCCAGGCGTAACACTGTTTTTAAAGATTTTCCTTTTGTGGGGGTTTAACATACCACTTCGCTCCTGCTACAAGATAAATGTACTTCTTCTTCTTATTGTGTGTGTTAGTGACTAACACTAGTGTCAGAGTTTTTAATCCGCCTTAAAGGCCTCTGACATGGTTTTAGGTAACGACCAATGTCAAAGACAGTGACCGGGACCGACGGCTTAACGTGCCCTCCGAAGCACGGATTATCTTACTTATCAGACAACCACGTGATCAGCCTACAATGTCCTAACCAAACTAGGACAACAACACAAAGTCGTTGCCCCCGCCGGTAATCGAACCCGCGACCTCCGGGTATGAGCCGAACACTCTAACCACTACACCACGGAGGCAGTTTAATCTACAATCATGTTTAATGCATCTATTATTATTTTTTTGTGCAATTGGTTATTGTCTTGTAATGTAATACTATATCGCGTAATTTTAGTATCCATTAGTCAAGTGTTAGAATTTATAGGTGAAGATCATAGATCCATTAATTTTTTTCTTGTATAGTGTAGAACTATCTCGTTCTGTAGAGTGGCATTTCATTATTCATTAGCCTATTTTATAAATACAGTAGAAATGATCGGAGAAAAAAGTGCTGTTAACGTATGCAATATATATATTTGAGGACCTGTTTTGGCTTCTTAAATCGAAATCTGTTAACTTATTTAAATTTTGTGCTGTTATTCTTCCTAATAAAATAAAATAATAGTAGAACAGCATGAACTTAATGTGTCTCCAGCCTCATATCGTCATCGGCGGAGCGTAGAGACAAACTGACATAATGTTTCATCATGAGAGATTGCGAAAGCGAATTTTGTTTGGACTTGTTGAACGAGGCCACGGGTTAATGCTGTTTTGGAATGCATCTGAAATTCAGGTAAAGTGGGCAAAAATACATTTTACTTTGGGCGCTCTTTATTTTAAACGTTTAGTGGCGAAATACAAAAGCAAATTTTAAAATAACAAGTACTTAATTAAAAACACGTTTTTTATAACAAGCTTCTATCTGCAATAATGACTAAAAAGGTGGTAGTGACGTCCTCAAGATGAAGCAATCGAGCCCAAACTACACGGAATTTTGTTATTTTATCAGAGATGCCGTGACCACGTTTATCTCCATCATCATATCAGCTCCATGTCATTTTAATATTGCATTGTCACGCGATATACAAGTGCAAAATTACAGCTCAATCGGAAACCGGCAAGTTGGCCTTTAACTTGCAAGATTTATATAAATAATAAATAAATATATAGGGACAAATTACACTGATTGAGCTAGCCCCAAGGTAAGTTCGAGACTTGTGTTATGGGATACTAACTCAACGATTTGATTACAGACAGAAGAACAGACAACGGCACAGGTGAAATTTTTGACGTTTTGATGCGTATAACTCCTATACCAAAGATAATATGATAACTAAAGTAACAGATAACCAACACCATAGAAACTATTGTATAGTCCGTAAGTAGGCAAAACTGGAGTTGTCAGAAGGCACACAGAGATGGCAGCACACACGACCAGCAGTGACAAAGAAAGTGTTGAATATACTTCAAAATATTTATATAAGTCATATTTAATTAATTACAGTAATTAATTTGTGAACTTTTTTATATATTCCATTGAATATATAAAAAAGTAAATAGATCGGTCATTTTGGAAATCTTTGGGAAAGGCCTATATCCAGCAGTGGACGTTATGCGGCTGAAATGATGATAAAAAAATTAGTCTTCGGCGCTAGAACACTTTTTGGTTTTAGATCTCCAGAACGATTCGTCGCCATGTTTACGTCTCTACTTTCGTGGTCGCCATATGTTTTTTTTTTTATTTGTAAAATAACTTAAATCTATCGTATTTGTTCGTCTCTGGCCTGTCATCTCCACGCTGTGTACTTCCCATCTTCCGTAAGTGAAAGCAAGGGACATGAGCAGTGAGCACAAACCCTGCGTACAAGCACAGAATAGAAAGAAGACAGAAAAAAAAGAAAGAATAAATATAAGTATTACAAACAGAACGGAATCTCCTAAACCCGCGCAATATGCAGACATGCAAAATGCAACGCATATTGCGCGGGGTCTAAGAAGTTTCCGTTCTGTATGTAATACTTATTCATTCTGTAGTACGAGTCCTTCATTTAGATTTTTTCCCAACTCACTTCACTTCAATTTCACGCCACTACAAAAGACCTCATTTTCCGACGCAGTGTACCACAGAGTAAGTTTTCGTTCGAACTATAACGACTTTCGGATCGCGTTCACAAAGCTCCGGAAAAACTTGAAATAATAGCCCTTAAGCATCTTCTGTCTTGGTAATTTTACAAAATGGTTGACCATTTTACTCTGATATATGTTTTAACTAGCTGTGCCCGTGGGCTTCACTCCCCGTGGGAATTTTGGGATAAAAACTATCATATGTCCTTCCCTGGGTATCAAACTATATCCATATCTAATTTCATCTAAATAGGTTTTAGTGTTAGTCTCGATCGAAAATCATTTTCGTAACTTTATATCTTATGTCTTACATAAAACTTGGATTACGTATATGGGAAGAGGAATTTATTAACTATACTGCATATTTTCAAAATCAATAAAAAGTCAGCGTGTATATTAAAATAACTGCTGATTAAACTATACACTACAATGCACTGCTATCCGGCCAACGCGACTAAATTGAAACACTAAATTAAATCAAAACACTTGATACGTTAACATTTTGCATTTAGTTAGCGTCGCCCGGAATACATTGTTTTGTTTAGGATTGTGACACAAGAGAGGAACATTGTTTTAAAATTAAATGGTGGCATGTAGGTACCTAAATTTACATGATAATATCGATGCGTCTAGCAACTATTTTCATTTGTAGGTACCTTGTCTGCCACATCAGGAATAAAAACGTGATTGTGTATATATCAAACTTATGTATTCACGGTGATTTTTCATTGGCTTTGGCCACTTGATAAGGATCGTCAGTAAGACCTTCATTAGTTAGTCAAAATAAAAATTCTGAAACAAAAAATATTGACTCAAACTCGAAAGTTGTACCGCCGTTCATGGGATCACGTGGCAGTTTTGGATGGGCGTATGTACGTGGTCTCGATCGAAAATCATTTTCGTAACTTTATATCTTATGTCTTACATAAAACTTGGATTACGTATATGGAAAGAGGAATTTATTAACTATACTGCATATTTTCAAAACCAATAAAAAGTCAGCGTGTATATTAAAATAACTTATTGTTTAATGAAATGGCGGCATGTAGGTACGTTTTACATGATAATATCGATGCAGATCTAGCGATCTAGCAACCATCACTATTTTCATTAGGTTTTCCACCTTCTTGTCCATATTAAGTACATTCAGTTTTGCCCAATCATGTTTACCACTACCGGTATGCAAATGTAGTCAGAAAGGCTATCGTCTATTATAATACCTAGGGTTAAGGCTTGTCTCTACGTTTTTATTTTACAAAATCTGTCAAAATTGATTCAAAAGTTGCCCGTTCTTTTCCGCTAGGTTTGTAGTAATGTCTAAACGCAATGCAAATAGAGTTAAAAATATATAGAGGTCACAGTATGAAAAACATGACGTAATGAAAAGTATCTCTAGTATGTTTACTTTTTTTGAAACATGTTATTTTTTTGTAAAGAATTGAAAAAGGTCATGTCACGTAATCTAATAGTTACGTTATATTTTTGAAACTGAGACTTATCAAGCCTACTAGATCAATGAACCAGAGGTATTGGCTTTCAATAAGAAATCCGAGCAATGACTAACATTCTGGAGGGAAGTCTAGAATGTTCGAAATTCATAATGAAAAAACAATATTTATTAGTTTGAGCCAACGACACGTGGAGAAAAATATCGCAATGGGAACATTTATTTATTTATTAAATCTTAAATGACCAACTCCCATGCTGGTCTGGGAGAAATAAAAAAACTTAGAATGTACCAGCTGCTTCTCTTCCCACGCAGATCGTAAAAGCTATTCGAGGGAAAAGGCAAAAATGCAAATCATGTTAACAGGCGATGCGGCTAGCAACCCATCACTGTATTGATTGCTTTTCCATCTTCTCGCCCACCATGACGCTAAAAGTGGCTTTTGGGTCTTGCGGCCCTGGGCTCTGCATAGAACCGCAAGACCCAAAATGCTCTGTTTGCCCCATTAGGGATAAAGACGTGATTGTATGTATGTATGTATGCGGTAGTTGTGGTCGGACATAACTACGTGGTCTCGATTTGTTTATCTTATGTCATACACCAATTTGGATTACGTATATGGAGTATATCAAGAATTTATTCACAATACGATTTTTTTTCGAAAAGTCAGCATGTTGTACAAAATAAGTAATGGGTAAATACGTAACTATATAAAAAAGAGCTACATACATTATTCAATTTTTTATATTAAAATAAGTAATATTTTTTAAATTGAAAAATAGTTGTGTATATTACCATATATGTGCGTTATAGTGGTTATAACACAGGAGGCGGAATTTTCGTGCCCGAGCCGAAAGCGAGGGCGTGATAGAGCCGAGAGTGTTTAACCAATATACGGACGTATATCGCACGTTTTTCAAAACACGTATATCTAAACTAATTTTTATTTTAACCGGTAAAGACCCGCACCATATTTATAAATGTCCACGTTCATTGTCTTACTATTGTGTCTGGTATTAGCGGTAAAGGAACGTTTAAATAAACTCAACCATAAAACTGTAAAGCACAAGGCTGCTTTCCCACCGTAATACTTATTAAAATCCGCGCGGCTGGCCAACCATTACTAGCTGGAGCCACAAGGTAGTGGGGGTGTTCGGAATTTGAGAACAAAATTAAAATATTGCTGTTGCATAATATAACTTCACTATTTGCGTTTATAACGCAAGTGTGTTTTATGAGCTACTTTATATATGTCTAAAGCCGATGAAATTCAATGAGATCCACTTTACGAGCAAGTATGTTGAAAAAACAATTAATATACAACATGGAAGGGAAATACCCGTAATAAATCGAACCACAGGCTATACTAGATCACTATATTATAATGATATTAAAATAACATTCAAAAAACAAAAATAAATTCGACATTCCCATACAAATTGGCCGGGCGGTTGCACACTTTTGTATGGAAGTGCCGAATATTTTTTTAAAGTTTTTGACTGTCACTATACTACAATCAAGTGTTCTAGTGTAGCCAGTGGTTCGATTTATTACGGGTATGGTATGCCCCTTCCACGTTGTATATTATCACTACTGTGGGCACTACATTTATTCTAAACTGACGTCGAATTCGCGGAGCGTCTATGTACTGTAAATGCTAGGAGAGCAATATTATATATTCAGATTTGTCGCTTAATACACGTTTATTTGGCTGTTATGCTACAGTAAACAATGGACAAAATTTAAAACAAGTGCCAAGAAAGGGTAATTCGGTCCTTTATTTTTACCCACTCTTTGAAAGTTAAACTAGATCTTTTATCATTTTAGGGTTCCGTACCCAAATGGTAAAATCGATACCCTATTACTAAGATTTCACTGTCTACCTGCGTCACCAGGCTATTTCTCGAGAACTGTGATAGACAGACAGTTGAAATCTATACATTTCCTAGGAAGATGTGTCTATTAAAAATATTTCTACAAGTGTTGTATATATAACTCTATCTTTAATTTGACTATCGATAATTGATCTCGAAAAACCTTCACAATATCGATACAACTATCCATATCGATAAGAAAGTTTAAAATCTAATTAATTCGTGTACCCTAATTAGGATTGATAGTTTTCTTTTAACTTTTAATAAAACCAAATATACTAGTAGTTCGCCGCGAACTTAGACCCCGCGATTATTATTCGCAATTCAGTTTCGTTAATAACCCCTAGATGGCGCTATCCAAAGTTAGAACGCGATTTGGTTTTGTTTGCTACATAATCGCGGACATTTTTATTAATATTCCAAAAACTACTGAACCGCTTTGATGCCCAACGAACTTGAAAATTCTATTGATATTTCCTACATGCCTTCCCAATTTCATTGAAATTGGATCATCAGTTCGGCATTTATCGCGGTACAAACATACATACATACATACAATGTGTTTTCGCCCCAACTCGATTTAGAGACCTTGCTCGCTTCGCTCGCTCGGTCAATCAGAAACGGATCCCTAAATCGAAAAATGTTGTTCACAAGCTCAAATATTTTGAAAGACCTATTTAACGATAACCTACACGATGGGTTAGAAAAGAAAAAAAATCTTGTGTGGGAGCTACAATATTTTTTCCTTATTTTCCTTTACTATTTTTTTGGCATGATTAATATGCCCCATGCCAAATTGCACTTGGTGGTAGTGGCTCGGTCTACGGCCTCGTAGGTAACCTCTGCCTTCGGCCTCAGGCTTCACTTGGTTGCTTGTTTGGAGGGTTAAGCAGACAGCCCCCCCCCCTCTCTGCTCCCCCACCAAGCAAGTTAGCTTCCATCCTTACGCCTATCACTACAGTGCAGATCAAACAACCATATCAATCAGTCAGCCAGTCAGTCAGTGGTAAAGTACGTACGTGTATATTTCTCGAAATCTAAAAGTAAATAAATCCGAAGAGTATTATTTATAGATAAGTTTATTTGGCTATTATAAAATCATTTATTGCCACAAAACTGGTAATTAAATAAAAATAAAATATTATTAATCGATATTGTATGTACATTACTTGTATGAAAAAAAAATCTATGCCGACCATGTCTGTCAGGTAATCAATCTATGCCACGCTATGCTTTGACACTTCCTTTGACATTATGACAAGTGACACAGTGTAAGAAAGTTACTCGCACGTTTGTTTACAGACTGTTCGACCCATATACAATCGTGATATTATTCTACACTGTGACAATAATTTTACGAAATCAAATGTCATTTTTTTTGTGAAGAGCGACGCGTCCTTGCTTCGTGAGGCCCATCGGCCATCTGACAATTTGATGAATAACTGTCAAAAATCTGTGCAACAAAAACAGTTTATTTAAATACACTTACGAAAAAGCGAGACGGCAAGTACAATATTTTTCAGGAAGGCAAAAGGGCTTATATGACTGAAATCTAAAGCCACGCAAAACTGATCAATTATAGAAAAATGGCTCTAAAATTAAAAGTAAAGCAACAAAAAAAAATTTGGACCACAATTTTAAAGATTACATAATTACTAATCTGCATAAAAAGTTTCAAAGCTGAAGTCCCTCTCGTTTGTGAGAAATTAGACCGTATATGTTTTGGTAGAGGTGTTTTTGACGAGCAAGTTTGTGTTACAAAAATTAGCTAATCGTGTATCCACAACCACAATTATGCTAGAAAAGCGTTCTAGTATGCTATTAGCAAGTATCGGTTTTTAATTTTTGATATTCGCTGAGAAATAAGAAATAGATAATGCCCATTTTCACGGTGCGTCCCCTTAAAAGCGGCCTTTGAGTCTTAGAGCCCTGGGCTTTGTTTGCGCAAGACCCAAAACATTAGGCATAAAAACATAATTGTTCATGTACATATTATATGTATGTATATATTAAAATAACAGCTAATTAAACTATGCACTACAATGCACTGCTATCCGGCCAACGCGACTAAATCGAAACACTAAATTAAATCAAAACACATGATACGTTAACATTTTGCATTTAGTTTTGTAATTGTTTTGGTTAGGATTGCGACACAAGAGGGGAACATTGTATTTATTGTTATTAAATTGCGACGTGTACTAAACATTGTTCAAGTTTTAATACAATAAACAATCTTTAGGCATTTGTTTCCATTTCTGTTGATCCACAGATATACTTAAGAGGAAACATTAATTTTTCGGGGTCCAATGCTTTTCCCATTTGAAATAATTTATTTCAAAGGAAACGGAGATATCATTTAAAATTTTGTCTTTACCAAGCCCCAGATTTTTTTTGCTATCGCAAATGTGCTAAGAAAAGCTTTACGTTCTCACTTTGAACTGTAAACAATAGTTCATCAAATAGTTTGAAGGGTTCCCTATAGGGTTTGGTCGAGACAAAATTTCAAATTATATCTCTCTTTCCTTTCAAATGGGGGCAGCACTGAACCCCGAAAAATGCAAGTATCCCTTAATGTACTCTCTAATTTGTTAATTTGATTTTAAGATACGATAGGTATCTAGTTGGTTTTAAAAGGTCCATAACACCGTGTTTATCATTATTCAAAGTTATAGAGAGAGTCGAGCTCGGAAAAAAACTGCAAGGCTGAGTTTGCAACGTGAAGATTTGCCGTTGGACATTAGTCTACATTTTTCGTCCTCCCATACAAAATCCGTTTGGCTAAGCGCAGATTTGTATGCGAAGGCGATTTTTTTTGGTTTTTAGGTTTCCGTACCCGAAGGGGAAAAACGGGCCCCTATTAATAAGACTCCACTGTCCGTCTGTCCATCTATCTGTCACCAAGTGACAGCTGAAATTTTCACAGATGAAGTGTCTCTGTTGCCGCTGTGACAACAAATACTAAAAACAGAATAAAATGAATATTTAATCCCATACAACAAACGGGATTTTATATAAATTTATTTATTTAAATTCTTACTTCATAACTATGTCTCCATAGCCCGCAATATTTTTTTTGGAAATATATATAATGTACAGACACACTTTTTTTACTTTTTTATTATTTTAGTAACACACGCTAAGATTTTTTATAGTATTAATAATTTAGCTTATAGGTATTTAAAAATCTTAGGGTTAATACGAACTTATATTTCGCTGCCACCTATTTCCGAATTTCAAAACTAGTGTGCCACAAACACGGCGGGTTGTCAAAGCGCTGCTCATTACCGACAGGAAACTAAGCGCTCGCTCCATTTCCTTCAAGGTCCTAGCGAATTGAATAAATACGTAGAAGACTACTAGTAAACACACTACACTTCTTTGAAAGTAGGGTAAATAAAAGATAAACACTAGAGATATTTTTTAAAAACTAAGAACAGACTTCACCTCTAAACGATACAACCGATTTTGATAAAATTTCTATGAGAGTACTTGACGAGTATGCCCTTTTAAAAAATAAATCAATTTTCCAAATCGGTCCGGGCGTCTTCGAATAATGTAAACATATTTAGAATTGATAACCTACTCCTCTTTTGCAAGTCGGTTATAATTCTATATACATATAACAAAACAGTAAGAAAAGTGTGTCTGTACATTAAATATTCCAAAAAACATATTGGGGGCGAAAAAAATATGGACACAAAGTAATGAAGGAAGAATTTAAAAAAATGTCGGTCTCATTGTCTGTTTGTACACGCTAATCTCCAGAAATACTCAACGGATTCGAATGAAACTTTTTTGTTATATAGCTGTTAGGCCTGGGCAAAATATAGGGTATAAATGATTTTGGGAAATGGAACACCTGATGCAGAACTGTAATGGTCCAGGTAAAATATAAGATATTTAAAAATGCCGCCTTAGTGAAAGATGTTCAGCCTGATGAGCATTTTCCATAGACATAAAGTCCACACGAACGATGTCGCGGGCTTCGGCTAGTCCTACATATAAGTTAACTTATTAGTAATCTATGATACAGTCATACAACTTACTAAATCTTCACTCCTCACAGACAAGTGTATATGTAATAAACGTGCCGTGTTTGGCACACTGCCATTTATTTTGATGAAATATTTCAAGCCTCCACTTGTTACGGTCAGTTTGTCGCTTAAGCGCTTGCGACTCTGACGTAGTATTATATGGACAACGAAACCGGCAGATATATTATCACGTCTTTATCCCTCACGGGGTAAGCCGTTGGTCCCGGCTGTCATCATTGTATGGCAGTCGTCAAGATATGTTAGATTATGTAAGATGTCTTTTTTTTTATTAGCTATAATAGGTCCCATCGTTGGGCAAAAGCCTCCCCTCTTTGTTTCCATCTATCGCGGTATCTGGACGTGATTTGCCATTTTTTTTCAAACTGTGTAAGGTCGTCCGCTCATCTTTTTCTTGGTCTTCCTCTCTTTCTTCGACAGTCCGGAGTCCAGTTGGTGACTATATTTGCCCACCTTTCAGGATGCATGCAACAGACATGACCCGCCCAATCCCATTTTAATGTAGCCGCTTTGACTCCCACATCAGCTATCTTGGTGATGGAGCGCAGTGTGGTATTTCTTACACGATCTATTCGCCTAACACCACAGACATAGATATAGATAGACGACTTAAATGCACCTACTTCGCGTGTAAGTTCTCAGACAAAGCGTCGAGGTTGGCCGCCGCTACTGACAGTCCGCGCGCGTCTGTGATTGCAGCCGGACGGCAGCGAAAAATAAAAAAATGCCTCGTAGCGTGATAATAAACTGCAACAGCCCAAAAATTGCAAGCGCCCAAAGTCAAGGACATATTTCCTATCACAGCTAAGTTATTTAAAAAGAAAAATATGCGTAAATTCATTTTGAAACAATTTTTTAAGCATTCCGAGCGGTGATTCCAAGATTATACCTAAATAAGTATAGATTAAGGTTTAAAAACTACATTCACATTACATTGCCGCGTTTGCTTTGAGCGTTTGATCCGACGTTGTGTGTTAAGAAGCAATGTATATCGAACAAGCGATACTGTCGCGCATCGCTACGACGTCGTGGTACCGGCAATTTCTCATTCGTCAGTAAAATTTAGCGACTAGTGTAGTTCGTTCTACAACATATACCAATAATCGATTTTAATCGATATCGGACTGACGAATGATATAAACTATTATTAAAGAGCCAATTGAATAGATTATAAACAAGCTAATTTCCTAATTTACACTTTAGAAAACGAGGGTAATATTTTCAGAGTTCATGTATATAATATGGTCGCTCTTTGAACTACTGGTACTGGTCACACGTTGGTGAACAAAACCGCGCGTGCGTCACTGCTCATTGCTCGTTAGTGAGTCGTCCATACTGCATTTCCCCCATTGAAGCGGTATATTTTCGATACCTCTACGCGGAGTGAGACAAGCCTGACATGGCTAAGAACGACCGCAAGGGAAGTTGCTTCAACATTTAAAAAACGCATTGAAATCGGTAAAAACGTGTTTTTTTTTATAGATAATGTACGGAACCCTTCGTTCGCGAATTCGACTCGCACTTGGCCGGTTATTTAAGAATAATAATAGTTTTATTTTTAAAGTTCAATTAAAATATTTACAGTATTTGTAATTTTTAGGTTTTAATTTAAATTTTAATAAGTTGGTATAGTTTAAATTTTAGTTTAATTGAAATAATTTGAGTACAAATATTTATTCTTTATTATCAAACAATTTTCCGTTTAGAATCATTTGTTTATCCAATTTCACATCATTCGTCAATCAGAAAATCGATTGTGATTTTTATCACAAATCGATTAACTTAAATGTTAATCGATCGTATGGTTAGCGAGCGCGGAGTGAGCGAGCGAGACCACAGATATAAAATCGATGAGTATGAGCGAGACGATCATGGCGGCGGCGTGCGTCTTCAATAAATCGTTTAAATCGTAGTGAGCGGTTTCTTTGAATCGGTTTGAATTTCCCATCACTAAAATTGCGTCTGACGTCACAGTAGGCATTAAAAAAGTTGGCACGCTTGGTTTCCATACAAATCTTGATACGTGCGTTATCTATTACATCTATATCTGTGCCTAACACCTAACATGCTGCGCTCCATCGCTCACTTTCAATTTGAACATCTGAGCATTCGTAAGAGACCATGTTTGAGCACCGTAGGTTAGGACGGGCAAGATATACATGTAGACGAGTCTCTTATTAAGGCAAGTTGGAATATTGCCCTTTAGTAACTCCTTCATCGACCAAAAACTCTTCAAAGCGTTTTCGATTCTGCGGTCGATTTCTTTGTCCTGGCGATTAGTGAAGGAGACAATTTGCCCAAGGTATATGTACTCGTCGACATATTGTATGACTTGCCCATCTACCTCGACCCTGCGCTTCGTGCCATTCGTCATTAATTGGGTCTTTAGGAAGCCTAAAAATCTGACACCAGTGTTGGTCAATTACACACACGAAAAACAAACAAACCGGGTAGACAGAGTCCCAGGGCCGTGACGCGATTGGCGTACACACCGTCCAAAAGTAAGATAAGTTTGGCAAATCCAAAAGTGTACGCCTCATAACCCTCATTTAAAAAACATGTCATTGCACTTAGAAGCAATCTGATAAATACAAAACATCAGATCAGACGCATGGCAAAGGCGCGCTGGCCAAAATTATACTCAAGGGATTTGTATCCAGTGCCGTATTTTTTTTAAAAGACTGACTTGAATGATCTCACATATTTTTATTGTTTGCAAAAGGTGATTCGAGTATTTTATTAATTATAATTAAACGACATTGAATTAGATAGCAATTTTCAATAGGAAACAATCCCGTGACATGATAAGGCTATTAAAAAATAGTACAAGAACATTAAGTATTTCGAGCGTAATCGTGGCACATACGTCCGGACATCCATTAACAATTTCAATTAATCATATTTTGTATGTAATGCTTGACAATTTTTTTTTACGAGTATTAAATTCTTGTTAAAAGTTGTTCTTCATATCTCTATGTAGGTATATTATTGTATAAGTACAGTATAGATATGACAGGCGACGACGAAGTTTATGTCCAGAAAAATGCTTTACACTGACATTTTGAGAGTATAGCACTAACTCCTGAGGTCTGTAATGCAATATCACGGCCGGTGCTGAAGCGTTCCGTTGCTCACTCTCTCTCTCTTTCTAGATAATAACGGTTATGAGCGAGAGAAAAGGATAGCAGAATAAAAAATTCTGTTACGTGCTGCTAGATGTAGCCCGAACTTTATTGCCTCTCGTTTGGAAATGCTTGATGATTGTTGCATGATTTTTATGTTTAATCCTTCGCCTATAAGTACATCCATATATAGGCCGAAAACTACACAGTACACATAAGCATAAATATTTTCGAGATAAACTGAACTCATAGCTGATCTAGTAAATGTTTATCAATGGTTTGCACTTTGCAGTAAATCATCGTATTTCAGAATCTTGTTGCCAAATTAGGCTAGCTCTTTAAAAATTACACTGTTATTCTGAATTATGATGCTGTTTTAAAGCATTTTCATTTAGCAGCTTTCAGGTTACGGAATTTAGTTTAAGTAATTTCAGACTCGCTTAGGAAATAGTCTTTTAGTTAACCATTTTACAGGTTTTTGCTCAGAAAGTAAGACGAGAAAAGCGAGGAGTTTAAGCGAGTTAGTTAAAATCTTTAAGAAATATTTGATGTTTCATTTTCGACCTCCGTGATTTAGTGGTCACTAGGCCAGTCCGCTACCCAGAGGTTCCAGGTTCGATTCCAGGTTCGATTCCCGGTCAGGGCAAATTGGAAAATTGCCTTTTTCAAATTATCCTGGGTCTTGGATGTTTATCTATATCTGTATTTGTTATAAAATATAGTATCAATGAGTTAGTATCCCATAAAACAAGTCTCGAACTTACTTTGGGAATAGCTCAATTGGTATAATTTGTCTCTTTATATTTTTAATTTTATAATTGTGTTAGTTTTATTTCTTCGATACATGGAGTAAATCGGCGGAAAAACATGTTGTTGCCCCTTATTGCATAAACATAATTTAGAATAATAAGCTGGATAGTTTTATGTTTAACAACGATATTTAAGATGAAATTTAAGAACTCAAGAAAGAGGTCTGCTATCCAAAAAAACAAGATTTTATTTAACCTTTATTGGCTTAATTAATATACATAGCCATATCAAATTAAAGCTTTCTAGTACTTATAGTCTCTGAGTAGAACTGCGGAAGGACAGACAGATGGACATGGCAAAACTATAAGGGTTCCTTGTTTACTACGGAAGCCTAAAAATAGCATCCTGGTAGGGTCGCCATGTAGTGTAAGGCGACTGTATTCAAACAAGGTTGAATTAGAACTCTCTTTATTAATAAGTTTCTCATAATATTGAGTATTAGCTGTACCCGTGGGCACAACTAATAGTCTCCGTAGGAATTTCGGGATAAAAACTATCCCATGTCCTATCCTAAGTATCAAACTATATCCATATCAAATTTCATCTAAACAGGTTCAGTGGTTGAAGCGTGATTACAAACAAACAAATATACAAACTCACTTTCACATTTATAAATTATTAGTAGGATAGGATAGGATAGTAGGATAAACTAGACATACATATCTTACTACGCTACAGAACCATATGCCTGTTTGTCTACAGAGTTACATACGAAAGCCTTCGAAAAGATTCTCAGAATAAATCGGTGTTAAAGCTACGTATAAAAAGATCGAGGACGCATCCTAGCGGAAACCGGGACCCACATTAGTCAAGCTATGTTCGGGTCATTGCTTTCAAGACTAGACAAGAAACTATCTTTATTTTAGGTGAATTTAAGCTATTGGCGTTTTTTAACTGACTTCATAAAAGGAGGAAGACCCCATGATAAAAACTTATGAACAGTTATTTGTAAAGTTGGTAGTCTACTTTTTTTGTTGTAAAGTTAGTGTTGATAGAGTAAAACCTTACCTTATCTAAGTGTAACCTACATTTAATAATCTTTGGTAAGCTGAGCAGGCGTATCATTTTGGTGGCATTACGACACAATTGGTGTTATGATTCAGGCTTCACAGAATTCTCGTAGAAAATTTTAATGAACATTTTTGAATAAATAAGTCGTTTAAGTATACAATTATTACTATCGTGGCTTATTATATCTGTTTTTAGTTTTGAAATAAGTAAAATAGGGATGATTTATCTAAAATGAGCCAAAAAGAATGTTTCGATCGTTTTAAATAAATTATTAAAAGGTATGGTCTTCTCTCTCTGGTATCTTTTCTCTGATTAGCAAGTAATGACGAAGATACAGCGCATTTAAATTTCGAATGACGTCACAATCAGCTACGATTATTTACTAAAGGTGACGTATATACCAAAAACTTTTTACTCCTTTTACTAAACGAAAAAATATGGGTCCTTTATTTTTGGATAATCTAGTTGACGGACTAAATATATAATTTATAGAATATATTTTTTACCCAACTCACATCCCTATTTTAATAGGTCATTTATTAAAATCTAAATTACGGCGCAATAAAATCATTACAAACTCACAACCAAGTTTGTAAAATTTTCCAGTATGATTCCCAAATCAGTGCGCCCACATTTTATTACTATAGAGCCCCATAAACGCATGCCACAGCCATAAAGATTTGATACCGCCATAAAATGTCGTAAACAATATTATGGGTTTGGTAAAAATGCTTTTATTTCGTTAAAGGTGTAATCTGTAATTAATTTTAAAATGAATGCTATATGAAACTCAAATTGAATTGAAGTGTGTTCATTCTTTTAAAGGTTACATAGCGCTTTTGGGTCTTATTCGCTTTAGTGGACTTTGATAATATTTGCTTTATATTTGAAACAATGAACAGTAATTTATTAGCGTTCCGGTAGGTACCATGTGGTTTCCGGCAGAGTAGAATCGGGCCACTCCAAGTCCTCGCGTGGATGTCGTAGAAGGCGACTTAGGAAATACAAGCTAAACAAAGCTTATAAACATCAATGAGACATCTCCAACCCAAGGCCAAGTCCCTTGGCTGCTCTGGCCAAGTATAGTTCTAGTAGTACAGAGAGGGTCGTGCTCCTGCAGTAGAGACTAAAAGAACCTAATAATGATGATCACGAAATGTCTATAAATCCATCATATTAGTTAGATCAGAAATACTAGTCAAATATCTACTCTTTAGACTAATTTCGAAGAAGAATAAAACACAGTTGCAGGACCATAGTCTCCGCCTAACTCTGTGGGAAACAGGCTTTATCATAATGTAACGTATGTATGAAAAACAAACATATTATCCAAATCTCCTTTCTCACGAGGTAAATACGTAAGATTCTCCTACCTTGAGTAACGTACCCTTAATTTTATTTCTCGGGTCGATCACGTGACAGCCCTAATTCCTGTGACGTACATGAGTTATTTAATCTACTCGTGTTCGTGGCCAATTTGTGTCTGTGTTTGTTGATTGACGTGGGCTCTTGTTATACTCATGACGTAATAAGTCGTAGAGAAATGTCGTTTACGATTACTAACATTTATCTAATGTCATATCGTAAAATCCTACTATCTTACTTCCTACTAATATTATTGACCGAGCGAGCGAAGCGAGCGAAGGTCTCTAAATCGAGTTGGGGGCGAAAACACATTGTATGTATGTATGTATGTATGTATGTATGTATGTATGTATGTATGTATGTATGTATGTATGTTTGTACCGCGATAACAGCCGAACCGATGGTTTGATTTTGATGAAATTTGGTAGGCATGTAGGAAATATCAATAGAATTTTCAAGTTCGTTGGGCATCAAAATCGGTTCAGTAGTTTTTGAAATATTAATAAAAATGTCCGCGATTGTGTGACCAAACGAAACCATAGCGCGTTCTAACTTTGGATAGCACCATCTAGGGGATATTTAGAGAACTGAATTGCGAAAAATAATCGCGACGTCTAAGTTCGCGGCAAACTATGTAGTTTACTAAATTTAGCAATTTTGTTGAGCGAACTTTGGTACAATCGATATCGCTACTTGTCTGTGCTTCTGTTGTAGTATTAGTAATAATGCCACAAACTAACAAGAGATTAACGGCAACCAAAGCCAGCGAAGTAGTTTTACGTAGAGTCGCAACTAAGGGAATATGCTAGTAGGTACTTCTCATGCCAATAAGAGCTTTGTCAGCAAAAAACTTCGCCCGAACGCTCCAAACGCTTGTGTTCACAGTGTGAGTACGCAAGGGAAGTACGAAATCAGGAACTATACCCTGAACGCTTAAAGCGCTAGCGTTCAATGCGTGAGCAGGCTGTGGAGATTCGAGGGCAAGAATCCTTACCAGAACACGGTTCCCAACCCACGCATGACCCGATCGTGGAAGACTGGCCAAGTGTCATGCTCACGAACGCAATTTCCACTGTCGCTTGCCTGGGCAATAAATGTGCACAAATCGCAAGGACTCACTTTGAATAATGTAGTCGTAGACGTTGGCGTTTGCCCAAGAGCCAAGCTAATCCGACACTATACTAGATTAGGATGGCTCTTAAACAGCTTAAAAACAAAAAGGCGCCGGGCGAGGATGGAATCATCCAGAGCTTCTGAAAGCGGGCGGAACGCTGCTACTGAAAGTCCTTCAGAGGCTCTTTAATTCCATTCAGCTCTAGGGGGTAACGCCAGAAGCGTGAAACAGGGGCATTGTGGTCCTGTTCTTCAAAAAGGGAGATAACACTCTATTGAAGAACTATAGGCCTATCACGTGTCTTAGTCATGTATATAAGTTGTTTTCGAGGGTCAACACGAATCATCCCGCAAACAGGTTTGATGCCTTCCAGCCTTCTGAACAAGCCGGTTTTCGCAAGGGCTTTAGCACCATGAACCACATTTATACGCTGCGGCAGGTTATAGAGAAGACGAGGGAGTATAACCGGCCGTTATGCTTGGGGACAGTGGACTATGAAAAAGCCTTCCATTCGATCGAAACATGGGCCGTGCTTCAGTCTCCAGCGATGCTGTATTGACTATCGGTATATCGAGGTGTTGAAAGGCTTTTACAGTAACGCAATATGTCAGTCCGAGTACAGGAGCAGTGGACAACGGCAATTCCACTGCATAGAGGTGTAAACCAGACGTTATATCTTCGAAACTGTCCACCGTTGCACTAGAAGATCAAGCTTCTGGAATGGGAAGGATTTGGCATTAACATCAATGGCGAGTATATCACTCACCTTCGATTTACCGATGATATCTTTCATGCTGATGTCATGGCGGAATCGATGGCAGACCGCAACATTAAGTATATATGTACTATGCTCGCAGACCTAAACCGAGTTTCCCAACAGGTGAGCCTTAAAATGACCGATCTAGAGCGGCTTTCATCCAGCGCCTTCCAGCTATTCTAGATCAGTCATTTTGGAAATCTTTGGGAGAGGCCTATATCCAGCAGTGGATGTTACGCGGCTGAAATGATGATGATGTTGATAAGCCTTAAAATGAACATGGACAACGACGAATCATAAATGAGGAAATTTGTAGGAGAACTTAAGTCACTGACATAGCCCAACGGATTAGCTCGTTGAAATGGCAGTGGGCGGACACATAGTGCGACGAACCGATGACCGATGGGGCAAAAAGGTACTCGAATGGCGACCACGTACCGGCAAGCGAAGCATAGGACACCCACCCGCAAGGTGGTTTATCGACCTGATCAAGGTCGCTGGAAGCCGCTCTAGATCGGTCATTTTGAAAATCTTTGGGAGAGGCCTATGTCCAGTCCAGCAGTGGACGTTATGCGGCTGAAATGATGATGATGATGATGAGACGTAGGCGTAAAATAGTTGGTGCCTGGATGTACATACGTTGCTCTTTCAAGATTCAAATGGCTTGGGATATTGAATTTGATCCAGGTTTTGATTTAAATTGTTTGAAAAAAAATTATAAAATGAAACTTTTGCAGCTCAAAATAGAAGAAGAAAGAAGGTTGGAAAATCTGTTTCCTGCAACGGTATCGAATTGGTAGTGAATATTGTATCACAGTTTCACTGGACATTAAAACTGGTTTAGTTTTGGAATAATATCGCGAGGTCTAAGTTCGCGGCGAACCACTAGTAAATGCGAAAGTGAGTTTGTATATTTGTTTGTTTCTTTGTTACCACTTCATGCTTTAACCACTGAAACTATTTAGATGAAATTTGATACGGATATAGTTCGATACCTAGGGAAGGACATAGGATAGCTTTTATCCCGAAATTCCCAGGGGGAGCGAAGCCCACGGGCACAGCTAGTTCTAATTATAAACTTTGAACCGATTTTTAATAGCATACTTTATGATAACGTTTGTCTGAATTTGAAAATAGATATAACACTTCTCACACTTCTCACAAACAAAAACAATGTAATTTAAGTAATAAGTAAGAAAAGAATTCACAAAGGTTTCTTTGAGGATAATCTGTTATACATATAATTGACTGTAAAAGGCGAGCATGTCGCATTAGACTAAAACCTGTAAAGACAGTTGTTTATAAAATAAATAAATAATATTTAATCTTTCTTCTTATTTTGCCATGCCTTATCCCGTTATTTGGGGTATATTTGGGGTAAATATATAATACTAAATACTATTTTTTTCCATTACGAGTTCTTTTCAGCCCTATATCTATACCCAAATTATTCCATAATGTAATATCATCAAAGATTATATTACAAATCACTACCTTGCTACAGCAAAACTAATATAATCACCGATTCTATTATACAACGCCAAATTACTACGGTGTGGCTACAAATTAACATTTTGTCCCCCTTTGTCCCCTTGTTGTCCCCTTATGGCGTTACAGTGGCGACATCTGTCCCCGAATTGCGAACGACAGCAAATGTTGTGTGTAATTGTATGATCTTAGTGGGGGCGAAAAATTAAGTGGATTGAAGGGTACAGGCGCGTACACAATTGCTTGCGTATTTTTAAAGTCAAGACGAAACCCAACAATCAAGTTTGTCTTTTATTCTGGACATTTTGTATTTAATGGAAAAAAATAATAAATAAATAAAAAGTAATATTAAGCAAAACTAACCTGTTGTCAATGCAAAACACTAGACACAATAGTAAAACAATAAACGTCGACTGTGTATTTATTTTAGTAAGTAGTGTACTTTATGTTATATAGTAATTATTAATATCTAAATTTATTCTATTGTTTTTGTATGTAGTTGTGTTTTTTCATATTACAAAAAAACAATCTAAATTATACCCAACCACTTTCGCTTTTACTCCTTTACCCTTTCCTCTAACAAGTCAAAGGTTGGCTGTTAGATAATGCATTTAGCATCAAGTCCGCCTATTGTGCCATACAAATTGTGCTTGGTACAATAAAGGTTAAATAAAAAAGCACCTATGAAGAAATCAGGAATCAGGTTTTAACCTAAATGCCTAGTTCTAATTTTATTCCCATGATTCAGAATAGAACTTTGCACCTCACCTGTTTTCGTAAAACATCTCCAAGTACCTCGGTTGCAGTTGCGATAAGGCCGCCTTTTGACATCTGTTTTATGTATCTTTTACTCTGTTACTGTATGTTTTGGTGCAATAAAGATTTTAACTAACTAGAAGGTTCTTATATAGTTTCTTGCTAAAAGCGGCGTAGAAAAGCTAAGTAACAATTTTTCTCTCCGCGTTGAAATTTTAATTAAAGTTTTGGCCTCAACTGTACCGTACATAATGATATTAAAGAAATAGTTTCCACTACCATGATGCGTATACGAATGCAAATTGTTTTGAAATTAAATTGAGATTTTATTTTTAATCTTTACATTTTTGAAATGAAATTGGTTCGTACAATTTTTATCAACAGCTTCACAAATTATCAATTGTACCTACTGACTTGCGTTTTTTGTGAATCAAATTTTAATTTTTTAATTTTTTAATGTTCAAAGTGTTTTGTTCAAAATTAAGATTATATAAAACACAGGACTAGGTATTTAATCCGTTTGTGATTGATGAATGAAAAACTTGATCAATTGCTAAAAATCAAATTATTTTTCTAAAATACAACGTAGAAGGGACATACTCGTAATAAATCGAACCACGAGCTATACTAGATCAATATAGTATAATAAAATTAAAAAAAATTACAGTAAAAAAAAAAAATTTAGCATTTCCATAAAAAAGTGTGCAGCCGCCGCCCGGGCAATTTGTAAGGAAAAGTAGATTTTCTCTTTGGTTTTTTGACTTTTATTTTATTATAGTTATTTATATGCTAGTCGGGGACTCCCATGCTGGTCTGGGAGAAATAAAAAAAACTTAGAATGTACCAGCTGCTTCTCTTCCCACGCAGATCGTAAAAGCCGATCGAGGGAATGGGCAAAAATGCAAATCATGTTAAGGCTCCTCCTTGCGCTAGCGACCTTGAAAATACAAAAAAAAAATTTCTCTTTCTGTAAGTGAGATTATTAGAAACCCTCGTACAACTTTTTAGCTAGTATCCTGAAGTTTCATTAGAACCTCGAAAGTCATTGAAATACTATCCGGTTTAGAAACCTTTACAAAAAGAGTCAAAAATGGCCGTTTTTAGTATTTTTTGCAAAGGAAAATTCAGGGTATTTTATTTCAATGATTTTCGAGGTTCTAATGAAACTTAAGGATACTAGCTAAAAAGTTGTACGAGGGTTTCTGATAATCTCACTTACAGAAAGAGGACCCTTAACAGGCGATGCGGCTAGCAACCCATCACTGTATTAATTGCTTTTCCATCTTCTCGCCCACCATGACGCTAAAAGTGGCTTTTGGGTCTTGAGGCCCTGGGCTCTGCATAGAACCGCAAGACCCAAAATGCTCTGTCTACCCCATTAGGGATAAAGACATGATAGTATGTATGTATGTATAGTTATTTAGTATATAGCCCGTGATTTGATTTATTACGGGTATGTTCCTTCCACGTTGTACAGTAAGTAGTCTATTCTAAGAAAATATAAAATCAAAATATAAAAATTACTTTACTTTGTCATTTTTATATTATTTATTTTTCAAGTCTTTTATTTATGTTCATCAACATTACGCAAGTAATAACTGGAACCCCGATGAAAATGAACAACAGCAGTGCTAGGAACGTTATTCACAAAGTTTCCGCGAGCTTGTTAAGGCTTGGTAGGCCGAGTTATTGAGTTTTTGAATAATCTGAGACAAAGAAAATAGTGCTTTAAAATTAAAAAAAAAAACATATGCCTTAGTAAGGAGCTAGTCTAGTCAAATTAGAAATCAGTTTCATGATCTAGCAAACTTCACTTGATAAAAAAATCCCAAAGAGAAGTGAAACAAATATTACAAACAGGGATGCTGTTTGTAATTTTTTTTTAAACCAACTCCTACTCGTACCCTACTGGTATTTTACATTGAATACTTATTCTCAATTGAAAATGTTAAAAATTCATAGACAAATTCGCAGTCACCTTTTATACCGTTTATCTCTTCATTTAAATATTAAAAACCAATAAAATCTAAATTCCGCGTCAATTCGCGTTCATTCCCCGCCTCCCATTCCCCAGTCAGACGGGATATGTAAAAGTCCGCGGGGTGCCTCGCAGATTGCCCGCACCGCATCCGAATAAGCCGTTGGAATGCAGGGCCTTAACTGCGGGTTAACAAGTTGAATTATTGATTAATTTGTCGCAAACTTGAGAGCTACGACATTATTTGTTAGGTAATATTGATATTGTATTGTTCAACCGTTGCCGTGCGGTTTCCGGCAGAGTAGAATAGGGCCACTCCAAGTCCTCCCGTGGATGACGTAGAAGGCGACTTAGAAATACGCTAAACAAAGCTTATAAAACATCAATGAGACCTCTCCAACTCCTCTGGCCTGCGTGGAGAGTGTAAGCCAAATCCTCTGGCTGCTTTGGCCTAGTTTGGCTCTGGTAGTACAGAGAGGGTCGTGCTCCTGCAGTGGAGACTAAAAAGATTTGATGATGATGATGATTTTTAAACAGTTTGTAGTTAGCAGAGTGGTATTAAACCAAATTAAGGCCGCTAAATGCTTCCGCTCCAATTCTATTACGGCCCGCGATTATGCTCTAAACTCAACATTAACTATCTCGTTCACACTCCGCTTGCAGCCAGCCAAGTGTGTGCTTAACTTACATAACTGTCATAGAGTACTGTAATATAAGTTTGCTGGAAACTTGAATTGTTGACTATATTGACTTAAAATAGACTATATTAAATAAATAAATGAGCTAGCAAGTAAGTTCGAGACTTGTGTTATGGGATACTTACTTAACGATACCTGTGACGATACTATATTTTATAACAGATACGTATATAGATAAACATCCAAGACCCAGGACAATTTTAAAAGGCCATTTCTCAAGTTGCCCTGTCCGGGGATCGAACCCGGAACCTCAGGGTGGTGGACTAGCATGGTAACCACTACGCCACGGAGGTCGTATATATTGACAGTACCTGGGCGACCTTGCTTTGCTCGGTTACATCTCAAACATTAACTATTTTTTTTAACTTGTCTAAAAACAATGCAAAATAAAAAATAAAAAATAAACTTAAACATAAGCATAAAAAAAACCAAAAGTAAGTCACCGAGTGGGATTCGAACCCGTAACACTCTTTCTAGCGGTCGCTATCCTTAACCACTGAGCTAAATCAAGGCGGTCGCGGCGCGACGAAATTAGCGACCATATTCTGCGTGGAAAGAAAAACGCATGAAAACTCGAAAACACGCGTTTTCCCTAACATAAAACTAATCTAGATCGATTGTTTACCCCCGAAAACCCCCATATACAAATTTTCTGCGAAATCGTTAGAGCCGTTTTCGAGATTACAGAAATTTATAAATATATATATATATATATACAAGAATTGCTCGTTTAAAGGTATAAGATAATTTAGTGCCTAATTAATCGCGACACCGAGCCGTCTTTATGATAGCTATGCTAATTGTTAATTAAAATACTTACTAGTGGCTATGTGAGCTGTAGACCTCGTAAGTCACCCCCGACCCTTTAAAGATGATCGGATATAATTTTTCAAAACTAAAAACTGCCTTCAACAATAAACTACACATTAACCGCTGAAAAGATTGCAAGTATCAAACAACAAAGAATTTTTCTTAGTGGTCTAGTTTAGCATCTTCGAGTAATTGGTGACATACATAAAAAATAAGGATTCCAATGAATTGACAACCTCCTCCTTTTTTGCAGTCATTTTAAAAAAATCAGTCAAAAAGATTTTTTAATCGTTCAAATATGATATAAAAGCTTTCAATACTCATATTTTAAAACATTTTGAAAAACTGAATCGTGAAAAATATTCTATATAATTTCCGATGCTTCTCACGAAATTTCCCGACAATTTTTTGAGAAATGCAACCTGTATGTTACTACTCATAAGAACGCTCAAGGTCGCTCAACGCCCGTTGAGCGCGTATGGAGAGGACTATGCTCGGTGTTTCTCTACGCGATCGAATCAGAAATAAGGAGATTCGTAGAAGAACGAAGGTCACTGACATAGCCAAGCGGATTAGCTCATTAAAGTGGTAATGGGCGGGGCACAATCGATGGCCGATGGGGCAGAAAGGTTCTCGAATGGCGGCCACGTACCGGCAAGCGCAGCGTAGGACACCCACCTGCTAGATGGTCAGACGACCTGCGCAATGTTGCAGAAAGGCGCTGGATGCAGGCCGCTTCCGATCGGTCGTTTTGGAAATCCTTGGGGGAGGCCTATGTCCAGCAGTGGACTTCCTGTGGCTGATATGATGATGATGATGAACCTGTACGCGAGCATAGCTGGACAAACTGACAAACTGATAGCCGAACAAAATCATTTTTGGATAATTTTGAAACTGAGACGCCTCGCTTGCTTCGTTCGCTCAGTGAATTACATTTTTCTACAATAATGCTTACACATGGTAAGCAATTCTAGGAATGAAACACATTGGGAATTGACCAACTGTCGTTTTTAGGGTTCCGTAGTAAACAAGAAACCCGTATAGTTTCTCCATGTCTGTCTGTCTATCTGTCTGTATGTCCGTCCGCGGTCCTACTCAGATACTATAAGTGCTAGAAAGCTGTAATTTGGCATGGCCATGTATATTAATCATAGCGAAATAATCGTAAAATAAAATCTGGTTGTATAATTATATTCGTTTGTTAAATCTGAGACTAGTGTTGCCCACCTACTTATTCGACAATCAAAGAAATCACTGTTAAACGTTCTTAATATGTACTTTCGCTACAATTCTATTACTGCCCTCGATTGTGCTCTAAACTCAAAATTAAGGCTGTATATAAGGTAAACTGACCATTTTTGTACACCTGTATCTCAAAGAAGTATGTTATATATATTACGGCAACGAAAAATATATGTTTATTTTGAACTATCATCTATTATATTTACCAGGTCATTTACATAATTATGTTTACTTCACTCGATGAAAAAAAATCACAAACATACCTCTGACTAACACCTAAAACACGTTTTTCTGGATATATACTATTATAATTCAATTTGCAAATAGTACGCACTATTGAGTAAGTCAAAACGCTTCAGTACGCAAGCTCAAAAATTTATTAGGCCATCTTATTAATTTTTTACAATTATTTTACCAATATTGACCCCCACCAGCCGTTTTAACAAAGACCTACCTCGACGCCCCCGTCCCCGCATTGTCCGTCAGGACGTGTTCAAGGTTGGACCTGTGTCACTCGATTTCCTGCAGATATTACGCACAAAACATTGAAAGTGACTGAAAAGTCAAATAATTTAGAGACCAAGTGTCTAAAATATTTAAGTAGTGCTCAAGGAAGCCTACTTTTTTAATGAATACACTCATATTTAAAAAAATTACGCATAAATATGTATTTTTCAAAGTGATAATAACTTTTATGTTATCAATAGGAACAATGACGTTGTCAACATAGCAGAACCAGTGATGTGACGCCTGAGACATATTCATTTGAAATGTTTTTGCAACTTTCCGAAAATATTCTCGCGAGTAGAAATTCGAGTAATACGTTTGTTTAGGTTTTATATTTTTTTTAAAATTTCTATTACGATATATGTTTATATGAAAGTGTGTATGCACTTTGTATGCAAGTCTGTAAGTTAGCGCGCAAGTTTGTGTGTGTGTCGATGATATCTTAAATGCCGAATCAAACATACAGAATGCTCTCTTACCATCAGCCAACATTTTGGAGCAAGTTGAATTTATGATACTGACCTACTCGAATAGGATATATATACGTGTAGAATATCAGTTGGGATGTATGGGAGAGATGATAAATGACAAAATATTTTTAACTAGGTTTTCAGGTACTTATACGCGGGTCATCATCTGCTTCAAATTGGTAATTCCTCTAATTGACTTTTTCATCCTTATTCCTAAAAATAAAGTTTTCTTTTGTATAGCAAAATGGGATTTCCGATGACGGTTTAACGTGTCGGCGATTCGGCAAGAGAGTAGTATACATATCAAATTTCATTCAAATGGATTTACTGGTTTAAGCGTATAAATTTTACCGACAGACAGACATAAAGGCACACAGTTGTTAGTACTAATAAGTAAAACAAGTGCAATTATAATAAAAATCTTTTTTTTATTTCACTTCATCTATATAACTATATGTCGCAGTTGGATTGTATGATATATAGGTAATAATGTCCTAGGTACCTCAGTGTGTATAGTAGTAGGACATTGTTTTTTGTTTTTTTCAAGAGATTTTGCATATCAGGTTTTTGTGGGTAATATCAACAGTGTTTAACAACAATATCGACTAGCGTAGTGACAAATGTGACAATACCATTTGATAGCTGTTACTGTCAATGTCAAACTTTTTCTTTTTTATTTTAAATGCATTTGTATTGTTTCTTTTTCATTAGGTAGTTGTGTTGTGTGTGTGATAAATGTATTTTTATTTTTATTTTTTTTGTATAGTCATGCGAATGTCCGTGAAAGCACCCATTATGGCTCCAACGGAAGATCATCGCTGGGATTTCGCTAATGCAAATCCTAGCATATGCTGAGTTGGAGGCCATTTTGGAGAACAAGAAACTTTATTTTTATTTGTACTTTTTAGAATTTGTTGATGTAATTTTATTGTGTTGCTTTTGACCTGCGAAAAAATGTTATATCTATCTATCAATCTATGATCCGCTGTTCGACAAACACTATATAATAGTACAAGTAGATGTGTATGTATATGTGTGTATTGTATAAGTAAGTAAATATTCATTCTGATATGTATAAATAATAGGTTCTTAAATAATGTAATTTTATATTACATGTTAATATTTAATAATGTAGGTATATTGTTTTGCTTTTTTGTGCCGCACAATTTTCTTTGTTTATCCCTATGGTTGACTGGGAGAAAATGCTCTTAGTATTAAGTCTGCCATTTGTTAAAAGTCTATGTAGTTGTACTTGGGAACAATAAAGTTTGATAAAATAAAAACTCTAGCTGTTTGGCCCTTCAGCTCGGTTATATAAAACAGCTGAAAATCGTTCAGCTAGATCGTCAAATGTGTTACGTTCACCAAAATAGCTGACGAAGGATTGTAGATTTTAGTTCGGAATTCTGCCAATAGTGGTTTGTAGTTGTCAGTGTCATAACAAGAAATATAGCCTCCGATAAGGTAAATTATTTACCGCTTTTCGAGAGTAAGATGTTTTCATCAAGAGACATCGGGGACATCGTTTGTGATTTCGGACCGCAAAAGGTTGAGAAGAATTGAGCAGAACTTTACGTTGGTTCCCATAGTGTGATGTCGACGCCCGCCTTCCGGCAAGATTAAAAATTCACGTGAATCAAATGAAGGCCGTAAGAAACAGCTACGCCATTAGTTTATGAGTTTACAAAATTTCGATATCCAGTTGCATCGAGCTGATTATCATTCTTCATTGGTGTTTTATGTTGTTTAAGACTGGATTAGATAGTAAAGAGTTGAATTAAGGTTTTATTTCCATACCACGAGTAATAATAATAAATAACAACTATTGCCCCCGCATATTTTATTTTGTTTGGTAACACAGTTTTATTTAATAATGGTAACCCTACATGTGATCTAAACGTTAGCTGTTTTTGTTGAAAGAAATTACCTACGTAATTTATGGACAATTCGGCTTAACGATTTTCAGCTGTTTTACAAAACCGAGCTGTATTGCCAAACAAGTAGAGGTTTTGTCAAAAAACGGATTATGCAATACAACTGCGACATATATATTATATATAACTCGCCAAGTGCGAATCGGATTCGCGCACTATGGGTTCCGTACCATTATCTAAAAAAATCGCGTTTTTTGTATGGGCCTCCCTTAAATATTTATTTTATTTTGTTTTTTAATATTTGTTGTTATAGCGGCAACAGAAATACATAAATTGTGAAATTTTCAACTGTCTAACTATCGCGGTTCTTAAGATACCGCCTGGTGACAGACAGATGGACAGACGGACAGACAGCGAAGTCTTAGTAATAGAGTCCCGTTTTTATCCTATGGGTACGGAACCGTAAAAAGGAGAAGTTCCCACTGACTGACATAAAACGCACGCACAGTCGTAACCGCTTATTATAGAAACGGGAAAATTTTAAAGTTGTTTTAATTCAAAATGTAGACGGACACTAAGAAGGGAGTTGAAAATTAACTCTAAAGGGGTGAAGTGAGGGGTTTAAAGTTTGTATAAAAGAATTAAATTCGCATCGATTTTAATAAAAATTAAAATTCATACTCTTAAAAACATTTCATTGAACACGTGTTTCATGGTTTATTAGAATTCCCCCCTGAAAGGCGCATAATAGGGGTTGAAAGTTTGTATGAAAAATCTTTAAGTCTTTATTGATTTGGATAAAAAAGTGATTCATGCTCTTAAAAAAATTCATAAAATACGTATTTCATGGTTTATTAGAATTCATTCAAAATGGAAATTGAAAGTTTAAAATCTTCTCCAATTTCCTCCATTTTCCATGGAAAATATTTAAATTCTTTACTGATTTACTTGAAACTACTGTAACACCTAGGTCATACTGAAGGGATCCGTCGCTCTTTCTCGCTAACGGGATTTAAAAGACCGAAACGGGATTTAAAAGACCGCGTCCGTTCAAGTAAAAAGAAGACACGACAACGTGAAAAGTAGTAATTTTTAATGACACTATGTCAGTTTGATTTTTTTCTCTGTGGGCAGAGTCAAAAAGTCTGTATATGTCTCTCTATAATTTTTCAAACCTAAAAAAAAATATATGGAACCACCTGACAAAATAACCTATGCCTTTTCAAAGAAAAAAAGAATTTACAAATCGGTCCAGGCGTCTTCAGATGACGGTGAACATACATAAAAAAGTTTTCGGCGAATTGATAACCTCCTCCTTTTTTGAAGTGAGTTAAAAACCGACTTCAACGCCAAACTATTCTACTGATTTTGATAAAATTTCTATAAGACCGCAAGTAAGCTCTTTGTTTACAGTTTGAACCTAAAAAAAAGAAGAAGATTTTTCTCATATATACTCGAATTAACAACCGCGTTCTTTTTTAAAGTCGATCATAAAGTAAGCTGAACCTCCCAACAATTATTTTTTCTAGGACAGGAATGTGAAGAGTATGTTGCGCAGGTCTTTGCGTCCACGGAAGTCGGCCGGCGCAAGCAAAATAAATTCAGATTATTATGTGCTAGGCCAATCCTTTATAGAAAATAATAATTTATAGACGCCATCAAAATTATAACTAGCTATAGGTTTCTTCATAAAATTATTGTGTGTCCTTATACACAATAGATTTGGTTCCGATTTTCTTTTCCGGTTTTCTTGATGATCAATATTTATATTCGACACAACACTATTTGAAAGTGTCAAGATAATAAGAGACAGGCATATTATGCCATTGTATGGTGCTGTCTTGCTCATACATACTTCAAGCGCACGTTATATAGCCCCTTAACTACCTATCTAGTTCACACTCCGCTTGCAGCCAGTTAAGTTTATGCTAACTTATTTAATAGTTTACTGGAAACTTAAAGTGTTGACTATATTGAATTGAGATAGACATCCAAGATGAAATATATACCTAAAACCTATTATTAATTCTGTGCTAAAACTACTTTCCTGCACACGCGTCCATTATCTTAATTTGAGCGTATTCCCAATTGCACCCTCAGCGGTAACGCTTCAGAGCTCGGGGTTCGCTACCTTTTTTTTTTTTGACGCGGAGAAAATCCCTTCGGATACCTTACCGGTTACGGGAAACCGGTAAGGTTATGTGGTGTTACCACTAAAAACTCTGCGGTGTCACCTCTCAGCCGCTATCGGCCGGGACCGTGTGCTTCTTCATGCTCCACAGCCCCGGCGCGGCCGGCCGCTCCTTAAGCGGCCCCGGCTCGCCAACGGCCTCACGGCACCCTCTGCTGAATCAGAGGGGCCGGAGTAACCGCCGCCTTGGCCTCTTGGCCCAAGGACAGGCGTGCTGACACGCACACGCGCCTGCCTTCCACTCCGGAGGGCTGTCCGTTGGTCGATGGAATCCCGTTTCCACCGTCCAACCAGCCCTCATAATTTGGGGCCTGCGAAAGCAGGCCCTGCCCCAGTCCACCTGACGGCGACCCGGGCCCACACAGCCGGCCGCAGGGGATAGGGAGAGCGGCAACGTAACACCGACACTCCTCTTCCCCTGCGGCCCCACCGATGCCGTACCAAGCGCCACGGCCGCGTTTGGTCGCGGAGGATAGGGCGAGCGGCAACGACACACCGACACTCCTCTTCCCCCGCGACCCCTACCACGGCTGTGATGGTAGGTCGGGGTCATCGTCACCCCCCTTCCCCCACAGCCAGGCCATTCCCTCCAGGAATGGCCTCCGCCGGGCCCGGGGTGGCCTAAGCCTCAACCCGGGCAATGGGTTCCTCTTAGCTTCCCTGCGGCCGAGGCAACCGCAGGTACTGAGCCCCCCCATCGCGACAAGATGGGAACCACATCGGGGGGGGGGGGGGGGGGGGGGGGGTTCGCTACCTAATACAACCTCTAACTAACCTATAACAACCTTTTTTGTGTAATAACAAACTTGTTAAAATGCCATAAAAATCTTTAACTTATTTATGTGAATAAATAATTATTATTTATTATTTATATTAATATAGGTTAATATAGGACCTATATTAATGTATGGGTGTGAGGCGTGGACGCTAACCTTAAAAGAGGAAAGAAGGCTTCTTGTGGCGGAAAGAAAGGTGTTTCGCAAGATCCTGGGGCCAGCAAGAGGAGAAGATGGTGTATGGAGGATACAAACCAATGCCGAAATAGAAGACCTAGTGAGAGAGCCTAACATCATGGGCGAAGTTAAAGCGCACCGTCTTCGCTGGCTCGGACACGTCGAAAGAATAGACGAGGATCGAGAGGTGAAGAGAGCTTACCTGGGCCGGCCAACCGGTCGGAGGCCGGTGGGCCATCCCAGGTATCGCTGGAGAGACGTAGGTAGTGATGGCGGACCTGCGCGAGCTACAAGTTGGCGACAACTGGAAAAAGATAGCACAGGACCGAGAACGCTGGCGTGCTCTTGTGCTGGAGGCCAAGACTCACCTTGGGTCGCTGAGCCAGGATAGTAAGTAAGTATTTATTATTTATCATATCATCTTTGGTAGAGGCCTATGTTCAGCAATGGAAGATGATGATGATGATGTTAATTTATCATACGGAGTGTGCCTGATCTAACGTAAGACTTCTATTAACTCTAGAATACTATAGAGAAATACAAACCTATACGGATAACGCTAATGTTCTCAGGTAAAAGTTGTCCAATTACATGTCCTAAACGCGCCATTAAAATAGTTTCAGTTATTCCGCTACACCATAACCGAAACGAATCGGATAACTTCGTTACGCTTTACTTTGAAATTGCGAAATTCCTCGAAATTCGGCGCCATTTTGTAGTTTTAAACCAGTTTTAAATTTGTTTATTCTCCGACCGAGTCCATTTAAACTGACACTTGAATGAGTTTATTAAGAATTCAAATGTTTGAAGAAACTGTTTTGAATTTCAGATGATGTACAAAATATACTTACTCACCGTATTTTTGTTCAGAATTACAAGTTTATTTGTAAGGCAAATTAAAAACCCCGATATTCAAGCATTGTACAAATTCCAGGAACTTCTTCCGAATGAAAACCAACAATGGATACTGTTTTATTATTTCGGTTGCTTTGCTAGCCTACTGATACAGATATTTGGTTCGAACTGCACAAATATTACAAAAATACCTATATCAAGTTCTATCTTTGTACAGCGCCACCTATTTTAATATAGAGCAACTAATGCCGTTTATACAAGCATTCACTTTTGAAGGGCTTAATCGATTTTCATCAAGCATATCTAAAGATGGGCCTGGTACTGTTTTTTCTATTTGCTTTGGAAAGCAGAAACATGTGTAATGACATGTTTCTGCTTTCCAAAGCAAATAGAAAACATGCGCTGCGCGGGGCGAGAGGGGAAGGGATTCTTTTTTAATTATTATAGGGATCTGGGTACGAGTCCTTTAGAGCCTATCTCTATTATCTGCAATTAGTAAAACGCAGAACACATCTTCTAGTTCTTCGTCAGGCAGAAATGATGATAACAGTAATAAAAAATAAATATAATTAGGTATCTTAAGTGTCATTTTTGAAACGCGGAGTCACCTAAACCAATGGTCTTTCCATACAAAAACCCGTTCTTTTAGCGCGCGTTTGAAAAGTAGCACATCAAGATGAGGTTAACCATAAAGAATATAAACACAAACGTTAAAAAATGTTTCATTCAAAACAGAAATTATTCGCAGGAGACGGTTTGTGTATGAAAGATAATATTTTAGTTTCATGTGTTTTGTGTAATGTTTCGATAAATCTGTCGCAGGAGACACGCCTTAAAAACTATTGCATAGAAACTTGCTTTCACTTAAAAAAACCGCTGCGAAATCGGTCCACCCGTTCGAGAGCTACGATGCCACAGATAGACAGAATTGGCGTCAAACTTGTAACATCCCTCTTTTTGCCTCGAGGGTTGAAAATAATACATATGACGCAACAACGATATGCGTAGCTTGCATATAGTTAGACAGATAGATAATATATTTATTAAATAAAAGGCCAAATAATATACTATACATTGTACACGAGTATTGAGTAAAGCACATAATGGTTAAATAAAATCTAGTATATCTATTATTAATACTAGTAGTAAATTGAGCCCAAAGGGCGCGGGTGACTTTGAGCAATAAACCGTTAATATATTATTTTTATGCACGCTTAAACACACTTTCAATACATGAAAGCAAAAATTTTTATTACTTATTGTATATACATACATACATACATACTATCACGTCTTTATCCCTAATGGGGCAGACAGAGCATTTTGGGTCTTGCGGTTCTATGCTGAGCCCAGGGCCGCAAGACCCAAAAGCCACTTTTAGCGTCATGGTGGGCGAGAAGATGGAAAAGCAATCAATATAGTGATGGGTTGCTAGCCGCATCGCCTGTTAACATGATTTGCATTTTTGCCCATTCCCTCGATCGGCTTTTACGATCTGCGTGGGAAGAGAAGCAGCTGGCACATTCTACGTTTTTTATTTCTCCCAGACCAGCATGGGAGAAATAAAAAACGTATACTTATTGTATATGATTGGATTAAATTTTAGCGAATATCATAGTCTTTACAGCCACCTAATACCTGACTCGGTACTTGATTGACCTGTTTTTCTAATATTGATTATCGCCTACTAGCAATTTCTGGATAAATTCTATGTCAAACACTATACATGGATATTCTTGCGTCCTGCTAAAGGACATAGTATAGTTCATCACAAATTTCATCAAAATCGGTTTCGTGGTTGAAGCATGAAGTGGTAATCATCAGATAGACGGATAGACAAAGTTATTAAATAAATACATATATAGGGACAAATTACACTGATTGAGCTAGCCCCAAAGTAAGTTCGAGACTTGTGTTATGGGATACTAACTCAACGATACTATATTTTATAACAAATACATTTATAGATAAACATCCAAGACCCAGGACTTATTCTCGCATATATATAATATCCTTTTTTAGGGTTCCGTAGTAAACAAGGAACCCTTATAGTTTCGCCATGTCTGTCTGTCTGTCTGTCCGTCCACGGTCCTACAGAGAAACTATAAGAACTAGAAGGCTATAATTTGGCATGGATATGTATATTACTTATGGTCGTAAAATAAAATTTTTTCACGGTAGCTGCCATACAAGTAAAGACGTAGTCAATATTTTTTTTCTCGACAAACACATTGAGTGGGGTATCGTTGAATAGGTCTTTCAAAAATATTGTTAGCTTGTGAACACTATTTTTCGATTTAGGGATCCGTTTCTGAAATATTTGGGTTCAAAGTTCAAATTTTTTTTGAGTTGAGTCAAGTGTCCCCCCCCCCTCTATCCGCTAAACAAAATTATAGTATATATAATGTAGTTTGAAGGAAAACTATCAGAGCCAAGTAGGGTATACAAATTAAAAAGTTATAGGCGATCAACTTATAAAATGTACTTGAAAAAAGACATTTTCATACAAATTCAATAGATATTAGTTTTAAGACGTTTTTAGTGGCAAGAACTCAAACTTGGCATTCGCAACTACGGAACCCTACACTGCGCGTGGCCCGACACGCACTTGGCCAATTATTTTATTATTAAGTATAATAATAACAGTACAATGATTCAGTCCATAACTTTTTGCAACTTTTTCCAATAAATGTATTTCGAAATTATAAAAGGACATTAATTATTTCAGCAATAACGTCCACTGCTGGACATAGGGCTCTCCCAAATATTTCCAAAATGACCGATCTAGAGCGGCTTGCATTCAGCGCCTTTTATATTAAAAGGACATTAAATATTATTATGAAGGAAGTAAGGATACGGATTTGCAACATGATATTAAGTACTGCAGCCAATCCACAGTAAACATATTCAAAAGAACTCTCTACAGTTAAAACATCATTAAGTATTCAAATAAAAAATTGTGTGTTTTGCAAATGAATCTCAAGTACTTCTGAATTAATATATTCAGCAGTTTGTTTCAAACTTTTAAGTGTACTTATTTAGTTAAATACGAGTAAGAAACATTTTGATCAAGTTAAATATTTATTTGTAGGCAACTAGGTTTATGTATTTAGGGGACGGTTAAACTCCTAAAAACCATGAGTACTGAAAATGAGTTTCTTTCGGCGTTTTTTCTCATCTGTGGTCATTGAGAAGCGATGGTATCGGTTTTCTTAGCTTTTCTTTGAAAAATAAATAAACTTTAAGATACACTACTGTATATAATTTTTATTTTTAACGTGATGTAAATTTATACTTATTGAAGTGTTAAAGTGCCTGTAAAGGTACTTTTACACTTCAATAATTTAATTATTGAATAAAAATTTGAATTTTGAATTCTTTAAATTAAGAGTAGAAAGTACACGGTTTGTCACTACCCTAGGCTTTCCTTTCCATGCTGGTCTGTGAGAAACAAATAAACCTTTGGATGTACCTAAAGCTCTCTTCCCGCGCTGTAAAAGCTGACCAAGTAAATAGGCGAGAGTCTGAATAATGTTAGGCCATGTGGTTAGCAACTCATCATTCTATTTTGAATAGTTTTTCCCAGGTATTTTGGCCTATCATCAAGTTAAACTGTAGAACTAGATTTATTTTTAGTGAAATGACCACACTAGACGAGTACGACTAATAATACGATACTGTTCCAAAAGAGAGTTCCCTTAAAAGAGCAAAAAAGTTAGCAATCAGTTTGACAATGTCACAAGTTTTGATACAAAATGGAAAGTGGGCCTGGCTCGATCATCCTCTCATGACAATTGAAATAAAAACTGTGTTACTTATAATTTATTTTACCTTGGAAAGATAGTGTCTCGTGCTGCTTTCGTGTAGTACAAATATCAACCTTTTATGATCACATAAAAATATTTCATTCCTGGTCACACTTTACATACAACTCTAAGGCTATCTTCTTCCTTTAAACCACAGAAATATAAAGGGAAGCAGATTAAACATTATTGTATAATAGAAATAATATCGCGTGGCATTAATTTACACTTAAGCTACTCGTACGTACGTACGTACGTACGGCGGCCACGCCAGCGTGGCTAATCAGTGCGGCAGAAAAGGTAAGCGTTACGCGATAGAAATAGAACGTCTAGGTGAATATAACTGTAGTGTTGTGCGATCTGAATTGAACTTAATTGTGTCGTAGCGAGAGTCGCTATTCCTTAAATTGATTTTTCGGAGTGATTCTTCTGTACCAAGTACTATTATGTATTCTGTGCCCTTACCCCTCGTTAGATAGCCTTCATCACCTATAACTTGATTAATTGAATGTAAGTGGAAACACAATGGCTGTCACTCGCTCGCATAATGTAATCACCTTGAAATGTGGACAATAGGCCCTCTAAGTCGACAGAAATCACGCCAGACAAAGGGTCCACAGCAATATACCTGATATATTTGCCGCGTGGTTTCCGGCAGAGTAGGACTGTGGCGACCTCTACGCTACTACGAGGAACTAAAAACAACAAACAACAATGAACCATAGTTCACAAGAATCATACGAAATGGCGCTAGCAGAATCTACATCTCGATCTCAGAGTTCTGGTTGTAACTGACTATATGGAATACAATCTCCGACGATACACCATCCCCAGGCGCAACACCATGCCTGGCGCTAAGATCTTCCCTTTGTAACGCTCGAACATATCACCTCGTTCCCGCTACAGGGACCACTTCAAGTCTTCCCATGGATGTCGTAGATGGCGACTTAGAAACTACGAGCTAAACAAAGCTTATAACATCAATGCGACCTCTCCACTCATACATATGAGAGGGTAATCAAATGTTTATATTAAATAATTTGAAGGGTTATCTAGTACTTGGTCTAGACACAATTTGAAATAATATCTTCGTTTTCTTTCAAATGATTTATTTCAAATGGACCCCGGAAAATTAATGTATGGCCATAACCCTAGTTGACTGGAAGAAAATGCACTTAGCATTTATTCCGTCATTTGTTAAAAGTATTATTATTTGTACTTTGAAACTATAAAGTTTGATAAAATAATATAAATAAATCATCCTGATTAATCGAGTGGTAACTGCAACAATGGCTGTCACTCACTTGCATAATGTAATCACCTTGAAACGGAGACAATAGCCCGCTAAGTCGACGGGAATCACGCCCCGTCGGACAATGGATACTGTCCACAGCAATATATGACGTCAAACACAATATAATTATAAAAACTATTTTATGGGTAGATTCGGTCTGTGATACTGAACAACTTTTCCTAAGGACCATCGACCAGGACACCGATATATGAAAAATGATTTATGACCATCAGCTGATCCAAGTTTGTATGGAAAGCAAATTTTTGTTTCATGAATATTTCAATTTATGTTTGTTGGGGAAAGTTGATCAGTATTATGGAGTGAACATACCCTTAAGATAGTTTTAGTATACAGGCGCGGTTTCCAAAAACCCTAGATTTTGCACACTAATTTGATACTTTTCTTCGAATTTAGTAACTATTTTGTTGGTTTTATATTTTTTGACGTTATATCGTTACATGTGATCATGATTTATTATGTCCTTAAGAGTCCCCTTACCCTCGACTTTTCCATACAAACGTAGTCTACGTTTAATTTTGAAACCACATGTCAGTTCCGGTTATTTTAAAGAAATTGCAATTATCAAGGGTAATAACTGGTTTCCTATACTAAAATTATGAACTGGAAAGAGAATATAACGATTTAGAAGTTTCCCATACTGATGGTCAAAAATGATATAACACACTATATTCTATTTCAAGTTCATATTTTTACCGTCGGAAACCAGTTATTATCCTAGATACTTGCAATATCTTTGAAATTAAAATTTTTTGCCGAAATCGGGCATGTCGTTTCGAAATAAAACGTAGACTACGTTTGTATGGATACTTGTATTTTGGTCTAGGGTAAGGGGACTCTTAAGAATGACACATGATTTACCAGTCAGCTTGTGTTTTAAAGAAAACGTAAACATAATAAAACATAGAGTAAAAAAATCTAGGTCTATGGTCTCGGCAGTCATAATGAGTTGCGTCAAAGTCTTCACGTTAGATGCCAAGATATCCATTGTTAAATATTACAAGCTGCCTAATGAGGCAGTTCGATATATCATCATCAGGTCTTTTTAGTCTTCTCTGCAAGAGCATGACCCTCTTTTTACTACTAAAACCATTATTTAGATTTGGCCTCTAGGTTGACCACTATTACACTCTCCACGCTAGACAGACGGGTTGGAGAGGTCTCATTGATGTTTATGAGCTTCGTTTAGCTTGTATTTCCTAAGTCGCCTTCTACGACATCCACGGGAAGAATTGGAAAGGTCCCCATTTGATTCTACTCTGCCGGAAACCACACGGCTAGTTCGATATATCTTCTTCTTCTTATATTTAAGAGCTGGGCTCTTGTCGGTGGAGTGCTTTCCATGTCTCTCTTCCTTCCGCTAAGTTCTTAACCTCTTTATATGTTTTCACGTTTAATTTTTCTTTTATTTGGTCTATAAATTTTCTTCTGGGTTTTCCTACTCCTCTCTTTCCTTCTATTTATCCTTCCATTATTGTTTTAAAGAACGCACCGTGGCGTAGTAGATGACCGAACATTTTCCCCTATTCTATTTTCGATTGTTATTTAGTTCGATATATATTAGCCTTAAAATAGTTTCAGTATATTAAGACCATGTTTAGGTCTCAAAAAACACTATTTGCTGGTGGACTGTACTCACTGTCAAGTCAGATTACGCGGTCCGACAAGCAGACTGACAGGACTGACCCAGTCACCTGTTTTGGCCACGTCGAGTTGTGTTAGTTACGAACTAGGTATTTATTTATTTACTAGCCAAATTCCACGACTTTATTCGCGTGGATTTGATGTCTGCTTGACCGTGATCCGTGCTTCGGAGGTCATGTTAAGCTGACGGTCCCGGTCACTGTCTTGACATTGGTCGTTACAATACAAAACCATGTCAGAGGCCTTTAGGGCGGTTTAAAACTCTGACACTAGTGTTAGTCACTAACACACACGATAAGAAGAAGACTGTTTTATAATAATGTGATTTAAATCTATTGTACACAGTAAAAAATCGTACAAGTGGCGGATCTAGTGCCATAGGGCATTCTTTCCCGGTCAACCATAGGACTAAGCAGAAAAATGTGTGGCTGGCGTGATAATATTCGAAAAAGTGCTTGTCAGTGAAATATTTTTCCATTTTTTCCTATTTTCGGCGTATAAATGTGCTTATATTTTTTTGCACACTTCATGGACTTTGACTGTAAATTTTATAATGACACTATATTAAAAACAATCAAAATAAAATGGCGGATTTTTGGAAAACTTTCATGCAGTCGGTACTTGGTATCAATTTCATTTTTTGTGTTATTTTCAGCTGCAATTTTCACACACAAAAAATAACTATTATATGCATAAAAAAACCTATTCCCTAAATTAGTTATATAAATATAACGTTACTATTTTTTTTCTATCAATTGCACAAAAAGCACTCTTGTTCTGTACTCTTTAAATTGATGGCATTCTCACTATATATGTCACAGATTTAGAAGATGGCAAATTATTTAATGAATATGAAGGGAAAACAATACGGGGTTAATTAAAATCCCTTATCCTTTAACATTATTTGTGTTCAGTACCCAATCTTAATTTTGCAGATTTTAATACCAATTCTAAATATGGGTGTCATAAGTCCCCAAGGCTTAAGATCAAAGTTGCTCTCAAACACGCCAAGCGTGTGATTAACTTATAAAGAGTTAATTTTATGCCGAAAGTCTCCAAATTTCATGGGCGTATATAAGAAAGTAAGGGGATCTAGGGTTTTTTTTTTCTAAACGCTCATGTTTCTTTAAAATATAACAAATATTATCACATGCGAAGAATGAACTAAGTACGAACGAAGATGAAGAATAACGAAGAAGGAACTAACATGGCTCAATGTTGTTAATGAAGACCTTAGTACAAGTAAAATCAAGTGAACTTTATGAATAGACAAGACCAAAGATAGGATAATAATGATGATAATGTTAAAACTAAAACAACAACATTACTTTTTTTTCTAAAATTTACGATTTGCCCAAAAGTATACAGATATCTGCTTAGGATTTTCTTTTATTGATAAATACATTTTGCCACTAATCATATAAAAATCCCAAACAAAAAGTTCTCTACTCAACGTGCATGAAAGGTACTTTTAATACAAAACGAAAAGATCATAACTGGTTTATTTATTTAACCAATAACGTTGCAATTCAGTAATTTGATATACTTTACTAAAAATTACCACCCACTAATAAAGTCAAAGTCAAAAGTCACAAATATATTTACTCTCAAACGATTAAATCTGAATTAGAATTTGTCCCTCCCTTTGGGAGCTATATTTATGTCCGTTCTTAATTTATATTATTTGGGCTAATCCCGTGGCCTATTAAGACGTTTTCATTAAGATAGGAATTTTCAGTACTTAGAGGAAACTCTTTAGAAATTAATCAAGGCTAAAGATTGTCTTGTTTTTTTTAGTTATCAGATAAAATGAAATGAAATGAATCGAACCAAGGGCTATACGAGATCAATATAATGGAATTAAAATAACAGTAAAAGAAAAAGAAAAATTTGGCATTTCCAAACTAAAATTTGACGAAACCTGTCAACTGACAAAAGTTGATTAAATCCGACGTCACTGTCCTGCCATTTAAAAAATATGGAACAACATATTTTTAAAATCCTTCATAATAACTTATTGTAAACCTAACGACTTTTCAATGTACGAAAAACGTGACTAGAAACAGTTTCTTGAAGAAAATCTGTGGGTCAAACTTTAATACTAAAAGTGTTTTCTAAGTAACATTAAAGATTTAACACTACGAGACTGAAACTTGGACACCGCAAAGACGGACGTAAGCGGATGAAACAAAAATGATACTGGAGTGCAGTTGTTGAATTGAGGAGCTCACTGGCTTTATGAGAGAACTATTAGCGCTTTTGCATGTTAAGCAATCCTAGGAACGATCGCCCATAGATTTAGAAGGTAAAAGATGGATATATAGAGTATTGTAAAATGTGACTAGAAATGAAATATTTCTGTGTAACTTTTTACGGGTTGTATTTGTACCTACTACACAAACTATGGGTAAAGCAGTACGATACCATCTTTCCAGTATAAGATAACTTATAAATTAACACAGTTTACAATTTGGAAAATCAAATTTTCGTAGGACGATGTTCGAGCCAGAGTGACAATGGGTGACATGTTTTGTATGAAAACATGTCTCATTGTCAAATTGATGCTATCTCTTTTGCTCTTATGAAGATGACACTTATCATATTATCTGGCGCACTCGGGTAGTGTGGTCTTTTTACGCAGTGAAAAATTCTACTTCTACGCGATCGCTAATCGCATCGGTGACAACCAGAAGCTTTAAATAATACCTCGAGCTTGATCTACGGAAGGCACTTTAAGCCGTTGGTCCCGTCTATTATCATTATATAACAGTTATCAATCTATATCAGATGCTTAAAGGCAACATAAAATACAATATATTGTTTTTGTTGAGAATATAAATAAGAACAAAAAAAAGGCAAACTAAACCTAAACTACTGGCCACATATAAATATTTATAAAACGGGACACGAAGTAGAGGGAGGTAAGTAAGAAAGGTTTAATTAAGAAAGAAAGGAAATTCATTAAGAAAGAAAAGAAAGGCTTCATCAAAATTCAACAATAATTGTTATAACCTACCTAAATTTTCCGCGGTCCAGTGCTAACCATTTGAAATATGATATTCAAAGATAGAGCTCCAGGAATTTTACGTTTCTTCCAAACTTTTAAGTTCTTTCAAAAAGCAGACAATATAGTTTAAAACATGTACCTAAGTTCTTTTAAACGAGTTTCTTCTTTTGTAGTCTGATGCTTTAGCATCTTTTATAGATAGATAGGTACTAAAAAGAACTCAAAGAATGCCAACAGGATTCTTTGTTCCGCTGTTTGTTTATCGACTTTTTATTTGAATCGTGTTTTAATCATGGACGTGTTCTTTCCGGCAGTCTAATAGGGCCACTCCAAGTCCTCCCGTGGATGTCGTAGAAGGCGCCTTAGGAAATATAAGCTAAACTAAGCATAAAAACATCAATTGAGACCTCTTCAAACCGTCTGGCCAGAGAGGAGAGTGTAGGCCAAAATCATCTAACTGCTCTGGCCAAGTATGACTCTTGTAGGATAGAGAGCGTCGTTCTCCTACAGTGGAGACAAAAAGACCTGGTGATAAGGTAAACATCATCTGGGGACTATGTTTAGTTATCTCTAGGTACATAATAATAGTAATAATATAGGTTTTATGTAATAAAGTTTTTATTTCTTATCATGTAAGATAAAGTTTTCCTTTCTCATCATGTAAAGGTTAAAAATGTAAGGGCTGCCTGCATTTTCCGGTGCTGCCCCCATTTAAAATAAGTCGTGTAAAAGGAAACGGAGATATAATTTAAAATTGTGTTCAACCAAGTCCTAAATAACCCTTCAAACTATTTTTTGACCTACTGTTTACAATTTAAAGTGAGAACGTAAAGCTTTTTTTGGCACACTTGCAAAAAACGGCCACTTTTAGCTCGGGCTTGGTAAAGACGCAATTTTTAATGATACCTCCGTTTCCTTTCAAACGGTTTATTCTAAATGTGGGCAGCACTGTTCCCCGGAAAATTTACGTATAACTCACATATAACATAATTCACATTTTCGTATATTTCCCTGGATTGCTTAGCTGTAATCGCCAATTATCTTAAGGCATTTTGCTTCGTAGACGAATTAAAGTCGAAGACAAAGATCAAAGAGGAATAAAAAAATTTTTTACGCCCACTCCTTATTTTTACAGGGCAGTTAAACTGAGTTTAATCCCTTTAACTGAGCAATCAGGTTACAAAGATTTTCATGCAATCTAATCCTCAAGTAATAGTTCCAAAGTGGGAGTGAAATTGTTAATTGATTGGCGAAGCCTCTGGATTAGACTGAATTCGATTATGTCGGTCAATAGGCCAAAGTTTCGGGCCAAATTAATTTATTTAGGCCATGAACAATTTAGGAGATTATGACGCTTCGCAAACATACCCTTAGTGGGATTGGGTTTTGGTGTACATTTAAGATATGTTTGGTTTATTATTAATCACTGGCCCAATTTTTGGAGCATGTTCTGTCCATTTATTTATGTTTTTTACATAAAATTGTAATCCCTTTAAATCCTTTCCACCAGTCAACCTGCACACATGTGGTTTTGACATGCGAATATTTCGGATAAATGTGCAAAAACTCTAATAAAAACTGAGAACACTTACATAAAAATTAACCCTTTCATCGCGAGACTTTATATCCTATAAATACCTACAACTAAAAACGGATATGGATACATTAGTAATGAGTTTATCTGACAAACATTGTCGGGATCATGCCGCGAACGTCGATATTTCCGCCAAAAAATATGCTCGTTTGACACATAACTAACGTAACCATATCCAAATGGATATCTCTTTTAAAATGAAAAGACTTTGCAAACATACGTACATCTCTTTGTCATACCTACCCATCGCTTTACGTACATAATTGTTAACCTAACAAATAAAGTTGTCATGACACCAAAAGAGCTCTTTTATATGTATAACTTCTTTGTTTTCAACCAGAAAGTCATTTGTAAACACAGGGTGTTTTGCGATCTTGAGAGATATCACGTTATTTCTTTTTCTTTGTTCTTAAATAAACAGCAAGTACAGGAACACAACTCTAGAAAGCTTTTACAGTGCAACAGTCAAAGTATTTAATTACAGATATCTATCGATGCAAGTTTTTTCTTTTATTGGAATCCTGCTAGCTGTGTTGCAGTGAGGCACTCCAATTAATGAATTTTTTATTCAATACTTGGAATAAAAAATACTTTTTTTAATTTAGAGTTAGATTAATAGATAGATTATTAGATAAGGAAAATCACACTAATTGAGATAACTCTAAAGTAAGTTTAAACTTGGGATACTAAGTATTTCTTTGACGACATCTGTGATCTAATGGTCATCATGTCACGCTGTCACACCATAAGTCCCGAGGTTCGATCCCCGGCCTGGTCAGATGGAAAATGATCTTTTACAAATTTACCTGAGTCTGGGATATTTATCTATATCTGCATTTGTTATAAAATAGAGTATCGTTGAGTTACTGCATAACACAAGTCTCGTACTTACTTTGGCTAGCTAAATTTGTGTGGTTTGTTCATAAATATTTTATTTATCTTTCTAACTCAAACAGACTAGGCCTGGGAAAATTTGAAAATTTAATTTTTCAAATTACCCTGGGTGGGGATTAAACCCGGAACCTCCAGATTGGCGGACTAAAGTGTTGAGTATTACATCAAGGAGGTCGTCCGGCAGAGTAAGCTTTAATTGTGAATGACTTCTGGCTTCATTCATCATCAACATCATCATTTCGGCCGCATAACGTTTAATTCTGGACATAGGCCTCTCCCAAGGATTTCCAAAATTACCGATCTAGAGCAGCCTGCATCCAGCGTCATTATCGGAAACCGTAATATCGTTTAATTGTTTACTTTTTCATTCTTATCTACCGATTCTCTCAGTATGGACCAAAGCTATTCTTTTTTTTTACAAAATCCAGACGCCATCTCTGCTATAAATATATTAAACTGAAATTTTATGATCCAAAAACCCAGTACACCTTTTGCCAAATCGCATGCAGTTGACTATTGGCAGCCATCTTGGATTATGAAAATAAAAAAACACTTTCTTTTATAGCTGTTTCTGTTCCTTTGCAAATTGCAAAAAACCGACACTTTTTTCATGCCCTTATCAATCTATACTTTCTCTCTGGTCTTTGGATTTTGTCGGTCTAGGCTCTGTCTACCCCGTATTTATTGACCGAGCGAGCGAATCGAGTGAGGTCTCTAAATCGAGTTGGGGGCGAAAACACATTGTATGTATGTATGTATGTATGTATGTTTGTACCGCGATAGCAGCCGAACCGATGGTTTGATTTTGATGAAACTTGGTAGGCATGTAGGAAACATCAATAGAATTTTCAAGTTCGTTGGGCATCAAAATCGGTTCAGTAGTTTTTGAAATATTAATAAAAATGTCCGCGATTATGTAGCAAACGATACCATAGCGCGTTCTAACTTTGGATACCGCCATCTAGAGGGGTTATTTAGGAAACTGAATTGCGAAAAATAATCGCGAGGTCTAAGTTCGCGGCGAACTACTAGTAATAAAGGTAGTCAATGCGGCTGCCGTATCGCGAGGTCTCCGTCTGATTGTAGTTTACGTAGAAATAGAAAAACGTTCGTTTGGATCGTAACGATGCTGTGGATTTCACACCCACTACTATTGATTGCCAGTTTGCCCGCCAGGATGGAAATAGCCTTTTTCAAATTGTCCTGGGTCTTAGGTGTTTATCTATACCTTTATATGTATTTATTATAAAGAATAACATCGTAGAGTCAGTGTCCTATACCTAATACAAGTTTAAACTGACTGCCTCCGTGGTCCGGTGGTCTATGCGTTCGCGTTTTGATCCTGCGGTTCGAATCCTATTAGGAAGCATACTTTGTGAAAAGTGGTTTCCTGTATAGTTTAGGATATTGCAGGATTGAATCACCTGTTTACTAAAAAAGAAAGATGATTCCTTGTTTGTGGGTCCCGAAGGACCTCTAGCGTTTGCTCAAGCCTATTCAAGGATTGGTTTTGGATCACCTTTTGGATTGTGGAAATCAGACGGCAGTCGCTCTGTGTAAAAATCAGTAACCTCGTCAAATCACCTAGGTTAGGTAGTGGACCCCGGGCTCTGAAGCGTTAAGCTAAGTATGCAACCAGGGAATATACGCTCAAGTGACGATAATGATTACAAATTTAAACTTACTCTGGAACTTAATCAGTCTAATTTCTCTATTATCACAATAAATTGTCTTGTTGGCCGTGTGGTTTCCGGCAGAGTAGATTAGGGCCACTCCAAGTCTTTCCGTGGATGTCGTAGAAGTGGCGACTTAGGATATACAAGCTAAACAAAGCTTATAAACATCAATGAGACCTGTCCAACAGGTCTGTTCAGCGAAAAGAGTGTAGGCCAAATCCTCTGGCTGCTTTGGCTAAATATGGCACTAGTAAAGAGAGGGAGAGTTTACAGAGAGGGTCGTGCTCCTACAGTGGAGACTAAAAAGACCTGTTGATGATGAAGATGATGACTATAAATTGCGGCCCGCTAATTATTTAAAAACGTGTACAATTCTATTTTTTCAATTTTAAACAATTAATAAATGTATTAAACAGTAAACAATACGCATAAATCTAAAGGACTCACTCGAAGAGCGTTCCAACACGAAATGGCAAAATATGCCCACCGCGTCCGCTCGCCCTTTCGGGAGGCAGTTGTCATCAACTGCGTGCGTCGTACCACGCAAACGACAAAAGCGAAACAAGCGACGGCCGCCATACAGCTTGCGATAGTCGCTTGTCTGAGACGAATTATAATACGCATTTACATATGCATGCGTGTTCGTTATTCACCTCGACATTCGCCTTGCAATTCGCACGATTCGATTCGCGCAAATATGTAAATGCGGCATGAAAAAAATGTTAAAATATTCGTGGTAGGGGTCGATTTCACCTCTGCGGCGTCAAGCAGTAAACTGTCTCGATCACAAAACGAACACAGCAACGGTCGCTTCTAAACCTCTATTTATTGCGCTTCGTATTTGCTTTGACCGTCCGTGGCGAGAAAAGTATGACAAAGAGCAGATTCGTTTTTGCTATTGTAAAAGGAGATCGTTAAATAAATAAAAATAAATATAAAGGAACAAATTACACACATTAATCTAGCCCCAAAGTAAGTTCGAGACTTGTGTTATGGGATACTAACTTAACTATAATGTGTATGTTTATGTCATATTATAATCTAAGGTAAATATTATATGTAGGTATATATTATAATATTTTTTTGTAATATATAATATCATTTTTGTATATATATTTTTTTTTGCGCCGCATCAATTTATCTGTTTATCCCTATGTTTGACTGGGAGAGAACGCTCTTAGCGTTAAGTCCGCCAATTGTAAACAATTTCAATTGTGGATCAATAAAGTTTTAATAAATAAATTAAATAAACTATACTATTATAAGCTGAGCTTCATATTTTCTACCTGATGGCCACACCGTCTCTATAAATATCTTGGCTCGACCATAAGCGCTCTCTTTGCTGCTCGACCGCCGGACTGATAACATCTTGGTGAAATCTATCCTTGTATTTTCTTGTTTTGCAAGTCAGTAATATTTCGGTTAATTATTTGAAATTGTTTAGAATTGCTGTTTAGTTTATTTAATTGGTGTCAAATTACATTTTTAGATTATAATCTCAATTGTTCGTTGGTATTTGTGTTTTATTTTTATTAAATTCATGTAGGAGAGCTAAAATCAGAATTGGGATAAAAGTCGCATTTGCCCACTTAATTTCGTAATTTAAATTTATTACTGGCTTGCATAAGTATTTGTGTGTCTTCATATTTTTTTCGTGTGTGTGATTAAAATGGTGCGTACGAGATCGTCTACCCGCAAACAAAATTATAAAAGGCGTACATTGCGTAAATCACGGGATAGGAGTGTTAGTCCACTACGTGATAAGCGTGATCGGTGTTATCGGAAATCGCGAAGTGTGTCACGTAGTTCGAGTGGTCAGCGTTTTTGTGATCAAGCTGTTCGAAGTGTTTCTGGTAGTCGAGAACGCCATAGGATAGACTCGCGTGGCCGTGATAGAACGCGTAAATGTAATAGGGCATGCCGTAGCTCTCGTGATGGAGAAGACCGTCTATCACGTAGTGCTTCACGTATTAGGTCGCGACGTCGCCGTTGTGATGATAGATCAAGATCGCGTTTGTCTAACGTATCTCGTAAGTCGCACTTGCCTGCGGATAGACCGACTACTCCACCGTTACCGGTACATTTTGATCAACCGTAGGTATTTCGCTCTAGTGAAATTCAGGGTTCTGAGGCGTCCTCTCTTGCAAATGCTTTGATGCAGGCTATTAAAACTATGCAACCTGTAAATTCTCAACACTACTATGTGTCACATTTTGATCCTTTGTTGCACAGTATCGATGCATGGTGTGAGGAAGTGGATCGCGCCAGAAATACTAATGGGTGGAGTGATCATGAGTGCTTGTCGCGCGTTGCGTCGTGTCTTAAGGGAGATGCGAAGGTATGGTTGAGTGAATGGGTGACGAACGATAGAACATGGTCGAATTTTAAAAAGGAGTTTAAACCACTCTGCCCTAATAAATTGGACTACGCAAATATTTTATTTGACGCCATGAACGCGACTTCAGATAAATACTCAACGTACGCAGAATATGCTCGACGCACCTTGTTGCGTCTCAAAATAGTCCGAGGTATTAGTGATGAATTTCGAACTCTCATTGTCATCCGTGGTATAGATAATGCTCAAGTAAGAGCAGCTGCTGCTAATTCTAACTTAACCTCTGATGGTATTGTGTCGTTCTTGTCCATATACACGAAATCTGGCCGCGGGAAACACGATAGTAGTGCTCTAATTACACATAAAAAGCAGGCTACTCAGAAATCACGCATTGACACAAAATGTTTTAATTGTGGTCGTCATGGACATATTAGTCGCGAGTGTAAACAACCTAAGACTAAAACTACTTCAAACACACAGCAGCCTGGCGTTGGTACAGGCAGTGGTGCGGTTTCTTGTACTTTCTGCAAAAAGACGGGCCACGCCGTAGAAAACTGTTTCACGAAGGCTCGTTCGGAGAACCGTAATCCTCGTAATGTTAATCTTTGCTCTCATCCGGCAAATCTTCCAGTTAACAATGACATAGTTACTGCAGTAGTGAACGGTATACCAGTTGACGTCTTGATTGATAGCGGTGCTCTGGGCGTGTCTCTTATTTCCTCTAAAGTACTTAGATATGTTCCATGTCAACCTAAGCCAAGGCGTTGTGTGTTGAAGGGTATTAGTGACAGAGAAATCGTTGCTACCTCTTATGTCACTCTTACGGTAGAATTTTGCGACATAACCATTGAAGTGGACTTAGTAGTGGTTCCATCATCTTATATGAACTGGCCGATTATAATAGGCACTGATGTACTTAACAGAGATGGAATAACCTATGTACGAACAAAAGATAGGCAGTATCTTACTCACTCAACAAAACCTTGCATTAGTGTAAGTTCTGTACGGTCCAATAACGAGCTGAAAGTCAATACTCCCCTTCTGGGTGAAGAGTTGAAGGCACTTATGTCTGTTGTACACGAATTTGCGGATTTTTTAATTGCTGGTACAGCATAAAAATGCCTTATGGATTAGCAAACTCGCCAATTGTCTATCAGAGAATTATTAATGACACCCTACGCGACCACATTAATAAAGGGAACGTACTAGTTTCTGTGTCTGAAGGAATTGACCTGTTGCGCAGAGTGCTGGCTACTTTGACTCAACCTGGCTTCTCTATTAATCTTCGTAAATGTTTGTTTCTCGTGACTCAAGTAGAGTATTTAGGTAGGATGATAAGTCGAGGTCAGGTTAGACCGAGTCCTCGAAAAGTTGAAGCCCTAGTAAATACTTCTAAACCAGAAAATGTTAAACAAGTCCGTTAGTTTCTAGGTTTGGCTGGGTATTTTAGGCGGTATATAAAGGGTTATGCCAAAAAAACCGCTCCTATTGCTCACTTGACTCGCAAGAATGTAAGTTTTTATTGGTCAGTTGAATGTGAGGCTATTCGTCAAGAACTAATTAAAATACTGACGAACGAGCCAGTTCTTGCAATCTTCGATACTAATCTTTCGACTGAAATTCACACGGATGCGAGCAGCGCAGATTATGGAGCAATTCTCCTTCAAGTACACTCTAATGGAAAAAAACACGTAGTAGCGTACTTCAGCAAAGTCACTCAAGGAGCTGAGAGCAAGTATCATTCTTACGAGCTCGAGACGCTTGCAGTCGTCAAGGCTCTTCAAAACTTCCGCCATTACTTGATAGGCTTGAAATTCTTAGTCGTCACCGACTGCAACGCTCTCAAGGCGACAGAACGAAAGAAGGACCTCCTGCCCCGAGTAGCACGCTGGTGGGTATGCCTCCGAGACTTTGAGTTCACCGTTGAGTACAGAAAAGGAGTACTAATGCCTCATGCTGATTACTTGAGCCGTAATCCAACTGTCAACATTAATCAGGTTAGTAAGCCTCGTAATTGGGCTCAAATAGCTCAAGCTGCAGACAACGAGACTCAGGATTTCATCCAGAAGCTCCAAGATGGTTCACTCGATCCAAACCGATATGTGGTCCAAAATGATGTCTTGTTTTACAAGTACACACCAGTCGGTGAACCATCGCGGCTATTGTGCTACATTCCCAAGGGCCACCGACTTAGCCTTCTCAGTGTTTCATGATGAACACGAACATATTGGTTCTGAAAAGACTTTGGACCTGATATTAAAGCACTTCTGGTTTCCTGGACTTAAGCAATTTGTCAGTAAGTATGTGGCTCACTGTTTGGTGTGTATCTCAAAGAAGCGAGTCCCACGAGCGCCTCTACAAAATATCACGTCGTGGGAAAAACCAGATGTCCCGTTCAATACGGTACACCTGGATGCACTGGGACCTCTCCCAGCATGTGGGGGATATAAATTCGTACTTTTAATCGTGGATGCTTTTTCCAAATTCTCTCTCCTCTATCCAATGTCCAGACAAGACGCTGCTGAGCTGAAACACGTCGTTACGCAAGCTGTCTCGTTGTTTGGTGTGCCATTACTTATGGTTACAGACAAGGGACGCATGTTCGAGTCTACGGAATTCGTAAAATGGATAAACGACCTGGGTTGTGAACTTCACTACATAACCCCGGAGATGCACCATGCCAATGGTCAAGTTGCGAGGTATGTGAGGACTGTTCTTAATATGTTGCGCATACAGGTGAATCATAAAAATGCATCTTGGCCGGAAACTTTGTGGAAGCTGCAACTGGTGCTGAACATCACGAAACAAAAAAACAACACAAGTCTCTCCATTGTCCTTACTCATAGGAATAGAAGCAACTACTCCTGTCATTCGTTCATTGGTACGCGATGTAGCCGTTGAAGGTTCAGCGCCTAAAAGAGAAGCATTGCGTGAAATTACAAGAAGCCGATCGCGTCGGTTGTTGAAGGACAATCAGACCAAGCAAGACGATTATGTTAATCGACACCGGCACCAGCCTCGATCTTTTAATATCGACGATCGTGTGTTCGTCGTTAAGTTTTCTCAGTCGACAGGGAAATTAGACTCCGGCATGCGCGGGCCATACAGAGTGGTCAAGGTGCTGCCAAGTGGACGCTATGAGCTTCGCTTGCTGAGCGGTGGCTATGGCAAGACAACGCAGGCTGCGGCACAGTACATGGTGCCGTGGCGAGGCGAGTGGTGCCCGGAGACGTGTGCTGCATTTTTTGACAGTAAGTGGTACCCTTTGACGTCCGTCGTCTCTAGGGTAAGGGTGCGGGTGCTAGTATCCCTAGTCACTCTGGCGTATGTCGCCCCTGGCGTTTGTCGCTGCACCCTGGCGTTTGTCGCAATATCGAGGCGAGTGTCGCCGCCGGTACTTGGTGGGCCCCAAGACCGCATAGGTGGGACGGAGTGAACACCTATGGCCTGTAACGTACGTCGTCAGGCAGGATGCGTTCGTCGCATCCGTCCGTCAAAGTCGAAGATAGCTATCGCGTGGAGCTGGTAGGGGAAAATACCCTTACAGTTATTTTAAAGGCCTTTGGTTTGTATTTTAAATGACGTCTCAAAAATATTTTAAAGGGATGAATAAAAGGTTAAAATTACGAAACTAATAAAAACTTTTGCGTGATACATTGTGTAATAGATTTATTTGACGATGGATAAATTAAGTGAATGTATTTGAGTGATGAATAATGAACGTGTAAGGACGAATGCATTTACTAAGTTCATCTGAATTGTTTTTAATAAAGTTTGTTTTCAGATGAGGAAGACGAGGACAAAGATGAGTCCCCCACAGCATCTACGTCCATGCGTTCACTGGACAATGATTTGGAGGCTGATATACCACCAACGAATGAAGTTCAGCCTGGTAGCTGCACTAATAATGGAAACTCACATGACGAGGACGACATGCGATCAGGAGAGGCCGTATAAGCTGAGCTTCATATTTTCTACCTGATGGCCACACCGTCTCTATAAATATCTTGGCTCGACCATAAGCGCTCTCTTTGCTGCTCGACCGCCGGACTGATAACATCTTGGTGAAATCTATCCTTGTATTTTCTTGTTTTGCAAGTCAGTAATATTTCGGTTAATTATTTGAAATTGTTTAGAATTGCTGTTTAGTTTATTTAATTGGTGTCAAATTACATTTTTAGATTATAATCTCAATTGTTCGTTGGTATTTGTGTTTTATTTTTATTAAATTCATGTAGGAGAGCTAAAACTATATTTTATAACAAATACGTATAAAGATAAACATCCAAGACTCAGGACAATTGGAAAAGGATATTTTCCAACTTGCCCTGATCGGGCATCGAACCCGGAACTTCTAGATGGCGGACTAGCATGGTGACCATTACGCTACGGAGGTCGACACGGGTTGTACCGTTCGGAATGAATATGCAGAAATAATCTTAGGTGTACATAATTACTTTTATTAGGTTAGGTAGTGGACTCCTTGCTCTGGAGGGTTACCGCTGAGGATGCAACCGGGAATACGTAATAAATGATGATGATGTTTAATATTTTATAAATTAATACAAAATAAATTTAGTGCGCAGTAAGCGCACTAAATTTCACGAAAATCGGTTAAAAAATACGACTTGCGAAAAATAACCAGACAGCAATAGACGTACGAATGAAAGAAAAAATATTTCTTTTTTGTATAGTTAGGATTATATACTATCTTGCCAAACGTAAAAATTCTCATAATAAAATAATTCCTACAAATTGTGTCATTGGATTTCCTCCAATAGATGCCGAGCCAAAATCTTCAGTCTCAAAGCAACGAAGGCACAGAATAGACAACAAGTTCAATGCTCTTATACCTAAGTTTTTTAAAAACGAGCGCAATAAATATTAGTAACGTTCAGGCCCAACGCAGACGACAGACTATCCGTGACGCACTTTTTAGTCTGTGATGACGCGCAAAAAGTCCGGCGCGCATCGTGTGCGTTACTGCGTATGATTTCATAGGTTCTATTTTCACAGACTAAAAAGTGAGCACGGATTAATCTGTCGTCTGCGTTGGGCCTAAATTCTGAGGCTTACAATAAGTAGTGGACTCGTATAGATTTGTCCCAGAAGTTCCCTTAGAGCAATCAAAGGACCTACACCAACCTTTGATTTTATAGCCACAGAATACATAATAGTACAAATACAGAAGATTCACTCCGAAAAATCAATTAAACGAATAGCGACTCTCGCTACGATACAATTAAGTTCAATTCAGATCGCACATCGCTAATAACCTACAGTTATATTCACCTAGACGTTCTATCTCTTTCCGTCTCTTTCTATCGCGTAACGCTTACCTTTTCTGCCGCACTGATTAGCCACGCTGGCTTGGCCGCCGTACGTACTTTTATTGTACTTGCGATTTTAATACCAACCGCGGAGTGAGACAGGCCTGGTAAGTATAGCTAGGTTTCGGTTTCGGTTCGGTTTTTAGGAATAAAGAAGTAAAAAAATAAAAATAGGTTGTAACTCTAAAGGACTAGTATCCAAAGCCTAGAACAGCCTATAAAAAAAGAAACTACCGGGTCATAGAACCATTACACAAGTTATTCATCTGTTCTACTTTCATTCCGAGCTCCAGGGAATCTGACTCAGGCAGTGTAAATCACAGTGACAATCACTTCACGCTCAGCTGCCTTCTTTCAGGATTTTAAGAATTCCAACATTCCATTCAATAGTCTGGAAACGTTAGCTTTTTCTGGCCGTTTAAACGTCCTTCTAGTCTAGTCTGGGAGTAAAAACGACTGAAAGGGATTCTTTCTGTAATAAGTCCATCTTTTGTAAGCTTATTAACCTCCAAAAAAGAGGAATATTAAATTAATGTAAAAGTTTCATCTATTATTAATCGAAAATCTAGTTAACCCTTCACCAAAACTGAAAATTATAAGGAACAGCTGAAATTTCCAAGTTAAATCGATTTATAACAATCACTGATGACAGCCTAAATTATGATAGATTGGGCGACCACAGATGATAATGCAATTTGAGGTTATGGACGATTGATAATAAGGATAATTTTTGATAAAGCCAAACGTTATATTCATAAATGGGCCTCTAAATAAAATAACTGCTAGTGACAAAACACAAAAAGATATTGGTACTTTTCTGTCGAGATTCAAGATTTTCTGTCCTTTAGTTCACCCGGGTTCTATCTTCTTCTTATCGTGTGTGTCAGTGACTAACACTAGTGTCAGAGTTTTTAAACCGCCTTAAAGGCCTCTGACATGGTTTTAGATAACGACCAATGTCAAAGACAGTGACCGGGGCCGACGGCTTAACGTGCCCTCCGAAGCACGGATCATCTTACTTATCAGACAATCAGGTGATCAGCTCACAAAGTCCTAACCAAACTAGGACAATAACATAAAGTCATTGCTCCCGCCGGGAATTGAACCCGCGACCTCCAGGTATGAGCCGAACGCTCTAACCACTACACCTTGGAGGCAGTTATCCGGGTTCTATTAGTCTCACCTATTTGTTTAATCCGCTGCTTTCTAACCATTTAAACTCTTTTTTAAACGTCAAAACAAACACATTCTATAGGTTTTGTATAAAATACAGACTAATGACATCATATTTTCTTGGAGTCAAATAGCCATAGATTTAGAAGGTATAAGATGGATATAGAGTATTGTAAAATGTGACCAGAAACGAAATATTTCTGTGTAATTTTTTATGGGTTGTATTTGTAACTACTACACTAACTATTGGTAAAGCAGTACGATACCATCTTTCCAGTGTAAGATAACTTACAAATTGACACAGTTTACAATTTGGAAAATCCAATTTTCGTGTAACGATGTTCGGCCCAGGGTGACAATGGGTGACATGTTTTGTATGAAAACTTGTCTCATTGTCAAATTGATCGCTATCTCTTTTGCTCTTATGAAGATGATACTTATCATATTATCTGTCACACCCAGCTAGTGTGGTCTTTTTACGTAGTAAAAAAATTCTATGTCTATGCAAATAGCGCTCTTAATATTAGTTTTTCTGGATTAATAAATCTAAAATGACGTTCAAAATGGATATGATCAATGACAAGTGACAGAAGTTTGTGATGTTTTAAGTTTGTGATAACAGTACCGAGTAACTTATTTTTAACGCAGGAAAGTTCTCTATTATTTTGTTAAATAGGGATATTTTCTCTTTAAACATGACGGCTTAAACAAAAACAAGGGTTGCAAAATTACACTGCTTTCCGTGTTCAAGTTCATTTCCTTGGGCGAATTCTATTTTTAGCTCTCGAGGAAAAGGGTTTTTATAAGTTTGACGTGTCTACGTGTCTATAGGTCTGTGTGGTTTAGTATATGTGTATCTATAAGTCTTTCTTCGGGATCGCGGCGAATAAAGTTAAGGGTCGATTTGGATTGATGTGATTACTTGCTGTGTTTGGTAGAAATCGGTTTAGCAGTTCACTAGTTATAAGGTATAAACGCTTGGTGAAGTCAGGGTGTTAAATTTACCTGGCAAATGAACTTGTTCTTCAGCTATTGAACACAGGAGTCAACATCATCATTATAAGGTCTTTTTGTTTCCACTGCAGGGGCACGACCCTCTCTGTACTACAACCATAGTTGACCAGAGCAGGCAGAGGACTTGGCCTACACTCTCCACGCTGGCCAGACGGGTTGGAAAGGTCCCATTGATGTTTATGGCTTTCTGTAGCTTGTATTTCCTAAGTCGCCTTTACGACATCCACGGGGGGAGTTAGAGTGGCCTTATTCTACCCTGTCGGAAACCACACGGCAATATAGAAGTGCACTTACTTAAATCCTTAATCCTGATACGAAAACAGAAAATACTAGAACATTTCCACTACAATGTAAACGCTGTAATGTCCCAACTAAATTGGCAACGAGTTAAACAAATTAAAAGTTTAAAATTGAACAAGTTGAAAGCTGTTACGGGTTCGCAAATGGTATATCGGTTACGGATGATAGGTTAATTAGCGTTTTAAATAGTGTAGTAATCCTGTGAATTAAAATTGCGGCTACACACAGATTAAATACGGACAAATTTAGATAAAATAAAATAAAATATATATATAACTAAAAAGTCAACACACCTTTTTCGACGATCTCCGTGGCTTAGTGGTCACCATGCTAGTCCACCACCCAGAGGTTCCCGGTTTGATACCCGGCCGGAGTTAGTATTCTGTAACACAAGTTTAAAATTACTTTGGGGCTAGTTAAATCAGTGTAATTTGTTCCTATTTATTTTTTACAAGTTGTGCCCCGTAGGCTTCGCTCCCCGTGGGAATTCCGGGATAAAAACTATCCTAGCCTTTCACTGGGTATCAAACTATATCCATATCAAATTTCATCTAAATAAGTTTAGTGGTTGAAGCGTGAAGTGATAAAAAAACAAACAAACAAGTATACAAACTCACTTTCACATTTATAATTAGTAGGATTAGCATTGTGTCTGTGGAATTTTACTACTTTCGTTAGTTAAAATCTTTATTGCACCAAAATATAAAGTTACAGAGTAATAGATACATAGAACAGATGTCAAAAGGCGGCCTTATCGCTACCGCAATATCTTCCAGGCAACCGAGGTACTTAAAAATGTTTGGCGAAAACAGGTGAGGTGCAAAGTTAATTTAGTAGAAATGATTCAATTGAAAATGCTCAATATACCGTGCGGTTTCCGGGAGAGTAGAATAGGAATACTCCAAGTCTTCCCGTGGATGTCTTAGAAGGCAATTTAGGAAATACAAGGCAAACAAAGCTTATAGACATCATGAGACCTCTCCATCTCCGTCTGGCAAGCGTGGAGAGTGTAGGCCGAATCCTCTGGCTGCTCTGACCAAATATAGCTCTAGTAGTGCAGAGAGGGTACACTCCAGAAGTGAAGACTTCAAAGACCTGATAATGATAATAATGATGATGAAAATGCTTAAAAAGATAAATAGTTCGCCATTCAGCACGGCCGTGTGTCCGTACAACGCTAAGCAACTAATTTGGTGCAGTTCAAAAGGCGTGTAATTGCCGGCACTGCATGATAATGAGCCGACAAACTAAAGTCGTTAGCATCTTGCGATATTGGCCTTAACGTTATACTGAACGCGTTTTCATTAGCCTACAAATACAAGAGTTTAGACGATATTGTTTTAAGCTTAGGAAGACTTGGTTACATACGTGGAAGGGATATACGAGTATGCGTAATTAATCTAACCATGGGCTATACCTAGTTCAATACAGTCTTCTCTTCTTTGTCTTTTTCCACTTTGAGTGGTTCACTGGATCACTATTAGTATAATGAAATTAAAATAACAATCAAAGAACAAAATCAAATCGAAATTTTCATACAAATTGCCCCGACGTCTGCACACTTTTGTAGGGAAACGCCGATTTTTTAGTTTTTCACTGTTTTTAAATGTCATTATACTTAGTGATCTAATAAAGATTCATATATTACGCATAAGCAAAATTACGTGGACTGTCGTTTTTTCAATACAAATTTACAGAAATATTAATTCCTAAAACATTAATAAAACATGTCGGCAGTAGCTGACTCTATACGTAAGTAACCCGTTCACTGAATAAAACAAATATTAATTCCGCTTGAGATTTCTGGTTGAATAAGAAATAACGATATTTCACAATAATATTGAATTGCTGAGAGTTGTTGAAGTACTTTTTTTTTAATATATACGTAAACAGACAAATAGAAAGCGCCCTACCAGGGTCTCATGTGCACTTTGTAAACTAAATTTAAGATTTACAATTGTATGTGCATGAAAACATGAAATAAATGAATTATGAATTATGAATTATAATGTGTCCACTTATGAGTACGTATTATCCTGAGGCCAACGGTATAGTAGAGCGCATCTGTATTTTTGATTGTCAAAGCTTATTTTAGAGTGTGATTATCGACACTGCATGATAATAAGCCTACAAAACTAAAGTCGCTAGCATCTTGTGATATTAGTCTTAACTTTATACTAAGCACGATTTCATTAGCCTGTTAATACAATTGTTTAGCTGTTATTCTAAGTTTAGAATACACGGTTAGGTACACATTTACGAGTACAGAAAATACAGAACATTTATTTTCAGTACAATTTACAGAAATTTCAGTCGATAAGTATTGAAATAGAGGCATACTAAATGGACTCCCATAATAAATTTAATCAACGGCTTATAGCGGAAAAGTAGATATAGAAAGTATTTTCATGAACAAGAATAAATAGAATCATAATTGCCCACTTGACACAAAGTACGCCTATGTGATTTAAATGATTTTATAAATACAAGGTAGTGCCAGACAGACAAAAAACCGGCCAAGTGCGAGTCGAACTCGTGTACGAACGAAGGGTTCCGTACCATTATCTAAAAAACACGTTGGTTGTCTGGGAGCCCTACTTAAATATGTATTTTATTTTAATTTATACATTTAATTTTAAATCGAATATACAACTGAATGATTCTGTGAATATTCCAAGTTTCTATCTGTTGCCAAACGGCAAAAAAATCGCGGTTGTTCTATAGGGATAGTTCATGATATATAGCCTGGTGACAGCCGGACAGATAGACAGACAGACTGCCAGACATACAGACGGACAGTGAAATCTCAGTAAAAGTGTTCCGTTTTTACCCTTTACCCTTTTGAGTACGGACCCCTAAAAACATTCAATAGTTTCAGTCTAGACAACCTTTTTAATTATCCGGCTATTAGAAACTAAACAAGCCTTTGCTCCACTAATTAAGAATCTAGATAATTATTAGCTCAGCCCGACAGTGACCTAGATTCGGACCTGAATATTCATGTGGCCAAAATACAGAGATTTTGATGTTCCTTCTGGGAATTTATACCGAAAATATAGTTTTACAAGTTTCTATTTCATTTTCAACTTGGGTATGTTTCAAAGCGGAGAAGAACAGACCTAAGATTTTACAGTATAAAAGTTACACTTGGTTTGTACACTGTACTGCTATTGTGTATTTTTATGTAGGTAACCAAAAGAAATCCATGCTGTCATTGAATTTTTACAAATGTATTAGTAGAGATTTTGTAATAAAGTAATACATAATTATTTATGCTAATTCTAATATTCTTAGTTTTACATATGTTATGTTTTTAATTATTGTACTAATTTGTTAACCCTTTCACCGCAAGCGTCGCATATATGCGACAAACATTGTCGGGCCCATTCCGTGAAGGTGGCAGACTTGCGACAAAAAAAAAATGCTCTTATGGCACATAACTTACGTATCCATATCCGTTTTTGGTTGTAGATAGGTATGTTAGATTTACCATGTCTCGCGCTGTGGGCACGACAACCGGTATAAAGTCTCGCGGTGAAAGGGTTAATTCATAAAGTTTCATCTTTGGATCTACATAGGTTCAGTAGTTGAAGTGTAAAGTGGTTACAAACAAAGAAATAAACAAACGTACTTTCACATTTATAATATTAGTAGGAAGTAGGATTAAGCAAAGAGCATTATTAACCCAATCTCAATACTAAGTGATTCCGTCAGCAAATACGATCTTCGAACTGTTAAGAGCTATGTGGTGACGATAGAATATTTAAAGGGAATTAGAACTAATATTATATACTGTTAATTGTTACATAAGATTAAATATTAATTGAATATAGTGATCTAGTAGTTACCAATTATCACTTATGTATTAGTAACGAATGAAGTTACCAATTATCTCTAGTTAGTAAGTCTGAGAAGGTTTTTCACTTTCATTTGACCATAAAAATTCGGCATTTTTTTGCATCAACTTAAAGAGTGTATTTAATTTTGATGCTAGGTTTGAAATAAATTGTTGGTAATAATGTAACAAACCCAAAAAAGAGATTGGACTATTCTTGATATCATTAATTTTCTCTTGACTAGGATGTATTCCTTTTTAAGGGTTCCGTAGTAAACAAGGAACCCTTATATTTGTGTCTACCATGTCTGTCTGTCTGTGCATCCGCGGATTCACACAGAGACTATAAGTACTAGAAAGATGTTATTTGCCATGCCTTGTATGTTGATTATGCCAAAAAAGAGTACAAGTAAAGTAATATTCATATTTTTTCGCACGATTACATTATTGAATATGTCTTTCAAATAATTGTGAGCTTGTGAATGCCATTTTTTGGCATTCACAAGCTCACAATTATTCCCTTCCAATCAAGATTCAGAAGGCTCGTAATCGTGTAGCGTTTAAAAGTGCAGTGCGTGCACATTATCTTCAGGAACTGTCAGACAGAATACAAATAGTATATATGTAGTATATGTATTATTGGTTATTATATCTATCTTTGTATATTTTGAATTCAAGTTTATTGATAAATATTATTTTATTTATTAAATATATGTTTTTATTTATATTACTAAATATTAGTAAATCTTTCAAATTACGTATTTTGCACCTCCTTCTAAAGACTTCTTAGTCTCGGCACCACCAGTGGGTTGACTGGTAGATAAAGCCTATGGCTTTAAGGCTGCCTATTACATTTGTAATAAAATTAAATAAATAAAAATAAAATAGATTTAGGGACCCGTTTCTGAAATATTTGGCTTTATAGTCAATCTAATCGATTTAGTAGGCGATGCGGCTAGCAATTCGTCACTATTTTGATCCTTTTTTCCACCTTCTCGCCCACTATTACGCTGAAAGTGCCTTTGAGTCTTGTAGCCTCTGTCTGCTCAGAACCACAAGACCCAAAGAGCTGTCTCTGCCCCGATGGGGATATAGACGTGATAGTATATATTACTTTTATAGTGCAAATTTTTGTTAAACCCAAAGTACTCCATAAGCTAATTCTCATAAAACAGCATCCCTGCAAGTTGCGGAGACCTGACAAGTTTCAAAGGTACGACATTTGCATATATATTAGGCTCCACCTCTGATGACCTTACGGAGTTAGGGTCTAATAGTGTAAGCCCATACTTCAGGGTATCAAATACTAAGTAAAAGTGATTAGTTCTATACTATCCGTAATCCTACTAATATTATAAATGCAAAACTAAGTTTGTTAATTTGTTTGTTTCCACTTCATGCTTCAACCACTGAACCTATTGAGATGAAATTTCAGTTGGATATAGTTTGATACCCAGGGAAGGATTTAGCATAGTTTTTATCCTGAAATTCCCATGGGAAGACAAGACCGAGGGCACAGCTAGTTTGAGATAAAACTCGTAATACTACTAACGTAGATACAGTGTCACGTTTTTATTCTTAACAAGGTAAACAGAGCTTAGCACTCACTGCAAGACTTAAAAGCCACTCTTACCGTGATAATTGATCATGGACGTGTAGTTGAAAAAACTATTTAAAACTGTAAAGATTTGGTAGCCACATCGTTGATTATTATCGTATATATTAATATCTATTATAAACGGAGATATTATTTATAATGTTTGCACTTATACGGCCCCTGACAACCCTTTTAAATATCAGTAGTTCATAGATCCTTAATAGATATTTTATGACCTACTGTAAACAGTAAAATATTTATAAAATATTTATAAAGAAAATTCTTTTTTTTTAAATTATACTTCCGAGGTAGTCTCATAGAATTTTTTTTCATTATCGGTTGTGAAGTTAGGGGTTGAAGCCGGTTTTTAGCTTTGAAATATTATATATACCTAGATAGATTTCTCATGTATTCATTTATCGCTCGTATTTATTTTCCTTGTAGTCGGTCCTTCTTAGCCGTATGTGTTTACATTCTCGGTAATACCTTCTCACTTGCATATTACTCGTTCAATGCGAGCTTAATGAGCTGAGATGAACGGATCTCATTAATTAAGACATAATGAAATTCGAACGTGATAGGTCTTGCTTCATAGAACGCCGTCTTGATTGAATATTTGCATCGTTAAATACACCTTGTTTATCTGTGAACTAGATGGTGCAAGTGACTTTGTTTGCGTGATATTTAAATAGAAGATAACCTTTCTCACGACATCAGATTTTGATGAAACAAAGCATAATGTAGCTAGAAGTTGAGCTATCTATTAGTTTTAACTGAAAAAAAATATCTATAAATTTATTAATAGTGAAGATAAATTTCTCGATGCCCACTGGCAATCTCACCAGAGGTGCTATTTTTCAAACGCGGAGTCACTAAACAAATGTTTTTTTGTATTCGGACTCCGCGTTTCAAAAATAGCACTTCAGATTCGAACCCAGCATTATCAATTTTTAAAAGAAATCCGTTTGATGTTTTGGTGATTGATTAGCGCGTACATGCAGACAGATAAACAGAAGGAAAATTATAGAACCTTTTTTCTGGTCGTTACTTTTCATTATGGTCTACACTTTTTTATAAATTTACTAGCTGTTACCCGCGACTTTGTCTGCGTTTAAAACTTTGTAATAAAGCCTTCTTTTGTATGACAAAATAAGAGCCCCCTACAAAATTCTATTCCCCTTTTTCAGAAACCACATATCAAACTTCTCAATAAAGAAATTTGTCAGTATAAAAAGCGAACTTCGCGACGGCGAAGGTGAAAATAAATCTTCTCTCCCTAGGGACACAGGGTCACATTTCGGTCAATTAATTCTTCCCGGGAAGTGAGTCACGAACCCAGACCCAAATGCAGAAAAACCAATTGCAACTTCTCCTATAAATTAGATTCGCGCCGCTCAAGCGTTCTAATCGGGACTTTTGTTTATCCCTTTTATATTGTGGTCTAAGATATAGAAAAACAAGTTAAGTTTAAAAAAGAAAAATTACATTTTTTAAGCATGCTTTTCATTGTAAGGCCAAAGAACTAAGACAAATGATATAAGCCCAAACTCAATGGAGTTGTGTCGTTTAATTACTGAGTTCCATCGACCTTCCGTCTCCATGATCAGACCCTAGGCATCGTCTACTTTAAAGTGCTTGTCTACATTAATGTGTTATGTTGTTTTATATCTCCCGGCTCCATCATCAGAACAGCTAATTGACTTCATAATACTTTATTGTCTGTTGAGGATAATTGGTTGAAAAATGAGTTGCAATATTTGACCTAAACAAACATTCAAACATACTTGAATACAAAATACATTGCAAGTTTAAAAGCTTGTAAAAACATAATATTTTTCGTACAAGCTTTTACTGTGAGGCCTTAATACTTATCAAGACAAATTGAGAAAGCTCAAAGTAGATGGGTTTGCGTCGTTTCATTACAGTTTTTTTCAATTTTTACATATTCAATTTGAGTGCCCAAAAGTGGGACAGTCAACGTTTATCATAAAAATATTTAACATTTATCTATACTCCATTTGGTTAGGTATTTAAAATAAAAGATAAACAATCTTGACATGTCTTTTTATTGAAAAATACACTTTATAAATCAATACCTTTGCAAATTACAAAGTACGTTTCGCATACTGGCGCGATTCGCCAACTTACCCTTTTTACTATCTGACGCTATTTGACAACTTGCTTTTGCCTACTAGCGCGGTTTGCCTACTTCAGCCATTCGCCAAAAGCGCGGTTTACATAATTTGCACTTTACTGGTTTAATTAAATGGTATGTAACAGGCAAGAAACTTGCAACGTCTAAATGCGCTTTTTATATTAAGACATACAAGTTGATGACCTCCGTGGCATAGTGGTCTCCCATCCAGAGGACCCGGGTTCGATCCCCGGCCAGGGCAAGTTCAAAAATGGCCTTTTTCTAACTGTCCTGGATGTTGGATGTTTATCTGTATATTTATTTGTTATAAAAATATCGTTGATTTAGTACCCCATAACACAAGTTTTGAACACTTACTTTAGCTCAATCAGTGTAATTTGTCCGTATATATTTATTTATTGAAGTAGGTATCACTTGTAACTTGCACCAAAATCCGGATAGGTTCGATTGGTTCCTTATCGGGAAGGCGGTAGAATTTACGCGCCTTTCGAATGAACATTATTTAGGCCAAGTGATATCATAAACATGTCTATTTCGTGTTTAAAAATATCCGAACAAATGTGAAAGAAAAGTTTTATCGAAGCTTCATATAGAAAAAAAAAAAACTGAGTCTAGGGCGGATTTGACCAAACTATCATCATCATCATCATCCTCAGATCTCTTTGTCTACACTGCAGGAGCACGATCCTTTCTGTACTACCAGAGCCATACCTGGCCAGAGTAGCCAGAGGACATGGCCTACACTCTCCTCCCTGGCCAAACGGGTTCACTGATGTTTGTAAGCATTGTTGTTTAGCTTGTATTTCCTAAGTCGCCTTCTATGACATCCACGGGAGGACTCGGAGTGGTCTTATTCTACTCTGCGCGGAAACTACACGACTTTCCAACTACCAAACTAGTTTTAAAAAAAAAACGAAAAATTATAGCAAAATACTGTAGAATAACTCGATTTTGCGTTTTACCTATTACTTATCTAAGAATATGATGTCTATTCCAGACTAAACTATTTATACCGCCAAATTTCTAGGAATAGTTAATTTATCTGGGATTACTTTAATGGCGGACTGTTAACAGCTTCTAGAGCTAAATCCCAGGGCCCCCAGACGTTACTTATTTTCTCAGAAATCAGATGTTTTGTTGATTAGTCTGGCTGCTCATAAATAGTAAAGAAATATTTCCCTGAGTATTATCACGAAAATATTTCACAGTACATGTACAGTCAGCAAAAAAGTGATTATTGAGAGGATGAATAGAACTATCGAATGGCACGAGTTTCATATAGCTACTTGACGAATTAAAAAAAAAATGCCACCTTAAAATCAGTCTGACTCACGAAAGTGTCAGGATTAGGCGAGGCAACCCTTTACATTTTGACACTTCTTGATAAGGACTATCGAATGTACTACGTACCTAATCGCTACTCGATGAGATAATTAACACTAAAAAAAGATCACTTTTGCGGAATGTACAAAATGCTCCAGGTTATGCCCAGGCAACCCTGTACATTAAGACATATCTTTCTAATATGCAACACCCTACATATGTCACATTTTGCTACTCGATGAGGAAGGGTTGCATACGGCCCCCTCTTAGTCTATAACGCATACGTAAAAATCAGCACTAAAATTTTAATAATACGATTTTTACTTTAGTTCCGGGTACTTGTTAATAGGCCGTCGGTCCAAGCTAGTAGGTACGCATATACTCAATATACATACTTACACTACTTCATCACATACATTTGGTTTATGAGAAAATAACTTGGGATCTTGGATTATGATGAGATGACATCTATGACGACATGACATGTGTGATGACGTCATCCTTTAATTGCAATATTCGATATTTTTCTCGTGCTAAATTAAATGGTTAATCTTTGAAAATAATTATACGGTTTTTTATGGGTTATACATTCACTCCTGTAGATGTCGTAGAAGTGACTTAGGAAATTTAAGCTAAACAAAGCTTATAAAAATCAGTTAGACCTCTCCAACCCGTCTGGCTAGCTTGGAGAGTGCAGGTCAATTCCTCTGGCTACTCTGGCAAAGTATGGTTATGCTAGTACAAAGAAGGTCGTGCTTCTACAGTGGAGACAAAAAGAACTGATGATTTGATACATTCGTTCACTATTCATTCCTCAACCATAAATTTATAATACCATGGATTAACTGATACCAGGAATGTAATATGGATAAACGTCAATGAAGTTATTCAACATTAAAATCATCCCAAGAAGTTATACTGGTGTAATTTAATGTTCAGTCGAATCTCATCTAAGTGGTATTAACCACTTTATATTGTGTCCAGTATTTACGTCTAGATTTCTCGATGCGTTATTACGGTAAAAAACTTCGTTCATAATTACTTTGATACCTACGATTAAAACGAGGAATTAAATATTTAGTTTTGCCGCTCTGATATTCAGTGGAAACATCAAACATTTTTAACAGCTTTAAATATTCTTTTCTCTTATTTATCTGATTTTTTGTTTGTTTTATTTTTAAATATATACACAAAATCACCCTATTTAGATTTACGTAAAGAAAACATAAATATCAAAAAGTCCAAAGCTACGAGCTTTCGATATCTTTGTCAAGAAAGGCACTTATAAAATGCACCACAAGTACATACTCTTTTTTTTTAAATTACTGAAGAATGTTTCATAGGCCTATCATACAATCAAGTCATTTGCCTAAAAAAATGATTACAAAAATCGATCGAGTATATAAAGTAAAAATATGAGTACATTACATTACAAATTATCCTTATTTTTACCAACTTCACCAATCACCTATCAATAAAAAAAGATTGTGGCGATCGTTGCCGATTTTCGGCGACAGTCGCAGACTATGGTGATACAGGTCGGCGATGGTCGCATACTGCCGCTCATCTGTAAGAGCCCTCAAAAACACGGAAACATAATAACTAAAGGAATAAATAAAACGCAAAATGACAGGCCAGCCGCGGTAATTCCGCGGTCCAGCGAAGCGGAAAACTTAGTAAGAAATAGATACTGCCTTATGTATCGCTGTTGATACTTAATAAAGGATAACATAACGACATAGAGAATACATTCATTATTGTAAATATTTCGTGAGGAAAAAAAACATTGAAAAAAAAAATAGAATATACTTGCTGTTTCTGTTCTCGTGCAGATTCATGATGGTTTTTTTTCTAGGGGGAATATCTAATGGCCTTACAACAACACAAATCCATCTAAATAATAAGAATCCCACTAGGAAATAAACATATTAACTAATATCTGACCTATACTAGAAAGGCCAGCCGCGGTAATTCCTCGGTCTAGCGAAGCGGAAAACTTAGCAAGAGATAGATACTTCCTTATGCATCGCTGTTGATACTTAATAGACGGATAACATAACAAAATAGAGAACACATTGTTGGTGATTTTATTTTTTTGTAAATATGGGGAGTATTTTGGGGGAAAAGGATTTGGAAAAATATTGAATTTTCCGGCTGCATCTGTTCTCGCGCAGATTTTCGTGATGGTTTTTTTTTTCAGTCAACACGACATCTAATGGTCCTGCAACAACACAAGTCCATCTAAAGAAACAAGAATTCCACAGGAAATATTAAACATTTTCACTTTTATCACATTCCGAATGAGGTCGAAACATGTCGGCCAGTAGCTGAATCTATACGTGAGTTACTCGTTAACTCATTTTAGTAAAAATTTAAATTAATCCAACCATTTTCGCTTTTCTATAAAGGAATAAATGAAACGCAAAATGACAGACCAGCCGCGATAATTCCTCGGTCTAGCGAAGCGGAAAACTTAGCAAGAGATAGATACTGCCTTATGTATCGCTGTTAATACTTAACGCAAGGATAACATAACGACATAGAGAATACATTGTTGGGGATTCTTTTTTTTTGTATTTATTCGGAGTATTTTGTGAGCAAAAAAATTTTGAACAAAAATTAGAATTAACCTTTGTATTTATTGGGAATATTCCGTAAACAAATTTTTTTGTTGTTGGACACCACAAGTAATAGTCCTACAATAACAAATATCCATCTACAAAAACAAGATATCTATAACAAAAAATTCAATATAATCATATTAATCATCAGTGATCATTCAATTTGCGACTAGAATATTAAGATTTTTGGCTGGTCTATTACTATTATTTTTTGTTTATTCTTTTGATTATTTGTACATATAGCCTTTTTTAAATTTTGCACTGCCTCTGTCGTTATCCACATCACTTGTTTATTGTCTGGTAGATAAGGCATTAGGATTTAAATCCGCTATTATTATAGAATTTGTGTTTAAAGTAAAATACTTAAAAGATAAGTCTATAAGCTAAGTTATCAACTTCCTACATTCCATTATTATGAGGAGCTGTCTCATCTTGACGTATTACTTCCTGTAGTGAGTGACATCGCTAAGCCGGAGATGTTACAGAGAAATCATTTTTTTAGTTCAGTTGCCTTAATTCTACATACCTACATTCATATTATCACCCTTGTTTTCTACAAGGGTAGACAGAGACTATAGACCTCCACTTGCTCCGTTCCTGACAGACCTCTTTCGCTTCTTCTACTCTCTTCATGCATGCCCGCCGGTCCTTCTGACCTCTTCATATTAAAGAACTTCTGCAATCTGATCGCGGTATCTTCGTGAAGGATGACCCTGACCCATTCTTCCACTCACATTAGCTTCATAGATCCTTTGAGGAAATCTCCTTTTATCCATCTTGTCTACATTGCTGAACCATCTTAACATTATTTTCTCAATTGTTGTTACTACATCTTCTTACAGTCCACACTGCTTCCTGATGATATCATTTCTAATCCGATCTTTCAAAGGTGCCTAATTCTCTCATCAAATACTATATGAAGGGAAGAGCAGTTTACTTTGGAAGTATTTTTTTAAATTGGTGATGTTAATTTATAGTCTAGTAGACGAGTACAGAGGAAAAGGAAGACCCAGAAAGCCATAAAAAGAATGCAATAGATCATACATTATGTAGTAAGATTAGACTTGCTATATCATCATATTACCAGTGGCTCTGTCAGCTATAGATCTCGCAAATCACCTCCAGGCCTTTGAAGTTAATCGAAAAACTAAGGTTTAAAAAAAAACATTTCTCGTACAAGTTTCTTTTTTTAATGTCAAAGTGATTAATAAAACAAATGAAATAAGTCCAAACTCGATGGAGTTGTCTCGTTTTATTACCGAGTTCCTCGAGTTAGATTAGGTCGTCAAGACAAATCGAGTCCTACTCAATGAGGTTATGTTGTTTTGTATCTGAGTTGTGTCAAATATCTCCCGGCTTCGTCACCAAAACAGCTCATTGACTCCTTAATATTGTATTGTTATCCAAATTACACAAGTATGCAAAATATCAGTTCAATTGATTCTTGAAATTGAGTTGCAAGATTTGACTTAAACAAACAAGATACATTGCAAGTTAAATAAAATCTTGTAAAAAGTTGTTCAGACCAAAAAGCTGCGTCTTAATCAAGCAAAAGGTAACAAGTTTTGAAATTTTTTAAATTTGCCTTTAAAAAATATTCTTTCTCCATGACTTATGTCGTCATATTAAATACCAACATACATAAGTAATATGCCTACCGTAACCTTAACCCATTACCATACATCATACATTATGTACCAAGCAAAATCAGCTAGTGTAGAACAGCATATAATCATTACGACATTATCTAACCCACCGTAAATGTGTATTCCACGGCGAGGAGCTTGTTACGACATAATTATGTACATTCATAATGAAAGATATGTTTAGATCCAAAATAGCTTCCTCTGCCGGTTACGTGCTTTGATTTTTGGTAAGGTTATTGGAAGATAAATTTTCATAATGACAAGGCTAGTTAATTAATGTTATTTTTAAGTAAATATAAAGGTTTTAAAATAAAATTCTACACAGGGTTAATAATATATATTGTGTGTATGTATGTATATTCATTAAATGACATTATGTCGACATACCAACAACCTACGTAAACACATCAATGTTATGCTGTAATAATAATAACTCTATCCATAACTATACATCAAATAATAAGCACCTAGTAAGACATTATCTAACCCACCGGTAATGTGTATTTTACGACGAGAAGCTTGTTACGACATAATTATGTACATTTATAATGTACTAGCCGAAGCCCGCGACTTCGTTCGCGTGAATTTTATGTCTCTGGAAAATACTCATCAGGTTGAACAACTTTTACTAAGGCGACATTTTTATATCTCTTATAGTTTAGCTGGACCATTACGGTTCTGCATCAGGCGTTCTATTTTCCAAAATCATTTATACCCTATATGTTGCCCAGGCTTAATAGTTATATAACAAAAAAAGTTTCATTCGAATCCGTCCAGTATTTCCGGAGATTAGCGTGTACAAACAGACAAACAGACAGACATTTTTTTTTAAAATTCTTACTCTGTTACTATGTCGCCATCGCCCCCAATATTTTTTTGGAAATATATTTAATGTACAGACACACTTTTTTTACTGTTTTATTATATGTATAGATATAGATCATTTTAATTTATTTCAATAAAATTATAATAACAGTTTAATCTTCTTAATTAACAACTAAATTAAAAACTAAATTAAAATCTAAATTATACTCTAAATTAAACTAAACAAATAATAATAATAAAAAAGAAAAACCTTACAAATAGAAAACGTCTTCCAGATCATTGCCCTGCGGTAGAGTGCCCAAAAGGCTGGCAGCATTGCCACGTTGGATGGCAATGCTTATTCGTTGGGCGAAATAATTGCCAGCCCTTGGGTCACCCGACACCTCGACTAATTTTTTGTTAAAAAATTTAAAAAGTTTGTGAGTTGATGGTCCCCACGGACCTAAAGTCTCAACCCCAAACGGCTCAAATATGAAGCCATTCCCTAAGCATTCATATTTGCGCCGTTTTAGGGTTTCCGCAGCGGCTGCAGCTGCGCCAGCCTTAGAGCTTGTGCCGTGAAGATGGGAGGCCGCCAGAGTGTCGACACACGTAGCGTCCCACACCAACGGCTTTCCCAACCTCCACGGCACAAGCGTCATACCATCCGGTCTCTTGCCATCATCGCGGGCCAAACCATATGGTTCTAAAATTGCTGGCAACCCGATGGTGACAAGAGCGCGATTAGAATGTTTAGATCCAAAATGGCTTCCTCTGTCGGTTTGGCGCTTTTATTTTTTGCTAAGGTTATTGGAAGATGGATTTTGATAAAGATAAAACTGTTGTTATGTTTGCTGCATTATTAATTTAGAAAATTTTATATTTTTGAGGTTTTATAATAACATTCTGCATGATATATTATTATAGGGCATTAAATAAGTTAGTTGTCTTGAAATGATAGCTCCTCAGTTCATTTTTGGGGTTCTGTACCCACTGGGTAAAAACGGGATCATATTTCTAAGACTCCGCTGTCCGTCTGTCCGTCTGTTGTCACCAGGCTGCATCTTATAAAATGACAACACATAGCTAAAATTCTCAAATATTTCTGTTGCCGCTATATAAAGAAATACTAAAAACAAAATAAAAAAGGTAGGTACATAATAATTAAGAGAGGCTCAACAAACGTGATTTTTTTATAACCCTGAGTTAATAATAAATACAAGAATTTACTTACTTTGTAAAATATGGAACTATTAAAATAAATTATTTCTTTATTTACCTATTTATTGAAACTTCAAATATTGTTAATTTTTACGTTTTATTATATGTCTTGATCAAATACAAATTGTACTAAAACTAGGCGAACTTAGCGCCAAAAGCATTGTCTACCAGTCAACCTTTGGGTTACACAGAGAATTTAATTGTGGGTAGCAAGATAAAGGGTTATCTCCTTTAGATTCACGGGTCTTTTCACCCCGGTCCTTTGAGAGGCTTGCGTGGGAATACAGATCCAAAAGTGCTATTTTTAAAACGCGGAGTCACCCAAACGAATGGTTTTTCCATACGAAATATCGTTCGTTTACTGACTATGCGTTTGAAAAATAGCACTTCAACACGTCATCATCATCATCATCATCAGGTTTTTTTTGTCTCCACTTCAGGAGCACGACCCTCTCTGTACTACTTGAGCCAGTGCATACTTGGCCAGAGCAGTAAGAGGACTTGGCCTACACTCTCCTCGCTGGCTAGACGGGTTGGAGAGGTCTCATTGATGTGTAATTGATGTGTAAACTTTGTTTAGCTTGTATTTCCTAAGTCGCTTTTTACGACATCCACGGGAAGACTTGGAGTGGTCCTATTCTACTCTGCCGGAAACCACACAGCTTTCTTCTTCTTGCTTCAACACGTAGAGGCCCTTAAATTTGGAATGTGGCGCTCCCGCCAAAACCTAATCCTGGATATACCTATGAAAGGTGTAAGGGTTATTATTATTATACCGACTTAGTTAATATAATCAATACAAGAAATGGTTTTGTTTTGTTTTCCTCAAGATTTGAGACTAACTACATTAATTTATTTTTCAGTAACATTTCTTTTTTAAAACACGAAATTGTATAAATTTTAGTTTCAGTTTATTACATTATCTAAGTATAGTATCGTTAAACTTAAAACAGTGTCTCGAATTGGTATAATTGTTATATATAATTATAATAAATTATAAAAACTAATAATAAGAAGTTTCCACTTATTTCTATAAGTGGAAACTTCTTATTGGCTAAGTTTTATAACTATTTCTTGTTATTGTTTACATAGACATGAAATGGGTGTTAGTTTCCCATCAGAAATAAAATAAAAAAATAATAAAAAAATACTTGAAAACTACACAAATATTTACAATACTAGCGGAAGCCCGCGACTTCGTTCGCGTGGACTTTATGTCTCTAGAAAATGCTCATCAGGCTGAACAACTTTTACTAAGGCGACATTTTTATATCTCTTATAGTTTAGCTGGACCATTATGGTTCTGCATCAGGCGTTCCATTTTCCAAAATCATGTATACCCTATATGTTGCCCAGGCTTAATAGCTATATAACAAAAAAAGTTTCATTCGAATCCGTCTAGTACTTCCGGAGATTAGCGTGTACAAACAGACAAACAGACAAACAGACAAACAGACAAACAGACAAACAGACAAACAGACAAACAGACAAACATTTTTTTTAAATTCTAACTCTATTACTATGTCTCCATCGCCCCCAATATTTTTTTTGGAAATATATTTAATGTACAGACACACTTTTTTTACTGTTTTATTATATGTATAGATAGATTTCCTATTTAAATACATAGATATACTTACTATGTTATTAATAAATAAATGCAGCAATTAGGGTTTACTCTAAAAGCGGTACGCAAGACGGACGTTACTGCGTATCCGCGTTTCAGTGTCAAGAAAATTTGAGCACTAATGTATGATGATAAAGTCTAATTTGATTTGATATAGAAATAGGACGTCACTATCGTACGACTAACGTATTATTGAAGTGAAAACTTCTTTAGCGGCGTTGTGCACTTTTTTTGGAATGGGTAAAAAATGTTAAACTCGCGTCAGGACACGTGACCTGATCGAAAATTCGTAAGACGGATGGAGAGTAGACAGCTGGCGCGGCGTAGGAGAGGAAGTATCCCCCTCTATTTCTACGGCGCGGCGAAAATGTATGCCTGCGCCTGCTGTTTCGTTTAAGCGGCGCAGGGCGCTTGCGCGAATGTTCGTGTGTGTTTATGTTACAGCGTGCTACGCGCATCCATGGATGGTGACAGCTGATGGCTCGACCGTCTGTGTAGTGGCCATACTGCTGTGATTTCACTTCTGCCGGCACTCCCAGAGTGCAACCCGTCGTTTTTTTTATGGAGTAACCCCTTAACGTGACTTAAAGCTAGGAGTAAATTCGAGGAGTACCAATATATACCAGTGCAAGCATAACAGTTATTATTGAATTGTTATGCTTGCACTGATTTTTTTTTACTGTGCGGTTTCCAGCAAAGTAGAATAGGGCCACTCCAAGACCTCCCGTGGATGTCGTAGAAGGCGACTTAGGGAATACAAGCTAAACAAAGCTTATAAACATCAATGAGACCTCTTCAACCCGTCTGGCCAGCATGGAGAGTGTAGGCCAAGACCTCTGGCAGCTCTGGCCAAGTTTGACTCGGGCAGAACAGAAAGGGTCGTGCTCCTGCAGTGGAGACAAAAAGACCCGATGATGATGATGATATATTTTTTTATATCCTTACATACATACATACATACTATCACGTCTTTATCCCTAATGGGGCAGATAGAGCATTTTGGGTCTTGCGGCTCTATGCAGAGCCCAAGGCCGCAAGACCCAAAAGCCACTTTTAGCGTCATGGTGGGCGAGAAGATGGAAAAGCAATCAATACAGTGATGGGTTGCTAGCCGCATCGCCTGTTAACATGATTCGCATTTTATATCCTATCATCGGCCTCATATAAAAAGTTGTAATGTTAAGGTGATTAATTCCCTAAAATTATTGTAATTCCCTAAACTTTTAATAAAACCACCTTAACCCTCTTGAACCTTAACCCTCATTACAGCGATTTATAATCAATCACAAGACATTACCATAGAGATTTTAATATCGAAAGGTAATTTGAAAGTCAATGGGTTCCGTATAATATCTCATTAATATAACTTTCTTTTGTGGCGCATATTTCAGGCCGTTGTAAAAAATATAGACTGAGCGACACTTACATTGTAAGAGAAACATGTGATAAAAATTTTCGCTACGAATGGGATTCGAACCCACGACCTCTTAGTTAACTCCGTGGGTGCACTACTAATTGTGCTACTGTGTCTTTGAATCATCCTGATATATTTTTTTATATGTGTTTTAATTTCGATAATAATCCGAGCATTGAAATCCTGTCGAAAATCAACTATATAAATTATGCTGTAAGCAATCTTTCAAATAAATCCCACGGGTTAAATCAGTCCACTGAAAGTAATCGGAAACCTTGTTTTTAACGCCATTTTGTATATGTCGCAGTTGGATTGTATAATCATCTGATTTACGAAAGGCTCTAAACTTCGTTCAGTTGAATTGTCAATATACTACTACTAAAATAGCTAGCCACGTTTAGACGTAATGCAGAATAGGTTATTTTTAGGCATGATAAGGATTCAGTGTAGAGTGACGATATAAATAAATAAATATATAGGGACAATTCGCACTGATGGAGCTAGTCCCAAATGCAAGCTTAAGGATTATAACTTAACGATGATATATTGTATGATAAATAAGTACGTATGTATATTATTATACTATAAACCTACATTACCACTCACTCACTGACTGACTGATTGACATAGTTGTTTGCCCTGTTGCGGGGTTGGTGGGGTTAAGGTTGATGTGTGGTCGTATAGAGGGTGCTCCAGTGAGTACCAGAAAAATCTGACATTTGAGGATCTGCAGAAACCTGATGTGGAAGGGGTACGGCCTGCAAAAACGGCTGGGGTTGGGGGCGTGATTTTTTTTCCAGAATGTGGGGGGTTGTAAGCAATTTGACAAGCGTCATTTGTTTTTTAATTTTTTTCAAAATCCAAGATGGCCGCCATACAAGGACAATTTTCCTCCATACAAAATTACCCATTTTCTGAATTGGAAACATATTATAGACTACCTCAACAGCCCCACGATAAACCGCGGGCTGCTTGCAGCCCGCGCAGCGCCCGAAAAGCTAGTTATAATATATGACTGACTCACTCACTCACTCACTGACAGAGTTGTTTGCCCTGTTGCGGGGTTGGTGGGGTTTAGGTTGATGTGCGGATGTATAGAGGGTGCTCCAGTGAGTACCAGAAAAATCTGACATTTGAGGATCTGCGAAAACCTGATGTGGAAGGGGTACGGCCTGCGAAGACGGTTGGGGTTGGGGGCGTGACTTTTTTTCCAAAATGTAGGGGGTTGTAAGCAATTTGACGAGCGTCATTTGTTTTTTTATTTTTTTCAAAATCCAAGATGGCCGCCATACATGGACAATTCTTCTCCATACAAAATTCATACAAACGGCCCCCCAAGTAACTTGGCGCAGCCTGAGGCCGAAGGCCGAAGGCGAAGCGCCCCCGCGAGGCCGCAGGCCGAGCTGCGGAGCGAGGGCGAAGCCCGAGCTCCCCCTCCCCCCCCCCCCCTTTGACACTCCCCCCTACAAGTAATTTTCACGAGGCCGCAGGCCGAGTGATGCGAGCCCGAAGGGTGAGCTGCGGGCGAGGGCGAAGCCCGAGCCACTATCACAAAGCGCAGCGTGTTTTTTTTTTTGGAAATCCAAGATGGCCGCCGAAAGTCAACTGCCTCTGATTTGGCTGAAAATCGATATTTATGTGTGTTTTGACCCCAAAAATCCAAATTCAACTGTTTTTTTGGAATCCAAGATGGCGTCTGGGTTTTAGAAAATTAAACTTTTTTCGTTTATAACGTCTCACTGGGACTTCGTCGGGGTCTGAAATTTTGTACACGGGGGTAAAGCACCCCGCGGAACTCAAAACTGCAATCAGTTTTTGGATCCAAGATGGCCGCCTCCACACATATTTTGATGTTTCTTTTACTGACTGCAGTTTTTACCCATTTTCTGAACTGGAAACATGTCTTACCCTACCTCAACAGCCGCACGAAAGGCCGCGGGCTGCTTGCAGCCCGCGCAACGCCCGAAAAGCTAGTGTATAGATAAACACTCATATATCCATACGTATATAAGGTCTAACAAGATATACCTACTAAATTATAATATATAAACCTACATTACCACTCACTCACTCACTCACTGACAGAGTTGTTTGCCCTGTTGCGGGGTTGGTGGGGTTTAGGTTGATGTACGGTCGTATAGAGGGTGCTCCAGTGAGTACCAGAAAAATCCGACATCTGAGGATCTGCTGAAACCTGATGTGGAAGGGGTACGGCCTGCGAAGATGGATGGGGTTGGGAGCGTGATTTTTTTTCCAAAATGTAAAGGGTTGTAAGCAATTTGACGAAAGTCATTTGTTTTTTGATTTTTTTCAAAATTCAAGATGGCCGCCATACAAGGACAATTTTCCTCCATACAAATTTCATACAAACGGTCACCCCAAGTAACTAGGCGCAGCCAGAGGCCAAAAGCCCAAAGCAAAGGCCACCCCCGCGAGGCCGCAGGCCGAGCTACGGGCGAGGGCGAAGCCCGAGCCACTCCCCCCTCCCCCTTGGATCCCCCCTAAGTAATCTTCACGAGGCCGGAGGCCGAGCGATGCGAGCCCGAAGGGCGAGTTGCGGGCGAGGGCGAAGCCCGAGCCACTCCCACAGCCCAAAACCCTTTCCCCCCCCTCCCCTTAAGTAATTTTCACGAGGCCGGAGGCCGAGTGTCGCGAGCCCGTAGGGCGAGCTGCGGGCGAGGGCGAAGCCCGAGCCACTTCCCCAAGCGCAGTCCAATTTTTTTTAATTTTTGAAAATCCAAGATGGCCGCCGAAAGTCAACTGCTTGCGATTTGGCTGAAAATCGATATCTATATGTAGTTTGAGCCCAAAAATCCAAATTTAATATTTTTTTTGGAATTCAAGATGGCGTCTGGATTTTAGAAAATTTCACTTTTTTCGTTCATAACGTCTCACTGGGACTTCGTAGGGGTCTGAAATTTTGCATGTGGGGGTAAAGCACCCCGCGAAACTCGAAACTGGATTCAGATTTTGGATCCAAGATGGCCGCCTCCACACATATTTTGATGTTTCCTTTACTGACTGCAGTTTTTACCCATTTTCTAAACTGGAAACATTTTTTAGCCTACCTCAACAGCCGCACGAAAAACCGCGGGCTGCTTGCAGCCCGCGCAGCGCCCGAAAAGCTAGTTATAATATATAAACCTACATTACCACTGACTCACTGACTCACTGATTGACATAGTTGTTTGCCCTGTTGCGGGGTTGGTGGGGTTTAGTTTGATGTGTGTTCGTATAGAAGGTGCTCCAGTGAGTACCAGAAAAATCTGACATTTGAGGATTTGCAGAAACCTGATGTGGAAGGGGTACGGCCTGCAAAAACGGTTGGGGTTAGGAGCGTGATTTTTTTTCCAAAATGTGGGTGGTTGTAAGCAATTTGACGAGCATCATTTGTTTTTTAATTTTTTTCAAAATCCAAGATGGCCGCCATACAACGACAATTATCCTCCATACAACCTTACTGATTTTTTGAACTGGAAACATATTTTAGCACACCTCAACAGGTTCACGAAAGACCGCGGGCTGCTTGCAGCCCGCGCAGCGCCTGAAAAGCTAGTATATTTTAAAGGTGAATTCAGTGAAAACTGAACAACCCTAGAAACACATATCGAAATAGGAAAAGTAATTTTTGGCCTCCCATCATACAAGTTGATCGATCAGCTAACAGATGTTTCTTGAAGAAAGTTGTTTATCACAGGTTGGAGTCTGGATTAAGCCCTTAAATAGTTTCAGTATATTTTCTTAGACCATATACAAGGAAAAGGTAGGGACATACCCGCAATAAATCGACCACAAGCTATACTAGATCACTATACAAAACTAAAACCTTTTAAAAACTTCGACATTCCCATACAAATTGCCCGGGTGGCTGCACAGTTTCGTATAAAAATGTCGAATTTTTTAAAAAGATTTTGACTGTAATTTATATTTCATTACATTATAGTAGTGATCAAGTATAGCCCTTGGTTAAATTTATTATTGGTATATTTCTTCCACGTTGCACATTATCACGGCTTTATCATTATGTAATGAGACAGACATAGCACTTAGTTAAGTAAAATTTAGCGCCTCAATGGCCACTTATAGCTTGATTTTCTTTTTATTACTGTTCCGCAATTCTTTAAAGCGTGTATTTGGATTGTCAATCATAATGACAAAAGATCGTTAGCATTCTCGTGGTTGTCAGAGTAGAATAGGGCCACTCCAAGACCTCCCGTGGATGTCCTAGAAGGCGACTTAGAAAATACAAGCTAAACAAAGCTTATAAATATCAGTGAGACCTCTGCAACTCGTCTGGCCAGAGACAGTGTAGGCCAAGTCCTCTGGCTGCCCGTCCAAGTTCGGCTCTGGTAGTACAGAGAGGGTCGTGCTCCTGCAGTTGAGACAAAAATACCTGAAGATGATGATGTTGATGATTCTCTTATATTCTTTTATCGCTACGCTGTCTTTATCTTTTCCTCGACGCACATACATTTGAATATTACATAGGAGATGCCGCCCAGCCTGCTTGATTCGCGGGACTCAATATGAAACACGAATACATGAGTCGACATGTGGAATGCTTGATTTAGAGTGCAGTTTCGTTAACACGACAAACATATATCGTAACGACCGTATCGTCATGTCATGTCATTTTATAGATAATATGACATGACAGTCATTTTATCTATGTTTAACATATGAGTAAACACAACACAGGTCAGTTTCTAAAAGCATTAAAATGAGGGGAGAGGTCACAAAAGTCAAAATTAGATGGCATAATAGACCCATATGAAACTGAGACTTATATAGAAACAACCATTCAATACCGTACCGCGTCATATCTAAAGAGCTAGTAAGACTAAATTGTTCTAACGAAGCTGCACCTTAAAACGCCGACTGAATTCCGAATAATCTGTATATCAATTCGAGAGGAAAATTTTCATAGGTATAACACCCTGATACAAAAGTTATCAATACTAATTTATAGCCTTTTGAGTCCTGTAAGCTTTTATATAAATTGGGGCTTTTATGTAACGACAAAAGTTCTTTTAGGAAGTGCTTTTAGAAACGTCTTTTGTCCAAATTGTGATTGAAAAATGCAAAAGATATTTGAGATTTCAAAGAGAATCATTAGTTTATTCTAATTATTATTTTATTCTGAAGAGTCGTTTTGTGTAAATTTAACGTTTTACTTGCAATTCCTTAAAATTAAAAAACCCCTTTTTTTAATTCACAGTAAATTAACGGTCGGCGTCGCAAGGGTCGAATGGAGGGCATTTGCTGGACGGAAAAGAAAACTAATGAGGAGGTGCTGGCACTTGTTGGAGAGAAACGAAAACTACTACAAACTATTGATACTAGGAGAGGAAAAATGTTAGGACACCTAATTAGACATGATGAATTTTTAAAAGTCATATTGGAGGGGAAAATCGAAGGAAGAAGAGGCAAAGCAAGACCTAGAGATAGTTTTATAAAACAACTAAAGAATCAGATTAATGTTTTAACATACAAGGATATTAAGGAGTTGACTTTAGACAGAGAGAGATGGAAGGCTTTGGTTGCTCCACAGACAAAAGCTTAGCTCTTTAATAATAACAGAGAGTCGGCAGGGGTAGGCCTAGAAAGCGTTGGCGTGATGACTTGGACCCTTCCTAGCGTGATGGGTCAGAAGCAGCTTTGGATAGAAAAAATGGAGAAAAATGGGAGATACCCTTGCGCAGCAGTGGGTTATATTTTTTTTTTTAATTATCCTATAGCAGTATAAGTTAATTAAACAAAAATCATGGATTTTAAAATACACGTTTCTAAAAAGTTAAATTTAAACATACTACTAAATTTTAAAAAATACCATTAAAAATTAAAACTTAACAAAAATAATTCACGACATATATTAGTACTTATTTTAATAACCTAAAAATGCGAGAATGGCCTTTGATTAGACTTTTTTCAGGCAACCTAACGTATAAATAAAGTGATGAGAAATTAAGTTATTTATCTGTTATGAAAGGTACATACATACAAACTATCACGTCTATATCTTAACGGGGCAGACAGCAGACAGGTTATGAGCAACTCTAAGCAGACAGATATAGTAGGAAAAATAATTTATAAGTACCATTTGGGAATTATTTAGGATCACCGCTTACATTAACCGAAACCTCGAACTTGAAAACAGTTCTTTCATAAGTTATGAATAAAAGATAATGTCTAGACTGCGAAAATAGCTACCTATATACCTATCACTGGGATTTGGGACTTAGTTTTAATATTGAGTGTATAAATGGCCACGGGCGTAGCTATAGCTAAAGGTCTAAAAACGTACAAAGGTAAACTGGCTTATAAACATCAAGGAGACCTCTCCAACCCGTCTGGCCAGCGAGGAAAGTGTAGGCCAAGTCTTCTGGATACTCTGGTCAAGAATGGCTCTGGTAGTACAGAGACGGTCGTGCTCCTACAGCGGAGACTAAAAAGACCTGATGATTAAGATGAAACTAGCTTTTGCCTGAGTCTCACGCAGAAAAAGACAATATTCTAAACGCTGCTCTTGTTCATTTAGAAATTAGATGTATAAAATATGAAAAGTATGCAATTTAAGATGTGTGTATGTAGCATTTGATAGTAAGTTAAAGTATACGCAATTGTAAATAAAATGAATAAATAAGTTATATCGATACAGAATATAAACATAAATACATGTTTAAAATAATTCTTACATAATAATATAATGTATATTAGAGAGGGGGTCTGTACCCTTAAAACACATTTCCTCTATCGACTTTTACCGACTTGTACACAGAGAGAGACGGTACATTCTTACATTTTTTTTCAAAGACCAGCGTGGAAGAAAATTTTAGATGCCTGTAATTAAAGCCCTTCGTTCTATAGCTACGTTCAGAAAAAAAATATTGGATTTGATAAGTAACATTTCAGTGTTTAAATGCGATATGTTATTACATTATTATATACGTTATTACATTTGAGAGTAGGTAAGGCTCATATGATATTGGAAAATTGAGATGTTTAATCGTTTTGATAATTTTTGTTGCCAAAAGAGTTACACAATCTCCCTAAATCCTTTTGACATTTTCGTAGTGACTTTAACCTATTAATATGTGGATTTTGAGTCAAAATGTTTTCATACAAAAAGAGATAACGGCTTTTGCCCCTTAAGAGACCCCTTACCCTAGACTTCTCCATACAAACGTAGTCTACGTTTAATTTAGAAACAACATGTCAGATTCAGGTAAAAATTGGTGATTGTAAAGAAATTGCAATTATCTAGGGCAATAACTAGTTTCCGACAATAAATTATGAACTAGAAAGAAAATATAACGATTTAGAAGTTTCCCATACTGATGGTCAAAAATGATATAACACGCTATATTCTATTTCAAGTTCATATTTTAATGTCGGAAACCAGTTATTACCCTAGATAATGGCAATATCTTTAAAATTACAAAAAATTTCCGAAATCGGACATGTCGTTTTTAAGTAAAACATAGACTACGTTTGTATGGAAAGTTGTATTTTGGTTTAGGGTAAGGGGACTCTTAAACTTTCGCTGAATTTGACGATTTTTGTGATAGTGATGTAATGATTAGATGTAGATATTATAAAAAACAAAAGCCGTACGTTTTGACTTTTTGAGATTTTATGTAAGTGACATGACATATCCATTTTTTTTTCCAATATTTCGTCAACTTTTCTTATTTTGTTTTTGATTAAGTAGAAAATTATTAAAATCCAAAACGTACCGCCCTAGTTTATAATATTATGATTTGAGTAGGTAATACAAATTAGTCTAATTTTCCTAATAAACAATTATCACCTGAGACAATAATACAACGAAAAATATCATCACTAGATCTAGTTTTAGTTTCCACTGCAGGAGCACGACCCTCTCTGTACTACCAGAGACATACATGGCCAGAGCAGCCGGGTTAGAGAGGTCGCATGATGTTCATAAGCTTTGTTTATCTTGTACTCTCTAAGTCGCCTTCTACGACATCCGCGAGAGGGCTTGGAGTGGCTCTATTCTACTCCGCCGGAAACCACACGGCAAAATAAAATATATAAACAATCTATCTATAAACTTTCTATTTTACCGCATAACCAACGGTGACAAGTCCTTGTTTTATTTAGTGAACGGGTTACTCACGTATAGAGTCAGCTACTGCCGACATGTTAACAAGTCCTCTTAAGTATCCTCGAAAAGCTTCGCTAACTTTACTCGCTCGTTCGATAACCACTTGACAAAATAAAAACAGCAAACCTTAACAGCGTAAGATATTAGCTGGTAGCAATCTTTGGTAACAAAGCACCTTAATGTATTCCATCGATTTACCCAGAATCATGGGGGTACTTCTGAAAGTGAAGCGCGATTTCTTTCTTTGTCACGGAGTTACGAAGGCTTTAAACAACATAACAATATCTTTTACATGAATAGTAATTGTATGTTGACGTATTTGGAGAAAATGCTGCAATACAGTTTCACCTCTTTTTCTGAACCTGCGCTTAGGAAGCGGCAGTAAACTTAGCTGTAAGTAAATAATCTGACGCCAACATATACCTTTCAAGAAGTCGAAAGAAATAGAAAAACAAATGACAGTTATCAAGTAATACAAACATCCAAAGATAAATATTTTTTTTTTTTTGCCTTTGACTTTGACAACATTATTGCAGGGCTGGAAAGTTAGGGATTGCCAGACGAGTAGTTTCCAAATTTTGAGTTTTCGAATTTGTTTTCAATAATTACGAGTCCGGAAATACTATTCCCGCTTAGGTACGTCTGTGTGGTGCTTTTCTCAATAAATGTGAGGAAATAATTAATGATTTAACCCACTATGCAAATATTTACCGAAAGCAATTACTATTCACTGTAAAGAGTGGCTACGTGGCTTTCTGATAAAAAAATAAATGTCAATTAGTAAAAAGAATTCAGCCCAGTCATATTTTACGCAAAAATGAACCTTATATCTTAGACTACTGTTTTTTTTATCTCTCGCAACGAAAATTTTGCATATTTTAGTTGAACTTACACGAACATAAAAAAAAATGTTGTCTGTCTCCAAGAGTGCATTTTTAGGGTTCCGTAACAAGAAACAAAGTCAAAGTCAAAATCATTTATTTATCTTTGGATATTTGTATCACTTGATAATTGACACTTTTTTTCTTTCGATTTCATAAAAGGTAAATGTTGACGTCAGATCATTTACTTATAGCTAAGTTTACTGCCGCTTATAGTTTCGCAATGTCTGTTTGTGTATCGGTCTGAATGTCCGTCCGCCATTTCACTCAGAGACTATAAGTACTAGAAAGCTATAATTTGGTAAGTATATCAATATATTATTATTTATAGTAATTTCAAAAATGTGGTAAATTACAATATTTTATTATAGTTGCACCCGTACCTGATAACTGGGAGTCAATAATTTTTTTCAATAACCCATCATGTGGGGTGTCGTTAAATAGGTATTTCAAAAATATTGGGAGCTTGTTTTTACAGCTCTGAGTTCTTTCTACCCCGTTATGAATAATATGTAATAATGTATCTGTTTTTAACTTCTTACTTAATATGAATAAGTTATACGCATTCTTACTTATTACTCTTTTGATGCCTTCTAGCTATTTAAATAAAAAATGTTACCTATTTTACTAAATCAATATTTTTAGCTTCACGACCGAAAGGTAAGAAAATGTCCTTTCTTATAATTCCGCTAAAACAAGAGGCGGAAACGACGAGGAGTTGAGTGCAATCAAGGACCGAGTAAGTACTCTTCGATTTATGTGTACTTATGTACCTTTTATTTATATTCTCGTCGGTTCAATACGGGTGGCTTTCTGTTCTGTACTGAATTTTACATATTTTTACATAAATCTATGTCATGTAAGGGGATCCAAGGGCTGGGGTGCATTTTGGCCAAAGTCTTAGGCCATTCAAGGCGGAAATGCCGCCAGCCGATTGGGCACCCTACCTTGCGAGCGCAGCGATTTAGGGTCTATTTTTTATATATTTTGATTCTTTTTATTGAAATTATATCTAGTTTAGTTTTTATTAATATTTAGTTATATTTCGTTTTTGGGGTGAAAATGGGACCCTATTACTAAGACTTCGCTGTCTGTCCGTCTGTCTGTCACCAGGCTGTATCTCAAGAACCGCGATAGCTAGACAGTTGAAATTTTCACAAATTATGTATTTCTGTTGCCGCTATAACAACAAGTACTTAAAACAAAATAAAATCAATATTTAAGGGGGGCTCCCATACAACAAACGCGAATTTTTTGCTCTTTTTTGCTCGATATCAGTAATGGCAACAGGTACGGACTTGAAATATTCACAAAATACTCAGTTGTATTTTTATTTTAATAATTAATAAAAAAAATAAAATAATATACATATATATATAATCCCATACAAAAAACTTGATTTTTATAGATAATAGTACGGAACCCTTCGTGCGCGAGTCCGACTCGCACTTGGCCGGTTATTAGATATTTAGTTTAATCTTAATATAATGTAAGTAATACTAGGTTCGCAGAAATGATATGAATAGCAACGGAGTGGTTGTCTAACGATGGTTACCGACTTCATCTCCTAACTACACAACCGATTTTAATAAAAATTCTAAGAGACCACCTACAGCTCTTTCAAACAAAAAAAAAATTTCCAAATTGTTCTAGGCGTCTTCGAATGATCGGTGAACATACATAAAAAAATATCGTGGACAATTGATAACTTTCTCCTTTTTAGAAGTCGGTGAAATAAAATTCTTGTGCCAGATAATAAAATTTAGACACATTTTAGAATAGGTAAGGTGATAGGTCCTCCACGTTTTCGTGAGAACGTGAGCGTGTCGACCCATAAAGAGTTTCTTGGAAACAAGAATTAATTTATTTTTAATAAAATTCTACCAGGTTAGTCTAGCAGGTGTAAAACAGCCAAAATTTCTACTTGAAAATTTCACGTTTAGACTCGGTTATGAAAATTTCTGAACTAATTCTAAATGTGAAATTTGCGACCTGTAGGTGAGAATAAACAGATAAAAGCAGTTTTGGCCAATCTCGAAACAGAAAAGCCATTTTTAAGACACGAAGTCACCGAAATAAATAGTTTTTCTATATAAAAACCGTTTAGTGACTCCGCGTTTCAAAAATAACACCACTGGGACGTTTCGCTCGCTCCGTTAATAAATCTCGCAGATTATATAAAATGAGTAATAAAAATACAATAATTGTATAAGCTACTTAAACAAGATCATATTGCTATCTTTATTGCTTTATTTAACTTAAACTACGACCTTTTTAACATTCAACATCCACCGTTTACAATGTTAGCCGACTGTCAAGAAGGAAAAAAGAGGTTAAAAGAACTCCCTGTCAATATTTGGTGAGGCTTGCTTTGAGGTTGTTTGCGTATCCGAAAGAGTTTGTAGGTTTTACAATTCATACAAGGGTTTTTATACGTTATTTCTCTGTAAATATCTCTTATCTTTTTTTGAATTTTGTGCCAATATTACCTTTTTTTTAGTCTCCACTGCAGGAGCATGACCCTCTCTATATAACCAGAGTTATAATTGATCAGAGCAGCAAGAAATACATGCTATTCCTAAGTCGCCTTTTACGACATCCACCGGAAGACTTGGAGTCGTCCTATTCTATTCTGCCGGAAACCATACACAAAAAAATACTTATTGGTGATTTTTAGTAGTTTGAGGATGTTTGGAGTAATCTGTAAATTTTTGACATATGTCTAGCTAGGTATTGTAATATGGAAGATAATTTTATATGCTTAGTAAAAAGTAGTTTGATTAATACTAGAAATTATAAATGCTTCGCCACTTAATTTATTGCAAATCGAATTTAGTAAAGACTCATATAAGTGCATTTTTGCAAGTAAAAAAACACTTTGTTAAAATAACACAGTGATTGTTGAAATCAATAGAAAAAGTTATACTTGCTGACCGAGGGAGCGAAGCGTGTTAGTTTCGAGACAGGCCAAAAATGCCATTTTGTCCGTCTGTCTGTCAGTTAGTCTGTCAGTCTGTTCTCGCCAACAGGTTGCATTTCTCAACCGATTGTCGTGAAATTTTGAAAGCGGTTTATTATTTATATGAAATTTCATATACCGAAGGCATTTTTAGGGTTACATATAATAACAGACAAGTCACAGTCAATTGGCTCCGAATCTATAAATTTATTGGCCCTGTAAAATAGATGCCTGAAAGATAGAAGGAAAATTGATATCTATTGATTTATTTCGAGGTTACTCCTTACAGCTAAAGCGCGTTAAAACAAAGGACAAACATACACAAAAAAATATATTTAGATAGGTACGTACAATACGACTGCCTTCGTGGTCCAGTGGTCATGGCGTTCGCCTTGTGATCAGGAGGTCATGGGTTCGAATCCGACTCGGAGGCATACTTTGTGAAAAGTTGTTTCCAGTCTGGTTAGGATATTGAAGGATGAATCACCTGATTATCCACCACCTATGATTATATAAACTGTGGGTCCCGAACGCAATCTAGCGTTTGATCATCAAACTAATGGGTTGCGGAAGTTAGATAGACGGCAATCGCTCTGTGTAAAAACCAGTAGCCTCGTCAAATCTTCTTGCTTAGGTACCCAGACCCCGGGTTCTGAAGCATTACTGCTGAGGATGCAACCGAGAAAGTACGCTCGGAATCCTCGCTGAGCGATTTGACTCGCACTTGATCAATTTTTGTACAAAATAAGAATATTTCCTCTCCCTTTCTAGGTTTTTTGCCTAAACAACTGTGCAACTAAACAACAAATGATGAAAATAATTTTTCCTTACATCATAGGCTCTATTGACAGAAGCTCGCAAATTTTAATTGTTGTTTACGTTTGAAACATCTACACAACGTGGAGTGCTTGCTTTTAGCTTATTCTGTTGTTCCCAGCGGTTTCCAAGTTAATATTTAACTTTCCATTTGGTTAGTCCTCTTTTTCTCATACTTAGGAAGGAATATTTTAGCAAACATTTCTATCTATGTAATATGAATTTTCTTCCATTTGTCCCTCTCGTCCGCCAGCCATTTTGTTTATGTCGCTGTACGATACGACGTTCACTTTTCTGTTCTCTTTCTAAATCCTCTTGTCTCTACAAATATATTTTTATGATATTGTCGTGTAGCATGTTTCCTCTTACTAGTTTTATATTTTTAAGCTGTGTAAATGCATCATTTGGATGTGTGTCTATATTTGTATTTGTTATAAAATATAGTATCGTTGAGTTAGTATCCCATAACACAAGTCTCGAACTTACTTTGGGGCTAGCTCAATCAGTGTAATTTGTCCCTATATATTTATATTTATTTATTTACTTATCTTGACAAGTACAAACTGAGTGCCGTGCGAAGCACGAGAGATTTTAATTTCATATTATTTCTGTTGTTTTTTAGCATTAAATAGTCATAGTTTTAATTGACATGTATACGGTAGACACTTCCCATGTCGCTGCCCATCCTTCAGATTGCAATCCCCCACATGCTACATAATATCTTACATAAGTTCCTGGTTTCTTGAGCCTGGTACTGGTTCAAAGAAGTCTGACGGGGCTGCGTTAGTAACTACCCATATCGGCGCGTTGCTGTAAGTGCAGTCGCGTTCTTTCCAAAGTGGACTTAGCTCCTACGCTCTTGCTGCTAAACGCTGACTAGGTTAGCACAGAACTGAACTACAATAGTCATAGTTTTTAATTGACATCAAAACCAGTCAGTGTCCCATAGACAAAAACTGTTAGTCGCAAAACTTTGTGAGTGCCCCGACACTCGTGCTAACCAATCCAAGTGCGGACTACACTAACATGCTGAAACGCTAAGAAAGGATTCTGTTGCATGTAAAGAGTGTACTTTTCCTTCCAGTAGGTACAAAAAATACATTCAAAGGTACATAGGCACTATCTTGACTTTATCCCTAATGGGGCAGATAAAGCATTTTGGGTCTTGCAGCTCTGAGCAAAACTAAGCAGACGGGCTTAGTTCAGCTCAGTTTTGCTTTTAGACTAAGGCCACTTTTAGTGTATTGGTGAGCGAGAAGGTGAAAAAAGAATTCAAAGCGGTAGTAAGCTGCATCGCCTATTAACATGGTTCGCATTCTCGCTCATGCCCTCAATCGGCTTCTACGATTTATGCGAGAAGAGAAGCAGTTAGTATATTTAAAGTTTTTTCTTTTCTTCCAGACCAGCATGTATGAACCAGTATATTCCAGTAAGTACTTACATAAAACAATTTAAATGGAAGCAAGCAATCCCTCATTGCTAAAACGCAGTCTATGTAAATAAAGCTTGCTTCAACCGTAGACCTCATGATATATATAATAGATTTGTCAAATTTTGTACTTCCACAACCTTTGCTGTGTGTTAGTTTGTCATTCTAGAACAGGAACATTCCATATCTTCTTGTGCATGTCGTAAGAGGCGACTAAAGGACTAAGCAACTGCATATACAAGGAAGGTTGACGACGGGTTCTCTTCTTATAATTTAAGAACTGCTCTTGACGGCTGGTTACCGGTTGTATAACCATGGCTAAACGTATTAAGATCTTTCATTTGATACCCAACTCAATATCGAAACATTTTTTTTGTATTTTAAGCGGTTCGGATACTACGGTGGAACAAACATAAATATCCACATACATACATAGACTGCTAAAATCATTACCCTTCCTCTTAGTTATGCCGTAGTGGGGTAAAAAGAAGGTATACTAGTGGATCTGTAAGCTGTAAACCTCGCAAGTCCCCCCCAACGGCTGAAGTTTATCGGATTAAAAAACTGTTCAGACAAAAAGTTGCGTCTTAAGGTGAAATGGTAGCTGAAGTGGCGCCCTCGTTTGAAATAAATTGTTTAAAAATAATATGGTAATAATTAAAAAAAAATACTTCTAACAATCTGTAGAAAGAAGTTTAATTTATTTTGAATTATTTTTATGAATAACCTTTGAAAGTATTTTTGATAATCCATCTAGTTTGGAAACGAGTTTTCGCCAAAAGTCTAATTATCCTCGAAAATCTATATTATCCTCGAATCTTCTCAGAAAATTTTACAAGGAAATGCGATCTGTAGTCTAGAAAAGCCGGACAGACTGACAACTGGAAAGCCGAATAAAAACAGTTTTGGCTAATCTTTCGAGATTAACCAAACTCAAAAACTCAATATCAAAGAAAGATGTGTGAAATCTATTTTTTTTTCTATAAAACCAAAAGCAAATAACTTTTTTTGTAGTGTTTTCTATCAAAAAGTCAACAAAAAGTAGATATTTCTTTAGGATTAGGATTGTCAATAATTTTTATGGTAAAACCAAGCTCATAATGTCTGGTGGTAATTTTTTTATTTTGTGGATTATCAGTTATTTAATCAAATAGATTTCATACTTTTTATCTAATTTTTGCAAGTCCATGGTGAAACCAAGCTTATATATGTTACTCAAATGTCTGGTGGACGTTTCATTAATAGGATTATCCTGAGCAGTGCACATTGTTTCAAACCAAATAGCACTGAATTCAGCATGAATTCTACTATTCTAGTTTTAGTAAATGTAGTGCCTCCGTGGTGTAGTGGTAAGAGCGTTCGGCTCATACCCGGAGGTCGCGGGTTCGATTCCCGGCGGGGGCAACGACTTTGAGTTGTTGTCCTAGTTTGGTTAAGACATTGTAGGCTGATCACCTGATTGTCTGATAAGTAAGATGATCCGTGCTTCGGAGGGCACGTTAAGCCGTCGGTGCCGGTCACTGTCATTGACATTGGTCGTTAAAAACCATGTCAGAGGCCTTTAAGGCGGTTTAATAACTCTGACACTAGTGTTAGTCACTAACACACACGATAAGAAGAAGAAGTAAATGTAGAATTACTTTTACAAGTACTGAGCTTACCGAAGCTCAGTACTTGTAAAAGTACCTATTTTGGTATGCCTACTGAGGCATACCAAAAAACTAATCTCATGGTCATCATCAGGACTTTTTAGTTTTCACTGCAGGAGGTCGACTCTCTGTACTACTAGAGCCATAATTGGCCAAAGGAGACAGAGGACTTGGCCTACACTCTACACTCTTCTCGCTGGTCAGACGGGTTGGAAAGGTCTCATTGATATTTATAAATAAGCTTTGTTTAGTTTGTATTTTCTAGGTCGTCTTCTACTAACTCCACTGGAGGACTTGGAATGGCCCTATTCTACTCTGCCGGAAACCACAATGCAATAATAAATCTAATGAATAAATACATCTGAATTTGACCTCTTTTTTAACTAATTTTGCCGCAAATGAGATGGACTTTACCCGGAGCGTCTTCCGTATTAGAATGATCCGCGTTACTGTGAAACGATGTTCTAGCGCCTCAAATGTGACTCTTCTCTGGTAAGGCTATCCTTACGAATCTTCCGGATATTTGTGAAACCAGCCTTAGATGTAAATACGAGGCAGGCCGGGCGAGGATCGCGTTTTATCCATAAAATTATATTTTGGAAGTAAATTTTAAACAGACGAAGGTAAGCAACTAAAGCCTTTGTCAGTGTCAAGACGCACCTGCTTTCGTCATTAAGGGATTTATAAAGCCAGATGCGAGTTAATCTGTCTCCTTCTGGCAGTATGACGGTGACGGGGATAGATGTCGGACATTATTCAGCAAAATGTGCAGTTTGGCGTCACTAGGGGTTATGATATTTTGACGTGAGTAATGTGTTTTGGTAGTGTTTTATTTTTAAATGACTACCTAAAAGGAGGAGGTTATCAATTCTTATCAATTTGTCACGCCTTTTTTATGTTTGTCGATTATTCAAAGACTCCTGGCCCGATTTGGAAAATTGTTTCTTATTTGAAATCTTCGTAAATAAAATAAAATAAAATAAATTCTGTTACAGCATGTAAGAAAACTACATTAAACAAAACCTATTTTCATATAAAAACTTCAACAATAGTTGCAGTAGCTTCACAGCATTTAAAAATACATAAAGCACGCTACATAGGTACTTCTTATAAAATAACAAAGTGTTGGAGAAAATACTTCGTGTACACTGAGAAGAAAAATTATACCTTCCTGGAGCGAAGGTAATATAGCACTTTGTACTCACGCAAAATATGTAGCTTGCGGAAGGATGAACTCGCAGATTTCATATTGTTGCAGTATAAATTCATAGAAAGATCTGTAAAGTAACTGGAGTTACATGCAACATTCCAATGCCAATGCTAAAGCTAATTGGAAAGATTTACAAACTGTCATATTGTACAGTTCCGAGACTTGGCCCACCAAAGCAGCGGATGAAAGAAGGTTTCAAGTTTCGGAGATGCGGATGTTACGATAGATGTGTGGTGGAACACGAAGGGACAATGAGATATAAGAGGAACTGTAAAAGTGGCACCTATAACAGAAAAATTAAGGTAACAGGTTAGACTGTTATCAGCATGTTATGGAAAGAGAGAAAAGCTAAATAATCAGGCAGGTTCTGAAAAAAAATGTTAAAGGACATTGAAACAGAGGGAGGTCAAATAAACGTTGGATGAAATGTGTGAAGGAGGATATAAGTAGGATAGGGGTGACGGGCGGGTTGACTAGAGATAGAACAAAGTGGAAGAATCTCACATGTTGTACCAACCCCACGTAAGTAGTGAGATAAGGATAAGGCAGAAGAAGAAGAAGAAGAAATTCATAGAAAGGTCTAGGATTACGTGTATAGGATTACGGTATACAGATCCAATACGTAGAGGCCCATTAGAGAAGTTGTTGTCATGTGGCTCACGCCAAAACCTATTCCTGGATATACCTATGAAAGGTGTACCCTTGAATAGGTTTTGGCAGAAGAAAAATCTATTGCATGAAAAAGGGAAAGATTTAAGGGTTATGGAATGAATTTGGGTGGACTGATGCTGGGCTATTAGTGGTAATATAGAAACGTCACCTGCCATAATCATGATTACTGACTATTATAGGCAGGTGGTGGCTTGCCGTCCACTAGATGGGCCCCTCAAACGCGCCGACAATAGTTGCCGGCAAAGGAGCAATACCGGTGCGGGCGACTCAGGGGTGTCGAGAGGTGTGCTGCGCTTTCTCCGAAGTTACTCGCGGCGTTATGCCCTTTAACACTTCCACCCCTGGAACAACAGCTCTAACGACACCTCTCTGCACAGCCAATTAAGGCAATGCAGAGCTGAGAGCCCTGCGAGCCCTCTTGGGTCTCCAACCCGACCGATGAAGACGCGTTGGGGACGAGGGATCTGACCGGCTCTCTGGAGCACTCGGGTCCGTGGTGTCGTTACTCACCAACAGCACGCCACAAGCTGCCCTGTAAGTATTCTTATTATTATTTTTTGTAATGTAATTCTTTCTTTGTTCGTGTCTGTTTTTGTATTTTGCTTACATGAATTTTGTAAATAAAAAATAAATAAAGATGCCTATTTCCAGAAATAGGAGATTGAAGGCTACTGTTACTGATTATGATGATGACGACAATGCGTATTGCAGGCATTCTTAACGAGACTTTCGAGATTTTGTCAAGTTAACATTTTGTTTGATTTTTACTGTCACTGACGAGTAAAATAAAAAGGCTTGTTCTGTTATCGTTTTATTTTATGTGCTTGTGAAAAATGTACAACTTACACGCTCATATAGGTTTATTTCGAGGCTACAAAATATGTGTTGTACAGATTTCCACGGGCCTTGAGGAAAACGCGAGCGTGATTCAAAACATAAGTACGGGTAGTAACACTTTCATAGAATGGCATATAGAACGGTAATATTGCAACATAGCTGATATGATATAGGTATAGCTTTTTTGTTTTTTTGAAGACGAAGAAAAAAATCGTTATATATAAACGACTAACCATAAAATATATATATATCAGGAGAGGGGGTCGTCTTATAAAAAATCTAAAAAAAAAAGATGGGTTAGGAAAGGTAAAGAAAGGGAGAATGGGGGTTTTAAAAACTTACACAAGTCAATACCCGCATGGCACTTTATAGTGCAGCTTCCATTGTTTTACTATTATATCTGGTATTGGCGGATGTCAACGGGATTAGTGATGTGTTGCTGGCCACATCGCGATTATAAAGTATTATCTTGATCGGTTTTTGTAGTTGTCAAATTACTGGGTGCAGAAGGATTATAAATAATACCATAAAGATAACAGAGAATATGTAGATACTTACCCATTATCGGATTTTTTGCAATGCTTAGAGAAGGTTATGTGCGTAGACACAAACTCATAATTATAGAATTGGTACCTATACCTATACATTAAGGGTGTAAAAAAATATGGGAAACTAGATGGCAGCACAGTAAAGTCAAGTCCGAAAAGCTGTTGTTACAGAATACATTTTATCATCATCATCATCAGGTCATTTTATCTCCACTGCAGGAGCACGACCCTCTCTGGGCCAGAGCCATACTTGACCACAGCAGCCAGAGGACTTGACTACACTACACTCTCTTCGCTGGTCAGACGGGTTGGACAGGTCTTATTGATGTTCATCTTCTACGACATCCGCCGGAGTACTTGGAATGGACCTATTCTACTCTGAAACCAAACGGCAATATTTATAGGATATATTTGATGAACCAAAACATGTCAATAACTGATGGTCCTATGACATCAGTTGATTGGACCTGACGTAACTGTGTTGCCACCTAGTCACAGAGTTAATCGTCTTCTTCTCTCTAGACCTTATCCCATTTATTTGGGGTTGGCATTCCTTGTCCTTCTTTTCCACTTTGCACGGTCTTGAGCGGTGGTGGCGTTCAACTGTGCTTGTTTTAGAATTAATATAAGTACCTAGTCACAGAATTAATATAAGTACTTATTACATAAAGGACGGAAACTCCTACCGTCTTATTATAAAACGCAAACTATCTTTGTTACTACTAGTTGACATTTTCAGATCAGACAATTACTAGATGTCAACTTGATTTGTTCGTATAATGGTTTAAACCTACCACAGATAAACCTAGTAACAAAGATAGTCTGCGTTTTATAATTAGACGGCTATAGTCCCGCGCAATATGTATCCCCTTTATCCGTGCTCGCACCTCTCCCTTCGTTCTCGCCTTGTAGAGGGTGTTGAGCGGGCAGCTGCAGGCTCCAGCAGCCGCGCCTACATTTGCGTTCGGCCCACACCGGGCATACATCGCGCTTAACGATACGACGATTCGCTTAACATGAGCTACCATGGGCCACATGGAAAAGCTTAAACCGACTCTGAAATGAGAAAGGCCAAACTGCAACACAGTGTCAATGTGGTCATAACGACCAGACTATGACACACCTATGACACACCTCTCCTGCCCATCGTGCCCTACCAGCTGCACTAAGCGTGACCTATATGAGGCCTAAGACAACGCTGTGAAAGTGGCAACCTTCTGGACGGAAAAAGTCTGATTTATTTTGAGCTTTCGACACGAGAAGAAGATGAAGTTCATTTTGTATGTAATTATATTCATTCTGGGACCTACCAGCAGCACTAAGCGTGACCTATATGAGACTTTAGACAACGCTTTTGAAAGTGGCATCCTTCTGGAGGGAAAAGTCTGATTTTATTTTGAGTTTTCTACACGAGAAGAAGACTAAGTTCGGTCTGTTTGTAATTCATTGTGGGACCTGTGTCACATATTTCTAAAAACCCTCTTTCCATATAACATATTGATAGTTAAATGTTTTTTATTAAACAAATAAACAATATTACATTCAAAATAATAAGGTTATAAAAAAATCTTACAACCCACCACATTGAGGCAACGTACCCAAAATACTGGCAACATTTCCCCGCTGAATGGCTTACTTATATGCTGAGCAAAATAGCTGCCAGCTCTATGATTACCAATTGCCTCAAAAAGGCGCGTCGTGGCCTTAAGAAATAATAGATTGTCAATTAATTTGTCATTTATCGATATGTATAACAAACGTCACAGTTTATGCTCGAAGTATGCAATGACGATAAAGGGTACCTGTAGTATACTATTATCGGTAACACATTAAATAGCAATTTTAAAGTAGTTTTGTAACTGTTAATCACCCGTAGCGATGTTGTACGCTCAATTAGCGCCCTGAAAAATTGATTCGGTTTCAATGGACGACCGAAATATAGGGGCCATGGGGAATACACATTTTTTTGTTATTTTTTTTTAAAGAAATTTTCGAGATGAATGTTGCTTTTTTACGGCATCATCTGTAGGTTGACTAGTAGCAAAAGACCTGTTACAATTTGTTTTATAAAGTTAAATAAATAAATAATAAAATAAAAGCTCGGTGGTTTGGCGGGAAAAACAACTTAGACGAGTTGCTATTTAAACGAGTACAGAGTTGCGTTGCGTTTGGGTGATCCCAAACGCAACGCAACTCTGTACTCGTTCCATACTAACTCAATAGAAATCATACGTCGGTGCGACTGCCTTTGTGGTTCCGTGGTCGAGGCGTTCGCCTTGTGATCCTGAGGGTGAGGAGGGTTCGAATCCCACTGGGAAGCATATTTTGTGAAAAGTTGTTTCCAGTCTGGTTAGGATATTGCAGGCTTGAATCACCTGACTATCCGAAAAAGAAAGATGACTCCGTCTTTCGGGAGGCACGTGTAAACTGTGGGTCCCGACCGCCATACAGCGTTGGATCATCAAACTACCCCATTTTACCCTTTGGGTTGCGGAGGTCAGACGGCAGTCGCTCCGTGTAGAAACCAGTAACCTCGTCAAATCTCCTTGATTAGGTAGCGGACTCCTTTGAAGCATTACTGCTGAAGAGGCAACCGGGAAAATACGCTCAGATGATGAATCATAAGTCAAATTAAACGCCTCTAAAATCAAGACAGAAAATTCTACAAATTCCACCATAGCCAATGAGCTATTTGCTGAAAACTCCGGCAAAATTACCCGCACTAAATGCACTAAATAAAAATGGAAATGGAAAAGTGGTTTTAGCTTTGAGCGTGATACCGTTTCGTATGCAATCTAAATGAACGCTGAAATAAAACCAAATGACGAGGTTTAAAGCCATTCAGACACAAATTTATTCATTCACTAGCCGGGTTTACTACTTTTTTAGTGTACGTACACCTACGCAAATTGATAAAAGCAGACAGCACACTAAACCATAAAGTTTTAGTGATGAAAATTTTAAAAACACAGAAACCAACATGTCTGTTTAAAGTCCTGAGGATATGACCACCGCTCCGGATGGTACCTGGTCCAAAGGCTATCTATAGCAATTTAAAGAGGTAATGCGGCAAGCATAATGTGTACCTTTGAACTGAAACTTAAACAAGCCTCTCAAAGGACCGGCGTGAAAAGACCCGTGGGTCTAAAGGAGATACATAGTAATTATATTTAAGTAAAAAAAAATAAAAACAATATTTTTTTATTTAAATAAAATAAAATATATAACAATATATAAAGAAGATAATATAATTAACCTAAAAACTAAATAACCTACCTACATTCCAAGAATACTGTAAGTAAACTGAAATATATAAAATTAAAAATAAAATAATAAATACATCCCAGATCGCTCCGGTCGCAGGATAGGGAGCCTAAGAGACTGGCGGCATTGCCTCGTTGTAAGGCCAGACTTAATCTTTGGCCAAAACGCGCACCAGCTCTTAGATCAAAATTAAATTGATGTCAATAGATACATAATATATACTAGATTCATAATTTTTTACGTCTAACCTGATAGAAATTTAAATAATACGTTCAATATTAATAAATAGTTAAATTTATTGACAAAAAATATAATAATTTCAAATATAATATGGCGTGGACTAAAAAAATGTTTTGGCTTATTATTTTATTTTCTCATTAGCGAATAATGACGATAGAACGCCTTTAAATTTCGCTTGACGTCATGATTAGCGACAAATTTTAACGAACGGTTACGTAAATCACCTCTGCTCGGAAACTTCGAAGCACTGTATCTTTGTGAATTTTCTACTTTTCTAAACAAAAAAATATGGGTCCTTTATTTTTGGATAATCTAGTTGACGGATTAAATCATCATTTCAGCCGCATAACGTCCACTGCTGGACATAAGCCTTACCCAAATATTTTAAAAATTACCGATCCGGAGCGGCCTGCATCCAGCGCTTTTCAGCGACCCTGGTCAGGTCATCTGACCACCTTGTAGGTGACGGATTAAATAAAATAATTTTTGATCCAATTCACATCCCTATTACTGGAAGTGCGTTAGACATGCAATTTGAAACTGGAACCGGATCCAGAACTACGTTGTGAAAAGCCTACCTAAGTATATAAATTTCATTTTACCAGATTTAGTGAAAACAAAGTAGCTAGCTAGTTCTAACATTATCTAACTCAGACACGAACTGCTCGAAAAGTAAATTTAACATTTAATTGTCCTGAAAACCAACGGATGGCGAGTGAATTTTCAATTTCATTAGTTTACTTTGCAATAATACTAATGAAAGTTGTAATTGGTAATTTCTGAGGTTGTTGACTCAATATTTGGGATAGTAACGGAACGTTTTATCAAGGAAAATTTATCTTACGTTTCGTTTTCTAAAATAAAGATGTTTTTTTATGTTAATGTATATTTGCACTTCCTTATAGACCAAGCGAATATGAAAGAGCAAACTGCCTTAGAAAACGAGTTTATTAGTAAGTAAGTAAACAAGTAATAATTGTAAAAAAATATTTTTTAGAACAAGTTAATTGAATGTGCTGTTTAAGACGAAACTCGATGGGGATGCATCGTTTCATTACAGAGTTCCTATGGCCACCTTACAGCTCAATCATCAGAACAGGTCCATGTCATCACAATATTGCATTTGCACGCAATATACCTACGTTTGTGTGCAAAATTTCAACTCAATTGGAAACCGGAAAGTGGGTCAAATTTTACTTGCAAGATTCGATTACAGACAGACAATGGGACCGGTGAATCAAAATAAAAGCTTATGAAATCGTACCTAGCCATGACTTCACTTCAAATTTAACTATGCTGTATCTTTGTTATTTTTTGTTTCTCAGAGAAAAGAAAAAATCATGTACTTTTTTATTATTCTGACCGACGGGCCAAATGTTTTTCCTTTCGTTATGCCTATTCTTTCGATTATGAAAATCATTTGCGTCTCTTCTATTTGAAACTCCCATTTCCGAATAAAAACCTTTAAATTTTCAATAAGAACTAAAAAGCTTGATTAAAATAGTTTTCTATAAAGCTCCGAAAGTCTGGTTTGAACTAAAAGTTCGATAGTTGTTCCCAGTGAGTTCTAGATTCATTGGTTTCGAATCTGATCGACGGTTGGTTTTGTAAACAAGCTTTTATTGTAAAATACAAGATTTATTTAAAATAATTCAATTTAAAACTTTTCGGAGTGTGTGATTGAAACCTGTGTTTCATAAATTATTTGCATGCCTGAAATAATTATTTACTCGTAAATTATATCTCTCATGTGATTTCACGCCTGGTTCATTATTTTTCAGCATAAAATTGAAATCTTCTACAAATTAATTTCTTTCCAGTTAGGTAGGTTGACTGTGGAAATCTAGTTAAAACCTTGTGGCCTGAGATCCACATCCTGGTAGACATTTCGGGTAGGTTAGGTTAAAAAAGAATATCTCAAAAACTTCATATCCTAAAACCTAAAAAAAAGAATATGGTAACTGATTTTTGTCTAAATCTGACATGTTATTTCAAAATGAGGAGCTCGGTGTGTCATCATTGTGTGTTTGTGGCACTTACACAAAAAAAACATAGCGACGAATTAATAACCTCCTGCTTTTTGTAAGTCGGTTAAAAAAGACCTAATGCCTCAAATGTAGTAAACCCGTAATTAAACGAAGGTCGGGGTCCCACTGGCCGCTCAAATTGAACACGCCACGGAAAGGTATCCAGGTATCTCGTACACGGTTCGCCAATTACATTGCTCAATTATTCTGAGACCTGATATCGTTCCTTTGTTTTCGCTATATGGGTTTAAAATCTAATAACCACCTTAGTGTTTTTATCAAATTTATGATGACATCTGTGGCCTAGTGATCATTGTGCCAGCCTGGCACATCGGAGGTTCTGGGTTCGATTCCCGGTCAGGTCAAGATGGAAAATGATATTTTTCAGATTGACCTGGGTCTCGGATACATTAACATTTTCACGTCTTATCCCTGACGGGGCAGACAGAGCCTGGGGCCGTAAGACCCAAAGGCCACGCTTAGCGTGGTGGTGGGCGTGGGTCTCGGATGTTTATCTATATAGTATTTGTTATAAAATAAAGCGTCGTTGAGTTATTATCCCATAACACAAGTCTCGAACTTTGGAGCTAGATCAATCCACGCGATTTGTCAAAAAAAAATTATACATAAATACCACGTCATTTTCCTTAATAGGGCAGACAAAGGATTTTGGGTCATGTGGATTAAAGCAGAGAGACAAAGATTAAAAATAGTGATGGATTTCTAGCCGCATCGCCTATTACATGATTCGCATTTTTGCCCGTTCCCTGGATCAGATTTTAACATGTTGTTACACAGTAACAGACAGGAAGTCCCCTGCTGGACAAAGGCCTTCTCAAGAATTTCCAAAATGAACGATTGGAAGCTAAGCTTTACTTCTGCTAAAGCTGCCACTTTGCTCAGGTCGTCCGACCACCTAGTAGGTGGGTGTCTTATGCTACGCTTGCTGGTACGTTGCCGACATCAATCCATTTGTACCCATCAGCCATCGGTTTTTAATGTTAATAAATGAATGATTTCACTTGAGTAAAACTTCTCATTTTCATTGTCATTGTCATTTTGGAAATCTTTGGGAGAGGCTTATGTCCAGCAGTGGACGTTATTCGGCTGAAATGACTGACTGACTTGAGTAAAAATATTTCGAATCATTTCAATTTGTTTAATCTACATTTTTCTATTCGAATCATTTTAATACAGAAGCATTAAATCGGTCACCAGCAGTTTATTTATCTGTAAAAAGCTTTCAGTTAGATTGTATTGGAAGCGGTAAATATATCGCTGAATGCCGTTCATACAAAAGGTGAAAGTATCGGGACATAGTCGTACAATTTTATTGTATTTATTGCGAATATCAATCATTTATAGAAGGAGGGTTAAGATTATGTAGGTATATGTATTATTATTATTTTATATATTTATTTGGCATTTAAATAATTACAAAGGAAAAGAAAATACTCAAAATAACATACATAAACCAAGCAGGTTTGTAGTTATGTTATTAATCTTTTACATCGGTACTTAAAGATAAACTTCTAATGGATCTGTATATGGAGGTATATAGATAAATCATTTAATAAAATATAAAACCTTTATGAATGGTGTAAAATTCCAATAAACTCTAAATAGAATTGTACCAACCTGCAATTTCAGACCGAAATGACTATCATGTCTATGCATTATTAATGGTTATAGTGAATTTGTAAGCTTGTACCAGTTAATGCTTCCTGGAAACACATTGTAGCTTAATAAGCAGCTGGCAATTTGATGTCAGATTGTGTGGATAAGGGATTATTGACCTGGTTATCTACACTTTAATCCTCGGCACTCATATTTGTAGTGACTCTGTGAGCTGTAGACCTCGCGCCCTCGCGACCTCAACCCTAATCAGTTGAAGTTTATCGGAGTTGTAAATATAAATAATTGGCCAAGTGCGTGTCGGGCCACGCGCACTGTAGGGTTCCGTAGTTCCGAATGCCAACTTTGAGTTTATGCCACTAAAAACTTTTAAAAACTAATTATCTCTTGAATTTGTATGAAATTTCTTTTTCCGAGTACATTTTATAAGTTGATCGCCTATAACTTTTTATTATACCCTACTTAGCTCTGATAGTTTTCTTTTAAATTACATTATATATGCTATAGCTGTAAATTTTTTCACGTGGCCATATATAACCGTTTAGTAGATAGAGGGGGGAGACACTTGCCTCCAACAAAAATTTTCACTTTACACCCAAATATTTCAGAAACGGATCCCTAAATCCAAAAATGGTGTTAACAAGCTCACAATGTTTTTGAAAGACCTATTCAACGACACCCCACACAATGTGTTTGTCGAGAAAAAAAAAATTGACTACCTCTTTACTTGTATGGCAGCTAACCTAAAAAAAAATATTTTCCAGATTTTATTTTACGACTTTTTTGCCATGATTAATATACATATCCATGCCAAATTACAGCTTTCTAGTACTTATAGTTTCTGAGTAGGACTGCGGACAGACAGACAGACAGACAGACATGGCGAAACTATAAGGGTTCCTTGTTTACTACGGAACTCTAAAAAGCTGCGTCTTAATAAGGGTAACTAATAAAGTTTATGACATTTTTGAAAAAAAATTAAGTTATACTTAAGTTGAGTGAAGAATTGTATTTATTTACTAGGTAACATCAAGAAAGGTGTAAGTATCTCGTATTCAAGACCTGATTCCATTTTCGAGTTACTCAGGTTGCTTTACCCTTACGTTACAGCAGGACGTTATGAAAGAATTAAGTTAAAATTCTAAAACCCAGACGCCATCTTGGATTCCAAAAAAAGGTTTAGATTAGGATTCTGCTACATATTTCACGGTATTGGCTTGTGATTTCTGAACGAACGCCTAATATCAATGTCGAAAATGTCAATGTCACTGTCAGCGAAAAGGTATATTTATTAGTACATACAATTTCATGTATATGTCGGCGAGTTCAATATAATCCCCTTTATTATTGGTTAAGCTGTGCAAACAGAAAGTTGTTTACTTCAAAACATAACTGGTGGACACAGATTCAATAACTGTGTGGGCCAGGGGTATTCAGACACATATGGTTGGAATCCATGATACAGCGCGAGGCGGAGCGCTGTATTTATCGTCACACTTTTAGTGAGTTCGGCGTAGGTCATCTCCTGCTCCGTCATCAGAAGTGGGATCTGAATCTTTTGCCCACTTGAGTGAATCCATGGGAGAATAGGGGTGAAGAGTTCGACAGGGTCCAAAGAGCGTGATTATAATTGGTCCGTCTTTTAAATTGTCCAGAGATGATGGACCCGTATTTTTAGTTTGCCAGAGGGGTAAAAATTCACAAGGATACTGAGCGTCGAGGTTCTTGAGTGAGGGCTTGCGGAGTCACAGTAAGGGTGAACCAGTCTTCCGGCAGTCTCGAATAATGTGGTCCATGTCCTATTCAGGCGCGCCACATCCGCAAGCTGGGAAGTCAATCCAGTCGCACCGGAATTCAAACCATCTAGTTCGTCCCCATCCAGTTCTCATTCTGTGGAGCTGGCATCTGCGTGGGAGAAACAACCCTGAGAGTTTTTCAGTGGGGTTGATGGTTGTATCCACATAGGTGGATTCAAATTCTATTCTTTTTGATGGTAAAGTGGTTTTTCAACAGTCAATCCTATAGAGCTGGTGTCGTGACTTCAGTCTTAGCCTTTTTAATAGTTTTTGGATGGAGTTTAGCAGTGCAATGTGTCGATAACTTTTGGGGTCATTGACGGCTCTGGTTTTAGTATCGCAACCCATCCCGTGTTTCATATGGTCTGTGTGACAAATGGTCTGTGTGACAACCGTCTGTTTGACAAGCGTCTGTGTGACAAGCGTCTGTGTGACAAACGTCTGTGTGACAAGCGTCTGTGTGACAAAGCGTCTGTGTGACAAGCGTCTGTGTGACAAGCGTCTGTGTGACAAACGTCTGTGTGACAAAGCGTCTGTGTGACAAAGCGTCTGTGTGACAAGCGTCTGTGTGACAAGCGTCTGTGTGACAAGCGTCTGTGTGACAAACGTCTGTGTGACAAACGTCTGTGTGACAAACGTCTGTGTGACAAAGCGTCTGAGTGACAAAGCGTCTGTGTGACAAAGCGTCTGTGTGACAAACGTCTGTGTGACAAACGTCTGTGTGACAAGCGTCTGTCTGTCAACCGTCTGTCTGTCAACCGTCTGTGTGACAAGTCTATCTGAATGGCAGCCGGTCTGTGTGACAACCTTTAGCGCCAGTAATGGTGCTAACGAGAGTGAAGCGATCAGTGTAAAGATACCTAACGTGTGTTTAGTTTCAGCTACTTCTGCAAAGTTGCTAAAGTGCTAACAAGTGAACCATAACTGCTGGCCACGTATTGCGGCTGAGTTGGAGTCAGCGGCAGTGCCGCAGGCGCTGGAGATTCCTGGTGAAGTGAGGTGAAGTGAAAAAGCGAGTTGATATCGTGTGTATTTCTGTGTCGTTACCTTATCTGCTGAATCGCAAAGATAACCTGGTGAGTTTTTATATTTTTTTCGATTTAAGAGTAGAGCAGAAAGCAATTTATTTCAAAACCTTTAGTTTTAAAACATAAAACAGAATAATGTCTAGTCTTTTGACCACTATGCAAGCAGAAAATAATTATGATTTCGCTATTTTAAATAAGAACGTGTATTATCTGCTTAGCTTAGTGACTTGATCTTATCGTCATGAGTTGATAGATGAGCTTATCATCACTGAAGGTGGCATAAGTCACTGTTAGTCGGAGCTGGCAGTGGCGCCAATTAGTATCCTAACAAAAAGTCTAGTTTGAGTATTTTAAATTATAAGTTTTAGCGTCTTATAAGCTTACGTGTGAATACTGGTGTAAAATGATAATTATTAGGTACGTTACGTACTTCATTATTCGTGAAGTTGGAGGGATAGGTTCTCCTAGCCTTTGCCTAGTATTGGACTAAAGATAAGCTAAATATTATAATAACTTTTATAAAGATTATTATGAGATAATAACCAGGGTGATGATGATGATATTGGTAATGAAGAGATAGTAATGACGATGAAGATATTATTGATAAAGAGGTAGTGATGATGAAGAGGTGACGGCGAGCCTACCATTATGATGATCATGGTGATGACTTTATTTAAAAGGACCCTTCACCGTTTACTATGTGAGTAATAATATTTTACCATTAATTTATTATTTACTGTGTTTTAGGTTAACTGAAGTAAAGTCCCGTTACTTGAGTAAATTTTAATCTGGATAGTTAAAGTCGAGTAAATATTGTGATATTGTAGCCAAATTTAAAAATATCGTACTGATAAGCTGTTGCTGATAGCTCACGCGCTATAAGTGGACTGTATGGACTTTATTAAATTAAACAAGGATTTCGGACTACAATATTTATTTATCACTTTTTCTGTGCCGATCTGGCTGATTACAAATTAACTTATCTAGGCGACAACACGACAACGCAGGTATACAAATGAACACGATGAACTGAAGATCACAATAACACACAAAAATACAACATTTACTAACTAAACTTACAACTATATATACAATTTCTTATCACTAACAGAAGTACACGGTTCATGTTTTCCGTGTACCAATAGGGACGCGTAAATATCGTCTATCTCGCTCTACGCGTCCCGTTCTTTCTGGCCTCCCCTCCACTCCGGCCGCCAGTTGCTCACAGCGGTCGGTCGGGTACGCTGGCCCCGCTGCTGTTGTCCGTAACATCCTCCTCCCGGCTGCATCCGTCGTTCGACGCAGCCTCCACAATCGGGAGGACAACCAGCTTCCTTGCCGGCCTGATGAATGTGCCCCCCATGGTCTTGATTTCAGCGCTCCGCACGTCGCCGTCGGGCCCAGTGTGTACTCGCCGGACGATGCCGCGAAGCCAGATGTTCCGAGGCATCGCTGGGTCGACCACCAAGACTAGGTCGCCTATCTTGATGGGCTGGCGACGGTCTTGCGCCCCTCGTCGCGGCACCAGGGTTGGGAGATACTCGCGGACCCATCTCTTCCAGAATTGGTCCGCAAGTCCTTGCGCGGCTCGCCAGGTCTTCCGATCTGCAGGGTCGCAGGGGCCCGTCTGGGGTAGGCCTGAGGATGACCCGATCAGGAAGTGGTTCGGGGTCAGCGCCTCAGGGTCGGCCGGGTCCGTCGAGACGTGGCTCAGGGGGCGTCCGTTGACCGCATGCTCCGCCTCCAGTAGCAGAGTGTGCAGCGTCTCTTCTTTCGGCGTCTGTTCGCTGAGCGTGGCGTGCAGCGCAGTTTTGATGGAGCGCACCAAACGCTCCCACGCACCCCCTTGGTTGGGTGCTCCTGGTGGGATGAAGCGCCAGTCCACCCGTTGAACTTGCGCGTAGCTGCGAAGCGCCGGGGCCCACTCTGCGTAGGCGGCACGAAGCTCTGTGTCTGCCCCGCGGAAGTTGGTTCCGTTGTCGCTCCAGATCTGCCGCGGCCATCCTCGGCGGGCTGCCATGCGCCGGAGGGCCATGATGGCGGAGTCGACGTTCAGACTCCCGACGATCTCTATGTGGACCGCCCGTGTGGTGAGGCACGTAAAAAGTGCGCCCCATCTCTTCTCACGCCGGCGGCCGATGGTGACCATCATTGGCCCGAAGTAGTCCACCCCGCAGTTCGTGAAGGGGCGGCAGTATGGATCCAGACGGGCCGGCGGCAGATTTCCCATCGGTGGTATGCGAGGTCTGGATCGTCGCACCTTGCACAGGGCGCAGTCGCGGGCGATAGAGCGCACGGTGGGTCGTGCGCGCAGGATCCAGTAGTGCTGCCGCAGGTCGTTCAGCACGCGCTCGTTCGTGGCGTGTCTCGCAGCAGCGTGTTGCCTCAGCACAATCAGCCGAGTCAGGGGATGGCGGCCATCTAGGATGAGCGGCCGCTTTGTGTTGGTGGGGACGCGGGCGGCGTCGATTCGGCCGCGCACGCGTAATAGCCCGTCCTCGATCATAGGGTCCAGCTTGACGAGGCGGCTGGTTGCCGGCAGTGGTTGGCCGGCCTGTAGTCTCTTGATCTCTTCGCTGAAGCTATCCCTTTGGGCTTTTGCTACCCACATACGTTCGGCTCGTTCGAGGTGGCGGACTTCAAGGCGAGTCGTCTTCTTTTGACACCTTTCTACAAAGGCGATGACTGTTGCAGTGGCCCGTATGAGCCGCTCGTGTGAGGAGAAGCGGCTTATGTCCGGTAAGACGTCAGGCTCGTCGTACACGTGGGCGTGGAGTGCAACTTGCGCTTCCTCTGCTTCTTGGCTTTTCTTTTCTTGAGGCCAGGCGTCTTCTGGCTCGTGGAGAAAGGCAGGCCCGGTGAACCACCTGTCATGGCGGCTCGGTGTAGTGTTGTTGGCTCGTGTGGCGTCATCGGCCACGTTATCCGCCGTAGGCACCCATCTCTATTGAGCGATATCGGTTTTCTCAGCGATCTTGCCTAGTCGATGCGCCACGTACGGAGAGTAGCGCCGAGCGTCTGTGCGGATCCACTGGAGGACGGTGCGGGAATCGCTCCAGTAGATCACCTGCTCGGCTTCCCAGCGGTGCTCGTTCTTGATGAGCTCGGCTAGTCGCACGCCGATCACCGCTGCTTGTAGCTCCAGCCTCGGGATAGATTGAGGCCGTAGAGGAGCCACCTTGGCCTTAGCGGCGGTCAGGGCCAGGGTTGTTCTGCCGCTGGGGTCCTCTAGGCGCCAGTATGCTGCCGCGGCGTACGCCTGCTCGCTGGCGTCGACAAAGACGTGTAGTTGACGTCGGACTTGATCTTCCTCGTTGTATCGGCGAGGCAGGCGCAGGCGGGACACGTCGTTCAGTGATCCCAGCCATTCGTCGAAGCGAGCGGCGTACTCTGGAGGCAGCGCGTCGTCCCATGGCAGGTGTATGCGCCACAGATCTTGTAGAAGTATTTTCACAGCCACTGTTTGGCAGCTTAGCAGGCCCAGTGGGTCGAAGATGGACATCACCGCTGCTAGGGCTTCTCGTTTGGTCGGCGCGCGATGACGTTCTCGTACCGCCTCGGAGACGCGAGCCAGGGTGGTGTTGAACCCAAGCTCGTCGTTCACGGCGTCCCAAAGCATCCCAAGCGTCTTGTGGTGGTCGTCTCGGGAGCCCAAGCTGGTGGGTTCTCTTGCTCGCAGGTTCTCCGGGATGGTGCTCAGCAGCCGCGGACAGTTGGAGTTCCAACTTCGCAGGCTGAAGCCGGCTTTGCTGTGCACTTCGATGACCTCCCGAGTCGCTCGCTTTGCTTCGTCCGTCGATGTGAAGCTATGGACTAGGTCGTCCATGTAGTGGCTGCCAGTGATGACCTCCAGCGCCCTCGGGTGTGTCTCGGCGTAGTCCCGTGCGTTCGTGTCACGCACGCTGTGAGCCAGGAACGGTGAGCTGGCTGCGCCGAAGATCATGGAGGTCATCTTATACTGCTCCGGCGGCTTGTTGCGGTCGTTGCCTCGCCACAGGAACTTCTGTGCACCTTGGTCTTCTTTTCTAATCTTGATTTGCAGAAACATTTCTGCAATGTCTGCTGTCACGGCCACTCGCCGCTCGCGGAAGCGGAACAGGATCCCTGGCAGTGACTGCAGCAGATCCGGGCCCATCAACAAGTGGTCGTTGAGGCTGACCCCTTGTGATTTGTGGGCGGCATCGAAGACCAGGCGGACTTTGCCTGGTTTGTTCGGGTTCCTCACGGCGAAGTGAGGGAGGAACCATTCGCGGCTGTTCGGCCGCTCGTTGCTACTGAATCTCTCTGCGTAGCCCTTGTCCAGCAGGTTCTGGATCTGCTGCGTGTACTCCTTCTGGAACTGTGGATCCTTGTCCATCTTCCGCTCGATGCCTCGCAGACGTGTCATCGCGTCGGCGTAGTTGGGCGGTAGCACGACGTCGTCGGTGCGCCATGGCAGCCCCACCTCGAAGTGGTCGTTGACGCGACGAGCAGACTTCTGGAACATCTCGACGGCTTGTTGGTCCTCCGGTCTCACTTTTGTGGCTAGTGAGATGCCAAGCGCGTCGATGGAGAAGTGCTGCTTCACCAGCTCGTGCAGTCGCTCGTCGTTGTCGCTCGGTGTTGGCGGGGCACGGTCGTGTTCTGCTGCTCTGATGTGCAGCACCGTGTCTTCGCCACGTCGGTGTAGGAGGCGGGGCACGGACCCGTAGATGACCCAACCGAGGTCCGTGCGTGATGCGGCCGGCTCGTTGTTCTTGCCGGCCCTCAGTTCGTGTGATGTCATCAGGTGCCAGTGGTCGGCACCGATGAGAAGCAGTGGCTTGGCGTCCTCTGCGCAGGCCGTCTCGAGGCCTCTGAGGTGCGCGTATCGCCGCGTGATGTCGCGGGGTACGCTTTGTTGGCGCAGCTCCAGTTCACTGACGGTGCGGGCCGACAGCTCGTGGTAGGCTCGTTCGTGTCGCCCGCGGATCGAGATCTGGACCCGCCGGCTGTCTTCACGCTGTCTCGACGAGTTGACCCCTCGCAGTGTCAGGGGGGCCGGGCTTCCGACGGCGCCTATCGCGTCCGCTAGCTTCTTGTCGATCAGTGTGACCGTCGATCCTTCGTCCAGCAGGGCGTGTGTTATAACTTCGCCGGCGGGACCGTTGACCACGACGCTGCAGATCTTCAGCAGCATCGTGCGGTCGTCGTTGGCGATCGACATGACCGCCTCAGCATCTCCTCCCGTGTTGGCCGGTTGTTCTGGGGCGGCTTCTCGCTCAAGCCGGCCTTCCTCAGCGTGCAGCAGCGGGTGGTGCGAGCGGGTGCAGCCGTTGACCCCGCATCGCGGCGCGCTGCATGTGACCCGTCGGTGTCGCTGCGCGATGCAACGGAAGCACACCTTTGCGCTCTTTGCCCACGCCCATCGTTCGTGGACGGGCATGTCACGCAGCTTGCGGCATGTGACCACGGCGTGTTGGTCACCACAGCACACGCACTGCTCTGGTTTTTTCTTCGCCTCCGTTGCGGTGTAGACGTGTGACCTCTGGCTGGGCCGCTCGTTCCGACGCCCAGGCTTTGCGACGGCGTCCCTTGGTTTGACTGCCGTTGAAGTCCCTGCTTTGGTGATGCTGCCCGACGTGGTGAATGCATGACGGAGAGCTCGGTCCGCTTCTTGAGTCAGGAAGTGCGATAGCGTGACTATTGACGGCTCGCTTGCGCTGCTGTTGACCTCGGCGTAGTCGCACCAGCGGGACTGCAGGTGTGGGCTCAGCTTCTCCATCACTTCCTGCGTCAGTATGGGGTTGTACAGGTAGGCCCGCTGGTCGAGGCTCTCCAACACGTTGACTATGTTCTGCAACCTCACAGCTAGTTGGTTGAGGTCGCTGGCGGTGTTGCCCGGTCGGGGCAGGCGGCGTAAGTCATCCAGTGCCTTGCGAACGATGACCTCTGGATGCCCGAAGCTTCGCTGCAGTGTTGACATGACGATCTCTGGGTCAGTCGCTGAGTGTAGCAGGGCAGCCACAGCTTCCCGCGCTTCCCCGCGCAGGCAGTTGCGCAGGCGCGCCATGTTCTCAGCACGCGAGAACTTGTAGATAGCCGCTGAGTTTCGCCACGCCGCCTTGAAGGGTAACCACTCGGTGGCCGCACCGGAGAAGCTAGGCAGATCTGTAGCTTGCTTCGGCAGTGGCCGGGTCCTCGCCATCTTCTCCAGGGCGTGGGCTAGTTGCTCGATGCCGCGGGTGCGGCTACGGGACGGCGTCGGTGTGCGTCGCCGCGTCTCGTTCGGCGACTGTGATGAGTAGCGCCTGTGGCGCTGTGTCGGCGTTGGTGAGCGCTGCAGCCGCACTCGGTAGTTGTGGCGGTCCTCCTCGCGTCGTTCGTAGCGGGAAGCGACCGGCGATACGTGGCCCGTTCGGGGCCGCCGGTCCGGGCTGCAAACGTCGTCCTCTTCGCGTCGCTCGTAGCGAAGAGGCGGTGCTGGTTGAGAGCGGCCCGCTGCTCTGGGCCGCCGCTCCAAACTGCGGTTGCCGTCTTCACGTCGCTCGTAGCGGCGTGGCGTCGGTGATGCGTGGCCCGTTGGGGCCCGTCGGTTCGGGCTGCAGTCCTCCACTCGTCGCTCGAAGCGAGAAGGGACCGGCGAAGCGTGGCCCGTTCGGGGCCGCCGGTCCTGGCTGCGGTAGTCGTCCTCTCCGTGCTGCTCGTGGCGGAGAGGTGGTGCTGGTTGATAGCGGCCCGCTGCTTTGGGCCGCCGCTCCGGACTGCGCTCCTCAGCGCAGCGGGAAGCGACCGGTGATACGTGGCCCGTTCGGGGCCGCCGATCCGGGCTGCAGACGTCGTCCTCTTCGCGTCGCTCGTAGCGAAGAGGCCGCGCTGGTTGAGAGCGGCCCGTCGCTCTGGGCCGCCGCTCCGGACTGCGCTCCTCAGCGCATCGCTCGTAGCGGGAAGGGACCGGCGACAAGTGGCCCGTTCGGGGCCGCCGGTCCGGGCTGCAGACATCGTCCTCTTCGCGTCGCTCGTAGCGAAGAGGCGGCGCAGGTTGAGAGCGGCCCGCCGTTCTGGGCCGCCGCTCTGGACTGCGACTCTCGCCGTCCGTGACCGGCGCGTCGAGACGCCGCTCCTCCCGTGGCCGAAGTATGATGTCGTCGTTCGCCACGGCGCGTGGCGGCACAGACTGCAACCATTGGTCGACCCGTGATCGGCTTTCTTCAGCATCTGCCATGCTGCTTTCCTCCTCGATTTCTGCAATGTCGTGTTGCAGCCTCCTGCGCAGCGCCTCCGCCTGTAATTCGAGTTGTTGTTGCCTGATCTCGGATAGCCGTTCGGCCGTCTCGAGCTCAAGGCGTCGGATGCGGGCGATGCTGGTGTTCGACCGCCTAGTCCGGTTCGACGCAACAGATCGCGGAGGGCTTGCTGGGCGCGGCGCAGTGGGTCCGATGACTATGCTGCTCGACGGTTGTAGCGTAGTCCCGGTGGTCTGTGATGGTGACGCAGGTGGCAGGTCGTAGACCAGCCCGCGCTGTAACCCAACGATCGGTTGGGGCGCGGCTTCGTGGCTCGTCGACGGGACGTCCACACTGGCGGGGATCGTACTAGCGGCGGCAGATGTGCCGCGGTTTTCGCTAGCTCGTAGCTCATCCCCGACCTGGCTCCTCGTGACGACCATGTTGAACGCCTACGCTTGAGCACCGGACTTGCGCACCAAAGTTCTTGAACGCCAAATTTCTTGATCGCCAAAGTTCTTGATTCGCCAAAGTTCTTGATTCGGCTCCGAAGGACCAGAGATTGTTGCTGATAGCTCACGCGCTATAAGTGGACTGTATGGACTATATTAAATTAAACAAGGATTTCGGACTACAATATTTATTTATCACTTTTTCTGTGCCGATCTGGCTGATTACAAATTAACTTATCTAGGCGACAACACGACAACGCAGGTATACAAATGAACACGATGAACTGAAGATCACAATAACACACAAAAATACAACATTTACTAACTAAACTTACAACTATATATACAATTTCTTATCACTAACAGAAGTACACGGTTCATGTTTTCCGTGTACCAATAGGGACGCGTAAATATCGTCTATCTCGCTCTACGCGTCCCGTTCTTTCTGGCCTCCCCTCCACTCCGGCCGCCAGTTGCTCACAGCGGTCGGTCGGGTACGCTGGCCCCGCTGCTGTTGTCCGTAACATAAGCAATGTTATTTTTATTGTTAGGAAGTCCGTAGAAAAAAAGATTAAGTTGCAAACGCTTTAACTGTATTCTAGCCACGCTTTAGTGTAACAAAAGTACTGTAAACGTTTGTTTTTGTTGGCAGTTGGGTATTTTCCTGAGCCAAGGATGAATTATTTTGTGGTGTTGGCGGGGTAAAGTGTCGCAAAGTAGTGTGACTTGCCTTTGAACGTATCCATTTTAGCGTAGTTTTGGATTTATTATTGCGGAAGGGCTGATGGTGAAAGCGTCGTTTGGCTCCGGGGATCTGTGTCGTCATCTGCCTGTATTTCATACAAAGTCCCAGTGCAGTCGAAGTACAAACAGTGGAAACTGTTTGTTTTTACGTTTGGAGGAGGGTGCCTGATTTGACTTGTTGGAAAATAGCGTATATTATCTACCCAGTTGACATTTATTTTCACTTCTTCTTCTCATCGTGTCGGTGGCTTGAATTTTTAATTTTGTTCTTCGAGAACGTTGCCACTTTTACGCTTCCCTCCGAGGCAGAGTTTAGGTCTAGCACGGTACAGCTGGTAGGGCATAGAGGTGATCTAATGATCTAATCGTCATGTCCACAATCGCCCTGTACTTCTGCTTGGTCTATCGGCCTACTTCAGTTCGGAGGCAATTCAAGCACCTCCAAGTAACCCATGGCAGTTTATGACCTGGCGGTAGCGCCTCTGATGGTTGGATGTAATCGGGGGGTGGAGCATACTGTTCGCACCACATTCTAAACCTAGATAATTTCGGTTGTTCTTCCGTATAACTACTTGAATCATTATGACGATTTTTCAGCTGTTCAATTATTTGAAAAATCGAGATGCTTTCCGGGCATGAAACTCAAAGCAAATACACAAGTGTTTCCGTGATAGGTTGAGAAGGATGCGGGAGCCAGAGAAGCTCATTGGAAAGACCGATAGCATAGCAGAAGGCTTTATTGCCATAGGTAGAGTGATGAATTGCATTGTTTGTTTTGTTGTGACCGTACTAGAGTTGACCCGTAGTCCGTGAGTGGGCAGTATGCGGTCGGCTCTTGTGGAGATCGAGTTTATGGATGAAATCATAAGGTCAAGTGGACCTAGTGATCACAGGTGGTAATACGCGTTATAGTGTGAGGACAACGATGGCAATTCTGATCTCCGATTATTTTGAGCTAATGATTAATGTTTTGTTAATATGTCTTGGTGATCTCTTCTGAGTACTGACTCAATTAATAATTACTGTATCTTTTTTTTTTAACATCGTGAAAATGTAGAATTTTTATTAGTTTTGACTAAATTTAATTGTCATAACTGGTAAAGGGAACATGTTAATATAAAAACTTTTAACACTTGATCGCTGAATATTGACATGAAGTTTTTAGTATCCGATTCAATGTAAAGATTTATCGATGTTCATTGCTTGTTTTGAGTTTATTATAGATTGTTTAAACCATTATAAAAGGTTAATTTTTACAGAAAATAAATAAATACAGTACACAATAATTAATTTCACTAAAAACTAATTAACCTACCTAAATTAAAATAATAAAACAAGAACTAAAATATAACAACCCAACAAAAAAAAAACTTTTAAAAAAAAACATTATATTAAATAAATAAAATAGACCCTACATCACCACGATCGCAGGGCAGGGTAACTAAGATACGGGCAGCATTGCCTCGTTGTATAGCAAAACTTCTAACAGAAACAGAAATTAACTAAAGCTTCGTTTTGGTCAGGTTTGGCCGAACGGTGTACCATTTATGCTTTGTGTTGATCTTAAATATGAAACCCGAGGACGGGTTTACTGTCAAGATGGCAGTGTCGACGAGTTAAAAATTGATTCTTTTGAATTGATTCATGAATTTTGTTGATATATGCATAGACTTTTAAAACTGCTGAACGGTAAACGAACTTTGGCATTTAGATACTTATTAACTGGAGTAACATTAGGATTTTCTGTCCCGGAAAAAATGTGAGATTTCTGTGAGATGGTCACAGAAATAACTACCGGTTGATCTTTGTCAACTACGATTTTTTTTTATTTAAGTAAACTAAGCCTATGATGCTTCATTTAATTTTCTTTTAAAAGTATTTTTAGGTCATAACTAGCTTGTTGGGCGTTACGCGGACTTACGCGGGCTGCAAGCAGCCAACAAAGCCATTCTGGCGAGTAGGCGTACTGTGAAAATTAGTTTCAACGTTTCTTCTCAGCGGTGGTTGTTGCGAAGTGCTAGTATCGGTAGCTTTTCTATAGAAAACAAATAAATTATAATATACACTCTACGTAATGTAGGTCTAATTACTGAAAAAGCATTTGAAACTTTAAATCCTGGAATCTTTATCAGCGGTTTTTCGTGCAGCTGTTAAAGTTGGGTAAAGAACTGCTGTCAGTAAAGGTAACATCAAGAAAGGTGTGAGCGGCCATCTTGTATTCACATACATATAATCAGATAATGACATCTGGTTCCAGTTTTGAGTTTCGCATGGAGCTTTACCATTACGTTACAGTAGGACTTAATGAAAAAATTAAGTAATAATTCTGAAAAAACAGAAGCCATCTTGAATTCCAAAAAAAAGTTTATATTAGGATTCCGCTACCTAAAATACACAAGAATATTAAATTTCAGCAAAATCGCATGCATTTGACTATTTGCGAAATTGGTTTAGTAAATTAAAAAAACCAATCAGTGCTTGCCATGAATGAAAAGCATTAAATGCTGTTTTTTATTAAAGGGTAAAATGTAATTATCTATATTCACTGTTAAATATTGTTTCATCAAAATCAGATATCTCTTTTTTAAGCTTTTTTTTTTCAATTTTAATTAATATTTACTTCTACCGGTTAATGAGAACTAATTAGTTCGTAAGCTCTCTTAAGCTCGGAATCTGAATAAAGCTCCCGCAGGAATCTTAATACCGACTCTGGAACATCTTGTGTTCAAGGAATTTCTGAGTGAAGATTCACTGACTTAAATAATTGTTAGTTATTTACTAAACTATTTAATAAAATGCATCTATAGTTATTCAAAATTTTAAAGTGATTTAACAAAAAGAGGTTATCTATTCTAATACATATTTTTTTATGTATTCGTATGTTTCATGGTTACTCAAAAACGACTGACCAAATTTAGAATTTTTATTTTGTTTCATAGAAATGTATTGTAAGGTTTCGAAGTCAGTTTTACTTTTGAAAGATTATTCAATTAAAGAAAACAGAATAAATCAAGACTTTTTAGTTTTAGTTGTCTTTTATGTACTTACCGTTTTAATGAGGCGTTTTCCAGTGAAAAAAAAAATGAGGTTAAAAACATTGTCAAAAGATGGCGCATAAGAGTTTGAAATCGTTCTGTCAAAAATGAAAGAGGCCGTTTGGTTCAATACTTGTAGTAAATTTGTAATTTATTAACCAATCTTGTGTTTTGCTATTATTTAATTAAAAAAATACATATTTACAAACAATAATACATTTTTAATTAAATTTAATAAAATAAAAATATTAAATATTCCAAAACGTAGTGATTATATTCTCTTTGATTCCAAAGACAAACTCTCAGTATGAAAATTTTATATGAATTAGACATTGACAGATCTATTTATGTGATTGCTGGCGGCATCTATGTCACGTGAACGAACTATTTTTTTTTTTAAAGAAAACGCCTCATTATAGTGATGCTGGTCTGGAAAAAAATTAAAAAGTAGTTATTTCATCTCCCGTACAGATCGTAAAATTCAATCAAAGTCGAAATTAACTATTTTTTTTTGGATATATCTCATACCTTTAAACGAGCAATTCGGATGATTCCCACTAGTACTTCTTGTATATTTATTTATTTATTTATAAATTTCTGTGATCTCGAAAACGGCTCTAACGATTTCGCTGAAAATTGGTATATGGAGGTTTTTGGGGGTTAACAATCGATCTAGATTAGTCTTATGTTTGGGAAAACGCGTGTTTTCGAGTTTTCATTCGTTTTTCTTTCCACGCAGAATATGGTCGCTAATTTCGTCGCGCCAGGCGCCATCCGCTTATCTCAGCGGTTAAGGATGCTGACCGCTAGAAAGAGTGTTACGGGTTCGAATCCCACTCGATGACTTACTTTTGTTTTTTTTTATGTTCGAGTTTACATATAATTTTTTATTTTGTACTGTTTTTAGACAAGTTTAAAGAAATTTTGTTAATGTTTGAGATGTAACTGACCGAGCAAAGCTCGGTCACCCAGGTACTTTCACTTTGATACAAGGAAGTGCAAGAATCTAAATCATGTCAATAGGCTATGCGACTAACCTATCATTATTTTGAATTTTTCCATCTTGCAAGCTAAACGTGGCTTTTGGTTTGGGCCAAGTTCTATCTCGCTATACATATATATTGTCACGTCATGATAAGATAAAGAGTGACAAATATCTGTATAGCGCCTTTTAGATTCACAGAATATAGGTATGTAAGATATAAAGATAGGCAAATTGTTAAGATATTATTATCTTAATATATAAAACAAAGTCGTGTTTTAACACTTGTCTTTTTACACTATTTAAAACTCAAGAATGGCTGGACCGATTTAGATGAAATTTTGTTTGAATATAGCTTAAGATCTGGGTAAGGATATAGGATAGTTTTTTCCCAATATTTCTACGGGGGAACCCGCGGGCACAACTAGTATAGAATAAGTAACATGAAATAAAAAATGTGAGGCAGGTAAAATATAGGTAAGAAATAATGGACTAAGGAAGTAAATTTTAAAAGTTTGAAGGTATAAAAAAATATACAAGGTTACATTTATAAATCCCAGAAAAGTAAGAAAATAAAGAAAATGAAACTTGCCTCCGATTACGTTGGAGTAAGAAGAAGAATTAAAAAAAAACTATAATCCTTTTTATTTTATTTTACTTCTACTTGTGGAGACTTTTAAATGGCTTTCTATTTTTAATTGTTTCTATATAATCATTATTATAGCTGTAAGTCTTCCTAAAATGTAATAAACATATATAAAAAAAAGAGAGTCTTAATCATTTCACTCCAAAATTTAATTTTGAATGTGTCCAACCTCCATTACACAAGGAAGTAAGAATGGAACCGAGCAACTTAATTTATGTGCAGGGTAACTTCGATGGGGCCCTTAATCATGCTTACCTCTGTGCTTCAGCCGACTCAATTAGATTAAGGGATACAATAGATCAGGTGAATGATGGCGTAAGCACTATGATTTTTGCGATTTGATTCATTATTTTGATACATACAGTCAGTACAGTACGTTAATTCTAGGAGAGGGAAAATGTTAGGACACCTAATTAGACATGATGAATTTTTTAAAGTAATATTGGAGGGGAATAGAAGAAAGAAGAGGCAATGGTAGACCTAGAGATAGTTTTATAAAACAACTGAAGGATCAAATTAATGTTTCAACCTACCGTGTTAAGGAGTTGACTTTAGACAGAGAGAGATGGAAGGCATTGGTTGCTCCACAGACAAGAGCTTAGCTGCTCTTTAATAATAAGAAGAAGATACGTACAGTCGGCATCAGAGATACCTGATCCCTCCTCCCACATCTAGAATTTTCGCATAAACTTAAAATAATATTAACATGAAAATTTGTATTCAGAGGGATTTCAAAGAAGTCTTTTTGAATATACATTTTAATTTTCAGTTTAAGAGAAAATTCGAGACATCTATAGAGGATGGGTCAGGTATCTCTGATGCCGACTGTACATACAAACTCATCATCATCCGAGCGAATTCCCTGTTGCAAGCTCATTGGTAACGCTTCAAAGCTCGGGGTCCGCTACCTTGCCTAGATTTGACGAGGTTGCTGGTTTTTACCTCGTAAGTTACCCAGGTTAGGTAGCGGGCATACATACATACTAACGCGTCCTTATCCATATTGGGACAGACAGAGAATTTCGGGTCTTGCTTGCGGCTCTAAGCAGACAGAGCCCAGGGCCGCAAGACTCAATAGCCATTTGTAGTACTGGTGGGTTGCTAGCCGCATTGCCTAACCTTTTCTCTTGATCGGCTTCTACGATTTGCTCGGGAGGAGAAACAGCTGGTACATTCTAAGTTTTTCTTTTCTCCCAGATTAGCATTAATATGTTTATTAATATTTAAGTAATAATAAGGCCGGTTTCCGTGTGGTTTCCGGCAGAGTAGAATAGGGCTACTCCAAGTCCTGCAGTGGATGTCGTAAACAACTCAGAAAATACAAGTTAAACAAAGCTTATAAACATCAATAAGATTTCTCCAACCCGTCTGGCTAGCGGAGAGAGTGTAGGCCAAAGTCCTCTTGCTGCTCTTGCCAAGTATGCATGGCTCTGGTAGTACAGAGAGGGTCGTGCTCCTGCAGCGGAGACAAAGACGAAAAAATAAGACTTTAGAAGCAGATGTAAGTATAATAATATAATGTAATATCCACACATTATAATTATGGCGACCTCCGTGGCGTAGTGGTCACCATGCTAGTCCGCCACCCAGAGGTCCCGGGTTCGATTCCCGGTCAGGGCAAGTTGGAAAATGGCCTTTTTCAAATTGTCCTGGGTCTTGGATGTTTATCTATATATGTATTTGTTATAAAATATAGTATCGTTGAGTTAGTATCCCATAACACAAGTCTCGAACTTACTTTGGGGCTAGCTCAATCAGTGTAATTTGTCCCTCTATATATATATATATATATTTATTAATTTATCTATATATATGTATTTGTTATAAAAATATAGTATCGTTGAGTAAGTAGCCTACAATACAAGTCTCGAACTCACTTTGGGGCTAGCTCAACCAGTGTAATTTGTCCCTATATATTTATTTATTAAGGAATTAAGTAGAATCTCTTATGACTTGCACTGTCGAACGAATCTCAACGGTCTGACCAATCAGGTCAAGTGAACATCTAGTCACAAAGGCAACTCAATCACACTCGATTGTTACTGAATCTATCACTTAACAATATTATCACTTCTGTTTATATTTGTCATACAATAAAACTGATTGAGGGCTTGAATCTGAATAGAATTTGCAAAAACCTAGTTTGAATTATGTTTAACTGAACATGTACCAGAAAGAATCCTTCAATCTAAATCAAAAAAAAAATTTAAACGAAAATAATCTATTTTTAAATGAAATTACAGAATATTTTAATACGCGATGCGGGTTTCAAACCGTCCTACTCCAATAAAATTTTATATGCCCCGACAAAAAAGAAGGATCTTTTAAGTTTGACGAGTCTGTGTCATCGTAGCACCTAAGAGAATGACCCGATTTCAATGCGGATTTTTTTGTGTGAAATCTGACTTGCTCAACGTAGTTCTAAGCTATGTTTAATAGAAATTGGTTCAGCGGTTCAAAAGTTATGGGGGTGAAAGTTGGAGTGAGCAAACCAAGGTATGCAAATACGCCTGAGTGGGGTGTTAAATTAAATAGTTCAATTTGTATATTAAGACATTGGCCTTTTAATGAAAATCGGTTAAGCTATTCAAAAGTTATTGGAAGTGAACGCTTGCTAGTCGAGTTTTTTATTTTTATTTGCCTACAAAATAAACTTGTTCATCTATTATTACATCAAGCTGGATATGGCCTTCGGGTCTTATTGCCCTAGGCTCTGTCTACTTCGTAAGGGATGGAGACGTGATGAGTACATACTAGTGACAGCGAGCAGATTTCCTCATGATGTTTTCATTTAACGAAATGAAATAAATAAAAAGCTTATAAGGCTGGAATTTTAAACGAATTCTTACCATTGTAATTTTCTTCTGGAATATTCCGCGGCACTCCATGGCCGGTCCCATTGTGGAAATAAATATAATTTAGAGGAATGCAAGTGGCAGTGGGCGGGGTAGAATGGTCCCAACTGCTATTGTGGTTTGAGGGGACGGAATTGTCTTTCAACTATAAAAACGCGGACAGAGAATATTATCAGTCACTTCTTCACACTGTTATGTATTTATTCCTAATGGGGTAAATAAAGCGTTTGGTGTCTTGCGGCTCTAAGCAAAAGCCGTAATACCCAAAGGCCAGTTACAGCGTGATAGTGGGCAATAAAGTGAAAAAGGAATCAAATTAGTGATGACTTGCTAGCCCCATCGCCTAATAACATCATTCGCAAGATCAGTTTATAGAACTTGGAAGGGACATACCCGTAATAAATCGAACCATGGGCTATTACATATATACTAGATCTAGAAAATAACAGTCAAATTGAAAAAAAAAATAGATGATTGGCTCATTTTGATTGGTGGATAACTCATTCGATATAAAGCACGCGGGGCTTGCCCGTACGCAGGCTAGCGACTCATAAAAGACATAGGTTGATGCAGTGGTCATTATATCGATTGTACAAGAACATTTAATTACTCTATCGAATAGTGAAGACGGCTCTCTGCCTGCGTTACGGAAATCTCTCGCACCTCGACTCCGAGCTACATCAACTAGTGAAAACGGCTACCCGCATGCGTGCCCTATGGCATGTGTTTCAGAAATCTCCCGCATCCCTAATGCCTGCCAAAACGACCAATGAAAATAAATAAATAAATAAATAAATATAGGGACAAATTACACTGATTAAGCTAGCCCCAAAGTAAGTTCGAGACTTGTGTTATAGGATACTAACTCAACGATACTATATTTTATAACAAATAAATATATAGATAAACATCCAAGACCCAGGACAATTTGAAAAAGGCCATTTTCCAACTTGCCCTGACCGGGAATCGAACCCGGGACCTCTGGGTGGCGGACTAGCATGGTGACCACTACGCCACGGAGATCGAAAATAAGAACCTTACGCGTTTTTATATTTAAGAAAAATATAAAATTTTATTGCAGGCACATTATACTGTGTAAACAAACTATCTACATGACGTACATGCATAATTTACACTTCAAACATTTTAAAAGTGTAAACAAGATACATTTTGCATGCAAGATGACCTAATTAAAGCGTAAACACGGACTCGCGGCAGAATAGTAAGCTGTTTTTACATTGAGTACTTAGTGTGCGGTTAAAAATGTGTAAGGGTTCTAACAGACGAGCGACGTATAATTGCGACACCTATCGCGCGACACATGTCGGTCTGTCACGAACTGTCACGAGCTGTCGTATGACGGTTGCTGACCGTCCCGGGCATACTGTTACTTATGAGCCCTAAGTCACCATGTCACCAAGTTGCCAACTCGGTTAACAGATTTTCCAATAGGAATTGGCTTGTCAAAAAAAAAAAAACTGATTTGCAAACCGTTTCGAGAAATAGCCTATAGGAGAAGCTTACTCCAATCAGATTTTAAAATAAGGTCTTGCTTATTTAGATATTTGCAAAAATCCTCATGACCTTCATTTATAAGCAAGGTCAAGCTTTTTTTTTTTTTTTTTTATTATGTTCACACATTGTGTACTACATTATTACATTCTTAAATCTAAAGTGTTAAACATTTACGCAAAATGCGCACACCTTCTAAGGTGAACACCACTTGCTTTACAACAAACTAGTATAAGAATTTAAGAACTTGGTACTTAATAGTAAAAATACAGTACTTAATCAAATGCAATAGACAAACAAGGTCGCCGAGCATGATAACCATGTTTGCCAGCCACTAACAGGTAATCGTTTAAATCAAATAATACCTGCCTACCTGGTTTGTCTATCCAACAAAAGAATAAAAAAATAACAACCGACTTCAATTTTTTTCAGGAGCCTCTTCAATATCTCCAATGTTTCTCATCTTGTATTCACCAGATTAATATGGGACCGACATGGGAGTAAAAGCTTTCAAATAAAATTAAAAAAAAAGAATTGATAAACTTCTTCTTTTTTGAAGTCGGTTTAAAAGCAATTAATCTAGACATACCAATACAAAGTTTACACTATTCTATAGTGTAATGGATTCATTGACAAGTCTTTCCCCAACCCTAATGGGTATCTACAGGATGCTACCAATATTTGTACAAATTTTTTTCAGTGAGTCATGGTGCACATCGCAGGTATGACTAACTTTATTATATAGGTTACATATTCTATAGATGGGTGAGTTGCGACCTAAAACAGTTCGACGGAAAGGTAAAACTAATGGTGCTACAATACCTCGAAGCCTTCTAGAGGGAGCTCTATTTGAGGAAGTGACGTCACGATGAAGATTTATTGAGTAAAGTTGGCAATTTTCACTTTCAGTCCTGTACTGAAGTGCCATTTTTGAAACGCGGTGTTACCTAAACGAATGGTTTTTCCATACAAATAACCGTTCGTTTAATGACTTCACGTTTTAAAAATGGCACTATTGTATTGACACTGTTACTGACATCTACCAACACAACTTGACAACAACTAACATAACGACGGTTATTTAAACAGGAGACATTGACTGTTGTCAGATGTCATTGTTTTCTTCTTAAATTCGATTGCTGTGGGTCATCAATTCCGGTGTAATGTTTAAAATTACTTTTAATTTTTTTTTTAATTCAAATTAATTTCTTAAAATTGACTATTTTTTCGATTAAGGCACGCTTTTATATTTTTTTGTTGACAAGCCAATTTAGCTAAAAAAAATTGGTTGTTTGTAAAGTAGGTTTACGATCGAGATGTTTACGTGATAACGTCGTTTCACGGAATGACTGGCAGCGCTCGAGATGAGACGGGAGATCGGTCCGTCTCTCTCTCGTTATACCTGCGATCGCGCTCGTGAGGTTTTGGTGTGACACAAGTTTCTGAACATGTCACCCGACTAAAACGATTTTAAAGACGTTATCACGTCAAAAATATTATCTCATTTATTATTGAAAAGTATGGTACTTACCTATGTGTATTTTTTATTTTCTTTGGTTAGCAAATAATGACGAAGATACAGCGCATTTAAACTTTTGCGTGATGTCACGACCAGCTACGATTTTTAACCAAAGGCGAAGTAAATCACCCCCACTCCGAACTTTCGAAGCGCCGTACTCTATCTTTGTGAATATTTATTACTTTGCTAAACGAAAAAAATATGGGTTCATTATTTTTGGATAATCTAGTTAACGGACTAAATAAAAAATAACATATGTTTTACCCAGTCCATATACCTTGCAGACTTGAGTTTGTCTCGTAATGGTCTTAAACGCAAACCGTATTATAAAACGCAGACTAACTTTGTTACTGAGTTTAAACCATTATCCGACCAAATCAAGCTGAAATTTTCAGATGAGACAGTGGCATATTACTAGATGTCAACTTAATTTGGTCGGGTAATGGTTTAAACCTAGTTACAAAGTGAGTCTGCCTATTATTATAAGACGGAAATAGTTTATTTAGCAACTTATCTAAAACGCTCACCGTATAGGTATTAAACTAACTTTGTAACTAGATTTAAACCATTATCCGACGATTGGTCCATCCGTTCGAGCGCTACAATGCCACAGACAGACAAGCGTCAAACATACTTAATATCCCTCTAATTAATTTAATAAACTGCCTCCGTGGTGTAGAGCGTTTGGCTCATACCCGGAGGTCGCGGGTTCGATCCCAGTGGGGGCAACGACTTTGTATTGTTGTCCTAGTTTGGTTAGGACATTGCAGGCTGATCACCTGATTGTCTGATAAGTAAGTGATCCGTGCCTCGGAGGGCACGTTAAGCCGTCGGTCCCGGTCACTGTCTTTGTCATTGGTCGTTACCTAAAACCATGTCAGAGGCCTTTAAGGTGGTTTGAAAACTCTGACACTAGTGTTAGTCACTAACACATACGATAAGAAGAAGAAGAAGAATATCCCTCTTTTTATCGAGACTTAAAAACAAAGTGTATTCATCCATATTACGTCTCATTACGCCTCGCGTTACCGGTGAAAAAGCACCTTCACACTTATTTTCCAGCGCTAAACATTATTCGTGTCAGCATTATTGTGTAAAAGAAGCCTACTGGAGAAATCGTCTTTTTACGACTGACATCAAACACGGTGTAACCTCAACGTGAAGTATTTGACCTACATGTAGCGAATTTTTCTTTTTAAGAAATGTCTGCTACGTTTAGCCTCAAATAAAAACGGGGGTGAAATGCGGGGATTTTAATTTGTTTGTGAAAAACGAGGTCACTTCTACTATCAAATAGAAATAAACCTAATACATGACTCAATTTTTAAGTTATATATAATCTATTTAATAATAAAACAGTAAAAAAATGTGTCAGTATATTGAATATACTTAAAAAAATTCGGGCGATGGATGCGTCTATTTGTCTAGCTTTTAGCGGAAAATAGGGAGACATGGAAAATACTCCACCGACAAAAACCTAGTTCCTAAATTTATAGATGACTAGCTGCACGCGCGGGCTTCGCTCCCCGTGGGAATTTCGGGATAAAAAGTAGTCTCAAATTATATCCATATCAACTTTCATCCAAATCGGTTCAATAGTTTAAGCGTGAAGAGGTAACAAACAAACAAATATACAAACTCACTTTCGCATTTATAATATTAGTAGAATGATTTGTACACGCTCATCTCCAGAAATACTGGACGGATTCGAATGAAACTTTTTGTTGTAAAGCTGGTAAGCCTGAGCAACATATACCTTTAGGTTATTTTGGCACTTGATGCAGAACCATAATGGTCCATTTAAGCTATATCCTATCCTACTTCCTACTAATATTATAAATGCGAAAGTGAGTTTGTATATTCGTTTGTGTGTTACCACTTCACGCGTCAACCACTGAACCTTTTTAGATGAAATTTGGTATGGATATAGTTTGATATTCAGGGAAGGACATAGGATAGTTTTTATTCTGAAATTCTTACGGGCAGCGAAGCTCGCGGGCACATCTTGTAAGAAATATAAAAACGTCGCCTTAGCAAAAGTTATTCAGCCAGATGATTATTTTTGTCCAACGCAGTCGCAGGAATCAGAAAGTAATTTGTATACTTACTTGTTTAAATAATTTGTTATCATCATCATTTCAGTCGCATAACGTCCACGGCTGAACATAGGCCTCTTCCAAGGATTTCCAAAATGACCAATCTAGAGCGGCCTACATCCAGCACTTTCCAGCGACCTTGTTCAGGCCATCTGAACCACCTTGTGTGGGTGTAGATCCAGATAATTAAATCATATTTATTGTTAAAATACAGCATAAGTCCTTATCGCCTCTTAAAATGACGTTGAGAGCGAGAGAGAGAGAGAGACAGAGGAAATGGATGGTGACAAATAGTTTAGGTACTTTTTCGTGACTACCTTGCAAAATTTTATTGAAAATATAAATGATTTCAAAGATAAAATCCTAAGTCGTTGTTACGTCGATATAACTAAGTAAGCGACTCTAAGGCTTCGTCGATAACCATCGGAAATCGGTTGTTACTTAGTAGCGACAGCAAAAAAAATACGAAGAGCGCGGTGGCCCAGCGGGAGTGCGCATTACTAGCGCTCTCCGTGCTTCGGAAGGCACGTATAAGCCGTTAGTACCGGCTGTCATCATTATATGGCAGTAGTTATGTCGAATGCCTTTAGGCAACTTGACAAACCTGACATTAGTGTTGGTAACTTGCGCACACGAAAACCAAGGAGTTCCAGTTTGCAGAAGTAGATAGGCATATGTTTTCATAGATAGGATTTATTTGCTGCTTTTTAACCTATGTTCTATGTTCGACTGTATAATTCGGTTCCCCGTAACCGGGTTCGATCCCCGGTCAGGACAAGTTGGAAAATGGCCTTTTTCAAATTGTCCTGGGTCTTGGATGTTTATCTATAAACGTATTTGTTATAAAATATAGTATCGTTGAGTTAGTATCCCATAACACAAGTCTCGAACTTACTTTGGGGCTAGCTCAATCAGTGTAATTTGTCTCTATATATTTATTTATTTATTTATTTATAATTGATTTTTTTATATGTATGTTTACCGTTTTCCCCGGCAAATGTAGACCGATTTCCAAAATTCTTTTTTTATTCGAAAGAGTGCACTTCCGATGTGATCCTACAGAATATCACAATCAGTTGTGTAGTTTGGGGGTGAAGTCGGTTTTTAGTTTAGAAAAATTATTGTAAGATCAGCGAGTGGTGAAAAACGGTTTAGAAATTAAATGACAGTAAATAAAATTATAAAAGCAGTGAAAGGGTATATTTATCTCAGCACGATCCTGGTTGCAACATCAGAGCTGTGCTGCTTCGGAGCCTGGGATGCAATTTCCCGCATCTTATCTCCAAATATGCATGTCAATGATCACCCAGCTTGTCGAAGACCATACAAAATCAAGAAAAGTCGGAATAATTTAAACGATTATGCCATAGTTTTACAACCGGCCGCTGCGTGACTTGAGTTCATAATATTGTATTGTCATCCGACTTACACAAGTATACCAAATTTTAGCTCAGTCGGTTGAGGACCACTGGTTAAAAATTAAGTTGCAAAATTTGACCTAAACAAACATTCATACATACACGCATACAAAATACGTTGCAAGTTAAATAAAAGTTTGTAACACTGAAAACCGCATCATATGATGTCATGCGAGTCTTGACTGGCTCAGGATAAAAAGAAATAAAAAAAACCGTTATATTAATATTTTCCAATTTTTATAAACCAGTTTGATAACAAATAAAAAGTATATGATAAAGTAAATAAAACCAAAAAACAAAAAATTTCAACTTAAAAATTTAAAACCAATATTTTTTTGCCTGTCCCTACTTTGACGATATTACTTTTTACTATTTTCATAAAGAGGCATCTACTCAGTACTCGGTGATTGAATTTACTTGACTTGTGAATTATTACACCTCTTAACTTTTATATTAACTTGCTTTTTTATTTAAGAATTGCGTGATGTGACTGCACAAAAAGTTTTAAAATTATACTTTTATCACTCAGTGTCTAATTTATTTATTTTATTACTGCCTCCGTGGTGTAGTGGTTAGAACGTTCGGCTCGTACCCGGAGGTCGCGGGCTCGATTCCCGGCGGGGGCAACGACTTTGTGTTATTGTACTAGTTTGGATAGGACATTGTAGGCTGATAACCTGATTGTCTGATAAGTAAGATGATCCGTGCTTCAGAGGACACGTTAAGCTGTCGGTCCCGGTCACTGTCTTTGACATTGGTCGTTACTTAAAAACCATGTCAAAAGGGCGGTTTAAAAAGTTTGACACTAGTGTTAGTCACTAACACACACGATAAGAAGAAGAATTAATGTATAAGGGCTAAACTAGTACCTATATCCTGACAAGCTTAGAGTGAATTTGATTGGCCTAAGACAAAATAGTTTGCCGTGTGGTTTCCGGCATAGTAGAATAGGGCCACTCCAAGTCCTCCCGTGGATGTCGTAGAAGGCGACTTAGGAAATACAAGCTAAACGAAGCTTATGAACATCAATGAGACTTCTCCAGCCCGTCTGGCCAGCGTGGAGAGTGTAGGCTAAAGTCCTCTGGCTGCTCTGATCAAGTATGGCTCTGGTCAAATACAGGAAAGGTCGTGCTCCTGCAGTGGAAACAAAAAACCTAATGATGATGATGATGATGAAACTAGTTTAGTCTGAAATCAGGTTTTTATATGTTACCACATATATACAAAGTACATGGGCGACCGAGCTTTGCTCGGTAACATCAAACATTAACTACATTTTTTTAAACTTGTCTAAAAACAATACAAAATAAAAAATTATATGTAAACTTGAACATTAAAAAAAACTAAAGTAAGTCACCGAGTGGGATTCGAACCCGTAACACTCTTTCTAGCGGTCTGCATTCTTAACCACTGAGCCAAACGAACGCGCGACGGCGCGCGACGAAATTAGCGACCATATTCTGCGTGGAAAGAAAAACGCATGAAAACTCGAAAATACGCGTTTTCCCAAACATAAGACTAATCTAGATCGATTGTTTATCCCCGAAAACCCCCATATTCAAATTTTCTGCGAAATCGTTGGCGTCGAAAGCGAGCCGTTTTCGAGATCACAGAAATTTATAAATAAATATCTATATATACACAAGAATTGCTTGTTTAAAGGTATAAGATTTACCAATACCATTGACACTTTTGTATGACATAAATTCAAACATGATACTCGGCAACTGTGGTATCCATTTCCTTCAATAAATAACATAAAATATAATGCTAAAAACTTACCAGACCAGCGAATATCGCTGAAAAATATTGTAACAACTGTTCAATACCGAGGATGTTTAATGCATGAGTTTTTAAACTGTGACACGTATACGTTTGAGCAGGTAAACAAAATTGTAATCCCTAAGGAAATAAGGGATTTGATATACCGACAAGAGGCGCAGGTGATTTGTTCCTAAAATTGGAAACGGGAATCGGAATAATATATACTGTGGACATTAGAAGCCAGGATTCTGTATGTTACATTTACATACATACATACATACTATCACGTCTTTATCCCTAATGGGGCAGACAGAGCATTTTGGGTCTTGCGGCTCTATGCAGAGCCCAGGGCCGCAAGACCCAAAAGCCACTTTTAGCGTCATGGTGGGCGAGAAGATGGAAAAGCAATCAATACAGTGATGGTTTGCTAGCCGCATCGCCTGTTAACATGATTTGCATTTTTGCCCATTCCCTCGATCGGCTCTTACGATCTGCGTGGGAAGAGAAGCAGCTGGTACATTCTAAGTTTTTTTATTTCTCCCAGACCAGCATGGGAGAGTTAAATTTACGTTTGTAATAAATAGCCAAATTATATTGATAGGCAATCTATCCATATAAATAATTTAAACACATTTTAACTACAACGTTCATGTGTTTAATAAGTTTAATTATATAGAGGTAAATGTTTTATAAACGTGTATTGTGTAATACAGTATTGTCGATGTTATTGTATTTATAAACATCAATGAGACCTCTCCAACCCGTCTGGCCAGCGTGGAGAGTGTAGGCCAAGACCCCTGGCAGCTCTGGCCAAGTTTGGCTTGGGTAGTAGAGGGTCGTGCTCCTGCAGTGGAGACAAAAAGACCTGATGATAATGATAATAATGTTATTGTTCTATGCTAATTTTATTATTTAGCTATCTAACCTCTGAATCACTTGTTTTCTGCTGCTTCAGCTGAAATCAGCGCTGTGGTTCACACCGCAGCACAAAACTAAGCTGGCCGCTTTTTTGGCACTCTTAATAATATGTACAAGTCTAGTCTAGTACATAAGATTTTACTGCCGAATATAGACTTTCTTTCTTTCTTTACAAGCAACCCTGAGTTCAGTAGAAAGCCTTAAAAGTTGCAAATATGAAGACTTTGAAGGAAACTACTTATTTGAGCCTTTTGGGGTAATTTAATCCGAGGGGTCCTTCAGATCTAATTTATTTCTAAACGTCTATTCAAGGTATCCCATGACCAAAGGGCTGGTAACTATCTGGCTCAAAGAATCAGCATTACACTACGGGCTATAAATACTAGATCACCTAAAGAAAAATCAGCGCATTGCTCTTTGAGCAGTATTGTCGCTGAGCCTACGACCTTTTTGTGCAATTGCAGCATACACATCACATCGCTAAAAACTTGTTCTTGATATACTCAAAAATAATTCGTGTATTTCTTTGTATTGTGTGTGATTGTGTTTGTACAGTTTTCACAAATAAACGTTTTATCTATCTATCTATCTATCACTATTGCTTAATAAAACTCACTCGATTTTGTTAACGTGTAGCAAATCTGTTGCTACTAGCTACCTTTATTTTTCTTTAGTGTACCTATTTTCAGAATATAGAATGTTTTACGTAAAGTATTAAAACGAGAAAAATACAAACTGTCACCGCCAGAAACCAATGCGGACAGACGGAAACGCCGATCCCAGTCATATTCCACGCATTTATTATTAGACCGCAGCGGAGAACTGTCAAACATCGTAAAATATCGCCGTGGGTTATTGAAATGGTTATTCTGTTTTAATAGCATTAGGATTTATTGTGTCGGATTAGGGTTAGGACCCATTCGGCAGCACTTTTCTTTCATCGTCATCCACTTTTCTATCATGCTTCCATGCTGGACTGAGAGAAAAGAAAAAACTTAGAATGTACAAGATGCTTCTTTTATCGGGTGATCGTAAACAATCAATCATGCTAATAGGCGATGCGGCTAGCAACCCATCACTATTTTGATTCCTTCATCCACCTTCTTGCCCACATCAAGCTAAAAGTGGCCTGTGAGTCTTGCAGCCCTGGACTCTATCTGCTTACAGCCACAAGACTTAAAATGCTCTGTCTGCATGATTAGGGATAAAAACGTGATAGTATGTATGTATCATCATCATTTAAGTCGCACAACGTCCACTGCTGGATATATGCCTCTCCTAAAGATTTTCAAAATGGCAAATCAAGAGCGGCCTGCTTTGGAAGTGTGCGTGCGCGCCTATACGTCAACACTCACCTGCTGTTTGTCTCGCCTTTATATTCAATAACTTGTGTTAATTCGAGATAATTCTCACTGCACTGTACACCATCCTAAAGCCAAGGAGGCCTGCCGCACGGGGATACCAACAATTCGTGAAACAAGTGATGATAAACTGGAATACAAGCAAAACAAAATAACAGGTAACAACGTTATTTCAAATCATACCCCGCCTTCGAGCTACTTTGTCTACGATCGAGCGCCACCAAACCTGCCTAGAGGATCTTCCTCGCCTTGCGCACCCTCCGCGCCGCCCGGTCCACGAAGTTGCATCTCTTTCACTCACCTGCGCTGGCGCGTGTCGATTGGGATACGTACGACACGAGAACTCACGAGTATTTACGATCTTCAAATACGAACAAGTGTGTGTGAATGACGCACGCGCAGTAGGTGCATCAGCTGTCTGACAGGTACAGCTACCATAACGTTATCGCATAACTATATTACGGATAGTTATCTATGAATAGTGTTGCTTACCGCCGCCTGTGCCAATGCGCTCGATGTTTTCGCTTTGCGTTATTCTCAATGTAAAAAGAACATAATAACAGCTGGTTACGCGTTTAAGAGGCTTACGCTGAGACATAACGGCCTATTTTATACGCTGCCTACACACCTATAATTTGTCGTATCCATGTCGGTAAAACGCACACCGCCCAAAACGCTAAATATATCTAAGTCTGACACTGACTTATCGCTGCACTGCTCAGTAGAAACCCCAAAGGAAAATCAAAATAATAGTACTACTCGTTTCAAACGACCGCGCCAAGAATCCTCGCCACCTACACAAATGAGCGGCCATAGGGACGAGATTAAGGCTATGATAGAAGCGTTACAAGCAAGCGCCATAAATCAACAAAAAATGATGAATAAACTTATTGAAGATGTAGGAGAAATTAAGAAACAAAACACGGAAATTCAAAAGACTAACTCCCATATACAAAAAACACTAGAACACCTACAACTGAGCAACGATAATATGCAGAAGAGAATAGTGACCCTGGAAAATGAACGTAAAGACCAGCAAAATTACATAATAAACCTAGAGAATAAGATAAAAAATTTACAGCTAAGTAGTCGCTCCTCTTGCGTCGAGATCAGAAATGTACCGGCTGACCAGGGTGAATCCCCCTCAGTCCTTGCGTCTCACGTAATTAATACTGCAAAAGTACTGGAGATAGACATTCAACCCTCCCAAATCCGCGACACCTACCGCATTGGCAAAAATAAAACAATAGTGGCGGAGTTTTCATCAGTCCAGCTGAAAAGGGAAGTACTGGTAGCTGCCCGAAATTTTAATAAAACCCACGAAGGAAAACTTAAGCTCAACACATCTCTCATAGGAATACAGGGCACCCCGACTCCAATATATATATCTGATTACCTTTCTGGAAGTAACAGAAAACTCTTTCATATGGCTCGCGAATTTGCCAAAACATATGAATATAAATTTTGCTGGTCACTCAATGGAAATATCTACATAAAAAAGGATGACTCATCAAAATCGATCCGGATTGACTCAGAAACTACAATTAAATTGTTACAGCCGCAACCATGACTATATGGCATTTATACCGTTAATTATGTTTACTTGTTTTGTCTGTGCTTAACATACGGTCAAATTATTTTAAGTTTTAAAAATGAAAATACTTTTTATCATTACCTTTACTTTTATTTTTCAATGCAACCAATTATATTATTGTTTTTTTATGCATTAAAAACTATTGTTTCTCAATATGAAAATGTCAGCAACACTAAATACACACCAACACATTATTCAACACAAACTACACACATCACATACAAAAGCCATACGGGAGTATATTCATTTACAATTTCGTGCGTTGGTGACTATCCACTTGGATGCATCTTTATAATTTTTTCTGGTTCACGGACATTGTTCTCATTGCGGTATACTGTACATTCTACGCTCATATTAATAAATTTTATTTTTGTATATTATTATTTATTCATAGTAATATGACAGATATAAATGAATTGTCAACTGAGCTGGAATCTCTAGACGTATCGCAGTGCTACCTTTGTCCTCCTGACCAATTCACCAAATATATAGACAACAACGGAAAATCTTTAATTGTCACGCATTTGAACATACGCAGTATAAATTGTAACTTTGATAAATTTTTAGTATTTCTCTCGATGACAAAAATTCAATATGATATTATTATTCTTACAGAATGTTGGCTCTCAAAATCACCGTATCCTCCTAAACTGCGAAATTTTATTGCATATCAGACTATGAACAATAACAATCAAAACGCTGGTGTCGTTATTTTTGTTAGGAATACCCTGGACTGCACTGTCTTTGAGCCACCGGATGTAAAGGAGGCAGACTGTTTGGTGTGCAAATTGGGTAATGAAACAGCACTTATTGCTGCATACAGATCACCATCGTACAAGAATGCTGATATTTTTCTAAATTGCATGAATGATCTACTAGTAACTTTAAAATCATTTAAAACGATCAGCTTAATAGGAGATATTAATATCGATATTTCACCAAACAGCAAAGATAAAAGATGTGATGAGTACCTAAATTGTATGGCTTCTCATGGATTGTTACCAACGTACACATATCCAACACGGTTAGACTTAACATGTGTTGATCATATGTTACTGAAATGTAAGCAAACCTCCACCGCTTTAGTCAGTGAAACCTATATAACCGATCATTGTCCAACCCTGATGAATATTTCACTATCTCAAAAAAAGTCTATGGAGACACGTAAACGTACCAAAGTAAATTACGAGCAAATAAAAACAGAGCTAGCTTCTTTTGATTTCACGCCAGTCACTCAATCCCAAAATGTAGACTTTGCCACAGACTTCCTAGTTTCATCTGTATCAGCAATCATAACCAATAATACAATGCAATATACGCCTTCACGTAGTAAGAGAAACCTGAAGCCATGGATTACTCCAGGTCTCTTGCGCTGCATTCGCAATCGAGACAAATTACATAAACAAGCAAAACAAGATCCAAATAATGTCACATTGAAAATAACTTATCGAAGGTACAGAAACTTTATTAATAAACTTCTTAAAAAGCTTAAAAACGATTACAATAAAAATACTTTGTTAAATGCAAAAAACAACCCAAAATCAAAGTGGAAAGCAATAAAAAATATCACACACATCTCACCTACACCAATCTCATCAAAAATTTTGCTCAACTCCACGCCTGATCCAATACAATCCGCTAATGAGGTAAACAAGTTCTTCGTCAATGTTGGTAAAACTCTAGCGGAAAAAATACGACCTACAATGTTGCCACATCCACCGACTCGCTCACTTCCATCAACCGCTCCTGTAGATTCTCTGTTTCTTTTTGCAGTTGACTATGATGAAATAGATACGCTTATAAGAAATCTGCGGAGTGACTGCGCCGCTGGATGGGATAATATATCTTCTACTATTCTTCAATCTTCCTGTGATGTCTTTGCTCCTCTTCTTACCCACATCTGCCAGCTATCTCTCGTCTCTGGCACATTCCCACATGCTTTAAAAAAGGCAATAGTTCATCCGATTTATAAGAATGGGGATAGAGATGCAATAAACAACTATCGGCCAATATCAGTTCTTCCAGCAATTTCCAAAATACTAGAAAAGGTGATCAACTCTCGACTCCTTAAATATCTTAAAACCAACAACATACTCTCAAACAATCAGTTTGGTTTTAGAGAAGGAAAGTCCACGGATGATGCTATATTGGCCCTGGTTGATAGCGTTGTCGGTTGTTTGGAGGAGAAGGTAAAATGCTTAGGCATTTTTTTGGATTTATCAAAAGCTTTTGACACTGTCTCAATCCCTATTTTGATTCAAAAGCTGGAGGCAATTGGTATTAGAGGAACGCCGCTAGATTTGTTCCGAAGCTACCTAAGTGAACGAACACAAAGGGTTAAAATTGATGAGTTTATAAGTGACGAGGAAACTATTACAACCGGTGTACCACAGGGAAGTATTCTTGGCCCGACGTTATTTCTAATCTACATCAATGACCTCTGCAAACTTAATCTCGACAACTGCAACATTTACTCATATGCTGATGACACTGCTCTTTTGGTGCATGGCAAGACTTGGGAGGATGCGCAGATGCAGGCCGAATCAGCTCTGGCAAAGGTAATGACTTGGCTATCAGCAAACCTATTAACCCTAAATTTATCAAAGACAAACTACATGACCTTTGCACTTAGATCCACATCACATCCTTCTAAAGACTTGATCATAAAAGCACACTCCTGTCAGAACCCGACACGCAATTGTAGCTGCGTCCATATCTCCCAAGCCAGCCATGTAAAGTATCTCGGTGTTCTCATTGATCAGGCATTGAATTGGAAAACACACATAAATGCACTTAAATCGCGTATAAGAAAACTTATTTATGTTTTTAGGAACCTTCGAGAAGTGGCAGACCTCAAAACTTTAAAATGTACTTACTTTGCTTTATGCCAATCACTTCTTATGTATGGGATCGGAGCCTGGGGGTCCGCAGCTAAAACGAATTTACTGCCTCTGGAAAGAGCACAGAGAGCTGTTCTTAAAGTTATTACCAAAAAAAAGTACCGGTATCCTACAACTCAACTTTATAAAGACACCGAGGTATTAACAGTGAGACAGCTCTTTGTGCAACAGACGGTGCTACGAAAACACTCATTGCTGAAATACGACCCAAATCTGAATTCCCACCGACGTAAACAGCTACGTTACATAGTGTGTCCGACTTTGCGTAACAGAACCTCCGTCGCGAAACGTCACTTCAGGATACTCAGCTGTTCACTATATAACAAAATTAATAAAGAGATCGACATCTATCCATGTACAAGGTATTCCTGTAAAAAGCGCATTCAACAATACTTACACACTTTAAATTATATGGAGACAGAAACTCTGCTCAAATAAAAGGCCATATTTGTATTTGCATTTTCAACTTTTATTTGTAACAAATATATTTTACCCGTATTGCGTATCCACACACATAATACAATTACAATAAGCAATCACCTAACACTTGCATTGTACCACGGACATTATACACACACTCACACACCCATCACATGTTTACAAAACACTCACAAGGAACTACCTACATATTGGTTGCATTATTTTTATTTATTTATGTTTTTGTTTATTTTGTCAGTAATTTAATAAAATTACAAATTAGTTTAGATTTAAGCTTTGCTCCTGTTTGCCATAAAATAGGGCTTAAAAAAAAATAAAAATTCCCAAAATCACAGATACCCTATATTCTACTTTTGGGAAATTTTGCGCAAAATTTTTTAATTACATTTGCCAGTTTTGACCAACTTCTTTGAAATCCACTCCGGAGGCAGGTTGTTGCCGAGATACAGACCCCCGTCTAGTTCGGAAATGGCCTGGGGCTGGATGGATTTCGACTTATTCTTTGTCATTTGTAAATTATTATGTATATTGGCTAAATAAAGATTTATTATTATATTATTATTATTATGCTTCCGGCGCTTTCCAAAGATCCTGGTCAGGTCATCTGACCACCTTGTAGGTAGGTGTCCTATGCTTCGCTTGTGTAGTCAGTCGTCAAATCCTTATTAATATTATAAATGCGAAAGCGTGTTTGTGTGTTGGTTTGTTTGTTTGTTTGTTAGCCCTTCATACTTTAAACATTGAACCTATTTTGATGAAATTTGATATAGATATAGTTCAATACCTAGGGAAGGACATAGGATAGTTTTTGTCCTGAAATTCCCATGGGGAGCGAAGCCCGCGGGTACAGCTAGTTTCTTATAAATGGCTAACCTACTGCCTACTAAACGTGCGGCCGTTGTCAACCGCGCGCCGGCCGCCGCCACCTACCACGTACCCGGGAGAGGGTGGAGACATTGAAATGGGAGGCTTGGTATGCATGTGTCGGCCATTGTCATTGGTTGTTCTAAAACAAGATATATGAATATCATAAATATGATAAATGATAAATGATGATATAAACTGTTCTGATGATGGAGCCAGGAGATATTTGACGGAACTCAGTTAAAAATCAACATAACCTCATTAAGTAGGATTCGTTTGATTTGTCTTGACAAGCACTTCATGGCAGACGATGCCTTAAATCTGATCACGGAGACGGAAGGTGGTTGTTGGAACTCAGTAATCAAACAATGCAACTCTATCGACTTTGGGCTTTTTTCATTTGTCTTAATAAGTACTTTACAATAAAGCTTGTACAAAAAATGAAATTATTTCAAAAACTTATTCTGTTACCAGTTTGGACGTGTTGAAAGGATGGATGAAGAAGATTAATAAATAAAGATTTATCGTGCTGATTAAGATGTTCTGAAGAAAGGTGATGTAAGGAGTACCCATAACCGGAGAGCATGCATGAAAAGAGTTACGAGTGTTGACAAAGCAAAAGAGGTTTGCACGGTAAGTGGAAATCTATAGTCTCTGCCTACCCTCACGGGAAACGGGCGTGGAAATATTTTTGTATGTATGTATTATTCTGTTACTTTTTTAATTTGCATTTGCGATGCGACTTCGGCTCTGCGAATACCATACGGGGATTCCTCGAAGCGAATGGCTTGAACAGCTGTGCGCATTAATAACCTGTGGTGGACAAAGATTCAGTAGAGATGCAGTTATTATTATATACATAACTGGATTTAAGTAATATCACAAATTCATATGAGTTCTAACCTACAGAAAAGAAACTCAGCCCCACCAGAGAGATTACCAAGATTACGTTCCTTTGTATCCTCCTTATATAAGATTGTGGCGTGTCCACATAATCATAAAAATATTTATATATAATTACTATATTACTATACCTACTCATATATTTAGTATATCACACATCCCACTACACATACAAATAAACACAACAGTCAGACATAAACACTTACCTTCTTGCGCGCCTAGCCGCTCGCTATGATATCACTGGCCACCTACAAGAAGTTTCGCCCGGTGACAAGAAGAAACAAAGTGACGTTCTACGACAGACTTCTTGATCTTCTCTGCGGCTGCCTACGAAGCTTGCGAATCACAACTACATAAATAATTATTATAAATAACATCTCGCGCATTGTGCTGGAAAATATTACTTGTGTTTTATGTATATAACATTGTTACTAAATATACAATATTAATAGTGGCTCGTTGTTTGTATGAAGAGTCCTTCGTCACTACGACCCCGCTATACTGGTGACCCCTCAAGAGTGAACACACCCCCGGCATATACTGGATTCCAGTTTATAAGCAAGTAAGGCAGATTTATTTTATTGAAAAACTATGGAAACCGCAAATGGAAGCGAAGCGTCCGGCGATGAGATCGACGTAGGAAAAGGATCGTTTACACCATCCGATATTTTTGGAGTAGGCGTGCGATTACCACCGTTTTGGGCGGAAGAGCCCAGCGTTTGGTTCGCTCAAATAGAAGGTAACTTCATACTCTCAGGGATAAAGAACGACGAGACCAAATACTATTACGTCATCGCCCAACTAGATCAGCGATATGCAGCCGAAGTCAAGGACATAACAATATCGCCACCTGCAAAAGGGAAGTATGAAAAATTGAAATCAGATAAAAAGATAAAAAGATTGTCGGCATCCAGAGAAAAGGAGGTCAAACAGCTCCTCATGCACGAAGAGTTGGGAGACCGTCGCCCTTCCACATTTTTGCGACATCTTCAAGGCTTAGCAGGTCCCAACGTACCAGAAGATTTCCTGCGAACCATTTGGACCAGCCGCCTGCCAGCGAATTTGCAAACAGTTATCGCATGTCAACCTGACTCACCCCTTTCATCTATCGCTGACTTGGCAGACAAAGTTCACGAACTGGTACCATCGAAGCCTCAGGTAGCAGCAGCTAGCACATCAGTCGACCCTATGATAGCCAAAATGGCCAAGCAAATTGAGGACCTGACGCGCAAAATAGAGACACTTACCTCTAGAGGCGGTAACGACAGAAGGTCAACTTCCAGGTCTAGGTCGATTTCCAGGACTGATAACAACCAACGTGGACTTCGATCGCAGTCAAATTATAGAAGGTACCCAATTTGTTTCTACCATTATAAATACCGTGAAAATGCTAAGTCATGTCAGCAGCCGTGTGACTATGAGAAGTCGGAAAACTGCAAGGGCGGTCGTTAATGGCGACAGATGACTGCCCCACGTCGTACAGTCGCTTGTTTGTAATGGACAGACGGACTAAGATGCAGTTCTTAGTTGATACAGGCAGCGACCTCTGTGTCTACCCTCGTACAGCAGTTAATCAATGGCGAGAACCAACCTCGTATGGACTTTTTGCTGCAAACGGAACGCCTATCCAGACTTATGGCATCATCCACCTGGACTTAAACCTTGGTCTTCGACGCGATTTTCCGTGGCGATTCATAGTGGCAGACGTCACTGAACCGATTATAGGAGTCGACTTCCTCTCCTTCTACAATTTAATGGTGGACTGTCGTAATCGTCGTCTAATTGACAATAAAACCACATTGTCAACGGCAGCATCCCTAGCAACTTCAACTATTAGCATTTCGTCAGTGAAAACCATATATGGCGACTCGAAGTATCACAAGCTACTTAGTAATTTTCCGGAAATAACTCGTCCCTCGGGCACTCAGCGGATACCACAGCACCAAACAGTCCATCACATCCGGACAATGCCAGGACCGCCAATTTCGTGCACACCGAGAAGATTGGCACCGGACAAACTAAAAATAGCGAAAGCTGAATTTGAAGCAATGTTGAAGAATGGAACTGCTCGTCCATCAGAGAGCCCCTGGGCTTCGCCGCTGCACCTAGCTCCAAAGAAAGACAACGGGTGGCGACCATGCGGTGACTACAGGATGCTCAACGCTCGCACGATTCCAGACAGATACCCTACACGACATGTGCAGGATATCACACATAATGTTTCTGGCTGTAAGGTCTTCAGCACAATAGATTTAGTGAAAGCCTACAATCAGATACCAGTCTGCCCTGATGATATCCCTAAAACAGCCATCACAACGCCCTTTGGAATGTTCGAATTCAATTACATGACTTTTGGATTGAGGAACGCAGGTCAAACATTCCAAAGATTTGTCGATGAGATGACCAGAGGCCTTGATTTTTGTTACTGTTTCTTGGACGATTTTTTAATCTGCTTACGTGACGAGGAGAGCCACATGGAACACCTACGGCAGATATTCACCAAACTCCAAGAATTTGGAATGGTCATTAATACTTCAAAATGTGTATTTGGAGCATCTGAAGTCAAGTTCTTAGGCTACAATGTTTCTGAAAAAGGTATTAAGCCCCTCGACACAAAGACTCAGGCTATTAAGGAGTTCCCAATCCCGAAGAACGTGAAAGAACTACGGAGATTCCTCGGGATGATCAACTACTATCGCCGATTCATCCCAGGTGCAGCAAAAATACAAGCCCCTCTAAACGCCTTGTTGGCAGGTTCAGTCAAAGGCTCATCTCCCGTTACCATCTCTGGAAAGCTCCTGGAGGCATTTGAAGAGTGCAAAACAAGTCTTTGCCAGGCAACCCTCTTGGCTCACCCAGACTTAGGCGTTAAATTAGCTCTAGTAACGGATGCTTCAGATACGGCTATTGGAGCAGCTTTACAGCAACTAAAAGACGGCGATTGGCAACCGTTAGCTTTCTTCTCTCGTAAATTGAGCCCATCTCAACAGAAGTACTCTCCATACGATCGAGAATTACTAGCCATCTACGAAGCCATCAAACATTTTCGTCACATGCTAGAAGCCAGACATTTCACGATCTATACTGATCATAAACCTATCTGTTTCGCATTTAAGTCCCAGAAAGAAAACTGCCCACCCCGGCAATTTAGGCATTTGGATTATATCGCCCAATTCACTACGGATATCCAACATATATCTGGAAAAGATAACGTGGTAGCTGATACTCTCTCCAGAATAACGGAAATTACGCAACCCATAGACCTGACAGCTTTAGCGAAATCTCAGTCGTCAGACACCGAACTGCAGAACCTTCTCAAAGACTCATCTACAGCGCTTCGACTCAGGAAAATTAATTTGGACGGAGCTAACATGCCCATTTATTGTGACATTAGCACCGGAAACGAAAGACCCTTCGTTACTCAACACTTCCGAAGACAAGTTTTCGAGAACCTTCACTCGTTTAGTCATCCTGGCGCTAAAAGTTCTGCAAATTTGGTCGCCCAGCGTTTCGTATGGCCTGGCATAAGAAAAGATTGCAGAAAATGGACAAAGGCATGTCACGCGTGTCAGTCATCAAAAGTCACCCGGCATACTTCTTCACCTCTAAGTACATTCAATCTTCCTATAGCTAGATTTCAAAATGTTCATATTGATCTCATTGGACCCCTTCCCATATCAGATGGTTTTCGATACTGCTTGACAGCTGTGGACAGATTTACGAGATGGCCTGAAGCCTACCCCATAGCCGATATTACAGCAGAAACTGTTGGAAAAGCACTGCTTCAAGGATGGATTTCCCGCTTTGGATGCCCAACAGAGATCGTAACAGACCGCGGAAGGCAGTTTGAATCCGCTTTGTTCAAATATCTGTCAGATATAATCAGATTCAATCACAAAAGAACCACTGCATACCACCCCGCTTGTAATGGCATGGTCGAGCGAATGCACCGGCAGTTAAAAGCAGCAATAACATGCCACAATACTGCAAGCTGGACAGAATCACTTCCCTTAGTGCTGCTCGGCATAAGGAGCGCTATCAAAGAAGACCTACAAGCATCACCCGCTGAACTTCTTTACGGAGAAACACTGAGGCTACCTGGAGAATTCTTCAACCCTAACACGGTCACAACAACTGACGTGACCGACTTCATCGCGCGACTTCGCTCGATAATAGAAAATATCCGCCCAGTACCAGCATCACGTCACTGCAACAAAAATATCTTCATTTTTAAAGATTTGAAAACTGCAACACACGTTTACCTTCGAGACGACAGCGTCAAACCTCCTCTCCAGCCAGCATATTCAGGACCATACCTGATTCTGGAAAGAAAAGACAAAGTTTACAAATTATTAATAAAAGGCAAAGAGCAAACAGTATCCATCGACAGAATAAAACCAGCTTACTTTGTTAACAATAGCCCAGATCCTTTGCACAGTATACCTGAAAAAGAAAAGAATGAGAAAGACACTGAAAGTGACTATCACCGGACACGGTCCGGAAGAATTGTTAAGCCTCCGGCCCACTATCGTCCGTCCTAGGACGGCCTCAGGGGGGGAGTGATGTGGCGTGTCCTACTCATATATTTAGTATATCACACATCCCACTACACATACAAATAAACACAACAGTCAGACATAAACACTTACCTTCTTGCGCGCCTAGCCGCTCGCTATGATATCACTGGCCACCTACAAGAAGTTTCGCCCGGTGACAAGAAGAAACAAAGTGACGTTTTACGACAGACTTCTTGATCTTCTCTGCGGCTGCCTACGAAGCTTGCGAATCACAACTACATAAATAATTATTATAAATAACATCTCGCGCATTGTGCTGGAAAATATCACTTGTGTTTTATGTATATAACATTGTTACTAAATATACAATATTAATAGTGGCTCGTTGTTTGTATGAAGAGTCCTTCGTCACTACGACCCCGCTATAAGAGATATAAAATAGATTCCTTATATTTTAGTCATATAAAGTAATAACTTTGCGAGTGAAATAACTAAAAGGCATCGTTTCTATATTTTACCGTCTTGTATCCAGGCTTCTATGTTATTGTTCTTTGATATCCCCAGCTAATAATTCTGAAATGGCTTGATAAGTACTATATACAGACAATATAAATCAGTCGGATAATGAGTCGACAATTCAACAGTAGTCATTGTTTTTTCTTACACATATGTCAGTCGTCAGTGCAACGCGTATGTAGGAACGTTGTATCCATAGGTTTATTTCAGCTGTGGTTAACCATACCTGAAGCACTGTAGTTTATCTTAGAAGATTGTTGGCATCTCAAATATAAAGGTTCCAAGGCAGCCAAGAAACTAGCTTCTATCTTAAAAGCTTTCTTCATTGACCTTTTTTCTCATCTCAGTCTATGACAATATTTCGTTAGTAAAATAATGTTTTATTAATAGTACCCTGAGTGCGAATATTTGCGTCAAAGTATTCATATTAAAAATAAACACCGCTTCTGTCGTACAAAGGAACTTCCATTTTTAAATGTAGACAAAGGCAATAATATTTTAATCCATTTTTAGATGTTGAAAAAGGCGCTTTAACGCAAATGTTCGTGCTAAGGGTATTTACTGTATACCATCACGTATCTAACTTTTATTTTTATCTCGTATTTTTTATCAACCACAATTAATTAAGACTTAATTCAATTTACTCCGTAGCGTGACCTAAAATAAAAGCAATTAACAATCTAATTAAAAATTAAATTATACTTATTTTGACCAAAAAAGTAAATTGGTAGTTCGTTATCAAATTCGTTTGGCAGGCACCTAATATTTCACACCGAAGTTACGACCTCGTAAACAAAATGAATTATTTTAATTTACATAACAACGACTCTATGGATTTTTGCGCTCTTAAACTTCATTTCAGCTTGTTGTGGAAAATTCATTTCTGCTGTATAGTTACTAGAAAATGTTTTTGATTGGCACTATGATCGTTTGATGTTGAAGAATCATTGGTGGGGAAAATTCTACAGCTGGCAACATTACTCTGATTTGTACAGCCGATTGGTTCGTCTGTGTGGCCATTTATTTACAGGAGTTGTCACATCGTGTATCAAAATACTCTTTGGGTCTAATTTTGCGTTTTATGATATGTAAAGTTGCTTTTGCGGTTTGGCATGATATTAATGTATATTAAGCCAAACTTTTTGGAAAGATCACAGTTTTTTTTTGTTTCATTTATTTTCGATTGATGGCTAGATTTTTTAATGCTCTTTCTCATAGAGGAATCTAAAAACGATGTTTTCATCCCATGCTCTTGTCGTTAAAAAAAAATAGTCTTAAAGCATACAATTTATATAACTGAAGAAATGTTTAGTAAAGTTTTATTAGAAAAAAAGTACGTAGTTTTTTAAAGCATTCGTCGTTAGAATTTCTTTAATTTGAGTTGATATTATTTTAAAATGAGTTAATAAATCTTTGCGAGACTCGAAGCACAGTGCGGATTATAAGACCTTTGACCTTGACCTTTTAACTTCTGCATAAGTCTGTCCTTAGTAACAAATACAAAAACAAGAATTTGAATTACACACACCGCATCTCTTAAGGCGAAATCTCTAAAAATGATTGTAAAAATAAACAATGTTTAAATGCCTAAACATTATTCAAGAAAAAACACTCAGCATCACTTAAATCCATAATGTAACTTTAAATCACGATTTAAAGCGACTGTAAAATATGCCGTCATTCCCGCCACCTCAAAGTCAACCCAATAAAAAGCAGAAAACCTATTATTTTAACTCCAGAGCTTTTGCTAACGACATACAACCGAGTCTGTTTAAAACATAAAAAAGTCTTTACTGAAATTAACTAAAACAACTTTCAAACGAAAAATAAAACATTTTTGAACACGTGCGCTGATGTGCACGACACAAACCCGTTCATTGAAAAATGAACTTTATGCTTTTTAAAATTCGATCTATTATCAAGTGAAAGGCGTTTAAAGAAAGATAGGATGCCCCCCTTCATTGAAAAATGAACTTTATGATTTTAAATAATAAGATGTATAATAAAGTAAAAGGAGTTAAAAGAAAGATAGGATGTCCCCCTATTTAGTACAAAATTTATCGTTCGAGAAATCATTCTATACTGAAGTTATTTAAGGATATTTCAGACCATTAGCAATGACTTTTTTTATATGAAAGTATTTTTTGATGTTGCTTTGATGTTGGTTATTTATTAATTTTTATGTCCTCTTGTTTTATTGCTTGTTTTGTGGTGTGAATTCGTGTTTTTAGAGTTGACACGTGGGTTTCTTGGAACTTTTACTTTGTTTCCGTCGACGATAATGTAAGTGATTTCCACCTAATATCTTTGACATGAGTCTTATACAATTTGTAAATAGTCTTACATGTAGGTACTTAGTAGACTTTATATATTGCTGAGTTCAAATGTTAGTATATGTATAGTTTTACGTATACTTTTGTACATTGCTGAGTTCAAATTTAAGTAAAAAGTCTTTTTAATTGTTGATTTATCATTGAAAGTAACTTTACCAACTTATTTTGTGGCGGACTATTTTATATCGAGACGGAGATAAAAACATAAAAATATTTTATGGAAAGGTTCAGTTCACGATACTGAACAACTTTCGTCAAGGAACATATTATTGACCGAGCGAGCGAAGCGAGCAAGGTCTACAATTCAAGTTGGGGCGAAAAACACATTGTTTGTATGTATGTTTGTATGTATGTTTGTATGTATGTATATATGTTCCACGATAACTCTCGAACCGTTGAAGTGATTTTGATGATATTAAGAATGAGTGTAGCAACTATTCATAGAATTTTTAAGTTCGTTTGGCATCAAAATCGGTTCAGCCGTTTCTGAGATAAACGCATTTTTGTGAAAATAATTATTGGTCTATAACTTTCGAACCGTTAATCAGATTGGGGTGAAACTTGTCATGTCACGAGATAGTATTACTATATTTAACCGAATAAAATATTTTTGGTCATTAAGCAATTCTTTGAGGAAAAGTAAACTCAAAGAAATTATTTCTATACGACATTATTAGCTTATGCGCGTTGTAGAAATGGATTAAATGAAACAGCACCATCTAGCGGATTCTTGAAGAATTAATAGGCATGTTATTTGGGGCATACCAAGATGTTATCAAACTGATTTTCGCTTATATTTATTTGTTTATAGGTATAATGCTATCGTATAATGATGATGAATTGAGTTTGGATTTTAAATTTCCTATTAACTTATTTAAGATTGCTATGTATTTGCAGGCAAACCCGTGCCTTGAGTTCATTCAAATGACGATAACTTTTTTTTAGGGAGTGCCTACGCTGCCGCCGGCTCCTAAAAATATCACTAATGGGAACTGGCGGTTATACTGCATTATTTTCAGTTTTGGCTTTGATTAATTACTAAATTTTACAATTTTGTTGAACAAACTTTGGTTCAATCGTTATCGCTGCTTGTCTGTGATTCTGAAGTAGTATTAGTGATTATGCTTCGAACTAAAAAGAGATCAGCGTCAACCAAAGCCCGCGAAGTAGCTTTATGTAGAGAGTTAGAAACTAATGAGAAGCGGCATGAGCATCTTTCGCAACTAAAGGAAGATGCCTTCTCGTGCCAATGAGAGCTCATCAATCGCTTAAATCAAGAAATCTTTCCCAACGTAAAAGGGAGCTTCGTCATCAAGAAAATTCGGCCGAACGCCTCTAAAGCTTGTGTTCACAGCGTGAGCACGCAAGGGAAGTAATAGAACATGAACTATTCCCTGAACTTTAAGCGCTTGCACTCAATTCGTGAGCACGCTGTGGAGGTTAGAGAGGAAGAATCTTCACCAGAACACGGATTCCATTCCACCCATGATCCGATCGCGGAAGACTGGCCAAGTCTCATGCTCACGTACGCAATTTTCATTGACATTTGCCTAGGCAGTAACTGTGCACAAATCGCAAGGACTTTGAATAAAGTAGTCGTAGATATTGGCGTAAAAGAGTTGGCGACCGTGTGTATAATCGTACATACGTTGCTCTTTCAAGTTCGAAACGTCTTACGGATATTGTATTTGATCGAGGTTCTAAATTTATTCGTTTTGAAAAAAAAAAAGAACTTATCAGCTCAGAATAGAAGAAGAAAGAAGGTTGTAAAATCTGAAAAAAAACACAGTTTTACTGGATATTAAAATTCATTTTAATCTGGGGGCACGGGAATGCCCCCGCCAAGACGAGCCAAGCGGAACGCAAGGACACAACCTACCTTTTCTTGAAATGTTTCGTCGTTTTTTTGAACTCTCATAACTTTGGTTTGGATGATGCTAAATAGTTAAAAATTTCAAGATATATTGACACCAATACAATCATTAAAAATACAAAGTGTGAATATCGTAGCTATTATACTTTAGATTTTATTAATATCTGAAAGCCCCCGATTTCGTCACTGATTCACTCACTGATCATCAAAATTCTTAAGGTACTTCCTGAAGTCCTAGAACGCTGAAATTTGGTACGTAAGCTAATATTACTACAAAAACAAAAAAAAAAAAAACAAACCTAACCTTTCCCCTCGGAATAGGAGGTGGAAGTTTGTAGACGTGTGGCTTGGCCGTTTTATTTCACACACGGTAATACCAAGCATAGATCAAGAATCTTGGCTCTACACGAGATCTGACCACTTTTTCATAGATTTTGATTAAGGTGTAGTGTAGAGCTTGTAGGTTTAGAGCGTGTAGTCTTCAGAGCTTGGCTTTATACGAGATCTGATAACTTTTTCACAGGGTAAGCTAGGTAGACTCGTCTTGGCAACATTTTTACATGAAAATGTTTTTGGTGGGATTCTATTTTGGAATAATAATCGCGAGGTCTAAGTTCGCGGCGAACCACTAGTTATATAAATATGTGTACCAAAATTGCTTTTCATAGCACAGGTTGGCATAGAAGGCCAAAACATATTTTTCATATTTCGTTACATGTCTTTTGGGGAAAGTTGTTCAGTATTATGGACCGAATTCAGCTTTAAAATAGTTTCAGTATATTTTGTTAGAGCTTGTATAAATTAATCATGGCAGGCAAAAAGTTGTGGAATCTAAATTAGTGACGGCATATTCATAACGAGCCGGGTAAAAGCTGGTTACCAAAAATTACTAAAATAAGTACATCGAACCCGCATAATGACTTGACATCTAAACAACCGGAACGGGCGATACATAAATCATAATTAATCGAAAATTTCACAGTCGACGGCTGACGTTGATGATTTATTGTGGCTTGTTAGCCGCTTTGTGTTTATGTAGGGTGCTGGATTAGTATACAGCAAAGTGATAGTTTACTTTTAAGCTATTGCATAGCTTCTATCGCGGGCCTTGAGCGCGGGGACCGAATCCAAAAATTCCGTAACGAAAAAACCTCACGCTCTCCCCACTCCGCCTACCATGTAGGTTGCAGCTTCGTCTCCGTCGTCCGTTTGCGACGTTGCCGTCCTTCCTTGTTTGCAATAGCTTTACCGCGGCAGTCCCCGAGTGCCACACGTCTTTTTTATCATCACCATCATTTCAGCCGCATAACGTCCACTGCTGGACATAGGTCTCTCCTAAAGATTTCCAAAGTGACCGATCTAGAGCCGCTTGCATCCAGCACCTTCCAGCGACATTGGTCAGGTCGTCAGACCACCTTGTGGGTGGGTGTCCTACGCTTCGCTTGCCTGTACGTACATGGTCGCCATTTGAGAATCTTTTTGCCCCATCGGCCATCGGTTCGTCGCGCTTTGTGTACAATGGAGGCACAAAAAAAAATACTTTTAAAGTGAACATATACATGGCTCCAATAACTAAAAAGTTAAGAAATAATAGATTAGGATGGTATGGACATATAATGAGGAGGGAGGAGAGCCACGTTACAAAAAAGATGATAAATTTGAAAATTAATGCATACCTATAGATAGAAACAGAGGATGGTCAATGAATGGAGTGCGTTAAAGACGATATGGATAATAATAATGTGACAAGTGCCTTGAGAAAGGATAGAGGAAAATGGCAAAGACTCACATGCTGTCCCGACCCTATGTAAAGTGGAATAAGGTGAGGAGAAAGAAGATATACATAGTATTGAACCAAAATAATACTCACCACCCCCGTCTAGGCGTTACCACAGATTACTAATAGCGTTTCTGAGCTACTTGGTATGCCACTTTATAGAAGCAGAGTATCATTTATGCCCTTCAAATATATTTTTACTACTACAAATGAAACTATACATCCGTGCACGTGTCAATGTGTGTGTTTGCATACTGGACAAGGCAGAACGGAACGCATATTGCGAAAAACAGCCACCTAAGAAAAGCTTCACGTACTCACTTTAAACTGTAAGCAGTAGTTCATAAAATAGTTTGAAGAGTTATCTAGAGTCGCATGAGACAATATTTTAAATTATATCTCTGTTTCCTTTCAAATAATTTATGTTAAATAGGGATAGCACCGAAAAATGCATATTTCCCCAAAACTGTACTAAGATACAGTGGCGTTGGGTAAGAATTTGGGCTAGTACAGCTATAAAACTATGAAACGAATTAAATACCCACCTGATTATTGATTTGGTTATAAAGGTTTATAAACGTAAGCCGATCAATATACGGCTTCTTCTTCTTCTTATATTTAAGAACTGGGCTCTTGTCGGTGGAGTGCTTTCAATGTACGGCTTATAACTCGCATATTATTATTTTTGTAAGTGTGAGTAAAAATTGTCTCTGAGCGTGTTTATTTGAATATTTGAATAACCTACGAAAATTTTCGTATTTTGAATATGTGGGTGTGTGCACTTCAGTCATGCTGCTAGTTTGCGGCTTATGAAGATAGTACATAAATGGATTGTAATGCGCGGTGCGCCGATATATGTAGGTTTTGTTGTTAGTAATAAATGCATATGTATTAGAAACCCGTAAGGGAACCCGATGTGAATCGGCTTCTAAGGGAGCCCCGCCACTGTTAGATAGTACCGCCAAGAGCATAGCTCTTATTATTGAACCACATGTTTCCCTCTGTTTAAAACCAGTTCAAGTTGAATCATCATCAGCTTCATTACGTCCACTGCTTGATATAGGCCTCTTCTAAGGATTTCCAGACAGAGAAATCCAGAGAAATTACCGATCTAGGCCGGCCAGCATCTAGCGCTTTCCTGGCCTGCCTTCAGACCACCATGTAGGTTGATGACCTACGCGTTGCGCTTCGCTTGTCAGTACGTATATGTTCGCCATTCTAGTTGAATATAAAGACTAAAATTCAACATAAAAATTGAATTTTGTCTCAAAATTGGATTCAGCATAAATCTTCGTTCCGAAACGATAGTAGTTTTTAACTTTTAAAAATGACCTTCAATAAGAGATAAAATCCTACATTAAATAAAAAATGACTTGACTTTGACTCTCATTATTGATTCTGCCAAATGACATGATAAGAAAAAGTCAAGAAAGTACAAGATTGATAACAGTAAAACATATGTAATGTAAGCGAAAATTTGAAAAACATGCGTGCCCGATACCATCGCCGAATAATATTCCCATTGCTGAGATTGTATCGTGGAGATTCATAATTTATGAACCAAGCTACCGTTTGATACCGTAGCAGAGTTTTATCAGAAATACATTATATATTTTTTCTACTCTTTTACTGTTATAATTTTAAATAGTCACGAACACTAAAAAGAACATAGATCATTGATTTCAGGAAAGTCTATTTTCTATGCCCCATAACAGCACATTGTGTCGTTATTTCGCCAAAAAGATACTCCTAGCTGTAGACCTAGAACTTTTTTCTTTAGATCTACCATACTGTCAACATAAGAAAATATATTTTTTTAACATAGTCACTACAAAGGCGTCAATTAAACAAAATGAGCCGTGTGGTTTCCGGCAGAGTAAAATAGGGTCACTGCAAGTCCTCCTGTGGATGTCATAGAAAGCGACGTTGGAAATATTATACGAGCTAAACAAATAGATGGATAGCTGGCTACGGAAATAGGTATACAATTTATAGAGCAACGAAATCCCTCTAGTTAGTATGCCATACGATAATTACTTATTAATTCGAGCGCCTGGCAGCTTCTCAGCGGTGGGTGTGAGAGCGGATGGGCATGTCGTTTCGAAATAATACGTAGACTACGTTTGTATGGAAAAGTGTACTATGGTATGGTCTAGGTTAAGGGGACTCTTAAGACCCACGTAAGACCGAGCACATGCCCGGTTGCATCTTCAGCGGTAACGCTTACGGGGTCCACCATCTAACCTAGGTGACTTGATAAGTTTACTGGTTTTTCTTGCTATCTCACAGATATTGCTTATTTTATCGTCTTAGGTGGTAAATTTTACTTTCTGTATAACTTTTGCTACAATGTAAATGGTTGTTGTTTATAGTGAAGACATTTTCCTTGATTTCTGAATCAAATGATATAAAGTAGGTATGTTACTTTAAGGCCTGTGTTAGTCACGAACATGTTTGACAGAGAGCTCATTTGACTATTCTATATCTACCTTTGAAGTATTAACTCACATGCGAAAATCTATACCTAAGGTATTTAACTATTTGCATGCATTTTTGTAATAACGGAACAGTTAAGTAAAGAAGTTAAGTTACATATAATTAAAAACACGCAAACGCTTATTTTCAAAACAGATTTCGAGAATTTTCTTTGTTTGCTCATTTTAAAATGTTAAGTAGGTACGTAAAAATAAATCTCATGTGACACAAAAACTGTGTGACAAAAAATGTGACAACCTTCTAAAACCCATCAGTAAAGTGTTCTTCTGAACGCGACATTACAAAAGCCGCAAAATGTCAAGTGAATGAAAAAAACGCGAGCTTTCAATTCCTCTCTCGGAAACGCTAAAATAAAATTTTAATCGTATCAACTGGGATTTTGCTTTTGACTGTGGGTTGTCACACATCCGCGATTCGATATTGAAAAATAAAATTAGCTACAGAGGCAGGTTGTTTCATCAAGTCGACACCAACACCACTTTTGCAGCTTTATTATACCTGGACCAATTTGGATTTGTTTGAAAGGGCATACTTGTTAGGTGGTCAAATAGAAGCTTTATCAAAATTGGTTGTGTAGTTTGGGGGTGAAGTCGATTTTTATTTTTGCAAATTTTATAGTAGAATTTAAAAAAAAACATTTGCGACCCCTCTTAGTTAATGATTTAAGTCAGTGGTTATTGAAACCTGACGCCAGTTTTAGCTATTAACACATTTAACAAAAAGAAGCGCAGGTAGTCAACGCATCGCATACGTCTTACATTTATTTAATTTTTAAAAGGTGTTTTTGCATTTAACAAAGTGTTACATTGTATGTGTTGTATCTTAACTTGAAAAACAGTAACCTCGTCAAATCTCCTTGGTTAGGTAGCGGACCCCGGGCTCTGAAGCATTAAAAGCTGAGGATGTAACCGGAAAAATACGCACGGGTGACGATGATGATGATTAAATTGATTTTCTTCTGTACAGCCTATATTAGTCTACTGCAGCTGGATTAAATGCCCTCCTAATAAAAGGGAAATTTCACATAATCGTCACAATCAGTAATCGGGTTTATATCATAAAGTCGATGCTTTCTTTTCTTTGTTACCTATACCTCCTTCAGTCATCTTTTATGTCAACAGTGAAAGAGAAAAGTAGAGATAAAACATCGTATTTTACTTTGCTCTCACCTCACGACCACGAGTAGTGTCGAATCTGTTACTAACTATAATTTGGTTCGATATTCATCCGATTGGGGTGACTAGGGGCAGGGAGTTTTATGTACGTAATGTCGATTCAGTCCTGAATCATTCGTGTGTAAAAGTTCAAAGGCAGTTTTACCCTATATTTGGTGAAACAGAATAATCAAGTTTACATATAAGAATTGATTTTTAATAGTATTACAATGCTCGAATTATTATCCAAATTCAAATGTGTGATGAAATTTTTTGCCACGAATGGGATTCGAACACGTGCACCAATTGTGCTACCGTGACTTCGAATCACCCTGACGAATTTTCTCTCACAACTATCCACTATTTACCACTTTACAAGTGTAGTACATTTAGAAGTATAGTATTCAACTTAATTCAACTTAGATGAATTTCATAGTTGAATTAAGTGAAGAAGCCATGCATTCTAAAGCTCGCATTATTATAATAATTTTAACATCATCTTCATCAGATCTTTTGGTCTCCATTTCAGGAGCACGACCCTAAATAATTTAAACATGTGATGTAAAATTGAACTCCCTTCACCACTCCTATCAACCATAGAACCAGTGTTAATCGCCCGCGCAACGCACCGCTAACATCAGTGCGGCTAGGAACTTGTCATCGCGGCATCGCGCGTGTCTTAACCTTTCGCATGCCGTTGCGTACATCTACGCGAGAATGTATTGTTAAACTATTGTGTCTGATATTCCGGCATACAAGGGGTTAAGCGACATTTACTATGAGGAAGAAAAAAGAAGCTCTCCGGATGTTGAAACATGTCGGCCAGTACCTAACTGGGCAGCGTTCGGGAAGCTACGAAGTGTCTTCTCGTCAAATATACCTCAGTGTCTTAAGACTAAAGTTTACAACCAATGTGTGTTACCAGTGATGACTTATGGCTCTGAAACATGGTCCCTTACTATGGGTCTCATAAGAAGGCTCAAGGTCGTGCAACGCGCTATGGAGAGGGCTATGCTCGGTGTTTCTTTACGTGATCGAATCAGAAATGAGGAGATTCGTAGGAGAACTAAAGTCACTGACATAGCCCAGCGGATTAGCTCGTTGAAATGGCAGTGGGCGGGACACATAGCGCGACGAACCGATGGCCGATGGGGCGAAAGGGTTCTCGAATGGCGACCACGTATAGGCAAGCGAAGCGTAGGACACCCACCCACAAGGTGGTCTGACGACCTAACCAAGGTCGCTGGAAGGCGCTGGATGCAAGCAGCTCTAGATCGGTCATTTTGGAAATCTTTGGGAGAGGCCTATGTCCAGCAGTGGACGCTATGCGGCTGAAATGATGATGATGAATGATGAGTACCTAACTATGTTAATGTCTCACGTTTGTAGTAATAAATAGAAACAGAAGTAATTAGCTGCCAAAACCCGACTTTGTGACAGTCGGTATATTAGTTGATTAGTTTGCAATGCCTATCTCGTATATAATTAGTCTGTCTGTCTCATTGAGGTAATATTGTTACTATAGAATCTTCAAGTACATGGTAGTGATCTTGGCGCTACAACACAATGTTAATAAGATACGCCTGACGTTTGCTGATTTTAGGGTTGTAAAATCCCATTCTTCCAACTCCGCTCCCATTATTTTGGGGGCAAAGAATTGGGGCGCTATTTTTATTGGGAAAGTGCGGTCGACTTTTTGTTTGATGTAAAAAGTGTTTGTATTTTTTATGCATGTTCGAAACGCAAAGTTGTGTTCTATTTTATTTTTTTATCTGATATTGGTGAATTAAAGAAGCGGTAAATAAATTATAAGGACAAATCACACAGATTGAGCTAGACCCAAAGTAAGTTCTAGACTTGTGTTATGGAAAACAATCTCAACGATACTATGATAAAGTTAATATCAACAAACAATTACATCTCTGGTTAATACACACTTATCAAAAACTTATTGTTATGAAGTCTGTCAAAATGTCCTCCGTTTTTTGTGAATTTTTGGCGGGATGTCAAGGGGTTTAACTGGAGTAGGTAATTGTTTTGCAAATTGATTCTAGTGAACATTATAATATGAAATTTGTGTGGTTTGGTGTTATAAATGCTTATTCTCATGAACAATATTTTAAATGTTTAAAGTGGACAGTCATAGTGCGGCTGTAGTGATAATTATTTGCCACTCATTCGGCTAAGATAACTTGGACTCGTATATTTTTTAATTTGTCACTAAAAGCTCCCTTGAAGCAATGAAAGAACCTACCCCCTTTGATTAAATAGTTTGGGTTAGATTAGGGAAGAAGTGACAAAACAAAATATATTATGAGCTTTAAAGGCCTAGTATCCAGAGCCGTAAAATAATTAATAAAAAAATAAAACTTGTGGTTTCATTAGAATAGGTAATAAGAAACGAGATACGTACAGCGTTATGTAAAATTATACCAGAAATTAATTGTCATAATATGTCATATTAAATTAATTAACGCCGGTAGCTTGGGCCTTGCTCCGCTTTCACAGCGGGTAGGTATGTTAGATATTTATAATATTTTATATAATTTTTAATTGTTTTTATATTTTATTTTTTGTAAATATATTGTTGCCTTGTGGTTTCCGGCAGAGTAGAATAGGATCATTCTAAGTCTTTCCGTAGATGTCGTAGAAGGCGATTTAGGAAATACAAGCTAAACAAAGTTTATTAACATCAATAAGACCTCTCCAACCCGTCTGGCCAGCATGGAGAGTGTAGGCCAAATACTCTGGCTGCTCAGTCTAATTACGGCTCTGGTAGTCCAGAGAGGGTCGTGCGTGCTCTTGAGGTGCAGCCTAAAAAAAAAACTGATGATGAAATCTATATCTATATATATATTACATACAATAAAACAGTAAAAAAAGTGTGTCTGTACATTAAATATATTTCAAAAAAAAATTGGGGGCGATGGAGATGTAGTAATAGAGTAAGGATTTAAAAAAAAATGACTGTCTGTTTGTCTGTATGTCTGTTTGTCTGTTTGTCTGTTTGTACACGCTAATCTCCGGAAATACTGGACGGATTCGAATGAAACTTTTTTTGTTATATAGCTATTAAGCCTGGGCAACATATAGGGTATAAATAGTTTAGGAAAATGGAACGCCTGATGCAGAACCATAATAGTCCAGCTAAACTATAAGAGATATAAAAATGCCGCCTTGGTAAAAGTTGTTCAGCCTGATGAGCATTTTCCAGAGACATTAAGTCTACGCGAACGAAGTCGCGGGCTTCGGCTAGTATATTATAAAAACCTAACGTTTGTTTTAAAATAAATAAAGAGATAATAATATATGGCGGTCATATGTAATATAGTAATCAAATTATATTACTGAACATGCCTTTTGCTGCGGTTGGTATTTTCGTCCATAGACTACAGTATCCACTCAACATTAGCCCATATTTGTTTGCTTACCTAACCTAAAAAAAGACGAAGTTAGTATGTGCTATATGATATGCTGCATCCCCTCAAGTTCTCCAAGACACGTGTCAGACACAAGTCGTGTCACGTGACGACACATTGTAGTCACGGTTCTGATTAAATGGCGCAATTAATCATGTGTGATTTACCACGGTGTATCGAGGGCTTTACGGATTTCGCTATTGTATAAAATAAATTGATATAGCGGTACTTTCCATTGGTTATTTAGAAGACTTAAAAGTGTTTTTATATTCATTGATTCAGCACGTTATGTATAGGTATAAGAATATTAAAAGTAATTTTTGGCCTCCCATACAAGTTGACCGATCAGCTGATCCGCGTTTGTATGGAATGCCCAAAATTATTTTCCATATTTCGACATATGTTCCTAGGGGCACGTTGTTTACTATTTGACTGAATTCACCATTATAATAAATTCAGTATATTTTGATAGGCCGTATATAAAGAAAAGAGAGCCATTAATATTGTTTCAGAATACTTTTTTCACTAGACTCATTACCCGCCGGAGTAGATACATCAACAAGATCGACGATGTAGACGACTTGCTTATGTAAAAAAAAGTATTCGCCTATTTTTTTTTTCTCGAATAGAAGAAATCTACGTCTTTCATTTCCACGTAATGTTTTTATATACCATTATTTGCTTAGTGCTTCCTCAATTGAATAAAAAAAACCTTTGTCGTCATTTAATCAAAAAATTGACGACTACCGTGGGGTGGTCAACATGTTAGTCCGCCACCCAGAAATTCTGAGTTCGATTCCCAATCAGGGCAAGTTGAAAAATGCCCTTTTTCAAATTGTTTTGGGCCTAGGTCGCTGATCTATATAATCATTGTTAAAAAAATATTAGTAATAAAATATAGTATCGTTGAGTTAATATATCATAATACAAGTTGGAGCTAGCTCAATCTGTGTAATTTATCCCTAAATCTGTGTGAATTGTCCCTCACAAAAAAAAAAACAAAAGATATTCCCACGACTAAGTATTATGTTCATACATTTATTCATTCTATGATTAATACATCTGATGACACCTCTACCTTACCACAATGGCAGCATTTATGCCAATTCTTCAATATAAAAGGAGATCTATCGAGTGTTAACGAACGCAACCCCACGTCCTGCCGCACAATCCCCACTAATACATTAGTTCAGCATTTTGTACTTTATTGTCCCCTAGAATTATAGGATTAAGGCCCGCTATTGTCAGATTTATTCGCTTGTTCCCGTTGAATCCCTTTTCATTAAATTTTCGCCACTCATCTACTTTTTAACCCCTACGAAAAAATAGGAAAAAATAGTAAATCTGACACTGCACCGCATAGCTCTTAAATATTCACTTCTCTCTCTATTCAAAGACCGTCGGGAAGAGATTGCTATACGATAAGTCCGCCTTTGTATCATAATTCTGTACTATAAAGGGTACAAAAAAAAATTGGAACTGTCGAGAAAAAAAAGGCACAAATATAATATCACATATTATCATGATCATATCCATTTTTAACGTAATTTTTTTATTATTGCAGAAAACCTGATATAAAGTGCGCTATTTATATATGTTTATAAAAATAGCGGAATCTGTCTTATTAATTTTTTTTGTTTCTTGTATTTCCTTTTGTTTATGGTGCAATAAAGAGCATTTGTTTTTGTATTGTATAGTAGGGTGTTATTAGTTTGACGTGTCTGTGTGTTATTTGATTAATATGTATTTTAATATTTCACATTAACAATATTAACTTGAATCGAAGATAGTTGTATTGGTGACTGGTTTTTTATTTACAGCTTGTCCTTCAACAAAGGCCTCTGGTTCTATCTTTTGCGGTGCGTGCCCATTCTGGACCAGCTTTTTTTTAAATGACGTTGGCATTCTAACATACATACATACATATTTTCACACCTGTTTCCCATGGGGGTAGGCAGAGACTATGGAAGATATTATTATAAATTATGTGAAGTTTTTAAGCTATTGCATAGCTTCTATCGCGGGCCTTGAGCGTGGGGACCGAATCCAGAAATTCCGTAACGAAAAAACCTCACGCTCTTCACTCCGCCTACCATGTAGGTTGCCGCTTCGTCTCCGTCGTCCGTTTGCGACGTCGCCGTCCTTCCTTGTTTGCAATAGCTTTACCGCGGCAGTCCCCGAGTGCCACACGTCTTTTTTTTTTTTTGCCACGAGTGAGATTCGAACTCACGCCTATTAAGTCTGTACCATACCGACACAAAAATGGATTCAAAAAGTGAGATCCAATGAGAATAAGCGGATTTGTTTAATGCAGCTCATTCACTAATTCACATTCGTGAGTAGTCATAATATGAAGCGGTATCAAGGGTTTAACATATGATTAAATATTGTTATTCTAAATTAAAAATTATCTACAGTATGGCCTTATTTGCATTGTAAAGTTTCTAAGTATTACTAGCCATGCCCGTCGGCTTTGTTCCCGTGAATTTCGAGATAAAAACCACCCTATGTCCTTCTCCGGGTCTTAAATGATATCCAAACCAAATTTCAATTAAATTGGTTCAGCAGTTCATGTTATAATGGCGTGATTAAGTGTAGGACATAGAATAGTTTTTATGCCAGTGGGGATTCACTTGGAGAAAAACTATCCTATGTCCTTCCTCGGGTCATAAACGATATTCAAACCAAATATCATAAATCGGTCGAGCTGTTCACGCGTGTTTTATATATAAAAAGAAATATATATCGCATTGCATATCTTAATTTGCATTTTTTTATAATTCCTATTGACTTTCATATTTTAGCCTCGCTTAACCCAACGACATGTAAGTAAAAAGACTAAACGAAGAAAGTTTTAATTTTCACATTAGGACACAGAAAGTGGCAGCGACAGTTTCATAATTATGTACGTGCCGTGACTTCACTCAACATGCTGCATATTAGTTTGTTTTTACTACTGGAGAAATTTTTAGGAAAATTGTGGTCAACCTTCTTTGTTTTTTTAAATTTCAAAATTCAAATGGTTGGCATTATGAGCACTTTTGAAACAGGTACGCTCCGGGGCGGGCTCTTCGATTAGTTTTATTTATTCTCTTTATTTTTATATGTTATGTTTTTTTTTCACCATTCATAATTTTTTATTTCTCACAATATTAAAATCGAAATTAAACTAAACAAATAATAATAATAAAAAATAAAATCCTTACAAATAGAAAACGTCTTCCAGATCATTGCCCTGCGGTAGAGTACCCAAAAGGCTGGCAGCATTGCCACGTTGAATGGGAATGCTTATTCGTTGGGCGAAATAATTGCCAGCTCTTTGGTCACCCGATACCTCGACTAACTTTTGGTTAAAAAATTTAAAAAGTTTATTTATTGTTGTTCTTATTAATTTAATTTCTATTAATTTAGTTTTAGTTGATTTTATTGTTTTATTTGTACAGTCAGCATCAGAGATACCTGACCCCTCCTCTATCAATAACTAAAATTTTTTCCTTAACTGAAAATTATATTTACATGAATATGTATATTCAAAAAGACTTCTTTAAAATCTCTCTGAATACACATTTTCATGTTAATATTATTTTCAGTTTATGAGAAAATTCAAGATGTAGGTGGAGAAGGGATCAGGTATCTCTGATGCTGGCTGTACGTATATTACCTATTTTTATTTAAGTAAGTGTAGTTTATTTTTTCTGAATTATTAAATTTCAAATATACGTATAATTCGAAAGACAATAGGTAAATCGAAATGGTGCCGAACCATGAAAACCTCGCAGGGTTTATCTGGGTTTCGGTGAGTCGCTATGATCTGGTGGTAAATAATACTGTTTTAACAATCTTAATTTTTTTTAATGATTTTCTGTACATGTCTTACCAGAAAAGTGACTTGCTATAGAGAAAAAGGTGGTGGTTGGGCAACTTGGTTTCACGTAGACAAAACCGTCCTGGGTCTTGGATGTTTATCTATATATGTAATTGTTATAAAATATAGTATCGTTGATTTAGTATCCCATATCACAAGTCTTGAACATACTTTGGGGCTAGCTCGATCAGTGTAATTTGTCCCTATATATAAAAAAATACTATCCTTACTATTCTTATTATAGAGAAAAAGGTGGTGGTTGGGCAACTTGGTTTCACGTAGACAAAACCGCATCGAAATAGGTTCTTTCTTCGAGCGCTGCGATGCCACTGACAGACCGACATACCCTTCTTTTTTGTCAGGCGTTAAAACAATATATTTAAATTATTTCAAAGAAACTCTCTCTCTCTCTACCTCTGCTTCTAATAAAATATAGGTTGTTAACACAGCACTGCTCAGCTCGACTTAAGTGAAGCAAAAGCCTTTAAGTCGGGAAATATAGATAACAAAACAAACATGTACCCATAAATACGTAATCTTCTAGTCACTAAACCCTTAACACCGGCTAAGCAGCACTAAGTATGAAATATTACAGGCAATTTTAATGAAACAAACAGTGGCCCCGTATTATATTCGCTCTTGTTAATTCCTACTTTTGTTGTGTTGCGCATTAAATGAAGAGCTTGCCATCTGAGGCCAGAATTAATTACCTACTGTTAGTATCTTCTTGAAAAGATAAACTGGCTCCATTGTTTTATGGTTGCGTTAATTTTATTTAAATAAACCGAATGACATAAGCGTCTCCGTGAGCTACAGTCTTCGCCAGTCTGCCATAGTTTTTAAAACTGAATTAATGTTCACACAGCATCTACAAATCGTCTTTCTGAAAAAAAATTAAAACCTGAATAAATAAAAGAAAAATAATTTATTGAAACTTCACGAAATTTCATAAAAATGATTCCTAAATATGACCTTCAGGAGAGAACAGCCAGACATACGAAAATATTTTTGCAACAGGGATTGCTGTGCTCACGCTTAGCTCGTGTAGTTATTTCTGACCAGGCTCCGAAGCAGGTTAGCTAAGGAAGCAACCAAAATTTATGTTAATCATTGTAATTTAAGAGCTTGCTTGTCGGTGGTGTTAAGTGGATAAGTGGATATGCCTCCATTACTCTTTCTTCTCTCTCCTCCTTTTAAATGTTCCTTACTCCCAGACTCCCAACAAACGTTCCTTACTCCCACCTTTTTTTTACTATGTTACAATATAAAATATAAAAACTTCCTCCTCTGACTTTTTTTATTGTTTCATTTTTCATTCTTTCTGCAACTATTCAGAAGAAGGTACCACTTATTAAAAAAATCCTTGAGTTGATTTGAACGAAAATTGTATGCAAAATGGCGTATTTATCACATGAAGCGTGCAAATTAGTGTTATTATACTACATTTACATTCAGCCAATACAAGCTCCGTCTAAGCATTTCTGTAAACTCTAATTAATCATGGAATGGAGCTAAATACACTGATTAGCAGCCATAGAATTTGTAATATGGATTGAAGTTCTGTAAACAAGCAGTCTCTACATCGGTCTTAGCTCACTCACGCTTAGCTCACACTTAGCTTATGCTAAGCTCACGCTTTGTACATGCTTCACATATTGATATATTTTAAATGTTCTTTACTCCCAACTTTTCTTTAATTTGCTAAAAAAACTTCATCCTCGGGCTTTTTTTTATTGTCTCGCTTTTATTTTTCTTCTGCAACTATCCAGAGGAAGGTTACACTTATAAATAAATTCCTTGCGTTGATTTGAACGAAAATTGTGTGCAAAATGCAATAATTATCACGTGAAGCGTGCAAATTAGTGTTATTATACTAAATTTACATTCAGCCAATACAAGCTCACCGTCTAAGCATTTCTGTAAACTCTAATTAATCATAGAAGGGAGCTAAATACACTGATTAGCAGCCATAGAATTTGTAATACGGATTAAAATTCAGTAAACAAGCAGTCTCTACCTCCTTCTTAAATGACGGCTTAAGAGTCCCCTTACCCTAGACCAAACTACACTTTTTCATACAAAAGTACTCTTCGTTTTATTTCGAAACGACATGCACGATTCCGGCAAAATTTTGTAATTTCAAAGATATTGCACATATTTAGGCATATAAATGGATTTCACAGTCAAAATATGGACTTGAAATAGAATATAGTGTGTTAAATCATTTTTGACCATCAGTATGGGAAACTTCTACAACCTTATATTTTCTTTGCAGTTCATTATTTACAGTCGGAAACCAATTAGAACCCTAGATAATTGCAATTTCTACAATTTTTTACTGAAATTTGACATGTGGTTTTTAAATAAAACGCTGACTTCTACGGGCAGCCTACTTTACTGTCAAACCATAGTCAGCTTTATTTCTATCTTAGAAATGCACAGAATTGCTTGAACTACTCAGCCGTAGGGCTTTGTTTCTTATAACTTTATTGTACCAAAGAAACAAAATAAGGTCCATAAAATTTGAGAGAGCAAACAATGGAGTACTTATCCCATACAAGCATCTTTCCCAGTTAACTTGCAATAAATTTAGGGGGCATTAAAGTAAGTACAAAGTACGAGTACTTACTAGATATTTTAAAAGGTTATACATACATAAATGCATTACATACACAAACATATACACGTATAATAGTGTCTGGTATTGACGGATCTCAAAGACTATATCTCATGAGCTCACACCAAAAGACCGAAATAAGCTTGGCCGAATAACTGTTTAACACAAAACTGTTCTTCACTGCTCCGTTAAAATAATTACATTTTGATGAGTAACGGTTGGCCGAGAGCACTGTTTTTCGTTCGGCCGTCATACCCATATGTGTCAAACACATATCCTCATTTTGAAGTCGGTTAAAAAGTAAACTAAATATCGAACAATGAAAAAGCATACTAAATATCCAAACAAAGTCGTAAAAGTCTTCCCCAAACGTGCCATCTGTGTGGATTAACGCTGATTTAAAATTAAAATAAGCTGCCCCTACACCCCTCTAGCACAAACTATGGATACTAACAGATGCGACCCTTCGTGTCCTTCCTATTACGACCTCCTTTTGACGACTTTTGACGACGTGGCGTAGTGGTTATCATGCTAGTCCGCCACCCAGAGGTCCCGGGTTCGCTTCCCGGTCAGGGCAAGTTGGAAAATGGCCTTTTTCAAATTGTTCTGGGTCTTGGATGTTTATCTATATATGTATTTGTTATAAAATATAGTATCGTTGATTTAGTATCCCATATCACAAGTCTTGAACATACTTTGGGGCTAGCTCAATCAGTGTAATTTGTCCCTATATATAAAAAAAACTATCCTTACTATTCTTACTATCCTTACTACCCTTACTATCCTTACTACCCTTACTATCTTTACTGATCCTTACTAATCCTACTAATATTATAAATGCGAAAGTGAGTTTGTATATTTGTTCGTATGTTTGTTTTAGATGAAACTTGACATGGTTGGATATAGTTTGATACACAGGAAAAGACATAGGATACCTATCTATTGTGTTACTGTCAGATTAAAATAAAACAAAATTATAAGTTAAGTATCCTTCTATTATTTTTTATTTTTTACTACTGTCTTGCGACAATGTGGGGTAGCACCCTTATTAATACATTAATAGTCGCCGAAAATAGTCGGGTCACGTACAAATATTACCTCCTTGTAATTTGTATGTTAATAATTGATCACTCTCCCTTTATTAGTAGGTTAAATGGAAAAAATAATAGGGTGATACGCGTTTTGTTAGGAACTACTGGCCAATGTTGCGATGATTGGTAAGTTTTATTTTTATTATTGTTTTATTTTTGGGCCAAAGTATCGTGTTCTCTTTTGTAGTTCCGTAGGGACCCTTATAGTTTCGCCATGTCTGTCTGCCTGTCTGTTTGTCCGTAGATGGTTTTACTCAAAGACTATAAGTACTAGAAAGCTCTTTTTTGGCATAGGTATGACGGAGCAGGAGATGACCTACGCCGAACTCACTAAAAGTGTGACGATAAATACAGCGCTCCGCCTCGCGCTGTATCATGGATTCCAACCATATGTGTCTGAATACCCCTGGCCCACACAGTTATTGAATCTGTGTCCACCTGGGCTTATCGTCTAGCTGAAACAACTATCATTGTAATAAATCGGTTTACCAAATCCTCATCTATTACAACAATCACAATTAAAGAAGTTATGGCCAAGCCCACAGCACACTACACAAAGGAGATGTTCACAGTACGGCGGTCCGCACAAGACTGAGCCGCTAGTCGCTAGGGCGACCGCTTTTATACTTGTTGCAACATTTGAAAATGTAGCAGTTATGTTTTGTAGTAAACAACTTTCTGTTTGCACATCGAAAACAATAATAAATGGGATTATCTTGAACTCGCCGACAGGTATATATAAAATGAAAACACTGGTTGTCAACATAATCAAAAATGCCTTGGTGTGGGTTTAAATACTGTAAAAATAATTCAAAAAACACGGCAAAGTGTAAAGAAATAACTTTCTATCCGTAAGTAAACAGATTTGATTATTTGATAATTAAATACGTATGATAAAATTCACACCATCATATTATATTCAAAAATAGATCAGGAGCGAATGTTTGATATTGCTGGTCTATATACGCTGACTTTTCATTGGTTTAAAAAAACTCTATCCATGTACCTACTTAATCTAAATTTGTTTATAACTTATAACAAAAAACTTGCTAAAATTATTTTCGATCGAGATCACGTAGTTATGCGCGTCCAAAACTGCCCCGTGACCTTGATTAAATTCCGGCCGGCAGGCGCGCCGGGCGCCAGAACTACTAATTGATCTCACGATTTTACTTTCGAGCTTTATTCAACATTTTTGTTTCTGAATTTTTATTTCGACTAGCTAATTAGGTCTTACTAACGAGCTTTATAAAGTGACCTTCGACTCCAAAACCAATGAAAAATCTATGTCGATGCCGAAACTATACGAAAACCCTTTTGATCACTTAACCAAAATAAGCTATTACTAACAGGGTCATTAAAAGCTATTCACGATCCATCGGTTAGCAAATAATTACGCTAAATCCACTATGTACATACTAATCTACTGGCATTTGGTCTATTTGTACTAAAACGTAATTCAGTGGCTTAGCGCTAAAAGCTACAAACCTATTTTTGACAATTTCGTATTGAGTAAGTACTTTATCTTTGAGTAAACATCTGTATACTTAAACCTTAGACTACTAAAAATAAGTGTCAATCTTTTAAAAATTTTATAAAGAATTTTTAATACGTAAAATTAAAGGGATTATTTGTAAAGAAATGCAAACATATACTTAGATAACTTATTATTACAGAAGTTATGAATAAACTAAATGTAACTTTGTAAAACATAGATTTTCATGTCCCAATGATATCTAAACATGTGACGTCACTAAGTCTATTCCGAAGAAGAATGGTAAATAATAATAATAACTTGTATTTATCACCATAACCACGACAAATTAAAATAAGTCTAAAACTTAGAAAACAGTTTTTTTTTTTATAATTTTGAAATGTTGTATAATTAAATTTTTATATCTTGCACAGATTAAAATTTATAAAAAGTCGGAATTTTACGAAGAAAAAAAGCCATTTTAATGCACCATTAGGTACGTCCTACTGTGCATTCATTGCTTAATTGCACGAAATAAAAGGATACAATGTACCGGAAACGGGCATAGTAATTAATTTATTATGCGAGTAAGTAATGCACCACGGTTGCTTTACTGCTGAATTTTGGTTCGAATATTAATACGCCGTGGAAATCATGTTACGGTTATATTTGATTTCGGATATAAAAAATAAATTTACTTCTCGAAAATATCGGTAAAAAAATAGATTATAATTTGTAGCGAAGTTTTTTAAAGTTTATTGAGTGCATATTATTTGACCAGCTTTTATTTAGTTTTACCCGTTGTTTGTCTGTCTGTAATTAAATCTTATTAGTTAAACTTCCCGATTTCCGATTGAGCTGTAATTTTGTACGCATTAATATCGCGTGATGATGCAATATTATGATGACTTGGAGCTGATTTGATGATGGAGCTGGGAGGTGGCCATAGGAACTCTGTGATGAAACAGCACAACCCCATCGAGCATTTGTGCTGGTAAGTACTACTACTCTCCGTGGTGTAGTGGTTAGAGCGTTCGGCTCATACACGGAGGTCGCGGGTTCGATTCCCGGCGGGGGCAACGACTTTGTGTTGTTGTCCTAGTTTGGTTAGGACATTGTAGGCTGATCACCTGATTGTCTGATAAGTAAGATGATCCGTGCTTCGGAGGGCACGTTAAGCCGTCGGTCCCGGTCATTGTCTTTGACATTGGTCGTCCCCTAAAACCATGTCAGAGGCCTTTAAGGCGGTTTAAAAACTCTTGACACCAGTGTTAGTCACTAACACACACGATAAGAAGAAGGTAAGTACTAAGGCCTCACAATAAAAGCTTGTTCGAAAAAAATATGTTTTTTTTTAATGTTATTTATACAGATAGTCTTGTTCAGGCTTAAGCTGAGTAAGTTCTATACATATACCTGTCGCAGTTAGATGTGCTATTTGGCATTACAGCTCGTTTATTTTAAACAGTGGAAATAAATATATATATATATTGAAAAATTACTCAGATTGAGCTAGCTCCAAAGTAAGTTCGATACTTGTGTTATGGAATACTAACTCAACGATACTATATTTTGTAACGAATACATGTATAGATAAACATCCAAGACCCAGGACAATTGGAAAAAGGCCATTTCCCAAATTGTCCTAAACGGGGATCGAACCTAGAACCTCTGGGTGGCAGACTAGCATGCTGACCACTACTACGCCACGGAAGACATCGTCAGGGGAGGAGGAGGTCTAGCATTTTAATCTTTATAAAACAACAGAACCTTAACACACAGAAAGTCGTAAATCTAATTGAATTGAATTATTTATCAATTCAATTTTAATATATCACAGATTCATATAAGTTCATTACAAATAAAGTTATGAGTCAACTTCAGTTCAATGCTCTCTCATATTTCAAATACTTTGCCCATATTAATGAAAGGGAATGCCTTTGTCACTAAATCATGCATTAAAGCACACTTGTGGGACATAAAATATATGAAAATACTATTATGACGGGTATTAAAGTGACAATAACTTTGGAAGCGGTCCAATTCCATACTTCATAACTTTTGACTGAAAATGAATTCTTTGCATAATTGTATTGGTTAATAGAGCTCTGAATAACTAAAAGAAATTGTAGTTCTATTGTTACTATATTTTTATAACGTTATGGTAAAATAAAATTCAATACAAGTAATAATTAATAATAATCCAATTATTGTCGGCATAACTTTTATTGAATCCCAACTGGTTTGGAATAAAGGAAAAAACTAAGGACGTACCAGCTGCTTTTCTTTCCGCGCACTTTATGAAAGTCGATCGAGGGAATGGGTAAAAAATTAGCAATGCGGTTATTAACCCATCACTTTTTTTATTACCAGCATACGAGATTCAGATAAGTTTATATTTTTACATTACCAAATCATGCAACTTCGCGTGTAAAACAATTGAATCTCTTTTGTTTAAAAAATTCTGATTAAAATGTTTATTTATCGTGCCACAATTGTATAATACTAGACTAAACGCCTAGAAATAAACTTGTTTTTTTTCAACAAACATGGCAACTAGATCTTTGCCTTGTTTTTCAACTTTCAACTCATCTGCTTTTGGAATAGGGTCGCTTACTTTATTTTTGGGATGTTTGTGCTATGTTTGTCCCAGAACACCTTCTTTCCCTCGGGATCTTGACAAGTTATGATTGATGACAGGACACGGTGACTCCGCTGAGTCAGAATATTCATATTATTGTGTTGTGTGGCGGATGGAATGTTAAATTAGGATTCTTGTAGAGGGAGAAAAGTTCTCTCTTCAAGTCACGGAGAATTCAGCGTTTGTGTTTAATGATAACTTGTCTATTCTAATTGGGACTTTCCTGAGTCAAAAATTACTTGGTACTGTTATGAAAATAAAACGTGACAAAATATTGTAACTTGTCATCATCCATTTTTAACGTGAGTTCAGATTTATTATTGCATAAAAACTGATAAGATTCAAAAAAATAATGACGTGATCATTTCTGTTGTTTTGAACAAAGTATATATTTGCGTGAATTCGGATCAAAGAATTGCAAGTCGCTCTTATCGGTGGAGTTCCTTCCATTGTTTTCTGTTTTCCGCCAATCTCTTGACATCTTCATATGACACTGCCATCACCTTTTCCTTATCTATACTGGGGATAAGGATATAGTTTTTTAGTAAACAATCTGAACATGTCTTTTTATTGAAATATACACTTTATAAATCAATACCTTTCCAAATTACAAAGTAATTACGTAAAATAATTTAAAACATAATCGATTTGTAATTTGTAAATTTAATATACAATATTTAAAAAAATAATAATCTATAAAGTCTATATTACAATAAAAAGACTTGACTTGAAAAAGTCTTGAGTATAACCCTTATTTTTTCTATTTTGCCTTCTATTATAATTCGCATTAAATTTAATGCCGTATGTAATGTCATAACATTCTCTATTTCTCGCTCGCCTATTTCCAATAACCTCTCTTTTTTCACATACAGTGGGCCAACGAGATTCCTGGGCCGGCCTCCTACGTATATTTTGAATTAAATGATATTAACATGAAAATGCATGGAAAACGAAAGACTTCATTAAAATCTCTTCGAATATACATTTCATGTGAGTATTAGGTACTTTGAGTTTTACACAAAATTCAAGATAAGAAGAAAAAGAAGTAGAAGGCTGGTAAAGGCATCTCGTTGGCCCACTACCAAGGTAAAAAAAGTAAAATAAAAATAAACTATTTTGATAGATAGATTGTGTAACCCGTATAATACCAGTATAGTATAATAATCTAGCTTCCCGTAGTTTTAGGATAACTGTTATGGTTCTGGCCGTTCAATAAAAAGTCCAATTTAACAAACGCCCAACAACACAAATATCCGGCCAATGCCGACGCATGTGGCTGTCACTTGGTGAATTGATGAATTGAAAGCGGTTCGTTAGGTATTTCTGGTGTTGCCTTGTTTGGGTTGAGTTATTAAAAACTAAGTTTTGTTGAGTACCCGTAACCGCAGGGAAAGTATGAAGAGATTGATGAGTTTAGATGAAGCAAAAGAGGTGTGTGCGAAACAAGCGTGATATTATATATGTATGTAAGTCTTGTTGTCTTGTTGAGAGGAAGTTTCCCCGAAGCGTCTCAGTTTCGAGAATGGCCGAAAATTCTTCTGTCCCTCTGATTAGATTCTCGTGAAATTTGGTGAACAAGTTCGATATTTATGCAGTTAATTTTTAAAAATCTTGGAAATGTTAGGGTTGAGAAGTTAAAATATATTATATTTCAGTCAATTCTTAAATTTTTCAAATATGTCAGTATATATTTTTGTTACCCTCATTAAGACGCAATTTTTTTGTCTAAACAATATTTTATCCCATAAACTTCAACTGGTTGGGTTGAGTTATAGACCTCGCATGTCACCCATGCGAGGTCTATAATTCACAGACATGGTTCACTCTCGCGTAATATAGTCGAAAAAGACTTTTAGATCGATCTAGACGATCATCATCTGGGCGAATGTTAGGAGCAGTGTACCTGAATAAAAAAACTATTAGGTCAGTTTGTGGAATACCATGGACACATTTTAACTCGCAATCGGATTTGTATTAGGTATTGTTTTTACGTCTTCAGCCCACAGTATATAGGTAAAATGATATAAGTGTATATTTACTTAGAGACTGTCAACACTATTTATGCCATATTCCCAAGGGTGTCCGACCCTAAACAAATAAACTTTTACATTATAACTTACTTTCCCTGTTTACTTAGTCTCAGGCCGCCATTACACGCTAAAGAACAGGGATTAAATAATACCGTCTTATTTTAAATTTTAAATTATTATTTAGGTATTGTTATGTAGGGATTTCCCATAGGCACCTATGGGTTTTTTCTTAAAACATTTAAGTTCTTAAAGTACTAAATTTGTTACTTCATCATCATCATCATCATCAGGTCTTTTTGTCTCCACTGCAGGAGCACGACCCTCTCTGTACTACCAGAGCTATATACTTGACTAGTTGACTAGAGCAGTCAGAGGATTTTGCCTACTCGTACACTCTCCTCGCTGGCCAGACGGATTGGAGAGGTCTCATTGATGTTTATAAGCTTTGTTTAGCTTGAATTTCCTAAGTCGCCTTCTACGACATCCACGGGCGGACTTGTAGTGGCCCTATTCTTCTCTGCCGGAAACCACACGGCAAAATTTTTTACTTGGTTTAAATTTAAACCGTTATTCACCCAAATCTAGTTGACATTGACGGATGAGATAGTGCCACTTTACTAGATATAATCTTAATTTGGGTGGATAATAGTTTAAACCAAAAAACCAATTTAGTCCTCGTTTTATAACAAGACGGCTTCATAAAGAAACTGTTGTAGAAGAAATCCAGAAAAAGGAAAAAGGCGAAAATGCGAATTTCAATAGGCGTCGTGGCTAGCAACCAATTACTACATAATATTTTGGATTCTTTTGTTTCCATATTAACGCGCATGGTCACGATAAACGTGGCCTATGGCCTTTAGGTTTTACGGTCCTGGGCTCTATGTACCCAGTTAAGGGTAAGAACAATCATGCCCTCGTAACATTATCAAATCGAAAGGTAAAAAATAAGTTAAAGCAAAAATTGGGTCTTAAACAAATAAAATAGTCAACTTCTTTTAGTATTTACGTTACGCAAACTGTCAGTAGGGCCTACTCTGAAAGCACTAGAATTAATTAAAACATTCATAATTACGACTTGTACTTCTGTTTTCGTGTTGATAAAGTTTTATCATAAAATAGGACCGGTTTGAATGTATTTACATTCAAAATAAGTATTATGTTTAACGACTTGATAAAGAATCTTTATTCTCAAAGTGGGCAGTAGACAAAGTAAGTTTGGGAACCGCTGATCTAGACGATCATCATCTGGGCGAATGTTAGGAGCAGTGCACCTGAATATAAAAACTATTGGGTCAGTTTGTGGAATACCATGGACACATTTTAACTCGCAATCAGATTTGTATTAGGTATTGTTTTTACGTCTTCTGCCCACAGTATATAGGTAAAATGATATAAGTATCTATTTACTTAGAGACTGTCAACACTATTTATGCCATATACCCAAGGGTGTCCGACCCTAAACAAATAAACTTTTACATTATCTGGGGGCACGGCAGTGCCCCCACCAAGTCGAGCAAAAAAGCGTCACGGCCGTACCATCCTTTTCTCGAAGCAATTCAGACCATTTTCGACCCCCTGTAACTTCGTTGTGGATAAAACTAGAAGACTGAAATTTTCAGTAACCATGCAGGCATTGTAAAGACACGGTAGATTTCAAATTTCATTCAATTTGAACCAGTATTTTAAGAATTATAACGGGTCAAATTTCTTAATTTTGTCACTCACTGACTCACCGATCATCAAAATTCTAAGGCACTTCTAGCAGACCTAGAAGCTTCAAATTTGGAATATAAGTAGTGTTTGGTGTATGAATCAAGGAAAAACTAAAAAATCTAGAAAAGACCGCAAAGAAAATTAAGCCCATACAGCCAAGTCTTCAGTTAAATTTTTCAATATTGGCTGTATTCGTAACGATGTTTTACGGCAGTTATTATTATTGCGTGCGAAACCGCGGGTTTAAGCTAGTCCCATATGAATATAGGCGCATGGTAGTGCCCCTGCCAAATCGAGCAAAAAATGGGTATTCCCGTCATGAAAACACGTGTAAATTAAATTATTTAATGCAAAAAACGTACCTACGTGCTTATTCGTACTTATTACGAGTGCGTAAGGTTGTAAATTAATTATTATACCACGCGCTGCGATGCTAGCGAGTGAGCGCGGGCCGTTACTACGCGCTGCGCGGTGCGATATACATATATATATACAATAAGTAGAAGGTACCGAAAAGGAAAAAAGTAGAACTGTCTACAAAATACAAAAAGAAATGAGATCCCATCAAAAACAATACTTGTCAAAAAAACCAAGTCTCGCAACTCAGTTGTTCTGCGGTAAAAAGTTGTGAGATTCATGTAATACCAAGTCGGTTATTAATTTATTCAGTCTCTACTTAAGCGACTTTCTGTCTTAATACGTCCAGTCTCTAAGACCACGATCGTGGTCCATAACAATTGAAAATCAATTGTGTCTGGAATCTCCGTACTCGAAGCATTAAGTTGTAACGTAATAATTAACAGCATCTTATAGTGACGCATATCAATATTAAAATTCTTTAATGTTTTATATAAATATACTGAGACTTGGCCATCGCCTGAAAACACGTGTAAATTCAATCGCCTGAAAACATATGTAAATTCAATTATTTAGTGCGATGGCCAAGTCTCGATATATTTATATAAAACATCAAAGAATTTTAATATTGATATGCGTCACTATAAGATGCTGTTAATTATTACGTAACAACTTAATGCTTCGAGTACGGAGATTCCAGACACAATTGATTTTCAATTGTTATGGACCACGATCGTGGTCTTAGAGACTGGACGTATTAAGACAGAAAGTCGCTTAAGTAGAGACTGAATAAATTAATAACCGACTTGGTATTACATGAATCTCACAACTTTTTACCGCAGAACAACTGAATTGCGAGACTTGGTTTTTTTGACAAGTATTGTTTTTGATGGGATAACTTACTTTCCCTGTTTACTTAGTCTCAGGCCGCCATTACACGCTAAAGAACACGGATTAAATAATACCGTCTTATTATAAAACTAGTAGTTAATTTGTTTTAAAATTATTAGGTATTTAGGTATTGTTATGTAGGGATTTCTTATAGGCATCTATGATTCTAAACAAATAAATAGTCAACTTCTTAGTATTTACGTTACGCAAACTGTCAGTAGGGCCTACTCTGAAAGCACTAGAACTAATTAAAACATTCATAATTACGACTTGTACTTCTGTTTTCGTGTTGATAAAGTTTTATCATAAAATAGGACCGGTTTGACTGTATTTACATTCAAAATAAGTATTATGTTTAACGACTTGATAAAGAATCAAAATCAAATGTTTATTCAGAACGTAATTAGGCCTTAACAGGCGCTTTCAACGTAAATTATTTTGAAAAACATTTTGTGTAAGGTTCATTAATAAAAATAAAAAATAAATATTTTAAAGAAAATTTACTTCTCATACAACTTCTACTTCTGTGGCGCAGTGGTCACCATGCTAGTCCACCACCTAGAGGTTCCGGGTTCGAACCTCGGTCAGAGCAAGTTGGAAAATGGCCTTTTTCAATTTGTCCTTGGTCTTGGATATTTATCTATATAAGTACCTATATTGGGGCTAGCTCAATCTGCGTAATTTTTCACAAAAACATAAAATAAAATATAAACTTCACCTATATCATTCATGAGGTTTACATTGACCAAACAGATGGTAAAGAATCAGATCGTTAACATTTGGTGAAAATATCACGTAAAAATCATTGAAACGTTTATATAAGACATTTAAGAGTTTCTTCTATACCTATCTCCTAATAGTATCATCATCATCATCATCAGGTCCTTTTAAGTCTCCACTGCAGGAGCACAACCCTCTCTGTACTAACAGACATCCTTGGCCAATGCAGCCAGAGGATCATTTTCATCATTCTATTTTCACCAAAATAATGTGGACCATTTAAGTAGTACTTAAAAAAGGGCAAAAATGTTCTCGAATAGCGACCGCGTACTGGCAAGCGAAGCGTAGGGCACCCACCTACAAGGTGGTCAGATGACCTGACCAGGGTCGCTGGAAAGCGCTTGATGCAGGACACTCTTGATCAGTAATTTTGGAAATCTTTGGGTGAGAGGCCTATGTCACGCATAATAAAAACATTCAGTCCACATAACCTTCTTTTTTTAAGTTGGTTAAAAAGATGTACTAGTTAGTTGTGCATGGAATACAACAGAATTTTGTTAGGTGTAAGCCGTAACCCTTAAAAGCCCTAATGTATTGTTTAACAGGCCTGTAATGCCATTAGCCCGTATATTTCAATATTAATCCTTTTAGGCTATTTGCTGGGGACTATGTTGTTTAGAAACTACATTATGTATCTACGTGTAATATTTATCTTATACCATTAAACGAGCAATTCTTTTATATTTATTTATTATTATTTATATAAACTGGTGATCTCGAAAACGGCTCTAACGATTTCGATTTGTATATTTATGGGTTTTCCGGGTAAACAATCGATCTAGATTAGTCTTATGTTTGGGAAAACGCGTATTTTCGAGTTTTCATGAGATTTTCTTTCCACGCAGAATATGGTCGCTAATTTCGTCGCACCGGCCGCTATCCATTTGGCTCAGCGGTTTAAGATGCGGACCGCTAGAAAGAGTGTTACGGGTTCGAATCCCACTCGGTGAGCTCCTTTTGTTTTTTTTATGTTCAAGTTTATATATAATTTTTTATTTTGAATTGTTTTTAGACAATTTAAAAAAAAATTGTTAATGTTTGAGATGTAACCGAGCAAAGCTAAGGTCGCCCAGGTACTAAGTACGTAAAATATACAATATTACAAATATACATAAAACGTGATATTTTTTCCAATATCAATACATTTTATTTATTAACGGTGTTTAAAAACTTGCATCTAGTCACACTACCTAGTATTATAAAGGCCAAAGTTTATGAGTGTGTTTGTATGTTTGCCACTTCTTCACACGCAAACGGCTGGACCAATTTTGATAAAAGGTATAGTAAGCTGAAACCCTGGATCAACATATAAGCTAGCTTTAGGCGCGAGCAACACCGCGGGGCGCAGCTTGTATACAAATATATGGATGGAAGTCGTTAAGACAGTAAGAGATTGTCTTAGCAATAAGGTCGCCTATTGCCACCTAAGTATAAAATAAAGAGGTTAAGAACTTAGCGGAAGGAAGAGAGACATGGAAAGCACTCCACCGACAAGAGCCCAGCTCTTAAATATAAGAAGAAGAAGATTGGCACCTAATCTACATATTATTATTTTCCTAAGTGTATGGCGCGGAATATATATTTTAATAGTGTTAAACTAAAACTATAACATACTAATATACAGCCAGTAGCCAGTATTGTGTTCCTTGTTTACTTTATTGGTAAAATTTAGTCTATTGGGTCACCTAAACTAAAATAAACAGGCTAAAATAGATTTACTTTATTGAAGCATGTTTTTACTTTCTTAATTATATCAGCTTCTTGTTTGCATTTTGTTTCTATAATTAGTTGTTGTTCACCGCATTCAACTTTGTAACACGTAAATTAATGTAAATGAGGTTAACGTCGTTGGTGTAGCTTTTAGTAATTTTTAGGATTTTGTACTTAATTACGAAATGTGTATAGTTACACTGTTTGTTAATCCTATCTACAATAAATTTAAAAATAAAATCTAGAACAATCTAAAGAAAGTTCAAGAATATTCTATAGTTTTAGAACATTTAAATTTTTTAAGAAAGCTAGAATAATGTAGAATATTCTGAAACTACGGAATATTCATGAACTACGTACCTATATAGAATTCCGTAGTGAATAAATTCACTAAGAAAATTAATTGGGTTCAAATCTCGAACCTTAGTTTTGTAACAATATTTACTTAAATTTTACTTACGTACCACAGGCCTCTGATTCATTCATTATAGTGTTGTTGTAATAATTTAATTATATTATTCATTTTACTTACCTAGCTCGTTTCATCACTTATAGGTACATTTTAAGAAGAGAAGAAATATAAAACAAAGTTTTTGAGAAGAAATATAAAACAAAGTTGTTTTGTCACGTTGCTTTTGTCCGTTAATTAATAAAAAACAATTTAATCACTCTTATTTTGAATAATTTAATTACAATTCAAAGTTTTATTTAAATAGTTGAGGCAGAACACAAGTGTTCCAAAGTTATTTTGTACTAAAAATATGCATTGAGTATGAACATTTTTATTTTCATAAACGCAAGTTTAAAATAAAAATGAAATGAAATTTAAAATTCGCCATTTATATTCTATTCGACGTGTAGTCACTGTGTAACTTTGTATATTGTTGACTCGTGGGGTTTTGCTAAGTGAAAAATAAAGACAGTGTGCGGCGAAATTTATTTTATAGAGGGGTATAATATATAGATAGATTTCATTATTCTTGTTACCTATTTAAAAACATAAGTTTTATAATATTTCTATAAAAAGTTAGATATAAAAGAACACAGTACAGAATACAAACTTTTTTAATTTTTTTATTCATTTTTGTTTTTTTGTTTATGATTGAGCTAGCACCAAATTACGTCAGAGTCTTGCGTTACGGGAAATTTTTGTTTAGTTTGTTTATTCTTAAGTTATATACTCAATAGACACACATTTGAAAAGAACCTAACCTAGCTGCACGCTTGTGGCGGGGCTAGGCGTAAGATGCCGGCGCGTGCGATTAGAGCCGCGAGAGAAATCTCCTGACTGGTCCCAGAATACTGCCTTCTGAATCTGACTCTTGACTCAGCTATCTAGCGCGAGGGTCTTAGGGTGTTAGTCAAGGCTCTTTGGTATAAGACCGTTCGCCGATTAAATATATTTTTTAAACTACATTCTGCCACTGCTGGGCAAAGGTCTGTCCCATTCTTTTCCAATACTTGTTTTAACTTGTTGTATTTTCGATTGTTGATGCGTAGATAGACAGATAATCAATTATTTGTAGGTATCTCAGGCATACGCATATAAAAATAGTGACAAATATTCATATTAATTAACCTATTGGTCTCTTTATGTATATTGACTTTTATATTTCTACAGTTCTTATCATGTCATCATATCTTCAATGATTAACTGGAGTATTTACAACGTTTACTGATTTATCAAATTTTTAAATTCACCATTCAAAATCATATAGCTTTGTTTGTATCTACTCTATATTATCATTATCATCAAGTTTTTTTTTGTCTCCACTGCAGGAGCACGACCCTCCCTATACTACTCGAGCCATACTTGGCTAGAGCAGCCAGAGGACTTGTCCTACACTCTACAAGCTGGCCAGACGGGTTGAAGAGATCTCATCGATGTTTATAAGCTTGTTTAGCTTGTAATTTTTAAGTCGCCTTCTAGGCCATCCACAGGAAAACTTGGAGTCTATTCTACTCTGCTAGAATGCCGGAAATCACATGGCATTACTCTATATTTTAGTACAGTATTTTTACAGATAAACTTTACCTTTATTTATACTTATTCTAACGTTTCTATTTTGAAACACAATAATAATTGTGCTTTATCTTACACGGACAATGTTTTTGACGTCATTGCGATCCGTCTTAACTTTTGAATTAATATAAAATCATTGTGTCTTTTTCTATCTTGTACTGTACACAAAGTGTATTAGTATTCTGTTTTCGCAGTGGTTTACACAAATATGTTATTCGAGAAGCAATTGTAGATGTATAATGTATATTGTATTTGAGTTTGCATTATAACCGTTTTATTAAGGTAGCCTTTGAAACTTAGAACATTTCCCCACTAAGCTTTTTGGCCCTGAATCTGCTATATTTTGTCTTGACTTTACAAATGTTAGGTTTTTTTTTATAAATTAATACATACATAACATACTATCACGTCTGGGCAGATAGCACTTTGGTTCTTGTGGCTCTAAGCAAACAGAACCCAGGGCCGTTAGACTCAAAGGCTACTTTTAAGGTAATGGTAGGCGAGAGGGTGAAAAAAGGAAAACTAGTGATGGGTTGCTGCCTAGCAGCCCATGTGATGCATGAAATGCGGCCGCTGCATTGCCTATCAAAATAATTAGCATTTTCGCCCAGTTCCTAGATGGACTTCTACAATCTGCGCGGAAAGTGGAGCAGCTGGTACATTCTAAGTTTTTTTTTTTCTTTACGGCACGGAAATAAAGTCTATAAATTAAGTGAAAATATTATAAATTTGCTTTTGGAGTGACTGTGTCCTCCCGTGGATGTCGGAAAAGGCGACATAGGAAATACAAGTTGAACAATGATTACAAAAGTCAATAAGACCCGTTAGGCCAGCGAGAAGAGTGTAGGCCAAGACCTATGGCTGCTCTGGCCAAGTATGGGCCTGGCAGTACAGAAAGGGTCGTGCTCCTGCAGTGGAGACAAAAAGACCCGATGATGATAATTATAAAATTGTATCCCTTGTGCCCATTATTATTTCACACACATTAAATGAGAGAAAATACATCGAATGAAACAAGTTTTATTTTGAATTATTTTTTGTTTAGAGAAATAAAATAACTCTCTCAAATAAGGGTACCACAAATTATCGTTGCCCCCTTAGGTAAAAAGTGACCCCCTACGTATTTCAAGCATTTTAAATTCACATTCCTATAAATGATAGCTTTAATAACGGTTTCATTTCGCGAAACAAGAGCAGATGGCGTGCCATATGTTTTCGTTTTTGCTAGACTGGCGGGTAACTAAAATAAATGAGGATTTAGTTTTTCGGCTAATTACATTAAAAGTACAAAAAGTGGGTTATTCCAATTTGCTTAGCTATTGTTTACAAATTGTATACAGCAAAAGTGATGAGCATACAAAAGGATGAAAGAAAGATAAAAGGATGAAAAATGATGAAAAGATGAAACATGAAAGGAGGAAAGCTCTAACTATCCGATAAGCATAAAGACGTAATAATGTATCTGTAATCTGTACCGTTCATGGAAAAAAAATAACATTATCATCAGGTCTTTTTGTCTCCACTGCAGGAGCACGACCCTCTATGTACTTCCAGAGTCATACTTGGCCAAAGCAGCCAAAAGACTTGGCTTATACTCTCTTCGCTGGACAGATGGATTGCAAAAGTCTCATTGATGTTTATAAGCTTTGTTTAGCTAGTATTTTTTAGGACGCCTTTTACGACATTTACGGGTGGACTTGGAATGACACTATTCTATTCTGCCGGAAACCACACGGCAAGAAAAAAAATGACACGACAAAAATACTTTGGCAATTCGCCCATACGAAAAAATGTCCAAAGTACAAATATAATACTTACAACGAGCTATTCACTGAAATGAATATATTTTCAAAACTAAAAACCGACTTCATCTCCAAACCACACAATCGATTTTGATAACATTTCTGTGGGACCACCTGACAAGTATACACCTTAAAACAAAAAAAAATTGCAAATCAGTCCAAACTTCTTTGAATAATCAGTGAACATACATAAAAAAATATGAAAGATCAAGACGATAACCTCCTCCTTTTTGTAAGTCGGATAAGGTTAAAATAAGTAAGAGTACTTGTATCATTTTCAGAAATTTTACTTAACTTACTAGGTACTTTAACTTTTCTTATTATACGATTTTTTTTTCTTAGCCTATTTCCCACTGCTGGGCAAAGGCCTCCTCCTGTTCTTTCCACACTTCCCTATTCTGAGCATTCTGCTGCCTCCCACTTATTAAAGAGTCTATGATTATAAATGATAGACTTTAAATCTATCAGATTATGTGACTTATGGGGCAATACGACCAAACATTGTATATTACTGTTGCCCCGCGTGAGATTTTAACTTAAGGTAAAAATGGTGAATTGAGGCTCTATTTTTTGTGTCAAGTAGAATTACCCCAAAAAGCCGCATTTCCGCGCTAAAATTTCTGATGTCGGACACAACGCGCGTCGTAAATCAGAATATGATTTATAATCATTTTAATGTAAAGGAAAACTTATTTAATCACATATTTTTTATTGCTATTTACAACATACATACAACATATATACATATATAAATAAGATAGATATTATAATCATCTTTTTCAAAGCTCAATCTTTTCTGTACTAACAGAGACATACAAACCGACTAGCTAGCGTGGAGAGTATAGGTCAAAGTCTCTGGTTGCTTGGGCCGAGGAAATTATCAATACTAAACTAAACATATTACTTTGTTACTTTAAATGCCATCCTACAAGCTTGTCAAATCGTTGCCCCGTGGTAAATAGGCTCTGAAAGTTAGAAGCGTTGACATGTTTATTTAGTATCAACCTAAATATGCAATTTTTCTTCTTTTTTTCTGTACTATTTACCTACTACATGTTAAACTGTGTAGTAAACATTGAGCTATATTTTTGTATATTTTATTTACATAATTATGTTTTAATTTAAATGGCGTCCACTGAAGACCAGCGTTGTGGCTCACATAGCGACTTTATGTTGAGCGGAGACCATTTTTGGTAGACTTATAAGTTCTCTATTGTTAAATTGTTTTTAATTTTTATGTTGTATCTACCAAAATAATAATTTTTTCTTTCTTTCTTTCCAGAAGCATCAGCATTTTCCTCGCCTTGATTACTCGGCTCTGCAAGTCTGTATGTCAACTCTCAACATCGTCTTCTTATATTTACCACATTTGAAATAATCCTTCTTTCTTTCATGTCCCGCTTCTCTCATTCTTTAATTCACCTTCAAGTTAATTATTTTACAAAATAGATATTCGGCTGCCATGCTGGTCTAGGAAAAATAAAAAAACTTAGAATGTACCAGCTGCTTCTCTTCCCACGCAGATCGTAAAAGCCGATCGAGGGAATGGGCAAAAATGCGAATCATTTTAACGGGCGATGCGGCTAGCAACCCCGTCACTGTATTGATTGCTTTTCCATCTTCTCGCCCACCATGACGCTAAAAGTGGCTTTTGAGTCTTGCGGCCCTAGGCTCTGCATAAAGCCGCAAGACCCAAAATGCTCTGTCTGCCCCATTAGGGATAAAGACGTGATAGTATGTATGTATGTATGACTAGGAAAGTCATCATAAAGTTACGTTTTCTTAGGTTTATAAGTTTGTTTATTATTATCCTATCATTGTAAAATGAGCCGCAGCTACAAAGAAAATGGAGAATTTAAAGTAATTATTTGTTTTCGTTAAGTAAACGCAATATTTATGAAATGGTTGATCAATCACCATGATTGATGAACGCTGGCCGTAAAGAATTGCTAACATTATTCTCAAAACTTTCGTTTATCATATTGAACTAAAATAAGACGAAGTTTCTACCAAATTGATGAAACCATTCATTATGAAATATTAAAATATTGATTATAAGTCTCCATCTTTGATTTTACTTATGCATCTATTTATAAACCTGATTCTAGGATATCATTTTGACTTTACACACCATACTTCTATTTTTTCTTTCAAGTTGGTCTGGGAGAAATGAAAATTTCTCCTTCCACGCTTATTTCCTCGATAGGCTAAATACATATATACCCAGTTAGAAATCATAATCATAATCATTCTTTATTGCTTCATTTGGTGTAGAATAAGGTCTTAAATAATGATGTGTTAGCGCACAAATGGGCCCTGTCAGGGCATTGCAATTTGTTCAGAGAGATAGGCTCAATAGGATAGATAAAATTGTAAATCATTTTAAAAACTATGTAGTTAGCAACTAGGTTATCATTACTTTGATTTCTTTTTTCCATCTACAGGCCAACCATCAAACTGTGGCAAAAACAAAAAGTTGCCTTTGGGATCTTAAAACCCTATGTTTTATCTGTTTAGAGCACTAAGATCTTAAATTCTGTGCCCGCCCCTTAGAGACTAAAACGTGATAGTGTGTGAGTGTTTGTTTATATATTACACGTGATTTTTTTAAGTATAGACACATAAACTTTAAAATTTGCTAATATTATAGTCGCTAAAAAACTAGTATTTTTACATAGTAATCTAAAATAAAATTATATAATTAAATTTAATTTACACATAAAATGGCATAAAATATTCTACTCACAACCACAACACGTTTGAATGAATGTTTTACGTAAAAAAGCACGTATCTATTTTTTTCTCAGATTTGACTTATTTGCAATTGAAACGTGAGAGGCACAGAGCAGGAAAACGTCACAGAATATCAGTAGTAAGTAATATATTGAATTTGTACCAACGTGCGACATGTGGTGATCTAATAATGCAAAACAGTCGGCTTGCTTCGACAAATACGCTTTGGAAATTACTGGTTATAATAGACGGAGGCTTTACACCACGACGCAAGTAATGTTTAATTTTTTTTTTAGCTTATCTATTAGAATAAGGAAAGTTTCGTCCATTTATATTCATAATAAAAAAATACGAGATCAAAAGCGATTTAAGACTAAAATCACTCATAATCTCGCGGAAATGCACAGTAATTTGCTTTTTATCACAGAGAAAAAAAAATCTAACTCAGAAAATTATTTTATTTTGACCATTTATGTAATTGTTTTATGTTGGCATTCCAGCACAAAGATTTCAGTTGATTCTATCAACAAATACTACAGGTTTTCTTACTTTCTTTTTTTGAACTTTTGAATACATATCGACACTAATACATTTTATAAGGACGGTCTTTTGCTTGTTAAAAACAATTGGCAAAAATTGTGGTGTTGTTTATTCAAAAAGATTATTATAATGAGGGAAATTTGAGGTTATTTTTAGACATAGATCTAAAATAACAGGTTAGTCCCTCACACTAGTATTGCAGGGCAATAGTGATAATATAAATTGTATTTGTTTATTAGTTCACCAACAGTTAATACAACAATACTTGTTTACAAAGAACTTACAGATAAAAACTTAAGGCTTATTGTTTAACCAGTTAGAGGTAAACCCAGCATGCTTTGGGTAACAATTATTTTTATAATATTATCATGTTCAATACGTTAAATCTTGCAATTATAGTTTGGTTCATGTAAGTTTATCAAACTTTATAACACTAGAAATTGTAAAAACGGGTTGTGTAAAGAATCCCCCGATCTAATATAGATGTAAGTGTAAAATTACAGGTTTGTCCTTCACACCCCACGTTACGCGGTAGGGTAATTATGACACCATGTATAATTAATGACACCTGTTCTATTCATAAGCTGTTTGGCCATTCGGGTGCTATTTGGGTAAATGTCAGTATGAAAATTAGATATCCCTGAATAAACAAATAAAAAGTATAGTTACCTACCTCATATTAAAAAGAAATTAGTAAAAGGTGTATTTTGGAAACTAAGCTAGATCTAAGAAATGTATATTTAAATTGTTGGTCACAAATAAGAATCAATCGAGCCCAAGTTCAGTGGGGTTTTATCACAGAGATGCCATCAGGACCGTCCAGCTTTATGTTCAGATCAGGTCTTAATACAATAATTTTGCATTATCATTCAACCTAATATGTGAAGTTTCTGCTCAGTTGAATAATGGGAAGTGAATATAATTTACTTAGCTTGATCTCAAGTGTTGTGTGCTCAAGGTTTGATCACAGACACACAAACAAGGGGCCAGGAAACTAAATAAAAGCTTGTTTCGTTTCGTTTGTAGTAGTACTAGGTATATTTGTTGCTCCGTTTGTATGAAGTGCCATACCTGTGCTATTACCTTTACCCCTTATAGCACAATCTAATATACTTATCATTAATTCTTTAATTTCTACATGTAAATGACATACATGTTGTTACTATCAACACACCTACACATTATACAATTTGCATAAACGGTCTTGCAAACACAGAAGCGCTAATAGTAGTGAATTATGCCACATTATTTTGCACTTTGGTTATTACATACGACACCTCTTGATTATTGCTTTGGCGTTTAGATTACATACATTTAATGAACAGCTTGGCTTTAATTACCTACAAATTTGCTTAACCCATTTACAACGTTAGAAAAGGGTTTTTTTTGGTTTGCGGAACTATAATTGTTTAAAAGCCACGATTACGCTGGGAATACTTAATGTATCTGTACCATTTTTTTAATAGCTCTATTACGTCACGGGATTGTTTATTTTTAATATATTACTCAAATGACCTTTAGAAAACAACAAAAACGAACTTACGTCCGTCTTTTTAAAAATATTTTTACGGCTCTAGATACAATTCCTTTGAGTCTAGTTATACCGGCAAGCGCAGCGTAGGACACCCACCTGCTAGATGGTCAGACGACTTGCGCAATGTTGCAGGAAGGCGCGGGATGCAGGCCGCTTCCGATCGGTCGTTTTGGAAATCCTTGGGGAGCTGTGGACTTTCTGTGGCTGATATGATAATGTTGATGATTATTTCATTAAATAAATCATTAATATTAAGTCTAAAATATGTGTATGTAAATATGAGTAAGCCTCTCAGGGAGTGGTAGAATGGTGTAAATGATGATGATGACGAAAAAAAGATTCGGGATTCATCTTATGGTAGAATCCGAATGATATCACATATCTTGTATATTAACATATAACCGAGTTATTTACAAATAAAACTCTCGACCTAATAATAAAAAAAAGATCTCGGCCTAAATACTTGCACTTATGTCTAAGGCTTGACTCACCCGAAACCACAAAGTCGAGTAGCGCATTTTCATTGTCAAACCATATTCACCTTTATTTATATTCGCGCAATGCACAGTATAGCTTGAACTAAACAAAAGTCTCATAACTACTAGCGGCGCCAAGCGGCCGAGTTTTTTCAAGCTATTCCATGCATATCCTAAATAGACATAAAGGTTACTATCGTTTGACAGTGAAAGTTGCCCGCCGTTGCCATTCTGGTGTGAGTTAAGCCTAACTGCAAGTTTCTTGCCTGTTTGTTTGTTTGTATGTAATAACTTTATTGTACTATGAGAAAAAAACACAATAACAACAGAACAAATTGACAGCGGCGGACTTATCCCATAATGGAATCTCTTCTAGTCAACCGGCGAATAAAAAGATAGGACCAGTACTTACAAGAAGGGTATAGAAGTTCGTACTGACACCCGATAAATGAAACTAACATTATATCTAACTAAAATAACTACACACGCATACTTACAACAAGATAGGTACTTACTTAGACATTCATAAATATACATAATCATACATAAGCGTACTTATAGCCTGTATAAACCTATAGCCTGTACTGAAGCAATAAATGATTTGAATAGTTGGCGTTTTGTTAAGACCACGCAAGTCAAATTATTGCTTCAATGTAATTGTATGCAACAGGCAAGTAACTTGCACTGTGTTAGTGTTGCCGCTCAATAGACCACTATCGATAGACTATCGGTAATTTAAATAAAACTTGATGACGAATAAACTATCGATGCTATCGACAGTTTATGAAACGCTAACGTTTGCTTGTCGTCATTGAACGATATTTAGTTTATATGTAGACTATATAGACTCATGTTTAATTGTATGATTTCTAATTAATAATTGACGTACTATGTATATTTTGCACTGTGACTATACTTGTACTGAACACCTATTTTATAATGTATTCTGGCAATGAAGATTTTTGATTTCTGATTTCGATACTATTGATACTTTTTATTTAATTGTTTAACTGATTTGGGTACTAGTCTTTTAGAGCCCATATTTATTTTTAACTTCTTCATTCCTAACCCTAACGCTAATAGCGGTTTGTTGTGATCCGAATTCAATCCGTATACGTCAAAATTTGGTCCGGCATGGCCGTAATACTATTTCAATGGTAGCTGACGCACTAGGATCATGGATGACGTACAGAAATCGAATGAAAAAAGTAGATGTAGTGCGTAAACATAGTACAACGGTCAAGCTGGACCGAATTCTGACGAATACGTAGTGAATTCGGATCGGACGTAGTGTGAAACCGCTCTTATTATAAAATCAAAGGTTGATGTAGGTTCTTTGATTGCTTCAAGGGAGCTTCTGGCGACAAATCTATACGAGTCCACTAGTTTTCATAGCCGATTGAGTGGCGGACGGCGCCCAAAGACGCCCACCGCAGTCCGCAAATAAATATTACTACAGCTGCACTACGACTGTCCACTTTAAACATTTCACATATTGTCCATTTATAACACCAAACTACACCAATTTAATATTATAAAGTCCACTAGAATCAATTTGCAAAACAATTTAAAGCAAACTTCGACTGGACCCCTTGACTTTGCGTCAAAAACCTCCGATACCGTTTTATGTATTCATAGCAACTGCCTCCGTGGTGTAGTGGTTAGAGCGTTCGGCTCATACCCGGAGGTCGCGGGTTCGTTTCCCGGCGGGGGCAACGACTTTGTGTTGTTGTCCTAGTTTGGTGAGGACATTGTAGGCTGATCACCTGATTGTCCGATAAGTAAATTGATCCGTGCTTCGGAGGGCACGTTAAGCCGTCGGTCCCGGTCACTGTCTTTGACATTGGTCGTTACCTAAAACCATGTCAGAGGCCTTTAAGGCGGTTTAAAAACCTGACACTAGTGTTAGTTACTAACACCCACGAGAAGAAGAAGATAGTAATGGTATTGATATTGTCGATAGGCCTATCGATATTTTGCAATTTTTTTATTGAAACTATCGATTGTAAAACTATCGACTTTTCGGCAACACTACACTATGAGAATGGGCCTTACCTTTAGTTATAATAACGTTACGTGCTTCTATTACTAGTTAGTCTAGCAAACTACTGATGCGTCCACTCATTAGTGGTGTATGTTAACATATTAGATGCTCAATTGAAAATTGGGAAGTTTGGTCCACTTTGGATACTGTAAATAATGATCCGAACTAATTTGTAACGTTTAGAGATTTATAGGCATAATTAATCGTACTTATATTTTGTAAACGTGTAATTGCATCTAATGTAGGTTTGGATCTTTTTCGGTCACACATTTTATTTTTCAAAACTTACAACTACACACCCAAACAATCTGCGCTCCTAAAATTGGTAGCATCGTACTATGTCATCATCATCATCATCATTTCTTGTGGCTCTCCATTGCAGGAGCACGACCCTCTCTGTACTACTAGAGGCATATTTGTTCAGAGCAGCCAGAGGATTTGGCCTACACTTTCCACACTGGCCTACAACTCCAGACGGGTTGGAGACGTCTCATGATGTTTAAAAGCTTTGTCAGCTTGTATTCCCTAAGTCGCCTTCTACTTCTCTTCTAGAAGACTTGGAGTGCTCCTATTCTACTCTGCCGGAAACCACACAGCATTTTCTTACTACGTAATTGCTTTTATTACAAATTCGCTTGTGAATATTTTACGAACAGTAACCGCACGTGTGATAGCTTGCACCACAAACATTGGATTTACAATCTCCTCATTAATACAAGTATATTATGTACATGTGATTAATTAATGTTTAATGAACTATTTGATGTTGCGTCGAGTTAATACCTTTAAAAGCAAATGGAATCGCAATTCAGGTTAATTTAAGACATTAAAACATGCAGATAGATCCATTCCAAAATAGGGAACAAATAAGCATTTTGGTCCTAAGAAAGTTAAAAAAGTATGGATACGACTTTTTGCGTTATTTGTTTGTTTGTTTGTAATAACTTTATTGTACAAAAAAAACAAAATAAAATACGAAAAATTCGAAATTGCAAATATACAAAGGCGGACTTATCCCATGTAGGGATCTCTTTCAGTCAACCTGCGATAGATTGAGAGGACATTTACTCAATTAAAAGGTAGAAGTAAGTATTTATTTTATTGTAGTCATAATTTTATTTAAGACATAAATTTAAGATTTATATACATAGACCTATATTTTATATAAAAATGCCACACAATTTAATATTATTATGTACCACACAATTAATGTATGTGCGGCCTATTATTTAAAAAGCAAATGTACCTAATCGCAATTTAGGTGATTTTTAGACATTGTAAACATGCAAATAAAAAAATGCACTGGTGTTCTGCTACTGTTTAATAAATATATCGTACAAACGCATTTTTAATAAATAACTGCCTCCGTGGTGTAGTGGTTAGAGCGTTTGGCTCATACCCGGAGGTCGCGGGTTCGATTCCCAGCGGGGGCAACGACTTTGTGTTGTTGTCCTAGTTTGGTTAGGACATTGTAGGCTGATCACCTGATAATTAAGATGAAAAAAAGATAAGTAAGATGGTCCGTGCTTCGGAGGGCACGTTAAGCCGTCGGTCCCGGTCACTGTCTTTGACATTGGTCGTTACCTAAAACCATGTCAGAGGCCTTTAAGGCGGTTTAAAAACCCTGAGTCACTAACACACACGATATGAAGAAGAAAGAAGATTTTTAATAAATAAAAATTAAGTCCACGACTACGCGATTTTATGATATAATATGATAACGATTTACTTATTACATTTTTTTTTATTTGTTTAAAATAATAGCAATTACAGTTACTAATAGTATCAGGCTCCATCTGATAAGACACGATGATTTCATAAGAATATAATTTGAAATATATAAGTTTTCTTTAAAATTACATTTTTTGTAGAAGCTTTTATTGTGAGGCCAAAGTACATAATAGAACAGAATAAATAAGCTCAAACTCGATGTGGTTGCTTCGTTTGATTACTGATTTCCATAGACCAAATTCCATCTCCGTGATCATTGTCTACCTTATAATGCTCGTCAAGACAAATGAAACGAGTCCTACTAAATGAGGTTATGTTATTTTATAACTGAGTTCCGTCGAATATCCCTCGGCTCTATCATTAGAATAGCTCACTGACTTCATAATATTGTATTGTCATCTAATTTACACAAGTACCTATGTCAAATTTCAGCTAAATCGGTTGAGTATAATTGGTTTAAAAATGAATTGCAAGATTTGACCTAAACAAGCATTCATACAAGATAGTTAAATAAAATCTTGTAAAAAATATATCATCGATATTAATCAAGAATATTTTTTTGAACCATAGGAAGGGCAGATAGAGGAAAAAGAGGACCAGGAAGACCTAGACAATAGCTACATGAAACAGATAAAGAAGAAGTTGAACGTCGTGACGTAAAAGAGAGGTAAAACAGCTGTCGGACGAGAGGGAGAAATGTAAGAAAATCCATAATCCTTAATAGCTTTTAATAATATAGGTGATGATAAAACAGGAACTAAATATTACCTGTAACCACACAATGTGTCGTGTGATGGTGGTAACCGCATACAGGTGTGCAGCGGATTTACAGCGCTAGTGCATTAACTGACGTGTCCATATTAATATCTACAGCGATTGATTCATATTTACGTAATTTAATTAATCGGATTTTAATTAAATATTCATTAATTCATTGATTTCAACCACACAACGTCCACTGCTGGACATAGGCCTCTCCCAAAGATTTCCAAAATGACCGATCTAGAGCAGCTTGCATCCAATTAAATATGAATCAGAAAAAATATGAAATAAAACTTCAAATAATTTACAGTGGATACTAAAATAAATAAATACTAGTAAATTAAACTTGGTTTTTTTAATGCTAAACTATGAAACTAAAATAAGAATTATATATTAAACAAAAACTAAATTATGTCTGAACTTTAAAGAATTAAACACCTGGTTCAAAGTTCTCATTACGCTAGCTGCGTTTAGTTTGTATATAGCGATGGAATTCTGAAAACGAGGAGTTTGGTTTCATTTTTGATGATTTTTATTTTCCTGAAAATTTAATTTTTTTAGCCAATTTTATATATTTTTTTTCTTATAATTACACCATTAAGACGAGAATGTCGTGTGAAGAAACTTCCATATTTTTACTAAAAATGACTATTATGGAATTAAAAATGCTCTGGCTAACCACTATGTTTCATATACTAAATAAGTCATAATTTGAGTTTTTTTACAGACTTAGGTTGTCTTATAAATGTAGAAATGTCCACTGGCTCGTTCAACAACTTCACTTTCCGAAATCATAACGAATTCCGTTAAAATGCCTTAATCCCAAGTTGATTACCAAAACAATGGCACTCAGTAAGTCACTGTCTTCACGCAGTTAATCTAGATTTACAAAACAAAGTGATTCGTCTTAATCCACAAGACGACTATTTGCACAACAGTTTTCATGAATGCTGTGGTTTTTAGAAGTTCTAGGAGGATTATAAGAAAACTGTTCTAAAAATAGGTAAAATTAATTTCTTTTTCATCATGAACTATTACGTGCTACGCTGTCTAATAGTTATATCACCGATTAGCGTTGCAGGACTGCCTATTATTTGACTATCAATAGTTGACCTTGTAAAATAGTTTGAATATCAACAGATGACCTTGAAAAATAGTTGGTAGGCCTATCGATAGTATCGGCAGTCAATATTTTGCAATGTTATTTATGACAACCAAAACTATAGATACTATATAGCAGTGGTTCCCAAACTTATTTTGTCTACTGCCCACTTTGAGAATAAATATTTTTTTAGCGCCACCATTTTTTCACCTATTTAAAAACCACTATAACTTCAAATCAGGAATGCACAATTCGGGTTATTTAACAAAAACTTGTTAAAATATGATAGATATCTACGAGTATTAATAACTATTAAAATGCGAAAGTGTGTCTGTTGCCTTTTTATTTGTTTGTTTGTGTCTACTTTCATTACGAAACGGAGCGACCGATTGACATGATTTTCATTTTTTCTATATTCAATAAAATAGGACAGATATATGAACTACGCGGAGAGAAATATAGAAATGAGTTTGAGCAATCTTTTAATTCATATTAGTTGATGTTCACAAGTTGTTGTTGAGAGTCGAGAGCTCTTGCAGTCGTTGTTTAAGAGGCCTCCTAGCTAAATAAAGCTCCTAGCAAAAAAAAAAAAATTCTAATAATAAAAAAAAATTCTTTCTGGGTCTCTTACCGCCCCCATTGAGACCTGCAGCGCCCACAAGGGGGCGTTTGGGAAAGACTTTGGGAAAGACTGCTATATAGTATCGATACTATTGAAATGTCTACCGATGCTATGACTATTTTTCAAGGACGCAACACTCTTGACAATACTATCTTCTTTCTCCTCACCTTATCCCACTTTACGTGGCGTCGAGACAGCATGTGAGTCTTATCCATTTTCCTCTATCCGTTGTCAAAGCATCGTCTTAGGCATACTCATTGCATATAATTATACTCTTGACAATGCTATCAATAAACAATAGTCCATAATATTGTTGCAAAACTATCACTATTTACTCGTAAAATCGTTGTTGCACAACACTTTGTTTTGAGGTCCTTATCTTTGTCTAATCCATAACCTTATCCTTACTTCCTTACTACTAATATTATAAATGCGAAAGTGAGTTCGTATACTTGTTTGTTAACTTTTTTGTTTCATTCACGCTTCAACCAGCTATTTACATGAAACTTGATATCGATATAGTTTGATACCCAGGGAAGGACATGGAATAGTTTTTGTCCCAAAATTCCCACGGGGACCGAAGCCCACGGGCATGGCTAGTCATTAATAAAGTCGTGTGACATATGACGGAAGAAACAAAACGGCAGGAACAAAAATCAAATTGTCACCACCTTTTTTCTCTCCCAGATTTGTTGTCATACATATGATTTGACGACCTCCGTGGCATAATGGTCAACACGCTAGACCGCAAATCCGGAGGTCCTGGGTTCGATCCCTAGCCAGGGCAAGTTGGAAAATGACCTTTTTCAAATTGTCCTGGGTCTTGGATGTTTATCTATATATGTATTTGTTATAAAATATAGTATCGTTGAGTTAGTATCTCATGACACAAGTCTCGAACTTACTTTGAGGCTAGCTCAATCAGTGTAATTTGTCCCTATATATTTATTTATTTATATGATATGGAAAAGTAAAAAAAAAACTGCATAATAGCCATTGAGCGTTTTAGACCAGTTGCTACATAGACTATTAACGTTTAAGACCATTTGAGTTTAACTCCACTCTTTGTGTAAAGATTTCATACCATCTAGGTAGGTACTGCGTTCACAAATACGCCTGCCCTAGTTGGTGATTATGGGCAAATCCATTCTTTATTAAGAAAGGATATTAGCACAAAATTAATAAAAGTATTATTGTACATACTTCAACGGAATCTCTTAAGAGTCCCCTTACCCTAGACCAAAATACAACTTTCCATACAAACGTAGTCTACGTTTTATTTCAAAACGACATGTCCGATTTGAGCTAAATTTTGTAATTTCAAAGATATTGCAATTATCTAGGTTTATAACTGGTTTCCGACGGTAAAAATATGAACTAGAAATAGAATATAGTGTTTTATATCATTTTTGACCATTAGTACGGGAAACTTCTAAATCGTTATATTTTCTTTACAGTTCATAATTTTACTATAGGAAACCAGTTATAACCCTAGATAATTGCAATTTCTTTACAATTACCAATTTTTACCGAAATCTGACATGTGGTTTTAAAATTAAACGTATACTACGTTTGTATGGAGAAGTCTAGGTTAAGGGGACTCTTAAGGGCGCACAATATGCGTCCCCGTTCCTTATCCCTGCACCTCTTAGCCGTTCTCGCCTTGTCGAGGCGACCAGGCGCCGGCAGCCGCCCGGTCAACACCCTCCAGCGGGAACAGAGAAGAGGTGCAAGGACGTAGGACGGGGGCGTATATTGCGCGGAACCTTAGGAGATTCTGTCCAGTATGTAATTTATTTTTTTATGAGCCTGTAGTGTCCCATTATACTTATATTAATAAATAAATGAATATATAGGGACAAATTACATTGATTGAGCTAGCCCCAAAGTAAGTTCGAGACTTGTGTTATGGGATACTAACTCAACGATACTATATAAAAAATACATATAAAGATAAACATCCAAGACCTAGGAAAAATTTAAAAAGGCCATTTTCCGAATTGCCCTGACCGGGGATCGAACCCGGAACCTCTGGGTGGCGGACTAGCATGGTGACCACTACGCCACGGAGGTTGTCATTATCGTTATATCGTCATATTAATTCTGTGCAATGGTTCAGCAAATAACTAATACAGGTTGTAAATATGACTTAGTAATTTCTTATTTAAGCAGTTGAGAAAATAAATCAATTAAATCACTGAGAATCCAAACCAATTTATATTTCTCCAACATTTAATATACCTATGTCCTGACCGGGTGTCAAAGTCTCAAACAGCCGCACAATAGATAGACGATATTTCATGAACTAGATCTTTTGTTCCTCGTTCCTTTGTAAGGACAAAATTGAGATGCGTTCTAATTTGTTTGATCATTTTTTCATAACGTTTTGGTTTATTTTAGGACATTATCTTACTCTGTATTTGTATTGCGTCATAAGAACTTATATCTTACATCAGTATATAATATATCACAAGTTTCACTTTCTTTTATCAAAGAAGTGTGTTCTAATTCGAAGCTCTTAATGAATAAATCATTACACTGAAGTTAAATAAAATGTGAAATTAAACTTTAAAATTATTCCTAAAACTGATTCATCCTTTACATTGATAAAATCCATAAACCTATACAATACAATACAAGACAAATTATCTTTATTGCATCATAATAAAAAGCAGAAAATTACAAAAACAATAACAATAACAAAGGCACAAAGGTGGACTCTTATCGCTTTAAATGCTATCTCTCATCCAACCTTTGGGTAGAGGAAAAATGAATTTAAAACAGAGAGAACTCTCCCAGCAATAGAAGAATTTGCTTGGTCAAGGCAAATTTTGAAATAATAACACCGTTATGTTTAAAATAATTTTTTTAAAATGGGGGCAGCTCTGGACCCCGAAAAATTCAAATATCCCCTTAAGACAGGAGAGAAAAGTGGTTGGTGACAAATATTTTGCCCTGTCTCCACCACATGGCCTCTTTAATCTATAAACCTGTGTCCTGACTGGGTATCAATACATCAAACGGCCAGACAATGGGCTGTCGATATTTCATGCCTAAGATCTTTTGTTCCTCGTGCCTTTGTGGCGAGGAATTAAGAAGCGATTTCGATTAAGGAAGTCATTGCGATTGATTTCCTTTTATATCACGCTTTTTCGAGACAAATAAGCAAAACTATACCTTCATGCTAGTCTGTGAGAAAAACAAAAACAACATTAGAATGTACCGGCTGCTCTCTTCTTGCGCAGAACATAAGTCGATAGAGACTAAATAGATGAAAATCAGAATCGAGGTACTCCTCGAAGCGCAACCATTTTGAGGCTCACCTTAACTATTCCTCGGAGTGCAGCTTTTTATTATGTAGATGCGTTTCGAGGAATAAAATTTTAGTATTTTTAATTGCTATCACGAGCGCAACTAAAAGATGCGCTTCGAGGAATACCTCAAAAAACTAAAAATCTTATATTATAAAACTTTGGAAATGGTATACTTGTCCGGTGGTCCTAATTTATCAAAATCGATTGTGTAGTTTGGGGGTGAAGACCGTTTTTAGTTTTGAAAAATGATTTGATTAAAATTTGTTTGCAAGACGGGAGAGTGTAGGCCTAGTCCTCTGGCTGATCTGGCCAAGTATGGCTCTGGTAGTACAGAGAGGGTCGTGCTCGTACAGTGGAGACTTAAAAGACCTAAAGATGATGATGATTATAATTTGTTGGGTAGACTAAATATCAAAACACCAAAAAGCTACAAGTCATAGTCATTCATATAATCAAGGATCTATAATAATATACGGTATAGATATAACAGACGGGACAATGGGCGGCCGATATTTCACTTCTGCGATCTTTTGTTCATGGCGTCTTTGTGCGAAGGAATAAAACGTTTTGCCTTATTGAAATGTTAGGGTGTGTAAGGGAGTACTGTTTGATTGGTTTTGGTAAAAGTCGGGGCAATATCGGAAAATTTTATCTAGTTTTGTTTGTTTGATCAAGTTCAATCAAAGTAACTTAAGTACTAATTAATCATTATTTTTTTAAATTATGTAATACAAATAATTTTTGAAGTAAAAGTATTAAAATTATAACATAGAAAGTAAAACAAAATAGCTATGAAATAATAAATTATAAGAATAACAAAAAGCTATCATAAACTTTAAAATATATATTTAAGTATTCATTATTATAATATATTAGTAGGTAAAGGTTTTATTTTGTATTTTAGGGCATTTTCTTTTGATTGATAATGATTTTTTCGTGTAGATATAACCAGGCCGTTAGACTCAAAGCACTCGTTTAGCGTAATGGTAGGCATGAAGATGGGAAAAGTCATTAAATTTTTTTCATCCAGAAAATTGACCTAGATTAGATAAGTATAAAAATAAATTATCAAAACTTGAACACAGCGATCAACACAAATCGTAACAGCCGATCGAGGGAATGGGCAAAAATGCAAATCATGTTAACAGGCGATGCGGCTAGCAACCCATCACTGTATTGATTGCTTTTCCATCTTCTCGCCCACCATAACGCTAGAAGTGGCTTTTCGGTCTTGCGGCCCTGGGCTCTGCATAGAACCGCAAGACCCAAAATGCTCTGTCTGCCCCATTAGGGATAAAGACGTGATAGTATGATGATGATGAACACAGCGAATATTCCAAACCGTTAATCTATATATTTCACAGTATTTTTATGTTCAAAGAAAGGATCCAGTTCATTTTATCCAATTTACCGCCGTGTTTATTGTCTATATAGATTTGATGATCAAAGCAGACCCAGTAGACCGTTACAAAGATAATATACGTGATATCAGTAAACCTAAGCTTTTGGGCATTATCTTCTTTTTTATAAGTTTTATCGTATACTAGCTGTACCCGCGGGCTTCGCTCCCCGTGGGAATTTCGGGATAAATTATACCCTATGTCCTTCCCCGAGTCTCAATTTATATCCATACCAAATTTCATCCTAATCGGTTCAGTAGTTTAAGCGTGAAGAGGTAACAAACAAACAAACAAACAAACAAATATACAAACTCACTTTCGCATTTATAATATTAGTAGGATATTTCGGATTTACTTTTTTTGACTTTGAGATTCTTTTACATTACACTTCAGTTAGTCATTAGAGATATTTTAATAAGTGAAGTTAGCGATGTTCTTCGTGTCTACTTGAATTATTTATCGTTTTTATTTACTACATACATCACAATCACACTAATATTGTAATGGTGAAATTTTGTGTGTGTGTGTATGTTTGTTGCTTCTTAATGCGCAAACGCCTGAACCATTTTGAATAAAATTTGGTACGCAGAAAGCTGACACCCTGGAGTAAACATTGCACAAAAAGCTCCAATTTATATAAAATTATCTGCGCCCTGCGGTGTTATCTGCGGTATAAATATAAAAAGTAGCCTTTGTGTTGATCCCGGGCGTTAGCTTCCTGCATACCAAATTTAATCAAAATTGATCCAGCCGTTTGCACAAACACAAACATACAAACTTTCGCCTCTATTATGTTAGTGTGATAACTATAGCATTGCGGAGTGTCAACTGTTGATCAACAATCTTCTGCACTTGAATGTGCTTTCATAGTATTAGTTATTAAAATTAGTGTGAAAAAGAAATTGTGAGTGTAGTCGGTGAATGGTACCAAATTATCAAAATAAAAAAATGGTATAAAGGTATTGCAAGTTAACAATTAAGGGTGAATTACTAGTACTTACTGTTTTAAGACAAAACTGCTAATTAACCTTTTCCTATCCTTGTATACTTTTGGAACGAAGTTCTTTCGCAACGCGTGATAAGGGAAAAATTAAGACCAAAAGTTGTAACTACACTTTTTGCTATAGTTGTAAGCCGTGCGGCGTGCGCGTGTTTCTCTGTCTGTCTCTCTCTCCTAATTAATCTAAAGGAACTTCATTCCATCCGGGTGTCCCTTGACACCTCTCAAGTTTTTTTTATTTTACTTTGACTAAAATTGTATACTCACAACATGATCCGTAATTACCCTCATTGTACCCACAATGCCCCAGATAAGCATTTTTACGTTCTGTCAGAAGTGACGAACTTATCTCGTTTTTATTAGCATCGCATTACACTGTAGATAAAGCTAACCAACCATAAATTGTAATGGTTTCCCATCCCATTTATCAGGGAGATCGTTATTGAATGTTACTGGTTGGGGCAGACGAGCGTTAAGCAGTTTTATAATAGACAAAGTTTGGTTATTTGACAAAAAATGGTGATACTTCATATAAAACTTGCATCGAAACAGTGGATTCATGTATTAATTAGTTATTTGTCGACGGTGGAATTACGTGAACGTAAAAAATTGTTCACGAGAGTCTTATTCTCGACCGAGAGAGCGAAGCGTCTCAATTTCAATATCTTCAAAAATTGCTTTGTCTGGCTGTTCTCAAACGAGGAAAGATCGACAATTATACAGATTTTTTCCGATTCAGATTTTCAAAATTTTTCAACATGGCTGAAATATGGAGGTTGAAATCTTTAATAAACCCTATGTCAGCCATTGCGGAAAATTTTCAAAAAGTCACAAAACTTAAGTCAACTATTACGTCCGATAAACTTTAACGGGTTAGGATGATTCACGAGGTCTACAGCTCACAAAGCCACTAGCATTATATTCTCTAGTCGCATTTTTGTCATTTTAGTCGCTCGTGTGCGCCCGTAACATAATCCAAGCAGAATTGTGCGGCGCGTCTCGACACCACGCGGTCCGTAATCCGAGACAAGGGCGTGTTTATCATGAAATATAGCTCTCTGTACAACAGAAGCTGCTATATGTCAGATTTCGACACGCAGGACTGTACAATCATACATACGGTTCAACGGAACTAGGCTTATCAATGGCTATAAATAAAAAGATAATGGATAATGGGAGTCACTATGTAGTGACGTCATTTCTTTACGCATTAGAAGACGGTCTGTATGAAGTTTGTTTTTATGCTGTTTTATATTTGACGTGAAATATCATTTGACATTCCCGGGTCGACAGCGTTTTCATTTTCCCGATTCAACAATTTTTTTCTAATTTTTATATCTCGCCTTAAATTTATAATTTATCGAGCGAGCTAAGTTCTCAGAATCTATTTTTATTTGTACATATTTCGCGAGATTGCCAAGATACGGGGTTCGCGAGATCACAGTTCGGGGCGAACAACTAGTACCATTCTTTACAGGTAAGTACGAATCGTAACGACACAGCAAAACTAGCCAACATGCCAATCTCAGCGCCAACATTGGACCCAGCTGCAACTTTACGCCCGCCCCAATCTGATCAATCCCCTCATCAAATGGGGTGATGTAACTTGAAATGACATCTACTTGACTCCCTCGGGAGCATACCTTATGTATGCGGTGTGCCTAACGCGTTTTTATCAACCATTTCAGTTAGACCTTCCTTTATAAAGCTACAAGTAATAGGTGAGGGATCTTTTTACGCTGGGTATAGTTCCCCTATTGGCGAACATAATATTGCCTATAATGTGAAGCGGATTTTTTTCGATGTACAATACTTGACGTCTTGTGGTTTGTGTAAAGTTGCTATTTCGAAAGAGATGCCGATACAATATTTGCTTCCAATTTGAGGAACATAAGAGGAACTTGATAATGTTTGATCTAGAATAGAAACATTAATGAAAACAGCCGTCCCAATTTGAATAGCTCGAAGAGAATTTGCTCTTTGTCATTGTAATAATGTTTGTTTTTCGCGCTTCGTGTTAAAGTTACGCAACAAATCGACGTTGTGCTTTTTTTAGCAAATTGAGTTGATAATTTCGTCTACAGGAGTCATCATTATCATCATCATCATATCAGACACAGGAAGTCCACTGCTGGACATAGGCCTTCCCCAAGGATTTCCAAAACGACCGATCGGAAGCGGCCTGCATCCAGCGCCTTCCTGCAACCTTTCTGCCCCATCGGCCATCGGATCTTCGCGCTATGTGCCCCGCCCACTGCCACTTTAATGAGGTAATCCGCTTGGCTATGTCAGTGACCTTCATTCTTCTACGAATCTCCTCATTTCTGATTCGATCACGTAGAGAAACACCGAGCATAGTCCTCTCCATAGCCCGTTGAGCGACCTTGAGCCTTCTTATGAGATCCCATAGTAAGGGACCACGTTTCAGAGCCATAAGTCATCCCTGGTAACACACATTGATTAAACACTTTCGTTTCTACAGGAGTATTCAGTGTCAATGTAATGTGTGGTTGCGAGCAAATCAAAAAGGAGCTACAAAACAAACCTTTATTGTGGACCATACAAAATTTTCAAAATTTTTACAGACTGCCAGGATGCGTCGTTTTCGGCTAGGATTGTGAGAGAAGAAAGAGGACCAATTTAAAATCATCCATCTTTCTTTTCTCTGACTCACATTTCCATTCATTCAGTTGCGTTCACACTTCTTTTCTCTCTCTCTTCATTCTTTATTGATGACCTCTGTGGCGTAGTACTCCGCTACCTAGAGTTTCCGGGTTCGATCCTCGGTCAGGGCAAGTTGGAAAATGGCCTTTTTAAATTTTCCTGGATCTTGGATGTTTGTCTATATATTATGTATTTGTATATATCGCATAACACAAGTCTCGAATTTACTTTGGGGCCAGCTCAATCGGTGTAATTTGTCCCTTTTTTTGCATTTTTTAAATAAACTTAGAAATAATACTATAAAAATTACGTGTCACGTTGTTTGTCCGCGATGGGCTCCTAAACTACTGAACCGATTTTAAATTTTCATGAGTCATAATGTCCACGCGAACAAAGTTGCAGGCATCAGCTAGTATTATATATATGTCAGCACAGATACAGCTTCTAAAACCTCAGTAATATTACAAACGGAAACGGCATATTATGTCGATCCATCACCTCGACCACCGCGCGGATTTATTACAAAACAACGCTTACTGTGCGACACGTACAATGTGTGGTACGTTTTGCGTGTAATGGAACGTGTTTCAAGGAGGTTCTAAAGGGCGATATTCTGACCTAAACTTAGGACAGTATCGATGCCATGTATTAAAAAAGTAGAGAAAGTAGTACTCGTAAGTATAAAACAAGAAACGAGGCTAGAACTGTAAGACGATCTGTGGATAGATGGATGGTCATAAAGAAAACTCATTCGAAGAATACCCATAAGATTATGTAGGTACCCGGATAATATTAATAAAGAAACATATTTTTTGATAATGTTTTTGAAGAAATAGAGAAAGAATTTACGGATAAAAGTGATGCCTGAAAGTTGATTTGTCAAAATTTGTAAATGTTAGTAGGAGTTATGATAATTTTTTTAACTAAAATCTGGCCAAATGCATGTTGAATTCGCGCACAAAGGGTTTTGTACTATTATTTATACAAAATCACGTATATTATACTGTTTTTAGTGTTTATTATAGCGGCAAAATAAATACATTATCTGTGAAACTTTCTACTGTCTAGCTGTCACGGTTCATGAGGTGCAGCCTGGTAATAGACAAATAGACAGCCGGGAGTAAAAGGGTGTCGATTTTACCCTTTGGGTACAGAATCCTACACACCGACTTCAATACCAAACCGATTTTAATGAAGTTTATATTGGACCACCAGACAAAAAAAAAGTAAAATTACTCGAAGCGTTTTTGAGTGATTTGAGGACATTCATATAAAAAAACATATACAACGTGGAAGGGATCCGTAATAAATTAAACCACGGGCTAAACTAGATCACTATAGTATAACGATAATCAAAAAATATTCAAAAAACAAAATAAAAATTCGATATACCCTTACAAATTGTCCGGGTGGCTGCACACTTCTGTATGGAAAAGAAGATTTTCTGAAGATATCCGAATAGATACCCTCCTTTTTAAAAGTTGGTTAAAAACAACGCCAAGTACGTACAACCACATGAGACGTGACTGTGACACACACGCTCAGTCATTCATCACAGCGGATCTCGATATGAGATGTTTCCGTCACAAAAACTGCGCCAGTTCTTGTGGAACGGAACGCAGCAGACAAATGACGATTCAAACACGCAGCGCAAATCACATTTTGAACATTTATTTCAGTGTGTTTTGTTTTGGGCAAAAGTTTCTTACAATATCAAATTAAGGGTTTGTAGACCCAAGAGCAGAATCAACAGGCATATTCTACGTTTTATCCCTTTCTCCAAGACCAGCATGGAAGTTATCTGACTTGAAACCTCTTTGGGAACGCATTCGTTCAGATTTTTTTACACCAAACCGCCATATGACATCAACCCACTTTTGGAAATGCAGTTATAGCACGCGATATTTGTGTCCTTTAGTCGCCTCTTACGACATCCACAGGAAGGGATGGAGTGGTCCTATTCTAGGCCAAATAGAAGCAACACCGCACCCCTAAACTTTTTAGGAAGCATTTGTGTATAAAGTTAATGTGTAAAGTTTGTGTATTTTGTAATGTATAGTTTGAACCTTTGTAGAATCATCTTCATCATCAGTTCTGTTTTTTGTCTCCAACGCAGGATCACGCACCCTCTCTGTACTACTAGAGCCATATTTGGTAAACTCTTTGAAATGCGCCAATACCCAGACACAATAGTAAAACAATGGAAGTCGGGAGAATTCCTCCCAGTGACAGCGTAGGGGTAGAAAGTCTGATATTAATATCAGTATTATTGGGCAGATGACTGAGTCAGAAATAAATTATTCGGTACAGTTCATAAAATATATCGTCACAAAATAGTGTCACTTTTCATTGATTTTATCAATTTTCAACATAATTTGAGGTTTATTAATGCAGAATAACTCATATTAAGAACGCTATTTGACTTTAAAATAGCATTACGTCACGCTTTTGTGTTTCATACAAATCTTATAGGAAATGTTTATTTTGAGGTTTAGAAAATGGGTCGGATTTGACTTGTTGTCATTTAATTGACGTTTTTTGGAGAAAATGCTGCAGTACAGTTTGTTGCCGCTTCTTCTTAGAAGCGGCAATAATCTGTAAGTAAATGATCTGACGTCAACAACTACCTATCATGAAATCGAAAGAAAAATTGACAGTCAAAAATCAAATCAAATGATACAAATATCATCATCATCATAATTATCAATATCAACAAAGACTTATTAATGATTTTTGACTTTGTATCAACAAAATAAATAAAAACAACAGACTCGTTTATAAAAGTGTGCGATTTTGTGAAAAAATATGTACCCACGTGAATTTAACGTTTGTATACTGTGCGTATGTACCCAATAAATAACCATTGTGTCAGTTATAGCCTGCAGAGGTGCAAATTGTTATTTATACCACGAATGAAAATAAACGCGGTCCTGAAGTTGTTTGATAAAATATGAGACGTGTTTTGTTATGTGTTGAAAAGTGCCGCTTTACTGAAAATAATGCATTATTTTTAACCCCCGACTAAAAAGAGCAGCTGTGTGGCTTTAGCAACAGTTTAAAGGTGCCTTCCAAAACACGGAATTAACTTTCTTTTCAGATAATCAGATGATTCAAGCCTGCAATATCCTAAATTCCTAACCAGACTGGAAACAACTTTTCACGAAGCTTCCTAGTGGGATTCGAACCTACGATCTCCGGATCACAAAGTGAACGCTTTGACCACTGGAACACGGAGTCATTTATTTTTCTTAATGTTCGTACCAATTTTATGTTTTATGACGTATTTTTTAATACTTTATTGTTCATCTATACGTAGTACCTATGTACTCCTATTATTTTATTGTATAAACTCCCCCACATCTCTTATAGTTTTCTTTACCCAATGGTTGGCTGAAAGGAATCGCTTTAGTGATACACCCGCCATTGTACCTAAAATATTTTAAATGTAGCGTATGTAAGCTCGAGCTGAAAAGCAAGCAGCAAAGATGATAATTTATTTATTTATTTTCTTTATTAGAAACAAAAACAGATTAATTAGAAACCAATATATGTTTCGGAGTAATAATGTTATAAATATTGCACATTATTTGAACTGAGTTGTACTCCAATCATATGAGTTTACAGTTGCATCATTAGGACTTTAAAAATCTACTAAGAATACAACCGAAAATGCGCTAAGAGGACTAACAGACTCAAAAAATCTGTGACAAGAGCAACAAAGCAATAAATACCTAAGCAAGAAAAACAGTAATATCCCGCCCATGCAAATTATGCTAACGATCCAGAAGCTACAAAACAGACCTTTGCGACACCGCAAATACCGTTTGACGACATAATGCCGAAACCAGGTGTCTGACGGAACATGACAAATTTATAAAAACCAGGCAAGCGCGATTTGCTGTCGGACTCGTGGAGGGTTCCGTTATATTTATTAATGTGTTGGATCTGTATCCCCACGCAAGCCTCTCAAAAGATCGGGATGAAAAGACCCGTGATTCTCAAAGGAGATACATACATACATACATACATACTATCACGTCTTTATCCCTAATGGGGCAGACAGAGCATTTTGGGTCTTGCGGCTCTATGCAGAGCCTAGGGCCGCAAGACTCAAAAGCCACTTTTAGCGTCATGGTGGGCGAGAAGATGGAAAAGAGTTTGGCTTTTACGATCTGCGCGGGAAGAGAAGCAGCTGGTACATTCTAAGTTTTTTCTTTTCTCCCAGACCAGCATGGGATACAAAATAATAAATAATTCATTTTTCTTGTAATAGATCCTTCTTCTGCCAAGAATGGGTTTTGACGGGAGCGCCAGTTCCCATCAACTTCTCCAAAGGGCTTCTAACGTATTGGATATGTATCACCTCGCAAGCCTTGAATTACCAGTGTATAAAGGATTTATTTGCCCTGGATAAGTTAAGTGTATTGTGTGTCTTTTTGATTCTAATAAAACGATTATATTATCTATCTATCTATCTATCTAAGTACCCGTGATTTCGAAAGGAGAAACAAATTATTAATAGCCATATCAGCAAATCTTCTTGTAGCAAAGAGTTTTGATCAATATCTAAAGACTATACTATGGCTGAGCCAAGGGTAAAATTCAGAAGCCAATACTAATGGATTCGGTGCGCATTGTCTGGAGGTTTCACTCTTTTGGTCGGTAGCTCGGGCTTTTGCCTTGTTACCAACAGAAAACTAGGTGAGGTTTCATAATGTGTGTATTTGTTACTAGCTGTGCCCGTGGGCTTTGCTGCCCGTGGAAATTTCGGGATAAATACTGTTCTATGTCCTTCCCTGGGTATCAAACTAAATGCATATAAAATTTCATCTAAATATATTCAGTGGTTGAAGCGTGAAGTGGAAACAAACAAACAAATATACAAACTCACTTTCGCATTTATAATATTAGTATCCGCATTTCCAAAGTTATAATATTTAATTAAAGTTAGAACATTCAAAGATTTTTAGTTCTAGAATTTACTTGGGGTATGTAGTATGATATTAATTTCTGAGATACAGACGGGCGGAAGGAATGAGCACCACAACATTTCCTGTTTTTAATTCCCGAAAAGAAAGAGGGGTGTTATAAGATTGACGCCAATATCTGTCCGTCTGATGATAATGCAGATTTTTATGAGAAAGTAAATTACCTTGCAGTAATCCTTAACTAAGTTTGATAGAAATCAGTTCAGCGGTTCACAAGTTATAAGGGTTGAACATTTGAAAGTCGGGATTTTTAGTTTGTCTGGCATAAACTTGTACCATTAGGGATATAGACGTGATAGTATGTATGTATGTAAACTTGTACCATTTTGGTACGGATCCCTAAAAACGTGTGGGGTTTGCAGTGACCTGCTTTAAGGCATGGGATTACAGGCGACAGCTCGACCTGACAGGTTGAAGCCCAGATTTTAAGGTGTGTTTGTGAAATATTTTGAATCCAGCAATATGGTAGTTAAATTTGAAATATTTAGTTTTGTTTTCTTTGTGTTTCTGAAGGCTAGATGGCAGTTGTTGAGCTAAATCAGATTTTAAACAGCTTAAGAAATCTGAAACCAGTGTTAATACATAATGAATATCGACGGTTTTGAAAATTGTTTTTTTTTTATTATTTGTCATGAGTATAATATATGTAGTGTAAATTCCACACATCATCATTTCACCACATTCGTAATTTCACACAGACGGTAATCTTACACAATTGTAGGTAATTGTTTTAAGAATTAACATCGATAAAATTGAAGAAGAATGTTTTAAATTACTCTTGCAGTGTTATTAACTCATTATACAACGTGTAAGAGACACACCATATTAAATTAAACTACGGGCTATACTAGATCACTATAGTGTAATGAAATTTGATTGAGCTGATGCTGCTGGGTTTGTGAGGTTTGTAGATTTTAAATAGGCGCTGAATGTTTGTATATCATTTATTTTGGTTAATTTACAAGATAATTAATGATCCGTGTCCGCGCAAAATGATCGTAGTTGTGTGTGTGTGTCTGTGACGTCGTTTCCGGCCGCTCCGCACCGCATCGCACCGTAATGTTGCCAGTGGCCGTAACAAATTAAAATAATACTCAGGTTTTTTTTTTAAATAAGCTCTTCCGACGAAATATTACAGAAAAAGTGCAGCCGCTTGCTTTTCGTTTTTGCATTCGACAAGTGATCTAGTATAGCCCGTGGTTCGATTTATTACGGGTAAGTCCCTTCCACGTTTTATAATATTTAATGTAAAAAAAAGCAAAGTTATGTTGTTTAAGTCAGGTAAGGAGACACCGACAGAGGTTCCTCCCGTGAGACTGGGCGGCGTGGCTTTGGAGCGTGTACACAGCTTTATATATCTCGGTCACATAGTGGACGATGAATTAAATGATAGTGCGGATATTGAGCGCGAAAGGAGGGCGCTGTCGGTGAGGGCCAATATGATAGCCCGCAGGTTTGCTCGTTGCTCAAGGTCGGTGAAAATAACTCTTTTTAGAGCGTACTGTACGTCATTTTACACCTGCAGTCTGTGGGTTAGGTACTCCCAACGTTCGCTGCACTCCCTTCGTGTTCAATACAACAACGCGTTTAGGAAGTTGCTGTGGCTGCCCCGCTTCTGCAGTGCATCGCACATGTTTGCCGAAGCGCACTTGGACGGCTTTCATGCTATAATGCGGAAAAGCGCAGCCTCCATGATGCGGCGGACTCGAGACAGCAACAACAGCCTCCTGGCGGTTGTTGAGGATCGCATGGACGGACCTTTTATGTCTAGTTGGGTCGCCTTGCATGCCCCAGTAATCTGCGAGGAAAGAAAATATTAATTCGTTTTTAATAATCTTTAAGTGCCTTATAACATTTAGTGTTAAAGTGATTTTTATGTTTTTATTACTCACAAATGATGGACTACAATTGTCTGAAATATCTAAATAAATGAATGAATAAATAAATAATTATGTTTATGCTTTCTGTATTTCGTTGTCTGAAAATGGTTTGATTTAATACTTACAAAAAAGTTTCTCGATTGGCGACCACGTAGGTACTGACAAGCGAAGCGTAGGACACCCACCCACAACGTGGTCTAACGACCTGGCTAAGGTCACTGGAAGGCGCTGGGTGCAAGCTGCTCTAGATCGGTCAGTTTGGAAATCCTTGGGAGAGGCCTTTGTCCAGCAGTGGACGTTATGCGGCCGAAATGATGATGATAATGATGATAATTAGGTACTTATAAGAAGTCCCTTCCACGTTGTACAATTACCTGACCCGGTACATTATTCTATAGCACACTATAGACATGCCTACAAATTCAACTATATCAGGTGGACACAGAGAGATTTGTCATGTTGCAAATGAGATGGCCTTTGAGTCTGTACATCTGATGCGTAATAAACGGAATATTACGTAGGTACTATGTGCTGTGATTGCCTTTGAACAGTTAACGGGACACTAGAAATTAATCTTCCTTGCCGGTCTAGGAGAATAGAAAAAATTAGAATGTTCTAGCTGGTTTTCTTACCACGCAGATCCTAAAATTCAGTCGAGAATATGTGCGTGATGTGGCTTGAAAACCGTCACTAGTTTGGTGCCTTTTTACCCGACTGCGATAAAGCCTAAAGGAGGGTTATGTGTTTTACCGCTATGTATGTATATTTCTACAAATGGTTATAGAACCAGCGCCCAAGATGAGTCCACGATACCTCATTTGTTAAGGTACCATAGAAAATACTACGGAACAGATGAACATAGCCTATAATTAAGTTATATGGCCTGTGGGCCCAAAAGTAAGTAACTAAAAATTAGATACCGTGGGAAGCATCAAATAAACGGGTTTTTGCTCCTAATTTTTCACTAACATTTGTGTTTCTTTGACTATAGTATTGAATTTATATTTGGCTACATTTTTTACATATTTTATAACATTTATTAATCTGAGTCTGTGTGAATCTGTCTTTTATTAAATACCTTGTGTATTTAATAAATCTGTCTTTTATTAAATATCTTGTGTATTTAATAAAAGACAGATTCACACCCGCATTTCATATCCGCTTACCCACAAAGGTAAGGAAATAACAAATTCTTTTTCAGAAACAAGCCTCTGGATGTAACGCTACTTGACACACCATACAAGTGTTTGCGGAAATAGTTATTTTTAGCCGCGAAAATTCACTGACATTTGTGTTTCTTTGTTCTACTGAATTAATTTTTAGTATTATGTCCTGTTTAGTATAATTTTATTTAGTTTTAGTTGAATTTATTGTTTCAATTGTATATTTTAAAAATTATGTTTGGTTAAGTTAATTTAATTTAAAGTTATATTGTATTTAATCTATCAAACCCCGACGGTTCACATGTGAACCCGTTAACAATAGAAATCTATTGTGTCTGCGATTCCGGTCGTTGACGGGTTAATTATCTTCGTCAATTTTCTTTATCTATGAATATACTTATATTAAATAAAATTTATTTTTGATAACATTTTTTACAAATTTTAAAGATTTTTTAATTAAAGAAAAACCAATTTCAAAACGTTATTCTAGGAGTGATCAAGCCTAATACTCGCGTATTTAATAAAAGACAGTTCCACACCAGCATTTCATATCCGCTTACCCACAAAAGTAAGGAAATAACAAATTCTTTTTCAGAAACAAGCCTCTGGATGTAACGCTACTTGACACTCCATACAAGTGTTTGCGGAAATAGTTATTTTTAGCAGCGAAAATTCACTAACATTTGTGTTTCTTTGTTTTACTGAATTTATTTTTAGGAATATGTACTTTTTAGTTTAATTTCTTAAAACTAACTATTCACTATTAGTTAATAGTTAGTTTTAGGAACAAGATTGTTTACATTTATTTCAATACCTAACCAAATGGAGTATAACTTAAACTGGTTTTCGTCAGAAATAGCTAAGAACCACCACAAAGAAACTCATCATCATCATCATCATCATCATTTCAGCCGCACAACGTCCACTGCTGGACATAGGCCTCTCCCAAAGAAACTCGCTTTCATTTAAAACAACTGCATCAAAATAGGTCCCTCCGTTCGAGTGTTACTACTAGCCACACAGACAAACACACAGATATTAGCGTTAAACTTATAACATCCCTATTTTTGGTCAGGGGTTTAAAAAGCGCACTAAAACCCCGCTAAATGCAGTCTAGAAAAAATAACTATATTTCATAATAATCCTGTAAAAACACCTAATTAAACTTATAACATCCCTATTTTTGGTCAGGGGTTTAAAAAGCGCACTAAAACCCCGCTAAATGCAGTCTAGAAAAAATAACTATATTTCATAATAATCCTGTAAAAACACCTAATTAATTCAGTCCATTGTGTGTGTGTTACTGAGTCGCGGTTTGTTTACATTTGCTTTGTTTAGACATTCAGCCCTTTACACTTTTACAGAAAAACTAAATTAGGCGACGCTTTATTAAGTTTTTGTTATGATATTCTTTGTTGCACACTTATTTATGAGGTTAATTAAGTTTTCGTTAGAGTAGTATGCATTTCGAAAGGAATTAAATAAGTAAAGTCTACGAAGAATTTATTTTAGAACAAAGTTAAAAGGAATGCGATAAGTTTAAGTAAGGCTTTATACAGCTAAACCAAATTCTTCCTTTCATTCGAATCCGTCAAGTTAGGAGATTAGCGTGTACAACAGACAAACAGGCGAACAGACGAACAGACGAACAAACGAACAGAAAAACAGACAAAAAGACAAATAAATACATAGATTTTTTAAAATTCTTACTCTATTACAAAGTAGTTTATTTTTTTGAAAATATATTCAATGTACAGACACATTTTTTTACTGTTTTATCATAGTATAGATTAGATCTTAACAGGCCCTTTGCACCTCAAAACAAGTAGCCAATGATTAGACTCATTGAGTAAATAAAATATTGTTTATATCCTATCAAAATATAATACTCTATTCACCCAACCATAGAGAGGGATCAGAGGTGCTATTTTTCAAACACGGAGTTACTAAACGAACGATTTTTTGTACGGAAAAACAATTAGTTTAGTTGACTCCGCGTTTCAAAAATAGCACTTCAGACCAACTCGATCGTTAAAATAATGGAAGCACCTCATTGCTTTATTGGCCACGCATAATAAACTCTATTTGGAGTTTATACTGACAGATGGCGCCACCATCAACGCTATTATTCTTTTAACGATCTATCAATGAGTTTTATTGCTCATTATAAAATTGACGGCTTTTAGGGTCACTGTATTTAATACTTCATTATTTTTGTAGATTTTTAGAACCAAAAATAAAACATTTTGGAGTGATTACAAAAAGACGGAGCTGCACATTCTTTTTCATGTATTAAACACGCTTTCTCGTTTTTTAACTGATTTAAAATATTCTTTCTTTATTTGAAACGGTATATCTACATGAAAGTTTGATAGTTGTCATTCGAAATCGTCGAGAAATCGATGGAACTCCTTAAAATTTCTAAGCACAATAACAGTGATTTTTATATTTTTGTAAATGAATCAAGCCTAGAAGACCATAAATTGAAGTCGCTTTATTTGCTTATTAATTTGACTTTAATATATAAAATACTCGTCATTCATTGACCTATAGTTTGGAGGAAGTAAGTGGCAATTTCAGTCTCAGTAAAAGTTAAGGCGGTAGGTACGTGTCGAGAAAATTAACTCTGCTGGTAAACGCTGTGAAGTTGACGACGTCCGTGGCGTAGTGGTCACCATGCTAGTCCGCCACCCAGAGGTCCCGGGTTCGATTCCCGGTCAGGGCAAGTTGGAAAATGGTCTTTTTCAAATTGTCCTGGGTCTTGGATGTTTATCTATATATGTATTTGTTATAAAATATAGTATCGTTGGGTTAGTATCCCATAACACAAGTCTCGAACTTACTTTGGGGCTAACTCAATCAGTGTAATTTGTCCCTATATATTTATTTATTTATTTATTTAGTTGTTCAATACCATAGACTGAACTAACACTTAATAGAGTCTTAGGTATGTTTTATCACAATTCAACTATAATTAGATCTTTTCACAGATCGTCATAAAAAAATAAACTATGGTGCACATACTTTGCTGTCCCGGGTACCCTACCACCTGCACCCTGGATGATTTACTAGAGGCTAACGATAAGCCTTCGAAGAGGCCTACTACGGGGCTGATCAAATATAAAAGAAAAAATCCATCGACCTGCAAAGAAGAAAAATTACTAAACAAGAACGTAGTTTGCCAAAAAATTTAAAGTTTTACAATCGATATTTTCAATTGAAAAATGCCATACTATTAAACTTATCCATATAACCAACAATACTATTGACAGTGAAGATGGTATCGATGGATCGCGAAGAACCAACTATCGATAGTCATCGTCAGGATTGATAGTATTGGTACTATCAATAAACTAATACATAGTGTAGGTTTTAATTAAAATAACGGTAGTCTATTGACAGTGGACTATCAAGCAGCAACACTATAGGAAGTTAAAAGTGGATTGGTTGTGCGTCTGTGAGTTACGACTTCAATCCTTTCTTGGCGCTACTTTTACCTCTAAGTACAGACTTAGAGGTACATAACCATGTACACTTTACACTACTATCACTTGTGCACGTCAAATGCATTAAAGCAGCTCTTAAAGTCTGAAATCAGTATTAGTTTTTGATACATTTGATAAAGAAGGAAACCATTCACAAATTACGAGGGCTGCAGACGGAGGGTGCAGAAGAAAAATGTAGACTTTAGTTTTAAGTTGATATATTTAGAAAAAATACATCGAGTGATAAAAATAATTTAAAATCTAAGTAGCGTGACGATTGATCGATGTAAGATTCAAAAGTGAGGTATCTTCGGGGAGTTCGGGCCGGTGCCAGGTGTGCGGCGGATTGCGACATCGACGCTCTTGGGTGGTCATTGATTCCGCGATCGAGTGATGTCTTACGATATTATAAAGGTACTGCTCCATTTAATTAGGTAAGGGTTGTCGTCCATATGTAACACCTCCCCCCATAGATCAGCAACTATTCGCGAATGCTTTTGGGGATAGTTGCGGGAATGTTCCTGTGATCCACTCTAATCTCACTTGGATTTACTTCTTTGAGAGTTATGATAGCTTCGTTCTTATTTCTCTGGTGTTTTCTTAGTCGGTAGATAGTCACGGCGATAGCAAGTGAGATTGAAATAATTAACACCATGTATACAGGAATAGTCGTATGGTACAGCGATTGTTCAGCAAAATTCTTCAGATGTACTGGAGCTTGGATAGATATCTTGTTGTATGCAGAATGCAGGTTTCCTAGGTCTGTGGAATCTAGAACGACAGATGGATGATCCAGTTGCCTGTACTCGTCATACATAGGCATTTCCAGAATCTTGACGACGTGTCCTTTTACGTGCTCGTTCATATTGGCGATGGTAAAGTCAGGAGCTTTCAACTGGCAGTGAAGTGGTATTACTGCTAGGAAGCTTCCATGTAGAGTCTTGTATTGTTCTTGACCGCAGGAGATTTTAACTTTAGTTGGCGTCGGGAACGACATAGTGTAGTGCTTATCATCGAGTTGTTCGAGTGCTTCTCTCATCATGGTAACTGAAGTCTGGTTACAAGTCTTTAGGAGTTCTTGCTTGGAAATGATATGTTGTATGCAGTCCGGTTCATCTAGTAGTCTATTCTTCGGCTTCGCTTGGCAGAGATATGAAGAGTTAACTTTCAGACATTCTGTCTCCATGTACACATAGTTCTTCCCAGAAATTGCTATATAAGGTAAGGTGGGTATCAGGACATTTTTAAATTTATTTGGGACTATGGATAATCTATACAGGATGTAGGAATGAGGATAGGCAATCGGTATCTGTATAACTATTACTATTCGCCTATCTGTGTAAAAATATCCTAGCTTAATTATATCATAGAAATCTCTGTACTCGATGTCAAAGATTTCTTCCTTATTATATATAGCTTTAACTGTATTGATTATATTCTTAACATTATCTAAACTAACTACTGAATGGGGTGTGCTCGATGCACGAATAAAAGCTAAATTATTCTCTATTTTAATTATTTCTTGAGACAAATCTTCGATATTGTCTCCAACTATTAGTAAGTACTGCGCCAAATGGGCATACTTAAATAAAACAGATTCACTTTGATTTTCATGTTCCAAAAACTCGTCAATGACTTGATTTATCTTAGCTTGATTTTGAACTAGACTATCTAAATTTTTTGTATTATAAGATATATATTCTTTATTTAATGTAATATGGTTATTTAACTCTGTTTCTAATTTTAACTCATTTTTCTGGATAACCTGAATGGCTTTATCATATTTAATAGCATCGGTGTAATCTAAGTTTCCAGAGATACTTTTAATAATTGAACCTAATCCATCTACAAGGCCTCTCCTCACACGATGTGGCTCAAAGGTAAGTAGCTGATCTGAGACCGCGTTAATTTTAAGTTTCAAATGTTCAATATGAGGATCAAATAGGTGTAAAGTATTATTACTTAATTTAAGTTTTACTTCAGATAGTTGTAATTGAACTTTATTGATCTGAGTACGAATATTATCAAGATCAACGAAATTAAGGAAGGAATGGTAATGTGATATGACCTTTGCGGGTCCTAGTTTAAAGGGAAGTAGGCCTGGTCCGCTGTCCAAAGAGTCAATCGTTATTTCTTGTCCTTTCGTCAGCTGGAGAAGAGTCGTTAGCAGTATTATCCTGTAACAAAGTGGGGACTTTAGGGGTACGTTTAAGTCGGGATTTAGCGACAGGGCCGCGTTTCTTTTTGGTGTAAATGTGGATAGGGAGATCAGCAAGAACAGTATCCTGAGTATATCTTGGCGCTAGCTTTTGTCTACTCGCCATTGGATTACGTATAAAAATCTGCTGATCGGGAGTATAGTCTTTTTCAGGTTCACGGTTTCTGTTTCTGCTTTCAGTCAGTTGAGTCCTGTCCTGAAGGGAAGTCTGATTTATTAAGTCGTACACTTGAGTCATGCGATTTTTATGGGTTTGTGAATACTGTTGTAGAAGATGTTCAGTCAGATTTATATCTAATGGATCACGAGGATCGAAATGTCCTGTAATTAGGTCTAGAGGTCTACATTTAGTGAAGCTGTGAATTGAGCTATTATATGCTAATAAGGCATATGTCATAAGATTCACTACTGGTTCATCTGGTTTTTCGAGTTGTAATATTCGAAGATGTTCCAAAATAGTAGAATGAAAGCGTTCCACTATACCGTTTTCATTAGGAGTATGGGAATTAATTTTTTGGTGTTGAACTTTATGGAGTCTCGTAAATTCAGAGAATAGCTGGTTGGTGAATTCAGGACCTTGGTCAGTAATTATGGTTAGAGGTAGACCATGATGAGTCGAAAATTTTAGTAGAGCTTGGACTACACTTATTGCTGTTCCATCTCTAAGATGATATGCTTGAGCATATTTCGAGAAAGAGTCAACAAATGTAAGGTATTTTTCGTTTTTAGCTGTAAAAAGATCTAAATGTACAATTTCGAAGGGTTTTGTAGGTGGAGGGACTATATTAAATCTTTGTCTTATAGGATTCCTGTCATATTTCGCTTGACCACAAATACTGCACTCGTTGATGTATTTAGTGATATGGTCTCTCATCTTAGGCCAGAAATACTTAGAAGATAGGGCTAAATAGGTTTCATTTATACCACGATGGTTCGTCTTGCCCTCGTGATATTTTTTTATTATATCCTGCTGTTTTAAGTAATCGTTAATGTTTTCTAATTCTACTTTGGTAAGTACTAAGTTCATTGAAGAACTTCTAAAGTTATCCTGAATAATAGGAATTACTTGATACATAGCTAGAGGTGGAAAGATCTTAAGACCTGTCTTGATTTTGGGATTCACAAACTCTTTAATGGCTTGTATGACTTCAGCTTCAAGATTGGATTCTGAAATACGAATAGTCGTTCTAGTATGCGTGTCAAAAGGTCTAGTCATTGTTGGTTTTTTCTTTAGGTCTCCTACAACAACTAAGCAAATTTGGTGAGTGAATTTATTGAGAGGTTCATCTGTTATAGGAATTTCTAATATAGGATTTTCAGCACTTGTATGAGCTGTTAAGGTGGATGAACCAGATTCAGAAGGTGGTTTCTCTGAGACATTAACTGCAATAGAACTAGTTTCTTCATTATTAATTTCTATACGGGACAAAGCATCGGCGTTGGTGTTATGTTTGCCTTGCTTATAGACCGTAGTAAAATTGTATTCACTTAGCTTTAGGCGCCATCGAGTTAGTCTAGAATTAGGTTCCTTGAGGTTCATTACCCATTGAAGGGGTTTATGATCCGTAACTACTTTAAATTTTCTCCCAAATAGATATGGCCTGAAATATTTGGTGGCCCAAACAATAGCCAATAGTTCCTTTTCTATTGTGCTGTAATTGATCTCACTAGAGTTAAGAGTTCTGGATGCGTAAGCTATAGGTTTATCACTACCAATAGTACCTTGTGAGAGGACAGCACCAATGGCATAATTGGATGCGTCTGTGGTAAGTACAAAGTCTTTGTTAAAGTCCGGATATTGCAAAATTGGGTCGTTAGTTAATAAGGTCTTACATGTCTCGAAACTTTTAGTATAATTAGAATCATTATAAGTAATTTTAGATCCTTTTTTTAAGCATTTAGTCATTGGTTTAGTTATACGCGCAAAATCTGGTATGAACTTTCTGTAATATCCAACGAGTCCTAAAAATCTTTTTATCTCTGTAGCAGTTTTAGGTAAGGGGAATTTTTGTATAGCTTTTATTTTGTCCGGATTTGGTTTTATACCATCTTTACTAATTATATGTCCTAAATAGGCTGTTTCTAATTTTAAGAATTCCGATTTATCCATTTGAATTTTAAAATTTGATTCTCTTAATCTTCTGAATACTTTTTCCAAATTTACTATGTGTTCTTGCAAAGAAACGCTAAAAACTATGATATCGTCTAGATAGACTAGGCAAACTGTATTCTGGAGATCCCTGAGGACATTATCCATCACACGTTGAAACGTGGATGGGGAATTTTTCAGACCCATGGGCATACGCAGAAATTCGAAGTGCCCATGTTCTACGTTAAATGCGGTCTTTTGAACGTCCTCAGGATTCATTTCCACTTGGTAGAAACCACTGGCTAAATCAAGGGTACTGAAATAGTGACAGTTGCCTAATTTATCCAAAACATCGGTTATATTGGGTATAGGATATTTATCGTCTATTGTTTTTTCATTCAATTTTCTAAAATCGACAACTATACGCCATTTAGCTTTACCAGATGCATCTGCCTTCTTTGGAACCACCCAGATGGGAGAGCTCCATGCTGATTGTGAAGGACGAATAATGCCTTGTGATAACATTTTTGAAATTTGATCTTGAACTTCATTTCTATGTATAAAGGGATATCTATAAGATTTAGTGTAGACTGGTAACTCATCAGTCGTTTTGATGCTGTGCTTGATTTTATTAGTGAATGTTAACGGTTCGCCATCGATATAAAATACGTCAGCATATTTGGCACAAATATTTTCTAGGTTGGCACGTTCTTCGGGATTTAGATGTTCAGTACGAAGACGAGAAAGAACTTGAGATACGCGATCAGGTAATTTTCCGGTAGGTGTCACTTGAGTGTTAAATAGTTCAGCACTAGCTGGTCTATCCATAGAAAAAACTATGTCATGTCTAGAAGGGTTAATTACTTCTACAATACCACGGTTATTCTTAACAGTCGTAATACAATCTTTAATTTGACAATTTGATATAATTTGTTCAGGGATTAATGCTTCGCCGTCATGAAAGTTTACTGGAATTTTGATTAATTTAGATGAATTTGCAGGTATAATGCATTCATAGAGATTACAGTTGCGAGAGTCGTACATTAGCAAAGGAGTGGATGAGTGCCGTGTAACTAAAATTTTATTTTTTAAATCAATTGTAGATTCAAATTGTTCAAGCAAATCGAGACCAATTACTCCGTCAAAATAATTGTGAAATTTATAAATTAATAAAGTAATGTCTTCTTTTTCATTGAATTCTTTAAAACATGGTATAGTAATTGAATAATTACTACGAGTAGTCGCATGGATATTAGTAATCTCGAAAGGATCGTAGTTACATGATATATCCGAAAAGAAGGTTTGTACAGCTTTCGGACTTATAAAAGACTGGTTGGCTCCAGTATCAACTAGTAATTTAAGAGGCGGATCTAGGATCTGAATATAGGGCAATTGACGTTGAGTTTGCAGATTTATTTCTATTTTGGTTTTTCTGACGTCGAGACTGTCCGAAAATCCTCTTTATCAGAACGAGTCGCTTCTTCATTAGCTTCTTCTATAGTAGCAGGAACGTAATCTGAAGGTTGCTCAAATGATAAGTCATAAGCATAGTCAGGATATTCGTAGTAGTCATTGTGATAATCATGGTAGTAGTCACCCGAATAGTCATTATTATAGTCATAGTCAAAGTCATAGAATTCGTTTACGTTAAGTTCTCTTGTCTTAAAATAGTTAGTGGGTGGCGGATTCCCAGATTTAGTCCAGTCATGGGGTTGTCTAGGCGGGAAAGGTTTAGCTACATAGTGACTGACACCACTCATAGGTTGCGGAAAATTTGTGTTACTATTTGCGTTGTTACGAGGATGATGATTAGGTATTTTAAAAACGTTGCTCTGGGGCCTATAATTTGGTGGAGGAGCCGCAAACATTTGTTGAGTACGAGTAGGGAACGGTGGTTGAGGTCTCCAAAGTGGCATAGGCCTCGGCGCGGCGAATGGCCTAGATGGGCCAGGCATATTAGGCATATTAAAATTATTAGGTTTTATTTGACCGGAAAAAATATTATTCAAAGGTTTAGGTATAAAATTATTTCTTGGAATATTTAACGCGTTTGGGTTGCTGAAAGAAAATGCTGAAAAGTTAGGCTGATTAAATGAAGACGAAGACTTTCGGTGAGGTAAGTGATCGTTACGCTGCTGTAAGTACAGAGTGTTCATCTCATGGTGAACAAATTCTAAAGCCTTCTCCATCGTCTCTGGTCTCATACACCTGATACGAGAACCAAGGGGGTCGCGAAGTCCACGAAGGTACGATTGAAGTGTTAATTTTTTATATAAATTACGTTTCGCCTCAATTGTGCTACCTATAGTTTCATGCAATGAGACATATGTCATTATGGTACTAAATAAATTTTGACATTCCTCATAAAATTGCTGAGGGGTACTTGAGCCTTGTGTTAATAGAGAAAGATCATTGTAAAGAGAGGTCTCATCACGTTGGTCGGCAAAAGTGTTAATAATTGTATTACGTATAGCCTGCCAGGTTTCCGGGATACCATTGGAATTAATAGTGCGTGCTGCGTGCCCAGTAATTTTATTCAAAATCCCATTAATAAGTGACAGATTAGCAAGTTCTCGTCCGGGCTCATTTGACATGTACTGTTCAACTAATTGATCGCACAAATGAACAAACCGAGTTAAAACGTTCGGATTTCCGTCAAATTCCGGAACAAGTCTAAGAGCCTTATAAATATGGTCTACCATAGACTGAGATGAGGTTAAAACTGGTGGTTGAGGCTGAGCCGGATTAAAAGCCATTTCGTTAAATTCTTCTTCTTCTTCTTCAATTATGTTTAAGCCTCTATTTGAGTCTATCGCTAAAGATCTATTACTAACACTACAGCTAGATAACCGAGATTGCCGTGGGTGGAAAATCTTGGAAGAAAATTAAAAGGAACACTAAAAGAAAAGGAGAGCAACTCTAGTTAGATCTAGTGTACTCACATATACATATTTCCTCTGCTGTATCGATTTCTGGATACACCTCGTGACTGCAACTGCCTGCGTAGATTCTGGACCGTCTTCGCGCACTACACTGACTCTATGTCTATGATCTAGTCGTCCCGACGATCCTGCCGACTGCGCCAATTACGAGGGCTGCAGACGGAGGGTGCAGAAGAAAAATGTAGACTTTAGTTTTAAGTTGATATATTTAGAAAAAATACATCGAGTGATAAAAATAATTTAAAATCTAAGTAGCGTGACGATTGATCGATGTAAGATTCAAAAGTGAGGTATCTTCGGGGAGTTCGGGCCGGTGCCAGGTGTGCGGCGGATTGCGACATCGACGCTCTTGGGTGGTCATTGATTCCGCGATCGAGTGATGTCTTACGATATTATAAAGGTACTGCTCCATTTAATTAGGTAAGGGTTGTCGTCCATATGTAACACACATGCACATCAGTTTATCACATTTACATTAGTAGATGTGTATAATTACTAGATGACATTCATTGAGCTAAGCCAGTAACCTCGTCAGATCACCTAGGTTAGGTAGCGGACCTGTACTGAAGCGTTACCACTGATTATGCAACGGGATTACGTGAGGATGATGATGATAGTCATTAAGCTAAACCAGTAACCTCGTCAGATCACCTCGGTTAGGTAGCAGACTTGCTGCGAAGCATTACCGCTGAGGATGCAACCGGGAATACGTGAGGATGATGATGATAGTCATTGAGCTAAGCCAGTAACCTCGTCAGATCACCTAGGTTAGGTAGCAGACTTGCTCCGAAGCGTTACCGCTATACGTGAGGATGATGATGATAGTCATTGAGCTAAACCAGTAACCTCGTCAGATCACCCCGGTTAGGTAGCAGACTTGCTCTGAAGCGTTACCGCTGAGGATGCAAACGGGACTACGTGAGGATGATGATAATGAGTAATAATGACAGTGAGCTAAGTCAGCTGAATCTAAGCAGCTCTAAAAATCTAACATCAGTGGAACAATTGATAAGAAACAAGGATAGTGTGGATGTATTTCATCACCCAGACGTTAACTTTGTTTTCAGTATGGGGCGGAAAATTTGATAAAGCAGGAAATTTGTCCCCGCCCGTACGAGGTTCACACTCAATATGATTGGAATTGAATCTTGCCGTCCCTTCCCTCTTGTCTTAGCTGGGGAACGTAAACGGCTAAATTGGAGGCACTTTGGTCAGAGAAAAGGGTGTAACTTGCTGTTTTACAATGGCGAAATAATATTTAGTTGAAGATAGATACCTAAGAGCAGTGAAGAACGGTTTTGTGTTCAACAGTTATTCGGCCAAGGTTATTTCGGTCTATTGTTGTTAGCTCATTTTTAGAACAGACTTTAAAAAAAGAAGGACGTTTTTGTTTTTATGTACACTCCCCGATAACTCAAAGACGCCTGAATCAATTTGCTTTTTTTGAAATAGTTTGTAATTTTATCAAAATCGGTTTTTTGATGATTAGATGCCGTGAGGTTTCCGGCAGAGTAGAATAGGGCCACTCCAAGTCCTCCCGTAGATGTCGTAGAAAGCGACTTAGGAAATCAAGCTGAACAAAGCTTATAATAATAAATGAGACCTCTCCAACACGTCTGGCCAGCGAGGAGAGTGCAAGCCCAAGCCCTCTGACTGCTCTGGCCAAGTATGGCTCTGGTAGTACAGAGGGTCATGATCTTGCAGTGGAGACAAAAAGACCTGATAATGATGATGATGATGCCGAAGTCTGTTTTTAGTTTAAAAAAAAAAAAAATTATATATAATTTTTCATTAGCGGAGCAAATGAGTGAATGCACACCGCATTACTCTCAATATTGACATTCTGTACTTAAACTTCTTTTACATTTTTTATTTTGGCATTTTAATAAATGTATCAATCGAGTCATAAAGAATGTAATATAAAATGTTAAACATTTCGTCATCATCATCATCATCATCGTTTCAGCCGCACAACGTCCACTGCTGGACATAGGCCTCTCCCAAAGATTTCAAAAATGACCGATCTAGAGCGGCTTGCATCCAGCGCCTTCCAGCGACCTTGGTTAGGTCGTCAGACCACCTTGTGGGTGGGTGTCCTACGCTTCGCTTGCCTGTACGTGGTCGCCATTCGAGATCCTTTTTGCCCCATCGGCCATCGGTTCGCCGCGCTATGTGTCCCGCCCACTGCCATTTCAACGAGCTAATCCGCTGGGCTATATATAAACATTTCATACAATAAAATGAAATAACAATGATATGACTAAATCCTTTTCTCACCAAGTTTTCCTCGATATTCCAACATGACTAGTTTCATCAGATAGCCACATGTTCCCATGTGAGGGCTTATCATAGGTCATAGAAAATAAGAAATATGTTACTGCTAGGATAAAAAATCACTATTTTAAAACCGTTTTCATTATTTTATTTAAACTAGCAATTCTTGTGTATATAATGGCTCATTAATATCTAGGAAATGGCACAAACGAGTTCGACGGTGGTAGTGAAAAATCGATCTTGCTAGGTTTTGTATAAAGGATTCCGTGCTTAAGGGTCCTCCCCGTGCTAACGACCTTGAAAACACAAAAAAATTAATTTCTCTTTCTGTAAGTGAGATTATCAGAAACCCTCGTACAACTTTTTAGCTAGTATCCTTAAGTTTCATTAGAACCTCGAAAATCATTGAAATAAAATACCCTGAATTTTCCTTTGCAAAAAATACTAAAAACGGCCATTTTTGACTCTTTTTGTAAAGGTTTCTAAACCGGATAGTATTTCAATGACTTTCGAGGTTCTAATAAAACTTCAGGATACTAGCTAAAAAGTTGTACGAGGGTTTCTAATAATCTCACTTACAGAAAGAGAAATTAATTTTTTTGTGTTTTCAAGGTCGCTAGCGCAAGGAGGAGCCTTAATGGTAAAAATGGGATCGCATTATTAGACTCCACTGTCTGTCTCTCTGTAACCAGGCTGTATTTCATGACAGATCAAATTTCACAACAACAAATACTAAAACAAAAAAAGTATTTAAGTGGGGGCTTTCAAACAATAAACGTGAACCCTTGGTGCGCGAGTTCGACTCGCACTTGCCTGGAAAGAACCTCTTTTTCTATATGTTTTCATCAAGTGGAGCTTAGTAGCCCAGGTCCTGATGACTTATATGTAGGTGTTCTACTTTTCTTTATATTGTGTTTAGTATTTGCTAGTTTTTACGGGATGAAAAGTATAGTGGGTAACTCGGGTAGGGTAATATTTTGCTTCGGGCGATATACATGAATCCCTCGCTTCACTTGGGATTCAAAGTAGCGCCCTCGCGTTAAAACTATTATTACCTTTACCCCTTGTAGCATAATCAACTATTTTAGAGTACCTACTTTTTTCCTATTTTGAGCACGATGATATAGCCCTCAGGTCAATCAAGCCAATTCGTGGATTTTTTTTATTGATATGCCAAACTAAATTGTTTGGGACAACTTGTTCAACTTTTCTTTTAATATTTGTAACATTATCAACCTATTTTTAACGAATTATTTATATTCCGACAGAAATTAAAAGTCAGCAAGTAACTTTTCAAAACCCGACTCAAGAATTCACGTCAAATAACTTTTGAACCTTAGAACCGACTTCCATCGAATAAAGCTAAGAACAATCACGATCAAGTTAGCTATATAAACGAAAAATCGCATGAAAATACGCCTATTCATTTTGACGCTACGATGCCACACAGAAATACACGTCAAACTGAGGTATAACACTCCTCTTTTTAGTCGGGATTTAAAAAGATCTCTTATTCTCTATTATCTGCGTGCCCGATAGTCTACCCTACTTTACCGCCTACGAGAAATACCCCACACCAGATTGAAGGAATTATATTTACATTTTTTTTCTTACTCGTGTTATTGAGGATGATCTCATATTTTCAATGCTTTTGTGATTTCTCTTTTTTTATCATGTTTTGTTTTTGATAAGAAAATGTATTTTTAATCGACTTCCAAAACAGAAGATCGTAATCTTTTTTTTTACGTATTGCTCATCGATTTTTCAAAGACGCCTGGACTGATTTGGAAAACACTTTTCTGTTTGAAAGGATTTACTTTCGATGGTCCCATAGAAATTTTATCAAAATCGGTTGTGTAGTTTGGGGGTGAAGTCGGTATTTACTTTAAAAAAATATCATTAAGTTATTTATTTCTTTATTTATTTAACCTTTATTGTAAAAAATAGAATTTATACGGCACAATAGGTGGACTTAGTCCTAAAAGCATTATTTAACAGCCGACCTTTGAATTGTTAGAGAAATTTACGTGGGTGTAAAATAATGGGATGAGTAAGAGGAAAAATGGTTTGGTATAATTGAGATAAATAATTATAATTACTACATTATATGAACTGTTGTATACTTACTTACCAAAATAAAAACATTTGTAATAATCTGGGAGAAAATGCTATAACTATATAACTAAACAAAATTAAAATATAAAATACTATACTACTAAAATATATTACTAAAACTACAAATGCAGCAATGTTATAGGTATCTATTTTTTATCAAAACTAGTTGAACAAATTACTAAAGAAACGTATTGTCTACTGACTGAATTTATTTATAAAATATAATCTTTTTCAATAAAAAGAAAGGATAGTAAGATATTCAGTTTATTGTATCGTTTCTCCTTATATTTTAAAGGTTAGAAGAGTAGATGTAAGATATACTTTATCATCATCATATCAGCCACAGGAAGTCCACTGCTAGACATATGCCTCCTAAGATATACTTCAATAATATTATTCAAAGAATTTTCTTTCTATCCTTTTGCTTTTGTGTAAACTAATAGGGTCGATCCAAAAAATCTTCTTTGTTACAAAATAATCCAAAAAACAATAAAAACATGGGAAGTACTGCGAAACAAAACATTCTTAAAACGTTTGAAATAAGGGTTGTATAGATAAGAATACCCTTATCAATGTCCGGCCCTTTATGTGACTTACAATACAATCCTAGATTGCAGTGAACATTTTTCAAACCAGATGCTATTGAGCACTTACCCCCTAGATTGGAGATAAAATGGCAACAACTGATTTTACGTATCGTAATCAGATTCATTTGCAGCTTATCTGCAACTCCTAAGCAAGGCGTAACATTAATAATGATACTTTCGGACCTTTTTCATAATTTAATAAAATATGCGGTTCGTCTTTTATTAATATATTTTTTAAAGTATACTTTTTGAAATCATGTATTTTTGTGGTGATTTCAAAAACAATGTAGGTAGGTATTGTGCACAACAAAAATCTAGTGAGAGATTAGATATGTATAAAAATTAAGGTTAGTGGTTTAGTTAAACTAAGTTTAAAAAAATACTCAACTTACCTAAAAGGGAAAGAAATAAATTCAAAAACTTTTATTTGACTAAGTTAAAAAAGATAACGGAGATGATGTATTGAAAAATAAAACAACAGAATAACAGGTACATTTTTTGTTTATATGTTTGTTATCAAATGTTTATTGAGAAAAAGAAATAACAACATAAAAACTTAACTAAATTAAACTAAGCTATAAAATAAACTTATACTAAATTATGCTAAATTAAAAAAATCTATATCTTTGTTATCTAAGCTATACATCATCAATGTCGTTTAGTTTTGTTTGTTCACGTTATTTTTAGCACAACAGATAGCCTACCTCGAAAAAGTATTTCTGTTGGGATTAGTCCTTTCGGTAGAGTCAGCAATTCTTCGGATTGACTTGTTTAATACAAGCTTTATAGTATGTAAGCTTGTATGTATGTATGAATGTTTGTTCAGGTCAAATTTTGCGACTCAATTTTCAACCAGTTATCTTAAACTGATTTAGCTGAAATTTTGCTTTAATTTTTAAGTCATACAATATTATGAAATCAATGAGATGTTCTGATGATGGACCCAGGAGACATTTAACGGAACTCAGTTATAAAACAACCTTATCGAGTAGGACTCGCTTGATTTATTGTCTTGTTAAGCAGTTTATGGCAGACGATGCTTAGCATCTAATCATGGACACGAAATGTGGTGGATGGAACTCAGAAATGAAACGACGCAACTCCATAGAGTTTGGACTTGTTAAAAAAACATTTACATGCATACACTATGACGTCTTTATCTCTAATGTGGCAGACTAGAGTTTTTTTTTATGAAATTGAATAGGTACACTTTACAATCTTTGGTTTTACATTTCACTCAAAACAAAAACTCCGACCAGCGTAAAAACTGCTTATCATAAAACACCACAATACAAAGCCGCTGTGTGGTTTCCAGCAGAGCAGAATAGGACCACTCCAAGTCTTCCCGTGGATGTCGTAGATGGCGACTTAGGAAATACAAGCTAAACAAAGCTTATAAACATCAATGAGACCTCTCCAACCCGATTGGCCAACGTGGAAAGTAGGCCAAATCCTCGGGTTACTTTGCCAAATATGGCTGTCGTAGTACAGAGGGGGTCGTGCTCCTGCACCGCAGAATAAAAAGACCTGATGATGATGGAATTAATGTAAGAATCTTCTAATTCGCCTTTCCTGTCACTAAAACCCATAAAAGCAGATAGGTAGCGTTCACGTAGTAGTAACTTTTTATTGTCGTTCCAGGCTATTGGAAAAATAGGGGTTTACTGGAAAACGGAGTGAGTGCTTGTGACGTCACTTTTGAGTAAAAATTTGTTTCAAAACGTCATGTAGCGCTAACTTACTGCAAGAGAAATGAAAAAATACGTGTAGGTATTGAGTTTTATTTAAATTTAAATAAATCTACTAGGTACTTAAACTAAAAAAATATACAAATTATGTAGTTCCACTATAATATTACCCTTCGGCAGCGTAAGCAAAGTGCTGAAAACATTGCTACGTTGTATGGCAATGGTCATTTTTGAGTTAGACTGTTACCAGCCCGTTGGTCACGGTATATCTCGAAAAGATGTTTAGAAATAAATTTAAATAAATTATGGACTGGACACTTATAGTTTCGCTATGTCTGTCTGTTGGTCTGTCCGTCCGCTTTATTTGAAGACTATAAGTATAAGAAAGCTGTAATTCGGTATGAGAATGTATATTAATTTTGCAAACAAAATCGTATAAAACATTACAACAATTTTTTTTTATGTAGCTCCCATGAAAGTAGGATCTTTTTCTTGACTAACCCATCTTGTGATGTATCATTAAATAGGTCTTTAAAAAAGGATTGTGAAAACCATTTTTTCATTTATGGACCCGTTCCTGAAATATTTGGTTTTAAAGTTTTGAAATTTTTTGATAGAATCAAGTGAAAGAAATTACAGCTTTAGTATATGTAACGAAGTTTAGAGGAAAAGTATCAGAACTAAGTAGGGTTTACAAATTAAAAAGTTACAGCCGATCAACTTGAAACATGTACTCGGAAAAATAAAATTTCATTCAAATTCAAAAGATAATAAGTTTTTAGACGTTTTAGTGGCATGAATTTAAAATTAGTATTCGCAACTACGGAACCTTACACTAAGCGTGGCCCGACACGCACTTGGCCAATTATGATTTTTAACGTCCAACATTTAAAAAAAATCGACGGGTTGCACTCTGGGAGTGCCGGCAGAAGTGAAAACTTGAATATTAACGTTGTGCATTTTTGATATTTTGGAATGGTTAGGGAATAATTTTGCACGAATTGCTTTAATTATCAGTATAAAATATTTCAAATCTTTTCTGAACCACAGTCTGTCACAAATGTCACAAGCATGACACATTACACACGAACGTAACGTAACATAAACACACACGAACATTCGCGCAAGCGCCCTGCGCCGTCTTACGAATTTTCGATCAGGACACGTGGTCCTGACGCTAGTTTAAGATTTTTTACCCATTCCAAAAAAAGTGCACAACGCCGCTAAAGAAGTTTTCACTTCAATAATTAACGTCGAGCCTAGGATTATTTACAAACATGACACTGAAAGTTCCGTAAAAAATCGTTTTTCGAGTAAACATGAAAATTCTTGTCGTATTTCGCTATTATATTTTTTGGAGGAATGTTCTCAATATTTTAATCGTACTTACTGTAAGAATGTAACTACAAAACATACGTAAAAATGATAGTATCACATCGATAAATCTACTTGAAATTGAACTTTTATTAATATTGAAGTGTTGAATTTAAAAGAGAATTAATCGGTCAAGTTGCCGGCCGATGAAATAAAATTACAATGTATCCTGAACTGGGAGCTGGATTTTATTTCAACGAATCAATTCACAATCTCATTGGGAAGAGAACAAATCGCTTTTAGTATGTCAGTCTTTATCAATTTACTTTTTAAACCCTCGATGGGTGTTACTTGTTTTACGAGTCTTCTTTTGTTTAAAAGCTGATTTGATCGATAAGGTTTTAGCTTTGATTGATGGAAATCGGTTTAGCGGTTTAAATGTTATGGAGGGGTTTACTCTTGAAAGTCTTTTTTAGGGTTCCGTACCCAAAGAGTAAAACCGGAACCCTATTATTAAGACTTCGCTGTCTGTCCGTCTGTCTGTCACCGGACTGCATCTCAAGAACCACGACAGCTAGACAGTAAAAATTTTCACAAATTATGTATTTCTGTTGCCACTATAACAACAAGTACTAAAAACAAAATAAAATAAATATTTAAGGGAGCCCTCCTTAAATAATTATTTTATACAACAAACGCGACTTATTATAATAGATACCTAATGCTAAGGAACCCTTAGTGCGCGAATCCGATTCGCACTTGGCCGGTTATTAATAAATATGATTTTTTCTTTCTTTTAAAAATAGTAGCATCTAACTCAACAAGAAAGTACTACTTAGAACTTGTCAATGAGATAAGAATAAGAACAGAACGTTAATGCATACAGTAAAGATAAGACGAGGAAAGGTTTGGCCACTTTTTTGTGGCTTGATAACATTGTAAAACATCATGTTAGAAAAAATAGAAGCCTAGAGAGGAAAAAGAAGACCAAGAAGATAGTTCATGGATGTAAAAGAAAAGGCAAAAGTCGTGTCATATAGGGAGGCGTTTAGAGGAAATAGGGACATGGAAAATACTGCACCGACAAGAACCTAGTTCTTAAAATTAATGATGAACACTGGTTAAATTTTTCTAGCTGTTAGAGATATCTGACTTAGTGCAAAATCTTAGATTTTGGTCTTACCATAAATCATAGATTCATCAGAAACTTCCGCCACACGCCATTCCTCGTCATTAGCCATAAAAAATCGCCGGGCAATTAATTCGACACTTTTTGGCAATCGTCCACCCATAGTAAAACGTCCAAACGGGATGCCGTAGTATTTTTGTGGCCAGTTTATAAACTCCATATAGATTTCAGCCCCTCGGTATGGCGCTGTCTCGCTCGCACACACTCCGAACAAACACCCCAGTGCGTTTTGAATCTCCTCCTAGTTGAGACGCGTGTCCCATCGAAGCTTGCGATGGAAGATCGCGATTAAAAATTTGAATTTAGAATGTGGTGTTGAATTTTTCTTTTTTTTCGGACAGTGTTGGATTTGAGTAAGGAGTTTTTAATCAGTGTTGAATAATAATATAGTGAATGTATTGACAAATTGTTGATAAATTGTTTAATTAATGATACTTTTAAATATAAAAGTACACAATAGTTATAATTAGGTATATAAGTGGTTGACAGTTTAGTGGTAAAATTTTAATATTCGTGAAGATTGACGGAGCTTAAATTTGGAAAATAAAAGGTAATTAATTGCATTTTTTGCCCTAGTTTAAAGCGTCAGTAACTTAATATTTTAATAATCTATGTATAATGAATGATACTACACTTACTACTCTCTACTACTCTTAATTATAAACGCGTTATGTATGATTTTTGATTTTTTTCTATCATTTGAACGGAAATATTGTAAAATATTTATTTGTCTTTAAAAGCCGCATGTCCATTTTTTAATAATAACGATAAGTCGTAACGATTTAACTTTTTAACACACTAACTTAATGTGATTTTTTTTTATGAATGTATATTTTGCTTATCTGCGTTTATATGATGATAAATTAATTTTACAAAAAATATACAGTAAATAATTGCTGGTATTCGAAATTGATATTATGAATATTACATTTTATATTTAAAATATTTATATTACTGATAGGACTCATTTTGTCGGATAACCCCAACAATATGAATCGATAATAATAAATACGAATAAATCTCAGTTTTGTTATTCTTATGCCACAATTCTTTTAGTGTAAAAGATATAAGAAAATTATAATTATGATGATAGAAAAACCTGGCAAAGTGCAAATCAGACTTGCACACAAAAGGTTCCATACCACTAAAAATTATTATATTGGAGCCCCACTTAAATATTTTATTTATTCTGTTTTTAGTATTTGTCATTATATCGGCAACAAATACATCATCAGTAAAAATTTCAACTGTCTAGCTATCATGGTTCATGAGTCACAGCCTGGTGACTGAAAGACATACGGACAGCGGAGTCTTAGTAATAGGTTCCCATTTTTACCCATCGGGTAGGGAACCCTAAAATGAGATAATTTGTTTATTGCAACATTATTAAAAAGAAACGATTTCCTTTGTAATTTTATTTGACTTAGCACTTCAAAATTCGTAATAATTTATCTTTACTTGAAATTCTTGCCATCGTTAAACAGGGCTTTTAAAGATTAGCAACACTTTTGGTGCACGGCGATATTGAACTTTCCAAATTTGGCTTCCCATACAAATCAGCGTTCAGCCAAGCGCAAATTGTATGGAAAGATGAACTTTCTTTCTAGATTTTCTGTATATTTTTTACTTTTATTCATACTAACGTGAGATGACTTGAACTGTTTTAAAAACAGTCTTATTCACGTAGTAGTGCGTCAATCCGTGTTTAAAACATTTTGTTGTATATATTTAAAAAAAAAAAAAAACTACTTGCGCCAAAAACGTTTAAACCTGTATAATACGGGTACATTGGTATTGACCAAGCGAGAGAAACGAGCAAATCCTCTCTGTTTCAGTTTCTGCAAAAATTCTTTCGTGGTCCAAATTCCGGATGTTCAAATGTTCTTTCTATATAGAATTGCTCAACCGATTCTCGTGAAATTTTGTGAGCAGATTGTGATTATGGCGTTAAAAAAAAACTTGTTTTTATTTCTCAACCAATTCTCGTGAAATTTTCGCAGCTGGTCCGACAATTATGAAGATTTTTTTAATTCAAAAGGGGGAAAATATGGGGTTTAAGTAAAGCTTATTTTGCTCGCACGAAGTTTCCAATTTAATATTAAGTAAACTCGCGAGGTTACAGCTTACAGAGCCACTAGTACCTATATTGTGATTATATCTATATTTAAACTTTGCGCTCTAGTCGGTGAAGTGCTTTCCATACATTTCTTGCTATTAATTTAATACAAATTTATATATTTAAAAAATGTATGTACTGAAACAAATTTTACTCTTGCTTAGTTTATAACCTACGTCAGGCGTTTGCTACGAGCCGCTACGATATTTCGTAGACCTACCTACGATTTGAGGCTTCTCGTAGCTTTTGACTATCTAACGTTTGTAACTTTGATTGAAGCAGTTTTTTGGTGGGAAGTCAAAGGGTTTAGTTGGGGTTTTGGTATTCAGTTAGAATGAAAGAGCATTTTTAACCGACTTTCAAAAAAGATGATTATCAATTCGTCTTGATCTTTTTTTAATGTATGTTCACAGATTATTCGAAGACGCCTGAACCGATTTGGAAATTTATTTTTTGTTTGAAAGTGTATATTTATTAGGTAGTCTTATATAAATATTTAACAAAATCGGTTTGCAGTTTGGGGATGTCGGTGTAAAGTTTTGAAAAATTATACTATCTACATTTATACATACTATCACGTCTTTATTCCTTATGAGGCAGACAGAGTAATTTGGGTCGTGCGACTTTATGTAGAAAGAATCCACTTTTGGCACAGTGGGCGAGAAAATGGAAAGTAATCAATATAGTGATAGGTTGCTAGCCGCAATGATTTACATTTTAGCCCTTTTACGATTGGCTTTTACGATCTGCGCGGCAAGAGAAGCAGATAGTAGATTCTACATTTTTTTCTCTCAGAACAGCGTTTAAGAACTATCTAACTTTATTTAAATTAAAAATATGTAGGGATATAAACTAAACCTGTAACTTGAAGGTAGTCAGTTAATAATTTTTTAAACCTAATAACCAACTTCACACCCAAACTACACAAGGAATTTTAAAAAAGAAATCTTTACGACTATTCCGAAAGTAATAAATAAATTTATAGGGACAAATTACACTGATTGAGCTAGCCCCAAAGTTCGAGACTTGTGACTAACTCAATGATACTATATTTAATATATTTTTTTTTTTAATAGCCATTTATGTCGCATAGTTGGGCAAAGGCCTCCCCTTGTTGTTTCAAAAAAAAAAATACATATTTAGATAAAAATCCAAGAATAATATGTGAACATATTTAAAAAATTGCAACAAATTGAAAACCTCCCCCTTTTTTGAAGTCAGTTAAAAAGCAGTGTTTTGTCACGGTTCGTTAGTGAAGGTAGAATTACTGCTTCGCCTCGCAGACTAAACCAACCTTAGCTTACCTTTAAGACTTGACCCACTTCTCGATTCTCAGATGAAACATTATCTTTACTTGTATAAAACTTTGGTATCTAGATAACAATATGGAAAACTTCATACTCTCTCATCATGGTCTTTTAAGAATCCCCTTACCCTAGTCTTTCCCAAACAAACGTAGTCTACGTTTCATTTTTAAGCCACATGTCATTTTGGTATTTTTTTTGTTATATTAGTTGTAATTAGACATGTTTTGCAAATAAATTATCTTTATATTTAAAGAAATTGCAATTATCTAGGGCTGTAAAATTATGAACAGGAAAGAAAATATAAGGATGTAGAAGTTCCCCATACTGGTGGTCAGAAATGATATAACACACTATATTCTAAGTTCATATTGTAACTGTGAATACCAGTTATATACCTAGATATAAGCAATATCTTGCAAATTACAAAATTTTGCTGAAATCTGGTATGTCGTTTCGAAATAAAACGTAAACTACGTTTTTATGGAAAAGTGTAATTTGGCCTAGGATAAGGGGGCTCTTAAGTCTCCACTGCAGGAGCACGACCCTCTCTGTATTACCAAAGCCATACGTGAACAGTGCAGCCTAAGGATTTGGCCTACACTTTCTGCGCTGGCCAGACGAATTGAAGAGGTCACGTGATGTTTATAAGCTTTGTTTAGCTTGTATTCCCTAAGTAACCTTCCATGACAACCGTGGAAAGTCTTGGAGTTGTCCTATTCTACGTGGCCCAGCAGGAGAGCGCATTACTAGCACTATCGCAAGTAAAGCGACACCAGGCGTGATCCGCCCCTTGATGGGTGACCACAAGTGACATAAAATTTTCTGAAGTTTTTCCATGCTTCGGAAGGTATAAGCCCTTGGCTGTGTTCACTGTATGGCAGTCGTCAAGCTTTATCAGATGCTTTGAAGAAGTCTAAATAATCTGACACCAATTTTGGCCACTTACACGCACGAAAAACCAACAAAATCTATAAAAAGTAATTGATAAACATAGTTTCTTATCGTTTCCCGCGCAAAGGTGCCCAAAATGCTGGAAGCATTTTCACGCTGGATCGCAATGGCCATCCTTTGCAAGAAAAACGACCCTGAGCAAGAGTCACCAGTCTTCTCCGCATCTGAAATTTATACTAAACAAAGCAATGACCTAATTCTTATTACAGAGCTTCAACAAAAGTCCTTAAAAGCAAATTACAGATCCTAAAATAATTAAGGAAGCGATTAAAGGCACTTAAACTTGACTGCCTTAATCTAAAACACGAGTTGATTGTCATTTTGTCACGGACATATTTAAGCCAACTGCAATTTGGAAGTTTCACTTCTAACTTCGTTTTTAATTTGTAATGAACATTATACAAAAGTTTTATGAAGAAAAGCAAATATTTCAGAAACGGATCCCTAAATAAAAAAATTGTGTTCACAAGCACAATTTAGGTTAGCCAGGAAAAAAAAATTACTCCCACTTTATTGTATGGGAGTAGACATTAAAAAATTAAAGTTTTTGTTTTACCACTTTTTTGCCAAAATTAATAAACGTACTCATACCAAATTACATTTCTCTATTACTTACAGTCTCTGAGTAAAACTGCGGACGGACAGACAGACAGACATGACGAAACTATAAGGCGATTAACACACTGCGCCCCGTTGCGTAGTGCGGGGCTGCCATACGAAAACGACGCGCGTAGACGCGGTGTCAGTGTGTTGGACTGTGAGTGTTTTCTATACAAACGGAGATACTTCTAAGCAACGTCAGAACACGCATTCACGCGCTACGCTGCGTAGTGCGGTGCAATGTGAGAATCGCCTAAGGGTTCCTTGTTTATTACGGAAAAATCAATAGTTACTTTATGTTACAGAATTAATTAAAGCATTACATACAGAACGGAATCTCTCGAGGACCCGCACAATATACGTCTCCGTTCCCCGTCCCCGCACCTCTCCCCCGTTCTCGCTCCATTCCCCGTCCGAGGGAGGTGCGGGACCTCTCCCCCGTTCTCGCCGTGCAGAGGGGGCTCCGTTCTGTATGTAATACTTTGAGTTAATACTTTTATTAATCCTGTGGTATTGTTTCGAATTAATTTCCTCTACCCAAATGTGGGCTGGAAAAATGGCATTAATATCAATAAATTCGCCTTTGTGCCTTTATTTTTTCTTGTTGTTTTGTAATTTTGGTGTGTATATTACATACAGTCCAATAAAGTTAATTTGTATTAAATGTAGATAAAATTGAATGAAATGTAAATGTTCTGATATTTATGACGACCTCCGTGGCGTAGTGGTCACCATGCTAGTCCGCCACCCAGAGGTCCCGGGTTCGATTCCCGGTCAGGGCAAGTTGGAAAATGGCCTTTTTCAAATTGTCCTGGGTCTTGGATGTTTATCTATATATGTATTTGTTATAAAATATAGTGTCGTTGAGTTAGTATCCCATAACACAAGTCTCGAACTTACTTTGGGGCTAACTCAATCAGTGTAATTTGTCCCTATATAGTTATTTATTTATTATTTATATATAGCATATATAGTAGGTATATAATATAATTTTATATTATTTAGTAATATTTTAGAATGTACATATGTACCTACCTATATTGTATTGCTTTTTTGTGCCGCATAGTTTTCTCTGTTTATCCCTATGGTTGACTGGGAGAAAATGCTTTTAGCATTAAGTCCGCCATTTGTTAAAAGTATATTTGTACTTTGGAACAATTAAGTTTGATAAAATAAAATAAAATAAATAAAAAATGGCATTTTTATCTATTATTATTTCGTATTAAGTACTATATTTTTAATGAATTACTTGATAAAAATCTAGTTATTACAAAAAGATCTGTCTCAAAAAAAAAGTGAATTTTGCTGAGAATATTCTAGATCAATTTGTTTATCAAACTGGAAATACGATAGCAAAATTGATACATCTGCTTAGATCCCAACATAACGTAGTTACACCTGGTATGTACATGTCGAACTTTGAACCCTATTTTAGTCAACGGTTATACAAAAGTACTTTGATCAACCCTCAAACCGCTTTTATGTTTTTCGCTGTAAAAGGTAAAAATAACAATTGTTTCTTCTGTCTTTATTTTCGTAAAAGGCAACAGCATAAAAACGAGCACAGCTTTTTGTTAAAAGGATAACTATCGCGAATGTTGACTGCTTGCCAAACTACGTCGTAGGCAGTTGTTTCCACTTTGGATTTCTATCACAACAGAATTTTGTTTTTACATTTGAAAGCTTTTTATGGAATGTGTTAGTTTTTTTTAGAATGTCACTTCTTTACGTAAACGCCTTTCATAACTATATGACATCATAAAGCGTGAAATGCTTTTTAGCAGACTTCAAAAAAGGTTAGCATTTGGTCGGAAGTTTTTGTTTTTTTTAGTGTGTTCCGATTACTAAAAGATACCTGGACTAATTTGGAAAAAATTTTTGTCCCATAGAAATTTTATCAAATCGGTTGTGTAGGTTGGTATTGAAGTCGGTATTTAGTTGTTAAAAAATAGAGCATAAATTATTGTTAAGTTGAAAATATTCATAAAGAAATCTTTAACGGATTTTCTTTGACATTCTACTCTGATTGTAACGAATTTTGAAAATGTTGTGACTAATTTTAGAAATACTAGGCCTCATATTTATAAAAAAATTCAAACGATTTTAGTCAGAATATTTTAGTCGCTATCACTATTTTCAATACTTTTTTGATATTGCAAGAGCAAGATAAAACATGTTTTAGCTAAAAAAAATTAAGCAAAAGTTTATTTATTTTAATTAGGTTTTAATGTTTTATACAATTTAACGAACATTGGACTTTATTTACATCTATCTAAACATCCGTCAAATTTACTCCTACTTCTTTTAAAATAACTTATTATCATCTCAATGTATCACAGATTGATTGAAACAGATCTTCACTTGAGATTTATGTCTGCCTACTATAATTTAAAATAATTGTTTATTTAATCTCACATAGGTGTTGATGAGGAAAAATAAGACAAGGAAATAATAAAATTGGATCAGTATGATAAGGAAAAAAGCAATGTGTATTTTGAGAAAAAATATTATTTTTTAAATATTTTTTTGATTAATGTTCTTAATTACATAATCTGATTCATTAAAAGAAAAGTATTTAATAATAACAAAATAAATAAACTTAAAAGACTTCAAACAGAACGTTTGATCTTTCGTGTGTAAAACGAAAAGAACAGGACGTAATTAAAATACGCAAGGAAATTTACAAGAAAAGAACTTTCAAGAAAATATTTTAAATGATATACAAGGATTTTAGGAATCAAAGTAAAAACTCTTACTTTTTTGTGTCTATTGTTTGATTTTTTTAGTGGTGCTAAATCTAATTTAACATAAGTATGGCACCAATTGCATAATAAAGATTCCATGATTATTTACAAAATTTAAATTATGACCACCAATATTTTTTTAATAAACAACTAAAAGCCATAAAAACATCAATTTATATGAAAAATTTAATGTCATTGATCAAGTTAACAATTAGCAGGCGCAAGGTTTTCAAGAAGCCGATGGCATTTTTACGTTTTTGATCAAAATGGACCCCCCAACTCTTGTCCCCAGAGACATCGAACTTAGATCTCCTTGAAAAGTGACGGTTTTCCGCACCGCAGGGTCCCAGGGTAGTAATATAAGTATTGCCCGGGCCCTAAGTTGAAAAAAAAACAATTTATATGAATTACTAGCCGAAGCCCACGAGTACGTTGGCGTTGACTTTATGTCTCTGCAAAATGCTCATCAGGCTGATCAACTTTTACTAAGGCGTCATTTTTATTTATATTTCTTATAGTTAAGCTGGACCATAGCAGTTCTGCATCAGGTGTTCTATTTTCCAAAATCATTTATACCCTATATGTTGCCCAGGCTTAACAGCCATAAAACAAAAAAATTCATTCGAATCCGTCCCGTATTTCCGGAGATTAGCGTGTACAAACAGAGAAACAGACAGACTTTTTTTAAAATTCTTACTCTACGTACAACGTCCCCATCGCCCCCAATTTTTTTATTTATTGGAAATATATTTAATGTACCGACACACTCTTTTACTGTTTTATTATATGATAACGCAATAGCCATTATACTTAATTATAATTTTTATTTTTAATTCATTTTAATTTTAATAAAAAAAATATACAATAGGCATGACGAGTGGAAAAATAGTTTTGGCTTATCGGTTAGATTATTAAAAGATATTGAACGCGTATTTGTTTTCTTTTTTCTAAGAAACAAAGAATGAAAAAGATACAGCGCATTTAAATTTGTCTCGACGTCACGTACGGGTACGATTTTTACTTAGCGGTTACGTCGTAAGTCAACCACTCTGGAACTTTGATGCGCCGTATCTTTGTGAATTTTTGCTTATTTTACTAAAAGACGGAGTAATTACAATCATACTTTTCAGCCCTGTCGTCACTTCTAACATAATAATAAAACCGCCATTAAATTATTGAAGCTACAGTTTTTTGCATTATACTCTATATCGTTTTTTGTCACAAAAAATAAGCGGCCAAGTGCGAGTCGGACTCACCCATGAAGGGTTCCGTAGCAGCAAGTAACATAAAATAAGTCTTGTAGTAAGCTTTTTATTTTTATATTTGAGTTGATTGAATGAAAGGTAATTTGCGGTTTACGATTTATGACGTATTAAAAAAAAACTACCTACTAGATCTCGTTCAAACCAATTTTCGCTGGTAGTTTGCATGGTACTGAACATCATATTTTTTTTAGTCTTATCTATTTCTTATTTTAGAAGTTACGGGGGGGGGGAGAGTCACATAATTTTCCACTTTGTAAGTGTCTCTCGCGCAAACTATTCAGTTTAGAAAAAAATGATATTAGAAACCTCAATATTATTTTTAAAGACCTATCCATAGATACCCCACACGTATGGGTTTGATGAAAATCAAATTTTTAAGTTTCAGTTCTAAGTATGGGGAACCCCCAAAAATGATGTTTTTTTTCTATTTTTGTATGAAAATCTTAATGCGGTTCTTAGAATACATTTGCTTACCAAGTTTTAACAGTATAGTTCTTATAGTTCCGGAAAAAAGTTGCTGTGACATATGGACGGACAGACAGACGAATCTATAAGGGTTCCGTTTTTTGCCATTTGGCTACGGAACCCTAAAAAGTAATTGAAACATTCCTTTCCATTTCTCTCTCCACTCTTTTACAAATGCAAACGTTATTGGTTGATAAATATCACCATCCCGAGTTTCGAGCAAACATTTTTATACGTTCTCATTTCAATGGGAAATTTCTAAGTCAACAGCTCCCAAAGTACTATCAAAGGGATATTATTTCGATGGTTATTGCGCCTTTGTAATTGTATAGTTATTTGACGAGTGACTTTGTATAGTTCAAGTTGTTTATAGTTTTGCAAGTTGAGTTTTTTATAGAAATTTTAAGACAAAAAGAATTTCATTATATTTACAAACTCCAAGGCGTATTGGTTAAGACTTTACATGAATATAATACTTATTATGCAGTAGTCTCTTTTAGTTAGTACCTCGAACAAAAAAATCATGATCAGACCCCATTCGTTTAGAAGCTACGATGAAATAGACAGATACATAGACACTTAGTCACATAGATACAAAAACACACGGATCCATGGCCACACTAACGGACACATCAAACTTTTACCCTTAAGAGGCTTGTGTAGTGGGATCATCCTCACTAGTTCCATCGGCAAATAGTCCCATGGAACAAGTGAGAATTTTTTCTCAGTAGTCCCATTGGTTTTGATAATGGAACATGTGAAACAAAACTTAATCAGACTTGTCTCACTAGTTCCATCGTTACTTGTCCCATGGAAAGTGCCGATACGCGGCGCAAGTTGCAAAAATGATATCTGTTTCACGTCGCTCTACCTCCCGACTTCTATTGTGCGATAGAGAAAGTTGCAAGTCCTAAAGGCGATTGCCTTTTTTTCCTTCTAAAATAATGTTTCGGGCGATAACGTTTCCACCCTACTAAACTTTAACTAAATGAGGCAATTTTATTGTCATTCGTTTTTATAATTTAAGTAATTCAGTTTAGTTTAACTTAAATACATTAAAACGCTCGAGGTTATATTTTTAATAAAAAATGTGTATATTGTAATACTAATAACTTTTGTCGTAACCAATACTTCTTTAAAATAAAGAACTACGGACTATATATACTATCTAACTATCTAATATGTCAACAATATAGTAATAAAATATAAAAATAGGCCTATATTTAAGAAAGGCGTGGAGGAGCGTTACAGCCTTTTGTGTGTAAATTTACAGCTACACAATCCTCTTAATACTTCCGCAAATTTAGAATGATAAGAAAGAAGAAACGAGAAAATGCATCAAGGAAACTACCGTATTTACATAACTGAAAGCAAAATGAAGGCTCATTTTAGGATGCACATTTTTGCATCGAAAATTGTAATACACTTCAACGGGTATTCGATTTAAATATTTTGCATTTTACTAGCTTGAGAGCTTTAGCCAAGAAAGGTTTATCGACGAAATACCTAAGTTTATTCTACGAATACACAAATAAAGATACTTTGAAACGTGTTTAACTTTTATGATAGACTAGGTTTACAAAACATTATCACATTTAACATTATTATACAGCAACAGTTGTATTAAAAATACCACTTTAAGTCTTTCTGTGGATTTTAAATAAGCAAACTTTTTTAAATTTATAACATTTTATTTACCTATGTATTATGTAAGAAAAGTTGCTGATATATTTGTAGTCTTTTCTTGCTCCCAAACAAATTGTATCAAAGTTTTACTCAACGCTAATGGACCGAGAGCTGGAAGACATTTTTAGTAGGTGTTTGAGACAAGCTGTAAACTTGTCTTATACTTCTGTTATAATATCTAAATCAGAACTACAGACCAAGCTGGCGAGTAGCAGGATAATTATAAATAAATAAATAATAATATATAAAGAAAACCAGGTCCGATCCGTTCATGTAATGTTGGGTAGCTTGTATAGATTCTATTTATCGGTTTCTCCCAACCCTGAAACAGCAAAAAAACTGCAGCTTTATTAATTTTTTTGCGATATCTAACCTACATACGCATTGTATATTTTATACGGACAAATCAAACAGACTGATCTAGCCCCAAAGTAAGTTCAAAACTTGTGTTATGGAATAATAACTCAATGCTACTTTATTTCATAAAAATACATACAGGTCTATGTAAAGATAAAAATCCAAGACCCAAATCAATACAAAAAAGATAATATTCCATCTTGACCTGACCGGAGATCGAACCCTGGGCCTCCGGTCTGACAGCGTGGCATGCTGACCATTAGGCGACAAAGGTCGTCAATTATAGGAGAAATAAGTAATTCAAAAAATTTAAGGAATTCAAAGAAAACAATTTTAGTTATTTATTTTGGTTTTTTGCACATGCATTTTCTTGAGGGTAAAAGCCTCCTCCATCTTTTTCCACTTTTCTCTATTCTTAGCCTAGATGCTTCTAATACCTACCCTAAAATACCAGCTCTCGGAATCTTCTTCTTCTTATCGTGTGTGTTAGTGACTAACACTAGTGTCAGAGTTTTTAAACCGCCTTAAAAGCCTCTTACATGGTTTTTAAGTAACGACCAATGTCAAACACAGTGACCGGGACCGACGGCTTAACATGCCCTCCGAAGCACGGATCATCTTACTTATCAAACAATCAGGTGATCAGCCCACAATGTCCTAACCAAACTAGGACAACAACACAAAGTCGATACCCCCGCCGGGAATCGAACCCGTGACCTCCGGGTATAAGCCGAACGCTCTAACCACTACACGACGGAGGCAGTAGCTCTCGGAATATATACGATGCTGTCATAAACAGCCTCTTCAATATCAATATCTCCTGCTTATAAAAGACAAAGCAATTGCATCGAGCCCAAAACTCCATCTATCATTTATCGGGGCTTGAAATAAATTCGCAGTGAACAATTTTTGCCGAACTACTGACATGAAATATAAACACATGTGTGAACATTTTTGTTTTATTACAATAAGTTTATTTGCCAGAAAAATTAAAAAGTTAATTTTTTATAAAAGCTTTTATTGTGAGGCCAAAGTACATATTAAGACAAATGAAATAAGCCCAAACTTGATGGAGTTACGTCGTTTTATTACTGAGTTCCATCGACCACCTTCCGTCTCCGTGATCAGATTCTAGGCATCGTCTACTATAAAGTGCTCGTCAAGACGAATCAAACAAGTCCTGCTCAATGAGGTTTGAGCCACTGAACCAATTTAAATCAAACATAACTAAGAAACACTGCAAGAAAATTTGCTTCTACGTAAAAAAAACGCATCGATATTGGTCCATTCCGTAGAGAGTTATGATGCCACAAACAGACAGACAGACATTGGCGACAAACTAATAATAATACCCCTCTTTTTGTCCGTTTAGAAAGCAGACTAACTTTAACACCTGATCTTTCCATGCTGTTCTGGAAAAAAAAGAAAAACTTAAAAGCTTTCTCTTGTCGCACAGATCGTAAAAGCCGAACGTGGAAATGGGCGAAAAAAAGACATCACTGTATTTATATATGTCGCAGTTAAAATCCGTTTTTAGATAGAACGCGTTTTCCCTAGTTATAACTAGTTTTTACTAAATTCTTTGTCAAAACTAAAAGTACCTAGTCAAAACTAGAATTCACCACTGATATATTTAATTTTCAGATAAAACTAGTTGCCACTCTGAACTTTAATTGAAACTAGCACTAGAGAATGCCTAAATAATATGTTTAATCAATAATAAAGTTTTCAATCAGTAAGTTACCGTGAATGGGAACGTAAATAAACGCACAAAGGTAACTATTTCGGTAAATGAGAAATAGAGCGTCAAGTCTGGGAGGTTATGTTCACAAATTTTGGTTTGTGGGTGTCACTTTTGGCTGTTCATGTAGAACAGCCAAAAGCGGCAGTTTTTCGCAAATGTGCGTAGAAAAGCTTCACGTTCTCACTTTAAACTGTAAAGTTCATAAAATAGTTTGAAGGGTTATCTAGGGCATACTGAAGACATCTGAAGACTTTGGGATATCTCCGCTTTCTTTATAATAATTTTCAATGGGGCAGCATTGGACCAGTAAGAATTAATGTATCCCCTTAATACATTTGTAATCTAGCTCCAAGCATCTTATTTTACAGTTGGAGTTAAAGCGTTTATGGTAGATATAAAATGGGATCTGATCTATTCATACGTTTTAATAACCGCGTTAAGCTTTTCTAAAAATTCCAATGTCCAGGGATTTTAAATTTTTCTAAACTATAAACCGACTTTAACATCAAACTAGATAACTGATTTTGTTAAAGTTAGAAGTATGTAAAAGATGGCGACGAATTGATAACCTCCTCCTTTTTCGCAAGTCGGTTAAAAGTTACTTGTGTTTGGTTTAAATATAAAAAAATATATATCTTTTTGACATGCGCTAAGTAATCTTATACCTTTAAACGAGCAATTCTTGTATATTTATTTAAATTGAATTTCTGTGATCTCGAAGCGATTTCGCTGAAAATTGGTATATGGGGGTTTTCGGGAATAAACAATCGATCTAGATTAGTCTTATGTTTGGTAAAACGCGTGTTTTCGAGTTTTCATGCGTTTTTCTTTCCACGCAGAACATGTACGCTAATTTCGCCGCGGGGCGGCCGCTATCTGTTTGGCTCAGCGGTTAAGAATGCGGACCGCTAGAAAGAGTGTTACGGGTTCGAATCCTACTCGGTGACTTACTTTTGTTTTTTTTATGTTCAAGTTTATATATAATTTTTTATTATGTATTGTTTTTAGACAAGTTTATAAAATTTTGTTAATGTTTGAGATGTAACCGAGCAAAGCTCGGTCGCCCAGGTACCGTTACCCAGGTAAAGTAAAAATTTAAAAATATACTACGAAAGACATGTCGAACGGATAAAATATTTTTGGTCCATCGGTTAGATTATTGAAAAATATTATACTTATTCACGTGTAAAAGTGCCTAGGTCTTATTACTGAATAAACATTTCAGTTTTAGAGTTTTTCAGTTCTCTCATGAAATCTGTTATAGTTTCCGATTGAAACTCTGTTCAAACCGCTATCTAGTTCAGAGCATTCTAGTTTCCAATCTACCTCAACTTACTCGGTACAGATACAATTCATTTGACCCAGTACATTCAGTATTGATTTAGTCTGTACCTGGAAAGTCTGCTGTATTTATAAATTTAATTAAATGTGTTAGTGGTCAACATAAGTGGCTAATGAATATATATTTATTATACAAGCATTTGGTGTTATATTCATGCACAACACAATCCTACTACAGACAGAAATAATCATGGCCCAGTATACATTATTTGATGCGACACTTTATTATTAAACCCTGACGAAAAATAAGTATGTTATGTTATGTTATAAGTTTAACATGTTTGTATGTCTGTGTATGTCTAAACGAATGGGCCGATTTTGATATTTCTAGAGCCTTTGAGTAAATTAGGCTGATTGAGCTAGTCCCAAAGTAAGTTCGAGACTTATTTTATGGGATACTAACTTAACGATATATTTAATAACAAATCCATATATAGATAAACATCCAAGACCCAGGCCAATTTAAAAAAGGCCATTTTCCTACTTGCCCTGACCGGGGATAGACGCTGAAACCTCTGGATGGCGGACTAGCATGGTTACCACTACGCCACGAAGTCTAGCAGTCAATGTATTTCAGTATGTTTAAAGAAATCTATAAACATTTTATTTAACGTATTATTTTGCATGTGATACTTAAGATTATCTAAAAAAGACAATAATTATAAGTGAGCCATATTTTAACAGTAAGTAACATTATTTCACACGTTCAAGCAACTATACCCATTTCTTAATTTCGTTTTCTCTCAAAACCATCCAAGTAAGTACCTTTTTGTTTGAAATTCAACAAATAGATTTCTAGATTCTATAATTCTACAATTCTAGATACTAAAACTTGATCTTGCCTATTCAAATTAATTTGAGTTTAATCTGAGATAAGCTTAGTGCGTTTAACGCGAGATTTAATTAAAGTAGATTAATTTAGATTAAGAGGCTAGGTGTTACTGACAGTTAATGCTTGTTATCTTGCTTTAATAAATATATTTTAAAATCTGTATAAATAAATGTTTTATTTACAAAAAGATTTCCAGATAAGTCCAAGGGCAGGGCACCCACCTACAAAGTGGTCAGATGACCTGACCAGGGTCGCTGGAAAACGCTGGATGCGGGCCGCTCTTGATCGGTGATTTCGGGAATCTTTGGGTGAGGCCTATGTCTGAAATTATGTTGATAAGTCAAAGAAAAGAAATTAGGACCTTATTCATAGGCCATTAATTGTGATTATTTATTTAATCTTTATTGTTCATCAAATAAAAACTGTACAGAACAATAGGCGCCACTTAACGCTAGAAGCGTTGTCTACCAGTCAACCTTTGGGTTATGCAGATAGTCTCAATGTGGGTAAGCTTTGCAAGATAAAAATAGTACATAAAAAATAAAGAAGTAAACGATACATATAATGATATATATTTTCCATATACATATACATATACACACACATACATATTTAAATAATATATAAATACATACATAAATACATCAACTATACACATACACATATATAAATAAATAATTAAATAAGTGCAGCAATTTTTAAATCTACTGTTATAGATCGGCCAAGAAGTGTTTAAACACCAGTGCGACTAGGAGCGGTTCGAATGGTCTCAGGAAGCGCGTTCTTAGGTTTTTACGGAATGTTGTTCAGTATCATTGATTGAACTTATCCATGTAGTATCATGTCTTCACCTTTAACGAGATAGACAGATCTTAAGGTCGCAAGAACCAAAGGCCATGACGACACCTGTGGCCTAGTGGTTATCATGCCAGGCAATCACACTGGAGGACACAGGTTCGATCTTCGGTCAGGTCAAAAGGAAAATGACCTTTTTTGATTGGCCTGTATCTTGGATGTTTTTAATTTAAATATGTTACAAAATATAGTATCGTTGAGTTTATATCCCATAATACAATCTCGAACTTATATTTATTATAATTTATTTCTGATTAATGTTATGGTTGGCGAAAATATTGAAATACTTAGCGATTGAATTTTGTTGACAAACAAGCCCCGACGAATTAATTGATTGATGACTACAAGTATTGACTAATATCTTGAGTTCCTCCGTGCTGCCAAGGCACGTGAAGCTTTTGGTCCCGGCCGTCATCTTAAGATGTGAGTTGTTAAGCTATGTCAGATGCCTTAAGGCAGCTTGAGGAATCCCAAAAAAGAGTACAGGCCACTTACAAACACAAACAACTGCAGGCTATCAGTCCTCTTAAGTTCTCAGTCGTCAAGCTATGTCAGATGCTTTTAGGTAACTTGAGAAATCTAAAACCAGAGTATAGTCCACTTACTTACACACACAAACAACGACAGGCTATGAATCCTCTTAAGGTATCAGTCGTCAAAGCTATGTCAGATGCCTTTAGGTAGCTTGAGAAATCTAAAACCGGAGTATAGACCTCTTAAACCCAAATAACTGCAGGCTACGTATCGTCTTAAGACGTCAGAAGTCAAGCTATGTCAGATGCCTTTATGTAGCTAAAGAAATCTAAAACCAGAGTATGGAAACAGAATAAATACTAGTTCTTACGTACAAAAGTTTCACTCAGTTAAGTAATTCAAAGAAATATCTACTCAATGTCGTTAGCGATATGGTTAAATTTAGCTCGCGTCAGAACTTGGCAACTTTTCGTTTAGATACCTAAAAGTGCATTGCAAGCCAATTTCATTCTTATTACTCTACACATACGATTCATGTCACTGAATTTACCACTCACGAGTGGTCGCCGCGCGCATAGTAATAAAGTAGGTATATTTTCGATACCTAAACAAGGAGTGACACAGGCCTGGTATAGGCCACTTGCACACAAAAACAAGATGTCAGTTATCAAGCTATGTCAGATGCCTTTAGGTAACTTAAAAATACTAACAACAGAGAACAGGTCACTTACACACAAAAACTACTGCAAGCTATGGATCCTCGTCGTCAAGCTATGTCAGATGCCTTGAGGTAGCTTGAGAAATCTAAAACCAGAATATAGGCGACTTACACACACAAACAACTGCAAGCTATAAATCCTCTTAAGATGTCAGTCGTCAAGCTATGTCAGATGCCTTTAGGTAACTTAAAAATACTAACAACAGAGAGTTTAGATTGTAATAAAGTAGATATATTTTCGATACCTAAACAGAGAGTGACACAGGCCTGGTATAGGCCACTTGCGCACAAAAACAAGATGTCAGTTATCAAGCTATGTCAGATGCCTTTAGGTAACTTAAAAATACTAACAACAGAGAACAGGTCACTTACACACAAAAACAACTGCAAGCTATGGATCCTCGTCGTCAAGCTATGTCAGATGCCTTAAGGTAGCTTGAGAAATCTAAAACCAGAGTATAGGCGACTTACACACACAAACAACTGCAAGCTATGAATCCTCGTCGTCAAGCTATGTCAGATGCCTTTAGTTAGCTTGAGAATTCTAAAACCAGAGTATAGGCCACTTACACACAAACAACTGCAGGCTATGAATCCTAGCGTAATTGCCGCTTTATCTCCCACTACAGTTGTTGAGAAAGGAACTAACCCATATTTTAAAAGTTTTCAAGCCATAACTCCGTAGGTAACCGCTAGAGAGATATCTCTTGAAGAATACACACGACGAAGTGCGGAGTAACGGATAAAGTTTTAGTGGCAAATAAAGTGTTCTTTGTTGCAAACGGGATTTTTGTTATGTTTCTAGGTTAACATTTTAGACACTGTCAATGACTAGATTCACATGTTTATACGTATTAGAGAATTTAATAATTATGTAATATTCAAATTATATTATAATCTTAAATATAACAGATATTTAAGTTTAAGCAAAATAATGAGCTATTAATCGACACTCGACCTAGTCTCTAAATCTAAATTAATCTACTTCAATATATCTCGCGTTAAACACACTAAGCTTTTCTTGATTAATTTAGAACTAAATTTAATTTGAGTAGACAAGATCAAGTATCTAAAATCTAAAAATCTATTTATGAAGTTTCAAAAATGTTTAAGTAAAGTGGTGCTGACCCCCGCGCCGAGTCGCCTGGTGCAACGCAAATCCCTTGCAATACAGCGGGGGAATGCTGCTAGTATAATGGGCACCTTTGCACCAGGTGATTCCGGGCGGACTTTTTGAGTGACAAATATTTTTTTCGTACCACTTGCTCAAAAAAGTCACATTCTATGGCACAAAAAACGAACATAACAATAGTCATTTTCAATCTGTTAGAAACAGGGAAAGAAAAATGTACTGAATTTCATTCAGCCTCTAGACCAAGAATGAAAACAGGGAAAGAAAATTGTACTGAATTTCGTTCATCCTCTAGGGGGAGAATGTGGTTTAAGTTGGGAATACTCACCGAAATTTATACTGAACTGAAATCAATTCTATATTGTAAAGCGTAAAAAAATAACGATTTTGAATCGACAACACGTATCCGCAAAATCCACAAAACCACCTTAATTTAATAAAATAAACAACTAAATCAAGTCATGTTATTGTTTGTTTTTTTTTTTATAATAAATGTACGGCTCTGGATACTGGTCCTTTAGACCTGGTCCTTGGCCCGTCTTCATTTATCTCTTCTTTATTCCTGATCCTAACCCTAACTGCACAACACAATCGAAGGTTGGTATTAGTCTTTTGATTGCTTCAAGGGAGCTTCTGGCGACAAATCTATACGAGTCCACTGGTTTTCATAGCCGATTGAGTGGTGGACGGCGCCCAAAGACATCCACCGCAGTCCGCAAATAAATATTACTACAGCCGCACTATGACTGTCCACTTTAAACATTTTACATAAGTATTATCCGTGCGAATAAGCATTTATAACACCAAACTACATCAATTTCATATTATAAAGTACACAAGTAAAAATTTATAGCAAACTTCAACTGAACCCCTTGACTTCCCGCCAAAAACTCCCGTTAGCCCGTTACCTATTGTTTGTTTACACCAGTTGTTTAGTTTTCCAAAAAGAAAAAGCAAAGGGCTAATTTTTCTGCGTACCTATATTTATTTACAATTAATTAATTAATAAATGCTTATCTCTTGTTTGTCTTTATTTTTTTCGCAAATGGTACGAAAAGTAGAGTATTTTCCTCGGTGATAAAGCTGTCTTCGTCTTGGGTGAACTTAAATCCGTCGCTACACTCAGGACTCGTCCTAAATCCCTCGCTTCGCTTGTGATTTTAGTATTTAACTCCCTCGCTTCGCTCGGGAGTAAACCTCGAGTCCTTCGTTGCGCTCACGATTTAAGTCGTCACCCGCGACAGAAGACACTGCTTTATCCCCTTGGTTAATAATCTACTATTACTTTATTTTTATACTATTTAATAAAAAATAAATAATAGTAGATTTAACACGTTGAACGCCATGTCGGACACCATGTGGTCGACAGCATACTTTCCCCTGGGGCCGTACCAAAAAATAAAGAACGTCCAAAAATTGATAGGGATTTTTTTTTAAAATATCGATAAGAAATAACCTAAAAATAATGGGCAACTTATAGAACAGATACGTTATGCATTATTTTCTGAGATGTTAAATGGCAGACACCAGTGTCCGTCACGGCCTGCTAGAACGTCCAACCGTATTTCCTTGCGCGGGCGCCGCGCGGGTCCTACTGTCGGCTCCCCCTGCACTATGCCGCGCCGCCCTCACCTGCGAGCCCCAGCGAGCAAGACGCGCTTCACTCGTTTATTTGCCTTTGCGTTTGCATAGGAGAAGTTCGTGGTGTTATTGAAAATTAGGGTTCCTTTGGAGTTACTCCGCCATGACAACAATATCGTCGGCAAATCGAAGATGAGTGATACACTGAGAAAAAAATACTGTTGAATTAACAATAAAACTTTAATCCCTGAGAGCCGTCCATAGTGAATTGTTACCATATAAAAGTTTTTATTGCCAAATGAAATCGATAATTGGGTTGATTCGGCAACAATAATACATCGCTGAAGAAGCAAGTGTAATCTTGTCATATCAAATACTCGTATTTGTTTCTCTAACAATTGAACTTTGTTCCCATACATATTCCCGTTTGTTCCAATACCTATATCATTTTGTCCCCTTACCCATTCCGGCTTTGTTTCCCCAGTAATCTGACTTTGTTAACGTAACCATTCCCCATTTTGCCTCCCTAAAAATGTAACTTTGTGCCTGTAGCTGTCTTCTTTTTGCTGCCACAGCAATTTAACCAACCCCTTTTATGACCGTTCTTAAATCTGGCCACATTTGTAAATTATCTTTTCTTTCTTTTGAAATCGTTGCCATAAGCAATACAAAAGAAAGTTGTGTTTTTTGCTGTAATCAATATCATGGGTAAGGGTTTTCATTGGTGCCATTAACAATAATATCCTTTAAGCATTTTTAAGGAATGTCAAAGGCACCAATTCACCTTTTATATTAATTGCAGTTGTATTACACATCATATTTTTGTAGTACTTATTTATGTCAACAAATGTAAAAGAAAGAAAAGATAATTTACAACTAGTGACCAGATTCAAGAACGGACATGAAAACGGTTGGGTAAATCACATTTAAAAAATAGCAAAAGAAAAATAGGAAGAGCTTAAAAATAAAATAGGTTAAAATCTCAAAACTTACATTTTGTAGCAAAAAAAGGGTATTATGTTCAAAAAGGATCGCAAAACAATTATATAACTATATAAAATATTTTAACTTGCATTTTGTTTACCTTTATCGCCATCCTTGTAAACCTTACAATTAATTGATTTGGGGAAACTTATTACCAAACAACTTTAGGACAGCTGCTGATTGAAACAAAATTATTTTGACAATCTATTTTTATTTGTACTGCAGTATCAAAGTATTAAGTACAATAATAATTATAAAAAATGTTTATATCTTACACTACTGACAGGTACTTACACCTCATGCTTTTGTGTCTGATTTTTCATCACAAGTTACGTTTATCCCAATTGTTTACTGTTCACTGCACAGATAGACACATCGAACCAGCCGCACCGATATTGTTCGCCGTAAAGTGCACCACACGCTCGAACATGGTACGACACCGCACACCGTTGGATTCACAAAACGATTTGATTACATTACTGTCCTCCATGATGAAATTTAGATACTTAGAATGTAAAACTCCACAAACAGTTTCACGACTGCAGTAAAAGCAGCCACGCGGTCGAACACTCGCGAACAAACTAAGCGCCTGAGTTTAAACCACGGCAAAACGGCACTAGTATTTTGTCACGATACACTAGTTCACTTGTTAAACGAACACCCTAATATTTTGTTACTTTTGAGTATTGTTGACCCAGCGATGCATCAATTAAACATGACAGCAACTTTAGTTTTGTTAGAAGTTATTTTGTTATACTATAAACACCTATATTAATATTCGAGCAACAGTAGCGGTTGTTACTTTAACAACGTTATTCAACATTGTTACACTGTTAAAATTTCCGAAGCCGCAGGTACAATAAATATGTGACCATAAAAAGATTGCCTTGGGCATAATTTACCCTTTGTTAGTGTATGTCAAGTGTTTAGTTGCAGTAATTATAAATATTTAACAACGCTTTTATTGACGCTTTGCCAGCTTATTTTTTTCTCAGTGTATACTCGCCATTGATGTTGATGCCAAATCCTTCCCGTTCCAGAAGCTTAAAGGCAGCTTCCAGTGCAACGGTGAACAGCTTCGGAGATATAACGTCTCCCTGTCTTACACCTCTATGCAATGGAATTGCCCTCGTGCACTGCTCCTGTACTCGGACTGACATAGTGGCATTACTGTATAAGCATTTCAACACTTCGATATACCGATAGTCAATACGACTTCGCTGAAGGGTCTGAAGCACGGCCCATATTTCGATCTAATCGAAGGCTTTTTCATAGTCCATGAACCCCAAGCATAACGGCCGGTTATACTCCCTCGTCTTCTCTATAACCTGCCGCAGCGTATGAATGTGGTCCAAGGTACTAAAACCTTTACGGAAACCGGCTTATTCGGTAGGCTGGAAGGCATCGAACCTGTTTGCGAGACGATTCGTGATGACCTTCGAAAACAAATTATATACATGACTCAGAAGCGTGATAGGCCTATAGTTCTTCAATAGGGTGTTATCTCCCTTTTTGAAGAACAGGACCACCACGCCCCTGCTCCAAGCTTCCGGCGTTACGCCCTCAAGCAGAACGGAATCAAAGAGCCTCAGAAGGACTTTCATTACCGGCGTTCCGCCCGCTTTCAGAAGCTCTGCTGTAATTCCATCCTCGCCCGGCGCCAGGGCCAATGCCGGGATATCTTCGGTATAGTGTCGGGTTAGCTTGGCTCTTGGGTCTTTAGCCATTTGTTTACTGGGTTGTGAAACTGAGGTATACAGCTATCCATAAAACCTCTCAATCTACGCCAGACGGAGGACGTCGCGCCGCCGTCCTCCGCCTTCAGCTTCATCAATCGACTTTGCCCAACCGACATAGCTCTTGCAAACATTTTGGAGCCTTTGTTCTGCTTTATCGTCTCCTTAATACATTTAGTATTAAAAGGAGCGGATGTCGTGTCGCAAGGACTTTTGCTCTTGCTCCCTTTGTAAGTACTTACATACATACATACATATTCATTCGAAAAACATAACCCTCCGTCTGTCGCAGTAGGATAAAAAAGTAGTGTTTCATATTTACTTTTACAAAATAAGTCGAAATATTGGTAAACCGTAGAATTATTCATGAAAAGGTAACTTCTTACGTTAATTATTACCTACGGAACCCGGATTACTTATTGGATACGTGCTTGACTGATAACTATTATAATTCTTATGACTTTCTAGTGCAATATAAAGGCAAAAAATATGTTTACCTAACTGTAACCTCACTAAATTAAAAATCAAAACACTTAATGTAATGTGCTCAAAACAGTTTTTGGACACATCTTGTTGAAAAGCCCATAAATTCTAAGTCCTTTCAATTTTTTTTGTGCCAAGTGACCAGATTGTACTGTGGGGCCGCGCGGATCACTTCCCTTTGTAAAAACAATCGAAACGCTGTCTGCCGGCCGTGTAGAGGCATTTAAAGTCATCGAGGGTACGCGGACACACGGTGTTCGCCGCGGCGCCCTGGACCCGATATGATGCGGTCACATGGTGTCTGCCGCGGCCCACTGGGCTAAACATGGTTTTAAGTCTGGCGTTCTACGTGTTAAAGGCAATTTAGAAAGTCAAATATGTATTCAACTGTGTAAAATAACAACACTTAAAGCTTCATATATTTTAAACAAAATTGTTACACAAACACAGATACGGGCCAAGAGCCGTAATTTAAATAATAAGGCATTTTTAGAGGAACCTGCCTCCGTGGTGTAGTGGTTAGAGCGTTCGGCTCATACATGGAGGTCGCGGGATCGATTCCCGGCGGGGGCAACGACTTTGTGTTGTTGTCCTAGTTTGGTTAGGACATTGCAGGCTGATCACCTGATTGTCTGATAGGTAAGATGATCCGTGCTTCGGAGGGCACGTTAAGCCGTCGGTCCCGGTCATTGTCTTTGACATTGGTCGTTACCCAAAACCATGTCAGAGGCCTTTAAGGTGGTTTGAAAACTCTGACACTAGTGTTAGTCATTAACACACACGATAAGAAAAAGAGGACTCTGACCATCTGGTCAGACATCAAGAAGATACCAGGGCCAACCTGGACCAGAATCGCCACAGCTAGATCTAAATGGAAATCCATGGAAGAGGCATACATCCAGCATTGGACAAAAACATGCCGAAAAGAAGAATAAAAGGAAGAGGTCTCTGAGTGGACAAATAAAGAGTAATTACCTTTTCCTTATTTCATCCTTTTAAAAGCTGTGTTAGTTACTTGTTTGTTAAACTTTATCGTACACACAAGAACAAAAATACAAGTTAAGAGAAAATGCACAGTACAAAGGCGGATTTATCTCAGACAGGAATCTCTTCCCAGTCAACTTTGGATTGAAAGGAATAAGGTTTGTCGTAGCAGGCTAAAGGTACTTTATTAAATTAGTTTTTTATTTTTATTTTGGTACTTATAAAACAATCCTGGTTTCAAATTCAGTTTAAGTGAAATACGGATTTGTATTTGGTGGGATATAAAAATGAGTATCAAGCCTCTAACCTTGCCAGTTACGATCTCAAAAACCGTCGCTTCAAGTGTGGTTAAAAACTGTATACATTCGCCTGAAAAACAGACATTACTTTTTTATAACCTGTAATAAAAATCGTTTTTATTTATAGTACAAAATTAGAATGTGTATGTTCCCCATTCGAAACGGTTACGATTCGCCATATAAAAAACTCTCGACTCAACTTTTTTAAGCATATTAATAAAATGTATGAAAGAGCTGATTTTTTAGGGTTCCGTAGTAAACAAGGAACCCTTATAGTTTCGCCATGTCTGTCTGTCTGTCTGTCTGTCCGTCCGCGGTCCTACTTAGAAGCTGTAAGTACTAAAAAGCTGTAATTTGGCATGGATATGTATATTAATGATGGCAAAAAAGTCGTAAAATAAAATATGGAAACAAATTTTTTTTAGGGTAGCTGCCAAACAAGTAATGAGGAAGTCAATGTTTTTTTTCTCTACAAACACATTGTGTGGGATATCGTTGAATAGGTCTTTCAAAAATATTGTGAGCTTGGGAACACCATTTTTTGTTTAGGGATCCGTGTCTGAAATATTTAGGTTTTAAGTGATTTTTTTTTGTTAAAGTCACGTGTCCCCCCATCTATCTACTAAAGGGTTATATATGGACACGTGATAAAAATTACAGATATAGTTTATATCATGTAATTTATAGGAAAACTATCAAAGCTAAGTAGGGTTAACCAAGTAAAAAGTTATAGGCGATCAACTTATAAAATGTGTTCGAAAAGGAAAATTTCATACAAATTCAATAGATACTTAGACGTTTTAGTGGCATGAACTCAACGTTGGCATTTACAACTACGGAACCCTACACTGCGCGTGGCCTGACACACACTTGGCCAATTATTAATGGTAATAAATGCCTTACTGTTAGAATTAACTTAGCAGTAAAATATATACTTTATTTCACAATGTTAAGAGTTAGTCCCATAGTGAATTGTTCGTATGTATCGATGGGGTCTTACATAATATTTGATTTTCATTTAAAAAACATTTCTTACTCTTTCAGTATATCATTGTATTTTAATTACGTTTATACGATAACGATGACGATAAAAATAATTTTAATAAGTAAATAGGAAACTTGTATAGCTAGAAATTTCGACCCTGCCTAAATTATAAGAAAATGTTTATATTGTTTTTTTTTTCATTTCCCTTGTTTTATTCTTGTTTAAATTTTCCGCGCACTAAAAACCAATGTTGACCATTCATGGACCAATCGAATGTTGGTAAACCGTTTCAGTATCAATAAAAACAAACTTGCTACTTTTGATTTCGAATAAAAAATAAAAAAACAGCGATTGACATTTCGTGCATATTGTCAATTAAAACCGTATCGAATTAGGAACATCCCCAATTTATTACTATTGTAAAATAAATTTCGAGTCGATTTGATAGGCGATGCTTAAATATTAACGGGCCTTGGTCTGGAAGACATAATAAAAATCGAAATAATGGCCCTAAGTAGGGTTTTAATGCTGAGCGACCGAGACAGATGTATTGAGTAACGTAAGCAGTTTAAGTATATTTGAAAAGGGTATTCTTTTGTGTTTGGTCGAAAATTGTTGAGAATATTCAAATGGAATGAAAGTAAGTAGGTTGTAAGATTTTATTACAATATACAAACTGAAATATTCCTTTTGTTTTACGAGTATGTCCTTCATCATATTATTTACAAAGCTGGCCAAATGAGGGTGATGGGGTTCCAACATTCAAATAAGTATTTATAATATTTTTAAATTGCTGAACAGCAGTCATGAGTTATTGTTAGAATCATTACATAATTCCAAGTGAACTTAAGTTTTGTTAAGGAAATTTTCAGATTATATTTATTAACTTGACAATGTATTAAAGCTAAAACGGTTTTAGTTTTATTTCAAAAGGGTATGTATACATAATATATGTCGCGAATTACTTGCTTAAATAAACTGCCTTAAATTAACAATAATTTTTAATGAGCTACTACTTGTCAGGATTACTTTAGTATTATGTTAAAAACATTTAAAATAAATAAATAAATCAAATTACCTAAAAAAAATCTAAAAGCAAAACCATTCCAAGCTTGAGTTCTAGGAAATCTGCAATTATCCTAAACGACAACACTGTTAATCCCTAAATGCGGGCCAGCTCTAAAACAGACAGGGTCGGACTCGGATACATGGTCGTTAATACCGATGTGACATCTGGAGGAAACAAATGGAAACTATTTTACAACTGGACAAAATTAAATATAAACTCGCCTCGGCTTTTGTACGGGTATAAGTAAATTGTATACTTGTGATTTGTATAAATAATAGGGTTAATTTTATCAATTTTTTCTTAAGATTATAAAAAAATCAATAAATACACTAGTAATACAAATTTTGCTGTTATATTTGTTTTTTTATAAAAAAATACTTACAAACATCAAAAGTCTCAAGCAAGGCTTAGCGGGTATTTAATAATTTATTTCCCATTTCCTCTTGCTAGTCTACTGGAAGAAATTTCTTTGGAAATATGGAAATAAGTAGCACCCGTGTACTATGCTTATTTAAAAAAAAGATTTATTTGTAAATTTTTCAAGTGTAAATAGACCAATTAAATAAATAAATATAGGTTATATTCGTTTTTAGGTTAGTATTATAAGAGTAACATGCGTTAATGACTGTAATTATAAAATCAGTCTTTCAAAGTATTTTTTTTTTAATTTTTGATATAAGTCAAATGATAAAACATTATTTCCTAACATAAACGGTGGAATTTTAAAACAAAAATGTCCACTTATCCCAAAGAGTCGCCATCGCAAGGGTCAAGCCGTTAACCCGTAAACAAGACGGCATTAGTGTTGATACCGACCCCTGTGGGTTTAAAACGCCGGAATTAATTACTTGGAGTTAGCAAAATGTATGGTCACGAGGACTTTTTTGGACATTTTGGGATTGTGTTTCGTACTCATACTTTATGAAAGTATTTTCAGTATTTATCTACAGAAACGTAATGTTATATCTACCAATTTTGAAGCGTAGTCTTGCCAGTTATATATAAGGCGCAGCGTACGCCAGTTTTAGTTTGGAAGTAAAATCCGAAAAAGGAAGAAGGAAGAAGGAAGAAGAAAAGAAAAAAAAAGAAAAAGTTGAAGTAGTGAGTAAAAAGTGAAGTGAAGTGTAATAGTGAGTGAAGTGAAGTGTTCAGTGCAGTAAGTACGCGCGAGTGACGTTTGCGCTCGTGACAGTGCAGTGACGTTTCCACGCGCACGAAAAGACCGTTTCTGTTCTCGGGTGTGCAAGTTGGCAACACTGATGTTAATGAATTTCATATAACAATGACAGCTGAGACCAACGGGTTAAGAGGCCACCTGAGTTTTTCCGGGGTCCAGTGCTACCCCATTTGAAATAAATCATTGTAAATGAAATGGAGATATTATTTAAAATTGAGTCTTAATCAAGCAATAAATAACCCTTCAAACTATTTTTTGAACTTCTGTTTATAGTTTAAAGTGAGAAAGTGAAGCTTTTCTACGCACATTAGCCAAAAGTGGCCGTTTTTCGCAAATGTGCGTAGAAAAGCTTCACGTTCTAACTTGGAACTGTAAGCAGTAGTTAATAAAATAGTTTAAGCGGTTATTTAGGGTTTGGTCTGGAAAAAGTTTTAATTGTTATCTCGGTTTTCTTTTAAATAATTAATTAAAAATGGGCACAGCACTGAACCGTTAGTAACCGCTAGTAAACAGTTTTGAAGTATTAGTAAATACTTTTGCTTGTAAAAAATTTGCCTTCGATAACAATACTTACAACTATAATAAACAAAACAAATGACAATAAATAATCCTCGTTATCAATAAATTTTATAACTACGTAGGTTCTTGTCAGTGGATAATTTTCCATGTATAATAAATAATACAATTATTATGTTATTACGAGAACGGTCTGATTAAATTGGTCTAGAAAAAAAGAGGGTACTGGCAATTGTGACAGTCATGATTGTAACCCTTTTTGATGAATTTTACTTTTATCTAGATCTGAGAAGATATTATACATTTAAAAATGTATATGTTGCTAGTTATATAATACAAAACTTCTTCTTCTTCCAAGTTTAACAAGTTTATTTGCTAGGCTTATTAAAAAACTCCCGACGATACCATCTAGTGATGAGGGCTGGAACTACATAATTATACCGATGTTAAGTCGAAGTTATAACCGAAGCGCCATCTATTATTTGCCAGGTAAATTAAGAAACCTCCACTTTCAAGCATTAAACCCCAATAACTTAAACAGTTAAACCGATATTCATCAAACATATCTAAGAACCACCCAAAGAAAACTTACTTTCTCGTAAAAGCCGCATGAAAATCGGTCGGAGGTCGGAGAGCTACGATGACACAGACAGACACACAAACAGACAGACAAATAAAGACAGACAGACTTTAGCGTACAGCTTATAACATTTCTCTTTTTGTCGGTTTTAAATGTTTCATTTTACGTTTATTTTTAAAATGAAATTTGCTACCATCAATCCAGAGGTTTCGACTGAAAATAACATACAATAGAATACGAAATTTCATCCATATTTAAAAGTGTTGTATAATATTTTTATTTTATTTCGATATTCGTGGATATTTTTTCATAAAATTCGTGTCACATACACTCACTTTCGATAGACAAATTGTGTTTTTTTGTGACGATTTAATGATTTAGTTTGGAACTGTATGCGAGACCGGGGACAAAAATAAAAATAAATTATTTTCGTTGTATTAAATACTGTATTTGTTTAGAAATTGTTTTCTATAGACGCGACGATTTATTTATTTTTTTATTATTATTTACTGAATTCGTTCGCGTGGTTATTTTAGTGTCCAAAGTAGTTTTACCGTTATTCACATATTTTTACTAATTTAAATATTGGTAATATAAAATGTTCTTTTTTACAAATATAATCGACTATCTGTTATATTTTGGAGCATATTCTTGTTAAAAATAAGTCTTTTGATAAAAATTTAAAACCTACAAAATCTGAATTCGTTTGCTTGGGTATTTTTCTGTTCAAAGTAATTTTGCCTACAAATATTCACATATTTTTAGTAATTTAATTAAATTAAAAAAAAAACTTTTTATTAAAAAAAAAATTAATCTACTATCTGTTATATTTTGGAGCATTTTCATATCAAAAAAATAAGAATTTGTTTTCTTTTGTGTAAGTGACCAACATTGGTGTCAGATTTTTCAAACTACCTAAAAGGCATCTGACGTAGCTTAACGACTGTCATACAATTATGACAGCCGAGACCAAAGGCTTATACGTGCCTTTCAAAGCACGGAGGAACTGAAGAAATATATATGCCGTATGTGGTCACTCATCCAAGCGCAGACCACGCCCGTTGCCGCTTTACTTGAGAAAGCGCTAGTAATGCGCCCTCCCGCAAAATCAAAACTGTACGCGCGTATTATCTTCACAAACTGTCATAGAGTATTATAAATATTTGTGTAGTCTATGTAGGGTTCATTAATTTAACCTATTTATGTTCATTGTATATAGGTTTATTGTTATATTATATATCTTATATATGGGTATACATTTATACATATTGTAAAGTTTTTTCTAATTAGTACTTTTGCCCAAAATTTGCTTTTATCAGCACCACCTGTAAGTTTGGAAGATAAGGCCTAGGGCCTTAAGTCCACCGATACATTTTTTGTTACAAAGTTTAATAAATAAATAAATAAATAAAAACCCAACAACAAGAATTATTATTACTTGAACCCGTTTTTTCATTCCCTCATGAATTGAACGGGAAATAATTTCCAAATGGGTAGGCAGCCATTCCGTATTAACCACACTCGCCCAGGTTTGGTACGGAATTCGGGAAACGAAAATTACCAACAACGGCGCAATTTTTCACACTTCAGCACATCCGTTCAGTGTATCGGGAATGAATGTGTGATTCATACATTATTTTGTTCTATTTTACAAGGAAAACCGTTCCTACTTATATATTTTCGTTTAAAAAAATTTGCTGCTGGTCTGGGAGAATGGGAATGGGAGTCTGGGAAATAAAAAAAAACTTAGAATGTACCAGCTGCTTCTCTTCCCACGCAGATCGTAAAAGCCGATCGAGGGAATGGGCAAAAATGCAAATCATGTTAACAGGCGATGCGGCTAGCAACCCATTACTGTATTGATTGCTTTTCCATCTTCTCGCCCACCATGACGCTAAAAGTGGCTTTTGGGTCTTGCGGCCCTGGGCTCTGCATAGAACCGCAAGACCCAAAATGCTCTGTCTGCCCCATTAGGGATAAAGACGTGATAGTATGTATGTATGTATGTAAAAAAATTTGGATGTTGTTTATTTATCAATATAATCAACATTATAAGTTGACATTACGTGTAGTGAGTATTGTAAAATGAATACCCCTCGGCTTGTCGACGCCGCTGGTGACAAGAGGGCTGGCTCATATTTCGAGCAGAGGATTGCAGCGCGGGAATGCAGCCAGTGTTCTTGGCACCATGCCACATGAACGACATTAAGATTTTTAATTTTGTTTTTATATTTAGTTCAATGAAATTGAAATTGAAAATAAATTGTATATTAATTAAAATAAATAATTTAAATTTGAAAGTTGAGAAACGTGTTTAAAAGGATACATGAATTTTCCAGGATCCAGTTTTGCCCCCATTTGAAATAAATAATTTGAAAGAAAACGATTTAAAATTTTATCTTGACCATACCCTAGATAACCGATCCAACTATTTTATAAACTACTGTTTATATCTTAAAATGAGATCCGTAAGCTTTCTACGTACATTAGCAAAAGTAGCCGTTTTTCGCAAATGTGCGTAGATAAGCTTCACTTTCTTACTTTAAACTGTAAACAGTAAAAGGGTTATCTAGGGCTTGATCAATACAACATTTTAAATAATTGCTCCGTTTCCTTACAGATGATTTATTTTAAATGTAGGCAGAACTGGACCCCGGAAACGTAACATAGGTCAGTTTTAACAAATTAATTATATTTTGCGTATATGTACATAAACATTCTTTGATAAATGCAAAATTTGTGTTTATCAAAGGTTGACTGGAAAATAATTATTTAAGTGTCAAATTAGCCGGCGAATACATTTTATCATGGAAATACATATTTTATTTATTTTACAACAATTTTGGGAGTAACGACACAACTTACCAGTTATTCATGCTCGATTTTATATTCACAAAAAAAAAGTTAATTTATTGTTAAGCATCTAGCTTAACCGATAAAGACCCGCACGACATTAATAAATGTTCACGTTTATTGTCTTTCTATTGTGTCTGGTATAGGCGGTAATAAGCGGCCAAGTGCGAGTCGGACTCGCCCGTAAGGGGTTCCGTAGTATCAAATAACATAATATAAAAGTCTTGTAGTATGTTATTTGAGTTGTTTAAATTAAGTAACGGGGGGGGGGGCACTTTTTTCCACTTTGGAAGTGTCTCTCGCGCAAATTATTCGGTTTAGAAAAAAATGATATAAGAAACCTCAATATCATTTTTGAAGACCTATCTATATACCCCACCCATAGATGCCACACGTACGGGTTTGATGAAAAATAAATTTTTGAGTTTCAGTTCTAGGTATAGGGAACCCCCAAAATTTATTGTTTTTTTTTCTATTTTTGTATCAAAACCATAATGCGGATCACATAATACATCTACTTACCAAGTTTCAACAGTATAGGTCTTATAGTTTCGGAAAAAGGTGGCTGTGACATACGGACGGACAGACAGAGAGACAGACAGACAGACAGTCATGACGAATCCATAAGGGTTCCGTTTTAGCCATAAAAAGGAACGGTTAAACCCTAAACCCATTTCATATTTACTACTTAGATTCTGCACAACTATTAAAATAAAAGTACCTACACTAGTAACAAACAAACTGTTAAAAAGTATACATGGTACACTACAAAACAATAACCGTCAGTCAGTCGGCTGACCATTGTGTGAATTGTAGTTTACAAATACGGTTCACTGGATTTCCACTTTTTTCAACTTATATCCGACCCAATTTAACTTTACTCAGCGGAATTAAAAACCTATTCGCTTTTTTAATATTATTTTTACAATAACGTAATAATGCAAAGTACATTGAATAACAAATGTAAAATTAAGGCGATTCTCACATTGCCCCGCACTACGCAGCGTAGCGCGTGAATGCGTGTTCTAACGTTGCTTGTAAGTATCTCCGTTTGTATAGAAAACACGCACAGTCCAACACACTGACACCGCGTCTACGCGCGTCGTTTTTGTATGGTGGCCCCGCACTACGCAGCGGGGCGCGGTCCAGCGTGTTAATCGCCTAAGAAATTGAAGTCACCTTTTCTTTACTTCGTTCTTGTTCGTTATTGGTGTCAAATTTTTTTGCTGCCTGTATTAAAGCTATGTCAGATGCCCGACATACTATGTGTGCCTTCCGAAGAAGGGATATTTTGTTAAATTTTTAGTCACAGTCCCAAGTTTAAACCACGCCCAATATTTGTTACATCTATACAAACATTAACTATACAAGAACACAAAAATAAGAAGGGCAACTCTTTTGGTGCATTTGTAGTAATTTTGGAAAATTAACATACACTATGTATATAAATATCTCTACGGCAAAAATAAACATTATATAGAATCAAATGCACAATAATGCACAAAATTGATTAATCCTACTCTCTATACAACTTGGTATCGGTTAGTATGAGTTTTAATTACCTTCCTTTGAACAAGCGATAGTAAAAAATTATGACATCACAACTGTCATACATATACGTTGCATTATTACGTTTAATTTTATATATATCCGGCTATCTGCCCTGAATACGTGCCTGTCTTTGATGTTAAATAGTCACATTAATAATGCGTATTTTATGTGTTTACAAGGGATTTTCATTTTTTTTCAAGTAATTATTATATATTTATAGATTCATTTGTTTTAAAATTAAAACATTAGCAGGAAAGAGAATTTAACTCTCCAATGATTTTATTTTTGTTGCTTACACTATAGTAACTAATTATTTTTCATGGAGTAGGTACTATTTTTTATTGAGGGACTCACCGAAACAAAAAACGTTTGTTCTAACTCACCGCTACGTAAAACACATTTGGTAGTATTTTTGAAACCATCGTGTCAGCTTAAAACAAATATTGTTTTACGCAGAAAATATTGAAAATTTATCTTTGGATTTCTTAAAAAATTCGCCGTAAATAAAAAAGTAGCGTAATTCGAAACAGGTTCTCTATGAAAGTTTTTTTGACACACTTACGCTACAAATATCAAAGTTGCGAGTGGTCTTGACCATTGCAATGCCCATGACCATGCAAATCCTTCGCATACGACCGATTCCAAAATGAGTCCTTTTGGAAACGCTCGCGCATACCATTCATAATGTGACAATTGATTTCAAAAATGCATCCCCTGGATGTCTAATTGGACGTGTTAAAAAAAGAGGAAGGCCATTGTCAATACCAACAACAGAACACAATACCAACAAGCTAGTAAAAAAGTAATTCAACCGGTCTTCATATACCTATTAAAAAGATGTTAAAAATGCAATCAAGAAAAATATGTTTTATTTTTATCATCATCATGAGGTCTTTTTTAGTCTCCAATGGTGGAGCACAACCCTCTCTGACCTACCAGAGGCCATACTCGGCCAGAGCGGCCAGAGGATTTGCCAACACTCTCCACGCTGGCCAGACAGATTAGAGAGGTTTCATTGATGTTTGTAAGCTTTGTTTAGCTTGTAATTCCTCAGTCGCCTTCTACGACACCCATGGGAAGATTTGGAGCGTTCCTATTTTACTCTGCCGGATAACAAACGGCAATTTTATTTTTATGAGACGTTTTAAAGATCCACGTTGTGGTAATATTTTGCAAATGCTTGCAACACCAAAGCTGCAGAGTGACACGTTGCGGACCCTAAAAACCTTTCGACACCCTTTTTAGGGAAACTCATGTTCAACGGATTATAAAATATTTAACGCCTCTGGAACGCATTAAATGTCAAAAATGTAACCTTTATCATTCCTTCACAAAGGGCGGAATTGTTAGCGAAATATAAAATATTCTCAAAACGTTCCTTTACGCTCAAAACTCTCCAGTATTCTCGAGAATTCCTCACAAATACTTATGAACACATTGTTTTTAAGTTTGAAACTCGATTATCGAGTTACCGAGAATGAATCTGTGGACTTGTATGAAGTTGTATGATATGAATTTAAAACGGAAAACTCGAAAGTTTCCTTAGAGTTTTATCTTTAAATATTATTGGATGAAATTGATATGGAGGAAAATTGTTGAGAACACAGACCTGTATGTTGAGAAGTATTTTTTTTGTTTAAGTACTTTTCTGACGGAAGTTTTATAAGAATATTTTTCTCGACTTTTATAATGCTTTATTTACCGAGCGAGCGAAGCGAGTGAAGCGTCTCGGTTTTGAGATTGGCCGAAAATACTTTTGTCCGGCTGTCTATTTGTCCGGTTGTTCTCGCCTACAAGACGTATATCTGAACCGATATCTTAAAAAACATCACCAATGTTTTTTTTTAATTTGTTAGAATTTTGTTGCCTATTAATTTTTTTGAAACTTTGCGGACATATTGTGATTGATAACTTTATAAAATATGATGGTATTTCAGTCTTTTAAAAAAAATCTAAATTTTGTTACCCTTATCAAGGCGAATCTTTTTAACCCACTTATAAGAAGGAAAAGATTATCGATACATCGGAATCTTTTATGATTTTGAAGTGAAACCTCCATGAAGCGCGTTGGGCATTTTTTAAAATTGAATAAAACTATCAAACCTGCGACACTGTTACCGAAATCAACACCAACCTTTCACTTTTGTTACTGTCACTGTTTTTTATGAATATTCACCAACTACTCGAAGACGCCTAGACTAATATAGAATTTTTTTTTTGTTTGAAATATAGTACGCTTGTCTAGTGGTCTAGTTTTTAAAAATTGTGTAATTTCTATTGGACCACCTGACAATAAGACTAATATGACATTCAAACAAAAAAAATACCTAATTGGTCAAGGCTTCTTCGATTAATCGGGAACATACGTTAAAAATATAGACATACATTTGAATTTATAACCTCTTCCTTTTTCGAAGTTCGCTAAAATAACGAAATATTTCGAGTAGAAACTTAGAAGCGAAGTTGATGAATTCACCATTGAGTAGATATTTGTATCTAGAGGGATCATAACTCTGAGCTTTACGACCTCGACACATTCCCCCTTCGATTTTATTCCACTCGTAATAATGCAGGTGGCAAATATACAGTAACTCGAATGTGATGCGCTGTATCTTCTACTTGCGCATATTTGTCATATACTTGTTATGCATAATAAAATGAATATACTTAGTAACCATAATGGAATACCATGTTGCGGATAAATTTCTGTTGTTGTTTTTTGTGCATGTCAATGACCAATACTGGTAGGTACCCTAAATTTTAGGTATTTTATAAAGCTCACTTGTGGTCACCCATCCAATTCGCAGCTTTGCCCAGGGTTACTTAACACCGAGCTCCCTAACGTCAAGTTATGTGAGATGCCTTTAGGTAGCTCGGAAAATCTGACAACAGTATTGGCTAAATGCCACACATGGAGAAATAAAAGAGCATTCCCAATTGTTTGTCAATGTTTTCACATTGAATTTGGAATGCGCTAAAAGATTGTTTTCACTTAGAAAACTTAAAAGTGTAGTTCATCAAATCACCATTGAGTAGATATTTATATCTAGAGGAGTCATGAGGCTGCGTTTCCACTGAAGCGGGGAAGAGCGGAGAGGATAGAAATTTAACAAACACAATGCTCGAAATCCGCTTCAATTCAAACAGCGGAGCGGAGATTTCGAGCATTGTGATTGGTCAATTTCTCTCCTCTCCGCTCTGCTCCGCTTCAGTGGAAACGCAGCCTAACTCTGAACTTTATGACCTCGAGACATTCCCCCTTTGATTTTATTCCGATCGTAAAAACGCAGGTGGCAAATATTTCGCATCGTAACTTAAATGTGATGCGCTGTATCTTCTTGCGCATATTTGTCATACGTATGTAATGAGCCTGAGATGTCTTTAGGTAGCCCGATAAATCTGAAACCCGTATTGGCCACAAGCCTCTAATCATCGTCATCATCATCATTTCAGTCGCATAACATCTACTGCTGGACGAAGGCCCCAACGATTTATAAAATGACCGATCTAGAGCGGTACACATGAAGAAATCAAAGAAAAGTTTGACATACATATTGAAATTTTTTACTCAAAAAATTAGTTACTCAAATCACCATTGAGTAGATTAGATATTGATATCTAGAGGGATCATAACTCTGTGCTTTACGACGGCTTCGATTTTATTCCGCTCGTAATAACTCAGGTGGCAAATATTTCGCATCGTAACTCAAATGATATGCGCCATATCTTCCACTTGCGCATATTTTTCTTACTAGCTGCGCTTCGCGGTGTTCATCATCATCATCATCATCAGGTCTTTTAGTCTCCACTGCAGGAGCACGACCCTCTCTGTACTACCAGGTCGATACTTAGCCAGGGCAGCCAGAAGACTTGGCCTCCACTCTCCTCGCTGGCCAGACGGGTTGGAGAGGTCTCATTTTTGTTCATAAGCTTTTTGCTTGTATTTCCTATGTCGCCTTCTACGACATTTACGGGAGAACTTGGAGTGGCCCTATTCTTTACAACCGGAAACTACACGGCAAGCTCCGCGGTGTTACACGCGGTGTTACACTTTTTGCATACCAAATTTGATCAAATCTGGTCGAGCCGTTTACGCGTGAAGAAGTAACAAATATATTTATAATTTGATAGTGTGATTTTGTTGTGTTAAATAAATAACACATAGGTATATACGGAAAAATCACACAGATTGAGCTAGCCCCAAAGTAACTTCGAGGCTTGTGAAACGGGATTTATTGACATTTTCTTTTTGGAAAATTGGACAAGCTATTCGGATGATACGGTGTAACAGACATACATACCCAATTACATACATGCATACACTGCTAAAATCATTACTCTTCCTCTTAGCTTTGCCGTAGTTGGGCAAAAAAAACTGTCTTTCCATTCCAACAAACTAAACCGACCATTTTTTTGGTTGTGCAGAAAAAAACCGCTTGAAAAAAATGGTGACACATCCTAGCACTGTATAAAAATATGCACTGCCCGGGAATCGAACCCGGGTCGCAAGAATGGGAATCTTGCATGATACCACTACACCAGCAGTGCTCGACAGCCCGACACGAAAATTGGTATCGTACTCGTTCATGACAAAGCGCCAATAATGTTTTATGTCTATCTGTGGTCTACTGTCCAATTTTTACAGCTGCCTTAAGGCATCTGACAAATGGCTTTTCATAAAACCAAAGAAGTTTGCATTAAAAATAAAAAATATTAATTTATGCTTTCTGATGTGCTCAATATTGATTTCAGAAAACCTTTTTAACACTGAATTTTCCAAAGTAATACAAATGAATACTGAATTTATAATGTTTATTTTTTATTTTTTCTTATTCTTGCAATGTCAAATAGAGAAAAAAGTGATAGAGATAAAACATATTTTAGTTAAACAAAAGTATAATACAGATACCAAGTTTGCATTGTACATTAACTTTGCTCAATAACTTTAACTGACTTAGGTATTCCGAGCAATTGCAAAATCATGGCTTTAGTTTCAATAAGCCAATTGATACAAAATAATATCAGTACAAAAGTATATTTCCAGTGTGTTTAAAATGAAAACTAAAAAGAGGTACCGTGGAAGAGGGGTATTTATACAAAATTCATTGCAGGCGTTGAAATTGCGAAAATGACCTTTTGTGAATTTGACATGCCGCGAAAGATATTTTTTCCATATGTTAACGTACTATATCTATATGTTGTAAAGAAATACGCTAATAATATTATTAGCGTATTTCAGCATATTATATAGCATATTCTCATTTTTAGTAAAATACTTATTTTATAAGATTGTGTCCATCGGCACTTTTCTTACTGTCTCTATTATGGGAAAGGCACTATGTTCATGTGTCTTTTGTTTTTATTTTCGAGTAAAATTTTCCAGTAATTAAAGTGACCAATTTTCAAGCGATGACAATTTGTGAAAGTGACGAATTACGTCACAGCCTTCTCAGTAAGCGGATTTTAACTAATATACTGCTTTTCTTTTGCATACAGCACATTCATGATTGTCATAATATCATATAGCCATTTTCTACCTATATTACCTTCTTTGACATACTTGAATTACTAATAGAGCTTGTAAAAGAAAATGTCTGTTAAACATTTCCCGGTGCAAAGATCTGTTGCAATCACCATTTCAGCCACAAAACGTCCAGAGCTGGACATAAACCTTTCCTAAGGATTTCCAAAACGACCGATCTTTTGCAATATTATTGTTTTATGTTTATTGTTTATTACATATTGATAACATTTTGTTACAGGTCAATATAATAAAAACTAGGAATTATTCAGCACATCAGTACACATAAAATTAGGTGTAAACACACATGTTATTACAATTCTTTATTACCGCTATTTGTTATCAACGATTGTTGGCGATTGAATTTTGTAGTGTTAGATATGTGACATTGAAATTATCTTTGTATCAGTTCATTCTACATGAGGTGACCATTCTGTACTTTATTTATTTTTGCAATCCATGTCTGCAAATATGTAAGGATTATTTGCATAATTCACTGATTTGGTAAAGCAAAAGTTTCAGGTACCTAACTCAGACGTAGGTTGAATAATATTATTGTTGACTTGATTGAATTATTTCAGGTCTACAAAGAATTATGCTAGACACCTATTTTATATTCAGCAGGTTGATTTATTATTCAAATTTCTAATATTCAATGAATTTTTATTAGTTGTTAGTTATTTGGTTTGAGACCGTTAGTTGTTCGTTTGTTTATTGGTTCGGTTTTCAGTTACCATTAGTTATTCACTTTATTTGGATAGCGTTCATTTCTTAATACAATTTTTTAATAAAAATATGAATGAGAGAAAAATCGTTTAATCTACTTAATTATTATTTTTGTGTCATTTACTTGTGTAATTTAATACCCCTAATAAATAAATCAGTCAAGTTAAAACTAATATACACAGGTTTTCATGTCAGAAAAAATTGTGTTAGCACTACTTAGATCATAATAACACATAACGAACCTACTCATAACATAGTTTTTCTCACAAAAAATAGGGTTCAAGTCACAGAAATAAATCTTCTACATGCACCGTCAACATTTTCAAAGATAACTTTGATTTTATTTTAGAGATTGAATTTCCAGATCATCAGAATGCCAACCGAGCACGCCAACTAGAATTGAGTTTAAAATTATTTTTCCGTCGAGTGGTCGGACAACTAAATCAAGTTTGAAGTTTCAAAGCTAGTCAAGTTGTATAAAGTGGAACTAACAGGGTTGTAAGATACTTCAAGGATATTTCGTTTACCTACGTACGTACTGCAAAAAGTTGTTCTGTAGCTAAATTCGTTTAGAAAATTCACAAAGATACAACGTACTGAAGTTTCGGAGAGGATTCGTTTGGTTAGAAATCGTAGCTGGTCGTGACGTCACACGAAATTTAAAAGCGCTGTATCTTCGTCATTTATTGCTAATCAGAGAAGGGAAAAAATAAATATACCATACTTTTTAATAATCTATGTAATAAACCAAAAAAATATTTTTAGACCTCATCGCTATTGAAGAAATAGGTCGCAACATTCTTAATCGACAAGTTACTAAATTAACTAAGGTACATGTTTCATCTGAACTATTGAAATACAATTTTTATTTTACGAGTTCGAATTTCACCAGAATGCCAACGAAGCACGTCATCTAGAATTGAGTTTAAAATTATTTTTCCGTCGAGTGGTCGGACAACTAAATCAAGTTTAAAACTTGCTAGTCAAGTTGTACAAAGTGGAACTAACAGAGCTTTGAGATTCTTCAAGGATATTCAATTATCTACTCACCTGGTTTGAAAAGTTATGTTTTAAAGCTAAATTCATCATTCAAAATGCAATAATTTATAAAACATTCGAAATACATATTTAATAAGTGAAATTATCAAAAACAATGTTAAGCATAAATAGATAGCCTCAATAGGATTACTCCAAAAGCGGTAAGCAAGACGGACGATACTGCGTATTCTGTTTCATTGCCAAGCCACATTGAGCACTAAGGTATTACGATAAAGTCTTATTTGGTTTGATATAGAACTAGGACATAAATACCGAACGACTAACGTATTATGGAGTTACCCTAGGCCTATTTCGATTTTTCTATAATTATTTCAATCGCATATTTTGCTTTGTAAATAAAGATTGCGTAAAAAACCATTTTTCTTTTTCTACTCCATTCTTCTTCTTATCGAGTCGAAATGGTTTCATCGCAGCTTCAATTCAAATTATCTTTGACCAGTATGTGGCTAACTCCTTTAAAAGATAATTTAAAAAGATAAAATCGTCTGAATTTTTAAAAGAACGCGCCAACTACTATTCAGTTCAAGATTATTTTTGTGTGGTAAGGTAACTAAATCAAGTTTCAAACTTGCTAGTCAAGTTGTATAAAGTGGAACTAACAGGGTTGTAAGATATTTAATTCACCTACTTAATTACCTAGTGCGAATAAGTTAGGAAGATAAATTAGTTCATTATTTCATACTTTGCCATAATATGAGACGTAATTAATATTTATGAAGATTTACCATAAATTGTTCGTTTTGTAAAAAATATGCTATTACTTCAAAGAAAAATGCACTCTTATTTAGACCTGGGTTATTGTCTATTTTATCTTTACACGTGTGCGAAAGAAAGACTGTCCTTGCCATTAATTTGCCTAAGCCGCTTTTCCAAATCTGATTGCGCTCAAGCGTGTAAGTATGAACAAGGTTTTCTTTGTAAGCCTATTACGCATGGCTTATGAAAATTTTTCATACGAAATATGCCGAAAGTAATTGGCTTGGAAACTGATTCGAACTGTCAAAGGCTTTAGGTTATAAGTAGGTAGTTAGTAGATATTTTTGTACTAGCCCCTCAGTTGTACCTACATAATGCCAGGCACTATAGTAAAACAATGCAAACCGGGAACCGGCAAAACCACAAGTTTTAAGACTCAGTCTGTCATGACAACAGTGAATTAGTAGTGCAAATTGCAATTTTTTATTCTTCTTCTTCTTAGCGAGTCGGATTGGCGATTTTATTTTTTTATTTAAAAAGTTCGTTCTAGTTCTTTTTATGTTTTGTTTTTTATTTGGTTGCTATCGACTGTATTTGCCTTTTTATCCATTTTCACCATCATTTATCTATTACTTTACATAGAGCGACTACCGTCTGACCTTCGCAACCCGAAGGGTCAACCAGATTTTCTCCAATTTCAATACGGTAAATTATTTACACGTATAATGAAACGCGTGTTCCAATTCCGAAATACCAACTTTTCTACTATTAATTACCTTGAATATGTATGTGGAACATAATTAAAGTTTGCCCGCGAAACGCGTTTCCAGTATAAAGTTTGCGACGAAATAATTAACTCATAAATAGTAATTAACTATTGTGGATGACACTCCATGGTAACGATGCGGTAATAGTTTGTTATTAGATCGAATAACTTTTAATTATGTTAATGTTTACATAACTACAGGCCGTAAGCGATACTTTACGCTTTACTCATCATCGTTTTGCAAAATCGATTTGCAGTTGGCATCGGTTGCATTCTCAGCAGTAATGCTTCAGAGCCCGGGGTCCACTACCTAACTAAGGAGATTTGACGAGATTGCTGGCTTTTACCCAGAGCGACTACCGTCTGACCTCCGCAACCCAAAGGGTAAACCAGTACCAATCCAATCAATCGTCTTGCAAGAAGCCTAAATGCCATTTTAAAACGCGTTGTCACTAAAAGAATGTATTTTTGCATACAAAAACCGTCTGCGTTTAAAAAGGCACCGCTGTTTTTGGTCAAAAGCCAACGTTAGTAAACCGTACGGTGTCAGATTTTGAATCTGCAGAAAGGCAACTTACTGACATAGCTTGACAGCTGGAGTCTAAGAATAGCAGTAAAGAACAACCTAGAAACCTCGAAAGAGCTTGGTTCAACTTTGCCTATAGTTCTATGAAAAAATATTTCATGGTTTCAATTTATTTACATACATACTATACATACTATCACGTCTTTATCCCTAATGGGGCAGACAGAGCATTTTGGGTCTTGCGGTTCTATGCAGAGCCCGGGGCCGCAAGACCCAAAAGCCACTTTTAGCGTCATGGTGGGCGAGAAGATGGAAAAGCAATCAATACAGTGATGGGTCGCTAGCCGCATCGCCTGTTAACATGATTCGCATTTTTGCCCATTCCCTCGATCGGCTTTTACGATCTGCGCGGGAAGAGAAGCAGCTGGTACATTCTATGTTTTTTCATTTCTCCCAGACCAGCATGGGAGCCGTTCAGTTTATTTAACGTCATAATATTGCAAACAAAATGAAAATTCCTCTTACCGCCGGTTTGATATATTATAAGATGGATAAAGTAAACAAAATTGACAAATAACCCACGTACTGCGCACCCGGTGCTCCCTTGGCACAAACTTGCGTTATTACTAAAGTTGCATTATATTCCCTGGTTTCAATCAATCAACAGCAATACTCTACCAGTGTGCTTATAAACAAAGCATAAAATACAATAAAAAAATCCTTTTTATTGTAAATAATACGGTGGTTAGGTGACCTGATCAGGGAAAGCGGTGTATGCAGGCCGCTCTTGATCGGCCATTTTGGAAATATTTAAATAAAATAAATAAATAAATAAATATATTGGGACAAATTACACTGATTGAGTTAGCCTCAAAGTAAGTTCGAGACTTGTGTTATGGGGTACTAACTCAACGATACTATATTTTATAACAAATACATATATAGATAAACATCCAAGACCCAGGACAATTTGAAAAAGACTATTTTCCAACTTGCCCTGACCGGGAATCGAACCCGGGACCTCTGGGTGGCGGGCTAGCATGGTGACCACTGCGCCACGGAGGTCGTCGAAAATTTGGGTGAGGCCCTATGTCCAGCAGTGAACGTTAAGAGGCTGAAATGATGATGATTGTAAAAAATGGACTAATATTATTACACGGTTTAAACCCTTAACAACTAATCAAATTATTATCATCTGAACCAAATCAAGATGTTATTGACAAATAAGATGTGTCAACATTTTTAAGTAATCAATGCTACTAACCCAATATGGACATAGTCTGAAATAATTTTATTATTATGTTGGTACGCTTTTCAGCCAAGGGTCAATGGGTCCCGGTCTTTTGAGGCATTTATGGGCAGAAGCCAACATGAAGAGGCCTTTTAGTACCTTTTTATCTAAAAAGTAAGATGGTTGCATCTATGGAGGTTTTTATTAGTATTATTTTGTCAACACTGTCACTAAATATTAACTTGATTTGAACGGATTTTGGTTTTATCCGATATATATATCAAACAAAACACACATTAAAATATCCATACATGGATAAAGTTTACGTGTTTTAAAATAACATGAAGACTGTCGTCAGGCACTGATTTTAGGTTTCTTGTAGTTAGTTTACAATACAATACCCTTTATTGCTTAAAATAAATAAATACTGTTATGTAGCCTTTCGACTCGATAAAAAGAATAAGATAGATTATCTTTATTCTGGTTACTAGATTTTGGCTTAAAAATTTACCAACTTGGTTATTACTAGTCAAAGTTACCACCAGTTTACATTCCCGTGGCGCAAACTTATGTGATTATCAAAGTTGCAACATTCAATTCCCCCGTTCCAATCAATCAACAGTGTAATATTGCAAATTAACACGTAAATTCCACTGGGAAGTAAATAACCTATCGAGGAGTTGAAGTTTACTTTGTAAACATTATTGGTTAGGAAAATTGATACAGACTTTAAGTTGAGACGTTTGATAGCTTAGCGGGGGTTCGCTTTACTTACTATGTTAGATGCCTTAGGTAGGTACTTGGTCGAGTTTAAAGCAACTGTTAAGTTAATAGTTTAGCTACTCACAAGAAACAACAATAAAACAATCAATTAGCAAATTTAGCTTTTTAATGTAACATATAACCTGAGTAAATCATTACCATCATCCGAGCATATTCTCGGTTGCTTCCTCAGCGGTAACGCTTTAGAGCCCGGGGTCCGCTACCTAACTTAGGTGATTTGACGAGGTTACTGGTTATTTATACAGAGCGACTGCCGTCTGACCGACCTCCGCAAGCCAAAGGAAAGACCAGAATCAATCCTTGGTTAGGTTAGGTGTGACGTAAATCATTCCCACTCCGAAACTTTGAAGCGCTTTATCTATGTAAATTTTTACAATTTTACTTAACTAAAAAATATGGGTCCCTAATTTTTTGGGTTCCGTAGCCAAATGGCAAAAAACGGAACCTAATAAGTACGTTTGAACGAGATCTAGTAATTAGTTTTTTATTAATACGTTATAAATCGTAAACCGCAATTTACGTTTCATTCCATCAAATCTGCTACGAAACCCTTCATGGGAGAGTCCGACTCGCACTTGGCCGCTTTTTGCATAATCTCGTTGACGGACTTTATAAAATTTTATAATTTTACCCAGCCACATGCATATTGATCTTCCATGCTGGTCTGGGAGAAAAGAATAAACTTAGAATGTACCAGCTGCTTCACTTCCCGCGCAGATCGTAAAAGCCGATCGAGGGAATGGGCGAGATTTGAATCATGGTAATAGGCGATGCGGCTAGCAACCCATCACTATTTTGATTCCTTTTCCATCTTAATGCCCACATCACGCTAAGCGTGGTCTTTGGGTCTTACGGCCCTGGGCTTTGTCTGCCCCGTCAGGGATATAGACGTGGTGAAAATGTATCTGTATCTGTACATGCCTATTGGCCTCTTTCGTACACAGAACACAAGAATCATACAATCAATCAGAGGTGTAATGTTGAAGATTAACACGTACACTCTACTGAGAGGTAAATAACCTATTGCGGAGATGGAGTTTACTTTGTTTGTTGGAGTTAACATTATTGGTTAAGAAATTGACAAGGGAATTACTCGTAGTTTGCTTCGTGTTGTTTGTTTGTAAATGAAATTGCCTGGTTGTCTGAAAGAGAGGATGGTCTCGAAAGATGTTGTCATTTTATGTGAAATGGCTTCTTTGTTAAATTTCCTTATTGGTGTACAATAAATAGTTATGTCTATCTGTCTATATATCATCATTATCACTATCTTAAGGTATTTTTAGTCTCCACTGCAGGAACACGACCCTCTCTGTATGTCTATCTATCTATCTTTCTATCTATTGCCAGCAAATTTTAGTTAATATAAGATTTATATCTTACGATGTACATTTTATTGCATTAAAAGAATTAAAAAAAAACTTCTTAAATCAGAAGAGTTATACTAATAATTGAATAAAGGAGTTCAGATTTTTACTGTCTATCTATCTATATATGTATTAGGTTATCATATAGATTCGTCACGTCTTTTTTTTTGTTGGTTTATTTCTTCACCGATTATTCGAAGACACCTGGACCAATTTAAAAATTTTTTTTATTTTATTTTAAAAAGCATAACTGTCAAGTGGTTTTGTAGGAATTTTATTAAAAACTGTAAAGTTATGTAGTTTGACTACTCTTTAGTTGCGTTGATTTCTAAACCTTCGAGCTCCCAGATAACTCTTCAAGAACCAACACAAATATCCATTCAGATATACACTGTGCGAGTCACAGGTGCAATTTAATGTAATTGTCAAACTCTCTGGTACGAGTAACCCGTTTACCTGAGTGTCTCGAATCTCTCTAGAGTACGAATAGGTAGAGTCAGCATATGCACATTATTTTATACTGTCGTCTTGCTAAAGCCGTGAGAGTTTCACTATTAGTGTACTGCGTTTTGTATAAATACAACGTTCATATAACAGTCAAAAAACAAAAAAAAATACATGTGTGTCATATACAACGTGGAAGGAACATACAAGTAATAAATCAAACCACGGGCTATACTAGATCTCTATAGTATAATGTAATTAAAATAACAGTCAAAACTAAAAACAAATTTCGGCATTTCCATACTAAAGCGTGCAGCCGCCCGTTCTATTTGTATGGGTATGTCGAATTTTTTTTTTTGTATGTAGACTGTTATTTTACTAACGTGAGGTACACTCATTGTTTTATTTAGAGAACGGGTTACTCACGTATAGAGTCAGCTACTGCCGACATGTTGACAGTGTGTCGCGAGCCGGTGCGGTGTACGGGCCTCTCGTCACATTCGCCCTGATGAAGACCTCCGGATGAGGTCGAAACATGTCGGCAGTAGCTGACTCTATACGTGAGTAACCCGTTCTCTAAATAAAACAATGTTATTTTACTATCATTATAATAAAGTGAACTGGTATAGCCCGTGGCTCGATGTTGTCGTATATATTTTTTTGGTTTTTGGTACATATTTTAATTCATTATAGCCCGTGGTTCGATTTATTACGTACATGTCGCTACGCATTTTTATGAAATAAACATTTATTTGCTAACTATGAGTCATACATACGTACAGATCTAGCAAGTTGTATCTTTGAACGCCACAATGGGAAGGTCTTCCCTTTGTGGCAGTCGAGTACGTCGGAAGATCTAAAAGGTGACCGAAAGATCTAATCACGGTCCTTTGAAATCATTTTCAATAGTCTGAAAGAATATAAATGAGTAAATTATAAAAGTAAATCGAGTAAATTAATAAATATAACAAATCACACATACTGAGCTAGCCCCAAAGTGAAACTTGTGTTATGGGATACTAACTCAACGATACTATAAGTATATATTATTATTATATCACGCCTGTTTCCCGCAGGGGTAGGCAGACCTCCACTTGCTACGACCCTGACAAACCTCTTTTGCTTCATCTAAACTCATCAATCTCTTTATACATGCTCTTCGGTTACGGGTACTTTTTACCTCTCCTTTTTTTAAAACGTCTGCAATTTGGTCGCAGAATGTTCGCCGAGGCCGACCCTTTCCTACTTTTCCTTTCACATTTGTTGTGTTTTGAAGACGTAATAATGTATATAATTATATATCTTTAATCAGTTCGAGTGTGATATCTATCGGAAAGATCACTTACATTTCTCTGTTTTTTTATCAGTTAAACTATCAATTGGAAATATTATTATCAATCTTTGTGTAATACCATTGAGAACAGTATAAAAGCAATAGGACAGTCGGCAGCAGACATTTATTGAACTATCCACTGCCGACTGTCCCATTATTCCCGGACTCTGTAAGCTCGCCCGGGACTAGCCGGCTCGAACTAGTTTAGACCGGTTTAGACCGGTTCACACGTTCTAGTGTATAAACACTGATGACCCGTTACCAGAAAACTGACTAAAGTAAATTTTCTGGAAACGGGTCATTTAAGGTATATTTTTTCACGAGTTTCAGTATAACAAATCTATATACTATCTAATATCTATATAAATATCTAAATACTAGCTGGAGCCCGTGACTTCGTCTGCCCAGAATTATCACACTATATCTTTATAAATTGTAGCCTATGTGTTATTCTGATGTATAAGCTATAATATTGTAAAGTTTCATTAAAATCCATTCAGTATTTTTACGTGAAAGAGTAACAAACATCTATCCATCCATACCTACTTACAAACTTTCATGTTTAAAATATTAGTAGGATAGTGGATTTACTATCAGTTCACGTGTAATACAATTCTGAACAGTACAGAACCAATTTCACTGTCAATAACTATCCACTGCCGTCGACTGTCCCATTATTCCCGGGCTCTGTGAGCTCGCCCGAGGCTAGCCGGATCGAACTAGTTTAGACCGGTTTAGACCAGTTCACACGTTCTAGTGATATAGCCAATTCTCTGGTAACGGGTCGTTGTAGGATTATATGAAAATTGAAGATTATGTTTTACAATTGTTAGGAATATGGCTAATGTCTTGGTAACTACCACTCGGTTCCAGGATCGATCCCAGACATAGCAAGTTGAATATCCTTTTAGGATTGTCTTGAATGTTGGGTGTTTTTAACCATTTTCAAAAAAGGAGGTTATCAATTCGAGTGTATGTTTTTTTTGTATGTATGTTACGCGATATCTTCGTCAACCGTCGGCTGATTTTGATGTTTTTTTTTTTAATTTTAATGTATTTACCATAATACATATTTAGTAACAACATTCTATCTGATTTTTTTTTTGACATTTTGCTCAAAATGTATCATCTCATCTAGCAAATGACTGTTCTCAGTGACAGAAAAAAAAATTACAGCATAGAAAAGTGTTGTTCCGTATGGACAAATGAGTCCCAACACTCAACAGCTATGGAAGTTCTGAAAAAAACAGATATTTCAAAGATAAAATTTAAGCTTGAGAAAGTAAACTTAGCGTTGAATTTAAAATCTCGAGAAAGATACGAAGCAAGAATTTTTGCATTGATGATTATATGAATTGAATCCTATGAACATTGCATTTTTTATCTTCTTATCCGTATCCGGTGACTATCATAAGGAATATCATTTGTAAAGAGTGCATTGCATTACATTAATTTCAAAAATCATATTTTATTCGCGGCTTCATCTGTAAAAAAGTATGGTTTCCGGCAGAGTAGAATAGGACCACTCAAAGTTCTCCCGTGGATGTCGTAGAAGGCGTGTAAACATCAACCCGTTTGGCCAGCGAGGAGAGTATAGACCAAGCCCTCTAGCTGCTCTGCCCATGTGTGGCTCTGGTAGTAAATAAATAAATAATAAATAAATATATAGGGACAAATTACACTGATTGAGTTAGCCCCAAAGTAAGTTCGAGACTTGTGTTACGGGATACTAACTCAACGATACTATATTTTATAACATATACATATATAGATAAACATTCAAGACACAAGTCAATTTGAAGAAGGCCATTTTCCAACTTGCCCTGACCGGGGATCGACCTCTACCCGAACCCGGGACCTCTGGGTGGCGGACCAGCGTGGTGACCACTACGCCACGGAGGTCATCAAAGTAGTACAAAGGGGTCGTGCTACTGCAGTGGAGACAAAAAGACCTGGTGATGATGATGATGAAAAAAGTATCAATCTTCTACTCCACTTTTCATTCCATTAATGAATCCTTTTTAGGATAGAAAAAGCTCTTTCCCGGGTCACAATATTTATGACCCGGAAAAGAACATAGTTTTTTTTTAAATCCGTTCAATGGTTGAAATGAGAATTTTCGTGAGCATTCCGAATTCAAACGTCCCTATTCTGAAGAATGCAATGTCATCTGAATCGAGGGCACTATGCTCAAAGTACTCCGCGTAACAACGGAGGTTCAATAAGTATTAAGTTTGACTCTTTTTGCTATTTCTACGTGAAAATGTAAAAGCTGTGCATAATTTCTTACGTATTGGTGTATATTTTAAATGTTACTTTATTGATATTCTTATATATTATTTTATTCATCAAATATATGTAATCAGTAATATATCTTTTAAAATTGCATTTCTAAAGACGTGAAATCAAAAGACGTAAAACCAAAAGGTCTTATTTAATGACATTAGCGTGACGCAGTGATGGAAGAGGGTCATGCCAAGAACAAATTAACAACTCATCACTCAATAAAACGCCTCCGACTTGCAAGCGTTCACCCCAATAACAAGAAACAAGAAAACCGCATCAAAATCGGCCTATTCGTTTAGGCGCTACGATTGCACATGCAGACACACACACAAGTCAAGCTTATAAAAACCCTATTTTTTGTTGGGGTGTAAAAACGTAGCTAGGGAGAGAGAGAGAGCTTCAGAAGTCAAAATTCTGCGTGAGGTAAATACGTGGAAGAAAAAGTATGCTTCAATTCATTATCTTCCTGAATGTTTTTTTTTTCGCATGGTCGCTTGTTACATTCAAGTGGAGGTTTTGTGTCACCACCCTTAGTGTAAATTGAAAAAATAACTGAATTGTATAGATTATTAAAGCAGTATAGGGTTTTAAAAAATAAAATTCTACGTGAAATAATCAAGTTATATGTGAATGATCCCTAGTGAAAGAAAAAAGTACTAAGTTTGTGCAACACTCGATCGGAACGAAGTTACAAAAGGTGATGCCCAAAAAAACACCCAAAAAGAATTCCACCCATTAAAAAATCTTGAAGGAAAAATCTTACATTTTATACGCCTAACCCGTAGGTACAGTCAAGTCTTCTAAGTCCGTACTGTCCAAAAAGGAAGTTAGTTCCAAAAATTAAACACAAAAGTCTGCTTCAAAAACTTCTATGTAGTCCTTTTCATTTTCGTACGATCGCTCGTTAAAAATATAAGAACATGCAAGGTCCAAGGGGATGTGTTCTTAAAAAATTTACATCAAGTGCGAAACAGAATTGTATGAATTATTAATGCAGTGTTCGTAGAAATGTGAACGTGAAAATCCGACGTGAATTCAATCCTGCTAAAGCTAAATTAACATTTATGTAAGCGGTGGAAAACGGCACATTTTTCAATTAAAGATGTGATGTTTGAATTAAACAACCGTTTGAGGAAAGAAAATAGAATAAAGAAAATACATGAATGGAACATATTTCAATGATAAAACCAATTTACATGCTACTTATACCAATACCTAATTGCTACATCATCAGGTCTTTTTGTCTCCACTGCAAGAGCACAAGCCTCTCTATATTACTAGAGCCTTACTTGGCCAGAGCAGCCAGAATACTTGGCCTATACTCCCGTCGCTGGTCAGATAGGTTGGAGAGATCTCGAGAAGATTTGTTTACCTTGTACTTCCTAAATATGCTTCCACGACATACGCGGGAGGGCTTAAAGTGGCCCAATTCTACTCTGTCGGAAACCCCACTTACATTATTTATTAGTATAAATATTATAATATACAATTTTACATACAAAGATTTGTCAACGTAGCTCACAACGTTACTCATAAAATAACAAGTGTGTTGCTAACAACATATAGGCTTACTAGTTAATTAGATAAAAATAATAAAGTTAGTGTTATTGTAATAAGAGTCAGTCGCTCCGAGGTACCAGTTCAGTCAAGCTGGCCTGAGTTGACTTTCATATAGTGCCAAATATGGTAACTAACAAGATAAATAAGACTGATTCTTATATATCAGTACCTATTTAAAGAGATTTGGACGTTATGCGGCTGAAATGATGCTGATTTAAAGAGATTGACACATAATAGCACAAAATTTGTCAGGAATACGCTTAATATCTTACTGAAATATAACATCATTGCCTTTCATTTCAAACTTCCTTAAATCATCCATTGCTTTCATAGGTTGTTTCTATAGTGTCCCGTTGCTATGGCGACAACTTCCTTCCTTGTTATTTCTTTGAGCTGTACTTGTTATAATTAACTGATATCATATTTGGAGAGAAAGGTCGAAATGGGAAAGATGATTGCTACAGAATTTTATGTACTTTTACTTTCTTCCTATTCTTATATTTACAGCCTATACAATGTCTTTTTTATAAGGTACAAATATTTACAGGGGTGATTCAGTCTATCATTTTGAACAACTTTTCTCCATAAATGAATATCGAAAAACGTAATGATAACACGTTATTTCTCCGATTTGAATGAGAACTTAAAAATATTTTTTCATGAAACCTAGAAAAGTACATTGTATAAGTCTACAGCTGGTTTAAGGACCTTCCTAATAAGGGAAGGATTATCCGTTACCGCGCCAGCCAAAGGCCAAGGTTAATACCGTATGATTATAATATGTAAGTCCGTTTTTTAGATTAACCAAAAATAATAGACCCATATTATTCAGTTAACCACAAAAGTAAAAATTTACAAAGATACGGAGCGTTAAAAATCCAGAGTGGCGGCTTGCGACGTTACCGGTAAGTAAAAATCGTACCTAAGCGTGACGTCATGCAAAAATTAAATGAGTGCTATCTTCGTATTTGTGCTTTTGTTTCTCAGAGAGATGAAAAAATATGTGTAAAATATTTTTTAATAATCAAACCGATGAGCAAAAAAATCTTTTTCTATTCGTCATGCCTATTCTAATAGTTTTCGAACCTGTAGGTATGTATATGTTTGTTTATAAGTTAGCAATTACACTAATTGACCGAGCGAGCGAAGCGAGCGAAGGTCTCTAAATCGAGTTGGGGGCGAAAACACATTGTATGTATGTATGTATGTATGTATGTATGTATGTATGTATGTATGTATGTATGTATGTTTGTACCGCGATAACAGCCGAACCGATGGTTTGATTTTGATGAAATTTGGTAGGCATGTAGGAAATATCAATAGAATTTTCAAGTTCGTTGGGCATCAAAATCGGTTCAGTAGTTTTTGAAATATTAATAAAAATGTCCGCGATTGTGTGACCAAACGAAACCATAGCGCGTTCTAACTTTGGATAGCACCATCTAGGGGATATTTAGAGAACTGAATTGCGAAAAATAATCGCGACGTCTAAGTTCGCGGCAAACTATGTAGTTTACTAAATTTAGCAATTTTGTTGAGCGAACTTTGGTACAATCGATATCGCTACTTGTCTGTGCTTCTGTTGTAGTATTAGTAATAATGCCACAAACTAACAAGAGATTAACGGCAACCAAAGCCAGCGAAGTAGTTTTACGTAGAGTCGCAACTAAGGGAATATGCTAGTAGGTACTTCTCATGCCAATAAGAGCTTTGTCAGCAAAAAACTTCGCCCGAACGCTCCAAACGCTTGTGTTCACAGTGTGAGTACGCAAGGGAAGTACGAAATCAGGAACTATACCCTGAACGCTTAAAGCGCTAGCGTTCAATGCGTGAGCAGGCTGTGGAGATTCGAGGGCAAGAATCCTTACCAGAACACGGTTCCCAACCCACGCATGACCCGATCGTGGAAGACTGGCCAAGTGTCATGCTCACGAACGCAATTTCCACTGTCGCTTGCCTGGGCAATAAATGTGCACAAATCGCAAGGACTCACTTTGAATAATGTAGTCGTAGACGTTGGCGTTTGCCCAAGAGCCAAGCTAATCCGACACTATACTAGATTAGGATGGCTCTTAAACAGCTTAAAAACAAAAAGGCGCCGGGCGAGGATGGAATCATCCAGAGCTTCTGAAAGCGGGCGGAACGCTGCTACTGAAAGTCCTTCAGAGGCTCTTTAATTCCATTCAGCTCTAGGGGGTAACGCCAGAAGCGTGAAACAGGGGCATTGTGGTCCTGTTCTTCAAAAAGGGAGATAACACTCTATTGAAGAACTATAGGCCTATCACGTGTCTTAGTCATGTATATAAGTTGTTTTCGAGGGTCAACACGAATCATCCCGCAAACAGGTTTGATGCCTTCCAGCCTTCTGAACAAGCCGGTTTTCGCAAGGGCTTTAGCACCATGAACCACATTTATACGCTGCGGCAGGTTATAGAGAAGACGAGGGAGTATAACCGGCCGTTATGCTTGGGGACAGTGGACTATGAAAAAGCCTTCCATTCGATCGAAACATGGGCCGTGCTTCAGTCTCCAGCGATGCTGTATTGACTATCGGTATATCGAGGTGTTGAAAGGCTTTTACAGTAACGCAATATGTCAGTCCGAGTACAGGAGCAGTGGACAACGGCAATTCCACTGCATAGAGGTGTAAACCAGACGTTATATCTTCGAAACTGTCCACCGTTGCACTAGAAGATCAAGCTTCTGGAATGGGAAGGATTTGGCATTAACATCAATGGCGAGTATATCACTCACCTTCGATTTACCGATGATATCTTTCATGCTGATGTCATGGCGGAATCGATGGCAGACCGCAACATTAAGTATATATGTACTATGCTCGCAGACCTAAACCGAGTTTCCCAACAGGTGAGCCTTAAAATGACCGATCTAGAGCGGCTTTCATCCAGCGCCTTCCAGCTATTCTAGATCAGTCATTTTGGAAATCTTTGGGAGAGGCCTATGTCCAGCAGTGGATGTTACGCGGCTGAAATGATGATGATGTTGATAAGCCTTAAAATGAACATGGACAACGACGAATCATAAATGAGGAAATTTGTAGGAGAACTTAAGTCACTGACATAGCCCAACGGATTAGCTCGTTGAAATGGCAGTGGGCGGACACATAGTGCGACGAACCGATGACCGATGGGGCAAAAAGGTACTCGAATGGCGACCACGTACCGGCAAGCGAAGCATAGGACACCCACCCGCAAGGTGGTTTATCGACCTGATCAAGGTCGCTGGAAGCCGCTCTAGATCGGTCATTTTGAAAATCTTTGGGAGAGGCCTATGTCCAGTCCAGCAGTGGACGTTATGCGGCTGAAATGATGATGATGATGATGAGACGTAGGCGTAAAATAGTTGGTGCCTGGATGTACATACGTTGCTCTTTCAAGATTCAAATGGCTTGGGATATTGAATTTGATCCAGGTTTTGATTTAAATTGTTTGAAAAAAAATTATAAAATGAAACTTTTGCAGCTCAAAATAGAAGAAGAAAGAAGGTTGGAAAATCTGTTTCCTGCAACGGTATCGAATTGGTAGTGAATATTGTATCACAGTTTCACTGGACATTAAAACTGGTTTAGTTTTGGAATAATATCGCGAGGTCTAAGTTCGCGGCGAACCACTAGTATAATAAAGGCGAAAGTTTGTGAGTTTGTGTGTATGTTTGATACTTCTTCACGCGCAACCGGCTCGACAAGTTTTGGTAAGCAGGGAGCTGACAACCTGAATTAATAAATTGGTTATTTTAGGCGCAGGTAACACCGCGAAGAACTAGGCCATCAATATTTTGAATTTTCCTGTAAAAAAACAGGACAAATTTCCTTTGAAGTTCTACTATTAAGAATCATTTTCACAAACGGAAACCCATTTAATCTATTTTCGGTCAGGAACATAGTAAATTGCAAGGGATGCAGCGTTGGCGATCTCAATGCAGCCTTCGTTATACGAGCATTCTGAAAATTTCTGTCAGATAGATCGTCAGGCGTCAGATAGGTTTCGGTTTTTTTCAGAGTTCCAAAAAAGATTTTATTAATAAACAGAGTTTACTGTTCAAAAGTACCCGTAACCGAATGGCATGTATGAAGAGATTGATGAGTTTAGATGAAGCAAAAAAGGTTTGTATTTTATTGTCAGGATCGTAGCAAGTGAAAGTCTATAGTCTCTGCCTACCCTTGTGGGAAACAGGCGTGATATTATGTATATATGTATGTATTTACTGTTCAAAAGCAAAAAATATACTTTCAGCAAAATATGGTGTTTTCCGGGGTCCAGTGGCGCCCATGTAAAATAAACAGTGGGATCATTTAAAATGTTGTCTTGACCAAGCCTTAGATAATCTTTCAAGTCCTTCAAACTAATTTATGAACTTACTGTTTATGGTCTAAAGTGCGAACGTGAAGCTTTTCTACTGCGAAAAACGGCCACTTTTGGCTAATTGGCGTAGAAAAGCTTCACGTTCTCACTTTAAACTATAAACAGTATTTCATAAAATAGTTTGAACGTTTATCTAGGGCTTGATCAAGACACAATTTTAATTGATATCTCCGTTTCCTTTTAAATGATTTATTTCAAATGGGGGCAGCACTGGACCCGGAAAATTCATATATCCCCTTAATAGTATTCATTATAGAACAATGATTTTTTAACTTAAGTAATTTACTAAAGATAGAACCAATTAGGACCTTTGAACTAAACGGTACTTAATTATTACTTATTAAATTACCGTTCTAATTATTACTTATTACTTTATTGTACTAGAATGTTTTTTGATTGGAATTTATTTTTAGCTTTATTGATTTTCTATTATGATTAATTACAGAGTGAGCTAACGTAACGGACAAAGTACGGAAATAACATGTTAGGGCTCTTGAGGCCAGAGCGTTAGTATGCCCTCATCACAAGTCGGCGACGGTCGGCAGTAAATTGCCTACAATCGGCGACTGTTGCCGATTGTCGCGCGGCAGTTTGTGATAGATTGACATAAGTCACGCGGCCATTGGCGACAATCGGCGACCGTCGCGCGACAGGTTGGCGACTGTCACCGTTCTGTCGCGAGCATATCGTTGCTGATCTGTAAGAGCTCTTGGGAGAAGAATCAAAGTACCTAGCTCCCGTGCCGTGTGGTTTCCGGCAGAGTAGAATAGGGCCACTCCAAGTCGTAGAAAGTGATTTAGGAAATGCAAGGTAAACAAATGCTTTAAACATCAATGAGAACACTCCAAACCGTCTGGCCAGCGAGGAAAGTGTAGGCCAAAGTCCTCTGACTGCTCTTGCCAGGCATGGCTCTGATAGTAAAAGACGTAACTTGAAGAGTAAAAGAGTTAGACATTCATTCAGGCCGAAATAATGGAAGATGAAGTTGAAGAGTATGACTGAAGCGAAGCTCACGGTCAAGTCTTACAGGGGTAGGCAGAGACTATGATGATGATGATGATAATAAATAAAAATGTATTAGCTGAGTGACCGATTTTTGCTCGGAAAAGCGAGGCTCTATGAGAATGAAATCAAGCTAGATCAATTTTTCAGCCTCGTCACTCCCTAAATACTGACTTTCACCAAAACCATTGGAGCCATTTTCGAGATCTTCATTATATTTATTCACGGTGATTTTTTATTGGTTTTGGAGCTGGAGGCCACTTCATATGGATCCTTAGTAAGACCTGATTTGCTAGTCAAAATAAAAATTCTGAAACAAAAAATGTTAACTAAAACTCGAAAGTATAATGGTGAGATCAATTAGTAGTGCCGTCGCTAGGCGCCGCCGGCCGAACGGCTGGGGTCATCAGCCGCGCGCGGCCGTTTGGACGGGCAGAACTACGTGGTCTCGATCGAAAATCATTTTCGCAACTTTTTTACTATAAATCATACACAAATTTAGATTACGTTTATGAATAGAGGAATTTGTTTACTATAAATTATTTCTTTTTCCAAAACTAATGAAAAATCTGCGTGTATATAAGGTCTAACAAAATATACTGAAACTATTTTAAGGGTGAATTCAGTCTATGATACTGAACAACTTTTTCCAAAAAACTCTTACTGAAATATGAAAAATTAATTTTTGACCCCCCATGCAAGTTGAGCGATTAGCTGATCCGAGTTTGTATGAAAAGCAAAACATATTTTTCATATAACGATATATATTTCTTTGGGAATATTATTCACTATCACAGACTGGATTCACCTTTAAACTAGTTTCAGTATAATTTGGGAGACCTTATATATATACAAGAACTGCTCGTTTAAAGTATCGGATATTTTCTAAATTAAGTGTGGGCAACAAAGTGTTGTCCATCATTTTAATTAAAACGATCGCCTTACCCATATTTAATCACATCATGTTTCCGAGGCCGCTAAATATAGGCCTCTCAAGTTGATTGCTCCACTATGATGCTCCGTTTTACTGCTAGCAGTCTAGCACTTTACATAATGCCCGTCATACAAAACCTCACTTGTATTGCAATTTGTTGAAAAGCAAGAAACGCTTTTTAAGAATCCCCTTACCCTAGACTTTTTATACAAACGTAGTCTACGTTTTATTTTTAAACCACATGTCAGAAATCGGTATAAAAAAATAATTTTAGAGAAATTGCAATCATCTAGGTTTCTAAATTGGTTTTTGACCGTAAAATACTGGACTGGAAAGAATATATAAGGATGTTAGAAGTTTCCCATACTGATAATCAAAAATGATATAATCTATTTCAAGTTCATATTTTGACTGTAAAACCCAGTTATATGCCTAGATATGTGCAATATCTTTGAAATTACAAAGTTTTGCCGAAATCGGGCATGTCGTTTCGAAATAAAACGTAGACTACGTTTGTATGGAAAAGTTTATTAGGGTAATGGGACTCTAAACCGACTTCCAAAAATGGACGACGGAATCAATGCATCGCGATCTTTTTTTTTAAATATGCTCAACGATTATTCGAAGACGCATGAACTGATTTGGTTTTTTTTTTATTTGAAAGGGTATTCTTACGAGGTTCTATCTCACACAAATGTTATCAAAAGTAGTTTTTGCTTTAAGTAGTTTTTGTTTTCGTGCTTGAAAGTAGCCAGCACTGGTGTCAGGCATAAGCTGCCTAATGGCATAACATTGATGACAACCGGGACCAACTGCTTATGAATATATTATACCTACAGCATGCATTATAAGTGATAAGTCGATTGTAAATATCAATCTGCGCTTACTTAAAAATAACTCAATTGATATTCGCGTAGCTTGTAACGTTAGCTTAAATACGCATGTAATATTTTATTCATATGATTTTGCAAGGCTTTACTCAAGTTGTACCACCCACTGTAATAAATATACAGCCTTTTCTACTTACTTCATATGACTAAGTCTGATAATATATCGCATATTTCATTCGAAAATAAGTCAACTGAATATATTAAAATCCACTCACACTTATTATTTAATATTTGTTTACAGCCAAGTCTGATATATTGCACGATTTGATTGGAAAATAAGTCGATTGAAAATATTGAAATGCGCTCTCACTTATAAATGACTTATAAACATGAATATATAAAATATTCGTGCGTATTCAAGCAACCGTTGCCAGCTATATCTGCGCAGCTGGCAACGGTTGCTTGAATACGCAAGTAATATTTTATATATTCATACGATTTTTCAAGACTCCAAGTTGTACCACGCATGGTAATAAACATACAGTACATAATCATTATAATATTTATAGCCAAGTCTGATATGTCGCATGTCTTGCAATAAAATATATTGAAATCCGCTCTCACTTATAAATGACTTATAAATATCTGCATAGCTGGCAACGGTTGCTTGAATACGCAAGTAATATTTTATATATTCTTTTGATTTTCCAAGTCCCCACACTATACCACCCACTGTAATAATAACAGCCCTGTCTACTTAAGTCTGATATGTCGTTCGTTTGATTGGAAAATAAGTCGATTGAAAATATTGAAATCCGCTCTCACTTATAAATGACTTATGAATATCTGCGTAGCTGGCAACGGTTGCTTGAATACGCAAGTAATATTTTACATATTCATACAATTTTCAAGACTCCAAGTTGTACCACGCATGGTAATAAACATACAGTACATAATCATTATAATATTTATAGCCAAGTCTGATATGTCGCATGTCTTGCAATAAAATATATTGAAATCCGCTCTCACTTATAAATATCTGCATAGCTGGCAACGGTAACAACAATACAATACAATACAACGGTTGCTTGAATACGCAAGTCATATTTTATATATTCGTTTGATTTTCCAAGGCCCCACACTATACCACCCACTGTAATAATAACAGCCCTGTCTACTTAAGTCTGATATGTCGTACGTTTGATTGGAAAATAAGTCGATTGAAAATATTGAAATCCGCTTTCACTTATAAATGACTTATGAATATCTGCGTAGCTGGCAACGGTTGCTTGAATACGCAAGTAATATTTTACATATTCATACAATTTTCAAGACTCCAAGTTGTACCACGCATGGTAATAAACATACAGTACATAATCATTATAATATTTATAGCCAAGTCTGATATGTCGCATGTCTTGCAATAAAATATATTGAAATCCGCTCTCACTTATAAATATCTGCATAGCTGGCAACGGTAACAACAATACAATACAATACAACGGTTGCTTGAATACGCAAGTCATATTTTATATATTCGTTTGATTTTCCAAGGCCCCACACTATACCACCCACTGTAATAATAACAGCCCTGTCTACTTAAGTCTGATATGTCGTACGTTTGATTGGAAAATAAGTCGATTGAAAATATTGAAATCCGCTCTCACTTATAAATGACTTATGAATATCTGCGTAGCTGGCAACGGTTGCTTGAATACGCAAGTAATATTTTATATATTCATACGATTTTTCAAGGCTCCAAGTTGTACCACGCACGGGCACGTTATCCCCGCTTCCTCATCCCGACGGATATGAATAATACATACCGATGTTTCGCTTCGACTGACAATTTTTAGAGCGATGCGGACTCTGTTTATTTCTGTAGAATGTTTGATTCAACGGCGTTTTTTTAAGGATAGTATTTGTTTATTTATTTATTGAACCTTTATTGACCAAAATGGGACAAAAGGAGGACTTAATGCTAATGAATTCTCTCAAATAAAAATAACTTTTTTTTAAAGATTTTATTTTACCACTAAGTTGGCGTAATTTATATATATTACCATGCCAAATTGCAGCTTTCTAGTACTAATACAGACAGACATGGCGAAATAATCAGGGTTCCTTGTTTACTATGGAACCCTAAAAATTGGTATTTTAAAGAAATAGTCTAGGATTTTTCCATACTTTACAACTACTTTTTCTACTACTACTCTACTTTTTTTGAAAGAAATGTATATTCCTTCCTGAAAATTTTAAATAATAAGCGATGCGGCTAGCAATCCATTACTAGTTACATTCCTTTTTAATCTTTACGCCCACATTCACCCTATATATAAGTGGTCTTTGGGTCCTGTGTCCCTAGACTTTGTCTACCTTGTTAGAATAGGACGTGAAAAAGTATCTGGATCCTAAAAAAAACTATACAAAATATACTGAAACTATTTTAAGAGTGAATATAGTCCATGTTACTGAACAACTTTCCCCAAGAAACATTTATCGACAAATAAAAAGTCATTTTTGAACTCCCATATAAGTTAAACTGTCTTAAGTTTGTATGGCAACCTGTTTCTTAGGTAAAGTTGTTCACTATCACGGACTGAATTCACCCCTAAAATGATTTCAGTATATTTTGTTAGACCTTATACACGCTGACTTTTCATTGGTTTAGGAAAAAAAATGTCGTATAGTAAATAAATTCCTCTATCCATATAAGTAATCCAAATTTTTGATAAATAAGATGCGTAAATGATTTTCGATCGAGATCACGTAGTTACGCCGTCAAAACAGCTGCTTAATGTCGATGACCTTCGTCCAGCCGGCGGGCGGCGGGACTACTTATTGATCTCACAATTTTACTTAAGAGTTTTAGTCAACATTTTTTGTTCCTGAATTTTTATTTTGACGAGCTAATTAGGTCTTATTAACCTTCGGCTCCAAAACCAATAAAAAATCACCTTGTATATGTTTACCTTTTTAGGGTTCCGTAGTAAACAAGGAACCCTTATAGTTTCGCCATGTCTGTCTGTCTGTCTGTCCGTCCGCGGTCCTCCTCAGAAACTATAAGTACTAGAAAGCTGTAATTTGGCATGGATATGTATATCAGTCATGGCAAAAAAGTCGTAAAATAAAATATGGAAACAATTTTTTTTTTAGGGTAGCTGCCATACATGTAAAGAGGAAGTCAATATTTTTTTTCTCTACAAACACATTGTGTGGGTATCGTTAAATAGGTCTTTCAAAAATATTGTTAGCTTGGGAACACCATTTTTCGATTTAGGGATCCGTGTCTGAAATATTTAGGTTTAAAGTGAATTTTTTTGTTAAAGTCACGTGTCCCCCCCCCCCCCATCTATCTGCTAAACGGTTATATATGGACACGTGAAAAAAATCACAGCTATAGTATATATAATGTAATTTATAGGAAAACTATCAGAGCTAAGTAGGGTTAATAAATTAAATAGTTATAGGCGATCAACTTATAAAATGTACTCGAAATGGAAAATTTCGTACAAATTCAATAGATACTTAGACGTTTTAGCGGCATGAACTCAAAGTTGGCATTTGCAACTACGGAACCCTACACCGCGCGTGGCCCGACACGCACTTGGCCAATTATTTATTCACGTTCTTCTACGATCAAGTTATTAAGTTATACAGAATACTTTTTAATAACTAATAATTATTGTTCTTAAACACTTCAAAACTTATTTAAATCAAAACTCTTGACACCTCGTTTTAGAAAATAAATGATAAAAATACATAAAATACTTAACTTCTCTATCCCACGACTCATTAAAAGTTTCCAACAATCCCAAATATAATATACTTTTAAACTGACGATCCTCGACCTTAAATGCCTTGAATTTGACAGTTATTAAAGTAACCTTCAGACGTCTTTGATGGCCCATATACCTCAATACGATCACTGTATCGATTGCTTTAACTGGACCAAAGTTTCTGCAAAGCTATTTATAACATAGTGATTGATTTTTCGCATCGCCACAAATGTAGTATGTTATTTATTGGATGCAAGTTAATTTGCCAGACAAATTAAAAAAGAAAACCTAACTAGTAAAAATACTGTAGGGTACCTACTATGTGTCACTAATTGTAAGTGTTCACAATGCCACTAGAGAATGGTATAAGTTCTGAGTACTTAGAGTTCAGCGTGAGGTACCTACGGTTCAGGAAGGTTGCACCAAGGAAACAACATGAATCACACACTGATACTGTTTATTACATTCGCAACACGTATATAATAATAGAGTTCAACCGAAACGAGCGAATAGACAAACACACAAGTACGTACAGTGTTATGTACGGAGCCACGTATAGACCAAGCGCGAGCGAGACCGACTAGCGACTTGGGAACGCGGGTCGCTGCGCGTGTATGAAAATGCTTGTCTTGCAATGTGTGTCCCTACAATATCATCTAGTTCTAAGTATAGCGACTCTACCGATACGACTTGATGTCCGTAGCGCCACCTATTATTTGCTACATGTTATTGTTATTTACAAGAAAACTAGCTTACATGGCTTTTGCAAGAAAACTAGCTTTCACGTAAAAAACGCATCGAAATCGGTCCATCCGATCGAGAGCTACGGTGTCACTGAAAGACAAACAGACAGACATAAGCGTCAAACTTATATTAATCTTTTTTTCTGGAGTTAAAATAAAACATTTCCAGCAAATATTTCTGAAACCAATTGGTTGAGTATGGACGAAAGTAGACTAACTAATAGTATTGTATGCAACAGTTGTATAATAACGGTCAAAAAATGCGAGTGGCACAGGTTACGATGCGAGCCTTGGCGAGCATCGTAAGGAGACGCCATTGAGCATTTTTTGACGTACTTATACAACGTTGCATACAATACTTTTTCTACGACTATATTTACTAAATAAAATACAAAAACAAACAAAGAAAATATGAAAATGTTTGACGTACATATGTTTGGTAAAACAGATTTAGAATATACAAGTACTGATCTGGTATCTATGGTAAACTTTTTTTTTAATTGACGTCTTTTTAGTGACTATGTCAAAAAAACATTTTTTTCTTATGTTGGCAGTATGGTAAATCTATAGAAAAAAATGTTCTTGGTCTATGGCTAGGTGTATCGTTTTAGTGAAATAACGACACATGTGCTATTATGAAGCATAGAGTATAGACATTTTTCTGCAATCATATTATCAATGTTCTTTTATTAGTGTTCAGAACCATTTTAAAGACAGATAACAGTACAGGAGTAGAAAAAAATATTTATCGTGTGGATGGGAGGGCCGGGTTGACCTCCTCGACGGATGTCTGAACCCGAATTGCAGATGTTTTGAAGAAAGATGATGTAAGGAGAATAAACGGAGAGCATGCATGAAATGAAAAGAGTAATGACGAAGCGTGTTGACGAAGCAAAAGAGGTTTACAAGGACCGTAGCAAGTGGAGATCTAAAGAGAGAAAAATGTATGTACAATACAATACAAATACTCTTTATTGTACCAGAAACAAATGGAAATACAAAAAACAGAAAAAAAGTCAGAATTATGATACAAAGGCGGACTTATCGCATAGCAATCTCTTCCAATTAACCTTTGGGTAAAGGGAGTAGTGAATATTTAAGAGATAAGCAGTGCAGTAATTATTTCAGATTTACTGTAAATAGAATACGAAATAGAAATGTAAGTAGGTAATTGACAATAATGATTCCTACTATTTTTTATTTTAACTAAGCAGTTATTTACGCCAATTGCTATACTAATCGCCGAAATACTTGAATGGAACTGGATGTGTGGTAAGAAACCTTACATAAACTGCCTTGATCGATTTTTTTATTAATAATATTGACTTGTTTCCTTAAAGTCGGTCCATCCGTCTGAGCGCTACGATGCCACAGACAAATCGACAGCAATTAACGCCAAACTTATAACACCCCTTTTTTGTCAGGGACGCAATTTCTAAGAAACCATTATCATCATTATCATCATCATCATCCCAGCCCTTCTTCCGCCCATTGCGATGGGTTGACGATATGATCAAAGTCGCGGGTCACACCTGGATGAGAGCAGCACAGGACCGAGATGGGTGGCGTCGACGAAGAGAGGCCTATCTCTTCGTCGACGCCACCCATCTCGGTCGTTATTGAGGTATATGGGCCATCAAAGACGTCTGAAGGTTACTTTAATAACCGTCAAATTCAAGGCATTTAAGGTCGAGGATCGTCAGTTTAAAAGTATATTATATTTGGTATTGTTGGAAACTTTTAATGAATCGTGGGATAGAAAACTTAAGTATTTTATGTATTTTTATCCTTTATTTTCTAAAACGAGGTGTCAAAAGTTTTAATTTAAATAAGTTTTGAAGTGTATTAGTTATTAAAAGTTTTCTGCATAACTTAATAACTTAATCGTAGAAGAACGTGAATAAAAAAGGTAAACATATACAAGGTGATTTTTCATTGGTTTTGAAGCCGAAGGTTACTTAATAGGCATCGTTAATAAGACCTAATTAGCTAGTCAAAATAAAAATTCAGGAATAAAAAATGTTGACTAAAACTCGTCGAGATGGGTGGCGTCGATGAAGAGAGGCCTATCTCTTCGTCGGCGCCACCCATCTCGGTCCTGTGCTGCTCTCATCCAGGTGTGACCCGCGACTTTGAGTCGTCAACCCATCGCATAGGCGGACGCCCGACGCCTCTCACCCTTAACCAGTAATAGAAAATTAATTTTGCGAGCTAACAATCCGAATACGGAATTTAATATTTGTCTTATCTCCCTCTCCATCTATTTTAGAGGTGATTTAGAATTCAAACCACAGAGAGGCCATGACTACGGAATTAATTTGCCTCCCTTTATTTTTAATTAGTGAGGTGTAAATGGTGAAACGATTTTTACTTGGCTTTGTAGCTAATTTACTGCCCTGAAAGGTCGGCCATTGTTTTGTTTAAAACAGATTAGGTCATCATTAATTTGTGAAGGTTTTTTTTTGTTCTTTAGGCAGCTTTATTTCTGTAAAAGCATACTTATTCAAGCGCATAAAATGTCCCCATCAAAAGCACAATTAAGTCGGCAGATTTTAGACGAAACATGTTAGGGATGTAGCGATAATGCTACATGCGCTTCAATATTTTATATATGATTTAAGTTTATTCTAAAATACAAATTTTAGATGTATATATTTAGACATCAAGGTAACTGCCTTCGTAGTCTAGTGGTTAAGGCATTCGCCCTGTGATCTGGAAGTCGAGGGTTCAAATCCTGCTAGACATATTTGTAAAAAGATGTTTCTAAACTGGTAAGGTTATTGCAGGCTTGAATCACCTGATTATACGAAAAGAAACCTAGTAAAATCACCTAGGTTATATAGAAGACCCTAGTTTCTGAAGCGTCTACCGCTAAGGATGCAACCAAGAATACGTTCGGATGATGATGATTTAGTCGTAAGGTTAAATAATAAAAAAAAACATATATTTAAGGCGGTAATTCAGAAATACATCTTTTTTCCGCTAATAGCGGAACTGATGTTTCTTATGCCAATTTCTGGACCAATCAGTGGCTGATATGTGACGAGCGTCATAGCAAACATTGGCAGTTGAGAGCTGTCGCTGCCGCATGCGTCAATGTAAAAGGTGATGACGCAGCGACAGCTGATATTTATATAAGTTTCGTGAAGCCATTTGCGTGATGTTAATGTTTGAGGGACTTAAGACTTTCTAAATATTATAGTTTGCTGCCTTTAAGCCTCCTAACCACAGTTTTAAGTAGAGAAATTGTGTAGGCGGATGAAATTCTAAGTTTCTTGCTGCTGAATGGTTTATTAGACGAAGTCTGGAATGACAAAAACATAGATAGAGTTAGCTACTTCTATTCACGCTTAATATAACTAGGATGGAAAGTAGATATCTATGTAATAAACTAGTGCCGTGTGGTTTCCGGCAGAGTAGAATAGGGCCACTCCAAGTCCTCCCGTGGATGTCATAGAAGGCGACTTAGGAAATACAAGCTAAACAAAGCTTATTAATGAGATCAGTGAGACCTCTCGAACCCATCAGGTCAGCGAGGATAGTGTAGGCCAGGGCCTTTGGCTGCCCTGGCCAAGTATGGCTCTGGTAGTACAATGGGTCATGCTCCTGCATTGGAGACAGAAGGACCTGATGATAATGATGATGATGATGTAATAAACTAAGGGCTCTAATAGACAAGAAACAGATCGAAATACCTTAACAGAACTGGATGTATGTTAGACTCTTTTCATCACTTCGAGTGTATTATAATAAACTTTTTTACTAAAAATGACTTATTTCTTTCTTTCCAGAATGCTTCAACTGCCAGCCTCCACCAGCGGCTCTAGAAGATAGCACATGCGACATTCAGTGATAAAAATGACTATAAACCTAAGTGAGTCACGTGACAAAATTAAACCAATGTGACGTCAAAAAGGATCAGTGCCAAAACAATGTTTTGCTGTAAAGAACTAAAACTACTCTACGCCACTATTGTTCTGTTACTTGAAGCAGAGTTACTGGTGAACACAGGTGCTATGGAGTCGAAACGGTCTTCCATATTGGTGGCGCAAAATGCTGATGATTTGAGGTCATTGGAGCTATGTACCTCAAGGAATCAGCAGAGGTTAGGAAGCGTCTTTGGGAATTTTACTAGGCATCACAAAAAAGGTACGTACTCGTATTATAACTTGCGAGTTCACTACTTTTTATTTATAAAGACAAATTATAGCCAAAAATTGTACATGACAATCAAATATCGCTCTTAGTATCAGCTTTTTTGTAATAATAAATCTAAAATCGCGTTAAAAATGGATATGTTCATGACAAGTGATATTTCTTTGTGACGTTTTATTTTCTTTACAATAGCAAATAATTTATTTTGATCCAAGAAAGTACACAATCAAATACTTACCATCTTATCTTTGTTACTAGGTTTAAACCAGTATCCGACCAAGTCAAGTTGACATCTAGTAATATGCCTCTGGCTTATCTGAAAATGTCTACTTGATTTGGTCGGATAATGGTTTAAACCTTTAACAAAGTCAAAAGTCTGCGTTTTACAATAAGACGGTTAAGTACCTGGGTGACCTCAGCTTCAGACCAAGCATCAATATTATATAAGGTCTATCAAAATATACTAAAACTATTTTTAAGGGTGAATTCATCCCATGATACTGAACAACTTTCCCCAAGAGACACATATCGAAATATGAAAAGTTATTTTTGGCCTCCCATACAAGTAGACCGATCAGCTGATCCGAGTTCGTATGGAAACGCAAAACTATCCTACTAATATTATAAATGCGAAAGAAAGTTTGTATATTTGTTTGTTTGTTACCTCTTCACGCTTAAACTACTGAACCGATTAGGATGAAATTTGGTATGGTATAGTTTGAAACTCGGGAAAAGACATAGGATAGTTTTTATCCCAAAATTCCCACGGAGAGCGAAGCCCGCGGGTACAGCTGCTAGTTTCTCATATTGCGACATATGTGTCTTGCGGAAAATTAACTAAATTCACCCATAAAATAATTTCAGTATATTTTGTTAGACCTTATATACAGATTTTTGTGAGTGTCAGATTTGTGGGTACATGACAAAAACATCATGAATTCATTACCATTCATATTAGGCACACTGAATTCTTGAAAACTTTAGTTAAACATTACTATTAAAACAAACACATCAAATAAATAATTTAATCTGTGAAACCTACTATGTGCTACTTAATTATAACCACTTCATTTACGTCATACTCATTAATATCTGTTAGAGATACTTAGTTTGTTTCATACTAAATAAAATCTAAATCTAAAAGCACTAATTAGTGCCTTGATTATCGCGAGTATTTTTGTTTGTTTGTTATAAGATCCCCATTTTGTATCTTGTTTGCCAGATAATTAATCCTTTGTATTTGCAGATATTTGCTACATCTTATTTTAATTCTCAGACCTCCATCTTGAATCGGCTTGATTACGTAACCCCAGAGGAATAATTAAATTAATCGAATTAAATTTTGAAACCATCAGACTTAATTACGTTTGTTAAGAGCCATTGTTTATTTTAGGGCCTTCTGCTTGTTTTTATCTGATTTATCTGCTTTTGAATAACAAAGAACGACAGTTTCACAAATTTGAAATTACATTGTCATGGCAACTTTTTCGAGAGGTGACGTACATCAATAATGTACAGCCATGATTAAAAAAAAATCTAGGTCGGTGCCGTACTCTTGTGTCTGTCTGAGTTATTTACTTATGAGTATATTTCAAACTTATATAAGACTAGCTGTGCCCGTGGGAATATCGGGATGAAACTACCCTATATCCTTCCCTAGGAATCAATATTAAATTTTATCTAAAAAGGTTCAGTAGTTAAAGTGTGAAGTGGTAACAAACAAACAAATGTACCAACTCACTTTCACATTTATAATTATAGTAAGATGGTAGGAAATAGGAGAATTTGAAAGAGTGAAATTAACTATGTTTCTCATAAAAGTTATATTTAGGATCTTTAACAAAACTCGTTCCTATTTTCTGGTTTTATTTTTTTCTCGAAGGGAACTAATTCATCGTCATATTCCCGTGGGTGGTACTCAATATGATATACAATATAATGATCACAATTCTTTCACAAGACTCTCCTCGATTACTAAAAAAATCTGAACAGTCTATGCAGTTCGATACATAATAGTTGCAAATAGGTACTATGAGAGTAACTTCAAAACATATAAGAAAACTATTTTAATGTTTTTCACAGTTTACACAAACAAATTTCATGACTGCTGCATACAATTTAATTAAAGCAACAGCTTTGTATTGTTACTGGATACATGCGTGTATTGCTCTAGATCGGTCATTCTTAAAATCCTCCGAAGGATTTCAAGAATGACCAGCAGTGCACTTCCTGTGGCTAATATGAGGATGATGATTGTTGACCTGTTCTTTTACACCATGCAGGTCATCAATTGCTTTAATTCAATTGTATGCAACAGACAAGAAACTTACAATGTGAAAATGGGTTTTTAAATTTCAAACATTATAATGTGAAATATATATTAGGATACAGATATATACAGATACATTTTCACGTCTTTATCCCTGACAGAGCAGACAGAGCCCGGGGCCGTAAGACCCAAAGGCCATGCTTAGCGTGATGGTGGACGTTAAGATGGAAAAGGAATCAAAATAGTGATGGGTTGCTAGCCGCATCGCCTATTATCATGATTCAAATCTCGCCCATTCCCTCGATCGGCTTATACGATCTGCCCAGGAAGAGAAGCAGCTGGTACATTCTAAGTTTTTTCTTTTCTCCCAGACCAGCATGGAATAATATGTTAGGAAATTTAACAAATTGTTAAAAACATTGGACAATAAAGCGAATGGAAATTAAAATAATAGTAAAGAATAATTTCGGGGAATCCGCCTCTACAGTCATTAAAAGTTTTTCTTATAGGCATAAATAAGAAAAACTTTTAAGATGTTCCCTTTTTGATTATTACTATAAAATTAATTGTTTTCCAGGTCACAGAAGAAGAACAACAACAACAAGTAGTACCACTCAAACGACAATAGTATATACCACAGCTGAAAATGAAAAATATCCGACAGAAATATACAGAACTACTACAGAATATATTTTGAATACTCAAGCCACATATCCTAAACTACCTAAACCTTTAAAACTCACATCAGATAATGACTATAGTGATGATGTACATATAGATATGATAGAACAAGAAGTTAATGAACTTATAGGTAGAGAACGACATCATTCAAAACATGATAGACTAAATGATAATAAAGAAATTATAAAAGAGTTGGATGACACATCTATAGCTAAATCTATGAGTAAGATAAAAAAAATGTACAGAGATTCAGCGGCTTCAGCTGTTAATAAGTTAAGTGGTAAAGGAGGAAAAAGTGGTATATTTTTGACTGAAAATTGTACAACAGTTATAGCGCAGATAGGAACAACAGCTATTCTTCACTGTGAAGTTAGTGATATTACTGAAAACACGGTAAGTAAACTTTACACTTAGAGAACTTCTAAATTCTAAGTTGAAACTTTCTAAACTCAAGCCTTTAAGCAGAAGTTTGGTGAACTCTAGAGTATAGTTAAGCGTATAGATATACCAAAATACTCGAGAACAGTTTTTTTATTCGTTAAAATTATGCATGACTGAATTTATTTTAATTATGACGGCGCCTACAAAAGGACGCTTATCCGCGATGGGCCCTTAAAACTGACATTTTGTGTGAATGAACATTAGCAAATAAAATTATATTTTTTCTAACCGACTTACAGCTCTTCAAATATTTTTTAAAGCAACTATAAGAATATACCTGCTTCATTTATTATCATCATTTTAGTAACATAACGTCCACTGCTAGATATAGGCCTCTCCCAACAATTTCAAATATGACTGACCACTTTATGGATGAGTGTCCTACGCTTCGCTTGCCAGAACGCGGTCGCCTTCCGAGAACCTTTTTGCCCCTAAAAATTTTCTCATTTGTGATTCGATCACGTAGAAAGACACCGAGCATAGCTCTCTCCATAGCGCGTTGAGCAACCTTGAACCTTCTTATGACACTTATGCTTTATGTTTTTATTTTATGTTATCTAACATGAAAAAATATTTCCAAATCATATCTTCTTTTGATTGAAGTTAGTGGTTCTTGTCAGTAGAATATGCGCCAAACTTCTCGAACCTAACCTAACTCGTTAGCGCTTGATTCGATATGATGACTTTTCCTTTAGTTACGTTTTCTTTTAGTCAGGTACTTTTTACTTGGCTGTAGTTATGCTTTGTTTCTCTAAATGATATTGATTAATGCATTATACTTTTAGGTAACGTGGATAAGGAAGAAGGACTATTCTCTTCTGTCCGTCGGCCTCGTGACCTACAGTGCAGACAGTAGATTCTTCTCTGCCCACGGAAGACACGTAAAGGTAAGATTTTAAAACATTTTAATATAATTATAAAAATGCCTCGATCAGATGCGTTTAAGGAAATTTTCATATTTAGCTTATTTTATTTTATTTTGTTTAAGGTTTTAATTCTCATGTAATTAATTTAAGTATTTTATTTTATTGCTTATTCTTTTAGTTAAATTTTAATTGTACCTATATATTTTTGTATCCTTAATTATGTTCCCGAATATGACTCAAGTCTTTCTTTAAATTACTCAATATTGAAAAGGACTTGAGCTAAGACTCTAACTCGAGTCTTAAAAAGAACTCCAGTCTTCAAAGAGAACTCAAGTCCCATAAGGCTTGAGGACTCGAGTCTCTTTTACAACACTATGACACGTACCAGTCTTGCATGGGTATTTATTACACATTTTTCGAAAAAACGTACACAGTTGTGAAAAACCGCATTTAAATTATTATTTACCCAAAGATTGACTAAAAAATTATTTAATTTTTTTTATTTAATCAAAACCAGTTTAATAGTTCGTGAGTTTATTGAATACAGATAGACAAGGAAAAATATTAAATTAAACATTTTAAAGCTCATAAATAATTACTTGAATGAGAAGAAACTTTCGCCCTTCGTAAGGGTTTTGCCTAATTTAGGACAGGGCTGCAATAATTATATTTAAAAACTTTTACGGTTAATGTTTACATATTTTTGTATTTTTTAACCTATTAAGTGTTATATTGTTGGACAAAGTCGTCCCCTTATGGCTTTCGCAGTTCTCTATCTAAGGCTTCTTATTAATTATAAGAAAAATATACTTTGTATGTCAGTGAATCGAACAAACACAATAAATATCTTTTTCTACTCCTGTACTGTTATCTGTCTTTTAAATGGTTCTTAACACTAATATAAGAACATTGATAATATGATTGCAGAAAAAAGTCTATACTCTATGCCTCATAATAGCACATGTGTCGTTATTTCACTGCTAGCCATAGACCAAGAACATTTTTTTCTATAGATTTGATGATGATGTCCTCCCAGACGTATCCGTCGACGGCGACACCCTTAGCTCGTCTTCGCCTGGGCTCTTGCATGAGCGCGAGCATGACTCGCAAAACCAAATTTTGTTTTGAAGGTCCTATTGCAAGAAGCGCAGTAAAGAGACCCACATGAATTGCGAGTATAGTTGTAGGAGGGCTTGGGTCGAGTTTTTCGGATCAGGCGTTTGGCGTCAAGGTCTTCAAGACGGGAACGCTCAAAGTTTTCTATACCCGTGTTGACAGCAGTTCGCCACTCCGACCTCTGCGTTGCAAGCTCCTCCCATGACTCACTAGACATGCCAATTGCAGTCAAGTGGCGTTTTAAGACATCCCTGTAACGCAGAAACTGTCCTCCAGGCTTTCGTTTACCTGAGCTAAGCTCAGAGTAAAATACCTTTTTTGGTAATCTGGAAGACTCCATGCGTACAAGGTGTCCACACCAGCGTAGTTGGCCTTTCATTAGCATACACTCCATTCCAGCGAGCTTAGCTCGACGTAGAACCTCCGAGTTTGGCACACGATCCTGCCATCTCACCCGAAGAATCGCCCGAAGACACTTCATGTGGAAGGTATCAAGGCGTCTGATATCTCCCTTGTAAAGACACCAGGTCTCCGAGGCATAGAGCAACAATGGCAAGATTATGGCCCTGTAGACAGCGAGTTTTGTGTGAAGTTTCAGGTCATGTGATTTCCAAACTCGTCGGTTAAGACCACCGAAAGCTGCAGCTGCTTTGGCGACTCGCGCAGAAATCTCAGACTCAAGACGATTATCACTGCGCAAAATAGTTCCAAGGTACCGGAAGGTACCCACTTCTGGCAGTGGTTTTCCGCGTAGGTAAACAACACCATCGTCCGCAGATTTACCTTTCGCAGGTTGTTTTAGAATCTGGGTCTTAGAAGCACTGATTACTAAGCCGAATTTACGACAGGACTCATCTAATTTGTCCAAAAAACTCTGTAGGTCGTCCAAACTGTCAGCCATAAGGCAGACATCGTCGGCATACAGAACATCTATTACTGAAACCGAGTCTATTTTGCGTTTTGCTCTGAGACGTGCGAGGTCGAAAACGCTTTTGTCCATGCGGACATTTATGGTAATCTTGCCATTACAGCTTTTAAGAGCGTCATTCATTACTGCAGCGAAGTAGATAGCGAAAAGGGTCGGAGCCATTACACAGCCTTGCTTGACACCGCTAGTGACCGGGAACTGGTCTGTAAAGTTGTTTTCGTGACGCACACGGGCTGTCATGCCTTCGTGGAACTGGCGCACTAAATTTACGAACTTTGCAGGACAGCCACATTTTTCTAGAACAATCCAGAGGGCGGTCCTAGAAACACGGTCAAAGGCCTTTTCCAGGTCCACAAAACATAAATAGAGGTCGCGGTGTTGTTCAAAACTTTTTTCTTGAAGTTGCTTGACTACAAAGATGGCATCAACCGTACCTCTTTTAGGTCTGAACCCGCACTGGGTCTCCGGAAGGAAGCTTTCAGCTAAATTACTAAGGCGACTATTGATGATGTGCGCCAGAATTTTGCCAGCTGTGGAAAGCAATGCAATGCCTCTAAACGAGCCACAATCAGAGAGGTCCCCTTTGCCTTTATAAAGCTTGCTAATAGAAGCATCCTTCCAGTCCTGTGGAACCATCTCAACATCCCAAATCAGTTTGATAAGTTCAAAAAGTCTGGACCTGATACTCGGTCCACCGTATTTGAAAATTTCAGAAGATAGACTGTCCGAACCAGGTGATTTACCATTTTTTAAACGGTTGATCGCAGTAACGAACTCGGCGTACGAAGGCGGGTCATCCAAGCCCGAAGCAGATGGCAAGCTCTCAAGTGAATTAATGTAAGACAGATCTGCTCCTTGACTACCGGGATTGAGCACTTCATTAAAGTGTTCAGCCCAACGAAGAAGAACCTCTTTTGGATCTGTCAACTTCTTAGCTTTATCTCGCGAGTAAACAGGGGCAGTCTTTTTAGCGCGGGGTCCGTAAACGGATTTTAGCCCTTCGAAAAATTTTGCTGTTTGGCTAGTGTCAACTAACCATTGCAGTTCTTCGGCTTTACGGCGCCACCAACTATCCTTTTGTTCTCGGATCTTTGCTTTAAGATCCTGCTGAAGAGACTTGCGCTGCCCTGCACTGATGACTCCTCTTAGAGCGAGACGATAGTTTTCAACAAGCTGCCGTATTTCCACATCAGAATCATCGAACCAGTCTTGATGTTTTTTATGTGGTGTGCCAATAACTCGCTGAGAAACACCATAGAGAGCCTTGGAATATGTACGCCACCTGGCATCTACTGAGGTATTGTCATCAGTGCTGGGCATTGCTGCCTCAAATTCCGCATCTAGCTCACGACACAGTCCCTCATCACGCACCAAACGCGCACAAGCAAGTCGAGCTGGAATCCTGTGTTCTGCTCTACGCGGAGGTTTGTAGTAAAGCCTCATCCTGGATCTAATAAGACGATGGTCAGTCCAGCCTTGGGCACCACGCATTGCTCTTGTAATAAGTACATCTCTCAGGTCTCGCCTGCGTACAATGATGTAATCAAGAAGATGCCAGTGCCCGGAGCGTGGGTGCATCCAAGATGTCTTGTATTTATCGGGTAGCCTGAAGAATGTGTTTGTTATGCTAAGGTTGAATTCGGAGCATAACGTCAGGAGAGCAACACCGTTGTTGTTGCACTTACCTACTCCATGTCTCCCCAGTACGTTCTTCCAGGCAATATATTCTGTGCCAACACGCGCATTGAAGTCACCCAGCAGAATCAACTTGTCACAATCTGGAATCCCCAGCAAAACATCACGCAGATTCTCATAAAATTGAAGTTTTTCCTCATCAGGTGTTGTCATAGTAGGCGCATACACGCTTACAAGATGTAGGTATTTCCTGGGAGCCATGTGGAGTCGTAGTGTCATGAGCCTGTCATTGATCCCTTTTGGAGGCTCCACTAGCGATCTAGCGATGTTGTTTCGGATCGCAAATCCAACACCATTTGCGGCTCGTTCACTTGCAGGTTTACCCTCCCAGTAATACGTACATCCACCCAATTCCTCACAGAGCTCACCGCTATCCGCTAAATGTGTCTCGCTGATTGCGGCTATGTCGATGTTATAGCGGGACAATTCACGCGCTATGAGTGCAGTTTTCCTCTCAGGACAGAGGTTGTTTTCATTGTCCAGTAAAGTTCTTACGTTCCACGCAGCTAAATTTAAGAATGCATTTAATTTATTATTATGTTTCTTTCGACCGCTTTTAATTGGTGACCAGGTGACCGCGGTTAGCCACCTGGGTTGCATTGAGGCGAGCTTTGTTTAGGCCACCTTTTCTAGGCCCCTCCCCGGATTGGGGAAAGCAGTGCGATCCCTAAATAGGGCTGCTTTGTCGTCGGGTGAGCTGCCGTACCAGTTCTCTCGCCTCTAGTGAGTTCCAATACGACCATCACCACCCAACCACCGTACGTGCAAAGATCTAGCTAGGGACCAAACTCACCTGCTCAGTCCCCACTGCCAGTCCTCATCGCCGCAGGACTTGCACTCTCCGTCCAGTAATGAGCCAGGGGTCATCAGCGCGGGAATATATTAAAGTGGGTAAGCATTTGCGCATACACGAACCCACTCTCTCGTCTTCCAGTCCTTGTTACCAGTGGGGCGGAAGTCCGCTACGACTGATTAGCACTAGAAGATGCAGTGACTGGCCGCATATCTCTTGGATTCCGACATACGCCCTATCAGGCATGTCACAGGTGCCCTGCTGCAGCGCCACGGTCGCCGGGTTTGAAGCCATACTGACGGTCCGCCTTCCGAGCCGCTGCAGACTTTATGCAATTCATGGGGGGAATCAGCCCATTAAACTAAGTTAGTGAAACTCAGTCCCCTTCACTGGATTGAGCCCGTGGATCGACACGGTTTACCGGGATACGGCCGCTGCATGCACAACAGCTACTTGGAGCCACCAGTAAAGAGATTTATGGAATGTTTACAATGTAGACAGAATCCACCATCTGCGATGCAGATCGATCGGTAGTATTCTGCAAGGTTCCACTGCAAAACATCCCACTTATATCTATAGATTTACCATACTGCCAACATAAGAAAAAAATGTTTTTTTAACATAGTCACTAAAAAGACGTCAATTAAAAAAAAAGTTTACCATAGATACCATATAGATCAGTACTTTTATATTCAAAATCTGATTTACCAAACATGTAAGTCAAACATTTTCATATTTTCTTTGTTTGGTTTTGTATTTTATTTAGTAAATATAGTCGTAGAAAAAGTATTGTATGCAACGTTGTATAAGTACGTCAAAAAATGCTCGATGGCGCCTCCTTACGGTGCTCGCTAAAGCTCGCATCGTAACCTGCGCCACTCGCATATTTTGAACCCTCTTATACAACTGTTGCATAAAATACTATTAACTATCACTATGTACAATGTACAATTCGCTAGGTTAAAAGAATTTAGAAGTCAAATCAGATCTTTTTTTTAAATGTCAAAACGAACATTTTCTATGAGATTTGTATAAAACGTCGTGACGTAATAGTTTCTTGGAGTCAAATTATAGCGCTCCTATTATCAGTTTTTCTGCAGTAATAAATAAAACATCACGCTAGTGGATGTGACAAGTAACATTATCTTGTGACAGTTTATTCCCTTGTCACAAAATAATTTGTTTTTGACCCCAGATACTACCCACGATCAAATAACATTTTGTCATTAAAGGTCAAATTTGAAAATAAAAGAGACAAGCAAGGAAGAAAAGGAACAGACATTTTCAAAGTCACAAAGCCTTTTCCATGTGTCACGTTTGAAAAACGTAACAAAAATCCTTCCTTGCTCCGTTTGTGATAGACAGACGGTATTTCATTGAACTTCAAAGCTATCTATGTATGCGACTGCCGGAAGCTTTCATGCGAGCTTTCCATTTCTAAATGAAACCGTTGTTCAGCTAGAGTAATAATATATTAAGTTTGTTTGTCTTTTTAAGGTTCCGCAGTAAACAAGGAACCCTTATATTTATTTAAATTAATTACAATACATGTAAATGCCTTTTCTACCAGTCAACTAACAGGTGATGCTGAAAAAGCAATCTTTTGAAGGGGAAGTACAGCAAACAAAAAATAAAATAAAGAAGAACCCTTGTATGTAGTTTCGCCAAGTCTTACGCTAGTATATAGTACTCTGAGGCCATGTCTATCTGTCTATCTGTATTCTGTCTACGGTTCTACTCAGAAACTTTAAGTACTAAAAAGCTATAATTTGGCACAAGTATGTATATAAAACATGGTAAACAACAATTGTTGTATGTTTACTTTCTGATTTGTATTTTTTTAAAATGTACATTAAAGCTTTATAAACCTAAATTAAAGATATATTTTAATTTCAAAAACTGACAAAAAAATATGCGTTAAACAATCAGAATCCGTCGATGCTAGGTGACGCGAAATGTTGCGGACATATATATCGCCCGTTTGTTAAAGCCCTTAAGACTTCTAACAACGACATAATACCAAAGATATTGACAAAGGCGTCGGCGCTATACAGCCAGACTCAAAGAACTGGATAAAAGAAGGATATAAAACGTTCCATATTGTTAAAGTAAGCAAAAATAATGAGATGTTTTATAATATCGTTCCTCATTTCACATCGCTAAATGTGTAAATCGTCTCGATATCTTGAATCTTGATATTATTACTTATACCTACATTTTATCCAAAACCAAACCTTTGGGTTGTAAAGACTTCAGTGGGCAAAAAAAAAGAGGACGGTGACAGGAATTCAGCTAATTTATTTATTACATGGACTAATTAACAGTAATTACATATCTACAGTCATTACACAACGTGGAAGGAACAAAAAAGAAATTCGATATTCCCATACAAATTGCCCAAGCGACTGCACACTTTAGTATGGGAATACCATTTTTTTTTTGTTTTTGAATGTTCATTTCATTTCATTATAATAAAGTGATCTAATATAGCCCTATGTAGAGTATGACCCTTCGATGTTTTATATTATGACAGAGCATTTTTAGTCAAAGATCACATCACAGCGTAACAATAAGCAAGAAGGTGGGAAAATGAATCAAAATATTAATACATTGTTACCCATGCATCTATATTACCCTAGAGGCATCTTGTAACGCACATAGAAAAAGTTTGGATTCTATCTGCTTATAAAGCAGCAAGACTCAAAATAATCTGTCTGCCCTACTAGAAATAAAGATGTGACAAATAAGAGATTTCATTTATTTGTTTATTCCTTTGTTTTGTTATTGCGCTGGCTTTTAATTAAACAAACAGATATATTCGTAATACTCATATTAGCATGTGGTAACAGTATAAATGTCGCGAATAATTTTGTACCCGGTTTCTACCCCTCGTTCCAAATTAATTTAATATTGTTCAATCTTCTTAGCGCTCTTACAGACCAGCGACAGTGTGCCCGCGACACCTGTCAGCGACCGTCGCCGACCTGTATCGCGCGACTGTCATGGACTGTCGCAAACGGTCGCATGATACATATCAATCGGTCACACTGTCAGTCAAATCGATCACAAAATCTGTGACGGTTTGCGACGGACGTGATACATTGACATGTGTCACGCGAACGTTTGTGTCAGATGGCGATCGTCGCGCGACACAGGTTGGTGACGGCAGGCGATAATCGGCGACGGTCGTCGACTTGTGTTGCAGGCATAATGTCGCTTGTCTGTAAGAGGCCTTACTTAGATCAATAATTATATAACTCGTATCATATAACATATACGTATATCGTACGTACATCGTCTACACAATATCATAATATATTCACACAAGCAGCCCGCTCCGTCGCCACGCGGCTACATAAACGTAAATCTTACTGAATACTTGCTCTTTATGTTTGTAAAAACAATATGGAAATTAGCTTAGCAGTTTCTTGTTTATCATATATGCAAACTGCAGATGCTTGATATTGTGATAAACAAAAATCAATGTCGATGATAAAATATAATTGTTTACTAGCAAGGGTTGTGGGTAAAAAACTTCAAATTTCGTAAAGGTGAGTATAGAAATAAAAAATCATAATAAAAAAATCTAAGCAAAAGCATTGTATACTTGTGTCTGACATTTTTTTTTTTTACATAGACATATTAGTCAGTTAAGACATAGACAAAGAATTACAGAAGGAATAAGAGCAAGCTTTTTTTAAATTGATTTAAGACATAAATGTTAATAAAAGAACATACTTACAGTGGTATGGATATAGTGAGAGAGTGAAACCGGAAATAGGTTTTGGATATTACTACTACGTCTATTTGAGTCCAAAGATCTGTGACAATTTTGTTTGTGATGGTGACAACACTGCTGTTAGAAAATGTTTACAAAAATTTACTATCAAGTAGAAAATGTTACATTCTGTTAGGGGAATTGTTAAATGGTATAAGTGCTTCTACAAAGATGTTAAATGTTTACAAACATGATATCGTTTCGCACTTTGGTTCTGCATTCTGAGGCGTACACTAAGATGGGCCCCACACTCTCCGCATACCCCGCTGTCCCTGTATAAATGTTTATGAACAAAAGAAAACAAATGTTTTATTTTGTTACAATATGCTAGCTATCAGTTTTGTTCCAAAATATTTACTAACGTTTGTCCACATTTTATAACGATAGTGTCATAGCACCAAAATATGTGGAGAATTGTAAAAGAATAAACATTCAAAATTCAATTTTTATTCAGGAATAATACCTTTACAACTAAGCTGTACAGGCACTTTTACTCGTCAATACGTAGAATTTTACATTTCGGGTAGTGTATCATCATTTCAGCCGCATCATTTTCTCACCCAAAGATTTCCAAAATGCCTGATCAAGAGCGGCCTGCATCCACTACGCGGTCGCTACTCGAGAACCTTTTTCTCCCAGCGGCCATCGGTTCGTCGCGCTGTGTGTCCCGCCCACTGCCACTTCAACGAGCTAATCTGCTGGGCTATATCAGTGACTGTTGTTCTCCTACGAATTTCCTCATTTGTGATTCGATCACGTAGGGAAACACCGAGAATACCCCTTGAGCCTCCATCTTAACACCCATAGTAATGGACGACGTTTCAGAGCCATAAGTCATCACTGGTAACACATATTGGTTGTAGACAGAGAGGTATTTTGGACGGGAAGACACTGCGTAACTTCCCGAACACTGCCGTGAGTGCTGCCGTAGTGTATATTACATTTTAATTTATTTTATAAAGAAAAACTACCGAAATTCCAACATGAAGCGACTTTTATAACAGAGGTACCTGCGAGTACTAGAAGCTTGTCTCTCTTTGTTTTCTGGCTTCCAAACTGGAAAGGATTAAGTATATTTGGAACAGTAGGCGGAGAGATTATTGTGTTTACGTACAGCCTGAGAGAGAGGTTGTTGTTCTACGTGATCTGTTTGCAACTATAATGCCCTAGTTTGGAGTTTATGTGTGTCTTGAGAATGATCTTGGGTCTATTATTGAAGGGTGAGGACTGTAGCAAACAGTTGTGAGAATATATGGATGATTAACCGAGCAAGTGAAGCGTATCAGTTACGAGATTGGCCAAAATTGCTCTTTCCGACAGTTTGTTCGTTTGACCGTCTGTTTTCGCTTACAGGTCGCATTTCATATACCGCAAATTTGAGATAAATCGAAAATGTCATGAAAATTTTTGTTGCCCTTATTTTTTGTCTGAACAACTTTTTATTCAATAAACTTGCGAACATAAAAATAAAACTTGTATATTTTCTCAACTCAAGATTTCGGTCGCCAAAATCTGTTCGTTTGCAACAAGTAAAATTAAATACTTTCTTCTTAACGTCAAAACAAACATTTTCTATTGCATTTGTATCAAATACCAGACTGTGACGTCATAGTTTCTTAAAATCAAATAGTTCTCAATAATCTTGTTCTATCAGATCAGTTGTATGATAGCTTTTGCTGCATCGCATTTCTTTTAAAGCCTCATCAAAAATGTTATATTTGCTACTTCTCATGTAACACAAAAACATAGTTATTTCTTAGCAATGAATTCTGTAGAAACTTCTGTCTGCCATAACGACTAAGTCCCTTAAGATTTTCTGTTATGTCATATTGTATTGTTATTTTTATGATCCTTTCTCATGTCGTATTAAATAAGCTTTTCTTTGTTAACTTTCATATTGTTATAATATGACACTATTTTCTTTTTTACGTCATATTCAAGTAAGCATTTGCCTTTGTGAAAAGGTTTTCTTGGATTTATTTTTTATTTTTCTGTCTTTGTAATGGATAATTGCCGTGTTTATTTATTTATTTATTTATTTAACCTTTATTGTACAAAATACAATTTGTATGGCACAATAGGCGGACGTGTTGTGACGGCATAGTAAAAAACTATTTGGTACCACCACTTTTCTCTCCCACGGGTGTCGTCCAGCGTTCAAAACTTTATACCATCTACTTCGATCACCAACTCGGTTCCCTAACGTAGTGATTATGAATATTTCATCATCATCAGGTGTTTTATTCTCCACTACGGAAGCAAAACCTTCTCTGTACTACCAGTACCATATTTGGCCAAATCAGCCAGAAGACTGTGGCCTACTTTCTTCGCTGGCTAGACGGGTTAGAGAGGTCTCATTGATTGTATAAGCTTTGTTTAGCTTGCATTTTCTAAGTCGCTTTCTACGACATCCACGGGAGGACTTGGAGTAACCCTATTCTTTTCTGCCGGAAGCCACACGGATTATTTGCTCAGGGCTAAATCCCTCTCTAAATTCTCACTACCTTTCCGATAAAGGAAGTATTGTCTCCTTTATCGGAAGAGACCTTTAGTCCCAGCAGAGGTTAAGTATAAATAAGCACTGGGCAATTGATGATGGGACAGAACAGGCCGCTGCTACTAGTTAGTCAGACAACCTAAGCAAAGTTGCAAATACCGGTACCAACGGCTTAATCCTACTAATATATTATATTATATATTATATATGAATATCATATATATATTATATTTATTTATAAATGCGAACGTGAGTTCGTATATTTGTTTCTTTGTTTGTTACCTCTTCACGCTCAAACTACCGAACCGATTTGGATGAAATTTGATATGGATATAGTTTGAGACTCGGGGAAGGACATAGGGTACTCTTTATCTCGAAATTCCTACAGGGAGCGAAGCCCGCGGGTACAGCTAGTTTGTTTATAATCACACCGCTTGGTAGGTGTATTGGTGATCGCTGTGCTGTATAATACTAGCTGCGTCCGTGGGCTTCGCTTCCCGTAAGAAACTATCGTATGTCTTCCCTGGGTATCAAACTTTATCCATTCCAAATTTCATCTAAATAAGTTCAGTGGTTGAAGCGTGAATAAGTAACAAACAAATAACTCATTTTCACATTTATTATATTACTTAGGAAGTAAGTATTTGCACAGAGGATGCAGCGGCCTGGTCTTTGTTACCCACGCTTCCCAGTCGCCAATTACTTCACCCGAGAGAGAAGAAAGTGGTGGTCTTCAAATATTTTTTTACCACATGCGCAAAATGTGTATACGTGGAAGGAACAAACCCGTACTAAATATTTATAGCGCTGTGTAGCTAGCTCTTAATAAGCATGTTTACGTTTTGGATAAGCTGTTGCAATGCAGCAACCACAACTGCTGAGTTTCTATTAGGATCCCGCCGACTGTGAAAATAATTGAACCTGCGACCAAATGCGAGCTTTTGAGTCAGTTTGGGGCAATATGCAGCTTAGAATTGTGTGCATGTATGAGATACACATTGCTTTGAATTAGATTACTATTTTAGGGGTAGAGTTGGATCTTTTTCTGGTAGTCTGCAATGTGTATAGAAATGACTATTTTTTACTGTTATTTTAATTACATTATAATATAGTGATCAAGTATAGCCCGTGGTATGATTTTTTAAGGATGTCCCTTTCATGTTGAATATATAAACACGCAAGACCCTTTAAATATAATTAAAAAAAAACTACGGACACGGTAACAATAAAACTTGCTATTTATAGCAAAATTTAATCCAACCGAGCAAACCAAAGCTATTTCATTTCCAATCAAAGACCACTGAGTTGGATCGTAATCACAAAATGAAACAAAACAAATTCTGTGAAACAGATGAGTATTGAAAGATAATGTCAATAGTACTTAATATAAGATGCTGGAACAATAGGAACTTGAAGTGTATTGTAAATTTACATTATAATAACTTAGATAGATAGATAAATTCCATTGCTAAGCAGCAAATTAATGAATTGACACGCGTACCAGAAAATAAATTAAATATAAACATACCTACGTAATTTTATGTGTGTTACAGCAATACAAATAGGCCATAACTCTGTGGTAATATTGCCCGGGAGCAATACACCATTTTCAGCTGTGACCTGAGGCAAAGATAATATAATTACTTACGTTACAGATACCCAGCGCCATAGAAAGTATTGGAGGACCCATAAAATAGGCAATACTGGAGTTGTAGGTAGGCATACATGACTAGCAAAAAAGTTACAAAGAAAGTTTTAAAAATACTTTAACCCTTTAACCGCGAGCGTCGCATTTATGCGACAAACATTGTCGGGCCCATTCCGCGAAGGTCGCATATTTGCGACAAAAAAAATGCTCGTATGGCACATAGCTTACGTATCCATATCCGTTTTTGGTTGTAGATAGGTATGTTAGATTTACCATGTCTCGCGCTGGGGGCACGACAACTGATATAAAGTCTCGCGGTGAAAGGGTTAAAAATGTTTATTGCGTTTCATATAAGTCATATTTAATTAATAGAGTAAGATTTTATTTTAATTAGGAATAAAAGATTTTAATGCTTCAACTTTTTTACTCCTGTACTGTTATTCTGTCTTTGAAATAGTCAAAAACACTAACATAAAAACCATAAACCTAGAATTCTTCTATGATAAGAACACTGATAAATAATGATGTTAGATAAGTCTAAATATTCGTGTCGATATTTTGCCAAAACAAACCTAGCCATATACCTATAACTTTTTTATAGTTTATTTTTAAGAAAAGCTTTTTTTAACATATTCACTAGGAAGACTTCGATTAAAATACTGTAGATACTTAGTATCTGCCAAACACATGTCAAGCATTTTATTTTTTGTATTTTATTTAGTCAATATAGTCGTAGAAAAACTATTGTATGCAATGATGTATAAGTATGTCAAAAAATCGTCTTCTGACTAACCATACCACTGTAACCTGTGCCACTTGCATTTTTGACCCTCCTAGTACAACTGTTGCATAAAATACTGTGCAACAGGGAAAAAAATCCTTATTTGTAAGTCATTTCCGACCCACCAACATGTTTTTTTTTTGATGCATTATTAATAAAATTATAACCATCATCGCTGAAACCAATACTAGTTCCTATGACAAAACTGGCAACATGTTATCATCATCATTTCAGCCGCACAACGTCCACTGCTGGACATAGGCCTCTCCCAAAGATTTCCAAAATGACTGATCTAGAGCGGCTTGCATCCAGCGCCTTCCAGCGACCTTGGTTAGGTCGTCAGACAACCTTGTGGGTGGGTGTCCTACGCTTCGCTTGCCTGTAGGTGGTCGCCATTCGAGAACCTTTTTGCCGATGGGGCAAAAAGGTTCTCGAACGAACGGTTAACATGTTATCAATAACTGATAATGCGATGACAAACAACTTTTCTAAACAAAAGTTTTGCGTAAACTTTCAAAATGTTGGGCGACATGTTGTGCAACTTTGCCTAGTTCTTCATCAGGTCTTTTTGTCTCCACTGCAGGAGCACGACCCTCTCTGTACTACCAGAGTCTTACTTAACTAGAGCAATCAGAGGACTTGGCCTTCACTTTCCCCGCTGGCCAAACGGGTTGGAGAAGTCTCATTGATGTTTATACGCTTTGTTTAGCTTGTATTTCCTTAGTCGCCGCCTGCAACATGCACGGGAGGACTTGGAGTGGCCCTATTCTACTCTGCCTTAAACCACACGGCAATTTACCTAGTTGATACGAGGCTTTTTATAGTAACTTCAAAGCTTAATTTGTTGTGTAAGCACGCTCTAATGGCCGGAGGCTGCCTTAATATATTTTATACGAAGAAAGCATTAAAAAATTCTTTAGATGCAAGCGGCTTTTCTTTATGAAAAATATTTTTCCATTCTAAGTTGTAACTTGAAATGATAAGAAGTGCTGGTTTAATTGGCTAATTTAATATCTTGAGGCACTAAATGTGAATGTATTTTTCCCTTTTTAAATATAAACGTTATTTCAAGGAACTGATTTGGTATTTCCGAGATTTATCAAATTATTTCAGAAAACAATGGTCTATTGTTGCGCACACTTCTAAAATATATTTGTTAAATGATCGCCGACCGTCGTTGACCGTCCGCGACCGTCACCGGCAGGTGTCGCGGGCATACTATCGCTGTTCTGTAAGAGCTCTTAGTATTAGAAAGAACTATAACAAATCTTATATTTACTTATTTATAAATAAATAAATAAATGAATGAATGAATGGATCAATAAATCAATCCATCAATCCATCAATCCATCATTGGGTTGGGTTTATCGATCGATGGATTGATTGATTGATTGTTATCAATCAATCGATCGATCGATAATCAATCAATTAATAGATCGTTCTACCGAACAATTAATCGTTCGATCAATTAATCTATGATTTAATTGATCGAGCAATCAATCGATAGATCGTGCAATCAATCAATCCTTTTATTTAGAGCCCACTGGATCCCATTGTTAAGCAAAGGCCTCCCTCTCAGCTCTCCATTTATCCCTGTTTAGTCCTTTCGTGTGCCAGCCCTTCGAGTAGGCGTATAGATCGTCACGCCATCTGCGTCTAGGTTTTCCAGGACGCCGACGTCCATTAGTTGGGGTCCACACAGTTGTTTTTTGGCCCATAGTTCGGTTGGCATGCGGCTGACTTGAGCGGCCCAATCCCATTTTAATTCAGCAGCGGTGACATTTACGACTGTTATAGTGTAATGGATCGCAAGGTTGTGTTGCGGACTCTGTCAATTCTCTTGATGACGCTGGCAAACCCCGAGTCCGGACTTCTGAGCTTGTCAAAGACCAAGACTGAGTTACATAAGTGAGGGTCAGAAGGATGCACATGTCTATGAGTCTGCGCTTGTGAGATAAAGGAAGGTTTCCTTTCATAAATTCTTCATGGACCAATAGTTCTTCCAGGCGTCTTCGTACTTGCAAACTTTTTTTTCTTGTCGCGCCTGGTAGGTTTTATTTTGCGTAATTTAGTACCTATCTATACACGGTGATTTCTAATTGGTTTTGGAGCTGAAGGCCACTTCATAGGTATCGTTAGTAAGACCTAATAAGCTAGTCAAAATAAAAATTCAGAAACAAAAAAATGTTGACTAACACTCGAAAGCAAAGTAGTACCGCCGCCATACACCGCCCGCCGGCCGGCGGAGGTCATCGACATCCACGCAGCTGTTTTGCCCGGCATAACAACGTGGTCTCGATCGAAAATCATTAACGCAATTTTTTTATCTTAAGACATACAGAAATTTGGATTACGTATATGGATAGAGCAATTTATTTACTATACGACATTTTTTTTCCAAAACTAATGTAAAGTCAGTGTGTATATTGGATAACTAGGCCAAGGGCGCAAAGGAAACAGTTCCTTTGATTACATCAGGCCGTCACGGCAAGACATGACTGATGGCTCAAACGAGTCCAAACCAGTATTATAATTAATCAAGTTACGAGCTTTTGAAGGAAACACTGGTTAAATATGCCATTTAATGAGTCAAATGACTTGCTTTTGTGTGTAAGTGGCCATCACTGGTGTCCGATTTATTTTTTAAGTTACTTTAATTAAGGCATTTGATAGAGCTTGACAACTTCTTAATAATAATGATAATAGGGATCAAATTTTATCAGAACGTTATTTATACTTTTTTTTATTCTATACTAGCCGAAGCCCGCGACTTCGTTCGCGTGGACTTTATGTCTCTGGAAAATGCTTATCAGGCTGAACACTTTAACTAAGGCGACATTTTTATATCTCTTATAGTTTAGCTGGACCATTATGGTTCTGCATCAGGCGTTCCATTTTCCAAAATCATTAATACCCTATATGTTGCCCAGGCTTAATAGCTATATAACAAAAAAAGTTTCATTCGAATCCGTCCAGTATTTCCGGAGATTAGCGAGTACAAACAGACAAACAGACAGACATTTTTTTTTAATTCTTACTCTATTACTACGTCTCCATCGCCCCCAATATTTTTTTTGGAAATATATTTAATGTACAGACATACTTTTTTTACTGTTTTATTATATGTATAGATATACTTTTATCTACTTCTTGGCAAGTCATAATATATGTACCAGTTATAGTAAATGGATGGGAATTAATCCAATACTAGTAAGGGTTGGGACTCGGGACTCATTGAGCAGCACGGAAGAGCACTTTTCTATGCTGCTATCTTTTTCTGTTGCTCAGAACCGTCATTTGCTAGAGCGACTGAACGCTTCAGGGCGGTCGGTGCTGAAGGATTCCGTCGCTTTCTCTCGCTCAAATGACGGTTCTGAGCGAGAGAAAAGCATAGCAGCATGCGAGGTTCCGTTCCGCGCTGTCAGAGGAGATCCAACTTTAAGGCTGCGTTTCCACTGTAGCGGAGCAGAGCGGAGTGGAGATAAATTGACCAATCACAATGCTCGAAATCTCCGCTCCGCTGTTTGAATTGAAGCTAATAAAAATAAATGAGGTATTTACTTACATTTATAACATACATACTTTCACGTCTTTATCCCTAACGGGGCAGACAGAGCAGCGCTAGATAAGACTGAAAGACTACTTTTAGCTTGATGTGGACAAGAAGGTGAAGGAATCAAAATAAATATGAGTTGCTAGCCGCATCGTTTATATGCATACATTTATAACCTTCGACATAAACAAAGTATGTAAAATTAAACCATTATACTCCGAAACAAGCTTGGGCATGAGGAGGCTATTGTATATTATAGGGAAAGCTTAGTTAAACTATACTCATGTAAGTAAGATCAAAGTTTTGAAAACTTGGAATGTTAACATGCAAAGTAATATATTAATTAAATTTGAACTAAGCCAATCGTAAAGTCGTTCATTTTGAGTTTGTGTTTCATGTTCTCACAACGGAGTGTGTATGAGTGTAACTGGCTAAAGTAGGATGACCTAAGCAAGGTTGCAGAAAACCGCTGGATGTAGGTCGCTTCTTCTAGTCGTCGCTCTGTATAAAAACCAGTAACCTCGTCAAATCTCCTCGGTTAGGTAGCGGACCCCGAGCTCTGAAGCAAGGTGAGGCACAGGTATGGCACTTCAAAGAAACGGAGTGACATAATGTACCTAGTAGTAGTACTAGGTACATTATGTCACTCCGTTTCTTTGTAGTAGTACAAACGAAACAATATATTTGTGCACTCGTCAAATGTGTGAGTGAAACAATTAGGGTCGCCACCACAGAATTTGTTGCTTTGCTTACCAGTTTTCATCACTTGGAAATCTATAAAATTTTCGTTCTTTATAAAAAATATTATTATGCGCAGTTTTTCACACAGATTCAATAATCTTAAGTAACTCGCGTCACGTGCGACTAGCAACAACCCTGTTTCTCAGACGCTTACAAGGCCCAAAAACGGAAGAAGGGTTGCGGGGACGCCAGATTGCAGAGGACGGTGCGAGTTTCCGTTCTGTATGTAATACTATTATTAATTTTGTGGCTGAGGATGCAAGTGGGAAAATACGCTCGGATGATAATGATGACCTTTGTTGTTCGAGTGTTATAAATATTAAATATTTTTTCTTTCGACAGGACTGGGCGTTGCACATACGGTTCGCGACGTCGGCAGACGCAGGGTACTACGAGTGTCAAGTCCCCACCCATCCACCCACTAGCATCTTCTTCAAGCTTGTTTTAGTCGGTAAGTCCTACTTTCTTTAATAAGACTGGCCATTTCATACGTCACTTACATATTGTATACAACGTGGAAGGGATATACCTACCCGTAAAAAATCGAACCACGGACTATACTGTCTAGATCCCTGTAGTATTATCAGACTATTTATTATAAAGGCGAAAGTTTGTAAGTGTGTGTATATATTTGTTACTTCTTCACGCGCAAACGGCTAGATCAATTTTGATAAAATTTGATATGAAAGAAGCTGACACCCCGGATTAACACTGGCTACTTTAACCGCGAGTAACATCGTGGGGCGCAGCTAGTGATGATAATAAAAAAACAGGCAAAAATAAAATATCGATATTCCCATACAAATTGCCCGGGCGGCTGCACACTTTCGTATGGAATTGCAGAATATTTTATTTTTGACTCTTATTTTAACAAGTGATGTAGTATAGGCTGTGGTTCGATTTATTACGGGTAAGTCCCTTTCACGTTCTAGATACACTCTCTATTAAATTAAAATTATTAAATGAACTGCCTCCGTGGTGTAGTGGTTAGAGCGTTCGGCTCATACCCGGAGGTCGCGGGTTCGATTCCCAGCGGGGGCAACGACTTTGTGTTGTTGTCCTAGTTTGGTTAGGACATTGTAGGCTGGTCACCTGATTGTCTGATAAGTAAGATGATCCGTGCTTCGGAGGGCACGTTAAGCCGTCGGTCCCGGTCACTATCTTTGACTTTAGTCGATACCTAAAACCACGTCAGAGGCCTTTAAGGCGGTTTAAAAACTCTGATACTAGTGTTAGATACTAACACACACGATAAGAAAGAATTAAACTAAACATATCATCACAGAACAATCACGAGACATTCTGGCAGATTTTTTTTCTTCTCCTGTTATACTTCACTATCCGGGGGCATGGTAGTGCCCCCGCCAAGACGAGCAGGGCACTAACTACCTTTTCTCAAAGCGTTTCGTCGTATTTTTGTACCCTTGTACATATATCTCACTTCCCGCGGCTTCGTCTGCGCAGAATTATTACACAATATCTTTATAAATTCTAGCCTATGTGTTATTCTGATGTATAAGCTGTATTATTGTAAAGTTTCATTAAATTCATTCAGTAATTTTTACGTGAAAGAGTAACATACATCCATCCATACTTACAAACTTTTGCGTTTATAATATTAGTAGGATAAAAAAGTGACATAGTCATTAATAAAAAATCTGTTTTGTTACTGACTTCCTTTTTCTTCTAATGCCAATGAATGAAATTCCGCATACATATATCTATAATGAAACTATCTTTGAATACCAACTCTTATTATTACGAACTATAACGATCCTTCTGGGAAAGTTTTCTCATCTGTACAATTTCTTTCTAAGAAATGATGAAGCTTACTTCCATACATTTTTATAAGTTATTTGTTATTTACCTATTTATATTATCTAGATGTTTTACAATCACAAATAATTTAAAAAGGTTTCTGTTTATTCAAGTTATGTATAAAATTTACCGAGGATTTAATTTATTTTTGTTAAGAATATCTAAAGCTATGGTTTGAATGAGGAGACATCGTATAATATTACTCCTCGCCGCTCCGCTTTCTTTAAGTCTAAGAAAAAATTGATATTATATCTGAAAGTGGGGTATCAAATGAAAGGTCTTAATGTAACAATTTATAAAATAATAAAATGATACAAATTATAACAATTAAGAACCGCTCAAAATGTATAGGTCTTAATTAGCACATTTCAAAACTATGTACTTAGTAAATATAAAAATTATGTAAGTTCGCTGAAAGGCGCTCTATATCGGTCATTTTAAAAATTCTTGGGAGAGGCCTATGTCTAACAGTGGATGTTATGCGGCTAAAATAATGAATGATGATGAAAAATATACATATTTATATATACAATATGTACACTACTCTACATGTGTATTTTTATATTATATAGCTCCCGTAGGCGCGTATTAGCTTTTTTAAACGTATATCTTGTTAATAAGATTGTTTTCTTCCCAACAGCGGCGTACGCAGAAATCATGGGGGAATCAGAGAAGATCATCCACGAGGGTTCCATGCTGAGACTGGTCTGCATCGTCAAGAGGTCCACGGAACCCCCATCTTACGTCTTCTGGTACTTTGAGAACCGGATGATCAACTATGATTTGAGTAAGTACTAGAATAATTTTTTAATTCCATAGTTCTACGAAATATATATGTACATGGAAAATATATATATTATTATATGTATCGTTTACTTCTTTATTTTTATGTACTATTTTTATCTTGCAACCCACATTTAGAAGCGGAGCAGAGCGGAGAGGAGAGAAATTGACCAATCACAATACTCGAGCGGAGATTTCGAGCATTGTGATCTCCGCTCTGCTCCGCTTCAGTGGAAATGCAGCCTTAGACTATCTGCATAACCCAAAGGTTGACTGGTAGACAACGCTTCTAGCGTTAAGTTCGCCTGTACAATTTGTATTTGATGAACAATAAAGATTAAATAAAAAAATATATATTGATTTTTCTAATTGAGGACTACAGAAGGTCTCATAATTCATAATACACATTCTGTCTCTCAGACAAGGCAAAATAGAGTTCTCGTGTTCAGATTTCCCACTAGATTAAGACTAGGGTCAAATATAAAATATTCAGTACAATTCATAAAATAAAACGTTACAAAATTGTCAGTTTTCATTTTTTAGCATGATTTTAGATTCATTAATGTAGAATATTATTTCCTTGAAGCTAAATTATTTCTTAAGGACATCACGACGCGCCTTATTGAGGCAACTGGTGATCATAGAGCTGGCAGCTATTTTGCTCAGCGTATAAGTATAGCCATTCAGCGGGGAAATGTTGCCAGTATTTTGGGTACATTGCCTCAATGTGGTGCGTTGGAAGAAATATTTTTTATAACCTATTTATTTTCAATGTAGTATTGTTTATTTGTTTAATAAAAATAAATCACTTTAATGTAGAAAAAGTGATATTAAGAGCGCTATTTGACTTTAAAAAATTATGACGTCACACTTTTGTATTTAATATATGACATGAAGCCCTTTAGCTTCATGATACAATGAAATCAAGATAAAATTGTTATCAGAAAAGATTCTTATTTTTCTTGTCCCTTGCCTATAACTTTGCACCTCACCTGTTTTCGTCAAACATCTCCAAGTACCTCGGTTGCCTAGAAGAGATTGCAGTTGCGTTAAGGCCGCCTTTTGACATCTGTTTTATATATCTATTACTCTGTTACCCTATGTTTTGGTGCAATAAAGATTTTAACTTACTGACTAACTAATTAAAAGCCCTTAAAAAATAATAAAAAAGTGTCTGATTTGACTAACTGTCATCTAACGAATTGTAAATAGAATACATTTTCTTTTACTAAGCGGTTGCAGAGATGTTGAGATATTCACGTTATTTCATGAAATACATTCTGCCTCTACTTCAACACAATATGACATCATGTTTCCAAGACAGAATTGTGTCAAGTTGAAACAAGAGTGAACGTTGTTAGTGAAAATTGTAGCGGGGTGCTCAGTGTTTTAAAACTTATTTTGCAGGGTGTTTTTAATCTGCACAAAAGGAGGAGGTTATCTATTCTTCGCGATCTTTTCTTTTTTTATGTATGTTCATCGATGGTTTAAAAAAATATTTTTATGTTTGAAAGTAAAAACTTGTGATAAGGTACCAAAGACATTTTATCAAAATCAGGAGTGTAGTTTGGGGTTAAGTCGGTTTGTACTTTTGATAAATTATAAATGGTGTTTTATTGTTGACTTTTTATGCGGGCTAAAATAAGATTCTTCCTTGCTGGTCTGGGATAAAAATAAATTATTTAGAATGTACCAACTGTTTCTTTTCTCGCACAGATCTTGTTACTGGAACAAACACTTATTATTATAATATATTACCCATGGCCATGTTCGGCTATGATAACTGTCTTTGTTTTTATTAAACATACATAAAATCCTTATCCTTACTAATATTATAAATGCGAATGTGAGTGTAAATTAGTTTATGATTGTTTGTTTGTTTGTTAACACTTCACGCTTTACCCACTGAACCTGTTTAGATGAAATTTGATATGGATATAGTTTGATACCCAGGGAAGGACATAAGGAAGTTTTTATCCCGAAATTTCCAGGGGGAACGAAACCAATGGGCACGCTAAGCTAGTTATACATAAAATGTTCTATAAATTCATTCAAGGCTTCACTCACGCGAGATACGATTTAAAACAAACCACCCTCCTCAATACCCTATAACTATGTTGGCCGTACCCTGACGTGTCCGCACTGTGCACGTACATTCACTCAAAAGGGTATGTCAGTCTCATCAGGGCACATGAGCGACGCATTCAGATCATACCTGATTTTTCTGGAGTCCAGAGCCCCCATTTGAAAGAAAACAAAAATATTATTTAAATTTTTGTCTTGACCAAGCCCTAGATAACCCTTTTAACTATTTTATAAACAACTGTTTATACTTTAAAGTAAGAACGTGAAGATTTTCTACGCACATTTGCCAAAAACGGCCATTTTTAGCTAAAGTGTGTAGAAAAGCTTCACGTTCTCACTTGAAACTGAAAAGAGTAGTTCATAAAATAATTTAAGTGTTATCTAGGGCTTGGTCAAGACTAACTTTTAACCCATAAACTGTGAACGAGGGATTTATCCGACTAACATTGTCGGGCAATTCCGCGAACGACAGATCTTTCCTACAAAAAAAGTGCTCGTTTGGCACATAACTTATGTATCTATATCCGTTTTTGGTTGTAGGTATTTATTTTAAACTAGCCGAAGCCTGCGACTTCGTTCGCGTGGACTTTATGTCTTTGGAAAATGCTCATCAGGCTGAACAACTTTTACTAAGGCGGCATTTTTATATCTCTTATAGTTTAGCTGGACCATTATGGTTCTGCATCAGGCGTTCCATTTTCCAAAATTATTTATACCCTATATGTTGCCCAGGCTTAATAGCTATATAACAAAAAAAGTTTAATTCGAATCCGTCCAGTATTTCCGGAGATTAGCGTGTACAAACAGACAAACAGACAAACAGACAGACATTTTTTTTTAAATTCTTACTCTATTACTACGTCTCCATCGCCTCCAATATTTTTTTTGGAAATATATTTAATGTACAGACACAGGTATGGCACTTCATACAAACGGAGCAGCATAAATACCTAGTACTACTACAAACGAGACAATCCGTCCGTGCATACGTCAAATGTGTAAGTTAAACAATCAGGGTCGCCACCACAGAATTTGTTGCTTTGCTAACCTGTTTTCATCACTCGGAAATATATAAAATTTTCGTTATTTATTGTTTTCCGTGGATATACAATGATAATGTGCGCAATTTCTCACCATTATAATTCAATAATACTAAGTGACTCGCGTAATGTCAACGTGCGACTACCAATAACCCTGTTTTACTGCCGCTTACACCTCACAATAACGGGGGAAGGGTTGCGGGGACACCAGATTGCGGGGGACGGTGCGAGTTTCCGTTCTGTATGTAATACTATTATTAATTCTGTGGTACAGACACACTTTTTTTACTGTTTTATTATATGTATATAGATGTATAGATTTACCGTGCCTCGCGCTGGGGGCACGACTAATGATCTCACAGTAAAAGAGTTAAATGATATCTTTGTTTTAACTAATATTAACAATAGAACATGAATTTCCAGTGAAATAAGCAACATTCTGTGTCACTAAGTCAACACAATAGACACCGTGTAGTGTCTCGCGACAGAATTGTGTCAAGTTTGAAACAGTTAAGAGGTGACACTTTTACTGGAACATATACTTTGTTAGCTGATGTTCTTTTGTCTCACAAACTTTTACTAAGTATTACCGTATTACTTAAATATTAAGAATAGAATAAAAATTTGGTGTAAAATACTCAACATAATAGACGGGGTACAGTGTCTCTTGCTAGAATTGTGTCAAGTTTGAAACAGTGTAAAGCAGATATTGTTACTAGAACTAAAACCTTTAAACTGAAATTCCTCTTCTTTGTCCTTTCTCGTCTTTTGCGCGGTCGGCTCTCTTAGTTATTCGGCACCAGTTTAGGCTGTCCTAGGTTGTCGGGTCGGGTAGGTTCTCGACTTTTAACAGTTCCATCATACTGGTCCACCAGGTAGCAGGTGGGCAACCTGGGCCCCAATTATGTTCAGGCAGGCACAGAACTTTCTTTAAATCCTTTAAAACTATTACTAATTAGTAATTAACATTATAATAATTTATCGAAACAAAATCAAAATCTAAAAGTCATACCAACGTAATGGTCAGTCGCTTATTCGTCAGATCATTTACATATAGCTAAGTTTACTGGCGCTTAGGAAGCGGCAGTAAACTTAGCTATAAGTAAATGATCTGACGTCAACATTTACCTTATAAGAAATCGAAAGAGAAAAAAAAATGACAATTATCAAATGATATAAATATCCAAAGATGATTAAATGATTTTTACTTTTGACTTTTCGAGTCGCTTTCTGCTCAGCGCCACTTACTACCGTACAAACCTTAATAAACATTTTCTACGAAGAGCGCACTATCGTGCAAACTTTAATAAACATAATCAAGCGCGCACAATTTTTGTTTTTAAAATCTACCCTATTATAATTAAAATTAATACGTGTGATTTAGTTTTGCTCGCTGTCATATTATTTTTTATTATGTTATTTAGGTTTCTCTGTAAGTGAATGTTAATTCTTTTTGAGAAATAAAGAATATTTAACCTTAACAATAGAACATGAATTTGCAGTGAAATACGCAACATTCTGTGTCACTAAGTCAACACAATAGACACCGTGCAGTGTCTCGCGACAGAATTGTGTCAAGTTTGAAACAGTGGGCATTGTTACTGGAACATAAACTGTTAGCTGATGTTCTTTAGTCTTAAAAACTATTACTAGGTATTACCGTAATACTTAAACAATAACAATAGAACAAAAATTTGGTGTGAAATACTTAACACAATACAGTACAAGGTACAGTGTCTCTTGCTAGAATTGTGTCAAGTTTAAAATAGTGGAAAGCAGAAATGTTACGGAAACGAAAACCTTTAAAACTTAAATTCTTCTTCTTTGTCCTAGCAGTTTATCTATCCTGAATTGTCGGGTCGGGTAGGTTCTCGACTTTTAACAGTTTCATCATACTGTTTTGCTCGCCGTCATATTATTTTTTTATTATGTTATTTAAGTTTTTCTGTAAGTGAATGTTTATTCTTTTGAAAATAAAGAATATTTAACCTTAACAATAGAACATGAATTTGCAGTGAAATACGCAACATTCTGTGTCACTAAGTCAATACAATAGACACCGTGCAGTGTCTCGCGACAGAATTGTGTCAAGTTTGATATATTGGAGAGCGGACATTTTTAGTGGAACAAACACCCTTAAAACGATTACTTTATTATTAACAATAGAACATGAACTTGCAGTAAATACGCAACATTCTGTGTAACTAAGTCAACACAATAGACACCGTGCAGTGTCTCGCGACAGAATTGTGTCAAGTTTGAAACAGTGGACATTGTTACTGGAACATAAACTGTTAGCTGATGCTTTTTTCAAAAGCATGAAATTACTCAATTCAGGAACGTCGCGTTTAGGTTAGTTTCTTTCTAGTTGTGTGGCAATAATAGTATAATTTTTAACACAGTTCTAATTAATAATTGTTTCTTAGCTATTCAGTTATTTCTCAAATAAAGTTATTTAGCAAAAGGCTATTTGCAATTCTAAATATTATATAAATTCCTTAGATCAAATTAATTGTATTTGCCATCAGATTAAGTCAGAAAGCTGGACGACGGCAATTTTATTAGTGGATACATAATGCGTTTCAACTCCCTACAGTCCCTTAATTGAAAACCGAACATTCGATGTTCGGTTGGTATGTATGTTCGTAATGACTTTAATAGCATACTGAATACCGCTTTGGTTTAATTAACGAATTTTATAGATCCTTTGTTGATTTCCACAAACCACATCGGGATTATCGTGATATTCATTTTAATTATTCGTCTCACTACACCAAATAACATGGAATTAATTATTTCAAAATAAAAAGGTATGTGGCGATCTCTACGCCAGTATGAGGAACTACAACCATAAGACAATGAAGCGTCAACCGACAACGTACTTCTCAAGAAACATACGAGATGGCGCCAGCAGTATCCTACATCTCGATCTCAGAGTTCTGGTTGCAACTGACTATATTCATACATCTAAGTATAGCCATCTGAAACCGGCTGTACCTAGTTCTAGCCGGCTAATCCTAGGCGTAGCCGCGTTTCAGGTTTTAGCCGTAACATATATATGTAAATGAATCCCTATTTCTCTTGGTCATGCCATCACTCGTGAACGGCTGGACCAATTGAAATGAAATTTAGTATGAATATCATATAAGACCCGAAAAAGGACAAAGAATAGTTTTTATCCTGAAATATTCACAGGGAGAATCCCGCGGTTACAGCTAGTCTCAATATAACTTTCAAGTCGGAAGATGTACTTTATCGTGTTTATGTTTGGCTTAGTGTTCCAACTAACCAGATGCAAGTTGTAGTTTGAGCCATTGCAATTCAACTTTGGTCACCTTATACATACAAACACGAGAGTGGGGCAGTAACTGTGGTCTATGACTTAAGCTTGTTGGCTTACCGAAGGAAATGTACTTTATTAAACAGTTCTGGAAAAGGAGAGTAAGCGACGTATTACTTTAACTCATCCTCATTGGAGCTTCCTCAAGATAAGGATGAATCTACGACTGAGAATACGAATCAGCATCATCATGATTGATGGGTGATCACACGGACACGGACCACGGTCAAAAAGGTTCATGAGTTCACATTTCGAAAGGCAAGCTGTGTCAGAAGCTTTTAGGCAGCATGACAAATCTCACATCAGTGATGGCTACGTACATGAAAAATAACAAACAAATAATGAATAGATCCTTAACAATACACTAAGACCCGTATTCTTAAACGTTATCTCGAGATATCCTCGACTTAAACTTATTGAAGGACAACTTAAAAAAATCCTCGAAAGGTCCTGAATATTCATATTCTATATAAACCGTGTGGTTTCCGGCAGAGTAGAATAGGGCCACTCCAAGTCCTCCCGTGGATGTCTTAGTAGAAGGCGACTTAGAAAATACCAGCTAAAAAAAGCTTACGTATAAATGTCAGTGAGATATCTCCAACTTGTCTGGCCAGCGAGGAGAGTGTAGGCCAAGTCCTCCTCTGGCTGCTCTGGCCAAGTATGGCTCTAGTAGTACAGAGAGGTTCAAGCTCCTCCAGTTGAGAGTAAAAACAGATCTAATGATGATGATGATGAGCCTATTTTCTATGTCTTTTGGCAACTTGTTTATTCTGATTCGACTGCTAGCAACTAATGTACTCGTAAGAACAATCCTGTATAACAAAAACTTCTGAAACGTTTAAAAAAAATAACTGCATTTTCGCGAAAAAATACGAGAATTCTTGTGTTTACCGACGTTGTTTGGAGTTTTGGACACAATGACGTATCGTGGGGTACAATAGTTTTGATTGCTTGAAGTGAAAGCAAGAGAACTTAACCGAACTTGCATTTTGTTACTGAAAAATAAAATTGCATTTTATTTGCGGAGCTTGATATCTCAGCGGTGATATTTGTTGTGTTAGTAAGTATTCCACTACATGTGTCTGCCATTTTCTTTTTAGTTTTAAAGTGTTTTTTAAGACACATTTAATCGTTGATCTTGGTAGTATTTAATATTACAATCTTTTGTTTAATTTCATCTGTCCCGTTGTCTGTTTGTCTGTCTGTAATGGAAAGTTGCAAGTTAAGTTTGATCTACGTCCCGGTTTGTAATTGAGCTAAAGTTTTGCACGCATATATTGTACTAGCCGGTGCCCGCGACTTTGTCTGCGCAGTATCTTTATTAATTGTTGCCGATGTGTTATTCTGATGTATATGCTAAATTATTGTTACGAAGCTGGGTTCGAGATTTGGAGAAAAACGCCAAAGTTCGTATTAGGGTTTGTATTCACTACGGAACCCAAATGTTGACACGTGAAGATGGTTTTCTTGATGTCCAAGGTCCAAGTCGCGTAGCAGCTGAGGTCCAGGTATCTCGCCAAAGTTGTCGCAGGTAATTCCACTTGTCGCACTTTAGGTAGGTTTCCTTCGCTTCGGTTCGCTTCGAAGTTATCGCTTTCGTAGCTCGTATGACTGGCGGGACGTGCACTCGATCGCCTTTTTATATGCGCCGATATTGGGGTCTACGTTGTTCTCGAATATTCTCATCACTTGACGAATGTATTTCGATTGACGGGAAACATGCAGACGCCGCGCCGGTATGTGTGTGAGTGCGACTAAGCCGACGGCCATTCAAAGAACTCTAGCCTTAATGCTGTCAGAATAAAGGCCTAGTTTCGCTTGGATTATCCTGACGTCTTTCTATACGATTTTGTTCGCGAACATTCCGATTCTATCTTGCCAGCAGAGTTCTTGCTCGCGAATATTCTACATTTATCTCGTTCGCGACATAATTATAAAGTTTATTTTAAATCAATTCAGTAGTTTTTACATGAAAGAGTAACAAACATCCATACTTACAAACTTTTACTTTTTTAATATTAGTAGGATAGGATATCGCGTTACAATGAAATATTGTAATGATATGAAGCTGGAAGGTGTCCTAGGAACTCTGTAATAAAATAATGCAACCGCATCGAGTTTGTGCTTATTAATTTAATTAGGCCTTAAAAGAAATGAATGTACGAAAAATTAAAAAAAAAAACTTATTCTTTTCAATTCATATAAATAATGTACGACTTGTTTTGTATTTTACAAAGAATTACGGATGAAAAATTCTAGTTAGTTTGTATTTAATACCGTTTTCTTCATTCATAAATTAAATCTTGAAGTTTTTCTTGACAAAAAAGGAGCTGCTTTTAGTAACTAGGGTAGGGAATAAGGAAAGAATATTTATAAATATAACAAGTTGCGAACGACCCAATTCTGAGAAGCCAAGGTTTTTTAATGAACAAGTATTTTTAACCGGCATCAAAAAAGGAATAAGTTATAAATATGACCCATACGTTTTATTTTTCTGTATGTATGTTAGCGATATCTTCGTCACTTGTGAATAGATTTTGATGATTCTTTTTTTGATCGAGCGAGCGAAGCGTCTCAGTTTCGAGATTAGGCAAAAATGCATTTGTCGGGCTGTCCGGTTCTCAGTCTGTCGGGCTGTTCTCGCTTACAGGTCGCATTTTTTAACCGATTTTTGTGAAATTTTCTTTATTGAAAAGTAATTTTTGTTCGAACAACTTTTGTATCCGATAAACTTCAACGGGTAGGGGTTTACTACTACTTTGAATCTGAGATAAAGCTTTATTGCATGTACATAACAAATAACACAGATATTATGTTTCTAAATAGGTAGTTAAAAAAAAAACTAGTAGTCTACGGTCAATGCGGTCATACAGACCAGGCTATCAAGAATTAAGAATCAAGAATCAAGAATCAAGAATCAAGAATCAAGAATCAAGAATCAAGAATCAAGAATCAAGAATCAAGAATCAAGAATCAAGAATCAAGAATCAAGAATCAAGAATCAAGAATCAAGAATCAAGAATCAAGAATCAAGAATCAAGAATCAAGAATCAAGAATCAAGAATCAAGAATCAAGAATCATTTATTTGCTATGACACATCTCATCTCCTGCCCATCGTGCTTTTACATAACGCTGTGAAAGTTGCAACCTACTGAAGGAAAAAATGGATTTTATTTTGATATTTCGATACAAGAACTACTTTATTAAGGGCCAACTTGAATTTTCCGGGGTTCAGTACTGCCCAAATTTAAAATAAATAATTTGAGAGGAAACTGAGATTTCATTTAAAATTGTGTCTTGACCAAGCCCTATATATCCCTTCAATCTATTTAAACTACTGTTTATAGTTTAAAGTGAGAACGTAAAGATTTTTGTCGTACATTTGCGAAAAACGGCGACTTTTAGCTAATGTGCAAACGGACTACCGCGCTTCTTCTTCTTCTTCTCGTGTGTGTTAGTAACTAACACTAGTGTCAAAGTTTTTAAACCGCCTTAAAGGCCTCTGACATGGTTTTAGGTAACGACCAATGTCAAAGACAGTGACCGGGACCGACGGCTTAACGTGCCCTCCGAAGCACGGATCATTTTACTTATCGGACAATCAGGTGATCAGCCTACAATGTCCTAACCAAACTAGGACAACAACACAAAGTCGTTGCCCCCGACGGGAATCGAACCCGCGACCTCAGGGTATGAGCCGAACGCTCTAACCACTACACCACGGAGGCAGTTAAAACTACCGCGCGACCGTCGCCGATTCGTCGGCGAGTGTATACGACTATTGACTAACTTGACTGTCGCTGTAATCGACAGGTGTTGCGGGTATAATGTCTCTCGCTGGCAAGAGCCTAAGCTACCCGTAATTTGTATGAAATGTCCTTGATTATCCAGCAAGGAACGTAGCAATTCACCATAGATTACGGGCATATTTCTTTCTTCTTGGGCACAGATGTCGGAAAGATATTATACTTTTTCTACTGGCGGCTATTTCGACAACTCGAGATTTAATGTGTCGAAAGTCTGGCCACGAATTGTATTTTTTGTATGTTTTATGTTGATGTCTTTTTAAAAGTTGTGGTTTTTTGTAATATTTTTCTTTTACTTTAACACGTTTATCTAAGGTAAAAACATGGTTTTCTTCTTATTGCTGAAGTGATAGTTTTTTTTTAAATGTAACACTTGCTTCTCTTCCCGCGCAAATCGTAAAAACTGAACGAGACTGGGCTGGTTATGTCTCCACTGCAGGAACACGACCCTCTCTGTACTACTACATCCATATTTAATCAGGGCAGCCAGAGGATTTGGCCTACACTCTCGACGAACTTGTAAAAGAATAAGTGGTTCAATATTTTTTCCTTCCGAAAAAATCTTTTCCAATCTGTAATGGAGCTGGATTGTTCAATATTTTGTATTATTACTCACCATTTGCATAATTTTTATTACTTTTATTTCCTTCAAGTAAGTGCAACGCGTGTTATCTTTGTCTAACAGATGGCGTTACTGTCCACAACGGCCGTCAGACCAGCGAGCTGGTGATCGGCAAAGCCGAGCCCAAACATGCCGGCAACTACACCTGCGTACCCGCCAATGCTAAAGCTGCCTCCGTCACAGTTCATGTTGTTCAAAGTAAGTCATCATCATCATCATCATCATCAGGTCTGTTTGTCTCCACTGCAGGAGCACGACCCTCACTGTACTACCAGAGCTAGCAGCCAGAGCAGCTAGAGGGCTTGGCCTACACTCTCCTCGCTGGCCAAGCGAGAGAGGTCTCATTGATGTTTATAAGCTTTGTTTAGTATTCCCTAAGTCGCCTTCTCCGACATCCACGGGAAGACTTGTGGTCCTATTCTACTCTGCTGGAAACCAGCACACGGCTACGTAACTGTTCAGTCCAAACCTCGCATTCTTTATGCATATTTGTCGAATCAGCCAATAGACGCGCACCGCATTCCATCAATTTCTTTTTATTTAGTTTACGTTTTTTGGCACATCGTGGCGGACGCGTATTTTTTATTTAGGAGTAATATAAATAACGAAATATATTAGACAACGAGATCATCGTATTCCACCAAAGGGTCTTCGCTCAGCATAAGTCCTGGCGTGAGTTACGAGTGCTACGACGCTGGTCTTCCGCGGACATTATTTATAAAATTACAATAAAAGTAATTATAAAATACAATTTTTAAAAATATACAAATTGTACTATGAATCATTCTTATTACAATAATTCCAGTCGCAATAAACTTCATAACTTCTTTTAATCTACTATCAGAAAAAGGTGTCCCATACAGTAAGTTTACAGGCTGACTGGTAAATCACGTTACATATTGAAAAAGGGCACTCAGTACTCCATTTTTGATTGAAATAATAATAAAATAGGTACTTATAAGTTGACCAAATTATCCAATAAAACGGTAAAAACGGTGAAGCGATTCAACGAGCCAATTCAAGTCGGTAGTTTGGAATAGAGCGCGTAGCGCGAGTGCGATTTCCAAAACATTCCGAAGCTGCGACGTAATTATTAAATATTTTTTAGTTTTATATTTTTTGACGTTACCTGTGATCATGATTTATTATGTCCTTAAGAATGGCACGTACGTTTACCAGCCTGTACCCTTGTCATTATCTTTTCTTTTTTCTTTCAGCCCTCCAAACTAATTTATGAATAACTGTTCACAGTTTAAAGTAAGAACGTGAAGTTTTTCTATATACGCACATTTGCGAAAAACGGCCACTTTTGCCTAATATACAAGGAAGCCTGAAGTAATACACCAAGTGACTTCTTAACTTGAATAACACATTATTACAAAAGCCTATAATTTACAAAAGCCTATTTTAAAATCGCTGAAACTCAGTGTAAACCTTCACAACAGAGTGCCAATTTCCTTGAAAATGATGTGTAATTTCACACCTGTCTTCATTGCAGAGGCCGTTAATTTAAAGCGACTTACGTTGTTATTAAAGTGACGGTAGCTGGCTTTAAGAGGTCACTTCAAAGTGGGTTAATTCGCTAAAGCGTCAAAATTATAACGGCGACGTTCTTTATTCAAAAATAAACTTCTTAGTTTAAAAATGCTTTCATTAACGAATAACCTATTTCAGTTCAAAGTCATGCCAAATCAGAAGTAACTTCAAAATACCGAGTAACGTTAAGATTAAGAAACACTTTATAAAAGAGCATTGACTAGGGATGTGGGTCAACAATATTATTATTTTATTTAGTCCGTCAACTAGACTATCCAAAAATAAAGGGCCCATATTTTTTCGTTTAGCAAAGTAGTCACAATTAACGAAAATACAGCGCTTTAAAGTTTCGGAGTAGGGGTGATTTCCGTCATCGTTGGTTAAAAACTGTAGACAATCGTGACGTTACGCGCTGTATCTTCGTCATTATTTGCTAATGAGAGAAAATAAAATATACCTATACCATACTTTTTGATAGTATTGGTAATGAGCTCAAAAAATTTTACAAACGCCTATTTTAACAGCGCTGAAACTTACATCGAACCTTCACAAAATAGTGCCAAAGCTCTTGAAAATGATGTGTAATAACTGTTTACAGTTTAAAGTAAGAACGTGAAGTTTTTCTATATACGCACATTTGCGAAAACAACCACTTTTGCCGTATATACAAGGAAGCCTGAAGTAATACGCCAAGTGACTTCTCAACTTGAATAACACATTATTACAAAAGCCTATAATTTACAAAAGCCTATTTTAAAAGCGCTGAATCTTACACCAATACTTCACAAAATAGTGCCGATTCCCTTGAAAATGATGTGTAATTTTACCTGTCCTCATTCCTCATTGAAAGGGCTCCTAATTTTACCCCGCCATAAAAGTGACTGCAGCTAGCTTTAAGAGGTCACTTCAAAGTGGGCTAATACGGCGGAGGTCACTTCAAGTGGGCTAATTCGGCAATACATTTGATGACTGTAATGTGATGTTTTAATGGGATAATTAACAAAATGCTCTAATGCGTACAAGCAAAATAATGTAGAATATACTTGCTGCTTCTACAAGGTATAACAAAATATACTGAAACTATTTGTTTTTGTTTGTGTTTGTCGACCTCCGTGGCGTAGTGGTCACCATGCTAGTCCGCCACCCAGAGGTCCCGGGTTCGATTCCCGGTCAGGGCAAGTTGGAAAATGGCCTTTTTCAAATTGTCCTGGGTCTTGGATGTTTATCTATAGATGTATTTGTTATGAAATATAGTATCGTTGAGTTAGTATCCCATAACACAAGTCTCGAACTTACTTTGGGGCTAGCTCAATCAGTGTAATTTGTCCCTATATATTTATATATTTATTTAAATTTATTTAAGGATGAATTCAGTCATTAAACAACTTCCATCAAAGATCATATACCTATAAAAATATGAAAAGTAATTTTTGGCGTCTTATACAAGTTGATCTTACAGCTGATCAGAGTTTGTATGGAAAGTCAAAAATTATTTTTCATATTTCGATAAATGTTTCTTCACCAATACACCAACGCTCGGGATGGTACCTGGTCCAAAGAATATCTATTGCTATTCAGAGAGGCAACGCAGCTAGCGTATTGGGTACCTTCGGGCCGGATACAATCCGGGGCGGGATACTTGATTATATATATTATCAGTTTAAGTTTCTTTTTTTTATATTTGTGCTACTGTTAGTGATATTTTATTTGTTATGTAGTGTATGTTGTTAGTATGAATTAACTTCTTTAAAATAGTAGAATGTACTAACTGCTTATCTTACCGACAGATCGTAAAAGCCGATCAGGGGATTAGGCGAGGATCTGAACTCATCTTAAACATAACAAAACATTTTCTTATAAGTATTTTCTCCTCTTAATATTTATGCTAAACTCTGTATACGTCCGGTCTGTTTAAAGAGTCGTAGCGAAACTTGTTAACTCCCAAGAAAATGCTGTATTTTTCAAGTATTCATTTTGTGTCGTTAGAAGTTTTTGAAGATAACATTTTATGTTTTCATCAGAGAAGTTGCGGACTTTGTAGTTTTTTCCGCTTTTCAAAACTTTTTGTTACGGTTCGCAGTCTATTATTAAAAGTTAACTTTACCCGCTAGTACGTATACATACATACATACATACTATCACGTCTTTATCCCTAGAAGGGCAGACAGAGCATTTTGGGGCTGCAGGCCACTTTTAGCATATTGTGAACAAGAAAGTGGATGAAGGAATCAAAATAGTGATGGGTTGCTAGCCGCATTGCCTATTAATCTGATTCGAATTTTCGCCCATTCTCCCGATCGGCACTTAAGATCTGCGCGTTAAAAGAAGCAGCTGGTACATTCTAAGTTTTTTCTGTTCTCCCAGACCAACATGGAAGGTATACGTAGTACGTACAGTTTGACCTATTTTGGCTTGTAAAATCTCACTCGCTCGTGGTGCCACGTTGAAACGCGGTGTCACTAAATTGTATGGAAAAAGCATTAGTTTAGGTGACTCCGCGTTTCAAAAACGGCACTTCGGCCTATCTGTCTTAGTTCAGGCTTATCTCAAGAACCAATGAGTTACATTGATGTATTTTCGATACGTGTAAAGATTTTTTCTCAAGCAAAACCAGTCACTAGAGAAATTGGTTAGTAAGGGCTCTTCCAGACAGTAGGTATGCCCGTGACACATGTCAATCTTTCACTCATCGGGCATAATGTCACTCGTCTGTTAAAGTCCTAATCCCTTGATACCTATCCTTGCTACTACATTTCATTTCAAAACACTTATTTAGTTCTGCTTTAAAGCTATTTATGTTTTACAATTTAGGGTTAATACCTAAAAATTTATAAATATAAAATAATATCCTCAGCACGGCTTTAGGTACTTACCCACAAGAAATAGAATACCTAGTCTTTCTAAACAAAACAAAGTAATGTATAAACTCTACCCAACTTTGGAGGGAGTTAGCCACCGCCAATTTAAGTCCTTAGTTTTCAAGACTAAACTCATGAATAAACACAAAATATAGCTCTTACGTGGCTTTTCAAGCTTGCTGGTCGCCTTACAAGTTAGTTTAACAAAGCAATTTAGTTCGTCGCTTCTACTACGGACTTTAATAGTATTAGCAGCACTTAAAATACTGAAAACCAAGATAAGTGGATGTAGCTCACCATTATACCAGAAGCGCTATTTTTAAAACGCGAAGTAACCTAAACGAATGTTTATTCCATACAAAAAATTGTTCGTTTAGTGACTCCGTGTTTGAAAAATAGCGCCCCAGGCCTGTGTCACTTCCCGTTTAGGCTTCGAAAATATACCTATAAATTACTGTGCGCGCGACGACCACTCCGGAGTGGTAAATTCAGTGATATGAATCGTACATCTAGAGTTATAAAAATGAAATTAGCTTGCAATGCACTTACTTCTAGGTATATAAACAAAATTAAACCATATCGCTAACGACACTGAGTACATATTTCTCTGAATTCCTTTGCTAAGTAAGACTTCTGTACGTGAGTTCTAGTTCTTATTCTGTGGTTATACTTTACCTACCGAAATACATACATACTGTTCACGTCTCCTTAAGTCTTGCAGCTCAGATAGAGCCCAGGGCCGAAAGACTCGACCCGAGTGATGATGGTGATTAGTAGACCACGTAATCTATACTTTCTTGTAGGGATTGATAATTTTTAATTTATCGACTACTAAAATATCGATGGTATTTAATATTACTTAGGTCATAGTCTATGTCACTGACGATGAGTCAAAGATAATCACTACTAACTGATAAAAAAGTGATAAAAAATAATGGAATAAATAAAAACAACATACGGGCATTCGTTAGTTATAACTTTTCATATTTTCCCACTACAATTACAAAAAACTGTATACAATTCTACATCATTCATGTAACTAAAGGATGATAAGGGTTTTAGTGAGTATAGAAGTCGATAAATTAAATGTTTCAATCCTTACAAAAATGTGACGTCTGCGCGACCAGATAACGGGTCTAGTGATTAGAAAAGGAATCAAAATGGCGATTGGCATCGCCTTTAACCATGATTCCTATTGTTTCCGAATTCCTTGATCGCAGGAAGAAAAGCAGCTGGGACATTCAATTTTTTTCTATTCTCTCAAACCAGCATGGAATAAAAATTCTACAAGACTTTCGCTCTAGAAGCTTTCTAACTTTAATCACTGTTGCATTTATTCCTTATCTTCTTTATCTGGGTCATTGGGAAGCGCTGGTATCTATAGCTTATGTTTAAAAAATAAATTAAACTTTAATATAAACTACATACGCGTAATGTAAATTATACTTGTTGACGTGTAAATGTGCCTAATTACTGAATAAACATCAGAATTTTGAATTAAATTTGAATATTTATCATGTATCAATATATTACTTTTTTATTTAGACAACTTTACTACTAAAAGAAATAGATTAACAATGAAGATTCATCAGCAACAAGCTTTGTCTAGAAACGTACAAAAAGAATCCACAACATGCTTCGTCAAAAGTTGTACTTACCTAATTACAAAAAAATATCCGCAACATGCTTCGTCAAAATTATCAATCTAATAAACCGCTCCGAATCGTTCCTGGCCCAAAGGTTCCCATAATGCTAGCAGCATTTCCACGTTGGATAGCGATAGAAATCCTTTGAGCGAGAAACGATACAGAGCGATTATCTTTGGTCCAATCATTGAATATTTTGATATTCTTCTAGTTATAAATCCATAAAGGATAAAGATTCAGTTACATAGAAAGATAGATAGATAGATGAATTGTTTATTTTCACCACCGAGACACACACAGAAAATTAAAGTATACATAAATTAGTTACATTACACAGGCTTGCAAATAAATACACAACAATAAATCAATTGCATGTGTGTGCTGAAGCAAGACAAATAGGTCAAAGCTCAGTGATAATATTGAATCGAAGGTAGTTCTGTACTATTGTTAGTTTGTAATATTAGATACACGCTATTTGAAGCCGGGGGGAGCTTAACACTGCATAATGTTTGGCCGAATGATGCGAGAAAACGAACGCTTAACGATTTCATACATTTTGAACGGGAAAAGCGAAAAAGGCATTTATGTAAATTAGTGTCGAACCCCAAATGATACTTTGATGATATTATGTAGTATATTTTTATGCCAGTGCGCAAACTCAATGGTACAGAATTCATGCTTCAAGATATAAGAGATATGAGAAAAAAATGGACCTCGCGTACAAAACTTTATTAGTCGACAGCGATTTTGTATCGGACACCGGAATTATTTTACATTATATTTCTCTATTTTTTTATCAGTATCTCTTGACTTACTGTCGAAATTCTCGCGTACATAACGTAACAATAACCCGCTATTAATAAATGAGTTATTTATGTTAATTGGTTTTGAATAACTAAATTATCATAAACAAAAAGATATAGATTTAGCTATCATAAAAATTTGCAATCAAGTAATTGAGATTTTAAGAAAGTAATAAAATAAAATAGTGTCTTTATTACACTAGGTGCAGAAAGCTCTAGCTTGGTCATTTTGGAAATCCTTGGGAGAGGCCTATGTCTAGCAGTGGACGTTATGCGGCTGAAATGATGAGTAACTTCTACTGATAACAAGGCATAAAGTGAAAAAATTACAGACTGAAAAAAATAATAATTTATTGTTGTTTATTTTCTAACATAGTCCAAAGGGTAAAAACGGGACCCCATTACTAAGACTCCGCTGTCCGTCTGTCTATCCGTCCGTCAGTCTTGCTGACTGTATCTCATGAACCGTGATAGCTACTTAATTTTATATATATAGAGCTACGGAAGCCTTCGTGCGCGAGACTTACTCGCACTTGGCCAGTTATTTATATAAGGTCTAACAAAATATACTGACACTATTTTAAAGGCGAATTCAGTTCATGATACTCAACAAGGAACATATGTCGAAATATGAAAAATATTTTTTTCCTCTCCATAGAAACTCGGATTAACTGAAATTACTTTTCATATTTCGATATATGTTCCCTGGGGAAAGTTGTTCAGTATAACGGACTTAATTCATCTTTAAAATAGTTTCAGTATAGTCCTTATATTTTAAGTTTTATTTTAATTCAAGAATAACATTTAATATATATTGTTGCAGGTGAAACCCCAGCGGCCATGCAGCACGGCAACAACTCTTCAGCTTTCATACGACAAATACATACAGCCATACAAATTCTCGTTATAATTATATCGTGTATAGTCGCCCTAAGTCAGGTTTATACAGAATTTGGATAACCTCCTATTGTTATACCTTAACATTTCTTGTGCATAGTATTACAGACAGGAGCACTTTTAGGTTAAGATTGGTAAAAATTGATTTGTTTTTCAAAAATATAAATGGAGTGTATCATCATCATCATCATCATGTCTTGTCTCCACTGCAGGAGCACGACCCTCTCTGTACTACTAGAACCATTTATGCAGGATGTTTGTTTTTATGTATCTCCGTTTGTTGTACATTACATTAGGGAATAACAGCAAATAGGTTTTTACTACAAATCCTTACTTCCTTACTAATATTATAAATGCGAAAGTGAGTTTGTATATTTGTTTGTTTGTTACCACTTCACGCCACGGAATCTTTTTAGATGAAATTTGATATGGATGTAGTTTGATACCCAGGGAAAGAGATAGGATAGTTTTATCCCGAAATTCCTACGGAAAGTGAAACCCACGGGTACAGCTAGTTATTGATATCTAAACGTTATAGTTTTGGACGAGAAAGAATTTTAAAACCTACATCTTGATAACCGCTTGCACCTACGCTTGCACACTATTGTTTATAAGAATATTTCTTGTGTTTAATTGCAATTTTGAATTATTAATTTTAAAATAACAACTTTGTATAAAATAGTATTTGTTTTAAAATTATAATTCATAAGAGAAAACTAAAAACTGCTTTAAATGTATTGAATGCAATTAATGTGACTGAACAAATAAAAGGACAAATTTATGCTTAATTGATATTGTATAATTAGTTACTATTGCGATAATATGAATTGAAATTTATAATGAACCCAATAACAAATACGTAATAACTGCAAAATGTTAATCGCCATTCGGTAACTATATTATTAAATTTACCACTACTAAATTTCGTTGCGAAATTATATCTAATTTATTTTATAAATTGTGAGTAATATATTTTGATTATTGCAATGCATAATTAGAAACAAAAACTTCAGGTAAATTCTATTAAATCATAGTTTAAGCGCTCTTACAGACAAGCGACAAGCCCGCGATACTTGTCGGCGACTATCGGCGACGGACGCCGACCTGCGACGCGCGACGGTGCGCGACTTTCGTTGCAAACGGTCGCGTAAAACATGTCCATCTGTCACAGACTGTCAAAAGTGCCGCGCGGCCATCGGCAACAGTCGCTGATAGTTTCCAATTATTAAAAACTGTAGCTGATTATCGGCGCCGACAGGTATTGTAGGTATGCGGTCGCTCGCTCGTCTGTTAGAGTCTGGTAAGTACTTTAAATAAAAAATGGGAAATCAAATTGGAGCATTTTTGTTGTCAACATGTGTGCATTTGTAAATTACATGTTACGAAAAAATAACAAATTTTGTATAAAGTATAAGTTAGATTACTTTATAAATATAAGTTTTTTTGAGTAAACTACATATTATATTACTTTAAATAAATGATATACCGGTCTTTAGCTAAAAGTGCTCAATATTTTTCAAAGTTGAATTTTGTCATGATTGAAAAAAAAATACATAAAAACGTATAAAAAGTATACCAAGTGAGTACAATAACGTTATAACTGTAAATACATTGTGACATAATTTAGTTGTAAGTATGTAAGGAATGTAATTATCTGTCATTTGGTTTTAAGAATAAATAACATTTTGAATTTAACGTGCCAAGTATGTTTGTTTTATTTTACGCCAGCTACATTTCTCTTTACAGCCTATTTCAGTGTACTGACCCAGCATACTAAAGACCTCTTCCAGTGAAAGAAGGATTTGCGACGCTAGACTATTGCATTGTTTTTTTTTTCTTCGTGAGTGTAAGTAGCCTTGCCTAAATTATTTAAACAGTCTTATTTTAAAATTATTAAACCAAAAAAAAATTAATTACCTACTTAATGTAGAAAATTGAAATAAGAAAGCATAATATTACATAAAATGTAATTTTTTTCTGATATTTTAACTGATTCAGAGATATATTACCACTATGATATTAATTATAGTGTTATGTTTATGACACAGCTCTACATGCGATTAGGCAAAAATATTTTTCTGTCATGTTTTTTTTCTCATCAAATGGTCATTTCGTTGCATTTTTTACTCTATCTTAAAAAATTAAAACAACACAAAAGATTGACTTAAAAAACTTTCAATCCTTGTTTTTATACGGCTAATAACTCGCGAAGGGGTTAAAATAAAACAGGTTAATTTCTTAACTGAAACTTCACTGAATATTATTTTTCGTATAAGTGTACAGACGAGCGACAATATGCCCGCGACATAATTCGGTGACATTCGGCGAACGTCGGCGACCATCGCCGACCTGCGCCGGAAGACGTCGCGCGACGGTCGCCAACGGGCGCATGTCAATCTATAACAAATGTACCTATCGCATGCTAAACGCGCGATCGTCGGCTATAGTCGCCGATGATTGACGACTATCGCTGACGGTCGCGCGGCAATTTTTGCGTTTTTCTGATATACTAACATGTGGCAAGCGACTATTTGCGCCAGTTGGCAACGGTCGCCGACAGATGTCGCAAGCATACTGTTGTTTGCATAGACCTAGACTTTTTTACTGTGTAGGGTCGTTTATCTGTAAGAGCGCTGACCTGTAATGTAAAGAAAAGGTCTATTAAATTACTTGTTCTTTTTATGCCCTGTAGCAGGAATTTTTCATGTCCAAACAAAAACAATCTGGCTACTTAATTCTGGCAAAAAAACGCCCAAGAAATAAACAAAGCAAAAGTTTATGCCTTACTTTGTCCAGAGGAAAATTATTGTTTCCTTAAGTCTTCTCGTCTTAGAGATTGTTGTAAACAATTTTCTCTGAAAGTAATAATCTGTAATATTAGTTTTCCTTTGATATTAACATTTTTGACAGTTATTTTCTTAGATGAATTATGATTTACAAACTTGATACTACAAATATTATTCAGTACTCTTTTAGGTAAGGCAGTAGAGTGGTAACGCTCTTTGTCTGATACAGGTGCGTTCCTAAGTTTATGGTTCAGCCCATAATCTAATGGTTCAGCTTCTTTCTAGACAAAGGCAGACAACCTCTTTCTTCTAGGCATAGAGACTCTTTAACTAAATATTTTGGCTTTGCCATAACTGGTTTGACATAACATGCCAAATGCTTTTAAATGCAATATGCTTGAAAACTTACAAATTATAAATGAATACAAAAACATATTAAAACTACTTTTGAACTATCGCGTTTCATAAAAATTAACGAATAAATAACATAATATTTTATTATTTATTTCTGCTAGGAGGCTAAGAATTTAGGTATTAAAGAAAAAAAGCCAGCCTGAGACCACGTTCGAAGCAACAGGACGAAACATCAGCAAAAAAATGAAAAGGGGTTCATTTTCGCGTTAATTCCCACATGCAATAACTAAATAAGACCATCATCATCATCATCACTTCAGCTACATAAGGCCTACTGCTGAACATAGGCAACTCACAAAGATTTCCAAAATGACCGATCAAGAGCGGCCTGCATCCAGCGCTTTCCTGCGACCTTATCACTTGTCGCATCGGTCAAAGCTCGTCAGGTAGTCTGACCACCTTATGAAAGGTGTCCTACACTTCTCTTGCCAGTACGCGTTTAATTGGGAACCTTTTTGCCCCATCGGCCATCGGTACGTCGCGCTATGCGTCCCGCCCACTGCCATTTCAACAAGCTAATGCGCTGGACTATGTAAGTGACTTTTGTTTTCTTATGAATTTTCATATTTATGATTTGATCACGTAGAGAAACACCGAGCAAAGCCCTCTCCATAGCGCGTTGAGCTATCTTGAGCCTTCTTGTGAGACCCATAGTAAGGGACCACGTTTCAGAGTCATAAGTCATCACTTGTAACACACTTTAGTTGTAGACTTTAGTCTTGAGGCATAGAGGTATTTCTAAGAAGATACTGATACTTATTATGGAAGAAATATCTTCCAGCAAACTCCACTAACCTTTCCGACTTACAAGGGTATTTGATAAACCTATTTAAGCAAGACGAATTACTTTCTGTGCCTAGTTCTCGAGAACTTGTTAAGACTTATCTGGTTTAGATGAAAACATTCCCTAAGGGATCAAACCTGAACTAGGTCAGTGGAAACGGAACGCGCTGAAATTGTATTTGAAGGAAGATTTTATAATACATATTATAGGTATACGTGGGGCGCACTATAAGTTTCCGGAATGAATATGAAAAAATACTATTAAAGGTACAAAATTAATTTATTGTTTTTCAATATAATCTCCCTTGGCGTCTATGCAGTTTTTCATTCGATGAAACCAGTTTTGAAAACTTTTGTGCCACTCCTCTGTGGTGACCTCTGAAACGTGTTTTTCATACTCCTCGACAGCCTCTTCTGGTGATGAAAATCGTTGACCGCGTAATTGGTTCTTAATTTTTGGGAACAGAAAAAAGTCACAAGGTGCCAGGTCGGGACTGTATGCAGGATGACTCATGAGTTCTACATTTTTCGCCTTCAAAAAGTCGTTTGTCTGTCTGGCCGTGTGAGAACTAGCATTGTCGTGGTGCAGGATGATACGGCGTTTACGGTTATTTTTATGGAGTTCGTCAATAACTTCCGGCAAACAAATGGTCGTGTACCAGTCACTATTCACTGTACGACGATTCTCTAAAGCAACAGTAGCCACGTGTCCAGTTTTATTAAAAAAAGAAGCAATCATCCGCTTAGATGCACTTTTCACGCGCGCCACTTTGGTTGGTTTCGACTCATCTTGAAAGACCCATACGCTCGATTGCTGCTTTGTTTTGGGATCGTAGCAATAAATCCATGTTTCGTCACCTGTTACTATGTCCCACACCAAATTTGACGCACCTTCGTTAAATCTGGTAAGCATGGCACTGCACCAAGTGACGCGGTCCGTTTTTTGAGCCTCGGTCAAGTTGTGTGGGATCCACCGCGAGCACAGCTTTCTCACACCCAAATGTTTGTGTAGGATTAATTGTATTTGACTCATGTCTATTTCTAAGGATGCGCGAATTTCATGGTAGGTCACATGCCTGTCTGTTTCAATCATACGTCGCACAGCATCGATGTTTTTGTTGGTCACAGCGGTGGACGGCCGACCATCGCGAGATTCGTCACTGAGATTGATACGACCACGCTTGAATTCTGCAAACCAGCTATAAACAGTTGTCTTGCATGGTGCTTCATTTCCAAAAGCTGTTTCAAGCCGAGCGATGCTCTGTTGAGCTGTCAAATTACACTTAAAATCGTAGAAAATCATACTACGAAAATTTTCCCGAGTTAAATCCATGTTGATGCAGACACACAATTTTTTAAATGGCGCCACAAGGTAAAAACAAAAGACAATCAGATGAAACAAACTGCATTCTACTGCCAAAGAGTTCTATTTTCAAATGTTGCAATACATTTTTAAATATTGTTTATGTAAGTGGCCAGTTCCGGAAACTTACAGTGCGCCCGTACTGAGAACTGCGCGGCGCGCATGGTCAGGGTGACAAATTTTTAACCTTGTAATTTGTCGCATTTCGCGTAATTTACCGCAACAAACATAGACAAAATTGAGCGACAAAATAACTTTCATTTATAAAACGTATTTTATATCATGCCTAACTCACGTGCGAGCATGGTTTTGACAGGTCAAAGTAGACATTTCGACGGTTGGCAACGTGAAATAGTGTAAATTTGTCGCCGATTTGCTAGACCCACATACATAAGATTCAATTAAAATATTTTCAATCGTATTTTAAACAGTTATTCCATTGAACTAACACTAAATGTATATTTACACATTATACACATTAAAATGTAGGCAGACATATTTAAACAATGTATTATTGAAGTTTTACAAACATAACAAAATATTTAATTACGTAACTGTAGCGCCATCTTTTGATGAATCCAACAACTACATCGGCGGCGGTGGCGGCCGCCGGCCCCCGCTTACTAGGCATTGTTTTTCTTTATGTTGGCTTGGCTGTACGACATGAGTTGAAACGTTCCGTTGCACATTTATTTTAATAACATTGCATTTTTATAACTTTTTTATATTTTTAGTTGCAATATTTTGACTACAAATTATTACGTAATTATATAATTATTTTGTCTAACGTGATTGTTTAACAAAACGCGTGTTTAAATTTAAAATTATTATATTTTCTTAGCAGACATTAGAATCTCTGTTTATAAACTGCCTGCGTGTGACGACTCATTTAACTACGTGTCCATTCATGAATTTTATGTTGTCATGTACATTTTTACAGAGGGAAGATATGTAAAGACCTCTCAGATAAAACACCATGCTTGCCACGCTGGTATATAAATAAGGTACCTATAAATCGTGGAAGGGCCATACCTGTACTAAATCGAAACACAGCTATACTAGTTCACTATGGAATAATGATTTTAAAATAACAGTCAAAAAGTTAAAAAAAAAAAAACCATACAATAGTGTACAGCCGTCATGTTAAGGCCATACCCAAATTTTCAGGGGTCCAGTGGCGCCGCCATTTGAAATAAATCATTTAAAAGGAAACGGAGATATTATTCAAAATTGTGTCTTGGTCAAGCCCTAGATAACCCTTCAAACTATTTTATGAACTACTGTTTATAATTTAAAGTGCGAACGTGAAGCTTTTCTACGCACATTAGCTAAAAGTGGCCGTTTTTCGCAAATGTGCGTAGAAAAGCTTCACGTTCTCACTTTAAACTACAAAAAGTAGTTTAAAAAATACTTTGAATGGGTATCTAGAACTTGACCAAGACACAATTTTAAATGATATCTCCGTTTCTTTTTAAATGATTTATTTTAAATGGCGGCGCCACTGGACCCCGGAAAATTTGGGTATGGCCTTAATGGTTCTTCTAAGTTACTTAATTCGTTGTTCCGAGAACGTCAAGGACACAATCGTTGGCATTTTGTTTCGTTTTTCGTGTGTGTTAGTAGCCAACTCTGGTGTCAGATTTTTCAAGCTGCTAAAGCCATGTGACATAAATTGACGACTGTCATACAATGATGACAACCTTATATGGCTTACACGTGCTTTTCAAAGTACGGAGAAACTCGTAAAAATTAACATCATTATAACATATATATATTACTAGCTGTACCCGCGGGCTTCGCTCCCCGTGGGAATTTCGAGGTAAAGAGTACCCTATGTCCTTCCCCGAGTCTCAAACTATATCCATACCAAATTTCATCCAAATCAGTTCAGTAGTTTAAGCGTCACTTTGGCGGCTGGCAACCCTAGAGCTTATATGTCAATTTTATAGCTCCGTATTTAATATTGTAAATTTAAATATTTTCTTAGTTTTATAGATTTAATCATATCACTAGATTATAAAACTAGATAGGTGTGAACGTAATTAATAATTTGTTAGTTCAATATTAGTGTAATTTGTGAAATATTGGTGTTCATAGTTGACGTTCAGTGGGTATATTTTGTTACCGGCTTTTTACAACTTTTACAAGGTAAGAACGGTACAATAATTGCTCCTTTTTACACATTCCATTATAACACAGCGTCCTTTGTGCACTATATTTCATATTTCCGTAAATTTACGTACATAAACATATCACTCGTTCACAAAGTAGGTTAGGTTATGTTATTGTTATTTTCTTAGTTAGGTGATCGGTTTTGCTGCCTTATCCTAGCGTTTATTGTCTTCCTTATACATTAAATAAGCCCCTATCTGTAAAAATGTCCTCCACAACCCGTGCTGTGACTGCCCGGCAACTGGAAAGTCAGCTGAAGAATGCCTTACTCGAGCTCAAGGCAGAAAAGGAAGACAACGAAAAACTATTACTGGAAAGGGAAGACAATGAACGAGAATATCAATTAATGCGTAATAAAAACATTAGACTTGAACAAAAGCTTTCAGACAGTCTCCAGTTATGTGATGAATTGGGTGAGCAATTAAACCGATCGCAATTAGAAGTAGATTCTTTCCGCCAATGTGGTGATACGTATGAGCAAACGCTCAGACGTACCACTGAATTAGAAAAAGAGCTGGGAGAGGCATATAGACTTATAAGTAGTTACGAGCAGGACGCCCAGTTGCGTCAGTCAGCGGAGGTGTCCAGCCTTTACGACCAGCTTATTGATAGTGTCCCTGTGCCTCTTTCAACTAATTCCTCAGTGATTGATCTCACTAGTGAGACTTCATCCTTTAATATTGACTCAGATACATCAAAATGTAAAATTAGTCACAATAAAATTAAAAAACACTTGAGGATTTCAAAAAGAATAAAGAAAACCAACTTAAAACTAAAAACTAATCTTAGAAAATCATGTTTAATCAAATCTAGTTCCTTGAATTGTAAATTGCAATCAGAGTTAGAATTATGTAATAAACAATTGGCGGAAAATCAAGAGTCATATGAGGTCAACAAAATCAGACTTGAATCGCATATAAGTAAGTTACAGGAGGATTATTCAAAATTATTTAGCAAGTATGACCTCCAACGGAAACAAAATACTGAGCACATGCTGACTGTGGAGAAATTGATTACTGACAGCAGGTACAATCAAGATACTCTTGACTCATTAGTCCAACAATGTGCCTGCGGGCAGTTCAACCAGCCTATAGTCAATATTTCCTCACCAGAGCTCTCTCCTTGTGGCAGTAGTTTGTCCGTGTCTGATGTTGTGGACTCCATTGACCCCCCAGCTAATACAATGGTGTTTTCTGACAGTGTAGGTTGCAATATGGGTTCAATGTTTTATGAAAACATTGAACATTCTTGTATTAATTATTGCTTACCTAATACAAGCTTTCCCCAGTTGATAGAGAAAATAAAATTATCTAATTTTAACTGTAATTCCACCATTGTGTTGCTCGTAGGTAACAGTAGTAAATTAAGAAAGAAAGATATAATTCAATGTGTAGAGACTTTAAGCAAACTTAATGTATGTAAAATAATAATATGTGCGTTTCCATATTTGAGTTGCCAGCCTCCATCAATCAATAAAAACATTCACTGCCTTAATACTTTATTACATAACTTGACATGTCGTCATGATGACAAATTAGTGTTTTTTGACACTAACAATTTTATAAGTGAATGTTTTGTGACAAAGGGTAATATATACCTATCTAAATACTATAAATTAAAAATTGCTACATTGGTAGCTTATACTATTAAGTTTTGGACGAGTTTACATTGTAAACAAACTACTAGTTGTAAAATGTCTACCGAGTTACCAGAAAATTGTAATAGTAATTCTGTAGATTTGACGGCAGATTTAAACTGCACATCCAGACAACGGAAAGGTCACAAGAACTAAGAATAATTCATCAAAACATACAAGGCCTTTCCAGCAAAGAACTACTAGTTGAACTAGTATTAGAAGAATTAGATGTAGATATCTTGTGTTTGACTGAGCATTGGCTATGTGAGAGTGAGATGATGTTCAGCCTAAACAACTACGACATTGTTAGCTGCTTTAACAGAAAGTCTACTACTCGAGGCGGTTCTATGATAGTTACAAAAAATGGATTCCGTGGCAAGGAGCGGAAGGACATAGTTAGACTTTCTGTTGACCGCTGTTGTGAGGTGGCCTGTGCCGAGCTAGACCACCATTTAATTGTATGCGTATACAGTCCACCAGATAGCGATTTTAGGGGATTTTTGAAAGTAATGGATCAGGTGCTAAAGTTAGCTTCAACTAGTAAAAAAAATTTAATTATTTGTGGTGACTTCAATGTTGATATTCTAGTGCAGAATCCAAGGAGTACACAATTTTTAAACCTCTTTAAATGTTATGACCTAGAAAACGTTTTTTTTGAACCTACTAGGATCTCTGCTACATCGGCCACGTGCCTGGACAATTTCTTTACAATATAAATTATTTTAAGAAATCTGTAATTAACAAGTTGCCATCTGACCATATGGGTGTATTTGTTTCTTTTGTCAAGGAGTCCACCCGCTGCTTGAAAGAAGATAAAATCATGTGTAGGCCTATTACTTCAAAAAAAATTCATAAGCTCAAAAAGAATTTAGAAAATAAGTTATGTTCAGTCATGTACACAGGAAGTAATCCTGATGATCACTACAATAAATTATTTAGTACAGTGTCTAAAGAATATTCAGAAACATTGGAACAGAAAAAAGTGAATGTTAATGGTAGGTTAAAGTTTAATGAATGGGCAACTAAAGGTATTTATATAAGTAGAAGAAAATTATTTGATTAATATGCCCAAAAACAATTTAATTTCAACCCTAACTTTGTTGAGTATGTTAAAAAATATTCTAAATTATTTAAAAAAGTTTGCAAAAATGCTAAAGCTATCTACATTAGTAGAAAAATCAATAATGCACCAAATAAAATTAAAGAGACATGGAATGTTATTAATAAAGAAACCGGTAAAACGAGAGCGAGAGAAAATATTCGTGAAATTAAATGTGCCGGTAAAAATATTACCAACCCTAATGATATAGTAAATGTATTCGATAACTTTTTCACTAATATTCCCTTGGAACTTACTGAAAATACCAATTCAAGTCCTCAACATGCTGAAGCCTTACTTAAAGATAATGTAGCTCAATGTAATCATAAGTTTCAATTTGAACATATTACCCCCAAAGATATAGTTGATGCATTTAAACAGTTAAATTTAAAAAAATCGGAAGACCACTGGGGTATGTCCGTTAGTGTAGTAAGCCACATTATAAATATCATTGCTGCAGACCTAGCTTTTATTTTTAATGAATGCATTGATGAAGGTATTTTTCCAAATTTAATGAAATGCAGTAAATTGATTCCTTTATTTAAAAAGGGGGTAAGAACAGATCCTGGCAATTATAGACCAATATCGATTCTGCCGGTTTTGAGCAAAGTGTTTGAAAAGATAATGCTTAATCAAATGCAACATCACTTTATCACCCATAACCTTTTTCATAGCCAGCAGTTTGGTTTTACTGGAGGGAAATCGACCACTGATGCGGGGGTAGCGCTCGTTACTCAAATTTACAACGCATGGGAAAACAAGAACGATGCAATCGGTTCTTTTTGCGATCTCTCAAAAGCGTTTGACTGCGTAGATCATCCAACACTTTTGCTCAAATTCCGTCAGTACGGTTTTGACGATAAATCAATAAACCTCATTCAATCATATTTAACGGATAGGCTTCAGACTGTTGACATAAATGGCATAAAGTCAAACGGATCTCTCGTTAAAATGGGAGTACCTCAAGGTTCTATCCTGGGACCGTTCCTCTTCTTAGTGTACGTCAATGATTTGCCTTACGCGGTTGAGAAACAAGCTGGCATTGTGTTGTTCGCCGATGACACGTCTCTTATTTTCGAAATAGACCGTCATAGCGAAGATGCTACTTCGGTGAATAACACCTTGACGGCCATTTCTAACTGGTTTTCAGCCAATAACCTTATGTTGAATGCAAACAAGACCCAATGCATTCGATTTAGTCTTCCTAACGTGAGGCAAGCCAATGTTGATGTGCTACTGAACGGTCAAAAATTAGATCTCGTTGAAAATACTACTTTCTTGGGAATCACAATAGATTCAAAACTTCAATGGGGTGCACATATCTCTAAACTCGCTAATAGGCTTAGCTCAGCGGCTTACGCTATTAGGAGAATCAGACAATTGACAGATGTGGCAACTGCTAGACTAGTTTACTTTAGTTACTTTAATAGTCTGATGTCTTATGGGATTCTTCTATGGGGGAGTGCAGCTGATATACAGACTATTTTTATTTTGCAAAAAAGGGCAATTCGTTTTATTTACGGTTTAGGATCAAGAGACTCCCTAAGAGATTTTTTTAAGAAAATTGATATACTTACTGTACCATCCCAGTACATATTTGAAAATATAATGTATGTAAGGAAAAATATTGCCTTGTTTAATAAAGTGGGTGATTTTACGGATAGAAACTTACGTAATATAAATGATTTATTTACTCCGTCCTATAGGCTGAAAACAGTTAGTAAGTCGTTTATGGGAAACTGTATAAAGTTTTATAATAAATTGCCAGAATCGGTTCTTAGTATGCCAGATAGAAAATTTAAAGTTTATGTTAAGAAAGTACTCTGTGATAAAGCTTATTACGGAACCGATGATTACCTTAGAGACAAAAATGTCTGGCTTGAGCTTGGCGCGGGTCCCTCTTAAAGGTTAGTATTTGTACATTCACAAATGTCATAATTTAAGAACATTCTGTACATGTTTTAGTACAAAATTTACAAATTGACATTAATTTTAAACTTGACATCATGCTTAATTTATAATTATGACATAACAATGTATTCTCAGTCCACATATCTAATTTTAATACCAGTATAATTGTAAGTTGACGTTATTGGAGAAAATGCTGCAGTACAGTTTGTTACCGTTTCTTCTGTACTTGCGCTTTGGAAGCGGCAGTAAACTTAGCTATAAGTAAATGATCTGACGTCAACATTTACCTTATAAGAAATCGAAAGGAAAAAAAGTGACAATTATCAAGTGATACAAATATCCAAAGATAAATAAATGAATTTGACTTTGACTTTGCGTGAAGAGGTACAAACAAATAAACAAACTCACTTTCGCATTTATAATATTGGTAGGATAATATGCTAATATGACCGTTGGCTGCTTTGCAACAACAAAAACATAAAAAAGTATGGGAATGTCAAAACTTCTACAAGTATCTCTTGAGTGTACATTTACAGAGAAAGACGTAAATATCATCGTAATAAAATGTTAATAACCTAAGGACTAAGGGTAGGCCCTCGTTCCCGTTTAAAGCACTTCTATCCTCGTAATCTAATTTCGTTGTCTACAACTTAATTGTACACAAAAAGGCTCAAGAATTTTGCTATTCTAAGTACGTCGGATTTTATTAACTTACAACAAGGAAATTTATTTCAAAACGTAATTTAACCAAAGTTAATTTTGTTGCGCATTTCACAAAGGGAAAATGAGGCTGGCATTTCAAATTTAAAAAGTTTCATTTATTTAACGAACTGTGATGTGAGGCTTTGGAGGTATGGAGAGATAAATGTATAGATTATTTTAATTGAATAAAAGCCTTTAGATTATTTTTAATTGAATATATACCCTCATTTTAAAATAATAATGGAAAGAAAAATCGAAGGAAAGAGAGGAGTAGGAAAACCCAGAAGAAAATTTATAGACCAAATAAAAGAAAAATTAAACGTGAAAACATATAAAGAGGTTAAGAACTTAGCGGAAGGAAGAGAGACATGGAAAGCACTCCACCGACAAGAGCCCAGCTCTTAAATATAAGAAGATACCCTCATTTGGAGGAGACCTTTAACCAGAAGTGGAACAATGTAGGCAAAGAAAATATATTTACGGTATAGGTTATTAAAAAGGCTGTATATAATTACTACCGATACATTTTCAAGTTTTTATCCCTGACGGGGCAGACAGAGCCCAGGGGAATAAGACCCAAAGACCACGCTCAGCGTGATGGTGGGCGTTAACTTGGGAAAGGAATCAAAATAGTGATAGGTTGCTAGCCGCATCGCTTATATACATGATTCAAATGTCGCCCATTCCCTCAAACGGCTTTTACGATCTGCGCAAGAAGAAAAGCTTAGTTTTTTTTCTAGTTTTTAATTATTATGAATAAACTAACTTATTTTAGTTTTTCGTGTGTGTAAGTGGCCAACACTGGTGGCAGATTTTTCAGGCTGCCCAAAAGGCATCTGACATAGCTTGACAACTGCCATAAAATGATTACAGCCGGGACCAACGGCCATTACGTACCTTCCAAACCACGGAGGACTTGTGGTCACCCATCCAAGTGCGGGCCTCGCCCGGTGTCGTTTTACTTGCGAAAGCGCTGGTAATGCGCACTCTCTCCGGGCCACCGAGCTCCTCTATAAACCAACTACGACGAAAACATGTATAGAATATATATTTCCTTCTCTTGCATAGATCGTTGTAGTTAATATTATCGAAATGATAGAAATTCCAAAGATCTCGATATACTTATAAGTTATTAACATATAATAGGGATGTGTACTGGGTCAAAAATATATTATTTTAGTTAGTTCGTCAACTAGATTATTCAAAAATAAAGGACCCATATTTGTTCGTTTAGTAAAGTAGTCAAAAATCACGAAGATACAATGCTTTGATGTTTTGGAGTGGGGGTGATTTACGTCACCGCTAGTTAAAAATCGTAGCCAATCGTGACGTCACCCGAAATTTCATTGCGCCTTATCTTCGTCATTGTTTGCTAATGAGAAAAAAAAAATATCATACACTTACTATACTTGTTATTAATCTATCTAATAAACCAGAAAGACAGTAATTTGACAAGTGATTACAAAAGTACGTCTCCTGACCTGACAACACAGTGCTGCCATCTGAAAGCTTGTATTTTTGAAAACCTTTTTTTTTGTTAAATGATTTTCAGATATTGTAAAAATCAGACATCTAAGTGAAATTAAGTGAAATAACAAATGGACGTCGTTAGCACATCCCTTATCCTACATTATTAAAGAAAATAGGGTAGTAAAAATAAATGAAGAAACAACCCCTGAAACACAAAATCAACGGTAACCATTATCCTTTTTTATCCGTTTCCTAAACGATACTCTTATAAAACCCTGCCATAATGGTTCGCGCCTGACCAACAGTTATTTAGCTAATATAGGTAATTTATTTTATTACTTCGAAAACTAATTTATGGCTAAAGACCTCGATACACGTTTATGGCTATCGGAGTGAAATGTTGAAACTTTTTACGATAGAGTTGGTTTTATTGCGGAAACGTAAGGGCAGCAACTGACTGAGAGCATTCACTTTAAAGAAATATTTGAGAGCCCTTTTGAACGTATGACGAAAAAGAAGAGTGCTAATGTTATATTAATTGTTATTGTAACAGTCATAATAAAAGTAGGGTCAAAAATGCGAATGGCGCAGGTTACGATGCGAACTTTATAGAGTATCGTTAGGTAGGAGACGCCATCGAGCATTTTTTGTCGTACTTATACAGCGTTGCATACAATACTTAATCTACGACTATATTTAGGTACTAAATAAAATACAAAACAAGAAAAATATGGAAATGATTGGTAAATACTAGGTATCTAAATTTAACTTTTTTTTAATTGTCTCTTCCTAGTGACTATGTTAAAAAACGTTTTTTTTTTATGTTGGTAGTATGGTAGATCTAAAGAAAGAAATGTTCTAGGTCTATGGCTAAGAGTATCTTTTTGGCAAAATAACGACACATGTGCTATTATGAGGAATAGACTACAGACACTCCTGAAATCATAAATCTATGTTCTTATATTAGTGTTTGTGACTATTTAAAAGACACAACATAAATACACAAACAGGAGTAGATATCCTGTATGTGTATTTATGTTGTGTCTTTTAAATAGTATAACATCATAATTTACTCTACACGGCCGTCTTTGAGTCACCAACTTACTTTATGTGTATCAAATTAGATACATCCAGTAATTTTAAAGCAAATTGGCTGTAACAGATGGACAGACAGACAAGCGAGTCATCCTATAAGGGTCCGGTGTTGTTCCTTTTGAGGGGCGGACCATAAAACAAAATTACTAAAAATAAGGGACAAGTCAGCCTGCCATCTGCTTTTTCGTATGTTGTCTTTGTATACGTATTTGTTTTGGTATATTAAAGTTATTACAAACAAACAAAGTATCAGCAAACGCACTCAGTCAGTTCGTAGCTTAACATGCTTCACTTTGAGTTGGTTTTCTTTAAATGTAGAACCATGAGGTCGTAAAACTGACGATTTGTGAAAGGGTTCCTGAAGAATCAATTGAGTGTTTGACGGCTTGGACGATTTTACTATTCATTGAAATATTATATTATGGGGTTTTATGCTCTATTAAAGATTCTTTGAAAGATTTATTGGATAGTCAATAAAATAAAGTACAAACGAAGCACTTCCTTACATGCTAGTTTGGGAAAGAAAAAATGAATAAAAACTTGCTGCGTCTGTTCCAGCTTATATCTTAAGATCCAATAGAGAGAATGAGCGAAAATTTTGAGGAATTATGTCAATAGGCGATGTATCTTTATTTCAAAAATACATTATTACAAAAATTGTAAACGGCAGGCTTTAAGCCTTGGGCTCTATGGGTCGAACAACAGTTGATGCGAAAGGTTTTGATTATTTTGTCCATTTGACCACTACAAGGCTAAGTTTTGGGTCTAAGAAATGCTACCAAGAACTGTGCCAAGAATCAATGTTTTAGAGTTACCCTGTGATTTTCATATCAAAGCCTATTTTGTAGTGATCTGGAGCAACTTTTATCATTTTTTTTTATTTACGTATGTTCACTGATTACTTGAAGATGCCTAAACCTTTAAGATTTTTTTTTAAAGGGCATACTTTTTAGGTTTTCCCGTATCCCAAAAAAATTGGTTGACGTTTGGTGTTATTTTGAATGTAGGTTAATGTTAGGTTTTCAGTTTACTTATTTGCTTATGTTTCATCATCATCATCATCATCAGGTCTTTTTGTCTCCACTGCACTACTTATGTTTATTGGTCTATAATAATTTGAGTTAAATAAATCCTGTTCAATTTTACTATCTGAAATAACATTGAAAAAACTTGTTGTATCTGCGAACTTTTATAAACTATTGAAGTACATTTTGATTACGCGATACATTTTCAGCATTTACGGTTTTCAGCTACATTTTTAGGATAACAACCTTATTGCTGCTAAAATAAAGTTGAATTTGGTTTACAAAATAGATATTTGGAATAAAAAGTAGGCTTTTCGATTGGTTACGGTGTAATGTCGTTGTTGCGTGACAAAACGAAGGCTATGTTTGCTTACTTTTAGGTTAACTTTACTTCTTGAGGTTATGCTTTGAAAGGACATTGTATTTGATACCATTTAATTTTTGAAACCAATATTATAACTTTGATAAAGTTATTAATTAGATGATAAAATATATAGTCTATGTCAGTCAGGGGTAGTGTAAAAAATTAACTATATCTCATAGAGGATCGATATAATTGTATTAATGTCGACACGGTCCGCAGTACCGGCATTCAGTTATGCTCAGTTGTAGTATAGTATGAAAAACATTAGTAGAACATTTTGTTGTATAAAGGATTGTACAGTGATCAAGAAATAAAACAAGAAGAAGAAAATTGGTGTTTCAATCCTTAAGCCCTGACAGTGTAACCGATGTTATTACGAGTAGTAGTGTAAATCCTCTTTTTTATGTGCTTCCTTTTATTTTCTTTAATTAACGTAGTATATACTCGTTGTTTTAAAAAAAAAGTATAATTTCAAAGATTTTTATAAAACTACTATAGGGCCGCCTCATAAGTGGTTAACTTATAAGGCGGACCTAAAGAAGTTCAAAACAAGAAAGAATTTTTCGAATAATTCAGCCTCTTAAAATAATCGGTGCAACTACATAAAAAAAAAGATAGTGGCAATTTGACTTTTTTGGAAGTCGGTTAAAAATGTATTTTACTTCATAAGCTTTATGAAGTAAATGGTAAATGTTAATGGTTTACCAATTTTCATAACTTCTCATTTCCACAAGCTCCAAATGACTGTAACAAGTTAACATAAAGGGTTGAATGATAATGTATTAACGCGAATTTCCTATCAAGGTCACGACAAAATTGTCATAGAACGTAAACGATTATGTGAAGTTATGACATATTAGATACCTATCTACCTTATGAGTGTTTTTTATTTTTATTTAAAAACTTTTCGGGACCAAAGGCCACAATAGGTAGACTTTAATGCTAGAATGCTGAAACAGATAAAGAAGATGACCCCAATAACAGATAAATAATACTAAATCCAGATATAATCAGACTTACATGATATATTTATAAACATAATATACATACGGAAAATATGAAATAAAAAGAAAGAAAACATGAATTCTGCTAATTGTGTTTACTTTCAAAATGTAAAGCATGCACTTTTTTCTTTTATAGATAGGTATATGTTTACTGTCGATCACATATTATATTATTTCCTTTTGTTTATGGTGCAATCAAGAGTATTTGTATTGTATTGTATTGTATTGTATTATATACAGATATAGTTGGCAAAGCCCTTTTTTCACAAGCTTTTGTTTAACTTGCAATGTATCTTGTATATGTGTATGTATGTTAGTTTAGGTCAAATTTTGAGAGAGAGAAAACCGTATATACACGATATACTTCTTCCAAGCTTATTTTTCTTCTTCTTATTGTGTGTGTTAGTGACTAACACTAGTGTCAGAGTTTTCAAACCGCCTTAAAGGCTTCTGACATGGTTTTGGGTAACGACCAATGTCAAAGACAATGACCGGAACCGACGGCTTAACGTGCCCTCCGAAGCACGGATCATCTTACTTATCAGACAATCAGGTGATCAGCCTGCAATGTCCTAACCAAACTAGGACAACAACACAAAGTCGTTGCCCCCGCCGGGAATCGAACCCGCGACCTCCGGGTATGAGCCGAACGCTTTAACCACTACACCACGGAGGCAGTTAATTTTCTTCAAGAAACTTGCACCATCTCAGTTGACCTGATGGCTGTTGATAAAGAAGAAGCGTTTGTCCCATAATGGGACACAATCTCGCAAATGACTGACGGCTAACGTAAAGCCGTAGTCACCAATTACATCGATTAATTTGACGGTGACGCTTTTATTTGGGAGAAACAATGGCTCGACCCGACAGAGACAAATTAAAGTTTGTAAGACGCTAACTGCCGAGGGAGCGCTCTGATTGAGTTTGTTACGCAAGTATACGGTCTGTTATAGGACGGAAAAGTCTGTTGGCCAATTTAGGCGTACATGTTATATCTACGGATTTTTCAATATTAGCCGCAATCATTACGTAAAATAAAATAAAAACTGAGAAACGTGGAACAGTCGGTTAGAAAGAAGATACAAAAATTGAAGCTTCAAAAAAAACCCCAAAAAATGGTACGAAATAAGTAGTCAAGAAACTTTATATCATAATCATCATCATATCAGCCACAGGACGTTCATTACTCTACATAGGCCACCCTCAAGGATTTCCAAAATGACCGACTGAAAGTGGCCTGCATCTAGTGCCTTCCTTCAATCTTCAAATTTCATTCTTTTCTTTTACTTTAAGAAACTTGCACATCTCAATTGGCCTGATCTCTGTTGATAAAGAAGAAGCGTTTGTCCCGTAATGGGACACAATCTCGTAAATGACTGACGGCTAACGTAGAGCCGTAGTCACCAATTACATCGATTAATTTGAAGTACAACTGTACAACTAGGGTCATACTTGGCCCGAGCAGACAGAGGATTTGGCCTACACTCTCCACGCTGGCCAGACGGGAGAGGTCTCATTGATGTTTATAAGCTTTGTTTAGGTTGTTTTTCTTAAGTCGCCTTCTACGAAATACACGGGAGGACTTGAAGTAGTTGTATTCTACTCTGCCAGAAACCACACGGCGAGCTCGTAAAAAAGAGATTCATTTTTATTGAATTGCGGTAATTTTCATTGTAGTTAAATCGAATAAACTTATTTGATCGTATGATCATTGCTCATTGGTGCCATCAGTCTCGCTTCACGGAACACGGCCGCCATTGTTAAATACGATAAACAGAAACACAGCTGAATATTTTAAACAATATCCGGTAAAGCTTGTTTACAGTCAACAAGAATATGAATGGTTAAAATCCGTTTCAGTTATTGGGAACTAGGGTTTATCTTTTACTTTAGAAGGTTTGTTATGTTGTTAGTACCAACTTCACTGACGTCATTTAATCGGGTTCTTGGTGCATCACCTGTGCAGCCCGGGTTATTGTTTCCTTTTTTTCTTCTCCGTCATCACCATCATCATTAGGTCTTTTTGTCTCCACTGCAGGACGATCCTCTTTGTACTACTAAAGATATATTTAGTAGTACAAAGAGGTCTCATTATGTATATAAGCTTTGTTTAGCGTATACCCAAATTTACGACATCCACGGGAAGACTATCCAATGCATGTCTAATGTCACCCAAGAATGCCACCGACTTTGCGAAGTGAAGTGAAGAAATAGCCAAAAAAATTGGCTATAATTTTAAATCCGTTATACCAGTAATATTATATAGTTCAGAATGCTGGGCCACAAAAGTACAGGACGAGAAAAGGCTCCATTCTGAGGAAATGAGGATATTGAGTATGGATGTGCGGAGTGACGCGGAAGGATAAGGTCAGAAATGTATACATAAGAGGTAGCTTGAAGGCTGCACCGATAACAGACAAAGGTAAGAAGTAACAGATTGGCTTGCTTTGGGCACGTTATGCGTAGAGAAAGAAAACATGTAACGGAAAAGACTAAATATGAAGGTAAATGGACATAAAGGAAGAGAAAGACCAAAGAAGATATGGATGGAGTGCGTTAAGCATGACATGAGTATAGTTGGGGTGTAGGAAGGAATGACGGAGAATAGAGGGATGTGGAGGGATAAGACATACTGCGCCGACCCCAAATAAAATAGGAAAAGGTAAGGCAGATGATGATGATGAATTGACCAGTTTTACGATCGGTCTGCCTGACGTCAACCCTTTTTGGGAATACATTTGTTCGCGACCCGGGGTGAGCCGTTTATCTTCATTTTTATGAAAAAGTAAGTTGATGCAAACAAAACATTCTTATGAAAAAGTAAGTTAATGCAAGCATTTCAGGGAAATACTTCTTCTTTGCGTGTCGATAATTTTTTTACATTTGATCAGCCCAGTTACTACTGGGCTGATCAAATGTAAAAAAAATACGTAGCCTCTTCAAAATACTGAATTTTTCGGGGACCAGTGCTGACCCCATTTAAAATAAATATAAGGGATATAAATTTGCGAAAAACAGTCACTTTTAGCTAATGTGCGAATAAATGCTTCACGTTCTTAACTTTAAACTATAAACAGTAGTTACTAAAATAGTTTGAAGGAATATCTAGGGCTTGCTCGATACACAATTTTAAATGATATCTCCGTTTCCTTTCAAATGATTTATTTAAAATAATAAGTCCTTTCATTTGGCTATACTTTGTGATTAGATTCAATTTTTTTTTGTGTGTGCGTAATATTATATTTAATGTGATATCCTGTAAGGTATAGTATAGTATAAAACAAACCAACTTACATACAATGCGTCATAATAGCATCTTGATATCACTGGGCAATCATCGCTTTCCATACACTTCCGATTTATGCCGATGATTGCCGAGTGACGTCAAGATATCAGATGCACTGTACATCCAAAAATCCATTGCAGTGAAACGGATAACTCTCTTTTTGGCTTTCTTTCTAGAGTAAAAAATACTTACCATTTAAGCATCTCTTCCAAAAACGTCTTTACTTAACAAGATTCGTATGAAAATCACCCGATTTGTCTGGATCCTCAAGACACCTACTGCTTTGTTTTCCCTCTAAATTGCTCGTATACCCATCACACGGTCTATTTGCGCTCAAATCGGTGCCTTATGCTTTACGGCTGAGCGCAAATTATAGCCAAGACAGTCTACAAAAGCTATTGAAATGTGAACACTAGAAAAAAGACATCTCATAGACAGAGTTGTCCAATCCGACAAGAATGACTTAAGACTGTCAAGACAAATCTTTCTAGCTAGACTGTCTTGTCTTCTAGTTTAATTGAAGAAGAGCTGATCAATATGAATTCTATTTTTACATTTTTTCATGTATCAATAACGAAATCCTAAACGTTTTTAAATGCCATAATGAAATCGCAGACTTATTTTCAAATCTGTTTGGCCTTACGCGGTTTGCACAGTGTTGTAAGCCCATAAGTTTTAAGATGACGCTTTGGCCTAGTAGTAATCATGTCAGACTGCAACATCGGAGATCCTAAATTCTAATAAATAATATTTTTCATATTGACCTGGGTCTTGGATGTTTAGCTATACTTACATGTATTTGTTAAAACATATATTATTGTTAAGTTAGTATTCCATAACACAAGTCTCGAACTTACTTTGGGGCTAGCTCAATTTGTGTGATTTGTACGTTATATTTATTTATTAACATAAGGCAGACTTGTCTATATAAGACAAAACAGTCGACAGTCTCAATCTGCGCTGGCTCTACGACGCCTAAGATATACTCCCGACTCAATGGTATAAAAAATCTCAGGTAGGGTAAGCCCCAAATACCCGGCTCTTCCGTATGAGTGGAAACGAATTGTCAATAACAAGGGCTTAGGTCTATAGCCTCTACTATTGTGTAAAGTCACGGATTTCTCTCGCCTTGACGTTTAGGGGATAAATGGAAAATGGCCCATGCGTGGCTTTATACAAGAAGAAGAAAATGTATAAGTATTTAAAGACTTCTTTTCCAAATATATATTTAAATCTTATGCCTTTAATCACCTTTTGTATTGACGGGTTTTTTTACCCCAGTCCTTTGAAAGGCTTGGGTGAGGATACAGATCAAACACGTAGAGGACCTTTTTGGAAGTTTATGTTATGTGGCGCTCTGGCCAAAACCCATTCATGAATACTCCTATGAAAGGTGTCTCACTGAATAGGTTCCGGTATGCCTTTAGTAATCATTATCTGATAAATATCAGTTTATTATTATTAATATTAATCATTATTTCCTTTGAGAATCACGGGTGTTTTTGCCCCGGTCTTTTAAAAGACTTGCGTGGGATATAGATGCAACACATGTAGATAGAGGCCCTTTGGAGAAGTTGATTTTATGTGGCGCTCAATATGAAAGGTGTACCCTTGAATAGGTTTCGGCGAAAGATATATTGCAAGAAAAACGAAAAGGCCTATGGGTTATGGAATGAGATTAGTATGGACTGATTCTGGGATATTGCAATAGAAACATCGCCTGCCATAATCATGATTACTGACTATTGTTGGTAATAATTGATAATTATCCTTTCGAAATATTTTTTAATAATCTACCATATATTTAAGTAATGGTTGCCCTTATATCTTATCTTATCTTATCTTATCTTGCTTTGGGGCCCATAAATGGGAAGCTCGTCGAACTTACCCCCCCTTACTTGCCTTACTCATCCTCATCGGGATTTCTAAAGAAGGACTGCATAAGCTTCACAATATCACCTGGTGCGTAGTGCCTGTAGTCCTCTAACTTCGGATAGGCTGATCAAAAGAGGTCTATACGGTTTCCAATCATTAAGTCGCAGCTAAACAAAATCTGTCTCAATGTTGCCCTTAAAAACCCTTCTTTTTTGATAAGCAATACACAACTCCTAAACAAATATGCACAGTAAATATTAAAAACACAAAATTTTTTACAGCCTATTGTACTTTTTGAATTAAACCTGACCCAAGGGAAAACCGCCTCGATACATCGCAAATATTATAGGTACTCTTGAATAGGGCACTTTCCAGCCAAAAATGACTTCTTTTGTCGTCTACAACAATACATGATTTATCGTCGAACCGTCGCCGTGACCTCAAGTTGGGGCATGGACGTAATTGTGGCAAGAACAGACTGTCTTATCTTGTAAATAATTCCGAATATTTACTTCCGTATTTGGAACGAATCGGCGCGGTATGGTCACGTGAACAAAAATGGCGCCACCAGTTGAGATGAATATTGCGCTTGATATATAGATTCCTTTCTATTTAAGAGAAATATGGTCCGAAGCAGATAATATTAACCAGTTCTAACGTAGAGAACAAATGCTTAAGCCCTCATTTGAGATAACGTTCCTTAGTATCTCCAGAAACTTTTTATTCCTATTAATTATTCATATGGATAAAAAGTTTACAACTGGCCCACATAATGACATAGAGAATATGACAATCGCGTAAATGTATCGATCAATACGGTAGCTCTATATTTTACCAACATACGGATGCCTATGTACGAACATTGACTCTAGTTGTGTGAAAATTTTCCAATTACTTTTGGGAAACCAATATAATAACAAATCTTTGACTACACCGATTCATTTTCAGTTTCGATTTTGGCAAAAAGTCCTGTTTTGGTCGGACATTAAAAAAACACATGTTGCAACGACAACTCTATACATTTACCTCAATAATTTAAATAGGTCGATGCGGTTCGACACTGCAAAGCAGGTAGAACTGTTTTTGATATTAAATGGCATAATGTTACCTCATAATGAACGCAGATATTAATTATTGGCCATTAATTGTCTGTTATGAGCTAATGATATCGTTCCGTATCCAGTTTGTTTACGTTTTCGAGTACTTTGCTCATTATTTTTATGACTTTAGCCAATAAATGAGAAAGTAAGAGTAGGTTTATTGTTAAAACACGAGAAGAAAAAAGAGAATCGACACGCAACATTTTTTTCAAATATTCCTGTAAAATAAAAAAGGGTAAGAGAAAAAGAAGAGGTGGAAATAATACATAAGGTAAGATAGGAGGGTCTGTAGAAGTAGAAGTAAGAATGACGGGAAATATAGGAATGTGGAAGGAAAAGATATATTGCGCCTTCCCCAGATAACGGGAGAAGGTGAGGCAGATGGTGATGATTTTAATGACTTGTGAAGTATCAGCAATCTGCAGCCAATCTCATTTAGCACCAATGCATTTTAAGAGCAATTACACACGACTACGCCGCAGCCACAGTATTAATTTGACTATTACATACAAATCCGAATTTTCTAAGGTCCCGATCAATATGCCCCTGAACCGCTTCCCCGCTGTCGCCTTGTGCAGGGTGTTGAGCGGGCAGCTGCGGCCACCTGGTAGCCTCGGAGAACGGGGTAGAGGCACAGAATTAATAATAGTATTACATACAGAACGGAAACTCGCACCGTCCCCCGCAATCTGGTGTCCCCGCAACCCTTCCCCCGTTATTGTGAGGTGTAAGCGGCAGTAAAACAGGGTTATTGGTAGTTGCACGTTGACATTACACGAGTCACTTAGTATTATTGAATTATAATGGTGAGAAACTGCGCACATTCTCATTGTTTATCCACGGAAAACAATAAATAACGAAAATTTTATAGATTTCCGAGTGATGAAAACAGGTTAGCAAAGCAACAAATTCTGTGGTGGCGACCCTGATTGTTTAACTCACACATTTGACGTGTGCACGGACGGATTGTCTCGTTTGTAGTAGTACTAGGTATTTATGCTGCTCCGTTTGTATGAAGTGCCATACCTGTGGTAGAGGTGCAGAAAGAGCCAACTCGGCGTGCTTGGATTTTGTATGCAATTCTTAGGTAAGTTTTAACTAACTACTAACTAGTAGTAACTGCCTCCGTGGTGTAATGGTTGGAGCGTTTGGCTCATACCCGGAGGTCGCGGGTTCGATTCCCAGCGGGGGCAACGACTTTGTGTTGTTGTCCTAGTTTGGTTAGGACATTGCAGGCTGATCACCTGATTGTCTGATAAATAAGATGATCCGTGCTTCGGAGGGCACGTTAAGCCGTCGGTCCCGGTCACTGTCTTTGACATTGGTCGTTACCTAAAACCATGTCAGAGGCCTTTAAGGCGGTTTAAAAACTCTGACACTAGTGTTAGTCACTAACACACACAATAAGAAGAAGAAGGTAAGTTTTGACGTTGAACAAGCGGTCAGTCCTCGAGACCTCACAAAAATAACTTTTTCATGTATTTATCCCTGACGGGGTAGACAGGACTCAGGACCGTAAGACCTAAAGGCCATGCTTAGCGTGATTGGGTGTACCTAGCACGCCTAGCTATCCGCATCACCTATAAACATGATTCAAATATTGGCATTTATATTTTGCGCAGAAAAAGAAGCATCTGGTACATCCTAAGTTTTTTTCTTTCTCCCAAGCCGGCATGGAAGGCTTAAGACCTCATCTAACTAGATTTTGTGGATATCTAAAGGCAAACAAAATAATTATTTAAAGGTATTTGTATATTTGTATGTATATTTATTTTTATTTTCCTCCACAAAAATAAACTTATTGTAACTTAAAAGGTAATCATACTAAACATATTCTACTAGTTAGTACTAAATGTTAAGTATCACCACTATTACCATATTTTTTAATTTCAAATGAGTGCAACCTTTCTGGCATGTATTCGCTGTAAATAATAATCCTACTTCCTACTAATATTATAAATGTGAAAGTGAGTTTGTATATTTGTTTGTTTGTTACCTTTTCACGCTTAAACTACTGAACCGATTTAGATGAAATTTGGTATGGATATATTTTCGGAGAATTACATAGGGTATAATTTATCCCGAAATTCCTACGGGGAGCGAAGCCCGCGGGTACAGCTCGTAATTTATAAATGTAAACAGCTTATTTTAATTTATAAGCTAAAGGCAGGTCGAGTTATCAAGTGACCAGAGGGCTTGATTATTTCATTTAATTAAGGCTGGATTATTTTATCATTTATTCTTTTAAATTACTGAAGGCTCAATTATTTCGCACACAAAATAAGCATTACCATCCAACGTGGCAATGCTGCCAGCCTTCTGGGCACTCTCCCCATTTGAGGGACATTTTGTACTTTCAGGATAGTATGTTTTCAGGCGTTAAGAATTCGTCAATTTATAAACATTAAAAATTTACTTTCATCACTCTTGCAATGTTTAATAAATAATTCAATTTAAAAAGCAATCAAAACGTAAATGAACTTTGTGGAATAAATATTTATTTATTAAGAAATAATCCATCAATCCCCTGACTTAATTAGTGTTTTTCATTGAGTTCCATACCCAATTTAATGGGTGACTGCACAAATGCGATTTGAGAACTATGTGAGACATCAGTGCAACTTTGCCTATATCTAACGTGGACTGGGCAACTAATATATTCGCGCAGGATCACACAATATCTTTATAATTTGTAGCTTACGTGTTATTTTGATGTATAAGCTATATTATTGTAGTTTCATTAAAATCCATTAAGTTGTTTTTACATGAAAGAGTAACAAACATCCATCAAGTAGATTATCTAATAATTAAATTTTTAACAAAAAAAAACAACCGACTTCAATTTATATCAGGAGTTTTCTCCATATCTCCGAAGTTCTTCATCACATCTTCACCAAATTAATATGGGACCAACTTGGGAGTAAGGGCTTTCAAATAAAAAAAGAATCATCTAAATCGGTCCACGGTTGACGAAAATATCGCGTAACATACATACAAAAAAAAAACATACAATCGAATTGATAACCTCCTCCTTTTTTGAAGTCGGTTAAAAATAATGGACCCGTATTTTTTCATTTAGCTGAGTAGTAAAAATTGACAAAGATACAGCGCTTCGAAGTTTCGGAGTAGGGATTTTACGTCAGCTTCGGTTAAAAATCGTAGCTGATCGTGACGTCACGAAATTTAAAAGCCCTGTACTATCGTCATTATTTGCTAATTAGAGAAAAGAAAAAATATGTTTACCATACTTTTTAATAATCTTTCTTATAAGGCAAAAAAAAATTTTTCGCCCACATCCATATTAATATCGTTCACAAAATATACTCTCTAAAAATATACCCTTTTCATTAAAAACTATTTTTTCCAAACTGTTTCAGGAGTCTTCGCGACAAATTAAAAGTAACCGGCCAAGTGCGAGTCGGACTCGCGCACGAAGGGTTCCGTACTATCTATAAAAATCAAGTTTTTTTATATGGGAGCCCCCTAAATATTTATTTTATTTTGTTTTTAGTATATGCTGTTATAGCGGCAACAGAAATACATAATTTGTGAAATTTTCAACTGTGTAGCTATCGCGGATCTTGAGATACAGCCTGGTGACAGACGGACAGACGGACAGACGGACAGACAGCGAAGTCTTAGTAATAGGGTCCCGTTTTTACCCTTCGGGTACGGAACCCTAAAAACAAACGACTTACAAACCTCCTCCTTTTTGGAAGTCGGTTAAAATTTGTTTTGAAAATAGATATGATCAAGGCAAGTGACAATATTTTGTGACATTTTACTTTTTTAACAGTTCCAACCACAGCATTGAAGGCACGGTGTGATGAATGAACTTAGTCTGTTGCGTCCTTAAGGGGCTACCTGAATTTATCGGGGTCCAGTGGCGCCCTCATTTAAAATAAATCATTTGAAAGGAAACGGTAATATTATTAAAAATTTCGTCTTGATCAAACCCTAGATAACTTTTTTAACTATTTTATGAACTACTCTTTATAATTTAAAGTGCGAACGTGAAACTTTTCTACGCACATTTGCGAAAAACGGCCACTTTTAGCTAATGTGCGTAGAAAAGCTTCACGTTGGCACTTTAAATTATAAACAGTGGCTCATTAAATAGTTAAAAGGGTTATCTAGGGTTTGATCAAGACGAAATTATAAATGATGTAACCGTTTCCTTTCAAATGATTTATTTCAAATGGGGGCGCCCCTGGACCCCGGAAAATTTGGGTATGGCCTTAAGACTTAGCTTTGATAAGCTTTCAGCTCTGAGTGACTTCGCTAGAGTTTTCCTAAACAATTTTATTTGAGCACTTTGTTATTTCTGCTTTCTTGAAGGACTATAAAGTTTAATCCTTTAATCGTTCTTACAGACGTCGACTCTTAAAGGCGACAGTTTTTGACAGTTTGTGTCTTCTTAAGCGCAAGTACAGAAGAAGCGGTAATAAACTGTACTGCAGCATTTTCTCCAACAACATCAACTTACAAATATAAGATAATCTGAGAGGTTGACCTCGCGACTCACCCCTCAACCCGTTGAAGTTTATAGGATAAAAAAGTTGCATCTTACGTAACAAAAAATTTGCCATTTTTGAAAAATTTCAAAATGGCCAAAATATGATTTTTTTTAAAGTTTTCAACACCCATATTTACGCTATCTTAAATTTTTTTCGAAAAACTGAATCGATAACAAATACTAGATATATATCGAGCCTGCTCACTTTAATGAGAATCCGTTGAGAAGTGAGGCGAAAACAGACAGATAGACTGACTGACTTACTGATAGACAGAATTTTTTGGGCATTTTTGATTAATCTCGAAACTGCACCGCCTCGCTTCCTAGGTCAGTTATAAAAAAAAATATGTACCTACTTCAGAGGCAAACGCAAAAATGTAATTCCTGTATAAATACAATTACTTATATTTTAGTTCTCTTATTAATATAATTTATGTTGATTCCGACAATACATTTTAAATCCCATAATGGCATTGAAAATAGCTTTAAACCATCATAAATTTTAATTACTTTTTCACAGCTACCAACCGCAGTATTTGAGGCATGCAACCAAAACAAACATGGCAACCACAAATAAACTCAAGACATTGTAATACTAATAATCCTTTGTTCAATTTTAGCTTCGAACTTCAATGAAAAGGTTCTATTTAATATTTCAGTGTTTGCCCTGAATCAACAATATTCTGTTCATTAAGTATAACTTTTGGATGAGGTTATTACAATGGCTGATTTGATTAAAAACAAATATAGTATGTTTGTTCATAATAGACTATGAAATACTCGATTAGCGTGCGGGGTTTAGTATTAAATGAAGCTATGAAGCCAAAAAGGTTTAAAAATAAATACCTACCTACCTACCTACCTATTTTTTGTATCGTTTTTCAAATCACGGCTTCTCACCCTCGTTCTTTGGCATGCGTGTGGATACAGATCAAACACGTAGAGGCCCTTTTAAGGAAGGTGATGTAGGTAATGTGGCGCTAAAACACATTATTGGTGTGCGATGAAAAGTGTGATAAAGAAATGTTTGTTGTGTTGTAAAGAAAGGTTTCGGCAGGAAAAGCATCTATTGCAAGAAAATTAAAAGTTTACTCACTGCTCACTCAATTATAATTATTTTTAAACTATCGCGTTCATCATCATCATCATCACCATAATCTCAGCCCTTCTTCTGCCCACTGCTGAGCCAAGCAGTCCAAGTGTATGTCAGGCCACGTGCAGTGTAGGGGTCTATGGTTGTTACGAATGTCGACTTTGAATTTACACAACTTAAAACGTCTAAAAACAAAAATTTCTATTGAATTTGTATGAAATTTTCCTTCACAGAGTATATTTTAAGTTGATCGTCTATAACTTTTAAATTTGTAAACCCTACATAACTCTGATAGACTTCCTTTATAATACTACTATACGGCCCTGAATTAATTTTTTTACGTGTCTATATGCAACTGTTTACCAGATAGAAGGAGGAGACACTTGAATCGAACAAACATTTTCTCTTTGAAATCAAATATTTCAGAAACGGGCCTTAAATCAAAAAATAGTTTTCACAAGCTCACAATATTTTTAAAAGACTGATTTTTAGTTGTAAGATATTTTTAAGATTTTATTTGACTTCTAAAGCATGATTAATACAACATAATAATTATATAATTATATCATGTCCCAGCTTTCTAGTCTTTATAGTCTTCGAGTAGAACTGCGGACGGACAAATAAACAAACAGACATGGAAAAACTACATTATTTTAAGAGATCTTTTTTTACTTCCTGTACGCATTCATTTAAGACCGATAAAACTTCGTTGCAAAGCTACAAAACCTCATTTTAATGATAATAGCAAACAATAAAAATAATCAAACTACTAACAGTAAAACAAAACATACCCTTGTTACAGAAAGGCACCAAACAATACGTCGTTTCCAAAAATTAATTTGAGAACAAGTCAATCGGGGTCGTAAAGTAAATACAGATTGTATAAACAGGCAAATTCGCACCAACAATAGAAAGGTGAGGTGAGAATTACGAGGTTTGTTATTCAGAAATTGTTTCCGATTTTGCGCCGAAAGCCGTAGGTAACTTTGGAAATCTGAGCAGAAATGTGATTAATGTGCCGAGTTTACGAAATTATTACAACAATTAAGTGACATCGTTGGAATTGAGCTAAATAGAATTTAATCTTAAATTTTTTACCAAAACTTTATGATCATACAGACCTTCACGATGCCACAGGATAAACAGAAGTGTCAAACTTATAACACACCTCTTTTTTGACGGGGACTAAAAAATCGGGACAGGTATCGTTTTGTTTCAATCAGCCGCGTGGTTTCCGGCAGAGTAGAATAGGGCCACTCCAAGTCCTCCCGTGGATGTCGTAGAAGGTGACTTAGGAAATACAAGCTAAACAAAGCTGTAGTGTAATGAACATCAATGAGACCTCCAAGAGAGACTCTAGCGAAGAGAGTGTTGGCTTGTCCTTTGACTGCTCTGGCCAAATACGGCTCTGGTAGGACGGAGAGGGTCGTGCTCCTGCAGTGGAGACTAAAGGACTTGATGATAATGATGACAAGGTATCGTTTTGCCGTTCTTCAGTATGGCCTATACTGGCAGCACGTCAATTATTCATTGTATTGTCACAACAAAAAAAAATCTAGGTCAAAACGTTGCATGGCGCACTAAGTTCCTTTTTTTAAGTGCTAAATATCGTTAGTAAACAACAAGTGATTATTAAAATAAAATATTTTTTAAACAAGCTTTTAACTAAAGATTCTACTCAAGACGTATCAAGTGAGCCTAAACTCGATAGACGTCTTTATTTCTTTATTTCTTTATTTATCGCTTACATGCACTCATACAGAAGATGGTTAGTAGGTAAGTACATGAACCCTGGCAGGGTATTGCGAAATTATAGGAATTTGTGTGAGTTTATATAATATTAATTGAATCATATTTGTATGCGAAGAAAAAATAATTAACATACATAAATTTTAAACATTAAATTAAATTAAAATTGATTTCAATTGTTAGATAAAATTAGTTAATATAAATAAGAATTATAGATTAGATTTATAAATTTGTTCTACGTCATTATAGGTTTTTAAGCAATATAAATATTATAATTACTGCAAGTGCGTTGGTCAAATGCTATTTCAAACTTGAACTGCAACTAGAACTAAACTACGTACCTATATATTTTGGTGTGTATTGAGTCTTTCTTTAAAACGCTATTCATATTATAATTTGTCATTTAAATATTCATTGACCGAGTAATATCCCTTTGATAATAGTAACCCTTTTACTTTTTTAAAGAATTTTTTATCATTTTCTTCCAATGTCATGTGTTTTGGGAGCTTATTGTACATCTTGATTGCGCTTCGGTACGGACCCTTTTTATACATTTCTACGTCGTTTCATTACAGGGTTCCTTTAGCTATCCTCTTAATCATCGAAGCTCGGTGTCATTATAATATTTCATTGTCACGCGATATACGCAAAATTTCAATTCAATTAGAAACCGGGAAATGGGTCAAAAACTTGCAAGATTTGATGAGTTAGTCGCGAATGGTCTTAAATGCAAATAGTCTATGTAGAAACTCGTCTAAAACGCAACTCGGAACTCGTTTAATAAGCAACTCGTCTAATTTGCAAGTAGTCTTAAATGTTATTTTGACTAAATGGCATTACAGACAGAACGACAGACAACGGGAGAGGTGAAACTAAATAAAAGCTTGCACATACAATGTCCCTTTTTATTAAGTACAAATATTTTAAGGGGTGATTCAGACCATTATTTAGAACAACTTTTCCCAATAAATGTATATCGAAATACGAAAAAATTTTTTTAGGTTTCCATAGAAATCGAATTAGTCACGTGTTATCATTACTATGGAAAATGAAAATTATTTTTTCGTATTTCGATATACATTTATTGGGAAAAGTTGTTCGAAATGATGGACTGAATCACCCCTTAAAATATTTGTACTTAATAAAAAGGACATGCTTTTGTTGCCTGACAAAAAATAGAATACACCTTCTACAATGTTCATTTAATAGTCGTTAAAAAGGCCTATTTTTATAAATAATAGGCCTGGGATTTCTTTTGAAGAGGCCAATCGATATAAGAGCTAATATTAGAGCTACAATGGTTGAACTGATAAGATATCAAAGCCATTAGTGATAAAGGTATATTATTTTGAACATTTACGAGTAATAACTGTTTCATTCATTGTGGATGGAACGGTATTTAGGGGTATTAATTAAGATTTTGTATCAAGCCTACTTGCAGCGGTTTTTAATAGAATAGGCATGACAAATGGAAAAGTATTATTAGTCCATCGGTTAGATCTTCTTCTTATCGTGTGTGTTAGGTACTAACACTAGTGTCAGAGTTTTTAAACCGCCTTAAAGGCCTCTGTCATGGTTTTTAGGTAACGACCAATGTCAAAGACAGTGACCGGGACCGACGGCTTTAACGTGCACTCCGAAGCACGGATCATCTTAATTATCAGACAATCAGGTGATCAGCCTGCAATGTTCTAACCAAACTAGGACAACAAGAAAAAGTCGTTGCCCCCGCCGGGAATCGAACCCGCGACCTCCGGGTGTGAGCCGAACGCTCTAACCACTACACCACGAAGACAGTTACTATGTTATTATATCTAATATATAAAAGTATTGTACAAGTATTATTGTATTTTTAATTTTTAATTTATAGAATAGCATTTAGTTAATTAATTATAATGTAATCCAATAGTATACAATAAAAATATTGATCTTCAAAAATTATTTTACAAGTATTTTTTTTTATCTGAGTAACCAAAAATTACAAAGATAGAACGGATATAAATTTCGCATGGCGTCACGGCTGGGTATGATTTTTACTTAGCGCAATAGTTGCAAGCTCCCACTCCGGAACTTTGACGCTCCGTATCGTTGTAAATTTTTACTTTTTTTGTAAACGGAAAAATACGGGTCCATTATTTTTGAATAATCTAAACGACGGACTTATTACAATCATACTTTTCGGAACCTGTCGAAATCCCTATTCAGTACACAAACATTTAGTAACAATAAATGTGTGGAACATGAAGTTTTTAAATATTACATGTTAAAATTAAAATTAAATTTATTTCGCTTATTTCCAAATAAATACAATAAGCTGTTTTTCAATTTTTTAATTACAAAGTGCTAAACAACTTTTTCCAAAAAAAAAATCATAATTACTAAATTATTTAATAGTATTTTATGCAACAGTTGTATAAGAGGGTTCAAAATATGCGAGTGGCGCAGGTTACGATGCGAGCTTTAGCGAGCATCGTAAGAAGACGCCATCGAGCATTTTTTGACGTACTTATACAACGTTGCATACAATACTTTTTCTACGACTATATTTACTAAATAAAATACAAAAATAAACAAAGAAAAATATGAAAATGTATGACATCATTTATGTTTGGTAGATAATAGGCATCTATGGTAAACTTTATTTTTTTTAAATTGACGTCTCCCTAGTGAATATATCACGAATATATTAAAAAAACGTTTTTCTTATGTTGGCAGTATGATAGATTCAAAGAAAAAAAAAAGGTTCTAAGTCTATGGCTAGGAGTATCGTTTTGGCGAAATAACGATACAAGTGCTGTTATGGGGAATAGACTATAGACTTTCCTGAAGTCATAAATAATCAATGTTCTTATAATAGTGTTCGTGACTATGTAAAAGGCAGATAACAGTAGAGGAGTAGAAAAAAAAATAACAAAATAGAGATTTTGTACAGGTTGGTATAACGCCATACAATTCGCGCAGTACACAATTAATCTATGGGAAATATGTTACTATTTTCCGAGGTCACGATAGTATCGATAGACTATCGATATTTTATACCTACTTTTTCTTGTAATACTTCAGCCAACCTTTATGTTGTTAAAAAATTAAGGTGGGTGTAAAATAATGGGACGGGGAAATATGCCCATGAACAATACACTAAAATATTTAAGAAACAATTAGTCTTGTTCTAGATAGCAAAAAAATGTAAAATTTTGTCGACCAGTGTGTTATTTGTCAAATGCGTTTCAAGTTGAAAATACTCGATTGATAATTTTTTAAGTCAATAACTAATAAAAAGAACCAGTCCACTGTATTGTTCGATCGCTCTTATTTTGATATATAAAACAAAGGTCGTGTTAGTTACACTATTTATAACTCAAGAATGGCTGGACCGATTTTGGTTAAATTTCGAATGGATGTAGTTTGAGACCCGGGTAAGGATATAGGATAGTTTTATCCCGAAATTCAGAATTCAGGAAGAGCCAGTTTGATATAAATTGTTGAGTCGTTCATTTGTGTTGACTTTTTTGGCATTGTCTAGCTTTATTCTGAGATTCAGCTAAAAGTGGCCAATTGTTGAAGAAATAGGTACACTTGTTAAAACTACATATATGACAAACTCATATTTTCAGTATTTTATAAATTAAATTGAAAGTCGGGTAACTAATTATGACTACTCATGTAGTACTTTGAGCAATTAATATAATTAGTCCAAATTTAAGTAGTTATTTTCCTTTACTTTTTACCTCGTTTTTTTTACCTTCTAATAAAAAAGTACACAATTTTATTTAACACATTTTTGACAACTATTTTTTTTTATATGACTTGCCCATAACAATCCAATTTTTCTTATCCATATTTTTTCCAACATTCGGCCTTACGACCACCGTCCAAAAAGGGTTATAATAATGTTTCACTAAAACCTAAGCGTTAACATAAACTTATATTTGAGAACACTACACACGTTACCAACAGTTCCGCACACCTGTTTCTGATTAAATTTTAGATTTAGGATTGCAATTTCGTTTCTTTTCGGCAATATCTGTGACCACGGAAATATATTTTGTGAAATTAACTGTTTTCTGAATATTTATTGTGTTATTTGGAGGACACCCAACCAACAAAATGTAGGTACTTTTTTCCCGTACAAAATTATTATACTCGTACCTACTTTGATACTTGTACTAATTTAGTATTATTTATTAATGCTTATACGAAGTTAACTTAAATTATTTATAACAAAAAGTCATATTAGTCTTGGAGGTTTATGTGTAATTAATTTACTAAAAATAAAATGCAGTATCACTATCTGCACCCTGCGATTTTACCCGCGGAAGAAGTATATGTTAATCCAGGGTGTGTCAGCTTCCTGTATGCCAAATTTTATCAAAATTGGTCCAGCCGTTTTTTATCAAAATTGGTCCAGCCTTTTGCGCTTGAGAAACTAACAATCGTATACACACAAACTTTCGCCTTTAATATTAGTGTGATTGAGTTGGTATTAAACTTACCTTGGGCTTCAATTAGAGTTTGTCCTTTTCTATTTTCTTATGTTTTAATTAGCAACCAATATTGTTTCATGCTGGTCAGGTAGAAAAAAACATAAAATATACCAGCTGCTTTTCTTACCGCGCAGATCGTGAAATCCGATAGAGGAAATGGGCGAAAATGCGAACCATGTTAACAGACGATTTGGATAGCAACCCATCACTGTTTTTATTTATTTTCTATCTTCTCATCACCATTATCCGTCAAAAGTGGACTTTGGATGTTGCGGCCCTAAGCTCTGTCTGCTTAGAGTCGCAAGACCCAAAATGCCCTGTTTGCCCCGTTAAGGATGAAGACGTGATTATAATGTATGTTATAGGTACATATTTACAAGATAATTGCCATTTTGCACAAATCAAGATAAGATAATACAACGCGGAAATGCCGCCAGCCTCTTGGGGACTCTGCCTGTTGACGGTGGCGATCTGGGAACGATTTTTTATATTAATTGATGTTTTTATTTTTAGTTATAGTTTTAATTTATAGAATAGCTTTTAGTTTAACGTAATTTCATTATTGTTAGATATTATTATATCCTGTATTTGTTTATTTTGTGCAATAAAACCATCATCACAAAATAAATAACTATTTGAGATTAAATAAAATGTTATGTTTGCAATAAAAAGGGAAATAAAAGGACAATCCGTAATTTTTCAAAATTAAAATCTGACTTCATCCCCGAACTACACAGCCGATTTTGATAAAATTTCTATTGCACCACTTTATAAGTATTAAGTATACTTAATTAGTATATTTCAAACAAATCCAGATCGGTCGAGGCGTCTTCGAATAATACGAATTGAAAACATTCTCTTTTTTCTTGAAGTCTGTTACATACAGAGCTTAAGAGTCCCCTTACCCTAGACCAAAATACAATTTTCCATACAAACGTAGTCTACGTTTTATTTCGAAACGACATGCCCGATTTCGGCAAAATTTTGTTATTTCAAAGATACTGCAATTATGTAGGGTTACTGGTTTCCGACGGTAAAAATATGAACTCGAAATAGATTATAGTGTGTTATATAATTTTTGACAATCAGTATGGAAAACTTCTACATCGTTATATTTTCTTTCCAGTTCATTATTTTACTGTAGGAAACCAGTTAGTAATTACCCTAGATAATTGCAATTTCTTTAAAATTACCAATTTTTACCGAAATCTGACATGTGGTTTCAAATTTAAACGTTGACTACGTTTGTATGGAGAAGTCTAGGGTAAGGCGACTCTTAACCAAATAGGCTATTGAATATGGCTAAATATAGGCTGAATATCATGCATTGCCACCGAAAGGAAAATACGTGCCAATAGAAGCGCTGTAATAATAATGATGTTGCCTCTAATCCGGCGTTCCGGGGCTTAGGAAATATATTAGGGGCTTAGGCCACAAGCCACAAGTGCCGGAGCAAATAAATTGCTTATTTCCGAGCCTCTTTGTTAAGGATGACTGCAGACGAACAAAAAAGAGGCTTTTAAGAGGTCTAGAAGCCTATTGTCAGAAACGTCTGGACGTTTCTAAGCACTTTTGACCTTTATTTAAGTATATACATATTGTCTTCTTCTTCTTATCGTGTGTGTTAGTGACTAACACTAGTGTCAGAGTTTTTAAACCGCCTTAAAGGCCTCTGACATGGTTTAAAGTAACGACCAATGTCAAAGACAGTGACCGGGACCGACGGCATAACGTGCCCTCCGAAGCACGGATCATCTTACTTATCAGACAATCAGGTGATCAGCCTGCAATGTCCTAACCAAACTAGGAAAACAACGCAAAGTCGTTGCCCCCGCCGGGAATCGAACCCGTGACCTCCGTGTATGAGCCGAACGCTCTAACCACTACACCACGGAGGCAGTTGTATACATATTGTCAAGATAATTTATACTGAATAAAGGACTGAAAGTTTCTAAGCACTTTGGACTGGCTGGACATTGACTGAATTCCCCCTTAAAATAGTGAAACTTTGTTAGATATTATCCGTCTTATTATAAAATGCTGACTAACTTTATTACTAAGTTTTAACCACTATCCGACCAAATCACATTGGCATTTTCAGATTAGACACTAATATATTAATTACAAAATACCAACTTATTTTGGTCGGTTAATGGTTTAAACCTAGTAACAAAGTTAGTCTGCGTTTTATAATCTAAAAAAGTATTTAAAAGTTTCACTATTTTAAGAGGTATTTAAGAGTTAAATTCAGTCAATGTCCAGCAGTGGACGTTAAGCTACTGAAATGATAATAATGATGAAGAAGAATTCAGTACATGATACTGAACAACTTTCCCAAAGAAACAAGTCTCGAAATATGACAAGTTTATTTGACAAGCAAATTAAAAAAAGCCCCCAACTTTCAAGCGTTCACCCCCCACAACTTTAGAATCACTGAACTAATTTCCATCAAACATAACTAAGAACTACCGCAAGGAAACTAGATATGTCGTCAAAAACCGCATCGAAATTCATCCGACTGTTTGAGAGCTACGATGTTACACACAGAAATACAGACATCAGCGTCAAACTTATGACATCTCTCTGTTTGTGGGGGAAAAATTTTTTTTTGCTTTCCATACAAACTCAGCTGATCGGTCAACCTTTATGGAAGGCCAAAAGTTATCCTAATATTATTATAAACGCGAAAGTTTGTAAGTATGGATGGATAGATGTTTGTTACTCTTTCATGCTCAAACGGCTAGACCAAGTTTGATAAAATTTGGTACGCAGGAAGCTGACGCCCTGGATTAACACATAGGCTACTTTAACACCGCGGGGCTCAGCTAGTATTTCATATTTTAATAAATTGTTTTTTGTGAAGTGGTTTAGTTTTTATAAGTATATTTTGTTAGACCCTGGATACCTATAGATATGGTCTTATACAGAGGCGAAATAATCCTTGAACATTAAAGCCTCTAACAGACAAGCGACAGACGGTCGGTAGTCAGCGGCAACGGTCGCCGAATTTCGTCGCGCGACGTCGCGTGACTGTCGTAAACGGTCGCGTGACACGTGTCAATCTGTCACCCACTATTAAAAAATGCCGCTCGATCAACAGAATTAAGGTAATACCTGAATTTTTCTGAGTCCAATGCTCCCCCATTTGAAATAAATTGTTTGAAAGGAAACGGAGACAACATTTAAAATTTGCCCACTACCAAGCTTTAGATAACCCTTCAAAGTATTTTATGAACTACTGTTTACAATTAAAAGTAAGAACGTTTAGCTTTTGCGATGAATGTTCACTCTTGGCTAACGTGCGTAGAAAAGCTTCACGTTCTCACTTTAAACTGTAAACAGTAGTTCATAAAATGCTTTAAAAGGTTATCTAAAGCTTGGTGAAAACAAAATTTTAAATGATAGGTACATAACTCTATTTTCTTTCAAATAATTTATTTAAAAATCAAGAACACCGGCTGGTCTAAGAGTTTCTTTAATTCCCCCGCTTATATTCAACTTTTGCATGTTTATTATCTAGAATGAAACCTTTGCCTTCTGATTTATAAATCATAATCTTAATTATTTCCCGTTTGGAGTAGGCACTTAAGTTGACTTAAAACCTCGATATCAAAGAAACCGCTAATGTATTCTCTTCGATCGGCTGTATAAAAATACCATTTAGATCAAGGTTGGAACGTTCTTTTCACCGAAATCAATTTACCTACCAATTAGTTCTTTTTAGCCGCAAAGGTTCTGAAAAAAATATTTTGATTGCCTTTTTCCCTGAATACGGTGAAGCTAAAAGGAGGGAGATGTGTTTCACCGGAATGTATGTTAATCTGTGCCTTTGTACCTCCCTCATTCGATTCTTGACGAGAACTGTCTCATATTGTTTAAAGGCCAAAGAGAATAAACGATAACAAGTTTATTTGCTATAGGTAAATTAAAAAACCTCGACGACACCATCTATTGACAATTGCTGGAACTACATGATATATAGATATAGCGCCATCTATTATTTGTTAGGTAAACTACAAAGCTCCGTATTGTAAGCGTTATCATTGTAACTTTTAAACTACTGAACTGATCCTCAGCAAACATGGCTAAGAACAACCGCAAAGAAAGCTGCTTTCACGTTAAAAACCGAATCGAAATTAATCCATCCGCTCAAGAGCTATACGATGCCACAGATAGACAGACACTAGCGACAAACTTATTACCCTCTTTTTAGTCGGGATAAATAAAACAGAGCATCATTTATTCCCTATCTGTTTGAATTCGCTATTTCATGTTTCGATAATATAAGTCACTAATACACATACATGTATATATGAAGTTCTAATTGGATATACGACCTTTGTTAAAATCGTTTGATATATAAATTCTTGTTAAAATTGAATCTTAAACATAGAATTTGTTAATGAGCTTCTTAATGAGAAGTTAAGATGTCAAAGGATGTTTATATTTGAGCCATGTGTTTATGTGAAATAGGACAAACAATACCGAGAAATCATTAAAACTGTTTATTAAGTATTAAAATACATCTGAGGATTATTAGGAAGTGAGAAATGGTTTGAAATTAAGGCAGACAGCGTAAAGTCCAACGCACACGACTGACTATCCGTGACGCACTTTTTAGTCTGTGATAGTCTGTGAAAATAAAACCAATGGAATCATACGCAGTAACGCACACGACGCGCGCCGGACTTTTTGCGCGTCGTGTGCGTTACTGCATGCGATTCCATTGGTTCTATTTTTACAGACTAAAAAGTGCGCCACGGATAGTCTGTCGTCTGCGTTGGGCCTAAGGTAGACAATGTTAGGACGACACGCGTACGCCAAGCCCATGCTCAGCGCTAGTGTTGCCGCTCGATTGGGCAAAAGCAATAGTATCGATACTGTAGATAGTATCGATACTATCGATAGTATCGATTGTTGTTTCAATATTCAGAAGCAATAGTATCGATACTATCGACACTTTCAATAGTACATTCAAAATTGAGCTTCAATAGTATGAATACTATCGATAGTATTGCTGCGTCGATATAATTTACGCTTACGGGGCAATCGATACTATCGATAGTATCGATAGGCCTATCGATATTATAGACGATTTCCGAGGTCAACTATCGATAGTTCGGCAACACTGCTCAGCGCATATGCCTAGCGCGCTTCGAAATTTCTTGGGATATAATTTGAGTCCTATCAAAATATTAAAATGTCATCCACACCACTTGGATAGTTGGCAATCAACCACTGTACGTTTTAAAAGGATTTTTCCACGTACGACTGAACAGTGGAATCAACTTCCTGCAGCGGTGTTCCCGGACCAATACGACATTGAAACCTTCAAAAACGAGTCTAAATCTTTTCTATACCCCTGGTGTTGCAGTTGTGATTAGCGGTGATCACTTACCATCAGGTGACCTGCTTGTTTGTTAGCCGCCCTATAGCATAAAAAGATAATCACACATCAAAACAACTCAAATTGCATTAAACAAAGTTAACACGCGCACGCCGGCACGCCTCGCCTACTCCGCACGCGCTCGCCTTGCCTCCATCGTGCACCGTGCTCCCGCTTTCTCTCCGACTCGCCCCGACTGAACTTCGGTAAATCAATTCAATTCAAATATATCTTTATCATTATAGGAAAATAATATCTCTTAATAATCGTCATTGTTTTATTGCACAATTGTTGACGTCAAATGGTTAGTTACAGCAAAGTTTACTACCTTTTCCTAAGCGCTAGTGCAGAAGAAGCGATAACAAACTGCACTGTAGCATTTTCTCCAAGGACGTCAACTCACAATAAAATTATTGTTTCAAGTTATGTGGTTACAGAATACATTGTTTGTAATGTAATATCTTAAATAAAAATAAATTTTTAAAATAAAATCGAGTTGTAGGTTCAGTATATACAAAATGTACCAAATTAAGACATTCGCGTTTATATCTCGCTCCAAGCTCAAATGCAATTTAGTTTTATTGATGTGTAATACGACTCTAAATATATGCAACAAATTCAAACCATGCTTGTCGTGCCCTCGCTTAAAGGATCTTTTATAATACGTTAGTAATTTAAATAGTAAGGAAATAAGAAATCGTGAAAAAATATAGGGTTACCTGTTTCTTTCACCCTTGCTTATTTTTAACCTTTATATTAGTTATGTATTTTAAAAATGATCTATCAGGCATCTTGAATACGTAATCAAATATTTAAAAATAATAATGTCTTCTATACATTTAAAATTACCAATCCAAGTTTTTCCCTGGGTGTCGTAGAAGGCGACTCAGGAAATACAAGCTTAACAAACATCATGAGACCTCTACAACCCGTCTGGCCAGCGAGGAGAGTGTAGGCCAAAGCCTCTAGCTGCTCTGGCCAGGTATGGCTATAGTAGTAGGTACACTAGTACAGAGAGGGTATGCTCTTGCAGTAGAGACCTGATGATGATGATGATATACATTTAATGATACATTGTCCTAAAACAATTACATGGGCTAGACGAAGATCTCACATCATCTACATTCCAACTCTTGGTTTTAATATTAAACGTTTGTATAACCTTTGACATGTGCTGAAATATACATCAAAAGCTACAATTTTGTACCTTTTAAAAATAAAAATTTAATGAAAATGTAAAATGAGAGTGAATCCCTTGAGGACTTCATTATACAGGGTGTTTCTGAAAGGTGAAATAATATTTGAAGGGTATGCTTAGTTTGTGATATTAACCTGGAAAAATTTTGAAATACAAAAAAATTATACACGTACAAATTGATCAGTCGGTCGATCGAGTTTCTATTAAAACGTAAAAACATGTTAATTAGACGTTTCTTTTCTTTGTTACCTATCGAATATAACGATTATTTAGTTAGTATTAGTTAGTTAGAGTCCCGTATTGCTTTACGGGACTAAATATCGTTTTTTGCCAGATATTTCGACGTCTCTTCTGCCGTCGTGTTCGCTGGCAGACTGGCGAATAGGATCCTTCCTATTCGTCTGTTATCCTTAAAAGTCAGTGTGATCGCTTAAATAGGTAAAAAAAGCCCTGGCAAATCACTGCCCCGTAGCAAGGCGGCAGCATTGCCACATTGTATGGCAATACTTATCTTTTGTGCCAGATAAAGACCAGTCCTCTGGTACGCGTAATTTTGGACAGAAATCGACCGACAGTTATATATATTTTATTTATTCGCCGATAGTCCCAACGGCCCCAACGTTTCAACCCCAACCTGTTCAAATGAGTAATGAATTATTGCCGAGGCTACTATATTCGGGCCGTTTGAGGTTTGTCCCAGCTTTAGACCCTGTGACTGAGAGATGAGACGGCGTCAGATTGTCAACACAGGTAGCAAGATTGTGGGAGGCAGGCTTTTATCGGTATCGTTGTATAGAAATACTCAATGACACTTTTTTGCATCGATAATGCCATTGATTATAATAAAATCTGGTATCTGACTCATTTTTTTCAAAAGTTTCATAATACGAAACCGAAAACAAACATATTTTTTTTAATCCGCTCAAAAATAAGCTAGTTATAAGCCTTTATAATTTTCCATCTTCACCTGACCGGGGATCGAACCTAGGACCTCCTGTGTGACAGGCTGATGACTATATCACAGAAGTCGTCAAATATATATATTTATTATATACATTAGTATCTTTAAATTACCCATAACACAATTTAAGTGTAATTTGTCTCCATATATTTATTTCTTTCTTTGTCTACTTATTATCTTTACTTTTAAATCTGCTTGTAACGTTTTGCCTATTTTGCTGACAGTATAAACAGCTGACTTATTCCGCCACAGTATTTTCTTAGCCATTCATTACGTCAACTATTACCTGGCATTATAAATAGAAATTGTAGACAGTCCTACACTTTGTTATTAGTCTGTGACAGTCTGTTGTAGTGGATTCTATTTCTAGAGATAATTACAGCAGCAAACTATTGCTAAAGGGAATACAATATTAATACGCTTTAATTAACGAAGACAATGTTTTATATCCAATGAAAAGACTATCTATCGTGGTCACCATCTATGGTTTCCCTGGACCCTCTGTGTTCTACCAGAGCTATATTTAGCCAGAGCAGCCAGAGAATTTGCCTACACTCTCCTCGCTGGCCACACATGTTGGAGAGGTCTCATGAGGCTTATAAGCTTTGTTTAGCTTATATTTCCTAAGTCGCCTTTTACGACGTCCACGGAAAGACTTGGAGTGGATCTGTTCCACTCTGCCGGAAACCACACGGCACAAAGCTATGGTTTCATCAATAAATTTAAGAACTAGATTCTTGGTGGTGAAGTATTTTCCATGTCTCTCTATTTTCCGCTAAATGCTTGACCTTCCTATACGACACGACTTTTGCCTTTTCTTTCACTTTATCCATGAACAAACTTCTTGGTCTTCCTTTTCCTTTTTTGGCATCCCTTTATTTTTTTAAACTTTATTGTACAGTTTAAAAAAAACGGACATTCTTTCCCGCTCAACCATTGGACTAAGCGGAAAATATGTGTGGCTGGCCTGATAAAAAACGTGAATAAGTAAAAAAAAATATAATCTACATAAGTACGAGTATGTATGCGCTATGCCATCCATGATGTTTTTTATAAAGTTGTCAATCCGTATAAGTGGCCAAACATATTTCCTCGTCTTATCTCCATTGTACTCATAGACATGTTCCAGTAATTCTTTGTTAATTTTTCTATATATGCCAAAAAGTATTTTAGTTTATGAATAATCTTATTACGGTTTTGAACAAATATCTACTCGACTTTTCTATTTCACTACATTTATTATGTAACATACTTAGTTATATTTCGTCCAAATCTACCATATTCTCGAGAAATCCCAAAGGAAAACCCAGACTGTTGACTTGTAACCTTGTCGTATTCCCAATACGACGTCATCGCCAAGATAAACCAAAAATCCCTGTTTCAAGATAAAATATTGTGGCGACTTTTTGGAAAATAAATGCTTATATACATGTAATAACTGACTTTACATAAAACTACTAGACTTGTTCCAAAAGTATTTGGGTCACTGACTTACAACTAAATTGTAACTTGATTGGTCTAGTAGTTCCGTAGCAAATTGCTGTGATAGACAAACAGACAGACAGTTAATGATTCTAAAAGTATTTCGTTACCTATTGAGGCACTCCTAAATCAACCCTTTCTTTAAAGTAGTTAAGGCATATTCGACAGGTTACACCGAAAATAAATTTCATATTACGATTTATTTACTCTTTCATAAAATCTCGATTGATTTTCTCAACAAATATTAATTATTTTCCATTTAAACTTTCAAATTATCGCCAGAAGTGCTAAAACTTTTAGAACGTAAAAATACTTCTGTAATGACACGAAAAGAGGAAAAATGCTTAACAATTTCCAGGCAAATAAAAAAAAAACCCAGACTTTCAAGCGTCACTTCCTTACTTTTGAACCGATGAACCATCAAGCATATTTATGAACCACAGCAAAGAAACTTGCTTTCACCTTAAAAAATCCATCGAAATTGGCTCATCCGTTCGAGAACTACGATCCCATAGACAGACGGACATTATCATCAAACTTATAACAGGAGTTTTTGTGGAGGTTAAAAATTAAAATAATAATTAAAATTAATCTCCCATGCTGGTCTGGGAGAAATAAAAAAAACTTAGAATGTACCAGCTGCTTGTCTTCCCACGCAGATCGTAAAAGCCGATCGAGGGAATGGTCAAAAATGCAAATCATGTTAACAGGCGATGCGGCTAGCAACCCATCACTGTATTGATTGCTTTTCCATCTTCTCGCCCATCATGACGCTAAAAGTGGCTTTTGGGTCTTGCGGCCTTGGGCTCTTCATAGAACCGCGAGACCCAAAATGCTCTGTCTGCCCCATTAGGGATAAAGACGTGATAGTATGTATGTATGTAAAAATTAAATTGATATCGCCCGAAGTGATCGAAATTCATTCATACACTTTTTGTATTTTTCTAATACAATGTTTTCTAAACGCTGAGTTGTTGAAAAGTGATCGCTCGCTCAATTTGTTCCATTCACGACATATACTCGAACAATCTCCCTGTTATGAAACAATAAGGTTGTAAGGGTGTTGTTTTACACTCGTAAATCATGTGGAAGTTTATGTATCTTTGAATTTTGCATTTTTTCATTATATAACTACTCCTATTTATCTTTTAATTATTTTACTATCATTAAGTTATAACAATTTGTTGGTTTGTTCTTGGTGTGTGTAAGTGGCCAACAATTTATCGTAGCTTAAAAATTACAATAATATAAAGATATAACAGTTGAGACTAAAAGCTTACCGTGCCTTTCAAAACACAGGCGAGCAGTATATGTTTTATGTTAGGTATACTTGTGGTCACCAATCTATACTCTATTTGCCAATAGATACTTAAATAAAAGTAAATTAATAATCTTGACATGTCTTTAATAGTAAAATATACACGTTGTAAATCAATACGTTTGCAAATTACAAATCAATTATTGTAATGTGTAAAGCTATCAATTTGTAAAGTGTATATCAACAAAAAGACTTGCCAAGAATATTTATAATTATCCAAATTGAGTATAAGTAAGCTTATATGTCCTTAATTTTATACCTATAAATGGTTATTATGCACACCATTTCATAAAAACATTGAGTTGTTAAAAGATTATTGCTCGATAGGTCTGCCGAAAATAGCTAACTAGAAGTGAAGTCACAATATGACAGGAGTTTTATTAAGACTTTAATTATATCTCTAGTAGTTCTATCTAGGCTAAAATATCTAGAAAATCATAATAGAATCTTTATAAATCATATCTCTTAACAAGTTGGAGCGGCTAATGAAAAAACTTCAGAAACTCGAACATCACTTTGTAGGGGACAATGGGGTTAGGGAGAAACATATATTAAAACTAAAGATTGATAGATTCATTATGAATATTATTAAATGGAGTAACAGAGTCGGAAAACCGACAGGCCGCGTCGCTTTTAAAACTTGCCATGAAAATGAGCTATATAACTTGGTGTGGAAACCACTTAAAGTGGGTTAAGGAAATAAAGAAGAGAAGGAAGATAGAAGATAATAATTATTATCATCTAAATCGATCGAAACCGTGTCGGCCTTGAGGACTAAATTACGTGAGTAAACCGTTTAACAATATTCCAAATTAAATATTCTCCGAAATTTTTATTGCGAAAGTTTTTTTAAGGGTAGGGATTATTACAAAAATTTAGCTACTTCAAAGTAAGTTTCAACTTGTCTTATACACTTAAAAGTAAAAATTATACAAAAATATTTGAATCTTAATGATTTTTTTTTTATTTATGTCCCATAGTTGGGAAGTTAAAAAGTACAATAAAAATCAATAAATAAAACAGTGAAACATCGTCGAGCACGGGTTCATGCCCTGGTTCGATAATATTTTGTTGTGTTTTATTTATTGATTTTTATGTATTATTAATATATTTGTTTGTGTTTTTTTTTTCTATAAAGCCAAGAATACTCAATCGCGTGTTGAAAGTGTGTATCTCTGTAGAAAAGCCGTCAAATTTCTATATAAAATTTTTGAAAAATAAGTTGCTGTTGTTTAAATTACAGGGTTTTTTAAACACTCACAACCTACCGCCCCTTAATCCACGTTCACAATGAATTTATTCACATTGTCTATTCCTATAATTCTCCAATTAACTAGGTGTTACTTCGGACAGACCTTGTATTATACGTAAAGCTACAATAAAAACAACGTGTTTCAATATTGGCGTAAATCTTTTCTTTTTTGGTTCAGTATTCCCGTTCACCCCATTCTACCCTATCGCAGTTTGTGAGGAATTGTTGCAGCAGTTTTAATGTTTATCCGATGCACTGGATAATGGCGAGATTCTGCTTCATTGGATTTTTATTACAAGATTTATTGCATTTTACTGAGAACCTTTCAAGTCGTTAGACAGTGTTTGCTTATCAATAGATATCTTTTTATCTTCCATGGTGTCTGGGAGAATAGAAAAGAAACTTAGATTGTACCAGCTGCTTCTCTTCTCGATAACGACGATCGAGGAAATAGGTGATGCAGCTAGCAATAGCAATCCATTTTCTATTTTGATTCCTTCATCCACCTTCTTGCCCACATCAAGCAAAAAGTGGCCTTTGAGTCTTGCAGCCTGGGCTCTATATGCTTAGAGCCGCAAGACTTAAAATGCTCTGTCTGCTCCATTAGGGGTAAAGACGTGATAGTATGTATGTTTGTATCTTTTTATCATAGAAAGAAAAACTAAGAATGTACCAGCTGCTTCTCTCCCCGCGTAGATCGAGAAAGTGGGTGAAAATGCGTATGCGGCTATTTTTATTTATTTTTATTTTATTTTATTTTGGCAACATACAGTCATGTACTTATGTTAATACTTAATTTTACCTTATATAATAGACCTTGAGTGCCTAATATGGGTACATTATATTACCTTTCATTAAATCAGAGAGAGTGCGTATCAAAAGCGATAGCTATGATACCAGCGAATTTGTCACTATAGTTACAACATAATAAGCTATGTAAGTGTAGCTGTAGACACTATACATTACAGATATATTATTAATCATACTGAGGCTCATTATGACATGTAGCTAACAATATCACTAAATAAGCTGTCATTAGGTACCTACTACCTACCCACTAGTTGTTATTATTATTTTTACTTAGATTTAAACAGTAGTACATCTAATTTGGTTATTGTTCTTTAACAATTTCCGTAAAGAGAAAGGTTATTAATGATTTTTTGTAATTATTAATTTTGTTATTAAAAATATCTATACTTGAGAATTTACGATTATAATCAGTCAAACAGCGACGAAAGAATGCATTAGCAGCATATTTAGTTCGAGCTGGTGTAACAGTAAATAGTGTATTTGTTCTGCTAACACTTTTGAAAAGTATCTTAAACATAATTTTTTGCAAGGGGCTAGCAAATAGAAACCCATTTCTAACTTTAACCCCCGAAAAACAAGAGGATGTTATAAGTTCGCCGCTAATGTGTAACGCTTGAACGGATGGATCAATTTCGATGCGGTTTTTTACGTAAAAACAAGTTTTCTTGCGGTGGTTCTTGTTTGATGAAAATCGTCGAAAAGTTATTTGGAGTTAACGCTTGAAAGTCAGGTTAACGCTTCCCCTAACATAATGATGATGATAATGATGTTTATTTTACAAAGAATAATATCATTAAGTACCTATAGGTATAACATTTTTCGCAATATGGCGATGTATCAATATTCCTAGCTGCTCACAGCTGCGTCTGCATCCACGATTTGCATAGGATTACTTACCAGCGCTTTGTTGTTTCACAGAAATGCTAAACGACTGTGTTTTTAAGATAATCCCTTACTTTGCATTTACAATTGCCTGAGTAAAGAAATATTAGCATAAGTACCTGCCTGTCAGTTTGGCTCTCGATGTTAAACAGATGTGTGGTTTCCGACAGAGTATAATAGGGCCTCTCCAAGTCCTTCCGTGGATGTCGTAGAAGGCGACATATGGAATACAAGCTGAACAAAGCTTACAAACATCAATGAGACCTCTCCAACCCGTCTGGCCAGCATGGAGAGTGTAGGCCAAGTCCTCTGATTGTTGTAGCTAAGTATGGCTCTGGTAGTACAGAGAGGGTCGTGCTCCTGCAGTGAAGACTAAAAGACCTGATGATGATGATGTTTAACAGATTCATTATTATGTCTTAATCCCAAACGGAGTTATTTGTTATAGGAAAATTAAAAATACACCCCGACAACACCATCTAGTGATAAGTGGCGGAACTACTTAATATATTGATATCGTAGCGCCATCTATTATTTGTCAGTTAAATTATAAAAGCCCGCCCGAATTTGAAACGTTATCAGTAAATAACTTTTTTAAGACTGAACCGATTTTCATCAACCATGGCTAAGAATCACCACAAGGGAAGTTACTTTAACGTAACCAAAACCGCATCGAAATTGGTTCATCCGTTCGAGTGTCGTAACACCACTGACAAATACACACACAGACAGACACAGGCGTCAGTCTATTTGTTGGGATTCAGATCCTTGATCGGCTCTTACAATATACACGGAAAGAAAAACATTTTGCATGCTGGAAGAAAACGTAAAACTAGCTGTATTACGTTTTCTTTCAGCATGCAAAAATAATTTATTTTCCAATGTCTGCTAAAAAACCTTCCACAAAGCCTTATTGATAACTTAGGAACAAATAGATATACAAATAGACTTCTACATACGTACCGTACATATAGATATAGTATGTTCACGCCTCTGGAACCTTTCGGAGAGTGATCTGGGTAAGCCTTGAGGGCACTTAAGGGGCCAGAAAATATATAGTATATTCTTACTTAAGCCAGTAAATGGTTAAGTTGGTGAGAGAGCAGAGTTCCCACTTATTCTATAAGTTGGATTGATCGTTTGGCTAGCATAATTAAAATGTAAGGAATTAGGTAAAAATCTTGTTTTTTTCTTTGCTGTTTTATCAAGAAGATAGGAATAATGCCAGTTACCTTTAGATTTTTCTTTGGAAGGACTTTTATAGAAATAAATGGCTTCATGTAATATATTTTTACTTTAATATATATTTTTGTAAGTAGCAATAAATGTACGATACATGAATAAATAAAAAATGAATTAAATAACAATATTACCATTATAGTACCTAGAAAATAATTCTAATCACGATAGTTTACAAGGGTTTTCACTTTTTCAAGTTTATTTTTTATTATCTTCACTGTTTTTGTTTATTATCTTCACCATTATAACTGCTATGTCGTCACTGTGATTTTTGTGAATATACCTACCTATACTGTCCCAGTTTTTCCCAACAATCCGTTTAATATCATCGACCCACCTACCTACTGGCCGCCCAACACTCTGTTTTCCACTCCTGGGGTACCCCCGATTTACCATATTGCCACACTCGGTCAGGTCGTCTGACCAACTTGTGGGTGGGTGTCCTACGCTTCGCTTGCCAGGACTTGGTCGAGAACCTTTTTGTCCCATCGGCCATCGGTTCATCGCGCTATGTAACCTATATGAGTAACGTGAGATAACTATATGTCTACAAGTAAACCGAAGCAGGGCTTTACTGACTATACTATGTGAGTAAAACCGTGTTGAAATAGTCGTGTTGTTTATGAAGTTCGCAATATACACGAGTGTTAAAGATAGTTAACAACGCACTTCAACAAACAAAAAGCAAACAGTAACATTATCATTACTTACTCTTGAAAGTTATTTCACTAAACATCACATAAAAGAGAAAAACATATAATTAGCACTTCAAAGAGCGAAACAACATATTGCTTAACTCACAACCCATTACAAGTCCTGTGAAACTCATATCAACTTCGTTACGACCCTTCCCATGACATTTCCCTAAACTCAAACACGTAATATTTATTCATATGCCAACCAAGTTAATCAAGCTTAACCCACTTTGAGATAAAGCCACAAAGGAAATTCACAATTTTCAATCTAATTTCATATTCAATTATCACAATATTCGTTTAAAATACAATATTTTTCTGACACAAATTTTTGCACGGCAGAAACATGTTTTCCAGAAAAAAAATATGAAAAAATGTTGTTATTTTCAATACGCCTGGCCGGTGATTGAAAATATCTAAACCTTTTTTGATTTCAAATGTAACTGGCTGACAACAGTCTGTGAAAAATATTCGCGTTCGTATTTCTCCCATTCGAAGTTGGAACGCAATTTATATTAATCCATTTATCACTAGCGAAGACTAACAAGAAAAAGTCGTTTAAACCAAATGTTGGGTCACACTTAAATAGATTTACACTTAAAGACGTTAGAGACTAGGATAGATTGCGCTCTCATAAACTTAAAGAGTAAATCCTTTTTCGTCTGAATTTGTAAGAAATGTGAGAGGTGAGGAGTGTCTAGTTATAATGGCTATCTTTAACAACGATCACCAAGTCCTTGTCAAGTGCTCGTGGCGAATAATGGCGGAACTTAGTCGAAGTTGCACCATCAATTATTGACGCGGTAAGTTCCTGGTCTACTTATAATGGGGGCACGCTGTGATGGCTCCATTTTTCTTATAGGTGTCAAAAAAATTGAGGGAAAATTTATTTCGCTCGCATTTTGGAAGTTTAAAGAGGGAGAGTGGTTTCGAGGATTAGCTTTTGATTTCTGATATTTTATTCAGCATTTGTTGCATGTCAACGCTTTTTTTGGTTTTTTTAGGTGAATAATTAATATTTTCATCAGAATTTAGCTTCCAATAGGGATCTGGACTGAATGAAAAATATATCATTTTATTTAGTCCGTCAACTAGATTTTTTTAAAATAAAGGACCCATAATTTTTTGTTTGGCAAAGTAATCAAATTTCACGAAGGTACAGCACTTTGAAGTTTTAGAGTGGGGGCGAGAGAAAAAAATACGTATAAATACCATACTTTTTAATAAATCTATATAATGAGGTGAAAAAAAAAATAAGTTTACATTCCTATTATTACAAAGAATAAATTATTTATTTTAATTGTTTGTTTCCTATGGAAGCTATGTAATTTAAGTTTGTATAAGAATCTTACAGCGAAACAAAAAAAAAGTTAGTATGACTTACGCAATGTTTACTTCACGACGTGGAAAAAATCTACTTGGCGACCAGCCAAGCTCTTTTACATTTTTCATTGTAATGTTTTTATTAAAAGTGGAATTTGTCATTTTAGAATACAAAAGAATAAAGTCAGTCGTCATAATTTTCTATAACAATTAAATCAATGAACAAGTTTTCTAATTATTTTTACTAATCTATCCCATAATACAGTTTCAGTCAGCTTATGTAAGGTCTAACAAAATAAACTTATACTATTTTAAGGGTTAATTTAGTGATTGTGAACAACTTTCCCCAAGGAACATCTGTCGAAATATAAAAAATGATTTATGGTTTTCATACAAACTCGATTTAGCTGATCGGTCAACTTGTATGGGAGGCCAAAACTTTCTTTTCATATTTTGATACGTGTTCCTTCAGGAAAGTTGTTCTGTATCATGGACTGAATTCACTCTTGAAATAGATTCAGTATATTTTTTTAGACCTTATATAAACTTTCTCTTCTTATATGTTTAGTACCTGGGCGACCGAGCTTTGCTCGGTTACATCTCAAACATCGAAAATATGCGTTTTCCCAAACATAAGACTAATCTAGATCGATTGTTTACCCCCGAAAACCCCAATATACCAATTTTCTGCGAAATCGTTAGAGCCGTTTTCAAGATCACAGAGATATATAAATAAATATACAAGAATTGCTCGTTTAAAGGTATAAGAAATAAGATTCAGTAGCACGCAACTTCTAAACCTTAAAGCTGTTCTAATATGTATGTCTCTTTATAAAGAAGCGTGGGTTTACTATACAAACCTATACTATAAACCCTACAATTCATTGACCAAGAAAGCCTTTTGGGTCCCTTTTTAGGTTCCCAGGGTGCTTTGCTACGCGGAACTAACGTTCTGTCAAATCGGACCCTCCCACATGCTTTGATAACTTCAGACTCGATTCTGCTACACTGGCTGTGAAATAAATATAAGGCTGTTTTCTGTCTATCTCAAACTACGCTGAAATTTGGAAATATTTTGGTTATTTTATTCGTATGTCTGTCTTTGTTTACCTTACATCAATCATGGATCAAGTTACCTGTTATCAATAGAAATTTCGATACCAATAACAAACGGATCCACGTGTTTTTAGAAACACGAGTTTCGTACAAATATCCGAATGAAAATAGTAGTTGATTATTATTACAAAAATTATAGATATACGTACTTTTATGAAATATGAATAAGGTAAATATACAGGTCTGACCATAAAATTATATGTCTTCGTTGTCTATAAGGGTGTGACCGTCTAATTATATTGTTGTCTATACTTCCGTGGGTCTGCTCTAACTTCATGGTCTGACCTTACTAAATGCAGTTAAGAAAATAAACGTCACGAAACATTTAATGTCACTTTTCATAATCACATTTATTTAGAATTTTTTAGTTTTGCTTACTAATGCGGAATAAACTGACAATAAGAACTCTATTTCGACTCAAGAAAAAAATTACTTCACCGTTTGGTACTTTACACTAATCTCATAGAAAATGTTTATTTTCATTTCTAATTTGATTTGTTGGAAACTATCGGATATCGAAAACAAATATTAGATTTTATGTAACTCGTTGATTAATAAATATAATATGTGGAAATGCCCCTATTTCTAAGATCGTGTTTCACATGGGCGAATGTTCAATGTTAATTTGCGATGTGTGACGAAGCGATCAGAAGCTTTTTACGTGCGCTTTGAAGACGGTTTGGTCGTATTGAGATTGGGAACGATCGTTTCTTTCATGTGTATCTTATTCTGTTTTTTAATAGACTTCCAAAACCGACTGACTTCCTAGGAGGAGATTATCAATTCGTTGCGATCGTTTTGAAACGAAGTTCTTTATCGCGCGTTGCGAAAGGAGGCTAGACGCAAAAAATTACAAACAAAATTTGTAACGACCCTTTTTGCTGTAGTTGTAAGCCGTGCGGCGTGCGCGTGTATCTCTGTCTGTCTCTCTCTCTCCTAATTAATCGAAAGGAACTTCGTTCCATCCGGGTATCCCTTGACACCTCTCAAGTTTTCTTATGAATGTTGAACGATAATTCGAAGACTGAAAACTTTAGTTTGAAAGGAATACATTGTCAGGTGATCAAACAGAATTTTTTTTTAAATCGGTTTTGTAGTTTGGTGGTGAATTCGGTTTTTAGTTTTGAAAAATTATTATTATTTCCAAATAAGTAGGCATTTATCTTTTTTGGTATTTCTGTAGATGCTTTTTCAAAATAAGATATTAGATAAATATCATGAAAAGTTAATAGTCACAGAAAATGTTTATTATATCAAATTCACTCCAATCATAGAGATAAACTCGTGATAGTTTTTCAGGGTTCTTCATGCTATGTGCCCCGCCCCATGGTACTCCAACGAGCTAATCCGCTGGGCTGTGTCAGTGACCTTCATTCTTTTACAAATCTTCTTATTTCTGATTCAATCATTTAATTATTTTCATATTTATATATTGCGTACGAGTATATCTGATACGGTATATACAGGAAAATCAAACTGTATCTGGAACCATCATCACCACCATCAGGTCTTTTGTCTCCACTGCAGGAGGACGACCCTCTCAGTACTACCAGAGCCACACTTGGCCAGAGCCAAAGGATTTGGCGTACACCTTCCGCGCTGGAGGCCAGTTGGAGAGGTCTCATTGATGTTTATAAGCTTTGTTTAGCTTGTATTTAATAAAACGCCTTCTACGACATCCACAGGAAGACTTGGAGTGGTCCTATTCTACTCTGCCGGAAACCACACAGCACATTTTCTGGAAATACTCGAAACATTTTAACAGTAAACCGCAAATCAATTGAAATTGGTTATTCAAGCTAAAACACAGGACCAATTCCAAATAGATTGCCTTGTAATTGCCGGAAAACCCAGACACTGTTTCAGGGCAGGTATTTATCTATCTCTGTGTATTTAAATAACCAACCTATAGGAGCAAGTTATTAATTCAACAAAATCTTTATTTAATGTGTGTCTCCTGATTACTCAAAAACGCCTGGACCAATTTTGAAAATCCTTTGAAAGGGCACACCTACTTGTTAGGTGGTTTTTATAAATTTTATTAGAATCGGTTGTGTAGTTTGGTGTCGAAGTCGGTTTTTAGGGGTCCGTAGTAAACAAGGAACCCTTGCAGATTTGCCGTCTGTCTGTCTACACTGCAGCATTTTCTCCAAGGATTCAAAGGCGAAAGTTTGTGAGTGTGTGAGTATGTTTGTTACCTACTTATTCACGCGCAAATAGCTGGACCAATGTTGATAAAAATAGATATGCAGTAAGCTGACAACCTGGATTAAGGCTCCTCCCTGCGCTAGCGACCTTGAAAACACAAAAAAATTAATTTCTTTTTCTGTAAGTGAGATTATTAGAAACCCTCGTACAACTTTTTAGCTAGTATCCTGAAGTTTCATTAGAACCTCGAAAGTCATTGAAATACTATCCGGTTTAGAAATCTTTACAAAAAGAGTCAAAAAAATTCAGGGTATTTTATTTCAATGATTTTCGAGGTTCTAATGAAACTTAAGGATACTATTTAAAAAGTTGTACGAGGGTTTCTGATAATCTCACTTACAGAAAGAGAAATTAATTTTTTTGTGTTTTCAAGGTCGCTAGCGCGGGGAGGACCCTTAACACATAGGCTACTTTTTCCGCAGGTAACACTGCGGGGCGTAGCTAGTGAACTTATAACCATCTGGAAGACTGTAGAGGAAGATTCCTCGAAAATTATTTTTTACTGTTTTTTTTTTAAATTTTCAATTAGCTTTTTTTTAATTCAATGAATTTCTAAATAGATTTTTTCTACATATACCTACACACGTAACTACTAAAGTTTATTGTAATAAAGGCACTGAAAAACTATTATTTCGACGTGAGTTTCTTTCCATACAGACTTTGACTTTGACATTGACATCAAGAAGAGCTTAGCTCTTGAATGTATAAAAATCGTACGTAAATATCCTTCATAATTTTTCTGTTCAAATTCTGAAACTGCCAATCCAACTATGTAAATTTTCTGTTACATTAACCGAAACATTATTTCTTCATTAAATTCTGGGTTTTGTTACCAACACAAAAGACAACATTACTCAATATTTCAGTTAGCAACCTAGAAAAGACTTTGAAATACTGTAATTAAGGGATATAGACTTACAAAATCGCTATACCTACTATATCCTACTATCCTACTTCCTACTATCCTACTAATCCTATCCTACTATCCTACTATCCTACTAATATTATAAATGCGAAAGTGAGTTTGTATATTTGTTTGTTTGTTACCTCTTCACACTTAAACTATTGAACCGACTTGGATGAAATTTGGTACGGATATAGATTGAGACTCGGGGAAGGACATAGGACACTCTTTATCCTGGAATTCCCACGGGGAGCGAAGCCCGCGGGTACAGCTAGTAAAACATAAATATGAGTAACGTCCACTACATGAAAATATAATAGAATATACCTTTAATTTGTATGTTATCAATTGGTAGGTATTCAGTATAAAGCAAAGTCGCTTCCTTTAGTCTGTCCTTCTGTATTTTTGCTTAGATCTTTTAACGCAACGGAATTTACATGTATAGCATATGCCCGTGCAAAGCCGGGCTTAGGTATAGTTAACAATTTTAAATTGTACTTCTAGAAATAAGTCACGTTTGTCCTGAAAATAAAACTTTGACTTCAAAACTAACGTACTTAGATAACCTCTATTTACAATTTTGCTAGATTTTGGAATCTCTTTTCAAGCAAAAAAATGTTTGTATTAGAAAATTGTGCTCTTCCATATCAATTCGGTTTGTGTACTCTATGAATGTTCTAAAATATATTTAAAATAATCGTATTTAAATCTTTTCAGTAATATTTAATTATCCATTAGTATTAAGCAACTTGACAAATTTAAAGTACTGGCCTCTTACACACACGAAAAACGAAACGAAACTAGTGAAGTCTGCATTAAACCTTTTCTAGCTCTATAGCTCACTGTATCGACCTCCCCCAAGGTGTTACCATGAAAAATATACAACAATAGGTGCTAGCCAGTCTCCATCGTGATTTATACGAAAGCACGAAGGCAATTTATCAAACACCTGAAAACGATGCCGAATATTATAGACTTTTGTTATTATGAATGAAACAGTACTGTAATTTATTACTTTTCATTCAATACTTTAATAACGGTGAGGTCGAAACTGATATTCCATTAACTGATGATAAAATTGTTTGGATTGAATAGATAGCTTTTCCCCATGTTTTTTTTTAAATTTTCAATTAGAAGGCGAAGTTGAAGTGGGAGTGGGCCGGACATGTTTGTAGCGAGAGCGAATGATATGTTCGACCGCCACAAAAGGAAGATCTTCCCGTCAGGCATGGCGCCTGGGGAACCGCGGCTTCAACGGTGTATTGTCGGAGGTTGTATATAAGCTTAGATCATTCAAGTATAATAAAGGTATAACAAAACATACAGAGCGTATTTTAAGGGTGCAATTAGTCCGTGATAGTGAACAACTTTCCCCAATAAACACATGTCGCAAAATAAAAAATGATTTTTGGCTTTCCATACAAACTTGTATCAGCTGATCGGTCAACTTGCATGGAAGGCCAAAAATTACTTTTCATATTTCAATGTGCGCTCCTTAGGGAAAGTTGATCAGTTTCATGGACTGAACTTACCCTTAAAATAGTTTCAGTAAATTTTGTTATACCTCAAATATGTTAAGATCTGAAAAAACTTTAAGATCGAGATGTAGTATATTGTTAGCGCCATCTCGTATTCTTCTTGTGAACTAGCTTTGTTGTTGTAGTAGTTCCTTGTAGTGGGGTATAGGTCGCCACATCTGTCGTATGAAACCAGAAAGATGGGCGAGAAAAGCTACAATATGAACTCTAGAGGCGTCATCGGAGATACAATAGAAGACCAAATAAAAGAAGATGGCGAGATTACATCGAACGCTATATGAGTTAGGCAACGACCAGCTAGCTACCCTAGATCGAAAACAGTGGCAGAAAGAGGAGGCCTTGGTCAAACAATGGAAAACTTAACAGGCTTAAACTTATTCACATTTTATCGATAAGTAAAACGATAAATGGAAGACAGTTTTAATGCAACAATTTAAATGCAATTAACCTGACAGATCAGACTTATATCAAGCAAAAGGCGTGATATAATGATATTACAGCACCGCATACCTCAGGGACACGGTGGTATGAATCTATAAATAAATTTCCATAAACGCGAAATATGTGAGGTCAGCGGAATGAGGAAAGTTTTTGTGAGAGAAATTCAATTAGACCCCTTTATGCGGAGGCAAAAGGTGAAATATTGTGTTTGTGGTACATTTTTGGAAATTTTAACCGACAGAAGACACATTTGTTTGTTGGATAAACCGCTTTAGAAGCAGTATTTTAGTTATTTTTAACCGACTTAAAAAAAGGAGAAGGTTATCAATTCGACTGTATGTTTTTTTTTGTATGTTTTTTACGAGATATCTTCATCAATACTGGACCGATTTTGATGATTTTTTTTTGTTTGAAAGCCTTCACTACTAAATTGGGCCTTTAATAATTTGGTGAAGACATGATAAAGGACTTTGGAGATATGAAAGAAACTCCTGAAAAAAAGGGAGTCGGTTTTATTATTGTTAAAAATTTCGTTATTATTTCTTTGCGCCTCATAGTTTTAATCGTACTCGCCAGCATCAACTTCTTTTTACTTAATAATAAATTAATAAATATATATGGACAAATTACACTGATTGAGTTAGCCCCAAAGTAAGTTCGAGACTTGTGTTATGGGACACCAACTCAACGATACTATATTTTATAACAAATACATATATAGATAAACATCCAAGACCCAGGACAATTTGAAAAAGGCCAGTATTATATATTTTAGTTAGAAAGTAAACAAGTCTCAAAGGTAAATAAAAATGTGCCTGTGCATTTTTTAATGCAATAAATGTAATAACTGATCATATATCATAATTTGCTCGGCAGACAAAATATTTATTAAACAAGTTTCAATATCTCTACAGATATTACAGGCATTATTTATTTGACACAAGTCACATAAATTATCTTGTCTTGCGAAATTGTATTGCTTACAGATAGAAGAGAAAGAGAGATGTATAAACATACTTATATATTTATATATAAATAAGCCTATGAAGATAATTAAATCTAATACAGACATTACATTTAATTTTGCATTGCCAATAGGTATATTCGTATAGTAGATGACGTATGCAAATGCTTTTCTGCTATAGATACCTATAAATGGACATATAAGTATATAACTTTGACGACCTCCGTGGCGTAGTGGTCACCATGCTAGTCCGCCACCCAGATGTCCCGGGTTCGATTCCCGCTCAGGGTAAGTTGGAAAATGGCCTTTTTCAAAGTGTCTTGGATCTTCATCTATATATGTATTTGTTATAAAATATAGTATCGTTGAGTTAGTATCCCATAACACAAGTCTCGAACTTACTTTGGGGCTAGCTCAATCAGTGTAATTTGTCTAAAAAAAAAATTATACGTAATAATTTTGTCACGGTATTTTGGCATATTTTCTCTTTCTGAAACCTAAGGTTTAGATGTAATCAATTACAGTATGGCCTACTATCTTACCTAATTCATTAGGTTTCTACGGTTTCTACGTCTTTATAGCTTATTTATAGGCTCTCGATGGAAATGTATTGATTTTGTACATTCGATATAATCATCGACGTAGGTCTGACTATTGAATAAGTGAACGAAGAGAGCGTATGTTATTAGATATTAGTGTAATCTTCAACTTTTGGCGATCGGATTTTTAAAGTCACGAGTTAATATTCATAAAAATATGGTTTTTTTAACATTCAAAACAAGTAATACACATTTTTTTAAAAACTTAATTTTGTTTATTATAGTATTTATTTGAGTTTAAATTTATACTTATTTAATTATCATCTTTGTTTTTCAGACAATTATAAAACGTAGAATGCACCAGCTGCTTCTCTTCTAATACTGGTCGTAAAAGCCGATTGATTAAATGTGCGAGAATTTAGACAACCGATAAATAGCAATAATTAATCGATTGTCTGGAATAAATCGCTTTATGACCGCCCATTGTACTTTTGTATGTTTTCTTTTCTGTGTATTCTATTTTTGTTGTTGTACAATAAAGTATTACCTAACTTAACTTACTCATTAATACTGCTAAAGATAGCACGTTTGTCCCTCGTTTCATTGAAGTGTCCAAACCGAGCCAAACCTATCATGTCATCAAGCTTTGTCTACTTTCAAGAGAGAGTGTTTTTGACAACCCTTGTGTCGAGAGTCAATGTTAACCGCACAAATCCAACAGTGCAGTGATATACGAGTATCGGTTGGTCAAATCACTAGCGTTATTTTTATTGACGGAGCTATGTTTACCGCCGTCACGGCAGCTAATCTAAGTTGAGCGGCAAGCGACAGCAGGCGACTGCAGGCCGCAGCAGCAGATTGTTACGTTGCACGTGCCGCGCCGCACTTGCAGCTGCCGCGCAGCACGTGCAACGTGCAGTTCAATAAACTCTAAAATCTTTTATTACTATTATTTAAATAAACTTGTGCTTTAACTGATTAAATATGAAATAAATAATCATTATTATTATATTAAATATCATTAAATATGTGATAAAAATGAAATAAATATTTTAAAAGCTTAATCAACACTTCTTTTATCACTTTTTTGATAGTCGTGTGTGCTGCCATCTCTGTATTCCTACCCCGTAACTCCAGTTTTGCCTACTTGCCCTCCAATAGTTTCTTCTATGGCGTTGTATGTATATAATTACTAACGTCACAGATACTTGGGTATCTGTATATAGTAATTATATTATTTCTGGTTCAGTTCTGAAAGCGCACTGGCCACGTACCTTTCCCCGGCATCTGCAGCCCCATGCGTCGCCTGGTTCTAAAGTAATTTCATACGAAACCATTACAGCTATTAGTGTCGCTGCCGCCTGCCGCTTAACTTTAAAGTGTACTTTTAACTTCAACCTGTTTGCATAATTTGAATTATAATTTCTATTGTTCCAATACTAATACCTTTTAATAATTTTCAGACTTCTGTGCGTGTTATTAGGCTTAATTTTTTTTAGTTTACTTTTTTTGAAAAAATTCTTAGTATCTTTAGTAAACTTTTTTGCTTTTTTATCAGTTTTCTGATCATATAGTTCACTATTGGCAAAACCAAAACTTTGTGCCATTAGTTATTTACAAGCTCTTTTTATTAACATGAACGATTTCATATAAGATAAATTAAAACGCTGCTGTGTGGTATAAGCTTAATAACGCACACTACACCACCTTTCAACAAGACATAGACATGACACATTTTCGCACGAACACTCCCAATGGTAACACAATTATGAAATTTATCACCTCGCCATATGGTATATTTTCACGTGTCACTGCCTCGCAGCCGAATTGAATTAAAGGCACGTTCACATCGCATCGGGCACTTAGCACGGCAATTAATTTGGAATTCAATTACAAAAGATCAGTGTTCGATTTTGTCGGCACAGCCTTTGAAATGTTGTGATGGTGTAGCTTTGGTTTAGGATTTCATCGATTTACTGCAAAGGTTTGGCGCATTGCTAATTAAGGTTGAGTATAACTGGATCACTGGGTCTGACGACCTGACCAAGGTCGCTGGAAGGCGCTGGATGCAAGCCGCTCTAGACCGGTCATTTTGGAAATCTTTGGGAGAGGAATATGTCCAGCAGTGGACGTTATGCGGCTGAAATTATGATGATGATGATGATAACTGGATCTAGCCTTCTTATAGTCAAAGCTACTCTGTGAAATTAATATTATGAACTTATCAAGTAAATTGAATAATACAGTATATAATAATAAATAGTTCCTTTTATACTTTCGTCCACTGTTAGACAGGCATCTACCCAGAGACACATTCTTTAGCTTTTTCTTTCATAAATTTCAATTTAGTTAATTCTCAGCCTATCTATGGAGGAGTTATTTTTAAAATCCTCATCGTTATCATCACCAGGTCATTTTAGTCTCCACTGCAGGTACGACCCTCTCTACTACTAGAGCCATATTTGGTCAAAGCAGTCAAAGGATTTGGCCTACACTCTTTACGCTGGCCAGACGGGTTGGAGAGGACTCATTGATGTTTATAAGCTTTGTTTAGCTTGTGATTCCGAAGTCACCTTCTATGACACCCACGGAAAGACTTGGACTTTCGTAAAAGTACTTCTCCTAAATTGATTAATATCGCATTCTATCCATCCGTGTCACACAACGACAGCACTAGCTTCCATAAAGGTACAGCCCTAAAATACAACACCAAAGTTAATGTAATTATTAGATTAAAAGAAACATAAAATGCAAAACATCAATTTAGATCCTGAGCTATCTTTCAGACTGAAAGGACATTCAAAATGAATTCTTATTCCCTTACCATAAAGACCACAAAAGCTGCCCCAAATCAATACAATTGCGTGTTGGATTCACCTGAAGCTAACATTTAAAATACCCCGTTTATTCACTATGAAAGCTCATTTACACCTTTCGACTAATTTTTGACTATAATATTTTATAGCATATAATATAAAACAATGATTATTACATATATAGGGACAAATAACATTGATTGAGCTAGCCCCAAAGTAAGTTTGAGACTTGTTTCATGGGATACTAACCCAACGATACTATATTTCATAACGAATACATATGTAGATAAACATCCGAGTCCCAGGAAAATTTTGAAAAGGCTATTTTCCTACTTGCCCTGACCGGGGATCGAACCTAGAACCTCTGGGTGGTGGACTTGCATGGTGACTACTACGCCACGAAGGTCCTTATTAATATTTTTAATCGATGTAGGCACAATCTGGACATTTTTATATTAAGACAAGATTAATTATGACAACGTTCATTAGTGACCTAAAAAATAACTTAAGTCCGTTATCTTGGAGCTTTTGTATTTGTACAAAACTTCTTAACCATTCTTTTTAAAAATTGTTTCAGAGTCATAGCGATCAGAGTTCTCCATGCCTACTTGACTAATGGGACGTTTGTATTTATGTAAGTATGTATGTATGTTTGTTCGACGATAATTCAAGTAGTTTTGATCAGAATTTCATGAAATTTGGCAAGCATTTAGAAGAGTTTTTAAGTTCGAACATGAGATGGGGTTCCGGGTTAAGTTCACAGTTCGAGACAAACTACGAGTTTATTTATATCTGCGAAATGTTCCTATATATTTCTTAAATAAAGAAACAAATTATACTGATTGAGCTAGCACCAAAGTAAGATCGAGACTTGTGTTGTGGGATACTTAATTGATGACACAGATAGGGATAAACGTCCAAGATACATGACAATTCGAAAAAGGCCATTACATTACGAAATACATACATAGATAATATTATTTAATGAAAAAAACAGTTGAAGAATATTCAAAGTCAAAACGAAAATGTAATAACAGTCTTTAAGTGTAAATCTACCTTTGACTGCTCCGTTAATTCGCTATTAGGTTGCGACGAACATTTGCACTAATGTGTTCGCAGCGCATGGAATTTGTAGCGCATTTGTGCTCAACTAGTGAAGTTATTTTAATTATTTAAGAAACTGCGTGTTACAATAATATATCTTAACTTTAAGTTTTAATTAGAGTAAAGCTATTAAATAACTGGTTTTGTCTTTAATATAAGTATAAAAGATGTGTGCAAAGCTCAGAAAGCCTTTATGCTTTACAGTAATATACAGGTTCTTGCTAGATTAAATTATTAATTATGTAACTATTCCTAATCTTTATGTACAGTATTATGGTCACTAAATTCTTGTAAATTTTAGAGTGATGGTCCACGTGTTTGGTACGTAAAAATGTTTGCTACATTGCTGTGAAATTTGATAAACTTTTATGTATAATATATTTTCAGAAGATGGTCCGTTTGGAGGTTAAGGGCTGCACAGGGATAGGAAGACCAAGAAAGACATTGAAAGAATGTGTAAGGACAGATATAAAGGCACGTGCACGAGGAGCTAGTGCAAATTTGGTTAATGACAGAAAAAAGTTTAAGCAGTTGACATACAGAGCCCCAAATAGTAAACTGGTGAGGAGAATGATGACGATGGTGTATATTTTTTAAAATTATACGCAAGAAGTTTTCAGCGCGTAAAAGATGCATAGCTGCATCTGAAATCTAGTATAAACTGTTCTGACAACATTGATGGCAACCATTTGAAGGCGCTGACTTGCTCAGTGCAGAAATACATCGAAACCATCGGATCGCTGTTCCTAACACTCACCCTGATGATGATCGTCTAAATCATTTAAAACCTGGTCGGCCTTTGCGATTAGATTACACCGTTTACAATTTATAAAAAACAGTATGTTAGTCTACATGCTATCGACCGTTATATTTTCTGTGCCCCATACACTCTTGACATACTTCCCTCCCTCATATCCTCTACTGCTGACAAAAATATGCATGATTACGTACGTTCATGTGTATAAATACATACAACATAGGTATGTTTAGGTACAACACACCCCGTAAAGCGTAACCTGAAATCGGACCAGATCACTGCAAAATATTTGTGTAATGAAGATGTGAACGCTAAAATTCAGAGCATTATGGATGCATCGATGGAGAAATGCACTGCTGCTTTATCACTGACACACGGCCTTGCAAAACTATATTTTGTACATGCAGATCTTATGCAGATATATTATATACAAAACTCGTCTTTACATGTACCTATATAAAAAGGGCCAAGGTCCATTTAAAATCAGAGCGAAGGGTGTGTAGATGTAAAAAATATTGTAAATAGTAAAATTAACACATTAAGTATCTTTCATAATAATTATCGTATCATGTACCTATTGTTAAAGTCTATTACCGATTTGCCTTTGATCCACTGTTGGTTGGAGGAGAATCCTTCATAAAAATCTGCACTTCAATCAGTTTTATAGTTGTATAGGATAATAGGTATTATGACTACTGAAACATTTTGAGTAAAAAGCGAAAAAAGATATTGAGAAAGAATATTATTACGCTATAGTTATGACAAAAAAGTCTCAGTCATTACGACAAACAATATCATAAATTAAAAATTTAGGAGAATCAAGGAGAATACCCAAGAATCTTCAAATATAATAAAGAAAATAATAACTTTAGTACATAATTAATTTCTGTCGAAAATGCTATTAATATCTTAGAATAGTTTTACTCCAAATGGCATCAAATAAATGGTCATTAACAAAACTTATGTAAGACATTTGTAGAATGGTCATTAACAAAACTTATGTTAGACATTTGTAGAAATTTCTAGACATATAGACTAAATGCCCTGACATCTAAATTACGGCTAAGTATGATTGCTCATACGATGTATGACTTTTGCGACCGATTTGTCCTTTAGTGCGATGGACTGACTTGTTAGTAGGTAGTTATCTTTAATGTCTTTTTCACCACCTTTGACTTTGAAACTCACTAGTTAGTCATCAAGCTATATCAAATGTCTTTAGGCAGCATGAAAATAAAATAAATTTACGAGAAAAAACCTGCTTTCGCCAAGTAATGAATGAATTAAGGAAGTACTCGCATCTTAGTTCCCTGAAAGAGACTGCTTCTTCTTCCTCTTTCCTAGCCTTTTCCCTTGTTGTATTTTTGTTACGTCTTCACGCTTCAAACACAGAACCGTTATAGATGAAAATTGGTATGGATATAGTTTGATACCAAGGGAAGGACATAGGATAGTTTTTATCCCAAATTTCCCGCGCGGAGCGAAGCCCACAGCTAGCAATATGTAATCCTATGATCTTACACTTTGTTTTGGTTTGTTTTTGTGTAATAAAGATTTTATCGATAAAGTTTTGGAGCGTTTACATACACATAGGTAATTTTACCACAGCGACAGCAGTGTTTGCCGCTGCGGCACCGACCGCTTGTATTTTTAACTGACTTGACGACTGCCATATAATGATGACAGCCGAGACCAATGGCTCATACGTACCTTCCGAAGCACAGAGGAGTTCAAGAAAATTGTAAGCAACTTGTGGTCACCCATCCAAGTGCGGACCACGCCCGGCGTCGCTTTACTTGCGAAAACGCTAGCAATGAGCAGTGCCACCGAACCACCGAGCTCCACCGACTTCAAGTTAGGAGGAGTTTATCAATTCAACCCGTATTTTTGTATCTTCTTCTCTTATCGTGTGTGTTAGTGACTAACACTAGTGTCAGAGTTTTTAAACCGCCTTAGAGGCCTCTGACATGGTTTTAGGTAACGACCAATGTCAAAGACAGTGACCGGGACCGATGGCTTAACGTGCCCTCCGAAGCACGGATCATCTTACTTATCAGACAATCAGGTAATCAGCCTACAATGTTTTAACCAAACTAGGACAACAACACAAAGTCGTTGCGCCCGCCGGGAATCGAACCCGCGACCTCCGAGTATGAGCCGATCGCTCTAACCACTATACCACGGAGGCAGTAAAGAGTTAGTTAGGAGTGCTTAGCGATAAGACCACCATTTCCACAATTCCTCAGAATCAGACCAGAATCTCCTACAGTCCCGCGCAATATGAGGACCTTATGAGATTCTGTTATGATGTAATACTTTTAATAATTCTCTGGCAAATTACTTAAAAAAAATTACAGAGTTTATTTAAACACACAATAACGTAACAAAAAGTAAAGACGAAAAACAAAATGTTTTTTGTCGCGTACGTCCGTGAGTATCGCAATAATTCTGCGGTTTCAGCAATTGTGAGTCTAGAATGACTTTGCCGTGATCTGACGCTATAAAATTTTCATTTTCCAAATTGCAATGGACTTAGGTCTTTTGAAAGTTTGGATACAACACTGGAATTGGTTTGAAATGTTCAAGTTATTAAAGTTTGTGAAATATTAACAAACTAAATTTTGTAACTTTGTATTATTGCTGTTCTGAAAAATACTTTGTTACAGTTTTAAAGCATGAATTTTTAGTTTTAATTTATTTTTACACTGTTATTTAATGGAATTATTAACAAAAGGCTGGAGAAATAAGACCTACGTTTAGTTACTTAGTTTTACAGCTAGTATAAGTAATAGTTTAAAAAAATAAACATAAAAAAATATCTTTTTTTTTTGTTAAAAATATGAACGTATAACGTATTATATCAAAATCCGAATATTTTATGATAGGACATATTATTATTTTATGTGTTTTTATATATTTTCCCCGATTACGTGTAGGCGTCTGGATCAATTTAGATAATTCTTATTTTTTTGAGAGGGATATTGCTTCTATACCAAACCACAGACTACTAATAAGTTACTACACCATACTACTCAATAAAAATTATATTATTATGTAGTTTGGTATAGAAGTCGGTTTTTTATTTAGAGAAATTATTGATTCCTTTTTTCATCTTCCCACCCACCATCGCACCTAAAGTGGCCTTTGAGTATTGCGGCCCTGGGCTCTGTCTGCTTCGAGCCACAAGACGCAAAATGCCCTGTCTGCCCCATTAGGGATAAAGACATGATAGTGTACTTATCGTACAGCACACACAACACAACTGAGTCATTTCACCCTATTTTGCAGTGTTGCACCGTCCTTTTTGAATAACCAAACGTTTAAACAACTAGTAATTTACCCCGAACTCGGCTACCCTTTGACTGATTTCACTTATATTGTAATGGCTACTTCTACACGCCTACTAAATGATGTTCCGATCAAAACTAGATACGAATTATCGCTAAACATACATACATAACATACCCACAAATGTCGGATTGTTCAAGTCATCATTATCATCATTATCAGGTCTTTTTGTCTTTGCTGCAGGAGCACGACCCTCTCTGTACTGCCAGAGCCATACTTGGCCAAAGCAGCCAGATGACTTTGGCCTACACTCTCCTCGTTGGCAGACGGGTTGAAGAGGTGTCATTGATGTTTATAAGCTTTGTTTAGCTTGTATTTCCTAAGTCGCCTTCTACAACATCCACGGAAGCACACTTGGAGTGAATAGAAAACTATTCTACCGGAAACCACACTGGTTTTTGTTGTTTAAGTGGACTCTAAGAATTTTGCTTGTTTTCTTTGTTGGACCTTTTCACATGCTCGCCAAAATAACTGACGGTGTGTCTCTAGAAATAACCCAGTAACAGTTGTTAGCAGAATGGTGTTCCGTGACCCACCACTATAACGCTCATTCATATCGCTATGTAATGTGAATTTCGATATTGAAGCCAGTGATTCCTGCACGTCATGTTGGTTGGGTGTGAACTTATAGCCAGAAAGTATTTCAATTGACATGTCTTTTTCCACTTTTCTATAGCTTTTACCAAAGAAAGAATGATAAAGATAAAGAAAAACCTTAACGAAATTATTTGCTAGGTAAATTAAAAAAGCTCCGACACGCCAAATAGTAATGAATTGCGGAACTAGCGATACGACTTGATATCCGTAGTGCCATCAAATATGTTAGATATCTCTTTGGTTAGGTAGCGGACTCCAAGCTCTGAAGCATTACTTTGCTAAGGATGCAACTGGAAAAATATGCTCGGATGATTCGTAGCGCCATTTATTATTTGGTAGGGAAAGCCCTGACTTTCAAACGTTAACCCCCAAAATCTTCTCTCTCTCTCATTAATAAGATTACGTTTAAAATGCATATGATCAATGACAAGTGACATTATTTGCTGATGGTTTATTTTCTTAACAGTATCAAATTATTTATTTTTGACCCAGGAAAGTAACCAAATTGCAAACACTCCTGAAACTTAATTACAGAGCGCCGCACTGGCCCGCAAGCCCAGCCCACAATCAATTAAACTTTTGATGTTGAATTATTACACATCTAATTGTTGTTCATTTTAACACAATCCTCGCCACAGGCAGAAATACACATAATGAAACTGTAAAGCAATAAAAACTGAATTGAAAACTTATTATACACCGGGAAGAAAAAAAATAACCGGTCAGGTGCGAGTCAGACTCGCGCACTAAGGGTTCCGTACAAGTATCTGTAAAAAATGACGTTTGCTGTATGGGAGCCCCTCTTAAATATTTACTTTATTCTTGTTATAGTGGCAACCGAAATACCTAATCTATGAAAATTACAACTGTCTAGCTATCACGGTTCATGAGATAAAGCCTTTTGATAGACGGACGGCGGAGACTTAGTGACAGCGGGTCCTGTTTTTACCCTTTGGGTACTGAACATTAAAAGTATTTTATTAAACATTTGTAAAAAGTAAAATTATAGATGGTAGCTCCCTAAAACAAGCTTCGATTGCGTTGGAAAAGGGAAAACTAAAAAGAAAACAAAAGCAATATGTACTTCGAATCACCCCGAAGAAAACTTTCTTATTTTTAGCATTTCCAACAAAATGCCCAAATGGAATATTTCGTTTGTAGTAGTTACCTAAAGCCTAAGTTTTAACTTCGACGCAAGTTTTTCACCAAAGGAAACAATAAATTCTTGGTCTGTACACGGTCTTGGCTCGAAAATACGCAAAATTTAAGTCTAAGTATCCTCATAAATTACTACTGTTTTTCTTCACTACTGTAGATGAAAGAAACAAGGAGATATTCAATACGATCAGGTGAGAGCCTTTTGCCTGTTCGCCTCCTACTTTCTTCTTCTTGTCAAGTTGAATTTTAATTGATCTTTAATTTCACCCACATCGTTTTGAAAAAATATATACAGAAGACGAGCGGCATGATGTAAAGAATGTAACTCCTGTAAATTTGCACCAAAAAAAAGTACTTTTCTTTCTTTTCATGTTGGATGAAGATCTTAATGATTCATCGGTGTTGCGTTCTCTGGATGAAGTCCTAACCGAATGAACTACTTCTAGTGTAGCAGTTAATTTTGAGATCTCCCATACTACAAAACAAATCAGTTTTTTTTTAGATATCAATTAATCGTCCCAACAGAAATGTGGTCCATTTAGGTACATCAATAATACTATGAATGCTAAACCTTCCATGGTTATTGACCCTGAAGAAAACTTTTTACAATTCATTTCTCAACTAAGCAACCACGAGAAAATATAAAACCATTCTACTCGTGAAATTTATAATTCCATCGTGTGAATTCCCTTTCGATATCGGGTAACTCATGATAATAAGTTCCCCTCCCAATTATGATTTTTGATGTAATATCACCGGCTCCGGAACGTTTTTCATATCATATCTCCTTAGTTGCCTGACCAATGTTTATAAGTTTACAGTGAGTCCCATAAGTAAGACTTCTAGTTTGCTCACTCACTGCGGTAAAAGTAATGGTTTTACTGAAAACAGGCGCAAACTGCATTTATTTTAGAAAGAAATCTTAGAATATGCAAACCAATCTTTTTCCGCTTGATTAAAGAATCAAAATACTTTCGTTAAAAAATAAGAGCAAGTTTAGCAAATATTAAGATATCCGCATGCCTTCTTCTTATATTTATATTTAAGAGCTGGGCTCTTGTCGGTGGAGTGCCTTCCATGTCTCTCTTCCTTCCGCTAAGTTCTTAACCTCTTTATATGTTTTCACTTTTAATTTTTCTTTTATTTGGTCTATAAATTCTTTAAAACAATAATGGAAGGAAAAATAGAAGGAAAGAGAGGAGTAGGAAAACCCAGAAGGAAATTTATAGACCAAACCCGCATGCCACGGATCAAAAATAGGCAATTTCCAGTATTTTCTAGATGTGAGTAAAGTACATTGATTTATAATATGTTTTTTCTTCCCAGACTCGAGTATTTAGCCTCTAAAAGCTACTAGATATAATGCCGCCATAGAAAAAGATGTCGAACCAACTTAAAAATCCATCATTTTGCGTCGAGGTTTAAAAGTAACATCAGTATTTTAGTATTAAAATGTAACAAAAATAAATATTCAAGGAATCCTCCAATCTATCGCATTGATTTGGAAACGTCTTCTAGTTCATTTGCCGTAAGACCAGCATCTCCATTAAAACATCCTGAAACAATTTGGCATTCGGAGCTGTTCTTAGCAAACTGCAAATTTGCATTTCTTGTTTTCCTTCCTCGACCTTATCTTAAAGAAATAGAGTTGATATTGCGACAGCCTGTAAATTTGCTTTGGAAACGAGGCCAATGAGAACTCGCCACGTATTTCGATATCGATGTACTGTACATGTGTGAGTGAAGTCTATTCTGCACTAATTACTGTTGAAACGTTTCTTGAGGCCACATTTAAGTTGTTTACTCCAGTTGTGACGTCAAGTTTCTTAAGAGGGTAAGAAATAAACATTTTGTCTGATCTTTAGCTTGGTTTTATTTTTATTAACTTAGCGTTAGTAAATTTTTGCGTTTCAAAGAATCTACAACGGGAACTTAATACTTAGACTCCGCTGTCCGTACATCCGTCTGACTGCCTGTCTTTCTGTCACCAGGCTGTATATCATAAATCGTGATAACTAGACAGTTGCATTTTTTTTCGAAAACGTCATCCAGAAAATACGAGGATGATGTTATTGAATAAAATGGGATATAGAAAAAATAAAGTAGACGAATTAATAAGTATATGTGTACGTATTTATTATATTAGTACATTCATTCTGATATTGATATAGCATAGGTATATAATAAAATTGTATATTATGTAGTTAATGTAAGTTGCTTTTGTGCCGCATAATCTTCTCTGTTCATCCCTATAGTTTACTGAGACAACATGCTCTCAGTATAGCGTTAAGTCCGCCATTTGTTAAAAGTATAGTATGGAACAATAGATTTTGAAAAAAAAAAGAATTTTTCTAAAAATATGCTATTTATTGATACAGTTTGTTGTTGCTAAGGAAACCCATAGATAGGAACCATCCCAGCAGTATGCAAACAAGGAACGAGGAAAATTATAATTAGCAATTTACACTTGTGTATCTTTTCTTAACCCTCGCAACCTTAATTTGCCGTTTCTGTTTATACAATTATCCCAAAACCACGGTTCGAATGAAATTCATAATAAATTCAGATCTTCTCAATTGTTATAACTGGAAATTCAGCCAATTGTCCGAGATTTATGTGTTCCATCACTTTCGAACTAATTTAAACTTTGCCCTTTGAATGTTCTGTATTATGAAGGAATTTGGGTTTGTTTAGGAGGAACATCATGTGAAATGATTTGATAAACAAAACACTTATTTTGTTAAGCTTGGCGGGATTTTCTTCGTTTGCATCGAAAAATACTTTTTACAAGCTTATATTTAATTTTTCTTGTCCCTTTATCTGTCTTTCTGTCTGTCTGTAATCAAATCTTGCAAGTTTAATTTGACCCAATTCCCAGAAATTTTGCACGCTTAGTTACCTACGTATGTCACGTAAAAATGCAATATTATAATGCAACTAGCTGGACCCGAGATAAAGAGTACTCTATGCCCTTCCCAGAGTCTCAAACTATATTCATACCAAATTTCATCCAAATCGGTTCAGTAGTTTAAGCGTGAAGAGGTAACAAACAAACAAATAAACAAACTCACTTTCACATTTATAATATGAATAGGATAACAGGATAGGATAGGAAAGGATTAGTAGGAAGTAGGATATATAATAAGTGGAACATCACTTTAACTTTTATTGTCTTTCTGTCGTCTGTAATCTTTCCCAATATCTGCTGAGATTTATACGTATATCGCGTGACAATACAATATTATAATGCAATATATAATAAGTGGAACATGATGTGAAATGGTTTTTGAACCTGCTCCCAAAATGTCACGGAAATCGGTTGAGAAATGCGACCTCTAGGGGAGAACACATAAACATACGAAAGCATTTTTGGCCAAGCTAAAACGGAGATTCATATATAAACAATAAACACTTTATAAAGCATCAAAATATACTTTTTACAAGCTTTAATGTAGTTTCACTTGTCCTTTTATGTCTTTCTGTATGTCGATAATCAAAGCTTGCAAGTTAATATCACCCATTTCCCGGTTTTCGATTGAGCTGAGATTTTGCACGCATACGTCTATCGCGTGACAATGCAATATTATAAAGCTTATGCTTAGTTATTTTTATGATTATAATGCAATATATAATAAGTGGAACATCATGTGAAATGGTTTGATAAACAAAATACTTTGTAAAGCATCAATATATACTTTTTACAAGCTTTTATTTAGTTTCACTTGTCCCTTTATCTGTCTTTCTGTCTGTCTGTCTGTCTTCAAGTCTTCCCGGATATCAGGTGATTCAAACCTGCAGTATCCTAACCAGACTGAAAATAACTCTTCACAAAGTATGCAGTGGGGTTTGAACCTATGACATCTGGATCACAAGGCAAACGCCTTGAACACTGGACCACGCAGGCAGTCAGTTTAAAGTGAGGACGTAGCTTTTGTTCGCACATTTGCGAAAAATGGCCACTTTCGGCTAATGTGCGTAGAAAAGCTTCTCGTTCTGACTATTAAACAGTAGCTCATAAAAGTGTTTGAAGGGTTATCTATGGCTTAGTCTTGACAATTTTAATAATATCTCCTCCGTTTTCTTTCGAATAATTTATTTCAAATGGAGGTAGCACTGGACCCCGAAAAATTCAAGTATTTCTTTAAGAAGAGTAGATAGATAGATAGATAAATTCATTTATTTGCAGCTATAACATACATAAATACAAAAACTATACAAAAGACAAAAATTAAACCCAGACGCAAAAAAATAAATATATATAAATCTACCTGCATAATTTTATGTGTGTGTTACAGCAATACAAATAGGCCATAACTCAGTGGTAATATTGCCCGGGAGCAATACACTGATTTTCAGCTGTGACCTGAGGAGATGTGTGTGAGGAGACCTGAGGAGTACAACTACTATAATTTTTAATTCTTTATATATTAAAGTACCCGTAACCGAAGAGCATGTATGAAGAGATTGATGAGTTTAGGTGAAGTATAAGAGGTTTATCAGGATCGTAGCAAGTGGAGGTCCATAGTCTCTGCCTATCCCTGTGGGAAACAGGCGTGATATTATGTATGTATGTAAATATAATTTTAATCATTTTGCGTCGCCATGTGGCACAAACAGGACTTGAAAGCGAATGCAATGTAATTTACGCAACTTTTGTTACGCGACTCACAATACTCACAAAATAACGCTAGCTTTCATGAAAGTTGAGCAAGTCTATGATATGTTTTAAAACCAATAATATTCTTATATCATTAGACAGTATACCATTTAAGGTCTAACATAATATAGGTACTGAAACTATTTTAAGGGTGCATTCAGTCCTCGATAGTGAACAACCTTCCCCATGGAACATATATCGAAATAGCATTGTCTAGCTTTATTTAGAGTTTCAACTAAAAGTGTCCAATTTAGATGACAATACACTTGGTGAACAATTAAGTATTTTTGGTTTTTCTTACAAACTCATATCAGCTGGTCTGTCAACTTGTGTCGGAGGCCAAAAATTTCATTTCATATTTCGATACGTGTTCCTAGGGGAAAGTTGTTCATTATCATGGACAGAATTCATCCTGAAAATAGTTTCAGTATATTATGTTACATCTTAAATTTATCTCTATTTCGGCATGCCAAAAACGAATCCTACTAATATCAAATGCGAAAGTGAGTCTGTATATTTGTTTGTTTGTTACCACTTCACGCTTCAACTACTAAACCTATGTAGATGAAATTTGATATGGATATAGTTTGATACCCAGAGAATGACATGTGTCAGAGAATGACAGTGTCAAGAACTGTCAAATAGATAAGACGCAAAATAGGTGCTCTAGATGTTATTTTAGTAAAAACAAGGAAATAAACAGTTTACAGTGCTTAAAAGTTATAAGAACTAACCTCCATAACCTGCAGTAAGGTATGTCACAACACTTTATCGACAACACCACACAAATAGATGAAAAAACTACAAAAGAGAATTGGCTTATCTGATAACTGATAAATTTTTGAATTTTTGCCTTTGTTTTGGATTGTAAATTGACCAATTATAAGCCAAAACATTTTTTATCACCACAAATCAGCCGGTACACAAAGATTGTAAATAAAGTGTGACATAAAATATTTGACATTGACGTTTAGAAAGTAAGTTTGACATTGACATCTGAATCTTGATTATTAGACATTTATTGTAATTGTAAGCAAAAGAATTTGACATATACAGCCAAACCTCGTAACTCGAAAATAAAGAATGTCGAACAAAATTGTTTGCGATGGATGTAAAAACATTATTAAAGACAAAATGTATTTAAAATGTGGTGGTTGTAATCAGTTTTATGATCTTGTCTGTGCAAATGTCCCTGAACAAAGATTTTATAATACAATGACCAAAGAACATAAGGATGCCTGGAGGTGTGTGGTATGTAAGAGTAAGCAGCCTAAAAAGGATAATACCAACACCCCAGTTCGTGCTTCTATTGATGGTGTCACAACGCAGCGAGGAGCGGCTGCAAAAAGTCCAGTGTACCTAGATTTATCGATTTATGAACAGCAGCATATTGATGACAGTACTTTACCATCAGACAGTGAAAATGAGGAGCAAGTACATGATCTTAAAAAAGAAATATTAGAATTAAAAGAGAAATTAAATTTAGCAAATCATAAAGTTATTGAATTAGAAACCGAAAATGACATCTTAAAAAATACTATCCTAGAACTAAAATCTAAAAAACGATCTTCACCTAAGAAAAATAAATCCTCACCTGCTCAAACTATAAAGAGAGTAGAAAAAAATGTGGGAAATAAAAATGTTATAGCAAAAAACAGCAACAATAATGACAAACTACAAAATGAGAATCAGAAATCACATAAAAAAATAGAAAAAAGGATTACAAAAATATGCATGATCAGCAGTAATAAAAATAACAAGATGCTATCCATAGCAGAAAACACGTTTGAAAATTGCAAGATTTGTCATTACTTAAAGCCAAATTGTGGAATAAATAGTTTGATCGAAAATTTAGACATTAAACTAAAGGACTACACTAGAAGAGATTTTTGTATTATTTTTATCGGAGAAGGGGATTTTAAAAAGACTAATAATTATTTTGACTTGGTATTAAACTTAAGGGAAACATTAAGATTGATAACTCATACTAACATTGTAATATGTTTGCCGACATTTGTTTGTAATAATCACTCGACGATATTCAACTGGAGGCTGGAATGTTTTAACAATTTATTATATCTGGATATTCATACACACAATTACGCCTATCTACTGGACTCAAACTTGAATCTATCCTATGATTATGACATGTTTTCCATACGCTATGGTACAATTAATAACAAAGGTATGAAAAAAATTTTTGAAGACATAGAACTACTATTTTTGGACATTTTAAGCTACGAGAATGACAATAATGAGAAGATAATAGATGAGTTTAATATAAATGTAAGCTCTGATTTTTTTCGAAAATAACTACTATAACACAAAGTTCACCATTTTACATCAAAACATTGCGGGGTTGATAAATAAATCAGACTTGTTATCTATACATGTACACGAACTAGCTGAAGAAAAAATTGACGTTGATGTGATATGTGTGTCAGAGCACTTTATAAAGTCTGGCGATGAAGACAGTCTGATCATACATAACTATTTTACTGCGGCAATTTACACCAGACAGAAAAAACGCGGTGGGACATGTATTTTATTAAAAAACGGTATACTTTACAAAGAATTAAAATACATATCAACCCAATCTGTTCCGGGAGTCGTGGAGTGTTGTGCAGTGGAATTAACCCAGTACAAATTAATTCTCTTGTGCGTATACAGACCATCAACGTCCAAGGACTTTGACACTTTCTATCATAAAATAGATTTAATATTAAAGATATTAGACAAGAATTGTTATAAAAAAATTGTAATGTGTGGAGATTTTAATATTGATATTTTAAGTAAAAATAAGTTATCTCAAGAGTTTGAATATTTTGTTAAGAGTTACAATCTAAAATTAGAATTAAGACAAGTGACTAGACCAAGTTCGGGAACCTGCCTGGACAATTTTGCACATAATTTAAAGATCAAATGCAAAAGTCAAGTAATTGAATTTGCATTATCGGATCACTCGGCTCAACTTATGGAGATACCAATTAATAAAATAAATAAAATAACTTGCTGGCGTGTAAAAAAAAGGGATTTTTGTAATGATAATTTAAATATATTCAAAAATTACATTAGAAACTTTTCTTTTGCTGGTATTTATGATACAGAGGATCCGAATATTGCTTTTGACTACTTTTTAGAAAATTTTCAAATGATTTATAATCTCTGTTTCCCCTATAAATTAAAAACATATAAAAATACAAAAAGACTGAAATGGCTTTCCAAAGTAATCAAAGTTTGTTGTAGGAAAAAAAGACTACTACTATGGCAACATAGAAGAACGCCATCTAGACAAACAAAAGTTGCACTGACCAATTATTCTAAGACATTGAAAAAAATAATAAACATGACACAAAAGGCTCAAAACACATTTTATATTAACAATGCAAATAATAAATCAAAAGCAACGTGGCAAATAATAAATAATAAAAAAAAAAATAAGGAATATATTACAAACATCAAACATGACGGAAAAATAATATCAGATCCTAAATTATTAGCTGACGCATTTAACTCACATTTCATTGATGAAATTGAAAATTCCTCAAATAAATTAAATGACAAAGTTGATTTATTTATCCAGCCAAAATCGATGTTTTTGTTACCAATTTTGAATGAAGAAGTTATTGAAATTGTTAAATCATTAAAAAATACAAATAGTACTGGTAATGATGATATTTCTACAAAAGTTGTTAAGTTTGTGTGTGAAGATATTGCTCCACATATATGTCATTTAATAAATATGTGTATAAGTGCTGGTATTTACCCTGATAGATTAAAACATACAATCATAAAGCCACTTCATAAAAAAGGGGACAAACAAATCATGTCCAATTTTAGACAAATAGCGCTAGGATCGGTCTTTACAAAAATTTTTGAAAAATACCTTCACGACTCCATTTATAAATACTTGACGAAATATAAAACTTTATGTGACGAACAAATGGGATTCAGAAAAAATAAAACAATTAGCATGGCAATGTATGATTTGCTCGACATTGTAATGAGATGTGTAGATATTCGGAAACCTGTTTGTGTAATGTATACCGACATGACGCAAGCATTTGATTATGTTTATCGAAAGAGATTACTGAACAAATTATATGCGTATGGAGTAAGAGGTAATGTGTTAAATTTAATAAAATCTTACCTAGATAACAGAAGTCAGCACGTAGAAATATCTAGTCTATGTGAGAAAACAAAACGAGAATTAAATCACAAGTCGCAATATAGAATAAATAATTTTGGTGTTCCGCAAGGAAGTGTATTGGGACCATTGCTATTTCTTATTTATATTAATGATCTGCCTCAAAATGTCCGACAAAAAATGGTGCTATTTGCAGATGATAGTACAGCAATAATTAGATGTGACGACCCACGTGGATATGAATCTGACATAAATAATACTTTGAATGACATTATAAAATGGTTGGACATAAATAATTTAAAAATTAATTTACAAAAAACTCATATTATGCATTTTTATAATAAAAAATTACCCCCTGTTCTTAATATAAACTACAATAATCAAAAAATAGAAGCAGTACACACAACTAAATTCCTTGGCGTCATGTTGGATAGCAATTTAACATGGACATCTCATGTTGAACAAATTTGTACAAAACTAAGCAAATCGGCTTACGCATTGTTCAGGTTGTCAAAAAAAGTTAAATTAGACGTTACTTTAGTAGCTTATTATGGTTTAGTTACGCCCCAATTAAGTTATGGTGTAATTTTCTGGGGTAACTCGCAAGAAAGTGACAAAGTCTTTAAGGCTCAAAAAAAATGTATACGATCAATGTGTGGTTTAAAATCTAGAGAAAGCTGCGTACCTTATTTTAAATCGTTAAAACTCTTAACACTGCCGTGTATGTATATAATGGAGGTATGCTTATTTGTCAAATCGAATCCACACTTGTTTCCCAAATTCATTGAAACAAGAATGAGGACAAATAACGTAAGGTCCCAATACGAACATGTGTTGGTAACGGGCGGATTCCATACTGCTTTGACGAAAAATAATGTAATTAGTATGGCTCCCATTATTTACAATAAATTACCAGATAATTTTAAGACTTTAGATCATAGGACATTTAAAAATAAATTAAAATTACTATTGACTAAGAAATGTTTCTACAGTGTAAAAGACTATTTAAAAGACAACTTGATTTAATTTTTTATTTTTTTATTATTATTATTGATTTAGAATTTTTATAATGTTATTTAATTACTCATTTAATTTGATTTATAATTATTGTTTTGCCTATAAATTTGACCATATATTATATTTATTGTATGTCCATCAAGGGCAGGTCACAGTGGCACATGTATATATTTTAAGATCCTTTTGTAACCTGTGTTTCCACAATAAAGATGTTTTTGATGTTTTGATGTTTTGACATAGTAAAGTTTTTATTCCAAAATTCCCACGGGGAGCAAAGCCCACGGGCACAGCTAGTCCTACTATTCTTCCTACTAATATTATGAATGTGAAAATGAGTTTGTATATTTGTTTGTTTGTTTGTTACCACTTCACGCATCAACCACTCAACGTATTTAGATGATATATTTGACATGAATATAGTTTGATACCCAGGGAAGGACATAGGATAGTTTTTATTCCAAAATTTCCAGGGAGAGCGCCTATTCCCTCAATCGTTTTCTATGATCTGTAAAAGAAGCTTGTCTCTTAGATTAGCATAGATGACTAAAAAACACAGCTCGACTTCGTTCATATTGAATAGAGACTTGGACAAAATGTTGGAAACTGTAGTTCCTCTCATTTTCTAAAAAGAATTAAACTACATAAAGTTGGCCCGTCGCCAAATCGCAGTACGGAACTCCGTAATTATCTGAGAGGTGCTTGAGGATTGTGCAGAACTGCAAGCAAATTGGGGCTTGTAGTTTGTTGGTTTTTTTTTTATCTAAAATCTAATAGCAGTTCATTGCTTGATTAAAGACCTTTCCCAATCCACGGCTGGACATAGGCTCCCCTAAGGATTTCCAAAACAACCGATTGGAATAAACTTTGCTGAGGTCGTCCGACCACCTAGCAGGTGGATTTGCTACGCTGCCGGTACATGGCTGCCATTCGAGAAACTTTTTGCCCCACCGGCCATCGGATCTTCGTACTTTCCACGCGAATTCAACTCGCACTAGGCCAGTTATTTAGAGTTAGACAAAAATAAGATATTTTCCATTGCGTCACTTTCACAGAAATTTCAGTTCATAATTCTGGTGAGAAAGAAACCTTCCACGGCAAGATTCCAAATTATTCTGAATCCAATTCAGTCTGATTGTCTATCCAATCAACCACACAGACTATAACTTAATGACGAACTAATGGAACATATCTTGGCATATATAACGCTGGTTTTCACAGTCAAAATTGAACATGAAATAGAATATAGTGTGTTATATAATTTTGACCATCAGTATGGGAAACTTCTACATCCTTATATTTTCTTTTCAGTTCGTAATTTACAAAAAAGTAATATTCACAATTATGTTTGACGACCACTGTGGCCTAAATAGTCATCATACCACGCTGTCACAATGGAGGTCCCAGGTTCGACCTCAGGTTAGGTCAAGGTTGAAAATTGTCTTTTTAAGATTGACCTGGATCTTGGATGTTTATTTATACATGTATTTGATAAAAAATATAGTGTTGTTGAGTTACTATCCATCTGGCGGAAGAAGATAGAAAACGAGACGAACTGAAGGCTAGACCACCTACAGCATATCACTATAATAAAATTAACGGAGTCTTGACGTGCGCAACATGCTACCGCACGTTTACCAACAAACTAGGCTACACAAGTCACTATAGAGCTCACCAAAGACGCAACGCAAGATAAACAGTCGCCGAGGCCGAAACAAGCCAGGAAGTCATCATCATCATCATTCCAAGACATGCGTTATTAAATGATACCATCCGCAGGACATTGGCAACTGTTGGCGTTCCGTCAATTTAAGAGCCAAACGGAATCTTTCGTACAGACGGTAAGCGGCCAGATGGTCTTTCTTTGGTCCCGTGGAAAATGGGAAAAGTGTCTTGTGTGGACACTTTAGCGCCTTCGCACCTGTCTTCCATTTCCAATCACGGTGGTGTGGCTGCTCTTGCTGCAGAGTTGGGGAAAAAACGCAAATACATGGGTCTGGCAGCCTATCATATTTTCTTACCTTTCGCGGTGGAAACGATGGGTCCTTGGGGCCAAGAGGCAAAATCTTATACCTTTAAACGAGCAATTCTTGTATATTTGTTTATATATTGTTATTTATATATTTACATGTATGAATATAAATTGCTGTGATCTCGAAAACGGCTCTAACGATTTCGCTGAAAATTGGTATATGGGGGTTTTCAGGGGTAAACAATCGATCTAGATTAGTCTTATGTTTGGGAAAACGCGTGTTTTCGAGTTTTAATGCGTTATTCTTTCCACGCAGAAAATGATCGCTAAATTCGTCGCACTGGCTGCCATCCGTTTTGGCTCAGCTGTTTATGATGCGGACCGCTAGAAAAAGTGTTATGGGTTCGAATCCCACTCGGTGACTTACTTTTGTTTATTTTATGTTCAAATTTATATATAATTTTTTATCTTGTATTGTTTTTAGACAAGTTTAAAAAAATGTAGTTATTGTTTGAGATGTAACCGAGCAAAGCTCGGTCGCCCAGGTACTTATTTTTAAGAGACATCACGACGCGTCTTGTCGAGGCAACGGGAGATCCCAGAGTTATTTTGCTCAGCGAATAAGTATCGCAACTCAGCGAGGGAACACTGCCAGTATTTTGGGCACGTTGCCTCGATGTGAGGCGTTGGAAGATTTTTTCTATATATAATTGAATGCATGTAATATTGTTATTTGTAAGTGATTTTTATTGAATAAAAATTTGATCATCATCATCATCCCATAAAACAAGTCTCGAACTTACTTTGAAGCTAGCTGTGCGCTCTCTGTGATTCGTCCGGTTAATGTCCGTATACTCATAATTTTTTTCAAGTTTACAAAGTCATTCATTATAACGTTTTCAGTCGTCACAAATGATGCTTGAGATGGCAACAGAAAGCCTTGTCCACTTCAACATTAAACTCAAAAAGCTTGCAATTCATCCTCACTCGCGACCTGGATTTAAAAATAGGACAAAATGCTGTAAAGTGATGGTGTAAGATGGACTCATGCTCCAAGGGTTCCTTATATAGAAGAATTAATAGACATGTGTCTTTTGTTTTTATTTCAGATTAGCCAAAGCCCGCGACTTCATTGGTGTGGACTTTTTGACTACGGAAAATGCTTATCAGGCTGAACAACTTCTGCTAAGGCGTCATTTTTATATTTTTTATAGTTTAGCTGGACCATTATAGTTCTGCATCAGGAGTTCCATTTTCCAAAATCAATTATACCTTATACATTGCCCAAGCTTAATAGCTATATAATAAAAAGTTTCATTCGAATCCGTCCAGTGTTTCTGGAGATTAGCGTGTACAAATAGACAAACAGACACACAGACAAAAATACGGACATTTTTTTTAACTCTTACTCTAGTGCTATTTTTCTTTCTAACGCCATCAATTTTTTTTTTGAAATATATTAATGTACACACACACTTTTTTACTGTTTTATTGTATAGATATAGAAAATAAGTATATTTTTTATGGTCGGATTACAGGTACACTTCAAGTATATGTAATTTGAAGTGTGCATATAACCCGACCATGAACAAATGCTGGGTCGGTGACGGTGATAAGGGAAAAACAAGGCGCTTTTCTCTTTTTCTTCTTTTTGTAGTCGTAATAAGACTATCTCGCTTTATCAAAGCGTGTCAGACCCTGGTCCGTAATGGAAATAAATTCAAAATTTGAACACACCTTACGTAAGCATAATGGCGCGCTGACGCCGATTGCGTGTATACAAATTGCAAATTTATTTCCATTTCTTTTGTTTGCAAATAGAATGACGTTCACGCCACGTCTCTTCGTCCGCCAATATCGACAGAAATAATTTCGCTACACCTTTTGTCTAATACATGAATGTGTATCAGACTAAATAACAAGTAATTATTTAAAAAATATATTTTTTAAAACAAGCTTTTATCCAAAGAGTCCTTAAGATGAGTCAATCGAGCCCAAACTTAATGGAATTGCGTCGATTCATTACAGAGTTCCTATGGCCATCCTAAAGTACCCGTAACCGAAGGGCATGTATGAAGAGATTGATGAGTTTAGATGAAGCATAAGAGGTTTGTCAGGATCGTAGCAAGTGGAGGTCCATAGTCTCTGCCTACCCCTGCGGGAAACAGGCGTGATATTATGTATGTATGTAGGGCCATCCTCGGGCTCCATCATCAGATCAGCTCCATGTCATTATAATATTGTATTGTCACGCGATATAGCTACGTATGCAGGCAAAATTTCAGCTCAATCGAAAACCGGGAAGTGGGTCAAACGTAACTTGCAAGATTTTATTACAGACAGAACGACAGACAACGGGATAGTGAAACTAAATAAAAGCTTGTAAAAAGGTGCTTTTAAGTAAGGAACCCTAGAAAAATAAAAGATAAAACTGTTACATTTAATGCCCGGGGCTCGCTAAGCGAACATCATTGACAGCGCAGTGAAAATTTAATTTACAAGTTTAAAACTATGGGTCGGGTTACAGTGTAAAAGTTAAGTTATCCATTACAAAATTAAAATTTTGTCAACGTTGTTTAGGCTAAATTGTGTTGTTAAAATGTTAACAAACTTCTCTCTTCTTTATAGCAATTTTTCCCAAAAAATCTTTTTTTCACGACTTCGGTTCAGGTCTTCGGGATCCTAGGGTAATCATTGACATGCGTAGGTACAAAAATCTTATACCTTTAAACGAGCAATTCTTGTATATTTATATGTATATAAATTTATTTCTGTGATCTCGGAAACGGCTCTAACGATTTCGCTGATGTTCGGTTTTCGGGGGTAAACAATCGATCTAGATTAGTCTTATGTTTGGGAAAACGCGTGTTTTCGAATTAGAATAGATTAGAATATAGTCGCTAATTTCGTCCTGCCGGCCACTGTCCGTCTGGTCCAGCGGGTTAAGACGCGGACGGCAAGAAACGAGTTTAAGGTTTACGGGTGGCTGAATTCCTATGAATCCATATAATGCATTTCTATGAAAAATCCATATAACTTACTATTTGGATAATTTCGTATTCGTACAAAATAACTACTCTGTACATCATTAAAATAACCTACTAACATACCCTAAATCTTATTTTCTCCGAACACAAACGAAACAAAGCCCAAAAAATACTTTCAGTCTTAGGAAATTGTTTTCCAGAATTCCCGAATCTGTACCCCTGGGACCCTACTTACCTCCATTAGTGAAGGTTCCTTATCATTCGGTGTAATTTTCTTTATTTATAGCTCGACCCCGCCGATGGGAGTGATAGCGTCACTTCAGTAATTTAGGGCTTTTAATAATATTATTATGGCTTTTCATAAGGCCGTTTTTTCATTACATTCAAAAAGAGTGACGCTCTTGTCTGTGGAGATCCTTCCAGTTTTGTCTGTCTACGGACAGCTTTTTCACATCTTTATGACGACGGCTTTTAATGACCTCCGTGGCGTTGTGGTTACTATCAATTCGATTTTAGGTCTGGGCAAGTTGGAAAATGGCCAAATCAAATTGTTCTGTAGAATATATATTTATTTCTTGTAAAAATGTTATATCGTTGAGTTAGTATCCCATAACACGAGTCTCGAACTTACTTTGAGGCTAACTCAATTAGTGTAATTTGTCCCTATGTATTTATAGTTCATTATCTCCATAAGACACCATTCTTTTTTACTTTCTATTATCATTATCATCATCAAGATTCTAGCCCTTCTTCTGCCCATTGGTGAGCATAGAGCCTCTCTTCTCTCTTATAAAAGAGCTTCTATTATCGTGTTCATAGTACATTCGTCGTACCGTACCAAGTGTCCCAAATCTTAACATATTTGTTTATTGACTTTAGCCAGAGATCTCATATTATGTAAAGGTTGATAACACAGGTTAAAATAAATGGGAAATGGCATCTATTTAGGTTTATAAAATTAGTTGTTGACATAAATAAGCATCATCAATAATGTAATATAATGTACCTAAACTAAAGAATTTTTTTAAAGAAATGTAAAAAGTCTATATGAGAAACTTCGGTCTTGACAGGGTTCCACATTTTTAGGGGTCCGTACCCAAAGGGTAAAATTGGGCTATTACAAATTTTCCTAATTTAACTTTATTAGTATTTGTATACTATCCCGTTTCCAGCATCCACGGAAAACTTAAGTCAAATTTTCGTAATTTGACTTGATTAGTATTTACAATTTACATATTTATACTTTATATTATATGAATTAGGAAAATTAAAATAAATAACCGGCGAGTCGGACTCGCGCACGAAGGGTTCCGTATCTATAAAAAAAGAACACGTTTGATGTATAAGAGCCCCACATAAATATGGACCTCCATCTGCTACAAGCATATAGGGCGTACAACCAATTGCCTAAAGAAATTAAAAATACTAATGGCCTTAAGCCTTTTAAGAAAAAACTAAAAATATACCTTTTGAAAAAAGCCTTCTAAATCATTGACAAATATTTCAAGTAAAGCTCTAAAATTGTAATTTTATTTAAATTGACATATATAAATAGTTTGTTAAATAGCATTATGGGATGTTAGTTTTAAGTAATTCCGACACAATTAAAATTTGTTTAATAGAAATAAATGAATGAATGAACGATCATGACAAATTATTAGTCCCTATTTGGTAATGACGACCTCCGTGGCGTAATGGTCAACACGCTAGACCGCTAATCCGGAGGTCCTGGGTTCGATCCCCAGCCAGGGCAAGTTGGAAAATAGCCTTTTTCAAATTGTCCTGGGTCTTGGATGTATATCTATATATGTATTTGTTATAAAATATAGTATCGTTGAGTTCGTATCTCATCATGACACAAGTCTCGAACTTACTTTGGGGCTAGCTCAATCTGTGTAATTTGTCCCTATATATTTATTCATTTGATATTATGCGAAAAAGGCCACTTTCTAATACATTATTTAAGCGTTCAGTTTAGTGTAATTTACGCAATAAAGATGTATATCGGATAATGCTTTGAATAATGGTGTAGTGATATTAGTCGAAATGGGGTTACAAACTCTTTTGAAGCTTAGAATATTTTCTAAATTATAATTTAAAATTTATTTTCTAAGTTCATCCTTCAAATCTAAGCAAAGTTATGAAGAATACGTTTTTTTTTTGTATTTAAGCTTGTAAGTATAGTACAGTAAGTAAGGTGGAACACCTAACTTAATGGCATTCTCTCCTCTGCCGTTGGGTTGACTGGAAGAGATCCCGTAAAGGGATAAGTCTACCTTTGTATTGTTATCTACTGCATTTTGGTGGTGCAATTTAAAAATTTCATTTTAAATTTACATTTAAATTTTAAATTTCTTGTTTTTACCATAAAAAATTTACATACATACAAAGCGTCAAAGGGTAAATTAGTTATAGTGCAATTTTAAACGCTCGTGCAAATCATGCTGAGTGACGCCGGTGTTCCAAAATAGGTCTGCTGAATACTTTCGAGCATTATTTGGCTCTTTGTAACAAATAAGTAATTGGATACTTAAAGGAGAATGTAACTTTTTTAGAATTGGTAGCGTTAACTGAGTTTTAACTTAAACACTTATTTATTGAGATAAAAGATAGAAAAGATAATCCTTATCTCTTTACAATATTTGACATTAAATCAAAGAGTTATTGCTCTGACCTTTTTAGGTATCCGTAATAAACAAGGAACCCAAAGAAAAACTGATTTTCTGGCGAAACTATAATTTCGCCAGAAAATCAGTTTTTTATACGTTTTTAGTCCCGTAAACTCAAAGAAAGCATTTGTAACTACGGAACCTGTTCTATCTTCTGTATCAGCCTATAACAGTACACTTCTTAACTCTCCTTTCCCAATACAAATGATAATCACCACGCTAGGCAGACGGGTTTGTGACAGAACAAGAAAGAGAACGAGAATGAGAACAAAAACAAAAACTGAAAAGGAAATGAGAACGAGTAGATGGCATATAGTCGTTGAACAGAGGATGCTACCCGTTTCCTGTTACTGACGGGAAAGAAGGACCTTAGCTTACTCATGGTGAAGGAAAAGATTTGTGACAAAGTATTCTCCTCTGCCGTCACAACACGGAACTAAATGTTATGTGAGTAAACCGGCCAAGTGCGAGTTGAACTCGCTTGGAGAGAGTTCCGTACAATGCCAAAGTTAACTCGTACTAGCGCTATCTAGCGGTATTTAGTGAACTATTTTCCGTTAGTAAACATATGAATAAAATTATGAAAAATACAAAATATAGTTAAATATTGCTTGTATATTACAGAAATACCTATAAGAATTCTATCAATTGAAAATAAAATGTTAAACTCAATATGATATAAATATAAATATATATATATTATAATATAAATATATATATATTTATATATTTATATTTATATCATATTGAGTGAACTGACGAACTGACCATGGTCGCTGGAAGACGCTAGATGCAAGCTGCTCTAGATCGGTCATTTTGGGAATCGGCCTATGTTCAGCAGTGCGGCTATGCTTACGTTATGCGGCTGAAATGGTGATGAAGGGTACACAATTATATGACTACCGCGTTGCATATAAACATTTCAAACACATCAACAACCTTATTATCTGTTTCAGCTGACGTTACGTCAAAGAATGAATATAATACAGAACGGAAACCCTATCCATCCTAGGATCTCGGTATATTATGCGTTTCCGTTCTCTGTCTTCGCACCTCTCACGAGGAGAGTGACCTTAGGAGATTCTGTTCTGTATGTAATATTTACTCGTATATTAATTCTGTCGTTTCGTTCCGGGTTGCATTGAACGTAGTCTCAGCCTGACTGAAGGAGTGATGTTAGTCCACCCTGACTTTCAAGCAAAAACCCCTAATAACTTTGAAATGGTTGAACCGATTTTTATCAAACATACCTAAGAACCATAGCAAGGGAACTTTCTTTCACGTATAGAATAGCATCGAAATCGGTTTATCTGTTCTAGCACTACGATGCCAGAGACAGACGTCTGTATGTTTGTGGACAGACATTAGCGTCAAACATATCATCATCATCATCAGACAAAAAGGCCTGCTTTTTGTCTCCACTGCAGGAGCACGACCCTCTCTGTACTACCAGAGCCATACTTGGTCAGAGCAGAGTATTTGGCCTACTTCCTCTTTGAACACTTGCCTCGCTGACCTGACGGGTTGGAGAGTCTAATTGCTGTTTCTAAAGCATTGTGTGGCCCTATTATACTCTGCCGGGAATCACACGTAAATTTCACGGTCAAACTTAAAACCTGAGATTAAAGAACGTCCTTATTAAACCCCTCTTTTTAAACTCCTCTGTTAAATAGAAAACTTGATAAGAGATAATACTAAAATTGCAAATCGCATTTGTCGCTCGCTAGTCGCCCTCACAGCCACAATATCAATCATAAAGCTAGACTCAACAGGTGAAAGCCTGGCATTCCGTACCATATGTACGTTATACGTTATTATATCAGCTCTAGAGTTTCTGCAAGTTAATCTACCCAGAGTGCAGTTTTATTTCTGAAGTTTGCAGATTCTCGTATGAAATATTCGTCTTTCGCGATTGTCTGAAGAACTATTGTAGGACGTGCCTTCTAGAAAATCAGAATCACAATGCGTTTCTATGATTATTATGTATAGTTATCTATAACTATATCTTTCTATACATATAATAAAACAGTAAAAAAGTGTGTAAAAATTAAAATATAGATAATAAACACGATAATCTGCAGAAGCACTAGACGGATTATAATGAAACTTGTTTGTTATATGTTAAGCCAACTTATAGAGTGTAATTGATTTTGGAAAATGAAACACCTGATGCAGAACTATTATGGTCCAGCTAAAGTATAAGAAATATAAAAATAACGCCTTAGCAAAAGTTGGTTCGCCTAATGAGCATTTTCCGGAGTCATAAAGTCCACGTGAACTCTCCGTCTGTCTGTCACAAGGTGGTATCTCATGAACCGTGATAGCTAGACAGTTGAAATTTTCACAGACCCCCATAATGAGCCCTTTCATTTGATATGACGCAAAAAAGTATGCAACACTTTAAAAAAAAATCCTAATTTGCTCCCCGATAATGACCATTATTCAAAAATTTATTTAAATACTAGCTTTATCCGCGGGCTTCGCTCCCCGTGGGAATTTGGGATAAAGTGTACCCTATGTCCTTTTCCGAGTCTTAAACTATATCCATACCAAATTTTATCCAAATCGGTTTAGTTGTTTAAGCGTGAAGAGGAAACAAATATACAAACTCACTTTCGCATTTATAATATTAATAGGATTTTGCACGTCTGTATTGGTTTTTAGAATTATACTATCCTCCCAAATTTGGTCCAGTAGATTAGGAGCAAATTGGCGGTGACAGGCGGACGGACGCACCTATCGATCCTATAAGGGTTTTTTTTTTCATTTTTTGTGCAGAACCCTAAAAAAAACCGTGCGTCGATTTTATCTATTTAGAAACCATTCACAATACATAGGAACTGAATGAAGTAACAATTCGAACTAAGCCATTTTTATTGGATCGACTAGCTGGTCCCGTAGGACTTGGATTTACTGAACAATCCCGACATGAGACTATGCTCTGAAAATGTATTTCTATTTCAATTTTTAGTCTTAAACTTAAACTCGAAGAGCTCGTTGGTCTAGCGGGAGTATGCATTACTAGACATGGTCTTAAATAGAAACATAAGTAGCATAAAATAATATCTCAACTTCTTTTTTGATTCGAAAGGTCATTGGGTGAGGGTGGAAAAAGGAATCAAAATAGTGATGGGTTGCCGCATCGTCTATCAATAAGACACGCACTTCAGCTCACGAACTCAATCGACTTTTACAATCGGCATGCGAAAAAGCAGGTGGTACATACTACTTTTTTTCTTTTACACACAATACAATACCCTTTGTTGCACATAATAAAATACAGTATATAATTATCTTAAAAACTAGGAAATACGCAAAAGGCGGCCTATTACTCCTAGACCAGCGAAAAAAATCTGCATTTACAAACAAGTAACCGGCCAAGTGCGAGTCGGAATCGCGCACGAAGGTTTCCATTATCTATAAAGAATCACGATTGTTGTATGGAAACCCCACATAAATGTTTTTAGTATTTGTTGTTATAACGGCAACAGAAATTCATGATCTGTGTAAATTTCAACTGTCTAGCTATCACGGTTCATGAGATACCACCTTGTGACAGACAGACGGAGAGTTCACGTGGACTTCATGACTCCGGAAAATGCTCATTAGGCGAACCAACTTTTGCAAAGGCGTTATTTTTATATTTCTTATAGTTTAGCTGGACCATAATGGTTCTGCATCATGTGTTCCATTTTCCAGAATCAATTACACTCTATATGTTGCCCGCAGGCTTAACATATAACAAACAAGTTTCATTATAATCCGTCTAGTGCTTCTGCAGATTATCGTATTTATTATCTATATTTTAATTTTTACACACTTTTTTAGTGTTTTATTATATGTATAGAAAGATAGTACCTGGGCGACCGAGCTTTGCTCGGTTACCTCTCAAACAATAACTACATTTTTTTAAACTTGTCTAAAAACAATACAAAATAAAAAATTATGTATATGTTGAAAACATAAAAAAAAACAAAAGTAAGTCACCGCCAAGTGGACCAAGTGAACCCGTAACACTTTTTCTAGCGGTCCGCATCATAAACCGCTGAGCCAAAATGGATGGCGGGCGGTGCGACGAAATTAGCGATCATATTCTGCGTGGAAAGAAAAACGCATGAAAACTCGAAAACACGCGTTTTCCCAAACATAAGACTAATCTAGATCGATTGTTTACCCCCGAATACCCCCATACACCAATTTTCAGCGAAATCGTTAGAGCCGTTTTCGAGATCACAGAAATTTATATACATATAAATATATAAATAAATAAATATACAAGAATTGCTAAAGAATAAAATAAAGATAGTTATAGATAACTATACCACAGAATACATACTAGTACTTACGTACAGAAGTCTCACTCTAAAAAGAAATTCAAAGAAATATCTACTCAATATTGTCAGCGATATGGTCTAATTTAGCTAGCGTCAGAATTCGACACCTACTCGTTTAGATGCCTAGAATTTCAGTTGCAAGCCAACTTCATTCTTATAACGCTAGACAAACAGTTCATCATAGGTAGGTACCTACACAAAACCGATTGAGTGAGCAGTTTGCCTAGGGTTGTCAAGATACTAACATCGACATCTAGCGCAGGCAATTTCAAACAGGCGTTGGCTGCGCTATATTCACCTTCCTTGTTAACTGTAATACATAGGTAATATATTATATCGTATATAAATCTTTTTTCGTAATAATTACCGTCTTGTTCATTCATGTTACCAATATATCTTAATATACCTATCATGTGATAATTCATTTTTACTAAATAGGTACCTTTCAGCGTCTTTAGGAAGCGTAAAAAAGTTTATACTGGATCACTGTATGTGTTTAAACAATTAAACACTGCACAGTATTCTTTGCCTTTTTAGGGTTCCGTACCCAAAGGGTAAAAACGGGACCCTATCACTAAGACTTTGCTGTCTGTCCGTCTGTCCGTCTGTCCGTCTGGCCGTCTGTCTGTCACTAGGCTGTATCTCAAGAACTGCGTTAACTAGACATTTGAAAATTTCACAAATTATGTATTTCTATTGCCGCTATAACAATAAATACTAAAACCACTAAAGTATAAATAATTCATTTCATCAGTAATCAAATAATTAAACAATACTAAAAACAAAATAAATATTTTAGAAGGGCTCCAATACAACAAACGCCCGGTTTTTTTTGCTGTTTTTTGCTCGATATCAATAATGGCAACAGGTAGGCACTTGAAATATTCACAAAATATTCAGTTGTATTTTTATTTTAATAATAAATAAAAAAAATATTTAAGGGACATACAAAGAACTTGATTGACCGAGCGAGCGAAGCGAGCGAAGCGTCTCAGTTTCGAGATTGGCCAAAAATTCTTTTGTCCGTCTGTCTGTCTGTCTGTCTGTCTGTCTGTCTGTCTGTCTGTCTGTCTGTCTGTTCTCGCCTACAGGTCGCATTTCTTAACCAATTCTCATGAAATTTTGTAAGCAGATTCAGCAACAACATAGAATTTGTTTGTCGAGCCAGTTTTTCGAAATTTTTCAAAATGGCGGAAATATGGGGGTTTAAAATTTTAAAACAGTCATATATCCGGCATTTCAAAATATTTTCAAAAATTTCATTAGACTTTTTTGTTGCCATTATAAAAACGATTATTTTTTATTTGAACAACTTTTTTGTCTGAACAACTTCTTTATACGTTATACTCAAACGGGTTTAGGGTGACTCGCGAAGTAGCTGACTGAGCCGTGACGGATATACAATACAAATCTTTTTACAAATTATTCTAAAACTATTTAAGGGCGAATTCAGTACGGGTTACCAAACAACTTTCCTAAAAATACATACACCCTGGGGTCCACAAAGTAATTTCTCTGAAAAACAAATATGGTTATTATTTTGAGTTTCATAAGTAGTTCTTTAAAAAAAAGGAATTTGCTTATTTTGATTGATTGTTGGCTTGTTTATTAAATTTAGCAATATTGTTGAGCGGATTTTCGTTCAATCGCTATCGCTGCTTGTCTGTGCTTCTATAGTAGTATTAGTAATTATGCTACGAACTAATAAGAGATTAACAGCAACCAAAGCACGCGAAGTAGCTTTACGAAGAGAGTAAGAAACCAATGAGCAGCGGCATAGAGCCATGGCAATACAAATAAACATATAAATGGAAACCCATTAATAGTTTTCTGGTTTTTCCAACAACGAGCTGACTTTGTCATTTGAAAAATGATGGATCATTTTTCGGTAAAAGACTACTGGTACAGAACTGAATTTCAGCATCACGGTAGACCACATATCCATGGCATTGTATGGTTGGAAGGTGCTCCTGACATTTCAGAGCTAGATCGAAAGTCGTTTGAAGAAAGGGCTGTGATTGCCAACTTTTTTGGAAATTTGGTCACAACCATGAATCCGCTTATCGGTAAACCTGCACCGATTGTTCATCCAAATCAGGTACATTATTCTGAAATAATAATCGCGAGGTCTAAGTTCGTGGCGAACTACTAGTTTTTATAGATGGTAAGGAACCTTTCGTTCGTGAGTCCGACTCGCACTTGGCCGGTTATTTCTTTTTCTTTCCATGACGATTAAGTCGGTGAATTTGTTGAACAAACCGCGCGAGCGTCTCTGCTCACTGCTCGCTAGCGACTCTAGCGAGTCGTCCTTGATGGATTAGCCTCCATATAGAGGCCGCAGTGCGTAGGTATATTTTCGATACCTAAACGGGGAGTGACACAGGCCTGACTATACATAATAATCATAGAAACGCATCGTGATTCTGATTCCCTAGAAGGCACGTCCTACAATAGTTCTTCAGACAATCGCGAAAGACAAATATTTCATACGAGAATCTGCAAACTTCAGAAATAAAACTGCACTCTGGGAAGATTAACTTGCAGAAACTCTTGGAGCTGATATAATAACGTATAACGTACATATGGTACGGAATGCCAGGCTTTCACCTGTTGAGTCTAGCTTTATGATTGATATTGTGGCTGTGAGGGCGACTAGCGAGCGACAAATGCGATTTGCTATTTTAGTATTATCTCTAATCAAGTTTTCTATTTAACAGAGGAGTTTAAAAAGAGGGGTTTAATAAGGACGTTCTTTAATCTCAGGTTATAAGTTTGACCGTGAAATTTACGTGTGATTCCCGGCAGAGTATAATAGAGCCACACAATGCTTTAGAAACAGCAATTAGACTCTCCAACCCGTCAGGTCAGCGAGACAAGTGTTCAAAGAGGAAGTAGGCCAAATCCTCTGTCTGCTCTGACCAAGTATAGCTCTGGTAGTACAGGAAGGGTCGTGCTCCTGCAGTAGAGACAAAAAGACCTAATGATGATGATGAAAATCGGTCGGTAATGTCGGTCTGTCTGTCTGTGGCATCGTAGCGCTCGAACGGATATACCGATTTCAATGCGGTTTTTTTTTACGTAAAAACAAGCTTCTTTATAATGTTTTTTACTTACCAACCATAACGTTGGTATGTTTATGCATTAAATTATTAATGATACAACGCGGTAGTTACGTAGTTGTGTTCCCTTGTTCGGTACTGAAATCACAATCAAGCAACAATATTAATTAATCTTAAGAAACAAATACATCTATAGAGTTCTCAAACTTATCCGAATAGCAATTATTCTGCAAGTGCCAACTTCTGGATAAGGAAATCCGTACTCCAGAGGCCGCGCTGAAAACTTTTCGATGAACTGGGGTTTTCTTTCAGAACTAAATCTTAGCTCTGCACCGCAGCTTTAAAAAAATAATGTTGCCATAGTAAAATAATTCTTGCAGTACTTCAACTTCTTACGGACGTTGAGATGACATCTCCGGGGTTAAACGGCATCAATCATATTAATAAGCATAATGACAGATTTTTTAAATTGGCTGTGAGATTTGGTTCCTCTAATAACTCCATTATACGCCACGCCAAATTTTAAAAGGCTGATTCATACATTTTGTTATACTCCCATAATATTTACCAATACCTTATTAAACAAGTAGAACAAACAAACAAAACCGTACATAATTGACTAACGTTGGATATTTCAAACGCGCAAACCAAATTAGTATTTTTTTTTTTCAATATTTGCCAAAGAAAGGTCGTAATTCATTAACTACGGTCGTATAAAAAATTCGAATGTGAAAGTAAATAAATTATTCCAGGATTATTAGATTGAAAGCCAATTATCTGGCTAAGCGATCCGCGTCGACCTCAAAAATAAAAATGTAACAGAATGATAAAAATATATACAACTAGCTGGTGTTCGCGACTTCGTCTGCGCAGGATTATAATTTATAACACACACACACACTATCACGTCTTTATCCCTAATGGGGCAGACAGAGCATTTTGGGTCTTGCGGCTCTATGCAGAGCCCAGGGCCGCAAGACCCAAAAGCCACTTTTAGCGTCATGGTGGGCGAGAAGATGGAAAAGCAATCAATACAGTGACGGGTTGCTAGCCGCATCGCCTGTTAAAATGATTCGCATTTTTGCCCATTCCCTCGATCGGCTTTTACGATCTGCGCGGGAAGAGAAGCAGCTGGTACATTCTAAGTTTTTTCTTTTCTCCCAGACCAGCATGGGGGACACACTATTATTTTAACACATTTATAACACACTATTATTATAAATTATAGCCTATGTCACAGGTATAACACTTCATAGAAACGGAGTAACAAATATACCTAGCACTACTACAAACGAAACAATATATCTGTGCACACGTCAAATGTGAGAGTTAAACAATCAGGGTCGCCACCACAAAAACTGTTGCTTTGCTTACCTGTTTTCGTCACTCGGAAATCTATAAAATGTTCGTTCTTTATTGTTTTCCGTGGATAAACAATGATAATATGCACAGTTTCTCACCATTATGATTCAATAAACCTAAGTGACTCGCGTAACGTCAACGTGCGACTAGCAACAACCCTGTTTTACAGGCGACGGGGCAGGCCAACAAGGCCCAAAAGCGGGGGAGGGGTTGCGGGGACGCCAGATTGCGGGGAACGCTACGAGTTTCCGTTCTGTATGTAATACTATTATTAATTCTGTGCCTATGTGTTATTCTGATGTATAAGCTATATTATTGCAAAGTTACATTAAAATTTATTCAGTAGTTTTTACGTGAAAGAGTAACAAACATCTATACTTACAAACTTTCGTGATTATAATATTAGTAGGATTTTTCCGAGATTTAAGGATACGGCCACAACTACAGAAAATTTAGCACTAAGATTTTTTTTTTAAATTGTGTGACCTTTTTGTGTATAAATTTTAATAAATATTTACGAACAAGTTCCGGTTGTTAATTCTAAATTTTGTAGAGTCTTTGTCATCTTCAATATATATATATATATATTTGGAAAAAAAGCGAAAAAGCCACAGAAAAGAGCACACCGTGGTCACAGCAATACAGCTGAAGATGTAACCTAAAACACGCGAAGATGAAGAAGATATACTTAATCCTACTTCCTACTGTTCCTATTCCTATTCCTACTTGCCTACTAATATTATAAATGCGAAAGTGAGTTTATTTGTTTGTTACCACTGGACTTCACGCTTCCACCACTGAACCTATTTAGATCAAAATTTGATATTGATATAGTACCTATAGTACCTAGGGAAGGACATAGGAGTTTGAAGGGAGCGAAGCCCACGGGCACAGCTAGTTACTTTAAAATACGATAACTTGCGATGTCTTTATTAGAATATTTGTTTCCAAGTGTATATTCCAAGTTCTTTCTATTTTTCAGTGCAGACCCTCTGGTGGCATTTAAACTGTGGTTTAATTTAAGCCTTGTAGCTGACCGAACTTCTTTTTTCAGTCGTCATAATAAAGGGTTGGCCCAATTAGGGTAATGGACGGGCCAAGTTTGGCGACTCAGACGCTTAATAAAAGTATCCAAGCGATGAACTTTTAGCTCAAGAAATATGATTTTTTTTACATGGCTGCCAGAAGGAAAGGTGGGTATTTTTAGGATTATGTATGTATACATACATACTATCACGTCTTTATCCCTAATGGGGCAGACAGAGCATTTTGGGTCTTGCGGCTCTATGCAGAGCCCAGGGCCGCAAGACTCAAAAGCCACTTTTAGCGTCATGGTGGGCGAGAAGATGGAAAAGCAATCAATACAGTGACGGGTTGCTAGCCGCATCGCCTGTTAAAATGATTCGCATTTTTGCCCATTCCCTCGATCGGCTTTTACGATCTGCGCGGGAAGAGAAGCAGCTGGTACATTCTAAGTTTTTTCGTTTCTCCCAGACCAGCATGGGAGCAAGGACAAAAAGTATAAAGTTCAAAAACTCAGATTGGGAAGGAACTTTCTCCTTACATACAGGTTTTGCATAGTTTAGAAAAAAGGACTGTATTTTATCATTGTAAAACTGTTTGATCAATAAAGTTTATTTATTATATAAAAAAAATAATAATAATCAAAGTAAAGGGAAAGAACTGAAATGATCTACTTTAAGCACTTTATGGCAGCTCGAAAAATCTGACACCAGTATCAGCCACTGACCACTCGATAAACAAGAAAAAGAAAAAAAAGATCGCTGTCGCTTATGACATAAACTCTTTATAGGAACGTAATAATAGCTGACATAGCGGAACTGTCAGTAGCTTGTTTCAGTGGAAACCGGTCCGAACCCGCCCAAAGCAGTTACATCTGGATTTAACCGGATCGGGAATAATATCGTTAAATTGAGAAATCGGATAGGTCGATCCAATGTGGTTAAAAACATTGTGATTTGTTATGGCTTGTTTTACTGCTTGTAGGCACGTTTAGCTTTTTGAGAGATTTGTGTAATTTTTTTTTAATATAAATTAACGGTCGATACATTGGAGAGGTGTCTTAGTCCGATGGGGTAGACGATTAATTGAAATAAGACTTAAAACAAAAAGAATCAAAAATAATACGAGTTTACTTTGTGCCCATGTGGTGTGGGGCCAAGAACGCTGGCTGCACATCAGCAGCGTTGGATCGCTGTACTGAAACGTTGAGCGTAAAAGCAGCCAGCCTTTTTGTCCCAGGCAGGTTTAATAAGGCAATCCCCTTGGTAAGCCGTTTCATATCACGAGCTGAATATTCAATGCATGCATGGACATTTTCGCCCTTTTTGAAACACCCTGTATTTTTCATAAAATGTGCAATAAAGCGGAACAACTTTAAGCACCGCTGAAAACTATTTCTAACTGCAAGCCACTGTAGAAATTTAAACATTCCATACATTATCACGTCTTTATCCCTGATGGGGTAGACAGAGTCTATGGCCGTAAGACCCAAAGGCCACGCTTAGCGTAATAGAAAAGTAATAAAAATAGTGTTGGTTCGGTATTCGCATCTTCAAATCTTGCCCATTTCTAAGATCAACATTAACGATCTGCGCGGAAAGATAAGCAACTTGTATTAAGGAATGTCTGACGACCTAACCAAGGTCGCTGGAAGGCGCTAGATGCAAGCTGCTCTAGATCGGTCATTTTGGAAATCTTTGGGAGAGGCCTATGTCCAGCAGTGGACGTTGTGCGGCTGAAATGATGATGATTAAGAAATGAACATTCCTTTCTCGCAGACCAGCATAGAAGGAAAGTTTCTAAAATTCCATTAGCTCAAAAATAAACAGGCTATTCTACAAATAAGTCTTTTGTTTCGCCAAATTTAGACCTTTTCATAATTGTTACCCAGACAAAAGGTTAGGATTTTTTATTATGTCACGATGTAAACAGAGTGATAAAAACTTTAGGTCGCCGAGAATAAAACCTTGGCAGAGGTGTAAAAATTGTTTTGTCTCAAAAAGTGTTTGTTTCGCTTTTGTTTGTGTTGAGGAAAGACAGCGAGGCTAAAGGATGTGTTGAGTTGTAACGAGTTATAGGTGTAGGGTTTGTCGAAAGGGGAATATCGCACAAACGTTACTTAGGACAAGTAATGTATAGACCGAGTCAAACATCGTACCATTATTACTTGTTTAAGCGATACACCGTGTTCTAATATTTAGGCTATTCCACATGCCACAATAGACGTTTTCCCTTAACGCTTTACGCGGTATAAAAAATTCTAAGACTGTTAATCTCCTTGACATCTTTTATTGTATTTCCCCGATAAAAAGAGGGGTATTATAAGTTTAATGCTAGTGTCTGTCTGTCTCTCTGTGACATAAAAACGCTCGAACGGATGGACCTATTTCGATTTTTTTTTACGTAAACGCAAGTTTTCTTGGTTTTCCTAGTTCTTAGCTATTATGCTATTTAATAAAAATCGGTTCAACCGTTTAAAGTAATTTAGGGTTAACTCTTGATAGTCAGGGTCTTCCCTATCTAAAATGGAACGGAGGGGCTACGGATATCAATTCAAGTCGTATAGGTAGTTCAGCTACTCATCACTAGATAGCGTTCTTGACAGTAGGGGTTTTTTAATTTGCCTAGCAAATAAACTTGTTAGGTTAATTTATCTTCTTGAATATTTTTCTACGCTAATGGATTATTCAGAATTGTTTCCGTTCTAAAAAGATATTCACATTAACAACGTCAAAGTTTGCGTCGACTTAAAAATTTAAAATACTAAGCACACAACCGTACGTCTAAGAATTTCATTACAGATCTGTTTAAGTATTCTGGTGATTTTCTTGATAGGCATAAACATTCTCTTATAGTCAGATTTTCTCGTGAAAAATACACAGTATTTTTCACAATTGTGATTACTTTCTATTGTTAAAATAAATTATTTGGTACTGTTACGAAAATGAAATGTCACAAAATAATGTCACTTGTCATGAGCATATTCATTTTCAATGTGATATATTTTTGCAGAAAAAATGATATTAAAAGCGCTATTTGACACCAAAAAACTTTATAGTCTCTTGGAGTAAAATAGCGCTCATAATGCCGTCATCTCTTCAAATTCAAAAATATCTTTACTATCATAGGATATTAATAATATCTCTTATTATATAGTCTCTTCAATTCATACAAGTAAATCCCATAGAAATGTTTGTTTTGACGTTTGGAAAAAAGTTCTGATTTTACTTGTTGAAAAATAATGAATTCAACACTTACTGTGTAATGTGTAAGTGCTTAGTGGTATATAAATTTAGTTTTATTCTAGAATAAGGTGAAGACAAGACAGAAGTAGCACCTTCATTTAATATTTTGCAAATTAAGCATAAGATCTTTATATGCTCTTGTTGGTGGAGAATAAACTTCCATTTGTCTTTATCATCCGCTAGCCATTTTACTTCGCTGTACGACGCGACGTTCACTTTCTCCTTTATTTGCTTAATGCCTTTTCCTGGGTCTGGTCCTAGTCCTCTCTTCTATCTTCCCGTCAAATGAAACATGAGAATGACTCTAGTTATTTTCTTATATTATTTCCTTCTACGACAACCACAAGAAGACTTGTAGTGGTCATATTCTACTCTGGCGGAAACCACACGCGGTTCCAACGACTCAAATAAGATACTTTTTTCAAAACGTCAAACCAACATTTTCTGTGGGATTTGTATAAAATAAAGACTAATGACTTTATAGTTTTTTTGAGTCAAACAGTGCTCTTAGTATCAGTTTTTTCGTACCTAATAATAAATCTAAAATTACATTGAAAATGGATATGTTCAAAAAGAAAGGGCATTATTTAGTGACATTTTATTCTGTTAACACAACTAAATAATTTATTTTCGATCCAGGAAACAGCCAACTAAATAGTATAAGGAACCTCTAAAGCTCTCATCCTCCTGAACTGTATAATTTGAGTTATCACTCCGCCGCATGCCTCCGCATGCATTAAACTTGCCGACAGATATTTTAGGGTAACCGTATTTTAAGTTGAATAATTATTGTTCCACAGAGTTCAATAAAAAAAAACGACGGGTTGCACTCTGGGAGTGCCGGCAGAAGTGAAAACTTGAATATAACGTTGTGCATTTTTGATATTTTGGAATGGTTAGGGAATAATTTTGCACGAATTGCTTTAATTATCAGTATAAAATATTTCAAATCTTTTCTGAACCACAGTCTGTCACAAATGTCACAAGCATGACCAAATTCATTTTCAACAAAATCATTTTCAAATACACAGCAGTATGGTCACTACACACTACACAGACGGTCGAGCCATCAGCTGTCACCATCCATGGATGCGCGTAGCACGCTGTAACTTAAACACACACGAACATTCGCGCAAGCGCCCTGCGCCGTCTTACGAATTTTCGATCAGGTCACGTGTCCTGACGCGAGTTTAACATTTTTTACCCATTCCAAAAAAAGTGCACAACGCCGCTAAAGAAGTTTTCACTTCAAAAATTATAATTTTGTGTTTCTCCTTAAATCTTTTACGTAAAAACATACAAGGAGGTTAAGAACTTAGCGGAAGAAAGAGAGATTTGAAAAGTACTCAACCGATTAGAGCCCAGCTTAAATACAAGAAAAGAAGAGTTCTACTACTCTTCCATGCTGATGTAGGAGAAAAGGAAAAACTTAGAATATACTAGCTGCTTGTCTTCTCACGCAGATAGTTAAAACCAAATGAGGGAATGGGCGAAAATGCGATGCGGTTAGCAACCCATCACTATGTTGAATGCTTTCCCATCTTCTCGCCTACCATCATGCCATAAGAGGCTTTTGAGTTTTGCGGCCCTGGGCTCTGACTGCTGAGATTTAAAAGATACAAAATGCTCTCTCTGCCTCTATAAGGATAAAGGCGTGATAGTATATATGTAAATAATCATTGTACGGCATGCTTAAAAATGGAGTCATAATCGCCTATACTAATTGTATGAGAAATTAAAACTCATACACACACTTGGAACAAATGGTTGAAATATGCCATTTTCCGCCATTTATAAAAATTTCGAAAAACTGAATTGACAAAAACATTTTATATAGAATACCTAATTTTCAAACCTGTTTGCAAAATAACACGAGAAACGGCTGAGAAATGCGACGTGTAGCAAAATATAAAAAATCTGCAGTAAAATATAATTCGATATATCTATTTCTTCTTATTTACTTACATGTTCCTTTTTTTCCTCAGAGAACTAACCAACGCACCAAAATTGCGGGGTCATGTTTACCTTTTCCCTAAATTATTTACATAGCTGGCCTTCCCGCCCCTAGGGTCCATTAGGTGAATCAATCAGATTCAGTGTAAGGCCTCCTGAGTGACACTGTTGCCAGTAAAGAAAAATACGGTCAAATACGCTCGGGAGTTGTGGTAAAGGTTCCGTGGATTTATTTGATGTTTCTTGTCTATTTGTTATGTTAACTTAATGCTACTAAAGGGTTAGACGGTGACAATAACATGACGTGTTTGTAAAGGTATTTTCTTTGTTATATTTTGTAATGTTGTATAAAAGATTATGTTGTATTATATTGGAACGAAGTTCCTTATTGCGCGTTGCGAAAGGGGGCTAGACGGAAAAAAATAAGTCCAAAAGTTGTAACGACACTTTTTGCTATATTTGTAAGCCGTGCGGCGTGCGCGTGTTTCTCTGTCTGTCTCTCTCTCTCTCGAACTTCGTTCCATCCGGGTGTCCCTTGACACCTCTCAAGTTTTTTTCATCCAGGATTTGTTAAGTATTTTGATCACTGGAATAAAAATGCTTTTTTTTATGTATAAATTAGATTTTCATCATCATCATCAGGTGTTTTTAGTCTCCACTGCAGGAGCACGACCCCCTCTATACTAGCAGAGCTATTACTTAGCTAGAGTGGTAAGTGAAGTTAGATTTCACTCTCCCCGCTGGCCAGACGGATTGGAGAGGTCTCACTGATATTTATTAGCTTTATTTAGCTTTAATCCCTAAATCGCCTTCTACGACATCCACGGGAGGACTTGGAGTGGTCCTATTCTACTCTGCCGGAAACCACACGGCATGCCTATAATAATATTAATATTTATATTTTTTTAAACACGGGATTCCCGTTTGTAATCTAAAAATATAAAATAGAAAAAGGTACCAAAAAAGAAAAGTTTTTCGATTAGTTTTGAACATGTTTTGAACTACCTACATAAAAATATTAAATTATGACATAAGTACACCTACTTATCTTTCAATACAATTTTATTTCACGATTTTAGTCCTGCGTCACATCTATTTCTGTCTTGCCTCAAGAGACTGTTTTGTGTAATATTAGAAGAATTAGAGCATGTTTTTATTAAGACATAATTCTTGCCCATTACCTGAACGGTTAGGTTTATTGTCACTTAATCCTGGGGTAAGGGTGGGGTCTTTGTGACAATTTGTCACCACTTCTGACAGCAAAGTATAGGCCTTTATGACGGTTTAAAAACGGTCTGACACTAGTGTTAGTCACTAACCCACATGATAAGAAGAACAGGAAAGTATTTCCGATTTTATCAATATGTGTTGTAGGTACATTTTTAATTAAAAACTATTTGATTCTGGCCTTTTGATATTTGATTTGGTCTGGTCCTTGACTCTGTCAAGATAGAGACGTCAAAGTGTATCATATCTGTCTGTTTTTTTTTACTTCTTTTCCTTCGTTTGCAACGAAGTTCGCCTTTAAAACGGCTGCTTGGAATAAGGATCGCGTACTTTTGTTGAACCATTGGCGTAGATTTTTCAGCTACGATGCTCGCCATCCAAGCCTCCTACTGCCTTGTATGATAAATTGAAGGAGTTCATATTTGTTACGCATTACGTTTACGTATTGTTTTTTAACAGAAAACAGTTTTTTATTCCATAAGCAGAATCCTTCCCATTTGTTTTATTCCATTGTGTCTTTTGACAATGAAACAAAAAAATTATTTTGTAACAAAATAAGGATCACACAACCTGACTAGAGTGCAACTCAATATGTAGTTCTACTTGCTATCATAATATATTATATGATCTTTTGATCGATCCTTTTCGAAATCTTTGGGATAAGTCTATATTCAACAGTGGAGGTCATGCGTCAGAATTTATATAGTGCGGCATTAAACTAAACTATAAGTAATATTGTATCCTATGTTTGTAAAGATATTTTTAAATTTAAATGTGTGTATATTGCAAAAATTTAAATTGAAATAAATTAAAACAATAGGTAATAAAATTAAAATAACAAGTAGATACCTTCCTAACTAAAAGTACAAAAATATGTTTTTAAAAAGTGATTTAAAAATGAATCCGCCTTCAGTGGCAACCCAACTGAAACACTCGTAACATTTTTATGTTTCTCCATCAATAAACTTTTATTTCCCAGAAAAAATATGGAAACAGAAAAATATGGAGTTATTCGTATTTGCATAATTATGATGTATTTCAGAACAAATTACAATTATAAGCTGGGGAATTAGGTATTTTTTGGGGATTTTTTTCCGAAACGAAATAATAATACATTTCTACATCAAAGGTGACATTTAAATAATTTGTTTTCAGGGATGAATAAGGAAATTTCCCCGAGTGTTTTTTTGTTGGGTTTTTAACAATTATCTAAAAATTGTCAACCCTATTTTTTTTAAAACTATTATTAAACCTTTGTTTTGTATTCCTCGAACATTTGAAGTGCTGCAGTATTCACTAAAAGGTAGTTTCATTTAAATTTGAATCTTCAAACTACAAGCCATATTTTCAGACCGTGACTATGAAAAACACGTGCGCTCCAATTAAAATGGCGACAAGTGTTTGTTATGAACGAACGGTACATGTCTCGTTAACCCATACTTCAACATATGGAGAGCATAGAATTTGTGGTCAAACAATTTGAAAAAAAAAAACAATATGACAGTCTTTTTTTGATTAAAACTAACGTGAGATACAATCAAAGATGTCGGCAGTAGCTGACTCTATACGTGAGTAACCCGTTCTCTAAATAAAACAATATGACAGTCGTAATAAGGATTGACTTGATCTTACTTTCGTGTTTATTTTTTCAATTGTAAAGTTTCGTTTATTTTTGAATAAAATTAATTGATTTGTATTTATGTGACATTAAATAATGTAAAACAATATTAGTTATAATTAAGTTATAAAGGTGACGACAGGGCTGGCTGCTATTTTGCTCAACGGATCAGCATTCCTATCCAGGAGAATGTAGCCACCACCGTTCTCGCTACGTAAATTTAGCATAGTCTAGTATAGGTTTACTCTATAGTTTACTAGCTGTACCCGCGGGCTTCGCTCCCCGTGGCAATTTTGGGATAAAGAGTTCCCTATGTCCTTCCCCGAGACTCAAACTATATCCATACCAATTTTTCTTCCAAATCGGTTCAGTAGTTTAAGCGTGAAGAGGTTACAAACAAACAAACCAACAAACAAACAAATATACAAACTCACTTTCGCATTTATAATATTAGTAGGATTTTTAGTTCCTGTTTTTAGATATTTTTTCTTAGTAAAGTGTATAATACTCAGTCGAACATAGTTATAAGGTAAACTAAGTTTATGTTACAATAGATTATGTGAATCTATATTAAGACAATTATTTTATAAGAATACATAGAGAACAATGTGTATTCAGTACATTTATAGCCTGTATAGTGACGTCCACTATTAATCTGGTTCGGGCCTACAATTTGTCAGCGTCGGTCGGTGACGCACGATGTTACTCGGATATCGGCCGAACCTTGAATACGTTCTGTCTAGGCCAAATGTATTATCATTTTTTATTTATTTAAACTGACCAATGAAAAAGACCTGAAAAGAGTAATCCTTTCCCACCCGTCTGGCTAGCGTGCTCTGACTGCTTTGGCCAAGTATGGCTCTGATAGTACAGAGAAGGTCGTGCTCCTTCAGTGAAGACTTAAAAGACCTGATGATAATGATAAAAAGAATAAGAGAGAGTACGTGTATTATGGACTTTAGAGAATAGACGAGGAACGATGTTAGGTCATCTGATATGACACGACGATTTTATAAATAAATATAATAATTGAAAGGAAGATAGAAGGACCAAGAATAGAGACGAATGGAAGAAAATTCATACTCTACCGACAAGAGCATAGCTCTTAAATAATATACATATAGCATATTCGGTAAGAGACATAGGCAAAGAAGAAGGCCAAACAAAAGATGCAAGAATTGTACAAAGAATTATACGAGGGTTCTAAGTTGCGTTTTGGACTAGTTTCCTAAAGGCTATTTACGTTTAAGACAATTCGAAACTAACTCATTCTATTTATTAGATTGATATATGTTAGTGAAATTGGAAAAAAAAGATGAGAATTGATTAAATGTTCGATAGTATTGCGTTTCAGTGTATGTATTATGAAACGCAATACTATCAATAGCATTGATAGTTAGTTTATCGCCAGGATCGATAGATTATCGATAATATCGGTTTTATTTACAATTTCTCTGTAAACTATGTTCTGCCGAGCCCGCTAGTGATAAAAACATGACAAAGTAATGTAGCTACCCAAAAATATTTCAATTCAAATCAGAATGGTAGAATATTGCATGTTAATGTAATATAAAATCTCCAGGATCCTTTTACCTGGCCAGGATTCCCTTATTCATCGATTTATAAGATTACCTGATCAAATCTCGGCCCAGATTGGACGAAAGCAGGTTTGCATCCACGTAATCCCATTTGAATGGGAATCTGATATTTTCACCCTTTTTGTGATTTGGAAAACTGTTTAGAACGTAACAACTTTTGTTTTTCGATTCTTATGTTACACTTACAAATTATTATTATATTAGAAGAGTGCCATTAGAGCATTGATGAATATCTGTAGAATAAAATTTATTGTTAATAATGTGATTATTTACTTATATTATAATGTATTTTTTAAGTAACTTAATATTATCAATCTTATCTTATAACTCATCCTATTGACATGTAAAAACCTAATATTAAGGCCATACCTGAATTTTCCGGGGTCCAGTGGCGCCCCCATTTAAAATAAATCATTTAAAAGGAAACGGTCATGTCATTTAAAATTTTGTCTTGACCAAACCCAAGATAACACTTTTAACTATTTTATGAACTATTGTTTATCGTTTAAAGTGCGAACGTGAATCTTTTCTACGTACATTAGCTAAAAGTGGCCGTTTTTCGCAAATGTGCGTAGCAAAGCTTCACGTTCTCACGTTAAATTATAAACAGTAGTTCATTAAATAGTTAAAAGGGTTATCTAGGGTTTGGTCAAAACAAAATTTCAAATAATATCAAATGACATATATATATATTTATGTTTCCTTTCAAATGATTTATTTCAAACGGGGGCGCCACTGGACCCCCGAAAGTTTAGGTAGCCCCTTAAACTAATCATTTATATATTTTATAAATAATTATAATTTTGCTCACCTTTCTAACCTTTAATAAAAAAGAAGAGTGTTATTATAAGTTTGACGCTAGTGTTTGTCTGTGTTATCGTAGCGGTCGAATGGACCAATTTCGATGCGGTTTCTTTAAGTGAAAATCTCTGGCAGGTCTGGCCAAGTATAGCTCTGAAAAATAAAAAATATCTGATTAATACCAGCTGCTTTTCTTTCTGCGTTGATTATAAAAGCCGATATAGATGGCCAAGAATCTGAATCATGCGGCTAGAAACCCATCACTATTTTTAATTATGCCCTTTAACGGGCTAAAAAGGAGAAGTCAGGAGTACCCCTAACCTATGGGCATGCATGAAAAGAATGAGCGTAGCCGAAGCAAAAAAGGACTGTCGGTGCAAGCAAGTGGTGGTCCATAGTCTCTGCCTACCCCTGGGAAAAATAGACGAGATAATATGTATGTATTAATTCTTATATTTCATTTGTTTACGCTTTTTATAAAGCCCCCTTCTCCCCCCCTTCTTCTTTCCCCTGGGATCGAGTGCAAGAGATTAAAGTAAAGTCCAGAGCTAAAGATTAGGCTTATTTCAAGTAAATTTTAAAGAAATAAAACGAAATATCAATACAAATTCTTATGCAATTATACCTAGTTTATTTATATATTCGTATCCATTTTTCTTTACCTTCACTACACACTACACAGGCACACTGTGTATAAAATGAAAAATGGCATTCTAGCTAATGGAAACTGCCCACTTTCATTTCCAGGAAAAACTACGTTCCAAACGTACGCCATGGACGATGTAAGAAATAGATACGTAATAAACAAATTGCAAAAACCTGCAACTATTATTTAGTGAACTGCAATGAGGGTTTTTAATATTTTGGGTCACCAGATGACAGCACAGCGAAGTAATAACCAATAAATTTCTGTTATTGGATACGGAGCAAAAGAACCTGTCAGCTGATGCTCCAATCACAATATTTTATTGGATCTGACATCAGTGTGCTGTCATCTGATGTGTCATATTTTTGAAAACCCTCATTTGAAATAAATGATGTCTCAAAGTCACTAAAAATATTTTATACATTCTATAGGATAATTTTATCTCATAATGAAAGTAATTTTAGGGTCCAGTTTTTATTGTCACCAGGCTGACTCGTCAACAGAACATCGCATGAACAGTGATAGTTAGACAGTTGAAATTCGTTCAGATGATGTATTTCTGTTGCCGCTATAAAAACAAAAATACTAAAAACATAACAAACCACAACCTTATATCAATTAGGAACTTCGTAAGCTAGTATAATGTTTAAACAAAGTAACGTACCGGTTTCTACCATGCACTATTTGGCCTTTTGAATGGTTGGGTCAATTCTGTTCTTTCTTTCTGTCAATTCAAAAAAAGTCGTATCTTTATTCAGTTTTTTCTGTAAAATGTGACTTCTGCTTCTTTTAAAAAGAAATGTAATGAAACAAGGGCTCGAGGTTCTTTAGAGCATCACACTACGATTACCGAAAAGTCAAAGTATGTATTTGTATTACATTAATGGGAAATGTATTGTCTATCTACATAGAACGTCTTTAAACTTCACGTTTCAGTTTGAGTATTGACAAGGGACGGTGCGTGGGTGAATCTGGATGAATTTTCTCGGAGACTTGAATCGCAGAGCTATTTGTATCCTGTTTTTACATTAATATAATGTATTAAACTAAAGTCTAAAACCAATAATGATTTATGATTCCGAAACGTATAACGTTCTTATTATAAAACGAGAATTAACTTTACTTTTAAACTATTATTCAACCTAATTAAGCTGATAGTGACATAAGAGAAGGTCACTGCGGAAGGTCATTGTATTTTGGGCGGATGATGGTTTAAACTAAGTCTAAAGTTGGTCCTCGTTTTATAACAAGACGGAGAGAGTATAATTTCCAAAGTTACTTTACAAGTAAGTATTTGCATAGTAATCAGCACTAAACTTTTCAGTACATAGCTGTTCACAAGACTGAACGTCTAGGTTCGATTGTGTAAACGACAAAATGTACAAAGTTTCAGGGTTATAATGTTGTAGTGACAAAATGTCAAAATTTCATATTGAATTTAATTAAATTGTGTAATCAAATATTATACTCAGTATCATAGATGGCACGATAGGTGTAATAAGGGCTCTAACAGACGAGCGAATCTATGCCCACGACATCTTTCGGCGACCATGACCGCACTGACTGTCCCGAATTATAATAAACTGTAACATCGCACAACTGTCGCTCGTTTGAAAGAGCCCTAAATTGGTTCGAGCCATGTTATAATAAAACAAGGTATTCTCTTTCCGTGACAGCTGATGACGTAGGTGGAACTTGACTACGTCATCAGTTTAATATGTTGCCACGGTGTGAAATTGAATTACCCGAGAGTAATGCATTTTTGAACTTTATATACCAATTTCAAATTAATAATCCATTATATCAATTTATAAAATATTGAATTGATGAATCACGCGAGAATCGCGAGATACTAACTGGCTAAGTTACTTAATATTTTATTTAATATTCATGAACGAATTGAGAAAGTCCTTAAATTTACTGAAAAGAACAATCAGTGGCAACACTTTCGTGACGTAGTCAAGTTCCATCTCGGGAAGAGAATACCTTGTTTTATTATACCATGGTTCGAGCAATACGCGCGTAAAACATTGTCGACTTAGTTGAAACTTTGTGTGGAAGTTATAGAATCAGCAATAAATCAATTCCCAAAGACACGTTATCTCACAGCCAGCCGCGATCCCAACACAATTGATTTATTCGTAATTCAATTACGCTTGTTAGTCACACCGCCACTCGTGAGTTGGATGTGGTATTACGTCCAAATTAAATAGGGGTGACGACAGGGTCCGAAAAGTATGATTGTAATTAGTCCGTCTTTTAGATTATCCAAAAATAATGGATCCGTATTTTTCAATTTACCAAAAAAGTTAAAATTCACAAAGATACGGTGCGTCAAAGTTCCGGAGAGGGGGGTTGCGACGTCACACTTAAGTTAAAATCGTACCCAGCCGTGTTGTCATGCGAAATTTAAATACGCTGTATCTTTGTCATTTTTGGTTTCACAAAGAAAAGAAAAAATACGTGTCTAATATTTTTCAATAATCCAACCGATGGACCAAAAATATATTTACATTTGTCTTGCCTCCACGACAGGGATTCGAACCCACGCCCCTCAAGTTAATGCTGTGAGTGCACTGCCAATTGCACTACCGTGACCTCGAATCACCCTGACGAATTTTCTCATCACATAGTACACACGTATTTGAAGCATGCGTTATTCTATGTTTATAGTCCGAGCATATTACGATAGATACATAGGATACCCACAACGTAGTCTGACGACCTGACCAAGGTCGCTAGAACGCGCTGGATGCAAGCCGCGCTAGATCGGTCATTATAGAAATCTTTGTGAGAGGCCTATGTCCAGCAGTGGACGTTATGCGGCTGAAATGACGATGATTACATATCAAGCACAATGGTTGTATAACAGATACATTATCACATCTTTTTATAGTAGGGTAGGCAGAATCTAAGGCCATAAAATCCTGAGGCCACTTTGAGCGAAAGTACCACAGCTGTGCTACAAGCCTATGACCGTCATAACATTTGATCGGCACTACCATTGCTTGACATCAATGTTTGAGCTTATAAACATCAAAATGGGACCTCTTTGACCCGTCGAAATTTATTTATTTATTCGGCTTTAACTTACGAAAAAGTATTTATTGGGCCTAGCTCATAGGCACAGGTATGGCACTTCATACAAACGGAGCAGCATATATACCTAGTACTACTACAAACGAAACAATCCGTCCGTGCACACGTCAAATGTGTGAGTTAAACAATCAGGGTCGCCACCACAGAATTTGTTGCTTTGCTTACCTGTTTTCATCACTCGGAAATCTATAAAATTTTCGTTATTTATTGTTTTCCGTGGATAAACAATGATAATGTGCGCAGTTTCTCACCATTATAATTCAATAATCCTAAGTGACTCGCGTAATGTCAACGTGCAACTACCAATAACCCTGTTTTACTGCCGCTTACACCTCACAATAACGGGGGAAGGGTTGCGGGGACACCAGATTGCGGGGGACGGTGCGAGTTTCCGTTCTGTATGTAATACTATTATTAATTCTGTGTCATAGGTCTGTCTAGTGTCTACCACGTAACGGATAAGAACAGTGAATCCAAATCAGTATATAATAAGGGTCAAATTATTGCCATATTTGCCATATCTACTATACAAAGACTCGAGTAACTATAGTACGTAGTTAGCAGTCCCTCGGGACTTCACCGGCACATTATTGACGCCCCGATTGAGCTGAGGTGGCGTTTTCCACGAATGTAGGTATTCGACATCATTTTCGCTTATTTGACTTGTGTAATGAAATATTTTTCAAAATGCAAAATTATTACATAAAATATGACTTTATTCCAAAATTCTGCAAACTATCTTTTTTTTTGGTTCCGTACCTAATGGGTAAAAACGGGAGCCTATTACTTAGCCCCGCTGTCCGTCTGTCCATCTGTCTGTTCGTCCATCTGTCTGTCACCATGCTGTATCCCACGAACCGTGATAGCTAGACAGTGGACATTTTAAAATATCAAAGAGACAGAATAAACAACTTCACAACAAACGTAATTTTATAAAGAACCACTCAAATATTTATTTTATTCTAATTTTGATTTGTTGTTTGAAGCACTGATAAAAATACATCGTCTGAAAATTTAAACTGTGTAGCTATCACGCTTCATGAGATACAGTCAGTACAGACAGACGGAAGGACGGTCAACGGAGTCTAGTAATACGGGCCCGTTTTTACCCTTTGGATACGGACCCTAAAAACTACACCAATTGAAACCACACGGCAACTAGTGAAGGTTAGCAATCAACCTTCACTAGTTGCCGTGTGGTTTCCAACAGAGTAGAACAGGGCTACTCCAACTCCTTCCGTGGATGTCGTAGAAGTCGTGTAGTGAAGGTACATATCATGTATCAAAAGAATTTATCCTATCCTATCCTACTAATATTATAAATGTGAAAGTGAGTTTTTATATTTTTTTGTTTGTTACCACTTCACGCTTCAACCACTGAACCTATTTAGGAGAAATTTGAAATGGATATAGTTAGATACCCAGGGAAGGACATAACATACTTTTTATCCCAAAATTCCCGCGGGGAGTAAGGCCCACGGGCACAGCTAGTAAACAATAACAATACTTAGAAATAAATAACATGACCCATATCAAATTTAATAATATGATATTAGATCAAAGAGATCGTTCCTGGAATTAAATAACAGAGTCAATTACAAATGTAAATATTGTTATTGTCATTCGACACCTGTGTTATGACCACCCACTAAGAATACATACATACATACTTTTACACCTGTTTCCCATGGGGGTAGGCAGAGACTATGGATTTCCACTTACTACGAATGTTTATTATATTTTAGTATTTAAGAGTTCCCTTATCCTAGACTAAACTACACTTTTCCAAACAAACGTAGTCTACGTTTGTTTGGAAAAGTGTAAGATAAGGAGATTCTTAAGAGTCCCCCGACCCTAGACTTCTCCATACAAACGTAGTCTACGTTTAATTTTGAAACCACATGTCAGATTCCGGTAAAAATTGGTAATTGTAAAGAAATTGCAATTATCTAAGGTTATAACTGGTTTCCTATGGTAAAATTATGAACTGGAAAGAAAATATAACGATTTAGAAGTTTCCCATACTAATGGTCAAAAATGATATAAAACACTATATTCTATTTCAAGTTCATATTTTTACCGTCGGAAACTAGTTATAAACCTAGATAACCCTTACGAAAATGTTTTATCCAAATAAAGGCAGTATTGACCTGTCCATCATTTGTTTCATTTCGCTCCAAGTTAATTACAAAATCACAGGCGAATTAGGAAATACAAGCTAAACAAAGCTTCTAAATATCAATGAGACCTCTCCAATCCGACTGGTCAGCGAGGAGAGTGTAAGCCAACATGACACCTTATGGCTGCTCTGGCCAAGTATGGCCCTGGTAGTACAGAGAGGGTCGTGCTCCTGCAGCGGAGACAAAAATACCTGATAGTGACTAGTTGGAGAAGTAAGACAAAGAGAACAGAAAAGAAGAAGAAGAGATGTACCTAAATGGTGTACAGTATTTATACAGAGGAAGCTGCTGTCTTTTTAACGGACTTCAAAATAAGGGGGAGGTTCTACGTTCGACTGTATAACTTTTTTATGTATGTTAACCAATTTCTTTGTCAATTGTGCACCGAATTTTTTTTTTCGAAATTGGTTTTTACATAGAAATTTTATCAAAATCGGTTGTGTAGTTTGGGGGTGAAGTTTCTAGTAAGTATAAAAAAATTATCTCTTTTACCTATGTTCAAAAATTTGGGTGTTGTTTAAAGTGACTTACAAGCCTACAAAGCAGCGTGGAAGCTTAAGAATTTAAAGCAAAGCCAGGTCACTAAATATAAATATTCAAACGACCATTCTACAAGGCACCTTAATTTCAGGACCGAGATAATTTGCTTAAAGTGACGGTACAAAGGTCGAAACAAACTTAAGACCTAAGTTATAACAAAGTTTATGAGTAAGATAGTGTTAAACGCTCTGTAAATAATATCAAGTCTTTAACTTAACTTATTTTCGAGTTTTATCGCTGGAATAAACTAGTTTTACTAACAAAATTATTATGATTATAACGAGAATTGTTAGATTTTAACCGACTCCCAAAAAAGCAGGGGGCTATCAATATGTTTCGATCTTTTTATGTATATTTACCGATTATTCGAAGACTTCTGAACCGATTTGGAAAATTTATTTTTTCGTTTAAAAGGGTATACTTGTCAGGTGTTCTTTTAGAAATTTTATCAAAATTAGTTGAGTAATTTGGGGGTTAACAATTGATTTACTGACCATGCGAGCGAAGCGTCTCAGTTTTGAGACAGACCAAAGATGCTTTTGTCCGTCTGTCAGTCCCAACAAATTTTCGTTGCATTTTGTGAGCAGATTCAATAAGTATGATTTTTATTTATTGATTTTAAAATTTATGGTTACCCTTATAGAGAAGCAAATTTATAGTATCATTGAATTAGTATGCTATAACACAAGTCTCGAATTCACTTTAGGGCCAGCTCAATCAGTGTAATATGTCCCTATATATTTATTTATTTATTCAAATGCCACATGACGCGAGAAACTGCTCAGCAAATTCAGATGAAAAACATTCCATTTCTTATTGAATAAGTACATGAAAAGCGAACGTTCCGGATTATAAAAAGTGTCATGAAAATTTTATTACAGCTGATCGACTGCGCAAAATGGCGCGTAATTTTTTTTATTCCGTTATCACTTATTTGGTTTGACGTTCGAAATTTACGGCTTACATTTGGAGGTTATAAAAAATTTATGATTTTCCTTCGCCGTATTGAACTACACAAATATAATAGACTTTCTAATTTATTACATTTATCGCTACATCTAGGAGGTTTATATCTGTACTTTATTTGTTTGTCCTTTTCTATCTGAATGCCCACCTTTGCACGAAGCGTGGCCTTTGGGTCTTAGGCTCTGCACTTTGTCTACCCCATCGAAAATTAAGGCATGATAATGTATCTGTTATATAATGTTCTTACACTAGCACTGATATCTCGACAACGCCTTGACCGATTTTAATACTGTTCAAATTTGAAAACTCTATTGGTTACAGACTACAAGCCTACAATTTTTTTATGAAGCTATAAGAAATACTCAAGTTATTGAAGAACAAACAAACATTGACGTATACAATAAACAAAATTGTTCAACTTACTAAAAATGTCAAAACATACTACAATTTTCTTATTTTTCCAAGAACAGCACGAAAAAAAGAAACATATAATATTCTTTTTGGCTTCGCCGCAGTTGGATAATACAAAAAAATTTTTAAACAACAATAAAAAATTCGGCTATTCGAAAATTACGCATGAAGAATTTTTAAACAAAATTAAGATTTACAACTAAAAGAACAGTAAAATTTCAAAAGCGGTCCTGAATCATTGAGCCGTAATATAAAACGACGTAATAGAAAACAAATCGTTCTCCTTTGGATTAAGTTGAAAATTTTAGTACAGATTTTTTTATATATTTTTTTCATCCCAGATAGGGCAAACGGAACATAAGAGCCCAGGATTGTAAGAACCCGAGAAAAGATGGAATAAAAATATCAAAAGTTTTAGTAAAACAAACAAAAAAATGGAATCATACCCACTACTAGTACCTTTGCCCTATGGCTCCATGAAACAAGTGCAACTCTATTGTCCTACTTGTTCCATTAACATAGGAAAAAATGCAACCAAATTGTCTCACTAGTTTCATTATAAAAATAAAATTAAAAACATTAAAATAAAAGTTTATGTGTGCATAAAAGTTTAAATTACTAAAGAACCTATTGTTAAGCTTTTGCATATTCGCCCGCCACCGCAAAATGTATTTAAATAGGTCCTATCGATGTCATTATAACCATTTCATTAACAGACTGTCGTCGGTTGCCAATCGCGTACAGTCGCCGACTGTCGCCAACTAATGTCATCTACAGTCACCGAATGTTATCAACTGCCGCCGAATGCCGTCAACTTTAGATATCGCTTTAGATTTCCCCGGTCAGGGCAAATTGGAAAATAGCCTTTTTCAAATTGTCTTGGGTCTTGGATGGTTTTCTATATATGTATTTGTTATAAAATATAGTATCGTTGAGTTAGTATCCCATAACACAAGTCTCGGAGTTACTTGGGGCTAGCTCAATCAGTGTAACTTGTCCCTATATATTTATTATTTATTTATTATCGCTGACTGTCGTTGCCTATCACCTACAGTCGTTGATAATCGCCGACTGTTGTCGCCTATCATAGACTGTCGTCGGCAACAGGCGACGACAGTCTGCGACTGGTGACAATAGTTGGCAAAAGTCGGCGACTGTAGGCGATAGGTAACGACAGGCAGATATTTAGACAATGAGCGTTTTAGACGAGTTGCTACATAGGCTACTTGCGTTAAGACCATTTGAGACTAACTCTATATAAAATGGAATCGAATATTTTTAAAACATGCTTTACCTATAACAATAACCATCAAAGGTTAAAGTGCTCCTTTAAGACGAATCAATCGAGCTAAAACTCAGTGGGGTTTTTGTTGCGTTGTTTCATTACAGAGTTCCTAAGGCCACTTTCAGCTACATCATCAAATTAGCTCCGTGTCATCTGTTATAATCAGAGATCGGATATTCCAGTGCATATTTACCTAAAGTAAATTTTTGGCTAACAAACTATGAAAGCGGCTTCTTAGGACATTTTTATAAAAAAATAAAATACCGGGATTTTAAAATTGCATCAGAAGTAATTTCATAACTAATAAGATGTATTTTTGTTTCCCAATGTGTGTATTAAGATGTAGGGAAAAGGTTCCCGGGATCGTGGATATTTTTTGTCGATAAAATAGTGCTTTCCATGTTAGCCAACATCTCAACTTTAGGTAAATATGCACTGGATTATCCGATCTCTGGTTATAATTTATTACGTTGTCATATTTGCATTGTCACGTGATATACGTATGCGTACAAAATTACAGTTCAATCGACAACCAGGAATTGGGTCAAATTTAACTTGCAAGATTTGATTACAGACAGACAGTCAACGAGACAAGTGAAATTAAACAAGAGCTCATAAATAAAAATATTCGCCTTGTATCCGGCACAGTAAAATAGGACCACTCCAAGAAGGTGACTCAGGAAACCCAAGCTAAATAAAGCTTATAAACATCAATTAGACCTCTCCAACCCAGCATGGAGAACGCAGGCCAAAGCCTCTAGCTGCTCTGCTCAAGTATGGCTAAAATAGTACAGAAAGAGTTGTGTTTCTGCAGTGGAGACAAGAAGACCTGATGATGATTTGCATTGTCACGCGATAACGTGCAAAATTTCAGTTCAGTTATGTGATACTTTTACCGGTCAAGACCCGGACGACATTAATAAATGTCCACGTCCATTGTCTTACTATTATGTCTGGTATTGGCGGTAAAGGAACGGTTAATTCTGTGGTTCAGTCAAAAACCGGGAAGTGGATCAAAGAGGGATCAAATTTAACTTGCAAGATTTGGTTACAGACAGACTGACAACAGGTGAAACTAAAGAAAGCTCGTAAAATTTAATAACTTCTCAGGACTGCGTCAATTCGAAACTGATAGCATTATGAAAATTAATCCAATAAAAACTCCTTGGATATCAATCTTTGGGGAAAGCATATTTTGTGATCGCCAAACTTGGGTATCGTATTTCTTGAAGTTCTCAATTTTTAAGTTTAGCTGCGGCGGTACATTCGGCTTGAGCAAACTTGCGACAAAATCAGTTGTTTTATTTAATTTACAATTCACCTTACATACCCTTTATTGCACGAAATAAATAAATACAGCAAGTAATTATCTTTAAAAACTAGGAAATGCGCAAAAGGCGGCCTTATCGCTAAGGAATTTCTTCCAGACAACCTATAGAGGTATTAAAAGTGATGTGAAATTAGGTAGTGCGGGGTTTTAAAGAGTATAACTATTTTTATTACTACTCCTTCCGATCGGTCGTTTTGGAGGCCTCAAATTTTTATTAACATTTTACACTACATTTTGTCTTCTGGCCGGGACTTTAACAGGAGGGCCTAAAAATGTTAGATGCGTAAATGGTTTACGAGTACTTTACACACGGTATAAAGTCACAGAAGGCGGAATAAAGGGCAAAAAAGGGACTCTGGACCTCCTTCGTTTTGACTGTACTTTTTGCCCTTACGATAAGTTGCCTTAAAGTTGCCGTTTAGCGATGTTGCTTATGCCTTTTAGCGAACGAAGTGCGTTTCGCAGCATTACAGCTGAGGATGCGACTGAAAATACGCTGAGATGGGAGACAGACAAAAAAGACTCACAATTTTAATTGTACGATCTTTATTGTGTGGTACTTAGGCCACACAATAAAGATCGTATATCTCATTAAGACAAATGAAATGAGCCCCAACTCAATGGACTTGAGTAGTTTAATTACTGAGTTCCATCGACTACCTTTCTGTCTCCGTCATCAGACCTTAGGCATTGTCTACCATAAAGTGCTCGTCAAGACAAATCAAACGAGTCCTACTTAATGAGGTTATATTGACAGAACATCCTTGAGACTTGAGAGAGATATTGACTTTATAATATTGTATAGTTTTGTTTCCCCTTTCTTATTTGTAATTTAAGGAATCACTAAATTATAAGTGTCCTTGATTAATTCCTATCCCATTAACTAACCCCGGGTTAAAAATAAAAAAATGTTTAATTTAGGATAAATTTATCTCTTATTGAGGGTTTCATTTTATTATTTTTTATTTTTAAATTCTGTAAAATCTTATTTTGGTGGAGAGGCTAAAAGCCACTAGCATTTTAGAACGACCACTGCTGGAAAGATTACGCTGAAAGGAACCTAGTTCAGTGCATGTCCCCACCTAGCCTGACGGGTTGTAACAAGTACAGAACCTTTTTTATTTACTGTATTCCCATCAGTAAGTTAATTGTAAGACATATTTATAACAATTGCTTTGGTCAATAACGACGCATGAACATTGAACCTGTGGCGCTGCTGTGTTTAAACTTTTAATCACCCACAGCGTAACCAGAGAAATATTATGTACCTATTTTATAACTGCGGAGAGATTGGCACTCCTCAGACCGGCTATATGGTGCGAAGCTAGGTCCTGACCGTGGTACTGGTTCAGTGAACACTGTTGTATGAGCAATTTGTTACAAGTTGCATTCTTAAATTAGTACTTTCAAGCTGTGTGACTGGCTTGGGAAGGCTGTTATCCTATTAGTGTGTTAGTTATAAATTATAGCAAAAATAGAAATAATTAAGTTACATAAGATAGATATAGTTGGCAGCACTTCATAAAGGTATAAATTTAACTATGAACACCTAAAATTAAAAATACCATAAGCTTACAAAATAAATATCAGTATTAGGGTATGGTTTTTAAATATTTATGTACTAAAATAAAATGTGAAAATGTAAGATGCTGTCAACTATAGTAAATAAATAAAAAACTACTTAAAATAAGATAAAAATAGAAGTACATATAACTGTAAGTCATCCACGAGAACAACTGCCGACAAACTGCTGTGTAGTTTGGCAGACTTTGTATAATGAACTTGTACTGTTTTTTTAAATGAATAAACGTCATAAAAAAACACAAAAAAAAGTCATCCGACTTACACAAATATGCAAAATTTCATATAAATCGGTTGAGGGTAACTGGTTGAAAATTGAGTTGCAAGATTTGGCCTAAACGGACATTCATACATATATACAAGCTACATTTTTAAGTTGAATAAAAGCTTGTAAAAAGTAGCTCGTCTACACAGAACGACTCATAAGAAGGGAGGTTTTCGATGTGGGGGCAAATTTATTTTGGAAAGTTGCTAAAACAAAGATAAATTTGAATCGACTTGGAAGATTAATGCTCCAAGTTTGTATGAGCACCATTGATGAGGAGAAATGTCGCGTTGATTTACAGATTGGCTTGTTCACCTAAAAGCGAAAAGAAGTCGAAATTATACGTAGTGTGAAAGTAACTGTAAATCTTGAAATGATATGCCCTTACAGGCATGATAAAAGTTGTACAAAGACACTACTTATCTCAAAAGAGATCTCTTCCAGTAAGCCTGTGAGAGGAGATGTTAATCAGGAGACAAAATGTATACATTTTTTTTAAACTTAGTAAAATGAAACACTAGTTTGGAAGGAATTTGCAAAAACTTTAGCTCGTAAATATTTTACTCTTATTTCACCTAGTTATTTGTATCGTGTATATAGTTGCAAAGACACAAAGCTACGGAAAAGCTGAAAAGAAATGAACAACGGTGGTATTAAACAGGGGGTCTCAATTATTTCATATCCACCAAAACCGTAACGTCCGAAAAGGAACTTCATTACAAAAAAAAACAACAGAGTTCATTTTCTTTTAGGAATTTCTTCGATATCTCCAAAGTCCTTCATCATATCTTCACCAAATCAATAAGAGACCAACTTGGTACTAAAGGCTTCCAAATAAACAAATCAAATCAATCGGTTCACAAGTGGCGAAGATATCGCGTAACATACATACAAAAATAAATGGCTAAGTGCGAGTCGAACTCGCGCACGAAGGGTTCTGTTTCATTATCTATAAATCAATTGTTTTTAGTATTTGTTTTTGTAGCTGCAACAGAAATACATCATCTGTGAAATATCAACTATGTCTAGATACCGCAGTTCATGAGACACGAAACGTACGTACGTCTTTGTAATAGGGTCCCGTTTTTATCCTTTGGGTACGTACTCCTTACTTGATGTCGGTTAAAAATATATTGTACACTGTTTTTTTTATTGACGTCAGTAGATACAGTTTTTTTTTACTAAACAAATAAATCGTAAAATAATATTATATTATGAAATTAGTGAATAAAAGACGGATTACTGACATGTCACATTCTTTTGAGACGTTTTATTCCCTTATCAGTACAAAATAATTAATTTTTCACCCTGGATACTTCCTAATTAATTGAATAATAAAAATGCTAACCGCCTGGCTACTGCTGTTTCATCATCAGGTCTTTTTACTCTTCACTGCAGGAGCACGACCCTCTCTGTGCAACTAGAACCATACTTGGCCAGATCAGCCAGAGGACTTGGCCTTCACTCTCCTCGCTGGCCAGATGGGTTGGAGAGGTTTCATTGATATTTATAAGCTTTGTTTAGCTTGTATTTTATAAGTCACCTTCTACGACATCCACGGGACTTGGAGTGGTCCTATTCTACTCTGCCGGAAACCACACGGCTACTGTCATTTATTTTAACTGATTCACTTAAAGTCTGATCTACTTAAGTGACTTTAAGTAAATCAGTTAAAATAAACGACAGTATCATTAATTTAAATAACGTTCTAAACCATGTACCATTTTATACTACAGAAACATAAATACTAAATTAAATAATAAATTAATAATATTCGCATATAAATACGGATAAATCACACAAATTGAGATAGCACCAAAGTTCGAGACTTGTGTATGGGATGCTAACTCAACGATACTATATTTTTTAACAAACTATCGGTGCCCGTGGGCTTCGCTTCCCGTGGAAATTTCGGGATATAAACTATCCTATGTCCAAATCAAATCAAATCAAATCAAATATATCTTTATTATCATAGGATATTTAAAATATCTCTTAATAATCGTCATTATTTTGTTGCACTATTGTTGACGTCAAATAGTTACTTACAGCTAAGTTTACTACCGCTTCCAAAGCGCTAGTGCAGAAGAAGCGGTAACAAACTGCACTGCACCTCTTCTCCAAGGACGTCAACTCACAATTAAAGTAATACTTAAAGTTAATGTGGACAGAGAATACATTGTTTTGTTTTTTATGTCATATCATAATTTAAATTTAATTTTTAGAATGTCAAAATTTTAAAGTAATGTCAAGTTGTAGATTCAGTTTGTACAAAATGTACCAAATTATGACATTTTCGAGTACCTATATCACAAACTTTTAGAGGGACCCGCGTCAAGCTCAAGCCAGACATTTTTGTCTTTAAGGTAGTCATCGGTCCTATAATAAGCCTTCTCACAAAGTACTTTCTTTACATAAGTTTTGAATCTTTTGTCTGGCATATCAAGGATCGATTTTGGCAATTTATTATAAAAAAGTATACAGTTCCCCATAAACGTCTTATTAATTGTTTTAAGCCTATAAAACGGGGCAACTAAGTCATTCTTATTACGTAAGTTTCTATCGGTAAAATCGCTTACTTTATTGTATGAGGAAATATTTTTCCTTACATACATTATGTTTTCAAATATATACTGTGATGCTAAGGTAAGTATATCTATTTCCTTGAATAATTCTCTGAGTGAGTCTCTAGATCCTAACCCGTAAATAGCACGAATTGCCCGTTTTTGTAAAATAAAAATAGTCTGAATATCGGCTGCATTCCCCCACAGGAGTATGCCGTAAGACATTACACTATGAAAGTAACTAAAATAAACTAGTCTAGCAGTTGCTACATCTGTCAATTGTCTTATTCTCCTAACAGCATAAGCCGCAGAACTAAGCCTATTTGAAAGTTTAGTTATATGAGCACCCCATTGAAGTTTCGAGTCTATTGTAATTCCTAAGAAGGTAGTACTTTCAACAAGATCGAGTTTTTCACCATCTATCATTATGTCAACGCAGCCCTGTCTCACATTGGGAAGAGAAAATCGAACGCATTGAGTCTTTTTCGCATTTAACATGAGATTATTGGCAGAAAACCAATCAGAAATGGAAGACAAGGTGCTGTTCACCGCGCTAGCGTTTGTGCTATGTCGATCAAGTTTGAATATAAGCGAGGTGTCATCAGCAAACAGCACTATGCCAGCCTGCTTCTCAACCATGTAAGGCAAGTCATTGACATAAACCAAGAAAAGGAAAGGTCCAAGAATTGAACCTTGCGGTACGCCTATCTTAACATTAGATCCGTGCGATTTTATGCCATTTAAATCAACAGTCTGATGCCTACCTGTTAAATAAGATTCTATAAGTTTTATTGAATTATCATCAAAACCGTATTGACGAAATTTAAGCAAAAGTGTCGGATGATCTACGCAATCAAATGCTTTGGAGAGATCACAAAATGATCCAATTCCATCATTTTTGTTCTCCCATGCGTCGTATATATGAGTAACAAGTGCTACTCCCGCATCGGTGGTCGATTTCCCGCCAGTAAAGCCGAATTGTTGGCTATGGAAAAGGTTGTAGGTCTTAAAATGAAGAAGCATTTGATTGAGCATTATCTTTTCGAACACCTTACTCAAAACTGGCAGGATAGATATAGGTCTGTAGTTGCCAGGATCTGTTTTTTCACCTTTTTTAAATAAGGGGATTAGTTTACTACATTTCATTAGGTTAGGAAATATGCCTTCATCAATACATTCGTTAAATATAAAAGCTAAATCAGCAGCTATGATATTTATGATATGGCTTACTACAGCAACCTTCTCTGGTTATCAAACTATATTCATATCAAATTTCATTTAAATAGGTTCAGTGGTTAAGGTGGTTACAAACAAATATATAAACTCACTTTCGCATTTATAGTAGGTATTAAGCAATAAGAATACATATTATATAGATGAACTTCCAAGACCCAGAACAATTTTAAAAAGGCCATTTTCAAACTTGCACTGGCCGGGGATCGAACCCGGAACCTCTGGGTGGTAGACTAACAATGTGACCACTACGCCAAGGTGGTCGTCATATGCCTTTATCTTCTTTATTTTTTACTATGTACCTACAACTACATTGTAAAAGTAGGTAAAAAGTTTTCAACCTTATTGTTTTGTATATTTTATTTGAGTTTCCATTAAAATGGTGTCCACGGAAGACCAGCGTCGCGGCTTACACCGCTACTTTATACGAGCGAAGAGAATTTTTTGTAGACTTATAAGTTGTCTCTTGTTACATTGTTTGAAACTTTGTTATTTTTAGCAAAAAACACTTTTTTCCCTTTCTTTAAAAATTCCTTCCAGAATGCTTGGAAAAATGGATGTGTAGTTTAGGTGATAAATAAATGAAATGACATTTTCCTAGGCATAAAATAAATGCAGAAGATATCACGTTTTGAGTTATTTCCTGGTAAATAAGGAGTCATTATGGTCCCATGATGGTAGGTGGATCATTAATGCCTGGGGTGTGATTGGTTGTACGTTGTTTTATAGAATTTCGTTTCTAAGATTTTTTTTTTATTTTACTTTTAATATAATAATCAATACACAGATTTTTCGCGCAGATCGTATTTTTTGGAACGCAGTTCCTTATCGCACGTTGCGAAAGGGGGCTAGACGGAGAAAATTAAGACCAAAAGTTGTAACGATACTTTTTGCTATAGTTGTAAGCCGTGAGGCGTGCGCGTGTTTCTCTGTCTGTCTCTCTCTCTCCTAATTAATCGAAAGGAACTTCGTTCCATCCGGGTGTCCCTTGACACCTCTCAAGTTTTTTTTTAAATAAATTAAGTTTTAATATAATACACTACACGTAATGTAAATTATACTTATTGACGTGTAAAAGTGCCTGTAAAAGTCTAATTACTGTATAAACATTTGAATCTTTGAATCTGTGTGTAAAGAATTTGTATTGTATTGTAATTCCCGTCGTGCCACGCGCCCGATCATTATTTAGTAAGAGTAGTAGAGAGAAAGTAGTAGAGCTTATTATTTAATTTGATACTGTTAACAGTGTCAGGCGTTTGTGCTTTATACACACAGCATCTTTAAATCTTTTTGTAAAGAATTTTGTATTGTATTGTAATTCCCTTCTTCGAGTAAGTAATCCTATCTATACCTATCCTATCCTACTAAGAGGTAATAAATGCGAAAGTGAGTTTGCATATTTGTTTGTTTGTTTGTTACCACTTCACGCTTCATCCACTGAACCTAATTAGATGAAATTTGATATGGATATTGTTTGATACCCAGGGAAGGACGTAGGATAATTTTTACCCCGAAATTCCTACTGGGAGCGAAGCCCACAGGCACAGCTAGTATTATAAATACGAAAGTGAGTTTGTCTATTTGTTTGTTTGTTTATTACCTATTCACGTTTTAACTACTGAACCGATTTGTATGAAATTTGGTGTGAATATAGTTTGTGACTCGGGAAAGAACATAGTTCTTTATCCCAAAATTCCATTTGTGATTTATACACACAGCATCTTTGAATTTTTTCTAAAGAACTTTTAAATCCTATGCCACGCGCCCGATTTACGATGTTTCCTGCAGTAACTAATAGAGATATAAGGCTTATTATTTCATTTGATACTGTGGACAGTGTCAGGCGTTTGGGATTAATACACACTGCATCCTCAAATCTATATGAAAAGAATTTTGTATTGTATTGTAATTCCCATCGCGCCACGCGCCCGATTGGCGATGTTTCTTCGAGTAAGTAATAGAGATATAAGGCTTATTATTTCATTTGATACTGTTGACAGTGTCAGGCGTTTGTGATTTATACCACAGCATCTTTGAATCTATATGTATAGAATTTTGTATTGTATTGTAATTTCCATCGCACCACGCGCCCGATTGGCGAAGTTTTTTCGAGTAAGTAATAGAGATATAAGGCTTATTATTTCATTTGATACTGTTGACAGTGTCAGGTGTTTGTGTTTTATACACACAGCATCTTTGAATGTGTGTGTAAATAATTTTGTATTGTATTGTTATTCCCATCACGCCACGCGCCCGATTGGCTATGTTTCTTCGAGTAAGTAATAGAGATATAAGGCTTATTATTTCATTTGATACTGTTGACAGTGTCAGGCGTTTGTGATTTATACACACAGCAGGTGACCCAGTTATGATGTATGGGAGCGACTGAGCCTATACGCAATTCACGAGTTCAGAGCGATTTATACCGGGCCAAATAAAATATTATTATAATTACTAAAGTTACAGATACCTAACGCCATAAAAACTACTGGAAGGCCCGTAAATAGGCAAAAGTGGAGTTGCCGGGTAACCTCACAGAAATTTCAGCCCACACAACTAGCAAAAAAGTGACAGAATAGAATATGCTTTAAAAATATTTATATATAAAATTATTTATTTCATATAAGTCATATTAATTGGAGTACTAGGTAATTTATTTAAATATTAGTAACAAAAGATTTTAATTATTACCTCATATAGTGTCATCTAGTGACAATGTAGATAAATAATTATGTTTATAAAGCGATGGGTAGGCAATTAGGCATGCCTAAGCATATTAGACATAGAATTACTACTGCGTAGGAGACCACCCAAAAAAAACATTTTTTACCGAGCGAGCGAAGCGTCTCAGTTTCGAGATTAGCCAAAAATTCTTTTGTCCGTCTGTCTTTCTGTCTGTCTGTCTGTCTGTCGGTTCTCGCCTACAGGTCGCATTTCTTAACCGATTCTCATGAAATTTTGTAAGCAGGTTCAGCAACTAAATAGAATTTTTTTGTCAAGCCAGTTTTTCTAAAATTTTCAAAATGGCGGAAATATGGGGCTTTAAAATTTTAAAACTGTCATATATCCGCCATTTCAAAATATTTTCAAAAATGTCATTAGATTTTTTTGGTTTCCATTAAAAAAAAGTTTTTTTTTTTATTTAAACAACTTTTCAACACCCAGTCTTAAGTATACCAAATTTATTTTTCCGTGGACGTGAGATGGAGGTACCCGCAACAACAAGCTAATCTATGTGCTAAAGAATTCATCTACAAAATAATAAATAGGCCTCAGAGATCAGTAGTGATTTTAAATGTGATCTGAATATTGTGACTTTTTGTTCTGCTTTTATGCTTTCAGGAATTTTATCATATATCTTAATTTACATTACGTATGGACTTTATCACATTACTATTGGAATAAACTTCTGGGATCTCAGTTAAAACAACGATGATTTTCTTAAATAATCTTTTATTAGGTAGTACACGCAAACACAGCAGAGCAAACAGCAAGAGGGCAAGCAATTCAGACCATAGATAACAGTTATAAGACAGATGTTATATTTGACAGTGACATTTCACATGACAGTACCTGGGCGACCGAGCTTTTCTCGGTTATTACTATTTATTGTAATATGGTGGTTTTTAGGTGATAATCTACATTTTTTTAAACTTGTATAAAAACAATAAAAATTTCAAAATGATATATAAACTTTAACATATAAAAAAAGTAGATCACTGAGCGGGATTCGAACCCGTAAAACTCATTTCCTGCCGTCCGCGTCTTAACCGCTGGAGCAGACGGGCAGTGACAGGCAAAACGAAATTAGCGACCATATTCTGCGTGGAAAGAAAAACGCATTAAAACTCGAAAACACGAGTTTTCCCAAACAAGACTAATCTAGATCAATTGTTTACCCGAAACTCTGAAAATCACAGAAATAAATGTATATACATATAAATATACCAGAATTGCTCGTTTAAAGTTATAAGATTGGTAGCACACGAAAACACAGCAGAGCAAACAGCATAGAGAGCAAGCAAAAGGACCACAGATAACAGTTACAAGACAGATGTCATATTTAACAGTGACGTTTCCAAGACATAAAGTTGCGTTTAGTTACATAGTTAAATTCCAATTCCAATATTTCCTTCGCCAAATGTATCCGTATCCGTTCCCGCATCCGCTCCCGCTTGCGTCTTACGCCAGTTCCCGGCCGTTTTTCCCGGGGAGGTCCGCTTGCTCAAGGGTGCTCGTGTGTACGGCTTAGAATGAGTTATGAACAGTTGTGGCAAAACTTTTTATAGATATCCCTGCACAATGTGCCAGTGATGTGCGTTTTATTTATTTGATGACCTCAGTGGCGTAATGGTTAATGCCTGTCTGCTGCTTGTGTGGTAGTAGGTCCGGGATACGTTCCCCGGTCGAGTCAAAGTAGATGTTTATCTATATATGTCATAAAATATAGTTTAGTTAAGTTAGTACATATTCCATAACGCAAGTCTCGAATTAAATATATATATATATATATATATATACAACGTGGAAGGGGCATACCCTAATTAATCGAACCACGGGCTGTATTCGATCACTATAGTAGAATGAAATTAAAATAACAAATAAAAATCGAAATAAAAATTCTACATTCAAAACGCATTGCTTGTATGAAGACTTTTAATTTTTAACTTTATTTTATTTTTAGTTATTATAGTTATAGCAGCCACAGTAGTACACGATTGGTGAAAATTCAAAGTATCGAGCTATCATGGCTCAGGAGATAGAGCCCTGTGACAGACTGACAGAGAGGCAGACAGTGAAATCTCAGTAACAGGGTCCCGTTGGCAATCTTTGATTATGGAACCCTAAAAAATTGGCCTCTATATTTTAAATTCATTTATTTACGTTATACGTTATGAAACTATAGTATAGTTGGGTCACTGCCTTACATATATCTACGTGTTAATAAAATAGCGCAAAACCTCTCAGGTTGTAACTCAGTACATGAAACTGAACAACTTTGTTCTACAATATTCGCAAAATGCCAGAAATAAAACAAATTGACTCGATCAGCTGATCAGTTTGTATGAAAATTCAAATAATTTTTTTTTGGTTTTGCGAAAGTTGTAGAACAAAAGTTGTTTAGTTGCATGGGCTGAAGTACCATCTGAGAGGTATTGCGTTATTTTATTAACACGTTGTATGTACCAACTTTATCTCAATCGGTCCAGTAATTTCGTAGTGATTAGCTGTGACGAACGGACAGACCAGTGGAGTGATTTACAAGGGTTCCGTTTTTACCGTATGATGTACGGAACTCTAATAAAAAACACGATTGCTTGTTTATGAGGTTTTATTATTGATAGGAGAGAACACTTACAAAAACAGAAAGTAAACTTTCAAGCAAGGGCGAACTTATCCCATATGTATGTACTTATGCGTTTGGGGCAAAAGTGATACAATATGATTAAATAAAGAATATCTTACGTACTCGTAGTACCTAACTTTTTTTAAAGCTCAAAGTAAGAGTGATAGAAAGTCAATCCATCTTTAACAAACGCCTTTTTATCCATGGTATCGTTGTGTTCTGTTTCATTATTTCCATTGCCAGCCAAAGGTACTAAGATGTTGGCAAAATGTATACTGCCACTTCTTCTATACTTGATACACATCCCATACCGTTGGTATACCTGAGATTCGTTGACACAGTTGAAAATACAATAGTTCAAGTATGTAACCCCATTATTTCCGCAGACTGGCCAAAACACCCTCGGGCAGTCTGAGCAATTCGTAGTCTTAGTGTGTGTTAAGTTGAGTAATTTCTTGTTTTCCCTGAGTTGGTAGGGATGGGGAACGTTATATTTTTCACGCCAGTAGTTGTAGTATTCAAGTTTATAGGTGGTTGCTAAAGCCACTGAAAGGGAAAAGTTGATGTCTTATTGTTGCCCGTGGGAGATCCAGCCTGCTCAAAGGATAATCTAAGAATTCCTATTACCCTAGACATTTTCCATACAAACGTAGTCCTCGTTTTATTTCGAAACCACATGTCAGATTTCGGTAAAAATTTGTAATTTTAAAGAAATTGCCATCGTCTTATAGGGTTTTATTTGGTTTCCGACACTAAAATTATGTAGAAGTTTCTCATATTGATGGTCAAAAATGATAAATCACACTTTATTCTATTTCAAGTTCACATTTTTACTGTGAGAGCCAGTCATATGCCAATATCTTTGAAATTATAAAATTTTGCCGAAATCGGTCATGTCGTTTCGAAATAAAAGGTAGGCTACCTTTGTATGGAAAAGAGTAGTTTGGTCTAGGGTAAGGGGACTCTTTATTTGACATTAACATGGAAACCTAATATATTTTAAGTATGGAAAGTATAATATAAATCGCGACTTTATCCCCAATGGGGCAGACAGGGCACAGGGGGTTACTCTACGATACGCAATAATGTTATTGTGTATCCATGTTTCAGTGTCAAGTAACAGTGAGCACTAAGATATGATGATCTTCTTCTTATCGTGTGTGTTAGTGACTAACACTAGTGTCAGAGTTTTTAAACCGCCCTAAAGGCCTCTGACATGGTTTTAAGTAACGACCAGTGTCAAAGACAGTGACCGGGACCGACGGCTTAACGTGCCCTCCGAAGCACGGATCATCTTACTTATCAGACAATCAGGTGATCAGCCTTCAATATCCTAACCAAACTAGGACAACAACACAAACTCGTTGCCCCCGCCGGGAATCGAACTCGCGACCTCCGGGTATGAGCCGAACGCTCTAACCACTACACCACGGAGGCAGATATGATGATAAAGTTTAGTTTGGTCTGATATAGAACATAGGACGCCAGTATCGTACGAGTGACAAATTATAATTTTTTGTGTCTGATTTGTGTATTTTTTTGTATGTGTGTTATAGCAGCAAATAAATGAGTTTATCTATCTATCTATCTATAATATGGAATAATCCCCAAAGGCCCTAAAAATTAAAAGTTCAGGGTAACATGCGGGCCCCGCAAGAAAGATAAGATAAATTTCCTTATTGCACCAACTAAGTATGACAATAATCAAAAGTGCATTTAAAATATAGTAGGTACAAAGACGGACTATACGGCGGATATAACATATAAACATACAATAAAGTAATATAAAATGCATAAACTATAAAATTGGTATATACAAACATTAAGGGAAGTAAATAAAAAGAAGCCAGTGAAAAGAAAAGAAGGAATGAGATATTAGTCAGACTTAGAGGAAAAGTAATGAGACGTCACTAAATCTTTGAATTTTTTTCAATGATTGTACTTGGCGAATGTTCAGTCCATAAAGGGCATTTATTACATATATACATTTTTTGGGGTCCCGTGATGCTCCATTTGAAATAAATTATTTGATAGAGTTTCTATCATTTGAAATAAATTATTTGATAGAAACTCTATCAAATAATTTATTTCAAATTATTTGATAGAAAACGAAGATATTTTCACGTTCTAACTTTAAATTGAAAACAGTAGATAGTTCATAAAATAGTTTGAAGGGTTTTCTAGAGCTGCATGAGACAAAATTTTTAAATAATTATTTTGTCTCATGCATCCCTTTCTTTTCAAATAGTTATTTCAAATGGCAATCACTGGACCCTGAAAATTTATATTCCCATAAATAAATAAAGCTGTATTTAAAATCTGGTTAAAGCTGCGTACTACTTACTCAGAGACGCAATTATAATCAATTTAATCATAATGTTTGTTTTGTATTATTTTTCCTGTAATTCTGAAAAAAAAAATTACTTTGATTTACGTGATGAATTCGATAAAATCTTCGCTTCATTTTTCAAATCAAATTTTACGACTTCGCGGAAGGTTAATCGAGGAAAAAAAATGACTCCCACTTTACCTCTATAGGAGCTAACCGTTTTTAGATTATCATGCCAAATTACGGTTCTGCTTTCTAGTACCTTTAGTGTCTAAGTAAAACCGCGGACAGACAGACAGACAGACAGAACGACATGGCGAAACTATAAGTGTAGTACTAAGAAAGCAAGGAATTACCAGCAAGCAAGGTTTCCCGCCTTGCTTGCTTTTCGTGTGTGCAAGTGGCCAACACCGGTGTCAGATTCAAGCTGCCTAAAGACATCTGACATAGCTTGACGACTGCTATACAATGATGACAGCCGGGAACAACGGCTTATAAGCCTTTCGAAGCAGGGAGGAGCTCGAGAAATGTATATGCCACTTGTGGTCAATCCAAGTGCGGACCCCTAAATAGAGAACCCATGGGGTTTTACCAACAGGGAAAACAACAACCCAGTGTCAGTTAGGCCAACCGGGGCAGACAATGCCTCATCTTCTCCGCTATCCCCCATGTTCTGCTACAAGTTTAACGGCCGACTTGATGCAGTGCACAGACAATGCTGTTGCTGTGGCTTCCTACTGGTCGAGAGCAATTTGATGTATACTATTCAGTCATGCTTGTATCATCAGTCATCACCATCAGTTTCCGGAAGAGTAGAATAGGACCACTCCAAAACTTTTCGTGGGTATCGTAGAAGGCGACTCAGGAAATACAAGCTAAACAAAGCTTATAAACATCATGAGACCTCTCCAATCAGTCGGGCCAACGTGGAGAGTGTAGGTCAAATCCTCTGGCTGCCCTGACTAAATATGGCTCTGGTCGTACAGAAGGTCGTACTCCTGCAGTGGAGACAAAAGTCATCTAGTCAGGTAGGTAACGGGAAGAAATTGGATCACGATGACAAAGAAAAGAATAAGATGGCGCAGACAGAATGAGGCTTATGCCCAGCAGTGGGTCCTTGAAAGCTGACGATGATGATAATGATAATGATGATTCAGTCAAAGAAGAAGATTCGGACACGACGAAGAAGAAAATTCATGTCAATAGTCACCCAAGGATGCACAAAACCATACTAAATCGATAAGAAATAGCAAGAAAAGTTTAATTAATCCTTAATTATATAATCATCATCATCATTTCAGCTGCAAAAAGTCTTTGACTAAGTATATAACATGCCAAATTTTTGTTTACCTTTTGTAGTCGGGTAGCTTCAAAATACACTGACACGAGTCGATTATAATTACCATCATAATTATGGTTTAATTACCACTTACTTTTAACGTATAAAACTTAATTAACATTGGGAATTGATGTTTTGTTGTTTTCCATGCGCCAAGTGGTTACCATTCCTTAACAGCATACAATATTATTCTAGGTTGGACTTAAGACCTCTCTCTATGCAAAGTGTTATTGACATATGCGTATTCAATCAAACCACGGCTATCTAATAATATATCATCATCAGGTCGTTTAGTCTCCACTGCAGGAGCATGACCTCTGAACTATGAACATGATCTGTAATACCAAAGCCATACTTGGCCAGAGCAGCCAGAGGACTTGGTCTACACTCCTCGCTGGCCAGACGGGTGGGAGAGGTCTCATTGATGTTTATAAGCTTTGTTTAGCTTGTAACTCCTAAGTCGCCTTCTACGCCATCCAGGGGAGGACTTGAAGTGGCCCCATTCTACTCAGCCGGAAATCACACGGAAATAATATAATCATTATGGTATAATTAAATTAAAAGGGCATGTCCATACAAAATTGTGCAACAGCATGAGCAGAACCAACGTCCACAAGAGCCAAAGGCCAAGTTTTGTGTAATGGTGGGCTTGAATATGGAAAAGGGGTCAAAGTAGTGATGGGTTGCCATTGCCAGCCGCATCGCCTATTAACTGATTCAGATTCACGTCCATTCCCATCATTGTCTTTTATGATCTGCGCAGGAATATTTTGTGACATCATACTGTCAAATACTATTGTGTCAAACTATCTTCACTTCAGTATGATATACAAAAAAATAGGGCTAAATAAAGTAAAAGTACAAATTTCTTTTAAGGCTGCTACCAGAGCTAGCGACCGCGAAAATACAAAAAAAAACCTCTTTCTGTAATTTAGATTATCAGAAATCCTTGCACAACTTTTTAGCTAGTATCCTTAAGTTACATTAGAACCTCGAAAGTCATTGAAATACAATACGCTGTAGTTTCCTTTGTAAAAATTACTAAAAACGGCCACTTTTGACACTTTTTGTAAAGGTTTCTAAAGCGCATAGTATTTCAATGGCTTTCGAGGTTCTAATGTAACTTAAGGATACTAGCTAAAAAGTTGTGCGAGGATTTCTGAAAATCTCACTTCCAGAAAGAGAAATTATTTTTTCTGTATTTTCAAGGTCGCTAGAGCTGGTAGCAGCCTTAAGAATTATTAACTAGGGATGTCCTATCTGCATAACTTTGGAAAGTGGAAAAAATAATTTTGGAAAGTGGGTAAGGCATAAAAGTTAGTTCGTATTTTAAAATCAAGGGGTCAGATTTCTCTGATGCTGTATGTACCTACTTATGTTCGCCAATTACGCAAATAAAATAAAAGAAAACAAAAAGGATATCGATTTTATTTTTTTTGTTTTTGCAAACGTTGCTCAAACGTCTGAAGTAAGCAAATAGTCCATCCTATTCTTATTTGAACCGCATTGCACAAGATAAACAAAAGTTTTTTTCTGTTCTGTTTATTCTTCAAATATGTAGCAAGGTCCGTGTCTCAGAAACAAAATAGCAGGTCCAGCTGTGGTTGTTTCTCCTTCTGCTTCAGTTGTAGTTGTCGTTGGTGTAGTTGTTTCTTCCTGTTCCTGTAACGTCAAAAAATAATCAACTAACAAAATACTTATTAATAACAAAGAAAAATTTAATCAAATTAGTCCTCAAAGTTCGGAATATTTGGGAACCGCGCGCTCTCTACGCGCTCAGAGCTTTCCAGGACATAGCTGTTTAAATGACAGAATGTCCAAATAGTTTGATTGCCTTTATACCTACGCCACGCGTGCGCCAGGGCTGCCCGTCTACAGTATTTTAATTTCATCTACCTACTTGAGTGACTAGTTTTGTGATTGTAAGGTGAATAAAAAAGATTATCCCGCAAGAAAAAGATAATGTAATAAATAAGCAAGTTCACAAATAGCACGCCTACAGCTTACAACAAAACTCCGTTCGCCACTGCGGCGCATTCCCGACTGTTTGTACGCCGGGTCACGGAACAAGTGTATGCTGACCTTCGAGGCGCGTAGGTATAACTTGCGTTCCGATCGTTTGTATGAAGATATAATACTGTAGATATCTGTACCGTGCTACAGGGCTTCACACTCGGTAGCTATAATGTAAAGATGTACATTATAGCACGATACATTTCACTACATCTTTCCATAGAAATCGTCAGGAGACCACACATGACAGCTTTAACACATATTTTTACATCCTGACGATTTGTATGGAAAGATTTCTTACTTCTTGGCTCGTTGTTAAACCTCTTATAATGTTAATATGTTTTATTGGATAATTGGGTCAACTTTTAAGCACCTATTTTTATATATATTTGGAACAATAATCAAATATTGTTTTTTTTTTTAATATTGATTACCACCCTTAAATATGTATCGTGATTTACCAGTCACCCTGTAAAGCGGACTTAGCCCATATGTTGGTGCCTCCGCGGTGTAATGGTTAGAGCGTTTGGCTCATACCCGGAGGTCGCGGGTTCGATTCCCAGCGGGGGCAACGACTTTGTGTTGTTGTCCTAGTTTGGTTAGGACATTGCAGGCTGATCACCTGATTGTCTGATAAGTAAGATGATCCGAGCTTCGGAGGGCACGTTAAGCCGTCGGTCCCGGTCACTGTCTTTGACATTGGTCGTTACCTAAAAACCATGTCAGAGGCCTTTAAGGCGGTTTAAAAACTCTGACACTAGTGTTAGTCACTAACACACACGATAAGAAGAAGAAGAAGCCCATATGTTTGAGATGAAGATGATGAGGTAGATGAGTGGAGTGGCTAGGAAAGATAAGATAAGGAACGAGTACGTGAGAGAAAGTGCATTGTAGCTCTAATAACTAAATAATTAAAAAGCAGTAGATTAGGATCAAGTCATCTTCTTCATATTTAAGTCTTTTGAGTCTCCACTGCAGGAGCATGACCCTCTCTGTACTACCAGAGCTATAATTGGCCAGAGCAGCCAGAGAATTTGGCCTACAACCTCCACGCTGGCCAGACGGGTTGGAGAGACAGACAGACAAACAAGCAAAACTATAAGTGTTCGAGCAATGCTCGCACATTTCAGCTGCACGCGGCCACATACTATGTAGGTCGCGTGTCAGCTGTTTTACCTTTACATTTAACATCTATTAAACACTACATTTGAGATACTATCGAGCAGCGATCGAGAAAGGACCCGTCACATACAACAGACAACTATCTTGTCAAGTGGCGGCTTCTTTCTCGATCTATATTTCATCTTTCGGGTTTGGGAGTATGTTCGAGCAATGCTCGCACATTTCGGCTGCACGCGGCCACATACTATGTAGGTCGCGTGTCAGCTGTTTTAACTTAACATTTTACATCTATTTAACACTACAATTTGAGATACTATCGAGCAGCGATCGAGAAAGGACCCGTCACACCCAACTACAACATGTAACATAACAACAAATAAACAGTTCCTACGTGACGTAGTCTTGTGTCTCCACTCCAACATATTACAACCTTAACATTATCATCTCTTCATGTATGGCGCGGGCCTAGGTGAAAACCGAAGCCTGCGCCGTACATAATGGTCCTTCGAGCCGGATGGATTTCGGGCCCCTTTGCGATACCTAACAGATCGGTTCACTGGCCTCCCACAAGCGGGTCTCACCAGTTGAATTGAGAAGACACATATATCGCACGGGCGCGAATACTCCGAACAAAAACCAGCGCAAACATGGAACTAAACGAAGCTGTTCACCAAAAAGCTATCAGGAACAAGAACATCAGTTAAACCACAGTGTTATTTGCAACATCTACCATCATCATCAAGTAAGTTCCGGCGCTACCTTACAATCATTTACAAACATTGGAGCTTCGCCGCACACAGTGGGAAGTCTTCGCCGTTCAACTGGACATACATTAGGAGCATCACCACAAACAGTGGGTTGTCTTCGTCGTACAGCTGGACGTCAACATACATACAAAGGAGCTTCGCCGCACACAGTGGGAAGTCTCAGGCGTTCAGCTGGACAAACATACATGGGGCTTCACCGCACACAGTGGGAAGTCTTCGTTCGGCTGGACACACATTGGAGCTTCGCCGACAACAGAGGGAAGTCTTCGCCATTCAGCTGGACACCAACAGTCAACTAACATACATTGAAGGTACGCCGTGAACAAGGTCGAGGAGTCTTCGCCTTTTCGAGATGGATAGAATACCTTAACATCGAGATTTTATAATAAACAGCAAGATTAATTCGGAAAACTACGAATGCTGTGGTGACTAAATGTGGAACATAAATCTCAATTGAAAATATAGATACTCAGGAAGAGTAGTTAACATAAGTACTTCGAAAATCGAGAGTCACGAGTAAAAAGATATCATCATACAATTCACAGTCAAAAACATTTGCGAGAAATCTACAGGCAAACATACATACAACTTATATAGATGTTCATTTAAATCAATAACATACGATACCTACTTGCATAAGAAATGTAACATCGGAAGTTCAATGACATGGATATTGAACAAGGCCAGTCACAACAATTTGCAAGCTTGCAAAACCGCGCGCCTACTGACTTCACCGGACACCTGACACTTGGAATAATAAAATACGTCACATTGGACGATAACAATTTATCAACATGCCATCTCAACAAGTTCGAGTGGACCGGGTCGGGAGGATGCGCAGCAGCAGCAGCAACAGCAGCGGCGGCAGCGGACAGACAACGCCAGGACGATTCCAGCGATCGTAAACGTCGCCAGCAGTACATAACAGCACAACATTCAATTACTTATCTACAACATACAACTATCTTGTCAAGTGGCGGCTTCTTTCTCGATCTACATTTCATCTTTCGGGTTTGGGAGTATGTTCGAGCAATGCTCGCACATTTCGGCTGCACGCGGCCACATACTATGTAGGTCGCGTGTCAGCTGCTTTACCTTTACATTTAACATCTATTAAACACTACATTTGAGATACTATCGAGCAGCGATCGAGAAAGGACCCGTCACACCCAACTACAACATGTAACATAACAACAAATAAACAGTTCCTACGTGACGTGGTCTTGTGTCTCCACTCCAACATCTTACAACCTTAACATCATCATCTCTTCATGTATGGCGCGGGCCTAGGTGAAAACCGAAGCCTGCGCCGTACATAATGTGTCCAGCTGAATGGCGAAGACTTCCCTCTGTTGTCGGCGAAGCTCCAATGTGTGTCCAGCCGAACGAAGACTTCCCACTGTGTGCGGTGAAGCCCCATGTATGTTTGTCCAGCTGAACGCCTGAGACTTCCCACTGTGTGCGGCGAAGCTCCTTTGTATGTATGTTGACGTCCAGCTGTACGACGAAGACAACCCACTGTTTGTGGTGATGCTCCTAATGTATGTCCAGTTGAACGGCGAAGACTTCCCACTGTGTGCGGCTAAGCTCCAATGTGTGACCGTCCAACCGGACGACGCGAAGACTTCGGTTTTCACCTAGGCCCGCGCCATACATGAAGAGATGATGATGTTAAGGTTGTAAGATGTTGGAGTGGAGACACAAGACCACGTCACGTAGGAACTGTTTATTTGTTGTTATGTTACATGTTGTAGTTGGGTGTGACGGGTCCTTTCTCGATCGCTGCTCGATAGTATCTCAAATGTAGTGTTTAATAGATGTTAAATGTAAAGGTAAAACAGCTGACACGCGACCTACATAGTATGTGGCCGCGTGCAGCCGAAATGTGCGAGCATTGCTCGAACAATAAGGGTTCTATGTTTACTAAGGAGCCCTTAAAACGTAGCACACTCAGAAACTCTAATTGACAAAGCTCAACTGCAGTCATCATTTTGAGCCAAATTTTTTGACTTATAAATTAAAAAATATTTTCTGACCTTTAATATATCAAAAACATCTCGGAAAAGACTTATTAAGGGGTACATCTCGAGTATTGCGTTATACATTTACAAAGAAAGAAATAAAGAGATTAGATAGAAGCATTTGAGATGTGGTGCTGGAGAAGGATGAAAAAAAAAATTGCTGGAAGGACAGAATCAATTTATATAATAAAACAGTAAAAAAAAATGTGTCGGTAAATTGAACACATTTCCAAAAAAAAAAATAGGGGCGATGCAGAAATAGTAATAGAGTAAGAGTATTGGCCAACAATTGCAAGTATGTGTCTCAAGTTTTGCAGTGGCCTTCGTGCAAGTAATTCGTAGGAAATATTATAAATATATATTTTTTATTTTTTTATTTTATCAAACTTTATTGTTCCAAAGTACAAATATAGTTTTAAAAAATGGCGGACTTAATGCTAAGAGCATTTTCTAACAGTCAACCATAGGGATAAACAGAGAAAATTGTGCGGCACAAAAAAGAAATACAATATACCTACATTATAAAATATTAATATATAGTATAAAATTATATTACTTAAGAACCTATTATATATACATATCAGAATGAATATTTACTTATACAATACACACATATACATACACATCTACTTGTACTACCTAATATATAAATATACAAATACATACACAATTATACATAACTAAGAAAAGAACCATTGATGATGATGACTTTATGAAGTAAGGGAGTTTAAAAGGTGGGCGTGAACTTTTCTTTTAAAGAAAAATTTTGTAGAAATTTCTCTGATGTCAACGGTTAAAGCATTCCAGAGCCGTGAGGCTTGAAGAGAAAAGGAGTTAGTCATAAAATTTGACCGGAAAAGGGAAATAAAGAGCTGACGGGTCTCATTACAACGAAGTTGTCGATTGTGAGCGTCTGAAAGAAAATTTAATTTACATTTTAGATATTCAGGATATCTATTTTATTAAAATGAGTTAACGGGTCACGTATAGAATCAACTACTGGCCTCATCCAGAGGTCTTCATCAGGGCGAATGTGAGTGTTGAAGTTGAGTGTGTCGCGAGCCGGTGTGGTGTACGGGCCTTTATCACATGCGCCCTGATGAAGACCACCGGGTGAGGTCGAAACATGTCGGCAGTAGCTGACTCTATACGTGAGTAACCAGTTTACTCATTTCAATAACTCTGTCTCACATTAGTTTTAATTAAAAAACGAATATACCCCAGAGTCTGTAGTTCCTCTAGTAACTGTAGGTCCCGTCGTTGATGTAGTAGGTGCTCCTGTGGTTGTAAGCGGATTATCCAAAAGGTAGGTAGCACAAGCCAGTTGACATTCGTTGGTATATGTATTATTATCAGATCCGCATACAGGGAGGTATATGGGTGGACAAATGGAACAATTCCTCTCAGTAAAATTGAAGGAGTTCAAGTCTTTAACGTCAACAGAATAAGGATTGAAGAAGTCATTGAAACGTTGTTGATGATGACTTGCAACATATGCGGTAATAAAAAATGCTGTAAAAATATTGGATAAGTGCAGCAAACTATATATTTTATAGAAGTACATAACCTAAGGCGAAATGGTAGTTTTTTCATTTAGTTTTAAATCAAGTTTACGCCAAAAGTGGCCACTGGCAAAAACACGTTTTAAAACTAGGTGGACTAATACAATTACTTTCAAAGTTTATTCATAAAATAATTTGGAGGTACAGATTTTTTGGTGTTTTTTAATTATCACCATATTTACTTAACATTTTTTTTAAATGAGGGCGCTTCTTTTGCTACTATTTTGCCTTAAGTAATTTTAAACATTTTCATCGCACAAACCGACCCCACGATCTATACAAAATGACTTACGAGTATATATTTTGCAATGTCAACTAGCGCTCAATATCCGCAAAGATGCAGATTCATATAGCAGCCGCTGATATACCCTCAATTCAATTCAAATATATCTTAATTATCATAGGATATTTATAATACATACATATAAACATACTATCACGTCTTTATCCCTAATGGGGCAGACACAGCATTTTGGGTCTTGCGGTTCTATGCAGAGCCCAGGGCCGCAAGACCCAAAAGCCACTTTTAGCGTCATGGTAGGCGAGAAGATGGAAAAGCAATCAGTACAGTGATGGGTTGCTAGCCGCATCGCCTGTTAACATGATTTGCATTTTTCCCATACCCTTGATCGGCTTTTACGATCTGCGTGGGAAGAGAAGCAGCTGGTACATTCTATTTTTTTTTTGTCCCAGACCAGCATGGGAGTTATAATATATATAATAATAATAATAATATTTATAATATCTCTTAATAATCGTCATTATTTTGTTCCACAATTGTTGACGTCAAATGGATACTTACAGCTAAGTTTACTACCGCTTCCAAAGCGCTAGTGCAGAAGAAGCGTTAACAAACTGCACTGCAGCATTTTCTCCAAGGACGTCAACTCACAATTAAATTAATACTTAAAGTTAATGTGGACAGAGAATACATTGTTTGTTATGTCATATCATAATTTAAATTTAATTTTTAGAATGTTGAAAATATGAAGTGATATGGAGTGATAAGTATAACATCAGTTATAATGGTATTTGCAGACAACGAGATGTACCTTGTTGTTAATGTAGGTACCACCCTTTTGATGGATTTAGTTTGCGCTTATAAGTACAGCTCTAGAGATGTAGGCTCAGCTTTGAATTTGTGTGAGTGCACACAGATAGTGTAGGTGTGTGTGTATGTGATGCAGTTTTCGTGAATAAACATATTATCTATCTATCTAGATGAGACATCGGCTTGAGGCACGGGAGGGCTCGCACCGGTTTCTACTGGTTTTAAAAAATTTGCCTCATCTCCCTGTTGCGCACTTTCAGCCTTCTCTTTCACCCTTTTGGTACGGCTAGCAGCTTGACGATTCACTGTTGTTGTACTAACATTAATAATCCTACTATGTTACTAATATTATAAATGTGAAAGTGAGTTTGTATATTTGTTTATTTGTTACCTCTTCACGCTTAAACTACTGAACCGATTTGGATGAAATTTGGTATGGATATAGTTTGAGAATTGGGTAAGGACATAGGGTACTCTTTATCCCAAATTTCCAAGGGGAGCGAAGCCCGCGGGTACAGCTAGTAAATAATATGGCAGGTGACGTTTCTTTTGCAATATCCCAGCATCAGTCCATCCCAATCTCATTCCATTATCCATAGACCTCCCTTTTTTCTTGCAATAGATTTTGTGCCTGGCGAAACCTATTCAAGCGGTTTTGGCGGGAGCGCCACATTACATCAACTTCTCCAAAGGACCTCTATGTGTTGCATTGCCTATGTATCCCCACGCAAGCCGCTCAAACGACCGGTGTGAAAAGACCCGTGATTTCAAAGGAGATAAAAAATATTATCGTGTTTGTTTTAATAATCAAGATTGTTCGCTTCTTTCTAAAAAACACTGATTTTATTTTTATGTTTTTTTTTTACTGACTCTTCTCTTGGTGCTCACTCACACAAATGCAAAGCTGAGGACTCCTCGAGGACTGTAGCTATTTAAATATAAATAAACTTTCCGGTCTAGTGCTATCCCAATTTGAAAAGAAATGGAGACATATTTAAAAAAATTGTCTCATACTACGCCCGATAACCCTGCAGACTATTTTATGAACTATTGTTTACAGCTAAAAGTACCCGTTTTTCACAAAAATGTTAAGAAAAGCTTTACTTCTCATTTTAAACTGTAAACAGTATGGCATTAAATAGTTTGAAGGAAATTTTAAATGACAAATCCGTTTCCATTCAAATAATTTGTTTCAAATGGGTACAGCACTGAACCCTAAAATTCCCCTAAATAAGTTCAGTAGGAATTCATTACGTTTAAACTTCTTTTTTTTTGTTTTGCAAGTGAGGAACGACAAGAAATGCCTCATTTACACAGTATTCGTTGCATACGGGCCGAAATGGCTTTGTCAGTTCTATGTCACAATAGTTCTTTGGTTTTACAACTCACCCACAACAATATTTTTTAACATTTTGGTCAGTTTAAAATGAAATTTTCACTGTTAATATCAACTACAAATTCAAATTAAGTATACTTACATTACATATACAAATTCAATACAAGACATCGAATTCTTCTTGACATTAATCAATTTGAATACCGGAGAAAATGAATTTTGTGGTGAAATCGATTCAGTATGCATTGTTGGGCAAATTTTTATTATCTGTTCGTTTTCGTATGTGTACGTGGCAAACACTTGTATAAGACTTTTCAAGCTGTCTTTAGGCACAGATGCCATCAACCGGTACCAACTGCTTTACGTGCTTTCCAAAGCACAGAGGACCTCATAATATTTAGTAACAGAACCACTATATGATGTGTAACGACGACACATCATCATCATCAAGTCTTTTAGTCTCCACTGCAGGAGCACGACCCTCTCTGTAGAGAGAGGCCTGCCAGAATTCTTGGCTGCCGTCTGTCTGTTTGTATATCTGTCATCAGGCTGTATCTCATGAACCATGATAGTTGAAATTTTCACAAATGAAGTAACTCTGTTGCCGCTATAACAAATAAAATAAATATTTAAGTGAAGCTTCCATACAAAAAAAGGTGAGTTTCTATAGATACGGTACTAATGGTACGGAACCCTTCGTGCGCAAGCCTTACTCACACTTGGCCAAGTTTTTTTTGTATTTTTGGAATTGACATACATAATATGATATTTGGTATTGTATAAAATAAATTGGCCAAGCGCGTGTCGGGCCACGCGCAGTGTAGGGTTCCGTAGTTGTAAATGCCAACTTTGACTTCATGCCACTAAAAACGTCTAAGTACCTATTGAATTTATATGTTGTCCTTTTCGAGTATATTTTGTAAGTTGATCGTCTATAACTTTTTAATTTGTTAACCCTACTTAGCTCTGATAGTTTTCCTTTAAACTACATTATATACACTATGGCTGTGATTTTTTTTACGTGTCCATATATAACCGTTTAGCAGATAGATGGGGGGGACACGTGACTTTAACAAAAAAAATCACTTTAAACCTTAATATTTCAGACACGGGATCCCTAAATCGAAAAATGGTGTTTCCAAGCTCACAATATTTTTGAAAGACCTATTCAACGATACTCCACACAATGTGTTTGTAGAGCAAAAAAAAATTCATTCCAATTTTTATTTTACGGCTTTTTCGCCATGATTAATATACATATCCATGCCAAATTACAGCTTTCTAGTACTTATAGTTTCTGAGTAGGACCGCGGACGGACAGACAGACAGCCGCACTCCGGGCTTCGAAGAGATGAAAAATAGTTTTTTTATAATTATTTCAACTTCATTATTCAATCAAAGGTCGGTGTAGGTCCTTTGATTGCATATAATTTATGTTTCCTCTCTCACTGTATGAAGGAAGTCAAAACTTTCGGATATCTTCAGTCAATGTGAAAATCCAATTTCGGAAGTTGAAACATTCTGAGACATTTTAAACGCGGAAACGGTTTTGATACTTAGGTACTTATACCAGAAAAAAATTGCAAAAAAAAACCCGAATGCTTGAAAAATTTTCTATCATAATGAATGAACTGGAATTATACAAAAGCCTAAGATGCAACCGGAACACACTTAAAAGAGCGAAATTATAATAAATGTTGTTTTTTTTAGCTGTTTTCATTCCATTAAAACATACATTATGTACATTAGTCATATAAAATATGTTAAAAAAAACCCTGTACGATCCATGAAGGTTGTGTTGGGTAGCTTTTGTATGTTCCATTCTCCTAATCCTGAAGTGATAAAAATAATTTGCAAAAAAATAAACAATTACCGTTATAAAATGTATGGAGCTGCAGATATTTTTATGATTTCAGAAATGGGAGAAACCGATAAATGGCACATCAAGCTACCCAATATTACCTTCGCGGATGAGACAGGGTTTTTAACTTATTGTATTTTTTTATATCATTTGCTTTGATACTAAGCCCGATAAGTATTGAATAAAAAAAACAGAAGACATCATTTGGCCCCAAAAATCTGCTACATTTTTTTATTTTATTTTGGTGCACGTGTCACGTTCACAAATAAGACTAATCTAACCACGTCTCTCAAGCCGTTTAGGCTGTAGAGCGTACTTTTTTATTTATTCACCTTCATCTGGCACAGATGGGTAAAAAAAAAAGTTAAATTCTCAACAACTGTCATTCTGCATAAATAAGTAAAACCGCAAAGGATCAAAGAGTTAGGTCGCGTTATACTGCGAAAACGAACAGAAAGATGGCTGATAGCAAGAAATGTTCCATTTATTTGACCCGTTTAGTGAAACGAGGACTCTTTACGGAGATTTGTAGTTATGTTTTTTGTGTTTACATTTTTACCTTTGCGTTTGTTTTTTCCCGACTACGCCAGAGCCAAAAGGAAGGGAAGGTAATGATTATAGCAGTCTATTTATATGTCGCAGGTATCTGGTTATACAAGCCAGCTAACTGGACGCCTAGGCCGTTTCTTGATTCCTCTCTTTCTGAATTCCGGATGGCTGTGACTACAACTTTGAAAGGGTAAAATCCACGCCGCCTGGTAACTGAGTTTTAAACGGGCTACTTAGGGTTCTTACAGACGACAGTGACAATCGCTGAAAATCGGGAATTGTCGCCGACCATCGCGCGGCTTTTTGGCAGTTTGTGATAGATTGGTTATGTGTCACGCGACCGGTTGAGACCGACGTAACCGCCGCGCGACACAGGTCAGTGACAGTCACCAACGGTCGCCGACCGTCGCCGACAGGTGTCGCGCGCATACCATCGCTTTACTGAAAGACCGCTACGAGCGAGCCTGGTCGACGACAGTCATAGACATTCGACGAGCAATGCGCGATAATCGGCGACCGCGCAACGATTTGCGACAACAGGAGTGTCATTTTTGAAATCGACAGTCACTTTACGAATAATTTGCGTGCGTTTTCAAACGGGCGTATTTTAGATTGATCGTATGCGAAAGATTTGCACAAGTGATCTTGACCATTCCTTATTTGATATTTGCAGCGTAAAAAATTCAAATAAACCTTGGGTGTTTTTATCATGGATAAATCCGTTCTGTTTCACGCTGCTTTACAAATTGTTGAAGTTTTCTGCGTAATACAATAAATTTTTACCTGACACGACGGTTTTAAAAATACGATCAAATGGTATTTTACTTACTAATGGAAAAATACAAATTTCGAGTTTGTCGCTGACTCCATAGTTGAAAAATAGTACTCCAGTAATAGTCAGACACACGGAGATTAAGGCTCCTCCTTGCGCTAACGACCTTGAAAACACAAAAAAAAATAATTTCTCTTTCTGTAAGTGAGATTATTAGAAACCCTCGTACAACTTTTTAGCTAGTATCCTGAAGTTTCATTAGAACCTCAAAAGTCATTGAAATACTATCCGGTTTAGAAACCTTTACAAAAAGAGTCAAAAATGGCCGTTTTTAGTATTTTTTGCAAAGGAAAATTCAGAGTATTTTATTTCAATGATTTTCGAGGTTCTAATGAAACTTAAGGATACTAGCTAAAAAGTTGTACGAGGGTTTCTGATAATCTCACTTACAGAAAGAGAAATTAATTTTTTTGTGTTTTCAAGGTCGTTAGCGCGGGGAGGACCCTTAAAGCGCGACTCAGGTCGCCGACTGTTGCCCACCAGGGTCACGAACTGTCGCTGGCACGCTGTCGCTTGTTCATCTGACTCCTAAAGGGAAGGTTTTTTTTACTAGCCATATATTTCCAACTGCTACTCAAAGTCCTCCCTTCTTTCTTTTCTTCTAAAGGGAACGTAAAGGAAAATAAACAAAATCACATTACTGCTTTTTTTATTATTTCCTTATTTTATTAATTGACTTCAAAAAAGAGGAGGTTATCAATTCGATTGTATGTTTTTTTTTATGTATGTGACGCGACATCTTCGTCTACCGTGGACCGATTTTGATTTTTTATTTGTTTGAAAGCCCTTACTCCCAAGTTGGTCCCATATTAATTTGATGGAGATGACTGACTTTGGACATATGGAAGAAACTCCTGAAATACATAAATTAAAGTCGGCTGTTTTTTTTTTGTTAAAAAATTAATTATTCTATTGACCGTTCGAAAGCTAGCGTATTTTTTTAACCTGTAAAATCGTTTCGTCTTTGACTTTGTTAGTACCTATTAAGAAAATGTATTTTCATTATTGGCAATTCAATTACCTTCATTAAAAAACAATAAAACTGCTCCAATGTAAACATTTTGTAGTTTTGATTCGGAAACATAAAATGTTCTTATCCTTTAGTAAGTTCAATTTTATTTATTTAATTACTAAAAACTAAAATCGACAAATTCTTGTTACAATTTAAGCGCAAGTTCAGTAACAGTTCATCAATCCAAAAATACATACAAGTTAAAAAGTATCTCTTCATATCAGCGCGTTTTCGATTGCTTGCAACAAAACTGAAGCCTCGCGACTGCCAGCGGCGCCAAGCGGCCTTGTTTTATTCAAGCTATTCTTTGCATTTGTTAGATAGAAATAAAGGTGACTATGGTTTGGCCGTAATGTAGGCTGCCCGGCTCTGCCGCTCCGGTTTCAGTTAGGCCTTACACAAGGTTAGCTCTCTTTGTTACTTGGTGCTAGAGTCTATCCCAAGTTTTTGGGGTTGGAATTAAAAGTGGAGAACCTATTCTCTAGTTTTAATAGCTTTGTCATACTGTTCTACCAGGTAGCATCTCAGGTGGACGATCCGGGCCTCTTTTTCGTTCAGGCAGGCACCAACTTACTACGAGTTACGTCGTACTTTCGGTAACTTTTTCCGTAAGGGGAGCGAGTTTGATTTTGATATTGGAAATGTCTTTTCGTTCGCTCCAGTGTAGGCTCCGATTTCTCGAAAACGTACGATCTCGGAGAATTGTGAAGGTGATACTCAAATAGGCTCAAAAACTGCGATTTTAACGAGAGTTGTAAGGTGCAAAAAGTCAAAAATTTTAGAAAATCAAAAACTAAAACTTTGTGGCTGAAATAGTGGGAAAAGTAACAATTCCTTCCGAATGTTTGGTTTTGGAACTTAATAATTTGGAAATGTGGAATAATATCAAAAATGTGAGAAAAAAAACGACGGGTTGCACTCTGGGAGTGCCGGCAGAAGTGAAAACTTGAATATTAACGTTGTGCATTTTTGATATTTTGGAATGGTTAGGAAATAATTTTGCACGAATTGCTTTAATTATCAGTATAAAATATTTCAAATTTTTTCTGAACCACAGTCTGTCACAAATGTCACAAGCATGACCAAATTCATTTTCAACAAAATCATTTTCAAATACACAGCAGTATGGCCACTACACAGACGGTCGAGCCATCAGCTGTCACCATCCATGGATGCGCATAGCACGCTGTAACATAAACACACACGAACATTCGCGCAAGCGCCCAGCGCCGTCTTACGAATTTTCGATCAGGCCACGTGTCCTGACGCGAGTTTAATATTTTTTACCCATTCCAAAAAAAGTGCACAACGCCGCTAAAGAAGTTTTCACTTCAAAAATGCTCTGGACAATTTAGTTAGCTACAATTTGAGCCTAAAACAAAGACGGGTCGGGATCGGGTTAAGGGTTTGCCCTGTAGCCTAACCTTTTTGAAAAAGTCAAAAAGTCAGAACGACATTTCACATTCAACGTTGTAGTTTTATTTTGTAACCTTTACCATATCCCGACTTTCGCGTCGCTCAGCGACAATATTCTTTCGGATTCTGTAGATTCTTTTCCAATGTGCTCGATAGTTCAAAGGGCAAAGGCCTGCTCTTGTAAATCTCAGCTATCTACTACTTTCCAAGAATTGCTAATTTAAGAGCGAGCGAGCGAAGAAAGCGAGCGACTCAAGCTTAGGGCAAAAGTAACACAGACACAAAAACCACTTTGCCGTGGAGTGTAGGTAAGGCTCGTTAGGTTTCCTGTGACCAAGACATGAGCGAGCGACTCAAACTGTTTTTGTCGTCGTTTCAATGTTCGCAAGTTCGGCGCAGTAAGTTGTCAAAAGTACACAAAAGCTCGTACGACTGTTAATGGGGCTATGTAGTAAAGTGTAATATATATACAATTTGAAAAGCAATAAATGAATTGAATTGAATTAAATTGAAGAAAAAAGATTTGGTTCAATTATTTTAATTGATGTTTTACTTTTTATTAGATATCGTCCTTTTTGCTTTGGTATTTTTACTCCAAAATGTTCAAATACCAGCACAGACAAACATTTATCCAAAGGACGATAAACCAAAAAGTGTCCAAAAGATGTACATAGAAGACATCACAGATCCTATACCTCCGCTAGAGACTATTACAAACTGCAATAGATGTCCGAGGTAAATGTTTAACTTTCTTACTTTGTCCAACGGTTAATCCCGACGAAAAATCATCATTGCCCTGTCAAAAACTGTCAAAAAAGCTGGCAGCATTGCCATTCAGCGTGGCAATACTGCCAGCTTTTTTGACAGTTTTCGACATGGCAATGATGATTTTTTGTGAGTTTTTTTTATTTATTTTAACGTTCATGTTATTTAATTAAGATTTAAATTTAGTTTTCAATTTAAATTTAGGTATACTTTTATTTTTTACTAGCTGAAGCCCGCGACTTCGTTCGCGTGGACTTCGTATCTGGAAAATGCTCATCAGCCTGAACAACTTTTACTAAGGCGGCATTTTTATATCTCTTATAGTTTAGCTGGACCATTATGGTTCTGCATCAGGCGTTCCATTTTCCAAAATTATTTATACCCTATATGTTGCCTAGGCTTAATAGCTATATAACAAAAAAAGTTTCATTCGAATCCGTCCAGTATTTCCGGAGATTAGCGTGTACAAACAGACAAACAGACATACAGACAAACAGACAAACAGACAAACAGACAAACAGACAAACAGACAAACAGACAAACAGACAGACATTTTTTTAAATTCTTACTCTATTACTACGTCTCCATCGCCCCCAATAATTTTTTTTGAAATATATTTAATGTACAGACACACTTTTTTACTGTTTTATTATATGTATAGATTTATCGCGCTAGATCGGTAATTTTGGAAATCTTTGGGAGAGCCTATGTCTAGCAATGGACGTTATGCGGCTGAAATGATGATAATATTTTTATATTTAGTTTTTAGTTTAAGGGTCCTCCCCGCGCTAACGACCTTGAAAACACAAAAAAATTAATTTCTCTTTCTGTAAGTGAGATTATCAGAAACCCTCGTACAACTTTTTAGCTAGTATCCTTAAGTTTCATTAGAACCTCGAAAATCATTAAAATAAAATACCCTGAATTTTCCTTTGCAAAAAATACTAAAAACGGTCATTTTTGACTCTATTTGTAAAGGTTTCTAAACCGGATAGTATTTCAATGACTTTCGAGGTTCCAATGAAACTTCAGGATACTAGCTAAAAAGTTGTACGAGGGTTTCTAATAATCTCACTTACAGAAAGAGAAATTAATTTTTTTGTGTTTTCAAGGTCGCTAGCGCAAGGAGGAGCCTTAATTGTCATTTATGATATGCTCGGTTCTTAGAATTTATGTGTAATATGTGTTTTTTTAGTGGCCAACATTGCCATGACCAACGGCTTAACGTGCCTTCCAAACAAGCTCAAGATTTTTTAAGCCACTTGTCACCCATTCAAATACGGACCACTCCCGGTGTCGCTTAACTTGCGAAAGCGCTAGTAATGCATAGGTACAAGCGCTCCCGAGTTCCTCATAATAATATGATGATAAATACATTTTGAAAACCACTTTTAGTTTAAACTTTCCAAGGCCCATAGATAAGAACTTTATTTCTTAGACTCCACTGTCCGTCCGTCTGTCTGTCCGCCTGCCACAGGGCTCTATTTCTTGAACCGTATTAGGTAGACCCGAAATTGTCACCGCTTATGTATTACTGTGGGTGGTTTGAAATTAAGATAAAGTTAAAAGTTAAAGAGGGTTATCATACAAGAAACGTGTTTCTTCAGCGTTTTAAGTCGAGCTTTAAAATATACATTATTAAGTGTTAGTTCCACTGAAGCGGAGCAGAGCGGAGAGGAGAGAAATTGACCAATCACAATGTTCGAAATCTCCGCTCCGCTGTTTGAATTGAAGCGGAGCGGAGATTTCGAGCATTATGACTGGTCAATTTCTCTCCTTTCCGCTCTGCTCCGCTTCAGTGGAACTAAATCGAAATCGAAATCTCCGCTCCGCTTCAATTCAAACAGCGGAGCGGAGATTTCGAACATTGTGATTGGTCAATTTCTCTCCTCTCCGCTCTGCTCCGCTTCATTGGAAACGCAGCCTAAAGGGTCAATTCAGACAGATGCGTAGCGAAGAGGATTTTTATGACACTCCAAAATAAACTTAAGCTATTTACATAAAGTACATTTTATCATGTTTAAACGTTTATAGACTTTACTCTATGGTAATACAGTAATCTTTTCAAAAGGCATAACGAATGGAAAAATATTTTTCATCCATCGATTAGACAGTCTTTCCCACAGTGGGCGATAACGCCCCCTTGTGGGCGCTGCAGGTCTCAAGGGGGGCGGTAAGAGACCCAGAAAGAAAATGTTTTTATTTTTTTGCTATGAGCTTTATTTAACTAGGAGGCCTCTTAAACAACGACTGCAAGAGCTCTCGACTCTCAACAACAACTTGTGAACATCAACTAATATGAATTAAAAGATTGCCAAGTTTTTGTTAAATAACCCGAATTGTGCATTCCTGTATCAGTTGGCTGGTTCATTGAATACTTGTTCGGACTTGTTGAGTACGATTGAGCGTCGAATGAGATAAACGAGTTTATGCATGTTTGTTTTATTCCTGTCGGTGCGTGCTGCTTAAGCATTCCTATATAAACAATGTAATATTTATTTTATTTTCATTTGTGGTTTCGCGCGCAATAGATGAGCAGTACTTACGCCTCCTCTACACTACTCGCGAAGTTGAACGTATTTCTCAAAGCAAAACAATGTCGGAAGTAAAAAAGAAGAGACGGCAATACTGTGCGGAATATATTAAATTCGGATTTATTGAAAATCCCACAAACCCATCGTTGCCTTTGTGTCTACTATGTCTAAAAACATTTTCGAATGAAGCAATGAAGCCTTCAAGGCTGCAAGATCATTTGAATAAAATGCATCCAGATAAGAAAGACAAGAATGTAGCATATTTTCAAGACCTAGAGAAGAAGCATAATACTCAGCCAAGTGTAGCAAAACTATTTTCGGCGGCTGCTAAGCAAGATGACGACGGACTTCGAGCTTCGTACAATATCTCTTTGTTAATTGCTCAAAAAGGCAAACCACATAACATCGGAGAAGAGTTAATATTGCCAGCAATAAATGAAGTAATAACCGAACCCGATATTATCCGAAAAATTCCTTTTAGTAATAATTCTGTGCAAAGACGAATTGATGAAATGGCTAAAAACATTGAAGAATCATTGTGCGATCACCTGAGGACAAGTCAATTCTCAATTCAGCTCGATGAGTCCACTTTACCAACTAATGAAGCATTGTTGTTGTCTTACGTGAGGTTTATTAAAGATGAGAAAATATGTGAAGAACTATTATTTGCTAGAAATTTAGAGATCGATACAAAAGGGGAAACCATATTCAATACATTGGAAAAGTTTTGCGATGATAAAAGAGATTCCTTTGTAAAATATTATTTCAGTTGCTACAGATGGCGCTCCGGCTATGACAGGGTGCCATAAAGGCTTCATAGCGTACTTAAAAAATAAAATTCCAGATGTCCTTGGTGTACATTGCGTTTCTCATAGACAACATTTAGTTGCTAGAAACTTAAGTGAAAAACTATTTCAATCACTGCAATATGTTATCAAAGCAGTCAATAAAATCCGCAACAGCTCTTTGAATGATAGACTATTTCATCAGCTTTGTGTTACTAATGACGAGGATTTCAACCGTTTGTTGTTTCATACTGAAGTTCGTTGGCTATCAAGAGGCAATTGTCTGACTCGATTTTACAACCTGTTTGAGTCTGTTATAGAGTTCTTGGAAACTAAAGATACAGAATTGCACGACAAGCTCATAACATCAAAGAATGATATAGCTTACATGACAGACCTGTATAAATTGTTCAACGACATGAATCTCCAACTGCAAGGCGATAAACTAAATTTAATTAAAACAAAAAACGTCGTTGCTGCTTTCGCAGCCAAACTGCTTCTACACAAAAAGAATCTGGGCAGACGTGAGTTTCAGAATTTTCCAAATTTATCAGTATCATGCAGTAACGACGAATTGTTTGCCTACTGCCAACATTTGGAAAACCTCCACATTGACTTCACCGAACGATACCAGGACATTTTGAACTTGGAAATACCAGACTGGGTGTTGGATCCGTTTTCAAATGTCAACACAGCAATGTCACCTCAGCTGGAAGAAGAACTTATAGAATTGACAACAAACGAGGAAATAAAAATCAAGTTCAAAAATGGTTACCAAGAATTTTGGCTACAAAAACCGATCCCGCAATTGTACCCTGGATTGTGGTCAATCGTTCAACGATTCTTGATAGCATTCCCATCGTCATATTTGTGTGAACGTGGATTTAGTGCTGTGACAACACTGCTTACTAAAAAGAGAAATCGTTTGCTTGTTACCGAACGTGGCGACTTGCGACTGTTCTTGAGTAAATTGGAACCTGATATCAACAAACTTATTAAACAGCATCAGATTCATCCTTCACATTAGTTTTTATATAAGAATTGATTATTTTAGTTATATTTTTAATAAAAGATACTCTGTTTTAATACTATAAAGTTGCGTTTCAATAATCATTCTTATTGGCAGGTGGAGCCCGTAAGAGTTAACTTGAGACCTAAGCGCCGTTGTATGTTACCTACTGCGCTCAGGTTTCAAGTTGCGGGTTATAGTAAAAGTTTCGTTTAGAATTCTCCGTTAATATACATATATAGGTCACAATAATTAATTAATTTAATTTGAAGTTATAGTGGTTTTTAAATAGGTGAAAAAATGGGGGCGCTAAAAAAATATTAATTCTCAAAGTGGACAGTAGACAAAATAAGTTTGGGAACCACTGGGTTAGATTATAAAAAATATTGTGCACGTATTTTTAGGGTTCCGTAGCCAAATGGCAAAAACGGAACCCTTATAGATTCGTCATGTCTGTCTGTCTGTCTGTCCGTCCGTATGTCACAGACACTTTTTTCAGAAACTTTAAGACCTATACTGTTGAAACTTGGTAAGTAGATGTATTATGTGAACCGCATTAAGGTTTTGACACAAAAATAGAAAAAAAACTAAATTTTTGGGGTTCCCCATACTTAGAACTGAAACTCAAAAATTTATTTTTCATCAAACCCATACGTGTGGGGTATCTATGGATAGGTCTTCAAAAATGATATTGAGGTTTCTAATATCATTTTTTTCTAAACCGAATACTTTGCGCGGGAGACACTTCCAAAGTGGAAAAAAGTGTGTCCCCCCCCCCCGTAACTTCTAAAATAAGCGAATTAAAAAACTAAAAAAAATACATGATGTTCATTACCATAAAAACTACCAGCGAAAATTGGTTTGAACGATATCTAGTAAGTAGTTTTTTTTAATACGTCATAAATCATAAACGGCAATTTACCTTTCATTCAATCAACTCAAATATAAAAATTTAAAAAAACATACTACAAGACTTTTATATTATGTTATTGGCTACTACGGAACCCTTCATGGGCGAGTCCGACTCGCACTTGGCCGCTTATTTCTTTTCTCTGAGTACGATTTTTACTAAAGTGACGTCACAAGCCCCTACTCCGGAACTTAGACGCTCCGTATCTTTGTGAATTTTACTTTTTTGGTAAACTGAAAAATACGGGTCCATTATTTTTGGATAATCTAAAAGACTAGCTTTACCTGGATAACATTTTACCGTAGTCTGGGTTCAGTTTTTACCAGACTGCGGCAGAAAGAGGGTTTTTTTCGAGTGTGTGCATGTAGTATGCATGTTTTTCCAGTGTATGCATGTATATTCGTATGTATTTATGTTTTTATCTGTTTCAGTTGGATTGTATAATCGTTGTATGACAAAACCTTGTTCGGCATTACAGCTCGGTTTTGTAAGACAGCTGAATATTGTTCAGCTGGATTGTGTTTATCTTTATGTTTCGACGACCTCCGTGATGTAGCGGTCAACATGCTAGTCCGCCACCCAGAGGTCCCGGGTTCGATCCCCGGTCAGGGCACGGAGAACGCTTTTATTGTTAAGTGCCCAATTTTGGATTAATAAAGATTATAAATAAAAAAATGTAATCTTGTTCTTCTCTTTCAGAATTTACATCCCCGTATGTGGGTCAAATCACAGAACATACAACAACATATGTAGGCTCAACTGCAGAAACGTAGGTCTGGATCGCCGTCATAAAATTAGGGTGTTGCATGTAGGGCTTTGTGTTAATTTCATGGATTATTTCGATTTCGAATTTTCATATGTTGGTATATAGATAAACTTTAAAATAAAAAAGGTATGTTTTTAAAATTAAATATATCTTTTTGACCTATCATACTAAAAAGTAGCCTCTCAAATTTGCTGTGCCCTAACAAACCTTACATGGCGTATCTTGTCCTATTATAATATAATGTAACATCTCGTAAAACACTGATTTGCAATAAATTCTGATTCTGATTCTGAAAAGTTCTATTTATTTCTATCATCCTCACCTTAACGAAATCTGCAGCATACAAAGTTTGTTCTTGTTTTTCGTGTGTGAAAGTGGTATCTACGGTGGTTAAGCTGCCTAAAGGCATCTGACGTAGTTTTACGACTACTACCAAACAATGATGGTAGCCGGAGCTATTGGCTTTACGTGTGAAGACACGTAAAGCGAATAGCAATAAAATAGCAATCTTCTTTTCGTGTGTATTAGTGACTAACACTAGTGTCAGATTTTTTAAACCGCCTTAAAGGCCTCTGACATGGTTTTAGGTAACGACCAATGTCAAAGACAGTGACCGGGACCGACGGCTTAACGTGCCCTCCGAAGCACGGATCATTTTACTTATCGGACAATCAGGTGATCAGCCTACAATGTCCTAACCAAACTAGGACAACAACACATAGTCGTTGCCCCCGCCGGGAATCGAACCCGCGACCTCCGGGTATGAGCCGAGCGCTCTAACCACTACACCACGGAGGCAGTTTATAAAATAGCAATAAAAGCAAAGCACGGAGAACCTCTATAATTTTTTATGCTGGTTATTCATCCAATTGCGGATCATATGCGGGTCGCATCTGGAATTGCAGTGCCGAGATTGGTGACGTATACGAAGAAAAGCCTGTAAGAATTTATTTAGCGCCTGGCGGGCTACTAAATAAAACTTTAGTCGTACAATTGTGACGTCCTATTTCTGTGTCAAACCAAACTAGACTTTATCATAATACGTTAGTGCTCAATGTTGCTTGACACTGATACGCGGATACGCAGAAACGTCCTCTTGCGTACCGCTTTTGGTGTAACCCCTTTGAGAGGCTGCTCTTACTTGCGACGTCTGTGTTTGTTCTTTCATGCTGGCCTCGGTGACAAGCAAAAACTTAGAATGTACCTAAGGCCATACCTCAATTTTCTGGGGTCCAGAGCTGCCCTTATTTGAAATAAATTATTTAAAAGGAAACGGAGATATTATTTAAAATTGTGTCTTGACCAAGCTCTAGATATCCCTTCAAAGTATTTTTAGACTACTGTCACAGGTATGGCACTTCATACAAACGGAGCAGCATATATACCTAGTACTACTACAAACGAAACAATCCGTCCGTGCACACGTCAAATGTGTGAGTTAAACAATCAGGGTCGCCACCACAGAATTTGTTGCTTTGCTTACCTGTTTTCATCACTCGGAAATCTATAAAATTTTCGTTATTATTGTTTTCCATGGATAAACATTATAATTCAATAATACTAAGTGACTCGCGTAATATCAACATGCGACTACCAATAACCCTGTTTAACTGGCGCTTACACCTCACAATAACGGGGGAAGGGTTGCGTGGACACCAGATTGCGGAGGACGGTGCGAGTTTCCGTTCTGTATGTAATACTATTATTAATTCTGTGCTACTGTTTATAGTTTATAGTGATAACATGAAGCTTTTCTATGCACAAAGCCAAAAGTAGCACTTTTTCGCAATTGGCGTAGAAAAGCTTCACGTTCTCACTTTAAACTGTAAACAGTTGTTCATAAAATAGTTTGAAGGTTTGGTGAAGAGAAATTTTTTAAATGATATCACCGATTTCTTACAAATGATTTATTTCAAATGGGAGCAGCACTGGACCACGGAAAATTCAGAAAGCCCCATCAACTGCGTTTCCCCTGAGGAGTAGAGGAGCTTAGCGGTGCAAGAATTGACCAATCACAATGCTCAAAATCTCCGCTCCGCTTCAACGTGAACAGCGGAGCGGAGATTTCGAGCGTTGTGATTAGTCAATTCATTCTCCTCTTCGCTCTGCTCCGCTTCAGTGGAAACGCAGCCAAACAGCTGCTTCTATTTCCTCGCAGATAGAGGGTATGAGCGGCAATACAAATTATTTTGAACGGCGATGTGGATAGCAACCCATCATTATTTTGATTTCTCTTTCCTCGTTCTCTTCCATCATCACGCTAAAAGTGGCCTTTAAGTCTTGCAGGCCTGGGTTTTGTCTGCCCTATTTAGGGATAAAAACGTGGCAATGTATAGTTTATAATTATTTGAGACGGTCCACTCTAGGCCCAATCATACGAATGTAATGTTTGTAAGATGCTATTACAACATATTCGGTTTTTATGGTTCCGTAGCCAAATGGCAAAAACGGAACCCTTATAGATTCGTCATGTCTGTCTGTCTGTCCGTCCGTATGCCACAGCCACTTTTTTCCGAAACTATAAGAACTATACTGTTGAAACTTGGTAAGTAGATTTTCACACAAAAATAGAAAAAAAAAACATAATTTTTGGGGGTTCCCTACATAAAACTGAAATTTAAAAAAATATATTTTTCATCAAACCCATACGTGTGGGGTATCTATGAATAGGTCTTCAAAAACGATATTAAGGTTTCTAATATCATTTTTTCTAAACTGAATAGTTTGCGCGGGAGACACTTCCAAAGTGGAAATATGTGTGTCCGTCCCCCCCCCCCCCCCCCCCCGTCCCCCCTGTAACTTCTAAAATAAGACAATGATAAAACTAAAAAAAATATATGATGTTCATCACCATGCAAACTACCAGAAAAATTAGTTTGAGCGAGATCTAGTAAGTAGTTTTTTTTAATACGTCATAAATCATAAATCCCAAATTACCTTTCATTCAATCAACTCCAATAGAAAAATAAAAAAAAACATACTACAAGACTTGTATTATGTTACTTGCTACTAAGGAATCCTTCATGGGCTAATCCGACTCGCACTTGGCCACTTATTTAATCTCCACTGCAGAAGCATAAACGACCAATTCTATCCTACTGGAGCCATACTTGGCTTGACCAGCCAAAGAATTTTAGAACCTAATTCTACCTGTTTTCTTCTCCTTTCCTCTTCTGGGTCTGCTGGAAGAGATTTCTTATGAAATAAGCGATACTTATGTACTCAATGTTCTTACTTTGTTTGTGTTTATATTTTGTCTACATGAATTTTGTAAATAAATAAATTTGGTCTACACTCTCCTCGCTGCTAGATGGGTTAAGGTTAAGTTGAAGTTTCAAGGCGATTATAGACTCCCAAAGCCTTCCTCACACCCCACTAGGAAACACTGATCAAATAATACACGGGCACAGGTATGGCACTTCATAGAAACGGAGCAGCATACGAGTATGTACCTAGTACTACTACAAACGAAACAACACATCCGTGCACTCGTCAAATGTGTGAGTTAAACAATCAGGGTTGCCGCCACAAAATTTGTTGCTTTGCTTACAATACAATACAATACAAATACTCTTTTTTGCTCCATAAATAAAAGGAAATACAAAACAGAAAAAAATGAATAAGACAGAATTATGATACAAAGGCGGACTTATCGCATAGCAATCTCTTCCAGTCAACCTTTGGGTAGTGGAGCTCCGTATGATTTATAGAATTACCCTTGAACGATCTAATCGTACATAGAAATCACTGTTTACCGTTCATCTGTACAAAGAATTTTTTTTACGCCGCTACCTTTTCTTACCGACAGCTCGGTTCGCCGAAGAATTTTTAAAAGAAAAAATGCTTCACCGGTACGACTATCTGCAGATAAGTCGATTCGCCAAAAACTCCATTGGGCGAATTTGTATTTCGTCGAAGATCGCATTGCAGAAAGCATTTTAATATACTTAGATACTGACAATGACCCAAGGCCAGCTCCATTAGCAGCTGTAGGCATCAACCAAAGAAAACAAAAAATAAGGTTAAAGAGCTAAAACCCGACTGCTACTCATAACGCTTTCAAAAATGTGAAACAAGAAAATACTCTCATCTGAAGTTATTATGTATAAACTACATACATACATACTATCACGTCTTTATCCCTAATGGGGCAGACAGAGCATTTTGAGTATTGCGGCTCTAAGCTCCAAGAATTAAAAGGCCACTTTCAGCTTGATCTAGGCAAGAAGGTGGATGAAGGAATCAAAATAGTGATGGGTTGCTAGCCGCATCGCATATATATATATACACACAGATACTTACACTACATACATACATATGAATTGATAGACATATATACACATAATGTATATCATAATAATAATTAAATATGAGCATAATGCGAAAGAATCCACAGAATAAATCATAAACTAGATAGATAGTGAGCTTTTAACTGCGTTTTAAAACTGCACAAAGTTTTAGCGCTACGGATATTATAAGGCAGAGAGTTCCACAGACGAACAGCTTGAACGGAGAAGGACTTAGAGTAGTATGTGGAAGAGTGGTGGGAGACTTGAAGGCGGAGATTGTAGAAGCTGCGTAAGTTACGATTGGAGACATCAGTTAAAAACATGAATCGCTCTTTTGGGAGAAGAAGGTATGAATAGTATGGAGTATAAAAGGGAGAGGATGTGATAATTACGACGAAATCTAATAGGGAGCCACTTGAGTTGTGCGATATGAACCTGATGCAGAAATTTTGAAGACGCTCAAGCTTAATTGCTCTTCAGTGAGGTCTAAGTAGCAGGGCTTACCTGTTTCATCACTCGGAAATAATAAATTGATAATATGCGCAGTTTCTCAACATTATGATTAAATAATCCTAAGTAACTCGCGTAATGTCAACGTGCGACTGGCAAGAACCCTGTTTTACAGGCACTTACACAGCCCAATAACGGGGGAGGGGTTGCGGGGACGCCAGATTGCGTGGGACTGTGCGAGTTTCCGTTCTGTATGTAATACAATTATTAATTCTGTGACACGGGCGTAGGTCGCTTCAGAAGCGCACTCCATTTATTGTTGCCTTTACTTGAGCTTCTATTGAATATGGTTTTTTTCTGGCCAGCTATATTAATGAGGAGTAGGTTTTACGACATGGCCATTTGAGGAGTTAGAACTATTCGCCGTAAGCTTCCATGTTTTAATGAGTGAATTTGAATCTTTACCGCATAGCCCAACGCGCACCTAAATTTGGTTAGTTTATTTAAGTATATTTTAAAATAAATTGTTAAATCGTGTTTGTAATATATCAAATATTTCTTGCTTTCTTTCTTTAAAAGCGCCGATGCCAGAATTTTCTTAGCGATAAGGCTACCATTTTCGCATATTCTTGTTTATGTATAGTAATTATTTGTATTAATAAAATGGTTTTTTTACCGACCTCTAAAAGAGGAGGAGGTTATCAATTAATCGCGATCTTTTAAAATTTTTGTATGCTCACCGATCATTCGAAGACACCTTAGCCGATTTGGAAAATTCTTTTTATTTTGGAAGTGTATACTTGTCAGGAGGTCAAATAGAAATTTTATCAAAATCGGTTTTGTAGTTTGGGGTGTAGGATTTTTAGTTTTGAAGAATTAGCTTATTTATTTTCGTATTTCTATATGTACCTTTATCATGTGAAGAGTTGTTCTAGATGTATATTCAATTAAGGATGAGTCTTGCCTAATTATTTATTTCACAAATTTAAAAGGTCATGTTAGTAATCATAATAAAGTAAGTACTTAATGTTTTTACGATGGGTAAGTCGCATTTTGTATCACGTGAAATAATGAACTGATTTTAAAGTCGTAAAAAATCACGTTTGAAAAAACATGTTTACCTATTTAGGAACTTGACTATTTAAGGAAAGAAGTTTGAGCCACATGCCATTGCTGTGAGTATTACTATTGGAACATCTTGTTACAAAATAGCACAATAATGAACAAACATTGTAAGTTTTTAAAAATATTTTTGTGATTTGTGTAGATAGTGTATGTATAAGTATATAGTGTATTTTAAGTACATCTTCAAGCACCCATTGCAATTAGATTATTTTTTTCTGATTTCCTACAGGTTGACTGGTAGAGAATGCATTAGCATTAAGTTCACCTTTTGTACCATTGTGGTCAATATTTATTTAAAACCCCCGCTAGATCCCATTGTTGGGCAAAGGCCTCCCTCTCGGCTCTCCATTTCTCTCTGTCTTGCGCTTTGTGGTTAATAAAGATTTTAATAATAAATAAATAATTAATAATAATAAAGAAATAATAATAATAGCAAAGTAAAATTGTTGTGAGAGATTTTAGGTAGATGTCCGTATCAAAAAATCGAAACCAAAAAATGGCAAAGATAGGTACGACGCATTTAAATTTCGCATAACGTCACGGCTGGGTACGATTTTTACTTAGCGGTGACGTCGCAAGCCGACTCCAGAACTTTGACACACCGTATGTTTGTAAATTTGTACTTTTTTGGTAAACTGAAAATATAGGTCTATTATTTTTGGATAATCTAAAAGACGGACTAATTACAATCATACCTTTCGGACCCTGTCGTCACCCCTATTGAAATCCAAAACTTTTAATTGTGACATAAAAATGGCGAGCTGCATCATAATTTCTCAGTTAGTCTATTGAGATCACAATCATCAAATTTTACCCATTTTCCGGTCGATATTTTTTTTTGCAAATGGAAATCGGATGACTCAAGTAATCAAACGACTCAACTCAATCGAGCTTCGGCTTCTCTGCTTTGGCCTCACAGTAAAAAATTACTTACTTTTTGAATATGTAAATATATTTTTTTAAATAATTTGTTGGATTGCAGCTTCTTATCTTTATTATAAAAACCGTAGATAATGTGCATATAAAATATTAAAAAGACTTAGCATGGACTCGCCATAACCAAATTACATCGCTGCACTTAATAGACCAGATAAATAGGTCTATGCTAAGTTCAAATAGAAACGTTAACTTAAACCAATAAACCTTTTCATTTTCAGGTTTGATTTTCCTGCTAACGCTACTTACAATACACCTTTCAAGAGGTTTCTGGGGCTTGGATACCCTATCCAGAAGGTTTCTATGGGCAAAACAGTGGAGATATCTCCACAACCTGCCTCCGTTGAACTCTAAGAAGATCGCCTGCAATAGGTGTCCTGACGTCTACCTACCCGTGTGCACAAACATGAATGAGACCTTCATGAACCTTTGTCTTTTTAATTGCCTTAATCTGCGTGACAAAGTTGTTAGGCGAGGAGTCTGCATATATTATTGAAGCCGAAACCCGCGACATCGTTCGCGTGAACTTTAAGACTCCGGAAACTGCTCATCAGGCTGAAAACTTTTGCTAAGGCGTAATTTTTATGTTTCCTGTAGTTTAGATAAGGTGTTCCATTTCAAAATCAATTATACCCTATGCTTAAACTTAACAGCTTAACAAAAAAGTTTCATTTGAATCCACCCAGTCTTTTCGGAGATCAATGTGTACAAACAAACAAACATACAGACATTTTATTTAAATTCTTACTTTATTACTATGTCGCCGTCGCCCCAAATATACATTGTCCTTTTTTATTAAGTACAAATATTTTAAGGGGTGATTCAGTCCATCATATGGAACAACTTTCCCAAATAAATGTATATCGAAATACAAAAAGAAAATTTTCATTTTTCATACTAATGATATCACGTGACTACTTCGATTTGTATGAAAACCGAAAAAATATTTTTCGTATTTCGATATACATTTATTGGGAAAAGTTGTTCAAAATGATGGACTGAATCACCCCTTAAAATATTTGTACTTAATAAAAAAGGATATTGTATATATATTTGAAAATATATTTAATGTACACACATTTTTTAATGTTTTATTAAAGGTATAGATATAGATTAATATTATATGATAAGTGGTATTAGTCGTAGACTTTAGTCTTGAGACACTGAGGTATTTTGGACGAGAAGACACTATGTAACTTCCCGAACGCTGCCCAGATAAGTCGCATTCGTCGAAAGACCTCTTCCTCGAAGCTGGAAACTTTCTGCCTGGATCAATTGATCTAGGTAGATGATACAGGTCTATTTGTGTTCGAGTCTAAATGTTCGACGACCTCAGTGGCGTAGTGGTCAACATGCTAGTCCGCTACCCAGAGGTTCCGGGTTCGAGCCCCGGTTAGGGCAAGTTGGAAAATAGCCTTTTTCAAATTTTCCTGGGTCTTGGATGTGTATTTATATATGTATTTGTTATAAAATATAGTATTGTTGAGTTACTATCCCATAACACAAGTCTCGAACTTACTTTGGGGCTAACTCAATCAGTGTCCCTATATATTTATTTATTTAATGTGTGTTACCAGTGATGACTTATGGCTCTGAAACGTGGTGCCTTACTATGGGTCTCATAAAAAGGCTCAAGGTTGTGTCATCAGGTCTTTTTAGTCTCCACTGCAGGAGCACGACCCTCTCTGTACTACTTGAGCCAGTGTATACTTGGCCAGAGCCGCAAGAGGACTTGGCCTACACTCTCCTCGCTGGCTAGACGGGTTGGAGAGGTCTCATTGATGTGTATAAGCTTTGTTTAGCTTGTTTTTCTTAAGTCGCCTTTAACGACATCCACGGGAAGACTTGGAGTGGTCCTATTCTACTTGAAACCACATGGCTTGTGATTTAAGGCTGATATCAGTCCATAATACTTAACAAATTTCTCCAAAGAAGAGCTATCTAAATATGAAAACTGGTTTGTCATTTCGTACAAGAATACCGATCAGCTGATGAGTTTGTATGAAAAGCCAAAGACATATGTTCCATGAGTAAAGTTTTTCTCTATCAAGGACTGAATTCACCCAAGATACACCTAACCTCTAGGCCAACAGACTTGTCTTCGCCAAATGTTTATTTATTTTATTAGTTTACTTTAAAACACCAGCTCATTTCATATACATACTCATTCAATACACGCATTAAGGTACACTCTTCCCCTCGCCCCTCTCCATATCCTCCCCACTACTCTCTGGTCAGTGAAAACAAGATAGCTGAAAGATCTAATAACCATCAAATAGTTTCAGTATATTTTGTTAACCTTACATTCTTGGAATAAGTCATTATCATCCGAGCGCAAGGTTGCATCCTCAGCATTAATGCTACAGCCGAGCTTCTGTAACTCACCAAGAAGATTTTACGAGGTTATGTACAGGTTTTTTACCCAGAGCAACTACCGTCTGACCTCCGCAACCCAAAGGGTAAACCAGAACTAATCCTCGGGTAGTTTGATGATCAAACGCTACTTGGTGTTCGAGACCCACAGTTTATATCTACGTGCCTTCCGAAACACGGAACCATCTTTCTTTTCAGATAATCAAGTGATTCAATATCCTATTTCGACTGGAAACACTGCCTGCCTCCGTGGTATACTGGTTAGAGCGTTTGACTCATACCTAGAGGTCGCGGGTTCGATTCCCGGCGGGGGCCACGACTTTGTGTTGTTGTCCTAGTTTGGTTAGGACATTCTAGGCTGATCACCTAATTGTCTGATAAGTAAGATGATCCGTGCTTCGGAGGGCACGTTAAGCCGTTGGTCCCGGTCACTGTCTTTGACAATGGTCGTTACCTAAAGCCATGTCAGAGGCCTATGCCTACCCCTGCGGGAAACAGGCGTGATATTATGTATGTATGTATGTCAGAGACCTTTAAGGCAGTTTAAAAACTCTGACACTAGTGTTAGTCACTAACACACACGATAAGAAGAAGACTTGATACAAAGTATGCTTCCCAGTGGGATTCGAACCCATGACCTCCGAATCACAAGGCGAACATCTTGACCTCTGGACCATGGAGACAGTCAAGTATATTGTTATTATAAGTATAAGTACAGCTTAAGAAATACTTCACTACTTGTTTGCAGCCCCTTTTAAAAGTGACCTTAGAATCTACGCGACTCTAGGCTCTGTTTCTTTAGCAAGTCTTAAAATCCATTAGGGATAAAGATAAGATAAAATTTCATTTTCTACTCCTATATATTGTTTTCTACCAATATTCCAAATTTAGAACAATCAAAAATTCATAGACTTTCCATTGAAGCTTTAGCCAAATGAATATCAAAATTAAAGATGGCCGAAAACGTGGCTACGCATAAATATTGTGAATGCCACTGAGCCCTTGCCTGTCTGTAAAATGACACTTGTTTTATTTAACTCTCTATGCAAAACGAGGGTGTTATAAGTTTGACGCCATAGTCTGTCTGTGGCATCGTGGATCTCGAACGGATGGGCCGATTTCGATGTAGTTTTTGTTGCGAAAGTTTATTGGATGAAAACCAATTCGTTTTAATTTGCCTGGCAAATCTTATACCTTTAAACGAGCAATTCTTGTATGTATATATATATATATATATATTTATAAATTTCTGTGATCTCGAAAACGGCTCTAACGATTTCGCTGGAAATTTGTATATGGGAGTTTTCGGGGGTAAACAATCGATCTAGATTAGTTTTATGTTTGGGAAAACGCGTGTTTTCGAGTTTTCATGCGTTTTTCTTTCCACGCAGAATATGGTCGCTAATTTCGTCGCACCGACCGCCTTGATTTTAGCTCAGTGGTTAAGGATACCGACCGCTAGAAAAAGTGTTACAGGTTCGAATCCCACTCGGTGACTTACTTTTTTTTATGTTTAAGTTTATATATAATTTTTTATTTTGCATTGTTTTTAGACAAGTTTAAAAAAAATAGTTAATGTTTGAGATGTAACCGAGCAAAGCTCGGTCGCCCAGGTACTAAACTTATTAAATCATCATTCATATTATAGTCTTGGACAACGGTTCCGTACTCGGGTTTTTGATACTTTATCTTGTACTTTATATGCAGTTTTGCAATGGTGACTCTTACAGTCTGACATATCCCAATCATTATACTTCTGAAATCACTATTATGATATAAACTTCTGTAAATACATAGATCGCAACACCCAGGTTTCATGTACTTATTTACCGTACTGTGCGTATAATGTAAGGTATAAGCGAATTTTTTTTTAAATTAAAAAGCGACTTTATCCCCGTATTAAAAAAACCGATTTGATAAAATTTCTTCTGTTTAAGTACCTACCTAACAGCTTTAAAATAAAATAAAAAACAAATTGACAGGCCTCTTCGAATAATCGGTAAACATACAGAACAAAAGATGTCGACGAATTGATAACTTCCTTCTATTCGTGAGTCGGTTAAAAATAAAGAAACAAAGCAACATGGATTTATTCTAAAGACAACACAAGCACAAGATTTTTTTAACATCTGAAACCACGACAGAATCGGCTGACCTAAAATGGCGTTCATCTTTAATTCCAAGAATAAGAATTTTCACTTTATAAACTTTGAAACTCGTTATTGGTCTATGAAAACTTTCGCAGTTGAACAATTTTTATAATGCGGGATTTAATGTGAGGACTTTAAAAGTAATTATGTTTTATGTGTTACGCTTAGATTCCGGTTTCCGGGATTTTTTGTCATTTAGGTACCATTACTAGGTAATAACCTAGCGTTTACTTATACAACTGCCTCGGTTCTAATGTATGGTAGGTACTCGTACAGTACGCTTCAAAAATGGAGTCATAATTTCTCAAACAATTAAAATGAGAGATTATGACTCCATTTTTTAAGCGTGACGGTAAATGTATCTACACAGTCTTTGTCCCTTACCAGACAGACAGAACATTGAGTGGACCCCGTTCTTCGCAGCATTACAGCTGAGGATGCAACTGGGAATATGCGGAGGTGAAAGAAAGGGACAGACAGAATATTTCGGGTTTTACGACCGTGAGTGTTTCTTCCATGCTTGTCTGGGAGAAAAAGAAACACTTGAGAGGTGTCAAGGGACACCCGGATGGAACGAAGTACGAAGTAAAATAACTGGCTTGCTTTCTATGAGAGAGAGAGAGAGAGAGAGAGAGAGAGAGAGAGACAGACAGACAGACAGAGAAACACGCGCACGCCGCTCGGCTTACAACTATAGCAAAAAGTGTCGTTACAACTTTTGGTCTTAATTTTTTCCGTCTAGCCCCCTTTTGCAACGCGCGATAAGAAACTTCGTTCCAAAAACTTTTTATTAAATTAATCACTATTTTGATTCCTTCATCCACCTTTTTGCCCACATCAAGCTAAAAGTGGCTTTTGAGCCATGCAGCCCTAGACTCTATCTGCGCTTAGATCCGCAAGACCCAAAATGCTCTGTCTCATTAGGGATAGAGACGTGATATATGTATGTATGTATGTATGTATGTATGTATGTACGGCCGTGAGTTCAGAAACGCAAGACTTGAAGGCCTTTTAGGTGGAAGAGGCAAAAAGAAATGATGGGTGCCTAGTCGCATCACTTATTTAACACCTCTCGATCGATTTCTACTTTATATTTACCAGCTACATCTCTCAAAAAATGTGACCGTCGTAAAAATTACGATCACAAAACTCTAAATCCAAATAAACGTAAAATCCAATCGAGGGAAAGAGCGAGAATCTGAATCATTTTTGAAAGCTGCTGCAACGCATAATTTTTTTTGATTTTTCTTTTTCCTTCTTTACGCTTAATGTCTTTCCGTCTGTCTGTAATCAAATCTTGTACGTTAAATTTGACCTATGTCCCCGTTTCCGATTAAGCAAATTTTTTTTTAATCGCTTGACTATGCAATATTGTGATGACGTGGATCTGATCTTATGATGAAGTGATCATTGCATCTTTGTGATACAACAACATAACCCCACCGAGTTTGGGAACGATTCATCTCTAAAAATACTATTAATCTTTTTATGTCATTGCTAAGCATAAGCATGGTTTCTAAAATATTTTAAAAATAATTACTTGTTAGAATAGAATAGAATAGAATTTAATTTATTGCCTAAAAAATAGCACACACTCAATACAAAAAAAAAATACATCTAACCATAAAATAAGAATGAAATTTCATAATTTTTCTTCTTGTTATATTTGCAATAAGTACATTTGTTTCTAAAAATCGCGAACAATCAGAAAGTACAAATTCAAACAGCAAACTTTACGACCCAGAAGGTCTTACAAAAGGCAACAGCGAAATAAAAGTCAAAAAAATTGAAGGCGTGTATTTATTCAACTAATTTTGCCTCACTAATTGTTCCGGCTCTCTCCGTGTAATGCAGTTAGCTTGGAGAGAAATTCTCTTGCTTAAAGGAATGTTGACACAATGAAGTTGAAGAGCTGTTATGGTTTAGTCAGTCAGAAATAGCTTTGAAATATTTACCTATAACTTTGGTATTTGCTCCTGAATCAAGCAAATAATATGGTTAGGGTCGGGTTCAGCGTCTTGCACCATTCACTTAATAGTCTACTAAATAGTGCACTAAAAATCTACTAAATAGTCTACCAAATAGTCTTCCGAATAGTCTATCAAATAGTCTACCAAATAGTTTACTAAATAGTCTACCAAATAGTCGAACAAATAGTTGAACCAATAGTTTACCAAATAGTCTGGAAGAAATCGCTTTTAGCGATAAGACCGCCTATTTACATACATACATTTGTATGTTTTTTCTGTGTAATTTTTTTGGTGTACAATAATGTATTACTTAGCTTACTTAGTCTACCGAATAGTCTACAAAGTAGTTTACCAAATAGTCTACCTAATAGTCTACCAAATGGTCTACTAAAAAGTCCGCTAAATAGTTAACTAAATGATCTACTTTAATAGTCTTAGTCTGCCTCTCATATTCTTAAAAAATGTACCCTTCGCAATCAGGGTTAAAGTGAGTATACAACCAAACTAAGAAGTGCAGACTTATGACAGAAAGCTGTTATAACTGTTTTAAGAATTGTAGATTTTCATTACAAGATTTATTTTATTATTAAGATTTATGGTTCTGGTAGTACAGTGAGGGTCGTACTTCTGCAGTGGAAACAGAAAGACCTGACGATGATGCTTACAAGATTTAATTTAATTTCACCTGACCCATTATCTGTCTGTTAAGATGATTTTTTGTATACTAATGTAAATCAGATGACAATACAATATTATTTTTACAAGAAGCTGAGTTGGAAGGTAGTCACAAAAAGCCTATGATAAACCGACGTAAACCCATTGAGTTTGGGCGACCTAAGTTTGTCTTGATAAGTATTCAGGGCTCACAATAAAAGCTTGTATGAAAAATCATTATTTTTTTCAAAAAACTTTTATAAGTGTAATGATAGGATCGATTATCTAGAATATCCATTTATCTCTTCATATCTTTAAAACAAGTTAGGACTAAAAATGATTGATTAGTATAAAAGCGCCCAACTTCGGTACCATTAAAAACAAAATGGCAGAAATTTTAATTAAGTAATTTGCCGATAAAATAAATAACTAAATATGTAGGAACAAATTACAATTAATCAAACTAAATCGAAAAATATATCGGTAAATTATTTTCAATTTTTTCTTCATTACAAAAAATGCTTTGATCCAATGAAGCGTAAAAGTAAGAGAAAGGTCAATATAAGATTTATATTTATTTGTAGCAGCATTCAGGTCTATGATACAGAAATCAGTAGATATAGCACCGTTTATAAAGCATCTGGCTGTACACGACTTGGCGTTAAACTTACGGTGGGCACAGAATAAATACGAGTACTCACGTACAGAAGTCTTACTCAGCAGAGAAATTCGAATAAATATCTACTCGATGTGATTAGTGATATGGTTTAATTTAGCTTGTGTCAGAACTCAGCACCTTTTCGATTAGATACATAGAAATCCATTGCAATCCTATTTCATTCTTATTACTCTAGACAAACGATTCATGTCACTGAATTTCCTAATCTGGAGTAGTCGCCGCGCGCATGGTAATAATTGCCGTCGCAAACTGGGGGATTGCTCCTAAAGCGATACGCAAGGCGGATGTTACTGCGTATCCGTATTTCAGTGTCAAGCCAAATTGAGCCCTAACGTATAATTATAAAGTTTAATTTGGTTTAAAATAGAAATAAGACGTCACTGTCGTACGCTAACGTATTATTTTATGGAGTAACTCCCCTGTCAATGCAATGGTAGCAGAAAAATCTGTTTTACTGAAATGATTTGGTTTTGGTTTTATTTCCGGTCTTTCTGTCTCGTCAAAATTCAAATCGCTCTTTATGTCTATGAATCAGGGCTAAGTTTCAAAATAAAGTATCAATATTTAGCGTTCGATTAGTACTTGTATCTAATGCAACATCTAGAGGAAATACCATATCGTTGCTTTGCGTGATTCAATGTAAGACGCAAACAGAATAACAAGTAGGTATCGATTAATTATATAAAGTGCAAAGTTTGCTCGTCATTTATTCTAGTTTTTATATCCCAAGCTGTTCAGACTGACTTATTAGATTTTTATACGTTAATTCCATGAAGATTTTGAATAAAATCATTTGATTTTATTTCATGGAATCTAATTCAAGCAATGCTGGGCTTATATCGTCGTCAAAAAATTAAATGTAAGGAAGGTGATATAAATAGGCAGACCCAATAGTGTTATACAGGGAGTCTTGAAGAAAATGCGAAAAAAACAGTAAGAAAATTAATTAGAAAAAAATTATCAATATGCCACAATTATTGGCAGCATTGTAATGCTTATAATCTAATGATTTATTTTCATAATAGTATTTTTTTTTTAAACTTTATTGATCCACAATTAAAATTGTTTACAATTGGCGGACTTAACGCTAAGAGCGTTCTCTCCCAGTCAACCATAGGGATAAACAGATAAATTGTTGCGGCGCAAAAAATATATATATATATATATATATAAATAATATTATATATTACAAAACATTTATTATAATATATACCTACATATAATATATACCTTAGATTATAATATGACATAAACATACACATTAGACAATATACACACATATTATTATATATTAGTATTATATATATTATTAGTATTTATAGTATAGTATTGAAAAATTTATGATTTAAAAAAAAACTATCAAAAATACAATTTTATTTGCCAGGCAAAAAAAAACTTACTTTAAAGCGTTCACCCTCAATAACTTTTAAACGGTTGGACCGATTTTCTTCAAACATAGCACAGAAGAAGAAATTTGCTTTCGCGTTAAAAATACCGCATCGAGCAGACAGACAGACATTGGCGTCAAACTTTAATACCATTTGCGTTTTTAGACTACTAGATAACCAGCAAAATGTGCGCTTTATACCAAAATTAAAAAAAAAAATACCTAGGAAATTGAACCCAAAACCTAATAATAAAATTGAAGAAAAAATGTCTTTATCGTGATTTTCCTTTTACACATAAAACCCTAACCGTCAGACGCTTTACGACCTATAACGGAACCATTAAAACACTCCTAGATAAAGCGCTGAGCATTATCATTATTGCGCCGTTAAAAACAAAGGCACAAAATAAAAATAGTACGAAAATAAATTAGACATGGTTAATCAACCGCGTCAAAACCAAGCTTTTATTTATTTAACTTCCTTACAATATACATGTAAATGGCGAACTTAAGGCCAGTGGCCTTTTCTACCAGTCAACCAACAGGTGATGATGAAAAAGTAATCTTTTGGGGTAAGTACCTATAACAGCAACTATCTAAAAAGGACAAAAAGAAAGAAGTAAACTTATAATTATTAACCTTTTCACCGCGAGACTTTATATCAGTTGTCGTGCCCCCAACGCGAGACATGGTAAATCTAACATACCTATCTAGAACCAAAAACGGATATGGATACGTAAGTTATGTGCCATACGAGCATTTTTTGTTTGTCACAAATAATTATGTGACCTTCGCGGAATGGGCCCGACAATGTTCGTCACATATATGCGACGCTCGCGGTTAAAGGGTTAAGTAAGTATATATAGCTTTTCTAGTTAAACACATTTTTAAACATTATCGTAATAGAAAAATTTAAAAAAATTAACTTGTGTCTGACCCTTCTGCCGTCACATTTGTTCCGGGTGGTCATTTTCTTTTGTACCATGATTCCATGATTGAAAATATACACTTAAAATTAATTTAATGTTGTTTCCGTTATTCCTAATAATATTAAGCCTAAATACTATTATTCTTATAGATATTATGCCTACGGAGATTATACACATTAAAATTATGCCAAAACAAATTAGCCTAAAAGTTATTTTATGCCTAAGAACTTTTGTGGTAAAATATTTTATACCAAAATTAGTACAAACAAATTATGCGCAAAAAAAAGGATATATTCAAGTCAAGTTATTGTTTAGACTCTTACACACAAATGCATTCTCAATAAAATTAACCAGTCAAATTAAAAATCCCATGACTGTTAAATAGTTTTTTTTTGTTACCGAAAATCACCCCAAGGGAACTTGCTTTCTCGGAACAAAAACCGCATCGAAATTGGTCCATCTGTTCCAGCGCTACGCTACCACAGACAGACAAACAGACATCCAGACAGACATCAGACATTTCATGACAATCAAGTATTTTTTATTTGCCTAACATTTAAACTTTTATTTAAAACATTATCTTATAATATCTGAACTTATTTTTTTGATTTTTGATATGTTATAAAAACTATTAAGTATAGTAATAAGTAATTAAACTCATTACTATACTTAATAGTTTTTACTTACAACATTTTTTTTCAGTATACAATAAAGTATTAACATACATGATTTACAAAATTTATTTCAACAAGAAACAAACACACCCTTTGAAATACAGACATCAAAATCCTATCGATTCTGAATCCCGATCCTAAATAATCTTCAATAAAACACGACCGTAAAGGAAAGATATTCTCGTCACGTAATACTAATAACAACTGGAACAATGGGTCAGAATTGTTGCATTGGAGGTTGAATTTTCCGTTAGAAACTTTGAAATGAGAATTTTTTTGCAGACATTTTTAATTTTGTGGTATTTTATTGTACAGATATAGATATAATGACTAATGTTTTATACCTAGGGACAGAACGTTGGGCTGAAACGCGATTGACACACAGCTACCACTGATACAGTGTAGAGGTGTGAGTGTGTTGTCCAATGCGTGTTTTCCTTACAAATTGAGATATTGGGTATTTTCCTAAGTCAAAAATAAATTATTTTGTACTGATAACAAAATAACACGTCGCAAAATAATGTCACTTGTCTTTGAAAATATCAATTTTAACGTAATTTAAAATTTATTATTGCAGAAAAACTAATAATAAGAGCGCTATTTGACTCCAAAAATCTATGACGTCACCTGCCTGTATTTCATACAAAATCCCATAGAAACTGTTTGTTTTGACGTTTAGAAAAAAGTTGCTGATTTGACTTGTTGGAAAATAGCGTATTGCATACGACCCGGGCGCGGAGCAGTATGCCAATCACCTTAGACCCAAAGGAGTGATGATGGGCTTGAAGAAAAGGGAATCAAAATAGTGATGGGTTGCTAGCTGCAAAACATGATATAGATTAGCGAAAATTCCTTTACTGTTAGTAGTATTACGGGACTTACCGCGATTAATATCGTTTTTTGCCAGATATTTCGACGACACTTCTGCCGTCATGGTCGCTGGCCGACTAAACTGAATCTATATTAATCGCGGTCAGTCCCGTAATACTTATAACAGTAATTGTGACCGCGAAACTCTAAAATTAAAAATTCTTTTATTTTTTGTATGTGTACCATCAGATATTTAAAACCAGCCTGTTTATAGTAGTGTTTTTCTATAATCACTTTATTTTGTTCCAAACTTCCTTACACAATTAAGTGGCAGAAACTACATAAAATCGTTAAATGAGACGTGAAGAATCGGCATCACTAGTATTTTCCTTTAATGGCCCTTAACACGTCTATCTGGCAGTTTAAAACAGCTGGAATAGTTAAAGACTTGGTTTATGTGGAATGTTTAAAGCTTAGTACTCGTAATAGAGAGGGTGGAAGGAGAAAGGAATAATGGAGTTAAAAAACTTAATGTTTCTTCAGAAATGATTTCTTCTAGATGGTTTCAACCAAAGAAATTATATTATACGATCTAGAATGCTAGCGGAATAGCAAAGCCGTTCCCGAAAGAGATGAACTTACTTTCTAATCCACCACTATCCTCTTTGCAATGAGTGAGTCACTGCACGTCAAAGTCAAAGTCAGAGTCAGAGTCAGAGTCAGAGTCAGAGTCAGAGTCAGAGTCAGAGTCAGAGTGAGAGTCAGAGTGAGAGTGAGAGTGAGAGTGAGAGTGAGAGTGAGAGTGAGAGTGAGAGTGAGAGTGAGAGTGAGAGTGAGAGTGAGAGTGAGCGTGAGAGTGAGAGTGAGAGTGAGAGTGAGAGTGAGAGTGAGAGTGAGAGTGAGAGTGAGTCAGAGTGAGAGTCAGAGTGAGAGTCAGAGTGAGAGTCAGAGTGAGAGTCAGAGTGAGAGTCAGAGTGAGAGTCAGAGTGAGAGTCAGAGTGAGAGTCAGAGTGAGAGTCAGAGTGAGAGTCAGAGTGAGAGTCAGAGTGAGAGTCAGAGTGAGAGTCAGAGTGAGAGTCAGAGTGAGAGTCAGAGTGAGAGTCAGAGTGAGAGTCAGAGTGAGAGTCAGAGTGAGAGTCAGAGTGAGAGTCAGAGTGAGAGTCAGAGTGAGAGTCAGAGTGAGAGTCAGAGTGAGAGTCAGAGTGAGAGTCAGAGTGAGAGTCAGAGTGAGAGTCAGAGTGAGAGTCAGAGTGAGAGTCAGAGTGAGAGTCAGAGTGAGAGTCAGAGTGAGAGTCAGAGTGAGAGTCAGAGTGAGAGTCAGAGTCAGAGTCAGAGTCAGAGTCAGAGTCAGAGTCAGAGTCAGAGTCAGAGTCAGAGTCAGAGTGAGAGTCAGAGTGAGAGTCAGAGTGAGAGTCAGAGTGAGAGTCAGAGTGAGAGTCAGAGTGAGAGTCAGAGTGAGAGTCAGAGTGAGAGTCAGAGTGAGAGTCAGAGTGAGAGTCAGAGTGAGAGTCAGAGTGAGAGTCAGAGTGAGAGTGAGAGTGAGAGTGAGAGTCAGAGTGAGAGTCAGAGTGAGAGTCAGAGTGAGAGTCAGAGTGAGAGTCAGAGTGAGAGTCAGAGTGAGAGTCAGAGTGAGAGTCAGAGTGAGAGTCAGAGTGAGAGTCAGAGTGAGAGTCCGAGTGAGAGTCAGAGTGAGAGTCAGAGTGAGAGTCAGAGTCAGAGTCAGAGTCAGAGTGAGAGTCAGAGTGAGAGTCAGAGTCAGAGTCAGAGTCAGAGTCAGAGTCATAGTCAAAGTGAAAGTCAAATTTTTTTATTTAATGTAGGATAAATTTATCACTTATTGAAGGTCATTTTTTTAAATATTATTTAAGTGCAAAAGCTAAAAACTACTAGCATTTCGGAACGACCACTGCTGGGAAGATTACGCCGAAAGAAACCCAGTTCAGTATTGGTCCCTACCCAGCCTGATGGGCTATGTTACAATACCGTATATCAAACATAGCAGTTAGACCATCGGGTCCTTTATAAATATTCAGTATTGCAACATTTAGATTACCAGTCTTTTTTCAAATAAAAATATTGCAAACTGTATTCTAACGGCCCACTCGGATGAGGTGCGGGGTGATCTGCGAGGCACCCCGCAGACTTTTATACATCTCGTCTGACTGGGGAACCGGGGCAGGAAATGAACGCGAAATGACGCGAATGCAGATTTTATCGGTTTTTAATTTTTTAACATAATAGAGTAAGAGTAAAAGGTAACTTTGCAAATTTGTCTATATATATTTAGTGGCTTTAATTGAGCACACGAATGAAATGTAAAATGTCAGTAGTTTAGTCGTAGTTTTGAACAAATATTACAAAAACGGGTTACTTTGGGATTTTTTTATCGAGTAAAGTTTTATTATTTTATAATGTGTAAGTATAGTGTACTGCTTTTTGTGCCGCATAATTTTCTCTGTTTATCCCTATGGTTGCCTGGGAGAAAATGCTTTTAGAATTAAGTCCGCCATTTGTTAAAATTTTGTACTTTAGAACAATAAAGTTTGATAAAATAAAATAAAAAAAAAATTATCACGTAACTGAATGCGATTTGACTAGACTAGATCATTAACTAAGACATATTCTTTTTCAGATTATCAACACTATTTTCTATATTTCAGATGGTTTAAAAAAACTTAGAATCTCGCGCGGCGACTATCTTGAAAGAAGCTTTACTTTTTAGGCCTTTTAAATAAATTTTATAAAAAAAATAATAAAAAAATGGCATCAAACTGTAAAGTGTCATTTGAGAACCATCCTTTACATAAAAGAAAACAAGCCAGAAGCCAGAAGATTGTCTTAAAATTCCTATCTAAAGATTTAAGAGGTTTTCAATCAATTCTTCTTTAATGGGCTTTTAACTAAAATTAATAATTCGCAGTTGTTAGTTTACCTATTTCAACGATCGACGTTTCTGGGGACCTAAGAGCTGGTGCGCATTTTGGCCAAAGATTAAGTCTGGCCATACAACGAGGCAATGCCGCCAGTCTTTTAGGTACGCCCTGCGACCCCGTAGCGATTTGGAGTCTATTTTTTATTTAATATAACGTTTTATTTTTAATTAGATTATTTTACTTTATAGTTTTATAATTTAGGTAGGTTATTTAGTTTTTAGTTATTTAATTATTGTATACTTATGTTAATATTTATTTTGTGCAATAAAGTTCCATCCATTGAGTAGATGACTGGGTCAAAATTAAATTATTTCATATAGTTTATAAAATATAACCCTGTGATATAACCTCACAAAATACTGTCACTTTTGATTCATCATATCTATTTTCAACATGATTTCAAACTGATATTAAGGCCACTATTTGTCTTCAAAAAAGCATGACGTCACGCTTTCGTATTTCATACAATGAAAATGTTTGTTCTGACGTTTATAAAAAATTTTCTGATTTGACTTGTCACCTAGCGGATTGTTTATTTTTTTACCTACTTCCTCATTTTGATAAAAGGCAAAAGATTGTTGAAGATTATAATAAAAACCTTTTATAATACTTACAAGAAAGGAGGCTCCTGTTCAATCAATTTTGCTATATTCGTGTCTGACAGTTTATGTGCCCAATTTTATTTTGATACAATTTTGTTGTTTAAATGATTCAGTAGAGATAGAGGCTCGAAAAAGAGGAGGCAGTTGTCTACTTATGGCCAAGAATACATAATAGTAATAAGACAGTTTTTTTTTTTCATTAGATACAATACTTAGGTACACTAGCAAAAAAAATTCATTTTTTTCTCCAATGAAAAGAATTAACATGCCTTAAAATTTTTAAAAAAATAATATTGAAATGAAATGCAGTTTCCTTCCAGTTATAAAGAGACTTCAATCATGTGTTTTAAAAAAGTAAATGGGTTTAATAAAATCAATTATTTCTTGTGTGTTATAATGGATTGCTAAAATAAAATCATCTCATAAAATTTGTATGGGACTATTTAACAAGTATGCCCTTTCAAACAAAAAAAAAACAAATTGTCTAGGCATCTTTGAGTAATCGGGGAACATACATATAAAAAAACTTAAGTACCTATACATTCGAATTGATAACCTCCTTTTTTTGTAGTCAGTAAAAAAAATATCCCTCGCGGAATGAAACCGTCTTTTTTTCGACACATTTTTGTTTTATTAATTTGCAATTAGGCCCACTTCGGTTTTGCTCGTACATGTATCAAACATTTAAAACTCACGCAGAGACACGCTCTACTGTTTGTGAAAATTTCATAAAAATCGGCCCAGTAATTTCTAAGTTTCATCATCACCATCAGGTCTTTTAGTCTTTACTGCAGGAGCACGACCCTTTGTGTACTACCAGAGCCATATTTGGACAGAGCAGCCAGAGAACTTGGCATACACTCTCCTCGCTGGCAAGACGGGTTGGAGAGGTCTCATTGATGTTAATAAGCTTTGTTAAGCTTGTATTTCCTAAGTTGCTTTCTACGACATCCACGGGGAGACTTGGAGTGGCCCTAGTCTACTTTGCCAGAAACCACGGCAAGTTTCTAAGTTCTTGGAGTATGAATAACAGACAGACTTACAGATATACTCGCTGCGTGACTTCAATGTTAGTGTATAAAGAGAATGGCAATGACCAAAATTCATTTAATGATTTTTATTCTAGATATATTCATTTTAGATTTTATCCGTCTGGCCCGCGTGAAGTGTGTAGGCCAAATCCTCTGGCTGCTCTGGCCAAGTATGGCTCTGGTAGTACAGAGAGGGTCGTGTTCCTGCAGTGGAGACAAAAAAGTAATGATGATGATGAATTTAGATATTTTTTTAAATATTTAAAAAAAGTAAGATACATAGATAATAAATATTATTAAAATAAGTTAACGGATTACTTACGTATAGAGACAGCTACTGCCGACATGTCTAGAGTCAGTGTGTCGCGAGCCGGTGCAGTGTACGGGCCTGTAAGTCTCATTCGCTCTGATGAAGACCTCCGGATGAGGTCGAAACATGTCGGCAGTAGCTGACTCTATACGTAAGTAACTCGTTAACTCATTTTAACAATATCTGTGTCTCACGTTAGTTTTAATCAGATAAAAAAATAGATTTTAATTTAGTTTTCAGTTTATAAAGTTTTCAATTATTTATTTAAAATCTATACAGTTTCCATCATGAATTTTAGTAAGGCTGGCTCCAGCTATGACTTCGCAGTCCATTTTGCATTGATTTTGGTAAGAAACCGAGTTTGACGCACAGACAGGGTCGTATATCTCTGGGCATTCACAGCTTGGCTTTTTTGTTGTAGTTTTAACTTCGTGTGCGGTTTCGTTCTGATGCCCCGTGGTTTTGTGCACGGTGTGTTCAGGTGGTTTCGTAGGATGGTCTCCGTATTTCCTGAAACCATAGAGGCTTGGATATAATTTCCTCAAATTCGAATACTGTTTTTTTTTACATTGCTGGTTTTAATAATAATAATAAGGGATAGAGCTTTGTAGACGCAGCCATCTCACTTTTTAGATAAAAAGGTACTAAAACTAGTACCCATGAACACCTCAAAGGACCGGGTCCCTTTGGATCCGTGGCTGAAAAGCGTACCAACATAATGTACAACTTCTCCAAAGGGCCTCTACGTGTTAGATCTGTATCCCCACGCAAGCCTCTCAAAAGACCGGGGTGAAAAGACCCGTGATTCTCAAAGGAGATACAAAACAATAATGTAAAGATAAAGATAAATAAATATAAAGATATTATAAAAACCAAATTTACATACATACATACATACTATCACGTCTTTATCCCTAATGGGGCAGACAGAGCATTTTGGGTCTTGCCCAAATTTATGTTCTTAAATAAATAAAGAGATAATTGACCGAGCGAGCGAAGCGAGCGAAGCGTCTCAGTTTCGAGATTAGCCAAAAATTATTTTGTCCGTCTGTCTGTCTGTCTGTCTGTCTGTCTGTCTGTCGGTCTGTCTGTTCTCGCCTGCAGGTCGCATTTCTTAACCGATTCTCATGAAATTTTGTTAGCAGGTTCAGCAACCTAATAGATTTTTTTTGTCGAGCCAGTTTTTCCAATTTTTTCATAATGGCGGAAATATGGGGGTTTAAAATTTTAAAACTGTCATATATCCGCCATTTCAAAATGTCATTAGACTTTTTTGTTGCCATTATGAAAACGATTTTTTTTACTTGAACTACTTTTTTATACGTTATTTTTAAACGGGTTTAGGGTTACTCGCGAAGTCTAGCTGACTAAGCCGTGACGGATATACAATACAAATCTTCTTACAATATATACTGAAACTATTTAAGAGTGAATTCAGTCCGGGTTACTTAACAACTTTCTTAAAAATACATTTTCCCCATTCACAGGGTCCACGAAGTAATTTCTCTGAATAACTATTATGGTTATTATTTTGAGTTTTTTAAGTAGTTCTATAAATTTTATCATATTTAACCGACTTAAAATGAAAGGGTTTTGCTTATTTTATAGTTAGTTTTTTTTTCAGTTTTTGCTTATTTTGATTGATTCTTGGCTTGTTTATTAAATTTAGCAATTTTGTTGAGCGAACTTTCTTTCAATCGCTATCGCTGCTTGTCTGTGCTTCTAGTAGTAGTAGTATTAGTAATTATGCTATGAACTAACAAGAGATCAACATCAACCAAAGCTCGCGAAGTAGCTTTACGAAGAGAGTAAGAAACCAATGAGCAGCGGCTTAGAGCCATGGAAATACGAATAAACATTTAAACGAAAACCCATTAATAGTTTTATGGTTTTTCCAACAACGAGCTGACTTTGTCATTTGAAAAATGATGGGTAATTTTTCGGTGAAAGACTACTGGTACAGAACTGAATTTCAGAATCACGGTAGACCTCATATCCATAGGATTGTATGGTTGGAATGCTCCTGACATTTCAGAGCTAGATCGAAAGTCATTTGAAGAAAGGGCTATGATTGACAATTATTTTGGAAATTTGGTCACAACCATGAATCCGCATATCGGTAAACCTACACTTCATCCAAATCAGGTACATTATTCTGAAATAATAATCGCGAGGTCTAAGTTCGTGGCAAACTACTAGTAATTATGTTTATTTCAGATATTAGGCATCCGTATTCACAGAGATTAAATTGAAAATAATAAAATAAAACATAAAAAAAAGACGTGTGGCACTCGGGGACTGCCGCGGTAAAGCTATTGCAAACAAGGAAGGACGGCAACGTCGCAAACGGACGACGGAGACGAAGCGGCAACCTACATGGTAGGCGGAGTGGGAAGCGTGAGGTTTTTTCGTTACGAAATTTCCGGATTCGGTCCCCGCGCTCAAGGCCCGCGATAAAAGCTATGCAATAGCTTAAAAATATATAACGCAATGCAAAGACACTGGGTTCACCTACAGAGTGGTACGTAAGTGGATCCATTGCCCCAGCATCGGCGAGTCCCACCGGACGCATTGACACCTCGACAACGGAGGCAGTCATATTGTATCACATTTTTCTAAATGTTGCTATAATAAAAATATATGTATATACACTATGTTTAACAAACCCTTTCCTATCTTTTAAGGTAATGTTAGATAGCCTGTGTAGGTTCTATTTATCGGTTTCTCCCATCCTTGAATACCAAAAAAAAACTGCGGCTCCATACAAAATATCTACCGTTCCAAAACATATGAAGCTGAAGATTTTTTTTCAGATTTAAGGGATGGGAGAAACTGATATGTATTTTATTGAAATATATAATAGTTATAATTGCTTGATGTCCATATGAGTTTTAGTAATATATATATATATATTAATAGGTAAGAGAGTAAATCTTATCCCCCATTTCATAAACCCCCGCACACCATCACAGGGAGTGGAGGGATGCCTAAAAACAGCGTTACCTCTGACTCCGGTCTGGGGTAACACAAGCTGAGCTTTACTTGCGCTTTGGAAGCGGCAGTAAACTTAGTTACCAGTAAATGATCTGACGTCAACATTTACCTTATAAGAAATCGAAAAAAAAAGAAAATTATCAAATGACAGTTACAAATGATTTTGACTTTTTGACTTTTTGAGGCATTCCTTTTCCTACTTGCAGAGTTTTAAACTGTTTTTCCTACTGCAGTGTAGTGACTTATAGTATGGCAATAAATGATATTATTATTTTATTTTATTTTTAATTAAATAAAATTAATGTATCAACTTACGGAGTAGTAGTGCCGTCAGACGTCAGACTTTTGATGCAAATCGCTAAAAATATACCTAAAACAAAAATATAAAACACCATGCATTATTTTATCTTCTAAAGTGGCGCCCTCGTACTTTATTGGAAATAAAGACACTGCTGGACATAGGCCTCTCCCAAAGATTTCCAAAATGACCGATCTAAAGCGGCTTGCATCCAACGCCTTCCAGCGACCTTGGTCAGGTTGTCAGACCACCTTGTGGGTGGGTGTCCTACGCTTCGCTTGCCTGTACGTGGTCGCCATTCGAGAACCAATAAATACTATTCTGATCGATTTATCAGAATGATTTTTATTACTGATTTGTTGATTTCGGAAAAAAAAATTATAAGTATCTTTTTTAAATTATTATCAGCAACATCAAGACATCAAAATAATTATTATAATATAATTTTTTGAATATTAAAAAAAATTACAAAATGAATAATGACTTTTATTACTGATTCGTTTATTTTGGAAATAAAAAATAAATGTGTATCATTTTTACAATTATTATTTTCAACGACAAGAAGACATGAAAATGATTATAATAATATAATTTTTAAAATGTTTAAAAAATCTTTACACACTGAATAGGTACTTGTAAGCATTTTTAATTCGTCGCAATCTTTTTTTTAAGTATATTTGCCGATTACTCGGACACGCCTGGACCGATTTGGATTTTTTTTATTTGAAGGGTATACTTGCGAGATGGTCCAATAGAAATTTTATCAAAATCGGTTGTGTAGTTTGCAGGAAAGTCGGTTTTTAGTTTAAAAAAATTATATTTGAATACTTTATTTATTGTATTCGAATAATCTGTAAACATACATACATAAATAACCGGCCAAATGCGAATCGGACTCGCGCACGGAGGGACGGGCAGACGGACAGACGGACAGACAGCGAAGTCTAAGTAATAGGGTCCCGTTTTTACCCTTTGGGTACAGAACCCTAAAAACGATCGCGATGAATTGATAACCTTCTCTGTTTTAGAATCGGTTGAAAATTACTCACAAAAAATAAAAACAAATTGCCTTTCTGCATCCATTGCCAGTGAGTTTATCTCAAAGTGATACAAAAGCCTATCTGTCTCGATTTCACACTGTGTGTTACAAATCACTTCGTTCCAGATAATACAAACTGATTGATTGATTTGTATTATCTGTCGAAGAAAGAGAGGAAGACCAAGAAAGAGATGAGCAGACGAATTTACACAGTTTGAAAAAAAAATGGTAGATCACGTCTAGAGACCGCGATATATGGAATCTAATCCTACTTTCCTACTTAATAGTATAAATGCGAAAGTGAGTTTGTATATTTGTTTGTTTGTTACCTCTGCACGCTTCAACTACTGAACCGATTTGAATTGACTTTGGTATGGATATAGTTTGAGACACGGGGAAGGACATAGGGTACTATTTATCCCTAAATTCCCACGGGGAGCGAAGCCCGCGGGCACAGCTAGTATGGAAATAAAGAGGCGAGTCTTTTGCCCAGCGATGGGACCTATTTTACAGCTAATGAAAAAAACCGACTTTAACACCAAAATATACAACCGATTTACCACCATATACCATCTAACAAATATGCCTTTTCAAACAAGATAATAAACTTTCAAATTAATCCTAGCGTCTTGAAGTAATCAGGGAACATACATAAAAAAATTAAAAACATATACAAAGTGAAAGGAACATACCCGTAATAACTAACCACAGGCTGTCCTAGATCACTATATTATCAAAAAACACAAAACACGACATTCCCATACAAATTGCCCTGACAGCTGCACACTTTTGTATGGAAATGCCGATATTTTTAGATTTTGACTGTAATTTTAATTTCATTATACTATAGTGGTCTTTTATAGCCCGTGGTTTGATTTATTAAGGGTATGTCCCTTCCACGTTGAATATGTTGTACATTTAAATTGATAAACTCCTCCTTTTTGAAGTCGGTTAAAACTAAAAGCCATAAAACAAACCCAGAGCAGTCTTAAATTAATAGGTTTCAAGTTTCATCCCATCAGTCAGTCTCATAGAAGTTTGAAAGATCACAATTACTAAAACTTGCCATTAATCAGATGTTATTGAGATGTGAAAGCGACGTTGACAAGTTAAAAGTTAGATTTGTGCTGGATATGCCTTACCTATAAGCTATGTGAAGAAAAAAAAACTTGCCGTGTGGTTTTTGGCTGAGTAGAATAGGGCAACTCCAAGTCCCCCGTGGATATCGTAGAATACGACTTAAGAAATAATTACAAGCTGAACAAAGCTTATAAACATCAATGAGACCTCTCCAACCCGTCTGGCCAGCGAGGAGAGTGTAGGTCAAGTCCTCTGGCTGTTCTGACCAAGTATGGCTCTAGTAGTACAGAGAGGGTCGTGCTCCTGCAGTGGAGACAAAAAGACATTATTATGACTGATGACACATTAGACTGATGATGACATTAAATTTAGACTTTTAATTTAGTTCTAGTTTCGTTTTATTTATTTTTGTATTAAAATTAATTGAATTGTAAACTTTTAATGTTTATGTTTTGAATAAAAAGAAAGTAAGACATTATAAAACACTTTGTTTTATTTTAAGGTTCACTTTGTTGTTTATCCTTTACTGAAATTATATATTTTTTAGAGATTCTGTTATAACGAAAATCTATAGAAATGGGAAGCAAGTGGAGGTCCATAGTCCCTGCCTACCCCTGTGGGAAACAGGCGTGATATTTTATTACGTATGTATAGAAATGGGATGCTGTAGACATGAAAACAGTACTATCAGGACATATGAAAATCTGTTGAGACGGAAATCTGATGACCAACATCGAAAACAGTCAAAAACAATTACAGACGTAGAAGTTTACGATAACAGCTCAATTTAATTTTTAAACGAGCGAGTGATTTTATAGATCTGTGTATGTTTGATTGATGATAACTCATGAGTTTCAGTTGGATATTGGAGTTTCACCAAATACAGATTAACTTTTTAAACAACAGCAACATTGTTGGAGTTAGTTCAGTAAAAAGTAACTCTGTATGCATATAGGTAAAGATTTACTTTAATATTTAATAAAACATGGGCTAAATTGTAGCTGACAAATCAGTTCTGGGCAAATCAATACCTTCGGCCATTTACACACACAAAAAAAAACAAACAAAATAACAAGCTTTGTCGTTAACCTATACAAACCTAGTTAAATGAAATACAAACATAGACAAAAAACACATATACACACAAAAATAACAGTTCAGATGCATCCAGATAGATTCGTTTTGTTTCGTGTACCTACTGTACTTACCTTATAAGATATACTCAGGTAATAACGTTATTAACCCATATTTTTGTTCTAGAATATATAATTTGTTATTTTTGATGGACTTTTTAAGCACTTAAATGCCAGTTTGTATTAATAAAAATAAAAAAACAACTCTAAAGACTTATCGCAATATGCATTTTACTTCTTTCTTTGCCCTGATTTCCCGAAGAAGTATGGCCAATTACATCCTCACTGTTTATTCACTAGATACAGTAGCAGGGAAATCGTAATGCTTTCCTTGCAATCGCACTGCATTGCGTCAAATCCGAAATAAAGTTTGGTGCTCACAGCATGGAACGGAGCGCAAATAGCATCCATATTAACAGCTTCACAGATACATTTCACTTCATTTATTTTAGCACACAAAACAGATAACAATAGTTATTAAGGGTCCCCCGACCCTAGACCAAAATACAACTTTCCATACAAACGTAGTCTACGTTTTATTTCAAAACGACATGTCCGATTTGGGCAAATACCGATTTCCGATACTAAAAATATGAACTTGAAATAGAATATAGTGTTTTATATCATTTTTGACCATTAGTATGGGAAACTTCTAAATCGTTATATTTTCTTTCCAGTTCATAATTTTAGTATAGGAAACCAGTTATAACCCTAGATAATTGCAATTTCTTTACAATTACCAATTTTTACCGGAATCTGACATGTGGTTTCAAAATTAAACGTAGACTACGTTTTTATGGAGAAGTCTAGGGTCGGGGGACTCTTAAGGTTGTCCCCCTTAAATTAGAAAACGAAGCTAGCCCAAAAAAAGGGGGCAAGGAGACCTTACTCTTTTCATAATTGGGCCTCAAGATCCCTTGACTGTGAAAGTTAGATGGTAGGAAAAGAAGCCTGTAACGTGCAGTGGGCATACAGCATAATAAACTAAAATAACCGGCCAAGTGCGAGTCGGACTCGCGCACGAAGGGTTCCGTACCATTATCTATAAAAATCAAGTTTTTTGTATGGGAGCCCCCCTTAAATATGTATTTTTTTTTATTTAAATAAAAATACAACTAAGTATTTTGTGAATATTTAGGTGCCTACCTGTTGCCATTATTGATATCGAGCAAAAAAATAGCGATTGTTGTATGGGAGCTTAAATATTTATTGTTTATACTATGGTTCTTGAGATACAGCCTGGTGACAGACAGACGGACAGACGGATAGACGGACAGACAGCGACGGACGGAACCCTAATAAAAATAGAAAATTCAATATTTGTTAATGTAAACCAGCCCTTACACTTAGGCTACGAAAAATAGTATTTTGAATTGTACTAAGAAATTTCATTAGCTTTTGTAGTTAAATATATCTCTGACCTTTCACATTCGTTGTGAGGGCGAAATAAATTCTGCGTATTCTGGTGAAAATAAATTAAAATAAATTAATAATAAGCCTTCGCTTTACTGACCTTTCGCTACTACTGAGTGCTATTAACACTTCTACTGAATAGCAAAATACAATAGTGTTTGATGCAAGCGAAATCTTAGAATCACGTCTGTAACAATATAAGGTGTATAAAATTTAAGGTCGCCGTTGGGTTACGGTTAGTAGGTATTAAAAAGTACACTTACTGATGTAAAAGATGTTTGGAAAAGGCCAGTTTTTTTAAAAAATAAATATTTATTTAGTTTTTTTTTAAACTTAAGATACGACAAAACAAAACGCGACGAACGAGCGAGCGAAGCAAGTGAAGTTTTCGAGTCTACTTGATCAATCCGACGTTTGAATGTATGTATGTATGTGTGTTCAACGATACAAGCACGAGTACGACTTCTGGCAAGTAGGCGACCAATACTCTAAAAAAGCGGCCAAGTGCGAGTCGGACTCGCCCATGAAGGGTTCCGTAGTAGCAAATAACATAATATAAAAGTCTTGTAGGTTTTTTTTTAAATTTTTATATTTGAGTTGATTGAATGAAAGGTAAATTGCCGTTTATGATTTATGATGTATTAAAAAAAAACTACTCACTAGATATCGTTCAAACCAATTTTCGCTGGTAGTTTTGATGGTAATGAACATCATATATTTTTTTTAGTTTTGTGATTCCCTTATTTTAAAAGTTACGGGGGGGGGACACACTTTTTTCCACTTTGGAAGTGTTTCCCGCGCACAGTATTCAGTTTAGAATTTTTTTTTATTAGAAACCTCAATTTCATTTTTGAAGACCTATCCATAGATACCCCACACGTATGGGTTTGAGGAAAAATAAATTTTTGAGTTTCAGTTCTAAGTATGGGGAACCCCTAAAATTTATTGTTTATTTCTATTTTTGTATCAAAACCTTAATGCGGTTCACAGAATACATCTACTTACCAAGTTTCAACAGTTATAGGTCTTATAGTTTCGGAAAAAAGTGGCTGTGAGATACGGACGGACCGACAGACAGACAGACAGACAGACATGACGAATCTATAAGGGTTCCGTTTTTGCCATTTGGCTACGGAACCCTAAAAATGAGTTTCTCATCATTGGTCATTACTCAGCATTGGTTGTTGCAAAGCGCTAGTACGCTGGAGAAATTTTATTAAACACTACACGTACCTAATGTAAATTATACTTATTGACGTGTAAATTGCTTGTAAAGGTTGTAGCGGGAAGAAGATCTTCCCGCCAGGCATGGTGTTGCGCCTGGGGAACCGCGGCTCTGACGGTGTATCGTCGGAGGTTGTATATATAGTCATTTGCAACCAGAACTCCGAGATCGAGATGTAGATTCTGCTGGCGCCATCTCGTATGATTCTTGTGAACTAGGTATTGCTTCGTTCATTGTTGTTTGTAGTGTTTAGTTCCTCGTAGTGGCGTAGAGGTCGCCACAAGGTCTAATTACTAAATAAACATTTAATCTTGAATTTTTGATAAGTTGACTCATTTTGATCAGTGCATTATGGAATTTGGCAAGTGTGTAAATGTATGTAATACAATTATTAAGTTAACATGAGCCATAGCTCATAGAGTAGTCGAGATGAAGATCGCGACTTCACAGTTCGCAGTTAACAAAGCCAAGTTGTAAATTTCTACTTCAACCAGCAAGTTAAGGATAAAATAACTTTGAAAAATCAAATTGCCAGCTCCATCCAACCATCAAGCAATCCAGATTCGTATCTAGCCGCTATATCTCTATGCAATGAAGTCTGAATGAAGCACCGTACATTTATCTCAATCCATTGGACTGAGAACATCCTTCCAAGCCTGATCGATCGAGAAATGAGAACGGAGCGATTTATAATAAAAACGAACAGGCTTTTGGCAACTCTTGAGAGACATACGGACTAGTAGGATAGCGAGCATATGCTCACACATTACTTTAGCATATAATTGCGTAAGCCTTTTTTTTTCTTGAGTTTTCAACAACGTTCTGAAAAGCTCGGTGGACTGGACTCGGTACGCATTACTAGCACTTTCCCAAGTTAAGCGATCCGAGACGTGGTCCGCACTTGGATGGGTGACCAAAAGTAGCATAAAATTTTCTCGAGCTCCTCCGTGCTTCGGAAGGGATGTATAAGCCGTTAGTCCCGGCTGTCATCATTGTATGACAGCCGTCAAGCTATATCACATGCCTCAAGGAACCTTGAAAAATCTGACACCAGTATTGGCCACTTACAGACATGAAAAAAAAAATATATTTATGTAACTTGCGTACATACAACATTAGAATAAATAGACAAAAATACTTAACAGGTGACAAATATATTCATCAGTCTACACAAAACAAAAGTATGACTAAAATTAAATTAATTTATTTATTAATTTATACAGATAACTCTTATCTGTCAGCCACAAAGCAGAAATAAACTCTGAACTAAAATTCAATTTTGAACAATATCATCGGCAATTAAACGGCTATTATCTATAATAATGTTATAAATTTCAAAGTATCGAATAATGGTAACAAAATCGTGCTATATTACTGAATAATTTAACTTTAATTTCTCACTTATTTCAATAAAATACTACCATATTTACTCCTGACACATACAGCGATAAATAACTGTTTCGCAAATTTCGAGTGTTAGCTCGATGGTATTTGGGTATTTTCAATTTGCCCAGTAAATAATAGATGGCGCTATGAATATATATTTGCGCTACTCATCCCTAGATGGCGTTCTTGAAAGTTGGTGGTTTCTTACTGCCTGGCAAATCAACTTGTTAAATTATATAAGGTACAGCCGGGTGACAAGGCCCACAGTTTTGCAAGGCCCAAGCGCAGAAAACCATTTAAAATACATTTGACTCGCACCAACTCTATGGTACGTGTGAAACAGACCAATAGGAACGCAAGAATGCAGCAGCCGGCAGCGCGTGGCCACCATTTCCCAAGTGACGCTCAGTTGTTCGCTGACTTTGGTCACGGCCACTCATTTAACTAATTATTGCTCCCACAAAACGTTAGTTTTCACTTGTTTATACTACGATTTATAATTAAATTTTTGTAAAGTGCTTTTATTGGATCATTATTCTTTTGATATTAACATAGCTATGTGCGATTTTATATGTATTTATTTCTAAAATGATCAATTTCGGTTGCGAGGCCCACGTCGTTTAGGAAGGCCCAACAAAGTTGTTGCTTGGGGCCTTACAAAACTCGACTGGGCCTTCCAACCCTACTGCAGTCTAACAAAGCCCCTTAATGTTATTATAAAATGAGTGATTTAAAATTTTTTTTTTATTGATGTACCTGTGCTTACTTATAGATACACACAACTTATAGATAAACTTGTTTTTTTATTTATTTGTTCTTAAATCATTAAATGTCTTCCCCGAAGAAATTGCCTAACTCAACGCGCTGCAGCTGAAAAATACCACATTCCCAGACGAACTTTAAGTAATGATTTAAAATCAGGCGTTATTTCAAAAGTAATAGGAAAACAGACTACCCTTAATAATACATATATACATAATATCACGTCTGTTTCCCACAGGAGTAGGCAGAGACTATGGAACTCCTCTTGCTACGATCCTGACTAACTTAATTAATATTAAAGAATAAACTAATTTGCAGGGCCTTGTTACACACTATAGGGGCCTTCTTAACCATACATGTGTGATAAGGCCCAATTCATGAAAATTAGAAATCAAAAATCTTTGACAATAATTACTTAATTCTAGCAGGAACAACAATATTTTTAAGTAAAATACTACCATTTAGACACTTAACACCTAAAAATCAAATATCTGGGCTGTTTTCTTACACAGTGTAAAAGAGTATTTTTCTAAAAAAATGTTGATAATTTTAGTAACTGCTTGCTGTAATCAAGTTCATGAATATAACATTCTTCATAATTTATACTTTTTTGATGTCTTTAATACTTACTTTTGCGCCAAACGGCTTGAAAACGCCACGGGCCTTATTAACCAGACCATGTTCGGTAAAGCCCAAAATAGAGGTTTTTAAAAATGTTTAAAAAACTAACATATAGTCGTCATAGCTTTAAAAACTACATTTATTTGGATTTTGAAATAATCTTAGCTTTTATTGTAAACCTTTTATTCCTTTAGGGTGGTAAAATAAAGGTTTTATTTCAATTTGTAAAAAAGTGGGCCTTGTCACCCGGCTGTACCTTACATTTAGGCCCAACACAGACGACAGACTTTTTGTCCGATCGAGTCTGCGGCGCACAAAGAGTCTCCGTGGCGCGCAAAAAATCTTTCGCGGATTGTTCACGGACTCAACACACACGACGCACATTTTGAATCATTCGGTCGGCAGAACTGTAGGGACGGACACGTACAGTTGTACACGCCATGGAAGTGCAAAGATTGCGATGTATTATTTTATGCTTGAAGTACAGAAAAAGTAGAAGAAATAGATAATTTTGGGTACATCCTATACTTTCGGAGAGATTACCAAAAGGACAATTCCACATTAAGCATGCAATTCTAAAACAATATCCGGACCAATTTTTAAAATTTTATAAAATGTCTATTAATACTTTTAATGAGTTGCTATTCATTTTAAGACCGGCTTTGACACATTCGGAAACAATAATGAGAAAGTGCATTGGTCCAGAAGAAAGGCTATACTAGGCATGATACTCGGATTTTGAAGTATCATAAATTGCAGGTCTGTTTTGTATTTCATGAATTAACATCGGTACATCCTCTAGCGCCATGCTATAATACCGCGCAATTCACGTCCACCACTAGCCGAGTGCAGGTCACAGACTAAAGTGCGCGACGTCTGTGTTAGCGCGGGTTGAAGCATACGTTGTATTTTTTTCGCACACTTTTAGTGCGGTGTGGCGCGGCGCGGCGCGGTCTGCCAAAATTACACGGATTTTTTGTGCGCCGCACTTTTTGTGCGTCGTGTATGTTACTGCATGTGATTCCATAGGTTCTATTTTCACAGACTAAAAAGTGCGTCACGGATAGTCTGTCGTTTGCGTTATGGGCCTTAAGAATGCAGTTATTTAACGCTGTATGTGTCAGGGGTACTACATGTTCCATTCCATAGCGCCATCTATTATTTACTAGGCAAATTGAAAATACCCCAAATTTTGAGTGTTAATCCTCAATAACTTTTAAATGACTAAACTAATTTTCATCAAAGAGCACCGCAAGGAAACTTGCTTTCAGGTAAAAAAACCGCATCGGACTCGTTCCATCTGTGCGAGAGCTACGATGCCACAAACAAGCATATAGAAAGACATACATAACATTTACACTTTTGTGCCTTATGAAATCTGGAAGTATTTTCTTTAATATTTATAACTGTAAAGACCTTTCCACACACAAAAAAACAATGTTCTACTAACGCTTAGGCCGCTTTGGCAACTATTTTTCACAACTACAACAAAAAGAGGTAACAACTGATTTAAGAATAAAATAAATGAACCTTAATGACAGGAGCAATCAATTACAAGAGAAGAGATACAAATACTGTAAGAACTTTTTGTATAAAAAAATTTTCAAACTCTTATAAAACTGCAGTGTTATCCATTCCGAATATTTCAAAAGATTCTCCTACTACAAACATTCTCCTACCGCTAAAGCAGTGTATCACTTATATTTTGGAAGAATATAAAGTGAACAAGGCGCCTTGGTGCAAACGATATTTTCCGCGACTGAAGCGTTATAACATAATAGATTACCTTTATTTGAGGTATCTTCGTGAATATTATGCAGAAAACAATTTGATAAGGGTATGTTTATCAAACTTAATTAAACTGCCTTCAAGATTCAAAGTACAAGTAGACCTAGTAGACCTATATATGCACTTTTACACGTTAATAAGTATAATTTATATTACATGTAGTGTATATTAAAATTAAATTTATTTTTTAAAGAAAAGCTACCGATACCAGCGCTTCGCAACGACCACTGCTGAAAGAAATGCCGAAAGAAACTCATTTTCACAGTATTGGTCGCCTACTCGCTAAAAGGGCTTTGGTCTTATTATCATTACGTCGTTTTAGGGTTCCGTAGTAAACAAGGAATCCCTATAGTTACGCCGTGTCTGTCTGATTGTCTGTCGGTCTATCCGTCCGCGGTTTTACTCAGATACTATAAGAAAACTGTGATTTGGCAAAAACCCTAACACTGCGTGTAGTCTGACACGCACTAGCCGTTAATTATTTAGTTAATAAATACGTTTAATATGATACAATGTTGATACATTATAATATATAGTGCTTATTTGCCTTATAACTGGAAATCTGAAATGCTTAAGGTTTGTTGTTGGAATTCTGGAGGGAAGGGCTTTTACAGACCAGTGATAGTATCACAAACGGTTGCTATTATACAAATTGTCAAAAACTGCCGCGCGATTATCGGCGACCGCCGCTGACGATCGCACGGCAGTTTTTGGACAATCAGTGACCGATTGATATGTGTTGTGCGACGTTGCGCAACACAGGTCGGCGACGGTCTCCGACGGTCACTGACATGTGTCGCGGGCATATTGTTGCTGGTCTAAGAACGTTAAGTCAAGAATTTCACAGAATCACCAAATTATAAGTGACGCAACGAAATATTATGAGTCTGATGATTTGTTAAAAACTGACATTTAACTAACTAAAATACTCTCAGGTTAAAACGATATAAAAATCAGGAATCTAAACACCTCCTCGCTAGCCAGACGGGTTGGAGGGGTCACATAATGTTTATAAGCTTTGTTTAGCTTGTATTTCCTAAGTCGCCTTCTACGACATCCACGGGAGGACTTGGAGTGGCCCTTTTCTACTTTGTCGGAAACCGGTCGGTTGTCGGTAAGCATTAAGAGAAGTAAATAAATAAACCCAATTTGGGAATGCAGTTATAGCACGAGATTTTTATGTATAGTCCTTTAGTCGCCTCTTACGACACTCACAGAAAAAGGTGGAATAATTCATCATCATCATCACCCGAGCGCATTTTCCCGTTCGCATCCTCAGCATAAATGTTCTAGAGCTCGGGGTCCGCTACCTAACCAAGGAGATTCGAGAAGGTTACTGGTTTTTACACAGAGCGACTGCCGTCTGACCTCCGCAACCCAAAGGGTAAACCAGAACCGATCCTTGGGTTGAGCTTGATGATCAAACGCTAGATGGCATTCGGGAAATCGACCACTAGACCACGGAGGCAGTCAATACCCGGCCATTCTATCATTCAATAAACTCGCTCAAAAAACTTTCATCCTCCAGAAAAATGGTAAAATATTTTTTGAGTACAAATTTCGGAGCCACATACGGGTTTGCCGAGATTGCCAGTTAATTGCCGTACACATTACTCACTGGGGAAACTGTCCGAACAAAACGCAACGCATTTTTCTTGCGGAGTCAACCTATTTAATCATTATTAGGGTGCTTTTTGTTTACATCGGTATCAGGAAGTTTTTGGACCGTAAAACCAGCTACGTAAAATTTTGATGAAAAAGAATTTCATTCGTTTATTTGTTCGTCATTATACAATTAAATTATTTTTTATGATCGAAAGTCGACATTGCAAAAATGTACTTCTTGATTTTTTATATAGAGTCACTTGCACAAAACAAGAATCTTAAATTTATAAATCTATGGTAACAACCTTTTTAATAAATGGCTGGTTGTCAATTTTTTTGCATATGTGCATCCCAAAGAAGGTTGCCGACGTTGATGGCTCGGCCGAATCTGGTTTTGGGGAAATAAGACGTGTAAAGTGCGAGTAGATTTTTCTTACACATTTACGCAACTACAAACAGGATATTGCCTATCTGATGGTGAGTGGTTACTACATGCATATAGGCCATTAGCATGCATTTTATACAGACGCATAGATTTGGTCTACCCTGTCAAAGATATTTGTGCACACTGTAATACCAGAGTTCCAACATGTGCTTTACCGATCTTGGCGTAATTTTTAAGGCTATAACACACAAAGCCGGCGGCACAGTCTGCCGGCTTCTGAGGACGGCTCTAATGTGCCTCGCGATAGCGTCTTGTAACAAGTTTATTTGCCAACAAATTAAAAAACCCCCGAATGTCAAGAACACCATCTAGTGATGATTAGCGTCATCTATTATTTTCTAGAGAAAGCCCTGATTTTCAAGCGTTAATCCCTAATCACTTTTAAACGGCTTAACTGATTTTATCAAACATTGCTAAAAACTACAATTCGAAATAGGTCCATCCGTTAGAGCGCTACGATGCCACAGACAGACACACAGACTGACGGACCGACAGACATTAGCGTCAAACTTATAACACCCTCTTTTTTTATCGGAGGTTAAAAATAGGCGGGCACGCCGTCAGGTAAGATGGCATGGCTATATTGGCCGGTGACAATGCAGGCGGCTAGGCCGTTGGCGGCGTCGTGTGTAGAAGCCCTAACATTTATTTTTACCCGTTCGAAGATTCCGTCGTCACATGAAAATGGCAGATTCTTTCCACTATTTTAGGGAACAAAGGAAAATATAGTGGTGTCTGTAAGAACGTAGATAAACGATTTTAAATATTAAAACGAAATACAGAGGGACCCGGAACCCAGGCCTTGTAATCGTCGAGTCTCAGGAGAAAACCTCCAAAGTCGCTAAAAATATAGCCGTCCTACTGCGTCGATCGAAATTCAGTTTGCGAACTCACTAGAACAGTTTCAATAATAAAACAAGCAGGACCGGCCACTTGGTCTGATAACTACTTAAAAATATATTGGTCGGGTGCGTATTCTGGTGGATAGTTTTTTTTTTCTGTCGTATGTCGGTATTTTTTTACGAGCTAGCTAAATTAAAGGTATTTTAAGCATTATAATTAAAGGCATTTAAATAAGGGTATTTTGACTTCTAAAAAACAGGTTATCAATTTGTCGCGTTTTTTTTTAAATGTATGTTCACCGATTATTCTAAGACGCCTGAATCGATTTGAAAAAAATCTTCTTTTGTTGAAACTACATGCCCGATTTTGACAAAATTTTGTAATTATAAAGAAATTGCAATTATCTAAGTTAATAATTGGTTTTCGACGTAAAATTATGAACTGGAAAGAAAACTGTAGAATATTGTAGAAGTTCCCATACCGATGGTCAAAAATGATATAACACACTATATTGTATTTCAAGTTCCTATTTTACTGTCAGAAACCAACTATAACCCTAGATAATTGCAATTAAAAAAAAAATGCCAAAATCGGGCATGACGTTTCGTATCAAAACGTAAATTACGTTTGCACGGAAAACTGTAGTTTTTTCTAAGGTAAGGGGATTCATGTAATAAATAATTCTAGTGCGAAATAAAGTCGGCAACCCCCAGAATAAGCCTCCGTCATCTCGAAGTTGCCGAAAGTGTGTCGGCGGTTTGTTTCGTATTCTTTTTGGCTAAAAACATCTGGAGTGTCGCCAGCCGGCCGCAGCCATCGTAGACCAAGAGCTGACTATACAACGTGTGACGTAGTAGGTTTTTTTAAAATAGAAAAAAATATTAAAGGTAACAAACCTTTAATTCAATTTTAACAATATAGATAATTAAGACTAAAAAGGGTCGTGGGTTAGCAGCCACGAGATTCGTTGTTCCAGAGTAGTAGCAAGTACTCGGCTTTGGTGTCGCTGCAGCCCGGCTTCCAGGAGTATTTGAAAGAGGGCGAGGACCAGCTCACTGCCGCTTATATATGGGCCGCGCGGAGAAGGCGCGGGGTAGGAGGGCGAGGTAGGAGGGACTGCAGTCCATCATCACAAACGTGGAAGGGACATACCCGTAATAAATCGAACCACAGGCTATACTAGATCACTAAAGTGTAATAGAATTGAAATAACAGTAAAAAAAATTGAAAATCCCATACAAATTGCCTGTGCGGCTGCACACTTTAGTATGCAAAAGGCAAATTGTTTTTTGTTCTTTTACTGTTTTTTTATTATGCCATTATACTATAGTGATCTAGTAAAACCTGTGTATATCCCTTCTACGTTGTATAACCTATTTGATATAAAAAAAATAGCTGTGACCCGCGTGATCAAAGGATATTTGATAATCCCACGGGAACCTTACATTTTTATTTATTTCAACATTATATTTTTATACGTATGCCGTTGTATAGATCAACGCGAGAATGCGTTTTAAACTAATATGTCTGATATTCGCATACAAGGGGTTAATCCAGGAAAAAATGTGTGTAGCGGCTTTGACGTGAAAACGGAACAAACATCCACACAAGCTTTCGTATTTCTAATATTAGAAAGATCAATAATTAAACAGAAAATTAATACCTTTGATGAACCCCACTAATAGAATTTTATTTTATTTGTTCTTCTTTTCTCAGTCTCGAGAGAGGCTGGTGGTTTACTGAGATCCTGCCCTGAAACCTTCAGGGAGAGGGATTTTCAGTGTTGTCCCCGTGAACGAAAATTGAGTCCCCCAATTTTATTTTATTTACATTGAGAGACCAACAGCTACAAGTTATTACAATAAAAACAGAAAATATAGCAATAATCTATTATTATTATATATATAGCCAATTAAAGGTCTTCACCGCTAGAAACAGTATAGAGTTCCAAATAATTGAACATTATTACACGCTACTTAAAAGAGACAATAAATATTTTTAAAAGAAAACTAAGCAAGAGTTAGTGATTCAAAATGTCTGTATTCATTTTTTATTTAAAAAATACGTTCTCATAATATAATATGGCAAAGTTAAGTGTAAAACTCGATACAAAAAAATATTCTTCTTTTTGGGGTTTGATTCTAAAAAGAACAATTAAAAGACTTACAGAAAAAGTTTTACAGACAACTTCGAAATTTTATTCAATTCGCTAAATACGAATCCTTTCGTTCGATTGTAAATTATATTTTTCATGAAAATAAAGTGGTTGTTATTAATAGACCGACGAAAAAGTTTATATGAATAGCCGACTATAAATCCACGCTGTAAAGTTATTTTTCATTGAAACGCAATGGTATGAAATATCGTTCTTTTGCACAGACATTTGAATAATTTTTTAAAGAGAATCGGATTTGGAAGTTAAATAAGAAGGTAAATATTTATTTCAAAAAACAATTATGAATTACAATTTCAGTTAACATCTAAATTAAAATCTAAATTAAACTAAACAAATAATAATAATAAAAAAGAAAAACCTTACAAATATTAAATATCTAGAGTAGTTAAAAAAAATATAGAAGGTTATAGTGATGGTTACTAGTCGCATCGCCTTTTAATATGATTCAAATCTAGCCCATTTCCTAGATCAGTTTTTTTTATAATCTGCGCGGGAAGAGAAGCAGCTGGTACATTTTAAGTTTTTTTCCTTTCTTCCAGACTAGCATGTTAGAGAAAACAGCAGTTTAGGATTTTAGAAAACGGCAGTATTTCTCAGGATATGCGCTCTTAATATCACTGGTACTGCATTAATAAATCTAAACACATGTTCAAATTGGATATGACCAATGAAAAGTGACACTATTTTGTTACGTTTTATTCTATGAACTCTTCTAATTTTATTTTATTTTGTAATCTTTAATATTTTTAGAGCTAATTCCATTTATTTTTACAAATACTAGTCATTTACCTTTATCATTTTCTCTATTACTTGTACCAAATAATTTATATTCGACCTTGTCATCTACCTAATTAAACATCGAAAAATATATAAATACTTTTGAATCTTGAACCATGAATCCGTCCCCTAGACTATACGGCTACGATAGTCGTTAACATAATGCTACCTATCTAAACAGTGATTTGTATATCGCAAGCAAGAATTCTTAGGCGGCCATTTTTCCCAGGAAAAATGTCACCATCAAAATATTTTCCTCGGTGAATACTTAAGTTTCGCTGGGACTTGCAACGGTAAATAAGCTATTTTAAAATTTTAAACGTAAGAAGTGAAAGATGAGATTTATGCAAGATTTTTTTTGAAATGAAAACCTTCTTTTGCGACTTTGGCGTGCTCGGATTTCATATTTTGAGATAGGAAAAAAAACATTTGAACTAGCGACACTGTTACTGACCCCAAGTTTTTACTTTTGTGGGCACAGTCCCAAAGTGTCACTGTTTTATTTTATTATTATTTTAACCTATAGGATCATGTCGTCCAAGCCGTATTCGGCGACGGCGACTCCTATGTGTCTATTCCGGAATCGTTGTTGTGGTGAGCATAACCTATATGTAGTGGTATGGACCACTGGTGGACAAAGGTCTCTCCCATCTCGTTCCATTTCTCTCTATCTATTAAAATCCTCGACCATCGACCACGAAAGACATTGTGGTCGTCTCGCCAACGCTTTCTGGGCCTACCTTTGAGGCGTCGACCTGAAGGTTTCAGGTGTCCATTGAATAACTAGATTTTTGTTTTTCGAGTCTGTAAGTGCCCAACATTGGTGACAGATTTTTCAAGCTACCTTAAGTCATCTGACATAGCTTGACGACTGCCATACAATGATGACAGCCGAGACTAACGACTTATACGTGCCTTCTGAAGCATGGCGAAGCTCGATAAATTTTATGCCACTTCTGGTCACCCATCCAAATTTCAGCTCAATCGGAAAACGAGAAGTCAAATTTAACTTGCAATATTTGATTACAGTCAGACAGACATCGGGACAGTTGAGACTAAATAAAAGCTTGTAAAAAGTCAGCACTTCTCTGCTGAACTTAAAGACCTCTACCAGAGGAGATGTAAGCATGATCTTATAGTTAAATTTGTACGTACTTGCTTCTACCTTTTAATTGAGTAAATATCCTCTCAATCTATCGCAGGTTGACGGGAAGAGATCCCTACATGGGATAAGTCCGCCTTTGTATATTTGCTCATTCGTAAGCTGTCTTTGTATATGTTTTGGTACAATAAAGTTATTACAAACAAACAAACAAATAATAATAAAAGATTATAATGTTCTAATTATTACCTATAGCGCCGTCTTGTGACGAGGGAAGTGAAATAATTATGTTTCTAAGGAGATGAGTAAGTATGGTACAGGTAACGTCTACTTCTATCGATACCCAAAACTATGCTAGCACATGGCTTGTTATTGAAAACCTCATCTTAAACAATAATAGTCCAAGCACATCCAAAATAATACATTTTTCCATCAAACCACGATAACACCCGCGGTATCCATTATCCGCTTTTGTAAATTACCGAATTGTCCGGAAAACGACGTCTAAAACAATTTATCACCCCAATAACTTAAGGGATTACCATCGACGAAGGAGTTTTTGCGAATGAGCAGAGGACGGAACCCGGCTATTTTCTTGTACTGTAAATGGATATTTACGTTGCGGAGGTCAGGCTTGAGTTGAAGTTGGGTTTGGTTTAAGTTTTGATTATTAAATTTAAGTTTACTGAGAATTAATAGAAACAGCCTTCAACACTCTTTTTTTTTTGGGTATTTCGTAGGCACGTATAGCTTGACGAACCGATGGCCGATGGGGCAAAAAGGTTCTCTAATGGCGACCGTGTACTGGCTAGCGAAGCGTAGGGCACACATTTACAAAGTAGATGTCCGATGGCCTGACCAGGGACACTGGAAAGCGCTGGATGCAGCCCGCTCTTGATCAGTCATTTTGAAAATCTTTGGGAGAGGCTTTTGTCCAGCAGTAGACGTTATGCGGCTGAAATGATGATGATATATAAGCCGTTGGTCCCTGCTGTCGTCATAGTATGGCAGTCATCAAGCTATGTCAGATGCCTTTAGGCAGCTTTAAAAAAAAACACAACACAAAAAACAAACAAACAGAATGTATTTAATGTTATTAACAAAAATATGAGTTTTGATTGTTCTATAGAGACATTTTGTATTTATCTGACGTATCCATGACGCATTATAAAGGAACTTTAGACATTGAGCGTTTTAGACGAGTTCTTATTGCGTTAAAAACCATTCGAGACTAACTCCTTATTTTCCGTGAGTATATCTTAGTTCATGATTTTCACAAAGACCCTACGCCGTAATGATCAGCGTTTGTTTATCGTAAAATTTTCTCTTTTTATAACATTTTTCTTTGTTAAGCTAAGCAACCGTTACCGGGTAATTAAGCAATTGAGAATAAAAATACACGAGAGATTACTACTAGAGAGATTTTCTACGACTTCTCATAATTACTTAAGCAAAATGTGTATACATTATATGCAACACGAAATCGGCAGTACAAATTGAAGATGGTAGGTTTTAAACGCACAACATTTAAGTCAAAACCCTCTTGATTAATTATTATAACTAAGTTCCCACTCAAAGTAGGCCACCAAAGTCAAACGGTGCTCTTTCAACCCCCCTTAAGAGATAACTCAAAACATTATCTTTTCTATACAGTCATCTCATTATAGATAATTTCGTGAAAAGCCTGTGAAAAATGTTGCCATTACGTGCAAGAAAATTTGGAGTAACCCGCAAATTTTTCCTTTGATCCAGAGATTATGTTCAAAGATCTTCACGCTTAAATGTTCGCCCATTATCTGCGCTTTGAGGATTATGTTTTAATGCACATTTTTTATTGCCTCCTATTCAAACTTTTTGATAGACGGGTCGAGTTGGGATGTGATGACCTTTTTGAACAAAGGTAACGTATTATTTATGTTTCACTCAATTAATTGTATGTCTTTGTGAATAGGGCTGTATACTAAAAATTATTTTATGGTTCATTAAATAGATAATCAAAAAGTAAGGTATACCTACGTATTTTTTCTTTTTCTCATTAGCAAATAATGATGAAGATACAGCTTACTTAAATTTCGCGTGACGTCACGATTGGCAACGATTTTTAACCAACGGTGACGTAAATCATCCCCACTCCGAAACTTCGAAGCGCTGTATCTTCGTGAATTTTGATTAGTTTTCTAAACGAAAAAATATGGGTCCTTTATCTTTGGATAATCTAGTTGACGGACTAAATAAAATAGTGTATCTTTGACTCAGTCCACATCCCTATTACCACCTATACAAAACTTTTTGATAGACCAGCTGGAGTTGAGATTTGATGACCTTTCTGAAAAAAAAGTAAAGTTTTGTTTATGTTTCACCTTATCAATTGTATGTGTTTGTGAATTGCCACCTTCTCAAACTTTTTGATCGACCTTGTTGAACAAAAGTAACGTATTATTTATGTTTTACTTACCTAATTGTATGTCTATGTGAATTGCCGCCTATACAAACTTTTTGATAGACAAGCCGGAGTTGGGATGTTATGACCATTTCGGATGAAAAAACCATTTTATTTATGTTTCACTTACATAATTGTAATGTCTGTGAGAATTGCTACCTATTCAAAGTTTTTGATTAACTGGACTGGAGTTGGGATGTGATGACTTTTTTTGACAAAACTTATGTTTTATTTATGTTTCACTTACTTAACTTTTATGACTTATTTCTGTGTGAATTGCCACCTATTTAAAGTTTTTCATATGCGAAATGTAAAAAAAAAATTGCTATCTAAACAAACTCGGATCAGCTGATCGGTTAACTTGTATGGAAGGTATATTTCGATATATGTTTCTTTATAAATTATCTAAATACCTACATATTTACTGAACTAAATATAAAAACTAAATTAAGGGTCCTCCCCGCGCTAACGACCTTGAAAACACAAAAAAATTAATTTCTCTTTCTGTAAGTGAGATTATTAGAAACCCTCCTACAACTTTTTAGCTAGTATCCTGAAGTTTCATTAGAACCTCGAAAATCATTGAAATAAAATACCCTGAATTTTCCTTTGCAAAAAATACTAAAAACTGCCATTTTTGACTTTTTTTGTAAAGGTTTCTAAACCGGATAGTATTTCAATGACTTTCGAGGTTCTAATGAAACTTCAGGATACTAGCTAAAAAGTTGTAGGAGGGTTTCTAATAATCTCACTTACAGAAAGAGAAATTAATTTTTTTGTGTTTTCAAGGTCGTTAGCGCAGGGAGGAGCCTTAATATCTAAATTACAATCTAAATTAAAAATCTAAATCTTGATCATGTGGCATGGTGCCAAGATTACTGGCTGCATTCCCGCGCTGAATAGCTACTGCAATCCTCTGCGCGAGATACGAGCCAGCCCTCTTGTCACCAGCGGCGTCGACAAGCCGAAGGGTTATTTTTTTAATAAATTTTTTAGTACTTTTATATTTCTTGAGGTAAATTGTTTAGTATAATGAACTGAATTAATCCTTAAAATATTTTAGTATATTAAGTTAGACGTTATATAACTTTAGGTATTATGTTACCAATATTCTAAGTAAACTTGTCTTTCAAGATATAAAAAACCGCGGCTCTTTCTTTCAAATATTGTATTTAAACTTTTAAACTAATGTCAGAAAAAGTTGCGTCAAATTTTATATCGGTAATTATTGCCTTTTAGCAATAAAACTTATCTATGTTTTTTACGTGTATTCGTGAGGACCTCTAATTAACTTATTCTAAATAAATAGGTATGTCAAAATAAAATGCCTAAGTGGCCTAGTTACCTGAAGGGTTACTCCAAATGCGGCGGACGTTACTGCGTATCCGCCTTTCAGTGTCGAGCAATATTGAGCAGTAACGTATGACGATAAAGTCTTATTTTTGTTTGAATATAGAAATAGGATGTCGCTATCATTCGACTAACTTATTGTTTTGTGGAGTAACCCCCCTGTAGCATAGGTTCTTCTTGAAACCTATTTCAGAGACTAGCCGTTTCACAATACGCTATTTTCCAACAAGTCAAATCAGATACTTTTTTCTAAACGTCAAAACAAACAGTTTCTATGGGATTTTGTATGAAATACAGGCAGATGACGTCACAGTTTTTTGGGTCAAATAGCGCTCTTATTATCACTTTTTAGGGTTCCTTAGTAAACAAGGAACCCTTATAGTTTCGCCATGTCTGTCTGTCTGTCTGTCTGTCCGCGGTCCTACTCAGAAACTACAAGTACTAGAAAGCTGTAATTTGGCATGGATATGTAAATTAATCATGGCGAAAAAGTCGTAAAATAAAATCTGGAAAAATATTTTTTTAGGTTAGCTGCCATACAAGTAAAAAGTTTGGTGTGTCGTTGAATAGGTCTTTCAAAAACATTGTGAGCTTGTTAACACCATTTTTGGATTTAGGGATCCGTTTCTGAAATATTTGGGTTTTAAGTGAAAATTTTTGTTGGAGGCAAGTGTCCCTCTATCTGCTAAACGGTTATATATGGCCACGTGAAAAAATTCACAGCTATAGTATATATAATGTAGTTTAAAGGAAAACTATCAGAGCTAAGTAGGGTATACAAATTAAAAAGTAATAGTCGATCTACTTATAAAATGTACTCGGACAAAGAAATTTCATACAAATTCAATAGATAATTCGTTTTAAAACGTTTTTAGTGGCATAAACTCAAAGTTGGCATTTGGAACTACGGAACCCTACACTTCGCGTGGCCCGACACGCACTTGGCCAATTATTCTGCAATAATAAATTTAAAATTACGTTAAAATGGATATGTTCAAAGACAAGTGACATTATTTTGCGACGTTTTATTTTGTTATCAGTACAAAATAATTTATTTTTGGCTTAGGAAAATACCTAATTGTAACAACGTTTATTGCAAGGTCCATTGTACTTATAATTTGAACTAAACTCATTATAATTGGGTATTTTCCTAAGCCAAAAATAAATTATTTTATACCGATAACAAAATAAAACGTCGCTAAATAATGCCACTTGTCTTTAAAAATATCTATTTTAACGTGATTTTAAATTTATTATTGCAGAAAAACTGATAATAAGAGCGCTATTTGACTCCAAAAAACTATGACGTCATCTGCCTGTATTTCATACAAAATCCCATTGAAACTGTTTGTTTTGACGTTGAGAAAAAAGAATTTCATTTGACTTATTGGAAAATAGCGTATTGCTATTTTTGTGAAGAGGAAGTAAACCATTAATCATCAACATCTTTAGGTTTTTTTGTCTCCACTGCAAGAGCATGTCCCTCTCCGTACTACCAGAGCCATACTTGGCCAGAGCAGCTAGAGGACTTGGCCAGAGCAGCTAGAGGACTTTGCATATACACTCCCCGCGCTTGCCAGACCGAGGTTGGAGAGGTCTCATTGATGCTTATAAGCTTTGTTTAGCTTGTTTATCCTAAGTCGCCTTGTAAAACATCCACGGAGGCCTTGGAATGGCCCTATTCTACTCTGCCGGAAACCACACGGCGTTATAACATAGGAATTTTTTATGTATTTTACTTCTTATATGTATAAAAAATAAAATCTTATTACAAAATATAAACATATTATTATTATTAATAGTCTTTAAAAAAATATATCGTCACTATATTTTGTTAGATCCTTTATAAGTCAGCATCTTTACAAGTATCTACAGTATTTCCTAGGAATCCTGTAAGCCCCTCTCAATCTAGACTAAGTTAGCGAATCCCAGACATTTCTCGAATGACTCGCCGGAGCTCGAAACCTTCCAATACATTTGTTGGCTGTGGTGGCGAAGATTTAGTAAGAACTTATTTGTCTTATCTATATTTAGTTCCTGGGCAACCGAGCTTTGCTCGGTTACATCTCAAACATTAACTACATTTTTTAAACTTGTCTAAAAACAATACAAAATAAAAAATTATATATAAACTTGAACATAAAAAAAACAAAAGTAAGTCACCGAGTGGGATTCGAAACTGTAACACTCTTTCTAGCGGTCCGCATACTTAACTGAGCCAAAACGGATAGCGGCCGGCGCGACGAAATTAGCGACCATATTCTGCGTGGAAAGAAAAACGTATGAAAACTCAAAAACACGCGTTTTCCCAAACATAAGACTAATCTAGATCGATTGTTTACCCCCAAAAACCCCCATATACCAATTTTTAGCGAAATCGTTAGAGCCGTTTTTGAGATCATAGAAATTTATATACATATATATAAATAAATATACAAGAATTGCTCGTTTAAAGGTATAAGATATCTATCTATACGTATATTAAAACAAAAAAAAAATGTGTCCGTAAATTGAATATATTTCCAAAAAAATTTTTGGGGCTATGGAGACATAGTAATAGAGTAAGAATTAAAAAATTACTGTGTGTACAAACACATGAGATTAGCATGAACAGACATGCTAATCTCCGGAAATACTGGATGGTTTAAAATTAAACTTTTTTTTGTTATATAGCTGTTAAGCCTGAGCAACTTAAAGGGTATTATTAATTTTGGAAAATGGAACACCTGATGCAGAACCATAACGGTCCAGCTAAACTACAAGAAATATAAAAATGACGTCTTAGCAAAAGTTCTTCAGTCTGATGAGCATTTTCCGGAGTCATAAAATCCCCGCAAATGAAGTCCATGGGTTTCGGCTAGTATTCTTATATATTTTACCTGCGACACCCTGTGTGTACTCTGGAAGTTTTTGTGTAATCACAGCAATAACGATTGTTTTGTTAATGTAGGATAAAGCGAAATACATAAATTGCATCAAAACTCAAATGTTTATTCAGTAACTAGACCTTAACAAGCACTTTTACACGTCAATAAGTATAATTGAAAAGCTTCTGATATAATAATGAACGCCGAAAGAAACCTCATTTTCACAGTATTTGTTTAAACTTGCCATTAAGAAAGTTAACTTAGTTACCATTTAAGAAATTAGCAGAACTAGCGGCGAGCAAACTTAGACTTCTACAATTAACTTTATATTAAACAAATCTTCCATCATACAAATCTTCCATACATTAATCTCAAACACAGTAATCAGACATACATTAATTTTACACACGTCAGTTTTACATAAAACCCCGGGAATAATCAAACATCTCACTGCGAGCACTCGTGTAAGCTGAAAGGCTCTTTAAGTCTACAATTTCAGACAAAGTTTAAATTAGTTTAGTTATAGTCGAATCAGCACTTATTACATTAAATTCATTTGCTTTGTGATCCCACAGTTATTTTTTTAAACAATTTAAACTTATAGTGATCAAATGAAAAAAGCAAAACTATTTTTATTTATTGACATATTATATTTTATGGATGTCGTAGAAGGCGACTTAGGAAATACAAGCAAAACAAAGCTTATAAACATTAATGAGACCTCTCCAAATCGTCTGGCCAGCGTGGCGTAGTAGGCCAAATCATCTGGCTTTTCTGGCTACATATGGCTCTAGTAGTACAGAGAGGGTCGTGCTCCTGCAGTCGAGACTAAAAAGACCTGTTGATGATGATGATGATGATATATTTTATGCCCCATTTATATTACAAACATCCTTATTTGATTGTCCCTATATATTTATATTTATTTAATATTTCTATATAATTATTGCCAATTTCCTAGAAAACCAAGGCGTAGATGGCGTGACGACTTATATAATATGCCTATTAAAGGGGTGGCAAGCAAAAGCGCAAGACAGAGAGAAATGGAGAGCCGAGAGGGAGGCCTTTGCCCAACAATGGAATCTAACGAGCTCTAAATAAGAATAATAATTTCCTAATGTCAAAACTGAGTTAACTCAGCAAACGTTTGAGGAATTAGCAGAAGCAGCATCGCCGAGCAGTTTCCGTCTCCGACAATAAACTTCTTATTAAATCCCGGGAATTAATCAAACATCTCATTGCGAGTACTCGTGGAAGTTGCAAGACGCTTTAAGACTGCGTTTTAGGACAAAGTTTAAATAGGTACAGTAATTAGTCGAATAAGCCTTGACATTTTTAACTTTAAAGGGATAAAATTTTATTAAAGCTAATGAGAATTGGGTACTTTCCTAAGTCAAAAATAAAATATTTTGTACTAATAAAAAAATAAAGCGTCGCAAAATAATATCACTGGTCTTTGAACATATCCATTTTAACGTTATTTTAAATTTATTATTGTAGAAAAACTATTTGACTCCAAAAATCTATGACGTCATCTGCCTGTATTTCATACAAAATCCCATAGAAACTGTTTGTTTTGACGTTTAGAAAAAAGTTGCTGATTTGACTTGTTGGAAAATAGCGTATTAAAATATTATGACCGGTTAACTTACCTAAAGTTGGAAGGGCAGTTAAGGTTTCGATTGATAGACGATCGTTATCGTCGCACAGGGTATAAGCCCGTGGTTCGATTTATTACGGGTATGTCTCTTCTACGTTGTATACAGGATCAAGCAAAATATACTTCGTCAATCGTCATTTCACTAAAAGTCATCAACATCATCAGCCACAGGAAGCCCACTTCTGGACAAAGGCCTCCCCCAAGGATGATAGAAATGTGAAAAAATAAATAAAAATAAAAATATATAGGGACAAATTACACAGATTGAGCTAGCCCCAAAGTAAGTTTGAGACTTGTGTTCATTTGCATTGCGTGGGTAACGTGCGACGCTGTGCTTAATACGTAATGGGTAATAAAATAACGTACGATGAAGTTAGTTCTAAAAAAATTTGGCTTTTCGTACAAACTTGGTCTAGCTAATCGGTCAACTTGTATGATCATCATCATCAGATATATTTGTCTCTCCTGCATTGCGAGTAGCACGACCCTCTCTGTACTACCAGAGCCATACTTGGCCAGAGCAGCCAGACGAATTGGCCTACACTATCCATGCTAGCCAAATGGATTGAAGAGATCTCATTGATGTTTATAAGCTTTGTTTAACTTGTTTTTTCTAAATCGCCTTCTACGACATCCACGGGAGGACTTTGAGTGGCCTTATCCTATCCTACTAATATTATAAATGCGAAAGTGAGTTTATATATTTGTTTGTTCGTTTGTTACCACTTCACGTTTCAACCACTGAACCCATTTAAATGAAATTTGATATGGATATAGTTTAATACCAAGGGAAGGACATAGGATAGTTTTTATCCCGAAGTTCCCACGGGGAGCGAAGCCGACGGGCACAGCTAGTTCTACTATATATTTCGATTTACCTTTGTTCCATATGAAAAGTTGTTTAGTATCATGGTCTAGATTCTCTTCTATTTTGTTACACGTTATATAACATGCTCGTAAAAACCAGCTTAAAAGCGCATCCATCCAATGTGACCCCAGCCTAATACTTACAAATTGTGACTTCCGCAATGCGGTAGAAGGAACGGATTTATTGTCTGTGCCGAAAAATGATATTTTATTCCCTCAAGATATCGCATGTACACAGTCAATGTTCGTAATTCATTAATTATAGAAAAATAAATTGTTACTTATGTACCTAACTTGTATTTCGAGATTGTTTGTTGTTTGTATTTATCAAAGAAAATATTAAAAATAAATAGTAGAGATTAGCTTACTTTTAGCCTTTTTGATATTTAGGTATTAAAGTAGTGATTAGGGATCCTTTTAAGTTCTTAAAGTCTAGAACAATTCGGTGTTATGTTGTATGCATATATTTATGTTTGTTCGACAAAATCTTGAGATATTTTGATCGGAGCTCTATGAAATTTGGTAGACTTGTAGTTGTAGCTAAAATAATTTAAAGTTGCAGCAATCTCACAAGGGTTTGGTGAAATATAAATAAATATATACGGACAAATTACACAAATTGAGCTAGCCTCACAGTAAGTTTGAGACATGTGTTATGGGATACTAACTTAACAATACTATAGATATAAGTTCCGCGAGTTCACAATTCGCTAAACTACTAGTATTTGAGAGAATCTCGCATCTCCTTGACACATTTTTCATGTGTTTGTCCTTGCTGTTGCTACAAAGCACTTGCTTGTATAATGTAGAAGCAGTGATACATCTACAGATGCGTCTATCAATGCCAAATCACTACAGACGCGGAGACTTGTACAATTGTTTTGAGGCTACCCTCAACTCTCAGTTTTCCGATTTGTGTCGACGGTATCCGGTTATAATAGAATTGTTTTCAGGTAGAGCTGGATTAGTAGGAATTTCTCGAAAGTTGCTTTTCGATAAGATGGTTTACGCAGTTTCTCTGATCTTTTTTATAGAATGCCAAAGTAGGGTATTGATCATCAAGATATAAGATTCAATGAGAATAGGACATGGTAATTTCATATGTATATTCAGGAATGGGTTTTGACGAAAGGTTCTCAATTTCTCTAAAGGACTTTTACTAGTCATAACGCAAGCCTCTCAAAGGATCGGGGTGAAAAGACCCGTAAATTCAAAAGAAAAGGTAATACTATAGCCCGTAATCATGATAACGGCAGGCGACGTTTATTTTGCAATATCCTAGCATCAGTCTATCCCAACTTCATTCCATAACCCACCTTTCCCTTTTCTTGCGGTAGATTTTTCTCCTTCTGAAACCAATAATTTAAAGGTACATTTTTCATAGTTAAAAAAAAGTCATTTATTTGTGTAATCTTAGTTACAACATGATACTTCCCAGTGAGTAATCTTATGATACTCGTGATGGGAATGACCCGCTGCTTCATTTAAAGGTATACATTAAGACTACATTAGTAGATGTACCTACTAGTTTATACATATAGTTATATCCAGGAATGGGGTTTGGTGAAAGTGCCACATGATATCAACTTCTCCAAAGGGCCTCTACATGTTTTATCTGTGTCCCCACGCAAGCCTATTAAAGGACCAATTTAAAAAAGAGAAGCTAATAGAAATAAAAGAATGGTACTCTAAGACTGTTCTCACGTAGTCGCTTTATCTGTTATTATTTATAAAAGATTATTTAAAAAGAGCGTGAAAAGATTTATGTGTAGAGTCACCCATATGTTATCTAATTAGGTACCATCAGGTGGGCTGTAGGTATTCGTTATCATCATCATTTCAGCAGCACAACGTCCACTGCTGGACGAAGGCCTCTCCCAAAGATTTCCAAAATGACCGATCTATATGTATAAAAGCCTCTTTACTTGTGATTTGTCCACTCTGTGTATTTATCAAAGGCCCAATTCTATTATTTATTTATTCATGGGCCTAAGATTCTCATTTCTTCAGGCACCCAAGACGAAAACACCGCTTAAATCATACCTTATCACGAAAATAAATCTCCAAACGATCTCCATACGAACCGGCCATATTCTCCACGAGGTAATTATGAAAAATGACAAACTTCCGACCCTTGGGTCACAACTTATCGTATTTTTACTGCGTTCCCACTCTATAAAAGTTGACCTTATTTAAGTTCCTAGGGTGAGCTGCCGGACCCTTGTAATTTCATTGCGACGGGACGTTAGGACTGTTTAAGGGTTAAAGCAAACATGCTACTATTTGACCTGGGGCGATCGGCGATTTTGTGACTTTTGAAAACACTTTTAGTAGTCAAAAGTCATGTCTAGAGTATCTAGTAATACTGTTTTAAACTTTATGACTTACTTAATGACATGTCCCCATCGAAATGGATCTATAAAAATGGAGAGGATTCACCCCCAAACCATAACCAATTTAGATAAAATTTCTATGGAACCACTTGACAAGTATATCCTTTCAAAAAAAAAATAATTTTTCAAATCGGTCGGCATCTTCGAATAATCGGTGAACATACTTAAAAAAAGATCGCAACGAGTTAATAACCTCATCCTTTTTGTAAGTTGGTTAAAAAGGCGAGTAACATATCGATGATTACGATGATGTCTACATTTTAAATTCTCCAATTAAAAGCTTATTTTCATTGGTCGTTCGGGCACGCATTTGGGGTGCGGGAGATTTCTGAAACGCATGGCGTAGAGCACGCATGCGGGTAACCGTTTTCACTACTTGATGTAATTCGGGGTGCGAGAGATTTCCGTAACACTTGAGATGGGCCGTTTTCACTAGTTCATAATAATGTACAGTCGATATACAGCATGTGGGTTATAACCACAGTCGGCGTAACGACCACTGTATCGACTTATGGCTTTCATTGGTCGTTAGCCCGCGTACGGAGAGTCTCCGCATGCTGTATATTGACTGAGTTATCGACCAATGAAAATGAGCGTTAAGATTTAATGTGAACATAGTTCTATTTACCGTGCCGTACCATGTGCTGTGTAGTTTCCTGCAGAATAGAATAAGGCCACTCCAAGTCTCCCGTGGATGTCTTAGAAGGTGACTTAGGAATACACGCTAAACAAAGCTTATTAACATCAATGAGACCTCTCCAACCCGTCTGGCCAGCGAGGAGAGTGTAGGCCAAGTCCTCTGGCTGCTCAGGCCAAGTATAGCTCTGGTAGTACAGAGAGGATCGTGCTCCTGCAGTGGAGACATAAAGACCTGATGGTGATGAAAACCATTTTGGATGATATCGCAAAATCGCAAGACAGTAAATATAATACGATATTTTATAATATCACGTATACAATATACACCCGTTCACGGAGTATTTAAGAGGCAAAGCTGACGGTTCAGTAAAACGCTGCTGACGAAATGAACTCGATAACTCGGAAACTAAGGACTCCCGTTAAGTCATAAATTCTCGGCAGGGCTGGCTAAATTATCTGGAACTATTGCGGCCCTGTTTCGGGCATGTTTTTTATATTCATTCTGTATATTCTTATATACCTATAGCATAATTATATTGGAATACAATGTGGAATGGATATACCCTTAATAAAGTAATAAATCAAACCACGGGCTATACTAGATCACGAAATTAAATTAAAATAGCAAAAAAAAACGAAAAAGAATTTTGGCATTTTCATACTAAAGTGTGCAGCACAGAAAGTGTGTGGGCTATTAATGTGGATTTTTTTGTTTGTTTTTTGATTGTTATTTTATCATATCCATTCCATTCTTCCATGCTGGTCTGGGAGAAAAGGAAAAACTTAGAATGTACCAGCTGCTTCTCTTCCCGTGCAGATCGTAAGAGCCGATCAAGGGAATGGGCGAAAATTTGAATCGTGTTAATAGGCGTTGAGGCTAGCAACCTATCACTATTTTGATTTCTTCATACACCTTCTTGCCCACATCAAGCTGAAAGTGGCCTTTGAGTCTTGCAGCCCTGGGCTCTATCTGGTTAGAGCCGCAAGACCCAAATTGCTCTGTCTACCTAATTAGGGATAAAGACGTGATAGTATGTATGTATGTATGTATTTTATCATTAAACTAGTATAGCCCGTGGTTCGATTTATTACGGGTATGGATGATAATAACTATTTAGTATGATATCACAAAATCGCAAGACAGTAAATATAATACGATATTTTATAATATCTCGTATACAATATACACCCGTTCACGAAGTATTTAAGAGGCAAAGCTGACGGTTCAGTAAAACGCTGCTGACGAAATGAACTCGATAACTCGGAAACTTAGGACTCCCGTTAAGTCATAAATTCTCGGCAGGGCTGGCTAAATTATCTGGAACTATTGCGGCCATGTTTCGGGCATGTTTTTTATATTCATTCTGTATATTCTTTTATACCTATAGCATGAATATGTTCCCACGCAGATCGTAAAAGCCGATCGAGGAAATAGGCAAAAATGCAAATCATGTTACCAGGCGATGCGGCTAGCAACCCATCACTGTATTGATTGCTTTTCCATCTTGCCCACCATGACGCTAAAAGTGGCTTTTGGGTCTTGCGGCCCTGGGCTCTGCATAGAACCGCAAGACCCAAAATGCTCTGTCTGCCCCATTAGGGATAAAGACGTGATAGTATGTATGTATGTATGTATGTATGTATGAATATGTTGGAAAACAATGTGGAAGGGATATACCCTTAATAAGGTAATAAATCGAACCACGGGCTATACTAGATCACGAAGTTAAATTAAAATAGCAAAAAAAAACGAAAAAGAATTTTGGCATTTTCATACTAAAGTGTGCAGCCGCCCGGGCTATTAATGTCGTTTTTTTTTTTTTTTACTGTTATTTTATCATTACACTATAATAATCTAGTATAGCCCGTGGTTTGATTTATTACGGGTATGAATGATAATAACTATTTAGGATGATATCACAAAATCGCAATACAGTAAATATAATACGATATATTATAATATCTCGTATACAATATACACCCGTTCACGCAGTATTTAAGAGGTAAAGCTGACGGTTCAGTAAAACGCTGCTGACGAAATGAACTCGATAACTCGGAAACTAAGGACTCCCGTTATGTCATAAATTCTCGGCAGGGCTGGCTAAATTATCTGGAACTATTGCGGCCATGTTTCGGGCATGTTTTTTATATTCATTCTGTAAAGTCTTATATACCTATAGCATGAATATGTTCCCACGCATTCTCTTCCCACGCAGATCGTAAAAGCCGATCGAGGGAATGGGCAAAAATGCAAATCATGTTAACAGGCGATGCGGCTAGCAACCCATCACTGTATTGATTGCTTTTCCATCTTGCCCACCATGACGCTAAAAGTGGCTTTTGGGTCTTGCGGCCCTGGGCTCTGCATAGAACCGCAAGACCCAAAATGCTCTGTCTGCCCCATTAGGGATAAAGACGTGATAGTATGTATGTATGTATGTATGAATATGTTGGAATACAATGTGGAAGGGATATACCCTTAATAAGGTAATAAATCGAACCACGGGCTATACTAGATCACGAAATTAAATTCAAATAGCAAAAAAAACGAATAAGAATTTTGGCATTTTTGTAATAAAGTGTGCAGCCGCCCGGGCTATTAATGCCGATTTTTTTTTTGTTTTTGACTGTTATTTTATCATTACACTATTATGACGTCCTCCGAGAACAAAAACTTATGGTAGGAAAAATATTGAGTTTGAAGGTGTGAATATAATAATAAATTACCGACAGAAATAAAGGATGCACAATCAATAGCTAGCTTCAAAAGAAAATTAAAAATGTAAACAATAATAATAATTATAAATCTCAATAACGAACTAAATTTTATTATTATATTACAATAAAACAAAAATATATCTACATAATTAAATTAATAAATACAATTAACTAAAATTTATAAATTAATCCTAAATAATCATATTCACACATTAATCACATATAACATAAATATTGTCGATTATTTTTCTATAAATACTAATTATTATCCTAGGCCAATACTATTTATTGGTAATGTTATCAAAACTTACATGTATGTGGGAGCCAGGGTGGCTTTTACGCGGTACCTAAAAAAATAAAGAGCGTGACGATAAGATGAGCGCCCCTCCTCGCGCTGATCCATGCATTACAACCACATGTGTAAAATGAAATACTCTGGCCCACACAGATGTTCTGTGTCCACCTGGGCTTATCGTCAGGCTGAAACAAACGGTCATTGTAATCAATCAGATCACCGATCCATTACAATAATCACAATGAAATGAGTCATGGCCAAGTCACAGCAAAGTACACAAACGAGTTGTGCACAGTACGGCGGCTCGAACAAGACTGAGTATTTTATCGACAGAGCGACGCTTTTATACGCCGTTCAAAACAAGGCAATAGTAGGGATATTAACCGCAGCTGTTGTTTACGATAGGCAGGTGCCATTTTGCTATCTAAAATAATAAAATATCAACACAAATATATTTTTGTAGGTAAATAAACATTTATCTCCCACACGGCCATTCTGACGAGCAGCCAACATTAGGCAGGCTCGCGAACAATTTTAAACAATTTTAATCTCAGTAATCTAATCTGAAATAAAGATAATCAACAAAGTATATAAAATAGAATTTGATTCATTCATACCTCGGTAAAAGATGCCCAAAATAGGCTCGGTACGAAATAAAGTGACTTGGTCATAGTCACAAAAGTTGCCTCGGTAAATAGCCAGTAACAAACCCGGCACGGCCAATAAATAAATAACATATTCTTGCCTCGGTAAATAGCCAGCAACATATCTGGCACGGCTAATAAATAAAATATTCTTGCCTCGGTAAATAGCCAGTAACATACCTGGCACGGCATATAAATTAATGAAATATTGTCGCCTCGGTAATGATGCCCACTGGGCGCGGCGGTAAAAGCCATCATTATATTGCACACAACCAGTCTGGATAAGACTACGTGTATGCTTAACAATGATTGACTAAAGAAGGATCAAATCACATGATCATATAATAACAAATCACATAGCAGAGGTCAAATAACATGACCCATAAGTACAATATTTTAATCAATTATTTTTTATATTTATATCAATAAGTAACATAATCCAAAACTGAACACAAATTCTTTATTTTTTAAATTGTAATCTGCAAAAAGTGATCAGGTTATAAGCCTTTGAAATCTGATGGAAGGGGAAACTGACAAGTAACAGGAAAAGGACGCACGTACAGAGCTCCTGACGTCACCGCCATTGGTGTGGCGTGTACGGAAGAGATTCTCCATCACATTTCCATTTTCATATTCAAATCAAAATTCAATTGAAACTTCAATTTAAATTCGAATTAAGTACTGCTTCATTAATTAACCAATTTTCTAATAATATTTCTTTTTAGTCGTATTTTGTAATTATTGTATTATATAAATATTAATCAAAAACATACGAAATAAAACAACCTATTATATGAAATAATTCAAATTAAATAACCTGTATCATTAATTAACAAATGCACAAGTGAGCGTTGGCCAGGCGCCCCTAGATGCCTTTGGAAATTGATAATAATATACTTAATCATTCAAGGACTCTTTAATTAATTTATTTATTTTTATTTTAAGAGAATACTAATCGTTAATTATCGTGAGAAACATAAAATTTATTACCGGTATTGTATTATCATGTAGTTTATCGTTTATTTAATTAGTAACTCGTGGAACTCGAAAATTACATCAACTTTATTTATTATTGGTTAGTTTTGTTTCACCAAAACCACGACACAAAATTTAAATTGTATTCACAATTAAATCACGTTTAATGTTGATATGTATATAGATAATACATTGTTCATAATATAATTCAAATTTAATTTTTAGAATGTCAAAACTCCAAAGTAATGTCTAGTTGTATATTCATTATGTACCAAATTATGACATTAGTGAGTACACAGACCTTTTAGATGGAACCGCGCCAAGCTGAAGCCAGATTCTTCAGTCTTTAAGGTAGTCATAGGTTCCACAACAAGCTCTTTCACAGAGCACTTTCTTTACATGAAAACTTAGCTGTAAGTACCCATTCGACGCCAACTACTGTGCAACGAAACAAAGTGAGGACCAACAAGAGATATTACAAGTATTCCACGAGAACAAAAATATATTTGAATTGAATTGGATTGAATTAAAGGAACAATTTTTGCCTTTGTCTTATCAAAGGATTTTTTCAATTATTGTGAAGTAATTTGTCTGAACTCTCATTGACCACTTAACAAGTTTATATTATTAATTTTAATAAATTTTGATGTAAATAAGTACTGAATTCAATTTTTATTTGATTTTTGATATTGACATATTATGCAAGAAATTTTGTTCAGTAGTATTTTAACTATGTTCAGTTAATTAATTTAATTGATCGACATTTACTCATTATATTAACAATAATCTATGAGTTGATATGATTGGAACATCAATATACCCAAGATCTGTATGTATTATGATTTTAAGTTAATAAATAAATGTTTGATCTTTTAATCTTTTAAGAATAGAACAAGACAAGACATGATTTCGTCCAATTTAAACCTCATCTATCCTTCTGTCAATTGTCCAAAATGACGTTGACACGGAATTGCTACCAAACATCATCAAATCATTAAAAGTAAAGAAATCTAGTTTTATACAGGAATGGCTTATTACGCCTTGATTGGCGTTTCTGACAGTACGCCCCCGTCCTTGGGTGTTGTATCTGAGATTGAAATAAAACATAAAAAATACACCGTTCGGCTATTCTGTTCCCTTAAGTTTTGCCAAAAATAAGAGTGATTACGTCTCTACTACTTTACACAGTTTATTAATAACTGTCAGCTATTAGGAGGCAATGTTTGCTATTATTATATGTTCTAAATCAAAGCAGACTTAAAAGGAAATTAAATGTTATCCGTTGCATTGTTATTTACTGCTAGCTATCTATAGCATCAACTTATTTCAATTAATGTATTACCTAGGATTACTGAGACCCTGTATTATTGAGCTACATTAATTATTTTCAAAAGAGAATAATTTGAACAGATTTTAATCTACTACAGTTGCACATCTGGTATCGCATTCATGACTGGACTTATTCGCTGGGATCCCGAGTCAGACGGTGACTCTATGACCTATGCTACAAGGCAAGATCTGACCGTACTACCCAATAGTGCCGCATACCGCTTACACACGGAATTTTCAAGGAGACGACATCAATTTCTATTAGGCTTTGGCTAAGGAATAATGGTACAGTCTATGACTACCGAGTCGATCAACAGTTCGAATCATCAATATAGTTTTTTTTTTACAATCTCAATAGGTATTTGACCCCAAGGCATCTTCCTATCACAATCATGAGAGTCTACGGGTACGCTTTTTAACTAACGACTTCGGTTATTTGAAATGGAATTTTTTTATTGGTTTAATTAACGAAAATGATAAAATTACTTAGTTTTCATGATGTCTAAAAATTAAAATGATTTGATTTGATTTAAAGTAATTATTGAGTCAGAAGAGATAATCAAACTGTATTTACAGCCTTCTGGGCACTCTTCCGCAGGGGAAGGATTTGAGGGATATTTTTATTTGTAATTGGATACGTTTATAAGTAATTTATTTTTAGTATTTACGTTTTATTTTAGTTAAACAAAGAAAGAATAATTTACATATGAGGAAATAAAAAAAAGTATATATTTACAGTAAAATATAATGAAATAAGCTCAAGTCATCGACTATCAGAATTGCCATCATTAGCCACAAACAACGCGCATCACCATTCTGTGATCGCAGGGTCCTCCAGACCTTACGGTTTTCTTCCAAAACTCGACCTCCGCTAGGTCTGACCGCCTACCGCCACGTGGACTACGGCGGAACTCTAGTACGGTCACAAAAACATAAACAAGGCATATGGCAATGAGCTCAAAACTCTACTATCGGTTTTCTCAACGATCTCTTTTGACTTCAAAGTCTATCATAGGAACACTTGTATGTTCGCTTAGAGTTTAATGACCGGAAATTTCCGATCTCTGAAGTAGAAGAACAGGTGAAAAATCGTCATAAATGAAAAGCAATCATCATCACAAAGCTCATCTTTGAGCAAATGACTGAAGAAGAAATAAGAGCAAAATACGTTTCAACTGGGTATCAAATATTGTCGAGAACAAGTAAAAATGTTATTGCTTATCGAATTAGTAACGTGTCTGTACGATATTCATGAAAAATACTTGATCAGAATGTTTAATCGTAACTATCGATTAAACTATAGATTAAAATTATCTTGGTAACGGGATATCACTTCAAAAAACATTAAACATAGTAAACAATAATATTACTTACATGGCCTTAATCCTGTTAAACCATTTCACCATTGCTGCAGATCTGCCGTCACAGCCGTCACCACGTCATCAGCATCAGCCAATCTAAGTCCAATATTGAGGGAAAGCTGGCAGAGGTTATCTCTCCGAATTTGCTAATCATGGAGTATCTAAAAACTTTTATATTTGACCAGTATTCTTACGCCATATATTGCAAGTTCATAATTCTTAATACTCAAAATTGGCTTCACTAGCCAGGAATAGCAACCGGTGTTTCTGTCGGCTCCAACCGATAAATCAGCATAGTAAGCCTACCAAATTTTTCTTTAAACGCTTATCGTAAAAATTAGCGTTCTCAAAACTAATTTATTGCTTGAATAGTGGTCAAAATACAAGTTAAAAGCTGAAAGATTATTAATTAATTAACACTTTGCTCTAAAATAGTTAACAAAATGAAATCTCACCAGATTATGGTAGCAATCTACCAGACAAGGTTACGGCACAGAAACACACGAGATCTACTCGCTTCTTCACTTCACTTTACCAGGAATTTGCAGCGCCTGCTGCGTACCGCCGATAGCTCCAATCTGGCCGCAACACGTGGTGGCCATGAGCAGTTGGCACATTGTAATTAACTTGGTAACACTTCATTACCTTACCTCCTAAAATTAAGATGGAGTTACCATTCAGATCCTGTCACTTCCAGGAGTTCCAGGTGCAGATGTTCCAGTACCACTGGCAATTGAGGATCAGTCGTGTCACTACTAAAACATGGGTTTTCTCTCATGTGAGCTCCAGATCCTCATCCCACTTCTGATGTGGGAGCCAGGGTGGCTTTTACGCGGTACCTAAAAAAATAAAGAGCGTGACGATAAGATGAGCGCCCCTCCTCGCGCTGATCCATGCATTACAACCACATGTGTAAAATGAAATACTCTGGCCCACACAGATGTTCTGTGTCCACCTGGGCTTATCGTCAGGCTGAAACAAACGGTCATTGTAATCAATCAGATCACCGATCCATTACAATAATCACAATGAAATGAGTCATGGCCAAGTCACAGCAAAGTACACAAACGAGTTGTGCACAGTACGGCGGCTCGAACAAGACTGAGTATTTTATCGACAGAGCGACGCTTTTATACGCCGTTCAAAACAAGGCAATAGTAGGGATATTAACCGCAGCTGTTGTTTACGATAGGCAGGTGCCATTTTGCTATCTAAAATAATAAAATATCAACACAAATATATTTTTGTAGGTAAATAAACATTTATCTCCCACATGTATTTATGACACATCTAGAACAATGCACGCTCCGAGCGCTTTACATCCATGTTTGCCTGGTGACGCAGCTAGTCGCTCCGTCGAAAGACGAGAATTGTTAAAATACCCGAATGTAAAACAATAATCTTTTTTATGTTTGTACGTATCCTATTTAAACAATGTTAACAAGCAAAACATTTTGTAACCAAAATTTTGTAAGTGTTTGTGCTGAGTGTGTAGTGTATTTTAACAATGTTAATTAATGTCGTGTATGCTCACAGAAAATCATTTTGCAATCAAAATTTTGTAAGTACATTATTGTATAAGAATTGTTATTCTCAGTAAGTCAAATGTAGTATTTCTTTATGAGAATAAATAAAGATCTTAAACCATTTTATAATAATCTAGTAAAGCCCGTGGTTCGATTTATTACGGGTATGGATGATAATAACTATTTAGGATGATATCACAAAATCGCAAGACAGTATAATATAATACGATATTTTATAATATCACGTATACAATATACGACCGTTCAGTATTTAAGAGGTAGCTGGTTCAGTGAAACGCTGCTGACGAAATGAACTCGATAACTCGGAAACTAAGGACTCCCGTTATGTCATAAATTCTCGGCAGGGCTGGCTAAATTATCTGGAACTATTGCGGCCATGTTTCGGGCATGTTTTTTATATTCATTTTGTATATTGTTATATACCTTTTTCAAATTGTCCTGGATCTTAGATGTTTATCTTTATATGTATTTGTTATAAAATATAGTATCGTTGAATTAGTATCTCATGACACAAGTCTCGAACTTACTTTGGGGCTAGCTCAATCAGTGTAATTTGTCCTTATATATTTATTTATTTATTTTACCTATAGTATGAATATATTGGAATTCAATGTGGAAGGGACATACCCATAATGAATCGGACCACGGGCTATAGGTACTATAGATCACTTTAGTATAATAAAGTTTAAATAACAGTCAAAAAACAAAACATTTTTTTTGGCATTTCCACACTAAAGTTTTCACTTTATTTTTTGCCTATTTTATCACTATACTATAAGAACCTAGTATAGGCCATGGTTCGATTTATTTCGAGTAGGTATGTCCCTTTCACGTTGTATATTGACAAAATACAAAAACAACATACATATACGAGTAATTTGTATGTTATCAACTACCGACGCAAGCCGCAGGCCTAACGGCTAAAATTTTACTTTATTCCATAAAAATAGAAATATTATCTATTGAAAAAACACCCCTAACTATCCAACCGATTTTGATAAAATTTCTATGGGACCACCTCACAAATATGTCCTTTCAAACTGAAAAGAATTTTTCAAATCGTTCCAGGCGTTTTCGAATAATCGGTGAAATACATAAAAAAAGATCGCGACTAATTTAGAACCTCGTCTTTTTTTGGAACTCGGTTAAAAAGTAACGTGTAACTATGTTTAACTTTATTGTCAACCTATACAGTATCTACATGTGAGGACCTGTAATTAATTGGCTTCTTAATATCTAAGTCTGTTCATCATCATCATCATCATCATCATCATCATTAGGTCTTTTGTCTCCACTGCAGAAGCACCACCCTCTCTGTACTACCAGAGCCATAATTAACCAGAGCAGCTAGACTTGGTCTAAACTTTCCTCGCTGGCCAGACGGGTCGGTGGAGAGGTGTCATTGATGTTTAAACGCTTTGGTTAGCTTGTATTTCTTATGTCGCCTTCTACGAAATCCACGGGAGGACTTGGAGTGGCCCTATTTTACTCTACCGGAAACCAAACGGCAAATAAGTATATTACCTTATTTTAACTGATGTTGATTTTGCTATTATATCAAATGAAATGTTTTGAGGAAAATATATTATGTTAGCTATTTTTAGGAATGTTTACCTTTTCCGGCTAATAAATTGACGTCATTGAACCTTGCAAAAAGGGATGAAGCCGGATTTCCGCAACTTTTGATAAAAACGAACGCAGTGTGGCCAAATCTACGGCATGCGGGCGACCCTCCCAACTATTTGTATCCATCCCACAGAACTTTATGTCTACCTAACAGTACCTACTTAGCTTTGAAATTGTGTAATGTTTGTAATTTCACAGGGTGATATCACTCTCGAAAATGTTCATACATGTATTCTCTACGTGTTTCACTTATAATAGTTAATAAATTTATTCGCTAGGCAATTTAAAAAAAAAACCCGACTGTCAAGAACCCCTTCTAGTGATGAGTAACAGAACTAGCGACATGACTTGAGTTAACACTGATACGAAGAATAGCAATGACTTTTAAACGGCTAAAGTGATTTTCATCAAACATAGCTCAGAACCACCGCAAGAAAACTTTCTTGCGGTTTTCCCGTAAGGAACGTTAAGCAAACGGCTTTTCCGTAAAGAAACCGCATCGATATCGGTCCATTCGTTCGAGCGCTACAATGACACAGATAGACAGACAAATTTGTGTATGACATAAGATAAAAAAATTGCGAAAATGATTTTCGATCGTGAACACGTAGTACGCCCGTCTAAAACTGCCACGTGACCCCGAAACTCCTGATACTAATTATTGATCTTACCATTTTACTTCAGTAAACATTTTTTTCCTCTGAATTTTTGTTTTGACTAGCTAATTAGGTCTTACTAACGATCCTTGTGAAGTGGCCTTTGGCTCTAAAACCAATGAAAAATCACCGTGTATAAATTATTACCTAGTATTTTTGAGGAATTGTGGAAATTCGTTAATAATTCTTACAGAAAGTTGTGTCGAAATAATATTGCTTTTGAAGACAATATTGCTTTGGACCACGGAACTGCAAAATAAGTATAGTACAGATAAAAAGCCCATATAAGTTAATACAGATGTAAACAAAGAAATATTTTTGGTTTATTAAGTTGATTACTAAAAAATATTGTACACATATTTATTTTTAAAGATAATGCGCATTTAAATTTCGCATATAAATCGCCCCACTCCGAAACTTCGATGCGCTGTCTTTGTGAATTCTTCTAACTCTTTGCTAAACGATAAAATATGGGTTCTTTATTTTTGAATAATCTAATTGACGGACTAAATAAAATAATAGTTTTGGACCCACATTGTTATTCAAATGAATGCTGTGTATGGTTCATTTAGATTCGCATTTTTTCAGACATTAGGAAGCGTAATTTCAAACATTTATGGTTTTCATAACTTCATATCTTCATTTCATCACATGTAAATATGAAAAAATCAAAACGATGAAATTAAACGACATTATTTTTTAAATTATTTTATGCCGCCGAGCCATGATATGCATTTTAACTTTTGATAACCATTGTAATATAGAACGTGGTAGGGACATACCCGTAATTAATCAATCACAGGCTATACTAGATCACTATATAGCAAAATAAATTAAAATAACAGTCAAGAAACCAAAAAAAATCGACGTTTCCGTACAATTGCCTAGTTGATTGCATACTTTAGTATGGATATGCTTAAAGTTATTTTTATTATTTTACTTTTATTTTAATTACACGTTGTAAAGGTAAGTCATATAGAAATAAGTTGCCTATAAGTAATATCAAAGATATTATAATAACTAACTCTTAAAATTGAGGTTTGGCTCCAAACAATAATGACACTCTTAGTATTTTGAGAGCCAAGCACCCTGTTCCGACACGTCCACTTTCTCTTTCACCAGACCAAATAATGATTACACAGGTGCTTTAGTTAGCAACGTGGATGTTTGCCGTGTGGTTTTTGGCAGAGTAGAATAGGGCCACTCCAAGTCCTCACGTGGATGTCGTAGAAGGCGACTTTGGAAATACAAGCTAAACAAAGCTTATAAACATCAATGAGACCTCTCCAACTCGTCTGACCAGCGAGGAGAGTGTAGGCCAAACCCTCTGGCTGCTCTGGCCAAGTATGGCTCGGGTAGTACGTAGAGGGTCGTGCTCCTGCAGTGGAGACAAAAAGACCTGATGATGATGATAATGATGATGTTTTAGACACACTAAGTTCTTTCGCTAGTGGGTCAGCAGCGGGCTAGGATGGACTTCGGTCTGATCATCTTAAAAAATTGACGTCACTATCTGCAGGTGACAATGAGCCAAGACTCTCTGACGAAATTATGAAATTTTACAAGTTTTTATTTAGTTTTACCTGTCCCGTTATCTGTCAGTCTGTCTGTAATCAAATCTTGCAAGTTAAATTTAACCGACTTCCCGGTTTTCAATTTAGATGAAATTTTACATGCATACAAATATCGCGTGACAATGCAATATTATAACGTCATGGAGCTGATCTGATGATGGGGCCAGAGGATGGCCATAGGAATTCTGTTATGAAACGACGCAATTGCATCGAGTTTGGGCTCGTTTGAATTGGCCTAAGGAGACTCTTTAGATAAAAGCTTGTTTTTAAAATACTTTTTATACAATTACTTTTTTTGCTAAAATAACTACTGAACTGAATCCCTGTCTGTCTGCCTTTTTTATATGGTGCGCCATTATTTGTGTTGAAAAAAAGGATAGTGGTTTAAAACCCATTGCTGTAGGGAATGTTTAACGTCGCCTTGTTGCGAAGCTTGGTTGTCATGTCATAAATGCTTTCTTCTATTCTTTCGATATTTTGTGAGGAAACTTCGTTACAAAGTTGTTTCCAGTTGCTTCAATGTCGGCAACTTGCCACAATACGCTTTATAAGTGTCGAAAAAGTATATAAAGTGGCGAAATTTGTTATTTTGAAGTATTTTTGTTTTCAGTACACAATACGCCCGACTAATTTTCATGTTTTCGATGGATTCCTTATTGGAAAAACTTGACTTCACCTGTCAATACATTTTAACTTCTTTATTATTTTTAACCCGCGGCAAAAAAGATGGGTGTTATAAGTTTGAGGCTTATGTCTGTCTTTCTGTCGCTGTCTGTCTTTTTGTCTCTGTCTGTCTGTGGCATCATAGCGCTCGAATGGATGGACTGATTTCCCTTTTCCGAAGTTCCCTTGCGGTAGTTCTAGCTATGCTGGTTGAAAATGGATTCAGCCGTTTAAAAATTGGGGTTAGCGCTGGAAAGTCAGGGTTTTTTCTAGCAAATAAAATATGGCGTTACGGATATCAATTGGAATATGTTATGTAGTACAACTATTTATCACTAGATGGCGTTATTGAAAGTCAGAGATTTTAATTTGTCTAGCAAATAAACTAGTTTATAATAAGCTATACATACCTCGAAACACTTTTGCATACTTCCAATCATACATAAAAGCTTTTTAAACGACTTTCAAAAAGAAACAGATTGTCAATTCGATCTAGGTCTGTGATTCGACTGTATTTTTTATGTACCTATACAACGTGGAAGGGACCCATAATAAATCGAATCTTCGCCAATTGTAAACCGATTTTAACTTTTTGAAAGCATTTGCTATCTATTTGGCCCTTTATTATTTGGCGAAGAAATAATAAGGAACTTTGGAGTTATAGAACGACTTCCTCAACGTCAAACTATGATACTATAAGCTAAAGTGTCACTTGAGAAAAAAACATTAAGAACAATTTTACTCTAAGACTGTCAGAGCAGCAATTTCTGTCATAAATCCGTATATCCTCCATAATGAACACCAAGAACACCATTAGTCGTAAAATTAATATAGCCCTAGTAAATCGAAATTGCCTAAGTCTGCCCTTTGCGCGGAGGGCCATTAAAATTGTCCTTAAGTGCAGAATTAAGATTAGAATCGGTTAATCCACCCTTCTTGAAAGGTCTAATAATAAAAATGGTTAGCTCCTTCGCATAATGTTCGCCAGAGAGATCTTCTGACAGATTTCAGATAAGTATAAAATACACGAAGAGATTATCTACCACTTTTAGACATTTGAAAATACATGTGTATCTGACAAGTAAAAAGATTTATTTAGGCATTTTATATTATTTATGTTTTTAATGGGATTACATATTACATGTAATCCCATTAAAAACATAAATAATATATGAAAATGGGTGCCGAATTCTGTAGAGAACCCCGATTGACTGACTGATTGATTGACTCTAAATCGAGTTGGGGCGAAAACACATTGTTAATATGTATATTTGTCCGATTTTGGTGAAATTTGGTAGGTATGTAAGAAATATAAGCATCAATAGAATTGCCGCGTTCTAACTTTAGATAGCGACATCTAGATGTTACTTATGGAACTGAATTTTAATAATCGCGAGGTTTAACTATTATGAACTACTAATTTATAAAAATCTCAACATTTGACCAGTCTAGTTTGTACTAAAAAGTTTGATATCTACATTTTTAAAATAATAAAACTTTGGAATCTAAAAACAATAACTTGCTTGAATGATATGTTGATATTCCATGTTGGTGTGGGAGAAAAAAATAACTTAGAATGTACCAGTTGCTTCTCTTCCAGCGCAGATCGAGGGAATGAGTGAAAATTTAAATCATGTTAATAGGCGATGCGCCTAGCAACCCATCACTATTTTGATACCTTCTTGCCAACATCAAGCTAAAAGTGTCCTTTGAGTCTTGTAGCCCTAGGCTCTATCGGTCTTTTGCTGTCTAGGGATCACATCTTTGATAGTATGTATGTATGAAATTTGATTAGCTAAATATAAGATGATTTAATTGACAAATCCAGCGCCTACCAGCGACCTTGGTCAGGTCCTCAGACCACCTTAAGCCACTCTAGATCGGTCATTTTGGAAATCCCTGGGAGAGGCCTATGTCCAGCAGTGGACTTTATGCAGCTGAAATGATAATGAAGATGATAAATTGACAAATAAAATAAAGTATGCCAAAACTAGCCAAAGCAAATGTTTTGAAAATAAAATTTAATTTTAAAAGGTAAACAGAATGAGATAAAGAAAAATTGAGGAGAATGGCAGCATGCAGCTTAATGGTAAGTATGCATCGATACAGTTTTAACAAAATTTTACTATCGAGAATCGTTGGTAACGTGTTTAGTTCAAAGGGAAGTCCCATTACTCGCAGTTTATTGTCAAAGTTGCGTCGCTCGAGTACTTCGTCGCCCAAATAGGTGGCATTGTTCGCAACTACGATTATAACACGTTACCAGTGATTCATTACATGCACTATTATAACACACATAAAACGATAGATATTTGCACATGGGAGAATTAGATTTGTAAGAACAAAAGTCGCTGGCGTAGCTCAGCCTCACTGAAGAGGCAATGGGCGAGGCAAATAGCATACCAACTGGATGCCCCACTTACAGACGAATTGATACTTTGGATGCAGAAGGGGAGAGGTCTATGTCTAGCTGTAGACGTCGCGCAGCTTCTATAATGATGATGATTTTATGGAATGATCTATGCATTTTCAATGAATATATCTAGAATCGTTGGTACTGTTGATAGTGTGTTCAGTCAGTTCAGCAAGCAAGTCCCAGCAAATTGTCAAAGTTGCGTCGCTCCGAGCACTTCGTAGCCCAAATAGGTGGCATTGTTCGCAACTACGATTATAACACGTAACCAGTGATTCATTACATGAACGATACAACACATATAGAACAAATAGCTATCTGCACATAAGAGAATTAGATTTGTAAGAACAAAAGTCGCTGGCGTAGCTCAGCCTCACTGAAGTGGCAATGGGCGAGGCAAATAGCATGCCAACTGGATACCCGCCCTACAGACGACTTGATACTTTGGATGCAGAAGGGGAGAGGTCTATGTCTAGCTGTAGACGTCGCGCAGCTTCTATAATGATGATGATTTTATGGAATGATCTATGCATTTTCAATGAATATATTATCTAGAATCGTTGGTACTGTTGTAAGTGTGTTCAGTCAGTTCAGCAAGCAAGTCCCATTACTCGCAGTTTATTGTCAAAGTTGCGTCGCTCGAGTACTTCGTCGCCCAAATAGGTGGCATTGTTCGCAACTACGATTATAACACGTAACCAGTGATTCATTACATGAACTATTACAACACATATACAACGATAGATATTTGCACATGGAAGAATTAGATTTGTAAGAACAAAAGTCGCTGGCGTAGCTCAGCCTCACTGAAGAGGCAATGGGCGAGGCAAATAGCATACCAACTGGATGCCCCACTTACAGACGAATTGATACTTTGGATGCAGAAGGGGAGAGGTCTATGGCAAGCTGTGGACGTCGCGCAGCTTCTATAATGATGATGATTTTATGGAATTATCTATGCATTTTCAATGAATATATTATCTAGAATCGTTGGTACTGTTGTAAGTGTGTTCAGTCAGTTCAGCAAGCAAGTCCCATTACTCGCAGTTTATTGTCAAAGTTGCATCGCTCGAGTACTTCGTCGCCGAAATAGGTGGCATTGTTCGCAACTACGATTATAACACGTAACCAGTGATTCATTACATGTACTATTACAACACACATACAACGATAGATATTTGCACATGGGAGAATTAGATTTGTAAGCACAAGAGTCGCCGACGTAGCTCTGACTCACTAAAGTGGCAATGTTCGAGGCAAATAGCATGCCAACTGGATACCCCACCTACAGACGACTTGATACTTTGGATGCAGAAGGAGAGAGGTCTATGGCAAGCTGTGGACGTCGCGCAGCTTCTATAATGATAATGATTTGATGGCATGATCTATGCATTTTTAATAAATATATCAAGAATCATTGGGACTGTTGATAGTGTGTTCAGTCAGTTCAGCAAGCAAGTCCCATTACTCGCAGCTTATTGTCAAAGTTGCGTCGCTCCGAATACTTCGTCACCCAAATAGGTGGCATTGTTCGCAACTACGATTATAACAAGTAACCAGTGATTCATTACATGAACTACAACACACATACAACGATAGCTATCTACACATGGAAGAATTACATACGTACATAATATCACGCCTGTTTCCCGTGGGGCAGGCGGCGACTATGGACCTCCACTTGCTACGATCCTGACAAACCTCTTTTGCTTCATCTATACTCATCAATCTCTTCATACATCGGAAAATTTGATTTGTAAATACAAAAGTTACTGACGTAGCTCAGCCTCTCTGAAGTGGCAGTGGGCAAGGCAAATATCATGATGATCTGGATGCCCCATCTACAGATGTCTTGACACATTGGATACAGAAGGTCGCTTTAGATCGGCTATTTTGTAAACCGTCAGGTGAATTCTACGTCCAACTGTGAACGTCATGCATTTAAAAAATAATGATAATTTAATGAGATAATCTATGAGTCTTAAACATCAAAACTGCTCACTTTACTTGCTTCTTAAATAAATATATCTAGAATCGTTGGTAGTGTGTTCAGTTCAGCAAGCAAGTCCCATTACTCGCAGTTTATTGTCAAGGTTGCGTCGCTCGAGTACTTCGTCGCCCAAATAGGTGGCATTGTTCGCAACTACGATTATAACACGTAACCAGTGATTCATTACACGAACGATACAACACACATACAACGATAGCTATCTGCACGCACATGGAAAAATTACATACATAATATCATGCCTGTTTCTCATAGGAGTAGGCAGCGACTATAGACCTCCACTAGCTACGATCCTAACAAACCTCTTTTGCTTCATCTTCACTCATCAATCTCTTCATTCATGGGAGAATTAGATTTTTAAGAACCAAAGTCGCTAACGTAGCTTAGCCCCACTAAAGTGGCTAAGGGCGAGGCAAATAGCATGACAAACTGCATACCCCACCTACAGATGTCTTAACATATTGGATGCAGGAGGTCGCTTTAGATCGGCTATTTTTTAAATAGTCCGGAGAGGTCTATATCCAGTTGTGGACGTCGTTCAGCTTCTATAATGATAATGATTTCATGGTATAGATTTTAAACATGAAAACTGCTCGCTTTGCTCACTCCTTCAATAAATATATCTAAAATCGTTAGTATAGCGTGTGAAGTTCAGCAAGCAAGTCCCATTACTCGCAGTTTATTGTCAAAGTTGCGTCGCTGCGAGTACTTCGTCGCCCAAATAGGTGGCATTGTTCGCAACTACGATTATAACACGTTACCAGTGATTCATTAGTGGTACGATAGCTCATGGGAGAATTAGAAACGTAGCTTAGCGGATTAGCTCATTGAAGTAGCAATGGACGGGGTACATAGCATTAGACATATTTAACAGAGTTTTATTGATGTAACGTAAGACTACTACTAGCTATCTTTGAATGAAACTATTCTTAATAATTTTACTGGTCGATAATACTACAGTTCAAAAACGTACACAAGTCACTGGATAATACTGGATGCAATGAAGGCCACTCTAGTTCGGCCATTTTAGAAATCCTGAGAGGCCTATGTCTAGCAGTGAACGTAATGCGGCTTAAATGATGACAATGACGATGTACTACATTATTCACCCATTTATTCCCAATGCAACATGAAAAATCACGAGCAAACACAAAAATCACGCCATTTGCCAAATCCATTCGAAAATCTTCAGAGTCATCGCAAAAACGCGATCAAAAGAACACAATCACTCACCACGTGAAGTTTTGCTAACATTTGCTGACCCTAGCTAGCGTATATCTAAGCCTTTTCATCCATCCATACGGGGACCGGAATTTTTCAATTACTTAGCCGCCGACATCGATGACTATGCTGAAAAAAATGTCAAGAATAACCGCTTTTGGTCCAGTGTAAGCATAGATATAAAATAATAACAAATCTAGATCTATGAGTGTCTGGTTAGAAGGAACTATGGAAGGTGAAGTAAGGCTATCACCGAGTGGTATCCTAGGAGTGGAAAACGGAGTGTTGGTCGTCCGGTAGGTAGTAGTAGGGTGGGTCGATGATACGAAACGGATCATTGGAAAAATCCAGATAGCTAAGGCAAAGGATAGGATTCAATGGCGCAGACAAAAGTAGGCTTATGCCCAGCAGTGGGCCATTGAGAGCTGACGATGACGAGGATAATGAGAGTAAGCACGCATGAGACTCCATAGAAGCGGAGGATCATGCCTACTACACTAAAATTAATTTCGTGGCCTACACAATAGCAACCTTGAATAGACTACATAGATCTTTATTGTAAAACTAGCTGTAACCCGCGACTTCGTCCGCGTACAAGTCAAAAGTGGTTGTAAGATTAAATTTTGTAAATCCTATTACTCATTTACCGCCAGAGAACTCCTGCAAAGTTTCGAATAAAATATAATTTTTAAACTCGTGATATCTTTCGAATGGAATGTCCGAATTGAATGATTCAAAAAGTTATATAAAGATATTGAAGCAGTCTTGAATATGAAGTAATTTATGTTGATAAGGATTAATGCTAAGGTAAAAATAAAGAGCCTTTTCTAGCGGCGGCATTTTAATTATTATTTTTTAGATAAAATAACACGTATTGTGACCTTACTATAATAGTTAGACATATGCTGCTACGACACTTTTTGTAGATAATTATGTGTTCTACAAAAATGTAGTACATTATTTTGTTCCATCATCAATAGTTTCGGCAGCGCACGCGATGTAAGGAATTTTTTGAGTCATTTTTTTACACTTTGGGATAAATTATTGGAGTTTTAGTAAGGATCCCTAATTTTTTAAATATATACTATAGCCTATGTCACTCGGGAATAGTGTAGCTTTCCAATGCTGAAAGAATTTTTAAAATCGGTCCATAAGTTTTGGAGCCTATTCGATGCAAACAAACAAACAATCAAATCTTTCCTCTTTATAATATTAGTTTAGATATATCTTTTTTTATTAAATTTTATGTCCTAGATGTGCTTAAAAACTCAAAAGCTCGGTCTACCAAACCTTAACACGAGTACTGTCTTAATTTTAATTCTTAGGGCAGCTTGTAATGCGATATAATATATGCCTTAACTTTATTATCTCATAAGACGGCTCTATTCACACACTAAATGAAAGTTTTATTTGCCAAAGACTGTTCACTTGAACAACTCATTAAACAACTTTGAGCTAATAAGTGGTTCGAAGAGCTGAATTTCATGCGAGTGGAAACTTTGCGAAGTGATAGTTTGATTCAAAGACAAACATAATTATAGATAAGTCAATGCTCTAGGTCAATCGCCAAGCCTTATGCAATTTAACGGTAATATTAGGATTCATGTACTTTAAATATTTACGACTAGCCGAAGCCCGCGACTTCGTTCGCGTGGACTTTATGTCTCTGAAAAATGCTCATCAGGCTGAACAACTTTTACTAAGGTGGCATTTTTATATCTCTTATAGTTTAGCTGGACCATTATGGTTCATCAGGCGTTCCATTTTCCAAAATCATTTATACCCTATAGCTATTAAGCCCAGGCTTAATAGCTATATAACAAAAAAAGTTTCATTCGAATCTGTCCAGTATTTCCGGAGATTAGCGTGTACAAACAGACAAACAGACAAACAGACCGACTTTTTTTTAAAATTCTTACTCTATTACTACGTCTCCATCGCCCCCAATATTTTTTTTGGAAATATATTTAATGTACAGACACACTTTTTTTACTGTTTTATTATATGTATAGATATAGATAAATATTTTAAAGAAGCATGATATAATTGTTCAAACTTATTTTTTAATTCTTTTGTTTTATAAGTGTTTATTTTTTTAATATCCTACATTTTACATTTTCTCACTGAGTTTATTAAGAAAAAGGAATAAAAACAGGACTAGATAAATAAAAATAAACTAAAAAATAAACCTATACTAAATTATGCTGTATTAAACAAAAAATTCACTCTCTGGATAGCAATCCGTTGAACACAAAAAGCAGCTAGCTTGATTTTCTCACTTAAATTCAAATGCGCATGATAATTATTTCTTTCAGGCTGTAAATTAATTGTTAATAAAAATCATTTTTCTGCAACTATCATTGAATTCGAGAACTTAATTACACGTCTTTGAAAACGTATGAGCAGTTAACGCAACAAGTGAGTAAACGTCACAGGTTCAAAAGTTACAGGAATAGGAATCATTTAAGACACGAAGCTTCTATACTTTGTTTTGTATTGCATTTGTTTGTATCATTAATTGCTCTATAGTCTTTGAGAACGTTAAATCATCATCAACAACAAGTCTTTTTGTCTCCGCTGCAGGAGCACGACCCTTTCTGTACTGCCATACTTGGCCAGAACGTAAAATATTTTTTTATTTTTATTCAAGTTTTATAATATTACAAATGGCGCTTTCGTAGTCTATTAGATAGATGGTCAACGTTAGTTGTCGACATTGTTCGCTAAGTCAACAGCAGTTTGATGCCTCTGCTATCACGTGTTTACTTTGTAACTATATTGAAATTGTTTTTAACCGAGCCAGAAGATGTTCTGCAAAGATTTTGTTAGTGTTTTTGAGTTTTACAGCGGCTGGTACAAGTAATACGAAAAAGCCCTTCTGACGAGTAGGTGCAATACTGTTTTAATGCTTTTCTTTCAATGTTTCTTTTTCTTTACGAAACCCTTCATGTACAAGTCCGACTAGCACTTTTCTCATAAAAATTACAATACATAATAGCTTTAGGTGGAAACCAAACCCTACTGCATAACTCATCGTCACCCTTTGAAATTTCAGCAGTGTATCTTTGTACTATCTAAATCAATTTTCTAGATTTACGACTAGACTTAGGCACCATAACTTAGATTAATCTAACCATTGTCTGTGTGACGTCACAGATAACAGTCATTAAGCTGAGTTAAGGCCGTAATGGCTAAGCACTATAGTAGACATTGAAATGTTCATTTACTAGGATAAACGTACCGTAAACAGACGTACGTATGTATGCACATAGCAATTTTATCGTATCTTGGGAGTTTATCTATATCTTTAGGTATACAATATCCTTTTTTATTAAGTACAAATATTTTAAGGGGTGATTCAGTCCATCATTTTGAACAACTTTTCCCAATAAATGTATATCGAAATACGAAAAATATTTTTTCGGTTTTCATACAAATCGAAGTAGTCACGTGATATCATTACTATGAAAAATGAAAATTTTCTTTTCGTATTTCGATATACATTTATTGGGAAAAGTTGTTCCATATGATGGACTGAATCACCCCTTAAAATATTTGTACTTAATAAAAAAGGACAATGTATATATAAACCTAAAGATATATATATATATATATATAAAAGGAAAAATAAAAGGAAAAACTGATTGATTGATGTATCAACGCACAGGCTAAACCGCTGGGTCTAGAGACCACATCCAAATTTGGCACATAGGTTGATTATAAGGTTTAGGGGTGAAATAGGAGGTGAAAGTTTGTAGAGTTGTAGTTTGGAGAAATAACCTAGCTAACCGAAATTTATTCATTTGCCGCCAAGAGTACAGGAGTGCTCCTGGCGGCAAAGGAATAAATTTCAGGATTTTTCGAAATTCAACTCGAGAAGGGTGAAATGGGGTGACATAACCTAGGCCATGCTAAAGCGTTCCGTCGGTCTTTCTCGTTCTAGCAAATGACAGGAACAGGAACGCGAATGGGAACGGGAACGGGATCGCATGCAAAAGTTTGTGATAAAAGGACGCATAAGCACGACTGCCGCGCAACCGACGCGTCAGTTTGAGGCATCAGAGATAGTCGGCAACAGTCGACAATACTCGGCGACAGTCGACAATACTTGGCGACAAACGACATAAGTCGTCGAAAGTCGCCGACTAGGGTGGCGATCTGTTGCTGGCAAGCTGTCGCTCGTCTGTCTAGATTTCTATCCAAGGCGGCCAAGAAATATCCACCATTAAATGTGCATTAAATTTACACGTACCAGCTCTAAACGCAGGTGCAATGTGGCCACGTCAAGTCAGATAAGTGAACGGGAAAGCAATTCTCCCCAAGGAAATAGGAGCACGCCTGGATAGAACAAAATATTACAGGCTAACTTTGCGACAGAAATTGTGTTGAAAAATAAAAGGAGCGATGAAGGGTGATGTGAAGCAATAATAGGCATGACAATAGAAAAATATTTTTGGTCCATCGGTTAGATTATTAAAAAATATTGTACACGTATTTTTTATTTTCTCTGAGAAACCAAACATTACAGAGATACAGCGCATATTAATTTCGCATTGTCACAGCTGGGTACGATTTTTACTTACGTGACGTCACAAGCCCCCACTCCGGAACTATGACGCTTTGTTTCTTGGTGAATTTTTACTTTTTTGTTAAACTGAAAAATACGGGTCCATTACTTTTGGATAATCTAAAAGGCGGACAAATTTCATTCATACTTTTGGGGCCCGTCATCTTCTTTAGTACTTAATATTAAACAGAGAGGTAAAGTAAAATCTTATAAAGTAATATTATAGGTGGGTAAGTATAGTAAAATGGAGTCATTATAATAATGGATGTACGCACTACGACTTGCCATAAATCGGTGAAGGGAGGCATTAAACAATTCCCTTTCCATCCATAAAGGTGTCCTCTGGTAACGCCGCAAGCCGCCACGGAAACCAAATCACATGACTCGCTATATTTGAAGTGTTGGCGTAGACCACAGGATTTGGCGTTTTGTTCCTAACTGAGACTACATATCTTAATTTCTTGCATTCATGCTGGTCTAGAAAAAAAGAAAAATTTAGAATGTACAAAATGTAAAAGCTGATCGAGGGAATGGGTTAAAATGCGAATCATGTTAATAGTTGATTCAGCTGTAACGATGTTGCAATAAGCTCCATCCTTCATATTCTTGTCCACCTCCTTTATATCATTTCATTACTTTTTTTTCATTACCTTCAAATTTCATTTCAATTTTTAAATTCCAGACACATTCCTTGCTCATCATTCTGACTCATCCCTCTTTAACTTCTGTAAACGGATACGAATAATATCTCAGCACTTGTAATTTCTCGTATCAGTTCTATTGTATAAGTAAATACATTTATTTCTCTTCTTTTATTTTAGTAGTCTTTTGCTCTACGACCTCTACTAGAAATTTCATGTGGGAACACACCTTAGCTGGGACAGGTGGAGTTCCAATCATAGCTAGCAATCCGTCGCCCTTTCTCGCTCTAGCAAATGACGACACTGAGTGACAGAAAAGGAAAGCAGACCTGACCTCAAACTGGTGACAATAACCTCGGAGATTGTAAAAGATTTTTAAATCAAAATTTCAAACAACCAAAATAAACAAGAAGTAAGACATACACCTCCTTTTTCTCTCAAAAGGATGGACTTATTCCTCTTGTGGTTGTTAGGGTTCCGTAGCCAAATGGCAAAAACGGAACCCTTATAGATTCGTCATGTCTGTCTGTCTGTCTGTCCGTCCGTATGTCACAGCCACTTTTTTCCGAAACTATAAGACCTATACTATTGAAACTTGGTAAGTAGATGTATTATGTGAACCGCATTAAGGTTTTGAAACAAAAATAGAAAAAAAACAGTAAATTTTGGGGGTTCCCCATACTTAGAACTGAAACTCAAAAATTTATTTTTCATCAAACCCATACGTGTGGGGTATCTATGGTAGGTCTTCAAAAATGATATTGAGATTTCTAATAGCATTTTTTTCTAAACCGAATACTTTGCGCGAGAGACACTTCCAAAGTGGAAAAAAGTGTGTCCCCCCCCGTAACTTCTAAAATAAGAGAATGATAAAACTAAATAAAATATATGTTGTTCATTACCATGAAAACTACCAGCGAAAATTGGTTTGAACGAGATCTAGTAAGTAGTTTTTTTTTAATACGTCATAAATCGTAAACGGCAATTTACCTTTCATTCAATCAACTCAAATATAAAAATTAAAAAAACATACTACAAGACTTTTATATTATGTTATTTGCTACTACGGAACCCTTCATGGGCGAGTCCGACTCGCACTTGGCCGCTTATTTTTAGCTATGTTTGATGAAAATCAGTTCAGTGGTTTAAAAGGTATTGGGTAACGCTTGAAAGTCGCTATTTTTTTTAATTTACCTTACAAATAATACATGACACTACGGATATCAATTGGAACATGTAGTTCCGCTATTCATCACTAAATGGCATTCTTGAAAAACTGGGCTTTTTAAATTTAACTGGCAAAAAAACTTGTTATCATAATATAAACATAGCTAGATCTATATATACCAAGTTCAAGTATGTATGTATGTAAATAAATAAAAAATCCCGTAAAACATCCAAAAACATTTTTCATTCGTCACAATTTAATTTTCAGGTCGACCTAAATACTTTTAAAACATTCAAACTTCAATGAGTTTCTTTAACTTTAATGTGTTTTAACCTTTTGCGTTTTGTTTCTGACCGAAATAATTTAAATACGAATTGCTCTTTTGTCTTCGAAATAAGTTTAATAGTCCTCCGCTAATGAATGTCTTTGTAAACTTTGTGCAGTTTAAATTTCTATGATATATAAATAGATCTTCAAAATTAGCCCTCCCGTTTATTTTCTTTCATAATTGTTTTACGGCTCTGGATACTATGTCCTTTTTAAAATCAATTTTTATTATTTTTTTTTATTCCTAACCTTAATCCTAACTAATTAAATAAATATATATGGACTAATTACACTGATTGAGTTAGCCCTAAAGTAAGTTCGAGACTTGTGTTATAGGATATTTTATAACAAATACATATACACGGTGATTTTTTATTGGTTCTGAAGCCGAAGGCCACTTCATAGGCATCGTTAGTAAGACCTAATTAGCTGGTCAAAATAAAAATTCAGAAACAAAAAATGTTGACTAAAACTCGAAAGTAAAATTGTGAGGTCAATTAGTAGTACCGCCGCCATACATCGCCCGCCGGCCGGCCGGGGTCATCGACATTCCGCAGTAGGCGGCCGGCGTATAACTACGTGGTCTCGATCGAAAATCATTTACGCAACTTTTTTATCTTATGACATACAGAAATTTGGATTACGTATATGGATAGAGGAATTTATTTACTATACGACGTTTTGTTTTCCAAAACCAATGAAAAGTCAGCGTGTATAGATAAACATTCAAGACCCAGGAAAAATTGAAAAAGGCCATTTTCCAACTTGCCCTGGCGGGGATCGAACCCAGGACCTTCGGGTTGGCGGTCTAGCGTGTTGACCATTACGCCACGGAGGTCGTCTATGCAATTAAAGATTGGTGTAGGTCCTTTGATAACTCCAAGGGAGCTTCTGGCGACAAATTATACAAGTTTACTGGTTTTCATGGCCGATAGATTGCCGGACGGCACCTAAAGACGCTCACCACCGCCACAGTTCCCAAATAAATATCACTACAGCCGCACTCTGTCTGTCCACTTTAAGCAATATGGTCCATGAGAAAGAGCGGGCGGACAGACGGACAGACGGACAGACGGACGGTAGTATTGCCATATATACGGATGTGTCCATATTTGTACAGATTATGGAAATCTAATAAGGAATTACCATGATTACGGACTTACTCATGAATGATTGAATATTTGCACACTCCCACAGCACAGTCCACAACGGGGCGGCGGCGCAGACGGTTAGAGGAGGCAAAGTTAATGATCCTCTTCGCAAGACTTAGAAATAAACATAAATAAATTATACGGATTTTTTCAATGAATATACAGATTTCACGCCTCTTCCATATGGCAACACTGACAGACGGAAAGCAGAGTCTTAGTAATAGGGTCCTATTATTTGCCCTTTGGGTACGGAACCCACGTACCACTTACACACGGACACAAAAACATACATACATACTATCACGTCTTTATCCCTAATGGGGCAGACAGAGCATTTTGGGTCTTGCGGTTCTATGCAGAGCCCAGGGCCGCAAGACCCAAAAGCCACTTTTAGCGTCATGGTGGGCGAGAAGATGGAAAAGCAATCAATACAGTGATGGGTTGCTAGCCGCATCGCCTTTTAACATGATTTGCATTTTTGCTCATTTCCTCGATCGGCTTTTACGATCTGCGTGGGAAAAGAAGCAGCTGGTACATTCTGAGTTTTTTTTTATTTCTCCCAGACCAGCATGGGAGTACACAAAAACATGTCAAAGTATTTTACTTGAACCACACTTGACATTGCTCGGTTTCTTGTCCACTCAGTAGATTCCTTTAGGTAAAGCTTTTATTTATCACTTTCTTTTTTAGGTAGGTACAAAGAATCGAGTATTATGTAAAATATCTAAGGCCCAACGTAGACGACAGACTAAACCGTGCCGCACTTTTTAGTCTGTGAAAACATAGACACATACGCAGTAACGCACACGACGCACAAGAAGTCCGGCGCGCATCGTGTGCGTTACTGCGTATGATTCCATAGGTTCTATTTTCACAGACTATCACAGACTAAAAAGTGCGTCACTGATAGTCTGTCGTCTGCGTTGGGCCTAATCATAGAAGTCGAAATATACTGAACACGTCCTGTATGCCTCTTTCACATAAACATCTCTCACATGCCTACTGGAAGAGATCCTTTTTGAGATAACTAGTGCCTTTGTATAACTTTTATTTTATGAATTATCTGTATAAGTTTTCCTTGTACATAAACCATGCTTTATCGCACAAAATAAACAAATAAGGACATAATAATATCTAATAATAATGAAATTATGTTAAACTAAAAGCTATTCTATAAATTAAAACTATTACTAAAAATTAAAACATCAATTTATAAAAAAAATCGTTCCCAGATCGCCACCGTCAACAGGCAGAGTCCCCAAGAGGCTGGCGGCATTTCCGCGTTGTATTGCAAGGCTATCCTTTGGCCGAAATGCACACCAGCTCTTGGGTCCCCAGAGACGTCGATCAAACGTGTGTACATAAACTGGTAAATAAATAAATAAATTCATAAAAATATCTTAGTAGTCCTACCGGTAGAAGAAACTTAGTAGGAGCTGGGTGGCCCGGCAGGAGTGCGGATTACTAGCTCTCTTGCAAGTAAAGCGACCGTTAGTCCCGATTGTCATCATTGTATGTCAAACGTCAAGCTATGTCAGATGCCTTTAGGCAGCTTGAAAAAGCTGACACCAGTATTAGCCACTTGCATACACGAAAGCAAGTAGGACTACTGCAACTAGCTCTATTTACTCTTGTTTGGACGATTCATAATCATTACCTAAACCTGTCCAATGTCGATGGATATTATATACGGAAAATGTCAACTATTTTCTATCGGTTTAGACATCATAGAGCGCGTGACAAGAGCACCGACCCGACGGTTTTGCTGCTCTCAAAGCACTTTTTCTAAACCGAATGTAGTCGCAATTCTCTTTAATAATTACTAGGTAATATAAAACTCTCAGTATGTTTTTATCAATATAGGTAGATACTTCTATGTTTTACACGTGACGTTAGGAACTTAAAGTTACCTTAATACAGTAAATAAAAAACCGTAAACGTAATATAGTATCTAATATGCGATTCAGAGTAGCGTCTCGTTTGTCGGTAGATACGTGCTCAAACCGTTTTGTCAGAGATAGTGTTGCAGAACAGCTGAGCCTTATAGCCAAATTCTGAAACGGTAAAATCGTAGACTTAGATTTATGGGTAACATGTTTCTATATTCCTCAAACTTTGATACAAACCTTTTTATTTTTTTTTAAACTAGGCTTTGTAAATTAACAAATTATTATACATACCCCATCATCATTATCATTTCAGCCTCATAACGTCCATCAAGAACGACCTGCATCCAGTGCTTTCCAGCGAACCTAGTCAGGTCATCTGACCACCTTGTAGGTGGGTGCCCTACGCTTCGCTTGCCAGTACACGGTCGCCATTCGAGAACATTTTTGCCCCATCGGCCATCGGCTCGTCGCGCTATGTGTACCGCCCGCCCACTGCTAATCTGTTGGGCTATATCAGTGACTTTTGTTCTTTTATGAATTTTCTCATTTCTGATTCGATAGATGTTTTCTCAGGTCAGTAAATTAAATTCAAAAAGTAACTATGGATAACCCAAATCACCCGTTTGGTTGACTGTTAGATAAGGCCTTAGGCTTTAAGTCCGCCATTACACTTGTATTTGTGTATGAAGTTAAATAAATAAATAAATAGTTCGGTCGTCCTTATAGATGTGGACTAAAAATTTTTTTTAAACATTAGACAGATTATTAAAAAGTATGGTATTAGTATTTTTTCTTTTCTCTGATTAACAAATAAGGACGAAGATACAGCGCATTGAAATTTCGCATGATGTGACGATTGGTTACGATTTTTAACCAACGGTGACGTAAATTTATTTTTGGATAATCTAGTTTACGAATGAAAAAAAATAATATCATATTATTGACCCAGTCTTTAGATATCCCTGTTGGTTTATGTATGCCGACGCCGGCGTACTGGAAAAGTCAAATTATTTAAATATACTGAAACTATTAGCTCGGTGAGCTGCAGATTGTAACAATAAAGATTTAGGTTATTTTTGCAAATTTTTCGAAATGTTTGAAATATTTTATTTATTTATAAACAAAATTCTTGCACACAAACAGAGAAACAAAAAAGTAAGAACATTGAGTACATAGGTACTACAAATTTTGTAAGAAATCTCTTTCAGTAAACCCAGAAGTGGAAAAGAGAAGAAAACCGGTACTACATAAAGGGCGTGTACAACATAAAATATGTAAAAGGATGTGTGGAAGATAGGTGTCTGCCGATTAGAATCTTTGCAAGTTTTATTTCAGGTTCTGCATGGCAATGCAATCATTTTTAATCGTTTTTATAAATATAATAAATTTTAAATAAGCTCGAGCCAAACTATTTTTAAGTTTCTTATTTTCTTCTCGAGACTAAGAAGGAACAAGTCTCTTCCAACTCTAACCTTTGCAGGTTTTATTTCAGGTTCTGTATGACACTGCATTCACTTTCAACATTTCTAAAATCACAGTCGCTACGTGCCTGACCCGGTTCCATTCAAAACGGTCCAATATTTACCCTCTCAGCGCGAAAATAAACCGGTTTGCTACAAACAATACAAATAACTTCTTTTAGTTGTTATTGTACAGAGACGACAAAGTGTTATTTGTTTGAAGAGAAGATTTTTGCAACTTTTAAAGGGTATATTTGGATTTTGTATTTCCCAAGCACTAGGCGATTCTACTCGCCACCCATCACTATTTTGATTCGTATAATCATCTTCTCGGCCACTTTATAACATAACCAGACATTAGAATATTCACTTTAAAAAAAAGTTCACTAAATTTACTCACTTTACTTAGGTAGATACAGTATTACAGATCATTATTTGTTTAAAAGACTCAAACATATTTGATTTTTTCTATTCAACTTGGAATCAAAGGTTTGCAAATAAAAAGAAATAATTGAGAAATATGTTCATGCCTCAAAAGATTCCCAATAAACAAAACTTACTTAGAACAGAGGTTCGTATAAAAGCCCTGACACATTACTACGGCACGATACGGCACGGTACGGCGGGGAACGATGAAGTACCATGCCGGTGAAAGTGGAAGAAATTAAATTTGTGTTGGTTGAAATTGGCGTTTCTAGTTATTTCTTATCCGACAAATTATCTACTACTACATAGCTGTTATAACTGACGTCTATAGTTTCATTATTTACCGTAACAAGGCTTAACATAAATGAGTTTATCTAAAATATACTAGCATGTGCAACCATCTATATAAAAAAATATTAAAAATCGTAATTTTCAAAGATGTTTCACACAGTATCAAATCGTGTTTACTGCTGAGGCATTGACCTTGTACTGGAAAAGTCGTCGATACTACAGATAAAAGAAAAAGGTTTATATATGTCATGTAATCATCCATCTTATTTTTGCAATACCCGATAGGGTTCATATTGTACTTAAAAGAACAGTTGTAGTATTAGTAAGACAAGTACTATGTATGATATTAACGCAATAAAATGAATTGAATTGAATTGGACAAAATATAAATAAAAGACCGTTTTCTTGCATTGAACTCCCATGGAAAGACTATACATAGAAATAGGCTGTAATGTAGTAATACATATAAATATTATCCCTGAAGCAAATCCAAAATTGCGAAAAAATATTAGATGATGCAACATTACGTTTTTATACCACAGCACGAGACATCTGGAATTCCTTGAGAGGGGTCTTTGTCAAGGACGTTATGCGTCTGAAATGATGATGAAAATGATAGCACGACACTTTGAATCTTAACAGTGACGGCATCGTGACGTGCCGTTGCCGTGGTGATGAAGCTAGGCCTTTAGTTCTGATCTGAAACAAAATTTTCTGTTCCAATCGAACTTAAACAGCTGTGACATTTCGTCTGCGATTTCAATAAAACTTTGGAGCAAACAAATGTTCTTAGACGCAAATAAATTCGAACAAACAACTTTATTTTGGGAGGTTTTAAGATAAAATAACAATGATCTTGAGTGTGCATTGTGTTGGTGTTTCATTCGGCGAAAGAAAGTAACCTAAATATATTAAAACTTGTCTAAGGCGTTGCCTCCACGGACGAGAGAGAGTATTGCGTCGAGTAGACCTTAGTCTATACATCAAATCTCTGTGTGAAGACGTTCATAAAGACTGTATATAAGTTGGCATGACGATTACATTACATCGTCACGATTTTGAAATCCGTGGACCGCCAACGCCTAAGGTTTAAGCAGCGAACTTTCATACTATGGAAGCCAGCAAATAACAAACTTCAGGCAGGCAGTATTCCAAAACTATTTATATCTTGTTTTCCGCCAATACCGTTATTTATCATCATCATTTCAGCCGCATAACGTCCACTGCTGGACATAGGCCTTTCCCAAGGATGTCCAAAATGACCGATCTAGAGCGGCTTATATATAATTTATAAAGTTTGGTTATACCTAATCAAATGATACATCAGAAGATGGAACTCATCATCATCATCATCAGGTTTTTTTAGTCTCCACTGCAGGAGCGCGACTCTCTCTTTAATATTAGAGCCATATTTGGCAAGAGCAGCCAGAGGACTTCTCCTACACTCTCCTCGCTGGCCAGACGGGGTGGAGAGGCTTGTATTCCCTAAGTCACCTTCTACGACATCCACGGGAGAACTTGGAGTGGCCCTAATCTACTCTGCCGGAAACTAAATACTAAGTATGTCATTTGGGTTGTCCTTCGTATTTTTAACAAAAAAAAAATGCAGATGCAGAATTAGATATAATCTAAATTTACACTAAAAGATACTACAGCAAACACGTTAATATGAGAGGAAAATATAATTAAGTTAATATGAGAAGAAAATGACTTATTAAACTACAATCACGATCCCGACAGCCAAGTCACTCCATCAATTTCACTAAAAAAAGTTAAAAAGAAAACATTTTTAATTTAACTTAATAACTTTATATCATTTATCATTTTTATATTAAAATACTTCAGACCGTTCCATTAAAATCTAATAATGTTATTTGATGCCTCCTGCTTAAGAAATGGGGTGCAATCATTGAGTTTCCAATCCGTAGATGTAGCTACCAATTTTGGGGCAAGGCAGTGCCCCCGCTAAGACGAAACAAAGAAAGCGCAGGGCACGCCTACATTTTCTCGAAGAGTTTCGTCGTATTTTTGTACCCTTATAGATGCGGTTTTAATATTGCTAGGAAGTCTATAGATCTATTATTTATTAGAGTGCAAGCAATATGTCTTATTCGTCATTGCATTATTTTACATGAAAATGTTATTAAAAATTGACAAATAAGTATATTTACGTGTTTATTATAAATAAATTATTATTCAAAACATGAGTTCATTATTTTAAAACACAAATGTAAGTATTCAGTATCGTACACTTCTCTTTCTTTAATGGTTGGAAGTGGTACATAATCCAGATATTTCGAAGGAGATTGGGAAAACCTTTGCCCAGCAGTGGGGCAGTATAGTTAAATGAAAAAAAATGTGTAACGCATCATTATTATTTCAGTATCAGCATGTACACTGCTAGACATTATCCTGTTCTTTTTATCATTTTCTGCATCTTTGAAATCAGTAGCTTTAGCGTCAATATTTGCGTCAAAGTATTCGTTTCGCCTTTGTTTAAAGACGCAAAAAATCGTGTACAGGTCGTCTAACTACCTAATAGGTGACTGTTCTGTAGGCAGGGAATAAAGAGCACTCTGTTCTTGTCACTTTTGTTGTTTTAGTGTTGCAAGCAATAGTATAAAATATCGATAGTTTATCGATACTATTGTGTCCTTGGAAAACAGTAACAATATCGTTAGGACTATCGATAGTATCGGTAGTTTAGATAATATCGATAGTATCGATCGTTTTTAATTAGTCCTATCGATATTATGACGTTTTTAAAAAGTCAACTATCGATAGTCAAACTATCGATAGTTAGGCAACGCTAGAGAAACATAGGTAAACTAACCCGGTTTTCTTGACACCAGTCCGGAGTCAATTTTATTTTTCCTAGACTACCCAGAGGAGGTCAACACATCCTCTGGAAGGTTATCAGCAGCCGCAAAATCAGAGCGTGAATATGCAACATCTTCACTTACCATTACATCATGGTATGCAATACTGCAATATAAAATGGTATGGATTACAATTTTAATATTGAATTCAAGTAGACGCGCGTCAAGTGTATTGTTTTGCTTTAAGTAAATATTGCATTTCATTCCCGATTGCATCCTCAGCTGTGCTGCGTCTGATACTATCTATAACTATACTTATATTGTAAAATCTTATTGTAAGTCTTCTTCTTATATTTAAAAAAGTCTTTCTTTCCTTCGCTAAGTTCATAACCTCCTTAAGTATTTCCAAGCTTATTTTTTCTTTTATTTGGTCGATTAATTTTCTTCTAGGTTTTCCTACTCCTCTTCTTCCTTTTTTTATTATTTTTAAATATTTGTTTAACCAAGTAGGTAATAATTTAAAAATACTTTTAAAACTTTTATCTGAAAATTATCAATGACCTAAAAATAATATTCAGGATGACTTTTTTACTTTTTTATCCACCAGCTAAATTTTTGTAGCAAGGTCTATCCATCGCTTAGGCACCTTAAAAAAATTGTTATATTCACCGATTACTCAAAAACGACTGGACTAATTTGGAAAATTCATTTTTTTTTTGTTTGAAATACTTGTCTCACAGAAATTCAAAACGGATTGTGTTGTTTGGAGGTGAAATCGATTTTGAGTTTTGAAAAATTATTTTTCTTCTTTCCCCATTGCAAATATCTGATATTTTTTATTGGAACTGCTCCTGCCTTTTGCAGTGCAGGCGGCCCTAACTTCATTTCCGAATAGATGGCGGGCTTATGAATATTTTATCGAACTGGCTGTCTTATTTTATTTGTGGCAGATGACTGGGTCTGTCAAAAAAAATTCAGTACAGCTCAGCTCAGTAAAATAAAATACAGCTCATTAAAATAAAACGTCACTTTGTGTCACTTTTCATTGATCATATCCATTTTCAACATGATTTTAGATTTATCAATGCAAAAAAACTGATACACATAATAATTTTTAAATTGTTAGTTGACGGCCTTGGAGAAAATGCTGCAGTGCAGTTTGATACCGCTTCTTCTGCGCTTAGAAAGCGGCAGTAAACTTAGCTGTAAGTAATCATTTGACGTCAACAATTGTGCTACAAAACAATGACGATTATTATGAGATATTTTAAATATCCCATGATAGTAAAGATATTCAACGTGGAAGGGACATACCCTAAAACCAAAACCAACCTTGTAAAAAAACACCAAAAACAATCAAACCACCGGTTATACTTGATCTCTTTAGTACAGTGAAATTAAAATAAAAGTCAAAAACTAAAAAAAAGTAAATTATATTTCCATAGTGTGCAGCCGCCCAGGCAATTTGTACCTATGGGAATGTCGAATTTGTTTTTGTTTCTTGACTGTTTTTTTTATTATCATGATACTAAAGCGATCTAGTACAGCCTATGGTTTGATTTATTACTATATGTCTCCCATGCTGGTCTGGGAGAAATAAAAAAAATTAGAATGTACCAGCTGCTTCTCTTCCCACGCAGATCGTAAAAGCCGATCGAGGGAATGGGCAAGATTTGAATCATGATAATAGGCGATGCGGCTAGCAACCCATCACTGTATTGATTGCTTTTTCATCTTCTCGCCCACCATGACGCTAAAAGTGGCTTTTGGGTCTTGCGGCCCTGGGCTCTGCATAGAACCGCAAGACCCGAAATGCTCTGTCTGCCCCATTAGGGATAAAGACGTGATAGTATGTATGTATGTATGTATGTATATGTCCCTTCAAAGACTTTGACTTTGATATGAACTAAGAAAAGACATTCTACAGAATTCCCGCGACCTCGTCACCACTTGAATTTTAGTTGGAGTCGTTTCAAGTTTTATTCATGGACACTAACTGCAGTGTTCACACAGTTCTTCTAGAACTCTTCAACACAATACAACTTCTGAACGTGAAAAGTTTTGCCTTTGTAAGTTACTACCAACTACTGTTAGACAAGGGCTGGACAGCCGGGGGCTTTTTAACAGATTGAAAAAAGAAGTTGTCATAATATATTGTTTTTAACCAACTACCAAAAAAGTGGTGGTTTCAATACGTCGCGATCTTTTTTCCGAACAGAAAATGAAAAAACGGAACCCTTATGGGATCACTCATGCGTCTGTCTGTCCATCCGTCTGTCACAGCCAATTTGCTCCGAATCCACCGGACCAAATCAGGTAAAATGTGGTAGTATAGTGTTATTCTATGACCCAAATATAGACGTACAAATAAATTAAATATATTTTTAAAATACATTTTTAAAACTATTTATTACGACAGTTAACTAGTAATTTTGGCATTAACCCTCTCCACGTGAGTTCAACTAGCACTTGGCCGGTTTATATTGTTCACCAATTATTTGAGGACGAATTTGTTTTTTTTTTTATTGGTTCGAAAGGGTATATCGATTGTGTGTTTAAACATGAAAATTACATTGAAAAAAAAACACACTCCATTTAACGTACAGCTACGAGAGAAACATTTTCCAGAAGTTACATACGATTTCACAATAAGATAGATAGATAGCTAACTCTAACACCAAAAGGAAAAAAGTAACAAGGATATAATTTTACATTAAATCTTATACCTTTAAACGAGCAATTCTTGTATATTTATATATTTATAAATTTCTATGATCTCGAAAACGGCTCTAACGATTTCGCTGAAAATTGGTATATGGGGGTTTTTGGGGGTAAACAATCGATCTAGATAAGTCTAATGTTTGGGAAAACGCGTGTTTTTGAGTTTTCATGCGTTTTTCTTTCCACGCAGAATATGGTCGCTAATTTTTTCGCACTGGCCGCTATCCGTTAGGCTCAGCGGTTTAATATGCGGACCGCTAGAAAGAGTGTTACGGGTTTGAATCCCACTTGGTGACTTAATTTTGTTTTTTATGTTCAAGTTTATATATAATTTTTTATTTTGTATTGTTTTTAGACAAGTTTAAAAAAATATAGTTAATGTTTGAGATGTAACCGAGCAAGGCTCGGTCGCAGAGGTACTGTACATTAAAATAAGGTATTTACAAAAACTATTGATACCTATTCTTACTTATTTGACTGAGTATAGCGAAAGGTGACAGAAGTATCGTATTAAGATGTCAAGAGGTTGGTGGAAAACCGAACAGAATGGAAGAAACTCCACCGACAAGAGCACCGCTCTTAAATAATGATAAGTATAGCAACTGATGCTTTTTACCTTTAGGCAACTGGCTCACTGGACGACCACGACCAGCGACCGCAACTGCCAGATAACTAAAGAAATCATATGAACGTCGCCCACTTCGCAAGGCTTATTTAATTAATGTGGTCGTTACATGTATTACATTTGCAGACTAATGTTTTTTTTTTTTTTTAATTTTGGCTCGACGCTGTTGCGTATTTAGCCAGGCTCAAGTTAATAAAACGTGGGAACAATCGATGTGAAGTAAATATATATATATAAATACAATTAAAGGTTGGTATAGGTCTTTTGATTGCTTTAAGGGAGCTTTTGGCGACAAATCTATACAAGTCCACTGGTTTTCATAGCCGATTGAGTGGCGAACGGCGCCTACAGATGCCCACCGCAGTCCGCAAATTAATATCACTACAGCCGCACTACATATGACTGTTCACTTTAAACATTTTACATATTGTCCATGAGAATGAGCATTTATAACACCAAACTACACCAATTTCATATGATAAAGTCCACTAGAATCAATTTGCAAAACAATTTAAAACAAACTCCAACTGAACCCCTTGACTTCCCGCCAAAAACACCCCAGATTAATGTAATACATGTAACTAATTATTTATGTAATTAAAAGCTCATACAGACCAGCGACAGTGTGCACGCGACACTTGTCGCGCAAACGGTCACGTGACACGTTTCAATTGGTCACAAACTGTGACCGATTGACTTGTGTTACGCGAAAAACCGACTTCACCCCCAAACTACTAAAAGTTTATATGGGACCAATCGCAAGTATGGCCTTTCAAACAAAAAATAAATCCAAATCAGTCCAGGTTTCTTCGAATAATCGGTGAACATACATATCGTTCGGTTATTATCGGTTAAAACCTGCCGCGCGATGGTTGCTGATAATTATCGCGCGGCAGTTTTTGACAGTTTGTCATAAATTGTCATGTGTCACGCGTCACGCAACCGATTGCGACAGTCGTCGGCGACCGGTGACGCGGACATACTCTCGCTGGTCTGTAAGAGCCCTAACATAACCTTTACAAAGGTACTAACTAAATCATACTTCACACACGACTAGGGTCATTGGCATCGCGATATTCCCTTTGAGGGAAATAACGAGGTAAAAGTTTGTAGGTAGGTACTATCACAGTGGACACGAAAGTTGTCAACATGTTGCGGTATCACTGAGCTTAGCCTAAAAAGAATAATTGGCCAAGTGCGTGTCGGGCCACGCGCAGTGTAGGGTTCCGTAGTTGCAAATGCCAACTTTGAGTTCATGCCACTAAAACGTCTAAGTATCTATTGAATTTGTATGAAATTTTCCTTTTCGAGTACATTTTATAAGTTGATCGCCTATAACTTTTTAATTTATTAACCCTACTTAGCTCTGATAGTTTTCCTATGAACTACATTATGTATACTACAGCTGTGATTTTTTTTCACGTGTCCATATATAACCGTTTAGCAGATAGATGGGGGGGACACGTGACTTTAACAAAAAAAATCACTTTAAACCTAAATATTTCAGACACTGATCCCTAAATCGTAAAATGGTGTTCCCAAGCTCACAATATTTTTAAAACTAATTCAACGATACCCCACACAATGTGTTTGTAGAGAAAAAAAATATTGACTTCCTCTTTACATGTATGGCAGCTACCCTAAAAAAATGTTGTTTCCATATTTTATTTTACGACTTTTTCGCCATGATTGTTATACATATCCGTGCCGAATTACAGCTTTCTAGTACTTATAGTTCTGAGTAGGACCGTGGACGGACAGACAGACAGACAGACATGGCGAAACTATAAGGGTTCCTTGTTTACTACGGAACCCTAAAAACGGTGCTCTTGGCCAAAGTAGGTATTAAATTTTTAAACAGGGCAGTAAAGAACGGTTTTGTGTTAAACAGTATCTCGGCCAAAATTATTTAGTGGTTCACTAGATTACAGTCATTGAGCCACGCTAGATGCTTTTAGGTAGCTCAAAAAACACACCAGTGTTAGCACGAAGTTAGAGGGTAAAAGAGTGTTAGCTACTAACACACTCGATAAGGAGAAGTGGAGAATTTACAAAACCGTTTAAAGGCAAAGTCAAAAAGCATTTATTATATCTTTGGATATTTGTATCACTTGATCTTCTTCTTATCGTGTGTGTTAGTGACTAACACTAGTGTCAGGGTTTTTAAACCGCCTTAAAGGCCTCTGACATGGTTTTAGGTAACGACCAATGTCAAAGACAGTGACCGGGACCGACGGCTTAACGTGCCCTCCGAAGCACGGATCATCTTACTTATCAGACAATCAGGTGATCAGCCTGCAATGTCCTAACCAAACTAGGACAACAACACAAAGTCGTTGCCCCCGCTGGGAATCGAACCCGCGACCTCCGGGTATGAGCTGAACGCTCTAACCACTACACCACGGAGACAGTTTCACTTCACATCACATCACTTGATAATAAGCTATTTTACTGTGTATGATATATTTAATATAAAACAAATACTTACTCATATATGAATAAAAAAAACGACGGGTTGCACTCTGGGAGTGCCGGCAGAAGTGAAAACTTGAATATTAACGTTGTGCATTTTTGATATTTTGGAATGGTTAGGGAATAATTTTGCACGAATTGTTTTAATTATCAGTATAAAATATTTCAAATCTTTTCCGAACCACAGTCTGTCACAAATGTCACAAGCATGACCAAATTCATTTTCAACAAAATCATTTTCAAATACACAGCAGTATGGCGCTGTAACATAAACACACACGAACATTCGCGCAAGCGCCCTGCGCCGTCTTACGAATTTTCGATCAGGTCACGTGTCCTGACGCGAGTTTAACATTTTTTACCCATTCCAAAAAAAGTGCACAACGCCGCTAAAGAAGTTTTCACTTAAAAAATATTTAAATAAAATACCGTATTGTCAATTTATCTCTCGATTCATAATAAGTACCTAGTTGGTGTCGTCAGATAATTTACTAACAGCTAAGTTCTGCTTATTTCAGAGAATTAACTCTCACTATCTCGAATTAGTTCGTTTGGGGTGTTTCATTCAAACACAGTCACAAAATGTACGTGATTCGTATTGTGCCCCGTAGTTCCTTAAGGGAGGTCATCTTTTGTTCAATTCCTTTGTAGGGAAGGTATGAAAGGCCCTACGGGGGTAATTGCGCCCAATTTTAGGGGAGAAATATATTTTTTCGGGCAGAAATTGAGAGAATTTTTCCCGGTTGTAATTCAATTACAGTGTAATCCGGGTGTGAGGTGTTTAACCTTTGTGTGTGATATTAGGCTGCCCGTGATGGGAATAAGTGGATTATTTATATTATGAGTTGACCGAAGTGATCAACTGGGGATAGCTGGTTACAGAAAAAAATTGTGGTATCTTTTGTTAATTATAAGTGATGTTCTGTACTTGTTGTTGTTATTTATATAAATAAATAAAAAATAAAATACGTTTATTTCAGGTTACTAGACCCATATAAGCACATCAAGAAAATAAAATAAAAACTATTATTAAAATGCTCTATCCCTACATACAGCACTGCTGCTCAAGTTAGTGTCTATTACAGCAATGCCAGACATAGGGACAGCTTACACTGTCCGCAATCATCGCCAGGACAGTATATGCTCCAATTATAGATTTTTCTATCCTATTCTATTTAAAAAAGATTTTTGTTATAGCAACCCTTTTTCACAATTTTGAGAATATAGAACAATGATTTTTGAAAACTAAAAACCGACTTCATCCCCAAACTACGCAACTGATTTTGATAAAATTTCTTTGGGACAACCTGACAAGTATGCTCATTTAAAGAATTTTCAAAACCAAATCGATTCAGGTGTGTTCGAATTATTGGTGAACATACATAAATAAAAACCAGCCAAGTGCGAGTCGGACTCGCGCACGAAGGGTTCCGTACCTCTACAAAAATCAAGTTTTTTGTATGGAAGCCCCCCTCAAATATTTATTTTATTTTGTTTTTAGTATTTGTTGTCATAGCGGCAATATAAATACATAATTTGTGAAAATTTCAACTGTCTAGTTATAGCGGTTCTTCAAATACAGCCTGGTGACAGACAGACAGACAGACAGACGGACGGACAACGAAGTCTTAGTCTTAGTAATAGGGTCCCGTTTTTACCCTTTGGGTACGGAACCCTAAAAAAAGATCACGACGAATTGACAACCTTGTAACCTCCTCCTTTTTTGGAAGTCGATTGAAAAAAAAACTTTTTTACATTAATTTATTTTTAGTATGAGTTCAAATCCTCCTGTAAATGTCGTAAAAAGCGATTTAAAAAATATAAGGTAAACAAAGCTTATAAACATCAATGAGACCTCTCCAACCCGTCTTACCAGCTTGGAGAGTAAAGGCCAAAGTCCTATGGCTACTCTAGCCAAGTATGGCTTTGGAAGTACAGAGAGGGTCGTGCTCCTGCAGTGGAGACAAAAAGACCTGAGGATGATAATGACTTTCAACATACGTACCTAGGTTTCTACACTCTAAACACAAGAAAATTGCACATATTCTAATACATTTCGTGCAACCCTTTCTCTATGGTAAGGTACGGGTTCAATAAACCATACATACAGAGCTAAAATAATGTCCAAAATGTTTAAATAAACCTAATACATAAATACGCAAAGAGAACCTAAATCAACAGTCGTTGGACTGGGCAAAAACTACACTAGTGTTGGACTATTGAAAAAGTATCGATAATTTTAGTAACGATAATTTAAATTGAAAAAATGCAACTAATAATATCGATACACTAGTTTGTTAAATAAGATAGAAATGTACCTATATTAACAGGTACAGATATTTCATCAATTGAACCCAAAATTATTTTAGGGTTTCATACAAACAGAGTAAAACCGGGACTCTGTCACTAAGACTCTGCTGTTTGTCTGTCTGTCCGTCCGTCTTTCTGTCACCAGGTTATAGTATCTCATTAACCATGATAGCTAGACAGTTGAAATTTCTACAGATGATATATTTCTGTTGCCCCTATAACAACAAATACCGCTATAAAAAACATAATAAAATAAATATTTTAGTGGAGCTCCCATACTACAAACGTGATTCTTATTGATAATTAGCTGCATCCGTGGGCTTTTCTCTCCGTGGGAATTTCGGGATAAAAACTGTCATATGTCCTTCCCTGGGTATCAAACTATATCCATATCAAATTTAACTAAATAGGTTCAGTGGGTAACGCGTGACGTGGTAACAAAAAACTCACTTTTAAAAAAACAAAAAATCGGTGACATTTTTAAAACTATCGATAGTTTATTTAGACTATTAGGCAGCAACACTAAACTGGACATTACGAGGGTCTACGAATAGTAAATAGGTATTAGCATACTGTCCGTTTGTTAGTTTCAAAGGCTAAGGGTCATTCGATCTTTTTGTAGTAATAACACGATGCAAATAGTTTATTTCATTTAGTGAAGAGCAAAAGAGATAAAAAGTCCTTAATTTCTTTAAAAATCGAAATATCACTTCCTTTACTTTACTACGCAGGTGTGTATATCATATAATACATTTAACTCTCTTATATTCTTATTTATAAACTAACCAGTGGCTCTGTGAGATATTGATCTTCGCGACTCTTTATCCTACTAATTCTACTATCCTTCCTACTAATATTATAAATGCGGAAGTGAGTTTGTATATTTGTTTGTTTGTTACCTCTTCACGCTTAAACTACTGAACCAATTTGAATGAAATTTGGTATGGATATAGTTTTAGACTCGGGGAAGGACATAGAGTACTCTTTATTCCGAAATTCCCACGGGGAGCGAAGCCCGCGGGTACCCGCGGGAGCTATTATTACTATTTCGGGAGCTAGTATTTAATAAAATAAACCTTGCGTAATAATTTTTTTTAGATTTCAAGACCTATTTTTCCGCAATTTTAAAAATTTTGGAAAAACACAACCTCTCCCAAATATGATGTTTTTTGAGTCAGAAATAAAATATTTGGTACTGTTAACAGAACAAAGCGTCACTTATTGTCATATCTATTTTCAAAGTAATTTTAAATTTATTATGCACTATTTGACTTCAAAAACCTATGACGTTAAGTCTTTATTTCGTACAAATCCCATAGAAATTTTTTGTTTTGACATTTATAAAAAAGTACCTATCAGATTTGAGTTGTTGAAAACTTTCTTAATGCGACCTGAAATATGGACAAAACACACAAAAGAAAATTTGCTGAAGCTGAAACTAAGACGCTTCGCTCGCCTCGCTCGCTCGATCTTTCATCTGTCTGTATTCCATTTTCTTACAGTTGGTCCAAAGCTGATTCTCTTAAAAATATGTATTTTAATCCCTGTCAGCTAAGCAACTTTTCTTTACGAGCAATAACGTCATTTTCTCATTACACTTTTAATTCGCGGCGCGAACATTTCTCCGGCGCCACTGTGAAATTAATTAGCCGTTATTTATGACGGCGGAACGTTGACATTGAAGAAGGAATTTAAATAACTCACAGGGTTATTTCTGAAAGAAAAACTTCGTGAAATCACTCTGAAAAGGCATTGGGCATGCCAAGTAATTTTTCTTTACAAATCAAACCAACAAATAATGATTGGCGTTTTCAAAATTGACTTTTAAGAAAACTGAACAAATTTTATTTTGACACTAGGCATTCGTAGGCACGGAAGATTAGATTTTCCTCAATAATGTTTCAGGGGATGTCAACAAACGACTCAGAATTATGACTGAAGTATCAAATAATAATCACTATGAAGAAAGGTACTACTTGTATATTTATAATGATAGTTCTACATACTTACTTCTGTTTTTAATAATATTTTGGTAAATGCAAGCTAAAAGCTATGGAGTACAATGTATTGTAAAAGCGGCCAACATATATGTTTAGATTGATTTTTATTGACAACATTATGTACCATTAGGACCTTAGAACCTTCATCAGGCCCTATAAAGAGATATCCCTAGGGAAGTTCCCAATTAAGATAGCGCCTAAAGAGGGGTCTAAATCAAGTCGCAAAAAGAAAGGTTAGGCTAATAAATTTGAGGGAGGGATGGGTGTGCTTTTCGGGTAAATGCGAGAAAAATAGGCAGTGTAGCCACTTATCTCTGATCTTTGCTTGCGTATATTACGGTCCAAGGATGGCCGTCACACCGTAACGTAAAGATTTTGAGATATCTGCAATTTAGCTTTTCAACTTTCTATCGACGCTGTGTCTAACATACTGTACTGGCACTAACAGAATAGGGATGTTGACTGGGTTTGAACATTTTTTTTTATTTATAATTACTTATTATAAATAATATATAGTTTACCATACATATTATTTAGTTCACCATAGTAGCAAAATTTTACAAAGATAATTTTGGAGTACCATCATTCCGAAGATTTGAAAAAAAATTACTAGCCCTTTATTTGTATGGGAAGAACTCAAAAAAAATATCCTAAGATTTGTTTTATCACTTTTTTGGCCTTATTAATATAGTTGCCCTTGCCAAATCACAGCTTTCTCTTACTAACGCAGACGACAGACTAATCTGTGCCGCACTTTTTAGTCTGTGAAAATAGATCCCATGGAATCACATCTCGTCTGCGACGGGCCTACGGGTTACTTGTTTACTGCGGAACCTTAAAACCCAAGTGGCAAAGATTGCTCAAGTTTACTTCTATAGAAATCTGTTACAAACTATTTTTTAAATGAAATGTAAGTTTTTTACTCCTAACGAATTTGTTTACATTTCAAAAAAGTTTGAAATGTAAATATATGGTATTACTAGCTGCGCTCCGCGGTATTACCCGCGGAAAAAATAGCCTACGTGTTAATCCACGATATCAGCTTTCTGCGTACCAAATTTTATCAAAATTGGTCCATCCGTTCGCTCGTGAAGAAGTAACAAACGTACACTAAAAAACTTTCGCCTTTATAATATTGGTGTGATAGTGTGATATACAGTGTGAAGAGTGAGGAAAAGTTTTTGGATGAGTCTTATTTGTACATACTTCTTTCTCTCGGTGTAAATGAGGCCATGTCTCCCGCGTGCCGTTCAGCGACGTAAGTAGGCATTAGCTTTGATGGAATCGAACGTATTGATTTTTGAGTTTCCTTCGTGTAACGGGATCATTTGGGATGCGACAGTTTATTTAGAATATCAAACTTATACCAAGTAGGCTTACAATACCGTGTAGTTTCCGGCAGAGTAGAATAGGGCCACACCAAGTTCTCCAGTGAATGTCGTAGAAGGCGACTTAGGAAATACAAGCTAAACAAAGCTTATACACATCAATGAGACCTCTCCAACCCGCCTGGCCAGCGAGTAGAGTGTAGGCCAAGTTCTCTGGATGCTCTGGCCAAGTATGGCTCTGGTAGCACAGAGGGGGTCGTGCTCCTGCAATGGAGACAAAAATACCGGATGATGATGATGACTTTCAATATAAGTACCTAGGTTTTATAAATACATATAAGAAGAAGATAGAATCTGACCAGAAATTATTTTAATTTCATATTAGATTACGTGTTCATTTGCCGTAGGCAAAATAAATAAACTTTTGATTGAACCGATTTTCATCAAACATAGCTCAGTACATAAAAAAAGCATTTTGCTTTCCGCATTGAAACCGTCCATCCATTCGATAGCAACAATGCCACCGATAAACAGACAGACAGACATTGGCGTGAAACTTAGAACACCGCTCTGGGGGCGGCGGGGGTTTAAAATACACCACTCATGCAATATTTCAGTTTCCGGAATCCCATTAAAGATAGTTTCTATTAGTGTATAGTGTTGCAAGCAATAGTATAACGTATCGATAGTCTATCGATACTATCGTACCCTTGGAAAACAGTGACTAATTGAATAATGATTAAACAGTGAATAATGATTTTTTTTATCCGTCCATAAATATGTAGATTACAAAGAGGCAAATTCTTTGGTTATAAGCATTTAAAATCTGATGGAAGGGGAAACTGTCAGGTAACAGAAAAACGATGCACGTAGAGGTTCCATTTTTAAAACACGGAGTCACTCATCAAACGGATTTTTTTGTGTGGGAAAACCATTCGTTTAGGTGACTTTCCGTTTCAAAAATAGAGGAACCACAGCGCTCTTGACGTCAGTGCTATTAAATGTTGCGTGTACGAAAGAGATAGAGAGATGTTCCCGCCACGCTCCCACTCTTATATTTACTTCATTAATTAAACAATTTTCTTCGTAATTTCAAAAAATATTTCTTTGAGAGGTATTTTTTTTGTTTTATATAGCATATTAACCAAAAACATACACAGTAAACTAGCCTATTATGCAATATCTTTTTGGAACAAGCAAATATCTTTGTATCATTATGTCGATTTCCCAGGAAACAGTCTGATGAATCGAAACAAGCACAGATAATCAAATCACGTCATTGTGAACCATCGCGTTCTGTTTATGATGGAATATCTACAATCACAAGCTGCGCTGCTATTTCGCTCCAAATTGACGGAGCATTCGGTTTGAAATTACCTACCAGACGCCAATTTCAATGAGTAAATTGGCAAATATCTCTCTAAATTGAAAAATATTTGACAACTGACAACTGATGTGAAAACTTCGCTACGAGTAAAGTAAAAATTACATCTTTACGTAAAGATAGATATTGTTTTTTATCAGTACCAAAAAGGGGCAAAAGCCTCCCTTCTTTTCTTTCTATATTAGATACAACTGAATACCTTTTTCTACTCCTGTACTGTTATCTGTATTTTAAATGGTCCCGAACACTAATATAAGAACATTGATAATATGATTTCAGAAAAAAGTCTATATCTCTATTCCGCATAATAGCACATGTGTCGTTATTTCATCAAAAAGATACGCCTAGCCATAGACCTAGAACTTTTATTTCTATAGTTTTACCATACTGCAAACATGAAAAAAAAGTTTACCGTAAATACCATATAGATTTTTAGTTTCTACCAAACATATGTCAAACATTTTCATATTGTTCTTTGTTTGTTTTTGTCTTTTATTTGGTAAATATAGTCGTAGTAAAAGTATTTTATTGATTTTATGCAACTTTGTATAAAATACTATTAATTCCACAAAGATAAAGACAGTACATATATGCAATTTATCATAAAAAACTAGAAAAAACGCAGGCCTTATCTCTAACAATTTTCTTTAGGAAACTGCGGTTTTATTGTAGAAAAAGTGGTATGAAATTAGGTACTGCGATACTCGATACCTGATTTATCATAATTATACAGTACCTGGGTGACCGAGCTTTGCTCGGTCGGTTACATCTCAAACATTAACTTCATTTTTTAAACTTGTTCAAAAACAGTACAAAATAAAAAATTATATATAAACTTTAACATAAAAAAAACAAAAGTAAGTCACCGAGTGGGATTCGAACCCGTAACACTCTTTCTAGCTGTCAGCATCCTTAACCGCTGAGCTAAGCGGATGGCGGCCGGGCGCGACGAAATTAGCAACCATATTCTGCGTGGAAAGAAAAACGAATGAAAACTCGAAAACACGCGTTTTCGCAAACATAAGACTAATCTAGATTTATCGTTTACTCCCAAAAACCCCCGTATACCAATTTTCAGCGAAATCGTTAGAGCCGTTTTCGAGATCACAGAAATTTATAAATAAATATATATATATATACAAGAATTGCTCGTTTAAAGGTATAAGATAAAGAAGATAAAATATCCCCAAAATGATACTTTGTTGTCGTAAAATTAATTTCAACTTATATTTTGCGACAAATGACACAACAGAATTTATAAAGGCATTTTTCAATACGCTTTTGGAGTCCCGAAATCCAACGAATTTATTGCTTTGAGAATAAATACCTTCTGGAATTCCCCGGCTACGAGGATAAATGAGCAGTGAATAGCAAAGTGAATAGGTTTGCATGCAATTTTGTTCAAGATCTATCTTATTGAAAACGTAAAGAAGTCGATGTTATTCAAGCTTTTGTTTAGTTTTATCTGTCCCGTTGTATGTCTGTAACCAAATCTTGCAAGTTAAATTTGACCCACTTCCCGATTTCCGATTGAGCTGAAATTTTGCACGAATACGTATTATCATCATCTTTATCAGCTCTCAATGACCTACTGCTCGGCATAAGCTATCTCTCCTTTTGTCTGCGCCATTGAATCCTATCCCTAGCCTTAGCTATTAAATTTTTTACACCAATCCGCTTGATCATCAACCCACCTAGCTGCCGGACGCCCAAGAGTCCGTTTCCCACTCCTGCGGTACCACTCGGTGATAGCCTTACTCCACCTTCTATCATTTCTTCTAGCTATACGCATATCGCGTGACAATGCAAATTATGATGTCATGGAGCTGATCTGATGACGGAGCCGAAGGTGGCCGTAGAAACTTTCTAATAAAGAATGCAACGAGTTTGGGCTTGTTTGATTCGTCTTAAAGAGCACTTTTAACTTTTAAGCTAATTTTAGATAAAAGCATGTTTAATTTTGTTTTTTAATAGTTACTTGTTTTTAATCTTATTTCAACGAAAATTTGAATATTTTTACAAAATGTAAATTTATTTTTAATGTATTTTATATCCCATGCTCCCATGCTGGTCTGGGAGAAATAAAAAAACTTAGAATGTACCAGCTGCTTCTCTTTCCACGCAGATCGTAAAAGCCGATCGAGGGAATGAGCAAAAATGCAAATCATGTTAACAGGCGATGCGGCTAGCAACCCATCACTGTATTGATTGCTTTTCCATCTTCTCGCCCACCATGACGCTAAAAGTGGCTTTTGGGTCTTGCGGCCCTGGGCTCTGCATAGAACCGCAAGACCCAAAATGCTCTGTCTGCCCCATTAGGGATAAAGACGTGATAGTATGTATGTATGTATTTTATATTCAGATGTCAGATTATCCTCTTTAACATGACCAACGGCTTATACGTGCCTCCCGAAGCACGAAGGAGCTCGAGAAATGTTTATGCTACTTTTGTTCACCCATCCAAGTGCGGACCACGACCAGTGCCGCTTTACTTGCGAAAGCGCTAGTAATGTGCACTCCCGCCGGGCCACCGACCTCTTCGTTTATCGGGCACCAGGTGATTATCGTGTCATTTAAAGGCTTAATGCCACTACCACGGTCCTAAGCTACTCCTCTACATTCGACCCGTGATCTTTCTGACATATGAGCTACTTTCCTTCATCTTTCTGACATAACTTAAGGATACCTGAACTTCTCAGAGTCCAGTGTTCCCCCATTTGGAAGAAAACAGAGCTATCATTAAAAATTTTGTCTTTAGTATGCCCTAGATAACTTTTCAAACTATTTAATGAATTACTATTTACAGTTTAATGTGAGAACGTAAAGTTTTCTTCGCATATTTAGCGAAAAACTACCACTGTTGGTGATGGCGACGCAAAGAAAAGTGGGAAAAACTATAAACTGAGAAATATTTTATTTATACACGACGACATGAGAAACATGAATGTAAAAAACCATTATAAAAAAGAACATTGAAAAATATTTAAATCTGCCGCTGACTATAGACAAAGAAAAGTTCTTAGTGGCCAGCATAAAAATAAAACCTAATAAAAATATAAACAAAAGTAGACTCCTTTTGTGCGTCGCTTCAGTTGGCAAATATCCGATTAAAAAACTTTAAATTGTTAAGTAGACTCAGAGAACAACATCAGCATGTTGCTCACCCTTTCAAATTTAAAACCACTATTTCCAACTCAAAAACTTTGTTCTAACGCTGCATTAAAATATACATTAGACGACAAAGTCTTCATTATTCCACGCTTCAGTTTTTTCATAATAAAGTTAAAGACAAAGGAGTCACAAGTTTTGTAAAAAAGGAGCAATTTGCTAAGTTAGGCAGTAAATTTCCATATCTGCTTTTCAATGATCGATACGTCTAAGCAAAAGTTTGGGAGTTGCCCAAAAGTTGGTATTGGAAGTTTGCCGAAACTTTGGGCAGGGACACAATAACGGCGTTTTGAGATGTCGTTGACGTATTAAAAGCTTTTATACACTTACTATATAATTAATACTAATATACTATTTATGCACACACAGTTATGCAGTTTCCTTAATAAAAATAATTTATTTAATCCAATCAATCGGGTTTTCGTACAGGTCATGGCACCGTAACTGCCCTTACTAAAATATCAGATGACATTCGCCTTGGCATGGAAGAAGGACTGCTAACTGTACTTTCTTTATTGGATTAAAGTAATGCTTTCAATACCGTTAATTTCAATATACTTCTTGCAACATTACGCTCTATTAATGTATCTCCATCAGCAATTGAATGGTTTCACAGTTATCTGTATGGTCGCAGGCAGCGCATTCGCCTCGAAGACTCTTTTGACAAAAGTATCATCTTACAAAAACTCACTTAGCAAATGATCCATTAGCAAACACTACACTTGTTAAATGTGTTAAATAATAAAATGTCAATTGACTTTTTATCGTTTTACCAAATAATATGTTTCGCAAATTAAGTATTTGTCCAAATGTCATTTAACAAAGTGGTTCTTGTGTCTGTGTTACTTTCGCCCTAAGCTTGAGTCGCTCGCTCGTGTCTTGACCCAAACCATATTTATTAATGAACAAAACAGTTGTAAAATAATACATTTTATAAAATGTTTTTAGACCAATAGTAGTTTTATCTGATAACTCAGTTGCTAAATGTTCATTTGTGAAATAATTATTTGTAAAATGTAAATTTAAGTGTTGATCATTTGGTAAAGTGACTCGTTTGTAAAGTTATTAGTTATAAAATGATCAATTGGCGAAACCATTTCTTTGCCAAACGTTGTTTGTCAAGTGTAATTTTGCCAAATGACCTTTAGTCAAACAACAGGACCCCGTATAGAAAACCTTCTTAAAATACAGTCCACTGACAAGAATCAGTGGACTGAATAAATATTACATATGAACCTACCTGGCTCTAAAAGTAAGAACTTTTAAAGCTAGGTAGGTTTATATTGTATTGTATTGTATTGTATTTAATATAATATATTTTATTTCATTTAAAGCAAATATTGTGTATAAGACTCTTTACATTTTTTTGCGTCCACTCAACATTTTTCGAATACACTTAGTACTTACCTAAAATATTTTCATACTTGTCTAGATAGCAATATTTGTAAACTTAATTTATTTTTCTATTAAAAGTTATATGATACTCTTAAGTCCATTCTGAAACTTAATATTAACTTATAGAATTCAGATATTTTCTATTTATATAAATTCATATTTTTGACTATTGTCTAAAATAGATCCTTGCAAGCTTATATCTAAGTTGCAATATTCGTTCTTATTATGTAAGATAATACAAAAATAAATGATTGTAAGTATAAACGGACTAAGTGCAGTAGACAGTTTTAAAGATTCTTTATAAAAAAGGTCTTCTTTTTTAACAATAAAATAAGGCTTCCTAATTTGATGCAACATTAAATAACAATTTTGAAAGAAAGATAGGTGCATGTGCAAGAGTGATAGTGGCAGTGATGTTTTAAAAGAGGCATTATCTCTACAGTACGTTATCAGATATTTCGATCAACAAATGACCTTTTCTTGCCATTTAAAGGTACAGATCGTTAAGCCCTAAAATGAACTTCCCTCACGATTATCCCATGTCTAAGAAGGCAAATAACTCAACATTTTATTTGAGTGAGTTTGAGGCGTGTGGCATTTTGATTTTAGAATGCGTCGGCATTCTTATGTTTTAATTAATCGGGCGATCAATCTGGATGCTGTCATTGGCAAGGAGAATTTTCTATGTCTATGGTTTTGTATGTGGTTTCATGTCACGTCTGCTGTGACGCGAGTTCATGTCATTGGCTCATTGGTGCACTTGTTCATCATTTTGACAAGTCAATGAATGACCAGCGACGAAGATTTTTTCAAAACTAAAAAAACCAACTTCCCCCAAACTACACAACTGATTTTGATAAAAATCTACAGGACCACCTCGCAAGTATTCCCTTTCAAACAAAAAAATAATACTTCATATCGGTCCAGGCATATTTGAATAATCAGTGGACAAACATTAAAAAAAATTCGTGACATTATTTTTTGAAGTCGGTTAAAAATATAAATATTTACTGAGGATATACATCTAAGTACCTATAATGTTTCTAGGCGTAAACCGAGAAGTAGGGCGAGCAGTTTTAAATTAGACAATCAATACGTATGGCTAGAAAGCAGCACTAAACCTAAATTTAGCTGCAACCTATACAATGCCTGCCAGAAGACGTCAAATCTGCTAAATGAATAACGTCATTACGAACGAAACGAATTACCTACATACTTACAATTTCATCATCAGATATTTTTGTCTCCACTGCTGGAGCTCGACCCTCTCTATACTTGACCAAAGCAGCCAGAGGTCTTGGCCTATACGCTCCTCGCTGGCCAGGCGGGATGGAGAGGTCTCATTGGTGTTTAGAAGCTTTGTTTAGTTTGTATTTCCTAAGTCGCCTTCTACGGCATCAAAGGGAGCACTTGGAGTGGCCCTATTCTACTCTGCCGGTAACTACACGGCACTTCAGTACTACTTACAATTTGATATTTTTATAATTTTACAGAAAGGGTTTTTAAATAAAATTACATTTCAATGCATAAGAGTGTACTTAATTTGCATATAAAATAATATTACATTACCTATCTTAACTCTATAATATCACATATCACCAGCGACATATTTCATGAAACGAAATGTTTAACATTTGGCAAGCAGTATACAATCATCACAGATAATTATGATAATGTCAAAACTAATCAAATTATGTTTGTAATATTAACGTCACTTGTGACCTTTAAAGCGAGTCATCCATACCGAGAACATTTTGAGAGCTTTAGTCTAAATTTATTATTATTTTGTTTAAATAAATCTACCTATACAACGTGCAAGGAACATACCCGTAATAAATCGAAACATTATACTAGATCACTATAATACCTTTATAAAGATAATAAAAATACAGTCAAAAAATAAATAAAAATCGGCACTCGGGCGGCAACACACTTTTTTGTATGGAAATGCCAAATATATTTTTTAGTTTTTAACTGTTATTTTAATTTTGTTATGCTATAATAGTCTAGTGTGGTTCGATTTATGACGGGTATAAAGGGGGATTGAAAACCAATGCTTTCAAAAGATATTGCACAGACGAAAGACTTGTTCACGAGGGACTAAAATAGATTGTTTAGAGTTATTTACCGGCGTCGAAAAATGCTCGGTTACAGTTTAAGTTATACAATGGGTTTGTAAATTTATGCAGTTTAAAGTTCCTAGTTTGGATATACCTATTTAGTCTCTATGACTTTTAGAACATGCGTTTACAATACTACTATTATATTCACATTTAGGTATCATAGTGAAGTTAAACAAGGCAAAAGTTATTAGGTATATTACCTGAATACATTTTTGACGAGGAATAAAATGTATGCAAACACTAATTAGTAAATACATATTATAAAATAATGTCGTGGAACACTCGGTCCAACCGAAGTTACAAAAATTGAAGCCTCTGAAAACCCCCCATCAAATCCAATAAACAAGTTAGTGACGGAAAAATCTTACACTTTTTTCGTTTAGCCCTATCCGCCAAGTCCGTATCGTTCAAAAAGGAACTTCGTTTCAAAAGTCTCTTTCTTCTGCGCCTCTGTATGTAAGTAAGTATGCACGGATTTAAATGCGGTTTTCATCAATAGACAGAGTGATTCAAAGAAATGTAGGTATTCATGTATGATACGTACATACCCGTGCGGAGTCACTAGTTAAATTTATAAAGAAATTGTAAAATGTTTACGATATGGAACTGAGTAAACAAACGTAAGTACCGTCCAATAAATAAACACTGAGTCGTCGATCATAGCACTTCAATGTAAAATGCAGGTTGAAATAAATATTAAAATCACATAATAAGTACTGACAATTCTGTAATCTCCAGAAATACTATTTATTGGATAAATAATTACGTTCCTATACTCAATTTTACAATCCAAAAACTAAATAATACTACAATACTGAGTAATGAATCTAAAGAATTAGATGATGACGTCGTGTTCATTACTACGACTGGCCACCAGTGTGTTATTGATATGAAATTACTCTCTTCCTTTGGTTTCTCTGTAGCATGTTCTAACATATTGTCGGGGATATAACTGCCACAAGTAGGAAAATCTCTTGGTACTGGTACCATATCTTTATGTTCACCTACCTTAAAAACTAAAGCCATGCCTACTTCAACATGAAATTCTATATGACAATGGAATAGCCAATAGCCTGGGTTGTCTGCTTTGAATCTTAAGACTGTATATCCTCCATCTGGTACAGTAACCGTATCTTTGATTGGGGGATTCTTAAGATTTCTTTTTAAGAGTCCAGCTTCATCGAAAGCCTTCACTTCGTCTATAGTTGTTTCATTAGCTAGTCGTCTCAATCCGACAACTCTAAAACTATGACCGTGTAAGTGGAAAGGATGATTAGCATCAAAAGTTACACCTTCATCTAAAATGATAAGTTCTACAACGGAGTTAAGTTTCACTGACAGGACGTGTGAGCATTCGCAGAAGCCCTCTTCGCAGGATGGTTCTATGCTTGAAGCGTTGCAGAAGTTGTCAGCTGAAGGTCTGGTAATCATCAGAGGACTGGAAGGCATCTTCATGCTGATGTGGTTGAGCTGAGGCGTGTACAGACGATTGTTTAAATTTGGAACTGTAAAAGAAAATATAGTTTAGCAAATTTTTTAAGAGAGCAGCGCAGAATATACGTACATGTACTGTTATATGTAAAAAATATCTTCCTATACAAATTGAGCGGTCTCATGACTTGATCAATATGGGTAGTGAAAAAAATACTTTTGAATGGGATTATATTGAACACGGAACCACAAAAAATTTAAAATTTTAGTATCAAAATACATAAATAGTAGGGACAAATCACACTGAAGCCCCAACATAAAGGCAAGTTTAAAGTGTGTTATGCGATAAACTCAACGATACTATAAAATTACATGTATAGAAAGATAGATTTTTTATATATATTTTTTAACTTGCTGGGGGGTCGAACCCAGCACCTCCCAGTTGTCAGAGTAGCGTATTAACCAATACGCCATGGAGATTATCAAAGACTGAAATTGCTCACTTGCTCTTAAAAATGGCATTACGCAACTTTACTATGAATAGTACTTAGTTTCATTCAAACATAGCTCGATTTTACACTAGAAATCAAATTTTACGAACGGCGACATCGTCGCTTTGAAGTCTCATAAAATTTTAGCATCACTGAATGTTATAGTTAATGCTAACATATAAGGATAGTGATCGTTCGATTCAAGAGGGCTTATAGATTATATACCAAGGGCGATAAAATAAAAGAATGTATCAGACAACAGGAGTTAAGACATGACATGGTAATCAATTTGTAATCAATTTACTTTTTTCATTTGATTTTGTTAAATACATACATACTATCACGTCTTTATCCCTAATGGGGCAGACAGAGCATTGTTAAATATTTCGATTTATCTATGTTCCGTGGGAAACGTTAAAAATACAATGAAACTATTTTAAACGTGAAATTAGTTCGCGATACTTAACAACTTTCCTCAAGAAACATATGTCAAAATATAAAAAATAACTTTTGATTTTCCATTTCCATGTTCCCATGCTGGTCTGGGAGAAATGAAAAAACTTTGAATGTACCAGCTGCTTCTGGGCAATTTGTTATAGAATTTAATTTCCGACTATCCAGACAAAAACGCAGTTCGCCATTTTTTTTAGGGGTCAAGATCACTGGATTAGACCAAGGGCTCTCGGAAGGTTCAATCACGTCCTCTTTAAGCATTTGGTCGACATGTTTTACCAAAATGCGCTGTTTCTCTGGTGACATGCGATAGTAACGCTGCCGAATCGGTGGGTGATCACCTGTATCTATCGAATGAGTAATGAGAGAGGTACGGCCGAGACCGCGTTTCTGATAAGAAATATTCTGCTAATGGGCAAAAATGCGAATCATGTTAACAGACGATGCGGCTAGCAACCCATCACTGTATTGATTGCTTTTCCATTTTCTCGCCCACCATGACGCTAAAAGTGGCTTTTGGGTCTTGCGGCCCTGGGCTCTGCATAGAACCGCAAGACCCAAAATGCTCTGTCTGCCCCATTAGGGATAAAGACGTGATAGTATGTATGTATGTATGTTGGCTTTCCATACAAACTCAGATCAGCTGATCGGTCAACTTGTATTGGAGGCCAAAAATTACTTTTTATATATCGATATGTGGTCCTTGGGGAATATTGTTTAGTATCATGGACAGTATAATTTGAGGGACGTAATATATACTGAAACTATAATAATATATATATTTTATAATTATGTTAAGTACCTTGATAATATCCATAATAAGGCGACCGATGGTAGTGAGAATTGTTCTTCGCGTAGAAATCATAGGCGATGTAGAACTGGTAGTCCGCGACCTCTTTGAGGCTGTCGTCTGGCCCTGCCAGCGACCGCATCTCTGCCACGCTTATCGTTTCATCTTCTTCCTCACCTTTGTTGAGAGCGTTTAGTTGCTGTAACAATGGAGAAGTCGTTATCAAAACTATTTAGTGTGGTTTTTATCGACGAAAAATTGTCCTAGGTCTTGAATGTTTATCTAAATATGTATTTGTTATAAAATATAGTATCGTTGAGTTGGTATCCCATAAAACAAGGCTCGAAGTTACTTTGGGTCTATTTCAATCAGTGTAATTTGTCCGTATTTATTTATTCTAAAAGGAGGTTATTAATTTATCGCGATATTTTTTTTATGCATGTTCACTGATCTTTCGGAGACGCCCAGACCGATTTGAAAAATTATTTTTTTAAGGGTATACCATAGATATCTTATTAAAATCGATCGCGTAGTTTGGAGATGAAGTCGGTATTTAGTTTTGAAAAATTATAAATTTTTCAACATTGGTCTGGGAGGAACGTAGGTGAGGTAAAAAAATCTTTATGCCCACCATCACTACATCAAAGGCCTTAAATTTTTATTTTGCTATCCAGGCCTCCATCTTCCCCTTTAACAATAAAGACGTGAAAGTGTATGTGTCGCGGTCGTATTGCACATTACACAACGTCTATGATTTGAGGTTTCATTTAATTAGGTCAAAACAATTAATGCCTACAAACAATAGTTTACAATATCAAAGTGCGAATGTATACTTATTCGATAATGCAGACTACTCGTATCCTTTCGATTGTCAATTTAAGTTTTGAAACCAGCCGTTTCGATAGAAAATTATTTTAAAAAAATACTTCAAAAACGGACAAGGTTATCAAATCAACGAATTTTTTTTTATAAGTTTATGTTCTTTTTGTTTGAAAATGCATATTTGTCAGGTGGTCCCATTGAAACTGACTTTGTGATGAATTCTTCTTTGGCAACTCGCTGTGGAACAGAAATAGAATTTATTTTTGGGCAAACTAGGTGCTTAACAAGATTATCACTTCTTTTTTAACAACTGGTTGCAAAAAAAAATTTGCCAAAGCGACCGGAGGGAAAATTTAATCAAAATCTGTTGTACAGTTTAGAGGTGAAGTCGGTTTTTAGTTTAGAAAAATTATATACTTACCTATCTTAATAATTCTATGAAAGCTTTTCATATTTATTTACTTTTAGGTAACTAGTTTCGAAGTTTTTTAGGTATTGGTATAAAACTAATATGACTGTTAAAAGTGATTGATTTTCCCGCTTTTGTTCCTACTTTTGATCCCTTGAATAGAACTTGAATGCAGTAATTCTTCTTTTTCCAGCTTTAATACCCTTTCCTACTAATTCATCACTTCATAAAGTGTATCCTCTGTTGACCAACAGTTCATCGTAACTACGATATTTCGAACCATTATTCTTCGCGCCTTTGTATTTCGAAGTTCAGTAACGCACTCAACTAGATACCATATAAACATATTGACACGCATACATTTATGGCATTATCGAATGAACATAACAGCGAAAAGCGGCTTATCGAACCCTGATACCCTGGCTTGGAGGTTTTATGATCCTCTCGGGACTACAACGCATACGCACTACACATCAAACCAATATATTTTTATGGTTTGCCAAAATGTCTCGGTAGATAGCAAGGGCGTCGCCAAAGTAGGGCAGGGAGGGGCAGATATTACTGTCGCATTTGTATGTATGTTTGGTTGAAAATTACTCGAGTATCTCTTTCATTGGAATTTCGTTGAATTTGGTAAACTAGTAGAAGAAACATAGATTTTTGTAGTTCGAATACTTCTTCTTCTTATATTTAAGAGCTGGGCTCTTGTCGGTGAAGTGCTTTCCATATCTCTCTTTCTTTCGCTAAGTTCTTAACCTCCATATATGTTTTCACCTTTAAATATATTCTATCATGAATCTACCAAAATCTATGTACTCAGACATCGCGACTTTACAATTTAAAGTGAACTAGTAATAAACATAAAAGCTTTTTTATAGACCGATAAAATAATTTTACTTTATCCCTACGAAAAGTATTATTATTTATTTATTTTAACACAAAATTTTTACTTTGGAACTATAAAAATGTAAAATAAATAAGTTTAACTATTGACCAACTTGCCTCCTTAGATTCAAAAGGAAAACGGGGAGTTTTCCTAAACCATCTACTAGCCACGCCCTCAGTAGATAGTGGGTCTTTGAAAATAATAAGGCGGGTGTAAAATCTGTTTTATGTATTTTGGCAACAGCTGTTTGGCTTGATAAGATGAAAATATATTGGCGACGGTTCGCGATTTTAAGGTTTGACTTGTTTTTTATTTAGCGCAAATGACACAGAAATATTTAGTCCCAAGAGCGTTCCAAGAATCGGGTTATTTGAAATTATTTTTACATTTGAACAAAATATAAAATTATCCTTTATGGAACATTCATTGCAATGAAAATATGCCCTGCTAAATCAGAAAAGGTGATTACTTGTTTAGTTGAATAAAAACAATCTTTAACATACTTACTACTTTTCTACTACTACCTTTCCTTGTAAAAGTAATTAGTTTCATGGACTAACTTTATTTAACAGAGTCGTACTCGTCAGTTTTTCCCATATTTTTTTTATCAAAATCTGTTGATTTGATGTTGATATCGGTTTTTAGTTTTAAAACATTATAAATTGTATCAGTCTATGTCCTTCACTTTGTAGTAAGTATTATAAATATTTGACGTTGTCACTTACTAAGTAACTAACTAACTTACGTACTCATATCTAACTAGTTACTACTAACTTCACTTCTCTAGTGACCTTTACAGCGATAAATAAAGGACATTTTTCTTCGCGACATAAAAACTTTTTAACTTAGAAGTAGTTGTTATACTAACAAGAGCATAATATACTAACAAGAGCATAATATACTAACAAGAGCATAATTTAGTTGCGTGTTTTAAAAACTCATTACTCTACAAACACATTCGATAATTTATTTCTAAAATCAAATTACCAACGTTTTCGATTTTACTAAAAAGAATTCTGAAGCTTATTACTTTTATTGGTAATAACTTCAAAGATTTTTGACATCGATAAGTATCTACTGAGGTGCTTGATAAAGTAATATTTGAAATTTCATATTCGAAGAAAAAACTTTACTAAATTGTCATTGACATTGAATGCCATTGCATTCAAACTATAATTTAATTTTACAACATAAAGAAACACAACTACAAATGACATTACTAATGTAAAATACTATGCAATGCATTAATAAGACAGTATATCTTCTTCGCCGAAATAAGTTTTTATTCGAGTTTTAGTCTCTGTGCTAATTGAGTGTTTCTTTAAACTTACCTATAACTAAATAATATAGTAAATAATTTACAAATTAAATTGTCTGTTGGTATATTTCTATTAGTAGAAAAGTGGGACCAGAAATATTGAAACGCAGTAGCAACAGTAGGCGAATGGAAAGATATGTAACATCGATAGTACCTGCTTAAATTTATTTTTCGGTGGCGAGTACAAAGACATCTTTACTTATCTGGACCTTATAAACAATATGTTCCCTAGAAATTTAATTAAACTTTTAAGCACGTAGGTTCATAAAGGGTCATTTTGATTCTTTTTAATTTATTTTTTGATAATGAATCTAGTGAGTTTTTAGTGGCATTTGTTCCATTATTATGTTCACAAACAAATGAGTTACTAAACAATTATTAATTTTTAACTTTTACGATTTGGAAAAGCAGCATACAATTTTTTGCTTTTATATCCACACTAGCTGTGCCCGGGGGCTTCGCTTCCCGTGGGAATTTTGGGATAAAATCTAACTATATACTTTACTATATCCTTAACTCTCGATAAATCCTATGTCCTTCCCCAGTTCTTAAACGATATCCATACCAAATTTAATTTAAATCAGTCCAACCCTTCACACGCGTCATGGCGTGACCAAGGGAAATAGGGATTTATAGATATATATATATATATATAGATAAAAAAAAACATGCAAAAAATTGTGACAAGCATTTTGCGTACTTGAAATACTCAAAGCAATGGTTTTTAATGGAGTCTATTTATCCTAAAAACCGGTTTACATGTAATGTTATTGCCTATTCTAATCATAGTGGAAAGCTGATGGCTGTTGGCACGACTCCAGGAGTGATATGGCTAACTGGGTATAATGCCTATTGCGCTGTATTGCCTGTTATGAATATTATTATGTGTTTTAGTTGTTTCATAAATATACAATGGGGTTGTAGTAGTGATGGGTGTTGAAAGAGGCGACTACGAGAGGTATAACTGTAATTATCCACTAGCTGAAGCCCGAGACTTGTTCGCGTAGACCTTATGACTTCGGAAATGCTCATCAGGATGAACAACTTTTGCTACGGAGTCAGTTTTATATTTCTTATAGCTTAGCTGGACCATTATGGTTCCATGACAGGTGTTACATTTTCCAAAATCAATTATATTTTATATGTTGCCCAGGCTTAACAGCTATATAACGAAAAACCTTTTATTCGAATCCGTCTAGTTTTTCCGGAGATTAGCGTGAACAAACATGCATTTTTTTTATGCTTTCTCTTTATCTATGTCTTAATTGCCCCAATTTTTTTCTTTTTGGATATATATTCAATATACAGACATATTTTTTACTGTTTCAATTACATGAATAGATTATTCTTCACACATAAAATATAAGGTTAGCACTATAATATAAAGAATATAAAGAACTGTCCTTTATATGAAAACAAGTTTCAAACATAGTAGTAATAAAAGTAGTTCAATATTATTTAAGAAAATATGAGTTGTACACTATCAGAAAGTTCTTTGAACTCCAACCAGGTATCTCCATAATGAAGTAGTAGACTTTGTTATACTGGTTGTTCATTTAGTCCTTATGACCTGGGATAACCTCTCGATAGAGGCGCCTTTGAAGACTATATTTTGTTGTTTGATTGAGCCAATTATTATTTCAGAGACATTATTTGAAATTCTAATATTGTTTGCGAAGATATTTGGAGATTTTTCATAGAATTCTTTGATATAAGTTTATTAAATTTTATGTTATTTTTTTTATCGATCTGTAATAGGTCGATTCAAGAAGTTTTCTCAGAGGGTGAGGTCTCATCCCCATCTACATCTAAATAGATGGATTCGATGCCACTTCCAAATCATCATCATTTCAGCCGCACAACGTCCACTGCTGGACATAGGCCACTTCCACATATTCTTTCTCAACTGTCATTCCTCGACACTCCGAAGCTTTAAAGGGTTACCTAAATTTTTGGGGGGAAGATGCTGTCCCTCTTTGACCACCTCTGCTCAAATGGGGGCGGCATTTTCCCCCCAAAAATTTAGGTAACCCTTTAAACAGCACTGGGAACCGAAAAATTCGGGTGGAATTTAAACTAAAAACATAGTAACCCCGCACATTTTATCACCTGTTTATTACTTTCATCATTTTTTTTACTCTTTATATCTCCAAAATTGCGAACCTAAAATGGAACTGGGCAGGACACCTGGCTAGAAGGAATGATAGAAGGTGGAGAAAGGCTATTACCGAGTGGTACCTCAGGAATGGGAATCGGAGTGTTTGGCGTCAGGCAGCTAGGTAGGTCGATGATATCAAGCGGATTGGTCGAATAAACTGGATAGCTAGGGCTAGGGATAGGATTCAATGGCGCAGTCAAAAGGAGGCTTATGCCCAGCAGTGTGGGGGTCGTTAAGAGCTGATGATGATGATGATGATGATGATGATCTCCAAGACCTATTCTTAAAGTTCTTTCACCAGCATAAAGCCACATTCTCGTTTAACCCATTCTTCTTCTTCGTGTCGTGTGTGTTAGTGACTAACACTAGTGTCAAAGTTTCTAAACCGCCTTAAACGCCTCTGAAATGGTTTTAGTAACGACCAATGTCAAAGACAATGACCAGGACCGACGGCTTAACGTGCCCTCCGAAGCACGGATCATCTTCCTTATCAGACAATCAGGTGGTCAGCCTACAATGTCCTAACCAAACTAGGACAACAAAACAAAGTCGTTGCCCCCGCTGGGAATCGAACCCGCGACCTCCGGGTGTAAGCCGAACGCTCTAATCACTACACCACGGAGGCAGTTTTGAATAGTAGTTTTAATAGATATACTCACCAATCCCTCATTGTGCAACTCCTCCCACGTAGGGTCCCCTTCCGGCTCCGTCTCCATCGCACCTTCGTAATGCAGCACAGCCACTTGCTTCGCTTTTGTGAATCTGTTGGCAAACAATTTTTATTTTTTATTTTTATTTAACTTTATTGCACACAATCTTATGATGAGATAAAGATGAAGAAATGGCAAAGGATAGAAGGTTATGGAGTTGACATACAGAGCCGACCCCAAATAGGGAAAAGGCAAAGAAGGAGAAAAAAAATCTTATGATGGATTGATTACAATGGGTCAAACTTAAAACAAATGCATTATCTACCAGTTTGCCTTTGGGACATGTTCAGAAAATTAAAGTTTAGCGTTAGCTTACAATAAGTAGTCGAACTATTGTTTATCGAAATAGGGTATTACATCCATTAAAAAGTGTCTAAATTAGATTCCATAGTGCTAACGAACTACCTAAAAATACGCAAATTTTTCATTTAATCGATAAGTGCTATAAAAATACATTTAAATTGAACATTTTAAAATTTCGCGCGTAAAACGTTGAAGTAGTGGACGCCATATTTTTTTATGGTCATGACGTCAGATATGTATGTAAACAAAAGCGCCAATATATGCATTTTGATAGTTAACACATTTTAGTTTACCCAGACGGATGACGTAATAATATTGGCGGATACCATTTTATGTTTAAAAACAGTTTACAAAGACTGAAAACTTTGCATTGAATTTGAAAATTAATTTTGGTATTTTATGAACTAAAATATATTGTAATAAATCTGCTGCCCATATATTAGTATTACTCATATGTTTGTCGGTAGAATTAATAACAGTTTCTTGATCTTTCCTCTTCAAAGAACTTCTCTTTGATTTAAACTTGATTTCTAAGAAAACTTATTGTCCGGGATTGCTTTGTTTAGAATGACAACCATTTCGAATGACAAAGAGCTAGTTAATCTATAAATTTTGCATTAGCAACAATCAAGTTTAAAAGTTAAGGCTTTCATACACGCAAAACCAGGTTTTACAAAGAAATGTTTTTAATTAATCAATGTACTTTTTTAGAACTATGATCTTGTCGGAATATTTTAGTGAGATATTATTCGTGAAGCTTTATAACAATTTCATAAATTATTTTTTTACATAAATTTTATTATTTTATTTTGTAAATATTCTACCAACACAACATTTTATTAAAATTATTTTTTCCTGTTTAGTTTTAAGCTTTTGTTTTGTCGTTTTCGTTTGTCATAATAAAAAAAAAAAACCACACAAGGCAGCCTTGACATATCTGATGTTGCGGCTATTGGTCGTGGTCAAAAAGTACAGAATTAATATAAGTATTACATACAGAACGGAATCTCCTAAGGTAACACGCAATATGCGTCCCCGTATCCCATCCCCGCACCTCTCCACTTTCGAAGCGGCTAGGCGCCCGCAAGCGACCACCCAACACCCTCACAAGGCGAGAACTTCTGGTTCTTCTTATATTTAAGAGCTGGGCTCTTGTCGGTGGAGTGCTTTCCATGTCTCTCTTCCTTCCGCTAAGTTCTTAACCTCGTTATATGTTTTCACGTTTAATTTTTATTTTATTTGGTCTATAAATTTTCTTCTGGGTTTTCCTACTCCTCTCTTTCCTTCTATTTTTCCTTCCATTATTGTTTTAAAGAACGCATCGTGGCGTAGTAGATGACATTTTTCCTCTTCTATTTTCTATAATTTGTATTATTTGTCTTTTCTCTCTCACATCCTCTAGTACCTTCTCATTTGTAATTTTTTCTGTCCAACTTATTTTTTTCATTCTCCTCCAGCACCACATTTCAAATGCTTCTAATCTATCTCTATCTTTTTTAGTCAAGGCGAGAACAGGGGACGCATATTGCGCAAGACCTTCAGAGATTCCTTTCTGTAATATAAATTCTGTGGTAAAAGAAAACTTACCTTTCATCACAATCCATAAGTCCTCTGTACCGGATCCAGTAGTTGTCGATCTCGTTGTTTGCATGCAGGATGAAGTCGTACCGTTCCCCAGCATACGTCACCAGCGATGTAGCTGGAACAATGAAAATAAATTTAACCTCCATGCTATCTCCATAATTCATAAAATCTATCATTGAAGGGAAGATACACGGGGAAAGAGAGGAAGAGACCGAGACATAGCTACATGAAACAAATAAAGGAGATGTTGAAAGTCGTGTTGTATCTAGATCGCTGTTTAAGTTGTACAGCGATGAAAAACAACTAAACAACTGTCAGACAAGAGAGAGACAAATAGAAGAAAATTCTTACACCACCAACAAGAGCATAGCTCTTAAAAATATATATCAAATGTAATTTATCTAATTAGTTCTAATAGAATGTAAAGATCATATATAAGATAAGAAACAAGCGCAGATATTTAGGAGAAGGTAGATAATTAAAAAAAAATATCATTACTACCCCTTTATTAATTAGTCTCTGTAGCTCTCATTATACCAAAAACATTTCGAAAATGTGTGCAACGCGATGAAACACATCAAGATAAAAGCAAGCAACTATCAAATAAATAATCCAAGCCTACTATCCCGATATAAATTAACTCCGTTTCTCGCCCGAGACCATAAAACATCTATCTCTTCCCTTGGCAACGGGAAAGTTTATATTATTCATACGCCCGCCAAGTTTTTCTCATATTCAATTGACGGCAAAACGCGCACAATTTGGAAAGGACAAGGGAATATATTGTTTTTGTGTCTTTGCCTGTGGCAGGACGGTCTCATAGATCAAAGGGTTCGTTGGACGGATTATAACTTTGTAACTATATATTTCAGATACTCATAATATTTAAGTAGGCACATATTTGTTAAAGGTCTTATTTAGTCATCTTATCTTGCATCAAACAATGTCTACATATTATATTCTATTACATTTTAAATAAAATGTAATAAGGGTTAAGAAGCTTTTGAGCTCAAGTGATGACATTATTACATAAACAAAATAAAAGAAGATAAAATGGCTGCTTGATATGTCAACGACAAGTTCTAATTCAATTAGGAAAGAAAATAAATAGATAAATAATAAATAGGGATAAATTACACAAATGAGCTAGCCCCAAAGTTCGAGACTTGTGTTATGGGATGCTTACTCAACGATACCATATTGTATAACAAATACATATATAGATAAACATCCAAGGCCCAAGATGATCATATCGATGGACTGAATCATAAACATACTCGTATAGGCGGTCTCTCTTAACCATTATCCATGATGTGAGATTGGAGCTGAAAGAAATCACATATAATAAGAGCTGAAAGAAACTACTAAGGAAATCAGAGCCTAATTAAACGTAATAATAATTTTTAGTTTTAATCGAAAACATTTAGACAGAACGATTCTTAATTCGGACGTGACGTGACCCCGATACTGTTACAAAGTTTTTAAGGCCGTCGAACAAGATATCCCTACTCTATCGATCTTTGCGTCTGTTCCTTTTAACGCCTCTGTGAAACTTAGTGTTACATAACTTTGTGCCTGTTTCAGGAATACAAAATTTACAAATCAGTAAATTAGTTTGTCTGTCTATTCGTTTTAAAGCCTCTTTGAAACTTAGTGTTACATTTATATATTTATACATTTTGAGCCTGTTTTAGAAATATAAAATTTACAAATCAGTAAATTAGTTTGTCGCGCAATTCAAGTTTAATTTAAAACTTATTTTTATTAACTTATCGATATTTAATACAAGGTGTAGATCTGTAACCTTGCCATATTCTCAGACATACCGATACCGATCATACTGATTAACGTTCCCAAAGATCACAGGTAGAATAATGAAAAAAAAAACCCCCTTACAAAATTGCTAATCAGCTGATCGATTTAGTATAGAAAGTCTAATTTGTTTTCGTATTTCAAGATGAGAAAAAATTATGTATATAAGGCGATAGGTCGGCACAACCAAATTCTACAAAGCGATGAACGGGCAGCGTTAATAAGAACGTGCCTAACCTTTCAGAAAGCGTGTCAGCAACTTTTTATTACTTCAATTAAACAGATCCGTTTCAGATTAATTGGTACGGGAATGATTCTGGAGCAAGGTTTATTATGGATATGTTTGGTTTATCTGTTGCTAAGGATTTAGTACAGAACTTTTGAAGAAGAATGTCGTCAACTTTTTATTACTTCAATCAAACTGATATGTTTTAAATTAATTGGCACGGGAATGATTCTGGAGCAAGCTTTATTATATGAATCATCATATTTAAGAATATTTGGTTTATCTGTTGCTAGAGTAGATTTAGTACGAAACTTGTAAAGCGTGTCACCAACTTTTTGGTACTCCAATTAAACTGATCTGTTTAAAATTAATTGGTACGGGAATGATTCTGGAGCAAGGTTTATTATGGATTTGTTTAGTTAACGTAGGTTTATAATGGAACCTTTGAGGATACGTGTCTTTTTACAACCACTTTTTACTATTCTAATTAAACTGGTCTGTTTCAAATTAAATGCCACAAGAATGATTTTATTACATGGATTTGTAGGATTTTTCTGTTCCTAGAGTAAATTTACTACTGAGCCCTTGAAGAAAGCATGTCAACAATTTATTATACACCAAAATAGGATCAGGGCCTCGAGGCAAAAAAGTGAGGAACAGATCAACCATGTTTGGGGGCCCTAGGTCCAATGCAGGTCCTAGCCCTTGGTCAGGGCTAGAGCAGGGGGAGAAACAGAAAGCTTGGTTTTTGCTTACTTATGAGCTAGATAGACGGCCCCTAGGAATAATAGAGGGGTAATGGCTCGCCCGAAAATCGGCCCTTATCTGGGCAATTAAGACCCTAATCGATGAAGGTTCCAGACAGTTGCCTACCAAAATATGCACACTTTACAAGATTTAGTAGTACACAAATCTCTAGAGGATGACGTGAAATGCACATTCAATATCAGACCTCCGTAAACAGTCGGTTTATAAAACCTTAGCACAATATTTTCTATCGCTGAATACAAAAGCAAACAGATCGAGGCGTTTGATGTGCGAAGTGCATTATTGTGTGGACTTCCATGAATGATTCAATATATTTATGTGAAAAGAAAATGTTGGATAATAATATTGTTTTTCGTTCAGATTTTAATATGCTTAGAAACGCTTGGGATTTTAGACAATAATAATCTGGTAGGATGAGGATAGTATAAACTTAGACACTAAATGCGTATTATTGTAAATTAATAACATAGATATTCTCAGTCCATTCAATATTTTTTTTACATAATATGTTTTATTTTCAATGAGATATATTTTAGTTATTTTAGTTGAAACTTGTTTTTTAATGTAGGCTACAATGTTAGGTTTTAGTTTCATTGTTTATTTTACTTAAAGTTTAATTTTTGCTGTGTATATTACAATATATTATTTGAAATAAACTAATTCTGACTCCACATATCTAATTATTGTAAGTTACGACATTGTAGAAAATGCTGCAGAGCAGTTTGTTGCCGTCTTCTTCTTCTATAATCTGACGTAATTGTTGACGTTATGAAATATTTAAATTAATATGAATTGACAATAGTCAAGCACATGATCCAAAAAAACTATTATTATACCATGGTCAAGCATCGTAGTCAAGCGACTTTGACTTTGTGCGTTCCTTTTGTAAAAGATTTTAGCTTATTTACCCTCATACTCATAAAAATCTGCTGTATTTGTGTGCTCTAATCTTAGGTAACTTGATTGTCGAGACTAAATTATCTTTTACAAAATGTCCAGTGTGTCACGTGTCACTTGCGTTTCACGTAACACGCGTGACTTGTCTAATTAGGGCCGCCCCCACAACCTACGAGAAGAAACTGCTTCATTCCAAAAAGTTGTAGATACCAAAATATACATTGTTTTATAACATATTTATTCATTTTAACAAAAATTAATTTTAAACTTATTTATTCCCCGGCTGTATGAACTAGTTGACTTATATTCAACTTGCCTCTTCCCATTGTACCCAGGAAACGTACCCAGCGGGACCCATATCCGGTTAGCGACAATAATTTCCGCGAAACTTGAAACTGCAATATTTTACCAAGCATCAACATTGCGGCCATCTTGTCAACCTTATGACAATGCTATAGAGTTTAAAATGCATATTTGCGTGTAAATTTACCAAGGGTTGTGTAATTGGTTGTTTATTTCTAATGATGTTGCGGCTGGTGGCTTAGTTCACTTTGAGGGCTGTGAATTAACGTAAACTAGACACAAGGAATGAACCCTGCGTTAGTAGAACCCGTGACCTGGTTATGATGTCATTTGATAAGTTATCAAAATAAGTTCTTGCTCTAACAAGGGTCCTAACCCGGCTTCGTATGGGTAATCAATAGAAACCTGTAAACTTTCCGAGAAATTTATCTACATTTTAGCTAAAACTGCAATAAATTCGAGCCAGTATTTTCAAATTTATCACATACAAATAAATATGTTTGCCGTGTGGTTTCCGTCAGAGTAGGATAAGGCCACACGAAAGTGACTTAGAAAATACAAACTAAACAAAGCTGATAAACAGCAATGAGAACTCTCCCATCCGTCTGGCCAGCGGGGAGAGTGTAGGCTAAATTCCTATAGCTGCTCTGGCCAAGTATGGCTGTGGTAATATACAGAGAGGGTCGTGCTCCTGCAGTAGAGACAAAAGATCTGATGATGATGATGAAAAAAATACGTATACGCACCAGGAGGTTCGCTTTAACAGTACGGATGCATATTTACTAGGTAACATAGGCAAAAAAGAAATAAAGAATAGCGCAATTTAATAGAGACTCCAAACTTTGCAAATATTGCTAAAACCTTAAAATGACGTCCTAAATCTCTATTCCAGTTTGAATTTCAGACTGAAATAGTGTAAGTATATCACTTACGGAACATTAGGTCTTCCAAGCGGCCGGTATCAGGCTAGATCTAGCCTAATTAATTACTCGCGAGCCGTTTGTTTGCCTGCTTCTGCTGATGTAATTATCTATTCATTTATTTATTACAACTTATTTTTCCACAATAAACAATTGTTAACAATAGGAAATTTTCCAATAATTTAAATCAGATACTTTCTTATAAAAGTCAAAACAATCTTTTTCTATGAGATGTGTATGAAATAAAGACTAAGGACGTCATAGTTTCTTTGAGTCAAATAGCGCTATTAATATCAGTTTTTTTGCAGTAATAAATTTAAAATCTCGTTGAAGTATGAATAAGACTCATGGCTACATTCCATTTTTCTACTTTTATGCCTTCTATCACGCTTAAAGTGGCCTTTTGGTCTTATGACCTCAGTGAACTGAGGCCATAAGACAAAAAGCCACTGTTTACCCCGTCAGGATATGAAGACGTGATACTGTAGGCTAAACCAGATTTGTCAGCTCCCAGACCGTCATGAAAGTATAAAAAAGTAAAAGTTCCTAAAATAGCAGATTGCGGAAAAATATTAAGCGGTCTCGACGAAAGATGTTAAATTTATCCGTCCCAAAAAAAATTTAAGTTCGTCAACGTTAACGAGTGTCCTGTAAATAGACGACCCAAACAAAAATTTGCATTTCAGGTCGGGAGGTTGTACGAGAAAATTAAAAGTCAACAGATTTCTAGTTACCTATCTGTAATGCTTCGGAAAAATGCCAGACTCTTTAGAGATTTCCCAGATGAATATAGAAGGGGTTTTCATGCGACTACCAGATACAATACATTACAAATTTACTTTATTGCACCATGATAAACATTAAAAAAAAAACGACGGGTTTAACTCTGGGAGTGCCGGCAGAAGTGAAAACTTGAATATTAACGTTGTGCATTTTTGATATACGAAACAGCAGGCGCAGGCATACATTTTCGCCGCGCCGTAGAAAGAGAGGGGGATACCCCCTCTCCTACGCCGCACCAGCTGTCTACTCTCCATCCGTCTTACGAATTTTCGATCAGGTCACGTGTCCTGACGCGAGCGTGTCCTGACGCGAGTTTAACATTTTTTACCCATTCCAAAAAAAGTGCACAACGCCGCTAAAGAAGTTTTCACTTCAAAATACAACAACAAGAAACAATATAGGCACAAAGGCGGACATAACGCTATAAATGCAATCATTTCCAGCCAACCTTTGATACTCGATTTCGATTCCGATACAGATATTCGATTTTACAAATAATGACGGACGAATACCTAGCCTAGATTGGTTATAATTCTATTGTAGTTTGTAGCCCTCGCTCGGTTCGCTCGTTCGGTCAACTTTCGTGTGACGCGGCCAAGGGGATGGCACTTTATAGAAGCGGAGTATCATTTATGCCTACTACCACTACAAAGGAAATAAAACATCCTTGAAACATCGAACTTGAGACCCTAAATCGGCAGAAGACGAGGAAGATGTTGATGAATACATTTTTATAATATCTTATTTATTTATATACTAGCCGAAGCCCGCGACTTCGTTCGCGTGGAATTTATGTCTCTGGAAAATGCTCATCAGGGTGAACAACTTTTACTAAGGCGGCATTTTTATATCTCTTATAGTTTAGCTGGACCATTATGGTTCTGCATCAGGCGTTCCATTTTCCAAAATCATTTATACCCTATATGTTGCCCAGACTTAATAGCTATATAACAAAAAAAGTTTCATTCGAATCCGTCCAGTATTTCCGGAGATTAGCGTGTACAAACAGACAAACAGACAGACCTTTTTTTTTAAATTCTTACTCTATTACTACGTCTCCATCGCCCCCAATATTTTTTTTGGAAATATATTTAATGTACAGACACATTTTTTTTACTGTTTTATTATATGTATAGATTTATATGTATATAAATTTCTGTGATCTCGAAAACGGCTCTAACTATTTCGCTGAAAATTGGTATGTGGGGGTTTTCGTGGGTAAACAATCGATCTAGATTAGTCTTATGTTTGGGAAAACGCGTGTTTCCGTGTTTTCATTCGATTTTCTTTCCACGCAGAATATGATCGCTAATTTCGTCGCGCCGGCCGTCATCCATTTTGGCTCAGCGGTTTATGATGCGGATCGCTAGAAAAAGTGTAACGGGTTCGAATCCCACTCGGTGACTTACTTTTGTTTTTTTATAATTTTTTATTTCGTATTGTTCTTAGACAAGTTAAAAAATGGAGTTATTGTTTGAGATGTAACCGAGCAAAGCTCGGTCGCCCAGGTACTGAACCTTATGTCAGGAAAATTTAAGGAAAAACCCTACTTTCGGTAGTTTCATGTGTAAACACCATCTTGTGATGAGCGGAGAAACTAAATAGCAAAATTATTAATTTTCAATCCGTAGCGCTATCTATTATTTTCCAGACTAACTACAAACATCCCAAAATTTTTCAAACGGCCGAACCAATTTTCATCAAACATAACCACCGCAAGGGAACTTGCTTTTACGTAAAAAGAACCGCGTCGAAATTTCTTCATCCGTTCGAGCACTAAGATGCCACAGACACTAGTGTCAAACTTATAACGAGTCGAGTTTAGTCGAGGGTTAAAATAAACTTTCTATAAAATAGTGTTTGCACAATTTCTGCATTATTCAGAACGCATTCATGACAACGTACTCCGATTACATAAATGGCTAGTCTGGAGTCCTTTTCAGGCGAGCCGGCTGCATTGGCTTATTTAAAATACTTTACTTTATAATAACTGTGATAGTTTTAGATAAAAGGTAGCAGAACCTATGTTGAACTTCGTGGCACATAAATAATCTAAATTATTGGAATTATGGCTAGTACGATATAACTAGTACTTTTATTATATTTCCGGAGATAAGCGTGTAAAAACAGACAAATAATCAAAGCCCTTTTTGTTCGTTTTTTTTTTCTATTACTATGTCTCCATCGCCCCAATTTTTTTTTAAATGTTTTTAATGTGCTAACTTTTTTTTTACTGTTTATTTATATGTATGTAAAGATGTCCCCTGGTTGAGGCAGAGGGCCGCTTCAGTACTTCTTCTTCTTATCGTGTGTGTTAGTGACTAACACTAGTGTTAGAGTTTTTAAACCGCCTTAAAGGCCTCTGACATGGTTTTAGGTAACGACCACTAGTGTCAGAGTTTTTAAACTGCCTTAAAGGCCTCTGACATGGTTTTAGGTAACGACCAATGTCAAGGACAGTGACCGGGATAACGTGCCCTCCGAAGCACGGATCATCTTACTTATCAGACAATCAGGTGATCAGCCTGCAATGTCCTAACCAAACTAGGACAACAACACAAAGTCGTTGCCCCCGCTGGGAATCGAACCCGCGACCTCCGGGTATGAGCCGAACGCTCTAACCACTACACCACGGAGGCAGTACTTCTAGTACCTTACATCCTAAATTTACATACACACACACTATGAAAAGAGTCTTGCGGCTCTCTAAGCAGACAGAACCCAGGGCCTCATGACCCTAAAACCACCTTTAAGGTGATGGTAGAATAGGTGGAAAAAGAATCGAAATAGTATTAGGTTGCTAACTACATTGCCTGTTAAACCCTTTCACAGCAAGACTTTATATCAGTTGACGTGCCCCCAGCGCGAGGTATAGTTAGTTTAAAATAAATACCTGCAACTAGAAAGGGAAGTGGATATCTAAGTCATGTGCAATACGAGCAGTGGTTTTTTGTCCGACCGACAAAAAGGGGTACGACATATTTGACGGATAAGTCCGACGTTCGCGGTGAAAGAGCATGATTGGCATTTTCGCCCATTCTCTCAATCGGCTTCTACGATCTGCGCGGGAAGAAAAGCAACTTGTACATTCTTAGTTCTGTCTTCTCTCCCAGACTAGGATAAGAACTACTGCAGTATTTAATTATTAATCGAGAGACCGTGAGACACTTCGCCCTTTTAACTATTTAAGCAGGCAGGGTTCACACCCCATGCGGTTAGCTATTTGCAGAACGCGGAATCGGAAATTCCAAATATTCGCCAAATATGTGGGCAACAACAAATTCAAATATATCGCTAATGAAGTCAATTTATCAAATATTTGGTTTGAGATACTGGATTGAAATATCTATACATGTAAAACAGTAAAAAAAAAATCCCTGTACATTGAATATATTTCCAAAATAAATATTTGGGGCGATGGAGACATCGTAATAGAGTAAGAATTAATGAGCATTTTCCGGAGTCAAATAACATATCGACAAGAACGTCGACATCCGAGGCGTATTGATAAATCACGCTAGTCCGCCACTCAGAGGTTCTGGGTTTGATCCCCGGCCTGGGCAAGTTGGAAAACGGTGGAGGAAATATTAGTCCAAAACAAGGTCAATCCTTCCTTCCTTCCTTCTGTCTCTTTCTTGCAACAGCGCTGTTTGTCAATTAAGGCGCAATGTCAGAAGATTAAGGATTCTGCAAGTCAGCGTGAATTTTCTCTATTTAGGAGCTCCATTTTTGACCACGGGAGTTGGTGAATCAAAAACATGTTTTCCAAGTTAATGCTCGTGTTCTAAGTCACGAAATACTATTACACCGTATTTTTTAAATCGTTGCTCTACCGAAAAATAATATGTTTTACGAACGGTGATAATTAAAAAGGCATTGGTCTTCAAATTTCAACATCATTAAAAACTTTACTAGACCAGAGCAGCGGACTTTGGCCTACACTCTCCACGCTGGCCAGACGAGTTGGAGAGGTCTCATTGATTTTTATAAGCTTTGTTTAGTATGTATTTCCTAAGTCGCCTTCTACGATATCCACGGAAGAACTTGGAGTGGCCCTTTTCTACTCTGCCGGAAACCACATGGCAAATTGTCAAAACCACCTTTTGCAAATCCTTAGCTATAATGCACTTTGGACGCTCGCGAAACTAATTCGTTGTTATCAAGACAACTCGCGTTCAAAAATGGTTCTCCACTAACTGTTTAGTTGCTGTCAGATTGGATTTGCGAGGTTTGGAGAGTTTAGTTTATCTGGGGGCTTATTTAGTGATGTTATGAATTGGCTTATCCTATATAGATGTAGCTGCCTGCCAGTGTAGATTACGAAGGTAGCATGTAATATTTTGACTCCATACATGTTGGTAAGACGACCTTATGACGTCATTTAACCTTTGATTATTTTATGGCATTCACTTTGAAAATGGTGAAAGTTACCTAGCTATAGACGTTAGCTAGCTACAGACGTTAGCTAGCTAGAGACGTTAGCTAACTACAGACGTTAGCTAGCTAGAGACGGTAGCTAGCTACAGACGTTAGCCAGCTAGAGACGTTAGCTAACTACAGACGTTAGCTAGCTAGAGACGGTAGCTAGCTATAGACGTTAGCTAGCTACAGACGTTAGCTAGCTAGAGACGTTAGCTAACTACAGACGTTAGCTAGCTAGAGACGGTAGCTAGCTATAGACGTTAGCTAGCTACAGACGTTAGCTAGCTAGAGACGTTAGCTAGCTACAGACGTTAGCTAGCTAGAGACGTTAGCTAGCTAGAGACGTTAGCTAACTACAGACGTTAGCTAGCTAGAGACGGTAGCTAGCTAGAGACGTTAGCCAGCTAGAGACGTTAGCTAACTACACACGTTAGCTAGCTAAAGACGGTAGCTAGCTATAGACGTTAGCTAGCTACAGACGTTAGCCAGCTAGAGACGTTAGCTAACTACAGACGTTAGCTAGCTAGAGACGGTAGCTAGCTAGAGACGTTAGCCAGCTAGAGACGTTAGCTAACTACAGACGTTAGCTAGCTAGAGACGTTAGCTAACTACAGACGTTAGCTAGCTAGAGACGTTAGCTAACTACAGACGTTAGCCAGCTAGAGACGGTAGCTAACTACAGACGTTAGCTAGCTAGAGACGTTAGCTAGCTACAGACGTTAGCTAGCTAGAGACGTTAGCTAACTACAGACGTTAGCTAGCTAGAGACGTTAGCTAGCTAGAGACGTTAGCTAACTACAGACGTTAGCTAGCTAGAGACGGTAGCTAGCTAGAGACGTTAGCCAGCTAGAGACGTTAGCTAACTACAGACGTTAGCTAGCTAGAGACGGTAGCTAGCTATAGACGTTAGCTAGCTACAGACGTTAGCCAGCTAGAGACGTTAGCTAACTACAGACGTTAGCTAGCTAGAGACGGTAGCTAGCTATAGACGTTAGCTAGCTACAGACGTTAGCCAGCTAGAGACGTTAGCTAACTACAGACGTTAGCTAGCTAGAGACGGTAGCTAGCTATAGACGTTAGCTAGCTACAGACGTTAGCTAGCTAGAGACGTTAGCTAACTACAGACGTTAGCTAGCTAGAGACGTTAGCTAACTACAGACGTTAGCTAGCTAGAGACGTTAGCTAACTACAGACGTTAGCTAGCTAGAGACGTTAGCTAACTACAGACGTTAGCTAGCTAGAGACGTTAGCTAACTACAGACGTTAGCTAGCTAGAGACGTTAGCTAGCTACAGACGTTAGCTAGCTAGAGACGTTAGCTAACTACAGACGTTAGCTAGCTAGAGACGTTAGCTAGCTAGAGACGTTAGCTAACTACAGACGTTAGCTAGCTAGAGACGGTAGCTAGCTAGAGACGTTAGCCAGCTAGAGACGTTAGCTAACTACAGACGTTAGCTAGCTAGAGACGGTAGCTAGCTATAGACGTTAGCTAGCTACAGACGTTAGCCAGCTAGAGACGTTAGCTAACTACAGACGTTAGCTAGCTAGAGACGGTAGCTAGCTATAGACGTTAGCTAGCTACAGACGTTAGCTAGCTAGAGACGTTAGCTAACTACAGACGTTAGCTAGCTAGAGACGGTAGCTAGCTAGAGACGTTAGCCAGCTAGAGACGTTAGCTAACTACAGACGTTAGCCAGCTAGAGACGTTAGCTAACTACAGACGTTAGCTAGCTAGAGACGGTAGCTAGCTACAGACGTTAGCCAGCTAGAGACGTTAGCTAACTACAGACGTTAGCTAGCTAGAGACGGTAGCTAGCTATAGACGTTAGCTAGCTACAGACGTTAGCTAGCTAGAGACGTTAGCTAACTACAGACGTTAGCTAGCTAGAGACGGTAGCTAACTACAGACGTTAGCTAGCTAGAGACGGTAGCTAGCTATAGACGTTAGCTAGCTACAGACGTTAGCTAGCTAGAGACGTTAGCTAACTACAGACGTTGGCTAGCTAGAGACGTTGGCTAGCTAGAGACGTTGGCTAGCTAGACGTTGGCTAGCTAGAGACGTTGGCTAGCTAGAGACGTTGGCTAGCTAGAGACGTTGGCTAGCTAGAGACGTTGGCTAGCTAGAGACGTTGGCTAGCTAGAGACGTTGGCTAGCTAGAGACGTTAGCTAGCTAGAGATGTAAGCTAGTAAGCCAATTTCTTCTGCTTCTATAGACTCTGAAAACAATATATTACTGGTTTAAAAAACTGCTAACTACTAACAGCTACTGGGGCCTGAAATTTGCAATTTTATTAAAATAGTTTTACTTCCGAAAATGTGGCATCATGCAAATGAAACATGAGCTGGGATGTAGACTGCGCTGGTTAAATCTAGGACGAGATTCATGCATCTGATTGCATGATTAAACAGGGAACGGGAGTGTCTTTGTATGTGACGTCAAAATTGAATTTGTTGAATTCACTGCCACCCGCGTTTATATTACTGCGGATCGACAGATTAGCTGAATCTGCTGAAGTGAAGGAACCCGAATTTGCTGATCCAAAGATAATTAATTGCTAACGTAACAGATACTCGACGTCGTAGAAACTATTGGAAGGTCCGTAAGTAGGCCAAACTTGAGTTGCGGGGTAGCCTCACAGAGATGGCAGCACACACAACTAGATTTTAATGTTTTAATTATTACCTAACAGCGCCATCTAGTGACAAGGAAGACAAATAATTATGTTTAAAAGGCGATGGGTAGGCAATTAGGCATGGCTAAACGAATAAATAGCATTTCAGCTGTATAACATCCTTTGCTGGAAGAAAAAGACCATTTTCCATCTTGACCTGATCGGGTTTGAACCCGGGATCTCCGGTGTAGCAGCCTGGTATGATTACCACTAGGCCACAGAGGTCGACAAATGTTTATATAATATGCCTAATAAAAATATTTAACTCAACTTTCGCAGATTAGTATCTTATACCTTTAAACGAGCAATTCTTGTATATTTATTTATTTACATGTATATAAATTTCTGTGATCTCGAAAACGGCTCTAACGATTTCGCTGAAAATTGGTATATGGGGGTTTTCGGGGGTAAATAATCGATCTAGATTAGTCTTATGTTTGCGAAAATGCGTGTTTTCGAGTTTTCATGCGTTTTTCTTTTCATGCAGAATATGGTCGCTAATTTCGTCGCACCGGCCGCTATCCGTTTGGCTCAGCGGTTTAAGATGCCGACCGCTAGAAAGAGTGTTACGGGTTCGAATTCCACTCGGTGACTTACATTTGTTTTTTTTATGTTCAAGTTTATATAAAAAAAAATATTTTGTATTGTTTTAAGACAAGTTTAAGAAAATGTAGTTAATGTTTGAGATGTAACCGAGCAAAGCTCGGTCGCCCAGGTACTACTCAACCTAAATGACCAAACACAATTTCCGTACTAGCAACTAAACCACACACTTTTTGTTAGGTTAATTGCGTTCCTACCAAAAACAAATTACATTGAGGCCATTAAATTTCGTTTAGCGTCTTGTAAAAAGTAACATACACACAACCTCTAATGTGACCAACTACTGGACGAAACATGAAATAAAAGTTTATTTGCCAGGCAAAATAAAAAAACGCGATGACACCATCTAGTCATGGGTGGCGGAACTACATAGTAAAATTGATATCCGTTTGCTAAGCAAATTACAAAAATCCCCGATGACACCATCTAGTGATGGGTGGCGGACCTACATAGTGAAATTGATATCCGTTTGCTAAGCAAATTACAAAAATCCCCGATGACACCATCTAGTGAAGGGTGGCGAAACTACATAGTAAAATTGATATCCGTAGCGCTATTTATTTTTTACTAGATAAATTAAAAACCCCGACTTTCAAGCGTTAACCCCTAATAACTTTTGGACAGCTAAACCGATTTTTATCAAACAGGTAAGAACCAGTGCAAGGGAACTTACTTTCACGAAATAAAACTGCATTGAAATCGGTCCATCCGTTCGAGAGATACGATGCCACAGACAGACATACAGACTTTAGAGTCAAACTTAGAACACCCCTCTTTTTGTCAGAGGTTTAAAATAGGTACTTGTATTTTCTATTAATAAAAAATAAAGAAATAAATACTTAACAGCTATAAGATTTATATTATCTTTGTTTAAAGGTATTCATTTGATAAATCCTAATTAGTTATCTTATGAAAGTTGATCTCTTTACATTGATAGACAAAACAAACAACCCACCTAATGAAATGTTATACTTAGTTCAATTAATTCTGTTTGTTACCCGACTACAATAAAACCAAACGTAAGGGTAATGATTTTAGCAGTCTATGTATGTACGAGTATGTATGTGTATATTTATGTCTGTTCCATCATAGCATCCCAACCGCTTATCTATTTTTCCCTAATGAGATATCAATCGATTCTTCATTCTTTTCCGGGTTACATAGGCTACAATTTGTATGCAATAAATGTAGGTATATAAAATGTTACATACAAATAAGTGCGAGTCAAAAAAATATATTAAAAGACTCAAAACCCACTTTTAGTATGATGGTGGGTGAGAATATAAATAAGCGGCCAAGTGCGAGTCGGACTCGCCCATGAAGGGTTCCGTAGTAGCAAATAACATAATATAAAAGTCTTGTAGTATGTTTTTTTTAAATTTTTATATTTGAGTTGATTGAATGAAAGGTAAATTGCCGTTTATGATTTATGACGTATTAAAAAAAAACTACTTACTAGATATCGTTCAAACCAATTTTCGCTGGTAGTTTTTGTGGTAATGAACATCATGTATTTTTTTTAGTTTTATAATTTCCTTATTTTAGAAGTTACGGGGGGGGGACACCCTTTTTTCCACTTTGGAAGTGTTTCCTGCGCAAAGTATTCGTTTTAGAAAAAAATTATATTAGAAACCTCAATATCATTTTTGAAGACCTATCCATAGATACCCCACACGTATGGGTTTGATGAAAAATACATTTTTGAGTTTCAGTTCTAAGTATGGGGAACCCCCAAAATTTATGTTTTTTTTTCTATTTTTATGTCAAAACCTTAATGCAGTTCACATAATACATCTACTTACCAAGTTTCAACAGTATAGATCTTATAGTTTCTGAAAAAAGTGGCTGTGACATACGGACGGACAGACAGACAGACAGACATGACGAATCTATAAGGGTTCCGTTTTTGCCATTTGGCTACGGAACCCTAAAAAGGAGTCAAAATAGTATAAATCGTTTTTCCGCCCATTCCTTCGATCGACTACTACGATCTGCGCGGGAAGAGAAATACTGGAACATTCTAAGGTTTTTTTTCTTCTCTCCTATCAGATTCTTAGTTGACTGAAAGAGAACAAATCTATAATATTTTTTTAAATCTGTATATTTGTTTTTTGGTAAAATAAAAAGATAACCAACAAACAAATAAACGAACAAACAATAAAACGAACAATCTAACGAACGAACGGACGGACGGACAGACGAACGAACGAGCAAACTAAGAAGAAGAAATATTAGAACTAATATATAATTTCTTAAGATTGTCATGAATGAAGTAGAATATGGCCACTCCAAGTCCTCCTGACGATATCGTAAATGGCGAATTAGGAAGTACAAGCTAAACAAAGCTTATCAACATCAATAAGACCCCTCCAACACGTTGGGCCACCGAGGAGTATTCCAAGTCCTCTGGCTGCTCTAGCCAAGTTAGCTCTGGTAGTACAGAGAGGGTCGTGCTCCTGTAGTGGAGACTAAAAAGACCTGATGACGATGATGATGAAGTTTATATGTTCGATGATAGATCAAGTATCTTTGTCCGGAACTTCGCAATATTGGAAAAGACTGCAGGAGGCAGTAGAGACAAACATGCGAAAAACATTGTTACAAGGTTCATTTGTCCTTATTTTTATTATTTCTGGCGTTTAAAACACAAGCACGCATAGGCCGTGGTTGAGAATATTTGTTTGAAAGAAGCAACGACTCGTTCGAAATAGTATTCGTGTCAGTGTTAACAATGTTACTATCGGTTTCTAAAATTTTCTGATCGGAACCGGGGATCTCAACAGGCGATTCCGCTTTCGGTTCGAACTGTACAGCGGCGGTATCTACCGTCTCCGAAAAGCTAACCTCGGGTGCTAAAGAGTGTCTGATAGGTTTTTTTATTGGTAGTAACTGATCGATGTGACGTTTCCACTGATGACCATCCGACAAGCGCACTTTGTAGGTCAGTGGGGCGTCTCTAGTGACCACCGTCGCAGGTGCCCATTTCTCGGCCCTCGGTCTGTAGTCGCGAGCTAACACCTGATCGCCGGGCTCGACCTGTCGCACGCCTGATGATGATGATGGAATGCCTAGTCTATACACGTGTGTAAAGTTGATGTCTCCGCACACCGATACATTCTAAGTGCAACCACACCGCCTCAATTCCCATTTCATTGTCGTTGCACTAGTTTCAATTAACTGTTTTTGCTTCGTTAGCCACACTTTTCCATTTTCGGATTCCAACAATGTAAATTTCGTTTGCTTTTAAGGCAGCATATACAAAAACTCGCTTAAAGTTGGAATTACTTTTTAATTTTGCTCGTGTTTAGTTTGAAATGCTTGAGCTTTTATTTTTATTTTAAAGACAATTCCCAAATTTCTGTCCCCGTCCCGTTGGAATTTTTACTTTTTTAAACGAGTTTGTTTAAGCCATGATAATCTAAGCCTTAATTTTAATGTTTATATTTTCAAGTTTTTTTTTTAGTATGTACCTAATTAAATATGAATTAATTGATAAAAAGGTTTTTTTTTGCATCAATACCGGTAGACACGTCAGAAATAAAAGTGGTAAAACTTACTCATTTAATTACATCTCGCATCCATACATACATAATATCTTCCCCACAGGGGTAGGCAGAGGCTATGGACCTCCTCTTGCTACGATCCTGACAAACCTCTTTTGCTTCACATAAATTCATACATGCCCTTCAGTTACGGGTACTTTTACATTTATCATCTTTTTACTCAGTACAGCTCGCATATATTTATTTATTTATATGGATTGAATTCTCCACTCCTTCACACCTCCAAATCTTGGCGACTCGTTGAGCGATTTGACTCATGTTTTGACCAAAAATTGTATTGGTCTCTTCCAATTTCTCGAAGTGACAATCAATGATATTGATTTATCATGGAACATATAATATTATAAAACTTAGACTAATTTTGTTACTAGGTTTAAACTATTATCCGACCAAATCAAATTGACATCTAATAATATGCTTCTGTCTCATCTAAAAATGTCAACTTAATTTAGTCGGATAGAGGTTTAAACCTATTAACAAAGTTAGTCTGCGTTTTATAATAACGCAAAATATACATACAAACGCTGGATTTTCTAAGACTCAAAAATCTTCGGTCACTTTGCTCCCTCATCCAAAAAAGACATGATTTCCAACTCGCACCTTATTCGAATTCTAATGCAATGTGCTCTTCCCTTAAAAACAACGAACATAAAAGTCCCACTGCTTTATTTTTCCAGTTTAAGCGACATAAAGAGTTTTATTAAAACCGCTGCATATGTACGGTATTTTTAAATTAACTCAATGTTGACGTTGCCTAATCCCTGGAGGATATATTGCATACTTTATCTTTCGAGATGAAACCTCGCGTAAAGCACACTTCTATAGAGATTTATGGCCAAAAAAGATTTTTAAATTGTACGGATATACGAAATAGCGTTTCGGTGGCAGCTGAAACTGATTTCGTTTACATTTTCGACACGCTTTTATTTTTTGCTGACTACTGAAGGATGGTAATGCATCTTTGAGAATCACATTATATATTTTTTTTTACTCGTACACCGTGGAAGGGACATACCCGTAATAAATCAAACCACGGGCTATCCTAGATCACTATTAGTTAACTATAGTAAAAATAACAATCAAAAATAAAATAAAAGTCGGCATTTTCATACAAACGTGCGCAGCCGCCCGGGCAATTTGTATGAAAATGTCGAAAGCTTTTATTTATTTTTGACTGGTATTTTATTATCATTATACTATAGTGATCTAAGTATAGTCCTTATGGTTTGATTTATTACGGATATGCCCCTTCCAGGTCGTACTCCTACGTATTTCATAATGAAAAATTTAACAGAACGAGCAATGGAGATAAGAATGCTCATAATGTAAGTTGGCCTTTAAAGTTATGATGAAGGAAGGGTGTTAATTCATATCAGGTTGAAAAGTTTACAAAGGTCACAGGTCAGACACGTGAACATTTAGTAGGTCCGACACGACTATAAAATCCTAACTAATAATGCTAACATGTCTGGTCAGCACTTTCGCATGTTGCTATCCTTTTCTGTTGCTCAGAACCGTCATTTGCCAGAGCGAGAGAAAGCGACGGAATATAGCACGGCCGGTGCTATAGCGTGGACAGGTATAGCCCAACCCTTAAAATGACTTGGCAATTTATGTATACCTATATAGATGTGCTTGTACTTACATATATGCATGCAATATACCTGTCTAGTTATCTAGTTACTACAAAATGTCAGCTTTTATTTATTTATTAAATCTTGACCACCATGTCTGTCAATATGACGACCTCCGTGGCGTAGTGGTCACCATGCTAGTCCGCCACCCAGAGGTCCCGGGTTCGATTCCCTGTCAGGGCAAGTTGGAAAATGGACTTTTTCAAGTTGTCCTGGGTCTTGGATGTATATCTATATATGTATTTGTTATAAAATATAGTATCATTGATGTATATATACTAGTATCATTGATGACTATAACACAAGTCTCGAACTTACTTTGGGGCTAGCTCAATCAGTGTAATTTGTCCCTATATATTTATTATTTATTTATTTATGTCACCAGTCAGCCTTTGGGACAAGTATGTTAATAAAATCTTTTTTGTTTGTTTCTTTGAAAACTAATCAAAGAATAAGCTACAGCACATAACTCATTGTATTTTAACCTGCTTACGTTATAAAAGAACATAAATTTGCGAAATTAAATATCATACATGTTTACATACCTAAAACAATGCAATGCTTTTAACTTTTGATATATGAAGTTTTGAAGTTTGCAGAATATGCTTGTTCTTTAATGGAAATTTACCTACACTATGTTATTATTTTATAAACTTAATAGTACTAAAGTTAGAAAGAAAATGTACAAGGTGACTCAGTTAACTGGAATACCTAAATTAAGGCGGCCGATGGTAAAACCAGAGGCTAATCGATTTCAGATCAAGAAAGGTAATTGGGTAGAATTTTCACTTTATTTGCAGGAGAAAAAGCCAGAAGGAGTTCGATTAAAAAGCAGCTCAACAAGAAGTCAGCAGGCAATGAGCGTCATAGAGAACATAGCCCAGTGGATTAACTTGTGGAACTGATAGTGAGCGGTACACATACCACGACAAACTGATGGCCGATGGGGCTAAAAGGTCTCGAATTTCGACCAAATACTATACTTCCTGGCGGCAAGCGAAGCGTAAGTGGTCAGACGACCTTACTAAGTTTTCCGGAAAGCGCTGGATGCAGGCCGCTCTAAATCGGTAATTTTTGAAGTCCTTGGAGAGGACTAAGAGTTGTAATTATAACGATGATGATCACAGAGAACCTTGCTGCAAAAAAAGCGTACTGAAAACATATCTTGTATTTTAACTGATATTTATATTTAAGTATGAAAAAAGAGGGTAGTATAATAGAAAATTTGAAAGAAAGATTGGAAGACGTTAGTGCAATTTTTCTTTCTTTTTTCTTTGAATTAGGTTAACTTACCAGTGATTGGCTCCAGGTCGTACCCATCAGACGCTATGACGGTGATGTTGTGGCCATCCACTGACAGCTCGATGGGGCAGTTCAGAAACTCCGCGTTGATCACACGAAACCGGTACTTGTAGCCCTGGGAACAAGGGTGATTTTAGTTTATCGTGATGATCTACAATTATTATCTTCCAAGAGACAGGTATGTAAATATCACTCTCAATTATCCTGAGGCCCTAGAGTGGACTTTCCGGACAGATATTGCACCAATAACACTTATGTAATATTTGCAGAAAAGTCCTTTTCTTTAGATACTAATATGAGAGAAGACCTGAACATAAACATCATCATCATCAGATCTTTTTGACGGATTGGAAAGATCACACAATGTTTATAGCTTTGTTTATCTTGTATTTCCTAAGTCGCTTCTACGACATCCACGGGAGGACTTGGAGTGGCCCAATTCTATTCTGCCGGAAACCACACGGCGAACGGAACATATGTGGCCATAGAAAGCAGGCTGGCACTTTGTACTCGCTCGCTCTCTATTAAGAGCTTGTATAGCATTCTACTGGCTTCTTAGTGCGTTAATTTCATCGAAACTCTAAGAATAATACAGCCGTGGGGCTTCTTTAGAAGCCGATTCCCATCGAGTTCCCTTAGGGGTTTCTAATACAAATACTCATTTATTACTAACAACAATTATAACCTACGTATATAGGCGCACCGCGCATTAAAATGTCCATTTACTATTTTCGTTCATGCACACTCTTCAAAATACGAAAAATTTCGCTGGTTATCCAAATACACTCACATTGATAAATTTTGTAAAAACACGCTAGACATATTACATCAATGAATAAAAAATATGCGAATAATAAAGCCGGACATAGAATGGCTTATTAAATTATATAGTTATTTAATTCGTTTAATAGTTTTACAGCTGCACTACCCCAAATTCTCACCCAACGCCACTGGAATGGTAGATATGACTTTGCGCAGACACAGAATAAGTACTAATTCTCACGTACATAAGTCTTACTCAGCAAAGAAATTCAAAGGAATAACTACTCAATGTCGTTAGCGGTATGGTTTAATTTAGATCGCGTTAGAACTCGGCACCGTTTCGTCTAGATACCTAGAAGTGCATTGCAAGCCAATTTAATTTTTATTAATCTAGATACACGATCCATGTCACTGAATTTACCACTGCGGAGTGGTCGCCGCGCGCGTAGTAATAATGTAGGTATAATTTCGATACCTAAACGGGGAGTGACACAGGCCTAGCGCAGGTAAATAAGTTATTATAGCTAAAAAACCGCAGTCCTAAAACTCTTGAAACCTACAAAAGGAGATTTAATGCCGTCCTAAGCTGCGGCGACAGACACACAGTCCCTGGGAAACAATCTTAATGTGTTTATATATTCTCACGATGTGTGCTTGGACGACCCACGAAATGGTGAACGCAGTGTAACGATATGGCCACGAAATTCGCATGAGCGGATAGTTATATCTTTGTACCGGCTGTAACGATGTGGATACCTATCCACATCGTTAAAGACCTGAACATAAAGATCATATTGATATCTAACGTATATTCTTCTTCTTTCTACAATATGCTCTTACAGGTGCGAAAATAGATAGCCTGTCATCTGTGAGCAGACCGGAATCCGGACGACATGCCATTGTTTTACTATTATGTCTGGTGTTTTGCACAGACAACAGGATAAAGACATAACAAATAAATTCGAGGGAAATTTAAAAGTAGGGGAAATAAAGTAATATCTGATATAAACTGCCTGATTTAAACGGCACAAAGGGAAATGCAATTTCCGGCGAGTATCGACGTATCAAAGTGTTTTTTTTTTCTAATTCAACGTCACATAAAATTAATTATATTACCTAAAAATGTTAATATTCTGATTAGAAAACGCTCAATTTGTAAAGAATAATTTCATTAGAAACAGCTTAGTTTTCTAATACCTAGTTAACAAGAACAATACCTTATGTCTGAAAACGCAGGTTTAGCGGCGCATGGGCTACTGCTTTTTTATTCAGCGCCTAAGATACACCGCCCTTGTTTAAAAATGTACAAGTGAATTTGCTATTCCAGAGCACTAGGCGTTCAAGGTACACTACGTGTTGTAATTGTAAAAATATGATCATTGTAGTTTTTTGCAGTGGTCACGTAAAATGTGTAAGAAAATAATAAAAACGTTAATTTTATACTATTTTTATTAATGAAATTGAAAACAATTAAGAATTACTATGACAATTAAACTAAAAACGAAATAAAAATCTAAATAAAAATTCAAGTTAGAATCTAAATTTTAAAAAACTAACATAAAAATACTAAATTTACCCATTTATTTAATTTTATGTCTATGTGTAAATTGGAATTTTATTACCTACCTAGTTAATCATCTACTAAGGTAAACTTATTATGACAGGAGGTGACTAAGTAAGTCATAGGTATAATAATATCATTCGTACAAAAAAAGACTTTTAAGGAAAAGTGGTAAAGGACCGGTGATTTATCTCTCCAAGAAAAAAGACCTTTATGAAAATAAAAACGGTTTAAAACTCAACAAAGGACTTTCTTTGTTCCCTACATAATAGCATTGCAGCTAATATGAAGGGGCGTTCAGACTACGCTATCTCGCTTTGATTGATTATTTTTTGTTTGTTTAATATCTTTATTGCATAAATAAACACATACAATTACAAATTACATACCAAATATCTAAAATTTATTAAAAGAAAAAAAGAATCTTGCCCCAAGGCGGACTAATCCCGGAAAGGGATCTCTTCCAGTCAACCAAAATATTTTACAAGATTACGCTTTTACAGGAACAGTTTTCTTTTTCCTTTCCTAAATATGTTATATAGTTACTACACTACTGATTTAAGAAAGCATGGTCTTTTCTGATAACTGTATAAAAAAGTATGCACTCCGTAAATAGTTAAATACTCACTATGTATACGACTGATTTAGGAGAGCGGATGATTGTATGGATATGAGGGGAAGTCGCTTTTATTGTTTCACCTGTCCCGTTGTCTGTCGTTCTGTCTGTAATCAAATCTTGAAAGTTAAATTTGACTCACTACTTCCTAATTTCTGATTGAGCTGAAATTTTGAACGCATACGTATATCGCGTGACAATGCTATAATATAATAACATGGATCTGATCTAATAAAAGCTTGTTTATTACTTTTTGTCATCTATCTTTGTCTATTTGCTATTGCCATAACCACGTTTATTTTATATTGTAAAGCGTGAAGATCATCGCGCCATCTTTCTCGCTTTCACGACCATCCTCCGGTATCTATGGTCTATTCAATATCACAACAAAATCTTTAAATTGCTATTGGTACAAATACAACTCGTATTTTTAAGCGAATTAAAAAATATCGCACTATAATTAAATAAAAAAAAAACACAACCGATTTTAATTTCTTTCAAGAGGTTTTAGCATACCTCCAAAGTTCATCATGACTTTACCAAATAAATATGGGACCAACTTGGTAGTAAAGGCTTTCAAACAAAAAATAATTATCAAAATTGGCCCACGGTTATCATACATACAAAAAAAACATACACTCGAATTGACAACCTCCAAAAAAAATTAGGGTTACGCTAAAAGCACGCTTCCAGACTTATTCGAAAGTCTGAAGGCCACCTGTTTTGATAAGCGCTATTTTGTTTCGTTCTGTACTCGTAAAAGATATGAATGGATATGAAAGTTACAAATGCATTTTATGGCTGCAAATATGAATTTTTATGCTTATGCGTTTTGAATGTTTATTACTCAATGTATCATAAAAATGTACATTCTTGTAAATACTTACTTTGAAGTCATACACCTGACTGTCTACCTAAACGTAGGGTTAATTAAACAAAACCTCTTTTTATCTCTTTAAATAGCTAAATAATCGTTAGAATATTTTTGTTAATTGCTTACTTTAAATATAAATTTCGTTTTTACTTTAGTTTTTAATCAAGTAAAGTTTCTTTTTTTTTTCTTTATTTAACTTACCTTAAAAAAATATAATAATTTTATTGTTTATTTAATTCTTTATTGTTCATAAACATTAATTGTACAGATCATTAGGCAAATTTACTGCTAATAGCGTACCTACCAGTTAACCTTTGGGTTATATTATGTAAAAAAGAATTAATCTCACAACAGTCTTTCTAACCGACTTCCAAAAAAAGAAAGTTACTCGATTTAACTGTATATTTGTGTGTTTTTTTTTTATATGATATATTTCACGCTCAATTGTATAGACAGAGGGTCCGCACTACAGACTAAGCCATGGTTCCTTAGATCTTAAATCGGGCTCAGCCGGGAGCGGTAATTTCAGCCGAGACAGGCAACCGGTTGCAAAACTAATTAAAAGTTACGCACACAACGGGAACATATGCAAACGACATTTGTACAGCTCTCCCTTGAATGCTAAAGACAGGGTACAAAGAAACAATTAGGGTATTCAATTAGCATGTATTTAAAGCTCTTCTTGGAGCTTAATAGCCCAGCGGAAGTACGCAGTAACGCTTACGCATGTTAAGCAACCCCTGGCGTTTATACTTGGATTGGTGACCACAAGTGCCATAATTGTCATTACAATTTTAATGTCTTTTTTTGTCATTACAAGGTAGTCATGGTGGTCGCCGTTGGCCGTGTGGTGTCTAGCAGAGTAAAATAGGACCACTCCGAGTCTTCACGTGTATGTCGTAGAAGGCGACTTAGGAAATACAAGCTAAACAAAGCTTATAAACATCAATAGGAACTCTCAAACCCGTCTGGCCAGCGTGGAGAGTCTGCTCGGGCCAAGTATGGCTCTGGTAGTACGGAGAGGGTCGTGCTCCTGCAGTGAAGTCTTAAAAGACCTGATGATGATGATGATAGTATTCGTCAAGCTACATAACACTGATGCTGCTTTGGGAGGGCCGTATATATTTGTGCCTTTTGCTTTGGAGACATAAGATACCTTAGAGCCCTGGGATGTGGAAGCTGGGCAACCGCACGCCTAATCATATAGCTGTTGTAAAACAGCGGTTGTTATCGGGTGTTATCCAAAGCAGCGGATAATAACGTATGAACAGCGGCTGACAACCGGCTGCTTATCCGACTCAATACCAAAAGGTCTTACAATTTCTACAGTTCCTAAGTCGAAATTGTTATAATATACGAGCCGATATATGTATACAAATAGGTATTTTTACTAAATTAATTACCTACTCTGTCATGGTTTAAAATATAAAATGTTTAATATTATGAATTATTTTGGAATGTCCTTCAACACGACAGATAATAAACTAATTTTTGTCAACTAAACCTACCTACTTATTTATACCGTACATACATAATAGGTATTTAATCTGTAGGTAGGAAACTCCGATTCGCCACTTTTATTACTATTGTACAAACGTAATAAGTAGGTTAATGCCAAGCTTGGCGTTTCGTCCTCTCGGCCTAACTCGCAAGAGATAGGTACTATACTTACTCAATACTCATTTCCTGCGTCATGGTACAATAAAATAAGGTATTCTCTTCCCGTGACAGCTGATGACGTAGGTAGAACTTGACTACGTCATCAGTTTGATGTGCTGCCACTGTGTGAAATTGAATTACCCGAGCGAAATGCAGTTTTGAACTTTATATACCAATTTCGAATTAATAATCCATTAAATCAATTTATAAAATATTAAATTGATGAATCACGCGAGAATCGCGAGATACTAACTAGCGAAGTTACTTAATATTTTATTTAATATTCATGAACTAATTGAGAAAGTCCTTAAATTTACTGAAAAGAACAATCAGTGGCAACACTTTCATGACGTAGTCAAGTTCCATCTCGGAAAGAGAATACCTTATTTTATTATACCATGTCCTGCGTGATCTTCGTCTCCGATCGAGCGCTATTAGGGTAGGTATTATACCGAAATAAACAGAACCGCGCTGCGCAAAAATAATTTTTAAATGTCTGAAAACGGCTTTTTCTCTTTGCCAAAAATACAAAACGAACGTAGTAGGTACACATGTGAAACTACTACTACGACGTCCGTTTTGTGTTTCGTGTTTTTGGTATTATGTGATCAACCCGAGTAAGATGAAACAAGTTAAATATTTCAAAATAACATCGACACATCTATGAAATAGAAAAGAGCGCTTACTTTAAACATTAATTCTGAATTTACATATAAAGTAAGTAGGCAAATAAACAAAAAAAAATCACTAAGGACTTAAGGGTCCCCCGACCCTAGACCAAAATACAACTTTCCATACAAACGTAGTCTACGTTTTATTTCAAAACGACATGTCCGATTTGGGCAAAATTTTGTAATTTCAAAGATATTGCAATTATCTAGGTTTATAACTAGTTTCCGACGGTAAAAATATGAACTTGAAATAGAATATAGTGTTTTATATCATTTTTGACCATTAGTATGGGAAACTTCTAAATCGTTATATTTCCTTTCCAGTTCATAATTTTAGTATAGGAAACCAGTTATAACCCTAGATAATTGCAATTTCTTTACAATTACCAATTTTTACCGGAATCTGACATGTGGTTTCAAAATTAAACGTAGACTACGTTTGTATGGAGAAGTCTAGGGTCGGGGGACTCTTAAAACGGATTTAATAAAAAACATAATGACATGTCAACCGTAGACAGCCGCTGTTTATGGTTGTTATCCGTAGCATCCGTAGTCAGCAAAAAAAGCGGCTGGTTACTGGCTGGAAAACTACGATAACAACCGCCTTCACATATAGGGGACCCAAGGGCCGCGTATTTCGAACAACAGACAATTTTTTATAACAACAGAAATTTAATGTATAAGTTATTTTTAGTTTAGTTTTAATTTTAGGCAGTATTTAATTAACTAACCCTTTTAACCGCGAACGTCGGATTTATCCGACAAACATTGTCCGGTCCATTCAGCGAACGTCGGTTACTTTAGACCACCTCATTTTCAGACGAGATTAATCTTTAGACCTCTTCCTATTATGACGACATGCGATTTAGACAATGAGCGTTTTAGACGAGTTGCTACATAGACTACTTGCGTTTAAGACCATTCGCGATTAACTCGGATATTTCGGAAAAAAATGCTCGTTTGACACATAATTAACTAACGTATCTATATCTGTTTTTAGTGTAGGTATTTTAGATTTACTATGTCTACAGCTGGGGGCAAGACAACTGATAAAAAGTATCTCGGTTTCTTTATTAAAAAAATAATATGTAAATTTTGATGATAGAAGAATAGATATAAATATACTCTAGCCAAAATACATGACGCGCCGCGACGCTTCGATATTTCCATCCCAATGTGAGTTGAGAGTTTGGTTTTATGTACCAAAAACCTAATATTAAAGGATGAACAAAGTTCAAGGCAATAGAAACCCTATTTTACATTATTCCAGGCCTATTCCAGAGCTAAGCTCCTCGTTACAACCGTAAGCTGGCATTGTAAACAATAGGAACGAGCTTTGAAATCTAATTAGGTACTCAGAGGTTTCCGGCTGAACGCTCTATCAAAACTATTTCTATCCTAGGAGCATGGTTCTAAAATCTAAGCCTGTTAGGATCTTACCAAGTTCATATATACAAACTTACATGGCAAGTTCATCTACACATACTTACATGTAATCATGTCTGATTCCCAGAGGGGTAGAGTTTAGCGACGACAAAGAAAGTGAATCAACTATTAAACACCCTCGCCTTGGCTCGGCTAGCAAATTTGCCTCAAAAGGAAAAGGTCTTATAAAAGTTTTTTCGCTTAATTTCTAGTCTGGAACAGAAGGTTCCAACTGCTTTTCTTCCAGCACAGATAGTACAAGCCGATCGAAGGAATGGCGGCTGGCGCCATTACTATTCTTCCTTGTACTTACATATTACTATGGCCTTTCAGTTTTACGGCCCTGGGCTCTGTCTCCCCAACTGGGGATACAGACGTGAATACATCTATAATTTTCGTAATACTACAAGGGGTTTCAACAATTGATATCTAATCAGGCTAACCCCTGTTTATGTGGCTTTGATCAGTGTGCCGTGCTTGGTTCGGGTAGATGAATACATTATACCGAATGAAGGTTATTCTACCTTCAATTTGCCTTGAGGTTCCGGGTTTCGATCAGAAGAAGGAGGTCAGAGAAAGTTGGAAAATGGCTTTTTCAAATTGCGTTGGATCTTGGATTTTTATCGATGCGTATATTTGTTTTAAAATATAGTATCGCTGAGGTGAAGTTCGAGGCTAGGTTAATCTATTTAAATTTGTCCCTGTATATTTATTTATTTATTTGGGGAGTAAGACCATTATTAGCTGTAGGGGGAAAAAGGAATGAAAGATAGTGATGGATTGATAGCCGCATCGCTAATTGACATGATTTAGATTCTCGCCCATTCCCTCAATCAGTTTTTACGATTTACGTGAGAAGAGATGCGGTTGGAACATTCTATGATTTTTAGGGCTCCGTACCCAAAGGGTAAAAACGGGACCCTATTATTAAGACTTCGCTGTCTGTCCGTCTGTCCGTCTGTCTGTCACCAGGCTGTATCTCAAGAACCACGATAGCTAGACAGTTGAAATTTTCACAAAAAATATGTATTTCTGTTGCCGCTATAACAACAAATACTAAAAACAAAATAAAATAAATATTTAAGGGGGGCTCCCATACAAAAAACTTGATTTTTATAGATAATGGTACGGAACCCTTCGTGGGCGAGTCCGACTCGCACTTGGCCATTTATTATTTATTTTTTCCCAGAGACTTTTCCAAATGAGATGGATAAAAAAAATCCCAAGCAGCTAAAACAGTCATCATAGATTGCAAGATTCAAATGTTTATTCAGTAATTAGACCTTTACAGGCACTTTTACACGTTAAAAAGTAGGTATAATTAACATTACGTGTAGTGTATGTAACAATTACCTATTATTTTTTATAGAAATGCTACCGAAACCAGCGCTACAAAAGAAACTCATTGCACAGTACCTACTGGTCGCCTACTGGCCAGAAGGACTATGTCATATATTAAGTATCAATATGTATGTAATAGCAAATTTGCACATGACTTTACGCATAATACCACAATATACACACACAATAGTATACAATGTCACTCGAACTTCTGTAATGTCTGAACTATGCCGGGTTTCCACAAATGATATCTAAATAGGCCGACCCCCGGTTAATGTGAGCCTTTGATCGGTGTTCCGTACTCAGGTAAGGGCAGATGAATAAATTAGCTCTCATTGAAGGCTGAGCTACCTGCGATTTCATAGGTAGCTTAGTTTTATTTGCTGTGTAATGTGTAAGCCAGCGGGTTATAGTCCAAATGATTTGTCGGACAATAGTACGGTGAACAATAGTTTGTTTGTTTGTTATCTTTTTTACGTATATACATATTATCATGCCTGTTTCCCACAGGGGTAAGTAAGCAGAGAATATGGACCGCCACTTACTACGATACGATCCTGACCGACTTTTTTTTCTATCTTTTTCTTTTCTTTCTCTTTCGTGCACAAAAAAATTAGCAGAGCAGACTTATAAATTACTAGCCGTGTCCCGCGGTTAACCGCGGTTAAAGTAGCCTGTGTACTCTTATAGTAGAAATGATTTGTCGGACAATCGTACGGAATCCAAGAGCAAGCGCGTAAGCAAGCCATCAAAGAAAATGTTCAGTTGGTGAATGATTCGGTAAAAAATTAAGGGGATGCACGAATTTTGCGGGGTTGAAATAAATCATTTGAAAACAAACGGAGATACTATTTAAAATTGTGTCTTGACCAAGCCCTAGATAACCCTTCAAACGAATTTATGAACTACTGTTTACAATTTAAAGTGAGAACGTGAAGCTTTTTTACGCACATTAGCCAAAAGTACTTTTTGTTTTTGTATTGTTCTGTTCTTGTACCTACTTATTCTTGTACATATTATCTATCTAAGTATCAATTTTTCGCAAATGTGCGTAATATAAAGGTAAAAAGAGGCAGACTTACTTGTTCCACGACAAAGCTAGCAGCCTTCATGTAGAACGGCTTACTGTTACTGTCGAACACCCTGAATCGACCCAGGCCGTTGATGAGCAGGGTCGGCGGCTTGTTGTCACCCTTGGAGTGGTGGTGGTCGGTGAACATGCTGACTGACAGCTCGTGGATCCAGTCGGTCACCAGCATGTAGTGTTCGGACCTGGAGGAGAAGTTATGATTAGATCTAAATGAATGAACACACATAATTAATTGTCATCAGGTGTTTTTGTCTCCACTGCAGGAGCACGACCCTCTCTGAACTACCAGAGCCATACTTGGCCAGAGCAGCCAGAGGACATGGCCTACACTCTCCTCGCTGGTTGGAGAGGTCTCATAGATGTTTAAAAGCTTTGTTTAGCTTGTATTCCCTAAGTCGCCTTCTACGACATCCACGGGAGGACTTGGAGTGGCCCTATTCTACTTTGCCGGAAACCGCACGGCTGCACACATAATTAATTGATGCTTTATAATTAAAATAGCCTTTCTCCCAGTGTTTTTATTTCATTTACCGACTTCCAAAAAGGAGGAGGTTATCAATTCGTCGCGATCTTTTTTATGTATGTTCACCGATTATTCTAAAACACCTAGACCGATTTGGAAAATTCTTTTGGCTAAAAAGGTATATACTTCAGAAGTGGTCACATATAAATTTAATCAAAATCGGTTATGTAGTTTGCGGGTGAAGTCGGTTTTTACTTTTGAAAAATTTTTGTAAAGCGCAGGACATAGAAAAGACGTGCGTCGCGGACGGGGCGCGTATATCCAAAATCTGTGATGGTTCAACACCGCCCGGTGTTGACAGTTCACAGATATTGTGCATAACTGCGCGTTGAAATCTCATACAAAATCTGTTTCGGATCAACACTGCCACTTATTTTAGCCGAATTGCAAGAAGGTTGGTTTTGTTATTCATTCCATTACATATTCTTCCACCTACATGCATTCAGTATAGAAATAACTAAAGGTTTGTAGACTGATATATAAGTAATGTTCTTAATAAGTATTTAAGTAGATACACAGGTAAAAATATTGTCAAGTTGTAGTGGAGTTTATATGTATACATATTAATAGGTACCAAAATATTACTATACAAACAACTCCGTAAGATATCAGTTATGTAAGCTATTTAATTGTCTCCATTTTAATTTTCGGAAAAGAGTCATTACGTGACATAGTTTTGTTGAATCTTCCAAGCAATCGTAAATACAAAATATGTGCGCATTCAACGCGATTTAGGTATAAATTACGAGCAGAGCCGCAACATACTTTGTAGGTGAAAATCAAAAAACTAGGATTAAATGACCTGTACTGAATTTCGTTTCGTCTGTTTTTTTACACATTTTGTATGAAACCGTCGCTTGCCGTCGCGGAACAGACATATGTCTGCGCCCCGTCCGCGACGCAAGTCTTTTCTATGTGTCCTGCGCCTAACTCCTATATTACAATGCAGGTACATTAAGAAAACAAATTTTTTTTGGGGGTTAAAAATGTATTGAAACTTCGTCAGAGTTCTAATAGAAAGCAATAAGTAGGTACCTAAAAGTATTTGTATATACTGCAAGTGCACTTAGAAAGCTTGAAGCAAACTAATAGACTGACTTGAGAAGTTACCCCAAGTTTGGCCACACTCTACGCGGGCAGAGGTCTGTAAAAGGTTCTGTGCCCGGAATACTAAGCAGCTCCTTTATGCCTGCAGGTTTGGGTCTTGTCTGTTATCTTCTGGATCAGTTATTTTCATAAGTTATGTCTATTTTCTTTTTTAACCCCTTATTAAAAAAGAGTGTTATAAGTTTAACGCTAACGTATCTAGATCTGTCTGTCTGTCTGTGGCACCGTAGCGCTCGCACGGATGGACCGATTTTAATGCGGTTTTTTTTAAAGTGAAAGCTAGTTCCCTTGCAATCGTTCTCCTATATTCGATAAAACTCGGTCCAGCCCTATAAAAGCTTGAAAGTCTGGGTTTTCCCTAACAAAAAATAGATGGCGATACGGATATAAAAACCCTATCGGTAGTTCCGCTATTTATCACCAGATGGCATTCTTGAGAGTCGGGGTTTTTTTTAAGAATTTGTTTTCACTTAAAAAAACCGCGTCCAAAGCTACGATGTCACAGACAGACACAAAGATAGACAGACCGACAGACATTACCGGTAAACTTATAAGTGAGAACGTGAAGCTTTTCTTCGCACATTTGCGAAAAACGGCCACTTTTAGCAAATGTGCGAAGAAATAAAACACCCATCTTTTTTGGGGGATTAAAAAATTAAAAATATCCTGAATCTTAAAGTTCTAATAGAAAGCAATAAGTAGGTACCTAAAAGTATTTGTATATACTGCAAGTGCACTTAGAAAGCTTGAAGCAAACTAATAGACTGACTTGAGAAGTTACCCCAAGTTTGGCCACACTCTACGCGGGCAGAGGTCTGTAAAAGGTTCTGTGCCCGGAATACTAAGCAGCTCCTTTATGCCCGCAGGTTTGTTGTCGGTTATCTTCTGCATCAGTTATTTTCATAAGTTGTGTCTATTTTCTTTTTTAACCCCCGACAAAAAAACTTTTTTATTTCTTCGCACATTTGCCAAAAGCGGCTGTTTTTCGCAAATGTGCGAAGAAAAGCTTCACGTTCTCACTTTAAACTGTAAACAGTAGTTCATAAAATTAATTGACGGGTTACCTAGGGCTTGGCTAGATTCAAGACAAAATTTCAATGATATATCCGATTCTTTTTAAATGGAGACAGCATTGGACCCTGAAAAATAGTCTCCCTATTTTTGGCTAAATGGGCTACATACTCCAACGACAAAAACCTAGTTCTTAAAATGATGCTAACCTGAAAGGCCCTGTTGCATCCGGCTAAGACCAATAGGCGTGACGACAGGGTCCGAAAAGTGTGATTGTAATTAGTCCGTTTTTAGATCAAAAATAATGGAACCGTATTTTTCAGTTTACCAAAAAAGTAAAAATTAGCAAAGATATGGAGCGTCAAATTTCCGGAGTGGGGGCTTGCGACGTCATAGGTAAGAAAAAAATCGTACCCAGTCGTTACGACATGCAAAATTTAAATGCGCTGTATCTTTGTCATTTATGGTTTCTTAGAGAAAAGAAAATATTACGTGTACAACATTTTTTAATAATCTAACCGATAGACCAAAAATATTTTTCCATTTATCATGTCTATTCTTTCTCTAGATGTCGTAAGAGACGACTAAATAACTAAGTTAAAACATCTAGTGCTACAAATGTATTCGAAAATAGCTTATGTCCGCCACTTCGTCTGCGCAGGATTATCACACAATATCTTTATAAATTGTAGCCTATGTGTTATTCTGATGAATAAGCTATATTATTGTAAAATCTTATTTAAATCCATTAATTAGTTTTTACGTGAAAGAGTAACAAACATCCATCCATACTTACAAACTTTCGCATTTATAATACTAGCTGTACCCGCGGGCTTCGCTCACCGTGGGATTTTTTGGGATAAAGAGTACCCTATGTCATTCTCCGAGTCTCAAACTATATCCATACTAAATCGGTTTAGTAGTTTAAGCGTGAAGAGGTAACAAACAAACAAATATACAAACTCACTTACGCATTTATAATATTAAGTAGGATAGGATTAGTAGGAAGTAGGATAATGTCATACAAGCGGACACTCGTAAAACTATAGCTAAATCGTTAAAACTGTAACGCCTATTATCTATGCCTTTTGTCAGCGTGTAAAATATTAGTTGCCTTGTTTCGAATTGATTTTCCTCAACCCAAAGTTAGTAATTTGTGCCCAAAGGTTGACTGGGGAGCGTTGAAGTGTTACGTAACGAATTTGGGGGATGGAGAAGTCTTGTAAAACGTTACATTTAGAAGGAGAACAGGTAAAAGGCGAAAATGTTGAGGGCGAAACGAAAGAGAAAAAAGCAAAAGTCTTAGGACAAGGTGAAGAATTAGAGACTACGGAGAGGCGACGTTCAGCAGTGAGCAGACGACTGAAAGAAGATTTTTACCTGTCATAGTCATACAGAGCTCCGTGAGGGTCTTGGGACTTCGGTTTCCTCACGACGAAGGCTCCAGCCGCGCCGTCCGCTCGCTGCATGCCAGAGTGGGAGTGCCAGAAGTGGGTGCCAGAGTGGGACGCGTTGAATTGGTATCTGAAAATTTTCATTAACAATTTATTGATTAGGCAATTTCTTGATTATAAATTCATTATATATCATGTACAAAGTAAGTGTCGCAGTAGGATTGTATAAACCGCTGTTTGACAAAAACTCTAGCTATTTGGCATTACAGCTCGGTTTTGAAAATCGTTCAGCTAGATCGTCCAATGTATTATGTTTAACAAAATAGCTAACGTAAGATTGTAAATTTTAGTTTGGAATTCCGCCACTTGTGACTCGTAGTTGTCAGTGTCATAACAACAAATATGGCCTCCGATATGGCAAATTCTTCACCGTGAGAAAGCTGCTTTCATCGAGAGACATCGGGGACATCGTTTGAGATTTCGGACTATAAAAGGTTGAAAATAGAAAAGCAGACCTTCAGCTTGGTTCCCATATTGTTTACAAAGCAATAGAAAAATGAAATAACCGGCCAAGTGCGAATCGGATTCGCGCACTAACCATTATCTATAAAAAATCGCCTTTGTTGTATGGAAGCCCCCCTTAAATATTTATTTTATTTTTAGTTGTTATAGCGGCAACAGAAATACATAATTTGTGAAAATTTCAACTGTCTAACTATCGCGGTTATTAAGATACAGCCTGGTGACAGACAGACGGACAGACGGACAGACAGCGAAGTCTTAGTAATAGGGTCCCGTTTTTACCCTTTGGGTACGGAACCCTATAAACTATCTATACAACGTGTAAAAACATATGCGTATTGCGTAATAAATCAAATCATGAGCTATACTAGATTACTGTTAGTAAATGTAAAGAATATTTATTTTCATCTCATCTATTCGAAAAACAATATTTTCATCTCAAAGCATTTTAGCTTAAGTAACTGCTAATTCTCTTGAGACTGAAAAGTGAAAAAGAAAATCTCTAGGGCTTAAAAACTATTTGAAAACTGAACACGAGTGTAATCTATGGAGAATCAAAAATAATGTTGGCAGTCCAGCAAAAAAAGAAGAATTTAGTTTTAAAACTACAAATAATTGGCACAGGCTGCGATTTTTTTGTTTTTCAATTTAGAATACGTTTCATAAATGAATGCATGACGGACCACGCAAGCAAAGTTATAAGTGGAATTTTATTAGAAGTTGGTGCTCTTTGAAAAATAACTTCTTAAGTATTTGTTAGTTTTCTCATAAATAGTGATGAAAAGTAGAGTGTGATACTCGAGAACGGTAATATTTATACTTCGGGCGATATACATAACTCCCTCGCTTCACTCAGGATTCCACCGAAGAATCACTCGTTACGCTCGTGATTTAACTGTGGATTCCTTTGTTTAGCTCGGGATTCAAAGTAGCGTCCTCGCCTTAAAAAATATTACCTTTACCCTTTGTAGTAGGTATAATACTTATAGGGTGACTTTTTACCCACCAGCCTGTCAAATCCTTTCCTTTTCTATCAAATCGTACTGAACTACTTTTCAATTCACAATTCACGAAAACCGAAAAGAAATTTCTGTTTCTCATATAAATCTGTGCCAACTGCTAAACCAGTGGCCAAACGGATTTTAATGGGAGGGCGAAAATTTTAATTGATTTTTAGAAACTTTTTTATAGAAAAAGGTTCAATATCAATTTGACGACCTCCGTGGCGTAGTAGTTGGTCACTATGCTAGTCCGCCACCCTACGGTTCCGGGTTCGATCTCCGGTCAGGGCAAGTTGGAAAATGGCCTTTTTCAAATTGTCCTTGGTCTGTTTATCTTGTCTTGTTTATCTATATATGTATATATATACTATAAAATATAGTATCGGTGAGTTAGTATCCCATAAAAACAAGTCTCGAATTTACTTTGGGGCTAATTCAATCGGTGTAATTTGTCCCTATATATTTGTTTTTTTGTTTGTTTAATACACTGTACTGTGTTGTGTGTTTAATACAATGGACTGAACTTGTTACAAAAATTTGGCTGGTGGGTAAAAAGTCACTCTGTATACTGTTTCATATCAGTTAAGTATTTTAATAACAGTCGAAAAAACAAAACTACATCGGCATTTCCATACAAAAGTGTGCAGCCGCTCGGGAACTTTTTATGGGAATGTCGGATTTTTCTTTTTTGATCTAATCATTATACTATAACGAAATAGCCTGTAGTAAGCTTTAGGCAGCCTGAAAAATCTAACATCAGTATTGGCCACTTACACACATGAAAAACAAAGAAACAATAGCAGTATATGATTAATTACGCATATCGTATAACCTGAACTGTAAAACCCTTGTTACCAACCTGAACGTGGTTTCCGGCAAGATGGGGCACTGCGTCACGTACGGCGTCCCATCCATGTACGGCGTGCCTCGCTGGTGCTGACCGTGCCAGTGCACCGTCGTGCCTTCTGTCATCAGGTCATTCTCCACGTCGACGATCACCCGGTCGTGTTGGCAGACCTGAAAATATCAGATTTTCAGTCTTTATACAAAGACAAAGACAATATAATTTTTTTAAATGTAGTACACATTTATCTCTAATTGAAGGTCATTTTTCATATTATTTTTTCGTACAGCTGGGAAGACTACGCCGTAAGAAACCCAGCTCAGTATTGATTCCTACCCAGCCAAAAGTCAAAGGCAACAAATGCCCATTTTTCAAGATAGTTTTTTCAGAAGGTTTATATGTAATCCTTTTTCATTGAGTACAATACAAATATTTTAAGAGGTGATTCAATCTATCATTTTGAACAACTTTTCCCAGTAAATGTATACCAAAATACGAAAAATAAATATAAGTTTTCATAAAAATCGAAGTCACATGATCTCGTTACTATGGAAAATGTTTTTTGTTTTCGTATTTCGATATACATTTATTGGAAAAAGTTATTTAAAATGATGGACTGAATCATCGCTTAAAATATTTGTTCTTAAAACGACATTGTATATACATAGGTATATTATATACGTGCAAACCCAGTGTAAACCGCTAGTATTTAATAAATATCAATGTATATGTCTTTATGTCGCAAAAAGCTATATTTGCAACATTTCAATCGAATGAAAACGGAGCGAAGAAAATGTAACCAGTGTAAATAGGTATATATACAAAATCTTTCTTTCACACCAAAATATGTTAATTTCAGTTGAAAACCTAATCTGTTTGGAGGCAAAATTATCGTGTTTTCACGAAAATTTGTAGGAAGGTCGAATTAGAATCGCATTTCAAAAGGTTTACTGCCATGTTTTAAATTCGCTACTTTCAAAAACTCAAATCAAATACTATTTCTAAACGTCAAAAAAAACATTTTGTACGAGATATGCATGAAATGTAGACTACTCGACTTCTCCATACAAACGTAGTCTACGTTTAATTTTGAAACCTTATGTCAGATTCCGGTAAAAATTGGTAATTGTAAAGAAATTGCAATTATCTTTAGAATTGCAAAGAAAATATAACGATTTAGAAGTTTCCCATACTGATGGTCAAAAATGATATAACACACTATATTATATTTCAAGTTCATATTTTTACCGTCGGAAACCAGTTATTACCCTAGATGATTGCAATATCTTTGAAATTACAAAATTTTGCCACAATCGCGTAGACTACGTCATTGATCACATCCATTGAAGAGGTGATTTTAGATTTATTATTGCGGAAAACTGATATGAAGACCGCTATTTGACTCCAAAAAAGCATACACTTTTGTATTTCTACAAATCCCGTAGAAAATATTTGTTTTGACGTTTAGAAAAAGTATCTAAATTTGACTAGGTCATCTAGCGGATTGCGAGAATTTTCGGAAAGTCAAGAGGTTCAGTTGGAGTTTGCTTTAAACTGTTTTACAAATTGATTCTAGTGGCCTTTATAATATAAAATTGGTGTAGTTTGGTGTCATAAATGCTCCTTATAATGAACAATATGTGAAATGTTTAAAGTGGACAATCATATTGCGGCTGTAGTGATATTTATTTGCGGACAATGGTGCTTATTTAGGCGCCGTCTGCCACTCAGTTGGCTATGAAAACCAATGGACTCGTATAGATTTGGCGCCAGAAGCTCCCTTAACGCAATCAAAGAATTTACACCAACCTTTGATTGTAAAGTTAGGGTAAGGAATAAGGAAATGAAAAATAAAAATGGGCTCTATTATAGGACTAGCATCCAGAGTCTTAGAATAATTTACAAAATAAAAACTAGCGGGTTGCCTATTTAGAAACGAAAAAAAACGTTTTGTAAAGATCAAAATATTTAAAGTAAATCGAAATAAGTGAGTAGGTATTTATTACAAAAAAATGAGTATCAAATATAATTTTTGCTTTTTGATTTTTTCTCGGGAAAGCCATTCCATATGAGCACTCAAATATATTTCGTCGCTCAGTAAAACCTTGAATATTTTATTCCGTTTTACCTTTTTGTGGGAAATTGGCGATCTTTCACGTGAGAATTCCCGCGAGGACTTACTTTTCCGGGTACAAAGTAAACCAGTGTAACTTGGTAAGTAGTTGGACTTTATTTTCAGAAAAATGCTTTTTTTGTGAATTTCTGTAGGTATGTTTGTTTTAACTTTGTGAAATAAACGGATAAAGTTTCACGTCAACATTTCTCTTTGCATGCAACTCATTTTTAAGTGAACATCATATTGTCATTTCAGCCTCATAACGTCCACTGCTGGACATAGGCCTCACCCAAAGATTTCCAAAATGACCGATCAAAAGCGGAAGTTAAGTAAACATAACATTCTTAAAATTCAAGCAGTAAGTAATATATAGAGGTTATAATTATACTACGTATAATTATGAAATATAATTATGCTGGAGAGTTTAAGAAAATTCTCTTTTATTATTGTACGCATAACAGATAGATTTTCTAATAAAGAAGTACGTTTTAACGAGTAAAAAAGTAGTCGCCCGAGCGGTGAGTGACTTAATCATGTTCGAACCGCCGTACTGTGAACAACTTGGATGTAGTGTGCCTTGGGCTTTGCCATGATTCGTTTAATTGTAATTATAGAATTAATTTGAAAGATTTATATATTCTTTAATGCTAGTAATTCAGCAGTTTACTCGTACCTGTAGATATATAATGTATATCTACAAAGTACAAGGTTCTTAAACCGAGTCTCAAATTAGCTTGTCGAGATTTTAAGAGAGATTTGCTGAAGGCCTTGACGATAAAGGGTCGGATAAAGCGAGACACCGTCGCGGTTCTCGCAAATTCTGCAGAAATTATTTTCGGAGGTACCCCGAGGATTGTGTAGCTGTAAATTTCCATACAAAAAGCAATATTATAACGTTTCCCCGACCCTTAAACCAATTTTGATTTTTTTATAAGTTGTTAATGTATTAGATATGTAGGGCCATACGTTTTTATTTTAAAGAAATATTTCTTACGACAAAAATTTTTAGCATCCCAAAATTCATATGTTTAAAAAAAAATAACTGGATTGTTTTATCTAAATTTAATTTTAACCCAATTACTAAAAAAGAAAGACTTAGATTAAGGAGTAAAATCGAATGACACCATAATTGCCTCATTTCATTAAAGTTTAAGGGGGGTAATAGGCAATCGCTTCTGGGACTTGCAACTATCTCCATCGCACAATACGGGTCGGGAGGCAGAACGGCATAAAACAGAAGTGCTATTTTTGAAACGCGGAGTCACCTAAACGAATGTTTTTCCATACAAAAAATAGTTCGTTTAGTGACTCCGCGTTTGAAAAATACCACCTCATTTTTGCAAACACCTACTCGCGACGCGTACCGGCACTACACAATCGTCTTAAGACGTTCTTTAAAATGGTGTAATACATGTCAGTCTTCCTAAAATATTCGCCAACCATTTAAAAAAAAATACTAGCTGTTCAGCAACAATATGAATTAACTTTTTACATACTAGTTATTTATTTCTCCGAATTGTCTTTATTCACAAAATATAACGATACACCTACATGCTAAATAAGTGCTTTTAAATTCTGCTGAAAATTAAAAATAATGGTTTTAAAAATTGTTTCAATTTATAAAAAAATCTGTGAAAGACAGTCTTTTCAATAACTATGAGATCACAACAAATACATTGTAACAAGTATATTTTATAAGCAAATAAAAAAAACCATTGTCAAAAACACCATCTAGTGATGAGTAGCGGATCTAACGATTTCGTATCGGTCCCGCTACTTATCCCTAGATGATAGAAAAACTAAAAAAATTGACAATTATCAAGTGAAACAAATACTTATACAAAGATAAATAAATGATTTTGACTTTGACTTTGACTTTGACTTTGACTTTGACTTTGACTTTGAATTTGACTTTGACTTTGACTTTAACTTACACAAACTGATTCAAAATTAGGTAATGTTTACATTGAAAATATGTATTGAAAGCAACTGTGAAAATAAATTAAATTTGTATTCTGATTAATATATTAAAAAATTCCGCTGATTCTGGAATTTCCCGGTAAATCCTCAACGTAAAGTACATTCAGCACGTTTCAATAAACGCATGCAGCATATGATGATAAACTATCCAAATTTTACTATAACTCAAACATTTATTCAGCAGTTCAAACAAAGTAATTAATTAATTCATCAAGTGCCAGTCGAACTGGCGTAAAATGGTTTTCAGATGTATATCTTCTTAAATATTTTACAGAGCGAAATTTGAATCATGGGAAATTGAAAAAAAAAATATTGTTAAATTATTAAAAATTATTGCTCACGTATTTTTTTCTTTCCTCCGCCTAACAAAAAGTTATGAAGATAAAGCGCATTTGAATTTGACGTTACGTCACACCTTACAATTATAACAGGGTTTTGATGTCACAACTAGAACTTATAAAATCTTTATCTTTGTGAATGTTTAGATATCTACTGATTTAATAAACTGAAAAATGTGGGTCCATTATTTTTGAATAATCTAACTGAAAAACTAAATAAATTATAACTTTTCTGATCTAATCATCATCCCTATTGTTCCCAATCTAGCCAATCTTAGAATATCTTAAAAGCATAACAAACTAAAATTACAAATGATGTGTCTTTTTAACCGACTTCAAAAATTTTGAGGTTTTGAGGTTTTTTTTTTAAAGCTTTTACTACAAATATTAAGTCTCGAACTTACTTTGGGGCTAGCTCAATCAGTGTAATTTGTCCCTATATATTTATTATTATTAAGTTGGTGAAGTCATGATGAAGAACTTTCGAGATATGGAAAAAACTCTTAAAGAAATTGAAGTCGGTTCTTTTCTTTTTTGTTAAAAATTTAATTATTTCATTAAAAATACACATTCTCACCTCAATAGGTGGTCCGGGCATTTTCCTATTGACGACATTCAAGGCCCGGTTCATGCCATCAGCTGGTATACAGTCAGGTCTAAAGCAGTCCGTCACATTAAACGGACAGTCATAACATGCCTTACTCATAGTCTGATACCATTCTAAGTTAAAATGATAATAGCATATCATTGGTTCTTCACCCTCCCTACATTCTCTTTTACACGGATGATCTCCGTCCACAATTTCTCCGGTCACTTCATCATATTGCACATGGGCTCTTACCTGACCTCTTTTTATAGCTTTTTTACCTTTAGGCCTCTTTATTTCTGGTGCACTTTTATTGCTAACTTCATTAGTTAAAATATTTGATATATTTTTATATATTACAGGCATAATAACTCTGGATGCGCTTTCGGGTGGTTTGAAAGCAGTTTCGTCATTTACAACTTTGACATTGTGGACTTCCGGTGGGTTTTCTAGTTCTACGTCCATAGATACATCGTCTATGCTTCCGTTGCTACTTCTTGAGTGTCTGTTGCTCTGTGTGACGTTCTGTTCTAATACTGGTAAGACAGTTGTTTCTGGAACTGCTGTTATTGTTTCTGGAAATGCTGTTGTTGTTTCGTCTATTGTTGCTGTTGTTTCTGCTTCTGTTTGCGAGTTAATTACTGGGATACCTGTAACAAAAGAGGGTTGACTTTTATTGCATTTAATAATTTAAAGTTTAATAAGCTGACATCCATGTAGACAACAAGAAAAGGAGGCATTTTTTTATTAAGATTACTAATCATCATGTAATCATTATTGGTAAGAAGTAGCAAAAATACAATGATTTTAGGTTGATTTTTTGACAACTTTTGGTTGCAAACACGTTGCAAAGCGCCTTCATTTGTCCTTATTAAATAATATTACTTAATAACATATAAATAAAGACATTTGTCACGCTAAGATGATCATGTAATTGGGAACTTAACGACCAGTTTATAAAATATTCTTATTATAAATATGCATATCAATAATTTGTGTACTTAGCTGCAGATCAAATCATAAATTACTAATGACCTTTGAGGTGTTTGTAATAAATTATTTTACTTATTAATTATTTATGGTGTCTTTGCGAGTAATTATTTTCCAGATGGAAAGGCCTTGTAGATTTTATCTAGCTATTCAAACCTTTTACAATGTAACTATTTTACAAAATTATCCTTATTATCCTACATAGATAATACTAGCTGTTGCCCGCGACTTCGTCTGCGCAGTATCTTTATAAGTTGTAGCCTATGTGTTATTCTGATGTATAGGCTATATTATTGTAAAGTTTCATTAAAATCCATTCAGTAGTTTTTACGTGAAAAAGAGTTAGAAAAAGAGTAACAAACATCCATCCATACTTACAAACTTTCGCGTTTATAATATTAGTAGGATTTTTGTTGTCTTGTTTCATTAGGTTCAAATAGTTTTGTTTTAGCAGTGACTCATTTAAATCGAAGCGATGTTGAGATGTCATCATGTCATTGACCGCACACCATGTAACGTGATATCCTTAAATGGACATTTGACCTACATTAACTGCCATTAATATATCCACTGGTCAATCGAATAAGGCATTAAGATGGTATCCAGGCATACATGATGGTTATCACTCGGTTTAAACCGGTGTCATCCATGTTCATAAAAGATTTACAGGTAGGTACGTTTTTAGGGTTCCGTACTTAAAGGGTGCCAATGGGATCCAATTGCTGAGACTCCGCTGCTGTCCGTCCGTCTGTCCATCCGTCTGTCACATTTCTTAAACGGAAGCTGAATAGAAAACTTAAAATGTTCACCAATTATGTTTAACTTTGACTTTTTTTTTATTTGTTGTTCTAGCGGCTACAACAACAAATACTAAAAATAAGATAAAGTAAAAAATGTAAGTAAGTTGAATACAAGAAACGTATTTTTTTAGCATTTTTAACTCGATCTTTATAACGGCATTAACTACTTAAATTTTCACCGATTTTGTATCACTGGCCGCGTCAACATCAAATTCTAAAAATATTTTTTCACTAAATTGTCCGGAGAAACGGAACCTTTCATTTATGAGTCCGACTTGCACTTGAGCGGTTTTTATTAAGTAGTAGTACCAGTAGGAGTAGATAGTCAGTAAAGATGACTATGAATTAATCTTGATGTGATATTTTCATGGGCGAAAGTATAAAGTAGTCTCCTTCTCAAATTATCTAGTTACTTATCTTTTCCACTATAAATTGCAATAGCAACAAATACAAAATGGATGTACACAGGTGATAGTAAATAGGTACCTAGGAATCAACTCAAATTCAAAACAAACGATGAGCAACACACGCCATTATTTTTGCCTCTTGCAGATTGCGTTATTTATTTTTTTAGCCATTTAGGTCCCATAGTTGAGCAAAAGCCTTATTCGTTATTTTAGTAATTGAAAATGATTGAGTAATTTCACTACCTAATTTCCTATCACTATTTTTTTTCAATATACCCTGGAAGAAATTGCTTAGCGATAAGGCCACCTTTTGCGCAGTTCCTAGTTTTTAAGATAATTATGTGCTGTATTTTATTTTGTGCAATAAAGGGTTTTTGTATTGTGTAAATTATGTAAATTATATTGGTATACGTTAAAAAGTTTAGTTATCTTAGCAATTACTGGTTTTTGCAATTGATCAGGTACATGACAGAACAAATAATTTATTCATCGGATGGTTACATAAACCAATAACATGAATAAACCATGAAGTTTTTCTATGATTTCTGCGTAGCATCACATGGTGCCTATTTGCGGTGCAAAAAATAATAAGTTCAGGGCTAAGTCCGTTTGGTTGTGTGTTTGTTGACTGCTTTCTTATACATACATACATACTATCACGTCTTTATCCCTAATGGGGCAGGCAGAGCATTTTGGGTCTTGCGGTTCTATGCAGAGCCCAGGGCCGCAAGACCCAAAAGCCACTTTTAACGTCATGGTGGGCGAGAAGATGGAAAAGCAATCAATACAGTGATGGGTTGCTAGCCGCATCGCCTGTTAACATGATTTGCATTTTTGCCCATTTCCTTGATCGGCTTTTACGATCTGCGTGGGAAGAGAAGCAGCTGGTACATTCAAAGTTTTTTTATTTCTCCCAGACCGGCATGCTTTCTTATAAGTTATAACATATCCTTGATGTTTGGATTTTGTTTAACTATTGAAAAACTGTGGTTTACTTTACTGGGTGTAGTTTAAAAACCCGTAAAAGGGCTTTGTTTATTTGCATAATATTCAACAACCGGCTAAGTTCGTGTCAGACTCGCGCACGGAGTATTCCTTACCATATTACCTATAAAAAATCACTTTTGTTGTATGCAAGCCCCTCATACATATTTATTTTGTTTTTAGTAGATATGCGTTGTTATAGCGGCAATAGAAATATCATCTGTGAAAATTTCATTTGTCTTACTATCAGGATTCATGACATACAGCCTGACATATAGACAGATGACAGACAGACATATTGCCATATTCAAAATTTAAACAACTTAGTACATTATTGGTGACTGAATGCTTCTATACTATACCATTAATGAGTTCGTTGACTTTAGATTTTGACATGCGGTATCCCGTATTGTAACTTTTTGGACATAGGTACCTATACTCCATTTAGTTAAGTATTTAAATAAATGTAAACAATCTTGACATTTCTTTTTATTGAAATATACACTTTATAAATCAATACCTTTGCAGATTACATATTAACTATGCTATAAATTATAAATTTAATAATTACTTTGTAATTTGCAATGTTATTGATTTATAAAGTGTATATTTTAATAAAAAGACATGTCAAGATTGTTTACATTTATTTAAATACCTAACCAAACGGAGTATAATTCATTACTATTGGTAACTAAACTTATCTTATATAATTTTAAATCATTTGACATGCATGATATTATTTATTTGGGACTAGGTATTATGTCTCTTTATATTTTAAACATAGATTAGGTTCTATAATATATCTATAAAGCAAAATCCTAAAGAGCGAAAGTGAGTTTGTGTATTTGTTTTGTTTGTTTGTTACCTCTTCACGCTTAAACTACTGAACCGATTTGGATGAAATTTGGTATGGATATAGTTTAAGATTCGGGGAAGGACATAGGGTACTATTTATCCTGAAATTCCCACAGGGAGCGAAGCGCGCGGGTACAGCTAGTCTTATATAATTGTTAATTATTTGACATGCATGATATTATTCAATAGTAACTATTATGTCTCTTTATTCATTTTAAAACATAGATTAGGTTCTTTAATATATCTATAAAATAAAATATAAAATAAAATACAAAATATAAATACAGTATAAAACCTAATCTAGCTACCGGTGGTAATTATTATTATGTTCTTAAAAATTAAAAGCATGGTTTAAATAAATTTGCATGCCGATTGTTGGTGCAACACGCCTGTACAATAGAATTAGGTATGAACGACCTGTAAAATCATATTTCTTACCGTGTTTGCTTGCAAATAAATTTCATTTAATTTCAGAGTTTTTTGTGGTTTCCGGTAGAGTAAAATAGTGCCATTCCAATAGAGAATATGCACTTTTTTTAATTGCTTTTTAAAATCCTTCTTAACCACAATAAACAAAAATGAAAGAATTTATAATATATAACTAAACTAAAGCTTGATACACATCTTTTATTTTAACGCATTTGTCACAATTTGGAGTTTCGATCTTGCCCATTAGATATGCAAAACTATTTAGTGGAACGTGTACTTATAGTTTTTGAAATACTTCTAATTAAAGAAGGCAACAAAACTATATTTTCTTATTTTTTGCTTATTTTAAAAAGTGTATAATATTTGTTTAAAAAATACCTATACCTATATACACCTATTCAATTATTATGATAGATATTTATTCTGCCATATTTTTTTGTTAATTGCATAATTCCTCGGACCGCAAAAACAATAGGTATTCAATTATCTTTTCTCAACATAAAATATAAAACAATTAAAATCACATGTGCAAACCAGTCCATCAAACTAGTTTCGTTTCCTTGACTCAATGATTCAATGACATCATTTTTATCCAAATATTTATGTAATTACATTAATTATTTTCTGCAAAAAAGGCCAATCATTGTTGCCATCCGGCCTTTTTTTGACAAGTTTTGAGGATTTACTTATATGATAATTTTATTGATAAGAAACTTGATGGTTGTGCGCATTATTAGCGATTTCGCAAGTAAAACGACACCGGGCGTGGACCGCACTTGGATGGGTGACCACAAGTGGTATACAAATTTCTCGAGCTCCTCCATGATTCATGGAAGGTACGTATAAGCCGTTTGTCTCGGCTGTCATCATTGTATGGCAGCTGTCATCAAGCTATGTCAGATGCCTATAGGCAGCCCGAAGAATCTACCACCAGTATAGGCCACTTCATACACGAAAAACCAACATTAAGATGTTAAAAGAAAGCAGTCATCTTATTTAGTTATTTTGAGAGTATTTAAGACCTCCAGCGAATTAAAATATAAAATTGAAGATGTCCTTTATACTACTAAGTAGTGAGGGTAGTAAACAGGATGGGTTTTAAGTAGGCATTTAGCTATATAAACATAACTACTACCATAAACTTAGATTTTTTACTGCAGTACTTATAATTAAAGATTTTAATGATTTTGCATAACTATTGCAAGTAACCTAATATTATGAACCAATGATATAAAATCGGAAATAACTCGTACATACCATACAAACTAGGTATAACAAGAAAAAAAATCAAGATCCTGAACAAATCGTAAGTTAAAAGATATGCATTTTCTTACCTGAAATTTTACCTGAATTGCTAATTAACATATGTTTTTATAATTATTACGTTATTATAACTTGATTTAAAATTCATTGAAATTCGCAAATATTATTTCGGTATTATAAAATTATGAGCATGTTTTTGTTTACGCAGATTAGTTTGCCTTGTTTATCACACAGTTAGTGTTGATAATCAGAATAACTTTGCAGAATACATTTTTCGCTGCTGAAATACTGGTTAAATTTTTACTTATCACCCAAACTTTTTGGAGTAAGTTCAGTCCGTGGTGCTGAACTACTTCAAAAAGTTTACTAACTGCCTCCGTGGTGTAATGGTTAGAGCGTTTGGCTCATACCCGGAGGCCGCAAGTTCGATTCCCAGCGGGGGCAACGACTTTGTGTGGTTGTCCTAGTTTGGTTAGGACATTGCAGGCTGATCACCTGATTGTCTGATAAGTAAGATGATCCGTGCTTCGGAGGGCACGTTAAGCCGTCAGTCCCGGTCACTGTCTTTGACATTGGTCGTTACCTAAAACCATGTCAGAGGCATTTAAGGCGGTTTAAAAACTCTGACACTAGTGTTAGTCACTAACACACACGATAAGAAGAAGTGGTACTGAACTACTTTCTATAAAAAAGTTATTAAAATCGAAAAAAATGAGAAAGTGGTCATTTTGGGAAAAGTAGTAGTCATTAAGAAAAAGTGGTCATTTTGGGAAAGGGGACATTTTGGGAACAGCAGTAGTCATTATGAAAATGTGGTTATTTTGGTGAAGTGGTCATTTTGGGAAAAGCAGTAGTCTGTATGAAAAAGTGGTCATTTTGGGAAAGTGTTTATTTTGGTAAAGTAGGTATTATGTACCTAATCGGTTTTATGGAAACTATTTCAGTATTATGGACAATATACTTGCCTTAAAAATTTTGCAGCTGTAATTAAAAATCACCCTATATTAGAGTTTTGATATTTTAATCGAACATATAATGCCAAGGTAATGACGGCAAAAATATAATTCAGAATTCCTCCATAAAAGCGCTCTATAAGTTTCTTTCGGCGATTGTACCTTTAATTTTTTAAACTTTAAAGACCAGTGATTCCTAACATACATATGTTTGAGACACCTTGTTTTGGTTTTTCATGTATGTAAGGCCAACACTGGTATCAGATTTTACAGGCTGCTTAAAGGCATCTGTCATAGCTTGACGACTGCTATACAATGATAACAGCCGGGACCAACGGCTTATACGTGCCTTCCGAAGCACGGAGGAGCTCGAGATAGTTTTATGCCGCTTGTGGTCACCATTCCAAGTGCAGACCACGCCTGGCGTCGCTTTACTTGTGAAAGCGCTAGTAATGCACACTCCCATCAGGCCACCGAACTCCACAACCTGAAGGTCGCTAGACAACACTGGTATATCCAGCGTTATCCAGCTTCACCGCCTTTAGGAATTTCGGACTTTTGCTTTTTTTTAAAACAGTTGTACTCTGCTAGAATAATTGTCAATCGATATAATATCCTACGACACCGTTATGTCCTACGGGGTCCATTACATCTATCTATACATATAATAAAACAGTAGAAAAAGTATGTCCGTACATTAAATATATTTCCAAAAAAATATTGGGAGCGATAGAGACATAGCAATAGAGTAAGAATAAAAAAAGTCCGTCTGTTTGTCTGTGTCTGTTTGTTTGTTTGTCTATTTGTCTGTTTGTACACGCTAATCTCCGAAAATGCTGGCCGGATTCGAATGAAACTTTTTTGTTATATAGTTGTTTAGCCTGGGCAACATATAGGGTATAAATGAAACACCTGATGCAGATCTATAGTGGTCCAGCTAAAACTATAAGAAATAAATAAAAATGACGCCTAAGTAAAAGTTGTTCAGCCTGATGAGCATTTTCCAGAGACATAAAGTCCACGCGAATGAAGTCGCGGGCTTCCGCTAGTGTTAGTAATAATAATTGCTTACGACAGCTTTGAGTTTACCTACAAACTTACTGTGGGGAACAAATAATAGACACACACAGCGACACTGTGCATCTATCATGTATAAGCTGCTTTAAGTTATTCAGGTAGTTCTAATAGATTCTGGGCACTGTCTTAGATAAATCTTGGCGCCCCTACGATAAATTCACAATTCACTTTAGTTTATGAAAATTGATCGAGATTTCCGCTTTCGACTTTCGAGTTTAATGACTGATTGGTATTAACTAAGAAGGTAAATTTATCTATGTATCTACCTAATTGTCTGATTGTTTGTAATAACTTTATTGTACCAAAACACAAAATAAAATACAAAAAATTCGAAAGAGCAAATATACAAATTTATTTAATTATCCCTTGTAGGGATCTCTTCCAGTCAACCTGCGATAGATTGAGAGGATTAAGTAGACATCGGATTATATGCAGTAACAAAGTGTCTTATAAATCTTATACCTTTAAACGAGCAATTCTTGTATGTATCTGTGATCTCGAAAACGGCTCTAACGATTTCGCTGAAAATTTGTATATGGGGGTTTTCGGGGGCAAATAATCGATCTAGATTAGTTTTATGTTTGGGAAAACGCGTGTTTTCGAGTTTTCATGCGTTTTTCTTTCCACGCAGAATATGGTCGCTAATTTCGGCGCTCCGACCGCCTTGATTTTAGCTCAGTGGTTAAGGATACCGACCGCTAGAAAAAGTGTTACGGATTCGAATCCCACTCGGTGACTTACTTTTTTTTATTTTATGTTTAAGTTTATATATAATTTTTTGTTTTGCATTGTTTTTAGACAAGTTTTAAAAAAATTAGTATGGTTTGAGATGTAACCGAGCAAAGCTCGGTCGCCCAGGTACTAAAGCTTTATTTATACATCAGTAATTAGTAATTACAGTATAAATATAGTTACGAAAGCAAAAAAGCAGGTTAAGGCACTGTCAACCCTTTCTCTGTGTAACCGCTTCTAGTTTATTTGCGATAGTTAAATAACACTTTTAGCCTTTCACCTAGTGGATTCAGGGCCATCATCATTTTATGTGTCTGGAATTCCTTGATCGGCTTTTACAATCTGCGCGGAAAGAAAAGCAACTGGTATATTATAAGAAGCTGGTACTAGGAGATGTCAAAAAAGTTAAGCCAAATTGAATTACTCTTTCAATGGTATGTATGTATGTATGGTCTAAAGAAATTAAATTTTTGTCATTCTTATTCTTTTTATTATGTATCTCCTTTGAGAATCACGGGTCTTTTCACCCCGGTCCTTTGAGAGGCTTGCGTGGGGATACAGATCCAACACGTAGAGGCCCTTTGGAGAAGTTGTTATCATGTGGCGCTCCCGCCAAAACCTATTCCTGGATATACCTATGAAAGGTGTACCCTTGAATAGGTTTTGGCAGAAGAAAAATCTATTGCATGTAAAAGGAAAAGGTTTAAGGGTTATGGAATGAATTTGGGATGGACTGATTTTATTCTTTTTATTATTATTAATTTAGATTTTCACGGTCACAATTACTGTTTAATAATAATAATTTTGTCATTCTTGACTCGAATGAAGACCATAGTTAACTAAATACTAGAATCTATTTCGTCCATCATCTGAAATACGAGTATACAATGTATCTTCGTAATGCCGATATCGAATTCAATCGCGCAACTGTCGCGCGACAATCTCTCGCCACCAATCAAGGTTGTACAGAGTAGTTCAACTAATCGTACCATTCATCTTGGAGTTGTAGTGCGACCGAATCATCTTGGTTTGGTTAATTTTTTACCCGACTGCAAAAAAGAGTGTGGCGTTTTAAGTGAACTTTTTGTAACATACTCGTGCATTTTAAAGTAGTGTATTTATGTTTGATTAGTATTAATTGAAATATTTTGACCTGTTCTTTTAGATAATAATCATCAATATTTTTATAAATTACTACCAAAACCAATGCCTTAATAATAGTTTCAATTCAATTCAAATATTATCTTTATTATCGAAGGATAATAATAATATTTCATAATAATCGTCCTTGTTTTGTCACACAATTGTTGACATCAAATGGTTACTTACAGCTAAGTTTGCTGCCGCTTCCTAAGCGCTAGTGCAGAAGAAGCGGTAACAAACTGCACTGCATCATTTTCTGCAAGGACGTCAACTCACAATTAAATTAATACTTAAAGTTAATGTGGACAGAGAATACATTGTTTGTTATGTCATATCATAATTTAAATTTAATTTTTAGAATGTCAAAATTTTATTATATAACGTGTTTTCGAAGCAGTGATTATCTCAAGAATATAGCCGAAAATGGACACCTATCTGAATCGACTTATGTTCTGCCATGCATGTACCATGCATGAAGGTAATTATTGACTATCGAATCCTAAGATACTCAGATAATATTATTTAGCCTTGCTTGGCAATGAATCAGCTGTATAAAAGATGAGCCGAGTATATCTTGTTGTTGGTTTGTTGTATTATTTGAGGTCAAATGTCATGTTGCAATTTTTTCTTGATTACTCAAGAGTCATGGCCATTTGATCGATGAATTCAAACTTGTTTGTATCATCAATTACTCTTAAAGTCGAGAACACTTTATCTTTTTTGTGTCGAATGGAATTTTTTATATCCATGTTGCTTTCCGCGTTGTCTTTGATTGAAATCTATCAAGTATTTTTAATATTACGTCAATTGTTGAAAAACTCTTAGATAATATAATGACTTAGCATAATCCAGACCTCAACATGTTTAATAATCATTTTCATATATTATCGGACACAGCACGTTTCACACATTTTTTAATAATTAATTTCAACATGATAAATTAGGTCTAAAGCACAGATATTAATATAAGAATCACATACAGAATGGAAACTTCTAGGTCCCGCGCATCCCCATTTCCCGTCCCCGCACCTCTCCCCCGTGCTCGCCTTATCGTATGTGTTGGGGGGCGAACACACACACATTGACGTGTGCACGGATGTATAGTTTCGTTTGTAGTAGTAGCAGGCATAAATGATACTCCGCTTCTATGAAGTGCCATGCATGTGTCTAAAGTACAACCACAGTCATTCTTTAACCTCAAGGCCCTTACAAGTATCAATATCGTTCAATCGCTGCGTGGGAATTGAACGTGGGTCTAGTCCGGATACACCTCAACCACAGGACATCGTGCTCGCTAATATATATCGCACGTGTGGTGGACACTTGCATTGTACAACTTGCAATAGATTGTGATCTCAGAAAAAGATTCTTCCTTTTCTCAGAAAAGGAAGAAATATCGGAATAAATTCGTCTGTTGATACTGACTTGAGAGCATTTTTTCCCGTTAACCGCTACCTGAATTTGTCGGGGTCCTGTGTAGCCGCACCATTTGAAATAAATTATTTGAAAGAAAACGAAGATATTATTTAAAATTTTATCTTGATAAGCCCTAGATAATCCTTCAAACTATTGTATTAACAGTGTTTATAGTTTATCTTCACATATTAGCCAAAAGTTGCCGTTTTTCGCAAATGTGCGTAAAAAGCTTTACATTCTTACTTTAAACTGTAAACAGTTTTGCATAAAATAGTTTGAAGGGTTATCTAGGGTTTGACAGGACAATATGTCTGTTTCTTTTTAAATAATATTTCAAATGGGAGCAGCACTGGACCCCGAAAAAAAACGTTAACTGCCTAAATATTCCCATACTCAGAGCAATAAAAACCTACCGAAAAACATATTATACGGGCAAACCTGAAATAAATAACTTGTATATAAAAATTTTCTAGTAAGCGCCTGCGCGCGTGACGTTCTTTTTAAGGGTCCTCCCCGCGCTAACGACCTTGAAAACACAAAAAAATTAATTTCTCTTTTATTTTTTCTCATTCTTTTATAAATCTCAACGATGCCTGCCCTAATTCTGCACAACTACACATACTTTGAAGCAGGAAAATCGTTTTTCGCTTTTATGTAATCCAAAAATAAACTAGGAAATAATAAAATTTGCCTGTGTTTTTCAACTTATTAGAGTTATCCGTAAACCTTTCTTAGTCATGCATTTGTTGCATGATTTTTTGCTTACAGCTTTAGCTCTCGCTTCTTTACCAGCCTATAGGTATATATATATCAGTCTTCTGGACTAAAGGCCTCTTCGAAGAAAGAAAGAACTTGAACAAAAATCTTCACACTTAGCAGGCAGGTGTGTAAGTAACTACCGCAGTAGGTGGTATAAAGGCATTGAACAACGAACGCTGCTACTCCTCCTCTATTATATATTCCTACATTAGTCGCCTCTTACGACAACTCGTAAAGAAAGAAGTCGAAGTCTAGTCCGAAGCGATTCGGGTAGCGAGAAGAAAGAAGAGGGTGATGAGAAGATGACTCCTACGTTGCCACGTTACTAAGGACTAAAATACATATCAACATACAAATCATTAAAATATGCACGCACGCCTTCAATATTATTTGCAAAGTAAATGTTGGTCTTCATTTCATTCACGTATTGCGTCTATACAAATAACACTATGACCACATACCTAATTCATGCGTTGCATATATATGTTAAAAGGTCTAACAAAATATACTGAATCTATTTTAAGGATGAATTCAAGTGACAGTGAACAACTTTCCCCAAAGAAGATGTGTGTTGAAATATGAAAAATAATTTTTGCCTAATTTTTTTTTAATTTTTGCTATTATTTTATTATCATTATATATATAGTGTTCTAGTACAGCCCGTGGTTCGATTTATTGCGGGTATGTCCATGTCACGTTGTATAGAAAATTATTCAAGACCCAGGTAAATCTATATATAATGCATCATAAGATCTAGCCGACCAATACTTGAAAGACGTTTGCGCAACTATGCAAATATTGAAGCAGTGTTTATTACTTTAACTTGCATCATAAAACATAGTGCATGGACAGATTATTTTAGATATTTAGAAGTACTAGTAATTTAGAAGGAAGATCTCCAAATATTTATTACTTAATTACGAATCTGGAATATCAAGGTTAGATTCTACAGATCTTACCATTTATCTACTTGAGTAAGTAAAATTATTATAGCACAGCATCAAGATTACTCCGTCAGTGACAATAATCTAGTGGAATTTCAGGACATTCGCATCAAAACCCTGTCCTGAGCTCGACGCATTGTGTGCGCACCTTTATCCGCACGTCTAGAGCTCGCAGGAGGATTTAACAATTTATATATAGGAGTACTGTTGAGTTAGGGCTGATTACCTGGCTTGTACTTATTTTCGTTACTGGATGGTTTGGGAGAAATTAAAAAACTTAGAACGTAACAGCTACTTTTCTTCTTGTTCAGATCGTTAAAGCCAATTAAGGAAATGGACGAAAATGAAACATTTTAAAAGGCGATGCGGCTACCCGTCTCTATTTTGGTTATATATTTTCATCTTGCCCAATACCACACTAAACGTGATTCATATTTTTGCCCATTTCTTCGATCCGCTTTTACGTGGGATCAACAAGGGACAATCCACGTGGGAAGAAAAGCAAATGTACGTTCTTCGCTTTTTTCTTATAGACCAACTTGTAAGGACAGTATGAAAAAAACATCATCATCATCATCAGGTCTTTTTGTCTCCACTGCAGGAGCACGACCCTCTCTGTACTACCAGAGCCATATTTGGCCAAATATATGATAAAAAAACAATAAAAAAAAAAATCTTTTTAATAAGATGGCAACCCTATGTTACCTGGATTACGAAATTAGCTGGGGGTAACACCGACCCCGGAGCGTAATTCCCAGTGTTAATTTTAAGTGCGTGCGTGAAGCTACATCTGCGTGATAACGTATAAAAAATATATATAAACTAAGAAACCTTGCTTGCTTTATTACTATATTTATTAGAAATAGAAATAGAAAATTCTTTATTTAGAGCTTTGCTATTACTTGAAATTGAAAAAAGAAATAAGAACAAATTTAACTAAACTAAGCTATAAAATAAACTTTTACTAATTACTTTATGCTATTAGCATTAAGTCCGCCTTTTGTACCATATTGTTTTGGTAAATAAAGTTTAAAAATAAAATAAAATAAAAATTATGCTAAAATAAAAAAATCTCCTCTGGTCCATGCGGCATGGTTGCAAGAACGCTGGCTGCGTTTCCTCGCTAGATAGCAATCAAATGCTGATCCGTTAAGCGAAAAAGCAGCCAGCACTCCGTAAAAAGTCTCCTTATTTAGAGCTTAAATACAACAAGGAACATGGTACGACAAAAAGTACAGAACATAAAAACACTAATAGAATTAACAAACTATGCCTTCAAAATGATTTCTCTCAGCTTTTGTGTCAAATCTTTTCGGAGAAAAGACGCTGATTTTCAGAGAAACCAATTACAGATTTTCTGGGGTAACATCGAACTCCGTCTTCCTAATGTTAATTTTCGGTGTGGGCGTAAAAATAAACGTGTCTCTTATCGTTTATTGACATTGACAAGAGCCTGGCTCTTATAAAGATAATATACTTACTAAGAAATAATACTAGGAGCGTTGAGCACACGACGTGACTGAAAAGCTGGCCCGACATCGTGACAAATCTGAAACAAACAAAAAACATTAGATTTTTATACATTTAAGTACTAGGCTTTCGAGAGAGTAGAATAGGGCCACTCCAAGTCCTCCCGTGGATGTCGGAGAAGACAACATAGAAAATACAAGCTAAACAAAGTTTATTAACATCAATGAGACCTCTCTCCAACCCGTCTGGCCAGCGAGGAGTGGGTAGGCTAAAGTCCTCTGGCTGCTCTGACCAAGTATAGCTCTGGTAGTACAGAGAGGGTCGTGCTCCTGCAGTGGAGACAAAAATACCTTATGATAATGACTATCATATTATGTATAGACCCATCTAGTAGCAATTTTCGATTTTTTAATTTCATTATACTACAGAGGTCTAGTACACCCCGTTGTTCGATTTATTACGGGTATGTCTTTCACTTTGATTGAGAAACATAAATTATACGACTCAGTATTTCTTTTAAATTGTGGCCTTATTTGGTTGTTAATGACAGTCAAATTTGGGAAAAACCCGTAATGATTTGCAGATAATAAAAATGTAATAAAATAAGTGATGTAACTTTTACGATGGTATTGACGATTCGTATGTATTTATCATAAAACCTCGTAATAAACCGTAAAAATATAAATACTGATGGTTTTTTCCAGTAAGTACTCACGCACATTTACAAGAAATTTTATTTTTCGTATTTCCTAATAAGGTTAAGCATTTCTTTCGTAATCAATGTAATTAGTAGACATCATATACAGAATTTACAGCAAAAAGTATAAAGGAAGTAGTTAGAAGTACGCATGCTTCAAATGCGTAAAAAAATTACATTATTATTATTATGTGACGGAAAAATTCGCCGGTAATTTAATGTCACGGTAGCATAATGAGTACATTCTAGGCTCCTTTAAAGTTGCTGACATACACAAAAATCTTAGAGAAAATCGCTTGAGGTGGTACGGGCATGTACTCGCAAATTGATGGACGTACAGAAAGGGAAGAGAGGAAGAGGACGCCCTCCTACTACCTAGAGTCAAACCATCTCCAACGATTTAAAGACGTTGTGTATAAGCCCAGAAATGACACAAAACCGCCAAGAATGGCGCAAAAGTATAAGGGGGCCGACCCCGTATAGGGATATGGCAAGGAGAGAAGAAGGTAGCACAATTTTATTGAAAGTGTACTCAGGGTACAAAATTGCCCGTCAGCTTTAAGGGACTACCTGAAGTGCTGGGTCCAGTGCTTTACGTGAAGCTTTTCTACTCACTTTAGCCAAAAGTGACCGTTTTTCGCGTATGTGGGTATAACCGTAGTTCAAAAAATACTTTGAAGGGTTATCTAGGGCTTAGTCAAGAAACAATTTTAAGTGATGTTTCCGTTTCCTTTCAAATGATATATTACAAATGGGCGCAGCACTGGGCCTCGAAAAATTCATGTATGGCCTCTAAATGATAAAGACAAAAATGTTTCAAGAACCATGACAAAATCAAGCCTTTATGTAAAATCATTAAATTAGTAATAATGTAACGCAAGTTTGAGAGTAATTTATTGCATAAAATTCCTAATCAAAACGTAAAAATAGTCACTTATTATTTTTAGGGTTCCGTAGCCAAATGGCAAAAACGGAACCCTTATAGATTCGTCATGTCTGTCTGTCTGTCTGTCTGTCCGTCCGTATGTCACAGCCACTTTTTTCCGAAACTATAAGACCTATACTGTTGAAACTTGGTAAGTAGATGTATTATGTGAACCGCATTAAGGTTTTGACACAAAAATAGAAAAAAAACAGTAAATTTTTTGGGTTCCCCATACTTAGAACTGAAACTCAAAAAAATATTTTTCATCAAACCCATACGTGTGGACACTTCCAAAGTGGAAAAAAGTGTGTCCCCCCGTAACTTCTAAAATAAAAGAATGATAAAACTAAATAAAATATATGTTGTTTATTACCATGAAAACTACCAGCGAAAATTGGTTTGAACGAGATCTAGTAAGTAGTTTTTTTTTTATACGTCATAAATCGTAAACGGCTATTTACCTTTCATTCAATCAACTCAAATATAAAAATTAAAAAAACATACTACAAGACTTTTATATTATGTTATTTGCTACTACGGAACCCTTCATGGGCGAGTCCGACTCGCACTTGGCCGCTTATTACTATTCTTTTTATTAGAAGTAAATTTAGGTGGATCACAGATAGCAGTGCATCACATGACCGGCGGATGACGAAACACACATGGCACGTCGCGCGTTGAATGACCTTAGCGCTTATTCCGGAGATTTATTTTGTTTTTTTTTTAATAGTTACCAATATTTTCATTTTTAACCCCGACAAAAAAGGAGATAACCTCCTTTTTTGTTTGTCTGATGGACCGATTTCGATGCGGTTTTTTTTCACATGAAAGCTCCTTGGTGGTGATTCTGAACTATGTTTGATAAAAATCGGTAAAGCGGTTTATAAATTATTGGGGGTGGACGCTTGCTGGGGGTTTTTTAATTTACCTGGCAAATAAAAGATTGCGTTCCGAATATCAATTCCACTTAACATCGGTTGGAATATGTAGTTTCACCACTCATCGCAAGATAGTGCCGTCGAGGTGCTTTTTAATTAACCTAGCAAATAAAATTGTTTAAAATCAGACTTTACTTGCTTAACTTTGTTAATTTCATATTAGGCACCTAATATTTACCTAATATTAATGACTAATATAGAATTAACAACTGCAATTATATTAGATTTAAGTTTTGGACTTAATTGATAACTTGAAGACATGATTGTCAATAATTTTACGCATCAAACAAAATACTTTTTTCTCTTTTTTCTGTCATGGTCTCGTTAAGAAAAAAACAATAGGTATATTTACCTAAGAATTTCCATATATTTTATTTAAGAAACTGACGATATCGTCGCTCTCGCAACCTCGCGTCGATATCGCTACATAATAGTGACGCGGGTATTATTACGTCAAGCGAATGTGTGTCAATGACGAGCATAGTTTGTAGACTGACGATTGGTGATTCACCATTGACATTGGATATAATTTGATAGTTTGACAATGGTACAATCAAGCAATTAAGTTTGCCAATGTTAGAAGATATTTGTTACGTTGATAATTTAACCTGATTTGAAGGTAATGCATTCGAAGGCATGTTTATTAATTACTAGCTGTCACCAAGGGCTTCGCTCCCCTTGGGAATTTTGGGATAAAAACTATCCTCTGTCCTTCCATGGGTATTAAACTATAACCGTATCTCATTTCATCTTAATAGGTTCAGTGGTTGAAGCGTGAAGTGGATAATAAACAAATATGCAAACACACATTCGCATTTATAATATAAGTAAGGAAGTAAGGATAAAGATAAGGATTATTTGTTTTTGGAACGTAGTTCCTTATCGCGCGTTGCGAGAGGGGGCTAGACGGAAAAAATTAAGACCAAAAGTTGTAACGACACTTTTTGCTATAGTTGTAAGCCGTGCGGCGTGCGCGTGTTTCTCTGTCTGTCTCTCTTTCTCCTAATTAATCGAAAGGAACTTCGTTCCATCCGGGTGTCCCTTGACACCTCTCAAGTTTTTAGTTACTTACTGCACGCCACGTAAGCGGAGCGAATAAGGTTGTGCATTAACCACAACATTTCAAGCATTTTTCTGAACTTAAACTGTCTCTATTATATTCATATTGCACTAATACAATAATATAAATACAGAAATATGAAGAACAACCTTTGTATTTTATTTGCGAGCAGTATTGATAAAATTTTGGGGCAAAGTAGTCTAGAAACTATAGGGGTAGGTTGGCTAGCTTTTCATGGCTTTACCTCTTAAAATATTAAACGACAAACTAAAGCAGACCCAGAAAATTATCGCATGTTTCTGAGAAATGCACGCAGAAAGACTGTCAAGCTAACGCTTCTATAATATTATACAACGTAGAAGGGACATACCCTTAACAAAAACTAAAAAAACGGATTTTCTGTACAAAAGTGTGCAGCCGCCCGGGCAATTTGTATGTATGGGAACGTCGAATTGTTTTTGTTTTTTACCGTTATTTTATTATTATTTTAACAGAGTGATCTAGTGTAGCCTGTGGTTTGATTTATAAGGGGTATGTTCCTTCCACATTGTAAAGAAATAAGTTTTCGATTTGCTAGATTCAAGTATACATATTGTATTTGCTTTTAGAGCCCTTACCTTCTAAGATAATTAACACTGTCCAATCCGCATCCTACTTCACTGAAGATAAACTGCTCTTTTTCTTCTAGTTATATTATAACTGTCGTTTATAATTATGTATAACGAATGAAGGAGGACATAACTTCTACCTCATTAGCGAAGATTTGTAAACGGTTAGTTAAACGCAATTAGGCAACTCTCTGCGGTTGGAATTTAAACAAATTACACACAAGTCTACTGAGTTGAGCATGAGCCATATCTTAACTTAGGTATACCTAGGCTGTTGCTTGAGTTTGAAAGATGCTCCTATAGTGGACAAGTTAAAAAGCCATTGACTCACGTGGTATGGCCACGCCATGAAGAGGGATGGGATGCCGAACATCTGGCTAAGAGGATGGTCCATTTGGAGGTTTGCTTGAGTTTGAAAGTTGCTCCTATAGTGGACAAATTAAAAAGCCATCGACTCACGTGGTATGGCCACGCCATGAGGAGGGATGGGATGCCGAACATCTGGCCAAGAGGATGGTCCATTTGGAGGTTTGCTTGAGTTTGAAAGTTGCTCCTATAGTGGACAAGTTAAAAAGCCAGCGATTCACGTGGTATGGCCATGCCGTGAGGAGGGATGCCGAATATCTGGCTAAGAGGATGGTCTATTTAGAGGTGGAGGGCTGCAGAGGGATAGGAAGACCGAGGAAGACGTGGATAGAATGTAAGGACAGATATTAAGCAACGAGGGGCTAGTGCAAGTATGGTGAATGGCAGAAAGAAGTGGAAATAGTTGACATACAGAGCAGACCCCAAATAGGGAAATGACAAGGAGAATAATGATCCTTGGCTGTTTTTGATGTTCAATGACAACAAGAAAAAAAGACTTAATTTTTGCCGATATTGATCTTCTCAGGATGAGTTCATTTTTTTTCGCATTTGCCAACCCTATTTTTAATTTTCCCAATAAACTTTGAACAGACGTGCCCTAAAGATATTTAATCCTTTTTTTTGTTTCGAAAATTAGAAAGAACTCTAAAAATGTTGGCCCTTGGTATTCACCGATCTAAGTATTAAGCAAGCAGGGGTTACTTAACATGCAAACATACAAATTTACTTGAAAAATCTTCTTCTATCAACTTCATGAAGAATGGTAGTGTTGAGTTTACAACAGCGCAGTATACAATGTGGATTGTGAAGATATGTCAACTATCACCCTATCCTGCGTCAAAAGCAGCCTTTGTGCTTCAAGGTATTTAGTATTGTTAAAATAGCCGAGTTGAAAAATGCTAGGAATAACAAAGAATGCAAGAGAAATAGTTTCCGCCCGCAGAAATACCTTTGTGTATTTTTGTGACGCAATAGACATAGACGATAGACACACGCAGAGGAATAATTTTGCAATAAGGATGTAGCCTGTGTCTAAAATATATTATTTGGTATCGCTAATACAATTAAAGTCACAAAATAATTTCACTTGTAAATTGATCATTTGATTTTTAACGTGATTTTAGATTTATTATAGCGGAAAACTGATATTAAGGGCACTATTTCTACTCCAAGAACTATAACGTCATAAGTCTTTCATCAGCATCATATCAGCCACAGGAAGTCCACTGCTGAACATAGGCCCCCAAGGATTTCCAAAACGATCTATCGGTCAGTCTTAAGTCTCTTTATTAGTCTTTTTTTTATACAAATCATTTCATACAATAGGTACGTTAGAAAAAAGTATCTGATTTGAATAATTGCGGAAACTTCCTCATTAATACTTATCAAGATACCAGCGGAAAACTTTATACAAACAGCGGGATACATACTTGTCTCTTACGTGTTTCTGCTATAAAATTCACGTTTTAACAGACAAGGTTCTAGGTAAGGAATCAAATGATTTCATACAACTAATATTGCCCAATATTGCGCTATATTCTAATTTTTACATGCTTCGTACCTACGTGACAAAATTATGATGTCAAAACAATAACGGAAAAGTCGAAAGCACGTAATCATAAAAGTTGCGTGTGTCACTTTCTTTTATCTAAAGATTAGTAACGTCAAAGGCAAAAAGAAGGCAAAAACTATGCGTAAAGCTAACTTTTACTGTATCAATCTACATTCGAAGTATAACTATTCTTGGGATAATTTTTACCTCTGAATTTTATTTCGAATCGTTGTCGTTTCTCCATTCTTTTCCTTATAAAATTTGATACAATAGGCACTTAAGGATCATCCAGTCAACTTTCCTTAACTACAAAACTTACTCAATAGATCTCTTTCCGAAACATTCAAAAGTGTATCCTCCATTGGCACCATAGATCGAAGTCAAAAATCATTTATTTATCTTACCATCAGGTTTTTTTTGTCTCCGCTGCAGGAGCACGACCCTCGCTGTAATACTAGAGCCATACTTGGCCAGAGCAGCTAGAGATATCGTAGAATAGGTTTTGGCGAAAAAGTTACAATTATAATATCGTATTGTCTTAAGTTTAAATACAAGCAATTTATAATCTAGGATGACAAGACCAATCAATGCCAGATTTTGTGGTTAAACCTGGGTTAAACTTTCAACGTCAACAAATAAGTTTGTAGTATAAACTTTTTAGTGATGGTGATTAATAAATCATAAGCCTATATGCCTATAAGCCGTGTAGATTCCGGCAGAGTAAAATAAGACCACTCCAAGTCTTCCCGTGGATGTCGTAGAAAGCGACTTAGGAAATACAAATAAACAAAGCTTATAAACATCAATGAGACCTTTCCAACACGCCTGGCCGGCGAAGGGAGTGTAGGTCAAATCCTCTAGCTGCTCTGGCACTATGAGTACAGAAAGGGTCGTGTTCCTGCAGTAGAGACTAAAAAGACCTGATGATGATGATGATGAAGCCTATATGAAAGATTTAAGCCTTTTTATATTAAAATAAAAAATCTGCGAGAATAGGTGCAACTAAATATACAGCGTTATTTAATAATAAAGAGCTTAATTCCATAACTAAACATAATACCCTCAAGAGCACACGCTTCAAACGAGGCACTATGCTCCATAACTTTTAACAAAATTTCCTGCGTTCTTAAGCCTGGGTCCTCATTATGCGGACTGTGAGCGACTGACAGTTCCCTGTAGTTCGCATTCATCCCAGTTTGTATGTAGATGGATGTTTGCTCCACTTTCTTTTCTTATTATTCCGTTGACATACATGTGAGACTGTTAAATTATTAACGAATCATGCTCCACGGAAACTTAAGTGGAACCTAGCTTTGTTTTAATGCCCAATTATAGGATTTCTTTCTTTTACTCGTATTAGACAGTTACCTACAATCTTTTTTTAAAGTCTATTACGAAATCTTACTGGTTGTTCAACAGTACAGTAGTGTTTGTGTCTTAAGGCCTAGCACTTACTTGCCCAGTGCATTAGTTTAAATCTTCTTCTTCTTATCGTGTGTGTTAGTGACTAACACTAGTGTCAGAGTTTTTAAACCGTCTTAAAGGCCTCCGACATGGTTTTAGGTAACGACCAATGTCAAAGACAGTCACCGGGACCGACGGCTTAACGTGCCCTCCGAAGCACAGATCATCTTACTTATCGGACAATCAGGTGATTAGCCTACAATGTCCTAACCAAACTAGGACAACAACACAAGAGTCGTTGCCCCCGCCGGGAATCGAACCCGCGACCTCCGGGGACGAGCCGAACGCTCTAACCACTACACCACGGAGGCAGTTAGTTTAAATACATGACGAGTATAAATAAATACTTATATAAAGGGGAAATTACATAAACTGAAAGGAAGTTTTTTGAACTTGCATTATGGGATACTAACTCAACGATAAAACATATTATAATAAATAAATTTAAAGAGAAACACCAAAGGCAAGTTAAAAAGGCCATTTGCCAACTAGCCCTGGCTGGAGATCGAACCCAGAGCCTCCGAAGTGGTGGACTAGCATGTTAACCATTACGCCACGGAGCTGAAAGTCGTCATTTAATTTTATTGGTTCATGTCCACTAGAAAAATTACAAACTAGTGGCTGTGTGAGCTGTAGACATCGCGAGTCCCACTTGAAGATTATTGGATACAAAAGTTGTTCACCCAAAAAACTTGCGTCTTAATAAGGGCAACAAAGAAGTTGTAGGTATGACATTTTTGAAAAATAATTAAAAAAGGTGACTTTTTTTAAGTTTTCAACCCCCATCTCGAACCTTTTCAGAAATTTTTACAACAAACGGTTAAGAAATGCGATTTGTAAGCGAGAACAGCCGGACAGCTGGACAAAAGCAGTTTTGGCCAATCTCGAAACTGAGACGTTTCGCTCGCTCAATAAAACATTTATAAAACTAAACATAGCACATAGTTGCTACATATTTCTATTGAAATGTCTTCCAGCAGACCCACGAGAGGAAATGGGAAGAAATACTTCATGTGTGTACGACGTACGTAAACAAAGTACAGTCCGCTCTAACTTCAAAGCGACCACTTCGCGGCACCGGACAAGCCAGCCAGCTGACTGTTGACAGTCCCTCTTGTGAGAACGCAGCCTTAATCCGCTGAAATTCGCGAGAGCTTGTAAAATAAAGTAAAATTTGCCGTAGTGGCTGTCGAGTTATAATTTTGAGAGCTATGTTTTAATTAAAATAGCTAATTTTGTGACAAGAGCGTGAATAGAGAAAAAATATGAGAAATAAAAGTTAGTTACTGTATTTAATACTATCTATCAGTTACCGCAGTATTTATTGCGATAAAAACAGAAAATGGCCATTTTCAAATAGTCTTAGGTCTGGGATGTTTAGCTATGTATGTGTTTGATATAAAATATAGTATCGTTGAGTTAGTATCCCGTAACACAAGTCTCGAACTTACTTTGGGGCTAGCTCAATCAGTGTAATTTGTCCCTATATATTTATTTATTTATAAATTGTGCATAAAAAAAATTACATGTCTTTGATTTAAAGAAAATAAAGTCATTTGCGAATATCATAGCACTTATTGATTTTATTCTTAACAATTTCGCGAGATAAGTTTTTCTCATTCAACAAAAATTTTAGGCTACCTATTTTTACCTACCATGTATCTATCAATTTTTTTTTTAACCTGCTGCTTAAATGAAAAAAGGTCCAATGGCTCTTTTCCTTCAAGAAGACAATATTACATGCATACCCAATCCAAAAGTAAAAGGAAAATGTAAAGCCATGATCTTAGCCTTGTCCTGACATTGAGTCAGGATACGCGATGGGGCGTGAAACTTAACGAATCATTGTTCCGATGAGAATGGCAGGTAATCGTGACACAAAACACCGATACTTCAGAAGTGAAGGTCATGTTTAGCGCTGTAGACTCGTCGTCAAGTTATTACTACGTGTGAAAAACTGTTTTTGTTTATAGTAACATCGTTGCTGTTACTATAAACAAAAACAGTTTTTCACACGTAGTAGTAGTTTAGTTAATAAAAACGTGTATATAAAGATTAAAAATCGCCTTTTGGAATCACGGGTCTTATAACCTCAGTTGAGATTGGTCAGAGGCTTGCATTGGAAAAACAGATCCTGAATGATGGATTATTTTGATGTTTCGAATAAAAGAAATCGACAAGATCTAAAAAAACATTTAAATTTAACTTTTCTAACGTCTATCAAGTTTAAGCTTTTTCTATTAATATTTTTTATAAATGAAAAAAAGACTTCTAATTTATGTTACAGAACTATAGCTATCTCTGTACTAAAAAGCTGGAAAGCGTACCATTGGCGTTTCGCACCAAATTTTATAAACGTACGTACATATAAAGTTACACTAGGCCCCAAAGCAACACTGTATAGGACGCAATCGAGTAAGAGCTAAAATTAGAGAGAAGATATCTCTGTACTCTTGGTGTTTTGTGACGTGGTCAATTAAACGACTTTCCGTGAAGGGTTCATTGAGAATACGAATTGTTTTTGTCGTTTCAAGGTCTCGCGATCATTGTGGCTGTTCTTCATTCCCTTTGATGTTTTGGCAGCAAAAGCCGATAATGCTTGTTTTTTTCCGTAGACATGGCAGGTTTATACGAATTGGCTGAATGATGGGAAAAAGTGTAAAAACCCAACGAGCGAAAAGTTGATCTGTTTTTAACCCCCGACTCAAAAGAAGGGTCTTATAAGTTTGATGGTAATGTCTGTCTGTCTGTCTATCTATCCGTGTCATTGTAGCTCTCGAACGGATAATGATTTCCTTGCGATAGATGTTAACTATATTAGATGAGAATAAAAAGAGAAAAGGAAAAAGTTTCGGTGCTAAACGCTTAAAAGTTAGGGACTTTTCAAATGTCTAGTAGGTACTTTTTTATAAAAACATTTGTTGTTCCTGAAAATATACTAAAAAACAAGACGTGTTGTTCGATAACAACGTTTATTTTATCATTTCACGAGCTCTCAGACGTTCTTTAATCTGAGCTCTCATCCCCTGTCCGCAACAATCCCTTTGAAAATGTTTACTTTGAAATTTCCTTGGGAACGCAGTTGTAGCGCGAGATATTTATGCTTAGTACTTTAATCGCCCTTTGTGACATCCACAGGAAAAGAGAGTTCCTATTCTAGACCTGAAGCCACACGGCACAAATAAAATAATGAAGAAGTAGGTATTTGAATAATTAGTTTTTAAATTTATATTAGAAGTAAGGGCTCTTACAGACGAGCGACATTTTAGCCACCGGCGCCGACCTGTGTCGATGATAATCGGCGACGTTCGTTGACTGACGCAAACGGTCACGTGACGCATGTCAATCTGTCACAAACTGGCAAAAACTGCCGCGCTACCGTCGGCGGCAATCACCGATTATCGGCGATACAGGTCAGCGACAGTCGCCGACAGATGTCACGGGCTCACTCGTCAAAGATGCGGAATCTTTAGTGCAAAAAGGTAAATAACATGTTTATTTACATTTACCCCGCCTAACAACTACATGAATATTAACTATCTCCAACTTTAGCAACACGGGGCACGTAAATTAGTATTTAAATTAAATCATTTTACAAACAAAAAGGAAAATAAATTAAATTATTGTTTCGCCCATTTGTGATTTTAGCTTTGGAGCAACTTTGGAATAAATTACATTAACGCATATTCGGATTATTAATCAGCTGGTTTTGAAAGTTACCCCGTTCCAGCTGAATAGTTTTACCGCGATTATGCTTTTCAATTTTATAAATTTTATATCTATTTTTCGTGTATTTTTTACTTATTTGTTGTGAAAAACAACAAACTATTTATTGCATGTTTTAATTGTTTGTAGAGTAGAATAGGACCACTCCAAGTCTTTCCGTGGATGTCGTAGAAGGCGACTTAGGAATTACAAGCTGTATCTCCCACACGTCTGACCAGAGTGGAGAGTGTAGGCCAAATCCTCTGGCTGCTCTAGCCAAATTTATCTTTGGGCTTAGGTAGAACATAGAGGGTCGTCCTGCAGTGGAGACTATAGACCTGACGATGATGATGATGATTGTTTTTTTTTCACAACAAAGTATTAAATGATATAAGTACTAAAATGTGCTTAAGTGGCTGACACTGGTGTCAGGTTTTTCATGCTGCCTTAAGGCATCTGACACGGCATTAAGACTACATTACAATAAAACCAGCAGGGACCAACGTTTTAACGTAAATTTTGATGAAGTAAGGTGCTATTTAAGACATTTTCATGTCATTTGTGGTCACCCATTCAAATGCGAACCAGGCTTTTATTTATCAAAATGGTTTGTGTACTTTGGTCTTGAAGCCGGGTTTTGATTTTTAATAATTCTTATATTTTTGGTAAAAATATAACCGCATATTTGTAGTTCTAAATCAGCGATACCTTTTATTATAGAATTATAAATAATACAAGTAATGCCGACATTTATTTACGGTTAACACTTCGATCCTTTTTATTTTTTGCTCACTTCAAGTGCATCCACAGACACACTTACCTTTAAATGTCTGTGTCTGTGAGTGCACTGAATAACTCAGTACCTCGAAACGCTCGTATATTTCATTTCTGTAGCTAAGTATTGCGATAGATCCCGTCTGTGACGAAATCATTAGCAGTTAAGTATAAGAGTAGGCACAACATAATCTGTCTGGCAAATTATCAGAATAAAATCTTTCGCATTTACTACATGAACAATTTTAATTTATAAAACCTTCAAAACCTGGTAACACACATTTTTTACTTTCTCAGCATCACCTGTTGGTTGACCGGTAGAAAAGGCCTTAGACCTTAAGTCCGCCTTTTACATGTATTGTTATAAAGTTAAATAAATAAAATAAAAATCCGCTTCCAAATCTCAACTATGTATTTGGTTCTTAAACAAATGTTTGGTGCCATACAATACAACTCTATACAATTTTTTCTTACAAAGAAACGCGTTTAACGCGATATTAACAAACGTTAGCAACACCTGTCAAGAGCACTAAAAATGGAAACAAAAACCGTCTTATTCTAAAACGCAGACTAACTTTAGGACATTTAAACCATTATTCACCCAAATGAAGTTGACAGTGACGAAATTGAAGGTGACGTATTTCGTGAGGCCTTTTTGTTTTGGCGGATAATGGTAATAAATATAAGGGCCAAATCACACAGGTTGAGCTAGCCCCAAAGTAAGTTCGAGACTTGTGTTATGGGAAACTAACTCATCGATACTTTATTTTATAACAAATATATATATAGATAAACTTCCAAGACCCAGGACAATTTGAATTTAATAAACTTTGAGTGATTAACAAAACCATTTAATTATTTAGTATTATCGTGACATTTTTAGATGACAACAAGTCGAACTTTTTTAAACCTCAAAACAAACAGTTCCTATAGGATTTGTATGTAGTACAAAAGTGTGACGTCATATGCTTTTTTGAAGTCAAATAGCGCTCTTAATAGTACTTAATACTTATCAGTTTTTCTGCAAATCTAAAATGATGTTGAAAATATGATCAATGAAAAGTGACACAAAGTGACGTTTTATCTTATGGTCTGAACCGAATAATTACTCAGTCCTATTTTACCTTATTTATTTCTACTGTGTATAATCAAAGAGTTTTTTCTAATTTTGGAGAATTTCGTTTTTTATCTTTATAACTGTATTGATAAAATCGTTATTTTGTTTATGTTATTACAGACTACTTTAAGTATTTAAGATACCTATTCAACCCACTCACATATTTTTTCTTATAATCTCTGAATGCGGAACGAAAAACGATATGTTTGAAAGAGAAAACTCTTAAGATTCAGAAATTTATTAATAATTTTAGACCTCACATATAAGTTGATCTATCATCTGATCCGAGTTTGTATGGAAATCAAAATATATTTTTCATATTTCGCTATATGTTCTTTAAGGAGAGTTTTCATTATCACGGACTGAATTTACCCTTAAAATAGTTTTAATATTTTTTTGACGTTTTACAACGTGGAAGGGCCTTACCAGAAATAAATGGGACCACGGACTATACTAGATCACTATAGTATAATGAAATTGAAATAACAGTCAAGAATTTTAAAATAAATCGGCATTTCCATAATAAAGTTTGTAGCCACCCGGGCAATTTGTATGGGAATGTATATTTTTTGACTGTTATTTTATTATCATTATACTATAGTGATCAAGTATAGCCCGTGTTCTGATCACCTATAACTGTCCGATAAGTAAGATGATCCGTGCTTCGGAGGGCACGTTAAGCCGTCGGTCCCGGTCACTGTCTTTGACATTGGTCGTTACCTAAAACCATGTCAGAGGCCTTTAAGGCGGTTTAAAAACTCTGACATTAGTGTTAGTCACTAACACACACGATAAGAAGAAGATAGCCCGTGTTTCTATTTATTACGGGTTTGTCCCTTAAACGTTATGTAATCTAAATATATTCCAGAATTAATAAGTAAAATTAAATTCCTCATCTCAATCTAATCATAAAATTATAAAATCCTATGCAAGTCGATACCAATATGGAATTATATCTAATATCTAATCGATATCCCCATTAATTTTTATTAAGTACGCTTTCATTATACTTACATTTTCCAATGGCCAAATGACCAAAACCACTTAGGTGCTTAGGAAAAACGGTTTAATCTTGTTTTTATACAATCACGAAATTAAATAGAAATTGCTGATAAGGTTCCCATTTTGTACATTTAAAACGAATATATTTTTATTGTATTTGAAAATTAACGAAAATATGGGGTATTTACGCTCTTATCTCTTCGGAGTTCGGGGTACGCTTTCGGATGTAGGGTTCCGACGCTCAGACTAGGAACCCCTAAATATTATTTTAAATACACAAATAAACAACTATGCAAAGTTTAATTTATTTTTTGTTTGTGTAATTCAAATATATTTAAAACATGAAGTGAGTCTAATGTGGTATGTTTTGTATAAAGTATTTATTTAAACTAATTTTTTTTTTTGGTAATTGTGTTTTTAAATCTTTTGGTAATTGATTTATAAGATCTGGTACCATATACTGCAATGTCCTTTTTTTCGTGTAGGTTATTATATTTCGGAAGTATACACGCTGACTTTTCATTGGTTTTGGAAAAAAAATGTCGTATTGTAAATAAATTCCTCTATCCATATACGTAATCCAAATTTCTGTATGTCATAAGATAAAAAAGTTGCGTAAATTATTTCCGATCGAGACCACGTAGTTATACGTCGGCCAAGCAACTGCGTAATGTCGATGACCCCGGCCGGCCGGCGGGCGATGTATGGCGGCGGTACTAATAATTGATCTCACAATTTTACTTTCGAGTTTTAGACAACATTTTTTGTTTCTGAATTTTTATTTTGACTAGCTAATTAGGTCTTACTAACGATGCCTATGAAGTGGCCTTCGGCTTCAAAACCAATGAAAAATCACCGTGTATAAGGATAATCTACGTGTAGTTATTTTCATTAGTCAGTTGTCCGTCCTCGACTAAGTAAAAATATATTAGCAACGATTTAATAAATGTTAGTACCAACTACAAAAATATTATATTGATTGAGGAGTTGTGAAGACAACTTTTCGATTCAGTGATCTGTTTTCGAAATATTAAACCATTTCTTGATCGAGTTAAGTGACTCGGCTTTTCACCCATTTCCTCGATCGCCTTTTACACAACATTCTAAGTATTTTTTCCTAGACAAGAATTGAAAATACTAAATAATTATGAGAAAATACTAAATTAATATACATAACCTAAATGTTTCTAAATACTAGCAAACCAGAACATCCGACATTACGTTATGAGAACTCAAAATATCGCAAAAACCAGCTGCATTTGCCGCATAAATAAAACGCATTCTCCTAATTACTATGCGGCGCGGTTCACCCGCTGCAAAATAACTGTGCCCAGTGGGCCGAGTGCAGATGCAAGTGGAAAAAATAAAAAAAATCTCAATACGTCCCAGTCTAGTGAGCAGTAACGGGTTAAATGCGAGAGGGTGTAATGTGTAATTGTTGCTCGCTTCACACTTGGGTTGGAATAAATAGGGTGTGTAGTATATGACATAATAACAAATCATCTCTATCATAATAATGTATAATAAATATATAGGTTAGGTATTGCTCGCTTCACACTTGGATTGGAATAAATAGGGTGTGTAGTATATGACATAATAACAAATCTTCTATATATCATAATAATAAATAATAAATAAATAAATATATAGGGACAAATTACACTAATTGAGCTAGCCCCAAAGTAAGTTCAAGACTTGTTTTATGGGATACTAACTCAACGATACCATATTTTATATCAAATACGTATATAGATAAACATACAAGACCCAGGATAATTTGAAAAAGGCCTTTTTCCAACTTGCCCTGACCGGGGATCGAACCCGGGACCTCTGGGTGGCGGACCAGCATGGTGACTTCCACGTCACGAAGGTCGTCTATTTATCATAGAACCTAATGTTGTAGGATAGCGATAAATTTGACACGCACATAATACGTTACGGTCTAATAAATAAAGGTTTGGTGAAAACCTTTATGTCGCTTGCTTTAATAAGGTATGATGGAATTTTGGTAATAAAATAAAATACGACATTTACATGTCTTCTTTGTATGAATATAGTTTTGTTTTATATAAAGATCAATAAATTTACAGTATCATTGATATAATTTCATATGCCTATGTGGCATAATGAGCATTTTATATACATATTTACTTACAATAATAAATATTAATTTGCTCTAATAATTACAATATAGGTTAAAAAAAAACAATATTTGATTGTTCTTACCAATATGGTTTTTTGGTTTGTCATTTATATATTAACAATCAATACATATAATAAAATAGTTAAAAAATGTGTTTGTACATTGAATATAATTCCAAAAAAATTTGAAAATGAAATACCTGGTGCAGAACTATATTGAAAATTAAATAATTGAAGCGTTACTGCAAGTGAAATTATGTTATTTGTTATTATGTCGTATATAACATACCCCTTTAAAAAGCATTTGTTGCACTAGGTTTTTTCGCTTTTAGTCCTATTATTCGCCTCCTTGGACATCCACAGTAAGAAAAACAAGTAATAATTTAAAAAAAAAACAAGCTTATAAAAAAAGTGACGACAACTTATGACGGTGATTATGATAATAAATATCCTTTGATAAAAAAGATATATTTAAATTTAATTTAATTGAATGACTTAAAAAGTTTAATATTCCTGAAGGCAAATCAAACGAACCCAAACTCGACGGGATTGCGTCTTTTCATTTCAGAATTCCTATGGCCTCCTTCCGGCTCCGTCATCATATCAGCTCCATGTCATTGCATTGTCACGCAATATACACGTATGTGTGCAAAATTTCAGCTCAATCGAAAACCGTGAAATGGGTCAAATTTAACTTATAAGATTTGATCACAGACAGTCGGACAGACAAACAACAGGTGAAACTAAATAAAAGCTTCTATAATGTAAAAATGGTTCTATTTTAGACTAAAATACCACACAGTATGTCTAGCACTAAGTAATCAAGGACAGTAAACTGCCTGTTTCACTCACCTTGCATTTATTTGCATAGATAAACTGCATTACGTTAATGAATTTAACTGAAGCGGATTTAATCGCCGTAAATGGTATTAATTGTATTTTATTATTATTCGATTATGATTATTTATTTTGTGTGATTTATTGTTTTGCAAATAAGTCAATAAGGCGACACAGTTTCATGCTTTTATGTATTTAATGAGGCAGTTTAAAATTGAGTGTGTAGAAGGTAAAATATTTTATATTTCATGCATGTATGTATTCTATGAGGCAGTTTAAAACTAAGTGTGTAGAAGGTAAAATATTTTATATTTCATGCATGTATGTATTCTATGAGGCAGTTTAAAACTAAGTGTGTAGAAGGTAAAATATTTTATATTTCATGCATGTATGTATTCTATGAGGCAGTTTAAAACTGAGTGTGTAGAAGGTAAAATATTTTATATTTCATGCATGTATGTATTCTATGAGGCAGTTTAAAACTGAGTGTGTAGAAGGTAAAATATTTTTCACATTCCGACAGATGATGTGGGGAAAGTACATTTTTGTATCATAGCTTGAATTGATCTTTTAAAAGTCTTTACATTTTTTGCTATAGGCTCCATAATATAGTACCTGGGCGACCGAGCTCTGCTCGGTTACATCTCGAACATCAAAAATACGCGTTTTCAATTCAATTCAATTCAATTCATTTATTGCATTCATATTATACATCAGTTCTTAGTCTTACTAATATTACCACTGTTCTTAAGTACAACATGAACCCTGTTGGGTATTGCAAAAATAAAATGGAACGGCAAGCGGGTGTTCTAGTCCAAGAAAAAATATATTATATGAAATTAAAAAATACTATTCAATATTAATTATTATTTGCATCATAAACAGAGGCTTTTTATATCATATTGTTATTATTTTATTCCATGCAATTTTATTTATCATGCACTTTTTGTCATTAATTTGATTTTATTACGTCAATTTTATAAAATTAATTTTATTTTAGAAAGTTAATGTCAAGATTCTGTCTACAAGTAATTTATTTTTATAATTATGTTTAGAGGTTTTGTATTGTCAGTTGGGTATTTCTTTATCGTTTAAAAACTCGTCTACCGTATAATAGGACTTTTCTGTAAGTATCTGTTTTAATCTTTTTACAAATAAAGAATCCTTTTTCTCAGCCCTTAGGCTGTCAGGTAAGGCGTTATATATTTTAGTAGTCATTGCTAATGGTCCAGATTTAAAGATTTCCATTTTTGAAGAAGGTAATATTAATTGATTTTTTTTCCTTAGTGGATAACGTCGCGGTAATTCTTCTTTCTTTGTATAAAACTGGGGATATTTGCGTACAAACTTGCAGGCCTCCAAAATATAAATCGAAGGTACAGTTAATATTTCGAGGTTCCTAAAATATGGCTTGCAGCTCTCTCTACTTTTAATATTAGTTATTATTCTTATACATTTCTTTTGTAGGAGGAGTAGTCTATCTTAGTTTTCCCAAACATAAGACTTAACTAGATCGATTGTTTACCCGCGAAAACCCCCATATACCAATTTTCAGCGAAATCGTTAGAGCCGTTTTCAAGATCACAGAAATATATAAATATATATACAAGAATTGCTCGTTTAAGGTATAAGATATAGGGCTATTTTTAATTAAGGATTTATATTTGAAAGGCAGTCCTGAGTACATTCTGAAGAATATTTATTATACCCCATGAACATGTTATTGAAATACGATAATTTTTCAAAACTAAAAACCGACTTTACCTCCAAACTACTCAATCGATTTTGATAAAATTTCTATCGGACCACTTTACAAGTATATCCAGTCAAACAAAAAAAGAACTTTCCAAACCAGTTAAGGCGTCTTCGTATAATCGGTGAACTCTCATAAAAAATATCGCGAGAGATCCTCCTCCTTTTTATCTCCTGTTAAGTCGGTAAAAAAATAAATACTTTTCATAATCGAAGCTATATTCGATCTTATTACTTTATCGGACTGCCTCCGTGGTGTAGTGGTTAGAGCGTTCGGCTCATACCCGGAGGTCGCGGGTTCGATTCCCGGCGGGGGCAACGACTTTGTGTTGTTGTCCTAGTTTGGTTAGGACATTGTAGGCTGATCACCTGACTGTCTGATAAGTAAGATGATCCGTGCTTCGGAGGGCACGTTAAGGCGTCGGTCCCGGTCACTGTCTTTGACATTGGTCGTTACCTAAAACCAAGTCAGAGGCCTTTAAGGCGGTTTAAAAAAAACTCTGACACTAGTGTTAGTCACTAACACACACGATAAGAAGAAGAAGATTACTTTATCAAATTTATTAGAGAAAGTTGACTGTACTTTTAAAAATATTTATTGGCAAAGGAGTTATGCAAGCAGAGATCAAAATGCATGAAGGAATTAGTGTTCTTATTATCAGTCAGGTACGTACGTACGAGGTCACATGGATCCGTTTGGGAAAAACGTGTCGTATGCAAGCAGGGCATAGATAATAAAGGTACAACATACGAGTACTACCACTTAAACATAGCGTAATGTGACCAGAAATTTAACGTTTTTGAGAAGCAGGATCTGGTATCTGCCTTACTAGTGTAGAATATAATTAGTTTAAGATTTCTGGCCTTGAATATAGGACTATTTCTTCCTGTGGATGTCGCTAGGGTTGGGTTGGAACTTAACTGTCAACATTGAATGAAATTTTCGCATGATGCTATCCTTTTCTGTCGCTTAGTTCCGTCATTTGCTAAAGCAAGAAGAACGCAGGAACGCCACGAAATCGGCCATACTGTTTCGTTCCAACGCTCTCTGTGTACTGTTTCGTGCTGGCAAATGAGTTCCTTGTGGTGATGTGCCGTTCCCGGATATTTTGTAAACTTTGGCCAATATTCCCGTAAACATTCCCAGCAACGTTCCTAGTAATGGAAACTTAGGGGAAAATATTTACGGAAATATTGGGAATATTCCCGTAAACTTGGAATATTCCCAGCGGCATCACTAGTCCCTACCCTAAAGTTCTAAGCATAAACTCGTTCCTTTCCAGGAATGGTCGACTTCGGGCAACGTTCAGTGTAAAACTTTCTGCACAAATGCATTCTCAAGAAAATTTGACGTCAAAGTGGACGTCAAGTATGTGGTTGGTCGTAAAAGGTGATCTTATTATCTCAGTTACGAGGTCATATGGATCCGTTTCGAAAAAACGTGTCATACCTACCTGTTCCTCCGTGCAGGATGTGAGGTAGGATCTGGTATCTACCTCACGTGTATAGAATATTATTTATTTTTGTATTATATAAGGTCTAACGTAATATACTGAAGCTATATGATTTTAGAGTTTCACGGTCACAATTACTGTTATTAGTATTAAGCTACTTTAAGGGTGAATTCAGTCCGTTATAGGGAACAACTTTTCCCTAGGAACATATTTTATGTCGAAATATGATACATTTTTTTTTCTTTCCATTCAAACTCGGATCAACTGATCGGTCAACTTGTATGGGAGGCCAAAAATTACTTTTCATATTTTGATTTATGTTCCCTGGGGAAAGTTGTTCAGTATCATGGTCTGAATTCATTCTTTTTACAGTTTCAGTATATTTTGTTAGACCTTATATATTTCTATAGGTGGTTGCAGAATTATAGTCACACGTTTATGTATAGTTTTATTAAAATTTGTGGTCGATTTGCATAATCCATGTTACATTTGCATTCGTAATCGTTTGATGCCAATATTTATTTATATTGTTTAATTTAACTCTGTTACAATTCATGTAAATGGCGGATTAAAGGCCTGTGGCCTTTTCTATCATTCAAACAACATGTGATGCTGATAAAGCAAACTTTTTTTTATGTACCTAAAGATGGAAATCGAAAATTAGAACTAGAGACGGTCTATCAAGCTGCTAGACCATCGCAATATATGTTTGATATCAGGACCATTCCCTTGATCAACGTTTACTATCGGAGGGAGAGAACAACCCTTACTTCTGGTAAAAATGGTGGAAAAAACAAGTACCTTTAGTTTAGGTTGATCTTGGCTCCCAAAACCAGCATTAAATATATTACGGTAGTTATGGGGATAACGTAAAAAAAAGAATATTTATGACATAAATATATGAACATTGAACAAATGTACAAACATGTGACAAAAATACTTATCTGTATGATACTTAAACTATGATTGGCTTTTGAGAACATCATCACTTATCTGCTTATATGTCACTCCATATACTTTCATTTCAAGTGTGCATATCAGCAACAAGAGGTGTCATGCAAATTGCATCGTAAAGTACATAAATAAAACAGTGCATGAAACCAAAAACCAATATGTAACTATAAAATTTTGTACAATATGCTACAACTTGGTCTAAACATAATACATCAATACTTATTTAGGTGTTTTATAAAATTTAAGTGAATAAATAAAAAAAATAGGGGAAATCTATGTACCTATAATGGTTAGCAAATTGGTTATTTTCACCTAAACAATTTATTTCAAATGAGGGCGTCGCTTCTGCTTGTATTTTAAACAAATACGGTATAATTTACTCCATGAAGTTTGTATATAATAATTCCAGAAAAAAACAAACTATGCCTAGTATTAATAAAATACGCAAGTTTCGTAAGGTACCTATTTAAATTAAGAGTGCAACGTCTGTCTCTATAAACATAGTTCTTCTCGAATGTAGTTTTTCAAATTTGTTTATACACTCGGTTGGAAAAGAGATTAAAAATAGTTTCAGATTTAAAAGCTGTATCGCCTTTCATTTACTACTTGTATTCTAAGTAGTTAAGTACTTTTCTTTCCTCGCCTAGCATGTAAGAACCATATCCTACTAATATTAGAAACACGAAAGTTTGTAAGTATGGATGGATGTTTGTTACTCTTTCACGTAAAAACTACTGAATGGATATTAATAAAACTTTACAGTAATATAGCTTGTACATCTGAATAACACATAGGCTACAATTTATACAATTTATAAAGATATTGTGTGATCCTGCGCAGACGAAGTCGCAGGCACCAGCTAGTTACGAAATATATTTAAAAAGTACTTTTTTTCCTTACATAGCATTTACGAACCATAATTACGCAATATATTTAAAAATAACAACTAGCATGCACATAAAAATTACCTACAAGGCTTTAAAACCACACGTGAATGCAAGTGGCAGTTTAGATAAATTTAAGAAGAGGTCAAGGCAAACTTAGTGAAGCAATGAACTGGTTGGACTTAGAGCGACCACAGACACTAGTGATGTGCCGCAGGAAATATTCCAAAGGATGTATGTTCTACTTTGGACTATCAATGTTGTAGTGTCAATGTCGCAAAATGTGTACAGCGGCCTATAATTAATGTACGCAAGCATAGCATTATAACTGGGAATAACATTTGATAGAAACATATTTTTCTATATGAAATGTACAAAAACCTTACGTTTTTTGCAATAAGGTTTTTTTATATTTTCCTTCAACCAGACTGTTTTTTAGAACGCCTCAATGAGATGTCAATAACTATCGAAAATCTGCTTTTATTATGTCACTGTCAATGTCAACGAGACGTCAATGTCAACTCAATGGCGTACAACCGCAGTCGGCATAACGACCACTGTATCGACTTATGGCTTTCATTGATCGTTAGCCCTCGTACGGGGAGTCCCCGCAAGCAGTATATCGCCTTAGTTATCGACCAATGAAAATGAGCCTTTGTTTCTTTTATAGAAAAGTTATGAGACCAAAAACTAGTTTGATTTTGGGAATTTTTTTTCAGCGTAAATGACTGAATTCTTGCCATTATAGAATACAAATGATAGATAGATGCAAGTTAAATATCTTTACTAACTACGTTGTAAAAGTAATTATAAACTGTTTCACAAGCTAAGTCATAAAGACTGAAAAGCGGCTACAATATAATCAGAGCAGATTTAAGAAGTATGCAGGTGAAGTGAAGTTTAACTTTGACTATGAACAACACTTAGCAAGTTATCGCATAACTTACTAGACCCCTGGATTTTCCCCGTCTTAAAATATTGCAAGAGGGATTCAGTGATTATTGGAAATTATTTTGCAGTTTAAGTAATACTAATACTGTAAAGAAATAAGGAATCCGCACTAATTGGCCGAGCGAGCGAAGCGATCGAGGGCTGCAATTTAAGTTGAGTCGGAAAAACATTGTATGTATGTTTGTATGTAATGTACCTATATGTATGATCCGGGATTACTCTCGAACAATCAAATTTTTTATGGATATAAATTTGATTCAGGTTTTGATTTATTGAAATATGAAATTATTATTTTTTACTCTTGCAGCTCAGAATAGAAGAAGAAAGAAGATTGGAAAATATTTTATTTTATATCTAACCGCGCAATGAATGAATAATATATTACTGTTTCAATGGAAAAAATATGTAAATTTACACAAGTACTCGTGTTTTAAACCCCTAATTAATTTAACCTTTTTTTAATTTCACTCAGGCTAAATACCTATAAGGTTGATATTGTTTATTTCCAACTGTTTATTAACACTGCATAAAGTTCTTTTTCTTTAATTTTTTATTTATTTACAAGTATGCTCTGTATGTGTATTTTATTACTTTGCAAATGCTTTCATTATAAGTGTTAATCTGTTTTTGTTATTTATAAATAATTAAAAAATTAAATTTAAATTTTTAAGATTAAAATTGAAAACCTTTTGTGTAAAATATTCTAGACAAAGAACATATCCTAGTATAAAAACGTTAGTAAAAAAATAATGTATAAATTTATATCGTAGGATCTTAAATGGTTAAAAATGGTATATGTGCATAGCAAGCCTAAACTGCAATAGAAGTTAACAACACTTTGCTACACGGTACGGTTCAGGTAGCTACTTGTATTGTCAGGTAGTGATGGGCAAAAGTTACGGTATGAAGGACGGTAAATCCGGTGCTCAGCATACCTAATTACATGGCAAGGGAATTGACAAATGTAATAATGCTGTCATACTAAATACGCGAAAACATTTATTAAAACACTAGCCGAAGCCCGCGACTTCGTTCGCGTGGACTTTATGCCTCTAGAAAATGCTCATCAGGCTGAACAACTTTTACTAAGGCGGCATTTTTATATCTCTTATAGTTTAGCAGGACCATTATGGTTCTGCATCAGGCGTTCCATTTTCCAAAATCATTTGTACCCTATATGTTGCCCAGGCTTAATAGCTATATAACAAAAAAAGTTTCATTCGAATCCATCCAGTATTTCCGGAGATTAGCGTGTACAAACAGACAAACAGACAAACAGACATACAGACAAACAGACAAACAGACAAACAGACAGACATTTTTTTTTAAATTCTTACTCTATTACTACGTCTCCGTCGCCCCCAATATTTTTTTGGAAATATATTTAATGTACAGACACACTTTTTTTACTGTTTTATTATATGTATAGATATAGATAGATGTATAGATTTATTATATGTATAGATATAGATGTACAGACACACTTTTTTTACTGTTTTATTATATGTATAGATATAGATTACGCTAAGCGTGGCCTTTGGACCTTACGGCCCTGGGCTCTGTCTACACCGCCAGGGATATAGACGTGGAAATGTATGTATTTATTTATGTTATGTCGGTTTATTAATTATACTAGTAGAATGCACCGAACTATGAACTCGCGAACCCCATATGTTGGCAACCCCTTGATCGATTTGGCCAACGTTCGAATTTCAAAATTCTATTGGCTACTTCTAAATGCCTACCGTATTCCATGCTCATTACGCTCCAATTAAAACTAACTACTACTTACTATTACATACAGAACGGAAACTCGCACCGTCCCCGCAACCCTTCCCCCGTTATTGTGAGGTGTAAGTGGCAGTAAAACAGGGTTATTGGTAGTCGCAAATTGACATTACGCGAGTCACTTAGGATTATTGAATTATAATGGTGAGAAACTGCGCACATTATCATTGTTTATCCACGGAAAACAATAAATAACGAAAATTTTATAGATTTCCGAGTGATAAAAACAGGTAAGCAAAGCAACAAATTCTGTGGTGGCGACCCTGATTGTTTAACTCACACATTTGACGTGTGCACGGACGGATTGTTTCGTTTGTAGTAGTAGTACTAGGTATCGTACGACACTTTCGTTCTATTTCTATGTTAAATTAAATTAGACTTTATCATCATACTTTAGTGCTCAATGTTGCTTGACACTGAAATAATTCAATTCAATTCAAATTATTTATTGCATTTCATAATGTACATCAGTTCTAACACGAAACAAAACGCGGATACGCAGTAACCTCCATCTTGCGTTGCGTACCACTTTTGGAGTAAGCCTCTAAGCCCAGGGCCGCTAAATCCAAAGGCCACTTTAAGCGTGATGATCGGCGAGAGAAGAATAAAGAAATCAAAAATGTTCAATATTACTTGTAATATTAAATTGAAATATATATCTACGCGCATCTTTTTATTATTTTTGTACAACAGGATTAAAACTAGTGCATCTTGAATTATATTACATTATAAATTAATTATGACTGTATTTTGCTTGTGTATCTACCTATATTATTTTATTATACGTAAATAAATTAAATTGCGCTTTTTGCAATGCAGATAACTAACTATTATATGCTAATGGTGAGATCAGTAGAGAACAAATTTAAATAAAAGTTCTTTAATAAAATAATTGCTATCAAATGCCTTTCTAATAACGGCCAATAATATCATAAATACAAGACGCGGAATAATTTTTGTAACTATAATTATAAAAATATGATAGAACTCACCTTGATCTATTAAAAACTACTATTACTTGTCAATATTCACACACTTGCAACACCTCACATTTATAAACACAACCGGCCAGTATTTGAGTTTCAGTAATTGGCAATATAATTTAAATAATTAAAAATATAAAAAAGTTTTAATTTTGAAGACCGGCGTTCCTTTTTCGAATCGCGCGCGGTCGCGAACACTGCATGTGGTTTGCGCGGTAAATGACCATAGCGCGGTGTATCACCTGCTAGAGATACCAGTGAGATACGGACGCATCTAATTTCAATACTAAAAAAGTTAACAACTGTCCGTGTGTTTGTGGAATTCTTAATTTAAATTTTCTTTTATTATATTTTACTGTGATTGTAAAGTATTTGCCTTGTCGTAAAAATGTTTGTAATAAAGATAGTATTTAAAAAATAGGTAGTAAAATAGTTTCTTATCCAGTCTTTGCACATTATAATTAGCTTGCTAAGTACATACATTGTTCTCATTCATTGTTTTATATTTACATACAAATATTTCTTAGGCTTTTGAAATAAAGATGGATATTATTCCCTGAAACTGAAAATAATAAATTATTTAAAGCATTCAATGAGATTAATTCATTCATTTACCTTTTGTGCTCTTTTGTTTCGTCACTATAATCATTAATGAATTCCACTTAATAAATAATAAAGATTCATTATTTTATATCTTGTCATGTGGAAATATGTTAAAAAATCATAACATAATATCATAAATAATGAATACCTATTATAATGATATATGAAGCAAAACATGCAATTATAGCTTATTTCTGAAATGGAATCACTTAAAAACTTTATTTTTAAAATGTTTTTTTTTACTAACTTACTTACCACTCAGAACTCAGATACTGTACGTACATCAAACATACCCACTTTTTGCGTCAGGGGTTAAATAAAACGTTCCGTTTAATCTGTCTGCATGCAGTCCAATCCAAACTCTTTCGCAATGGTCCTAAGCCCGAGCAAAGCCGGCCGGCCGCATATGTCGCCATCGTGACGTGACGACCTTGCGCAGGCGACGACGAATTTGGCGAGCTCGTGTGTTTGCGCCCGGTTTGCTTATTACAAGTAGCGGTTTTCCGAAAACGTCATTTGTTTTGGTCACGTGACACGGTGTACTAAAAATTTTAATCAAATTATAAAAATGATCTTGTATATTATATAAATCGGTTGCCTGGAAGAGATTGCAGTTACGACAAGGCCGCCTTTTGATAGGTATCTGTTTTATGTATCTTTTACTCTGTAACTCTATGTTTTGGTGCAATAATATTAGGTAAAACATTGGTGTATATTCGTAATTTAAAATATTGTTTTTTTATTTACGCAGTCTTGAATTAGTGACCAGAAGTGGCATGAAAGTGGATTTGGTTGCTTCGAGCTTTGAAAGATACGTTAATTCGTTGTTCTCGGCTGTCATGATTACATGGTGCTCGTCAGGCGGTCAGCTCGTCAGGCAGCTTGATAAATCTGGCATCAGAATTAGCATGATTAACAGCATTTATTTTTGTAAATGAAACTATCTACCAGTATTTATTTACTTAGAGTTAAATTAATATTTTTGACAATCGAATAAAACTTATCCAATTATGTACAAGTGTCGTTGTTGTAGTTTCACAAATAGAAGTAAATTTTATACTTATAAGAAAAAATATTAAAATATTTTCCGACTGTTTAAAATAAAATAGATTATTTGTATTTAAAGTTCAAATCTTTATTTGCTTACAGTTACTTTGATAAATGTCTACTAATGATAACACTTAAATTAATCGATTGCAAAATCTCAGATTATCTAATATGTTAATCTCTTAATTCCTTTATATCATTGGATATATTCAAACTTTCACTGATAAAGAACAAGTTTTGAATGCTTGAACTATATTTTTATGATTGACAGTCTTCTAGATATTTAAATAACATTTAAATATTTAATATAAAATAAAAATAAAATAATTAACAAAACATATACACGTAAATATATATAATTAAAATAATAAATTCAAAATAATAAGAAATTAAACTAAAAAGAACAGATATAGTCCGTTTCACTTATGTATGTTTTTTTGTAAACCATATTTATTCGACAATTCTTATTATATCAGTCTAATATTTGAAATAATAAATATAAATAAGTGAGGGTTAATTTCATTTATTTATACGCAATATTAAATTTAGTTTAGAAACAGTATTATAATCTTTAATAGTTAGACATAGTTATATAAATAAATATACTTATATGCATTACATTAGACCAGGACAGTAATATGAAAATTCATTCCTGGCCGGTGCTAAAAACAAGAAGGAAGTGTATTTAGAATAACGATACAGTGATATTGACGTTTCATATCACAGTTCTGTTTTTTTTTTTAGGACAATGATATCTAATAATAATAAAATTATGTTAAACTAAAAGCTATTCTATAAATTAAAACTATTACTATATAAAAAATCGTTCCCAGATCGCCACCGTCAACAGGCAGAGTCCCCAAGTGGCTGGCGGCATTTCCGCGTTGTGTTGCAAGGCTAAGCCTTTGGCCGAAATGCGCACCAGCTCTTGGGTCCCCAGAGACGTCGATCAAACGTGTGGAGACCCCTCTAAATAGTTGACGGGCTTCCACACCCCAGGGCCCTAGGGTCTCCACGGCGAAGGGCACAAATATATAAGGCTCGCCTAGACCCGCGTATTTGCGCTTTTTATTCGCTTCTGCTCCCGCTGCGCCGCGCCCGCTTCGCTTGGAGGTGGGATGGAGCCACAGTGTCTACACAGGTGGCATCCCAAACCAAAGACCGCCCGTTTTTCCACGGAATGAGCGTCATCCCGTCTGGCCTCTTGCCATCGTCTCGGGAAATACCAGCAGGCTCTAGAACCGCTGGTACACCGGCGCTAGCAAGAGCCCGACGGATGACGTCATTCAAAGCAGCGTGGCGCGGGATGCGGCCAGCACTGCGGCGGCAAGCCAGGCCATGGTGTCCTAGGTGATCGACGTCTCCCCCGCAACGGCAGCGATGGGGCTCATTTGTCCTGGCCCCTAAACGGAGACTCACCGCTAAACTGAACGTGTTTTTACATTTAGCAAAGACATTTAATTCCATCACTTGTCATACAGCCAACTGCTACCACATTGTAAGAAATGCACTCTTCGAGCATATATGTGGATATGACAACGATATGAGTGTTGTTACAGAAAGTGAATCCCCGGTGAACGGCAAACGGGTAAGAACAGGTAAATTGTAAAGAAATAAACGCTTGGTTTCCTGTTCGACCCCATTCCACAAAACTGGTCTAGTTTCGCCCTGACTCATCGGGATCTTTCCTCTAAAAACCCTATGCATAATAGATTTTATAGTTTTTAGCGTTTTGCGTGTGTTATTCTTACTAAATTTATTAAGAACTAGCTGAAACCCGCGACTTCGTTCGCGTGGACTTTATGTCTCTGGAAAATGCTCATCAGGCTGAACAACTTTTACTAAGGCGACTTTTTTATATCTCATATAGTTTAGCTGGACCATTATGGTTCTGCATCAGGCAATTCATTTACCAAAATAATTTATACCCTATATGTTGCCCAGGCTTAATAGCTATATAACAAAAAAAGTTTCATTCGAATCCTTCCAGTATTTCCGGAGATTAGCGTGTACAAACAGACAAACAGACAGAATTTTTTTTTTTAATTCTTACTCTATTACTATGTCTCCATAGCCTCCAATATTTTTTTTGGAAATATATTTAATGTACAGACACTTTTTTTACTGTTTTATTATATGTATAGATATAGATATAGATATAGATGCAATATGAACTCCTAATTATATTTCTAAATAGAGCGCAAAATTTTAGTTATTCACTTTATTTATTGTGATTCTTATGTTTTTATTACATTAGGTATGTATATAAATATAAATATAAATATCTAATAAGCAATTTTAGACTTCAGTATCATGTTCGGAGTAAAGTTGAGTTTTGTTTCTTTGCACGCGTTTTTCGGTTTCAAGTCATTATTTAAATATTATAATTTACTGTAATTCACGCATTTTCCATTACGTACGTTCCAACGTACTTTTTTGTAATTATAAAAACAAATTGGAATATTTTGCACACTTTTTTAGATTAATTGTGTACGTACTAAGTACTTCCTACGTAAAATATTGATCCAGCTTCGTATTTTTTTTTTGTTTTACCTGCATCTAAAATCATAAACCTAAGTAGGTACTTACTTTTTTTTGCTTAAGGAATATCCTGAACACAAGGAAAATAATATTTACATTATCAAGACTTGTCAAAAACCCAACCAGCATTTTATGAAGTAAAGACTGGTAAGATAATTATGTCTGAGACATGTAGTTTCATTTATTTTTTGCCGCAGGGTATGTTATATATGATGGGGCTTTATGGAGGTTATTAAACCACTTTTTTGTTCACTCTTTACGGATGTTTTGAAGAAAATACTAAATGTAAGTACCAATAAACTCCGCAATCAGTAATAAAGGACAAATACTACTTGTTGGTTTTTTAACTCATTAAACCTTAAGACTGTTTGTTTGTTTTCTACAAGTATCGTCATAAACAGTTACGTTGCCGTGCTAGAGCAATAAAACAACAATAAAGATATGACAAGCCATACGGTTGAAGAAAATGAGCAAATATATTGTATTCTAGATAAATGTGTCGTAAGGAATACCTACTTTTGCTGTTATTTCGTATATGCACAGCCATTTTGAAAGATAAACGTCTACGCCGAAGGATGCCTAGTGTACAATTGTGAAACACGTATTTTAACTCTATACTCTAATTACGTATTGTAACTACGAGTGTATTTTTATTACTATTATCTTTTATACTATGAGTATAAAAAATTTGTAATTAAGTACCTATTATTATATTTTTTACAACCTACCACTAGTTTTTTCTCTTTTTATCCCGAAGGTTGACTGCCTTTTGTACCATGTTGTTTTGGTAAATGAAGATTATGTATTGTGTAAATATTTAATTTTATTACTTACAAACTAATAGTGGCAAGGAATAAGATGAATCATGTATTTTTTAATAATATATATATATATATTTTTTGTAAATTTTATTGTTTAATTTTATATTATTATTTAATTATTTATTAAAATATACACTTTATATTTGTTTATATTTATCATCATCACAGGTCTTTTCGTCTCCACTGCAGGAGTATGACCCTCTTTGTACTACCAGAGCCATACTTGGCCAGAGCAGCCAGAGGACTTGGCCAACACTCTCCATGCTGGTCAGACGGGTTGGAGAGGTCTCACTGATGTTAATAAGCTTTGTTTAGCTTGTATTTCCTAAGTTGCCTTCTACGACATCCACGTGAGGACTTGGAGTGGCCCTATTCTACTTTGCTGGAAACTACACGGCCAATTAATGGGTTATAGATAAGAGAAACGTAGAATGATACTGCCAAACTCCCTATTGCAATAGCCCAGTCTCACAAAATCAACATACTGACAAAATTATACATTAAAAGCACAGGTTAATACTAAGTTACTTTGTAAAAAAAATAAAAAATCTGCAACGGCCAATGAACAATGCAATCGTATTCCACGCGGACGAAGCTGCGGGCGGAAGTTAGTTAAGCAAACATTCTTGTCTAATAATTGAGACTTCCTGGGAAGGTACGTCTGGAATTGTCAAAGAGTTCCTAGTCTTCGAATCAGAGATTGTGAGAATTTAAGGTATTCCCTTTGTCCTAAGTCCTAGCTGGTAGATCAAAGTTGGAATTTTACAACTTATCCCTATCGGTAAAGAGATTGTCTTGGCTATCACATCTTAGTAATAAATAAGCCAATGAAAACCTTGACTTATTTATACAATATGTAACAAAAACCCTGTCCGATCCGTGAAGGTAATGTTGGGTAGCTTGTGTATGTTCCATTTATCGGTTTCTCCCATTCCAGAAATTACAAAAAAAATCTACAGCTCCATATATTTTGGAACGGTAGGTATTTAATTTTGTATGGAGATGCCGATTTTTTTGGGATTTCTGGAATGGGAGAAACCGATAAATGGAACATACACAAGCTACCTAACATTACCTTCACGGATCGGACAGGGTTTTTTTTACATATTGTATACAACGTGGAAGAGAAATTAATACTCGTAATAAATCGAACCACGAACTATATATACTAGATCACAATAGTATAATGGAAATAAAATATCAGTCAAAGAACAAAACAAACGTTTGGCATTTCCATACCTAAGTATGCAGCCGCCCGGGTAATAGAATGGGAATCTTATACCTTTAAAGGAGCAATTCTTGTATATTTATTTATTGATTTATATGTATATAAATTTATTTCTGTCATCTCGGAAACGGCTCTAACGATTTCGCTGAAAATTGGTATATGGGGGTTTTCGGGGGTAAACAATCAATCTAGATTAGTTTTATGTTTGGGAAAACGCGTGTTTTTGATTTTTTATGCATTTTCTTTCCACGCAAAATATGGTAGCTAATTTGGTCTAACTAGGCGCTATCCGTCTGGCCCAGCGGTTTAATACGCGGACCGCTAGAAAGAGTGTTACGGGTTCGAATCCCACTCGGTGACTTACTTTTGTTTTTTTTATGTTCAAGTTTATTATAATTTTTTAATTTTTATTGTTTTATGACAATTTAAAAAAAATAGTTAATGTTTGAGATGTAACCGAGCAAAGCTCAGTCGCCCAGGTACTGTGGTTTTAATTAATTAATAAATAATATTCTGTAACCTCGCTTTGTATCTTGCCCAATATTAAACTCCATAACATGGTTCCTGGCATTCAGATTACTCCAGAAAGGAAAAGGAACGTTACATATCTCAAAATTACAAAATCTTACATGTTTTAATACAGAATCGTTTGACGTCACAACTTTAGCAATATGGATCAGAGCCACTTTACATTCCGGCTGAGTACGGCGGATGGCGCCGCTTCTTACGACACTGTCGTAAGCTTTACTCGTAGTGAAATTTTGAACCAGTTCCACATTAGAGTAATAAAATTGGCCAAATGCGTGTTGGGCCACGCGCAGTGTAGGGTTCCGTTGTCGGGAATACCAACTTTGAGTTCATGCCACTAATTTCCATTGAATTTGTATGTAATTTTCCTATTCCGAGTACATTTTATAAGTTGATCGCCTATAACGAGTAATTCAGTAATTCGTCCCATGTACCTACGGCCCATTTGGGACGAAACGCAGAAAATCAAAATAAATCAAAATTTCATTCTGCAATTCGTCCCATTCTTTTTTTGTATGGAAATTTAAACCTTATTAACGCTTGGTACAGTCAGTGAGACAAGAATTAAGATAAATGTATATTTCGTTAGAATTGTTACATTTTTAAACATGGGACGAATTGCAGAATGAAATTTTAATTAATTTTGATTTTCTGCGTTTCGTCCCAAATGGGCCGTAGGTACATGGGACGAATTACTGAATTACTCCCTATAACTTTTTAATTTGTAAAGCTTGCTTTGACAGTTTCCCTTTAAACTTCGTTGTATGTACTACAGTAAGTTTCTTTACGAACGTACGTACGTACGAAGGATTTCGAAATATTTTATTTCCATAAATACAGAATACGAAACGAGGAAATCTAATACAAATTAAATATTTTTATTAGAAACACACAAATATTTTTTTATTAAATAGACACTGTACTTAATACAAATTAAATTAAAAAGTAAAAACTGAACATGAAATAAAATCTTAAATTATGTAACCCGACTAAAATATCACCCCTCGGCAGCGTGACCAATAGGCTGGCAGCATTGCCACTTTGTATGGCATGCTACCAGCCATTCTTTGCGTCAGATAGTTATTAACCCTTTGGCCACGGGATACCTCGAATAGACGTTTTAATATAAATTAAAATAGATTTTCGGGCTTAATGACCCCAGAGATCAAAAGTTTCTACCCCAAAAGGCTAAAATATATAATTTTTCTCCGAAACGATATGTTACAGCTCAAATAGAAAATATTGTTTTGATATTGTTTTGAAGTATAATACATACATACATACATACTATCACGTCTTTATCCCTAATGGGGCAGACAGAGCATTTTGGGTCTTGAAGTATAATATCTTTTAGTTTAACATAATTTCATTATTATTAGATATTATTATGTCCTGTATTTGTTTATTTTGTGCAATAAAGATATCTTTACTATTATAGACTGCAAACCAAGGTGAAGAAGAACTGTCAAAGGTTTTGTTAATGAAGGTTAACTTTTAAGATTAAAATTTTAATTATTTTTTGAGCCGCATGTGTATAAGTACCGAGATTAATTTAACACAAAGATAATACGAGTATCAGCCATACACAGCCCGGTTTAAAATCAATTAATGGCGTGTGTTGCAATACCGGCGTCATGTCGCCACATCATTTACCAATCGTGTGAGAACTTAATTTATCACTTTGCTACCTTATAAAGATCATTTAACGAAATTAAGGTTTTTTGGTTGCAGGCTTAAAATATTTCTGGTTGCAGGCTTAAAATCTTAGGTATATTCGTACGCCTTTAAGAAATTTTAGGTATCCCAAGTTTCTATCCTGATCCGAGCAGATTTTCAGTAAATTTATGTTTATGTTACTCAACATCTTTTATACAGAGTCTAACAAAATATACTGAAACTATTTTAGGGTGGATTCAGTTTATGGTAAAATAATTTTTACTCTTCCATACAAGTTGACCGATCGGAGTTTGTATAAAAAGCGAAAAAATATTTTTCATATTTCGATATATATTGTATGTTTATGTTATTTGAGAAAAGTAATTTAGTATCATGGACTAAATTCATCCTTAAAATAGTTTCAGTAATCTATACATATAATAAAACAGTAAAAAAAGTGTGTCTGTACATTAATTATATTTCCAAAAAAAAATATGGGGCGATGGAGACATAGTAATGAAGTAAGAATTTTAAAAAAATGTCTGTCTGTTTGTACACGCTAATCTTTGGAAAATAGAACACCTAATGCAGAACTATAATGGTCCAGCTAAACTATGAGAGATATAAAAATAGCGTCTTAGTAAAAGTTGTTCAGCCTGATGAGCATTTTCCAGAGACATAATGTCCACGCGAGCGAAGTCACGGGCTTCGGCTAGTAGTATAAATAAGTAGCAAACACACCGCGGGATCCGAAGCAGAACAGCCAACAACGGGGAACGCACTAAGATAAAGCAGTTAGATATCTACACTGTAAGTACGAAATGAGTAACCTATTTTCTGAGGTTATTTCGCTATAGTTAACAACTATAGACTTTTGTTGCCGTGTGGTATCCGGCAGAGTAGAATAGGACCACTCCAAGACTTTTCCGTGGATGACGTAGAAGGCGACTTAGGGATTACAAGCTAATAAAGCTTATAAACATGAGACCTCTCCAACCCGTCTGGCCAGCGTGGAGAGTGTAGGCATAGTCCTCTGGCTGCTCTGGCCAAGTATTGCCCTGGTAGTACAGGAGAGGGTCGTGCCCTTGCAGAGGAGACAAAAAGACCTGATGATGATTAGACTTTAATAATGATAGTGTTTTTACTAAACCACTAATTTGGTAGGTTTTAAAACATTGTATTAATTTAATAGCATATTCACGTCAAACCTTTCCTATGAATTCTGCGGTGCCTATAAAGATGAACAGGGGTTTCCCATTAAAAGTCATATACTCGTTTAGATCATTTATGATTGAATTATATTTTTGCTATTTCCTTCCTCAATTCTTGGTATTTCTTCTCTTTAATGCCTAAAAATTTGCATTTTGTAGAGGTGTTTATTATTATTGTTTATTTATTTAAATCAGAATGGATCATAATGATCAAGCATGAATCATCTAATGCCATAGCAACAATAGATTGCAGATCTTTTTTATGAATAATTTATTGTGGTTTTATATTCTTTTTGAATTTATTAATTTTTCCAGCTTTTGGATTCTGTCGACCTTTATCAAATCTGTCACGTAGTGGCGCGTTCATTTTTCTTTTGTGTCGTTGTTTTAAATTGTGACAGCGACCAACTATGACGACCTCTGTGGCCTAGTTAGTGGTCATCATTCCACGTTGTTACACGAGGTCCCGGGTTTGATCCCCGGTCAGGTCATCCATCTTGATAGCAAATGATCTTTTTTACATTGACCTGTGTCTTGGATGTTTACATCTTTATAAGTATTTATTATTTAATATAGTATAGTTGAGTTAGAATCCCATAACACAAGTCTCGAACTTACTTTGGGGCTAGCTTAATCTGTGTGATCTTTGCGCATATATTTATTGATTTAACTTTTACCATTGCGTCCTACGCTATCTTTGACCTTAACTTATACTCAAAGCACGCTATTGCTAAGGAATTTCCTAACAATTTTGTAAAAATATCGGTTGCTTTTTTAATGTATTTATTTGGACACAGATTTATGATATTACCCGCGGAAAAAGTAGCCTGTGCGTGTGCGTTAATCCAGGGTGTCAGCGTCCTGCATACCAAATGTTATCAAAATTGGACAACCCAACACAATTTTCAATCATTTTGCTTCGACACGAACTCGAAGTTAGACACTCTGATCAGCCAGAATTATGCTACCACCACGCTAAAATGACCTTAGGGTCATGAATTTGTCTGCCCCATTGATAAAGACATGAAAGTATCAGCATTTTAAAGAACATTTAAAGAACGCCAACACAAAACCAGTAACGACCCAAAAGAGATCTCTTTGGAGAAGAAAGATTAGGAGATCCTAACTAGAAATGGGATAAGACCGGAGGCAGAAGAAGTATCAGCATTTTCATCAAAAGAAATACTCAATAACATAAAGAAATACATAGACGCATTGAACAAACGTTTTACTTATTACGTAGACAAAGGTAGACCAAGGTAGGTAACCTACACGTCAACGTGTGTCTATATACTAACTTTTAGAGCGTTCGGCTCATACCCGGAGGTCGCGGGTCCGGTTCCCGGCCGCGGGCAACGAGTTTGTGATGTTGTCCTAGTTTGGTTAGGACATTATAGGCTGATCACCTGACTGTCTGGTAAGTAAGATGATCCGTGCTTCGGAGGGCACGTTAAGCCGTCGGTCCCGGTCACTGTCTTTGACATTGGTCGTTACCTAAAACCATTTCAGAGGCCTTTAAGGCGGTTTAAAAACTCTGACACTAGTGTTAGTCACTAACACACACGATAAGAAGAAGATCAACAAAAGCAATTAATTTGAGACAAAAACCTACCTAAGCGGATATCGTGATTTCATCACGAGGGGTTTCCCTGCTCCGCAGTCGATGGCATTTGACTTAGGTCGATAAAAACAATAATGAACATTACCGTTTTCATTACGTCAGATATTTAACACGTTTATAAGGCGTGGTTTTTCCAAACTCTAGATCCGCAAGAATCCCCGCGGGCCATTTACCTTTTGAAAGTGACCGGGGAGCGAGAAGCGCGGAATAAACGCAGAATAACGCGGAACGCCTATTTTATTGATTATAAATCTTAAATAATAATAATATGAGCAGAATCAGTAAGTTTTCTTCAAGGTAAATTCTTTTTAGCTTTTATTTAGCTTATTTTCAGCAGTCAATTTGGTCGACTAAAGAACAACCCATGATGTAACACAATACCACAATCATTAGACAATATCTTTGAGTATATTGTGTACTATTTTTTAAACTGTTCATTAATCGCAAATATATAAAAAAATTGATTGACTGCCAAAACCGTTTTTTCGCTTGGCCGATACCTCTCCTTAAGGGTCTAGTCTCACCACCCTAATTAATAGAGACTAAAAGATTTATTAGCGTTCATTTCATATGTTCCCAAAGGAAGCAGTGTATATAGCATAAGCATTAAATTTTTCAAAGATACCTACTCATTAACTAGCAAAAAGTATACTTGCTAAGTTTCAACAAATATGATGATACGTAGAAAAGTACTACACGTTCCTAAAACTTGCCTAGTACATAATAAGATAAAGATGTGAATTATATGTGCGTGCATACATAATTTATACATACATAAATTACGTCTCACTTGAAGCATGGGGTTGAAAGCCCTGGACCGTGAAACCCAAAGCTAAGGTCAATCACAATAGTGAGGGCTTACAGTCGTAAGACTAGAATTAAGCATTATGACATACAGTGTATGTATTGAATATGAAACTGCCTACATATATTATTATAAAGTAAGTACACAGCAATATCAAGTCCCTAGCGATTAATTCTATACAATATCCGAATACCGTTCGTATTATCCAACATACTCCCTAAAGACAAAACCACAAGGCTTTTATTGACAACTCTTAATTCTTAAACTCTTCTTAATAGAGTTGAATTTCGCTTGATAGAGCTTCAGAAGTATGTTTGTTTTGCCTTACAGATTTAGGTCGGGGATTAATATGTACGGAATTATTACAAACGATATGAAATTCGATTGACACAAACGCAAACGTTATGCATCAGTGCCTATTATTCGTAGTATTCAAAAAAAGTGTAAATTTTTTAAATATTTTACGTAATTGATAAGTTTATTTGTCAAATCAAATCAAATATATCTTTATTATCATAGGATATTTATAATATCTCTTAATAATCGTCATTATTTTGTTGCACAATTGTTGACGTCAAATAGTTACTTACAGCTAAGTTTACTACCGCTTCCAAAGCGCTAGTGCAGAAGAAGCGGTAACAAACTGCACTGCACCTTTTCTCCAAGGACGTCAACTCACAATTAAATTAATACTTAAAGTTAATGTGGACAGAGAATACATTGTTTTGTTTGTTATGTCATATCATAATTTAAATTTAATTTTTAGAATGTCAAAATTTTAAAGTAATGTCAAGTTGTAGATTCAGTTTGTACAAAATGTACCAAATTATGACATTTTCGAGTACCTATATTACAAACTTTTAGAGGGACCCGCGTCAAGCTCACGCAGACTTTTTTGTCTTTAAGGTAGTCATCGGTCCTATAATAAGCCTTCTCACAAAGTACTTTCTTTACATAAGTTTTGAATCTTTTGTCTGGCATATCAAGGATCGATTTTGGCAATTTATTATAAAAAAGTATACAGTTCCCCATAAATGTCCTATTAATTGTTTTAAGCCTATAAAACGGGGCAACTAAGTCATTCTTATTACGTAAGTTTCTATCGGTAAAATCGCTTACTTTATTGTATGAGGAAATATTTTTCCTTACATACATTATGTTTTCAAATATATACTGTGATGCTAAGGTAAGTATATCTATTTTCTTGAATAATTCTCTGAGTGAGTCTCTAGATCCTAACCCGTAAATAGCACGAATTGCCCGTTTTTGTAAAATAAATATAGTCTGAATATCGGCTGCATTCCCCCACAGGAGTATGCCGTAAGACATTACACTATGAAAGTAACTAAAGTACACTAGTCTAGCAGTTGCTACATCTGTCAATTGTCTTATTCTCTTAACAGCATAAGCCGCAGAACTAAGCCTATTTGAAAGTTTAGTTATATGAGCACCCCATTGAAGTTTCGAGTCTATTGTAATTCCTAAGAAGGTAGTACTTTCAACAAGATCGAGTTTTTCACCATCTATCATTATGTCAACGCAGCCCTGTCTCACATTGGGAAGAGACAATCGAACGCATTGAGTCTTTTTCGCATTTAACATGAGATTATTGGCAGAAAACCAATCAGAAATGGAAGACAAGGTGCTGTTCACCGCGCTAGCATTTGTGCTATGTCGATCAAGTTTGAATATAAGCGAGGTGTCATCAGCAAACAGCACTATGCCAGCCTGCTTCTCAACCATGTAAGGCAAGTCATTGACATAAACCAAGAAAAGGAAAGGCCCAAGAATTGAACCTTGCGGTACGCCTATCTTAACATTAGATCCGTGCGATTTTATGCCATTTAAATCAACAGTCTGATGCCTATCTGTTAAATAAGATTCTATAAGTTTTATTGAATTATCATCAAAACAGTATTGACGAAATTTAAGCAAAAGTGTCGGATGATCTACGCAATCAAATGCTTTGGAGAGATCACAAAATGATCCAATTCCATCATTTTTGTTCTCCCATGCGTCGTATATATGAGTAACAAGTGCTACTCCCGCATCGGTGGTCGATTTCCCGCCAGTAAAGCCGAATTGTTGGCTATGGAAAAGGTTGTAGGTCTTAAAATGAATAAGCATTTGATTGAGCATTATCTTTTCGAACACCTTACTCAAAACTGGCAGGATAGATATAGGTCTGTAGTTGCCAGGATCTGTTTTTTCTCCTTTTTTTAATAAGGGGATTAGTTTACTACATTTCATTAGGTTAGGAAATATGCCTTCATCAATACATTCGTTAAATATAAAAGCTAAATCAGCAGCTATGATATTTATGATATGGCTTACTACAGCAACTGACATGCCCCAAAGGTCTTCAGCTTTTTTTAAATTTAACTGTTTTAATGGATCTATTATATCTGTGGGGCCAATATGCTTAAATTTAAATTTAGAATCACAAGGCCTAACATTATTCTTAAGCAAGGCTTCAGCACGCTGGGGGCTAGAATTCACATTAGAAGTAAGTTCCAAAGGAATGTTAGTAAAGAAATCATCAAAAATATTTACTATTTCTTCAGTTTTAGTAATAGTCTTACCACAAGATTTGATTTGACAGCTATTTTCTTTGGCTTTATTTTTACCCGTTTCTTTTATATTATTTTTCTTTTTCTACTTATATTTTTTTTCTACTTATACGATTTGCCTTGGCTTGTCCACAAACTTTTTTAAATATTTTGGAATACTTTTTAACATATTCTAGAAAGGAAGGACTAAAATTATATTGTTTTTGGGAATATAAGTCATAAAGCCTGTTCCTACTTATGTAGATGCCGGTAGTAGATGTAACAATGTAATGTTAATAATATCACTCACCAATTGGTCATCTTTTGTTTTCTATAGATATTGCTAAATTCTTGTTCAAAAGTATGTATTCCATCACATTTTAAATAAAAAGTAATTATAATTTTCAAAAATAAACTCATACAAATAGGTTGGTTCTGTTCATTGTTTTGTTTTCGGTAGTTTATTCTAACTGAATGACTTAAGATGACATTGACAGGTGGTTAATGTCATGGTCATTCCCAGTTTTTAAAAAATAATTCAATATAATGTTGATTATTTAAAATCATTCATTTTATTTATAAAGAATCCATAATAAACTAATAAACTCTTTTAAACATTCTTATTTTTATATTATCTCCCATTTTCTAGAACCTTCGATAATAGACAAAAGTTAATTATTGAGTGGGTTTCGGGTATCACAGAGTTGATATTTTTATCGATCTACCTACATCTTGTTGGATGTAGATCGAAAAACCTCAGTGATCGATCATTACAATTGTGGCTCGCTTCGACTACGAACCAGCTTAATTTTGACTAATTTGTACGGCTGAGTTGTCCGTCTGCTTTTTTTTATTCTTTTTTAAAAATAATTTTTATTGTGTACGAGTTCCCTGTTATATAGGGTAAGTTGTCTGGCTGTATTTTGTGTGTGTATTCCTAAGAAAAGGGGTTTTAGAAAATACCAATTATGTTTCGTAACCAAATTTCAAATTTTACTGGTTTAATGATTGGTCATAATTTTAAAATATACTTTTGTTGTATGCGATAATTCGTTTATAACCTAAACGAAATCGTCATAATGATTTAGCTGGGATACAGATTCATTGTATTTTCCTATCTTAGTACTTGTACCTAATGACATGGCACGAATATCTTTTGTCCATTATTTATATTTCTTTCATACCAAATTAACATTAAACATGTTATGTTTGTATGTTTTCGACATGACTGTAATTAGCATGGATCGGATTTCTGTTGTAATTTTCATATTTTAGTAATTTTAGTATAAATGTTATGTTCTCCGATTTCTAGCTATTATATGATTGTTTTTTTTAATGTGTTTAAATTCATTCACGTACCAAGCTGGCAATCACATCTAAGCGGTTATCTTTTAACGGTAACCGTAATTTTTCAAATGAAATGAGTCATCAGTGGTGATTTGTCGGTTGGCTGCGTGAATGACATTTGAAATGATACTAACCAGATTTATTTTACTTTCATTACTTTAGCTGTTTATAATTTGCTCCAAGATTTTCTTTTTAAAGGCTGATATTTAACTATCTTTGTGTCCCGAGGCTCTGTCTGTCCCGTCGGAAAAAGACGTGATGATGTAATTTTATAAGTAACAGTCAATAGGTTGTTTTTGTTTTTTTCTTTCTTTTAATTATCAATAACTTAATTATTATTTGATATTATTGACTCCTGTCAATTTTTATTTTAAAATTAAATTTAGTTTTTGTTTGTAAAGGATCGCCGACCTTAGGGACCTTGTAATTATTTGTCGATCGGTGATCCCCTGGGACGTCCAATAATTACGTTTAACTACAGCGGATGCATATGGGCATTTTCCAGGAACTTCGTTACCCCTGAAGAAAATCTTCATTACCTTTGATGAAGAGCGTCATTACCCCAGGTGAAAGACTACCCTGGTGCGTCTACACGTCAGTGCAAGCTGAAGTTTGTTGCGGTGAAGTTACAACTGAGCGGGACTTCGAGTCAAACCGGCCGCCATTTTGTTTTGCCCCGAGTGCATATTCATCCCTCACCAAGATAAGTTCCGCCCGAGAACCACTGACCACCGTTCTGTTTATTTTTTAATTTGTAAACGCAATATCTGTACGAGTCTACCTATTTTTTCGCTGGACCCGCGTCTGTCCCTATATTTTTAGTTTTGTGTGTTTATTTTATATTGTAGAAAGGACAATATAGTTGTTTATTTTTATTCATTTTGTTTTATTGTCCTTTTCCTCGTAGTTTTATTTTTATTTCATATTTTTATTTTTTTGCACGGGCTTATCCCGTAGCACTCACTAAACTGTAATTTTCTATGCACTACAACTTGTTTTTGTTTCAAAGTTTTTGAATATTCTGAGGTAATAACGTTAAATAGTTTATTGTAATGGTCGTCAGGATTTTTTCCTGTGTAAACGACCGACAACAATTTGTTATCTAAATTATTTTTTAGTTTTTGTATATTTTTAGAAGTAATCGGCCTACAAAAAGTCTTATCTTTGTTCAAAATGCTGGACTTGCCTTTGGACTCCTTGACATAAACTACATATACACCTGAATGATCAGAAGGCAGTTTATTAATAACTGATTTAACAGAATATTTTATATTACTAAAAAAATTGTCTAGACAACTAGCAGATGTAGCAGTGATTCGTGTTGGCTCAAAGAATACGTTTACTAATCCATAACATTTAAAAAGATTTAGAAATTGTGTACTTTTTGGATTATCTACTAAGATATCAACATTAAAATCTCCGCAAACAATTAAATTCTTTTTACTAGATGAACAGGACTTAAGTACCTGGTCCATTGTTTTAAGAAAACTTTTAAAATCACTATTAGGAGGACTATATACACAAATAATTATATGATGATCTAGCTCGGCACAGGTCACCTCACAAACGCGATCAACAGAAAGTCTGACAATATCCGTCCGCTCTTTGCTACGGAAAGAATCTTTTACAAAAATTATGGAACCCCCTCGCTGAGCAGACTTCCTGTTAAATTTTTATTCATGTATTTTTTATTTTAATTTCTTTAAATTTTATTTAGTTTTAGTTAAAATTGTTTTAATTGTATATTTATCTTATTATGTTTGGTTCATTTAATTTTCACGTCTCCCTTAGGCCAGAAATTAGCGTTTTACGAGGGAAAAAGCCGCTTTCTCCAAAACAAAATGCTAAATAACAGCTGTACTTTTTAAGTAGACTTTAATTTTACTTGATTATAGAAGTAAAATAGTAAGACAGGCGTAAGTTTTAAAATGTTACATGAAATTAGAATAAACGACGGAAAATATTGGCGCGGCATGGTGGAAAAATATATCCTAAGAAGTAATTTATACTCAGAAAGAGAAACTGGTGCTTTTTATCCATTTCAGAATGAATTTTGTGTCATTTATTTTAGTATTTAAGTTTATTTTAGTTAATTAGTTTTAATATAGTATACCTAGTTATTTTTTCTTTATCCCTTTAAATGTCGGACGCCCGGAGCGGGCGTCTGATGTATTGTTTTACTATTGTGTCTGCTATGCCGACATTTGAAGGGTTATACTAATTTCAATAAATAATATATTCTGTTACCATAATAAAAAAGTGTAGTAAAGTAATTTGTATTGGTTGGTACATACATACCTACTTGTAACGACTTGTATGCCGTGTGGTGTCCATCAGAGAAAAATAGGGCCACTCCAAGTCCTCCCGTGGATGTCGTAGAAGGTGACTTAGGGAATACAAGTTAAACAAAGCTTATAAATAAACTGATGAGACCTCTCCAACCCGTCTGACCAGCGAGGTGAAGGCCAAGTGTGATTTGTCTGCTCTGGCCAAGCATGGCTCTGGTAGTACAGAGAGGGTCGTGCTCCTGTAGTGGAGACAAAAAGACCTGATAATGGTTGTAACGATCTTCATTTGACTAGAGTACTCGTTGTAGGTACATTGAAGAATTTGAACGTATAGTTTATTTAAGAACATTTTTTCAGAAAACATATGCTCCATAAAGCAAAAAATATTACTTTTGGCGACACATAAACTTTGCGTCAGTTGACACCGTCCACTCGCGTAAAAATGGGAAAATGATGGATTCGCGCGAAAACTAACTAAATCACATTTTTTTAGTTTTTAAACCAGTAGTGGCTACGTGTTTGCATTTTATCAAATTAATTCCACTCAATGGAATAAAAATATAGTTTTAGTTGCCAGTTTTCAAAGTAAGCTATTTTTATAATTTAAAACCAATTTCTCCCCCAAACTACACAACCGATGTTAATAAAATGTGTGTGTTAATCGTTGTTGAATTTTACTAAGGTGTTATTAGTAAAATATGGACTTAATAATAGTAACATAATATAGCAGAAATACTCGCAGGACAGAAATAAGAGACAGAAAATCTTAACGTTTTTTCGCCTAGCGACGGTACCGACGGAGCCGTACCGTCCGAAAAGGAACTTTGTTCTAATGGTAATAATGAAACCAACAATAAAATTTAAAAAACATATTGGCATGTGCTAGGTCTGAACCGGGAACTTCGACCATCTTAGGCATAGGTACGCTCTCCTAACTGAGCTATCGACGAGTTATTCAAACTTGTGAAATAACCTTTCAATTCATTTCATCTTATAAATCTTACACATTGTTTCAACTAGTTCCGTACCGTGCGGAAAAGAACTTCGTTCTAAATATATATTTTAAACAAGCTTTTATCTATAACAATGACCTAAACAGGTTAAACTGTTTTTAAAGACGAATCCATCGAGGTCAAACTCGGTGGTGCTATTTTGTTTTCTGTAACCCCACCGAGTTTACTACCATCTAACCATCACATGGTTATATGGTGATATAGTAGTAATAATATAGTAGTAGTAATAATATATGTAGAATGGTTGACAGGGAGAAAATGCTCTTAGCATTGAGTCCACCATTTATTAAAAGTATATTTCTACTTTGGAACAAAAAGTTTGATAAAATATAATAAAATAAACCATCCTCTAGCTCCATCATCAAATCAGCTCCATGTCATCATTATTGCATTGCCACACGATATAAATTGTCAATCGGAGACCGGGAAGTGGGTCAAATTTAACTTGTAAAATTATGATTAAAAACATCTAGACAGACAAAGGAACGGTGAAACTAAATAAAAGCATGTAAAAACGCAGCATCCGTAATGCTATAAAACATATGATCCTCTGAAAGTAAATGACGTACTTACCAGGATATTGTTCTGGTGACATGTAGTTACTTATAGATCACGCGTGTCGTGTCGTGTGGTTCTGTACGTGAGTAATTGGACTTTTAAAACGTATTCCGGTATTATTTTTCAGTTAAGGCGAAGCGTGACATGAGAAAAAAGAGACGTTTAATATTTAATTAAATATTAAAAAACGACGGGTTGCACTCTGTGAGTGCCGGCAGAAGTGAAAACTTGAATATTAACGTTGTGCATTTTTGATATACGAAACAGCAGGCGCAGGCATACATTTTCGCCGCGCCGTAGAAAGAGAGGGGGATACTCCCTCTCCTACGCCGCGCCAGCTGTCTACTCTCCATCCGTCTTACGAATTTTCGATCAGGTCACGTGTCCTGACGCGAGCGTGTCCTGACGCGAGTTTAACATTTTTTACCCATTCCAAAAAAAGTGCACAACGCCGCTAAAGAAGTTTTCACTTCAATAATTATTGTACGTATCTCAATATCTTTCAATTTAGATTGGGTATGAATAATAATGTATATTTTTGTTTAATATACTTTTACTCTTTTGAGTTCTGGTGTGTTTCGGTAATAAAGATATTCTATTTTATTATGTTGCTTTTATTTTCAGAATATAGAGTCATCTTCTATATTATATCTTTTGAACCATCGCATTGCATTAACAAGTACAACAACATTTTCCGGCCATCTTTGTTTACAGGCAAATAAAGAAGAACGGGATGAGCAAGAGGTGCAATTTTGCAGCATCAGTCACTCAGAAATTATGTTAATTACTGTGTACAATTTTTTTAAATTACATTTATTGTGTAACTGTATTCCGGGTACAATTCGAAAGTTTCTAATAACTAAAATCAAATACTTATTTCTAAACCTTTTCAATAGGATTTGTATAAAATACAGGCAAATGACGTCATAGTTTCTTGGAGTCATATACCGCTCTTGATATCAGTTTTTACTGCAATAATCCATCAAAAAAATACATTGAAAAAGGATAAATTTAATAACAAGTAATATTATTTTGTGGCATTTTATTTTCCTAACAGTACCAATTAAAAGTGCCATATCCATCAATAACGATACTGTAATATTTCTATATAGAATGACTGAAAATTAAAAGCGAGAACATACATACATACATACTATCACGTCTTTATCCCTAATAGCGCAGTCAGATCATTTTGGGCCTTGAGGCTCTAAGCAGATAGAGCCTAGGGCTGCAAAAATCAAAGACCACTTTTAGCTTGACGTGGGCAAGAAAATGAATGAAGGGATCAAAATAGTAACGGGTTGCTAGCTGCATCGCCTAATAATAATATTAATATGATTCGAATTTTCGCCCATTCCCTCGATCGCCTCATACGATCTGCGCGAGAAAAGAAGTAGCTCGTACATTCTAAGTTTTTTCTTTTCTCCTAGACCAGCATGAAGATTACAAAGATTAAAGAGCGCTTATAAAAGCGAGAAGCATGACAATACTTTCAGAATATTGAGCGGACCTAAAACGTTCGTCAAAATCTGGCCTAATTTCTTCCTCATTCCCTGTCAGTCACCTTTAAAGCTGTAAAAGTAATTTACCCACATACCTATATATATTTAAACTTTATTCCTGTACCGACAAGTTAGATACCATCTGTACGGGGCTCGCAAAGTTTCGTCGATTCAAAGTTTTGGTCCCTCATTTTGTGTCGGCAAGAAGGGCACCTCGGGCCTAAATTTGCCTCTTTAATGCCGTTACTTTGACAGAAAATGTTGTGTAATTTCTTAATCTAACTAGGGAATTTTATGTTCGTCTATTTCGTGTTTCTTATGCTTGCCTTGCGTAATGAAAACGTTTCGCTCAACGTTTCCAGACTTGGATTGTTCTGTTGTAAAATAAAGCTTTATTCATTTTGTATTTATTTAGGTCTACAAAGTTATAATACTGATGAATTGATGTCTCGGTTTATAAATAACAGTTTCTTTTTCTGTTTCAACCTATTTCAAAAGAAGGAATGAGTTTGCCAATTTTAATATTTTTTTAAGTTTGTTTGTTTGTTTGGTAATTCAGAACTACGTGACTTATTATAAGGTTTAAAAAAAACATTTTTTTAAAGATATTATTTTAGATTAATTAGAAATTTTATCGAAATCGATTCTGTAGTTTCGTTTTTAAACCAAAATAACTGAAAAACAATGTCATCTTGTAAATAATCATTTAAGTAAACAAGATGAGAGATGACATTTGATAGAGAAATGCACCTTGTTCCCATTTCCTGCCCATACCGGAAATTAGGGAGCAACGGGGTTGCAACTAATCATCCACTCTTTCTAGCCAAGAAAGATCGAAGTTCGTATTACTAGCGCGTAATTTAAGTGACGGGTGCAGTCCGCTCTTAGATGGGTAGCCGCAAGTGGAAAAATCCGAAAAAAAAAATAGCCACTTACGCATACGAAAAACGAAACAAAAAGTTAAGGTAGTACCTTTCAAGGATCGCATACGCTTATGAATTAAACCCAAACTTCGCCTAAAGGCATGTAAAAGCGCATCTCTGTGAAATTGGCTACGGCAATTACCGACAATACGTTACAAATTAACTTGACTATACGTTGCACTGGCGAATACGTCTGTCGAATCTCGAAAAATCTAACACTAGGGTTAGATGCTAATAAACTCGACAAGAAAGAGATCCAATCTTATACCTAGCTAACTTTAAGCTACTTACTAATAGCCGCATTCTAATACAAACTTGCTTTAAGCTTGAACTTGGCCTTAAGACCGTGGTGAACAGCGCATCTCTGTGAGATTGGCCACGGCAATTACTGTTTTGTTAGTGACCGCGGAAAATTAACTCAAAGATACGTTACACTGGCAAACACGTCTATCGAATCTCGAAAAATTTGGCACAAACAAACTCCATGAGAAAGAGATTCTCTCTACCTAGCTCACGTTAAGTTATTTACTAATAAGTCGCATTATAATACAAACTTGCTTTAAGCTTGAACTTGGCCTTAAGACCATGGTGAACAGCGCATCTCTGTGAGATTGGCCACGGCAATTACTGTTTTGTTAGTGACCGCGGAAAATTAACTCGACGATACGTTACACTGGCGGATACGTCGGAAAACTTACTACGTAAGCGTAAATATTTGCTTAAGTATTATTGTATGCATGTATTTATGCGATACCAAAAACTTATCTGTCTGTTTGTATAAATCAGGCTCTTTTCGTTGACATTGACCTTATGGTCTATATGGCATATAAAGCATACTTTATGAGAAGGCTTATTATAGGATCGATGACTACCATATAGACAAAAGTCTGGCTCGAGCTTAGCGCGGGTCCCCCTTTGTTTGTATACATAGTTTTAAGTACGTAGTAAAAAAAATCTAGGTCTATGATTATATAACTCACAAATGACATAATTTGTAAATAGAATAGGAATTGACATCTCTTTAGTTTATTTTCATATCAACCTTAGAGAAGCACCCGCGCCAAGCTAAAGTCAGACTTTTTTGCCTTTAAGGTAGTCATCGGTCCTATAATAAGCCTTCTCACAAAGTACTTTCTTTATATAAGCCTCAAATTTTCTGTCTGGCATATCACGAACCGATTCTCACAATTTAATATAAAAAAAGAAAAATAAACAAAAAGTGCAAAAAGCTGATGATGATACGATTTTTATTTATGTTTTTGTAAATAGATGTAATTTTTATAAGAATAATGCCATTTTACAGGTGATTCCGTTCTTCATGACTCGCCCTTTGGTGGATTGTATGTAGGTACTTGGTTGTACAGTGTTTTCAGCTAATAAAGTAGTTAATAGATTCAGGTGCTACTTTGCGGAAGTCAAAGTTACATACTATGTGATTTGAATTACTTTGTGTGATTCCGCCACCAGATCTGGTGGCGGAATCACACAAAGTAATAAAGTAATAAATAAAGTAGTATATAAAAAAATTAAATACTTAACCTAATACAAACTAAGTATAGACATATGTGTGCTACAGTATTACAAAAGGCTGTAGCTTAGTGCGGGATTTGCCCAGTGAGCAAAACTGATTTTCAGCTACCGCCAGTCTAGGTGTGCTTTCGTCACCGAAGTTAATTTAAGTACTTAAATATATTTACAATTATACAAGTATTATAGCTTACGTAGCGAACGTAGAAAAGACAGATCAGGATCAGCAAACGCCAATACCTTCCCAGTGACCTTGGCCTAGCCTGAGCCCTCAATAACCCATGAGACATTACCACCAATTCACTTCCTACGTACAGTCCTGGCATTGTCATCCAATCACTGCTGACCAATTGCCTCATTGTGGCCTACCTACAGACCGTCCTAACAAAATTGTATCTAACAATCACTACAAACCACATCCACCTTATCACAATAGCCATAAAGGTCAATTTCGTAATTTATTAGGGAATTAACGTTGGCCGCCGGCCGGCATGAATGGAAGTAACATTAGTAAGGAGCAATTTGCACGTGGAGCCAAGAATAACTGTATTAGTTTTGGGAAGGCCCACTGCTTTGCAAAAGCGTGCCTCTATGGTTACAAACACTTTTATTGTTCGCCTACGGGACTCACCGCGATTAATACCGCTTGTTGCCAGATATTTTGACCCTTCTGCCGTCATCGTCTCAACTCATCTCATCATCATTATAAACTGGAGGCCGATCTCTGTTAACTATACGAGTACCTTCCTTAAGGCTCCTATCCGCGCTAGCGACCTTGAAAATCCAAAAAAAATAATCTCTTTCTGTAAGTGACATTATCAGAAACCCTCGTACAACTTTTTAGCTAGTATCCTTAAGTTACATTAGAACCTCGAAAGTCATTGAAATACTATCCGCTTTAGAAATCTTTACGAAAAGAGTCAAAAGAGGCCGTTTTTAGTATTTTTTGCAAACGAAACTACAGCGTATCGTATTTCAATGACTTTCGTGGTTCTAATGTAACTTAAGGATACTAGCTAAAAAGTTGTACGAGGGTTTCTGATAATCTCAATTACAGAAAGAGAAATTATTTTTTTTGTATTTTCAAGGTCGCTAGCGCGGGTAGGACCCTAAATTGCCTCTTAAACACCCATGTGACAGAGAAGGATAATACAAGTAGTGGCATGTAAGTTTAGCGCTGAGTGAAATGTAGAGGGGATACTGCGCACGGGTACAGTATAAATTTTTGACTTCTGCGCAATATCGGTCAGCGCTAGAGTTTCGTGCTGCTATCTGAAACAAATCGTATTCCACCCTGCTGTCTCCATCCATACGGCCTGGCGAAAGGTGCACTGTTTGGCTTTTTCTTCTCCAAAGATCACGTGCTTGTAAAAATAATCTTAATAATATTTAAAAACAAAAAACAGACTTCGACACCAAACTCACAACCGATAATGATAAAATTTCTATGGGATTACCTGACGACTAACGATATTCCTATACACTTGCTGGGCAGCTGCACAATTTCAACAAAAGGGGCCTGCTGGTAAAAATTTCTTTACAAATAAGAAGCAGCTACTATGCTCTGACAAAAATATATACTTTGAATCGGTCTAGGCGACTTATAATAATCAGTGACCATGCATAAAAAAAGATTGCGTCGAATTGATAACCTCCTCCTTTTTGGAAGTCGGTTGACAACTATACTTAAGATTATAATTTTTTAAAACTAAAAACCAACAACTTCAAACAACAGAACCGATTTTCATAAGTAGGTATGCGGAATATACCCTTTCAAACAAAAAAAAGAATTTTTCAATTTAGTCCAGGCGTCTTTGAATAATCGGGAACATACATGAGAAACATATATTCATTCGTATTGAAAATCTTTTTCCAAAGTCGCATTAAATCCTACTTCTGATCTTAGGATTAGTAGCAGACTATCCGGAAAGAATTGACATGTGCCTACACACACAGACAAGACATAAGTACGTCCGTTTGTGTTAGTCTCAGTACACGCCTACTTATTGTCTGTCTAGTCGGTAGCTCTTAATTTCAATAAGGCCTTTTCAAATACTAGGATGGCCATCTCTTTTGTTAGATAAGTGGCAATACTGGTGTCAGATTTTTGAGTTGTCTAAATTCATTTAAAGAAAAACATAAACCGCTCTAGATCGGTCATTTTAGGAATTCTTGGGATAGGCCTATGTCCAGCAGTGGACGTTATGCTGAAATGATGATAAAGATGACATCTGTGGCCTAATGGTCACCATACCAGGCTGTCACACGTGTCAACGTTCTTTCTAAAGCACGTCAGTTGTGGTCACCCATCCAAGTTTATAAGTCACAGACCTCACACGGGGTTACATTTGTAATGAAATAATGAAATATGAATTATATCTTTATTAGGAACAATGGGAATAAAGCGCTCTCCCACAATTGATAAACACATTTCTAACTTACTTTTTATCCAATAAACTTCAACGGGTCGGGTGACTTGCGAGGTCTACAGCTCACAAAGCTACTAGTTTAAGTAAGTTCCTAAACTGTTTTTAACTGATATAATAAAACTTCACTCATCAAACAAAACTACGCAAATTCATGGTTACAGCTAACAAAATCGTCTTTGCAAAAAGTTGCCGACACGTGAACCGCCAGACACGACCGGGGGATCCGGAACAAACGTGATTCTGTAATGAGCGAGATAAATCACGTCGGAATCCACGAGGAAACGAACCTTCTTAATAGATCCACCATAATGATCATCGATAATAACTAATTGCTTCTGAAGGTGTGATTCGTGTTTATGTACCTAAGCCAAGCGTACGCGCAGACTTTTCATTCATTTGGAATCGCAGTAACCACAAGGTGATTAAAATTCGATTTTGTCAAGTACCTAAGGGGTGAAAACGGAACAATAAGACACCGCTGTCCGTCTGTCTGTCACCAAGCTGTATCTGTAACCGTGACAGCTAGAAATTTCACATATGATGTTCTTCTTTTGCCGCCATAATAACAAATACCAAAAGCAGAAGTAAAGTTTAAGTGGGTTATCTCCCATAAGACAAACGTGATTTTTTTGCAGACAATGGAACTTTACACTTCGTGCGTGAGTTCGACTCGCGCTTGGCCGGTTATTTTAATAAATTAAATAAGAACCATTGGACCCCGACTTAAATAAGCAATACCATTGATATTTTCTTTTAGTAATTGCATTACAGGTAAGAAATCAGATAAATAAGTGTTTTTTAATAAGATTAATTAAATACTTTTTGCCTAAATCATATAACATATTATCATATCTGAAAGTCGATGGGAATCACTTTTAAGCATATCTATGCTTAAAAGTGATTCCCATCGACTTTCAGACAAATTGTAAACTTAAGTACTGAATAAACTATTTTTCATTTCATTTTTTTCATTTTTTTTTCATATCGCGTGATATTTATTACCTACACGTGTTTTACGTGTTGATTGGATGGCACGATCCTGTGTGAGTAATCACGACAAGAGCGTAAAAAAAATATTTTTAGTTAAATATATTTTGGCTCATTAGATAAATTATTAAAACATATGGTATGCGTATTTCTTCCTTTTTCTGTTATGCAAATAATTACGAAGAGCGCATTTATTTCGCGTGACCTTACGAATAGCTACAATTTTTAACCAAATGTGATGTAAATCACCCCCACTCCGAAACTTCGAAGCGCTGTATCTTTGTGAAATATGGTTTCTTTATTTTTGGATAATCTAGTTGACGGACTAAATAAATTAATATATTTTTACCCAGTCCACATCCCTGTTTAAAAAGAATGGTTACGTAATTTTTAGTTTATTTACAGAGGTTTTAATTTAAGTAAGTTGATCCCTTCTTGGGAGCATCTATACCCCCCTGTTACGGCTACTGGCAACATTACGGTGCGATGCGATGCGGAGCGGCCGGAAACGACGTCATTCTTACACACACAACTACGACCATCTTGCGCGGACACGGTTCATTTATTATATTGTAAATTAACCAAAATAAATAATATACACTTATACAGCGCCTAATTAAAATTAACATGTCTGTAGTCTAGGACATGCTGTAAAACTAAACAGCTCCATTAGAATTTAATGCAAGAATTGTGACGTCAATCGCCGTTAGCGTCAGGTCAATCCATCCAATTAATACAGCCTGTGATGTGTGCCGACAGACAATTGGTAATGAAAACCTTCATGTTAAGAAATATTCATCATCGTCATCATTTCAGCCGCACATCGTCAACAGCTGGACATAGGCCTCTCCCAAAGATTTCCAAAATGACCTATCTAGAACGGCTTGCATGGAGTCAAGGGGTCCCGTAATAAAAAAGATATAAAGGGACAAATTACACTGATTGAGCTAGCCCCAATGTAAGTTCGAGACTTGTGTATGGGATACTAACATAACCTGTTGTCTGTGCAAAACACCAGACACAATAGTAAAACAATGCATGTCGACCGGATTCCGGTCTGCTCACAGATGACAGGTTAACGATACTATATCTTATAACAAACACATAGGCATATCTATATCCAAGACCCAGAACAAAAAAAAAGGTCATTTTCCAACTTGCTCTGTCCGGGGATCGAAATTGGAACCTCTGGGTGGCGTACTAGCATGGTCACCACTACGCCACGGAGATCGTCATAAGATAAGATAGGAGTTGGAAATAGAGTGCAATATTTTCCCTTCGTCTAGCTTTGTACGCAGTTGTAGGAGTTGAAGCTATGCTCCTTTGGAACCCAGGGTACGCTGTCCGGTTTGTTCATCTCCAAAGGTGAGAATTTCGATATTCACACATGTAGTCAAAAACCCGTGAAGAAGAAAAATCAAAACCATTAAAAAATTTACTTAAAAATAAATTAAATGAATGGTAAAAAACTAAACTACCACGGTGGCAGGACTATGACCCACGACTTCGTCTTATACGCGCAGGCTCTTCCGATTGACTTCACGATTAATTTTCTTTACATTTAATTTTTAATTATTTAGTTTAAGTACTTTATGTAGTATGCATTGTATTCCAACAAAATCCTATAAATAGGTTTCTAAAAGGCCGACTCACAAAAGTATTATGAATTACCTAAAGAAATACTTTGACAGTGAACTTGTTTAGGTTGGAGGCTATTGAAAATGTCTTGTAAAGATATGAAATATCTCAAGTGCTGTCATGATTTAGCGTTGATAACCAATCATTATTACGTAGCTAACATTGACGAGGTTACTTCTTACCATAACCTTTGATAAGAAAGTTTGATTAAAAAATCTTACCTTTTAAAATCCTTCCAAAACGAAGATACTGGTCGCTGCTGATATGTGAGATTCTTAAAAACTTTACGAAATAAACTGTCACAATATTATAATACGAAGCACGTTAATTTAAACGTAGCTAGAGGCTATTGAGAAACGAAGCTTCTTCTTGAAAATTTTCATCTTTCTCTTCACAAAAGGATCCACCGTGAACTTCTTTATTGTATCTCAATTAAACTTTTAACAAACCACTTAAGAAAACTTTTTGATTCAAAAAATACTGGCTGAATATTCGACGACCGTCGTCAAAAAAGCCATTTGCTTTATGGTCGAAAAAGAAAACTTTCGCGGGAAAAATCAAAAATAGAACTCTCGCGCGTCACCGCACAGGAAGATGGCGCGACCGTATGCGGCCACTATTTTGACCGTTCCTTAGCCGTATTATTTATTTTTATTGAAAAATTAGCCTGTAAACGATTGTAACGTCAGAGGACTTGAGCCCACGCGAACTCAGTACGCGACTGAACTCGAGCAATCCTGTCTTCAAATTCTGTTTAATAATTTAAGAGGATTGTATACTGTAGGATTCTATATGTAACTACAAGGCATATCTCTAGTGTCATTTGTATACTCTGTGACGCAACGGATATCATCTAGAGTTGTTAATACCCAACCAATGAAACAATGTGAAATATAGATAGTACGATCTGCAAGACAAAGATTCCATACATCAGAGATAAATATTACGGTTGTTGTTGATAATATAGGCACAAATTGTGAGATACTGTAGATTTAAAGTAAGTAAAAGAAAATCACGAGATACCTACATCCAAGAATGTTTCTCATAAAAATTTCTAGCGTATTTTGGTTTACCTTATTACGCCTGTTTCACTTTGATTGTTTGAACTGAAAGTACAGCTGAAAGTCTTTCTATTTCTATTCTATTCTTCAGAAGCAATTTCGTCTGTATTATAGATTAAAACATTTAACATTTATTTTAGGCAGCGATTAAACGCAGCACAATAGGAATACGAATAGAAAGCGTTCTAGAACTTGAGTGGTTGATTTCGGCGTTAATGTCATACCTGAATTTTCCGGGGTCCAGTGGCGCCCTCATTATAAAAATCAATCATTTGAAAGAAAACGGAGATATAATTTAAAATTGTGTCACGACCAAGCTATAGATACTCATTCAAAGTATTTTTTTAAACTACTTCTTATAGTTTAAAGCGAGAAGTCGAGAACGTGAAACTTTTTTACGCACATTTGCAAAAACGGCCACTTTAGGCTAATGTGCGTAGAAAAGCTTCACGTTTTCACTTTAGACTATAAACTGTAGTTTATACAATAGTTTGAAGGGTTATCTAGGGCTTGATCAAGGCACAATTTTAAATTATATCTCCGTTTCCTTTCAAATGATTTATTTCAAATGGGGGCGCCACTGGATTCCGGAAAATTTGGGTATTGCTTTAAGACGGCTAAACATAAATGGGACTGAGCGGGGCACATATGCCACATGCATTCGGATAGGATATGGACCCGGAAGGCAATCTTGTGGGGGTGCCAGAAGGGCGAAAGCGAAGAGGAATATGACAGAGAAAATTGCGCGATGACATCAACAGTTTCAAAAAGTAGTGGTTGTAAACTGCTATGAACAGGGTTCTGTGGAAGAATGAAGGAGAGGCCTTTGCTCAACAGTGGGACACCCCAATAGGCTAGAAAAAGAAACTGTATTTTCCGTAAGAAGGATATTTTGTTTCCTTTCCTAAGAAAACAAAATCGCCTTACAGAACAAGAATGAACTATTTAATCTTCTTAGGGCGGATTCCACCAAACTAGTTTAACAGGGAGCTTTGCTGTGGATCGCTAGCGCCTGAAAAAGTTATTAATTTAGGTCACTTGATTCTCAAATTCGATTTATTTGTATTGTTCCTTCTATAAAAATATTATTTATCTTTATTTTTCTTTGCTTAATAATAAAAACAAAAACTATTAATCCTTACAGCTCTATATAATTCCCACTCGACATAGAGTTACGTTTCAATAATTTTATTGTGCACTGAGACACTGCCGCCTACCTACTCATTAGCTGCTGTAGGATCAGCAGATAAATCATAATCACGATTTAATTCATTTAATATTATATGTAAAAACCTCAGCTTTATATAATTTCCACTTGACATAGAGTTACGTTTTAATCATGTTATTGTACACTGAGACAATGCCACCTACCTACCCATTAGCTGCTGCAGGATCAGCACATTAATCATAATCAAAATTCTTTTGTGCTATTTTATATGTAAAATCCTCAGCTCTATATAATTTCCACTCGACATAGATTTACGTTTCAATAATTTAATTGTGCACTGAGACACTGCCGCTTACCTATTCATTAGCTGCTGTAGGATCAGCACAAAAATCATATTCACAATTTCCTTCATGCTATTTTTAATGTAAAAACCTCAGCTCTATATAATTCCCACTTGACCTAGAGTTACGTTTTAATAATCTTAGTGTACTGACCTAGACCGATCTGGAGCGGCTTGCATCCAGCGCCTTCCAGTGACCTTGCTCAGGTCGTCAGACCACCTTGTGGAAGGGTGTCCTACGCTTCACTTGCCTGTACGTGTACGCCATTCGAGAACCTTTTTTTTATTATTTGTAAATACCTCAGCTCTATAAAATTCCCACTCGACATAGAGTTACGTTTCAATAATTTTATCGTGCACTGAGACACTGCCGCCTACCTACCCATTAGCTGCTGTACGGTCAGCACATAAATCATAATTACGATTTAGTTCATGCTATTTGCATTCATTTGGAGGCGCTGGATGCAAGCCGCTCTAGATCGGTCATTTTAAAAATCCTTGGGAGAGGCCTATGTCCAGCAGTGGACGTTATGCTGCTGAAATGATGATGATAATGAATATATTTTCTCGTGGTACCTACTTAGAAGCCGGAAAGATGGGTGTAATTTAATATTAAAGATTAAATTTAGGTCTAACAGAAAACCAAAATTTGAATTTAAGAACCAAAGACAACTTGTTCTTCGGAATCTCTTATTTTCTTTTATATTTGCAAATCCACAGTCTTGCTGAACGTGGCTTTTGTGTCTTATCGTCCCTCTGTCTACTAAGTAGTGTACACTCTACAGTAGTTTATGTTATGTAGTAAGTATAATATTTACCAGATTTATACTCAACCACTTTCCCTTTTACTCATCCCATTATTTTACACCCACCTAAATTTCTCGAACAACCAAAAGGTTGGCTGTGAGATAATGCTTTTAAAATTAAGTGTATTTTATACAATAAAGGTTAAATAAATGAAATAATATGGACTCAGAATATTGACTTGAGAAGTAGAATATTGAATGTATTAGATACACAGCATCATCAATAAATATACAGGGATAAATTACACTTATTCAGCTAGCTAAAAAAGGACATTTACCAACTTGCCCTGGCAGGGGATGCAACGCAAAACCATCGCACCGGAATGGCGCTCTACTGTGTTAATCAGTAAAAAAAAACTATGTCTATGGTGTTAATCATTATGCCATGAAGGACGTGCATCAAAATAAATAGATGAAGCTGTTGGTCAATATTCTCACTCTCCTTCTTTATCTAGGCTTGATCTTACGACCTTTGGCTTGGTTTTGGGTCCTTTATAATACTTTATCACCTCTTTTTCTCATACAAGGTAGATAAAGCTCAGAACCATACGACCTAAAGGCCTAAACTAAAGGATAAAAACTAAAAACCTGCTAACTAACGTTACCTATCCATCATATTTACAAAATAAGTGTATAAACACGCCGAAGTTTCGTTTACTGAAGTTTCGAGCCTAATTTATTTCTTTTCGAAAACGCGACGTAAATTCGGCATAGTGTATTGCTCCGCCGTGCAACATCGGCATATTATGTTTTGAGACTAGGTTACCCAATTCAGTCACGATATTCACACGTAGAGCGACCAAAGAGAGTGTTCTTTGGAATGGAATATCATATTACTTCGAGGAAGTTTCCTTGTTTTGCGACATGGCTCATCACGTGGGCGATACAAAGTAAACTATGACGCATACGTTCAGTAAAAGCGAAGGTGAGATTGTTTATGTAATACTACTTAATTATTAATAATCACACTAATATTATAAAGGCGAAACTTTGTGGGTCTGTGTGTTTGTTACTTCTTTACGCGCAAACGCCTGGACCAATTTTGATAAAATTTGGTAAGCAGCGGGGTGCAGCTAGTAATCTATAAAGTATTAATGAAAACAATAGTCGCTTCCCGCCGCCTTTGTATGTATGTACGCTAATATCTTTTTAATGTGATTTTCATCTATAGATATAGAGCTCGATATTTCGCTAAGAAGGTTTATGTGTTAAGTAGTAACTACTCACAACTACAACTTGATCTACTAAATAAAACAAAAAAGCACAATGAAATTATACCTACTGTTCACGCCATATCGCCCTTTTTACATCATATACTCTTTCGTTCATCTCATTCTCATCTATGGCCTGCTTGTCAAGAAGAAAGAAGAAATCTAGTCTGATCGCAACATCGGCGCGCACCACACCCGCATCGCTAAAGTGTAAGGCTGCAGCCTGAAAGTTCCAGTGCGTGTTTCTGATCAGGTACAGCACACAACACAACATCTCCCGCATGGAGCTGTATGACGGTGAAATCAACAGTTATTTCGTGGCCGGAAGTGACGAAGTGGCAGGGGGACTTTACAAGGTAATAACAATAACTACAAAAGACATGAACAATGTTCAGCAATGCCGGTTCGAGAGCGGGAAAAAGGAGTTAAAAGATTTTTTGCCTGAAACGGATAACATGAATAATACACAGTCCTTCTTCATCAACGGGAAGGTGGTCCAAGAGTGGAAGATGGTAGTTACTGAAGGGGGAATAATCCGAGTGGAAAATACTCTTCTTCTTTACCGCGCTGAGAATGGGGTCGATGTCCCAGTGTCGTATGAGGAGAAGAAGTTCAACCTGGACAACGGTAGGATGCTGGACCATACCTTCACTGAGTACTACGACTTTAAACAGTCAGTTAGTGACGATGAGTTGAAGATTATCGACAGCGAAGACTGCAAAGAATTCAAAACAGAAGACTTTACAGATACTATGAGATTCTTACATCCGGCGTCTTCTTTTGACGTAGATATAGCTTTTCATGGGTACAAAAACAATCACAAAAAGAGGTACGGAGAAGAAGAACATGAGTTGAGGAAGACAATATTCCACAAGAACTGGAGGTTAGTCGAAGACCACAACCGCAAGAACCTAGGCTACAAACTGGCTTTAAACAAATTCGCTGACCGCACGGACGAGGAGCTCCGTTTCCTGACCGGGACTCGGCCTTCGGACCCCAACAGCAAGGGGACCCATACCTTCCACTCTTTGGAAGAGGTGGAAAAACTGGCGCATCAATTGCCGGAGGAGTTTGACTTGAGATTGAAAGGAGCCTTGAGACCTGTCAAACAACAAGGGAAGTGCCTGTCCTGCTGGGCATTCACAGCCATTGGTACTTTGGAGGGGGCTCTGTCGTACCGCCTGAGTCGGGACGTGGACCTCAGTGAGCAGAGCCTCGTCGACTGTTCTTGGGGATATGGCAATGCCGGCTGCTCGGGTGGTCAACTATACCCGGTCTTCAAATACTTGCTCGAGCAAGGCGTACCTGCAGATGTTAACTACGGAGAGTATAAACAAGAAGACGGCGTCTGCCACGTTCAGAACCTGACCTCGACCTTTAAGATCCGAGGCTTCGGCAAGGTCAACCACAACAGCGTGGCCTCTCTCAAGGTGGCCCTGAATGAGTACGGCCCCATCGCCGTCAGTGTTATGGCCACCTACAACATGCGCTTGTATAGCAGTGGAGTCTTCTATGATCACGAATGGCGGAAAAGTCAACCACGGCCTAGTGGTAGTTGGCTACGGCGTCCGCCATGGAGACCTGTACTGGATCGTGCGCAACTCGTGGGGGGAGGATTGGGGGGAAGACGGGTACATCCTCATGTCGTCTGAGCAGAACAACTGCTTCCTGCTGGGCGACCCCTACTACGTCATCGTTTAAATCACAAGAAGAATTTGACTTATGCTGATGACATGGCTGTGTTATATGTTGTTGTAACGATCTGTAAATAAATTCCAAGTGCTTTTGAAAAAAAAAAAAAAAAAAAAAAAATGGTTCAGCGAATGCGTTGCGTAGTGGACTGTAATAAGGTAATGAATGAATTATGTAGGCCTGCTCACCTGATCAGAAACACGCACTGGAACTTTCAGGCTGCAGCCTTACACTTTAGCGATGCGGGTGTGGTGCGCGCCGATGTTGCGATCAGACTAGATTTCTTCTTTCTTCTTGACAAGCAGGCCATAGATGAGAATGAGATGAACGAAAGAGTATATGATGTAAAAAGGGCGATATGGCGTGAACATCCTCCCCGGCCTTGACAATGCGTAGCGTTTCAAGAAGTCAAGAAATCAAGAAGATAAATAAATGCGTGAAAGCGAAAAGAGTAGGATTAAGTTGCGAATCAAAGCGTTGAAAATAATAAATGAATTCACTGAGAAGGAAGTATATAAAGTTTTACCACTGACCGCTTAATGAAACAATGATAAAGGTCCTTAAATACGGAATATAAAATAGAAAAGCAGTCAAGCGAGATAACATCATGTTATTGATGCGTTAAAATAGTTAAATATTATTTTCATAATAACTAGCCACTTTTGTCTTGTTTGCAAGATATGTAAATATAACTTACATCTTTCTTAAAATAAGCAAATTTTTAAAATAATTGTTTTCTAAAGCGTTAGACCATCGGAATAGTTTAATTCAAAAATTAGAGACAATATCATAAAACGCGTAAGTTATTTATTATATATTAAAGCGAGCGGAATTAAATTTTTTATTCAAGCGAGAACAACACTGTTGTATCACATCACCCTAAAATCTTTCAGTTTGTCTATGTTACTCTTGAAGGGCAATGCATTGCCCAATGCAACACAGTGACAACCCATGCGTTCACGTAATATTATAGAAGAAGGTTTTTCCTCTAGTTCTTTGTCTTTGTGTCTAGAGAACCTTCCAGAAGGTACTTCCTCAAGCTTACAGAATAGAGGTAGATTTTTCTGAAGCGATTCATCAACATTTAACTTATTAAACAATGTATACGATGTATGGGAATGCGAAGAATTAGAAGGTTGAGACGCGTCTGGTATAATGGGAACTTCTCCCATAAAAACATAGCCAAAGACTGTTTCTATCGCTGGAGGTGCAGGTGGAACGATAATCCTACCACTCATTAATATATGCGGAAACAGTTGTGCTCCTAGAAGCAAATCAATGTCACCTGGCGTATGCCATACGGGATCGGCTAGCGGTACATGGACTAAATGCTGAACTATATTAGCGTCCACCTTATTACTTGGTAAGGGATCCGTAATTTTATTCAATACAAATGCGGTTGTATCTAGGTAATAATTTGAGTTATTATGAGCGTATAAACGTACTTCTACGTATCCTAGAACAGTTTGAGAAACACTTCCGATACCTTTTATGTAGGAGTTCGGTAAATGAATAATCTTTAAATTCAAGCGTTTACAAGAAGCAAGCGTTATTATGTTATTTTGCGAAGCGTTATCAAGAAGACATCTGACAGTATGCATTTGTTTGTTTCCACCTTCCACCTTTACTTGCGCAGTTGACAATAAAATAGTTGTCTGGCATGTATTTCCATTTCGTGCGCACAGTGACATCGCAGCGCTGACAACTTCACTAGCGGGTGATTCTTTTATAGTAGCAGGTTGTTCATCAACGGCAGTAAGCGATGTATTAGAAGGCAAGGAAGAATGAGTGTCATGCATATCATTAGTTTTTTGATTTTCAATATGATGTAGAAGCGTATGATGACGTTTGCCACAAGTCTTACATGAATGACTCGATTTACATTTAGCGGTATTGTGCATTAAACTTAAACAATTGATACATCCGCGTTTCTTTTTAACGAAATTTAAGCGATCTTCATTAGACATATTTATAAATGCGTCACAAAAGTATAATTGAGAATGCGTTATATCATTACACAATGCACACCCAGTTTTCGGCCTGCTAGTTAGCAATGTTTGAGACTGAAGTATGATTGGACGGTTTAGGTTAGACTTATGAGCGTGCTCACCCGAGCCCCGTGTGCTGCTTAGGTCAGCGAAAGTGTTATTATTATTTACATGAAACATGCGCGAAACATTAGAAGTGCGATCTAAAATTTTAACTTGTCCTTTTATAAATTCGGAAAACTCCTTATATGAAGGTATTTCTTTATCGCGGAAATGCATTTCAAAAGCTTGTGCGATATTTGGATCAAGCTTGCGTAAGGCAATCGTTAAAAACATAAAATCTTTTAAATCCTTAATTTGCAACTGTTCAAGCGCTGAAACTGCCGCAGAATAGGATTCTATGAAATTGTTTAGCGAAGCGGAGTTATTAAGAGCGGGTTTAATATTAAGTAAAAGCGATAAGTAGTGAGAGCCTAACGCACGCTTGTCCTGATATTTACTAACAAGGCTATTCCAAATGCTTTGGTAATTTTCAGCGGAAGGCACAATTCCATCAGTTATTTTAAGAGCGGAACCCGTAAGTTGGCCTATTAAATAATGAATTCTGTGCCCATCAGTCAAATCTGGATTATCGTGAATACTAGCTTTAAAACATTCATAAAAAGAAGGCCAAGATTCTATACACCCATTAAACTGTTTTAAAACCAATGGCGGTAGTTTAATATTAGGGCCCAGTGTAATCTCACTCTTAGTATCCTTATGACCACTGTCTTTATTATTAGAAGTTAAAAGAAGCGATCTGAATCTCTGAACACGAGCATAAATTTCTTCAAAGGAAATAAGCGGTCCATAATTGGGCGTATATTCATTATTATTTTCTAAAAGAATTTCATTTATTTTATCTAAATTAAAAATGAAATCTGCACGAATTGTAGGCAATGTCTCAGTATCAGCGAGAAACGATTCCGATGATCGTAAACCTTCTATACCAGATATGGTTTTCGATCTGTCATGTAATTGCGTAATATGAGCAAAATACGCCTCATTTTTAGCAGTTAGTAATTTAACTTTAGTTTCCATTTTTTTTTACAATTAATAGAAGCGGTTAAATAAAAGCAGAACAAAGAAAAGCGAAAGAAACTAAATTTAAAAACAAAGACAAAAGCGGTTTTATTATTTGTGAGAAAATAGCCTTATAATGTTTACATGTAAAACAGGCCTTATATATGACGGCGGTTTGAAACATATGATATGTTCAAATTTTCAAATTTCAAATACGAAACAAATGGAAAATTAAAATGTCAATTGGATGACTGACAGAGAAAATGACAATCAAATCAATCGATAAAAATTACAATAGGTATGCGAAAATGCGAAAATAGAAAATATGAAAATGCGAATGCGAAACTGGGATAAAATAGTGGGATATGCGGGATAGTATAGCGGATAATCCGGCCGATAGGAGCCAAAATGGTTCAGCGAATGCGTTGCGTAGTGGACTGTAATAAGGTAATGAATGAATTATGTAGGCCTGCTCACCTGATCAGAAACACGCACTGGAACTTTCAGGCTGCAGCCTTACACTTTAGCGATGCGGGTGTGGTGCGCGCCGATGTTGCGATCAGACTAGATTTCTTCTTTCTTCTTGACAAGCAGGCCATAGATGAGAATGAGATGAACGAAAGAGTATATGATGTAAAAAGGGCGATATGGCGTGAACACCTACGTCTAATGTTAAGAATCTCGAAAAGGTTGAAATGTTTTTCTTCAACAACGTAACATTCGTATCCGAGCTTTTAAAAACATATTTCAAATCTTTCCCACATTAACAGAGTATTTTTAGTCATAAACGCCAGTAACGCTATCTGTTAAGGCAGCCAGCGTACACTCGCAGGGATCAGGGATGATATCGGTGGGGCGTGTTAGGGCGAGCCATCGCGATAGGCTGGCCAGGTGGGTTCCTTTTTGACCCACAGGCATTGATAGTGGCGGTCCTATCAACATTTTGAGATAGTGCGAGATCTATTAACCTTTTACACGCCAGCGCTTGTTCAATTCAATTCAATTCATTTATTGCTTTTCATATTGTACATATATAACACTTTACTACATAGTCACTTCTTAAATTAGTAGGTACAACATGAGCCCTTGTTAAAGGTACTTTAACCAGTCGCCAGGGCCCAGCCTAGTAATATTAAGGAGATGCTCTATGACAACGCAAAATTCAGTAGGCTGTACCTGATAAACTGTTAAAGTACTTAATTTTTGAAGTATGTACTTACTCTGTACACATTGCGTACAATTGAGACATTGATTTATAAAAAGCAAAATAAATGACGGGGTGGCCGGGGAGCATGACGTAAAAATAGTTCAATTTCGACCACTTGGCTGCTCAATCACGCGACCGCTTTGCATCTAAAGTGGTCAATGGCACTCCAAATGTTACAAAATAAACTGTGATTCCAGCTGCACCATTCCAGTGTGAACCGGCGCATAGTTCTTCCTAACAAAAATAATTGGAGATACTATGCTGGTCTGGGAGAAAAGAGAAAACATGGAATATACATACAGATCGTAAAAGGCGATCGAGGGAATGGGCGAAGAAAATGTAAATAGGGGATGCGACCTATATTGATTCCTTCCTTCTCACCAAAAATCTCGCTTAAGTGGCCGCTTTGATCTTCTTAGAGCCAACAAGACCCAGAAAAGTCTGCCTCATTATCACAGAATTAATAATAGTATTACATACCATTAGTGATAAAGGCGTGACCTAGTGTAGGTATGTACAGCGGCGTTGGGTGAGAATTTGGGCTAGTACAGCTAATTAGTGGTAGGTATTTAATTCCCATGGGTAGGTATTTAATTTAGACCCTATATATAAATTCCAAAATATTAGCTGTGCCCAAAAGGGTTGATAGGACGGATTGTATTTTAATTATAAGACCTCATGTAAAAGTTTAGCAAATAAAGATTTGATTTGATTTGATGTGATTAGGATCTATAAATGTTTTAGCTTATAATTAGCATATTTTTATTGATTCTGTGTGAGTAATATGTCTCTGAGCTTGATATACATTTATCATTGTAAGTGTATTTGAATATGTGGGTGAGTACAATCCAGTCAGGCTGCTAGTTTTCGGCTTATGAAAATAGAAAATGGGCAATTCAATGCGCGGTGCGGTATACTTAGGTTATAATAAAAGCATATATTTTAGAAACCCCTAAGGAGAACTCGATGGGAATCGGCTTCTAAGGAGGCCACGCGACAGTTAAGTATCATTGCTTGAGTATAGAAACAAATTTTATTAAGTTTAAAATTTCATTCATTTTGCTTTAATTCTTCTATAACTCTATGTCCTTTTTTTGTAGTTTTTTTACACTGCTCAAATCATTATGATTATGATTTAGTTATTAGTGGAAACTTTACTGATGTATGTTTAGGTAGTTAAGTTATATCTGTTTGTACAATACTATTGTTTGTTTCCCTAAAAAATAAATAAAAGTTCCAATCAATGATACTTTATTTATTACACATCAGAGCTCACCACAACAACGATTCCGGAATAGACACATAGGAGTCGCCGTCGCCGGATACGGCTTGGACGACATGATGATGATGATGATTTATTATCGGGCATACGCCAGGTCTAAGTGGAACACACCCAGAGGGCACACATGTAGATACGAGCAACCTCGAACTTACAGAGAATAATAATGTACATGATGCGGAACCCTCGCGTGCGGATTACAACGGGGTGAGTGAGATTAGAATAAATGCAAACGCATTTTAGTCTCTTTCTTGTTTGTTTTTCGTGAGTAAGCTTATGCTCTAAGTAAGTAAGAGGCATGTAGAGTAGATTAGGATCACTCCAAGTCTTTCCGTGGATGTCGTAGAAGGCGACTAAATACAAGCTAAATAGAGCTTATAAACATCAATGAGACCTCTCCAACTCTCCAACCTGTCTGGCCAGCGTGGAGTGTAGGCCAATTCCTCTGGTCAAATATGACTCTAGTAGTACAGAGAGGTTCTCATGCAGTAGGGACTAGAAACACCAGATAATGAGGATGATAACTTATCGACTGCCATACAATGAGTTGGTCTCGGCTGTTATCATTGCATGGAAGGCATTGTATGTTAAGCCGTTGTTTAATGTGCCTTCCAGAGCACAGTCCTACCTGCCCTAGAGTGGACCACGCCCAGTGTCACTTAACTTGCAACTTTTTTACTGCGTATAAAGACCACACTAGCCGAGTGCGACAGATAATACTAACTGTCATTCTCACAAAAGCAAAAAAGATAGTAACGCGCGCTTTATTACATACATACATACTATTACGTCTTTATCCCTAACTAGCAGTCCATCCCGGCTTCGCCCGTGGTACATACATAGACTATGTCACTTAGGGATAACATACCTATCCAACAGTGAAAGAATTTTTAAAATCGATCCAGTAGTTTCGGAGCCTATTCAATACAATCAAACAAACAAACAAACAAACAAACAAATCTTTCCTCTTTATAATATTAGTGTAGATGGGGCAGACAGAGCATTTTAGGGTCTTGCGGTTCTATAAAAACGCAATTTTAGTCCTTTATAGTTGGGTCCGTTGAGTCTCACGGGGCACTATCTTATCAGATTACCGTCTGAAGTCTGAACTAAGTCTCGGATCTTTTATTACGTAAGAAATTTTCCCATATTGACAAATATAACAAAACAGTAAAAAAAATGTGTCTGTACATTGAATATATTTCAAAAAAAATATTTGAGGTGCGCCCCCAATATTTTGACACTTAATTATTACTAGAGTAAAATTTAAAAAACAGGCTGTCTGTTTGTCCGTTTTTACACAATAATCGTCGAAAATATTGGAGGGGCTCAAATTAATTTATTTTTGTTACAGAATGAAAATATATATGACGGAGCAGGAGATGACCTACGCCGAACTCACTAAAAGTGTGACGATAAATACAGCGCTCCGCCTCGCGCTGTATCATGGATTCCAACCATATGTGTCTGAATACCCCTGGCCCACACAGTTATTGAATCTGTGTCCACCTGGGCTTATCGTCTAGCTGAAACAACTATCATTGTAATAAATCGGTTTACCAAATCCTCATCTATTACAACAATCACAATTAAATAAGTTATGGCCAAGCCCACAGCACACTACACAAAGGAGATGTTCACAGTACGGCGGTCCGCACAAGACTGAGCCGCTCGTCGCTAGGGCGACCGCTTTTATACCTGTCGAAACATTTGAAATTATAACAGTTATGTTTTGAAGTAAACAACTTTCTGTTTGCACAACTTAACCAATAATAAAGGGGATTATATTGAACTCGCCGACATATATGTTAAGCCTTGGCAACATATATGTATAGGGTATAATTGATTTTGGTAAATGAAACACCTGATGCAGAACCATATTGGTTCCAGCTAAACTATAATAAACATAAGAATGACGCCTTAGCAAAAGATGTTCAGCCTGATGAGCATTTTCGAATCGGAGTCATAAAGTCCACGCGAACGAAATCGCGGGCTTCGGCTAGTTCAAAATATTGCACGATAGGTTAAATAGTGGATCATCTACAATGGTTCCAGCAAGTCAATCAAGATCGAAATGAAGATTGATGTCATCATGGATTATGATGATGAGACATGCAATAGGTACTTGCCTTGTTGACTGCCTCCGTGGTCTAGTGGTCAAGACGTTCGCTTTTTGATCCGGAGGTCGTGGGTTCATACATACATACAACGTAACATTCGTATCCGAGCTTTTAAAATCATATTTCAAATCTTTCCCACATTAACAGAGTATTTTTAGTCATAAACGCCAGTAACGCTATCTGTTAAGGCAGCCAGCGTACACTCGCAGGGATCAGGGATGATATCGGAGGGGCGTGTTAGGGCGAGCCATCGCGATAGGCTGGCCAGGTGGGTTCCTTTTTGACCCACAGGCATTGATAGTGGCGGTCCTATCAACATTTTGAGATAGTGCGAGATCTAATAACCTTTTACACGCCAGCGCTAGTTCAATTCAATTCAATTCAATTCAATTCATTTACTGCTTTTCATACTGTACATATATAACACTTTACTACATAGTCACTTCTTAAATTAGTAGGTACAACATGAGCCCTTGTTAAAGGTACTTTAACCCAGTCGCCAGGGCCCAGCCTAGTAATATTAAGGAGATGCTCTATGGCAACCCAAAATTCAGTAGGCTGTACCTGATAAACTGTTAAAGTACCAATTTTTGAAATATGTACTAACTCTGTACACATTACGTACAATTGAGACATTGATTTATAAAAAGCAAAATAAATGACGGGGTGGCCGGGGAGCATGACGTAAAAATAGTTCAATTTCGACCACTTGGCTGCTCAATCACGCGACCGTTTGCAACTAAAGTGGTCAATGGCACTCCAAATGTTACAAAATAAACTGTGATTGACCAGCTGCACCATTCCAGTGTGAACCGGCGCATAGTTCTTCCTAACAAAAATAATTAGAGATAGTATGCTGGTCTGGGAGAAAAGAAAAAACATGGAATATACCAGCTGCTAGATCTGGGCGGAAAGCGGTCTTTCCGCCCACATATCTAGCAGCTGGTATATTCCAGATCGTAAAATAAAAGGCGATCGAGGGAATGGGCGAAGAAAATGTAAATAAAATGCGACCTATATTGATTTCTTCCTTCTTACCAACCATCACGCTTAAGTGGCCGCTTTGATCTTCTTAGAGCCAACAAGACCCAGAAAAGTCTGCCCCATTAGTGATAAAGGCGTGACCTAGGGTATGTATGTAATACAACGGCGTTGGGCGAGGATTTGGGCTAATACAGCTAATTAGTGGTAGGTATTTTTCCCATAGATAGGTATTTCATTTAGACCCTATATATAAACTTCAAAATATTAGCTGTGCCCGAAAGGGTTGATAGGACGGATTGTATTATAATTATAAGACCTCATGTAAAAGTATTTTTAGCAAATAAAGATTTAATTTGATTTGATGTGATTAGGATCTATAAATGTTTAAGCTTTATATAGTTAGCATATTTTTATTGAATCTGTGTGAGTAATATGTCTCTGACTTTGTTATACATTTATCATTGTGAGTTTATTTAAATATGTGGGTATGTACCATCCAATCAGGCTGCTAGTTTACGGCTTATGAAAATAGAAAATGGGCAATTCAATGCGCGGTGCGGTATACTTAGGTTATAATAAAAGCATATATTTTAGAAACCCCTAAGGAGAACTCGATGGGAATCGGCTTCTAAGGAGGCCACGCGACAGTTAAGTCACAGAATTAATAATAGTATTACATACAGAACGGAAACTTGCACCGTCCCCCGCAATCTGGTGTCCCCGCAACCCTTCCCCCGTTATTGTGAGGTGTAAGCGGCAGTAAAACAGGGGTAATGGTAGTCGCACTTTGACATTACGCGAGTCACTTAGTATTATTGAATTATAATGGTGAGAAACTGCGCACATTATTATTGTTTATCTACGGAAAACAATAAATAACGAAAATTTTATAGATTTCCGAGTGATAAAAACAGGTAAGCAAAGCAACAAATTCTGTGGTGACGACCCTGATTGTTCAACTCACACATTTGACGTGTACACGGACAGATTGTTTCGTTTGTAGTAGTACTAGGTATATATGCTGCTCCGTTTGTATGAAGTGCCATACCTGTGGTTAAGTATCATCGCTTGTGTATAGAAACAAATTTTATTAAGTTTAAAATTTTATTCATTTTGCTTTAATTCTTCTATGACTCTATGTCATTTCTTTGTAGTTTTTTTACACTGCTCAAAACATTATGATTATGATTTAGTTATTAGTGGAAACTTTACTGATGTATGTTTAGGTAGTTAAGTTATATCTCATCATTTCAGCCGCATAACGTCCACTGCTGGACATAGGCCTCTCCCAAAGATTTCCAAAATGACCGATCAAGAGCGGCCTGCATCCAGCGCTTTCCAGCGACCCTGGTCAGGTCATCTGACCACCTTGTAGGTGGGTGCCCTACGCTTCGCTTGCCAGTACGCGGTCGCCATTCAAGAACCTTTTTGCCCCATCGGCCATCGGTTCGTCGCGCTATGTGTCCCGCCCACTGCCACTTCAACGAGCTAATCCGCTTGGCTATGTCAGTGACTTATGTTCTCCTACGGGTTTCCTCATTTCTGATTCGATCACGTAGGGAAACACCGAGCATAGCCCTCTCCATAGCGCGTTGAGCGACCTTGAGCTTTCTTATGAGACCCATAGTAAGGGACCACGTTTCAGAGCCATAAGTCAACACTGGTAACACACATTGGTTGTAGACCTTAGTCTTGAGGCACAGAGGTATTTTGGACGAGAAGACATTGCGTAGCTTCCCGAACGCTGCCCAGCCGAGTCGGATTCGTCGAAAGACCTCTTCCTCGAAGCTGGAACTTCCTGCCTGGATCAATTGACCCAGGTAGATATACTGGTCTACAACTTCGAGTTATATCTGTTTGTACAATACTATTGTTTGTTTCCCTAAAAAATAAATAAAAGTTCCAATCAATGATACTTTATTTATTATCGGGCATACGCCAGGTCTAAGTGGAACACACCCAGAGGGCACACATGTAGATACGAGCAACCTCGAACTTACAGAGAATAATAATGTACATGATACGGAACCCTCGCGTGCGGATTACAACGGGGTGAGTGAGATTAGAATAAATGCAAACGCATTTTAGTCTCTTTCTTGTTTGTTTTTCGTGAGTAAGCTTATGCTCTAAGTGAGTAAGGGGCAGACACTAGTATCAGACTTTTCAAGCTGCCTAAAGGCATCTGACTTAACTTGCCGTAAGGTTTCATGTAGAGTAGATTAGGACCACTCCAAGTCTTCCCGTGGATGTCGTAGAAGGCGACTAAATACAAGCTAAATAGAGCTTATAAACATCAATGAGACCTCTCCAACTCTCCAACCTGTCTGGCCAGCGTGGAGTGTAGGCCAATTCCTCTGGTCAAATATGACTCTAGTAGTAACAGAGAGGTTCTCATGCAGTAGGGACTAGAAACACCAGATAATGAGGATGATAACTTATCGACTGCCATACAATGAGTTGGTCCCGGCTGTTATCATTGTATGGAAGGCATTGTATGTTAAGCCGTTGTTTAACGTGCCTTCCAGAGCACAGTCCTACCTACCCTAGAGTGGACCACGCCCAGTGTCACTTAAACTTGCAAAAATTCCTATTCTCGCCTTGCCACCCAGCTCCTAAGTCTCTCTCTTACCGAGTATTATATATTACTGTTAGCAGCCTATATACATCTGACGTACTCAAAGACTAATATATAGTGTCAACAGGTATTTTTACTCAGTACTAGTAAACGAGTAGACCATAGACCTAGATTATTTTACTGCGTATAAAGACCACACTAGCCGAGTGCGACAGATAATACGATAACTATCATTCTCACAAGAGCAAAAGGGATAGTGACGCGCGCTTTATTGACAAATAAAAACGCGATTTTAGTCCTTTATAGTTGAGTCCGTTGAGTCTCATGGGGCAACACTATCTTATCAGATACCGTCTGAAGTTTGAACTAAGTCTCGGATCTTTTATTACGTAAGAAATTTTCCCATATTGACAAATATAACAAAACAATAAAAAAAATGTGTCTGTACATTGAATATATTTAAAAAAAAAATATTTGAGGTGCGCCCCCAATATTTTGACACTTAATTATTACTAGAGTAAAATTTAAAAAAAAGGCTGTCTGTTTGTCCGTTTTTACACAATTATCTTCGGAAATATTGGAGGGGCTCAAATTAATTTATTTTTGTTATAGAATGAAAATATATATGTTGAGCCTTGGCAACATATATGTATAGGGTATAATTGATTTTGGTAAATGAAACACCTGATGCAGAACTATATTGGTTTCAGCTAAACTATCATAAACATAAGAATGACGCCTTAGCAAAAGATGTTCAGCCTGATGAGCATTTTCGAATCGGAGTCATAAAGTCCACGCGAACGAAGTCGCGGGCTCCGGCTAGTTCAAAATATTGCACAATAGGTTAAATAGTGGATCTACAATGGTTCCAGCAAGTCAATCAAGATCGAGATGAAGATTGATGTCATCATGGATTATGATGATGAGACATGCAATAGGTACTTGCCTTGTTGACTGCCTCTGTGGTCCAATGGTCAAGACGTTAGGTTTGTGATCCGGAGGTCGTGGGTTCATACATACATACTGTGTCACGTCTTTATCCCTAATGAGGCAGACAGAGCTTTTTGTATCATGTGGCTCTAAGCAAACAGAGCTCAGCCGCAAGACTCAAAAGCCACTTTTAGCGTAATGGTAGGCGATAAGATGGAAAAGAAATAAATATAGTGATGGGTTGCCACCCGCATCGCCTATTAACATGATTCGCATTTTCACCCACTCACTCGATGTGCTTTTACGATCTGCGCGAGAAGAGAAGCAGCTGGTACATTCTAAGTTTTTTCTTTTCATCTAGACCTGGGTTGTGGGTTCATACTTTGTGAAAATGGATTTCATACTTTGCGAAAAGTTGTTAGGACGTGACAAAGTAACTGTCCGTGCGTTGCTTCAACAAGACGTAATTAGTATTATTACAAAACGCAGACTAACTTTGTTACTAGGTTTAAACCATTATCCGATCAAATCAAGTTGACATTTTCAGATGAGACAATGGCATATTACTAGATGTCAACTTGATTTGGTCGGATAATGGTTTAACTGGAATGGAACTGCTTTTTTATGATAAGATGGAATATATCCGTCAGCGTAAACTTGGAGATTTTAGGTATTCCTCGTACCAAGGATCTTAAAGTATGTTCTGACAAAGGCCTTCAGCACACACTGGCTGGAATGAAAACCACTTACTTGTTCTGAGCTCCAACCCACAAAAGGTGAGACAAGCGGGCAGACAGAAGAATGCCGTTACCTCCCTTACGAAACCAGTTGAACCAGCGTAACGTCATATCATCATTATCAGGTCTTTTTTAGTCTCCATTGCAGGACCACGACCCTCTCTGTATCTATAAGAGCCATAATATACTTGGCCAGAGCAGCCTGAAGATTTGACCTTACACTCTCCACGCTGGCCAGACGGATTGGAGAGGCCTCATTGATGTTTATAAGCTTTGTTTAGCTTGTTATTTCCAAGTTGCCTTCTACGACATCCACGAGAAGACTTGGAGTGGTCCTATTCTACTCTGCCGGATACACAATGGCAATTAATAATGATTTTCATCACCTTTTCCGGGACAATAATTCATTTCAAAGGGCAAAACGCATGACTAGCTCGCATCCACACAATTACAAATCCACAAGTTTGTATTGGAAAACAACCGCAAACGTCTAAATGAACTGGCTGATTAACTCGCGAGTTAGTCAACTTTTTACAGTTATTTTATTTTTGTTATACTATTATAATATGCCTACCCAACATCATTAGTTACATGACTGGTAACAAATAATTATGATTTTCATCACCTTTTCAGGACAGAAATTATTTTCAAAGGGCAAACGCATGACTAGCTCGCAGCCACACAAATACAAACCCACAAGTTTGTATTGGAAAACAACCGCGAACGTCTGAATGAACTAGCTGATTAACTCGCGAGTTAGTAAACTTTTTACAGTTATTTTATTTTTGTTATACTATTATAATATGCCTATCCAACATCATTAGTTACATGACTGATGATGTTGGGTAGGCATATATGCTATCATCATCATCATTTCAGCCGCATAACTTCCACTGCTGGACATAGGCCTCTCCCAAAGATTTCCAAAATAACCGATCAAGAGCGACCTGCATCCAGCGCTTTCCAGCGACCCTGGTCAGGTCATCTGACCACCTTGTAGGTGGGTGCACTACGCTTCGCTTGCCAGTACGCGGTCGCCATTCAAGAACCTTTTTGCCCCATCGGCCATCGGTTCGTCGCGCTATGTTGTTTTATGGTATAGTATAATAAAAATAAAATAACAATAAAATAAAATAACTGATAACAAATAATTATGATTGTCATCACCTTTTCCAGGACAATAATTCATTTCAAAGGGCAAAATGCATTACTACAACACAATTACAAACCCACAAGTTTGTATTGGAAAACAACCGTCAACCGCGAACGTCTGAATGAACTGGCTGATTAACTCGCGAGTTAGTAAACACCGATCTCGGTTTGAAAGCAAAGTGCTCATTTCCTCGGCGCGCCTGTTTGAGGGTATTTGTAAACGGAGTGTTAACTGCCGATTAACGTGTGAAGTGAGCACGTGGACTTCTTGGTAGTTTCGATAGCTTGAGCTTAGTGGCGGATTTACCAATAGGGCAACCGGGATAACACGCTCGGATAAAGAAGAAAGGTCTAGCATCTGGATATATTGACCTGTTAGAAATTATGACACATGTACTAAATGAAAATTAATCCTTCTAGCATCTGGACATATTGACCATTTGGACATGAAGCCATAATGTACTATATGACTATTGGTTTTTCTTGCCTGTAGATTAATTAACCCCTTGGACATCCAGACACCCGGTCTAAAATACCTAGGAGGCGCTGAGTAAGCTAAAGCCTAGGTCAGCCAGCACGCTTCGGGGAGCGGCAAATTTTAGGCCAATTACTTTTTCGTGCATTGCAATCGAGTAGGTAATCGCTTTTGTAATTATATTTTAGTGAAGGCAGCTTAGAGGCGGCAAAATATAAATAGCGTAAATGTCTAAATCCGCCAAAGCTTTAGCTAGCTGTTAGAGGGCCAGTATGTCAGTGTTGTCAGTGATGTGCACAAACAGAGAGCAAAAAAAATATTTCTTTGTGCACAAATATTTTTGACAGGGTAGGATCATAAAGCTCACAACAACACAGGAAAATTTGACTACTTGTACCCGTAAACAATTAATGAATCTCTCTTACACAACGTGGAAGGGACATACGTGTAATAAATCGAACCATGGGCTAGCTCACTTAAAATTAAAATAACAGTCAAAAACAAACAAAAAAGCCATTTTTATACAAAAGTGTCCAGCCGTCCGGGCAATTTTAATGGGAATGTCGATATTTTTTTCTGTATTTTTACTGTTATCTTATTTTTATTATACTATAGTGATATAGTATAGCCCGTAGTTCGATTTATTACCGGTACGTCCCTCACACGTTGCGTATCTTTCCCTTGATCTGTATTTATCAATAGGATTCTCAATGAAACAACACCAGCGCGGTGAAATAAATTTACTTTCGCGAAATCCCTTTTCCCGACGCCAAGAGATTTAGGACCTAAACCCTCGTCTTTCGCGGTTCCTAGGTATCTAAACTTTTGATAGAGTTTTCACAAGAAGATATATTAAGTACTAGCTATTGTTTGTGACTTCGTTTATGCATACCTTTCGATAGTCGTCGTAGAGATGGTATAAAGCCCAAAACTAAACTGCCTCCTCTAATTAAGATCGTTTCAATGTGTGGTAAAAAACTAATTCACTATGACATTTTACTGTGGATAAGCCGTACCCCATCCACGTCAGTTCCTGCAAATTTTCAACTTTCGGATTTTCGGAACTAACGGTAAGATCTCTAAAAATTCGATCTAAGTCATTATTTCAACTTCTTTAACAGTCTTCTTCTGTAGTGTGACGAGAAGCTCGGTTTCCCGGCGGGAGTGCACATTTCTAGCGCTTTCATAAGTATAGCGACATCAGGCGTAGTCCGCACTTGGATATATGCCTATATGGGTGCCCACAAACAGTGCCGTCAATAGGGCGGTGCCACCGGTGCCCAGGCACAGGGCGTAGACTCTAGGGGGCGCAAGAACGGCCAGTTCAGGCAGGACTATTATTTTTTCGGTTTGCTTTTAATAAGTTCAAGATCAGGGTGGGCAACGCATTTGCACTAGTGAACTTGCGATTGAGTTTTAGTGAGTGAGACACAGTGGGTGGTATAATAGGCGAAGGGTCCACTTAACATCAGATGGCTCATCTGCTTGTTTGCCCACATCAATTCTTTAAAAAAATAGATTTTTCTTCCAAAATATTAGATAATTGGTCCACCAACACCAAGTTCCTTGTGCTTTATTTTATCATCCTGAATGAAATAAAGTAGACCTATACATAGCATTGCTCTAGGGTACCTATAATATCTAAAAAATCAAGGGCGCAGTTATAGAAGCTCGCACAGGGCGCAAAAAAGGCTATTTACGGCACTGCCCACAAATAGCATAAACATTTCTCGAGCTTCTCCATGATTCGGAAGGCACGTTTAAGCCGCTGGTCCCGGCTGTTATCATTGCATGGCAGGCGTCAAGCTATGGCAGATGCATTTAAGCAGCCTAAAAAATTTAGCACTAATATTGGCCACTTACACATACTTACAAAGTGAAAGTGAGATGACGACACATGGTACGCATTGAAATATTTAAATACTTATTGTCTATAACTTACCTTATTGCTACTTAAAATAAGTATATTTAACACTTCACAAACACTTACAGCATCACATTTCACGGTTGTCTGAAAAACTGATATGTAGATTAGACGTAACAAATAAGTATACATAACTTTTATCTCTTTTCATATCTAATCGTCATCTTAATATAAGTAAGATATGCCGACTTGATTATGCTGTATTAGGCGCCTCGGAGACTCCCTAGGAGAATATTAAATACCTTACGACCTAGTGGTGTAATGTCACCTACAAGAAGGAACACAGGCATTGTTTGGCAATGCCTGTACTTAGTCACAAATTCGTGATTCTAAAACCATAACAACGTTTAAGAAACGAGTAAAAGATTATTATCTGCCTTATCATCCTGATCAACATATTTAGAAATATTACCTTATGTATTTATTAATTGTAGTACCTGGGCGACCGAGCTTTGCTCGGTTACATCTCAAACAATAACTAATATTTTTTAAACTTGTCTAAAAACAATGCAAAATAAAAAATATATATAAACGTAAACATAAAAAAAAACAAAAGTAAGTCACCGAGTGGGATTCGAACCCGTAACACTCTTTCTAGCGGTCGCTATCCTTAACCACTGAGCTAAATCAAGGCGGTCGCGGCGCGACGAAATTAGCGACCATATTCTGCGTGGAAAGAAAAACGCATGAAAACTCGAAAACACGCGTTTTCCCAAACATAAAACTAATCTAGATCGATTATTTACCCCCGAAAACCCCCATATACAAATTTTCTGCAAAATCTTTAGAGCCGTTTTCGAGATCACAGAAATTTATAAATAAATATATATATATACATACATACATACAAGAATTGCTCGTTTAAAAGTATAAGATATATAAATAAATATGTATGAGTATGTATATATGAGTATTTGTTACTTGATTTTACGTATGTTTATGTAGGTATGTTCTTTATTTATTTATATATTTTGTATACGTATTTATTTTTGTATTGTACACGCCAATTACCTCTTTCTTCCCATTTCCTCTCGCGGGCCTACTGGAAGAAATTTCTTTAGAAATAAGTAACACCTATCTACTACGTTTATTTTATAAAGTTTTATTTGTAACTTTTTCAAGTGTACCAATAAAATAAATAAATAATTAAATTGCTTTTGATTAAACCGACAAAGAAGCCTGATAATGTTTTTTATTTCTTCTATGAAGTCTGTATTAGTCCTCACTCCTCTTTATCTCTCTCTTATCTTACGTATTTCCAGTAACATCCGCGTTTCCTTCTCCACTTCGCATGGTCTTAAGTACTTTTGATTGTAAAACCATTGGCAAACATAATCATCCTTGACGACGTCAAGCCAGCATTTCTTGGTTCTATCACGTCTGCCGGAGCCTGGTTTCTAATCTATTTCAGTTCGCATGAGATCATTGCTTCAGAACCTAGGTGCATACACATTGCAAAAAATATGGGTAACTAACAACAAACTATATTTACATTGCACATCCTGCACAGAGAGTTAAAAAGCACCTAAATTGGGGCCAAACGCCCGAATTATGCTCAAGCAGATAATCACAATCTCGAGTCGTCGATCGCTCACTCAGATCGCTCAATGCTTTCCGAAAGACTTTGTTCCGGCGTCTTCAAATTCAAACGATATTATCGCGATCCTCCGAGGCTCAACGACTCGCTTTTGAGAATTTTAACCAGCACTTATCTAAACCAGTAAGAAGATTATGATAAGTATTTGCGGGAAATAATTTTGCTTGGTGCGCATATATTTACAGCAACGTAGGACCTAACTACAAAGGTATTACTAGACAGATACTAATATTTTCCGATCATACATTCAACTTAACGAAACATAATGTAAAGTTACGCTTATTACCAAGGAGCTTGTTACCAGCCCCGGTTCTTAAAATTTTCGAGGTGGGGCAATATTTTAAAAAATGCCGTTTACACCTCTCTATCATCATCATCACCAGATCTTTTAGTCCTCACTGCAGGAGCACGACCAAGAGCCATACTTGACCAGAGCAGCCAGAGGACTTAGCCTACACTCTCCACGCTGACCAAACAGGTTGTAAAGGTCTATCAGATGTTTATAAGCTTTTTTTAGCCTGTATTACCTAAGTTGCCTTCTAAGACATCCACGGGAAGACTTGGAGTGGTCCTATTCTACTCTGCCGGAAACCACACCCCTTAATATTTTAACCTTAATAATCATCATTATTTCAGCCATCAGACGCCCACTAATGGACATAGAAAGAACGTCACAAGAAGCTATCTAGCGCTGCTTTTTTTACGAACCCTACGACGCGACTCGCGAAAAATAATTTAACTATGTGTTTCAAGTAAAGGCCGTCTCAGTTGATGACTTATATTGTTACAACTCATCATTAACGCAACTCCGACCACACGTCCGCCCTGAGGCGGCAAATTCAAGCTTGTCGCCGCCCCCTGCATTTGTCGCCCAGGGCATAGGCTCCGGTTTGCCCCGTCATAGATCCGGGACTGCCTTTTACTGTTGGTACCATCCACAAAAACATATCGAGAAATAGATACCTTATCGCCTGATTGCCCGTTTGTATAGCCATAACAATTTTAGGAAATTTATAGATATAAACATCATGGTCTGAACTTCAGACCATGATGTTTATATCTATAAATTTCCTTTTGAAGCGAAGTAAGAAGAAGAGGAACTTGAAGGGACAGTGAAACACATTTTGTGTAGCTGCGACTCAATGGCTGGAAAGCGTATGGACCTTTTTGGATCAGCTTATCCGAAGTTAGAGGACTATAGGCACTACGCACCAGGTTATATTCTGAAGCTTATGCAGTCCTTCTTCAGAAATCCCGATGCGGGTGAGTAAGGCAAGGGTAAGTACAATATAACCCAAAGGTTCGACATCAAGATAAGACAAGATAAGAAGAAGTATAAGAATCGCAATAAATAAAATCTTTATATATTTCGAGTACTTATAAGTACTAGAAAGTAGAGCAGAACATAAGTGTTATGTAACTGTAACGAAATTGAAAACTAAACTAAAAGACTCAAAGTCCGCGCATCCCACAAGCAGACAAAGTCCACAAAAGTCGGCCAAAGTAGTAAACTCTACTATTTGTGTAACTGACTGCAAGTACTACAACGAACTCAGGTTAAGCTGTCAGCCAGGTTGTGCACTTGTTTGAAACCTCTTGTTTCTCTCAAAGCTTATCAAAGGTGTTATTCTAACTCGGCTTTGAGGTTTGCATTTCTATCCTACTTACAAAAAAGGAAAAGGTTATCAATTCGTCGCTTTCTTTTATGTATGTTCACCATTCGAAAACGCCTTAAACGATTTGGAAAATTGTTATTTTGTTTAAAAGTTTATAGGTAGGTACTTCTGAAGTGGTCCTATGAAAATTTTATCAAAATCGGTTGTATAGTTTAGAGTTGAAGTTGGAATGAAGTTTTAAGTTTTGAAAAATTATATATTACTTGATAAATACTTCAATGCTGATCTGGGGGAAAAATGTACCTAACTAGAATGTGCTTCTCTTTCTTTATCAATGGGGCTCGCAAATTATAATTTAAGAGACCTATCTTCAAAAAATATTGAAACGGCGAAGACTAAAATACTCTTACCAAGAAAACCATTGGGCTAATGCAAGTTCCAGAAAAATACCTTTGAAAGAATAATATATAAAGACTTCCCGTTAAATTAAGCGAACGTTCTAAACTAGGAGCAATTAGTGTCACAAGGGGAAGGAAAAATTAAGCAAATAGCCCACGCTTTTGTTGTCGAGATGGAAATAATGAGAAACGACACGCTCTTTTTTAGATTATGTATACACTCACTTCTTTTTGACCACTGACAAAAGGACAGGGATATAATAAGTTTGACGCTATGTGGGTCTGTCTGTAGCTGTGGCTGTATCTGGCTGAAGGACCGATTTCGATGCGATTTTACGTGAAAGCAAGTTCCCTTGAGGTGGTTCTTTGCTATGTTTGATTAACTCTGTTTAGCCGTCTTTAAAGTTAGTGGGGGTGCCAACCACTTGCTATACTGGATCACTATATAACTTATAATTGACCGAGCGAGCGAAGCGAGCGAAGCGTCTCAGTTTCGAGATTAGCCAAAAATTCTTTTGTCCGTCTGTCTGTCTGTCTGTCTGTCTGTCTGTCTGTCTGTCTGTCTGTCTGTCTGTTCTCGCCTACAGGTCGCATTTCTTAACCGATTCTTATGAAATTTTGTAAGCAGGTTCAGCAACTAAACAGAATTTTTTTGTCGAGCCAGATTTTCAAAATTTTTCAAAATGGCGGAAATATGGGGGTTTAAAATTTTAAAACTGTCATATATCCGCCATTTTAAAATATTTTCAAAAATGTCACTAGACTTTTTTGTTGCCATTATAAAAACGCAATTTTTTTATTTGAACAACTTTTTTGTCTGGAAAACTTTTTTATACGTTATACTTGAACGGGTTTAGGGTGACTCGCGAAGTCTAGCTGACTGATATATTATACAAATCTTCTTACAAAATATACTAAAACTATTTATGGGTGAATTCAGTCCGGGTTACTGAACAACTTTCTTAAAAATGCATGTCTCCCGTGGGAATTAATCCCGCGACTTCCGAGTTACAAGGCCAATTTCTTGACCACTATTTTAAAGATAAGTACGAGTAGATGTCCAACAAAAATTTTAAAACTCTTAGAACTCGCTATGGTTTTTTTTTCATAAGTTTACAAGATTGACTTGATTTTTTCTAGAATCGTATGACTTTTTGTTGTCTTGCTTGTTTAAAGTTTTGTTTAGTTTGTTTAGTCGGTTAATTGTGCTCAACCGTCGTGTATTGGATTGCTTGCTTGCTTTGCTTGGTAGTCGAAGATATAATCGCGAGGTCTAAGTTCGTGGCGAACTACTAGTGATAATAAAATAACATACAGAAACCAAACAAAAAAATAGACATTCTCATACAAATTGCCCGGGCGGCTAGGGCTGCACACGTTTATAAGGAAATGCCGTTTTTTTTTGTTAATGACAGTTATTTAATGTTATTATAAGTACTATAGTCTCTACATCGGTCATTTTGAAAATCTTTGGGAGAAGCCATGTCCATGAATGGACGTTATGCGGCTGAAATGATGATGATGATGATTATACTATAGTGGTCTTAAATAGCCCGTGGTTTGATTTATTATGTATGTTATGTCCCTTCCACGTTGTATGTATGTATTGTAAGGTGTGCGTACTTCTACAAACTTAGTTGTGAATTTGTATTGAGTATTTATCAACGTACCTACCTACCTAATACTAACACTAAGAATTGTAGAATGCAAACCAATATAAAGCCAAATGAAAGATTCAAGTGCCTAAGATAAGCGAGGTTGCGTGTTCCGATTCATCAAGAAAGCACTAACACTGTTCTATGCTCATTAGAATTATAAATTATTTCATACAAACACTTCAACTAGAACCTAGGTACTTGCAACTTTTAAATTGCTTAGAATAGTTTCAAGGGCGTCTTCGTTATGCGCTTACATTGGAAAGTTCTACGTCGTCATTGCTGTAGACTGTAGCTTTGGTCGATATCCATCCAAAAAACATTGTTTTCACCATGAAGTTAGTCTTACTTCAAAGTTCGCGTCGTTCGTTTAGTGATAACTTAGTGACTCCGCGTTTGAAAAATGGCACGTGGCTGTACCGCTGTACCTAACTAGCAGCTTCTAACCCCCAAAAAAGGCTAGGAATCCATGATGCTGATATTCAGAGGCTGATTTTATAAATATTGCCTGTTTTTCAAAATCCGCAATGTGTAAAAAATCAGCCTCTGAATTTCCGTACGTGGACGATCGCCCAAAAAGAGGGGTATTATAAGTTTTTCTGTCTGTCTGTCTCCGCCACTCATCATTAGATGGTTTTTTTGATGGATTGGTCACGGGAGTGATTTTAATTTGCTTGGCAAATAAACTTGTTAGTTCTAAAGTAGGTATCTACATGCTACGCAACATTAAAAGTTTAAAATGTCAATGTCAAATAAAAGTGTCATTACCTACATGACATATGTCGACATCAAGAGCCGTCAACAACGTCATTCTGTCAAATTATCAATCAATCAAACAAAATTGGGTTTTTCGCTAAACAGTAGTATGACTGCGATAATATTTTACGATATTTGCATTTAAACTCATTTAAATTCCATGTGTAATGTCTTTATTCGAAAACGCCGTCTTTAACACAACCCTTTACGAGGCTTTGTATCTTCAAATCGAAGATACTTTTGCTTTCGCAAGGGACTTCGTTGGTTCGTGTGTGTCATCTTTGCCGATCGAGAATTTCTCCAAATCCTACGTGAACCTATCTGAATTGTCGTTCTACGACGATATTATCGAGGTTTTTTACTTCAATGAGTTCCAGATACTGCTCTTGAAGACGTTTTTCCTTATTTTATTGTTCACATTGTTGTTGATTTTCGTGTCTTGGCGTGTTTACGGGAAACGTATATCGGAGCGGTTTATGAAACCAGGTGAGCCTTTATTTATTTTCTGACATTTGTACCTAGAAATGTAAATTTCTAACAACAGCACACGGTAAAGAATGTAGTCTTAGAAAGACGAGGTGATCGCAATGTGCGTCTTTGATACACTGTAGGTACTTATGTACATCATCATCATCATATCAGCCACAGAAAGTCCTTTAAGTCTTTTTTTATCTAGGTACATAGTTTAACTAAAATAGTAGTATCAAACAATAACTATGTTATCTGTTTGTTTTCATTCATGATAAAAAATATCAAGAAAAAAATGTGATTAGTCATCTTCCTATTTTTCATTTCTCCTGATGCATTTTGGCTATTAATTCTGCCAAGCCTAAAAATTTAAAAGTAAAGCATTGTTTATACCAAGTGCATTTAAATAGAAAAACAATGATTCACCATTATTCATTCTTTTCCTATCAACATTTACCTGATAACAATATCTTTCTAAACCTTATCTTTTATTCGCAGCTACATCAGCCACAATAGAACAACTGAGAGAGAGTGTATCCAAACTAAAACTCCCTAAGGAACACACTCCACGAATATAAAATAAACTTTTACTGCGACAAACAAAAAAATAAACATGGCCGATAAAATAAAAAAGTTCTTTCAAAAGAAGAAAGTAGATGCAAAATTCAAGTTGGCAGGACCAGGGCATAAACTGAGTGAATCTGCCATAAGCAGCTCCAGTTCTAACTCTTCAAGGAAGGATGTGCCGGTTGTGAAGAGGTCAGGGTTGTCGGAAGAGAGTAAAGTTGCCGCAGAGGCAGCCCTGGCTAGACTGCAACAGAAGCGGGAGAACCCGGCATTCAACACCTCCTTGGCTGCAATACAGGTATTTTAAAAGAATATTACTAGTAGTTCGCCAAGAACTGTTAACTTGCGAACCCCATATCTCACAACATTTTGATGGATTTGGCTCATGTTTGATCTAAAATAAATCTATTGGCTACTACTATGTGTACCAAATTTCATGAAGCTCCGAACAAAACTACTGTAGTTATCGTCCAACAAACATACATTTTAGCTTTTCCATAAAGCTAGTGTAGTCAAAGGTATTCATTTTTCTGGGAAAAAAAGTATCTTTGTTTTAATCCAGATAATAAACTATTTACATGCCATAATTAATTACAAACCATTCAAACAGTTCAGAGACAACTTCCACAATCAAACTTAAATCCTATTTGGTCAAAATGTAAGTATATCTGAAAGTAAGGATTTCTTTAAAGAGGTAATATAAAATTACAATATCTCAGTAACTCAGGCAATTAAGACTTAAATGTTCAAAGCATCAAAAGGCTATTAATTATACAATAGATAACTGTTATATGTATATGTGAATCTGATAATTAATATTGTGGTTGTATGGATTGCACATTTGAAATACTCAACAAGGATAGTTTGATAAACTCACGTAATAAATAGTAAACGGCTGAACCGATTTTCATCAAACATAGCTAAGAACCACTGCGAAGAAACTTGCTTGCACGTAAAAAAACCACATGGAAATCAGTCCATCCGCACCAACTTTACAATGCCAAAGGCAGTCAGACAGACCGACAGACATTATATTAAACTTATAACACCCCTCTTTATTGTCGGCGGTTAGAAAGACGGAAGATATATGAGAACAAAACAACCATTTATTTATAAAAAAAATATGAACGATTTTTCCTACATTTAAGAAAAGGAATAAGTAAACCTAGACCGTCATTACCACACAAATTACCCAAGGGGCTGTATGTATGTGTATGTAAGTAGATCTTGTTCAAATTCTTTAAAGTTCTTGTATTGATTTCAGGCACAAGTGAAAAGAGAACTAGAAAACGAGAAGGCCAATCCGCCTACCCCCACTTCAACTGACTCATCTGTGGAGTTGACCAAACGGGAGTCTTCTGTGATGGACTTGCCCAAGAATTTTGCAGCATCGGGGGTTTTCTTCAGGTAACACTGTTTATTGGGGAAAGGATGAAAGTATGAAAATGCTTGATTATTTCTGCTTTTAAGACTGACATTCTATTTAATTTTTTACCATAAAAAATATAAATTTTTCCTACAAGTCAAATCAATGTAAAACAAATAAAAATTACGTAAAATGGACTCCGCACACCCTCGTCGCCATTTCTTGTGCCTGGACCACCTGACGAATAAAAAAAAATTAAGTATAAAAAAATCTATGGTCTATATGGGTACAGAAGATGATACATTCTAAGTTTTTTCTTTTCTCCTAGATCTGGGACTCCTTACTGCCTAGGTGTATACTTTTTGATCTAAGTTACTTTGTTTGCCTTTGTAATATTTACACTAGTACAATGTGGCAAGGACATATACACGGTGATTTTTTATTGGTTCTGAAGCCGAAGGCCACTTCATAGGCATCGTCAGTAAGACCCAATTAGCTGGTCAAAATAAAAATTCAGAAACAAAAAATGTTGACTAAAACTCGAAAGTAAAATTGTGAGGTCAATTAGTAGTACCGCCGCCATACACCGCCCGCCGGCCGGCCGGGGTCATCGCCATTACGCAGTAGGCGGCCGGCGTATAACTACGTGGTCTCGATCGAAAATTATTTACGCAACTTTTTTATCTTATGACATACAGATATTTGGATTACGTATATGGATAGAGGAATTTATTTACTATACGACATTTCTTTTTCCAAAACCAATGAAAAGTCAGCGTGTATAAGGTATAACAAAATATACTGAAAATATTTTAAGGGTGAATTCAGTCCGTGATACTGAACAACTTTCGCCAAGGAACATATGTCGAAATATGAAAAATGTTTTTTGGCTTTCCATACAAATTCAAATTAGCTGATCGGTCAACTTTTATGGGAGGCCTAAAATTCCTTTTCATATTTCGATACGTGTTCCTTGGGGAAAGTTGTTTAGTATCATGGACTGAATTCACCATTTAAATAGTTTCGGTATCTTTTGTTAGACCTTATATAATAAATCAAACCGCAGGCTACACTAGATCACTAAATTATAATGAAATAAAAAATAACAGTTGAAAGACTAAAAAAGATCGACTTTACCAAGGCTGCTTCACACTTTTGTATGGAAATGCTGTTTTTCTTTTTTGGGTTTTTGACTGTTATTTTAATTTCATTGAACTATAGTTCGATTTATTATGGTTACGTCCCTTTCACATTGTATAGTCCTCTCTCTGTGGTAATATATGTGGATAATATAGTTCAAAGAGCATGTAATTTGGACTTCCTTAAAGTACCGTCTGAATATAAGTTATAATCTACCATTCAATTGTTTTAGGTGTCCAATAATAAGCAACGACGTTCTACCCCGAGATGAATGGAAGCACAACATCAAAGCGTTTCTGTATGAACAGCTGGAGGAAGAGAGAGGGCTGACAGCCTGTCTCATTATACAGTCCTGTAATAACAACAGAGAGAAAGTAAATAGATAAAACCTAGTTATACATATATAGATTCATAATTAATTTCAGCTGCATAATGTCTGAATAAAGATTTCCAAAATGACCGATCTAAAGTGGCCTGCATCCAGCGCCTTCCAGCGACCTTGGTCAGGTCGTCAGACCACTTTGTGGGTGGGTGTCCTACGCTTCGCTTGGCAGTATATAGTGGCCTTTCGAAAACCTTTTTGCCCCATTGGCCATTGGTTCATCGATGCATTAGATGATTCATTTAAAATATTTTAAACCAAAAGATTTTGTCCGTGCGGTACGGTGCCAAGAACGCTGGATGCTTGATCTCTGAATAGCTATGTTAATTCGTTGTTTAAATTTTTAATACGCTTTTTAACCCCCGACGCATAAAGAGAAGAGTTATAAGTTTACGAGTATGTCTGTGCCATCGTAGCTCCTAAACGAATGGACCGATTATGTTGCGTTTTGTTTGAAAGCTGATGTGATAGAGATGGTTCTTAGGTAGCTTTTTTCGTGTCGGGGAGATACTAGTTAATGAACTTAGCTGTAAGTAACTATTTGACGTCAACAATTGTGCAACAAAATAATGACGATTATTAAGAGATATTATAAATATCCTATTATAATAAAGATATATTTGATTTGATTTGATTTGACTTAAAATGTTATTTCATATTTCCATTAAAGCGTGTTGTTAAGATCTTTTTTAACTGACTTTAAAAAAGGAGGAGGTTATCAATTCGTCGAGATCTTTTTTTTAATGTATGTTCACCAATTATGCGAAGACGCCTGAACCGATTTAGAAAATCCTTTTTATTTTGAAAGGGTATACTTTTTAGGTGTTCCTATAGAAATTTTATCAAAATCAGTTGTCTAGTTTGGGGGTGAAGTCGGTTTTATTTTAAAAAAATCATGAACTATATTTTTTTCAGGTTGAGACTTGTGTGGAGACGTTGTGCAAGTACTTGGAGAATATCGTCACTTACCCAGAAGAGGAGAAGTACCAGAAAATTAGGATGAGCAACAGGTAACAAGTTTATACATACATAATATCGCACCTGTTTCCCACAGGGGTAGGCAGAGACTACGGATCTCCACTTGCTACGATCCTAACATACCTCTTTTGCTTCATCTAAACTCATCAATCTCTTCATACATGCCTTTCGATTACGGGTACTTTTAACCTTCCCTTTTTTTTAGAAGCCGACCTTTTCCTACCGTTCCTTTCACTTCTCATATAAATAACAAGTTTATTTGCCAGGCAAATTAAAAACCCCCTACTTTCAAGAACGCTATCTAGTGATGAGTAACAGAACTACATATTCCAATTGATATCGCGTAGATCCATCTATTATTTGCGAGGTAAATGAAAAAAAACTCCGATTTTCAAACGTTAACCCTCATTAACTTGTAAAGGACTGCACCGATTTCCATCATACATAGCTATGAACTGCCGCAAGGGAAGTTCGAAACTGGTCCATCCGTTTGAGCGCTTCGATGCCAGAGACAGATAGACAGACAGACACAAGCGTCAAACTTACAACATACCTCTTTTTTGTCTGGGGTTCATCATCATCAAATCAGCCACAGGAAGTCCACTGCTGGACATAGGCCTCCCCAAAGGATTTCCAAAACGTCCCATCGGAAGCGGCATCGGAAAGTGTCGAAATCGGCATCGGAAATCGGAACTGCATCCAGCGCCTTCCATTGTCGGAGGTTAAAAAAAGTTTTATTTACACTAGTTACGCGTAGTTTCCGGCAGAGTAGAATAGGGCCACTCCAAGTCCTCCCGTGGATGTCGTAGAAGGCGACTTAGAAAGTAAAAGCTAAACATCAATTAGACCTCTCCAACCCAACTGGCCAGAGAGGAGAGAATAGACTAAGTTCTCTGGCTGCTCTGGCCAAGTTTTTTTCTTCCTTGCCTATACTTATTGTGTGATTATAAATGGTTTTTTTTCCTTTTAATTCATCTGTACCAAATAAACATTTTTTCTTTCTTTCTTTCTTTCCCTATTTGAGTCGGCTCTGTATGTCAACTCCCTCCATAACCTTCTATCCTTTGCCATCTCTGTACTGACCCCCCGTTCCCCCATATCCGATCTTACGCATTCTTCCCACGTCTTTCTCGGCCTTCCTCTTCCTCTATACCCGTCTACTTTCAAGTCGATCATTTTTTTGTGCCAGGTGTTCGGCATCCCTTCTCATTACGTGGCCAAGTATGGCTCTGTTAGTACAGAGAGGGTCGTGCTCCTGCAGTGAAGACAAAAGGACCTGATGATGATGATGATGAGACAAGTAAATTAAGTACTTTCTTTTAGGATTTTCACAGAACGTGTGCAGCCCATAGAGGGCGCTTTAGACCTGCTTTTGGCGGCGGGTTTCACTGAGCAGAAACTGGCTAATGCGGACGGTACTGAAGAAAACTACCTGGTCTTCAATAGAGATAACGTGCCTTCGGTGGAGAGTTTGACAGTAAGTTACATCACTTAGGAAGTGAAGAAGTCAAGGGGATCAGTTGGGACTTGCTTTAACCCTCAAGTGCATAAATTTTCCGATTTTTTAAAACTTATATCATTGGTTAATAGTAGTTCAAATAACGGAAAAAATAATAAAAATATATTTGCTTTGTTTTATAGCTAAAATTTAAAAAAAACTGAATTATATATAAACTTAATAAAAAAACTTTCTAAAATATATTTTTTAATTTCGTTATCTTTGTTTATGTAAGCATAATAAAAATATGTAAAATTTTCTGTTTCATGCAATTTCTAGTTCTTATAATGTCAAATATCGAAAAGAGGAAAAGGGACAAAACATGTTTTAACTCAAATAGGTTTAGCAAACAGTTGTTTTTATGAATATGAGGGTAAGATGTTAAGGTTGAACTAGTCGCGGACTCAAACTCACAGGTGGGCATTGCCTAAAAGCATGCTGTTTCACCTAACATTGTGGCGGGCCAAAGCAGTGTGATGAAACGGAGCGACAAATTATGGTAAATCGAGCGCGTAAAAAAATACGTAGTCATTTGGGAAAAAGGGTTTCCAGCAAAAACTACTGCATTAATCAATTACAAATAAAATTGATTATAATCTTCGATAATTAAGCTATGTCGGTGCGGTCTTTGTTTTGGAGATTTAAACCTTCTTTTATTACATATTTACGGCGAAAGTTGCGTAAAAATTAACAATAAAAACGAATCTTTGATGGCTTAAACTTTTTAATGGCTTTTTATTTTACTATTCTGTATCCATACCGACAACATTTATAATGAGACAAAACGATATCATGCTAAACTTTGGATGTACAATGTCAAACAGTGGAGGAAATCCCCTCCGCAATTTGTATAGAAAAAGTATCGACTATGTCAACCTTAAGGTCGAGTGTTAAATAAAAATCTCCTTTCCAGTCGTTAATCGAAGCCCTTCGCACCGCCGAGCCCATTCAGCTAGAGCTGGACAGAAACCTGCAGGTGTTGCTGCCGTCTCAGGCGGCGGCTAAAGTGCAGCTACCCTCGTCTTTTTACGCTCTCACGCCTGAAGAGCTCAAACGAGAGCATCAGTTAAGGTAATCATTATGTTTTTTGATTAAAACTAACGTGAGACAATACAATACAATACAAATACTCTTTATTTATTTATTTATTTTATTTATTTAACCTTTATTGTACAAAATACAAATTGTATGGCACAATAGGCGGACTTAATGCTAAGGTAATAATCTAACAGCCAACCTTTGGGTTGTTAGAGAATTTTAGGTGGGTGTAAAATAATGGGATAAGTAAAAGGGAGTGAAATTTATTGCGGCATAAAAAAAAGGAAATACAAAATCAGAAAAAAAATAAGACAGAATTATGATACAAAGCCGGACTTATCGCATATAGCAATCTCTTCCAGTCAACCTTTGGGTAGAGGGAAAAGTGAATATTTAGGAGATTGGCGGTTATATATATTTAGGAGACACAGACATTATCATACTTTCTGAAAGGGTTACTCACGTATAGAGTCAGCTACTGCCTGATGAAGATCTCCGCATGAGTTAAGTTATAATTATGTTCTTAGTGCTTTAACCCGTGAACGTCGATTTATCCGACAAAAATTGCCGACTCCATTTCGCAAGCGTCGGGTATTTCCGACAATAATAAATAAATTTATAGGGACAAATTACACTGATTGAGCTAGCCCCACACAATCCTACTTCCTACTTATATTACAAATGCGAAAGTGAGTTTGTATATTTGTTTGTTTGTTTATTACCACTTCACGCTTCAACCACTGAACCTACTTAGATGAAGTTTGATATGGATAAAGTTGGATACCCAGGGAAGGACATAGAATAGGTTTAATCCCGAAATTCCCACGGGGAGCGAAGCCCACGGGCACAGCTAGTAATCTATATTTTTCAAACTAAAAACTGACTTCATCCCCAAACTACACAGCCGATATTGATAATATTTCTATGGGACCACCTAGGAAGTACATATATACCCTTTCAATCAAAAACAAAATCCAAGGCGTTTTCGAATAATCCGCCGCGACGGATTGATGATCTCCTTTTTGGAAATCGGTTAAAAAACCACTGCTCGTATTGCACATTACTTAGTATCCATATCCCTTTTTGGTTGGGTAGATATTTGTTTTAGATTAAATAATCCTTGTTAAAATTATTATTTTTAAAATTATTTACAGGACCGAAGCTTTAGAAAGGAGTCAGATGCTTCGGACGAAGGCGATGCGAGAGAAAGATGAGATCAGGGAAATGAGGAAATACAAGTTTGCCATCATCAGGGTGCGCTTCCCGGACGGGATACTGCTTCAGGTAAAATTTACCTTTATCTGACAATAGGGGTGACAACAGGGTCAGAAAAGCATGACTGTAATTAGTCCGTCTTTTAGATTATCTAAAAATCATCATCAGGTCTTTTGGTCAAAGTCAAAGTCAAAAAATTTTATTCAATGTAGGATAAATTTATCTCTTATTGAAGGTCATTTTTTTATATTATTTTAATGCAAAAGCTAAAAACTACTAGCGTTTCGGAACGACCACTGCTGGGAAGATTACGCCGACAGAAACCCAGTTCAGTATCCCTACCCAGCCTGATGGGCTATGTTACAATTACATTACAGATTTACACTTAAACTGCTCCACTGCAGGAGCACAACCCTCTATACTACCAGAGCCATACATGGCCAGAGCAGCCAGAGGACTTGGCCTACATTCTCCTCGCTAGCCAGACGGGTTGGAGATGTGTCATTGATGTTTATAAGCTTTGTTTAGCTTGTATTTCTTAAGTCGCCTTCTACGACATCCACGGGAGGTCTTGGAGTGGCCTTATTCTACTCTGCCGGAAACCACACGGGTTTCATCATACCCAAATTAGAAACAATTCATCCTCAATAAACATTATTTTCCAGGGTACATTCTCAGTTTACGAGAGGTACAACGAAATCTACGAGTTCGTTCAGGAAAACCTAGAACATGGCGGTCTACCCTTCGTCCTCAACACCCCGACAGGTCACAAACTAAACCTCGACGAGGACGCAAATAAGACCCTTATAGACCTACGGCTAGTACCGGCTACAGTGCTCACTTTCGCTTGGCACCCCTCGGTCATAGACGAAATACAGAGTAGTCCAAATAGCAACGTATTTTTAAAGCCAGAAGTTATGGTATTAGTGCAAGAAGTTTAAGGCCTTATGTGAAGTTATTTATTGGTGTGAGGAAGATGACCTTGTCAGGTATGTGATAGACTATAAAATTGTGATGGAATTATGACGTGAATCGGGTAGTGTCATGCCGTAAGAGTTAATGTACTCATCAATATGAACAACCTATCTTGGAAATCGCGACAAATACTAACAATAAACACAATAAGTACTTTCGCTAATAAGACAAAGTAAAAGGAGCAGCGCCCGTAGCATGGCACTATTGATAACCCCATATAAAATTTCATGACATACAGCCTAGTGACAGACACGGACAGCGGAGTCTTAGTAATAGGGTCCCGTTTTTACCCTTTGGGTACGGAACCCTAAAAAAGAACCGAGTTCGTACCACACCAGTTCAAAACGAGCTACAAAAGCGATCACTTCAAAGCGAAAAATACCATAAGAGGAAGCACCTACGACAATATTATTTATATAACTGGACCTCACCTGATGTGCAAATTGAACCTTGGTTTGCAGAACCATTTTCAACCTTCGAGTTACGTAGTGAATTTCCCTATACGAAGTTTTGGCGTCTTTTTCCAAACACGAATTCAAATTTCATGACAGTATTAATATATGGAATAGACTAGCTGCGAAGTAGCCTATGTGTTAATCCAGGGTATCAGCATCCAGCATACAGATTTTTACTAAAATTGCTCTAGCCGTTTGCGCGTGAAGATGTAACAAACATACACACACACCAACTTTCGCCTTAATAATACACTGACTTACTTTTATTATATACTGTATTTTATTATGTGCAATAAAGGGTATTGTATTGTATTGTATAATATTAGTGTGATGTGATATTTTTACAGAATTGCCGGTAGATCATTTGGAACAGAACTAATCGTTCGTATTGAAGAGTACATTGACCTTTCAGCTTGATATTCCGCTAACGTTGTAGATTTTCCCCTCAGATTGAAAAGACTAAGATGAAAAAGAAATGTTCAATGAAAGAGTAGTCAATCCGTATGTTGTATTTTAGATGTATATTTTCTCACAATATAAATGTTATCCATCCACGTAAATTATTGTAGATGTTGCATTTTATTCCAATTTTACAAAACAATACTTTGTTATATCACAAACATTTTGAGATTTAGGGTCAGACCAAGAGGAAAAATGCCGAGCAAATTAATGCTTAATTGAAAATAGGACCCTATTACTATAGTCTAAAGTGCATAAACCTTTGAACTTGACAAAAGAAAAGCTTGCTCGCCCCATGCACTTTATGCCACTAGTTTCAAAGTTTATTTTACTTGCGCTCCTCTCGGCCTGAACTGACTCTAAGGCTCCCCACAGACGTCATTAACGCGTCTTATTAAAAACGCAGACTAAATCTTAGACTTAGTTTAAATAAACCATTATTCACCCAAATGAAGTTGACAGTGACAAAAGAGGTGACATATTTAGGGACGTCTTCTTGTTTAAGCTGAAAAATGGAATATAGTCTGCGTTTTTTAATAATATGATTAATGCGCAATAGTTTATTTACACGAGTACAATAAGGCCCAAAACAGACCTAAAATTAAACCGTGCCGCACTTTTTAGTCTGTGAAAATAGAACCCATGGATAACATGCAGTAACGCACATGACGCGTAAAAAGTCCGGCGCTCGTCGTGTGCGTTACTGCGTGTGCGACTAAAAAGTGCGTCACGGATAGTCTGTCTTCTGCGTTGGGCCTAAAAGTTACATCTTCCATCAAAAAATGTTAGTTTGCAATTAGTATAATATAGTTGGCAAACATCTCGAACAAAACACAATAATACGCAAAAGCGAATTTCAGAAACATTGTTGTTCAGACACGGGCCCTGTGGCCCTGCGAACTTTCCCCCACTCCGTAACTTTGCCGATCATTATAACATAGGCAGACATCGAGTGTGCGGGTCTTGTAGTGGACTGCTTATTTGGGATCCAGTAAAACACTCGTTAGTATTTATTTCACACGAGCACATAGGTTTGCACACCATGCATGAGGCGCCATACATGAGGATGTAGGCGTTTTCCTTTAAAAAAAAAAGAATTAGTACCGACACATACAATAGATAGCGCAACAATCACTTTCTGTCAATGTCCAATTCATATAAAATTTTAGTGGTGTGAGTTTGTCTTTGGAATATATAATATTTTTATTTTTATATTAAAATATACTATTGTTTGTTGCCATCAACATCGGGAAGTTTTCCCACTTGAGTAACAATGGTTCTCAAGTCTCCCTAATTGGGGACAAAAGAAATTAAGTAATTAAGTACTTGAACGAATTTCCTGTTGGCCAGAAAACTTGTACTCTGTGGGGTGCCTATTATATATATCGCGTTGTTACAATTTCTCTCATATTTACAGAACAAATAGTGATACATTAAATAAATATATGAAATATAATAAATTATATTTCTATCCATATATAGGTACATAATATGAGTAAAAGTAAGATATATTCGTTGCGCGATTGTGTACGTTCCTATTCCCTTAGCAATCCATTTCTTGGTTATATTTTATAAAGTGTGACAAAATAAACCATATTTTATACATCGATTACAGTCTATTCGCCCAAATGATTTGCACAGGGTCGGCGGCCAAAAAGGCGGCGCCGGCTCCATCAAACAGATCGTTCATGCATGCTGCACATTCACTTTATTTCTACAAACATTGTTGTTCAGTAAAATGGATGAATGTGACTCAATATAGTTGTATATTTTGTTATTAACCTCGTCAAATCACCTAGGTTAGGTAGCGGACCCCGGGCTCTGGCTCGTTACCGCTGAGGATGCTACCGGGAATACGTGATGATGTTGATGATTTTGTTACATCTTATAGTATGATAGATCGTTTTCGATGTTTACATTACGATATAAGTGCGTTATGGTGATTATGCGGGTCAAACGTAGATGAAACGTAGAGAGAGGCCTATTACGAACAGAGGGAGGACCAAGCCTGTGGATGATAATGATGGTGGTCAAAATACACGAGGCATAATTTCAGCCCGAGCCGAAGGCGAGGGTGTAATAGAGCCGAGTGTAATCAATGTATACGCACGTATATCGTACTACGTTTTTAACACACTTGCGAGGAAAAAACCTAATAAACGAAATTTTTTGATTTTTAATAAACTCAACCGTAAAACTGTGATGCACTGCTACTTTCCTGCCGTTTTACTTTTTAAAATCAGCGGGCCAGTTCGAAATGGTGCGGTTATAGAATAGAATATAACTTCACTTTTTGCGTTTATAACACGCGTGTTTTATGAGCTGCTATACATCTAAAACTGGTAAAATTAGATCAACTTTACGAGCAAGTGTGTTGAAAATGTATTTACAATCTTTGTTAAAAGCTGTATATTTCTACTTATGAGGAGAAAATATTTATTATGTAAAAGGCTGTATTGTTTTATTATTGCATTTCATAAGTACGTGATATGAATGTGTTCGCTTTCCCAAGAATATGAAATTAAATGTTATTTCAAAGTTTGTCTATTATTTAAAAGAAATTGATTTAATATTTGAATTATATTAGTTTTTCGAAACTACTCGTATAAGTTTATCATACGAAAATTCTAGCGGTACTACATTCTTATTAGAGAGAAAAAAAGTACACACAAACCCACGTGTCTTTGATCACACACATCTGAGTTGTGAGACGTATTGTTCCACCTCTTTCACACGTAGTTTGTGACAAAGATAGAATGAACATGTAGCGTGGTCCCACCCAAACTTAGAGCACGCCCTCTTCAATCGCCTCTCTTCTTCGCATCAGTCATAGTATTAATTAAGTCTGATATTTGACTCCAAGAAACTGATGTCAAAGCCAAGCATTTCATACAAATATACAAACCCCATAGTTTCAAAAGGTCAGCGCACACCGAACTGCAAAATGCTCTCGCATGTTCGAGCAAAATGTTGAGTGCTCAACCAAGCACGCGCGATCCGCCCGCCATCGAGAGCAAGCTTCGTTGAAAGTGCACTGGGTTGCCAGGCGAGCGCGTATTACCATGAACTTTAACGTAAACTCTAACATTCTAAGTTGGCAGACGTCTTTATAATCCATATGGTTGATTGTCAACCTCCGTGGCGTAGTGATCACCATGCCAGACCGCCACCCAGAGGAAAGTGGCCTTTTTCAAATTTTCCTGGGTCTTGGATGTTTATCTATAAATGTATTTGTTACAAAATTATCGTTGAAGTCTCGAACTTACTTTGGGGCTAGCTCAACCAGTGTAATTTGTTCGTATATATTTATTTATTTATTATTCATTTATTTAACAATCGAAAAGATACCAATTACATTGTTACATACAAAAAATTCCGTGTTGCGGTAAATTTTTGTCAAATAAAAAAATTCTATTTTTCTTCAAAAGTGTGCGCCATGTCGCGTCTCCGTCTAATCTAACCCTTATACCATCTATTGAGGACAATAAGTATCTGCTTCATCAAATAACACATTATAATATTGTTTTAGGCGTATAGAGAATATGACGTATATGTATGTTTTAATTTCTTTTAAAAGGATGTCTGTATGATACATATTTTTGCAAAAGGATAAAAATGTTGTGTTTAGTCACTACATTCATCTTGATTGGTCAAAATATTTAAAAACCGTTAGTTGTTGTATCAGTTTAATGCTTATAAAAATATTTCATTCAATTAAAATATAACAATCTATTTACACATATCATCAAAGAAACAGAGAAACGATTTCAATACAGATATTCACCACGTATAATAAAACCACAGAAATCTGTGAATTAAACTTACGAAGATAAAATGTAGCAACTACAAGGTCTAGCGTCTAACTCAGTCAGTTCCTGAGGTATGAGGCCGGTACGGGAGGGGTGACGAATGACGTGACATGACGTGTTCTAACTGTCTTGCTATACACGTGATACATTTTAATGCAGATATCTCTTACGATATCCTTATGATATTTACGAGCGTGTACCTAAGCCAAATAGATCAATATTGAGGCGTGTGACAATAACAAAAAAAAAAAACCGAACAAGTGCGAGTCGGGCTCGCCTACCAAGGTTAAAAATTTGTAGGTAAATATTATAAATATCTTGTGATATATATTTTCTTATTGCCGTCATGTATTTGGCTCCCCATTGCTGTATTGAATGGCGTTATATCAACATTTTCCTCTCTGAGTGGCATTTTCTGTATCGGAATCCTAATTCACGTAATAAAAGTCTAAAGTACTTATGTATAACCACATTTAATAAATCCAGCTTCCTCTAAAACTTTTCTTAATTTATTGGTCGTGGGAATTTCCTTTCTTACTGCGGATTACGCTTCTTTCTGGGAATCCTGCAGCCATGGCAATGGTTTTTTGTATATTAAACTCTGCAGAATTAGGATTTAATATTCTTGTTTTAAATATTCTTACACTTTATAAACTACTTGTTTCGTTTGAGTTCTTATTGGAGGACTCATCTTTGGTTGTAAATACCGTGTGCGTTTTACTTGAAGCGACCTGTCTCAATAACACGTATTGACGACAGCAAGCCTGACGCCCGACTGAAGTAAGACTGAAGTTACGCGTCGTTTGACGTTTCGTAAACACACCCCTCCCGTACCGCTCCCATACCTCAGGAACTGCCACAGTTAGGTGCTAGACCTGTAGCATTTTTTCACTGATAAAAACTTAACACCTCACTTGAACCTTTTATTTTGAACCATAATTCTTCATACTTAAGGGTGAATATCGTTTACAATTTTGCGGAGGCACTTAGTTCGTTCTTTTTAGTAATCAATTCGATGCATGTCACTGCAAAATGAACTTTCTTTTCAATGACCTAAGCAGCACAATTTGCTGATGCATTGTTCGTTTGCACAGAAACAGATTTGATGCTTCGTATCGTTCATCCATCACTGCAAAATGAACTTTATTTTTATAGCACTAAGCAGCAATATCGCTCGCAACTTGGTCAGGCACCTTGTTCTCTATAGTGACGGATTTGGTGCAATCTTCCGTCTTGTAGATACCGACGAGGCGGTTGGAAACCTCGAACATATTGTATCGCAGGGAGATGATGATGAATTGGGCGTTTCTCGTTCGTTCCTGAAAACAAGTGAGTTTAGAATTAGACACATGTTTGCTTGCATCAGCTCATGTTACGTGAAGACACAACTTTATTAGTTTCTTTTTAATATATTTTCGACGTCAGTCTGAAACAAGCTCAATCAGTGTTTAATTCTTATCGATTTATCTATTCAAATTAAAAAATAGTATTAAGGCGAAATGGTAGCAGAACTCGGCGGAGGTGGCGCCCTCATTTGAAATGGATTGTTTGAACGTAAATATGATGATGATTGGCTATTTAATTTCCAACAATCTCTAGGAGAACCTTTGAATTATTTTATGAACGACCATTGAAATTAATTGCATTAGTCCGTCTAAAGTGACCACTTTCAGCGGAAACTCGTTTTAAAACTAGACGGACTATCAATAATACTTTCAGCGATCGTTCATGTATTGATTTAAAGGTCTTTTTGGAATTGGGTAGTCAACTAAAATATATAAAAGTGTTAAAGGTGCCTTTAATCGAAAATATAGGCAATTTTAAGAAACTAATTTGAATTAAAAAAAAATCTACGTGTTATCAGGATTTTTTAAAAATGGCGCTTCAGTACGTACAGAAAGTGAAATTTGCCAACATTACTCAAAAAATCTTCATTGTGACATCACTTCCTCAAATAAGCTTGACCCTGCTTGAAAATGAAGGTCAATAGGATTTTTGCAAATATCTAAATAAGTAAGACCTTATTTTAAAATCTGATTAAAGAAAGCTTCTCCTAGAGGCTATTCCTCGAAAAGGATTGCGAATCAGATCTTTTTAAAAATTACTTGACAAGCCAATTGTCTGTCAAATTGTTGTTTGTCACCACGTTTACTTTAAAACAGTTTGTTTCGAACGAGGGCGCCACTTCTGCTGGGTTCTGCTATCATTTCGCCATTTATATTTTAGAAATATTGATGTACTTCTCACCTTGATATAGTTAGCGACGATCGACACGTTCTTGAAGTCCAAAGCAGCGTCTATCTCGTCCATGACGTAGAGGGGCGTGGGCTTGTAGTAGTGTAGCGCGAACACTAACGCAAGGGAAGACAGTGTCTTCTCGCCTCCAGACAGATTCGATATGTTCTTCCACGATTTGTTTGGGGGCCGGACGCTGAAAGATTATTCAACGTGTCATCATGCCATGACACTGGAGGTACCGGGTTCGATACCGGGTCAGGTGAAAATGATCTTTTTCAGATTTTATTAAACTTAGTGAACGGGTTACTCACGTACAGAGTCAGCTACGACCTCATCCGGTGGAGGTCTTCATCAGGGCGAATGTGACAACAGGCCCGTACACCAGATTTACCTGGGTCTTGGATGTTTATCCGTATATGTATTTGTTATAAAATATAGTGTTGAGTAAGTATCCCATAACACAAGTCTCGAAATTACTTCAAGGCTAGCTTAATCTGTGTAATTTGATTGTATATATTTATTTATTATTTCATTACAATTCGTTCGTTCTCTTTAGGTCAGAAGCACCCGTAGCCAGCAGGCATGCATGAAGAGAGTTATGAGTGTAAATAAAGCGATAGTGGACTCTCAGGATCATAGCAAGTGGAGGTCCATAGTCTCTGTTTGCCCTTATGGGACAAAATTAATATTAGTATTAATAACGGAATATTCAAAAGTAAGCACCGTCCGTGCTAAAGCATAGCGTGCCGTCGCTCTCTCTCGCTCTGGCTGTTCTAAGTGACAGAAAAGGATAGCAGCATGCGAAAGTGCTGTTCCGTGCTGACAGATTTAGCCCAACCTGAAGACAACGAAAGTTATAATCTTACACGGTATATCACCTTTATATCTTGCTATCCTTTTCTGTCAGCACTCTCTCTCGCTTTGGCAAATTACTGTTCTGAGCGACAGAAAGGGATAGCAGCATGCGAAAGTGCTGTTCCGTGCTGACAAATATATATAAACCCTAAGACAAAGAAAGTTATAATCTTACACAGGACAGAACTTTTCTATCGTTCAGAACAGTCATTTGCCGTTGCCCTCTCTTGCTCTTGTAAACGACGTTTCTGAGCGACAGAAAAGGATAGCAAGATGGAAAAGTGCTGTTCTGTGCCGACAAATGTAGCCTAAGACAACGAAAGCTAAAATCTCACCTAAATATGATCCCCTCTGTGAAAGGATCCAGCGAGTCGACCAATTCGAGTTCCGCGTCGCCTCCCAACGTGATCATCTGGTACATCTCTTTCAGTTTACTCGTTATTGTGTTAAAACCTAGAAACAATACACTAGTTAACACGAAGTAGAATGTTAGTCAGACAGTGACAGTCAATGCAAAAAAAGATACATTAAAATGTATTTAAAAAATTTACTGTGCCAGTGGGCTTCGCTCCCCGTAGGAATTTAGGGATAAAAGCTATCGTATGTCCTTTCCTGGGTATCAAACTAAATCCGTTTTCATCTAAGTAGGTTCAGTGGTTAAAGCGTGAAGTGGTAACAAACAACAAACTCATATACAAACTCACTTTCGAATTTATAATATAAGTTGGTATACAGTATACGCCGTCCCATACAAAAATTTTATCGGCGGAGCGCACGTTTTCATGACAAAATGTCGGGCCCATTCCGCGAACGTCGGCTATTTCCGACAATAAAAAATGCTCGTTTGGCACATAACTTACGTATCCATATCCGTTTTTGGTTGTAGGTATTTATTATAGATTTACCCTATGCCTCGCGCTGAGGGCACGAAAAATGATATAAAGTCTTGCGGTAAAAGGGTAAATTTTGTTATCGTCAAAAACACACCTGCCAAGAAGTCGGTGGTCCTTTTCTTCCGCAGCTGGTCGTACAGCGCGCGCATCTCGTTTCTCTTCGTAGTTATCTCGTCCAACTCCGCCGCACGTTTTAAGTATAACTCCTCTTTGGTTTTGTAGTCCTTGCAAGAAAAGAATACTTAAGTATGGTCTGACCGTCTATGGCATCCATAAATAATAAATAAATAGGAACAAATTATACAGATTGGGCTAGTACCAAAGTTCGAGACTTGTGTTATGGGATACTTAATTAACGATACTACATTTTAAAACAAATACAATAGATAAATATCCAAGATCTCGGACAATCTGAAAAAGGCATTTTCCATCTTGCCCTGACCGGGAAACGAACCCAGAAACTCTGGGTAGCAGACTAGCATGGTGACCACTATGCCACGGAGGTCCTCAAATCATGGCTGCAGCAACATCGGATGTTTGACCGTTGAACGATCAACAACTTGTTTGGTGACTGAGGATGCCTTATAAAGAGGCGAAACTTGTTTCGCGTATAGGACGTCCAATGTTGCTGCAACAATGGATGCAGCATGGGAGGGAGCATGCATATGCATATAGTGGGTGGGCGGCGGCCGGCAAAAGTTTACATGAACTAACTGATGGCGGAATCACACAAAGTAATTCAAATCATTTCATCATCAGGCCTTTTAGTCGCCTCTGCAGAAGCACGACCCTCTCTGTACTACCAGAGCCATACTTGGCCAGAGCAGCCAGAGGACTTGGCCTACACTCTCCACGCGGGCCAGACGGGTTGGAGAGGTCTCACTGATGTTTATAAGCTTTGTTTAGCTTCTATTCCCTAAGTCGCCTTCTACGACATCCACGAGAAGAGTTGGCGTGGCCCAATTTTACTCTACCTCTGATGTTAATTAGTATGTGTTATCTAACTATAGTTATTTTACCTGTATGGCCTGTATATTGGGCTTGGCATCTCCCAGCCTGGAGTGCTATTTTTCATTGAGGGACTCAGCGAAACACAAAACGTGTAGTTTTGCATCTCACCGCTCGCGCAAAATACAAATTGATCGTATTTTTGAAACCGTCGTGTCAGCGAAAAACAATATTGTTTTACGCAGAAAACATCGATAATTATTCGATGCTTTTATAAAAATTCGAACAAGAATAAAAAAAGCAACGTGAAATGGAACGGATTTACCATGATTGGCTTCGATGACATATCTACGCTACAAATGTCAAAATTACGAGTGGTCAAGACCACTCGTGCAAAACCTTCGCAAACTACCGATTCAAAAATGCGCCCGTTTGAAAACGCTCGCGCAAACCCTTCGTAATGTGACAAGTGATTTCAAAAATACGTCTCCTGGTCTTTGGCTATGAGGGCGTCACTTCTGCTACCATTTCGCCTTAATTAGTATGTACTATAACTATATTAATCTTACCTGTATGGCCTGTATATTGGGCTTGGCGTCTCCCAGCCTCGTCTTCTGCGCCGAGAGCCTGTTCCTCAGTTCTTCCACCGAGGCCTCTTCTAATTCTTCTGCGGTATGTTTCTCAAGCGGCGCCGGCCGTTCCACTCCAGGGATGCCGTCGAGCCCCGGGTCTTCGAGTTTTAGACTTGCTAGCTGAAATACGAAGAAGACATTTAATTATTCATGCATCGTCATTTGTGCCGTGTGGTTACCGGCAGAATTGGGACACTCCAAGTCATCCCGTGGATGTCGTAGAAGGCGACTTAAGCATACAAGCATACAAGTTATTTTCACATCTTCCTTGGTCTTCCTATCCCTCTGCATCCCTCCACCTCCAAATGGACCATCCTCTTGGCTAGACGTTTGGAGCAACCTTTAAACTTCCTCTTATACAACGTGGAAGGGCGTTCTTCTAGGTCGGCTCTGCTAACCCCATAAATGTATATAACCTGTTATATTACGTCTTTCTCCTACATCGGCGTCTTGCCAGTCCAGTATGGTTTTGTTCATCTCCCCACTATGTTCTTGGCTTCCAAGTGATCGCTCTTAACATTGTTCTCTTTTCTCTAGTTTAGCTATTTCTTGCCCCAGTTCTTCTAGCTTGACTCTATCTACCCTATAAATGTGTATAAACTATTATATCACCTCTTTCTTCCAAATCGGCGTCTTGCCAGTCCAGTATGGTTTTGTTCATCTCCCCACTACGTTCTTGGCTTCCAAGTGATCGCTCTTCACATTATTCTCTTTGCTCTAGTTTAGCTGTTTCTTGCCCCAGTTCTTCTAGCTTGACTCTATCTACCCTATAAATGTGTATAAACTATTATATCACCTCTTTCTCCCACATCGGCGTCTTGCCCCTGCAGTCCAGTATGTTTTTTTTCATCTTCTCCACCGCGTTGAAGCTTCCAACCGCTCGCTCTTGACTTTGTTCTCTTTGCTCTAGTTTAGCTATTTCTTGCTCCAGTTCTAGCTCGGCTCTGTCTACCCCGTAAATGTGTATAAACTATTATATTACCTCTTTCTCCCACATAGGCGTCTTGCCTCTGCAGTCCTGTATGGTTTTGTTCATCTTCACCGCATTGTTGGCTTCCAACCGATCGCTCTTGACTTTGTTCTCTTTGCTCTAGTTTAGCTATTTCTTGCTCCAGTTCTTTTAGCTTGACTCTATTTACCCTATAAATGTGTACAAACTATTATATTACCTCTTTCTCCCACATCGGCGTTTTGCCCCTGCAGTCCAGTATGGTTTTGTTCATCTTCTCCACCGCGTTCTTGGCTTCCAACCGATCGCTCTTGATTTTGTTCTCTTTGCTCTGCAGCTTGGCTATTTCTTGCCTCAGTCCGGAAAACTCGCCCGTGCCTTCGTTTATTTGTTCTTCTAACTGTAATTATAATGATGACTGTTCAAAAGAATTTTAGACCTTATGATAAGGTGTTTAATGTCAAAATCCTGCAAAGTTTGTCGCCTGATACGTGAGCGGAGCGCTGGTCAGCGCTTGGGCCGACATCGGATCCCGTTGTCCGCGCCTTTCATATGCTAAAGCAATTTATGCACTGACAAAGAATATAAAAACTAACGTAACAGATACCCCACGTCATAAAAACTATCGGAGCGCCCGTAAGTAGGCAAAACTGGAGTTGCGGGGTAGCCTCACACGACTAGCAAAAAGCAACAAAGAAAGTGTTAATTAAGCTTAAAAAATATTTATAGCTATTTTTAGTACTACTTTATTTAAATAATAATAATAATAAAGGATTTAAATATTTTAATTATTATCTTATAGCGCCATCTAGTGACAAGGAACAAAATTATGTTTATAAGGCGATGGGTAGGCATGGTTTCGGGTTAATAAAAGCGACATACCTCTTCCAATTCTTTCTGCAGCTGCGAGCTTTCAAGCGTGAGCTGTTTCTTCTGGTTGCTGAGATTCTCCAAATTCTTCTCCGTTTCTTTGAAATCCGTCTCCATTTGATTTATTTTGTCCTTTGACTTCTTCGCGTTTCTAAAAGAAAGTTAATATTTAATTATACATCTGATCAATTGATTCGATTGATTTATACCATATTTTACCATTTATTCGCCAGAGAGAGTAAATAAATAAATATATATAAAATAAAAATATCTAATAAGGGAATTGTATGGCGCAAATTCCTAATGCAATTCCAAAAAAAATTATGGCGAGATATGAAAAACAAATTGAGACGAAATATGTTATCTTAGCCGATTGCTCTTTAACACGCTTTATTAAATCTTTATCACTGAAAATGACGTAAAATACGAAAGTCATGCGTTTAACGCAAGCATTAGGATTTCCGTATAAGATTTCATCTCAGCTAGCCCAATAAAAGATAAAAGTTTATTCTTTAGGAGTAATTAAATAAATGGTATGTTGGAGGATCAAAGGGCATTTTACTTTTACTGTGGACCCACTTCCACTGCTTTTTTTTTTTAGGGACGAATCTCACTGATTGAGCTAGCCCCAAAGTAAGTTCGAGACTTGTGTTATGGGATACTAACTCAACGATACTATATTTTTATAACAAATACATATATAGATAAACACCCAAGACCCAGGACAATTTGAAAAAGGCCATTTTCCAACTTGCCCTGGCCGGGAATCGAACCCGGGACCTCTGGGTGGCGGATTAGCATGGTGACCACTACGCCACGGAGGTCGTCGGTCTATAAATATAAATTTTACAGAGGGTCTACGAATAAAACAAATCCTCGTGGTCCCTCCGGGTGTGACTATCCAGTAGGAATACGTTTGCGACTCAAATACAGTTAATTTTCCTAAAATAAAATAATGCAAGAAACTCATAGCAAATTTTTTTTTTGGACAAGTCACACAAAATGAGCTAGCTATATTTTATAACAAATTATATACCATGTGGAAGGGACATACCCGTTATAAATTGAACCACGGGCTATACTAAAGTATAATGGAAAAAATTTTTTGGCTTTTGTGTAGGAATCTCGATCTTTTTTTTGGTCCTTGACTATTTTTTTAGTTTTATTATCCCTTTAAATGTCGGACGCCCGGAGCGGGCGTCTAATGTATTGTTTTACTATTGTGTCTGCTATATCGACATTTGAAGGGTTATGCTGTAGTGATCTAGTATAACCCGTGGTTTGTTTTTTTACGGGTATGTTCCCTCTACGTTGTATATAGATAAAAAGCCAAGACCCAGCTCAATCCAAAAAAGATCAATCTTGACCTGACCGAACGAACCCGGGACTTTTGCGACAGAGGTCGTCAAAACATACCTTATGCTAGTATTAATAGCGACGCGTAGCTTTGTTATCTCAGTTGAAACCTTGTCGATCTTCTTCGTCAATTCATCGACGTTCTTCTGCAAGTCTTTCACCTTGCCCCCCGCTACTGCTGATATCTGTGCGTCTACGCCGTGGACTTCTTTCTCTACCTGTCATTTGACAAAATCATCATCATCATCATAATCAGGCCTTTTTGTCTCCACTGCAGAAGTACGACCCTCTCTGTACTACCAGAGTCGGAGCAGCCAGAGGACTTGGTCTCACTCTCCACGCTGTCCAGACGGGTTAGAGAGGTCTCATTGATAGTAAAATTAACTGTAAGTAACCATTTGACGTCAAACAATTGTGCAACAAAATAATGACGATTATCAAGAGATATTATAAATATCCTATGATAATAAATAATAAAGATATATTCGAATTTGAATTGAATTGAATTTGAATTGAATTTGATGTTTATAAGCTAAACAGCTTGTGATTGTCGCCTTTCACGATATTCACAGAGTGGTCCTATTCTACTCTACCACGCCACACGGCATTTGACAAATAAAACCCTTTATTGTACAAAAAAATATAGGGTATAATCTAAAACACTAGACTTCACTCCCAAACTACACAACCGATTTTAATAAAACTTCTATGGGACCACTTTTAAACAAAAAATCAATTTTCCAAATCGGTCCAGCCATCTTCGAGAATGAATTCACCCTTAAAATAGTTTCAGTATACTTTGTATACCTTATATACTTGCCAAACCCATATCTCGTTAACCCCAATGAACAGATGTTCATTGCGCAATGTGCACCGCCCGCTGCCACTTCAATGAGCTACTATGTCAGTGACCTTCGTTCTTCTATGAATCTCCTCATTTCTGATTCGATCTCGTAGGGAAACACCGAGCATAGCCCTCTCAGTCTCAATAGCCCGCTGAGCGACCTTGAACCTTCTTATGAGACCCATAGTAAGGGACTACATTTTTACCCATACCATATAGTAATAATTTTATATATATAAATAATTTTAAACATGAGGCAGCTGATACAAAAAGCGAGAGAATTTAATATCCCGTTAGTTCTCTGCTTTATAGACTACAGTAAGGCATTTGATTGCATCAGCTGGAGCAAGATGTTTCAAGTGATGAGAGAGATGGGCTTACCAGAACACCTAGTTTTTCTTGTGCAAAATTTGTACATGGATGGACAGTCCAAGGTCAGGCTGGAGAGCTCTTTATCACAACCCTTCAGAGCGGAACGCGGTGTCCGGCAGGGATGTATACTTTCCCCGCAGCTTTTCAATCTGGTTGGTGAGCATCTCATGCGTAGAGTGTTGGAGGGTTGGGAGGGTGGAATTCGTATTGGAGGCCACTTAATCAATAACCTTCGCTTTGCGGATGATACCACATTAATTGGTGCAAACGAGAGAGAAGTGGCGGAATTGCTGCATAGGTTGGAGTTCGTGAGTTTAGAATATGGGCTTAAGATCAACCGTAGTAAGACCAAACTAATGGTTGTGGACAGAGCTGAGACTAACCAAAGAACTAATGAACTACGGGATCTAGACACCGCAGACCAATTTGTATACCTGGGATCCTCAATAAGAAATGATGGCGACTGTAAGGGGGAGGTAAAGCGCCGAGCTCAGATAGCGAAAACGGCAGTTATGCGCCTAGAGAAAATTTGGAGAAACAGGAATATCTATCGCAGCACCAAAATCAAACTAATGCGCACTCTTATTTTCTCCATTTTTCTTTACGCTTCAGAAACGTGGACCCTTACAGTTGCGATCCGCAACAAAATAGATGCGTTTGAAATGTGGTGCTGGCGCAGAATGTTAGCCGTAGCGTGGACAGAACGCCGCACCAACGTATCGATATTGGAGCAGCTTAATATAAGGACCCGCCTATCAGTGATTTGTCTCCAAAGGGCTTTGTCATTCTTCGGTCACATAGCACGACGAGAGCCAAATAATCTAGAAAAACAAATACTTGTTGGCCGCGTGGAAGGAGTACGACCTAGAGGCAAACCCCCAACAAGATGGACTGATCCTCTTTTAAGTGCACTGAAGTGCAACACCCAAGCCGCTATACACATGGCCCAAAATAGAGCAGCCTGGAAAGACCGCGTACTCAGAACCAATTATGGTGGTCACGACCCTCAGTCATGAGGAATACGACAAGAAAGAGAAGACATATAGTAATGAACCCAAAGTAAGGAACTCAAAGTAAGGGACCCAATGTAAGGAACCCATAGTAAGGAACCCTTAGTTAAGGGACTTATTGTAAGGAACCCTTAGTTAAGGACTCATTGCTATAGTAACGGATTTAGCTCACAGCATAGCTAATAAGAAGAAGATAGCTAATACAACCGGAAACCCGTTAAGATGAAAAGCACCGAATCTATAACTTACCTCTCCGGCATCATACTTGGCTTTCTCCAACTTTTCTTCGGCTTGCTTCAAGGCAGCTTCCAGTTTCTTCTTCTGTTTCTCGTCCACTTTGCTTGACGCTGCTTTGCCCTCTTGTTGTTTGATTTGGTTCTAGAACACAATGTGTACATGCATTATTCATACTTGTTCCACCATTACGCTTAGCGTGGCCACAAAATTATTAATAATATTACATACAGAACAGAAAATCGCACTCTCCCCCGCAATCTGGCGTCCCCGCAACCCCTCCCCCGCTTTTGGACCTTGTAAGCGCCTGTATAACAGGGATGTTGCTAGTCACTCGTTAACGTTACGCGAGTCACTTAGGATTATTGAATCATAATGGTGAGAAACTGCGCATATTATCATTGTTTATCCACGGAAAACAATAAAGAACCAAAATTTTTAGATTTCAGAGTGATGAAAACAAGTAAGAAAAACAACAAATTCTGTGGTGGCGACCCTAATTGTTTAACTCACACATTTGACGTATATACAATGTTTCGTTTGTAGTCTTACGTAGTAAAAAGAAATCTATATCTATGTTTGCAGTAGTACTAGGTATATATGTTACTCCGTTTCTTTAAAGTGCCATACCTGTGGCGTGGCCTAAGACGTGATAGTACCCTGCCCTTTTCCAAGATTACCTTCAAAACGGGCACTTGTTCTGTCAAGCTTTTCAATTCGATGTTGAGCTTGTTCAGCGTAGTTTTGCCGTCGCGTGCGCTTTGCTGTAGAGACACCATGGAATCTTCTAGACTCCCTTGTTCACTGCGAAGCTTGGATAACCTGCAAATATATTTTTTCAAAACTAAAGGTTTTAGAATAAGGACGTAAACTGCGTCAAGCAGGACCACGGTACGTGTTCAGTCTATCTCTGTCACAACTGTCTACGTGCAACAGAGATAGCAGAATACGTCGCGTGATGCCATGACTTTGTCGCACGTAGGGATCGCAGTAGATAAGACTGAACCCCCCCACGTGACATAATTCCCCCTCTACCTCCTTTCAAGCCTTACAAATTAATAATTGACTCCCTTGCAGTCTTTGAAGTAAATTATAACAATGACTTCCAAAGTGAGATTCAGAGAGATCAGAAGTGGGATCACTATCGTCATCACCTTTGTTCCAAGCCCTCCAGTTTCCTTTCATTGGCTTGAACAACCCGTGGGTCTTGCTCGCTGGTGTCTTGTTGGACTGCACTGGACATTCTTCCTCGCATAGTCGTCTTACCGCCACCAGACATTGTACCTAAAAATAGTAAGAGTCGATTGTACCACTCACTCTGCCTACCACAAAATCGTATTCTTTCACGCAGAAAATCATGTTTTTAAATTTGAATAAAAAGAACAGCGTGAAACGGATTCTATATGACAAAAATACAAAGGTTTCTTTGACATTTGTAGCTAAAACGAATGGGCAAGTCAAGAGTCTTGCCCGAATCATTCCTTTTTAGACTTCCGCGATCAAATATACAACACGGAGGGAAATATCGGTAATAAATTGAACCAATAAATGATAATAGTATAAAAGTCAAAAAACTAAAAAAAAATCGACAATCCCATACAAATTATGAAGATATGTCCCTTGCACATTGAATGCCTAATAAAGTGCCACTTTTGAAACGCGGAGTCACCTAAATAAATGGTTTTTCCATGCAACAAACGGCTAGTTTAGTGCCTCCTTGTTTAAAAAATCGCACCACTGGGCATTTTTTAACCTACCAGCAATTTCGATGACATCTCCCTTCAGGGTGACCACCCTGTACCGAGTCGCTCCGTACGCTATCCTCGAAGCCTGCTCCAGATCTGTCGCGACTAATGTGTCGCGCAGCGCGTAATAAAACGCTGGGAGGACACGGGAGTCCTTCACTTTCACCAGGTCGAAGAGACGGGGCGCGTTTTCTGGACTGGAAGATATATAAAAAAACTCGTCAAATTGCATTTTGGAATCGTGGGAGTGTTTCGAGACATATTTGTATAAAAGTGGTCGGATATAACAAGGGATTTATTTTCTGAAATGCTTCCCTAAATTATGAAAACAATGGTTTTCTCCTTTTCAGCGCCATTAAACACTTCAGTTGTAAAACGGTCGCGTGACTTTCTAAATTGCACTATTTTTACTAGCCTTGGCTACAATTTAGACAACTTTATTCAGGGGTAAAGTAACGTAAACAAGCATTGGCGTGAATAAAGCTAGTCCCGTATGGCATTAAATAATACCATCTGGTGAGCAAAGTTACTAAAAAAATACGGATCTTGAAAGGTATGAGCTTTGTCATTTTTTACATTTATATAACACAAATAATTTTGTCAACTTTATTCTAAGTACTTACTATCCACCTGCCTCTTGTACCTGTGACTTGTCTCTCGTAGTATTACTATAAGTGCTCTTACTTATCCAATGCTGTGAAGGTTGTCCGACCGATGTCATGACGTTTAAGGTGTTCTACACACGCCTGGGCAGTTTCGTATATAACGTAGTATGCGATGCAGTAGCATCGCATACTACGTTATATAGATATACTTACTTACTATGTGACCTGTCTTTCAGAGTTTTGCTTCAAGTGCTGTTGCTTATCCATCGCTATGAAGGTTGTCCGACCGATGTCATGACGTTTAAGGTGTTCTACACACGCCTGGGCAGTTTCTACTGTATCGCATACTTGGGCAGTTTCTACTGCATCGCATACTACGTTGAATAATTATCTTACTATGTGACTTGTCTTTTGTAGTATTGCTTCAAGTGCTGTTGCTTATCCAACGCTATGAAAGTTGTCCGACCGATGTAATGTCGTTTTAGATGTTCAACGCACGCCTGGGCAGTTTCTACTGTATCGCATACAATGTTGAATAATTATACTTACTATGTGACTTGTCTCTCGTAGTATTGCTTCAAGTGCTCTTGCTTATCCAATGCTATGAAGGTTGCCCAACCGATGTCATGCCGTTTAAGGTGTTCTACACACACGCCTGGGCAGTTTCTACTGTATCGCATACTTGGGCAGTTACTACTGTATCGCATACAATGTTGAATAATTATACTTACTATGTGACTTGTCTCTCGTAGTATTGCTTCAAGTGCTCTTGCTTATCCAACGCTATGAAGGTTGCCCAACCGATGTCATGCCGCTTAAGGTGTTCTACACACACGCCTGGGCAGTTTCTACTGTATCGCATACTTGGGCAGTTACTACTGTATCGCATACAATGTTGAATAATTATACTTACTATGTGACTTGTCTCTCGTAGTATTGCTTCAAGTGCTCTTGCTTATCCAACGCTATGAAGGTTGCCCGACCGATGTCATGACGTTTAAGGTGTTCTACACACGCCTGGGCAGTTTCTACTGTATCGCATACTATGTTGTCTAAGGCTCCACAACAGGTAGATATGGCAACATCGTATTTTGCATCTATACCGCCTAGATCACCCTGAAAAGAATATAACAATGATTGGAAATTAATATAATTTGGAATCACAGGTCCTTTCATCCCGGTCCTTTGAGAGGCTTGCGTGAGGATACAGATAAAACACGTAGAGGCCCTTTGGAGAAGTTGATGTTACACCTATAAAAGGTGTACCCTTGAATAGAAAAACATAAATTACTAGCTGAGCCCCGCGGTGTTACCCGCGCCTAAAATAGCCTATGTGTTAATCCAGGGTGTCAGCTTCCTGCATAGCAAATTTTATCAGAAACAAAATTACATTTACTGTTTATACGTTGATACTTGCACTAGTAAAAAATAATTAAAAAAAAAACTGTACCGTTAGAATAATACAGGCAGACCTTTTAAATTCCAGCCTAATTTTGGTACAAATTCGGTCCATGGTACTGAACTATGTACTTACTTTATAAAAAAAAATAAAATTTAAAAAAATCTTCGAATTTTTTTATTTGTTTTTAAGGAAATCATTTCAGTAATATCATTGACTAAATTGCTACTAAAATTTGGCTGTTAGGTAAAAAGTTTACCCGTATTATCGAGACAAAATTGAAGTTGCCATTGCAAAGTCTCCACTCACCAATCTACCAAAAATCCCGGGCAAAGTTCCTTTCTGCTTCTCTTTCATAAGCGCATCGAGCACTCTCCCTCTAGACTTATTCGCGCTCATGGCTTGTCTTGATTCTTCTAACTGCGCTCTATAAACAAAGAAAATATGTACCAATAATTCTAAAATCCATAATTGATAAAAAAAAATCCCCAATTGGTAAAAAAATCCCAAATTGTTAAAAAAAAACCCCGAAATTTCAGTCTTACTATTTAGCACTCTATTTACAAAACTATTAGTATAACAAGTCAAGTGTTAAATTTACATAATACATGTCTGTTTGCCAAATATGGCTCCGGTAGTACAGAGAGGGTCGTGTTCCTGCAGTGGAGACAAAAAGACCTGATGATGATAATGATGATCTTTATTTGCCAGGCAAATTAAAAACCCCCAAATTTCAAGCGTTTACCACCAATTACTTTTGAACGGCTGAACCAATTTTCATCAAACATAGCTATGTTTGAACCAACGCAAGGAAACTTGCTTCCACGATAAAAACCGCATAGAAATCGGTCCATCCGTTCGAGAGCTATAATGCCATGGACAGACAGGTAGACAGACATTGGCGTGAAACGAATAACACCCCTTTTTTTTCGCCGGGGGTAAAAAACAAAGTAGAGATCAATAGTCTCTGTTTACCTCTGTGAAAAACAGGCGTCATAGTATCTATGTATGTATGTATTACCTTAGCAATCTCGCTTCACTAGATACAGTCGACTCTTCCTTTTTCAACGTCTGCAATTTGGACTGGACTTCTTGCAGCTGTTTCTCGTTTGAGGGCACTGTCGATGACAACTCTTGCTGTAAACTAAAAGAAAAAAATATATACCATCCTACTTACTAAATGTCCCAATGAAGGATCTTCACTAGAACGGGTCCAGCAGTGTATTAAATATGTTGGTAAAGAAAGAAAGAAAATTTAAAAAATGTTTGTTTAGTGTCCGCCAATATGAATTTCAGAATGGCGGAACAAATTCATTTTTTTTTCTCGATAAGCGTCGAATTATTCTTATTTTGAATTAATATTATATTATATTATCAAATTAATAACTAAAAACAACTACTGTTTCCACACAGCCGTGTGGTTTCCGGCAGAGTAGAATAGGGCCACTCCTACTCCGTGAACATCGTAGAAGGCCAATTAGGAAATACAAGCTAAACAAAGCTTATAAACATCAATGAAACCTCTCCAACCCGTCTGGCCAGCAAGGAGAGTGTTGGCCAAGTCCTCTGGCTGCTCTGGCCGGTATGGCTCTGGTAGCACAGAGAGGGTCGTGCTCCTGCAGTGGAGACGGAAAGACCTGACGATGATGATGAACCACCGTTTTCACTAAAAAGTGTTTTTTTTAACGAAAATACTCACTTTTTCTTCTCTTCAAGATCTTTAGCAGCTTTCTCATACGCCTCCTTCATTTTCTCCAATTTCTCACTTTCCTTCTTCTCTGTGCTCAAGTATATTTTGAGTTCGGATTCTGCTAGCTTGTACTGTTTGTTCGCTTCGTCTACTATTTTCTTGAGGTCCATGAGTTTTGCTTGTAATTTGTCTTTCGTTTCCTGTAACCCTTGGGTTTTGGATCTGCAATGGATAGCCAACAAAAAAATGTTAATGGACTTGATAGTTAGCAAGTCAAACTATTAGACGCTTTGTATTGGTCTAAAGACGAAAACGGGAAGATTCTTCCTGGGGTAAGGCCGCCTTTATGCAAATAGGCTGTGTATGTTTTTGTTAATATTTTATATAAAACAAAAAATACCACTAAAAAAGAACTATTTTTTTGAGAACAGCAGGAAAATTGGTACCTTTGAAATGCGGAAGCGCTGATCAGCGCGCCAAAAACTGTACCCGTTGAGTGCTTTAGCGCTGATCAGCGCTCAAGTATTAGGCGACAAATTTGAAGTAATAATTAACATTACAAATATACGAGTGGGAGCGTGATGGGGACATCTCATTATCTCTTTCGTACGCGCGAGACCTAGAGTGCTGTACGTGCATCCATTTTCTGTTACTTGACAATTTCTCAGATTTTAAAAGCTTTTAACTTATTTATTTTTGGGCCGATTAAAGAACCATTTTGTTTTCGATTTCGGATTATGTTATTTATTGATATAAGCAATAAAAAAATAAAAGTGAGAAAAAAAAAACCGTATAGTCGTAGGTTAAGTCTGTCTACTTAAATTTATTTTCATTATTTTTTAATATGCGTATTAAAGAAATGTTTTTTTTTTTACACTATTGATCGGCAAAGGCCTCCCCCCCCTAGTTTTCCACAAACTTCTATCAGTGGCGATAGTTTGCCAGCTCTTTTTATATTATTAGATCTTTTGACCATCGAGTTTGAGGGCGGCCTCTTCAAATAAATCACAAATAAATAAACAAACATAAAATATTGGAACAGTAATTTTGTACCACCTTAAAAAAAATTATGTCTAAAAATCTTAAATGTATATGTAGGGTCTTACCTCACACCCGCCATGACAGTCTGCAACTCTTCTTCAGCTGTCTTCTTATTCTCCTTGTGTTTCACCAACAGTTTCTCGCAGTCCTCGATTTCTCGCTTGTTTTTCTCAGGGATCTAAAACATAACAAAAGCTGTGTAGCTTAAAACTGTGATGGTATAACAGTAACCTACTTACGGGCCCTCCAATAGTTTCTATGGCGTTGATTATCTGTTGCGTTAGTAATTATATTATACTAGCTATACCCGCGGGCTTCGCTCCCCGTGTGAATTTCGGGATAAAAACTATCCTATGTCCTTCAAACTATATCCATATCAAATTTCATCTAAATAGATCCAGTGGTTGAAGCGTGAAGTAGTAACAAACAAACAAACGAACAAACAAATATACAAACTCACTTTCGCATTTATAATATTAGTAGGAATAGGAATAGTAGGAATACTAGGATTTGACCCTGAACCTGTCCTCATTCGAAGGTCTTCACCTTCGAATGAGGACAAAACATGTCGGTAAGTAGCTGACTCTATACGTAAGTAACATGTTAACTCATTCTAAAACCTTACCAGTTCCAAATCAATAAGTTTCCCTCTCTCCTGCTCAAGTAGTTGATCTAGATTCTTCTTCTTCTTATTCCCCTGTGTAGTATCCGCGACCACTGACACCATTTTCTTTTTACAAATCTGTAGCTTTTCCGCTATTTCCTCCTTTTGCTTCTGTAGTTTGTCGTATTTTCTGAAATGGGTTATTTGTAATAAATAAATAAATAAATTACACTGATTGAGCTAGCCCCAAAGTAAGTTCGAGACTTGTGTTATGGTTTAAAACGTCTTTTGTTAGTTAAATAGTTACTTTAAAAGTTACTACTACTGTTAATATATCGATATTTTTAGGAATCCCTTAGCTTTCCGTCTGTTTTGTTGGTAAATATAATTTTTGAAATTTTTATATACCTACATATTTATATGTATGCAGTTTAACTATACATTGTGCTTAAAGAAAAATAATTACATGTGAAATGAATTATCAGAATCCGACACATTTAACGACAAGTACAGCTAAACTATGACCTGTAAAATATACTATGAGCTACAGGGGGGTCGAAACGGTTCGTGTAAATCAGTCTTTCCCAAAGTAGGCGATAACGCCCCCTTGTGGGCGCTGCAGGTCTCAAGGGGGGCGGTAGGAGACCCAGAAAGAAAATGTTTTTTTTTTGCTAGGAGCTTTATTTAGCTAGGAGGCCTCTTAAATAACGACTGCAAGAGCTCTCGACTCTCAACAACAACTTGTGAACATCAACTTATATAAATTAAAAGATTGCTCAAACTCGGTTCTATATTTCTCTCCGCGTAGTTCATATATCTGTCCTATTTTATTGAATATAGAAAAAATGAAAATCATGTCAATCGGTCGCTCCGTTTCGTAATGAAAGTAGACACATACAAACAAATAAAAAGGCAACAGACACACTTTCGCATTTTAATAGTTATTAGTACTCGTAGATATCTATCATGTTTTAACAAGTTTTTGTTAAATAACCCGAATTGTGCATTCCTGTATCAGTTGGCTGGTTAATTGAAAACTTGTTAGGACTTGTTGAGTACGATTGAGCGTCGAATGAGATAAACGAGTTTATGCATGTTTGTTTTATTCCTGTCGGTTGGGGGCGCTAAAAAAATATTTATTCTCAAAGTGGGCAGTAGACAAAATAAGTTTGGGAACCACTGGTGTAAATAGTGCACGGCATGCGCGCGGCCTGTTTCTGCGCACTACCATGCGCTTAGGTGTCCGAGAAAACTAAAACAAGTCAAAATCTAATCTAATCTAGCACCCTCACCTGTAGGCGAGGATCACGCGATCAAAGTCCCGGACTTAAGCTTGTGTTGTGCAATATAAATTTGAACCATATTATGAACTTACTGTGTGCCATTTTTGAGAACAGTTGTTTTCTCCTGCAAATCCTCTTTGATCTTGTTCAACTTTTCGTCGATGGCGTTCAAATTCTGCTTTAATTCCTCCATCTCTTTTTCTTTGCTCTCGATTATTTTGTTTGTTTCATGTCTGAAATTATAAGTCCACTTTGTTAGGATTTAAATTTTCTTTGTCTACAGCTTAAAAATGGGCTCACAGAATTAGAAAAAGAAATTATATCATTTATACGGGGACAGCTTAGATCCATATTACAAATAAAAATAGAAAAACTTCGTGGTAGACCTAGAAAGCGTTGACACGATGACGCTTTCTAACGTGATTGGTCAGAAGCAGTTCTGGATAGGTTGAAATGGAGGAAAATTCGAGACCTTTGCCCAGCAGGGGAATAGTAAAAAAACAGCTTTATGCATGTACAATGCAAAATGATAATAGTAGTAGTAGAATCGCTGAAAAGCGCTATATGCGGCCGCTCTTGATGTCCAAAAGTGGACGTTATGCGGCTGAAATGATGATGGATAGAGAAAATTGAGGAAAATGGAAAGACCTTTGGCCAGTTATGCGACGGTACAGGTTAATTAAAAAAAAACAGCATAACGAATGTACAATGCATAATAAACCTTTAAAACAATTTAAACGTGATAAATAAGTGAACCAATGTTGTTACGTACATGAAAAACAAAAATAAATAAAACTATTTCAACGATTTGAGAACCTACTCCTATTTGAAATCGGTTAAAAAGGGAGTCAAACGTATAAAGGTACTTGCATATATTTCTGTAGCAGCATATTTCTCGTTCGGAGCGTGGTGTTGGTCAAGTTCATCTGCTCTACCGCCTCCCGCATCGGCTGTTCCAACTTCTGCTTCTCTTGTTCTACCAATCGGACACGGTTCAACTTCTCCTTTCTCATTTCTGTGTACTCTTCCACTTTGACTGATAGTTTTTCTATCGGTTCCTAAAAGGAAAATATATTTTTTAAATATTTTTTAATAGATTTTACAACATGAATGTTCCTTTGCCCAGCAGAGGTACATAAACAGCTAATTTAAAAAAAAAATTTTACTTATGATCATAAATTTTTTTTTTCCTAAATATGTATTTCTATAGGATTTGTATGAAATACAAAAAATGTGACGTCATTATTTTTTTTAAATCAAATAGCGCTCTTAATATCAGTTTTTCCAAAAAATGTATATGATCAATGAAAAGTGTGAAAAAGTTCCAGAACAACATGGAATGTTCAAGAAGTATGTAGAATAATCTAGATGGCTGAATAATATATGTGCTATTTCATATAAAGACAAAGGAGATGATGACAGAGGAGAAAAACAAATATGAGAAGATTCGTAGAAGAACGAGGGTCACTGACATAGCCATGCGGATTAGCTCATTGAAGTGGCAGTGGGCGGAGCACGTAGCGCGAAAAACCAATGGCCAATGGGGCGAAAAGGTTCTCGAATAGTGACCACGTACTGGCAATAGCAGCGTAGGACACCCCTGCAGGACACACACTGCCAGGTGGTCAGATGACCTGAGCAATGTTGCAGGAAGGTGCTGGATGCAGGCCGCTTCCGATCGGTCGTTTTGGAAATCCTTGGGGGAGGGTTATGTCAAGCAGTGGACTTCCTGTGGCTGATATGATGATGATGATAAAGACAAAGGACTTACCTTGTATCTAGAAGTTCCAATGATATCTTCCAAATATTCGAGCATGCCAGATTCATGCTCTGTCTGCGCTTTTGGCTTCATCATGGCTATTTGTTCTACCTCGCCCTGAAACAATGTTTAATTTATAACAGAAATATCTACAAAGGTTTTTTTTTAATAAATAAAAGGTAGGTTTTTTTAAGCAAAGACATTCTATGGTTAACTACATATAGTAAGAAATATAATTGCGAAATAACTTATGAGGAATCGTCCTGCCATTTTTAATTTCGATATGGCAATAGGCATGTGATGTTGATTTTTTTGTGTTTCATCATCTTTTTACTTTACTTTTGTAATTTGTATTTGTTTTATGTTTAAGCGTAAAATAAAGCTTTTAAAAACAAACAAATAATTTTTTCTACGTTTTACGCAATGGAAAAAATAATCTTATAAAAATAAAAACATCTTATGCGTGCGTAGTTTTTGACATAAAAATTAAAGTACGGACACTAAGTACGAAGAATTTCGTACATTGACACGCCATTTCATACATAGCTGACACTATCTGCTTCAATCGAAAAGAGCCTTTATTACCTGCAAAATAAGGAACCGATTATGATCCAAATCGATGCCATGGGACCTCAGCATCTTGGCGACTTCTTTGAACTGCACCCTTCTGTTGTTCAGCGTGTAGTAAGAAGAGTTGTCTTTGAAAGCTGTCCTCGTGACCACTATCTCACTGTTGGGCACCACTGTGAACTCCTCACCCTCCTGAAACAAAACGGGCTACAATCATCATCAGGTCTTTTTGTCTCAACTGTAGGAGCACAACCCTCTTTGTACTACCAGAGCTATACTTGGCCAGAGCAACCAGAGGACTTGGCCTACACTCTCCTCGCTGGCCAGACGTTTGGAGAGGTTTATGAGCTTTGTTTAGCTTGTATTTCCTAAGTCACTTTCTACGACATCCACGGGAAGACTTGGGAATAGCCCTATTCTACTCTGCCGGAAACCACACGGCAAACATACGGTACCGGTTACAAGACAATACAAATACATTATCACGTTTTTATCCCTGATGGGGTAGACAGAGCCCGGGGCCGAAATACCCAAAGGCCACGCTTAGCGGAGTTAAGATGAAGATAAAGGAATCAAAATAGTAATGGGTTGCTAGCCGCATCGCCTATTAACATGATTCAAATCAGACACATTGCTATTACGCAAAATATCAAAAATAAGTAAATAAATACATACGCACAAATCATACAGATTGAGCTAGCCCCAAAGTGAGTTTGAGACTTGTGTTATGGGATACTAACTCAACGATTCTATATTTTATAACAAATTCATAGGAGTATGGATAAACATTCAAGACTCTTAACCTGACCGGGGATCGAACCCAGGATCTCGATGTATTCCGATAGGTTTTACATTAAATAATCAAATCGGCTTGTTGACCGTGCATTTCGCCTTAGCGTCAATCAAGCGTTAGACCAAGTTAAGAAAATTAATTTTGGTGTTGCGAAAGGGTGCGTGTCAAAACGAAATTGAAGCTGTTTATATAGTTATAAATTCAGGTATATGACGTCACTAGATTTTAATTTCTAACTTTTATGACCATCTCTAATATGTATAAATGATTTATTCCGCTCAACAAGAGCATATAAATAGAACACGTCAGATTTGGAGACAGAACGATCGGGAGTTTGGTGTATTGCTTTCTAATTGTAATTCTTAAACTATAACCATGAAGATCATAATCATTTTACGTAAGTGTCTATTCAGCTATTTGTAATCGATCAGCGATCATCATCAGGGCGAGTGTTGGGAGCACGGACGGTTTTGCTATACTGAGTCGGGTGGCCCTGCTCCTAATAATCGCCCTGATGATCTAAATCGATCGAAACCTGGTCGGCATTACCGACTTTAATACGCGAGTTAACCGTTTTACAATATTTGTAATCTTATCATGTTTAACAGTCCACTCTTGCATTTGTAAGGCTTCTGCCAATAAAGCAGGGATCCCACAATTAGGTACTTTCCTAGGTCAAAAAAATATATTTTTGGTACTAGTAAGAAAATAAAACTTAACAAAATAATGTCACTTGTCATGATCATATCCATTTCAATATGATTAATTTTATTATTGCAAAAAAACATGAAATTGAGCGCTATTTGACTTCAAAAAACTATGACGTCATTAGTCTATATTTCATACAAATACCATAGAAACTGTTTTGACGTTTAGAAAAAAGTATCTCATTGGAGTTGTTGGAAAGCGAATACCGAATTAACAGGCCGGCTAGTAATCGAAGTACATGGTATAAAGACTAGGCAGAGAGATGCTGACGTTCTCTGTTTCCTGTATCTATACTATAGTCGCATCTTACGACACAAAGGAATAAATCGTATTCTACTCTAATAAAAGCTTAACAAAGCTTATAAATATCGATGAGACCTCTCTTACCTCCCTCCCTCCCTTACACTCTTTACGTTAGCCGGACGGCTAACGTGAAGAGTGAGGGCCAAATCAGCCAAGTATGGCTCTGGTAGTATAAAGAGGGTAGTGTTCCTGCAGTGGAGACTAAAAGACCTGATGAATATGATGTATTCGACCCTGCCGTTACCACACAACCTAAATGCATTTTTTTTGCTAGCTTTCTACGAGTATGTTTCACTCTATGCTTAACAGTCACAGGGCCTCTTTAGAAGTCGATTCCCATCGAGTTTCCATAGGGTTTTTTAATATATACGCATTTATTAGTAACAACGATCGGGGCATCGCGCATTAAAATGTACATTTACTATTTTCATAAGCTGTAAACTAGCAGCAATGAATATGTGGGTTCGTACGTTTATAGTAAATTGATATTTAGAATTCACAATGCCTTGTAAAGGTAAAATTTGTAAAATAATAAGACCCTTTAGGACAATGTAGTGAAATGTGCATGTGTACTTGTTACAAATTTTATGTGAATGAATGAATATGAATATGTTTATGTTCATACATATTCAAAATACGAAAAATTTTGCTAGTTATTCAAATACACTCACAATGATAAATTTTGTATAAACTCGCTCAGAGAATTATTATTTCCATAGTCAATAAAAATAAAAATATGCGAATTATAAGCCGAACATCGGCTTATTAACCTTTATAGAACTGCATCTCTGTGGGAAAGGCGTGACAATTTGTAGAACCTAATGAGGTAGGTATTTAATTCGTTTCATACTACAACCATAGCCGTACCAGCCCAAATTCTCACCCAACGCCACTGATTCACTGACTCTTTCGCAGAAGATCTCTTTTGCAGAACGTCTCTTTTGCATAACGCAAATGAGACCTGCTGCAAAAGAGGCATTCCGTAAAAGAGACGATTTACGCCAAGGGGACATTTTGCGAAAGAGACGTTTTGCGCATGAGCCCACTGATGCCTAATATAACCAACAATATAATTTACAGTTTCCGTCATATTCGGCCTATCTTCATGCAACCCTGAACGAATATACTATGGAGACACCTACTTCGACGTGCCATCTGGCAGCGGGTATCCAGTACCGATACCGTTACCGGCGACGACGCCGGCTCCGCCGAAAACCATCCGCATCTACTACGGAAACTCATATTACGACATTCCTGTACCTACCACCACTCCTAAACCTGCTGCCGCCGCGTATCCACTTTATTGGTAATTTTCCGAAATTTTCTGATGATGGTTTTTTTTTTAACCTTTACTTATTTATATAAAAACAGTACAAGTTCAAAATACAGTCTGCCAAACTGCGCAGCGATTTGTCGGCAAGTTTGTCCAAATTATTTTTAGAATAATTTAAAATTGTGTACATAACAAAATCTGAAAACATCGGAAAAAATATTTTTTCTTTTCTTTTCGGAACGATTTTTTTTTATTATCTAACCTACACCATACCCAATTGTCAGTAGCTATGGTAAGCCTGAAGGTTAATTTGAATACGAAATAGTCCGGAAATACACTATGCTAATTTAATATCTTGATATTATACAAATTTCCTGTTTTGCATAAATGGGACAAAAATAAATCATGTATAAAGACTATAACATCTGAAATTTAGCTGGATTCCCAGCCAAATATTAAAATTCTAAATTGAAAGTAAGTAATAAAAGAAAATTGCAAAGAGTGGAATTCACCAGCAGTTTTAGGAGCATGTTCCAGTCCGTGATACGAAACTAATTTCCATAAAAAGGAGATATTAGCATCATAGACGGTACTTGTCTTAATGTTTTAAGTTAACATTTATTTGTTTAATAATATGAGCTGCTTTTAGTTGTCAAACTAGTGATTTACGGTTTAGCTACTAGTAAAATAAATCAATTTGTTTTCAATGTATTTGGCCATGTTTTCCTTCAAAAAATGTAATCTTTATGAATCTGAATTCGCGCACGAAAAATAAATTTATGTTTAAAATCCCAATGGTGTGGTTTATTTTGCATAATATAACAAAAGGCATAACTCAGCGACTACCAAGTAAAAATACAACAAGAAGATAATATATACATTTATTCCTGTGGAATATGTCCGCAAAAATGTCCTTTGGGACCAAAACGCACTTTACACCGTGGTTTATACAGCGTGGTTCTTAGTTTGTCTAAAATAATCATAACTGGCGTGGTAAATACGTCAGTGTCCGTCAAACATGTACGAAAAATCTCCAAACCAGTCCTTACACACGTGTGCGTATATTTTTCTTCGATGCATATTTTTACATACTCTGTGATACAAATTGGTTCTTTCGAGCTGTAATCTATATAATTTGCCGATATGCCTGCGTAGCATACTGAAAGTTGAGAATTATAAAGAATTAGTGAAAATATTACACAATATTTCGATTAGCTGTATAAATCAGAATTTATAAAATATTTAAAAAAAAACATAAGTTACTTACAGATCATAATGCAAATAATTTTCATAATAAATGTACTTAGTGCTTGGGCTCCATCTAAAATTATAAATTTATAAATGATTTCTAATTTTAGATGGTTCTTAATTTTATACACGAAAAAATACTATTAATGTTGTAACAGTAACTATTACAATCTTTCATAATTGTAAGGTTTCCACCAACGAAGCGAATTAAAGGAGCTATAAACACTATATGCTCAGAAATAAAGTAGAATCTTAAAAATGGTATTATTAAGTGAAAAATTACTTCTGTACATATAGCGTGATCGACAAGATTAAGTTTTTGTAATTTCTCTATTCGTCTATGTAGTATAATAGCACATAAGTATTTTAATTACTTACGCTATAAAGAAACAAAGGTGTAGAAGGTAATTACTTTTTTCCATTGTGTAGCTATAATTGTAACACCTTACGTACAAAATTACGAATAACGTTTTTTTGAAAATATTTTAATTATGTACTTGACCATTTATTTAGTTTACATTTAAATTAATTCCACCTTTTGTTTAATACAGCAGTAGACTTAATTTTGTAAGCATATTTCCAAGATACACAAACATTATATTATAATACAAAAACATGGTAGAACACTCATCCACACGGTGGTTTGACGACATGACCAAGGTCGCTGGAAAGCGCTGGATGCAGGCCGCTCTAGATCGGTCATTTTGGAAATCCATAGGAGAGCCCTATGTCCATCAGTCTTAGAAGTAGAACATTAATTTAATGCCCTAAGCCAGCATCGTGGTTTCCGGCAGAGTAAAATAGGGCCACTCCAAGTCCTCCAGTGGAAGCTAACAACCTCTCCAACAGGTCTGGCCAGCGACGAGAGTGTAGGCCTAAGTTCTCTACTTGCTCTGGCCAAGTAAGACTGTGATAGTACAGAGAGGGTCGTGCTCCTGCAGTGAAGATAACAAGATCTGATGATGATGATCTAAGCCAGTAGTGGAAGTTATGCGGCTGAAATGATGATGATGATGACACAAACATTTCTAGTCTAGTCTGAGAATGTTTTAGAGATGATATTTTCGGCTGATACAAGATTAATTAATGGAGACAAACATTACTAGTTTTAGAGTTTAAAGGATGAGTTCAATTAAATTATAAAATACTAGGTCACAGAAAGGCGCTGGATTCAGGCCGATCTATGTATAATGAGCATTTTGAAAAGGCCTATGTTAGTCCTTGGGAGAGGCCTATGTTCAGCACTGGACGTTATGCGGCTGAAATGATGATATATACCGAAGAAATGGATACAAAATGGGCAATCCGTTAAATCTTTTCTCCAGGTGCCGTACCCAAAGGGTAGAAACAGGACCAATTTACTAAAACTCCACTGTCCGTCTGTCTGTCACCAGGCTGTATCTAATGAACCGTGATAGCTGGGGACAGTTGAAAGAAGATTGGCAGGATCTATAAACCGGTGATACCGACTTATAACGAAGTGTATGGCAATGAAAATCTTACTAATTTATCTGTCTTGAATTATGTAATAAAAAATGTAATCATAACATATTTCTACAACTTATGAGTAAAAAGTTAAATGAATTTAAGATAGTATGGGACAAAGTGTAGAAAGCATAACAAAACGTTGCAAATGGAGATAACAAAACGTATTGACTTTTTTTGACACATCACAGTTGCATCACAGTGAGGCCCATGGATGAGGCCTTGTGAGGCCTCATTCATGACGTTGACGTTGACAGGCGTGTCAGACGCGTGATGTTGACATACATACGATGTATTTTACCAGTGTTGAAGGCCCACTGCATTTTATTATTGCTTGTCAGTTAAGCGTTTTGTTTGCACAATTTAATTGAAAGCAAAAGTTTAAAATTTCTTTATTCTCAAAAGTTGCAGAAAACATGAATGTATGAAAAATAAAAGACTAAGTATCACGCGTAAAATACCAAAAAAACAACACCCTACATCTTATATTTTAATGGGTGCCACGCCTGCCCATCTTCTTTTCACAGATGATGTTTTTCTGTTGTTGCTATAACAAATACTAAAAAAAACATTTAAGGGTCCATTCCCATTCAACAAACGAGATTTTTGAGATTCAGATAACTTTCGTCAGATGACACATTCGTCAGAATAATTTATAGACTAGCTTTTTTTTCTGACAAGGGACTTTTAATTAAATACCACTTTCGTCAGAAAAAAATTAAGACTTTTTATCACGATAGCGGACTTAAGTCAAATACCGCATAGATGGTGGTACGGAACTCTTCATGCGCGAGTCCGACTCGCACTTGGCCGATTATTTATTTACAACTAGGTTCTTCCTTGCATCTTTAGGTGTGTTGAGATCGTTTAACAGGTAATAGAGAGAGAATGTTAGCACCCGTATTTAAATCATTAACCATACCCAGCGGCTTCCTGAAACCCTCCTGCGCAGGTCGTCCGACAACCTAGCAGGTGAGTGTCCTACGCTGCGTTTATCGGTACGTGGCCGCTTCTGATCGAAACATTTTATTTAAATAAAGTCAAAGTCAAAATCATTTATTTATCTTTGGATATTTGTATCACTTGATAATTGATTGAATAACCCATTTAGTTTTTAGGGTTCGTAGTAAACAAGGAACCTTTATAGTTACGCCTTGTCTATCTGACTGTCTGAATGTCATATAATATGGCGATTGTCAGACACAGTCTGCTTTAATAATTAAAATAAGTTAACTGGTTACTAACGTATATGTAGAGTCAGCTACTGCCGTCTTGTTTCGACCTCACCCGGAGGACTTCAGGACTCTATACGTGAGTAAATCGTTAGGTAATTTTAATAATGTCTGTGTCTCACGTTACTTTTAATCATAAAAGTCTGCTTTATCCTAGTAAAATAGCCGCGTACGGGCTAGGGCTACAGGCGCAAGGGCAGCCTCAAACCTCAAGGAATACCGACTACTGTACATGCGATTAGTTTTGTATTTCTGATAGACCAATTCCACGATCTACAAGTTTATTTGCCTGTCACGAACGCCATCTAGTGACGAGTAGCGATACATATATCCGTAGCTCCATCTATCTAACTTATAACCTGAAGGTCCCAGATTTGATGCTCTGTCTTATATTGTGTAGGTAACGCGTGTACGGTAATTTTCATTGACAACTACTTGCTAGCGGTGAAGGAAAACATCTGAAGAAAGCTGCACACTAATTCACTAGAACAAAAGCCTATTTCCAGCGTTTAACACAAAATAACTTTAAATCGGATAAACCGATTTTCATCAAAATAGCTACCAACCAGTTTGAGCGCTACGATGCCATTGATAGACAGACTAACAGACGTTAGCGTCAACCTTATCTATACATATAATATCTATCTATACATATAATAAAACAGTAAAAAAAGTGTGTCTGTACATTAAATATATTTCCAAAAAAAATATTGGGGGCGATGGAGACGTAGTAATAGAGTAAGAATTTTTAAAAAAATGCCTGTCTGTTTGTCTGTATGTCTGTTTGTCTGTTTGTACACGCTAATCTCCGGAAATACTGGACGGATTCGAATGAAACTGTTTTTGTTATATAGCTATTAAGCCTGGGCAACATATAGGGTATAAATAATTATGGAAAATGGAACGCCTGATGCAGAACCGTAATGGTCCAGCTAAACTATAAGAGATAAAAAAATGCCGCCTTAGTAAAAGTTGTTCAGCCTGATGAGCATTTTCCAGAGACATAAAGTCCACGCGAACGAAGTCGCGGGCTTCGGCTAGTTTTATATATTTACTTTATTATAATATTATACTTTAGGTGAAGCCCCTCTTTTTTGTCGGGGGTTAAAAATCGGTTTTAATGCTGTGAATTTAAAACTCATGTTTCATTTTGAATAACACTACTATAATATTAACTCTATTGGACCAAGAGCTCTGGAGGTACCAGACCTTTAATTATTTCTCACTAATCATTTGTGTGCCATTAAGTAGTGTTAGTGTGTAGTGTAGGTACTTTCCGTTTACGCACACTAGCGAGTATTGTAAACACTTTTACAGCTTACCCCTCTCATAAAACTAAAGGGTTGGCAGGCCGAGTTTTTGAGTTTTTAAAACCATCTGAGATATAGAAAATAGTGTTTTAAAATCTGAAAGTCAAAGTCAAAGTCAAAAATTTTTATTCAATGTAGGATAAATTTATCTCTTATTGTCATTTTTTTTAAAATATTTTTTTTTAGTGCAGAAGCTAAAAACTACTAGCGTTTCGGAACGACCACTGCTGGGAAGATTACGCCGAAAGAAACCCAGTTCAGTATTGGTCCCTACCCAGCCTGATGGGCTATGTTACAATTACAATACAGATTCACACTTAAGCTATACATTTAAATTATACAATTACAATTTGCAGACAACTATTTCCAAGAATTTTTCTCAGATGATGATAAGTAGTCATTTACATGATAATACGCATTTTGTAATAAATGATTTTTAACGGCTGTCTTAAACTTAGATAATGGTAATGCTACTATATCATCTGGAATTTTATTATAGAGGCGCAAGCCGAGACCCACAAAAGATTTTTTTGTTTTCTCTAACCGCAAAGCTGTGATGGCTAATTTATTTTTATTTCTCGTGTTAATACTATGAATATCACAATTTCTCTTAAATGAGTGTATATTCTGACGCACGTACATAATGTTCGCATAGATGAATTGCGAAGGGAGGGTCAAAATATTTATGTCTTTAAATAGTTCCCTCAAAGACTCTCTAGCACCTAATTTATATATAAATCTGATAGCGCGTTTTTGTAAAACAAATATGGTATTTATATCTGCAGCGTTACCCCATAGCAATATTCCATAGGACATAACACTGTGGAAGTACCCAAAATATACCAAACGCGCTGTATCAACGTCAGTCATTTGCCTAATTCTTCTAACCGCATAGGCCGCAGAGCTAAGTTTTCCAGCTAATTTTTGAATATGGGCACCCCATTGCAACCCTGAATCAAGCGTTATTCCCAAAAATGTTGTGTTATCAACCATATCTACTGCTTCCTTATCAATAAATAATCGTGTTGGAACTTTTGTAACATTTGGTAAGCAGAACTTTACACATTTCGTTTTTTTTGCATTTAATACTAAATTATTTGCTGTAAACCAATCCAACACTTGCGACAATATATTATTCATCTCATCAGAGGTGTCAGTTTTCCTATCTACGCTGAAAACAAGGGAAGTGTCATCAGCAAAAAGTACAGCCTTACAATCTTTAACATAATATGGTAAATCATTAATATAGATCAGGAACAACAAAGGACCCAAGATAGAACCCTGGGGCACACCCATCACTACGGTTGATCCTTCAGATTTTACTTGATTTACACTAACTTTTTGAATTCGGCTACTCAAATAAGATTCAATCAATTCAAGAGCCTTCCCTATAAAAAAAAAGAAAAAAATATGTCTTGGTTAAGGATCTAGCTAGTTTACTCAAATTTGCAATAAGTTACATGATCTAACATTACTCAACAAAAAAGAATCCCAAAGTAACACCTTGTAATATTTTTTTAAAAAGTACGGCTTAACTACTTACTAATATTTTACATTTAATTATTGTGCTCAATCAAAACCACTAAATATTTATATAAAAAATTCGCAGTTCCCTTTTATGACTATTACCTCTTTTTAAAAAACTGATAAAACTACATTTCGCGTTCATTCCCCGCTCCCTGTTCCACAGTCAGACGAGATATATAAAAGTCTGCTGGGTGCCCCACAGATCAGCCCGAACCTCATCCGAGTGTCTTGGAATACAGGGTCTTAAGTCTACGTAAGATAAATAAAACAACAATTGGAATACAACCGACTTCACACGAATGTTTTATTCGTAATCGACAAAATAACCTTCCGTTGCACACGTTCCAACGTGCAATATCCTCAGGCCGGATTTACTGGCAACACATTTATTGGGAAACGTCTTCACAGCGCATACTGGATTGAAGTCTTTAGGACATAGCTTTGCAGTCGCTTGCCAGGGTCGTTTTCCCGCGAGGCGTTCATTGGACTCTTCAATAACATAAAAGTCCGAATCGAATTCTGGTTCCGATAATAGACATGGGCCTTCATGTAACACCTTTAGATCCTTTCTTATCGAACATTTATTGGGATAAGTCCTTCCGGCACATACAGGTCTGTACTCCATGGTGCAAAAATACGGTGAAGCCTTTTTAATTCCGAATTTTGATGGTGGGACGAGCGTATCTTCAAACCAAGCCGATATGCCTACGATACATACTGCAAAATGAGAAGTAAAATTAGTGAAGAAACGATAAGGGCACCAATCATTTTATGCTTCAGTTTATTAAAACCTATTTTACTTTAATTTCTACAAAAAATAGATAAAGATAAATCACACTGATTGAGAAAACCCCGCAAACTAAGGTTAAACTTGTATTATGGGATACTAACTCAAAAATAAGTATTATACTTTATAATAAATTATGTACTCATATAGATAAACACCCAAGAAGGATATTTTCCAACTTGCCATGGCTGGGGCTCGAATCCAGGACTTCCCAAGTGGCGAACTAGTGATATCCACTACACCACGGAGGTCATCAGAAACCTATATAACTAGTTCTATACTTACTACATACTTATTAGTATAAACTTTACATTTCTGCTTATATTGAAATGGTTTTAGTTAGACAATGTATAGGTACATTACATACAGTGCATCAAGTCGATTGTTAAAAAATATTTTATCTAAGGTAGTTAAGTAAGTATAAAAATAATAAAATAATCACTGTTAGTTTATATTTTTTTTCTAGGTAAGAGTTTTGTAATACCTTACATAAATAAAATTATATGAGAAATATAGAGCATATTATATTCATCTTTATATTATATCCATTATACTGGTCGAGTGGACTGTCAGTAGGTAATTTAATAGTCTAACAACGTCTTTCGGAATATTTACAAAAATAATATTTTAATAGTCTTAAGGCCTGTTACATGTACTGTAATAAATTAAATAAATAAGAAAAATTAATAAAATTGATAAAATTAGTAAAAATAATAAAGTAAATAAAATTAATAAAATTAATAAAGTAAATAAAATTAATAAAGTTAATAAAATTAATAAAGTTAATAAAATAAATAAATAGCACATTACGATATAAGTTGGTGTTATAATATAACGCACGAGGCGGAATTTCAGCCCGAGCCGATGGCGAAGGCGTAATAGAGCCAAGTGTGTATAACCAATTTACGCACTTAAATCGTACGACGTATTTCAACACACTTGCGAGTAAAAAATACCCAATAAACTGAATTTTGATTTTTAATTAATTTAACCATAAAAGTATGATGCACACAAACGGCTGTATTCCCGCCGTTTCACCTTTTAAAATCAGCGCAACGCGCTGACTACTGGCTAGCGCCGCGCGGCCGCGGCTGGTTAATTCGAATTTTAAAAAAAGAAACAATTTGAAATCTATAAATAGCAAATAGTGCGGTTATATAATATAACTTCACTATTTGCGTTTATAACACAAGCGTCTTTTATAAGCTACTTTATATATCTAAAACCGGTGAAATTAGATTCACTTTACAAGCAAGTGTGTTAAAAAAATATATTTCATAAGGAAAGGAGATAAATTAATTTGCTTGGTACTTACGCAAAAGAACATAAATAAATGTCTTCATTTTGTATGTATTTCCTGGGCTTCGTCAGGTAAATAACGAATAGATTTTATATATCCATCGTCCTTATACATAACTATATAAAAATATGTAGTACCAGTAAATGTTCGTCGTCATACTTTGTTAAATATCAATTCAATATATTAGATACGCTGCTTAAGAATAAAGAGATTAGGACTCAGGGTTCAGTATGTCTATGTAAATAAAACATTTGATAGATAAACCGAACAGAATCCAAATTATGTGTATGCTTTATAAAAGCAGGTTCTCATTCTTATTAAATGAATAGGACAAGGAATATTATCCTAATTATTTCATCAGAAAGTCATTACATACCGTATTTTTTTTAATAGCCTGATTTTGTGTCCCACTGCTGGGCAAAGGCCTTCCCTTCTCCTCTCCATCATCTCTATCCCGAGCAATATGCTGCCATTTACATGAAATTTAATTAATTCTTATTATACCTTCATTTAACAGAATAAAATCAATGCTTTATAATTTATAAATCAGTGACGTTACTAAGGAGTGCAGATGTTTTATTAGTGTTTTACTAGAATAGAAAGAAACAAAGCCATATTTTAAAAAAAAAATTACATAACGATATTTATTGATTTTGGCTATAAAAACTAACTAGATAAGATCTATTTAGATATTTACTAACTTACATTACTAACTTAAATTTCAATATAATTTATATCTCAAATAAACATACAGAAATAAATAAATCCCTTCCTTATATCAACTATCGAAGATACCAAGTACTTACATCTAAAGTTTTCGAATTTTCATTTCAGAGCAATACATACATTTTATTGTTTTGCGAAACCCTAATACTATTTTGCCAATACTTATTTTTGACAGGCTCATTGCCTTGTTCAATTGGAAACCGATTACGTAAACTCTGTTTTTTTGATAAACTACTGGTTTAATAAGATTTAATTATATTTTAACATTACAATTTATATCTAATAAATCACATATCAAATCTTCAACATCTAAAAAAAGTTTAAAAACGATTATATTAAAAGAGATCCTTGATTCAAGCGCCTCCGCTTAAGTTAGGCGGTCGCACGCGGCGGGTTTGGTCTGTCTCTGTCACACGCTACGTGCGAAAGAGATAGCAGAATCCGTCGCGGGCACTGACCTCCATATATACAAGTACGCTGGACCTATAATACCCTTAGAAATGACAGCTCTTTATTGTGCCTATTTGAAGCGCCCCCAATGCGTGGGAAGAGAACTAAATCTGACGTAACTTTTAGTTCCGTTCCCACCCACTGCTACGAATGCCTACGATCAGCGCCAAAATGGCGAAAATCAAATCGCCTCACTATGGCCCGGCTAATCATAGGTCCAGCGTACTTGTATATATAGAGGTCAGTGGTCGCAGGTCATCTGTCTCTGTCGCACGTAGCGTTTGTGACAGAGACAGACTGAACCCGCCGCGTGCGCCCGCCTAACTTAACGGAGGCCCTAAAAGAGGATTCACCAACGAATGTAACAAGGGCCCTCATGCAACACTGTAAGCCCAGCTTCCTTAACTGCACACATATTAGGCAATGTCTTTCCAACGCACACTGGCTGCAAATCGGCGGAGCAAATCGTTGGAGAGCCGTGCACTGGTCTCTTCAACCACGACATAATGTTAAATGCCAACTGGAGATTTAATTTCTCGTATTGCTCCGTCGCGCACATGCCTTCGTAAAGTAGATTCAGTTCGGATTCCTTTATACTGCACTTGTTGGGGTATGACTTCCCAGCGCATAAGGGGCGTCCGTCTTCGGTACATATGCTTGTTTGCGGCCGGCCATGGCCCCCGCGGGCCGATATTCTTTCGACACATACTGCAAAAGGTTGTGAGGTCAGTGAATGAGATGTATACGATTACTTCCATACTATTTTAAACGGTTACAGTTCGGCTAGTAAATACTGAATCTTATTTTATCGGTATATAATACAAATTGAAGGGAAAGATATATAAGACTGTGATAAGACCTGCTTTATTGTATGGAGGGGAAGAAAGAACATAAGTTGCATGAAGCTGAAATGCGAATACTTAGGGGAATTTGTAGGGTGACGAGGACGGATAAGATCAAAAATGAATTATCCCTTTAAATGTCGGACGCCCGGAGCGGGCGTCTAATGTATTGTTTTACTATTGTGTCTACTATGTCGACAGTCGAAGGGTTACAAGAAGGAGTTTTAAAGGTTAAAGGTACAGTAATGTCAAGAGACAAGAACATCTGGCAAATAAAATGGTTAGCTTAAAGGTGGATGGCCACAGAGATAGAGGACGACCTAGAAAGATGTGGTGGACATACAGAGCCGACCCCAAATAGGGAAAAGGCGAAGATGATGATGGTAATAACTTATAGTGCCTCAACAAAATATCGTGTTAAACATATGAATTAGACATATGAAGTGGTGTCCATCTTTATTCCTATACTAGCCGAAGCCCGCGACTTCGTTCGCGTGGACTTTATGTCTCTGAAAAAGGCTCACCAGGCTGAACAACTTTTACTAAGGCGGCATTTTTATATCTCTTACTCTTTAGCTGGACCATTATGGTTCTGCATCAGGCGTTCCATTTTCCAAAATAATTTATACCCTATATGTTGCCCAGGCTTAATAGCTATATAACAAAAAAAGTTTCATTCGAATCCGTCCAGTATTTCCGGAGATTAGCGTGTACAAACAGACAAACAGACAAACAGACATACAGACAAACAGACAAACAGACAAACAGACAAACAGACAGACATTTTTTTTTAAATTCTTACTCTATTGCTACGTCTCCATCGCCCCCAATTTTTTTTTTGGAAATATATTTAATGTACAGACACACTTTTTTTACTGTTTTATTATATGTATAGATTAACAGCCCGACTAAACAAGTATATATATTTATAGTTTTTTTTTTTTTATTATTTATGGAAGAGATCGCTTTAAGCGATAAGACCGCCCATTGTACTCATTTAATGTAAAATTTATTTCTTTGTTTTTCTTTTGCTGTACAATAAAGAGTTATCTATCTGTCTATTACATTCAAATGATGCGAGGTACAATACAACATGATTAACAATAATTGTTTCACTATGGTATCGGTAAAATAGTTATTTAGCTTAAGGATCTCGGTAGCCCGACTTACTAGCGCTATCGCAAGTAAAGCGACACCGGGCGTGGTCCGCGTGTGGTTGGGTGAACAAGTGGAATAAAATGTTTATCTAGCTTCTCCGTGCTTCGGAAGGCACGTATAAGCCGTTAGTCCCGGCTGTCATCACTGCATGGCAGACGTCAAGCTACGTCAGATGTATCTAGGCAGTCTGAAAAATCCGACACCAATGTTGGAGTTGGCCACTTACACACACGAAAAACAACAACAGTTATTTAGTCTTCCTTTGATTAACTATTACATCTTTATCCCTAACGGTGTAGACAAAGATTAAAACCGTAAGACTCAAAGGTCATAACATAATTATGGTGGACATGTTAGTGGAAATATGAAATTAAAAATAAGGATGGGATTGGTTGCTAGTCGCATCACCTATTAAGATGACAAAGTCTATTCCCTCAAACGGCTTTTACGATTTGCGCGGTAGAAGCAGCCACATTCTAAGTTTTTACGTTTCTCCCAAACCAAAAGATTTATTTGGTCTGTACAGTATTTGATACTAGAGCCGCGCTGACTGGACGGAGCGAAGCTTAGTGGCGAATGTATTAAATTAACCAATCACAATGCCCGAAATCTCCGCTCCGTTTCAGTCTAAACGCACCCTAAGATAATATTGTCATGAATATTATAATGTTAAACATTTTAATTTAATAATTCAGCTTATAGCTTGCTTGTGTTCTTTGATGACTAAAAAGAATACGTACATATAAAAAGAAAAATAGAAGTCTTCATCATATTTGTACTGTGAGTGCTTCTCCTACTATAATACTAAATAATTCATAATCATTACTAACAGGCAAGCTAATTGAAGTGTAATTACTTAAGGTAAAGCACGAAATTAAATTAAAATTTGTTGTTCAATGATTAAAAATGTTTCGCCTACTTACTAGTTACTTAGGTAGGTCATAATCAAATATGTTAGTTACGCTGGTAAATTAATGAAATGTAATCATTCCAATACACTGATTCGGTGAGTTATGAGAATTAGTGCTAATAACCGTTAAGTGAGTGTTGATATCACATGAGATGGGGTTCCGTAGTGTAAACGTTTGTCGACCTCTGAGGCGCAGTGGTTACCTTACTAGTCCGCCACCCAGAGGTTCCGGGTCCGATCCCCGGTCAGGGCAAGTTGGAAAATGGCCTTTTTAAATTGTCTTGGGTCTTGGATGTTTACTTATATATGTATTTGTTATAAAATATAGTATCGTTGAGTTAGTATCCCATAACACAAGTCTCGCACGTTTTGGGCTAGCTCAATCTGTCCCTTAAAAATAAATAAAAAAAAACCACATAGTAACTTACTAAAACGCAGTTTAATATTGTTACCTCTGTGCTAAAACTTTGGCGCGTTGATAGACATCAGCGCCATCTAGCTAGCGATCTCACTGCTAGATGTTTATACTATCAGAAGTGCGATTTTTGAAATGCGGAATCACCTAAACGAATGGTTTTTCCATACAAAAAAACCGTTCGTTTAGTGACTCCGCGTTTAAAAAATCGCACCACTGCATTAAGTTGTGATTAATTAATAATGACAAAATAATATAGGCAAGATAATAATTTTTGGGCCATAATATCCATCCATACCCAAAACTTCAACTTGTTTATCACTGTTACACAAGTGAGTATAACCCAACGGGATGGATGTTTCTTCCATATAGTATACTTACATAAATACAGCATCCTTGTCATATCAAATGTTTAAAACCAGCATAAATAAATTTTTTTAAAAATTGTTGAACTCTGATTTTTTTTAACCTCCATACCAAATGAATCATAATTACCTTCAAAAACATGATAAAATTAATTGTATACTAGCAATTAGTGGCCAATGTTTAATAAACAGCATTTAAATGTTCATTTTAAATTGAATGTGTCGACAAACACGAACAAATTACATGTAACTTGTAAGTATAAATAGAAGTTTACTTTGAAAATACATGAAAGTAAGGAAACTTACTTAGCTAATTGAAAAATTCACTTACTAAAAGGCGACTAACCATGAAGAGACTATTTTTTATTTTAATAGGTGAGTAAAAAAAAACATAAGTAATATTTTGTTTTTCAATTTTACGTATATTTAACACATTGTTAGGCAAAACCGCAAAAGCATCTTTAAAAACGTCTCAGTCGTTTGATTTTATATGACATTCCTTTTTTTAAATTAACCTGGATTTATCATTTCAAGCTCTGTTTGATAATAGTCTATTATTTTATTCATCTTTTTTAATTCTTCTAAATGCAAAACTACACTTTATTATTTATTTACAGTGTCTTTCGCCAATGCATTACGTTCATTTTCTGGAGATGATCTCAACAATCAAATGTTCGATCACCAGAACACAATGTGTGGTTGCCCACCGATCCGCAGTCCTGTATGTGGTAGTAACTGGAAGACCTACATAAACCGGTGCGAGATGAAATGCGATGTGTCAAGCCCTGGTTTGTATATGATGTTTTATGGACCGTGTCCCAAACATCCTGGTGGTGGGGCTTTCCAAGATTATTTTGATTATAGGAAAATAAAGCAAAATTATCAATAAAAAAATTCAATTACGAATATTAGTTTTTTTTTTCCTTTTTGCTATTACAGCAAAGACCCTGGGACGTGCTCTGCAATCTCAAAATGATTCATTTTCAATCATAGTTTGTATTTCAGACAATAAATATAATAAAAAAAATATAATTGCTAATTGTATTGTTACAAAATGAATTGTTCCACGCACCTTTTTTTGCAAACCAAATTGAATATTAAACTTTAAATTGTTATAGTCAATGATGTCAACTTTTTAAATATTTAATTGTACTATTTGAATGTCTATTATTAATATAGTTATAGCTAGTCAATTTTTATTTTCATTGAAGAATTTCCTTCCCATTGTTTACAAATAAGCAAATTGTTTGCTTCAAAAGGTCAAAGACATTATTGCAATATCTGTTTAATTTTTAGTCAGCACAGGTATATAGAGAGTGCGATTTCTAGGTTTTAAAATTAAATTACATTTTTATTGTATTGAAACAAGAGGCAAGAAGAAAAATTATACATAATATAATGTGATTGAAAACAGACAATCGGAAAAAGGAAGAGGCTTCAGCCTGACTATGGGAACTAAATGTCTTAGTAATAAAAATTACTTACCTTTGATAACCAGTATGGAAAACTCAACGTAACTATAAATACTGTTAAACTATTTTTTAAATTTTAAAATGTAATCAAACTTAACTGAAATTAAGGGCTATTATTTATAACTTACAAGTTCTATGTATCTCTGCTGACATTCAATGTAATCACGAACAATTTTTGACATAATCCTGAATCTAAAACCACTATTATTATATAAACTCAACTTAACATACTTTTAGTTCGCATCACCCTGCCAGGGTTCATGTACTTATTAACCTACTAACCATGTAATGTATGAGTGCATGTAAGCGAAAATAAAGAAATAAAGGAACTTTGTGAGTTTATCCTTGGTCGTGCTAAATGGAAATCATTGCCCTATTTTCAAGTTTTATTTTAAAGATGATTTACTAGAAGAGATCTCTTTTGAGATAAGTAGTTCCTTTGTACACCTTTAATTTAATGAATTCTCTGTATACATTTTCCAGGTAAATAAATTGGTAAATAAATAAATTATATTGTGCTTTGTAGTAATCTTCCAAGACCTAGATGGCATGTCTTATTGCCATCCCAGTGAGTATCTCATTTGTGATTACAAATGTTTTTTTTTTTTACCTTTTAACCCGTAGACCCGACGGCATTTATAAATGCCCACGTTCATTGTCTTTCTATTGTGTCTGGTATTGGCAGTTGCGAAGGGGTTAATTTATGTGTACCAAATAAACAATTTTTCTTTCTTTCTTTCTTTTTTTCAATTGTATAGTAAACATGTACAGTCCAACACACTAACAACACGTCTACGCGCATCGTTTTTGTACGGCGGCCTCGCACTACGCAGCAGTGCAGTGTGTTAATCGCTTAAAGGGACGGAAATGTCAGTTATCAAGTTTAAAAAATTAAAAAAATTACTTACCCCATCAATAATTTGGCAGAAATGAACAGCTACACTGGCACTGTTGATATTGGGGAACTTGCTGGAAGAATGGATCAGCACAGAGATCTTCTTGGACCTAATCTTAGTTGCACGGTAACCAAACACGAAGAGCATGGAGTCTATCACATTACTCTTGCCACTGCCGTTAGGTCCAATTATTGCAGTAAAACTCTGTAAAATAAGAAAATTATTTGTTATTTTTTAATAACTTTATCAACTTTAATTGCTACTTTGTCATTGTTCACAAAAACATATTCATATCCACAAAATACATAATACAAAACATATTTATTTACCAGATTATCTAAGATGAGTGAGCATAGCATAAAGCTGACATGTAAATTGTAAACATTAAAATTCTTTTGTAGAAACAAAATATTGAAAATACATTCACCTTGTGAAATGGACCTAAAGTTTGGACTCCGGCGTAGCTTTTGAAGTTCTCGTTGACAATATGGGTAATAAGAAGTCGTGGACCGGTAGCGTCGAACGTAAGCGCTGGTTTAGGTGCAGGTGGAATGTAGATATCTCCAATACGTACTCCGCCTTCTTCGTCATCAGAAATATGGTCGATTTCAGCATAATTTTCATCAGAATTTCCATTTTGTGGTGGTGCTGGAGTTTCGTCGACTTCCATGGGCTCTTCGTCGCCCTTCTTCTTTTTTGTTTTCTGCATTTTTACACTAGGAAACAACTGTAAAGAGAGGTCGAGTATAGAACACTCGTTACGCTGGTATAAATATGAGTTTTATATTGCAATATTTGCAATTTGAAATAAGAAAAATTAAATTTATAGCGTAAACAATAACAAAAATGACCGTTTCTGAAATCAAAACCGCGCTTAGAACTGTCAAGTCAACACTGTCCACAGTGCCAACTGACAGACTGCCAAAGACAGTGACACTGACAGCGAGTTGTCAGAAGCACCTGCCAGGCCATCAGGTATATAACGTCACGGTCTATCCTAATAAAAGTATTACATAATCCTATCCTAAGATGACGAAGAATTAACTAGCGATAGCTTAGATCTTAAATTATGAGCATAAATCGGTTAGGTAAATCATTTAAGGCAAAATGGTAGCATAAGTGGCGCCCTCTATAGGTGTTATATGGTGATAATTAAAATTTTTACTGCCAACAATCTGTAGAAAGATCTTTAACCCTTAACTACCTACCACTACCACACATTTTTGTCACACAACCACCTATCATACGTCTGTGGGACCCCAGAATAAAAAAAAACAATTACTATAAATATTAAGGGTGGGTACAGATTTTAATTAAAATTCAGTTTTGAACATTATTATACTCTTTATTTAAATAAAAGGATCATGAAAATCAGTAATACTTTTTTAATAACTTCGAACAATTGGCATAATCCACTGTTTTTTGCTTACTTACAAACGCTTATAGAAAATGGGATCTTAAAAAAATATTTTTAGTAATAGGAAATAATCCTTAAATTTTTTATATCAATCAATCAACAAGGAACTTTAAGAGAGTTTTTGGCGGGAAGTCAAGGGGTCCAGTTTGCTTTAAATTGTTTTGCAAATTGATTCTAGTGGACTTTATAATATGAAATTGGTGTAGTTTGGTGTTATAAATGCTCATTCTCATGGACAATATGTGAAATGTTTAAAGTGGACAGTCATAGTGCGGTTGCAGTGATATTTATTTGCGGACTGCGGTGGGCGTCTTTGGGCGCCGTCCGCCACTCAATCGGCTATGAAAACCAGTGGACTCGTATAGGTTTGTCGCCAGAAGCTCCCGCGAAGCAATCAAAGGACCTACCAACCTTTGATTGTATAGTTAAGGGTTTAGGATTAGGAATAAAGAAGAGATATTACTAGAAACTGGCAAAATAAGCTTCAACGAAGTTTGACCGCCATAATCAAGAAAAATAAATAAATAAAAGGAACTTTAAAAAAAATAACACTCACTATAATAATAAATTCAACAAAATTGCAGGCTCTAAACTTTTTACGGCAGTGCATCTTGTTCGTTTCGTGCATTTAAGGAAAATTGGCGCTTCGCATTCGAAAAATGTATTGCGTTTTGAGTTTTTTTAAATATTCGCAAGTGGAACAGTTTAACGATCCACTAATCGCTCTTCACGAGTGCTCCTGCATGGAACAGCTGCTAGAGGGGTCCCATTGATTTGGAAGATGCGTTTTATACTAACTTATACGTACGTATATCATATTGCAATGTCAGTGTACAGCAAGCGTATTCACGATCCATCTGCCCGACGTACGCGGTGGTGGGGGTGCTTGCTGGATGCAAAATGGATCCAGCAGGTCCAGCAAGCAATTAATAATAATAATAACCGACGTGAAGTTGCTTGCTGGACGTGCTGGATCCAGCAAGCACCCCCACCACCGCGTACGTCGGGCAGATGGATCGTGAAAACGCTTGCTGTACAGCAGACGTTTTTTTAAATGATGTTTTTACGGCTCTGGATACGTAAATAAACTTGAATATTTTGCGGTTCTGGATACTAGCCTTTTTAAGCCTATTTTTATTTCTTTGTTTCTCTATTCCTAGGCCTCTAGTTTCAACCAAAGTTGGTGTAGACATCCTTTGATTGCTAGGAGCTTCTGGCGGAAAATCTATTTATGCGAGTCCACTGGGTTTCATAGCATCAGGTTAGAACTGTCAACAGACAACAACAACAAAAGAGGGCAACACTGCATCGCAAAAAGTGTTAAGGCGGGTCTCCTGCACCAAATTATCCAAAACATTACACAAAAACACGCAAACAAAGGGGCGTGGCCATACACAATTGTCTATGGCATACACATGTTTCTGCTTTCGAAAGCAGATGGAAAACATGCCCTGCGCGGGGACGAGAGGGGAAGGATTTCTTTTTAATTATTTTACGGTTTTGGTTAAGAGTCCTTTGGAGCCTACCTCTATTATCTGCAATTGGTAAAACGCAGAACACATCTTCTAGTTCTTCGTCAGGCAGAAATGATGATAACAGTAATCAGAAATAAATATTATTAGGTACCTTAAGTGTCATTTTTAAAACGCGGAGTTACCTAAACGAATGGTTTTTCCGTACAAAAAACCGTTCGTTTAGTTACTCCGCGTTTGAAAAGTAGCACCTCATGATGAAGTCAACCATAAAGAAATGTTTCATTCAAAACAGAAATTATTTGCAGGAGACGGTTTGTGTATGAAAAATAATATTTTTGTTTTGTTTTTGTTTCCTGTTTTTTGTGTAATGTTTCGAGATTTCTGGCGCAGGAGACCCGCCTTTAGTGATGCCAAAACTGGCTTGCTGGATGCGTTGCTGGATGCGTGAATAGGTTACATTACATCCAGCAAAGCGACCTTGAGCCGCTGTACAGCACGCTGGATAATGAATACGGCGCTTAATGAATACGGCGCTTTATAAATATAGAAAGTTCCCCTTGCTTTTGTCAACCTACATAATGAAAATATTTTTGATTCATGGGTCTTGGCAATTCGTGACAACCAGCTTGAAAACCAGCATGCCGATTAATGTGATTTGATGAAGTAATACATGCCTGCGGGTGGCATACAGTTTCTAGAATCAAGCTTCTTCGTGCCAGCGATTCCTATCATCACAGGAAAAAGAAACGAAATAAAGATTGGCTCTAAAGTCCTTGTATCCAGAGATCTCAGAGCAGTCAAATCATTTAAAAAAAATTCTCGTTTCTTTCTGTCAAGCTGTCAAGCAAGTTTCAACGTCAAGCAAGTTTCAAGTGTCAACCAAACTAAACTAACACTGTCTGTCTGTCAAAAAAAATTCAAAACAAAAATGGCGAACCGCACGGTGAAAGACGCGAAATCAATTCGCGGTACAAATCCTCAATATTTAATTGAGAAAATCATAAGATCAAGAATATATGATTCTAAATATTGGAAAGAAGAATGCTTCGCCTTGACAGCGGAATTACTTGTGGACAAAGCCATGGAACTTCGCTATGTCGGCGGCGTGCATGGAGGCTTCATTTATCCAACTCCCTTCTTGTGTTTAGTTCTGAAAATGTTGCAAATACAACCAGAAAAAGACATTGTGGTTGAATTTATAAAGAATGAAGAGTTCAAATATGTGCGTGCATTGGGAGCCTTCTACATGAGGCTTACAGGTACTTCAGTAGATTGTTACAAATATCTGGAACCTCTTTACAACGACAACAGGAAGCTTCGACGGCAAAATCGGGATGGCCAGTTCGAACTAGTGCATATGGATGAGTTTATTGACGATTTACTACGAGAAGAAAGGTTGTGTGATGTGATTTTGCCAAGAATTCAGAAGCGACATGTGTTGGAAGAAAATAACGAATTGGAGCCGAAAGTATCGGCTTTAGACGATGATTTGGACGAGGATATGCCTTCAGATGAAGACATTGTCGACCCTGATGCCAAAGAAAACAGGCGGGACAAGGAGAAACGAGACAGAGATAGGAGGAGAGACAGGTATTTAGTTTTGAATCTCATTCAGACAAAACGCGATGTGACGCGCACTTTTAAAGAAAAGCAAAACTTATTTACCTACTCAAATATATTCAACTTTCAGTGTAACATACAACATCATGCTTTGCAAAGTGGCGCAGCAGGCTCTCATAGAAAACAGTGTTTTTTTCTGGTTTTTAAAGTAAACATACATAAGTCAATAACATATTGGTTTCTTCTGTAGCATGCTAATAATACTGATTCCCTTAACCATTTGACCAATTAATGTGCATCAAAAAAATTATACACATGGAGCTGCATGTGTTAAATTACTGACCCTAAGATTTGATAGCAGTATTGCTAGTCTATCCAAATCTATGGTTACCAAATAGCAATATTTTTAGTAGTTTTCTTGTACTACATTGTATGCTATGTATCCCTAATTGGGTAGGCAAAGCACATTGGCCCATGAGGTCTAATAGACCCTCATGCCACAAGACTTAATGACCTCTTTGAGCTAAATTGTGGGCAAGAAGGTGGACCATGATGAGTTTTTTTTCTAGTTGCCTTGTTTATAAACATAAACCACAGTAAGCGGTGTATTTATTAGGCAACATTTGTTTATTAACAGTTTTTATATACAGTTTAAAAACAAAGGTGAAGAAACATTGTTTATGAAACATGTTGCCATGCCCCTACTTTGAGTGGAGAACAAGACGAAACATCTAGTTTATAAAAGTCAAAAGGGGTGGTGGAGTTTATAAACAACAAAGTACCTAGTTTATAAACATCCTACCAATGACTGACAAGTGTGGAATGCCAAGTTTCAGAAACAGTGTTTATGGTAAACTTTTTTCTCGTAAACTCATAAAAAACAGTTTATTACCAAATGTTGCCTAATGAATACAAAGCTTAATTGCTTATTTCCTTAACTAGTTGTAAGCCGGAATACCAACATTGCATTTTTGCATACAAGAGGTTAACGCTGCGTTTCCACTGAAGGGGACCAGAGCGTAGAGGAGCTTAGTGCCGCATTAATTGACCAATCACAATGCTGGAAATCTCCGCTCTGCTAATGGAAACAGTGGAGATTTCGAGCATTGTGATTGGTCAATTCATGCACTGTTAAGCTCCTCTCTGCTCTGCTCTGCTTCAGTGGAAACGCAGCCTATTGGTCTGCAACTAAGCTCCTCTTTGCTCTGATCCACTTCGGTGGAAATGCAGCCTAATGGTCTATGAAATGCCCATGCGATCACTCAGACCAGCTTGGAAGAATCTAGTTTTGTACCTAAAAGGACATATTATACTTTTCAGATCGAGAGATCGCGAAAGGCGTGACAAGGACCGCAAGCGGGAACGTTCTAGAAGTAGAGAGCGTGAACGTCGACGCGAACGAGAACGCGAAAGGGAGAAGGAGAGAGAACGCGGGAAAGAGAGGGACAGAGCCCGGGAACAGAGAGAACGGGAAAGGGAAAAAGAAAGACGGGATAGAGAGAAAGAGAGGAGGGAACATGAAATTGAGCGGAGACGCGAGAGGGGAGGTCGATATTAGTTTAAGATTAAATATTTACTAAAATTTATTTCTGAGTCTTTTACTGAATGCCAAAATTGTATTCCTCAAGTCTGATGATAAGCATTTGCAATTGTGTTTTACCATTTCTTACTGCAGGGCCTGGGAGCTCGGCACAAATGGCTGCTTCTTATTCTGTTAGTAGATCAAAGGAAAAGTCATCAATTTAAAAAAAAAATGAAAGACTTCTAATGAGGTGAAGACTAGCCACCTGTAACCTTTTACAATTTCTGATTACTGTTTTCCATTTTGCTAAGTATGGTTTTTGGGGTGAAAGGTTAAAGACAGTGTATCCTGAACTTTCTTCATCCTCTTATCATCCTCAGGTCGTTGTTTCCAATGCAGGTGCACAACCCTCTCTGTACTACCAGAGCTACACTTGGCCAGAGCAGCCAGAGGACCTGGCCTACACTCTCCTTGCTTATTCATGTTTATATGTGTTAAGCTTGTATTTCCTAAGTCGCCTTCTACAACATCCACGAGAAGACTTGGAGTGGTCCTATTCTACTCTGCCGGAAATCATCAAACCACACGGCATTATAACCACTGTACCTTCTTGGCTGTGTTGTAATACAGGAATGAATGACTAAAGGCAGGTTTAGAAGAAGACTATTTTGAAATATCTAAATTTCGGCGCCTAAAGGGCACCGTTTAAACACTTTTCACGCAATTTTCTGGCATGCCCGCTCTGGCACGGAACAATACGCGGCTATTTTTGGTCTGAAGGTGTGCTGTACGGTAGTCACTGGCGCCCCTAATTTAGGCTCCTCAAAATAGTCTTCATCTAAACCTGCTTGCCGCGTGACGTCAAGAATGCATCCATAGGTATCTATAATATCGTAATGTAATGAGAAATGACAATTTCTTTTCTTAAAAATGTTTGAAAAAATCTTTATTATATGCATATACGCTTCTAAGTTTTAACCGTTGCTTTACCGCCAATACCAGACACAATAGTAAAACAATGAATGTCATGCGGGTTTGACCGGTTAAAATGCTGAACGCTGTGCGTTTAGCTAAAAAAAGCCTGGGATTACCATAGAGGATATTGACTACGTGACGATGACCTAGACCCTCCTCCCCGCCTTTGTGACCAAGCCCATTTTCAAAACCCCTCCCCCAAAATGGATCACGTAGTATGGGTAAATGGGTATGTTTCCTTATTGCAGTCCAGCAATTCAGTCCAGAGCTGGATTTCAACTTATAAACGACCAATTCAGTGACTGAAATTGCCCACTGGATCCAGTGCCACTTTTTATTTTTCCAGTTGTTATCCAACATTGGACGAGAATCATTTAAGAGTCCCCCGACCCTAGACTTCTCCATACAAACGTAGTCTACGTTTAATTTTGAAACCACATGTCAGATTCCGGTAAAAATTGGTAATTGTAAAGAAATTTCTATAGTAAAATTATGAACTGGAAAGAAAATATAACGATTTAGAAGTTTCCCATACTAATGGTCAAAAATGATATAAAACACTATATTCTATTTCAAGTTCATATTTTTACGGTCGGAAACTAGTTATAAACCTAGATAATTGCAATATCTTTGAAATTACAAAATTTTGCCCAAATCGGACATGTCGTTTTGAAATAAAACGTAGACTACGTTTGTATGGAAAGTTGTATTTTGGTCTAGGGTCGGTGGACCCTTAAACAATTAAACCGGCCATTAAAAAAAAGTTAAATTGATAAATATTTAATATTTTATTGCTATCAGAACAACAGTTAATAAAAATATCATGATCACATTTTCTATACATGGAACACCGATTATGTATTACTAATATTGTATTAATTACAATTTATTTACAAGAATACTGAATCGATCGAGCATGTCCCTAGTTCGAATTTAAAAATAAGGCAACACAAAGGTACACTGGGCTACATTATACAACAATAAACAAGCATTCCAATTAAATATAATCCCGTACTCTTAGTACAAATTTTTGCGTCAACGTATCGTATCGCCTTTGTCAAAGATAAATAATTACTTATGTAACAGATACCCAACGCCATAGGAACTATTGGCCCGTAAGTAGGCAACTGGAGTTGCCGGTTGCATACAGAGATGGCAGCACACAAGACTATCAAAAAAGTGACATAAGAAAGTGTTGAATACGCTTTAAAAATATTTATTGCATTTCATTTAAGTCAAATTTTATAAATTAGTGTACTATACTTTATTGAAATAATAATAATAAAATATTTTAATGTTTTAATTATAACCTATAGCGCCATCTGGTGACAAGGAAGACAAATAATTATGTTTATAAGGCAATGAGTAGGCATGCCTTCATCTTTTGTATGCAAAAATGATAGTTTCTTTTACGTGCGAGGCGCTGTTTATGTTGTACTTTGAAGCAAATATTCATGCAAGGGGTCCACATTTTGAAAGACCAGTATATTTAGGTACTTGCATATTATTATAGAGGTATTACCGCTCAATCGCAAATAACAAAGGTTATTTGCGATTCACAAATAATCACATCAATTATTTTTAAAATTATAATACATAAAATTGTCAATAGTATACAATATTTACGTAAATAGCAAATTGACTCATTAATTTCATGATTTGGTAGGTACTCATATTTGAATTTGTCAAGCGTTTTTTTTACTGTAGAAACAGCTGTGGGGTGACGACAGGTTCCGAAAAGTTTGATTGTAATTAGTCCGTCTTTTAGATTATCCAAAAATATTGGACCCGTATTTTTCAGTTTACCAAAAAAGTAAAAATTCACAAAGATACGGAGCGTCAAAGTTCCGGAGTAAGGGCTTACTACGTCACACTTAAGTAAAAATCGTGCTTAAGTGTGACGTCACGCGAAATTTTTATGCGCTGTATTTTTGCCATGTTTGGTTTCTCAGAGAAAAGAAAAAATACGTGTACAATATTTTTTAATAATCTAACCGATGGACCAAAAATATTTTTCCATTCGTCATGCCTATTTTATAGTTTTGTAACAAGTAACCACACGACAGAGAGAAACTCAACCCTATACCACCTTTTTAAACCTATAAGTAGTCCCACTGCTGGGCAAACAGCTTGACCTTTGGGTCATACATCTTATATTTAAGAGCTGGGCTCTTGTCGTTGGAGTGCTTTTTAACGTCTCTCTTCAGCTAAGTTCTTAACCTCCAATGTTTTCATGTTTAAATTTTCTTTTATTTGATCGAAAATATATTACAAACATAGTTACAATTTGCCAATTTTATTGCTATCTAATTTACTTATATATACATATTCTCACATGATTTACGTTCTATTTGTTCACTATAAAAATACTCCTAATGAATTGGAGATACCAAGATATTAAACCTAACAGACAAAGCTATTTTCAAAAAGCTGAATTCAAAATTTGGCATTGGGCAAGAAAGCTTATTAATTTTGGTTATTATACTCCATTTAGTTAGGTATTTAAATAAATGTAAACAATCTTGACATGTCTTTTTATTGAAATATACACTTTATAAATCAATACCTTTGCAAATTACAAAGTAATTATTAAATTTATAACATAATTTCTTTGTTATTAGCAAAATTATTTAAATACCTAACCAAATAGAGTATAGAAAGACTTAAATTTACATAAATTTTTATTCTTGTCATGTGAATCTGTAGAGAAAGTATCTGAAATACTTATTACACTGTATGTACAGTTCATTTATTTTTTCATGAAATTGATGTACACTGACGGCGTTACAACCAATTGACCGAATGGGCTATTATAAGAAAGACGATAGTAAAATTTATTTGTTCAATTGGTGTTAACTGACGGCGTTACAACCAATTGACTAAATGGACTATAAATACTTTATTAAAGACGATAGGAAATTTTTGTCTAAGGATTTTTACTTTTTCTCCCTTAATACTTAGTAAATGTATTAGCTATTTAAATAAATGTAAACAATCTTGAAATGTACACTTTACAAGTTAATATCACATTGCAAATTATAATTTATAAAATAATTAATTTGTAGTTTGCAAAGGTTATAATTTATAAAGTGTTTTCAATTCAAGATTGTTGACGTTTATTTAAGAACAAAAAGAATTGGGGTATAAGTAGGTATAATAATAATGAATATGATAGACATTTCGGAAAATAGGGGTGATGACAGGGCAGTGTCAGATAACTATTATTCTAATTAGTCCGTCTTCTAGATTATCCCAAAATAATGGACCCATGTTTTTCAATTAATCAAAAAAGTAACAACTCACAAAGATACGGAGCATCTAAGTTCCAAAGTGTGAATTTGACGTCACCGCTAGGTAAAAATCATACTTAGCCGTGACGTCATGCGAAATTTAAATGCGCTGTATCTTCATTTTTTGTTTCTCAGAAAAAAGAAAAAATACGTGTACAATATTTATTAATAATCTAACCGATAAAATACTTTACCAGTCAAAGTCGTGCCCAAATTTAAAACACTTATCTAATTTTTTCTACCAAGCTCTCAAATTTTTATAGAAGAATACTAATATATTTACCAACAATAAAATATCAGGTACTAAGATTTTGACATATAATACATACCTAATGTGTATAGTTGTGTTAATTGCTGCCAAAAAACATATTTCAGCGAACGAACTACAAAATATTTTAAAAGGTGATTCAGCCTATCATTTTGAACAACTTTTTCCAATAATCATCATCTCAGCCCTTATATAGAAATACGCAAAATCTACTTATCTTCACATCCCATAATAGTAATGTGAATTGCATGAGATTTTTTTTTTCGTATTTTGATATAAGTTCATTCATTAGGAGAACTTGTTCAAAATGATGAAATGAATAACCTCTAAAATATTTGTACTGAATTAAAATACCCTTGTAAAAACAATATAAATGTAAACTCTAACAAGTTTATTTGCCAGGCAAATTGAATATAAAAACCCCGACTAACACCTGAACCGATTTTCATCAAACATAGCTACGATTCACCGCAAGGGAACTTGGTGTCATGTAACAAGACCACATCGATCGGTCCATCCGTTCGAGAGCTACGACACCACAAATAGACAGACAGATTAATGTCTGTCAAACTTCGTGAAACTTATAACACCCCTCTTTTTTGGTAGGGGTTAAAATGGAATAGTTCAAAATCGAAGCCAACCTATGTGTCTTTGCCTCAAGGCATGGAACGGACAACATTTTAACAATTTAATATCCTCATCATCCATATTCTGCATAAATTATTGTTGTTCATTTGAATTTTCTACAACTTACATAAGAACATAAGACAAATAACCAATTTCATAGAAAAAACCCCCTTTAATAAACCCTAATTTAGTCATATACCGTCTTATTATAAAACGCAGACTATCTTTGTAACTAGGTTTAAACCATTATCTGACCAAATCAAGTTTACATTTTCAGATGAGACTGTGACGTATTACTAGATGTCAACTTGATTTGGTCGGATAATGGTTTAAACCTAGTTACAAAGATAGTCTGCGTTTTATAATAAGACGGATAGTGTACTCACTATACCAATTTAAGAAGTGTCAGACTTGTGAATTTGGCAAAAGAAATCGGCTCTTCTTAAATCGGTAGCATAGTACTACACTTATAATAGAACTGAGTTCAGAGCAGATTTGAAGTAGACAACGCGAAATGGCGCCTTCATTTGAAATAAACTGTTTATTCGTAAATGTAATGATTAGGGATGCAACGATACGGCTATTACGATACCGATACAAATGACGAATACATCGTAATGGCCAAATACGATAACGAATTACGATACGAATGCATTACGATATTTGTTTAATACCATTTTGATGAATTTATTGGAAGCTTTGTTGTATGTTATTATTGTAAGACTAAGTAAAAGTATAAAAAAAAAGCATTTTTAATTAATATATTTATTAATTTTATCAATTTTCATCAATAACTTATATTTTAATTTGTAACTATTTGTTACATTTACTATATTTAATTTTAATTGTAGTCGTTATTTATAACTGGCAAATTCTTATTCAGAAAACACAACATTTTTAAGTTTTTTCCCTTATGTCGGTTTCTCTCATCACTGTGTATCAGTCCTGCCCACAGATTAGACAGATTATATCCTAACGGAGTCCTGCCTGCCTGCTTAAAACTGTCAATGCCAAAAGTGACGGATGCGAAGCGTTCAGAAATTGAAGCGTTAGGCGTTACGTTTCACCCGAAACAGTAAAAATTTAAAAATTTTGAAGTAAATGTATCGTAAAAATATCGTATCGTAATATTTACGATAACGAATGATCGTAAAGGTTTACGATAATCGCCGATATACGATTATCGTATCGGTATCGTTGCATCCCTACTAATGATAGTTAACATTTTGCAAGTTGATTAGTTTCTGTTTTTGTCAAAAGTGGCCACTTTTAGCAGAAAAGCGGTTTAAAACTAGAGGACTACCTACAATACTTTCAAAGGTTATTTACAAATGGTTTAAATTTATATATACTAGTAGTTCGCCGCGTAGACTCGCGATTATCAATCGGCTAACTACTACTTTACAAATCATCTAAAATATGTTTTTGAAATTTCCAACACAGTTCAGTTCCTGAAGTAACACCTAGATGGCGCTATCTAAAGTTAGAACGCGCTATGGTTTCGTTTGCTACATAATCGCGGACACACAATACAAATTGACAAATTTGAAACAGTGCAAAATTTATCACAACATTTACGATTTTTTTAAATTTCTAATCATGGCGCCACTTCTGCCGTCTTCGCCTTAATACGGCGATTAGACAATATCTAAACTATTGCTATCTTACTAGCACAGCCGAATCATTTAAATGCCGTTCACTTGCGTAATTTCAACACTTGTATAGTCAATCCTTCATTGTAATTAGAGCTTTAAAACACAGGGATTAAGTTCAAAATCCTCTACACAAAATTGCTCACCGTTACCACTGCCAAATTGAACCTTATTGCACTTCAATAAGGTTTAAAGTTTTGTGATCAGAGCTGGTCGTCGCGTATTATAGAGCTCTTTATAATCCCGTGTAGAACTGAAAACTTTAGCTAGAAAGTAGGTGCGTTCATGATAAAGATTCTGTGTTCCTCTTTCCTGATCCATTGTATGAGACGATCCACCGCTCGAATAGCTTGATCCTTTTCCATGAGGGGATCAAATGTGACGTAGAGTTCGAAGCCGTTTGTGACCTGAAAGATCAAATCATCATCATCAGGTGAGGAGCTTTTGCAAGTAAAGCGAAGCCGGGCGTGGTCCGCACTGGGATGGGTGACCACAAGTGTCATTCAAATTTCTCGAGCTCCGTGCTTCGGAACGCACGTATAAGCCGTTGGTCCCGGCTGTCATCATTGTATGGCAAGTCAAGCTATGTCAGATGCCTTGTGGCAGCCTGAAGAATCTGACACCAGTGGCCATTTACAAAAACAAAAAACAAACAAACATCACCAGGTCTTTTTAATCTCCACTGCAGGAGCACGACCCTCTCTGTACTACCAAAGCCATACCAGAGCAGCCAGAGGATTTGGCCTAAACTCTCCAGAAAGAGCAAATAGTTATTAACAAAGTTATTTACTAGGCAAGGTAAAAAACCCCTGACACCATCTAGTGGCGAGTGGCGAAACTACATATCCCAACCGATGTTAGTGGAATTGATATTTGCTAGGTAAATTGTAAAAACCCCGACTTTCAAGCTTTAATCTCCAGCAACTTTAACCTTAAGCAAAACCTTTTAAATGGCTGAACCGGTTTTCATCAAACATAGCTAATTTGCTTTCACGTAAAAAAATCGGTTTATCCGTTCTAGATGCCACAAACAGTCAGACATTAGCGTCGAACTTACAACTGCCCTCTTTTTTGTCGGGGGTTAATAAGCGTGGCGTAATGGTAAACACGCTAGTCCGCCGTTCAAAGGTCCCGGGTTCGATCCCCAGTCAGGTCAAGATGAAAATTAATCTTTTTCAGATTGACCTGGGTCTTAGATGTTCATCTAGACCTATAATGTGTTTGTTACAAAATATAGTATTGTTGATTAGTATCCCATAACACAAGTCTATATATTTAACTTATTACAAATGTAATAGGCGGACTTGAAGCCACGTCTTATTATAAAACGCAAACTAACTTTGTTTCTAGGTTTAAACCATTATCCGACCAAATTAAGTTGTTATCTAGTAATATGCCGCTGTCTCATCTGGAAATGTCAACTTGATTTGGTCGGTTAATGGTTTAAACCTAGTAACAAAGTTAGTCTGCGTTTTATAATAAGACGGATAGGCTTTATCTATCTGTCAAACCACTGGCGATGCCGAGAATAAGAAGCCTTTAGAAAGAGGTCAATCTGTATGATGTACGCCTATATTTTTTAATAAACTAGCCGAAGCCCGCGACTTCGTTCGCGTGGACTTAATGTCTCTGGAAAATGCTCATCAGGCTGAACAACTTTTACTAAGGCGACATTTTTATATCTCTTATAGTTTAGCTGGACCATTATGGTTCTGCATCAGGCGTTCCATTTTCCAAAATCATTTATACCCTATATGTTGCCCAGGCTTAATAGCTATATAACAAAAAAAGTTTCATTCGAATCCGTCCAGTATTTCCGGAGATTAGTGTGTACAAACAGACAGACATTTTTTTTAAATTCTTACTCTATTACTACGTCTTCATCGCCCCCAATATTTTTTTTGGAAATATATTTAATGTACAGACACACTTTTTTTACTGTTTTATTATATGTGTAGATATAGGCGTAGGGCTCTATCTGCTTAGAGCCGCAAGACTTAAAAATGCTCTGTCTGCCCCATTGGGGATAAAGACGTGATAGTATGTATGTATGTATATTTATTTAATTTTTTAGTACCTGGGCGACCGAGCTTTGCTCGGTTATATCTCAAACATTAACTATTTTTTTTTAAACTTGTCTAAAAACAATACAAAATAAAAAATTATATATAAACTTAAACATAAAATAAAAAAAAAGTAAGTCACCGAGTGGGATTCGAACCCGTAACACTTTTTTTAGCGGTCGATATCCTTAACCACTGAGCTAAAATCAAGGCGGTCGGCGCGCCGAAATTAGCGACCATATTCTGCGTGGAAATAAAAACGCATGAAAACTCGAAAACACGCGTTTTCCCAAACATAAAACTAATCTAGATCGATTATTTACCCCCGAAAACCCTCATATACAAATTTTCTGCGAAATCGTTAGAGCCGTTTTCGAGATCACAGAAATTTATAAATAAATATATATACATATAAGAATTGCTCGTTTAAAGGTATAAGATTATTAGCTACTCACCCACGCTAAAACAGTGTCTTGCGAATTCGACCTAAATATCAACTTGGCCGGCGTCGACGTACAATGTATCTGACTGCAGAACGTCCTGTAATTCTGCACATAGTCTATATCCGACAACTTCTCCGGTTTAGTCACGACTATATCTCCATAGTCCTTGTGCCTTATCCTGTAATCCTGTAATCTATCCAGACTTATCGGATCCGATGTGAAAAGCTGCGCGGTAGTCTTCGATTTGTACATAAAGTGCCTTATTTCGGGTATGCCTATATGTTTTAAAGGGTTTGTTGTGGGTAGGTCCTCGTTTCTGTTCAGAGCATCGTTTATGGCGACTAGGCAGTTGGATCGGCGTAGTTTTTCGGCGATTGTGTGTTTGGCTTGAGAGAGTGGGAAGAAGGCGTCTCTTTGTACTGTCAGGAGCAGGAGGCAAGCTTGGCAGTCTTCGGAGATGTAAGATACGTGGCCGTGGAGAAAGCCCCTGGAAACATTAAATGTATATTAACGTTTCAAATTAATATCTTATTTGTATTTTTGTTTGTTTATAAAGCTTTATTGTACACAAGAAAGAACACAGATACAAATCAGAAAATTAAAAATACAACGGCGGACTTATCCCGTATAGGGATCTCTTCCAGTCAACTGGCCAGTAATTGAGAGGAATGTTTACTTATTATGCGTTTCTTTATTATCTTTATAAGGAACAGTACATATATACAAGGATATTTAAAAAGTGGTTTCCGGCAGAGTAGAATAGCGCCACTCCAAGTCCTCCCATGGATGTCGTAGAAAGCGACTTAGGAAATACAAGCTAAACAAAGCTTATAAACATCAATGACACCGCTCCAACCCGTGTGGCCAGCGTGGAGAGCGTAGGCCAAGTTCTCTGGCTGCTCTGGCAAAGTATGGGTCTAGCAGTACAGATAGGGTTGTGCTCCTGTAGTGGAGACTAAAAGACCTAATGATGATTGACTCCAAAAAACTATAACGTCATCTGCCTGTATTTCATACAAAATCCCGTAGAAACTGTTTTGACGTTTAGAAAAAAGAATCTGACTTGACCAGGCCTGTCTCACTCCGCGGTAGGTATTAAAAACGCAAGTACAACAAAAGTACGTGCAGCGGCCACGCCAGCGTGGCTAATCAGTGCGGCAGAAAAAGTAAGCGTTACGCGATAGAAAGAGACGGAAAGAGATGGAACGTCTAGGTGAATATAACTGTAGGTTATTAGCGTTGTGCGATCTGAATTTAACTTATTTGTGTCGCAGCGAGAGTCGCTATTCCTTTAATTGATTTTTCGGAGTGAATCTTCTGTACTAAGTACTATTATTAGGTATTCTGTGACTTGACTTGTTAGAAAATAGCGTATAAATTATACATGACTTACGTGGCATCAAACTTCGGCAAACAAATCGGCGTCCAACTCTCCGCCGTCTTAAAACTCTCCGTGCTTCTCACCAGGTTGAAAAGCAAGTGTATATCTGATGGATGTAACGTGTACTTCTTCATCCTAACCAGGGTTATAAGCTGGTTGCCCGCTATGAGTATAGCGAAGACTAGATCCCTTATTTTGTTGCACGTGGAAATTATCGCGTTTGTGACGTTCTCTCTCACTTTCTCTGGAAGCGGCAGACATCTGACGGCTCCTGGAAAAGGACATTTAAACACGTTTAGCGCCATGTGTATAATTTTTGATATAAGTACCTTGATTGTTTTACTATTGTATCTGGAATCCATGGCGGTCAATGGGTTAAGATTGAACTAGATGCGGACTCGCACTCACAGGTGGGCGTGGCAAAAAAATATGCAGATTTTCCGGTCAAGAACCGCACGACATTAATAAATGTCCACGTTCTTTACTATTGTGTCTGGTATTGGCGGTAAAGGAACGGTTAACATTGTGGCGAGCGAAAACAGTGTGATGAAATGGATCGACGAATTATCGTAAACCGAGCGCGTAAAAAATACGTAGTCATTTGGGAAAAGGGGTTTTATGTAAAAACTACTGCATTAATTAATTATAAAGTTTATTAAAATCTTCGATAATTAAGCTGTGTCGGTCTTTGTTTTGAAGATTTTAAACTTCTTATATTACTTATTTACGCCGAAATTTGCGTAAAAATTAGCAAAAAAACCGAATCTTTGATGGCTCATAAATCTATAATGGCTTTTTATTTTACTATTCTGTATCCATACCGACAACATTTATAATCCTACTATCCTACTAATATTATAAATGCTAAAGTGAGTTTGTATATTTGTTTGTTTGTTACCTCTTCAAGCTTAAACTACTAAACTGATTTGGATGGAATTTGGTATGGATATAGTTTAAGACTTGGGGAAGGACATAGGGTACTCTTTATCCCGAAATTCTCACGGAGAGCGAAGCTCGCGGGTACAGCTAGTGATACATAAACTTTGGATGTGCAATGTCAAACAGTGAAGGAAATCCCCTCCGCATTTTGTATAAAAAAAGTATCGACTACGTTTAGACTACATTTGGCAGCACGGACCATAGATTTAGAAACATTTCTAGGTCTATGGCACGGCCGGAACAGCACTTTGCTATGCTGTTGTGAAAATTTAGTTTCGTGTTTCTTCTCAGCAGTGGTCGTTGCGATGCGAAGCACTGGTATCGGTAGCTTTTCTTTTAAAATAATTTAAATTTTTAATATTCACGTAATGTAAATTATACTTATTGACGTGAAGTATATAATGAATGAATTTTACATTCTGCTATCTTTTTACTCCCATAGTACTTCTATCGCAGCTACCATGAAAAAAATATTATATATGATTTGAGAGTTTCGCGGTTTATCGTTATAAGGGTTCCGTACCCAAAGGCTTAAAACGGGACCCTATTACTAAGACTTCGCTGTCTGTCCGTCTATCTGTCACCAGGCTGTATCTCAAGAACCGCGATAGCTAGGCAGTTGAAATTTTCACAAATTATGTATTTCTGCTGCCGCTTTAACAACAAATACTAAAAACGAAATAAAATAAATATTTAAGGGGGCTCCCATACAACGAACGCAAATAGCTAATGGTACGGAACCCTTAGTACACGAATCCGATTCGCACTTGGCCGGTTATTAGTATTACGGGACTAAACGCAGAAGGGTCGTCGAAATATCTAAAACTAATAACACTAAATAAGTATTTAATTTATCCATTGTGATTTTTTTATAGATAATGAACCCTTCGTGCGGTAATCCGACTCGCACTTAGCAAGTCATACATCATGCAAGGTGACCTTTATAAGACCCTGAGCTCTGTCCCCCCGGCAAGGTATAAAGACGTGAGTAGTATGTCTGTAATTTTATACAAAATACTTTTTCTATGTACTTTATCACCTCGCATCAAATCTTCATGCACACAATCACGCTGAATCTGAACACTAGACCTGGCTCTGTCTGCCCCGTAAGGGACAAAAAAACGTGATAGTGTATCTTTATTTATATATATAAATTTGTAATAGGTAAATAAGGTTCAGCTCAAGACAAGAAAACATGTCCACAAAGTTTCATACGAAATTACCTAGATGGCGCTAGTGGCAAAATTAAAACTCGATATGGTTTGTTTTGTACGAACACCTAAGTAGTTCGAGAACATTTTCTAAAGTCAATCTATATGTCCCACTGCGAAAGGGCATAGGCCTTTCTTCTAAAGGACTTTTTGCTTGCTTTCAGCGTGTATCACGTTCTGAAAGCTAATAATGAAATAAAATAATAAAACTAATTATTTAGTTAGAGTATGATATCTCACAATTAAAACATTAATTTTTCATTCTTAAAACTTATGTTAGCTTTTTAGGGTTCCGTAGCCAAATGGCAAAAACGGAACCCTTATAGATTCGTCATGTCTGTCTGTCTGTCTGTCCGTCCGTATGTCACAGCCAAACCAACCTTTTTTCCGAAACTATAAGACCTATACTGTTGAAACTTGGTAAGTAGATGTATTATGTGAACCGCATAAAGGTTTTGACACAAAAATATAAAAAAAACAGTAAATTTTGGGGGTTCCCCATACTTAGAACTGAAACTCAAAAATTTATTTTTCATCAAACCCATACGTGTGGGGTATCTATGGATAGGTCTTCAAAAATGATATTGAGGTTTCTAATAGCATTTTTTTCTAAACCGAATACTTTGCGCGAGAGACACTTCCAAAGTGGAAAAAAGTGTGTCCCCCCCCCCGTAACTTCTAAAATAAGAGAATGATAAAACTAAATAAAATATATGTTGTTCATTACCATGAAAACTACCAGCGAAAATTGGTTTGAACGAGATCTAGTAAGTAGTTTTTTTTTTAATACGTCATAAATCGTAAACGGCAATTTACCTTTCATTCAATCAACTCAAATATAAAAATTAAAAAAACATACTACAAGACTTTTATATTGTTATTTGCTACTACGGAACCCTTCATGGGCGAGTCCGACTCGCACTTGGCCGCTTATTATAAAATCTATAGATATAGATAGAGGGCTGTTGTGTCCAGCAGTGGATGTTATGCGGCTGAAATGATGATGATGATGAATCTATAAAACGTAAAATTTGCAACGTGGAAGGGACATACCCTAATAAATAAGCTACCGGCTATACTAGATCACTATAGTAAAAGAAATTTAAATAACAAAAAAAAAACCCGGCCAAGTAACGTTTTATTTGTTGTATGGGAGCCCCTTTGTTTTTTTTTTATAGCGGCAACAGAAATACGTAATTTGTGAAAATTTCAACTGTCCAGCTATCGCGGTGCTTGAGATACAGCCTGGTGACAGACACACGGACGGACGGACGGAAAGCGAAGTCTTAGTAATAGGGTCCCGTTTTTACCATTTGGGTACGAAACCCAAAAAAAGACATTCGCATACATATTGCCCCGCTGACTGCACACTTTTATATGGATATGCCGATTTTTTTTTGTTAATTTCATTATACTATAGTGATCTAGTATAGCCCGTAGTTCGATTCATTACGGGTATGTACCTTCCACGTTGTATAAAAAAAGAGTGTGACTTATGTACACGCGTTAGAAGTTATACTTCTTTGGCGTGAACATAGATACAGTACAGCCAGACCGTGGGCTAACTTCACACTGTTGCTTTAATGTCAGTGTGCGCGCGTATCGTAAAAATTCACTGTCATCATTTTACCCAATCGCGCCAAAAGAAGTATTACTTCAAAAAAATATTACAAAATATAAACATATAATAAAAACCTAACATATCTCCCCGCTGGCAGCGGGGCAAGGCCCAAGCTACAAGCGGTTAGGGCCGCAGAGAGAGAAACCTCCTGACCATATGCGTGTCGTGTACAGAAGTACTGCCTTAATTAAAATTGTATCTGACCCTTGACCCAGCCTTCTAGCAGTGGCGGATTTACCAGCAGGCTAAGTAGGCTGGAGCCTTCGGCGGCACATTTTAGGGGGCGGCAATATCGAATATTTCCCGCCCCTCCCCTTAATACGGCCAGCATAATCAAGCGCTCCCAGGTATTATTTTAAGTAATCAGGGCGGCGGACTGATACGTACCTATTTCCACTTCTTCCCCACAGAAAAAGTTGCACATTAAGGATCCGAAAAAGGATGGGTCCCTACCCATCCGCGGCAAAATATAATTAGCCTACTGGCGGCAAATGTGTAAATCCGCCACTGCCTTCTAGCGAGAGTTATTTTAATTATATTAAGGCCCAACGCAGACGACAGACTAAACCGTGCCGCACTTTTTAGTCTGTGAAAATAAAACCCATGGAATCACATGCAGTAACATACACGACGCGCAAAAAGTCCGGCGCGCGTCGTCGTCGTTACTGCGTATGATGAGACTAAAAAGTACATCACGGATAGTCTGTCGTGTGCTGTGGGCCTTATATTTAACATGCATAAATTTTCCTAGGTCCAGTGCAGTGCTGCCCACATCTATCTATATATATCTATCTATATATCTATATGTATATCTATACATATAATAAAACAGTAAAAAAAGTGTCTGTACATTAAATATATTTCCAAAAAAAATATTGGGGGCGATGAAGATTGGAGACGTAGAGTAAGAATTTTCAAAAAATGTCTGTCTGTTTGTCTGTATGTCTGTTTGTACACACTAATCTCCGGAAATACTGGACGGATTCGAATGAAACTTTTTTGCTATATAGCTATTAAGCCTGGGCAACATATAGGGTATAAATGATTTTGGAAAATGGAACGCCTGATGCAGAACCATAATGGTCCAGCTAAACAATAAGAGATAAAAAAATGCCGCCTTAGTAAAAGCTGTTCAGCCTGATGAGCATTTTCTAGAGACAGAAAGTCCACGCGAACGAAGTCGCGGGCTTTGGCTAGTTTGAAAGAAATTATTTAAACATGAGATATCATGTCAAATTTTGTCTTTATTATGCCCTAGATAACTTTTTATAACTATTTTATGATAACTATTTTATAAACTACTGTTTCCAGTTTAAAGTAAGAACGTACTTATTTACGCACGATTTTCGCAAATGTGCGTAAATAAGTACGCAAGTAGTAATTCGCAAAAAAAAAAAAATTTTAGGATTCCGTAGCCAAATGACAGTCTTGAGTCGTGACGCTATAACAGATGCCTTTAGTTTAAAGGTTTATCTAAGGTGTTGTCAAGACAAAATTTAAAATGATATTTTCGTTTCCTTTTTAAATGATTTATTTAAAATGGGGGCGCCACTGGACCCCGGAAAATTTAGGTAGCAAAATTCTGACACCAGTGTTGGCAAAAACAAACAGCTCGATGGTTGAAAAACAAATGAAAAAGGAAATAATTTCAGATTAAATTAGATTCTTGCTGATTCCCTCCATCGGCTTTTACGGTCTGCGCGGAAAAAGAAGCAGTTAGTACATTATGTTGTTTTTCTTTTCGTCTAGAACAGCAAAAATGATATGCTACTAATCGTGGTAAAAAATTGCTTGATAGTAAACTACTTTTCAAATTTATCACTAGATGGCGTTGAACAAAATTAAAACGCGCTATGGTTTGTTTTGTCGCAATTACTTTGGTCGTGAAATCACCCACGTCAGCGTGATATTGTAAACCTACATTGTTACGTAGGAATTTTTTTGAAATCCTCTATTTTTATTTTATTGTAGAGGGTTAAAACAACATAATTATGGGGATACGATACACGAATTTTTTGAGATGCTGTCCCCGATTTGAATAAATTTCGAAAAAACTAAAACTGAAATTTTGGTCTTATACGGCCATAGATAACCCTTCGAAGTATTTTATAAACTACTGTGTACAGTTTTAAGTGAGAACGTAAGGCTTTTCTTGTATGATACAGTAAATTTTAATATTGAACCATGTTCTACTCCAATTTCTAAATTTACCAAGTGTAACGCTATAACAGAATTAACTGGCAAAATAACAGCTTGATGAAAAAAAAAAAAATAGGCCTTACGTTTGACCTGATTCAGATTTTTGTTGATTCCCTCCACCACACGGAAAGAGAAGCAGTTAGAACATTTTGCGGATTTTCTTTCGTCCAGAACAGCAAAATAGAGATGCTACTAATCGTGGTAAAAAATTGCTGTATTATAAACTAGTTTTGAAATTTATCACTAGATGGCGTTGAACAAAATTAAAACGCGCTATGGTTTGTCTTGTCTCAGTTACTATGGGCGTGAAATCACCCACGTTAAGAGTGACATTGAATGAAAAGATTAGGAATTGTGTGAAATTTTTGAAATCCTCTAAAAATTTTATTGTAGAGGGTTAAAAGAACATAATTATTACAGATGGGTCGGTACGCGTTTTTGCAATATCGAAACGTATCAGTTATCAATACCCGATAACGGATTTTGAAACTATTTATTTCAATAACTATGTATCGGCGAATTTCGGGGTGCCCGAAGCGCTATTAATAATATTAATATTTGGCGGTTTGGCGTTATCAGTTTTTTTTCATATTGGGACAATATTTGAAATTTAATACCTATAAGCCTTACTTAAATGAATGAATACAGAATCTCGATGGTATGTAAATATTACTTTATGAACTTTCCTTCATACTGAAGAACAGCAAAAAAGAGATGCTACTAATCGTGGTAAAACATTGCTGTATAATAAACTAGTTTTGAAATGTATCACTAGATGGCGCAATGGTTTGTTCCGACTATTCATGTCTCAGTTACTATAGGCGTAAAATCACCCACTTTTGATTGTAAGAAAATTTTTGAAATCCTCTTCAACTTTTATTTTATTGTGGAGGGTTATATTATATTACTAGCCGAAGCCCGCGACTTCGTTCGCGTGGACTTTATGTCTCTGAAAAATGCTCATCAGGCTGAACTACTTTTACTAAGGCGGCATTTTTATATCTCTTATAGTTTAGCTGGACCATTATGGTTCTGCATCAGGCGTTCCATTTTCCAAAATCATTTATACCCTATATGTTGCCCAGGCTTAATAGCTATATAAGAAAAAAAGTTTCATTCGAATCCGTCCAGTATTTCCGGAGATGAGCGTGTACAAACGGACAAACAGACAAACAGACAGACATTTTTTTTTAATTCTTACTTTATTACTTCGTCTCCATCGCCCCCAATTTTTTTTTTTTGGAAATATATTTAATGTACAGACACACTTTTTTTACTGTTTTATTATATGAATAGAAGATATGTAATATAAAGGATACATTATTTTTTCGGAGTCCAGTGCCGTCACCATTTGATTAAATTTCGAAAAAACAAAAACTGAAATATCATTTAATGTAAATAAAATTTTGGTCCTAACGGCCATAGAATAACCCTTCAATATATTTTATAAACTACTGTGTACAGTTTAAAGTGAGAACGTAAGCTTTTCGTGTGTGCTACAATAAATTTTTATATCGAACCATGAGGCATTGTTATTTTTACATTTCCAATTTCAAAATTGACCAAGTGTGACGCTATAATAGATTTAACAGATGCTTTTAAGCAGCTTTAAACTGAAATAAAAATAGGCTTTATCCTAGACATAATTAAGATTCTTGGTCATCCCCTCGATCGGCTTTTACAATCTGCGCGGAAAGAGAAGCAGTTGGTACATTCTACGGTTTTCCTTTTCCCCAGATCAGCATAGAAAAAGGCTACTATTCGTGAAAATAGTGTTCTATAAGAATCTAGTTTTAAAATGTATCACTAGATGGCGTTGAATAAAATTAAAACGCGCTATGGTTTGTTTTGGCCATAATCGTAAATGATATTCTTCCCTCTTCATGGTTTAAAGTACCTGGGTGACCGTTTTAAAGGTATAAGATTATAATTTTTGAAATCCTCTACGGAGGTTTATTTTGGTTAAATTGATTTATAAAGTGTTAGTAGCTGTTACCCGCGGCTCCGCCCGCGTTCATGCATTTTTGTGTAACTTATGAGTAGGTAGGTATATACCTATTGTGCGATGGTCAGTTTATGTCCACTGATGCACGTAGACCTTCCCTAATAAGCATTTTGGGATAGTCGTGTTTAATTATCTCTCGCCCGCCCGATTGGGCGATCCATGGTTAGAGGGTTTGGCTCATACCGATCCGGGTATGAGCCAAACCCTCTAACCACTACACCACGGAGGCAGTTATGGTGAAACTCAGCTAAAAGAGGTTAAACAGCCATAAAATGTAAGGATTGTCAAAAAAATTACCAGGCGGGCAAGCTCGTGGGGCGTGGGGTTTAGCTAGTAATAATTAATTATGTCAAATGTTTTCAATATGGAGTGCTGTATGTCAATAGAAGCTTTCAGTAACTTATGTACTGATTTGTTTCTTAAATTTTGAATATTGCAAATTACTAGACTTTCAAGCTATTTTACTGTGTATCTTTTTGTTAATATTTTATATAAAACAAAAAAACGCCACTGAAACGAAATATTTTTTCAAAACAGCAAGGAAATTGGATAATTAATGAAGTAGTAACTAACATTGCAGATATAAAAGCGAAAGCGTGGTGGGGACATCTCACTCTCTTTTCGTACGCGCGAGACCTAATAGTGTGACGTCAAGAATGCTGTACGTGCTTTTTTTTTTGTTTTTGACAGTTTTCCCTTCTATCAGATTTTAAAAGCTTATAACTTACTTTTCGGTTTCGGATTATGTTAATTATTGATATGAATAATAAAAATAATTGAGTTTTTTGCGTAACGATGCAGTAGAGCGTGACAGAACATCCAAGCAATTCGGCTTCGGCTACTTTGCGCCAGGATATGGCAGGTTTTTAAATAAATTCGTAAACAAGCATATTTCTTAAATATATGAAGTGCTCTCTCTACACCATTGATGACCATTGATTGAATATGGTCACGTTCGTGGCGTACCAAATTCGATTGTTTAACCATTCCTTTACCGCCAATACCAGACACAGACACAATAGTATGACAATAGACGTGGACTTTTATTAATGTCGTCCGGCCGGGTCTTTACCCGGTAAAGACCCGGCCGGACGACATTAATTGTTGTTAAGTGTTATTTAACCGGTAAAGTCTTTATCGGTTAAATAACACTTTAAAAAAGTTTAATAATATAAACCTCCACAAAAAAAAGTAAAGGATTTCAAAAATTTCTAACATCAGAAGTGGGATAGAACACACCACGCCATTGATAATCTCATAAAGATTATTTACAATAATAGCCAAAACAAACCATTGCGCGTTTTAATTTTATTCAACGCCATCTAGTGATACATTTTAAAACTAGATTCTTATAGAACACTATTTTCACGAATAGTAGCCTTTTTTCTATGGTGATCTGGGGAAAAGGAAAACCGTAGAATGTATCAACTGCTTCTCTTTCCGCGCAGATTGTAAAAGCCGATCGAGGGGATGACCAAGAATCTTAATTATGTCTAGGATAAAGCCTATTTTTATTTCAGTTTAAAGCTGCTTAAAAGCATCTGTTAATTCTATTATAGCGTCACACTTGGTCAATTTTGAAATTGGAAATGTAAAAATAACTAAATGCCTCATGGTTCAATATAAAAAATGTATTGTAGCACACACGAAAAGCTTTCGTTCTCACTTTAAACTGTACACAGTAGTTTATAAAATATATTGAAGGGTTATTCTATGGCCGTTAGGACCAAAATTTTATTTACATTAAATGATATTTCAGTTTTTGTTTTTTCGAAATTTATCCAAATGGTGACGGCACTGGACTCCGAAAAAATAATGTATCCTTTATATTACATATCTTCTATACATATAATAAAACAGTAAAAAAAATATTGGGGGCAATGGAGACGTAGTAACAGAGTAAGAATTTAAAAAAAAAATGTCTGTCTGTTTGTCTGTATGTCTGTTTGTCCGTTTGTACACGCTAATCTCCGGAAATACTAGACGGATTCGAATGAAACTTTTTTGTTATATAGCTTTTAAGCCTGGGCAACATATAGGGTATAAATGATTTTGGAAAATGGAACGCCTGATGCAGAACCATAATGGTCCAGCTAAACTATAAGAGATATAAAAATGCCGCCTTAGTAATAATAATAATAATAAATCCGCAGGGCAGCTTGTGGCGAGCTGTTGGTGAGTAACGACACCACGGACCCGAGTGCTCCAGAGAGCCGGTCAGACCCTCGTCCCCGACGCTTCTTCATCGGTCGGGGTTGAGACCCAAGAGGGCTCGCAGGGCTCTCAGCTCTGCATTGCCTTAATTGGCTGTGCAGAGAGGAGTCGTCAGAGCTGTTGCTCCAGGGGTGGAAGTGTTAAAGGGCATAACGACGCGAGTAACTTCGGAGAAAGCGCAGCACACCTCTCGACACCCCTGAGTCGCCCGCACCGGTGTTGCTCCTTTGCCGGCAACTATTGTCGGCGCGTTTGAGGGGCCCATCTAGTGGGCGGCAAGCCACCACCTGCCTACAATAGTCAGTAATCATGATTATGGCAGGTGACGTTTCTATTGCAATATCCCAGCATCAATCCATCCCAAATTCATTCCATAATCCTTAAACCTTTCCCTTTTTCATGCAATAGTTTTATCTTCTGCCAAAACCTATTCAAGGGTACACCTTTCATAGGTATATCCAGGAATAGGTTTTGGCGGGAGCGCCACATGACAACAACTTCTCCAAAGGGCCTCTACGTGTTGGATCTGTATCCCCACGCAAGCCTCTCAAAGGACCGGGGTGAAAAGACCCGTGATTCTCAAAGGAGATACATAATAATAATAAATTTTTATTTCAGGCATATTTTCACCCATATGATACACATTACAATATATTGTAAATTGTCAAAATTATCAAGTTTGTCAAATTGTATATTTTTATTAGTAAGTTACTAACAATTATGTTACAGCAGTGCTCACACACTGCTTTTCATACATGTATGTTGTTTCGAAAATGATTTGTACTTTTTATTCTTACATTTTTGCAATCGTTTGTGTAGAGAGATTTTTAATCTCGTGTGCAATGAGATCAGGTCAATGACTCCGTTCTCAGCGAACATACCAGTAGCACTACACCGCCAGGGCAGACCAAGCATTGCTCTAAAGGCATTATTATACTGAACACGAAGAGTGTTATAAGCACTCTTGGTGTAATTACACCACAGCTGGCCGGTATACATGGACTGGCAATACGCCTTAAACAAAGTCACCTTGACCTGCTTGGTACAACAAGCAAACCGTCTTGCCAGCATATTACCCCTCATTGCAAGTGATCTTCTCTGTCTTTCTATATCTGCAACATCTTGCAGGTTATTAGTTAGGATATGGCCTAAATATTTGAATTTATCTACATATGCCAACTGGCTACCACAAAGTGTGAGTGGAAAGATGTTGTCAGGTCCGGAGCCCGATTTAAAGATCATGACTTCTGTCTTTTTTACATTGTATTTGAGGCCATGTGCACATGCAAACCTCTCACAGATTGCTAGCAGCTTACGGAGACCGGAAATTGAAGGTGATAGTAGTGCCATATCGTCTGCGTAACTAAGGTTGTTCACGCATTCACCACCTATATAACAATCAACCCCAGCGTTGCTGAGTTCCTCAATCAGATCATTAATGTAAAGATTAAAGAAAACAGGTGAGGACAAACCCCCTTGTCTCACTCCTCATTTGAGCTTGTACGTTTCGGAATGCTCGTTGCCCCATTTCACTTGATTTTCCTGATTGTCATACCAATATTTAAGCAATTTTGTAATTTTCGGTGGTACTCTAGTAGACATCAATTTATTCCACAAGATGTTACGTGTATAATTTATTGTATCAAAAGCGCGACTTAAGTCTAAAAAACATACATACACTGAGGTGTTTCTTGTAACATAATATTTCACAGTATTTTTAAGGCTAAAAATAGCTAAGTCAGTAGACAAACCCTTTCTAAATCCAAATTGGCCGTTATTTAGTGGAATATTATCCTCACCTAGATGTTCATTCAGAATTCTCTCAAAAACTTTAGATATTATAGTAGCCAATGATATTGGTCTATAATTAGACAAGGCAGACAAGTCCCCCGTCCTATTTTTCACAACAGGTACAACTAATGTCTTCATGAGTTGTCTAGGTAGATAGCTGTGTTGTAGACATGCATTATACATAGTTGTTAACTTATCAAGCAGTAAGTTGCTACCATACATAATATGTTCCACACTAAGTCCATCATGGCCAGGAGATTTACCATGCTTCATATCCCTAACACTTTTAATCAACTGGTTAGTTGTGATATAAAGATCAACACTTGGTGGATTCACTGTGGAAGAGGGAGTGGGTGGTGAGTCTCCCGACCATGGTGGTTGTTCATTTGTCAAATCTATAAGTTTTTCCGTAACAATTGGTATTTTTTCAGTATTAAATTGGCTTAAAAACATGTTTGCTATTTCAGACTCATTTTCGCTGCCATTTACTGTTACTGATCTTTTAGGCTTATAGCTTAACTAGCCGAAGCCCGCGACTTCGTTCGCGTGGACTTTATGTCTCTGGAAAATGCTCATCAGGCTGAACAACTTTTACTAAAGCGACATTTTTATATCTCTTATAGTTTAGCTGGACCATTATGGTTCTGATCAGGCGTTCCATTTTCCAAAATCATTTATACCCTATTTGTTGCCCAGGGTTAATAGCTATATAACAAAAAAAGTTTCATTCGAATCCGTCCAGTATTTCCGGAGATTAGCGTGTACAAACAGACAAACAGACATACAGACAAACAGACAGACATTTTTTTTAAAATTTTTACTCTATTACTACGTCTCCATCGCCCCCAATATTTTTTTTGGAAATATATTTAATGTACAGACACACTTTTTTTACTGTTTTATTATATGTATAGATTTGTTAGTTTCTTTCCAAAATTTTACAGTCTTTTTCATGTCTAAGTGTGGCAATTATGTCCATCTTTATTTTATTTTCGTTTTGTTGACACCATTTAACTTTATTCTTAAAGGCTTTCTTAGTGCTAATCATTTTATCATACAAACCACCCTGTGAAGGACTGCCACCCATCTGCCACATTTGATAAGCCAAACGAGCAGAAGTGTGATACTCCCTCACATGATGGTTCCAACCAATTACTTGCTTTTTGGATCTCTTGGACCAAAAGTAAAAGAGTGAAAGTTGAGTAAAAGTTGTTCAGCCTGATGAGCATTTTCCAGAGACATAAAGTCCACGCAAACGAAGTCGCGGGCTTCGGCTAGTAATATAATATAACCCTCCACAATAAAATAAAAGTTGAAGAGGATTTCAAAAATTTTCTTACAATCAAAAGTGGGTGATTTTACGCCTATAGTAACTGAGACATGAATAGTCGGAACAAACCATTGCGCCATCTAGTGATACATTTCAAAACTAGTTTATTATACAGCAATGTTTTACCACGATTAGTAGCATCTCTTTTTTGCTGTTCTGGACGAAAGAAAATCCGCAGAATGTTCTAACTGCTTCTCTTTCCGCACAGATCGTAAAAGCCGGTGGAGGGAATCAGCAAAAATCTGAATCATGTCAAACGTAAGGCCTATTTTTATTTCCTTTTCATCAAGCTGTTCATTTTGCCAGTTAATTCTGTTTAATTTTTATTTTATTTTAATTTTAATTTTATTTTATATCTAGATTAGTCTTATGTTTGGAAAAACGCGTGTTTTCGAGTTTTCATTCGTTTTTCTTTTCACGCAGAATATGGTCGCGCCGGCCGCCATCCGCTTAGCTCAGCGGTTAAGGATACTGACCGCTAGAAAGAGTGTTACGGGTTCGAATCCCACTCGGTGACTTACTTTTGATTTTTTTTATGTTCAAGTTTATATATTATTTTTTATTTTATACTGTTTCTAGACAAGTTTAAAAAAATGTAGTAAATGTTTGAGATGTAACCGACCGAGCAAAGCTCGGTCACCCAGGTACTTTATTCAAATGGGGGACAGCATCTCAAAAAACTCGTGTATCGTATCCCCATAATTAGGTTCTTTTAACCCTCTACAATAAAATTGTTAGAGGATTTCAAAAATTTCCTACAATTTCCTACAATGTAACCATGTAAGTTACAATGTCACTCTTAACGTGGGTGATTTCACGCCCATAGTAACTGAGACAAGACAAACCATAGCGCGTTTTAATTTTGTTCAACGCCATCTAGTGATAAATTTCAAAACTAGTTTATTATACAGCAATGTTTTACCACGATTAGTAGCATCTCTTTTTTGCTGTTCTGGACAAAAGAAAATCCGCAGAATGTTTTAACTGTTTCTCTTTCCGCACAGATCGTAAAACCCGGTGGAGGGAATCAGCAAAAATCTGATTTAGGTCAAACGTAAGGCCTATCTTTATTTCCTTTTCATCAAGCTGTTCATTTTGCCAGTTAATTCTGTTTAATTTTTATTTTATTTTATTTTATTAGGAAGACCAACAACTATTCCAACTTACATAGATAACTATATAGACACAGAGAGTCCATTACAGGTCCTCACTGATAGAAAACATTGTATTTTATAAAAGATTACGATCTCTAAATATGAAGTTATCATTTCCATGCTCTCAAGAAACCGCATATTCAGTCAGTACTTAATTCATGTAAATATAATAGTATAGTAGTATACATAAGCTGTCGTCCGTGCAAAACACCAGACACAATAGTAAAACAATGCATGTCAACCGGATTCCGGTTTGCTCACAGATGATTGATGAGATTAATTTACTTATATCACATTTAAGTGTCATTGTCGTTAACTACATCGCTTGGGAAAAAGAAATCAGTAAGAAGGCGTCTCAATCTAGGTATACTAGTAGTAAATATATCGATATCGACCTCAGTCGAAACCTGGTTGTAGCTATTACTTGTCCTCCAGAGAAATGAATTCTGTTTGTAGTTGGAGTATACTAAAGGGGTAAAAAACAAAGAGTTATTACGTAATATTCTGACTGGGGCTAGGAAACCTATCTTAGCAAGCAAATCCGGGCAATCCACTACACTATTAACAATTTTTGAAAATAAAACCAAATCAGCTACATTTCTCCTCTTATCTAGTGGTACAAGGTGTTGTTTCGCGCACATATTATTGTATGAATCTGAACGATAGTCAATATGCAGTCGATAGCATAAATACCGAATAAACTTCTTTTGAATTGCCTCGATTCTTGAAATGTATGTATCATATCTGGGATTCCAGACCTGACAAGCGTACTCTAAATGACTCCTTACATAAGTACAGTATAAGATTTTAAAGGTTTTGGCTCGATTGAAATTTTTTGAATTACGCATCAAAAAACCTAGAGATTTGGAAGCTTTTTTAATTATGTTATCAATATGAATATCAAAAATTAATTTAGAGTCATGGAATACACCCAGATCCCGAATACCAGACTGTCTATTTAGTTCTGTTCCATTAAGATAATATTTAGCCACAAATGGTTTGACCTTACGAGTAAATGTAACGACTGCACACTTATCCGGATTCAAATCCAATCGATTACGAGTACAATAGTCAGCAAGTTTATCTAAGTCTTGTTGTAAAAGCTCAGCGTCAGCATTAGAAGATACGGAACTGAATACTTTCATGTCATCTGCATAACACAGAAGTTTAGATGATTTGAAACAACTACCTATATCATTAACAAATACTGTAAAAAGTAAAGGCCCCAGCAATGATCCCTGGGGAACGCCACTAGGAATAGGTACCCAGCTAGAAATATAATTACTGATCACAATTGCTTGCGTTCTATTCTCAAGATATGACGCGAACCATCTCAGAAGATCACCCTGTATACCCATAATGTATAACCTATTGATTAGAAGATTATGACTGATTCTATCGAAGGCCTTGCTGTAGTCTGTATAAACTACGTCTACCTGAAAGCCCTTATCCATTGAATCAGTAACATAATCATTAAGAAGAATTAGGTTAGATGTAGTAGATCGTCCTTTAAGAAACCCGTGCTGGTCATCACTGATTGACTGTTTAAGAGCAGGGAATACACGATTATAAGTCAATCGTTCTAACAGTTTAACAATTGCCTGAAATTATTAACCTTCGTCTTTGAGCCCTTTTTCGGAATTGGGGTGATATACGCTGACTTCCAGATGGCAGGCACACAATGCTCCTTAAATGATTTATTGAACAGTACCGAGATAGGTTTGGCAATGGCTTTTGCACAGCCCAAAACAAAGCGAGCAGGTAAGTTGTCTGGCCCAGCCGACTTAGAAACGTCTAATTGAAGAATCTAATCATACACCTCAGCCTCATCAGTTACAATTGAGTGAATATCAGTTGAAGAATCTGACAGAAGAGGGTTATTAAGACATTTTAAGTCAACTGGATCCGGATCTGAAAAGTTAGATTTAAAATATTGTGAGAATAATTCACAGATTCATGCGCCTGTGTCAGCTTCAACATTACCATACCTCACACAGCTGGGTATCGAATTAGACTTGGATTTAGATATGAAATAAGCCCAGAATTGTTTAGGAGATTTTTCAATAGATTTCTCAACTGATGAAATAACTTACATTTCATTAAAACAAGACTGTTCCATACGCTTTACCCGATCCCTTAAAACTATAAAAGATTGCAAATCTGAGAGGTTCCCGTATACCCTGTATTTACGATGGAATTTGTCCTTTTCTTTAATAGCCTTCTTTAATGCAGAGGAATACCAGGAAGGGAATCTATCATGAGTAATCAACTTCGAGGGTATATATTTATTATGTAACTTATTAAATATGTCATAAAAATAACTAGTAGCAACCTCCATAGATCTGCTTGAAAATTCGAGGTCCCAGTCAATCAAAGACAACTCACGACTTATGCTTTCATAATCACCCTTATTAAATAAATATTTTACCAATGGAGCAGGCTTAAGTGCATCCAGCTCGAGAAAGCCCACCGAGATATCAAGAACGGCGTGATTCGGGTCAATAGGTACCAAAGGCGTCGGACATTCGGTTACCGACACAACATCATTACAGAGAACTAGATCTAATATCCTATTAAATTTATTAGGTACACCATTAAATTGACGCAGGTTAAGAAATGCCAGTTCATCGATAAAAAAAATTTCATATTTTAATAATAAGTTTTAACATATAATATTAAACATAAGTTACGATAAAATGTTTCAGTCTTTGTTCGAAGTCCACGCACGTTCTGGTAATAAATACATAGTTTTTCATTATTTTTAAACTGCAATGGAGACAAATTAACCATAATCAATTTTAAAGTTACGTAAAAACAAGTTAAGTATCTTAATATGAATAAAATTAACGAACGTGTATGAACTACATTTTAAATAAGTATAAGTATAATCTGTCTGCGAATAAACGCGTGAACTATGCATAAAATGTATAACTTTATCCGGTCTGTTAACAACACAAGTACCTAATCCGCTGTGCAGCAGGGATAGCAAGAAATAGTGACAGCAATTCATGCTAATTGGTGTGAGCAGGATGGTTAATAGTTTATTGGTTACCTGATTGTAAACAGTGCGTAGATACGGTGGTGGGATGCGCCGACGCAGCGAACCAAGGTCGCATGCCCAGGCGGGGATATCGACAGCGGTCATAAACATTTTTACTGTTTTTAACAAGCGATGCAGTAAACGACAAACAAATGAATTGATGTATGTAATTATTTTATGAGATAATAGTCCGAATATGCAAATGCAAGTGAGAGAAAGAAATGAACGGGTTACCAGATTTAGTATACCGTCAACAAAAGTCCGAAACAAACTTAAAAAACAAGTTAACTTAGTCCATTTAAATCAGATTCACTGTTAATCACGATGACCCGCGAAGCGTCTGTTTTACGAACATGAATTTTACCGAATTTCACCCAGATATACTTGTAGTCTTTTGGTTTCAGAGTAGACTTGCACAACGTTAGAAGACTTTTTGACTGTGAAGTAAGGTGATCATTGACGTAGACTCGTCCTTCAGCATTCGAAAATCCAAGATCTTTGGCCAACAAGGTCTTCTTAGCACGCGCTGCAGCGACAAAATCTTCTTTTATGTATCTGTTGGTGAACGCCGCAATGATAGATTTTTCTTTTGAACCGAAGACTGGCACTCTCGATATGTAACTGATAGAATCTTTAGAAAAATTAAAATTGACTAAGTTACTGATAGATTCCATGATGGAAAACAGATTTTCTTCTTTTCTTAGGGGAACTCCCTTAATTTCCACATTGCTTAGCCTTACACGTTGTTCAAAAGCGGCTATACTTCTGTTAACGCCATCTAGATCATCATGAACCGACGTTACACTATGCTGAACATCCTCAATTAACGGAATCTTATTTTCGAGAGCTACTATCCTCTCAGTATGCTCAACGATAGAAGCGCTGTTGTACTCATGCAAACGTTTTAAATCCAAAAGCTCCTCTTTAATGCTTCTAATGTCCTGTTGCAACACTGGGAGGCTTGAGAGCTGTTTCTTCATGTCGCGAAGTTCGGAGAAAATAGAATCAAGGGTGACCTCAGTGATAGGGCTGGAAGAGGTTTGCGGTAGCGTGGGCGACAATCTTCTGCACATTGGACATTTCTAAGCCGCTCTTTTATCAGGACCGAGCTTCCTGTAGCCTGCCTCGGTAATATTAGCACAGCTAAAGTCCAGGTGCCTTTTACAAGAACCACACTGGACACCATCGTTAAAGGGAGTTTCGCAGGACGCATACTTCATTATTAAAAAGATCGCAACAGTGAAGTTAGAAAAAGGTTGACGATATCTGAAACTCTGGTTAAACACTGTACACGTCCGTATAGCAGAGATCGAGAATCGAGACTGTTGTGTTATAGCGTTACACTTGGTAAATTTAGAAATTGGAGTAGAACATGGTTCAATATAAAAATTTACTGTATCATACAGCTTTACGTTTTCACTTAAAACTCTACACAGTAGTTTATAAAATACTTTGAAGGGTTATCTATGGCCGTATAAGACCAAAAATTCAGTTTTGTTTTTTTTTGAAATTTATTCAAATGGGGGACAGCATCTCAAAAAATTCATGTATCGTACCCCCTTAATGTTCTTTAACCCTCTGCAATAAAATAAAAACAGAGGATTTCAAAAAATTTCCTACGTAACAATGTAGGTTTACAATATCACGCTGACGTGGGTGATTTCACGACCAAAGTAATTGCGACAAAATAAACCATAGCGCGTTTTAGTTTTGTTCAACGCCATCTAGTGATAAATTTGAAAAGTAGTTTACTATAAAGCAATAGAATATAGTGTGTTATATCATTTTTGACCATCAGTATGGGAAACTTCTAAATCGTTATATTTCCTTTTCAGTTCATAATTTTAGTGTAGGAAACCAACTATTACCCTAGGTAATTGCAATTTCTTTACAATCATCAATTTTTACCGAAATCTGACATGTGGTTTTAAATTAAACGTAGAATACGTTTGTATGGAGAAGTCTAGGGTAAGAGGATTCTTAAGGGGCTAACTAAAGTAGGGGTAAAAGTTTGCACGAAACCAAAGATACTATAACCTGTCATCTTTGAGCAGACGGGAATCCGGTCGACATGTATTGTTTTACTATTGTTTCTGGTGTTTTTCACAGACGATAGGATAACTACTTATTTGATCCATGGTGAAACTCAGCTGTTAAACAGCCAGAAGCAGCAAAAAGCGGTTAACCAGCCATAAAATGTAAGGATTGTCAAAAAATTTACCAAGCGGGTCAGCCTGTGGGCTTTAGCTAATAATAATTAATTATGTCACATGTTTTCAATATGGTGTGCTGCGTGTTAATAGAATCTTTCAATCACTAAAAAAATACTGGTTTGTTTCTTTTTGGAATATGGCAATGACTTTAGACTTTGAGGCTATTTTACTGTGTATCTTTTTTGTTCATCATCATCATCATGACGACCTCCGTGGCGTAGTGGTCACAATGCTAGTCCGCCACCCAGAGGTTCCGGGTTCGATTCCCGGTCAGGGCAAGTTGGAAAATGGCCTTTTTCAAATTGCCCTGGGTCTTGGATGTTTATCTATATATGTATTTGTTATAAAATATAGTATCGTTGAGTTAGTATCCCATAACACAAGTCTCGAACTTACTTTGGGGCTAGCTCAATCAGTGTAATTTGTCCCTTTATATTTATTTATTATTAAAAGAAAGGAAATATTTTTTTCAAAACAGCAAGAAAATTGGTTAATTAATGAATAAGTATACTTATTCATTAATGAAAAAAATATTTCCTTTCAGTGGCATTTTTTGTTATAAAATATTAAACAAAAAGCAATGTTGCAGGAAGGCGCTGGATGGAGGCCGCTTCTGATTTCTGATCCGTCGTTTTGGAAATCCTTGGGGGAGGACTATGTCCAGCAGTGGACTTCCTGTGGCTGATATGATAAATAAATAAATAAATATAAAGGGACAAATTACACTGATTGAGCTAGCCCCAAAGTAAGTTCGAGACTTGTGTTATGGGATACTAACTCAACGATACTATATTTTATAACAAATACATATATAGATAAACATCCAAGACCCAGGGCAATTTGAAAAAGGCCATTTTCCAACTTGCCCTGACCGGGAATCGAACCCGGAACCTCTGGGTGGCGGACTAGCATTGTGACCACTACGCCACGGAGGTCGTCATGATGATGATGATGAACAAAAAAGATACACAGTAAAATAGCCTCAAAGTCTAAAGTCATTGTCATATTCCAAAAAGAAACAAACCAGTAATTTTTTAGTGATTGAAAGATTCTATTAACACGCAGCACACCATATTGAAAACATGTGACATAATTAATTATTATTAGCTAAAGCCCACAGGCTGGCCCGCTTGGTAAATTTTTTGACAATCCTTACATTTTATGGCTGGTTAACCGCTTTTTGCTGCTTTTGGCTGTTTAACAGCTGAGTTTCACCATGGATCAAATAAGTAGTTATCCTATCGTCTGTGCAAAACACCAGAAACAATAGTAAAACAATACATGTCGACCGGATTCCGGTCTGCTCACAGATGACAGGTTATAGTATCTTTGGTTTCGTGCAAACTTTGACCCCTACTTTAGTTAGCCCCTTAAGAATCCTCTTACCCTAGACTTCTCCATACAAACGTATTCTACGTTTAATTTAAACCCACAGGCAGATTTCGGTAAAAATTGATGATTGTAAAGAAATTGCAATTATCTAGGGTAATAGTTGGTTTCCTACACTAAAATTATGAACTGAAAAGAAAATATAACGATTTAGAAGTTTCCCATACTGATGGTCAAAAATGATATAACACACTATATTCTATTTCAAATTCATATTTTTACTGTCGAAATCAGTTATTACCCTAGATAATTGCAATATCTTCGAAATTACAAAATTTCGGCAAAATCGGGCATGTCCTTTCGAAATAAAACGTAGACTGCGTTGGTATGGAAAATTGTATTTTGGTCTAGGGTAAGGGGACTCTTACGATAATTTAGATTTAAAATAATTTGAAATTTTTACATTTCTAATTTCAAAATTTACGACGTTTTATACAAACTTTCAACCAGTGACGTAAGTAAATATTTTTTACATAAATGTGTATTTTAGAAGATATCACGAAGTCAAAATTAAGTTTAAATTATTTTATCGGAACGTGATGGTCACGAAGGTGCCGCTAGATGGCGTTTTCGACTTTCTGATTTGGTACCTAAAAAGGATTCCGTCTTCAAGTTAAACAACTTGGTAACAATCGGGTCGGGCGAGATATAATTAAACACGACTGACTCAAAATGCTTATTAGGAAAGGTCTACATGCAATAGTGACAGACATTTTAAAAATTCAATTAAAATTGATATGACATAACAATGTATTCCACATTAACTTTAAATATAAATTTAATTGTGAGTTGACGTCCTTGGAGAAAATGCTGCAGTGCCTTTTGTTACCGCTTCTTGTGCACTAGCGCTTTGGAAGCGGCAGTAAACTTAGCTGTAAGTAACCTTTTGACGTCAACAATTGTACAACAAAATAATGACGATTATTAAGAGATATTATAAATATCCTATGATAATAAAGATATATTTGAATTGAATTGAGTGGACATAAACTGATCATCGCAGAATAGGTTATATACCTACCTACTCATAAGTAACACAAAAATGCATGATCGCGGGCGGAGCCGCGGGTAACAGCTACTAACACTATAAATTAGTACTGGGTAATAACTTATTCTACGAATACCGTAACATATCTATTTATCAAAAGCCAATACCGGTTTTCGAAACTATTTATTTTCAATAACTAGTTTTCACTGCCAGTACTAACTAAATTCATAGCTAATGTAAAACGCTTCCTAATGTTTTTTTTCACTAAGTTACTGTTACCGTTTTTTGTTAGGACGAAACATAGACATTGTGTACAATCTAGTTTTTTTTTTTAAATGAACTTTCCTTCATACTTTTTCCAGGCTTAGGACTGGCTACAATATATTTTTTATAAATAAACACACTTAATACGCAACTTTCTATCTCTGTTGATTCGGATATGGTTATTCGGGTGGTATCGTATTGACTCGGCAATCGGCAAAGGAAAACCTAAAGTATAGTTTCGCTTCACGTTTTCACTACTATAAATCACTACTATAAATAAATCAATAAACCTCCGTAGAGGATTTCAAAAATTATATTATATTATCTTATACCTTTAAACTTTAAACGGTCACCCAGGTACTGTAAACTAAGAAGTGGGAAGAATATCATTTACGATTATAGCCAAAACAAACCATAGCGCGTTTTAATTTTCTTCAACGCCATCTAGTGATACATTTTAAAACTAAGTTCTTATAGAACAATGTTTCACCACGAATAGTATCCTTTTTTCTATGTTGATTTGGGGGGAACAAAACCGTAGAATGTACCAACTAAAAGCCGATTGAGGGAATTAGCATGAATCTGAATTATGTCAAGGCTAAAGCCTATTTTTAATACATTTAATTTTAAAATAAATGCTAGACCACGTTTGTATGAAAATGTCTGTGGTATTTGTTAATTTATTAGAATGAAGTTCCTTATCGCGCGTTGCGAAAGGGGGCTACACGGAAAAAATTAAGACCAAAAGTTGTAACGACACTTTTTGCTATAGTTGTAAGCCGTGCGGCGTGCGCGTGTTTCTCTGTCTGTCTCTCTCTCTCCTAATTAATCGAAAGGAACTTCGTTCCATCCGGGTGTCACTTGACACCTCTCAAGTTTTTTTTGATTTGACTTGGAAAATAGCGATTTGGCACAAGTAGCATAAATAATTATACTAGCTCCTCCGTGCTTCGGAAGGCACGGGCGTTGGTCCTGCCTGTCATCAAGTCGCAACGCTACAACTGATGCCTTTAGGTAGCTTGGAATTTCTGACACCAGTATTGGCAAAAACAAACAGAGTGTTGAAAAAGGAATTGAAAAAAAATTTGAAAAAGGAACAAAAAAGTTTTTTGAAAAAATTTCATTTTTTGTACAAGCTTTTATTGTGTGGCCAAAGTACATATCAAGACAAATGAAATAAGCCCAAACTCGATTGTTGTAAGTCGTTTTATAACTGAGTTCCATCGAATATCTCCCGGCTCCATCATCAGAACTGCTCATTGCTTCATAATATTGTATTGTGATCCGACATACACAAGTATACAAAATTTCAGCTAAATCGGTTGAGGATAACTGGTTGAAAATTGAGTTCAAAGATTCCACCCGAACAAGTATAAAATAAAAGCTTGTAAAATAGGCTTTATTCTAGACATGATTCAGATTTACGCTAATTCCTTCGATCGGCTTTTAGTTGGTACATTCTACGGTTTTTTCCCCCAATCTATTAGAAGCTAGTTTTAAAATGTATCACTAGATGGCGTTGAATAAAATTAAAACGCGCAATGGTTTGTTTTGGCTATTATCGTAAATGATGCACTGACGTGATTCTTCCCACGTTTAAGATTTTAAATTATAGTTAGAATTTTTGAAATCCTCTACTATTGTTATGTGTGGAGGTTTATTTATTTTGTAGAGTTACCTGTTACCCGCGGCTTCGCCCGCGATCATAATGTGTTATTTAGAAGTAGGTTATACCTATTGTGCGATGGTCAGTTTATGTCCACTGATGCACGTAGACCTTCCTTATAAGCATTTTCGGTCAGTCGTGTTTAATTATCTCTCGCCCGCCCGATTGCTACACAAGTAATTGAAGACGGAATCCTTCATAGGTACCAAATTAGAAAGTCGAAAACGCCATCTAGCGGCACCTCCGTGATCATCACGTTCCGATAAAATGAATTAAGCTTAATTCTGATTTCGTGATATCTTCTGAACTACTCATTTGATCGCCATACTGCAAAAATACATTTTCAATGTATAACCAATTTAACTAACATGTTTAAAAGGATGAGTATTAATGCTGTGTAGGCAAAAATATTCTTTATACCATTCCTCCTCTAAAAAGTTTATTTTATTCACTGAAAACAGTGAATAAAAAGGACTTTTAATCACTATTCGAATGAATTCAAACACCAAAAGTGTTTGAATTCAGAACAATTATTTTTAATTTTAGAAAATGTTACCTTCCTTTTTCTTCATTAAATTTCTATTTTCGCTTAAATCTGTATTTTCTTGTAGTCATGGTATAAAGTATAGTATGCAACTCTTGAATAAAACGGATTTATATCGGGGGCCGTGAATCACTCGCGTCGCTCGAGATTCTAACACTTGAATCAAATCATTAGAATCCTTCACTTGTTCGTGATTCATCTATGGCCCTCGATTTAAATCCCTCTTTTATTCACTAATTGCATAATATACTATTTATACACTGGATTCCTGTTCAAATACCTTAATGCTGGCTATTCACACACACACACAAAAAACCTTACCTATCACCTAGTTACCTAGCATGAAAGTGGGGTCCTTCTCCATAAATATCACTGGTTTGCTAATCAGTCTTTCTACACTGGATAGCTGTTCAAATACCCTAGAGCTGGCCATTCATACAAACACTATAAAAATTACCTAGCGGAAAGCGGGGTCCTTCTGCATAAATATCGGTAGCTTGTCAATCAGTCTTTCTACACTAGATTCCTTTCAAATACCCTATTGCGGGAAATTCACACACACACACACACAAAAAAATACCTAGTTGTAAACCAGGGTCCTTCTCTATAAATACGAGTAGCTTGTCAATTAAACTTTTTACATTGGATAAGTGATCAAATACGTTAGAGCTGGCCATTAACACAAATACTAAAAAAAAATTACCTAGCAGGAAAGCGGGGTCCTTCTCCATAAATATCAGTAGGTTGTCAATGAGTCTTTTTACACTGGATAGCTGTTCAAATACCCTATTGCTGGCTATACATATACACACACAAAAAAAAGAGTGTGTGTTATGTACACGCGTTAGAAGTTATACTTCCATGGCGTGAACATAGATACAGTACAGCCAGATTGTGGACTTCTTTTTCTTATCATGTGTGTTAGTGACTTACACTAGTGTCAGAGTTTTTAAATCGCCTTAAAGGCCTCTGACATGGTTTTTAAGTAACGACCAATGTCAAAGACAGTGACCGGGACCGACGGCTTAACGTGCCCTCCGAAGCACGACGTAGATCGTGGGCTAACTTCATACTGTTGCTTTTTCCTGTCGGTGTGACTAATTATTTTAAATAAGTGTGTAATTACTCGCATCATTTTTACCAATCGCGCCAAAAGTATAACTTCAAAAATTACCTAGCAGGAAAGCGGGGTCCTTCTCCATAAATATCAGCAGGTTGTCAATCAGTCTTTCCGCCCCGGACAGCAGCCGCCGTAGGTCGTAGTTCCTGCGTTGTTCAAATATCCTATTCAGCTGGGTGAGCGTCAGAACTGACACTATTTGGTTGAAGGCGTATCTGAAATCAGTCAATTCAGAAATTATACACGATTGTTTATTTATTTATTGGATTATAGACGAGCAGCTAAGGTAAATGAACTTTCCGGGGTCCAGTGGCGCCCCCATTTGAAATAAATAATTCGAAAGGAAACGGTGATATGATACATAGGATTTCAATGCGGTTTTTTTTACGTGAAAGCAAGTTCCATCCATCTTATCTTCCATGCTGGTCTGGGAGAAAAGAAAAAACGTAGAATGTACCAGCTGCTTCTTTTCCCGCGCAGATCGTAAGAGCCGATCGAGGGAATGGGCGATATTTGAATCATGATAATAGGCGATGCGGCTAGCAACCCATCACTATTTTTATTCCTTTTCCATCTTAACGCCCACCACCACGCTAAGCGTGGCCTTTGGCCCTAACGGCCCTGGGCTCTGTCTACCCCGTCAGGGATATAGACGTGAAAATGTATCTGTATCTGTAAGCAAGTTCCCTTATCAAACATTGCTAAGAACCACCGCAAGGCAATTTGGTTAGGTATTTAATTAAATGTAAACAATCTTGACTTGTCTTTTTATTGAAATATACACTTTATAAATCAATAATTTTTTAACCTTTCCAAGGTTACAAATTATAAATTACATAATTACTTTGTAATTTGCAAAGTTATTGATTTACAAACTGTATATTTCAAAAAAAAGACATGTCAAGATTGTTTACATTTATTTAAATACCTAACCAAATGGAGTATAACGCTTGAAAGTCAGGGCTTTCTCTAGCGAATAATAGGTGGCGCTACGGATCGTCGAGTTTTTTTTTGGAAATAACCTTGTAATAAAGCAAATTTCGATGACATCATTTTAACAGGCGATGCGGCTAGCAACCCATCACTGTATTGATTGCTTTTCCATCTTCTCGCCCACCATGACGCTAAAAGTGGCTTTTGGGTCTTGCGGCCCTGGCCTCTGCATAGAACCGCAAGACCCAAAATGCTCTGTCTGCCCCATTAGGGATAAAGACGTGATAGTATGTATGTATGTATAATTTTAGACTCGTCTTGATGATACAGCATAATAATCAGCACATTAACATGCCTACCCATCACCATAAAAAAAATATTTCTCTTCCTTGTCACTAGATGGCGCTTTATAGTAATAATTAATATTTTTTTTATTCTTGTTATTTAAATAAAGTAGTACTCTAATTAATTAAATATGACTTATGTGAAATGCAATAAATATTTTTAAAGCATATTCCACACTTCCTTTGTCACTTTTTTGCTAGTCGTGTGTGCTGCCATCTCTGTGTGCACACCCGCATCTCCAGTTTTGCCTACTTACGAGCTTAATTATATTATCTTTGATATAATCAAGGAAAATTTCTATGACTTGTAACTTTAGACCTCAAATACATGTATGATACTAAGTGAATCATAAGAAAAACATTTTTGTTTTTTCAGCTATGTAAAATGGTACTATAGGCAGGTTAAGTGCTTGCCGGTCAATGCTTGCTTCGGATTTTGGACTCGCGCACGAAGGGTTCCGAAACATTATCTATAAAAATCACTTTTGTATGGGAGCCCCACTTAAATATTTATTTTATTCTGTTTTTAGTATTTGTTATTAAAGCAGCATCAGAAATACATCATTTGTGAAAATTTCAACTGTCTAGTTATCACGGTTCATGAGAGACAGATGAACATAGGGTCCAATTTTTACCCTTTGGGTACCACCCTAAAAAATACCCTGAGTCCTGTTACTTAATATGAGGGCCTCTTGTGGGTTCCTTTTCCATAAGGTACTTACGTCAACTGTAACACTAGTTGTGTCTCGCTCTCATTAGACTTGGATACGGCGACCAGAATTAACGGTCCTTTGACAAGGAACACAGCTTTACAGTCTTTAGTTGTCAACGACCTCAAAATATCTTGGTTCTGCTCTTCCACTACGCTGACCAGGGCTTGGATCACTCCGCATAGACCAGCTAGTTTGTCTTCGTTGCCATATCTGCAAATGAGATGGATCTTATTCTTTAATTTCACCTTTATCATCATGCCAGGCTGTCAGGCTGTGGGAGGTTTTAACACAGGTTTGGGACACTACATCCCATGGCAGCGTCCCAAACTATGTCCCAAAGCTGCGTTGGGATACTTGGGACGTTTTGCCCCAAACTTGGGATGTTGAGTCCCAAAGTGGGGATGTTGTGTCCCAAAGGTGGAATGTTGTGTCCCCAAGTTGGGATGTTGTGTCCCAAAGTTGGGATGTTGTGTCCCCGAGTTGGGCCGTAGTATCCCAAAGTTGATCCCCTTTCCTATCTATCACACTTATTTTGTTAAAGCGAAAGTTTGTGAGTATGTGTGGGTAAGTTTGAAGTTTAATGTTTGTTAATTCTTTACACGCAATCAGTTGGACCATTTTGATAAAATTTGGTATGTAGGAAGCTGACCCCCTGGATAAACACTTCAGGTGTGGGGCACATCTAGTAGAGTAATAATTTACCTAGAATAGATAGGTTTTCCAGCTGAGCTCAATATGAACACATGTTTCTCTTTGTTAACCAGCTCCGGTGACTGGAGGTATTCATCTCTCTCATCATCTGACTCGTCTCCATTCTGCTCTGTCAGGTTCGAAGCACTGGCTGATGCTGACATCGTGTCCTGGAATATTCGGCAAAGGTTGGTTAAATAAGGGAGTGATGCCACGGTAAACTTTTGACAGTCAACTGTTTTAATTCTTTTGTCTATATTTTTATTTATTTATTGTAAAAACAGGTAACAATCGAATAAAGGATCAGTATTTATGCGTAAAATTATCGTTCTAAATTATAATTCAAAAGATGTGTGCCTAAAAGCATAATTACATTATGACTTTATAATACTAAGTAATATTTTCATGTTGTTATTAATATTTGTTTGATTTTCGTGTGTGGAACACAAAATACTGGTGTAAAAAATTTTCAAGCTGCCTCATTCTTGAAGCTTTAAGTCATCAACCTCCGTGGCGTAGTGGTCATTATGCTAGTCTGCCACCCAGAGGCCCCGGGTTCAATCCCCGGTCAGGGCAAGTTGGAAAATGGCCTTTTTCAAATTGTCCTGGATTTTGGATGTTTATCTATATATGTATTTGTTATCAAATATAGTATTGTTGAGTAAGTATCCCATAACACAAGTCTCGAAATTACTTTGGGGCTAGCTCAATCAGTGTAATTTGTCCTTATATATTTATTTATTTATTTATCAAGATCTGTAAGATAAAATAAGATGCCTGTATATGACAGCTGGAACAAATGGCTTAACATGCCTTCTAAAATATTGTACTATATTACAATTGAGTCTCTGTACTATATATGTACAGTTGGAAAAATGTATACTATGCAAAAATACTATATTTTAGCCGAAAAAGAGAAAAGGCAAATATTTTTGTTGGAATAATGCATACACACCGTATACATATTTTTAATAAATTTTTCAGTTTTCATAATATATTAAATTAACAAAACAAATTAAAAAAAACGAACAATGTTTTTTTTGACTAAATTTTAAATAAATACATACTTACAATTTTATCAAAAATGCCATCTCATAAAAAATAGGTACTATAGGTACTACTTTTTTTGAAATATACTAGGTACATATATTTGTATCCAAATATGTTGGCAATCTTATGTTAACCACACCTGGGGGCATTTAGCTTGCGAATGTACTATACTCCATTTGGTTAGGTATTTAAATAAATGATAACAATCTTGACATGTCTTTTTATTGAAATATACACTTTATAAATCAATACCTTTGCAAATTACAAAGTTATCATGTAATTTATAATTTATAACATAGTTACTTTGTAATTAGCAAAATTATTGATTTATAAAGTGTATATTTCAATAAAAAGACATGTCAAGATTGTTTACATTTATTATTTAACCAAATGGAGTGTAGTAATGCATTCTTTCACTGGGCCTCCAAGAGCATAGACATAAAAATAAAATATTGGAATGAATCATCATGAAATTTTGCAGGTAAGTGAATTGTAACACAACAATCAATCTCAAATAAGTCATATCATGATACTAGTGATTAGACATGGGTAATCTCGACTCCGAGGTGAATTTTCAGCTTACTTAATATTAATCCTTATTCGGTACTGACTCATCTTTTTGATGCCTACTCCCTTATCGACTCCGACTCCATGATCTGGTGGCACATGATAAATAGCCGAAGCCCAGTGATATGGAATTGTAGTGAGGTGAAAAGGAGAGAGAAGATAATGTTTATAAGAACAAAATAAAGATATAAGACAGAATTACGCCGAATTAGTCAAAATAAACAAAACCATCTCAAGGACACTGCCATGTGCAGTGAATAAAACCAAACCTGCACATCACTTCCTCAGAAACAGAGTAGAGTTAAAACCAGTCAAGTAACAGCACAATTTTACCGCTAAGCAAAATCAACAAAAACCACTCACATTCTTGCCTTGCAAATCATCGCTAGATTTCGTACTCTTCAATTGACTTTCCTTAGAACTTTCACCAATTTCACTCTGGATTTCACTGATGGTACTGCTTTTGGTGGTTAATGAGTTGTTTCTTTCAAGGAGGCTAGTGCTGATCTCCGATGCGAACTCCTCAAAAGAATCTGTGGGATTCAACACACTTTCAGGACACGCCCCCGGTCCCAGATCATCTGGAGTGTTCACTTTTACATTGTTAGGTTCTGGGACACTGTCTTTAGAAGTAGAAGCCATAATGACGGATATTATAGAAATAAATAAATATTTTTAGAGAGATAATGCTTTACTTCCTCATCAACATCAAATCTTTAGTTTTGGTGAATCTGTCACAAAGACTGTTAATATGTCATTGTCAATGTGATGTTGACGTTGTGTTGACGTTTACAGTTTTCTTTTTTTCTGTAGGTTGGCTAAATCTACTGTTTAAAATAAAATTATAGAGCCTACTGTCTACTAGACTGTGCGTATTAATATTTTTTTACCGCTTGCTAAAAAGAGAAGGTACTCAATCCGTCGAATGGTCCAATGGAATAAATATTGAACTGAATATAAAAACTAAATTAAAAATCTTAATGTCGTTCATGTGGCATGACTGGCTGCATTCCCGCGGTAAATAGCTACTGCAATCCTCTGCGCGAGATATGAGCCAGCCCTCTTGTCACCAACGGCGTCGACAAGCCGAGGGGTTACCTATTTTTAGGTAACCCCTCGGCCTACCTACCTATTTTTAGGTTTCCGTAGCCAAATGGCAAAAAACGGAACCCTTATGGATTCGTCATGTCTGTCTGCCTGTCTGTCTGTCCGTCCGTAAGTCACAGCCAATTTTTTCTAAAACTATAAGAACTATACTCTTAAAACTTGGTAAGTAGATGTATTCTGTGAATCGCATTAAGATTTTATACAAAAAAAGAAAAAAAAACATAAATTTCGGGGGTTCCCCATACTTAGAAGTTCTAAGTATGGGGAACCCCCGAAATTTATAAAATAAGTTTTTGAGTTTTAGTTCTAAGTTAGAACTAAAACTCAAAAACTTATTTTTCATTAAACCCACACGTGTGGGTTATTTAGGGATAGGTCTTCAAAAATGATATTGAGGTTGCTTATATCACTTTTTTCTAAACTGAATAGTTTGAGCGAGAGACACTTCCAAAGTGGATAAATGTGTCCCCTCCCCCCTTGGTTTGAACGAAATCTCAATCAACTTAAATATAAAAATAAAATAAAACATACTTACTACAAGACTTTCATCTGGGGGCACGGCAGTGCCCCCACCAAGTCGAGCAAAAAAGCGTCACGGCCGTACCATCCTTTTCTCGAAGCAATTCAGACCATTTTCGACCCCCTGTAACTTCATTGTGGATAAAACTAGAAGACTGAAATTTTCAGTAACCATGCAGGCATTGTAAAGACACGTATATTTCAAATTTCATTCAATTTGAACCAGTATTTTAAGAATTATAACGGGTCAAATTTCTTAATTTTGTCACTCACTGACTCACCGATCATCAAAATTCTAAGGCACTTATAGCAGACCTAGAAGCTTCAAATTTGGAATATAAGTAGTGTTTGGTGTATGAATCAAGGAAAAACTAAAAAATCTAGAAAAGACCGCAAAGAAAATTAAGCCCATACAGCCAAGTCTTCAGTTAAATTTTTCAATATTGGCTTTATTCGTAACGATGTTTTACGGCAGTTATTATTATTGCGTGCGAAGCCGCGGGTTTAATCTAGTCCCATATAAATATAGGCGCATGGTAGTGCCCCTGCCAAATCGAGCAAAATATGGGTATTCCCGTCATGAACGAACGAACATGTTTACGAACTTTGTCCGGTTAAAACTAAATTTGAAATTATTAATAGAGCTTATGTTCATCGCGAACAGTTTCCCATATGTATAGCCTATGCTATAACTATACATAAAAGTCAAGGACTAAGTCTACATAATGCACTGATGGATATCGGTTCTACAGTATTCACATCCGGTCAAGCTTTCGTGGCACTTTCGAGAGTTACAAGTCTGGGCGGTTTACATCTAATTAATGTTGACTTTGGAAGTGTTAAAGCGCAGGAATCCTCAATTTGTGAATACAACAGACTAAGAAGCATTTACCGTCCAGATTTGTCAAAAATTGTAACATCAAAGCCTCCCAGAAAAACGCATAGAGACAGGGAGTGGGCTCTTAGAAAAACTGTAGCTGAAGCTCAAGAAGTAGTACCGGAAAAGAGAAAACGGAAGGCTACCTACAAAAATAAGAAAAGTTCATAAGTCAGAGAGAGGGCTTTAAGAAAATTCGTTGCTGGTAGATATACATATATACAATAAGTAGAAGGTACCGAAAAGGAAAAAAGTAGAACTAGGAGTTCCCGTTCCCGTTCCCGTTCCCGTTCCCGTTCCCGTTCCCTTTCCCGTTCCCGTTCCCGTTCCCGTTCCCGTTCCCGTTCCCGTTCCCGTTCCCGTTCCCGTTCCCGTTCCCGTTCCCGTTCCCGTTCCCGTTCCCGTTCCCGTTCCCGTTCCCGTTCCCGTTCCCGTTCCCGTTCCCGTTCCCGTTCCCGGTCCCGTTACCGTTCCCGTTCCCGTTCCCGTTCCCGTTCCCGTTCCCGTTCCCGTTCCCGTTCCCGTTCCCGTTCCCGTTCCCGTTCCCGTTCCCGTTCCCGTTCCCGTTTCCTTTCCCTTTCCCTTTCCCTTTCCCGTTCCCGTTCCCGTTCCCGTTCTCATTCCCGTTCCCGTTCCCGTTCCCGTTTTCGATTCCGTTCCCTTTTCCGTCATATGCTACAGCGAGAGAGAGCGAAGACGAAAAGTTTTAGCGTGGCCTAGATAGTGACCTCATTTCATCCCTCAACAATACATTTTGAAAAATCCTGGAACACTTAATTACTCTTTTACCCCCAGGAGTACTCCTGCGAAGTTTCGAATAAAATGTTGTAACTAATCTTGTTTCTCCATAGAAAATTTGGACCCCTGTTTCAATTCCTTAGGGGGTAAGTTTAAAAAAATATCATACTAAACCTCTACATCTTATAAGGAACCCATCTGCCAAATTTGGAGTCTCTAAACCCAGCGGTTTCTCCTGTGCGTTGATTCGTCAGTCAATCACTTTAGCCTTTTATTATATATGTCGGCGAGTTCAATATAATCTCATTTATTATTGTTTTCGATGTGCAAACAGAAAGTTGTTTACTACAAAACATAACTGCTACATTTTCTAATGTTTCAACAAGTATAAAAGCGGTCGCCCTAGCGACGAGCGGCTCAGTCTTGTGCGGACCACCGTACTGTGAACATCTCCTTTGTGTAGTGTGCTGTGGGCTTGGAAATAACTTCTTTAATTGTGATTGTTGTAATAGATGAGGATTTGGTAAACCGATTTATTACAATGATAGTTGTTTTAGCTAGACGATAAGCCCAGGTGGACACAGATTCAATAACTGTGTGGGCCAGGGGTATTCAGACACATATGGTTGGAATCCATGATACAGCGCGAGGCGGAGCGCTGTATTTATCGTCACACTTTTAGTGAGTTCGGCGTAGGTCATCTCCTGCTCCTTCATATATATATATATATAGAAGATTATTGGTGCAGTTTTGAAATCATTATATAACAAAATAATAATTTATTGGGAAAATTTAAGCGACTTTAATAAGGGTATACCTTTTGTTTAAATACGACCATGATAATGTTCGACCGGTTTCTGTCGATCAATGAAAGATATACAGGGCCGGCTGTGGCGCCCTTTTTATACCCGCGCCCTGGGCGGTAGCTAATGACAGAAGTAGGTTCCTACCTAACCTACCTCGTTTTCTGTGTACTAAGTACCTAGTTACTAGTGTTATATTTTATTATTTAGCTATGATACATAAATAAGTACATATTTTTAAACATAAAAAGAACGAGCACCAATTTATAACAGGCTAATCAGCTAGGGCTCCGTCGCCTCGTAAGTAAACGTACTTATTTGTAACAATTTCATCATAATAGCTACGTGAGGCGAGTACGAAGTGAATTCCCCAAAATATATCTTTTGGCGGGAAGCGTATAATTTATTCTTTCGAATGAAGAATTGCTATTCATGAATATGAATCTCGTTGTTTAAACGAGCCTACATTTTTATTAAAAGGGACCCCACAAATTTCCTTTTTCATCAAAAAAGAGTATTTTTTGATTGAAAATTCATAGATTTTTATCGCCACGGCTCTCTGCTTATCCCTTAAGATTTGTTATTTAAATAACATTTCTTCTTTCTTATTGGTTGGAAAATGGAGGAAATATTTTTCAAATCGCTGTATGTAAATGGTAGCTATGGATTTTACCGTCTGTCGAAACTATTTAATAGGTAGAATTTATCTTGGGTACAGTAATTGGACCTTAGGTCAGACGTGCTTTGCAACATGATGCACCTGACCTGATCTTGAAGTAAGGAGGTAAGTGAGTAAACTATTTATATAATATGTAGTTGTATGGTCGTTGTCCTCATAGTCCATAGATAAAAGTAATATGATTTTGTGTTACGCTGCCGACATAACTAGTGGCTCTATGACCTGTAGACCTCGAGCACGCGAAACACCCCGACCCGTTGATTTGGATAAAAAAGTGATCCAGACAAAAAGTTGCGTCAAGGGTTTCATGATAGTTTTAAAGTTTTCAACCCAGATTCTTAAGCCATTTTAAAAAGTTTCGAAAAACTGAATGACAAAAAAAATTATACAGGTAATTTTTGAACCTTTTTCCAAATTTTACTAAAATCGGTTGAGAAATCCGACCTGGGGGTTACTCCATAAAATTATATGTTAGCCGTACGATAGTGACGTTCTATTTATATGTCAAGCCAAATTATACTTTATCATCTTACGTTAGTGCTTAATGTAAGTATCTCCCTGGGTAAGAATCTCCCCTGGGCTGTTTGAAAATCTTTAAACAGACTCCGATCTGGCACAGGGACATGCCGAGAGAGCAGAGCCAGGTTGAGTTACTCTGGCGACAGTTTGTGTGACTGTGGGGTCACTTAATCCATGGACCATCTTTTGTCATGTCCCAACTGTCCGACTCCTTGCACTAAGGCAGATCTGAATGTGGCCAATGACAGGGCGGTCGCCGTGGCTGGGTTATGGTCTAATAACATTTTAAACTATTTCGACTCGATAAGAAGAAGAAGTGCTTATATTAATGTTTCTTGACACTGAAACGCGGATACGTAGTAACGTCCGTCTTGCACACCGCTTTTGGTGTAACCCCCCTGTAGGCAGACTGACTGACAGCCGGACAAAAGCAATCAAAGGACCTATACCAACCTTTGATTGTATAGTAAGTTAAGGGTTTAGGAGTAGGAATAAAGAAGAGATATTACTAGACACTGGCAAAATAAGCTTCAACGAAGTTTGACCGCCATAATCAAGAAAAGAAAAAAAAAGCATTTTTGACCAATCTCGAAACTGGCACTGTCAATACGCTATTTTCCAACAAGTCAAATCAGATACTTTTTTCTAAACGTCAAAACAAAGAGTTTCTATGGGATTTTGTATGAAATACAGGCAGGTGACGTCACAGTTATTTGGAGTCAAATAGCGCTCTTATTATTTTTCTGCAATAATAAATTTAAAATCACGTTGTAATAGATATTTTCTAAGACGAGTGACATTATTTTGCGACGTTTTATTTTGTTACAAGTTCAAAATAATTTATTTTTGGCTTAGGAAAATACCCAATTATGTCCTTTCACTGTTATTATGGTCATCCTATTCAAATTCCCAAGTTCAGTGAACTGAATGTTACAACTCATGAATATCTTTAGGATTTATGCTGCACACGGCTGCAACTGTAACCACACTCTATCCTTACAATTTTAGTGCTCACGTACCACGTGCTCCCATGAGACTACAGCATAATAATGACGCAGAAGCGGCCATAGGCTGCGGACTTCGCTATACACAGGTATTGTGAATTGCATAGCATCCTTACTATAGAGAATTCCTATTATATTCTGTCGTGTCGAGAACCTTAACGAGCTAATGACAGAAGGATCACCGTGACTGCATACGAGTACTGGTAGAAAAAAAAGACGTGTGGCACTCGGGGACTGCCGCGGTAAAGCTATTGGAAACAAGGAAGGTCAGCAACGTCGCAAACGGACGACGGAGACGAAGCGGCAACCTACATGGTAGGCGGAGTGGGGAGCGTGAGGTTTTTTCGTTACGGAATTTCTGGATTCGGTCCCCGCGCTCAAGGCCCGCGATAGAAGCTATGCAATAGCTTAATAATCCGCTATTTTCCAACAAGTCAAATCAGATACTTTTTTCTAAACGTCAAAACAAACAAAACAAAAAAAAACAGATTTTGTATGAAATACAGGCAGATGACGTCATAGTTTTTTGGAGTCAAATAGCGCTTTTATTATAAGTTTTTCTGCATTAATAAATTTAAAATTACGTTAAAATGGTTATGTTCAAAGACAAGTGACCGTATTTCTTGATTTAAAGAAGGCCTTTGATACCGTTTCTATTCCCACTTTAGTACGCAAGTTAGAAGAGAATGGAATTCGAGGTATTGCACTTGATCTTTTAAAAAGTTATTTATCAGGTCGTAGACAAAGAGTGAAGGTTGGCAACTTTATTAGTGACGATATGGATATGTGTTATGGCGTTCCCCAGGGAAGTATATTGGGACCCACATTATTCCTCATATATATAAACGGACTTACCAATCTAGATCTTGACGGTGGTCACATAGTTTCTTATGCCGATGACACTGCTTTGGTATTTACTGATAATAGTTGGGACTCTGTATTTAAACTAGCAGAAACCGGGCTGTCCAAAGTGTCTCGCTGGTTACAATCGTTTCTGCTTACTCTCAACATTTCAAAATCAAATTACATATGTTTCGCTAAAACTAAAAGATCTAATCCTAAACCTAACTTACATCTTAAAATACACCAATGTAATGATAATATATTAGATTGTAACTGCCCTAAAATAGAAAAAGTCTCGCAAACTAAATATCTAGGAGTTATTATCGATCAGCGGCTATCCTGGCATCCTCAAATTGAATTTATTAATAATAGAATTAGAAAACTTATTTGGATTTTTAAAATATTGAGACACATAGCAAACAAAAACCTCATTAATAAAATTTATTGTGCCTTAGCTCAGTCAGTTATTGGATATTGTATTACTATATGGGGTGGAGCAAACAAAACTAAGTTCTTAGAGATAGAAAGAGGCCAGCGTTCTCTACTTAAAGTAATGCATTTTAAACCTTTTAGATTTCCAACACATGAACTGTACTCACAGTGTCAGCTATTATCCGTAAGAAGGCTTTATGTGCTACACGTTGTTTTAAAAAAACACAAAACCCTACCTTATAAAAGCATTATTAATACAAAAAGAAGGAAAGATAAAATGGCTCATTATTCTCGTAAAAAATCTAAATTTGCAAAGCGTCAGTATGAAGCACAATCTACTAATCTATATAACGAAATTAATGAAAATCTGGACATTTATCCTTTGCGGTTAAGAGACGTTAAAGAAAAGGTATCCACGTGGTTAAAAGATCTAAGCTACTATGACACAGAAACACTTATAAATTAATTAATGTTATAGTGTTACAAATTAAGTAAAACTGTTTTAATTATTGTTTAAGTGAAACTATTATATAACTATATATTGTATAACTATTTTCAAATGTGTTTTTAGTTTAATGTAAGATAAGAAAGAGCAGGTCTGTCTGGCACAAGCATTATTTGCTTAATAGGCAGTCCTCACAATTATGTTTGTAAACACAACTTTTTGTTAACGAAATAAAACTTTTTTTTTTTTTTTTTTTTTTTTAAGTGACATTATTTTCCGATGTTTTATTTTGTTATCAGTACAAAATAATTTATTTTGGCTTAAGAAAATACCCAATTAAAATTGAAGCTGATGTATGTACCGCGACTCAGCGTTAAATTTACGTGCCACTACTTGTAGGTATACTTAAAAAAATAAGTAGGTACATCTATGTATCTACTGTTTTTTTTATTACTGTCTGATCTTACTGTATCAGCCACGGATCTACCTGTAATTCGTTTCTGACAGTCCAAACCTGAAAATGGCGTTACATCCCGCAGGCCTGACCATATTTGATTTTGGCGCTATCTCCAAACATTCCAACCCGTACAGCCGTTTTTGTTTGGTTTACTAACAAATATCCCAACCCACGATCTTAAATTTTACTTAATTAATATGATTAATCAAATTATATATTCCTCAAACGGATATGGTGAAAGCACAACCCTTCCTTTAGGCAAGTCGGGTAAAAACAAACTAGGTATCAATTAACCTCGTAGCGAAAGCTATCAGCTGACAGGGCCACAAATTGCAAACAAAATGGAGTTTACCGGCAATAGAACTGATTTCTATGGGCTCTATGGCCAACAAATATAAATCAATCACAGCCTAGGGCTTCCCCATTCTTTTGTGGAATAGGGATGGCAGCAGTCGATATTACAGTGGCTAAAATATCGATGTCTACGATAAATAAAAAGCTTGCAAATCATTTTTTGGCCGTTATTTAATGTAGTCACTAAAATTAATATTATTTTGAATATATACATTTTTTATTAAGTAAATAGGTACTTTCCAAAATAATGCCTTTTTAATGCCCAGTGAATTTCTTTTTCTTTCGATGACTGGTTTTTCGCCGTCTTTAGGGTTCGGCACCCAAAGGGTAAAAATTGAGACCTTATTACAAAGACTCCGTGTGGCTGTCTGTCAGTCACTAGCCTGTATCTTATGAATCCTGATAGCTAGACAGTTAAACTTTTCTCAGATGATGTATTTTTGTTGCCGCTATAACAACAAATAGATACTAAAAACAGAACAAAATAGGTATTTAAGTAGGGTTCCCATACAACAAACATGATTTTATATAGATAGTGGGAAGGAACCCTTCGCACGCGAGTTCGATTATTTCTTTTTCATGTGTCTGTTGCTCAACATTTTGTTCGCTAGTAGGTAGACCTGTAAATTACATTGTGGCATCAATAAGTTAATTAAGTACTTATACTCTGTTAGGTTAGGTATTTAAACAAATGTAAACAATCTTGACTTGAAATATACACTTCATAAATCAATACCTTAGCAATTTACATAGTAATTATGTAATTTATAATTTATAATATAATTACTTTGTAATTTGAAAGAAATTGCTAAGGTATTGATTTATATAAACTGTATATTTCAATAAAAGTCATGTTAAGATTATTTACATTTATTTAAATGCCTAACCAAACAATATAAGTATCTGTAATTGTATGTAGAATTAGTATGTATATACCTATTTATACACACATATACTATTATATATGTAATGTAGTTCTATATTTAAAATTACATCTACCTTTTGCATTGAGTAAATGTCCTCTCAATTTATCGCAGGTTTACTGGAAGAGATCTCTACCTTTATGGGATAAGCCCGCCATTTTATATTTGCTCTTTAAAATTTTATGTACTTTATTTTTTTTTTTTTTGTACAATTAAGTTATTACAAACAAACCAACAAATTTTATCGACAACACTCAACGCTAAAGTCCCCTTCACTAGCTGTAAAGAATCCATGAAAAATCCCGTCCAAAAAGTACCTTTCGGCATTTAATGACCGTGGACCCTTTTCATAAAATTGGCTTTTATGTTTAGTATAAAACCGCGAAAATTGGTTTTTGGCGTAGACATCGTATAAGGAATTGGCAATCTCGACGGCTTTCCCTCTTTGTATAAGTAGAGGTGATTTATGGAAGTATACTAATGAAACGTGCTGTAGCAAAATACACGCTGATCAAGCTTAATATAAATGTCGCCTTTAGTATACTTTGTTTAAAAAGATTACTAATATTCCTCTAGGAGTTTGTTCATCTAAGAGAAAAGTTCTTCTAAGAAAAAGAAAAAAAAGTATATGACCCTTGTGTTTACCCATCCAAATGCGGCCACGCCCGGTGTCACTTAACCTGCTAAAGTGTTGGTTATACGATAACCCACTAGCTACCGAGACTAGTATGAATAGTATGACGTATGTGTCAGATTTTGATGCATTTTTTAAAGCTGACTTGATTGAAATTGTTCTTAGTTATATTTAATGAAAATCGGTTCAGCGGTTTAAAAGGGGGCGAAGCGGGTTTTTTTTATTTGCCTTGCAAAATAATAAACTTTTTAGTGATAAACCCAAAAGTTATGATAAATTACTTGTAGAACTGACAATTTTATATTGATATCAAAACATATTATTAACCTAGACAATAATTTCAATCTGACTAAAGCCAAACTTTCCTTTTGTAGCTAGTAAAACAATACATTTCTCCGATTGCAAAAAAGTTGCCCAAGTAGCCAAATAAGTGTCTTGGTGGAGTGGCGACTCAGCAGTTACAAAATATCTCCCCTTCAATCTTTTATCTCGAAATGGTGACACAGACAGTTTTGACGAAAACTTATAGCGATATGGATTTTAGTTTTACAAAATATATTAAAACTATTTTGGGGGAAAATACTAACCGCTTTTTAAAAACTCAAATCATCAACATCATCATCAGGTCTTTTTGTCTCTGCAGGAGCATAAACCAGAGCCATACTTGGCCAGAGCAGCCAGAGGACTTGGCCTACACCCTCCTCGCTGGCCAGACGGGTTGGTCTCATTAATGTTTTTAAGCTTTGTTTAGCTTGTATTTCCTAAGTCGCCTTCTACAACATCCACGGGAGGACTTGGAGTGGCCCTATTCTACCTCATTATATATATAGCTATACTCATTTCTAAAAACAAGCGTCTGTGAGATTTGTATGAAATACTACGTCGTGACGTCATAGTTGGTATAGCGCTCTACCTGTCGAATGTCCCAGCCCTAGCTGAGGCTCTAAGTGACATACTAATGCCATACCAGTTAGAAATTGGGACATTTAATGGGTACATAATTTTTTCTGTATTTATAACCTAGAATCAGTTCAAAATGGTTATGAACAAGTAACATTTTTACTTTTATACCCTAGAAGAAAAATAATTCATTTTTCAAACCCGGAACCCGTAATGATAAGATCATTTTAATTCCTGCAAGAATTGGCTGCCTACTTATTTGGTATCCACCGTTATTATAAGTGCTGAGCCTGTTGAATACACATAAATCCAACGGAAACGACACGACTTTTTAAAACTTTTTGTTGTTTCAAAGCGAACAAATAATTTTAAAAAATTGGATCAAGCGAAGTTTTCTATTTAAGTAACTAGGTGTCGGGTGACCAAAGGGCTGGCAATTATTTCGCCCAACGAATAAGCATTGCCATCCAACGTGGCAATGCTGCCAGCCTTTTGGGCACTCTACCGCAGGGCAATGATCTGGAAGACGTTTTCTATTTGTAAGGTTTTTCTTTTTTATTATTATTATTTGTTTAGTTCAATTTAGAGTATAATTTAGATTTTAATTAAGTTTTTTAATTTAGTTGTTAATTGAAATTGTAATAAATAATTAGATTGTTTTAAACAAATATTTAACCCTTCGGTCCAATAAAAAAAAAAAAAAGTAAACTAGCTGAACCGGCCAACTTAGTTCCGCCCGTTCACTATCCGTTTCCGATCCAGTTCCCAATCCTGTTCTCATTCCCGCTTCCACTGCCGTTCCCGTTACCGTTCCCGTTTCCGTTCCCGCTCCCGTTCCCGTTCCCGCTCTATCGACCTCCAAGAGTTAAAAATTATTTAAGTACTTATATTAATATAAAAAAATAGGGGTTTGTGCTAGAAAGGTGAAAATTGCAGGTTGTATGTATTCTTATAATATTGAATTTAAAAAAAAACGTAATAAATGAATTTCGACTTTCCCATACGAATTGCCCGGGCTGCACACTTTCGTATAGAATTGCTATTTTTTTTTGTTTTACTGTTATTTTAATTCCTTTATACTATTGTGATCTAGTATAGGCCTTAGTTCGATTTATTACGAAAATGTCCCTTCCACGTTGTATATAAAAAATTTTGAAAATCGTATAAGCTGTATTAGTCACATGAAATTTTTATATATACATACATACATACTATCACGTCTTTATCCCTAATGGGGCAGACAGAGCATTTTGGGTCTTGCGGTTCTATGCAGAGCCCAGGGCCACAAGACCCAAAAGCCACTTTTAGCGTCATGCTGGGCGAGAAGATGGAAAAGCAATCAATACAGTGATGGGTTGCTAGCCGCATCGCCTGTTAACATGATTTGCATTTTTGCCCATTCCCTCGATCGGCTTTTACGATCTGCGTGGGAAGAGAAGCAGCTGGTACATTCTAAGTTTTTTTATTTCTCCCAGACCAGCATGGAAGTTTTATATGTATATAGTAATATTGAAATAGAGTTTACAACTTAAGAGTCCCCTTACCCTAGACCAAAATACAATTTTCCATACAAACGTAGTCTACATTTTATTTCGAAACGGCATGCCCTATTTTGGCAAAACTTTGTAATTTCAAAGATATTGCAATTATCTAGGGTAATGACTGGTTTCCGACGGTAGAAATATGAACTTGAAATGGAATATAGTGTGTTATATCATTTTTGACCATCAGTATGGAAAACTTTTAAATCATTATATTTCCTTTCCAGTTCATAATTTTAATGTAGGAACCCAGTTATTACCCTAGATAATTGTAATTTCTTTTAAATTACCAATTTTTACCGAAATCTGACATGTGGTTTCAAAATATAACGTAGACTACGTTTGTATGGAGAAGTCTAGGGTAAGGGGATTCTTAAATGCTATGCAATCGCCTTCTTTACGTAGTACACATAATTTAGGACAATTAACTTTCCTGAACGACACGACAGATGTGCGGAGTCTTTAAAAGTTACTCAGAGTCACGTTGGATGCTCTTCAAAGAATGGCGACGCTACCATGGTTTGGGGTACAGAATACAGATATTTAATCACGACTTTATTTCTAACTAGAGACAGCGCGCGGCTTCGCCCGCGTTACCACACGTGTGAAGTTGCGGGCGTGATGCAATATAGCCTATAGCCTTCCTCGATAAACGACCTATCTAATACCGAAATAATTTTCCAAATCGGACCAGTGGTTCCTGAGATTATCGCGTTCAAACAAACAAACAAACTCTTCAGCTTTATATATAACTACTATTATATATAACTAGAGGCAGCGCGCGGCTTCGCCCGCGTTAACTACTCGAGTGAAGTCGTGGGCGTGATGCAATATAGCCTATAGCCTTCCTCGATAAACGACCTATCTAATACCGAAATAATTTTTCAAATCGGACCAGTGGTTCCTGAGATTAGCGCGTTCAAACAAACAAACAAACAAATAAACTCTTCAGCTTTATATATAGGTATGGATAAGTAATAAGTAATGAGTAATGAGTAATGCGTAATGAGCAATGAGTAATGAGTAATGAGTAATGAGTAATGAGTAATGAGTAATGAGTAATGAGTAATGAGTAATGAGTACACAAGAGAACACAAGTCTTACTCAGTAAAGGAATTCAAAGAAATATCTACTCAATGTCGTTAGCGATATGGTTTAATTTAGCTCGCGTTAGAACTCGGTACCTTTTTGGCTTATATACCTAGAATTGCATTGCAAGCCAATTTTATTCTAATTACTCTAAACATACGATTTATGTCACTGAATTGACCACTCCGGAGTGGTCGCCGCGCGCATAGTAATAGTGTAGGAATATTTTCGATATCTAAACGGGAAGTTTAGTCTCCTGACACAAGCCTGCCAGAGCTGAGATCCGTAAGACTTATAGGTCACATAGCATATTTGAGGACGTGAAGGTGAAAAAGGGAATCATAGACAATAGAAATTGCTAACTGCATCGCCTGTGACGGATTCAGATTATCGCTCATTCCCTCGATCGGCTTTTACGATTTATGGGAGAAGAGAAGCATCCTAGCTGGCACCTATAAATTCTACTTCTTTCTTTTCTCATTCAAGATGGAGAACGGTTGAGTTTGTATTAAAACTCTCAAACGAATAAACGGACAGATATTTTTTTGAGTATATTATAGTAATATAATAATGCATTAAATTTTAAATTAGGTATCTCCCTTTTCTATCATAAATCATAGGGTATGATTTATGATAGAAAAGGGAGATAGGTACCTACCTAATTTAAAGTTTAAGGCATTATTATATTACTAGGTTTAAGGATTTTAATACGAGTTCCCTATCAAAGAATGATGTGGTTAGCATGCGTTAAGAGATGCCTATTCCAGCAGTGGAATATAGAAGCCTGCGATGAAAATGATGATAATATCAAAACATTGTCATTCTCAAACCCATAGTAGTGACTCCACAATGGAATTCAGAACTCCAAAGTCGCGAACTTACAAATGCTTGTTTCATCGCTACACTTTTTATTCGGAATACCGTCCAAAACTTGCGGAGAGACAAATTTGTGTTACGTGACCCGTATTCTTTACAGAGCAGTGTAATGTCTTCAAAGGAGCTGATGAGAGCACGCTTTCTCGTGTTCTTTGCTATATTTGGTTCTAATATAGACGTGATTGTAAAGGTTTGTAGAGATTTAGGCTATTTTAACCGACTTCAAAAGGATGGGTAGTTCGGGAGCGAGTCGGTTTTTTAGTTTTGAACAATTTGTCTTGATAAAAAATTTAAACACTTGGTAGTTTTTGATGCATAAAAACAGTTTTGTCGGAAGATGTCAGACGTGTTTAATGTTTGTCAGTTGAATTTGATTTTAACGTTAGAATTTAGATACCTCCAAAATGCACTATCAAATCAATGACTGATTCCCTTCCTCGTTAGCAAAAAATAAGTATCAATATCTAAAATTGCTATTTACAGCTCATAAGTTCTGGACGAGAGACTATCACAGCTTTCCAGTCCACTGGCCTCGAGACACATTGCCTCTCCGGATAGCAAACATTATGAATGCAGCTAGCAGAACGGCACATTTAAATTGTTGCCAAGAAATAGGTTTTTAAGAACCCAATGGACTGTTAAAGTTGGACGTTTATCTATTTTGCAAGGAAATCTGAAATATTCTTGGGACTAATATGAAATGCTGAAGTTATTGTAGCATTTTCCCAATGGTTCGTGAACAAGATTACGTTTAAAACAACGAATACCCGAGTACGGGAGCCATTTGCAGATAACAATTCATTTGATACAGACTCGATGAAACAAAAAAGAAAAAATTTTTTGTACGTAACATTCTATATGTATTTTTTTATTTTGCAAAAAAATTGTAGACTGTGTCACCCGGACATTAATGATGAATCGATTGACATGTCATCTGTGAAAATTGGATAAGCGGTTCGGATGCTATGGTGAAACATACTTAGATATCCACATACTTACGTACATACAGAGACTGCTAAAATGACTTCCTTTTGGCTTTGACGTCATCTCATCATCTCATCTTGAGCTGTTTTTAGTTTCCACTGCAGAAGCACGACCCTCTCTGTGCTACTACAGCCATACTTGGCCAGAATAGCCATAGAATTTGCCCTACACTCTCCACGTTGGCCAGACGGGTTGGAGATGTCTCTTTGATTTAAGTTTTGTTTAACTTGAATTTCCTGAGTCGCCTTCTACAACATCCACATAAAGACTTGGTGTGGTCCTATTCTTCTCTGCCAAAAATAACACGGCTTTGCTGTAGTCGTGTAAAAATTAAGGTCAGGCTCTTAGGCTCTTGGAACAAAAGAGGGTTGAAGTCACACAGGCAATCGATCGTAAAACTTAGTAACATAATATTATTATAACTGTTTTATATAAATTGATGTTTTTATTTTTAGTAATAGTTTTAATTTATAGAATAGCTTTTAGTTAATATAATTTTCTTTAACAATAAACAGTACCCGGGCGACCGAGCTTTGCTCGGTTACATCTCAAACATTAACTAAATTTTTTTAAACTTGTCTAAAAACAATACAAAATAATTTTTTTACATAAACTTGAACATAAAAAAAAAACAAAAGTAAGTCACCGAGTGGGATTCGAACCCGTAACACTCTTTCTAGTGGTCCGCATCCTTAACCGCTGAGCCAAACGGATAGCGGCCGGCGCGACGAAATTAGCGAACATATTCTGCGTGGATAGAAAAACGCATGAAATCTCGAAAACACGCGTTTTCCCAAACATAAGACTAATCTAGATCGATTGTTTACCCCCGAAAACCCCCATATACCAATTTTCAGTCAGAGCCGTTTTCGAGATCACAGAAATTTTTATATAAATAAATAAATATACAAGAATTGCTCGTTTAAAGGTATAAGATATGTATGTAGGTGTACTTTTACAATAAAAAATATGCTTTTTATAACTGTTTCGGCTATTTTTTATCCACTTCGCAAGGTCTTTGGCATCCTTGGGTGACCATTGATATGCGTATTATTTTTGGAGAAGAAGAGAAAAGCGGGGAAGCACACCCGATTGATTTTGCTTTATTATCAAGGTGTCTTTTAATTAGTCTACAAAGCAAAATGCCTAACATGAATGCCTACAAGGCCAATAAATCATCACCAATCGAGCGTATTTTCCGTTGCATCCTCAGCAGTAATGCTTTAGAGCCCGGGGTCCGCTACCTAACCAGGGAGATTTGACGAGGATGCTGGTTTTTACACAGAGCGACTGCCGGCTGAACCTCCGACACCCAAAAGGCAAACCAGAACCTATCCTTGGGTAGTACAAGGCAAATAAAAATATAAATCGCCTAAAGAACAAAACGTCTATAAAGCAAAATACCTAATTTGTGTATTTCCTGTTATAGGTAATATTAAGTCGATCAAGGGAGTTTTGGATAGCATTCTAATAGACTGTTTCAGAGTTTACTAGCTAACTTCTGGGCGTGTGGGCTATTCACATTTCTAATTTTAAAAATATCTGCAGGCTAATATTGTCACAAACTCGTAGTCTCAAATTTTTTAAAATCAAAGCAGGCTTTTAAACAAACAAATAAGTAGATCAATGATTTAGGCGCCAGATCAAGAAGAATCAAAACAGAAGATTTTCCTGGAACAAACAACAAACGATCCTCGTGCATTAAACTTTTGTGTATTGGTCCTATTAACGTTATAGTTGTAAGATGGATACAAAAGAAATAACCAGCCAACTGCGAGTCGGACTCGCGCACAAAGGGTTCCGTACCATAATCTATAAAAAAACGACGTTTGTTATATGAAAGCCCATATAAATATTTATTTTACTTTGTTTTTAACCGATTTCTATAAAAGGAGAAGGTTATGAATTCCTTGGGATCTTTTTTTAATGTATGTTTCGTTATTACCGATTATTTGAAGACGTCGAGACCAATTTGGAATTTATTTTTGTTTGAAAGAGTAGGTTTTCATTTTTAAGAGTAGGTACTTCCGAGGTCATCCCATGGAAATTTTATCAAAATCGGTTCTATAGTTCGGGGGTGAAGTCGGTTTTTTGTTTTGAAACATGATTAGTACTTGTTGTTATAGCAACTATTCAGCTATCACGGTTCATGAGATACAGCCTGGTGACAGAGAGATGTAAAGACGGACGGACAGATAGACGGAGAGCAAATTCTTAGAAATAGGGTCCCGTTTTTGCCCTTTGGGTACGGAACCCTAAGAAGAGTAGACGCTACTACGTAAGTACTAGTACCATACGTTTACTCTTTGTGTCCAATATCTCGTATCTACCTTAAAAACTGACAAAAAATAAACCTAAAATCAAAACTCAATTTTCTCTTCAGTTGGGCAATAAAGCTTCAAATAAAACATAGAAGGTAAATAAAAACTGATCCTGTTTCCATCAAAGGGCCGAGCCTCTCGACCGAGCGGCAGCTTAGTTCACTTGTCTTTCAACGTGAAGTGTACATCAAAGGAGCAGGTTTACCGAGGGTTAGTACTATTTTTTCCGACATTTGACAGTTGGATAGAAGTTCGTATGCCATGGAGATATATTTTTTGGATAACACTCGTCGTTTGGAGCGGGAGACTCGTGTTGGTGCTTTGTGACGCCAATAAAGATAAAGATATGATATGAGAAAGAGATGATAAAGAGAAAGAGTTATAGACTATATCGTACAACGGGGATTACCTACGCCCCAAATGACGTTCAACCGATAGTCGACTGGCCATTACTACTATATGTGTATAATTCTAAAGCGTTTCGTTTAGTCTTAACTTTTTTCATTTTTTATATAACTGTGTACATGATTGGTATTGTTGGTATCCTATAAAATGTGTCCGCAGTGTGTAAGTATCTGCCCTGGTGACCTGTGTCTCAGGTTATATATTAGACTTTGGAGCTAAGTAGAGTTTACAAATTAAAGAGTTATATTCGACCAACTTATAACATGTATTCGGAACAGTAAAATTTCAAACAAATTCAAAAGAAACCTAGATTTTTTTGTGAGATTTCGTATAGCGTATTATTGAACGCCGAAATAATCCTTAGTATGCACTTTGCACATCCCGCTTGCCTAAGAAGCAATAATAAAATGGGAACAAAAAAGTAATAATAAAAAGTAAAAAAATTGCTTTCCTGTGGGAATTATTCGTAAGGTTTTTCTCATCCAATCTTTCTTACCTCGAAGTCGTGTAGTATTTACCATGACAATAGATCCGCGCCACCTTTTTCTAAGACCCCTTCGGGCAACGACGCGAAAATGACAATTTCGTAAGATCCACACAACGAAGGATTCTCACCACACAAATAATGTTGGTACAGAAATATCAAGTGTCTTCTGTCTTCAACACATTGACAACCTCTGTGGCCTAGTGGTCATGCCTCGCTGTCACACCGGAGGTCCCGGGTTCGATCTAATCAGGTAAAGATGGAAAATGATCTTTTTCAGATTGACCTGGGTCTTGGATGTTAATCTATATAATATGTAGGTTGTTATATTTAGTACCGTTTAATTAGTATCCCATAACACAAATCTTAAACTTACTTTTGGCCCAGCTTAATCTGTGCGATTAGGCGTACTTATATATTTATTTATTGTGCCAAAGTTACGCGGCTCAAGTTCCGCTAATTTACCTTTATATAAGTGAAAATCGTGACGTTCGTTCTTCACTGTGTATTACTAGCTTTATCGCATTGCAGGCGTAATTTTGCCGAAGTTCGGTCGCGCAATTTCGGCATAGTATGTTTCGACATTTAATAAATGTTGCACACGAAGTCGCCCCGCTTCTCGAAAACACATTTACTATGTGGAAGACCTCGGGATGGGGTAAAAATATGTCTGCTAGTAGCTGACGTTCTATGTGAGTAATCCGTCATCATCAGGTCTTTTTCTCTCCATTGCAGGAGCACGACCTTCTCTGTACTACCAGAGCCACACTTGGGCAGAGTAGCTAGAGGACTTGGCCTACACTATCCTCGCTGGCCAGACGGGTTGGAGAGGTATCATTGATGATTATAAGGTTTGTTTACGAGCTTGTATTTTCTAAGTCGCCTTCTACCACATCCACGGAAGGACTTGGAGCGGTCCTATTCTATTCTGCCGGAAACCACACGGCAAGTAAGTAATCCATATATCGTACTAACCCATTTGCTGCCGTGAATACATGGGACATAACTTGTTTGATTTGAGCCACCGAAACGGTTAAAAGAAAATGTTTTATCCTTCTATAATCTCGACATTTTATACTCACACCAGATTATTACCTGCCGTGTGTACTGAGTTGGCATTTTATCTTCAAAATTACGCGAGAATAAATATATTCTGTCTACCGTTTATATGAATTCCTGGAAACTTTTATAGTTACAAGAAAATATTTTTATTACACAATGAACCTACAGATTTTGTACAGATTGACATTCTCTCCATCGCTGAATATCATATATGAACCCATATGAATAAGTAGAGGTACAGTTGGTAATTTACTAGTAGATGTAGTAAAAAAAATTAATAGTGTATGAATTTAACTGTAGTAGGAAAGAAGAATTATTCTATTCAAGGTTATCCCGCTATTGCTGATTTATCAGTACAATTCTGTGAATATATTGACCAATATTTTTATATTTTAAAAAGCTAACCTGACAGACGTCTGACTGTCTTAACAGTTTTCTGCGCAACTTTTTTATATATTTTTTTTCCTTGAGAACCTTCTACAAAGTATTAGAAATCTTACAAAAAATATAAATGAAATCCCATCAAAAACAATACTTGTCAAAAAAACCAAGTCTCGCAACTCAGTTGTTCTGCGGTAAAAAGTTGTGAGATCCATGTAATACCAAGTCGGTTATTAATTTATTCAGTCTCTACTTAAGCGACTTTCTGTCTTAATACGTCCAGTCTCTAAGACCACGATCGTGGTCCATAACAATTGAAAATCAATTGTCTGGAATCTCCGTACTCGAAGCATTAAGTTGTTACGTAATAATTAACATCATCTTATAGTGACGCATATCAATATTAAAATTCTTTAATGTTTTATATAAATATATCGAGACTTGGCCATCGCACTAAATAATTGAATTTACATGTGTTTACAGGCGATTGAATTTACACGTGTTTTCAGGCGATGGCCAAGTCGAAGAGACTGAATAAATTAATAACCGACTTGGTATTACATGGATCTCACAACTTTTTACCGCTGAACAACTGGGTTGCGAGACTTGGTTTTTTTGACAAGTATTGTTTTTGATGGGATCTCATTTCTTTTTGTATTTTGTAGACAGTTCTACTTTTTTCCTTTTCGGTACCTTCTACTTATTGTATATATGTATATCTACCAGCAACGAATTTTCTTAAAGCCCTCTCTCTGACTTATGAACTTTTCTTATTTTTGTAGGTAGCCTTCCGTTTTCTCTTTTCCGGTACTACTTCTTGAGCTTCAGCTACAGTTTTTCTAAGAGCCCACTCCCTGTCTCTATGCGTTTTTCTGGGAGGCTTTGATGTTACAATTTTTGACAAATCTGGACGGTAAATGCTTCTTAGTCTGTTGTATTCACAAATTGAGAATTCCTGCGCTTTTTAATTTAAATTATTTATCCGAACAACGTCCAAATTGTAAGCAAATAATATCAGTAAACCAATGAGAGTAGCCTTTAGTCGTTAAACTAATATAGCAATCGAAATTATCAATTAAAAAACGCAAACTTATAGGTAAGAATTCTGGGCACATCCGAACAGCATTGGGTCGCTCGCGCGTAAGAGCGCGGCTGCTGCTCGCTCGGCGACATTCACCTTTCCGCGCGCCCCGCCACTGTCCCCGCCCCGCGCCCTCGCGCTAGCACCGCGCAGCGCGTAGTAACGGCCCGCGCTCACTCGCTAGCATCGCAGCACTCGTAATAAGTACGAATACGCACGTAGGTACGTTTTTTGCATTAAATAATTTAATTTACACGTGTTTTCATGACGGGAATACCCATTTTTTGCTCGATTTGGCAGGGGCACTACCATGCGCCTTTATTTATATGGGACTAGCTTAAACCCGCGGCTTCGCACGCAATAATAATAACTGCCGTAAAACATCGTTACGAATAAAGCCAATATTGAAAAATTTAACTGAAGACTTGGCGGTCTTTTCTAGATTTTTTAGTTTTTCCTTGATTCATACACCAAACACTACATAAATTCCAAATTTGAAGCTTCTAGGTCTGCTAGAAGTGCCTTAGAATTTTGATGATCGGTGAGTCAGTGAGTGACAAAATTAAGAAATTTGACCCGTTATAATTCTTAAAATACTGGTTCAAATTGAATGAAATTTGAAACATACCGTGTCTTTACAATGCCTGCATGGTTACTGAAAATTTCAGTCTTCTAGTTTTATCCACAACGAAGTTACAGGGGGTCTAAAATGGTCTGAATTGCTTCGAGAAAAGGATGGTACGGCCGTGACGCTTTTTTGCTCGACTTGGTGGGGGCACTGCCGTGCCCCCAGATCAGCAAAGCGGTTCTCTAGTTGTGTCGTGACTATATATGGGAATAAAAATTTTCAAATAAATAAATAAATCGTTGATTGATATAAATTGTAGCCCATAAATTCATAAAAATTTACATCCGTTTGTTCAACCTATTTTAGTTACAATATGTTCCGTCTCGTTCTTTCAATCTCAAATATTGAAGAGTCGGAAAGGGACCAAACATGTTTTAACTGAAAATAGATTAAGCAAATTATAATTTTTAAAATATTTTTTTATGAATATAAGTGCTATACTTTATTACAAGACAATGTACACAAAATAAAACTGTCTCTAACATTTAACTTCTTCTGCGTAGTTACAAATTAGATTTGCCTGGTCCCAAAGCGTGGTCGGTGGACATTTGAACATCAAAGGTTCGAATCCTCCATTGACTGCCAATACGCATACGAAGAAGGTTGTACAGTCCTCAGGATTGGCAAGGAAACCTTCTTTTAAACATATACTCGACGATGTTGCTGGGAAGAAAAAAAAACTTTTAAGGAAATTTTATTAAACAACTAGCTGTGCCCGCGGGTTTCGCTCCCCGTAGAATTTCGGGATAAACTCTTTCCTATGTCCTTCTGCGGGTCTTAAACGATATCCATACCAAATTTCATTTAAATCGGTCCAGCCGTTCACGCGTGATGGCGTAACCAAGGGAAGTAGGGATTGATTTTATATACATAGATTAGTTCAAGGTTGCATTTGATAGGGGTTGCATTAAGGGTCCCCCGACCCTAGGACAAAATACAACATTCCATACAAACGTAGTCTACGTTTTATTTCAAAACGACATGTCCGATTTGGGCAAAATTTTGTAATTTCAAAGATATTGCAATTATCAAGGTTTATAACTCGTTTGCGACAGTAAAAATATGAACTTGAAATAGGAATATAGTGTTTTATATCATTTTTGACCATTATAGTATGGAAAACTTCTAAATCGTTATATTTTCTTTCCAGTTCATAATTTTAGTATAGGAAACCAGTTATAACCCTAGATAATTGTAATTTCTTTACAATTACCAATTTTTACCGGAATCTGACATGTGGTTTCAAAATTGAACGTAGACTACGTTTGTATGGAGAAGTCTAGGGTAAGGGGACTCTTAAGTGGAAGGAGATGGACTTTGCCCAGCCGTGGGACAACGTAGGTATTTTATATTGCAATACGATGACTTAATTTTCAATGGTCAGAAATGTTTAATTCAATAGTCTTCTACTTATTTTTTTAGATTATAGCTCTAGACGTCTGTGGCCTAGTGGTCATCTTACCACGCTGTCACACCGGAGGTCCTGGGTTCGATCCCCGTTCAGGTCAAAATGGAAAATTATCTTTATTAGATTGACCGGGGTATTGGATGTTTATCTATATCATATGTATTTGTTATGAAATATAGTATCGTTGAGTTAGTATCCCATAACACAAGTCTCGAACTTACTTTGGGGCTAGCTCAATCTGTGTGATTTGTCCGTATATTTATTCATTCATTTAACGTTAACAAAACTATGATTTTTGTCAATATTTTGGTTGAAGATGATACGATAAAGTAAATTAAGATAAAAACTAAATTTATTGACAATTGGCCGGTACCGACGAACATGGAGCAACCTAAAACAGACAAACATGTAGAGTTAGTAATGTTAGTAGACTATCTAATATGACGAAGCCGGTTAGTAAGAGAGTTAGTCCACACCGATCAAGGATGCAGCAGATCAATGAAATGAAATGAAATCAGAAATACAATGAATCATAACTACACAGAAATACAATGAATGATTATTACAATGAAATACAATGAATAATTAATACACAGAAATACAATGAATGATTATTACAAAGAAATACAATGAATGATTATTACACAGAAATACAATTAATGATTATTACACAGAAATACGATTAATGATTATTACACAGAAATACAATTAATGATTATTACACAGAAATACGATTAATGATTATTACACAGAAATACAACAAATGATTATCACACAGAAATAAAATGAATGATTATTACACAGAAATACAATAAATGATTATTACATAGATATACAATGAATGATTATTACACAGAAATACGATTAATGATTATTACACATAAATACAATTAATGATTATAACACAGAAATACGATAAATGACTATTACACGGAAATACAACGAATTATTATCACACAGAAAAAAGATGGCCGTAACAATGCTACTGATTCTAGGAGCGCTGACTTTTTTGTCTAATTCATAAAAGTCTGTAATCCATGAATTTGTAGGTTTTTTAATACATACCGATTAGGATATATTGAGTAGTAACGTAATGTAGTAAGTTCCACAAAGACACTAAAGACAATGTTAATATATGTTGCCCAGGCTTAACAACTACACAACGTGGAAGGGATATACCCATAACAATCGAACAACAGGCTATACTAGATCACTATAGTATAATGGAATTAAAATAACAGTAGAAGAACAAAAAAAAGAATTTCCGTAATAAATTTTGCAGCATGGTAGGATATGATTAAATTTCTTTATTGCACCACCTAAGTACGAAAATAATCAAAAGTATGTTTGAAACATAGTAGGTACAAAGTACGTAAAGTGGTATGGGAACGTCGATTTTTTTTTTGTTTTTTGACTGTTATTTTAATTTTATTATGCTTAAGTGATCTCGTATAGTCAGTGGTTTGATTTATAACGATTATGTCCCTTCCACGTTGTATAAAAAAGTTTATTTCAAATCCGTCCAGTATTACCGGAGATTAGCCTGTACAAACAGACAAACAAACAGACAGACATTTTGTTCAATTCTTACTCTATTAATGTGTATGTCTCCATCGCCCCAATTTTTTTTTTGGAAATATGTTTAATGTACGGACACATTCTTTTACAGTTTTATTATATTTTAAAGATTAAGTATTTTATGAAATAACTCAAAAAGCATACCAGCAGTAGATGTACCAACTTCAGTTGTATTTTCTTCAGTAGTATTATCTTCAGTAGCATTATCTTCAGTAGTATTATTTTCATTAGTATTATCTCCAGTAGTGCTATCTTCAGTAGTACTGTCTCCTGGAGTTGAAGATTCTTCCGTCGCTAAGGTACTTTCAGTGGTGCTATCATCTAAAGACCTTCTTAGAGTTGCATTAATAGCTGATAGTAAGGGGAACTCTCCACCACCACACGTGTTGTGGAAATCGTCAGTTTCTATAGTCCAAACCATGACTCCAGCTAGGTTCATGTTGAGAGCATATTCAACCTTGGTGGTAAGAGAGTCAGCATCATCAAACGAGACCCAGTTGATGCCTTGAACTGCGTAGGGAACTTTGGCTAAACTATCATATCTAATATCCCAAGTTTCACTCAGGAATCTGGTGCAAATCTGAAAATAAAGTTTTAAACATATCATTATCATCATCAATAAATTCTAGAACTAGGATTCTTGTTGGTGCAGTATTTTCCATGTCTTCTTTTAAACTTATACAAAGATTTATCTCTTTTCAACCGATTTAAAAAAGGGAGGAGGCTATCGATATGTCGCGACCTTTTTTTATGTATATATAGAAAATTATATATAGAAAGTAGCTGTCTAGCTAACTTATTTCAAATGTCTAGTTAAAATTTTCACAGATGTATTTCTGTTGCCGCTATCAACAAATACTAAAAACAGAATAAAACTAATATTTAAGAGCTCCCATACAACAAACGTGATTTTTTATAGGTACGGAACCCTTCGTGCTCGCGTCCGCCTTGCACTTGGTCGGTTATTTGTCAAAATTTGTTTAATAAAAATCAGATAAATAAATAAATAATATAACCTCCTTACACCTAAATCTCACATTAGTCGCGTATAAATAAATCTTTATTTCTCGCCAGCTTTCATGAAAAGTTCATTCAGTATCGTTGCACGAGAACAATAACCCTATTATTACAGCGTTTCTTTTGTTGACTTCAAACATGGTGTCAAAACGTCTGCGGGTTAATGGAGCCTGTAAAAATAGGAACTTCTGACGTAAATAGTCCGTTTTGAAAGAAAACTTATTTTAGTGGGCGGTCATTTGTTTTAACAAACTATGTACCTATTTTATCTATTAAGTTATGCGGTTATATAGTTATACGTAATATTTCTGTAAGTGACAACTTGAGAACCTCCTTAATATTATTAATGCTAATGTAAGTTTAGACTGTTTTTCATTAACCGAGTGAGCGAAGTGTCTCAGTATCTAGATTGGCTTAAAATGCTCCTGTCGGGCTGTCCAGCTGCTGTTGTTCTCGCCTACAGGTCGCATTTCTTAACAGATTCTTGTGAAATTTTCTGAGAAGGTTTGAAAATTATATAGAATCTTAACGCTGATTGAGTTTTTTCATTTTGTTCAAAATGGCGAAAATATGGGGTTTTTAAACTAAATCATATTTCAGCCATTTCAACAATTTTTTAAAACTGTCATAAAACATTTTTGTTACCTTTTTTATGACGCAACTTTATTGGGTAGGGGGGACTCGCGCGGTCTACAGTTTACAGGGCCACTAGTTTTACAAACTTTTATTTAACTTGTATGTCTGTATGTCTATCTTGTATGTCTGTTTATTTAGGTCAAATCTTGATACTTAATTTTTAAACCAGTTATCCTCAACCTAACTATTGAGCTGAAATTCACTTGCATGCACTTAACTTTATTTAGCAGCTTAACAAACACGGGCCGTAAAAAGCGCGCAATTAATACTTTAATTAGACAGAGCAGCCAGCTCGACGTGATGGCAATAAACAACTGGCTTAGACTCTCTTTATAACCGAATTATTCAACGTTTCTGTACTGTGTTTGACGACTGAAGACGACGACGAAAGAACTAAAAAGACCCAACGCGCCCAATGGAAACGCTAGCCAGCTTTAAATCCCAAGTAAAATCTTATTTTGTACCCCGAAAGGTAAATAAATATCCTTTTCTGTTTCCACTTAGTTTATTCATCTAGTACTATGAATATTTTTTTGTTCTGTGTAAGTTGTATGTATATTAAGTAAGATGTACCTATATGTATGTTTATTATATTGACCCCCACACTACCTAATTTCCCATCATTTTTTTCTATATAGCAAGGTTGCCTGGAAGAAATTGCTTAGCGTTAAGGCCGCCTTTTGTGCATTCCCTAGTTTTGAAGATAATTATGTGCTGTATTTATTTATATTGTGTAATGAAGGGTATTGTATTGTAAACATTGCCCCTCTTCTGGGTCAGTCGGATGAAAAGCGCGGAATTAAAACTTTAATTAGACAGAGCAGCGAGCTCGACGTGATGGTAATAAACAAGTAGTTTTAAAGCTTTAGACTCTATGCGAGACTGGGTTATCACCTAAATTTACTGTGCCTTTGAATTGAAAGAACTAAACAGATGTAAACATTTCCTTCCTAAATTTCATTCACTTCTTCGGCAATTGAATAAGCCTGGACTGGCTTCTTACCTCTTATTGGACTGTATTCTTTCTTTGCTTTTTCTAAATACTCATACACTTGATATATATAAATAACGAGAATACACGCAGAGTAAATTAATAACACAATTTGGAAAGGTTCTATATGTTACACAACAATTAGTTTCAAAATCATAACTAAATACATACATCTTAGATTTGTTGTATTCATATATCAAAAAGTCACTCCTTGAAAAATGAGTCGACAGAAAATTGACATTTGTTCATAACCTACCTCATTATAGCCTATGAAACCAGCTTCTAAAGTGTATGGTCCCGCCAAACCAGCCCCACTTGCCGGCGCTCGCACTCCGTTGTTGCTGGAGTCAGTCAGGGTGAACGTTCTACCATACGAAGGCAATCCCATGACCAGTTTCTCTGCAGGACATCCTGTAAAACAAGTACTTAAAGTTGCATTTGGCAAACTTAGCAGGTACGCTGGGATTAACAGTAGTGGACGCCAGCAGGTAATAAGTAAGTGAAGAATATAAAATCTTCTGCCTTTGCGCAAAAGGCTGTTTTAAAAGAAGTGACTCTGCTTTAACTCTTCATGGGTAGAATAGTGTGTCTACTTGGACAGCAATCGTACGAAAAACAACTCTTATCACGCCTGTCAAACAAAGAAAGTAAGAAAAATTGTTTATTTGGTACACATAAATTAAAAGGAAAAAAAAACATTTCATGTATTTTTTAAGGTAGGATGAACAGGCAATTGGTGCAGGATGGAGGAGACGTGGAGGAAAGTGACTGACTGCGATCCTGAATGAGTAAGCTTGCCATCCAAAGATGTTAATACTAAAGACGAAATTTATAAACAATAATAAGATCAGTGATTCTGTGTTCAAAGATTATGGCTCGGAATTATCATCATCATCAAGTCTTTTTGTCTCCAATGCAAAAGGACGACCCTCTCTGTACTATCAGAGCCATACTTGGCCAGATCATCCAAAGGACTTGGCCTAAACTCTCCTCGCTGGCCCGAAGTGTTGGAGAAGTTTTATTGATGTTTATAAGCGTTGTTTAGCTTGTAATTCCTAAGTTGCCTTTTACAACATCCACGGGAAAACTTAGAGTAATCCTAATCTGCCAGAAACTACACAGCCTCCTGGATGTTGGGAGCAAAAGCCGCCGATAAGAAATCTCCAAACGGCAGAAATGAGGATGCTACGTTGCTTATGAAACGACAAAGTGAAAAATTAATACGGCACGGCAAGTATCAAAGTAGCCAATGACTCGCACAAATATTTTTGACAATACGCACTAATCTTATCTAAATTATGAGAACGGCTGCATATCAAGCAAAAAACGTTTTTCGCTAGTATCCGATACTATAGGTACATTAGGATGACAAAGGGTAGACAAATTCTATGTGTCTGTATGAAATGCCGATCGGTCGTTTTGGAAACCCTTGGGAGGATTATGTCCAGCAGTGGATTTGCTGTGGCCGGTATGATGATAATGCTTTTAAAAGTAGCTCCTATATCAAAGAATTTAAGAGGTCACGGGCTAGCATGCATTGGGTACGTGATGAGATAGGATGATGATCATAACGAGTAACGTGATGAACATGACCGAAAGTGGATATGGCAATAGATTATATTAGAGAAAAGACAGTTTCCGCCGACCTCAATTAAATAAATAGGACATTGTAAGGTAGAAGGAGTACCTGAACTTAACCAGTATTCAATAGCCACATCGACAGTAAACAGTTCTTCTCTGTCAGCAGTATCGCCTTCTCCCTTGTGAAGAGGGGAGTTGTGACCGGTGACGGCGTCCCATGATCCGTACATGTCGTAGGTCATTATGTGTATGAAGTCCAAGTACCTGGAAAGAATGTACAGTATCTCAAAATCTCCAACCGGTCCCATGGGTCCAGTCATAGCAGACGAACCTCAACCTTATTGCATTAACATAAAGTTTCAGTTTATCAGGCAATTTTTGACCTGGAGCATCCTGCTAATTTTTTTATTTACTTTCCTTCTATTTGTTCCACTCAAAAACTAGTTTATTAGTTTTTGAGTAGAACAAGTACAAAATTGGCAGGATGCAGTTTTCAGGGTCAATAGCAAAATTCATCAGGGTGATTCTAAGTCACTGTGGCACAATTGGTATTGCACGGTACAGACCTGAACGCGTGTGTTCGAATCTTATACATGGCGAAAAAAAATTATCTCAGCGAGAGACAGGTCTAGTTAACGATGTTCCGATGTCAGAAGAAGAAAAAGTTGCGGCCTTTTATGATAGTTGAAAATTGGAAAAAATACTTATTAGATTTTAACTATAGACATTTTGGTTCTTACACAGACATAAAAAGGTAAGCTTCTCTTTATATGTCTGTGGGTTCTTTGCCTATTCGCGTTACTCCTTACTTCAGTCTGTTCAAAGAATTTCCTTTTTTTTAAATTTATTACGTCCTTGCTCGTGCACCTCTAAGCTTTTGAGTATTCTCTTTTATTTCAAATTGCGTTGATACTTTTATTGTATAAAAAATGAAAATGATGCTTTTTAGCATCATCATTTAGTTCTAGTAGAACAGATTGCAAGACGATAAGTCCGCTTCCTTTGTATACTTTATTTTTATTTAACTTCATTACAATATACATGTAAATGGCGGACTTGAGGCCAGGGGCCTTTTCTACCAGTCAACCAACAGGTGATGCTGAGAAAGTAATCTTTTGGGGTAAGTACCTACAAGAGCACCTAGCTAAAAAGACAAAAAGAAAGAAGTAAACATATAATTATTAAGCTACCGACTATAATGACCTGACGTTTAGTAGGGTTTACTGTGGCTCCAAAGCGTCGCGACCAATTACTTATGGCCAGCAAATCTGTGTTAATTTTAGCAACTGCATTGTTGAGATCCTCCACTTCAGTCTGTGTGTAAAGCTGCAAGTCATCAACGTACAGATGATACGAACACTGAAGATCTTTAGTGATAAAATCTATAAAGATGGAAAACAAAAAAGGAGAAAGAATATAGCCTTGGGGAACGCCAGTGTTAAGATTACTCCACTCCGACGAACAATCGTCAAGTTTCACCAATTGCTGACGTCCCCGAAGATAACTTGAGAACCAGCCTAGTGTCGAAGGGGAAACTAAATGATGAGAGAGAATTGCTAAAAGGATGTCATGATCGACGGTATTAAAAGCGTTCGAAAAGTCCACTAAAGCCATTACAGTGACTTTAGTGTTCTCCATACCATCTCTAATGTCGTCGGTCACTTTGATTTTTATAACATTTTGCTTTTCTTTGATCTGGGTGCAGTAGGTAAATAGTATTTGTATTGCACCTACTGTAAGCGTTTTAGGTACTAAATTCAAAACATGATCCTCTTCATAGACATTTTAATCTTACACGCACTTTAAACGAAATGTTTGTTAGTAATTCTCGAGATAAAATACATGATACCAGTAATCATCAGATATTAAGATTAAGCTATTGATTATTAACGGTTTGAATGACTGCTATCTTATCATTAATGACGGTATACGCGGAACTAGTGAGTCCGGCGGTAAGACTGACAGACGGAGGTTACGAAATTCGCAAAATTTGACCGATTATTTCTTGATTGTTCGTAACAATAATTAAATTTTTAGCAAAAAAAAAAAAACAACCGACTTCAATTTCTTTTAGGAGTTTCTTCCATATCTCCAAAGTTGTTTATTACGTCTTCATCAAAATATGGGACCAAATTGGGAATAAGGGCTTTTAAATAAAAAAAGAATCATCAAAATCGGTCACGGTTGACGAAGATATCGCGTCACATACATACAAAAAAAAAAACACAATCAAATTGATAACCTCCTCCTTTTTTGAAGTCGGTTAAAAATGGGTTCATTTTGCTTAGATCTTAAAATTTTATTTACATTTTACCTTATGAAATCTAGATACTCTTTACACTTAGTTAGTACACAAAGCTTCAAGTAATTGACTTGTGTTAATAGATATGTAAGCGTTATATTATATGCTTCTTACAGTCTATATCAGTCCACAGATGGAATAAAGAATTCTTCTAATAAAAGAAGGAATTTCCCGTAATCACCACGCTGAGCGGGCGGGTTGGTGTTCACAAAAGATGGTTTAGAGAATTGAAAGGGGCGTTGATATATACGTTGATGCATACGGTCAAGAAATAAACTTACTTCGGCGTACGAGACGATAGTTGGGCCAGGATGGCCACTCGAAGAAGATGGCCTGATGACTACGACGGAAGAGTGGCAAACTGTTGCTCTCGATAGGACTGATTGGAAGTGGAAAGGGAAGGACTTTACCCAGCAGTGGGTAGTGGGGCATTGAAATAAGCTAAAATAACTTACTGTGAAATGGCGGGTATATCATACGACTGGGATGCACTCGCTTTTACAGAAGACACAGCCGCCGTCAGTAGAAGTCCATACTTGTCAAATTCCTCTCTCAACTCTTTGACCATTTGCGTGAAGTTGTCAATGTCAGCGGTGCCATGAACTGTGTCCCGTTGGTTGGGGTACTCCCAGTCAAGGTCCAGGCCATCGAAGTTGTATTCTTGGAGCAAAGCGAGAGTACTTTTGATGAAGTTTTGACGATATACTTCGTTGGCAGCCATCTGGGGATAAATATCTATTATGTCATGTGAAAGACTTAGCAACCTCATTCGTGCATCGAAGGATTCGAAGGATAAGAGATGAAGCGGGGGGTAGGTGATGCGCTGCGCTGTCGAAACTACATCGAAGCTCGGATGCTTCTCCAAATGCAACATCGCAGTGCAGATCCGTAGTGACTACGTAACATTATCATCATCATCATTTAATCCGCATAATGTCTACTGTCAGACATAAGCACGTACGTGTACCGCACGAGCTGCCAGCACCCTGAGAGTTCAATATAATGATGCTTTTAGGATGCTGTTGCGGCTGCCTCGGTTTTGCAGCGCATCAGGGATGTTCGCGGATGCAGGAGTTAACGATTTTCATGCAATTTTACGCAAAAGGTCTGCATCTCTGATGCGCAGGATCCGATGCGGCCCTAATAGCATTATGAGCATTATTGCTAATAAGATTGAAGGTCCGGTGTGGGCGCATTGGATTAAAACCCATGGGCCCTCGAATGTAAGAATTGAAAAGTAAGTAAGACTTGTTAGTTTATAAATTATTTAAAATGTTTTGACGATATTATTAGGAAAAATACATGTAATATGTGATATGATATGTATAATATATGTAATTGGGGAATGTGGGAGAGGAGAGGACTAATGTATAATTCTTCTATGGACAAAAAAGGTCCGAAATAAAGATATTTTATTTTATTTTATTTTATAAGCATCTCTCAAGGATTTACAAAATGACCGATCTAGAGCGGCCTGCATTCAGCCTATGCCTATGTCCAGCAGTGGACGTTAATTCGGCTGAAATGATAAATGATGTCCCATAAAAAGAGAAAAGTTTACTCACAACTGAATATTTAGCCGAGCCTTCGTTCCAACCACCGACAGCTAACATCGTTTTCAGATTCGAATTCTGCTGTTTCAGATTTGTGAATTTTCTGAAGTTACCTGTAAAAGGGAGAGATCACTGAAAGCTTAAACTACAACTTTAAATGAACACTATAGCGACCACTAAGAGCCCAATGAAATCCGTTGGATCTGGTTCCATCCACCACCGTTCACAGACCAGAAGTAGCAACGGGATAATAGATAATTTATTTGATTATTGCAGAGTATTTATACTAAAACATTGTACAGTGATATATTGAATCTACACGTCCAGTACGTGATGCGCTAAATTAACAAAATAAGTTATTTACTAATTATTTACTATTAATAAAATATGTATATATATCCTTATACTCATCACGTATGCTTAAAAATATGCTGTCATAAACACCAATATCCTTTAGCTTGCGATTGGTAGTTTTTTAAAGACCAACATCTAAGAGTGGACCCGAAATGATGGCGCTATCGGTGTTATGAGCGGTAAATTCTTTATTGTATATAAAAAGACAGTTAAAAAATATAACAACGTGTGTGCTTACTACAAAGGCGGACTTAGCCCTGTCATCATCATCAGATCTTTTTGTCTCCACTGCAGGAGCACGACCGTCTATATACTACCAGAGCTACGAATAATTATTATTCGTAGTACCAGAGCCGTACTTGGCCAGAGCAGCCAAAGGTTCGGCCTACACTCTCCACGCTGGCCAGACATAGAGAGGTCTCATTGATGTTTATAAGCTTTGTTAAGCTTATATTTCCTAAGTCACCTTCTACGACATCCACGGGAGGACTTGGAGTGGTCCTATTCTACTCTGCCACCACAGGGCATAGCCCTGTCAGAGATTCCCTGATCGTTGCTTTTTTCTTTTTTTTTTACCTGCATTCGTAAAAACAAATCCGCAGCTTCATACATTTTGGCACGGTAGGTATTTAGATACGGTACGTAGATTTTTTGCGATTTCAGGGATAGTCCCAAAGTAAAAGTTTTTCAAATTGGTTAGTACATTTACTCCCTTTCGAGTTGTCGATACCTCTTTTTAGTTACACGTTGCATATGTATTTTTATAAATGTATCATTATTCGAAAGTAAGAGGTCGATGTTCAAGCCCAAAATTAATTAATAAATGGTGTGTAAATTAATAATTAATTCTGCGTTCAATTGGTAAATTAGACGACCACATTGCAGACCTCATTATAATTTGATTTGGTAATTTGAAACCACTTTGATGTATTATTAGAATGAGCTAACGGGTTTTCACACGTATAGAGTCAGTTACTGCCGACATGTTTCGACCTCATCCGGAGATCTTTATTAGGGCGAATGTGACTAAAGGCCCGTACACCACACCGGCTTCGGAAGACACGTATAAGGCCTTGGTCCCGGCTGTCATCATAATATGGCAGTCGTCAAGTTATATCAGATACCTTTATGCAGCCTGAAAAATCTGACATACATACTATCACATCTTTATCCCTAATGGGGCAGACAGAGCATTTTGGGTCTTGCGGTTCTATGTAGAGCCCAGGGCCGCAAGACCCAAAAGCCACTTTTAGCGTCATGTTGGGCGAGAAGATGGAAAAGCAATCAATACAGTGATGGGTTGCTAGCCGCATCGCCTGTTAACATGATTTGCATTTTTGCCCATTCCCTCGATCGGCTTTTACGATCTGCGTAGGATGAGAAGCAGCTGGTACATTCTAAGTTTTTTTTTATTTCTCCCAGACCAGCATGGGAGAAAAATCTGACACCAACCAAAAAAATTAAAAAAGGTATTTACCATTACCAGAATCTAAGTCCAGGAACGGATCCAGGGATATCATGGTACCTGTGTAGTCGATACCGGTAAAAGCGTAGACCACGTGTGAACATAATTCTGTATTTACGTTCTCCACTGCAAACTTGCCGAGTCCGGACCTGTATGTAGCCCAGGTTCCGTAGTAGCAGACCACGACCTCTGGAAAATAAAGCCGCTGTCATGCCTACCCATCGCCTTATAAACATAATTATTTCTCTTCCTGTAATAATATTACCTTATAGCGCCATCTAGTTGTCACTAGATGGCGCTATAAGGTAATATTTAAAACATTATAAGTAATCTTTTTTTTCTTTGAGTATCACGGGTCTTTTCATCTCAGCCTATAAGAGGCTTGCGTGGGGATACAGATCCCACACGTAGAGGCCCTTTGGAGAAGTTGTTGTCATGTGGCACTCCCGCCAAAACCCATTCCTGGATATGCCTATGAAAGGTGTACCCTTGAGTAGGTTTCGGCAGAAGAAAAATCTTTTATTAGTATTATAAATAAAGTAGTACTCTATTTAATTATATATGACTTGAATGAAATGCAATAAATATTTTAAAAGTAAATTCAACATTTTCTTTGTCCCTTTTTTGCTAATTGCGCGTGCTGCCATCTCTATGTGCTTACCCCGCAACTCCAGTTTTGCCTACTTACGCTGTTAAATCTGCGTCCAGTAGTGTCTGTTTGCACATAATTTTTGTAAAGATGACATTTAGATCGTTCATACAAAACAGGCAATGTGCATGATATCAATTATACCTGAGGGGTGTTATATGTTTGAAGCTAAGGTTGGTTTGTCTGTCTGTCTGTATGTCCTTGGCAGCGTAGCGCTCGAACAGATGTACCAATTTTGATGCGGTTTTTTCAAGTTCCCTTGCTTGGTTCCTAACTATGTTTGATGTATATTGGTTAAGCCGTTTAAAAGTTTAAAGTAAAGTCGAGCGCTACGATGCCACTAGACAGAAAAACAGACGTTAGCTTCTAACTTAAAACATTCCTCATTTTTATGTCAGGGGTTTAAACACGTCGAAAAACATGGATATAATTAATGACGAACTGATATTATTAGATGAAGTTTCCATTCACTTGTCAGAGCAAAATAATTAATTTTTGAACCATCCACTGCACGATCACGACCCTCCTAGAGCCATACTTGGCCAGAGCTGCCAGAGGATTTGGCCTACACTCTTCACGCTGGCCAGACGGGTTGGAGAGGTCTCGTTGATGTTAATAAGCTCTGTTTAGCTTGTATTTCCTAAGTCGCCTTCTACGTCATCCACGGGACGACTTCGAGTGGTTCTATTCTACTCTGCCGGAAACCACACGGCGACTACTACTCTATTTAGATATTATGTATTGTTTAAACAATAAACCACTCACTTTCACTGGCCACAACAAAACTCCCGCAACAAAACAAAAACACACACAATATCCAATTATTCATTTTGATTTATTCCAACACACAACAATTTAAAATCCGCAATCAAAGCAGATAAAATTATAATAAGTAAACATACGGTTTTATAAAGTTCGTGTTATCTGCTTATCTCTAGAATCGCTAATACCTACTTAATACAACAATGTGAACACTTATTCATAAAATATGATTGTTTAAATATATGGAAATACCGATTGAAAAATTATTTGCTCTAGAAATATAGATCATTGGACTATTAAGACTAGTTTCTGTAAGTAATGGATGCAAGGGGTAGTTTGGGACATAAAGGGAGCCTTATATTTAGAAGCCCAACTGTTCACTGCTTAAATAACCGCTAATAGATATATATATATTCAACCTTATGGTTTCAGAGAAGAATAGGGCCATTCCAAGTCCTCCCGTGAATGTCGTAGAAGGCGACTTAAAAAATACAAGCTAAACAAAGCTTATAAACATCAATGATACCTGTCCAATCCGTCTGGCCAGCGAGGAGAGTGTAGGCCAAGTCCTCTGGCTGCTCTGGCCAAGTATGGCTCTGGTAGTACAGAGAGGGTCGTGCTCCTGCAGTGGAGACAAAAAGACCTGATGATGATGATGATGAGATATATATTTCTGTATTGAAATTCAAACATGACTCGCTATTTTCGCCAAATTTTACGATGGAGAGTTAGACTAAGTGGGTTTTTATCCACATCGGTCCAGCTGTTCACAAAATAAGAGTACTGAAGTCTTGAGTTTTTATTTATTAATCAGATATAAGCAAACGTGTTAAATAATTTGCGCATGAACGAAAATATTTTAAAAATAAAGCGTTCAGTATCTGTAAAATTTTATATTAACTTTTCGATCTTTACATTAAAATATATGTTATATTGCTTTTTAAGCGTCATAATATATCCGCAGGTGAGTAATTAAATTCCATACGTATTTCGGCGGTACAAAATCAATTTGTAGCTCTGCATTTCGTTCATTTCATCTCGCCTGAACAGTTTAAAATTCGCATTACACGGCATATCGTAAACCTTTTCGAAAGTAGGATCGGGTCACATAGAACGTTTGGAAAACATTTGATTTGGTTTTTAATTCCCAACAAAAAAGGAGGGATGTTAATTTTGACGTTAATGTCTGACGATCTGCCTGTCTGTCTGTCTATCTGTGGCATATAAATTTTGATGTATCGTTGCTAAACAAGTAATGTAAGTATTTAAAATAAGCATCGAAAATGTTGGGGCTTTTATAAAATACTTTAATATATTATACTTACAATTACTTAGTATAACTGTTTTAGATCTATTGTGCGGTGTGGTTTCCGGAAGAGTAGAATAGGGCCACTCCAAGTCCTCCCGCGAATGTCGTAAGAGGCTAGGTACTTAAGAATTACAAGCTAAACAAAGCATATGCGACCTTTAGAACCCGTCTGGCCAGCGAGGAGAGTGTAGGCCAAGTTCTCTGTTTTGGTCAAGTATGGTTCTGGCAGTACAGAGAGGGTCGTGCTCCTGCAGTGGATACAAAAAGACCTGATGATGATAGATGCAGTTCGAAATATAACTTATTTAATAACAAAGTACTCTCACTTACCTCAATTATCCATCTGTCACATCAAGATATACTTTCAATACATACCAGTTACATTATCCAAAAATAGTTGACCTGTATTTTTTGGTTAGTCAAAGTGAATTCATTCTTTTTAAAAGAGTTTGAAAAGAATGAATGTAAATAATACATTTTTGTACAAGCTTTTATTTTAAGGCCAGTACTTATTAAGACAAATGAAATAAGCCTATACTCGATGGAGTTTCGTCATTTTATTACTGAGATCCATCAACCACCTTCCGTCTGCGTCACCAGGCATCGTCTACCATAAAGTGCTCGACAAGACAAATCAAACAAGTCGTGCACTTATAGGTTATGTTGTTTTATAACTGAGTTACGTCGAATATCTTCCGGCTCCATCATCATAACAGCTCATAATATTGTATTGTCATTCGACTTACACAAATGCAAAATTTCTGCTAAATCGGTTGGGAATAACTGGTTGAAAGAGTTGCAAGATTTGACCTAAGCAAACATTCATACAAGATACATTGCAAGTAAATAAAAGCTTGTAAAAGATACACCAGTCCGGTCTGTGTGTACAAACCCTAGGGCATTTCTGAAAAACTTTACGCAATTAAGCTCCGAATCATACTGAAAGTTTATTGGATGCGCGAAAACGATTAAGGTAAACGCAACTATTACCGCGGTAGTCAAAAATCTGCAGGTATTCTCGAGGTATGTAATATGATTGTAATTTTAAGCAATTACAAGCATATTTTACTCAAAAAGTTAAATGTTTATTAAAGACAATTTTATATTCCTTTGAATGGATCCGTGGCGCACTGTGCACAACAACGCAGAAAAACAAAACAACGATTAGACGGAGCACGACGTCTATACAAACGATAGTCGCGAACTGTAAGTACGCTCAATATTTTGTTAAGGTTATAGCGTCGTTAAAAAAACATTTATACAGATTCTAAATAGGTCAAAAGGTGGATTATTGTTTTAGCCATGCTTGTAACTTTCTAATTTTTGTTTATTTTGCACAGTTTTTCGACAATTAACGAAAATAAAATACTACGGTAATGGCTTCACAATTTTCGACTTGAATGTATTAACCGCGGTTAACTCGGTAATAGCATAAATCAGTACCAATCGTTTTATTCACTTTTTAAGAATATTTTATATAGCAATAATCCAAATGATATGACAATTCATTTAAGTCATTAGGTATTTATGGTTAAAAACTATTTCCGCGGTATGAAAATTGCACTAGAACTCTTATTTTTCGTCCTAATTGACTCATTAAAATTAACTTTGTATGAGAGCACTAAATTAAATAAGACATGAAACCTTGCCTTAGTCTCTATTTTAAACCCAAGAATTTAATTCAAGTATCAAGTAAATGTTTAGGTAACTTTATTGGCTGTTGTTTTGATTAAAATTAATCAAATTTTGTCTATCGGGATTAGATTATTTGTACTATCGCAGATGAAGCTACCACCGATGGTTATAACAAGCCATTACTCGGTAATTACTTGTAGAAGCAGCTATTACCGAGTATTATTACTCGGTATTAGCTTCACCATAGAAATCTAACACCGAGTGATAATAGCATTTATTTTTGAGTTTAGGGTTCTCTAGAAACAATACCTCAGTATTTGAAATTCTTCTGTCCTACCTTTCTAACTCATATTTTTTATGGCAATGGTACAGTAGGCGAAGCATTCGAGGCTGCCTCTTTTCATATAAAATAAAATAAATTTATTTATTTTTATTTCTTATCACCATAGATTAAAAAAAATTGGTGCGCAACTTGATGAATCGCCAACTATACCTCCATAAAAATATAAGTAGATACCTAAAATAAGCAAATATTATTAAATATATAATTACCTATCCACTTATTATACAGCTGCGAGAATGATGATAAATCTAGTAATTACGTATAGTTTGCTCAATTCCCATATACAGGGTTACTTGTAAAACACCAGCAACCTCGCAGGACTAGATAGCTACCATCATAAACTACAACTTTCTCTAAGGAACATGGGTCGAAATATGAAAAAAAAATCAGTGCTTCCATACAAAATCGATCAGCTGACTATTGATTTTGTATGTCATGTCCGATTTTTTTTTCATATTTCGATTTCAAATATTTTTTACGGAACCAAAGTGCCTATTATTTTTCTACCCTCGGTAATAGAATCACGATTCGCGGTATTAGCTGCAATCACTTTGGCATACCTCGGTAATAGCAACATTCGGATTTTTATATTTGTCGGCGAGTTCAAGATAATCCCATTTATTATTGTTTTCGATGTGCAAACAGAAAGTTGTTTACTACAAAACATAACTGCTACATTTTCAAATGTTACAAACAAGTATAAAAGCGGTCGCCCTAGTGACGAGCGGCTCAGTCTTGTGCGGACCGCCGTACTGTGAACATCTCCTTTGTGTAGTGTGCTGTGGGCTTGGCCATAACTTCTTTAATTGTGATTGTTGTAATAGATGAGGATTTGGTAAACCGATTTATTACAATGATAGTTGTTTCAGCTAGACGATAAGCCCAGGTGGACACAGATTCAATAACTGTGTGGGCCAGGGGTATTCAGACACATATGGTTGGAATCCATGATACAGCGCGAGGCGGAGCGCTGTATTTATCGTCACACTTTTAGTGAGTTCGGCGTAGGTCATCTCTTGCTCCGTCATCAGAAGTTGGATCTGAATCTTTTGCCCACTTGAGTGAATCCATGGGAGAATAGGAGTGAAGAGTCCGACAGGGTCCGAAGAGTGTAATTATAATTGGATCGTCTTTTGAATTGTCCAGAGATGATGGACCAGTATTTTCAGTTTGCCAGAGGGGTAAAAAATCACAAGGATACGAAGCGTCAAGGTTCCGGAGTGGAGGCTTGCGGAGTCACAGTTAGGGTGAACCAGTCTTCCGGCAGTCTCGAATAATGTGGTCCATAACCTATTCAGGAGCGCCACATCCGCAAGCTGGGGAGTCAATCCAGTCGCACCGGAATTCAAACGATCTAGTTTATCCCCATCCAGTTCTGTCTGTGGAGCTGGCACCATTCTCTGCGTGGGAGAGAGAACCCTGATAGTTTTTCAGTGGGGTTGATGGTTGTATCCACATAGGTGGATTCAAATTCTATTCTTTTTGATGGTAAAGTGGTTTTTCAACAGTCAATCTTATAGAGCTGGTGTCGTGACTTCAGTCTTAGCCTTTTTAATAGTTTGTGGATGGAGTTTAGCAGTGCAATGTGTCGATAACTTTTGGGGTCATTGACAGGCTCTGGTTTTAGTATTGCAACCCATCCTGTGTTGCATATGGTCTGTGTGACAAATGGTCCGTGTGACCACCGTCTGTTCAACAAGCGTCTGTGTGACAAGCGTCTGTGTGACAAGCGTCTGTGTGACAAAGCGTCTGTGTGACAAGCGTCTGTGTGACAAACGTCTGTGTGACAAACGTCTGTGTGACAAACGTCTGTGTGACAAACGTCTGTGTGACAAATGTCTGTGTGACAAAGCGTCTGTGTGACAAAGCGTCTGTGTGACAAAGCGTCTGTGTGACAAACGTCTGTGTGATAAGCGTCTGTGTGACAAACGTCTGTGTGACAAACGTCTGTGTGACAAACGTCTGTGTGACAAACGTCTGTGTGACAAACGTCTGTGTGACAAAGCGTCTGTGTGACAAAGCGTCTGTGTGACAAAGCGTCTGTGTGACAAACGTCTGTGTGACAAGCATCTGTCTGTCTACCATCTGTCTGCCAACCGTCTGTCTGTCAACCGTCTGTGTGACAAGTCTGTCTGAATGGCAGCCGGCCTGTGTGACAACCTTTAGCGCCAGTAATGGTGCTAACGAGAGTGAAGCGATCAGTGCAAAGATACTTAACGTGTGTTTAGTTTCAGCTACTTCTGCAAAGGTGCTAAAGTGCTTACAAGTGAACCATAACTGCTGGCCACGTATTGCGGCCGAGTTGGAGTCAGCGGCAGTGCCGCAGGCGCTGGAGGTTTCTGGTAAAGTGAGGTGAAGTGAAAAAGCGAGTTGATATCGTGTGTATTTCTGTGTCGTAACCTTATTTGCTGAATCGCAAAGATAACCTGGTGAGTTTTTATATTTTTTTCGATTTAAGAGTAGAGCAGAGAGCAATTTATTTCGAAACCTTTCGTTTTTAAACATAAAGTAGAATAATGTCTAGTCTTTTGACCACTATGCAAGCAGAAAATAATTATGATTTCGCTATTTTAAATAAGAACGTGTATTAACTGCTAAGCTTAGTGAGTTAATCTTATCGTCATGAGTTGATAGATTTAACATCACTGGAGGTGGCATAAGTCACTGTTAGTCGGAGCTGGCAGAGGCGCCAGTTAGTATCCTAGCAAATAGTCTAGTTTGAGTATTTTAAATTATAATTTTTAGCGTCTTATAATCTTACGTGTGAATACTGGTGTAAAATGATAGTTATTAGGTACGTTACGTACTTCATTATTCGTGAAGTTGGAGAGATAAGTTCTCCTAGCCTTTGCCTCATATTGGACTTAAGATAGCTAAATATGATGATGACTTTTATAAAGATTATAATGAGATAATGACCAGGGTGATGATGATGATATTGATAATGAAGAGACAGTGATGACGATGAAGATATTATTGATGAAGAGGTGATTAATAGGACGGCGAGCCTACCATGATAATGATCATGGTGATAACTTTATTTAAAAGGACCCTTCACCGTTTACTATGTGAGTAATAATAATATTTTACCATTAATTTATTATTTACTGTGTTTTAGGTTAACTGAAGTAAAGTCCCGTTACTTGAGTAAATTTTAATCTGGATAATTAAAGTTGAGTAAATATTGTGATATTATAGCCAAATTCAAGAACATCGTACTGATAAGCAATGTTATTTAGATTAGTAGGTCCGTAGAAAAAAGATTAAGTTGCAAACGCTTTAACTGTATTCTAGCCACGCTTTAATGTAACAAAAGTACTGTAAACGCTTGTTTTTAATTGACAGTTGGGTGTTTTCCTGAGCCAGGGATGAATTATTTTGAGCTGTTGGCGGGGTTAAGCGTCGCAAAGTGGTGTCGTTTGTTTTTGAACTTATCCATTTTAGCGTAGTTTTGGATTTATTATTGCGGAAGTGCTGATGGTGAAAGCGTTGTTTAGCTCCGGGGATCTGTGTCGTCATCTGCCTATATTTTATACAAAGTCCCAGTGCAGTCGAAGTGCAAACAGTGGAAACTGTTTGTTTTGACGTTTGGAGGAAGGTGTCTGATTTGACTTGTTGGAAAATAGCGTATATTATCTACGCAGTTGACATTTATTTCACTTCTTCCTCTTATCGTGTCGTTGGCTTGAATTTTAAATTTTGTTCTTTGAGAACGTTGCCACTTTTACGCTTCCCTCCGAGGCATAGTATAGGTCAAGCACGGTACAGCTGGTAGAGGTTTGATAGAGGTGATCTAATGATCTAATCGTCATGACCACAATCGCCCTGTGCTTCTGCTTGGTCTATATGGCACCAGCGCGCCAGATTATGTTTACATCGGCCTACTTCAGTTCGGTGGCAATTCAAGCACCTCCAAGTAGCCCATGGCAGTTTATGACCTGGCGGTAGCGCCTCTGATGGTTGGATGTAATCGGGGGGTGGAGCATACTGTTCGCACCACATTCTAAACCTAGATGATTCCGGTTGTTCTTACGTATAACTACTTGAATCATTATGACGATTTTTCACCAATCGAGATGCTTTCCGGGCATGAAACTCAAAGCAAATACACAAGTGTTTTCATGATAGTTTGAGAAGAATGCGGGAGCCAGAGAAGCTCATTAGGAAGACCGATAGCATAGCCGAAGGCTTTATTGCCATAGGTAGAGTGATTAATTGTTTTGTTTATTTTGTTGTGACCGTACTAGAGTTGACCCGTAGTCCGTGAGTGGGCAGTATGCGGTCGGCTCTTGTGGAGGTCGAGTTTCTGGAGGAAATCATAAGGTCAAGTGGACCTGGTGATCACAGGTGGTAATACGCGTATTAGTGTGAGGCTAACGATGGCCATTTTGTTACTGATATGTCTTGGTGATCTCTCCTAATTGAATTAATAATTCATTAAAATTCAAAAGTTCTATTCGTTTTGATTCAATTTGACTTTTAATTACTGGTAAAGAGAACATGTGATTAATAACAACTTTGAACTAGCAGGAAGGCTGGCTGCGTTCCTTAACATGTGATCGCTGCACATAGACATGAGGTTATTACTATCCAATTCGATTTTAAAGATTTATCGATGTTCATTTTTTGTTTTGAGTTTATTATATTTTAGATCGTTTAATCCAATTAAGTAAGTCATCTAATAAAGATGGTTATTTATAGCAAAAAAACAAACAGTACACAATAATTAATTTAACTAAAAACCAAATAACCTACCTAAATTAAAATGTTAAAAGTATGAACTAAAATATAACTAACTAAAAAATATAAAAATAAAACATATTCCTAAAAGACTGACGGCATTGCCTCGTCGTAAAGCAAGACTTCTAAAAAAAATTACTAAAGCTTTGTTTTGATCAGGTTTGGCCGAACGGTGTACCGTTATTTACGTTTTCTACAGAAAAGGTCGCAGAAAAAAGATAGGTTTCCGGAGATAACTTAGTTTAATTCAATTAAAAGTTACAATTAACATATGAATGATTGACTACGATCAAAGTTGGATCAATAATGCAATTAAATTTAGTTCATTCGATTGAATCACTTGGGACACAGGTGCATCCAAATTCTGGTTAATGCCCGCCGCGAAGTGTCGACGTAGCGCTTTCCGGCGGTCTGCATGAGTCGTCGTTGGGGACAGTGCAAGCGATAATACGCAAAGATTTAGCTCGGCGTAACACCTCCACCCGTAGAACAGCGAGTATTGAAGACAGATGTCGTAAATTGAGCTGGAGGTTGGTCCGGATCAACCCTGCTGGGGCCAGGAACAGGAGCAGTGTAGACTCCTTGAAGTTCTATTTGGTTGTTCTCTGTAACCGCTTGCGCAATCATTGCTTTTCTTTTCAGAACATATCTTCGGTACAGCAGAATAGTCAGAAAGATGATTGCGACGAATAGTATAACATACATCGGTATGGTGGTATGGTACACGTTGTAGTTGCTATTCTCATTCAAATTAAGTGGTGGCTGCAGAGACATCTTCACACTAGTTTCATGTAGATGAGCCAAGCTGATAGAGTTTAACTTAAAACTTGAAGTGGAAACCCTTGGGCGTTGCCATGAAGTTGAATTATCTGCAGGAACGTCGATGATCTTCAACGCTTGTCCTTTAAGGCGATCCTTTTCGTTAATGATTTTAAAATCCGGCGTTTCTAGGTAGCAGGTATGAGGTATTATAGCTAGATAGCTGCCTTGCAAGGTGTCAAAGAGATCTCGTCCGCAGGACAGATGTACTTTTGTAGGCGTTGGAAGACTGATGCTGTAGTGTCTATCATCGAGTTTTTCATAAGCCGGTCTTATCAGTGATACTGTGACAGGGCTGCACGAAGTCGCTACTTGTTGGGTGGTGATCAGCTGCTGGATACAATCTGATTCTGCCTGATTGTGCATACTATTCAATTCTTCACATAGATACCATTTGCTCGTCTTCGGACATTCTGTCACTATATACCTGAATTCTTTCTTATGAAGGGCAAGGAATGGATGAGGCGGAGAAAGGACTTGATTTAATTTATTGGGAATCATACTTAATTTATATAAATCATAAGTGGAAGGGACAAGGATAGGAATTTTATATACTATAACGATTTTATTTCCCGTATAATAAGAACCTAGTCTAATTATATCATATATTTCCCTAGCATCTAAGTCAACTATGTTCTCTTTCTTATATATCTTAGTTAAGTTTTTTATAATATCTTTTATACTATTTAAGTCTAGAACGGCATGATGAGCAGTAGACGTTCTTATAAAAGCTAAAACGTTCTCTAATTTAATAAGTTCTTGAGATATATAATCTATGTTGTCACCAAGAATAGAAAAAACCTGAAATAAATGAGCATACTTAACTAGGTCATCATCTCTAGTAGCTTCATTCTGATTTATCTTTTCTACTAAATCTTCTATTCTATTTTGATTATCCATAATACTCTCTATAATTTTAGAATGTTGAGCTATCCAATCCTTAGACAAACTAACGTGCGTATTAAATTCCGAAACTAACTTATTTTCATTATCTTGCAATGATTTTATAGCCTGATTATAATGCAATGCATCTGTGTAGTCCAAATTACCAGTTATACTTTTTATTACAGAGCCAAGACCATCTACGAGTCCTCTCTTACTACGACTTGCCTCGAAAGTTTCTAAATGCTTAACTACGTTATTGAGCTTACTTTTCAGGTATGTCATGTGGGGTTCGAATAAAAATTTTGTACGATTGTTAAGTTCTGGGCTAACTGTATCTATTTGTCTATTAATAGAGGTAACTACTTCATGAATGTTACCGAAATCGATGTAGCGTAGAAAGGAATGATAGTGGGAGACGATCTTAGCTGGTCCAAGTTTAAAAGGTAGGATGCCCGGTCCATTGTCTAGGCTTTCAAGTTTTATTTCCTGCATCAGTGCTGGGGTCAGTAGAAGGTGTACCACCAGAAGTGTCCTGCAACAATTGGGCGCTTTTAGGGACTCTTTTTAGTCTAGTTTTAGCTACTGGGCCTCTCTTCTTCTTTGTATAGATATGAATAGGGAGGTCAGTCATAACTACGTCATGTGTATAGCGGGGAGCTAGCTTTTGCCTCGAAGCAAACGGATTTTTAACGAAAATCTGCTGTTCGGGTGAGTAGTCTACTTCAGCTTCCCGGCTTTTATTGCGGTTATCTGTAAGTTCTTTACGAGTTAAATTACAATGATTCTGAATAGAGTTATACGCAATAGTCATTTTTTGTTTGTGGTTATACATATACTGCTGTAATAGATGAGCCGTTAGGTCTATATCGAAAGGATTGCGAGGGTCATAGTGACCTGTAACCACATCTATAGGTTTGCATTTTGTAAAACTATGAATGCTACTATTATAACCTAGCAGGGCATATGGCATGAGACTTTTAACAGATTCGGAGCTTTCGGTTAATTTTAGTATACGTAAATGTTCGAGTATCGTTGAATGGAACCTCTCGACTATACCATTTTCATTAGGAGCATGAGGGGCTACTTTATGATGTTGAATTTTATGCACTTTCACAAACTCGGCTAACAATTGATTAGTGAATTCTGTACCATTATCAGTGACGATCGTAATAGGCATACCGTGATGGGTACAAAAATTTAAAAAGGCTTCTACTACACTGACTGCAGTTCCGTCACGTAAGCTATAGGCTTGACCGTATTTAGAAAATGCGTCTACTATAGTAAGAAATTTTTCATTTTGAATAGTTAATAGATCCAAATGAACTAATTCAAAGGGCTTTGAAGCTGAGGGGACAACTCTAAGATGTGGCCTCACAGGATTGCGGTCATACTTTGCCTGACCACACACTGTACATTCGTTAATAAATTTAGTAATTTGCTCACGCATTTTTGGCCAAAAGTACTTGTAAGAAAGAGCTAAGTAGCATTCGTTAATGCCCCGATGGTTCGTTTTTCCATCGTGGTATTTGCTAATAATATCTTGTTGTTTTAAATACTCCCTGATATTCTCTACTTCTCTTTTAGCAATGAACAGGTTCATGGATGAACTCTTAAACGTTCTCTGTATAATAGGTACTATCTCATACATTTCTAGGTAAGGATTTATTAATATACCAGTTTTAGTTTTAGGATGTACATATTCTTTTATAGCATTTATGACGTCTTTTTCTAGGTTAGATTTAGAAACTTGAATAGATATACGCGTATGGCTATCGAAAGGTTTAGTTACAATAGGTCTACTTTTAATATCGCCTACCACATTAAATATAATTTGCTTAGTGAACTTATTTAAAGGTTCATCCGTTATAGGTACTTCTAGAATAGGATTTTCATTATCAGTATGAACTGTAACAGTATTAGAATTACTACCATTGTCTGGAGCAGTTAGAGTTTTAGAACTATTATCATCTAAAGTTGGGGTCTTGTCAGAAATATTAGCTATAAGTGACATGTGCTCTTCATTGTGTAGCTCAATACGAGAAAGGGCGTCCGCGTTCGTGTTAAATTTACCCTGCTTATATACGACTGTGAAGTCGTACTCGCTAAGCCTAAGACGCCATCTAGTGAGACGTGAATTGGGTTCTTTGATACTCATAACCCACTGAAGTGGTTTGTGATCGGTAAAAATTTTAAATTTTCTTCCGAACAAGTATGGTCTGAAGTACTTGCAGGCCCAAACTATAGCGAGAAGTTTTTTTTCAATAGTACTATAGTTAAGCTCACTTGAGTTTAAAGTTCTAGACGCATACGCGATAGGCTTGTCAGAACCAATTGTACCCTGAGATAAGACTGCACCTATCGCGACATTTGAGGCATCTGTAGTTAGGATGAATTCTTTATTGAAGTCTGGGTATTGCAAGATGGGATCGTTAGTGAGAAGGGTTTTACAGTGATTAAAGCAATTAACATAATTTTGATCTAAAGTAATTTTTGAGCCTTTCTTTAAACATTGGGTTAGTGGTTTGGTAAGACGTGCAAAATCGGGTATAAATTTTCTATAATAGCCTAAAAGACCGAGAAAACGTTTGATTTCAGTAGAAGTTTTCGGTAATGGGTAGTTTTCTATTGCATGAATTTTATTAGGGTTAGGTTTCACACCTTCCTTACAGATAACATGGCCCAAAAATTCAGTTTCTAACTTCAAGAATTCGGATTTGTCCATCTGAATCTTGAAATTAGATTCTCGAAGTCTTTTGAATACTTTTTCTAGGTTTAGGATATGTTCCTGTAGGGAAGTACTGAAAACGATTATGTCGTCTAAATAGACAAGACAGATGGTTTGCAGGTCTTTGAGAAGATTGTCCATCACCCGTTGAAAGGTTGATGGTGAATTTTTAAGTCCCATCGGCATTCGAAGAAACTCAAAATGTCCGTTTTCGACGTTAAATGCTGTTTTATGAATATCTGCGCTATCCATCTCGACCTGGTAAAACCCAGAGGCTAGGTCAAGAGTGCTAAAGTATTGGCACCTACCAAGTTTATCTAATACGTCTGTAATATTGGGTATAGGGTATTTATCGTCAATTGTTTTTTCATTGACTTTCCTGAAGTCAACGACAAGACGCCACTTAACCTTTCCTGATGCATCAGATTTTTTCGGGACTATCCAGATGGGCGAGCTCCATGCAGAATCTGAGGGTCTTATAATATTCTGTTCAAGCATCTTATTGATTTGGTCCCGAACCTCTTGACGATGAACATAAGGATACCTGTAGCTCTTAGTGTGTACTGGAATTTCATCAGTGGTTCGTATCTTATGTTTGATCTTGTTGGTAAATGTAAGTGGTTCTCCATCAAGATAAAACACATCTGCGTAGTTCGCACATAATGCCTCTAAATTAAAACGTTCTTCTTCATTCAAATGACCAGTGCGAAGGCGGGATAATACTTCTGCAGTACGATCTGATAAAATTTCAGCACTATAACAGTCAGCATTTAATACTTGAGCTTCTACAGGCCTATCCATTGAGAATATGATATCATTGGACGAAGGATTTCTTAACTCTACCCATCCCCTATTATTTTCTACTTTGGTTAGACAGTCTGAAATAAGGCAATTACTAATCATTTGATTTTCGACTGACACTTCACCATCCTGTGCATTGATAGGTAGTCTAACTAGTTTCGAAGAATTTGCTGGTATGATGTCCTCAAATAGGTTAGCATTACGTGAGTCATACATTTGTATAGGTACCCTAGAATTACGAGTAGCTAGTATTTTATTCTTAAGATCGATATTTGAATCCCATGCATCTAGTAGATCAATGCCTAGTAGACCATCGAAATAGTCGTGGAATTTGTAAATGAAAAGCGTTATATCTTTTGATTCATTAAACTCTTGGAAGCATGGCAAAGTTATAGAGTAATCATTTTTACTTGTAGCGTGTACGGTAGTAATTTGAAACGGTTCATAGTTTAAAGGCAGATGACTGAAGTACTTTTCAACTACTTCGGGACTTATGAAAGATTGATTAGCACCGGTATCAATCAACAGCTTAAGGGGAGGATTACTAATCTGTATATAGCCTAACTGTCTCTGAATATGGAAATTTAATTCTATTTTGGCTTGTCGGACTTCGACACCTTCTGAAAATTTTCATCACTGACCGGGATTGGACTCTGATCAACTTCCTGAATTACAGGAGCCTCCGAGCAATAGTTTATTTCATTGTCATAGCAAAACTCGTTGTTCTGCTCATAGTCATACCAATTTTCATCGTATTCTGGATAGTTATATTCATAGTCATAGCAATCGAACTCATTAAAATTAGCTTCACGCGTTTTGAAATAATTACTCGGTGGCGGATTTCCAAATCTACGCCAATCATGTCCCGTAGGTGGTAAAACTTTCGGTACGAAATGGCTCACACCACTCATAGGACGTGGAGAATTGCTAACGTGGTGAGGCTGTGGCCTGTTAGGTAGTCTGAATACATTGCTTTGAGGGTTGTAATTAGGAGGGTGCGCACGCATGATTTGTTGAGTACGAGTAGGACCTTGAGGTGGTGTAAATTGAGGAGGAAAATTAGGCCTCCACCCTTGAGTAGGCTGAGGGCGGCTAGAAAATTGGGGTGCTACTCTTGGCATATTAAATCCCTGTGGCTTTGAAGGTCCAGGATGATTAAATGGTAAAGCCTGAGGTACAAAATTATTTAAAGGTAAATGAGTACTATGGGAAAATGGGCGTGTCCAATCTTTTCTATTAGAGCCACTATCACTACGCTGTTGCATATATAATGTGTTGAGCTCATCCTGAACAAACTCGAGGGCTTTTTCTATGCTCTCAGGACGCATGCAACGAATCCTAGAACCTAAAGGATCTTTTAAACCACGCAAGTACGCCTGAAGAGTAAGCTTTTTGTATAGTGAACGCTTAGCCTCAATAGTCGTAGGAAGAGATTCATGTAACGAAATATAAGTCATAATCGTGCTGAATAAATTTTGGCACCGCTCATAGAACTCTTGCGGTGTGCTACATCCTTGTGTCTGCAATGATAGGTCACTATATAACGCGGTCTCGTCGCGATGATCGGCAAAGTTATTAATAAGTGCACTTCTAATTCCTTGCCAATTTTCAGGTATCCCATTAGAATTAATAAGTCTAGCCGCAGAGCCTGATATTTTATTTAAAATTCCATTAATTAGAGCAAGATTAGTTAATTCATGCCCAGGCTGAGTATTGAAGTGCGTGAGTACTAACTGATCGCACAAATTTATGAAACGCGTTAAAACGTGCGGGTTTCCATCAAAGTCTGGAACTAGTCTAAGTGATTTATAGATCAAATCAACCGGGTTACTATTGTTTGCCATATTTTCTTCTAAATCACTATCTTCTTCTAAAATATTCTCTAAATTCCTACGTTCGTCGATCGAACTATCTCTATTACTATTTCTATTCCCTAACCTACTATTCCGTGACTCTCCCGGATGGAAAATCTTGGCGGCCGTATGTTAAACTCACACAAAAAAAAATCACACACGAAAAATAAAATCGCATACAAAAAAATCATAGATAAAAGTAGGAAGGACTAAAAGTAGGATAGCAAGGACTAAGAAAGATTCAAAGTACTTACAGCATAATGCTCCGGTATCTTTTTCCTGCACAATCGATTTTCAGATCACTCACTGTAGAAATCACTTTCACTCGTAGGTTCGGACACTTGTCTATAGTATTCTAGTTTTTACAAGTATCCCGTAGACTGCGCCATTTACGTTTTCTACAGAAAAGGTCGCAGAAAAAAGATAGGTTTCCGGAGATAACTTAGTTTAATTCAATTAAAAGTTACAATTAACATATGAATGATTGACTACGATCAAAGTTGGATCAATAATGCAATTAAATTTAGTTCATTCGATTGAATCACTTGGGACACAGGTGCATCCAAATTCTGGTTAATGCCCGCCGCGAAGTGTCGACGTAGCGCTTTCCGGCGGTCTGCATGAGTCGTCGTTGGGGACAGTGCAAGCGATAATACGCAAAGATTTAGCTCGGCGTAACACGTTTGTGCTTTGTGTTGATCTTAATATTCTTAATATGAAACCCGAGGACGGGTGTTACTGTCAAGATGGCAGTGTCGGCGAGTTAAAAATTGATCCATGAATTTTGTTGATTCGAATGATTGAATACGTAAGCATTGTGCGAAAAATCCCTTAGTCATGATTTCTTTATAATTATTCCTGTATAGATCTTGGCTGAAGGACAAATAAAAGACCGGTTCAGAAAAGAAGTTTTGCAATGCACTCTCCTGGAGTAGAATTTTTGCGAGTTGAAATTTTGTTATAGTTTTGTGAGACGCTTATTGCCGAGCTAGATCAGAATCATTTTATGGTTATTTCTAACCATGCTACCATAGAATACATAATAGAAGTACAGAAGATTCACTCTGAAAAATCAATTAAAGAAATAGAGACTCTCGCTACGATACAATTAAGTTCAATTCAGATCGCACAACGCTAATAACTTAGTTATATTCACCTAGACAAACCATCTCTTTCTATCGCGTAACGCTTACCTTTTCTGGCGCACTGATTAGCCACGCTGGCATGGCCGCCATACGTACTTGCGTTTTTAATACCTACCGCGGAGTGAGACAGGCCTGATGCTACTTACTAGTTTAAATTACTATTGAGAGCGCGTACGAGGGCGTACGCATGTCAGGTTGGCCGTGTCGGCGAGTTCAAGATAATCCCATTTATTATTGTTTTCGATGTGCAAACAGAAAGTTGTTTACTACAAAACATAACTGCTACATTTTCAAATGTTACAAACAAGTATAAAAGCGGTCGCCCTAGTGACGAGCGGCTCAGTCTTGTGCGGACCGCCGTACTGTGAACATCTCCTTTGTGTAGTGTGCTGTGGGCTTGGCCATAACTTCTTTAATTGTGATTGTTGTAATAGATGAGGATTTGGTAAACCGATTTATTACAATGATAGTTGTTTCAGCTAGACGATAAGCCCAGGTGGACACAGATTCAATAACTGTGTGGGCCAGGGGTATTCAGACACATATGGTTGGAATCCATGATACAGCGCGAGGCGGAGCGCTGTATTTATCGTCACACTTTTAGTGAGTTCGGCGTAGGTCATCTCTTGCTCCGTCATATTTAATAATTTTTTTCTTTTAATATTTACTCAAAACTTATCTATATCTTAATAGATTTTAAAGTCCATATCCGAACCTATCAGAAAATATATACTTCTAACTGTTTTTACCATCAGAAATTCTTATTTCGAGAGGTTAAAGCTTAAGGTCCTGAAATTACCTCGGTAATAGCTGCGTTTACCTTACTAAAATATCAACGGTTCACTTGTTTTCAATGAAATACGATTTAAATAAACAGTGGAAATAAATTTAAACCACGTAAAAATATGTGTAGTATACTTATAAAACCCCTTACCATAGATATTTTCATACAAACGTAGTCTAGCTTTTATTTTGCAATTACATGTCAGATTTCGGTAAAATTTTGTAATTACCAAGAAATTGCATACATCTAAACCTTCTGTAGAAAAAAATACAAAATCCACAAAATATAAAAAAAACCTATGGTCTATTAAGGGTCCCCCGACCCTAGACCAAAATACAACTTTCCATACAAACGTAGTCTACGTTTTATTTCAAAACGACATGTCCGATTTGGGCAAAATTTTGTAATTTCAAAGATATTGCAATTATCTAGGTTTATATTTAGTTTCCGACAGTAAAAATATGAACTTGAAATATAATATAGTGTTTTATATCATTTTTGACCATTAGTATGGGAAACTTCTAAATCGTTATATTTTCTTTCCAGTTCATAATTTTACTATAGGAAACCCAATATAACCCTAGATAATTGCAATTTCTTTACAATTACCCATTTTTACCGCGGAATCTGACATGTGGTTTCAAAATTAAACGTGTACTACGTTTGTATGCAGAAGTCTAGGGTCGCCGGACTCTTAAGCCTAAATACACTTTTATTTATTTTTCTTGTGATAATATATACATCATTTATTCATAATAATAAAATTGACAACAATTAACATTTTTCAATTAACCTAAATACACTATTTACATACACAATTACAATCCACTCCTTAGCGTTTCCGGTGCAAAGGTACCTAAATAGTGTTGTAAAAAACTCGAGTCTGAGAGTCTTAAGGGCCTGCTAGACGGTTGCCAACAAGCCTTCCGACGTGTTGACCTTGGTCGGTGCCTCGTCGGCGCCGACCGTCGGAGTGTTGCGGCTACACGGTCGGGTCGGTCAGCCGACCGCGCTTTGGCGTCAGTGTGTTTAGAACTCGCAGACTGACAATATCTCGTAAAATGACTACCAACCTTGGCGTGGTTTAAGTCCTATTGAACTCAATACAATAAAAAAAGGAAACGTCGGTCGGATATGGATATGCGAAAGTTTCATCCCTTTGGAAAACAGAATTTTAAATATTTTGTTTACGTTTGCGGCACATGGCGCCACTAACATAAGAAAAATATTAAAAATTTCTTCAAGCCAAACCACCGCACCGATTTTGATAAAATATATGTCAAATGAAAGATAATTACATAATATATCATTAAAAAAATATTGTAAAATCATGCCCCAAAATTAGATACTTATTTTTTTGGAAAAAAAAAATGATTTTTTCCTTAATTTTATTAAAAAAAAATATCCATGGGATATTTTTTGGTTAATTCACATTGTGGCCTATTAAGTACATTATTTTATAAAGAAAACTGCATGTCAATATCCTTCATTTTAGGGAGATATAAAATTAAAGCGTTCGCATTGAGATTGGGACGCCGCCATCATTAATGCATGCACAACCGCACGCGTCGACTCCTTCTCGCGAATGGCCTGGCGCGGTTGGCAACAGGCGGCTACACGGTTGCCAAACGGCAGTCCCGACAGCGGTCGGGAGTACTCGGGAGCGCACGCCCGATGACCAAGGGCGTTGGAATGTCAAACGAAATTTTGTCGCCAACAGCCGTCTACACGGTCGGACCCGACCAAGGTCACCTGGTCGGAGGTGTTTGTTGGCAACCGTCTAGCAGGCCCTTTAATATACTGACTCGACTGTAAATCACAAGACTCTACTCATAAATAGCGACTCCACTGCTCGATAAGTCAGTTATACTCAAGCTCCCGTAATAGACTCGAGTTCAATCTATGTGCTCGACTCTTTTGTGTGCTGGAGACTGATTATGGACTGAGTCGCGCTCATAAAATCATAATTGTTTTTTTTTTAAGTTAATAACAAATATTGTTATTTGTAGTAATCATTAATATTAAATAAAGTTTTGAATGGTTGTAATGCTTTGTATAACTTGTTGTAACAGTTTTGTGTGAGTTGAAGTTGCTTCGAGTATTGTATTGGAACTCGAGTTGGTTCTGCTACTCGGAGTTCTTATCAGACTTGAGTTTTTATTCGACTCCGAGTGTGGGCTCCGACGACTCGTGCTCGACTTGACTCTGGCTTGTTAATGGCTTAGTCTAGCAAGCATGCAAAATTAAGTCAAGTTTGCAAATATAGACTCTTGGTCTCGAGTTTTGTACAACACTAGCCGCGTTGTCGCGCTGTATTGCTATGGCCATCCTTTGCACCAGAAACGATCCAGAGCGTGCGTCACCGGATTTCTCCGCTATGCGGTGCCCGATCTCCCTTATTAGGCGCTTGGCATCAGAGCCCCAGCTGCCCATTGTCTCCACGGCAATGGGCACCAAACAATATTGTGGCTTTATTGCAGTGTACTTCAGCCGCTTCTTCTCCGCCGCTTCCCCCAGCCTAAAATCATTTTATTCATTTCGCTCGATACGCCAAAGCAGACTGTTGTTGATACCTGCTTCAGTACCTTACTTTTGCACCTACTACGCTAGATTTCTATTTATCCCGAAATTGACTAGTAGAGAATCTTTTGTACCATTTACTATAGTTAAATAAAGTTGTTAAATAAATAAAAACCTTTTTAAGAGCTAGTATAGTTAGTTTAGTTGTACTTGTTTCCAAGCTGGCTAAAACTTCTGTTAATCACTGTGGCCCAAAAAGAAGAAACGCAAATTCTTGCGTCTGGTGGGCTAAAATTGAATTTTAAACCCCTAAACCAGATTTTAAGCCGTGACTATGTTCTAGTTTTATTTCCGTAAACATTTTGGTAATAATTTAGCTAGCCCGACGGCCAGCGCTCAAATAAAAGTCGAAAAAATGTCTATTCCACATGTGCTTTCCGGCCTACGTGTACAGTCAGCAGAAACAGTGATATATTATTGGGTTTTCGGACAAACGATGAATTTGTACACGCAGTAAAAGCATTGTTTTGCGGAGCAGTTTGCAGTTTAGTTTGATTTGAACAAAGCATTTCGCTGCAAACTAGGTTTTTTGAACTTTTTATAAAAAAGAGTAAAAACACTTTTGTTTCATTTTAAATTAATTCAATTTTTTATTTTGATGTTAAGACGTTCCAACTTACGAGATATACAGTGCCGAGGGATGTAAAACCACGCTAAGAAATAAAGTTAGTCAAACAGGAAAACTGCCAAAGGTTTTTAGCGCATTGCCTATTTCATAAAGATATTGTTTATTTTGTCTGTATGTAAGTTTAAAGCCATTGAATTAAAGCTTGTAAAATTTTATTTTACTGGGCTTCTAATATCTTTGTATAATATGTTGTATCATCATCATCATCATCATCATATCAGCGACAGGAAGTCCACTGCTGGACATATGTATAATATGTTGTATATTACAATTTAAATAACACGAAAAAAGTAAAAAAAACTTATCAATAAAAGAAGTCGAATCTTTCCTTTTTGTTTCTAAAAACTTAATTGTACCATAACATTAATACAAAAATAGCAAACTATACATTTGCTATAGAAAATAGCGTTTTTGCGAGTGAGATAAACATATTTTCGTAAAATCGTTATGTGTCGTTCGTTTTTTCAACCAATTTTTATTATGTTTTCAGTGTTAGTACTTACCTTTCGAATATTTATGGGTTAACTGGTTAGATAACACATATTTTTTTCATGCATATTCCCTATTTTCTTCTAAATCTATAAAATTTCCACTGCTATCTCTACCGATACATTTATTCGTTTTTTATTAGTCCAGGATGCGGTAACCGCCAAATGGATTTCGTAGGCTTCCAAAATTCGCAGGTAGAAGCTATTAATGCATGTTTTATTAATAGACTGCAACGGTGGGTTTGCAAAACGAATACACAATCGCGGTGAGTAAAGAAGGGTAAGATATTGGGATGGGTACATTATATAGTGTAAAAAAAACGGTAGCACTCCGGCAGTGCTGACAGAAGTGAAAACTAAAATAACTGTGTAATTTTTTAATCGTCCGAAAATAGTTTATTGTGCAGAACATAATTTTATAGAAAGTGTTTTATCCATTATCATAACGTATTGTAAATTAAATAAAAACTTAAAACTTATGTTTTTTAATAACAATCTTTTATTAGGTACTTTATTATTAGGTTACCAAAAAAACTAAAACATTAAAAATAATTTTATTCTGATAGGAAATAGGTACTTACTTATATAGGTACCATTTTATAAGTACATACATTAAAAAGCATCTTTTTAAATAAAAGCTTGTTACATTTTTACGGCAAAAGACAAAGAAGGTTTCACGCATAAAATGGGTACATTATATAGTGTAAAAAACTGAAATAGATTCAGCCTATGGATGACGTCAACCCTTCTTGGTATGGAGCTGTAGCGCTGAGTGTTTTTGGTAGTGCCTCTTACGTCATTTATAGGAAATTATGGAGTGCTCCTATTCAGAAACCACACGCACGACACGTCATTGTTTTCGAGGGGTCTAGGCGATGTAAAATAAATAAATATATACTAACGAATCACACAGATTAAGCTAGCCCCAAAGTAAGTTCGAGACTTGTGTTATGGGATACTAACTTAACGATACTATGGTATATAGCAAATGCATATATAAATAAACATCCAAGACCCAGGTCAATCTGAACCTGACCGGGGATCAAAACCAAGACCTCAAGTGTGACAGCCTGGCATGATGACTATACTAGGCTACAGAGTTCGTCGTATATTTATTTACTATCGATGATTCGTACATCAGTCGTCGTACGATCGATATCGACGATGAAAATTACTAACGCTTGCTTAACATAGTCGCATTAGATCTCTTGTCTTGAAGATAAAATCGAGTGGTTACTTAGTACAAAGCCCTGTTTCGCAAAGCTGATTTATCTTTGGAAAATTACAATGACGCATAATGTTACTCGTAGAATATCAATTATCCTATAAATATTATTAATTTGTAAGTTTCGATGTCTGGGATGCTTAAATTTAAATGTTGATCAATGCTTATTCTTTTTGTGACTGTTCTTATTCATCTATCATTAAAAAGTTGCATTGGTCGCAGAAAGTTTGCTATATTCAATATATCTTCTTTTTAAACCTTGTAGGTATTTTATTACATCTTCTTCCTTTCTTTATCCCACTCTATAGGTATGATCAGCACAGCATGCAAGTTGCTTCCATTTTACTCGATCCTTAATCATGTGTTAAGTATATCCATACATCACTAGTCATGTCCTGATTCACACACCCAATCCAGCTTTTTGACCTCCCTCTATTTCTGTTTTATCATGTTGACAACGTTGTTATTTACCTTTACGTACCTTTACTCGCGTTGTTTTTCTCACTGCCCACAAATAAAGTGGTTATACCATACTTCTTCTTATCGTCTGTGTTAGTGACTAACACTAGTGTCAGAGTTTTTAAACCGCCTTAAAGGCCTCTGACATGGTTTTAGGTAACGACCAATGTCAAAGACCGTAACCGGGATTGACGGCATAACGTGCCCTCCGAAGCATGGATAATCTTACTTATCAAACAATCAGGTGATCAGCCTATAATGTCCTAACTAAACTAGGACAACAACACAAAGTCGTTGTCCCCGCCGAGAATCGAAACCGCGACCTCCGGATATGAGCCGAACGCTGTAACCGCTACACCATGGAGGCAGTTAGTACGGAGACCATACTCGGAAAAGTAATAACTTTTTAATTTTTCAGGAGCTACTTTAGCACTTCTTACATAATCATCATTCCAGCCGCATAACGTCCACTGCTGGATATAAATAGGCCTCTCCTAAAGATTTACAAAATGTCTCTTACATACTCGTTGCTCATCTTATCTTTCCTATTTACTCTACTCATCCACCTCGGTCTCCTCATCTTAGCCACATGTAGCTTTCAACCTTCTGTAACTTTGGTAACTTGGTAACCCTTCATAAGTTACACAAAAACTCTGAGCTCCACACTTGTCAAACCCCAGGCCTGGCAGCATACATCAATGCTCCGAAGCAATCAAATTAAATTTCCGAGACGCATGTGTAAGGTCTTAACAAAACGAACAAATTATTAGGAATTCATTATAAAATGGAACGGCGTTTCTTAGCGAATATAAAGAGCTTTGTTAAGGATTAAATGCCTGCTTATACCTTGCCAAAATGTTTGCGTGAGTAATTTCAATCTTATATGATTTGGAAGACAAATATACTTATGATAATTTTTATTTAGTTTCACCTGTTTTCGTTTTCCTTCTAAATTATTCCTTTTAAAGGGGGCAGCGCTGCACCCCGGAAAATTGAGGTAAGATTCCATTAAAAATTAAAAAAAATATTTTCCAAAACACAATATTGTGATGTCTGAACTACTAGGACAGCAATACTTTACCCTCACTACGTCCACAAACAAATTACCTACCGAAAAAGTCCATAAGTACAGCTCCAGTAAGCTAACTTTAATTCCGCCAAAAGAAAAACCACATGACACGAACAAATGGTCGAGTCGAGGCATCCTAGGAATGCACAGTGCGCGCTGTTTAGACAAATGTAGCAAAAAGTCGCACATAATTTGTCGCGCCGTCAGTGGCGAGCTTTACGTAACAAGAATGTTTGTTGAACAAAATAAACATGGCACTTCAGGAACAGTTGCCAAAATGATGGCTCATTTATAACGATTTGTTAAGCGTTTTGTCGTATTGTCGCACTGTTGTGGTGTCAACTTGAATTTATATGATTTCTTACACCTTTTTGATCGTAAAGGGGTAAATAAAATCTACTACTAGGTACTAGGGGTACTAGGGGGGTCCGTCTTTTGTTCCCGTGGCCCACCTATATATCTACTCAGATTATTATTATTCTTCATCTTCTATGCTGGTTTGCGAAAAAAGAAAAATCTCAGTCGTCTTAAAGAAGTAATTACTTCTTAGTAAAAAAAAAATATCTTTGAAATGTTTTTTTTAATAGTAGTACAAAAAACTTTTATTTTGAACAAATACAATGTCCTTTTTTATTAAGTACAAATATTTTAAGGGGTGATTCAGTCCACAATTTTGAACAACTTTTCCCAGTAAATTTTTATCGAAATACGAAAAAATAATTTTCATTTTCCATAGTAATGATATCACGTGACTACTTCGATTTCTATGAAAACCTAAAATTTTTTTTTCCTATTTCGATATACATTTATTGGGAAAAGTTGTTCAAAATGATGGTCTGATTCACCCCTTAAAATATTTGTACTTAATAAAAAAGGACATTGTATATCAATTTTTACATATTTAACTTCAAAATTGACCAAGCTTCATTCAAACTTTTAACTCTCATTTCAACTTCTTACGGAATGAATTCCAAAAAATACCTTCTTATTGCGCACTTAAGTCATTAAAGAAACGTTTGTGCAAAATTTGCTGTTTCAGCTGTCTTCAGTAATCTGTCAATATGTCAACCAGTCAGTTAATAAAGACGTCAAACGTGTTACTTCGGAAGTTTATTCTGAGCTGGTCCGACACGCACTTGGCCATTTACACCTACACAGTAAATATAATTTAAAATACACAAATTTTCGGACTTTCGGCCAGACAGAGCTTAGGGCCGCAAGAACCAAAGGCAACTTTAACATGATGGTGGGCGAGAAGGTGGAAAAGGAAACCAAACTATCGATTTCCACCCATACCCTCGATCGATCCTAAAAAATCTCTTTTTTGTGCAAACATACATGTTAAATAATAGCAAGCAATAATTAAACAATCGAACAAAAAACGGGACATTCTTTGTGCCCTCCCCCCGCGGGCTCACCTCAGAGGGGTAAGGACTTTAATTCTATGTTTATCTCCTAAGTAGTCCAAACAAAGTTCCTGAGTCAAACTTTCTGCTTTCGACTTTTCCACAATTATTCGTTGACTGCACTATAACAGCTTGTAATAAAAATAATGATCACCCGCTTCGAAACCGTAATACCTACGTACCCACTTTCAGAGCTAGAGCGCATTTGCATGAAAAATGCGGCGATACTGGGAGAGCAGGCACGCACGCCCATCAAAGAATCGTGATTGGCTCGTTATGTACTGGAAATTGTGTTGACATTGCTGGCTCACTACTAGATAAGCCATTTAATGTACTATCAAACCATACACGTACCATATACGTAAATAGATGGGTACATCTATTTACTAGCATCGAGTGTAGTTTTTGTACTAGAAAAAGGTGACTGGGTAAATATAAGATTAAAATATTTTTTCTAAAATACTCAACCGATTTTAATAAAAAAATCTGTGGGACTTCTTTGCGTGTACCCTTTCAAACAGAAAAATAATTTTCCAAATCGGTCCAGGCGTTTTGGAATAATTAATCGGTGAATATAAATAAAAAAAAAATGCAACGAATTTAACAAATTTATTAAAAAATGCGGCGATAGAGACTTGACGTTACCTTGAAGAACTCAAAGTACATGCTATAGATACTTCAAGTTTATTTAAAAAATAAAATAATTTACAAGTTAAGAAAAGTTAAATACCTACTCTACGCATTGTTTCTTAAAGATCGTATGCCCCTGTTTATGCTTCTCCATCCGTTGTAGTTGCAGCATCATCGGATGTCGCTGTTGCTTCTGCCACAACGGATCTCCCCCGGCCTTATCGATTTTTGGATTTATTAGCTAGATTTCTTCTAGCCACATCTAGTAAATTTACAAGGAGTTTATATGAAAAGCGCGATTTACTCCAATTCGGGTGAAAGCTTTCAGGACGGGTGAATTTGAGTGCAAACCGGTCGTATTAGACTCCTATTAATTTAAATGTACGTTCATTTCCATTTGTTTAGAGGGATTTACACGGTGACATGGCTATTGCAGATCATTATTTTATTGATCATTATTGGTCGAATAGAACATTATTTTTGTTCGTACAGTTTATACGGTATGGGTATATTGGTGGGAAGTCCAGTAGGGCGGGCTTACCTAAAAAAATGCCACTTAGGTCCAATGACGGCTCTGTGTCATGGCGATTCAATGCCGCCAGGAAATAGGCATTCCTCTGTCACTAGGCAGCAGTAGTGACAGTATTGGCAGAAGGCCGAAGATGCGGAATTTGAAAGGGTTTCTGTCGAATCAAATACTGCGGTACGGAAGGCAAATGGGAAAACCACTGTACTATATCCCTAAAAGGGAGTCAAAATGGAGAAAAGTATAAAATAAAGAGGTTAAGAACTTAGCGGAAGGAAGAGAGACATGGAAAGCACTCCACCGACAAGAGCCCAGCTATTAAAATATATAAGAAGAAGAAGGGTATATTGATTATTTATAAAAGAGCGATAATATATCCATATTTATCTATTATGCAGGCCGGTTCCGATCGGTTATTTTGGAAATCGAGGGCGGCCAAAGTCCAGCAGTGGACTTCCTATGGCTGATATGATGATGATGATGATATCCATTTTGAAATATTAAAACGCCAAAATTTTGTATGAAGAAAACAAATGAATATTTAGTTATCTTATACCTTTAAACGAGCAATTCTTGTATGTATGTATATATATATATTTATTTATAAATTTCTGTGATCTCGAAAACGGCTCTAACGATTTCGCTGAAAATTTGTATATGGGGGTTTTCGGGGGTAAATAATCGATCTAGATTAGTTTTATGTTTGGGAAAACGCGTGTTTTCGAGTTTTCATTCGTTTTTCTTTCCACGCAGAATATGGTCGCTAATTTCGTCGCGCCGACCGCCTTGATTTTAGCTCAGTGGTTAAGGATACCGACCGCTGAAAAAGTGTTACGGGTTCGAATCCCACTCGGTGACTTACTTTTTTTTTATTTTATGTTTAAGTTTATATATAATTTTTTATTTTGCATTGTTTTTAGACAAGTTTAAAAAAAATTAGTTAATGTTTGAGATGTAACCGAGCAAAGCTCGGTTGCCCAGGTACTAGCTATTATATGTCAACTAAGCTAATTATTGATGCATTGAAGATTTGCGTGGGCTAATAGCAGTTTGTTATTTAAAATCACAGGAGTACCTTACCTTTTTCTAAATAAAAAGTATCTTTCAATATCATATGTTATAGTTAATTCCAAATAAAAAGTTATTTCAAACCTGTCATTAATAGCTCAATCTGTGTTATTTGTCCCATATATTTATTTATTTATTAATGTAATATACCTATACTTCAGCAAACTTTCGAATGTATAATATACTACCGATCCGTCTATTATACATATCAAATTTTATCTTGAATCTCTCTAGTTATTAATGAAAACTGCATAAAATCTGTTGCGTAGTTTAAAAGATCTAGGCCAATACAGACTTGGTTTCATCTACGAGTATGTATTGATTGATTTATCAATATCATCATGAACCCATTGTTTATATTTTATTTACTTATTGATTAATTTTTTAATTTTTTAATTAGCTTTATTACATGAATTGTAATGGGCGGTCTTAAGGCCGTAGGCCTTTTCTACCAGTCAAACAATAGGTGTGTTGACATGCGAATATTTGGAAAATATATGTGCAAAAATCTTAATATTAATACTGAAAACACTTACATAAAAATTATAACACAATGCAAACATACCGTATTACTAAGAGTATAACTTGATGGACTAACCCAAAAACAGAGCAAAATATTACGTACATACAGACAAGAGTATCAAAATTTTACAGTCCACATTTATTCAACCTCATTCCGCGGTTTTCAATGTTTGGATACCGTACGTGTGTGATTCCAATCACAAGAAATAACGTGATTGATTAATTAAAAGTTAATATGTCATGAAGCTTTTGAAAACTGGAACAATCGACCTTGGTTGAGGTTTCTGTTGTGAATTATTACATGTTATTAAAATACCACGCATATAATTAAAATTGACTTTAATGAGGTATAGAGTTCCCAGTAATTATTTCCCAACAATGAATTTCACATAATTTCTGCTTTGTTTATTATTTCAGTTAGTATTGTACTCGTCAAATAAACAAACAATATATGCGGCGAACGAATAAAATTTTCGTTTGAAATTTAGCCAAATTGTTCAAGGCGTCACCGAAACATGATGTTTAACAGGTTTCCTGTCCCATGAATCATAAATGAACAATTAATGAATTAATCCGTGTGCCGTGTGGTTTTCGGCAGAGTAGAATAGGACCACTTTGAGTTTTCCCTTGGATGTCATAGAAGGCGACTTAGGAAATACAAGCTAAAAAAAGTTTACAAACATCATGAGACCTCTACAACGTCTGGCCAGCGTGGAGAGTGTTGGCCAAATCCAGACAGAGAGGGTCGTGCTCCGGCTGTGGAGACTACAAAAACCTGATGATGATGATGAAATGGTTCATATCATATGTAAGTAACAAAATTTCATGCGATCAGTCGTGTATTTCGATGTCAGTTTGTCATGGCAAAGCTCACATGCCTTTAGGAAGCTTTGACTCTTAGATAGAGAACTCGATAACGAAAAGAAAGAAAGAATCTGCTCCGAATTATAAACTGTTTTATTGCGGAAAGGAAAATTAGTTGGTTAAAAACAGATTTCAAAACAGTATTTTTATCGCGGGTTCAGTACCAGTTCACAAGACAGTAATCAAGTATATTGAACTCAATATAATCCAAAAACCGAAAATAGATTTCTAAAATTTGGAAACCAATATTGCTACAAATATGTTCAGCTTTTTATAACATGGGTGTTAGAAATGTAATGCCAACATGATTGCCAGCGCCAAAGAGTACACAACAAACAACAGTTTGTCAACAGCCTCTGCTAACTCTTCTGGACCTCCAAACGTGGTCATTCCAGCAGCGGCATCAGCCACCATTTCTTCTATATTGCTGCTTCTGGGAGATACAACCACTTCGGAGTCTTCTTCATCGTAAGAGAACCCTTCATTGAGGGTATCGTAGTTCTTTGTGACCTGAAAGACATTTTTTATAGTTTGATCGTCATCATTCGAGCGTATTTCTGATTGCATCCTTAGAATTAACGTTCAGAGCCCGGGGTCCACTACGTAAACCTAGGAGATTTGACGAGGTTACTGGTTTTTACACAGAGTGACTGCCGTCCGACCTCCGCAAGCTAAAGGGTAGACCAGAATCAATCCTTGGATAAGTTTGAGCAAAAGCTTGTATTACTATACTAATATTAAAAGTAATTATATTTTATAAGACGCAATAAATACGTAGTAATCGTTTAGTGTCAGTCGCTACACATTCCATTCCCATACTTGCATTATTGTATTATTCGTAATTTAATCAGTTTGTTTTGTACTAAGTTCTAAGAAAAAGAAATTCATGCGTTGACAAATGTGTCATTGTAACGTGTTTTAAAATAAAGATAATAAATTAAAAGGAATAATGATAGTGATGGTAAAAAATATATATATATATAAAATATTTTTTTTCTTTCAAGGGTGGGGGTGTAGTGTAGTAATCTATGTATGTCTATTATAAAAAGAACTTATTAATAAAGAGAGTCCTAATCCAATCGTGTTTTTAATACACTCGCCTCCTGTAGAAGGCGACCTGTATGTACTACAGGCTTTCGGGTGGGACTTTCATATGTGCTTTACGAAACACGGAATCATTTTTCATTTCGGACAATCAGGTAATTCAAGCCTGCAATATCAAAAGAGCAAACAACTGTTCAAAAAATCATAAGGCGAACCGCTTGACCACGGCAGTCGTTTATAATTATAAGATTTAACATGCATCTTATATCAGCCCCAGAAAGTCCAGTGCTGGACATAGGCCTGGGGCCAAAGATTTCCAGAAAGACCGATTAGAATCGGCCGCTCTAGATCGGTCATTTTGGAAATCCATGGGAGAGCCCTATGTCCAGCAGTGAATGTTATGCGACTGAAATGATGATGATGAGAATTGGCCTGCTTCCAGAGTATTCCAGGCACCTAGGTTAGGTCGTCCAACCATCAAGCGGGTGTCCTACCACCCGTTGGCCGATCCTACGTCCGACGTATGGCCACCGGATCACTATTTATATGCATACTTTAAGCTATAATATCACATAGCATACAGGTTTAATGCACAATCGTTTTTAAGCATAACGTCCTTTCGCATAATGGAGTATGCATAATAATTTTAAGCATAATGTACCTAAGCATAATCATTATTTAGCCCTAACATTTTAAAGCATAAAAGGATGTAAGTAGGATGTAAGTTGTTTTTGTGTATGTATTATTTTCGCCCTAAGCTAGAGTCGCTCGCTCGCTTCGCTCGCTCGCTCGTGTTTTGTTCACAGGAAACCTAACTAACCTAACCTATACTCTGTGGCAAAGATTTTTTTGTGTCTGTGTTATTTTCGCCCTAAGCTTAAGTCGCTCGCTCCCGTTTTACTCATTTTATTCGTAGAAATACATTTCCTTATTATTAAACTTATAGTTACTATGCTTGGCATAGTAACTATAAGTTTAATAATAGAACATATAACATAGAAAAACGGCATAATGTTAATTGGCATAATCTCCATAGGGAGATTATGCCAATTAACATTATGCCGTTTTTGTTAATTGGCATAATCTCCATAGGGAGATTATGCCAATTAACATTATGCCGTAACAAATTAGCCTAAAATATAATTATGCCCAACTACCAGTATGCCAAAAAACAACTTAGGTATGCCTAAAAACTATTATGACAAAATATTTGATGCCAAACCCAGTATGCCAAAGCATATTAGGACAAAAAAATTATGCAAAAAAAAGGGTCCCATGGCCACTATTCTAGAACCTATCTGTCATATCGACTGTATAACATGTATGTTTGTAGGTATTTTTCAGCCCATTACTGATATTCAATTAAATGAAAATTGTATAGACATGTAAATCAAATAACAATACAATATGTTTGTGAATGGAGTTGTTCACCGGGAACCCAATTACGATATGACACAAACCCATCGAATTTTGGGTGTTTTGTATGTTTTCGTGTGTGTTCGTATCTAACCAATTATCCATGAATATAATTCATCACGTTTTGTTTATGAATTATTGAGACTTACCGTCATTGGAGCTAAACAGAATATTTTTCTAAAAGCAGAAGAAGTGAGTAGATTCTGCATTGTTTGCGTTTCACATAAAGCCCTTATTGGTGACGTCATCAATATCAGCTGTAGAAACAATGCAACAATAACGCCGTAAAGTACTGCTATATATAAAACCACTGAAACACAATCGAAAATATTAGATAGAGGGAATAAAAGACAAAATAAGAGTGACGGTAGATGGTTGACCACCATTGCACTTAAAAAAGTACAAATAAATGACTTAACGGCATCTCTAATCAAGTTAAAAAAAGGAGTTCTGGATTCATCGGATTTTTTCAATAAAAGTTGCTTAATTTTGTTATAACAGTTGGTCAATATCAATTTTGGCTAAAGAGAAAATCAGTCAACTTGACACACAAGTGATCTAATAAGGGTTCTATATCTGTTGTCTTTATTTATTTATTTATTTACGTAAACAATATGGTACAAAAGGCGGACTTTAGTTACTTTCTTTACTTTATTTATAATGGAAACCGTGCACAAAAAAGAAGATTTTATATTTATGATAGTTCAGACTGCAGTAAATGGAGTTAATAAACATAAGTTGCATAAAAAAATTCTAGACAGAAGAAAAACAAGTATTTACTTACGTAAAGATGGGACATTATGACAGGGCATGATGTATTCAATAAAACACAATCCTAGGCATATAGTCACAATGCAGCCATTGTAGAACCACACCCTAGACATTGTTAATGGTTTAGACCAGAAAGACATTAGAACGAAGGCTGCGAGGACTAAAAAGGAAAAGTTCATTAGTAAAAAAATATTGTTATTAGGTCCTTGGCCGCGTAGTTTTCAGCAGAATAGAATAGGACCACTCCAATTCCTCCCGTGGATATCGTTAAAGGCGACTTAGGAAATACAAGCTAAATAAAGCTATAAACATCATGAGATCTCTCCAACCCGTCTGGCCAGCGAGGAGAGTGTAGGACAAGTCTTCTTGCTGCTCTGGCCCACTATGGCTTTGGTAATACAAAAAGGGGTCGTGCTCCTCTAAAGGGGGTAAAAAGACCTGATGATGATGATGATGAGGTTCTAAACAACAAAAAATAGATAATTAAAACTAAAACTTTTGTATTTACGAGCCTGTATTTGTCCACTGCTGAACTAAAGGTCTCACCAAATAAAAGGAGGATTTACCATAATCATCATGCTGGGCAGACGGGTTGATCATAACAGTAGATACGCTGCTACCCGTTTTCTTCTAGCTAAATATCTCCCTTCATCGAATGTTTCGACTTTAGCGAAAGCGACAAAATTATATTCTATTTGGTAGCCATCATTATATTTTTGAAAGCTTAGACAGAAGTGGTGTAAAATCTTTTTGTCTGAGACTTACCAATCAACGGTGTATAAAACGCAATATTATATGCCACAGCTTTTCTTTGCATGGTCAAGTATATCACTAATATATCACTTTCTATTCTGTCGTCTACTGTAATATTGCTGATTTTGTTCCATTCCTTTGATAAGAATACCAGGGAAGTCGCTGTTGCATCCCATTCGTTCTTAACTGAGATATCTATGTCCGTATACTAAAACAAAAGTGACTTATGAAACACTTCTCCTTTTGATAACTATACCAAACTGTTCATATTTTTTGTATAATCGCTGACTTTTCATTGGTTTTGGAAAATAATGTCGTGTAGTAAATAAATTCCTCTATTCATATACGTCATCCAAATTTGTGTATGCCATAAGATAAAACAGTTGCGAAAATGATTTTCGATCGAGACCACGTAGTTACGCCCATTCAAAACTGCCCCGTGAACCCAATGAACTCCCCGGCGGCACTTGGCGCCTGTACTGCTAATTGATCTCACTATTTTACTTTCGAGTTTCAGTCAACAATATTTGTTTCAGAATTTTTATTTTGAGTCGTACTAAATAAGTCTTACTAACGATCTTTATGAAGTGGCCTTCGGCTCCAAACCAATGAAAAATCACCGTTTATTAATTAGCTAATAACTTGAACAGCGAGAAAACTTACGAATTTCAGTTTGTTGTCGGTAAGTTTCAAAAGGTTTAAATTGATCATCTCGTGTACTTGAAATGGTCTAATGATAATTATGCATTCGTAGCTGTCCTTAGGCCACCTAAAAAGTGAAGAAATTATGTATAGAAATAGCTTTCATTACATATAAATTGATAATCAATTATTATGTATTGTGTATAGAGGAAAGAATAAGCCCTTGAGGTACACCAAAATTATTATCATAAAAAAAGATATCCAGCTATTACTGGTAATAAGTCTTTAAGAAGTAAAGCGGGTAAATAGACAGAGCGACTATACTCCATTTGGTTAGGTATTTAAATAAATGTTAACAATCTTGACATGTCTTTTTATTGAAATATACACTTTATATAATTATTAAATCAGTACTTTGCAATTTACAAAGTAATTATGTAATTTATAATTCATCACATAATTACTTTGTAATTAGCAAAATTATTTGATTTTTAAAATGTATGTTTCAATAAAAAGACATTTCAAGATTGTTTACATTTATTTAAATACGAGTACTTACTAAATGGAGTATAAGTATCAGTGACTATCCCAAAGGCAGATTGCCTCAATTAATGTGCTCGCTCATTCTGCCAAAAACTAATATAGCAGTGTACTATACAATGATTTTCCCAAGTTAAGTAAATATATTTTTTAAACCAAAATTGCCTTAATACAATTTGATGCATATTTTGATCAACTTTTAAATGTAGTTAGTAGCTAAATATAGTTTGTTGTTTATGTAACATCTTAATATTTCATAACAAAATTTATGTAAGACTAGCTGCGCCCCGCGGTGTTACCCGCGCCTGAAGCAGCCTATGTGTTAATCCAGAGTGTCAGCTTCCTGCATAACAAATTTTATCAATATTGGTTCAGTCATTTGCGCGTGAAAGAGTAACAAACATCCGTCCATCCATACTTACAAACTTTCATGTTTATAATATGAGTAGGAAGTAGGATTTACTTATTTAAAAAAGCAGGAGTATCGTCTGGAGAACACCAGGATTCTATCCTAGCTCTGAAGTGGAAGGTGCTCTCGCCGCTGTAGTCCATTGTAATTTGACCGGCGTTATTTGCATCTAATGGGTCCAAAGTATTTGCGCTGAAAGGAATACAGGTATGAATTAAACTGGATAACCTGTCATCTGTGAGCAGACCGGAATTCGGTCGACATGCATTGTTTTACTATTGTGTCTGGTGTTTTGCACAGGCAACAGGAAATTCAAGAAATGATTAGGTATTCTATTACTTTTTAAAGTATATACTTATCAGTCTACTGCTAAAGACCTCTAATTATGATATGATTGGAGGATTTACTTATAATAACCACGCTGGTAAGGTGTACGTGGTTAATATAAAGTCTTTGTACAGAGGACGATGCTGCCCGATCCCTGTTACGTATACTGCCCTTAGTCGCCTCTTACGATACCCGGGGAAGAGGAAAGGTGAGTTGACAAGTCTTATACCGTCTTATTATAAAACACGCTAACTTTAGTACTTGATTTGAACCATTATCTGCCTTAAACAAGATAACCACCCGCAATATGTTACCTTCTCTTACGTCACTGTCAACTTCTCATGGGTGAATAATGGTTTGAATCAAGTCATAAAGTTAGTCCTCGTTTTATAATAAGGCTGATAATATTTAGTCTGTCCACACAGCCACAGACCATTGGTTTTGGCTGATAATTCTGATCCCAAAGTATTGTTTTGTAAGTTAGGATAAAGTAAAAAAATATAAGTTACAGGTAATAAATAAATTTCAAATTTATCGCTTACTTGTAAACGAGAAACGTCGGCCGCCATATTTGGGACTGTCTGAAGCTGACTCTGGTTGTGCCATTGTATTTGTCCGGGTCCCAAGCGACGCTTTTGTCTCTCCAACTCTGTCTTAAAGTATGACATTGTTTACTTTATCGAAAAATCAGGCTTAAGGCAAAATGGTAGCAGAAGTAGCGCCCTCATTTGAAATAAATTGTTTCAGAGTAAATATGGTGATAATTAAAAAATTTACTTCCAACAATGTGTAGAAAGACCTTTAAATTTAATTATATAATAACCTTTGAAAGTAAGTGCGTTAGTCTATCTAGTTTTAAAACGAGTTTTTGCCAAAAGCGGCAACTTTTGGGGAAAACTCGTTGTTAAACTAGATGGATTATCAAAAAAACTTTCAAAGGTTATTTATAAAATAACTAAAAGGTATTTTTAAAGATTGTTAAAAGTCAAATTTTTAATTATCACCATATTTACTTTTAAATAATTTATATCAAATGAATGTGCCACTTCTGCTACGATTTCGCCTTAAAATATTATTTTTCCTTCAGCCAAATATTTTTTAAAACTTTAAAGAATGAGCTTAGATTTAAATAGGTATATGATTAATAAATTTTTACAATCAAAACAAATATTTACCGTAACAAAAGCGAGATCGGTAGTGAGTTTGGCACTAAAAGAGTCGTATCTGGCGCTGGTGAGTACTATGCCCATTTGTACCGTCATGTTCGGTGACGGGGCCATGCTAGGGAAGCGGTTAATCAGAATATTCCTCTTTAATTGATCAGAAACAGACAGCTTCGGTTCCACTTCCGTAGAGTTTCGAGCTGGAAGAACAATGTTTTCAAAAGTTTGAAAATTATAATCAAAAGCTAAAGTAAATTTGTGTTGAAACATATTGCTGGAAAGTAAAGCAACAACTAACTGAGCTGATGTAGAAGCGATCTGACATCATTTCTTCTCATCATTATAAATTACAGATTCTTCTAAAGTCAAAGTCAAAAAATTTATTCAATGTAGGATAAATTTCTCTCTTAAAAAGTGAGTTTCAGTCACTTTTTAACTATTAGGTATTATAGTGAAAGAGCTAAAACCTACAAGAGTTTCGAAACGACCACTGCTGGGAAGATTACTCCGAAAGAAATGAAGTTCAGTATTTGCTTCTAATTATAATTATACATCAATATCAACGATGAATCCTAATTTATAAAAAAATATTCTGGTTTCTAAAGACCTAATGACTGACAATGTTAATAATATTACTACAAGTAAATTAAACAAATACAATTTGTGTGACGTAGCAACCCAAGCAAAACATTGTAATGTAATGTGCGAATTAAAAATAAATGGCTTTATTATTATTAAAGACTTAAACTACAATATATCTACAATACTTACTGCTTTCTTTGGAACCAGGAGCAGGACAATCGTAAAGAAATTTTGCGTCTACGCCGTTCCAAGAAGCAAAACTGAAGTACGTGATGTCCAGAGGATCTACATCGTAGATGCTTAAGATTGGAAGAAGATCACCTTCTCGGCCAAATTCGACTTGACCATCTGTGACAGAGTTTAATGCATCATCATCAGGTCTTTTGTCTCCACTGCAGGAGCACGACGAGCCATACTTGGTCAGAGCAGCCATAAGACTTGGCCTACACTCTCCTCGCTGGCCAGACGGGTTGGAAAGGTCTCATTGATGTTTATAAGCTTTGTTTAGCTTGTGTTTTCTAAGTCTCCAGCGTTTAATTACTCTTCATTAAAGGGTCGTAATACATTTTAGATTCAAAGATACATTTGTGAAGTACAAAATGCAATTTTTTATTATAATCTAACATTCTTACTTCTCTATGAGCTTAACTTGGCTTGAACTTAACTTGGCTTGAAAAAATCTTTGGTTTTTGGGCATTATTTTCTTCTTTTAAACCTTACTAGCTTATTTTTGGGTCTGGTAAGTGCAAGTTTAATGGAAACCACGACTTACGGTAATTGTATTAATACTTTCTACTTTTGGAATCGGCTATATCATAAATAATAATTGTTGGTACTGAATAATGAAAAGATAAATGTTATATCTATTGTGTACTTCAAACTGCAATAATAAATTTTAAATGGGAACTCTTTGCTGATTTGGAATAGTTGATGGAGGTCAGGGTTGGGACCATGGAATTGTATGGACTTCGTTGGGACTCATTTGGCAGCACGGAATAGCACTTTTCTATGCTGCTACCCTTTTCTGTCGTTCAGAATCGTCATTAGCTAGAGCGAGAGAGAGCGACGGAACGTTTCTGCACCGGCCGTGCCGAAGCGTTCAGTCACTCTCTCTCACTCGGTTTTGAGTAACAGATAAGGATAGCAGCGAAAGTTCCGTTTCGTTAAGAAAAGAAAAGATGAGATCCAACCCTCACACATAGTAAAACTATGAATGTTACCTTTGGTGATCTTTATATAAAACCCTCTAAGTTCAGTATTGGACAGGATACCGATGGTTTTGGCAGACGCTTTGGCATTTCTTCTCAAATTGCGACGAAGTTCTGTAAAAGTATTGCCGCCTCCACCGATAACTATAAAGAAAACAAATGTTAATAAAACACAATACATTCCATATATCAGTTTTCCATAGGGGTAGACAGAGCCTATAGATCTCCGCTTGCTAAGATCCTTGCTAACTTGCGATTCTTACAATTTTAATTAATAAGTCAATAATAGTATATTCATCTTTAATAATAGCTCTGTAATTTTAGACACAATTGTTTTGTAACGAAATCAATACATCCAAAAAAATTACGTCTCCTTTGCTTTATCAACACTAATTATGCTTTTCATGCATGCTCTTCGCTTTTGTCAATGATTTAAAAATAATCTTTCTTATCTTCTAACTTTAATTATTTGTATGTCTTCCCTAAGCCTAAGGGTCTTTCCTAACAAAAGATTTGCCGCTATTTATAATTAACCTTCAACAAAGTCTACATTCTTCATTAAGCCCATTGTAACCACGAATTGAAATCTAGACGTTTTTTGTGTCATTTTCTAAGATTTTATGCCAGCCTGATCCTCTTAACTTTTTTCAAGTTACGAGAAAATGACTACAAGAACCTCTTCCTTATTCTGAGACCGGGGCTTCTTTTAAACCTTACATATCCTTTTTTTCTTCTATCTTACTAATATTATACATTCGAAAGTAAGTTTGTATATATGTTTGTTTGTTTATTTGTTTGTTTGTTACCACTTCACGCTTCAACCACTGAATCTACTTAGATGAAATTTGGTAAGGATATAGTTTTAGACTCGGGGAAGGACAAACGGTAATGTTTATCTCGAAATTCCCACGGGGAGCGAAGCCCGCGGGCGCAGCTAGTCTAATATAAATCTTTCTTACCTATTTCATACACAGCGTCTTTAGACCCCGGATGCTCAACCGGTGACAGCAGGATATGTCCATTGCTGGCCGCCTGTATAGCTATGTGCATCTCGAACGCCATCTTCGGGTCGGTGGGCTTCCTATCGTTCGAGTCTATCCGGTAGTAGGTGTCGTAGTTGTATCCAAAGCGGCAGATGTGCTGTTTGCACTTCGAGGCCACTGAAAAAGAAATTTAAGTCTATACATATAATAAAACAGTAAAAATGTGTCTGTACATTGAATATACTTCCAAAAAAAATTTGGGGCGATGCAGAGTAATAGAGTAAGAATTTAAAAAAAAGTCTGTTTGTTTGTGCACTCTAATCTCCGGAAATATTGGACGGATTTGAATGAATTTTTTTTGGTATATAGCTGTTAAGCCTGGGCAACATATAGGGCATAATGGTCCAGCGAAACTATAAGAAATATAATAACGACGCCTTAGAAAATCATTTTCCGGAGACATAAAGTCTACACGAACGAAGTTGCGGGCTTCGCTAGTTTGAAATAAAATATTTGAAAGGAAATGGAGATATCATTCAAAATGCTGTCTCTTCATTACGCCCTAGATTATATTTAAAACTATATTATGAGCTACTCTTTACAGTCTAAAGTAAGAACGTGAAGCTTTTCTTTGCAAATTTGCGCAAATGTGCGAAGAAAACCTACAACTAAAAGCTTAAAAAAATATATATATCTAGGTACACGTCCGTTGCTAAGAGGAATCTTATGAAAAGGCTGCTAAAAATAGCCTGTAGCAAGTCTTAAATGTCAATTAATACTTGAATAACGGAGAACTTTTAGTTAACCCTAAACTTGGAAAAACTTTCAGAAACTTTGACGAGGGATTATCTTCATAATTAATACGAATCTGTATTTGCTGTTCTGCTTCATATAATTTAAGATCGTTGGAGGATGATATAGTAACGGGTTAGACAGAGCCTGGAGGTTAGGCTCAAAAGCCTAACCTCCAAAAAAAAAAGTGTTGCGTTGCTACCCGCATTGCCTATTGACATGATTGAGATTCTCGCACGTTTCCTTGATCAGCTGTCACGATATTTTCTTCTAGACAAGCATGGAAGAGTGGTTACTGACATTTGTAAAGAAGCCTTTTCCTATTACACAACGTAGAGGGGACATACACGTAATAAATCAAATCACTGGCTATACTTGGTCACAATAGTATAATGAAAATAAAATAACAGACAAAAACTTAATAAAATAATTGACATTTCCATACGAAAGTGTGCAGCCGCCCGGTTAGTTTGTATGGGAATGTAATTTTTTTTGTCAATCATTATACTATCTATGATAGTGATCTAGTATAGCCCGTGGTTCGATTTATTACGGGTATGTTCCTTCCACGTTGTATAGGAAGACATGCTTTCAAGCGTGCAAATACAACAAGTTCTATGGTGCCATTTTTTAAACGCAGGGTCACCAATCTCACAGTTTTTTTTTGTGTAGAAAAATCATTCGTCAATGTTACACGGTGACACCGCGTTTCAAAAAAGGCGCTTCAGTTCATTATACTGATATATTCTATGAGAAAGAAATAGGTGTCTGAATAAAGGAAGAAAATAGTACCTACCTGCGCGACCGAGCTTTCGACGGATTGGAATGAAATTTGGTATGTAGATAGCATATTAATTTGACTAACACATACGACACTTTTTTCCCGGGAGAATGTGGAGATTGACCAAAATTTAACCACGCGGGCAACGCCGCGGGCGTCAGCTAGTTTTATATGCGAAAGTTTATGTTTGTTCCACTTTCAAGCAAAGAGAATAGAGTTAAAATTTTACATACAGATAGCTTAATAATTGGATTAACGCATAGGATACTTTTTATCTCAGAAAAATGAGAATTTCTTATGTTATTCAAGCTAATCATGCAAGTAACGCTACAACAATTAGTTTAAAACAATATTTTTTTTTAACTAAAAACCTACTTCTCCCCCTAACTACACAACCGACTTTGTTTGAATGAAAATTTCTATGGGAGCATCTCGCAAGTATAATCAAACAAAAAATAATTTTTCAAATCGGTCCAGGAGTTTTTGATTAAGAGTCCCCCGACCCTAGACTTCTCCATACAAACGTAGTCTACGTTCAATTTTGATACCACATGTCAGATTCCGGTAAAAATTGGTAATTGTAAAGAAATTGCAATTATCTAGGGTTATAACTGGTTTCCTATACTAAAATTATGAACTGGAAAGAAAATATAACGATTTAGAAGTTTCCCATACTAATGGTCAAAAATGATATAAAACACTATATTCTATTTCAAGTTCATATTTTTACCGTCGAAAACTAGTTATAAACCTAGATAATTGCAATATCTTTGAAATTACAAAATTTTGCCCAAATCGGACATGTCGTTTTGAAATAAAACGTAGACTACGTTTGTATGGAAAGTTGTATTTTGGTCTAGGGTCGGGGGACCCTTAAGGTTTTTTTGGGAATCGGTTAAAAATAAAAAAGATTATAATAACTTACTTTCATCATTATAAACAAGTGTCGAATTAACCTCTGCAGCCCGAACCAATCCAATCCACGTAAACAAAAGGACTAAAATCCAATCCATTTCCAATGACACAATTTGACTAAACTTATTGTACACCACGCACTGACTGACATATATTATCAGCTTTGCAATGTTGTCGTGTGCGTTATACAGGCAAAACCAGTTCGAAGTATTGTCATTCTTTTTATTAACCGTTCATTTGCCACTGCTGCGCAAAGGCCTTTACTACTGGTTTTAATTTTCGTTTATTGAAATTATAAAAAAAAAACATTTTGTTTTAATAGCAAAAGGCCTCCCCTCTTTTACGCTACAGATATACATTTTGTGCGAAGGACTGCCTAGCATTGTCAAAAAGCGCCAGACCATCTCACCATAGGTAGGTAGGCTGACGTCGCAAAAGAGATAGTCCAAGGAAAAGGTGGTGTAAAAAACATACCTACTTTAAAAAAAAATATATATCATAAGGTTTTGTTTTTCATAGACACAATCTGCAACGACAACCATTAAACAATTAGAGTATTTTATCTTTGGCCATATTTTTTAATTTATTTACTTTACTGCTCCAATTTAGATTCCGCACCGTCACCATAAAATATGGAGTTGCTTTGTTTTATTAATGAGTTACATCGAATTCCTTCCGTCTCCGTGATCAGACCCTAGGCATCGTCTACCATTAAGTGCTCGTCAAGACAAATCAAACGAGTCGTACTCAATGAGGTTATGTCGTTTTATAACTGAATTCCGTCGAATATATCCCTGCTCCATCTTCAGAACATCTCATTGACAATCATCATAATATCGTATTGTCATCCGACTTACCCTGTCTACAAAATTTCAGCTTAATCGGTTGAGGATAACTGGTTGAAAATTTGACCTAAAGAAACATTCATACACACATACAAAATGTATCTTGCAGGTGTGTATGAAGTTAAATAAACACTTGTAAAAAAAAGGTTTGCTGACGGTCTCTCCAGCACGACGCACATGCAAGCGGAAATGCCGGTAGTTATCTGAACGGACACAGATAAACGGTCACTCTGCAACATATATTTTTATGAGCTTATTTCTGTTGTTTTATTAATGTTTAAACAGCTGTGTATTTTACCACGTGTAAACTGTTTGCTGGTTATCGTTTAATAATCCCATTTTGTATTATTAATTATTCCATTCGTGACAAAAAGGCTGGTAACTATGTGGCCATACAACGTGGCAATGCTGCCAGCCTTTTCGCCAAGTTGCCAAGGGGTAATATTTTAGAGAGACTACAAAATTTGTAAATTTTTTTAGTTATAGTTCTTATTTAGTTTTATTTTAAATTTGAATTAGTAAGTATAGTTTGAATTTCATTTAAATTATATTTTTTTTAATAAAGATTTATCTCTTTATTCTGTAATATTTTTGATGTTGTCAGAACCTCAGAACCGTAGTTTCGGGTTTGAAAATCTAGTCAGTCGTGATGGAATATGACTGAGTCATAGAAGTTGTCGACTAAGTTATGCAGCAGCTTTATCTCAGTCGAAAAGCATTGAGGACATAGAAATCAACCTATCGAAGGCTTTAGAGCATCTTGCCATTTATTATAAAAACAACTCATTGCGGCCAAATCCTGCAAAAACTGAATCCAGTGTCTTCCACCTATGCAACCAGGAGGCTAGTAGCAGGGAGTTAACAATCTGGTGGAACGGCGTAGCCATAAAACACAATCCTACCCCCAAATACCTGGGCGTGACTCTGGACCGCTCCCTAACTTACAAACACAATTGCTGTGATCTGAAGTCCAAAGTTAGTTCCAGGAACAACATTCTGCGCCGTCTCACTTCCACCCGTTGGGGTGCAACACCTAGTGTTCTCCGAACGAGTAGCTTGGCCTTGTGCTACTCGGCAGGCGAATATGCAAGCCCTGTGTGGGCTCGCTCTGCACACGCTAAAGAGGTAGACATAGCCCTCAACGACTCATGCCAAACAATCACAGGCACTCTAAAGCCAACACTTCGGTCTCACTTGTACACCCTGTCCGGTATTGCTCCGCCAAGTGTCAGACGCGATGTGGCATGTGCGGTCGAAAGGTTTAAACAGCTAAACGACAGAAGGCACCTTCTTTACGGACAGACTCCGCCACCAGCACGTCTTAAGAGCCGCAACAGCTTTCTTAGAAAGCAGTCAACTCAGAAGAAGTTAGCGTCGACAAAGATGACAGCTTCCGAATTAGTTCCGAGAAAGGAACACGAGGACAATGAAGGCTTCACCAAAGTGGAAAGAAAGCGGAGGAAGCCTCCTTGCAGAAATAAGTGCGGCACAGCACTCAGCGGTCCCAATATGTTGCTGCGCTCTGCTGTACCGACGACCCTTCTCTACGTGTCCCGCCTGCATTACTCTACTAAGAGTGAAGACCTGGTGGAGTACATGAGAGTAAAGACCAAGCTCTTATTGAGAGTCGTGAAGTTGGAATCGCGTCACAACGTGAACTTTAATTCATATGTGGTGCGTGTTCCAACCGCCCAGCTGGATACCTTCACTCAAGAAGATTTCTGGCCGAGAGGTGTCGTCTTCCGGCGTTATCGCGGGAGGCTACCGGACACCGCGACATCGTGCAGTGCGTCACAGACATTACGTACCAAATAGTATAAGTTTAATATTATATGTATGTTAGTCTGTAAGGTATATATAAATATGGGCCAATAATGTATTTTTATGTTTTGTTGCCTGCAATAAAGAAATTTATTATTATTATTATTATTATTAGGCAGCCCAGCATACCAGCCGTGGAAGCTTCTAATGCATGAGTTGACCGGTGGTTAGAAAAATATCCACCCTATGACTCATACCTTCCACCTGCAGAAAAACTTCCACCGGGTAAAGACCTCCCCTGGTCAGTCTGGAAGTCTCTGAATAGACTCCGTGCTGGTGTTGGGAGGTGTAGAGAAAACCGAGTTAGGTGGCGTCACGCTAATAACGATCTTTGCGATTGCGGCGCCATCCAATCAATGGAGCACCTTCTGTCGTGTCCGGGCTGCCCTACGACATGTACCATGAAGGACCTAAACGAGGCTAATGACAGAGGGATCGCCGTGGCCACATACTGGTCAAAGACAATTTGAAATTGAAGCTACACTGAAACCATTTCGACTCGATAAGAAGAAGCAGCTTTATCATTGTCACCGGAAAATAACAAGACTCGTAAGTTGATCAATTTTCAAGGTAGTTGATCAACTCCCGGAAAATAATAAACAGCAGTTAAAATGTATTATTTAACGTATGTATTTTAGTAAATTGATTAATTTACGGCGCCTTGTCGTAAGATCATCCGACACATCTCATCATCGGTATTAAAATAACATATCTAAGTGTTTGTTAACTCTATGAATAAACGGGTGTCTATTAGAATACAGATTTTTTTGACATATGGGGAATAAAAATCGTTGAAGTTAATTGCGAGAAAGTGATGGGTTCCCATGAATAAACACTAGCCAAATGCTTATAAAATGCCCTCGACCAATCAGAGAACAGTGTATTATGTGACGGGTAATAGTATACCGTTAAATAGTACACTGAGCAACGATTGGCCCGTTAGTGGATGATTTTACTTGTGGCACAATCGTAAATTATTAAATTACTGCCAGGCACTGTAAGTTGACCAATTAGCTAAAATGCACTGCGTTAAATAATACATTTCTACTAACGTTTGTTATTTTTCGTCAGTTTATCAACTAACTAGAAAATTGATCAACTTACGATTCTTGCTATTTATCGGTGACATCATCATCATCATTAGGTCTTTTTGGTCTCGATTGCAGGAGTACGACCCTCTTTGTACTACTAGAGCCATCTTTGGCCAGAGCAGCCAGAGGATTTAGCCTGCACTCTCCACGCTGGCCAGACGGGTTGGAGAGGTCTCATGATGTTTACGAGTATAAAGCTTTGTTTAGCTTGTATTCCCTCAGTCGCCTTCTATGACATCTACGGGAAGACTTGGGGTGGTCCTATTCTACTCTGCCGGAATCCACAAGGCGAAAAACTAGTCAGTCATGATGGAATATAGCTGAGTGATAGAAGTGGTCGATATAGTTATGTAGCAGCTTTATATAGAACTGAAAAACTGCTGTTAATAAACATTGTTCTGCATTCTGCGTTGCAGCTCGAAGAAATCGATCGATCGATCATCAAGAAGAAAATGAGTACATTATTTCATTAAGAATAAGTCTCTTCTTTACTTTAAACTGAAGTATAATAATTAAGTGAATAAAATCTGCGTCCATTCACTTTTTAGAGACTTAAGGCAAATGCTTGGTTTTTTTTAAACTAAAATCGACAGAGTTGATGTAATAAAGCTTAGTTTAAATCGTTTAGGACAGGCACTAACACTCTACTTAACAAAGTGAATGACCCCAGACTGGTAATATAATAGAAAGATTGTTCACATGGGCACAGTTGATTTAATGAGTAAGATGAGTGACGTAAAACTTATTATCATCATCATTAGGTCTTTTTATCTCCACTGCAGGAACATGACCCTCTCTGTACTACCAGAGCAGCCGGAGGACTTGGCCTACACCTATCAAAACTGTAACGTATTTTTTGCAGGGCAATTTAAAGATGGCTACACGCGACACAATGTGGCGTACAATCTGCAGCAACAATCTGTTGCTCTACTGCAGTCGTATACGTGTTGTCGGCCACAACACGTCTACACACATGACAATCTGCAGTACAGCACCAGATTGTTAAAGTCAAAGTCAAAGTCAAAAATTTTTATTCAATGTAGGATAAATTTATCTCTTATTGAAGGTCATTTTTTTTAAATATTTTTTTTAGTGCAGAAGCTAAAAACTACTAGCGTTTCGGAACGACCACTGCTGGGAAGATTACGCCGAAAGAAACCCAGTTCAGTATTGGTCCCTACCCAGCCTGATGGGCTATGTTACAATTACAATACAGATTTACACTTAAGCTATACATTTAAATTATACAATTACAATTTGCAGACAACTATTTCCATTGTTACTGTAGATTGTAGGCTAAATTGTGTCGAGTGTAACCTTAAACAATGATATCCCATTGTTGGGCAAAGGTAGGGTAGTAACCGTAGAAAAAAAGGTTTTTTCTTTTTAAAGTCGGTTTTTTTGCAGAATGCAATTCTTCTAATAAAGGAAAGATTTTTTCCATAATCATTAAGTAAGATGACCAGAGGTGTTAGAAATTGCTATCGTTGCACACAGGGCGCAGACCATTATAATCAGGTATTTCTAGTCTCCACTGCAGGATCACGACTCTCTCTGTGCTACTAGAGTCATACGTGGCCAGAGTAGACAGAGGAATTGGCCTACATTCTCCACGCTGGCTAGACCGATGGAAGAGGTCTCAATGATGTTTAGCTTGTATTTCCTAAGTCGGCTTCTACGACACATCGACGAGAAGACTTGAAGTGGTTCTATTCTACATAGCAAAGTAATATGATCAGGGGTGTTATTAAACCCTAACTCAATATTCCTAATCACTACTCGCTAGTGACTCTCTCAATGTAAACGATATTTTTCCAACTAAAGAGAAAATTAGAGTATAATGAGAGAATTAAAAGAAAGTGGATGAATTCACACTTCAGAGCTAAGACGAGACGAATAAAAAGCTGATTGAATCCCAAATTGCAGTGTGAAGGAGGTTTACACCCTGCGGTAGGTGAGATGCAGTTTGTTTCTTTTCTTTATTGAAAGTTTACGCTTAACTAAATTGAATTGAAACTCCTTAGTTACAAAAACGAGCGTTTTAAGGCTTAGCTGTTGGGTGATTAAAGGTAAACTTTTTTTTAAAAGAGAATTTGGTAGCAATTTCTCTTATGTCAACGGGTAAAGCATTCCAGAGCAGTGAGGCTATTGATTGCAAATGAGCGAAAAAGTTTAACAACTGGCCGCTGCCTTGAGAATGCAGTTGTAGCACTTGTAGCACGAGATGTTTGTGTCTATGGAATGTACTTAGGATGACTAGGAACGCCATCTTTTTATGTGGGCATCTATGGTGTGGTACCAGTAATTAGCTCATATAAATACAATATCTAACAAAATAAAAATGTACTTATAGTTCCAAACATTTGCCTCTACCAGACTGATTTCACAATCTGCTATTTAATCCATATCAGTTACAATTAACGGAAATCTATCGATGTAAAGGGCCCACCAACACAGTCTAAGTACGTTGCCGCTTCATTTGCATGTCGCTAAGATCATTTCAAATCGCGACGGATTTCATCTTGGAATCTGTAAACGTTTAGGTAGGGTTCCGATGGATAAGTGCCCAGGGCGCTAAATATGAAGGGGCCCGGGCGCCGAAGTAGAGTGCAAAGGAGCGGCGTGGTCGAAAAACAAGTGTGGAATGGTAGGTTATATTTCAGTTTATCAAAACAAATAACTTGTTCTATGTGTATAATTTTATAATCATAGTTAAGTACAGTTAAGTACCAAAACAGCCTTAATTATATTCTAACTAGCTGTACCCGCGGGCTTCGCTCCCCGTGAAAATTTTGGGATAGAGTCTACCCTATGTCCTTCCCCAAGTCTCAAACTATATCCATACTAAATTTCATCCAAATCGGTTCAGTAGTTAAAGCGTGAAAAGGTAACAAACAAACAAACAAATATACAAACTCACTTTAGCATTTATAATATTAGTAAGAAGTAGGATAGGATAGAATTAAAGGACAGGTATACCATATTTAAGAGCCATAACTCTTGTAAGCGTCTTTGTAATATATGATTATACAGAGATAGGTAACAGAGTGATTTGTAGTCCACTTACCATTTCACACGTTAGTTAACTCAAAAGTCAGTACACAGGTTACTTCACGAAGATTTTCTTCACAGAATTTTTCAGAGGCGTTTATGTTTCCTTTTTTTCTGACATACGAGATTGAACTGTAGTTTGGGGGGTGCAACAAAAGTTTTTCCCAGGGACGTAGGCTTTGCTAAAGCCGGCATTACTTGGATTGTACCAGCATTACCATTTGATGGTAATTTAGACAGCCAAACGGCTGCTGGTAATATTATGGTAATATAACCGCCGTGTTTTGTGCCTACAAAGGTCTGGGGTATAATTGAAATGTCATTAGGAGATCATTATTATGTCTTTGTATAGAATGATATGTTTGGGGCAAATACGGCGGTGTGACAGCTTAATTTATGAAGTTAATTGAAATACAATGAAAGAGCAAGGTACATATATTTTTTTAACACATTCTGGAACACGGCTGTGGACGTAATTCAATTGTTATTTCTATTGGATCTGGCTGATTGTCTCAGAATGAGTTATGCACTTATTTATATATTTTTTCTTTTGTTTATGTATCATTGGGCTTCGTCTAATTATTTATTACCATTGCTCTATGATTTCTCTTACAATCTTTTGTTTAACTTGCTATGTATCTTGTATGTATATATGAATATTTGTTTAGGTCAAATCTTGCAACTAAATTTTCAACTACGAGTAGTTATCCTCAACCGATTTAGCTGATAATTTAGCTAATTTCGTATACTTGTGTAAGTCGGATGACAATACAATATTATGAAGTCAGTGAGCTGGTCTGATGATGGAGCCGGGAGATATTCGACGGAACTTAGTTATAAAACAACATAACCTCATTGAGTAGGACTTGTTTGATTTGTCTTGACGTGCACTTTATAGTAGACGATGTCTAGGGTCTGATCGGTCGGAGACGGAAGGTTGTCTATGGAACTCAGTAATAAACCGAGATTACTCTATCGAGTTTTGGCTTATTTCATGTGTCTTCATAAGTACTTTGGCCTTACATTAAAAGTTTGTACGAAAAATGTTTTTCTTTTTTTCTAAAAGCTGATTTCATATAGGTAAGTACCATACCTTTGTCTTGTACAGCTATCCTAAAAAAAAATCATCAAATAAGGGCTCTAACAGACGAGTGTGTAGTGCGAATAGTGTGATGTCGTTCCCTCTTCCTCCACTCCTGTAAAGAACTATCACGCCTGCCATCACCGACGGGTGTCACGAGAATACTGTAGTTCGACTGTAAAACTGGGAATCCACTTTGCTGATTCTATATACAGGTCAAAATTGTATCATTACAAAACCAGTAATGAATATAAAATCAGCTTCTAAATTTTCGTTCATTGACATCCGCCCTAAAAGCCCTAAGTAGCCAGGCCTCATCATTATTTTAAGACCCCCGACAAAAATGCGTGTTATAAGTTTGACGCCAATGTCTGTCTGTCTGTGACATCGTTGCTCTTGAACGGATGGAGTGATTTCTATGCAGTTATTTTTACGTGAAGGCAAGTTTCTTATTGCGTTGGTTTTCAACAATGTTTAATGGAAATTCGTTTAGCGATTCAAAAGTTATGGGGGTGAACGCTTTATGTAACGATTTGATTTGATTTTATTTTACCTGGAAAATAAACTTGTCAACATTATCCATTTATCGACATAACCAAAGATGACATAACCTAACCAGCCAATTTTCACACAGATGGTCCAATCTCAGGCGTCCAACCGAATGACTTCAATATACATGTCGAGTACATAGCCCTCCAATTACTATAATTGTCGCTCATAGGTTACACTGGCTTAGGCTAGTGGAATTGCCTATATACATTCCAGAATAATATGCAGGGCAAGAGCTAACTGTACAAGCAAAGATTCATGTATTCTTTTTGCCTATAGATTTTTAAGCCGTGTGGTTTCCGGCAGAGTAGAATAGGGCCACTCCAACTCCTCCCGTGGATGTCGTAGAAGGCTACTTAAGAAATATAAGCTAATCAAAACTTATAAACATTAGTGAGACCTCTTCAACCCGTCTGGCCAGCGAGGAGAGTGTAGGTCAAGTTCTCTGGCTGCGCTGGCCAAGTATGGCTCTGTTAGTACAGAGAGGGTCGTGCTCCTACAGTAAAGACAAAAAGACCTGATGTTGATGATGATAGATACAGATCTACTATCACATCTTTATACTTAACGGGGTAAAGATAGCAACAGTGTCATTGTGGTCATAACGACCGGACTATGTCACCATCTACTCTCCTGCCCATCGTGGCTTACAAGCGGCACTAATTGAAAGGAAACGGAGATATCATTTAAAATTTTGTCATGATCAAAACCTATCTAGATAACTGTCCAAACTATTTTATGAACTACTGTTTACAGGTTACAGTGAGAACGTGAAGCTTTTCTTTACAAATAGTTTGAAAGGTTATCTAGGACCTATATGAGGTCTCAGACAATGCTGCAACTTTCTGAAGGGAAAAAATATGACTTAATTTTGAGCTTTTGATACGAGAAAAAATAAGCGGCCAAGTGCGAGTCGGACTCGCCCATGAAGGGTTCCGTAGTAGCAAATAACATAATATAAAAGTCTTGTAGTATGTTTTTTTTTTGAGTTTTATATTTGAGTTGATTAAATGAAAGGTAAATTGCCGTTTATGATTTATGACGTATTAAAAAAAAACTACTTACTAGATATCGTTCAAACCAATTTTCGCTGGTAGTTTTTATGGTAATGAACATCATGTATTTTTTTTAGTTTTATAGTTCCCTTATTTTAGAAGTTACGGGGGGGGGACACACTTTTTTCCACTTTGGAAGTGTCTCCCGCGCAAAGTATTCGGTTTAGAAAAAAATGATATTAGAAACCTCAATATCATTTTTGAAGACCTATCCATAGATACCCCACACGTATGGGTTTGATGAAAAATAAATTTTTGAGTTTCAGTTATAAGTATGGGGAACCCCCAAAATTTATTGTTTTTTTCTATTTTTGTGTCAAAACCTTAATGCGGTTCACATAATACATCTACTTACCAAGTTTCAACAGTATAGGTCTAATAGTTTCTGAAAAAAGTGGCTGTGACATACGGACGGACAGACAGACAGACATGACGAATCTATAAGGGTTCCGTTTTTGCCATTTGGCTACGGAACCCTAAAAAGAAAAGAGTAGATAGAGCATCGGGCCGCAAGACTCATTGTCGCAAAAACCACTCATAGCGTGTTGTTGGAAAAACAAATTAGAATAGTGATGGATTGCTAGCCGCCTATTAACGTGATACAAATTTCGCCCATTTGCTCGATTGGCTTTTATGAAAAGCAGCTGGTACAATCATTTTTTTCTGTTTTTCCGCAGACCAGCAATGAATATCCTGGACTAAACTTGCTAAAAATTGCAGTTTAAGAGAAATCTCTATATTATTTCTTGAATAGCAAACAATGTAAAGCGCTTAGAAATTATTTAGTGTTGATCATACATTCGCGCCATCAATCAACATTTACACACTAGTTAAAACAGGGCAGCTCAAGGATAAACGATACACACGGACCGACCCGACATCCAATAACGTTCCTCGTGCTGAAGTAAGAAAAGAAATAAAAAAGATTAAGTAACCCCCGACAGAACTGTAGCTAAGAACCATCTCGATCGTGAAAAAGAGTTTTTTCTTCTTCTCAGCTGGTATCTGTAGGTATACACTACACGTAATGTAAATTATAAGTGTGAAAGTGCTTGTGAAGGACTAATTACTAAAATACGCATTTAAATTTTGAATTTCATAAAAAAACTCTTGCATCGTGGGTTAAAAATGTTTCTTTGTGTTTTTTTTTACTAACAAGTATTACAAATACAATAAAACACACCTGCAATAAGGGATAATGTTTTGAGTATGTTTTAGTTAAAACTGGTGTCAAATAATCTGGTTGCCTCTGTTGTTGCACTTTCTTCCGGTGAAGGAAAACATCAAGAGGAAATCTGTACTGTTTACTAGTAATAATGACTGTTTTCTCTAGATGACTTTTAAAGTTTTAATTCAATTAAGTCAGCACTTAAAAGTGCCATTTTTGAAACGCAGAGTCTAACCTTAACGAATGGTTTTTCCGTCCAAAAAACTGTTTGTTTAGTGACTCTCCGCGTTTGAAAAATTACACCACTGATGCATTTGAGTAGCCCAAAAATTACTACTTGTATATTCTAAGTCTTTGCAAAAATCTGACACCAATGACACAGTACAGATACCAATGACTATTATTAACGATATAATACTTCAAGACATAAGTATAATTGAATTTTTCGTCTTGTTCCTGAACATTTGGCGTTCAATAAACTTAGCTGTAAGTAAATGATCTGACGTCAACAACTATTAAGAAATCGAAAGGAAAATTGACAACTATCAAGCGATACAAATAACCAAAGATAATTATATGATTGTTGACTTTCGTTCTCCGACCTTCGAAGCCGTATGCCTCGCCGAGAAACCAACGCGACGTTCCCCCCACACTTACAACAATTCATCATATGATTAATGTACCCGAAATTGATATTTAATTGCCGTTTACAGCATGTACGTCGACGGTGGCGCCGCGGCGGTGTTGCGGTGTTAAATGGCATAATTTATGACATGCTTTGGTACAAATTCGGCGAATAGCAGACAGACAAAGTATACATTAGGCGAGTAGAGATGGAAAACTTGAAAAACAATTCTAGTTAGTTATGATTACAGATACTTTATAACCTATCCCTTGCGGAGCAGGCAGAGCCAGGCCTGGAATGGTGGTGGAAAATATGTTTGGTCAAAGATAATATACTAACGTAACAGATACCTAGCGCCATAGAAACTATTGGACAATTTTTTTTATTTTAAAGTTCTAACCTGTCGTCTGTGGAAAACACCAGACACAATAGTAAAAAAAAATGCATGTCGACCGGATTTCGGTCTGCTCACAGATGACAGGCTAATCTGAAAATGGCCATTGGTGCGAGCCGACAGTTTGCAACCTATTTTTAACAGACTTCTAGAAAAAGAAAACATTTCATTATCAATCTTTTTTATGTATGTTCAGTGATTATTTGAAGACACCTGGCCTTTTTTGAAAATTATATTTTTGTTTGATACGGCGGCATGCGTTTCACGTGCTATAGAAATTTTTTCAAAATCGGTTGTGTAGTTAGGTGTAAAGGCGGTTTTTAATTTTGACAAATTATATCGAACGAACTGTAAATGAAAAGTGCATTTATCGATTATTTTCTCGAAACGTATTGCATCGATTCTGCGTTTCTCTTCATAGTTTAAATTTCATACAATACAAACGTACGTTGTAAAGCTCTTAAACTACTTCCATGTGCATATAATTAGGCGCATACATTGCAGCGTATAACAATAACATGCGCGATGCAGCGCTCCGGGCAGGTAGCGGTCGTAAACTTGCATTTTATGACATGTTGCACGACATGTCTTATTTACGATTGTTTTCTACTTTGTTGGCCGTTTATGTGCGATAGTACTGGAGGATTAAGAGGGTTGTGTAGCTGTAAATTTGCATACAAAAAGCGATAAAGTTTCTTTAAACATCGGTCGATTTTGATAATATTTTTAAATGTTGTTGATATATTACATATGTAGGGCCGTACGTCTTTATTTTAAAGAAATATTGCTTAAAATATATATAAATATTTTTTGTTAAAAATACCTCGAGTGTTTTGATTAAGTTAAACTAAACCGCATTACTAAAAAAAGAAACCGTACAGCCTTAGATTAAGATGTACCGAATCAAATACCTACTAAACTTGCTTTATTTATTTTAAGTACCTGAATTGTTTGTTTCTTGTTGTTTTTGTAATTTTTATGTTTATTATGGCGCAATAAAGTTAATTTGTATTGTATTGTTAAGGGGGATGGAAATGTTATCACTCAAAACAATATATCAGAAGGAAAAAATAGGCAATCGCATCTAGGACTTGCAACTCTCTCTATCGCACAGTTAAATACCTACGGGTCGGGAGGCAGAGCGGCGTGAAACGGATATAATTTTTGCAAACTACTACTCGCGCCGTGTATTGGCACTACACAGTCCTCTTAAGATAAAAAGAAATGATGCTGTATGTGCGAATAAAATCGTGAAGAAAAATTGATAGTATAAGAGGGTTAATACACGAAATAAATGATACTATACGTGCAAATAAAATCATGGAGAAGCAATTAATGGCATTTGAATGTTAAGACATAGAATACATAATACTATATGTGCAAATATAATCGTGAAGAAGCAATTAAAGTATTCGCTGATGCGTTAAGAGTCCGGCGACCCTAGACTTCTCCATACAAACGTAGTACACGTTTAATTCTGAAACCACATGTCAGATTCCGGTAAAAATTGGTAATTGTAAAGAAATTGCAATTATCTAGGGTTATATTGGGTTTCCTATAATAAAATTATGAACTGGAAAGAAAATATAACGATTTAGAAGTCAAAAATGATATAAAACACTATATTCTATTTCAAGTTCATATCTTTAGTGTCGGAAACTAAATATAAACCTAGTTAATTGCAATATCTTTGAAATTACAAAATTTTGCCCAAATCGGACATGTCGTTTTGAAATAAAACGTAGACTACGTTTGTATGGAAAGTTGTATTTTGGTCTAGGGTCGGGGGACCCTTAAATGAAGAAGACGATGACAGAATACCCGTACGAGAAAAGAGCTCTATGTTTAGTATATAATATGATTGTAATTTATTATGATCGCTTTCACATTTGGGCGTTTTATAGCTTTGAGAGTAGCGTTGCATAACTATCGATAGATGACTATCGATGTTTTAGTATAATAAATAATAAAATAGAAATCAGTTTATTATTTAAAATAGTACACTTATTTGATTTAAAGTAGGTATCAACTTATTTTGATTCCAAAGATAACGAATAAAGATAACTGACACAAGAGCAATATAACTTATACACTACAGTATAACTTGATATATGATATTAAAAAATAATATATGACTGAAATATTGACATAAGTAATAAATAAATTTTGTCTACTTGAAATTTTAAAAACTTAAACAAGAATTTCCTTAATTTAAATGAAAATGAAAAATCTTTATTTAGGAAAAGGAAATTCTTGATACAATAAACATTGGCTAACGATGACACTTGCAGTAGTTAAATATAACTGTGTCGCACCTCCGAAATAAGGTTACAATTTCTCCTAGTTCTTGAAATAGACTATAGGTACGTACTTGTTAGATAGGTACGTGATGTTGACTTCGAAAAACAGTCACAATATAGATAGGATTATCTATCGATAGTCCTATATCGATACTATCGTATCGATACTGTAACTAGGTACTATTTGTATGAAAAACTTTCGATAGCTAAACTTACTATCGATATAAGGTACTACTATCAATAGTTTTTTTAAAACAAATAGTACCTTTACTAACGATATTACGAAACTATCGATAGTCCTATCGTTATTGTTACTGTTTTCCGAGGTCGCGATAGTATCGATAGACTATCGATGTTTTATACTATTGCTTGCAACACATAGTTGAGAGCTCACTCTCAGACGCAACGCAATGCAATCGTCGCAGCATCTGACTTAGCTTGACGACTGCCATACAATGATGACAGCCGGGACCAACGGTTTTACGTGCCTTTCGAAGGATCTCGAGAAATTATCATGCCACTTGTGGTCACTGGTCACACATCCAAGTGCAGATCACGCCCGGTGTCACTAACAACTTGTGAAACCCCTAGTGACCAGTAATACGTAATCGCGTCGGGCCACTGAGCTCCTCAGTACTGTACATACTGAGAAAAGTATGTACAGTCCTATATACTTTTATTATTTCTGAGTCGAGTGATAAGTTCAACTTTGCATTAGTGTGAGTGAGCGCCAAAATTAATTAGAAAATCAAAAAATTACATAATACTAAAAATCGATATTTTATTAGAAAGAAATGAACCATGATTATTAAAACAAACACGGTATTATGTCAATATAAATCCCAGAATTAGCTGCTAAATCATAGGTGTCCTTCGTAGACAAAAATGTAAAAATAAATTTCAACGAAGAACACCTGCGAATATTAGGTGTTTTTCGTGGAATAGGCCAGTTGCTGTTCATCAGGTGCTATTCAAACGGGTGCTCTAAGTGGAATACCTCGCAAGAAATCCGCTGCTAGACATAGGCCCGTCATATCATCATCATCATCATGTCAGCCCTTCTTCCGTCCACTGCTGAGCATAGGCCTCTCTTCGTCTACGCCACCAATCTCGGTCCTGTGCTGCTCTCATCCAGGTGCGACCCGCGACTTTGACTATATCGTCAACCCATCTCATTGCAGGACGTCTGACCCTTCCCTTCATATGAATGTACTAAAATATGTAGTATTCGTTTAATATTAAAAACATCAGAACACGGTCAAAGCAAATTGAAGGAGCAGATCCGGCTTTTCGTTTCCCGTATCAAACAAATTTAAACCGGGGCCGACGCGTTTTTGTTTAATTTGTACTCTGTTTCAATAAACAACCCTTTTGCCTTTTTATTTATAAACCGTTTATTGGAATCGGATTCTTGGGGTTTTGCACTTTCAGCCAAAATGGTCATGTTGATGTTATTTTAAAATCTACGTAGGTGATTATTATACAGATACATTTTCACGTCTATAGCCCTGACGGGGCAAATAGACCCAAAGGCCACGCTTAGCGTGATGGTGGGTATTAAGATGGAAAAGGAATCAAAATAGTGATGGTTTGCTAGCCGCATCGCCTATTTACATGATTCAAATCTCACCTTTTCCCTCGATCGGCTTTAACGATGTGCACGGGAAGAGATGCAGCTGGTACATTCTAAGTTTTTTATTTTCTCACAGACCAGCAAGGAAGAAAGAAGAAGGAGATGAAATACAACGCAATTCATCGGTCTTTTGATCTATAGGCATTACGAGCTTTTGATTTATTGATTATTTGTCATTCGATCAAATGGAATGTCGATATATTACGTTTTCGGTTAATTGTCACCGATCAACTGGCATTCGATATACTGGCATTTGATATGGTGTAGAAAACCCTTGGTAATTATTATAATTTTTTTTTATGGAGAGGACTATGCTCGATGTTTCTCTTCGTGATCGATTTAGAAATGAGGAGATTTGTAAAAGAATGAAGGTCACTGACATAGCCAAGCGGCAATGTCAGTGACCTTCATTAGCTTATAAAAGTAGCAGTGGGCGAGACACAAAGCGCGAAGAAGCGATGGCCGATGAGGCAGAAAGGTTCTCGAATGACAGCCACGTATCGGCAAGCGCAGCGTAGGACACCCACCTGCTAGGTGGTCAGACGACCTGAGCAAGGTTGCAGGAAGGCGCTGGATGCAAACCGCTTCCGACCGGTAGTTTTGGAAATCCTTGGTGGAATTCCTTGCTTTCCGTCTATATTCTATGTCTCTCTCTATTTCTTCCTCGTTGAGACACTGGAAGACCTGCCTGTTCTGGTTCCTAAGAGCCTTTTTGATGTCGTCGTCCGTTGCGCTGAGAGAACGCTCTTTAGAACCTGAAGCGAGTTTCAGTTTTTCACCTTCTCAACGTTGAATTTTTCTCCTTTCTGGAGTATCTTCTTTAGTTTTCTCCTTTTTAGTGGGCAACTAGCTCCTTAAAATCCTCCGATCCTTTGCCTTTCTTACTTCGATTAATCCTTACTTCGCATCAACTACTTTTCTTATCCTTTCCAGTACTTTCTACCCCGTCTCTTGTTCGTCTGTGGAGGTGACAACGGTTTCGGTGTCGGTGACGGTTTTTTCCGCTTTCTAGCCATGCGAAGCAGGGCAGCCCGCCACCATACCTGCATAGGTAGTCGTTACCACTTTCTCCAATGTCTCTTTTTGCTGTTCCAGCATATCTTTGAGTTCTGTCATATTTCTGTTGTATTCCTCTAACAGTTTAGGGTGCGCCCTTAGTTGATTGAGCAACTTCCTTTCAGTTTCCCCTCCCTCTCTCTCTTCCACTGGTGCTCCTTTTTTGGTTATTTCAGGCTTGGGCGTGTCGTTTGCACTCGTTTTGTTTTCGGCTTCACTCTCCTTAACTAACCAGACTTTAACTGCCTATATTACCCCATCCCTTATTTCTGTCTTCAGGTTTCTGGAATTACTTTTGCATGCAGAAGCCTCGCGTTGGCTACTGCGTTATCGCTAACACGCTCGTCCGTAGCGGGGAGGGGGAGGGGAGGTTCTGTTCACTACCATTTTGAGTATTTTACCTTTACCTTTGGGTTTAAAAACCAGTAACCTCGTCAAATCTCCTTGGTTAGGTAGCGAACCCCGGGCTCTGAAGCATTACTGCTGAGGATGCAACCAGGAAAATACGCTTGGATAATGACGATGAAGATAAAAATATGTCAGCCCCGTAGATGTAAATAGTCGCCCCTTATCGAATTAACAAGGCATTATTTTACGACGGTTTGAATAATAAACTGGCAAAGAAACGATTTTATGTTCGGAGTTGTTCAATATTTAATATTGTTGGTGTACTGTTCTCCTGAAGGCTTGAATAAAATATACTTACGTGGCTTTGTACTAGCGCCGGTGGTGGGTTCCTCTTGGCCTCGTATCTATAAGTCCTCACGACTTTTTTCTTCTTTCCAAGTTAAATTTTTCGATCTGCGTAAAGGCACCTGACGCAGCTTAGTGTCTTTTCACTAGATACTATATCTAGTGGCAAAACAGTTTAATAAAGTAGTGAATTCGTGCGAAGCTATTCTGTTTTTTAACCCCAGACAAAAAGGATAATTTTGACCCTAACGTCTGTTGGTCTGTCTGTGTGTTTGTCTGTATGTATGTATGTATGTATATCTGTCTGTGTCTGGCATCGTAGCGCTCGAACGGAGGAACCGATTCCGATGCAATTTGTTTTACGTGAAATCAAATTTCTTTGCGGTGGTTCCTAGCTATATTTGATCAAAATTGGTTTAGCCGTTTAAAAGTTATTAGGGGTTAACGCTTGTGAGTCAGGGCTTGCGCTAGTAAAAAATAGATGGTGCTATGGATATCAAGTCTTATCGGAAGTTCTGCTACTCATCACTAGATGGCATTCTTGACAGTTGGGTGACACAGTTGGGGTTATTTTAATTTGCTCAGCAATAAACTTGTCTTCACTGTAAGTAAGAAATAGTCGATGAAAATGACCGTACATTAGTCAGATTGTTCTACAAATTTAGAGGTACAAAATCGGGCCGGACAAGTATTGAACCTGGGACATTTTCGATAGTTACAAGTAAAACTATATATTTGTTAATGTAATAACACCTATAATCTTTGGAACGCCCTTCCTGTTGGTATTCGCAAAGCCCCTAGTCGCCAGGCGTTTAAGAGTGCTGTACGCGCATATTATCTTCACAAACTGCCATAGAGTTTTATTAATATTGGTGTAGTTTATGTATGGTTTATAAAGATAACCTATTTATGTATATTGTATGTAGGTTTATTAATACATTAGATTATATTATTTATCTTATGTATGTGTATATATTCATATGTATAGATTTATTGTAAAGTTTGTTCCAATTACTACTCTCGCCCAAAATTTGCTTTTATCAGCACCACCTGTAGGTTGACTGGTAGAAAAGGCCTTGGGCCTTAAGTCCGCCTGTTACATTTTTGTAATAAAGTTAAATAAATAAATAAATAAATAAATTGAATCCAATCCCTTCAAAAACCATCCATACAATACAAACGTATACATACAATGTATAATTATAATATATAGTGATCTTTAAGCGTCTATCGCTATTAAATTTATTTCTGTTTTTCCTAAAGGCTGACTGGTAGAGAATGCATTACCATTAAGTCCACCTTTTGTACCATTATGGCCAATAAAGATTTATAAATAAAATAAATTATCCATAAAACCTTTCGCATTTTAGGTTTTGTTTTAAATAAGAAATTAGCTTAATTTGCGAAAGCGCTAACACAAACAGCGTGTATTGTGAGTACACAGTAAACCAGTAACAAACTGAATACATACTCATTTGCTAATGGACTCAAAAGGAACAAACCTTTGCTTTGTGCTGATATATATTTCTTTATTCAGTGCAGTGTGTTAGGTCGGCACAATGTAGGTAACATCTAAAGGGGATATTTAAATAATCATCCAACTACCACTTTCTTTTAATTCTTTAAAGAGCACCTATGTTTTTAATCAAACTAGAGATTTCATGCATAATCTGTGCTTTGCTAGAACAAAGATAATATAATGAGTAACATAACAGATACCCAACGCTATAAAAACTATAATAGGGTCCGTAAGTAGGCAAACACTGGAGTTGCGGGTAGGCACACAGAGATGGCAGCACACACGACTAGCAGTGACAAAGGAAGTGTTGAATATGTTTTAAAAATATTTATTGCATTTCATATAAGTCATATTTAATTAATTAGAGTACTACTTTATTTCTGAAATAGAAGTAGAATTTTTAATGTTTAAATTATTACCTTATAGCGCCATCTAGTGACGAGGAAGAGAAATAGTTATGTTTATAAAGCGATGGGTAGGCATGCTAGAGTATATCAGTTGCTTTTTTTCCCGCGCAGTTAAAAAAGCGGTTCGAGGTAGTGGCCGAGAATCTATATCAAGTCAAAAGGTGTTGCGGCTAGCAACGCATTCAAAGAAATATCTATTTAATGTGGTTACCGATATGGTTTCATTTAGTTTGCGTCAGAGCTCAGCATCTTGTCGTTTAGATACCTAGAAGTGCATTGCAAGCCAATTTTATTCTTATTACGATTCATGTCATTGAATTTAAATGAAACAACTTAGTAAATTTGCGATACCTACACGGGGAGTGACACAGCCCTGTAAAATCGAAATCAGCTTAGACAAAAATAATTTGAATCAGTTCAAATGGTTTAAAAAATCCATCCAATTGTCCTGAACGGTTGGCAGCAAAGTTTACAAAAGAAAATTAAAAGGCCCAAAAGCACGTACAGAAAGCCGATATGTTCCTTTGTCTACCGATAGGATGAATTTAATTAAAACAGAGCTTTGAGATGTAATTGTGAGGGTTTATTCCTGTTGGTATTCACATTGAGCTTATACAGTCACTAGTAATTTGCCGCTGGAATTGTTCAAAATTTATTGGAAATTTTCCTTGTAAATTTACGGGAATATTTTCATAAATATCTTCCTAAATATTGCCGTTTTCAAAGTTTCCAAAATTCCCGTGAACATTACTAACAGTTACACTATCATGTCTTCATTCCTTACGGGGAGACAGAGCCAAAAGCCGCAGTCTCAAAGGCCACTCTCAGCGTGACGTGATGTTACGTGTGTTAGTTAGTTAAAATATTTATTCCACCCAAACATTTTTTTTATATAATCGTTTATGTTCTACTAGCTGTACCCGCGGGCTTCGCTTCCCGTGGGAATTTCGGGATAAAGAGTACCCTATGTCCTTTCCCGAGTCTTAAACTATATCCATACCAAATTTCATCCAAATCGGTTCAGCGGTTAAGCGTGAAGAGATAACAAACAAACAAACAAATATACAAACTCACTTTCGCATTTATAATATTAGTAGGATAGGATTAGTAGGATATAGTAGGATAGTTGGGCAAGGGCCTCCCCTTGTTTCCAGCTATTTCGATCTTTAGCTACTTTTTTACCCAAACATAATGATAAAAAATAGATAACATAAACAGATGTCAAAAGGCGGTCTTATAGCAACTGCAATCTCTTTGAGGCATCCGAGGTACTTGAAAGTTAGTAGGTGGAAAAATTCAAACAAAACAGTGATGTGTTACTAGCCGATTCTCACATGATAAGATAAAAAGATTCTCGCTCAATCCCTCGATCGGCTTTTACGATCTGCGCGGAAAGACGTTATTTCCCCTAAAAAAAGTAAGAAACGTAAAAAAAATGGTTTATTTTGCTACATACTTATAATTAGCTACATGAATCAAATACATAAGCATGCACCAAAACAGTCTCCTATTAGTCACACTATCATATCACACTAATATTATAAAGGCGAACGTTTTTGTGTATGTATGTTTCACGCGCAAACAGCTGAGCTAATTTTGATAAAATTTGGTACGCAGGAAACTACACCCTGGATTAACACAGGCTTCTTTTTCACCTGTGACTAATAAAACTTTTACCAGAAATTCAAGACACAAAGTGTGTTTAAGTGTTGAGAAATGAGGACGAATAATGAGATTCCAATGGAAATACACCAGTAAAGAGACGACACGATTTCTGAAAACGATTATCGCCTGTCTTGTCAGTTTCACTAATAGGATTTGAGGGTAGTCAATTATGTGAGGGTTATTACCGATATCCTAGGACCTTTGAGTATACATCCTCATGTTGGTACCTATTATATCACAGACATGTAAAAGATAATTTCATTGCCTAATATATAAGTACGTTTTTTATCCTACTTTCTATCCTACGATATTATAAATGCGAAAGTGAGTTTGTATATTTGTTTGTTTGTTTGTGACCTCTTTACGCTTAAACTACTGAACCGATTTGGATGAAATTTGGTATGGATATAGTTTGAGACTCGGGGAAGGACATAGGGTACTCTTTATCTCGAAATTCCCACGGAGAGCGAAGCCCGCGGGTACAGCTAGTATTATTGTATCGTATAACAAAATGTACCAAAACTAGAGCTATTCATTCCATGTACTGAATAATTTTCCCCAAGGAAAATAAATCGGAACATGAAAATAGGTTTTCCGCCTTTCATAAAAACTCGAATCAGCTGATTGGTATTGGACATATTTCAGACCGATTGTATATACTTGTATTGGGTAGCAAAAAATGATATTTTTCGGTATATGTATCTTGCTTTGGAAAAGTTTAGAACATGGAATGAATTCAGCCTAAAAATAGATATTTCAATAGTTTATTATATTATTTGCTGAAACTATTTTAGTTATTTTTTTTTTTGTATAAATATGACATCTCGTCTCTCTATCTCTTCCTCTGAACCATCCTCATTTTAATACACACCTACGTAATAAAAATGTTTTGACTATCTAGTCGGTAAGTGCGTCGTCTGGTTAGTACGACTAAGTGTTGCCGGTCCCTTACATATAAACATACTATAACATCTTTATCCCTAATGGGGCAGATAGAGCTTTATTATTTTGTGTAAGCAAACAGAGCCCAGGGCCGCTTTGAGCGTGATGGTGGGCGAGAAGATGGAAAAGAAATCAATAGTGATGGGTTGCTAGCCGCATCACCTATTAAGGGTCCTCCCCGCGCTAGCGACCTTGAAAACACAAAAAAAATTATTTCTCTTTCTGTAAGTGAGATTATCAGAAACCCTAGTACAACTTTTTAGCTAGTATCCTTAAGTTTCATTAGAACCTCGAAAATCATTGAAATAAAATACCCTGAATTTTCCTTTGCAAAAAATACTAAAAACGGCCATTTTTGACTCTTTTTGTAAAGGTTTCTAAACCGGATAGTATTTAGAGCCTTAACATGATTCGCGTATCCATCACTAATGGGGATGATAGAGCTTTATTATTTTGTGTAAGCAAACAGAGCCCAGGGCCACTTTGAGCGTGACGGTGGGCGAGAAGATGACAAAGAAATCAATATAGTGATGGGTTGCTAGCTGCTCGCCTATTAACAAGATTCGCATTTTCCCTGAAAGTCATTCCCTTGAAGGTCATTATACCCGGATCCTACTGTACATTAATCATCAATAAGTAAGGCAGCGTCCACACCGGACAGATAAAACTGCTGGAGCGAGTAATGTCACATTACAATGCATTGGGTGTCACGTCGAGATTACCGAATGTGTGTAATGGGCCGAAGACGCAAACGCTTAGTATGGACATGACCTTAGTAATTTGACATTTCCATGCTGCATGTTGGCTTTGTGATGATCGCAGATTAGAAAACGTTAGGAACAGGTTTGGCCTTTTCCAAACCTTACCTTAGATATCGTAAAAGCGACTAAGGGAGGTAAAAGACAAAAGGCAACAGCGTTTTACATACTTAAAGATTTTATAGGTACCATCTACTGCAATCACAAACTTAATTGGGAGAGACATTTAGTTCATATCTCAATCTATGATAAAAGCCACATTTAAATCTGTAGTTTAAGAGATCTAAATCTACATTAAGAAGGAAAGACGACGGAAAGTTATTTTGTTTTATAATATTATGTATCGATGGTACTTCGTTTGTTCATGAATGCTCATTAGGCTGAACAACTTTTTCTAAGGCGTAATTTATTATAGTTCTTATAGTTTATCTATACCATTATGGTTCTGCATCAGGTGTTCCATTTTCCAAAATCAGTTATATCCTATACGTTGCCCAAGCTTAACAGCTATATATCAAAAAAGTTTCATTCGAATCGGTCCTGTATTTCCGGAGACTAGCGTGAATAAATAGACAAGCAGACAAACAGACATACAGACAGATTTTTTAAAAATTCTTACTCTATTACTATGTCTTCATCGTCCTATTTTTTTTTTGGAAATGTGTTCAATGTATTTATTTATTTAATTCTAAAAACTTATACAATTGTTTACAATTAACCCAGTTCTCTTTCTCTCCCCGTCAACCATAGGGATAAACAGAGATTTGGCAAAATTACTTAAATAAAACAACACATAATTATTACCTAATAAATATACCAACGTAGGTACAAATACCTACACTTATACATATTCATATATATACATAAACAGACATAAACATTCATATATTCTATAATATACAAACAACGAATGATGACGGTGAAACTGAAAGGGGATTCACTATTTTAAAAGAAGAGAGTGTACTTTTCTTTTGAAAGAAAATTTAGTGAAAATGTACAGAAACTTTTTTTTTAATACAATTTTATTATACGTACCATAGATATATTTAGATAGATATTTTAATATGCTGAGTTAATCTACTTCAACCAAAACCTACAACTTAATACGACTGTAGGTACACTAAAATAAAATATTAGCTACAAAAAGCCTGACAAATAATTTCTTTTAACAAAATGAAATCTATTTTATGATCAGATCAAATAGAAAATTCCTGTCTCTATCTCTAAACATGTTTAATTAAAGCGTGATCCACACAAAGCGAGCGTCAGGACAGCCTCGATCTCAATTCTCGACTGACCAATCACAGAGCGCCGTTCTAATTGGACGAATAATATATTAGATTCAGCATCTACAGTAAAATTGTGACAAAATAGAGCTGTTATTCGGTTTTTCTCGGTAAATCTGGCATTTTTAAGAATGGAAATGCTCAAAATGCTGTTAAAAAAAAAGCTTATAATTTTAATAATAGCATTCTCAAGAATAGCTGATGGTGTAAAAGTAGGCCAACTTGTTTTGATAGTTTCAGAAGAAAAAGTACACCTCGGGCTTCGGACACTTATTATTATTATTGGTAGATATACTATGACATATACCTATCTTCATCGCAGGGACAGATTTATATAGGTACTTATTATATACTAGGGTCAGCGCAATATGCGTCCCCGTTTCCCGTCCCCGCACCTCCGCCCTGTTCTCTCCTTTTCAAGTGTGTTGGGGGGTGAACACACACATATGACGTGTGCACAGATGCATAGTTTCGTTTGTAGTAGCAGTACCTGTGTCTCAGGTAAACTAATCATTCTAAGAACAGACACCGAAACTCTTCTAAAAATCATTTCAATCAGCCCAGTCAATCTCAGCACTAAAAATACAGAACGCAGGAAGCAGGTCACTCGGAAGCGAGGGACAATGCAGTGTCACTTCACCTAATGTATTGCCCTCTGTGCAACACGGGCGGGACATCTTGGCCAAACGTTCTCGGCCAAACGTTTGTAAAGACGAGCGTTGCAGTCCCATTTTGTATTGGACAAAAAAGGCTAAATATTTTAGCGTCTGAATGAAGTGCATTGAGGACAGCCAGGGTTGAATGCTCTAAGTAAAGAGCTCAATATAAAGAGGCGCTAGCAGGCGCATAAAATTACATATATTTTTTATTTAGATTATAAAAAAAATAACTTCATAAAAATTAATCACTTTGAATGGAACATTTGTCTTTAAAAATACAGAATGCTCTCACCTAATGTATTGGTTCTCTGTGAAACACGGTGAGTGAGACATCTTTGCATACATTTCAAACATTTGTAGGTATATTGTTTGAAATAAGATAAGTATACAAAAAAGTCATTATTTTAATTTTTTGCTTTAGTAAGTTAACTTAAGTGGTTTGACGGATCTTTGGCTGTGTTAAAAATGCAGAAACTTTATTAAAGGTTTTTTGGAACGAAGTTCCTTTTCAGTCGCTACGGACTAGGCGGAAAAAGTAAGATTTTTCGGCCACAAACTTTTTTAGGGCCTGGAATTTTTTGGCGGTTTATGGGCTTTAATCGTTGTAACTTCGTTCCAACCGAATGTTCTACTACAATCAGTTTTTTCTCTAATTTTATACCTATATTTTCAATTTTTTCTGTATTTGTCGGTTACTGATTTCTATTTGATTTTGAGAGTAACTAGATTGGACGAAACATTGTTGGACGTTGGTCCAAACATTTGGCATACACTGAAAACTGCACTTTCCTAGACTGCACTTTGAGGAAATCAAATGGCTGTTTGACGTGTTTGCACAGTTTGCACGTTTGTCATTCCGAGATAAAAGATAGGACAAACAAAGACCTTTCGTTTCGTTTTGTGATAGTAACACTTTCTTTTGGCGTTTTTTTTTTTTTATTTCATTATGCTATAGTGATCTAGTATAGCCTGTGGTTCGATTTATTACGATTGTGTCCCTTCCACGTTATATAGGGCATAATATATGTATACACAGTGGTTTTTTATTGGTTTTAGAGCCGAAGGCCACTTCATAGGCATCGTTAGTAAGACCTAAAATAAAAATTTAGAAACAGAAATTGTTGACTAAAACTCTAAAGTAAAATTGTGAGATCAATTAGTAGTACCGCCGCCATATACCGCCCACCGGCCGGCCGGAGGTCATCGACATCACGCAGCTGTTTTGGCCGGCGTAACTACGTGGTCTCGATCGATAATCATTTACGCAACTTTTTTATCTATGACATACAGAAGTTAGAATTACGTGTACGGATAGAGGAATTTATTAACTATACGAGTTTTTTTTCTAAAACCAATGAAAAGTCAGCGTGTATACTATATAATATAGTAGTTCCAGTACCGAGGTTGCTAACGACGGCGATATTCCCCAGTCACCACAACAATTTATTAAAATATCACCGAACTTGAAATTCCTCAGCAAGTGAGCCACTTAGAAACTCATTTCTGTCGAGGGGATGTCGACCAAATAATTTACAGTACAGAAGAATAACTTCAGTTGTGTATAGAAAACCGAATATAGGTACATACACAGATACCTATTTACATAAAAAATACATTTCCGCGCAAGCAGTTAGGCTATGGAATCAGCTACCACCGAAAATTCGTGATTCTAAAACCATAACAAGGTTTAAGAAACGAGTAAAAGATTACTATCTGCCTTTATCATCCAGCTCATATTTTTTTTAAATTTACCTTTATTGTCCCACTGCTGGGCAAAGGTCTTCCCCATATCCTTCCACTAATCCCGACCAATTCTTCTCAAAACATCTGATGTCATCATTTCGACGCTTTCTAGGCCTGGCCGCGCCCGGTTTCCTACGACCATCTGCAGGAATCCATTCTGTGATAAGTTTGGTCCACCTGTCTGGGTGCATCCGGCATACGTGGCCTGCCCAATCCCACTTTAACTTGGCGGCTTTGTACCCCACATCTACAACACCCGTTTTTAAACGGAGTTAATACTTCTGCTCCTTAGTAAAGGATCAGCTCTGAGCACCGTAAGTTAGGATGGGCAAGATGCACATGTCAATGAGTTTGCGCTTTAGTGAGATTGGAAAGTCGCCCTTCATAAGCTCTTTCATGGATCAGTAGCTCCTATAAGCATTGTCTATGCGGCGGTTTATTTAGAAACTAGCCGAAGCCCGCGACTTCGTTCGCGTGGACTTTATGTCTCTGAAAAATGCTCATCAGGCTGAACAACTTTTACTGAGGCGGCATTTTTATATCTCTTATAGTTTAGCTGGACCATTATGGTTCTGCATCAGGCGTTCCATTTCCCAAATCATTTATACCCTATATGTTGCCCAGGCTTAATAGCTATATAACAAAAAAAGTTTCATTTGAATCCGTCCAGTATTTCCGGAGATTAGCGTGTAGAAACAGACAAACAGACAAACAGACAGACATTTTTTTAAATTCTTACTCTATTACTACGCCTCCATCGGGCCCAATATTTTTTTTGGAAATATATTTAATGTACAGACACACTTTTTTTACTGTTTTATTATATGTATAGATATAGATAGATATTATCTTATCATTTATTATGTGTATATATATACGTATATATACGTATATATTTATTTAAGTTTATCTTACGTATGTTTGTCTACATAAACATACGTAAAAGAATAAATGAAAAAGAGTACGTGTTTTATTAAATTTATTTATGTATGTTGTATGGGTATTTATTTTTGTATTGTATATGGCCTATTTCTTCCCATTTCCTCTGGCGGGTCTTTAGGAAGAAATTTCTTAACTTTTATTGGGTTTTATTTGTAAATTTTTCAAGTGTACATAAACGAATAAAATAAATCCATCCTCATAATAATGTAAGGCTTTCAATGCGCAAATAAAAATAAAAATGTTGTTTCATAAAAAATATTTATGAATGAGATGATTTGTATGTAGATATCTTTTTTTCACTTTTTATGTACATTATAAAATATAAATTTAAATTGTACGTTCTTGCGTTTAAACCATATTTTAAGAAACAATTTAAATTAGGGCAAATCTAAATAGTGCATATCTTTAATTTTTTTTGGCAAACTTCGGGCTCTGAAACACCTATGACGTAACAGAGTGGTATAGAGCGATATATCTGTACATTATTTATTGTACGTCTACGGATAAATTCATTAACTTCAATGATACGGCACTTTTTCCTCAATGGGAATATTCGGGCGTTTAGGAAGCAATATCCTGTTTGCTGTCCCATTGGGCAGGCATTTTATTGAGCTCTCAATTTGGCCTCTTATTGGGCACCTCATGATTTTCTCCGTTGTTTGTCTGCCAATTATTTGGGGATTAAAGACAGCTCGTACGCGACTGTATCGTAAAATGTGTCAATGTACGAAATTAAAACAAAAGTCCATGGACTTTAATTCAAAAAGGAAGAAAAATTTAGAGGCATTTGAAATGTGGTGCTGGCGTAGAATGGAAAGGGTAAGCTGGACTAAAAAAAATACCAATTAAGAAGTCCTAAAAAGAGTTACAGAGAGTAGGTGCATTCTGGAGTTAATAGAGAATAGACGAGGAAAGATGTTAGGTCATCTGATACGACATGACGATTTCATAAAAATCATCATTGAAGGGAAGATAGAAGGGAAAAGAGGACCAGGAAGACCGAGGCATAGATACATGAAGCAGATAAAGGAGAAGGTGAACGTCGTGTCGTACAGCGAAGTACAACAGCTGGCGGACGAGAGAGAGAAGTGGAAGAAAATTCATACTCTACCGACAAGAGCATAGCGCTTAAATAATGTAAGAAATGTTAAAATCCCAGGAACATCTTCTGAATTAAAACAACGATGGATACTGCTATGTTTAATGCGGTTGCTCTGCTAGCCTACTAATACAGTTATCTCTTTGTCGACAAAACCCAGACACTAGTAAGACAATGGAAGCCGGGTGGAATTCCACCCAGCAACAGCGGAAAGGTTATTTTGTTCGAACTGCAACAATAATATTAAAATACCTATATCTATTTCTATTTTTGTACAAAGCTATCTATTTTACTACTACAACAACAACAAATAATGTCGTTTATACAAATAGCATTTTTTGGAATATTTTAGTTTCAAAAGGTGACATCTACGCGTACGTAAATATACCTTACGATCATAATTAATTGATACATCAAACATAGCTAAGAACAATTGCAAGGAACTTACTTTCATGTAAAAAATATTGCATCGAAATCAATCCATACAGACAGACAGGCATTAGCATCAAACTTTTAAAAATGTACAATAGGGAAAATTTCATATAAAGTAAATAGAAAGTTTACGTTTTATAGAGGTTTTTAATAATTAAATCATGAGGCGTGAATTCAAAATTAACATTCGCTACTACGGAACTCTACACTGCGCGTGGCAAGACACGCACTTGGCCGGTTATTGAAAACAAAATAGGCAGAGCACACAACGTTACGACTTACGAATTGATAAAAAAAAGTACCAAATCCCACATGAAATCATTCCCAAGCCAGCGAAAAAAACTGTTTCCAATTCCACTGAAATCCACTACAAAGTGTTCCATTTAGTATTCGTATTGGCTTCGAAATTATTTTGCGTGTAGAAATAAATTCTTCTTTGCGCGCGAAGAAATTGAATGTTGTGAGAAATAGCCCACCTTCGACGGTAGAAATTGAAATGTCTGGTGCGGTTTTAACCGATGATGCATGCGGCCTTCGGTCATTATTTGTGATCGAAGCATGCGCCTTACCAGAAGTGCTATTTTAGAAACGCGGAGTCATCTAAACGAATGGTTTTTCCATACAAAAAACTCTTTTAGTGACTCCGCGTTTAAAAAATAGCACCTCAGGAAACCTGTTTTTAAATGCGGGAGTCGTACAACGAATGATTAGCACGAATGTTTTCAAAGAGGCGTATTTTTGAATCAGTCTTACCTTACGCGAAGGAATTGCAACGAGTGGTCTTGACCACTTAATTTCTTCTTTTTAAAGAATGCTGATCCACTCTTCCACTCACATTCGCTTAGTAGACCTCTATAGTAAATCTTCTCTGTCCATTCTTTCTACATCATTGACCGAGCGAGCGAAGCGAGCGAAGCGTCTCAGTTTCGAGATTAGCCAAAAATTATTTTGTCCGTCTGTCTGTCTGTCTGTCTGTCTGTCTGTTCTCGCCTACAGGTCGCATTTCTTAACCGATTCTCATGAAATTTTGTAAGCAGGTTCAGCAACTTAATAGAATTTTTAGGAAGGTGCTCCTGACATTTCAGAGCTAGATAAAAAGTCATTTGAAGAAAGGGCTGTGATTGCCAACTATTTTGGAAATTTGGTCACAATCATGAATCCGCATATCGGTAAACCTGCACCGATTATTTATCCAAATCAGGTACATTATTCTGAAATAATAATCGCGAGGTCTAAGTTCGTGGCGAACTACTAGTGTAACCTTACACTATATGATTTAATGACAAGTAGATTCAGGTACACGAAATATTTGAAGTAATACCTAAATATATAGGCATATTTTAAGGAAAATTCAATAATTTTTCATTAAGTGCCTTGTCTAAAAATATCGAAATCTTTTGCAAGTTTATTTCCCAGACAAATTAAAAAGCCCTTAACAACACTATCTAATGGTGAGAGGCGAAACTACATGCTCCCGGTGTTAAGTGGAATTGATATCCGTAGCGCCATCTATTATTTGCCAGGTGAATTAAAAAACCCGACTTTCCAGCTCTAACCCCAATATCTTTGAAACGGTTGAACCGATTTTCATAAAACATAAGAACTAACTAAGAACCACCACAAGGGAACTTGCTTTCGTGTTTATAAAACTGCGTTGAAATCGGTCCATTCGTGCGAGAGCAACAATGCCACAAACAGTCAAACAAACCGACAGACATACAAACATAAGCATTAAACTTATTACACCCCTAGTTTTTGGAGGGGAGGGGGATAAAAAGAAGTTCTTTTCAAAGAAATGTTCAAAACTTAAATGCCTTTCATAGAAATTACCAATGAACAACTTCTGAAAAGTTATTCGTTTATAGTTGTTGATAATAATGAAGATTTTCAAAGTATATTGCTTTTTAATACATTTTCAATTCTTCAAATAGAGTCGCCTGATTTAACATTTCGTCGTAACTTTGGGTCTTCAATTGTGTTCATTTGTAAAAGTTGAAACATTGTTTGGTTGAATTTCAATTCTTTGAATGATGAATTTTATTTCTTTTATTGTTGACCAAGCGAGCGAAGTGTCTCAGTTTCCAGGATTGCTAAAAATACTTATGTACGGCTGTCAGTTGACCAGCTTTTCTCGCCATTCTTGTAAAATTTTGTAAGAGGTTCCAAAATTATATGAAACTAGCTGTACCCGCGGGCTTCGCTCTCCGTGGGAATTTCGGAATAAAGAGTACCCTATGTCCTTCCCGAGTCTCAAACTATATCCATACCAAATTTCATCGAAATCGGTTCAGTATTTTAAGCGTGAAGAGGTAACTAACAAACAAATATACAAACTCACTTTCGCATTTATAATATTACTAGCTGTGCCTGCGGGCTTCGCTCCCCGTGGGAATTTCGGAATAAAGAGTACCCTGTGTCCTTCCCGAGTCTCAAACTATATCCATACCAAATTTCATCGAAATCGGTTCAGTGGTTGAAGCGTGAAGTGGTAACAAACAAACAAACTAACAAACAAATATACAAACTCACTTTCGCATTTATAATATTAGTAGGATAGTAGGATAGTAGGATAGTAGGATAGTAGGATAGTAGGAAGTAGGAAGTAGGATTAGTAGGATAGTAGGATATTTCTGACGATTCAGTTGAAATTTTCTTAAATTCGAAATTTTACGAAGTGTATATAAGGACAAATTACACTGATTAAACTAGCCCCAAAGTAAGTTCGAGACTTGTGTTACAGGATACTAGCTCAACGATACTATATTTTATAACAAATACATATATAGATAAACATCCAAGACCCAGGACAATTTGAAAAAGCCATTTTCCAACTTTCCTTGACCGTGGATTGAACCAGAGATCCCTAGGTGGCGGACTAGCAGGGTGACCATTACGCCACGGAGGTCGTCATCTCTGTCTTTTTAGGGTTCCGTAGTAAACAAGGAACCCTTATAGTTTCGCCATGTCTGTCTGTCTGTCTGACTGTCTGTCCGCGGTCCTACTCAGAAACTACAAGTACTAGAAAGCTGTAATTTGGCATGGATATGTATATTAATCATGGCGAAAAAGTTGTAAAATAAAATCGGGAAAAATATTTTTTTTAGTTTAGCTGCCATACAAGTAAAGAGGTAGTCAATATTTTTTTCTCGACAAACACATTGTGTGGGGTATTGTTGAATAGGTCTTTCAAAAACATTGTGAGCTTGTTAACACCATTTTTGGATTTAGGGATCCGTTTCTGAAATATTTGGGTTTAAAGTGAAAATTTTTGTTGGAGGCAAGTGTCCCCCCCTCTATCTGCTAAACGGTTATATATGGCCACGTGAAAAAATTCACAGCTATAGTATATATAATGTAGTTTAAAGGAAAACTATCAGAGCTAAGTAGGGTATACAAATTAAAAAGTTATAGGCGATCAACTTATAAAATGTACTCGGAAAAAGAAATTTCATACAAATTCAATAGATAATTAGTTTTTAAACGTTTTTAGTGGCATAAATTCAAAATTGGCATTCGGAACTACGGAACCCTACACTGCGCGTGGCCCGACACGCACTTGGCCAATTATTTGTCTTTAACCTTTGGGTACGGAACCTCAGAATTAAAAATAGTGTTACATACAGAACGGAAACTCGCACCGTCCCCCGCAATCTGGCGTCCTCGCAACCCCTCCCCCGCTTTTCGGCCTTGTAAGCGCCTGTAAAACAGGGTTGTTGCTAGTAGCACGTTGACGTTACGCGCGTCACTTAGGATTATTGAATCATAATGGTGAGAAACTGCGCACATTTTCATTGTTTATCCAAGGAAAACCTATAATGAACGAAAATTTTATAGATTTCCGAGTGATGAAAACAGGTAAGCAAAGCAACAAATTCTGTGGTGGCGATCCTGATTGCTTAACTCACACATTTGACGTGTGCACAGATATATTGTTTCGCATGTAGTAGTACTAGGTATATTTGTTACTATGAAGTGCCATACCTGTGACGGAACCCAAAAAACGGCAAATCTATTCACTCCATTCAGGCCCATCACGTACGTCCGTAATTGTAGACAGCTATGTTTGCGACACCGATCGTGGAGAGAATTGATTGATCCCTTTCAGGGCCGTCGGGAAGGGGTTACCTTGTACACTACTTCTCAGCGCTTGTGTATTACAAGGGGTTACCTTTTTATACCACTTTTCTCTTTATTTTGCCTTCGTTTTTAGGGTTCCGTAGTAAACAAGGAACCCTTATAGTTTCGCCTTGTCTTTCTGTCTGCCGCCCGCGGTTCTACTCAGCGGCTATAACAACCAGAGAGCTGTAATTTGGTACGGGTATGTACGAGTATATTAATCATGGCGAAAAGTGGTTAAGGAAAAATCTTGAATAATTTTTCTTAGGATAGCTTTTATATGTATACAAGTAAAATGGTAGCATTTTTTAAAAATACTGTAGGCTTCGATGTCGATGGTGGGCACCTTCTCGCCCACCATCGCGCTTGTTTACAAGAAGTGACCTTTGGTTATTGAGGCTATGGACCCTGTCTCCAGAAAGGAAATCCCTTTGGATAAAGACGTGATAATGTTTAGCTGGGCCATTGTGGTTCTGTATCTAGGTGTTTTCCAAAATCAGTTATACTCTATATGTTCCAGGCCTAACAGCAATATTACAAAAAAGTTTCATTTGATTCCGTCCAGTATTTCCGGAGATTAGTTTTCAAAACTTTAGGTTGATCGAACAACCCTAATTTCACTCTCCATAAGTTTTAAGCCTCTGAACTGGTTTTTATAGAACATAGCTAAAACCAATTCGACCAAGTTAGCTTTCAAAAAGACTGCATCAAAATCGGCCCATTCGTAGTGATAGACACACACCGACATAGTTTTAATACCCTACGTTTTCGTCGGGGGAAAAAATAGGGTTCCAAAACACTTAACTTAGAGTCTTTAGAGTATTACGCGCTACTAACCACTCAAAATTTCGTGAAAAACATCATCTTGTACAAAAACAGTTTTACAAACATAAGGCACCCCTAATCAGGTCAAAAAGTAAAAGATATAAAAACTCTCGCGAACTTTATAACAAGCCTGCAGAGGGTGAGGATTATTATAATCCTAAAGATAAGCCCGGCTTATCTGCAAATTGTGAATTTGGGGCAAGTATTTCATTTAAGAGGTCTGCTTTTGTGAATTGAAGACATTTGCTCTAGGAAAATCTTAACTATTACTAACGAATTTGCATAAGTATCAATGTTTAAGTTACACAAAAATATCATTGATATGATGATAACAAAAATTGAATAATAAATAAAAATTAAGATTAGGTACCTTATCACGTATGTCAATGACATAAAAATATTTTTACTTAACTTTTACTGGGATATATTAAAGGAAGGTTCATATGGAAGAAAAATATTACGCAATAATTATTTTTTGCGTAGGAATATTTTCCTCGAATGGAGCCCACGTACCGGCATGCGCAGCATAGGACATCCACCTGCTAGGTGGTCAGACGACCTGAGAAAGGTTGCAGGAAAACGCTGTGTGGAAACTCCACCTATCACAGCTCAGTAAAAGTGTGTCCCCACATGAAATGATTATAGCAGATGAGATGAGATGAAGAGACTAAATAGAAGAAGAGAAAAAAATATTTATTATACAATAGAACATATTAGGTAGACAATAAATTACAAGTACTTAAAAGTTATTAGTATCAGAAGTGAAAGAGGAATGAGGCAGAGTGATGAGCAATATGCTCGAGGTGATATGCTCGACCACCACAAATTCCCGCCAGGCATGGAGTTGCGCCTGGGGAACCGCGGCTCTACGTTGTATTGTCGGAGGTTGTATATGTAGTCAGTTGCAACCAGAACTCTGAGATCGAGATGTAGATTCTGTTGGCGCAATCTCGTATGATTCTTGTGAACTATGGATAATCGCTTCGTTCATTGTTGTTTGTGCTTTTAGTTCCTCCGTAGAGGTCGCCACAACCAGGGAATGTGTCTGAAATTTAAAAATTGAATTAAAAAATAAAATGATAGAAAGGAGGTGGGCTAGAATATGAAGGGTGGAGCTTATTGACGCTTTCAGTCGTTTGTTTAAGTCATTTTGGACATTTTATGTCCAGCAGTGGACTTCCTGTGCCTGATATGATGATTGCATGTCTAATTATCCACCAATGCCTACTTTGTAAATAATCTCAATCGAACTTAAATTGGCTTGAATCAAATTTGCAATATTAGACCTTAACAGAAAACATTATACATCATAATCATCATCATCATCAGGTCTTTTTGTCTCCACTGCAGGAGCACGACCCTCTGTGTACCACCCGAGCCAAACTTGGCCAGAGCTGCCAGAGGTGGCCTATACTCTCCACGCTGGCCAGACGTTATACAACATAACTTGTATAACAACTTGTATGTTATACAATACCATTCGTTCTTTTCATAAGTGCTCTATATATCCAAACGTAACATTTATTTTAAATCACAGAAAATTTATTCACGTTTTCAGTTCACGCGCGCGCGATTCAATAATACGAACGACAAACATAAAGGATGTCTTTTTAACCCAATACTGAACCGTAAAAGGTCTCTTTACCTTATAAAAATCGTTGTCAAGACATCCGCAAAACAAACAGGAGAAATAAAAATAACGCGTGACACTACGAAGACATGATTGCCTTGTGGAACGAACAGAGTCGAGATATAGTTGGATAAAACTGGATGATACCGGTATTTTCTGGATTATTGTAGATTGAATGGGTGAACGTAATAAATAGAAATTGAATGGTCGTGTCCTGTCGATTTTTACGGGAAAGGGAAATCGTTTTGTTTTTATAGTTTTAAGACGTATTCCTATCATCAATATAAAAGTAAGCTTAGTCAACCTTTTTTAAATTTAAGAAAATTTTAAGTAAAAAATTGCGATTTTAAATTTATCAGCAAAGGCAACTATTACTTTCTCGGTTCTAAGGCAACTCTATACCTTTTCTGTTTCGTAATCTAGGTTATTATTGGAGCCGTTTATCTTCTGGGACGATTGATTTACTCGCGAGTCTTTTTAATATACATTTTCTTTAATACTATAGTTAGCCTGAAAAAATTCTGAGCTACGGCTCTAGTCGTAGCTTGACAGTAAAAGCTCAGGATCCCTAGGCCCAAAGGTAATTTTTTGTAATGGTGGGCAAGAATATATACAAAATAGGGATGGGTTGTAATGTAAAATTGAGTGTTTGAAAGACTATTTACAGAAGGCTCACTGATTGTCATCAAAGCTTGGCGTAAAGTGAATAGCTGCATCCATCCTGTTAGCTGTCATATAGAGGACTTTGATTATTTTTTCGCACACTGACTAATTTTCCGAAATCCGGTATTTTTAAACAAATATTTGAAAGTAAATAGAGATGTCAGATTAGCTAAAAGCGGCCGTTTTTTGCATATGTGCGTCAAAAAGATTCACGTTCTCACTTAAAACGGTTAATGGCAGTTCATAAAATAGTTTGCAGAGTTATCTAGGGCGTGGTCAAGACAGAATTTTGAATGATATCTCTGTTTCCTTTCAAATGATTTATTTCAAATGGGGGCAGAACTCTACACCGGAAAATTTAGGTATTCCTATAATTATTACACGTAGGCTGGCAATTAAGTCATCTACATCTGCATAAATGAAAATAGCGCTGCAGAAACGGGATAGCTGTAACAATACCCTGAAGGTATTATTATATTGTACACGCAAGGTTCTGTATGATGTCTGTATAAAAGGACCGTAGAGCGCACGTGTACAGAAATTTTGGCAGTATGCCTTAAACAGTGTACGTTTTCCTTCTGCCGAACACTGTATGAATCCATGTGCCAACACATTATCGATAGTCTGGTCATCTTTTGGAACATCATCATTCATCATTTCAGCCGCACAACGTCCACTGCTGGACGTAGGCCTCACCCAAAGATTTCCAAAAATCTTCATGATCTCATCATCTTTTGGATCTTCTATCGTAATATGATCGAGACACAAGTATCTGATCATGAATGATTGGAGACATTCGTGCTTACCCTGATTGATTTTAGTTTATACCAGATATTTCAGAAAAAGGAGAAGGTTATTAATTCGTTGCTATCTTTTTTTATGTATGTTCATTGATATTCGAAGACGCCTGGACCGATTTGGAAAATTATTGGAACGAAGTTCCTTATCACGCGTTGCGAAAGGGAGCTAGACGGATGAAATTAAGACCAAAAGTTGTAACGACACTTTTCGCTATAGTTGTAAGCCGTGCGGCGTGCGCGTGTTTCTCTGTCTGTCTCTCTCTCTCCTAATTAATCGAAAGGAACTTCGTTGCATCCGGGTGTCCCTGGACACCTTTCAAGTTTTTTTTTTGTTTGAAATGGTATACTTCTCAGGTGGTCCTATTGAAATCCTAATGAATTCTATTGAAAAGTCTGTTTTTAGTTTTGAAAAACTATAACTAGCCTTCTGCCGCCGTCTTGTTCTTTGGCAGACTAAAGAACTGCAGTGGTGTTCCAACCTAAAATCAATAGCAGCAAGTGTCGTAATGTGAATATTAAGATACTCTATGCATTCCCCTGTTCCATAATCTAGGAAGCCCCGACACGGCGGCTTCACAGAATATTTTCCCTGGAAATATTGGAAATGTTTGCCTCCCGGGCCCATTGATTTGATTTGCGCAGTTGCGCACGTCTGTCGCGGGTTTCCTTAGTTATCTGAATCAACACAGCCAGGGAAGAGAACGGATACTTTGTTTTCTATAGTTGCTTGAGTTCATGGAGGAATCGAAGGAAGTGGATCACGTATTTTTCTTAAAAAAATACGAATTTGATGAAAGGTAGAGTCAAAAGAAACCATGAGATGGCGACAAAGAACTAAACACGTCGAATGGGTAAAGTAAATTATGTTGGTATAGACTACTTAGATTAGAAGAAACTTCGAGAAATGTCTAATAGAGTACAAATAATAGTAAACGTATAGATTTTTTATTATATCTTTAGCTATGTATATTTTCAATGTAAGTTTATTGATATACTATCTGCGCCCCGCGGTGTTACCCGCGATTAAATGTCGCTTCAATGTCAGTTTCCTGCATACCAAATTTTATCAAAATTGGTCCAGCCGTTTGCTCGTGATAAACATACACACACACCGACACACGGATATAACTCGATTTATTCAATTTTAAGCACACGTAATATTGTTTTATAAAATTTTTATTTTGTAAAGGTTACATAAATAAAGGCTGACCGCGTATAGGAAAATTAAAATGGCAAGGAGAGAAGAACAAAGCTTAAATAAATAAATATATACGCATGTACATAACATACCTACTTCCAAGGGAGTCTCTCTCGAGCAGCGGACTCGCGCGGACGTGTCCGCCCGCTATCTTTGTTTTCTTGGGCTAGACATTGCCATGTGGCCATTGTCATTGAGCCATTGTTTACGACCATAAATCGCCCCGTTTGCTGTGCTATTATCAGTACTCGGATGTAACGCGGTGTAAGTGAAAAGACCTATATCGAACTATAGTGAACTAGTGAACGCTTGAATAGTGGGAAAAAAGTGACTGCAAAGCTTCAGATCCAGGCCCGAACATAGCTGACGTGGGGTGCTTTGGTGAGATCTTTCCGATTATATGTTTGTTAATCTATCTATGAAATATTGTACTAGCCTATATTCCACTAAACTACTTAGATTGGCTGCCTATAACAGCCATCAAATAGGTACCTTTTTCCGAGACCTGGTACCGACGCACTGATAACAACGTAAAACACAAGAGCTCTGCATCAAATACCTCGGCAATCTACCGATATATGTACCTAACTCGACTTTAAATTCATAGTAGCTTAAACAAGTGCCACTGCGAATTAGGAGTCAGACGTCGTGTAGTAGGCCATAAAATAAAAATAAAAATAATAATAAAATAGGTAGTAACAAAATACAATAACCTTCCAAAAAACTAACTAGCACTACCTACTAATTTATGAAAACCGCGTGATCTATGTCTAAAGCAACATATAGTTTATCTAAACAATTTTACTTCTATGCAATTTCTACCCCTTTCATGATAAAATAGTCTGTCGTCAATGTTACTATACAACACAACATAGTAATTAGTATTAGTACAAATCAGTTTAACACGGGTTGGTAAAGTCGTAAAGGAAAAAAAAATAGCAACAAGGAAATACATATATAACATATACAACCACCCCGGAAACAAATAGCCATATTAACTATTATATTAATTTACTCTTTCTCCGGGCAAAACAAAGCATATATATCCCAACTGCCTACAACAGCTCTTATAAAAAAAAAAAAGGAAAAAAATATATTCCACGAAAACCTCCTGACACAAAACTGCGTAACACACAAAAGGCCTACTTTCTAATAACATTTAAAAAAAAAACCCTTGTTACCCGAGCTTCCACAAGTCATCATAAAACATCTGTAGGCCATTGCGCACACTGCCGTCACACCCAAACAAATCAATCACAAGCCAAATTGCCTACAACGCCCGAAAAACAATAGGCCAGGAATCATAAAAAATAAAAAAAAAGGAAACAACCTCAAAGGAGCTTTTGTCTAAATCAATAGACCCTAATACATCTGCAACGACTTGGACACACTTGAGCAAAATGAATATCAAACAAATGGCGGGTGACGGTAACTGCCTCTTCAGGGCTATAGCAGACCAGATAAACCACGTCTTCGGACTAACCTTCGATCACCAAATGATACGACGTGACCTAGCTTCGTACGTGAAAGACAATAAACACACGCCCAGTATCAACCTAGCCCTGCAAAACAACATCATAGACTGCAACTACCTGTTTAGCCCCACCAATAATATGACTTTAGATGAACGCATTGACAGATATGTTGAAAAACAATTTGAGGATGGCTTTTGGGGAGGGGAGGACATCCTAATAGCTGCAACGGAATATTACATAGTAAACGTTCACATATATGGGCAAAACAGGAATCCGATCATATATCACCCCTCAGATAACGCAGTTGCAAACATTTATCTACACTACGAAAATAGCCACTACGATAGTATTATTGACCTCGAAATACAACATCAACCTTTCAGTGACGTAAAAAGCAGCACAGATCCCCGCGGAACACACGGAAAACTTAGTGGAATCTCAGTCAACTTTCCAGAAGACACCCAAGTGCTTGACTTACAAAAACAGGTATTGCTAAAATTTTTCGCCTTTGAAAATCGTGTCGAATAAAACGAAGTATTCCCAATCACTTGAGTCTGATATCCTCTCAAATAATTACGAAAGCACTCAAAGCAGTTATATCTGTCCCAAAGGATTACGCTCCCCCGATCAAACAGTAAGAGCACCGACACATATACCAATGATCTGTGAAGCACCTTCCATTGCGACCTGGAATGTTTCAGGGTGCGCGCAGCCACGTGATTGGAAAAACATAGACCGAACTCTCTCAGAACGCAATATAAGTATCGCTGGTCTACAAGAAACACACCTTGCAAAAGGCGAGCTGAAATCGAAAAACTACAACTGGATATTGGGAGGCGGTAAAAGCGCTAAGGAACCTCGAGGTATAGCGATCCTAGTCAATAACAAAGCAGATCACGAAATCATTCATCAAATCTGAAAACAACAGATGACAGAAATCCAATTAGTATTCTAGTCATTACAGCTCACGTCTCCGCGAAATCAACATCATGCTTTTTACAAATAGGAAACATTATAAGAAACAGCCCAAAAATACTTACATAATAATTATAGGAGATTTCAATGCGCATATAGGCAAGGAGGTCGTTCGTGCCGGTAAAAACAACACATTCGAGAAACTAGTAGGAAAAAATCTTTACCATAACTTCTCAAACGTTAACGGCCATCTCCTACTAAATTTAATTCAACAACACCAGCTAAAAGTAAATAGTACATGGGGTAGGCCTACATGCAGGATCACATGGTCTCGGGGAAAAAAACAATCACAAATCGACCATATTATGACAGGCTCTAAAAGAAAAATCTACTTCCATAAAGTAATAGGTGAAAAAGATACAGCAGTTAACTCCGATCACAAACTGGTATGGGGCAACATCCAAATGTCATCATTCAAAAAATCAAGGATACCCGGTACTAATGGAGCCCGCGAAAATAAAACAAAAAAAGTACAATATAACCACAAAAACTATAATTATGAGCTTCTGCAAGAAAGGGCCCACGTGACTGCCTACCAGAAAGCTATAATAGACAAAATCAAAATAGTAAAACACAAACTAGCAAATTCTAACAAGACACCTACTAATAACATCCTATTCGAATGGGACACTCTAAATGGAATTCTGAAAGAGTCCGCACATGAGACTCTCCATAAACCTATCGCCAAATCAAAAGAAAGCAGAGTTGCTTTAGCAAATCTAAAAAAAAGCCTATTCAAAAAATCAAAAAATCCTCAAAATTTTGCTTTACAACAAAAATTGATAAAAGCCCGCCGCGATCTAAAAAGAATACTAGAGCAAGAAGAAGCTTACGACGCCAAATTTTTCTTCGAAGAGCTGGGCAGTAAGCACGAGTCGCTTCGAATGAAAATCACATACAAATTCTTGCGAAAGTATAAAAGAAAATGCGCCAGAGCGCAATCAAAACACCAAATCCTAATGTCTAACTGGATTGCAGACTTAAAAACAAGCGAAGGCCAACACATAGCCATCGTTCCCGAAACAGACAAAGGACATACGAGTACAAGCCTGGAGCCTCCAAATATAGAGAACATGAACAACATCACCCAACGGATGAAGAATGGTACGGTTCCAGGCACAGACCAAATTGTACCGGAACTGTACAAGGCAGCTCCAATAGAGTTCTTAGAAGAGCTCGTTAAAACAATGGCAGCAATATGGTGTAAGAATAAAGTCCCTGATGAATGGCGGTTCTCACCAAACAAGTTCCCATACAAAAACAACCACACCCAAAACAAATCAACGACTTTAGAAAAATATCTATATGCAATGTAGGCTACAGAATATATGCTAATTACTTATTAGAAAAACTTGACGCTGCTATCGACGCACTAGGAAACTATCAAGCGGCGTTTCATGACAGATCCACAGATGATCACATTTTTACTCTCCGACGAGTTTTAGATACCAAATGGAGGGAGGGCGCAGTCGTATTCGTTGTGGGTCTCGACCTGGAAAAGGCCTTCGACAACGTCAACTTGCAAGCACTAAAAGATATTCTTGTAACCAGAGTAGGAGCTCCACTAACAAACCGAATAATAAAGGCGTGCATGAACGAGGAGACTTTCATCTCATGGTGTGGTCAAAACTCTGAGCCAATTAAGAAGGGCAAGGGAGTAAAACAGGACTGTCCACTGTCACCGAGATTATTTACTATAATCATAGATGAAGTACTCAGAACCCTTGAGGAAGAAGACGAAGATGTAAGACTGGACCAAGACTCGAAAATAACCCTGCCTATAATACTTTCCTTTGCAGACGACATTTTATTATTCGGTGAAAATATTGAAGTGCTAAACCGCATTATTACTAAAATGAAAACACTGCTCAACTCAGTCGGCCTCACCATAAATGAAAACAAAACAAAACTGGTAGTACGCGATCCCTTAGCGCCAATTAACACAGTCCAACCATGCCGAGTACTGGGGGGAGTAACAATTCAACCTGTACCAGAGATCAAGTATCTTGGTACATATATAACAGCCACACACAACCGACGGTCTACCATTAGAACACGGTGTTTAAAGGCGATCAAAAACAGTAAAATGTTACTACCCTTCATAAAAAACAATAAAATAGAGTGTAAGATTGTACTGTTAATGTATAAAATGGTGATTAGACCGTGCATCACGTACGGCCTGAATGTATCAGCATTAACAAAATCGAATCGATCAAGAATCAGAAAGTATGAGCGTCAAATACTTCACGATATGTTGTCAGTTGCCAAAGCGACGCCCAAACGGAAAACACAAGCCATCTTAAAACAATTACAAAGGTAATAAAAGTACGAAGAATATCTTACTACGGCCATATACTACGACGACCAACTCCGCACCTAATTCAAGCAGCATATAAACACAAAGAAATGAAAAAAAAAGTGGGGCGCCCTATCTATACATGGGAAGACTCCCTTAATCACGACATATATTACTACATAAATAAAACAAAGACGGAATGGGAGGAAATAGCAGAAAACAGAGCCCTTATAAAAAAAGAAGCCGAAAAGATTTATGATGCTCCAGAATCAGACTCAGAAACCGACCCGGAACCAGAGGAAACCATCTTGAACTCAACATAAATCAATTTAATGCAGCTTTCACCTACAGATAGAGTGATTTAAGAAGGCTTTAGGCACAATACTTATACCTATCTTGAAACTTGTGTCATATTAAAAACTTATTAGAACAGCTAAACACAGTGAAATAGTACTAAACCACAACGGTCGGCGGCCGTTGAATACCAGGGAACTTGAGAAGAAAATAAGAAGTGCCAAGCCAAGGGACCAAACTCAGCAAGGAGCTTGAAAATAGAAGACACCTACGTACCGATAAAAGATTCAAGAAAACCATAGAAGAAAACGTCAGAAGAATCAGAGCCTCAGGAACAATACTTACACAAGATTAAGGCAGACAATACTGATATTCGAAAGATACATCAGGAAGAGAAGACCATCGCAGAGGGAAAAAAAAAACGCAGTCATAATCCTTTCCTTATTATATATAACACACCAAGTATAGAATTCTATTACCCTATGTTTACTTGTTGCTGGTATACGGTAGACTCTAAATTCCCATGTCTCTCCCATCCCCCAGACTGCAATCCCCCACACGCTCCATAATACCCTATATACGTGCTCACTTGGTTTCTCGAGCCTGGTACTGGTTCAAAGAGGTCTGACGTGGCTGCGCTAGTAAAACGGAGACGATAAGTACCCATATCGGCCCGTAGCTGTAGGTGCTGTCATGTTCATTCCAAAGTGGACCTAGCTCCAACGCTCTTGCTGCGAAAGCTGGCTGGGTGAGCACAGAACTGAACTGAACTGAACTGATGTACATAACATACCTACTTCCAAAAAACATAAAAAATTGTCAATAATTGTAATTGTTAGACATAAGTTCATAGCAAATAACTTATTTATATTCTTACAAGTGCGCATTTATCCTCCAAAAATAAGACATCCCTGTTTACAATATATCTCTCTAAATAGAGAGCATTTGAAACGATTTGGAGTAAATCACCCTTTTTCCCATCCCTTTGCGAATGTGGGCGTATTATTCGGGCCCATTGACGGCCTATCTGGGGCCAGATTTGGGTCCAGCCGTTTCTCGTGAATGTCCACGTTCGCTTTATTTGCTAAGTGCCTGACGAAATAGTTTATTGGCTGAGAATTGAATCAGATCTGAAGCGACAACCGTTTTTAGAGTTGCCAAATCTCTAGACGGAACTCTCATAGGTTTAATGTGAATTTATATTTATAGGTCCGTCTGTCCGCCTGCGCCTTAGCTCACAGAGATTATTAGTAATAGAAAGCTGTAATTCTATATATTACGCATGTTAAAAAAGAGTCAAAGTAACATGACAAAATTTTTTTTAGCTAAACTTCCAAACTTAAAATCTATCGTCTAAAAATAATTTCCCAGCTCTTATTTTAAACCATGCTAACATTTTCTCCTTTTAATTGCGTCATGGAAATCATAATGTTTGTATGATTGTTTAATAACTTTATTGTACTGTGAAAACTCACAATGAATAAAAAAACGAACACTAAACAAGTTATTAAAAAAAACACCATCTGGTTTTTTCGTATACCCAGTATCACTTTCAAAATTAGGAAAAATCTAATACGACTCCTCCTCTCAAGTTCAAATCCATCAAGACGTTTAGGCGGTTTAGTTAAACGGCTCAGCATCCAATAGAAATATACATACATACATTTAAAAAACGTAACTCTCCTTCTGACGCAGTTGGGTAAAAAAGCAACAGTTATTGTTTCGAAACACCAACATTCCTAAGCAGCCTTCTCACTTTCCTGTTATTAAAATATTTTGCAAATTCTCAATGGAAAGGGCCACCTTTGACTTCAAAAACAAGATGGTGGACGTAGTGCTGTGAAAAAGTCCAAAAGACTTTATTTTAAGACTCGAAATAAGAGTCAAGTCTTGTAAGAGATCTGCCGTTATGAGCCAAGTCTTGTACTTGTCTCATCAAGTTTTCAAACACTTAAGAGAGTTAATAGCTTCACACATTAGTTGGATATTGTTGGAATTGTACTGACACTAAGTGTCAAGTCTTGAACTGTATGTACTGTACCTGTACTGAAAAAGAACATGTACTGACCCTGAGCATACGCTTCTAGATCAGCACAAAATGAAATAAATGAGTAAATTTTATAAATTTCCAATTTCATCAGCACGAAATGAGTTACTTGTATAAATTGAGACTCTAGCTCGCGTCTTTTTACATCACTAGATGGCCGCAAAGAGAGGCCAAAGATGGCTATCCCGGTAATTATTCATGTAAATGTGGAAAGTTCGCGACAAATTTGTGAAACCGAGCATAATGCGGTCGCTTGGGTCTTGTGCCTTTTTAAATTTCCCTGTTTGGAAGTCAGCTTTTTGGGAATTGTAGATTTGTTGACAACTTGGGAAACAGGGAAATCTTGGGACCCTGTCTCGAGAGTAAATATTTATTTCGCAAATTGGTACAAAATACTTAACCAGCTACAGTTATTTTGTGCCAATTAGAGATATATAACGTGGAAGACGTATACTAGATCACTATAGTATAATAACAATCAAAAAATAAAACAAAAACTCGACATTCCCGGCAGCTTCACAATTTTGTATGAAAATGCTGATTCTTTGTGTCAATTTTTTTGACTGACTTGCTTACTGTGGCTTCCTCGACAATGCTATGTACTTTTTTTATATACTTGAGAACTCTCTCTCAAATATATGAAAACCAAATTTCGTTTTTAGTCTGAAAGCCATGACCTAAATACATTTGCTTGAAAAATTAAAGGAAAAAGTACCTTCGACCAATTAAGCTATACATAAACATTAAGCTATACCAGTATAATTATTCTTAGGATAATTTTAATCTTTGAATTTAAAGTCGAATAACTTCGTTGACGTTTTACCATTTTATTCCTGGAGTAAGTAATCCTTGGCACTTTTTGGCACCAATCTACTTATGGCTAAGGAAGTGAATGTATAACCCGACAAAAATCTGTAAAATACTTTTTTCATAGATTGTTTTGGGTTGCAGATATTATTATCACTATTACTATAGCATGAACAAAAACAAAAATGATATCAGAAAGAAAATAAGTTTTTAGAAAAAAATTATCTTTTTTGTACAAGCTTTTATTGTAAGACAAGTTAGTCTCGAATGCGAATGGTCTTAAACGCAAGTTGTCTATGCAGCAACTCGACTATAACTCTTGTTGTCTAAATCGCATGTCGTCATAATAGGAAGTGGTTTAGAGATTAAAATCTCGTTCAGAAATGAGGTGGTTTAAGGTTATATTTCGTCATAATTATGATACTGTTTAAAGGAAAACTAGTCCTAATATAAGGTGGTCTAAACCGAATCTTGTCTCAGTATCAGGTGGTGCAAACCGAAACTGTCTAATTAAGTATTAGGTGATCTAAATTTCGTCAAAAAAAAGCAGAAATTAATAAAATGACGGAACTTTATCGAGTTTAGGGTTATTTCATTTGTAGGCTCATAGAGTAATATTTCTTCCAATAATCCCTCAGGGAATTGGCGCATGCATAAGGTTTGGTCAAAGAGCCCTCCCTCAGCCTATAATCCGTTTTCCAATACATTTTGAAGAGATCTTAATTAACTCTGAGCCGATTCTTGAGGCTTGAAACCAAAATGATTGAATTAAAATCTAAAATACCCGTACACGTCTTTTGTCAAAAAACTTTATTATATTGAGGTTTGATGAGGAATTCTGTCGATCTGATTCTGATTGGAATTTCGGCGTATATTCCCAGCAGTGTTCGTTTCGAAATGCTTGTTGGTACCTAGTTTGTTACCCTGGAAGTTGTAGACCAGTATGTCTACCTGGGTCAATTGATCCAGGCAGGAAGTTCCAGTTTCAAGGAAGAGGTCTTTCCACGAATTCGTCTCAGCTGGGCAGCGTTCGTAAAATTACGCAGTGTATTATCATTTTAAATACCTCAGTGCCTTAAGAGCCCCCTGACCCTAGACTTCTCCATACAAACGTAGTCTACGTTTAATTTTGAAACCACATGTCAGATTCCGGTAAAAATTGGTAATTGTAAAGAAATTGCAATTATCTAGGGTTATAACTGGTTTCCTATAGTAAAATTATGAACTGGAAAGAAAATATAACGATTTAGAAGTTTCCCATACTAATGGTCAAAAATGATATAAAACACTATATTCTATTTCAAGTTCATATTTTTACCGTCGAAAACTAGTTATAAACCTAGATAATTGCAATATCTTTGAAATTACAAAATTTTGCCCAAATCGGACATGTCGTTTTGAAATAAAACGTAGACTACGTTTGTATAGAAAGTTGTATTTTGGTCTAGGGTCGGGGGACCCTTAAGACGAAAGTGTTTAATCAATGTGTGTTACCAGTGATGACTTGAATGAATGAACGTGGTCCCTTACTATGGGTCTCATAAGAAGACTCAAGGTCGCTCAACGGGCTGCAGTAATAAAAAAAATCAACTTTAAGATATTTGACCGAGCGAGCGAAGCGAGCGAAGGTCTCTAAATCGAGTTGGGGGCGAAAACACATTGTATGTATGTATGTATGTATGTATGTATGTATGTATGTATGTATGTATGTTTGTACCGCGATAACAGCCGAACCGATGGTTTGATTTTGATGAAATTTGGTAGGCATGTAGGAAATATCAATAGAATTTTCAAGTTCGTTGGGCATCAAAATCGGTTTAGTAGTTTTTGAAATATTAATAAAAATGTCCGCGATTGTGTGACCAAACGAAACCATAGCGCGTTCTTACTTTGGATAGCACCATCTAGGGGATATTTAGGAAACTGAATTGCGAAAAATAATCGCGACGTCTAAATTCGCGGCAAACTAGGTAGTTTACTAAATTTAGCAATTTTGTTGAGCGAACTTTGGTACAATCGATATCGCTACTTGTCTGTGCTTCTGTTGTAGTATTAGTAATAATGCCACAAACTAACAAGAGATTAACGGCAACCAAAGCCAGCGAAGTAGTTTTACGTAGAGTCGCAACTAAGGGAATATGCTAGTAGGTACTTCTCATGCCAATAAGAGCTTTGTCAGCAAAAAACTTCGCCCGAACGCTCCAAACGCTTGTGTTCACAGCGTGAGTACGCAAGGGAAGTACGAAATCAGGAACTATACCCTGCGTTCAATGCGTGAGCAGGCTGTGGAGATTCGAGGGCAAGAATCCTTACCAGAACACGGTTCCCATCCTACGCATGACCCGATCGTGGAAGACTGGCCAAGTGTCACGAACGCAATTTCCACTGTCGCTTGCCTGGGCAATAAATGTGCACAAAACCCAAGGACTCACTTTGAATAAAGTAGTCGTAGACGTTGGCGTTTGCCCAAGAGCCAAGCTAATCCGACACTATACCGAAAATGTCCCGGACATCAGCCTGTACTAGATTAGGATGGCCCTTAAACAGCTTAAAAACAAAAAGGCGCCAGGCGAGGATGGAATTATCCAGAGCTTCTGAAAGCGGGCGGAACGCTGCTACAGAAAGTTCTTCAGAGACTCTTTAATTCCATTCAGCTCGAGGGCGTAACGCCAGAAGCGTGAAACAGGGGCATTGTGGTCCTGTTCTTCAAAAAGGGAGATAATACTCTATTGAAGAACTATAGGCCTATCACGTGTCTTAGTCATGTATATAAGTTCTTTTCGAGGGTCAACACGAATCATCCCGCAAACAGGTTTGATGCCTTCCAGCCTTCCGAACAAGCCGGTTTCCGCAAGGGCTTTAGCACCATAAACCACATTTATACGCTGCGGCAGGTTATAGAGAAGACGAGGGAGTATAACCGGCCGTTATGCTTGGGGACAGTGGACTATGAAAAAGCCTTCCATTCGATCGAAACATGGGCCGTGCTTCAGTCTCCAGCGATGCCGTATTGACTATCGGTATATCGAGGTGTTGAAATGCTTTTACAGTAACGCACTATGTCAGTCCGAGTACAGGAGCAGTGGACAATAGAGGTGTAAACCAGACGTTATATCTTCGAAACTGTTCACCGTTGCACTGGAAGATCAAGCTTCTGGAATAGGAAGGATTTGGCATTAACATCAATGGCGAGTATATCACTCACCTTCGATTTACCGATGATATCGTTGTCATGGCGGAATCGATGGCAGACCGCAACATTAAGTATATATGTAATATGCTCGCAGACCTAAACCGAGTCTCCCAACAGGTGAGCCTTAAAATGACCGATCTAGAGCGGCTTCCATCCAGCGCCTTCCAGCTATTCTAGATCAGTCATTTTGGAAATCTTTGGGAGAGGCCTATGTCCAACAGTGGATGTTACGCGGCTGAAATGATGATGATATTGATAAGCCTTAAAATGAACATGGACAACCCTCGAAGTGGTAACCTGGGTCAATTGATCCAGGCAGAAAGCTTCAGCTTCGAGGAAGAGGTCTTTGAACAAATCCGACTCGGCTGGGCAGTGTTCGGGAAGCTACGCAGTGTCTTCTCGTCAAAAATACCTCAGTTTTTTAAGACTAATGTTTACAAATAATGTGTGTTACCAGTGATGACTTATAGATCTGAAACGTGGTCCCTTACTATGGATCCCATAAGAGGGCTATAGGTGCAACGCGCTATGGAAAGGGCTAAGCTCGGTGTTTCTCTACGCGTTCGAATCAGAAATGAGGAAATTTGTAGGAGAACTAAAGTCACTGACATAGCCCAACGGATTAGCTCGTTGAAATGGCAGTGGGCGGACACATAGCGCGATGAACCGATGACCGATGGGGCAAAAAGGTACTCGAATGGCGACCACGTACTGGCAAGCGAAGCGTAGGACACCCACCCGCAAGGTGGTTTATCGACCTGACCAAGGTAGCTGGAAGCCACTCTAGATCGGTCATTTTGGAATTCTTTGGGAGAGGCCTATGTCAAGTCCAGCAGTGGACGTTATGCGGCTGAAATGATGATGATGATGATGAGACGTAGGCGTAAAATAATTAGCGGCTGGATGTACATACGTTGCTCTTTCAAGATTCAAATGTCTTGGGATATTGAATTTGATCCAGGTTTTGATTTAAATTGTTTGTAAAAAAAATTTTAAAATGAAACTTTTGCAGCTCAGAATAGAAGAAGAAAGAAGGTTGGAAAATCTGTTTCCTGCAACGGTATCGAATTGGTAGTGAATAATGTATCACAGTTTCATTAAATCACAGTTTCACTGGACATTAAAACTGGTTTAGTTTTGGAATAATATCGCGAGGTCTAAGTTCGCGGCGAACCACTAGTTTATTTTTAAATTTCAAATCGCACAGCACAGCTTAAAGTAAAAGGTTCACGCCTATCATCATGCTAAACGTGGCCTTTGGGTCTAACAGATCCACGCCCTGTTTACCCTATTATAAATAAAATTTTGATATACAACGTGGAAGGGACATAATCACAATAAATCGAACCACGTGCCATTCATTTATTGCTGCTATTTATTTTAGACTGTTATTTTAATGTCATTATATTATTACAGTGATCTAGCCTGTCGTTTGATTTATTACGGATATGTCCCTTCCACGTTGTACCTATCTGTATACACACATTATGATCCAAAAGTATTGTTGTCGGCCACAAATCAGATTTACTGAAGTCACAAACATTTCATACCAAACAAATACAAAACAAGCTCATACACACAACAGTAAAATAAAAACACACAAACATAATCAACCTCAGCACGACACGGCCATTTAAGCCGTCTTAACATTCCCACCACACAAAGAACATAAAATGGCGACAAACATTTTTATTCCCTTGTAAATATCCCTCTGGCGCTTAATATTCGTCTCATAAGAGATGAGAATGAGACGTGGTATGTGTGAAATGCGCCTTATATGCGATGACGTACTTTCATGGAAGAGGCATTGTTTTTATTCTGCTTCTATGCTGGTCTAGGAGAGAAGAAAAAAGACGTGTGGCACTCGGGGACTGCCGCGGCAAAGCTATTGCAAACAAGGAAGGACGGCAACGTCGCAAACGGACGACGGAGACGAAGCGGCAACCTACATGGTAGGCGGAGTGGGGAGAGCGTGAGGTTTTTTCGTTACGGAATTTCTCGATTCGGTCCCCGCGCTCAAGGCCCGCGATAGAAGCTATGCAATAGCTTAAAAAGCTTAGAATGTATCAAATGCTTCTCTTTTCGCGCAATTCTATTCATCATCATCATCATCTTATCAGTCACAGGAGTTCCTGTGGCTGATAGGATGATGACGCCACAGGAAGTCCTCTGCTAGACACAGGCCTCCCCCAAGGATTTCCAAATGACCGATCGGAAGCAATTCAATTCAGTTCAATTCAAATATATCTTTATTTTTTTTTTATTTTTTTTTTTATAATATAAAATGTTTAATCTTCTTATCTTTATTATCATAGCTAAGTTTTCAGATAAGATAAGATTCGCAGATCGAGAGAATGGGCGAATTTTGGTTATTAAACTAGTAACTTATTGCACGCCTTGTAAGCGGAGCGTATGAGGTAGTGCTCTCAATATTATTTTTTTACACTTTCTAGCCCACCATTGCGTTAAATGGGGCCTTTTTCTTGCGGCCCTGAGCTCTGCTTAGAGCCGCGATACCCAAAATGCTCTGTCTGCCCCTTTAGGGATAAAGAAGTGATAGTGCCGTGCCAGATCCCACGTGGCCTACTCCCGTAGATCTTATGGTATAAAATAGCCATAGAGTAAAATGTATTGTAAAATGAGACCAAAGATGACATACAAATTAACACAGTTTGAGAAATCCAATTTTCATGTGACGTTGTTTGAGCCAGGTTGATAATGGGTTATACGTTTTGTATGAAAACTTGTCTGATTGTCTAATTGATCGCTATTCCTTTTACTCTTGTGAGGTAGACAGTAAGACTGTATTCGTTGTTATAGCGGCAACAAAAATACATCATCTGTGAAAATTTCAACTGTCTAGCTATCACGGTTCATGAGATACAGCCTGGTGACAGACAGGCCTGCAGACATATAGATAGACAGATGGACGGCTGGACAGCGGAAACTTAGTAATAGGGTCTCGTTTTTACCCTTTGGTTACAAAACCCTGAAAAACGTACTCAGAAAATATCCACTTATTTCTCCACTCCGTCAGTCAGATGAAAAAAATCAACAAACTCGTTTATACTCAACTGAACCACTCTCATCATTCCCGTATTGGATACTCCGATAAATGAATCAAAGAGAACAACAAATAATCTCTTGTCTATGTTTGCTTCCAAGTTTGTCCATTTACATATTATTGAAATGTAGCCGCAGCCGTCGGCAGTGCTGTATAATTCGCTACGCAAAATGCTCGGGAAATGGTTTTTAACAGTCTTTTGTTTGGCATTTTAAAAACCACTGACATGACTACCCTCTAACTAGTAGTCAGGTAGAAATGTGAAGGACATTCACATTTCTACCTGACTACGGTGAAGCCCAAAAGAGTTACGTGTTTCGCCGCTGTGTATGAACGTCTGTTTGTCAGGGAGGAGAGAGGGGAGGGGGCTACTGAAGAAACGGATATTCACATTTCTACCTGAATACGGTGTAGCCAAAAGAGAGATGTGTTACGCCGCTATGTAATAATGTCTGTTTATCAGAGGGACTACTCTAAAAGAGGACATTCATATTTCTATCTGACTATGGCGAAGCCCAGAGTTATGTGGTTTGCCGCTATGTATGAATGTCTGTTTATCAGGGGGGGGGGTACTTAAAAGCGGACATTCACATTTCTACCTGACTACGGCGAAGCCTAAAGAGTTATGTGCTTCGCCTCTATGTATGAATGTCTGTTTATCAGGGGGACTGCTCTCAAAGCGGACATTTATATTTCTACCTGACTACGGCGAAGCCAAAAGAGTAATGTGTTTTGCCGCTATGTAAGAATGTCTGTTTATCAGGGGGCTACTCTAAAAGCGGTCCGCAAGACAGATGTTACTACGTATCCGCGTTTCAGTGTCAAGCAAAATTGAGCACTACGTATGAAGATAAGTTCTTCTTCTTCTTTTATGTCAATCTAAACTAGACAGTTTGGATTAACATAGAAATTCATTGTCACTATCGTACTACTAACTAACTAAATCATTTTATTGAGTAACCCTGATAAACTGTTTGAATAAAACTGTTTTTTAATCTTTACCTAATATAAAAATTGTCTCTTCCATTCAAGCTACAGCAATACACAAAAGCGTTCGAGAATATAAGACGAATGCGGTTAAACAGAATACGAGTGGCATACATTCGTATATTAATATGTGGGATGAAACATGGCTTATTAAGTACAGTAGTACCCTTAACTGTGAGATCGCGAACCCCATATCTCGGCATCCCCTTAACATATATAGCTCATGTTCAAACTTACAAATTGTATTAACTAGAAAAAAGGCAATCATTTTATCTGGTACATAAAAAATATTGTGTCTTCTCACGTGTCTTATTTATTTTATTTTATCAAACTTTATTGTTTCGAAGTACATACAAATATACGTACTTTCAACAAGTGGCAGACTAATAAGCTAAGAGCATTAAGTCTTATTGACTAGTTAAACTTAAAACTAATATAATTCCAGTTAAAATATGATATTACCAAGTTAGATAGATAGCTATATAGATAGATATTTTTTGACAAATTACACTGATTGAGATAATCTTAAAGTAAGTTTAAGACTTGTGTTATGGGTCATCACCTGGTCTGTTTAGTCTCCACTGCAGGAGCACGACTGTCTCTGTACTACCAGAGCCATACTTGGTCAGAGCAGACAGAGGACTTAGCCTACACTCTCCACTCTGGCCGGACGGGTTGGAGATGTTTCATTGATGTTTATAAGCTTTGTTCAGTTTGTATCCCCTAAGTCGCCCTATTGGAGTGAGCCTATTCTACTCTGCCGGAAACCAGACGGCGAATTGTGTTATGGGAAGGGATACTAACTCAACGACACTATATTTTATAACAAATACATATATAGATAAACATCCAAGACCCAGAAAAATTTGAAAAAGGCCATTGTCTCTCATTCTTCGTCTTGACAAACGTGTTTTTCCTTTTACTAGAGCAGCGTAGAATAGGTATACTTACTCTGCTATTGCTAAGTATTGAATAGCTAATTGCAAACATTTGTTAATAACATCGCAAAACCAATATGCATATGCTATAGGTGAATTTCTAATGAGTTATTAAACATGGTGACTGTTTGTGTTCGATGTTTGAATTTGAGTTTAGAATTTGTGTGCTCCGTTTAAACTGTAGTTACTGTGTTATCAGCGAAGTTTCGCCACGCACGCGTGACGTTTTGAATGTCACAGAGTAGATAAGTAAGTTAAGTTTAGAAATATTTTGTTATTGTTATATACTTACACCAAAACAAATATCAATCTTCTTCTTCTCGTGTGTGTTAGTGACTAACACTAGTGTCAGAGTTTTTAAACCGCCTTAAAGGCCTCTGACATGGTTTTAGGTAATGACCAATGTCAAAGACAGTGTCCGGAACCGACGGCTTAACGTGCCCTCCGAAGCACGGATCATTTTACTTATTGGACAATCAGGTGATCAGCCTACAATGTCCTAACCAAACTAGGACAACAACACAAAGTCGTTGCCCCCGCCGGGAATCGAACCCGCGACCTCCGGGTATGAGCCGAACGCTCTAACCACTACACCACGGAGGTTTATATCAATAATTCAAATATACACACAGAAAAAAACATTCAAATGGACAACGGGCGGTCTTATCGCTAAATCATTTTTTTAACTTGAAATCCGACTTCACCCCCAAACTGCACAACCGATTTTGATAAGATTTCTATGGGAACACAGGTATTCCCTTTCAAACAAAAACAGAATTTTTAAATCGGTTCAGGCCTCCTCGAATAATCGGTGAAAATCCTCCTTTTTGGAAGTCTATAAATAATAAGGTGTAGGGTCAAATTACACTGTTTGAGCTAGCCCCAAAGTAAGTTCGAGACTTGTGTTATGGAATACTAACTCAACGATACTTTTTTTATAACAAATACATATATAGATAAACATCTAAGACCCAGGACAATTTGAAAAAGGCCATTTTCCAACTCGCCCTGACCAGGGATCGAACCCGGGACCTCTGGGTGGCGGACTAGCATGATGACCACTACGCCACGGAGGTCGTCAAATCAAGTCGGTTAAATGTAACAAGCAGGAATAACAAGAGAATCTTCCATGTTGTTCTAAGAGAAAAATAAAAACATAGAAGTTAAATTACTAAGCTACTTTTTTTCAGGACAGATCATAAAAGAATAGGCGAAAATCTCAAACGTGGCGAACTCAACAAAAAAAGGCGATGCGGCTAACAACCCATCACTATTTACATTCTCTTTTTAAAGTTCCGTTCCCAAAGGGGGGAAAACCGTCTGTCTGTCCATCTGTCTGTCACCAGGCTGTATCTCATGAACCGTGATAGCTCGACAGTTGAAATTTTCAGTGAAAACCAGAAGTAACAATGTGAATTCTGAACAAAAGACTACAAGAGGAAATATTCCGAGTTATTTCATTGATTTTATTGCTGCAAGTTGTAACTGAGGCAGTCTTTTTGTAGGTAACTTGTCCATGCCAACCCGCGGCTGCGGGCTGCATTGTAAGACAAATGCTGAGTCCACCTCTGAACGAGTTTTGTTACTTTTGTTAATGTCACATTTTTTTAAGTTGAATATGTGTTCGTGTGTACAGCTTTTGGTTGAAAGATTTAGTTTTGAAAAATTATTTAGTAACCTATATTGCCAGATATACATAAAAAACTTGAGAGGTGTCTAGGGTCACCCGGATGGAACAAAGTTAGGAGAGAGAGAGATAGACGGCTTACAACTATAGCAAAAAGTGTCGTTACAACTTTTGGTCTTAATTTTTTAATGTTATTATTTTTTTATTTTTTTATTTATTTAACTTCATTACAATATACATGTAAATGGCGGACTTAAGGCCAGGAGCCTTTTCTACCAGTCAACCAACAGGTGATGCTGAGAAAGTAATCTTTTGGGGTAAGCAACAGCAACTAACTAAAAAAGACAAAAAGAAAGGAGTAAACTTATAATTACTAGTGGTTCGCCGCGAACTTAGACCTCGCGATATTATTCCAAAACTAAACCAGTTTTAATGTCCAGTGAAACTGTGATTTAATGAAACTGTGATACATTATTCACTACCAATTCGATACCGTTGCAGGAAACAGATTTTCCAACCTTCTTTCTTCTTCTATTCTGAGCTGCAAAAGTTTCATTTTAAAAATTTTTTTACAAACAATTTAAATCAAAACCTGGATCAAATTCAATATCCCAAGACATTTGAATCTTGAAAGAGCAACGTATGTACATCCAGCCGCTAACTATTTTACGCCTACGTCTCATCATCATCATCATCATTTCAGCCGCATAACGTCCACTGCTGGACTTGACATAGGCCTCTCCCAAAGAATTCCAAAATGACCGATCTAGAGTGGCTTCCAGCTACCTTGGTCAGGTCGATAAACCACCTTGCGGGTGGGTGTCCTACGCTTCGCTTGCCAGTACGTGGTCGCCATTCGAGTACCTTTTTGCCCCATCGGTCATCGGTTCATCGCGCTATGTGTCCGCCCACTGCCATTTCAACGAGCTAATCCGTTGGGCTATGTCAGTGACTTTAGTTCTCCTACAAATTTCCTCATTTCTGATTCGAACGCGTAGAGAAACACCGAGCTTAGCCCTTTCCATAGCGCGTTGCACCTATAGCCCTCTTATGGGATCCATAGTAAGGGACCACGTTTCAGATCTATAAGTCATCACTGGTAACACACATTATTTGTAAACATTAGTCTTAAAAAACTGAGGTATTTTTGACGAGAAGACACTGCGTAGCTTCCCGAACACTGCCCAGCCGAGTCGGATTTGTTCAAAGACCTCTTCCTCGAAGCTGAAGCTTTCTGCCTGGATCAATTGACCCAGGTTACCACTTCGAGGGTTGTCCATGTTCATTTTAAGGCTTATCAATATCATCATCATTTCAGCCGCGTAACATCCACTGTTGGACATAGGCCTCTCCCAAAGATTTCCAAAATGACTGATCTAGAATAGCTGGAAGGCGCTGGATGGAAGCCGCTCTAGATCGGTCATTTTAAGGCTCACCTGTTGGGAGACTCGGTTTAGGTCTGCGAGCATAGTACATATATACTTAATGTTGCGGTCTGCCATCGATTCCGCCATGACAACGATATCATCGGTAAATCGAAGGTGAGTGATATACTCGCCATTGATGTTAATGCCAAATCCTTCCTATTCCAGAAGCTTGATCTTCCAGTGCAACGGTGAACAGTTTCGAAGATATAACGTCTGGTTTACACCTCTATTGTCCACTGCTCCTGTACTCGGACTGACATAGTGCGTTACTGTAAAAGCATTTCAACACCTCGATATACCGATAGTCAATACGGCATCGCTGGAGACTGAAGCACGGCCCATGTTTCGATCGAATGGAAGGCTTTTTCATAGTCCACTGTCCCCAAGCATAACGGCCGGTTATACTCCCTCGTCTTCTCTATAACCTGCCGCAGCGTATAAATGTGGTTTATGGTGCTAAAGCCCTTGCGGAAACCGGCTTGTTCGGAAGGCTGGAAGGCATCAAACCTGTTTGCGGGATGATTCGTGTTGACCCTCGAAAAGAACTTATATACATGACTAAGACACGTGATAGGCCTATAGTTCTTCAATAGAGTATTATCTCCCTTTTTGAAGAACAGGACCACAATGCCCCTGTTTCACGCTTCTGGCGTTACGCCCTCGAGCTGAATGGAATTAAAGAGTCTCTGAAGAACTTTCTGTAGCAGCGTTCCGCCCGCTTTCAGAAGCTCTGGATAATTCCATCCTCGCCTGGCGCCTTTTTGTTTTTAAGCTGTTTAAGGGCCATCCTAATCTAGTACAGGCTGATGTCCGGGACATTTTCGGTATAGTGTCGGATTAGCTTGGCTCTTGGGCAAACGCCAACGTCTACGACTACTTTATTCAAAGTGAGTCCTTGGGTTTTGTGCACATTTATTGCCCAGGCAAGCGACAGTGGAAATTGCGTTCGTGACACTTGGCCAGTCTTCCACGATCGGGTCATGCGTAGGATGGGAACCGTGTTCTGGTAAGGATTCTTGCCCTCGAATCTCCACAGCCTGCTCACGCATTGAACGCAGGGTATAGTTCCTGATTTCGTACTTCCCTTGCGTACTCACGCTGTGAACACAAGCGTTTGGAGCGTTCGGGCGAAGTTTTTTGCTGACAAAGCTCTTATTGGCATGAGAAGTACCTACTAGCATATTCCCTTAGTTGCGACTCTACGTAAAACTACTTCGCTGGCTTTGGTTGCCGTTAATCTCTTGTTAGTTTGTGGCATTATTGACCGAGCGAGCGAAGCGAGCGAAGGTCTCTAAATCGAGTTGGGGGCGAAAACACATTGTATGTATGTATGTATGTATGTATGTATGTATGTATGTATGTATGTATGTATGTATGTATGTATGTATTTATGTATGTATGTTTGTACCGCGATAACAGCCGAACCGATGGTTTGATTTTGATGAAATTTGGTAGGCATGTAGGAAATATCAACAGAATTTTCAAGTTCGTTGGGCATCAAAATCGGTTCAGTAGTTTTTGAAATATTAATAAAAATGTCCGCGATTGTGTGACCAAACGAAACCATAGCGCGTTCTAACTTTGGATAGCACCATCTAGGGGATATTTAGGAAACTGAATTGCCAAAAATAATTGCGACGTCTAAGTTCGCGGCAAACTAGGTAGTTTACTAAATTTAGCAATTTTGCTAAGCGAACTTTGGTACAATCGATATCGCTACTTGTCTGTGCTTCTGTTGTAGTATTAGTAAAAATGCCTCAAACTAACAAGAGATTAACGGCAACCAAAGCCAGTGAAGTAGTTTTACGTAGAGTCGCAACTAAGGAATATGCTAGTAGGTACTTCTCATGCCAATAAGAGCTTTTTCAGCAAAAAACTTCGCCCGAACGCTCCAAACGCTTGTGTTCACAGCGTGAGTACGCAAGGGAAGTACGAAATCAGGAACTATACCCTGAACGCTTAAAGCGCTAGCGTTCAATGCGTGAGCAGGCTGTGGAGATTCGAGGGCAAGAATCCTTACCAGAACACGGTCCCACGCATGACCCGATCGTGGAAGACTGGCCAAGTGTCATACTCACGAACGCAATTTCCACTGTCGCTTGCCTGGGCAATAAATGTGCACAAATCGCAAGGACTCACTTTTGAATAAAGTAGTCGTAGACGTTGGCGTTTGCCCAAGAGCCAAGCTAATCCGACACTATACCGAAAATGTCCCGGACATCAGCCTGAACTAGATTAGGATGGCCCTTAAACAGCTTAAAAACAAAAAGGCGCCGGGCGAGGATGGAATCATCCAGAGCTTCTGAAAGCGGGCGGAACGCTGCCACTGAAAGTCCTTCAGAGGCTCTTTAATTTCATTTAGCTCGAGGGCGTAACGCCAGAAGCGTGAAACAGGGGCATTGTGGTCCTGTTCTTCAAAAAGGGAGATAACACTCTATTGAAGAATTATAGGCCTATCACGTGTCTTAGTCATGTATTTAAGTTGTTTTCGAGGGTCAACACGAATCATCCCGCAAACAGGTTTGATGCCTTCCAGCCTTCCGAACAAGCCGGTTTCCGCAAGGGCTTTAGCACCATGAACCACATTTATACGCTGCGGCAGGTTATAGAGAAGACGAGGGAGTATAACCGGCCGTTATGCTTGGGAACAGTGGACTATGAAAAAGCCTTCCATTCGATCGAAACATGGGCCGTGCTTCAGTCTCCAGCGATGCCGTATTGACTATCGGTATATCGAGGTGTTGAAATGCTTTTACAGTAACGCACTATGTTAGTCCGAGTACAGAAGCAGTGGACAACGGCAATTCCACTGGGTTACACACCACAGGTGTAAACCAGACGTTATATCTTCGAAACTGTTCACCGTTGCACTAGAAGATCAAGCTTCTGGAATGGGAAGGATTTGGCATTAACATCAATGGCGAGTATATCACTCACCTTCAATTTACCGATGATATCGTTGTCATGGCGGAATCGATGGCAGATCGCAACATTAAGTATATATGTACTATGCTCGCAGACCTAAACCGAGTTTCCCAACAGGTGAGCCTTAAAATTACCGATCTAGAGCGGCTTCCATCCAGCGCCTTCCAGGTATTCTAGATCAGTCATTTTGGAAATCTTTGGGAGAGGCCTATGTCCAACAGTGGATGTTACGCGGCTGAAATGATAATGATGTTGATAAGCCCTTAAATAAACATGGACAACCCTCGAAGTGGTAACCTGGGTCAATTGATCTAGGCAGGAAGCTTCAGCTTCGAGGAAGAGGTCTTTCAACAAATCCGACTCGGCTGGGCAGTGTTCGGGAAGCTAGTTTACAAATAATGTGTATTACCAGTAATGACTAATGGATCTGAAACGTGGTCCCTTACTATGGATCCCATAAGAGGGCTAAAGGTTCAACACGCTATGGAAAGGGCTAAGCTCGGTGTTTCTCTACGCGATCGAATCAGAAATGAGGAAATTTGTAGGAGAACTAAAGTCACTGACATAGCCCAACGGATTAGCTCGTTGAAATGGCAGTGGGCGGACACATAGTGCGATGAACCGATGACCGATGGGGCAAAAAGGTACTCGAATGGCGACCACGTACTGGCAAGCGAAGCGTAGGACACCCACCCGCAAGGTGGTTTATCGACCTGACCAAGGTCGCTGGAAGCCGCTCTAGATCGGTCATTTTGGAAATCTTTGGAAGAGGCCTATGTCCAGTCCAGCAGTGGACGTTATGCGGCTGAAATGATGATGATGATGATTAGACGTAGGCGTAAAATAGTTGGCGGCTGGATGTACATACGTTGCTCTTTCAAGATTCAAATGTCTTGGGATATTGAATTTGATCCAGGTTTTGATTTAAATTGTTTGAAAAAAAATTATAAAATGAAACTTTTGCAGCTCAGAATAGAAGAAGAAAGAAGGTTGGAAAATCTGTTTCCTGCAACGGTATCGAATTGGTAGTGCATAATGTATCACAGTTGCATTAAATCACAGTGTCACTGGACATTAAAACTGGTTTAGTTTTGGAATAATATCGCGAGGTCTAAGTTCGCGGCGAACCACTAGTGTATCACAGTTGCATTAAATCACAGTGTCACTGGACATTAAAACTGATTTAGTTTTGGAATAATATCGCGAGGTCTAAGTTCGCGGCGAACCACTAGTTACTAATACTACAACAGAAGCACAGACAAGTAGCGATATCGATTGTACCAAAGTTCGCTCAACAAAATTGCTAAATTTAGTAAACTACCTAGTTTGCCGCGAATTTAGACGTCGCGATTATTTTTCGCAATTCAGTTTCCTAAATATCCCCTAGATGGTGCTATCCAAAGTAAGAACGCGCTATGGTTTCGTTTGGTCACACAATCGCGGACATTTTTATTAATATTTCAAAAACTACTAAACCGATTTTGATGCCCAACGAACTTGAAAATTCTATTGATATTTCCTACATGCCTACCAAATTTCATCAAAATCAAACCATCGGTTCGGCTGTTATCGCGGTACAAACATACATACATACATACATACATACATACATACATACATACATACATACATACAATGTGTTTTCGCCCCCAACTCGATTTAAAGACCTTCGCTCGCTTCGCTCGCTCGGTCAATTAAGTAAGTACATATAGTCGTATAATATATATCGTGGATAAACCTACACATAAATATACACAAATAATAATTCAAAAATAAACCATACATAAACTACATAAATACTACTTATATAGCCGGTGACAGTTTTTGGAGATAATGTGCACGCACTGCTCTCTTAAACGCAAGACGAGATTCAGCTTTCCGGATACTGACTGGTAAGGCGTTCCAAAGCCGTACAGCTTGAACGACAAATAAATTATTATAGAACCCAGTCCGGGAAAGTGGCATATCAAGAAGGAGATTGCTTGAAGAGCGAAGAGTTCTGACGTGGGAATTACCTAGAAAGGGAAATTTGGTTTTAAGATAAGCCGGAGTTTTAGGATCAAAAAGTATGGAATACAGAGTATTGAGGATATGCAGACTACGCCGCTGTCGAATAGGTAACCATTTTAACTGAGACCGGTAAGCCGACACATGGTCGTACTTCCGCAAGCCAAATATGTATCGGATACAGTTGTTTTGGATACGATCAAGCTTGTTGAGGAGATCACAATTCAGTCCCGTGTAACACACATCCGCGTAATCCAGAATTGGCAAAATAAGAGTGTTCATGAGTATTTCTTTAATTTTTATAGGTAAAAAATGTTTTAATTTATAGAGTGCCCGGAGTGCACCCGTGACTTTACCAGCAACCTCAGAAATCTGCCCACTCCAAGAAAGTGTAGAATCAATACACAGCCCCAGATCTTTAACGCTACATGTAAAAGGTATTTCAGTATTGTCGTAGCAAACACGTGAGATGGAATCGTCATCAATCCGGTTCAAAAGTCGAGAGCTACCAACTATAATGGCCTGACATTTAGTAGGGTTTACTGTGACTCCAAAGCGTCTCGACCAATTACTTATGGCCAGCAAGTCTGTATTAATTTTAGCAACGGCATTGTTGAGATCCTCCACTTCAGTCTGTGTGTAAAGCTGCAAGTCATCAGCGTACAGATGATACGAACACTGAAGATCTTTAGTAATAAAGCCTATAAAGATGGAAAACAACAAAGGAGAAAGAATACCGCCTTGGGGAACGCCAGTGTTAAGAGTACTCCACTCCGACGAACAATCGTCAAGTTTCACCGATTGCTGACGTCCCCGAAGATGACTTGAGAACCAGTCTAGTGCCGAAGGGGAAACTAAATGATGAGAGAGAATTGCTAAAAGGATGTCATGATCGACGGTATTAAAAGCGTTCGAAAAGTCCACTAAAGCCATCACAGTGACTTTAGTGTTCTCCATACCATCTCTAATGTCGTCGGTCACTTTGAGGAGAGCTGAGATTGTGCTATGTCCAGGCCGAAAACCGGACTGTAACGGATTAAGTAAACCGTTAATATGAAAGTAAGAGGTGAGTTGCTTATGAGCGCAAGCCTCCAATACCTTGGACAGTAGCGGGAGAATAGAGATGGGACGAAAATCTTTTGGGATGGGAGGGATTAGAGACCTTGGGCAGAGGACGAATAAAGGCTTTTCGCCAGAGCGAGGGAAATTGGGATGTCGATAGGGAATAATTGACTATATGAGTGATCACAGGGATAATTGTGTCGAGAATGAGTTCAATCATACGTCTATTTATCTGATCTACCCCCACCGCTCTGGTTTTTATTGACAAAAGGATATTTTTTACTTCGTCTTGACTGACTGTAGAAAATATGAATTCCGAAATATTGGGGGTAGGAAGAGATGCGATATATTTAATAGTGTCCGATTTCGTTAAACGGTCCAACGGTGAAGAAGTGGAAAAGTGTTTATTAATATCGTCTAAAGAAATTGTGGATGGGATTTCAGAATCACTTGATTTGCCGATACCTAAGGAACCCAAAAATTTCCAGATATCAGCAGAAGATGAGGAAGAGATTGTGTCTAGGATCAAACGGCGTTTAGCATCACGAATCATTCTGTTACACCGGTTCCTTGCAGCCTTAAACAGAGCCCAGTTTTCATCTGACCGATCCTTCCTAAACCGACGAAATGCCCTGTCTCTCCGTCTCATGGCCATCCGCACACCACGAGTTATCCACGGCGCAGGAGGCCGCTTGATTCGTACTTTCCGTATTGGTGCGTGCTTGTCGTACAACCTAGTGAGTATTTGATTGAATACATCAACCTTTTCATCAATAGTAGCAGCAGACCAAACAGTATTCCACTCCATATTTGCCGCGTCAGATAAAAGCTTGTCTGCATTTATTCGTGCAAAGCTACGTAATTTCCGCACTTTAGGAGTACATTTGGGTGGTTTAAGGTTGTACGAACAATGAATGAGATCGTGACGGGAAAAACAAGGGGCTGGATGCTGCCCGTATGACGAGACTTCATTGGGGGAAGAGGTGATGATAAGGTCGAGTAAAGTATCATCGACATCGGTATTACAATGAGTAGCCTGCAGTGGCAGAACGTGAAGATTTGCTGATTGGAGGATGTGACTTAATTTCTGAGCTCGAGGTGAGGATGCATTAATAAGGTTAGTGTTAATATCACCTAGTATAAGTTGATGTGTGTACTCGGGACCGATTGTATCGAGAGCTATCTCGAGATCTGAAAAATAATCCGTAGCAGGCGGACAATAAACTACTCCAAGGACAGCCTTGGAACCCCTAACCAGTATCTCCAGAAAAATGAATTCCGCTGATGCCGAGTACTGAGACGGGGAGGAAGTTATTATTTTGTACTTAATATCCGAACGAAGGTAAATCCCAACACCTCCGCATCCCTTTCCAGTCCTGTCATTTCTTATAAGTACAAATCCGGGAAGTGGATATGAAGTCGAAGATAGTTCTGGTATGTAATGATCTGATAGTTAATGTAATAAGAGAATTTATAAAACATCATTTATAATCAATATACCTATAAAGGTTTAGGGTATTAGGTAGTTGATTACTTGCTTGTAATAAATACCTGCCTACATTAATCCTGCACTCTTTCTTTGAAACGAAATTGTTCTCTTTTCTTAACATAAGGAAAAGCTGAAGTAGGTATCAAACAATCCTACAATAACGAGAATTGCGCCGAGCAAATCTTTAAAAAGTTCAAGCATGACTATATTCATAAACGAAGCGATATGTTCTTATATGTTTATACGGCTTGTTAGGTATTTAATGCCCTACATCTTCATTATAGACTTATTTTTTGGATTAACCACCTATTTAGAGTTCCGTAGTTAACAAGGAACCCTTATAGTTTGGCAATATCTGGCTATCTGTCTGTCTGTCTGTCCGCAGTTTTACTCAGCGGTTATACGTACTAGAGAGCTGTAATTTGGTATGGGTATCTACATTAATCATGGCAAAAACGTGGTAAAGTAAAATATAAAAAAAAATTAGGTTACAGCGTGGGAGTAATTTTTCTTTCTACACTAACCCATCGTGTGTCATATCGTTAAATAGGTCCTTTAAAAATATTGGGAGCGTATGAATATCATTTTTCAATAAAGGGATCCGTTTCCGAAATAAGATCTTTTTTGGTAGAGTCAAGTGTCCTCCCCTTTGTTTGGGAATGTCGATATTTTTGTTGTTGGTTTTCATTGTTATTTTATTATCATTATATTATAGTGGTACGGGTACGTCCCTTCCACGTTGTCTGTACAGATAGACTAGTTTTAACTCGCGATTTCGTTCGCGTAGTAGTCGAATATGTTTCTAATATAATTTTTAATTGGTTTTTATGCTATTTTGCTGACTTGTTTAGCAAGAAACAGTTTACTAATGAATACCAAATTCAAAAATTATCTTCTAAGATTTTTTTAACCCTTTTTACTTTTTATTGATGGATATAATTATAAACGGAGCTTAGCACGAACCCATTTTTACGCCTAACGTTTTGTTTCGATATCAAAAAGTTGAGTTAGTCGCGATAGGTCTTTAATGAAAATAGTCTATTTTGTGTTTACCATCAACCAGAAAAGACCACTGCACCCCAGCCAGTTTCTATGCGATCACGAAGGATGTAATGAACACCTATTCGAATCGAAAGACGTAACAAAAAAGGCTTGTGCTGAGCTCCGTTCATAATATACTTTAATAATGTGTTCAAAGCTCGAATAGTTTAAAAACCAATAAGTAATTACTTTTTTTTATAGTTCTATTCGCTTCCGTTCTCTAATAAAGTTCGAGTCTTATTCAACTTCGCACAGTTCAATAAATACTTCTAAATAAGTCGCAAGAAAAGTATATTTCTGAAGTAATACCTCGAGTTTGCCTTGCTGTATTTAATTTTTGTATTAAACGAATAAAGTTGACTGTTCACAGACTTCATTAATGTTATGAATCTTTCTATGAAATTGAATTTTTTCATTGCAAGGTTTTAAAGGTCACAGCACACTTATCAACTCGTAACCGGAACGTAAACGTATCAACCCGAGCAGCTCAGTATTCTTTGTATGAAACTCCCTACTGCAACGCACACTATTCGGATTTGTAACGTAAACGCCTCGCCTCGGGACCAGTTTACGAACCGCTTTGCTGGTCGGTCAACAAGCGGGCCCGCGCTTGCGGCTCGTCGTCCGCGCGCTTACGCCTCTCCGTGTGCGAGCTGACATCTCTTCGTTTCCTCGCACCCATGATTGCCAACTCGCGTATCCGAGACATAACCGTGCGCTACATTTTACGTTTGGATTCAAAATGATCTAGTGCCAGCCAGGACCAAAGCGGCCGGTGAGCGGTAGGCGCGGCGTCGCCCAGCCGTAGTCGAGTTGACCGCGAGTCGACGTTCCGAAGCTAAGCCGGTTTGATTACGTGCCTACGTCAGATTGAAGCCTAGTTGACCGCGCGGCGAAAGGTGATACGGTGTCGATCCCTTTCCGAGTTGATAAGTGTGCTGTGACCTTAAGACTCACTAAAACTGGAAAATCAGATAATAAAATATTCATTATCATCAGGTCTTTTTAGTATCCATTGCACTCCTGCAGTGGAGACTTAAAAGACACGACCCTATCTGTACTACTTAAGCCATACTTGGCCAGAGCAGCATATGTCTTGGCCTACACTCTCCACGCAGGCCAGACGGCTTGGAGGAGTCTATTAATGTTTATCAGCTTTATTTCGCTTGTATTTCCAAAGTTTTAGGACGTCCACGGAAAGACCTGGAGTGGACGTATTCTACTCTACTGGAAACCACACGGCGAAATCAAAAAAGTAGATAACAAAAAGAAAGACAAACGTTTATTCAGTAATTAGACCGGCACTTTTACACGTCAATATGTGTCATTTACTTACATTACGTGTAGTGTATATTAAAATTATTTATTTTTTAAAGAAGAGCTGCCAGTGCTTTTCAACGACCACTGCTGAGAAGAAACGGGGGGCTGCTTTACTATCCTCGCAATGCAATCGGAGGGCAATGCTGGAAATGCCCTGAGTGGAAAATCTTAAAAAAAAATCTCACGCTAAACGTGGTCTTTGAGTCTTATAGCTCGGTTTACCCTTTAGGAATAAAGGCGTGATTTTATGACTTAACTCCACCGACAAGAGCAAGCTCTAGAGACGACGATAGTGAAAAGTAAAGGGAATAATATATATACTAATGGGGAAGACAGAGCATTTTGGGTCTTGCGGCTCTATGCAGAGCTAGGGCCGCAAGACTCAAAAGCCACTTTTAGCGTCATGGTGGGCGAGAAGATGGAAAAGCAATCAATACAGTGACGGGTTGCTAGCCGCATCGCCTGTTAAAATGATTCGCATTTTTGCCCATTCCCTCGATCGGCTTTTACGATCTGCGCGGGAAGAGAAGCAGCTGGTACATTCTAAGTTTTTTCTTTTCTCCCAGACCAGCATGGGAGAAAAGAAAAAACTTAAAGGGAATACAGTCCATTTTTATTAACTGCTAATATTTTAAGGTATGATTCAGTTCATCTTTTAAATAACTTTTTTCAATAAATGTTTAACGAAATAGAAAAAAAATAAGTTCTCATACAAAGCGAAGTAAGTTATCACGTGATACGGAAATAAAAAAAATGTTTTTGTATCTAGATATAAATTTTTTGGGGAAAGTTGCTCGAAATGAATCACCCCTTAAAATATTTGTACTTAATTAAAAACTAAATCAATTATTTTATATACAGTATAGATGGCTTTAGATTTATGTCAACGGGTGAAGCATTCCAGAGCGTAGAAGTTTGAAGGGTAAAAGAGTTTACCATAATATTTGTCCAATTTAGAAAGAGTTTGCCATAAAATTTGTTCAATGTAGAAATATATAGTTTTACTAAAAATACAGACATTCAATTCAATCGCTGACCTGCATAGGGGGACACTAAACTAAAACTTGGACCATAAATTCGAAGCAATCGTATCGAGTACGTATTTCTATACGAGTTGTTTAACTTGAGTCTGGGTCGGTTGTAGCTATACCTGCGCCCCTGGGCGAGGTTGTTAAGTGTCTCACAAGTTCACAACACAACTAAGCATACTACTGAGTCTCGCAAAAACCCGGAAATCGTAAATAAAACTCAAATGGTAATTGTACAATAGAGGCAGTTTTCAGTGGAGTATTCAGGGTTCTCTACTCCAGGGGTAAAAATAGGATCCGTCTGTCACTAGGCTATATCTTAAGAACCACGATAGCTAGACAAGTGAAATTTTCATAGATGATGTATTTCTGTTACCGCTATTATAACAAATACTAAAAACAATAAAAAAAAAACAAGTGCGGCTCCGGTACAGAACCCTTAGTGCGCGAGACCGACTTGCACTTGGCCGGTTATTTTTTTATAATTAAGTACTAGTTGATTGGAAAAATTACAGTGCATTTTTACCTGTATTATTTCTTCTTCTTTATTATTAAAAAAAATTACCCCGTGCACTTATTGTCCCACTGCTGGGAAAAGGCCCTTATCCTTCAACACGTCCCTGTAGTATGGCCGGCGCCCCTTTACATCGGTCGCCCCGGACTCCTTCCCCCATGTCCTACTGCTTGAAGTTGTACTTTTATCTCGTGCCAAGAAATCTGATTAATCTACTGCAGTGTAGCCGACTTCGCAAGTGTCAATTAAATGGTTTGATACGATTTATTGCCTGAAAATTGTGAATTACTAGTGTTGTCAACCTTCCAAGATGCTTAGTGCTTTTTCTGCGTTTGTACACTGGCGTATCTAAGTAGTAGAGGATAGACGGAGTAGTCACAGTTTGCGACTTTGGAACAATGTAGTAGGTAAGTAATGCCGACCATCGTTGCGAAATGGTTAACAAGCCAGTCCGCCACTTTGGTACATAGGTATGCAATTTCAGTTGTATTGATGTGATAGGATTCAAATACAACAAATTACAAAACGCGCTAGGCGTGGGCTAGGCCTACCACTTGACATGGGTGTGTCTTCTAAACGCACCCTTACTTGCGGGATCCTATTGGAACTAGCCCGTACTCTGAACAGCAATGAGGTCGCAGCTCCGCACTTTATAGCAAAGGAGTCATTGGTATGTGCCAGAGCAAATATATTTGATGCACTGTAAAACGAGACAGCCCCATCAACATCCTAAAACCATTGTTATATTGAATACGGAGAGCGTTAGCAGTTTAAAGCGTGCGTCAATAGTTGTCCACAGACTAACAATATGCTTTAAAAAGTATGATTTTTACCTTCTTTTATCTTTTGTCTCAGAATTAATATGAGTCCCGCGTAGTATGCATCTCCATCCCTCATCTTCGCACCTCTCCCCCGTCCTCGCCTTGTGGAGGGTGCTGAGAGGTCGGCTGCGGGCGCCTGGCCGCTACGACAAGGCGAGAATAGGGGAGAGGTACAGAGATGGCGAACGGGGACGCATATTGCGTGGGACCTTAGAAGATTCCGTTCTGTATGTAACACTCATATTAAGGCCCAACGCAGACGACAGACTAGACCACGCCGGACTTTTTAGTCTGTGAAAATACATGTGCATGTGCGTTACTGCGTATGATTCCATAGGTTCTATTTTCACAAACTATAACAGACTAAAAAGTGCGGCGCGCACCGCGACGGACTTTTTGCGCGTCGTGTGCGTTACTGCATGTGATTCCGTAGGTTCTATTTTCACAGACTAAAAATTGCGGCGCAGTCTAGTCTGTCGTCTGCGTTGGGCCTAATTCTGTGCTGTTGTCGAAGGTATCGCAGGTGGTATATTTCTGTTTTTCTTTTCTCCCAGACCAAGTAAGTAACAGTATAAAACAAGTAAGTACTTAAGTATTATATTGCCCAAAGTTTTCCTATACAAGTACTCAAACTGGATATGCCAAACCCATAGAATATTGAGCAAGAAGATACACCGTATTCAAAGAAGCCTTTATGGCTCGTAAACCCGGGTCACTTAACATCGGGGAATTGGGGACGGATTGATGTGATCACCCTGAGATGAATTTCTATTGGTTTTATGAGTTATGCTAGCGTGTGACGTGTTTGACATTTTTTACTTTGAGTGGAATTGCTTTGTATGGTTGTTTAAGCCATTTTTACAACTACTTATAACTTGAATCATTTGTTATTTTCTTAGTCGCAATACAAACCTTACAAAAGAACCGGACACCGACAAGAGCTTGGCGCTTTTCTTTCTTCTATTTACTTATGCTTCATGTTAACAATTATAGTACTTACATCAACGGCTACCGTATTCTTGCTTCTTTATATTCCTTTGATCTTTTCTTTTCTATTTATTTTTATTTGTGGAGATTTTTAAATGGCTTTCCATTTCTAAATGTTTGTATATAAGGTCTAACAAAGTATACTGAAACTATTTTAAGGGTGAATTCAGTCCATGATAGTAAAGAACTTTCTCCAAGAAACATATGTCGAAATATGAAAAATATTTTTTTTTCCTTCCACACAAACTCGGCTCAGCTGATCGGTCAACTTGTATGGGAGGCAAAAAATTACTTTTCATATTTTCATACGTGTTCCTTGGGAAAAGTTGTTCAGTATCATGAACTATATTCACTCTTAAAACAGTTTCAGTATATTTTGTTAGACCTTATATAGAATCAATTAGAACTAGGAAGCCTTTTAAGCCTCAACAAATAAACCTAATATAATTTGTATCTATAGCTCAGATCCAAAAATGTAATAAACAAAATAAATAAATTAGATATTTGAAAAGCAATTTCATATTTACGCAAGCTTTCCAAGGACTATGTCTAGACATATTTAAGCGAACCCTTAAAAATGTGAGCGCGCAATATATGGAACACCTAAGCCACAGGTATGGTCTACATATGGTATATACTTCATACAAACGGAGTAAATTAAATACCTAGAACTACTACTAACGATACTGATTGTTGGCGATGGACGCGCTGCTTCTGAAAATAAAACTTAAAAACTAACAAAATTAAACTAAAACGTAAATAAATTTAAATATAAATAGATTTGAAAGTAATTACATAAATACTTACCTGTTTGCTGCTCCTGTGAACCTGTAACTGAAAAATAGTATTAATTAAAGAAGAATTTCGGATGCGCGAGGGAAATAAACATAAACGTACCTTTATAATTATGTACTTACTGCTAGATGCAAACGTTTGTTCGTATTAAAACGCGGTCCCCACCGCTGGACCCTCCAGTCGCACTTTTGATTCGCAACAGGACACCTCTGTTTTTATGTCCTACACGCACCGCGATTCGCCCCAAAAATAATCAGTTTTTCTATTCAAAACACTTCCTGATAGACCCCTAAGGAACCATACCCTACATAGCTGGTCCATCGACCCGGACATCACGTCGTCAGGAAGCAATTGGCCGTCGAATATGTTCCATACGCCTAAGACGCCACGTACGAAGCGAGTAGCTCGCAGCGCGCCCGGGCGCCCAGAATGTTCGACGCACGAGGTTGAAGAAACAGAAGAACGGTTCCTAGTGAGTTTAAAGAACAACGCTGTTGAAAAGCCACAAAGCGATAATAACAGTTCACAAAAATCTCCGAAAACCGCCAGGTCAGTACATACATCCTCGACCTTGGCACGTCAGCGGAAGCTTGAACTGGAAATGGCGAGGGCTAAAGCTAAGCTGGAGATGGAAGCGGCTCAGGCAGAGGCTGAGGCTGCCCAAAAGAAAGCCGAAGCTGCCCAAAAAACGGCTGAAGTAGTGAAAAGAAAAGTTGAGATACAGTCCGAGCTATTAAAAAAAGAGCTTGATGCTGAATTAGAAAGTCTTAAGAAGTGTTCACGTTCAGTTTCTGGATCTGCAGTGTCATGCATGGATAAAGTGAATTATTGGCTGGAAACAAGCGCGGGCCCATCCGGGCTGCCGCCGCCGCTGCCGCCCTTGCAAAGGTCAGAAAGGTCACCTTCACCTCCCGCTCGAGAGAATAAAGAAAGTGATGTAGACAAACTCGCGGTCGCAATTCACAAAGCCATCGCCACTTCATCCCAGAAAGAGAGTAATCAGCAAATGTTGACGAGGCTAGCTACTTCCAAAGATCTTCCTATTTTTTCTGGTGATCCTTTAGAATTTTTGCACTTCAAAGAAGCGTTTGTAGAATCAACAAAGCTGTGCAAATATACAGACAATGAAAATATGTGGCGGCTTCGCAAATGTCTCCGTGGAGAAGCCAAAGAATCTGCAGCTTCTCTGCTAATGGGCAGCACTACCCCTGAACAGATAATGGAGATTCTGGAGCTAAGATTTGGACGGCCTGAAACTATTATGAATAAATTGGTGCTCCAACTTAGAAAAATTCCCCCACTAAATGATGCTTATCACCATAACATTGTCAGTTTTGCTTTAAAAATCAAAAACTATGTATCAGCAGTAAAAGCGGTCAAGCAAAATGAATATTTGCAAAGCCCAGAGATGGCATCAACAATAATCGCAAAATTCCCAAATTCGCTTGTATCCAAATGGACTGATTACGTCTTTATTCATCGAGGAAGCCCTCTGACAAAGTTAGAAAAATTATCAGACTTCTTATATATGGAGGCCGTCAAGATAGCGGAATCGGGTGTGAGTCACATCTATAGTCAAAGTACGAGCAAACCAGATGATCGAAAAAGTAAGCCGCACACAGTACTAATGACCGATACAACCATCGCAGAAAATACGAAGTGCCCATTTTGTCACTCACGAGGCCACCAGATATGTAACTGCCCTAAGTTCAAACGAGCACTAAGAAAAGATCGATGGCGCTTTGCACGAGCCACGAAACTATGCTTTAAGTGCCTGGGGTCTAGGCACAGTGACTCAACGTCTTGCCAAGGCAGCAGTTGTGATATTGACGGGTGTGGCCAGCCACACCACCGCCTTCTACACTGGGTCACACCAAAAAAGGTTAAGGAACCCCAGAGCGGGGAGGAGCCCCAGTTACAAGCTGATAACCAGTCGTCGTCGGGTGATCAACATAGTGAAACGATAACTCATACGGTCTCAACGCAGTGTTCTAAGGTTTTGCTAAAAATTGTGCCATTGACTGTCCATGGACCCAAAGGAAGTATTCACGTGCACTGCCTGTTAGATAGTGGATCCTCAGTGTCATTAATTTCCGCGGATGTAGCAGATGAAATAGGTCTTCGTGGTAAGAAATTCGAAATGCGCGCGCGCAGCGCCTGGGACGGCTCCGAGTTAGTGTGTGATTCGGAAATTGTGAGCGTGGACATTACGAACGATACCGGTGACCGTTTTAACTTATCCGCGCGTAAAATAAAACAACTTAATTTGCCCGTGCAAAAACTGTCTGCTAAAGACCTTAACTACGAACATATAAGGAAAATTAAGGACTTTAAGATCTGTGAGTGTGGTGCTCAAGCTAAAGTGTTAATCGGAGAGGATAATCATCATTTGATAACACCCATTTTGTGCGTTAGAGGTAAGAAGCAGCGCGAGCCATACCTAACAAAAACAGCTGTTGGCTGGTGCGTCCACGGACCTGTGGTAAGTGATTTTACGCAGTCTAATCGTTTCGTCTCACTCGCACACGATTGTTCGGAGCAGGAGGGAGAAAACACTGCCTATGTTTATAATTTATTTACTATTGAAAGTAATATGTCATGTGTAAATGAGCTGATGTCACAACCTGTGTCTTCTCTCTCATCCGAATACCATATTTCGAGTGATACAGAATTGCATGATTTGGTTAAAAAGTCATTTGCATTAGATGCTATAGGTATATGTACCAAGCCGCGCCAAAGTGCAAGCGATTTACGTGCTATTTCAATTTTAGATAGCACTGCCGTTTTCGTTGACAATCAGTGGACTGTCGGCTTGCCGTGGCGTTATGATAATTTTGTTATGCCCGATTCTTACCCTAATGCCGTTAAAAGATTAAAGTCTGTCGAAAATAAAATGTTAGCTAATAACGATTATGCTTTACGTTATAAAGATAGGATTCAGCATTTATTTTCTAACAATTATGCCCGTGAGTTGCGCGACGATGATAAATGTTGCGAAGGTCGTGTATGGTATTTACCACATTTTGGAGTAGATAACCCCAAAAAGCTTAAACTAAGGCTAGTTTTTGACTCTTCAAGCAAAAGTGGTAACGTGTGTCTTAATGACTTCTTATTACCAGGTCCCGTTTTGTTGCAATCCTTGTTGGGAATTATGTTCAGATTTAGGGAACACGTTGTAGGTACAATTGCTGATATCCAAGATATGTTTTTAAAACTTAAGGTACGTAACGAGGACTGCCATGCGTTTAGATTTTTATGGGAAGGTAAAAGGTACGTCATGACGTCATTAATATTTGGTGCTTGTTGCTCACCATTTATCGCCCAGTACATAAATCAAACTAAAAACACTGAGCGATTTGAATCGAGTATGCCAGCCGCGGTAGAAGCGATCCGCAGGAATACATACGTAGATGACTATATAGACAGCCATCCAGATACGGAAACAGCTAAGAAAATAATCAAAGATATTTTCTATATTAATCAACAAGGTGGTTTTTTAATGCGAAACTGGCTAAGTAATTGTCCTGAGGTGCTAATCAACACGCCAAAAGAAACCTTAAGTGACAAGGCGGTAAGGTTCAATGTTGAAAGTCAACCAGAACGTACACTTGGTTTGTTATGGTATCCAGCCAGTGACACATTAGGTTTTGATTTGTCTTTTAACCGCATACCGAGAGAGGTTTTAGAGTCTAAAAGAAAACCGACTAAACGTGAAATTCTACGCATTGTTATGTCAATATTCGACATACACGGATTCCTTGGCCCGTTCACCATGCAAGCGAAAATTATAATGCAAAATACTTGGAAAGCTAATATACAGTGGGACCAAGAAATTACTGATAACTTGTTTACTTCTTTTAACGATTGGCTAAGACAGTTAGAAATGATAAGCAAAATACGGATTCCGAGATGGTACTTTAACGCACGTAGTGAGGGTTGCACCACGCCTGGCTCCGTTGCAGCGGCGCGCCCGCTGCAATGTGTAGCGATTGTGAGCACGCTACAACTTCACGTGTTCTGCGATGCATCGCCGTCCGGCTATGCGTCAGTAGGATATTTTCGTAAGCAAAACAGTAATGGATCCGTACAAATTTCTTTCATTGCTAGTAAAAGTCGAGTAGCGGGAAATCGTTACGTCAGCATTAGTAGGCTCGAACTTCAATCTGCATTATTAGCTAGTAGATTGGCAGATACAATAAAATCAGAGCATCGCATTAAACCTAACGAAACCTATTATTGGACAGATTCTACTACGGTACTTCATTGGATACGAAATGAAGATAAAAATTATAAAGTTTTTATTGCTAATCGTTTAGGCGAAATATGTGATCTTAGCAGAATTTCGGAATGGCGTTATGTACCGACGAAAATAAATCCCGCCGATCTTGCTACGAAGAAAAGTGACCATGTTTTGAGCAATGGGTCTCCATGGTTTACTGGTCCGTCATTTTTGTATCTGGAACCGGAACACTGGCCTCGCGATCCTATAAAAAAAGAAAATATTAGCGATGAGATGTTAGAAAAAATTCTTACCGTATCGAGTGATGATAGCGAACTTTTATACCTACCCGTCCCTGACTCGCAACGATTTTCAAATTGGTTGCGTTTATTGCGTACTACTGCTATAGTTTTATTGTTTATTAAGAAAAGTAGAAAGATGAATATTTGCAACTTGAATGCCGATTTACTGAAAGAAGCGGAAATATTATTAATAAGACATTCTCAAGCACAGTCGTTTAGAGACGAAATATTGGCACTTAAGAAAAAATTACCTATTAAAAAAGATAGCCGTTTGCGTTCCTTGACCCCATTTTTAGACGGCTATGGACTTCTTCGCGTCGGTGGGCGTATTGGCGCCGCTAAAGGAGTTGAAGAAGAAGTGAAGAATCCTGTGATTTTGGACGGAAAGGACCACATGTCACGTCTTCTTGTCAAAGACTACCACGTACGTGCACATCACGGCTATACTGAAATGGTAGTGAACGAATTACGCCAAAAATATTGGGTTTTGAACCTAAGGCCTACCGTTCGCACTGTGGCTTCACAATGCCTGATTTGTCGAATGCGAAGGGCGGCCCCTGTACCGCCGCGTCTTGGTGATCTACCTGCAGGTCGCATGGCGCACCATCAGAGGCCCTTCACAATTTGTGGAACCGACCTTTTTGGCCCGTTAGAAATCACGGTAGGACGACAAAGACACAAAAGGTATGGCGTACTGTTTACCTGTTTGACCGTACGCGCGGTTCATATCGAGGTAGTGGCATCCTTGACTGCTGACGCATTGATTATGGCTTTAAGAAGGATGGCCGCTCGACGTGGATGGCCACAAGTCATATGGTCCGATAACGGGACAAACATGAGAGGAGCGGACACAGAGCTAAAGAAGTCCTTCATGGAACTTGACCAAACAGCACTAGCTACCCAAGCGCTTAATAAAAATGTATCTTGGCGTTTTATAAGTCCGGCTTCACCACATATGGGTGGAGCTTGGAAACGCCTCATAAGAAGCGTTAAAACCGCATTGAAGGTAGTGCTGAAGGAAAGGGCCCCTAAGGAGGAAACGCTCATTACTCTTCTTGCCGAAGTTGAAAACATAATCAACAGTCGACCTTTGACCCACGTGTCTGTTGATCCGCGTAGCAATGAGGCACTGACTCCAAATCATTTTTTAATAGGAAGTTCATCAAACTTACCTGTTCCTGGTGTATTTGACGACGGAGATCTGTACCTCAGACGTCAGTGGCGCACTGCTCAGCGGTTGACTGACCTTTTCTGGCAGCGTTGGCTGAAGGAAGTCTTGCCAGCACTCATCCCACGTAGCAAATGGTCCCAAGAAGGATTGCAACTCAAAGTTGGTGATCTCGTTCTAGTTGTAGATCCGTCATCGCCTCGCAACACATGGCCAAAGGGCATTGTTCAAAAGGTGTACCCTGGTTCCGACGGTCGTGTGAGAGTGATAGATATTAGGACTAGTGGAACTGTGATGAAGCGTCCCGTAACTCGTGTGGCATTACTTGGCACGGGTCGTCATGAGTGTCGCACTAGCGACACTGGGGGGGAAAGTGTTGGCGATGGACGCGCTGCTTCTGAAAATAAAACTTAAAAACTAACAAAATTAAACTAAAACGTAAATAAATTTAAATATAAATAGATTTGAAAGTAATTACATAAATACTTACCTGTTTGCTGCTCCTGTGAACCTGTAACTGAAAAATAGTATTAATTAAAGAAGAATTTCGGATGCGCGAGGGAAATAAACATAAACGTACCTTTATAATTATGTACTTACTGCTAGATGCAAACGTTTGTTCGTATTAAAACGCGGTCCCCACCGCTGGACCCTCCAGTCGCACTTTTGATTCGCAACAGGACACGTCTGTTTTTATGTCCTACACGCACCGCGATTCGCCCCAAAAATAATCAGTTTTTCTATTCAAAACACTTCCTGATAGACCCCTAAGGAACCATACCCTACACTGATGATATGACGTATAAATTATTCCATTTTATATGTAATTTTACGAAAGAGTCGGAGAGCTACATAATATCACATCACCTTACACAATTACACATCACAAATAGGTATATCTTTAGGTTATTATGTCCATCTCCTGTTCTCCATTGGTTTACTGTTTATTACTGACTTTTTTATAATGAAACACACTAAATACACTCTTTTAATTTAGTAATTTGCATATTCGGCACCAAACGTTACAGTAAATATGATTAAATTCAATAAAACAATAAACAAGCGTTTGTTTACAACATCGCGGCGCCCGCGCCGCCGGCCGGCGACATCTTAGCACTATAATCCGCAAAAATCAATTTAGCACACGCAAGGTATGTGATTCTCTGCGAGCGAGGTGCCTACTTAACTTTTCCAGTTTGTAGGCGCCGTCGTCGTAATGCGCTTGTAATATTTATTCCAAAAAGACAGATTAGAATGATAGGCAGATGGCAAATCTCTTTTTGATCATCATTGTTTTGCTCCCATTTAATCCCAAGATCGCAGAAAAGGTAAATAAAAATGTACGTAGTACTTACCTACTTAGTAATGTCAATTTATATCGTTGCTTTGCTTACCTGTTTTCATCACTCGGAAATGTATAAAATTTACGTTCTTTATTGTTTTCGGTGGACAAGCAATGAAAATATGCGCAGTTCCTGACCATTATGGTTCAATAATCCCAACCCCAACAAGTGAATCGCGTAACGTCAAGGTGCGACCACGACTAGCAATAACCCTGGTTTACGTGCTCTTACACCTCACAATAACGGGGGAAGGGTTGCGGGACGCCAGATTGCGGGGGACGATGCGAGTTTCCGTTTTGTATCATCATCATCATCAATAAATTTAAGAACTAGGTTCCTGTTTTGTATGTAATACTATTATTAATTCTGTGCCTAAGCTCAGTCGCGCGTTCGCGTCAACGTGGTTCTGGGTCAGGATTTTGTCAACCCGGCACTGAATAACCAAATACGAGAAAAAAAGGATTTTGCCGTGTGGTTTCCGGTAGAATAGATTACGGCCAAAGTCCTCCCGTCGATGTCGTTGAAGGTAGGTACTAAAGAAAAACAAGCTAAACAGAGCTCAAGCTAAACATCAATGAGACCTCTTCAACCCGTCTGGCCAGCGTGGAGAGTGTACGCCAAGTCCTCTGGCTGCTCTCGCCAATTATATATCTGAGGGACATGCTCCTGCAGTGCAGACAAAATGATCTAATGATGATGATGAAAACAAAGGAATTCAAAATACGCAAAAGTTATAGTACGAGTCACGAGTATAATATTGAACCTATCAAAAAAGGATGGAATGGAGAATAATATCCGTATGTACTCGTACATGTTAAAGCACCTATTTTGCTGGTGAATGTAAACGCAAAATGGTGGGACGTTGTCTGAAATTAGACTACGTTTCAAACTGAAAACACTGGCACAAAACATCGCATAAATCTTGTGCACACTCGCTACTGTTGCTGTCGGCGCCAGGATAATATACAAGATGTATGTAAGCGGAGTGGCCGTGTAACTTATTGTTCCTAGAGCTCTATAGCTTAGTGGTTAACGCGCTTCAAGACCGGTAGGTACGTAGGTATGGGCAAATCCTACTAATATTATAAATGCGAAAGTGAGGTACGTATATATTTGTTTGTTTGTTTGTTTGTTACCACTTCACGCTTCAACCGCTGAACCTATTTAGATGAAATTTGATATAGATATTGTTTGATACCCTGGGAAGGACATAGCATAGGATAGTTTTTATCCTGAAATCGCCCACTGGCACACCTAGTATAATAAGTATAATTAGTAACGTAACAGATCATCGTCATCATTAGGTGTTTTTGTCTCCACTGCAGGAGCACAACCCTCTCTGTACTACCAAAACCATACTTGGCTAGAGCAGCCAGATGACTTGGCCTACATTCTCCACGCTGGCCAGACGGATTGGAGAGGTCTCCTTGATGTTTAGCTTTAGCTTTGTTTAGCTTATATTTCCTAAGTCGCCTTCTACGACATCCACGGGAGGACTTGGAGTGGCCCTATTCTACTCTGCCTGAAACCACACGGCAAACGTAACAGATACCCAACGCCAAAGAAATTGTTGGAGGGCCCGTAAGTATTAATTACCTCCAACGGTTTCTTTTCTTGCTAAGTAGGCAAAACTAGAGTTGCAGGGTAGGCTCAGAGATGGCAGCACAAATGATAGCAAAAAAATGACAAGGGAAGTGTTGAATATGGTTTAAAAATATTTATTGCATTTCATATAAGTCATATTTAATTAATTAAATGTTTTAATTATTACCTATAGCGATATCTAGTGACAAGGCATATAAATAATATGTTTACAAGGCGTTGGGTAGACATGGTATGGAGTAAGATGCTAATCTGTTCTAAATATAATATCGGGGGTGACTCAACTTTTAAAAACGAAAACTTTTCTAATGGGATCAATATGCTTCGATAATGTAAAAATACGACATTTACATACAAATTTTCCGGTTAATTGAAAAATGCTTCTTCTTTTTGAATAATCTTAAATATTAAGTAGTTATCCGAACCAAAGAAAGGTTATAAATATTTAATAATTCGGTTAAGAGTCCCCTTACCCTAGACCAAAATACAACTTTCCATACAAACGTAGTCTACGTTTTATTTCAAAACGACATGTCCGATTTCGGCAAAATTTTGTAATTTCAAAGATATTGCAATTATCTAGGTTTATAACTGGTTTCCGACGGTAAAAATTTGAACTTGAAGTAGAATATAGTGTTTAATATCATTTTTGACCATTAGTATGGGAAACTTCTAAATCGTTATATTTTCTTTCCAGTTCATAATTTTACCATAGGAAACCAGTTATAACCCTAGATAATTGCAATTTCTTTACAAGTACCAATTTTTACCGGAATCTGACATGTGGTTTCAAAATTAAACGTAGACTACGTTTGTATGGAGAAGTCTAGGGTAAGGGGACTCTTAAGTAGAGTTGTTGCAGCAAAACGATCTTATACATACGTACAGCCTGTTAGGGGTTCCGTAGTAAACAAGAAACCCATATAAGTAGAACCGCGGACAGATAGTCAGACATGGTAAAACTATAAGGCTTATAGTTTCATCATGTCTGTATGTCTGTCCGCGGTTCTACTCAGAGACTATAAGTACTAATAATTGGCTAAGTGTGTTTCTGTAGTTACGAATGCAATAATGTTTACTTTTTTTTAAAATTCTATACTAGCCGAAGCCCGCAATTTCGTTCGCGTGGACTTTATGTCTCTGTAAAATGCTTATCAGGCTGAACAACTTTTACTAAGGCGACATTTTTATATCTCTTATAGTTTAGCTGGACCATTATGGTTTTGCATCAGGCGTTCCATTTTCCAAAATCATTTATACCCTATATGTTGCCCAGGCTTAATAGCTATATAACAAAAAAAGTTTCATTCGAATCCGTCTAGTATTTCCGGAGATTAGCGTGTACAAACAGACAGGGCTGCGTTGACATAATGATAGATGGTGAAAAACTCGATCTTGTTGAAAGTACTACCTTCTTAGGAATAACAATAGACTCGAAACTTCAATGGGGTGCTCATATAACTAAACTTTCAAATAGGCTTAGTTCTGCGGCTTATGCTGTTAGGAGAATAAGACAATTGACAGATGTAGCAACTGCTAGACTAGTGTACTTTAGTTACTTTCATAGTGTAATGTCTTACGGCATACTCCTGTGGGGGAATGCAGCCGATATTCAGACTATTTTTATTTTACAAAAACGGGCAATTCGTGCTATTTACGGGTTAGGATCTAGAGACTCACTCAGAGAATTATTCAAGAAAATAGATATACTTACCTTAGCATCACAGTATATATTTGAAAACATAATGTATGTAAGGAAAAATATTTCCTCATACAATAAAGTAAGCGATTTTACCGATAGAAACTTACGTAATAAGAATGACTTAGTTGCCCCGTTTTATAGGCTTAAAACAATTAATAAGACGTTTATGGGGAACTGTATACTTTTTTATAATAAATTGCCAAAAGCGATTCTTGACATGCCAGACAAAAGATTCAAAACTTATGTAAAGAAAGTACTTTGTGAGAAGGCTTATTATAGGACCGATGACTACCTTAAAGACAAAAAAGTCTGGCGTGAGCTTGACGCGGGTCCCTCTAAAAGTTTGTAATATAGGTACTCGAAAATGTCATAATTTGGTACATTTTGTACAAACTGAATCTATAACTTGACATTACTTTAAAATTTTGACATTCTAAAAATTAAATTTAAATTATGATATGACATAACAAACAAAACAATGTATTCTCTGTCCACATTACTTTAAGTATTAATTTAATTGTGAGTTGACGTCCTTGGAGAAGAGGTGCAGTGCAGTTTGTTACCGCTTCTTCTGCACTAGCGCTTTGGAAGCGGTAGTAAACTTAGCTGTAAGTAACTATTTGACGTCAACAATTGTGCAACAAAATAATGACGATTATTAAGAGATATTTTAAGTATCCTATGATAATAAAGATATATTTGATTTGATTTGATTTGACAAACAGGCATACAGTCAAACAGACATATAGACAAACAGACAGACATTTTTTTAAAATTTTTACTCTATTACTATGTCTCCATCGCCCCCAATATTTTTTTGGAAATATATAGATTATACATAGTTTAACGTCATTGTCGTGCAAATATGAGTAAAGTTCATAAATGAATTTGGCATCCTTAAGTCATACAAATATGGTACCAAACTTGGAATAGTAGCATAATTATTGCCTCTACACAGATTGAGACCCTATTTTCTTCTAAAACCTCAAAAAACTAACATCAAAAATCTCCGTGGCTCGACCTCTTAAATCCATCCTTGGACCAATTCTAACAAAGGAAATCTTTGGTTCAGCAAAAGCCGTATCCTTCGTTTTTTTGTATTGTACAACTGTATAACTATTGTCTATCCCTTGCCACCTGCATCTAGTTGCGGTCTGCGTGATGATTAATATCGTCCTCACTGCTGCTGGGTGCCTCTACCTCGCTTGTTGGCCCATGGTCGTCACTCCATTATCCTCCTGGTCCACCGACTTGAGTCCATTTTTGCTATGTCTCCTGCCCACTTTTACCTCTGCCAAAGAGTATATCACTCGCTCCAAGTCCTCCCGTGGATGTCGTTGAAGGCGATTTAGGAAATACAAGCTTAATAAAGCTTATTAACATCCATGAGACCTCTCCAACCCGTCTGGCTAGCGAGGAGAGTGTAAGCCAAGTCCTCTTCCTGCTCTGGCCAAGTATGGCTTCGGTAGTTCAGAAAGGGGCGTGCTCCTTCAGTGGTAACAAAAAGACTTGATGATGATGATAAAAGAGTATATAATAACTTCGTTTCACCTATACCTCCATTAGTCATCTGTTATAACACCCGAGGGAGAGGAAAGGGGTGGTGACATATCGTATTATAAGTAAGTACTCTGCCGTCCATACGACCAACTCGCAGTCCAGGGAGTCACAAATACTTTTTGTATTCGAAACTCCGTTGTAACAGATGAAGTATGACATTCGTGAACTCAGCTTTACAACGTTATTTATTTCATTAAGTGCTCGCAGCGCTGCTTCTGATGCAATAATATTTGCATTCGCTCGTTACTTTTGTTTCGCTATGACGCCAGGTTACAGAGAAAAGGAAATATGGCATGATGTACAAAAGACGAGCTAGTCCTACCAAGTCTATCCTCACCAGTAGGACTACTGGGAAGTTTTACCCTACTAGTCTGGCTGTGACGTAAGAGTGACGTAAGGAAGTGATCAAGAGAATGCAAGTGTGAAGCATGGTTGTAAATGGTGAAACATACAAATATCATTATTTGCTCCTGTTTCATTACTGTACACCACAAGTACTCGTAAGACTATTGACGCTTTAAAAATAATATAATGTTATATGTAGTCTTATACTTCTTTTTTGCGTTTCGATGGATTTTTTCTTTTTATATTAGATTTACCCAGTAGTGGTCCACTTCGACGGCTTTATTGTTAGCCTCAAGTAAATCATCCAGGGTGCAGGTAGAACCTAAGATCCAAGGTCTTATACTTGATATTGACATTCACGATGCAAAATGATTGTTGCATTTATGGAGAAGGCTGCTTCCAATCACGTCGGAGTCACCACTGTAGCGAGAGCGAGGTGATATGCTCGACCGCCACAAAGGGAAGATGTTCCCGCCAGGCATGGTGTTGCGCCTGGGGAACCGCGGCTCCGAAGGTGTATCGTCAGAGGTTGTAGTCAGTTGCAACCAGAACTTTGAGATCGAGATGTAGATTCTGAACAAAGCTTCATTGTTGTTTGTGGTTTTTAGTTCCTTGTGGTGGCGTAGAGGTCGCCACAAAATAATATCTCGTATTAGAGTTGGCCACTTACCTAGTTCTATGTAATAAAAATGAATTTCAGTTCGTTAGTCATGCTAAAACTCAAGAACGGCTGCACCGATTTGGCTAATTTTTAATAAAAATATTTTGTGGAAGTCTAGGGAAGGTTTATATGGTAAGAAAATAATATTAAAAAATAAAGAAACCTAAACGGTATCGAGCGGAACGAAGTTCACTGCTCAGCTAGTGCGATAAATAAACATATCTATCTGATTCGTTGATCTGCGCCTACGACCCTGCCAAGTGGTTTTGGCGCGATGCACTTCATTTGGAGTAATTTTGCTATGATTTAGCTGTTGTCTGTGTAGGTTTTGGGGCAAAGTCAATTAACTTTGTGGATTTAGAGTTTGTTAAGCGAATGATGTATAAATGACTACTTGCAACTTAAACGAGATGCTATTTAAACTAGTTTAGAGTTGCGTTTTAGATGAGTTTCTGCATAGACTATTTGCGTTTACTGTAATATAACTTCATACATGTTTTTACGTTTAATTATTCTTTTATTTGATAAAAAAAAGTGTTTTGGGTTTTCCTTTTTATTTTCCTATGGGACGTAGTAGACGACCGAACATTTTCCCTCTACTATTTTCTACAATTTGTTCTGAGAATTGGTAGTATTTGTCTTTTTTCTCCCTTTTTTACCAAACATATAAGGAGGTTAAGAACTTAGCGGGGGAAAGAGAAAGATGGAAAGCACTCCACCGACAAAGCCCACCTCTAAATATAAGAAGTAATTATCTATGAACGTAATAAACCGATTTTCATGGGGTTTTTACTAACATGTTGAGGATTTTACTGGGAAGGTTTACAAGTATAATGCAAAGCGGTAGCGTACCGTTAGTTATGTACGTATATAGATACAATATTTACTATAGTTGTTCGCCTTGAATCGCGAACTTGCAAATCCCATAATTCAGCAATCTATTGACTGATTTGGTTCATATTTTAACTTAAAATCTTTCTAGATTTCATCTATATACTACTAAATTTAATAAAGGTCCGATTATTATTATTCAAGTTATCGTCGTACGATCATACATTCTCACAAACATACAAACGTCGGATTGTTCAAGGAGACTCGGAAAACATTGCTTAATTTGCTCTCTCGTTCAATTGGGTTCTTTCCAGGGTCAAAAATAGATTATTTGATAACGTTAAGAAAATAAAAACTGGAGAGGTGTCAAGAGACACCCGGATGGAACGAAGTTCCTTTCGATTAATTAGAAGAGAGAGAGACAGACAGATAAACACGCGCACGCCGCACGGCTTACAAATATAGCAAAAAGTGTCGTTACAACTTGTCTAGCCTCCTTTCGCAACGCGCGATGAAGAACTTCGTTCCAATACGTAACAAATAAAGTCACTTGTGATGATAATATCACCTTTCAATGTGATTTTAAACCGACTTGCAAAAAGGAGGTGGGTATTAATTAATTTTTTATGTATGTTCACCGAATATTCGAAAACGCGTGGACCGATTTCAAAAATTATTTTTTGTTTGAAAGAGCATACTTGTCAGGTGCTCCATAGACAGTTTAGTTTATGAGCTTTTAGGTTTAAAAAATTATAAAAAAATTACGTGTATTCATCACCATCGTCTTCATTTCAGCCGCATAACGTCCACCGCCAGACATTTACGTGTATTATTGCAGAAAAACAGATATTAAGAGCGCTCTTTGACTTCAAGAAATATGACGTCATTAGTGGTATATTTCATACAAATCCTATAGAACATTTTGTTTTGACTTTTAGAAAAAAATACCTACATGATTTGTGAAATTGTCGGAAAGTAGAGAATTTAATGTACCACCCAAAGTGCGTATGTTTTGTACAAATCCATCACAATATTTCCGCGCACCAACTCTATAATAACCAATAGAATAAAACGTATTTCCTCAAGACCTTGTTTCTCATTTCCTATCGCAATACTTCCATTTTATTCTTCACTTGACGAACATAATTAGAGCCTTAATAGTTGGCAATAAAGTCGAAAATCCAAAGGTAATAGTTGAAATATTTTTGCAAGCCCACATCCTTCTAAATAAATAAGGGAGATATTGCTTGTTTCTGTGTCGAATGCTTTCTGTTTCATTAGTCGCTTGTTTGGTTGTAATATGTCGCAGAGTGTAGGGGATTACTTGTAAGAAAGCTATGGTCGATGAATTTCCTGGCCACATTATGGTGTTCATGGGTTTCCTTGGAGACAACAAATTGAATAGACCCCGAGGGTTTTTTTCAATCGCCGTCCGTTCCGCACCTACTCAAAGGGTAAAATCGGGACCCAATTACTAAGAATCTGCCGTCTGTCCATCCGTCTGTCTGTCACCATGGTATTCATAAACCATGATAGCTAAATAGTTGAAAATTTCACAAATGTATTTCTTCCGCCGTTATAACAAGAAATACTAAAAACAGAATAAAATAAATATTTAAGTGGGGCTCCTATACAACAAACGTAATTTTTACAGATACATAATGGTACGGAACCCTTCGTGCGCAAGTCCGACTTGCAGTTGGCCGTTTACTATGTTTATTTATTCCTTCATACTGGTCTAGGAAAAAAGAAATAACTTAAATTTTTTACGAAAATGCGTATCACGTTTATAGGCGATGCGGCTAGCAACCCTTCACTATTTTGATTCCTTTTTCCATATTCTTGCACACTAAAAATGGCCTGAGTCTTGCGGCCCTAGGCTCTATCTGCCTCATTAGGGGAAAAGACGTGATAGTATGTTAGTATTATTTTAAATCTTTATTATACTACAGACCGTCTTTTAGATTGTCCAAAAATAATGGACTTTTTTTTAATTTACAAATACGCAAAGATACGGTGCATCAAAGTTCTGGAGCTGGCTTGCGAAGTCATCGCTATATAGTTAAAATAAAACCTAGCCGTGACGTCTTACGAAGTTTAAATGTGCTGTATCTTTGTAATTTTTTGTTTCTCAGAGAAAAAGTTATCCCCAACCGATTCAGTTGAAATTTCGATACTTGTGAAAGTCGGATGACAATACAATATTATGGAGTCAATGAGCTGTTCCGATGATGGAGCCGGGAGATTTCGACGGAACTTAGTTATAAAACAACAAAACCTCATTAAGTAGGACTCGTCGTGTCTTGACGAGCGCTTTATGGTAGACGACGCCTACGGTCTGATCACGGAGATGGCAGGTGGTCGATGGAACTCAGTAATAAAACGACACTACTTCATCGAGTTTTGGCTTATTTTTGTCTTAGTAAGTACTGTGGGCTTACAATAAAAGCTTGTACAAAAAAATTAATCCTATCCTATATCCTACTTCCTACTATAATAATATTATAAATGTGAAAGTGAGTTTGTATATTTGTTTGTTTGTTACCACTTCACGTTTCAACCACTGAATCTATTTTGATGTTTGATATGAATATAGTTTGATACCCAGGGAAGGACATAGGATAGTTTTTATCCCGTAATTCCCATGAGGAGCGAAGCCCACAGGCACAGCTAGTTTTTTCATAAAACTTATTTATTAATAATCGATGGGCTGAAGCTATTCTTCCATTCGTCACAGTTGTACAAAGTGAAAGGGTGGACTTATCCAAGAAGGGATCTCTTCCAGTCAACTATAGTAGAACAGTGAACAATGCTTGCTAATTATTGTTCTATTTTGTGGTATAGACTGAGCCTAAACAACTGTTGATTTTGAATAGAAGAGGGAGAAAATGAAAAAGTAATTTATTTTTTAAATTGAGATTTCTGGGTATGATTTTATTTTAACTGATATGGTTTGGCAGTCTATTTCTATTTATGTATACAATAATCTGCCGTGTTGTTTCGGGCCGAGTAGAATAGGGCCACTCCAAGACCTTTCGTGGATGTCGTAGAAGGCGACTTAGGGAATACAAGCTAAACAAAGCTTATAAACATCAATGAGACCTCTCCAACCCGTCTGGCCAGCGTGGAGAGTGTAGGGCAAGCCCTTGCTCTGGCCAAGTATGGCTCTGGTAGTACAGAGAGGGTCGTGCTCCTGTAGTGAAGACAAAAAGACGTGATGATGATGATACAATAATCAGATCATTTTAATAAACGACTTCAAAAAAAGGAGGAATTTCTCGGGATTTTTTTTATGAATGTTCATCCATTATCAGAAGATGCCTGGACCGTCTGGAAAATTCTTTTACTGTTTGAAAGGGGGATGTAGTAGGAGGACCTAGTTGCGAGGTGGTCCCAAAGAAATTTTATCAAAATCGTTTGTGTAGTTTGTGAATTCGGTTTTAAATTTCAAATAATTATTTATTACAACGTTGATGTTGATAGTATAGATAAGAGCCATTTTGATCAAAAACAGCAAATTATAGTTAACTAGCTATGCCCGTGGGCTTTGCTCCCCGTGGGAATTTCGGAATAAAAACTATCCTATGTCCTTTCCTCGGTATCAAACTATATCCATACCAAATTTTATCCAAATCGGTTCAGTGGTTGAAGCGTGAAGAGGTAACAAACAAACAAACATACAAATATACAAACTTACTTTCGCATTTATAATATTAGCAGGATAGGATAGGATAGGATTGTCTGAGGCGTACATTATATTAAAGGGTACATGATGATTAAGCAATAAACACTGGCTTATGTTAACGCCTTCGTAAAATGTTTGCCTTCGCAATTATTTGGCAAACAATGGCAGCCAAATCTCATTACAGGCGCGATTAAATTTCCAGTTCTCGGGTGTGATGTTTCTATTGTGACTCGTTATAGCGTTCTGTCGACTTACTGTCCTATTTTAAAGGGTTAACAGAGCAGCTATAAGGCTATAATGCTATACAGCCATTTAGCTATATAGCCATTCATCCATATAGCAACAGCTCGGTGCCGAGATAAAAAGAAAGGAAATAAGATTTCTGAAGAAATTTCATTTTTTGTCCAAGTTTTTATTGTGTGGCCCTACTGCTACTGTGAGCTATTTAGTTCCTCCGCCCATCACTAGATAGCGTTTACATATAACACTATTTAAAAGTCGGGGTTTTTTAATTTGTCCGGTTAACAAACTTGTGTCTAGTTTCCACTTTGAAGGAATTGATAATTGAATCCCTTCCTTATATAGTTAATTAAAGGGTACACGATGATAACGCAATAAACACTGACTTATGTTAACGCCTTCGTAAAATGTTTGCCTTCGCGATTATTTGGCAAACAATGGCAGCCAAATCTTATTACAGGCGCGATTAAATTTCTAGTTCTCGGGTGTGATGTTTCTATTGTGACTCGTTATAGTGTTCTGTCGACTTACTGTCCTGTTTTGAAGGGTTAATAGAGCAGCTATACGGCTATAAAGCCATATAGCGATTTAGCCATATAGCAACAGTTCTGTGCCCAGATAAAAAGAAAAGGAAAAACTACAAGAAAATTAGTTGTTTATATCTTGTGGAGACAAGTATTTTTGTAGTTTTCTTTTATATTCTAGCGGTAGTTAGACAGTTTACATATACTATAAATTTCAATTGAGAGTTGCTTACTACGAGGAATAGATCAGAAAAGTTTTTTTTTATTTTTTTATTTTTACACAAGCTTTTATTTTGATGCCCAAGCACTTAAGACAAATGAAATAAGCCCAAACTCAATGTACTCGATGTAGACTCACTTTCCATCTCCATGATCAGACCCTAGGCATCGTCTACCATAAAATGCTCGTCAAGACATATTTAACATGTCTTACTCAATGAGTTTATTGTTTTATAATTGTGTTCCTTCGAATATCTCGCGGCTCCATCATCAGAACAGCTCATTAAGTTCATAATATTGTATTGACATCCGACTTATACAAGCATGCGAAATTTCAGCTAAATTGGAAGAGGAGAACTGGTTGAAAATTGAGTTGCAAGATTTGACCTAAACCAACATAAGTACAAGATATATTGCAAGTTAAATAAAGCTTCTTCCATGCTGGTCTGGGAGAAATAAAAAAAACTTAGAACCAGCTGCTTCTCTTTCCACGCAGGTCGTAAAAGCCGATCGAGGGAATGGGCAAAAATGCAAATCATGTTAACAGGCGATGCGGCTAGCAACCCATCACTGTATTAATTGCTTTTCCATCTTCTCGCCCACCATGACGCTAAAAGTGGCTTTTGGGTCTTGCGGCCCTGGGCTCCGCATAGAACCGCAAGACCCAAAATGCTCTGTCTGCCTCATTAGGGATAAAGACGTGATAGTATGTATGTATGTAAATAAAGCTTGTAAATATGTCATTCATATCTTGTGGAGACAAGTAGTTTTGTAGTTTTCTTTTATTATTGAGCAGTACATAGTTATAGAGTATATATCACATTAATATTATAAAGGCGAAAGTTTGTAAGTATGTGTGTGTGTGTGTGTGTCTGTATGTTTGTTACTTCTTCACGCGCAAATGGATGGATAAATTTTAATAAAATTTGGTATGCAGGAAGCTGAAACAGTGTATTAACACATAAGCTACTTTAGGCTCGGGTAACACAGCGGGGCGCAGATAGTTTAGTATAAATGTCGACTGAGAGTTGCTTACTAATGGGAAGGAGGAAAGAGATCAGAAAAAACTAAACAATGTCAGTTATTTTATCATACTGATTTTTAACCCCCCGACAAAAAGAGGAGTGTTACAAGTTTGACGCTTATGTCTATCTGTCTGTCTGTCTGTATGTCTGTCTGTCTGTGTCGTCGTAGCGCTCAAACAGATGCACCAATTTTGAAAGCAAGTTCCTTGTAGTAGTTCTTGTAGATATGTTCGATAAAAATCGGTACAGCCGCGGCCGTTTAAAAGTTATTAAATTATCGCATGAAAGACTAGGTTTTTATAGTTGGCCTGTCAAATAATAGATGGCGTTACGCATACGTTGGCGATACGGATTAATTGAACTATATAGTTCTTCCGCCCATCACTAGATGGCGTATACATTTAAGAAACTATTTAAAAGTCGGGGTTTTTTTATTTTCCTGGCAAATATACTTGTGTGTCTAGTTTCCGCTTCGAAGGAAGTGATAGATGAATCCATTCAGAGTTAATGAAATAGTACACAATGATTAAGCAATAAACACTGTCTTATGTTACCGCCTTCGTAAAATGTTTGCTTGCGCGATTATTAGCAAATAATGGCACCCTTTCTGTTATAATTAATGACGATACGTTATACAGATACGTCTAGATTCTGAGTTCTGACAGACAATATCCTTATATGCGGAAAAACTAAAGCTCAGCACTGCTTTTTTTAAGCGTAAGAGGACTTTATAACTCCTGAAAGTGCTCATCAACTTTTGCTTAGGCGTCATTTTTATATTGCTTATAGTTTAGCTGGGCCATTATGGTTCTGCATCAGGTGTTCCATTTTCCACAATCAATTATACCCTATGTTGCTCAGGCTTAACAGCTGTATAACAAGAAAGTTTTATTCAAATCCGTTCAGTATTTACGGAGATTAGCGTGTACAAACAGACAGACAATTTTTAAAATTCTTACCAATTCTTACTCTATATCCATACTTCTATGTCTGTCTATAAAAAATATTGGGTGCGATGGATACATAGTAAATGTCTCCATCGCACCCAATTTTTTTTTTGGAAAGACACTCTTTTTACTGTTTTATTATACGTATAGATTCGAAAGGTAATATAGGTACATCAAAATCTTACTCAGTTTCAGTGGATGGATTTCAATGTAGTCCCAAATAAGCGTGTTTGTAAGATTCCTAAAAAAACTTCCTCTTAAAAACAATCTATCAAAGTCAAGAAAAACTCAAAGATTTTCAATATCTAACGGAAATTAATTAAGTTTAGATATTCTTTAACTTGTTTTATATCAAATTAGCGTAATAATTACCTGTAATAACTTTTTCGAATCACCGTGATTAAATACATTTTTATGAACTCTTTATGTTGAGTTATTCATATGTATTATTTCGTTTCTATCACAGTTTTCGCCTTTTTCTAGAATACACATACACAGATACATTTTCACGTCTATATCCCTGACGGGGTAGACAGAGCCCAGGGCCGTTAGGCCCAAAGGCCACGCTTAGCGTGGTTTTTCTAGAAGTAAGTAAAAAAAGCAAAAAAGAAAGTACGGAAATTGATTCCAATCCACGCATAACAAGTTAAATCGCTCTTATTTAAGTGTAATGATCGGATTACCTAAGTGAAAATTGGTATATTTCAGACATGGGGAAAGGGTGGATCCAGGGAGGGTGATTTGGGTTAGTTATTTATTTTTCCTAAAATAGTATTATTATATACTAGCCGAAGCCCGAGACTTAGTTCGTGTGGGCTTTACGTCTCTGGAAAATGCTCATCAGGCTGAACAACTTTTGCTAAGGCGTCATTTTTAATTTTCTTATAATTTAGCTGGACCATTATAGTTCTGCATCAGGTGTTCCATTTTCCAAAATCATTTATACCCTATATATTGCCCAGACTAAACAACTATATAATAAAAAAGTTTTATTCAAATCCGTTCAGTATTTATGGAGATAAGCGTGTAGAAAAACACAGTCATTTTTTAAATTCTTTCTCTTTTACTATGTCTCCATCGCCCCAAAATATTTTTTTGCAAATATATTTATTTATTTATTTATTTAAAAACTTTATTGAGCCAAAAGCTACAATAGGTGGACTTAATGCTAAAGCATTCTCTCCCTGTCAACCTTTAGGAAAAGAAAACAGATAAGAAAGTTGGCGTAAAAAACAGATAAAAGATAAAAGCCAGATATAACTTAGTAATTATCATAAATACAATTAATACATATTTATTTATTACCTACATAATATATTTATAAATAAAATAGACCTACATACATATTCGTATATTATATATATATATATATATATGTATATATTTATATATATTGAAATTAGTAATAAACGATGAACTCTGCTAATTAATTATGCTTTCAAAAAGTAAATCATGCACTTTTTTCTTATATACATGTCTACTGGATATTTGTCTAATGTCCTCGGGCAATGCATTCCAAAGCCGTATAGCTTGAGAAGTGAAAGAGTCGGTCATGAAACTAGTACGATATACAGGAATTTCAAGTTTAAGTGTGCCACTAGAGCGAAGTTGCCGGTCTTGGGTGTCCGCGAGATACTGAAACTTACATTTCAAGTATTCAGGAGAGAAAGGGTTTTTAATGATAGAGAAAAGAGAGCAGAGAAGCCTTTTATGCCTGCGTAGTCGAATGGGAAGTCAGTTGAGTTTGAGATATATTCAATGTATAGACACAAATTTCTTTTACTGTTTTATTATATGTATACACAGATACAGATAAAGTTTGCCTGGTTGCCTTATCTTCGAGATAATAGTTTTAAGCTACTAAAATAACCCTCCCCAAACTAAGTATTTGATACGCCCTTGACATGGGGGCTGCGTGAAATTGAACGCACGGTAATAAATTTCTTCGTCGCGGCTTCTGTGGACATTTTCAGACATATTATGTTATTGCTTGGAAATTGTATGTAAGTAAATTGATATTGTTGTTTGGAGTGTTTTCGTTAGGAGTTTCAACAAGACTGTTACAGGGAGAAGCCCCAAACGAAAAACACTGTACCATTTTTATTTATTTATTGACCATAATTTTCTCTGATTATCCCTATGGTTGACTGGGAGAAAATGCATTCGCATTAAGTCCGCCATTTGTTAAAAGTATATTTGTACTTTGGAACAATAAAGTTTGATAAAATAAAATAAAAATAATCGCTTTTGTAGTTTAAGAGATCGTAAGGTAGAGTTAAATGGAGATAAAACTGAGATTCAGAGCAGCCAGGAAATTTGGCCTACCTCTCCATGCTGGTCAGACGGGTGGGAGAGGTTTCATGAAATTTATAAACTTTGTTTAGCTTTATACAACAGCCACGGGAAGACTTGGAGTCGTCCTATTCTACTCTGCCGGAAACCACACGCCGTGAGGTTAGGTATATTCATTTATAATAATTAGTTAGTACAATGGACTTGATTTTAGTCAAAAGTACACTGAAATAAAAATTGTATACTTTGCCCAAATATTTTCTTACTTCTATTATGAACATAGCAGTCAGTGAAAACCTCTACTAATTTTTATTGAGTTTTGTTAAAACTTACAGAAATTAAAAATGCATGCCTAAATGTCGATATTTTGGGCAGGTGAAGACGAGGGTCAAATAGTTCGAGTCGAGGGCGTGGAAAGGGTTTTCCGACCGCACTTCTGAATAAATAACTGACAGGAAATTAGGAGAGGTCATACAATTTTGCTAGTTTTTGGATTTAGTTAATATTAACGTGAGATAAAGTACAAGCTATCTTCCTCATTTTATAAATGTGAAAATTAAAAAGTTTGCTACTAAATCACGCAATTAAACGGCTAAACGGATTCGAATAAAATTTGCATGTAGATAGTCATACATAAAGAATACTCGTACTTTTTATCTTGTTATTATTAACAAAAAATTCATACAAAGTAATAACGAAGTTGTAACTTGTTTAAATGGGAAAGTGAATGGAAAATAAAGTCCCCATGTTGTAACATTTTACCCTTTAACTTCGGAACTCATCCTGAGAGCGTGTTCCGACACACAGTTTTTATAAAGTGAAATGGCGTACCATTTCTCTAAGGCCATCTTTAAGCCCTTTAGCTTTTTCATAGGCACATCCCCCGCAAGAGTAAGACATATAACTTAATATAAATATATAGTAAGTGTACCTTTAATCTGTTACAACAAACAAAAATTAATATCAATGAAATAATTTCATTTAACTAACTCCGACCGGTTTTATCCAAAACGACTCAATTTCAACTGAAACATTTGACACAAAAGAATTTCCTTGAAAATCCAGTATTAAGACATGACCCGAAAAACCTTAATAAATTGGACCGGATTACGTTCCGTTTTGAGAAACTTTCAACATTTTCCACGTGAAAGGGTTTGGACGGTTTTAAAGGCGAAACTTCCGTGTGTGAAAGGAAACGTCGCAACCTGGAGCGAACACGGAGGAAGCTGTGGACAGTGTACACTGCGGGGCAAAGTTGTTGACCGACTATTTAAAAAATCTAACAGGTGATTTAAAGTTGTAATAGCTATTTTTTTATGTTATTTTAACGGGTTAAAAGTGTGTTGCATATGCCATCAAAAAATAATGTCAATAGATAAATGTCAATAGATAAATATTAAATTACTTTGTTTGGTAAATTTTATTCATGTTGAAAATTAAAAAAAATATATACAGTCGATTTTACAAATTAATATACACTAAATTAAACTATATTAAACTATAAATAAACGTTAAACTAAACTATAATGATTATAATTATGAATATATTACTTATTTATTTATATAAATGCTCAATATGTAATTATTTATTTATATAATGCTCCAGAGGCCTATGTCCAGCTGTGGACGGTGTGCGGCTGAAATAAATGCTCTGTATCTTTGTCATTATTTGTTTGTTACAAAAAAAGATTGTTTAGTAACTACTTGATGGGCCAAATATGTTTTTTTCAGTCCACATGCCTATATCTTCTTTGGTTGAGATTGAAATAGAGCTCTGCCGCTAGGTGGCGCAACATAAACATTGTGCTCCGTATTAATTAATTTTTAAAATTGGTTGAAGTCGTCAAATCACACAATTGATAGAGGAAATCTGTGTCAGGTTGAACAATAACCAAGTGATAGTGTTTGCATCAAAATATATACGTGCACTAAACGGAAATCTAATGAAAACCGAATAATCTGTTTTTTGGAAAAAACTGTAAGTGATTCAACACCTCAGAAGTAAATTTATATACAGAAAATATCAGTGACAAGGGTTCCAGCTACAGGATATTTGAAAATTAATATCGAAGTGGTGCAACAGTGTTTATTTTTAAATTGTATGTGTTAACGTACTAACAATTCTGTAAGCTTCCGCTACTCAGCAACAGAGGGCGTTGATACATGGGTGAGATTTACCGCCATCTATAGTTTTTGCTAAGAAATAACAACTAAAAGCTTAAACTCTCTTGCCACTCGCTGATAGAGGGCACCACTTTATGCGAAACTTATGAAAGTATTCAAACAACAAAATGCCTTTAACAAAATCGAAGCCCGTGACTCCGGAAAATTGTGCAGCTTGCAAAAAACCACTAGCTAAAAAGGAATGCTTGAGCTGTGCCATCTGCAAATCGACATACGATATATTATGCTTGAATATGTCCAGCCAGCGTTATAACTCATTTTATGGCGCAAATTCTGAACGCAAGCAGAGTTGGAAATGCCCCGAGTGCCTCAGCAAGGTGCCAAAACAGGGAAATCTTAATACACCAGTCCGAGCAAACCCATCAGCAGGCATCGTCAATGATAGCGTGACTAATTCTACGAGTCCTGTCGATGAAAATGAAAATGTGACATTAAGAAATAAACTCACAAAGACACAGGTCAGTGGAGACTCAATATTAAATGACTCAAAAGATGTAATGGGGACTTCTAACTCGACGTCTCATGTTATCAGTCCGCTAGCGCCACCGGAATATATTGTTCTTACGGAGGAACTACGAGCGATGCGACGAGAATTGAGCATAATGTGCGACAAGATGTCCAGTTTTACTGACGCCGTTAACGCGCGAATGGATAGACTAGAGGAGAGAATGGGTTTAATTGAAGGCAGAAAGAGTGACATAGAGGATAGTAGAATACGAGAGTTGGAAGAAACAGTATTTAAATTAAAAACAGAAATCCAGGACAGAGAACAAGAAGCGCTAGGAAATGACGTAGAGATAGCGAGCTTTCCCGAAGCAAAAAGCGAAAATGCGACTCACGTAATAATAACAGTTGCAAAAAAGTTAGGCGTGGAGCTGGATGAGCGTGATGTGGTCAGCGCCCATCGCGCGGGGCCGGTGCCTGTACCTGTGGAGGGGGGCGTGCCCCCGCGCCCGCGCCCTATTGTCGCGAGGCTCGCGCGCCGCGCGACTCGTGATGCGCTGCTGCGAGCGGCGCGCGTGCGACGTGGTGTGACTACTGAGGGCATAGCCCTTCAAGAACAGGGACCTCCTCGCTCTTTCTATATAAATGAGAGGCTTACAAAAGCGAATAGGCAACTGTTTCAAAAAACACGCGAAGCTGCTAAGCAAAATGATTGGAAGTTCGTATGGACCAGGGAAGGGAAAGTGTATGCAAGGAAAGAGCAAGGAAAAGCGAGTGTCCGGCTTCGCTTCGATGTGGACATTGCTCAGGTTTTTGGCAATCGCGGCGTTAGCTCAGTGCCCAGAAATGTGCAATAATATTGATCACTCCAAAAGTTCCTTTAAATATTATTGTATTGCATTTCATTATTTTAATATTAATTTAGTAACACTACTTTTAAAGTTTTTGCTGTTGAGATTTTTTTTTCTGTTAGCTAGTTATAAAATATTTATTATGTTACGTTTTTTTGAGTCTAAATTTTATATGCGTGACTGTTTTGATTTCAACTATGCTAAAGTAAGATTGAACCAATTATTATGTAACGTTATTTTGCAATTGTGTCCATCTTGTCAGTTCAATAATATATGCTGCCTAGTATTAGGGTGGAGAATTTTTCATGATTGTTTGCAACAGCTACATTATTTTAATATTCACGTTTTGACATTTATAATTTATTTATTTATGAAACATAAATTTATCATACGCATACACCAATCACTTCGATGTTATATTTATATTATTTATTTTTTAATAGTAATTATTTTTTCTATGTATTTAAAAAAATATGTTGTTCAACTCAAACTATGCCATATTGAGTTTTACATTATTGGAATAGTAACAACTTTGTCTGTTATTCTTGGACTAAATTGGCGTCACACTACTGTTTTGAAATTTTATTTAATTAATTGCTTTTATGTAGAGATATCATTCAGTTTTGCTATAAGATTTTTTAAACGTAAAAATCTCACCATAGGCCTGTTAAATCCTGGCTCGCTCGGTAATCGCCGTCGCCATGACGAGTTTAGAGTCGCTATGGAACGACACGCAGTAGATGTGATGGCTATCAACGAGACATGGCTTTATGAAAACGAGGATGCGCGCGCACCCACGGTGCCCGGCTTCAGGCTTCGCCACGCTCCGCGCTCCGTGCATGCGCCGCGCTTTCGTGGTGGTGGAGTCGGTTTTTACCTACGGCGCGGGATAAGTGCGCGTGTTCTAGAACACCCACCGGCACAGCATGTTGAACAGATGTGGCTCAGTATGAAACATGGAGGGTATAGGCTCGTTATTGGCACCGCTTACCGTCCGCAATGGATGAACGTCGACACATTTATAGACGCGATGACAGAATCTGTAAGCTCTTTTTCCAACTTTGATCATGTTGTTTTAGTTGGTGATTTTAATATAGACCTACTGGATTATAATGATAGTGATTCAAAAAAACTCCTTAATTTTATTGATGTGATGAGTCTCAAACAATATGTGGATGAAGCTACACACTTTACTGATCACTCAGCCAAATTGATAGATGTAGTTTGTAGCAGCACCAAAGTCATAAACCTTGTTGTTGACTACGTGCCAGAATTAAGTCATCACGCCTTTATTTCGTTTGAATTAAATGTTAAAAAGCCTAAACCTAAGCCTCGTTGGATAAAGTATAGACCTCTAAAGGATATAAATATTGATAATTTTAATGCTGATGTCAACTCTATACGATGGGAGGACCTAATTTGTGATGATATAAATGAAACGGTTGAAGCCTTTAATAGTCAAATCAACGTTTTGTTTGACCTACATGCTCCTGTTAAAATTTCCTACATTAAAGAACAAAGCTATCCATGGATAACTCAAACTATAAAAGAAATGATGCAGCTGAGAAATGAGGCGCACGCTAAGAGCCGCAAATCAAAGTTAAATAAGGATATATCAGCATATAAGGAGTTTAAAAAAATTGTCAGTGAAGCTATACACAACGAGAAAACAGCTTATTTCCGTCACAAAATAGATCAAAACTTAAAGGATTCTCGCGCTCTTTGGAAAAATTTGAAGCGTAACATTGATTTTAATAAACAGCAGACGGAACTACCCTACCACATTCGTAATCCTGACCACATAAATAGTCATTTTCTAAATATTCCTAGAAATTCTAATACTGTAAACATGTCCCAGTTATCGTACTTTTGGTTTAATAGATTCGGTCCGTCGGTCTTTAGTCTAAAACCAGTTGATGAAGCCACAGTTTTTGAAACTATTAAGCAAATTAAAACTAATGCACAAGGCGTAGATGGTATATCACTGGATATGATTATACTAACACTCCCGCGCACGTTACCTATTATTACGGCTATTATTAACATGTCTATGGCGAGCGGTGTTTTTCCAGACTTATGGAAACATGCCATAGTTCAACCACTCCCTAAAGAAACGAATCCAAAGGAATATAAAGATCTGCGAGCCGTTAGCATTCTTCCCTTTATGTCCAAAATTTCAGAAAAGATCGTGTGTAAGCAACTGGTGGAATATTTGAACACTAATAATATCTTACCTTCTAAACAATCTGGCTTTCGTGCTGGTAGAAGCACAGCTACAGCGCTTTTGGATGTGGTGGATGATATTTTGCAGGGAAGAGATATAGGTGAAGGGGCAATACTGGTATTACTCGATTATTCTCGTGCTTTTGACACAATGAATTCCACTTTGCTTATGGCCAAACTTGTTTATTATGGCTTTGATGGTTCTGCATTGAGGTGGTTCTCTAGTTACTTCACGGGCCGTACTCAAAGAGTGGAAGTCAATTGCAGTGACGGTACTAAATTGGTATCTAAAGACCAACCTATTAATAAAGGTGTGCCACAGGGGTCAATATTAGGACCGATACTGTTTATTTTATACACCGCCGATTTACCTAAATGTTTGAGTAGCAGCCAGTATCATCTATACGCGGATGACCTTCAAATTTATCAAACATTTAAGCCATCTGAGACAAATACCGTTGTAAAAAAAATAAACGAGGACCTCAAACGAATTGCTGAATGGTCAGATGCCAATGGTTTAGTTTTAAATCCCTTAAAAACTAAATATCTTGTCTTAGGCACAAAAGCGCAGGTCTCTAGTATCAAGAATCACTCACCTGAAATTAAATTGAATGATATACAAATCAATGAAGTGGTTGAGGCTAGGAATTTGGGTGTTGTGTTTGATAATACTTTACAATTTGAAAAACATGTACTTGAGACAGTGAGGACCTGCTATTACCGGTTGAAAGTATTGTATCAAATTCGTGAGCACCTAAGTGGAGAATCGCGAATTTATCTTTGCGAATCTCTCATCTTGTCTAAACTCAACTATGCAGATGTTGTATTCGGACAGTGCTTACTGGCTCGTACAAAGAAACTCATACAACGCGTACAAAATTCCTGCGCCAGATATTGTTTTACCATTCCGAGTAGAGCACACATAACACCTTATCTAAACAGAAATGATCTGTTAAACATGGATTCCCGGCGTGCACTCCACTTCGCAGTTCTTCTTTTTGGCGTCATCAAAAATGGTAGTCCTTCGTATCTGTATCGTAGATTAGAGTTCACCCGACGGGCAAGAGTTCCCGACCGCCTCATATGCCCCAGACATAAAACTGCTGCCTTTCGAGGTAGCTTCAAATACGCTGCGACGCGTTGTTGGAATAACATTCCACCACCTATAAGGCGTTCGAATACTGTTAAAACATTTAAAGTTAACTTAAAAAAACATTTATTAAGTGCTCAAAAATTGTAAAATCGCAGCGTATTTATGTATTTTATTTTGTTCTATAAATTTTATTTTTATTTTTTATGTTTCTATATTTATATTTAAATTTGTATTTATATATACTTAAGGTGTGTGTATAGTGTATTTATAGTGTACTCACAATGTCAGCTGCTGTATAACTATTTTATTAACTACTTTATAATTTTGTATTTTTAGTCTAAGTATGGCATCCGCGGAAGATCAGCGTCTTGGTAACCCCATGACAAAATGCTGAGCGGAGACCAATTTGGTACTGTTCGTAAATTTGTAATTGTACCTAATTGTAGTTTTCATTTGTGTACCAAATAAACAATTTTTCTTTCTTTCTTTCTTTCTTTCTTTCAAATACACTCTTGTATATTGGAGAACCAACATTTGGAATAAAATGTAATTAGCTAAATTAACATCAGTTAATTACCGAAAATTCCCAGAAATATCTAATTTAGCTACGTTTGATGAAGGCAAATACATGAATACAGTTTGTGATTGACTTTGAGTCTGAAATTATGTTGTTTTATTTGATGAATGGTGTAATTAAATTGAGTGTGCCACAAATGGAATGTTTGTTTAATAAACACTTTTCTGTTTCATTTGAAATTGTTGTTGCGGCATTCAAGGGTAATTTGCCGTTCATTTTACGCAGTGATTGGATCTGGTGTATATACTTGAATAAATGCGAAAAATTATAAAAATAATATTAGAAGTAAATCTGAAATCTATTGTTGTGTTTTGGTAAAAAAATTCAGACTTCTTCATTTTTTTAACTAACTTTAAAAAAGGAGTAAGATATCAAATCGGATGTAGGATATATTTTATTGTGTCTACTTCAAAAATCAGTTTTTTTACTTACTTAAACAGATTTACAAAATTTGTTTAAGTAAGTATAAAATTATTTGTTTACTTTTTTTATTGTTTACTTTATTTATTTACTCTATTATGTTAATTCAGATTGACCACATAGAAAGTTTGTCAAAATTATTTCAGTAAATAATTTAGTTTTAACTCGCCCTTTGTTTTTTTTAAACAAATAATAATAAAATGTCGCTCGGTGTTCCTGCGGCAAAATCCACTGTCGTGGCAGCGTTATGTGCTAATAAATGAAGATACTTTTATTTAAATGAAAAAAAAAGTTTTGATTTATGTTCCCTACAAACAAGAATCCTTTTACTGGAATACAAAAATAACATGCTAGAAAAAATAATCATTCGTTTACGGTTGCTTCATATTCATTTAGTAGCTAAAAAGTCACTTAATTATAACGAGCCAAGAATAAAATGAAAACGTCTATTTTATTTTGTCCAACAGTGTAATCCATCTGTCGCCGCAAAAGAAAACTGTCCCACCGGATATCGCAGTGTCTTACCCGGTGTCCAAAGTCTCCAACCCTATTTCGACCGTAATACCTTCTGAATAGAGTTTGTTTTCGATCGAAGCTTGAGATCCGCTGCTAGTCGGTGTAATTACTTCATCGGTACCTAGCAGTAAATAAATAACAGTTTGGTACAAAAACCTAAGAATAGGTTTACCACTATTCATTACAGTTGCATCCAAGTATTACTATGGGTATTTACGTTACGTCTTTCGTTGGGAAATTTGTTTAGTGTTCAGTTATTTGGAATCTCATTGAGACATTAAACATGTTAGTTTTTTGAAAACCTATACAGTCCCACTGCTGGGCGAAAGTCTCCCACATCTCTTTTCAAACATCTGCAGGCGTGGAACGTATACAATACAACGTGAAAGGAACAACGTAATAAATCGAGCCATGGGTTGTACTTAATTACTATAGTACTCGTAGAATGAAAATAAAACAACACAACAAACCAAAAAATCAAATTCGACATTCCCATACAAATTGCCCGGGCAGTGCACTCTTTAAGTAAGGAAATGCCATTTTTTTGTTATTTGACTGTTATTTTAATTTCAATACACTATAGTGATCAAGTATATAGTCCGTGGTTCGATTTATTACGGGTATGTCCTTTCCACGTGCTACACCCAAGAAGTGCCGGCTTGACGTCGTCAAGAATGCTATACTTGCTAATCGTCTTACAACCAAGAATGCTCAAGACCATGCAAAGTGGAGAAGAAAAATCCGGAAAGCAGACCCCGGGCTTCGCAGCGTTACAGTTGAGGATGCTACTGGGAAGAGAGAGAGAGAAATCGTCTGACGGGGTAGACAGAGCCCTAAGACCCAAAGGCCACGCTTAGCGTGATGGTGGGCATTATGATGGAAAAGGAATTAAAATAGTGATGGGTTGCTAGCCGCATCGCCTATTACCATGATTCAAATCTCGCCCTCCGATGACAATTTTATCTAATGCCTTCCATCGCAGAGAGAGAGAAAAACCGTAATATTGTCACCACGGTTTTTCTCTCTCTCTGCGTCAATCAATTAATTTTGTGTCATCCATCAGGATGACACAAAATTAATTGATTTTCTATCGTATTGATTCACACTGTAAAGATAGATTTAAGCTATGTTGAAATAAATAAAAAAAACAAGTTGCAATTAGGAAGTTTCCTGGATCAAAAATAAATTAGTTGGTACTGATAATGGAATAAAACCTTCCAAAAAATTACACTTGTCATTGATCATATCCATTTCCAACGTGATTTTAGATTTTTTTATTGCGGAAAAACTGATATTAAGAGCAAAATTTGACTCTAAGAAACGATGACATCATCAGTCGTTATTTCATACAAATCCCATTAGAATATGTTTGTTTTGACGTTTAGAAAAAAATATCTCTATCTGTTTGAATTTTTGGAAACTTCTTCATTTAAATGCATAAAACATACAGACCTGTCGATGTTTGAAAGGTTAATAAATAAATATATACTGCCGAGCCTAGATTGAGCCAACTAATTGGTTGTCGCGGCTTCAGTCGGCACTTCTTGTTGTGGTCGCTGGCGACATTATTCATAGGGTTGGCAAAGAGAAACATTTTAAAATAGTGTTTTTTAATACAGTAGATTATTCATAATTTATTTTAAGTATATCTTATTTATATAACAATGTAAATACACTATTGGATATCTATCCCAGTACAAAACGGTCCTGTAAAAAATCGCTAACGATGTTATTTAAAGGTTGGAACTATGACGAAACTGAAGCGTTCATAAAATAATATCCTAGAGATACACAGTAAAACTTAGTTTTTTTTAATTTTTTTATTAATAATTTACTAACATGTGATGTATAATATAATTCCTTTTAATTGTGTTTATTTGTAACGTAATAATTCTTAATATGTATACAGTTCTATTCAAATTTGTAACTAAATAGTAGGTATTATTAGAATTTAATAACCAAACAATGTAATTATCTTGACTAATAACAATTAATTAATTCAATAATTATTTTTAAATATTTAATATTTATTATCTAACAATGTTATAACAACTTGGTTTATGTAATGTCATACAGTTTTAATAATAGTAAAAACTTTTGTATAGAGAGCGGGTATCACTAACACAAGCATATCTATGCTTAAAAGTGATTCCCATCGACTTTCAGACAAATTGTAAACTTAAGTACTGAATAAACTATTTTTCATTTTTTCATTTTTTCAAGTAGGTACCATGTATAATCAGTGATTTTTGTATGTGTTAAACGTCAGATATTTTAATAATCAAAATAAGGATTAGCTTTTTAGATTATTAAAATATCTGATTATTAAAATTTACGACACGGGAGCAAGTAAAGTGGTAGGGGAAATATGACGAACACTGAGACTGTAAACAATTCCCTGATTAAAACTTCATTGTGTGTGTAAAAAAAAAATCTAGTGTTTACAGAGTTCCGAAACTTTCTGTTTAACCGCCAATGAAACCATATCGACTAAACCGGCGCGACAATATATTATTTGACTATTTATTTATTTATTGCAATTAAATATACAACGATACATAAAATAATTAATTTACCTAAAAATTAAATAACCTACCTAAATTAAAATAAAACATTGTATTAAGTAAAAAATAGAACCCAGATCGCGAAGGTCGCAGGGCACGTACCTGAAATTAAAAAAATAAAGGGCGCTTACGCTTATATTACGTTTATTTCACAAAAACGGCACTAGTATCGATAAAGACCAAAGATGCACAGAGGCTTCTAGGCGCCTTGGCAGCCGCGAGGGAAACCATAGCTTTTCGCGGGCCAAGGCCAAGAGACAAGCAAATCTTGGTACAGCAAATATAAATAGTAATGGTCGGGCAGCAGCAGCAGCCTCCTCAGCATGGACTACAACCTCCGCAACACATCTTGGTTTAGTTTCTAGAGCACTAGCCGGAAATATAGAAGGCTGCTTCTTATCGTGTGTATTAGTGACTAACACTAGTGTCAGAGTTTTTAAATCGCCTTAAAGGCCTCTGACATGGTTTTAGGTAACGACCAATGTCAAAGACAGTAACCGGGAACCGACGGCTTAACGTGCCCTCCGAAGCACGAATCATCTTGCTTATCAGAAAATCAGGTGATCAGCCTGAAATGTCCTTACCAAACTAGGACAACAACACAAAGTCGTTGCCCCCGCCGGGAATCGAACCCGCGACCTCCGGGTATGAGCCGAACGCTCTAACCAATGCACCACTGAGGCAGTTATAATATAGAAGTTATGAGACGCTATAATTATTTTTAAAATAACTTTCAATATTCAATAAAACAGAAACATAAAAAAAGAAACATAAATGATTAAAATACTACTAAAACTAAAACTTAAATTAAAGCATAACTAAATAAAACATTTTTAAAATAAGAATGAAGGCCATAAAACTCAAATAGACATTATAATATTAACGACTCGAGAAAGGCACTTTATTCAGTCTCAGCTGAAGTAATTAAGTTTTTTATTAAATCTAACGCTAACTCAAGATAAAGCCGTTATCTTTGTTTTTCCGGTTCAACGGGCAGTCTGCAGCTGGGAAAATCACTGAAGCTCAAAATGGAGTTTTAAACTAAGCCCAAAACTTACATGGAAGTTCCCAAAGCACTCGTAATGTTGGGAAAAGGTTGCCAACTATTTTTCCGGTTATTATTTCGGAAACTCATTAAATGGTAACGGAAATTAGTTTTTGAGTTGGTAATATCCTTTGTCGGAAAATATTTGTCTTTCATAATGCTTTTGTTGGAAAAAAGATTGTATTATTTGGATGTTAGAATTGTTAGTTGTAATATAGGTATGTAGGTTTAAATTAGTTCTTATTTTTATTTAATAGGCTCGTAGAAAAGTTAATTATTTCTTTACAAGCTATGTAAGACCATTGCTGGACGAAGTATCTCTTCCAATAAGGGTAGAAATTATTTTCTTTTGAAGAAAAATCGACTTTCATATTTTTTTTTTTAAATATTTACCTACACAGTGACAATTTAATGATTCAACCCCAGACCTACTGCCTAGTATGAGTACTAATTTAGTCAATTTCGGACTCTTTCTCACTCATTAGAAGATGCAAATGTAAATTAAAATACGTAATTACTTAATTTAAACTAGTTACCCAAACAAATCCAGTTGATATGGATGAATGAGGAAGTTACATCACGGTTGTCGATATTTTTGAATTTGTTATAGTCCGTTATACTAGTTCTAGGCGAAGACTTATCCAATAAGAATGTGAACTGGAACTGGGTAAAAAATATATTATTTTATTTAGACCATCAACTAGATTATCCGAAAAAAAAGGACCCATATTTTTCGTTTAGCAAAGTTGTAAAAATTCACAAAGACACAGCGCTTCGTCGTTTCGGAGACGGAATAATTTACATCACCTTTGGTTAAAAATCGTAGCTAATCGTGACGTAACGTGAAATTTAAATGCGCTATATTTTTGAAATTATTTGCTAATCGGAGAAAAGAAAAAATACGTACACCATACTTTTCAATAATCTATCTCATAAGCCAAAATTATTTTTTGTTCACATTCCTATTATAGTTTATATATTTGCCTTTGCCTTAAAATGACTTTCTTAAATGCACAGCCCTACACACTGTCAGTTTGCATATTGAGCATTGCAGGCGTTTTATCAATTAACTTGTGATTGCCGACTTTCAGCGCCTACCTTTGCATTTTAATATGAACCTAGAATAAAATACACTGGTTTGGGTGAGATCCAAGCATCCTAAATTCCACGTAAGCTCGATATAATCAGGTGATATATTTTCACGTCTTTTTGTTTGATGGAGTAAACAGAGCCGAGTGCCGTAAGACCCAAATCCTTTGTCTTAGATAAGCATAGAAGATCTAGATGGACGACTAAGTAAATGCGTTATTGCACTGTAGAAAAATATCAACTAACTATGGAAGAGTTACTTCAAACAGTATCATAGTGCAAAACGTTTGTTACGAAATTAATTTAAAATGACTGTGGCATGACTGCTAAGAAAAGCTTCATGCTCTCACTTTAAACTGTAAACAGTAGTTCATTAAATAGTTCAAAGGGCTATCTATTATTTAGAGCTGCATGAGACAACATTTTAAATGAATACTCTTTGTTTCCTTTTAAATAATTTATTTCAAATGGGAGCAGCACAGGACCTCGAAATATTCTTATTTTTCTGTAATAAGCATCCGTGCTCAAAAAAATACATATACGTTTGTTTCTTGTTTACTCGAAGGATGCCCAGAAGTGTTTTTTTCCGTGACGTATTACTTATACATACCCTTCATTCTATTAGCTGGCGACAATCTCACCAGCGTAGGGTTCGCAGGTGTCGAAGCATGCATAAGTAATACCTCATTTGAAGGAAAGGCAGGTGGAATGAACTATATATGCAAAACAAGTGTCAGGAGGAACGCTTTGATTTATTTACTTTGGACCAAATTGTGATTTTCCTTGCGGTTTCCTGCAGAGTAGAATAGGATCACTCCAAGTCTTCGCGTGGATGTCGTAGAAGGCGACTTAGGAAATACGCTAAACAAAGCTTATAAGTAAACTTCATAAGACTTTTCCAACCTGTCTGGCCAGCGTGGAGAGTTTAGGCCAAATCCTCTGGCTGCTCTGGCCAAGTATGGCTCTGATAGTACAGAGAGGATCGTGCTCCTGCAGTGGAAAATAAAAAAAACTTAATGTTGATGACACCTAACCTCAAGTAAAATGTACGTATGTCACGGTTTGATCTTGCATGAAAAACACCTGATGATGATGGTGAAATTGTAGTTTTTTAGGACTGCTTAGAATTTTACTTTTAGGGCCAACGCACAGATAGCGAAGCGTAGTGCCAAAGCATTATCGTCTTTGTGTGCGTTGAATCTCAATGCTCGCATAATTGTTTTCTTGCAACGATTCTCCTGCAATGGCTTCGATGCCCTACGAGATAATTTGTGTCAATCAATTTTCGATCTTATTTAAATGATTACAAAGACGGTAATGCTTTGCTAATCAAAAAATGCTCTGCGCTGCGCTTCGCCATACGAGTACTAACATCAGGACTTGATTTGAACCATTATTCATCCAAATAAAGTTGTCCGTGAACAGTGCGTGATAAAAGAGAAGGTAACATATTACAGGAGTCTTCTTTTGAGCGGGGGAAGGTTTAAACTAAGTTCCGAACTTAGTCCGCATTTTATAAATACACGGTTTGAAACTTTTCAAATAAAATCGAATTATGTTTTAAATTAATTTTTGGAACGTAGTTCCTTATCGCGCGTTGCAAAAGGGGGCTAGACGGAAAAATTTAAGACGAAAAGTTGTAACGACACTTTTTGATATAGTTGTAAGCCGTGCGGCGTGCGCGTGTTTCTGTGTCTGTCTCTCTCTCTGTGTCTCTCATAGAAAGCAAGCCAGTTATTTTCGTTTCGTCTTTCTATTTCGCATTGAACAGTGTGGTGTCGCGACGATTATTTATGTTGAGTGTATACAGGTTTTTTGTACATTATAAATAATAAAATATTATTACAACTTAAAAAAATATTTTTTTATTACAATATCTTCACTAATTAATCGAAAGGAACTTCGTTCCATCCGGGTGTCCCTTGACACCTCTCAAGTTTTTTTTAAAGTAATTTGTATTTCATCTTTCTATATAACCTGTTCAGTTTCATGGACTGAAAATGACTGAGGTGAAGGAAGAATTCACTATTTTACCAGACGACGCCTAAAAGGAAAGGTTATTATATTTTCAATATATGTATGTTATATCTATGTGGGTTCCACCGTAGCATCTGAACCACTTATCCGATTTTATCAAATGAGATGTCAATCGAAGCGTAGGACACGTACCCAAAAGGTGGTCAGACGACCTGACCAAGGTCGCTGTAAAGCACTAGATCGGTCATTTTGGAAATCCTTCGAAGAGGCCTTTGTCCAGCAGTGGACGATATGCGACTGAAATGACGAAGACTTTATTTATATGTAAAGCTAACCGGCTGCGCTACCAATTTTGGAGAACAAAGTCGCTCGAGTCGCAGTGGATAACAAACGCTACATTTTGTATGTACAAAATAAATATGATGAAATTTACATACAAAAAGGGGGTATCAAAAAAAATTATTGAGAGTCAATATAAATAATTAAGCATCGGATTATCAAATATAAATATCTGAATTGTTTGAACCCAACTCGTAATTACAGTAATATAGTATTTTTCTTTCTTTCTTTCTTAATATTATAAAGGCGAAAATTTGTGAGTGTATTGTTTGTTACTTCTTCACGCTCAAGCGGCTAGACCAATTTTGATAAAATTTGGTATGCAGGAAGCTGACACCCGGTATTGACACATAGGCTACTTTAGGCGCGGGTAATACCGCGACATGCAGCTAGTCTCTCCTATATATCAAATTTTCCATAGCATTATTCTCTGAAAGCTTGTCTGTTTTCAAGTCAGCTGTAATATGAGTACTATACAATATAATTATGTACACAAAGCAAATTAATACGTATCACGAATGGAACATTAAAGGCGTATATAACACCATAATGTCATTACCACTCGTTGTTCAGGGGATGGTGTAAGATTATAAGCTAAGTTAACACAGGATCCTATAAATGGATATATAAATCACCAGGATAATATAAATCTGGAGAGCTATTTTTTAACCCTTTCACCGCAAGACTTTAATCATTTGTCGTGCCCCCAGCGCAAGGTATGGTAAATCTAAAATATATACCTACAAAACGTAATTTATGTGCCAAACGAGCATTTTTTTCTGTTGGAAATATCCGACGTTTGCGGAATTGGCCCGACAATGTTAGTCGGATAAATCCGACGTTCGCGGTTAATGGGAACTAAGCGAACTAAGCTAACACAGGACCCGCTAGAGTTCAGTAACATAAATCTGGATTTGGAGCGCTATTTTTCAACTAGGCAATCACCGAAACACAAAAGGTGTAGTTTTCCAACCCTCTGCTCGCGTAAAATAACATTTGAAACCGTCACGTCAGCAAAAAATAACATTGTTTCACGCAGAAAACTTCAAAGTTTTTCTATGGTTTCCTAAAAATTTGAACATAAATAAATAACCAACTAACTGCTAGTCGGACTCACGCACAAAGGGTTAAAAAATCACGTTTGGTGTATGGGTGCTCCACATAAATATTTATTTAATTGTTTTAGTATTTGCTGTTATAACGGCAACAGAAATACATCAACTATATAAAAATTTCAGCTATCTAGCTATCACGTTTCATGAGATACAGCCTGGTGACTGACAGACGGACGGTCAGCGGAGGCCTAGTAATATGGTCCCATTTTACTTTGAGTACGGACCCCTAAAAAGCAGCGTAAATCGGAACGGATTCTCCATGGAAGCTTTCTTGACATCTGAACGCTACAAGACCACTCGTGCAAATCCGATTCACACAATCAATTCAAAAATGCGTCCGTTTGGAAACACTCGCGAATTCATTCGTAATGTGACTGGAGATTGCAAAAAATCGAGCCCAAATCTTTTTTTCTAAATCATCATCATCATCATCATCAGTCTTTTTAGTCTCCACTGCCAGCACGACCCTCTCTGTACTACTAGAGCCATGTTTGGTCAGAGTAGCCAGAGGATTTGGCCTATTCAATCCACGCTGGCCAGACGTGTTGGAGAGGTCCTATTGTTGTTTATAAGCTTTGTTTAGCTTGTATTTCCTAAGTCGCCTTCTATGACATCCACGGGAGAACATGGAGTGGTCCTATTCAACTCTGCCGGAAACCACACCGCAGTCGAGTAATGCTTACTATAATATTATAAATGCGAGAGTGAGTTTGTATATTTGTTTTTTTGTTATCACTTCACGCTTGAACCTATTTAGATAAAATGTAATATGGAAAAGTTTGATACCCAGGGAAGGACATAGGATAGTTTTTAACCCGAAATTCCCACGGGGGCGAAGCCAGCGGGCAAAGCTAGTAAAATATAATGACAATGTGCTATTTAATCTCCGCTGTCGCTATAAACTTACGTCCTATGCAAATTATATTATGGTTAATGAATATAATGACTCCTTCTAACAGTATACTTATACCATTAATCAACGATAATTCGCTCATATTGAAAATCCTTTGAAGTTTTAAACCACATTGTTATACATCTCGCTGAATAACTAAAGTAAATTTTAAACGCATTGCTTGTTTACAGCTTATTAAGGATACATGAGCTTTGAATATTCTGTTTGGTATATATTATCTTAAAATAGAAGGTTTATATTTAGATTAACTAGACTAATATTATAAAGAGAAAAGATTTGATTGTTTGTTGGTTTGTAAATTTTTTATGCATAAACCACTGATACGATTATATATAAAAATTATTTCAAGTATAGAGAGCTAAAACCGCATTAAAATCGGTCCATCCTTTCAAGAGACATTAGCGTCAAACTTTGTCACAAGTGTCCCCCCTCTATTGATAAACGGTTATATATGAACACGGGAAAAGCTTCACAGCTATAGTATATTAGCTGTGCCCGTGGACTTTGCTCCCCGTGGGAATTTCGGGACAAAAGCTATTCTATGTCCTTCCCTGGGTATCAAACTATATCCATATCAAATTTCATCTAAATAGGTTCAGTGGTTGAAGCGTGAAGTGGTAACAAACAAACAAATATACAAACTTACTTTTGCATTTATAATATTAGTAGGATAGCATATAACAAAGTTTAAAGGAAAACTATCAGATATAAGTTGCGTTTACAAATTAAAAAAATTATAGCCGATGATCTTATAAAACGTTCTCGCAAAAGTAAAATTAGTTTTTAGACGTTTTTAGTGTATTGTATTGTATTTGCAAGCGCAAGTAATCCACACTCACCGGGCCACCGAGCTCCTCAAAAGAAGATCCCTAAAGTAAAACGATACCAATAAATGAGTTAACCCATCTATGCTGACGTGGGTAAAGAGTAAAGACATACTATATTCCAACACATCATCGTTAATAGTAATAAAACACGACTCATAGTCCGTCCCAATTCAAGATATATGAGGTTCCTACTCAAATATTCTATTTCCGACGCACGGCCGCGAGATATGTAGTTCCCTGAATTATTACTGGATCCCGGTACGGACGGTATAATAGACTATCTTTGAGGAATTATGGATGATTCTTAGTATTCTTCTTGTTACATTGCTTTCTGGCTACATTTTTATCTTGCTTTGGTCAGAGAATTGTAGGAAATCCACCTGTGCCAGCTCAGTACAGGTGTGTTCTCACATGAAATGTGTACAGTAGAGGTCGTAGGGCAAGAGATCGACAAGAGTACATTTTATTTATCCGTGATTATAATCACGCAACTGATTAGGTAGGTATACAATAAATTACAAGTGCTTAGATGTTATTAGTATGAGAGGTGGAAGATGAATGAGTTAGAATGATGAAGAAGGAATGTGTCTGGAATTTAAAAATTGGATTTACAAATTTAATTTCTTAAATTTGTAAAAGTGGTCCGAATTAAATGGAGTTTATTGCAATATCGTTACACAGTCTTTGTATTTATTACTCATTATCACTATCCGAGCGTATTCGCGCATCATTATCAAGATCCGTTGCATCCTCACCAGTAACGCTTCAGAGCCGGGGGTCCGCTACCTAGCCTAGGTGATATGACGAGGATACTGGTTTTTATACGGAGCGACTGCCTTCTGTCTGACTTCCTTAACCTAATGAGTAGACCAGATATATAACAAATCCTGGTAAAGGTTCGAGCAAACGCTAGACCAACTTACAAGGTGGTCTTGGTGGTGCTTACGAACTGACGAAGGTCGCTGAAAAGCGCTGAATATAGATCTGTAATTTTGAAAATCCCTGGCAGAGGCTTATGTCCAGCAGTAGACGTTATGCTGCTGAAATGATCCCCACCAAGAGGCCTTTGAGTATTGCGGCCTTGGGCTCTTTCTTCTTAAGGCCGTAAGACCCAAAATGTTCTATCTACCCCATTAGGGACAAAACGTAATATAGTAAAGTATACCACATTAATGCTTAAGTACTCAAATATCATCATCATCATCAGGTATTTTTAGTCTCCACTGCAAGAGCACGACCCCCTGTACTACTAGAGCCATATTAGGCCAGAGCAGCCAGACGATTTGGCCTACACTCTCCACGCTGGCCAGACGGGTTGAAGAGGGCTCATAATGTTTATGAGCTTTGTTCAGCTTGTATTTCCTTAGTGGTCTTCTACGACATCCACGGGAAGACTTGGAGTGGTCCTATTCCACTCTGCCGGAAACTACACGGCATCTTAGTGCTCTAATAGCTAATATTCAAATGTCACAAAAACATTCACCAACTTCAAACTTTGCCGTGCTTCGTCCAATAGACGGTTCGAAACTTAGTACTAAGGTTTATCATACTAAATACAGTCGTCTGCCAGCTCGGTACAAGCCATTACCCATTACACAAAGGCATTACAAACAACCAGCGATGGTACTCTCGTAGACATTCTAATTTGTACAGGTGTGGCTAGAAAAACAGCGATTATCTCAATACTGTTTAAAAATTTATAATTTTACTAGCTGATACGCTAGTAAAATTATAAAATTCGCGTGGACTTTACGAGTTATCCTATCTTTCAAGTTGGATCAACTTGCACATGATGTGCAAATCAAGTTTAAAATCGGTTCTGTAGTTTAGGAGTCTATCGCGGACAAACAACGTGGCACGTAGTTTTTATATATTAAAGATTGTATTTAAATGACTATAAATTATTGGTGTATAAATAGCTTATTATTTGTATTAAAACAGGATACCTACTATCTATCCTGAAAAAATGCGAGGTTCCCGTGGGATTGACAAAAATTTGGATGAAAAGTATCATCGGCGTAAAGATTTGCGGCTCTCTAGTAAACACGCTATTATTTATTACAGATCAAACAAGGCCTACTCAATGAGGTTATGTGGTTTTATAACTGAGTTTCGTCATATATCTCCCAGCTCCATCATCAGAACAGCCCATTGACTTCATAATATTGTACTGTTATCCGACTTACACAAGTGTACACAATTTCAGCTAAATCGTTCGGATAACTGGTTGAAAATTGAGTTGCAAGATTTGACCTAAACAAAAATTCATTACAATGTAAATTGCAAGTTAAACAAAAGCTTGTAAAAATAAATGTTTTGACAAAATTCCGCCATTTCCGTGGCCCCGCTACACGCTCTCCGCGCTCGCGGCAATCATAACTTGATACAAGACTTTCGGTTCTGTCGACTGGGGAACTTTGCACAGCCTGTTAATTAGATCCTACGCTGTACCTCTGCGGTTTCACTCAATATGTCGACATATTTTAATTATTATATTTCCTCGACACGTCTTCTTGGAAATGAAACTATAATAGTATGGAAGAACATGGACTGGGTCCAAATATTGTGTTGTTTTATTTAGTCCGTCAATTAGATTATCCAAAAATAATGGACCCATTTTTTGCTTTTTAGAAAAGTAGTAAAAGCTCGCAAAGATGCAGCGCATCAAAGTTTTGGAGTGGGGGCACTTTACGTCACCATATATAATATAGCTAGTAAAAATCTTACTTGATTGTGACGTCATGTAAAATTTGAATGCGCTGTATCATCGTTATTATTTGCTAATCACAGAAAAAAAATATATAGGTACTTATAAATATTTTGGAATAAAAGGTAGATTATCCGATGAGCCAAAAAAAACAGGTTCGAATATAGCTTTACTATAGTTTCAGTATACATCATAAAAGGGACATCCCGTAATAAATCGAACCACGAGCTACAGTAGATCATTATAATATTGTTAATAAAATAACAGTCAAAAAACCAAAATAAAAAATCGACATTCTCATACAAATTACCCGGTCCGCTGCACTATTTCGTATGGAAATGACATTTAAAAAAAAATGACTAGTATTTTAATTTTATCACTAAAGTGATCAAGTATAGTCCATGGTTCGATGTATTACGGGTATGTCCCTGACACGTAGTATTTTCCTAGACCTTGTGTAACTACGCAAAAATGAAACTTTTTCGATATTTCTATTTTACAAAATGAATCATTTATGACAATTTCACAGGAAACTTATATATGAAAATTTCAAAGCTCACACCCGGAGGTCGCGGATTCGATTCCCGGCGGGACAACGACTTTTTGTTGTTGTCCTAGTTTGGTTAGGACATTGTAGGCTGATCACCTGATTGTCTGATAAGTAAGATGATCCGTGTTTTGGAGGGCACGTTAAGCCGTCGGTCCCGGTCACTGTCTTTAACATTGGTCGTTACCTAAAAACCATGTCAGAGGCCTTTAAGGCGGTTTAAAAACTCTGACACTAGTGTTAGTCACTAACACACACGATAAGAAGATTTCACAATAAAACTTCAATTATCAGCAACTACACGTCAGAGAAATAACATAACAACACAGAATCGAATACGGTTCCCCCTGGAATAGCCCGATACACTATTATTGTCAAGTGTCTGGATCCAGTTTAAACGAGTTTCCTGTAGTTTTATGTCCATAATTTATTATGTCCTAGTTAGATATATCATACTAATAATATAAAGGCGAAAGTTTCTAAGTTTGCATGTATGTTTGTTACTTCTTTACGCGCAAACGGCTGGACCAATTTTGATAAAATTTGGTGTGCAGTAAGCTAACACCCTGGACTATAGGCGGGTAACACCGCGGGGCGCAGCTAGTGTGTAATAAAAATATATTCGTTTTGTAATGAGAATTACTATAAGTTGGACTAATTTTTGTAACGCGGAGTCACTAAACGAACTATGTTTTGTGTGTGGCCATCGGTTAGTGACTTAGCATTTCAAAAATGATACTTAAGGTTTCGATTGAAAGATAATCATCAATAATGCAGTGACAGCAACAAATTCGGCAAAATTTATCTTATATCTTATATCTTTAAACGAGCAATTCTTGTATATTTATTTATATATATATTTATTTATAAATTTCTGTGATCTCGAAAACGGCTCTAACGATTTTGCTGAAAATTGGTATATGGGGGTTTTTGGGGGTAAACAATCGATCTAGATTAGTCTTATGTTTGGGAAAACGCGTGTTTTCGAGTTTTCATTCGTTTTTCTTTCCACGCAGAATATGGTCGCAAATTTCCTCGCGCGGGCCGCCATCCGCTTAGCTCAGTGGTTAAGGATGCTGACCGCTAGAAAGAGTGTTACGGGTTCGAATCCCACTCGGTGACTTACTTTTGTTTTTTTTAATGTTTAAGTTTATATATAATTTTTTATTTTATACTGTTATTAGACAAGTTTAAAAAAATTTAGTTACTGTTTGAGATGTAACCGACCGAGCAAAGCTCGGTCACCCAGGTACTATAGCTTGAAAGACGGGGTTATTGAATTTACCTGGCAAATAATAGATGGCGCTACAGATATATCAATTCCACTACATCGGTTGGAATATGCAGACCCGCCACTCATCACTAGATGGCGTCGTCGATGATTTTTCATTGCACGGCAAATAAATTTACAACGTGGAAGGGACAAGTAAGGAATAGTAAAAAAAAAACATTTTGGCTCGGGCAATTAATATGAAAATGTAGTCTTTTTTGTGCTTAGCCTGTTATTTTATTATCATTATAATATAGTGATCTAAGTGATAAGACCACCCATTGTACCTAATGTATTTTTTGTACTCTATTTTTTCCCTTTTTTTTGTCCTTTTTGTGTATTGGTGCAATAAAGAGTTTTTTATACATTTATTCATTCATCTAGCACACTGTGGTTCGATTTATTACGGGTATGGTTCCACGTTGTATAATTAAGTCTTTGTGAGCCGTAATTGTTTAGATTCTAAACACAGACATCCAACAAAGAGGCCCAAAATGAAAGCGTTAAGTATGTTCCTAAGCGGCTGGCTCAGCCAAATCTCTCCAAATTAAATTTAAAGCAAGATAAATTTACAACATTAAAATATTCAAATCTTGTTCATAACTGCTTTGAGCCTCTTAATGTGGACCATTAAGGGTGTTGTTCCACTGGAAATGCAAGACTTCTGAGACTGTAGGTAGATAATTCAATTGATGCTTTGAAGTCTTCTTCGTGTGTGTTAGTTGTACGTAGTATATTATTACTCTGTGGTGTTAGTGACTAACACTAGTGTCACAGTTTTTAAACCGCCTTAAAGGCCTCTGACATGGTTTTAGGTAACGACCAATGTCAAAGACAGTGACCGGGACCGACGGCTTAACGTGCCCTCTGAAGCACGGATCATCTTACTTATCAGACAATCAGTTGATCAGCCTACAATGTCCTAACTAAACTGGGACAACGACACAAAATCGTTGCCCCCGCCGGGAATCGAACCCGCGACCTCCGGGTATGAGCCGAACGCTCTAACCAACACCACGGAGGCAGTTGCTTTGAAGTAAAATTGTCATTTGTTATTGTAGAAACGACTGTATACAACGAGGGGGGCATACCCGTTATAAATTGAACCACATACTACACTAGATCACTATATTATAACGATAATAAAAAGTAAAAAAATAAATAATAAATTCGATATTTCAATACAAATTGCCCGGATGGCTGCACACATTTGTATGGAAATGCCGTTTTTTTTAGTTTCTGGCTGTTATTTTAATTTTATTATACTATTGTGGTCTAGTAAAGCCCGTGGTTCGATTAATTACGGGTATGTCCCTTCCACGTTGTATTTTTTTAACTTTTCAAATGTCTAAGTTATATTAATTTTGTTTCTCTCTAATAGCATGTTAAAGATGTATTCTTATCTGTGTCATTTTAGAGCCTGTAGCTTGCTTTCAGCTTTTTATCCGACTATGGCAAAGCCTAAAAGGAAGAATTATGATTTTATTTAGCAGTCTCTCCGCTTATCCAATTCGTACAAATAAGATGTCAATCGATTTATCATTATTGTCTGGGTGACGTAAGCTATAATTTAAATGCAAAAAATGTACATAAAAAAAATGTTAGGAGGCAAGTATACAAAAAGTGCGAGAGGTCCAATACCCAAAGACCTTTTGGTATTTTCTTCATCTTCTTGCTTGCAATGTCTTGAGACCTGCGACATAGTTATTTATTTAATTACTGAAGGTGTCATCGTTAGCCAATGTTTATTGTCTCAAGAATTTCCTTTTACTAAATAAAGTTTCTTTCACTTTTCATTTTGTTTTCTCATTATTGGATTGTTAATGTATGTCTTAGAACTACTGTACTAGTGTTTCCGAAAAAACGATTGTCATACAATCGATAATTTCAATCGAAAAATGCCAAACTATCGATAGGCTTGTCAATAGTATCGATAACAATTTTAAACCAATACTTTTGATAACCAACATATCGATAGTATCAATAGTTACAGGACGAAGCTGAAAATCATTGACCTACTCTCTGTGCACCAAGCACTGAGCTATATTATATGTCCCTTTTGGATTGCTGTAGCACACAGATACAAAGAAAGTTTCCATTGCGACGTTTCATCATGTTTTGTTTTGTAATTGTGTATCTTTATTCTGCATGTTTACGAATATAGCTACAAATAAACGTCTTATCTAGCCATTTATCTAGTTTAGGTATTATAAAAAGCAATACAACTGATTGTTTGTTCGTTGTCAGGATCGACACTATCGAGAGTATCGCTACTATTGGAAGTCTATCGATAGTATCGGTTTTATTTAAAATGCCGATAGTTATCGCTAGTGGACTATCTAGCGGCAACTAAATATCGGGTACCCATAGATAGGTATATTTATTTACCTGTAAAACGTCCAATTTTATAGCTTGTAGTGAAGCATAACCTTCCAACATGGCGTCTTTTGTAATCTAAATTATTGGGGTTTATTAGAGCAAGAATACAGAAACGATTGATTTGAATAATTTTGAATAAGAAATGGCGGTCTATGATGATTCAGGATCGGATTAACAAAGTTTTACGCTACGATTAACAGATCCGGTTTTTAGAATTGACGGGAATTGTACAACCGTTTCTTTGAGAAACAGGAAATAAATTCTGTTTTGTGAAATTGACTATTATCAAGTGAAACAAATATCCATAGATAAATAAATGATTTTTGTTTCTGTCTTTAACTTTTGTTCCGCCCAGTCAGCAGTTACGTTGCAAAAGAGTATGAATGAAGTCTACCATGGAAAAAGCATCATCATGCTTGCAGACCAAAGCCGGTATGTGTACCGTCCTCAGTTCCTTGAGCTTGGCGATGCCACACCTCGTTATACCACTTTCATAGGAAGAGAAACTCGTAGATAGGAGTGTAAGAGTTATTCGCAGTGAAGAAGTAGGAGAGAGAGAATTCGATTAAAAACAGGGAATAATTTGAAATAAAGCAAGCTGCTTCTTACTCCATGCTGGTCTGGAAGAAAAGTTATACAAACTTAGAATGTACCACGTGCTTCTAAAACTTATCCAGAATGAGCAAAAGAATTGGCAAATTCTGATCCGTGATGGCCACGGGACCCTTTTTTATTTGCATAATTTTTTTGTCCTAATATGCTTTGGCATACTGGGTTTGGCATAAAATGTTTTGTCATAATAGTTTTTGAGGCATAAGTAGTTTTTTGGCATACTGGTAAGTTGGGCATAATTCTATTTTAGGCTAATTTGTTACGGCATCATGTTAATTCGCATAATCTCTGTAGGCGTAATAACTATAAGACTAATAGTATTTAGGCATAATATTTTTAAAAATAACAGAAACAAAATTAAGTTATTTAAGTGTTTATTTTTAATTATAATGCAAAAAAAAAATATGACCACCCAGAACAAATGTGAGGGCAAAAGGGAAGTTAGGTTTAAGTTTTTTTTTTATGATCACCTGGAACAACTGTGAGACCAGAAAGGAAGTTAAATTCAACTTATTAGCAATTAATAAACAATTTATATACAATGAATAAAAATTTTATGCTTAATCATTTTTATATGCTTAAAGTAATGTTATGTCTTGATAAATTATGGTTTGATGACATTATGCTTACATCCTTTTATGCTTTAAAATGTTAGGGCTAAATAATGATTATGCTTAGGTACATTATGCTTAAAATTATTATGAATACTCCATTATGTGAAAGGACGTTATGCTTAAAAACGATTGTGCATTAAACCAGTATGCTATGTGATATTATAGCTTAAATTTGTATGCATATAGATAGTGATCCGATGGCAACAATCATTAACAATATTATTTAAAAAAATGTAAACTAGTAAATTGCATCATCATCGTCATCATCATCCTGTTTCCTATTCTTCTTTGAAGTGGTTCTTATATAGTTGATGTTTGCCAAGTATGATCTGATCTACTAATATGATGGATGTATGGATATTTGTGCTGTTTTCGTGATTATCATCATCATCAGGTCTTTTTGTCTCCACTGCAGGAGCACGACCCTCTCTGTACTACCAAAGCCATACTTGGCCCGAGCAGCCAAAGGACTTTGGCCTACACTCTCTTCGCTGGCCAGACGGGTTGGAGAGGTTTCATTGATGTTTATAAGCTTTATTTAGCTGGTATTCCCTAAGTCGCCTTATACGACATCCACGGGAGGTCTTGGAGTGGCCCTATTCTACTCTGCCGGAAACCACACGACAAAGACAACAAAGTATGTTTTTATATAATGTATAAACGACTGTCGTCAAAGATATTTTTTTATGAACAGTCAGTAGGTACCCCATTTTTAGGTACCTACTTAAATAAAGATAAAAAAATTGACGTTTCTATTTCTAAATACTAACTTTATAAAATAATAACTTTGCAAATTAAATAGGATTAGTTTATACATTATTCATTACATGATTATTTATTTTGTAATGCCTATGTAAAGACATTTATTTGTAAAGTGACATTTCGATAAAAAGTCGTCATAGGATTGTGTATATTTACTGAAATGCTTAACCAAATGGTGTATAGGTAGGTTAAAAGGTAATTTCCGATAAAGTTTAAATAATTTCGGCAAAGTTGCATCTTGATCTTCAATGCGTAAGACTTTTTGATGTAGACCTTCTCTTCAAACTTTTCCATTCCAACATATTTCTTAGAGACATACGAATGTCACATAACATTAGCAACTTCACAACGTACTGGTACAAAGTAAAAACACTACAGAAATTACCAATCGTGCTTTCCTTTATAATAATAATAATAAATAGCCTTTATTTCAGATTTTCATACAATTGTTTAGTTGCACAGGTTATACTAAATATTCACTGTATTGAATCTGTGTGCCCGATGTCAGCAAAGGCCTCTTCCAACAACTTTCATTCTTTTCTAACCTTGGCTTTTCTCGTCCAGGTTGACCCCGCTATCTCTTTTATTTCATCTTCCCACCTTGTAAACGGTCTGCCTCGTTTTCGTTTTTTGTGTCTGAGGTACCAGTGTATTATCGTCTTACTCCTCTTATCACGTCGTGGACGTATAAGGACGTATAAGACGTATAAGGACGTGCTTTCCTTTATAATAAACTATTTAACATTTCTACCTTAGCAAGGTTGCCTGGAATAAATTGCTTAGCGATAAGGCCGCCTTTTGCGCATTTCCTAGTTTTTAAGATAATTATGTCCTGTATTTATTTATTTTACGCAATAAAGGGTATTGTATCTTTATAATAAGGTTTGACTCACGTAAGTACAGTTGACTCAAGAGTTAAGGGTTGATGATCGCAGTAGATCATCATCATCAGGTCTTTTTGTCTCCACTGCAGGAGCACAACCCTGTACCACCAGAGCCATACTTGGCCAGAGCAGCCAGAAGACTTGGCCTACACTCATTCCTTGTTGGCCAGAAGGGTTGGAGAAGTCTCGAGGTGGGAGAACGGGAAACGGGGATGCGGGGCCTTAAGAGATTCCGTTCTGTATTTAATATGGTTATTTTCACAAGTCGCGTGTCTCATATTTACAATTTCAATACTGCTGAGCTTTCCATATTTTGTGCAATCGGGTCGCAAACTCTAAACAAAGTCTCTTCGCCTGCAGGTAGAATTAATATTTTGCTAAGTTCTCCTTTGATATAAGGTTAAAATGTATGCTCGGTTTCGGGGGCAAAGTTTACTGTGACTTTGAACAGAATACTTTGCAGATGCTGTACATTGTACCGCTATCATATCGTAATCTATATCTATTCATATAATAAAATAGTAAAAAACGTGTGTCTGTACAATAAATATATTTCCCAAAGAAATATTGAGGGTGATGCAGAAATAGTAATGGAGTAAGAAAAAAAAAAGTCTGTCTGTTTGTCTGTTTGTGTGTTTGTACACGCTAATCTTCACAAATACTGGACGAAATCAAACTTTTTTCCTTATATTGCTGTTGAGCCTGGGCAACATTTATATAAATGATTTTGGAAACTGGAACACCTGATGCAGAACTATAATGGTCCAGCTAAACTATAAGAAATATAAAAATGACGCCTTAGCAAAAGTTGTTCAGCCTGACGAGCATTTTCCAGAGACATATAGTTCACACGAACGAAGTCGCGGGCTTCGGCTAGTTCGTAATATATACGCTGACTTTGATTAGGTTTTGGAAAAAAAATGTCGTAAGTATAGTAAATAACTTACTCTATCTATATACTTAATCCAAATTTGTGTATGAAATAAGATAAAAAAGTTGCGAAAACGATTTTCGATCGAGACCACGTAGTTACGCCCGTTCAAAACTGCCCCCGCGGTATTACTAATTGATCTTGAAATTTTTTTGTTTCTGAATTTTTATTTTGACTAGCTAATTAGGTCTTACTAACGATCCTTATGAAGTGTGGCCTTCGCCTAAAAACGAACAAAAAATCACCGTGTATACGTAAAGGAGCTCAATAAAAGAGCAAGATAGCGCCAAGAGAGATAGGGAACAAGCCCTTCTAACTATCTGTCATATGCGTAAGTGGCCAACACTGGTGTCAGATTTTTCACTGCTATACGATGACAGCTGGGACCAACGGCCCTGCAGTCTTCCAAGCACTGAGGAGCTCGAGAATTTATTATGCCACTTGTGGTCATCCATCAAAATGCATATATTAAGTACTTAGATAATCCACTAGATGACCAGTCAAATCAAACGCTTTCTTCTAAACTTTTTATGGGAATTGTATGAAACCAATCGTGACGTCATACTTTTTTGAAGTCAAATAACGCATATACGTGCTATAAGTTTCCGGAATGAATATGAAAAAATACTATTAAAGGTACAAAATAAATTTATTGTTTTTCAAAATCTCCCTTGGCGTCTATGCACTTTTTCATTCGATGAAACCAGTTTTGAAAACTTTTGTGCCACTCCTCTGTGGTGACCTCTGAAACGTGTTTTTCATACTCCTCGACAGCCTCTTCTGATGATGAAAATCGTTGACCGCGTAATTGGTTCTTAATTTTTGGGAACAGAAAAAAGTCACAAGGTGCCAGGTCGGGACTGTATGCAGGATGACTCATGAGTTCTACATTTTTCGCCTTCAAAAAGTCGTTTGTCTGTCTGGCCGTGTGAGAACTAGCATTGTCGTGGTGCAGGATGATACGGCGTTTACGGTTATTTTTACGGAGTTCGTCAATAACTTCCGGCAAACAAATGGTCGTGTACCAGTCACTATTCACTGTACGACGATTCTCTAAAGCAACAGTAGCCACGTGTCCAGTTTTATTAAAAAAAGAAGCAATCATCCGCTTAGATGCACTTTTCACGCGCGCCACTTTGGTTGGTTTCGGCTCATCTTGAAAGACCCATACGCTCGATTGCTGCTTTGTTTTGGGATCGTAGCAATAAATCCATGTTTCGTCACCTGTTACTATGTCCCACACCAAATTTGACCCACCTTCGTTGAATCTGGTAAGCATGGCACTGCACCAAGTGACGCGGTCCGTTTTTTGAGCCTCGGTCAAGTTGTGTGGGATCCACCGCGAGCACAGCTTTCTCACACCCAAATGTTTGTGTAGGATTAATTGTATTTGACTCATGCCTATTTCTAAGGATGCGCGAATTTCATGGTAGGTCACATGCCTGTCTGTTTCAATCATACGGCGCACAGCATCGATGTTTTTGTTGGTCACAGCGGTGGACGGCCGACCATCGCGAGATTCGTCACTGAGATTGATACGACCACGCTTGAATTCTGCAAACCAGCTATAAACAGTTGTCTTGCATGGTGCTTCATTGCCAAAAGCTGTTTCAAGCCGAGCGATGCTCTGTTGAGCTGTCAAATTACACTTAAAATCGTAGAAAATCATACTACGAAAATTTTCCCGAGTTAAATCCATGTTGATGCAGACACACAATTTTTTAAATGGCGCCACAAGGTAAAAACAAAAGACAGTCAGATGAAACAAACTGCATTCTACAGCCAAAGAGTTCTATTTTCAAATGTTGCAATAAATTTTTAAATATTGTTTATGTAAGTGGCCAGTTCCGGAAACTTACAGTGCGCCCTATGTATTATCAGTTTTTCTGCATTAATAAATCTAAAATCTGGTTGAAAACATATACCCTCCTATTATAAAACGCAGACTATCTTTGTTACTAGGTTTAAACCACTATCCAACCAAATGAAGTTGACATTTTCAGATGAGACAATGACGTATTACTAGATGTCAACTTGATTTGGTCGGATAATGGTTTAAACCTAGTAACAAAGATAGTCTGCGTTTTATAATAAGACGGTTAATGATCAATGAAAAGAGACAAGATTTTATTAAGAGTACCAAATGATTTATTTTCTACCCAGTTCACATCCCTATTAGGTATCTGTACTATAAATGATCGTAATCATCATCAGGTCTTTTTAGTCTCCACTGCAGGAGCACGACCCTCTCTGTACTACTAGATCTGTACATGGCCAGAGCAGCCAGAGGACTTGGCCTATTCACTATCCACGCTGGCCAGACGGGTAGGAGAGTTATCATGATGTTTATTAGCTTTGTTTAGCTTGTATTTCCTAAGTCGCCTTCTACGACATCCACGCGAAGACATGAAGTGGTCCTATTCTACTCTGCCGGAAACACACGGTGACTATAAATGATTAATTTTTTTTCACGTATAAATGATAGATAGTATTAATGTTATTTTCAGAAAATACTTAGTTTAGTATTAATGTCATTTCCAGAAAATACTCACAGTACAGACTAAATAACTAAACTAACATTTTTACCTTTCACCTGACTGTTTACGGCAAAATATTCCAGCTTTCCTCCCAAGTTAAATAAAAAAAGCAATCCACGAAGCCGTAGTTTCCGAAGAGAATCATTTACTGTCGACATTCCGAAACAAAGACTCGACAGATTTCACTTAAATAAAAACAAACGTAAGAAAAATACTTCAATACAAACTTACGGGAGTCAATCGATCACCATTGTGTTGCAAACAATAGCATTTTGTTTTCTGGGACTAAAGGCCCATTTAGACGGCGCAAGTTTGTTGCTGTTGCATACCATTCTATGTATACCAAGTATATACATATAATAAAACTGAAAAAAAATGTGTCATTGAATATATTTCCAAAAAAAATATCTGGGGCGATGGATGCACAGGAATAGAGTAAGAATTTAAAAAAAAATTGAGAGGTGTCAAGGGACACCCGAATGGAAAGAAGTTCGAGAGAGAGGGACAGACAGAGAAACACGCTCACGCCGCACGGCTTACAACTATAGCAAAAAGTGTCGTTACAACTTTTGGTCTTAATTTTTTCCGTCTAGCCTTCTTTCGCAACGCGCGATAAGGAACTTCGTTCCAAAAATATCTGTCTGTTTGTCTATTTATATACGATAATCTCTGGAAATACTGGACGGATTCAAATTAATTTTTTTTGTTATATAGCTGCTGAGCCTGGGCAACATACAGGGTATAATTTATTTAGGAAAATAGAACACCTAATCCATGATGTTCCAGCTAAACTATAAGAAAACATTTATTGACCGAGCGAGCGAAGCGAGCGAAGCGTCTCAGTTTCGAGATTAGCCAAAAATTCTTTTGTCCGTCTGTCTGTCTGTCTGTCTGTCTGTCTGTCTGTCTGTCTGTTCTCGCCTACAGGTCGCATTTCTTAATCGATTCTCTTGAAATTTTGTAAGCAGGTTCAGCAACTAAATAGAATTTTTTTGTCGAGCCAGTTTTTTGAAATTTTTCAAAATGGCGGAAATATGGGGGTTTAAAATTTTAAAACTGTCACATATCCGCCATTTCAAAATATTTTCGAAAATGTCATTAGACTTTTTTGTTGCCATTATAAAAACGATATTTTTTTATTTGAACAACTTTTTTGTCTGAACAACTTTTTTATACGTTATACTTAAACGGGTTTAGGATGACTTGCGTAGTCTAGCTGACTAAGCCGTGACGGATATACAATACAAATCTTCTTACAAAATGTACTGAAACTATTTAAGGGTGAATTCAGTCCGGGTTACTGAACAACTTTCTTAAAAATACATATCTCCCCTGGGGTCCACGAAATAATTTCTCTGAATAACTATTATGGTTATTATTTTGAGTTTCATAAGTAGTTCTATAAATTTTATCATATTTAACCGACTTTAAAAAAAGTGCTACGAACTAACAAGAGATCATCAGCAACCAAAGCCCGCGAAGTAGCTTTACGAAGAGAGTAAGAAACCAATGAGCAGCGGCATAGAGCCATGGCAATACAAATAAGCATTTATTTTCTGGTTTTTCCAACAACGAGCTGACTTTGTCATTTAAAAAATGATGGGTCATTTTTCGGTAAAAGACTACTGGTACAGAAATGAATTTCAGCATCACGGTAGATCTCATATCCATGGGATTGTATGGTTGGAAGGTGCTCCTAACATTTCAGTGCTAGATCGAAAGTCATTTGAAGAAAGGGCTGTGGAAAGATTGGTAACTATTTTGGAAATTTGGTCACAACCATGAATCCGCATATCGGTAAACCTGCACCGATAATTCATCCAAATCAGGTACATCGTTCTGAAATAATAATCGCGAGGTCTAAGTTCGTGGCGAACTACTAGTTATATAAGAAATATAAAAATGACGCGTTAGCAAAAGTTGTTCAACCTGATGAGCATTTTCCGGTGTTACTTATAATCTCCACGCGAACAAAGTCGCAGGCTTCGGCTAGTTGAAGCAATAAATGATTTTTATGGCTGCTGTGTTGCTTAGACCATGCAAGTTATCTATTGCTTCAAAAAAATGGTATGCAACAGGCAAGAAACTTGCGTCGTGTAAATGGGCCTTAGTTAAGGCTTGCCGTACACGGGGACAGTACGAAGCCACTTTAGTTAAGGCTTGCCAAGCACGGGGACAGTACGAAGCCGAACGGAGGGTTATGTAGTCGCCGCTATGTATGTATGTAGTTTTTTTTTGGTGTGTAAGTGGTCAATACTGGTGTCAGATTTTTCAGGCTGCCCTTAGCTTGACGAATGCCACACAATGATGACAGCCTTGTATATGCGTTCCGGAGCAAAGCGGAGCGCGATAAATTTTTATGCCACTTGCGGTGACCCATCCAAGTGTGAACCATGCCCGGTGTCGCTTTACTTGCGTAAGCGCTAGTAATGCGCATTTATGAAGAGCATCCAAGCTCCTCAAAATGTATGTATGTATGTTCAATTATGTCCATTGTTTATATATATTTTTTTAATTATTTATCTGTTCTCACGTATCTTATAAAATATCTGTTTGAGCTGATGCTGCTGGGTTTGTGTGGACCGTAGATTTTAAATAGGCGCTGTATGTTTGTATATTATTTATTTTAGTTAATTTACAAGGTAATCAATAATCCGTGTCCGCGCAAGATGGTCGTAGTTGTGTGTGTGTGTGAATGACGTCGTTTCCGGCCGCTCCGCATCGCATCGCACCGTAATGTTGCCAGTGGTCGTAACATGCTGCCCGCCTTGAAATGTCCATTTCAATGTTGTATTGGAAGGGGGCATATGTGAGGGTACGCCCTGGTGATGGTCCCTTTCTTCGTTGCTAGATCCGCCACTCGACCGATGCCATCCGGCCCTGGGTATGTCTTGACCACACGACCCAAGAGCCACAACAACGGTGGTTGAGTTCTATCTCGTACTAGCACCAATGTCCCGACTTTCAGGGAGTCAGTTGAGGACCGCCACTTCGTCTTGGTCTGCAACAGAGACACATATTCGTCCGAGTACCTCTGCCAGAAATGTTGCTTTAACTTTTCAATTCGCTCGTATCTCTGGAGCCTTAAAACGTTGACGTCTGTCAGTGGTTGATGAGGAACCGCCGTGAGTGAGCGTCCTATGAGGAAATGAGAAGGAGTAAGGCACGTGAAGTCTAAGGGATCTTGGGATAAAGGAGTTAAGGGTCTCGAATTAAGGATAGCCTCTATCTGGATCAAGCAAGTCGACATCTCTTCATAATCTAAATGAGTTAGAGAGAGTACACGCCTCAAATGGTGCTTAACTGCCTTCACTGCCGCCTCCCATAATCCTCCAAAGTGGGGTGAGTAGGGGGGGATTTGTATGAAATTTATTTGTTTATTTGACAAAGCATTATGAATATCGTCAGAATAATTTTTAAAGAAGTTGGCGACGTCGTTGCTAGCACCAATAAATGTCGTAGCATTGTCGGAGTAAATGCGTTGTGGCTTGCCCCGCCGAGCAATAAACCTATTGAGTGCAGCTAAAAAAGCCTCTTTGGTGAGATCAGTTACAAGTTCAAGATGGATAGCCTTGACCGCAAAACAGACGAAGACGCAAATATATGATTTTAATAACTTTGCTCCCCTCCCCTTTCGGTCAGCGATTAACACTGGCCCACAATAATCAATACCTGTGTTGAGAAAAGGAAACTCGAGAAGCGACCTATCGCATGGTAGTTGGCCCATTATAGGTTGAACAGGTTGCGATCTAAAACGCTTGCAACGAACGCAGCAATGCACTACACGCCTCGCGAGGTTCCTCCCCCCCAAAGGCCAATATTTTTGCCTTAACTGTGATAAAAGCAGTTGAGGACCTGCATGAAACAAATTAATGTGTTCCTTTTGGAATATGATTTGGGTTAAATGATGTTTACTACATAGAACAATAGGATGTTTTACATCATAAGTATAGTATGAATTATTGAGTCTACCACCTACTCGTATGATGTTCTTTTCGTCAATAAACGGCGAAAGAGAAATAAGACGATTGTTTTTATGTAAAACTTGATTTGATTTTAATGAGTTATATTCTGCAGGAAACATTTCCTTTTGTGCTGTGTGTATTATTGTGAATTCTGCTTTGTGTAACTCTTCAACAGTTAAATTATTTAATATTTTATCTTTAGGATTCCTGCAATTATTTATAAATCTGTTTATGTAAGCTAGTGTTCTGATTAATTTTAATGGATTTGAAAATTTGTGAATTAATTTTGAAATAATATTATTGTCATTTTGATTTTTTGTGTTTTCATTATTATTTAAAATTGTGTGTAAAGAAATTTCTGGCAATGGCACTGGGCGTGTATTAGGTACTTTAGGTTGTTGTATTACTTTGTGATGTAAAAAACTAGGACCATTCCACCATAAAGAATTTGTGCTGACGGTATCAGCCCTAACACCACGTGAAACTAAATCAGCAGGGTTTTCAGCAGACGGCACGTAATTCCAGCTGTCATAAGGTGTAGAATCCTGAATTTCACCAACTCGATTACGAACGAATGTTTTTAGATTGCTAGGTGAAGTTTTCAACCACGCAAGTACAATAGTTGAGTCGCACCAAAATTGAATATTACCAAAATTCATAGTAAGTGATTCTGTCACTTTAGAGCAGAGTCTTGCACCTAATAACGCACCACATAACTCCAAACGAGGAATCGTAATAGGCGGTTTAATTTGCGCAATTTTACTTTTTGAAATAATAAGACGAACACACACTTTACCATTTGAGTCGATTGACCTCACATACACACAGGCACCGTACGCACGTTCCGATGCATCTGTAAAAGTATGTAGTTCATGCACGGTAGCGTTGCTGCAAGAAAACCAGCGAGGAATACGAAGCTCATTGAGTGACTTGAGTGAGTGTATAAAATTAATAAATCTGGTTTTAATTTCTTACGAAACTTCGTCGTCCCAGCCGCATTTTTCCAACCACAATCTTTGCATGATCATTTTTGCTTCGACTGTACACAAACCTAAAAGTCCCAGTGGGTCGAACACCTGACTAATTATGGATAAAATTTTTCGTTTATTTATTTGTTTTATGTTTACGTCTAAATCGATAGAAAACAAAAGTTGATCTTGTGTAGAATCCCAATGCAGACCTAAAATTTTATTAGGAAGTAACTGATTTAAATCTAGTGTCTTGTTTGTTAAGTTTGAATTTTGGGTGTGAGAATATTGAACTATAGAACTTAGAATTTCTGAATTATTTGATTGGAATTTACGCAAATTAAATTGAGCCGATTTCAAAGTGTCAATTACCTTTTTTGACGTATTTATTACACATTCTATCGTATCCCCACCACTGAGATAGTCATCTACATACATGTCACTTCCTAAAGCCTTTTTAACTTCAGGAAATGGACTTTGTTCAGCTAGGGTGGCTATACACTTGGTCGCAAGGTATGGCGCCGACGCCATGCCAAAAGTAACTGTGTTGAGAGTGTACGTCTGTAAAGGTTGGGATTGATCAAACCTAAAAATAATTTGCTGTAAGGATCGTTGACATTCATCTATGAGTATGGCTCGGTACATGTGCTGAATGTCCCCTGAAATTACAAATTTATGTTGCCTAAATCTTAATAAAATAGATAAAAGGCCATCCTGCACTACTGGTCCTACCAGCTGTATACTGTTTAGTGATTTTCCAGAAGTAGTGACAGCTGACGCGTCAAAAACAACGCGCAGCTTCGTAGTTGTACTGGATTCACGAAGTACAGCGTGATGTGGTAAGAAATAATTAAAACCGTTAATGCGTGTATTTTCTTTATTTTCAGTCATATGACCTAAGGTAAGATATTCTAACATAAAGGCATTGTATTGATTTTTTAGGTTAGCATCCCGCTGCAGCCTACGTTCCAGAGAAAGAAATCGCCGCTTCGCAAGTAAGTATGAGTCGCCGAGGAACTCAGGTGAGTCTTTAAAAGGAATTTTTACAATAAACTGACCGTTATCCGCACGTCGAGTGTTCTCAGCGAAGTTTCGTTCACAGGCCTTTTCTTCCGCAGACATGCAGTGAGTGGGTGGTATTGAATCCAATTCCCAGAACTTGGTAAGCTGGGAATCCAAATTTTGTGTAAAATAACATGCAGACTGATTAATTTGTTTTTGAATATGAGGTATGGCCCCGGTTATTAACCAGCCTAATTTTGATTGCCATAATTTAGGACCTTTATTTCCTAAATTAATTGTTTTGGTACCTAGCATGTCCCAAAATACCTCAGAACCTACCAATATGTCGATTTCAGACGGAATATTAAACGTGGGATCCGCTAGGTGAATATTTGAGGGAATAGTAGGTAAGTACTTTAAGTCTAAGTATGATGAAGGTAATGAATTTGTGATTTCGGGTAAAACGAAGCAATTTAGCTGTACCTTGAATTCCCCTGAACACGATTGAAGGGTTAGGTCGCAAGACTCTGCACTAAATGAATTTTGGTTGTTAATACCTTTGACAGTGGAGTCCATGTTACGTCTTACCAGTCCCAGCTGATCACAGAGGCGTTTTGTGACAAAGTTGGAAGTGCTGCCGTTGTCAAGGACGACGCGGGCCGTGCGAAGTCTTCCGTCACTATCCGCCACTTTCACCAATGCTGTGGATAACATTACAAAAGGTGTGTGAGAAGATAAAGATCTACTAATATTGGTTGACAAAGCAACGACGTTGTGCTCGATGCCAGTCTCCTTATGTAAAAGTGTGTTATGTTTTTGTGTACAATACTTGCAATGTGATAAAGTACACTGGTTTTCCTTATGCCCAGGCCGTAAACAATTATTGCAAACTTGACAATTTACAATTTTTTGCAATCGTGTATCGACATCTAATTTACGAAAAACCTGACAATTATATAAATAATGATTTTGTTTGCACATGGGACAAACGTATGAAGATGTTTTGTTTGAAAATGATTTATTGTTTTTAGTTTTATTTAAATCTGAATATTGTATATTTTGTTTTGGGTGAGTGCTAGAAGTAGGTGTGTTAATTTTGTTACCAAATTGACTATTCATGGTGTCCAATAAGTCAGCACGATTAGTTAGGAAATCAGTAAATTGTTTCAAAGTGGGTGAGCCCGAAATATCGTTACGGTGCTCTTCCCATTTACGATATGAGACACTATCTAATTTTTTGGACATAATATATATAATAAGAGTGTCCCAGTGGTCTGTTGGTTGACCTAAAGTATTCAAAGCACATAAGTTTTTGTTTGTGACATCAATAATATTTCGCAAAGATTGACTTGACTCAGTTTGAGCTTGTTGCACACTAAACAAGGCACTGACATGGTTATTCACTAATAATCGTTCGTTATCATAACGATTTGACAATAATTGCCAAGCAATTTTATAGTTATCTGCTCTAAACTCCAGACTTTGTATTATGAGCGACGCGCTGCCTTTTAATGCAGCTCTCAAGTAATGAAATTTATTAATGTCACTAAGATTGGTATTAGAATGAATAATAGATACATACAGGTCTCTAAAGGCCAACCAATCCCGAAATTCTCCACTGAAAGTCCCCAGATTGATCCTAGGGAGGCGAACAAAGTCCTGTTGTCCCGGCCCGACCCCGCTTGAGCGGCTAGAAGCCTCTCCAGGCGATGGCGAGCGCTGACGGCGACGCACAGACTCAAGAAGGGTACGTGCCTTGGCCACCAGTGAGAAATACCTGGACTCGAACAGCTCTCGTTCCGTGTACAAGTCTGTAGATTCTTCTGACAACGTTTCGAACTCCGTCTGTAATTTGTCGAAGGTATCCAGTAAGGAATCAATCTTATTTAAGCGACAATCCAATTCCGTAAACTGCAATTCGTTTAATGGTGGCTCAATAGGCCTTAGGTAGTTTTCGAATTGTGTTAATTTAGCTTTCATACTACTACGCAACTTCACTAGATCTTTAAGGCGATCTTTAGCACTAACACTCACAGGTTTATTCTCATCACTCATTGTGCAAGCTAAGTAAAGAAATTTAATACGATTTTACACTATACTTACAAAAAAATAACGCAGGATTATGATAATATTAGGTTATCTAAGCGCAACACGCTGCAGATTATATGAATGCGTAAACAAAACTGATGGTAAGGTTAAATAGATGACGAGTCAACAAAGGGATTAGCAATGACGATGGGTCTCGGTAGGTACGAAACCGCGGTTCGCTCGATTGCAGTGAGATGAGTGTATTACGTAATGGTCAAGCAAACTGTTATAGTTACTTATGATTATAGAAATGAATCACTATGCAGGCTTTGTGATTGCTTTGCGACGAGTTATGAACTTGGCGTTACGTAACTGGCAAAAGGCAAGCTAGCATATAGGTGTGCACTCCGAATAAAGACGAACTTTAAAGTAGCCGAATTATGAAGAGATCCTTTTGGCAGATCCAGATATTGGCACTCAAAATTCGAGGGGAAAGCACTGGAAAGATAGGTATTGGAACGAACTCACTCAGGCTCCTTTGTTCTCAAGATTCAAGGTGACCTCTGGCATGGGACACGTCCAGTTCTTGCAAATCCTGTATCTTGGTTGTTCTTAGGCGAAGGACCATTTGTTTGAGCTGATGCTGCTGGGTTTGTGTGGACCGTAGATTTTAAATAGGCGCTGTATGTTTGTATATTATTTATTTTAGTTAATTTACAAGGTAATCAATAATCCGTGTCCGCGCAAGATGGTCGTAGTTGTGTGTGTGTGTGAATGACGTCGTTTCCGGCCGCTCCGCATCGCATCGCACCGTAATGTTGCCAGTGGTCGTAACATATCTATGGTACCTTGACCGATGAGGTATCGTTGACTGGGGTTGGTTATGGGCTATGTGACGCAATAATAAATTTAATTTGACGCCCTAACTAAAAGAATAAAATACTTTGAATCATACCGTGCTTAGTATCAAATCATCATCATCATCAGGTCTATTTGTCTCCACTGCAGGAGCACGATCCTCTCTGTGCTGCCAGAGCCATACTGGACATAGCAGACAGAGGACTTGGCCTACACTCTCCACGCTGGCCAGACGGGTTGGAGCGGTCTCATTGATGTTCTTCTTCTTATCGTGTGTGTTAGTGACTAACACTAGTGTCAGAGTTTTTAAACCGCCTTAAAGGCCTCTGACATGGTTTTAGGTAACGACCAATGTCAAAGACAGTGACCGGGACCGACGGCTTAACGTGCCCTCCGAAGCACGGATCATCTTATTTATCAGACAATCAGGTGATGATCAGCCTGCAATGTCCTAACCAAACTAGGACAACAACACAAAGTCGTTGCCCCCGCTGGGAATCGCCGAAAACCCGCGACCTCCGGGTATGAGCCATACGCTCCAACCATTACACCACGGAGGCAATTGATGTTGATAAGCTTTGTTTAGCTTGTATTCCTAAGTCACCTTCTACGACATCTACGGTAGGACTTGGAGCGGTCCTATTCTACTCTGCCGGAAACCACACCGCACTTCCACTTCCACATTTAACATTGGTATCAAATGAAAGAGCTTAATTAGCACATTCTAAAAACATATGAATTACTAGCTGTTTCTCCTTTCTGTATAGAATATTCACTGGATAAACGTACACTTTAGCAAATTTACAAGTATCTTCCCGTAGTCGAGTTTAAATTCTTAAAACTATATTGATATGTCAATAGTTTACACTCTATTTTGATGGGTGGTTTCCGGCAGAGTAGAATAGGGCCTCCCAAGTCCTCCTGTGGATGTCGTAAAAGGCGACTTAAGAAATACAAGCTAAAAAACGCTTATAAACATCGATGAAACCTCTCCACAGAATGGTTGGAGAGTTTAGCGAGGAGTGTGTAGGTCAAGTTCTCTGGCTGCTCTGCCAAGTATGGCTCTAGTAGTACAGAGAGAGTCATGCTCCTGCAGTGGAGACAAAAAGACCTAATTATGATGACTCTGTTGACACAACAAGATTACTACAACAACAAAACTACGGGCAAAATGTACGTTTAATCAGTGGTGTCATATAACACTGGTGTCAGATTTGTCCAAACTCCAAACCTTTAACAACTTTAATTGCCAGGCAAATAAAAAAAAACTTCTAGCGTTCACCCGCCACAGCTTTGAACCTCTAAACCTATTTCCATCAAATATAGCTAAGAAGACCCGCAAACTTGCTTAAACGTAAAAAAATGCATCAGAGTCGGTCCATCCGTTCGAGAAATACTCACAGACAGACAGACACACAGACGTGAGACAGACAAAAAATAGCATCAAACTTTTATCTTCCTCTTTTTGTCGGGGGTTTAAAACAACAACAAAGTACTTACTTAAAAAACAAAAGGCGGATTTTATCGAACGGAAGAAGGAAAACCGCACTACACCTAATTGAGGCGGTGTTTGTAAAAGTTGGATTCAACCGGTTTATCCGGTTTTGTACCGGTAATTACCGGTGCAATTTACAACCCTTTTTAAATGGCGGTTAGAACTTTTATACGCTTGTTATAGGCAAATGTAAACTACTAATAAATGTTATTAATACTAATTATCTTTTTTCTATATTTCTGTGAATTTAAGTGGCCAACACTCATGTCAGATATCGTGTATTATTAAAAATTGTTGATGCCCGCAACTACGTTCGCGAGGACTTTGTGACTCTGGAAATGGCTCATCAGGCTGAAAAACTTTTGCTAAGTCTTCATTTTTATATTTCTCTTAGTTTAGCTGGACCATTGTGAGTCTGCATCAGGTGTTCCATTTTCCAAAATCACTACTTATACCCTAAATGCTGCCCAGGTCTAAAAGCTATATAACACAAAGATTCATATTAATCCGTCCAGTATTTCCGGAGATTAGCGTGTATAAACGAACAAACAGAACATCAGGGATCAGACAAACAGACAGTAATTTTTTAAAAATTTTGCTCTATTACTATGTTTCTATCGCACCAATCTTTTTTATAAAGACAATATACAGACACCTATTTTTACTGTTTTATTAAATATGTAGATAGATGTAGATGCATAATGTTCTTAGTACAGACAATACAGCAAAAACTTCTAACTCTTCAAAAGGTTATTTTAAAGTACCTAAGTTTCTTACTTTTCAGTTCGTACTTCAAAATACATTCTTTAATTAAGATTCAACTTATTCAATATGCATAAATACTGAAGCCCTTCGAGTCACCTTTTCAGATGCTCTTAATTTAAGGCCGGTTTTCAACTAAAGCTATTTTTAAGAGAAGCTGCGCTGCTTTTCATTGGTTTTGTTTCATTGTTTAAAGGCTGAGTTTCATATGAGCATAGATTTATTAAAGTTCGTCTCGGGGCACTGAGAAAACGGAAAAGATACTGTGATTATATTTTGGATGAGAATACTGCGTGCTGTTTTTAGGGTTCCGTAGCCAAATGGCAAAAACGGAACCCTTATAGATTCGTCATGTCTGTCTGTCTGTCTGTCCGTCCGTATGTCACAGCCACTTTTTTCCGAAACTATAAGACCTATACTGTTGAAACTTGGTAAGTAGATGTATTATATGAACCGCATTAAGGTTTTGACACAAAAATAGAAAAAAAAACAGTAAATTTTGGGGGTTTCCCATACTTAGAACTGAAACTCAAAAATTTATTTTTCATCAAACCCATACGTGTGGGGTATCTATGGATAGGTCTTCAAAAATGATATTGAGGTTTCTAATAGCATTTTTTTCTAAACCGAAAACTTTGCGCGAGAGACACTTTCAAAGTGGAAAAAAGTGTGTCCCCCCCCCGTAACTTCTAAAATAAGAGAATTATAAAACTAAATAAAATATATGTTGTTCATTACCATGAAAACTACCAGCGAAAATTGGTTTGAACGAGATCTAGTAAGAAGTTTTTTTTTAATACATCATAAATCGTAAACGGCAATTTACCTTTCATTCAATCAACTCAAATATAAAAATAAAAAAAAAACATACTACAAGACTTTTATCTTATGTTATTTGCTACTACGGAACCCTTCATGGGCGAGTCCGACTCGCACTTGGCCGCTTATTTATTAATCGACGACTTTGACATTAGTTGTTTTGAGAGCTCTTTCACGCATGCATAGGCATCATCATCGGGTCTTTTTGTCTCCACTGCTTCTTCTTCTTCTTCTTCTTATCGTGTGTGTTAGTGACTAACACTAGTGTCACAGTTTTTAAACCGCCTTAAAGGCCTCTGACATGGTTTTAGGTAACGACCAATGTCAAAGACAGTGACCGGGACCGACGGCTTAACGTGCCCTCCAAAGCATGGAAAGGAAGTCTCCACTGCAGGAGCACATTATCAATAAAGTGAAATTATTTTATTAAGAGTACCGAATGATTTATTTTTTGACCCAGTCAACATGCCTATTAGCTATCTTTTCTATTAATGATCATCATCTTCTTCACCATCATCGTCATCATCACCAGGTCTTTTTAGTCTCCACTGCAGAAGCACGACTGTCTCTGTACTACCAGAGCTATACTTGGCTAGAGCAGCCAGAGGACTTTGGCCTACACTGTTCTCGCTGGTTAGGCGGGTTGGAGAGGTCTCATTGATGTTTATAAGCTACGACATCCACGAGAAGTGGTGTAAAGGGAGTGGTCCTATTTTACTCTGCCGGAAGCCATACGGTGACTATAAATGCTTTTTTTTATTCACATAAAAACAATTTATTCACTTATAGCAGGTAATACTTACAACTGAACTAACATTTACATCTGTCTTCATATGTATAATCATAGTACATAGGTATAAGCGACTCTAATACTCCATTTGGTTAGGTATTTAAATAAATGTAAAAAATCTTGACATGTCTTTTTAATGAAATATACACTTTATAAATCAATAATTTTGCTAATTGCAAAAATAATTATGTTATAAATTACATAATTACTTTATAATTTGCAAAGGTATGGATTTATAAAGTGTATATCTCAATAATGAGACATGTCAAGATTGTTAACATTTATTTAAATACCTAACCAAATGGAGTTATAGGTGGAGAACAATCCTAAGCGCGTTTACCAAAAACTTAAACAATACATACACACATCGACCTTGCAAACTTTATCACGATCGTTATTAAAAGCCTCATTTGCATGAGAAAGGAAATTTATTCGGTATTAAATCCGATAGGGGAACTTTGCAGACGTGTCGCAGTCGCTACGTGTGAAGAGTTAGTGATTAGTTCGAAGGCTTTTCAGGTGAATGAGCTTGTAAGTTGTAATAATCGTTGAGTTAGTATCCCATAACACAAGTCTCGAACTTACTTTGGGGCTAGCTCAATCAGTGTAATTTGTCCCTATTAATTTATTTATTTTATTAATACATTGTAAATTTGTTGTATTAATTCATTGTAAATTGGAACTTGTAATATTTTGTTCGACTCGACATTTATTCTTTGCGATTACGAGAACTTAAAGAAAAGGTAGCCATCTGGTTTATGATCTAAGCTACAATGACACATAAATACTTATTATTAAATAATCTAATAGTGTTATAAATTAAGTTAAAATGTTTGTTTCATCATCTGGTCTTTTTGTGTTCACTGCAGGAGCACGAACCTCTATGTACTACCAGAGCCATATAGGCTTTTTAGGTGAATAGACTTGTAAGTTGTATTAATCCATTCTAGAAATCATAAGCAAACTTGACGTATTCACACATACAACCTTTTCTTTAACTTGTAATCGCATAGGATAGATGTCGAGATTTTTATTGATTTCATTATACAACGTGGAAGGGATACCCGTAATAAACCAAAACACGGGCTATACTAGACTACTATAGCATAATAAAATAAAATAACATTTTATTTTATTTTATACATTGGGATGACCAACAGCTATACTTACAATATAAGATACACAGGTTATAAATTGCCCGGACGGCTTTACACTTTTAGTATGGATATACCAAAATATTTTTTGGTCTTTTACTGTTATTTTATACGGTATACGGGTATTTCCCTCACACGTTCTATAACGACATCAATATAAATCACGACATTTATTCTTTGCGACTACGACAAGTTAAAGAAAAGGTTAAAAGGTCTCAGCTATACTGACACAGAAATACTTATTAATTAATAATCTATATTTTGACAAATTAAGTTAAAATGCTTAACCTAATTCAATATTTTTTTCTTAAAAAAACTTGTGTAAATAATACTTTTCTATTTTAAAATGTATTTTAGTTCAATGTAAGTTAAGAATTAAGAAAAAGCAGGTCTGTCTGGCACAAAACTTATTTGCTCAATAGGCTGTCCTCACAATTATGTTTGTAAACACAATTAATAAATGAATAGTTATTTTATTATCCCTGAACGGGTAGAGCTCCAGGCCGTAAGACCCAAAGGCCACGCTTAGCGTAATGTCGGGAAAAGAAACGAAAATACTGATAAGTTGCCAGTCGCATTCAAATCTCGCCAAATCCCTCGATCTCACCCTACTCATTAATTACGACATTCTTCGTATTGAGGTTTCAAGAAATAGTTTTGCACACACACAAAGAAATCTACTTCGTATGTGTATGCTAATAAATTATTATTTTTAGATCGGGTCATCCATCGAGCGCTACGATGTCACAGATAAACAAACACACTGACAGATATTAGCGTCAACTTATAACACACCCTTTTTTTTAAAGGGCACCTGTAATAGATAAAAGTATATCAGCTTTAAGCTAGGGTAGCTAGAATTTATTTATTTATTGGCTTCTAGACGAGCGTCTTTACAATAAATAAATAACGTTTTATAGTAAAACAGTAAAAAAAAATTATGTACATTAAACAGATTTCCAAAAAAAAAAAATTGTTATGTCTGTCTTTTTGTACACGCTAATCTCCGGAAATACTGGACGGATTAGAATTAAACTTTTTGTCATATGGCTGTTAAGCCTGGGGAACATTTAGGGTATAATTGATTTTGGTAAATGGAACACCTGATGCAAAACCATAATGGTCCAGCTAAACTATAAAAAATATAACAATTACGCCTTAGAAAAAGTTATTCAGCCTGATGAGCATTTTCCGGAGACAAAAGTCACGCTAACGAAGTCGCGGGCTTCGGCTAGTAACCAAATAAATAAAAAAATTGCTTGAATGGTAGCTAAAATGGAACGTTTTACGAACCTTTCTAGCAATAGTATCCATTCGCAGGGATCTCCAACGGTTTCAGCCGATAGTGGCGCGGAAAATTCGGGAAAATTCTGGAAAATTGGTAATCGATCTCGTTTGACGGTGCGCTGTCGGGAATTTTCACTGCAGAGCAGGTTTTTTTATTGTATTTTGCCGAAAGCGATGAAATTATTTGTAAATTCTGACGAAAATTTGGCGCGAGTGCGTGAACACTCGAAAAATGATCTTTGCCTTTAATATTGCAAATATTTGCAAGCGCAATAATTTTTTAAACTAAACATCCGATTTTGATAAAAATTTTTTGGGACTTCGTGGAAAGAATTTTCCATAACTTCACTCACTTTTGAGATTGGCTAAAATTGCTTTTGTCCGGCTGCCCGTCAGTTTGTCTGTCCGGCTGTTCTCGCCTATAGGTCGCATTTCTCAACCGATTCTCGAGAAATTATGTGAGACAGTTCGAAAATTATATGTTTACTTACTTAGTTTTTTTTTGTCTATTCAGTTTTTCAAAATTTATCAAAATGGCAGAAATGTAGACGGTTGAAAACTTTAAAAATATTATATTTCAGTCATTCTGAAAAGTTTTCAAAAATTTCACAAAACTTTTTTATTACTCTTATTAAGACGCAGCTTTTTTGTTTCAAAAACTTTTTTATCCGATAAACTTCAATGTATCGGGGTTACTCGCGAGGTTATCAGCTCACAGAGCCACTAGTAAATTCATTTTAACATTTACATAAGTAAAAGTATAAAAAAACTACTACGGGAAAAAAACGAAAACGGTCCGGGAAGAGACGGGGAAAACGTATAAAATCACGAGAAAAGCAACGATATATTTATTAAGTTATTGATGTGTATGCTTGTTTGTGTTTCGATGACATATCGCTGCAATATGGCTGCCGTTAGTCTTAGCATTATTGTGTATACAGGATGTTCAATTTGGGAGAAATACTTTAGATTATTGTAGATTTAGTTTTTCGTTATCTATGCTGGTTAGGGAGAATAGAAAAAAACTTAGAACCAGCTGCTTCTTTTCCGCACATCGTATAAGAAGATCGAGGTAATGGGTGGAAATGCGAATCATTTTAAAGGCGATGCGGCTAGCAATCCATCACTATTTTGTTTTTATACCTATCTTCACAAAAACAGATTTTTCTCTCAGACTCAGAAATAAATGTTGTTCACAAACAGATAAAAACAATAGTTAGATGATAATCCAAGGGACAAAACCTGTACCCAACGATCACATCAATTAATGTATGTTCAGATTATGTGCAACGCACAATATATTTTTTTATAGATTATGAGTTAAGTATTATGAAGTATTTTATATTTCGTTATTATTTTATAGCAGCGACCCAAGACTTACCTTGGGTCGCTGAGCCAAGATAGTAGCGCAAGAATTATAAGATTGAAAGTTTCACCCGTGATAAAAGAGGTGAATAAGGAAGGTACTTGTAGGTAATAGAGAAAGGGTGACGGCGTCTTTTCTGCAAAAATACATCAATACAAACATGTCGATAATTATGGGCTAATACTAATAAAGAAAAAAGAAAAAAGTTCGAATACATAAAAGGAACACTCTGTACCTGCTGGAATTATAACAAATGACGTATAGTCAATGATGTATGTTCAGATTATGTGGCATCAATCTGCGAGGATTGCCGTACAGTAGGGTGTGCACACTGCCGAATTTGCGGGAAAATGATTTTACTTTGTGTACGAGTCAGTGCAAAAAAGTCCCGAATCTAGAAGAATTGTAAACATTATTTTTTTAAGTTAAAGTGATCCGAGATCGAGAATTTGGAAAACTTATGATGAGAAATACTATATTTCATATATTGATTTTTATTGCATTACAATGCTTGGAAAAATACATAATTATAAGTATTTTTTTCAAAGTTAAAAAGAAATCTTTATTTAATCTTCTTTTACTATATTTTAATTAAATCTGATACTATATTTTTAATTACGTAACTATCACTTGTTATAAAAAATAATACTTCTTTATTTATTTATTTAGAATTACGATTCGATTCCTTTTGGAGTATATTACATTATAAAAATAATGGATATTAATAAAATCAGATTTTGAATCTGCTCTCAAAAGTTATTCGGCGTCCAGTAACAAATTAAATTGCCATTTATTAATAATATTAAATATAATAAACAACGAACTGCCTTTTGATATTCTTAGTAAATCCAGTGACACTCTCAAAAATAAGGCAAAGCAGAGTCTATAATGACACCTCTAAAGCTTAAATCCATCAAGCTGTTTAGGCTGTGGAGCGTTCCATAGAAATGTACATACATACACTAAAAACATAACCTTCCTTCTGACGCAGTCGGGTAAGTATAAAAAGAAAGCCACTACTGAATAATTTAACGTAATATAGAGAAACATTGTAAACTTGCCCTTAGATAACGAGTACGGGCTCTCGTTTATAAAACCTGACTGATTTTAGAGCCCATTTACACGGATGAAACGCTTCGAATAAGTAAATTCTCTTTCGCCAACCATACTCCGAAAGTTTAGACAACTTTCAACTTTATTTTCATAGAAATAAGGACGAAAATAAGGGTTGCTGAGATGGTAACATATTTCTAGGATGGGGTAGGAACGTAGGAGCAAATTGTGATGAGGCAACTTTTTTATGTACTGTTTTATTTTTTAAATTTGTTGCGTTAGCTGATTACGGGTAAAGAACATAAGTGATACAGTTTTCTATAAATATATAGCACAACTTTAACAAAGCCATAAGACATCGAGTTTTGGTACTAATAGCATTCACCTCCAATAACCTTTGAAAGGCTGAACCGATTTCCATCAAACATAGTTGAGAAGACAAGACAAGGCTTGTGATTATAAAAAAAAAAACATTGAAATTGGTCTATCCGGTTTAGACAAAATGGGTTTGTTTGCTGCATTGTCTATGGTGATAAAAAATTTGCAGTTTGCTGATCTGAAATCCGTAGCACCATCTATTTGTTTTAGCAAAAGCCCTGTATTTCAAGCTTTAATCCCCAATAACTTTTAAACGGCCGATTTTCATCAAACATAGCTAAAAACAACCGCAAGAGAATTTGTTTTTATGTAAACCACCCCATCGATTCATCTGCTTCTTTCTTATCGTGTGTGTTAGTGACTAACACTAGTGTCAGAGTTTTTAAACCGCCTTAAAGGCCTCTGACATGGTTTTTGGTAACGACCAATGTCACAGACAATGACCGGGACCGACGGCTTAACGTGCCCTCCGAAGCACGGATCATCATACTTATCAGATAATCAGGTGATCAGCCTACAATGTCCTAATCAAACGAGGACAACAACACAAAGTCGTTGCCCCCAACGGGTATCGAACCCGCGACCTCCGGGTGTGAGCCGAAAGTTCTAACCACTACACCACGGAAGCAGTTTCATCCGCTCGAGAGCTACTATGCCGCAGACATAAGTGTAAAACTTATTACACCCTCTCTTTTGTAGGGGGTTAAAAATATTTAACGTCTTATTACCAACCAGCGGAAAAGTTGAACATTTTAAATAAAAAATGGCTCTCTCACAAAAAATCTTGGCTTATTGTATTCTGTATTATGAACTCATTTCTGTTGCTTTATCTCCCCAGCACAGTCAATTATGCAAAAATATTTGCGCACAGATGGCAATTCAAAACGACATTAAAGAATTTGAGAGACAAAATGTTATTCTTCACAGCTCGAGATGCGAAGACATTGTGCGACAAATGTGCTTTTGATATTTTCAATTTTTAGACCAAAACGACAGTGGAATTGCAACTTTGAGTGTTTGACGGAAGGTTGATTGTTATATGTTTAATGTGAAGTAAATAAATCAAACCTATGAACCGTACGTACTCGTAGTTTTGAATCTACGACGCTTTAAATATTTGGGTCATTTATGTTAAAAGTGAATGTGTCAAAACTTTTTGTCTTTATGTCAACATTAAGTACTGGCACAGACTTTATATAGTGCGAGGTTGCAGGCGCCTGCAGCCGCCTGCTCTGCACCCTTCACAAGGAAGCGGGGACGGGGAACGGGGAACACATATTGGGAACCTTAGGAGATTCCGTTCTGTATGTAATACTTGAATGCCTGTGGTTTTCGGCAGAGTAGAATAGGGCCACTCCAAGTCCTCCCGTGGATGTCGTAGAAGGCCACTTAGGACGTTAAACAAAGCTTATAAACATCAGTGAGACCTCTCCAACCCGTCTGGCCAACGTGCAGAGTGTAGGCCAAGTCTTCTATCTGCTCTGGCTAGGTATGGCTCTGGTGGTACGGAGAGGGTCGTGCTCCTGCAGTGTCTCATTCAAGTTTATAAGCTTGTTTAGCTTGTAATTCCTAAGTCGTTATTGTAGCTAAACAACAAAAATATTTAACACTTTGTTCGATGACACAAAAGTTGTTAAATCAACTTCTTTGTCGAGAATGTAACAACGAATTCGGTAACAAACACTCGCGAAGATAAACAGAGAATAAAAATAATATTTCCCGGCGTAAATCAAGTACTTTTTTGGAATAAACTGGCAGCGGGAGCATGACGCAAAAATCCGTTGGATTACACGTTAAAAATGCTACAGAATTGTCATCAATTTTACATTTCACTTGTCCCATTGTCTGTCGGTCTGTTTGTATTATGACCAACTTGCCGGTTTTATATTTTAAATTAAAAGCCACTAAGTCGCTGCTTACTTGATTTCTCTCCTTGATCTTTTAGGATTGCCTTGCACAAAAACCGGGACAATAACTTTTGAGGCTCATTATGAGGGTGCCATCTTTATTTTATAATGATGTTGTGACGCCATTTAGTAGTACCTACCAGATGTGTAGATTACATTTCTGGTACTTCATTATAGTATGTTGGGTGCAGCACAGCATTCGGTATGTAAATTTTATTACTTTAAATGAAAATTTATTTGGCGTGCGGTGGATTTAATAACTTTGAGTTGCTAAAGTAAATTGAAAGTTTCCTTTGGGTATCTTTAGTTGAAAAATGTTCATAAAAGTTTCATTTCAATTTTTAAAATTGAACTGGACTCAGCAATTTAATTTTTGAGCTACTTATTTGTATATTTTTTTGTCGGTATGTTTTTTATATTTAAAAATATATAAATAAGGTAAGTAGCACGTATACTTTACCTTCTGTCACATAAACTAGCATTAACTTCCGGTAGAGTCAAGAAAAGTATTAAAAGTATTAAAAAAAGTATTAAAGTGGTAGAGTAAGAAAACATCGTACTGCTTCACCGATAGTTCGTATAGTAGGTATAAATACAACCGTTTTAAAGAATCAAAAATATTTCGTTTCTGGTATCTCATTTTTCAATCATTCATAATTCATTTATTTCATGTTTTCATGCACATACAATTGTAAAACTTATGCTATGGCTATCTTCTATCTTCAGAATCCACTTGCTAATGGCTTTGATAAGACACATATATAGATATGTATGTATACACGCTGACTGTTCATTGGTTTTGAAAAAAAAATGTCGTATAGTAAATAAATTCCTCTATCCATATACGTAATCCAAATTTCTGTATGTCATAAGATAAAAAAGTTGCGTAAATGATTTTCGATCGAGACCACGTAGTTACGCCGGCCAAAATAGCTGCGTAATACCGATGACCCCGGCCGGCCGGCAGGCGTTGTATGGCGGCGGTACTACTAATTGATCTCACAATTTAACTTTCGAGTTTTAGACAACATTTTTTGTTTCTGAATTTTAATTTTGACTAGGTAATTAGGTCTTACTAAAGTTGCCTATAAAGTGGCCTTCGGCTTCAAAACCAATAAAAAATCACCGTGTATATATAAAAAAATAACTTGAACCTAACTTCGCTTCTGCCCTCACAGTTGTTCTGGGTGGTTCTAAAACATTTACTAGCGAAGTTAGGTTTAACTTCGCTTCTGCCCTCACAGTTGTTTCGGGTGGTCATTAAAAATCACTTGAATCTTTCCTTCTACCACTGCAATTGTCCTGGTTGGTTAGCAGGTGGTAAAAATATCACATGTGTTTCATTTGAAGGATATAAACCCCGGCTACCGGCGCGACCCCTGCCAGGCCTGTGTCACTTCACTACCCGTTTAAGTATCGAAAATATACCTACATTATTACGCACGCGGCGACCTCTCCGGATTAGGAAATTCAGTGACATGAATCGTATGCCCACAGTGACTTATTGTCCTATGTCCCCTGGGTGGGGCAGAGGGCCGCTACAGTACTTTTCCATCTCGTTCTGTCTTTAGCAACGCGCTTTACTTCAGGCCAGGATAGCCCAATTGTCTTCATTTCCGCTGTTACCGACCGTCGCCAGGTCTGCTTTGGCCGACCACGCTTCCTCTTGCCTTGTGGAGTCCATTCTAGGGCCTGCCTTGGAATGTGAGTGGGATCCCTTCTGAGCGTGTGGCCAATCCATGTCCATTTGCGATGCGCTATTTGGTGATCGATCGGTGTTTCGCCACAGAGCTGCCACAGGCGTTCGTTAGAAATCTTATCAGGCCAAAAGATAACTAATATTTGTCGAAGACAGCGATTTATGAAGACTTGGATCTGCTGCGTGATGTCTTTGGTGACCTTCCACGTTTCGCACCCATAAGTATGTATGCCCACAGTAATAAGGATGAAATTGGCTTGCATTGCACTTCTAGGTATCTCAACGAAAAGGTGCCGAGTTCTGACACGAGCTAAATTAAACCATAACGCTAACGACTTTGAGTAGATATTTCTTTGAATTTCTTTACTGAGTAAGACTTCTGTACGTGAGGACTAGTACGTATTCTGTGCAATACCACACAATTATTTCACTAAACTGAATCAAGTAATATAATCATATCACTAAACTAGAGCGGTATTACAATTATAATCCTAGTAAGATAGTAACAGTCCGCTTTCGTATAACTATGTTACGGTACATATATCCTTAGGGACTTATGTCCCTATACCATTTTAAAGCCTTTTTATAATAAGATGGTATATGTCGCAGTAAGATATCTTACTATATCTCAGTTGCCGACGATCTCCAATGGTCGCAAACTATCGCGCGACGGTCGCCAACTTGCACTGGCACATTGTCGCTCGTCTGTAAGCCCTTATTGTTCAATTACACAAACCCACTGGCTTAAATATGAATAGAATTGTAGTATCAAATGCTCAAACCTCCAACCAACATGTGACATCTGAAACCGTCATCTAAAAACCAAAAAACATGAAAGAACATCCTTTTCGCACAAGCGTACCTCGAGGCAAACTAAAATTAAAGACGTATTCCACTAGTCAAAGATCCCATAGGGCCGTAATAAATCAAAGGAGATCTCGACCCAATATAAAAGAGTATATATCAAAGAAAGGGTAAAACAATCTGGTACATTGAGGGGCCATAACTCAGCGACCTTATCGACTTTTTGTTGATGTGAACATGCCTTAACAGTTTTCGAGTAGCGTCTTGCAAATTTGTTATTGGACTTTTTACTTAAATAAGTCAAAGACAAAAATAAAAAATCATTTACACTGCCAGTATTCTGGGCATGTTCCCTCGATGTGAAGCGTTGGAAGATTTTTTTAAGTGAAAACTTCTTTAGCGGCGTTGTGCACTTTTTTTGGAATGGGTAAAAAATCTTAAACTCGCGTCAGGACACCTGGCCTGATCGAAAATTCGTAAGACGGCGCAGGGCGCTTGCGCGAATGTTCGTGTGTGTTTATGTTACAGCGTGCTACGCGCATCCATGGATGGTGACAGCTGATGGCTCGACCGTCTGTGTAGTGGCCATACTGCTGTGTATTTGAAAATGATTTTGATGAAAATGAATTTGGTCATGCTTGTGACATTTGTGACAGACTGTGGTTCAAAAAGATTTGAAATATTTTATACTGATAATTAAAGCAATTCGTGCAAAATTATTCCCTAACCATTCCAAAATATAAAAAATGCACAACGATAATATTCAAGTTTTCACTTCTGCCGGCACTCCCAGAGTGCAACGCTTCGTTTTTTTTCTACATATAATTTAATGTAGGTAAAATTGTTATTTATATGTGACTTTTTAGGCAAATAAACGATTCAGAAGTTTAAAAAAATCATCTTTGGATTATTGTATCTCTTGATATTTGTAATTTTTCTTTCGATTTCATATTAGGTAATTGTTGACGTCAGATCAATCACTTACAGCTAAGTCTTTTGCCGCTTCCTCAGCGCAAGTACAGAAGAAGAGTTTTTTAGTGTAGCTCCCATACAAGTAAAGTGGGAGTTAATTTTTTTTTTGACTTACCCGTCGTGTGACGTATCTAATAGGTCTTTCAAAAATATTTTGCACTTGAGAACATTATTTTTCGATATAGGGTTCGGTTTCTGAAATATTTTGTTGTGTACTTTGGTGTTAAAGTGTTTTTTGTTTTGACCTCTTTTATAAAGAATAAATACGAAAATAGTTGGTCAATTTTGTGTCGGGCTACGCTTAGCGAAGATTTCCCAAGTTACTTGTTACAAAATGGGGTCAAGTTGTGCTAATTAGTCCTCAAGTCGTCGACTTATATATTTCTTTCAAACGTGGACACCAAAGGTCAACATTTGGAAACACTGGAACTCTTATCACAGAATTAATGTAAGTACTATATTAACACTCCCGTTTTCGCCTTGTAGAGGGTGTTGAGCGGGCGGCTGTAGGCGCCTGCAGCCCGCGGGAGAGGTGCGAGGACGGGAGACGAGGACGCATATTACGAGGGATCTTAGGAGTTTTCGATCTGTGTGTAATACTCATATTAATTCCTTGCCTTTGGGTTATAAGACGCTTACGACATCTATAGGAAATCGAATGGTTCTATTCTAGCCTGGATGCATGCTGATAAAAAAATATTGGTTTCCAAAAAGTTTTTCGTATCATTATTTCCAAAAACTGCTCCGGCGTTGTAACCCTTTGATGCTCAACTTTGACGGATAGGCTTTCCGCCCAAAATACCTTTTTGTTTACCACAAAGCATTTTTGTGCGGATTTCACGGTGATTGACATTTATACCTGGGGTTTTGTACTATTTTATAATGCGTCACGTGATTTTTCAGTGCTGAAAGGTTTTGAAGGCAAGTGATGGATGGTGGGAGGGTGAATCGAGTAAGGGCGCGGTCTATTGTGCCGCTGGCAGGGCCTAACAAATGGCCTTTGTAAATAAAGTCATATTATTTTTATTGAAGTTTTGTGGCGGTGAAAAGGTACAAATCAGTGTAATAAATATCATCTCTTTTGTTAGGAGGGTCGAAGCGTTGCCGTGGTAGTAGTTGTCAGTGAAAGGGTTGTATTAGATCGAATTTGTTTTTCTTCGATAGGTTTTGTTTTACAAGGTCTTTTATTGATTTTATCTTAACGCATCCTCAGCTGAGCTGCTTCGGAGGCCACGGGGCTCTCTTTCGCTTTTTTTCTCCATAAATATAATATTAGCCAGCCTTATGGGCACGTTACTATGGGACAGCGATTTGCCAGGGCTTTTTATTAATAAGTTACTAGCTGTTCCCGTGGGTTTCGCTCCCCGTGGGAATTTCGGGATAAAAACTATCTTATGCCCTTCCATGGGTACCAAACTATATCCATATTCAATTTCATCTACCTAAATAGGTTCAGTGATTGAAGCGTGAAGTGGCAACAAACAAACAAATATACAAACTCACTTTCGCATTTATAATATTAGTAAGGATTTAAGTTCAGTTTTAGTTAATTTACTTGTTTATTTTATCAATTTACACGAATAAAATTATTATTTAATTTTATGATAAAAAGGATCTCAATCGCATTGTAAAATAAAGATATAGCAAGAACAGAAACGATTTGGTTATAGTTTTGAATCCCGCCGCCTGCCGAACATTAACCCTCTTTGAGAATGCAGTTGTAACACGAGATATGTGTTCTTATTCCTTTAGTTGCCTTTTAGGACATCTACCTACAGGAAGAGATGGTGTGATGTTAGAGGCCTTATTCTAAGCCGAAAGCCACACGGCCAAGGGCCTTTTCATCTTAAGGTCTTTTTAGTCTCCACTGCAAGAGCACGACCCTCCCTGTACTACTAGAGCCATACTTGGCCAGAGCAGCCAGAGGATTTGGCCTACACTTTCCACGCTGGCCAGACGTATTGGAGAGGTCCTATTGATGTTTATAAGCGTTGTTTAGCTTGTATTGACTCATTAAATGGAAATAATAGAATGATATGCATCTTATTATAACTAACTTATACTTCTGTTGTCACTAAATCACAGTAAGCATTAACTTATATAACCTTTTAGACAAGATAAGGTTAAAAACTTGTCTTTTAGCTCGATAAATCTACTAAACTAGCAGCAAATTCCGAAGAATAAGCTTCTTTAAGCCAGTAAACATATTTAATATGTACCAAAGAATATAAAAATCTACTTGTCATGGTACGTGTAATAAGATTTTACTTTAAAACTCCAACGAAGCATGGGAATGACAGAAAATAAACTTAGCGAAGAGAGTTCATTAGCTCAAATTTAATTCTCAAATAAATATGATAACATTAAAATATTCATGGTTGGCTCACAGTCGCAAATTTTTTGGCCTCTAATTTGGAGACTTGAGAGATTAGAATAATTAAGTGGAATTTTAACATGACATTGTCTTTTGAAGGTTTTACCCTTGGACATTAAAGACAATGTCGTCTAGAATATCAAAGTCTCAAAAACTTGCAACTTATGCAATGTATAATGTTTCATTTCCATTTGGAGGTCATTTTCCTTAAAACTGGCCGTTGCGTATGAGACCTCTCCAACCCGTCTGGCCAGCGAGGAAAGTGTAGGCCAAGTCCTCTGGCTGCTCTGACTAAGTATGGCTTTGGTAGTACAGAGAGAGTCCTGCTCCTGCAGTGGAGACAAAAATACCTGATGATGATGATTATTTTATCCTATGATAATAAAGGTTTATTATCTTATGATAATAAAGGTTTATTATCATAAGATAATAAACCTTTATTATCATAATAGGATAAAATAATCATAATCATATATACATTTGAGCTCGAATAACACCAGTGCAGTGTAACGCACTCATTAAGAGCAAGATCAAGAAAACGAAACACAAGGTACCTACCTATTTAAAATAAAAAAAGGCAACATTAAAACAACAAAAATAATGACCTTCTTAAACTTGGCCCTTCATGAAATAATAAACATGAGGATGAAACTCCGGCAGAAGTCCCGAATGAAATATCTCTTCATTATGAAGTCAAGCACCTCAGTTTGTCTTCCAACAATGGCCCCGATTTGAATTTGAATGCAAGCTTTAACTTAATTATAGTCGCTAAACACTTCCAAATTGAAGTTATATCAAATCATTTAGAGAAACACATTCATAAGTAATTAGAAAGGGTATAAAACTGAAGAAAATAGAGTCGGGGTCAATTAATATCGATATAATATCTTAATCTTAAAAGTACCCGTAACCGAAGGGCATGTATGAAGAGATTGATGAGTTTAGATGAAGCAAAAGAGGTTTGTCAGGATCGTAGCAAGTGGAGGTCCATAGTCTCTGCCTACCCCTGCGGGAAACAGGCGTGATATTATGTATGTATAATATCTTAATATGACTTTGGTAAATTAAGGTCGAGGGCTATTAGGGTGTAGAGTGGGTTAAAAAAATTTTTTATTTACTGACTTCCAAAAAAGAAGGAAGGGTTCTCAATTTATCGTGATTTTTTTACATATGTATGTTCATCAATTATTCAAAGACGCCTGGCCGATTTCAAAAATGTTGTCCGAAAGGGTACACTTGCGAGGTGGTCCCATAGAAATTTTATCAAAATTATGTAGCGTGAAGTCGGTTTTTAATTTTGAAAAATTATTTAGTCCGTCAACTAGATTATCCAAAAATAATGAACAAATATTTTTTCGTTTAGCAAAGTAGGTAGTTAACATTCACAAAGATACAGCGCATCAAAGTTTTTTTAATTGAAACTGCCGGTCCTTGTCCAGAAGAAAATGCTTTATAAGTGACATAGGGTGCCGATTAGTGGACAAAGGTTTTGACCTCGCTCCGGAAGGTATCTGGTTCAAAGACTCCGTTAAGACCTCCGATGACAAGTCTCATGACACTTTTTTCTAAACGTCAAAACAAAAATTTGACGTAAAGCTTTTTTTAAGTCAAATAGCTTTTGATATCACATAAATCTAAAATCACGTTGAAAATGGAAATGATTAATGATAAGTGACACCATTTTGTGACGTTTATTTTATGAATTGTACTTCTTCTTCTTCTTATCGTGTGTATTAGGTACTAACACTAGTGTCAGAGTTTTTAAACCGCCTTAAAGGCCTCTGACATGGTTTTTAGGTAACGACCAATGTCAAAGACAGTGACCGGGACCGACGGCTTAACGTGCCCTCCGAAGCACGGATCATCTTACTTATCAAACAATTAGGTGATCAGCCTACAATGTCCTAACCAAACTAGGACAACAACACAAAGTCGTTGCCCCCACTGGGAATCGAACCCGCGACCTCCGGGTATGAGCCGAACGCTCTAACCACTTCACCACGAAGGCAGTATGAATCGTACTGAATAATTTCTTTTTGAACCAGTCATCTACCTAATTGCCATAGCATGATGGGCACCTTTGAATCAGGTTATCTAAGGCGGGATGTTCGATTCTTTATAGTTTAGACATGATTTATAGATTAGTGTAATATATTATCTGTAATTTAGTTTAATTAACCATTATTAATTTTTTTAAAGTTTTTTAAAATTATAATTAAATTAAAAACAAACATCAGTGTAAGTACGAACTTCTATACCCTTTTTGTGAGTAACTGTCCTATGTTCTTATTCGGCCGCCAGTTGACTGAAAGAGATTCCATTAGCTGTTGTCAATTTATTCTATTCTTATTGTATGTAATTGTGTTTTTTCATAGTACAATAAAGTTATTACAAGCAAACAAACATCAGTCTATAATTTTATCCCGAACTGAACCAGTTTTATTTGAAGTCGGATAAAACCGCAACAAACAAAGTCTACCTACTGTGGGGCGTGTTAAGAGAATTAATTTGGTCAATCTCCCCCGAGTCTTGTCCGTTTAAAATAATAAAGTATTTCAGGGTCTATCCCAGGGGTCTAATCTTACGTATGGTGTTTGTTTTTCGGGGTGTAATAAGTGGCCAATACTGGTGTTAGATTCAAGCTTTCATGCAATGATAACATCCAGGATCAACGTGCCTTCCGAAGCACGGAGGAGCTGTTAATATTTTGGGTCACTTGTGGTCACCCATACAAGTGCGGATCTCGCCCGGGGTTGCTTAACTTTGGTAAGCACTAAAGGGCCAACGAGCTCTTCAGTCACTATGGTGATACTACTGTTATTAGTATTACGGGACTTACCGCGATTAATATCGTTTTTTGCCAGATATTTCGACGGCCCTTCTGCCATCATGGTCGCTGGCCGACTGAGGAACTGCGATGGATGTCCGGCTGTCAAGGGTAACCATATCGGTCTACCCTCTTTCTTCGTCGTTTGTTGCATAAGTCCTTACACACAACACTGACGGTGTCCGTTCGGGAATTGTTTTTAGTTATTCGCACACTCTTTTTACAAAGCTCAATTACTGGATTCCACGTGCCCGACAACTTGAAGCCATCTTCTCGATTAATCGCGGTAAGTCCCGTAATACTAATAACAGTAATTGTGACCGTGAAACTCTAAAATCATATATGGTGATACTAGCTTTCCCCTGTGACTTCGTGAGCGATGGTACCAAGAGAATTTTTATAAACTTTCTTACATACTGACAGGATAAATTGACGTAAGTTAATTCAGTGTATGTTTCAACTACATAGCCATTTTGTAGAAATCAATCATTTACGGTTTTGAACGACCACTACCTACATACTTTCAACGAAAGATAACATTGTGAAAAAACCTGTACACTTGTACAGTAACCCGTTAGTTAGTAAAATGGAAAAGCCAAATGCAAATCAATCCATTATCTTTGCACACAATAACAATCTAATTAAATACATTTACCTTTAACACATTTAATACTTGCCAAGGAAGTATTTAATAACAAAGAACAAAACAGTATTAATATTACAATCGAACAAAAATTAAATAAAAAATCTAAATTAAAATCTATATGTAACTAGCTGTGGCCCGCGGTGTTACCCGCGCCTAAAGTAGCCTATATAGGCTACTTTAGGCGCGGGTAACACCGCGCGCAGCGCACGCGTCCAGGGTGTCAGCTTCCTTCTGTTTTATCAATTAGCAGTCCTAATAGTTTATAATTCGTCCAAATTCCTATATTGGTCCAGCCGTTTGCGCGTAAAAGAGTAACAAACATCCATCCGTAGGATTTAAACTATTTCGTCCGTAGAATATAAATTATTTTTTAGATTTTAACTTAATTTACTTTACCTTGAGAATAGAATAAGAAAGTTCTTCTCTTGAACCGTGGAGAAGTTCCCCACTCATCACTTCTTCTTCTTATCGTGTGTGTTAGTGACTAACAGTAGTGTCAGAGTTTTTAAACCGCCTTAAAGGCCTCTGACATGGTTTTTAGGTAACGACCAATGTCAAAGACAGTGACCGGGACCGACGGCTTAACGTGCCCTCCTATGCACGGATCATCTTACTTATCAGACAATCAGGTGATCACTTCCAATAAATGTCTAACTCATGCGACCATCGATATCCAAAATGCATCGATAACAATCATGTCACGTCTTCAGTTAGACTAAGTTCACGCGGGTCACGGGATGCGTTGTGGTATTCAAAGTTTTAGGAAAGATTTCACACGTGGCGAGCGACATTGTTTAGAGAAATATATACTTTTCGCCGTGTCGTATCCGGCAGAGTAGAATAGAACCACTATAAGTCTTTCCGTAGATGTCGTAGAATGCGACTTAGGAAATACAAACTAAACAAAGCATATAAACATCAATGAGACCTCTCCAACACACCAGCGTGGAGAGTATAGGCCAAATCCTCTAGCTGCTCTGGCCAAGGATAGCTCTACTAGTACAAAGAGGGTCGTGCTCCTGCAGTGGAGACTAAAAGACCTGATGATGATGGTCATATATACCCTGTATAATAAAAATCCCGAACATAAAACGTCTTGGTTACGTATTCAGGTGTGCTGTGTCAGAGCGCTGCTCCATTATCCGAATTTTTATTATTTAGTAGAAAATAAAAATAATTTTACGACCGACCGATGTCAACCACGATTTCAACATTTTTTGGAAAGAAGTTGTAGGATAAGAAATATTTGTGTTTTTACCCGCTTAAGACCACAAAGTATTTTCGGTCGCACACTACACAATTTTAACACTTGTAATGTATTTGTACGCTCTGTGGCAACATGAAAAGTTTTTTAGCAGAGTGATCGAGCTTCTCAGGTTTTGGCTCTTATATGTGCCCCACCAGTCTAATCATGAGTTATGGAGACCTCGCTACCTGGATAACGTGCAGACTGCAGCATTATTTGACTATCTTATCATAGTTGAATCTGCTGATTTGTATTCACTTGTCTATAATTAAGATACTGCCGTTTCTGCTCCACCAATCTGACCATAAGTTACGGAGAACTCGCTACGTGGATAACGTGCAGACTGCAGCATTATCGGACTATCTTATCGGAGTTAGATCTGCTGATTTGAATTTACTTGTCTATAATTAAGATACTGTCGTTTGTGCTAGCCCAATCTGATAATAAGTTACAGAGACCTCGCTACGTGGATAACGTGCAGACTGCAGCATTATCGGTCTATCTTATCGGAGTTAGATCGGCTGATTTGAATTCACTTGTCTATAATTAAGATACTGCCGTTTCCGCTCGACCAATCTGATCATAAGTTACGGAGACCTCGCTACCTGGATAACGTGCAGAGTGCAGCAGTATCGAACTGTCTTATCGAAGTTAAATCTGCTGATTACTGAGGCCGGCGTCAGCTCCCCACGCAAAACGGGACCGGCAAATTCGGGCCTAATTGCCGAAAATTTGTCCTCGAAGGAAGTAAAAAGTAGATCTTCTGATTTGAATTCACTTGATAGTTAAGATACTGCCGTTTCTACTCGACCAATCTGATCATAAGTTACGGAGACCTCGCTACGTGGATAACGTGCAGACTGCAGCATTATCGGACTATCTTATCGGAGTTAGATCTGCTGATTTGAATTCACTTGTCTATAGTTAATAAGGTACCACGCTGAATAGAGAACGTGCTAGTCGGTTGCAATTTGCTGTTGATAAGGGGATGAAGGGATGAATTTCAAACGTGACATTGCTTAGAGCCAGTAGTGGCCTGTGTCACTCCCCGTTTAGGTATATTTTATACCTACACTATTACTATGCGCGCGGCGACCACCCCGAAGTGGTAAAGTTTAACCAGGGTAATAAAAATAAAATTAGCTTACAATTATGGACTTCTAGGTATCTAAACGAACAGGTGCTGAGTCCTGACGCGAGCTAAACAAAACCATATCGTATTGTAATCCATCTACATTGAGTAGATATTTTTTTTAATTCCTTTGCTGAGTAAAACTTCTGTACGTAAGCAATAGTACTTATTCTGTGCCTTGTACCAGTTTGTATACAAGACGTATTTCAATTGTAAATTGTTTTTTTTTTAAACAAGAAACCGGCTTTTGCACCAGTGACAGTCTCAGTAAAGCTACTTAACCGTCAAAAACATAAATGTGAAAATGGAAGCCGATTTAAATATAATGACAGCACCCCCCTTCGGTATGAAATAAGAACATGTACTATGTGAATTACACCAAAAGTATTCATTTAATTCCACAGTTAATTCCCAAGGTCACAAATTGCCTGATAAACTGAAACTTTATGTCAATGCAAAAAGGTTAAGGTTAGTTTGTCTCGATTAGACCCATGGGGACGGCATGACCATAATTATCGAACCACAGGCTATACTAAATCACTATATTATAATGATAATAATACCTATATCAGTCAAAATACAAAAAAAAACATCGACATTCCCATACAAATTACCCAGGTGACTGCACACTTTATTATGGAAATGCCAATTTTTTTTAGTTTTTGACTGTTAAGTTAATTTCATTATACTGTAATAGTGGTCTAATTATAGCTCTTGGTTCGATTTATTACGGTTTCCCTTCCACGTTGTATAAAATATGTTGAAATCAAGTAAACTTTGTAAATGACTTTGACTAAGTACACTGTGCTACTTAACCCTCACAATAGCAGATGTGTCCCAGCTAACCGCTTAAATGCATTATTCTGCATTTAAGTGTTATTTCATGCAGCATATTCTTATCTTAATGGCTACATATAAATTAGGGCATACATTATGACGTCACCTCCTACGGCTTTTTGTTGGGGCCGCAGGGTTCATTAGAGAATCTTAATTTAATGATGATGTTTAGCTGTGTGGATAAGACAAGAGCCTTGAGAAAGGATAGGCGGAAATAGAAAAGACTTACATGCTGTCCCGACCTCACGTAAAGTGGGATAAGGTGAGGAGAAAAAGTTTTGTTGGGTGCACCGTCGAGTGTTGTCTATGTATTTAAAAAAAATATTGTTATAAGTGAATTAAAAACGACAGATGTCAAATATCAAAACATTCGATTTATATATTTACCTATATGTGGTAGGATTCATCAATATTATCTCTCTCGTATAGAGGTATAGAGACACAAAAACAATTAGAGTCTATGTTAGCTGTTGCTTACGGCGTGGTTGATGGTTTTTTGATTCATTCGTCTTTTAAATCTCCACTGTAGGAGCACAGCCCTCTCTATACTACCAGAGCCATACTTGGTCAGAGCAGCAAGAGACATTAGTTAGCAGGGTAAGCGAGGTCTCATGATGTTTTTAAACTTTGCTGTTTTATTTCCTAAGTCGCCTTCTACGACATCCACGGGCAGTATTAGAGTGGTCCTAAATTCTGCTCTGCCGGAAGACACACGGTTTATTGATAATCCCATGGAAACCTCACATTTCATCACTTGGCCTTCGCTTTGGCATTTGATTTGAAATAAGGATTACTAGAAGGGAGGCCTTTGCCTAGCAGTAGGACAGTATAGGCTAATAACAAACAATATTTTGCATAAAGTACAATACAATCATACAATACAAAAACATGATTGCAACAAAAGACAAAACAATTTCTGAATATTTATAACTAAAATAGGGACAATTATATGAAGAGATAATAAAAACTTAATAATTGACCGAGCGAGCGAAGCGAGCGAGGTCTCTAAATCGAGTTGGGGGCGAAAACACATTGTATGTATGTATGTATGTATGTATATATGTATGTATGTATGTATGTATGTATGTATGTTTGTACCGCGATAACAGCCGAACCGATGGTTTGATTTTGATGAAATTTGGTAGGCACGTAGGAAATATCAATAGAATTTTCAAGTTCGTTGGGCATCAAAATCGGTTCAGTAGTTTTTGAAATATTAATAAAAATGTCCGCGATTATGTAGCAAAACGAAACCATAGCGCGTTCTAACTTTGGATAACGCCATCTAGGGGTTATTTAGGAAACTGAATAGCGAAAAATAATCGCGAGGTCTAAGTTTGCGGCGAACTACTAGGTAGTTTACTAAATTTAGTAATTTTGTTGAGCGAACTTGGTTCAATCAATATCGCTGCTTGTCTGTGCTTCTGTTGTAGTATTAGTAATAATGTCACAAACTAACAAGAAATCAGCGGCAACCAAAGCCCGCAAATTATTTTTACGTAGAGAGTCGCAACTAAGGGCTTCCAGTAGGTACTTCTCGTGCCAATAAGAGCTTTTTCAGCAAGAAACTTCGCCCGAACGCTCCAAACGGTTGTGTTCACAGCGTGAGTACGCAAGGGAAGTACGAAATCAGGAACTATAACCTGAACGCTAAAGCGCTAGCGTTCAATGCGTGAGCACGCTGTAGAGTTTCGAGGGCAAGAATCCTTACCAGAACACGGTTCCCATCCCACGCATGACCCGGTCGTGGAAGACTGGTCAAGTGTCATGCTCACGAACGCAATTTCCACTGTCGCTTGCCTGGGCCATAAATGTGCACAAATCGCAAGGACTCACTTTGAATAAAGTAGTCGTAGACGTTGGTGTCTGACCAAAGATGTCTCGAACATCAGCTTAAAAACAACAAGGCGCCGGGCGAGGATGGAATCACAGCAGAGCTTCTGTAAGCAGCGGGACGCTGCTACTGAAAGTCCTTCAGAAGCTCTTTAATTCCATTCAGCTCGAGGGCGTAACGCCAGAAGCGTGGAACAGGGGCATTGTGGTCCTGTAAAAGGAGATAACACTCTATCAAAGAACTATAGGCCTATCACGTATCTTAGTCATGTATATAAGTTGTTTTCGAGGGTCATCACGGATCGTCCCGTAAACAGGTTTGATGCCTTCCAGCCTCCCGAACAAGCCGGTTTCCGTAAGGGCTTTAGCACCGTGGACCACATTCATACGCTGCGGTAGGTTATAGAGAAGACGAGGGAGTATAACCGGTCGTTATGCTTGGGGATAGTGGACTATGAAAAAGCTTTCGATTCGATCGAAACATGAGCCGTGCTTCAGTCTCCAGCGATGCCGTATTGAATATCGGTATATCGAGATGTTGAAGTGCTTATACAGTAACGCCACTATGTCAGTCCGAGTACAGGAGCAGTGGACGATGGCAATTCCACTGCATAGAGGTGTAAACCAGACTTTATATCTTCGAAACTGTTCACCGTTGCACTGGAAGATCAAGCTTCTGGAATGGGAAAGATTTGGCATTACCATCAATGGCGATTATATCACTCACCTTCGATTTGCCGATGATATCGTTGTCATGGCGGAATCGATGGAAGACTTAAGTATGTATGTACTATGCTCGCAGACCTAAACCGAGTTTCCCAACAGGTGAGCCTTAAAATGACCGATCTAGAGCGGCTTGCATCCAGCGCCTTCCAGCTATTCTAGAACGGTCATTTTGGAAATCTTTGGGAGAGGCCTATGTTCAGCAGTGGACGTTATGCGGCTGAAATGATGATGATGATGATGATGATAAGCCTTAAAATGAACATGGACAAAACGAAAGTAATGTCGAATGTCTATGTTGCGCGCCTACCTGTTTGTGTTGGGAGCTCCACCCTCGAAGTTGTAGACCTGGGTCAATTGATCCAGGCAGGAAGCTTCAGCTTCTAGGAAGAGGTTTTTCGACAAATCCGACTCGGCTGGGCAGCGTTCGGGAAGCTACGCAGTGTCTTCTCGTCTATAATACCTCAGTTTTTTAAGACTAAAGTTTACAAACAATGTGTGTTATCAGTGATGACTTATGGATCTGAAACGTGGTCCCTTACTTATGAGTCTCATAAGAAGGCTAAAGGTGCAACGCGCTATGGAAAGGGCTAAGCTCGGTTTTTCTGTACGTGATCAAATCAGAAATGAGGAAATTCATAGGAAAACTAAAGTTACTGACAGCCCAGCAGATTAGCTCGTTGAAATAGCAGTGGGCGGACACATAGCGCTACGAACCGATGGCCGACAGGGCAAGTTAGTGGCTGGATGTACATACGTTGCTCTTTGAAGATTCAAATGTCTTAGGGATATTAAATTTGATCCAGGTTTTTTTAAGAATTTGAAAAAAATTATAAAATGAAACTTTTGCAGCTCAGAATAAACGAAGAAAGAAGGTTGGAAAATCTGTTTCCTGCAACGGTATCGAATCGGTAGTGAATAATGTATCACAGTTTTATTAAATCACAGTTTCATTTGACATTAAAATTGGTTCAGTTTTGGAATAATATCGCGAGGTCTAAGTTCGCGGCGAACCACTAGTTATACTAACTTGAGGATAAACATAGTTTGTATCATTGTAAGTAGTTAAAAAGATTTAAACGTTACAGGCAGCTTTAAAAGTTTGTTTCGCGAAAATCCTCCGAAAACGTTATTGCACAAATTACGTTATTTCGCCAAAGTTAGCACGTTAGGACGCTTCTGCGAAAATATGCAAAATATATGGCACGTACTAAATCAGTTTTACAATAAAAAAAACTTGGCTACATCCCGGAATGAAGTTTTCGTGGCGAGTGAGGGATTTTTCAGAAATTTGTAGCGTCAACATAGACAGTGGGTAAATTATGTCAAATGTACATACGAATGTTGAAAAGTAACAAATTTTTTTTTATAACATGAAAATGTTAAAATCATATTATATATCAAGTGATGATGTACGAAAACTTATCAACTTTTCATACTGACGCACTATAAACTGATTACATTTTTCAACTATTTCTGTTTTTTTTCTAGCCTAGCCCTACAGTAAGATCGAAACTAGTTTTATGGGGTACTAAGTAAAAAATACTATATTTTATAACAAATGCTTACTTATAATAGATAAACATCCAAGACCCATGTCAAAGATCATTTTCCAACTTGACCTGACCGGAGATCGAACCCGGGACCTCCGGTGTCACAACGTGGCATGATGACCACTAGACTTCCGAAGTCATCGATTATTAGTGTTATGAACTAAAATACTGCGCACTTAGTATCAATCCTTTGATTTATACCTCTCTTCAAACTTTTAATTAAAAAAAATGGTGAACAGCATAATCTTGCTTTATTTGATAGTCTTTGTAATAAAAAGTGACGTATTTGTTAAAGCTCTAAATCTAATATTGTATAAAAGATCACGCGTTTAAAGAAGTTGTATAGTTTATTGATTTTAAAGACTCGTACAATTTTACGCGTAGGTAAAAAAAAATTAATAAATAATTAAATAAAACCAAATAACTATCAGACTTTGCAGAGGTTCACACTCATAAATTACTAACTCATATTATAAATAGAACTAGAGGCAGCGCGCTGCTTCGCCCGCGTTAACCACGCGAGTGAAGTCGCGGGCGTGATGCAATATAGCCTAAAGCCTTCCTCGATAAACGACCTATCTAAGACCGAAAGAATTTATCAAATCAGACCAGTGGTTTCTGAGATTAGCGCGTTCAAACAAACAAACAAACTCTTCAGCTTTATATATAAGTATGGATTTGTTAAACGTGATCCTTCGACAGGTTCTATCAAGTACCTATTTTGTTTTTCGGCGTATATATTAAAATACATTAACATGAGTTTTATCTTGTGATTTTATTGCGGACCGTACTTCTCAAGTTAACGCGGAGTATCACTTCCGTATGTTACTGTTAAACCAGACGAATTATACATGAAAATATGCAACATTTTTTTTGCACTGCATTATGCAGCATTCTTTATTAAAATACAATTTTCTTTATAAACATTGCAGGCATTTTTCAAAATTTCACTTAAATATTTATTTTATTCTGTTTTTAGTATTTGTTGTTATAGCTTTAAAAGAAATACCTAATCTGTGATTTTCAACCGGATAGCTACCACAATTTATGAGGCCCGGTGACAGACAGATAGACGGACAGTAATCAGCATCATCATCATCAGGTCTTTCTGTCTCCACTGTAGGAGCACGACCCTCTCTGGACTACTAGAGCCATACTTGGCTTGAGTAGCGAGAGGACTTGACCTACACTCTCCTTGCTGGCCAGACGGGTTGGAGAGGTCTCATTTATGTTTAAACGCTTTGTTTAGCTTGTAAGTAGTCACAGTAATAGGGTCCGATTTTTACTCTTTGGGTACGGAACCCTAAAAATATCTGATTTAACTAGTTGGAAACTAGAGGATTATGTTGTGAATTTTTTATAAGATGCTTTGGCAAGAAAATTAAGCTTTGTCTAAATATAGCATCGCTTTGTCTAACACATGGGTCGGATTTAGAAAGCCCGGTAAATTCACAAGCGGCAGATTTGCTTTAATATTTCATTTGGAGTGTGGACAGATTGTACCCCATAAACCAGACATTAATGTTATGTGAATATCATTAGCATACCCGGCCTGTGTTTACATTTCGCGAGTATCTGGCATTAGGCAGTTTAGTTCAAATTGAAGCTAATGATTATTTTGGGAGGTAAATATACGGCGATAAACTTAAGGAAATCCAAAATAAGCTGTACTAAATTAGGATTCATAGAATTGACGAAGGTATATTGAGCAAAAAGTTTGTGCACTACCCTAAATGAGGAATACGAGAAATTAGGGGACCTTATGTAAATATCATTAGCATACCCGGCCTGTATTTACACTTCGGGAGTATTTGGCATTACGTGGTTTAGTTCAAATTGAAGCTAATGATTATTTTGGGAGGTAAATATACGGCCATAAAAACTTGGGGAATTCAAAAATAGGCTATAATAAATTAGGATAAAAAAATGGACGAAAGTATTTTGAGCACTAATCTAAATTAGGAATACGAAAAATTAGGGGACCCTATGTAAATATCATTAGCATACCCGGCCTGTATTTACACTTCGGTAGTATCTTCTATTATGCGGTTGAGTTCGAATTGAACCTAATGATTATTTCGGGAGGTAAACATACGGCGATAAACTTAGGGAAATCGAAAATGTATATAGTAAGGTTATATTAAATTAGGATTATTAATTTTTTTGCGCAAAAAGTTTGTGCACCAACCTAAATTAGGAATACGAAAAATTAGGGCATCCATTATAGACCCTATGTAAATATCATTAGCATACCCGGCCTGTCCCGACTTCGGGAGTATTAGGCATTATGCGGTTTAGTTCAAACTCACTGAGTGTCAATGTATGAGTGCTTATCCTCGTATTCATAAAAAATAACTTACGTTTGCTGAATCATTTTAGTAAAAATATGTTTTGACTCGTATTTCTTATTTCAATAGGTATTTGAAATTGTAATTTTTAATATTTGAAATTGTAATTTTTAATATTTAAAATTGTCATTTTTCAATATTTTGAATTGTAATTTTTCAATATTTGAAATTGCCATTTATCAATATATAGTTAGGTATGGCATTCATTACAGTATATGCTCCGTTGTAAAAGACAGTAAAAAGAATATGTAATGATTTGTGAGCAATTGCTATTTAAATATAGAGCTTTACGAGTAGACCTGCATAAGCAGCATGGCACTAGCGATAGCGTTCATCGAGCGCTATTACTTGTAGCTATACCTATTGATTTGTGTAGAAATGCTGAAATAGAACTGTAAGTCACACATTGTAAACTTTTATTGACAGCATATTTACGATGCCATGCTGTGGGCGCTTGACTACTCATAGTTCGTCCGCTGAAAGTCGGCGCGAAAAAAACGCCGTGTCATTGAAAGAGAATGCCTACTTTGTTAGCGATATGCAAACTGTCCTTCAGTTCCCAAGTTCATTTATTCTGAGACCTCTAGCAAATACTCGTACCAATAGTTCCCAACTTAAAATAAATGAATCCTGGAACAATTGAAAATAAAATGGTGCTTAAAACCAGTCTAGTTTCAAACTCCAAACGAAACGTGAACTGTACCTCGTAAGAAGATATCGTAAAGTTTGCTTGCGAATAAAAATAAATTGTAAAAATGTCTGACTGGAGAAATTTTATCGATGCTTGTGTTTTATTATTGAAATTCTGATTGAAACTATTTTTGGTCTCAAAAGTAGCCAAAAACGAAATGCTGTGTAATTTTTGGAACGAATTTCTAAACTGTTCTGATCTGACACCAGTATTGGCCACTTACATACACAAAAAAAAACTTACCTTATGTATTCTTATCATATCAGCCACAGGAAGTCCACAGCTGGGCATAGGTCTCCCCGAATGATTTCCAAAACGACCGATCGGAAGCAGCCTGCATCCAGCGCCTTGATACCCTTATAATTTACTAATAGTTCATCTCCAACTAAGATTCCATCGATTTCAATACTTGAGGTTACGGTTTTCTTAAAGAGACAAAAGAATCTAGAGTTGGTCTGCATCGAACCTCAATACTTCCAAACAGCGATGCGTCTTGTTTACTGAGTTTTGGATTAAGAAAAAAGTTAAGCCGCATTTTTTTCTTACTTTTTTGGGTTGCCAAATGGTTAATATTAATGTCTTATCTACACAAACATAAATAAAAGGGGGATTGCAGATAGATATAACCTATAATAGGCCACTCTTCTTGTCAATCATATCACCGCTGCGAAATAAATTGTAGGTATTCTACTGTTTTGAATAGAACCAAATAAAATATTTAAAGGTTCTGTCCAGCAGTGGACTTCTTGTGATGATGATGCTTTAAGTTTCATGTCTAACGTGAACAAAGATCGTGCCAAGAAAAAGCCTGAAAGCAGATCCAAGCTCCAAATTAAGACAAAAAAAGAACCGGCAACGCCCTGAGATAAGAGAGAAAGAGGAAATATATATAGAGAGAGATTAGGAGAGAAAGAGACAGAGAGAGAGAGAGATACAGGAGCCTTTTGAGCAACTAATGAAATACCTTCCTCTGCTGGACATATAATGCGTCTTAGCTTTTTTCCTTAGTCAGAGACCGAGTTTAAACTTTTTCAGCTCCACTGGTTGGTTATTGAGTTATCGGACAAACTTGGTCGGTAGCGTGGTTCTTGTATCTCTTTTCGTATCTAGAAATCAATGTGTTTTGTCTCTTTTAGTAACTTTGGTCAGAAAACTGTATTTTGCTGAAATGCGGATGCTGAGGTGGACGAGTGGAGTCACTAGAAAAGATTATAAGAAATAAATACGAGAGGGTGGTGCCAAAGTAGCGCCAAGAACCTTAAAGTTAAAAAGTAATCGATTATGATGGTATATTCACGTTGCGAGAAGAGAATTTGAACAGAAATTGAAGGCCAAAGAAAAGGTGGCTGGAGTGCATAAATTATGATATGGACAGCAAAGGTGTAATGAAAAATAATGATAAACAAATGGATGCGACTAACATTCTGCGCTGACCTCAATTATTAGATAAGGGAACTTAAATGTGAAGTAGGTTAAGAGGTCGTTACCCTATACCAAACTACACTTTTCCATACAAACGTAGGCTTCGTTTTATTTTAGAACGACATGCCCGATTTCGGCAAAATTTTGTGATTTCATAGATATTGCAATTATCTACGGTTATAATTGGTTTTCGACTGTAAAAATATGAACTTGAAATAGAATATAGTGTGTTATATCATTTTTGACCATAGATAGATAACTCTTTATTGTACACCAAAAGAATAACAAAAAATAACAAAGAAATAAATTTTACATTAAATGAGTACAATGGGCGGTCTTATCGCTTAAAGCGATCTCTTCCAGACAACCAGTGGATGGAGAGGAATGTGAGAAAGATAAAGACGGTGGTGAAACTAAGCAAGAAGGAAAATAATATCAAAACTAATTAAACATAACGCATATTTAACATAAACATATTGTACACATCTACAAACTTCAATAATACTTATAATAAATAAAATATACATAAGTTATATTTACTTATATAAAAATAGACAATATACATACATATATAATATATTATACATATACATATACAATACATATTATTAATAGCAAATAAACTTACTGATAACTTTAAAAGTACTTAAAAATAATTATAATCATTAAATATACATACATATGATAATTATGTACTTATTAATAGGTAGTAGTCTACTACCATTTTCTTAAAGACAAGGAGAGACTGTGCACGCCGTATTAAAACTGGCAATTCATTCCACAGGCGCACTGCTTGGACTGTAAAAGACTTATCATAAAAGTTGGTCCGATGCATAGGCATGTCGAAAGCCAGATTTTCTGATGACCTTAAATTATGCCTATTTTTGGAATGTTGAAATTCAAAACCATCAGTATGGAAAACTTCTACATCCTTATATTTTCTTTCCAGTTTATAATTTTAGTGTCGGAAACCAATCAGTACCCTAGATAATTGCAATTTCTTTAAAATTACAATTTTTTTACCGAAATCTGACATGTGGTTTCAAAATAAAACGTAGACTACGTTTGTATGGAAAAGTCTAGGGTAAGGGGATTCTTAAGAACTTAGCGGAAGAAAGAGAGTCATGGAAAGCACTCCAGGACAAAAGTCCAGCTCTTAAATATAAGAAGAAGAAAGCACAAAAGTTTCCTTGCCGTGGTATGGTGAAATTAACTTGTAAAAACATTCATTTAAAATTTCGTTTTAAAAAAAGTATTATATTAAAAAGCTATATTTTTCAAAATGCTCTTTGTTTGTTTGGTTTCCTAGAATTCGTTAGCTGCTGTATTTCATAGTTTGTTTCCAATTACGACAAATATAAATAGAGGAATGGGTTGCATTTTGCTTTGTGAATGATTTACTCTTTATTTTGGTAGTAGGTGTGTTAGTCTGTGTTTAAAAAAACACTTAATAAATAAATAGATAAATACAAAACACACTGATCGAGCTTGCCCCAAAAATAAGTTTAAGCTTGTATTTGCCGTGTGGTTTCCGGCAGAGTAGAATAGGACCACTCAAGTCTTCCCGTGGATTTCATAGAAGGCGACTTAGGAAATACAAGCTAAACAAAGCATTTATACATCAAAGGGACCTCTTCAACACGTCTAGCCAGCGAGGAGAGTGTAGGCCAAATCCTCTGGCTGCTCGGGCCAAATATAGCTCTAGTAGTACAGAGTGGGTCGTGCTCCTGTAGTGAAGACTAAAAAGACCTGATGATGGTTGTATTATGGAATACTTACATTGACTTACATATTTAGGATACTAAACACTCATACATAGATAGCATTCAAAACCTATTACAATTTGAAAAAGGTCATTTTACATACTTGCCTGGGCTGGGGATCGAACCCAGAACCTCCGGAGAGTTGTGGACTGGCGTGTTTAACACTTAACGCCACGGAGGTCATCATAATTATTTTTACCTAAATAGGTATACATCGTGGAAGGGACATCCCCGTAATAAATCAAACCACGGTCTACAGAGCACTATAGTATAATGACATTAGATTAACAGTCAAAAAACAAAAAAAAAATCAGCATCAGCATCTTCCATACAAAATTGTGCAGCCGCCCAGGCACTTTTATGGTCGTATTTGCAGTGACGGTATTTATACTTTTCAATTGTGTATTTCCTAAGCAATCTCTTTCGCAGACCCAGGAAAGGAAAGAGAAGAAAACAGTTGGAGTAGGAACATTTGTTACGTTTCATGTTTTTTTTTTGTGCTAAATATATTTTTTAAATTTGTTATGTGTTACATTATATTATGTTTGATAGAATAATAAGAAAAATATGAGTATCACTATTTACAACAATGAAAAACACAATTTCAAAAATATTAAACCTGCTGCCTGTTTATTCATTATCCGCTTTCGTCATCCTATTAGTCCAAAACATTAACATAAAAAAATACCGCGGTATTTTATTTCGTCCAATCGCTTTGTTAAAATTCAAGTCGCGTTTTCCATTGATCAGAAATTTATAGATATAGCAAAAGTGCTCGCAAATCGTAGCAACCAATGTGGGCATTTGGTTTTAGCCGTTACAAAGGATTTTTTTTCAGTGGAGAAGAAAAGACGAAAAACGTACCATGGCTCAAAGGTAACACAGCTCAAATTGGAACCGCCAAGATTAGAAGCAAAGACTATATACTCCTTAATGACGTTTATGGGACCCTCAGATTAAAGGGACCTATGAATACATACACGTATGTCAGTTTAAGCCGCTCTAGATCGGTCATTTTGGAAATCTTTGGGCGAGGCCTATGTCTAGCAGTGGACGTTGTGCGGCTGAAATGGATGTCAGTATGTCTTTGATTAAAATTACAAAATGAGGTCAAATTATTTTATTTTACTCTGTTGTCAACCCTTTGATTATACGTGGTGAATTTAATAGAATATTAAGCTATGCTCTTATCGGTGTCATTATCAGAAAAGAGAGGTAAACAATGATGATATTTCGGCGGAGATGATTTGAGGTAAGCCATTGGCCTTTACCATGCCTATTACCATAGACACAGAATTTTGTTTACTTCTTAAATCTATGCCTATTACCCTGTTACCCTTAGTAAACTAAAAAAAAAAGTTGGGGCAAACTGATTAAGTCAAAGATAAGTAGTTGTCTATCTTTTAAAACTTGTATTATTTTCTGAGTCTGAAACATTATTATTTGTTGCAACATCTTAAAAAATATACTTACACTTTTACGTCGTTGTATTTCCCCAATGAAATTTCCTACTTAATGGGCCAAAAATTTAAACGACCACTGAAATCTTCGAGTCAATTTATTTCGCAGATATCTCTAAGTTTCGTCATAAAGCTAAATCTCCTAAATAAATTACATCCCATTTCCAGGCATATGAGATTTTGTGTTTAATGTTTCACGTACTATGAACGTTTAGTTTTTGATATATCTTCTCATTTCATGGCAGTTAACTTTTAAGACAATTTTATACCTACTGTGTTTATAAAAAAATGCTGTTAAGTCACTTGGGGCACTTGAATTTTTCGGGGTTCAGTGCTCCCCCAATTTGAAATAAATTATTTGAAAAGACACGGAGACCATATTTAAAATTTTGTTTTGACCAAGACCTAGATAACCCTTCAATTATTTTATGAACTACCGGTTTACAGTTTAAAGTGAGGACGTAAAGCTTTTCTTCGAACTTTAGAGGAAAGGCCACTTTTGGCAGATTTAATGTGCGAAAAAAAGCTTAACGTTCTCACTTTGCTAGATACGTTACTAACTACACACGTCTTTTATGCTTAATGGGGACAGGGCGTTTTGGGTCTTGCGGCTCTAAACAGGTAGAGTTTAGGGCCGCAAGACTCAAAGGCCAGATAGGTGGCAAAGGAATCAACATAATGATGGATTTATTGTTTAAAAATAATAATTATCATAAAGAAGATAAACCTCTATAACTCAAAATGGCCATGTCGATTATTATTTTGGAAGCTACAATATCTTGCAATAAAAATATTCCACGAGAAAATTTGTAACAGTTAACACTGTTAATTCTGTTGCTTAAAGTCCATAATTTAATACTGATTACTGAAATCCAATACACACCATAAATCAATCAGATCGAAGTTTATCTCACTAGATAGTTACGGTAACATCACTTGGTCGTAATTTACATTTCACACAATACCGCTTATTTATCTATGTACCAGCGATGACGCAGCACCTGCGAATATATCACTTGGTTAGAAAACACACGGAAAGAAACATTTCATAAATCTTATATTATTATACGCCTCATCGACGCCTCAGGAGATCCAAGGGTTGACGCGCATTTTGGAAGAAGGTTGAGCCTGGCCTTTCAACGGGGGCATGCCGCCAGCCTCTTGGGCATCTTAACCTGCGAGCGCAGTGATAAGAGTTCAATTTTTGTATGTTGTTTAATTATATTTTTATTTATATTTAGTATAAGTAGTTGTAATTTTATTAATAATTATACTTAGTTATTTACTTTTGTTATAGAATATTTTCTTAATGTTATTTAAATTCTTTATATGTTTTTAAATAAAGGATTATTTTTATAAAACGCGTGGTTTAATTCCAGGTCGTCAGGATAGATCCATAATATGTTTTTGTTATAAAATATAGTATCGTTGAGTTAGTATTCCATAACACAAGTTTTGAACTTACCTTTTGGCTAGCTCAATTTGTGCGATTTGTCTGTAAATATTTATTTGTTTATTATTAAGGTACCGATAGTGTAGCGTCACAAGCTATCAACAATCACAGCCAAGTTAGCGACAGTTCGCTCATATTTTAAAGTCGCTTAAAAAACCGTACTAGAGTTTTTTTAAAGAATAATTGTAGCTTAGGTTCCGTTAGGTTAAGCAATTTTGTGTCTGTGATACTTATCACAAACACAAAATTGCCAGACCGGGTACACGATAAAATAAAATTGCTGGTTAAAAGGGGGCAAAGATAGCGTGACCGTGACTCAGCGTTAAAACATTAATTGCCCTTTAAATAAAATAAAATAAAAATCATTTTTTTCAGATTACAAGATCCATAACCTTTAGTCTTCACTGCAAAAGCATGACCCTATCTGTACTACCAGAGCCATACTTGACCAGAGCAGCCAGAGGATTTGGCCTACACTCTTTACGTTGGCCATACGCTTTGTTTAGCTTGTAATTCCTAAGTCGCCGTCTACGACATCCACGGGAAGACTTGTATTGGTCCTATTCTACTCTGCCGGATACCCCACGGCAAATACGTTCATAAAGGGGCTTCATCATCATCATATCATCGTTTTTCTCCACTGCAGGAGCACGACCCTCTCTGTACTACCAGAACCATACTTGATCAAAGCAGCCAGAGGATTTGGCCTACACTCTTCACGTTAGCCAGACGGATTGGAGGGCCTCATTGATGTTTATAAGCTTTGTTTAGCTTGTATTTCCTGAGTCGCCTTCTACGACATTCTCGGGAAGACTTGGAGTGGTTTTATTCTACTCTGTCGGTTGTAATTGCTAAGTCGCCTTCAACGACATTCATGGGAAGACTTGGAGTGGTCCTATTCTACTCTGCCGGTTGTAGTTGCTAAGTCACCTTCTACGCCATCCACGGGAAGACTTGGAGTGGTCCTATTCTACTCTGCCGGATACCACACGTCAATTTTTTTTGAGCAACTGTTCTGTCACGCTTCAAATAGGCATCCGTGTGTCCCCTCGGTCGTGAGACGTCAGTAATCGCTACGCAGGCATCAATGTAACTAATTGGCCGTGTAATATATGCAGCGGCCGGCTGACTAATGACCCACTTGTACATAAACCATCCCCTGTGGCCACTTGCTGAGATGGCAGATCTGGGATATGTATTGGCATTTATGGCGAAATTAAGCTAAAACAGAGTTTACGTATTAACTTATGAGGTTTTTTTTGTATGAGAGTTTCAAGGTATTTTAGTCCAGCAGTGGAATACACCATCGTCCTAGTAGCTAATACGAGTATTAATTACATTGTCGTTTTTAAATGAATCAGAACCATACATAACCACTATGGAACCTGGAAGAAGATTTTACGCTGATAACCAAGCAAAGAAAGATATCTTGCAGAAAAATATACAAATAACAATATATAAATGTAGACAAACTTGTGCCCAAATTATTTATTGGACTTACTTAGTCGTTAAGTAGTTCCTTACAGTAAAGCGCCATACTTGGCCAGAGCAGCCAGAGGATTTGGCATGTACTCTTCTCGCTGGCCAGACGGGTTAGAGAGGTCCTATATGATGTTTATAAGCTTTGATTAGCTAGTATTTCCTAAGTCGCCTTTTACGACATTCACGGGAGGACTTGGAATGGTCCTGGACTCTGCCGGAAAGTACACGGCTAAGCAGTTTTCTTTTCTGAGCATTTTCAGCTAATCCGTTCTGACTTGGATGATTGAGTGCAGTAAATGATATAACATTTCTAGTTTAACAAAATCTCCCATAAACTGTTACAAAAGCCGAAAACGCTGAAATTTTGAATCAAACTGACGTAATCAAAATGGAACATAATGGTAATAAATTGTGTTAGTTATCGCTGTATCAATTCTGTAAATCGATCGCGTTTTTTCGTAGCATGTCAAAAATATTTTTCCGTTACATTTGTTGGCTTCTAAGGAATTGTGATAAAATCTTAATTGTTACGAAGCAAGTAAAATTACAGTGATTATCGTTCGAGCTGCGGGGAAATTTAACCCGTGTTCCTGTGGACCTCATTTCACTTATCATTTCCTGTGAAAGTTACATGATTACGTGTAACTTTGGAATGTGGAGTTAATTGCTTTTATAAGCATTTAATTCGAGTATGTTAAACGTTTTTAAGTGCAATTTTATTCCTTCCATTCTGGTATTTATGATTCTCTTTTCGTGCAGACCTTAGAAGTTAGAATCTATATCTCACTTATTAAGAGATATTTTAACTTGTTTGTTGGATTTTAGTTTAACATCTATTTATTTATCATTTGACAAATATTTTTTAAAGTGTCAAATACAAAAAAAAATATAGAGTAATTTTTTTATTGTTATTTGCTGTATTTTTTGCAAACTGCAATTTGCTGTACAAATAATGCATTGCTAAAATTTTCCTGTACAAAGATACAAAATGTAAAACCTCTTTTGTTCGAAACCCATAAAGAAAATTCCACAAAGAAGCAACATTTTGAAGTTGGACTTTTAAGAGAAGTAAATAAAAACCACACTTTGCCATAGAAACTCCTAGTTCTGTACTAAAATAACACCGAGTTTTCCAAAAGGAACCTATCCTTTTGAACTACCTGATTAATTCCCTTTAGGTCTAAAACAAGATTATATAGCAACTTATTAAACCTAAATGCGATAAATTAATTGTGAATATGTTTTATGGTTTACTTGAGTAATATAGCCAGAAATACTGTCGAGGTATTGATGATTTAAACAATCAGGGCGAGTGTTAGGTTTGATACCGTCAGGTTGTCGCTCCTAACACTTTATTTGGTGACGATTGTGTAAAAAAATTAAATTATGTTTATCTCCTGAATGAGAGTTTCCAAGGAACAAGCGAAACTAACGCATCCCATTATTTTACACCCACCTAAATTCTCTAACAACCCAAAGGTTGGCTGTTAGATAATGCTTTTAGCATTAAGTCCGCCTATTGTGCCATAAAAATTGTATTTTATATAATAATAGGATAACACAATAATAAGGTAATTATCGCTAGTGGCTAGTTGAAATAAATAAATAATTATAAAAAGTTAATTTTAATTATTAGAATTTTGATTTACAATTGTTAGATGTTGAAATCTCCTTTTAAGCAAAGAAGGACTAATTGTAATAGTGGTACAAAAGGGAACCAAGTTGGAGTTGAGACTTTTTAGTAAGTTCTGCTACAAATTCGGGAACAATGCTAACCCGCTATTGTGTGGTGCTGAGATGTTAATTTTGTAATCTTCACGCAAACTTGGGTTCTGCAGCTTTTAATATTAATTACAGTGACACTGGCAAAGGAGAAAATTCAAATTGGGCCCAAAGTCAAAGTTCCAGCTGTCAGGCGGCCATGAAGTTTATAGTTAGTACTACTAATGGCGATCATTTGTTAGTATGGCGTGAAACCTGTGGGGTTATTCCACAACTTTTTATTTCCATTTAAAGATTTATTTCTTTCATACTTTTTTCCCAAGTGCCGGCCAGATTCCGGCGATGCACTAGGTCGTTAGCACTAGTGACGGTGAGCAATTATTACTATGGCATTAAAAGTGTAGGGTTATTCCACAACGATTTATGGGCTTTTGAAAAGTGAACTTTTCATACATTAAAAAAAAAAGTGCCGGCCAGAAGGCGGCCACAATTTCAATTGTTAGTATTACTAATGGCGATCATTTGTTAGTACGGCATGAAACCTGTGGGGTTATTCCACAACTTTTTATTTCCATTTAAAGATTTATTTCTTTCATACTTTTTTCCCAAATGCCGGCCAGATTCCGGCGATGCACTAGATTGTTAGCACTAGTGACGGTGAGCAATTATTACTATGGAATTAAAAGTGTAGCGTTATTCCACAACGATTTATGGGCTTTTGAAAAGTGAACTTTTCATACATTTAAAAAAAAGTGCCGGCCAGAAGGCGGCCACAATTTCAATTCTTAGTATTACTAATGGCGATCATTTGTTAGTATGGCATGAAACCTGTGGGGTTATTCCACAACTTTTTATTTCCATTCAAAGATTTATTTCTTTCATACTTTTTTCCCAAATGCCGGCCAGATTCCGGCGATACACTAGGTCGTTAGCACTAGTGACGGTAAGCAATTACTACTATGGCATTAAAAGTGTAGGCTTATTCCACAACGATTTATGGGCTTTTGAAAAGTGAACTTTTCATACATTTAAAAAAAAAGTGCCGGCCAGAACGCGGCCACAATTTCAATTGTTAGTTTTACTAATGGCGATCATTTGTTAGTATGGCATGAAACCTGTGGGGTTATTCCACAACTTTTTATTTCCATTGAAAGATTTCTTTTTTCATACGACGAATATTCATTGAAGGCCTTCGAAATAATTCGATAGATCAAGCTGGAAGCCCTCGGAGTTTTCGATTTGGATCTGCGTCGGTTGGAGTGTTGACTTCATCAGCCGCGATCTTTCGACCTTGAGATCAATATTGACGATGCCTCATAATATTCCTTGATCGCTCCCGGTTTTGATCCGATTGACGAGACATTGTTCAATATTTGTCTTTTAGTCATTAAGATCAAGTCGATTTCGTTCTTAACAGGGGGCTGGTTCTTCTTTGCTGCACCTATCCACTTCCTTTGCGGTGGCTTCTTGAAGAAAGAGTTCATCGCAAAGAGTCCCTCTTGCTCCAAAAAAATCAGCCAGCCTACGACCCCTGTTATTTCGTACTCCGTATCCGAAGTTTCCCAGCCTAAACTCTCCATCGCCGCGTTTGCCCAGTTTTGCGCTAAAATCCCCCATAACGACCTTAAAATAGGTTTCAGAAGTATGTATGGCCCTACTGATGTCCACATACACTTCACCCACCTCTTAATCGGAGTGATCATATATACATTGGCGTATATACCTGTATAACCTTCAGCGAGTATCTTTTAGATACTCTGAGTATCAGGTAGTATGTATGGCCCTACTGATGTCCACATACACTTCATCCACCTCTTCATCGGAGTGATCATATACATTGGCATATATACCTGTATAACCTTCATCGAGCATCTTTTAGATACTCTGAGTATCATGTATATTACCCTGCTAGAGACACTCTCGATGGTTGTGAAGTTGTTAATGAGGGATTTGTAGACGATAAAACCCGACACCATGCTGGGACTTCTTTTTGTCCCTTTCCCGGTGATAGAGTAGGTTACAAGACTTTAGGGTTGTCGTGCCCTCGCCGTGTCTTTGGACTTCAGGCAACCCCACAATGTCACCTCAGCTAGCTTCTCGTCAGTCCTCAGCGTTTGGACGTTGCGTGTCACCAGGGCCAGTCGTCGACGGGAATGGTAGCCGGATCTCTGCCGGGGATTCTTAGAACCCCTACCCCGCCGTTACCATGACCACTACCGGAGACAGGAATAGCGGGGCTGCCGGGGACTGGGGGCCTGGTCTGTTTTTGTACCTCCATTGGAGAGGTTTTGCCATACTCGCCACGCTTGGCCGGCGGGTTGGCGAGCGCAGTGTTGTGTCAAGAGCCTGTTTTAGTGTTCGTGACGTATTTATCCTTTATTCGCCTCTTACGACATCCACAGGAAGAGATGGAGTAGTCCTATTCTAGGCGGGGCACCATATTATTTATTTCCATATAAAGATTTAATTCTTTCATACTTTTTATGTAAAGTTCACTTTACAAATGCCCATAAATCATTGTGGAATACCCTACAATTTTAATGCCATACTAATAATTGCTCACCGTCACTAGTGCTAACAATCTACTGCATCGCCGGAATCTGGCTGGCACTTGGGAAAAAAGTATGAAAGAAATAAATCTTTAAATGGAAATAAAAAGTTGTGGAATAACCCCACAGGTTTCATGCCATACTAACAAATGATCGCCATTAGTAAAACTAACAATTGAAATTGTGGCCGCCTTCTGGCCGGCACTTTTTTTTTTAAATGTATGAAAAGTTCACTTTTCAAAAGCCCATAAATCGTTGTGGAATAACCCTACACTTTTAATGCCGTAGTAATAATTTCTCACCGTCACTAGTGCTAACGACCTAGTGCATTGCCGGAATCTGGCCGGCATTTGGGAAAAAAGTATGAAAGAAATAAATCTTTAAATGGAAATAAAAAGTTGTGGAATAACCCCACAGGTTTCATGCCATACTAACAAATGATCGCCATTAGTAAAACTAACAATTGAAATTGTGGCCGCCTTCTGGCCGGCACTTTTTTTTTAAATGTATGAAAAGTTCACTTTTCAAAAGCCCATAAATCGTTGTGGAATAACCCTACACTTTTAATGCCATAGTAATAATTGCTCACCGTCACTAGTGCTAACAACCTAGTGTATCGCCGGAATCTGGCCGGCATTTGGTAAAAAAGTATGAAAGAAATAAATCTTTAAATGGAAATAAAAAGTTGTGGAATAACCCCACAGGTTTCATGCCATACTAATAAATGATCGCCATTAGTAATACTAACAATTGAAATTATGGCCGCCTTCTGGCCGGCACTTTTTTTTTAAATGTATGAAAAGCTCACTTTTCAAAAGCCCATAAATCATTGTGGAATAACCCTACACTTTTAATGCCATAGTAATAATTGCTCACCGTCACTAGTGCTAACAACCTAGTGTATCGCCGGAATCTGGCCGGCATTTGGTAAAAAAGTATGAAAGAAATAAATCTTTAAAATGAAATAAAAAGTTGTGGAATAACCCCACAGGTTTCATGCCATACTAATAAATGATCGCCATTAGTAATAGTAACAATTGAAATTGTGGCCGCCTTCTGGCCGGCACTTTTTTTTTTAATGTATGAAAAGCTCACTTTTCAAAAGCCCATAAATCATTGTGGAATAACCCTACACTTTTAATGCCATAGTAATAATTGCTCACCGTCACTAGTGCTAACAATCTAGTGCATCGCCGAAATCTGGCCGGCACTTGGGAAAAAAGTATGAAAGAAATAAATCTTTAAATTGAAATAACAAGTTGTGGAATAACCCCACAGGTTTCATGCTATACTATCAAATGATCACCATTAGTAGTACTAACAATAGAAATCTTGGCCGCCTCATAGCCAGAGTTTGACATGTGGACCCAAAAATGTATGGCGCCTGAATGGTCTCCTTTACCAGTTAGACTTTTGGAGGTAGATCTGTTATTTTAAAACTTCTTGGGAGAGACCTGTCTTATGGATGCCATATGAATGATCTGAAAATGATACTGGATTCTGAGGGCCAAAAATAGAGGCCATTTTTCACACACAGTCTTTAATATTTTGCTGCGGGCGCCCGGGCGTTAAAAATTCAATCATAATTCTTTGAAACAAAAACAGAAAGGCAGATATTCAAACAAACAAACTTTTAACCCCTTTTTGTGTTCGGGAGTAAAAATAAAAGTAATGCAAAAATGTAAGAAGCATAAAATATTTGTTCCACAATCCAAGTTATGCTAAGTATGAAAAGTGTTGAATTTCATTTGAAATCTCGCTGTAAATTAGAATTAAATTAATTTAAAAGCTTACCGGAGGCAGCGCGGGTTGCAAGGTAATCCTAATTAATTCCACTACTTTTTACTTTTGTTGACACTTTATTTACTTTTAAGTGACATTTTTAGGTTACACTTTAGATTTTTAGAGAGACCTTTCTAAATCCTATTATTTTATCCCGGTTTCGGCTATGGTGACTGACTTTGCGTTTAATTCTTAATCCTATAAATAATACATTAGATTATTACGTCTTTATTTCAAAAAGGGTAGACAAAGCCTTGGGCAAGCGCAAAAATCAAACGCCACGCTTGGCGTGAAGGTTGATAAGCTTAAGCCTATTTATTTACAAGCTTTTGATTTAGTTTCACCTGACCTGCTGTCTGTATGTCTAGCTGTAATCAAATATATCAAATATTGCAAGTAAAACTACCTTCTTCCTGGTTTCCAATTGAGCTAAAATTTTCAGCATCGAGTTTGGGCTTATACACAATGAAAGCTTGTACGAAAAAAATATTTTATTTTAACTTTTATACTTTTGTAAAATATAAAAGTACCTACATACTAATCCTTTACAGGCTAAATACTCAACTCACCTTCAGCGTTTTATTAGCCAAAACTAAAAACCGACTTCAACATCAAACGACACAACGGATTTTGATAAAAAATTCTATGAAGATAGTAAAGAATATACCAAATTAGACGTTGAGGCGTCTTCGAGTAATCGGGGAACATAAAAACATATTCAAATTGATAACCTTCCCCATTTTTGAAGTCTATTAAAAAAGGACTGAAAATGGTAACGGGTGGTGAGCCGCATCGCTCTTTGCTTATGCTTTCGTATATTCCCCAATCTGTGCGGGAGAAGAAGCAGCTGGTACATTTAAAATAGAACAGTGTAAATTATAAACGAATCATTTTAAAATAAGATTAAGAAATTGATTTCTTTAATCGCCTCATTTATTTTCTTTTGTTGATTTTAAGCAACAATTACGATTTTCATTAATCCAAAGCAAAGTAATCAACGTTCACTCATACAGAAAGACGAGAATAGGCGAGAATATCCTCAGATAAAACAAATAATTACAGACGAAATAATAAAACTCTTGGGGATTGGCAATTATCTCCCAAATTCGACTTCAACTGCTAATCGTTAAGGGTTAACTCCTCAGCTCCAAGTTTTCACATTTACTGAAATAATTACGAGCCTCCCCCACCCCAGAGGTGGAACTTGTACCTTCTATTTACCTTTTGGCCGGTTCTTATTGAAAAACTTTTAGACACATTGCTTTCGGAGGTGTAGGGTAGATTTTACACTTGATCGCACTTGATGGGTTCATAATGAGTTTTGTTATTTGAATATTAATGCCTTATGAATTTTTTATCCTTTATCGCTCAGACAACATGTAAAAAAATCCTGTCAGATCCGTGAAGGTCACCTTGGTTAAGTTGTGTAGGTTCTACTTGTCGGTTTGTTTTAAAAATCGATAACTTTTTCATTTTTATTACTATTTTCATTTTTATGGTTCCATGTTCAAAGGGAAAAAACCGGACGCTAAAAATGAAAATAGTTATACAAATGGAAATCAATAAAAATAGAACTGATGGTCGCAGTAGATGAGATAAAATCAAACAAATTAGAGAACACTGCTGCCCGTTTAAAGACATTAAGACCGTTCTTAATTAAATGCTTATACCAGAAAAAAAAATGCGACAATCCGATGGCCGATGGGGCAAAAAGGTTTTCGAATGGCGTTCACATACTGTCAAGTGAAGCGCGGAATGGAACTTCTCTGGAAAGCGCTGGATGCACTCAGCCGCTCTAGATCAGTCATTTTTGAAAATCTTTGTGGATCTCAGTGGACGTTTTGCGGCTGAATCAGTAATATATAGCTGATGCCTTCTTTATCATCACCCAACTATATACATACATACACACTGTCACGTCTTTATCCCTAACTAGCAGTCCATCCCGGCTTCGCCCGTGGTACATACATAGCCTATGTCACTCAGGGATAACATACCTATCCAACAGTGAAAGAATTTTTAAAATCGATTCAGTAGTTTCGGAGCCTATTCAATACAATCAAACAAACAAACAAACAAACAAACAAATCTTTCCTCTTTATAATATTAGTGTAGATGGGGCAGGCAGAACATTTTGGGTCTTGCGGATCTAAGCATATTTTTAGCGTGAGGGTTGACCAAGGTATTGTATTTTTTTTATGGCTGGAAAGTGGCTTTTATAATGCGCAATATGTAAGCCTCTTTTTAGCCCGGGAGAACGTAAAATACATTGTGCTCAAGGGAAGCTATTGGTAAGAGTTAGTAGTTATAAAAATGTCCCGTAATTTAATGTGCAGTCTCCATTATCCTCAGCTAGTTTATGCAAGCAAATTTGTATCGCGAGTTAGCGCGAGTGTATTTTGCAGGTTAGTTTGTAATAGCCCTCACAACTTTGCCTAATAAATTTTGTATATGGATTAAATGTTATGCTGCGGCATACATTGTACTCGAAGGAAGCAATTGGTTAGTAGTTTTAGCCGGTAGTCTAGTTTGAGTTTTTAAAACTATGTTTTGTTCACCTTTAATTTAATTTATTCCAATTACAGTGCCCATACACAGCGAATAGATAATGGTTTTTACAAATGTAACATTACATGAGCTCAATTAGGGCATAGCCATTTTACACTTAACATATAGTACTTATTTATATTTAAATTTAAAGATCATCTTATGGTTTATCGTGCGCAATAAGCCTCATTTTAGACCGATGAAACATAAAATAAATTATGCTCAAGGGAAGCCTTTGGTAGTAGTTTTCAAATGTTTATTTAGTAACTAGACCTCTACAGGCACGTTTTAAAAATGCCATCTAATTTAATGTAAAACATTTGCAGTTTAAAAATGTCCCGTGATTTAATGTGCAGTCTCCATTATCCTCAGCTAGTTTATGCAAGCAAATTTGTATCGCGAGTTAGCGCAAGTGTATTTTGCAGGTGAATTTGTAATAGCCCTCACAACTTTGCCCAATAAATTTTGCACAGGGATTAAATATGCTGCGACATAAACACAACTCCTCCTGGATATTTTGAGGCTCAGTTACTTAGTTTGAGGCTCGGGAGGATGAGGCGAAATCAGTATTAAGAAATGTTCAGTAAACAAGGCAAGTGAATTGTTATATCGATCTCTTTTTAACCGACTTCAAAAAGGAGGAGGTTGTCAATTCGAGTGTATGTTTTCTTTTTCTTTTTTTTATGTATGTTACGCGATATCTTCGTTAACCGTGGGCCAATTTTGATGTTTTTTTTTAATTTGAAAGCCTTTACTATCACGGTATTAATTTAGTGAAGTCATGATAAAAAAATTTAAGTCAGTTGTTTTGTTTTGCTAAAAATTTAATTATTATTTCCAAAGGTTTTTTTTTGTATTGTATACCTATTAGCAATAATGTTGACCGATTTATAAAAAACATTAACTACAATTAGTTATAAAAAAACGCTAACAGCAGACCGTTTCCAATTGATAATTATGGAAATATTTCCCGAATAACAATTTCAAAGTAGTCAGTAAAATAAAATTTTAAAGAATATATTTTCTATCTTTAAAAAATGTGTATACCGCAGGCAAAGTCTATAGAACTTAAAACTATAGAGCTTCAATAACTTTTTTGCTAAAAGAACTAAGAAATCCATGTTGAGCATTCAGGTTTTCCGTTTGGCTTCCCCATAAAACGGGTATCGAATAACAAAACAACAGAATAGTATATCACATAAAAATTTCAAACAATGCCAAGGTACGTTGAAATTTTCTCAAAACAAGATGCTCGTAGTTTAAAATAAAACCAAAGTTTTAAACTCCGAACTTCCGCAAGATTTAATAAGGCCAAACACATCGGGTCTTGCGGGAAAACGGAAAACAAAAATTTGTGAAACTTTAATTCTAGCATATTTCAACGTATGCGAACATGCGAACGGTTTGCGCACTGTTGAGCTTTGCTTCGAGATTTCACAGTTAAGTACATTTTGGCAAGCAAGGTAGAAATAAGGTCTTACAACGATTTCAGGGTTCCTTTTCTACTTTGCAAAAAAATACTTCTCTATAATTTTTTAAAACTATAAACCTATTTGATTACCAAACTACATAACAGATTTTAATAAAATGAAACTATTTGACAAGTCATCATCGTCATCATTAAGTCTTTCCGTCTCCACTGCAGAAGCATGACCCACTCTGCACTGCCAGATGGCCTGCCATACTTAGCCAGAGCAGCCAGAGGACTTGGCCTCATCTCAATGGCCAGACCGGTTGAGCTTGTATTTCCTAAGTCGCCTTGTACGACATCCACTGAAGGACTTGGATGAGAATAAATTTGACATGCCCCAATCGGCCCAGGCGTCTTCAAATAACCAGTGGTCATCATCCCAGCCCTTCTCTTTGTTGACGCCACCCATCTCGGTCCTGTGCTACTCTCATCCAGGTGTGACCCGCGAAATATGAAAAAATAAAAAATCGCGCCGAATGGATAAGCTCCTTTTAGTTAGTGGATTAAAAAGTACATCCAATAGGCGGTAGGCGTAACTTAGGTACCTACTTCACTGCTGACAATGGCTGCTGTATGTCGCTGCATCATAACGGGCATTGGCCGACAGTTGTCGCTGCGTTATGCGACAGAAATTTTATAAAAAATCTGTGGGGCTTAGCCCTATGATTATGTTTGAATGTGCCGTTTACCTCAAAAGGATAAAAACAAACCCTGGATTACTTTTTAATTAAATATTCTTAGCAGCATGTAAAAATATTGTAGGTCTATAATTAACATCAGAGAAGGCCGTCTATGGCGGTAGCAACAGCTTGTGGTGGATGACATTGTCTGCCATAGATGTGCCATAGAGTAAATTATAGTGCATGATAAAATAAAAAATAATTGTGATCAACTGAATAAACAAATAATAAAATTGGCCAAATGCGTGTCGGGAAACGTGCAGTGTAGGGTTCTGCCTACTCTCTCGGCATAATTAATATACATACCTAACCTATGCCAAATTATATACCTATCTAGAGTGTCTAGTACTTACAGTCTCTAAGTAAAACCGTGGACGGACACACATGGCGAAACTAAAAAGGTTCCATGTTTACTATGGAACAATAAAAAGCAAATAATATGAACTGTATTTTAGTAAGTATTAAAACTTCGAACAGAAGATAAATAAAGAGTAAGCACTTAATCTTTAAATTGTAATTTATTGTATTAAAAAAATGTTTTCTTTTCTTCTTAGTTTAAGTCGGCTTAACTTAAACCTAATGGGACCATTTAAGCAGATCTACAAAAATAAAATTTCTCTCTAAGGTGCCAAATGGCACAGGCAGACATTTGAATAAAATATCTTAGAGAATCTCAACTAAAGGTCTTTTTATTCTTAATAAATCTGAAAGGAGTTACATTCATAAAATATTCAAGTTTTCAAGCGTTTTTTGAGATCACAGTGTTAGTTATGTCAAACTATTAGTTTTTTTTAATCTCAGCAGGCGTTCTTGGCGAAGTCATCTTTTACTTTGACGAAATTATTGAACATGGCGAGAGAAAAGAGCGAAGTTCTCAGAGTTTTTTTAGACAATCCAACATCTAACATATGTATCTATCTGTCATCATTGATTGGGAAATCAGACAAACGAGTTAAGAGGTAACAAAAAAATTTTTTTTTTAGTTCCAACCTATATTATTACTCTGTGGTTCCAACGTAAAACATTTCGACCGTCGTCGTCGTTTGGCGATATTTATTTTATTTATTTATTAAAACTTTATTGATCTACACTCAAAATTGTTTATAATTGGCGGACTTAACGCTAAGAGCGTTTTCTCCCACTCAACCATAGAGATACATACATACATACATATTTTCACGCCTGTTTCCCATGGGGGTAGGCAGAGACTATGTATCTCCACTTACTACGATCCTTGCAAACCTCTTTTGCTTCGTCAACACTCATAACTCTTTTCTTACATCAGCTTTCCTCAGAACATCTGCTATTTGGTTGCAGAATGTTCGTCGCGGTCGACCCGATCCGGTTCACCCATCCACATCCGAACGATAAATCTTTTTTGTTAATCTACTTTCATCCATCCTCTCAACATGTCCAAACCACCTTAACATTCCTTTCTCAATTTTTGCAATTACATCCTCTTTTACCCCACATCTTTCACGTATGACATCATTTCTTATCCGGTCTTTCAAAGTTCCACCACACATACTTCTTAAAGCTCGCATTTTAACTGCATTTATCTGACTTTCATTCTTTTTCTGCCATACCCAGCTTTCACTACCATACATAAGAGTAGGCATCAACACTCCTTGATGAACAGGAAAACGTGCTTTGGCAGACACCTTCATACTGTTCATAAAAGAATGTTATGCCCTATTCACACGGTTACCAGCAACCACGCTATCACTTTCGTACTTTCCATTTCTTGTGAACATACGACCTAAATTTGCGAATTCCTCTCTACCATAGGGATAAACAGATAAATTGTTGCGGCGCAAAAAAAAAAAATATATTACATAACATACCTTATATACGTATACTAATACATATACCTTTAAGTTTTTTTTGGGTAAGAAGCGTCATGTTTAAACAAGTAATTAAGTACTAGCTGTGCCGTGTGCGTCGCTCCCCGTGGGAATTTTGGGATAAAGTCTATCCTATGTCTTTCCTTGGGTATCAAACTATATCCATATCAAATTTCATCTAAATAGGTTCAGTGGTTTAAGCGTGAAGTGGTAACAAACAAATATAAGTACAAACTTACTTTCGCATTTATAATATTAGTAGGATTTATTAGAAATGTGAAAAAAAAAGATTTGTCTTCTTAATGTAGCCCATTAAAAAAAAAAAAGACGGGTTGCACTCTGGGAGTGCCGGCAGAAGTGAAAACTTGAATATTAACGTTGTGCATTTTTGATATACGAAACAGCAGGCGCAGGCATACATTTTCGCCGCGCCGTAGAAAGAGAGGGGGATACTCCCTCTCCTACGCCGCGCCAGCTGTCTACTCTCCATCCGCCTTACGAATTTTCGATCAGGTCACGTGTCCTGACGCGAGTTTAACATTTTTTACCCATTCCAAAAAAAGTGCACAATGCCGCTAAAGAAGTTTTCACTTCAAAAATTAAATAAAATTTCATGCAAGACTGCCATATCTACGGAGTTACATCAAAACTTGGCAACTCCATGATATCACATGACAACTTTACGCGAATTTTTGGCAAAACAAGGCGCGCGACATAAATATTCGCGTGTCGCGTTAAAGTTCGTACTTTCAGTTCGAGCATAAATCACGGAGGTAGACGGACGAGCGAGCACGTATCTGAAAATATTACGGGAATATTTTATTTCCAACAAAAAATATTCAAATAAGTTTAACTGTGGTAAAGTTTAAATTAAAAAAAAAAACATAATCATGTGATAAAAAATTTCGCCACGAGTGGAAAATATTTTTCATCACATGATTTAATTTGGATAATAATCCGAGCATAGTGATGCCGTTAAAAATTTAAAAAAAAATATTTATGATCGAAGAAACCTCATAGAGTACAAAAAATGTAAAAGTAAAAAACATTAAAATTACCATTTCTATCATTGTATACCATTTAACCTGTCGTCTGCGCAAAATACCAGACACAATAGTAAAACAATGCATGTCAGACAGATTCTGCTCTGTTGCCAGATGAGAGGTTAACGACAGCAACCTTATTTTATACTTGTATGTATGTGTGTCATGCACATTCCGGATACTAACATGCGCAATATGCGCATGCACATACGTATCTTATAAAATATACTGAAACTATTTGAATTGTGAATTTCACCCATGATACTTTCCCTAAGGAACATAATATATCTAAATAGAAAACAAAAAAATTGGCTTTTAAAACAAGATGACCGATCAGCTGACACAAGTTTCAAGTAAAGTAAACGTTTTTTTTATCACATCCCGAAATATTTATCTTAGGGAAAGTTGTGTATATAAATATTTTTTTCGAAATGTTGTTTTATACGACAAATGATAAAAGGTTACCGTAGCTTATGAACTTCTGTAAATTAGAGTTGCCATACGCACGTTGGAAGACTGAAGAAATATTTCCATGTGGTATTGGAAAAGCGTTTTCTTAAAAATATTTGTACCGTCACATAAGATAGATAGCTGAGCGATCACTTAAATTGGCCAATGTCTAATTCATATAAAATTTTCATTGTTTAAGTTTGTCTTTGGAATATTTAATATTTTTATTTTTAGTAAAAAATATACATAGTTTTTTTATTCATCCATTTCAGCCGTACAGCGTCCACTGCTGGACATAGGCCTAAATATAATACGAAATACAGGTTAATCAATAACAATTTTACTAAATCTGAACTTTGTTTGACAGAACGATCACATAACTTTTATGCGCCATCTATTGATAATGTTTCCAACCTCATTTATTTTTTCACTGGAAAACGCCATTCTTTTTAAATTTTCATCAAAAATTTAACTGCCATTTTTATATCCAAAAACACAAAATACGACTGAAAAAACAACATTAGCATAGTATTTATGCTTCCAACGCATTTGTACAGACTTCTACAAATACAGGCCGAAAAGATAAAGCGCATGAAACCTCGGTTCGGTCGTGTTTTATTCTTTTTAAACACAAACGTACTAACCGCCTCGAATTTAATTAGTATGAAGTAGGCCCTTGAGTCAAGTTAAATTTACAGGTTGGGGCATATTCGAGCTAGCGGCAACGGAGCGGATCAAGTCGCATCCCAATCTTAATGCGTAGGTATGTTCTAGGTTGGTCATAATACATTGATATATCATATCAAAGTTTGTGAATAATTTCCCGGATAACATAACATTTGGCGCCAAAACTCCGCCATTTTGTATTTGGTTTTTAATCCTGATATACCTATAAAGGGACATTGTGACACTAAGTAATCTAATGACACCTCTCAAGCTAAACTTCATCAAACCGTTTAGGCTATAGAGCATGCCAATTGAATATACATACAAACACTTGAAAAACATATCCTTTCTTCTGGCGTTGTCCGGTGAAAAAGGTATAATTAGAATAGTAATTCAAAGATCAATCGTATGAAGGCAGGGGGGTTACTCCAAAATAGAATAAGTTAGTTTTCGAGTGCGACGTCTTATTTCTATGTCAATTAAAATTAGACTTTATAATCATACTTTAGAGCTTGATTTGGCTTATACGCAGTAACTTCAATCTTGCGCTCCGCTTTAATTTGGGGTGACCCCCCAAATCTCTCCAGATTTTTGCGTTTCGCTCGGCCTAAAATGCTCACAGCTCAAACCGTATAGTAACAGCGGTATGTTTATTTAGGGCCAAGACTTGTCTCTAAATGTACGAGTGTATATAAAATGTATATTTTAATAGCCTTGTTATTGGGATCGTTTACATTTAAATTTGAATGTTGAAAAGGTTTGTAGATTTTTTTTCTTGTCTTACTTTATTACTTACGCCCCACCATATGTTAATCCTACTATCCTACTAATATTATAAATGCGAAAGTGAGTTTGTATATTTATTTTTTTGTTTGTTTGTTTGTTACTCTTCACGCTTAAACTACTAAACCGATTTGGATAAAATTTGGTATGAATATACCTACTCTTTATCCCGTAATACTCACCTTCTATAAACTAACATAGCATATACATTTCAAACCTCAAAGTAAACTTTTATTTGAATGTTGAATTTAAATGTTGAAAAAAGACCAGTTTAAAACAAAGTAGTCCAAATGAAGTCATATAAAATCTGCATCCGCGTGCAAAAGACATCAATTGATAGTAAATGGAGTCGTGTAAAAATATAGTTCTTTGTTGCATGTAAAATATTCTGGAGAAAGCGGTCTCAAGACTCTCAAGTATCTTAAGTACCTGTTTTTGTATTTGCATGGGAATAGTATATTCAACTTCATTTAAAAGTCCTCGCCTATTACAAATACTTGACGCTGACGCCTCTCGAGCTTAAGTCACAGTAGGTAAACTATTGAAAATTTAAATAAATTTTGTTTGAGAAAACATTGAATAGCATTGTCCAAACGTACATACATACATACATACTATCACGTCTTTATCCCTAATGGGAGAGACAGAGCATTTTGGGTCTTGCGGTTCTATGCAGAGCCCAGGGCCGCAAAACCCAAAAGCCACTTTTAGCGTCATGGTGGGCGAGAAGATAGAAAAGCAATCAATACAGTGATGGGTTGCTAGCCGCATCGCCTGTTAACATGATTTGCATTTTTGCCCATTCCCTCGATCGGCTTTTACGATCTGCGTGGGAAGAGAAGCAGCTGGTACATTCTAAGTTTTTTTTTATTTCTCCCAGACCAGCATGGGAGTCCAAACGTAACCCTAACCCAAACCGATTAAAACGTAAACCTCTATTTAACCCGAAGGTTGACTGGTAGAGAATGCTATTTTTGTACCACGTTGTTTTGGTAAATAAAGTTTAAATAAATAAAAGTTGATAGTTTAAAATTCTAAAATAAAAGCCACTGCAGACGGACTGTCCGCGGGGTACTATTTTGTCTATCAATATAATAATGTTCCATATAAACTGTATTGAATTACGTACACAAGTACCCCGAAAAAAAAGTCCCCCAAACAAACAAGGAGACCGAACTGGACATTTATTTTTCATTGTCCGCTGTGGGCAGAAGTCCCTCGTCTTAAAGCACACAATATAATCATCGTCAGGTCTTTTTGTCTCCACTGCAGGAGCACGACCCTCTCTGTACTATCAGAGCCATACTTGGCCAGAGCAGCCAGTGGACTTGGCCTACACTCTCCTCGCTGGCCAGACGGGTTGGAGAGTTCTCATTAATGATTTATAGGTACGCTTTGTACAGCTTGTATTTCCTAAGTCGCCTTTTACGACATCCACGGGAGGACTTGGAGTGGCTCTATTCTACTCTACCAGAAACAATATAATATTATAAAATAATTATGAAGCTTGCATTTAAATGCTTTACCATTAATAAGGCCAAAATGGCATCGGCGTTCTGTTGATGTAATGGACGAAACCTTTAAAAAAATGCACTACTTCAAGAAGCTGAAGAGAAATTTGCTCGTATTTAAAATGCTAAGTATTACTCAGAGTTATGGTGGACGTTATTCAAATTCTCAGCGGTAGTGATGAAACTTTATTTGTTTCTGTAAGAGCCTAGTAAGACTTTTAACGCAAATAGCGTTTCTTCAAAGATTCAAAGATGCAAATGTTTATTCAGTAATTATACTTTTATTGGAACTTTTACACGTCAATAAGTATCATTTACATTACGAGTAGTGTATGTTAAAACTTAATTTCTTTTTTAAAGAAAAGCTACCTATATACAATGTCCTTTTTAATTAAGTACAAATATTTTGAGGGGTGATTCAGTCCATCATTTCGAACAACTATTCCCAATAAATGTATATCGAAATACGAAAATAAAAATTTCATTTTCGATAGTAATGATATCACGTGACTACTTCGATTTGTATGAAAACCTAAAAAAAATTTTCGTATTTCAATATACATTCATTGGGAAAAGTTGTTCAAAATGATGGACTGAACCACCCCTTAAAATATTTGTACTTAATTAAAAAGGACATTGTATACTACCCCAGCGCTCTGCAACGACCATTGCTGAGACGAAATGGCAAAAGAAACTCATTTTCACAAAATGCTCTGTCTGCCCTATTAGGGATAAAGACGTGATAGTATGTATGTATGTTTAGTTTTACGAACCCAGCTTTCCCTGCAGAGTAATTCCAGAAGATTCTACACAATTTTTTATGTTCGTATAAAGAACGTCGGGGTTCGTAGCTTATGGCGCACTTGATGTTTACTGCCGGGCTGAAGGGCTGTTCTATATGCTGACAATATGGGCTATATGTTTTCTAAATTCTCATACACATTTTGTACTATAATAAAAATTCTAGGTCTATGTTTTGTACGATGTTTGACGATCAGCAACCGAACTCTTTTTAACCTGTGACAAAAGGGAGAGATGTAATAAGTTTGACGCTATTGTCTGTCTGTGGCATAGTAGCACTCGAACGGATGAACCAATTTCGATTGGATTTTTTTTACGTAAAAGCAACTTTTTGCCGTGGTTCTTAGCCATGTTTGATGGAAATCGGTTCAGCCGTTCAAAAGTTATTAGGTGATATGATAAAGCTTAAAATTTTGTAATTGTTTGCCTGTAAAAAAGTGACCGTAAAGGTCTAATTACTAAATAAACATTTGAATCTTTCTATATTGCGGCTCTAAGCAGAGTCCAAGGCCACAAGACTCAAAAGTCACTTTAAGCGTGTTGGTGGGCAAGAATAAGAAAAAGCAATCATTATAGTGATGGGTTGCTAGCCGCATCGCCTATTAACATGATTCGCATTTTCGCCCATTCCCTCGATCGAATTTAACGATCTGCGCGGGAATAGAAGCAGCTGATATATTCTAAGTTTTATCTTTTCTCCCAGACCAGCATGGAAACAGAACTTAAATACAGTAAAATTATATCTGGGAAGAACTAGTTTTAATGAGGTGATATATATTTTTTCATTTTTTATATGAAGGATAGTTAGATGCCTTAGGCAAGTTAGAGTACACTAAAAGAAGTAATGGATTTTTAGAGAAACCGTCATTCTAATTGTTTTGCAAATAAATCCTATCCTACTATCTTACTAATATTATAAATGTGAAAGTGAGTTTGTATATTTGTTTGTTTGTTTTTTACCACTTCACGTTTCAAGCACTGAGAGATAGTTTGATACGCAGGGAAGGACATAGGATAGTTTTTATACTGAATTTCCACGAGGAGAGAAGTCTACGACACAGCTAGTTTGTATATAAACTTTCAGTGGTAGGGGCGTGATGAACCGATGGCCGATGGGGCATAAGGTTCTTTCTTGAATGGCGACCACGTACTGGCAAGCAAAGCTTACGACACTCTCCCACAAGCTCGTCACACGATCTGACCAATATCGGTGGAGCGCTGGATAGAGGCTGCTCGCAAGATAGTAGATCATTTTAGAAATCCTTGGGAGAGTCTATGTCCAGCAAACTAAAAAAATTATAATAATGAAAAAAGTTTCATAAAATATCACATTGCGCTGTCACTATCGTCAAAGTTAAATTCTGAAACTTAGTCTATCAAACATATTAACCAAAGCTAATTAAACGCAGTCCACACACAAAACAGCTAATTAAACAAGCCACATGACGATAATACGCATAATATCCTTTGAAAATGATTTAGCTTTATCGCAATATTATCGCAGTATTAACTTAATCACAGGTTTGTTAGTGAGCTGGAGATTGCATGTGGTTTCGAATTAAATCGACGCTAGTGTTGGGCAGTGTAATGACGCTAAACTACTTTACTAAGTAATTGGTCGAATCTGGCTCAAAAATAAATTATTTTGCACTGATAAGAGAACATCATCATCGTCACTTCAGCCACATAACGTCCACTGCTGAACATAGGCCTCTCCCATGGAAGAAAATAAGATACGAGATCAAAATGTCACTTGTTATTGATATAATATCCATTTTAAACGTGATTTAAGGTTTAATTATGCAGAAAATGGGGCTTCAACAAATAAGTATTCCCGTGTACATACATAGCGATAGTTTATGAGTAGTTTTTGTGTAAGTAATTTATAATGGCAGTCGAGGAAGTGGAAAAAAAAAACAATGTAGTGAGTTGCTAGCCGCATCGCCTATTAACATAATTAGCAATTTTGTCCTTCCCTCGATTGGCTTTTACGATCTGCGCGGGTACAAAAATAGATCTTGCATCCCATAACAGCAAGGAAATCTGTTTAAACAAATAGTGCATTACGAATTGTAATGCAATTGCATTTTCCAGTACTGGTTCTATAAACAATCGTTACTAAGGACAAAATAAGGTTCATGAGCCTAATTCGCAGCTTAATGGTCATTTTGTTGTTAGTTAAGTGGTCAACTATGTTGCTATCAAAATTATTTATTTACGTACAAAGAGATTTGTAGAAATTGTAAGGAAAAAAGAACAAAAAACTTTATAAAGAAACCGATTTATACAAGCTGCGCATCACTACTTGTAATGCAATTGCATTTTCCGGCGCCGGTTGTATAAACAATCGTTATGGAGGACAAGTAAGGTTTTTGAGCCCAATTTGCAGCTTAATGATCAGTTAATAAAATGACCAAATATGTTGCTATCAAAATGATTTATTTACGTACAACGGAAATTGGCAGAAACATTTTATTAAAAAAAGCACCATTATAAAAAGATTAATTATTAAAACACAGCACATCACTATTTGTAATGCAATTGCATTTTCCGGCGCTGGTTATATAAACAATCGTTACAGAGGACAAAGTAAGGTTACTGAGGAAATAACAAGGTTTTATGAGCCTAATTTGCAGCTTAATTTCGTTTTTAAGAGACATTTCGCATTGGTTTGCTGTTTGGCGCGTACAATCAAACATTTTTAAAGATTATTAAAAAATATGTCTAATTTTTAGAAAAAAATTAGACATGTTTTATATTATGGAGACTACATCGAGACTTATCATCAAAACTCCAAAATGTCTTAAAAACATTGAAAATTTTGTTATGATTGTGCGAGCGAGACAGCTAACCAAATGTCCCATGCCTCTGAAAGTGGCTCTAACTATGTTGCTATCAGAATCATCTAAAAGAGATTGGCAGAAACATTTAGACAAAACAGAACAAATGACCATAATAAAAAATCTGATCAAAATAAGCAGCGCAACACTACTTGTAATGCAATTGCATTTTCCAGCGCTGGTTCTATAAACAATCGTTACGGAGGACAAAGTAAGGTTTATGAGCCTAATTCGCAGCCTAATGGTTATTTCATTGTTAATAAAATGGCTTACTATGTTGCTTTCAAAATTATTTATCTACGTACAAAGGAGATTGGCAGAAACATTTAAGAAAAAGAAAGAACCATTGCAAAGAAACCGATTAAAACAAGTAGCGCCTTCACTACTTGTAATGCAATTGCATGTTCCGGTTCTATAAACAATCGTTACGGAGGACTAAGTGCAGTTTATGAGCCTAATTCGCAGCTTAATGGTCATTTTGTTGTTAATAAAGTGGCTAACTATGTTGCTACCAAAATTATCTGCCTGCAAATTAAACACAGATATTTACGTGTACTAATTACGTCTCTATCTTTTCGGGGGTACACATGTAATTAAAAAGATTTTGTAGCACGATTCACTATCGCCCTTAGTTGACTTTCCAATAATTTAAAGCAATCGGTTACACTATGCCGTGTGGTTTTCGGTAGAGAAAAATAGGACTATTGTTTTCTTTTCTCACTTATAAGCTTTGTTGGGGGAGGACTTGGAGTGGCCCTATTCTACTCTGCCGGTAACTACACGGCACAGATTAGGTCATTAATAGCATAATATTACATTGTCACCCAATTGAAAGTCAGTTGCGAAGTAATGTTTACGCATAATTTCAATGTTTAATACGCCGTTCATTCTGATGGCCACGATAAAATCTTGTATAAAACTATATTCTATCTGACAAAGATTTCGTAAAACGATCTCCACATTGATTTCCATACAAGCTTTTGTTTTCTATAACAATAAATTGTCGCGCGTTTGTCTGTGCCCGCAAAATAACAGTTTATGCGATTGGCGCGGCTCCAGCCTGCGTGGCTGTGACCGGCGAAGCTGGCTAAATACGGGATGTAAGTCAAAGGCGGAGTGTAATTTTTCGCGTTTCGTTTTTCGTGTGTCTAAATAACCAACACTGGTGTCAGATTATTCAAGCTTCCTAAAGACATCTGACATAGCTTGACGACTTGGATATAATGATGACACCCGGGTGATATTCGTTTCAAAAGACGATTGTCTAGCTACTGCCCACTATTTTTTTTTCTTACTGCTACTATACTATCTCGCTGAGTGTGTAGGGAGCGTTCAGAAGACATGCGTATGATAAGCACGGTTTGAATTTTTTGCATATAATTTAAGTAACGCAAATTGCATTTACAGAAGTCCAGTCAGGGCGAGCACCGGGCGGGCGCAAGGCGGAAGCAAAGCGAAGGCAAGGCAGAAGCAAAGCGGAAGAAAGACGGAGGCAAGGCTAGCGCGTGGCGTAAGCGAGGCGTGTGTGTTGACTTTAGTTTGTGCAATTTGAGTTGTATTTATGTGTGATAGAAATCAAATTACAGGCAACAAATTTCAAAAAATTCACTCTAGGCGTGGGCTTATTTCGTCCAAACACGCCCTTAGTCTTTTGATACTAACTTATGTCTACGGAACCATGTTAACAATAAAGACGTGATAGGTAGTATAGTCTGTAAAAGTAAAACTTCTACTTCTGTACTCAAAATAATATGACTTGGGCCATACGCAAAAACTAACAGCCTAATTCGAGAGCTTGTGGAAATGTGGCATACATTTTTACAAAGTCTCATGTAACCTTGTGTATTTATGTATTCAGTCGGGGTATATTGAATCACATATTTCGCCAAGTGTTGGTGTACGTTTTAAAGTGGAATTTTCAAGTATTTGCAGTGCAGAAAATACAGTTTTACAAAAAGAAACATACAGTGGACGTACAAGAAAAATGTAAGTAGTAGACTTCTGCTTTTCAGAGTATACGTTGGATAGAAAGCTGCCAGTCATATCAAATTATCTTTTATCTTTTGGATGTTTATCTATATATTATTATGTATTTGTTATAAAATAAAGTAACGTTGAGTTAGTATCCCGTAACACGAATCTAACTTAGGTACTCTAGCTCAATTTGTGTAATTGTCAGTATAGTTTGTTTCATCATCATCATCATCATTGGGTCTTTTTATTCAATTTTACCAACTGAGTCCAGTTGTTAAAATTTAATAAAAAACTGTTTCAGGAACAGAGTAAATTTAAAAGAAATTATTTCATACAAGTTGACTGATCAGCCGAGATTTTACATATGGTAGGCAAAATAAGTGCATTTTTATCATTTCTTACAATATAAGTAATAAGTGTACCAAGAATAAGGGTGGGAACACGAAGCTGATCACTCCAACAAATTGAAACTGTACGGATCGACGCGTTCTGCCGTTTTAGAGATTGGCACACAATCGATACTTACTCGATTGCGAGAGGCGAGAAAATTCTTACTAAAAAGTATATTTAACCCCTTGTATACCGGAATATCAGACACAATAGTTAAACAATGCATTCTCGCGTAGACTAGGCAATAGCATACGAGAGGTTAAGGGGCTAACTGAATTGTCCGGGGTCCAGTGGTACCCCCATTTAAAATAAATTATTTGAAAGGAAACGGAGATATCATTTAAAATTTTGACTTGACCAAACCCTAAATATCCCTTTTAACTATTTTATAAACTACTGTTTATAGTTTAAAATGATAACATGAAGTTTTTCTACATTAGCCAAAAGTGGCCGTTTTTCGCAAATATGAGCAGAAAAGCTTTACGTTCTTACTTTAAACTGTAAACAGTGGATCATAAAATAGTTTGAAGCTTTATCTAAGGTTCGTTCGAACAAAATTTAAAATGATATCACCGTTTCTTTTTAAATAATTTATTCCAAATGGGGGCGCCCCTTGACCTCGGCAAAATCAGGTAGCCCCTTAAATAAATAAATAGGACAAATTACACTGATTGAGGTAGCCCCAAAGCAGGCCTGTGTCACTTCCCGGTTAGGTATCGAAAATATACCTACATTATTACTATGCGCGCGGCAACCACTCCGGAATGGTAAATTCAATGATATGAATGATGCGTTTTAAACATGAAGTTAGTAGGGTTCAAAATTCTAAAACTATGCTTTGAACCATAGACCTAGATTTTTTTTTACTATTTGAACATTGATACATGCCGGCAAAACACACAAACCTCCTTTTGGCTTCCCCATAGTCAGGTAACAACATCATGCCAGCATTTCAGTACAAAATTTCTCTTTTTTCCCTAAAAATTGCCACATTTGGTATTGCAAGGCGACATAAGGTTGAGTACACGAGCGCGATTTCAAATAGTCTCCAGTTCATTTCACCAAATTGAAACCTGTAAGGGTCGACGCGTTTATACCATTTAAGAGATTGACACAAATATAATATAACGTATTTGTATCTAAAGTAGGTATATATTTAATAGGATTACGTGTAGTAATTCATCAGTAAAGTTTCTCTGCATGTAATTTCTTTAAATCCATATAAATAAAAGTGTCACGTATTATCAGATAAAAATATTACATTTGATATTACAAAAACATCTTACTGGGCCATATTAGCGTTTTTAACCTTTCACCGTGAACGTCAGATTTATCCGACAAACATTGTCGTGCTCATTTTGCGAGCGTTGGATATTTCCGGTAAAAAACACTGCTCGTTATCCTGTTTTAGTTGTAGGTATTTAGTATAGATTTACTATGCCTTGCGCTAGGGGCACGACAACTGATGCTAATAACTTTGACGACCTCCTTGGCGTAGTGGTCACCATGCTAGTCCGCCACCCAGAGGTTCCGGGTTCGATCCCCGGTCAGGCCAAGTTAGAAAATGGATTTTTTTAAAATGGTCCTGGGTCTTGGATGTTTATCTATATATGTATTTGTTATAAAATATAGTATCGTTGAGTTTTTTATGTTTATTGAGAAAAAAGTAATAACAACAAAAAAAACTTAACTAAACTAAACTATATTAAACTAAGCTATAAAATAAACTTATACTAAATTATGCTAAATTAAAAAAATCTCATCTTGTCCATGCGGCATGGTTGCAAGAACGCTGGCTGCGTTTCCTCGCTGGATAGCAATGCTGATCCGTTGAGCAAAAAAACAGCCAGCCCTCTTGTCACCTGCAGCGGCTATCAGTCGCGGGGAGATTTCCTTAAAAAGTCTCCTCGCGCCAGGGCCCCATGGTCCAAATGTTTCAACACCAAACGGCACAAATATATAATCTCCACTGAGAGATGAATATTTGCGCCGCTTGGCAGCCTCAGCACCTTCAGCAGCCGCCCCAGCCCTCATGGCTGACTCCCTGAGATGGGAAGGCGCCAGTGTGTCCACACATGTTGCGTCCCACACTAGAGCTCTTCCGCGTTCCCAGGAAATCAGCGACATCCCATCTGGCCTCTTGCCATCATTTCGTGATACACCCTGGGGTTCCAGGGTGCAGGGAACGTTTATGGTAGCAAGAGCCCTTTTGATGATGTCATTTAAAGAGCCGTGGCGAGAAAGTCTACCTGCGCTAAGGTGACAATATAGGCCATGGAGCCCAGACCGATTGACGTCACTGCCGCATGGACAACGATGGGGCGAACATACCGGCGTTCCTAGGCGGAGACCAACTGCCGTACGGAAACTATTATTGTCCAGCAGTGTACCAATGTTGAGGGATGGAATAGCATGCAGCCAGTGGCTAGACTCATTGGAAGAGACTGCTAGAAGCCGAGCGCGATCGATGTCACTGTGGAAATTTTGAGCCAAATCTTTGAAAGTTTTCTCCACTAAAGGGGTATCCCAGCGTTTTTGTTGGTTTAATTCCACTGGAATACCTTCTTCAGGGCAGAGAACTGACCAGGTTTCCTTTGCCTCAGCTACCAGGTCAATTGCGACATCGTCTTTTTTTAAAATTCCTTTGCATAGTTCTAAGACACTGTGAGCAGAGGAAAGGAAAGCTGGAAGGGCAACACTAGAAATTTTCCTGATGCCTATGCCACCGTTTTTTATTGGTAGAGTTAATTGGTTCCAAGAGTTATCGCTAAAATGTAAATTTAGAATTTTTTCAACGGCGGCATAAAGGCAAGTATCTAATTTGTTTATTATTTCCGAATGTTTCCAGATTGGACTAGAACGGAGGAGATAGGTAAATTTGGGGACAAAAAGGCAGTATTTGAGAATGGTATATGCTATGTGGGAATTTAGAATATCCAATCTGGAGGTTGTAAAAGTAAAGTTATCTAATTTCTTTTCCAAAAGGGGTTCAATACTATCGTCAAATAGTGGTGCGCCAAGGAGAAGTAAAGAATCTTTGGATGTCAAAGTTATGTCAGGGGATATATCCATAAACTTGTCCAGAATATTTTTTTTTGTTGTTTCCGAAAGGTTCTCGTCAATATATAACTCACATTTTCACATTTATCGTTGAGTTAGTATCCCATAACATAAGTCTCTAACTTACTTTGGGGCTAGCTCAATCTGTGTAATTTGTCGCTATATATATTTATTTATTATTATTATTTTGTATCTCCTTTGAGAATTATTATTATGTTGGTACGCTTTTCAGCTACGGGCCAAAGCCAACATGAAGAGGCCTTTTAGTACCTTTTTATCTAAAATGTGAGATTATTATTATTATTAATAACTCGCGGTGAAAGTGTTAAGGCAAAATTTCTCTTTTTTTACAAAAGAGTTGCCACATCTAATGTAGCCAGGCGACACAATGTACATAAGCGCGATTTCAAATCGCCTCCTGTTCACTTCGCTAAATTGAAACTGAAAGGAAAGGCGCGTTTCTGCCTTTTTATACATTGGCACACAAGCGATACTTACTTGATTGCGTGAAAAACAAAACCTTACTACCCACATTTAAAATTTTTGTATTATACAATGTCCTTTTTAATTAAGTACAAATATTTTAAGGGGTGATTCAGACCATCATTTTGAACAACTTTTCCCAATAAATGTATATCGAAATATGAAAAAAAATTTTTAGGTTTTCATAGAAATCGAAGTAGTCACGTGATATCATTACTATGGAAAATGAAAATTATTTTTTCGTATTTCGATATACATTTATTGGGACAAGTTGTTCGAAATGATGGACTGAATCACCCCTTAAAATATTTGTACTTAATTAAAAAGGACATTGTATAGTAAAATTTATTAATTTATTGTGTATCTGTATGTCATTGTTGTTTTTATTCAGTCTTTATCAGGTTAATTTAACAATCTTCACAACTGATCGCTCTTGCACCTACCTAAGGTTTTACCTGAAAATTTGTGCATTGCTGTGCATTGCTTTTGTGTATTGTCTTGTCCGTGTGTGTGTGTGTGTGCAATTTTCACAAATAAACTATTTATTTATCATATCTATCTATTCTTGTGTGTGTCTTTGAAAAAATCCTTATACTTTACATTTGGTTTCTTTCAGTAAGTATATTATATTCTAATGAAATATATTTTTAACAGAAAAAGTTTTTTGAATATATTCATAGAAAAAATATCTTAGCTCAGTTTCAATGGCTTTAGGCCGCTTGCAATAGTTTCTAGTACAGTGTGAAACTATCTCAACATTTGCAATAACGTAATGGAGTCGTGGCAACTTCGTCTCTCTCAAAAACAGCTAGATGTGTGATCTATCTCGAGGCTCTCCTTTAACACTTTGACCGCCAGGTATTCCAGACACAACAGTAGGTAATCAATCAATGTGTATCAAGAATCAGTGTCATTTATTTACACTATAAAATAGATATCAGTGATGTTTGTAAATATTAGTACGTATATTTTATAAACCTGCAAGCAGGTATGCCAACATTGTTATCGTTTAAAATTAATTTAAACTCGTAGTAATTAGGCTATTATTTCCTTAGAAATGACGAGGGGCAAGTGGTGCGTGGGCTCCATGTGTATCAAAAATGATGCATATGGCGTTGAATGTGTTAGACATAACTAACCATAGCTTTTTCATATAGATAGAGTGTGATTAACTACCGTTGGTGTCAGATTTTTAAATTGCTCAAAACCATCTCAAGACTTCAATGCTGGTCTTGGAAAAGAGAAAAACACCGAATGTACAGCTGCTACTCATTTCGCGCAGTTGTAAAAGCCGATTTAGGGAATGGCCGAGCATCTGAATCATGTAATTAGGCAATGCGGCTGTAACAACTTAAAAAAATACTTATATTTTCACGGCGTTACCAAAGTAGACAAGACAATGCCTAGAGCTGAGATAAGACCCAGGCCATTTTTACGTAATGATGGGCGTGAAGATGGAAAAATAAAAAAAATTGTGACATTGAGAGTTTGCATTGAATACTCTTTACACACGGTTCTCACTGTTCAGTACCTGAATTTTCCCGGGTCCTGTGCTATCCCCAATTAAAACAAATCATTAGAAAGTAAACAGAGATATAATATCAAATTCTGTCTTGACCAAGCTCTAGATAACCCTTTTAGCAATTTTATGAACTTCTGTTTATATTTTAAAATGAGAAGAAGAAGCTTTTCTACTTATAAACACGGCCACTTTTAGCTAATGTGTGAAGAAAAGCTTTATTAAATAGTTTGAAGGGTGATCTAAGGTTTGGTCAAGACAGAATTTTATTTTTTTCTGTATGATATCTCCTATTCCTTTGAAATGATTTATTTCATATGGAGCACTGTACCCCGGAAAATTCTGGAAGCCCCTAAAAAGCAATTTGCGCTAATTGCAAAACATTCTAGGTATTTACTTTTTGTTAAAGTAAAAAATACAAGCTGATAACCAAAGTCTTTTTAATCGAGATATCGAATTTCCCTGCGACGCCGCCGTAAGGTAAACAAGGTTATTTCAAACGGAACTTAAAGCTAGATGTTTTTATTTCACGATCTCCAGTGGGAATCTTGTTTACCAAGTGTCTTGTCGGGTTATTTTCTTTAAATTTTCCTACTGCTTTTATAAGTACTGATCTGTATCATGTCAAAAAGTCAAAAGAAGTATAAAATAAATAAATGTAGCATATTTATTTCTTATTGAAGGAATTTTTTTTAATGTTGTTTTAGTGCAAAAGCTAAAAACTACGAACGTTTCGGAACGACCACCTGCCTGATCCGTCAGATTAAACGGCCACTAGTCTTATTTTTAGTATTTCATTTTATTCATTTGGTTTCGAGACTAGCCAAAAATAATTTATATCCGTCACGGCTCAGTCAGCTAGACTTCGCGAGTCACCCTAAACTCGTTCAACTATAACGTATAAAAAAGTTGTTCAGACAAAAAAGTTGTTCGTATGAAAAATTGCGTTTTATAATGGCAACAAAAAAGTCTCAAGACATTTTTGAAAATATTTTGGAATGGCGTATATATGACAGTTTTAAAATTATTAAAATCCATATTTCCGCCATTTTGAAAAATTTCGAAAAACTGGCTCGACAAAAAAATTATATTTAGTTGCTGAACCTGCTTACAAAATTTCATGAGAATCGGTTAAGAATTGCGACCTGTAGGCGAGAACAGACAGACAGACGGACAAAAAAGACTTTTTGGCTAGTCTCGAAACTGAGACGCTTCGCTCGCTCGGTCAATTAATTTTGTAGACGAAATAGATTTTTTCGTCAATGTCGGCCAAAAATCTTCAAAGCTGAAGTGGGCTTGAGCGGGCTATGTTAGTAGGATGCAATCTGAGAAATGGGCGAAAATACTAACGCCATGGATACCCGACTATTTGCCTATCTCATTAGGGATAAAGACGTGATAGTGCATCTGAAATCTGTATGTATATATGTTAACGAAAATGTTTGTAATCCGTCATTGTATACAATTCCTAGGAAATGTGTGAATTAATTTATATTAGACACATTTCCTAGGTAGTTGTCGGAAATGTAACAAACGCTCTATCAAATTGGTATACAATTAAAACAATTGTATTCTAGATCTCAGATTAATGTTTGTCCGAGAGTTCTTCTAGATACTAAGGATGTTCCAAGTATGGAAATTCCCCTTCGTTCTAACTTACATTCCACAGCAAAGTTGTTTTTGTGTCTGTGTTATTTTCGCCCTAAGCTTGAGTCGCTCGCTCGCTTGTGTTTTGGTCACAGGAAACCTAACGAACCTAATCCTACGGTAAAGTGGTAAAGTTGTTTAACACTTTACTGTAGTAAAGTGGTAAAACCCCGTGGTAAAGTTGTTTTATTCGTAGACAGCATTCGTTACAAACATTTCCTAATACGATAATGGAAATGTATACAATTCCTAGGAAATTTATTCATTTCCCAGAATATTATGTGTGTATGAAATAATCTTTGAAACAATATTTAATACATTTTCTTATTAGCTTCGGAGTTGTATACATATCCTAGGTATTGTAAAAAATTCAAAGTTTTATACATTTCCGTTGACATATATAACACGAAAGAAATATACTTGTAATAAATCAAACCAAGGGCTATACTAGATCACTATAGCATCGACATTTCTATACAAATGGCACATAATTGTATGTATAATTAGTATATATATATATATAATTGCCCGGGCGAATGCACACTAGTATAGATTCTTTTTTGTTTTTTTTACTGTTGTTAGTTCCATTATGCTATAGTGATTTATTACAGGATTTATGTCCCTTCTACGGTCTATAGTATCTATACCTGCTGCTTTCCTTTCTTGAATACTGATCTACGCTAAATATGTTAACATAGGCATTATACTTGCTGCAAAAATATGTGCAGAACAAAAAAACTTTTATTACAAAACAAAGAAAATAGAAAAAGGTTACGAAGTTATTTTGTTTTAAAAGTCCCGTTTACCCGGGACGAGCGGGACTAATGGGCCTGCGGTTGTGTCGCTATTGTTCACCATTTCTTGCCACAAATATATTGCAGAAAATGTGCTTACCTATATGTTGTATTTTTATTATTACAACCTTTTTTTTTTTGAATATTTTTTATATTTAGTTTTACATGTCCGTTGTGTGTTAAACTTGCAAGATTTGATTACAGACAGACATACAGACAAACAGGTGAAACTAAATAAATCCTTGTAAAAAGACTTCAATTCTTATGACAATAAATATATACAGGATCTTATAAAAAAATCATTATCATCATCATTCTAGCCGCATAATGTCCACTGCTGGACATACGCCTCTCCCAAAGATTTCCAAACTGACCGATCTAGAGCAATTTACATCCAGCGCCTTCCAGCGACCTTAGTCAGGTCGTCAGACCACCTTGTGGGTGGGTGCAACAAAAAATATACCGAAACTATATTAAGGGTGAATTCAGTATATGAATTGAATAACTTTCCCCAAGGAACATAATATATGAAACCAACAAGAAACATAATAATATATCAATATGAAAAGCTTACTTTGTTGACCAATGAGCTGGTGAAGTTCATTTATTTTTAATATTTCGATGTATCTTTCTGGAAGAAAGTTGTTCAGTATCATATATACATATCAGTTTCAGTTACTTTGATTTAAGCACCAAACTACTAATCTGATTTTGATGAAATTCTTAGCGACCTATCTGAAATTGATATTCCTAAACCTAAAATCAATGATGTCGGGCTCGGTCAAATAAACGTGACAGGACTGTGGCAACACAACCCATGTTTAACCGACTGAGCTGAATGTCAACTCGAGCATTCTAAATTCAAATCTTGTTTGCCAAATCACAGAAAAATTCTCGTAATCAGCGGCCGTTCCAGATATATTTTTATTTTCTGTATATTTTTTTTATACATCCTTTGAATTTTAGTTTTTTTTTTTAAGAAAAATTGAATACAAAAAACCTTTTTGTTGGTGTTGTGTGGATTGAAGGTGTTTTGTGCTATAAAATACTTTAAAGAAATAGATAACTATTTGTATTATCAAGATATATTATTTGAAATACACTGACCTAACTAATAATTGACTGTAATAACTTAATCATAATAATAAACCATTTTAAGGAAATTGATTTATAAGTATGTAAATGTTAGTTTATTTATTAAATATTTAACCTAAAACATACTAAATGTACCTGCTTGAATACCTTACCTTTGCGCCTACTACATAAGATTTTATATATCCCAAAGGTTGACTGGTAGAGTATGTAATTAGCATTAAGTTCGCCTATTGCACTATTTATTACTGGCATATAACGTCTTTAAATAAACGATAAAATGAATAAATTAATAAAAACATCTTAAAAAACAAAAGCTTCAATTTCCAAAAAGAATCTACCTACTCCATAAACATCCTTTCTAAATCTTCTTAAGTTCTCAAGGCCTTAATAAAACTGGATAGATTTACACACATCCCTGCTTTGTAGCTTGACAATCCTTTAGAAACTAGATAGATATATTGAGGTTCAGATATGGCAGCATAATTTATGTGCCGGTCACTGCAATGCAATTGAATTTACTGCAACTAAAGTGAAAGATTTAACGCTCAAAGAGTTTATTGTAGAAGTGAAAAGTAGGCACTGACTTTGGGTGCACAGAGTGGCGCACTCAGTCGATTTTTTTTGTAAATAAGATATTAATAAATAATATTATAACCGTCAACCCTTTAAAGTATATTTTTAAACGTAAAAATATCTTAAAGTATTACGTTAGCCCGTGTAGTCATAAGTAGCCACTTTTATCAAAATCACGTCTTAAAACGAGATGGACTACGTATGATACTTTCAATTTGTTAATTTAAAAAACTAAGGTACTTCATTTCTAAACGAAGGGTATAAAAAAGAGCGCCTCTTTTTATACCCTTCGTTCTAACATTTTTAGACATTTAACTTAACTGTTTTATCTCAACAATAATAGGTACCTATTTACTGTTGTCGAGAATCGTAAAAAGCGATTACGGCTTTTATACTTTTAACCTTTTAAAGGATAAGTATATAATATATTTTTTAAAACTAAAAACCCACTTTTTACCCAACTTACACAACCAATTTTAATAAAATTTCTATAGGACCACCTCGGAAATATATTTTATCAATCAAAAAAGAATTTTCTAAATCGGTCCAAATCGGTCCAGACGTCTTTGAATAATCGTAAATGTACAAAAAAAAGATCACGACGAATTGATACCCTCCTCCTTTTTTGCAAGTCGGTTAAAAACAAAAATAGGTACTTATAGGAAAATCGTGAGAATCCGGATAAGGTTTAAAGGATAAAAGCCGTAATCGCTTTAAGTATGTAAAAATACCAACACAACACAATAGTCTTAACTTAACCCTCTGTACATATTTTTACTTTAGTCTGTGGATCAAGCAATCTTTACAAGTGTACTTTGGAGCTCGTATGTTGTTATTAGAATTCACGTTCAAAAAGTTTCATAAAAGGATTATTTTTAGCAGGCTTAAATAAATGGAGAAGGAACACCCTCGCTCCGCTCGGGAGTAAACCTCGAGTCCTTCGTTGCGTGAGCGATTTAAGTCGTCACCCGCAACAGAAGGCACGGCTTTATCCCCTTGGTTAATAATTTACTAATAAAATGTCCTTTTTTATTAAGTACAAATATTTTATGTTGTGATTCAGCCCACCTTTCTGAACAATTTTTCCCAATAAATGTAAATCAAAATACGAAAACAATAAGTTCTCTTACAAATTAGTACACATATAACCATTTAAACATGTAACCGCCTCCGTGGTGTAGTGGTTAGAGCGTTCGGCTTATACCCGGAGGTCGCGGGTTCAATTCCTGGCGGGGGCAATGACTTTGTGTTGTTGTCCTAGTTTGGTGAGGACATTGTAGGCTGATCACCTGATTGATAAGTAAGATGATCCGTGCTTCGGAGGACACGTCTTTGACATTGGTCGTTACCTAAAACCATGTCAGAGGCCTTTAAGGCTCCTCCCTGCGCTAGCGACCTTGAAAACACAAAAAAATTTATTTCTCTTTCTGTAAGTGAGATTATTAGATTATTAGATATTAGCGGTTTAAAAACTCTGACACTTGTGTTAATCACTAACACACACGATAAGAAGAAAAAGTACACATGTTCGAAATTCGGTAGCGGAGTCAATATAGTCACTATAGCAAAATATTTTTTTCTTCTCGTATTTCGATACCACATTTATTGGGAGTTTTTCAAAATGATAAACTGAATCACCCCTTCCAATATTTGTACTTGATAAAAAGAACATTGTATACACATTTGAATTGATAAATACTTAAATCACGAGTGACGCGAGGAATTTATGACGAGTCGTAAGTGTAGCGACGGATTTAAGTTCACCCAAGACTAAGAAAGCTTTATCGCCGAGGACAATACTCTACTTTTCATACCATTTGCAAACAAATAAAGAGAATAATAACAAGAGATAAGCATTTATTAATTATTTTTTATCCAGTTACATAAAAAATACAAAATGTTTTACGTTGTAAATAAATATAGGTACGCAGAGAACTTTGCTGTATGTGTGAGGCGCAAATGGCCCTTTGTTTTTTCTTTCTGGAAAACTAAACAGCTGATGTAAACAAACAATGACATGAATTGATTTAGTTGTTTATTTTATGAAATTTAAGTGGTTTTGTGGATTTCGCGGATACATGTTGTCGATTCAAAATCGTTATTTTTTACGCTTAACAATATAGAAATGATTTCAGTTCAGTATAAATTTCGGTAAGTATTCCAAACTTAAATCACATTCGCCCTCTAGAGGATGAATGAAATTCAGTACAATTTTCTTTTCCTGTTTTTAACTGATTAAAAAATGACTCAAGTTATGTTCGCTTTTTGTGCAATACAATGTCTTTTTGAGCAAGTTGTACGAAAATGTTATTTTTTATATTCCTCGGTTACAGAAAAGAAAATATATGTATGCCTAATTTTTAATAATATACTTTGAACCAATATTTATAGTCCACATCCGTATTACAATGCATCTAAATAAATGAGTACTAAACTTCAGCACAATAAACAAATAAAAGCTTGTAAAATATATAAAAAAAGCTTGTAAAATATATAATATCACATACAAACTCGTAGAGTACGTCAAAAAAAGGACAATAGCTATTCATACATACATACATACATACTATCACGTCTTTATCCCTAATGGGGCAGACAGAGCATTTTGGGTCTTGCGGCTCTATGCAGAGCCCAGGGCCGAAAGACCCAAAAGCCACTTTTAGCGTCATGGTGGGCGAGAAGATGGAAAAGCAATCAATACAGTGATGGGTTGCTAGCCGCATCGCCTGTTTACATGATTCGCATTTTTGCCCATTCCCTCGATCGGCTTTTACGATCTGCACGGGAAGAGAAGCAGCTGGTACATTCTAAGTTTTTTCATTTCTCCCAGACCAGCATGAGAGAAGAGCAATAGCTATTCAAATACTGCTAAAGGCAATAAAAATTGTTATTGTAATGCAAAAATCGTTTGATTTATGTAAATCATCTGAGCTTTTTGTTTCAACGATAAAGAATAAAACATTTTAACTATAAAACGTAACTGAAACGCTAAAAAGCTTTAGTTAAAGTATTGCAGTTAGCTTCATTTCCGTTATTACTATTTGACATCACTTTTATACAAGTACCTATCGTTTAAACAATAGACGTCAGATACATCATAAACTGAGACATCAATATTATAAACACACTTTGGACTGTTAGTACTTGGGAAAATATACTTTAAAATTAGAAAATAACGTTGAAATTTGTTTGTGAGTTTAAAGGTTAAAATCCATATTGGTCGAGTAAATTTACAAAGTACTATATTCTTAACTACATACAGTAATTTAGGAAAGGCATATATAAACCTTAAATGCAAATGTTGTAACTTATGCAGTGCAAGTTTTCACAAATTTTAATAACCTGTAGTAAAGTAGTGTGAAAGTAGTTATTTTTTTCATAAAACTTAAAAACGTTTTGGTGATTTAAAAATTAACTGTTCAATAAAACTTCAAGCTTAAATAAGTAAAGTAACGCCTTGACTTAATTGTATTTCAGATAAGTACGATCTGAACTATTTGATCCAATTGCAGGAATGGGAGAGAATTTGAATCATGATGTTAACTAATGCTACTAGCAACACAATTTATATTTTGTCCTACTCATGTTAAAAACTCATGCGCTTAATGTGGCCTTTTAGCCATCATATTTTGACCGAGCTTAGATCAGAAAACACTGCCTTTCGGACCTACACTCGGTCTAACCCATTAAGGATAAAGGCCTGATAGTGTAAAACATACATTAAAGTACAAGTTACGTAAGAGTACATTATCTTCAGTCTTACTTGCTAGTTAACTCGACCAATCTGAACCAAACATGCATTTTATACACGACGTAACAGCATAATTCTAGTACATATTGAAGACTCCTTTATTTGATGCTCGAAGCGCAGAAGTCGTTAAACTCTTGTCTGTTTTACGAGTATATATCCAATCCATATTTTGAAAAGATAATAACATCGGAGATATGAAACATCGATGTGCCAAGTTATGGCCCGATCACTGAGTTATGGAAAGTTTTCTATATGCTTCATGAAGTCGTAAAGACTTTTGAACAATTTTGATGGTCGTTATCCGATTCTTTTTACCCGACTGCGGCGGAGACAGACGGAGGGTTGTGTTTCAACGCTATGTATTTATTTATTTATTTGTTTGTACGTTCCTTCGTATCTTCTTTAATATCCACGGTACCTTAGTATTTTGAAAAGCGTGTGTATACAATAGAATACAATACAATTAAATTAACTTTATTGCACCATGATAAACATAAACATTACAAAAACAAAAAGAAACAATATAGGCACAAAGATGGACTTATCGCTATAAATGCAAACTCTTCCAGCCAACCTGTATGCTAGTTAAAGGCTATGTGACGTCATAATAAAATTAATATGGCGCCTCTATAGGCTAAAAAGTAAGTAAAAAAACATACCGAGTTTGGTACCAAATGAAAGTGTTTAATTTCAATAAGCACATTTTCTATAAACATTACTACATTCACTGGATTATACATACTTTTCAACAACAATATTCCAGTATACGGGTTTCAGTTTTTAAAACTATATCTTGTTAGTTTGTAGGGCAACTGAGTTAACGCAGTAAAACAGAGAATTTCTACATTTTCTGTTTGTCTGAGTTCACAGAAACAGGCGGAATTTCTACCGTCTGGGAGAAAAAAGAAAACTTAAAATGTATCAGTGTATTTTTTTCGCGCAGACCTTTTCCATTCTGAATGTTAAGTTATTTTCAAATAAAATTAAGAATTTTTAATTATGTATTTATATGTAGCTCAAAATTACTAATAGGTCTTTCAAAAATATTGTGAGCTGTATTAGAATATTGAAAAATGTTGTCGGCACAATTTTTTTATTTAGGAAACCGTTTCTGAAATATGAAAATTTTTGTTAGAGTCCTTCTCTAAAATATGACACGTTAAAAATACACGGCGGTAGTATAAATAATTCAGTTTAAAGGTACTATTTTATAGTTTCAAATGATAACGTGAAGCTTTTCTTTGCACTGCTTCGAACTGTAAACAGTAGTTCATAAAATTGTTTAATGGGTTTTCTAGGGCTTGGTCAAGCAACATTATTTTAAATTATATCTCCGTATCCTTTCTAATGATTTATTTCAAATTGGGACAGCACAAGACCCCAGAAAATTCTGATAGCCCCTTAAGGATAGTATGTATGTATCTTAAACTTACAAATTTGTACCCTGACATTGAAAAAAAAAGCAATCTAGAAGATTAATAGCGATTTCATATAGAAAGTTTTTATTGAAACCATATACTTGGCATGCAACAATCGTCTGATCATAGAAAAAGGAGATGTTATTTATCTAGCTGAGCAGAAAAAGGTGCTGTGTTAATTTCTTTTTCGAGTGATTAATCAATAGGATAACTGAATCCTATTAATTAAAAACACATAAGGCCTCGCTCATTTTGAGTGCCTAACACTTTTTAGAGGTACTTACTAGCCATTTCCGTGGAAAACCACTTCTTATGAATATACCAATATTTTTATTCGTTGATCATAAGAAAGATACGCCGTGCGGTTTCCGGCAGAATAGAATAGGACCACTCCAAGTCTTACCGTGGATGTCGTAGAAGGCGATTTAGGAAATACAAGCTAAACAAAGCATAAAACCAAAAATGAGACCTCTCCAACACGTCTGGCCAGCGAGAAGAGTGAAATCCAAATCCTCTGGCTGCTCTGGCCAAGTATGGCTCTAGTACACTGAGGGTCGTGCTCCTGCAGTGGAGACTAAAAAGACCTAATGATGATGATGATGATGATATAAGAAAGATAAAGTTGCCGATATTTTAGAAGTAAAGATGTTTAAATGAGTTCTTTAGACAAATATGACCACTTTTAAGTTAAGTACAGAACAGTAAAAGAAACTTTCTTTCAAAATCATTTGAGTCCGAAATTGGAATATATTTTGAATGAATATATCTCCTCATAGCTTGAGTCTACATAAAAACTTTTTGGCGTTTGACTAAGGTTATCTTGTCTACTGCAATTATCTAAATAAAATATTGCACTTGTTTCAATTCGTATAGTTATTTTAATAGGTTTAGTTTCGAGAACGTCATCAGTTTTAGAATCTATAGAGACATAGGTTTGAACTATTACTTTGTTATAAATGGGTCCCCTCTATCTGGCAGAATCTTGATGCTCCGAATTTCATTTGGCATAACACACTTGACAGAATCTTATTTAAAAGAACATTTCAAATGCATAAAAAATATTTTATATAATAATTGTTTGGCCGAATTTTCATATGTCCGAATGTACAGTAGCATACTTTCATTTAGTACAATTACCTTTTACATAAATTAAGTTTCGCATAATTTGTTTTAGAATAATGTTTAAATTGGGTAACCTATTATATTCACGAATTTTTTTTTGACCACAGAACCAACTTAACTACGATGGGTAGGTTAGGTTCGTTAGGTCTAAAAAGGGGGGACCCGTTATAAATGTATCAACTTAAAGGTTTTTGTAAGGTATAAGCTTCTGTTTAACTTGCAACTTGCGGTGGCCGGGTAGGAGTGTGCTTTATTATTGCTTTGGCAAGTACTTGAATGGGCCAGAAGGGGCATCAACATTTTTTAAGCTCTTCCGTGCTCCGGAAGTCTCGTATAAACCGTTAATTCGGGCTCTCATCATTGAGTGCATCTTTAAGGCAGACTGGAAAACTTGATACTATATATATGTATATGATCTGGATATATATACATACAATACAATACAATACAAATTAACTTTATTGCACCATAATAAACATAAAAAATTACAACAACAACAAGAAACAATATAGGCACAAAGGCGGACTTATCGCTATAAATGCAATCTCTTCCAGCCAACCTTTGGGTGGAGGAAAAATAATAATTTGAAATTAGGTGGGCGCAGTAATTACATAGGTATATATAAGAAGATATATACATAGGTATACCACTTGGTATAATTTTCACCAGTAAAATTACCGTTGATACATAATTGAAGGGTGACCCAGCCCGTCAATCTGAACAACTTACCCGGGATCGATGCTGAAATCTTATAAAAAAAGTCTTTTTTACCAACATGTTCAGTCGCCCAGACAATTGTTTATTGAAATCCCAGCATTTGTCCCATAGACAAAGTTGGTCAAATTATTGAGCTGATTCACTTCCTCGAGAAAGTATATGTCAGCTCAATTTAAATATTTAAAGATTCAAATGTACCGCTGACATATATTCATTGTGCCACAACTCAACATAGTTCTACCAGGTATCAATATCATCATCATTTCAGCTGTATAACATCCACTGCTGGACATAGGCCTCTCCCAAAGATTTCCAAAATGACCGATCTAGAGCAGCTTGCATCCAGCGACCTTGGTCAGCACAATATTATTCTAATATCTTCCTCTATTCATAAACTTCGGAATAGTGAAGAGGCTTTGATACCGGCAACGGAAGAGCCAGCCTTGGACGAGGTCTGTCCATCCTTGAGCCTGGTGGAGAAGGCATAGCTGGCCGCATTTTGACTGGCATCTCTTGGCGCACTGGAGTAGACAGTTTGACACTCGTATAACGTGTTGAAAAACGTGCTTATAAACATCATGAGACCTTTCCTACCCGTTTTGCCAGCTGTAGAGCGTAGGCCAAATCTTCTGGCTACTAGACCAATTATGGCTCTGGTAGTACAGAGAGGGTCGTGCTCCTGCAGTGGAGACTTAAAAGATCTGATGATGACGTGTTGAAGTAGGGATTTCTGGACACCTTTTAGAAGACATATCCGGGCATGCTAAAGTATTTGTTTGAGCGGTTTCTGGGGTAGACTTTCTTGGCTGTTTGTTTCTGCTTAAATTTTTGTAAATTATTTTAATGTCCTAATGTCCTAATTATTACCTTCTAGCGCCATCTAGTGACAAGAAAGATAAAAAAATATGTTTATAAGGTGATGGGCAGGTGTGCGTCAGGCTATGGTGAGTGTGTAGTGTCACATTTTCTAATTACGTTACACTGCATAGTGTGAATGTGTGAATAATCCTTAACTGGGCCACCCGCGGCTTCAAATAGAATATTATAGTAGGAGCTTCCTTTAAAGTAGAAAATTTCGGAATATACGCATCTGTAGTGGACCGGAGTTACGTCCCTGCGGCACATATTAGTTATGCTGTGTGAGAATATAAAGTAATAAATACATACGGACAAATACACAGATTGAGGTAGCCCCAAAGTAAATTCGAGATTTACGTTATGGAATACTAACTCAACGATACTATATTTTATAACAAATACATAAATAGATAAACATCCAAGACCCAGGACAATTTGAGAAAGGCCATTTTCCAACTTGGCCCGTCCGGGGATTGAACCCGGAACCTCTGGGTGGCGGACTAGCATGGTGACCACTACGTCACGCAGGTCGACGAAAGAAATGAGGAAGAGTTAATCGAACGAGCGTAGCGAGCGAAGTTCTTAGATTCTTCCGCCGTTCAAGTAGACCCGAGAACTTGCTTTGCTGACTCGTTTAGTTAAATCTTTATATTTCAACAGTAATATTGTTTTAACACTAACAGCATTATCTCCTAGTCCATAAGCAAAGCAAAATATTGTTATTGATTTTTTACAGCATTACAATGCCCGGTTGTATCCAAAAACATGTGATGATAAATTTCGCCACGAATGCGATTCGAACCCACGACCCTCACGTTAAGGCCATACCCAAATTTTCCGGGGTCCAGTGGCGCCCCCATTTGAAATAAATCATTTGAAAAGAAACGGAGATATCATTTAAAATTGTGCCTTGATCAAGCCCTAGATAACCCTTCAAACTATTTTATGAACTACAGTTTATAGTCTAAAGTGCGAACGTGAAGCTTTTCTACGCACATTCGCCAAAAGTGGCCGTTTTTCGCAAATGTGCGTAGAAAAGCTTCATGTTCTTGCTTTATACTATAAAAAGTAGTTTAGAAAATACTTTGAATGAGTATCTAGAGCTTGGTCAAGACACAATTTTAAATGAGGGCGCTATTGGACCCCGTAAAATTCAGGTATGGCCTTAAAACCGTGAGTGTACTACCAATTGTGCTCCCATTCAAATCGCCCTGACGAATTTTCTCATCACACAGTGAATGCGGAATTAGTAGTACACTCACGGCGTCAACGTGAGGATCGTGGGCTCGAATCCTACACGAGGTGAAATTTCCATCAAATGTTTTAATTTGGAAAATATAATTATATTCATTGTACTTAAATAAAATATCAATTTAAGTCACGACGGTGTATTGTTCTGTTCAAGGATAATTTTGTAGTGAATTGTCATGACGTCGATGTCATCATCATCATCATCATCAGGTCTTTTTGTCTCCACTGGAGGAGCACAACCCTCGCTGTACTACTAGAGCCATATTTAGCCAGAGCAGCTCTCCTAGCTGGCCAGATGGGTTGGAGAGGTCTTATTGATATTTATAACTTAGCTTAGCTCGATGGCTTAATGTCAATGTCAACGGGAATGTAGTTCCCGTCTCAAAAGGAACTATTGTCTTCCCACGCAGATCGCAAAAGTGGAACAAAGAAATATCTGATTTGTACATTGGCCATGTCCAGCCATCCCGTAAAAATATCTTAAATTCTTCGGATCTCAGTAGATATTATTAGATAACAATAAAATGTTAGAAGTCATGTCAGATGCCTAACAAATAGATACCCGCACACACATACACATATTCATCAACTTTCACTTCAATGATATAAATAAAATAAAATATGTAGGTATATGGACGTATCACACAGATTGAGCTAGACCCAAAGAAAGTTTGAGACTTGTGTTATGTATGGGATTCTCAACGATACTATATTTTATAACAAATACAAAGATAAACATCTTAGACTCAGGTCAATCTGAAAAATATCATTTTCCATCTTTACTTGGGACCTCTGATGCGACAGACTGGCATGATGACCGCTAACCCCAGAGGTCGTCAAAATTATGACTAGGTATTTAAAGCACTTGACTTATATAGGTATTAAAGTTGTGTCCAGTTTTGTTAGGATATTGCAGGCTTGAATCTCCTGAGCGTTCGGCTCATACCCGGAGGTCGCGGGTTCGATTCTCGGCGGGGGCAACGACTATGTGTTGTTGTCCCAGTTTGGCTAGGACATTGCAGGCTGATCACTTGATTGTCTGATAAGTAAGATGATCCGTGCTTCGGACGGCACGTTAAGCCGTCGGTCCCGGTCAATGTCTTTGACATTGGTCGTTACCTAAAACCATGTCAGAGGCCTTTAAGGCGGTTTAAAAACTCTGACACTAGTGTTAGGCACTAACACACACGATAAGACGAAGAAGATCTCCTGATTATCTTGTTCATTGTTTTGATAGGCACGTATAAACCTGAACCCCATCTAGCGTTTGATCACCAACTACCCAAGGATTGGTTCTGGTTTACCCTTTGGGTTGCGGAGGTCAGACGGCAGTCGCTCTGTGTAACCAGTAACCTCGTCAAATCTCCTTGGTTAGGTAGCGGACCCTGGGCTCTGAAGCATTACTGCTGAGGAAGCAACCGGGAAAATACGCTCGGATGATGATGACTTAAGGTATTACTTTAAAATCATTGACAGAACCAATATAAAGCCATCAGATAAAAGATCTATTTAAAAGAGCCACCGTCATTAAGCTACGGAACTTTTAAGACCCATTAAAAACGGTTCTTAATTAATACTTATTAATTCTTCCATGCTGGTCTGGGAGAAAAGAAAAAACGTAGAATGTACCAGCTGCTTCTCTTCCCGCGCAGATCGTAAGAGCCGATCGAGGGAATGGGCGAGATTTGAATCATGGTAATAGGCGATGCGGCTAGCAACCCATCACTATTTTGATTCCTTTTCCATCTTAACGCCTACCACCCCGCTAAGCGTGGCCTTTGGGTCTAACGGCCCTAGGCTCTGTTTACCCCGTCAGGGATATAGACGTGAAAATGTATCTGTATCTGTATATCTTAATTAATACTCATTTTTGTTTGTCCTAGTTTTTGCTTGCCATCATTTTATGTGGAATTGTTATAAGACCCCTTTGTTGTAAAGTAAATAAGTAAAGAATTTGTGTAAAAAGAGATTGAAATGTTCAGGCAAAGCCGAACATTTATATAGTTTATAAATTTTATAACAGAACCTAGCTGTGACCTACTTTTAAAAAATACTAGACGGACTAATTTAATATGTGTTTCTATACTTAGTTATTTATGCAACTGTTGTATAATAAGAGTACTTAAATAGGAATGTGATAATAGTATTATATGCGTGTTTTAATACCTAATTATGTACAATTGTATACAAGACTGTATCTACACCCATGATTTGAATCCTCTGTAAAGGTTCTGAAACCATAGGGTAGGTTTAGATACAGTGTTCTAAGAACTCTATGTAAATTCATAGTAAGTTATATTGCTGAGTATCTAAAACAAACAAACTAATAGGTAATGTTCTATTTTTTTATTGTAATAATTATTAACATTTTGGATTGTACAATGATTGAAATAAAAGTTGTAATAAATATCGAACAAAAATTCCGGGATACGACGTGAATTGGAATTATATACAGATAAGTTTTATTTTAGATTACTGAGTAGTGAAACGCACATGCATGACAATGTCTTTTATTTTAATTCATTAAGATACCATGAGTTGAGAAGTAGAGTAGTTTTACAATTATTTTCTCCCAATTTATCTGAATGATCTCCCTTTGGAAAAAAATATTAACAAAGTCAATTTGTATTTTTAAGTACAATACCTCGTTAACGGGGAAACGCAGCCAGCGTTCTTGCAACCATGCCGCATGGACAAGATGTCATTTTTTAATTTAGTATGTGTTTATTTTATAGCTTAGTTTAGTTTTTAACCGACTTCAAAAAAGGAGGAGGTTATCAATTCGATTGTATGTTTTTTTCTTTTGTATGTATGTGACGCGATATCTTCGGCAACCGTGAACCGATTTTAATGATTCTTTTCTTATTTGAAAGTTCTTACTCCCAAATTGGTCCCATATTAATTTGGTGAAGACAAGATGAAGAATTTTGGAGATATGGAAGAAACTCCTGAAAAAAATTGAAGTCGGCTGTTTTTTTTTTGTTAAAAATTTAATTATATTTGTTCTTATCTCTTTTTTCTCAATAAAACTTCAAGTAATACCTCGTCCCTATCCATCGCGGGGCAGATATATTACCCAAAGGCCACGCTGAATGTGGCTGTTTGATAAGTTAGGATCACGTTTGCGTTGCGTAATAAAATTAATACAACATTACAACACTCGTTTGGGTGATATTATGGTTATTATAACACTGCTTGTTTCAAATGTTGGCAATAAGCTAACTGTTTCAGAAACTTTAATGGAGGACTAGCTGAAGCCTGTGACTTCGTTCGCATAGACTTTATGAACTTTTGCTAAGGCGTCATTTTTAGATATTTTATAGTTTAGCTAGACCATTATGATTCTGCATCAGGTGTTCTATTTTCCAAGACCAATTATTCCCCAGTTGCCTAGGTTTAACAGCTATATAACAAAAAAGTTTCATTCGAATCCGTTCATTCGGAGATCAGCGGTGGAAACAGACACATTTTTTTTAAATTCTTCTCTATAGCTATGTCTACATTGCCCTAAATTTTTTCGGAAATGTATTTAGTGTAAAGGCTAATTTTTTACTGTTTTATTACATAGTTTTATAGCACGGGGGTAGATAATTTTTTTTAAATTTAAAAAGAACTGATCCGGTTTTATTTTCCTCGTCTTTGAGGCATTGGCTCTAACGAATTAATAAACAATCACTTTTTATTATTTTTAATTATATATTTTTATATACACTCTTTTATAAACACCCTTTACAAATGACTAGTTACTATTATTTCTGATCAGATCTATCTAAAAGTTCGCCTATAAGTAATTAAAATACGCTTAACCATTTAACGACGAAGTTTGTTGTACTTTGTTCAACAACAACTGTGAACAACTAGTTGAATGTCATTAATTGGCATTAGCTAAGGAGCTCGGTGGTGTGGGAACTCCACCTGTCCTAGCTCAGTTAAGGTGTGTTCCCACATGAAATGAGTTTAGTAGAGGTTGTAGAGCAAGAGACTAAATAGAAGAAGACAATAATTTAATTGTTATACAATAGAACGGATCAGGTACACGCCGTGTGGTTTCCGGTCACAGTGTGGTCCCCAGCAGAATAGAATAGGGCCACTCCAAGTCCTTCCATGGATGTCGTAGAAGGAGGTTTCCGGACGACTTAGAAAATACAAGCTAAACAAAGCTTTTATACATCAATGAGACTTCTCCAACCCGTCTGGCCAGCGAAGAGAGTGTAGGTCAAATCCTCTGGCTGCTCTGGCCAAGTATGGCTCTGGTATACAGAGAGGCTCTTGCTTCTGCAGCGAAGACCAAAAGACCTAATGACGAGTTTGTATTAGAAAGCCAAAATTTGTTTTTCATATTTCAACATAAGTTCTTCGGGGAAAGTTGTTCAGTATCATGAACTGAATAAAGTTCACCTTTAAAATAGTTTCATTATATTTGGAGATCTTATATAGACTACTCAAATCATAAATCTTCCCTTTGGCTTTACTACATACATACATACTACTATCACGTCTTTATCCCTAACGGGGCAGACAGAGCATTGGCTTTACTGTAGTCGAATAAAAAAGGAGAAGTAAATAGCTACTACCATTTTTGTTGTTATATAATTTAAAACCAACTAGAGTGGAAAACTCCAACATTACGAAATCAGGAATGAATTCAAAAAGTCCGCACACATCCAATTAATCATTGAAATGAAAAATGTGGAATGAAACAGGATTAAGGCACTTTACACACATTTAAAAACGCTCCGGTAGCCGGGTAGCCTTCTTCTTCTTATATTTAAGAGCTGGGCTCTTGTCGGTGCCTTATATAGCAAATATTTTATATTCTTTTCTATTATTTGAGCACTAGGTATGAATGTTATATTTTTTATTGTTGAAAGGCCACGTTAGTTGGTTGTGTGTACAAGTGGCCAGCACTGGTGTCAGATTTTTTCTTACGGACTATTATTAAGTTGAATTCCAAATACGTTGAATTTCGAGAATGTTGAAAACCAAAAGTGTTGAAATCCGCGAATATTGTTATTCAAAAATATTGAGATTCAAGAATGTTTATTCCACAAATGTTAGTGTTCTAGCTGCCTAAAGGCATTTGACCTAGCATAATGACTGCTATTCCAAACCATTATCTTATTGACCTGGCGAGTGTATGTATGTATGTATTGTATAACTGATGCTATAGCAAAATTCTTGTACCCAACTCCAGACGTGGTAGGTGACAAGTGGCAGACATAAATATTAATGTATCAAGATTCTCAGGTAAGGTACGTTAAGCCGTTGAACCGGGCTATCATAGTTGTACGGCAGTTGTCAAGATTTATCAGATGCAATTAGGCAGCTTGAAAAATCTGACACCAGCTTAGCCAACACACACGAAAAACAATCAAAAATTTGTATCTACTAACACGGCCATCTGAATAGACCAATAATTTTATTGAAATTGACAAGTTACAAAAGAGACCAGTTTGCGAAACTGACAAATTATAGAAACCGGGGAATAGTGTTCTAATCCGGCAGCCGGATAGTGTGTGTTGGGCCTTACGAACCCCGTTAGCTAGTAAACAATCGATGAGTTATTATCGTTCGCCACCAGTCGTCGGCGCCTATTCATAACTGGCCGAACGCAAAAAGAAAATATTCACCTGCTATGTATTATTGCGAGTATGAAATATGAATTAAGGTCGCTTCATATTCAAAAGGTAGTGATAGATATTGCAGGCGAAATGTGGGGAGAAGTGTTTGTCGCGTGGTTACGGCAGAGTAGGATACGATTACTCACTCACTACTGTCATTATTTTCAAAATAATCATCATCATTTCAGTCGCAAAACGTCCACTGGAAGGAGGTTAAGGACTTAACGGAAGAAAGAGAGATATGGAAAGCACTCCACCGACCAGATTCCAGCTCTTAAATATAAGAAGAAGAAGAAGAACTTCCACTGCTATACAATAGGCCTCTCCCAAGGATTTCCAAAATGATCGATCTAAAACGGAAAAAATAATTATTGACAAATTTTCTATTTATTTGGGGTATTCTTTAGTCCAGCAGTGGACTAAACTGGTAACGAAAAAAAGTAAGGGTATTGCATAATTTATCCTGTCTGACATGAAAAGTGCATACAAAGGTCTTCTTTTTTAATTTACACCAGTTCATTTACGGGGTAGACAGAGCATTTTGGGTCTTACAGCTCTAAGCAGGCGGAGCCCAGATTGCGGCTCTGGGTCACTTTTTAGTGGACAAGGAGATGGACTCCGTCTCCCCAGTAGGGGTAAAGACGTGATAGTGGATATGTATCATAATGGAAGGGAAAGTGCAAGCCAAGAGAGGAAAAGGAAGACCAAGAAGGTCGTTCATGGATAACGTAAAAGAAAAGGCAAAAGTTGTGTCTTATAGGAAGGTCTCAAGCATGTAGCGGAAAATAGGATGACATGGAAAATACTCCACCGACAAGAACCTAGTTCTTAAATTTATTTATGATGATAAGGTTCTTTGATTCCAGTTGTATACATACATACTATCACGTCTTTATCCCTAATGGGGCAGACAGAGCGTTTTGGGTCTTGCGGCTCTATGCACAGCCCAGGGCCGCGAGACCAAAAAGCCACTTTTAGCGTCATGGCGGGCGAGAAGATGGAAAAGCAATCAATACAGTGATGGGTTGCTAGCCGCATCGCTTGTAATATGATTCGCATTTTTGCCCATTCCCTCGATCGGCTTTTACGATCTGCGCGGGAAGAGAAGCAGCTGGTACATTCTAAATTTTTTCATTTCTCCCAGACCAGCATGGGATAAGCTTCCAGCTGTATATTGGCATCAACAGCTGTAATTTTTACGTCCGCACACGTCCGCTATCGGCACATATGAAAGATCTTTTATATCTCACCTGGATTATGAATAATTCAAGACGCGGGGCGGCCGCGAGCGTTGTGATTTGTTCCGTCCGTGTTTTGTTACTGCACGGGAGAAACGGACCGTTTTTGAATTTAGAATTATATTGTTTTTTAAAGAATTTAACTGCCAGTTTGTCGAATACATTAGCGAGTAAAATTCTTCTTATTCTAGCGCCTGTTCTGATTGGAATGGCAGCGATTCGGACTAAAATGTTACGACTAAAGGAAACAACAAAGTCTTACGATATTTTTGGTCATATTTCGAAATGTCCAAAATATGATTTAGGGTGAATCTTGAGAGGCTCAATTTGCGCTGTCTGGAAAAATAAAGTACCCGTAGTATTTAAATTTGAAAACAAAATATATTTTTTATGCTACTATAATGTATGGTCTAACTGAGGCACGATAGTTATTGTGTTTATTTTAATGCAAATGGTCGAAAAAAAAATCTGAAAGGTCAAAATATTGATAACCCTGGCGCGTCCGCTTCACATTTCCTGAACAACTTACCCACAAAACACTAAGTTATGAACGGAAATAAAATAAACAGTGAGGTTAAATCGCTAGCAGGGTTGTTGTTGATATATAAAAAAAATATACAGTATGTGTATTAATGACAGATTTATTTAGAAATATAATATAAAGTTTGTCCGAGACTAAACAGTGATTCCCGTGGCGCGCCACTAAAACACGTAAATCCCTAGTGGAATATTCTAAAGGAGTGCATCCGAGTCGTCGCATGGGTACTACTAGTAGCACTTCGAACATCGTTGAGGAAGATTGCGCCATTCATTGCTCCATTACGAAATTACAAAGGCGAATATTTGATTCCCCTGGTTTTGTTTCACTAGGTCGTTGATTACCCTGATCACGTTTATAAATATCATTAGATTTTTTAGGATTTGTTTTCCGATGTTAACGGAACAGCGGAAATGATTATTATGTATTTATTATATTTTTATTGTTTAAAACCTATTGGTTTTATCACAATCGATAAAAACATTCTACTTTTTGATTCCACTGGGGTCGATTCCCTTGGTATTTGCGCCAGGGTACTCAAAATTCATGATGATAAATCAAAATTTTCCTTATTTTCCGTGAAAAAAAGAAAGGTTTTTATCTTATTTATTACAAATATGTTTATTTTTAATCTATCCTTTCGACTAAAAATCATTTATTACCCCTCGATGCAAAAAGAAGGCTGTTATAAGTTTGACATCAATATCTGTTTCTATGTAGGTCTGTCTATGTGTCTGTGTGTCTGTATTGTATCATAAACTAATATTAATTAATACTTATTTTTTCTGAATGTAAGTTGATTGATCTGAGATATTTTTTATGTGGAAATTGACAAATTATTGATAATGACGTTACCAAAAATATTAGTTGTTGATTTTATATAATTTTTAAATGTATATATTTTATTGAAGTAAGAAAGAAAAAAGAAAAAAATTACATATTTACAAATATTCACACAGAAAAAAAATAACTATTAATTTAGTCAAAAAGTGGCATAGTGCCAAGAACGCTGGCCGCATTTCCGCGTTGGATCGCAATACTGATGTTTTTATTTAAGTAAGTACTTACCGAAATATTTGTATAAGGATAATCTGATAGTTGATTTTAAAACTGAATAGTTTTCCTTTTAGTTGTTTTCAGTACATTTTTCTATAATTAATGAGTCACTATGGATAAAAGTGCCAATTTCTTCAATCAAAAGGCTGATTAATTCTTACAGATGCTACCAAAAGGCTGATTAGTTATATTTACTTACTGTAAATTAATAATAAAACTTGATTTACTTATATCATGACTAAATTTTGATTCCCTTGACGTCATTTATTGATTCCCCTGCCAAGAAAATCTTTAAATTGCTATAATTTTGGAACCGCTCAGCTAAAAGTGATGCCTGTTCGTTATATGTGTTTATAATTGAGTAAAATTTTATTTTTTATTATTACATATAAAAAAACTGTTTAAATAAATTCCGCCAGGGGAATCAACTAAATATGCCGAATCTGAAGATCCACTCTTTAATACGGTTCACTCGCAAAATTTTACGAGAATTGGTTGAGAAATGCGAACTGTAAGCGAGAATAGCCGGACATCCGGAATTCGGATACACGAAAGAATTTTTGCCTAAGCTGAAACGGAGACTTTGACTTTGATACATGAACCCTAAAATTATTACACTTATTTTCTGCGAGTATTGTTAAAAGTAAAACCACTTCGAAAAAAACTCACTTTGGAACAAGATTGGAGTGATATCATGATATGAATAAGGAAGGTGCACATTGCAAATATTGAACTGAACAGAGACAAGGTAAGAAAATTCAATCAACTAGAATTTCGAGTTATATGGAATACAGAAATCATAGAAAGATAGATATCATTTATTACTTTGTTGCTAGTATTATATTGAGTTAGTATCGAATGGTTGCAAACGAAAATAGGTATATGTAGGAACTCATCTAAAAAGCCCTTTGTCTAAATCGCATGTCGACGTAATAGGAAGTAGTCTTAAGATTAATCTCGTCTAAAAAAGAGGTGGTCTAAAGTAATATTTCGTCAAAATTATGAGATTGTTTAAACAAAATAGTCTAAATATATAGTGGTCACAGAGATCGAACCCGGAACCTCTGAGTGGCGGACTAGCATAATCCGCCACTCAGAGGTTCCGGGTTCGATCCCCAGTGAGGGCAAGTTGGCCTTTTTCAAATTGTCCTGGGTCTTGGATGTTTATCTATATATGTATTTGTTATAAAAAATAGTATCGTTGAGTCAGTATCCCATAACACAAGTCTCGAAATTACTTTGGGGCTAGCTCAATCAGTGTAATTTGTCGATATATAAAAATTACATGTACTTTGAAATTATTACATTTTTGTGCCAGTTTTGTAAAAAGAAAAATTACTTCAAAGAACTAACTCAGTAACTTTGAAACAAGATTGGAGTGATATCAATAAGTGCATGTTACAGATATTGATGTGAACGGAGACATTGTAAGACAACTCAATCAACTAAAGTTTTGAGTGATATGGAACACAAAAAGCATATAAAGATAAGTGATATCATTTATTACTTTGTTGCTAGCGTAATTTGAAACAGATATTTTGCTTGTGCAACTTTTTAATGTTGAAACAGATATTATCTGATTAGATTTGATTCTGATGGTTTGGGAAAAAGATGGAAACTAAGAATGTACCAGCTGCTTTTCTTCTCACGCCATTCTTAAAAGCCGATCGAGGAACGTCGGCTATGCGGCTAACATTATTATCATCATCAGGTCTTTTTGTCTCCACTGCAGGAGCACGACCCTCTATGAGAGCCATACTTAGCCAGAGCAGCCAGAGGACTTGGCCTACACTCTTCTCGCTAGCCAGACGGGTTGGAGAGGTATCATTGATGTTTATAAGCTTTGTTTAGCTTGTATTTCTTAAGTCACCTTTTACAACATCCACGGGAGTACTAGTGGCCCTATTCTACTCTGCCGGGAACCACACGGCAAACTGTCACGTATTTTTCAACGCAATTATTCATATACATCCAATAAACAATAACAAAAATAAAATAAATAAAGTGAAAACTCCGCCATTATTAAAATATTCCGAAGCTTGTTGATTGGCTCATGAAAACAAGACAAAGTTACAGGCAGTGTGCTGATACAAAGTAAACCAAAACTTTGGAGCCAAGATTGCGACTCCCAACTTGCAACTTGATAGTTTCACTCGGTGTAAATATTTTGCGAATTACTTTGTTGATTCGAAGATCTCGCCAGATCAAAGTCACATACCTAATTGATTGAGCGAGCGAAGCGTCTCAGTTTCGAATTTACCAAAAAATGCTTTTGTTCGTCTGTCTATCTATTCTCGCCTTCAGGTCGCATTTCGTAACCGATTCTCGTGATATTTTGTAAACAGGTTTATGTAGACTTTTTGTTGCGCCAGTTCGGGATCAATAATGTTAAAATATCATATTTCAGTCATTTAAATAAAATACCAAAAATATCGTAAAACTTTTTTGTTACCTTTTTAAGACCTTATGAGATGGCTTGACGAGACGATATAGTCAAAGTCACGGGTCGCACCTGGATGAGAGCAGCACAGGATAGAGATTGGTGGCGTAGACGAAGACAAGTCTATGCTCAGCAGAGGGTGGAAGAAGGGCTGACATGATGATGATGATGATGATGATGATAATTCTGTTTTGAACTTTATTCTTCTGAACAATTTTTTCATCAGATAAATTTCAAGGACAGTACACACAGACCTCGTGAATGTAAGGTGAGGGGTTATGAAAAAACAAACAGACTTTACGAACGAGATCTACAGCTCATAAAGCTACAAAAAAAATTAAAAACTAAAAATCTACTTTTTTCCCAAATTACACAACCGATTTTGATAAAAAAATTATGGAACCACCTCGGAAGTATACCCTTTCCAACAAAAAAAAAGAATTTTCCAAATCGGTTCAGGCGTCTTTAAAAAAATTATAATCGGTTAATCTACATAAAAAATCTCGACGTATTAATAACCTTTTTCTTTTTATAAGCTAGTTAAAAATATTACTTAGGAAAGTAAAAAAATACCTACAAGATAGACTATAGTGTCTATTATAATTTCAGTGCATTGTGTTGTTGTTGTGTCCGATAAAATGCCGGTACAAAATCCCGGTCAGTATTCCCTGCCCGAATGCGTTGCGTTCGACGGATTTATTGTTGTTTGCTCCTTCAAGTGGAAATGTATTTTCAATTTTACTGTGATTCGTAGAAGTGCATTGCTCAAGTTCACTCTATAAGCAAATTGTGGATGAAACCTTTAATATTCCAGCTTTAAAAGCATGAAAAGTAATAGTTACTTCCTTATTACACAAGGTGGTCTGACGACCTGACCCAGGTCGCTGGAAGGCGCTGAATGCAAGCCGCTCTACATCGGTCAATTTGGAAATCTTTGGGAGAGGCCTATGTCCAGCAGTGGACGTTATGCGGCTGAAATGATGATGAAGATGATGATGACTTCCTTATGCTAAAAAAAATAAATACCAGTGGCTTCTCTTCTCAAAATTTAATTAAATCAATGTTAATTTGTTAGCGACCATGGCTTCATGTTATAATTTAGTGCCTCTCAATCAACTTACGGTCTGCGCGGAAAAAAACGCAGCTGGTATATTTTAAGTACTTTTCTTTTCTCCCAGACCAGCATCGTACGATGTAAAATTACAAAATCCGAAGCGATCTGTGCTCTGCGAAAACTTATAATTTTGTTAACAGTATCTCATCAATTTCTGATCCACCTTCAAACTTAATAAGTACCTCCATAAAGCAAGCCTTCAAAATAAATGAAGACAAAGCACCGCGAGCAGAGAACCAAGTTTAATTCGATAAGACAAAGTTCAGCACCTACCATCCTACCATGGACTTGCATGTTCTGTTACTAGACAGAACTTGAATTAAGAGTATATTGTGTATGATGACTCAAAAAGTCAGATTAGTGATTCTTAGTTTTTATTAGACATCCAAAAAATATGTTTTTGATTGTTTTCTCAGTTAAGTTTTTGAAACTATTGATTTTAAGTCAAAGAAAACTAAGTGCTGTTTTTTCCTATATGTATACTTTAAAAAAAAACTCTTTTATGAGTTCATCTGAAAGGAAAAGTAAGAATGATGTCACCGAACACATCTTTGAAATGAGTAGTGTTAAAAAAAGTATTATGTGTGCATCTAATACTTATTAGCATTATTAGCATTATCTACTGAGCAAAGGCTCAGTAGAATATTTAACGTATAAAATTCTCTTTTTAAATTTATTATTTTTGAAACGATTCAACCACTTTTCTTTTAGGTTCAAACCAGTTTACTCATATCAATTTCAATTTCAACAAAAAATACATAATTAAATTAAAAGATGTCAAAGTAAAATAATAAAAAAAAATTACATATCAAAATTAGCGTAATTTAGTCAAAAAGTCCGCCCCGAATCATACCTGACGCAAATGTGCCCATAACACTTGCAGCATTCCCCCGCTGTATCGCGAGAGATATGCGTTGCGTCAGGTATGACTCGGCGCGAGGGTCAGCACCACTGCTCCTTAAGCGCCCTCCCAGCTGCCGCACAAGCATCTTCGCTTCCGCACACCAAGCTCCGCTAACCTCCACAGCGAAGGGGACAAAAATATATGCTGACGTAAGGGGCGCGTATTTGGTGTGTTTCTGGGTGGCCGCCCAATCGGCAGCCGCCCCGGCCGCACGAATCGTCCTTGGTAAATGTGTGGATGCGAAAGTGCTGACGCAAGTCGCATCCCACACCAGACAGCGACCCTTCTCCCAAGGAATGAGAGTGAGCCAGTCCGGCCTCTTGCCATCAGAACGGCTCAAACCCGGTGGCTCGAGGGTACACGGAACTTCCACCGACACCAAGGCCCGCCGGATCACCTCATTCAGCATATAGTGCCGGGGAAAACGACCAGCCGATTTGCTGCAACTCAAGCCATGGTAACCCCTGGGGTCCACCTGCGCTCCACATATACAGGTGTGGGGTTCACACATGACACAGCCCAATCTGAGTGCCACGGCCACTCTCAGGGATTCATTATCGAGAGCGGTACCCGTATGAGGCGATGGAAGGGCGTGAAGCCAGGCTCCCGACTCTGATGAACATACTGCCCTAAGCCGGTCAATATCAGCTCCTACTGCTGCCTCCAGCAACTGCCTGTACCTCACCTCACACAGTCGGTCGTCCCATCGGCGCTGCACACCTCTGTCCTCTGGGAGCTCAATGGCGGGACATGCTGAGGACCAAGCGCTCAAGGCTTCCCCCGCATAAGGTATCTCTAGATTGTCACCGTGCACTTGGAGAATAGTAGCGACTAATCCGCGAACCCTATGAGAGGAAGCCAAGAATGCCGATGTGTTAATGTCCTGCATACGCCTAATACCTTCTTTTCTTTTTATTAATTTTGTTTAACGTTACTATTTAATAATCATTATTTTTTAGTAATCCTAACTTTTATAAAATCACAAACTCATTGAAATAAAACTGATCTAGTCTCAATAATTTGTAAATGTCGGCATCGGTTGCATACATAGCAGCGAAGGATCTAGTTTATATTAAATTAGCATTCTGCTGGCCGATTATTTGGGAATACGTATCTAAAATCTAAACATGACTGTTGCGAGTTATTAAAGCGGAACCATTTAGAAGTGACACCCTCATTTGAAATAAATTGTTTGTAAATATGAATATTGTAAATATTTTTCAAACAATCAGGCATTAGCGTTTTCTTTTACTTAGTCATTCTTACGATTAGGTACTTCTTAGCGTCATTGCACTTTGCTTAGTAAAGTATTTAACATAATGAACATCTCTTTTGTTACCTTTTTTTAAACGATTCAACGCCGTTCTTTTTATTTATGTTGTTCAACGTTATAATTTTATACTAGCCGAAGCCCGCGACTTTGTTCGCGTAGACTTTATGTCTCTGAAAAATGCTCATCGGGCAAAACAACTTCTGCTAAGGCGTTATTTTGATATTCCTTATAGTTAAGCTGGACCATTATAGTTCTGCATAAGATGTTCCATTTTTCAAAATCATTTATACCTTATATATTGCCCAGGCTTAACAGCTATATGACAAAAAAAGTTTCTATTTAATCCGTCAAGTATTTCCGGAGATTAGCGTGTACAAACAGACAAACAGACAGACATTTTTTTTTAAATTCTTAATCTATATACTCTCTCTACCGCCCCCAATATTTTTTTTGGAAATATATTTAATGTACAGGCACACTTTTTGTACTGTTTTATTATATGTATAGATTCATTCTTTTCTGAGTATTCCTAATTTTTATAAAATCACAAACTCATTGAAATAAAACTGATCTAGTCTCAATAATTTGAAAATGTCATTGGCACTGGCAAATAAAGCGGCATCGGTTGCATACATAGCAGCGAAGGATCTAGTTTATATTAAATTAGCATTCTGCTGGCCGATTATTACGTATACACACAACTATTTAGAAGTGGCGCCCTCATTTGAAATAACTTGTTTGTAAATATGTTAATAGTAAATATTTCTCAAACAATCAGGCAATAGCGTTTTCTGTTACTTAGTATTTTTTAGATTATGTAATTTTGAAACAATTCAACGCCCGTTTCTTTATTAATGTTTTTCAACGTTACTATTTAATATTTACTCTTTTAAAGTAAAGCTTTAAAAATATTAATTGCATTTTATGTAAGTCATATTAATTTAATTAGAGTACTACTTTATTTAAATAATAGTAATAAAAGAATTTAATGATTTAATTATAATCTTTAAATATAAATCTTATAGCGCCATCTAGTGACAAGGTAGAGAAGTATTTATACTTATATGGCGATGGATAGGCATGCCCTTAAGCCCGACGCAGACGACAGACTAATCCGTGCCGCACTTTTTAGTCTGTGAAAATAGATCCCATGGAAACACATGCGACGACGCGCGTCGTGTGCGGACTAAACAGTACGTCACGGATAGCCTGTCATCTGCATTGGGCCTTAGTAAGACCTCCGGATGAGGTCAAAACATATTAGCCAGTAGCTGACAACTGACTAGTATTTTTATTTATTTTATATAATATATTTTTTCTTGGACTAGAACACCCGCTTGTCGTTCCATAGTATGTTTGCAATATCCAACAGGGTTCATGTACTTAAGATATGAATGCAATTAACGAATTGAATTGACTTTTTAACCTAGATGTTACTGAAAATATTTTTTGTTTCATATTACAATGGATTTTTGATATGACATTGGAAAATAGTTTAAAAAATCTGAGTTTTCTGAAAGTCCCGGAAAATGTGGATCGTTTTAACGATCGGTAGCAAAGAGTGGTTAGATGACCGCCCATACAAATACCAGTTCGACAAAGCAATCTTAAATTAAAGGAATAAAAAACAAGGTACTGCAAAAAGTTTTTGTTACAGAATCAGCAAAAAATAAGAAACCACTAGGTAAATTATTTAGGGGTGTGATACTTCAAAAAAACATATTTTAGGGTGCAAATGGACTTTACATTTCTGACAAGTGAAGATTGTGTGTGTTGTGTTTTTTTACATACAAAACATCGAAGTTGCGAGAATTGTATAGTATAATATAAGATCTAATCTATCGAAGCGTGAAGTTTCCAGGTGATGAGCAGAACTTGGACCAGGACCATGCTTTTCAAGTTTTTTATATGTCTCCACTATATTTCTTGCCAGAGTTCTCCGCAACGAAAGGCGATCGTACACTCGAATCCCCGTTTAGGTTTATAAAGTTATCACGAATTGTTACCAGCACATGGCTGTTAAATGGAGATATGTTATAATAAATGTAAATCAATTCCTCAATATAGCGTTATATATAAGGCTCAACGCAGTGTCTGAAGATTTTTCACAATACATGTATCCTTTGGGTACTACAACATTGTCCACTGTAGAAAAGTACAAGGAAACATTTCATTTAACTTGTTGTCACATTATTCTTTTGAATTGCATAATATACATTAGTATATTTGACCAATAATTAATTCGACAATGGCATCATCAAAGACACAATCAAAGTAATGTAAGGGTGTTTGAAGATAGTTTAGATTTAGATAAGGTGGATTATGGGCATTCCTCTAAGTATAGTTTTAATTTTTGGTTACGGTTTAGGTTCAACAAAAGGGATGATTGATGAAGGAATGACAGTAGCTGACGGAGATGATATAAATTCACAACCTTCCTCAATTAAAGGTTTATTTATTTATTTAACCTTTATTGTACAAAATACAAATTGTATGGCACAATAGGCGGACTTAATGCTAAAAGCATTATCTAACAGTCAACCTTAGGGTTGTTAGAGAATTTTAGGTGGGTGTAAAATAATGGGATCAGTAAAAGGGAGTGGAATTGGGTAATTCAATAAATATTAAAATTACTACATAACATAAACTACTGTACACTACTTACTAAAATAAATACATATTTGGTGCATATAACCAAACATAAAAATTATAATATACATACATACATACATACTATCACGTCTTTATCCCTAACGGGGCAGACAGAGCATTTTGGGTCTTGCGGCTCTATGCAGAGCCCAGGGCCGCAAGACTCAAAAGCCACTTTTAGCGTCATGGTGGGCGAGAAGATGGTAAAGCAATTAATACAGTGATGGGTTGCTAGCCGCATCGCCTGTTAATATGATTCGCATTTTCGCCCATTCCCTCGATCGGCTTTTAGGAAGGGAAGAGAAGCAGCTGATACATTCTATGTTTTTTATTTTCTCCCAGACCAGCATGGAAGAGGATAATAATATACTATAAATATTAATATATACAATTTATATAATATATACGTATACCACTAGAAAATACATAAATATTACTTAAACTACTAATGCAGCAATTTCACACTTAATTGGACTCGGCAAGCAAATGCTTAAACAGCGTAGTTTTAAAACTAGCACGACTAGTGGCTGTCTTCACGGTATCAGGAAGCGCGTTCCAGAGTCTTACTGCCGATACGGCGAACGATTTAGAGAAAAAACCAATACGGTGGAAAGGAATTTCTAATGTCAAATTGTTGGAACGCAGGACTCTCTCATGAGTAGAACTTAAAAGTTTGAAACTTGTTTAAAGATAATCTGGAGAAAGAGGGTCATTAAGCACATTATAAAGCTGACATAGTAAATGTAGAATCCTGCGCTGAAGAAAACAAGGGCATGTCACCATCGCTGTCACATTTATATTCAACCCTAGATTCAACCTCTCCAGCAAGAAGTTGAGAACCTATAAAAAAGGCATGTTGAGAACTTAAGATGCATAAAAAAAACAACAAAAAAGGATGTACCTATAAAAAACATTACCATACCTAGAGGATGCTCCAGTGTGACCAACTCTTTACCATCAGAATCTTCATCTGTTACTTCAGCATTCGCATTCTCAGGTGGCAAAATAGTTATAGCTGTTGGAAATGTTTCATCATTATCTAACTATTCCAATTTGTCAATAATTTCGCTGAGTTACAGTGGTTTTCTGTACCTAGGCCTGAAACTTGATATACATCCCTAAATAACTACCGATTATTATAACGATCAATAACTGTGCAGTACTTTTTTTCTAGTAAAACCTCATAAGATATTGAAATATATATATTATAATTATCTAACACATATTATAAATTTATAAAAAAAACACTAGTAAAATAAATCCATATGCCAAGGAATTTTGTAAAAACCTACCCTTTCGAAGACATGGCGGAATTAAATTTCACTTGCTCGAATAGAAACACAATAAGTTGCTAAAAAATTTGATTTGCTATTATAATAAGTACGATAAAATAAGGTCAAACAATCGCTACGACGATTCGTGAACAATAAACCTTCATATTTACTTCATTAATATATTTAAATTGAGTTTATTTTTAATATAATTTTTTGATCTTTATAATGATCGGTCGCTGTAAATGGGTTGTGAGTGACCCGATATCGCCTATATTGTGTGACTCGTAACGTTCACGTTACTTTTAACCAAAAAACCTTTTCAATTAAAATTAGCTTATATAAACCTCTACGAAGCCTAGCGCAATAACTATGTCGTTTTTACCATCCTGAAAACCCTATTAGCAAAGTTTGCGTGTCCGTCCAACCGCGAAATTGTACCTACTATATAAAATTTAGCAAACAAGCGGCACATCCGGGGAAGTTTCAATACAATTATATACGCTTGTATTGTAATGGAGGCAAACTATACGAGTATAAACTATTTGGGACTAACTGCTTAAATTAAGTTTAGAACATAGAGCTGACGTAGTCAAAACATGAGTAGCTTAGTGGCCCGACGGGAGTGCGCATCGCTAGCGCTTTCGCAAGTAAAGTGATGCCGGCCGTGGTCCGTACTTGGATGGGTGACTACAAGTGGCATAAAAATTCTCGAGCTCCTCCGTGCTTCGGAAGGTACGTATAAGCCGTTGGTCCCGGCTGTCATCATTATATGGCAGTCGTCAAGCTATGTCGGATACCTTTAGGCAGCCTGAAAAATCTGACACCAGTGTTGGCCACTTACACACACGAAAAAAAAGTCAAAACATGCACATGTATGTTGATATCAACTAGCCCGTCGTTTCTTAGAGGCTAACCCAACTTCATGTTGTAACCTTCGTAATTTGGAGGTCAGCATAGAAAATTCCTCTCTGTCCCAGGCTACTCTACTTTTTAAATACATTTTCTTTTTTTTCCAGCCAGTACAAGTTCATTTTATGCCGTCCAAAGGGTCTTCAAAGGATTCTTGATAAGGTCGTAAAAATATCATTCAAGATTCATGAAAAAATAGAATATCCTTTGAGCCGCGTCTAAGTCGAGCGAGGTTATTAGATGATTTTTTTATATCAAAATTCTTATCCCTTTCATCTATTTCCATATTTTTTTTATTAATGATATCTTTAAATAAAGTGTTCTTCTTATTTATTAATTGAATAAATTAAATTTGTTTGTAAAACGTAGTTCTTTAACTTGCATAGAGTTTTTTTTATATTTTGCTATGTAAATTTGTGTTGTGGATTCACCAGTAATTTTTTTAATTGAATTAATAATTAATGAATTAAAAATGAACAGGTAATGTTAAATAAAAAAAGCATTACAATTATTACCCCTCTTTATTATTACGTCTTTTATTACAATATTCTAAAATCACTTTTAATGCACAATTAGGCAAACTTATAGTAGAGGTACAATTGAATTATAATGTAGGAAGTATGGTTATTCAACATCGATTAACGGACAATGTATTATCTATGAGTTATGACGAATAAAATTTAAATAACAGGTAAAGAAAATCTTTAGGAAAATTATCGCTACCTAAACATATTTTATTTTTATTTTTTATTACAAGCTATTGAATTCTTCTCATTAAAAAAAGTATGTAAAATGTACGTTGTACTTACATTATCCGTTTTCAATGTATTTCATTTAACAGTTTATTTATGACATCAAAAGGTTGAACTACGTTATGTACAATCTGTCTATTTAACATCAATATTTAGGTTATAATGTATTTATATGCACCATCACGTTGTTTTGTAACAAAAAAAAAACGAAAAAAATTACTAATAAAATTTTAACAGTAATCTATCAATATAAACACAGCCTCCTTCTTATGTCAATTTAAAATTAACTAGGTATTTGAATATTTTTATATAACATAATTAAAACAATAAACTATGGATTTATTACCCCCCAAGCCTCCCTAAGAACCGGGATGAAAAGACCCGTGAATCCAAAGGAGATACAATAAAAAAAAATTGGTTTCTCTTTATACTTAAAAAAATACAAACTTAATAAAAAAAAGAAAAAACAAGAATTCGTGACAAAAATAAAAAGAAAAAAAAATCATAAACTTCACAATTAATGGAATAATGCTTATAATTAATGTATTATGTACTTGTATATTGAACAGTGACCATTTACTATATTATTATGTACAAACAAATGTTAATAATATTTATGTACAATATTACTTATTATTCAATATAATCAGTCTATGTTAACAATATATTAGCTAAATTGTGTTTAATAAGATTCAATAAGTATTTTAAATACATTTTTTCGTAAATTATTTTAACGTGTAAGTATACAATAAACAACAAACAAATGTTTTCATAAATAAATTCTAATTTGCAACCATTTTTTTTTTACATAGCGAAGTTTCAAAACGTATTTCATACAGATTTATAATTTTTAATAGCATGTCATTTACTAACACATCCACTCTTTTTGTAAACGTAAACCACCTTTTTTTATTATTTCTTTGTATAAGTAATCAGTAAACTTCAAATATAAGATATTTCAGTTAGTAAAATAGTAAAAAAAAAACATACGCATAACAACGTAAAACCGTTAATAATAACTTATTCTGATTGGTAGGTTAGGTAAGTTCTTTATAACGCCAATTAATGTGATGTGTGCATAACGATAAATGTAATATAATAAAGTTAACAAAATAAAATCTAATAAGTAATCATTTTATAACTACACAGACTTACTGATAAATTTGTGTCTATCAACATGAAAATCTTTTACTATGAGAAAAACTTAAAAACCGCCAGAAAGATCTTGTAGGTTATTTCTTTTTTCTGAAACGATAGTTTTTTTTAAAATTATACTACAGACTTTTCAAGTTTTTCATCTCATTAACATTCAGCCACTAAATACATTTCTGAACAAATTATTTAAATGTAATTAAAAAAAGGACATTTCCCACATTACTTTTATTTTTAATTACACAATAAACTCCCAATGAAATTGCTTTAAACCCTGAGAACGAACTACTTACAGTATTACTAATATGATTCATAACCAAGTCAGCTATCTTAGAGTCTCTGTGTAACTTAGCACAATCTGTAATAGTATTTGAAGAAAAAGCACTATGATCGTCGGTAAGCAGGTTTCTGCTGCTGATCCTGAAAAAAAAAGTAAAACATGTTAGACGGAGGCAGGTGGAAGAATACCAAACAATAAAAAATATAAAAAAATACATTGTCGAGAAAAAAAACCTTGAGATAGTTTTTTTTAGTCGGCCATGGCCACAACGATATTTTTTTAATGTTTTCAACTAATTTATGTATTATACCTACTAGATTTCGTTTTTATTCTGTTTGAATCATGAGAAAATAGCAAAAAAAACTTATGTTAAGTCTAAACCACAGCACACTAAAAACAAAAGTTTATTCTACAGTGGGTAAATTTTTAACAAAAAAAAATTATCATACTGATTGAATACACTAAAAAGGAATGTTTGTAAGTATTTTTATTAAGATAAATGGTCTATATTAATGACATTTTATAATATGTAGATATGTACATAAGCTAGCTATAGTTTTGGCAATGTAAAATATGACACGTAAATGTATCCTTAATTGTGACATTTTATTATATGTTTCCTTGTTCAATTAAATAATTAATTTATTGAAAAAGAAAGTTTTAGATAGCTTATTTTTTACCAGACACGTAGTAAAAGTGTGAGTCTAAGCCTGCCAACTTGCGAGCTTAGAATAATGTTATAAAATATGTAAGTCGAGCTCAGAGATAAGCTCAGAGTGTAAGTGGCTCTATTCTTGGTGCGAAGCCAAGTTGTACTTTGCCAAACTTACAATCAGGCTTTGAAGAGATTAATTTATCTGACATGCTGGAACTTTTGAAACAAATACTCTTACTAGTGTCTTTCACAATTTTTTTTTATTTTTAATAACGGAACCAGCTGAAAATGAAACTGTCGGTAAATTATTTAACAAGTATATCAGTTAACAGAGGAATTAAAACTTAGTTTTATCAATTCAATTAAATTATTGTTTTTGCTTTTTTGCACAATGCATGCATAGCTTCTGAACGCGAACGAGAAAAAATGTAAGGTTTGCTTATTGCAAAAATAAATCGTGTACAAATTATTGACTAACTAATCCTTGGCTTGGAAGATTGATTGTTTTATGGCGCTAAAGTAAAAATGGGATATGTACTTTAAACCAGTATTCGTTTCTTTTTTAAGATAGTGAATTAAACCATGATTTTGCTAACTTTGCAAAAGCGTAGCGTCTTATATATTTAATATAATAAAACAGTAAAAAAGTGTGTCTGTACATTAAATATATTTCCAAAAAAAATATTGGGGGCGATGGAGACATAGTAATAGAGTAAGAATTAAAAAAAAATGTCCGTCTGTTTGTCTGTATGTCTGTTTGTCTGTTTGTCTGTTTGTCTGTTTGTCTGTTTGTACACGCTAATCTCCGGAAATACTGGACGGATTCGAATGAAACTTTTTTAGTTAAATAGCTATTAAGCCTGGGCAACATATAGGGTATAAATGATTTTTGAAAATGGAACGCCTGATGCAGAACCATAATGGTCCAGCTAAACTATAAGAGATATAAAAATGCCGCCTTAGTAAAAGTTGTTCAGCCTGATGAGCATTTTCCAAAAACATAAAGGCCACGCGAACGAAGTCGCGGGCTTCGGCTAGTATTTAATAAACAAGCTATCCAATTAACTTACTACACGTGTGCCTACATGAGGTATTTACCTGTAAAACTTCTACTATTTGCCTGTAAAACTTCTTCTATTTACCTGTAAAACTTCTACTATTTACATGTAAAACTTTAACTATTTACCTGTAAAACTTCTAATATTTAGCTGTAAAACTTTAAATATTTACCTACAAAACTTCTATTATTTACCTGTAAAACTTTTACTATTTACCTGTTAAACTTCTACCTAACGCCGAAGCAGGGTTGGCGCTGCGCTCACGCAGTACTAGCGTGTGGCTCGTCGCCCGCCACACGTCGAATATTGATGCTTCACATCTGTAACAAAATGGAAACTCAATATACAATTCATACCTTTGTCGTTTGACCGCTGGAAAACCAACAGCCGGTTTTGTGCCTAAAGATGCCTTGTGTAGAGGCACAGAATGAATATAAGTATTACACACAGAATGAAATTTATTAAGGTTCCGTGCAATTCGCGTTCCCATTCCCCGATCCCACGCCTCTCCCCCGTTCTCGCTTTGTCGAAGATATTGAACGGCTGCATACGCCTGCAGCTACCACCTTTGCAAGGCGAGTACGGGGGAGAGGTTGGAACGGGGTAAGTACTTATATTAATTCTGTGGTTTAGAGGTAAAACACGTATCGTGAGTTACGCCACAACAGATCCATTAATTATTTGTGGCGGGCACGCTTCGACTTTTGGTGGCAGATATGTATACCTGGCGGGACTGACACACAGCAAAAAACTTCTCGGTCTATGTAACTGTAGTAGGTGGACGCCGGCCGACAATAGTTTGCGTGGACTAATTGGGGGCAAAAGCACTCAAAGTAGTTTTGATGAAAGAGCATATATTTATGCCTAGATTAGGTAAATGGTAAGAACCGTAGAAACAAAGAACAATATACCTACTACAAAAGTAGAGGAAGAAATGATCATGTTTTACAGGTCCTTACACGAAAGACATATTCTAGAACAATACGAACGTGACGTTCAGTATCTACGATATTTAGTATAATGGTGAAGATGGCTTGATGGATGGATCTAAAAGGAAATACCGGCGTTCTAGCTTTTTCTTTTCTACAGATTATATGCAGGGTACTGCTGATCATGTGAGTGGAGACCAGAAAACAAAGTGATTTGATGGTTGATGAAGGCAGATTTCACTTAAAGATTCAACACATCCTTTGGGAAAAAGCAAGGAATTTGATGGTTGATGGTGGAGAATAGAAAGAAATGGACGGATTTTACATAAAGACCCGCCACACCCTAAAGGAAAAAGCAAGGAATTTGATGGTTGATGGTGAACGATATAAAGAAATGGAGAGATTTCACATAAAGAATCGACAGACCCTAGAGGAAAAAGCATGAAATTTGATGGTTGATGGTGAATGATAGAAAGAAATGGAGAGATTTTACATAAAGCATCGACAGACCCTAGAGGAAAAAGCATGGAATTTGATGGTTGATGGTGAATGATAGAAAGAAATGAAAAGGAAAAAGCAATGTTGCTTACCGTATCATAAGTGTAGGGACTGGAGACATGACAGCTGCTTCCAACTCCAGCGTAGCGAGACTAGACGCGTAGCCATTACTGAAGTTCAGGGTATGGCTCGCGGTGAACCCAGGCACCTGGAGGACAACATTTGAAGTTCACTAGTTTGTTTGTTATTTTCAAACTGCCTAAAGGGATCTGACATAGCTTGACCGCTTCTATATAATGATGATAGCTGAGACCAGCCACCGAAACGCGAGTCCTCTAGTCACATTCACCCTGATAAAGACCTCCGGATGAGGTCAACATGTCGGTCAGCAGCTGACTCTATACGTGAGTAACCTGTTTAATTTAGGCTAATCTATACATATAATAAAATAGTAAAAAAAGTGTGTTTACACACACATTAAATATATAAAAACATAATTAAGAGGCGATGCAGAAATAGTAATAAAGGAAGAATTTAAAAAAAAAAGACTGTCTGTTTGTACACGCGGCGCGGGCACCAGCTAGTTGTCAATAATATGTAATAATATCAGTTTCTAATTTCGATTTAATTTGAATAAGTGCTTAATTTAAATCAATGTAATTACTAACATTCGTTATAAGTTTGTATGTACTAACAAATGGACTACCAATATTTATATTAATCCAGACCAAGTGAGTATATATTTATTTATTTATTTAAATCTTTATGCAGTTGTCTGAATAAATTAATATTATTTTTTTAATAAAAAATAAAGAAAGTCAACATGACACTTACCATCTGTTCATTGACGAACCACGTGATGTTGGCCGCCGGCAGTGACGGGGGGGACGAACAGTTCGCGTGGATGTGGTCTCCGCCCGTGTACGTCATCTTGTCTGACGTCACGTTGGGGCTTATTAACGGGGGTTCTGCGGAAAAAACATTTAAATTTAATAAATATACATGATACTTACTTTTTTTATCTTATACCTTTAAACGAGCAATTCTTGTATATATATATATATATATTTATAAATTTCTATGATCTCGAAAACGGCTCTAACGATTTCGCTGAAAATTTGTATATGGGAGTTTTCGGGGGTAAACAATCGATCTAGATTAGTTTGATGTTTGGGAAAACGCGTGTTTTCAAGTTTTTATGCGTTTTTCTTTCCACGCAGAATATGGTCGCTAATTTCGTCGCGCCGACCACCTTGTTTTTAGCTCAGTGTTTAAGGATACCGACCGCTAGAAAGAGTGTTACGGGTTCGAATCCCACTCGGTGACTTACTTTTGTTTTTTTTATGTTGAAGTTTATATATAATTTTTTATTTTGCATTGTTTTCAGACAAGTTTAAAAAAAATTAGTTAATGTTTGAGATGTAACCGAGCAAAGCTCGGTTGCCCAGGTACTGAGTACATTATACACGAAGGGCAGCGAAAAAAGTGTGATCATATCAAGTTACCGTTGCTTCGTAAAATGACATGACAGCCGATTGACAGTGCCGTCCTATTTTAATGCCGAAGCAAATTAGCCTATAATATTACGTATAGGTATCTAATAGTAATTTTTTTTTCATTTAAAGTGGAATAAAATTATGTCACGAAGGATTTTTTTTAAATTTAATTTTAGTGCAAGAGCTAAAAACTTCTAGAGTTTTGGAATGATCACTGCTGGGAAGATTACGCTGATAAACTAGTTCAGTATTGGTCCCTACCCAGCCTGATGGGCTATGTTACATTTAAAATACAGATTTACACTTAAGTTGTCATTTTTTAGTGCTCAATATTGCTTGTAACGGCAATGCGGGCACTTAGTTACGTACGTATGTCGTGTAGCTTTTGGAGTAAAGATCCAGAAGTTGAGCTTGAGAAATATGTTATCTGAGTCTTTATCAAAGTATTATTTGTATACAAATACGTAAACTTATGTGAAGAAAGTATTCAAATTTATTTTTAATGGAGAAAAAATATCATACATAGAAGTTATATCAATTGAGTGTAGCATAAGAGACAAGCCAAATGTTTTTTAAAATGAAGCCACGAAAATCGTCAACGAAATGAAATTCTATGGATAGGCATAAACTTTAAACCAAACAATCAATGTGACTGTTTTTCACGTTACGGAAAATGTCAATATTAAAATAATATTCACATCCAGAAACAATAAACTCGTACAAAATTTACACACAATAAAAGCTCGTACGTGTTGTAGTCAATATGTGCTGAAACAAATGACGGCGACGTTTGTAATAAAAAAACTTGTATTTAAAATAGGTACATGCGGCGACAGAAGCGGCACGTGTCGAAATTTGTATAAAAACGAGAAAGCCCCACGAAAACAAAGCTAGTGCGCGATATCCTGAATCAAACCGAACTGTTCTCCAAATGCCAGATGTGTACAGAATATGCAGTAGCGGCGTTGGGGTGGAGAAAACGCATGGGGGCACTACATGTTATGGGGCGCTGACATAGCCGTCAGGTGGCAAGGGCACATTAATTCAATAAGACAAGTTACTATGTACTGTTGTGCTAAAAAGTGAGAAGTATTAATGCTGGAAAGAGAGAATAAATGTCCTTCTGTGTGGCAAATTTGACACAATTATATAATATCGTGAAAACCTCTAGTGTTAAATTAGTATATAAGTAACAACATTTCAACACAATGTATTTTGTATGGGTATAAATATTCTGAATCTGAGCTTTTCCAATAAAGACTGAAACTACTGAATTGATTTAGATGTCAAAAATAAGAGGCATAAAATGGAAAAACTTGTACAAAGGGATGTTATTAGTTTGACTACGTAAAACGACTGGGATTATCCGGACCGTGAGCCGGCTGCTTTTATTATTGATGGGTAGCATCGTTACTCCTGAATGGATGAATTTAATTTAATTATTTCGTTAAAGTGCGAGTTTTTAATCGAACATGTTCTTAGCTATGTTTCATAGAAATCGGAACCATTATTGGTATACTTAATTTAATTGTCGGCATTATCGTACAAAAGCCATTGCTTTTGCATTCACACATGACATTTCATGTGTGAATATTTACTCCATGTCGCGTCGTAAGTAACATTTTAATTATTAAAAAATCTGCTTTTGGATTATTAGGCCTTTTATTTGGGATAAAACTTTGAGGATAAATTAATTTTTATAACCTTGTGTTTGACAGTAAAAAAGGGCGGTGGTAGCGATATAGCCCATGGGCGCTAGTGGCGGTAATTTCGACTCTGGGAATTTGCAATATTTCGCCGATCCTAATAAAAGAGTCCCGAAAATGGGCGAAAATATTGAAAAGTGGGCAGATGGCGTCTGTATTGTACAGGTTCAACTTTTTGCGGAAACTTCTCTGGTAAATTGGATGAAATATTGTTTGGTCGGATTTTCAATTTATGATACTCGGAGTAAATGACAAATTGTGGTTACACGCTTTGTAACTGCAGTTTGTGACACAAAAGTAGTTTTGATGATAATTCATTGAATTCTTTGTCATACTGGTTTGGGAGAAAAGAAAGAAGTGTAGAATGTTCCCGCTGCTTCTCTTCTCGGGCAGATAGTAAAAGAATCTATAGAATGGGCAAACAATTCGAAGAATCTTGTCTTATTATGTGATTCTCTTTCCACACTAGCGAGTGATTCACACATAGCGTTATTTGGGTCTCAGGATCTTAAATTACATCTATCCCCCAAGGGATAGAGTAGAGATGTGATGCTTTAAAATTTGTGGTTCTCCTCATACTGTAAACTGTTTTAATCGCACTAGTACCATTAGATAAATAACTTTTATTATTTATATTATGAGTTTTTACTTCATCATCATCATCGTCATCATTATTTCAGCCGCATAACGTCCACTGCTGGACTGGACATAGGCCTAACCCAACGATTTCCAAAATTACCGACCAAGAGTGGCCTGCATCGAGCGCTTATTAGCGAACTGGTCAGTTTTCACTTACTATATTTAAATTCAATTTTCAATAGGTATATGTTATAAACTATTAAAGAATATCGAATCATTCATATTTGCTTACTCAAAAACTTCTTGTTCAAAGCCTGATTGTCAGGCTTATTTATCCAGGCATTATTTCAGCCAGATCTGGCTAGTTTTCGAACTATTCTCCGCACCGGACGAAAATTAGTAAGCATATAAACAAGGACAAGACTTATTTCTGTTCTTTAGTCGCGCCACCCAACTCATTTTATATTCGGTTTCATTGAAAATCAGCGAGTCACAATTTCTTTAAAATCAGACTGTGAAGCAGAGTGAAATTTTCTTGGTTGCATATTTAACTGTGCTATAAAATCATATTATAACTGCAATTGTATTAGTTTTACGTTTAATCTATACATCTATACATATAATAAAACAGTAAAAAAAGTGTGTCTGTACATTAAATATATTTCCAAAAAAAATATTGGGGGCGATGGAGACGTAGTAATAAAGTAAGAATTAAAAAAAAAAATGTCTGTCTGTTTGTCTGTTTGTCTGTTTGTCTGTTTGTCTGTTTGTCTGTTTGTCTGTTTGTCTGTTTGTCTGTTTGTCTGTTTGTCTGTTTGTCTGTTTGTCTGTTTGTCTGTTTGTCTGTTTGTCTGTTTGTCTGTTTGTCTGTTTGTACACGCTAATCTCCGGAAATACTGGACGGATTCGAATGAAACTTTTTTTGTTATATAGCTATTAAGCCTGGGCAACATATAGGGTATAAATGATTTTGGAAAATAGAACGCCTAATGCAGAACCATAATGGTCTAGCTAAACTATAAGAGATATAAAAATGCCGCCTTAGTAAAAGTTGTTCAGCCTGATGAGCATTTTCCAGAGACATAAAGTCCACGCGAACGAAGTTGCGGGCTTCGGCTTGTTAGATTATAAAGAGACGATTGTATTTTTGTGCACCAAATTAAATATTATTCTTTCTTCTTACAAGTGACATTGAAAAATGAGGTTCGGTTATAATAGTGTAGCGGGAGCGAGGTGATATGCTCGACCGCCACAAAGGGAAGATCTTCCCGCCAGGCATGGTGTTGCGCCTGGGGAACCGCGGCTCCGACGGTGTTTTTGTCGGAGGTTGTATATATAGTCAGTTGCAACCAGAACTCTGAGATCGAGATGTAGAATCTGCTGGCGCCATCTCGTATGATTCTTGTGAACTAGGTATTGCTGCGTTCATTGTTGTTTGTGCTGTTTAGTTCCTCGTAGTGACGTAGAGGTCGCCACAGGACTCCCTCCCAAGACCGGAGGTCTGATAGTTTTTTCCAAGTGCAGTCTGTGCTTTATATAGTAGCTTGCATGTGCCAGATGATTCTTGTCCCAGTGAGTCGGGAGCCTTCCAGTGAGTCGGAAGTGGATTGCTTGCTCGTAGTCTGCGGTGAGTCGAGACTGTCTTGAGCGTTGTCGACTTGTTGGCGCCAGAATGATGTCCTACCGGAGTGCTACGCTGGAGAGTAGATGCCTCGGATCCAGGGTACGATGCTGCGGGGGATGCGCCGGTCGCTGAAGTCGTCGAGTGAGTTGTGGGTGCTTGGGATCAGGACCAGGAAGCTCGGTGAGTCGGCTGCGATGGACCTGATGATTGACCCGTTGTTGCTGGCTTGCTGTGAGACTGCTGATGCTGCTGCTGACCAACATTGAGTGAGAGAGAGGAACGATGATGACAGAGTTCGATGATGAAGAAGGCTGCTTGACTGCTGATGATGGAGAAGGTTGCTTCCAATCACGTCGGGGTCACCAGTGTAGCGGGAGCGAGGTGATATGCTCGACCGCCACAAAGGGAAGATCTTCCCGCCAGGCATGGTGTTGCGCCTGGGGAACCGCGGCTCCCTGGCTACAATAGAAACTCGATATCCTTTATTAAAACTTAATAGAAGTTCTCTGCTAAGCCAAGTGGTATATGTCGTAAGAGGCGACTAAATTACTTAACATAAAAAACAAAATATCTCGTGCAATGTGCTAAGTGCATTCGTATTTACTTGCGCTTAGGATGCAGCATTAAACTTATCTGTAAGTTTCTAACGTTAACAATTATTACGAAATCGAAAGCGAAAATAAAGTGATATTAAATATCTGAAGACAAAAAAATATGACTGATTTTGACTTTTGGGACTTAACTTTGGTAAATTTCAAATTACTTTTGATCAAAAAAACGTATATTATATACACATAAGCGATACACACTTTACCGTTTTAAAGATATTTTACGTATATTATTCTTTTTCTTCCTCACCTTATCTCACTCTACTTGTACGGCATGTAAGACTTTTTGATTTACCTCTAGTTTTTGTCATTGTAAATAACAATATACTAGTGGCTCTATGCTGTAGACCTAACGAATCACCCTCTCTACCCCACAAAAAAATTGCACCTTAACTTATTAAGGTAACATAAAAGACTGGACATTTTAGAAAATATTACGAAAAAGAAATGCTGTAACCCGTAATATTTTCGTCATTTTGAAAATTTTCAAAAACTGTATTGACAATTTTTTCATAATTTCAAATCTTATCACAAAAGACAGACGGCGGATAGACAAACTGACAGAGAGCTAGACAAAAAAATTTTTGGCCTATCTCGAAACTGAGACGCTTTGCTCACTCGGTTAGTGAGTAAATCCTTCGATCCACCTAAAATATCTTCGCATCCAAAGTACTTCAATATTCCTCCGGAATTTTCAACGAAAAATAAGGAAGAAACCTAATTTAAGGGCAGAACATTTACTTTACACAACTCATTAAACCCATATCTTTCTGAGTACAGTAATTATTTACGCGGAAGGCGGCGGACTGAGTGTGCTCTTACATTTTTCACAGTGAAACAGATTAAAAACTCAGTTTATGGGTACAGCGGAGTAGTTCAAGCATAAGCACGAATTTAAAGCGAGAATTATACTTACGACGAGGTTTTAAAGAGCAAAAACGTATTTTGTGTTTTTTTGACGCCCTTATTTGTATTTTACGTACCTACTATAGTTTGTCATAGTGATATTAAATGTTAATTAAAATAAGTATTTGGCAAAAAATTTCGCAGCTAGACTAAAATACTTATGTCTAAAACTTAACACGTTCATTGCCAAGGCACTTCTAAAGCCAATTTTTTGGTGTAAATGACATTTAACGTGGCGCTAAATGTGTTAAAATATTACACAATTAGGACATCTCATACTGCCCAACTAAGCGCAAAAACGGTATCTCAGTGAACGCGAGTTTCGAGATATTTGGAGTTTTGTAAAAGTAGTTATATTTTTAGTTTTAAGATAGATATAGTTACAATTTTAAAAACGGATATTCAATATTAAGTTTATTATTTTTTAGAATAGTTAGATCAACAAAAATATTTGTGGAAATACCTTTTTCATGAGATACTGCTACACGGCTTAGTTATTATGAAATAAAAAAATGAGTTACCTCTATCCGGTTTATTGCTTCCATACATGTCTGTATGTAAAATTATTAAAATCTTCTGTCAAATAAAAAACGCATAGTTTTAATGAAAAAAAAAATTAATCAACCTGTTTTAATAAAGTATTATACCTTTATAACAAAAATTACACAAAAGAAATCAAAAAAATTATGTTATTCATTGTAATATTTTTAATCAAAAGTTGGAAGTTCTCTCCAAAAAGACATCCTATTTTGGGGTATAATATTTTCAAAAGATTTTAAAATATTTTCTTTTTTGTTTTTCGATATGCCTTCCGGCACAGTTTTCTTCTTGGGTGGCGGCAGAACTTGACTTTTCAAAATTTTATTTCCAATAATACTTGCCGTAAGACCCTATGTCTTTAGACCACCCAGTTCTATAAGTCAAATCAAAACTACCTCTGTTCACCTCCACTTCTATGATTTCACTTATATATGGACGTGGATTCATACGAGACAGTTTATATTGAGTGGTATAATCTTCCCACTCATAAAAATCTTGAACAGTCATCTCTTTGGTCTTTACTTTTTTACCTGCTGCATTCACTGCGTGCGAAAAGTCGGACCGGGATGAAGACGCGCTGCCGGTTTAATGTTGAACGATCATGTTTTCTATTATACCTAGTTAGTATTTTTAATAAAAATATATAAAAAGTACTCAAAAATAAGCTAAATTATAATTGAAACATAAGAACAGCAACGAATCTACTATAAAATTTTATCCTACACAGTAAAATAGACAGAAATGAACTAATTCTGCTTTTGTGTAAAAGATTATACAAAATTACACTTTAATAGAACTTACCTGATTGTGAAAACATGAAATTAATCCACAGAAGACAGTCATTTACTGTATTTTACTTAATTATTACCAGAAGTTACGGATTCAAAAGTAAACAAAACGAAAGAGCATTCACTGTAAAATATATACAAAATGAGACCGTATCACTTAAACTTTAAGGGTCAATTTTATTTGCAACCGTATCTCAAGTAGGCAAAATAATTTGCGGGTCATCTAAGCACAAATTTACTAAGCTTTATAGCGGTAAATCAGTGTATACTTTCAGGCATCATAGTTACCGCTTATCGGCTAAGAAGAATTGCTGACTATTTTGAGGGGGTATCCAAATTTACGGCTAATTGCTTTCGTAATATTGATATACTTCTAATACCCTTAGTGATATAAGATAAAATTAAGATAGAAAAATCTTTCTTAAGGGTTTATCTCATGTTTTAAACAAGATACCGCTAAGTGCCTTAATGCATTAGATGCGTATTTCTTTAAACTATCCGATGGCATAAAAATCAAATTTTCGAACTTTTTTGAGATACCGCTTTTGCGCTTAGTTGGGCAGCATAGCCACATTGAGGAATAATGCCCAATATTATGCCTTTTACCAATAACGATAATTTTAACAATAATGACAGAAAACAAAAATAAATAACCAGGTGACGAATAAATATGGGGATTTTTCAGTTTTCTCTCTCCACTTACATTGTTAGACTCTAATATAGTATATACCTCTATACAGTAGAATTTATATCCAATAAACAAGTTTATAACTTACTTTGGACCTTTGTGTGATTTATCTTCATCAAGGAAATAAAACTGACTTACTTATAGTTGAAGTATCTTGGCTTCTTTTCGATTACAGACATAGTATCAAGATAATAATAAAAGATATCTTGATAATATTTCTGTGTTTTCGATTTATTATTTATCTTTGTAAATAAGCAGCAATGATTTTAATGCTATTAAACAACAATAGATATTTAAACACATTGCTAGTTACTCAGCCAAACACAATAGAAACAACAATTGATGTACGTCTTAAACGTAGTGTGTCCAGCAATGTGTAAAAAGAAAGTTGTATAAATAAATAAATATATAGGGACAAATCACACAGATTGAGCTAGCCCCAAAGCACAGATTACTAATAAGTTACCCCAAAGTAAGTTCGAGACTTGTGCTATGGGATACTAACTCAACGATACTATATTTTATAACAAATGCATATATAGATAGACATCCAAGACTCAGGACGATTTGAAAAAGGTCATTTTCCAACTTGCCCCGACCGGGGATTGAACCCGGAAACTCTGGGTGGTGCTAACTACGCCACGGAGGTCGTCGTATAAACGCCTGAAGCCATGGCAAATAATTATGGAAATGCATTTTTATTTGTGTAAAAAAATATGATCCACAGCTTAGCCTATGAATGAAATGAGATCCAAATGGAACTTTGTAGGGCTTAGCATTTTTCGTATTTACAAGTGGACTCGCTATTTGCGTGTACCCTCATGTTTATATTTATTTACGGTTCGTTGTGAATGACTGATATACGAGCAGAATTTATTTTCGTTTCGTATGCTTGGTGGAAATATACTTAATTAGACTTTAGATGTGGGGTTTTAATTCGACTTTGAATGCAATGTATAAGTTTTTTATTAATAAACTATGTATCTGAACCGATGAAATTTGTTCCGCCTCTTCCCATCCCCGCTCCCAGTCCCGTTCTTGTTCCTGTTTCCACTCTCCTTCCACCCTTTCTGTTCCCGCTCCAATTCCCGTTTCCGCTGCAACTCCCGCTTCCCTTTGCCCTTGCACCGTTCCCATTCCCGTTCTCGTTTCCTTCACACAAAGATAATCCTAACGCACTTTTGTTTTGTTTTGATTGACGTCAAATGTTTGACAGCTGGGGACAGAGGGTGTGTATGGGAAAAGAAAATTGTTGTTTTTACTTTTTTCTCGTATTTTTCTAAGAACCTTCCTCAGACTTCATCAAATACAACAAACGTGGAAACAGCCAAATCGATTTAGGTGTTCGCGAGTTAAATGCTAAGCAACATTCATTTATATCTATATAAATTGAGTTGAACTGAAAATCTATGCCGCCTTTGCCGGCTCTGGTAGACGTGGTAGACCCAAGAAGTGCTGACGTCGTCAAGGTTTAAATTAAACCTATAGATTTTGGGGAAATTAGTGTGAATTTCTAAAGATGTAGAATCGATAACATTTTCCGTTTGTTTTTTTTTAACTTGAAATTGAGATAGGTACTGATACGCCTTTTTTTCATTGAACAGGGTTTTTACATATTGTATAGTAGACATAGTTACAAGAGTGTTTCGATCTCACTGGCGCTATTTCATTCGGTTCGAAGCACAACGCTCGCGCTCGGCGTGGCATGCCTTGCTTTTTTTCATGCGCACTAGTTGAGCTGGAATCTATAAGCGAGGCCTAGCTTTAGATCACCCCTTTTGTCAACGCAATCGAACCATAACAGCCTTTTTAACACATTTCAGGACACTAGGCCAGACACAATAGAAATAACAATTAAATGATACATACATATACCATCACATATTTATCCTTAATGGGGCAGGCATATCATTTTGGATGTCGCAGAGCTAAGTGAAAAGAGACCAAGAATGCAAAACCTTAAAACAATTTTTAGCATGATGGTGGGCGAGAAGGTGAAAAAGGAATCAAAATAGTGATGTATTGTTAGCCGCATGGTCTAGGGTAAGTGGCCAATTCTAGTATCAGATTTGTCAATCCTTACCTAAAGGCATAATACATAAATAATTAATCTCGGCTCGACCAGAAGAAGTAGCCTGAAGGCATCTGAAGATTATTATACCTATATAATGAACATAGCCGGGACCAACGGCTAAACGTGCCTTTCGAAGCGGAAGGAATAAATATTAATACCACTTGTGGTCACCCATTTAAGTGCGGACCATGCCTAAGATTACTTAACTTGCGAAACATATTCCTATCAGAATACCAAACTCAATGTGGCGACCTGGCGACCTCTACGCCACTACGAGTGTCTATAACCACAACAACGAAGCGACAATATTCACCAGAAGACTACGAGATGGCGCCAGCAGTATCCTACATCTAGATCTCAGATTTCTGGTTCTTAGAGCTCGAAGACTGACCATATACAATACACGCTGACTTTTCATTGGTTTTGAAAAAATGTTGTATAGTAAATAAATTTTTCTATCCATATAAGTAATCCAAATTTATGTATGACATAAGTTAAAAAAATTGCAATAATGATTTTCGATCGAGATCACGTAGTTACACCCGTCCAAAACTGCCGCGTGAACCCGATGAACTCCGGCCGGCCTATCCGAGCGGCGTCTGGCGGCGGTGCTACTAATTGATATCACGAATTTACTTTCGAGTTTTAAAAGACATTCTTTTGTTTCTAAATTTTAATTTTGACTAGCTAATTAGGTGTTAATAACGATGCTCGTCCGGCTCCAAAACCAATGAAAAATCACCGTAATATGTATACGACCTCCGACACACAACCGCGGTTCCCCAAGGACAATACTATACTAGTATACTAACTATACTACGAGCAGTTAGTTCCTCGAAGTAGCGTAAAGGTTTGTTTGTTAAATCTTTATTGTACATAAACACAAGACACAAAAATACAAGTTAAAAGTAGAAAACAGCCACACTACAGTAGGTTGACTCGCTTTAAAATTAATGGAAGGTACGTACCAACAACCACCATCTCAGAAGCCTTGATGTCGGTGTGGAAGAGCGGCGCGTCAGCTGATATCTCGCACTGGTACTCGCCGGTCAACGACCTGTCCACCTCCTGGAGAACCACCCGGTTCGCGTCCGACTGTGCTACCTGTGACAAAGTTATAATTGTTTGTTTTATTATACTAACATGTTACAAAATATATTGGTACAAAAAGATTATTCGTCATTTCTATAAATCACTGAGGTTTGTATTGAAACGCTTTAAAAGTTATTTTACGTATATGTTAGTTCTAAAACATAAATATACATTATCGAATGAAAAGAGCGAAGTTGACTTGAACAATACGGCTTTTGTATGTGAGTATGTGTACATACATACATACATAATATCACGCCTGTTTCCCGCAGGGGTAGGCAGAGACTATGGACCTCCACTTGCTACGATCCTGACAAACCTCTTTTGCTTCATCTAAACTCATCAATCTCTTCATACATGCCCTTCGGTTACGGGTACTTTTTACCTCTCCTTTTTTTAGAACGTCTGCAATTTGGTCGCAGAAAGTTCGCCGAGGCCGACCTTTTCCTACTGTTCCCTTCACATTCGTCATATAAATATTTTTCGTCAATCTCTTTTCATCCATCCTTTCTATATGCCCAAACCATCTTAACATCCCTTTCTCTATTTTGGTCACAACATCCTCTTTTACTCCACACCGCTCCCTTATGGCATCATTCCGTATTCGATCTTTCAAAGTAACACCACACATACTCCTCAGCGCTCGCATTTCAACTGCATTTATTCTACTTTCATGCTTTCTCTGCCATACCCAACTCTCACTACCGTACATTAAAGTAGGTATCAGTACTCCTTTATGAACAGCGAGACGTGCCTTGTCTGATACCTTCCTACTGCTCATAAAGGAATGCAACGCTCCATTCACTTGGTTACCCGCATTCACTCTTTTTTCAACATCACCCTCGTGCTTACCATCCCTTGTAAACATACATCCCAAGTATACAAACTCTTTCACTTGCTCAACTTTCACCCCATTTATTAAAATATTGCATTCTGTTGCACTATCGTCCTTTTCAAACACCATAACTTTGGTTTTACTGACATTAACTTTCATACCCTTTTTCTCTAATGCATCATTCGTAACAGCTATCATCTTCTGTAATTCCTCCTCTGAGTCCGCAAGTATTACTTGGTCATCGGCATAGAGAAGGCATTTGATTAATAACTCATCCATTCTAACACCACATTCATCATCTTTCAAATCTGTCAAACAACTGTCCATGAATAAGTTGAACAGCCAAGGCGACGCTACACATCCCTGTCTAACACCTTTTTCGATGTTAAACCAGTCTGTGTATTCGCCGTCAATTCTGACACAAGCACTGGAATTCCTATAAAGAGATTTCAGTGCTCGAATCAGATGGCTGCTCAGCCCATACGCAGACAATGTTGACCACAATTCATTTCTCACCACTCTGTCATAGGCCTTTTCTAAATCTACGAAGATGCAATAGACTTTTCGACCTTTGGCCAAAAGCTTCTCTAAAATGCATCTTAAAGAAAAGACCTGATCCGTGCATCCCATACCCTTTCTAAATCCCGCTTGTACATCCCATAACTTCTCTTCTGTATTTTTCACCACCCTTTCTATCAAGACCTTTGCATACAATTTGCCGACAACGCTGAGAAGACTAATGCCTCGGTAGTTTTTACAGTCTTGCTGTGAACCTTTTCCTTTATACAGCGGTACAATTACCGCATTGCACCAATCTTTTGGCACCACACAGTTTTTAAAACAAAGATTGAAAAGGTGACACAACTGACTTGCTACTATGCCCTGTCCAGCCTTCAGCATTTCGACAGTAATCCTATCATACCCTCCAGCTTTTCCCATTTTCATACTATTTAATGCTTTCACTACTTCATCCATACTTATTTCCTCATCATAATTTTGCATATCACTCTCTTGTGCGTCATTTTCAGGCTCCGGTACTCTCATTTCATCTTTTTCAAACAGTCCTTCAAAATATTCCTTCCATCTATCTACTACACTCTGTAACCCAACTAATAATCTTCCATTATTGTCTCTGATCTTGTTTAACTCAGAGGTCGTATTTTTACCTCTAGCTGTTTTAACGCTCTTCCAAAAATATTTAATATTACTTTTAAAGTCTTGAGACAACCTTATATCAAAATCATCCTTTTGTTCTTTTTTCTTCTCTTTTACTATCTCTTTTACAATCACATTCATCCTCTTATATTCTTGCTTTGCTGCAAATACATCACTATCCCTTGCATTCTGATTTCTTCGATCAGCTCGTACTGACAACCAATCCTTCCATGCTTTCTTCTTCTTTTTTACAGCGTCTTGTACTTCCTTGTCCCACCATACATTTACCACATCCTTGCCTTTTCTTCTTTTTGTCATACCGCATACATCAATAGCGGTGTCAATCATTCCCTCTTTTAATACTGTCCACACGTTTTCTATCTCACATTCGTCCTCTATTCCTTTAAATTTTTCTATTAGTATTGATTTATATTTCTTTTTTGCATCTTCCTCTTGTAATTTCTCAACTTTTATCCGTTCCAACCTGTTGGAGGGGTTATATATAAAATTTCGCCATTTTTTAAAAATGTTTCTAGTTTTACAGATTACCAAATAATGATCTGTAGAAATCCCTACTCCACGGTAAGACCTTGTATCAATCACATTCTTTTTCATTCTTTCGTCCACTATTATAAAATCAATCATACTCTTCACTCCGTTTTCCTCCCTTGTGTACATGTGAATCTTTTTGTGATCAAACATAGTGTTTGTCACACAAAGATTCTTTTGCAGACATACCTCAAGCAAACTTTTCCCATTTTCATTTTCCCTTTCATCGCCAAACAAACCCAATACCTTTTCATAACCATCTCGCTTAATACCAACCCATCCATTAAAATCACCTAGCATAACTATCTTCTCATTGTCTTTGCAACCACTCAGAACATCATTCACACTATCCCAAAATTCCTTTCTTTCTTCTTTATTTCTTTTAGACTTACCTTCTGTAGGCGCATACGCTCCCAATATAAATATTCGATTCAACCCAACTTTCATTCTAATCCAGACAAGTCTTGAACTTACAAATTCATACTCACTCACACACTCTGTCATTCTTTTGGAAAGGATGAGGCCAACTCCTTGACAGCCTTTGGCGGTTTCTGGTACTCCTGACCAATATGCCGTGAATGAACCACTCTCAGTGGTTCCGCATCCTTTCCGTTTCGTCTCATTTACACACAGCACATCAATCTTTCTTTCACTCATCATCTGATATACCTCATCTATTTTACCATTCATTCCTCCTCTTATATTCAAAGTAGCCAAGCGGCTGTCCAAAGACCGCTTTTCGCACCTGCGGGAAACGGGACGTGACGGGTTGCGAACCGCGTCGCCGCCATACTGATTGCTTAAATGTTTCTGGATCATTGCGTTTCCACGAGTAATGGGGATCTATTCGGTCGCACCTGACAGAGCCCCTTGTCAGGCGAAGGCTAGCCTTGTTCTGGGGGCGCCCGACCCCAGGGTAAAACAGCACGCTCGAGACTAGGCTCGCCCCTAGCCACGCATCCCTCGGCACGGCAGACCTTGGATTGGCATGGAAAAAGAAGGCAGGGAGAAAGTAACATATAAAGAGATATAAATATATAAGGACAGGATTAATTGGGAATGGGATAGGACAAAAGGTTAAGGGATACTACTGACTCGGAAGACAAAAGGAGTGAGTCCATAGCAGCTCGGGAGGCCGGGTCCGCGTACCCGTATGACATATCCATTAAACTACTGGACTGGTAATTTAGGAATGGCACCCCTGACCTGAACTTAAAAATGTGAGTATGTGTGTTCGACGATAACTCGAGTATTTTGGTCGGAGCTTTATGTAATTTTGGCAGGAGTGGCCACGTAGCCAATAGAATTTTTAAGTTCAAATATAAGCCAAATAAGTTTAGTAGTTGCTGTTATGGGATTCGCCAGTTCACACCTTAAATTGTGATCTTGGCAAGCTCGTGTCCCTTTGGCTCATGTTCAAACTTAAAAATTCTACTCACTTCACTTATGCTCCTGCTAATTTCATGAAGCTCAGATTAAAAATACTCGAGTAATAGTCGAATATGTATACAACGGTCGGTAAAGTACCTACATATATGTATGGCCGGGGACCCTTTTTTTGCATAATTTTTTTGTCCTAATATGCTTTGGCATACTGGGTTTGGCATAAAATATTTTGTCATAACAGTTTTTAGGCATAAGTTGTTTTTTGGCATACTGGTAAGTTGGGCATAATTATATTTTAGGCTAATTTGTTATGGCATAATGTTAATTCGCATAATCTCTTTAGGCGTAATAATTATAAGACTAATAGTATTTAGGCATAAATTTTTTAAATATAACAGAAACAAAATTAAGTTATTTAAGTGTTTATTTTTAATTATCATGCAAAAAAAAATATGACCACCCAGAACAAATGTGAGGGCAAAAGGGAAGTTAAGTGTAAGTTTTTTTTTATGATCACCTGGAACAACTGTGAGACCAGAAAGGAAGTTAGATTCAACTTATTAGCAATTAATAAACAATTTATATACAATGAATACAAATGTTATGCTTAGCCATTTTTATGCTTAAAGTAATGTTATGTGTTGATAAATCATGGTTTGATGACATTATCCTTACATCCTTCCGCTTTAAAATGTTAGGGCTAAATAATGGTTATGCTTAGGTACATTATGCTTAAAATTATTATGCATACTCCAATATGCGAAAGGACGTTATGCTTAAAAACGATTGTGCATTAAACCAGTATGCTATGTGATATTATAGCTTAAATTTGTATGCATATAGATAGTGATCCGTATGGCCGTGCTCCTGCAGTGGAGACAAAACGACTTGATACTGATAATGATGATGATGATGATGATGATGATGATGATGATGATGATGTATACAACGCCGGAATGTTAAAGTGGACTAAAAGAACTTAGCTCGCTTCGCGCGACGTGTGGTAATGGCAAGCATATCATAACATAAAAGTTAATGTAATTTTTTAGGCTTTTAATGTGACATTATCTAAATATATATCTATCTATACATATAATAAAACAGTAAAAAAGTGTGTCTGTACATTAAATATATTTCCAAAAAAAATATTGGGGCGATGGAGATGTAGTAATAGAGTAACAATTTAAAAAAAAATGTCTGCCTGTTTGTCTTTTTATCTGTTTGTCTGTTTGTCTGTATGTCTGTTTGTCTGTTTGTCTGTTTGTCTGTTTGTCTGTTTGTCTGTTTGTACACGCTAATCTCCGGAAATACTGGATAGATTCGAATTAAACTTTTTTTGTTATATAGCTATTAAGCCTGGGCAACATATAGGGTATAAATGGTTTAGGAAAATGGAACGCCTGATGCACAACCATAACAGCCCAGCTAAACTATAAGAGATATAAAAATTCCGCTTTAGTAAAAGTTGTTCAGCCTGATGAGCATTTTCCAGAGACATTAAGTCCACGCGAATGAAGTCGCGGGCTTCGGCTAGTGTTACAATATTTTAATGCCAAAATGTCCCCTTTACTCCCAAATCACGTCACTAAAGTCATAAAATCGACTCTATTGAGAAACAAGTACATTTGTCGCGTGTTATTTAGAAAATCCGCGATAAATTTTTTATGAAGGTATTCTGTCGCCGTTTTTATACGAGCCTTGACAACTTTGGGGTTCGTAACAGTCGTAAAGTAAAACAGGACTTCTCAATCTTGGATAGGTGCTTTTTGATAAATATTCGGTTATATTTAAGAACTAGCCGAAGCCCGCGACTTCGTTCGCGTGGACTCTATGTCTCTGGAAAATGCTCATCAGGCTGAACAACTTTACTAAGGCGGCATTTTTATGTCTCTTATAGTTTAACTGGACCATTATGGTTCTGCATCAGGCGTTCCATTTTCCAAAATCATTTATACCTTATATGTTGCCCAGTAGGGTGGAGCGTCGTTGTATGGAGAAAAAAAAAGATTGCTTTAGCGATGTTGAATACCAACGAAAAGTTGCATTAGGGTGTACTAATAACAAACATATTTTCATTTTATTTTTCGAAAATATTTTTTAGCCCTCTACCCTCATTTGAAAATTGAGATTTTTTCAGAATTTTCGAAATTTTATATAGGCGGCTATTATTGGTTATACTCTATATCTTGCATTAATTTCGTCGTATAATAACATTTCAATCACTTATTAAATAAAAAAACATGATTTGTGTATAAAAAAAAACAAGTTACTTCTATAAATATGATGAAAAAATTGAAATAAGTTGAAAAAAAACCTGTAAATGACACATGAGTGACTACATGATATTATAATATCGAATAGTCTTTTGTATTAAAGTTCATGTGTTCTGTTCTATATATTCTGAGCCCGAGTTTTGATTTTTTTAGCTCCAATCGTCCATCAAAGTAGATGGTTTTAATTTCTGTATATCTGTCTCTGCTTTGAATTCCTTCTCGCATTATTTTTCTAGCCCGGCGAACTTTGCTCCGGTTTATTACTTTTCAGAATCTTCTGAGGTTCTTCAATGAGGAAACCATTGTCTTACAACATTGCACTTGCGACTGCTGCTGCCGAACCATCAGAAATGCAGTAACGGTCACATACTTCGGCTAGCGTAGGAAGAGACAGTATATTTATTTTCATTTATGTTTGTGCTGAAACTGTGAAATATACTTGGCTGGAGTTCTGCTAAATGTGGAAAAGAAACAGTTCTAAACGAAGTGTTCTTTTTTCTTCGATGAAGAAACGCTGTTTTGAGCATATACCAGAAGTTTGGATTGATTTTTGTCTTTTTAGAATTTTGTTTTTATTTTTTCATTTGTACGCGTTCTAAAGTAGCTATTGTCATCTTTTCCACATTTCTATAATCGTAAAGAAAATGTATTTCTAGCTTAGTAACTTTCTTTTCGTAAGAACCAATACATTTTTCGAAATCGTTACATTTTGCAGGGAAAAATATGAAATAACTTTAATATACTCTTGTTTTTATATTTTTATATTCATTTAACTTTATTTCAATGTTCTCAGTTGGTGGTTTTGATCCTGGGTAACCAATGAAATATAAACATTTGTCCTAAATGCTCTGTAACAGCTTTTTTATACGTTGTATGATAACGACAGGCAACGAAGCTGTGGTCCAGATTTCAACAATTTCACGAACAACGTCAGATTCTCGTGAGATCTCAGTTTTTTTTTATTTCTTTAGTTTATTTCTGATGTAAAGGATATACTTAATAACGTTGACTTTTGTCGGTAGCACCGATTTATTCAACTCACTTAGAGATCCAAAAAAGGGACAGTCAATATCAATTCACATCACTTTTTTCGACGTTTTGATATTTTTTTATGAACTAAGAATGGTAGAAAACTTTTTGTCCTAGATGATATCTCTTAACTTAATATATATGAAAGTAGACATAAAAACAATCATCAAAGTTAACAATCAACTTACAAAAGTAATCGCCAAGTGCAGTCTAATTAAATCAAATTTTGTTTACTTTCGCCATCGTTTATGTTAATCTATGTTATGTATTGATGTTTATTAATATTTTTTATTTAAATTTAACTATATTTAGAGTAGGCAGATAATCATTTTAAAATAAAAAAGATGTTGTGTTTAAATTATACGATTTTTTTTAAATAGGTCAATTTTACTTATTTTTCAGATATTTGAACGTCGGTAGAGGGCTATAAGTAGGGTCCAATTTTTTTTTATTATTTTTCCCATAAATCTTGGCACCTAATGCAACTTTTTGCACCTATTCACTTATGAAAATCGAAAAAAAGACATGACGCTCCACCCTATTGCCCAGGCTTAATAGCTATATAACAAAAAAAGTTTCATTCGAATCCGTCCAGTATTTCCGGAGATTAGCGTGTACAAACAGACAAACAGACATACAGACAAACAGATAACAGACAAACAGACATTTTTTTTTAATTCTTACTCTATTACTACGTCTCCATCGCCCCCAATATTTTTTTTGGAAATATATTTAACACATTGCAGGACACTCGGCCAGACACAATAGAAATAACAATTGAATTACGTCCACAGCCGTAAGTGTCCTGCAATGTGTTAATGTACAGACACACTTTTTTACTGTTTTATTATATGTATAGATATAGATATAGATGTATAGATTTAGGGGCGTCTTTCATTGGGCTACATTTATTGTTTATGGATTGAGAGCCGTAAAAGTGCCATCATCATCACACTTATATTATAAACGAAAAAGTTTTTGATTGTGTGTGTTCGATGTTTGTTTCTTCTTCACGCGCAAACGGCTGGACCAATTTTTATAAAATTAGGTATGCAGGAAGCTGACACCCTGGATTAACACATAGGCTACTTTTTCCTTTGTTATCAATAAATTTAAGAATTGGGATTTATCATTGAAGTTTTTTACAAGTATTTTACTCCCTATAATCGGCTAAATGCTTGACCTCCCTATATGGCATGACTTTTGCCTTTTCTTATTTTTACTTTATTGTAAAAGTGCCAAACCTTCCTTGTTTTCTTACTAAATGTACGATTGAGTTGTGTTAACATGTACTTGTGAAGCCGGGAGCGTGTTAAACGTGCCTTCTGAAGTATGAATGAACACGAGAACTTTTTATTAACTTGTGGTCACCTAAGTGCAAGGTTCAACACTACCGAGGTTGTTGCGATAACATTATAGCCTTAGTAATGCGTCCGTAGGTATAAGTTTTGCTTTTGTGTTGTTAGTTTTTCTTGTTCCCCCACCATCACTTTTTTAATTCATTTTATTTATTTAATTATTATTTTTATTTTATTTAATTTTTTTTTTATAACTTGTATATAATATATATTTATTACAGACAAGTCGACATACAAGTTTTAACTGTAAGTACATTTAGTTATATTTAGCTATAAATTCTCTAGATACTGTAATTGGTAAAAAAAAACCGTTGTATTTAGTCTTACAATAAATAAAAATAAAAAATAAAAAATCTCACTGGCACAGCGACTTAAATCGAGTCTTGGACTTCAGCACAAGAGCTCGCAATAATTCTTAATTATAAAAAAAAAATTTAAATTACTACCGATAAATCTCCCCCTCTCTGTACTACCAGAGCCATACTTGGCCAGAACCGCCAATAGATTTGGCCTACGCTCTCCTCGCTGTCTAGACCCATTGATGTTCATAAGTTTAGCTTGTAATATTTAAGTCGCCTTCTACGACATCCACGGAAAGATTTGGAGGATATAATAATATACCTAATAGGTATCATCGGCATCGTCAGCTCTCAACGACCCACTGCTGGGCACAAGCCTCCTTTTGTCTGCGCCATTGAATCCTATCCTTAGCCTTAGATCCAGTTTTTTCCACCAATCCGCTTGATATCATAGACCCACCTAGCTTCCGGACGCCAATCACTCAGTTTCCGATTCCTGGGGTACCACTCGGTGATAGCCTTACTCCACCTACTAATAGGTATATATTTTTATATTACTCCCGAACCAGCATAAAATTATATTTAAAAAAACTTATTGACAACGGAATAACAGTTACACGGCTTCATTTCAATCTGCCGGGAAATGCATTGAAATGAGAACAGATAAAATTCGATCAGCTAGGAAACCCTGGAGGATGATCTGCGAACCAATATCATCTAATGGCTGAATACATTAGGCTGTAATATGCCACGGGAACTGTGACGTCAGAATATTGACGACTTTGAGGTATAATTTATGTTTCTAGTTCCTTTTGGTGACACTGTTTCTTTCTGTCGTAAATCTTGATGTAATAAAATCCTATCTAAAATTGATTAATTGTGAACAAAATTAACTTCATATTTGTAGACTAAAAAATTGTCATACTTAGGTAGTCCTCTCAATTTATCGCAGGTTTACTCGAAGAGATCCCTAAATTAATTAAATCCGCAATTGTATTTCCACTTTAAAATTTTATGTACTTTATTTTGTTTTTTAGTAAGGGTATTACAAACAAAACAAGGTAGTACAAATACATGCTAGAAATATACATTCGAATATTTCTACTTTAGTAGTTTTCATTTTGATACGGGTAACCCAACATTATTGAGTACACGTTCTAAGGACTAAATCTAATATTAAGTATAGGTCGACCCACTTCCTGATTTGGCGTATTCCTCGAAGCGCACCTTTTAGTTGCGCTCACGATTGCAATAAAATTAACATTTTATTCCTCGAAGCACACCCACGTTTGAAAAGGTGCGCTCCAAGGAATAGTAAGGTGTGCATAATTAGGTGCGCCCCGAGGAATAAATAGTAAGGTGTGCCTCTTTAGGTGCGCCTCAAAATGGTTGCGCTTCGAGAAATGGGTATAGTGTAAGCACAGGTATGGCACTTCACAGAAACGGAGCAGCATATATACCTAGTACTACTACAAACGAAACAATACACTCGAGCACACGTCAAATGTGTGAGTTAAACAATCAGGGTCGCCGCCACAGAATTTTTTGCCTTGCTTACCTGTTTCCATCACTCGGAAATCTATAAAATTTTCATTCTTTATTGTTTTTCGTGATTTACAATGATAATATGCGCAGTTTCTCACCATTATGATTCAATAATCCTAAGTAACTCGCGTAACGTCAACGTGCGACTAGCAAGAACCCTGTTTTACAGGCGCTTACACGGCCCAATAACGGGAGAGGGGTTGCGGGGACGCCAGATTGCGGGGGACGGTGCGAGTTTCCGTTCTGTATGTAATACTATTATTAATTCTGTGATGTAAGTCAAGCAACGTAGATTTTCGACACTGGGTCATTCATTGATTGCTTGTCAAAACAGTCAGATCTGTTGTTCAACTAGTGCATAAATGATACGATGTTTGTTTTTTATGTGTGTCTAACACTGGTGTCAGATATTTCAGGCTGTCTAAAGACATCTGACAGCCGGGACTAACGGCTTATACGTGCTTTCCAAAGCGCGGAGGAGCTCGAGAATTTTTTATGCCTCTCGTGGTCACCCATCCAAGTGCGGACCACGCCCAGTTCCGCTTCACTTGCGAAAGCGATAGTAATGCGCACTCCCGCCGGGCTACCAAGGTCCTCACATGACGCGAAGCGAACGAGAAACAGAGCAAGTTCTTTTTTAGAGTCCAAAAAAGCTACCCTATTACTAAGACTTCACTGTCCATCTGTTTGCCTGTCTGTCTAACTGTCATCAGGTTGTATCTTATGAACAGTGATAGCTAGACACTTGAAATTTTTACCTAAAGCAACCTATGTATGTTAATCCAGGGTGTCAGCTTCCTGCATACCAAATTTAATCGAAATTGGTCCAGCCGTTTGCGCGTACAAAACTAACACACACATACACACGCCCTCACATACACCAACAAACTTTTGACTTTATAATATTAGCTAGATAATGGTATAAAACCTTTGCACTTGGCTGGTTTTTAGACTTGACAAACAATACTAGACACTATAAAGGTATTTAGTCACTTAAATATTACCTGCTGACTTCGCGCCTCCGACACACCTTTGCTAATGCATTCTGCCATTAGTGATCAATATTTACACACAGTCGGAAAAGGAGGCCACAATGTTAACTAAGGCTGTAGGTGGATTTGTTTGTTTGTTTCTTTCTTTAATTTATTGTACATAAGAAAGAACACAGATACAAATCAGAAAAGTAAACATACAACGGTGGACTTATCCCTTATAGAGATCTCTTCCAGTCAACCGGCCAGTAATTGAGTGGAATGTTTACTTATTAAGCGTTTGTAGTACAAGTGGTACAATATAAATTTACACAACACAATATATATTTTGTTTGGGAAACTACGCAGTGTCTCAAATACCTGTGTGTCTTAAGACTAAAGTCTACAACCAAAGTGTGTTATCAGTGATGACTTATGGCTCTGAAACGTGGTCCCTTACTAACAGGTCTCATAAGAAGGCTCAAGGTCGCTCTACGGGCTTTGCTCGGTGTTTCTTGATGTGATCGAGGAAATTTGTAGAACAAAAGTCACTGACATAGCCCAGCGGATTAGCTCGTTGAAGTAGCAGTAGGCGGGACACATATATGTTTGATGAAAATCGGTTCAGCCCTTCAAAAGTTATTGCGAATGAACGTTTGAAAGTGTCTTTTTTTTTTCAATTAGCCTGGCTAAATAAACTAGAATACTTACGTCGACTTTAATCTCGGCCACAGGGAAGACCTTCGTTGCCGGAGACTCCTTTGGCACGTATCGGTAGAACTCCACCATATTCTTATACCACCGAATTGAGTAGAGCTGCGCCCCTTCCAACTCGTACGTGCAGTTGAGCTCCGCATCTTGGCCGGTTAGCACTGCCTTTGGTACGTGTATTCGGACGGAACTTAGGGTGTTTGCTGTACCTGAGGACAAGGAAAGAGTTTTCTTATTACATCATCTTATTATTATTATTATTTAAGTAACTTTTTGATCACAAAATCAACATAATATATTGAAATAAATACAGGACACAATAATTATTTAATTGAAAAAAAATAACCTACCTAAATTAAAATAAAAAAAACATAAACTACATAAAATTAAAACAAAGATATAACTTTTATATTTTTATATATGTACTTGTTATTATTTTAATTTTCTATTTTAGTTCACCCCGTCTGCTAACGTTTCACTATATTCTCTCCATTCATCGCATTCGCATTTGCTTTTAGCAATAAGACCGCCCATTGTCTATTTAAATGTTTTTTCTGAGTTTATATTTGAATTATTGTTATTTATTTGATGTACAAAACAGTATTACTTAACCTATTACATTTTAAGAAGGTTTATTCTATTTAGTCCGTTTCTAAATAGGTACCTATACCCTATTCCCAGTTGCATCCTCAGCTGTAATGCTGCAAAGCCTGGGGTCGGCTTTCTGGCTTTTTCTTCTCTACTTCGTACGGTCTTGAGCATCCTTGGTACAAAACATACATACTATCACCTCTATATGCCTAAAGGGATAGACAGAGCATTTTGTGTCTTACGGCTCTAAACATAAAGAGAGAGAGAGCCTATTTTGATGCAGTTATATTTGTTTAACCACCGTGTGGTTTTCAGCAGAGTAGAATAGGACCACTCCAAATCTTCCCTTGGATGTCGTAGAAGGCGACTTAGGAAATACAAGCGATACAAAGCTTATAAAAATCAATTGGTCCTTCTATGGCTCTAGTAGTACAAAGAGGGTCGTGCTCCTGCAGTGGAGACTAAAAAGACCAAATGTTATAATGATGTTGATGATATTTGTTTGAAGACTAAGTTGATCGAGATGGTTCTTAGCTATGTTTGATGGGAATCTGCTTAACGGTTGAAAAGTTTTTGAAGGTGAATGCTTGAAAGGAGTTAATTTGCCTGGTACTTAAATAAACTTTTTACGTTTTGTGGGTTTATTTGCCTAGCATATAAACTTGTTATGTTTTGTATCAAAGGAAAACCCAAACAACTTGTTTACTAAATTCATCTTCCAGAATACAGTAGACGGACGGACGGACGAGTAATAGCAATCTGTTTGGTAGACAGTTTAGCGAAAACATCGGTCTCGCTTCAATACAGGTCTGTGAACTTTTTATAGTCTAGCTTTAGTGTAGTGTTTGGAACGAAGTCTTGCGAGTAATATTTAGTATTATATTAGGTATTCAGTGTTAGTCTGGTAGTTTTTTGATTATAATGAGAAGCGGCTTTGGGATATCGACTGGAAGGGTATTCCAAATCTGTACAATTTGAAAGCAAAATAAATAACCGGCCAAATGCAACTCGGACTCGCGCACGAAGGGTTTTGTACCACTATCTTGTTACAGCGGCAATAGAAATAGGTTCATCATCTGTAAAAATTTAAACTGTCTAGCTATCACGGTTTATAAGATACAGCCTATAGTTGCAGACAGAGACGTACGGACATGAGGACAGCGGTGTCTTAGTAATAGAATCCCGTTTTTTTACCCTTTGGGTACGGAAACCTAAAAAACTACAGATAAAGATAAAGATACATATTATCACGGCCATATCCCTAAAGGGGCAGACTTAGGGCCATAAGACCCGAAAGACACGTTTAGTGTAGATATATAGTATTAAACCATAAGTTAAGGTTATCGATAGTACCTAAAGTTCATCTTATTCTCTAGCACTTTATAAAATAACGAACCAAATGTGATAAAACAATAAAATAACTACTAAAAGTTAAGTGCAAAGAATAAAAAGAAAGAAAATAGGCTCTTTATGGTTCGTTCAAAAAATAAAAACTTTCTCAAACCCTTTTGTGGGAGCTGCAAAGAAGTCCAGCGTAATAGCCAATTTATTTCCGTCATCTTTCTTGACACCCTATATAAAGTTAAGGTCGGCCATTTTGACCTCTGTCACGGGAGAAAATAAAAAATAAAATTGGTCAAGTATAAGGTGGAGTTACGGTTTAGGTGTTCCGTACTTTTACGTGCCAGTGGATCGGTTATCAGTCACTATGTAAAAAGTTTATAATATAACTAGCTGTACCCGCGGGCTTCGCTCCGCGTGGGAATTTCGGGATAAAGAGTATGTTTTATGTCCTTCCCCGAGTCTCAAACTATATCCATACCAAATTTCATCCAAATCGGTTCACAAACGAAAAAAAAACAAATATACAAACTCACTTTCGCATTTATAATAGTAGTAGGATAGAAAAGGTTTTAACATTCTGATTTTATTTCAAATCTATGTAAATTTATCAAAAATAAGCGGCAACATAAAAAGGTAAGTAACTAAAAAGTTGCAAATGCAGTACATATGCTATTTGCTTGCAAAAAAAGGTATTTTAGCAAGAAATGTCTTCATAGTTGGTTACACTTTTACAATGGAGCTCTTTAAATAAATACAAGTGCTTAGTGAAATCTTAACAAATAAATAGACAAATTGCAAAAATAAAAACCGTCTTTTAAGGGTTAAATTTCTTTACAACTTTTAAACTGCTAAACCGATTTTCATCAAATACAGCTAAGAAACATTTCGATCAAATCAGCCTCTGAACAAAAAACCGCATTAAATTTGTTTAGGTCTATTCGTTTAGGTGCTACGACCGACAGACATGTCAATCTTGTAATACCCTTCTTTTTCGTCGGGGGTCAAAACAGGGCGAATAACATCTCGACGCAAAGCAAAGTTCTTATAAGTTGCGTGTATTTTAAACGAAATAAAATAAAACACAACATAATTTTTTGCAAGACGTCATATTGTTGACCATGGTTACTTATCTGTTCAAACGGACCCCTAAACACCGATTTACATTGAGCAGAAAACAATGCCCACAATCGCGCGAAGTACCAGGCGAACATAGAATCAAGGGAGTTTCGCCATAAGATTTTACGATGACACCCGTACAGTACATTTTTACCTGAAAGAAGGTGAGGCGAGTAAATATCGAGTTTATGGCAGCTCGTTAGAAGTTCGCTCATAACGTTAAACGACGTCCCTGTTATCGTGCTTTTTGCTCTTCAAATCTGACACTTAATACTCTCTGAACTTATGATTGCCTAGTACGTGAGCGGTCTTTGAAATACATTTTAACTTTAGGGGTTTTTGTCGGAAACAGAATTTTAGACTGCGGTGTTATTTTTTGATTGCAGCATGTGTTTCTTCTTTTTTGTGTGTGTAAGTGGCCAATACTGGTGTCAGATTTTTCCGACTGCTCAAAGGCATATGACGTACTGGGACCAACAGCTTATACGTGTCTTCCGGAACACGGAGATCGGGAAATAATACCACTTGTGGTCGCCCATCCAAGCGCGGACCACGCCCGGTGTCGCTTTACTTGCGGAAGTGCTAGTAACGCGCACTGCCGCCGGGCCATCGAGCTTCTAAATACGCAGCCCAGTACAAGTTTTTTAACGTATAAAACTATGCTAAAAAATGCCAGAGGCGGTAAAGCTAACAGATGGACAAAAAAAAAATACAAACTTACTAAACAATTTATTCGGTAATATTATGGTGTCATTAGGTATCGTAGACTAACATTACTTATGTAGATAAATGCTCTGCTATTTGTTAAAAATAAAGTTTTACATTAAATTCTTGGTTGTCATAAAATATAGTATCGTTGAGTTGTTATCCTATACCATAAGCCTCGAACTTACTTTGGTCCCTTTAAATTAAAATAATGTAGTAAATAAATATTAACACCATTTAAATACAAAAGTTGTAGTAGGTAAGTATTCATTTTATATTGTCATCATTTAGATTTTTAACTAAAAGTTATTTCACACATTCTTATAATATTTCGTAAAATACGACGCATTTCCCACCAAAAATCGCATGCGACCCGAGCACTGAACTTTGATACCGATTTTTATATTGGACTCGGTATTTCGAGCGCAAACAGAGATAAAAGCTTTTTAAATCCCCAAATTTATGGTTTGTTTGCGCAAATGGAATACTATTCGCGATCCCAGCGCTGGACCAATATTATTTTAATACGTACATACAGGGTGCGCCGTATTTTATGCGCGCTCACGGAAGGAAAACTTTGGTTTGCTATTTGTCTGTTCAATAGTGGCTAAGATTCATGTGTTTTATCGGAGGTCGAACGCGAGTAGAATCTGCTAGTTACCAACAAGTCAAATTAGATACTTTTTGTAAATTTCAAAAGTGCTAGAACAATCATTACTGGGATTTTTAGGTTGTGTCGTCATAGTTTCTCAGAGACAAATTATTAGCGCTCCTATTATCAGTTTTGATAATTAAAATGATTTTAGATTGTGATCTTAGCAAAATCACGTTGAAAATGGATATGATCATGAGCAAATTATTTTGCGACGTTTTATTCTCTTATCATCATATTTTAGTCAAAAAGTCATAATATTTTGTTACACTTCAGACTAGTGATGTCCAAGACTCGAGTCCTGCGAGTCCTCTTACTTAGGACTCGGAGTCGTTAACAGAACTCGACTCTTTTAACGGAAGGCTCTACAACTGCGGTATTAGGTTAGTCTCAGAGCGCGAGATGAGATCTCGAGTCTCTTTCTGCACCCAAACCTTTTTTGTGCACCCTCTTCTTTTTACCCAACTGCGAAGAAGGAGGGTTATGTTTTAAAGTGTGTTTAAAAGCAATGATTTTTCATTTATAAAACTGATTTGTAAATGAGAAATAAAAAATCTTACTTGTTGTTAAAAGAATATTTGCTTGTATACCTTGCATAACCAAAATTCATCTGAAATCACGCCCTCGATTCCTTGTTAACTTTCAAGAATAGATCACGTTCATTTTAAGACTCGAGCTCTTTTAAAGGCTGAAGTCGTTGCTTAGAGAACTCTTGCTCGCCTAGCGTCGGAACTCCAAGCCTACTGAGGTCATAGAGCCTTGTTAAACCGACTCGAGTCTTCAAAATTAGAACTCGGGGATTCGAGTCTTGTACATCACTATTTCAGACTAGGGAAGTTCACTTGGCATTCATATGCGAGTAAGTTAAAAAGTTTATTTAAGTAAGATAGAATAATTTAGATTTTTAATTTAGTTTTATATTTAGTTCAGTAAGTATTTATTTAAAGATATATATAGGTACTTTCGAATAAAAAAGAGATATTTCACACATTTACAAATAAAAAGAAAATGTTAAATACCTGCTAGCTGCTACAAATCTCTGAGTTAGTTCCTGTGTTTATTTTATTTTGCCGAAATACCAATTTATACTTTCCTAGATGGACATTCAAAAAGGCGTCCCGAGATAGTATCGCATCAAACGGGCTTTAAATCGGCGCAAAGCTTTGAAATTTTCAACCCATCCGTCAAATACAGTATCGAAAAGGTTTAAAAAAACCATTTAACTACCATTCACACTCGTTCGCTGATTGAAAACGTATTCAAACATAGTTAGTTTTTATTTCAAAACTTGTCAGTGACGAGTTTTGGCGCGAAATTGCTTTTCCTCTTGTAGCGTAACGTAAACTTTTACGTTTTGCTGACCGATGTTGAGGTCTATTCACATTGAGTGACACGGCGGCGTAGCAGTAGGCTTTTGCGATCACAATAACCACTATTTGACTAATCTATAGGGCCGCTACAGTAATAACTTATCATTTCATCATTTAAGCCGCATAACGTCCAATGCTGGACATAGGCTTCTCCCAAAGATTTCCAAAATGACCGATTTAGAAAAAAATAATTAAATAAATAAAAAAACTACTTTATTTTTACTTCAAATTAGTTAAAATTTTTGCTGCGCCAAGCCATGAATCAGAATAATTCTTAATTTCTTAATGCAACTACATGCCTCACCGGCACCAATTAAGTCCATGTTTTAAAATCAAAACTTTTAAAAAAGGTTGTACAATGTCCTGTTACTTGCCAGTTTCCTCTTCCATCAGATTTTACATTTAATGTAATAATAAATTATATAGTATTGTCTTTTAGCAAACTCTGTATTGCTTTGATGAATAGAAGCGACCTTAGGCCTCCTCCTAGCAGTTTGTTGATTGGGTTTATAAGGTATTGTTTTGTGTAATCTCAAGGCTGCTGACAAAATGAATAATATCCTAACTGAAAGAAGTTTACAGAGTTCATAAAGTTCCTTAGTAGGATATCTTAGTTTTTTGAAGAACATTATTTTTAACAAGTATCTCTGGCCCCTTTCCACCTCCAGAAATTTAGTTTTTGTAGCTCCACCCCAAGTAGAAATGGAGTAAGTAATTATGGACTGTACCAAGGCGGTGTAGATTTGTTTTAGTAATTTTTGTGAAGCTACGTAATGTAAGTCTATAATTACGCCTTTAAAATCCAGCCAATGTGAACAGACCTTCCTCTGTAAACGGACGCCGTATGTGTCAACTCGTCACAGCGACAGTTCGATTTGATGGTTTAAAATCGTGAATATTCATCGCAAGTGGCGAGTGGTTGTCTGTGTGTCTGTATGTGCTGTCACGCTCTGCGCTGGTATGGAGTATTGACACAGTTTTTATCCATTTACGAATCCGACCAATATTGATTTGTGTTAAACAGATTGGATAAGGATAATTCGGATACACGTGGTGAGCTCATGCAATTTCGAATGGTAATAGGCCTGTGGTGATAGCCCATTTTGCCACCTTTTTTCTTCCCTAAGAAGCGATTACAAGTCAGGGCAAGTTGGAAAATGGCCTTTTTCAAATTGTCCTTTATCTTGGATGTTTATCTATATATGTACTTATTATAAAATATAGTATCGTTGAGTTAGTATCTCACAACATAAGTCTTAAACTTACTTTGGGGCTAGCTCAATCAGTGCAGTTTGTCCCTATATTAATTCATCAATTATGACTGCCATACAGTGTTATCACTTAATATTGGAGGAAACTAAAGCTGAAACAAAACAAAACGAACGCTGAAACGTTTGAATTATCAAAATATGTTTATCAACAGTCTCGATAAACATGAAAAAATTCTTCCTAAAATATTTTCATTTTCGATAAAATCAGTGTATCAATTTTCCTTAAAGTGCTCGGCGACGAGGTTTTGAAATGAAAATATTTGTATACAAAGTTTTGTTTACTTTTGCAAGCTTTTAGATCACTGACAAGACAAGAGTTCTCCGAAAACAATTTTATTAATTAAACTAAGTAAAAAATATTCGTATTTCAATTAATCTTAGCTTACGTTTTGGCGTCCTGTAATGTTTAAAAACAAAACGTTTTAAATTAACTTAATAATTTATTGAAAACGAAGTCTTTTTCTGAATATTATTATATAAGTACCTATATTTAAATTAATTGCAAATACTTTAACAGCATTATGATAATTTAATGACACTAAAAAAACTTTTATGCGAAAAAATCACTTCCCATTTGTATGAGATCCTTAAAAATATTTTTTTCGATATACATATACTTAAATTAGCAAAGTTGTACAAAATAATGAAATCGCTCCTTTAAATGTTAACTGAAAACATAATGAAAATAATTTTCAACCAAGTACATTCCTGCACCTTATATGTGAGCCATCTGGTTAAATAAACCAGCTTAGGTACCGGAGGCCTAAGCAGTTCCTTAAAATCCGGCAGCGTACAGCGGCGGTATAAGTAAAAAGTAATCGTCAATAATTTTAGGGTTCTGTACCCAAAGGGTAAATAAAAACGGGACCCTATTACTAAGACTTCGCTGTCTGTCCGTCTGTATGTCACCAGGCTGTATCTCAAGAACCGCGATAGATAGACAGTTGAAAATTTCACAAATTATGTATTTCTTTTGCCGCTATAACAACAAATACTAAAAACAAAATAAAAAAATATTTAAGGGGGGCTCCCATACAACAAACGCGATTTTTTGTCCTTTTTTGCTCGATGTGAATAATGGCAACAGGTAGGCACTTGAAATATTCACAAAATACTCAGTTATCTTTTTATTTTATTAATAAATAAATTAATATATATATTTAAGGGGGGCTCGCATACAAAAAAACTTAAATTTTATAGATAATGGTACGTACTTCGTGCAGTAATTATCCACATACCTATCACAAATTCATCAATATTCTTTTATCTCACTGACTTTACTTACTACATTCTACGTTGCGTACAATGACTTGGCTAGTCGTCCTTCAGCCTTTTAATTGGATGTCGGCTTTTACAGAACGGGCTAGGTATCCAGTTAGCTGGCTAACTTAAGCAGATAACTGCGACATATAGTAATTGAGCCAGGGACGTTCATAAATTCTACTAATATTATAAACGCGAAAGTTTGTAAGTCTGGATGGATGTTTGTTACTCTTTCACGTAAAAACTAATGAATGGATTTTAATGAAACTATATATAACAATCTCCCATGCTGGTCTAGGAGAAATAAAAAAAACTTAAAATGTACCAGCTGCTTCTCTTCCCACGCAGATCGTAAAAGCCGATCGAGGGAATGGGCAAAAATGCAAATCATGTTAACAGGCGATGCGGCTAGCAACCCATCATTGTATTGATTGCTTTTCCATCTTCTTGCCCACCATGACGCTAAAAGTGGCTTTTGGGTCTTGCGGCCCTGGGCTCTGCATAGAACCGCAAGACCCAAAATGCTCTGTCTGCCCCATTAGGGATAAATATGTGATAGCAATGTATGTATGTATGTATGTATATGTAACAATAATTTATACCTAAGAATAACACATATGCTACAACTTATAAAGATATTGTGTGATATTCCTGCGCAAACGAAGTCGCGGGCACCAGTTAGTATATTAATAAAGATACAAGTCGATATTATAGATGCATACCGCAAAACATCTCTTTCCTAGAAAAGACGCTTTGTAATAATATCGTACAACCTAGTTAGTAATTCTTAGAAAACATAATATGAATCACCTTCCCCAACTATTACAACCGGATCGTTCCTCTTAGTCCACGACAATATTTTCATGTCACGTTAATTATGAAGGCACGGCTGTGACGTTTTTGTTAACGCGAATGTCTCGTGGTAGGGTGCCCATAAAAATAAAGAGATAAGATATAATTTCTTTATTGTATCAAATAAGTATTAAATACATTCACAATTATTGTGTTATGTCGTACTTAGTATATTTATTTATTGTGTGTCTATATGTCTTGTAGTTTATTCTTGTTTTTATAGTCTTTAACACGTTAATTTAACAATCTTCACAACTGATCGCACTTGCACCTATACCTAAGGTTTTAGCTAAAAATCAGCGCATTGCTCTTTGAGCAATATTGTCGCTGAGCCTACGACATTTTTGTGCAACTGCAGCATACACATCACATCGCTAAAAACTTGTTCTTGATATACTAAAAAATAATTCGTGTATTTCTTTGTGTGTGATTGTTTTTGTGCAGTTTTCACGTAAACGTAAATAAATAAACGTTTTATCTATCTGTCTATCTAAAATAGTTACAAAAGCGGACTTTGCTGGAAGAAATTGCTGTAGTGATAAGCCCGACTTAGGGTAAAGAAGACTATAAAAGATGTGGGGGAGTTGGCTCAGTTAGAGTGTAGAAGAAGGTAGGTAAAGAATGAAGTAATAGGAGTACATACTATAACATATGAAAAATTGGTACGACCATTAAAGAAAGTAAAGGAAAAGTAGCCATTGAAAAGAAAAGAAGTTAAAAGATATTAGTTAGAGCGGGTGGAAAGGTTAGAACATGTCATTGAATCTTTAATATTTTTTTAAGATTGCTCTTTACGAATGTCCAGTGGCAAAGCATTCTAAAGTTTTACTGCCTGAAATGTTTAAAGGCGATTGAAAGAGACACCTGAATTTTAATTTACCAACATGACGATGTTGATAGTAAAGTAAAAGTTTGACAGGATTTTTCGACAGGAATATGTTTTACATACGACATTTAACAAAATACACTTATTGAAACTATTTTAACTTTATTTGATTGTTTAGTTGATTCAGTCCATGATATTCAATAACTTTGCCCAAAGAACCATATCGTAATCAGAAAAAAGTCAGGCCATTTTCCAACTTGCTCCATAAAATAATACGTAAGTCGTATGATAGTGGCGTCCTATTACTATGTCAAACCAAATTAGACTTTAACATCATACGTTAGTGCTCAATATTGCTTGACACTGAAACGATTATTCGCAGTAACGTCCGTCTTGCGTAGGTACTGCTTTTGGAGTAACCCCCCTGGTCACGGATCGAACCCAGCACTTTCGAATACCTATACTGGATTAATTTAAAAATCTTTATATATAAAAATTACGTGTCACGTTGTTTGCAGCGATGGACTCCTGAACTACTAAACCGATTTTATAAATTTGATTTGCACACCGTGTGCAATTTGATCCAACTTGAAAGATAGGGTAGCTTTAAAGTCCACGCAAACGAAGTCGCAGGCATCAGCTAGTACTTTAGATTGCAAAGTCAAAAATACAAACACAATTATTAAGACGATAAAAATGTTACGCGATTCGTAAACAAATACAATAGATACGACATAAACAAAATTATTAACGTGTTTATTCGAATTACGTCTAAAGTCTTCTCTTCTCAAATTGCGAACTAAACGGATGCCCTTAGGCCCTTATTGTTACACGCTCCTGAAATACTCGCTTCCTTTTCAGTGACGCTATAAAAGCCACCTGCTGCCGAGGAAACAGTATAAAATGGATCTTATTTCATCTCCAGAAGATTTACCTTCGGTTAAGTACCTATTGTTATTTTTCTGACGCGGAAATAAAATGTTAGTTTACCTTTTGCAATTTATTTGAATAAAGGTTTATTATTGGTAATTAGTTTTATTAAATTTTCAAACTATCACGAACAGATGATAAAATATAAGTTTTAGGTTCTAGTTTGATAACATAAATTTCAAATTTATGTAATAGTTTTGTAGTTGATAACTGAATTTAATTTCTTGAATGTATTTAAGTAAAAGCAAGGAAAAAAGGAACACTTTATTGCACCAAAGACATATAGTTTATTTATACAATTTTATTTAGACATTTAGTTATACAATTTTATTTGGTCTGAAGGTACAAGTATCAAAAAAATTAATACAGTAAATTATGTTTCCACTTAAGATATTTTAATCATTCATAATTGGGTATTTTCATAAGTCAAAAATAATTTATTTTGTACTGATAATACTAATAATAGACGTCGCAAAATAACGTCACTTGTCTTTGAACATATCCATTTTAACGTAATTTTAATTTTTTTATTCCAGAAAACCTAATAATAAGTGCGCTATTTAACTCCAAAAAACTATGACGTCATCTGCCTGTATTTCATACAAAATCCCATAGAAACTGTTTGTTTTGACGTTTAGAAAAAAGTATCTGATTTGACTTGTCGCAAAATAGCGTATTATTAGCATTGAATGAAATCATAAAAAATATTTTAGTTTCCTATTTTTTAACAAGGGATGTGTTATAAGTTTGACGTGTTTGTATATTCGTTTCACTCACTGGTGACTTGATCGAATGTGTAACATATTATATGAAAAGAAATTAAAAACCTTTAACAAAAACCTTACTTAAAAATACTTTTAAGTAAGGTTTTTGTTAAAGGTTTTTAATTTCTTTTTACGGGCCTGGCCTCGGTTTTTCCCGTTAGGAATTTAAACGTTATAGTGTGTGTAGTATATCGAAAACATGACGTAAAATGACTATTGTCACCGTACTCTGCAAACATGGTTACAGAAAAGACAAATGTTTATTTCTGTCACGGAAACAACGACATGACACGGTAATTCTGTGATTAGCAAAGTAAGTTATTACTTAGGAAATTACTTTCAACCTACGACCGAAAAAGAGGTGTGAAAGTAAACGATATGAGTTGAATGAAGGTAGAAGGATTTTGTTCCAACACGTTTATAGGGTTTTTCTAAGAGTAGATATTTGAAACTCAAATATTAGAACAACTTCATGTGTTTATTAAACGAAATTTTTAAATACATTTCTGATTTATTATGCTTAATTTTATAATTGCATGACGAGAGTGATGAGTTTAAATGAAGCGAGGAGATCTATCAGAATCGTAGCATCGTCCATAGTCTCTTCCGACCCCTGTCACTTTAAGTACTATTACAGAAGTCTTGCAAAGCAAATGAATTAAAAGAAATAACTACTCAATATCGTTAGCGATATGGTTTAATATAGCTCGCGTCAGAACTCGGCACCTTTTCGTTTAGATACCTAGAAGTGCATTGCAAGCCAATTTCATTGTTATTATTCTAGACATAAGATTCAAGTTACTAAATTTCATACTCCGGAGTGGTCGCCGCACGCATATTAATAATGTAGGTATATTTTTGATACCTAATCGGGGAGTGACACAGACCTGCCCCTGTGAGAAAAAGGCGTGATGGTATGTTTATAAATATTTACGGTACGTATGAATGAGCAAGCGGAACCAACTAAATTTTATGAATCTTTTTGATAATCCGGTGTTTGACAGGCTATAAAGTGATTTGATCCCCTTTCTGAAGCGGCACTAAATTATCTGCTTCCAGCCCGCTGACTGAAAGCGTGGGAGTGTTCCGTTATGTTTTACTGCAATTTTTATTAAGACTTTCATGATTTCATGTTATTTTATAGATTATGACCGCATACCTACTTAAAAGAAACAATGGCTTAGCAATTTAAGTTGGCAAAGAAGCAAGGAGCAAGATATTTTTTACCCATTCTTACCTTATATATCTTAGATCTTAGCAAAGAACTATAACTATGTTGCAATAAGCTTTATCCTTTATATTTTTGCCCACCTCCTTTCTATCATTTCATTATCTTCAAATTATATTTTTAAATTCCAGACACATTCCTTCCTCATAATTCTGACTCATTCCTCTTTCACTTCTAATATTAATAACATCTCACAGAACTTTTAATTTCTGGTATCAGTTCTATTGTACATATTATAAATAAATTTATTTTCTTCTTCTATTTAGTCTCTTGCTCTACGACCTCTAGAAATTTCATGCGGCAACACACCTTTACTGAGCTGGAACAGGTGAATTTCCCACTGAACAATAACCAAAGAGCAGCTGCTATATTTAAGTCAAATCAATATGTTAATCTTTGTTAATTCGTTCCAAATTTACCTAGAAAATATTACCGTTTTAACAGGATCGAAAGATTTACTAAATTAGCTGATAACAGCTCTATAATCCTTTTAGTATTTACAGTATACATATACGTAAAGTAACTATACTAATATATAGACCGTGATCTGCAGATCAGTGATCCCCTTTCCGAAGCGGCACTAATTTATCTGCTTCCAGCTCGCTGACTGAACGCGTGGGAGTAATTCGCTCCATTTAACCCCGATTATCTTTATTACAAATAAAAACTTTATTTTATCATTAATTATATTTAAAGAAGATTTTAGTTAAAAAGTACTTAGATACTGAAGTCAAATTAACATTATTAAACTTAAAGATATATATCATATTCATCATTTCAACCACATAACTTCCACTGCTAGACATAGTCTCCCAAAGATTTCCAAAATTAACGATCTAGAGCGGCCTGCATCCAGCGCTTCCCAGCGACCTTGGTCAAGTCGTTAGATCACCTTGTGGATGGGTTTCCTACGCTTCGCTTGCCAGTACGTGGTTGTCTTTCGAGATACTTTTTGCTCCATCGGCTATCGGTTCTTCGTGCTATCTGCCCCGCTCACTGCCCAGTTCAACGTGACGTCTAGTTTTGATGCCTATTTGTGACGTAACGTGTGTGTCTACGTAATAAATTTGACGAGTTATCGCATACCTAATAGATACTGTGTTAGTTCCATAACTTTTAAACTACCTATATATACCTATATATATAAAAGGCCATGATCTTCAGATCAGTGATCCCCTTTCCGCAGCGGCACTAATTTATCTGCTTCCAGCCCGCTGACTGAACGCGTGGAAATGATCCGCTCCATTTAAGGGTCCTCCCCGCGCTAACGACCTTGAAAACACAAAAAAATTAATTTCTCTTTCTGTAAGTAAGATTATTAGAAACCCTCCTACAACTTTTTAGCTAGTATCCTTAAGTTTCATTAGAACCTCGAAAATCATTAAAATAAAATACCCTGAATTTTCCTTTGCAAAAAATACGAAAAACGGCCATTATTGACTTTTTTTGTAAAGGTTTCTAAACCGGATGGTATTTCAATGACTTTCGAGGTTCTAATGAAACTTCAGGATACTAGCTAAAAAGTTGTAGGAGGGTTTCTAATAATCTCACTTACAGAAAGAGAAATTAATTTTTTTGTGTTTTCAAGGTCGTTAGCGCAGGGAGGAGCCTTAACCACGATTATCTTTAAGACCTTTACTTGATTGTGAAAGAAAACGGTAAATTTAATTCTTAACACAATCATTTTGTATAAGATTCTGGTCATGCAATAATGTCAATGTCATCATCATTTTAGCCGCATAACGTCCACTGCTGAACATAGGCCTCTCCCAAGGATTTCCAAAATGACTCTAGAGCGCCCTGCATTTCGCCTTCTAATGACCATGGTTAGGTCTTCGTCATGTCAATGTAAAGCGATATAATTTTAATTCAAAATTATTTTTTCAATTGTCTTGCATTTAATCAGAGTTTACGTTTTGGAGGTGATTAGATTTTTATTAAAATCGTGTTGTATATAAAAAAAAGTGTTTTTCTACTGCTCACAATTTTCGGTGCAATGCGGCGGCATATATAAGCGAAACTTACAAGTTTAATTCTGGCCAAATATTTTAGCAACCTCACTGCTGATATCTCTGGCAGAGACCAGTCTTCAAACTCTCTAGATATAGAGCGGTAATACCAAGAAAATCCGTACATTGTTACAAAGATTATCCCAAAATCACATTAGCGTTATACAATAACGTTATAAAATATGCGAATCGCGCAACTTTCGATCCATTGTGCGCTGCCGTCGGAACTCGACAGTTAATCACTTAAGTTTGGATATATCCCGACCTACGTTAGCGAAGTTAGGGACTTGTGTTGAAATATGTACGTGAGTTAAACGCGCTCGCATTCTTGCGGTGACGTCGGTAAGGTACGGCATTTTTCTCATAAATTAAATGTTCGTTCAATGGTGAAATTTTAAAGAAAAGTCTTGAAATAGGTATGGCTTTTATCTTCTGAGCATTATTGCTGATTCTCTTGGGACCAAAAAGTGAATAAAAAATCTCTAGTGATTAAAAAAATTGACAACTAGAGTGCAGAGTAAAAAATAAAGTTGGCAGCTCAGCAAAAAAATTGAATATAGTTTTAAAATAATGAATAAACCAGGAGTTGAATTTTTTTGAATATGAAATACATATCGTCGCCAATATGGATGAATGTAGGTAAACATTTTTATGTACTTCGTTTTAAAAAAAGAAATAACTATAATTTTAAAAAGTCGCGGTTTTTGCTTTGGAGTTAAAGTAATTACAGAAGTTTTAGGTTTTGGTGTAAAGAATACTTTTTAGTAAGTTTAAGGAGATATTGAATATCAGATTTGAAGACAAGTTTATTATCAAGTTTTTTACAGAAATAAAAAGATTATATAGGATCAAAGCAAACAAAGTTAAGACTGAAAATTTTATCAGAAGTTGGTGCTCTTCGAAAAATTATTCTTAGTATTTATTGAATAAAGACGACACAAAATATCTGTTGATTGAACTCAGATTACCTAGGTATTGTAAGTGTTCTACTTTTCAGTATTTTCTGTGTTATATTTGCCATGGTATAATAAAACAAGGTATTCTCTTCCCGTGACAGCTGATGACGTAGGTGGAACTTGACTACGTCATGACTTTGGTTTTATAGAATAAAAAGGACCTTTCTGATGGTAAATATGCTGCCTGCGTGAAGTGGTTGCGTTACTTAGATATGGCGCCTGAAAAGTTGGTGATCGTGACCAAAAAAAAAATGATGAGGTAAATGGCTGACTCTGGTTTCACAGGATGAAGAGCATCTCTCTGATGCCAAATATGTCGGTATGCCATCGTGATGTGGTTGCGTTACTTAGATATGACGCCTGAAAAGTTGGTTATCGTGACCAAAAAATAATAATATAGTAAATGGCTGACTCTTGTTTCACAGGATGAAGAGCACCTCTCTGATGCTAAATATGTTGGTCTGCCTGCGTAAAGCGGTTGCGTTACTTAGATATGGTGCCTGCAAAGTTGGTGATTGTGACCAAAAAAAAAATGATAAGGTAAATGGCTGACTCTGGTTTCACAGGATGAAGAGCATCTCTCTGATGCTAAATATGTCGGTCTGCCTGCTCGAAGTGGTTGCGTTACTTAGATAGGGTGCCTGACAAGTTAGTAATCGAGACCAAAAGAAAAAAAATAAGGTAAATGGCCTTTGCTGGTTTCACAGGATGAAGAAAGAGCACCTCTCTGATTCTAAATATGTCGATCTGCCTGCGTGAAGTGGTTGCGTTACTTAGATATGTCACTTGAAAAGTTGGTTATCGTAAACAAAAGAAAAAAATAATAACGTAAATAGCTGACTCTGGTATCACAGAACGAAGAGTACCTCTCTGATACAACATTTTTCGGTCTGCCGGCGTGAAGTGGTTGTGTTGTGATACTTAGATATGGTGCTTGAAAAGTTGGTTATCGTGACAAAAAAATTATGATAAGGTTAATGGCTGACTCTGATTTCACAGGGTGAAGAGCACCTCTCTGATGCTAAATATGTCGGTCTGACTGCGTGAAGTGGTTGCGTTACTTAGTCTATTCTGTGTCACCCTAATATTGATGCCGTAGTTTATAAATGTACTAACTACAAAATTTTCGATTTTTACTTTTTTAGTGCCAGATAAATTAACTCTTTTTACAAAAAACTTAGTGTCACAGTTGTACTTTTTAAGATTCCGGCGTTAACAATAATAATAATGGATTTTATTTTTATAAATTCAATCTACAAGTACCTATTATAACTGATACTCGTTTCAGATAAATTTTATCGAAATCGGTTGTGTAGTTTGGGGGTGAAGTTTTTTTTAGTTTTGAAAAATTATTTGCCTGTTAACATAATGAGGTTTAGTGCACAAATGTCGTAAATAGGGGAGATTAATGTTTATTTGACTATTTTTGAAATAAGATAACTATAATATAATACCACAATTTTTGGATATAATGCAGTTAAAAGACTAGGCTTTTGAATAGACGTGAAATAATGTAATTATTTTTGTGCTGTTCAGGACTAAACTTTAGAAAACTTTCCAAATTAAATGCTCTTCTGTAAAGTTGACGAAACTGTTGTTAGTACAATTGTGAACTACGGCATGTATATATAATATCGGATACTAACGATAGATGTATTTGCTTGATATGCAGCCGTTCAGAGTCAGTCATTTACCTTAACATTTATGGTCACGCTAACTAACTTTTCAGGCGCCATATCTAAGTAACACAACCACTTCACGCAGGCAGACCAACATATTAAGCATCAAAGAAGTGCTCTTTATTCTATAAAACCAGAGTCAGCCATTTTCCTTATCGTTACCAAATTTGTCGTGACCTCCCGTTCTATGAGAACAATGGCATCTAAGTATTTTATTAACCGACTACAAAAAACGGTAACAACAAAGGGTTCTTTCTCTTTCTTTCTTTTTTTAATTCGAGTGTATATACATTGATTGCAAATTCATATGTACGTAATATATTGTTAAAATTATGATTATTACAGTAAGAGCTTCCCTCTAAACAGCCTAAATAATAAAAATGCATGAAAATTATAACAATTCCCTTAAAAAATAATAAAGTTTGAGTAAAAAAAAACACGCCAGTCGACAAAGTAAAACAGGGTCACAAAGCTCGTCTACAAAATCATTACATAAATCATGTCAAACCACGTAAAAACTCTGCAGACCCTGAATAGCAATAATGAGTATGAGAAATTACGCCACGTTCTTTAAGTTACAAAAACCCCGGGGCTGTCGGGAGTTCAAGATTTTTATTATTCAAGAGCTGTTCGTGACGTCATGACGAATGTACCAAGTTACATTTTATTCATCGAATATCCGAAGTTATAAAACGTTTTGAGTGCGAATAACATTTTTGTGTTTGTTTTTTTAGATTTTGAAATGAATAAAACATTGAAAGGGAAGGGTTCCGTATGGAATATTTTTATTCAAATTTTTTACTACGTATATTTATACTCAAAAAATTGTTTGCATGTATGATGCAATAATATTGAAGTTTCCAAACGGGTAAACCGAGCATTGTCTACCAGTTTATCTTTGGGAATAATGTCAAGATTATATATTTTTAACTCGTAAAAATTAACGTTATTTGTATTTATGTATTACACACACAAGGTCGGTGTATCTAGTTTCAGAAAAAACATGTATGTATGGAAAAATATGTCCAAAAAATAATGTTCACCCAATAAAAAATAATATCAGACTAGAACCCAAATCTGCGACCCCGACTTACTCTTGTCCATATTTATTCATTAGGGAGATTTGTTTGATGATTCCCAACTTAAATATTTAAAGGTGTCATAAATATAAGATTGTTTATTTTCTGAAAAATCTTTTCTTATTTTCTTGAATTTCATATTTGTAAAGTCTAGTTTATTTTAGATAAAGAGATAATATTACTTCTTTTATATTAAAAGGTCTTCATTTTCCACTATAATATCATCAAGTTAACAGTTTATTTATTTGGTTTCTATATATTAATTTCTTTATTTTTTCTTCTACTTTTATGAGTTATATAGACTTTAATATGTGAAGCGAAACATTAATATTAGATATACAGGGTCAACAGGGTCTAGCAAAATATACTGAAACTACTTTAAGGGTGAATACAGTCCGTGATACTGAAAAACTTTTTCTAAGAAACATATATGACATATATGAAACTATGAAAAATACATTTTAGGCCTCCCATACAAATCATTTTTCACATAACGCTAAGTTTCTTGGGAAAAAATAGTTTTAGTATCTATTGTTAGATATTGATAAATTCAGTATATATTGATAGATCGGTCATTTTGGAAATCTTTGTGAGAGGTCTATGTCCAGCAGTGGACGTTATGCTGCTGAATTGATGATGATGGTGATATTGTTAGACGTTATTTATTACATGCATGCCTACTTATTTAGCGAAGATGCAAACTTTTTCACTTATCTATACCTAATTATCTATGTGAACTTATGTACTATAATTGAAATGTGGTTTGAACTGTTTTTTTTAAATTATCTACAATCTACACATTCAGCTTAAATAATTATTTACCCAAACAAATCTCGCGTTGAAATTAATTCCAGCCGTACATAACACTCGCGACACATTCTCATTAATGTGTCTTTTCTCGTCACAAATGTGTAATGAAATTAAATTAAACGCCCTCACAGCTTCAATGAGAGATGGTTTCAGAATTTAGCTAAGGTTAGATAAGATTCCTTGTTTGAATAAATGTTAACTTTGATTCTGAATGACCTGTTAATTTAACCACATAATTTTCACCATCGCGAAATGTATTATTTCCTTGATAACGATTTGATTATTACCTAAACTACAGTTTCTTTTTTTACAATTCAATTGGCCAATACACACCACTTTCTCACGGGGATGGGAATGTAATTGTGGAGTTGGAAACCACAAAACTCCGTGGTGATACTTTAAAATAAGGCCCATTAGGTCAAATGTATAGGTTGAAAACTAAAGAAAAGATGGAAGGAATGCATTAGAAATTATATAAAAGCCCTTCTTTTTCTTATCGTGTGTGTTAGTGACTAACACTAGTGTCAGAGTTTTCAAACCACCTTAAAGGCCTCTGACATGGTTTAAGGTAACGACCAATGTCAAAGACAGTAACCGGAACCGACGGCTTAATGTGCCCTCCGAAGCACGGATCATCTTACTTATCAGACAATCAGGTGATCAGCCTACAATGTCCTAACCAAACTAGGACAACAACACAAAGTCGTTGCCCCCGCTGGGAATCGAACCCGTGACCTCCGGGTATGAGCCGAACGCTCTAATCACTACATCACGGAGGCAGTTAGTTAGTTAAAAAAGCCCTGGGAGATATATGATTTGCCACAGACAACATTGGAAAGAAAAGACATTTTGCACCGACCCCATATAAATAAAGGGAAAATGGTAAGAATAAGAAGTACAATCAATAGATAGTTTTACGAGGAGTAAAAGCAATGTTGTAAGGTACTTATGCAGCTAGTAACCTGTCACTATTTTGGTTTCTTTTTCCACCTTCACATCGCGGTAAAAGTGGTCTTTGTGTCTTGCAGCCCTGATGTCTGTCTGCTTAGAGCCGTAAGACCAAAATGCTATTTCTGCCCCTAATAGGCATATAAACTACACAGTGAAAAGAGTATATATGAAACAAATTTTTCGACTTGTAGATGTAGAAGCAAGATTTCGTCAAACTTAATAATGAAATAAGAAATAATGACACCATTTTGAGTATTCGTGTTAGAGAAGTAGAATATGGTGTAGAACATCGGCGTGCAGGATTCAACACGTGATAGCACAGCAGATTTTGTTTTTCGTACGGGTAAGTGGCCAACATTGGTATCAAATTTTTCAGGCTGCCCAAAGACAAAGCTTGACGACTGCCAATTGCCATACAATGACAACAGCCGGGACCAAAGGCTTATACATGCCTAAAGGTATTAAAATGTGTAGATGAAAGATGGGTCCACACAACAACAACGTAGGTTTCAACCGACGCCGACGGAGTGAGGTCCAGAAGAAGATCTAGGATAAGATAGAAGGACGAGTTGTAGGCTTTTGACAAAAAATGTTGTGAAACAGCAAAAGATAGAAGTCATTGGAAACAAAACGGAGAGGCTTTTGCCTATGTGACCCAAATAACTAAAAAAAATGCGTAGGTATAGTGCCGTATTAAGTTACGTGGTGTGGTCTAGTTCTGTAATAAAGGTCTCTGAATGTAGGCCATTTCCAACCTGTCACTTCGGAAACACTATAACACGGACGCCTAGTTCGGTGAACTAATGATACAAATATTTGCCGACGCTGAAATTCGAAGATATTTCGGGCTGAGCTTGATGTTATAGTTAAGTGGCTACCTGAATTTTCAATAAATTGAAAGAATTTAAAATATATTATTTGAAAAGAAACGGAGATATTTATTAAAATGTTGATAACCCTACAAACTATTTTATGAACTACTGTTTACAATTTAAAGAACGTGAAGCTTTTCTACGCACATTTACGAAAAACGGCTACTTTTGGTTATCGTGCAAAGAAAAGCTTCACGTTTTTACTTTAAACTGTAAACAGTAGTTCATAAAATAGTTCGATGTGATATTAAGGGCTTGATCGAGAATATATTTTTAATTATTTATTTTAAATGGGGCAACACTAGACCCCGGAAAATCCAAGTATCCCCAGAACAGGTGATGCTATATATTCAATCTTTTGACTTTTATCACTATAAAAGTGGCTTTTGAATCTTATCGTTCTAATTGTTTCTAACTCCGAAAATATAACATTATCGAAGTGAAAACTTCTTGAGGCGCGTTGGGCGTATGTTATAAATCTATACACGCATTTTTGAGATGGGATAAAACCATTGAACTCGCGACACTGTTACCGACAGTACATCGTGTCAAATGAACATTATGTCAATGTAATAATTTGAATCTTATCGTTCTAATTGTTTCTAACTCCGAAAATATAACATTATCGAAGTGAAAACTTCTTGAGGCGCGTTGGGCGTATGTTATAAATCTATACACGCATTTTTGAGATGGGATAAAACCATTGAACTCGCGACACTGTTACCGACAGTACATCTTGTCAAATGAACATTATGTCAATGTAATAAAGCTGAGATTCGCCTGTATCAAGTGATCGGGCCGCTCCGGGATTGATCGGAGACAGTCTTCTATCTCTCGCTCTTGTCTCGTGTCGCCGAAAGCGTATTGTAAACCTGGCTTGTATTGTGGCACACGAAAAATGGATTTTTATTATTGTAAACTGTGTTCATTCATAAGTTTTCATGCCTTAGATAGATGGTATATGGTATATAATATGTTTACAAATATTTAAATAATTATCAATATATCGTTATCTTAAAGAAAAAGCTACTGATACTAGTATTTTACTCTGCAGTGATCATTACAAAACGATCACTGCAGAGTAGAAACGCTTAAAGAAAGTCATTAAGACAGTATTGGTTGCCACTTTTACAGCATTGTCTGAAGCCAGTTGCACAAAACGCTGTTACTTATGATCTCAGTACTGCGACGCCGGTCTGCATTTTAGTTGGCTCTCTTAAAACTCTTTTCTCGTAACGTTTCATTATTCATGAGAAACTGTGACGGTGTGATTAATGCCTCAACAAAGTTGGAGAATTATTTTCTTTTTATTTCTGCGAATTAAATGGAATTTTAACGTGATGAAGACTATAGTTATTATTTCTCGCTAATTGCTACGTAGTTTTCCGTTTCGGAACTGCTAAATTTCAGTTTTAGTTAATTAATTGGTTGTAAAACTCAGATGCCTTAGAGCGAGCGTAGTTTAAGCCAAGATTGAGATTTGTTACTGGGTGATAGTTCTAGTGATAGACCTAAATAAATATATTTACCTAGTGTAGTCCTCCACAAGATTTCATGTCATGTCTCATGATTTTAGGTCTGTCAAAAGCAATGATTTAGAATATAAAAGTAGTATAGATTGGCCACCGAGTGACCGGGGGTAAGAGAAAGACATATTAATGATACAACGTATATTCTTTCATAGTCGGGCTATAGGTACAGTTCAAGTATACCTTTGCACTATACTTCTAGACTTTGATAGAAATAATAATTTTGCTGGAACTTTGTTCGTTATTAAAATTTACTTACATACATACATACTATCACGTCTTTATCCCTAATGGGGCAGACAGAGCATTTTGGGTCTTGCGGTTCTATACAGAGCCCAGGGCCGCAAGACCCAAAAGCCACTTTTAGCGTCATGGTGGGCGAGAAGATGGAAAAGCAATCAATACAGTGATGGGTTGCTAGCCGCATCGCCTGTTAACATGATTTGCATTTTTGCCCATTCCCTCGATCGGCTTTTACGATCTGCGCGGGAAGAGGAGCAGCTGGTACATTCTAAGTTTTTTCATTTCTCCCAGACCAGCATGGGAGAAAACTACGTAATAAAAGTAATAAAAGTTTTTTTTTTTAAATTTACTTGTCGGGATAAATAACGTGTCTGAATCAAGCATGGATATAATGTTTTCACGGAAGAAAGATTTTTACTTACGATTGTCTGCAGTTTCAGGCAGGAACGCATAATCGTCAGGGCTGAACTGAAGTGTCTCTTACAAACACGCGAATGTTTTGAAGGGGTATAGTTTCCCACTGCTTTAAGAGAGTTTTATCCAGTGAATAATTACTATACATACATACATACTATCACGTCTTTATCCCTAATGGGGCAGACAGAGCATTTTGGGTCTTGCGGTTCTATGCAGAGCCCAGGGCTGCAAGACCCAAAAGCCACTTTTAGCGTCATGGTGGGCGAGAAGATGGAAAAGCAATCAATACAGTGATGGGTTGCTAGCCGCATCACCTGTTAACATGATTTGCATTTTTGCCCATTCCCTCGATCGGCTTTTACGATCTGCGTGGGAAGAGAAGCAGCTGGTACATTCTAAGTTTTTTTTTTTATTTCTCCCAGACCAGCATGGCAGAGGAGAATAATTACTATAGAAACATAGTATGTTGCTGTAGACACAGCGGATGCAGCAGCATGGGTTGGATCATGCATCGAATATTGGTGGCGGGTGCACACGTGCTGCTGGTGGCAGGTATGCTGGGACTAACAGTAGTGGGTGGGCGCGGGCCGGCAATAGTTTGCATGAACTAACTGGTGGCGGAATCACACAAAGTAATTCTGGTCACATAGTATGAGAGTTTTATCCCTCGGAAACTTATGTGCACCTTGCTTCCGAACAAAACAGGATAGCACAAACAATGATAGATACAAACATGAATGATTTGAAATTAAAAACTTTTATTTTAACAATGACATTAACAGGCCGTACTTTGGACCTTACTCAACAGTGGTGCCATCTTTTGAGCACAAAACGGTAGTCCTCAGTTTCAAAACACAGCACATATCTCGCGTTTAATCAACATGATCTTAAACTGCCCTTATCCCGTGCAGATCACTTAAGTCGATCAAGATGGTGTTTTTTACTTTTGGTGATTAGCAATGGGGTACATACCAAATCAATCTGTAACAATTTCATTGTTCAATCAAGCATGATCTCTTTAAAAATAAATAAAAATTTAAATTATAATTATTTACGTGTTAAAGTACCTGTAAAGGTTTAATAATAAAATAAACCATAGACCTAGAGAATAAGGCCCCTCGCCCACCGCGACTTTTTTTCGCGATGCAAACGCGATACTGTCGCGTATTTGCATCGATGCAGTCGCGATGCAGTCGCTAGCTGTGTACCCTCGCCCATCTAAACATGATGCAGTCGCGATACCAACGCGATACTGTCGCGCTTCTGTCGCGATGCAAACGCGCGACAGAAAAATGCGTCATCGTCACATTTGCAAGATGGACTCCGTTGAGGCAACAGTCACGTTATCTTTGGTGCTGTTTTTACGTAAGCAGACGAAGAGTAGACAGCCGAAGCGTGGGCAACGGAAGCAACGTCAATTGGACGCATCCATTTAATAAGGAAACGGTCGCGCGACAGTCGCGCGTTTGTATTGATGCAGTCGCGATACTGTAGCGCGTTAGCATCACTACTGTATCGCGCTGCAAATGCGACTGACGCGCGTTAGTAGTGATGCAGTCGCGCGTTTCGTAATCGCGCGACTGCATCGCGACAAAAAGTCGCGGTGGGCGAGGGGCCTAAACATTGATTTGTAAGTGTTCTTACATCCCTAAAACTATTCTTATATCATTGTTTTATTTAGAGAACGGGTTACTCACGTATAGAGTCAGCTACTGCCGACATGTTTCGACCTCATCCGGAGTTCTTCATCAGGGCGAATGTGACGAGAGGCCCGTACACCGCACCGGCTCGCGACACACTTCCCGGATCACTTTCCGGATGAGGTCGAAACATGTCGGCAGTAGCTGACTCTATACGTGAGTAACCCGTTCTCTAAATAAAACAATGAGTGTACCTCACGTTAGTTTTAATCAAAAAATATTCTTATATCCCTCGCGGATCGTTCAAGTTGATCAAGGGGGTGCTTATCTAATAATCTAAGTACCTAAATATATGGGCAGGGCAAGAAATCTCTTACCTCTTCTTTCTAATTCTAGTTAAACAATTTAGAATCCACATTTTGATAAGCATTGTTTTAGCTTTTTGCGTTTCTGGGTCTATCTACCGTTTACAAGATAAAGACATGATGTAAATATATATTACTGATATTAAATTAAGGTTTCACAAAGTGATCAATAAGTAACAAAGCAAAACAATTGTAAATTAAAACAAACATTTGTACAAAATCAAAGAAACAAAAACAACAACAATTTGAAACCAAAGCTTAATAACTGAAGCCACAAGAACATTGCAATATCAAGGAAAGCTTTTGTTCGGTTTCTAGTGGGATTTTAAAAAGCCAAAAGGAGGCTTGTATAAGCTGGGAATTGCTGACAGCGTCTACACACAGCGCTCATTCTGAATATGCTGGCAATTATCGGACTTAGTCCCAATAGGGATGTACCACTGTCGGTAAAACTGATATTTATATCAGTTGAATTTTTATTGTTTTTATTTTTTCAATTTTTAGTTGACTATCCCTATAGTTGACTGGGAGAAAACGCTTTCAGCGTTTAGTCCGCGAATTAAAAACAATTGATAAATCATATTTTATTACATTTAACTTTGTACAAACGGGAAATAAGAAATAACTTCTCTTCATTTTTATCTTTGTTGTATGTGTTTATTGCCTTCTTCGTAGTTGGTCATCCATCTTTTGTCATAAAAATAAGACGGTTGATATATTTTTAATAAATAACTAACTAAATAACTAAATAACATTTATTCTTCCATGCTGGTGTGGGAGAAAAGAAAAAACGTAGAATGTACCAGTTGCTTCTCTTCCCGCGCAGATCGTAAGAGCTGATCGAGGGAATGGGCGAGATTTGAATCCTGGTAATAGGCGATGCGGCTTGCAACCCATCACTATTTCGATTCCTTTTTCATCTTAACGCCCACCTCCACGCTAAGCGTGGCCTTTGGGCCTAACGGCCTTGGGCTTTGTCTACCCCGTCAGGGATATAGACGTGAAATGTATCATTTTACCATTAAAAGGCATGAAAGATGAAAGTGTTCTAGGTAAAAAAAAAGACATGTTAATTCTATTCTAGTTAGTTGTTGTAGTCAGTTAATAAATTTTAGTTTCAAGTTATTTATTGCTTTTTACATTGAACAAACCACACCATACCTATAATATATTTTCCTAAAATAATTGATATGAGCATATCACCTCGCTCCCGCTACATCTATGTATCTATATACCTATAACGTGGAAGGGACACACCGTAATAAGTCAAACCTCAGGCTATACTAGATCGATCGATAGTTTTTTGACTGTTATTTTATTATCATACATACATACTATCACGTCTTTATCCCTAATGGGGCAGACAGAGCATTTTGGGTCTTGCTGTTCTATGCAGAGCCCAGGGCCGCAAGACCCAAATGCCACTTTTAGCGTTATGGTGAGCGAGAAGATGGAAAAGCAATCAATACAGTGATGGGTTGCTAGCCGCATCGCCTGTTAACATGATTTGCATTTCTGCCCATTCCCTTGATTGGCTTTGACGATCGGCATGGGAAGAGAAGCAGCTGGTACATTCTAAGTTTTTTTTTATTTCTCCCAGACCAGCAAGGGATGGTTATTTTATTATCATTATCTAAAAAAGTCATTATTAAAAATAAGTTTGTATCGATTACAGTTAGAAGTTACAAAATATTTTTTTATTAAATAGTGGCTTTCTTTCTTACCTTCTACAATGAAGTACGTCCACCGTTATACTAAATGCAAATAAAACTTAATATATTTGTATTTAAATACGTATTTCCTAAATTTACCAATTGAAAATCCTTGGGAGAGCCCAGTCTCCAGCAGTAGATTTCTTGTAGCTGATACAATCATGAAGTGAAGTATGAAGAACATTCAAAAAACAAAAATATCGATATGAAAACTTAATCAACATGACGTATCCCATCCCTAAGTTACGCTTTAGCTAACAATTGTGTAGCCAGGTAGCACAGTTTGGACATCAACAATTTTCAGCGTCCAGTGTTCTCGAATCGAACCGGCGCAGTCGCTGTCTGTGAATGTGATATTGTATTTCTTGTTGGTTAAATAGCCGTGCTGAAATAGGACGCTTTGTGCTTAGTTGTTTATTTGATTCTGTAGACGATAATCTTATATATTATATATATATGAGGGATGGCACATATATATAAAGAATATGAGAAAAAGATGTTATCAAAGCGTTTTAAATATAATGGTTTAGGTATGTGAATATTTGATTTCTTACCTAACTTTATATTATTTTCAGACAGTGTATACACCTATATCATTTTCAAAAGTTTGTTTCGAACTTGTAACCAAAGCTATAATTGTTGTTGTTTATATAAAATAAGTTTGCTAGGCAAATTAAAATACCCCCGACTTTCAAGCATTCACCCCCAGTAACTTTAACTTATAAAAACTTCCCTAGGTTACGCTTTAGCTAACAATTGTGTAGCCAGGTAGCACAGTTTGGACATTAACAATTTTCAACGTCCCGTGTTCTTGAATCAGTGTTAAATAGCCGTACCAAAACTGGATGCTTTGTGCTTCGTTGTTTATTTGATTCTGTACTCTTTGAAAATTGTAGAAATATGAGAAAATATGTTATTAGAGCGTTTTAAATATAAAGGTTTATATATATGAATATGTTGTCTCTTATTTAAGTTTACTTTATTTACAGAAAGTGTATGCATATTTAAAATTTTCAAAAGGTTGTTTCGAATAAAAAAAAAAACAACACTTATAACAAATTGTGTTAATATTTTATTTGCCAGGCAAATTAAAAAGCTACCTATTTTCAATCATTCACCCCCAGTAAATTTAACTTGTAAAAACTTCATCAACATGACGTGTCCCATCCCTAAGTTACGCTTTAGCTAACAATTGTGTAGCCAGGTAGCACAGTTTGGACATTAACAATTTTCAGCGTCCAGTGTTCTCGAATCGAACCGGCGCAGTCGCTGTCTGTGAATGTGATATTGTATTTCTTGTTGGTTAAATAGCCGTGCTGAAATAGGACGCTTTGTGCTTCGTTGTTTATTTGATTCTGTGGACAATACTCTTTGAAAATTGTAGAAATATGAGAAAAAGCGTTTTAAAGTATGTGAATATTTGGTTTCTTACCTAACTTTATTTTATTTACACAAAATGTATGCTTATATATTATTTTGAAAACTTTGTTTCAAATATCAAAATAACAACAATTATGGCAAAAAAAATTACAAGTTCATTTGGTAGGCAAATTAAAAACCCCCGACTTTCAAGCGTTCACCCTCAACAACTTTTCAAGGGCTGAACTAATTTCCATCAAGTATAGCTAAGAACCAACGCATAGAAACTTGCTTTGATGAAAAAAAAACTGAAATTGGTCCATCCTTTTGAGAGCTATGATGCCACAGACAGACGTGGCGTCAACCTCATAACACGATCTTGTTTTGCGTCGAAGGTTAAAAAGTAAAAATCAATGCATCTAAAAACTTGCTTCTTACGAGTTCTACATAAGTAACTGTCAACATTATACTCATATTCGTAAATCAAGTTATACAGCTTTGTCTAGAACTTTCTTATAATTCCCAGTACTTCCACTTCTGCCGGATAATAATTTAAAGATACAATACCTACATCACGTTTTTATCGGGATTAAGATGAAGGCCGTAGGATCCAAAGGCCACATTTAGTGTGGCATTGAGATGAAAAAAAGGAAACTTGAAACTATATTTGTCTCATCTTACCTTTCATCTAAGTACCTACCTTTGAAATTTCAATAAACAAGTAATGAAATTAAAAAATTCAGAAACCCCCGACACAAATCAAGCAATGAAACAACCATAAAACGCCAGTTTTCAAACAAAAAAAAAATCGGCAACAATATCGGTCCATTAGTTTATGAGCTATGATGTCACAAACCGACACACACACACATCAAACTTATAATACCTATCTTTTAGTATCGGAGGTTAAAAATACTAAACAAAAAATCCAACAAACGTACGTACAAAACCAACTCTTCTAAGTAAACTTTAAAAACTTCGCATACACTTTTAACAAGTTACAAAAACAAGTAAATACGAGTAGTTCACGAAATAACCGACAAAGGACTCTCGAGAATATCAATAAGTACGTGTAAATGCTTGGGATTTGCGGCTGTCGGAGCAGTTATTAGAGTTGTGTGTGGTAGTGTATTAGAGTTGGTAAGTGGTACAATTCAAGTTGCGATCCGTTATCGATATATCGATACGTCAATCGGGAAAATATTGCGCGTCACTATAGAGAAACATGAAAAGAAAAATGAAAAAAATAAATTAAAGTTTATCGGATTTTAAAATAAGGACTATGTGAATTAAGAGTCGCTTAAAGAGATACTCTGCTTAGAGTTACTGATGATATTAGGGCTGGGATGGAAAATACGCAAGTAACAGTTATAGCCCTAGTTGATTTCAGTAATGCTTTCAACACAGTTGACATTGACATCCTGCTCGCTATCCTCTCCAGTTGCAATGTTTCTCCTCCAGTGGTTGAGTGGTTTTCCAGCTATCTTCGCGGTCGTCGGCAACAGGTTTGTATTGGTCAGGATTCATCTGACTGGTGCGACCTAGAGGCTGGAGTTCCGCAGGGCGGTATTTTGTCTCCTATTTTATTTTCTTTATTTATAAATATCCTTTCACACTACCTCACATGCTCTTATCATTTCTACGCCGATGATTTGCAGCTTTACACACAAACAAATGTCGATAATATTGATACAGCAATATCTCTTATAAACGATAACTTGACACGTATCATGGACTGGTCAAATAAGTTTGGTTTAAGCGTTAATGCAAAAAAATGCCAGGTCATAGTAGTGGGGAGCACTATCCAAATTAACAAACTTGACCTAAACACTACTCAGCCGGTCATCTACAATGGTACTATGATTCCGTTTAGTCCAGTAGTTAAAGATCTTGGTCTCTATATAGATTCTAATCTCAATTGGAAGTACCATATTGTAGAAGTCAGTCGAAAAGTGTTTGCGACACTACATTATCTGCAACGCCTTAAGAATTTTCTTCCGATTAAAACTAAAATTATGTTGACCCAGGCACTTGTACTACCTATCATTGATTATGCTGATGTGTGTTTTCTGGACATAACTGAGGAACAGCTTGACAAACTGGATCGCCTACTCAATAACTGCATTCGATTTATTTTCTGTCTGCGTAAATACGACTATATCTCAGAATACCGTTCTCAGCTTAAATGGCTCACCATCCGTCAACGCAGAAATCTGCATTTACTATGTCAGCTTTATAATGTGCTTAATGACCCTCTTTCTCCAGATTATCTTAAGACAAGTTTCAAACTTTTAAGTTCTACTCATGAGAGAGTCCTGCGTTCTTCAAATAATTTGACATTAGAAATTCCTTCCCACCGTACTGGTTTTTTCTCTAAATCTTTCGCCGTAATGGCAGTAAGACTCTGGAACGCGCTTCCTGATACCGTGAAGACAGCCACTAGTCGTGCTAGTTTTAAAACTTCGCTGTTTAAGCATTTGCTTGCTGAGTCAAATTAATTGTAAAGTTGCTGCTTATGTAGTTTTAGTAATATCTATGTATATCATTCAAGTAGTATACAATATAATCTGGTATATGCTTGTATGTATTATATGTATTGTATTTATTATTAGCTTTTGTTTGATTATATTTTTATGTACCATATTTTTATATATATTTATTTTAGTAAGTAGTATACAGTAGTTTATCTTATGTAGTAATTATTAGTAAGTATTTATCTGAATTCCTTTTGCTATCCCATTATTTTACACCCACATAAATTTCTCTAACAACCCAAAGGTTGACTGTTAGATAATGCTTTTAGCATTAAGTCCGCCTATTGTGCCATACAAATTGTATTTTGTACAATAAAGGTTAAATAAATAAAAAAAAATAAAAAAATAAAGAGTGATGCTTAAGGTCGTTAAAATATTATGTAATAAAATATACTTTTGTTATTTTTTTTTCTAGCACATCTGAAGCTACCGCTGAATCCCTCAAACGGCGCAAGTATGCATGCCTTGGAGAGGGATACATATTTGAGTCGTTCGGGGTTGAAACTTGCTTAACTTTTTAGGGGCCTTCTGCACATAGTTTATTTAAATTTATAGGTAAAAGGCTGGTCGAGGTATCAGAGGACTGATAGGTAATTACTTTGCACTAAGAATAAACATTGTCATACGTCAATACGTATACGTCATACGTGGCAATACTGCCAGCCTTCTGGCTCTCTTCTGCAGGAGAAGGATTTAAGGGGTATGTTTTATTTATAATTGTATATGTTAATATATAATAAGGAACTTGCTGTGCCGGTGGGCTTCGCTCCCCGGGGGAATTTCGGTATAAAAACTAACCTATGTCCTATATTATTATTTCTATACAATTATTGCCACACGAGTCATTGAAAGAACATCAATAATGTAATTGTACACAAGATACTTTTTGTTAAGAGGGTGCCGAGCGACTCTTAACGTTAATTGAATTGAATTATATGTATGCTTTATTTACCTTAATTCCGTTGGTATACCGTGCATTTCGTAACCTACTTTAGATTATCATTGAGTTTTTTTGAATAAATTAAACAATTGCAATTAAATACCTATGTTAGTCAAATCCTTACATACTTCCATTCTAATATTATGAATGTGAAAATAACTCTGCCTGTCTATTTGTCTGTCATTTACCTCTTCACGCTTCAACCACCGAACCGATTAAGAGAATATTTTTTATGATATGACAAAGGATAGTTTTATGCAAAAATTATCGGGAGGAATTGGTTGTAACAGTTCACTCATCATCAAGACAAAGAAGAATAACAACGTTACTACTAGTAGAAAATAACTACTCAAGTCCTCCCGTGTGTTTGTGTGGAGGGATACGGGCACGTCATTGAAACAAGACCTCCAGATACGAACTGTTTATTAAAGTGCCAACACCTACCCCCAACATCAATAAGTATACCGACAAAGCGTTACTACTAGTAGAAAATAACTACTCAAGTCCTCCCGTGGATGTCGTAGAAGGCGGCTTAGGAATTACAAGCTAAACAAAGCCTATATCAGTTAAGCCTCTCCAATCCGTCTGGCCAGCGTGTAGAGTGTAAGCCAAGTCCTCTTGTTGCTTTGGCCAGGTATGGATCTGATAGTACAGAGAGGGTCGTGCTCCTGCAGTGGAGACTAAAAAACCTAATAATGATGATGATCCTGGCAGGGTCGCCATGTAGGTATGAGACAAATGAAGCGATCGAAGTTCACTGACGTACTCTAGACTTTATTGATACATGAAGAGTTTATTTATATAAGTAATACACACACATACATTGTAAACATAGGTTGACTATATACTGCAATGATGATGATGTTACTACTACACCACAAAGGGCATAATTTAAGCAGCTTAGTAGTATAGGCTGGTTAAAGCGAAATAGGTCCCAACGAATATGCTAAGTAGCGCCGGCATATGACGTGCCACACCGTTAAATGTTTTAGTTTGGCTGCCTATCACACTGCAGTGTAATGGCCTTTAAATTTATAGTTCACGACTAGTTAAGCTCTGGCAGTTCTGGCACAAACGCAACAAATTATAGCTATTTAAATTTAGCACACATGGATATATAACACAAGCGGCCACAATTGTTGCCTCGTAAACGTAAGAGTGTACACTGAAACGTTTTCTTTTGCTGGAAGAGTAATTAACAAAATTTGTAATGAAATAAGTAAAGAAAAATATCTTGAGAATAGTCTAGGGTAAAAAGTAAATATTTTTGTACTGATTAAGTAATAAACCGACTCAAATTAATGTCGCTTGTCAGTGATCACTGATCACATCTATTTACAACGTATTTTTATGTTTATTATTGCAGAAAATCTAATAGTGAGAGCGCTATTTGACTTCAAGAAAGTGTTACATCACGACGTCCTATTTCTTATAAATGTCATAGACAATGTTTTGATAATGAGAAAAAAGTATCCGATTTGACTTATTATTGGAAACTAGCAGAATGTCTTTGGCGAGGGCCGACCATAACCTGTTCTGAAAAGGCACAAGGTAATGTAACAGCGAACTAGCATAGTTTCAAATTATTAAATGATGTGAAATAGAGTTAATAATATGTTAAGTGACTGAGTCGCAGACGCTGCGCCATTACATGCTAAAGCGAACTGACTGTCATACCGAAGTGTAACTAATACTAAATTCAATCAAGAAAAACCAAAATTTATATAGAACACAAAATTACTGAGATCAATTATATGTAAATTATATCCTGTACAAACCTTATCCCATAATTTGAAAACGCGGAAGGAATAATTGCTGTATCTACTATAAATATGAGCAATTCACCAAAATGTATATAAATGAATAATAACAGGCCTAGTACGTGTCAGGCCACGTGCAATGTAGGGTTACGTAGTTATGAATGCCGACTTTGAGTTCACGCGACTAAAATCGTCAAAAAAACTATTTTAAATTTGCACTTTAAAACCAAATATTTGATAGAAATGGATCCCTAAATCGAAAAAAGGTATTTACAAGTTCATTTTATTTTTGAAAGACCAAATCATCGTAAGCCCATATATTGAGTTAGTGAAAAAAATTTACTCCCACTTTACATGACAATGTATTTATCCTAATATTATTTTTTTACTTATTTACATAACTATAAAAAATTACAACTTTCTAGTTTGATTAAAACCGCGGTCGGATAAACAAGCAAACAGAAATGGAGAAACTATATAACTATAAGGTCCTCGTTTACTACGGAATCCTGAAAGTACATAACTGGTAGCAAAAAAAAACAGTAAACACATTTTCAATTATAAATCTGATCAAGGGCATAAGCGTTCACCTTAAAATCTTTCTAAGTAGGCGGGTTGAACGATACTCGATGGGCGATGTAATTCAAATCATTGACTATTTCTGATTCTTGTCTACCATTTTATAGACCATTATGTTTAAAATAAATGTGTAATTAATTCGTTACGGTGTAAAAACAGCTCCCATCCCCGTACTTTAAACTCCGTATAACCGTACACAGCTTTCATGCGAAGTGGGTTAAAAGCTGCATTAACTCTGATACCGCGATTCGTGTAACACATTACAAATACGAGAAGTGTATTATAAGCATGACTAGCTTTTGCACTTGGCATTGCTTGGTAAATTGTATAAGGTTTTTGGGAGTAGGCTATGTAGTTTTTTCATTAATACACATTTGCAACACAGCCCCCGTAGCATGGCACCAACAACAGCGTTTATCGAGCGCTATCGTCTATCACTATCTCGTTCCATGTAATATTAAGAAGCAAGATGACACTAGGCGCGATAAAAACTTTATCTGGGTTTATGAAAGGTGCCATGCTACGAGCGCTGGTGCCAGATTTTATAACCTTTAGGCATCATATAGTCTGCCCTATTCTCGAAGTACTAAGATCAATTCCCAGCTAGAGAAAGGAAGATGTCGTTGGCTCGGTGGGAGTACGATATTCTAAGTCGCAAGTTAAGCAACCACATGCGTGGTTTGCACATGGATGAGTAACCACAAGTGGTGTTAAAATATTCTCATGATCGAGAGAATCTCGTGAAATTGGTCCATCCGACACACAGATCAATCAAGTCAAACTTATAAACACTCTTTTTTATCGGGGTTTAATAAAATGGCTTTTTTTAATGTCCTGAGTTTTGGACTAAGAAGATTGCGAGTCGTCCATCTATCGTACAAGTGGCCTTTGAGGCTTAGGACCCTGAGGTCTGTCTGTTTACAGCCGCAAAAGCTAAAATGCTCTGTCTGCTTTGTAAGAGATGCAGACGTATGTGTGTGTATGATGTTGGAGGATATACTAAAATAATCTTCAGTGTAATATATGTTTGCGAGAGTTAGTCTCGAATGGTCTTAAATGCAAGTAGTCTATGTAGCAACTCGTCTAAAACGCTCATTGTCTAAATCGCATATCGTCATAATAGGCAATGGTCTAAAGATTAATCTCGTCCAAAAATAAGGTGGTCTAAAGTGATATTTCGTCATAATTCGAGGAGGTCGTTGGAGTATATTATATTCCACTGTTGGTGATATACAGTGTATCTATATATTTGCGAGTCGCAACACGACATCAGCATCACTCTGCCGCGTTACTCCTCGTTTGTGCAATACTTAATTTCCATAGTTAATAAGGCGGTGTTGCTCCATTTGCAAAGCGCAGTAAACCTGAAGGACCCAAGTTACGGTGTAATGGTAGGCATGACTTCATTCTTCACTTTGTTGTTTCATGTTACCCTGGTACAGGTGAAAGTTTTGTGTACCGTTCTCGCGGGTATACTCAATATTAAATCAAAAACTTTAGCGAGGAATATAGGATTTTTTAAAAGTTTTCATTCCCCCATATTTCCGCTATTTTGAAATATTTCGAAAAAGTGAGTCAGCGCCCCACTTTTTCATGTCTTGAACCTGTAAAAAAATTGTGTACTGTTAGAAAATAGTGGTTCTGTGAGCTGTTACTTTCATTGGTTATACTCAATATTAAATCAAAGACTTCGTTTGCCACTTTGAAATATTTCGAAAAAACTTAAATAACAAAGAAAATCTACATAATTATTGAATCTGCTCACAATATTTCACGAGAATCGTTAGAAAAGCCTGTATTTTTAAAAACAAGTAATACTGAAAATAAATACCCTATTACGTACAGCATTCAATAAAACAAACAACCTAAATATAGCACATGACTTCCCCATGGCTTAAACCTGTAGCTTTTTACATACAAAATAACATACTAAAATTTCCCATGTGTCATAAATCTTTGAGAATCTCGGGGAGTCTATAAGAGCCTGCAATATTTCGGGACACGGGTCCCGTGGGGCCACCCTACTGTTCACGTAGTGGCACTTATTTCATGCGTTCCCGTGAATCACGTAAGTGTGGACTCTCTGGTGAACAATTCAAACACACATTCGCTGTAAAACTGGTAAAACGGCGGCGTTTGAGTTAAAGGTTGGAGACTTAAAACAATATTGAGGTTAAGTGGGGTTAAGGGTAAAGTTTGTGGTGTTTATGGAACTGAAAAGTTTAGTTTTTAAACCCGACAAAAGAGGGTTATAAGTTTGACGTTAATGTTTGTCTGTCTGTCTGTGGCATTGTGGTGCTTGAACAGAGAAATTGGTTTCGATGCAGATTTTTTACGTGAAAAAAGTTTTTATTGTTCAAAGAATTATACTTACATGTTTTTGAAAATCGGTTCAGCCGTTTAAAAGTTATTGGGGATTAGCGCTTGGTAGTCAGGACTTTCTCTAGCAAAAAAAGATGGCGCTATTGTGATGTGATGATGGATATTAAGTCGTATTGGTACTTCCGCTACTCATCATTAGATGGCGTTCTTAAAAATCAGGGTGGTTTTGGTTAGCTCACAAACGTGTAAAGTGGGAGTACATTTTTTTCCACAATTAACCCATCGTAGTATAAGCCTTTTATAAATATTGTGATCCTGTGAACACCATTTTTCGATTTAGGGTTCCGAAATATTTAATTTTATAGTGCAAATTTTTGTTAGGGTCAAGTGTCACATTAAAACAGCGGTCTCAACGAATATGTTTAAATGTGATTTTATTTTAATATTTAGTTCAGTTCGGTTTTAATGCATCTGTTTTTGGTGCAATAAACCGATACCGAATAGACGACCTCCGTAGCGTTGTGGTCACCATGCTAGTCCGCCACCCAGAGGTCCCGGGTTCGATTCCCGGTCAGGGCAGGTTGGAAAATGGCCTTTTTCAAATTGTCCTGGGTCTTGGATGTTTATCTATATATGTATATGTTATAAAATATAGTATCGTTGAGTTAGTATCCCATAACACAAGTCTCGAACTTACTTTGGGGCTAGCTCAATCAGTGTAATTTGTCCCTATATATTTATTTATTTATTTATTGTAGATAATATTTTGGAGTCTTAAGTATTTTATTTTCATAATAATCCGATTCCTTTTGTCTTTAAAAAACCGCAAATCTTTCCTAATTTACACCACACAGCATCTGAACACTGCTCCGGAAGTGTTCGAACACTCGTACAACGTGTACAAATTGGAACATTCATCTCGAATCGAACTGGCCTTTACTGATGTATTTTTAAGTATGTGTGTATTTTCTTGAAACTCTCTTAAAGAAAGGAATTAGCGACGTAACAGCCGTGTTATATTTCCAGTACTATTTTTATAGGGCCGGCGTGCATTTTGGACAAAGGTTGAGCCTGGCCATTTAACGGGGGAATGCCGCCAGCCTCTTGGGCACCCTACCCTGCGAGCGGAGTGATTGGGGGTTCATTTTTTATATTATTTAATTCTATTTTTAATTAAGTATTTATATTTAGTTTAGTTGTACAGATATAAATACATTTTCACGTCTATATCCCTGACGGGGCAGACAGATTCAAGGGCCGTAAGACCTAAAGGCCACGCTCAGCGTGATGGTGGGCATTAAGATGGAAAAGGAATCAAAATAGTGATGGGTTGCTAGCCCATCGCCATACCATGATTCAAATTGCTCATTCCCTCGATCGGCTTTAACGATCTGCGCGCGAAGAGAAGCAGCTGGTACATTCAAATTTTTTTTAGTTGTAATTTTATTAAATTGTATTATAGGATATTTGTTAATGTTATTAAAGTTATTTATATGCTTATGTGCAAATAAAATTTATTTTGAGCTACTTTTGACCCCTTCACAACTCGAACCCTATGTAACATGAAATTTAGAACATACATAAAAATCATATAGCTCATATGAATTCAAAATTTCAATAATGTAGCTCAAATAGTTATGGATATAATAACGTAAAACTTGAAAAATATCATGGATCACTTATCCCATGATCAAAAAGATAACCTACTTCCATACGATCTGAAAAATTGATATTTGGCATCTATAGGTAGATTATTACACGTATACAAAGAAATTTTTTTGCCAGACTTTAAAACAATAACTTTTGAACTATTGAACTGTTTTTCATCAAACAGAGCTAAGAACTTTAATATAAAAGAATAAAAATAATAAAATTAAATAAATAAATAGTAATAATTGTAAACAAAAAAATGCGACTTCGATTCTTGGTCTTCTTTGTCCGTTTTATTTCACCAAAACACATTTTCGAAATGCAAATATTTTATTTATTCATAAAAAAGATTTAAAGTGGTATCTAATTATAAGATTTTTACATAACAATTAGGTACATACATAACATAACTATTTGACATAAAAATGGAGAAGAGAGAGAGGGGCCTTTGCCCATACTGGGACATTGGTCAAGGGACACCCGGATGGAACGAAGTTCCTTTCGATTAATTAGGATAGAGAGACAGACAGAGAAACAGGCGCACGCCGCACGGCTTACAACTATAGCAAAAAGTATCGTTACAACTTTTGGTCTTAATTTTTTCCGTCTAGGCTCCTTTTGCAACGCGCAAATAGGAACTTCGTTCCAAAAATAGCATAACTTTAATCTCCAGTCAAACCATACAGCCTTTGCAGTACCATTGCGGCAGTTATGTAGCTAAACTACCGAACTCGGCACATATATCAAAACTATGTCGAAACGATGCTCTAAACAGTTCAGACTCAAAATGTTAGTGGATTACAAAACTAGCGTAACTATGCAACTTTGGACGTTGAGGACGTAATATATAAGTTATAGCGTGTTTCGGCTTGCAATTATAAGGCCGCGTTCAGTCAGACGACACACGCACGCTTGGCGCACGTCACGAGCGTCAACACCTGATTTCAAATAATTTGAGTTGCAGTATAGTTTTCGGCAGAGTAGAATAGGGCCACTCCAAGTCCTCCCGTAGATGACGAAGAAAGCGACTTAGCCTGTCGTCTGTGGAAAACACCAGACACAATAGTAAAACAATGCATGTCGAACGGATTTCGGTCTGCTCACAGATGACAGGTTAGGAAATACAAGCTAAACAAAGCTTATAAACATTAATGAGACCTCTCCCACCCGTGTGTTTCTGTCCATTTCCTCTGGCTGCTCTGGCCAAGTATAGCTCTGGTAGTACAGAGAGAGTCGTACTCCTGCTCAGTGGAGATAAATGATGATAATGATTAATTGAGTCCTATCAATACACAAGTCTGCCCCATTAGGGATAAAGACGTGATAGTATGTATGTATGTATGTATCAATACACAAGCCTCGCATACGACCTCTCCTTTTCTGTCGCTCAGAACCGCCATTAGCTAGGGCGAGAGAGAGCGACAGCATGCTATAGCACCGGCCGTGCTATAGCGTTCCGTTGTTCTCTCTCGCTTTGGCAAATTACGGTTCTGAGCGACAGAAGAGGATAGCAGCATGCGAAAGTGCTGTTCCATGCTGACAGGTGTAGCCCTACCCTTCCATTACGTCATTTAGACATCGTACTGAGCGTGCGAAATTATTGGTTATACTATACTTAACACCGTAAAATTAGAACTGAGAAAGCATGTAGTGCGACATCTCTACAAATTATAACGAACTAAAAATGGTTTTGATAAATTAGTCCGAAATAAGTTTAAAAGATGACGTCGTTCGAAATGATAAATTCGCAATGTATGGAACTTTCATCCCCCTTCTCGTATGTAAGAGTACCTACTCTTCTCAGCAGTGGTCATTGCAAAGCGCTAGGTATCATAGCTTTTCTATAAAAAAAAAATTAATATACACTACACATAATCATAATGTAAATTATACTTAGTGACGTGTATAAGTGCCTGTAAAGGTCTAATTACTGAATAAAAAATATTTAAACTTTGTGTAAATGATGTATAGCTGCAGTTTCTGAGAGCTGTTTCTTTTTTGCTTTAATTTAGCCTTCTTAACCCACTTATTTTGGCACTAGCTGAAAATTAACGCTGTTTCTAACTGCCATCAGCACATAGCTGAGCTGATATAGGTAAATATGAATTTTCTTTTACGTATAAATAAGCTGTAATGGTTTTGATTGCCGAATAAAGCTTTTCTTTGAATTTGAATTTTTCGACTAATCTGCAACACGAACCACGGATCAAAAATACATCCCAATCTCACGAACGAAAGTCTTTATAAATTCCGGACAAACACCTTCATTGAATAGATTTACCAAGGTGAGCTAATCTTTTTCCGTCGGCTTAACTCCGAAAAACAAGGGCTAAGGAAATCGCGAATTCGTGCAACTAAGCCCGGCTTACAGCGCTTTGAATAACGCGATAAGTCGCTGTCATAACATTCTCTGAATCTATTTCGAGGAGCTTGATGGCCAATACCTTTCATTTTTATGTGCTGTGTGATTTGAACACTTTGTGTGATTCCGCTAGTTAGTTCATGCAAACTACTGCCGGCCGACGCCCGCCCTCCAAATACTGTAAGTCCCAGCATACCTCCCGCACTTAATATAATTCAAATCACATAGTATGTAACTTTGATTGCCGCAAAGTGACACCTGAATATATTATTGGAACGAAGTTCCTTATCGCTCGTTGCGAAAGGGGGCTGGACAAAAAAATTAAGAACAAAAGATGTAACGACACTTTTTGCTATAGTTGTAAGTCATGCGGCGTGCGCGAGTTTCTCTGTCTGTCTTTCTCTCTCTCTCTCGAACTTCGTTCCATCCGAGTGTCCCTTGACACCTCTCAAGTTTTTTTTAGGTATCTATACAAATTTTAAGAAGTATATCGTTATCATCATTTCAGCCGGTTTACGTACACGGCTGGACATAGGCTCTCTCTTCCGACTAAGGTCTCTGACTAAGGTCAGAAGCGCTGGATGCAGGTCGCTCTAGATCGGCCATTTTGGAAATCCTTGGGAGAAGAAGTGTATATCTGATTCCTGTTATTATTTTTAATTCAGTATAAATATTTGAAGAAGTGATTCCGTCCATCGTTTTTAACAACTTTCCTAATGTTGACACGTGACTACTTCAATTTGTGTATGAAAATTGAAAACCAATTTTTTTACAATTTTGATATACATTAATTGGGAAAAGTTCTTCAAAATTATGACTGAATAACCTTTTAAAATATTCTTTCTCAAATAAAAATAGTATATTGTTTGGGGACAGATCACACAGATTGAGCCAGCCCCAAAATGAGTGTTTTAAACTTGTGTAATAAGATACTAACTCGACGATACTATATAAAACATAATACAGATAAACATCTAGACCTTTTATTACGTATTTGTCCCTTGTTATTACGTAGAAAATTAGTTTTTTGAAACTTTTTTAGTCTCGCGACCACAGCATTAATGATAGTATTACATACCGTGACCTTAAAGTCGGCATTTGCAACTACCGATCTCTACACTGCGCGTGGCCCGACACGCACTAGGCCGGTTATTTTTAAACTTCATTCAATTTGTCTAAATATTTCACAAAAGCTGTCTGTACCATTTTTGGGAATGCTACAGAATCGTCCTATATTTGAAAACTCGACGAGAATGTACTTACAGTGCATGAAGACGTAAAGGCGCCATAATATTTATGATTTTTGTTCAAGATGTAGTTGATATAAATCGTAGACTCGCGCAGGGATTAGAAACTACAGCAATATAAACTATAACAATGTGTCTCTAGGGAAAAATACAACACGTTTCGCAAACTTGCATGGGGTTGTTCATTGAAATTATGATTTAGAACTTCTACAGAGTGTTCCAGTTGTACATACATACTATCACGTCTTTATCCCTAATGGAGCAGACAGAGCATTTTGGGTCTTGCGGTTCTATGCAGAGCCCAGGGCCGCAAGACCCAAAAGCCACTTTTAGCGTCATGGTGGGCGAGAAGATGGAAAAGCGATCAATACAGTGATGGGTTGCTAGCCGCATCGCCTGTTAACATGATTTGCATTTGTGCCCATTCCCTCGATCGGCTTTTACGATCTGCGTGGGAAGAGAAGCAGCTGGTACATTCTAAGTTTTTTTTTATTTCTCCTAGACCAGTTGTATTAACAAGATTAGTGGTTGGCAAAGTAATTAAAAATATTAAAATGGTACATAATTATACCATTTTTAGCATTGTGTATAGACATTTTTACGCTGGTATGTTAAGCTATTGGTTCCGTCTACCATAATTGTATGGCAAAGTAAAGTAATCAAAATAAATCAGATGTCTTTAGTCAGCTTGAAAAATCTGACACCAGTGTTGGCTAATTACATAAAACAAAACACGGTGTAGCTACTGTATTAATGTGTGTTTTTTAAAGATATTTTATTGAAAGAAAAAGACTAACTGACCATAATTGAATAAAGTGTTAAGAGTTTAAGGTTTTAAACACAAAACACAAAAATGGGCTTAAAAATCAACATGTACTCAAATAATAGCACAGAAAAATAAAGAAAAAAGAAGAATTAGTGTCCCAACTTTTAAATTTACTGGACAGCATTCAGTGCTTTAGCACAGTTTGCTAAAGACAGCCTCAAAACATCCAAGGATCCGCAGATTATCTCCAAACTTACAAAGCGAACTCACTAAGTGGCCCAGATTGGGAGATAGTTGAATTAATTTCAAGATAACTTCTCAAAGTGGTTTTGTATGAAAGTTTTCACACCTGCCCAAGGTAAGGCTAATACCGCCAAATGCTGCAATTATGGGCAAAATCCCGCGTCCCTAATTCTGAAAGGGATGATTGCATGCTTATAATATAAAGGAAGCTCTCCCTAAGTTATTTTCCTTTTAGATTTATTTAAGAAATCACTTCCCACTTCCCTTTTTCCACATTGATCTAAAAAAGAACAGAAGAGAATTCTTATCTTAAATGCCCATAGAGGAAATCGATGAGCGACGTGGTTGGCAACTCGTTACCCGTTAGAATGAACTAGCTGCTTCTTTTCTCACGCTGATCGTAGAAGCCGATCGAGGAAATGGGCAAAATCCTAATCAATATATGCAAGACAATGCAACTAGCATTTCGTAACTGTTTCAATCCCTTTTTCACCACCACGCTAAACGTGACGTTTGGATCTTTTGGTTTTGATGTCTTTCAGCGATAAACCCTGTCTACCCCGTTAAGGATAAGACGTGATAGTGTAACTGTTTTCACACCTGCTCGAAGATTAAGCTAATACCGCCAAATGTATTGCATTAATGGACGAATCCCGCGTCCCTAATTCTGAAAGGGATGATTGGTCAAGTCCAGTCACTTACACTTCCCCTCTTCCAAGTTGGTCTTTAAAAACTTATAGTGTAAAGCTGCTTCTTTTCCCGCGCAAAACGTAAAAGCCGATTGAGGAAATGGGTGAAATCAGAATCACCTATGCGATGCGATGCGCACTATAGCATTTCGTCACTAGTTTGAATCCCTATTTCCATCTTTGCGACCACCATCACGCTAAAAGTGGCTTTTGGGTCTTTCAGCCATAAACTCTGTCTACCCGGTTAAGGATAAGACGTGATAGTGTAACTGTTTTCACACCTGCTCGAAGATTAGGCTAATACCTCCAAATGTATTGCAATAATGGACGCAATCCCGCGTCCCTAATTCTGAAAGGGATGATTGGGTCGGGCATGTGTGGGTTAATGCTTATAATATGGAGGAAACAATTTCGAAGTTATTTTCCCTCTGGATTTATTTCGGGAATCCCGTCACTTACACTTCGTAAGGGAGTCGGTATTAATGGGTACATACAACCAGGGTATTATGAGGCTATTGCTAACAACAATGCAATGTATTCCTGAGTCATATGATTTGTGTCTGAAAAGCTATCAATATAATAAGGTTCTAAGAAAATTAACTGAAACTATTTTAAAGGGTGAATTCAGTCCATGATTCTAAACAATTTTTCCTAAGGAAAATATATCGTAATATGAAAAATAGTTTTTGGCCACCCGTACAGCTGATCAGAGTTTGTACGGAAACTCAGTACGGAAAGCCGAAAATTGTTTTTCATATTTTGACGAAAGTTGTTAATTATCACGGATTGAATTCACCACTAAAATAGTTTAAGTATATTTTGTTAGACCTAATATTCTTAAAGACCCATTTAGACGGTGCAAGTTTCTTACTTGTTGCATACTATTTACTTGAAGCAATTGATAACTTAAATGGTCTAAATGAAGCGTCAGACGAAGCGTTACCTATAATTCTTTATATAATTTATCGTTTCAATATAATGGTATGCAACAGGTAAGTAACTGGCGCCGTCTAAATGGGCCTTAAGAGTGATTTAAGTTATTTGTTTGACAATGTTATCAAACATTATCGGGTCTACGTGTTTTCGAAGTTACAGGTTAGATCGTGGGTCTTGGAATTGAAAACCTCCTCTTTTTTTGAAGTCAGTTAAAAAGGTACGACTAAAAAAAATTATAATATTTTTGAAAAATTTTGATATGACTGAAAACTTTAATAATAAAGTATTTCGACATTTAGTCATTTTCAAAGCTTCTCACAAAATTTCTCGAGAATCGGTTGAGAAATGTGACCTATTAGACAAGAACAGCCGGACAAACTGTCAAACTGACAGCTGGACAAAAGCATTTTTGGCCAATCCCAAAACTGAGACGCTTCGCTCGCTCGGTCAATAATTTTGTTTTTCAGATACATGGGAAACAAATGTATAGCCATGCCACCTATGGGCCTCGGCAGATTTGGTAGCCCCAAGTAATGCTGGCTTGACGTCGTCAAGAATAATATGCATGCCAGTCTTACTATCAAAGATGCTCAAGACCGTGTAAAGTGAAGAAGAAAAATCTGGAAAGTGACTTCACCAGTGATTTTACGGCGTTACGGCTAAGGATGTAAGTGGAAATACATATGTTGAGATTAGAAAGGAAGTGTGAAAGATAGATAGAGAGAGAAAGAGAGAGAGAGAGAGAGAGAGAGAGAGAAAAAGAGAATAATTTGCGTAAACTTTTATATTGAGCACCCATTATTTTTATCGAGGAGTTCCATTTCAACTTCATCATAATCATATATGATTTCATACGCTGTAAACACACGTAGATTCCAGTAATGTACGGGCTGGGAATACGCTGCCAAATTAAATATGAGCTAAGTTTTACGGCAGCGGGCGGAATGGGGTGACTCCGCGAGTCTGCCAATTTAGCGACTCGTCGGAGGCCGGCGGAATATGTAATTATTGTTATTCGAGTGTTTGCTAGTTGGATGTTACGATGCGACGCTTATCTCGTAATTGCTGGCTCTAGTACGACTAACTTGGGTTAACATGTAGATAAGTTCCTTTTTCGTTCGTGTAAGTGGCTATGGATTGTGTCAGATATTTTAAGCTGCTTTGGGCTGTTTGATATGGCTTGTCGACTGCCATTCACTAATGACAGCAGGGAACAACGTGTCTTCCAAAACATGAAGGAGTTCAAGAAATTATATGCTACTTCTGATCATCCATCCAAGCGAGGACCAAGCCCGATGCCACTGAGCTCCTCACTTTGATTAGTTTGGGAAGGTAAAGTTTTTTCCTGTTTATCCTTGTTTTTGTGGAAAGTAGTTTAATACTCCTGAAATTTGAAACTTCAACCTTTGCGACGCCAGATCTCTTATTTTTGTTAGATCATACTTTTCTCTCCCTTTCCTGTCTACACAGGGTATTCCCTGAAGGAGCCTTTTGGCTCAAATTTATGTCCCTAGGTTGTGTTTACCTCTTAAGGAATGAGGATGTAATTACTACGTAATTGGGACCTCCTTTTTTTAACGTTCTCGTAATAAAACTACGAGAATATAGCTTCTAAACTTGTGCAATATCTTTCGTAATTTTAATCAGACTATAGTTTAGCTAAATTGGAACAATCCTAACTTCCCTCCTAGGCGGAAGTTTCAAGTATTCATCAGCCGTGAGCCTGATAGCTTCTGCTTTGCTTACACCACTTTACATACGATAAGTTTCTTACACGTACCTTAATACTTTTCCTCGAATTTATAAACATTAACAGCCGTTTGCTAAACCTGTTTTACTTAAAACATATTTTGTCCCTTTCCCTCTACTTAATATTTGACATAGTAAGAACACATTTAAACTTAAAGCGCTATAGCAAAGGTTTGTTAGCTTTTTTGTAAGGAGCGGATATTGAATTAAGAAAGGCCTTCCAGGAAGTTGATCAAGAGGAACTCAAACTTGAAGCTCTTAATAGAAACGTAAACTGGCGTTTTATACCGCCAGCCAGCCCACATATGGGTGGCGCTTGGGAACGTCTGATACGCTGCGTCAAAACTTCTTTAAAGATCGTGCTTAAAGAGAGAGCACCCCGTGAAGAAGTTTTGTCTACTTTTCTAGCTGAGATAGAAAATATTATTAATAGTAGACCCTTGACGCATGTGTCAGTGGACCCTAAGAGTGATGAAGCTCTTACTCCTAATCATTTTTTGCTAGGAAGCTCGTCCAACCTACCTCTACCTGGTGTATTCAGCGATGGAGATTTGTGCCTCGGAAAACAGTGGCGTATGGCGCAACGTACAGTACAGTACAGTATGGCGCAACATACTTACAGATTTATACTGGAACCGTTGGGTAAAGGAAATACTACCTGAACTAATTTTCATTAATTAAAAACATCCATATATCCATATATGCTACTTATGATCATCCATCCAAGTGAGGACCAAGCCCGATGCCACTGAGCTCCTTACTTTGATTAGTTTGGAAAGGTGAAGTTTTTTTCCTGTTTATCTTTGTTTTTGTGGAAAGTAGTTTAATACTCCTAAATTTGAAACTTTAACCTTTGCGACGCCAGTTCTCTTATTTTTGTTACATCATACTTTTCTCTCCCTTTCCTGTCTACACAGGGTATTCCCTGAAGGAGCCTTTAGGCTCAAATTTATGTCCCTAGGCTGTGTTTACCTCTTAAGGAATGAGGATGTAATTACTACGTAATTGGGACCTCCTTTGTTTAACTTTCTCGTAATAAAACTACGAGAATATAGCTTCTAAACTTGTGCAATATCTTTCGTAATTTTAATCAGACTATAGTTTAGCTAAATTGGAACAATCCTAACTTCCCTCCTAGGCGGAAGTTTCAAGTATTCATCAGCCGTGAGCCTGATAGCTTGTGCTTTGCTTACACCACTTTACATACGATAAGTTTCTTAACACGTACCTTAATACTTTCCCTCGAATTTATAAACATTAACAGCTGTTTGCTAAACCTGTTTTACTTAAAACATATTTTGTCCCTTTCCCTCTACTTAATATTTGACATAGTAAGAACGAGACAAAACACATTTTAACTTAAAGCGCTATAGCAAAGGTTTGTTAGCTTTTTTGTAAATAGGGGTTTAAATAAGTGTTGGAGAGGTTCCTTTCCAACTCGTCTGGCAAGCCAGGAGAGTGTTGACCAAGCCCTCTGGCTACTCTGACCAAGTATGGCTCTGTAGTACAGAGGGGTCGTGCTCCTGTAGTGGAGACAAAAAGACCTAATGGTGATGATGATGACGATGAAATAAGTGTTAATGTTTGCGTAAATTTAAATTGTTTTTTGTATTCACGCGGCCACCTACTATGTAGGTCGCGTGTCAGCTGTTTTACTTTACATTTTGAATCAAATACAAATAACAATAGACATACTATCGAGCGACAATCGAGAAAGGACCCGTCACACCCAGCTCTACAACATGTAACATCAACAATAAACAGTTTCTACGTGACGTGGTCTTGTGTCTCCATACCAACATCAAACAACCTCTATATCAATATGACATCGTGTATGGTGTGGGCCTAGGCACAGAATAAGTACATACTCAGGAACAGAAGATTTACTCAGCAAAGGAGTTCAAAGAAATATCTACTCAATGTAGTTAACGATATGGTTTAATTTAGCTCGAGTCAGATCTCAGCACCTGTTCGTTTAGATATCTGGAAGTCCTTTGCAAGCTAATTTCATTCTTATTACTCTAGACAAAATATCTAAATAAGTAGTCGCTGCGCGCATAGCAATAATGTAGGTATATTTTCGATAACTAAACGGGATGGGAGCATTATATATACTGAATGACCTTCGCCATACATACATACATACGTAATGGGATATTATCACATTTACAAAAAACTGGTCTTAATCACTCATATAGTTAAGTCTACTTCCAACTTATGGAGGGCAGAAATAAAAAACACAATGATTTAAATAGTTAGCGTTATTATGCTATAAAACTGATTTAGGTAGTGCATATTTTTTATGAATTTCAAGGGTAAGAAAATATGCCTTTGTCAATTATTTCAAAACACTCATATATAATATAAAATTTATCATAATTAGACATGTGTGTTTGTTGGTACATTTAGTATTAACAAATAAACACTGCTTTTACATGATTTAAAAAAAAATACAAACCTTCTTCACTTCCGAAACCTCCGCAGTAAACATCGTGAAACAAAGTTTATTTCACAATTTAAATCAAAATAAAACAAATCACATAAAAATGTGTTTCATTCGAATAATTTTCCTCTTGTCTCTAACCCCGTTTAATTTACTAGCTCAACGTTTTTCAAACTCGTAAAACGTATAGCTTCAAAAACGGTTAAATCCAGCGGAATCTTGACTCCAATCCACTCTGCAGTATGCAATATCTGATATTACATGTTTAAATTCAACGCAGCTAATGCATATGAAACATATCTGCACTGGCTAAGACTAGAATGCATCACAATTTCTTTTTACAACCTAAAATAAATAAATATTAGGTAGAGATGACGTGTTTAGTAAATGTGTTGACAGATTTTTATTGAAACGTCATTGATTGACACGATTTACTTACACTACCAGTCCTCCCGTGGATGTCGTAGAAGGAACTTGGGAAATACAAGCTAAACAAAGCTTATAAACATCAATGAGACCTCTCCAACCATCTGGCCAGTGAGGGAAGTGTAGGCCAAGTCCTCCGGTAGCTCTGGCCAAGTATTGCTCTGGTAGCACAAAGAGGGTTGTGCTCCTGCAGTGGAGACTAAAAACTCATGATGACTTACACTATCTATCACGTCTTTAATCCTAATAGACTGGGTTTTTGGGTGTTGTGACTTTGGGATACTTAAATTTTTTGGGGTCCAGTGTTGCCCTCATTTGAAATAAATTATTTGAAAGGAAGAGTTGCTTTTTTCTTCGCACATTTCCTAAAAGTGACTGTTCTTCGCAAATCCTTTTTTTATAATGCTTACGGACTTCTTTGTTTACATAATAACATTAGATAATTTTTCTACTCCTTTACTGTCATTTAAATAGTCACGAAAAGTAGTATTATAAGAACATAGATAATGTATGATTTCAAGAAATACTATATAGTCAATTCCCTATAACAGCACGAGTATCGTTATTTCGCAAAAAAGAAAAGCCTAGACTTATAATTATATCTACCACAAAGACAACATATTTACTAGGAAGATGTCAATTTAAAATAAAAGCTTACCAAATACTAGTATCCACCGAATATATGTCAAACATTTTCATATGTTTCTTTGTTTATTTTTGTGTTTTATTAAGTAAATATAATCATAAAAAAGTATTGTATGCAATGTTGTATAAGTACGTCAAAAAATTCTCTATGGCGTCTTCTTACGATGCTCGCTAAAGCTCTCCTTGTAGTAACACGCGCTACTTGCATTTTTTTTTATACGCTTCTTATACAACTTTCGCAGAAAATCCTTTTAAATTACAGCAAAATTAAACGACACCTCATTTAACGAAGTAAAAACTCTCATATAGCATTATACTTTACGAGTTTTTCTGTTAATTTCCTCATAATGACCGCGACACAGTTGGTAATTACCGCAGGAACTTTTATTAAGAGGTGATTAATCAACTTGACAATTTCTAGGAAGTTGGGAATTTCTTTTTTTTTCTGAAAGGATAAACAGGCCGAGTGGCGTTAAGTAAGGTTTTGTTAAGTGTTTTAAATAAATCTTTCATTTTGAGCGTTTATAAACGGGGATTTTAAAGAGGCAATACCGAAATATTAACAGCTTTTTTAAGTTAGCTAAAACATCACTGAATAAATAAAAACGATTCTATGAGAAAGTAATCACATCAGGTCTTTTTATCTTCACTGCAGGAGCACGACCTTCTCTGCACTACCCGAGCCAAAATTGGCCAAACTTGGACTACACTCTCCACGCTGGCCAGACGGATTGGAGAGGTTTCATTGATGTTTATAAGCTTTGTTTAGCTTGTATTCCCTAAGTCGCCTTCTACAGCATCCACGGGAGGTCTTGGAGTGGCCCTATTCTACGCTGCCGGAAGCCACACGGCAAACGCACAGAAAGTAATAGAATAAAAAAATGAGCTCAAAAAATTTATATACAAACTCTGTATTTATTATGCAGTGTGTGACTATGTTATATTTTTTTAAGAGACTCCAAAAATGGAGGAGGTTAGCAAATCGTAGGAATCTTTTTTTATGTAAGTTGCTGAAGACGCCTAGGGAAAACTTGTCAGATGGTCTTGTAGAAATTTTATCAAAATCGGATGTGTATTCGTAGTTTGATGTTGGAGTCGGTTTTTTATTTAGAAAAAAATACGAGTATATCCGATAAACTTTAACGAGTCGTGACTAGCGAGGTCTACAGCCCACAGAGCTACTAGTAGTGCTTATATTCCACTTACCTAATGTAGCTAAGTATACATGTACCTAATTCAATATATACTTTTATTTTAAAGGAAATTTATGGATTATTCGGAAGCTCAATTCACAATATTTATTCTCATTTATTTTTAAGTCTTATAGGTAGTTCTCTTGGTCGGTCAAAATCGGTTCAAATTCAGGGTTGTATATTTTACCTGACAAATAATTGATGGCGCTATGATATCAATACATTACATAGTTCTGCCGCTAATCACTAGATGGTGTTGTCGGCGCTTTTTTTAATTTGCCTGTAGCAAATGAATTTGTTACAGCCCTAAACAGCAAAAAATATATTAAAAAACAAACAGAAAAATAATTTTAAACCAGAAGCTACAAACCACAGACTTACAACGTAATTAGAGCCTTCAAAACAGAACCTTTCATTCGTTCCCAATGCAAAGGGCAAAGTGCATTTCATTTGCAACCGCCAATAAAATGAACCCCGATGAAGACATTAGCGAGATGAGTTTCAGGTCGTTCGCACTGACTGGATGAAATGGCTGTTTCCGATAGATATTCTGTAACATAGATATTCTCTTCCATGCTGGTCTGGGAGAAAAGAAAAAACTTAGAATGTACCAGCTGCTTCTCTTCCCGCGCAGATCATAAAAGCCGATCAAGGGAATGGGCGAGATTTGAATCATGGTGCTAGGCGATGCGGCTAGCAAACCCATCACTATTTTGATTCCTTTTACATCTTAACGCCCACCACCACGCTAAGTGTGGCCTTTGGGTCTTACGGCCCCGGGCTCTGTCTGCCCCGTCAGGGATATAGACGTGAAAATGTATTTGTATATAAATCTGTATTCTGTAACATTTTGAGATACGTATTTTGTTAGATAAGACAAGGTAACATTATCAATTTTTTTAAAAGGTACATAGGCGGGACTTAGCTTGTTAGGTGTTGCAAATGCGCGATTCCTGAGTTCAGTTCATATATACAAACTATCACGTCTTTGTCCCTAATGGGGAAGTTAGAGCATTATGGGTCTTGCGACTCTAAGAAGAGGAAGTCCAGGGCCGCAACACCCAAAGGCCACTTTTGGTGTGATTGTGGGTGAGAAGATGGAAAAAGGCATCAAAATAGTGATAATTGCTAGCCGCTTCCCCTTAATTAAATGATTTGCATTTTCGCCTATTGCAAACGACCAAGCCTGTTTAGGGACTATGCGAAAATACGATCTGCTCAGGAAAAGACGCAGCTGGTGCATTCTGTTTTTTCTTTTTTACCTGACCAGCTTGAAAGATCTATTACTAACTTAGGAGTATTATATTAAAATACTTATATGTATGTCTTATTTTTTATGTTTCTAATTCGGTTGCTAAGAAATGGGGTTGCAACCAGTTCACAGTTAATAAAGAGATGTTTTTTTATTAAAATCATCATCGCGCCCTATGGCATGTTATTTTTAAATCCTAAATATTCAATGGCAGGTTTTCTAGCCAATCTACGACTACTGGGTTTAAACTATAATATTCACTGAGTCCTTCAGATAAATGTGCATTGAAGAACGTAAAAGAAACACAGTATTTATAGGTGCAGTATATACGCACTACGTTCCAAAACATAAACCATGGATGTTGAACAAGAAGGTGCAACCCTAAAGTGGAATTGGGCAGGACATGTTTGTGGAACGTCAAACTTAGGGCCAAATCAGCGAAACAATATAATACAATACTCTCTCCCTGAAGGTTTTAGGGCGGGATCACAGCAAAACTCCGACCTTTAACAGATTGAGAAAAAACAATACCTACAAATACTCTTTATAGCACCATAAATAGAAGGAATTACAAAAAAAAAAAACAGAAAAAAAATAAGACAGAATTATGATACAAAGGTGGACTTGAGTGAAGAAGTAAATATTTAAGAGATACGCAATATATTCCTTAAAACGGAAGCCCGCTAGGCTCTGGAAGAGATGGGGACGAGCTTGACTACTAATCCAGGAATCGGGCTTCAAAGGCCCTCGACTGAGAGAGTTGAAGCGCTGAAAGTTCAGTAGGAGAGTATAGTCTGAAAATAGAAAAATAGAAATGCCTTACCTAGTCTATGTGAATAGACTATCTTTGCTTTTCAGCTTTTTCAGATAAAAATCATCGCAATAGAGCACTAATGAAATTGAAGTCGTAGCTTGCCCTTTGATGCTGCGAATGGTATAAAAATGATAAGCTTTTTTCTCTGTGGTAATATCGCAGATTGGAAAATTATGGTAAGGTTTAGTTTCGTTTTTTTGCGAAAATATCTGGTGTTAATACATTCACAAGATGTTTGACTGACAAACATAAATACAAACTACGCTCTGCTACTGTGTTTAGAAGGTTTGTCCATGCAAACTACACGAACAGACAAACATACATACATACAAACTACGCAGTCTGTTTGTATTTAATTCTTTTTTGCACGAGGAGCGCGGTTGCGTTAAACGTATTTAATTAAACATTTTATTCAAATAAATAAGATAAAATTTTAAAATTTATCATTCAAATAAAAAATATTTAATAAAATTTGAAAACTTATTTTTGTATACTATATATATTTAAAAATATAGTTATTTAAAAGTTAACATCAATATGCAAATATAAATTTTGCTCGCAAAAAGCCTTTTCCCTTTAATTGCTTTGTTGAAATATTAATTAAAATATATTTTCTGCGGTTATTTAATTAAATATTCAAGAAACTTAACAGTAACTTAACATTTCAGGAAAAAAGCGATGTGAGTTAAATTCTCAGAACCTGCTTAAATATTGAATTATTTAACACATATTGGTCCAAAGTAAAAAAAAAATGCTTTTAACAAATAGCGGACTGCTAATAGCATTATGTTAATGCTAATAGCATTAAGTTTGGAGTCCAAAAGTGGTTGTTTTTCGCAAATATGCATAGAAAAGCTTCACGTTATCACTTTAAAGTATAAACAGTAGTTCATAAAATAGTTTTAAGGGTTATCTAGGGCTTTGTCAAGACACCATTTTAAATGTTAACTCCAAATCCTTGCAAATGATTGATTTCATAGTTTTAATAGGGGTAGTGTCAGAGTTTTTAAGCTTTACGGCGGCAACAGGTTTAGAGATTATTCTGAACTCGTAGCCCGGCTCGTAACCTGGATACATTTTCACGTCTGTATCCCTGACGGGGTAGACAGAGCTCAGGGCCGTTAGGCCCAAAGGCCATGCTTAGCGTGGTGGTGTGGGCGTAAGATGGAAAAGGAATCTAAATAGTAATGGTTTGCTATCCGCATCGCCTATTACCATGATTCAAATCTCACCCATTTCCTCGATCGGCTCTTACGACCTGGAGCTTTGATATAAGACAAGGCAAAATGTAATAAAATATGAACCTTTCATTCAGCGCGTTTGTCGTAATTATACAAGCTTCGTCGCGTATCTGCTTGGCGGGACGTCGTTCAGGCGAAATAAACCGTTGCGGTCTAGTCTTCTATCCGTTTACAGCATTATTATATTCAATCGATCCTTGAGCATTTTAGACGAGTTGCTACATAGACTATTGGCTAAAGGGATAAAGATAGAGGCGTTTAAGACCATTTGAGACTAACTCTTCCAACTGACAGTCGAAATAGACTTCTGTTGTATTTATTTCGATTCCTTCTCTGTCGCTCTAATGTAAGATAAGTAAAGGAACTGTCGGTGTAGCGTTCACCGAGATTTTGTCTGTCTGAATCAAGTGGTAGCCTCGAAATGGAGTTCATGTGATGTTAAGGTATGTGGTTGGTCTTAAGCAGTACTTAAATCAGTAGTTATCAGTTCAGATCATATTTACCACTATATATATAAAGGGATAAACTATGTACAACGTGGAAGGGACATACCCGTAATAAATTGAACCATAGGCTATAATAGAACACTGTATTAAGATGATAATAAAATAACAGACAAAAAACTAATAAAAAATTGACGTTCCCATATAAAGTGCCCGGGCGGCTGCATGCGGATGTATGGAAAAGTCGATTTTATTTTTGACTGTTATTTTAATTTCATTATAATATAGTGATCTAATATAGTCCGTGGTTCGATTTATTACGGGTATGTCCCTTCCACGTTGTATTGACTCTATCTTTAACAGTTTCTACTACCGCCGTATTTATAAAAGAACAAACAAAAGACAAATCTACACCCACAATCCATATAGGTAGTACTTACTTAAGAGTGAGAATTATCCTATTAAATTTATCAAAAATTTTATTAAATTTCAAGCATATTTGCCATAATATACCAATTTAGAATAGTATTTTATGCAACAGTTGTATAAGAGGGTTCAAAATATGCGAGTGGCGCAGGTTACGATGCGAGTGGCGCAGGTTACGATGCGAGCTGTAGCGAGCATCGTAAGGAGGCGCCATCGAGCATTTTTTGACGTATTTATACAACGTTGCATACAACACTTTTTCTACGACTATATTTACTTAATAAAATACAAAACCAAACAAAGAAAATATGAAAATGTTTGACTTACATGTTTGGTAAAATAAATTTAGAATATACCATAGTATAATAAAACAGGTATTCTCTTCCCGAGATGGAACTTGACTACGTCACAAAGTGTTGCCACTGATTGTTCTTTTCAGTCAATTTAAGGACTTTCTCCATTAGTTCATGAATATTAAAAAAAATATTAAGTAACTTAGCTATTTAGTATCTCGCGATTCTCGCGTGATTCATCAATTCAATATTTTATAAATTGATATAATGGATTATTAATTCGAAATTGGTATATAAAGTTCAAAAATGCATTACGCTCGGGTAATTCAATTTCACACAGTGGCAACATATCAAACTGATGACGTAGTCAAGTTCCACCTACGTCATCAGCTGTCACGGGACGAGAATACCTTATTTTATTGTACCATGGAATATACAAGTACTGATCTATATGGTATCTGTGGTAAACTTTTTTTTTAATTGACGTCTTTTTAGTGACTATGTTAAAAAAAAATTTTTTTCTTATGTTGGCAGTATGGTAAATCTATAGAAAAAAATGTCGTTGGTCTATGGCTAGCAGTATCGTTTTAGTGAAATAACGACACATGTGCTATTATGAGGCATAGAGTATAGACTTTTTTCTGCAATCATATTATCAATGTTCTTATATTAGTGTTCAGAACCATTTAAAATACAGATAACAGTACAGGAGTAGAAAAAGTAACAAAACGTTATTTTGTTACTTTACGTTATTAAAAAGTGAAAGTGTAATTAGTTTTTAAAAAGTGTATCACATGTGTCGAAATGAGAGAGTGGTATAGTTAGTATGAAAAATTTAGGAGGGCAACATTACGAAAAGCCGGAAACAGAATAGAAAATGACTCGTCCAACGAGATACACAAACACTTGACAGTTCACAAGTTGACGAATTAATTTAACCCTCGTATCTCGGGGTCGTTTTGCGCAAATGCAAATGTCAACCCTAGAAATTGTAATAAGACTGTTCCACTAATAATGCTATGAGATACGTTGTGGACAGAGCCGGCCCTCATAACAAATGATTTAGCATCTCTTGACCTACATCCCGTTGAGTTATGACTTCATTTATATGCGGGAAATATGGCGAACGGATGAAAACTCAAATTACATTTTTGTTTAATATGTTCGGATTATGACCGGATTCTTGGACGGGAATTTTCTATCGTGTGATCAAATTTAAGCACTTTTAGAGAGGAATTTAGTGCTCTGAAGTGGTTTGGGAATGTGGAACTTTGAAGTATGTGGTATATTTTTGATTAAATTCTGTTTTTAACTGACTTCTAAAAAGAAGGAGTTTATCAATACGTCGGATTAAAAAAAAAAAAACAATCGTTCTGTTTTATTTTTGCTATAGTCGACAGAGATCATGCTGTACCTAATTAAAACAATATGAGTGCAAAAAATTAATTGAATGGAATAAAATTAAGAAAGAGGCCATTAGTCCCGCCTGGACTAAATCTCTTTAAATACAGAGAATATTTTCCCATAATTAACATGCTGGGATGCGGGGTGGTCTATCTTTCATTTATCGAAGTGTCCGTCCAATACTGGTGTCAGATTTTCAACACAAGCCTGCCTAAAAGCACCTATGATAGCTTGACGTCTGCTATACAGTGATGACAGCCTAGACCAACACAACGGCTTAAGTGTCATCCTAAGAATAGAGGAGTGCGAGAAATTTTAAGATAAGGCGATTGTCGCCTTACCTCGAAATTTTTATAGAAAAGTGAGAGCGTAATAAATTTTTAAAAAGTACCTATATCAAATGTGTCGAAATAAGTGACTGGTATAGTTAGGATGGAAAATGTAGGAGGAAAGCATTATAAAAAGCTAGAAAGAAACACATTACCTCGAAAATAAATTTCGAGTTAAGGCGATTGTCACACTACTTCGCTCCCCGCTTCGTCGCGCGGGGCTGCCATACAAAAAAGAGCGTGGGGACGCGGTGTCAGTCTGTTGTCCTATGCGTATTTTCTAAACAAATTGAGATACTTGCATACAGTCCGGCCCCGTACTATGCAGCGGAGTGCGGGACAGTGTGCGAATCGCCTTACCCCATCCAAGTGCGGCCCAAGCCCAGTTTACACTTAAACTAAGAAGCTGACTAACATCTGTAGATAACTATCGAGCACATAATTAGCACACGAGCCAATTATGTTCAGGCTCTGTTTAGAACAGCTGTTTGTTCCCATCAAACCGAGGATGCCTAATATTGTTAGTTATTTTATGTCCACACACGGAACAGCGAGAGAGTAGAAATAAAACGTTGTTTTTCTTTTTTTGTGTAAATGGCCGACATTCGTGTTCGAATTTTTAAAGTAGCCTAAAGGCATCTGACATTGCTTGACATTGCATATGATGACAGCCGAGTTCAACGGCTTAACGTGCCTTCAAAATTAATAATGTAAATTAATTTCACTATGAACTCAAATTTTAAAAAAATATGTTGAAGGTCTTTTGTTTACTTTACAATTTTAACGTGTGTCACAAATTAAAAGTTCATTATGATGAACAAAATATACAACGCCTTTAAAATGAGTTACTTTATTTAATATCAATCTGAACAAGTCTGACTCCTTATCTCCGTTATATTTCTGCAAAGAAAAATTCTCGTTTTGAACTCTTTGTAACTTCCACATCTACACACTTGTATAAACTGAATGAAATAAAAAAATATAAGAAAAGAATCCTAACAAAAGCGGAATAACTTTTTTTTTAAACCGTCAAATAAAATAACTAATTATTTTCTTCACTTTGTCCCTAATACAACTACTTATGGATAGTGTTAAATATATCATCATCATCATTGTCCTCGCCATTTCCCTATTTGGGGTCGACTCTGTATGTCAACTGTTTCCACTTCTTTCTGTCATTCACCATATTTGGACTAGCCCCTCGTTCCTTCATATCTGTCCTTACACATTCTATCCTCGTCTTCCTCGGTCTTCCTATCCCTCTGCAACCCTTCACCTCCAAATGGACCATCCAATTTATATATCTATATATCTATCACAGCTTTGTTTCTATACATTGTTTGCTCTGTACTGATTTACGCCAGCTATTTTGCGTCTATTACATAATACATCACAAACAGCTAATGGGGTAACAATTTGCATTTTCATCGCAAACAGGTGTTAAATTATTAATGTGTACAAACTAGCGTTTAATAATTAAATTGTCATTCATGATTTAAGCCAGTTTCAGGTCGGATTACCAACAGATGGGCTGCTTATATAAATGGGATGGGAGATTAGTAAAGACAAAAATTGATTCCGAAATTACCTGTGTGGGAGCTACCCTTAAAAAAATATTTTCAATATTTTATTTTGCCGCTTTTTTGCCATGTTTAATATACATACTCATGCCAAATTACAGCTTCCTAGTCCTTATATTCTCTGAATAAAACCGCGGACGGACAGACAGACAGACATGTCGAGACTAAAAGGGTTCCTAGTTTACTACGGAACCCTAAAAATGAGTACCTGACTACCTACTACCTACTTATAGTTCAACAATATGTAGGTTGATACAGATACAGATACATTTTCACGTCTATATCCCTGACGGGGTAGACAGACCCCAAGGCCGTTAGGCCCAAAGGCCACGCTTAGCGTGGTGGCGGGCGTTAAGATGGATAAGGGATCAAAATAGTGATGGGTTGCTAGCCGCATCGCCTATTACCATGATTCAAATCTCGCCCATTCCCTCGATCGGCTCTTACGATCTGCGCGGGAAGAGAAGCAGCTGGTACATTCTACGTCTTTTTTTTTCTCCCAGACCAGCATGGAAGAACATGTAGGTTGAACGATACCTTTGTTTATTTTGAGACAATACTGTTGCTTGTTGATTTTCGCGTGTGTAAGAGGCCAACACTGGCTCAAGCTGCATCAAGGTATCTCACTTAGCTTCACGACTACTGGAATCAAAGTCTTTATTTGAACTAGGTTTTATTGTCAGGCCAAAGTACTTACTAAGAAAAATAAAATAAGCCCAAACTTGATGGAGTTGCTTAGTTTTAATACTTAATTCCATCGACCACATTTCGTCTCCTTGATTAGACCTTATACATCATTCACAATGAAGTGCTCGTCAAGACAAATCAAACGAGTTCTACTCAATGAGGTTATGTTGTTTTATAAGTTCCGTCTTATATTTCCCGGCTTATGGAGCCGGGAAATATACGACGGAACTTATCATTGAGATACTCAGAACAGCTCATTGACTTCATAATATTGTATTGTCACCCGATTTACACAAGTAGGTACGCAAAATTTCAGCTAAATCGGTTGACCGGCAGGATAACTGGTTGAAAATTAAGTTGCAAGATTTGATCTAAACAAACATTCATACATACAAGATACATTGCAAGTTAAATAAAAAAATTTAAGAAATAATTTCAAGAAGCATCTCATTGATTGTCATCTAGTAACGTATTCAGACTTACACCTAAAATTTAACTGTACGTCTTTAAGAAGATTATATTTGGTCGTGAAATAATCTCCGCCAAGTCTGCCATTTGATAAGCATTCCTAGTTTATACAGGGTGTTTAGGGTTTAATTGAGTGTGATAGAGACGCTTAGAAGGGGCCAAGACGTATTTGGCTATTTCGTAGAACGTAGGGTATAACAAATTATGCTGCGTAAATTATGACGACCTTCGGTAAATATGGGCTTAGTAAATGTAGAAATGGTTTAAAGAGAGACCTACTCTTGGTAAACGGTGGTAGAAGAACTAAGATAAAGAATAAACGTCAATTTTTTATCGGTTTTGGAGCCGAGGGCCACTTCATAAGAATCAGAAACAAAAAAAAAATGACTACAATTCGAAAAAAAAATCGTGAGATCAATAAGCAATATGTACCGCTACTAGGCGCTGATGGCCGGCCGGGGTTCATCGAGGTCACGCGGCTGTTTTGCACGGGCGTAAGTACGTGGTCTCGATCGAAAATCATTTTTGTAACTTTTTTTTCTTATGCCCCCTCAAACTTGAATTACGACATGAATAGAGGAATTTATTTACTATACGATTTTTTTTTCAAAACTAATGAAAAGTAAGCATGTAATACAAATAATGTCATCCAAACCAAGTTACAAATTTGGAGCAATAATTTCAAAGTTCCGAGTACTATTTAGACTAAAGTACACATAAATGTAAGGGCAGTGACGGCACTAATTCTTCGTTAAGCCCCAGTGAATAATATCGTCGTAAATATAGCTTAATCTGTCAGGTAATCTTGTTATCGGGGCAATTATGACAAACTACAGCGGGACGGTTTTTGGGGATGTTTAAATGGATACAATATAATTTATTGACCGAGCGAGCGAAGCGAGTGAGGTCTCTAAATCGAGTTGGGGGCGAAAACACATTGTATGTATGTATGTATGTTTGTACCGCGATAGCAGCCGAACCGATGGTTTAATTTTGATGAAACTTGGTAGGCATGTAGGAAACATCAATAGAATTTTCAAGTTTGTTGGGCATCAAAATCGGTTCAGTAGTTTTTGAAATATTAATAAAAATGTCCGCGATTATGTAGCAAACGAAACCATAGCGCGTTCTAACTTTGGATACCGACATCTAGGGGTTATTTAGGAAACTGAATTGCGAAAAATAATCGCGAGGTCTAAGTTCGCGGCAAACTACTAGTTATCGGGGCAATTATGACAAACTACAGCGGGACGGTTTTTGGGGATGTTTAAATGGATACAATATAATTTAAAACAAAAATATAACCGGCTAAGTGCAAGTCGAACTCGCGCACGAAGGGTTTTGTACCTTTTTTACCCATGTTGGAAAATGGCCTTTTTCAAATTGAAATTGTTTATCTATATAAGTATTTGTTATTAAATATAGTATCGTTGAGTTAGTATCCCATAACACAAGTCTTGAACTTACTTTGGGTGTAGCTAATTCAGTGTAATTTCTCCCTATAAATCACGTTTGTTGTATGGTAGCCCGACTTAAATATATTTTTTATTTTGTTTTTAGTATTTGTTGTCATAGTGGCAATAGAAATACATCATCTGTGATAACAACTATCTCGCTATTACAGTTCATGAGATACAGCCTGGTGACAGACAGACGGGCGGACACACAGACAAACAGCGGAGTCTGTAATAAGGAAAACGGGAGTTTTTACCCTATGGGTATGGAACCCTAAAAAGTGATTTCAATTTCTGGTCTTCCACATCAGTTCCATTTCACATACACACACTTTTTAAATACAAATGCATGATTTATTAATCATTCCTACATCATTAGATCTTCATCTGGTGACAATGGGACCAACTTGCATTTAAATTCATTCAAGACTTGGCTCGTAGCAAAAGTGTACGTTTGTAGAAGGCTGTAGCTAGTTCGTAGCAAATTCGTAGCATTATAAACACTCGCTTGTAGCAGATGGCTAAGACACGTGCTGCAAGCTCGTAGCACTGTGGAAGGTCGTAGATGTCTACGAAAATTGTAGGAATTTACTTAGTACAATACTTCGTACAACAATATAATATTATTATTTATACCATTCACCCTCCAAAAAGTTTAATTTATTCACTGAAAACTTTTAATCACTATTTTAGTGTTTGAATTTAGAACACTGATATATTTGACCAAGAACAAAGTGCAACCTCGTTTTGAAAAAAGAAACATACTTGTGCAAATAATACTCGACATACAAACTCTTTTAACAAATAAATCCTTGAGAAGTATTGCATTACAATAAAAACTGCTTAGACCTCATTCTTCTTCTTCTTTTTATATTTAAGAGCTGGGCTCTTGTCGGTGGAGTGCTTTCCATGTCTCTCTTCCTTCCGCTAAGTTCTTAACCTCTTTATATGTTTTAGACCTCATTGCCTATCCATAATGGATGAATACATTTTAAAAAAAGTTAAATTAATTTTAGTAATTGTTTCAATTTTAATGTGCATTTCGATTGATTTAACCTTCCTTTTCCTTTAGTAAATGTCTTTTTTCGTTAAAATATTTCTTTTTCTCGTAGCCATGGTATAAAGTATAGTATGCAACTCTTGAATAAAACGGATTTATATCGAGGGCCATGAATCACTCACCTCGCTCAGGATTCTAACAGTTGAATCACGAGCGTAGCTCGTGATTCAATAATCATGAATCACTCCCTGCAGTCGTGATTCAAGCGTTAGAATCCTTCACTTGCTCGTGATTCATCTATGGCCCTCGAATTAAATCAGTCTTTTATTCACTAATTGCATAATATACTATTTTAGTAGTGGTAAGTATTGAAAAAAAATACGGCGTAATTTTGCATGATTTACTAGGAAAATGATAATATGTTCAATCTTATGTGTTCTCGGTGAATAGATTTCTGAAATAGGGGTTCAAAATGTAGGGAAGCAACATACTAACAACTTAGACTAGAAAATACTTTTATTTATTTATTTTAACTTTATTGCACAGTAAAAAAACGTGCAAGTGGCTGACCTAATGCCATATGGCATTATCTCCCGGTCAACCATTGGACCAAACAGAAAATATGTGTGGCTGGCGTTTTTTATGTTACATACAAAACTATTATTAAAAAATATATATTTATTCCCTTTTTCCATTATATAAAAGAACTTTTCAATGGAGATCTCATCGCACAATAGCTCATTGACTATTTGAAACGTCCTTCAAATGTCCGATGCACGTCCACATTCTCTTTTAGTCGTGTAATAACGTCACAGAGTATACAAAAGGAGATGACAAGATTTATAATAGCGATTTTGTGAGTTTTAAACCTCGCAAACTGCATAGCACTAAAGTGAATATCTGTTCACTGTGTGCCTTTAACTACCTTAACTATGCCATTTTAAAGAATTTCTAAATTTGATTCATAAAACGTCCGTATAATACGCTATTTTCCAACAAGTCAAATCAGATACTTTTTTCTAAACGTCAAAAAAAACAGTTTCTATGGGATTTTGTATGAAATACAGGCAGATGACGTCACAGTTTTTTGGAGTCAAAAAGCGCTCTTATAATCAGTTTTTCTGCAACAATAAATTAAAATCACGTTAAAATGGATATGTTTAAAGACAAGTGACATTATTTTGGGACATTTTATTTTGTAATTAGTACAAAATAATTTATTTTCGACTTAGGAAAATACGCAATTATGTATCGAATCACATATGAAATAATTTTTTGACAACTGAAATATGATTATGAATAGTTTATTGTGGTCTGCAAAGAACAGATTATCTCAAAATAAAATGGCAATAGGCATATTCAAACAAACTACACCGCACTCCCATACAAACCGGTCTATTATACAACGTATAAGAGACTCACCTGTAATAAATAGAATCACGAGTTATACAAGATCACTATAGAATAATGAAACTAAAATAACAGTAAAAAAAATCGTCATTTTCATTGGAATATGTGCAGCCGCCCGGGCAATTTGTATGGGAATGTTAAAATTTATTTTGACTGTTATTTTTCTATAATTATACTACAGTGGTCTAGTTTAGCCTATGATTCGATTTATTACGACTATGACTCATCCAAATTGTAGATGCTGAGCTACGGTAGAAAACGGTAAATAAACCATTTTTCTTTCTTTCTTTCTTTTCTTTCTACGGTAACCAGTAACCCCTTTCCATTAGCTAAACAATTATTTGGTTCTTATTTTATACTCTAACTAGCTTTAACCCGCGGCTTCGCTCGCGTATAATTATGAGAGTGGAAAACATGTAGTGTAAAATTATACGCGTATTATTATGAGAGTGGAGAATAAGTAGTGGTTTTCTGAAAGAAATATTATTTCAGAATCTGGACACTGAACAGAGCTTTATTGTAGGACGCTGCTGTACACAATATAGTTTGTTTTCCCATTATGTGCCAAAACAAACAAATTATTAGCACTGGACACACGGGAACAGGATACATATAACTGGCCATGGGAAAAGCATGCCTTTTCTAGATGTCCTCCTGCAACCTGCAATGTTTGTCGTTGTCGTAGTTGCGATGAAACTCCAGATAGTTCCAGCGAGTTTAAAAACTCAACTGGATAGGAAGTACTCTGTTCTGTGTCCATGATTGTATCAATGGATAAATACTGTTTAGTTTCCCCCTGCGCCTCATTTAAAATGTTAAAATTGATTTTGTTTACAGTATCATTTGTTGGCGCAAGAATAGCTCTTGCACATAGCCAGGCATCGCAAGTTAAATTTTGTTGCAACTCCGGATAAAGTTTGGCAATGAGCTCTTCATCACTTTCCACCAAAGTGCAAAAATCCCGAGAGAGCAAAATGCAACCATATTGTCTGTACTCATACGTCCATCGCCAATTTCCAGTAGTGTATCTGCGTAATGTCCCGCGTCTGCGTCATTATAGAGGTGCACCCTCATATTCGTCGTAAGACTAAATTTTTTTACTGTCGGCCATAAGGTGGATGACTTCAGACAGGCTTTGATTTCGTCTGCCGCTGTGCCCCTTTGGATCACTGGTAAAGTTTGTCGGAAGTCACCAGCCAGTAAAACTACCATTCCTCCCATAATATCGGTACTGTCTCTCAAATCCTGAAGAGTCCGGTTTAAGGCCTCTACAGCTTTTTTGTGAGACATAGTACTTTCATCCCACACCAAAAGTTTACATTGTCGTAGCATGATACCTCGTGAGCTGTTTTTGCTGAAGTTGCAGATTGGGGTTTCTTCTTGTGCAATATTTAATGGCAACTTTAAGACCGAATGTGCAGTACGGCCGCCGTGCAGTAATGTAGCGGCTATACCAGAAGAAGCAACGGCAACAGCAATTTTTCGATCTTTTCTAATAGACGCTAATAATAGGTTCAATAAAAAAGTTTTTCCAGTACCACCTGGGGCGTCTAGAAAAAAGAGAGCACCATTTTCTGTCTCTATTTGATGTAACACCTGTTGAAAAACGTTATTTTGTTCTGGAAGCAATTGAGGAACTAATTCATTGACTTGCTGTTGCAATGCTGTGAAATCATAGTTTAACTCTCGAACAATGTCATCGTCTAAGTCATTTTCGTGTAATCGTTGTGCGCTTACCATACCAAAATCTTGTAGCTTCTTTCCCGCCATTGTTATAACCTTGTTTTCAACTTTTATCAATGCTTCATTAAATATGTGGTAATTTAAAGTAATATTTTTATGAACCTGCTGTAACCGCCGCAAAATATCTTCGGCCATGTGCTCTTTATACTTATCCCAAAGCGTTTGAGGATTGGAAAGGCCACAACATGATATAAGGGTCGTATAAAGTTCTCTGATTTTGTCTGGTGATCGGCACTGTACGGCTTCCTCCATTGTATTATTCCAGTGGTTATCGTTCTCTAACAGACGTAGAGCTTCACATGCTTCTGTATAAGTACTGCATTCCAGACCGTTGACAATTTTAAGTTCTTTATACGTAGTTGGGCCTCGAACATGATGCAGTAACATACCCAGACAATAGCATTCAAAATTTGTTACATGGACGGTACAGACACGGCCGAGAGCATCCAATGATTTAATACCAGGCCAATTTTAAACAGGCGTACCTTGAATGCGGCGTTTCCATTCCTTACTTGAGGTGTTCCATGTGTAATAACGGAGGATTTCGGAATACAATAATGTTTTCGCGAAATTATCTCTTTGACAAAGTTGGAAAAAAGCAGTTAATGTGGTTTTGGGAGGTGATGAAATTCTTTCCTGAAAATTACTTTCATTAAAGAAAACACGCTCTCCGTTTTCTAAGTGAACAGCTAGATGAGTGACAGTAATTGGGTGTCTTTCGTGTAGAGGAAAACCAAAAAGCCGCCACGCTGCCTCATTACTACTGACATATCGTCCAGCTTGATAGGTTTCTACTTCATTAAGTGGCTGATGGCTCCCTTTATTAATGTATTTGCAAATATATTTTATTGCTCGAACAGAGTTACAGGCTTCTACGTTTATATGGGCATTAAATGTTTTACACAGAGTAGGCGAATATGGCACAATCCAGCTATTATCGATAATGCGAGTGCTTACTGTAGCACTTCTTCCTCCGTCTTCGGGTGCTCTACGTCTGTATAAGGGATAAACTTTATCATTGTGGACTGTTTCTTTTAGCAACTCTCGTGGGTATTTTTTGTACATTTTCCATTTCTCATGCAAGAGCATGCTGGATTACTTACTCCACAGGGACCATGAACCATGCTTTTGACTATAGTGTCGTATAAATCTTTATCTTGTTCCGGGTCTGGAATCTCAGCGCTTATTATGTTATCTATTTGATTGGGACGCAGCTTTTCTTTCAACCAAATAAGAGTATGCATAAGTGGCAGGCCTCATTTTTGCCATTCAATGGAATACATGTAGCATTGGACGTCTCCAAACATTTTTCCCTTTGTAATAACATTCATTAATTTTAGGACCTTTAAACGAAACACACGGGCAACTAAGTCATGTCGGTGCGCAGTGCTTTGCCCCGGCATAAGAGGTTCTTGAATTTCCTTCCAAGAAGAATTGCAAGTAAAAGTCACGAATAAGTCGGGTCTGCCGTAAGTGCGGACATAGACAAAAGCGTCTTGTGTGTATTCGTGTAGGTAACGGGGGCTATTTACAAAAGTAGAGGGAAGAATAACGATTCTGCCTAAGTCATTAGGGTTTATATTACTATCAGTGCTAATCGCATCTTGAAGGTGAATATAGTTTTCCACTCGCAGTTTTTTCTGGTTTAAAGAAATAAAGCGAAGACATTCACTCTCTACTTTGACGTACATGTCTACCAAAAATTGGTGAAAGAGCTGTCTTGTCCGCGGGAGAAGATTAAAGTCATTGTCTCAAAGCATAAGGTAATAGGCATAAAAATCCATGCAGGAAACTTTTTTATTAGGAACAGGCTCTTTTGTAGCAGGATTAAGAAGAGAAATACCAAAATGATACCTGGACTGTCCTTTACTAAAAAGTAATGGGTACTGCAAAGCATCTTAAAATTGATGAGTGTCAGCTACGCGTGTCAGTGTGCTATCGCGTGCTCGTAACACGATGTCTCGTGAGGAGAGCTGGTCGCCCCTGACGACGGCAGCAACTTCATTTATTGTGGGCGCGTTATAGCGTCTCTCATGTTCGCCACGCGGCGTCCGATCAGCATGGATGACCACCTTATCGTCTTCTTGAGGCCAATTTTCTATTGCGGTTTGAAAAGTATTTATTAACATGTTATGGTTATGTAACATTCTTTGAATTTTTAAGACTTTATCCCTTTTAACTCCTTGAATGTAGTGGCAACGACGGTTTACTTCATTTTCTTCATTTCCCGTAAAATAAACTTGAAGAAACATATGCTGTGCATTATTCGCTGCAAAAAGCGAACCAATGCGATGATATTCTTATCTCCTTATCTACGCCAAAAGATGTCATTTGAAAACATGAGTTGTACTTCCTGATTATTTTTAAAAAATCCCGTGATTCGTCTGTATTACATAAAAATAGTGTTTTAAGCGGTTCTTCTGGTTCACCAAGTAAATCGAGGGAAATTTTGCCATTGGAACAACACATCCCTGGGGTCTCATCTTTCCATTTTAAAGCATTACAAAACCGACATATTTTCTCCATTAAACCAAGAATAATTAAATTATGGTTTTTGTAGTAAATAAATAAAATAAATATATAGGGACACATTACACAGATTGACAAAGTAAGTTCGAGACTTGTGTTATGGGATACTAACTCAACGATATTATATTTTAAAACAAATACATATATAGATAAACATCCAAGACCCAGGACAATTTGAAAAAGGCCATTTTCCAACTTGCCCTGACCGGGGATCGAACCCGGGACCTCTGGGTGGCGGACCAGCATGGTGACCACTACGCCACAGAGGTCTTTAATCAATTAAAGGATCGTATTGAAATCCAGAATTATGAAATACCGACCAACTGCGACGCGTAAAAGTACGGCGGCGTTCGGTTTGCATCTCTGAATGAATGATTCTTCTTGACTGAGACTGTTCAGAAGTTTCTGCCGCTCTGATGGCTGCTTGCCGTTGCGCTTGTGCTTTTAAGCGTTGCTGAGTTCTAAAAGGCGTCTCAGTTGATCGCGAAGCAGCTTGGCGTTGAGCTAAGTCATTCAGGCGTATCTGCGTTTGAAGAGGCGTTTCAACAGCTCTCAAAGCTCTTTGACGTTCAGCTTGTTCCTCCAAACGGAGCTGAGTTTGGAGGGGTGATTCAGCTTCTCTTAAAGTTCTTTGACGTATGGCTTGTTCCTCGCAACGAAGCTGCGTTTGGAGGGGTGATTCAGCTTGTCTCAAAGCTCTCTGACGTATGGCTTGTTCCTCCAAATGAAGCTGCGTTTGAAGGGGCGATTCAGCCTGTCTAAGTGATCTCTTGCGTTCAGCTTGTTCTGCCACACGGAGCTAAGTTTCAAGGGGTGTCTCAGCTCCTCTAAGACTTCTCTGGGGTTGAAGCTGTTCCTCTAAACGCAATTGCGTTCCAAGAGGCGTCTCATTAGCTCTCAAATTAGCTAGTCGAGCAGCTTGTTCTTGCCTTCTTATTTCAGCATGAACGGAGGATTCTTGGGATCGAGCAACTTTTGCTGCCCGGGCTCGCGATGAGCTTCTGGACAAATTAGAATTACGTTTGCTAGTCATTTTGAAAAAGAAAAATAAAAGAAAAAAGATAAAGACGATATAGCTCCCGCAAAATTCTAACACAAAAAATAATACGGCTTTTAAAATAAATATAAAACTAACCTAACATAACCTAACCTACCCTACCCTTAAAAAGATAAAATACAACTTAGATATCTAAAAAACACAAATAACGAAATAATAAGTGATAGAAACCAAACTAACAAAGAACTGAATTATCATAAATTACTAACCTCATCTATCCTACAAATAATAAAACATTCACAATTTTAAAACAAATTAAGAAAATATTAGAAATGAAAGCAGAGCAATCCAACTTCAACAGCACATATATAGGAAAAAGATCAAAACGGAAATATTAAATGTTAAGTATTTAGTAAGGAAACGAATCGCAATAATTCAGAAGTGCAAGCCAACTAAATAGAATCGCGTGCTTTTTTTTTTTTTTTGATTTGTCAGACATAGTTTGCCTCAGACGGCATTTCCTACTCCACCGGGCAGAATCGCGTGCGTGTTCAATGTGGTTCTTATTATGTGTTAGAAAAATAATCATATCGCGTTTTAAAATATTCTCAGCGCCATCTATTGTTTTTTTCGGGTACTAAAATTATAAAACCTGTAAGGCATTTTATTAAAAATAATGACTGAATGTATATCATTTAAGGAGGCAAATAACGTAAGAACAGTTTTTGTTTTCTGGATATCAAACTTTTTCTGGGAGAGGTGGTCAGTTTAACTTTTTCCGTACTCTGCTACTTACAATTACTAATAATGCTATGTTAAAACTTTGTATTTTTTTCGTTAGTGAGCTTGTGAGCAAAATTTTATAAAAGTTATTGAGTAATCTTCGGGAATAGTTTATTCTAAATGTTATTCCTGCCTGTACTAAAAAAAGGATGCGAATAAGATGAAGCACCATTATAAAATGTACTGTCTTACCAAATTTTAAGAAAATCGAATTCAGTAGTTTTTGCCAAGTCGTTTATTGTATATCCCATGGGAACAGTACTTTTTTCCGGGATGAAAGGTACCCTATGTCCTTCTCAGTACTCCTAACTATGTGTATGCAAAATTTCAAGAAGATTGGTTCAGTAGATAAAGCGTGAAGAGGTAACAAACAAACAAACAAATATACAAACTCACTTTCACATTTATATATAGTTGGGATGGGATTGGGATGGGATGGGATTGGGATTGGGATTGGGATTGGGATTGGGATTGGGATTGGGATTGGGATTGGGATTGGGATTGGGATTGGGATTGGGATTGGGATTGGGATTGGGATTGGGATTGGGATTGGGATTGGGATTGGGATTGGGATTGGGATTGGGATTGGGATTGGGATTGGGATTGGGATTGGGATTGGGATTGGGATTGGGATTGGGATTGGGATTGGGATTGGGATTGGGATTGGGATTGGGATTGGGATTGGGATTGGGATTGGGATTGGGATTGGGATTGGGATTGGGATTGGGATTGGGATTGGGATTGGGATTGGGATTGGGATTGGGATTGGGATTGGGATTGGGATTGGGATTGGGATTGGGATTGGGATTGGGATTGGGATTGGGATTGGGATTGGGATTGGGATTGGGATTGGGATTGGGATTGGGATTGGGATTGGGATTGGGATTGGGATTGGGATTGGGATTGGGATTGGGATTGGGATTGGGATTGGGATTGGGATTGGGATTGGGATTGGGATTGGGATTGGGATTGGGATTGGGATTGGGATTGGGATTGGGATTGGGATTGGGATTGGGATTTCATAAAAACTGAAATAAAAGACCAGGCGTGTTATTCTACAATTTTGTGTAACGCAAAACAAAAGATAGACCCTATGAAAATTTACGTACAAAAAAAATACGAAGAAGATCTACAATACGTAGCTTGATCTTTATAATAAATCTACTTTATAACGTCACTTTTTTGAGAACAGCGTTTTAATTGTTTGCAAATGGGCATGAAAGAGGAGTAGGAACCAAAATGTAACTTAATCTACTCTGTAACGTCCAGTTGAAGTGAGGAAAGTCCGAAAGGCCCACATTTTTGAGAAAATTCGCCACACAGCGTTTCCATTGTTTGCGAGTGGGCTTCTTAAAAAGAGAAGAAAGAACCAATATGTAACTTAATCTCTATAACTTATCGACTCTATAACGTCCAGTTGAAGTGAGGAAAGTCCGAAAGGCTCACATTTTTAAGAACATTCGCCACACAGCGTTTTCATTGTTTGCGAGTGGGCCTCTTTTAGGGGTCTTTTGTCGCCTTCAATTAGGGTCTAGAAACGTTCGAGGGGTCTGGATTCTCGAAATTACTTTTTAAGAGTTAGATCTGAGGAAGTCAAGTGCGAAAGGTCGAATTACGCTGTTGACCTTTTTCTTGAATATGTCGTGAAAGCGTCTGGTTTGTTTTTTTATTAAAATTTGGTATTCTTATAATGCAAAATGAAATACCTACCAGTCCAAAATGTATGGATGTATGCTGCAGATTTATTTGCAATTTCAGGGATGGGAGATACCGATAAATAGAACCTACACAAGCTACTCAACATTACCTTAAAGGATCGGATGAGGTCTTTTATACATATTGTACAAGTATTGAATGAGAGCTCTCAACTAACAAGAGTGGAGCTCTTTAATGCAAAACGTCTGCACTGAAATAAAAAATGAAACCAATTGCAGTATACGATTGTTTACATTTTATAATAGAGTAGATCGAACTAGGACTTGTTTTTATTATACAAACCATAGATTTTGGAACGTAGTTCCTCATCGCGCGTTGCGAAAGGGGGCTAGACGGAAAAAAATTAAGACCAAAAGTTGAAACGACACTTTTTGCTATAGTTGTAAGACGTGCAGCGTGCGCGTGTTTCTCTGTCTCTCTCTCTCTCTATCATAGAAAGCAAGCCAGTTATTTTCGTTTCGTCTTTCTATTTCGCTCGCATTAAACAGTGTGGTGTCGCGACGATTATTTTCGTTGAGTGTATACAGGTTTTTTGTACATAATAAATAATAAAATACTATTATAACTTAAAAAAATAAAATTTTATTACAATTCCTTCACTAATTAATCAAAAGGAACTTCATTCCATCCGGGTGTCCCTTGACACCTCTCAAGTTTTTTTATTAGAAAGGGGTTAATTACGTATTGCGAATGTAACTAAAGTCCCGTACACCGCACCAGCTCGCGATACACTGCTATTAGTTGGTCAACATGTCGGCAGTAGCTGACTCCATACGTGAGTAACTCTTTAATTCATTCTAACAATGCCTCTGTCTCACGTTAGTTTTGATCAAAAAATAGAAATTCTGTTCAAATTTTTATCTGGTAGATATTTGAGTGAAATCTCCAAGCTTAACCCTATACCTGAGAACGGTTTTTTTATTGAAATGAAATTAAAATTTTCCACCTTTTCACGAGTCAGATTCTATTAATAGTCTGTGATTACGAAAGGGTCCTCTTTTGTTCCTTCAATGCTGGTCCGGGAGAAAAAAAAAAACTTAGAAAGTACCAGCTGCGTCTCTTCCCGCGCAGATCGTAAAAGACGATCAAGGGAATAAGCGAGATTTGAATCATAGTAATAGGCAATGCGGCTAGCAACCCATCACTATTTTGATTCTTTTTTAACTTTAATGACCATCACGCTAAGGGTGGCCTTTGGATCTTACTGGCTTGGGCTCTGTCTGCCTCATCAGGGGTATAGAAATGTATCTGTAACTATCCTCTCTTGTAAAATGTCATTTGACTTTGACAAGCTTTTTTAATTACTTTAATCAAAATCTTAGTAAAAGTATTCTATTTTATTAGACAATTAATTTTAGATCCTTAAGTGTTATACGTTTTTAACGACAACTTAAATTGAGTAACTTAATTTAATAAAACACAGTGAAATCGTAAAAACTGGTTGAAAGAGTCTCGATTCTAAAACAATACTGGCTGTAAAATAAATTATAGTAAAACAAAAGCTAGATTACTATCTTAAAAAGTCACTCATCTAAATAAACGGAGCCCTTACATTATTTAAAATACCCCCGAGAAAGATTACCTGAGGAAAATATGCAAATTTTTTAAACAGTCTTTTATTATTTGGAAATAAACGTTGTCTTTCTAATCTCGCTTACAACTTTAATTAAATTGAACTTTTGTTTTAAGAGGATTTCTATTGAGTTTGTATTTTTTTTATGTCTCTTACTTTAAGTCACTTTTAGGTCCGTTTGAAGTAGTTTTTATTTAGTGAATTTCAAGTTTTATTTTTCTTTAATACATACATACATCTTTTACTAATTATATATTAATGTTTCAATAGAAAGTAACAGTTTTAAATTAAATTAAATAAAGTTTATTACAGATAAAAAGTTATACGTATGATTTCACAAAATATACATTTTTTCACATTCTTTATTCACTTCATTTTTTAAGTATGACGTAACTTCTAAAGGAATGGACCGAATCTAATATATTTTTTTAAATTATTGAAATAGTTCTTATTTGTTTGATGAAAATCGGGTGTCGTTCAAAAGGGGTGAACACTGTCAGAGTTATTTTTAAAATAGACCCATATTTATTTGAACAAAAATTTTAATAAACTTAAATGTCATTAATAAACTTCACTATGATTATACTAAATGTAACTATAAATAAAAAACTAAACTATAAATGACGTCAAATTATATTAAAACTTGAATGCTCCAATATACAAATTGAAAAGTTATATAAGCTTCACAATTAAATAAAAAAAATCTGTTTTCCTACATATTTACTGGTAGAGCATTACGTTGCATTAGCATTAAGTTCATCTTTTGTATCATTGCGCTCAATAAAAATTTCAATAAATAAATAAATAATTGTCTTCATTTCGCTATTGGTATTCCCATCCAATAAACGAAGCTTAAAAACGCATAAAAAATGAAATAAACAGAAATTATTTCAATAAAGTCCTCAGAAGCCTTCACAAAGCAGCGACAAAAAGCAATGACCCACTGAAATCTAGAATTTCAATCACAAGCACAGCCGACGTCATTGTTGAGAAAAATGGATTTTGCTAAAGAAAATGCAATTTTTATTTGAGAGAGCTCGGCCTATGGATTGGAATGAAACTGAGATTCTTTAAACAACGGTTTACTTAGTCAGGAAAATGCTTTATAGAAAGCGAAATAAATGGCAAGAACTGACAGTTTGTGGGAAAGGAAACTCGGAATGTGAACATTTACAATTCGAAACAAATAGAAACATTTTAATTTTTAGTAAAAGCCCGTTAGATCCCATTTTTGGGTCTGTGGTTTATAGACCCGGATGAAAACTTGCGAATAAAATAAAATCCTACTAATATTATAAATGGGAAAGTTAGTTTGTATATTTGTTTGTTTGTTACCTCTTAACGCTTAAACTGCTGAATCGATTTGGATGACATTTGGTATGGATTTAGTTTGAGACTCGAGGAAGGACATAAGGGTAGAGAATCTTTATCCCGAAATTCCCACGGGGAGCGAAGCCCGCGGTTACACCTAGTCGCTTATAAATATGTAGTGATAACTTATTTTACTTTAGCATTTTTTATTATTTTTAAAACTAAAAACCAACTTCACCACCAAAGTACTTAAACAACTGATTTTGATAAAATTTCTATGGGACTTGGTAAGTATGCCTTTTCAAACGAAAAAAAAAATTTCCAAATCGGTCTAGGCATCTTCGAATAATCAGTGAACAAACATAATAACAACAAAATGCGCAACCAATTGATAATCTCCTCCTTTAGAAATCAGTTAAAAAGACAGTTCCTTCACGTATCTTGCGACAAGAGTTGACAGGAGTTATGTAAAATAACGTTAAGAGTCCCCCGACCCTAGACTTCTCCATACAAACGTAGTCTACGTTTAATTTTGAAACCACATGTCAGATTCAGGTAAAAATTGGTAGTTGTAAAGAAATTGCAATTATCTAGGGTTATAACTGGTTTCCTATATTAAAATTATGAACTGGAAAGAAAATATAACGATTTAGAAGTTTCCCATACTAATGGTCAAAAATGATATAAAACACTATATTCTATTTCAAGTTCATATTTTTACCGTCGGAAACTAGTTATAAACCTAGATAATTGCAATATCTTTGAAATTACAAAATTTTGCTCAAATCGGACATGTCGTTTTGAAATAAAACGTAGACTACGTTTGTATGGAAAGTTGTATTTTGAACCCTTAATGAACTTTTTACTACGAGTATACGTAAGTACTGTTGTAAATCATCCGCGTAATATCCACTTAAAGTATTGGTGAGTGTCATTATAATAATCATCATCAGGTCCTTTTATTCTTTACTACTGGAGCATGATCTTCTCTGTACTACTAGAGCCATACTTGGCCAGAGCAGCCAGAGGATTTGGCCTACACTCTCCTCGCTGGCCAGACGTGTTGGAGAGGTCTACGACTACGACATCCACGAGAGGACTTGGAGTGGCTCATTCTACACTGCCTGAAACCACATGGCGATGAGTGAATGTGTTTATAAGCAACTATATGTGAAATGAAATATTTTCGTTCTTAAGTCGAATCTATAACATTAACTCAATGTCCAAAGGCTTTTCCAACAATTCTGGAAATGTTTTAACTCCTTTGTATTCAAGATACGGCGTTTAAGGCTGCGAATGTAGTTCTAAATAAAAGCCTCCGTGATTGGATGGACAAACTTTTGGAGATTTACTCCTACAATTTTCGTTTATTATTGTTGTGTCGTTTACCTCTTTCCGTTTGGACGGTTTTAGTATTACGTTTGTCTTGTTTGCCACAATCAATGTTTTTTTTTCTTGTTTATTATCGTGTGTGTTAATTTCAACAAACACTTTGTGTTAGCCATCAATCAATAAATTTATTTATTTGCATAAAATGTAGAGGTACGTAGAGATCTTGAGGTTATCATTCTTCCCTTTTACATTTTACCTTCTGGCGCTGGGATGATAATTTTGTTTTTGAAGTAACACTGGACGTCATTATAATTTGACTTACTATTTGAATAATATTAAGTACTTCATTATTATCATCATCATCATCCTCATCAGGTATTTTTGTCTCCACTGCAGGAGCACCGACCCTATTTGTACAACCAGAGCCATATTTGGCAACAGCAGCATTCACCTCGCTGGCCAGGCAGGTTGGAGAGGTCTCATTGATGTTTATACTTGCATTAACTTACTTCATCAGATATAAATAATTATATTTTATTATCTAAAAACTTATTACTACACGTGTTGTTAGCTTGCTTAGAGTTGTTATCTTTTAGACTTGTAACCTAAACCCACTTTGATATCATCATCTTCCAAGCGAATTCCTCAGCGGTAACGCTTCAGAGCCCGGGGTCCGCTACCTTACCCAGGTGGTTTGACGAGGTTACTGATTTTTACACAGAGCGACTGCCGTCTGACCTCCGCTACCCAAAGGGTAGACCAGAACCAAATCCTTGGATAAGTTTAAGCAAATGCTAGATGGCGTTTGGGACCCAAAGTTTAAGCGTGGCTTCCGTAACACGAAATAATCTTTCTTTTTTGGATAAACATGTGATTCAAGCCTGCAATATCCTAATCAGAGTTAAAACAAATTTTCACAAAGTATATTTTCTAGAGGGGTTTGAACCTACGACCACCGTATCACAAGGTGAACGCCTTGACCACTGGACCACGGAGGCAGTTAAGCCGTCCTTGACGGCGATACATATTTTTAAGCTATTGCATAGCTTCTATCGCGGGCCTTGAGCGCGGGGACCGAATCCAAAAATTCCGTAACGAAAACCTCACGCTCTCCCCACTCCGCCTACCATGTAGGTTGCCGCTTCGTCTCCGTCGTCCGTTTGCGACGTTGCCGTCCTTCCTTGTTTGCAATAGCTTTACCGCGGCAGTCCCCGAGTGCCACACGTCTTTTTTTATTTAAGTTTTTGCATTGCATTATTTCTTACAACATCTTGTTAATTGAATGGTTGAAAAGGTTTCAATAGTTTAATCCTATAAATTATGTATTATGATTGTATAAATTTCTACACCCATACCTACATGAATAAATAAATAAAGAAATGATGTCAAAGTAAAGTCAAACTTAAAAATAAGTCTTTATCACATATTTCTTCTGTTTCGAATTCCACAAAACAATAAAGAATTTAATAATTCTAGAAATAAAAATATCTGATCTAAGAAAAAATATCTTCAAATAAAATATTTTCTATCTCCCGTAATTTATTCCAAATCGTTCGCGGGACTCGCAGAATAAACATAAAGTTATTAAACAATAAAAACGGCAAACGAAATAAATGAAGTTTCCAGAGCAAACGCAATATTTTAATACCAGGTCGACTTACCTGAAATGTAATCACAAAAACAATTTCTGTTATAAGAAAGTGAACGTCATAAAAGTGTGTTCTTCACTGTGTTTCGGGTTTAGACCCACCAGGAGGGTGAGTCATAATCATAATAAAACGTCTGCTAGATCTATCTTGTAAAAATATTTTTTATTATTGTGTTTAGTTCTTGTCTTTGCAGAGGTAAAAAAAAAGTTTAATCAGTCTTCATTTATATTAGTCTACATAACTAATATTATATATAATTATTAAATAACCTTTTAAATTATAATCTGTAGAATAAAATGTAAAATCATTATCGACGATCGTTTGTTAAACGTTGTTGTATATTTGACTGAACTGAGACTGAAAAAGAAGAAGATGTAGATGATTAAAAAAAGTCAAAGAAGCCAAAGGGAAGCTACCTGTTTTAGCCGTATCATTTTTTAGGGAAAGCAAGGACAAACGCTTTTTCTCCGTGCTGCAGAATTAATGAGGTAATTTGTCTACGGCAAGGAGTCACAGTCCAAATTGAAAGGAATTCAATTTATTGGCACGAAGGAACCGTGTTTACTCATTTCATGGAATTAAACTGCGGAAACATACTATCACGTCCTTATCCCTAATGTAAATCTAAGCTGTTGGTCGACAGTACTTACCTCTAAATTTATATTAATGAAATTTAAAATTCGAATGCTTTTTCAGTAATTAGACCTAATAAAGGTACTTTTACAAGACCCACATTCATTATTATCACGCCCACAGATTTAGAAGGTATGGATATAGAGTATTGTAAAATGTGACCAGAAACGAAATATTTCTGTGTACCTTTTTATGGGTTGTATTTGTACCTACTACACAAACTATGGGTACATCAGTACGATACCATCTTTCCAGTATAAGATAACTTATAATTTAACACAGTTTACAATTTGGAAAATCAAATTTTCAAGTAACGATGTTCGAGCCAGGGTAACAATGGGTGACATGTTTTGTATGAAAACTTGTCTCATTGTCAAATTGATGCTATCTCTTTTGCTCTTATGAAGATGACACTTATCATATTATCTGTCGCACTCGGCTAGTGTGGTCTTTTTACGCAGTAAAAAAATTCTACTTCTATGATCACGCCTGCTTCCCACAGGGGTAGGCAGAGACTTACCTCTAAATTTACAAGTCTAATCCGAACTAATACTATAATTGCAAAAGTGAGTTTGTATATTTGTTTGCTTGTTTGTTACCTCTTCACGCTGTAACCACTGAACCTATTTAAATGAAATTTGGTATGGATATAGTTTATCCCAACTAATACTATAAATGCGGAAGTGAGTCTGTATAATTCTTTGCTCGTTTGTTACCTCTTCACGCTTTAACCACTTAACCTATTTAAATGAAATTTGGTTTGGATATAGTTTAATACTCATGGAAGGTCATAGGATAAGTTTTTATCTCAAAATTCCTATAGAGAGCGAAGCCCGCGGGCACAGCTAGTATTCTAAAATTGTCATTAAATATTAGGCCTACTATAAACTATAAAATTAAGCTTCAAATTTTACAACGCAATTTATTTTAAAAGCAATAAACAGACCAACAGCCTCACATCAAAGTAATGTAGGTATAAAATTCTGGGTGGCGGTTACAGACTGGAGCTCAATAGCTTAGTGGTAAGCGCACTTCATTAGTGATCATGCTTCAGTGAACATTAGCAAGTGCTTAATTATTAAGTGCCATTGTGGTTTGAAAGGCACTGGAAACTATCAGGTCTTGCTGTTATCTCTGTAAGCTGGCCGCAAACTGTATATTTTCTTTCAGAGGATTTGAAAGAAAGAAAGAAAAATACTTTATTTGGAGACAAATTCACAGGAATTACAAAACTAAAAAACTTAATAACTGGAACTTGTTATAAACTACAATGTACTGTCTTGTAGTAAAGACAGATACTATATACTTTTGCAAATAAATTAGCCTTTTTTGATAGTTGTGTGAAAGCGAAAACATGGCGTCATATTATCAATACTTATTTAGACTCTTGAAAATAGCAAATGACAAGAAGCAGATCTAGAACGAAAGGGTTAATAATAATACTGAAAAAAAGGAATGAACTTTATAGAAGATAACATTTCGTTTTCGTCAATAGTGGGACAGACAGCTAATTAAAAATATTGTTTCAAAACTAAAAACCGACTTCATCCCCAAATGACACAACCGATTTTGAAAAAATATATGGGACCACCAGACAAGTATGTCATTTAAAAAAAAATCCATATCGGTCCAGGCGTCTTCGAATTCGAGTGGGTTAATTAGCTTATTCCCATGCTGGTCTGGGAGAAATAAAAAAACTTAGAATGTACCAGCTGCTTCTCTTCCCATGCAGATCGTAAAAGCCGATCAAGGGAATGGGCAAAAATACAAATCATGTTAACAGGCGATGCGGCTAGCAACCCATCATTGTATTGATTGCTTTTCCATCTTCTCGCCCACCATGACGCTAAAAGTGGGTTTGCCTGCTTTTGGGTCTTGCGGCCCTGGGCTCTGCATAGAACCGCAAAACCCAAAATGCTCTGTCTGCCCCATTAGGGATAAAGACGTGATACTATGTATGTAATTAGCTTATTTTTTCCTTTATCTCACAGCTGGTCAAAGGCCTCATAACTTTCTTCTTGTTAATAAGCCAATTGTTGTTTATAATGGATATTAAAGTATTTATTTTTAGACCTTCTATTTACTAAATGAAGCTACAAGCTTCAACACCGCGCAATTTATATTAAAAGCAATAAAGAGGTTAACAACCACACATTAAGGTAATGTAGGTATAAAATGCTGGGCGGCCGGTCACAGAGTGGTCATTATTAATACCAACTTCTAATTTACGGTTACGATACGAATCGTAAACCGTATATGGGTTGTAACCAGCTAATTCTGCTAAGGAAATGGAGGAAATAAAGGAAATACAGATAAATAAATATACAGCCGTACTTATAATGTCTGTGTGGTACTCGTGAAATAAATAAATCATTAATTTTCTTTGAAATTAGGAATAGTATAAGATATTTCATTTGCCGTGTGGAATCCGGAAGAGTAGAATATGACCACTCCAAATCTTACTGTGTATGTTGTAGAAGGCGACTTAGGAAATACAAGCTAAACAAAGCTTATATACATCGATAAGGCCTTTTCAAACCGTCTGGCCAGCGTGGAAAGTGTAGGCCAAATCCTCTGGCTGCTCTAGCCAAGTAGTCTGGTAGTACAGAGAGGGTCGTGTTTATACCGTGAAGGCTATATAAAACCTGATGATGATGATGATGAAATATAGAGCAGTTTTATAACAGAGGTAGCTATTTCGCCCTGTGAACTCACGAACCCCATATCTCTGCAATTCCTAGACGGATTGATGGACATGCCTCATGTTTGATTTTAAAAATTCTATTGGCTACTTCAACATACCTACGAAATTTCATTAAAGTTTTATCAAAACTACTCGATTCAATCGACTACTTTCCAACAACTTAAATCAGATACCCTAACTTTAAAACCAACATAGCGTGGAGCATGAAGTCAAATAGCGCTCTTTAGTATAATTTTTTCTGCATTAATAAATTTAAAATCTCGTTGAAAATGGATACAAGTGACAATATTTTTACATACATACATACATACATACTATCACGTCTTTATCCCTAATGGGGCAGACAGAGCATTTTGGGTCTTGCGGTTCTATGCAGAGCCCAGGGCCGCAAGACCCAAAAGCCACTTTTAGCGTCATGGTGGGCGAGAAGATGGAAAAGCAATCAATACAGTGATGGGTTGCTAGCCGCATCGCCTGTTAACATGATTTGCATTTTTGCCCATTCCCTCGATCGGCTTTTACGATCTGCGTGGGAAGAGAAGCAGCTGGTACATTCTAAGTTTTTTTTATTTCTCCCAGACCAGCATGGAATTTTTTTGATGTTTTATTTTCATAAAGTACCGAATAATTTAGTTTTGACCCAGCAAAGTCCCTATTGCTAGAACAATCTGTAATTGTTGTATAACGCTACGTCATTCGACCGTAATATTATAAATGCGAAAGTGAGGTTGTTTATTTGTTTGTTTCCACTTCACACTTCAACCACTGAACCTATTTAGATGAAATTTGATATGGATATAGTTTGATACCCCGCGAAGCCTATACCATAGGTTTATTCCGAAATTTCCTCGGGAAGCGAAGCCCATGGACAGAGCTAGTTTTATATAAATTTTGTGGTGCGCAATGATAATGGTCGCAAACGTAAAAACAGCCGACTGATTATTGTAAATAGCAAAGAGTTATGTATCTAAATGTAAAGTAAATAAAATTATAATTATAATGCTGGACCATAGTTGTTTAAACTATACTTATCTAAAGGGAAAGCAAATAACAGAGATTATTGTTAGCTCGGGATATAAAATACGAAATAGCTAGAATGAGTTCTATTTATAATGAAGGTATTTAAAAAGGTTTTCTTCGAAACACAATTATTTTATACAATGACTTAAAATGGATAAAGTGCTCTCAATCGATTCAGCTCTAATTCAGTGAGGTTATATGGTTTTATCGCAAAGATCGCATTTTATCCCATGCTGTTGTGGGAGAAATAAAAAAAACTTAGAATGTACCAGCTGCTTCTCTTCCCACGCAGATCGTAAAAGCCGATCGAGGGAATGGGCAAAAATGCAAATCATGTTAACAGGCGATGCGGCTAGCAACCCCTCACTGTATTGATTGCTTTTCCATCTTCTCGCCCACCATGACGCTTAAAGTGGCTTTTGGGTCTTGCAGCCCTGGGCTCTGCATAGAACCGCAAGACCCAAAATGCTCTGTCTGCCCCATTAGGGATAAAGACGTGATAGTATGTATGTATGTATGTATCGCAAAGATGCCATGACCTCCCTCCAGCTCCATCATCAGATCAGCTCAATATCATCATAATATTGCATTGTCACGCGATATACGTATGCGTGCAAAATACCAGCTCAATCAGAAATTAGGAAGTGGGTAGAAATTTAATATTTTTCGATTTTGTGTGAACAAGACCATCTATACCCAATAATGCACCCAAAGGGTAAGAACCTATTGCTAGGACTCCGTTGTGTCTGTCTCAATGTCTGTCACCAGGCTGTATATTATGAACCGTGAAAGCTTCTTCTTCTTCTTATATTTAAGAGCTGGGCTCTTGTCGGTGGAGTGCTTTCCATGTCTCTCTTCCTTCCGCTAAGTTCTTAACCTCTATAAGGAACCTCTTGAAAGCTAGGAAGTTGAAATTTTTACAGACGATGTATTTCTGTTTCTGCTATAACAACAAATACTTAAAACAGAATAAAATAAATATTTAAGAAGAGCTCCCATACAACGAACGTGATTTTTCATAGATAATGGTACGGAACCCTTCGTGCGCGAGTCAGATTCGCACTTGGCTGGTTTTATATACTAGAGAGTGATCGTCCTCATGATATATCGGTTATATATTCGATTCTACGTGATATATCGACGGTACAGTTCAGCCAAATTGACGAATGTGTTTGTTTGAACGTTCTTCGGTATATCTATGATGTATTGCCCAGATAAAGGTGGACGCACATTATTAATGCCGTTTCTTTATCTCCCGTAGATCTACGCAACGGCATTCGAGAGGTTATCACTTATCAAAAGTAGTGTTTGGATCTTGCAGACCTGGGATCTGTCCGCTTAGTGATAGCGTATATATTTTTCTACCTAAAGGATGAGATGCAGGGACAAGTCGCCTACTTGTAAACAATGGAGTCAAACAGCCGAATAAAGAAGTAATTTAAAAACAAAAAGCTGAAGTTTTCGCCCAACTATGGGACCTAAATGGCTAAAAAAATAGAATTTGAGATTATACAGTCACAAATAGTTTATAATAATTCCATGTTTTTTTCAGATGTCAAAAGAGAACAAAGCGGTACCCCTTGGTACGTTTTTGTTTTATCTTCTTCTTTAAATTTCTTCTACATAAAATTAAGAAGTATATAATGGTGACTTTCTTTTGTAAATCCATGTTTCCATGTACACTCCCGTCTTTCGTGGTATCTGTCACAGTACACAGTAACTGTTTTTGCATTCGCTATTGCAAATTCATAGTGTGCGTTTACCTTTATGGTCACCTCAATCAGCCTACAGCAGAGGAGCCAAAATATAAAGGTTTTGGAGGCAAGCCAAAAAATATTTTGGGTGAACTCGCCGGATCAATTAGGGGATTGTGTGAGGGATGGAATTGAAAATTTACTTTTAGTTTAGGTATATTTGATTGTTTCTGTGCCATAAGCTTTTGCCTCTTGAGGTTGCGCAATTTTACGAGGGTTTTATCCATATTTTTTATTTTTTATTCGAACTCTAAGTAATAATTTAGTTTTGGTGGTATATTTCATTGTTTCCGTGTCATAAGCTTTTGCCTCTTGAGGTCGCACAATTGAACGAGCGTTGTATTGACCTAGCTTTTTACCATTTTTTTAAATTTTTTGTTCGAACTCTTAGTAATAATTCAGTTTTGGTGGTATTTTTGATTGTTTCTGTGCCGTAAGCTTTTACTGACATGTTTTTATCCATATTTTTTATTATTTTTTAAACTCTAATCAATATGAAAATGAAAATTTACTTTTAGTTTTGGTGATATATTTGATTGTTTCTGTGCCATAACCTTTTGCCTCTTGAGGTTGTATAATTTAATATGGGTTTTACCGACCTATCTTTTATCTATATTTTTATTTTTGTTTATTTTTTGTTCGAACTCTAATCAATTCAACTTAAATACATCTTTGTATTTGTAGGATATTTGTAATATTTCCTAATAAATGAACACGTTGTTATGATTTCACATCACCGTTGACATAAAATCTTACTTACAGCTAAGTTTTGTGCCGCTTCCTAGGCGCTAGTACAGGCATGTGCCGTATGGTTTGTGGTCTTTGAATAGCACCAATCTATTGATTCCGGATGATATCGTAAGATGCGATTAAAGGATCTCGTTCAAAGACTAAATTCTCAGACGGGTTAACGTCAGACGGTGCTCGTTTATGAAAAACAAATGCATTCCCAAAAAGAATTGACTTATCACATACTTACCTAATTTTTTGACTTATTTGCCGTGTGGTTTCAGGCAGACTAGAACAGGGCTACTCCAGGCCTCCTGTGGATGTCGTAGAAGGCGATTTAGAGGAAATATAAGTTAAACAAAGCTTACAAACATCAATGAAACCTTTCCAACCCGTATGGCCAGCGAGGAGAGTGTAGGCCAAGTCCTCTGGCTGCTTTCCGAGTATGGCCCTGGTAGCACAAAGAAGGTCGTGCTCCTGCAGTGGAGACAAAAAGACCTGATGATGTTAATGATTTTAATTTCATTATAGTGAACTAGTACCTATACCCCGTGGTTTGATTTGTTACGGGTATATGTCCCTTCCACGTGGTTTATCAAGCTAAAAACAGAACATCATCATCATTTCAGCCCTTCTTCCGCCTACTGCTGAGAAATATTCTCTCTTGTCTACGTCCCTGAGCTACTATAATAAATTTATGTTTTCATACATACTTTTTAGGTGGTTATGATGGTTCGGGCATGTAGAAAGGATGGATGAAAGGAGATTTACTTAAAGGGTCTACAAAGCAAATGGGAGTACAAGAGTGGGTCAGGGTCATCCTAGACGAACGTACCGCGACCAGATTGCAGTTTTCTTAAGAAAGGAGAGGTCAGAAGCTTAGTAGTAGTAGTAGTCAGAAGGATAGTCTTAATGAGTCAATTAATATCATGGCGCGTTGCGATTACACCTGTATCATGGGAGACCTAAATATCGATTTACAATGTCCAGAACTATCACAGAGTAAAAATTTGCTTTCTCTCTGTCATCATCATAACTTAACCCAACTTGTAAATGAACCAACTAGAATAACGGATACAACAGCAACATTAATAGATGTTGTTATGACCAATATACCAAATCGAAGTAAAGGTGTTAAAGTAATACATAACCGGAGCTTAAGTGATCATGGTATGGTTTTAGTGGATTTTAATATAAAAAAACCAAAAGCTGTTAAAAGAGTAAAATACAAGAGATTTTTATCTAGCATTGACCATGACTCATTTCATACGGATCTTTGTTCTATATCTTGGCAATCTATTTTGGAAATGGATGATGTTAATGAAATGGTTGAAGCTTTTAATGATAATTTAATAAAATTGTTTGATAAACATGCACCAAAAAGAAGAATAATCGTTAATGAAAACCCCAAGCCATGGATTACAGACACTGTAAAATTGATGATGAGCCTCCGTGATAAAGCCTTATTAAAATACCAAAAAGATAAAAGAGAGAGCTCAAAAAAATATTACCGTGATCTAAAAAACCTTGTGACTGCATCATGTAATCGTGAAAAAAAGCATACTTTAATCATTTTATTAACAAAAACTTAAAAAAACCGAAATCTCTTTGAAAAATTTAAAAAAATCAGTTAAGTTAAATAATTCAAAAAATAATTTAATTCCAGATAAATTGAACGACCCTGATAAATTAAATGACCATTTCTTGAACCTACCAACAACTGATCCAGACTTGGGAAATATTAACTCAGATAGTAAAAATAACTCAAAATTTAGTTCATTCAACTTAAAACTAACTAGTGACATGGAAGTTCATAAAATCTTAAGTAATATCAAAACGAAAGCTACCGGCTATGACAAACTAAACATAGATATGATTAAATTAACACTAGATGTTACTCTTCCCATAATAACAACTATTGTAAATAAATCTATAAAAACAAATAACTTTCCCGCTAGTTGGAAAAGAGCAGTGGTTAGGCCAATACCTAAAAATAATCATGTGGAAGAATTAAAAGATTTGAGACCAATATCGATTTTGCCAATATTGTCAAAAGTTATAGAAAAGATTGTACTAGATCAGCTAATTCAGCATGTAGAGCTCAACAATATAATACCAAAATATCAATCGGGATTCCGAAAAGGTCATGGGACGGAAACTGCTCTCTTGCATGTTACAGACGATATAACTAATGCTTCTGATCTTCGTTTGAGTACTATATTAATTCTTTTAGATTACTCCAGAGCCTTTGATTGTCTTCATCCAGAACTTCTTCTATCCAAATTAAAATATTATGGTTTTTCAAATAATACACTTGCTTGGTTTAAAACTTTTTTAATCAACAGAGAACAAATGGTAACGACAGATTATAGCGACGGTAGTAAAAGATCATCTTCAATAAAGACGCTTTCGCGGGGTGTGCCTCAGGGATCCCTATTAAGTCCAATTCTTTTTAGCATATTCACAGCAGACTTACCCAATTGTTTAAAGACATGCAATTACCATTTATATGCAGACGACACACAGATATATTACTCATTTGATGGAAAAAATACCAAGAAAGCAATTGAAAAAATTAATAGGGATCTCCATAGTATCTATGAATGGTCAAAAAGCAATTCTTTAGTCCTGAATCCGAATAAATCTCAAATGTTAATTCCAGGTACCAAACATCAAATTAAACGCGTTGTAGATTGTGAAGAGAAAATCAGTGTTAACAATGTCATATTGGACCGAGCTAAATCTGCGCGTAATTTAGGTTTAGTTCTAGACGAAGAACAGAAGTACACTGAACACATAAATGGTAAAATTAAAAATGCATATTTCAAACTGAAAGTTCTTTACAAAATAAGACCATTTTTAAAAGAAGAAATCCGTCTGTTGTTGGTTGACCTGCTGGTGCTTTCTCCGTTTAACTATTGTAGTTCTGCCTACGGACCCAGATTAAATAAAAATATTGAAAATTCCATTCAGAGGGTTCAGAATTCATGCATAAGATATTGTTATAATGTACCTAGAAGAGAACACATTACTCCATACTTAAATAAAAAAGGCATTTTGAATATGGCAGCTCGACGGGAACTTTTATATGCATGTTTTGTTCAAAGAATAATTTGGAACAAGAAACCAGAGTACCTGTTTGAAAAACTAAACTGGGTTACCAATTTCAATAACTTAAGTTTAAGATCTACTACACAAAATTTGTTAAGGATCCCTTCTCACAAATCCACCAGATACAAGACATGTTTTAAATTCAATGCAGCAAAAATTTGGAATGACTTGCCCCCTCCACTTAGAAACAAAATCAGTGTTCAATGTTTCAAGGTTAAATATAAAACTGCTTTGCTAAAAAGACAACTTGCTGCAGAGAATTTGAAACGTGCTTTCTGGAAGGAGTTAAGATTAAAAGATTTCTTTTAAACATCCATATAAAATTACCCTTTCAATGATATACACACACATACACACACACATACATACATACACATACACACACATACATACCAAAACATATATAAATTAAATGTATTGCCTATTTAAAGACTATTCATACCATAGCTTAAAAAAAAAATTGTTGGCACTTGTTTTTAGAAACAAATTTATATTAATAAGTTGTTTGTAACGTAGATATAATCTTTAGCCTCATATTACAACATAGCCTTCCGCACAAGATCTCAGGGAGATGAGGGGTGCCTGTAAAACAGCGTTACCTCGAGCCTCGGTTCGAGGTAACACAAGCTGAGGTACTCCTTTGCCCTAAATTAGGATAAGTGAGTAGTACAGAAAATTAGAATAAGGTTTTTAATTAAGTTTGCTCTGTATGTCCTTTTTTTTGGCAATAAATGATTTTTTATTTATTTTTATTTATTTTTAGAAGCACCCGTAACCAGCGGGCTTGCATGAAGAGAGAGATGAGTGTAGATAAAGCGAAAGATGTCTGTCAGGATCGTAGCAAGTGGAGGTCCATGGATAGTCTGCCTACCCCTGAGGAAAACAAGCGAGATAATATGTATGTACATCCTTCATATCACTTAATAATAATAACAAAAGAGGAAAAAAGAGAAAAATACTAAAGAATGCTTAAAAATACATTCACGGCCTAGAAAAACATTTTTCTATTACGAAGTTTTTATCGTTAGGAAATATCCGATACGACATGGAAGCAAGCCTCTCAATCCAATAACAATAAAAAAGGTAATAAAACCTTTATTATTTATTGCCCTTAGAGTTCCCACATTTCACTTGTGGGGGTTTTGATGGCACTGCGGCCAAGGAAAGTTACCATTGATTTATATACTGATTGCTACCCAGAGGGTAACTATTTGAAATGGTTATTTTTCCCTTTGTTTTTAAGAATTTTGTATAAAATCTATAGCTTTTCGGGCAATGTGCAGCTGCAAATAGCCCGTTGAAATTTACTGAAATCCATGTCCAATTAAAAAAACGTAAAAATTGCATTCGGTTTATAGAACAGTAATAAATTTTTTTGCTCTTTTTAACGTCTCAACGTGGTGAGTGTAAGGAACGTTCATATAAACGTTTATTTTGTAGCATTCACGACGAAAACTAAAACCAAAATTTACTTTAACAAATTTTGCGAAGTCAAAAATTGTGAATTACAATACAGTTTGATGATCTCCATGACGCAATGGTTAACCCGCTAGCACGCCACTGCGCAAGTCCTAGGTTCTATATCTACCCAGGGTAAGTTGAAAAATGCTCTTTCTCAAATTGTTTTGGGTCTTGACCTACATATGTACCTATATATCGTTGAGTTACCCATAACACAAATTTAAAACTTACTTTGAAGATACTGCTAAATAAAAGTATTCAATTGATTTGGCCAGCTTTTTCACACATTGCAATCTAGAATGACTGAACTTATAATATAGCTCACTATATTCTTTATTTATAACTGTTTTTTATTACTGAGAGATCATCTACATACATTACAAATAAAAAATAGCGTCTTACAGCCGTTATCCCATGGGAACTCATAACTTTTCCCAGATTAAATGTATCGTATGTATTATTCTGAGGAAAAGAGTCCCAATGCAAATCCATAGAGCGAACAAGGGTACGAGGAAGGGCAAAAATTATGGCCATTCCCTTATTTTTATCCCACTACATATGGAGGACATGTTTCTTGCACATTCTTAGGATTGGTTATGTCGGTTTTCAGGTCAACACTTAGCAATGGCTCTGTAAGTTGTTGCCGCGAGTCTGTTTTTGTCCAGGACCCCTCATACGTCACATAAGGACCCCTTGAAGTTTACAGGTTGAAAAAGTTGTTTAGTCAAAAATTTACAAAAGGAATAAAAATAATAAAGTTTATTTATTTAAAGCGTATATAACAGCTTATAGGCACTTTGTTGCGCAACCTAATACTTATTATATACTGTTTTATTTCTCAAACATTTTTGTGTGAGTAAAGCCGAAAATATAAGTAAAACAACACTATCAAAGTATCTAGTTAGATATCATAATAGTAATATTTTTATAGTTATTGATAAAATTTCTGAATATTTTTTTGAGGTTTTAACTCCTATTTTCCCACCATTGAAAAAAGCAAAAAACTAAATCAAAAACATATTCTATACAATTGCAAAACAAAATTTTACAAGAATCAGTTGAGAAATGTGACCTGCAGCCAAGAACAGACCGGCAGACTGATGGATGGACAAAAGCATTTTTTGGCCAATCTCGAAACTGAGACGCTTTGAAAGCACGCGCTTCGCTTGATCGGTTAATAATTTTGTCATCAAAATCAAAATGATAATGAGTCCTTATTTTCTGAAGTCGGTTTTTTTAATAAAATAGTTTTTTTTTTTGCAAATTACTTAGCAAGTTTTTCCATACCATGGGCTGAGCATGAGTATGCCTTAACATTTCTAAAACACTCAGTCTAATGTCTATACAGTTAAAATTGTATGCTTGTAATAAAAATGATATCGTTTTAAAAACTTAAACGCGACTACGGGAAGATTCTTGCTGAAAAATACGTTTATGCAGTGGATGCAAGTGCAGCAGGAAGAAACAGCTATAGTAATGTATATATTTTTAAAATGTACTAATTGATTCTTTTCATTTGATATCAAACATATGATTTGATTATTATTTTTTTAAGTTACTAGTTAGTAACTTAACGCAATAAAGGCCAAAAAGTATTTCGGCCTTTAGAGGGCGTCATATTGAATTTATTGTGACTTCATATAGCCTTTTACCAGCGCACAGCCCAGACTCTTCTAACGGTACCTCATTTGTTAAGGTACCATGAATATCATAGAAGATACGGAGGAACAGATAAAAATACATACTTACATACAAACAATGCAATGCCCTGACAGGGCTCATTTGTGCGCTAATACATCATTATTTAAGACCTTATTGTACACCAAATGAAGCAATAAAGAATGATTATGATTACATACACACACACCCCCACACACACATATACATTGAGGCGAAACACAACCCTCCTTTTGGCTTCATCGTCTGGTTATAACGTCCAAAAAAAAACAACCGCAACCACAACGTAAAAGTAAACAGATGTCGTAAAAATAAACATGCTTTCGTAAATAATGTTTCCTCATTCCTGTTGCGAGTGTGTGGGTGCAGGCTTATTTTAATAAGGCTGGCTGTGGCGCTCTGATTATTTTATTTATTTAATGAGATGTGTCACGTGCTTTCTTGTTTACTGGAAGTCAAAATAAATTAAGGCGAACACCAAGTAGAAGTGGCGCCATTATTAGAAAAACAGATTCTATATAATAAAACAGTAAAAAAGTGGCTGCACATTAAATATATTTCCAAAAAAAATATTGGGGGCGGTGGAAACATAGTAATAGAGTAAGAATTGAAAAAAAAATGTCTGTTATATGTCGTATATTTGTACACGCCAATCTCCGGAAATACTATGTAGACGGATTCGAATAAAACTTTTTTGTTATCTAGCTGTTAAGCCTGGGAAACATAAAGGGTATAAATGATTTCGGAAAATGAAACACCGGATGCAGAACTATAATGGTTGAGCTAAACTTTAAGAAATATATAAATGACGCTTTCATAAAAGTTATTCAGCCTGATGATCATTTTTTGGGGGCATAAAGTCCACGCGAACAAAGTCGCGGGCTTCGGCAAGTCGTAAATATGATGATGGTAGTTGCCACCCAGGGATTCTTTGCACTTCAGACTCTAGTGCCATCCCTGCACCGATCATCGCCTGGATAGCCACAGTGGCACACGATCGAGATATTTGGAAGAAGACGGGGAGACCGTTGCCCAGCGTGGGACAGTATAGGTTACCTCCTGACCTCGGAGACCATCAAATTGAGTAGCCAGTAAATATAATAAATATTTTTAGAAGACGAAAATTTAAGCCTTTCAGATTATTTTTTAAAAGTAGTATATTATTTAGTTTTGACTATTTTAATAATTGCAAAGAGGCAGACAAAGAACCAAATTGCGAGATGACTTGAAAGAAGATGAAAGTAGCGACGAACAGGGACAGTTACAAAAGAAAAATAAGGGGCCTTTGGCCAGTAACGCTACATGACACCGATATAGTAAAAAAAAAGAATTTGGCTAACTTTAAGCGTATCAAAATTCCAATCTTTGCAAGTATTATTCATAGTTCGTCTACCTTTAAAACGCATTGCAAAATTTTTATATCACCTTGTTTATACAATTACAAATAATACAAACTATCTGACCGTGCTAACTTTGTTCCTGTTCTAACATGTATTAGAAACCTTTCCTGAACCTTCACAAATATTTAACATCAAAATCTACCTAAGTCCAGCCGGTCCTAAGTCAAAACTAACAAACAGTTCATTGTTTGAGGACACTGGACCCTTCCTAAAATATCAAAACAACTGTCAAGAAATGTAACGTAAATCAGACTTCTATTTCCCTCGTCTACCTTCCCGGATATCCGCTCTATTGACGGGCGTACACCAAAGCTTTTTAACTGTAAATAAAGATTGACAAATGACGTGAACCAAAGAAGAGATTTATTGGAGAGAGTGCGGTCGTAAAATGGTTTTCGCGTCAAACCAAACCACACCACTTGAGGAAATGGAGTTGTCACGTGTCTATTACATGTCAATAAGATTTTTGACAATATATAAGTGAACTGCAATATTTTTCTTGCTATTAGTTGATTAAAAAAAAATCACTTTAAAAAATCTTAATACACATAGAATAGCTATGTGTATTTCGATTTTTTTAAGTATTTTTTTTATTTATAATTATACTAGCTGTGCTCGAGATTTTTTCGGGATAAAAACTATCCTATGTCCTTCCCTGGGTATCAAACTATATCCATGTCAAATTCCATCTAAATAGGTTCAGCGGTTGAAGCGTGATTAGTGGTAACAAACAAACAAATATACAAACCCACTCTCGCATTTATAATATTAGTAGGAAGTAGGATCGGATAGGATATTAGGATAGTAGGATTGTTTTTTGTTTTTGTACTTTGTGGCAAAGGCAAAGGCATCTGACATAGCTTGACGGCTATGATTATGTACTCTGTGACCATTGCCATAGAGGTACGCATGGCCATCGTCTTTGTGGCTTAGTGCTCATCATGTCACGCTGTCACACCGGAGGTCCCGGGTTCGATCCTTGGTCAAGTTGAAAAATGATCTTTTTTAGATGGACATGGGTCTTGGATGTTTATCTATATATGCATTTGTAATAAAATATAGTATCGTTACGTTAGTATTCCATTCCATAATACAAGTCTCGCTCACATTTACTTTGGGGCTAGCTCAATCTGTGTGGTTTATCCTTATACAACGTGGAAGGAACATAACCGAACCACAGGCTATACTACTAGGTCACTACAATATAATGTTTTTTTTAACTTATTTTATTATCATTATACTAAATTGATCCAGTATAGCCCATGGTTCGATTTGTTACGGATAAGTCCCTTTCACGTTGTATATACATACATACATACTATCACGTCTTTATCCCTAATGGGGCAGACAGAGCATTTTGGGTCTTGCGGTTCTATGCAGAGCCTAGGGCCGCACGTTGTATATTTATTGATATAAGTGGTGAAACATGAATATTTTCATTTTGAAAGGATTCCGCTAAATTATCATAACTTGAAACACAAATAGCTGAAGCAGTGTTCGCTAATGGAGTCATAATGCTTCGCTAATCTGATTATACTTGTCGTGGGCTGCGGACTGAAGACTGAGAGACGTAGCTACAAATGCTCGGTTTTACTATTTACGAGTACTTTGAATGAAGCAAATATAATTAATGTCGATAATACTTACCTATCTAAGTAAATACGATAAAAGTTTTAGTGTTTTTAACGGATATAATAGAAGACATCCTCCTAAAAGAGACTTTTGAGTCTTGCGGCCTTGCGACCCTGAGCTGTGTCTAATGTGTGATAAAGACGTGATATTATACACACAAACATACATAATTGTGTATGTATATCATCTTTATCCGTAATGTGGCAGACAGAGCAATTTGAATCTTGCGGAAACACATACATACATACATACATGTGTATGTGTGGTACAGCTAATATAAAAACTTTCCCACATAAATCAAACACGGAACTACTATTGCTGGGCCGCGTTGACAGAGCTTCAGGCAAAAACAAGTTTATTTTTAAAATAGAAAACAACTAGGTGCCTTTTGCAACATTTTACGAGTTCATTTTTTTGCTAAATATAGATGTCCATTCTTACTTCCTTTCCCCAAAAATGGAACACGACATAGGCTAAAAATAAATAAATAAATCCAACATAAGTACATGTTATAATTTTACTAAATTAAAATATTTAGTTTTACTAACTTATTGTAGTCGGATAAGGCCGACTAATTTTGATAGTTATATTGTAAGTTTTTTTTATTAAAAACTATTTTATTAAAATAATGCGACATATATTCGTTATGAATATCCTCACATGTTCACTGACTTAATATAGTCGGTAAGACCGACCAGATATGTTAGGAGTGTAACCTAACCTATCGGTTTTTCTGCACTTTCTCCATTTGCCCTTATGTTAATGGTATGTCGTATGGATTGCTCATATGGGTTAAAGCGACTAACATTAAAAAATATTTTTGTGCTAAAGACAGCAATTCGGATGATTTACGGACTAAAACCACGCGATTCTTTAACAGAGTTAATTTAACCCATAAATATTCTTACTTATTTATGACAATCTCCTTTTTGATAAATCTAGGTTGAATAGTTTCAAGAAAAATAGTGATGTTCACAATTATATCACTCGTAAAAAAATAAGCTTCATTCGCCGAAATTTCGAGTTGCTTTATCTAGAAAATTACTCTTTGGTCTAGGTATAACATTATTTAACAAACTTCCTGAAACGGTCGTAAACCTGCCTATGGCAAAATTTAAAATACATGTCAAAAAAGTTTTATTGAATAATGCGTACTACACTACTAATGATTATTTAAAATATAAAAACGGGTGGATACTTTAAATAAATTTTCCATTACACTCCACACATGAAACATAATAAGTTAGCTGCATTTTCTGTAATCATAATTAGCTTACTGTAAAATATGTTAATACTCTGTAATCAACAGTCGACCAACATATAACTAATATTTCCTTTTGACTTAGTATTTTATATTACGTAATTTATATTTGTTAACTCATTCGCAAGCATTAAATGTTATAATTTTTCAACATTGTATTACTTAGGTATACTTACTATAAGTATTTATTACAAAAAAAAGACATAATAATAATGCGACAAAGCCCTTAAGGCGAGTAGGCGACCAATATTGTGAAAATGAGTTTCTTCTCAGCAGTAGTCGTTGCAATCTTTGAATCTTCGTCAAAATTTATTTAAACCTGTTTTTTTATTTATGTCTGTTTTTATTTCATTTTTCTCGAATATCTTATTCCTCAAGAAAAAACGAAACCTAAAAATAAAACGTAATCTGAATTGTTATTTTAATTTTGTATGATAAGTACTTTTTTTGTATTTCTATTAAAAACAATATTACCAAAATTCTTCCTCACTTCTCCGCCTCTTCAGTATTACCTTAATCTACCTGCTTAATGTGATTATGTGTTCGCACAGGGTTTTATCGGTCTGTTTTTCAAGACAAAACAAACAGTGGTACTTAATTTGATTAATATTTGAATTGTACAGCAAAATTCTGAGTTATTGTAAGACCCTTTCTCCGTTTCGGTGAAATACGGTCTCGGCAAATATTTCGCGATAATTCAATTTTGTGATTTGAAACATCTATTATATTTATTTTACTGTAATGTTATGTTGAAATAATAGGGTAGCATAATGGACTAACGTTTTCCTTTCTGATATAAGTACTAGAAATCTAATTAAACGGTTTACTTACTTGTAGTCACGTATACGTGAGTAAACCCGTTCACTAAGTATAATAATGAAACAACTTAACTATAGCACTATCATAAAAAATGTATTCAACTTATTTACTTTATGAGACATTCTACTAGAACAGGGATCCCCAAACTATTTTGGAGAAGTGACCCCGTTTCCAAAATGAACGGTTACCTCAGACCCCCATGGCCAAATTACATACTTTTAAGATAAACCCCCTTATTAATAATGGTCCGCTAGCTTAAAACAGCTGCTACAGAGTGTTATTTTTCATTCTGACTTAGGTCAAAAGAAGAAGACAGAGTGAGAAGACGTACGCTCGAACTCATTATCTTGCACAAACTTGTCCACACAGAGTTGCCGAGTTTTTCATCTTGTACGAACTTGAGACTTTACATTACTACAACAAAGCTATTTCCTACAAAAATATTAATTATTCTTAGTACACGTAACACAACATAAACAATACAGTACCACCTATCTTGAAAGTTTTAAATAAGAACTTGTGTTAATTAATAGGGGTCGATGTTTAGACCTCGTCGACCCCCAAAATCAGTTTTCGTTTATGTCAACCCCTAGGAAGCCGATATCGACCCTTGGGGACCACTTTGGGAGTCCCTGTTCTAGAATGTTCTACTGTACCTATACTTATCATTATCATCTTCCTCGCCTTATCCCTGTACCTATACTAAGCTACTATAATTAAGCTAAGCCTGGCCCTAGTAAGATTAAGTGCTTTATTATCTAAGTAACAATAAAAGAGCGGGTCTGCATCATCTGTTTTTGCGAATATAACTACTAGGTTTACGACATACTAAAACTTTCCAACTTTATTAAGGGCCTAGTTGAATTTACTAGTTTCATTCATGTATGATATACATTTATATCTATTTATTTTATTTTGACCATGAGTTGTAACTTGTTTTCTTTGTAACGTGTAGACAGACGATAAAGAAATTATTTTTATCTTTTAATAATTATCTTTATTATAGTGTTTATTTATGTACAACGACTATTTATCATGCTCATTAAATATATAGCGATAAATCACAATGATTGAGCTAGGCCCACACTAAGTTGAAACTTTTATTATGGGTTACTACGTCCTACCGTCCTACCGTCCTACCGTCCTGCCGTCCTACCGTCCTGCCGTCCTGCCGTCCTGCCGTCCTGCCGTCCTGCCGTCCTGCCGTCCTGCCGTCCTGCCGTCCTGCCGTCCTGCCGTCCTGCCGTCCTGCCGTCCTGCCGTCCTGCCGTCCTGCCGTCCTGCCGTCCTGCCGTCCTGCCGTCCTGCCGTCCTGCCGTCCTGCCGTCCTGCCGTCCTGCCGTCCTGCCGTCCTGCCGTCCTGCCGTCCTGCTGTCCTGCCGTCCTGCCGTCCTGCCGTCCTGCCGTCCTGCCGTCCTACCGTCCTGCCGTCCTACCGTCCTACCGTCCTACCGTCCTTCCGTCCTACCGTCCTACCGTCCTACCGTCCTACCATCCTACCATCCTACTATCCTACTATCATACCCTACTAATATCATAAATGCGAAAGTGAGTTTGTATATTTGTTTGTTTGTTTGTTTGTTACCCCTTCACGCTTAAACTACTGAACCGATTTGGATGAAATTTGGTATGGATATAGTTTGAGACTCGGGGAAGGACATAGGATACTCTTTATCCCGAAATTCTCACGGGGAGCGAAGCCTGCGGGTACAGCTTGTTGATAATAAATACGTAAATAAACACCTAATTTCGAATCCAGAACCTCCAGAGTGGCGAACTGGCGTGTAAACCATTACGCCATGAAGGTCATCATAGTCTGAGCCATTTTTGATAAAAACGTAATAATATATGTATATACTGTAATTAATTTTATTTTTTTCGATTTTATTCACCTATTGAATATTATATATTATATTATATTTCTTCTATTTTTCAGCTGTGCACGTGGACTCCGCTCCTCGTGAGAATTTCGGGCCAAAAACAATCCTATGTTTTTGGCCCGAAATTAAATAAATTTCATCTAAATCGGTCCAGTCGTTCTTGAGTTGTAGTGTAACTATCACGGCTTTGTTTTATATATTACAGTTTATCTACAAGCATACATACAACCAAATGATTAGTCAAAGTAAATATCGAGAACTTTGTTTGCTTCGCTTAAAAAATAGATTGAGATAAAAAATAAATTGAAGTACCTGGGATTAAATCCAGATTATAAAAAGCGGGATTTAAACGCTAGAATTTCTTGTGAACATTACTCAAAGAGAATGGAAATTTCAAAGGAAATCTTCTAATTGGGTGTTACATTTTAAAACCATCTATTACCTTGAAGCTATCTGTTATTCTGGAGGGGGAGATCTGGGGTGTTTTTACAATGGAGGTTCTCAGTTTATTCCCTAGGGTAGGTAGGGATTTCATAAAGTAGAAGAATAATGGCATTTAATATAAGACCCAATCTGGATAAGTGATTATATATTCTTTCCTTAGAATTACTTTATTAGTCATTCATTAGTGACAAGGCCGCTTTTGTACCAGGTTTAAATTAAATATTATTGTTTTTTTAATTAAATATACATAGACCCAGAACCTCGGGTGTGACAGTCTAGCATTACTTATTACTGTTATATGTACTTATTCAGGGTATACATACATAATATCAAGACTGTTTCCCAAAGGGGTAGGCAGAGACTATGGACCTCCACTTGCTACGATCCTGACAAACCTCTTTTGCTTCATCTAAACTCATCAATCTCTTCATACATGCCCTTCGGTTACGGGTACTTTTTTTTTTGTAGAACGTCTGCAATAGCGTGATATTATTTATGTATATATTCAGGGTATACAATATAGAATATAGTTAATATCAATAGATAATGGAGAACAAAAGCTGTAGACAGACTTAAATGGCAAAATAGAAAAAGAGACTCCCACTATCACGTCTTTAATCCTTATGGGGCAGACAGAGCAATTTGTATCGGAAATACAAATCCCCTTTTGCAGTTCTTAGTTATGTTTGATCTTAAAAATTGTTTTAGCCGTTTAAAAGTTATAGGGGGTAAACGTTAAGTAAGGGTTTTCCCTAGATAATAATAGATGGCGCTACGTATACGTATCATTTCGTACCGGTAGTTGCTCTACTCATCACTAGATGGCGTTCTGCAGTCCGGGGTATTGTAATTTACCTAGCAAATAAACTTGTATACTTGAACAAGAATATTTATGTCCAGTTCCTGTATACATACATAGTACCTGGGTGACCGAGCTTTGCTCGGTCGGTTACATCTCAAACATTAACTATTTTTTTTAAACTTGTCTAAAAACAGTACAAAATAAAAAATTATATATAAACTTGAACATAAAAAAAAAACAAAAGTAAGTCACCGAGTGGGATTCGAACCCGTAACACTCTTTCTAGCAGTCAGCATCCTTAACTACTGAGCTAAGCCGATGGCGGCCGGCGCGCCGAAATTAGCGACCATATTCTGCGTGGAAAGAAAAACGAATGAAAACTCGAAAACACGCGTTTCCCCAAACATAAGACTAATCTAGATCGATTGTTTATCCCCAAAAAATATACCAATTTTCAGCGAAATTGTTAGAGCCGTTTTCGAGATCACAGAAATTTATAAATATATAAATAAATAAATATATGTACAAGAATTGCTCGTTTAAAGGTATAAGATTCTACTTTAGTAGGACCTACCCCGGGTATCAGGAGTCTCCTTGAAGAGTCTCTAAGACTGATCTTCACCACCCGTGACAAGAAGGCGGGCAGCTTTTTCGCACAACGTATTAGTGTTGCCATCCAACGTGGAAATGTGGCCATCGTTCTTGGCACTGACTATATGGACACGATTTTTAATACCGCATTTACACTTGCGTGTTCGCTATTCGCCTCGTCATTCGACGAAACATTCGTGTACGAATGCCAACGCAAACTACTGCTTTTACCGCATTTACACATTCGTATTCGCTATTTGCCTTATCATTCGACGAAACATTCCACGAAACATTCGTGAACTGCACTGTCTACATATGCGTGTTCGTTATTCGCCTCGTCATTCGCCTCGCGATTCGCGCGAATGTGTAAATGCGGTATAAGAGTAGGTAGGTAACAAATTAAATTTCTTGAAACAAAATATTTTAACGTTAAAAGGTGAGGGGAGTACTTTTCCTAGAATTTTCCCATTTCCAACTTGAACACTGTTAAGAAAAAGGCAGTGAACGAAATAAATTGGAAAAGATAAAAAGTGAAAGTTCTTCAAACAAATTATCAACAAGATATTTTGTTAGGAAGTTTAAAAAACTCCGAAGTTATAAAGGGAGTAATTAAGGATCTCATTATTATTAATCAAACGTTGGATTTTTGGGAATTTATCGGAATTTGGGATAAAGAGGAGAGAATGGAATGCTGAAGGAACGACATTAGTCCCTCGTTTAGGAGCCCAAGGGCTTTTTTTAATAAAAGAATGTAAAAAATACGGAAACAAGAAATAATTGAATACCAGCAACATAATGAGATGTTGTTTTTGGTAATAAACAATGATTTTAATAAAAAATATTAAACTCAAGAAAATCAATTTACTATCAATTTTTTAAAATGGAATCTTACTTAATTTTTTTGATCCATGCTAATTATTAATTGAAGTCTCCTGGAAGTAAACCCTTAAATTACTAGGACGATTTTACTGCGGTTTTCACTAACATGCAGAGAATTTCTCCGGAAAGTTTAATGCACGGCCGCTGGTAAGTATAATTAATACACAAAATAATGTTATATGATATTATTTCAACAAGAAATTGTGTTTGCAATAACTTCGAAATTCATGTTCAACATTCCTCAATATAAGGTCTCACAAAATACTCTGAAACTATTTTATGGGTAAATTAAGTGCATGATACTGAATACATTCCCCAAGGAACATATATCGAAGTATAAAAAGTAATTGTTGGCCTCTCATACAAATTAGCCGATCAGCCAATCCAAAACTGCCTCCGTGGTGTAGAAGTTAGAGCTTTCGGCTCATATCCGGAAGTCGCGGGTTCGATTCCCGGCGGGGGCAACGACTTTGTTTTGTTGTCCTAGTTTGTTTCGGACATTGCAGGCTGATCACCTGATTTCTGATAAGTAAAACGATCCGTGCTTCGGAGGGCACGTTAAGCCGTCGGTCCCGGTCACTGTCTTTGACATTGGTCGTTACCTAAAACCATGACAGAGGCCTTTAAGGCGGTTTAAACTCTTACTTTTTAATCACTAACACACACGATAAGAAAAAGAAGTCAATTCGAGTTTGTATGGCAAAAAATATTTTTCGTATTTCGCCATATGTTCCTTAGAAAAATTGTTTACTACAATGAATTGAGTTCACCCTTAAAAATAGTTTTAACATAATTTGTTGGACCTTATATACTCGTAGCAGTGAACTAGAAAAATGCAGCAATATTTTTGTATTCATATTTTGTATCCACTCGTCGTTTCCATGAATTACAAATTGATTTACAAAATTGTTTGCATTCGTAACGTATTTCATAACACAAATAGTTTTTATTTAATTCTTCTTTGTGGAATTCACTGTATGGAAATGTCATTACTGTGTTGTCCACATACAAACTTACTATCACGTCGTACTGGGTAGATGGACTCCTGGGCTTAGAGAAAGCCACGTTTAGCGTTGACGGTGAAGGTCGTAAAAAGATGAATCAAAATAGTGAAGGATAGCTGGCATCGTCAATCGACAGGATTCTTCAGATTCTCATCATTTTTTAAAGTCAAAGTCAAAGTCAAAATTTTTTATTCAATGTAGGATAAATTTATCTCTTATTGAAGGTCATTTTTTTAAATATTATTTTAGTGCAATAGCTAAAAACTACTAGCGTTTTGGAACGACCACTGCTGGGAAGATTACGCCGAAAGAAACCCAGTTCAGTATTGGTCCCTACCCAGCCTGATGGGCTATGTTACAATTACAATACAGATTTACACTTAAGCTATACATTTAAAAAAATTTTTACAGTTTTAAATAAATTTATTACTACACATAATGTCAACTTATAAATACAATAAACATTTAAATTATACAATTACAATTTGCAGACAACTATTTCCAAGAATTTTTCTCAAATGATGATAAGTAGTCATTTACATGATAATACGCATTTTGTAATAAATGATTTTTAACGGCTGTCTTAAACTGAGATAATGGTAATGCTACTATATCATCTGGAATTTTATTATAGAGGCGCAAGCCGAGACCCACAAAAGGTTTTTTTTTTTCTCTAACCGCAAAGCTGTGATGGCTATTTTTTTTTTATTTCTCGTGTTAATACTATGAATATCACAATTTATGATCAGATTAAACGGTCTACGCTGTTGAAGGAGAAGCATATCGTATGGTACTATTAACACAAGTGTTTATAGCTAACACTGGTGTTAGATTTTTAGACAGCCCAAAGACATCTGACCTAGCGCAATCACTGTAATCTAATGACAAGAGTCGAGGGAAAGAAGTAAGTATTTGCTACTTTGCATCAACTTAAATCAGCAAACATTTTCAATGGGATTTGTTAGAAATAAAGGCTAAAAACGTCATCGTTTCTTGGAGTCAAATAGCTCTCTTAATATAAGTTTTACTGCAATAATACATCTAAAATCTCGTTGAAAATGGATATGATCCATGAAGAGTGACATAATTTTGTGATGTTTTATTTTTTTGAAGAGTACCATTTAATTTTAAACACTAGTCCCATGGTAACTAGTCCTAGCCAGTAGTGAACTAGTGTACAAGCAAATATAGAGGTAATATGCAATGCCATAGAAACTACTGGAGGCACACACGACTAGCAAAAAAGTGACAAAGAAAGTGTTGAATATGCTTCAAAAATATTTATTGCATTCCATGTGTCATATTTAATTAATTTGAGTACTACTTTATTTAAATAATAGAAATAAAAGATTTTAATGTTTTAGTTATTACCATCAAGTGAGATCTAGTAATAAGGAAGACAAATAATTATGTTTATGTGATGGGTAGGCATGGCAAGATTTTGAGACTTCTGGAGAAGATTTCTTCACCAAAAGTAAGTTGTAGTGTTCGATAAAACTGAGCGTAGATAAAGCACATAGTAAATTTTTATTTGTATTCAACGCTGTAAATACATAAATGAATAAAATAAAACACTTACCAATAAACAGCAGAGCGATGAAACTGACAATCTTCTTCACTACTGTCGACATCTTGATTATTTCTTCTCTAACTTCCTTATCACTTTACACATTCTAATAATTTACATTATCACTTACACCAACGTTGATATTGACACTATGATTACTTAATTTACCACATTATATCAATATTTTAAACTAACTATCATTGTGTGTAATCTTTTGGTTAGTTATTCACATGAGGAAGCTAATTATTTTGTCTATCCTAAAACTTCCACTGTTTTTTTTAAATATATGATTTCAACCACTAACTACTTTATTATTATGTCTAACGCTGTTTCGTTTTTAGCAATTTTCAGCTGTTATATCTTTAACTGTACAACAAATCCTTCCATACTTTATTTTTATTTCTTTCTGAATGTATTCATCCTTCCTGTTTATTTCAATTTATCTGATTCTCCTTCTTTCAGCTAGATTTCATTCAATCACATTGAAACGTCTTTGTCCGATGTGCTAAATCTGTTAAGGGTCGATGGGGTGTTGAGATCTCGCGCCAAATTTCCTGGAACAAATAACCTCAATTTAATCAAGTGAATCTGAATGCCACCATTTTGTTTTGTTTTGCGATAATCTAATTGAGGCATAAAATTGCTTTAAAATTATCTTGTTAACGTCTAGTAGACAAGTAATAAACTAAATTTAATTGTTGATTTGTATGTATGTGATAGTTTAAAATAAATACAAAAAGCTAATTTATTCAAATTAGTAACTTTATGTCACCAATATTTGCGTATTTTTTTCTTGAAAATATGTCTGTTTGCATCCTTTGCATACAACACATATTTTTTTCATTGTCAAAGAAAATTGTAAAAGCTGATTAATTGAATGTAAAAAATAATTTTTTTTAAACAAAGCACAAGATTTTTTATTTACTTTTTATCAAAGCTCAGTTTTTTTTTTCAAAGAGATTATCTGCAAGCCTAAACGTTTTTAGACTATTTAATGAATTATTAAAATAGTTACTCAAAATACATAGCTGTTCCACTCTTCTTTTAGTTAGACAACCCATTTATATTCGGTTAATTGGAAAATTTAAAACGAATAGGCAGAGATAATTGAATCATTTTGAAATAAAAGCAATCTTGTTATACTTGTATCAAGAGTAAAGTATTTTCTAGATGAAAATTTAATCAATTTTGAAGTTAATTATGCAAATCTCTCTAAATCTGGTTACCGTCCCGAAATTTATTTATTTAAACCTCTCAAATATCAAATGTCTCGGGATTATGATATTAAGTTATGGATACAATATTGTCTTTCAAACTTAACAATCAGATGCCGCTTTATCTTACTCCAGCATAAAATATTTAGACGTAAGTGATTTATTTTATTTCTGTGTTTCTATTTGATTTATTTGAAGTATTAAACATAAAAAGTTTGGAAAACAAAAGAGAAAGTCTCATAAGGCTTATTTAAAAAAAATTTGCCCGTAAGCCCCATGGCTTACGGGCAATTTTATAATACACAGAACTAACCTGTGACATACGCGCTGACCAAAATTCGTCTTAAGGATTACGTAAAAAAAAGATGGATGTCAAAATGGTCAGTCTTCATTGTTTTCAAAAATCAATTCGAGTATTTTATTTAATTTATAATATATAAACGACACTGCAAAAAATAGTCATTTTCAATAGGAAACAATCCGATGACGTGATGAAGCTATTAAAAAAAATATACAATTACATTAAGTATTTGAGCGTTATCGTGGCACTTATGTACGTCCATACAGACACCCGAACGTCCACGAACAATTTTCTTTAATTATTTTTTTGTGTTATGCTCGACAAATATTTTTTACAAGTACTAAATTTTGATGTGGGATTGTCTTCATATCTGTACTTTTATTATTGTATTAGTGCAATATGAATATAATAAAATGACCGACTCTATTAAGAGTAAAGCACTACCTTAAACGCTCCGCTTATGAAACATTAACAACTTTCTGAATTCTATTGTATATTATACCAAAAATAGGCAATCATCTAGAGCTGTATGGTATTTTTACAAGAAAAGCATTTTTTTTTTCTTCATATTTTCCAACCTTTCTGAAATACCATCCATTCATCTTACTATATGTTTCTATATCGTCAAAATATGGATTATGGGCCATTGTGGATATTCGTAAGTACATAATCCTCTTTTAGCAATCGCCTTAATGGAACTCTGCGATAAAAGTATTTGTGCGAGTATTCGTGTTGGATGAATATGTAACAGATATTAATACGAGTTAGTTGCGAAAATGTTCTTGTTTCTCGAGACAATATTTGCCCGTATCTATATTTCATCATCAACCGCATGACGTCCCCTGCAGCAGTGGAGGTTATGCGGCTGAAATGATGTTTTAATATTGTCCAGCTGATGGACGTCTCTCCCAATGACCAATCTAGAGCGGCTTGCATTCAGCAGCTTCCAGCGACCTTAGTCAGGTCCGAACTGCCTCCGTGGTGTAATGGTTAGAGCGTTTGGCTCATACCCGGAGGTCGCGGGTTCGAATCCCAGCGGGGGCAACGACTTTGTGTTGTTGTCCTAGTTTGGTTAGTATATTGCAGGCTGATCACCTGATTGTCTGATAAGTAAGATGAGCCGTGCTTCGGAGGGCACGTTAAGCCGTCGGTCCCGGTCACTGTCTTTGACATTGGTCGTTACCTGAAAAACCATGTCAGAGGCCTTTAAGGTGGTTTAAAAACTCTGACACTAGTGTTAGTCACTAACAAACACGATAAGAAGAAGAAGTCAGGTCGTCAGACCACCTTGTTTGTTGTGTCCTACGCCATCCATACATAATTAAATATGTATATCCGTATTTAAATAAGTGAAAACAAATACATACAAAAATTAACTTATGTCTATCCCTAAGGATAGACAGAGCATTTTGGGTCTTGCGGCTCTAAGCCGAAAGAACCCAGGGCCATTTTTAATTTGACGGGGGATGAGAAGGTAAAAAGGGGAATCAAAAAAGTGATGGGTTGCTATCCGCATAGCCTATTAATATGATTCACGTTTTCGCCTATTCCCTCGATTGGCTTTTCCGATCTGCATGGGAAGATCCGCAGGTGCATTTAAAGTTTTCTTTTGTACAAAATAAAGTTACAAAATGTTTGAAATAGGCAATATATGCGCATAAATAAGGATTAATAATTGTCTTTATAACAGCTGTTTCTGTCTGAAAGATAAAAATATAGCCTGTTACTTGCGAATAATCTAGCTTTGTTATAGTGAAATATTTTTAGGGTTCCGTAGTAAACAAGGAACCCCTATAGCTTCGAATATTTGGTTTTATATTGCAATTTTTTGCATTATAGTACAAGTTAGATTCAAGTGTCCACCTCCCCCTCTATCTCGTTTTTGCGATATCCATTACAGAGAATTAAATATTTTCTTCTTTTAATATTGATTAGCTTTCTTTAGCATTTTATCCGACAATTTTTATTTTTTTAAACTGTAATTTTCGATGGAAAGACTGCTTTTTTAATTAGTTAGACTATCAGTAGATGGAATACTCGCAGACCTCTGGGCCATCGAGCTTCCTCAAATGAACAGCATCTACGCAAGTTTTGCGTCCTAAATTTGGTCTCCGCACTCGGTAACGACTTGCGAAGTCTCCCGACAAACTCCTCTAAATACTAAACAGGCTTTTGACGGACTAACTTTTTAGATAAGCCTGTTAGAAACACAATTTTGTACGTGTAGGCTGCTTTCATTACGCCTTTGGGCATTTTAAATTTCAAAGAATTCTTCCGGAATTTATACTACAGACGGAATTCTATAAATTTTAAAATATGCGAAAAAAATCGGAGCAACTTTTTATTAAAAATTCAAACCGTGATCCGACAGGTAAAATACGAATAGTAGATGACTCTTTATTGTACACCAAAAAGAAAAATGTTACAAAGTAATAATTTTACATTAAATGAGTCAATGAGCGGTCTTATCGCTTAAAGCGATCTCTTCCGGACAACAAGTGGACCGAGAGATGTAAAAAAGAGAAACAATATATGACTTACGTAGATACGCAGCATGTAGTTTGTTTTTTTTTTGTAACCTACACTGGTGTCAGATTCGAAGCTTCCTTAACGTATCTTACATGGCTTAACAATTGCCATACAATGTTGACAGCTCGGACCAACAGCTTATGTGCCATCCGAAGAGCTCGAGAAACATTTATGGTACTTACTTCAGATAACCTATCCAAGTGCGGACCACTCCTGATCTCGCTTTACTTACGAAAGCGCTAATAATGCACACTACCGCCAGGCCACTGTGCTTCTCATGTAGTTCGACATTAAATACCTTTGATAGCCTTTACGACAGCTAGGTACTTATAAGAAGAAATAATCATATACATTTTAGGCCTTCGAATAAACACGTCAAGTATAATTTGTGCTAAGCAAATCAATAATGAAGCCACAATTATAGTCTTCACATTAATTCTAGCTATTCAGCTTTGAATCGCGTCGACACTCAAACAATCGATTAAAACACCAGAGTGCTATCAGCCTCAATTTCAAACACTAGCTCATTTCATACCGCTATCATTCGATATTCCTCTTGTTATCGTTAAATTTCACGTTTGTACGCCCTTGTCGTTTTTAGTAGGTTCTAGTAGGTATTGTATCACTTTAAAAGAAGAAGAAGAAGAAAAATTGTTTATTTGGTACACAAATGAAAACTACAATTAGGTACAATTACAAATAATTTTACTTTCATCGAGTCATACATCATGGACGGGACATACCCGTACTAAATTGAATCACGGGCTGTCCTAGATCACTATTGTATTATTAAATTAAAATAACAGTCAAAAGCTAATAAAAATAAACAAAATTGGGTATTTCCATACAAAAGTGAGCAGCTGCCTTGGCAATTTGTATGGGAATGTCGAATTTTATTTTGTATTTTGGCTATTATTTTATTATCACTGTGGTTCGATTTATTACAGGAAGATATGTCCTTTTCACGTATTATCGCTTCATCCCTAAATTAAATTCCTAGTTACCTCTTCACGCTTAAACTACTAAACCGATTTGGATGAAATTTAGTATGGTTATAGATTGAGACTCGGGGAAGGACATAGGATACTTTTTATCCCGGAATTCCTACGGGGAGCGAAGCCCGCGGGTACAGCTAGTTATTTTATAAACATGGTAGTATTTCCGACCGTAATAATTTTCTTTTGTCTTGTATGAAGCTTTAGAAGACTATAAAGGGTAAATCTTGTTGATTGCGGTTAAGACCATAGTAAACGTAACTTAGAATATAATAAACATAAATTTCGCCTATCTCGACCTCTTTCAGGGAAAACACTACGTTTGATGTTTTTTTTTATTTATTACTTTGAAATAATTTTTTTACTCTTAATTCTTATATTTTTTTAGCTTTTGCTTTACAAAGCATGTTCTTTATTTAAATACAATATTGCCTACGTTACAAGGTTTTTTTTTGTTACAATATTTAGACGTCCCGGCCAAAAGGCAAGGCGAACAAAATATATGGGCATATATTTTGTTCTAGACACATAATCAGATACGTCCAAATTCCGAATTCCAATTACTAGTGGTTCGCCGCGAACTTAGACCTCGCGATATTATTCCAAAACTAAACCAGTTTTAATGTCCAGTGAAACTGTGATACAATATTCACTACCAATTCGATACCGTTGCAGGAAACAGATTTTCCAACCTTCTTTCTTCTTCTATTTTGAGCTGCAAAAGTTTCATTTTATAATTTTTTTTCAAACAATTTAAATCAAAACCTGGATCAAATTCAATATCCCAAGCCATTTGAATCTTGAAAGAGCAACGTATGTACATCCAGGCACCAACTATTTTACGCCTACGTCTCATCATCATCATCATCATTTCAGCCGCATAACGTCCACTGCTGGACTGGACATAGGCCTCTCCCAAAGATTTTCAAAATGACCGATCTAGAGCGGCTTCCAGCGACCTTGATCAGGTCGATAAACCACCTTGCGGGTGGGTGTCCTATGCTTCGCTTGCCGGTACGTGGTCGCCATTCGAGTACCTTTTTGCCCCATCGGTCATCGGTTCGTCGCACTATGTGTCCGCCCACTGCCATTTCAACGAGCTAATCCGTTGGGCTATGTCAGTGACTTAAGTTCTCCTACAAATTTCCTCATTTATGATTCGTCGTTGTCCATGTTCATTTTAAGGCTTATCAACATCATCATCATTTCAGCCGCGTAACATCCACTGCTGGACATAGGCCTCTCCCAAAGATTTCCAAAATGACTGATCTAGAATAGCTGGAAGGCGCTGGATGAAAGCCGCTCTAGATCGGTCATTTTAAGGCTCACCTGTTGGGAAACTCGGTTTAGGTCTGCGAGCATAGTACATATATACTTAATGTTGCGGTCTGCCATCGATTCCGCCATGACATCAGCATGAAAGATATCATCGGTAAATCGAAGGTGAGTGATATACTCGCCATTGATGTTAATGCCAAATCCTTCCCATTCCAGAAGCTTGATCTTCTAGTGCAACGGTGGACAGTTTCGAAGATATAACGTCTGGTTTACACCTCTATGCAGTGGAATTGCCGTTGTCCACTGCTCCTGTACTCGGACTGACATATTGCGTTACTGTAAAAGCCTTTCAACACCTCGATATACCGATAGTCAATACAGCATCGCTGGAGACTGAAGCACGGCCCATGTTTCGATCGAATGGAAGGCTTTTTCATAGTCCACTGTCCCCAAGCATAACGGCCGGTTATACTCCCTCGTCTTCTCTATAACCTGCCGCAGCGTATAAATGTGGTTCATGGTGCTAAAGCCCTTGCGAAAACCAGCTTGTTCAGAAGGCTGGAAGGCATCAAACCTGTTTGCGGGATGATTCGTGTTGACCCTCGAAAACAACTTATATACATGACTAAGACACGTGATAGGCCTATAGTTCTTCAATAGAGTGTTATCTCCCTTTTTGAAGAACAGGACCACAATGCCCCTGTTTCACGCTTCTGGCGTTACCCCCTAGAGCTGAATGGAATTAAAGAGCCTCTGAAGGACTTTCAGTAGCAGCGTTCCGCCCGCTTTCAGAAGCTCTGGATGATTCCATCCTCGCCCGGCGCCTTTTTGTTTTTAAGCTGTTTAAGAGCCATCCTAATCTAGTATAGTGTCGGATTAGCTTGGCTCTTGGGCAAACGCCAACGTCTACGACTACATTATTCAAAGTGAGTCCTTGCGATTTGTGCACATTTATTGCCCAGGCAAGCGACAGTGGAAATTGCGTTCGTGAGCATGACACTTGGCCAGTCTTCCACGATCGGGTCATGCGTGGGTTGGGAACCGTGTTCTGGTAAGGATTCTTGCCCTCGAATCTCCACAGCCTGCTCACGCATTGAACGCTAGCGCTTTAAGCGTTCAGGGTATAGTTCCTGATTTCGTACTTCCCTTGCGTACTCACACTGTGAACACAAGCGTTTGGAGCGTTCGGGCGAAGTTTTTTGCTGACAAAGCTCTTATTGGCATGAGAAGTACCTACTAGCATATTCCCTTAGTTGCGACTCTACGTAAAACTACTTCGCTGGCTTTGGTTGCCGTTAATCTCTTGTTAGTTTGTGGCATTATTACTAATACTACAACAGAAGCACAGACAAGTAGCGATATCGATTGTACCAAAGTTCGCTCAACAAAATTGCTAAATTTAGTAAACTACATAGTTTGCCGCGAACTTAGACGTCGCGATTATTTTTCGCAATTCAGTTCTCTAAATATCCCCTAGATGGTGCTATCCAAAGTTAGAACGCGCTATGGTTTCGTTTGGTCACACAATCGCGGACATTTTTATTAATATTTCAAAAACTACTGAACCGATTTTGATGCCCAACGAACTTGAAAATTCTATTGATATTTCCTACATGCCTACCAAATTTCATCAAAATCAAACCATCGGTTCGGCTGTTATCGCGGTACAAACATACATACATACATACATACATACATACATACATACATACATACATACATACATACATACATACAATGTGTTTTCGCCCCCAACTCGATTTAGAGACCTTCGCTCGCTTCGCTCGCTCGGTCAATTAAGGGATCAATGTTTTTTTTTATCTGACAAAAAGGAGGGTTGTTATAAGTTTGACGCTAATTTTGAATGGAAGGACCAATTTCGATGCGGTTTTTTTACACGAAAGCAAATTCCCTTGCGGTGGTTCTTAGCAATGTTTGATAAAAATTTGATCAGCCGTTTAAAAGTTGTTTGTAGTTAATGCTTGAAAGTCAGGGTTTTCCCTAACAAATACAAGATGGCCCTACGAATATTAATTGGTATATGTAGTTCCGCTACTCGTCACTAGATGGCGTTCTTGACAGTCGGGGTATTTTTTAATTTGCCTATCAAATAAACATTTTGTTAAAAATTAGCCCGGTGAAGGATTTCTACAAAATCTGATTCGCACTTGGCCGGTATTATATTTAGTTGCCATTTAAATTTACGACATTTTATTTCGGCAGATCAAAATGACTGCAATAAAATTCTTACAAAAACGAAGCATTTTCTGCAGGTCAAGAATATTATTCATTCCATTCAACACATTTTTCTGAAACACTTGCAGAGAATCTGAATAAAAATAAGGATAAAAAAAACTCTTTCCCATTCACTGGAAAATATGAAATGTTACTTAATTAAGTCGTCTTTCATCAATTTGCTTTTAAATGGATATTTTAATAAGTCAGCGTTTTTTAAGTTCTGCGAAATTTCACGAGTATTGAAATGCGATTTAAAAAACACTTTGCATATTTTTACGCAGAAAGCAAAAAAAATATTTTTCTCTGATATTTTGTACATCAACTTTTTATGAATATTTAAGTGTTAATTACTTAATGAAAATTACTTTTACGTGCTTTTAATTAGTGCTTTAATTTTGAACTTATGTTTTATTCATTCCAATTTGGCGGATCCATAAATTTCAAGGTAATAAATAAAAAATAAAGTAGCTCTTAGCTGATCTGGAAAGAAGGAAAAAACGGAGAATGTACTAGTTGCTTCTCATCCCGTGCAGATCGTAAAAGCCGATCGAAGGAATACGCTATGCGGCTAGCTACCCATTACTTCCACATAAGCCTACGCCACAATCACGCGTTTCTTTTAGGTGATAGAGCATCAGTATCCGTAATATACAGCCAAATATTATTAACATTATTTTAAGAAAAAAAAAACTCGAGAAGTGTCAAGGGACACCCGAATGGAACGAAGTTCCTTTGGATTAATGAGAGAGAGAGAGAGAGATATATGACAGAGAAACACGCGCACGCGGCACGGCTTACAACTATAGCAAAAAGTGTCGTTACAACTTTTGGTCTTAATTTTTTTCGTCTAGCCCCTTTTCGCAACGCGCGATAAGGAATTTCGTTCCAAAAATATTTTTTTCAAAATGTAAAGTTTACACTGTAATTTAGCTACTTTACGGGATGATCCAGAGCGTTTGAATGCATAAAAATTGTTAAATCATACACATTTATAAAGTTCGTTAGTGTCACATATAAGTTCAATCATAATTTAATATCTTCTACCAGAACATAAATTTAGTTGGAGTGTACAGAGTACCTACCTTAAAGACATTTAAGGTCAACAGTCCATAAACGCAATCAGATTATTTCCTTACTTAAATTTAAACAAACATAGGAGACTAGAAAAACCAGTCAAAGTAAATTTCTCTGATTTGTATATCCTCATGTTCAATTTCCAAGGACTTTTTTCAGTAAAAAATTAAATCGTCGCGAATAATTACAGTTTTAATAGCAACAGTAAAAACTTGGACTGAAACTTGGATACTCGATTCGATACATTTGCTGCATAAAAAATTAATTGAAATACGTTCTTCCGAAGAAGTTTAATTTGCGCGAACTTCCACAACAAAATCGCAGAATAACGTGGCTACAGATGTTTGCGACAATAATGCTTCTTATTTACTCATTTAAAAAAATTGTTTGAAAATGATTCTTTTTTTCTTTTGAGTAGCCACATATTAATTCTGTGGTAGCCAACTGAAAAAGTTTTAAGTTTTATTCGTCTTCCAAAAGTTTTTTATTTTTAATTAAAACTAACATGAGACACAAACATTATTCAAATGAGTTAACGGGCTACTCATGTAAAGAGTCAGCTTTTGGCCGACATGTATCGACCTCATCCGGAGGTCTTAATCAGGGCGAATGTGACTAAAGGCCCGAAAAGCGCACCGACTCGCGACACACTACTACATTTTTGTATTATTTTTAAATACACCAACAAATTCATGTGTTTATTTTTAACGTTTATAATAAGTAATAAAAATAATTATGTTACGTTTTTCCATAATAAAGGCAAGAAAATACTAAATGACATGTTTTGTAGAAGAGTCAAGATTTGGTTTTAATGAAATCAAAGACAGGACGCTTTTACATTTACTTTCTATCTATTTTCGTAGAAAACTGAGCGTAATCTTGTTTTAAAGGCACATGTAGTGTTTGACTTAGACCTCAAAAACAGAACATCTTAATTTCTTTAAATCTGAACTTAAGCGCGCCGGACTTTTTGCCGTTACTGCATATGATTTCATGGGTTCTATTTTCACAGACTATCACAGACTAAAAAATGTATTCTATTCGTAATAATTTATATGTTTGCTATATAACAAAAAAAGACAGATCTATGATCGTGGTGTGGTTTCTGTAGCGTTTTATTTCTGTAAATTTAATATTTTGTTACAAAATAACGAGAAACTTCTACTCAATTTATACGGTTTTATTAAAGGGACATTTTTATCATAGTCACGTTTTGAATTTTAATGTTTAAGACCGCGCTCTTTCGCGATGGAAATATAACGATGTTGACGACCTTTGTAGGTTAAATGTTTTGATGAGGTGTGCTTACAAAAAGAAGAAATATAATGGAAGCTTAGGATTTGTCATCTTTCTTCTCTTCAAGTCGTATACTCTTGACAAAGTGGTCGTGATTATGGATTGGGTTGTGCGTCCATGGCCACTGCTCTTTTATATAAATAAATTAAAAAAATGCACGAAGTTTTGTGTTACATGTTATAAAATATGGAATCGTTGAGTTAGTATCCCGTAACATAAGTCTCGAACTTATGTTTGGGCTAGCTCAGTCAGGGTAATTTGTCCATTATATGTTCATTTATACACAAAACCTTATTTACAAACATAGGCAATTAACTAAATATTCAAAAGAAATGCTTACTCCCCGAATCAATGACAAAATACACGAGTTAGACAATATTATATTTGCTAGTATTTAAGAGCAATGAAAATATATTGTTCAAGCCCCCAGGTCACGCCATGAGGAGACTTGTGTACATTAGTAGTCCTAAACAAACTGTCCCGAAAGGCCACTGTGTCGTAAATACTGACTGGGGAACCAAGGGCCTTGGCCGGGATTACATTTCAGACTAAAGGCTCTTGGAAAAAAATAGAACATTGAATAAAATGTTTTGCGTCTTTATTTCTAATATAGCTATAATTTTTAATTGAAATGGATTCATTTCAAAGAAACTTAGTCTCAAATTGTTTACTAATACTTTTTATTTTTTCTCTCATTATTTGAGAGTTTGGCTCTTGGCAACGAAGTGCTTTCTCTATAATACACATTTAGGTACCTAAACATATGAAGTTAATTAATAACTTGTAATAAAACAACTTACTAAATGTATGTGTGAACGTAGTATATGAAAAAGATCAAATCCATCTTTACAAATAGTTTATTCAAAGTAGCAGAAATAGCTATTATTGACACTCCATTAAACTAATTTAATGAATATTAGATATGTGTTAAATATACCTATTTGATTTATTGACCAATAGAACGATGAGCGTCTCCACTTGTTTCTCTTGAAATTTTGTAAGCACATTCAATAGTTATACAGGCTGACTGGTAAATCACGTAACATATTAAAAGGGGGGCACCCAGTACTCGATTCTCGTTCCAAATACTTCACTCCCCGTAAGAATTTCTGGATAAAAACAATCCTATGTATCCAGGTTTTAAACTACATAATTATATCCATACCAATTATGTCCTTACCTGGGTTTTAAACTATATCCATACCAAATTTCATCTAAATAGGTCCAGTCTTTCTTGAGTTATAAATAGTTTAACTAACATGACTTTGTTTTATATTATAAGATAGGCGCTTAAAAGTTGACTAAATTATCCAATAAAAACAAGAAGTGTGGACATTCGCGCTACGTGCTATATAAGTGGTTTAACAACGAGCTGAGTGGGTAGGTAGGTACCGAGCAGACCACGAGCGCGGGGTTTGAAACATTCCGAGACTTTACGCACTAAACTGAATTATGTTTTCTTTGTAATTAATAAGAATTTGTTGATTTTATATCTTTTGACGTTACGTGTGATCATGACTTAAGTATGAAACGTGGTTTACCAGTCAGCCTGTACATATAATTTTTTGTCTATTCGTTTTTTCAAATCCCACAAAATAACGAAACTATGGGCATTGAAATCGTAAAAAATATCATAAGCCATTTTGAAAAATGATCCAAATATTTTAATACTTTTTGTTACCTTTATTAAGACAACATTTTTTTTTGTCTAAACAACTTTGTCATCCGATAAATTTTAACAGGTTGTAGTAAAAAGAAAAATCTATAGTTCGCGATTCTCTAACATCATCGCGCTGAAAATAGTCGTTTCACGCTAGAACAGTCCGATTGAGCTCTCCAGCTGCTATTTTACTGTCTCGTGGTGCCTTCACATTCAATTAGTGATACAGTTATAAAACACAAATTTGAATTCCTATTTACCCGACTGCGCCGGGAGGGTTATGTTTTTCAAGGTAATGTTTATTTCTTTAGCAGCCTAAACGGATTAGTGGATTTTAGGTTGAGGGGTATCGAAAGGTTTCTCTTTATGTCAGAGTGACAACAATGATGATACAATACAATACAATACAAATACTCTTTATTGCACCACAAACAAAAGGAAATACAAAACAGAAAAAAAAAGACAGAATTATGATACAAAGGCGGACTTATCGCATAGCAATCTCTTCCAGTCAACCTTTGGGTAGTGGGAGAAGTGAATATTTAAGAGAGGCGATGATGTCAAAATTAACAAAAGATAGAAAAAATGGTGCCAGTTTTTTTAAATCTTCAGATACATTTAAAAGTGTCTGACACCAAAGATTTAGAATATACAGTGTCTGACACAGAATGACAACTGTCATACGATTATGATAGCCAGAAACAATACCTAAGCATGGAGGAGCTCGAGAAAATTTTATACCATTCAAATTAAGTTCAAATTGCCGAAACGACTACTAGAGAGTCAGCCAGAAGATTACGGAAATCGGGGCAGACCCAAGCTCAGCTTAGATGCTTTTTTCGTCAAGACTAATGAATGTGAACATCAGAAGCTGAAGGCAGATAACCCAAAAATATCTATTTGGAAACATTTACTTCACCAGGCCTAAGCCTACCCGCGTCTGTAGCGCTTAAGATGATGATGATGATTATGCCATACAAGTGCCAAAGTGCCGAAAAGCCAAAGTGCCGAAGCACCGACGTGCCGAAGTGCCGACGGGATTGCTTAACTCTTAAAAGTACCAGCAATGCGTTCCCCCATCGGGCCAACGAATTTCATATTACCTTTTCTGTTTGTGTTTTACTCCTTTTGCTCCAAATTTGGTACGAGTAAATTCGATGACATCACGTGGTGTATTGGGAATTGGAACACATGCGATGAATGTAATTACTTATCGGAGCTCATTTTATTGGTTAAGTCCAAATATCTAATTCCGAACACGAACGAGAATGCTTGCCAAAATAATTTCCTTTTTAAACACAATTTTGTACGGTGGTGGTTGATGTTATATTGTATAGATGTATTTTAATTCAGTTTCAGTGTAATTGACTTGTATGTAAATATAGTGTTAAAAAACCACAATATCATATTCTCCAGACATAATGATGGGTAAAATTGCCATAAAGTGCAAGGTCGCAAATTGTCGCGCTGAAGTATATCCGACAATGCACTGGTATCAAAACAGTAGAATAACTATTCTGGCTTGCCTTAGATAAATCAAGATTTAAAGAGTTGACTGCCAATCTTCAGGAATGAAATGGTACCTATAGAAAAAGAAATATAATACTGTATAACGTCAATCCTCCTTTAAAATGCAGTGGCTGCATGTGATGTTTATGGTTAGCTCTTTCATCGCCTCTAACGATATCTATAGGTACCGCACCGTCTATATTGAATCTTTCTGTCGATTGCTGTCTTAGCTCAGCAATCGTTGGGCATCCAAACTATATGTCCGAATGTACGAACTATATGTATATGTATAAGTGTAAGTGGCAGCTTGAAAAATCTGACACCGGTGTTGGCCACTTATACTCACGAAAACCAACAAACAACAATATAATAACATTGTCTATATAAATAAATAAATATATAGGAAAAGACACTTATTGAGCTAGCAACAAAGTAAGTTCGAGGCTTGTGTTATGGGATACGAACTAAACGATACTACATTTTATAACAAATACATATATATTTATATATATTCAAGCAAGTTATAAAATGGCCTTTTTTAAATTGAAAAAGGCCATTTTAGAACTTGCCCTGACCGGGTTCGAATCCGGGCCCTCTGCATGGTGACCACTACGCCACGGAGGTCGTCACGTATATATCTAAATACAGTCCAAACATTAGCTATCATCTCACCAACTATTTACCCTTTCTAAACGCTCCACAAGCGATATCTGATCCAAGTCACGAGCACAGTCTCACCTAAAGCCTCCGTCGGTTGAAACTTGTATAACTTTAGTTATTTGAAGCTAATTGCTTTATTTAAATTCCAGAGTAGTTCAGTTCTTACCTAAACAAGTCGGGGTAGCTGACTAAAGGATTCTGCTGGGTTTGCAGTTTTTATTTTTATTGGTAAGCAAGACCGATGGCCGATGGGACAGAAAGGTTCTCGAATGGCGGCCACGTACTGGCCCTTGCCAGTACGTGGCCGCCATTCGAGAACCTTAGGACAGCACCTTAGGCAGCGTAGGACATCCACCTGCTAGGTGGTCAGACGACCTGTGCAAGGTTCCAGGAAGGCGCTGGATGCAGGCCGCTTCTGATCGGTTGTTTTGGAAATCCTTGGGGGACGCCTATGTCCAACAGTGGACTTCCTGTAACTGATATGATGATGATGAAAGACCATTTTTTTTTGTGTCTGTAGATACGAAGTATTTCTGGTTACATTACAGCAGCAAATTCAAACAAATCTACATATATCTCGAAGCTTTCCCGAATATTTAATATACAACACCAGTAGAACAATACGGATCTGTTTATGCTTTAGGACTTAAGTTCTTCGAGTCTTCTCGCACTTTATAAACATTATTATTTCTCTTCCCTCGTCACTAGATGGCACTACAGATATTAAATAAATTATTAAAACCTTTTATTACTATTATTAAAATAAAGTAGTTTAATTAGTATGTAAGTATTAATTAAATATGACTTATATGAAATGCAATAAATATTTTTAAAGCATAAATTAATATAGATGGCAGCATCGTCAATCCAAACTCAGGGCTGAGAAAGGCCACTTTTAGTGCGTTAGTGAGCGAAAAAGTGGAATCACTTTTTATTATAATTTTCGCCCAATTGCTTGATCCGCTTCTACGATCTGCATGGGAAGAGAAACAGCGGGTACATTCAAAGTTTTTTTAGTGAAACTTCTTTAGGCGCGTTGGACATGCACGGAAAGCATTTTTGACATGGTAAAAACCACAGAACTCGCGACACCGTTACCGACCCCAAGTAACTTCTGTCGGCACACCCGGCCACATTTTTTCCCAGACCAGCGTAAAAGATGAAATATGTCTAAAAATTGGAAATAAAAATTCAGTTGCCAGTCCTTTTGAAACGGAAAATACCAATATCTCTGCTTCCTTTCGCCTGCCATGTCCGCAATCTCTACGTGTCTGAGAAGCTGATGGGTTTGAGAGGAAATACATTTTTACTGTTCATTATCGAACCCGGCGCATCCGGACTGCAGCCGCTACTGATATCACACGTGACCCGCCTCCCGGATTAGTTCAGAGTGTTTGAAGATTGAACTAGATCAGGGTTTAAAAAATCTTTTGGAACTAATACAGCGTTTAAATATTATGCTGGCGCAATAACGGTTTTTTTTTTAAATTCTAAATTCTAATGTTTGTTTAGTAATTAGACCGTTACTTTTACACGTCAATAAGTATTTATAATTTATTTTACAACACATGTAGTGTATATTTAATTCTTTTCTAAAAAAAGCTACCCATACCTGCGCTTCCTAAAGACCACCACTGGAAGAAACGCTGAAAAAAAAACTCATTTTCACAGTATTGGTCGCCTATTTGCTAGAAAGGCTTTGTCATATAATTATCATCATCATTACAGCCGCATAACGTCCACTGCTGGACATAAGCCTCTCTTAAAGATTTCCAAAATGACCGATATAGAGCGGATTGGTCAGGTCGTCAAACCACCTTGTGGGTGAGTCATATTATTATTGTCTTATAATTAATAAATACTTGTAATATAATACAATAGAGAGACCTTTGCCCAGCAGTGGGACGAAACAGGTTAATTAAAAAAAAAGTACAAAAGCCGTGTGGTTTCCAGCAGAATAGAATAGGGCCACTTCAAGTTTTCCCGTGGATGTCGTAGAAGGCGATTTAGGAAATACAAGCTAAACAAAGCTTTTATATATCAATGAGACTTCTCCAAGCCGTTTGGCCAGCGGGGAGAGTGTAGGCCAATTTCTCTGACTGCTCGGGCCAAGTATGGCTCTGGTAGTACAGAGAGGGTAATGCTTCTGCAGTGGAGACTAAAAGACTTGTTATTGAAAATGAATGATAAATCCTACTTCCTACTAATCCTACTAATCCTACTATCCTACTTCCTACTAATCCTACTATCCTACTTCCTACTATCCTACTTCCTACTAATCTTACTATCCTACTATCCTACTAGTTTGTATATTTGTTTGTTTATTTGTTTGTTACCTCTTCACGCTTAAACTACTGAATCGATTTGGATGAAATTTGGTATGGATATAGTTTAAGACTCTGGGAAGGACATAGGGTACTCTTTATCCCGAAATTCCCACGGGGAGCGAAGCCCGCGGGTACAGCTAGTAATATTATAAATGCGAAAGTGAGTTTGTATATCTGTTTGTTTATTTGTTACCTCTTCATGCTTAAACTACTGAATCGATTTGGATGAAATTTGGTATGGATATAGTTTAAGACTCGGGGAAGAACATAGAGTACTCTTTATCCCGGAATTCCCACGGGGAGCGAAGCCCGCGGGTACAGCTAGTGATATAATACAATGACGAAATACGACACATTATAACAAGAAATGCTTGCGAACTAGTTTTTGCTGGTGTGGCGCCACAAGCGTGTTTTTGTATGCTTTTCTTCTGACCCTTTACACAATAACATGCCGTCGCGGCCGCGGCTAAAATGTATAAGCACTTTTAATAAGGTTAGTCAACTAAGCGAAGTTTCATAACATAATTTAATTTATTTTAATAACTGCCTGGTGTACTGGTTAGAGCGTTCGGCTCATAACCGGAAGTCGCGGGTTCGATTCCCGGTGGGGGCAACGACTTTGTGTTGTTTTCCTAGTTTGGTTAGGACATTGTAGGCTGATCACCTGACTGTCTGATAAGTAATATGATCCGTGCTTCGGAGGGCACGTTTAGCCGTCGGTCCCGGTCACTGTCTTTGACATTGGTCGTTACTTAAAACCAAGTCAGAGGCCTTTAAGGCGGTTTAAAAACGCTGACACTAGTGTTAGTCACTACACGATAAGAAGATTTATTACCATATCTTAAAAATAATTTAAAGAAAAGTTGCCTGTGTATAAGGTCTAACAAAATATACTTAAAACATTTTAGGGAAATTTCAGTCCATGGTACTGAACAACTTTCCCCAAGGAACATTATGTTGAAATATGAAAAATATTTTTTGCCGTTCTATAGAAACTCAGATTAGCTGATCGATCAACTTGTATGGGAGGCCAAATTACGTACACATGTTCCTTGGGGAAAGTTTTTCAGTATCAGGGACTGAATTCACCCTTAAAATAGTTTCAGTTTATTTTGTGAGACCTATATTGGTATGTTCACTATTATAATGTTTTAAATCAAAATCAGTAGCAAGACAAGTTTCAGTATCAAGTTCAGATTTTAATGAATAAATGATAAACAAAGGAAAAAATTAAAAAAAAAAAAAACTTTCGGTTCATTATGAAAATCCTCTGCGCATCCAGGGTATAGTTGCAGCCGCTACTGATCGGCGACGTGACCCTTTGAACTAGACGCTCCTTTTGGAAGTGTATAAAGTATGCGGAAACAAGCAAAAGATGAGGAGAGCAAACAGTTATCAGAAGCAAATTCAACCTTTACAATTATTGAATGAAATCATGAGAACATAATTTTTTTCTATTTTGAAACGTTTTATAGGAAATTTATAATGTATCACAGGATGTAATAATAAATAATGTTAACGGATTTGGTTAAATGTTATTCATTTTGTATTTATATTTGTTTAATGTTCAGATTTGACCTCTTTTCCTAAGGTGTCAATATTTTGATAAAACATGGAAAAAATTGGATAAAATATATTTTCACCGTTCATTAAGGAAATCTTCTGCGCATCCGGGTATAGTTGCAGCCGCTACTGATCGCCGACGTGACCCGCCTCACTTATTAGTTCAGCGTGTTTGAACTAGACACTCCTTTTGGAAGTGAAGTGAATAAAGTATGCGGAAATAAGCAAAAGATGAGGAGAACAAACGAATATCATAAGTAAATTCAACCTTTAAAATTATTGAATGAAAGCATCAGCACATATTTTTTCCTTTTCCGATATTTTTATTTTTTATTAATTTAACTTCATTACAATATAGATGTAAATGGTGGATTTAAGGCCAGCAGGTGATGCTGAGAAAGTAATCTTTTGGTAAATTAATCGATATGTTTCACAGGACATTTGTATTGTATCACAGGATGAATATTGTAAACGGATTTGGTTACATTTTATAATTTACAGATTTTACCTCTTGCTAAAATGTCGTATGTATATTTTGATAAAATATGGAAAAAATGAGATAAAATTTTCACCGTTCATTATGGAAATCTTCTGCGCATCCGGGGTGCAGTTGCAGCCGCTACTGATCGCCGACGTGACCCGCCTCACGTATTAGCTCCGCGTGTTTGAGCTCGACAAGTCCAGTAGCTTATACTCGTAACGTCTAAGACTGTCTGAGATTATTTCAAAGACACTTTTATGAGTAGTGGTTTTAATTTACAGTCAACATTCTTTTTTGTTTTACCTAATAGGTGTGTGTGTGTCTTATTAAAAGTATCTCAACAGGTTTCACACATTACACACCTTTTTATAATAATAAAATTAACTAGTAAGTGCAATACTGTTACTATACACATGTTCCATTTTCTTCAATGCTGGCCTGAGAAAAAAGAAAAAATTAGAATGTGCCAGCTGCTTCTGTTTCCGCGTAGATTGTAAAAGCCGATGGAGGGAATGTGCGAGCTCTAAATCATTCTGTCTACCCCGTCAGTTTTAAAAAAGTGATATTGTATCTGTATCTAAATTAAAATTAAATTGCCGCTAAATTAAAATGGGATTGGGCCGGTCACGTCAGCCGCATGCCGACCGAACTATAGGCCAAAACTGTAACTTTGTGGACCCCAACGAACGGACGTCGGCGTCCTGGAAAACCTAGGCGTAGATGGCGTGACGACTTAGAAGCCTACTCAAAGGACTGGCAAGCAAAAGCGCAAGACAGAGAGAAATGGAGAGCCGAGAGGGAGGCCTTTGCCCAACAATGGGATCTAACGGGCTCTTATTAATGATATTTTTAAAATATAATAATATTTTTTTATAAATCTGTTGTTCATTATTAAAATTTGGGGTGCAATTGAGCCGCTCGCTACTGATTAGCGACGTGACCCGCCTTGCATATCAGTTCAGCGTGTTTGAATTAGACCATTCTAGTAAAATACAGTGTTACGAAATCATACACCTAGAACTAAGTACTTTAACCTTTCAACCTAAATGTTTTGATTGCCTGAAGAAAAAATTTACCTTAATAAAATTATGTCTACATTTTGTAAGGTTTGATGAAGTCAATACATAGTATCATCAATCAATAAAGTTTATCAGTATAAAATTATATATACGCAAAAAACTTTTATAATTTTTTAATACTAAAAACCGACTTGACCCTAAAACGCATCGGATTTCATCAATCCTTATATTCTTTCTTCCTTACTAATATTATAAATGCGAAAGTTAGTCTGTATATTTGTTTGTTTGTTACCACTTCACGCTTCACCCACTGAACCTACTGAGGTGAAATTTGATATGGATATAGTTTGATACCCAAGGAAGGACATAGGATAGTTTTTGTTCGAAATTCCCATGGGAGCGAAGCCCACGGTCACAGCTACTATAGTACAAACTTTACTTCTATAATACATACACGTGCGAAGCTTCAGGAGGAGATAAAATCCTACAAAGAAAAAAAAATGCTGAATTTGATTTTGCTTCCTCCAGTATTTTTTATTCCAAATAAGAAATCATGCTTTCTATCTCGATTTAAGAGGTTTGATATTTTAAGAAATATATTTTTTAAGATATCAAGTGACAAATTGCTACTGCACTGATATGAAATCAAGTCACGTGGGCAATCAGAAGCACCGGCAATCATCGGAGTCAAGTTTAACTCTCTGGATGCACAAAAGACAGGCTAACGAACGGTAAAAATATTAGTTCTCTCAAGTGCCATCGAGTTTACACAAGTAAGATGAGATAATACTTTATCCGTCTTGTTATAAAACGTAAACAGGACCTACAGGTCCTGGTTTAAACATTATTCACGCACAAAGTTGACAGTTACGAAATAGAAGGTGACATATTACGGGTGAACTTCTAGGTTTGTGTGGTAATATTAATTGTTATTTGAATAATACATTTAATATTAATTCATATTAATAGTATGTGGTATAATGGTTTAAACCAAGTCGCAGAATAATATAATTATTACATACAAAACGGATGCTCCTAAGGTACTGCGCAGTATGCGTTCCCGTTCCTCGTCCTCGCACCTCTGCCCCGTTCTTGCCTTGTTGAGGCACTTGCCGCGGCCGCCCGCTCAATAGTTTATTTAATTAATAATCGACTAGTTAGTAACTACAAATTTATCTGTTCGAATGACAGATTAGTAGTATAATGAATCTACACGAACAAGGATTCATTCATCATTCGCATAATTCGTAAAGGTTGCGTATTTTGATTTTCGTTAGTTTTCTTTTGTAATTAATTATTTCTTTTTGTTGTGAAAACGATATATTTTATTAGCTTTTAATCGAGTATAATTCAATTTTAGCAATGAGTTTTTTTATTCTCCTTTACGCGTTTTGCTGTTTATTCTTCCCGACGAACGCGTCTCCCTCCCGAGGCGCGACGATTCCATCCGAGTCGAAGCGAGTCGCCCCGAGTCGGTCCGAGTGGCCGCCCGAACCAAGCGATCAGCGACTAACGAGCGCGCCGGCCGATGCCGACTAATACCGATCTACAAGTCGAATAATTTAAAACGCAGTCGACTTAGTCGAATGATTCGCGTAGTCGAATGATTAGTATATCATTCGAAGTAATGAATTCGCGCATCGCTACCGCTCAATACCCTTCATAAGGCGAGAATGGGGGAGAGGTGCGGGGACGGGGAACGGGGGATGGGGACGCATATTGCGCGGGACCTTAGGAGATTACGTTCTATATTTAATACTGATATTAATTCTGTGACCAAGTATAATAAGTTAATAGATTGAGGTGTTACTTTGCGGAAGTCAAAGTTACATACTATGTGATTTGAATTATTTGTGTGATTCCGCCACCAGTTAGTTCATGCAAACTATTGCCGGCCGGCGCCCACCCACTACTGTTAGTCCCAGCATACCTGCCACCAGCAGCCAGTGTGCACCCGCCACCAACAGTCAATGCATGACCCCTCCCATGCTGCTGCATCCGCTGTGGCTGCAGCAACATCGGACGTTGTACACGCGACACGTGTTTCGCCTCTTCACAAGGCATCCTCAGGCACCAAACAAGTTGTTGATCGTTAGGCGGTCAAACGTCGAATGATAAAAATTCACCGTATTGCCATCCTTTTATACTATTAGAGAAGAGGGAGGTGGTGGGGGAGCGGAGTTACCGGAACTTTCTATTGTAAAAATATTTAATAAAGGGGAATTATTTAACTCTAGTTATTTATTTATTAATTGAATATTTGATTTTTTATATTTTTTATTTTCTAATTGCTCCCAAATACTCAATTTTAACCCTTTTTCTTCGGTGTGTAATATTTTGTAAGTATCATTTGATGATAAATTATGATTTTGATCAAGTAGGTGTTCTGCAAAGTTGGACCTTTCTGGGTGTTTGTTCTTATACGCATTAATTCGTTATAATGAACATATTAATGCGTATAAGAACACTCATAATTTATCACATAATTCAACATCACAAATAATTCAAATCACATAGTATGCAAGTATAATAAATTTAAACCGATTTTTGAAATATGCTGAATTTCTTTATTACACCAACTGACAAGAATACAAAAGGTTATCATATTCACAGATTTTTTTTTCATTTTAGTTTCACTTGCAAAAAATGTGATATTTTTTCAAAGAATTGTTTTTATATAAGCAATATATGTTTAGTGAATCGTGCTTCAATAGAGGTACGTGGAGTGTTCCAATGGAACGGTGCCAGCACAGCGCGATAACATTGTGAGCTGACAGTGTCTACAGCTGAAAAGTAATGGATGGCACTCTGAAAAGATGGGATTGAATAGTTTAGAGATACCTTCGTATTTTAGATGGTTGATAACAATGAAAAGACTCTAATACTTGGCACTTTTAAAATTACACACACACGCACAAATACGCATTCTCCCACCTACAATGACCTACATATATACACATACATATGTAAATATACATAAACAAACAAGGAATCATCTTTCTTTTTGGATATCAGTGATTAACGCCTGCAATATCCTAACCAGACTGGCAACAACTTTTCACAAAGTATGCTTCCAAGTGAAATTCGAACCCACGACCTCCGGATCACAAGGCCAACACCTTGACCATTGGACCACGGAGGCAGTCAAAGTTTGTTTCAAATTATTTATAGAAATTACTAAAACTATTATGGAATATTTGATACTGCCTTTATAAAATTCTTTACATTAAGCGTAAAAACCTGACGAATACCTAAATAGCACAGATGATACACCGAAAAGCCGAGCGAGAAAGCAAGATTTACCTCCGCTGACGTAGAAAAGAGACGACCATTTGTTTTTCGAAAGCTAATCTATCTAGATTGATAGAACATTAGATAGGGTATTTGCACGATCGTAACTTACGGCCTTATTTTGGGTTGAAGTATAATTTATTGTCTTCAATTCAATCCGTAGAGGAAAGGTTAAGCAATAAATTGGGCGCAGCTGCGTTTGGAACATAAGCTCCGAATTAGGTAACAAAGGGGGTGATTTGAGAAAATTTCTGTGCTATTTGTTACGTGAAGTATTGACGGTGTTTTGCTCTTTGCTAGGAAGATTAGGTTTTTTGTTGGAATCTATTACTTAACTTTTATGTCAGTTGTTAGAAAGAATTTTCTCCCTTGGGCGGTCGGAGTTTTAAGAAATTTTACAGAAGAAATGTAAATACAAAATCCCGTCTTTGACCCTAATGAAGCAGACAGAGATAGAGCTTATGGGTCTCGCGACCCTGAAACCACTCGAAGACCCAAAGGCCACTTTTAGCGTGATGGTGGGCAAGAAGGTGAAAAAAGTAATAGATTGCAAGCCTATTCTTCGACGATCGGTTTTTACGACCTGTGCTAAGCAAATAAGCTGGTATATTCCAGGTTTTTTCTGTTCTCTTAGAAAAGCAAAGAGTAATAATATAGAGTAATGAAAGAATAACTTTAAAGTTTTGGTTAAATCCAAACCAAACTAGGGGTTGCCGAAAATACCCCATTTTCGGCAACTTCTTCTTTCTAACCCGTACAAAAAAGTAACTAAAAAGACGTAATGCCCATAGCTAAGGGAACACTATAAGACAGTTCATTGCTTCACAACCATGGGACTAAAACGTTCATACACAAGACAAATATTTATGTTAAAGCCACCATCGGTCTGCGAAACAAGAGCAAATACAGTCGGAGTGCAGTGAAAACTGAGCAAGTTTGCTAACTTGATATTATTGTTATTTTACCATTAACCCAGTTCCTTGGAGAGTCACGAATTTTGAAACTTATTTAAGACCAAGAGTGTAAAGTAAAAGTTTAGAAAGGCCTGTTTGCATACCTGTAATCGAACGAACGAGAGAAGAGAGCAAAGTTTTCCGAGTATTATAGTATGTTTATATGTGTCTATGTTCGATGATAAGTATATTTTAGCCTAATAAAATAAAACAAATATTTGCTATTTTAGTTAAAAAAAAAATTGACCCTGTCACTCTTTTCAATATTTGAGACCGCATAAACAAGACAAAACAAATTTTATATAAAACAAGTTTGACCGACGCATGTATTTTTTTTAAATAAGGGGGTAGCTCTATATTTACCTACCCCAAAAGAAATATTTTTCTTCGTCATTATTTTAATTGCATAACGTCCACAAGATTTTCAAAATGACCGATCTAGAGCGGCTTGCATCCAGCGCTTTGCAGTGACCTCTGTCAGGTCGTCAGTCAGACCATCTTGTAGGTGGGTGTCCTAGACTTCGCATGCCAGTACGTGCTTGCATACTTATCATGCCTAAAAAAGAAAATAAAAATACTTTATTTACTTTTAAAAAAATCGTCTTTATAGGCATACATACGAGGTAGATAGAGCCTAGGCCCTGAATCTCAAAAGGCCATATTTAGCGAAACAGTAGGCGTAGAGGTAGAAAAGTAAATCAAAATAGTGACGGGTTGCTAAAATCTCATCTCGAAAGAAAACATTAATTTACCTCTGAAAGTTATCGCTTACCTTTATGCAAATAAAAGTCATAAAGTACGCAAAACGATTCTGCCAAATTTATCGGCTGACCCTTCGCAAATAGACAGACTCCTTACAATGATCGACCCGTCACAACCCTCCCTTATGGGACGAAATAGGGTGAAATGGGATGAAATTGCTGTCACGGGACATTGGCTTGACATGGCTGATTTACAATGGTCAAAGATTTGGCAACTATAGATAACTAGCTGTGCCCGTGGGCTTCGCTCTCCGTGGGAATTTCGGGATAATAACTATCCTATGTCCTTCCCTGGATATCAAACTATATCCATATCAAATTTCATCTAAATAGGTTCAGTGGTTGAAGCGTATAGTGGTAACAAACAAATATACTAACTCACTTTCGCATTTATAATATTAGTAAGAAAGTAAGGACTAGCTGATGCCCGCGGTGTCCCTTCGCGTGGTCAAATTTTTGGGGTTCCCATAGCAACCTCATGTTTTGCTATGATAAAATGTTTTGTAAGTATACTCGTAATTCAGGTAATAAATTATTTCATGCCTAGACTATTCAAATGGGTACATCTACACATACATACATTCGCATTTATACCTCTAATATTTATTTAGAATATATTGACAAACAACAAATGCATACACTCAAACAGCCAGGTGTGTGATTTTTAGCCTGAAATAGCACCACTCCTATCTCTTTGATGTTTGGCAGTGGTTGCTAAACTTTTTACAATAATTACAAAACAAAAAAACTTTATAGCGCATTCTAGTTTAATATGTAAACATTAAGACGACATCTAGTCATGAGGAGCGGAACGATCTGTAGTACTATCTTTTATTTGCCAGTAAAATTAAAAAAACCCCGACTTTAAAGCTTTAACTTAATAACTTTCAACATGCCAAACCGATTTTAATCAAATGAAGCTAAGAACCGCCGCAAGGGAACTTGATTTCACGTATAGAAAACAACATCGAAATTGGTCCATCCGTTAGAGCCCTACGATGCCACAGATAGACAGACAGACACTAGCGTCAAACTTATAACAATCCTCTTTTGCCGGTTGTTAAAAAGCATTCCAAATATAACCAAATAAAAATAGCTGCACAATAATACTCAAATAAAAGAAAATTTCGATCAAATCCATTAAGAAACCAACAAAACATATAACAATACAGAAACAGGAAAAATGTAACTTCACTTATCGCTTCGAAGCGTAGATACAAACGCCTGAACAATGGTACATCCAAATCTCTGACGCCATTACGGAATCAAAGGGGCGCTATCGAGAACCAGATATAACTGGTTATAACCGTGTCTAACAGGTTATGGGTAGATATAACTCAGTCAATCAGCGAAAACTCAGCGTGTTTATCAGATCCTGAGTAAATTTGAGCGATAAATCGCTATAGTCTAGGCAGAGGCGCTCAAAAGTATATTTTCTCGATCGCTGACTCGGATTATGTTGTTCCAATAGACTTGGTGGAGAGCGCTGGATGCTGGACGCTTTACATCCGGCATTTTAGACTCTTGGAAGATGATGATTATAATTTCTTATAGTAAATCAACTTCTAACATGACAAAAAATACCATCTTACATCGTTTTTACGCTTTAATTTATGTTTTTTTGTTAGTTTTTTATTTATTTATGAATATATGCTTTATTTATTAATACTTAATAATAATATTATCAAATTGTAAAGAAAAATTGGTGACAGTGCAAAAGATTTTTGGGCGCGACTCAAGTGCAGATTTCTTTATCTTCAATGACGTCAAATTAAAATTTAAAAATAATAAATTTGTCTACTTATGTTTCCTTTAAAGGTATGTAAGATATTCAAAGTGAACAAAGTCTATAGAATACACAAGCCACTTACATACATGACAAAAGAAAGGCTAAGATAAGAAATTTACGTAGTAGAATGATAATTATATGTACTCAAAGATATACATTTATTTATTTAGAGATTTGAAAGGGTTACAATAATATTAAATAATAATGAAATTATGTTAAACTAAAAGCTATTCTATAAATTAAAACTATTACTAAAAATAAAAACATCAATTTATATAAAAAACCGTCAACAGGCAGAGTCCCCAAGAGGCTTTCGGCATTTCCGCGTTGTATTGCAAGGCTAAGCTATTATATGTACTTAAATTCAACAAAATATTAAAAATAGGTGAACTAAATCTCAAAAATTACGATACTTAGCATTAAGTGTACCTTTTGTACTAAATTGCGCGCCTCATTGGTGGAGTGTATAAGGTAGTGCAATACTCTCAACATTGACATGTCAAGCATTTAACTATTATTTTAAGGACAATAAATAAATAAATTAAAACCAAATTCTCTTGAAAATGGTGCTTACGCCTAGACTACTGAGAGGCGTTCATTTACTGAATGCCGGTTAATGGAAAAATCAAATGAAACGGAACAAACGTCTGTTGATACAGGAACGGGGAAGCGAGGGGATTTGAGTGGAGCGAAATTAACTTTTTTGTCTTCGCTGGAAGTGTGAAAAGAGTTAACTGTACTAAATAATTTGTTTTTGACCTAGTAATCTACCCAATTTTAAGCATTAAGTTATATCTTCTGTACTATGAACTTAAGATTTTAAGTGCAATAAATATAATAAATAAATAAAAACAGATTATCAAGAAAATGTTGCTTATACCCAGACTACTGAGAGGCGTTCATTTACTGAATGCCGGTTAATGGAAAAATCAAATGAAACGGAACAAACGTCTGTTGATACAGGAACGGGGAAGCGAGGGGTTTGTGTTGAGCGAAATTAACTTTTTTGTCTTCGCTGGAAGTGTGAAAAGAGTTAACTGTACTAAATAATTTGTTTTTGACCTAGTAATCTACCCAATTTTAAGCATTAAGTTATATCTTCTGTACTATGAACTTAAGATTTTAAGTGCAATAAATAAAATAAATAAATAAAAACAGATTATCAAGAAAATGTTGCTTATACCCAGACTACTGAGAGGCGTTAATTTACTGAATGCCGGTTAATGGAAAAATCAAATGAAACGGAACAAACGTCTGTTGATACAGGAACGAGGAAGCGAGGGGTTTGTGTTGAGCGAAATTAACTTTTTTGTCTTCGCTCGAAGTGTGAAAAGACTTATATAGAATTAAGGGGTAAGTCGGAGATTTTGTTAAGGTAATTGTTTTTATTCAATGGCATAATTAGGTTATGCTATTAGTTAAATTAGTCTACTACCCAAAGCCCGTGACTTCGTTTGCATGGACGACTCCGAATAATGCCTTAGCAAAAGTTGTTCAGACTGATGAAGTCTGAACAACTTTTGCTAAGGCATTATTTTTATATTTCTTATAGTTAAGCTAGACCATTATGGTAACGAAAAAGACGGAGAAGCAGACTGCCGACAACGTGGATGTCAAACATACATACATTCATTTTTTTCCTAATGGGGCAGACAGAGCATTTTTGTCTTGCGGCTATTTTAGCTTGATTGTGGGCAAAAAGATGTATAAAGGAATTAAAATAGTGTCAGCAAGCCGTAATACCTATTAACACAATTTTACCAAGTTTCGCCCACTCCCTCGATCGGCTTTTACGATCTGTGCGGGAAGTGAAGCATTTGGTGCATTCTAAGGTTTTTCTTTCCAGACCAGTATGGAAGAAATTGAAGAAGGTGTCAAACGTCCGAAAAAAAATGAAACAACTTGCCCTAAACAACGACCGTTCCTGTGATCGTGCCAAGTGAAGCCGTTTGATTAAGAAAGCCGACCCCGTGTAACAGGAAAACGAGGACAAAGAAGACTTTTATATAAGTACTTAGGTCACTTTTCTACTTCAACATAACATCGCTTTTAGCGTTAAGTTCGCCTATTATACCGTACAATTTGTATTTAGAACAATAAAGATTAAATTAATAAAAATAAGTAAATAAAAATTTCCGTGTGGTTTCCGGCAGAGTAGAATAGAACCACTAAAAGTCTCCCCGTGGATGTAGTAGAAGGCGACTTAGGAAATACAAGCTAAACAAATCTTATAAACATCATGCGACCTCTCCAACCCGTCTGGCCAGCGTGGAGAGTGTAGGCCAAATCCTCTGGCTGCTCTGGCCAAGTATGGCTCTATTAGTACTGAGAGGGTTGTGCTCCTTCAGTGGAGACTAAAAAGACCTAATGATGATAATGATGATGAATAAATATATAAATAAATATATAGATAAAATAATATTTCATTTTAATTCTTGGCCATCAAATCACAAAGAAATTAAAGCCTATCTCATAATAGTTTCCTCTGACAAATATTCCGTTCTGCTAGTAACATTTATTTCATTCATTGCTACTAATTTCCAACATTCTACAAATATTTGTACATTTCGTCCGCAAACGTCTTATGCCAAACGATTTTCTTGTAAATGTTGTTTGCCCGACTATTTTAAATCTCTGTGGAATTCTTTGAGTGCGGGTATAAACAACGTATTCTCTTTTTGTGCCGTATTATATGCCCCTAAGCGTAAGAAAGTAAAACAGGTAAATTCAAATGTTACCATAGATGGCTTCCTTGTTTGTAATTTTAGCAATTTTGTTTTGCCTTCTTTTAGACAAATTTTAAAACAAAATATTATATAAAACTGATTTCTATGAAGTTATTTGAAAGGTGCAATCAGAAACTGATTCTGACTGCTGTCATAAATAAATAAATATATAGGGACAAATTACACTGATTGCGTAAGTTCGACACTTGTGTTATGGGACACGAACTCAACGATAATATATTTTGAAAAAGGCTATGCCCTGACCGGGGATCGAACCCGGAACCTATGGGTGGCGGACTAGAATGGTGACCACTACGCCACGGAGGTCAACTGAGGTGATTCTGTAGTGCTTATATAGCAGTCCGTTTATCGATTTATACGAAAAAGTGAAAAGTAGGTATTTCGACAATTATTTCATTTAATTACAAACAATTTCGTAATCACAAACTACAGATAGTTTGTGTGATAAATTTATTTATTTATTTATATTTTTCTTACATACACATAATAAGGACGGACCCTTTAATTATAATCTTGTATTTCTGTCTGTATAAGCTAAAATATACAGAAACATCCGAAAAGATCTCTATGATTGAGCCTAGTTTCTGAAGGAAGATGTTTATATTGCGGGTAGCGAGTGCATAGTTACAACTCAAAGAATACAAGGGTCCGTACTTCAAGAAACACATAATAACATATGGAAAGCTGTTCTGTATTACGGACTAACTCGACCCTTTTTATATTTTGTTAGTCGTTACAAAAATACAATGCGTTGAATTATATTATAATGTATAATTTTGATGAATTGAAAAAAGAATCTATTTTTTTATAATTTTTCAAAACTAAAAACCGCGTTTAGTCCCAAACTACACAAACGATTTCGATAAAATTATACTATGGGACTTTCTCGCAAACGTGTATTTTAAGACTGTATACATATTTTACGTATAATAAATGATATAATATAATTCAACATAACATATATTACGAGTTACGTAAAACCAAAAACTGACTGACAAAATCCATAACACCAAATATCATCCAAATAGAAATAATAACCATAACAACGATTCCTAAATAAACAAAACAGAAAAAATATCAGTTTCGAATTCCATAACACACGATCGTAGATATTATCTCAATACACATCTCGGAGAATATTTCTCAACATGTATTTCTTCGAATATTGCCCGAATTAGGGTAACCATGGAAACCTGTTTCCCAAAATTGGCGAGTGAAAAGGGTTGAGTTAATTCAATTATTTGCAATATCCGCCCGTTCAATTAGATTTGTGGAAGTGTAAGCTAATATTTTGATATTATGAGGAAAAACCTTAACAAATTGTTTGCTATTACTTGATCGAGTTATTTTTAAGTGGGGATGGTATCATTTTACTTTTCAGTTGTTTTTATTTACAGTATTTTTACGTAAGTAGATATGGGCTGGAAAATGCTTTTTCCATTTAACCTGTTCAGTATATAGTAATGCAAGTTTATTAGGGCTCAATTTTTATATAATTTGATGTTATTTAAGTTTATGAAAAACTCCCATGCTGGTCTGGGAGAAATAAAAAAAACTTAGAATGTACCAGCTGCTTCTCTTCCCACGCAGATCGTAAAAGCCGATCGAGGGAATGGGCAAAAATGCAAATCATGTTAACAGGCGATGCGGCTAGCAACCCATCACTGTATTGATTGCTTTTCCATCTTCTCGCCCACCATGACGCTAAAAGTGGCTTTTGGGTCTTGCGGCCCTGGGCTCTGCATAGAACCGCAAGACCCAAAATGCTCTGTCTGCCCCATTAGGGATAAAGACGTGATAGTATGTATGTATGTATGAAAAATAAAGTTCATTTGCTAGGCAAATTTAATAATCCCACGGTTTTTAAGAACGCCATCTTGGAATGAGTAGAGTACAGAACTACATATTCCAATTGATATCCGTAGCGCCATTCTATTATTTCCTAGGCAAACCAAAAAAACCTTGCTCTCAAGCGTTAACCCCCAATAACTTTTAAACTAAGAATCACCGCAAGAAAACTTGCTTTCACGTGTAAAACCGCATCGAAATCGGTTTATCCTTTCGAGTGCTGCGATGCCACAGACACATATTAGTGTCAAACTTATAACACGCCTCTTTTTTTTCGGGATTAAAAATCAGTTTTTTGAAAAAAAAAATCTTAATTATTTTTAACAAATTTTGTCTTAGCGTCTAATTGTGGTCTTATCTATCTTTCTCCCATTATGAAAATAAACTGAGTCAGTCACCGTAGCCAAAATCGGTTATAGGGATACTATAATAATTTGTATTTAAATAATGCTTATCAAATAGCCGAGTGACAATCGTTTACCAGTTACGTCTCTAAATTTAACACTGTCGTAACTTTATACCTTTATATGAAGAACTTCTACAGAAACTCCCTTTTTAGGACGATTAAAAACTTTTTTCGAAGCACATCGTTTGCAACATAAGTAGCAGTATTAAGTACGGTTCGCAGTCGAGTACGCTAAGCCTCGCCACAAGAAGATACGTGCCTGGAAACTTTACGAAAACGTCACTTTTTGCTGACCCTCCTTCGTTATGGGTACGGTTGGCAAACGCTGACGGGTTCCGGTTTTTGTTGGTGAGATTTTTGTGTCTGTGTTATTGAAATATGTTATAAGGAAAAATATGAATTTCTTCCATCGGGTTTCCTGCCTTGCCGACTAGATTTTGTCCTATAATAGTCCTATTTTCGCATGAATGATTAATCCATCTATCTGTTAATGTCGTATGAGGAGACTGAAAGATTAAGCACTAACACCTCGTGCTACAATAGGCAAGATAAATGCAAATATATATTTACCTATTGGTTAGATTATCCGAAAAAAAAATTACACGTAGATTTTCTTTTCTTTGCGAAACAAAAACTGACAAAAATACAGCGCTTTTAAATTTCGCTTGACGTCACGGCTAGGTACGATTTTTACTTAGCGGTTACGTCACAACTTCACAAGCCCCCATTCCGGATCTCACCCATATTGCATTATCAAGAAGGATTGACGTCAGGTAGGAATTGTAAAGTCATCATCATCATCAACATATCAAGTCATAGGCCTAACCCAGGGTTATCCAAAACGGCCTTCATCCAGCATTTTCATGCTAACTTGCTAAGGTCGTCTGACCACCTAGTTAGTGGGGTTCTACGCTGCGCTCGCGCGGACGTGGTCACCATTTAAGTACCCTTACGCCCTATCGGCCATCGGTTTGTAAAATCAAAGCCAAATCTATTTTAAAACTTTAAATATTTTTAAGGTTACGTACCCAAAGGGTAAAAACGGGACCCTATTACTAAGACTTCGCTGTCTGTCCGTCCGTCCCTCCGTCTGTCGGTGACCAGGCTGTATCTCAAGAACCGCAATAGCTAGACAGTTGAAATTTTTACAAATTATGTATTTATATTGCCGCTGAAACGACAAGTACTAAAAACGAAATTAAATAAATTTTAAGGGGGGCTTCCATACAACAAACGCGATTTTTTATAGATAATGGTACGGAACCCTTAGTGCGCGAATTCGATTCGCACTTTGCCGGTTTTTTTACATATAAAAGCACTTATAAATATAGTATTTAAATTAAGTGACATAAAAATTATTTGCAGACTTCATCAAAAACAGTTGTTACTAAGATTCAGATGTAATTTCCACGAAAGGGAAAGAGCAATTTTTTCCCAACATCTAAATAAAGCCCTACCCTTTGTTACCGGTTTTTGTATTAAACTTATTGTGAGCTCAAATTTTCATACGCTCCCGTGCGAAACAGCCATCTGTTTAAGAAAAATTACATAGAAATGAGTTATATGTAAATTCGGCAGTATTATCCTTGGCGCAATATTTTTAGGGTAAAGCTGAGCGCAGATTATAGGCAAGACACTCAAGACAGTCTTAAGAAAGATTATTGTTTTGTTAAATGTGTCTAAAATGATGGAAACAAGAATAAAGACGTCTTGAGTTGTCTAATGCTCATAACAACTTAGGTATAGAAATAGTGATTCTAAGCACCACAGAAAATTTTCAGGAAAGTCCAGTCCTTACTAATTGTCCGAGCGAGCGAATCGAGTGTAGCGTCTATGTTTTGAGATTGGCAAAGAAATTTTTTGTCCGGCGTCCAGTTGTCAGTTTGTCCGGCTGTTCTCGCCTACGTGTCGCATTTCTTACCCGATTCTTGTGAAGTTTTGTGAGAAGGTTAGAAAATAATATTGTTTTTTTTTGTCGATTCTGCTTTTCAAAGCCTTTAAAAATGGTTTTAAACTTGAAATAATCATATATTTTTTTCAAAAATTTTATAAAACTTGTTTGTTACCCTTTGTTGCTGAACAACATTTTATCAGATAAACTTTAAAGAGTCGGGGTGCCTTGCGTGGTCTACAGCTCACAGAGCCACTAGTATATAAATACGAAAGCAACTCTGTATGTCTGTTACCTCTACCGCTTCAACCATTGAACCTATTCAGATGAAATTTTGTATGGATATAGTTTGAGATTACATTTACCTCACCAACACGTCTGGCCGGCGTGGAGAGTATAGTACATACAGGCCAAATTCTCTGGCTGCTCTGGCCAAGTATGGCTCTGGTAGTACAGAGAGGGTCGTTCTACTGCAGTGGAGACTAAAAATATGATGATGATGATGATGATGATGATGATGATAGTTTGAGATCCGAGGAAGTACATAGGATACTTTTTCGCATACCAACGTCACACCTACCTGCAGACATTTTTCTCTTCTAGTTTTGGGAACGTACTCAATTAAAGGTGAGAGGCGGTGTTTTGATTTGACAAACAAGATGACAGATATGTTTTCTTTATAATTTTTATGTGTTAATAAAGAAATCCATTGGTTGATAAAGCACAGTACAGCTTAAATAGCCTTACAGAAAATATAGTTTTCTTACGAGATATGCACGGACTAGTAGACACAAAAGTCTTATGGCAATTGTAAGACAGACTTGTCTAAATGAGACGAAACAGTCTTAATAAGACATTCTTGTCTCAATTTGCTCTAAAATATTTTCGTACCTACATACAAGATTCTTTCTCGTTATTTATTCGAGAATCACATTTGAGAAATGAGTACATCCGATTTGAATAATTTGGTTATCAAGCCAACCTGATTCTATTGCGGAACGGCTTTTAGGGTACCGCTTCATATGAAAAACCCATATTATTATTTTTAATTTACTTTTAAGTCAGTCAGACTGTCATAGTTGTTATGAGTATTATTTTACCTAATCACCCAGAATGTAAGTTATGATTGAATACAAAAATTACATTTTGGGGGATTAGGTAAAATGTATTTGCTGTAAAAACCTATCCCATCAAAAACAATACTTGTCAAAAAAACCAAGTCTCGCAACTCAGTTGTTCTGCGGTAAAAAGTTGTGAGATCCATGTAATACCAAGTCGGTTATTAATTTATTCAGTCTCTACTTAAGCGACTTTCTGTCTTAATACGTCCAGTCTCTAAGACCACGATCGTGGTCCATAACAATGGAAAATCAATTGTGTCTGGAATCTCCGTACTCGAAGCATTAAGTTGTTACGTAATAATTAACAGCATCTTATAGTGACGCATATCAATATTAAAATTCTTTAATGTTTTATATAAATATATCGAGACTTGGCCATCGCACTAAATAATTGAATTTACATGTGTTTTCAGGCGATTGAATTTACACGTGTTTTCAGGCGATGGCCAAGTCTCAATATATTTATATAAAGCATTAAAGAATTTTAATATTGATATGCGTCACTATAAGATGCTGTTAATTATTACGTAACTTAATGCTTCGAGTACGGAGATTCCAGACACAATTGATTTTCAATTGTTATGGACCACGATCGTGGTCTTAGAGACTGGACGTATTAAGACAGAAAGTCGCTTAAGTAGAGACTGAATAAATTAATAACCGACTTGGTATTACATGGATCTCACAACTTTTTACCGCAGAACAACTGAGTTGCGAGACTTGGTTTTTTTGACAAGTATTGTTTTTGATGGGATCTCATTTCTTTTTGTATTTTGTAGACAGTTCTAATTTTTTCCTTTTCGGTACCTTCTACTTATTGTATATATGTATATCTACCAGCAACGAATTTTCTTAAAGCCCTCTCTCTGACTTATGAACTTTTCTTATTTTTGTAGGTAGCCTTCCGTTTTCTCTTTTCCGGTACTACTTCTTGAGCTTCAGCTACAGTTTTTCTAAGAGCCCACTCCCTGTCTCTATGCGTTTTTCTGGGAGGCTTTGATGTTACAATTTTTGACAAATCTGGACGGTAAATGCTTCTTAGTCTGTTGTATTCACAAATTGAGGATTCCTGCGCTTTAACACTTCCAAAGTCGACATTAATTAGATGTAAACCGCCCAGACTTGTAACTCTCGAAAGTGCCACGTAAGCTTGACCGGATGTGAATACTGTAGAACCGATATCCATCAGTGCATTATGTAGACTTAGTCCTTGACTTTTATGTATAGTTATTGCATAGCCTATATATTATCAATGAAAATCGCAAACTTATAGGTAATAATTCTGGGCACATCCGAACAGCATTGGGTCGCTCGCGCGTATGAGCGCGGCTGCTGCTCGCTCGGCGACATTCACCTTTCCGCGCGCCCCGCCACTGTCCCCGCCCCGCGCCCTCGCGCTATCACCGCGCAGCGCGTAGTAACGGCCCGCGCTCACTCGCTAGCATCGCAGCGCGTGGTATAATAATTAATTTACAACCTTACGCACTCGTAATAAGTACAAATACGCACGTAGGTACGTTTTTTGCATTAAATAATTTAATTTACACGTGTTTTCATGACGGGAATACCCATTTTTTGCTCGATTTGGCAAAGGCACTACCATGCGCCTATTTATATGGGACTAGCTTAAACCCGCGGCTTCGCACGCAGTAATAATAACTGCCGTAAAACATCGTTACGAATAAAGCCAATATTAAAAAAATTAACTGAAGACTTGGCTGTATGGGCTTAATTTTCTTTGCGGTCTTTTCAAGATTTTTTAGTTTTTCCTTGATTCATACACCAAACACTACTTATATTCCAAATTTGAAGCTTTTAGGTCTGCTAGAAGTGCCTTAGAATTTTGATGATCGGTGAGTCAGTGAGTGACAAAATTAAGAAATTTGACCCGTTATAATTCTTAAAATACTGGTTCAAATTGAATGAAATTTGAAATATACCGTCTCTTTACAATGCCTGCATGGTTACTGAAAATTTCAGTCTTCTAGTTTTATCCACAACGAAGTTACAGGGGGTCGAAAATGGTCTGAATTGCTTCGAGAAAAGGATGGTACGGCCGTGACGCTTTTTTGCTCGACTTGGTGGGGGCACTGCCGTGCCCCCTGATACAATGTATTTTATTATAACTACATTAAATTAAAATATACAACCGTAGTAATTTCTTCTTCCTCGAGCTAACCCGAGAAAATAATTAACGTATTTTACACCACAGATAATTAAGATGTACTTTAATGTGTCAAGTGTTTGATAACATTAAAATTTTATTTATTTGATATATTTTATTGGTTTATGTACACTTCAAACTTTACAAAAAAACCTAATCAAAGTAAACATAGTGCATAGATAGGTGCTACTTGATCTAAAGAAATTTCTTCAAGTAGACCGCAAGAGGAAATCGAAAGAAAGAGGTAATTGGCGTGTGCAGTGTACAATACAAAAATAAAAACCTATACAAGATATCATTTTAAAAAACAAACCTACATAAAAGTACGTAAAATAAACTTATATAAATAAATATATACCCGTATATCACACTAATTGACCGAGCCAGCGAAGCGAGCAAAGCGTCTCAGTTTCGAGACTAGCCAAAAATTCTTTTGTCCGTCTGTCTGTCTGTCTGTCTGTCTGTCTGTCTGTCTGTCTGTCTGTTCTCGCCTACAGGTCGCATTTCTTAACCGATTCTCATGAAATTTTGTAAGCAGGTTCAGCAACTAAATAGAATTTTTTTGTCGAGCCAGTTTTCCGAAATTTTTCAAAATGGCGGATATATGGGGGTTTAAAATTTTAAAACTGTCATATATCCGCCATTTCAAAATATTTTCAAAAATGTCATTAGACTTTTTTGTTGCCATTATGAAAACGATATTTTTTTATCTGAACAACTTTTTAGTCTGAACAACTTTTTTATACGTCATACTTAAACGGGTTTAGGGTGACTTGCGAAGTCTAGCTGACTAAGCCGTGACGAATATACAATACAAATCCTCTTACAAAATATACTCAAACTATTTAACGGTGAATTCAGTCCGGGCTACTGAACAACTTTCTTAAAAATACATATCTCCCCTGGGGTCCATGAAGTAATTTCTCTGAATAGCTATTATGGTTATTATTTTGAGTTTCATAAGTGGTTCTATAAATTTAATCATTTTTAACCGACTTAAAATAAAAGGGTTCTGCTTATTTTACGATTAGTTTCTTTTTCTTCAGTTCTTGTTTATTTTCATTGATTGTTGGCTTGTTTATTAAATTTAGCAATTTTGTTAAGCGAACTTTCTTTCAATCGCTATCGCTGCTTGTCTGTGCTTTTGTAGTAGTTTAAGTAATTATGCTACGAACTAACAAGAGATCAACAGCAATCAAAGCCCACGAAGTAGCTTTACTAAGAAAGTAAGAAACCAATGAGCAGCGGCATAGAGCCATGGTAATAAAAATACACATTTAAACCTGGTTTTTCCAAAAATGAGCTGACTTTGTCATTTGAAAAATGATGGGTCATTTTTCGGTGAAAGACTACTGGTACAGAACTGAATTTCTGCATCACGGTAGACCATATCCATGGGATTGTATGGTTGAAAGGTGCTCCTGACATTTCAGAGCTAGATCGAAAGTCATTTGAAGAAAGGGCTGTGATTGGCAACTATTTTGGAAATTTGGTCACAACCATAAATTCGCATATCGGTAAACCTGCACCGATAGTAAAATTCTCATCAAATCATGAACATTATTCTGAAATAATAATCGCGAGGTCTAAGTTCGTGGCGAACTACTAGTATTATAAAGGCGAATGTATATGAGTGTGTGTGTTTGTTTGATACTTCTTCACGCGCAAACAGCTGGACCAATTTTAATAAAATTTGGAATGCGTAAAGCTGACACTCTGGATTAACACATAGGCTATTTTAACACAGGTTCACAGCTAGTACCTATATAATTACTTTATCTCTCACAAGATAAAATAGACCATGAAGTCATCTAAAAGCCTATCAAGTCACAAAATAAGTAAATAAAAAATCTTGAACGAAAACAGGTAAAAACAAAAACCCAAAGCACACTGAATACCGATTAACCAAGGGAATTAATTACACCGTATCAAAATAAAGTGCTGTTCCGAGTTACCGGTTCTTTTTTCCGGATCTCTGTTCCGGAACTCGGTACGACATTAGCATAGTAACGAGAACTGCGGAATTACGTCAGTGGAATTCCGTGTGGGCCTTAAATTGTGGCTGGCAGGCTGGAACTCGATTGGGCATTTGATACTTTACTATTCCTTTCTTGTGTAGGCACTGAAGTGTTCATTAAATAACCGGCCAAGCGCGAGTCAGACACAAAAGGCTCCGTACCATTATCTATAAAAAATCACGTTTGTATTATGTCCGTACTATTATTTATTTTTTTATTTTATTTTATCAAACTTTATTGTTCCAAAGTACAAATATACTTTTAACAAATGGCGGACTTAATGCTAAGAGCATTTTCTCCCAGTCAACCATAGGGATTATCAGAAAAAACGATGCGGCACAAAAAGCAATACAATATACTTACACATATCAAATAATACTATATAACTACATTATATACCTATGATATATACCAATATATATCTTCTTACATATATACAATACATATATACACATTTACTTATAATAACATATACCTAAATAGTTGAGAAGTGAAGAAGTAAATAATAATGACTTTATGAAGAAAGGGAGTTCAAGAGGTGAGCGTAAACTTTTCTTTTAAACGAGAATTTGGTGGAAACTTCTCTTATGTCAACGGGTAAAGCATTCCAGAGCCGTGATGCTTGAAGAGAAAAAGAGTTAGACATAAAATTTGTTCGGAAAAGGGGGATAAAGAGCTGACGTGTCTCATTAGAACGAAGTTGACGATCGTGTGTGTCTGACAGATAATTAAATTTACATTTTAGATATTCAGGGTAATCAGGATTTGAAAGAATTGAAAAAAGAGTACACAGTAATCGAAGTTCCCTGCGTTGGCGAATAGGAAGCCAATTAAGTTCAGAACGAAAGGAAGACACATGATCATATTTTCGAAGACAGAAGATAAAACGAATGCAGTTATTAAGGAGTCGATCAAGTTTATTCAAAAGATCTACATTGAGGTCGGGAAAACACACATCAGTATAGTCAAAGATAGGCAAAATTAAAGACTGGACAAGTAAGATCTTTGTCTTGACGGGTAAAAAATTCCTAAGACGATTTAATTGTTGAAGACTTAGAGTGATGTTTTGACTAATTGCAGCTATGTGAGTGGTCCAGCTAAGGGTGGAGTCAATTTGTAACCCAAGATTATTGACGGAGTTGCAATAAGGAATAATATTGTTATTAAAGGTTACTGCTTGGATTGATTTGGTGTCAATTTGAGCAACTTGCCTCGAACTACCCACGATTATAGCCTGACACTTAGAAGGGTTGACTTTAATTCCAAAATTGTCAGACCAGCACAAAATTGAGGACAAGGCAGAATTTATCTTAGCTACACACGTGTTAATATCATCTACTGATGACTGAGCATAAATTTGGAGATCGTCAGCATAAAAATGGTAAGAGCAGCCAAGCGTAGAAGAAAGTAGATTAATAAAGAGAGAAAAAAGCAAGGGTGATAAAATGCCACCTTGTGGTACACCTAAAGAAAGATTTTTCCAGTCCGACAGGTCGCGGTCTAAACGAACCGATTGCTGCCGATCACGTAAATATGCTGAAAACTAATCCACCACTGAGGACGAGAACTGCAGATGATTAAGTATGGCCAGGAGAATATCGTGATCAACCATATTAAAAGCATTAGAGAAGTCGACGAGAACAAGGATGGTGACCAACGTATTCTCCATGCCGAATCTAATATCCTCTGTGACTTTAAGAAGAGCAGTAGCAGTGCTATGACCAGGGCGAAAACCAGACTGCAGAGGAGTTAGAAGAGAGTTAGAAAAGATAAAGGAAGAAACTTGAGCGTGCACTACAGCTTCAAGAATTTTTGAAAGGAAAGGGAGTATAGAAATTGGCCTAAAATTGTTTAAGGATTGGGGAGATGTAACTTTAGGAAGTGGGATAACAAAGGCTTTGCGCCAAAGAGAAGGAAAGGTACTAGTTACAAGGGAGAAATTAATAATGTGAGACAGAATAGGCAAAATTATAGGCAAGATATTTAAGATCATTTGTCTACTCACGTCATCATATCCTACCGCTTTTGATTTAATGGACATTATAATTTTTCGTATTTCATCCTCAGTGGCTGGAGAAAAAGAAAAGGGTTCTATTTGAGGCTTGGCCATGGAAGTTATACTAGAAATAGTAGCAGCTTTCACAGCGGGATCAAGAGTACTTGTAGAATTAAAATGATCATTGAAATCATTCGGGGAGAAACTAGAAGTAGAAAAAGAATCAAATTTACTTTTAGCAAGACCTAAGGAACGGAGAAACTTCCAAATATCAGCCGACGAAGACTGGGTAAGGTTATCGGAGAAATATTTACGTTTCGCTGCTCTTACAAAATTGTTGCAACGATTACGAGCGACTTTGTATGCAGCCCAATTATCATCTGTTCTTGCTCGCTTAAAGGTACGGAATGCCCGGTCTCTCCTAGTCATCGCCATACGAACCCCTCTAGTGATCCATGGAGAAGGTGGGCGTTTAACTTTAACAGCTTTTAAAGGGGCATGCCTATCATAAAGTCTTATAATAGTTGAGTTAAAAATTGACACCTTCTCTTCAATAGACGTAGCCTCCAATATAGCTGAGAAATCCAGCCCAGATGCATCACTCACCAACTTTTCATGGTCTATTTTAGCCATACTACGCGTCCAAACAATCTTGGGTTTAACCTTAGGAGATCTTAATTTATATGACACGTACAATAAGTCGTGCTTAGAAAAAGCGGGTGCTGGTGTCTGTCCATGCTTAACGACAAGACTAGGTGAAGAAGTAAGAATCAAGTCAAGCCAAGTATCATCAGTATAAAGGTTGACATGAGTAGGCTCTAAAGGCAAAACGGAAAGATTGACTGACTTAAGTATATTAAGAAGTCTACGGGAGCGCGATTCATCGCTGACAGCAAGATTAGTATTGAAATCACCCATGACTATGTGATGTGTGTAGTCCGAACAGAGAGAATCAAGAGTAGCCTCAACTTGAGGAAAATAATTAACATCAGGAGGGCAATAGACAACGCCAAGAAGTGCTTTAACACCGTTGACAGATATTTCAAGGAAAATATATTGAGCAGCACTTGAATGCACCGGGGGTGAAGATATTAGAATTTTATAGGGAATGTGACTGCGTAAATAAATTGCAACCCCTCCACCACGCATATCTTCCCGATCATTTCGAATTAAAACATACCCTGGAATAGAGAACAAAACGGAGGATAAGGAAGGTTTGAGCCAACTTTCAGATACAAGTATTGCATCAAAAATGGGAGACGAAAATGTATCGAGTAGATCGGTATGATGGGCTGGAATACTTTGTGCATTCAAGTGACAAGCGTTTAAATTAAAAGAAGTACCCGACATACAACTGTTTAAAACTTGATGTAAAGTTTCCGGTTCATGAAACGAGTCATTATCATCAGTAGAAACGCAAGAGTAAAATGAATCGTTATCAGACATATAAGTTTAAATATAAATTAATACAATAAATATAAATTAAAAGAAATAAAACTAAAAAATTACCTATCTGCATGTCCTGCCGGTTGCCGAAGATTAATAAACAAAACGCAGAAATAACGACTAGCAAAAAGACAGGTGGCCAGAGCAGTAAAACTAAACGTTAACTATTATGACAGCTGCAAAATGATGACATTGACAATTGACAGTTATTTGACAAACTAGGTATATTAAAAGTGAAGTGAGCTGAAGTAACGAAAAATGAAAAAATATTTAGCCACCTGCTTGTGGAATAGAAATAAAAATGAAAACTTTAAGGTACATAAGCTAAAAGGCTACCAAAAGGTGGTGTTCACCATTATACATAAAATTGTACTGACTGGTTTACCAAGCAAAAGAATACAGCTCATTTCTTCGCCCTAGCCGTTCGTTTAGGCCTTCCTCTTTGTTCCGGGGAGTTGAGTGCAGTCACCAGGGCTGCCGATGAAGACGCCGCCGCGCCTGCTTCCTGATCCAAAGTCACCGGAGCCAAGTCCTGCTCCGACTGAGGCAGGCTATTCAAATCAGCCTCGCAGAAGAGACGCTGCAGTGACCCGTCTCGCAATTTGATTATGACGACGCCGTTGGATGTCCAACAGCGCCTCATACCATACTTCTTTCGCGCCTGGACGAACACAGCCTGTCGCTGCCGCGTCAGGAACTCGGCAACACTGTATGGGGATCCCTTAAAGGCTGTCTTTTTCTCCCAGACTGCTGCTTTGTTGCGTAGATCCGTGAATCTGATCAACACAGGCCTACATTTGTCCTCGGAGATCCTTCCTATACGATGGCATACAGTCAAATTCTCAGGTTGTATGTCACTCAGGCCCAACTTCTCGTGAAATATACTGCATACAACTTGAGCTAGCCCACTCTTGACATCCTCGGACACACCGCTGATAAGAAGATTTTTCCTACGATGCCGCGTTTCTATGTGGTCAACAGAAGTTGCTAGTGCTGTGATCTGCTGGAACAGGAGTGACACCATGTCGAAGACTTCCTTTTTAAAGGCACCATACTGCTCTTCAAGGCTCGAGACGATGCTGCTGGACGGAGCGGACTTGAGTTGGGACTCAAAGTCACCCATCTTCTTAGACATAAGAGTCATCAGTGCTCGTTGCCCTTCAAGAACTGCTTCATAATTTGCCATTTCAGTGACTACCAAAGATGTTTAATAAGGAAAATATAAAAGAAATTGTTATTTTGTGTGGGTGAAGTGTGGCAGGCAGGACAAAACAGTGAAATTTCCACTTATCTCATTGATCCAGTGTAATTGATTATATCAGTGCGTTTATCACCTCAAAGTATTAAAAATTATATAGTTTTGACAACAATGTAAGTATTTTTTATAATTTAAAATTAAATTAAATCACAGAGATCAGTGTGTACTTATTTCACAACTACCGCCGAAAAAAAAAAAAAAGCTATATCTGATAATATATATATATATATAATATATATATATATATCAAGAGGTAAAAAAAAAAACGTTTGTTGTATGGGAGCCCCACTTAAATAATTATTTTATTCTATTTTTAGTTGTTATAGCGACAACAAGCAACATCTTTTGTAAAAATTTCAACTGTCTAGCTACAGACAGACGGAGAGTGGAGTCTTAGTAATAGGATCCCGTTTTTACCGTTTGGGTACTGATCACTTAAAAAGAAATGAATACATTCGAAATTAAATAAATTACGAACTAAACCTTTAAAATAAAACCTAGTCTCAGTTTAAAAATATTAAAGATTTTGACCATGCCGCATGGTGCTGAGAACGCTGGCTGCGTTTTCTCTCTGAATAGCTCATAGTTGCTCAGCAGCCAGGCTTCTTGTCGCGAGCAGTGTTGGTCAGGCGCAGAGCATAAAAATTTCGCGAGCTTCACCGTGCTTTGGCACAGTTTAAGCCGTTGGTCCCGGCTGTCATCATTATATGGCAGTCGTCAAGCTATGTCAGATGCCTTCAGGCAGCCTGAAAAATCTAATACCAGTCTTGGTCACTTACACACACGAAAATCAAACAAATATATGGTTTGTTAATGTTCCAATTATTGTAAACTGTTTATTTACAATAAAGATATACAACAACAACAACATTTATTGAATGCTTACGAGACACATTTTTGCGTCGCTTGACAAGCAGTATCTTGGGCAGCCGACTCGGCTCTCGAGAGTGATCCCCTGAGGTGTGAAGGTGCTTGTGTGTCAACACATGTAGCGTGTCCTGTCACCGCTCTCCCACGTTCAAGGGATCATTGTGTAGTGTAGGCTAACCTTTTGAACTCGATTTCGAACATCTAAGTTTAAAATATGTGGTATGTACTTACACGGTGAAAGTACCTAATCCCAAAGGAACGAGCTCTTGTTAACTAAAACATATTACAGGAAAAACTATGTATTTATTTTCGTACATTTTTCAGTGTTCTTTTTCGCTCAGATAAGTTTAGATAAATGCAAAAGAGAAGTCATGCTCTAATCGTAGTATGTTTCTTTAGAGACACATATTTGCGTCGCTTGGCAAGCAGTAGCTTGGGCAGCCGACCCGGCTCTCGAGAGTGATCCGCTAAAGTGTGAAGGTGCCAGTGTGTAAACAATGTATCGTGTGACGCCGCCACTCTCCCACGTTAAAGGAATCATTGTGTAGCAGTAGCGTGCATTTTAGGCCATGCCCGAATTCTCCGGGATTTCGGTTATGGCCTTCATACATAGAATTTGTCTACCCCGTGCCACAGTAATACGAGTATAATACCGGATACTAGCTAAAATGTATTTTGCTTAATATGCACTCATTCTCGTAACATAGATAAGATTAACGAGGCTAATGACAGAGGGATCGCCGTGATCGCATACTGGTCAAAGATTATTTCAAATTAAAGGTACATTAAAACCAATTGTACTTGATAAGTAGACTGTAGAACCAGTGTCTACTCTGTCAAAAATATTTGTGGACGTCACTTTTGTGTAGGCTAATTTTTTGGACTCAATTTCATGATGTATGTTTAAAATATGTATGTAATATGTATGTTTACTAAGTGCTTTTTCGGTGAAAGTAATCCCAAAGTAATGAGCTCATGTCAAATAAAACAAAGCTATTTGTGTTCTTCCTTACTCAGACCAGTTGACATAAATGCAAAGGTAGACGTCATGCTATAATCATTTATGTTTTCCTAAATTGGGGCTAACGGGCTGACAGTCGGTTGGGCATTTGATACTAGGTATTCCTTTTTGTGTAGACTGACACTATTCAGCATATAAGTTCAACATTTAGAATAGAATAGAATAGAATGAAATAGAATAGAATAGAATAGAATAGAATAGAACAGAATAGAACAGAATAGAACAGAATAGAACAGAATAGAACAGAATAGAACAGAATAGAACAGAATAGAACAGAATAGAACAGAATAGAACAGAATAGAACAGAACAGAATAGAACAGAATAGAACAGAACAGAACAGAACAGAACAGAACAGAATAGAACAGAATAGAACAGAATAGAACAGAATAGAACAGAATAGAACAGAAAAGAACAGAACAGAACAGAATAGAATAGAATAGATGGAAAAATGGAATGGAATGGAATGGAATGGAATGGAATGTAATGGAATGGAATGGAATGGAATGTAATGGAATGGAATGGAATGGAATGGAATGGAATGGAATGGAATGGAATGGAATGGAATGGAATGGAATGGAATGGAATGGAATGGAATATGAAATTAAAGCAGCACAATAAAAGCTAGTACAAAAAAAATATTTATATTAATGAACACAGATACAATGTCACAATAACGATTTATGACTAACGTAGTGCAGTAGCACGTTACGTTTTAATAAAAAATGTGCAATTGATATCAAATATAAACCAAATACGTGTTTCAAAGGAAAATTATGCAGCAAAAATAATTTAATCCTTCTACGTGATGCAATATCAATTTTTCCTACAAAGCTTCATACAGGAACGCGCCCGCGTTCACAATTATTATCGATAAGCTTCGATGATAACGTAAGATTTTTCATATTGGGCAAGTTTGCTCGCAGGTTTGCTGGCAAGTAGAGTGACGCTGTTTATCTACTAGGTAACTGTGAGAAACTGGAAAAAGGAATAATTTCATACAAAACTAGCTAGGATAATTTTCGGAATTCCTCAAACCGAATATACTGCTGAATATGTTAAACAAATAAAAAAATGATTGGTTGATTACGTGTGATAGGATATCTTATAACTTTTAAAACAGATGATTTTTAAAAGTTTTAGATATTAGATTCACTTTTAAAACGCAATATTATTATCCTCTAAAGTGGTATAAGCAGTAAAAAGTAGCTTGTTATCAAAGTCATATAAAGCTTCTTCTCCAATTTACATGCGCGACAAATGACGTGCTTATCATCTTACTAAAAAAAAGAAAATTATAGATACATTCCCATATATTATGGAGACTCGTGGCTCCATAGTGTTAAGGGAACCATCATGCACAAATCAAGTAACAACCGAAAGTGCACTAAGAGCTCAGAAGGAAAGTGTCGCCCAATAGACTTTTTGTTTGCATTTGCAATCGTTTGTCTACTCGCCAGCAAGTCCAGCAACTCGGCCAATGTAAATTTGTAAATCATGTCATGTCATTTCTGTATAAACTTTTATTGGTATATCGGGGCACGATTTTTAAAATGCAAAAACATAATCCTATCTGCAATCTCGAACGAATTTTCTAAATGATGTTTTGCTAACCATTTCCAATAATGAAAATTGAAAGTTGATTGATTTTCAATTTTATGAGCTGTTTCTCTAGGTAATAGATTTTAAATGTTGATTGGTTTTAGTTTACATTGAAAGTCACGAACACATTTTAGAAACTATATTTTGTTATATGAATCTACATCATAGTTTATCTCATGCAAGTATACACTTTGTTTTGGTAACCTATTTTGTCCCATTGTAAGGCAAAGGTAATTTATTTATATCTCATTAAATAATTTAACTTTTCATTGTTTAAATTTTTAGTCTCATTAAAATCTACTAAACGGCTCAAAAGTTATAAAGCAATATTCATTTTCACCAAAATGCATATATTTCAAAAGCGGCTAAACCGATTTGGAAGCCAAACACACCTAAAACTTATATGTATAGTTGCTACAATCATTCTTTAATACTGTCTTTCATTATTATTCTCATAAATTAATTAAAAGTTTAGTTGACGTCGTCCTAGTACAGTCAACATTAAACTGCTCCAATTCATAGCAATTTCATCATTATACCTATAGGCATTAATTAAGAATATTGTAGGCATATACTCCCATGCTGGTCTGGGAGAAATAAAAAAACTTAGAATGTACCAGCTGCTTCTCTTCCCACGCAGATCGTAAAAGCCGATCGAGGGAATGGGCAAAAATGCAAATCATGTTAACAGGCGATGCGGCTAGCAACCCATCACTGTATTAATTGCTTTTCCATCTTCTCGCCCACCATGACGCTAAAAGTGGCTTTTGGGTCTTGCGGCCCTGGGCTCTGCATAGAACCGCAAGACCCAAAATGCTCTGTCTGCCCCATTAGGGATAAAGACGTGATAGTATGTATGTATGTATGTAGGCATATAGGTTGTTATATTTATAAAGGTTGTTAACCTTGCGCTGTTTTTGAACGATACAAATACACGGCGCGAAAACATACATTACCTAATATGATTAACAGCGATTATGAATTACTTAATCCTTACTAAGCTAAATGGAAGCCTCCTTAATCTGAGAATCAATACAATACTACCTGCTTGCTGTTACCACAATTACATATAATAATAAATATGTACACCACTTATAAGTTTAAACTTGTAGGGATACTACTCATAACTCAATGATATTATTTTTTACTAGTTGTGTCCGGTCCGTGGACTTCGCTCCCCGTGACGTGAAATATACTCACTTAATATACATATTAAGATTTTTGTTCCTTTTTATTCTTTTTAATTTAATTTATTTTTAGTTGATTTCATTGTTTCAATTGTATGTAGTTTATGTTTTATGTTTTAATAAATAACTATGTATTGGTAAATATATATCTGCAATACATAGAAGATAAATACATATGTCATAAGGCCAGAATCGAACTCAGATAGGAGTATAGGAGGCCATATTAGGTCTGTAGTCTCAAGGATTTTATAAAATGTAATACAGAAATCTGAAAATTTTCTGCAGTAACGCCTGCAGTGCCGGCATTAAAATTAATAATGACTCGTAATAAAGTTCCCGGTAATTTCTTTCTCCTATTTATATTACAGTCTCCCCTGTAAAGGATGCCCGTATCTGGAGCAACCGTCGCGCTAGGTTTAAAAGTCTAGGTTTTATAAAAATATAGCATAAGGAATTTTTTGTGGGGATTTAGACATTAAGGATGATTACATTTAATAATACAAATTATAGAAAATAGAAGAGGGAAAATGTTCGGTCATCTACTACGCCACGATGCGTTCTTTAAAATAATAATGGAAGGAAAAATAGAAGGAAAGAGAGGAGTAGGAAAACCCAGAAGAAAATTTATAGACCAAATAAAAGAAAAATTAAACGTGAAAACATATAAAGAGGTTAAGAACTTAGCGGAAGGAAGAGAGACATGGAAAGCACTCCACCGACAAGAGCCCAGCTCTTAAATATAAGAAGAAGAACCTACAACATAAACGTTTGAATAACTGAGTTAAGAGATAATTAGTCGTATATATTTTTTCTAAACTAGAAACCGGTTTCACCCCCAACCTATACAAACGATTTTCATAAAATTTCTAAAGGACCACCTGGCAAGGCGTTAAGAATTACAACCTGTAGGCAAGATCAGACAGACTGACAACCGGACAGCCGGACAAAAGCATTTTTGGCCCATCTTAAAACTGAGACGCTTTAATATCAAAAAGTTATATCCTATAAACTTCTATGGGTCGAGAAAACCCCACTACAGAACAGTTTTTTAATAAAATTTCTACGGGAATAACTTGCAAGTATTTTCTTTCAAAATTTTTTTTTTTTAACTCGGTCCAGGCATCTTCGAATAATCGGCGAAAATACATAAAATTGAAGATCACGACTATTTGATTCCCTCCTCCATTTGTGAAGTCGGTTAAAAAGATTCTCTTTTTTGAAAGCCGTTAAAAATATATTTTCAAAAGTTTAATTGTCACATTTACAGTAACTCTATATCTTACATTTCTTAAAATTCTAAGTTGACTTCTCGAATTTATTATTTTGCATTTTATGCCGCCAATAACTTTCCAGCTAACAAATATACTTTCATTTTGAATATTTATCAAATAAAAGGAAAGATGTTTTAATTAAAAATATTTTTTTTAACGGGTACTAAAATTAACGAAATAGGTAACTATGGAACTACAAGCTGAAACACACACCGCTTAGTCATTTTTGACAATCTTCACATTTTTAAGATGTTTTGCTGTTTATAGCAGAGTTTCATATAAATTTTTAGCCCCTATTTTAACTCCTTAATTTTTTTTAATAAAGTATTTTTTTTGAACCGAGAGCTCATGTCATATTTTTTATTTCTAACTCTAAAATGGACCAAAATTTCATACAAACTTTCAACCCCTCATGGGATGAATTTCCAAAAATTCTTTCTGAGTGCACACTTACGTCATTGAAGGAACGTTTGTGCAAAATTTCACGCTTCTAGGCCCAGCGGTAACAGCTGTGCATTGATCGATCAGGCAATCTACCAGTTAGTTTCATCCTTAAGTTTCATCTTATTTATATGAAAAAAATATAAAAACATAAGTTATATTATATTCATAATACGACTTTTGGCGATGATATGATAAAAAAAATATACTTACAATGGTAAGAGTTTTATTTCAATTTAATTTAAAAATCCGACACAATAAATTGAATAACTGTCAAAACGGTGTTGATACTACGTGTATGATAATAAAAAATCGCTAAAACATAACTACCGCTATGCTCATATTTCATTATTATTATAATATATATTATATGTATGAAGTATCTATATGTATGTATAAATATTGTGGCAGGTTCTATTTTGTATTCTATTTACAGTAAATCTGACATACTGCAACACCTGTCTCTTAAATATTCACTTCTCCCTCTATCCAAAGGTTGACTGAAAAAGATTGCTATGTGATAAGTCCGCCTTTGTATCATAATTCTGACTTATTCATTTTTTTTCTGCGCACTCACGTCGGCGCGCCACAAAGACGCAGCCTTTCTGGCATGCGGACAGCATTTATACCATTTCAGCAAATTAACGAAATTAGTGAGAAATTTTTTTAGTAAAAAAAAATGTCCGTTAGAATTTTAGTGACGCACTGTAGCAGCTTGCAAGAGTCTTAAAAGTATGCGATGTCGTTAAAAAGCCATTATATCATGACTCATTAGGAAACATCTCATAAAAAGACATTAAAAATATAAATCTTTATTACCAAAATTGAAGAATGTAAGGGTATTCCCCTTTATAAAGTTACTAAAGGGTAAAATAGTTTCCATTCTTATTTTTCCAATACCAAATATAGTAACGTTAACGCTTCACCAAATCGAAGCTCTTTTTCCACGAAAATTGTATCTAATAATGTGAAATAAAATTATTTTTAGGCTTGCCGATGTGAAATCGTGTGAATTACTAGAATTTCACAGTTCAATGCTGCTTGTACGCACGTCTTCGGACGCGTTCGGATGGAAAAATAAACAGTGGAATTTTCAGTTCGTTAACTTATACGTGCGTATTTACGCGTACCAATCGCGTACTTTGAATTTTTTAATTCTTTGAAAGTACTAACTGGTGCTGTATTGTCCAGGTGGTCAAATATTGTATCGTTATTGGACAATCCCACGGTAACCCTAATTTGGTTCGCGATGATAAGTATCCTTTGTGTTATTTATTTATTAAAATCTTTATTGAACACAACGGTACAAAAGGCGAACTTAATGCTAATGCATTCTCTACCAGTCAACCTGTAGGAAAACAGATTTTTTAAATCTAATTGCGATAGGTGCTTAAAGATGAACTTAAAATACACTATTTTCTTCTTATATTTAAGAGCTGGGCTCTTGTCGGTGGAGTGCTTTCCATGTCTCTCTTCCTTCCGCTAAGTTCTTAAGCTCTTTATATGTTTTCACGTTTAATTTTTCTTCTATTTGGTCTATAAAATACACTATATACTGAAGTAATACAAATACATACTTTTGATGTATTCAAGTAAGGCATTCAAGAGTCGCGTAACTTAAAGAGTAAAAGAGACATAGACCGAAAAACGGGAGATTAACGTTTTATTGCTTACTTGATCATAAGTATTTTATTTATAATACATTTCTGTGTAGCTATGCATATTTTTCCCAACAAATATTAGTTCTGAGCTCCCGGCTCCAATACCACTGTAGACATACTCGTATTTCACGCCGGGCAAACGGAATGAAATTTCACATCCGTGTCGCCAAACTTATAGGTGAAATATGCAATTTTCTTATAAGTTGTTTTTAACATTAAACTAACAGCATGGTTGGCTGAATATCTTATGTAGGTAGGTATCCTTAATCTATCTATCTATCTATCTTTATATATAAATAGCTAAAGTCATTAACTGATGTATCAACGCACAGGTAAAACCACAGATCAATATCTGTGGTTTACTTCAAATTTGGCACATAGGTTCCTTATAAGATGTTAGAGTGCGTAAGAAAGGATTTATTAAAATTCATACCCTATGAGGGTGAAATTGTATGGAAAAACAAGATTAGTTGTATAGTATAGTAAATGAGTAAGTACGTAAATTCGACCCCGATGATAGAGGGATGAAAGGATGAAATGTAACTTCGCTCTGTCTCGCTCTAGCAAATGATGGGAACAGGAACGGGAACGGTATAGTAAAAATAAATTAGGACTTCTACGCGGGCGAGGTCGGGGGGCTAGTGTAGAAATAAACTTTTAGTTACCCTAAAGATTTTTGTAGATATGTTGAAAAGAAAATATTGGTCTACTTTTTTAAATGTTAACTCCATTTATTGATTTTATTTGATCATAAGTATTTTATTAATAAAAACATCTCTCATTTTTATAAATAAATGTTAGCCCTAAGTTTTCGGTTCTAATATCACTGTAGACAAACCTACTTGTATTTCAGGCTGAGCAAACGGAATGAAATGACACATGTGTGTCTTCAAACTTTCACGTGAAATAGGCGATTGAAATTTTTTTTTAAACATATCGATTTCAATCAAAAGATGGTTTCCAGTTATATTAGGAAATGGAATCCATAGTGATTGAGCTTTATAAAAAGTGTGTGCGAACAACGAAAAACAATTCCCGAACCGACACCGCGCACCGTGTTGGGTGTAAGGACGTATATGCAGCAACAAACGACGAAGAAAGAGGGTAGACCGATATGGTTAGGTACCCTTGACAGCAGAACATCCATCGCAGTTCCTCAGTCGGCCAGCGACCATGACGGCAGAGGGACGTCAAATATGTGGCAAACGGCAATATTAATCGCGGTAAGTCCCGTAATACTAATAATAGTCCTTGTGACCGCGAAACACGTAAATCATACGGTGAAATATGCAATTTTTTTATAATAAATAATTTTCGTGACGTTATCAGGCGATTCGGCTAGCAACCCTAAATTGATTCCCTTTTTCCATCTTGACCATTACGCTAAAAGTGGCATTTAGGCCTCCTGGCCTGGGTATCTGTCGTATTTCTATATACAGTTTGTTCGTTCATATGGACTGCAGACTGTTCATTTGGTTTAAAATATTTACACTTAATTAGAAAGGCCATATAAATCACAATTCTCATTTTCCTTACAAATATTGTCTCTAGTAGCGCCGGTAGCTATTGGAAGACATATTTCACGCAGAGCAAACGAATGAAATTTCACATCGGTGTAGCCGAACCCCGCCGTGAGATATGCAATTTTTCAAAGGAAAATGTTCTTATCTAGCTTCCAAGAAACCTAGAGGTAAGTAATTTTATTTCTAACATTACGTCTTTTGCAACAGTTTCAGGTTTTATTTTTATTTTAGTCTGCAAGAATAGTAAAACACAAAGACAGTATTAGTTGCTTCTCTATGTTTCAAGATAAATATTTAGAATTTAATGAATTCAAAATACAAAAATTCGAATTGTGTCAATTTGTTCCTAGATAAATACAGATATAAAGAGATATCTAAATTAGCAAAGTAATAATTTGTTATTTCTTTAAAACTTAAAATGCATTTACCTTTAAAGATAACCTTGCATATTTATGAGAAGGAAAGAAGTAAGAACTGTCTAAGAGATTTTTTAGGACCGATTTTATTATTCATGCACTAACTTCAGCACACAACTTGATGCAAGCGGAGTTCCGAAGAAAGGTACTATATTCTAATACTGCGCTTTTGCATTACATATTCTTGGCATCTTCCATGCTGGTCTAGAAGAAAAGGAAAAACTTAGAATGTACCAGCTGATGCTATTGTCGCGCAGACCGTAAAAGCCGATCGAGGGAATAGCTAGCTAAATTACTAACGCCTCATAAGCGGAACAAATGAGGTAGTCAACATTGACATGTCAAGCAGTTTTTGTATTTTTTCATTCTCGCCCACCATTACGCTAAAAGTGGCTTTTGGGTCTTGCGGCGTAAGGCCCTGTCTAATTAGAGCCATAGAACCCGGAATTTTCTGTCTGCCCTTTAATTCAGTCGCATAATGTACATAGCTGGACACAGGCCTCTCCCAAAAATTTCCAAAATGAGCTATCTATAGCGGCCCGCATCCAGCGCTTTCCAGCGACCTTGGCCAAGTCGTCAGTCCACTTGTGGGAAGGTGCCCACGTTTTGCTTGCCAGAGCCTTTTACACGAATATTTGCGAAAAAGTATTCGAACCGCCTTCGACAAAGTTTTGTAATAAAAATGAACAGTGCCTCAGTCTCCTAGCGACCATGGCGGCATAAGGGTGTTCGAAATATCTGGCAAAACGATATTAATCGCGGTAAGCCCCGTAATGCTAATAACAGTTATTTTTCTTTTGAATACATATACATTATACATACATTACTATATCATAATAAAATTTATAGAATGGCGAACACGTACTGGCAAGCAAAGCGTAGGTCACCCACCTAAAAGGTGATCTAACGACTTGACCAAGGCCAGCCAAGTACTCGTACTAATTATAGTTATTGGGACCGCGAAAATCTAAAATCATATATCATAAGAAAAATAATACTTAATAAATATAATGGGAATCTTTTATCTCTAACATACAGACCCATCAAAAGAGGAAACAAATAGTGATCGAGAAAATGTTTTATACCTTTTAGCACACGAACCGCGAGGGATGCCCAGAAGTAATCAAAACTAAATATATTGCAGGAAACCTTTTTGCAGAAAATATCCGTTTAGTGCGAAGTTTTATACGAATATGCAGACAGTATGATTCCGTATTGTTTGTCCCTGGGGCGGTCAGTTGGTAGGCCAAAGTAAGCTTACAGGTTTTATTCGCGTTTCATATTGAGTTTAAAATATTTGAAGAGTCATTATTATAATATAAGTATGAGATAAATTAATGATGTTAACGTGTTTCTTGCACAATTGGTAAGTGGTCAACACTGGAGTTACATTCTATCAAGCTGCCTTCTTAAGGCAAAACGGTATTGGAAGTGTAACCTTATTTGAAATAAATTGTTTAAAGGTAAATCCTACTAATATTATAAATGCGAAAGTGAGTTTGTATATTAGTTTGTTGCCACTTCAAGCTTCAACCGCTGAACCTATTTAGATAATATTTGAAATGGATATAGTTTGATACCCAACGATGGACATAGGATAGTTTTTATCCCGAAATTCCCACGGGGAGCGAAGACCACGGGCACAGCCAGTATGGTGATAAAATTTTTATTGCTTACAATCTTCTAGACAATCTTTCTACAGAATGTTGGCAGTAATTTTTTTAATTATCACCATATTTACTATAAAACAATATATTTCAAATAAGGGCGCCACTTCTGCTACCATTTCGCCTTAAATGCACAGACGTGATCGAGAAACTTCATGCCGCTTGTCACTAATACAGGCGTGAATCACGCGCAGGCTTGTTTATAGCAAAAGCGCTTAATTAGTAGGAAGCCACTGAGCTATTCAAGAAATAAATAAAATAAAACTTACACTAATGATTTAGGATCTTGACGGATGTATGTATATTTGTTACTCAATAACGCATTGATATTGTATTGTAGTTGATAGAGATTGATATGATGTGACGGGCCCCCTTGTATAACATACTATTCTGCCTTGCAGTAAAGGCGGTCAAGAGAAAAAAAAAGAGGAAAAGCGTATTTGGTTGCTTTTATGTTTTCGTTGCAATTTGTAAAAGTTCAGTGCGTCACAATAAATATATTGAAGAAGGGATTTATTTTAATGCAAAGCAGAAAGAACTTCAACAAAATAATAATTAAAAAAAAAAACATATTATAGGATTTTATGTAATGACCTACTCGACACTTCCTCTTGACCACGCGGCAAAAATATTTTCATAATTCAATGTCAAAAATCCTTATCTTTCTTCTATCCTTAAATTAAGATGGACGTGAAAAAAACAAGATGTATCTTCGTCTCATATAAGCTTTTAAAAAATAGCCGACAATTTGTGCACCCTAGCCGATATAGAAGGAAACATTATTTCAGTAGGGTAACCATTATTCTCCGTCCGAGCAGACCACAATAGGAGTGGGATTTATTGAGTTTTTCCTTTAATTTAATACCTCCTTCGTTTTCTGTGGGTATCTCTGGTTGGTACGTGTGTCAGCACATTTAAGGATAAAATTGCGCCTTTTCTTTTTCATTGCGGAATGTTTTTGGGGATATATATTAATGACTACTAGGAGGTATTTGTTCATGATCATATTAATTTAAGAACACCATTGTCATAAGTCTTGTCGGTGGGCTTTTTCCATTTCCATCCAATTTCTTGACGTCTTGATACTACACTGATGTCACCATTTAAGGAAAAGGTGACCCAAGCACAGCTATATGTTGCAACTGAAGGCACTTGCTTCATATAGCTGTGCTTGGGCTTTCTTCTTCCTTCTATTTTGCCTTCTTTTATAATGCTTCGTTTATCTCTGATGACCTTCTAGTATGTGTCTTTTTCATAATTTAAAAAAAGCTGATGGGTAGTTCCAGTAGTTCGGATATTTGCATTAACAAACGCGGATGGATATTCCCATCTAGCGTTTGCTCAAACTTATCCAAGGATTCCTGGTCTACCCTTTGGGTTGCGGAAGTCAGACGGCAGTTACTATGTGTAAGAACCAGTAACCTAGACAAATCACCCAGGATAGGTAGCGGAACCTCGGGCTCTGAAGCGTCACTGCTGAGGATACAACCGGGAATACGCTCGGATGATGATGATGATGAACGCGGTCGGCCCGGTGTAAAAGATTTTGATTCAGTATAAATGTAAGGCACTGGTAGGCTATGTCTTTTGTTAAAATATTTTTAGTTCTGAATCAGCAGCCTCGATAATTCTAGTAAAAACCGCTTCAAAATCAGCCCTGTATTTTCAGTTTTATTAATTACTTAATATTCAACTGTAACATCTAAAACAACTTATTGGCACTATTTTATTAATACAAAGCAACATCCGGAACGTCGTCATATGATATAATTTTTGCCAAAGTTAAAACGGCACGCTTCGCTCGCTCGGTGAGATTCTCCTAATACTAATGACCAAAAACGAAAAAATATTTGCTATCCTTTAAGTATACTTCACTAACATCGAGGCTTTACTTATTGAACGAGCGAGTGAAGTGAGCGAAGATGCTCCGAGTCTAGCAAGTTTGTATGTTTGTTCACGATAACTTGAGTATCTTTAATCGGAACTTGATGAAATCTAAAAGGTGTGTAGATATGGCTTATAGAATTTTTAAGTTCGTACTAGTGCCAAATGGTCTAAGGGTTGCCGAGATATAGAGTTCGCGAGTTCACAGTTCAGGCACAGAATTAATAATAGTATTACATACAGAACGGAAACTCGCACCGTCCCCCGCAATCTGGTGTCCCCGCAACCCTTCCCCCGTTATTGTGAGGTGTAAGCGGCAGTAAAACAGGGTTATTGGTAGTCGCACGTTGACATTACGCGAGTCACATAAGATTATTGAATTATAATGGTGAGAAACTGCGCACATTATCATTGTTTATCCACGGAAAACAATAAATAACGAAAATTTTATAGATTTCCGAGTGATGAAAACAGGTAAGCAAAGCATCAAATTCTGTGGCGGCGACCCTGATTGTTTCACACATTTGACGTGTGCACGGACGGATTGTTTCGTTTGTAGTAGTACTAGGTATATTATATATGCTGCTCCGTTTGTATGAAGTGGTTCAGGGTAAACTACTATGATAGTTTTAAAAATATGCACTGGAAAAAAGTTTCTGTCAAATCAACAACATACAACCTACAATACACAATACGTACAAATAGGTAGCATAGATCAATAATATCAATTTCAATGACCCTCCCACATAAACAAAACATATCTACCAACATACAAAATCGGGCTATCAATATGTTGTCCTAAATAAATACACCGTTGCCAACCGACTGGCAGGAACTCTATCGTATTTATACAGAATGTATACAGCATTTTATTTATTACCATAGCTGTAAGTATAGTTATACTATTATATTATCTTTGGTATATGCTTACGTCATAGTTCCGATTTCGGTGGTGTAAATATTTGATCTCGAAAGATGTTTATTGTTTGGCTTGAACAATTAGATTGCGTCGGGCATATTAAATGTTAAGTATTTGGATAGGATCTGAGTTTCCTAGCTTCCTACTTACTAAGGAATTCATCCATGTTTGGTTCTAATATACCTCCTTTATGAACTGTAGTGGAGTGTATTTGCTTGTGTTAAATAATGTTTTACTATATTGTCTATAGATATAGGTATATACCCCGTTTCGTTAAGTATTTAAATTCATGTAAACAATTTTCACATGTTTATAGATTGAAATATACACTTTACAAATTAATATCTTTACTCATTGAAAAGAAAATAAATATATACAATTTAAATTAAACTACAAACATATTAAGTGTTACTAACATTTACAATAAATATAAAACTAAATTCAACTAACTAAAATAAACACTAAAAATAAATTACTTATTTACTTGAAATTAATATTATAAAAGAAAATTTTAAATTGCAAATACCCAGAACACTGACAGCGTTGCCTCGCTGAATAGGAAGGCAAATTCTTTGGGCAAGGAAGCTGCCAGTTGCCAAGTGAAGTCTCCTGTTAAAATTTATAATAATAATATAATATTAATTAATTAATTTGTATTTTGCAAAGGTATTGATTTATAATGTGGTTATTTCAACGGGCATATTTTTTTATAATAAATTGCCAAAGTCGATCCTTGATATGCTAGACAATAAAATTAAAACTTATGTAAAGAAAGTAAGTACTTTGTGAAAAGGCTTATTATAGGACCAATGACTACCTTAAAGACAAAAAAAGTCTGGCTTGAGCTTGGCGCGGGTCCCTCTTACATAAAGGTTTGTCATATACTTGCAAATATCATAATTTGGTACAAATTGAATCTACAACTATTTAAATTATAATATGACATAACAAAATATGTATTCTCTGTTCACATTATCTTTAAATTTTAATTTACTTGTGAGTTGACATGGTTGAAAGAAAATGCTGCAGTGGAGTTTGTTACCGTTTCTTCTGCACTAGCGCGACTGTAAACTTAGCTGTAGGGAAGTAACTTTTTGACGTCAACAATTTTACTACAAAACAATAACGATTATTAAGAGATATTATAAATATCCTATGATAATAAAGGTATATTTGCAATTTGAATTTGCATTATACATAGGACTTTGTTTGCAAATATTATGTTTCAATTACTAAGTGGGTAAATATTGTGTATGAATATACATAAACGAGTAGGTAGTCGAATATATTAATGAAATACCAACTGGAATACGAGCCCCCGTCAAAAGCGAATTCACAATTTTACACGTGATTTAATTGGACAGATTGTAAGTAATCGATTGAACAATGACAGACGGACTGAATTTAAAGAATTGATTCGTTATTTTGTTTGCAGTATATTATTTTCTTGGAAGTATATTAGCCAGGTATATTATGAATTATAATATTAAACCTACTAGACACTTTTGTAAATGTAATCCATCTTATTATAAAACGCAGACAAACTTTGATACAAGGTTTAAACCATTATCCGACCAAATAAAGTTGATATTTGGGATGAGTCAATGACATATTACTAATAAATAAGACGGAATAAGTTTATACATTTTTTGTACAAGCTTTTATAGTGAGGCGAAAGTACAAGACAAATTAAATAAGCCGAAACTCGACGGAGTTGTGTCGTTTTATTACTGACTTTCATCGACCACCTTCCGTCTCCGTGATCAGACCCTAGGCATCGTCTACCATAAAGTGCTCGTCAAGACAATCAAACGAGTCCTACTCAATGAGGTTATGTTGTTTTATAACTGAGTTCCGTTGAATATATCTTGCTCCTTCACCAGAACTGAAAAGAACAGCTTCAACAGAACTTCACTGACTTCGTAATATTGTGTTATCATCCGACTTCCACAAGTGTACAAAATTTCAGCTAAATCGGTTGAGGTTGAAAATTTTGTTGCAAAATTAGACCTAAACGTTCATACATACATACAAGATAGAAAGAAAGAAAAATATTTTATTTGGTGCTTAAATACATACGTACATTGCAAGTAAATGGAAGCTTGTAAAAAATATATATATATATATATATTTTTTTTTGTTTGTTAGTCTTTCACGTTGAAAATTCATTGAAAAAACACAAAACGCAATTTCCCATACAGATAAACAACTTTGACGCTATAAAGTGTCATAGTTTATTATTTTTCTGTAAAGATTATCCGGTACAGTTATTATAAGTTTCTGCCACAGGCAACATTTTATCTCAAAACTATTAAGATGAAATTCTGACAAAATTTGTATGGTTTTCTGACAAGTTTGCCATTTAAAAGAATTTTCTATGTTTGTCTAGGTAAGTCTAAGTCTTTGACTAATTGGTCAACATACTTAATAAAAGTTCCGTCGAATTGATATATTCCTTCTTTTTTATAGTCGGTTAAAAAGTTGTTAGCGTTATATTTATATCGTATAAGGCTCACAATAAAGATTTAGGATATTTATTTTTTTGAAATGGCATATATATGTTTTTTTTTTTAAGTTTCGAACCCTCATATTTCCGCTATTTTTAAAAATGTCGAAAAACTGACTAGACCAGAAAGTTCTTTATAATCAACAAACCTGCTTACAAAATTTCATGAAAATCGGTTAAGAAATGCGATCAGTAGACGAGAACAGACAGACAGACAAACAAAATAATTTTCGGCCAGTCGAAACGGAGACGCTTGGCTCGCTTCCCTCGCTCGGTCAGTAAAAGTTAGGCCCAATGCAGACGACAGACTATCCGTGAGTCCGTGACGCTCTTTTTAGTCTATGAAAATAGAACGTATGGAATCACATACAGTAACGAACACGACGCGCAAAAAGTCCGGCGCCCGTCGTGTGCGTTACTGCGTATGATTAATCTGAACGCGGGCTTTGGGTATGACGACATTTGTCTCTGTCTACTCCGTTAGGAAAAAGACGTGAAACTGTAAAACTACTACTTACAAGTTCCAAAATAAAGTTATAAAACTTTAATGTACAGACAAAATAGCGGGAAAAATCTAGCACTGATTAACCTAACACGTTGTTATCCATTATAAGGTTTTATGAACCATAAAAACAAAATCGAAAAATCCATTTCCAATCCTTTTCGCCCCATTAACTCCCCTGAATCAATGAATGTGTGTGATTAAGTGTGCCAACTCAATTGGTTCCGACTTTATCACGTTTATATATTTAAAATACAATTTGCTGCCTTTACAGAGATCGTAAAAGCCGATCGAGGGAATAAACGAAAAAAAAATCATGTCTAAAGCGTGCTTTACATAGTGACAAGTGCGAGTGTTTACCCGTGTATTTTCGGCAGAGTAGAATAAAACCACTCCAAGTCCTCCCGTGGATGTCGTAGAAGGCGACTTAGGAAATACAAGCTAAACAAAGCATAAAAACATCAATGAGACATCTCCAAAACGTCTGGCCAGCGAGGAGAGCGTAAATCAAGTCCTTTAGCTGCTCTGGCCAAGTATGGCTCTGGTAGTACAGAGAGGGTCCTGCTCCTGCTGTGGAGACAAAAAGACCTGATGATGATGATGATGAAGTGCAAGTGACAATAACTATACACTTGTCACTTGTCAGTGCCTGTTCACACGCTCACTTGTCACTTATCATTTATTAATATGTAAACAAGGATTTAAGATGTTGCAGCAAGCAATTCGTTATTATTTTGATTCCTTTTTTAATGTTGTTGGGATGTGGGATGTTGTTGGGACTGCTTTATTTCTGCAGTGCATCGGCAATGTTTGCAGAATACCAAGTTGATGGCTTTGCAGCCATTCATCATCATCTTCCTCTCCTTATCCCACATTATGTGGGGTCGGGACAACATGTAGTGTCTTCCATTTTCCCCTATCCTGAGCCAGCTCCGATGTTATATTCCGTTTTCCCATATCCTCCCTCACACATTCCAACCACCTTTTCTTTGGCCTCCCTCTATTTATTTTCCCATTAACTTTCATATTCAACACTCTTTTAGTAACATGACTTTCTTCTCTCCTCAATACATGCCCATACCATCCTAACCTACTACTTCGCAACTTCTCTGTAATTGGGGCTACTTTCACACTTCCTCTTACGTACTCATTTCTTATCTTATCCATTTTAGTCACACCACTCATCCACCTCAACATTCTCATCTCCGCTACATGCAATCGTCTTTCATCCATCACCTTGGTTGCCCAGCACTCAGCACCATACATAATGACAGGTCTTATTATGCTCTTATGCTTTGCAGCCATTATCCGCAAAAAAACCACATCGCTGATATTTAGAGCGCGTGCCAGTCCCAACAGCATTCTACAAACCCTGGCTGATAGGTACACGTCTCCGCTTTGGGGCTGTCTTGTGAGGAGAGTAATTTTAAAATCCCTCACTTTATCATGATTATTTGTATTTGTTTTTGATTTTATTACGATTATTTTTTCTTACTAACATAATTTAAGTGATACTAACATATTCTATGGGTCTTTGATATCCGAAATAAACAATTATTATATTATTTTATTATTATTTAAGCATTGATGCCCAACGTCACGCTCAAAGTGGCTTATGGAAGATACAGCCAATCTTCCCCGCTAAGTGTAAAGACTTTTAAGGAACTAGGTGGCCTGATGGGAGTCCGCATTACTAGCCCTTTCGCAAGTAAGGCGTCACCAGGCGTGGTCCGCACTTGGATTGGTGACCACAAGTGGCATAAAAATTTCTCGAGCTCCTCCGTGCTTCGGAAGGCACTAAGCCGTTGGCCTGGCTGACGTAGCTGGCATTCGTCAAGCTACGTCAGATTAAGCAGTCTGAAAAATCTGACACTAGTGTTGGCCACTTACACACACGAAAAACCAACAAGTGTAAAGAAGCGATAATGTGTCTATGTCATTTCCTAATTTAAAACAAGATGGAGGGACGTCCTGTCTACTTTTGACAAGGATTAGAAAGAAATAAAGATCGAAACAGCTGGAAAGAAGCAGGCGAGGCCTTTGCAACTATAGGACCTAAACGGCTAGTAAAAACGAAAAAAAGGTAATAGCTAACCAAAATTTAGAAGTAAAGGTTTGTATATTGTATTGTATAATTTGTAATAACTTAACAAGTTTAACGAAGCTTTCGTTTGGGTGTCCAATCAAGTATTTAGGTTAAAATTTTAAAGCTGAAATTTTATGTCAATAATTGTTATGTCGAAGTGGGTTTAGAAAATAAAATTAAGCGTTTGAAATTTTCTTTTTGCATTTGACTTATATGTAAAACTAAAAAGTAGATGTTAGTTTGTTTAGAATAAATAATTAATTTTGTAACTGAAGGTCAGTTACAAAAATTAACTTAATGAAGTCTCTTATACCTAGTTTATAAATATACGCCTGAATCATAGAAGTGAATATCCACCCGAATCAATATCTTTTACATAGTTTGCATATTTCTTTTACAAAAATAAAAATAAAATTAATTTTGTATTGTACTTTTTGTTTTAAATTGTGTACAATATTCACACTGAAGGTTATACTTGCACAAAATTAATTACCAATTTTCTGTACGAATTATTAATTACAAATTTAAAAAATATTTATTTGATAGAACTCGCAATAAAATAATTAAAACCGTAAGTACAGTCAAGCACAACTTAACTGAAATTAAAATTACCAAAAACCGCACCAACTCACCAATTTAAAAAGTCACAAATTCACCTGAGAAACGCACAAAAATCGTATTTTCATTCACAACACTCAGATCAAAGGCAAATTTACATTTCGAATTACAGTAACAACCGACGATTAATCCGTAGCGGTTATCTTCGGAAACGATTTCTATGCAAATCGTCTCTCCGATTTACTACACACCGAAAATCCAATTAATAAGGGAATCACGTCTATATGTCAATTATCGGGGTTTTCCGCGGGTGCCGACACGTCCGTCCGCGCCGAAAGACCGCGGGAGACTGAAACTGAAACGATGTCGCCGACAGTAGTTGTCGAATGCTTTTGTCTCGATGTGCATTCTACTAAACAGTTGCACTTTTCTCTGCAAAGGTACTTCTTTTGATTTACGGGTTATTTTTCGTGGCGTTTTACGTGACGCTCTAGTTATGGCCTAAAGGCTCGAGTTCAAAAGTGACGTAATCTCATTTTATATTTAGTCCGCTGTTAAAAAACCTACCCGGTTGCCAAGTGTTAACTGGGTTTGCACAGAATGAGATCGGAAACAACGTTTTTGCAAGTCTAGTTTATGACGCTGTTTTATTTTTTCGGACGACTGCCGAATAAAAAGGAGCTTTTAATGTTTTTCAGGCTTGCAAGTGTGTTTTTTTTTTTTTACTTTGTTTACGTGCCTACTTGTTTTTCTTATAAATGGGAAGGTTTTATTATTGTACCCGTTCTTTGTAAATTTTTTTCTTAGCGCAGTTTTAATGATTTTAAAATGTGTATAGCCACCGCCTCCGCCGCACCCGTACCAGGCAGATGTGGTAGACCCAAAAAATTTTGGCTTGACGTCGTCAAGAAAGATATGCGGGCAAGGGTCTTACTATACTCCATTTGGTTAGGTATTTAAATAAATGTAAACAATCTGGACATGTCTTTTTATTGAAATATACACTTTATAAATCAATACTTTTGCAAATCGCAAAGTAATTATGTAATTTATAATTTATAACAAAAATAATAATTTGTAATTTGCAAAGATATTTATTTATAAAGAGTATATTTTAATAAAAAGATACGTCAAGATTGTTTACATTTATTTAAATACCTAACCAAACGGAGTACAGGTAGATACCGAGGATGCTTAAGACCGTACAAAGTGAAAAAGAAAAAGTCGGAAAGTGGACAAGCTGCATAGTAGATGTAACTGAGAGTATGCTGAGATGAGAGGGAGGAACAGATTGAATTTACTCCTTTCAACTTTTATAAGTTTGGCTTTGCAAATTGATTAAAATTACGATCATCTTTGGTAATGAAACTAAAAATAACCTTTTAATTAACGAAACGTAAGTTTAACGTTACAAAAGAGGTTTCTATTTTAAAAGTTTCTGTGTTCCGTATTAATTAGGTTTTATATTTTATTTTCAAATTATCAGTTCATACAAACGTTATAATTATGATCAAAATTAGCATAAATAGCACATTCATAAATAACATTATGATATGTTTATGATTTTGACAATCAGGAAATACCGTATTTTAAACAGATATTCATAAATATAATATTTCATCTCAAATTTAATTCTTTACCATAGGTCTAATTTCAGAGTATAATTTTTTTGCATACAGTCAGGCATAGTTTAAATTGGTAGAAATAAAAAAGCAAATTGAGTTCACATTTAAAATACGGATGGAGACTAATGGCTCATAAGGTGCATTATCAAATAGTATGGCATACGTTTTTCTTTTCTATGATTAGCAAATAATAACGAAGATTATTAAGATAGAAGATTAACTAGAAGCATTTAAATTTCGCGTGACGTCACGAACAGCTACGATTTTTATCAGAAAGTAACGTAAATCCGAAACCTTTACTTTAAAACTTTGATGCTCTGTATCTTGGTGAATTTTCACAACTTTGTTAAATAAAAAAATATGGGTCCTTTATTTTTGGATAATCTAGTTGACGGACTAATAATATGTTTTTACCCAGTCCACATCTCTATTATTGCACTAGCATTTAGTAATATTTTTGTTGTAATTTGTAAATTGGTTAAACTCTATTAGAGTTTTTGATGATGTGGATATAGGAACTATATAAGACTTTAACATTAATTAAAGTCTTCCTTATTATTTTTTAATTTTATATTTATCTATTGCCATAAGCCGTTTTACTGGTATAGTAATTCGACTAGTATGAACGTAGGAAATCTAACTTTAGCCTTTACACGCTTAAGCGACAGAGGTTCAATAATACTTTAATTATATTTAAATCTTTGTTAAAGTTTATATTCCAAAAGGTTTCTCTTTCTCAAAGACTGCAAGTACAGCTTTTATTCGTTGTAAAAGTGCTCGTTTATTTATGGTGTCTTACATTAGGGGTTCTTAGTAAATAAGGAACCTTTATAGTTCCGCCATGTCTGTTTGTCTGTCCGTCCATACGCGGTTCTACTCGCAGAGAATATAAGTACTAGAAGGCTGTAATTTGGCATGTGTACGTATATTAGTCATGCCAAAAAGGAGTAAAACAAAATCTTGAAAAAATGTTGTTTTTGGGTAGTTCTCATACTTGAAAAGTTGCAGTAAATTTTTTTCAAATATGTTCTGATTCTGGAAAGACAATTTTTTAATGGGATACGTGAAAAAATTCGAGGTCTTAGTATATGTAACCAAGTTTAAGGCCATACCCAAATTTTCCGGGGTCCAGTGGCGCCGCCATTTAAAATAAATCATTTAAAAGGAAACGGAGGTATCATTTAAAATTGTGTCTTGGTCAAGTTCTAGATACCCATTCAAAGTATTTTTTAAACTACTTTTTGTAGTTTAAAGTGAGAACGTGAAGCTTTTCTACGCACATTTGCGAAAAACGGCCACTTTTAGCTAATGTACGTAGAAAAGCTTCACGTTCGCACTTTAAATTATAAACAGTAGTTCATAAAATAGTTTTAAGGGTTATTTAGGGCTTGACTAAGACACAATTTTGAATGATATCTCCGTTTCCTTTTAAATGATTTATTTTAAATGGCGGCACCACTGGACCCCGGAAAATTTGGGTATGGCCTTAAGGGAAAAACATAAGAGTTAAAAAGAGTTTACAAATAAAAGAGATACAACTCTATATATTTCTAGAAAAATCATACACTTAACAAGAAAGAAGTGATGCGTACGCCCGCTGGGCCATCGAACTCATTCAATCTAATGAGCTGTTCAACCAGATGACATGAACCATTGTGGTGAAAATTAACGCGATGGCGGGTTGTTCATTTATTTGATGTTTAACTCGTTACAGAGACGGTTAGGTTTATGGTAATTTCCAGGTAATTTTGTAACTAATACCGCTTCCTGGTTGGTAAACATGGTAAGTTGTTCAATTGGAATAATAACTGAAGACTGTTGTGATATAAGTAATTCTGAATCATCATGACGACCTCCGTGGCGTAGTGGTCTCCATGCTAGTCCGCCACCCAGAGGTCCCGGATTCGATTCCCGGTCAGGGCAAGTTGGCCTTTTTCAAATTGTCCTGGGTCTTGGATGTTTATCTATATATGTATTTGTTATAAAATATAGTATCGTTGAGTTAGTATCCCATAACACAAGTCTCGAACTTACTTTGGGGCTAACTCAATCAGTGTAATTTGTCGCTGTATATTTATTTTATTTATTTATTATCATCATCATCAGATCTGTTTAGTCCACTGCAGGAGCACGACCCTCTCTGTACTGCTAGAGCCAGAGCAGCCAGAGGATTTTGTTTACAATCTCCACGCTGGCCAGACGAGTTGGAGAGTTCTAATGATGTTTATAAGCTTTTTTTAGCGTTTTTCCTAAGTCGCCTTCTACGTCATCCACGGGAAGACTTGGAATAGTCCTATTCTACTCTGCCGGAAACCACACAGCATTACAATTTTGAATAAATAAAATTTAAAGCCTAATTAAGCAGGGTATGTTTTGCGCTTTAGGCTGCCTGTCGACTGAAGGAGAGAAAATAGATTTTTTAACCAATCAAATTGCATAAAATATCCGCTCCGCTTCAGTCACGTCAGGGGATAGGGATTTTTAAACTAATTTTAAAAGTAGAAGCAGTTGAGCGGATCGGGAACGCAGTGAAGAGAACGGTTGTGGGTTGCGGCTGCGGCGTATTTCCCATAGAGTATATTGTACCTGGGCGACCGAGCTTTACTCGGTTATTACTACTTATTTATTGTAATATGGTGGTCGCATAAAAACTCGAAAACACGCGTTTTCCCAAACATAGGACTAATCAAGATCGATTATTTACCCCCGAAAAAATATAAAATATACCAAATTTCAGCGAAATCGTTAGAGCCGTTTCCGAGATCACAGAAATAAATTTCTATATAAATATACAAGAATTGCTTGTTTAAAGGCATAAGATAATATGTAGTATATAGTCGGCTATACCATTCCGCTCTGTCACACCGCTCCGGTGCCTGGCTCGGCTTCAGTGGACAGGCAGCCTTAGCATTTCTATTTGCAGTTGTTTCTTTAAATATAAAAAGCATCTGCTATTATTATACAAAAGTACCATCCTATTTTATTTTCTAACTGAGATACTAAGTAAATTGTCGGAATTTGCGAAATTTTCTATAAAATAGTCTGAAATTAACGCTATCTGGTCTCGTACGTTCACGGAAGCTCGTGGAAGCTTTAGAATGAGCTTGGAAATAATCCGCTTCGCTTCAAACACATGTGCTGCGGCAGATACCAGATGCTCCTCAATACGAGATACGGTTTAAATCTTTTAAATTCAAATAGATTTTTGCCCCTTGCATATCGTAAAAGTCGATTAAAGAAATGGGCTTGAATCTGAAAAAAGCTGTTACAAGTTTGTGAAATAAAAAAATCCTCACGATAAGAAACTCAAGCATACAAGCGAACGTCTTTGAAAAGAGGATGAGGTACGTCACTTAGAAAAATAAAAGTAAATAGGCCAAAAAAAATTTTGTGCTTTATTTTCAATATACCTACGCAAAAAGAGAAAAAAAATCATACCTGGTTATGGAAGAAATAAGCAAAAATATAACCAAACATAAACCTCCCTGTTATTTGAGAAATCAAATACATCGCTTGCCACTCCAGCCAATACCCTGTTCCAACGTACCTAAATCAAGAGAGACGCGTACATTTCTCTCATAAGAAAAACGAACGTTGAAAGATAATTCTATTTAGGACAGAATCAAATTTCATTGATTGATCGACGCGTCGGACCGATTTTAGTTATTTTTATATTAAAGCATTTCTCGAAGAAATATATACGAGTATATATGTAAGGTTTAGCTTTTGAAGTGGCAGTTTAGGGCACACATAGCGCGACAAACCGATGACTAATGGGGCATTAATAACCGGCTAAGTGCGAGTCGGACTCGCACATAAAAGCTTCCGTACAAGTATCTACGAAAATCACGTCTGTTAAAAGGATTATATTCTATGTTTGGTATTTGTTGTTATAGCGACAACAGAAAGCTATAACGGTTCTTAGATACAGTGTGGTGACAGACAGAAGGACAGCTTAGCCTTTGAGATAATAATAGGGAACAGTTTTTACCCTAAAAAGATTCCCGAATGTTGCGTAGGACATCCTACCCGCAAGGTGATCAGATGTTTTGGAAATCCTATTTTAAAGGCTTATGGCCAGTAGTAGACTTAATGTTGCTGAAATGATAAGATAAAAAAAAAGATAAAAATATACTTATTTCTCTCCATTGAACGATGAAGATGAATGATGATATAAAAAGGTTAAAAAGTGTCTGCTTGAAACTAGACGGATTATCAATGATTCTTTTGAAAGGTTATTCATAAAATAATCTAAAGGTCTTTTTACAAATTGTCGGATGTCAAATTCTTTATTATAACCATATTTACTTTGAAGCAATTTCTTTCAAATGAGGGCGTCATTTCCGCTACCATTTCGCCTTAAGTCCACCTATTGTAGCTTTTGTATCAATAAAGTTTTAAATAAATAGAAGCTCCTATTACTTTCTCTTAAACAATCTTAAGACATTCTGCATCCCGCTACCTTTTCCTGGCAGACGAAATTTGCACCTGCGACGCGGAAGTATACATTTGGTGCGTGTTATAATACTGCAATATGTCTTGTTTTCATTTCAGTTGAGAAAATACGTATATTCCCGTACTAAACTTTGCATTTAGTTACTACAAAAAATAGTTAGGTTCGTATATTTTGAAGACATAATTGATTGCTCCCATGCTGGTCTGGGAGAAATATAAAAACTTAGAATGTTCCAGCTGCTTCTCTTCCCACGCAGATCGTAAAAGCGGATCGAGGGAATGGGCAAAAATGCAAATCATGTTAACAGGCGCTGCGGCTAGCAACCCATCACTGTATTGATTGCTTTTCCATCTTCTCGCCCACCATGACGCTAAAAGTGGCTTTTGGGTCTTGCGGCCCTGGGCTCTGCATAGAACCGCAAGACCCAAAATGCTCTGTCTGCCCCATTAGGGATAAAGACGTGATAGTATGTATGTATGTATAATTGATTGCTCCGAACTATTGACTTCTCACACAGATTTTGATAATGCGTTGCTTGAATTGACTCATATTCGAACATCAATAGACTGAAAACAATATGTGTAATTATATTCTATTTTTAGGACCTGGATGCAAGCCGCTCTAGATCGGTCATTTTGGAAATCTTTGGGAAAGGCCTATGTCCATCAGTGGACGTTATGTAGCTGAAATCATAATGATGATGCCGATGATACTGTTCTCATGAATTAAGTTAAGTTTTCGTCAAACGAACATACAAACCACTGAGTTTCCAAGTAGACTGTGAGAACTTCTACCACTGAAGTATACGTACCAGTGAAGTATACATTAAACAATTAATTAATGAATAAATGACAAATAATTAAACTAACAACATTAAGTTTATTAAGAAAAAAGAAATAAAAACAGGAACAGAAAAATAAAACTAAACTAAACTGAAGTCGATAAGGGGTGCGTGAGTTAAGCAGTGGGCGGAAGAAGAGCTAAGATGATAATGAAACTAAACTATAAAATAAACCTATACTAAATTAAGCTAAATTAAAAAAAGAACATCTTGTCCATGCAGCACGGTAGCAAGAACGCTAGCTTCGTTCCCTCACTGAATAGCAATGCTGATCAGTTGAGCGAAAAAGTAGCTAGCCTAACAACATAAATAAATAAATATCTAAATTAGAAATCTAAATGTGAAGTGTGGTTGTACTTACCTAATAGTTTTATTGATAGAAACATTTGAAAAGCCCTACTACTGACATCTCTTAAAAAATGTAGCATATTCGTAGGCATCGTAGCACACGCTACGAAGTTACGGTATCTTGTGGTCGTAGCATGTGTGCTACGCCGTAGTCTGGGCAAGTTTCGGATATCTAATCGTGAGATATTGGCAACTTTAAATTGGGGTTTTTAGAGCGGAGAGTCTGTAATATAAGCTTTTAGAGAATTGGCATAGTGATTAATCAAAGAATAAATTAATATTTAGGCCTTTTAAACGTAAAAATGTTATTAAATACTAGCTTAAACCCGTGATTTCGTCCGCCAAGAAGAGCGAAAATGGGCCAAATAGGATTTTCAATTGTTTTTTTTTAACGTTATGAATTTTGTTATGCGCGTTACTAGCGCTTTCGCAAGTAAAGCGACACCAGGCTTGGTCGGCACTTGGATGTGTGACCGACCACAAGTAGCATAAAAAAAATCTCGAGCTCGAAGGTATGTATAAGCCAATGCTCAAGCCTGTCATCATTGTATAGAAGTCATCAAGCTATGTCAGATTATCCTTAGGCATCCTGAAAAATCTGACACCAGTGTTGGCCACTTACACCCACACAAATCGTACTCGCAAGCAAAGAGTAGAAAGATACCCACAGACAAGGTGGCTAAATGACCTGTCCAGCAGTGGACATGATGATGCTGATGAATTATTTCTAGAACAAGCAGCAATTCAACTAAATAAGCAGCCGGGAATAGTTAGAGCAATGGAAAATGCAAGGGAAATGCATGTTATTTGATTCATGGTTTATTGTTTCAAAAATATACATGTTCACGTTATTATTTTGAGTTTCAGAGAAAATTCAAAATACAGGTAGTGTCTACCACCTTTTCAACTACGTATAAAAAGCAAACTGATAGACATGGACAGCACATTATAAAGTTGTACCTTTTGTAATATAAGCACAGAATAATAATATTATTCCATACAGAACGGAAACTCGCACCGTCCCCCGCAATCTGGCGGCCGCGCAACCCCTCCCCCGTTATTGGGACGTGTAAGCGCCTGTAAAACAGGGTTCTTACTAGTCGCACGTTGACGTTACGCTAGTTATTTAGGATTATTAAATCATAATGGTGAGAAACTGCGCATATTATCATTGTTTATCCACGGAAAACAATAAAAAACGAACATTTTATAGATTTCCGAGTGATAAACACAGGTAAGCAAAGCAAAAAACTTTGTGGTGGCGACCCTGATTGTTTAACGCACACATTTGACGTGTCCACAGACATATTGTTTTGTTTGTAGTAGTACAAGGTATATTTGTTACTCCGTTTCTATGAAGTGGCATACCTGTGATATAAGCTTAAAATGTTGGTTCACAAAACATTTATTAAATAAATATTTAACCTTGCTCTAACTATGCCGGGTATGCGTCTGGATGAGGTACCTAACCAAAGTCGAAGGTATTGTCAGGCCGTCAATACTGACAGGAAATAAATTGTCAGCTTTATTTCTGGAGAATTCCGACAAAACGTAATCACGATTTACGGGCCTCGATAAAAGAGGATTATGTTCGACATTATCAAATGTAAATTGGTTGCTTTTGTTAAGTGTTTTTCACTTATTTTGTTTAGTAATTGAATGAACAAGACATAAACTTATTTTTTATTTTTTGTAAGTGGCCAATACTTTGTTAGATGATGCCTAAAGGCATCTTATATAGCTTGACAACTGCCAGATTCAACGCAGTTGTTGATTCTTCCGACACACGAAGGATGTTGATTTTTTTTTTTAAATATATATGGACAAATTACACTGATTAAGCTAGCCCCAAAGAAGATTTGAGACTTGTGTTATGGGATACTAACTTAACGATACAATATTTTATAGCAAATACATATATAGATAAACAACCAAGACCCAGGACAATTTGAAAAAGGCCATTTTCCAACTCGCCCTGCCCGGGAATCGAACCCGGCGCCTCTGGGTGGTGGACTAGCATAGTGACCACTAAGCCACGGAGGAGAGAATCGTAAAACATCACTCATTTAAATGGAGGGTACGCCATGGTTGTTATTAGTATAACGGGACTTACCGCGATTAATATCGTTTAATGCCTGATATTTCTACGACTCTTTCGCCGTTATGGTCGCTGGCAGACTGAGGAATTGCGATGGATGTTCAAAATCATATATGACATCGTTTCCTAACTTACGAAAGGTTTAGTTAATGCTTCAGGCCACCGAGATCTTCTTTATCACACCTATCGTTCAGATGCAGTTAATCTATCTACATCTCTTCCCCTGAAGGAGTAGACAGCCTATGTTCAAAGCCTATGTTAAAATGTTCAGACCCTAGACCTTAATGATGGTGGGCAGAATAGTAGTCCAATATAATAGTGATAAGTTACTGATTGCATATAAAACATGATTCAGATTCTCGGCTCTTTGCAAAATTTAAAATTCAATGTTTATTCCGTAACTAAACCTTTACAAGCACTTTTACTCCCAATAAGTATAATTGTTAGTGAACATAGTTCTGCAGCCTTGTAATTTAAACCGCCTCACCAGATTATGTACAATACATTGAAATTCCTTCTGTTAGAAATAGAGGAGGAAAACGATTAAAAAAGCTTGCAAGGGGTGGGTAAAAAGAGTTTAAGTAAGGATGGATAAGAAAGGTAATACACTACGGTGGGGCTTATGGGTAAAGGATGGGTCTTTCTACTTTCTTTCCAGCATTGGTAGGTTGGTCTCAAAACTCTTAAAAGCTTAGATGAGCCAGGGAAACGGTAAAATATCGGTTATTTCGTGGTTGTTAAGGCTCGCGAGGTCTACTGTTCTCACAGAAGTTCACAGAACTACTAGTTTATAGGTACATTTGCTGGTGCCCGCGACTTTGCCTGCGCAGAATTATCACACAATATCCTTATAATTTGTAACCTTTGTGTTATTCTGATGTATAAGCTACATTATTGTAAAGTTTCATTTAAATCCATTTAGTAGTTCTTACGTGAAAGAGTAACAAACATCCATCCGTCCATACTTACAAACTTTCGTGTTTATAATATTGATAGGATAACGTGTAGTGTATATTAAAATTTAATTTATTATTTACTAGCCGAAGCCCGCGACTTCGTTCGCGTGGACTTTATGACTCTGGAAAATGTTCATCAGGCTGAACAACTTTTACTAAGGCGGCATTTTTATATCTCTTATAGTTTAGCTGGACCATTATGGTTCTGCATCAGGCGTTCCATTTTTTAAAATCATTTATACCCTATATGTTGGCCAGGCTTAATAGCTATATAACAAAAAAAGTTTCATTCGAATCCGTCCAGTATTTCCGGAGATTAGCGTGTACAAACAGACAAACAGACATACAGACAAAAAGACAGACATTTTTTTTTTAATTCTTACTCTATTACTACGTCTCCATCGCCCCCAATATTTTTTTTGGAAATATATTTAATGTACAGACACACTTTTTTTACTGTTTTATTATATGTATAGATATAGATAGAAAAGCTACCGATACCACCGCTTCGCAAAGATAAGAATAGCCAAAAGAAACTCATTTTACAGTATTGGTCGCCTACTAGCCAAGAAACTAGAAGAGAAGAGAATCAGCTGGTACATTGTCCATTTTTATATTCTCCCAGAAGGTTATGTACCGTAAAATGCACAGCAAACATCGGCACCGTATCCTCTGACTCTATTCTAATAAAACTCATTTTCACAGTATTGGTCGCCTACTCGCCAGAAGGGAAGAGAAACAGCTGGTACATTCTACATTTTTATATTCTCCCAGAAGGTTATGTACCGTAAAATGCACAGCAAACATCGGCACCGTATCTTCTGACTCTATTCTAATAAAACTCATTTTCACAGTATTGGTCGCCTACTCGCCAGAAAGGAAGAGAAACAGCTGGTACATTCTACATTTTTATATTCTCCCAGAAGGTTATGTACCGTAAAATGCACAGCAAACATCGGCACCGTATCCTCTGACTCTATTCTAATAGAAAACTCATTTCACAGTATTGGTCGCCTACTCGCCAGAAGGGAAGAGAAACAGCTGGTACATTCTACATTTTTATATTCTCCCAGAAGGTTATGTACCGTAAAATGCACAGCAAACATCGGCACCGTATCCTCTGACTCTATTCTAATAGAAAACTCATTTTCACAGTATTGGTCGCCTACTCGCCAGAAGGGAAGAGAAACAGCTGGTACACTGTACTTTTTTATATTCTCCCAGAAAGTTACGTACCGTAAAATGCACAGCAAACATCGGCACCGTATCCTCTGACTCTATTCTAATAGAAAACTCATTTTCACAGTATTGGTCGCCTACTCGCCAGAAAGGAAGAGAAACAGCTGGTACATTCTACATTTTTATATTCTCCCAGAAGGTTATGTACCGTAAAATGCACAGCAAACATCGGCACCGTATCCTCTGACTCTATTCTAATAGAAAACTCATTTTCACAGTATTGGTCGCCTACTCGCCAGAAGGGAAGAGAAACAGCTGGTACATTCTACATTTTTATATTCTCCCAGAAGGTTATGTACCGTAAAATGCACAGCAAACATCGGCACCGTATCCTCTGACTCTATTCTAATAGAAAACTCATTTTCACAGTATTGGTCGCCTACTCGCCAGAAGGGAAGAGAAACAGCTGGTACATTCTACATTTTTATATTCTCCCAGAAGGTTATGTACCGTAAAATGCACAGCAAACATCGGCACCGTATCCTCTGACTCTATTCTAATAAAACTCATTTTCACAGTATTGGTCGCCTACTCGCCAGAAGGGAAGAGAAACAGCTGGTACATTCTACATTTTTATATTCTCCCAGAAGGTTATGTACCGTAAAATGCACAGCAAACATCGGCACCGTATCTTCTGACTCTATTCTAATAAAACTCATTTTCACAGTATTGGTCGCCTACTCGCCAGAAAGGAAGAGAAACAGCTGGTACATTCTACATTTTTATATTCTCCCAGAAGGTTATGTACCGTAAAATGCACAGCAAACATCGGCACCGTATCCTCTGACTCTATTCTAATAAAACTCATTTTCACAGTATTGGTCGCCTACTCGCCAGAAGGGAAGAGAAACAGCTGGTACATTCTACATTTTTATATTCTCCCAGAAGGTTATGTACCGTAAAATGCACAGCAAACATCGGCACCGTATCCTCTGACTCTATTCTAATAAAACTAATTTTTACAGTATTGGTCGCCTACTCGCCAGAAAGGAAGAGAAACAGCTGGTACATTCTACATTTTTATATTCTCCCAGAAGGTTATGTACCGTAAAATGCACAGCAAACATCGGCACCGTATCCTCTGACTCTATTCTAATAGAAAACTCATTTTCACAGTATTGGTCGCCTACTCGCCAGAAGGGAAGAGAAACAGCTGGTACATTCTACATTTTTATATTCTCCCAGAAGGTTATGTACCGTAAAATGCACAGCAAACATCGGCACCGTATCCTCTGACTCTATTCTAATAAAACTCATTTTCACAGTATTGGTCGCCTACTCGCCAGAAAGGAAGAGAAACAGCTGGTACATTCTACATTTTTATATTCTCCTAGAAGGTTATGTACCGTAAAATGCACAGCAAACATCGGCACCGTATCCTCTGACTCTATTCTAATAAAACTCATTTTCACAGTATTGGTCGCCTACTCGCCAGAAAGGAAGAGAAACAGCTGGTACATTCTACATTTTTATATTCTCCCAGAAGGTTATGTACCGTAAAATGCACAGCAAACATCGGCACCGTATCCTCTGACTCTATTCTAATAGAAAACTCATTTTCACAGTATTGGTCGCCTACTCGCCAGAAGGGAAGAGAAACAGCTGGTACATTCTACATTTTTATATTCTCCCAGAAGGTTATGTACCGTAAAATGCACAGCAAACATCTGCACCGTATCCTCTGACTCTATTCTAGTAGAAAACTCATTTTCACAGTATTGGTCGCCTACTCGCCAGAAGGGAAGAGAAACAGCTGGTACATTCTACATTTTTATATTCTCCCAGAAGGTTATGTACCATAAAATGCACAGCAAACATCGGCACCGTATCCTCTGACTCTATTCTAATAGCAAACTAACTTTCACAGTATTGGTCGCCTACTCGCCAGAAGGGAAGAGAAACAGCTGGTACATTCTACATTTTTATATTCTCCCAGAAGGTTATGTACCGTAAAATGCACAGCAAACATCGGCACCATATCTTCTGACTCTATTCTGATAAAACTCATTTTCACAGTATTGGTCGCCTACTCGCCAGAAAGGAAGAGAAACAGCTGGTACATTCTACATTTTTATATTCTCCCAGAAGGTTATGTACCGTAAAATGCACAGCAAACATCGGCACCGTATCCTCTGACTCTATTCTAATAGAAAACTCATTTTCACAGTATTGGTCGCCTACTCGCCAGAAGGGAAGAGAAACAGCTGGTAAATTCTACATTTTTATATTCTCCCAGAAGGTTATGTACCGTAAAATGCACAGCAAACATCGGCACCGTATCCTCTGACTCTATTCTAATAGAAAACTCATTTTCACAGTATTGGTCGCCTACTCGCCAGAAAGGAAGAGAAACAGCTGGTACATTCTACATTTTTATATTCTCCCAGAAGGTTATGTACCGTAAAATGCACAGCAAACATCGGCACCGTATCTTCTGACTCTATTCTAATAAAACTCATTTTCACAGTATTGGTCGCCTACTCGCCAGAAAGGAAGAGAAACAGCTGGTACATTCTACATTTTTATATTCTCCCAGAAGGTTATGTACCGTAAAATGCACAGCAAACATCGGCACCGTATCTTCTGACTCTATTACAATAGCAAACTAACTTTCACAGTATTGGTCGCCTACTCGCCAGAAGGGAAGAGAAACAGCTGGTACATTCTACATTTTTATATTCTCCCAGAAGGTTATGTACCGTAAAATGCACAGCAAACATCGGCACCGTATCCTCTGACTCTATTCTAATAAAACTCATTTTCACAGTATTGGTCGCCTACTCGCCAGAAGGGAAGAGAAACAGCTGGTACATTCTACATTTTTATATTCTCCCAGAAGGTTATGTACCGTAAAATGCACAGCAAACATCGGCACCGTATCTTCTGACTCTATTCTAATAAAACTCATTTTCACAGTATTGGTCGCCTACTCGCCAGAAAGGAAGAGAAACAGCTGGTACATTCTACATTTTTATATTCTCCCAGAAGGTTATGTACCGTAAAATGCACAGCAAACATCGGCACCGTATCCTCTGACTCTATTCTAATAGAAAACTCATTTCACAGTATTGGTCGCCTACTCGCCAGAAGGGAAGAGAAACAGCTGGTACATTCTACATTTTTATATTCTCCCAGAAGGTTATGTACCGTAAAATGCACAGCAAACATCGGCACCGTATCTTCTGACTCTATTCTAATAAAACTCATTTTCACAGTATTGGTCGCCTACTCGCCAGAAAGGAAGAGAAACAGCTGGTACATTCTACATTTTTATATTCTCCCAGAAGGTTATGTACCGTAAAATGCACAGCAAACATCGGCACCGTATCCTCTGACTCTATTACAATAGCAAACTAACTTTCACAGTATTGGTCGCCTACTCGCCAGAAGGGAAGAGAAACAGCTGGTACATTCTACATTTTTATATTCTCCCAGAAAGTTATGTACCGTAAAATGCACAGCAAACATCGGCACCGTATCCTCTGACTCTATTCTAATAGAAAACTCATTTCACAGTATTGGTCGCCTACTCGCCAGAAAGGAAGAGAAACAGCTGGTACATTCTACATTTTTATATTCTCCCAGAAGGTTATGTACCGTAAAATGCACAGCAAACATCGGCACCGTATCCTCTGACTCTATTCTAATAGAAAACTCATTTCACAGTATTGGTCGCCTACTCGCCAGAAGGGAAGAGAAACAGCTGGTACATTCTACATTTTTATATTCTCCCAGAAGGTTATGTACCGTAAAATGCACAGCAAACATCGGCACCGTATCTTCTGACTCTATTCTAATAAAACTCATTTTCACAGTATTGGTCGCCTACTCGCCAGAAAGGAAGAGAAACAGCTGGTACATTCTACATTTTTATATTCTCCCAGAAGGTTATGTACCGTAAAATGCACAGCAAACATCGGCACCGTATCCTCTGACTCTATTCTAATAGAAAACTCATTTCACAGTATTGGTCGCCTACTCGCCAGAAGGGAAGAGAAACAGCTGGTACATTCTACATTTTTATATTCTCCCAGAAGGTTATGTACCGTAAAATGCACAGCAAACATCGGCACCGTATCTTCTGACTCTATTCTAATAAAACTCATTTTCACAGTATTGGTCGCCTACTCGCCAGAAAGGAAGAGAAACAGCTGGTACATTCTACATTTTTATATTCTCCCAGAAGGTTATGTACCGTAAAATGCACAGCAAACATCGGCACCGTATCTTCTGACTCTATTCTAATAAAACTCATTTTCACAGTATTGGTCGCCTACTCGCCAGAAAGGAAGAGAAACAGCTGGTACATTCTACATTTTTATATTCTCCCAGAAGGTTATGTACCGTAAAATGCACAGCAAACATCGGCACCGTATCCTCTGACTCTATTACAATAGCAAACTAACTTTCACAGTATTGGTCGCCTACTCGCCAGAAGGGAAGAGAAACAGCTGGTACATTCTACATTTTTATATTCTCCCAGAAGGTTATGTACCGTAAAATGCACAGCAAACATCGGCACCGTATCCTCTGACTCTATTCTAATAGAAAACTCATTTCACAGTATTGGTCGCCTACTAGCCAGAAAGGAAGAGAATCAGCTGGTACATTGTCCATTTTTATATTCTCCCAGAAGGTTATGTACCGTAAAATGCACAGCAAACATCGGCACCGTATCCTCTGACTCTATTCTAATAGAAAACTCATTTTCACAGTATTGGTCGCCTACTCGCCAGAAGGGAAGAGAAACAGCTGGTAAATTCTACATTTTTATATTCTCCCAGAAGGTTATGTACCGTAAAATGCACAGCAAACATCGGCACCGTATCCTCTGACTCTATTCTAATAGAAAACTCATTTTCACAGTATTGGTCGCCTACTCGCCAGAAAGGAAGAGAAACAGCTGGTACATTCTACATTTTTATATTCTCCCAGAAGGTTGTGTACCGTAAAATGCACGTATCCTCTGACTCTATTCCAATAGCACTAAAAATGTACGGGAAGTGATTGTTGAAATAAACCGGGACTGAATTAGACGACACCGTATTGACACAAATTGTAACGTTACAGAAGTATACTCTCTTATTGAGAGGTCAATAGCTAACTGGTGTCAGTTTCCAAGCTGCCTAACTGCATAGGACTGATTATTAAAACTATTGTATTTTTTATATTTACATGCAACCTTAATTATTTAACTTATAGTTTTATTTCTGGCGTGCCTGCATTCCTCTCTATCTACTGGTTATCTGAAAATATGTCGCTCTAAGCGATAAGAACGCCCATTCAACCAATGTTTATACTTTCCATTGTAAAACTTTTAATTTTTGTATTGGTGTAATAAATATTTTTCATTCATTTATTCATACATGTGACGTAGAAAATGTCATCTAGAGACAACAGTCATTAATACGGGAACGTGTACAGTTATACTCACGATGATGGAGTTTGAGTTGTTCGAGACATAAGCTCATCTTTGGATTTGTGTGAGTGCACTCAGATAGTGTAGGTGAGATATCGACTTGAGCACGGCTCGGCCCGCACTGGTTTATACTGGTATTTGAAACACGGCCTGAGTCGCTGCACGACCCTTTGGTACCGCTAGTAGCTTGACGTTCTAGTGTTGTTGTGTTAAATTTTAAGTGAAATAAACTAACGTTAATAATAGATAGTTTAACATAATCATAATCATTTCTTTCTAATAAAACAATGGTTTTATTTTTATGCCTTTTTTTGTTTGACTCTACTATCTACTCTTTCTTTCGGCGCTCGCTACACTAATGCAATGGTGTGCTTATGCCTCAAGAACTGTACCTTAGTTAAAACTATTCAACTAGTCAAGTATTTGTCCCTAATGGGCCAGACAGAGAGCCTTGCGGCTCCGAGTAGATAGACCTAGGATTACAAGAAAGACACAAAGCCACTATTAACGTGTAGTTGAAAAAGAAATCCGCAAGAATAGGTTGCCACAGCGCCTAGCACGTTCATTTTTTCCATTCCATTTAGTTTAAGAAAAATTTAAGATTTATTCGGCTATTTTCTCTATTCTCCATATGTTGTTATGTACATATAAGGAAACGTGGCTCCCAAGAAGGCGATATTGCACCTGTGACTCGGAAGTGTTTATACCGTGTGTTGTTTCTACTGTTTGTTGTTTTTGTTCACGAAATGCAAGAGAAATGCATGTTATTTGATTCTTGGTTGATATTATTTCTAAATATATATTGTGATGTTGATGTTATTTTGAGTTAAAAGAAATTCAAATACAGGTAGACAGCTCAGGTTTCTTGTTAACTGACTGTACCTACATTACCTGTCTACCATCTTTTCGACTACGTATAAAAAGTGAACTGATAGACAGTAAATACATAGCACAAAATTAAGTTGCACTTTTTGCAACATAAGTTAAAATTTTAGCTTCAAAAAACATTAATTACTTAAATAAATACATTTTACATTGCTCGAAATATTAACGATCCCTTTACTAGAAAACTTTTTTAATAGGTAAGTTAATGACTCTGTTAACTTTTAAAATAGGTTCGTTAATAGCACTATAATATATATTTTTTTTATTTGCCGCGTGGATGTTGTAGAATGCGCCTTAGGAAATACAAGCTAAACAAAGCTTATAAACATCAGTGAGACCTCTCCGACCCGTCTGGCCAGTGAGGAGATTGTAGGCCAAGTCCTCTGGCTGGTCTGACCAAGTATAGCTCTGGTAGTACTGAGCAGATCGTGCTCCTGCAGTAGAGGCAAAAAGACCTGATGATGATGATTAAAAGAACTTTATTTAGGACCTTCTATAAAACCTTTCAAGGTCACAGACAGTCGACAACCGTCTCGCGAGACAGCAGGTCGGCGACTTTTTTTTGCTACGTGTCGGCGACGCTTGCCAACTGTTGCCTACAAAGTGTGGCAGACATGCTGTCGCTCGTCTATAAGAGCCCTAAGTAGGTATGACGAATCATCATAGAGCCAGAGCAGCCAGAGGATTTGGCCTACAATGTCTACGCTGGCCAGACGTAGTCCTAGAGGTGATGTAACAACTATCCCCCCCCCCCACTCCTCAACGAAAATTTGATGCGCCGTATCTTTTTGAATTTTTACTTTTTTCATAACCTGAAATTTATGGGTCCATTTCTTTTGGATAATCTAAAAGACAGACTAATAACAATCATACTTTTTTGACCCTGTCGTCAACATTCACAAGTATAATCAAGTACTTGGAGCTAATTACTTGGTAATCTTCATTTTGTATTAATGAACCTGTCAAACCTCTTTCGACCGATACTCGATTGCAGGCAGACGTGTCGCGCGCTGCTTACGCAAAATTAAATTAAAGTGTACGCGAAACTCATTCGTATTCATTTGCATCGTGTGGCTAAAACGGCAACAAACGCTATTAAAATATTCCACTCGCAGAGAACCTACCTACGCTCGTTGCTGGCTGCTGCGTCCCGCACAAACCTCGACCCCCTCAAGTGTAAGCAAGACAGCAAATATTTTGTTCTCGCTCACGCCCCCCTCGACAACGCTAGTACCCGGAACGCGTATGCGCAGAGATTTGCTACAAGTTTATGCTACGAGGCTACGACGGTCTACGAAGAAAGGGAGGGGACGTGAAACACCTCAATCACTGCATGCGCTACGAGATCGTATAACTGCAGCTATTGCTACGACGCCTACGAACTACGAGTAAAATAGGTAATTCTTTATTAAGCAACTAATACAGTCTGAGTACATTTGTGATTTGACGGTTAATGTGACATAAGTAGTTGCTGGCTCGCGCTGTGTGGCCGCGCATGAACTTAACCGAGTTGCATTACTATAACTGGTGCAGTATACGTCCTAATACGATTTATCGATTGTATATTATATTTAAAAAACGATGGCTGCCCAGAATAGTTCTCTCTCAGACACTTGTGCTATGACGCAAGGAGATGTTACGCCGACAGATTATGTTGGGTTACGTAACAAGAACAAGCGCAAGAAAAATAGTCCACATTGTCGTGAAGACCATGAAGATTTTCAGGAGGAAATGAGATCCTTGATTTTGTCTCTTACTAAAAAAGTGGAAAAAAGTAACGGATCAATAAACAGCAACATAAGTGAGATGCGGCATTCTATTCAGAATATTGAAACGAATGTTTCCTTTGTTACTGCTCAGAATGAGGACCTGAAAAAAAAACTGGAAACAATGGAACTCCAGAGAAAAAAGGACCTGGAATACATAACACTCCTTGAAAATCAGGTGGAAGACCTACAAAGATTAAATCGAAAAACCTCAATCGAAATACGAAATGTACAATGCAAACAAAATGAGACTAAGGAGGACCTCATTAACATGGTGACCACACTATCGGAAACTGTGAATTGCACTACTATCACCAAAAATGATATAAAAGATATATATCGTGTGAAGAAGAATAAGGACAAAGACAACAAAACCTTAGTGGTTGAGCTTACCTCGACTTTGATAAGGACTGATCTACTAAAAGCCTGTAAAACGTATAATTACAAAAATAAATCCCAAAAATTAAGTCTGAAACATATTGGCTTCAAAAACAATGGTGACTCCCCAATATTTGTCTCGGAACAGCCAAAGCAGCACGACTGTACTTCGTGGCCAGGGACCTTACAAGGAGGAAGTTATACAAATACTGTTGGACGGCCTTCGGCAATTTGTACCTGAGGAAAGATGACGGCTCACCGATTATCACGGTGAATAGTGAGGCTCAAATACAATCACTGTCAAGACCCACCATGTGACTAGCTACGTTTGTCATACTTCTCATTTTTTCTTGCCTAACAGTAAATGTAAATTTCAACAAGTTAAGTCGTAATTCTAAAGTGATTTTCGGAGGTGTATACTTATACTACTTTAAACATACCCTTGTAACACGTTTAGTAGCTTCACAGATATACATATACTCACAAAGATATAACAACCAGTTAATTTTATCCTTACTTTTGGTTAGAATTGGAATTGTTTCTACTACACAAACTCGTTATACACGGTACACTAAGTCCTATCGGTACCCAATTCTTGATAATGGATAATACACCAAACATACTAAATGAATTAGATAAAATTGATGTTGCATTTTCCATGGCTTGTACAACTAATGAATTAAATGAATTAAATAAAAAGCGGCAATTTGATTGCTCCATAATCACACATAATATTTGCAGTGTCTACTCTAACATTGATGATTTACAGACTGTCGTTTCTACAATAGATAGCAGCATCGACATTATTGTACTGACTGAGTGTAGATTAGATTTAAATAAGCCCATACCACAGCTAGATCGCTACAATTCTTTCTATACCACCAAATGTATAAATCAAAATGACGGTGTTGTTATCTATATAAATAATGAAATAAAATCAGTTGGGAAAGAAATAGGTTTGACAGAGGCGTCATGTCTTCAAGTGGATTTGGGTGATTGTGTTTTGTTGGGAATCTATAGATCACCGTCCTATAAAAATGCACAGTTGTTTGTCGACTCACTTGGTTCTCACCTTGGTTCACTGACTAGACACAAAAATGTATTTCTTACAGGTGATATTAATATAAACCTGATCAGTAGACCAACTGACCCGACAGACACTGTAGCAAATAGATCTGCATATCTAAACATGCTCTCCATACATGGTCTTTTACCAGGTCATTACTTCCCAACTAGAAATGAAAATTGTTTGGATCACGTAATCTTAAGAACAGACCCTAAACAAATGGATGCTTGCATTGTGGTTCTCGATGAAACTATCACTGACCATCACATGGTCTACCTTGGTCTGTCTAAGAATTGTAACAAAACAATTCGTAGTAAAAAGTTTAAAACATTTACAAACCTTACTGAAGCGGCCTTATCTCTAAAAAACAAAAACTTAAATACACTTTTACAACTCTCTGATCCTAACGAAATAACGGAGCAGTTAATTGGTAAAATATCCGAATCTATAACTGAAAATACCAAAACAATATCAGTTCCAAAAAGCAAAAGAACCATCAAGCCATGGATATCACAGGGTTTAGTCAGATGTATCAAAAACAGAAACAGGCTGCAGAAAAAGGCTAGGATGAATCCTGATAATGAAACAATAAAAATAACGTATAGGCGATATCGCAACTTTCTTAATAATCTTTTAAAAAAACTTAAACGTGCTTATGAAAAAAATCAGTTGAACATTGCCCTCAAAAATCCTAAAACTCTATGGGACACAATAAAATCAGTTAATAACCTCAATAAAACTAAGTCTAGCAATGTTGAACTTTTAAATATCTCTTGTACACCTTCTGAATCTGTAGAGCATGTAAACAATTTTTTTGCAAACGTTGGCAGTAATCTTGCGAATAAAATAAACCCAATAAATAATTTACGTCCTACTAGCTCGGCGTCTCAACTAAATTCATTCGTTCTTCTTGAAACTGATTGTCAAGAGGTATATGATGTATTAATGAGCCTCAAGACATCAAGTGCTCCTGGGTGGGACAATATCAGTACAAAATTTCTTAAAATGTGTAGTTCTATCTTGACTCCCATATTGACCCACCTGTTTAATTTATGTTTTCAAACCGGGGTATTTCCGACAGCTTTGAAATGCTCTATTATTCACCCTGTGTTCAAGAGTGGGAACAGAGAAGAAGTAAGTAATTATAGACCGATCTCGGTGCTTCCTGCAATTTCAAAAATATTAGAAAAATTACTGAACTCCAGGTTGACAAAATATCTAAATAAACACAACCTTCTTTCTACTCGTCAATTCGGTTTTAGAGCAGGCAGAAGCACTGAAGATGCTGTGTCTGCCTTTGCGAACTTAGTAGTATCCCAAGTCGATTCTGGCAAAAAGTGCATATCCGTTTTTATCGACCTGAAAAATGCATTCGATACCGTCTCTGTTCCAGCACTTGAGCAATCTCTCGAGCAAATTGGTATTCGTGGTACACCTCTAAAACTCTTTTCTGACTACCTCAATAACCGGAAGCAGAGAGTCAAAATAGGTGACTTTACAAGTGCTGATACACCTATTACCTTCGGAGTCCCACAAGGTAGTGTACTTGGCCCTACACTATTCTTAATCTATATAAATAGTCTGTGTGAAATTAAGTTAGAGGGGGGTCAAGTATTCTCCTATGCGGATGACACAGCTATCGTCTTCTTGGCTGACTCCTGGAATGATGTATTTGAGAGGGCTGAACGGGGACTTGAGGCTGCACAGACATGGTTACGATCCAGACTGCTTACTTTAAATACTACTAAAACTAATTATATTACTTTTTCTATTCGAAACTTAAATCAACCTCCTGAACATTTATCTTTAAAAATTCATACATGTCAAAGATTACAGGAACAATGTAACTGTCTAATGATCAATAAAGTATCTACTACCAAATATCTCGGTGTAATTATCGATAAAAATTTACTAAGAAAACTAAACTGGATTTTTAAAAATTTAAGGTATATAGCTAACCCTAAAATACTTCATAATGTTTACGTTTCGCTTATACAATCAATCCTTATTTACTGCATACCAATTTGGGGGTGTGCTGCAAAAACTAAGTTCATCGAGTTGGAAAGAGCTCAACGTTCCTTGCTTAAATTAATGTACTTCAAGCCATACCGCTATCCAACTCAAAGGTTGTACGCCGATACCAATGTTCTCACAATAAGACAATTATACATTTTGCACTCTATTCTGAGATGGCACAAAACTGTAGGATTTGATAAAAAATTACTTAATAAAAGAAGAATTAACTTTATACTTCATCAACCACTAAACAATACTGCCTTTGCCAGTAATCAAAACCTAGGTCTATCGCCTTATTTATATAATATAATAAATCAGAAGATAGAAATATATTCCAAAACTCAGTACAAGCTTAAGATCACTTTAGTTGAATGGATACAGAAGCTTAGCTACGAAGAAACTGAAGCATTACTAATACCAGTAATATAAAATTACAATATAAATTAATAATAATTTAATACTATATATAATTTATAAAAACCGTATTATTATTAAATTACTAGTAAGTTATAAATTTTTAATATGATACAAAAGTCTTTATTTAATGTAAAAACTTTAACAACACATTTATTTATTTATTTTTTCCTCACTCTGCATGTTTATCTAATAATTTACGTTATACCTACACTTCATACAACTACAACAATCATAACACACAAATAAGTAATTACACAATATAATTTAATTTACTTTGTAATGATTTATGATGTAAAAGAGCGGGACTCCCCAGATACAGGTTTAGAAAAACTTAATTGGTGGGCCCCTGCTACCTGTGTTCAGTGTCAAACATTTTTTATGAATAAACAATTTTTATTTTTATTTTTTTTAAAGCTACTACTTATTTTGCGGTTGCGTAAGCTAAATACAAATAATGAGGTCACTGACACGATACACCGGCATTTCTTGCCAAGTGACAAAAATCACCCTTGCGCAATTACCGTACAATAGAACCTCGCTAATCTATAATCAATAACTTTGACACCGAAATATTTGTACCGGAATCCGGTTGGAACCAGTTACAATGGTGGGTGTAGTTGGGTAAACACCCATGAGCGCTTGGCGTTAAGGGGCTACTTGTTGTTTATAAGGGTTGTGGAATAAACATATTTTGGCTTATTAGATATATTTATTGAATAGTATGGTATTCGTATTTTGTCTTCTCTTTGATAAGCAAATAATAACGAAAATTCAGCATATTTCAATTTCGCGTGAAGTTACGACACAGAATTATCAGCTACAACTTTTAGGCTCACCTTCTACTTCCGATAATAATCGGTGACCGATATTTTGTAGAAGAAAAATAGAACGTACTAATTGCAACAATGCATTGCACTACAAAAAGTAGGTCAGAAATTCATACAAAAAAAAATTGATGCGACTATCGGTCCTACAAAAAGTCTGACGCGATGTGGGCAGGCCCTTAACCAAAGGTTACGTAAGTCGCCCCAACTTCGAAACTTCGGTAGACTGTATCTTTTATAATTTTTGACTACTTTGCTAAACAAAAAAATAAATAAAGGTCCTTTATTTTTGGATAATCTAGTTGACGGACTAAATAAAAAAATATGTATTTTACCCAGTCCTCATCCCTATTGTTTAGTGTGTTAAAAACGACCTACATTGATTACATATCACACATGAGTTACACAAAAATACACATGGATACATTCACTATTACGCGTTTGTCTCTAATGGGGCAGACAGAGCCCCGGGCAACGAGACCCTAAGCCCACTTTTAGGGCCATGATGGGCGGAAAATGGAAATGCACCAAATAGTGATAGAGTTTTTTAAATTCGATTTTTAAAAATTAAGAACTTTTCATGTCAATTACATACACCATATTGTCTCCATCGTAGTCACGAGTATTGCACCGTTGTGACTTTATAATGGCTAACCAGTAGTCGAAAAAAATCTACAACTTCAAAAAGTATTATTTTTCTATAGGAGATCTGTTTTGTAATTAAATAATTTAAGGCGATTAACCTGTTGTCTGTGCAAAACACCAGACACAATAGTAAAACAATGCATGTCGACCGGATTCCGGTCTGCTCACAGATGACAGGTTAACACACTGCACAGCGCCCCGCTGCGTAGTGCGGGGCCGCCATACAAAAACGACGCGCGGGGACGCGGTGTCAGTGTGTTGGACTGTGCCTGTTTTCTATACAAACGGAGATACTTACAAGCAACGTTAGAACACACATCCACGCGCTACGCTGCGTAGTGAGGGGATGTGAGAATCGTCTAAAACTTAAATTGAGGATTTCAGTACTTACTGTTTACTCCATAAAATAATACGATAGTCGTCCGATAATGACGTCCTATTTCTATATCAGAACAAAACTATATCATCATACGTTAATGTTCAATGTTGCTTGACCCTGAAACGCAGATACGCAGCAACATACGTCTTGCATACCGCATTTGGAAAAACCCCCCAGTTAGAGAGCAAAAGAGCAAAGGGGCGCAGTTATATTTTGACCCTGTACAGCGGTAGTATTACAACTGCCACTGCTAACATCGAAAATATAAAAGGACCTTTCGGATAACTTCATTAGAGGAGTTTAAAGCAAGTTACCGACAGTGATGGATAGAGGGCGCCAGTGACACTCCGAGTAAAGTTTGCGAGCCTTGTTTTATGAAATATGGTTGACGCATAGACAGTGATGGTAATTTATTGAAATGCTGCCTTTGAGTCGATCGTTTACGTTAATATTTAAGGTGAGTTGTTTCGACCTTAGTTCAATCAACTGAGGTGAATCAGTCATTAATATTGTAAGAAATTCATCCGTACAGTCAAAAAATATTTTACATTCGGGCACATGAGTATGTACCAAATATAATATGTACACACTAAAGGTAAAGTCACTGACATAGCCCAGCGGATTTAATCGTTGAAATGGCAGTGGGCGGGACACATAGCGTGACGAGCCGATGGCCGATGGGGCAGAAAGGTTCTCGAATGGCGACCACGTACAGGCAAGCGAAGCGTAGGACACCCACCCACAAGGTGGTCTGACGACCTAACCAAGGTCGCTGGAAGGCGTTGGATGCAAGCCGCTCTAGATCGGTCATTTTAAAGTCTTTGGGAGAGGCCTATGTCCAGCAGTGGACGTAATGCGGCTGTAATGATGACTAAAGGTATGCTACACCTGTTCCGTCTACTATGTCTTAATTTCGGCGTAGAATTGAACCACTCCATCTCATCTTATGGATGCTGTAATAGGCGATAAAATAATTCATGCAAAATACGGTAATTTCCAACCACTCAAATCAGATCTTTTTTTCTAAACGTCAAAATAAACATGGGATTTGTATGAAATAAAGACTAATGACGTCATGGTTTCTTGGAGTCAAATAGCGGTCTTAAATAAATAAGTACCTGGGCGACCGAGCTTTGCTTGGTTACATCTCAAACATCAACTAAATTTTTTTAAACTTAACTAAAAACAATACAAAATAAAAAGTTATATATAAACTTGAACATACAAAAAAACAAAAGTAAGTCACCGAGTGGGATTCCAACCCGTAACACTCTTTCTAGCGGTCCGCATTCTAAACTGCTGAGCCAAAACGGATAGCGGCCAGTGCGACGAAATTAGCGACCATATTCTGCGTGGAAAGAAAAACGCATGAAAACTCGAAAACACGCGTTTTCCCAAACATAAGACTAATCTAGATCGACTGTTTACCCCCGAAAACCCCCATATACCAAATTTCAGCGAAATCGTTAGAGCCGTTTCCGAGATCACAGAAATATATAAATATACAAGAATTGCTCGTTTAAAGGTATAAGATAAATCACGTTGAAAATCGACATGATCAATGACAAGAACATTATTTTTGTGACGTTTTATTCTATTAACAGTGCGAAATAATTATTTTTACCCCAGGAAATTCCCTTATTCCATAGAAGGGTTGTCATCAGGCAGGCGGTTGCAAGCCACATCGCCTCTTAATTTGATTCCAATTTTTCCCTATTTCCTCGATCACCTATAACGATCTGCGCGGAAATCTTTTCTTAAGATAGTTAAAAAGACCAAAAATGTGTTTTTTTTGGATAGATTAAGTAAACTTGAAACAAGATTTCTTCCCACGAAAATTTACAAAAAAAAACCCGACACCATCTAGAAGTGAGTGGCAAACTTGCGCCATCTGTAAATACCCTGACATTAAAGCGTTAACCCCCAATAAACTTTTAAACGACTGAACCGATTATCATCAAACACAACTAAGAACCACCGCAAGGGCAAAACAGACATATATTAGCGTCGAACTTTAACACCCCCATTTTTGTCAGGGGTTGAACATTACAGGCGAACTCAATAGATTTTTAATAGTATGTCGGACACCAGGTGACCAGGTGACCGTCATGAAGACTACCTATGTATGTATTTCTTGGAATACAACGTAATACAAACGTAAAATGCCATAAATACGTATTATTTTCAACGTAAGAATTTATAATTCATGAAAACTGCACGCGGCACGGAAGGACGCAGATGTGACCGGGAAGACTTGTTCGCGAGAGAATTTCGAGCATTTCTGTGTTCTTTCTGTAAACATTTCAAGAATATTAAACATTTTAATAATCTTAATAATATTAAAGAATAGTAACTTACTTACTATTTACTATACTTACTTACTATTTACAATACAATATTATGTAGTCCTTCACACCGTAGCGGTTCTTCCATCACAGCGTCCCGGTCCAGATACTTTCGTCCTGCCCCTGCCTAACGAACGTCCGATAGGTACTGCGATGTCGATGGCACGGCTGCTCTTTCTCGTGGTCTCCCCTCCATACTTTGGTGAAGCCACTCGTTGATGCGCTCTTGTACATTCCCCTGTGCTTCTACAGGCGGAACTTGTCCTTCATCTTCTGGAATTGACGTAATCTCGATGGCTAATCTCTTTCTTATTATCAGCACAAGAGCACGCCAGCGCTCTCGGTCCTGTGCTATCACATGCCAGTTGTCGCCAACTTGTAGCTCGCGCAGGTCTGCCATCACTACATCGCTTCAGCGATACCCGGGACGGCCCACTAGCCTGCGACCGATCAACCAGCCCTGGCATGCTCTCTTTACCCCCCGATCCTCTTCCATTCTTTCTACGAGTCTGAGCCAGCGAAGACATTGCGCTTTAACTTCGCCCATGATGTTAGGCTCGCTCACTAGGTCTCCTATTTCGGCATTGTTTCTTTTCTTTCGTACACCATCGTCTCCTCTTACTGGACCCAGGATCTTGCGAAGTACCCTTCTTTCAGCCACAAGAAGCCTTCTTTCTTCTTTAAAATTAGTGTTCACGCCTCACATCCAATTATACATTAAGATTTTAAAACTTGTAAACACCATTTTATAATTTTTTATTATAATTATAATAAAAAGTTATAGGCGACCAACTAATAAAATATACTCGGAAAAGGAAAATTTCATACAAAGTTTTCATTCGCAACTACAGAATCCTACACTGAGCGTGGCCCATCACGCACTTAGCCAATTATTTATTATTATTTTTTACAAGCTTTTATTTAACTTGCAATGTATCATGTACGTAGTATGTATGTTTGTTTAGGTCAAAACTTGCAACTCAATTCAACCTGTTATCCTGAACCGATTTAGCTATGAAATGTTGCATACTTGTGTAAGTTGGATGACAATACAATATTATGAAGTCAATGAGCTGTTCTGATGATGGAGCCGGGAGATATTCGACGGAACTCAGTTAGAAAACAACATAACCCCAATAAGTAAGGCTCGTTTGATTTGTCTTGACGAGCACTTTATGGTAGATGATGCCTAGGGTCTGATCATTATATGATCACTATCTGATATATAGAACTCAGTAATAAAACGACGCAACTCCATTGACTTTGACCTTACTTCATTTTTCTCGATAAGTACTTTGGTCGTTCAATAAAATTTTTTTTTCTTCAAAGATTAATTATTTCTTTACCTCGTTTCAATGGCGATCATATGTTCTTTTTATTCTTTCATTCATCTTGGCGTGTTCCCAATTGGATAAATAAAATTTACTCCAATCTCAGCATCAGTTATATTAAATTGCAAAATATAGCTATAATTAAAGTGCATTGCATCGAAACTTTAACACTCCCGCGTCCTGGGAGCAACTTGAGTTCCGCTCTCGTAATTTCATTTTGTAGAAGTTACTTATGTTTGTTTATTGTTTATCTATAATAAAAATATTAATATATTATATTCTATTAATAAATTTGTTGGTATAGTTGTAATCGTGCCAGGCGTAACGTACATAATCCGCTAGATGACAAGAACTCCAATTAGACATTTTTTTACAAGCGTTTATTTAACTTGCAATGTATGTATGTATGTATGAATGTTTGTTTAAGTCAAATCTTGCAACTCAATTCTCAGCCAGTTACCAGTTGTATTAAATAAAATAATAAATAAATAAATATATAGGGACAAATAACACTGATTGAGCTAGCCCCAAAGTAAGTTCGAGACTTGTGTTATGGGATACTAACTCAACGATACTATATTTTATAACAAATACATATATAGATAAACATCCAAGACCCAGGACAATTTGAAAAAGGCCATTTTCCAACTTGCCCTGACCGGGGATCGAACCCGGGACCTCTGGGTGGCGGACCAGCATGGTGACCACTACGCCACGGAGGTCGTCATTATTACACATAGGCTACGTTTTATACATATACCGCAGGGCGCAGTTAGTTAGTGATTACTTTTTTACTCACTATGAACGACAAAAGTCAAAAAGTAAAAAGTCAATATTATTTGTTTATTTTTGGTTATTTGTATAACTTGATAGTTGTCTTTTTTTTCTATTTCTTTCGATTTCTTAAAAGGTTAATGTTGACGTCAGATCATTTACTTATACAGCTAAGTTTACTGCCGCTTTCTAAGCGCAAGTGCAGAAGAAGCGGTAACAAACTGTACTGCAGCATTTTCTCCAAAAATGTCAACTTACAAATATACTGATATTAAAATTAGATATGTTGACTAAGTATAGTAATACTGTTTTGTCATAATCATTAATGAAGCATGATGTCAAGTTTAAAATTATTGTCAATTTGTAAATTTAGTACTTAAAGACACAGAATGTACACAAATTATGATATTTGTGAATGTACAAATACAAACCTTTAAGAGGGACCCGCGCCAAGCTCAAGCCAGACATTTTTGTCTCTAAGGTAATCATCGGTTGCTTAATGAGCCTTATCACAAAGTACTTTCTTTAGATGGACTTCAAATTTTCTATCTGGCATATCAAAAACCTATTCTGGCAAAAAATAGTGTCCTGTATTTTATTTGCTCTCTTGCATTCATTACTGAGTGTTAAAACGCAGCTGCCGGAAGTTCTGAGCATTCTGAATGTTACTTTCAAGAACTTATAAATTGTGCCATTTCTCACTTATAAAGTTGTTTGTATTTTTTGTACAATTTTTTTGCCCATCTCTTTTTCTTTACTGAGAGAATCAGCAGTAACTAACTTTCGCTCCAAATGTTCAAGTAGATGAACTAAAAAAACTTGAGAGGTGTCAAGGGACACCTGGATGGAACGAAGTTCCTTTCGATTAATTAGGAGAGAGAGAGACAGACAGAGAAACACGCGCACGCCGCACGGCTTACAACTACAGCAAAAAGTATCGTTACAACTTTTGGTCTTAATTTTTTCCGTCTAGCCTCCTTTCGCAACGCGCGATAAGGAACTTCGTTCCAAAAAATATTTTCAGTTTGGAAAAGGGTTATAAATAACCCTTTGAGTATATGTCTATTGTACATGAATTGTATATTTTAACCATATACTGCTTTGTTTCCGTTTCTAAGCAAGCTGTCTGTTCCTAACGAACTCCCTTTGGTGCTGTGCTAGTTCTGATACACGTTTTACGACCCGCCTTGCTCGTTCTGCACTCTGAAATTTATTTTCTTCCCAAGCTGTTGTTCACAAATAGCTTTTGTTGGAAAAATCATCGACAGTAAATCTATGTTTCAAATATATTTTAATTTGAGTCATAAACGCAAGTTGGCTCATTAACTCGTACTACCATCTAATGTTGCCAACCTCCTGAGTACTCTTCTGTTTAATAATAAATACATACATACTGTCTCGTCTTTATCCGTAATGGGGCAAATAGACTTTCTCTATGAGAAACCCCTGAAAAATAATCAATTTTGAAAAATAACTAAACTCAAACATTACCTTTTTGTCTTCTTAGTTACTTAGGTAGAAAAAATCAATCTTACTTCTTAAATCACATGTCTATATCCTACTTATACAAATGAAATAAGAGGACTTTATGAATACGTGGACAACGCCGCGGAAAACAGACATACCTACCAATAAAATTACAATTATTACAGTCATAAATTTTACTATTTTAGGTATTGCTAACAAATTTATACTTGATGACCAAATTTATACTTGCTGACTAAATGACTAAATGTATACTATATGGCGTAGTGGTCACCATGCTAGTCCGCCACCCAGAGGTCCCGGGTTCGATTCCCGGTCAGGGCAAGTTGGAGAATGGCCTTTTTCAAATTGTCCTGGGTCTTGGATGTTTATCTATATATGTATTTGTTATAAAATATAGTATCGTTGAGTTAGTATCCCATAACACAAGTCTCGAACTTACTTTGGGGCTAGCTCAATCAGTGTAATTTGTCGATATATATTTATATTATATTTTACTTTCTTAGGTTTGCACCTTCTCGACCCTTTTTGGTCGGTATTAAGCTGAACTCCCGCCCTGAGACCCTCAGGGAGAAGGAGTTTCAGCGTCCCCTCCTACAAAAACTGTATCCCCCAGTACTCGGCTTAAAATGTTACTAGTGTGTAATGCAGCCTGTTTTTGCATAATGCTTATATCTATGTGTGAGTCCAAGATGTCACAATACCGCCGGAGGCTTGTAGCGGTTACCCCTGTTGCGCCTATTACTATCGGTATTATTGTAGTTTTGGTGTTCCAAAGTCTTGTTACTTCTGTTTTTAATAGATGATATTTATTTAGTTTTTCAATCTCCTTTGCACCTATATTGTAATCCGACGGTATTGTGATATCTATAAGGTAAGTGTTATTGCTTTGCTTGTCTGTGTATATGATGTCAGGTCTGTTATGTGCGATTGTGCGATCAGTATGAACTGGTATCTCCCACATCAGTTTCGCCTCATCGTTCTCTATTACTTTTAGGTTGACTCAACTGTTCTTTCCACCAAAATTTCGAGACTTCAAAGTTGTGTTTTCTTGCTAATGTCCAGAAGATATATTGTACCACATTGTTATGCCTCTTGACATAGTAGGTGCCAGCCAGCTTTTCACAGCCTGAAATAAGATGTTGGACAGTTTCATCTCTGTTCCTGCATAAACGGCATTTGCCGTCTATGGGTTTTTTCATGATGTCCCTTTCATGCTGTCTGGTGGCTACTGCTTGGTCCTGTATGGCGAATGTTGACGAGACTAATGAGGAAGATACCTGTTGTTTTTTGATCCATCTGAATGAGAGCTCTTTGTCTATGTTAGGTTTGTCGAGAATGGAGTTATAAAATTGACCGTGAAGTGGTTTAGATTTTAATGTATGTATCCGTTTCTTCAATATTGCATTTTTTAGTTCCCTATCCATGTACTTACTATTTATTGTTAATCCTATTTCACTTAAATTATTATTTGCTTCTTTATGTATGGAGTATTTTACTCTAGATTTATCATGTTTTACTATGGCTTTTATAAGATAATCGGCTTCATTTTCTAAGTATTGCCTATACTTAATAATCTGAGTTTTATGTAGTGCTTCTATATTCATAAGGCCTCTCCCTCCTTCTTCTATTGGCATGTATAATCTTTCGATATCAGCTTTTTCTTGATGTATTTTGTTTAGAGTGAGTAATTTTCTGGTTTTTATGTCTATTTTCTTTAAATCGCTGTTTTTATAGTTGACTATACCAAATGAATATAGAAGCACTGGAACTGCATACGTATTAATTGCGGTTATTATGTTTTTGGCGTTAAGGTGTGTATGGGACAGTTTTTTAACTCTTTTAAAATATTCCTTCTGTATTTGTTCCCTAAGCCTATCATGTTCTATAGTTCCTGCTTCATTAATGCCTAAATATTTATATTTTTTGCCTTCCTTCAGATGTTCGAATTCTCCACTGCTTAACAGCACATGTCCTTCTCCTTCGCAGCCTGTTATTTTTCCTGCTTGCATATGTAAGATATTGCATTTACTTAACCCGAAGTTCATACCTATATCTTTCGTGAATATTTCCGTACTATCTATGAGAACCTTCAGATTATTTTTGTTGTTTGCGTATAATTTAAGGTCGTCCATATATAACAAATGATTTATACATACACTGTCTTTCAGTTTGTATCCTAAACTTTCATATTTATTTAATACCTGTGACAGAGGATTAATTCCTAGGCAGAAGAGAAGTGGGGACAAAGAGTCCCCTTGAAATATACCGCGGCGTATGAAAATCGGTTCTGTAGTTACTGAGGTCCCTACTGCTCGGGCAGTCATAACAACCTTCCATTTCGGCATAACCTTTCTGAGGAAGTCTTTGATAGCAGTTGGGCATTTATACATATCTAGAGTCTTTAGTATCCATTCATGAGACATACTATCAAAGGCCTTCTGGTAATCAACCCATCCCATACTCAGGTTCTTCTGATTTTGGTGGGCATCCTCAAGTATAGCTTTATTGGCCATCAGGTGGTCCTTACAGCCACGAGCGCGTCTTCTACACCCTCTTTGCTCCGGGGCAATCAGATTATTTCTGTCACAGTGCATGTATAACTCATTTGCCAATATAGAAGTCAGGAGCTTATACATACTTGGAAGACAAGCTATTGGCCTCCAGTTCTTCGGGTCTTCTGTTCTGTCACTTTTTGGGATTAAAATAACCTGACCAGTAGTAAACCATTCTTCTATTTCCTCTGAACCTTTTAATATATTTGTGTATAATTTTGCTAAGTATATATGTATGCTAGTAAGGTATTTTAAGTAGTAGTTTTGAATTTTGTCGATTCCTGGTGTTTTCCAGTTATGTAATTTTTTGATAGCGTCCCTAACATGTTCTACTGTAATTTCAAAAGTGTCTTGATTCTGTTCTACTTCTTTAGTTGTTTCCTCAATCTCTGTAATCCATTGAGCCTGTTTATTGTAAGATATAGGTTGTGACAGAAGAGGTGACCAGAAGTTTTCTATTTGTTCTTTAGTTGGTATTTTTTCGGGAAGATTTTGTTGTCCTGCTAAATTACGGTAAAGTTTGTGCTGGTTTTCTTCAAAAATTTTGTTCTGTGTATGTTTAGTATTCATGTCTTCATAGCGTGTAATTCTCCCTGACAGTGCCTTTATTTTTTGTTTTAACATTTCTTTTATATTGTCTCTATCGTTGTTAGTGAATATTTGGTATTTATCGTATATTTTATTTTTTAATTTAATCATTTTCCTAGTTTCTACTCCGTTTTCTATTTCAATTAATCTTCCTAAGTCTTTCCTAAACACTTCTATTTTATTGGTTATTCTTTGTTTCCATGGTGGATCTTTACGCGGCTTTAGCGTGTTAGAACTAACATAAGGTTTTTGGTTATTTGCCAGAATCAGAGTTTTTGCCGTTGCATATATTATGTCATTTGTTTCTCGGAGAGATGGGTCAGTTTCAAATAAGGTTGGTAAATATTGATTTAATTTTCGAAGATTACTATGGAATTGCTTGTTAAATTTTGGTTTCGGTAAAACTAAGCGTTCTGAGATATTAGTTTCTTTAATCTCTGCAATATTTTGTAATAAATCTAATATTAAAGGGTCTTGGTCAGTGAAGTTTTGTATGAGTTGGTCAATTATACTTAATCGTGCAGTGTTTGTTTCAGTATGGTCATCTATTGCTGGTGTTGAGTTTTCTTGGTTTTCGTTTGACTGAAAAGTTTCTATAATTGGTGATGATTGATCGAGTGTCGTATGTGATGTATGTGATTGTGTAGGTATGGTTGTGGTATGTGTGTCTGTACTGGTTGTGGTGTTTCGTGTATCTGACTGTTCTGCTGCTTGTCGAATTTCGTTGAGAACTTCGATTGATAGTGTTTTACGTTTCAGTATTGTTCGAGCTTGGTTTGATAAAGTATTACCATTAAACTTATGAATCTTTGGATTTTGAGGATTGCGTTCTTTAAATAATTTATGAAATCGGGTTATGTATCCAGACCCTCCTACTTTGGCCTTATAATAACAGAACATAAGCTCTCTTAATTCCTCATCAGTCCACTTTTTCCTAGAGTCGTCATTTATATGTCTTAGGGAATCTGTTCCACTGTGTGGTTGTGAGTTTCCTACATTTGTGTGAGTGTCTTGTTGTGTGTAATCTGTTGATGTTGATGATTGTGTCTGGTTGTGTGTGTCTGTGGTTGTAGACTGTGTGTTTTCCTGTTCAATATTTTGTTGTATTTGTCTAAGTGTTTCTTCTGTGAATCTTTTTTGTTTCAGTATACTGCGAACCTGATTAGATAAAGCACTTCCATTAAATTTGTGTATTTTTGGGTTATGTGGGTTTCTTTCTTTAAAAAGGTTTTCTAGTCTATTGATGTACCCTGCCCCTCCTGATTTAGCCTTGTAGTAACAGAATAAAAGTTCTCGTAATTCCAAGTCGGACCACTTCTTCCTCGTATCATCATTTATATTTGGTGTTGGTGTGGTCGACTCTGACGCACCGGCAGTACTCTCGGGATCTAAATTATCCCCGCACCGCAAAGCGTAGTCAGTGTTCCTGAAAATGTCGGCTGTAGTATCTTCGGGTTGATCCCCCCCGACCCCTGCCCGCCTGTTCAGCAAGGGGTCACTGACGGTCCACATGCTGTCACGTGCAGCGCCAGCTCCACACGTGCCCCGGCGACCCCCGGGTAGCGGCCCTATACGCGCATTCTCATTATATTATATTTATATTATATTATATTATATTATATTATATTATATTATATATATATTATATACTGAAACAACTCGAAATAAGTTCTACATTTGTATGAAAAGGTGCTAATGAGGCCTGAATGAATAGTACAGTCTGTCAAAGTTCAAAGACTGCCTTTGGGCATAACTAATTGGAACTTGCCCACCTCTATACAGTAGCAGGCAATTAAGAGTCCACGCTTCGTTGAAGCGATCTAAATGCCTATCAGAATAAAGGGATGGCTTGCACATAATCTAATGCTGGGAAGGCAAGTTGGTGATTACCGTAAATAGTACCTTTATAGTATTTGCACAAAGGATGCTGTTGTTTATTCTCTGTTGCATTATATAAGTCGCATCTTACGACACCCATGTCTTTGCCGTCACCTGACGGAAAAATCTAGTAGGCTCTACAGATTGGAAATTGGCTTTTAAATTTAGATAATCGAGCATAATAAATGTCAAGGGATTCAACAAAGTGACTGCGAAGCGCACTTTATGCGTGATTGAGATCACTGGCAAAAATCTCACATGGTACTACCGGTAGAACTAATGGTAGTACCACGGAAGACTTCTGGCGGTACTAGTAATCCTACTTAACTGGTACCACGAGTACGCAGCGCAATGGCAGAATCACCATTGTCAAATTGGCTATAGTGCTTGAATTTCTAAATTGTCTCATCTTTACCTGTACTAGGTACCAATGATGTTCTTGAACTTTATCGCAGTGTATAAATAAACAAGACTGGTTTTTGCACGAATACTGTCTAAAAATTCGAATTCGTTTCATCTGTGTTTGCGTTCGTTTTGCAAAGATGACCTTGACCTTGTTCTCTGGGTATTAATGGTGAACAAGGTTGGGTTCAAAACAAAATATTTGAATGTTCGGCTTTTAAAAATATGATGAGTATCTATAATCTCCCATGCTGGTCTGGGAGAAATGAAAAAACTTAGAATGTACCAGCTGCTTCTCTTCCCGCGCAGATCGTAAAAGCCGATCGAGGGAATGGGCAAAAATGCGAATCATGTTAACAGGCGATGCGGCTAGCAACCCATCACTGTATTGATTGCTTTTCCACGTTCTCGCCCACCATGACGCTAAAAGTGGCTTTTGGGTCTTGCGGCCCTGGGCTCTGCATAGAGCCGCAAGACCCAAAATGCTCTGTCTGCCCCATTAGGGATAAAGACGTGATAGTATGTATGTATGTATGTATGAGTATCTATAAAAATCTTGACTTTTGTAAAGGTCTCATCTGTGTCTGAGTTAGTTTCACAAAGATGACCTTGACTTTGACCGCAGGGTATTTTCGTGGTATAGGGTAAACAATTATATTATTTTAAAATTATTAAAAATAGATTCATATTAAGGCAGCATAATGACCACTGTTGTTGTTGTAAATTCTTTATTTTACAAAAAGGACACCACAAAAATACAATAGATAACAATACAAAGGCGGACTTATCCCTTTAAGGGCTCTCTTCCAGTCAACCCAACGCCAGAGGAGAGAATGCCATTAAGTAGGGTGGAACACTGTACAATAAATACTTACAAGCTAAAATACAAACAAAATCCTTGTATGTATATAATCATGAATATAAACATAGATATATAAATAAATATATAAATATACACTCTGAAGTCTACCGTTGAATCGATTCTCAACGTATCCCTCAACGACTCGCAGTGGAGCCAGGCGGCGCTTCCGATACGGCTGCGGGTATTGGGGTGCGACGTGCCCGAGATGTTGGTGTGCCGGCTTTCTTGGCGTCGACGCTCGGGGTCGCTAGTCTCGTTGCTGTCATTCTTTCTACAAATGCGATGCCGATGCGAAGGCAGCCTGGGTGGCGGCAAACTCGGGTGCGTCGATCCCGGTGACCCCTTCTGTCCAGCGAGCCTAGGATGACGTTGGCGCTGAGACGAATCAAAGTCTTCTGATGAGCGATGCAAGAGGCGCGGAAATGGCGCGACTCAAGGCTGTATCACAACCGGAATCGGGTGCATGGTTGCTCGCACTCCCACCACCTCACCTGGGCACTTTGTTAGATGATGACTCATTGCGTGTGGCCGTGGCGCTCCGTCTGGGCTGCAGAGTATGTGAGCCACACGTGTGCATCTGTGGGTCCCGGGTGGAAGCTGACGGTCATCATGCCCTGAGTTCCCGTCGCTGCTCAGGTAGGTTCCCACGGCACCATGCGCTAAACGATATAGTTCGCAGAGCTTTCGTTGCTGCCAGTGTTCCCTGTATTCTGGAGCCACCGGGCCTAAATAGGTCGGATGGAAAGAGACCTGACGGACTTACCCTAGTGCCATGGAAGCGAGGCAGATGCGTGGTCTGGGATGCTACCTGTGTCAGTACAGTTGCACCCAGCCACTTGAGTCGGACTGCCTGTACAGCGGGGGCGGCTGCCGAGGAAGCGGCTGAAGTACGCTGCAATGGAGCCACAATATAGTTTTGTGCCCATTGCCGTGGAGACAATTGGCAGCTGGGGCTATGATGCCAAGCGCCTAATAAGGGAGATCGGGCACCGCATAGCGGAGAAATCCGGTGACGCACGCTCTGGATCGTTTCTGGTGCAAAGGATGGCCATAGTGTTAAGTGGTGTCAATTTTATTATTATGAATAAATGATTATATACGACATTTTTTTTAATAAACTCTTCTATCGATTTTATTTTAAATATACGTACACAATACATACATATAACTCAATCCAGGTCAGGAGTCTTCGTAAAAGTTTTTGGCTCTAGCTTTGAATGAATATAAAGAAGTTGACGTTTAACAGTTGCTGCTTATTAGTAATTTGCAAAAATGAACCTGAATTCAAATAATATTAAATGTTTACGTTACTTAGGTAAAAACGTGGTTCAAAAATAGAGAAAGAACCATTATAGGATCATAGTTTTTGTTAGTAATTATATTCGGGTCACGTCCGATAAACTTGGATTCGGCCAACCAAAAGATTTGTTTTTGAAGTCAGATAAAAGTATATTTTCTTTATAAGTAAAATAAAACTAAAATACTAATCAAACTAATGCGTGTTATTATTTGAAGGCATTACGAGAAAATATATAAGAAAATATTATAAATAAGAGTTTGAATGTTTTTACGTTTGTTACTTACTCGAAAACAATAATTAATAAAAATGGTATCTATATACCAATATATTACTTGTAATAGCACTAAAAATACTTATAATATATCCCGGTACAATATGACATTTCCTTTTCAAATATATAAAAAGAATGTTCTATTTTTTCTCTATGCTGGTCGGGGAGAACAGAAAATATTTTGAATGTATCAGCTGCTTCTCTTTCAGCGTAAACGTGTAAAAACCGATCTAGGGAATCAGCTAACAAACCAATACTATTTTGATTCCTTTTTCCATCTTTTCGCCTACCATCATGCTAAAAAAACAGGTGGTCTTGCTCTTAGCAGACAGTGGTGCCATATTTCAAACACAAAGTCACTAAACGAACGGTTTTTTGTGTTGAAAAACCGTTTTGTTAGACTTTTCAAAAATTGCACCAGAAACTAAGCCCACAAAATACAAAATACTCAATCTGTCATAAAGAATAAAAACGCATTACCCTCATAATCATAAGAAATAAAACGTTTGCTAAATCTATTCTACTTAAAATATGTTTTTCAACAAACTTGCTCATAAAGTGGCTCTATGGTCACCGCAATTAGGCACATAATGACACCCATAATCAAACTGTGACTTTTTCATTGCTATAAATCACTAGTGAGTTATAGATTTTTTTTTAATTTTATTGGTTGAGTTGCTTTGTTCTTATTGAAAAAGTTTTTATTCAAAAAAAGATCGTGTTCAATAGAACAAACAAATTAATGTTCCTTTTGCTTGCTCATTTCATGCAACTTCTTATTTAAATAGATAATTTTAACTCGTACGTGTTTAATAAGTAAAACTTTCACTGAAAGATTACTTTTGTTTTCTCTGTAATAAAAGAAAACTTTAAATTCCCCATTTTGTACTTGGCAGAATAGGCGCAAATCCTATGCGCGGAAAAAAAAAAAAAGTTTAGTCTGTGGCCGATCGCAATGCGCGCGCATACGAAAACTGATTAATTTTTACTGCCATTTTTCTAAACATTTTTCACAACTCGTTTTCACTGTTGAAATTATAGTTATTTATTTATTAAAATGTCTCCAAGTACTAGTTACGAAGAAAATGATTTATGTTGTACACCGCCCGATATAAGATGTAAAGTCCTTAACGTTATAGAAAGTTTACTACCTGAAAACTCCAAGGAAAAATATCTATTAGCGTACCAAAATTTCATAAAATGGCAAAACAGCAAGAATACGCATTCCTTTTCATAAAAAAGTGTTCATGGCGTACTTTAAATTATTATCTTCTAAGTACAAACCTAGCTCTTTGTGGTGTTTATACTCAATTTTAAAAAGTATAGTCCGAACAAAGAATGAAGTGGACTTAAAAACATACTTTCATTTGTCAGCTTATCTTAAGAGACTATCCGAATTAACCGATGGATTTAGAAGCAAGATATCAAAGGTTTTATCGTCTGACGATATTGAAAAATTTATAAAAGATTCCTACTGACGAAACACCAAGTACATCCAATGATTGGATTTCACCTACCTGCACGAATAATGAGCCACCTCAAATTACAATAGAACATGAAAGTATTTCAATAAATAATCTATCGATGAGACCGCTATGCCATCAAAAACAGTTAATTATAATTTTACTAACTGCACATTTACTAATTGTTTCTCTAAATAAACTTTTTATTTACTAAATAAAATGAGTTTTTATTGTTATTTTATACACAAGTGTGAACACAAGTGTAGAAAAACGTCGTATGATACACGTGTGTATTGATGATTACCGTCCTTGGCTCTCTTAAGACCCTCGCTTACGGCTCGGGTCTCAATGGCACCACGGAGGTAATCACCAATGTTACACATTAGTACCATAATGTACTATTATCTTGTTCTTTCAGTGTAGGTTTTGAAAAGAGGGAAAGCCATAAAATATGTTTTAACTAAAACAGGTTAAGCAAACGTTTATTAACTTTTGAGAAATTCTTTTTTAATGTTGTAGTAGGTAATACGATAAAAAAGTCTTTTAAATACACAAATTATTACAAAACAGCTTTAAAAAGCCTAAATCAGTAATTATTAAACATTAAACACTGCTTTCTACAAATTATGCCTTTACACCTTATCAGAGGTTGTAAAATTATAAATATCGCACTTTAATGCAAATAAGCTTTTAATACTTAGCTGGCACGATTGCCAGTATAAAGGGAAGCTTAACGTTTTTTGCTCTCATATAAGCTGGAATTATCATTTATAGAATTGAGAATATTATATTGTTAACACCTATTTCACGTATAATTTCTTTTTTTTTCTTGTTAGTATTCCAAAGGTGACGTATGGTAGGCACATTAAGCTATTAAGGTGAAGTGAGAGCTCAAGGTCAATCTAGTGCCTAACACTATTATCACCATATTCACTATTTTAAAAAAATGGGGGCGCCGCTTACGTTGTCACTTCACCTTAAGGTCTTCTGAATCATTAAAAGATTTTATTTTTAAACGGCTATAGTTTTACGACCGTCCGCCTGCCTGACGTCAACTTACTTTGAGAATGTATTTGTGCAAAAAAATTTACAACTTGCCGCCCCCCGACTTCATTGGGAATGCAGGCAGCATGGTTTGTGCTTAGTCGCCTCTTAGGGCTCTTACGGACGAGTGACTGCAAGCCCGCGACACAGGTCGGCGACCATTGGCGATCATCGCTGATTATCGGCGACTGTCGCTAACCTGTATCGTGCGACGGTCGCCAACTGTCACAAGCGGTCACCGACCGCGCGACCGTCGGCAACAGTTGTCGAATATCGGCATCAGTCGCCTTTTCAACCGATATTGATAAAATTTCTATGAGACAACCTCGAATATACATACACCCATTCAAACAAAAAAGATTTTTTTCGAATTAATTCATGCGTTTTCAAATATTCGGTAAACGTAAATTTATAAAAATGATCGCAATGAACTGATAACCTCCGCCTTTTGTGTAAGTCGGGTAATCAAAAGGCCTCTTAGAATACCTAACAGAGAAAATTGGAAAATATCTTTCTAATTTTAATGTTTTCATTTTTCAGATTTTCTTTAACTTTTTATTACAATAATTTGTCAACAAAACACAATAAAAAGAACAAAATCACATCAATATTTTTTTGCAGAAATTGATTAATAATAAGGCCGGCCAATAATTCAAGTACCTAAATTTACTTTTAAGTAAAGTTGAACACAAAAGCAACGATAATAAGATTTGATATCTAAAAATGCTTTAAGAAAAACAAGTTACTCCATATTTGTGTTGCTAAAAATCGTATTGTTAGGTTCCTATTTGTACTGCTTGAAAGTATTCAATTTGGGTTTGCCGTGTGGTTTCCAGCAGGGTAGAATAGGACCGCGCCAAATCTTTCTGTGGATGTCGTAGAAGGTGACTTAGGAAATACAAGCTAAACAAAGCTTATAAACATCAATGAGGCCTCTCCGACCCGTCTGGCCAGCGTAAAGAATGTAGGCCAAATCATCTGACTGCTCTTGCCAATTATGGCTCTGGAAGTAAAGAGAGGGTCGCACAGGTGCTCCTGCCGTGGAGACAAAATACTTGATGATAATGATGATGATATGTAGAATTTCTAAAGATTTAAAGGTATCAAAACTCTTACAACGTTGTATATTACATTTGTACTTCCTAAACTGGATAATGCCTCAATTATTTGGTACCCTCATTATGAATGGCATATAAAGCACATTGAGAATAGTGGCTATACGACTTGGCGTAAGAAACATCTTAGTCATATATAAACAGCCCCTGGAACATTTAAATTTCTTATCTATTTGCTGAAGACGCTCTTTAACTAAAGACCACAGAAGGACTTGGAGTTGTCCTATTCTACTCTGCTGGAAACTATACGGTTTTTGGAAACCACACGGCTTTTACGGCATTTCTACATGTAATCCAAGCAACTGCTTACATGCATGTTACGTTATCAACACGATAAGACAATGTCAATTTTGAGTAATAGAAAATTAAAAATACTTAAGTAGGTACTATGCAATATTTTATGAGGATACAGTCGTAAATTCGATAAGAATTAAAACATAATCAAATGTGGTCCAAAGTGAAAAAAGACATTGCTTCGGTTCGTAACCAGACTTCGATGAAGAGTCTCCATTATCTTACTCCTTTCGGGGCTTGAGCGGGGTGACTGCAAGCCTGGACATCTGGGAATGAAAAATGGTATTTACTAGCTGTGCCCGTGGTTTTCTCCCCGTGGAAATTTCGGGATAAAAATTATCCTACGTCCTTTCCTGGGTATCAAACTATATCCATATCATATTTCATCTAAATAGGTTCAGTGGATGAAGCGTGAAGTGGTAACAAACAAACAAACATACAAATGGTGAAGATGAGAGAGAAACCTTGGTTTAATCACTTTGGGCACATAGCACGAAGAACCGATGGCCGATGGGGCAGAAAGGTTCTCGAATGACGGCTACGTAGCGGCAAGCACAGCGTCAGACACTCACCTGCTAGATGGTCAGATGACCTGTGCTAGGTTACAGGAAGGCGCTGGAAGCAGGGCGCTTCCGATCGGCCGTTTTGGAAATCTTTATTGGAGATGTAATGCGGCTGATATGATGAGCCTATCAAGACCACGCTGATGATGAAGATAAGAGGCAGAAACTCGGTTTAATCACTAGGGAATAAGCTCCTTACTTGTAGATCTCCTGAGTGATAAAATTATCGTTCTTGCATCGGGTGGTCCACTGCGGCCAGTATTTAAACCCTTCGCGCTCTGCGATTAAACTGGCGCATTTGGTGTCATCTCGAATGTCGTCATCTAGCAGCGCTGTAATTTTCAAAGTATTTATTATCAATGACGTTGAAGGTAGAGGATAATGATGATGATGATATCAACATCACCATCATCATCCTCTACCTGTAATGTTTTTCAACTCTCTCAATATTCAACATTATTAATAAAAAATATACATATACGAAAAACATTTGGAGATCACAGTTTGAAAATGAGTTGTTATTACTAGGCTGAATTTACCCTTGAAGTATGTGTAGATACATGAGTATGAAATATATCGTATATTGCTTTTCTGTTTCTAAGCAAGCTGTCTGTTCCTAACGAACTCTCTTTGGTGCTGGCTAGTTCTGATATACATTTAATGACCCGTTAAGCTCGTTTTGCACTCTGAAATTTATTTTATAAATACCTTTTGAGAAAATCATAGGCACTAAGGGTTAGGTCTCATCTGTCAGCACGGAACGAAATTTTCGCATGCTGCTATTCTTTTCTGTCGCTCAGAATCGTCATTTGCTTGAGCTAGAGAGAGCAATGGAACGCTTCAGCACTGGCCGTGCTCGCTCTAGCAAGACTTCTGAGCGAAAGAAAAGGATAACAGCATAGAAAAATGCTAATCTGTGCTACAAAATGAATCCCAACTAGAGATAGACATCTACCTGGTAAAAAGGGTTTTTTACCCATTTATAACTAACTATATTGACGCACCCGTTTTGAATTTATACCGAGTATAAATTACATTTAGTTAAACTCTTACAAAATACACAATACACTACTTTCACCTATTCAAATCTTTACCTCCTTTGATAGGTACCCAAAACAAACTAGATTGTTTTCCTTCCAGCTCATAAATCCCAGTATAAAAGTAGATTGATAAAACAAACGTAACCTGTTCAATAAAACTGAGATAAATCCAGACAACTTTTGAAACTACAAAGTTCCGAGCGCCGGGGTTGGGAATAAAACAACAGATATCTGATTTACTGTGTTGTAGTGGATAAATACAAACGGACGTAGATAATTGTTAACGTGTAGGTAAGTCATACAGATTATGCTATGTTCAGCAAGTTATAGTGGGCACTTATTACTTAACGTAATTACTTTCCCCTTTATTATAAAACACAGACTTTAACTTTGTTATTTATTAGGTTTAAACCATTGTCCGACCAAATCAAGATGACCTCTATTTATGTGACCCTGTCTTATCTGAAAATGTGATGACACCTTGATTTGGTCGGATAATGGTTTTAACCTTTAACAAAGTTAGTCTACATCTATACATATATGTATCGAATATATTTCGAATGAAACTTTTTTTGTTATATAGCTATTAAGCCTGGGCAACATATAGGGTATAAATGATTTTGGAAAATGGAACGCCTGATGCAGGACCATAATGGTCCAGCTAAACTATAAGAGATATAAAAATGCCGCCTTAGTAAAAGTTGTTCAGCCTGATGAGCATTTTCCAGAGACATAAAGTCCACGCGAACGAAGTCGCGGGCTTCGGCTAGTTTTAAAATAAGACGACTGTTTAGCCTTTGAAGTCTTGCGATCATTACCTCGGTCTATTCTGCCAGGAAAAGTTATTGTTTTTCTGATAGTGTAATGTTTACTTACATTCACAAGCAATATTGCAATCGCCACCTCGTTTCTTTTCTTTGCACCATTTTTGTGGAATCTGTTAAAAAAGAATATTAAATAAGAACAATTAAACAAATAAGAGGAGCTCTTTTATAAGGATGATGTTTCAAGGAATTCAAATAAACAATTTTAAAAAACCTACTTTTTTCCATAGTTCTTCATCATATCTTCATCAAATCAATATCAAGGCAAGAAAATAGTTAAGAAAATTAAGGTTTCTAACAAACAAATAATATCCAAATCAGTTCTTAACTAGCGAAGTTAACTTGTAATAATATAATAAAAAAACGAATGATAACCTCCTCCTTTTTTTAAGTCGGTTACAAAGTTGGAGTTTCAACTTCGGTTTTCAACATAAGGCTATTTCCAACTTTCCCTGGATTAAATCTAGAACCTCCGGAGTAGCGGACTAGCGTGGTAACCACTACGCCACAAAGAAAGAGTACCTGGTACAATCCGTAAAATTTCTTCTTACTCGCTGTCTCCCGGAATAAGCTTGTATCTCGGTTACTGACTTTCTCTACGAGGCAAACCCCTGAAGAAAAACAAAGACAAAATTATTTAATAAGGAAAGTAAAATGCATACAGAAATTTTAAAACTTAATTTAACTAAAGCACTGAATATTTTTTTTAAATTTTGGAAATCCTTGGGTGAGGCCTATGTCCAGCAGGGGACTTCCTGTGGCTGATATTATGATGATGATTAAATGGTGATGATGAAATGAAATAATGATGTTTCTTCAGAGTGGCATACCACAATTGTTAGTGGATGTTGCAGGCATCTAATGATTAGAATTATTTTAGAATGTTACCGGAGACCTTATCAACAAGGTAACAATTCGCTACTTTTTAACAGTTCAAATCAGACACTTTTTCTGAACGAGAAAAGTATAATTTTTTATAGAATTTGTATGAAATATAGAGTAATGACGTCAATAAGATCGCTTCTTGGAGTCAAATAGCGATCTTAGTCTAATGCACGAAAAGTAAATGAACTGTCGGTATAGCGTTCGCCGAGATTGCGTCTGTCGATATTGAGTGTTAGACTCCTTAATATCAGTTTTTCTACAATAATAAATCTAAAATCACATCAAAAATGAGTATGATTTTTACAAGTGACATTATTTTCTGACGTCCAGTTTTCAAAACAGTACCAAATCATTTCTTTTTGACCCAGGAAAGTACCCAATTATAATGATACAGATACACTATTACGTCTTGATTTCTATCGGGGCAGACAGTTGCCTATTTGTCTTCTTTGTGTAGAAAAAATCAACCTTACTCCTAATAATCAAATGCTTATATTGTACTTATACGAATGAAAGAAAGGGCTTTATGACAACGCAGGCTGACGCGGGCAATGCTTCGGGCAACTTAATCATAATGCCAATAAAATTACATAAGTCATATAATTACTATGATGTATTTCAAAAAGTATTTTACTAAAACAACTCGAAATAAGTTCTACATTTGTATGAAAAGGTGCTAATGAGGCCTGAATGAATAGTACAGTCTGTCAAAGTTCAAAGACTGCCTTTGGGCATAACTAATTGGAACTTGCCCACCTCTATACAGTAGCCGGCAATGCAGAGTCCAAGCTTCCTTGAAGTGGACTAAAGGACTCGAAAAGGACTAAAGGGAGAATTTGCACATAGTGACCATGCTGGGCAGCAGTGGCGTTGGATGGGAATTTATGCTTGTAGAGCTATAAAACGAATTAAAAACCTACCTAATTAGGTTCTACAAAGGTTATTAATCCATTTGATTTCTGACTTATAATTTATATAAATTTTATTAACACTTTTAGCGTGATAGTGATTCGGTTAGTATAATCTCAAAATAATATTACTTCGAATACGTTTCATCTGTGTCTGCGTTAGTTTCACAAAGATGACCTTGACCTTGACCGCAGGGTATTAGTGGTATTAGGGTGAACAAGTTTGGGTTCGGCATGAAATATTAGTGCGCTCGGGGTTTTGACGAGATATATGTTAATCTAAGCAAGATGTACGATTCATATTTGGGCAGCATAATTTCCACTGCTGTTAGCGTTTTTGCTGGAATCCAGTTGCGAACAGAGGTTTCATTGCAAAAAGAACTAATTCAAATTAAAATAGGTATGTACTTCAAAAATAAAGAGAAAAAGTAGGTAAGGTATTTGACTGAGGTAAACAAAATAAAGATAGGTATAAAAATTTAATATAGTATGATTTTTGTTTTCCTACAGGTTGACTGGAAATAATGCATCAGCATCAAGTCCACCTTTTGTAACATTTTGGTTAATAAAGACATGAATGAATTAGTAATAAATATAGGCAAGTAATGAAGTATTGTATAGTAAAGTATGCTTGAGGGAGGCCTATGTCCAGCATTGCTTCCTGTGGCTGATATGATGATGATGATGATGATGATGATAAGCAAGTACGGTAAGATAAAAATAACAGTATTATGTAATTATTCGATTTTTCGAAGTAAGAGAAAATATATGCACATTGTGCACTCCTGGAACAACCATAACACCACTGTTGTACAAAAATAATGGACACATTGTAAATATAAAATCACAAAGGTGAAGAGCATCTACATCTCGAGAGACTTCTAACGTCACCGTCCTCTAAAACTCGTATGAAGTCGTGACGTCACGTGAAATTTAATAGCGGCGTCTTCATAACTTCTTCATTATCATCTTCATCATCAACAGGTCTTTTTATTCTCCACTAAAGGAGCACGACTCTCTCTGTACTACAAGAGCCATACTTGGCCAGAGCAGTCAGAGGATTCTAAAATAACTTCAAACTACTTCAACTAATATATCATAACTTCTTAATTGAAAAAAAAGAAAAAAAAAAGTTTTTTTTTTCTGACATTATGCTTAGTCACACACAGAGACGCAATAGATAATATGCACGAGAAACATATGTGTTACCTAACCAGTTTTTTTTCTTTTAATTAACCAGTAGTGAGACGAAACAGGTTAATTAACCTGTTTATCCATAAATATTTTTTTATAATTATTTTTATATTTGTTTACTGTGGCTAATTAGGCTTTTATTAAGCAAATAAAAAAATACGTGCATAATCTCTATACGAGTACATATATCTAGTTATATTGTGACTTGTAAGCATAACACAAAAAATAGACATAATAAGCCATTACATTCGGATCACGTCCAAAAAACTTGGATTCGGCCAATCAAAGGTTTGTTTCTGAAGGCAGGCGAAAATGTGTTTTCTTTATGAGTAACTTAACACTTAAATACACAGAAATAATGATTACGTGTTAGTAAAATCTTTATAAAAATACATTTTATCAATGCGAGAGTTTGTGTGTTAAGATGTTTGCTACTCAATGCAAAAACTACTGAACAATTTAAACTAGACAGTCTTTTACCTAAATAGCATAAAAAAATATGAGATTCCCACGGAATTTCCAAATCACAAACTGCCAATGAACACGCGGGTGAAATGAATTAATAAATATTCAATTTTTCTATTTTTGCCAGCTGGTAGAATAGAAAACTTAGAATATACCAGCTGTTTCTTTTTTCTTATAATTTAAAAGGCGATAGAGATGATGATGATCGAAGGAATCGGCTTGTAAACCAAAGCTCACATCAGTAGACCGAAATATCCTTGGCCGAATGACTGTTTAACACAAAACCGTTCTTCACTGCTAAGTTCAAAAAATTACACTTCGACGAGTAACGATTGGTCGAGAGCACCGTTTTTCGTTTAATTACTATTGTATTTGATAACTTCTTTCATCTTCTCGCCACCATTCACGCTAAAAGTGGACTTTGAGTTTTGCGGCCCCAGGCTCTGTCTGCTAAGAGTTGCAAGACCCAAAACGCTCGGTCTGCCTTATTAAGGATAAAGATATGATAGTATGTATGTATGCACGTACCACGCAAAGGCCTAGTTACTGAATAAACATTCTTGATTCTAAATTCTTATTCATTATTATGTTTATATCCCAGAGGCTTTACTTTAGGGCTCATGCAGCCCTAGATTCTGTCAGCTTAGAGCTGCAAGATCCAAATTGCCTGCCCTATTAAAGATAAAGTCAACAAACCGAAATAGTAAAATATAGTTTATTTATCTTTGTATGTATTACTGGATAATGGTCAATTTTTCATTCGATTTCATAATAGGTGCTTGTTGACGTCAGATCAGTTTACTGCCGCTTCCTAAGCGCAAGTACGGAAGAAGCGGTAACAAGCTACTGTACTATAGCATTTTCCCAAAAAAATATCAGCTTACATAATGATATTAAAATTGAATATGTGGATTGAGAATACATTGTTGTCATAATAATTAATTAAGAATGAAGTATGCTGGAATACCAGAATACATTGACGCTTAATTATATCTGACTAGCTATATCCGCCGGTTTCGCTCCCCGTGGAAATGTTGGGATAAGTAATACCCTATGTCCTTTTCCGAGTCTTAAATTATATACATACCAAATTTCATCCAAATCGGTTCAGTAGTATAAGCGTGAAGAGGTAACAAACAAATATACAAACTCACTTTCACATTTATAATATTAGTAGAAAGTAGGATAGTAGGATTATACCGAAAATAACTTTTTCTGCGTATACATGTAAATATAGTCATTTATTTATTGCAATAAACTATACAAAAACAAATAAAATAATTAATCAAAAAAACTAAATAACCTACCTAAATTAAAATAAAACTATAAAATAAAATAATCTAAGTAAAACACTATAATGTGTGTGGAGATTTCTTTGAAAATTTGACGCGCCCTTTACACCCCTATGAATGAATGAATGAAAAACTTCATAAATTATAATATACATTTTTCTTTTTAAATGTTGCAGTAAGTAAAACTACAAAGAGTCTTTTATAGGCACAAATTATTACAAAACAGCTTTAAAATTCCTAAAATCAGTAATTACTGAACATTAAACACTGTTTCCTACAAATTATGCCTTTTACACCTTATCAGAGGTTGTAAAATTATAAATATCGGAATTTAATGCAAATAAGCTTTTAATACTAAGGTGGCACGATAGCCATTAAGTGGGTTAACTTTTTTCACCCATATTAAGCTGCAATCATAGTTTAAGGCTGCAAATAATCAGTTTACAGAATTATTGTTTTTTTTTATTACCCTGTGCTAGTGTCCCACTGCTGGGCAAAGGCAGAATTATGAATATTGTTAAATGGTTTATTCATGTAAATTTTTAAACAAATTAGTATCCACCGTAATAATAAGGAAAGGGTTTGAACTAAATTTAACATGGGATCGCCCATTTCAGATCCACTAACTTTGTTACATCGACATTTACAAAGAAGTCGTATGACGCCCTTAGAGTGCAGTACAATGACGCCTTTAGGGTTTTATTCGGGCTCCCTCGTTTCTGTAATGCGTCAGGTATGTTTGCGGATGCTCACGTTGACGATTTTTATGCAATAATACGGAAAAAGACTGCGTCAATAATGTGCCGACTAAGGGGGAGTACGAACGGTATTCTGAAAGTGCTTGCAGATAGGATGGACTCGGCTATCCTGAGCCGACGACCTGCATGTGAGGGGTGCAGGGCGATGAATTATTGAATTCTCGTAAGAAAAAGGCAAATTATGTAAGCAAGTAATATATTTATAATTTTTAATTATGATTTATTTTTATGTTTAATTTATTTTAGTTTAATGAATTGTAATTAATTAGTTAAGTGAATTTATGTAATGTTTCTATGGACTAAGTTGTCTGAAAATAAATGATTTTATTATATGGTATATTGATCCAACTGCAACACAGTGTCAATGTGGTCATAACGACCAGACTACGACACCCCTCCTCTCCGGCCCATCGTGCCCTACCAGCTGCACTAAGTGTGACCTATATGAGGCCTCAGACAACGCTGTAAAAGTGGCAACCTTCTGGAGAGAAAAAAACTGATTTTATTTTGAGCTTTCGGCACGAGAAAAAGAAGAAGTTTTTGACCTTTCAATGTAGTTGATTGGCCACCCATGTTTCTATTGATTAGAAGATTATATTTCTCTCAGTGTTTTTTCAAAAGAAGAGATCAGAAGTCGTTCCGAAACGCTATTGGTTTCTTTTGTTTAAATTTACAATAAAATATTTATGAACACAACAAACGCATTGCTTCCATGCTAGTCTGGGAGAAAAGAAAAAAACTTTGAATATTGCCTACATTTAATTTTTTCTCCATCTAAGTATTCTAAATACTTTCCAGCTGGTTCTCTTCCCGCACAGATCGTAGATCAAGAGACTGGGCGAAAAAGCGAATAATTTCAATAGGCGATGCAGCTCATGGCTATTTTGATTCCTTTTTCCACCTTCCCACCCTTACACTAAAAGTGGCCTTTGAGATTTGCAGTACTATAGGCTCTGTGTGTTTAGAGTCGCAAGACCCAAGGGATAATGAATTGATAGTATGTATGTACCTATGTATGTACCACTCAAAGGCCTAATTACTAAATAAACATTCTTGATTCTCAATTCTTATTCATTATCATGTCTTTAACCCTAAGTACTCTTACAAACGAACGCGTTACTGTCCCTTGCCTGAAGGGCCCAATTCAAACGGAGATAAATAACCGGCTAAGTGCGAATCGGATTCGCGCACTAAGGGTTCCGTACCATTATCTATAAAAAATCGGGTTTGTTGTATGGGAGCCCCCCTTAAATATTTATTTTATTTTGTTTAGTCTTAGTAATAGGGTCCCGTTTTTACCCCTTGGGTACGGAACCCTAAAAACAAAAAACTATGAAGAAGTGTTTTTTTTTTCAAATAAGTTTTTACATGAAACAATGAATTTAAAAGCTTAAAGTGCTCAATATAAATCATACGAGCCCAAACTCAATGGGGTTGCATAACAGAGTTCCTATGGCAACCTTCCAGCTCTATCATCATATCATCTGCATGTCATCATAATGCAAATCGTATGCGTGCAAAATTTCAATTCAATCGGAAACCGGGAAGTGGGTAAAATTTAACTTGCAAGATTTGATTACAGACAGACCGACAATAAGACTTTGCAGTGTGGTTGCCGGCAGAGTAGAATACTCCAAGTTCTTCCATGGATGTCGTAGAAGGTGACTTAGGAAATACAAGCTAAACAAAGCTTATAAACATCAGTGAGACCTCTTCAACCCGTCTGGCCAGCGTGGAGAGTGTAGGCCAAATCCTCTAGCTGCTTTGGCCAAGTATGGCTCTGGTAATACAGAGAGGGTCGTGCTCCTGCAGTGGAGACAAAAAGACCTGATCATGATGATGAGACAACGAGACAGGTGTAGATAGATAAAAGCTTGTAAATACTTACAATTGCCCAAAAACGTCTTCGTAATATGTTTAGTATTCATAAGCTCTACAGCTAGCTTACATCTTGTGAACACCTTACACTCACAAGAGAAGACAAACACAACAAGAAGGAGACCTAATTTCATTGTTTTCTTTGAACTTGACACTAATAACCGATAAAACACAAATGCACTCAACTGTTGAAGGAAATCTTATATATGTGATAACCATTCCACGACTGATTTAAACAAGTCTTGATTCGTGTCTTTACTTACAATTTGATATACGATTAGTAATTTTGTACAGCATAAGTAGTCATTCGCAGGCTACAAACCCATGGTTGAATCATAAAATAAGTTTACAATTATGGTTGTGATAAATAACTGGTGACTTAGAATTAGACACCGACGGAGAAAATACATTCTGTCAGACACTACTAAGAATATCTATGTCGAAAGAAAAAAATGAAAAAGATCTTTCTGATTTCAATGTTTTATAATTTTCTAGTTTTGTAAATATTTGCTCATGTATTATTTTATTTTTAAAACACACAACCCGACACAATACAAATAACTAAAACACACAAATGTCCTCGAAATAGTTATAAGAATTTATATTGTAATTCGAGTAATTTCTGATAAAGATTAATGCTTACAAACAACGTTAAGTATGATAAAAATGCTATATACATACATTATAACATTCACAAAAATGCTCGAAGTTATAAAAAATAATTATGTTAGGTATATTTATATGCTTCTTAAAATCATTTTGGTATTATCATTGTTTCAAAGTATCCCAATTTATCAAAACGTTAACTTATTTTTAACACTTTCATCACTATACTTAAATCGGTAATTGGACGTTCGAACAAATCAAAAATAAACGTTTTATCGCCTAGCTCTCGCGTCTTTACTAAACATTTATCATAGTTTTGAAAGATATCTCTTCAATGATATGAAACGGATTACTGCTAATTCATTATTTTATCAACATGTTGTAAACAACATACTTACATCTATAAACAAAAGTATAAATATATATATATATTTAATCTAAAGTAATAGACTCCTTTGCTACAAGCATAAATGTTTTATCTATAAAATGTTAGTTAGGTACTTTTCATCAGTAGCCCGATAAAAATAAGACAAAATGTACACAATAAAACAAATCTATTATTTAACTTACTTAACTAATAACTAAATACTTAATAACTATAGAATAGGTATGTTATCAATAAAATATATAACTATACTTAGTAGTTGAAGATAGTATATCTTTGTTCCAAGGACACTTGAGACAACTTATCTTTGAGAAATCAATTTCAGATAATGCAATTGAAACTGTCTAGAAATAGCTATTTTAGAATAGAAATAAGTTGTTATGAAAAAATACCTTTTCAAATAAAAAAATTAATATTTCTTTATTTTAAAAAAAGTCTTGAAAGAATCTCTCTCTTTTAAAGAATATAGCTATAAACTTTATTTCTCTCTCTCCCTCATGGCTGCGTATTCCCATTACATTATCATCATCATCATTTCAGCTGCATAACGTCCACTGCTGGACATAGGCCTCTCCCAAAGATTTCCAAAATGACCGATCAAGAGCGGCCTGCATCTAGCGCTTTCCAGCGACCCTGGTCAGGTCATATTGCAACATTAAAAAAAGCTACAAACTACTGGCTGCTAAGTACGCCTGACTTCGTGGATTGTTTTTCTCCGAAAATGACAAACATTTCAATAGTCACCCAAAAATGAAGACCGTGCTAAATGGAGTAGAAATAAACGGCCAAGTCCAAGTCGATAATGAGCGAGAAGGTGGAAAAAAGAATCAAAATAGTGACGGGTTGCCAGCCGCATCTCCTATTAAAATGATAAGCATTTTCACCCTGTCCCACGATCGGTTTTTACGATCTGCGAGGAAGGAAAGGAGCTGTAATTCTAAGTTATTTCTTTTCTCCCTGATCCAACATGGAAGAACAAAGTCATACAACTAAAAGGATGATTATAAATACCCTGACCTGAGTCTAAAACTATTTCGGTTGTACAATGTCTGTCCACGATCTACTTTTCAAATTGACGTCGAGGAAAGAATGCTAAATTCTGTGCAAGTCTAACAAACTTGCATAGGGTTGCCAGTGTTTCAAATAGTTGGATAAAAGATACATTAAAATATTTAAGAAAAGATACAATTTTTTTTCTTTCATATTTTTTTTTTAATCGTCATAATACTTAACAAATTTATTTGCTACAGGCAAATTGACAAACCCTCGATGACACCATCTAGTGATAAGTGGAGGAACTACATAGTATATTCATATCGTAGCGCCATCTAATATTTGTCAGGTAAATTATGAAACCCCGAATTTAAATAACCCTTTTAAACGACTAAACCGATTTTCATCAAACATGACTAACAATCACCGCAAGGTAAGCTTCTTTTATGTAAAAAACTGCATCAAAAGTGGTCCAACCGTTCGAGCGCTACGTTGCCACAGATAGACATACAGATAGACAGACACTATACTGTCTATGTCTTTACCGTCAAACTTATAAAACCCCTTTTGGGGGTGGCAAAATAGCTTAAGTCAGATCCGTTATAGTTATTTATTAAGGGGACTTTCATGCAATTGTGTCAGAAAAGAAAATACTTATAATGTACTAGCTGTCTATTCTGCGCAGATCGTAAAAGCTGATCAAATGAATGGCCGAGAACTGAATCATATTAATAGGTGATGCAGCTAGCACCCCCTTCTATTTTGATTCCTTTTTCCGTCTTAACGCCCACCATCACGCATGGCGTGGCCTTTGGGTCTTGCGGCCTTGAGCTCTGTCTGCCCCTTCAGAGGTAAAGACGTGATAAAATATCTGTATCTGTGAGTTACAAAATGATTTAGTTACGCAATGTCTGTTTTCTAGAAATTATTTTTTAGCCGTGACACTGATCCCCAGAAACGAAACGCAGCAAAAATTATGCAACACATTTTCTGTTACATAACGCACGAGTAAAATTATTTACCCACAATTGTTTGGTAAAGTATAAGTACCCTCAAATGTTAATTGTAAAGCAATCAATTCAGCATAGAGAGCATTTCACGCTCGTGTTTGCTTACACAGCGATTGGAATAAACAAATTCCCTCGATATCCCATTTCGTGGCAAGTGCGTCTTTAATTTGGCATAAAATAAAGTAAAAAACAGGTGTACAAGACATTTTTACCAGTAAGAAGCAACTTTTACAGATGTCCAAAATTCTTTGTATTATCCTCAAGATTTATTTTTCGGTGAGCAATTTTTACTGCAGTCCATAATACTGTTCAAGGAATATAGGGTTAAGACTGATTTTTCTATTTATTTATTTTTTCTTAAAGATACATACAATATCATTTATTGTAATTAAATTATACTCATAGACTTCCGACTCTAAAGAAGAATCATAATCTAAATTTGTTGTAAAAAAATTGCACAGCATTAATACTTTTTGTTCAGATACAGACTGTAAGAGCCAATAAAAGGAATAAGTATTAGATTTTTTGTAAATAGGCAATGGGTTAGCAAGCTCTAAGCTAGCCAACAGCGCCTTTTAGCTAGATAGCTCGAAAGCGCTGGTTGCAAGCCGCTCTAGATCGGTTTTGGAAATCGTTGGGAGAGGCCTTTGTCCAGCTAGATGGAATTTATAGAGTAACGAAATCCCTCTAGTTAGTATGCCATAATATCATTATTTATTAATACGAGCGCCTGGCAGCTTTTCAGTGGTGGGTGTGAGAGTGGATGGGCAACCAAGGTGCTTTAAAATCAATTGAAGGTATACAATTTATAGAGCTCTGCGTTTGGTGGGATATAATAGCTAATTATATATTTAATTCGAATATAACAATGCCAGGCGTTTTAATTGTGGCAAAAGTGGTGCCACGCGACATCCAAGGTGCGGAAAAAACTACCAAAGTCGTCTCATTTATAGAGGTCTGGGCCTATACGTTTTCATAAGAGTGAACCAGGCTGAAATATAGTATATAGAAAGGGGGAGGGGGAGGGCCCCCATTTCAAACCCCCCTCCTCGTTGTCGAGTAATTGAAGTTGAAAGTTTGAGGTTATGTCAGTGTTTTTTACCATTTTTGGGTAAGGGGCCTCACTTTTTTGGGTGATTATCATTAGGGGGAGGGGGGAGGTGGTATTCACCATGTCTGTCTGTCTATCTGTCTGTCTGTCTGTCCGTCCGCGGTCCTGCTAAAATACGGCACCCGTACGGCTGAAATGATGATGATTTACATTTTCCGTCTGAGACAGTGAATAAAATTACATGTCTAATCGGTCATCCTTTGATATCTGCTACCATTGATAGTATGTCTGCACTTTTTGACTTCCTGTGGCTGGTTCATGATGATGATGATGATGCACTTTATAAGAGCTATTCTTCTGTCATGTCTACATTTTATAAACTTGGTGTCAATACAAAATAAGTGTTAAACAGAGGTCGGCGTTGTATTAATTATCAACATCATCGGGTCTTGTTAGTCTCCACTGCAGGAGCACGACCCTCCCTGTACTACTAGAGCCATATTTGGTCAGAGAAGCGACAGGATTTGGCCTGTACTCTCCTCGCTGGCCACACGGATTAGAGAGTTCTTATGATGTTTAAAAGCTTTGTTTAACTTGTATTTCCTAAGTCGCCTTCCACGGCATCCACGGGAAGACGTGGAGTGGTCCTATTCTACTCTGCCGGATACCACACGGCGGTATTTTATTATTTAGAAGATATGCAGATGGCGCAGACTATGCAAAAATGGCGTCTTCTGGTGTCGGAGGCCAAGACTCACTTCGGGTCGCTAAGCCAACGCAGTAAGTTTGTTTATTTTTATATTTTCTTTTATTTTTCATGTTTAATACCTAAGTAACTTTCTTGAAAAACTACATCACATATTAAAACAACACAAACACATTTACAGTAATTTCATCGAAAAGAAGTTTTAGTAAGAACAAATATTAATTTCGCTCGAGCAACCCTACAAGTTGATTTCATTTCGTATTAATCCTCAAGTCAGGTTTTTTTAAAGGAAAGTATTATTTTTAATCTACGGAGGCAGCCCTACTAGTTCTAGGCGAAAGTCAAAGAGATAACTTTTAAGCCGCGCCCTGTCGATGCCGGCGAAACAGGGTTTAGTGCCGAGTTGATCTGGCTTGCTTACTGCCTGATTTATTGCTTTAAACTCAGAAGTACACTGCTAGGTAGCAATTAATTTAGTTTTTAACTTAAAATAACACTCTTGTTATTTTTAAGCCAGTAAAAATATTACTCTTTTAAGGTGTGCCCTGTCAATACAAGCAAAATAGGGTGAGCCGTGGTGATCGGGCTTGCTTACTGCCTGATTTATTGCTTTAAACTCAGAAGTACACTACTAGGTAGCTATCACTTTAGGTTTTGAACTAAAATAACACTCTGGTTATTTTTAAACTAATAAAGATATAATTTTTTAAGTCGCGCCCTGTCAATGCCGGCGGAACAGGGTTTAGTGCCGAGTTGATCTGGCTTGCTTACTGTCTAATTTATTGCTTTAAACTCGGAGGTACACTGCTAGGTAGCAATTACTTTAATTTTTGAACCTAAATTACACTTTTATTATTTATTTTTAAGCTAATAAAGATATAACTTTTTTACTGCGCCCTGTCAGGGTTTAGTGCCGAATTGATCTGGCTTGCTTACTGCCTGATTTATTGCTTTAAACTCGGAGGTACACTGCTAGGTAGCAATTACTTTAATTTTTGAACCTAAATTACACTTTTATTATTTATTTTTAAGTTAATAGCAGCAAAGAGATAACTTTCAGTATCGTTTGATCTGGTTTGCTTACTGTCTGATTTATTACTTAACCTGAGAGGTACACTATTAGGCAGCAGTCATTTCAGTATTCAAGTAAAATAACATTCGTTTTATTTATATATAAGTTTATTTACTGTATCGTCCCACTGCTGGACAAAAGTCTCACCCATTAAGTTAGCAGCAATAAAAGAGATACCATTTAAGCCACATTCTGTCAATACTGGCGAAACAGCGCTTACTGCCTGATTGATTGCTTTAAACTAAGAGGTAAACTGCTAGATAGCAATAATTTTGGTGTTTAAAAATATAAAACTCAACTAAAAGATTTTTGTATTGTACTCGCCAATTACCTCTTTCTTTCCATTTCCTCTCGCGGGTCTTTTGAAAGAAATTTCTTTAGAAATAATTAGCACGTTTCACGATGTATGTTTACTTTTATAAGGCTTAATTTGTAAATTTTTCAAATATCAATTATCAATAAGTTAAAATAAATTATTTGCATTAACGAGATACCTACCTTTTAGTCGGCGCCCCGTCGAAATCAGTGAAACAGGCTTTAGTGCCGAGTAGATCTGGCTTGTTAACAGCTTGATATGCTTTAAACTTAAAGGTACACGCTAATTTGACACCTTACTTTTAGTTACTGATTGAAGGTAGACAAGTATATTACATACTTTTTCTTTCATCATTAGTCTTCATTGCAGGAGCACGACACTCTCTGAAGTGCCTCCTCTACCAAAGCCATACTTGACCACAGCAGCCAGAGGACTATGCCTACACTCTCTATGCTGGCCGAAAGAGTTGGAGGGGTGTCATTGATGTTTTCAAGCTTTATTTATCTTGTATTTCTTAACTCGCCTTCTACGACATCCACGCTATTCTACTCTGCCAGCAACCAAACGGCATATCTAATTTCAAATAAAAAGGCCTCTTAATTAAAGTAGGTTTACAGAGTTTTACAGACTAGCTCTTTTTTTATTTAAAAGTGCAAAAAGCCATCTAAATAATAGATGCTTAAGGGAAATATAAAACTTGGTAAACATCGTCTGCACTCGTCGTCCACAAACTAAGATATCCTATTTCCGCACTTCTCTTCTATTTGAATGCCCTCCTATAATTGCAAAGAGCGCATCTGTTTGTTTAAGTTGTTCAGTTTTCTTCTATATCTTATTACAATGTATAATACTTAGTATAAGTTTTTTTTTCCTTTCATTTTACAATGCTGGAAAGAAAATACGTGGAATTTATCAGCTTTGCTTTTGCTTCGCTTTTCGCGCAGATTGTAAAATGAGATCGGTGTTGTCTGCTTAGAGCCACAAGACCCAAAATAATAATCACTTTATTTTGACCATGGACCATACAATATTAGTAAAAAACAAAGTACTTATCCTTATGTTACTAATTTACGAGACAGAAAAATATTTAATTCTCTGTTCCATCATGGATAAAGACGTAATAGTATAAGTAAAAACTATTCACTTAAATTACCTGAATATCAACAATCAAATTTCCCTAAGACTATACTGTTAGAGGTCACTAACAGGTTATGCTGTTTATACTGTCGCTAGTCCCCTATGGAGACTATCACATAATCGGGGATGTTTTAACCCGAAAGGCAGTCTCGTTAACACGTTCGTTGTTGGAGGGTTAACGCTGTAATGGCTTTGTGTGAAATAAATACCCGGCAGTGTTATTAAGTTTAAAATATATTGCCGACTTTTTTATACCTACCAGTTTTAAAGTTAAGTGCCTATCATACAATACCATACAATTTTTGTACTCGGGGATAATACTGAAAATCCCTCTGCCTGGAGGTCTCAGGGCCGGACTTCAGCAAAACTGCAATCCTAAAAGGTTAAGAAAAAAAAGAAAACAATACAATACAATACAGTACAATACAAAAATCTTTATAGGCATAATATATTTTGACATAATAGTTCTTTGACATAATTGTTTTTTAGCATTCGGCAGCATTAGGTAATTTCGGCATAAATAACTTTTAGGCTAATTTGTTTTGGCATAATTTTAATTCGCATCATCATTGTATGCATAATAACCATAAGACTAATAGTATTTAGGAATCAATTTTAGGGATAACAGAAACAACATTAAGTGTTTATTTTCAATCACAAAGCAAAAAAAAATATGATCACCCGAAACAACTGTGAGAGCACAAGGGAGTTTAGGATGAGGTTTTTTTATGACCATTCGGAACAATTGTGTGAGCAGAAGGTAAGTTAGGTTCATGTTAATTTGTAAATGACCACCCGGAATAACTGTGAGGGCAGAAGGAAAATTAGGTTCGTGTTAATTTTTCAAATATTATTACAGCAATATTGTATAAAAATGTGTATGAGTGATTAACACTTTTGCGTACATATGATAAGAAATTTCTATGGAAAAAAAAACGTTATGCTTTGATAATTATGACTTGATAACATTATGATAAAATACATTTATGCTTTATAATGTTATGCCTAAACATCGTTATGCTAAAAGTAATAATGCGTAAACTGTTATGCGTAAGAACGTTATGCTTAAAAAAATTATGCCAAAAAACAGTAACCCATTTTACATTATGGCTTAAATTTTTATGCTTTTGGATATTAAACCGTTCTTAGAGTAAGTAAAAAGACGATTTCAAAGGTAATAGTTTTTGCAATATAACATTTAATTTTGTTTATGGAGATAACTTTAGTCGCAGAATTAATTTTTCTTTTCTACCAGACCAGCGTGGAAGGAATTCCAACATAAATATTAATAAGTTTGCATAAAATATAACTTCAAACCCTCCAAACAGCCCACCTTTTAACAGAGCTACCCTTTGGACCCAAAAGGCCCCTAATTATGTGATAGTTTCACACAGTTTAAACCGCATAACCTTCAAGTGACCTCTAAGGGGCCTTATGGACGATTCTCCAAATTTAGGTTACAACTTTGTAACATGCTGAACAGCTACTTATATTAATTTAACAGAGCAAATTGTATTTAACTTTTATACCTTTAAACGAGCAATTCTTGTATATTTATATGTATATAAATTTATTTATGTGATCACGGAGACGGCTCTAACGATTTCGCTGAAATTTGTTATAGGGGAGTTTTCGGAGGTAAACAATCGATCTAGATTAGTCTTGTGTTTGGTAAAACTCGTGTTTTCAAGTTTTCATGCGTTTTTCTTTCTACGTAGAATATGGTCGTTAATTTTGTCCTGCCGGCCACTGTCCGTCTGGTCCAGCGGGTTAAGACGCGGACTGCAAGAAACAAGTGTTACGGGTTCGAATCTCGCTCGCTGACTTAGCTTTGTTTTTTTATATGTTCAAGTTTATGTATAATTTATAAATTTTTATTGTTTTTAGACAAGTTTAAATAAAATTGTTAATGTTTGAGATATATACGAGCAAAGCTCGGTCGCCAAGGTACTTTTATTTTATTTTGCCAAACTTTATTGTGCTAAGAGCATTTTTTTCCAGTCAACCATAAGGATAAACAGAGACAATTATGCAGCACAAAAAACAATATACTTACAAAATATTACCATAAAATTGTATTTTATACGTACCTATATAAATAAATATCAGAATGAATATCTATAAGACACGCGAGGCTACGCTTAGTGCGTTGAGTGAACCATCTGATCGTCGCTCCTCTTAACACTCTCTTTGTGGATAATCGTTTAAACCGATCAAAACTAGCCGGCCTTTTCCGATTACACAACGTGAGTAAAACCGTGTTAAATATTTATTTATCTATCTTTAAACTTTGAAAACTACATATCTGCAGCCATTTCCTTGAATTCTTTTGAACTTTTTGTGCAGAGTAAAATAGTACATTATGACACAAGTGCGTTATGGTGGTTATTATAACAAACGAGGCCGAATTTCAGATTATAGGTATAAGAGGGTTCAAAATATGCGAGTGGCGCAGGTTACGATGCGAGCTTTAGCGAGCATCGTAAGAAGACGCCATCGAGCATTTTTTGACGTACTTATACAACGTTGCATACAATACTTTTTCTACGACTATATTTACTAAATAAAATCTATACATATAATAAAACAGTAAAAAAAGTGTGTCTGTACATTAAATATATTTCCAAAAAAAATATTGGGGGCGATGGAGACGTAGTAATAGGGTAAGAATTTAAAAAAAAATGTCTGTCTGTTTGTCTGTTTGTCTGTATGTCTGTTTGTCTGTTTGTCTGTTTGTCTGTTTGTACACGCTAATCTCCGGAAATACTGGACGGATTCGAATGAAACTTTTTTTGTTATATAGCTATTAAGCCTGGGCAACATATAGGGTATAAATGATTTTGGAAAATGGAACGCCTGATGCAGAACCATAATGGTCCAGCTAAACTATAAGAGATATAAAAATGCCGCCTTAGTAAAAGTTGTTCAGCCTGATGAGCATTTTCCAGAGACATAAAGTCCACGCGAACGAAGTCGCGGGCTTCGGCTAGTACAAAAATAAACAAAGAAAAATATCATTTATGTTTGGTAGATAATAGGCATCTATGGTAAACTTTATTTTTTTTAAATTGACGTCTCCCTAGTGAATATATCACTAAAATATTAATAAAACGTTTTTCTTATGTTGGCAGTATGATAGATTCAAAGAAAAAAAAAGGTTCTAAGTCTATGGCTAGGAGTATCATTTTGGCGAAATAACGATAGTGCTGTTATGGGGAATAGACTATAGACTTTCCTGAAATCATAAATAATCAACCCCTGTGGTGGCGCTTCAGTGGAAACCACTGACTATGTAAAAGGCAGATAACAGTAGAGGAGTAGCTATGTAAAAGGCAGATAACAGTAGAGGAGTAGAAAAACCAATATACGCACGTATCGTACGACATTTTTTTTTAAATAGCTAGTTATTCTCAGATTCACAAAAAAATACATCCGCAAATAACCCACAATTCTGTAATAAAATATAACCTCTAATCTAAATGTCTAAAAAATTTTAAAATATTTTTCAATAACGAATTGAAATAATAAAAATATATCAGCATTATCGCTTTGATAATGAGATGTTTGTGTTTATGGGTGTTTCTTCAGAGTGCCTTTTTTTACTGTCACACGGTCTTTATTCCTAACTTAACCAATGTACGGTTTTAAAACCGATTGCAGGAGTTACTTTGGTTACACCCCTATACAAAATCATAATTAAATAAGCTACATAATGTACAGTAATTTTTTAAATAATATTTGAATGCCAAAATCGGGAGCAAATTTGCTGTTCTCCGCGTGTCACACTTACGCGCGCGCTTTTGCCTTCTCGTATAACTTTTTTGTTTATCACCCAATAAGTATATTTTGTATTTCTAACTATTTATGATTAAACAATGCATAGTTGTACAAAAAATGGTAATTGTATCTCTTAAATAAAAAAAGTTATGAAGCATTTAGTCTCTGTCACACGATTTTGCTAGTTTTCGAAAAACGATACAAAACAGCTCATAACTTCAGAACGAGTTGAATCATAGGTACAAATTTTAGTTACGCGGATAAACAGTAGCGACCCGTCATTGGTGGGGACCTCATGCGCTGCTCACCGGTTGTCTGCAAATAAATACAGATGTGTATTTCTTTAAGTTTTTTCAAATTCTTTAACCCAAGTGACCTTTGTGGTCACTTTTCTAAGAATAATAGTAATTATTCCGCATTTAACGATTCACTCCTTAAATGTAATATGCCTTCGAGTTTATTTTAGAGTATTTTGTTTTTAAATTCATACGTAATTATCTCCATAATTTAAAAAAATGTTAAATTTTCGTAACTTTCGTGGTGCGGACTTCGTGGCGATTTCGCCACGAAAGTTACAAAGCATGCCACGAAAGTTACGTATCTTTATTAATTCTCACTAAATTACCAATGATATTAATTTCTTTACATATATTATATCATACCTTACTATGTTCGTAACAAGAAAATACTAAAAACATGTTTATTTAGTTTTTTTTTGTACGACAAACTTTTTTGTGATATTCCTTATAGCGGTTTCTAATATACGAGTAATCTAATACAATGAAAAATCGATTAAAATGTTCTCAAACAATGTTTGCTTGTGTCGGTATGTTATATGTAAGTATTGCTATGGGTTGGTATTATTTCGGTCAATGAGTGCTCAAAAGGGGCATGTGAATGGAAAAGTCGAAAGCAGAAATTTTGACTCGGCAACTTTGTTAGGACTAGCTTGGAAACCTTTCTCCTGAACTATGGGGATAGAAACGCAATGAAAGGCATGCATTGGACGTGGGCTTGGCGTGCGCTTTTCGTCCGAATGCGCCGAGAGTGTAGAACACATTTTAAAAAATTCGAAAATTTTTCGTACGTCATATCTAGGTAAAAATTGGAGATAGTTAAAAAAAATGAAAGCCATAGTTGTAGAGAATTTTATCAGCTTTCATAATGTAGTCCAACAAAATTTCGTACAACGCACCGTTTTCGAGATGTAAACAAAAAATCAAAAAACGGGACCTTCTTTGTGCCCTCCCCTCGCAGGCTCACCTCGGAGGGGGACTTTTAGTATGTTTATGTCCTAACTAGTCCTAACAAAGATGCCGAGTCAAAATTTCTGCTTTCGACTTTTCCATCCACAATTATTCGTTGACTGTAATATATGTATTTCAGTGTTGGAAGGTTTTAAGTTTTAGGGATTGGTATTTATTGGTAAGTGTTCGTATGTGTAAGTAACGATGAGCCGGCCGAAGAATATTCTCGCGAGTAGAAGTATAATTATTTTCTTGTGTTTGGTTTTATATATTTGGTTTGTTAGTTTGTCTGTGAATTTGATTGTGAGTTTCTGAATTATTATGATAGTAAGAATGTGAGTTTATGTGTGAGTTTCCATAGGAGTTGTTTTTGGATTGGTTTAGCTTTAATAAAGTATTCGTTTGTATGTTACTTTATATGAGAGTTTGAATTTGGTTCTATATTTTAGTTTATGACAAGTTTGTATACAGGTTTATATCCACGTTTGTGACTTTGTATGCATATTTGTAAGTGTGTAATTTTTTTTAAAGAATTACCATAACTTAACGAATTTAATGGTTTAACGTATTTAAATTAAAATGCCGCCGAAAAAAATTACATCTGGAGAAAAAGCGATTAGCCGAAATAAGAAGAAGAGAAAAAAATATAAAAAGATACCGAATTACACAATATTGTAAAAGCAAAGCCAAGAGAAATTTACTACAAAAGCAAAAAAAAAAAAATAATACCTGTCTGTGAATTATATTAATTGCAATTGACCAACATAATAAAAATTACATCTAAAAATTAGTCATAGAAAGCCTAAAACGTCCTATAAGTTAATAATTTTTATGTCAAACCATTTTTTAATTATTTTGTTTCGCACGTATTCTTTAGCCATTAATAGAAAAAATAAATAATGTTCGAATTTGTGATTAAAAAATGTTGTTTTGAAAACTGCTTTGTATCATTTTACACTACCTATCAATTTATGCAGTTTTAATTCATAAAAAAATAGAAAAGTGATGCTAATACAACATTTAAACATTGAACGCTGGTGCAATGCATATGCTTGTCTTGATTGATTGTTATTTAATGCAAAAATATATTTCGTTGTAGCGAAAACTAAAGTTTTTGCTACAACTGAGTTGTATTTTTTACTGGCGTAACTTTCGTGGTATCAATAGTAACTTTCGTGGGCAGATTTTTTTCGGAATTTTATATCTTTATCATTAATAAGTCAATTTGAAAGTTTCAAACAGTTTATTATTTGCTTTTAAACCATCTATGGCGTAGTATTTTTTTTCGAAAGATTATTGGTAATTTCAATTTCGCCACGAAGGTTACGCGGAGAACGAAATTTGAAGAAATGCCCTTATACATTTTAGTACAATTATAATAGTGCTATAATGTAATTGCGGGACGCAACAATCATAAACCTGTTAAATCAGCAGCAGTTGCAGCTGAAAACTGCTGCTGATTTAACTTATGTGATAAATTGCTAAAGAGTTGATAAAAAATAGAAAATCTCCTGAGTTGTATATTTTACGGTAAGTAGCAGTGGAAACTAAAGTAACACTCGTACATCCTACTTTAAAAAAAATGACGTCCCCAGTGACGTCTTTACCTTTATCGTAAATTTACTTTATGAGTTAGAACAAAAATAAGCATAGCGAAGCGATTATGCTGATATATTTTATTATTTGAAGAGGTTATTATTTAAAAATCATTATTACATTTTTCAGAGATATAGATTAGAGTTTAAAGTTTATAAAATTGTGGGTTATTTGCGGTTGTGTTTTTTGTGAATCTGAGAATACCTAGCTATTTAAAAAAAATGTCGTACGATACGTGCGTATATTGGTTAAACACACTCGGCTCTATAATCTGAAATTCGGCCTGGTTTGTTACAACCACCATAACGCACTTGTATCGTAATGTACTATTATAGAGTTATCTAATGCCTGAAGCTTGCCAAATGTTTATTAACACCATATAAACCATATATTTCAGCACTACTTCTGCCTTAAATCAATATTTTTATAAATAATTGAATAAATTTCATGATAATTATAGGTGTAGGTATTTGGCTTATGAAAAAAAACAAGATGTGTAGGAGTATATTTTGGTAAGTCGATATCTTTCACATACAGCATTCGACATAGACATATAGGCACCCATAGAAATTAACAACGCAAACAGGGTGACAGGGGATGGCAGAGAATAGTGCTTCCTGCAGGGCCTATGTCGGACCCTTCTCGTTCTAAACAACGACGGTATGTTCTTCTTGTACCTTCTGTTTACTCTTAGTTAACCGAGCGAGCGAAGTGAGACGTCTTCGTTACAGTTTCGGCAAAAATTCTTTGTCTAGCTATTCTCGCTTACAGGTCGCATTTCTCAGCAGTTTTTCGTAAAATTTTGTAAACAGATTCGACAATTATATAGATTTCTTTTCGATTCAGTTTTTTATGGGGTTGAAAACATTAAAGAATCATAATATTTCTCTCCAGAAGTCTTTAATTAATATTAAATATACTCTTATAGGTAACAGCCTGACACAGCCACTATATTAGGTAAATCACTAAGAGATCCTATTCTTGGCAGGAAACTCATGCATTTCATACGGAACTCCCATTGCGCAAGTACCTAGTTACTACTTCCTAAGGTTAACATTTATTACGACCTTTGCATTAATGTAACACTATTACATTAAAAGCGATAAGATTACAAATAAATAACATCCAATTAGTAAGGCGTTTAACCATTAAGTAAGTAGGTATGTATTGTCGCGTAGGACGATAAATAAATATACAGAGACAAATTACACTGATTGAGCTAGCCCCAAAGTAAGTTCGAGACTTTTGTTATGGGATACTAACTCAACGATACTATATTTTATAACAATATATAGATAAACATCCAAGACCCAGGGCAGTTTGAAAAAGCCATTTTCTAACTTGCCCTGACCGGGGATCGAACCCGGAACCTCTGGGTGGCGGACTAGTATAGTGACGCCACGAAGGTCAACATGAATGACACAGTCAACGTCACGAATTTCCTTTCCTATCCCCTTATACCATGCTATCCCCAATCCACTCTCGTGACAGTATCAAACTTCATAACAGTCAATACTTTATTATCTGAGACAGACACGATGACTAGCGGGATCTTAACTAGCTACAAAAAAATACCCAACCTTCGCTGTTTTATGCTTGCCTTGCTCTCTGTCTAATACAACGTGGAAGGAACATACCCGTAATAAATCGAACCACAGGCTATACTAGACTACTATAGCATAATACAATTAAAAAAGCAGTTAATAAAAAATAACGACATTCCTATACAAATTGCCCGGGCGGCTACACACTTTATTATGGAAACGTTAATTTTATTTTATTTTTTATGACTGTTTACGCCATATTCGTTTTTTGTTTCTCATCTTCAACCCACCATCTTTCTAAGCGTGGCCTTTGATTTTGCAACCTCAAAAAGTTTAAATTTCAAAGGTATTCTCTCTCAACCCAGCGTAATCCCAATTGCTTCATTCCGCAGGTGCAAAGCTTCCCACTCTCACGTGACTTGTCGGTTTCCACAAGACATGACCGCACCAGACCTGCATAGGTAACTCTCTTTGCCGTAGGTTTGTCTGCTGTGTCTTGGACATTATGGCTGCCGCGAATACGTTTCTAAATAACATCATCAATCATCATTTCAGCCGCATAACGTTCACTGCTTAACATAGTACAAGGATTTCCAAAATGACCGATCTAAAGCGGCCTGCATCCAGGACCTTCCTGCAACCTTGGTCAGGTCGTCTGAACTCTGACCATCTTGTGGGTGGATATTCTTCGCTTCGCTTGCCAATACGTAATCGCCATTCGAAAACCTTTTTGCCCCATCAGCCGTCGATTTATCGCACTATGTGTCTCGCCGACTGCCATTCAACGAGCTAATCCGCTGAGCTATGTGAGTGTTGTCTTACGAATTACCTCATTTCTGGTTCGATCACGTAGAGAAATACCGAGCATAGGACATTCCATACCGCGTTGCACGACCTTAAGCCTTCATATGAGACCCTTAGTAAAGGACTAATTACATATATAGGACTAAGAGGAACATACCCGTCCTACACCGCTACGTTCATTGTGGATTGCCCCTTAGTGTCACAGCGGAATGAAGTGGTGAAATTAAATTGGAGTCAAATAAATAGTCGACCCTTAATTGCAATGGTGTTTGTAGACATGTGCCACCTTATATTTCATACTACAGTGCTAAAAAGGACTCTATTCGCAGGTAATAGGGTGCAAGTATTGATTTGTGATTCTAATTTTGATATATTGTGGACTAGCCGCAAACCCTTAGACGCGTAGACTAAAGATGCTTATCAGGCACAACAACATTTGCTAAGGCGTCATTTTTATATTTCATAAAGTTTAGCTGGACCATTATGGTTCCGAGTCAGGAGTTCTATTTTCCAGTATTTCTGGTTACGCACCGGGTTGTCCGTTTGTACACTCTAATCTCCGAAAATACTGGACGAATTCGAATAAAACTTTTTTTTGTTATAGAGCTGGGCAACATATAGGATATAATTGATTTCAGAAAATGGAACATCTGATGCAAATCCATAATGGTCTAACTTAACTTTATTTACAAATAAATATTTCTTATTAACCCCCTATGCGGAAAGAGGAATTTTATAAACTAAACGAATGGCCCGATTTCAATGCGGTTTTTTCATCGTCAGCCTTATATGTCAGAATGGTTCTTAGCTAAGTTTTATGGAAATCGATTCAGAAAGCTTTTTGGCAGAACATAAAATTTCCCCAAATAACACATAACATTTTTAATTTCGCGTTCGGAAGTGTAAAGGAGTCTTTTTCAGTTTTATGGAAATGCAAGTCCGTGAAGGGAAGTGATCTCATTGAATATGTAAATCTGGGGCCAAACTGAAAATACCTCTCGCGTAGCGATTAGATGCACCTTCTCGGGAATATAGGGATTGATGATAGGTGGATAAGGGTGAAGGTCGCTTGCCTTGATAGATTTTTCGTCACTTAAATATTAATATCCTTTTAATTTATGAACGTGAAAGGAGATTGACTGGGTTTGGACCCTTTTTGAACGAGCGAGGGTGCGTTGTCCGAACTTCGAGTCTTCTTGAACAATCCGGCGTTTGTATGTATGATTGTATGTTCGACGATAACTTGAGTAATTTTGATTAGAGCTTTATGAAATTTGGTGTGTATACGTAGCTAATAAAAAAAATAAGTTCCAACATGACGCACATCGGTCAAGAGGATACCGATAATATATGAAATTCGCGAGTTCACAGTTCATGGCAAGCTATAATAAATACCTGGAATCATCATTATCATCGGGTGGGATACTTAATATCAACATGTAAAACATCAACAGTAAAAATGCCAACACCTTATAATCAACAATTTAAAATCTCAAAGATACAAAATACCATTGATGTACAACACAAACCGTTCAAAATGTCAACAGTCCAAATTGACAACAAATCAAATAATAAATGACTTAGAACATAAAAGGCATATTTGTTCAACGATCAACAATTACAATTTGTGAATAAATCAACGTCCAAAATAATCAACAATACAAATTATAATTTTTTTCACGTTACAAACATAAATATTTTACATAGTTTTTTTAGTTTGTTTATTAGTTTCATTACAAATATAAACTACCCACAAGTCTGCTATTAAATCTAAACTTTATTTTATTTTATTTTATTTTATTTAAAAGGTACGCTTACAGTGATTACATATTATAACATTATTGGTTAAATGAATCAATCGGATAGGTATACAATTCCATATGTAAACACCAATTAAAAGCATACACAGCATTTTCTTACACATTCGCTGCCGTAAATAGTATGGTATATAAAGCAAATTTATGAATTCTTGTTGAAGTTAATACAAAAAGGAATGAATATAGATTACTAAGGTTGAAAGTTATTTGTTATTCTGAGGAGAGTTTATGGATTCAAAGTAGTGATGATATTAATTACAACCCAAAGTGCTTCAGCATTTTAAACTTGAATTTATTGAAGCAATCGTGAAAAATATCAATTTCACAAGAATTTAACCATTTTGCACTTGATGCAAACGTTGATTTAACATACTAATAAAATTTGTATATGTAACGTGAAAAAATTTATAGTTTGTATTGTTGATTATTTTGGACGTTGATTTATTCACAAATTGTAATTATGAATCGTTGAACAAAATATCCTTTTATGTTCTAAGTCATGTATTAGTTGATTTGTTGTTAATTTGGACTATTGACATTTTGAACTGTTTGTGTTGTACATCAATGATATTATGATTCTTTGATATATTAAATTGTTGATTATACGGTGTTGACATTTTTACTGTTGACATTAAGTATCCCACCCATTATCATCGTCAAGTCTTTTTGTCTCCACCGCAGGACCATGATCCTCTCTGTACTACCAGAGCCATAGCTGGCCAGAGCAGCCTAAGGACTTGGCCTACACTCTCCTCGCTGGCTAGACGGGTTGGAGAGGTCTCATTGATGTTTATTAGCTTTGTTAGCTTGTTTTTCCTAAGTCGACGATTCCTTCTACGACATCTACGGGAGGACTTGGAGTGACGCTAATCCGCCATTTCGCAGTCACTAGGTTCCATTAGGTTGTTAAGTGTCTTTTTATTTTCAAAAGTGATATGTAGATAAAGTTAGTGTAATATATGGGTCTATTTAAAAAAACACGGGCTGCTCGCAAGACCTATATTGACTACTGAACTTTGGTTCATAGATACAGATCTAATGCACCATAGATTAAATAGAGATGGATACAGTTAAATACCATGGATACAGTTAGTACTTATATCAGCAGTTTAAGGTAATTTTGGGCTAGTTAAATGTCTGTGATTTATCAAATGATCACCTGATTGTCTGATAAGTAAGATGATCCATGCTTCGGAGGGCACGTTAAGCCGTCGGTCCCGGTCACTGTCTTTGACATTGGTCGTTACCTAAAACCATGTCAGAGGCCTTTAAGGCGGTTTAAAAACTCTGACACTAGTGTTAGTCACTAACACACACGATAAGAAGAAGATCAAATAATGTTATTTAATTCTCTTTGATTTAAACATCTTGGTGGGGTTCTGCCTCAAGTTCATGCAAACTGTTGCCTTGCAGCGCCCACCCACTACTGTCAGTCTTAGCATACCTACCACCAACAGTCCCAGCGCAGACGACACCAGTAGTTGTTGCATGCCCGGCCTATGTTAAATAAGATAAATTTATTTCCAAGCAAACACGGTAAGAAATATGATTTTACAGGTCAACCATACCTAATTCTATTGTACAGGCGTGTTGCACCAACAATCGGCAGGCAATTTTTGCTATGCAATGCTTCTAATTTACACGAATATAATAATAGTCACTATTTAATAATATAATGCATGTAAAATGATTTACAACAATAAAGGATAAATTTAGATACTAATAATAATTATTTTTGTCTAATGATTTTAATATGGGGCGCCGCATGTCAAAATTTAAGTTGATGCCTGTTGCATTCACTGTAGCTACAGTATCATCGGCTGTCGTACTCGCTAAATTAGTTTTACCTATACACGAGGCATCTTCTTCTTCTTATCTTAATAGCTGGGCTCTTGTCGGTGGAGTGCTTTCCATGTCTCTCTTCCTTCCGCTAAGTTCTTAACCTCTTTATATGTTTTCACGTTTAATTTTTCTTTTATTTGGTCTATAAATTTTCTTCTGGGTTTTCCTACTCCTCTCTTTCCTTCTATTTTTCCTTCCATTATTGTTTTAAAGAACGCATTGTGGCGTAGTAGATAACCGAACATTTTCCCTCTTCTATTTTCTATAATTTGTATTATTTGTCTTTTCTCTCTCACATCCTCTAGTACCTTCTCATTTGTATTTTTTTCTGTCCAACTTATTTTTTTCGTCCTCCTCCAGCACCACATTTCAAATGCTTCACGAGGCATCATAAGGCACAAAACAAGCTCATTTTTTTATGAAACCTGTAAAACATCTTCTAAACAAAGATGACAGGAATTAGCAGAATAAACTGACAACAGAAACAAAACAGCATCCGCGGAGTTCGCACTCGCGTTACGGCTCACAAATTGTTTTTGTTCTCTCCTAATTATTTACACTTGATGACTTTTGCAAAGATCGTCTGTTACTAGAAAGAGTATTATTTCCCTTCCCGAGGTCCGCCGAAATCTGGGGGCATGGGAGTGCGCCCGCCAAGGCAAAACGACGGATTCGCAGTGTACTACTTTTGTCGAAGGTTTCGTCGTATTTTTGTAACATTATAGATTCTTTATTTTAAAGCGCGTTGAAAAAAAACTACTACTTTGGGTAATATTTTATGTCACTAAAGTTATATTGCAGTATGCTTAATATTGTATTGACTTTTGTTAAGTCACATGTGTTTAAACTTGTTAAATCTTTTATTTTTCATTTAGTAAAACGTTAATCTACACGCACTTTACATTTATTTCTTTTCTTTTTTTTTTTTTAAAAATTCAACATTCGCGTACAAATTGTTATGGAAACGCTGGTTTTTTATTTCAATTTTTGCCTGTTATTTTCATTTCATTAAACTATATTTATATGTCCAGTATTTGACGTTATGCAGCTGAAATGATGATCATGATGATACTAGGTTCTGACGACGGACTGCAGTCGCCCCCTGCCCCGCGCCCACTCCGCACGGCCTATATAAGCGGCAGCGAGCTGGCCCTCGCCCTCTTTTTGACCACTCCTGGAAGCCTGGCTGCGGCGATACCAAAGCTGAGAACTTGCTACTACTCTGAACCAACGAATCTCGTGGCTGCTAACCCACGACCACTCTCTGTGACACTTTATAGTCTTGATCATCTAAATTGTTAAAATTGATTTAAAAGTTTGTTATCTTTAATATTGCTTTCTATTGACGACCTCCGTGGCGTAATGGTCAACACGCTAGACCGCCAATCCGGAGGTCCTGGGTTCGATCCCCAGCCAGGGCAAGTTGGAAAATGGCCTTATTCAAATTGTCCTGGGTCTTGGATGTTTTTCTATATATGTATTTGTTATAAAATATAGTGTCGTTGAGTTAGTGTCCCATAACACAAGTCTCGAACTTACTTTGGGGCTAGCTCAATCTGTGTTATTTGTCCCTATATATTTATTTATTCATTTATTCATTTATTTATTTTTATTAAAAAAACCCACAACGTCACAAGGTATAGTGATCTAGTAAAGCCCGTAGTTCAATTTATTACGGGTATGTCCCTTCCACCAATGACCAATGAAAATAAGCCACTTCAAGTTCTGAAAAGCCATTTCCATTGTCTTTAACTCACTTTCCCTACCGTCGCCGGTTGCGCTTGCCGCATCCACATGGCAATAAAAATGCAAACTTGTCAACATGTATTATATATCATTTTTATACGCCCGTAATTACACCACGTGGGTTTACGGCATATTTTATTTGTTATGCATGTGATGGAATACATTGTTGGATTTATTAAACGAGCTAGCGAAGCGAGTGAAGTATGTAAATACGGTTATAAATCTTTGTGGTAGCTTGGTAGGTTTGTTTTGTTTTTCCTGCGTGTACAACGTGGAAGGGACGAATTGCCCAGCCGGCTGCAGACTTTAGTATGGAAATGCCAAAATTTTCAAATTGGCTGCTGAAAATAGAAAATAAAGTTAAATATAATATATTATCATGAATTTAACCCTAATGGGACAAACAGAGCATTTTGAGTCTTGCTGCTCTAAGCAGATCTGTCTGCCTTTACCAGCCACAAGACTCGAAGACCACTTTTAGAGTGACGGTGGATGAAAACAAGGATAAAGTTATCAAAATAGTGATGATTTTAATAAATTTATAATATTTTAAAAAATTTATAATATCATATAGAATGATTAAAATGTCCACATATTAAGTAATATGTCAATCAAAAAATAGATAAAGAAATCAAAATTCTAGATCAATATGGTGGATCTCACACACGAGGCGAAATTTACCAGCCCGAGCTGAAGGAAAATAGACACGTACATCGTACGACCTTTTTAAATACAATTACGATAAAAAAAATTAAATATGTATGTATAGAGATTGTTTCGCGCCGCGCTGCTACTGGCAGGTGCAGGGCGACAGGCCAGTTCGAAATTTATAAAAAAAAAACTAGCAAATAGTGTAGTTATATAAAAAAAAAAGACTGAATATTAACGTTGGGCATTTTTGATATTTTGGAAGGGTTAGGGAATAATTTTGCACGAATTGCTTTAATTATCAGTATAAAATATTTCAAATCTTTTCTGAACCACAGTCTGTCACAAATGTCACAAGCATGACCAAATTCATTTTCAACAAAATCATTTTCAAATACACAGCAGTATGGCCACTACACAGACGGTCGAGCCATCAGCTGTCACCATCCATGGATGCGCGTAGCACGCTGTAACATAAACACACACGAACATTCGCGCAAGCGCCCTGCGCCGTCTTACGAATTTTCGATCAGGCCACGTGTCCTGACGCGAGTTTATAATTTTTTACCCATTCCAAAAAAAGTGCACAACGCCGCTAAAGAAGTTTTCACTTCAAAAATTCTATGTCTATGGGTAATAGAATATAACTTCACTATTTGCGTTTATAACGTTTTATGAGCTGCTTTATATATCTAAAACATATCTAAAATCTACTTTACGAGCAAATGTGTTGAAAAGGTAATTAAAAGACTAAAATTCCAATATTTCAGCCACTATTAACACTTCTTATCTCACTGATAGAAGCAGGCGAAAGTGAAAAGGGTCTACTCAATTTCCGTTTATTTCAATGTGTTTTATCTCTCTCTTACTGCGCCCGCCTGAAAGAGACAGGTAAAGTAAGAGGATGTCACGAACATTTCCTATTAAAATAGTTTCGATGAAGTTGGTTTGAAAATGTGCAAGTTACAGAGGTATTTTACCCTTTAATTTTTGCAATAGTTTTTGAATACTTGAATTTTTTTATGACACAGACCAAATTTAAAATGTATTCTTAGTTTTACTTTTTGTGCAGTCTTTTTTAACAGTCTCTCAAAAAAGGAGATTATCAATTGATCGCGACCTTTTTGATGTATATTCACCGTTTCTTTGAGGACGCCTAAAACGATACGAAAAATCTTTTTTTTTTTTTTGTTTGAAAAAACAAACTTTTTTTGTTTGTATCAGAATCGGTTGTGTAGTATGGGGGTCGGTTTTTAGTTTTAACAAATTATTTATTTAACAAGAAATACTTTCAGATCGGTTCTATTGAAGTTATATAAAGAGATTCAGCAATAAATCTGAAAAAAAATTACGTATTTAGCTTTCTGTGACTGTCAGAGTTATTGAAAAAAAAATGTAATCTTTAAAAATATACTATAAGTCAGTCAATACCGGAAATGAATAGCATTTCTAAGGATTTTAAAACTGGTTGAAGCAGCAAAGGAATGCTATCAGTTTCTCGTGACGTTAAGGTATCAATGCTAAAATCATTTTCCTTGGAAATTGCTTTGCTTTACTTGCTTATAAATATTTTCTACAAGCTTATTCATGCAAATGCAAGTGATAGGAATAAAACAGGTAAGTAGTCCGCCTTTTTAGTGTTATGTTTCATCTATGTTTAAATTGTGTCGATTTATGTACAATAAAGAATTTACAATACAATACAATACAATAGTCATAAAATAGTGTAAAAGATCGTATAAAATTCACGAAAATACAGCACGTAGAAGTTTTGAAGTGGGGGCGATTTACGTCATCGTATAGTCCAAATCAGACTTAATCGTGACGTCCTGAGAAATTGAATGATACCGTCAAGCTTTTCTACGCACATTAGCCAAAAGTGGCCGTTTTTCGCAAAAGTGCGTAAAAAAGCTTGACGATTTCACTTTAAACTTTAAATAGTAGTTCATAAAATAGTTTGAAGGGTTATCTAGAGCTTGATCAAAACAATTTTAAATAATATCTTCTTTTGCATAAATTATTTCAAAGGCCCCGAAGCACTGGGCCCCAAAAATTCAGGTAGCCCTTGAGCCAGTTGTTCTCAACCTATTGAGCTGAATTTTTCATATTTGTGTAAGTCGGACGACAACGCAATACTATCATACCAAGAAGCTGATCTGAGCTGGAAGGTGGCCATAGGAATCCTATAATAAAACGACGCAACCCTATCAAGTTTTGCTTTTTTACAAGATTTTATATAGTGTCACCTGTCCCCGTTGTCTGTCGGTCTGTCTGTCTGTAAATATTGCAAGTTAATTTTTGCTTCGAGCTTCAATCTATAGTGCATTTGTCTTTATAAGTAAGGACTCAAAATAAAAGCTTGTACGAAAAAATTTTTTTTTTACGTTCCTTAAACTTATATTTATAAACTTAATAGGATCTCTTTCGTTATGTCAGTAACATAATCATATTGATTGACTTTAAACTCAACACAGCAACCCAGCTCGAACAAGTTAAGTGAAGCGTGACCCTTTATCTAGTTTAGTTTTAACATGGCCTGTTATAAGGCTTCGTAGAAACGAGAGCACGTATAGTCGCCGTCTAATTCGTAATTACCATTCATAGTGCTATAAACCGGTGCTGTCCCTGACTCCATCTCACTGAAGCCAATTTAGTTAATTGCGACGACTTTATCCGTTTTTTATGGCTTTAGGTTCGGGAAGGTAGACTGAGAAGCAATATAGATTATTTCATTAAATGGAGGCATTACAATTTGAGGATTTCCAGTTTTGTAGTTCCATAATAAAAGCTTTTACAAAAAAAATATTTTTTTCAAAATCTTATACATTTGATTCTGAATGAACAAAACTAAACAAAAATGTGTTTTATTACCACAATGATATAAGATTTAACATATTTTCATCAATTTGAAATTAAATCCTACCACATATCAACAAAAAAGGGCCCAATATAATCTATAGGCGCATTATGCTCAATTATGAGCTAATTCAGCTCATTTCTGAGGGTAAAATAGGCCGTTAGGGTAATTTCGGGCCCCTATTACGGGATTAGCACACGAATATGGGACACTATAAAAACAGTTACTAGAACATATTCGGCTTTTGGGACTGAAACACGTGTTTGTAAATATGGTTATGACAATTAGTTTTACACTAGCGGTTTATCCCTGGTTTGATCGGATATTTGGAGTACCTTTTCACCCCCGCTGTCGCTAACGTTTGTCGGTCTGTGTCATCGTAGCGCTTGTACGGATGAACCGATTAAAATGCAGTTTTTTTACGTGAAAGCAAATTTTCTTGCGGTGGTTCTTAGGTATGTGATAAAAATCGGTTTAGCCGTTTAAAAGTTAGTGAGGGTTAATGCTTAAATGTCAAGCTTTCCCTAGCAAAAAATAGATCTCAAGTAGTTCTGCCACTCATCTATAGATGGCGTATGCCTTTGAAGTATGGCAATAGTCTGGGAGCAAGGAACAAATTGAAATGTACGAATTGCTTCTATTTTCTCGCAGACCTTGAAATCTTCATCATCATAATATAAGCAATAGTGTAAAATGACTTTGAATGGTAACATTTTCTTGTATTTTTACCACATTAATTGCCAAGGATTCCGTACCACATTATTTAAAAAAAAATCACGTTTGTTGTATACACGGTGATTTTTTATTGGTTTTGAAGCCGAAGGCCACTTCATAGGCATCGTTAGTAAGACCTTATTAGCTAGTCCAAATAAAAATTCAGAAACAAAAAATGTTGTCTAAAACTCGAAAGCAAAATTGTGAGATCAATTAGTAGTACCGCCGCCATACACCGCCCGCCGGCCGGCCGGGGTCATCGTCATTAGGCCGGCGTATAACTACGTGGTCTCGATCGAAAATCATTTACGCAACTTTTTTATCTTATGACATACAGAAATTTGGATTACGTATATGGATAGAGGAATTTATTTACTATACGACATTTTTTTTTCCAAAACCAATGAAAAGTCAGCGTGTATAGGAGCCCCACTTTTATATTTATTTCATTCTATTTTCAGTGTTTGTTGCTAAACCAGCAAACAGAAATACATCATCTGTGAAAATTTCAACTATCTAGCTATCACAGTTCATGAGATACAGCCTGGTGACAGACAGATGGACAGAGGGACAGCGGAGTCTTAGTAATAGTCCCGTTTTTACCCTTTCGGTACAGAACCCTAAAAATGTCTGCCTCTACAGAAGGCTAAGGCCAATTAATGACACAATATCCTATTCATTCGGTGTTTACCTACAATTCAATGACATGCTCTGAAAGAAAGACAAAATAATTAATGATATAATGGTGGTGATATATGACGCAATGATTCTGTAGCTAATGAGGCAAGCATAAGCCATAATAGAGTATATAATTTCCGAATAAAAGGAAATTCCGAATAAAGATATTACTTACGTCATTACCTATTTTAATGGTGACTGATACAATGATTGAATTCATTTAATATGTTTTACAAATATCTCTCTCTTGTTCTACGCGGGACTAGGATCAATTAAATATATTTTTGTAGAAGCTTTTATTGTGAGGCCAAAGTACACATAAAGACAAATGAAATTAGCCCAAACTCGATGGAGTTATGGCGTTTTATTACTGAGTTCCATCGACCATATATCGTCTGATCAGACCCTATGCCGCCGTATGATGCCCGTATGATCACCGTGTGGTTTCTGCCAGAGTAGAATAGGATCACTCCAAGTCTTCACGTGGATGTCGTAGAAGGCGACGAAATATAAGCTAAACAAAGCCTCTAATCACTATTTTTTTTCTATATAGGTTGCCTGGAAGAAATTGCTTAGCGATAAGGCCGCCTTTTGCGCCTTTCCTAGTTTTTAAGATAATTATGTGCTGTATTTTATTTTGTGTAATAAAGGGTATTGTATTGTATTGTATAAACATCAATGAGGCCTCTCTAACTCGTCTGGCCGGAGTGAAGAGTGTAGGCCAAAACCTTTGGCTGCTCTGGCCAAGTATGGCTCTAGTAGCATAGAAAAGGTTGTGAAACTATAAAGACCTGATGAGGATCAGACCCTAGACATAATGCTCGTCAAGACAAATCAAAGGAGTCCTACTCACTCACTAAGTTCTGTGGAATATCTCCCGGCTTCATCATCAGAACAGCTCATTGACTCCATAATGTTATTTATTTAGCTCTTTCAGAAAACGGGCCAGAATGGAAATCATGTCAATGGGTTAACAACCCATCGCATAACTATTTTGACAACTTACTTATTGCCACCTACTCGCCCACCGTCTCGCTAAAAATGATCTTTGGGGGCTGGACTCGTCGACCCGGGAGGAATGAATGAATACCAGGTAAAAAGCCGAATAATGATACAATGTGTCATTCACACAGTGTTAACGTTTGCACACAGGCGACTTGTCACTGTAATGTAATTTATCAGACTTGGGACTGCTTGCCTTAAGCATTAAGACCGTACTATAGTATCTCGAATTTTATTTTAGGAGCTATCCTAAAAAAAATCTTTTTTCAAGATTATATTTAACTCTCATGCATCAGTATGTTGGCATGAGCCAAATTACAGCTTTCTAGTTTCTAACTGATAGTCTCTTTGAGTAGAACCGTGGACGAACAGACAGGCAGACAGACAGACATGGCGAAACTATAACGTTTCCTACGAAACCCTAAAAACAAAACAAATTTATAAGTGGCCAGTTTAAGAAATTGGTAAGTACCAGGTACCAGTTTTCTTGTAGGCATCGATAATTTTAATGAGATCGCGGTTTTTTTTTAGTTTTCTGTTACAAATAAAACAAGTCTAAATCTTGTGGTTGTTCTATAAAATATTTACCTCTTTAGAAAGAAAGAAACTGATTTATTTTGCAGAAATAAAAAATAAATATAAAACGTTCTACAACCATCCCATTAAGTATTTTAACATAATCCTAAAATCATTACAACTTAAAATTTGTGCGAGAACAATTAAAGACTTAATAATGTTTGTCTCGAAATAATAGTACGCAAAGCTATTTAAAACAAAATCCACAATGTATTTCAATTACACTCAAACGACTCCAACAACAACCCAGCCGAAATTACAGAACAATTAAACAAAACAATAGCGAACTTTTAAACTCGAACCCACAAATTATGTGAATAAAGCCGGCGGTTTTCCATTTTTTGTTCGGGCGAAAAGAGCGCAATATGGGCCGGAGTGGCCCTCGAGCGCGCTTTAGCCTGCCTCGAGTTGCTCTAAACAACTAAGGCCTCTCCAGTAACTTATGAACGCTGAACAGTGAACACCCGCCATATATTATACCTTTTTGCATGGCTTTTTAATCTAGAACGCTTTTTGATTGTCATGTAAAATAAAGCAAGCTTTACAGATATTTAACGGCAAGACAGGCGCAGCGTAGGACTTCCAATTACTATGAAGGTGGATAATCTGAGCACAATTGTGGGAATGCACTAAAAGCCGCTTGCTTTCAATTAATCGGGTTGAAAAAGTTTAAGGTGCTGGCTAAAATAATTATTATGACTAGATAATTAGGACTTTTCTATAATAGTAGCTTTAATAACGGTCTGTTGTTTGTATGAAAAGAGCGCAATATGGGCCGGAGTGGCCCTTGAGCGCGCTTTAGCTGGCCTCGAGTTGCTCTAAACAACTAAGGCCTCTCCAGTAACTTATGAACGCTGAACAGTGAACACCCATCATATATTATACCTTATGCGTGGTTTTTAAGCTAGAACGCTTTTTGTTTGAAATATTTAACGGCAAGACAAGCGCAGAGCTCCAAATTACACTGAAGCTGGATAATCTCAGCACAGTTGTAGGAATGTACTAGAAGCCGCTTGCTTCCAATCAATCGATTTAAAAAATTATTGAGCTGACGGTATTAATGATTATGACTAGATATTTGGATTTTTCTAAAATCGCAGCATTAACAATGGTTTCTTGTTTCGATAAAAAGAGCGCAATATGGGCCAGAGTGGCTCTTTAGCGCGCTTTAGCTGAGCACAGTTGTAGGAATACGCTGAAATCCGACTGTTCTCAAAAAAATTAATCTGTTTGAAAAATTTTAGTCGGCTGGCGATAATAATGATTATGATATAAATTGATACACCTTGATTGCTTTACTATTGTGTCTTGAATCCATGGCGGTCAGTGGGTTAATGGATTTGAACATTTTTAGGGGACTAGCGAAAATATTGATTATAGCTAGATAATTAGGACTTTTCTAAAATAATAGCATTTATAACGGTATTTTGTTTGAATGAAAAGGCCAGGAGTGGCCCTTGAGCGCGTTTTACTAGCCAGCCTCGAGTTGCTCTAAACAACTAAGGCCTCTCCAGTAACTTATGAACTCTGAACAGTGAACTCCCGCCATATATTTTTCCCGCCTTTTTGCATGGTTTTTAAGGTAGAACGCTTTTTGATTGTAATGTAAAATAAAGAAAAGACTTTTTTATAATAGTAGCATTAATAAGGTCTTTTGTTGGAATGAAAAGAGCGCAAGATGTGCCCTTTAGCGTGTTTTAGCCCATAGCGTACAGATATTACTATGTAAATACAAAGAATTCTATAAAAAATTCGGTATTGATACAGCATTTTTAAGATCAGTTCAAACATGACAAAATGCCCACGCGGTCTCGTCACCGACTCGAGTGTCTTAAAGACGAGTGTCTTAAAGAAACCAGTCTAGTGCAAATCGGATTCGCGCACTAAGGGTTCCGTACCATTATCTATAAAAAATCGCGTTTGTTGTATGGGAGCCCCCCTTAATTTTTTTTTTGTTTTTAATATTTGTTGTTGTAGCGGCAACAGAAATGCGTAATTTGTGAAAATTTCAACTATCTAGATGGACAGACGGACAGACCAGACAGACGAACAGACGGACAGACGGACGGACAAACGGACAGACAGCGAAGTCATAGTAATAGGGTCTCGTTTTTACCCTTTGGGTGCGAATCCCTAAAAAGTCCTCTCCACTGCTCTCTTCTCTGTCTAAACTGACCCTTAGAATCCAGTTAAAATTTTCTTCTTGGTGCCACAACTTCTTATTAAAAAAGAAATAAGTTATTTTAATACTGTTTTTAAATATTCGTAGTGAACTTATTTGTTAGAAGTCCGTGATCTGTCGTGGAAAAAACAAGTGAAGTTAACTTTACTTTAAATTAGATGTCACAGACAGGTATTATTTTCCTTCAGGAATTTAATTGGATGTAAGCTTAGGAAATGTTTTGATGACACATTATTTTATCATTGCCACAGAATTAATAATAGTATGTCATTGCATAAATACTATAATTCGCTGACCCATCGGTGACACAGTTGTTTAAGAAGGGTCAAAAAATGCGAGTGGCATAGGTTACGATGCGAGCCGAGGGCATCGTAAGGAGACGCCATCGACCTATTATATTTTTACCACCTTTTACTTACCCTGTCAAAAATATTTGTGCACGTCACGGGCTAAACACTATGCTTACTATATACCAGCAAAATAAAACATCTTAAATTATGAACAGACTCATTTCGTCAACGCACACTGAAATAAAAAATATAAGTTGTTAAGCGTGCCTAGCACAGAATTATCCAGAATGCCATGGGAAAAAGACCTGTATTGCTCACTAGACATAACAATTTCTGCTGAAATATCTAGTACCTCTACGTTTAGATTTTTAATTTAGATATTAATTTAGTTTTTATATTTAGTTCAATGAAATTGAAATTGAAAATAAATACCTTAGCCAAATAAATACCTAGATACCTGAATTTTCTATCGTATATAGATTTTTTTTCTACTTGGTAGGAATTTTAGAATATGCAAGAGGCCTAAAGACATGTGTGTAAAGAAACACAGACTGACTTTCTATCCACTAGCCAAATTTTTGGAGCAACTTTAGTCCATGATACTGAACTACTTTCTAGTTAAAAAAGTTATCAAAAATCTAAAATAAAAATCATACTTCTATGCAAAATTCGTTTGGCCGAGCGCTGATTTTTATGGGGAAGCTAAATATTTTTATACTTTTTTGTTAATTGCCTTTATGGAAAGTTTCAGTATCATGGACTGGACTTGCTTCATAAATTTGGCTAAAAATTCACACTGTATGTTTCTTAACATACATGATTAACCTTAGGCCGCTTGCATATTCTCCAATTCCTACCATCTCTTTCTTTAAACACATTTTCTTTTTTAGTTTGTTTCTGTTGTTCTTACCTCAAAAGTTTACTTTCTTAGCATCACCTGTTGGTTGACTGGTAGAAAAGGCCCCTGGCCCTAAGTCCGCCATTAACCTGTATATTGAAAAGAAGTTAAATAAATAAATAAAAATATATTATAGTGATAAATTACACTGAATGAGCTAGTATCAAAATAAGTTAAAACTTGTCTTTAACGGACTTCAAAAATTGAGGAGGTTATTAATTTAAATATATAGTACCTAGGTGACCGAGCTTTGCTCGGTCGGTTACATCTCAAACATTAACTAAATTTCTTTAAACTTGTCTAAAAACAGTACAAAATAAAAAATTATATATAAACTTGAAAATAAAATAAAAAAATGTAAGTCACCGAGTGGGATTCGAACCCGTAACACTCTTTCTAGCGGTCAGCATCCTTAACCGCTGAGCTAAGCGGATGGCACCCGCCGCGACGAAATTTGCGACCATATTCTGCGTGGAAAGAAAAACGAATTTAAACTCGAAAACACGCGTTTTCCCAAACATAAGACTAATCTAGATCGATTGTTTACCCCCAAAAACCCCCATATACCAATTTTCAGCGAAATCGTTAGAGCAGTTTTTGAGATCACAGAAATTTATAAATATATAAATAAATATATATATAATACAAGAATTGCTCGTTTAAAGGTATAAGATTTTTAATGTACGTTCTCCGATCAATATATGTGCATATTATTTTATGTATGTTCCCCGATTACTCGTAGACGCCTGGACCAATTTCGAAAAATGTTTTTTGTTTGTGAGGGCACACTTATGAGGTAGTCCTATAGAAATTTTGTCAAATCGATTGTATAGTTTGATGCTAAAGCCGGCGACCACTCTCTACATGCCAATTTTATTTCAACCCATTTGCGTAATTGAGTAACAAGTTCAACAAACCATACTGGACGTATGGATTGATCACAAACTGTCCCATTTTTTTATATAAGTAGGATTATATTTGTTAAAATAATGAATGTTGCGGTTTGCTCAAATAAAAAAAGTTAATATATTTATTACTTAGTTTTATTGCAAAATACGTGTGTACAACCATTTGTTGTTTTTTTGGAGGGAACAAAAAGAGCATAGACAAACATATAGAATAAAAATATGACAAGTACATACCTACAATTCCATGGACTTAACCAGAGATTACAGTAAGTACTTTCCCAGAGATGTCTATTCTATTCTTTTCAATGGATGAAGGTCGTAGGCAGTCTTTCACTGAGGCTCAAGCTCGATCCCCACGTACAAGTGCACAATATGCAAGACGCGAGCCGAGTGACGACTCATTGTTTTCGGCTCTTCATGACTTCAGCTTTCTGTCGGAGAAGTAAGGTACAGCCGGGTGACAAGGCCCACTTTTTTACAAATTGAAATAAAACCTTTATTTTACCACCCTAAAGGAATAAAAGGTTTACAATAAAAGCTAAGATTATTTCAAAATCCAAATAAATGTAGTTTTTAAAGCTATGACGACTATATGTTAGTTTTTTAAACATTTTTAAAAACCTCAATTTTGGGCTTTACCGAACATGGTCTGGTTAATAAGGCCCGTGGCGTTTTTGAGCCGTTTGGCGCAAAAGTAAGTATTAAAGACATCAAAAAAGTATAAATTATGAAGAATGTTATATTCATGAACTTGATTACAGCAAGCAGTTACTAAAATTATCAACATTTTTTTAGAAAAATACTCTTTTACACTGTGTAAGAAAACAGCCCAGATATTTGATTTTTAGGTGTTAAGTGTCTAAATGGTAGCATTTTACTTAAAAATATTGTTGTTCCTGCTAGAATTAAGTAATTATTGTCAAAGATTTTTGATTTCTAATTTTCATGAATTGGGCCTTATCACACATGTATGGTTAAGAAGGCCCCTATAGTGTGTAACAAGGCCCTGCAAATTAGTTTATTCTTTAATATTAATTAAGTTAGTCAGGATCGTAGCAAGAGGAGTTCCATAGTCTCTGCCTACTCCTGTGGGAAACAGACGTGATATTATGTATATATGTATTATTAAGGGTAGTCTGTTTTCCTATTACTTTTGAAATAACGCCTGATTTTAAATCATTACTTAAAGTTCGTCTGGGAATGTGGTATTTTTCAGCTGCAGCGCGTTGAGTTAGGCAATTTCTTCGGGGAAGACATTTAATGATTTAAGAACAAATAAATAAAAAAACAAGTTTATCTATAAGTTGTGTGTATCTATAAGTAAGCACAGATACATCAATAAATTTTTTTTTTAAAATCACTCATTTTATAATAACATTAAGGGGCTTTGTTAGACTGCAGTAGGGTTGGAAGGCCCAGTCGAGTTTTGTAAGGCCCCAAGCAACAACTTTGTTGGGCCTTCCTAAACGACGTGGGCCTCGCAACCCAAATTGATCATTTTAGAAATAAATACATATAAAATCGCACATGGCTATGTTAATATCAAAAGAATAATGATCCAATAAAAGCACTTTACAAAAATTTAATTATAAATCGTAGTATAAACAAGTGAAAACTAACGTTTTGTGGGAGCAATAATTAGTTAAATGAGTGGCCGTGACCAAAGTCAGCGAACAACTGAGCGTCACTTGGGAAATGGTGGCCACGCGCTGCCGGCTGCTGCATTCTTGCGTTCCTATTGGTCTGTTTCACACGTACCATAGAGTTGGTGCGAGTCAAATGTATTTTAAATGGTTTTCTGCGCTTGGGCCTTGCAAAACTGTGGGCCTTGTCACCCGGCTGTACCTTATATTTACTAAACTGTAGTGCAAGCGTTTAGTTATTTTTCTTTTGTTTAATACGAGCGTCGTCGTGTATGATTTCACACCAATTTTTTCACATTTAAGAGTCCCCCGACCCTAGACTTCTCCATACAAACGTAGTCTACGTTTAATTTTGAAACCACATGTCGGATTTCGGTAAAAATTGGTAATTGTAAAGAAATTGCAATTATCTAGGGTTATACCTATGGTAATATTATGAACTGGAAAGAAAATATAACGACTTCGAAGTTTCCCATACTAATGGTCAAAAATGATATAAAACACTATATTCTATTTCAAGTTCATATTTTTACCGTCGGAAACTAGTTAACGTAAAAGCTCCTATTAACGACCCCCTAAAATTTGTATTCTATTAACGATCTAATTTTAAAATCTTTTATATCAGATATAATATAGGTTTTAGAAAACTCGTACCTTAAAAATTAGTTAGGTACTTTTGTTGGACATCAAATAGAGTAAAGTTCTCGTGTCGTAATAGCCAGTGAAAGAAATAATTTGACACTGAGTGGGGCGCGTCCGAAGCGGACGCACGTTTCATAGTGACGCGTCTCCAGCCACATAAGTATACTTCAATATTACTTAAGTAAAGTAACATACTTAAAAATGATTTGTCTTCTTGCTATCACATTAAAAATGTTAAAAATATGTTAGTTTTTTAAACTAACTATAAATATTATTCTTTTTAATGGTTTTATGTTATAAAATCATTTTTTAATTTAAGGCGGTAATAGAATCCATATTTCAAAACTTGATTCTATTAACGACCCAGGACGTTGTTAGAAATTTAAGAACATTTCATATTTTAAATAATATCTATTATTAAATACTTTATTTTATTTTATTTTATTTTTTCCTTGTTCAATTCATAAAAGTATTTTACTTCGTTAGGTCAATTAATGACAAAGCATATTCTTAAGATTTTTGGGTAAAACTAGATGCAACGTTAACCAATATCCCTATTATTTTATGAAATTATACTTTAAATAACGTTTATTATTTGAGTAAATCACTAATTGATATTAAAAGAAAATGGATAGCAATGAGATCGAATTGAACAGTTTTCCATAAAGTAGATGTTTTGGCTGTTTGTTATTATTTTATTGGTCGCTAATAGAATATTGTTATCTTAATACTTAATTCTATTACCGACTCTAAGGAGCTGTGACAAAAAGTTGTATATTTTTTAACAAATTGACTTATTTTTAGGAGAATTTGACAAATTATTGGTATAATCATATTTTCTATCCAGTTTCATTTACGGCTGCCATTTTTCATATATTTTCAAGTCAAATAAAATCGGCGGGACGGAAAGGGAGCCATTAGATGCATACCCCATTTTCTTGTATATATTTATAACTAGTTGTCCATCCTGGCTGCAGCCGGGGATGTTTTATATACATAAACCTGCCTCAAAAATCACGTTAAAAAAATTGTGTGTATTATAAAGATATTAAGTGAAAATCTTTTGAAAATTGTATGACAGATAAAAATATCTGTTACTGATTTATATTATCTAATTATTAAGTTGGTAATTAAGAAGCATACATTTAATTGTTTAAAGACTGATTATATTTTTTAATTAATTAAAATAACAAAAAGTAAGTGCTTTAAGTGTTGCAATAAATAATTATTATTAAAATATAATAATGTTGATCTCAAAACTATTGTTATAACGTAATAAATACTTCAAAAACTATTTTTTATTTTATTTTATCGTATAAAAAAGTGAGTAATTTCTTGCGGTCGGTAAAAGAAGCCAAAAAAACGGTAATAGAATCTTGCCGCATTCTTTGGGTCGGTAATAGAATAAACTACTCTTTTGGATAAAATAATTATTTAACAACTATTGTGTTATTTAATATTTAATTTAAGTACTGAATTTCAAAGAATACTTCGTTGAGACTAATTATAAATTATAATATTTTTCCTAACATGACAGCTTATATCTATTTTTTTTAAGTGAATCGTAAGACACCTAAAACTGGCGGTAATAGAAGCATTTACGTTATAAACCTAGATAATTGCAATATCTTTGATTTTACAAAATTTTTACCAAATCGGACATGTTAGATAATTGCAATATCTTTGATTTTACAAAATTTTTACCAAATCGGACATGTCGTTTTGAAATAAAACGTAGACTACGTTTGTATGGAAAGTTGTATTTTGGTCTAGGGTCGGGGGACCCTTAAGACTCGATGAAACTTCATCGAAACATTCGTTCAAGAGGTTAGCCGCAAGGCGAATAATGGGTATAGGTATTTGCTACGTGCGAAGTACATGGTGGAGGTAATATATAAAGCCAAAAGTAGAAATAATTCGGGCGGTGTTAAATTTGTGTCAAACAGATTTTTGCATTACTCTTTCAACGAACATGTCTGCGTATTACGCCGTATTCTATTTATACACGCCGTCGCTCATGAGAAATTTTCTTCCGCGTAGTACGTAATGAGCTTCTCTCCTTCGCGTTTCCCAAGCGGCTTATAAGTAACTACCCATCGGCTAAATTATTAAAAAATACTGCCAAAGACAGAGCGTATTTAAATTTCTCGTGACATTACGGCTGGGTACGATTTTTACTTAGCTGTGACGTCGCAAGCCCCTTCTCCGGAACTTTGATGCTTGAACTTTGATGCTTACTTTTTTGGTAAACTGAATAAATGGGTATATTCGTTTTGGAATAATATAAAAGACGGAGTAATTAAAATATTATACTACTTACTACTTTTATGACACTGTCGTCACACCCTTTTAATTCTAATCAAGTGAACCACTCCTTTTTTAGGTGTTGCTTGATTTTCCAAAATACGTAATTATTATGAATTTCACAGTCAACAATATTTGCATAGATAAACGAGAATACCAAAGGATTCTCTCGATTTTGCAGAAAAACGCTATTTTGCCATCACAATACACGAAGAGCACATTCGAAAATGTGTGGAATAGAATTCGGAATTGAGTGAAGCGAGCACACTTATGCAGCGTATGCAGTATGTATGAGAAATGTAGGGGAACCGTGGTATTCCGTCGTTGCGGCTCCGAAGGCGGATTCGCAGCCAAAGTGCATGAAATGTGCGATTTACTGCGATCACGGATTCGGTCGCGTCAATTTGCGATTTAAATTTGTATCTTAGTCACTGTTAGGAATTAAATATTAATTTTTATGTAAATCGATTCATAATTATTGTATGGGCGACATAGGCAATATAATACAATATGTATGCAATAAATGCATTTGACGAATTTTATTCGTTTTTCAAAAGTATGTAAGTATATTTAAGATTTACATTAAGAATACTAATTGTAAAGTGCATGACAATGATATATTGTTTATGAATGGTGAACTTAGTGAAGTTTCCTGTGACCAGAAGTTTGACCTATATATAGGTCACAAAATAAGCATTGCCATACAACGTGGCAATGCAGTCAGTCTTCTGGGCCAGCACCACTACCGCAGGGTAAACAATTACAGGGCCTTTTTTATTTGTAAATATTAGTTTGTAGTGTATTGTAGTGAGTAGTTTTTTAAAATCTTTATTTTAGTGTTTAGTAGACCTTATTTCAAATCATTGAAAATACTACAAGGTCTAGCACCTAAGGCCGGCCCCATACACACGGAATTCCGTACGGAATCCATTCCGTACGGAATCGACTCGGAATTCCGTTCGTCTACCACACACAAACGGTTTTTTCCGTACGGAATGACGCGTCTCAGTCGAGAGCCGCCAGCTATCGAGCGCAGACGTTCTAGTAGCGTGCGGAAATATGAAATTTGAATGGAATTTGACCATGATTTTTTTATAGCGATTGCATTTTTGCTATTGTTAAAAAATATATCTTTATCTTCGTATTGACGAGTTCTTCGAACTCCCTTCAACCTATTATGACATTTTCCACAAAATAGTATGCCGGGTATTTATTGTATGGGAAAACATGAATTGACAGGTCTAAATGTTTAATTTTTTTAATGGCAAATATTTGGATACCTAATTATATGTCCTGCCACGGCCTGCAATGGCCTGCCACGCCATTTCCTTAAGGTCTCTGTCGTGGTATCCTTGATTATTAGTGTTCTATAAACATGTGTAAGCTTATACGGATATGATGAGATATTGTATGTCAGACATTGCGCGGGAAATTAAACGTACAATGAAGTTACAAACTACAACACGTCCGCTCGCTACGGTCGTGCGGCGCACACTGAGCGCATTCCGTACGGAATTTCCGAATGTGTGGTGCGACCCAAACAAAATGTATGGAAGACGTGCATTCGGAACGGTTTTTTTCCGAACGGGATTCCGAACGCACAGGCCTTCATTCGGAATTCCTGACGGAAATAAAAACCGAACGGAATGCTACCGTATGTGTGTGGTACAGTCATTGATTTTTATGGATTTGCTGCGTTCGGAATCCTGATTCGGAATTATTCGGAGAAACGGAATTCCGTATATATGGCCGGCCTAAGGCCGGCCCCATACATACGGAATTCCGTTTCTAAATCCTGATTCGGAATTCCGAATCAGGATTCCGAACGCAGCAAATCCATACAAATCAATGACTGTACCACACACATACGGTAGCATTCCGTTCGGTTTTTATTTCCGTATGTGTGTGGTACAGTCATTGATTTGTATGGATTTGCTGCGTTCGGAATCCTGATTCGGAATTATTCGGAGAAACGGAATTCCGTATGTATGGGGCCGGCCTAAGGCCGGCCCCATACATACGGAATTCCGTTTCTAAATCCTGATTCGGAATTCCGAATCAGGATTCCGAACGCAGCAAATCCATACAAATCAATGACTGTACCACACACATACGGTAGCATTCCTCTCGGTTTTTATTTCCGTCAGGAATTCCGAATGAAGGCCTGTGCGTTCGGAATCCCGTTCGGAAAAAAACCGTTCCGAATGCACGTCTTTCATACATTTTGTTTGGGTCGCACCACACATTCGGAAATTCCGTACGGAATGCGCTCAGTGTGCGCCGCACGACCGTAGCGAGCGGACGTGTTGTAGTTTGAAACTTCATTGTACGTTTAATTTCCCGCGCAATGTCTGACATACAATATCTCATCATATCCGTATAAGCTTACACATGTTTATAGAACACTAATAATCAAGGTTACCACGACAGAGACCTTGAGGAAATGATGTACCAGGCCGTGGCAGGACATATAATTAGGTATTCAAACAATTGCCATTCCAAAAATTGAAAATTTAAACCTGTCAATTCATGTTTTCCCACACAATAAATACCCGGCATACTATTTTGTCCTACCAGGGTCTCATGTGCACTTTGTAAACTAAATTTAAGATTTACAATTGTATGTGCATGAAAACATGAAATAAATGAATGAATGAATGAATGAAAATGTTATAATAGGTTGATGAGAGTTCGAAGAACTCGTCAATACGAAGATAAAACTATATTTTTAACGGAATTCCGAGTCGATTCCGTACGGAATGGATTCCGTACGGAATTCCGTATGTATGGGGCCGGCCTAAGAGCGGCCACATACATACGGAATTCCGTACGGAATGGATTCCGTACGGAATCGACTCGGAATCCCGACCGTCTACCACACACATACGGTTTTTTCCGTACGGAATGACGCGTCTCAGTCGAGAGCCGCCAGCTATTGAGAGCAGACGTTCTAGTAGCGTGCGGAAATATGAAATTTGAATGAAATTTGACTATGATTTTTTTACAGCGATTGCATTTTTGCTAAATATTGTTTAAAAAAATATTCTTATCTTCGTATTGACGAGTTCTTCGAACCCCCATCAATTTATTATAACATTTCTCACAAAATAGTATGCTGGGTATTTAATGTATGCGAAGATGGGAACAAATGAATTGACAGGTCAAAATGTTTAATTTTTTTAATGGCAAATATTTGGATACCTAATTATATGTCCTGCCACGGCCTGCAATGGCCTGCCACGCCATTTCCTTAAGGTCTCTGTCGTGGTAACCTTGATTATTAGTGTTCTATAAACATGTGTAAGCTTATACGGATATGATGAGATATTGTATGTCAGACATTGCGCGGGAAATTAAACGTACACGGAAGTTTAAAACTACAACACGTCTGCTCGCTACGGTCGTGCGGCGCACACTGAACGCATTCCGTACGGAATTTCCGAATGTGTGGTGCGACCCAAACAAAATGTATGGAAGACGTGCATTCGGAACGGTTTTTTTCCGTGCGGGATTCCGAACGTACAGGCCTTCATTCGGAATTCCTGACGGAAATAAAAACCGAACGGAATGCTACCGTATGTGTGTGGTACAGTCATTGATTTGGATGGATTTGCTGCGTTCGGAATCCTGATTCGGAATTCCGAATCAGGATTTAGAAACGGAATTCCGTATATATGTGGCCGGCCTAAGGCCGGCCCCATACATACGGAATTCCGTACGGAATCGACTCGGAATTCCGTTCGTCTACCACACACAAACGGTTTTTTCCGTACGGAATGACGCGTCTCAGTCGAGAGCCGCCAGCTATCGAGCGCAGACGTTCTAGTAGCGTGCGGAAATATGAAATTTGAATGAAATTTGACCATGATTTTTTTATAGCGATTGCATTTTTGCTATTTATTGTTAAAAAATATATCTTTATCTTCGTATTGACGAGTTCTTCGAACTCCCTTAAACCTATTATGACAATTTCCACAAAATAGTATGCCGGGTATTTATTGTATGGGAAAACATGAATTGACAGGTCTAAATGTTTAATTTTTTTAGTGGCAAATATTTGGATACCTAATTATATGTCCTGCCACGGCCTGCAATGGCCTGCCACGCCATTTCCTTAAGGTCTCTGTCGTGGTAACCTTGATTATTAGTGTTCTATAAACATGTGTAAGCTTATACGGATATGATAAGATATTGTATGTCAGACATTGCGCGGGAAATTAAACGTACAATGAAGTTTCAAACTACAACACGTCCGCTCGCTACGGTCGTGCGGCGCACACTGAGCGCATTCCGTACGGAATTTCCGAATGTGTGGTGCGACCCAAATAAAATGTATGGAAGACGTGCATTCGGAACGGTTTTTTTCCGAACGGGATTCCGAACGCACAGGCCTTCATTCGGAATTCCTGACGGAAATAAAAACCGAACGGAATGCTACCGTTTGTGTGTGGTACAGTCATTGATTTGTATGGATTTGCTGCGTTCGGAATCCTGATTCGGAATTCCGAATCAGGATTTAGAAACGGAATTCCGTATGTATGGGGCCGGCCTAACTGTGGCAGTTCTTGAGGTATGGGAGCGGTACGGGAGGGGTGTGTTTACGAAACGTCAAACGACGCGTAACTTCAGTCTTACTTCAGTCGGGCGTCAGGCTTGCTGTCGTCAATACGTGTTATTGGGACAGGTCGCTTCAAGTAAAACGCACACGGTATTTACAACCAAAGATTAGTCCTCCAATAAGAACTCAAACGAAACAAGTAGTTTACAAAGTGTAAGAATATTTTAAAACAAGAATATTAAATCGCAATTCTGCAGAGTTTAATATACAAAAAACCATTGCCATGGCTGCAGGATTTCCAGAAAGAAGCGTAATCCGCAGTAAGAAAGGAAATTCCCACGACCAATAAATTAAGAAAAGTTTTAGACGAAGCTGGATTTATTAAATGTGGTTATACATAAGTACTTTAGACTTTTATTACGTGAATTAGGTTTCCGATACAGAAAATGCCAATCAGAGAGGAAAATGTTGATAAAACGACATTCAATACAGCAATGGGGAGCCAAATACATTACGGCAATAAGAAAATATATATCACAAGATATTTATAATATTTACCTACAAATTTTTAACCTTGGTAGGCGAGCCCGACTCGCACTTGTTCGGTTTTTTTTTGTTATTATTGTCACACGCCTCAATATTGATCCATTTGACTTAGGTACACGCTCGTAAATATCATAAGGATATCGTAAGAGATATCTGCATTAAAATGTATCACGTGTATAGCAAGACAGTTAGGACACGTCATGTCACGTCATTTGTCACCCCTCCCGTACCGGCCTCATACCTCAGGAACTGACTGAGTTAGACGCTAGACCTGTAACCCTACCACTTACATATTTTAGAAATAAGCATTTTTGTGCAACATAATGCGCATTTATTGTTCAAGTTAGACAATTCTTCTTACGAACAACACGAAATTGTAATAGACTCATATTTAATTTAATGGCGAATAAATAAAATATGAAGTAATATTTATTTATTGTTATCAATTATTATCTCCACTAGGTTTCGACAGACTGAGATTATTTGATGATGATGTTATTTATTTTTAGTATTTAAGTTTATTTTATTTAATTATTATTTTATTCTTATGTTGGTAATATTTGTATTATGGAATAAAAATATTTATTTTAAGTTAGTAGTTCATATCAAACCCAGCATTCTGCCTTCCTTTAATACGAACACTTCCATAAAACGAAACAGTACAATGGGATTATGCATACTGATATTACTGACAAGAAATATGTCGACTAGCGATATTACATATTGCGATGAGACTTTTTGCAATAAAAAGGGATTGTAAAAGAGTAGGAATATAGGTACATTGGCTACCTAGTCAATGTACCTATATTTCTGGATAGAAATATTTCTGTACTAGCTGTGCCCGCGGGCTGTGCTCCCCGTGGGAATTTCGGGATAAATAGTCCTTCCCCGAGTCTCAAACTATATTCATACCAAATTTCATCCAAATCGTTTCAGTAGTTGAAGCGTGTAGAGTAACAAAAAAACAAATATACAAATTCAGTCTCGGATTTATAATATAAGTAGGATAGTAGGATGTATTATTTGCAATTATATTTAACTCCAGAAATTAGCATGTACTTTATTAAGTTTTGAAAAAAATTGAGAGTTGTAAAAGCATCCTAGGTTTCAAAGCAGTATAGTTTCAATTGCAACAAAATAAGACCGTAGATGAGGTTGACTTACTTCAAGTATATGAATGAAAAGCTGCTTTTTAAACCCCTGACAAAAAAGAGGTTTTATGAGTTTGACGCTAATGTCTTTTACTTTAATTGTAACTCTCAAACGGATATACCGATTTTGATGCGGTTTTATTGACGTGAAAGCAAATTCCTTGTTGTGGTTTAGCTATATTTGATGGAAATCGGTTCAGCCATTTAAAAAAAAGTCGGAATTTTTTAATTTACCTTTCAAATAGTAGAGGGCGCTAAGGATATCTGTGTGTTGTTCTGCTACTAATCGTTAGATGGCGTTTTTGAAACTCGGGTTTTTTTTTTAATTTGCCTGGCAAATAAACTTATTCCTACCACTTCTTATGATGACGCGTTTCCGGTTGTATCCTTCAGTGTCGACACATTACGCCTCTGCTACGTAACATGCATGAATTTTGGAAATGATTGGATTGGAGAAAATGCTGCAGTGCAGTTTGTTACCGCTTCTGCACTAGCGCTTAGGAAGCGGCAGTTAACTTAGCTGCAAGTAACCATTTGACGTCAACAAGTGTGCAACAAAACTATGACAAACATTAAGAGATATATTATCCTATGATAAAAAGGATAATAAGGATTTAAACTGAATTGAAAAAAAAAATGTTTTTGTTTTTCGTATGTGTAAGTGACCTACACTACTGCCTACAGGCATCTGACATGGCTTAACGACTGCCATACAATGATGACAGGACCAACGGCTACGTGTCTCCCGAAGCATGGAGGAAAAAAATCAATTGTGTAAACGCTTCTGGAGGATGCAAGCTAATATGAAAAATAGTATAAAAAAGCACTTCATTTACACAGCAGGAAGGAGGCTTATTTAGCCGCGGTCGTATTTTGTATTTTAGGACCATCTTATTAGTTTTATAGGCATAACGTTTATTACCACTTCTACTCAATGGGCTCCCGTTAATGGATTGCCATCGTAAATATTCTTAGTACGAATAAATCTTTTCCCCGAGTATCAATATAATAATATTTTTATTCAGAGGAAAATGTACAAGGAAATAAAAATATCTTCGTTTTGTTTCATACAATGTTGAGGAAAATACTTAATATAATCATCAATAACATACAATTTGCTGACAAAACCAATATTATTAGGAGAAGGAAAGCTTGATTATAAGGAAAGTTGTAAAGATGACATTGTAGTTAAGGCTGTCATAGATTGTACGAAAATAAGTAGCTTATTTTCGTGTGGTTTCCGGCAGAGTAAAATAGGCTCCAAGTCCTACCGTGGATATCGTAGAAGGCGACTTAGGGATTACAAGCTAAACAAAGCTTATCATCAAAGAGTTCCTCTCTGGCAAGGCGGGCTGAAGCAGTCTCACTTCTAACCCGCCTGACCAGCGACGAGTGTGTAGGTCAAAGACTTATGGCTGCTCTGGGCAAATATGGCTCTGGTAGAACTGAGTCAAAATCATCAAGGCGATGTGGCTAGCAACCCCATCCCTATTTCGATCCCCCTTTAACATCTTCACGCCCACTATCACGCTAAGCTTGGCCTTTGGTACTCGCGGCCCCTAGGGTATGTCTTCTCCATAAGGTGTAAAAACGTGATAATGTATCAATTTTAATACTCACCCTAGTAGGAAATCGAACTCTAAACCTCTAGAGTACACCTAGCGGGCTAGTGTATCAACCAGTACCCCACTATTTCACAGAGATAGTTAAAAAAAATAAAGGAGGAAAAGAAAACGAAATAAACTTATTGTTATACTAGCTGCGGCCTGCGGTGTTACCCGCGCCTAAAGTAGCCTATGTGTTAATCCAGAGTGTTAGTTTCCTGCATACCAAATTTTATCAATATTGGTATAGCCTTTTGCGCGTAAAAGAGTAACAAATATCAATCCATCCATACTTACAAACTTTCGCGTTTATAATATTAGTAGGATTAAAAACAAGATGTGTAATTAGCTCCTTATCAGGCATAAAGCCAAAAATATCTGCCTCTATTGTATCTTTTGATAAATGGATGTTCAAAAACTGGCTTGTAACAATCCGTACTTTCGTGTATTAATTAAAAATAAATCACGTGTAGGCTCCAGGCAAAAGTATGAAAATGAAATAGTCCGATCGGACTGAGTGGCTCATCACAAACCACGAACAATAACAAGAATCGAATTAAACCATGCATAAGCCATAGACTACCAATCGGAGTAGACAACGTATATTTAGAAGTTTTGTTTGTTTTTCGATAGATCTTAAAGGCATGTTACAGATGTAAAATTTTCTTAGTTGCCTTCTATCTGAAGTAGCTCATTGACTGTCTTTTATTGGCAGCAGTCTGTTTTACACACTTTTGAACTAGTTTGCAAGATTCCTCTCGATGATTTTCCTATACGTACGTAAATGGTAAAAGGGCTTCAACAGTTTTGGCTACGCGCTTTACTTTGTGCGAGGTTAGACCGATTTCATTTCCTCAAACTTTTCGTTTGCCTTGGGGATTCCACCCCAGGACTTGCTTCGCGATGTGTATAGGATCTCTTCTGAAAACTCGCCTATCATGCTCTCGTAATGATTAAGAAGAGGTCTGCTATCGTTTTTTCCATGTCTAAACTACTATGATTATGTAATAACTACAGCAATTGCAATTTTCTATACTTATATAGTTTTTTATACTTAGCTCTCAACTGTTTTTAATTTTAAACTAGCTGTGTAAACATGTTTTGATTTGTGCGTAGCTATAATGTTTAAACTATATTATAAAGTGTAACTTTGGTGTAAATTTTTTATGTGTATCTCATTAAAAAAATCATTCTATAAACATTAATGTACTAGAAAAACATTAACGTACTGTTTGTAGAAATGCCTTTCGTCATCTATTCAAATAACATCAATGAAATAACCTCAATTACGAACGTTGTAAATTAATGGGCTTGCAAAGACCAATGTTATCAATTAGTGCAACATCTGGCTGTAATATCCTTTTGATACGAACGATAATTAAAATCATCTTTCATTTTACATATGAGAAGTGACTGTTGATGTCAATATTTTGGACTTGCGTTTAAAATTATTGCTATATACAACGTGGAACAATCATACCCGTAATAAATTAAACCACGGGCTATACTCCCATGCTGGCCTGGGAGAAATAAAAAAATTTAGAATGTACCAACTGCTTCTCTTCCCACGCAGATCGTAAAAGCCGATCGAGGTAATGGGCAAAAATGCAAATCATGTTAACAGGCGATGCGGCTAGCAACCCATCACTGCATTGATTGCTTTTCCATCTTCTCGCCCACCATGACGCTAAAAGTGGCTTTTAGGTCTTGCGGCCCTGGGCTCTGCATAGAACGTCAAGACCAAAAATGCTCTGTCTGCCCCATTAGGGATAAAGACGTGATAGTATGTATGTATGTATGGGCTATACTAATCACTATAACACGTTTGGTAAAACAATAATAAATTAACCATTAGGTTCCACAAAATGTATTTCTGAAAATTTGTTTACAATTCTAAAATCTTATTTTTCTCTCTAAAACATATATTAAATTTTATTTTCCATCCAAGTATATCGAACGATCTATTCTTCTTCTAAGACAGACATGACGAGGGTAAAGAAAGACATACCTGTTTTGATAAACTGAAAACAAAACACAAGTTTAATCAATTATATTTGTGTAAATTTATTTATTGTTTATTATTCATCAACATAACATAAAACTAAGAATAAACAAAAAAAAAATAGATAACTTTATTTAAACAAACAAACGTACAAATATTAAAACTGTTAACTTCAAACAATCCATTGGAAACCTTCACGCTTTTGTAAAGTCTGTGCCTAAATTATAAATTATAAAGAATAATGAAACAAAAAACGAAAATACTACATAGAAGGGACATATCAAACTACAGGTTATACTAGTTTAGAGATTCCCGTACAAATTTCCCGGGTGGCTGCACACTTTAGTACAGAAATGCCGATTTCTTTAAAAACGTTAACTTCTATTTTAATGTATTATACTATAGTGATGTAGTATAGCCCGTGGTTCCATTTATAACGGGTATGTCACTTCCACGTTCTATAATAAATCTAAGAAAAACAATACTGAAGGCAAAAATAGGTCTCCTTTTTCGTAGAATAACCACAAAATACTGGAACTATCTAAATGAGCTATCCGTCAACGTACCCAAGTGAATGTCGGCAGGGACAAGGTAATAGTCCCGAATATGTAAATGGGCATCCTCTGACTTAGTGCCGTCTGGAAGATACGCACATTCACCTTGTGCCGCTTATCGAAAATGTACCATTTCTCCGTCACTGCCTTTTCCAATTTCTCGCACTGGAAAATACAAATTACACGTTTATTTTTTCTTCATCTAAGCACGTACTCAGGTGCCATAGCGCTGTGCGACTTCAGAGCTAGGGGTGCGCTTTTTTTTCATCTCCGAAGTAGCCGAAACAATACGGTTTTTTAATCAATTACTTTTATTATTCACAGCGCCCCGCGGTGTTACTCGCGCCTAAAGTAGCCTATATGTTAATTAGTGATGTGCCGTTCTTGAAAATTTCGAGAAATGTACGAAACGACCTGGAAATTTTCGAGAAATTTCTCGCAAAAAATTTCTTTAGGAAAATTTTCGACGAAAATTCTCGAAATATGTGGAAAATTTCCGGAAATTTTCAAGGAAAGAAATTTCTGATTTCGCGGCGGCAAATTACTAATGTTAATTCAGGGTATCAGCTTACTGCATACCAAATTTAAACAAAATTGGTCCAGTCGTTTGTGCATGAAGAAGTTACACACAAACACTCATAAACTTTCGCGTTTATAATATTGGTGTGATATTAATAAATAACATAATCCGAAACCGAAAAGAACAAGTTTTTTTTAATCTGCCCAAAATAAGTAAGTTATAAGCTTTTAAAATCTGATGGAAGAGGAAACAGTCAAGTAATATAAAAAAGATGCACGTAAGCTACATTTTGCATGCCTGAAAGTGTGAGGTTGAAACCGTAAGATTATCAAGTCATTTTGACTAATTTCATAAATATTGATTGAAAATACGCAAACTGTTCTGTCGAAAATCTATGGGAAGCCATCTAATCCATTCATATCAGAAATGACAAAACTAAATGACATGACAATTAATTAGGACGCTCCGCTGCGGTTGACATACGTGCTGCAATGTTCTGTTAGTGTTGCAACTGACAACTGAGTTAGTGGTTCAGCTGTGTTGGTGTGACATAATATTGTGTATTTAACTAGTGTTCTCCTATATGTGATAAGAGAAGATTTACAAAGCCGGAGCGGGATGCTAAAGTAAATATTATTTAATAAGAAAGTTTTTAAGTTGGTGTTTGAAATTTTACAAGCACGCTAAAGCGGGTATTTATACTGTTTGAAATGACAATTGTTATGTAAGTAGATTTTACAGTTTATTACCTAAGTACATTTTATCACTGATAGGTGAAGTTACTGTAGGATTATCAAGTCATTTTGACTAAACGTGTAAATAACAGCTATCAGATAATTTTTTTATAAATATCAATCGAAAATTCGCTAACTATTGTATTGAAAATCTGTGTGAAGCCATCTAATCCATTAATATCAGAAATGACGAAACTAAATGACATGACAATTAATAAGGACGCGCCGCTGCGGTTGACATACGTGCTGCAATGTTCTGTTAGTGTTGCAACTGACAACTGAGTTAGTGGTTCAGCTGTGTTGATATGACATAATATTGTGTATTAAACTAATGTTCTGCATATATAAGAGAAGGTTAACAAAGCCGGAGCGGGATGCTAGTAAGTATTATAAAAAAGAAAGTTTATGAGTTTATGTTTATTACTTAGCAATCACGCAAAACGGATACCTCCCTTAACAGTTTGAAATGAAAATTGGCATGTAAGTAGATTTTACAGTTTATTACATAAGTACATTTTATCCCTGATAGTGTGAAGTTACTGTAGGATTATCAAGTCATTTTGACTAAACGTGTAAATAACAGCTATCAGATAATTTTTTTATAAATATCAATCGAAAATTCGCTAACTATTGTATCGAAAATCTGTGGGAAGCCATCTAATCCATTAATATCAGAAATGACGAAACTAAATGACATGACAATTAATTAGGACGCTCCGCTGCGGTTGACATACGCGCTGCAATGTTCTGTTAGTGTTGCAACTGACAACTGAGTTAGTGGTTCCACTGTGTTGGTGTAACATAATATTGTGTATTAAACAAGGTCTGTTATTTATTGGTTCTACAAGTACAAGTGCCAATGTCAGTGTGTAAGATTTGCCGCGCTTTTGTTTAGTCAATTAATCGTTTTCCCATGAAAAATATATGTACCTTTAACCTATATTTTTATTTCTTACATACTTAAAACTTACCTATAATAAAAGGGAATAATTAACGTCAGCAGCGTTTAATTCAGTCTGCAAACACAAAGAAGACAAGAAACAAATATCCCCAAGCAGTTGGAAGACCACCATTCCTTACTACACCAGGTCCTACTGCCAGCAACCCTAAGAGTGAAGAAAGCTCCTCATGGAGAAGCGGCTACAACTACCGTATTTGAACACACACACAGCCTCATATGTTATTTTCACATTATTACTATCGCACCACGCATCTCTTTAGGTCGCAGCTGAAAATCAATGTATTGCTCCCGGGCAATATTACCACTGAACTGTGGCCTATTTGTATTGCTGTAGCACACACATTGAAAATTGTACAGGTAGATAAAAGTTTTTTCCTTTTTGTGACTGATTTGCGTTTTTTTATGTGTGTTATAGCAGCAAATAAATAAGTCTATCTGTCTATCTACCGTTCGTTATACTATTTACCTCATTTTCAATTTGTTGTCCCAGCAGACAGAACATTAACACCACGAGGATGAAGCAGAACTCGTGTACGTAATACTTTATTGTGTCGGGAGACAGTTTGTTCTGAAATCATATTTACCTGTTGCAACTAGAGGTATGTCAGGATCGTAGCAAGTGGACGTTCATAGACTTTGCCTACCCCTGTGGGAAACAGGCATGACATGTATGTATGTATCATCATAATCATCATCAGGTCTTTCTGTTTCCACCGCAGAAGCACGACCCTCTCTGTACTACCAGAGCCATAATTGGCCAGAGCAGCCAGAGGCTTGACTTTCACTTTCCTCGCTGGCCAGACGGGTTGGAGAAGTCTCATTATGTTTTTAAGCTTTGTTTAGCTTTTATTTCCTAAGTCGCCTTCTAAGTTATCCACGGGAGGACTTAGGCGAGGCGATAGGTGTTATGTCGTGGATATACTGTTGCTAGACTGTAAGAGCGCTGAAGGGTAGGCCCAGGGGAGCTTATAATAAATCCTAGTTATTAAAAAAAATTGGTAGGATGCAACACCGAAAGATGGGCCAGAGCTGCAATGGAGTGGTTGCTAAAGATGGTTATCGTCGCCCGGGTAGGCCAAGAAAACGCTGGCGAGACGATCTCGACGCAACAATGGGACAAAATAGGTTCACAAAAAAAACTTTAAAAAAGGAATTGTTTGTAAGGAATATGTTGAATGCAAGGCGCTTCCAATCGATCGTTTTGGAAAACCTTGGGAAGGCATATGTTCAAAAGTGAACTTCCAGTGACTGTTATAAAGATAAATATACTTCAATAAGTATACCTATACGTCCATCAGTTATAACGAGTATTTTAGTCATATTTCTACAGATCTGCATATCTAAGTCCTAATATTGGCTGGTTGTAATAAAAGCTCGTAATGAAATGTGTACTTACAGAAACAGCAATTTTGACTGAACACATACAAACCAACATTATGGCAACCAGTATGAGAGTCAGGTAGAAAGGGCGACAGATTACATTCAGCCGATTGCTGAATCTGTAAGAAAAATTTTTTATATGACGTTTATTCATTTATTCATTATAGTAAACGCGGGCTTCGCTCCCCATTGGAATTGTTTGATAAAAACTATCCTATGTCCTTCCCTAAGTCTCAAACTATATCCATATCAAATTTTATGTGAAAAGGTTCAGTGGTTGAAGTATGAAGAGGTAACAAACAAACAGAAAAACATACAAACAGACAAACAAACAAATATACAAACTGTTGCTAATCCTGAGTCTGGTTTGAAATTTTTAGGCCAACCTAATTACAATAAAAAGCAATAAAAATGAAAGGATATTTTTAAATAGTTTTCTGAGATATTATAAGAACATATACATTTTCTCGGCCTTAAAAAACTAGATAGGTCCCTGCCCTAGGATCTCATCTGATTTGAAGGCAAATATACACCCTAGAGAAGACCCTATTATGTAAAAATGTCGTCAAATCAGGCTTACCTTTTCACCTTTACATAATGTTTCACGCACTGCGTCAGTATATCCGTACAGTACTTCTGCCAGTACATAGTCTTCCCCTGAACCAGTTCTGTCACCAACTCGTCCAGATTTAGCAGAATGAATGTCAGGATTCTTAGCTGACGGATGTTCTGGCCTACTAGTAATATAATTGTTGACTGCAGGCCAGGGTAAGCTACAAATATAGTCAATAAATAAATAAAATAATAAAATAACAAGATAAACAAAAAAAACCCATGGTGTAATTTAATTCGCATATGTCATGTAGACTTAAATGTTTGTTTAATAGCTTCCATTTTTGCGTTTTAACTTATGAACCCTCACAACTATAGTCTCTAATGAGTTTTCACTTGAACTTGATTCGATATAATAAAGTATGTTTATAATTACTTATACCAAAAAAAATTGCAAACATTTCACTCAAAAAATTCAAAGTTTGAGTACTTTGATAGGGTTTTCGGCGTTAAAAAATAAAAGATAATGTATTTTTTGAACCGATGGCCGATGGGGCAAAAATGTTCGAGAATGACGACCACGTAGTGGCAAGCGATGCGTAGGAAACCCACCCACCCACAAAGTGATCTGACGGCCTGGCCATGGCCAAGATCCAGTGAGGAAGGCGCTGGATGCAAGCCGCTCTAGATCGGTCATTTTAGAAATCTTTGGGAGAGGCTTATATCCAGCAGTGGACGTTATGCGGCTAAAATGATGATGAAACATATAAATCTAATTCTAGCCCAACAAAACCCATTCCTGGCCCAATTTGCAAAAAGGATGACGAATACTTCAGTCCCCTAAATTCTTTAATATAAATTCTTGGGGAACCTAGCGCCATTTTCAATAATGAAGACTTTCCAACAATTTCATAAAGAAAGGGGCTCGCTGACTAAATAAAAATTTAATAAAGATTTTTGTAGAATTCGTCAAATTGAACGTTATTACAAGGACCGCTTCATGAACAAATTTGAAATCGCCTGATTAGAATAATATATGTCTGGATATTACGAAAATTTAATTTTCTATATTCTAATAAAAAAGGCATGTAAGCACCACAGACATAGAAAGGGAAGCAGACCAAACATGACGTACTTAGAAAGCGTGGAATTTTTTTCACACGTAGCTAATTTTTAATTGACAAATTAATATATTTAACACAGGTATTGCGGGTATGTGTATACGAAAGTACTCTTTCACATTCATAAGTATAGTATTTTACTTTTTTTCTAAGTATTACCAATTATGTTAAAGAAGAACAACAAAACTTATGTAGCCTAAGTGTAAATTTGTGTCACGCGGCATTCTTTATATTACACGATTATGTTTAGTCTGCTTCTCTTTATATGTCTGTAGTAAGCACTTAGCTTAATTTTTTTTGATTGTCTTGCTGTGACCGCGGGCTTTGCTCCCCTTGGGAATTTCGGGATAAACAATTATTTATTTAAAATAATTTAAAAGTGTTAATTCAGGTAATAAACTATCCACATGCCAAATTTTAAGCGGTTTTCTCGTGTAAGCGGAACAAACATTCATACAAGCTTTTGCATTGAAAATATTAACGTAACTACATAATAAAAGACAATTATTTGTCAATTACAATCTGATACAGTTTCTATACTGATCGAACAACTTTTTACCTTCACAAAACATTATTCTACAAACAGTATCTTATTATAAATTCAGAAGTCCACCAACTATTTAAAACTATTCAAATGGAAAACTAACAAATACCTGAGCTTTAGCACTAAAGAGTAGCTTTTTAAATGCAACTTTCAATTTATTGCTAAACTTCTGCGATATTTCTTTGTTTAAATTTAAATTTATTTACATTTCTAGCTTTTGTTTGTAAAGGACCTGGTGAATATTAATTTGCTTGAATAATTTAGTAAGATGCATTTAAGTACCTACTAAAAACTTTAAGTAACTAAATCCAAATTTTTCAGATTGGTCTGGGATGTTTATCTATACATGTACGTACTTGTTATAAAATATAGTATCATTTTACGTAGTAACTTATTAGTAATCTGTGGTATCATTGAGTTAGTATCCCATCCCCATCACACAAGCCTCGAACTTACTTTTGGGTTAGCTCAATCTGTGTGATTTTTTTGTAATACACCAAAATTCATATGAATATAATAAATAAACTCAAACCTAACTAAATGTAGAAAAAATAATTATTTTATACTAAAACTAACTGACTATAATAAATTTAAATACTGAAAATAACGTACATCATTAAATTAAAGCTAAACTTATTAAAATTTAAATAAAACCAAATAAAAACTTACAAATTATGTAGTCCCACTAAAATTTTACCCCTCGGCAACGTGGCCAAAAGACTGACAGCATTGCCACGTTGCATGGCAATACTGGTTCTGTGTGATTTGTCCGTATATGTTTATTTATTTATTTTAATGACGTGTTTGCAAAATTGCAAATAAAATGTCTTAGGGAAATCAAAAATTTTTACTGTTATTTCTGTTAATTTACGATGTTTCTTAGAAATTACTGTCTTACTGGTTTTATGGGGCATAACGGGTTATGTTATATCTATGTGTCACGTTAGTAATAAAAAAAATCTCTTCATAAAGGTATTGTATTTTCGCTTGACTTGACTTATCATTTTTTAATATGACACGGTACTTTATTATATTTAGTAAACGGGTTACTCACGTGTAAAGTAGCTGACTCGATACGTGAGTAACCCGTTTACTAAATACAATAATGATTGTATCTCACGTTAGTTTTAATCAAAAAATGACGCGGTACCTTTTTTATTGTACTGGAACCTTGTTTCCTGTGGGCGAAATACTTACCAATGCAGCAGAGGTAACCAGCGTATGCATGGAAAACAAACGATGCTATATACACATACAAGTTGTCAAGACTCCAGGGAAACCACATTTCGAAAGCTGTAAGAAAATAAGAATTTAAATTAATTGACCTCCTCCAGTATGTATCCAGTATGATGATGATGATATACATATCATCATCATCATCATCAGCTATGATAGACCCACTGCTGGCCATAAGCAAGCCTCCTTATGTCTGCATCATCTTGTTCTATCCCTTGCCATCGCAATCCATTCCTTCCAACAATTTAGCCGCTGGACGAATGCCCTATACCTATACATCCTATACCTATACATATATATATACACACACACTATCATGCCGGTTTCCCTCAAGGGTAGGCAGAAACAATGGACCTCCACTTGCTACGATCCTGACAGACCTCTCTCGCTTCATCTACACTCATCACTCTCTTCATGCATGCCCGCCAGTTACGGGTGATTACTTTCACTAAATATTTTATCATCAGGTCTTTTAGTCTCCACTGCAGGAGCACGACCCTCTCTATACTACTAGAGCCATACTTGGTCAGAGCAGCTAGAGGACTTGGCCTACACTCTCCACGCTGGTCAGACGGGTTGGAGATGTCTCATTGAGGTTTATAAGACGACATCCACGAGAAGACTTGGAGTGGCCCTATTCTACTCTGCCGGAAACCACACAGCAAGCAGAACTAAATATTTTAAATTAACTTAAATGTAATAAATATGCAGAAAATTTTATATTTTCGTATAATATAATAGCAAATTCCAACAATCCATTAAGAAAACCCTTTGGCAGTATTCTTCACTCCAATACAAAATATGAAGCAAAGAAAACTCTCCAAACTCATTAGCATCACAACGACGCGGCCCAAAGCGGCATTTTTGAAATGCGGAGTCGCGGAATGAATGGTTTTTCCGTGCAAAACATCGTTCATTTAGTGATTCCGCGTTTCAAAGTGGCACCACTGTAATCCTGACAAATGTAATAAAGAAAAATTTTACAAATGACTCACCAAGCAGCCGCAAAGTGTCGTCCCCACTAATAAACATCTCATAAAGGGGGGAGCAAAGGTACATCGTCGCTACAGAAAACACACTTGCCACATAAATTTTCAACAGCACCCTCGTGAATTTCAACAATTTATCTTGAGTCTCAACCACCATGTTCTTTAATTCCATTAACTTTTTTCCTTCCTCCAAGTTTAGAACATGTTTGATTAAAGGTACTTCTGTCACGCAGTCTTTGAAGGCCATTTCGTTTAGAAATTCACGGAACTTGTTGCGAAAAATCAGGCATACGCCTAGAGATATAGTCATGATGACTCCCGTAGTCCAAATACAGGCTCCTTCAATGAATATCAGGAGATCGGCGGAGCTAACAACTACAAAACCAGTTGTAAAAATGAAGCAGAAAAAGCCGATGATAAAATTGAATATTTGTAATAGGAGCCATACTGTTGAGTCCCAGTTTCTTTTAGCGAATATTGGGATACCGGCGAAAGAAAGGACGCGATGGAACACCTCGTAAGTCTCATCCATGTTGGAAATGAGAAATGTGATCCGGTTTCTTTCAAATCCCTACTTATATGCGTACAACCGGGATAAAAAGTGTTAGCAGATACCGTAAATTATTAATCGTGATATTTTAATTACAAATTTTTATAGGGTTCTGGAACAAAATACTGAATTTAAATGTTTATTTAATAATTAGACCTTTACAAGCACTTTTACACATCTATAAGTAGGTATAAATTACATTATGTGCAGTGTATATTAAAATATTTTCTTTTTGAGCCTAGTGGCAAAAATTGAAACCCGCAAAGTATCAAGTCTCGCCAAGTATTTTGTACATTAAAGACAATAAATAACAATCTTTTATCAAAAAAAAACATGTTTAAAAAGGCCAAATCTATACCTATAGAACCGGAAACTATGTGTAAAAAGAATACAATTTAAAAAATGTACTTATTGTGTAATTACTAGGTACATGAAAATGTTTTCGTAGATACTTTGTTAAAATTTTAAATCTATTCTCGCCAGCATTTCATTCTTGGTAAATGCTGCAAAAAAAGTCAAAGATCATTTATTTATCTTTGGATATTTGTATCACTTGATAATTGTAAATTTTTCTTTTGATTGAAAGTTGCAAGTCGGTTTTTATCGGTCATTTTGAAAACCATTTGTATTTCCTTGAACCATCAGTGTGATGCGGCTGAAATTATGGCAATACCTAATATATTTATTTTATATTCGTATATGTATAATATTATATTAATTGATAACTTTCTATACAATTTAAGGTTTAAAATGTTAGGTACCTACACATAAATTTAAGATCACGAACACTTTTTCTCCACGATTGCACCTGTCATTACAGGGTGTTAAAAATGACAAAATGATATATGGCGGGAAACCGGCATGTGTTCCAGCTTGAGTGACACCTCTTTGATATTTTGATTTGATGTGAGAGGACGACAGAAAATTGGACTCTTAAATTACCGTCAATTATATTCAAACGTTTTATTGAAGTACTTTTTAAACTATCTTATCGCCTGAAACTACATTTACTTATACGAATAGCTAACAAACATAATTATTACATTTCCAAGAAAGTTTTTTTGATGGAATTTAAGAATATCTTGAAATATGATTTATTTTGCCTTAAAAAATATAAAGATTCATATCAACTTAAAACATTTCAAGAAACATAAAACGAAATATAAATAATCGACCAAGTGCCAGTCGGACTCGCGCACGAAGGGTTCCGTACCCTTATCTATAAAAATCACGTTTGTTGTATGAAAGCCCCACTTAAATATTTGTTTTATTCTGTTTTTAGTATATTTTATTGTTATAGCGGCAATAGAAATATGTGCAAATTTTGTCACGGTTCATGAGATACAGCCTGGTGATAGACAAACGGATAGTCGGACAGTTGAATCTTAGTAATGGGGTTCCTTTTTTACCCTATGGGTATGGAAGGCTAAATAAGGCCGCACCCACATAGAAAGGTTCTAGATAGTTAATCACTAATCAGAATAATTCCAGTTTAGCTAACCTATATATAAACTTGTTGGTATGATTTATTGCACGCCGCATAAGCGAAACGTTAAGGTGGGTACTACTGTCACTACGTGATTTTTCAAACTTAAAATGTCTTTATGTATCATACATTGCACTTGTAAGATAATATATACACACACATATTAAGAAAAAAAACACTATTTTTAACACTCATGATATTTTTAATGTCATTTTTGTTACTAGTTAAAAAACAGTTAAAAAAAGTTCTGTCTTGGACGTCCGTGTGTCTGTATGTGCGGAGGCTTTTCTTGTTAACACGATAACGACCGAAATACTTTACTAATCGAGTCTTTTTTTTTCTCTTACGCTTGAGTATGCTCAGGAATAGAACCCTTTCATTTTTCAGGGTCTGATTCGATGTGGTTTAATTGTTATTAAATAAACAAAAAAATAAAATATCGACTGTTCTTCATAGTTTTAGAATATCTCTAAATATCTTTATTTTTCTATATAAGTACGTATTAAAAAAAAAATTATGGACCCTTTGAGGCGTGCTCTTTTGGATTTTCCAAACTTTTTAAAAAAATGTTAAATATCATTGAATTACAGTAAGTAGGTACCTATGAGTATATTAAATATTTTATAAAACCTTGAGATAAAAAAAAACTAATTACATTATAAATGAACATCCAATTTTCAATAGGAATAAATTTTAGTACAATAAATATTTTAAAAAATCTTACACATTTTTATTATAAAACAGAATAATGAGAAATAATTATGGCTGCAGGGCGGATTGTGAAGAAAACCCAATTAATTGCAAATGCTGTGATGTGGAAGCTTTTTATTTCTTAATAAACACAATACCCTTATTAAGTTGTAATTAACATCGTTAGGTGAGGATCTATTTAAGGTGCTTTTTTGTGGTAAGCCACATTTTTACTTTATTTAAAGATAAACTTAGATAAAAGACTGAGTACGAGTAGAATCAGATTTTTCTTACAACGATACAAGTGTTTTTTTATTGGTGATAATATTTCTCTTTATGTTAATTTTATTAATGAAGGATAGGTAATGAAATTAAGAAGTCTACCGTATTCAATACAATTCATTAATGGTAGTGCATAAAATATACATAGTAAAATTAAGATAAAAATTATTTAGTTTAATCATAGTAAAAAATATTTGAGTTATTTAAGATGTCTTTGTATCATATTATACCTAAATATGATAAAATCCAGATGAAAACTTAAAAACAATATTATTTTATCGACGTTATAAATTATAAGTAGGTACTATAAATTAATGGTTCTAACTGATAAATCATGTTTGTACTTGTGAAAATTTAATTTTTACATGTATTTATAAAAAATGCCAAAATTCACTAATAAGTTTTTCTTTTCTTTTCTTGATTATGGCGGTTAAACTTCGTTGAAGCTTATTTTGCCAGTGTCTAGTAATATCTCTTCTTTATTCCTAATCCTAAACCCTTAACTATACAATCAAAGGTTGGTATAGGTCCTTTGATTGCTTCACGGGAGCTTCTGGCGACAAACCTATACGAGTCCACTGGTTTTCATAGCCGATTGAGTGGACGACGGCGCCCAAAGACGCCCACCGCAGTCCGCAAATAAATATCACTACAACCGCTCTATGACTGTCCACTTTAAACATTTCACATATTGTCCATGAGAATGAGCATTTATAACACCAAACTACGCCAATTTCATATTATAAAGTCCACTAGAATCAATTTGCAAAACAATTTAAAGCTAACTCCAACTGGACCCCTTGACTTCCCGCCAAAAACTCCACTAATAAGTTTTTCGTTTTACATAAACAGCATACTTCGTTAATTTATGAAGTACCAATTTAAGAAGTTTTTAATACTTCCGTCAAATTAGTAACATACTTACAGATTTTTATGAATACCGCAGTTAAGAAAAGACAGCCTCTAAAATAAAGGTCAGTTGATATTCTCAAACATTATCAGTTATTTTTACTAATAAAAAATCTGCCTATTCGACAATCCCGTTTTTGGCTCGCTCCCAAACTGGGAAGACAGTGGAAAAAGAATTAGGCGAAGCTTTGCACAAATATTTTTATAGTGCAACATTTTCCTGGACCACTGTTGTGACTGTGTGTGTCTATATGTCCATGTAACAGCACACTTGGCAACCCGCTGTATACAGTGGAATAAAAATATTACCCTTAGGATTGTTGGTACTCACTCGTATTGGAGATTTATACAGAGTTGTTCCTGTAAATTATTTTAGTTACTTTGTTTGGATGAATATCACACGTTTTTTGAAGAGCTTGTGTTGTTTTGTATGAGTGATACTAGGCAATATGTGTTTTATATTCATGGCTAACCCTTACCCGGGACTTGGCTCGCCATCATCAATTTTTATATCATTTATAAGAAGGTATATCTATTCGGTATGAGCAGTTTATGTCCACTGATACACATAGACTTTCCCTAAGGCCCAACGACTGTTAGTTAGTCCGTGAAAATAGAACTAGTGCAATCATATGCAGTAACGCACACGACGCTCGCCGGACTTTTTGCGCGTCGTGTGCGGTACTTATTTTCACAGACTAAAAAGTGCGTCACGGATTAGTCTGTCGTCTGCGTTGGGCTTAAGCATTTTCATAATAATATAACCAATAAAGAGTACATTCAAAATATACCACACAGTGTCTATTTTATTGGCCAATACGAATTAAGTCAGCAGCAAGAAAGCAGTATAGTTTAAATCAACACAATACTGTTTATATATTTCGTTTTTTCGTTTTGTTTGTCGAATTTATTTTTACTCCATATTTTTTTCTTCAGGACTTCAATCAATACGGCCTTCGTAAATAATCTTAGACGCTTTTTTTTACTATTACGCCTGTGAATAGCGAAATAATACGATTCACTGCTATTGACAGCTATTTCGGTTGACTATTTACTTCAATCGTATCATCATCTCTATACAGCTACCGTTGTCTCCCATACAAGTTAATGTGGTGCTTAGAGACTCTGATTTACCGCCTAATATCTCAAATGTATTGACTGACCTATTCATCATCGTTGCACATCATTCATTTTCTTAGTGTATTTGTTAATTTATTACAACTATACTGGCTTGCTTTAGTTTGAGTTATGGCACTTTTCGCAGCCAATTTTTGTAATAGGTCGTTTATTAAATTAATTTGCTTATACTTTTATTAATAGTCGTGTACTTATTTAGTTTTGTTAAAATAAAAGGTTAAAATCAATCAAAAAAAATTAAAATGTAAGTAGAGGTAATGATTTATGAAAAAAAAACAAATTGATACATAGTTTTTTGGTTTATTAGTGTTATAGATAAGTGGAAGAAGATGGGAGAAACCCTTGCCCAACAATGGGACAAAAGAGGTTAATAAAAAAAAGTGTTATATATATATATATATATAGTAAAAGCCAATCGAGGGAATGGACGAGATTTGAATCATACAAACAGGCATTGCCTCCTTAATAAAAGGTGTTTAAGTACTTAGTAGTTGGTTACTAGCCAGCAACCAATCCTTACCTTTTACGCTAAGGGTGACCTTTGGGTCTTACAGCCCTACGCAATGTCTGTCCCGTCAGGTATAAAGACGTGATAATGTATCTGTATCTTTGTTAATGATATTGAATTTCAATCAAATGGATTGTCCATAATTACAATCCCAAAGAAACTAATGACCATTCTTTCTTTCGACTTCTTACAGTTATTGTATTACTCTTCCAAATTTTATTTACTAGAGCCTTATCTCGGTCAATCTCTCCCTCTTGAACTTTAAGAAATTATAACTTTTACCTCTAACCAAATATTTTCATCAACATATACCTACTTACGGTTACAAATCAAAGAAAAGTTAGTAGTAGGGTCCTACCAAGATATGAAAGAATAGCAGAGAGAAGAGAGGAATAGAGGTATCTCTACTTAACTTGAACGACAAGAGAAAGCTCTAAAAGTCGTTTTTCTTTTATAATAATAATAAATATATAGGGACAAATTACACTGATTGAGCTAGCCCCAAAGTAAGTTCGAGACTTGTGTTATGGGATACTAACTCAACGATACTATATTTTATAACAAATACATATAAACATAGATAAACATCCAAGACCCAGGACAATTTAAAAAAAGGCCATTTTCCAACTTGCCCTGACCGGGAATCGAACCCGGGACCTCTGGGTGGCGGACTTTTAGAGCTTTATATATACATGAGGATATACTGTCAGATATCCCGAATAGAACTCAAACAAGTACAAGATGAGTAAACATACCAACAAAACCGCATATAAAGTGCCTATCATAAAATATTATTCGTTGCTACACAATCCTTTATAACCAGTTTTATATGTTACATCGCAACTTCCAAAACATTTGAAGATCACACACAAAGCCTAGTGAGAAATCAACAAACAAATATAATATACAGACAAATATAATATACACATACAGATATTAAGTACATTGTATTTGTTAGAAACCTCTAGAAGTCAAATATATCATTGTCAGTTACAGTCGGAAATCTAGATGAAAATGATAGAAAAATATAATATTTTTTCTGTGCCTAGTACCTACGAATAATAAATTAAAAATATATAGTGTTTCTATGGAGGGTTCAGGGAGTGAAAAATCGATTAAATTTTTCTTCATTGCTCTTTTTCTTAGAGCTTTTCATTGAGAGAAGCTCAGTAAAACGAACCCAAGTACTCTAGATAAAACATGAGACTTTCTACTAGAAGCACGACAGTGCCTCGCCAAGTTGAGTAAAACCAAACAGCAAGAAGCACTACAGAACCAGGGATTTTCTTTATATTTTTATTTTATGTGCTGGATCATTGGATCATTAGTTATGCACTAGAGTGGAACGTATGAACTTTAAGATAAAATTCCAACTTTTACGTAGTCGTTGCGACAAACTGCATGAAATACGCTCATTATCTTAGAGCATTCCCGGTTGCATCCATAGCTGTGTCGAAGCCCGGAATTTTCTGACAAAGACAACCATGATTTTATTAGTATCTTATATATTCTCCAATATACGCAATGTTTACCCAAATATTCCGAAGGCCCAGTTGAAAAGAAATAGCATTTGGCTGCAGAAAACGTATGCATTTTTCGCAGCATTTTTTAAAGAAACATTCAATCGTTTTCATGAAGCATGTAAATAACTTGTGTGTACTTATTTTTTGCCCGACTGCGCCATAATAAGGGATATGTTTTTCGTGTCTAATTATGTATGTCTTTGGCATGCTCTGTAACCTAAACGGCTTAATGAATTTTAGTTTGAAGCGGGCATCATTAGGTTCATCTTATTTGTCAGATTGACACTGGGTAATATAAATAAAAATAAAATGGCGGATATTTAGAAGTGTTCATGCAGTAAGGTTTTTTTTAATGATTATATGAACATATAGTAAACAGTATATAACTTCCCTTATTTCTACTCCACTTTACAATAATCTTATAAATCCGTTTCAGAAATTCTCTTGAGAACTATCGAGTTGGAACAATGGTTTCTCGAACGGATACAATAACTTTATTAAGTCCAAGTCTGAGCTATATTTACCAAGTTACATGTACCAAACTATAAGCATTTGTGATCCGTTCTGATTTATTAAAAAAATAGGGCATTTATTTACTTATATAAAACTTTATTTGCTAATTGACCGAGCGAGCGAAGCGAGCGAAGCGTCTCAGTTTCAAGATTAGCCAAATATTCTTTTGTCCGTCTGTCTGTCTGTCTGTCTGTCTGTTCTCGCCTACAGGTCGCATTTCTTAACCGATTCTCATTAAATTTTGTAAGCAGATTCAGCAACTAAATAGAATTTTTTTGTAGAGCCAGTTTTTCGAAATTTTTCAAAATGGCGGAAATATTGGGGTTTAAAATTTTAAAAGTGTCATATATCCGCCATTTCCAAATATTTTCAAAAATGTCATTAGACTTTTTTGTTGACATAACAAAAACGCAATTTTTTTATTTGAACAACTTTTTTGTCTGAACAACTTTTTTATACGTTATACTTGAATGGGTTTAGGATGACTCGCGAAGTCTAGCTGACTGAGCCGTGACGGATATAAAATACAAATCTTGTTAAAAAATATACTGAAACTATTTAGGGGTGAATTCAGTCCGGGTTACTGAACAACTTTCTTAAAAATGCATATCTTACTACAGACACAGATCGTGTTATATCGGCGCCGGCAGCCAATTCGGCGATCAGCGCCGGCAGCGAAAGCACTTTTTTTGGAATAATATTCGCGAGGTCTAAGTTCGTGGCGAACTACTAGTAATAAATGGTTCAAAAGGAGGCTTAATGCTAATAGCATTCTCTACCAGTCAACCTTCGGAATAAATATTTCTATCATTGAATATGTGTGTGTGTATTGTTCTTACCTATTTATTTATTCAAAACTAGCTGGAGCCCGCGACATCGGTCGCGTAAAGTTGGTTGGTTGGTTTTACGCTATACATGCAGATGTACTCCCTCATTTAAAATAAATATTTTTCATAACTAAAAATCGTCTTCACCCACAAAATACACAACCCATTTTGATAAAATCTATGGGATCACTTTATAAGTAAGTATGCCGTTTCCAACAAAAAAAAATCCAAACCGGTACAGACGTCTTCGAATAATCAGTGAACAAACATTAAAAGGATTCCGACGAATTGATCACCTCCTTCTTTTTTAAAGTTTTTCAATTATTTGATCCTTAATACGGTAATAATCAATTTTGCTACCCGTCAGGCATTAGATGGACCTTATGGGTTAGGCTATTTGGCAGTTGCTCTCCCTTTTAGCCCATTCCATCGATTGCTTTTTTTGGATCTGCGCGAGAAGCTGGTGCATAGTAAGTCTTTGATTTCTTCCAGACCAGTAAGTAGAAAAAATAATTTTGCATCCTCAGATCTTTTTGTCTCCACTGCAAGAGCTCGACCCTCTCTGTACCACCAGAGCCATAATTGGCAAGAGCAGTCAGAGGACTTGGCCTAGACTCTCCTCGCTGGCCAGACGGGATAGAGAGGTCTCATAGAATTTGTTTATAAGCTTTGTTAAACTTACGTTTCCTAATAGTCGCCTTCTACTACATCCACGGGAGGACAAGGAGTGGCCCTATTCTACTCTGCAGGAAACTACAAGGCTTATTAATAAATAATTTTTAATTTCTTACAAATTCTATGACAGTACAGCTGTTCCATCCAGGTAGAGCGTCCAATATGGCGGAAGCCTGAAGTGCGATTGTCCGCAGATAGATCGGACTTGGACAATATTTGAACAGGCGGCAAACGAACGGAATTAAACGATTTTCTTAGAAATTCCCCTCGAGTTATTTTTTTCAACCATTGGAATTTAGGTTGTTTAATTTAGTAGACAGACAGATTAGACGTAGAGATTATATTTTACCTTTTCTAGACAAATGAGGATTTTAAAATGGAAGGTCGTATTAGACGATGTAAGATTCCCTCAAAATCTGTAAAATAATTGTCTTTTGCAAAAGACAATTATTGCGTTTTTAATATATGTGCTGCATTACAGCCCGGGTTATATTTATAGTTCTATGTCCGGGACCTGTGTGATACAGACTGTCGTATGTGAATTTACATCTTTTAAAATATTAAGTACGTACTTACTTCTGCCTTTTAATTTTAATTGAGTTATCATCATCCGAGCGTATTTTCAGATGCATCCTCAGCAGTAACGCTTCAGAGCCCCGGGTCCGCTACCCAACAAGTGATTATGAGAGGTTACTGGTTTTTACATAGAGCAACTGCCGTCTGATCTCCGCAACCCAAAGGGTGGATCAAAACCAATCCTTAGATAGGTTCGATGGCGTTTGGGACCCACATTTTATATGTGCCGAAACACGAAATCATCTTTCTTTTCGGATAATTTCAATCGTGCATTATCCTGGCCAGACTAAAAAAGCTTTTTACAAAGTATGCTGCGAAGACAAGAAGACCAGATGATGATGAAGATTTCTTATTCAACTTAGCGCCATTTAATCTTAAAAGGGGCATTTATTAATGCAAAATTACAGCTACTCGAACTTATTAAAAATTCCCTCCTTTAATATTAAATGATTATCGAGGGCGACTGTTATAACTAGACTAATACAATACAATACAATACAAATTAACTTTATTGCACCAATAAACTAATTTAATTGGACTTCAGAGAGACAAGTTACGGATAACTTTTTGAAGGACTACACTTTTGAATAAATTTTCAATAAACTTCCAAAAATGAGTTTGACAAGTTTGTGATTGGAGAAAATTCCCAAAGGACTTAAAATCGTGATTCGGAATGGCGTTTCGTCTTCAATAAATTATATTTGCATATTTTTATTGTTGGTATTTACAAGTCATTACGATTTGTGACGTCCATTAAATTGTTAGTGATGTTTTGGTACTTATTTTTCAGCGTTTTAAAAGGATACAAGAATTCTCGCAGTTAGTATAAGTTGATAACTTGTACTAACTACGAGAATTCTTGTTTAGAAGATTTCAAACAGTTAATCTAATCTAAATTACAGTGATCAGAACTCAACTGCTACCCAGCTAAAATAAATGCTTTGAACAAGATTTTAATTTGGATTAGTTTTTTTTATGTTACATTAAGCTCTTTACTTTGCACACAATATAGGTGAAAAAGCAGCTTACCAGTCAGGTCGTCTGACCACCTTGTGTGGTCTGGTCTCCATTCGAGAACCTGTTTGCCCCATCGGCAATCCGTTCGTCGCGCTATGTCTCCCGCCAACTGCCACTTCAACGGCTAATCCGCTGGGATAAGACAGTGTCTTTTGTTTTTCTGCGAATTTCCTCATTTCTGAGTGGATCACGTAGAGAAACACTGAGCATAGACCACAGTGCGTTCAGCGACCATAAGCCTTCTTATGAGATCCATAGTAAGGGACCACGTAGAGCCATAAACCAAGTCATAAGTAAATTAAATAGCTATAAAGTAGAAATAAAGTTCAAAAACCGAAACAAATAATAGTTGCGATCGTATCTGAAAAGGAAGGTATTATTTTATTACACAAAATTATGTAACAGTTCCATAAAAGTTAACCGCAGTATTTGCCAAAGTACCGCAAAACTGTACAGAGTTATTCTGACCAGTGATCCTTGACCTCTGACATTATATGAAACAGCCCCAAATGCTCTCAATTCCTAAAGGGAAATCAGGACTCTGGAGGTCACCTTAATTTTGATTTTCTATTCCCAAGGCGACACGTTTCTGTCTTAGAACAAAAGCTTGGATATGAGATGGTGCTTTGGGACTCTTAGTGCTTTGAAATAGAACATGTTATTGTCTAGCACGTGTTTTAACCTTAGAGTACTATTGGGTGTTGAGGAGCACAGGGAAATACATGGAGTCGTTGGTTTTTTATGGTTCTTATATTTAATTTGTATGCTTTATGTAAACTAAATATATCTAGGCTCAGTATCTAGGTACTTGTGATAATATTATCTAAATGAAATTTTCCGTCACGAATATTTTTATACTGATAAACCCTGATACTAGTACCTCGGTGGCCTGGCGGGTGTGTGCACATTACTAGCACTTTCGCAAGTAAAGCGACACCGGGCATGGTTCATACCTGGATGGGTGACTGAAAGTGGGGTAAAAAATCTACAGCTCGTCAGTGCTTCGAAAACCGGCTGTCATCATTTTAAAGCGGACGTCAAGCTATGTTAAACGCCTTAAGATAGCTTGAAAATTTTGACACTTACACGAAACACAACAAACAAAGTACAAGTCCGATTTTATTGCAGTTTTCATTATTGTTTAGTTATCTACCAAAGATTTTAAAAATGTGATCAATACACCTATAAATATATACCTCTGAACAACTCACCGGTGGAGGTTGGTGCCGAGTGAACTCTCCACGCATGACTTTGTTCCTCCACTGGCAGTTTTATCACGCATTTGCCAGTTACATTTTCTTTTGCAATCGAACTTCTGAAATATGAATTTCGATTGCAAAAGCAAATTGAATAAAGTGTGTGAACTCTCCACGCATGTCTTGTTCTTCTACTGGCAGTTTTATCACGCGTTTGGCAGTCGCACCGCACTTACATTTGGTGTGGTGCAACCAAGCTTCTGAAATATGAAAATTGAATCTTCTTTGCAATGTTTTACGCCCTTGGGTGAAGTTCGACATATTCCTCATAAGGTAAGGAAGAAAAACACACTTACATAACAAAAAATGCTTCTTTAATCAGTCGCGTTAGTTATACCTAGCCATCGCCTTATGAACATAATTATTTATCTTCCTGTTCACTAGGTGGCGCTATATGAAATAATGAAAACATAAAATATTTTATTACTATTAATTAAATAAAGTAGCACTCTAATTAATTAACTTTTTAAATACATAAATATGACTTAAATGAAATGCATTAAATATTTTAAAGCATATTCAACACATTCTTTGTCACTTTTTAGCTATTCGGGTGTGCTGCCATCTCTGCGTGCCTACCCGCAACTACCAATTTGGCCTACTTGCGAGTACGGGCTCTCTACTCCAATAGTTTCTATGACATTGGGTATCTGTTACATTAGCAATTATACCTATACTATCTTTGGTTATAGCTATTATATAATTAATTTTAGAAGTGCGGGTTTTTTGTAAAATTTAAATTTTAACCCCCAATACAAGATACAGACATGGTTTCATATGTATTATTATGTACAGAAACGCAACATACGCTGGTGTACAGTGTATGTACTGAATTCACTTGGTTGCAAGCCAAATTAAAATCCATTTGGCGAGTCGATGATGATTTGAATTCAATCCAGGGGCGTATTTGTATATACCCCAGGTTCTTGTTTGCCGCCCTATTTCTGTCAAATAAATAGATCTTTTATTTAAATACTATATTTTCTTTTCATACATACATACGATCGTTGAGTTAGTATCCCATAACATAAGTCTCGAACTTACTTTGGGGCTACCTTAATCTGTGTGATTTGTCCTGTGGATGTGTCCGTATATATTTATATTTATTTAAGTATACCAAGTAGTCGCTCAAAGCCACCTCAAACGGTAGACCTCGGAGGAGATGGCGTAATCACGATTGAAGAAGGGAGTATGTCTTTGCCAGGTATTAAATGTAAACAAATACCATAAGGACTCTAATAGCTGGCGATCGTTCCACAACAGTTCGTGACAGCAATCACATTCTGTAACCTCCCACGACTGTTGCCAACCATGGCATACTGTCGCTCGTCTGCCAAAGCCCTTAAAGTGGTTATCAATAAAAAACGACGCCGTCCGACCGAATCCGAATCCTTTTATTGTATGATTTTAATTTACGAGAATCTGAATCATCATTTCATATTTATGTATTTTTATCAGTTTTAAATGTCTGTTATTTCTTCTTATTTTCTATCCTTGTTTGTATTTATCCTGAGGAGCTCGGTGGCCCGGCGCGGCGGGAGTGCGTATTACTAGCGCATTTGCAAGTAAAGCGACACCGTGCTTGGTCCACCCTTGGATAGGTGACCATAAGTGGTATAAACATTTCTCGAGCTCCTCCATGCTTCGGAAGGCACGTACGAGCCATTGGTCCCGGCTGTCATCATTGTATGCCTACAATAGAAAAGTCGTCAATAAATGACATACGAGTACTTCGATACAATCTTGGTATGTATCAAGATTGTACCAAAGTAGGTAAACTTAACAAAACACAACAGTGCCAGAAGCTATGTCAGAGGCCTTAAGGCAGCCAGAAAAATCACACACAAAAGAAAGAAAGATTGTCCTTCAAATATTTTGTTATCTATCTTTTTTTATACGTCACGAAGACCAAAGCTCTAATCGTGGCCTTTGGATTTAACGGCCAGCTCTGTCTTCCCATTGGGATAAAATCATGATTTTGTAACCTACATCTCTATTTAAAGATGCCGCCCTGCAAGTAATGCTGCTCCGGGCCTTACCCTCTTGGCCTTAGATAAATACGCCTCTTTAATCGGGATAGTGTTCAGTGGGAGTGGTCAGCTCGTATAATGTGCTATTCTTGATTTCGACGACTTTGTTTGTCGAGGGTTGGAAAGAATAAAGGTTGGATCAGCTGGGACGTAATAGATTGTACGTCCATTTAGAAAGAGGTCAGTCTGCAAGTTTGCAAATGGGTGTTTTTGAGAACTGAATTGTTAAAATACTTGTACGTAATACAAACGCTAGCTAAAAAAATTGATTTAGTTACGTCTACATGCAACCAAGATTTAGGCCCAACGCAGACCACAGACTAATCCGTGCCGCATTAATAGTCTGTGAAAATAGAACTCATGTAATCTTATGCAATAACGCACACAACGCGCAAAAAGCCCGGCGCGCGTCGTGTGCGTTACTGCATAAGATTACATGGGTTCTATTTTCACCCTTACATCTATGACGACAGGATAGTCTGTCGTCTGCGTTGGGCCATATAGGTATTATTGAAATCAAGACTTTATTAGATCTGTTAGTGTAATTGACCGAGCGAGCGAAGCGAGCAAGGTCTCTAAATCGAGTTGGGGCGAAAACACATTGTATGTATGTATGTATGTATGTATGTATGTAAAAATAAGCGGAACATTAATTACGTATAAACAATTGAAGATTTCTGACCGAGCGAGCGAAGCGAGTGAGGTCTCTAAATCGAGTTGGGGGCGAAAACACATTGTATGTATGTATGTATGTATGTATGTATGTATGTATGTATGTATGTATGTATGTATGTATGTATGTTTGTACCGCGATAGCAGCCGAACCGATGGTTTGATTTTGATGAAACTTGGTAGGCATGTAGGAAACATCAATAGAATTTTCAAGTTCGTTGGGCATCAAAATCGGTTCAGTCGTTTTTGAAATATTAATAAAAATGTCCGCGATTATGTATCAAACGAAACCATAGCGTTCTAACTTTGGATACCGCCATCTAGGGGTTATTTAGGAAACTGAATTGCGAAATATAATCGCGAGGTCTAAGTTCGCGGCGAACTACTAGTTAATGTAATAATCATACATTTAAAATATGATAAATAATATAAAAAATGAAGATGAAGCGAAAGAGGTCTGTCCATAGCCTCTGCCTTGTGGGAAATAGGCGTGATATTATGTTGTTGTTGTTGTTGTTGTTGTTGTTGTATATATTTTTATTGTACATAAACATTACAAACGTAGGAACCATAACAAACCATAAAAATTGTAGGTACAAAGGCGGTACATATAATAAAGGTACATATGTATGTATGTACTTCGTATTTCATGTATATAACAAATATGTAAAGTTACATAATATAACGTAATTTTTTTATGAGGCTACCCCAACAACATATTGCCAGTATCAGTTTGCCCTTATGTGAGAAGTGGCTATTCTACAAGGAGGTTCATTCTCGGACTCACCAGATATATTGTATGTCGGACACTCCCCCCTCTTCAGTAACTAACGTAGAGTCAGTTTACGCAGATACTTATTGTCCATTTTGTTATTTTTCTTATTCAACCTTTTTAAGGTTCCGTAGTAAACAAGGAACCCTTATAGTTTTGCCATGTCTGTCTGTCTGTCCGGTAACGAGGAACCTTTATAGTTTTGCCATGTCTGTCTGTCTGTCCGTCCGTGGTTTTACGCAGCGGCTATAAGTTCTAGAAAGCTGTAATTTGGTATGGGTATGTATGTTAATCATGGCAAAAAAAATGTTTTTTTGAAAGAAAATGATTTTTAGAGTGACTCTCATACAAGTAAAGTGGGAGTCAATTTTCTTTTTCTCGTCAACCCATCGTGTGGGAGGTATTGTTAAATAGATCTCTTAAAAATATGGTGAGCTTGTGATTATCATTTTCGATTTAAGGTCAGCTCTTTCTGAAATATTTGGTTTTATTGTGCAATTTTTTGTTAGAGTCAAGTGCTTTCCCCCTCTTTTTTCTGCTAAACGGTTATATATGGACACGTGAAAAAATCACAGCTGTAGTATATATAACGAAGTTAAAAGGAAAACTATCAGAGCTAAGTTAAGTCGCCTGTAACATTTTAAAAAGAGTTTACTAATTAAAATGTTATTAGGCGACCAACTAATAAAATGTACTCGGAATAGGAAATTTCATACAAATTAAATGGAAAATTAGTGTGAACATCCGCAACTAAAGAACCCTAACTGCGGGTGGCCTGAGAGTCCCGAAACGCACTTGGTCAATTATTGTCTTTTCTACAGGTATTTTTACAATTTCATTCTAAGCTAATAAATATTATTTTTCTTCTGCTATATTTTGGCTGTAATATAAACCAGAAAAGAAAACAACTGCAACAAATTATTATTATATATTTAACTGACTAATAAATCTCTGTACATTCACATTACTCTGTGCACAGTAACAGCTCAAAGACATAACGGGCACTGTATCGTTGCATTCAAGACTGCAGGCGATTCAGCAACACTACAATACCTTTGCGCCTTTACAGCACTAGAAATAAGGGTCAGTTTCGTACATAAACTACTAGTTTTGGGGGTATATTTTGGAGGATATTTATATTCACTAACTCAGGAATCTTGCATGAATGCGAAATGTGTATCTGACAGTTACTGAGGCGCGTCTGTTTTGGATTGTCTTCCGTGGCATTAAGGTTTGATAGTTCTACTGTGTCTTGCATATAAAATGAAGGATCATAATTTTTCAAAACTAAATACCGACTTCGCCGTCAAACGATACAACCGATATTGAAAAAAAATTCTAGGGCACTTCGCCCGATTTTGATAAAATTTCTATGGGACTACTTCTCAAACACCTATACCCTATTAAACAATTTAGAATTTTCCGAATCGGTCGGCACCTTAGAATAATTGGTGAACATACATAAAAAAAAAGATCGTGTCGAATTGATAACTTTCTTCTTTTTAAAAGTCGATTAAAAAGGGCTCTTAAAGCCGATCTCCAAGCCTTTGTACCTACTATATTTAAAAGGTACTTTTGATTATTGTAATACTAAGTTGGTGCAATAAAGAAATTTTATCTTATCTTACCTTCGGCAGTGGGCGACTGTCACGGGCTGTCACGAACTGTCATGGACTGTGGCGCGAAGGTCGCCGACGGTCGCGCGACTTGTTATGACATTTCAAAGTTATAGCGAAATAAAGTAACTGAAGTACATCCATTAAACCTGAACTTGTTGGATGCAAGCCGCTCTAGATCGGTCATTTTGGAAATCTTTGGGAGAGGCCTTTGTCCAGCAGTGGACGTTATGCGGCTGAAATGATGATGATGATGACGATGATGATAAACCTGAACCGGTGCGTTCCATCCTAAGCGCGAAAAATCTCGAGAAATTTATATGCCACTTGTCACCTCGCCTCGTCACCCATCCAAACCACGGCCGATGTCGCTTCACTTACAAAAGCGCGAATAATACTTACTGCGACTAACACCGAGCTTTGTTTAACTGGATACTGAATAACAATCGTTAAAGTGTTGTAACTCCCAAATTGAGCGCAATAAGAAGCCGTACTTTGGAATGCTAATTAAGAACCCCGCCAATTAGCTGTTATTAAGTGGATACACACGATCTTTCCGGTTGTCTCCTAATAAAATTTGTAGATTAATGAGGTTTCCTTCAAAAATAAATTCACTTCGAATCATACTTAGGAGTGGGGACTCTTAAGTAGGAAAGTGTTGTTTGGTCTAGGGTAACGCCTTATCCTACAAACGTAGTCTAAGTTTTTTTTACTTCAAAACGACATGCCCGATTTCAACAAAATTTTGTGTTTTCAAAGATATTGCACATATCTAGGCATATAACTGGTTTTCACAGTCAGAATATGAACTTGAAATAGAATATTATAGTGTGTTATATCATTTTTGACCATCAGTATAGGAAACTTCTGCATCCTCATATTTTCTATTTCCAGTTTATAGTTCACCAACGAAAACCAATTATAACTCTAGATAATTGCAATTTCTTTAAAATTACAAATGTTTACCGAAATCTGACATGTGGTTTAAAAATAAAACGTAGACTACGTTTGTATGGAAAAGTCTAGGGTAAAGGGATTCTTTTCGCTAACATAATACAATAAAACAAAACAATAAAAACCTGACACCAATATTGGGCAATTTACAAATGAAAAACAAACAAACATGAGGCTTAAGGAACGCATCAATTTATCTTAAAGCGTCCTTAACACCAGTATGTCGTTATATCGCGTGGTCACAAATTGCGTAGCATTACTGAATCTAATCAATCCCGCTCCGCCTTAATGAAAACAGCGCTAAGCGACGCGCCTAATTTGCACATGATATGTCATGAGTAGCTCGATATCGCAGTAGGAGTATGCACTACAGTGCTTACGCTTGTTAAGCAACCCAGACAAGTGGCATAAAGTTTGTAATGTAAGATATTTTTCAATGGGCCTTTAAAGACACGTTAAGCCATTGATACTGGTTGTTAGTAATTATATAATCTTGGCCGGCTATCATTATTATACGCCATTCGTGTCATGATGTCAAGTGACTTAGCAGACATGAAAGCGTAAAAAATTATCCCCGTTAATATGGGAATTACAAACATGAAAACAAACAAATGAAGGCTTTACACACCAATCTACCTTAAGTCTTGATGACTTTACTAATCGATTTAAAGGGTCTCCTTACCAGCAGTATGTCGTTACATAGTGCGGTCACAAATTGCGTACATTACTGAATCTAATCAATCCCGTTCCGCCTTAAGGCCATACCCAAATTTTCCGGGGTCCAGTGGCGCCGCCATTTGAAATAAATCATTTAAAAGGAAACGGAAATATCATTCAAAATTGTGTCTTGGTCAAGCCCTAGATAACCCTTAAAAATATTTTATGAACTACTGTTTATAATTTAAAGTGCGAACGTGAAGCTTTTCTACGCACATTAGCTAAAAGTGGCCGTTTTTCGCAAATGTGCGTAGAAAAGCTTCACGTTCTCACTTAAAACTACAAAAAGTAGTTTAAAAAATACTTTGAATAGGTATCTAGAACTTGACCAAGACACAATTTTAAATGATATCTCCGTTTCCTTTTAAATGATTTATTTTAAATGGCGGCGCCACTGGACCCCGGAAAATTTGGGTATGGCCTTAATGAAAACAGCGCTAAGCGACGCGCCTAATTTGCACACGATATGTCTTGAGCAGCTCGATGGCGCAGTGGAAGCGTGCATTACAGCGCTTACGCTAGTTAAGCAACCCAGGGCGTAATCAAAAGTTAGATCGGAGACAAGTGGCATAAAGTTTATTTAAAGGCACGTTAAGCCATCGATATTAGCTGTTAGGTATTATATAATCTTGCCTGGCTATCATCATTATTCACCATTCGTGATGGCAGATAGAAGCGGAAAAATCTGTTCATTTGTTGGTTTTCGTGTTTGTAAATTTCCATTAATAAGGAATTTTACAAACACAAAAAACAAACAAATGAACGACACACACCAATTTACCTTAAGTCTTGGGTACTATTCTAATCGATTTAAGGGGTGTCCTTACCACCGGTATGTCGTTACATCACGTGGTCACAAATTGCGTGGCATTACTTAATCTAATCAATTTCCGCTCCGCCTTAATAAAACAACGCTAAGCGACGCGCCTAATTTGCACTCGATATTTCTGCAAGACTGTTCAATGTTCATTTGAGCTTCTTCTGTTATTTAAAGAAAAAAAATAATTAAAAATCAACAAGGTGATTGGAAATTGAAACTCGTTGACCTTATCCTGCCACAAAAATTTTTCTTATGATCTTCAAATGTTCTTCAATATTAGATGTTTTTCTGGTAGATAGTTTTACTTTTTATGTAGTTTATCCCCTGTTTATCCCCAATTGCCATTAACATTACAGACCTCTGAATAAAACCTGAAGAACTAAATAAGTAATCAGTCATAGGCTGGTTTCACAGCTATGCGGGAGACCCGTACGGTTTGGCCCTAATATGCCCGACCCGTACAAGAAGCGCTCGCAATGCTATGAATTGAGCAGGTGGCGTTGTACGGGTTCTACCCGAAGAGTGTTAAAAACGAAATGAACCGCATCCTTTGCTGTAAAACGATGTTCTAGCACATCACGTGTCTTCGCTCCGGAAGACCATACGGGTGTCCCGTATGGATCTCCCGCATAACTGTGAAACCAGCCTTATTATGCCCGTTGTGATTTAGCACACCAAGGGGAATCTCTTTATTAAGTCGTAAAGAACCCAAGAATTGTGACAAAATGTTGAATTTTAGGGGAGGTAGGGTAATAACGACATTTAAGACGGCTGCGTGGGTATCTCTTTCTGGAAAATAATTATTTGCTATTTAGTGATGACTGTGCATGCTCATGCATCACTGAAGGACGATTTCGAAAAAATAAGAACATGTCAACAAATGTCAATGTCATGACTTTTTACGGCTTTCCAATAAAAAATATTACGAATGCAAAATCATTGATACCTAATTTATAAAAACAAAAAGTGTACATAATATCTTGTTGGTGATAAAAGCTCAAATAAGTAAAACTTAAACTCGTATGTTATATGTATAGTATACATACAAACCAAATAATATGTATTTAGAACACTACCTACCATTTGGGCAAACCTCTCCACATTCCGCTACAACATCCCTAAAGGGTCCATATTGGTTCTCATAAAATTCTAAATCATATTCTTTATCTTACTACCGATTTGTGTTCATAATCATCACCCTTCATAATTTTATTCTTCATTCATATTTATTACTATCATCGGAGCTCATCACATTTAGTGATCATAATTTTTTTATTAATACTGTTGCTACCAAGAACAAGTTTAAATTCATAATTTTTTTCTTTATAACTTTCATTTATCATATTGTTTTTATTAATAATGTTCTTACTAATAACATACTACAACTCATAACGTCGTTGTTTAGAATAGTTTACTTTATAAAGGACAAGTATCATAATTTTTGTATTAATAAAAGCAATACTAAAAAATATTTTTAAAGTAGATTTGTCTTTGTAACGCATAGAAATGAATGACTTCGACCAAAAATAAGATGGGTTTTATAAGTTTGACGTATATGTCAGTGTGTTTGTCTATTTTTCAAACAAAAATTAGTTTCTGGCGCTTCGCTTGCCGCTACCGCGGCACGCTCGCTTCGCTCGCTCGGCTCGCGCGCTGTTGGGGTCACAGTTCTAACCTAACCTAACCTACTTTTCTGGCAGCAATTGGTTTAATTAAACGATTTAACTCTAGTTTTATAAGTTTGTCTTATCTGTCGGTGTGTCTGTTTACTTTTCTATCAAAAAATAGTTTCTAGCGCTTCGCCGGCCGTTACCGCAGCACGCTCGCTTCACTCGCTCGGCTCGCGCGCTGTTGAAATGAAATGAAATAAATTTATTTGCAAGCAAACACGGTAAGAAATACGATTTTACAGGTCATACCTAATTCTCTTGTACAGACGTGTTGCACCAATAATCAGCATGCAAATTTTTTAGATATTCATGCTTCTAATTTACAAAAATATTATAATAATAGTCACTATTGAATAATATCATGTATGTCAAATGATTTACAATAAAGGATAAATTTAGTTACTAATAATAATTAAATATGTCTAATGATTTCAATATGGGGCGCCGCATGTCAAAATTTAAAGTCAAGGAATTCATTAATGGTATAGAAGCATTCATTAACCAACAATGTACTGAGTTGTTTTTTGAATTTTGAATATGGCAAGGACGTCAGACTTTGTGGTAAACAGTTGTAGAGCTTTATTGCCATGTTGTAGCTGTTCTTACGTAACGATGCGGTAGAGCGTGTCGAAACATCCAAGCGATCCGGGTACCTTGCGCCAGATCGATATGGCAATTTTTTAAATAAATTATTATTTTTCTTTGTGAACAAACATATTTCTAATATATACATAGACGTTAGAGTCACTAATTTTAATTATTCAAATAAGGGTCTACAACTATCTGTTGACCCAGCGCCACATAAGGCCCTCACACATTTCTTTTGTATAAGAAAAACTTCATCAATTAACACAGAGTTCCCCCAAATGACTATTCCATATCGTAAAGCCGAACACACATAGCCGTGGTAAGCAATTAAAGCTGTTTCTAAGTCACATGTATTTTTTAATCGATATAGAGCGTATACGAAGCGGTTAATTTTTTGACAGACTACTGCTATATGTTCCTTCCATGACAAGAGGGAGTCGATCATAATACCTAAAAACTTAGTCGAAGTTTAGACTATGGACAAATTCAGAGGTCGGCCGTTTTTATTTATATATTGTATGTATTTGGTTTTATTTAAGTTAACACATAGATTATTACATTTCAACCAATGAACTATTCTACTAATTGTATCACTAATTTCTTGCTCATAGTTACAGTTGGGCTTTCTATAAATAACAATAGATAAATCGTCAGCAAATAATGTACATGGATAAGGCGTGATTGTTGGTAATTCATTAATATAAAAGAGAAACAGAAGGGGCCCTAGCACACTCCCTTGAGGTACTCGGTACATTATGGGCCAAAGTTGATGACCGAAATGTCGTGTATTCCAATTCCTCATTGAAATTATTTATTTCTACACATTGTGTTCTCACTCCTAGGTAATCCGCGATCAAATCAAGCGCTCTTCCACGAATTCCGTAACTTTCCAGTTTCGCCAGAAATATCTTTAATAAACGAAAAGCAAGCAGATGTCGTAGACTTTCCTTTCTGAAAACCATGTAGTTCAGGTCTAATAATATTAAATTTCTCTAAGAATGATATTAATCTGATATATATTACTTTTTCCCAAATTTTTGATAGGTTAGGTATTTAAGTGATAGGCCGGTAATTATTAACATCATGTTCATCACCTTTTGAGGTTGGCCTGTGACCCCAAATGTTGGGGTCACAGTTCTAACCTAACCTAACCTACTTTTTTGGCAGCAATTCGTTTTATTAAACAATAAAAGTAAATCCATTACTTTAAACCCTCGACCAAAAATGATAGGGGTTTAATAAGTTTGACTTATCTGTCAGTGTGTCTATCTACTTTTCTATCAACAAAGTTTTATAACTTTGACTTACCTGTCAGTGCGTCTGTCTACTTTCATTTAATTAATAATTGTTACCTATTCCATTTCATTTACACTTATGATTATTTTAATTTAGATAACTGTATAAAAGTGAATATATTAGTATCTTCTTATCGTGTGTGTTAGTGACTAACACTAGTGTCAGAGTTTTTAAACCGCCTTAAAGGCCTCTGACATGGTTTTAGGTAACGACCAATGTCAAGGACAGTGACCGGGACCGACGGCTTAACGTGCCCTCCGAAGCACGGATCATCTTACTTATCAGACAATCAGGTGATCAGCCTGCAATGTCCTAACCAAACTAGGACAACTACACAAAGTCGTTGCCCCCGCTGGGAATCGAACCCGCGACCTCCGGGTAAGAGCCGAACGCTCTAACCACTACACCACGGAGGCAGTTCAATATATTAGTATAAAACAAATGTTTGATTATAGATACTATCATTTTCAATAATATGAATAAAATACTGAAAAGAAGAGATCCCTGACAGGGATAAATCCGCCTTTGTACTGTTGTGTTTCATCTATGTTTAACTTGTTTCAATTTATGTACAATAAAGAATTTACAATACAATACAATATTTATGATTAAGAAATTTATAAAAAAAATATTAGAAAAAACAAATGTATGAATATAATAGTTATTAATTCGAATGATTAGGAGTTTAGATAATTAGTATAAACAAATATATAAAAAAAATATATTATTAAACACGAAGTGTATGATTAGTGATATTATGAATTCCGATGATTATAGTTAAAAATCATTAGTATTTCAATTTTTTATGAAGAATGATCATTATGATTTAAAATGGTATGAGAAACATTTTCGGACTTCCGATGATATGAGTTAAAAAGTTATGTAAGACAATGCGCACCCATCCCTAAGAGACGATGAAGTGACTTTTGAAAAAGAGGCGGCTACAATGACTGGAGAATCGGGTAGTTTTTTACCTAGAATAAGACCACAAGGTTATTCATAAAATAACCTAAAGGTATTTGTTTCTACAAATTGTTGGAAGTCAATTTTTTTATTATCACCTTAATTGCTTTTATACAATTATTTCAAATGAGCCACTTCTGCTACCATTTCGCCTAAAGAAACATTTAGTAAATTTTTACCAGGCCTGTTAACTTAGATACCTTTTAGTACATTACAAAATACTCTTCAGAATGAAGGAAAAATGTTATTTCGCATGCGAATAAAACGAACCTTTGATTAAAAGTTCAAAACTATGGACACGAAAAACCGAACACAGTCGTTTGTGAAAAACGTAAAAAGAGCTGCGGGCTTTAATAAAAATGTTGCAGTAAGATGTTGATTTGCACTTTTAAAAAGTAGCCCCGATTATTAAGGTACTGTACGGAATATTGTATGCGTGGAATAAAATGAAAATTGTTGTAGAGGTTATCGATTATTACTACTGGAAAAAACAAATGTTTGTTTTTAGTGTGTGTAAGTGGCTAAACACTGTTCTTCAGGCTGACTATAGGAACCTGACATAGCTTGACCTCATCATTATCATATCAGCCACAGAAAGTCCACTGCTGGACATATATCCTCCCCCATGTATATCCAAATTGTATAGCTTGACGTCCGCATTTTCTCCAAGGACGTCAACTCACAATAAAGTTAATGTTTAAAGTTAATGTGGACAGAGAAAGATTACATTGTTTGTTAACTTTAAGAATGTCAAAATTTTAAAATAATGTCTAATTGTAGAATATAGATTCAGTGTGTACAAAATGTACTAAATTATGACATTTGCGAGTACCTATATTACAATCCTATAAGAGAGACCCGCGCCAAGCTCAAGCCTGACGGTAGTCATCGGTCCTATAATAAGCCTTCTTACAAAGTACTTTCTTTGCGTAAGTTTTGAATTTTTATTTCTTTACAAAAATCCTAAACAATAACTATTTGATTCTAAACACAAAATAAGTGTTTGCGATTCATTTATACGTAGATATAACATAAGAGCCTCAACTAACTCCAATAGACACAAACAGCCAGCCACTCCGGAAACCGCCATAACTCACAAAGTGTCAGCAACATGGGCATATTTAAAATCGCCGCTGAGTAAGGGATTACTGAATAAATAAGTCGGGTTAAGCCGTCCAAGTTATGTTCGTGAGTGTGCATGTTTTAACGTAAATGAACGATCCGGTATGGACATCGTTCTATGTATTTTTTGCTCATTTGACGTTATTTTGACCATTCATCATCTTATGTTTAAGTGCTTTCATCATCATCATTATCAGGTTTTTTTGTCTACACTCCACATAGGTATTTGGCCAGAGCAGTCAGTGTATTTGGCCTACACCCTGACCAGACGGATTAGAGAGGCCTCATTGATGTTTTGAAGATTTGTTTAATTCCTAAGTTGCCTTCGACGAAATCCACGGGAAGACTTGTAGTGGTCCTATTCTAGTCAAAGTTACTTTCTAGTTAGTAACTTTACTTCTCAATTTTCTTTCACGTGTCGCAGTCCAGAACTATTTTTTACGAGCTTTTATTAAGTTTCACCTGTCCTGTTGTATGTCTGCTATCAAATCTTGCAAGTAACATTTGACCCACTTCCCGGTGTCCCATTGAAATTTTGCTCGCATGCGTATATCACGTGACAATGCAATATTATGATGACATCAAGCTGATCTGATGACGGCTGAGTAGAAGGTGCCCATAGGAACTCTGTAATAAAACGACGCAAAACTCTATAATAAAACGTCATAACCCCATCGAGTTGGTGTTCATTGTGACGGCAAGAGAAATAAAAATGGGGTAGCAAGCTTTTATTTTAAACAATGGGGTTTATGTATCTATAAAATGATATATTTGTTATGAGAAAAAAACGACGGGTTGCACTCTGGGAGTGCCGGCAGAAGTGAAAACACAGCAGTATGGCCACTACACAGACGGTCGAGCCATCAGCTGTCACCATCCATGGATGCGCGTAGCACGCTGTAACATAAACACACACGAACATTCGCGCAAGCGCCCTGCGCCGCCTAAACGAAACAGCAGGCGCAGGCATACATTTTCGCCGCGCCGTAGAAAGAGAGGGGGATACTCCCTCTCCTACGCCGCGCCAGCTGTCTACTCTCCATCCGTCTTACGAATTTTCGATCAGGTCACGTGTCCTGACGCGAGTTTAACATTTTTTACCCATTCCAAAAAAAGTGCACAACGCCGCTAAAGAAGTTTTCACTTCAAAAGTGATTTTCAACTTTTTACTTATTTTAAATAGCAAGTAAGAAAAGCTTGTTCGCCGCAATTTAGTCAAAACAACATTTGAGCCTACTTGCAACTTTGAAGAGTTGCTTTTTAAACAAGTTCAGAGTTATATTTTCTTCTGCATTTCTTATTTTCTTCCTTACGCATAAACACACACAATATTTTTTACGTTTAGAAACGGAAAAAATATTGGAGAGATAATTGAAAATATCGTAGTACCAATTAAGAAACTGCGCTAAACCAAACTCACGTCGTCTCGTGAGACTGAACTGAGGAAGTTCATCTCGATGTAGAGAGTTTGCACACTGACGAGTTTAAAGTTTACACGATGTGGTTTTACACTTAACATGAGTTGTAGGAGCTACACGGCAAGATAGGGCTTCTAAAAAGTTTCCATTTATTCAATACTTCCTTTACAAAACTTTATTCCACGTATTATGTATCTGTAAAAATAACGTTTGTTGTATGGGAGCCCCCCTTAAATATTTATTTTATTTTGTATTTAGTATTTGTTGTTATAACGGCGACAGAAATACATACTTTGTAAAAATTTCAACTGCCTAGCTATCGCGGTTCTTGAGATACAGCCTGGTGACAGACAGACGGACAGACGGATAGACAGCGAAGTCTTAGTAATAGGGTCCCGTTTTTACCCTTTGGGTACGGAACCCTAAAAATAACAAACAATCAAGGGAATGGGCGAAAATATAAGCGACGCAGCTATAGCAACGCATTACTTTTGATTCCTTACGTCTTCTAGCCCATCATCACGCTAATAGTGGCCCTTGGGGCTTGCGGCCCTCGATTCTAGCTGCCCAGGGTCTTAGGACCCAGGGCTTTGTTTGCCTTATTAGGGATAAAGACGTGATAGTGTACAATTTAGCAAATCGCTAAAAGTAAGATGCGCACTTTACTTCTATTGAAATCAACTCTTTTTCTGTCTCACGTAGTGTGGCAAAACACGTACCAACAAAACTTGTAGGAGTTTGGTATGAAACCGAATGCTGTAGAAAATACGCAACTCATTTCACGCGACTCACATAGGATATGACAAGCTGAACCTTGCCTGTAGAAGCTAGGAAGAGTTTGATGATCATGTCTCATTGCAGCGTCCTTCAGGGCCCTTAATTAATTATATTTTATAATCAAAGATCTGTATGTACATTAAGGAATAAGGAAGAAATAAATTATTGAGTATTGGCTAAAAGTTTTAGACTTTTGAGTCATTCTTGGCGATTTTGCATCATTTCTGAGATTGTACCCAACGTCTTTAAATCATTGGAGAATGTTCGACTCCAGGTAGCAGGAGGGCGTCCTCTTCATCTCTTTCCTCTTCTTCTCTTTTGTTATTCCTCAACAAAATAACCTTTTCTACCGAATGTGTTTCCTTACTTACTAAAAATCTCATAGATTGTCTCTCTAACTTTCAAATTTACAAGTTTCCATCTAACAATTTTGCTCTACAGTTTTTTTAAATAGCCGTTTATGTCCCACTGCTGGGCAAAGGCTTTCCCTCTTTCCTACCATAACTCTCTGTCCCTAGTCTTGTAGATATACACATTTTGCAAAATCAATACTACAATAAATCAAAAGACTGCTCTTCTACATTTTATAATAAAATTGCTCTACGTAAACTATTTTTAGAATCATTGTTATACCAAAAACATGTTTAGCATAATAGGAACCGTGTTCTGAGGTACCCCGTTATTTCTCCTTTAAAATTTATAATGAAACAAGGTTTTCCGATGCAGGTATAATAATGTAGAAAATGTTTTCTTTATTTCATGGAAATATAAAAAACCGCCCATTGAGGGTTCCGTCACATAAACAAACTCATATTTGCAATTAAGTTCATATACATATTTAGTATGAACTTGAGTATTGAACATTAAGTTTGTCGTTTAGTGATATATATGATACATTTAAATACCATAGACTTTTTGAAGGTATTATCTTTTCAGGTAAATATTATATCTTTTAGGCCTGTAGTTAAAAAATCTATATTTTAGTAGTTTAGGCTTAATGGTTTGGTGGATAATGGTAAATTGGATGGTAATTTTTGCAAATTTTCATTTTTTAATAACTTATAAAATAACGATCTACAAAAACGATATAAAAAGAAAGCAGCGATTTGCCAGAGCTTTTTTATTTATAAGTAATTTAAGTTATTGAAAAAATTAAGTTAGTAAAAAAGAAATACGATCACCACAAACTTTATTTAAAAAAATACTTTCAACCTCTTCCTGCTTTATTTAAGAATTATTTAAAAAAAAGGCAAAATAACTGTTTTATATTTGTATCACATCAATTCACTGCGAGTAATATTCCGTTGGATTGTTCTGACGGATCTTCTGCCTCTCAAGTTCCTCTTGTCCCTAGGAGGAGACAACCTAGTGTTGACTGGCGGATGCTGCCAGTCCGGGCATCTGAAAATAATAGAAGAAAAAAACATGTTACTACCCACACAGAAAAATTTTAACGCTCGAAAGAGATCAAGTTTGGGGCGATCTGTGAGCCTCCCCGCAGGCTATTACCTATTGAGACTGACTGGGAAGCGGCAAGCGCGGTATGAACGTGCAATGACGAAGAACGGTGATTTTATCGTTATTTTTATTTTCAATATAAATTAATTTATTATGGTCCTTTATGATTTAGCTCATTCTCTCTAATACGTCACGAATAATATATTCATATAAAAATATGTACAAAATCAGAAATTTTACCATTAAATAAATTCTTTTTATCCTTCATTTAGCTTATTTTTAGCATTTAATTTGATCGACTAAAGAACATTCCATGTGTAACACATTAGTAACTTCTTTGCACAATATCTTTGGGTAAGTATATCGGGTATTTTTTCAAACTGTTTATTAATCGTAAATATCTATAGAAAATTAATCAAGCAAAATAGTTTTTCAAGAGATTATTAGTGTACTAGCAGTGCCCGTGGGCTTCTTTTCCCATGGGAATTTCGGGATAAAACTATCCTACGTCCTTCCCTGGGTATCAAACTATATCCATATCAAAATTCATCTAAATAGCTTCAGTTGTTGAAGCGTGAAGTGGTAACAAACAAACAAATATACAAACCCACATTCGCATTTATAATATTAGTTAGGAGTAAGGATTAAGCTAGTTTATAGTACTCTGTGAAGGATAACATTGGTATGCGTTTGAGAAATTTCAGTCATTTAATTTCCATGAGCCCCAGAAAGTAACAGTAAAGACTTCATTAAAATACCTACTGGAATACGCCTATTTCCGTCGCGTGGCAATGCAGTGCACGCGATTGCATACAAATGTTTTGAAGGCAGCACGTAAAAACCCGGAGGATTTAACTTGAGGAAAACTTGTTTGTTTGTAGGCAATCTACTAAAAGCCAAATTATATAAGTACTTACCTACTTAATTTTGTAGATTTAATAAAAAACTGAATGTGATTACTATAAGAATGATACTATTTTATAACACCTTATACTCTATTTGGTTAGGTATTTAAACAAATGAAAACAATCTTGACATGTCTTTTTCCTGAAATATACACTTTATAAATCAATACATACATACATACATACTATCACGTCTTTATCCCTAATGGGGCAGACAGAGCATTTTGGGTCTTGCGGCTCTATGCAGAGCCCAGGGCCGCAAGACTCAAAAGCCACTTTTAGCGTCATGGTGGGCGAGAAGATGGAAAAGCAATCAATACAGTGACGGGTTGCTAGCCGCATCGCCTGTTAAAATGATTCGCATTTTTGCCCATTCCCTCGATCGGCTTTTACGATCTGCGCGGGAAGAGAAGCAGCTGATACATTCTAAGTTTCTCCCAGACCAGCATGGGAGATATAATTATAATTATAAATCAATACCCTTGCAAATTACAAAGTTATTATGTAATTTATAATTTATGACATAATTTCTTTGTAATTAGCAAAATTATTGATTTCTAAAGTGTATATTTTAATAAAAAGACATGTCAAGATTGTGTACATTTATTTAAATACCTAACCAAATGGAGTATAGAAATTTACGTGATGAAGTGACTGAGAAAATAAGTATCATAAATTAGTCTGTTATTTTATTAATAAACTTTATTTACCTTAGGAAAAATAACTGATTATTTTTGTTATCTATTTTTTCTCAGTTATAACAATATTTAAAATTTAACAAGTTTGATGACCTCCGTGGCGTAGTGGTCACCATGCTAGTCCGCCACCCAGAGGTCCCGGGTTCGATTCCCGGTCAGGGCAAGTTGGAAAATGGCCTTTTTCGAATTGACTTGGGTCTTGGATGTTTATCTATATATGTATTTGTTATAAAATATAGTATCGTTGAGTTAGTATCCCATAACACAAGTCTCGAACTTACTTTGGGGCTAGCTCAATCAGTGTAATTTGTCCCTATTTATTTATTTATTTATTTTATAACAATTATTAAAACCGCATAAGACGAAATAAAACATAAAAATACCTAAACTGGATATTTTTAGCAATGTAATTGGCCAATTCTTGTACCTATTGTTAAGGCGATTATGACACAAGTCCGCACTTTGCTTTGCCGCACACTGCTGCTTTTTTGTCAGTCGAGTGTGCTGCCATCTCTATGAGAGCAGCTGGTACCAATTCCGCCTACTAGTTTTGCCTGTGCCACTAAGGCCCAACACAGACGACAGACTTTTTGTCCGATCGAGTCTGCGGCGCACAAATAGTCTGCGTGGCGCGCAAAAAGTCTTTCGCGGATTGTTCACGGACTCAACACACACGACGCACATTTTGAATCATTCTGTCGGCAGAACTGTAGGGACGGGACACGTACAGTTTTACACGCCATGGAAGTGCAAAGATTGTGATGTATTATTTTATACTTGAAGTACAGAAAAATAAGAAGAAATAGAAAATTTTGGGTACATCCTATACTTTCGGAGAGATTACATTTAAAAGGACAATTCCATATGAAACATGCAATTCCAAAACAATATCCGGACAATTTTTTCAAATTTTATAAAATTTCTATTAATACTTTTAATGAGTTGCTATTCATTTTAAGACCAACTTTGACACATTCGGAAACAATAATGAGAAAGTGCATTGGTCCAGAAGAAAGGTATACTAGGCATGATACTCGGATTTTGAAGTATCATAAATTGCAGGTCTGTTTTGTATTTCATGAATTAACATCGGTACATCTATCTCTAGCGCCATGCTGTAATACCGCGCACGTCACGTCCACCACTAGCCGAGTGAAGGTCACAGACTAAAGTGCGCGACGTCTGTGTTAGCGCGAATTGAAGCATACGTTGTATTTTTTTCGCACACTTTTTGTGCGGTGTGGCGCGGCGCGGCGCGGCGCGGTCTGCCAAAATTACACGGATTTTTTGTGCGCCGCACTTTTTGTGCGTCGTGTGTGTTACTGCATGTAATTCCATAGGTTCTATTTTCACAGACTAAAAGTGCGGCGCGGTCTAGTCTGTCGTCTGCGTTGGGCCTAAAGCAAAGGCCTCGATATACCGTCATATAAAAGAACAGATCTGATTGTAGACTTATCCCTTTTAACCGGTAGGGAGAGTGAGATGATATGCTCAATCGCTACAAAGGGAAGATTTTCACGCCATGGGGTTGCGCCTGGAGAACAGCACCTCCAACAGTAAATCGTCGGAGGTTATATTTATGCAGCGAATTGAGCGAACTCTAAGATCGAGATGTAGATTACTGGTGGCGCCATCTCGTATGCTTCTTGTGAACTATATTGTCCCTGTACTTGTGGTTGTAGTTCCTTGTAGTGGCTTAGAGGTCGCCACAAACCTAACCTAAACTAACTAGAAATCGTACAAAACTTACTTTTCAATATCGGGTAACGTCTGCCCTTTACACCTGGCCTGCCACTTGGACCAGTACTTGAAGCCTTCTAGCTCGAACACTTTCAGTGCGCACACGCTGTCGTCCTTGATGTCATCGTCGAGCAAAGCTGTAATTAAAATGTATAGGTAGTTAAAATAAATCAGAAAAAATAAATTTATCAGAAATCAAAATAAATAATTATTGAGTAAATAAATTTTTTTGACTTTGACTTAATGATTTTTCTTTGATATATAGGGTCTAACAAAATATACTGAAACTTTTTTAGGGATGAATTCAGGCCATGATACTGAGCAACTTTTTCAATGGAACAGGTAAGTCAAAAATTATTTTTCATATATTGACATATATTTCTTGGAGAAAGGTTTTCACTATCACGGACTGAATTCACCAATAAAATAGTTTCAGTATATTTTGTTAGACCTTATATATATGTGTTTCCACAATAAAGATGATTTGATTTGATTTGATTATATAGCTCAGCAAATTATGTAAATGAAGTATTGGTTGGCGCCAGTAATTTTGAGAACGGATAGCATGATTACTGTTCTTGTAGGAAGGTGTGGCTTGCCGCATACTGGATATTATATAGGTCCACTAATTAAAAATTCGGCTAAGTGCGAGTCGGATTCGCGTAGGGTTCTGTACCATTATTTATAAAATGGGAGAATTATGCGGGAGCCCCACTTAATTTTGTACTTATATGTCGTTATAGCGGAAACAGAAATACAGGTTATAATGCGTAAATAATTACAACTAACTAGCTATCACAGTCCATAAGATACATTCAGCCTGATGAAAGACAGACGGACGGACAGACAGACAGTCTTAATAATAGGGTTCTGATTTTACCCTTTGCGTACGGAACCATAAAAAATGAAACTTTATCAGTTCTTACATAGAATTAAATACTGCCCTATCTTCTTAACTAAACAAAACCTGTATGTTAGGAGAATTTCCTTCCCATTCAAATGTTTAGTCTTCAAAACCAAGTTTATAAACTAGCCAACAAGTTGTTTCTGGCAAAAGTAATTATTTGCTATTAAGTAAATAAGTTACAAATTCATGGAATTTTGCTATCAGTTACAGAAATCGGTAACAATAGCAGAGGTTTAATGACCAGTATAAATTACAGATCGGTGAGATAAAAATAATAATCATGCTCTATTATTTTTGTACAACAGGAGGGATTATTTTAAACGAATTCATTCAAATTTTGACTTCGACTTTTCGGTAAATAATAATTCAACTTTTTGCAAATTCAACATTTTGGGATACAACATTCCGAAAATTCAACTTTTTTAAACCTCAACATTTAAAGAATTCAATTTTCTGGTCCTGGAGGGATTTTTTTTCTCTGATCGAATTTAAGTCATTGAAGTGGTAATGAGTGGGGAAACTTTAATGTAGAAAGAACAGTATAAGTCATCAACAGTACAACAAAATATATTTAAAGTTAGTTGATTTTATGAACATGCAGTGACGAACCTAGTTATGGTGTGACACAGACCTTATCTCGAAAATAAAAATACAGTGTAATACACTCTAATGTATTTTACACCTAATGGGGCTGACCATTTTGAGTCTTGTGGCTCTTAACAAACAGAGCCCAGGGCTGCGAGACTCAAAGACCATTTTTAAAACGATAAAAGATGATGGATAAACAAATAAATATATGGGAACAAATTACACTGATTGAGTTAGCCCTAAAGTTAAGTTCGAGACTTGTGTTATGGGATACTAACTCAACGATACTATATTTTATAACAAATACACATATAGATAAACATCCAAGACCCAGGACAATTTGAAAAAGGCCATTTTTCAACCTGCCCTGACCGGGGATCGAACCCGGGACTAATGGGTGGCGGACTAGAATGGTTGCCACTACGCCACGGAAGTCGTCGGATAAGAAGATGGTTTCTCAAAACTGTTGTATAAGTTACAAAACATAAACATAACATCAAAAGGCATCCTTCGGAAAAACCAATGTTGTTTACTCCCAAATAAAATCGGGTTTAGATACAATCTTTGTGATAATAGGCACGTCAGCTCAGACAGACAATGACAGCACCACACTCGATAGTTCAAGGTTAGTTGCCCTTTGTATGCTAAACGCGATGTTGGTGAACTCTCTACAGCATAATGTTAATAGTAATAAACTAACATTTGAAACAGACAGATAAACTTGCTATTTATGGTCTAACAAAATATACTGAAACTATTTTAAGTGTGAATTCAGTCCATGATACTGAACAACTTTCCCCAAGGAACACGTATCAAAATATGAAAAGTAATTTTCGGCTACAAGTTGACCAATCCGCTGATCGGAATTTGTATGGAAAGCCAAAAAATATTTTTCATATTCCTTGGGATTGTTGTTTACTATTACGGACTGAAATCACCTTTAATATAGTTTCGGTATATTTTGTTTGGATGTTTATCGAGCGAAGTTCTAAGTTTGTTTGTCACCTAGTTAGCCGATGTCAGCCTTTGTCAGTATATCAATCAAAAAAATATTTTAGCACGTTCTATTGTATCTATTTTTCAGTAAAATTAACATCCTTTCAAATTTCACTTCATTCCCTACCCTAAAAATTACTTGAAGGGATTGTTTTGCGATAATTCTGTTTTGTAAATATTTTCTGTTTCTTGTATTTCCTTACTCATTACCTGTAAATATCTGTCCAGTAGGTCGTTTTGAAGATTAACGTGAACATACATACAGACAGACAAATTTTTACTGTCGGAGGAACACTCACCTTCGCACGAAATGTCACACTTGCCGCCTCTCCGGCCTTCCTTGCACCATTCACTTCCTATCTGAAATGAACAACAGCAATGTCAATGACCTATGTACAAGCAAGAAGGTTTTATTATTGTTTTTATTTAGAAAAAACAACTTAATATACTCGTATGTTAGGCATTTTTTTCTACAGCTGGACATAGTCCCCCCCTTTAAGTACGCTATCTTTGTCTCTATACATACATACATACTATCACGTCTTTATCCCTAATGGGGCAGACAGAGCATTTTGGGTCTTGCGGTTCTATGCAGAGCCCAGGGCCGCAAGACCCAAAAGCCACTTTTAGCGTCATCGTGGGCGAGAAGATGGAAAAGAAATCAATACAGTGATGGGTTGCTAGCCGCATCGCCTGTTAACATGATTTGCATTTTTGCCCATTCCCTCGATCGGCTTTTACGATCTGCATGGGAAGAGAAGCAACTGGTACATTCTAAGTTTTTTTTTATTTCTCCCAGACCAGCATGGGGGTTTGTCTCTATAGTTCAGTAAAATTTTAAAAGATCTACATATAAGCTTGGCTTACAAATGAAGCTTATGGCGGCGATCGGTGGCCCGGCGGAAGTGCGCTTTATATATTGGTAGATAGATAAAATAGAAAACTCTTAGTAAAATGTATAAATTTACTAAGAGTTTTCTATTATTGTATAAATTACACCTTTTGGATATGCAAAAAAAAGATATGTCCAAACGCTTTGCCTGCCGCATCAGTAGAATTTATGCCCTTCATACCTAGCTTTTCAGTGGCTATGCCTGTTTGTGTTTGTATATTAGTGTTTAATGCAGTTATATCAAATGTTATATTATTTTTTTTCTTCTAAATTAATGAGTGTGTAATGTTGATCCCAATTCTATGTCTTAATCTAATCTAATTTAATTGAAATATATAATTTAATTGAATACAAATTAATTGCCGTGGAGGTTGCGAAGCAGCAGTACATTCGGTTCGTACCTTTTTATATAACGACAACGAAGCTGATGTACTACTCAAAATTGACGTAAAAAATGCCTTCAACAGTATGGATAGGTCTACTCTGCTGAACGAAGCCCGTATACATACACCAAACATTTATAATTATATTTGGCAATGTTATAACACCCCTTCAAAATTATTTTTTAATGATAAAGAAATCTCCTCCGAAGTAGGCGTCCAGCAGGGAGACCCATTGGGACCAGCGCTTTTTAGTTTAGGTATGCACCCCATCATAGCTAATCTAAATTCTAAATTAAACGTCTGGTTCCTGGATGACGGGAATTTAGGGGGCAAGGTGGACTCCGTTAAAGATGATTTATCTAAAATAATTAAAAATTTTAGTAAAATAGGTTTAGAACTCAATTTAGGTAAGTGTGAGCTCTATGTCTCTACAAAGTTTGACGAAAATGACAGAAATTTAATCATTAAAAAATTTAAAAACATTGCTCCAGATATCAAAGTTTTAGAAAATAGTTCACTTTGCCTTCTAGGTGCTCCACTACTCGAGGAAAGCATTAGACCAATCCTAGAAAATAAATGTGAAACACTTTCGAAAAATATAAGTAGATTGGGCCTTCTGAATTCCCATGTCGCATTTACCATTCTTAAATATTGCCTTTTTGTTCCAAAATTTACATATATATTAAGAGCATGCCCAATCTGGAATCACTTAGACCTTTTGGAAAACTTAGATGCTACCCTCAAAAACGCTTTAGAAAAAATTCTAAATTTAAACCTCGATCACCGCGCCTGGATTCAAGCCTCTTTACCTATTCGATCTGGTGGCATCGGTATCAGAAAAATTTCTAGTATAGCTCTTCCGGCTTTCCTTTCGTCCGTTCACAGCGTATCACATTTGTGTGCGAAAATTCTTAAAATGTCTTCAGCTGATATACACTGTGCAACGGATGCAATCGATGCCTGGAAGACTCTCTGTCCCAATGAAAACATCCCAGAGGCACCAAACCGACAAAAACTCTGGGATGTCCCTCTGGTACAGAGAGATTATAACTATTTGGTTCAAAATTCTATCAGTGATTTAGACCGCGCAAGGCTTCTTGCCGTCTCTGAACATGAATCAGGACACTGGTTACACGCACTCCCCTCCGCCAACCTCGGAACACTTTTCGACAATGGCAGTTTTCGAATTATCGTTGGACTTAGATTGGGTGCTGCCATTGTCGAACGCCATTTATGTTTATGTGGCAGTGTCGTCGACAGGAACGGACTACACGGGCTACACTGCCAACGCAGTGCCGGCAGATTTTCACGCCACGGCTCCATTAACAATATAGTTAAAAGGGCGCTTGCCACCATCGATATCCCTAATGTGTTAGAACCTGTAGGAATAACTCGCGATGATGGCAAGCGTCCAGATGGTTTAACCCTTGTCCCTTGGGAGCGGGGGAGGGCACTTGTGTGGGACGCGACATGCGTCGATACGGTTGCCCCTTCTCGCCTCGGGGCGACGGTGTCAAGGGCTGGAGCCGCGGCTGAAGCAGCAGAAGACGCCAAGCGGCGAAAATATTCCTCTTTATCTAATGAATATATTTTTGTTCCGCTTGGCGTCGAAACTCTTGGTCCGTGGGGTCCAAGTACTAAAAAATTTATTAAAAAAATAACCCCTCGGCTTGTCGACGCCGCTGGTGACAAGAGGGCTGGCTCATATCTCGCGCAGAGGATTGCAGTAGCTATTCAGCGCGGGAATGCAGCCAGTGTTCTTGGCACCATGCCACATGATCAAGATTTAGATTTTTAATTTAGTTTTTTAATTTAGATTGTAATTTAGATATTAATTTTAATTGTATATAAAGTTAAATAAGTAAATTAAAATAATTGAATTAAAAGTTAAATAAATAAAAACTGAACTTCTTATTGAATACATATTTGAGGTTAATTCTAATCAACTATTTTCAGTTTAATTATTGTGTTTCTGGCCAGTACTATTCTAACTAATATTTTTTGTATGTTAAATTTTTATAATGCGTTAGAATTGTAAATTTATTGTTTGTGATTGGAATCTTGTTCGCGCATTCTCAAGGGCGCCAGCTGAAAATCAGCTGTTACTCCTAGGGGGTAGCGTTTAGCTGAGCTGTAGCCCTTTTGTGCACTGTGCCACACAAATGCATGCTTAGCTGTAAGTATTAAAATTTGTAATTACCTTTCCTTATAATAATTATGTATATTGTGTGTTACAGAGAGCAAATAAATCATTTATCTATCTATCTATCTAATGTAACCCAAAGAAATAATTTTACATTAAATGAGTTCAATGGGCAGTCTTATCGCTTCAAGCGATCTCTGCCAGACAACCAGTGGATGAAGAGGAATGTGAGAAAGACAAAGGCGTTGGTGCAACTGACTAAGAAGAAAAAAATTGTATCTAAAGCAAATATAAAACTAATATACAAATTTAACATAAACTTACACAAACTATAAACAATTACAAACAATATTAGTGCCTTCGTAATTAAAGCTACACCGCACCGGGCATGGGCCGCATATTTATGGGTGACCACAAATGGCATAAGAATATTTCGAGCTCCTCCGTGCTTCGGAAGGCACGTATAAGCCGTTGGTCTCGACTGTCATCATTGAATGGCAGTCGTCAAGCTATGTCAGATGCCATTAGCCTGAAAAATCTGACACCAATATTGGCCACTTATACACAAAAAGAACTTAGCGGAAGGAAGAGAGACATGGAAAGCACTCCACCGACAAGAGCCCAGCTCTTAAATATAAGAAATATAAGAAGAATACACAAAAAACCAGTACGTACCAAAGGCGGAAACGCGTTTCAACGGTAGACGGACCAACCTAATAGTTTCAAGGGTTGTTCATCAAATTATTTGAAGGTCTTTCCTAACGCCCTAATATAAAATAGTTTGCACAATTTTATATACTACTAGAGGCAGCGCGCGGCTTCGCCCGCATTAATCACACGTGTGAAGTCGCGGGCGTGATGCAATATAGCCTATAGCCTTCCTCGATAAACGACCTATCTAATACTGAAAGAATTTTTTAAATCGGACCAGTGGTTCCTAAGATTAGCGCGTTCAAACAAACAAACAAACAAACAAACAAAGTCTTCAGCTTTATATATAAGTATGGATTATGATTTTCGCGTACTCGTAAAGTCATCATCATCATCCTTACGTATTTCCGGTTGCATCTTCAGTCGGGGTCCGCTACCTAACCTATGTGATTTGACGAGGTTACTGGTTTTTACACAGAGCGACTGCCGTCTGACCTCCGCAACCCAAAGGGAAAAACCAGAACCAATCCTTGGATAGGTTTGAGCAAACGTTAGATGGCGTCCGGGACTCACAATTTATACGCGTCCTCTGTAACACCTAATCCTCTTTATTTTCGTGCCTGCATTTTTATCCCAGTACCTACCTGAAACAGTCCATAGAACTTCTTTCTCGGCGTCTTCTCAACATACGCTGATGTGTTCCTCTCACTCTGCTGCTCTATCAGACACACCCCTGGAAAACCATAACATTTATTAAGATATAAATCAGAGAGTCTCTTCTTTGTTTGTGTTGTCATAGAATTAATATGAGTATTGCATACAGAACCGAATCTCCTAAGATCCCGCGCAATATGCGTCCCCGTCCCCCGTCCCCGCACCTCTCCCCCGTTCCTTACGTAATACTTATATTCATTCTGTAGAATAGTTTAACGTTTTAGAATAATTAGTTAAACAAAATTAATTTATTTATCTTGCCACGTTTCCAATGTGTAAACAAGTGGAAAGTAAAATAATACTTTTGAGGTAGGTAATATATAAAAAATATTGTAAACGTATATTTTATTTTTTCTCATTTCAAGATGAATACGACTCTTTATGACGAAGATACAGCGCACTTACATTTAGCACGACGTCACAATCTAGTACGATTTTCACTACCTATAGGTACGCGACTTCGAAATGTCGATGCGCTGTATCTTTACTGTTTTAATAAACAAGAACTATGGTATGAGTTCATTATTTTTACTTAACTACTTAACTATAGGCAAATAACCTGAGATTTCTGTACAATATTAATTACACTATAAAAAATAAGAATATTGTATTTACCTTAAGACACATAAATATAATTTTGTAACTATTAAATTTTTAAGTACCTATAGGGTTTTGGGATGCAAACTTAATTATATACAAAAACTGAAAAATACAATAAATAAAATCCATTTATTATTAATTTCATTACTTCGATTCAGTAGGTGGGTTCTAAAATAATTGTAAATTTTGTAATTTACTTTTTTACATGGTAAAATATTTGAATTATGATTTGCTTATTTACTGATACTCAAGTGCTCAAGATAAGAGAAACTGTAATTAATGTTATAGAAATAACGCAATCTTCACGTGTTAGTTAGTTTGTTTCGTTATCACCCAGGACATTATTTGTGTACAAACTTACCTACTGACAATATTAAGGCTCAAGTCACACAGGCGCAGAGTTAGAGTGTCGTAGACTCGTAGCGCGTCATGTTTTTTGCCTAAAGTAAATTAATCTCTATTTTTATATTATTAAGGTACAAATTTGTGTCGACGCGCTCCGTCGCAAATGAGGCGTTTTATTTTATTTGAAAAACCATACAGTTCTAATATCTACGTAATAACTCTTAACTATGTAGGAACACAATTAACAGGTTTTCCAGTAAAAAAAGGGGTCGAAAATATAGATGGTGTATAATAGTTTTGAGATCGTTCTGTCAAAATAGAAATAGGCCATTTGGTTCAATACTTTTAATAAATTTGTAAATGATTAACCAATCTTGTATTTTACATACCTACATATGAACAATCAATAGTATATTTTAAACTAAAATAAAAAAAATCCAAAGACAAACCCACACCATGAAAATTTTATATAATGAATTAAACATTGACAGATTTGCGACGTATGTGACGGTACTAATTTTCTTTTTCAAAGAAAACGCCTTATTGTCGCCCGAGTCGAGCGGTTTCGCGCGTCACCGCGCGTTCCTCGTGAGCAGCGCATATTACGCATTACGCAGAGGAGCTCCGGTGGCCTAGCGGAAGTGCGCATTACTAACGCTTTCACAAGTAAAGCGATACCGTGCATGGCCCGCACTTGGATATGACCACAAGTGGCATATAAATTTGTCAAGCTCCTCCATACTTCGGAAGGCACGTATTAGCCGTTGGTCTCGGCACGTATAAGCCATTGGTCTCAGCTGTCATCATTGTATGGCAGTCGTCAAGCCATGTCAGATGCCTTTAGGCAGCCTGAAAAATCTGACACCAGTCTTGGCCACTTACTCACAAGAAAAAAAAAACAAAGGTCACCGACAGACGCCGACACGTGTGTGATCTGGGTGTGTCGGTAGTCGCGCGTCGCCGCGCGTTTTAGTGGAAGAAAATAACGCAACGCGACGCTTCGACTTTGCACCAGTGTGAGTTTAGAATCATTTGGTGCAGTGGACTTCACTCTGTTCTATTGTATGGAAATTTGCTCATACATTTATCGATAACTTGCTTAGAAACAATTTCATGCCAACGGATCTTATAAATAGGTAATTAATTGGAATATACACATAGTGCAACATGACAATCAATATCTTAGATCAAAAGTATTAGCCTACATGTCACTTAAAATGCTATTAGGGCCTAGACGAAATGCGGTCGGTAAAACTGCACGCCGGCCGCAATTGGACCGTGCAGTCAGGCTACTGCATCTCAACCGCGTTTTTGCAGTTAATAGACGTAAAAATGTATCTGTATCTGTTATGAGAGCGGGGACTTCTAACACAATTATTCATTACTAACAAGAATTCCTAGATCGAAATTCAGCTTGTAACAATACTGTTAATGAATAAACAATTTTGATTTTGATTTTGAAAGGAAAGCTTGTTGGTGTCATAATGTAAGCAGAGACATAATTTGTGACGTGATTGCGTACCTACCTACTAAAATTACAGAATTTTATTCTGTGCCTAAACCAATTATTATATATTTATGACTCTATGCCTAAACCACTGAAATTACAGTCATAAAGGCGGCTACTGTTAGTAAATTACTGTTTACGTAGACACCAGTCATTGTTACTATGTATGTACTATGTGTATGTGTACTATGTGCCTATATGTAGATGCGTGTGCCATATACAGATACAGATACATTTTCACGTCTTTGTCCCTGACGGGGTAGACAGAGCGCAGGGCCGCAGGAATCAAAATATTGATGGGTTGCTAGCATAGTGTGACAAGTGTATAATTTTACTGTAAAATAAAAATGTTATTCTATACCTCTATACTGCAAAAAAAAATCAGAAAAAGTTAATAAACTTTGTAAAATGAAAGAAATTATGTAAATTAAAATTATACGGAAAATATTTAAATGCCGAGTACCTATTAAGGACTGTAAATAACATATTTTTTTTAGTTTTGTTAAATATTATATTCTTTGCAGTTCTTCTCAATCATCTAACACGGAACAAAAAACGAATTATGTATAATTTACTACTGATTATGTACCTATTGTTATTAGTTTAACATAATAGACGACCTTCACATTACAATACCCACGAGTTTCGCTCCAATGCACGATTGACACCACTCAAAAACATAAAAACATACAAAATAAGCGTAAAAAAGCGGATTTCCCATCCAAAAATAAGGAAAACCCATTCATGAAATGCACAAGTTCACACATTTTCACTCACAATTGCTAAGGAACGTCCTTGGATAATTGTTTTTCAGTAATTCACGGGTCAGCTGGCATCGAGTGAATACTTTGCATTGTACGAAAACACATGACAACGCTAAAATTAGAGCGACTCGCGCGAGGCGTGCGCACGTCATGGCGTATGGACGATTACTGACGATTTCCAAGTCGGAATTAAATGCGTCCGCGCATCTTTGACATTTGTTATCAGGTTTCGGGAAATACAGTATGAATTAATTGCCTGGGATTATTGTTTACTTATTTTTAATGGTTTATATTGAATGCAAACTATTTTTGTTGTTAAAGTTCATGTAAGTTGGGTTTTGTTCCGTTTTGATCGCGACGCGGGTCTTTCCAAATTATCGTACCTATGAACCTTTCAACTCAAATTATCCAAAAGTTAGCTCGTAGTGTACGTATACCATTCATAGTTGGTTATCTACTTACCCTTTTTTATATGCTTTTAGGCAGCTTGAAAATCTGACACCGTAGCAGTTAGCTACTTACGCACATGACAAACAAAACAGCTAAGTAATATCTAACTATCAACGTTTAACATTAATAAAACAGGTAAGTATTCATTTGAGAACTATAATGCCGCAGACAGACAGACAAACAGACAGACTTTCTCGCCAAACTTATACCACCCTTCTCTTTTGTCGGGGGTTAGAAAATGTGACGAACTAACACCTTTATGTACCTACCTTTGTTTTGACTGTAGTGGTTGGTACCTATCTATTTAACTATACAGAAACAGAAAATTTTGAAAAATTCCTTAATGAATAAAAATACAAAAAATAATAATTAAGACAATTTATAAATTGTTAATCTTTTATTCAAGAAAATTGCGACTCAAGTTTTATATACATCGATTTATTTATAGGTACTAAAGCAAGGCCAAAGTTTAATTTACAAAATGGCGGCTTAATTAAAAATTATAAAGCTCATTTACCTTATAACGCGTGTTATAAAATTTAAAACGAAAACTACAATGCTTACCAGAATAGTTTAGTTTGTGTGTCAGAATTCATTAAAATTACAAAATAAATGTAGGTTACCTACCTAATTACAATTTATGTAGGTAAGCGATAATGGGTTCAATCCCCAGTCAGGTCAAAATAGAAAATGATCTTTTTCAGATTGACCTGGATCTTCGATGTTGATATGTATGTGAAAATATAGTGTCGTTGAGTTAGTATCTCTTAACACTAATGTCGAACTTACCCTACGGCTAGCTCAATCTGTAAGATTTACCAAAAAGAAAAATGAATTATATCTAATAGCGACAATTAATTCTTCTAGCTTTTCTCTGAAAATCAGCGTCTTGGCTCCGAAAAGCCTTGACACAAATCCTGAGAGAAATCCTTTTGGTGGCATATTTTGTTAATTATAAGTGTTTTATGTTCTGTACTTTTTATTGTTGTGTGCTCTAAATAAAGATTTTTCTATTTCTATTATATTTCCTTTTGCGATAAAAAAAATACATGCAATCTTTTACATGTCTTTATTCCAAAAGAGGCAGACAAAACATTTTGGGTATTAAGAAGCAGGTTTAAGCCCAGGGCCGCAAGGCTCAAAGTCCACTTTTGGTGGGCGAAAAGGTGGGGAATAAATCAAAATAGTGATAACATGATTCGTATACTCGCCCATCCTTACATTGTTTATAAGTGAATCTAGCTACACAGTTTTATGCATTCTTTTCCATATCAATATTAGACATTTAACAAAACTATTTCATATTTTATAATCAGTTTTGACAATAGAGATGTGGACTCAATTTTTTTATAGGTTATTAAAAAGTATGTACTTACGTATTTTTTCATTTCTCTGATTAGCAAATAATGATGAAGATATAGTGCATTTACATTTCGCGTGACGTCACGATCATCTAGGATTTTTAAGCAAAGGTGACGTAAATAATCCCCATTCTGAAACTTCGAAGCGCTGTTTCTTTATAAATTATGACATTTATGACCACTTTGCTAAACGAAAAAATATGGGTTCTTTACTTTTGGATAATCTAGTTGACGGAGTAAATAAAGTCATATTTTTTCCCTATTATAGATTCAGACACACAAACTAGACAGACAAGTATTGCAGAAAAACAAACTTAGCAGGCGACCTTAACATATAACAAAATCTTAGCTTAGCCTCCAGTTAATAGTATTAGTGAATTATTAAGAATGTTGTCTTCACAGAAGATAAGATTCAATTAAGATATTAACAGTAATTTGATTAATTAGTACATTAGCAGGATTTTTTCCGTTACTTAGCATTTTGGACAAAATATTCAATGCTTTTTCTTTAAATCTCAATGATGGACAATGAAAAAACGCAAAAAGATAAAAAAATACATATATAATTTACTAGTATTAGTTTGAAGAAATTTTTATGACATAAGATATTATAAGCTTTCTTAATAGACAATATTTTCTCTTTTTCAATTTATTCATTCCATTATTGCAATACTCGTACATCGGTATTATTCGTGTGTGTGTTTTTTTCTTATAACATATATATACGAAACAAAAGTAAAATACTCTCAATAGAGTAGCTTACAAGAAAAATAAACCGCCCAAAGATACAAAGTGATTATTTTGTAAATAATTTCAACAAAAAAAAACAATAGCCGATATTCAGTAAGTACTATATCAATCAGTTTTCTTTTTTTTAGTAAATTGTCGATTCGAAATATCCAAAATCGAAACGATATCACTAAAACAAAAATGTAATTACTGTCAAAAAAATTTTTTTACACACACTTATCAAAGTCAACAATAAATTTTACCTTTTAAATTTTGCGTTGCCAATATTTTAGCATAAAATTCTACCTGTTCGTTTTGGAAGCTATCCCACTTCAGAGCTATCCCGATATAAGATCAGCTCAGTGCAAAGTTTAAAGTAATTTCACTTAGATATCACTTCGAGGACAAACGAGAAATAAATCGAGCGCTATCTACGTGAGGTTATCTCCCGTCTAGAGATTTGCAGGTACGAGTTAGTACTTCTCACGCGAGATACGTATGATCTGTATAACAAAGTTCAGCAAATAAGTAACATGAAACTGTGCGCTATTAGTTAAAAAAGAAATGCATTTCTATTTTTCAGTGAAATTCACTTATTTCCGACATTTGGTCGTGTTTTATTTAAAAAAAATACAATTTGAATAAGTAAGGACAACGAGATTTTGTACTTTTTTCAGAGTTTGGTTTAACCACTCATTAAGTACTACTAGTAAGTAATAACCTACTCTTAATTACATATGTAATTTTTATGTTAATTAAGTACCGCTTTTATTGCAATTCTAGATCATCTGAATCAAGTAACAAATGAAAATAATTACCTTTTTACGTTTATTTAACTATTATGTATATAAAATACTAACTCAATAAAAAATACATACTTACATAATAATTTCGTTTTTACTTTCACTTAAGTACAATCAGCCACTATAGGTATTTTTGACATGAATTGAGAATAAACAATTAAGGGGCTACCTGAATTTGCCGGGGTCCAGTGGCGCCCTCATTTAAAATAAATCATTTGAAAGGAAACGGTGATAGCATTTAAAATTTTGTCTTAACCAAACCCTAGATAACGCTTTTAACTATTTTATGAACTACTGTTTATAATTTAAAGTGAGAACGTGAAGCTTTTCTACGCACATTAGCTGAAAGTGGCAGTTTTTCGCAAATGTGCGTAAATTTTAATTGATATCACCGTTTTCTTTCAAATGATTTATTTCAAATGGGGGCGCCACTGGACCCCGGAAAATTCAGGTAGCCCCTTAACGTAAAAAATCAACCAAAAGTGCAAGTACTTATTAATAGTACCTACATATTATAAAGTTATTTTGTATTGTAGTGCGCCGAGTATGTATTTCATAATTCATTAAAACATAATTATAGTTGATTAGTTTACCGGAATCAAGCACTTAAATAGCCGTCCAAGATAAGAGTTCAAACCGATATCAATTAAAGTAAATACTTAATGTCTTATAATAAAAACTGTTTACAAATAGAACATTCTCAGAATTCTATCTTAAATACTGTTTTACAGCATTTAAATAATATAAACACAGTAGAATTAAACTTGTTACGATTGTTATTTATTATATACGACAATTATGTAAATTTATACACAAAATCTTATGTAAGTATTTATAATACAAGTATGGCCAAGTTTAAATAATATTCTCAGACTAGTAAAAATATTTTAATCTAATAAGCACGATCAGGTAAATTAATATATTTTTTTTAATATGACTAATTTTTCGCCAATTTTTAACCGACACGCCAAAGGAAGAGATTATCTATTCGTCAGATCTTTTTGTATGTATGTTCCGCGATCACTTTACGCCTAAAAAAATTTTATTTTTATGTTGTTTGAAAGTGCATACATGTCAGGTGGTCTCATAGAAATTTTATCAAATTCATCATCGAAAATATTTTTTTTTACTAACTTGACATTTTTATTAATAAATATTAACTTTATTTTATAATTATGATTGAAAATTATATGTATTAGATTTATATTTTATTTTTATTTATTTATAATTTCTAACACAATATACATCGTTTAAGAAATAAAGAAATTGATAAAAAAAAATGAAAAATCATCCGCAGCCTTTATTCTCCCGATGCTGACCAGACTAAGTAAAGTACTCAGAAAAAAAGCAATCCTAATGAAATGTCTATGTACATTTTCAAAAGTAAACTACTTGTAAATAGATCAAAATGCTACAAAAATTATTAATGAACTGATCGATCGCACTTATTAAATAAGTCCTACAATTTAGAAGTAGCAGTCAACATCACATAACTAGCTCTAGGTTCCTCTGGCACAGGATCCTGCCTATAACACATGTGGGGCTCAAACTGCGGTGGTTTCTTCAGCATTTTCCTAACAAACCACACCAGACCGACCACCACGACCATCAAACCAAGAGCTACGCCTATCAGCGCCGTGTTTAACGTCTTCATACCAGCTTTCATCTCCAAAGACCCGCTTTCGAGGAGCTGTGGTATGACGCATATTGGTCGATCATCAGCTGTTTTTGACAGCGCTGCGCACACTTCGTAAGGGCCTCGCATTAGGCCTTCTAAAGTTATTTTTAAGGTTGGTGAGCAAGGAGTATCTTTTTGTGCGACCAAAGACCCTCGGGACAGTACGGCGATGACAACATAGCAGTTGTAGACCGGGTAGTCGGTGGAGAGTCTCTGGGTGCGAGCTGAAGTGAAAGCCCGTGGACGAAGGCCCATCACAGACACCAGGACTGTTAGAAGACCGTCACTGGTTACGTTGGAACGGACTTCCGTTACCCTGAAACAAAGTTGCCAATGTGAAATGTCCTGAGTTTCAGTGCTGGAAAATAACATTTAAAACCATCTAAAATTGTCTTAATTTAATATTTTCAACAGATTTTTAAATTTGAAGATCATATTATTCATAAATGTATAGTTGATATCAAGTAAAAAAAATCTAGGTCTAGGGTTGATATTTTATTTTTATTAGTTGATTTGTAAGTCTCTAGCATGCAGATATTTTGTTGTATACTGTGAATCTGTATGTATATTATTAAATAAATATACCGTTGTAACGTAATTTATGAATCCTCAGTAATAACTAAAAGTTTTCTTCTTCTCGTGTCGAAAGCTCACTATAAAATCAGTTTTTTTTTCCCTCCATTAGGTTGCCACTTTTACGGCGTTGTCTGAGGTCTCATATAGAACCCGCTTAGTGCAGCTGGTAGGGCACGATGGGCAGGAGAGGAGGTGTGTCATAGAAGAAGAAGTAAAAGTTTTTTTTACCTGTACTCCTCAGTCTCAAGAGCTGGTGTGACCACAACCGGGACAGCTGTCGCGAAGGTGGCTCTTTGTCTGAAGATGGAGGGAGTCCCGCAGCCCAGCACCAGGGATAGAGGAATGTCAGATGCGTCCATCTCTTCTAGAGCTATGCAGAATCTGATGGGAGCAAAGGTAGATAGAGTAAAATAAAAAATCGAATTATGGCCAGTGTAAACTTCGGTCGATGACATATACTTTGAAAAGGAGTCAGTTTTTTTTCTCAATTAAACCAATGCTTAGGTCTTTGAATTGTGCCTTCAGGCAACGAAAGGTAAGACCTATGTTAAAATACCTACTTAGGTAAATTTAGTAGGCTAAGTTTAATTTTAGTTATTTTTCTTGTTATTCGGGTTCTATACCCTAAAAATAAAAATGGATTTCTAAAACTCCACTGTCTGTCTGTCTGTCACCAGGCTGATGCTGTATCTCATGAACCGTGATAGCTAGAAAAATGTATTTTTGTTGCCGCTATAACAACAAACACTAAAAACCGAATAAAATAAATATGAAAGTGGGGCTCCCATACAAAAAAGTAATTTTTTATAATAAGGAAAAGCTGTTCTCACTTGCCCCTTCATTTACGATGTGTCGTATGTTTAATATGCCAAAGAAAATATATAATGAATAAAACTTACGTATATTGCTCCAAAGGATCAATCTTTAGTCCTCTCAACACGACATTGGATGGTCCAGCTCTATGGCAAGCTACATGTTTGGTCAGACCCCCCGGCCGGGACACGGTGACCCCCGTGCACCTGTAGCGGTGGGTCGACGGGGGGTCAATGGACCAGGTCAAGTGCACCACTTCGTCGTCGTACCACGCGTCTGTGAGGAGGACCTGGTAGCGGAAATTATGATAATTTGGTTCACTAAAGAAAAATGTCTAATATTATTCCACAGAATTCATATCTAGAAAAGCGGCAGCGTGTCAGAGCCAAGTTCAAAAAAAGGAGCCGTGTGTAGGTACACATACCTGTACTCCTCATAATAGGTTATTACCTATTTTATATTCTGAGTAATATTTTACTCAGAATAGGTTTTACAAGGCTTTATAGGTATAAAGCCTTGTAAAACCTATTCAACCTAAATATATGTAATTCAGCACATATATTAAAGGCTTCTGGCTTATTTTGAAACCAGAATTTTAATTAATTAATCAAAGTGGTAAAATTTTGAGATTCCTAGAAATAAATTTCAGGATTCTTAGCTAGGCGGCCATTTAGATCTCAATTCTTTTGACGAATATTGAACTTGGCTCCTAATTTTAAATTAATGTTTTTGATGGTATAAGTTTTACATACAGAACGGTATTTTCTAATGTCCCGCACCTCTCTCCCGTTCTCGTCTCGTGGAGGGACGTGATGAGATTGCAGCCGCCCCGACAAGGAGAGAACGGGGGAGAGGTGCGAGAACGGGGGAGAGGTGCGAGGAGGGGGGACAGGGACGTATATTGCGGGGAACCTAAGGAGTTTCAGTTCTGTGTGTAATACTTATGTTAATTCAGTGGTTATATCCATAGAAGTAGATTTTTTTACTGCGTAAGAAGACCACAGTAGCCGAGTGTGACAGATAATATGATAAGTGTAATCTTCATAAGAGCAAAAGAGATAGCTTCAATTTGACAATGAGACAAGTTTTCATACAAAACATGTCACCCTTTGTCACCCTGGCTCGAACATCGTTACACGAAAATTTGATTTTCCAAATTGTAAACTGTGTTCATTTATAAGTTATCTTATACTGGAAAGATGGTATCGTACTGCTTTACCCATAGTTTGTGTATTAGGTACAAATACAACCCATAAAAGTTACACAGAAATATTTCGTTTCTGGTCACATTTTACAATACTCTATATCCATCTTATACCTTCTAAATTGGTTATATCACAACTAGCTGCGACCCGAGGTCTTATCCGCGGAAAAAGTAGCCTGTGTGTTAATCCAGGGTGATAGCTTCCTGCATACCTAATTTTATCAAAGTTTGTCCATCCGTTTGCTCGTGAAGAAGCAACAGACATACATACAACCACACTCACAAACTTTCGACATTTGTTATTTTAATATATATCTTATAGATTTCGCATGGTTTTCAGCTTCTATGGGTGACCGCAGACATGTATATCATATACAGAAATAATTGGCCAAGTGCGTGTCGGGCCACGCGCAGTGTAGGGTTCCGTAGTTCAGAATGCCAACTTTGAGTTTATGCCACTAAAAACGTTTAAAAACTAATTATCTATTAAATTTGTATAAAATTTCTTTTTCTGAGTACATTTTATAAGTTGATCGCCTATAACTTTTTAATTTGTATACCCTACTTAGCTCTGATAGTTTTCCTTTAAACTACATTATATATACTATAGCTGCAAAATTTTTCACGTGGCCATATATAACCGTTTAGCAGATAGAGGGGGGGGACACTTGCCTCCAACAAAAAATTTCACTTTAAACCCAAATAAGAAACAGATCCCTAAATCCAAAAATGGTGTTAACAAGCTCACAATGTTTTTGAAAGACCTATTCAACAACACCCCACACAATGTGTTTGTCAAAAAAAAAATATTGACTACCTCTTTACTTGTATGGTAGCTAACCTAAAAAAAAATATTTTTCCAGATTTTATTTTACGACTTTTTCGCCATAATTAATATACATAATAAAATAAAATAATAAAAAAAATAAAAAGCCTTTTATTTCTTGCAATTTGTTACAAGTTTACAAAGTAGTAAAATTTAGGATAAAATGAACTAAAGTGAAAAAAAAATTAAAATAATGATGTACAGCCGCGTTGCGGTGCACATACTATATTTTGTTAAAAAAATATATATAGTATTGTTTAATTTTAATTTTCATCTGATTAAAATTAATATACATATCCATGCCAAATTACAGCTTTCTAGTACTTGTAGTTTCTGAGTAGGACCGCGGACAGACAGACAGACAGACATGGCGAAACTATAAGGGTTCCTTGTTTACTACGGAACCCTAAAAACGGGAAAGCGCTCCCCAGGCTCTGAAGCAGCACACGTGAAGATTTAGATAACGCTAGAATTAGTTTCAGGAAAATATAGAGTAGTGAGTTTCCGGGATGTAAGATATAATATTACACAAATATTACAAATATGATATATCAAATACATAATATCTGGCCATGACATCTTCGAACCACAGATTACTTATTAGTTACTACGCCGAACTCCTATCAAATAGTGATAAAACAAGGAAAAAAATATTGGATATTTGAAATCCATATTCTTTAAAATCTATGGTCTTTAGAAAACGTTTATTTGTGAAACAAACTAAAAAAACACCTGACTATCAAGAACGCCATCTAGTGATGTGATTGGTAGTAGAACTACAGATACGACTTATCCGTAGCGCCACCTATTTTTTGCTCTGAGCATTCAAGCCCCAAAAACATTTAAACGGCTGAACCGATTTTCATCAAACATAGCTAAGAACCACCGCAAGGAAACTTGCTTGAAATCGGTCCATCCGTTCGAGCGCTACGTTGCCACAAATAGTTTATATTGAAATAATTTGTAATAAGATAATAAGATTATAATCCGAAAGAATGGCAATATCGGCAACTCTACCGATTTCGTATGTTGACATTCAAGAACGTAGTTTTTTTTTTTGGTTAAGTACTTATCTGTTGTTCAAGACTCTGATATAAATCTTATATCATTGTTGCGGTTGGAGTTGACAGGGAACCACTCTTCTTTTTTGTGGGGGGTTAAACATAGAAAATTCCATCATGCATTTACTTTTTTATTTAACTATTTGTATTTGCCTAAGCCTTAGCGGAAAATTTAATTTACGTAAGACAGGTAGCAGTCAGGTACTTAGCGTAGTTTACATGCTCCGGTATCAGTAGAAAAATAATGATAAGACTCGTCAAGTTTGTATCGCTGGGGGCAAATATTTATGCAATTTACGTAACCTCTGTTATGTGCCAAAGAAGGCTTAAGAGTTCTAAACAAGATGACAACTAATATTATACAATACCTTCAGAGCTACGCGAGCAAAAATATCTATGTATACGTATAATAAAATAGTAAAAAATGTGTCTGTACATTGAATATATTTCAAAAAAATATATTTGGGGCGATGGAGACATTGTTATAGAGTAAGAATTTATAAAAAAAAGTAATATCTGTTTGTTGGTTCACGCTAATGTAATACATGAAACTTTATAGATAGCCGTTAAGCCTGGGCAATATAAAGGGTATAATTGATTTTGGAAAATGGAACACCTGATGCAGAACCATAAAGGTCCAGCTAAACTATAAGAATTGTTTACAGGTTTTTGTAATTATTGTGAGAAAATTATGATAAGCCATAACTAATAACTAACGAACGTCCTTATTTTTAAATTTTATTTATCGTATTTTCATCAATTAGTAACTAAGGTAGTAGTGATTATCTGACTGATTGTAAGTGACATAAGAAAGTAATATTAATGCGACAAGATAACAAGGTCTATATTTGTCACACTAATAGCATACAGGCTAAAGTGTTTAGGTATGTGTCGTATGTTTGTTACTTCTTCAATTTTAACTTCAATTTTAATAAAATTTGGTATGCAGGAAGCTGACACCCTGGATTATTACATAGGCTACTTTATCCACAGGTAACACCGCAGAGTGCAGCTATTTTATCATAAAATATAATATCATTGAGTTTCTAACCTTCGAATTCGACGTCGGCAGTTCATCCTCAGACGGCACATCTAACTCTTCATCATATAGATCATCGTCCAACCCCTCTTGTTTATCATACAAATCGATATCGGCTTTATCTTCGATCGTGTTCGCTATAACATCGTCTCTCTTCTCATTGTGTTCGAAATCGTCACATAACTTGTTCTTGGAAAGTCGGGAGAGTAGGGCTCCTTCCAGGTGAGGTGGGGTCGCACATACGGCCGCCGCTTTGTCGGATTGGGAGAGGTTCTTTGCTTCTCGAAGCCAGCGTGCGAACCCAGCCATCAAGCAGTCGCAATTCAAAGGATTATCTGAAATAGGCAAAACAGTTGAAATGGATTTTTAACAGACTTCTAAAAAGGAAGAGGTTATCAATCATCGAAATATAATGTATACTGTTTTTATGTATTTGCCGTATGGTCTCCGTCAGAGTAGAATAGGGCCTCTCAAAGTCCTCCCGTGGATGTCGTAAAAGGCGACTTAGGAAATACAAGCTAAACAAAGCTTATAAACATCAATGAGACCTCTCCAGCCTTAATAATTAATTGTTGTTAATAATAATAATTGTTGTTGTATTTGTCGGAAAAAATATATTTGACTAACATACAAAATTATTATCAGTTTATGCTTTCAATTGAGTATTTTAGGGATTTTATACATTTCTATTTCCACGTAGAAAGTCATATTTTACGTCAAAGAGCCCTGAGCTCTTTTGAGGCACTACGTAAACAAAAACAACTCCCATCCATGTATGACTGCAATGTATGATTGATGGACAGACCGGCGGAGTGATATTTGTCAACAACACTGACCAACTAAAAAGTAGACAGAATAAAAACACTCAAAAAACACGCACGTCAAGTCCACACCTAGCGTTTAGGTTAGGTTTGAATTTGTTGCATAATAATTATAGTCCTATCACACATACACAGTGGCGTAGCTAGGGGGACAAGGGCCCTGGTGCATAGGGAGAGAATAGTTTGAACTTATTTTGGCCTTCAAAATTATTGATAGGGAATAAGAATAGGAAACAGTGAGTTGAATCATCCCTAGTAGGCTAAATCCATACGTCGTCTCTATCAAAATCTTCATGTGTTCAATGGAAGAAAAAGGGAGTAAATAAACAACGACGCACATGACAATATAGAATATTTATTAATTAAGAGAAAAAACGATTTTTAAGAGAATTCCCCGTCCGATTTACAATCTCTTGCGCGCTTTAATTTTTGCGAATTCGTCTATAATTTCATCCAATCCAAGTTTGATGCCGCCTCATTTTGTATTGCAATTAACGATAAAAGTCGGAGGCGACTTTGTCGAATGCTGTTTCTTAAAATAAAATTTATAATCTTTAGTTTACTGAAAGATCTTTCTTTCTGCTGCCGCGGAAGTAACAGGAATTGTGTGAAACAGCAGCATCGCTGTATACACTTCCGTAAGGTTACATTCGAGCACGCCAAATTTCGTTATAATTTCTTTGCAAAGCTGGCGAATAGACCACGTCTCCATCAATTAAGGGAGGATCAGATGATATACATTAAGAAATTGGAGCGAAAAAGTGGGTCCAATTATATCGCAATATTTCTTCTAAATTTGGTGCCAGATGGATGTATTTGCGTAATAGAAATCATAGCATTAGTGGTGATACTTGATGATATAAGGCTGGTAGTAGGGAATTACGAATTGCAACAGTCAGCGACACACCCAGCATCAACTACTGTAGTACGTCCCAGACCCCAGAAAGTTGAAAACATCGCCACAAATATCATAAATAAGAACTGATGCAAGGCAAGAGCGAATGAAAACTTCATTAAAAAGTTGATGGGCGGAATTGGCGAATTGATCTCACGACCGTCAAGCTGTCGAGCTGATCCAATGTGCTACGGGCGTACTCATCCAAACTACCATATAACTGAAATAACGATAACAGACAAACAAACAGCACATGCTTATCGAGGACGCTTGGCGCATGTGTTGAAAATGTTAAATAAGGAGTTTTATCATTGGTGATGTTGATTTGAATAAAAAAAATAGAAATTGAAAAAAAAAAATCCTGTGAGCAGGCTCGAGACTCGAGGCTCGAGCCTGCTCACAAGTTTTTTTTTTTTTTAATTTTTTAAATTTTAATATTTTTTTTTAAAGCTGAGGCTAGAGGGCCCCCTGAGCTCTGGGGCCCTGGTGCACTGCACCACCTGGCCCTATGATAGCTACGCCACTGCACATACAGCTCAAGTCCAGTCGGGGCGAGCGCCAGGCGGACGCGAGGCGGAGGCAAGGCGTGCGCGTGTTGACTTTGGTTAATGCAATTTGAGTTGTATTGATGTGTGATAAGACTCAAATTATTCTGCAACAAATTCGAACCGTGCTTGTAAAAATGCTACAGTACAGTTTGTTACCGCTTCTTCTATACAGTAAGCTCAGCTGTAACAAATATCCAAAGATAAATAAATGATTTTTGACTTTTTTGAATATAAGCAACCCTGGCCTGCGCGTGTTTTCTGAAAACGCCTCTAAAGTAGCTGTTACACATACTTAGATTAGATACTTATCGTGTGCGATATTGTAACTAAAGAACTTATCATCATCATCATCATCATCAGGTCTTTTTGTCTCCACTGCAGGAGCATGACCCTCTCTGTACTATCCGAGCCAAACATGGCCAGAGCTGCCAGAGGTCTTGGCCTACACTCTTCACGCTGGCCAGACGAAAGAACTTATCCTGTCTTGTAATGAACGATCTGAATGTCATCCAATGTGTATTACTTGTGTGTGAAAACAGACACTAGAGGAAGATAAATAAATACCTATGGGCCTCTTAAAACTCGGTCTTAAGGCTATCTGAATTTTCAGGTACCTTAAGGGTCCAGTGATGTCCTCATTAGAAAAAATTTTTTTAAAGGAAACGGAAACCCACCTGCTAGATGGTCAGACGACCTACGCAATGTTGCAGGAAGGCGCTGGATGCAGACCGCTTCCGATCGGTCGTTTTGGAAATCCTTGGGGGAGGCCTATGTCCAGCAGTGGACTTCCTGTGGCTGATATGATGATGGAAAAAGTTTCAATATCTATTTCATGAAATATCTATGACGGCAATGGGGACAAGTGAACCCCATTGATCCCCGGGGACCTAGCGTGAAAATACGTCAGTGTCAGTGGCTGGAGTGCACCAGTGATGGATATAGTTTTGAGGATATTCGGTCCGAAGGTATTCACCGATGACGCGAAAAAATGTCTTTCGCTTTCATAGGTTCTCTTTTTCAATCCACTGCAAAGATGAAATAAAAATACTTCAGTAAAATATATAAGTAATAAAAGTTTAACTTTTGTTTTTGGTACATAATGTTTAAAAAATATTCTTGCTTATTTCATAGGAAATGACTTTTTCTATTTTTATTAGGCCTTTGTTTAGGTTCAATGAATTACATTAATTATACAATTGTGTACTTTCCTGGGTCAAAAATAATAATCAGAGACTGAAAATCACAAGTTAAAAAGTGATTTAACGAGCGATATTTTTGACTTCAAGAAACTGTGACGTCTTTATTTCATACAAATCCCATAGAAAATGTTTGTTTTGACGTTTAGAAAAAAGTATTTAATTTGAGTTGTTAGAAACTTACTATACAATTGGGTACTTTTCTGGATCAAAATCTGTGCTTCCATGCTGGTTTGGGAGAAAAGAAAAACTTAGAATGTACCAGCTGCTTTTCTTCCCGCGCAGATCGTAAAAGCCGATCGAGGGAATGGCCGGGATTTGAATCATGGTAATAGGCGATGCGGCTAGCAACCCATCACTATTTTGATTCCTTTTCCATCTTAATGCCCACTATCACGCTAAGCGTGGCCTTTGGGTCTTACGGCCCTGGGCTCTGTCTGCCCCATCAGGGATATAGACGTAAAAATGTAGGTATCTGTATCTGGATCAAAAGTAAATTATTTAGTACTAGATATTAAGTGAACAAGTCACAAAATAATGTATTTTGTTATTGGTTATAAACTGATTTTAGTAGCATGATATTATTAGCACTATTTGACTCTGTGATTTTACTCCAAGAAACTATTTTATTTATGTTATAGGGCGGCAAACGAACTAGCGAGTCACCTGATGGTAAGTGATCACCGCTGTCCATGGACAACTGCAACACCAGGGGAGTAACAAAAGCGTTACCAGCCTTTTATGAAGTTATAGACACGTTTTTTGAAGGTTACAATGTGGTATCGGTCCGGGAATACCACTGCAGGAAGTTGATTCTAGAGTTCCGTCGTACGTGGTAAAATATTCTTTTTAAAACGTACGATGGTTGATTGACGACTATGTAAGTGGTGTAGATGAAATTTTCATTTCAGGCAGGTGGTGTGGTGGTGAAATGTTGCAGCAGGTACTTCTATGACGTCATTAGTCTTTATTTAATACAAATCCGATAGAAATGTTTGTTTTAAAGTTGAGAAAAAATATCTGATTTAAGTTGTTGGAAAGTAGTGAATTGATATCTTGTGTAGAAAAGTACGGTATTCGAGCAAAAAAATTTCTTAATCTTAATTTTTTTCCTAAAAATTTAACATTTTTATATATCTATTAACTTCTTCAATGAATGTTAATGTTAGATAACATTCATTGAAGAAGTTAATAGATATATAAAAATGTTAAATTTTTAGGAAAAAAATTAAGATTAAGAAATGTGAGATAACATTCATTGAAGAAGTTAATAGATAAAAATGTTATTTATGTTAATGTTATTTCATTAAATAATGTATAGGGTGCTTAAATCCAAAAAAGTTCGTAGTTTAGAACTATTTATCCTTTAAAGCAATTTCTTATAATAGCTTTACTTACGAAACCTGAAAAGAGTTACCATAGGATAAAATATGATAATGTAATATCAGCCAAGACACCACAGTGACTCCTCAAAATCTCCAGACGCCACAACAACGGCTTTAATACTTAAAACCTACAAATTATCTATCCATCACTGCGATGAAAAAACTCATAAATAGCACAAAAGCAGAATAGCGAGAGTCACGCAACAATATAGCTAGTGGCGTTTCGACGGCCCGACAAAGGAATGCGCCCTCAAAACTGGGAATATCGACAAATATCTAAGGAGACACACTGTTAGATTTGCCAGCCAACAAATAAAATAACAAAAATATGATTTGACGTTTAAATTCGGTAATCCCGACGTCCTCAAACCTGGGAATATCGACAAATATCTAAGGAGACACACAGATAGACACACCAGCCAACAAGTAAAATGATAAAAATATTTACACTTACGGGTTCCTCCCGTATAGTTTCTTATATCACCTTTGATTTGAAAACACAATACTAGTTTGTTCACAGAGCTATATACATAATTATCAAGAAGAAACTGTATACAAAATTTCATGAGAATCGGTTAAGAAATGCGACCTGTAGACGAGAACAGATAGACAGACGGACAAAATAATTTTCGGCCAGTCGAAACTGAGACGCTTCGCTCGCTCAGTCAAATAACTCAGCACATGTTCGTCAAACAGTTCGGCCGTTTTAAGTTCGTTCACAGGGCTAGAGCTCCGTGTGTTGCTACTAAACTGCCTGTCATCGTGGCGCCATTACCTTCAATAGTGAATCGTGTGAGGTCCTTGTGCTGGGCCAAACTCAGCACATGTTCGTCAAACAGTTCGGCCGTTTTAAGTTCGTTCACAGGGCTAGAGCTCCGTGTGTCGCTACTAAACTGCCTATCATCGTGGCGCCATTACCTTCAATAGTGAATCGTGTGAGGTCCTTGTGCTGGGCCAAACTCAGCACATGTTCGTCAAACAGTTCGGCCGTTTTAAGTTCGTTCACAGGGCTAGAGCTCCGTGTGTCGCTACTAAACTGCCTATCATCGTGGCGCCATTACCTTCAATAGTGAATCGTGTGAGGTCCTTGTGCTGGGCCAGAGCGCCGTCATCGATCATCGATACATCGTTATCATGCAGCAGCAGCTCACTCAGATGCCGGAGAGATTTCAGCGGCTCGGCAGACAGCGAGCGCAGGAAATTGTGCGATACGTCCAAGTGAACCAGATTCGTGAGCTGCGCTAGGGATGCACCTGAAAAGAGACTATCTTGATTTAAAACTGAATTTTACTCCAGTGGTGCGATTTTTCAAACGCGGAGGCACTAAACGAACGGGTTTTTATATGGAAAAATCATTAGTTTAGGTGACTCCGCGTTTCAAAAATGGTAAAACTTCAAACTTCTGTACTCTTATCTGTCAACTATTAATAAAGATACATAATTTTAAGATTTCAGGAAAGTCTATAGTTTATTCCCCATAACAGCACATGTGTCGTTATTTCGCCAAAAAAGATACCTACGCCTAATTATAGACCTAGATTTTTTCTTTATATTTATTTACCATACTGCCAACATAAAAAAAAGTTTTTTTTTAACAAAGTCACTACAAAGACGTCAATTAAAACAAAAACATGTATCATTTTCATATTTTTCTTTGTTTTGTATTCTATTTAGTTAATATAGTCGTAGAAAAAGTATTGTACGCAACGTTGTATAAGTACGTCAAAAAATGCGCGATCGCGTCTTCTTACGATGCTCGCCAAGGCTCGCATCGTAATCTGCGCTACACACATCTATATCTGTAGCCGCTATAACAACAAATACTAAAAACAGAATAAAATAAATATTTAACTGGAGCTAACATACAACAAACGTGATTTTTGATAGATAATGGTACGGATCACATGGTGCGCGAGTTCGACTCGCACTTTGCCGGTTTTCCAAAAACCAAACTCGAAGGCTGAAATACTTAAATAAATCTTACCCATCATAAGATTAATTTACGAAAATGTATCAGAGTGACGCGTTGGAAAATTGTATGCATGACCTTCCTATTTAACGCAGGAAATTAAATGTCAGCTAGGCGTAGGAACATCCTGTGTCATTCTTGAAAAGAGTTAACGTATTTTTTTATTCTGTATTATTTACTTATAGGAAATGAGTGAAAATGCAAATTAGTTTAAAAATTTAAACATACATACATACTGTTCGAGCAATGCTCGCACATTTCGGCTGCACGCGGCCACATACTATGTAGTTCGCGTGTCAGCTGTTTTACCTTTACATTTAACATCTATTAAACACTACATTTGAGATACTATCGAACAGCGATCGAGAAAGGACCCGTCACACCCAACTTCAACACGTAACTAACAACAATAAACAGTTTCTACGTGACGTGGTCTTGTGTCTCCATAACATCATCAAACAACAACATCATCTCTTCATGTATGGCGCGGGCCTAGGTGACAACCGAAGCCTGCGCCGTACATAATGGTCCTTCGAGCCGGATGGATTTCGGGCCCCTTTGCGATACCTAACGGATCGGTTCACTGGCCTCCCACAAGCGGGTCTCACCAGTTGAATTGAGAAGACACATATATCGCACGGGCGCGAATACTCCGAACAACAACCAGCGCAAACATGGAACTAAACGAAGCTGTTCACCAAAAAGCTATCAGGAACAAGAACATCAGTTAAACCACAGTGTTGTTTGCAACATCTACCATCATCATCAAGTAAGTTCCGGCGCTACCTTACAATCATCTACAAACATTGGAGCTTCCCCGCCAACAGTGGGAAGTCTTCGCGTCGTCCGGTTGGACGGTCACACATTGGAGCTTCGCCGCACACAGTGGGAAGTCTTCGCCGTTCAACTGGACATACATTAGGAGCATCACCACAAACAGTGGGTTGTCTTCGTCGTACAGCTGGACGTCAACATACATACAAAGGAGCTTCGCCGCACACAGTGGGAAGTCTCAGGCGTTCAGCTGGACAAACATACATGGGGCTTCACCGCACACAGTGGGAAGTCTTCGTTCGGCTGGACACACATTGGAGCTTCGCCGACAACAGAGGGAAGTCTTCGCCATTCAGCTGGACACCAACAGTCAACTAACATACATTGAAGGTACGCCGTGAACAAGGTCGAGGAGTCTTCGCCTTTTCAAGATGGATAGAATACCTTAACATCGAGATTTTATAATAAACAGCAAGATTAATTCGGAAAACTACGAATGCTGTGGTGACTGAATGTGGAACATAAATCTCCATTGAAAATATAGATACTCAGGAAGAGTAGTTAACATAAGTACTATGAAAATCGAGAGTCACGAGTAAAAAGATATCATCATACAATTCACAGTCAAAAACATTTGCGAGAAATCTACAGGCAAACATACACACAGTTCATTTAAATCAATAACATACGATGCCTACTTGCATAAGAAATGTAACATCGGAAGTTCAATGACATGGATATTGAACAAGGCCAGTCACAACAATTTGCAAGCTTGCAAAACCGCGCGTCTACTGACTTCACCGGACACCTGACACTTGGAATAATAAAATACGTCACATTGGACGATAACAATTTATCAACATGCCATCTCAACAAGTTCGAGTGGACCGGGTCGGGAGGATGCGCAGCAGCAGCAGCAACAGCAGCGGCGGCAGCGGACAGACAACGCCAGTACGATTCCAGCGATCGTAAACGTCGCCAGCAGTACATAACAGCACAACATTCAATTACTTATCTACAACATACAACTATCTTGTCAAGTGGCGGCTTCTTTCTCGATCTACATTTCATCTTTCGGGTTTGGGAGTATGTTCGAGCAATGCTCGCACATTTCGGCTGCACGCGGCCACATACTATGTAGTTCGCGTGTCAGCTGTTTTACCTTTACATTTAACATCTATTAAACACTACATTTGAGATACTATCGAACAGCGATCGAGAAAGGACCCGTCACACCCAACTTCAACACGTAACTAACAACAATAAACAGTTTCTACGTGACGTGGTCTTGTGTCTCCATAACATCATCAAACAACAACATCATCTCTTCATGTATGGCGCGGGCCTAGGTGACAACCGAAGCCTGCGCCGTACACATACTATCACGTCTTTATCCCTAATGGGGCAGACAAAGCGTTAAAAATTGACGATGTCACTATTTTGATTCCTTTTTTTTCCTTCTCGTCCACCACCAATCTAAAAGTGACCTTTGAGTCTTGCGGCAGTAGGCTCAACTGAATCTGCTTAGAGTCTAAAGACCTAGTCTTAACTCAATCTGCTAGCCTCAAGACCGAAAATGCTCAGTCTACCTCATTCTGGGCACGTTTCCTCACGATGTTTCTTCACCGAAATCAAGTAGGTATCGTTACTGAGATATTTCTTCGAAGTTAGAGATACAAGTCGGGCCGAGTGGTCATCGAACCTAGGATCGGATTATTAAATCCGATCTTTTTTGTATAAAGGAAAAGATCTCAGCTGACAAGAGCCCTAGATCAATTTTAATTAGGTACTTAAGTTTAGATGATTTTTATAATTCAATTTAAATTATAAATAAAAAGAAGTGAAAACTTAAGCGAAAACTGTCAAAATCTTACTAGGTAAAAGTCCGGATCACCAAGAAAACCTTTTTTTTATTATCTGTGTGCACGCTCTATTGCTCGGTGCAACAAACGCGGTCAGAGGTGTTATTTTTCAAACGCGGAGTCACTAAACGAACGGTTTTTGTATGGAAGAAATATTAGTTTAGGTGACTCCGCGTTTAAAAAATGGCACTCTGAGGAGAGAGGCAATAAAATGGAGTTGCATTCTATGTTGCCAGAATAAAAAGAATCCTTAATTCGCTGGATTTTTACAAGATACGATCTTCTACCTACCGATCTTAGACAAACATACCCTACTGCAAGTAGCGGAACGTAAGTTTAGCGCTCAGTGAAGTGTAGAGAGGATACTGCGCACGGGTATAGTATTACTTTTTGACTTCTGCGCAAGCAAGGTCAGCGCTAGAGTTTCGTGCTGCTACCAGGGGGATTACTCTATATAAATAATAAATAAATAAATATATAGGGACAAATTACACTGATTGAGCTAGCCCCAAAGTAAGTTCGAAACTTGTGTTATGGGCAGGGACCGGATTAGCAGCTAATTTTTAAAACCCTTTTAAGTGGTTATCCTTACGATAAGCTTACCCTCACGTCTATGTTAGCCTGTAAAAAGCTTACCCAGCGAAAGGCTTACCGTATCCCTATAGGGTAACCCTATCCTTATGATAGGCTAAGCGCTTACCAAATGATTGAAAGGGTTTTTTTTTCCGCTTTTTTGATAGGGTTTTTCCCCCCACGTCCCGCCCGCGATCGTCTTTTCTCTTTTCTATCGTTCGTTAGCCAATGGTTAAACACATTTACTCATTATCCGCCTGCTGCCGTTGGCCAACGCACCTGTGTTATATCATCTAGATCAGATCACATATTATTTGACGTGTGAAATAATGGCATCGAAACGTAAATTCGAGAACAAGGACCATAGACAAAACATCTTTTGAAAACAATATCGTGGCTATCTGCGTAAAAAAAATTTAACCCCCGACAAAAAGAGGGGTGTCATAAGATTGACGCTATAATGACTGTCTGTCTGTCTGTGGCGTCGTAGCTCTTGAACGGATAGACCGATTTCGATTCGGTTTTTTCACGTGAATGCAAGTTCTCTTGTGGTGGTATGTTTGATGAAAATCGGTTCAGCCGTTTAAATGTTACTGGGAGTTAACGCTTGAAGTCAGGGTTTTTTAATTTCCCTGGCAAATAATACATGGCGCTACGTATATCAATTCCACTTAACATCGGTTGGAATATAAAAGGTGTAATAATAGTACATTATGGTACTAGTGTGTAACATTGGTGATTACCGCCGCGGCGCCATTGAGACCCGAGCCGTAGGCGAGGGTCATAAGAGAGCCAAGGACGGTAATCATCAATACACACGTGTATCATACGACGTTTTTCAACACACTTGTGAATAAAATAACAATAAAAACTCAACAATTAGTAAATGTGCAGTTAGTAAAATTATAATTAACTGTTTTGATGACATAGCGGTCTCAACAGATAGATTATTTATTGAAAATACTTCATGTTCTATTGTAATTTGAGATGGGTCATTATTCGTGTAGGTAGGTGAAATCCAATCATTGGATGTACTTGGTGTTTCGTCAGTAGGAATCTTTTATAAATTTTTCAATATCGTCAGGCGATTAAACCTTTGATTTCTTGCTTCTAAATCCATCGGATAGTCTCTTTAGGCTTACAAATTAGAGTATGTTTTTAAGTCCACACCATTCTTTGTTTGGACTGTACTTTTTAACATTGCGTATAAACAACACAAAGAGCTAGGCTAGCTTGTACTTAGAAGATAATTCTTTAAAGTACGCCATGAACACGTTTTCTGAAAAAGATTGTGTATTCTTGCTGTTTTGCCATTTTATGAAAATTTGGTACGCTAATAGATATTTTTCCTTGGAGTTTTCAGGTAGTAAACTTTCTATAACGTTAAGGGCTTCACATCTTATATCGGGCGGTGTACAACATAAATCATTTTCTTCGTAACTAGTACTTGTATACATTTTAATTAATAAATAACTTTTAATTTCAACAGTGAAAACGAGTTGTAAAAAATGTTTCGCTATGGCGGGAAAATTAATCAGTTTTCCTATGCGCGCGCATTGCGATCGGCCACAGACTAAAGAGATAAGGTTTTTTTTTTCGCGCATAAGATTTGCGCCTATTCTGCCACGTACAAAATAGGGAATTTAAAGTTTTCTTTTATTACAGAGAAAACAAAAATTATACTTGAGTGAAAGTTTTATTTATTAATCACGTACGAGTTAAAATTATCTATTTAAATAAGAAATTGCATGAAATGAGCAAGCAATATGAACATTCATTTGTTTGTTCTATTGAACACGATCTTTTTTTTGAATAAAAACTTTTATAATAAGAACAAAGCAACTCAACGCGAGTACATACAATTCCATGAACTCAACCAATTAAATTAAAAAAAAATCTATAACTCACTAGTGAGTTATAGCAATGAAAAAGTCACAGTTTGATTATGGGTGTCATTATGTGCCTAATTGCGGTGACCATAGAGCCACTTTATGAGCAAGTGTGTTGAAAAATATATTAAAACTATTTTAAGAGTGAATTCAGTCCATGATATTGAAGAACTTTCCCCAAGGAACATGTGTCAAAATAAAAATGTGATTTTTGGCCTTCCATACAAGCTGACCGATCAGCTGATCCGAGATGATAACGGCTAAACAAACAAATACACATACCAGTTGTAATATGAGAAAAACTATGAAAGATTTCGTGCCTAAGCATAGCGGTTCGGTCCGGATACCTATCTCCTGAGTAGACGTTAAAGTGATGTCAGTTTAGGGTCAGCGTTGAGCAAGACGTCGTATTTACGTCAAATTAAAGGCAAGTATCTGGACGTACCATATACGCCTCCAAGAGGACGTTTTACTGACGTCTATTTAGGGTCAGTTTTTGGACGTACCATATTCGCCACACCATATTCGCCACAAAGTGTACGTCTTACTGACGTATATTTAGAGTCAATATCAGGACGTATCATATACGCCGCCAAGAGGACGTTTTACTGACGTCTATTTAAAGTCAGGATCTGGGCGTACCATATTCGCCACAAAGTGTACGTTTTACTGACGTATATTTAGGGTCAATTTCAGCACGTACCGTATACGCCGCAAAAACGACGTTTTACTAACGTCTATTTAGGGTCAGTATCTGGACGTACCATATTCGCCACAAAGTGTACGTTTTACTGACGTATATTTAGGGTCAATATCAGGACGTACCATATACGACGTCAAGAGGACGTTTTACTGACCTAAATTTAGGGTAATATGGACGTAAGTACCTACCATATTCGTCCCAACGTGGACGTTTTTTTGTTCAAGACTTTTAAGGCAAAAGTAACATGTACTCAGTGATCAATAAAGAATTTTGAAGACAACGGAACCGAATCGGTGGTAGACGCCAAGGCGTTGTGAAGTTGGCCACCTGTTAAGTTTAAGTAAAAGTACGGTTTAAATCATTTTTCCATGTCCTTAAGTCTATGGTCTTAAAAAACATGGTTCCTATATCATTGTTATGGCAATTGTGTCCCACTGTCCTTTATTGCATCTTAAATATAGATTATACTACTTACATTGTGTTTTTTAGTTTCATCCATAAAAGTTCTTAAGTCTCTTCAAGATACGTAGGTAAAATGCCTACAAACGTAAATGCTACATGCTAAGCACTAAATTCTATCCTACTATCACGCGCAAGGATTTGCGAGATGGAGCGAAAAGGGATAGAATATAACACGTACCGTAGTCTTTTGATCTAGGGCCCTTGACCAATAACTTAGAACCGTCGTAGAGCTTAAATGCGCAGCTTAGGCTCTAGTGCCAGTTTTGCCAGCACGTTATTTCACTCAATAGCCAGGGCGATTCTCTTTTATAACAAACTACCCACCCAAGCTACCTACGGGGAGCATATTGCCATGCTAACGATATCAGCTGTAAGTGTGTTCTTACAATTTATATAATACCCGCTGTCCAAATTCGTGTAGTCTTTGTTAATTAATTTTATTTCCTCTAAATTAGGCAGTTTTAGACTTCGTCCATTCCATAAAAAATTAAGACGTAAAAAGCATTAAGTAATAGTTCTAATCATAACCATAAAACCTTTTATTTTGAGTAAAATTGTATGCAAGTGTTAGTTTCTTAGAGAATCCCTAGATGGCGCTGTTCAAAATTAAAACTGGCTATGGTTTCTTTTATGTACATTCTTATTACTTGATGCATATTTCCAATAAATCGAGTTCAGCAGCAGTGTGTGGTTTAATTTCCATATCGGTGTGCGACGGTAGCGACACCCAAGATCGCTTGCTTCTACAAAACACACTGTACATATCATGAGCTCCCATAGGTCCTACTCCTGACTTGTTTGTCTTAGTAACGTCTGTGTATAACGTCACTTCAACGTCAGTGGCTGCCCTAATATGTACGGCCCAGTAACGTCCCTATATGACGTCTCTCTAACGTCCCTATATGACGTCTCTCTAACGTCTGTAAACTGACGTCTTGAGGCTGTGACAAATTGACGTCATCTGTTGGGACTCCCCGACGTCAAGACATGACGTCTCTTACGTCGAGCAGTACCGTAAACGGACGACGTATAAATGCTACCTGGGATACGGTATCATATCACAAGACTGATGATCGAGGTACTTACCTACCTCAAATTTTTTTGCGAAGGAATATAAGTGTGCATGCATGCATGCAATACTTAATTATGGACGTAAAGATTACCTACTCAAGTAATTTCAGATACCTACCTACATCGTAACTCGGGGCTAAAGTATGTTGAATCAGTCGCTAGACTCGCTAGCTAATCTACTTACTCATAGACAATTAATGTTAACACTCGAAACATACATACCTTGATATTTTTTTTACATAAATTGCATATACTATAATTACTGGCTTCATTATAAGAAAAATATCGATGAACACTGTCTTTTTTAGGTGGAGGCATTACAATGGTTTACACAGATTTTTATTTTAACAACTAGCCGAAGCCCGCGACTTCGTTCGCGTGGACTTTATGTCTCTGGAAAATGCTCATCAGGCTGAACAACTTTTACTAAGGCGGCATTGTTATATCTCTTATAGTTTAGCTGGACCATTATGGTTCTGCATCAGGCGTTCCATTTTCCAAAATCATTTATACCCTATATGTTGCCCAGGCTTAATAGCTATATAACAAAAAAAGTTTTATTCGAATCCGTCCAGTATTTCCGGAGATTAGCGTGTACAAACAGACAAACAGACATACAGACAAACAGACAGACAATTTTTTTTAAATTCTTACTCTTATTACTACGTCTCTATCGCCCCCATAATTTTTTTTGGAAATATATGTAATGTACAGACACACTTTTTTTACTGTTTTATTATATGTATAGATATAGATATAGATAGATAAAAGTACACGATAGATATAAGCCACTTATGATTCACACTGTTTCCGGAAGCATCACATTTCTAACAGCAGGGACGATAAGAAGTAATAACAATTACGAATCCAAACTGCAAAAACAATACAAAAACACGCCGCGACACGTTTCGTCGTGGCGCTCACGCCGAAATCAAACAAATTGTTATGTTAATAAGGTATACTTTTGCATGGCGTCGCGTCGCGTCGTGGTTCAGCCAGCCTGAGTGCTTTGAGTCTGACCGTGTGCCGCCGCGCGCCGCCGCCGTTGGCCACCAGGGAAAGCGCTTCTTAAAGGGTTAGCCTATGGGATAGGGTTACCCTATGAGATATGGTTTTTGTAAGGGTAACGTAACGTGCATGTTTTAACAACTTATTTATAGGGAAACCCTTTTAAAGGCTTTCCATATGATACGGTTAGTCGATCGAAAGGGTTACCAAGCGATAGGGGTTTTTGATCCAATAAAAATATTCAAGCCTATCAATTAGCCGCTAAAAACCCACGTTAGGGAAAGCGCTTCCTGTCCCTGGTTATGGGATGCTAACTCAACGATACTATATTATATAACAAATACGTATATAAATAAACGTCCAAGACCCAGGACAATTTGAAAAAGGCCATTTTCCAACTTGCCCTGGCCGGGGATCGAACCCGGAACCTCTGGGTGGCGGACTAGCATGGTGACCACTACGCCACGGAAGTCGTAATATAATAATTAGTCGTTAGAGGTCATAAAATAATAATTAGTCGTACGAAAGTAACGTCCTACTTCTATGTCAAACCAAATTAGACTTTATCATCGTACGTTACTGCTCAATGTTGCTTGACACTGTAACGAGGATACGCAGTAACGTTTGTCTTGCATACCGCTTTTGTAGTAACCCCCCTGTTCACAACTACCGCTACAAGATAGGAATAAGAATACGAAGTTGACGATTTTTCTTACCTGAAATAGCAACGATCTCGTTGTGGGACAAATCCAAATGCGTCAAGTTTGTGAGGTGCCTGAAGGCGTAGTCTTCTAACACGTCTATCTGGTTGTTGTGCAGGTTCAAACTCGTCAGGTTCGACAGACCTGAGGGAAATGCATTTAGACATTTTAAACCACTTCCTTTTTAGCTAGACCAATTTAGATGTTAATTTGGTCGGTTATTGGTTCAAAATATTGTTTAAAACCATTATCCGACCAAATAAAAATATTTTTAGATGAGACTGTGGCATATTACGAGGTGTCAACTTGATTTGGTCGGATAATGGTGTAAACCTAGTACATACCAAATATAGTCTGCGTTTTATAATAAACCGGTAAGCGTTTTAGACGAATTTCAACATATAGCTAGATACCTATGTGCATTTGCGACCGTCCGATAGTAACTCGTGGTTTTTCGTTACAACGGGTAAACGCAGTAAAAATGTCTATGGGTAAATACCTAGTTATAAACTAAGTATATTGCGCAAAACTACATTAGCACCCAAAATATATTAAATAAATCTTACTATTTTGCTTTTAAGTAAGGAATTAATTGCATAATTATTTAAGATACGATATAAGAACTTATAGAAAGAAGTCTAACATAGATAACAGCAAAAGTAACACAATGTACTATTGCTATTTAAAAATGGAAGGTGCTCCATTTATTTTACTATTTTATTTTTTTTCTCCGTGTTTTCTTTAATGTGGCCTACACTGTACAATGTACACACAGGTCCAATGATAAGTACCAACCTGATAGGGCGCCTCTTCTAATACTTGCGAAGGTGTTGTCAGAGAGTTGCAAGGTCGTCAGGAAGCTCAGAGGAGGTACTGTGGTGGGGCCTAGAGGTCCTTCCAACGCGTTGCTTGACAGATCCAAATCACGAAGATAGTGTGCCGCCTGTGAGAAACCAATAAATAAATAAATACGCACTAATTACACTGATTGAGCTAGCCCCAAAGTAAGTTCGAGACTTGTGTTATGGGATACTACCTCAACGATGCTATATTTAAAAAAAATATATAAGATAAACATCTAAGACCCAGGACAATTTGAAAAAGGCCATTTTCTAACTTGGCCTGACCGGGGATCGAACCCGGACCCTCTGGGTGGCGGACTAGCATGGTGACCACTACGCCACGGTGGTCGACAGAAAAAATGTGATTTAAGGCCGTACCCAAATTTTCCGGGGTCCAGTGGCGCCGCCATTTGAAATAAATCATTTAAAAGGAAACGGAGATATCATTCAAAATTGTGTCTTGGTCAAGCCCTAGATAACCATTAAAAATATTTTATGAACTACTGTTTATAATTTAAAGTGCGAACGTGAAGCTTTTCTACGCACATTAGCTAAAAGTGGCCGTTTTTCGCAAATGTGCGTAGAAAAGCTTCACGTTCTCACTTTAAACTACAAAAAGTAGTTTAAAAAATAAAATGAATGGGTATCTAGAACTTGACCAAGACACAATTTTAAATGATATCTCCGTTTCCTTTTAAATGATTTATTTTAAATGGCGGCGCCACTGGACCCCGGAAAATTTGGGTATGGCTTTAAGATGTAGATATGTCGCAGTTGCATTGTATAATCCGTTGTTATTCAAAAACTCTAGCTGTTTTACATTACAGCTCGGTTTTGTAAAACAGTTGAAAATATTTCAGCTCGTTTGTCAATGAGTTACGTAATTACGTTTAACAAAACAGCTAGCATTCAGATGACATATAGGGTTACCATTATTGAATAAAACTGTGTTACCGAACAAAAAATTATATATGAGGGGAAAATAGCTGTTCTTTATTATTTTTATATTACTCGTGGGATGGAAATAAAACCTCAATTCAACTCCTAAATAATTCAGTCTCCAACATCATAAAACACCAATGAATAATGATAATCAGCTCGATGCAAATGGATATTGAAATTTTGTAAACCGGACAACTCATTGGCAGCGTAGCGATTTCTTACGGCCAATTGATCCACGTGATTTTCCATCTTGCCGGAAGGAGGGCGTCGTTATAACAATTTGGGAACCAAGCTAAAGGTCTGTTTTATTCTTTTTAATCTTTTGCAGTCCACAATCACAAACGATGCCCCCGATGTCTCTCGATGAAAACAGCTTAGTCCCGGAACGCGGCGAAGAATGTACTTTATGGGAGGCCATATTATTTGTTGTTATGACACTTTCTCCAATGCTGGTCTGGGAGAAATAAAATAACTTAGAATGTACCAGCTGCTTCTCTTCCCACGCAGATCGTAAAAGCCGATCGAGGGAATGGGCAAAAATGCAAATCATGTTAACAGGCGATGCGGCTAGCAACCCGTCACTGTATTGATTGCTTTTCCATCTTCTCGCCCACCATGACGCTAAAAGTGGCTTTTGGGTCTTGCGGCCCTGGGCTCTGCATAGAACCGCAAGACCCAAAATGCTTTGTCTGCCCCGTTAGGGATAAAGACGTGATAGTATGTATGTATGTATGTATGACACTGACACTTCACAAGCCATAGTGGCAGAATTCCGAACTAATCGATCTACAATCTTACGTTAGCTAGTTTGTAAAACGTAACACATTGGACGATCTAGCTAAACGATTTTCAGCTGTATTACAAAACCGAGCTGTAATGCCAAACAGCTAGAGTTTTTAAATAACAGCTGATTATACAATCCAACTGCGACAGATTCATTGACATGTCTTTATCCTGATGGTAGACAGGGCCAGGAGACCTAAATAGGCGATGCGGCGTACAACCCATCACTATTTTGATTCCCAAAAACACAAAGATGAAAGACGATGTACCTACGTAAAAGAACACTCCGCTGTCGCGGGCAGATAAAGGATTTCAAACTGCTGGGGGTTACTCTAAAAGCGGTACGCAAGACGGACGTTACTGCGTATACGCGTTTCAGTGTCAAGAAATATTGAGCTGTAATGTACGATGACAAAGTCTAATTTAGTTTGACATAGAAATAGAATGCTGGTCTGGGAGAAATAAAAAAAACTTAGAATGTACCAGCTGCTTCCCTTCCCACGCAGATCGTAAAAGCCGATCGAGGGAATGGGCAAAAATGCAAATCATATTAACAGGCGATGCGGCTAGCAACCCATCACTGTATTGATTGCTTTTCCATCTTCTCGCCCACCATAACGCTAAAAGCGGCTTTTGGGTCTTGCGGCCCTGGGCTCTGCATAGAACCGCAAGACCCAAAATGCTCTGTCTGCCCCATTAGGGATAAAGACGTGATAGTATGTATAGAAATAGAACGTCACAATTGTTTTGTATGAGGGTAATAATAGAAGAACAAATGGTGGTGGGTAATATTAAGTGATTTGTGACTGGTATCGAACAGTCCGGAATAAACGCCAGTGTCGTGCATACGTGTTTTCTTTATCTCCACGCTAAGCTATTCAGGATCCCGCAGGACTTTCGGTCACCATCTCACAACTATCGGATGACTATCGTATTATCTTGTGGAGTAACTTCCCCTGCTTCGGACTTCGGACCCTCAGCGCCTCGAGCCATCATATGTACAGTCCTAAACTCCCGTTAGGAACATTGTTCTTATATAAATGGAAGAAATAATTGCTTTAGTCATCATCGTCATCATCATTAAGTCTTTTTTGTCTCCACTGCAGTAGCACGACTTTCTCTGTACTACCAAAACCATACTTGGCCAGAGCAGCCAGAGGACTTGACTTTTTCTCCAGCCAGACGGATTGGAGAGGTCTCATTGATGTATATGTTACGGCTAAAACCCGAAATGAGGCTACGCCTAGGTTTAGCCGGCTAGATCTAGGTGCAGCCGGTCTCAGACGGCTTCACTTAAGTGTATCCTACTTTTCTTCGGCTTAAACTAGGTTTAGCCTTTATCATTCCGGCTAGAACTAGGTGCAGCCGGTGGCAGGTGGTTAAAATTAGGTGTTTTCTATGTGTATTAGTTTGAACTAGGTTTTTAGTTCAATTAAGCATTTGGTAGGTAGCCTGGTGTTGCATTTCCCGATTAATTCGAATAACAAAACATCTTTTGAAAACAAATCGTAAGATTGTTAACCCCCGAGAAAAACGATCGTAAGCGCTCGATGAAAACATCATTAGGACAATATTCGTTGAGCCGATTTTTTTGTTTATGAACTAAGGAACAAATTTATTCATTATGTAAATTAAAAAATAATCGACTTTTAATACCTATGTTAACGCTATCTAGCGATGGGCAGAGGAACTAAATAGCAGAATCAATATCCAGAGCGCCATCTGTTATTTGACAGGTAAACTACAAAAACTTTCAAGCGATAACTTAATAACTTTTAAACGGGTGAACCAATTCATCAAATCATCAAACAAGGCTAAGAACCACCGAACGGAACTTGCACGTAAAAAAAGCATGACGCATACTAATTGCTCCATCCGTTCAAGCGCTACGATAAGACAGATAAACAGACGTTAGCATCAAACTTATAACACCTCTCTTTCTTGTTAGGGGTTAAAAATCAAGACCGACGAGTTTGACTCTGGGAATACCCGCGGCGTCTGTGCGCGGGGTAATGAGCACTTGAGACTTTTATCGGTCCGCGGTCGGCCCGCGTTCGGGGAGTCCCCGCATTGTATATAGTATAACTTTCCTACATCGAAAATAGATGGAGTTACCACAGCCTTCGGCTCTAAAATATGCTGAAATTTATTTTTAATGCAATCTGAACTTTATATTCCCTTACATTATATATTATTAAAACGCCCAAAAATAAATACATCAAATAATCTATAGAAATAAACAACGAAATTACAAATGAAGCTTGTAAATGACAAAATGCTAAACCGCGCTAGTGAGTTTTTTTATTTGGTAAATATATATGCATGGAAAAGTTGACTTGTAATTGGAAGTCCGAGTCTGTGCAGTAAGGTTGTGCTATAACAGGATAGTCCCCCAGGAAATTTCTGGATCGACATATCTGGTATGAGCACAACTTCTGCTCGCTCCAATCGGAGCAGTGGAGGATCTTTCCCAGTACAGCTGATTTCAGCGTCTGGATGTGGTCAAAGGTCTATGGGTGCGCATCGTGGACCAACTGGTGAGGGAAGAAGGTATCGACCCCTGGCTAGCTACCATGTGAGGTTGAACCCCTGGCAATGCCTACTTCATTCAGTTCTCCACTGCACAGACAATTTGACTTCCTTTGTCGGGTTTTAAGAAATAAAAATAATAATATTATTATTTTAATTTACTGAAATCCGCAATCAGACGTTGGCAATAAATATTTAGATTCACTTTCACGCCCACCACCACGCTAAGAGTGGTCTTGGAGTCTTGCGGTCCGAGGCTCTTTCCATCCCGTTTGGTCGTTTTTAACCGACTTACAAAAAGGAGGAGGTTATAAATTCATCGCCATCTTTTTTAGGGTTCCATACAAAAATTAAAAAAAACGGCCAAGTGCGAATCGGATTCGCGAACTAAAGGTTCCGTACCATCATCTATAAAAAATCACGTTTGTTGTATGGGAGCCCCTTAAATATTTATTTTATTTTGTTTTCAGTATTTGTTGTCATAGCAGCAACAGAAATAGGTACATCATTTTGTCAAAATTTCAACTGTCTAGCTATTGCGGTTCTTGAGATACAGCCTGGTGACAGACAGACGGACAGACGGTCAGACAGCGAAATATTAGTAATAGGGTCTCGTTTTTACCCTTTGGACACGGAACCCTAAAAATGGAACCCTTATAGGATCCCTCGTGCGTCTGTCTGTCAGTCAGTCTCCGTCTCCAAATATACTGGACCAAATCAGGTGAAATTTATAAAAATGGTTTACAGATGTGCAATGTAAATTAAAAAAAAAAATAAGGGTCATTTTCGATGGACAAATTAGGAAATCAAAAAAAAATTTTACAAACCTTACCGTGTCATATATATCAAAAGAAAGGGCTCATTACGAGGATCTCCATTATATTTTTGTTATTATTATAAAATTAATAGTTTTGATTTTTATTTATAAAAGAAGACGAAAATTAATTAAAAACTGTTAAGCCTACATAAAAAAAAATCTATCTATCTATATCTATATCTTCTATACATATAATAAAACAGTAAAAAAAGTGTGTCTGTACATAAAATATATTTCCAAAAAAAATATTGGGGTCGATGGAGACCCTGTTTGTCTGTATGTCTGTTTGTCTGTTTGTACACGCTAATCTCCGGAAATACTGGACGGATTCGAATGAAACTTTTTTTGTTATATAGCTATTAAGCCTGGGCAACATATAGGGTATAAATGATTTTGGAAAATGGAACGCCTGATGCTGAACCATAATGGTCCAGCTAAACTATAAGAGATATAAAAAAGCCACCTTAGTAGAAGTTGTTCAGCCTGATGAGCATTTTCCAGAGACGTAAAGTCCACGCGAACGAAGTCGCGGGCTTCGGCTAGTACTAAATATAGTTCATGGCTTGCCCGACCTCACCGGTGACCATGCTAGTCCGTTACAATTATCTACGAAAGTTACAAATGAAAACTTTACAACTGTTGTCGCTAAATGGTACAAAATGGTTGAATAAATAAATAAATAAATGGTTACAAATAGGTCCAACGCAGACGACAGACTATCCGTGACGCACTTTTTAGTCTGTATAGGTCCCATGGGTTCTATTTTCACAGACTAAAAAGTGCGGAGCGGATTAGTCTGTCGTCTGCGTTGGGCCTATTTTGTAACCATTTATTTATTTATTTATTTATTGGGCCATATGGTGCCAAAACTTGCCTACATATTATGACGAGAGTATTCCGCCGAAATAGAGATCCGCCGGACATGTGCATATCGAAGAATGGTTCTGTCGAAGTGATGTTTTTCGAAGGTGTCTGTTATCGAAGTATGTTCTTTCTGACTAATGCTAGTTGAATATACAACTTAGGTTTAAAGAATTTATTTCTCAAAAGAATACAAATATATTCACTTACAGAGAAACACGTAGAACTAAATGTAAAATCATATTTTGACGAGCGTATTAGGTAAAACAAGTATTTTACAAATAAACATACAGGGTGGCCAACTTGGAGGTATACAACTTTTTTTTGCCGCCATTTTGTTTTGGCGGTAAATATGTCAGTTTTTGCATGAATATTACTTTAAGTAGATACGGCAAATTTATTATGGAGCGTTTTACGACGGAACAAGGTGTTTTAATTATTAAAACGTTTTACGAAACATTAAAAAGTATGTTTCCCGGTCCATTAATTTCGAGAAACGGTGACATTGATTGGCCCTCAAGATCGCCTGATTTAACAGCTCCTGACTTTTTTCTGAGGAGCTATTTAAAGGGACGTGTCTATGATAACAAGCCAATGAACCTTCAGCAATTAAAACAAAATACTCGAGACACAGTCACTGAGATAACGCAGAAATGTGTAAAAATGTGATGAAAAACGCGATGAAAGGGTTCACATTTGTGATGCTGCTAGAGGTGGACATTTGTCTGACATTATTTTCCATGTTTAACTGCCGGCCCTAAATATTATATTTAACAAGGAATACTTGATATATTTTATATTTCATAGAATAAAATTACAAAACTAAAGTGTATACCTGTTATTTGGCCACCCTGTATAACAAGTTAATTTTAGTTAGCTTAGAAGGGACATACCCGTTGTAATTCGAATCACGTTCTAGATCACTGTAGATAGTATAATTAATTTAAAATAATAGTCAAAAATAAAAAATAAAAATTCGCGTTACCATTCTAGTGTGCAGGCACCCGGGCAATTTATATGGGAATGTCGTTTTTTTTTGTTTTTTTTACTATTATCTTATCTTATACCTTTAAACTAATTTATATATTTCTGTGATCTCGAAAACGGCTCTAACGATTTCGCTAAAAATTGGTATATGGGAGTTTTCGGGGGTAAACAATCTATATAGATTAGTCTTATGTTTGGTAAAACACGTATTTTCGATGTTTGAGATGTAACCGAGCAAAGCTCGGTCGCCCAGGTACTTATCATTATAGGTACTATTCTACTCTGCCGGAAACCCATAGGGCCACATATAATATTTATTAAGGCCCATTTAGACGGTGCAAGTTTCTTGCGTGTTGCATACAATTTTATTGAAGCAATAAATGATTTGTATGGCTGACATTTCGTTTAGACCATGCAAGTTGTCTATTGCTGCAATAAAATGGCATGCAACGGGCAAGAAACTTGCACCGTCTAAATGGGCCTTTACTTCAATCTTTTATAATATATTTTTACCTTCAAAGACGCCAGCGCAGGTACTTTCAGCAGGTTTCCTCGTAGACGCAGAACTGACAACCTCACTAATGGGCGGAAGGCATCTGCGGATATATCCGTGAGCTGATTATCGCTAATGTCCAAATATGTCAAATTTCGGATTCCCTGCAAAGATGGAGACACAGTTAATTTATAATATGGGATACCAGATGACAGCACAGTACTGTTATTAGATACTTGACCTATTTGAAGCCTCATAATAGGGATGTGGACTTTATTTTTGGATAATCTAGTTGACATACATACTATCACGTCTTTATCCCTAATGGTGCAGACAGAGCATTTTGGTTCTTGCGGTTCTATGCAGAGCCCAGGGCCGCAAAACCCAAAAGCCACTTTTAGCGTCATGGTGGGCGAGAAGATAGAAAAGCAATCAATACAGTAATGGGTTGCTAGCCGCATCGCCTGTTAACATGATTTGCATTTTTGCCCATTCCCTCGATCGGCTTTTACGATCTGCGTGGGAAGAGAAGCAGCTGGTACATTCTAAGTTTTTTTATTTCTCCCAGACCAGCATGGGAGCTAAATAAAATAATTTATTTAGTCCGTCAACTAGATTATCCAAAAATAAAGGACCCATATTTTTTGTTTAGCAAAGTAGTCAATATTCATGAAGATACAGCGCTTCGAAGTTTTGGATTAGGGGTGATGTACGTCACCGTTGGTTAAAAATCGTAGCCAATCGTGACGTCACGCGAAATTTAAATGCGCTGTATCTTCGTCATTATTTGCTAATTAGAGAAAAGAAAAAATACGTATACCATATTTTTTTAAATCTATCTAATCAGCCAAAAAAAATTTTTGTCCACATGCCTATTATTTGGCGTCAAAAATCCGTCATTTTGTTTTTCTTTTTTGCCGCGTCGCTTTCACAATGACAAGTCTAACGACCTAAGTCCATCAAGGCCTTTGCTGCAGAGCGTGCTAAAGAAATCACACGGTACATACACTCAAAACACATCACACCCTCCTTCTGGTATGGTCAGCTAAGAATGGAAATAACATTTACCTTGAAGGAATTGGAGTCCAAGGTATGAATCTTGTTGTTAGACAAGTCCAAGCGATCCAGGTTCCATAGTCTTACGATCGCTTCTGTCGGCACCGTCGGCAACTGGTTGTTTGGTAGACCTGCCATTCAAATACTTTTGTTAACAAGTGGATAATCATTATCATCGTCAGGTCTTTTTTCTTTGTTTTATCTTTGTAGTACAGAGAGGGTCGTGGTCCTGCAGTGGCTCTCCACTGCAGGACCACGACCCTCTCTGTACTACCAGAGCCATACTTGGCCAGAGAAGCCGGAGGACTTGGCCTTCACTCTCCATGCTGACTAGATGAGTCGAAGAGGTCTCATACACGGGAGGACTTATAGTGGCCCTATTCTACTCTGCCGGAAACCACACGGCTTAAGTGGACAATTTCTACCCTACCTGGCCTCTAACTCCTCGCTGGCCAGACGGGTTGAAGAGGTCCTATTGATGTTTATAAGCTTTGTTCAGCTTGTATTCCTAAGTCGCCTTCTACGACATCCACGGGAGGACTTGAGGTGGCCCTATTCTACTCTCCTTATTCAACGAATCGCACTTGGCCGATTATTAATATATTTTTTACAGAAAGAAGTTCAGTATTGGGGACATAACTTGATCACCCTGTATTAATTCTTTGCTAGCTCAAAAATGTACATATGTTCCTCTTATTCCAACTTCCATTCCACCAAGCATCCCTCGCCGCTGTAGCCTCTAGAGAAATCAGGCATAAAGTTGAAGGCAACATTAATGCAATTAGCAAACCACTTTCAATCTTCGGTTCCTGGTTCGTGAATGACTTCGTGATTTGTTAATGACTTTTGAATCAGTTTAAAATAAGAAAATGATGGAGGGGACACAGGCGTCATTAATATAATTGACCGAGCGAGCGAAGCATCTCAGTATCGAGATTGGCCAAACATGCTTTTGTCCAACTGTTCGCCTACAGTAGTAACTTGTTTGTTTGTAGTAGGTAACTTTATTGTACCAAAAAACAAAATAAAATACAAAAAATTCGAAAGAGCAAACATACAAAGGCGGACTTATCCCATGTAGGGATCTCTTCCAGTCAACCTGCGATATATAGTAGCTTATTAGTAATCTGTGCCTACAGGTTGCATTTTCCAACCGATCCTTGTGAAAATTTGTAAGACGGTCCAAAAATTACATGGATTTTTTTGTCAATTCAGTTTTTCGTAACTTTTAAAAATGGCGGAAATAGGGGTTGTAAATCGTAGGTTGTAAACTTGTAAAATAAATTTATCCATTTAAAAAACAAAACAAAAATGTCACAAATCTTTTTTGTTAGGTACCTAGTAGGCCTTTAGCACTCTCAGCATTAAGACACAAACTTTTTTATGCCATTACTTCAATGGATCGAGTGACTCGCGAGGTCTACAGCGACTACAGCTCACAGAGCCACTAGTTAATAATTACGTAACACTAGCTGCGCCCTGCGGTGTTTTCCGCGGTTAAACTAGCTTTATGTATTAATCTAAGGTGTTAGCTGCCTGAATACCAAATTTTATCAAAATTGATCAAGCCGTTTGTGCGTGAACAAGTAACAAACATACACACACACACACAAACTTTCGCCTTTATAATATAAGTGTAATCATCATCAGGTCTTTTTGCTTCCACTGCAGGAGCACGACCCTTTTAGTACTACCAGAGCCATACTTAGTCAAGGCAGCCAGAGGACTTGGCTTACGTTAGTAATTATATTATCTTTGAGTTGGCCTACACTCTACTCGCTGGCCAGACGGGTTGGAGGGAGGGGGTTGATGTTTATAAGCTTTGTTAAGCTTGTATTTTTTAAGTCGCCTTCTACGACATCCACGAGAAGACTTGGAGTGTCCCTATTCTACTCTGACGAAAACCACACGGCAGATTAGTGTGATGTAACCAAGTAGCACATGTGGGGTATGTATTTTTAAACATAAAGCACTATAGTAATAAATATCACAAAAGAAATAATTATTTTAAGAGTCCCCTTAGCCTATATCAAACTACACTTTTCCATACAAATGTGTCTACGTTTTATTTCGAAACGACATGCCCGATTTGGGCAAAATTATGTAATTTCAAAGAGATTGCACATATCTAGGCATTTAACTGGTTTTAACAGTCAAAATATGAACTTAAAAAAGAATATAGTGTGTTATATCATTTTTGACTATCAGTATGGGAAACTTCTACCTATACATCCTTATATTTTACTTCCAGTTCATAATTTTAGTGTCGGAAACCAATTATAATCGTACATAATTGCAATTTCCTTAAAATTACAATTTTTTTACCAAAATCTGTCATGTGGTTTCAAAATCAAACGTAGACTACGTTTGTATGGAAAAGTCTAGGGTAAGGGGATTATTAAGTAATACGACAAACAAGGACGAACGATACAAGATATAAAGATCGTAGATTAATAGTAGATTATTAACCAAGGGGATAAAGCAGTGTCTTCTGTCGCGGGTGTCGACTTAAATTGCGAGCGCAACGAAGGACTCGAGGTTAACTCCCGAGCGAAGCGAGGGTGTTTAATACTTAAATCACGAGCGAAGCGAGGGATTTAGGACGAGTCCTGAGTGTAGCGACGGATTTAAGTTCACCCAAGACTAAGACAGCTTTATCACCGAGGAAAATACTCTACTTTTCGTACCATTTGCGAAAAAAATAAAGACAATAATAACAAGAGATAACTATTACTAATTAATTTATACTCAGTTACTTAAAAAATACAAAATGCTTTACGTTGTAAATAAATATAGTGTCGCGTAGGTCGATAAGTGATAATGACAATGTCAACGTCACAAATTCAAACTAGGAGAATTCATCTAAAGAGAAATTTCGTCACTCACGTCAGCACACGATTGGCCTAGCGGTCTTGGTGTTGGACTGTGAATCCATAGACCCCAGGTTCAAATCACAGTCATGTATAGTGTTTTTGAAGTTTTGTAAGAAGTTTCTAGATAACTCTAGATTAAATTAGAATGAAAATACGGGCCAGAAATAAAAGAAGACAAAAGAAAATTTATGACTTAAGTTTAGAACTTTGATGCGATATTGTTCGCATCCGGGGGGTATATAAGCAGAACAAGGCGCCGCCTACGCCAGTTTAGTTGGAAAGTAAAATCCGAAGAAGGAAGAAGGAAGAAGAAAAAGGAAGAAAAGTAAAAGTGGAAGTAGTGAGTAAAAGTAAAGTGTAATAGTGAGTGAAGTGAAGTGTTCAGTGCGGTAAATACGCGCGAGTGGCGTTTCCGCGCGACAGTGCAGTGACGTTTACGCGTGTGACAGTACAGTGACATTACCGCGCGTGACAGTGCAGTGACGTTTTCACGCGCAAGACAGTGCAGTGACGTTTCCGTGTGTGTGACAGTACAGTGACATTCCCGCGTACGTACCTGTGACAACTGTGAGTACCCTAGAGTTGTAAATAAAGGCACTATTCCATAGGATTGGTGTTTCCTTTCCTATCCCCAACCCACTCTCGTGACAATTGGTGTCAGAAGTGGGATAGGAAAGATGCCGATTGTGCCTAGAAACGAGAAAGGGGTAACCACCCGAGCGGGAGCCGCAGCGGCAGAGGAACAGTCGCTCGAAGTATCCAATACTGGAGGCGCCGCGACCACGTCAGCGGCCGTATCACCAGCCGCTCCTTTGGAAATGAACGCGTTCCTGCAGCAGATTACTGTTATGATGCAAGAACAAGCGCGCCGCCAGGAGGAGCAAATGCGTGCACTGCAGGAGGAGCAAGCGCGCCGCCAGGAGGAGCAAATGCGTGCACTGCAGGAGGAGCAAGCGCGCCGCCAGGAGGACCAGGTACGCCGCCAGGAAGAGCAAGCACGCCGCCAGGAGGAGCAAGTGCGTGCACTGCAGGAGGAGCAAGCGCGCCGCCTTGAGGAGCAAGCACGCCGCCAGGAGGAACAAGCACGCCGTCAGGAGGAGCAAGCGCGCCGCCAGGAGGAGCAGTTTCAGTACTTTTCTAAAGACGTTTTGGCTGCGGTACGGGCCAACACAGCCCGAATGGATGACATCGAAAAGGAAGTTGCTGAGGTAAAAGGGACCCTTCGGCAGTTTGATAAGGAATTGAAGCTTCTCAAAGAGTCTGGCCCAGTCACTAGCTCTGTTGTCGCTCCTTTTACCAAAAATTTAAAGGTGCCACCCTACGACGGCAAATCATCTTGGGCTGCTTTTAAACTGCAATTGGAGACAGTTAAAAAAGCAAGCCATTGGGATGAGCACGAGGCGCAGTCTGCATTCACACTGGCACTTCGAGATGACGCTCTCTCTGTACTGGAAGCACTCGGCGCTGGGAAGAAGGAAGTCACCTACGACGAACTCATAGGCGCTCTGGAAGCTAGATACGGCGACAGTCACCTGGAGCATGTATACAGGGCGCAACTTAAAGATCGTTGTCAGCGGGCGAGCGAGACTTTACAACAGTGGTCCGTTGAAGTGGAAAGACTGGTCCGCAAGGCATACCATTCATCACCATCCGTCGTGGAGGAGATGCTCTTGCAGGTTTTTATTGATGGGATACGGGATCCCGAAGTCAGGGCTGCTGTACGACTAGATCACCACACCACTTTGAAAGAAGCAGTGGCTCACGCTTTGGAAGTCGAAGCGGTTCGTCATGACTCACGAGCTCTGAGGCTACGAGAGGTTGTAGTCACAGAAAACAGTAGACGACGACCCTACAACCCAATGTGCTATGAGTGTGGAGAACGAGGCCATATTCGAAGCACTTGCCCGAAGCGTGAACGTACAACTTTCCGACGTCAGGTGGATGCAGCGGTTTCGACGTCGGAGCAGCCACAGGAAAACTAGAGAAGGCCAGGGCTGTGGGGTGGGCGCTGGCCGGTAGTAGTAAAGCCCCAGAAATTCTTGTGAAGCAGACAAGCGACGGAAATACTTTAGTGATAGACGGATTAATTAATGGGAAACCTTGCCAATTGACGTTAGACACTGGAGCTTCACGGACAGTCATCGGCAATCACAGACTTAAGTACATTGGAGGTCGGTATATTCAAGCGAATAAAAATATCACGTTAACTACTGCTACCGGCCAACGAATCCCATCTGAAGGAGAAAAAATTGTAGCCATTAAGATCGGGGCAACACTTTATTGGCAAAGAGTGATTGTCGCAGGCATCTCCGACGATTGCATTATTGGTTTGGACTTTCTACAAAATCATCAGTGCAATATTGACTTGAAAAATGGTGTTCTAAAACATGGCAATGATGAAATTCCGATGAAAGGAGGAAATTTTGGTAAGGTGTTATGTTTGAGAGACACTGTCCTTAGTCCTAGATCCCAAACGACGGTCCCTGTTATGCTACCGCCTAATAATGGAAGCGGACCGCGGAGATGTGCCATTATAGAGGGAGGAATCTCAGACGCATCATGGATTCCGGCTAGAACCTTAGTTGGAAGTGGCCAAGTTGCGTTGGTACCTGTTCTGAATCCTCATGACGTGGAGCAAACACTGCGAAAGGGAACGATTGTCGGAAACTGTGATGAAGTAGCCTGGTTGAGGAAGTGTGAAGAGGGGCAAAAGCGGAAAATTACGAATCAGGAAGAAAATGTCACAAGGCTTCTGGAGGGTTGCAAGGGTAATCTTACTAAATTGCAATTAATAAAAGCAAGGAACTTCTTGTTGAAATATAGCAATTTATTCTCTAAAAATGATGGAGATATTGGCAGAACCGATTTGGTAAAACATAAAATTGATACCGGGGATACAACACCTATTCGGCAGAGACCAAGACCTGTTCCTTTTGCCCGTGAGCAGGAAGTTGAAGACATGATCCAAGAGATGAAGAAGAACGGCGTGATAGAACCTTCATCAAGCCCATGGTGCTCTCCGATTGTGTTAGTAAAGAAGAAGGATGGATCGACTAGGTTCTGTGTAGACTATCGGCGATTGAACGATGTAACTAAAAAGGACAGTTACCCACTTCCAAGAATCAATGACACTTTGGATTCACTTTGTGGCATGACTTGGTTCTCTACTCTTGATTTAAAAAGTGGGTATTGGCAAGTAGATTTGGATCCTAAGGATAAAGAGAAGACCGCGTTTTCAACCGGCAAGGGTTTATGGCAGTTCAAAACTATGCCATTTGGACTATGTAACGCGCCAGCAACATTTGAAAGGTTGATGGAACATGTGCTGGCAGGTATGTTAGGAGAAACCTGTTTGGTCTATTTAGATGACATCATTATAATGGGGAGAGATTTTGATGATCATCTCAAGAAGCTTGAAAGTGTGTTTTCAAGACTACAGAGTGCAAATTTGAAGCTAAGTCCAAAAAAATGTTCATTTTTCCAACGTCAGGTCAACTACTTGGGACACGTTATTTCGGAACAAGGTATTGCAACTGACCCATCTAAAATAAGTGCAGTAAAAGATTGGCCAACGCCAACAGATAAGACACAGGTGCGAGCATTCTTGGGTCTATGCTCTTACTATAGAAGATTCGTAAAAGGGTTTTCCGATATCGCTAAGCTTTTACATCGGTTGACTGAAGAGAAACGAGCATTTTCTTGGGATGAAGATTGTGAGCAAGCTTTTCAGGACCTCAAAATGCGTCTATGTGAAACCCCTATCCTCGGATATCCTGACATGGAAGGCAAGTTTATTGTGGACGCTGACGCAAGTAACACCGGTATTGGAGGTGTTCTATCTCAACAGAGAGGAGATCAGGAAGTAGTAATCGCCTACTTCAGCAAATCTCTTTCAAGGCCAGAGAGAAATTACTGCGTAACTCGCAGAGAATTGTTGGCTGTGGTCAAGACATTGCAACATTTTAAGAAATATTTGCTTGGTCGCAAATTTCTGATAAGGACTGATCACGCTGCATTGAAATGGTTATTGGAATTCAGAAATCCTGAAGGGCAGGTAGCCAGGTGGATTGAGCTACTCCAAGAGTATGAGTTTGAAATTGAACATCGAGGAGGGAAGAGTCATGGCAATGCGGATGCTCTGTCTCGAAGACCTTGCCTGGAGGACTGTAAACATTGCAATCGGCAGGAAGAGAAGGAAAAAGTAAACATCCGGCTAATCCGTACTGATTCCATAGATGAAGATTGGACTGACGACGCCATGAAAAAAGCTCAGGAAGATGATAAAGATTTTCAACCACTATTGAACTGGCTAAGAAGTGGAACTAAACCAAAATGGTCAGAAGTGGCCAAATACAGTACGGCTACAAAGAGTCTTTGGGCGCAATGGGACAGCCTGGTGTTACATGATGGATTACTCTACCGAAAATGGGAAAGTACTCAAGGTAAAGATTGCCATCTACAATTGGTCGTCCCCAGAGAGAAGGTAAGGGAGATTTTAAAAACTTTTCATGATGGTACTTCCGGCGGACACCTGGGGATAAGAAGAACCCTCACAAAAATTAAAGAACGTTTCTACTGGTTACACTGCCGAGATGATGTAGAAGACTGGTGCCGTAAATGTCAGAGTTGTGCAGCAGTTAAGGGACCACAGACTAGAAGCAGAGGAGCCATGAGGTTGTATAATGTCGGAGCTCCTTGGGAACGAGTAGCTCTTGACATAGCCGGACCGTTTCCAATTACGAATGCTGGCAACCGGTACATTTTGGTAGTTATGGACTACTTCACGAAATGGCCTGAAGTATTTGCACTACCTAATCAGGAGGCTACCACCGTAGCGACAAAGCTTGTGAACGAAGTATTCTGTAGATTTGGTGTGCCATTGGAGATGCACAGTGATCAGGGTCGAAACTTTGAATCACAAGTATTCCGAGAAGTCTGTGAAATCATGGGAATCCATAAGACTCGGACGACGCCGTATCACCCGCAGTCAGATGGAATGGTTGAGAGGTTTAACCAAACATTGGAACGGCATCTGGCAAAAGTAGTAGAAAGCCATCAGAAAAACTGGGACGAGTATATTGCGCTGTTCCTCTTATCTTATAGGACTGCGGTGCATGAGACCACTACAGTTACTCCAGCATATGCCAATTTTGGAAGAGAACTGAAATTGCCAGCTGATTTGTTATCAAGTTGTCCACCAGATACCCCAAAAGGAATAACCGACTACGCTAATGACCTTCGGATTAAGATGGTGGACGTCTATGAGCAGATTAGAGAGGCTGGGCTTAAAGCTAGTGAACGGATGAAGACTCGTTACGATCGAAGAGCTAATGGCCTCAGCTTCGAGGAAGGAACACTGGTTTGGCTTCATAATCCGGTGAGGAGAAAAGGGAAATCTCCGAAGCTACAACCAAGTTGGGAAGGACCTTACAAAATTGTCACCAGAATTAACGACGTGACCTACCGGATTCAGCGTAATCCTCGCAGTCCTCTCAAAATAGTTCATGTGGATCGATTGGCACGTTATCATGGAAGCAATAATGATCGGGACGATCATGTCTTGAGAGGGGGCAGTGTCGCGTAGGTCGATAAGTGATAATGACAATGTCAACGTCACAAATTCAAACTAGGAGAATTCATCTAAAGAGAAATTTCGTCACTCACGTCAGCACACGATTGGCCTAGCGGTCTTGGTGTTGGACTGTGAATCCATAGACCCCAGGTTCAAATCACAGTCATGTATAGTGTTTTTGAAGTTTTGTAAGAAGTTTCTAGATAACTCTAGATTAAATTAGAATGAAAATACGGGCCAGAAATAAAAGAAGACAAAAGAAAATTTATGACTTAAGTTTAGAACTTTGATGCGATATTGTTCGCATCCGGGGGGTATATAAGCAGAACAAGGCGCCGCCTACGCCAGTTTAGTTGGAAAGTAAAATCCGAAGAAGGAAGAAGGAAGAAGAAAAAGGAAGAAAAGTAAAAGTGGAAGTAGTGAGTAAAAGTAAAGTGTAATAGTGAGTGAAGTGAAGTGTTCAGTGCGGTAAATACGCGCGAGTGGCGTTTCCGCGCGACAGTGCAGTGACGTTTACGCGTGTGACAGTACAGTGACATTACCGCGCGTGACAGTGCAGTGACGTTTTCACGCGCAAGACAGTGCAGTGACGTTTCCGTGTGTGTGACAGTACAGTGACATTCCCGCGTACGTACCTGTGACAACTGTGAGTACCCTAGAGTTGTAAATAAAGGCACTATTCCATAGGATTGGTGTTTCCTTTCCTATCCCCAACCCACTCTCGTGACAATAGATACCCAGAAAACTAGGCTGTATGTGTGAGACGCAAACGACCCTTTGCTTTTTCTTTTTGGAAACAGTAAACAGCTGGTGTACAAACAAAAAAAAAACAATAACGGGAGTTTTTGGCGGGAGGTCAAGGGGTTCAGTTGAAGTTTGATTTAAATTGTTTTGCAAATTGATTCTAGTGGACTTATTGATATCAAATTGGTGTAGTTTTAATCCTTATTCTCACGGACAATATGTGAAATGTTTAAAGTAGACAGTCATAGCGCGGCTGTAGTGATATTTATTTGCGGACTGCGGTGGGCGTCTTTGGGCGCCGGCGCCGTCCGCCACTCAATCGGTTAAAACCAGTGGACTCCCTTGAAGTAATTAGAAGACCTATACCAACCTTCGATTGTATAGTTAGGGTTAGGATTCGGAACAAAAAAGAGATAAATGAAGATGGGCTCTAAAGGACTAGTATCCAGAGCCGTAAATTAATTTATATAAAAAAAAAAACAAACAATAACATGACTTGACTTAGTTGTTTATTTTATGAAATTTAAGTGGTTTTATGGATTTTGCGGATACATGTTGTTGATTCAAAACCATCATTTTTTTACGCTTAACAATATATAAATGATTTCAGTTCAGTATAAATTTCGGTAAGTATTCCAAACTTAAACCACATTTTCCCCCTAGAGGATGAATGAAATTCAGTACAATTTTCTTTCCCTGTTTTCATTCTTGGTCTAGAGGCTGAATGACATTCAGTACATTTTTCTTTCCCTGATTTTATCAGATTGAAAATGACTATTATTATGTTCGCTTTTTGTGCTATATAATGTGACTTTTTTGAGCAAGTGGTACGAAAAAGTGATTATGTGTTTTGCACTCGCTTCACCTCTATACCTTATTTCTCTAGGGGCTCGCTTTGCCGTGAGAGATACGTAGGTATGTAAGTATGTTATGAGTAAGAAACCAATAAAAGCCATATTAAGGTAGTATAGGTAAAATTATGACCCAGGAACTAAACTTAAACAAGTTTATTTGCTAGGTAAATTAAAAAAAAAACAACAAGAACAATCTCTATCAAAATTTCGACGTTCCCATACAAATTGCCCGGGCAGCTGCACAGTTTAGTATGGAAGTGACGATTTTTTATTTTATTTTTGATAATTAATTTCGTTATACTATAGTGATCTGATATTTTTTATTTATTTTCTTACAGTGATCAAGTATAATAGCCCGTGGTTCGATTTATTACGGGTATGTCCCTTTCACATTTTATACACCTGGATCTTTGTATCTACAAAGTATCTCAAAGTCAAAGTCAATTTTTTTTATTAAATGTAGGATAAATTTATCTCTTATTAAAGGTATTTTTTTTTAAATATGATTTAAGTGCAAAAGCTGAAAACTACTAGCATTTTGGAACTATCACAGCTGGGAAGATTACGCCGAAATAAACCCAGTTCAGTATTGGTCCCTACCCAGCCTAATGGGCTATCTAAGCAGTCCCCGGTCAGCAAAGCCAATTTTTGCATGTCTTCTACCAATATTACTATGACTAAACAAAGCAGAATCAAGAGGAAATATAGAACCTTACCTAAAGCTAGTAAGGAGCTTGCAACAAAAACGAAGGCGCCTTGTTGGACTCTTCTGATATCTCCTGAAGAGATCACCAACCCATGCAAGCCCACTCCAGCCAACTCAGCGATTGAAGACGATGTCAACGCGGACACTCCTCTTAGTGCGCAGTCGAGTAAGGAAACAGCAGTGTTCTTGTTCCTCGCTTTCTGCTCCCGTAGGTGGCGGCCGATTATCTGGAACGAAAAATCACTATTTAATGTCTAGTAAAGTGAAATAATTCTACTTCCTACTAATATTATCCTAACATATCCTATCCTACTATATATCCTACTTCCTACTAATATTATAAATGCGAAAGTGAGTTTGTATTTTCGTTTGTTTGTTACCTCTTCACGCTTAAACTAATGAACCAAAATTTAGTATGGATATAGTTTGAGACCCGGGGAAGTTTATCCCGAAATTCCTGCGGGGAGCGAAGCCCACGGGCACAGCTAGTAAATAATATAACCATAAATATATGACAAAATTGCCAAAACAAAAAAGAAACGATAAGTTCTTAAAAATGTATGTCAATACTTCAAAATTAATCTAAAACAAAAGTGATCTGATTTAGTCTCGAATGTAAATGCAAGTCGTGGTGAGCCTACGTAGAGAGTCGTTAAATTTTTAGGCAGATTAAAAAAAGTGTTTTCGGCTTTGGATTATGTTCATATCAATGAATAATAAAAATTATTAAGTAAAATACCGTATAGTCGGTTAGTGTGGGCTGAGCATTATGACATGATGAGACAGTAAAATCAACTCATTGTCTAGTTTCTAAGTAGGTAGCTCATAATACAACACATGATCGCATCTATCTCCCACAAATCTAGTTATCTGAATCTGAGGTATGTATCTCAACCTAACTCAAACAGCGTTAATCAAGGGTGCTACATCGCGTATGGATTGTCTGTTGATCTACCACTTACACGCCAGTACCACAAATTACAATAGAATTGAATTACCTATAGCTGAAGGACAAACAGTTCTCTTAGCAATGGAACCTCTATTAAATATATTTTTAAGTCATAACCAGAGATCGGATATTCCAGTACATATTAATTTAAAACTGTCAACTATGTGGAAGGGATATACACGTAATAAATCGACCCACAGGCTATAGAGATCACTATATTATAATGATAATAAAATAACAGCCAAAAAACAAAAAAATCTACATTTCCATACAAATTGTCCGGGCGGCTGCACACTTTTGTATTGAAATGCCGATATTTTTTTTAGTTTTTGATGTTTTTTTAATTCCAATAAACTACAGTGATCTAGTACCTATAGCCCGTGATTTGAATCTGTTTTTTGATTTTTTGGTTTTATGACTGTTATTTTATTATTATATTATAGTGATGTAGTATTAGCCTGTGGTTCGATTTATTACGTGTATGTCCCTTCTATATTGCATAGTATACCTGGGTAAAACCGTCAAAATGTACCTAAATAGGTACATTGCGTATGAATTGTCTGGTGACTTATCGATTGCACCGGTAATAAGTACAAAATACAAAATTAATGGTTGACTTTTATAATGTTTGTTTCGAAAACAACTATTATAAAACATGACCCCACATGATGATGACGTTTGTAATTAGCCTTTAAAATAAAAATATTTCACCTGACCTAATTTAAAATCTTCCTTGAAACAATAACACTGGAACATTCTAAAACGACACATTTAATCCAGGGCTGACGGCGGGGCAATAAATTTCAGGCCAAAGCTAACTAATTCGCGAACAATGTGCCAACCCTGGAATTCTTGTCGGCCTGGGTCCGCCGCGTCTGATTACATTATTGTGAAGCCATCCTAACTTAGCCGATAGAACGTTTAATGAAATATTTTTAGATAAATCAATTGGCGTTTTATTTTAAAATTTTGTACAATGGCACCATTTTTGTACGTCAAATAAAGAAGAAAATATGAATAGAACAATGGACAGAACATAATTATTTCAAGGTATAGTATACCTAATGTAATTGTGTACTTTCCAGGGTCAAAAATAAATTTGGTACTGTTGAAAACATAAACCCAAAATAATGCCACGTGTCAGTATCATATCTATTTCAACGATTTTAGATTTAGTTTTTCAAAAAAGCTGATATGAACTATTTGAATACAAGAAACTATGACGTCATCATTAGTCTATATTTTATACAAGTCGCAAAGAAAATGTTTGTTTTTACTTTTAGAAAAAAGTATTTAATTTGAATTGTTGGAAATTAGCGAATTGTTACTAACGTACAAAAGAACGATTCAATATTCCAGACTCCAGGCGATTGAAACAATACACAAAAGCCAAGGTAACAAAGGAACTTCGATATAATCCAGCCATCTAGTATTGGCTAGAAATGATGAAGTCTAAAAGCCATTACTCATTTGCTCGGTTGCCTCGTCTCTAATACCCGAAAGTCTATACGAGTTAATAGTGAAACTGCGTACCTGACTAAGACCACTACTAAGAGTTTTCGAGAAAATATCGAGAGTATTTTCGTGTTTTTCATCGACGTCAAAAAAGGAGCAGCTTTTCAACTTTTTTTATTTATTTAACTTTATTACAATAAATTGTAACAGGCAGACTTAAGGCTCCGGGGTCTTTTCTACCAGTCAACCTGCAACCTCAATTCGAATGTATAATTATATTTGTTAGTTTATGTATGTACTTAGTCAAGAAATATTTGAACTAAAATAATAAAATAGCAGTCACGAACACTATCGTGTCATACGTGAGTGAGTAGTATCCTGCCGTGTTTTAGATAGTCTTTTAAATCAAAACAGAACGACTTTTTTTTTTTAAGTTACTCTTAAGTTACCAGCACGACTTATCTGTATATCTACTTAAAATACCAGAGAGATGAAAGCAAATGAAAAGGCGAAATAAAGATGTGGACGGCAAAAAATATTTTTTGATTTTATTTTATGTTATTTAGTCCGTCAACTAGATCATCAAGAAATAAAGGACCCATATTTTTCTTCTAGCAAAGAAGTAAAAATTCATAAAGTTTTAAACGCTTTGAAGTTTCGAGGTGATTTACGTCCGTAGGACATACCTTTGGTTAACAATCGTAGCTGATCGTGATGTCATGCGAAATTTAAATGCGCTGTATTTTCATCACTATTTGCCAATTAAAAAAAAGAAAGACGTATACAATACTTTTAAGTAATCTAAATAGTGAGCAAAAGAAAATGTTTGTCCACTCCCTATTGATAAACTGCTAAACTATCATTGAAATTCGTAGTAGGACCTCCAAATCGGGCCTATTGTCTGTATTTCTGAATCGGGTAAACACAAGCACCTGCCTCGCTTTGAGTAGGGCCGCGATCACTCAATACCATACACGTTTTCACGAAACGAAATAGTAGTACCTACCCTACTTTTTAGGGTACCGTTGTAAACAAGGGACCCTTATAGTTTCGTCAAGTCTGTCTATTCTGTCCGCGGTTTTACTCGGAGTATAAGTATATACTGTCACGAGAGTGGGTTGGGGATAGGAAAGGAAACACCAATCCTATGGAATAGTGCCTTTATTTACGACTCTAGGGTACTCACAGTTGTCACAGGTACGTACGCGGGAATGTCACTGTACTGTCACACACACGGAAACGTCACTGCACTGTCTTGCGCGTGGAAACGTCACTGCACTGTCACGCGCGGTAATGTCACTGCACTGTCACACGCGTAAACGTCACTGCACTGTCACGCGCGGAAACGTCTCTCGCGCGTATTTACTGCACTGAACACTTCACTTCACTCACTATTACACTTTACTTTTTACTCACTACTTCCACTTTTACTTTTCTTCCTTTTTCTTCTTCCTTCTTCCTTCTTCGGATTTTACTTTCAAACTAAACTGGCGTAGGCCGCGCCTTGTTCTGCTTATATACCCACCGGATGCGAACAATATCGCATCAAAGTTCTAAACTTAAGTCATAAATTTTCTTTTGTCTTCTTTTATTTCTGGCCCGTATTTTCATTTCAATTTAATCTAGAGTTATCTAGAAACTTCTTACAAAACTTCAAAAACACTATACATGACTGTGATTTGAACCTGGGGTCTATGGATTCACAGTCCAACACCAAGACCGCTAGGCCAATCGTGTGCTGACGTGAGTGACGAAATTTCTCTTTAGATGAATTCTCCTAGTTTGAATTTGTGACGTTGACATTGTCATTATCACTTATCGACCTACGCGACACTGCCCCCTCTCAAGACATGATCGTCCCGATCATTATTGCTTCCATGATAACGTGCCAATCGATCCACATGAACTATTTTGAGAGGACTGCGAGGATTACGCTGAATCCGGTAGGTCACGTCGTTAATTCTGGTGACAATTTTATAAGGTCCTTCCCAACTTGGTTGTAGCTTCGGAGATTTTCCTTTTCTCCTCAATTCAATTCAATTCAATGATTTATTGCATCAAAATGTACATCGTCAGTTCTAACTATAAAAAGTCACTGTCTTATATACTAGGTACACTTTGAACCCTGTTGGGTATCGCAATTTAAAAGTGTCAAGCAAAATTTATGACATGCAGTTAATATGAATATTCAAATAACAATTATTTACATGTAAGTACTTATAAACAACAACGTAACATATTATAAAAATTTAAGACTCAGTTAATAATACAATAACAAACTATTATTATTTAAAAATTACAATTACAAACTAATATTCCATAAAATTAAATACATATAAATTACAATTTTTTGTCCTCCATAAATTCTTTAACGGAATAATAACATTTTTTTAATAAAATTAATTTAAATTGTTTTATAAAATTATTGTCACTGTCAACTTCTTTAATTTTCTTCGGTATTTTATTATAAATTTGTATAAATGTAAAATATGGTCCTTTTTTAAATAATTCTAAATTTGATCTGGGAACATTTAATCTATTTTTATGGCGAGTATTTCTATTATGAGTTTCTCTAATTTCTTCAAAAAGAGTGTAATGCTTCCTTACAAACAAGGCTACTTCTAAAATATAGATACATGGCTGGGTCAAAATATTGTATTTTATAAAGTAAGGTTTGGCACTATCTCGACTTTTTATATTTGCCAAGACACGAATACACTTTTTTTGTAATATGAAGCTGCTCTCCGATTCAACACTGTTGCCCCACAGAACGACTCCATATTTAAGCCACGCATATGCATAGGCGTAATAGGCAGAAATTGCCGTTTCAAAGTTTGTGTTGACTTTAATGACTTTTAATGCATAGATAAATTTTGACAGTTTGGCGTTTGTGACTAATACATGATTTTTCCATGTGAAATGGGAATCAATGGTTATGCCTAGTAGTTTAAAGTGTAGCACCTCTTCTATTATTTGATTTTTGGTTTTCAAGGATAGATGTATAGCTTCTTTTTGATAAGGTCTAAATTGTATTATTTTTGTCTTTTTCAAATTAATTTCTAAATTTTGTCTTTGCAACCATATGTCAAGTGTATTTAAAGTAGACAATAATGTATTATTAGCTTCATTTGAGTTGTCAGATTTAAATAATAGGGAAATGTCATCAGCGAATATAACACACAGTTTGTCGTCAAAGAGTTTGGGTAAGTCATTTATATACACTAAAAACAATACGCACCCGATCACACTTCCCTGGGGGATGGAACAATTTATGTTCCTAAGATCTGATGTGATGTGTTTCACCTCACCAGAATCATTACAGTAGTGTTCTAGTTCTACGTACTGTTGGCGGTTGCTTAAATATGATTTTACCCATTGATGTGCCTGTCCCCGTATTCCACAGTCATAAAGTCGGGCTAAAAGTATTTCATGGGAGACTTTATCATATGCCTTGGTCATGTCTAATAATAAACCAATTGCGTATTTTTTATCATTAATATAATTCAGAGCCTCCTGTATGTATGTATAGACAGCATAGTCTGTCGAATGGTGTTTCCTAAACGCAAATTGTTTTTTATTGAACACCTGAAATTTTTCTAAAAATTTATTTAACCTGTTCGTCATAGCTTTTTCAAAGATATGAGAAAATTTTGATAGAAGCGCTATAGGTCGGAGTTCTCCTGGTTCCAATATCCTACTTCGTTTTTTTGGTATTGGTCTTATTTTTGCTACTTTTAATTTAGTCGGAAAACATCCTTCTGCAAATGATTGGTTAACTAATTTAGCCAAAGGTGATGCTAGTTCCGCTGCGCAGAATTTGAGCAGAACGGCTGGAAATTCATCTACGCCGGAACTCTGTTTATTTTGGAATTTCCTAATAATATTGAATATCTCGCGGTCCGTAACCGGCGACAGATACAACGAGTTCGTTATCTCTGCGCTGAGCGATGGTGTACGTGCGCCTGCGCCTGAGGTGCCCGCGTGCCTACTGCACCCTGGCTGTCGAGCCTGTGTGGACGGCAATGGTTCTCCCACTTTTGCGAAATATTCGTTAAGAGTATTTGCAATTGTTTCGGGTGATTCTACGATGGAGTTTCCATGCCTTAATTTAATATTATTTTTAATGTTATTGCGATTTTCCGTTAAGTCTTTTATTATTGTCCACATAGTTTTAACTTTATTTTTAGATTTACTCATAGATTTTGAAAAGTTTATCTTTTTACTTTGCGCTACACATTTTTTTAATATACTTGTGTATTTTTTGTAATATAATTTTATAGTCCTATCGCCTGTTTGATTTAGAAGTATTTTTAATATTCTTTTATGTTTACATGCCTTTTTTAATCCTTTCGTTAACCAGGTCTTTTTTCTATTTTTACTTACTATTTTCTGCTTAGGTATATACTTATTTAAATTAATTTCTAATATTCTATGGAATGCGTCATAATTTTTATTAATGTCATTTTCTTGTTTCATTATTTGCGTCCAGTCAATTTTTTGTAAGTTTAATTTAAATAACGTCATATTTTTATCGCTAAATGTCCTTTTGTACCTATAATTATTTACTTTATTTAAATGTATGTTTTCTTCTTCAAAAGTGTATATGACACTCATATGATCAGAGAGGCCGTGCTCTTCAACTGAAATAGTATGTTTTACTGTTTTTTTATTTGTAAATACTAAATCTATACAAGTACTTGAGGTTTTTGTTACTCTGGTAGCAATTTTTCTGTCATTTCGTAAAGTTAAATTTTGTGCAAGCATCGTTTCTATTAGTTTTTGGGATTCTGACGAGTATTTTTTCATGTCTATATTGAAGTCTCCTCCAATAATAACATGCATTTTCTTTTCTTGGTGTTCTATTAATTGTAGAAGTTTATTTATGCAATTGTAAAAAATGTCAATATGTCGGTCAAGTCTGTATATGTTAATTAAAAGTAAATTATGTTTAGGAATTTCGACTGCACAACACTCAAAGATATATTCAACCGATAGATCGGCGATGTCCGGCCGTTCGATAAAATCTGACCCTTCTTTTAGCAGAATAGCACTTCCCCCACCTTGATACTTACAACGGTAAAATGCAGTAGCAAACACATAGCCTTGCACTTTAATTAGTTGCGAATGATATTCTGACATCCAGGTTTCCTGTATACAAATCGCTTGAAAGTTATTATTTATGAAGCTTTCAAAGACATGTTGCTTATTTTTTAAGCTTTGTAAGTTTTGAAATAATATATTGTATTTAGTGTCGAAAAAACTGTGTGTTTGTGTGGTGATTTTGTGCTTTTTTGAAGTAGTAGGTTATCTTTCCGGGCAAGCTACTCTCTGCACGAGGTGGTAAGTTATTTTTATAGTCATTTTGAATATCCGTAATCAAATCTGCCAAATCTTTAAACATTGTCATTAATCCGTAGTTATTTATCCTACCCGAATATTTAGAAAACATTTCTGTACTGTATTTTAGATTTTTATTTGAATCTAATATAAATGCGTACTGGTGGTTCTTATTATCAGTGTATAGAAGGTTGTTAAAGGTTTCTACACGCCTGTTAAAAAGATTCGAGTATTTATCTATTTTATAGTTAGGCAAACAAAGTACTACGTTTGTGTGCTGCACTTTTAGAATTGCTAGCCTTATTTCATTGATAATTGATAAGTAATTTTCCGTGCTATAAAAGTCATTTGGTCCAAATATAATAATACAATAATCGTTTAACGTGAAATTGCTTAACTTTGTTTCTAGCCCTGTTAGGAGTTGTTTAATACATACACCTGCAGATAAATAATGACAAATACTGTCGTCTGGAAAGATACATTGAGCAGTAAATAACACTTTATTATTTTTATTATTACTTATAATACATATTTTCCTGTTTGTGTTTCCATTTTTTATTTTTTCTTCTTTATCTAGATGCAGGTACTTCCTTGGCCGTTTTTTTCCCTTTGTCAGTGTTTCATTATCAGTTTTGTCTAATGTGGCCTGTACTGGTGAACATATTTTTGGACTACTGCTTGCGGTCTCTTTATCACTACAATTAATTGTTTCTTGTGTTTCCTCAACGGCTACACTCCTAGGCATCCTTTTTTTGGACGTTTTGCTTTGTTTTGATAATGTTTCTAGTGATTTCAGTTTACCTTCTTCTTCATGAGTTTTTGTCGAAGTCTTTAGCTTTTTAAGTTTCTGAATTTCTTTTTTCAACTGTTTGTTTTCTTCTGTTAAATTTTCAATTTCCATATGAGCACCATCTAATTCCATGACGAGTTGCTCAAGTCTTAGTTTTAGCGTTGTTATTTGTTCACATTCTAATGTTGTATTTAAGGTAGTACTTTCGAAAGATGTGCTAGATTCGTCTGATGATATACATGACACTTCATTTTGAGTTATTGCTTGAAATTTGTTACGTTTATTTGGATTTGTATCCATTATTACAGAGGTCAAAGTCCAATTACGCCTGCGTTTAGAGACACAGATACGTATTACGTCAGGTGCGAGCGAGATACAGCGATTTGGTGATGTCTTTGAACTTGTAACGGATCAGCTGTTATCTCTAGTCAGAAAACGTCACATAATATTTTTGTATTTTACTCACTGTTTTTGGTATGTAATTCCGTATTTTTAGGTCACTTTTAATCTTGTGGTTTCAGCTTTGTATTTATTTATACTTTCACTTATTTATATGCCATTTAACAAATTTTATAATAGATTTTTACGGAGCGATTCACGTCACGAGCGGGCGGATTCGCGACGGGTTAATATTCTCACCTAATATCCTCACCGGATTATGAAGCCAAACCAGTGTTCCTTCCTCGAAGCTGAGGCCATTAGCTCTTCGATCGTAACGAGTCTTCATTCGTTCACTAGCTTTAAGCCCAGCCTCTCTAATCTGCTCATAGACGTCAACCATCTTAATCCGAAGGTCATTAGCGTAGTCGGTTATTCCTTTTGGGGTATCTGCTGGACAACTTGATAACAAATCAGCTGGCAATTTCAGTTCTCTTCCAAAATTGGCATATGCTGGAGTAACTGTAGTGGTCTCATGCACCGCAGTCCTATAAGATAAGAGGAACAGCGCAATATACTCGTCCCAGTTTTTCTGATGGCTTTCTACTACTTTTGCCAGATGCCGTTCCAATGTTTGGTTAAACCTCTCAACCATTCCATCTGACTGCGGGTGATACGGCGTCGTCCGAGTCTTATGGATTCCCATGATTTCACAGACTTCTCGGAATACTTGTGATTCAAAGTTTCGACCCTGATCACTGTGCATCTCCAATGGCATACCAAATCTACAGAATACTTCGTTCACAAGCTTTGTCGCTACGGTGGTAGCCTCCTGATTAGGTAGTGCAAATGCTTCAGGCCATTTCGTGAAGTAGTCCATAACTACCAAAATGTACCGGTTGCCAGCATTCGTAATTGGAAACGGTCCGGCTATGTCAAGAGCTACTCGTTCCCAAGGAGCTCCGACATTATACAACCTCATGGCTCCTCTGCTTCTAGTCTGTGGTCCCTTAACTGCCGCACAACTCTGACATTTACGGCACCAGTCTTCTACATCATCTCGGCAGTGTAACCAGTAGAAACGTTCTTTAATTTTTGTGAGGGTTCTTCTTATCCCCAGGTGTCCGCCGGAAGTACCATCATGAAAAGTTTTTAAAATCTCCCTTACCTTCTCTCTGGGGACGACCAATTGTAGATGGCAATCTTTACCTTGAGTACTTTCCCATTTCCGGTAGAGTAATCCATCATGTAACACCAGGCTATCCCATTGCGCCCAAAGACTCTTTGTAGCCGTACTGTATTTGGCCACTTCTGACCATTTTGGTTTAGTTCCACTTCTTAGCCAGTTCAATAGTGGTTGAAAATCTTTATCATCTTCCTGAGCCTTTTTCATGGCGTCGTCAGTCCAATTTTCATCTATGGAATCAGTACGGATTAGCCGGATGTTTACTTTTTCCTTCTCTTCCTGCCGATTGCAATGTTTACAGTCCTCCAGGCAAGGTCTTCGAGACAAAGCATCCGCATTGCCATGACTCTTCCCTCCTCGATGTTCAATTTCAAACTCATACTCTTGGAGTAGCTCAATTCACCTGGCTACCTGCCCTTCAGGATTTCTGAATTCCAATAACCATTTCAATGCAGCGTGATCAGTCCTTATCAGAAATTTGCGACCAAGCAAATATTTCTTAAAATGTTGCAATGTCTTGACCACAGCCAACAATTCTCTGCGAGTTACGCAGTAATTTCTCTCTGGCCTTGAAAGAGATTTGCTGAAGTAGGCGATTACTACTTCCTGATCTCCTCTCTGTTGAGATAGAACACCTCCAATTCCGGTGTTACTTGCGTCAGCGTCCACAATAAACTTGCCTTCCATGTCAGTATATCCGAGGATAGGGGTTTCACATAGACGCATTTTGAGGTCCTGAAAAGCTTGCTCACAATCTTCATCCCAAGAAAATGCTCGTTTCTCTTCAGTCAACCGATGTAAAGGCTTAGCGATATCGGAAAACCCTTTTACGAATCTTCTATAGTAACAGCATAGACCCAAGAATGCTCGCACCTGTGTCTTATCTGTTGGCGTTGGCCAATCTTTTACTGCACTTATTTTAGATGGGTCAGTTGCGATACCTTGTTCCGAAATAACGTGTCCCAAGTAGTTGACCTGACGTTGGAAAAATGAACATTTCTTTGGACTTAGCTTCAAATTTGCACTCTGTAGTCTTGAAAACACACTTTCAAGCTTCTTGAGATGATCATCAAAATCTCTCCCCATTATAATGATGTCATCTAAATAGACCAAACAGGTTTCTCCTAACATACCTGCCAGCACATGTTCCATCAACCTTTCAAATGTTGCTGGCGCGTTACATAGTCCAAATGGCATAGTTTTGAACTGCCATAAACCCTTGCCGGTTGAAAACGCAGTCTTCTCTTTATCCTTAGGATCCAAATCTACTTGCCAATACCCACTTTTTAAATCAAGAGTAGAGAACCAAGTCATGCCACAAAGTGAATCCAAAGTGTCATTGATTCTTGGAAGTGGGTAACTGTCCTTTTTAGTTACATCGTTCAATCGCCGATAGTCTACACAGAACCTAGTCGATCCATCCTTCTTCTTTACTAACACAATCGGAGAGCACCATGGGCTTGATGAAGGTTCTATCACGCCGTTCTTCTTCATCTCTTGGATCATGTCTTCAACTTCCTGCTCACGGGCAAAAGGAACAGGTCTTGGTCTCTGCCGAATAGGTGTTGTATCCCCGGTATCAATTTTATGTTTTACCAAATCGGTTCTGCCAATATCTCCATCATTTTTAGAGAATAAATTGCTATATTTCAACAAGAAGTTCTTTGCTTTTATTAATTGCAATTTAGTAAGATTACCCTTGCAACCCTCCAGAAGTCTTGTGACATTTTCTTCCTGATTCGTAATTTTCCGCTTTTGCCCCTCTTCACACTTCCTCAACCAGGCTACTTCATCACAGTTTCCGACAATCGTTCCCTTTCGCAGTGTTTGCTCCACGTCATGAGGATTCAGAACAGGTACCAACGCAACTTGACCACTTCCAACTAAGGTTCTAGCCGGAATCCATGATGCGTCTGAGATTCCTCCCTCTATAATGGCACATCTCCGCAGTCCGCTTCCATTATTAGGCGGTAGCATAACAGGGACCGTCGTTTGGGATCTAGGACTAAGGACAGTGTCTCTCAAACATAACACCTTACCAAAATTTCCTCCTTTCATCGGAATTTCATCATTGCCATGTTTTAGAACACCATTTTTCAAGTCAATATTGCACTGATGATTTTGTAGAAAGTCCAAACCAATAATGCAATCGTCGGAGATGCCTGCGACAACCACTCTTTGCCAATAAAGTGTTGCCCCGATCTTAATGGCTACAATTTTTTCTCCTTCAGATGGGATTCGTTGGCCGGTAGCAGTAGTTAACGTGATATTTTTATTCGCTTGAATATACCGACCTCCAATGTCCTTAAGTCTGTGGTTGCTAATGACTGTCCGTGAAGCACCAGTGTCTAATGTCAACTGGCAAGGTTTCCCATTGACTAAACCGTCTATCACTAGAGTATTTCCGTCGTTAGTCTGCTTCACAAGAATTTCTGGGGCTTTACTACTACCGGCCAGCGCCCACCCCACAGCCCTGGCCTTCTTTAGTTTTCCTGTGGCTGCTCCGACGTCGAAACCGCTGCATCCACTTGACGTCGGAAAGTTGTACGTTCACGCTTCGGGCAAGTGCTTCGAATATGACCCCGCTCTCCACACTCATAGCACATCGGGTTGTAGGGTCGTCGTCTACTGTTTTCTGTGACTACAACCTCTCGAAGCCTTAGAGCTCGTGAGTCATGACGAACCGCTTCTACTTCCAAAGCGTGAGCTACTGCTTCTTTCAAGGTGGTGTGGTGCTCCAGTCGTACAGCCGCCCTGACTTCGGGATCCCGTATCCCATCAATAAAAACCTGCAAGAGCATCTCCTCCACGACAGATGGTGATGAATGATATGCCTTGCGGACCAGTCTTTCCACTTCCACGGACCACTGTTGTAAGGTCTCGCTAGCCCGTTGACAACGATCTTTGAGTTGCGCCCTGTATACATGCTCCAGGTGGCTGTCACCGTATCTGGCTTCCAGAGCGCCTATGAGTTCGTCGTTGGTGACCTCTTTCTTCCCAGCGCCGAGTGCTTCCAATACGGACAGAGCGTCATCTCGAAGTGCCAGGGTCAATGCAGACTGCGCCTCCTGCTCATCCCAATGGCTGGCTTTTTTAATTGTCTCCAACTGCAATTTAAAAGCAGCCCAAGAGGATTTGCCGTCGTAGGGTGGCACCTTTAAATTTTTGGTAAAAGGAGCGACCAGAGAGCTAGTGACAGGGCCAGACTCTTTGAGAAGTTTAACTTCCTTACCAAGCTGTTGAAGCGTCCCTTTTACTTCAGCAACTTCCTCTTTTACTTCTGTAACTTCCTTCTCGAAGTCATCCATCCGGGCTGTGTTGGCCCGAACCGCGGCCAAAACATCTTTGGAAAAGGACTGAAGTTGCTCCTCCTGGCGGCGTGCTTGCTCCTCCTGGCGGCTTGCTTGCTCCTCCTGGCGGCATGCTTGCTCCTCCTGCAGCGCCCGTATTTGCTCCTCCTGGCGGCGTGCTTGCTCCTCCTGCAGCGCCCGTATTTGCTCCTCCTGGCGGCGTGCTTGCTCCTCCTGGCGGCGTGCTTGTTCCTCCTGCAGCGCCCGTATTTGCTCCTCCTGGCGGCGTGCTTGCTCCTCCTGGCGGCGTGCTTGCTCCTCCTGCAGCGCCCGTATTTGCTCCTCCTGGCGGCGTGCTTGCTCCTCCTGGCGGCGTGCTTGCTCCTCCTGGCGGCGTGCTTGCTCCTCCTGGCGGCGTGCTTGCTCCTCCTGGCGGTGTGCTTGTTCTTGCATCATGGCAGTAATCTGCTGCAGGAACGCGTTCATTTCCAATGGAGCGGCTGGTGGGACGGCGGCTGATGTTGTCGCGGCTCCGCCAGAGTTGGACTCCTCGGGCGATTGTTCCTCTGCCGCTGCAGCTCCCGCTCGAGTGGTTACCCCTCTCTCATTTCTAGGCACGATCGGCATCTTTCCTATCCCACTTCTGACACCAATTGTCACGAGAGTGGGTTGGGGATAGGAAAGGAAACACCAATCCTATGGAATAGTGCCTTTATTTACGACTCTAGGGTACTCACAGTTGTCATAGGTACGTACGCGGGAATGTCACTGTACTGTCACACACACGGAAACGTCACTGCACTGTCTTGCGCGTGGAAACGTCACTGCACTGTCACGCGCGGTAATGTCACTGCACTGTCACACGCGTAAACGTCACTGCACTGTCACGCGCGGAAACGTCTCTCGCGCGTATTTACTGCACTGAACACTTCACTTCACTCACTATTACACTTTACTTTTTACTCACTACTTCCACTTTTACTTTTCTTCCTTTTTCTTCTTCCTTCTTCCTTCTTCGGATTTTACTTTCAAACTAAACTGGCGTAGGCCGCGCCTTGTTCTGCTTATATACCCACCGGATGCGAACAATATCGCATCAAAGTTCTAAACTTAAGTCATACATTTTCTTTTGTCTTCTTTTATTTCTGGCCCGTATTTTCATTTCAATTTAATCTAGAGTTATCTAGAAACTTCTTACAAAACTTCAAAAACACTATACATGACTGTGATTTGAACCTGGGGTCTATGGATTCACAGTCCAACGCCAAGACCGCTAGGCCAATCGTGTGCTGACGTGAGTGACGAAATTTCTCTTTAGATGAATTCTCCTAGTTTGAATTTGTGACGTTGACATTGTCATTATCACTTATCGACCTACGCGACAATACTAATCAGAATCATAGAATACAGAATCTTAAACTAAAAATCTGTAATTTGGCAAGGGTATGTATGTCGCAGTAAGATAGATAAAGCCGTATCTTATGTCCCTAGGGATGTAACTATGTACCGTAACATAGTTATACGAAAGCGGTTCGTTGCTATCTTCTAGGAATATAATTGTTATACCGATCTAGTTTAGTGATATGATTATATTACTTGATTCAGTTTAGTGAAATCTATCGCAGGTTGACTGGAAGAGATCCCTACATGGGATAAGTCCGCCTTTGTATATTGGCTCTTTCGTTAGTTGTCTTTGTATATGTATCGGTACTTTGTTTTGGTACAATAAAGTTATTACAAACAAACAAACAAACTTAATTGTGGAAGCAAAATACAGGGGTCGCAGCGGCGGCAGGGGGCTCTACGTAATGGCTCCCCTACTTTATCGGCGAAGACAGACAAATACAGGTGAGCGCGATTGTGTAGATGGCATAGACATAGAATAGTAAATGGCCTATTCGTCTGTACTCGCCGAACATCGCTTTGTATGCGCGTGCGACCTATGAGTGGTCTGATTTCCTTAAATCGGAAAATGATGTTCATAATCTCAAAATATTTTTGATAAACCTGACAATACCCCACACGATGGGTTAGTCCAGAAAAAAAGATTGACAAATACCTGGTGATAATAATAATGTTATACATAAGAAACTATTTTAAGAGTGATACAAGTTGACTGATCAGATGATACTAGTTTGTATGGTGAGCCAAAGATTATTTTTAATATTTCGACATATGTTTCTTGGGGAAAGTTGTTCACTATAACGGACTGAATTCACCCTTAAAATAGTTTCAGTATATTTTGTTAGACCTTTTATACTCATTCCAAATTACAGCTTTCAGATACTAATAGTCTCTGAGATAAACCGCGGACAGACAGACAGTCATGGCAAAACAAAAATTCCTCATTTACTACGGAACCCTTAATACAACAAAACTGATAGTAGGGCCTCCAAATCAGGCCAATCGTCAGTCGCCTGTATTTCTAAATCGGCAAACACCACCATCGGCGCCTGCTGTTGAGTACGGTCGCATCACTCAATACCAACACGTCTTCACAAACGACTGATTGCTTCTCACTGACAGAAACTACAAATACCTGCTGATAGCTATTGTTACTCAACTTGTTAATCGTACTTTGGGAAAGTTGTTCAGTATGATCGGTATCGGTACGTCTGAGAATATGGCAAGGTTACAGATTTACACCCTGTATATAAAGGTCCAACAAAATATACTGAAACTATTTGAAGGTTGATACAAGTTGATCGATCAGCTGATCCGAGTTTTTATGGAGAGCCAAAAAATATTTTTTTATATTTCGTTCCACATATGTTACTTGGGGAATGTTTTTAATTATCATGGACTAAATTCACCTTTAAAATAATTTTAGTATATTTTGTTAGACCTTATATATAGTTACTGACATAGCCCAGCGGATTAGCTCGATAAAGTAGCAGTAGACCGGACACATAGCGTGACGAACCGATGGCCGATGTGGCAAAAATATTCTCGAATGGCGACCACGTACTGGCAAGCGAAGCGTGGTACAACCATCCACAAGGTGATCTAACGACCTAACCAACGTCGCTGGAAAACGCTGGCATGCAGGCCGCTTTAAATCGGTCGTTTTGGTAATCCATAGGAGAAGCCTATGTCCAGCAGTGGACGTTATGCGGATGAAATGATGATGATATTGTTATGTGAAAATCAATTGTTTGTTGGTTTTACTTACCAAAGCTGCAGAATAAATACTAGCTAATGCGAATTTAAAGAAAATATTGGTATCTTTACTTGTCTACCGTTAAATGTATAATGACGGTACTTATACATGCATGTAATTATTCGGGAAACAAATAAAAAAGCCAATTGATTGATCTAAAAATATTTCATTAAACGTTCTATCGGCTAAGTTAGATTGGCTTCACAATAATGTAATCAGACGCGGCGGACCCAGGCCGACAAGAATTCCAGGGTTGGCACATTGTTCGCGAATTAGTTAGCTTTGGCCTGAAATTTATTGCCCCGCCGTCAGCCCTGGATTAAATGTGTCGTTTTAGAATGTTCCAGTGTTATTGTTTCAAGGAACATTTTAAATTGGGTCAGGTGAAATATTTTTGTCTTAAAAGGGCTGATTTCAAGTCATCGTCATGTGGGGTCATGTTTTATGATAGTTTTTTTCCAAACAAACATTATAAAAATCAAATGTTATAAACAATATTAATTGTGTTACCGCTGCAATCTATAAATCAACAGACAATCCATATGCAATGCACATGTTGACGGTTTTACGTAGGTATACTATACAACGTGGAAGAGACATACCCGTAATAAATCGAACCATCTGCAGATAAATGTATCTGTGAAACACTTTTATTTTAAAAATTCTTTTGGCGAACCGAGCTGTCGGTGAGAAATGGTAGCCGCGTAAAATTTTCTCTTTGTACCGATGAACGGTGAACAGTGATTTCTATGTACAATTAGATCGGTCAAGGGTAATTCTATAAATCATTCGGAGCTTACTATAGTGATCTAGTATAGCCCGGCGTGGCATGATCTTCCACGTTGTATAAATGATGTTGATGTGACATTACTTATAGTCAAGAGTTTCCTGTAGCAAAATGCACAACAAAAAAATGAATAGAATAATTCAGCTTCCCAATAAATGTTATTTTTAATCCCCGGCACAAAGAGGGGTGTTATAAGTTTGACGCTAATATCTATCTGTCTGTCTGTCTGTGTCATCGTACCGCTCGAACGTATGGATCAATTTCAACGCGGTATTTTTACGTGAAGGTACTTTGATACGCGAGTTTAACTAGCACTTGCCCGGTCATTTTTTAACGTACCTGGCAAATTAACTTTTTTTTGTAAATAAATTGAACTTACGAATTTATATGGTCGGTCAATACGTGGTCAATACTGAAAATAAGCCCCACACAGCGCCGATAGGGATCCATGTTTACGAAACGGAAATAAAAAATCCATCTCGATCGGACGGACGTAAAACAAACATGGATTGTTGATGAAACTTTTTATCTGTGGCCAGAGCGCTGGATAAGGTTTTATTCCCGACTAGGAAAGAAGGAAGGTGTTGAATAGGACATAGACAATTTTTTTGGAAACTACAGGATGGCGCCATCAAAAATAGGAATAAAAGTAAGATAGCATAACAAAGAAAACATAAAATGATGGATTAAGTAAGTATATTTGAGATTCTCACAATACATAGACGTACTGAGCCGGGTCTAGGGGTTCAACCGAATATATGCATGGTAGTCCGTACTTAAGTCCAAATTACAACTTAATCCGTCTTATTATAAAACGCAGACTAACTTTGTTACTAGGTTTAAACCATTATCCGACCAAATCAAGTTGACATTTTCAAATGAGACAGTGGCATATTACTAGTTGTCAACTTGATTTGGTCGGATAATGGTCTAAACCTAGTAACAAAGTTAGTCTGCGTTTTATAATAAGACGGAATAGGTCTAGTAGTTTCGGAGCAAATTGACTGTGACGGACGGCCAGGCAGACCCACAAGTGACAATAAGCAAGGGCTTCATTTTTCTTCTTTTTTCAGATACTAAACCCTAACAAGTTTATTTGCCTCGATGCGTTTTTTTTTTGGGAAATCATGTTTCCTTGGTTATATGATGAAAATCGGTGCAGCCGTTCAAAAGTTATTGGCAATAACAGGCAAATTAAAAACCACCGACTTTCAAGCGTTTACCCTCAATAACTTTTGAACCGCTGAACCGATTTTCATCATACAACCGCAAGGACACTTGCTTTTACGTAAAAAAAACCGCATCGAAATCGTTCCATCCGTTTGAGAGCTAGGATGCTACAGACAGACATCTTTTTGTTGGCCGTTTTCTTTCGGGATTAAAAACTATGAATTTGTTTCAGAAAAAACTACTAGTAACAATAGAGTTACCATCGCAATAAATAGTACTGCGTAAACAAGGCAGGCACCTGAAGTGGCACTTTGAGTAGGGTCGCTGGCGCCCCGGCCTCGCGTCAATATATACTGCCCTTAAGTGCCGTTGACCGATTATAAGAACACCTAGATGCACAGATAATATTTGTGGAGTGAAAGAGATCACATAATCATGCCTATTGCCTACCCATCGTTATATAAACATGTATAAACATTCTAGTATTGTTAGCAAATTTATCAAAGAATAAGTATCTATGTATGTAAATTCTTTATTGTACACTAAAAAAGAACACTACAAAAATACAGTAGATAACAATACAAAAGCGGACTTATCCCTTTAAGGGATCTCTTCCAATATATAAATATACATGAATATGAATATGAATTTTCTTCCATGCTGGTCTGGGAGAAAGGAAAAAACGTATAATGTACCAGCTGCTTCTCTTCCCGCGCAAATCGTAAGAGCCGATCGAGGGAATGGGCGAGATTTGAAACATGGTAATAGGCGATGCGGCTAGCAATCCATCACTATTTTGATTCCTTTTCCATCTTAACGCCCACCACCACGCTAAGCGTGGCCTTTGGGCCTAACGGCCCTGGGCTCTGTCTACCCCGTCAGGGATGCAGACGTGAAAATGTATCTGTATCTGTATTAATATGAAACTAATGAAGAAAGAAAAGTGAGACAAAGCACAAGACGAAAGGATTTGGACGATTTTTCCGCAACCCGTTTAAACATTGTTAAGCACCAGCTCTCAAGTTCAATCGGTAAAGCTTTTTAACAAATTGCCACCTGAATTAAAAATCTTATACCTTTAAACGAGCAATTCTTGTATATTTATATTTTTATATGTATAAAAATTTCTGTGATCTCGAAAACGGCTTTAACGATTTCGCTGAAAATTGGTATATAGGGGTTTTCGGGGATAAACAATCCATCCAGGTCTTATGTTTAGAAAAACCCGTGTCTTCAAGTTTTAATGCATTTTTCTTTCCATGCAGAATATGGTCGCTAATTTCGTTACACCGGTCACTAGCCGTTTTGGCTCAGCAGTTTAGGATGCGGACCTTACTTTTGTTTTTTTTATGTTCAAGTTTATATATAATTCTTTATTTAGTATTGTTTTTAGACAAGTTTAAAAAAATGTAGTTAATGTTTGAGATGTCATCGAGCAAAGCTCGGTCGCCCAGGTACTGTTACTTTATAAGAGTAATTTCAAAGTAAAGCTCAGTGTTTCTATAGTATCGATTACGTTAGTAATTATATTATCTTTGGTATCGAGGAGTTTCTAAAATGACACAATTGAATTGACATTATGTATTTTTTTTTTTTGATTTTAGTTTATATAGTATAACCTAAAAATTGGTACTCTTGAATTATTATTATTACTTTATTTAAGTATATCATCAATAATGTAATTATTAAGTGTGTTAGACTAAGCTGTTAATATTTCAACACAAAAAATGTTTTGTTATAAAATAAATAAATGAAATGAAAAGTTATTTCGCTTCCTTGTCTCTTGCAGTGGTTCTTAGCTATGTTTGATCAAAATCGGTTGAGCAGTTTAAAAGTTATTGGGGGTTACCGCTTGAAAGTGGTGTTTTTAAATTTGCCTAGCAAATAATAGATGGCGCTACGGATATAAATTGGAACATTTAGTTCCGCTTCTCATAACTAGGTGGCGTTCTTTAAAACTAACTTTTAAGTCACCCAAAGAGAAATAGGTACAGGTTGATTTTAAACTCCTTAGCTTAGTATTATTGAAATCTTGTTATCAGAATCACTTATGGATAACACAAAACCGTAAGAAACTTGTTTGGTTGCCAGAAAATTTAAAAAAAAAACGATTATTAAGAACACCATCTAGTGATGAGTACTGTTCACAGGCCAAAGTACATCTGTATGCAAGTACATCAAGGAGGCGTCCTAATAATCGGTCGACAGTACTTAAGGAACAATATACACTTAAGGGCAGCAAGACGTTTATCAACGCGCGACCATTGACATAGAATATATAGACCAGATCAAACATATTCATTTATTTCATGTTTTACGCACATTAAAATCCGTCCAGTATTTGCGGAGATAAGCGTGTACAAACAGTTTTTTGGAACGTAGTTCCTTATCGCGCGTTGCGAAGGGCTAGACGGAAAAAATTAAGACCAAAAGTTGTAACGACACTTTTTTGCTAAAGTTGTAAGAAGTTGTAAGCCGTGCGGCGTGCGCGTGTTTTTCTCTCTGTCTCTTTCTCTCTCATAGAAAGCAAGCCAGATAATTTCCTTTCGTCTCCCTATTTCGCATTGAACAGTGTGGTGTCGCGACGATTATTTTTGTTTAGTGTATACAGGTTTTTTGTACATAATAAAAAATTAAATATTATTATAACATGAAAACATTTTTTTATAACAATTCCTTCACTAATTAATTGAAAGGAACTTCGTTCCATCCGGCTGTCTCTTGACACCTCTTAAGTTTTTTTTTTTCAAATTCTGACTCTACTTCTATGTCTCCATCGCCACTATTTTTTTGAAATATATTTTATGTACCAACACACTGTTTTTATTGTTTTATTATATGTAAATAGATTAATAGGAGTTTTATTCCTAGCAATAAAAAAGGTCCAGGCGTTTTTAAAATTTTCATCCCTCTCCAATTAAAACGAGATAGAACAAAAGAGTTATTTATGGTGTCTTCTCTAGTATTTTGGTACAAAATAGCTCTTTGGGTGCGACCGACCCTACTCAAAGCGAGACTTCGGGTGCCCGCCTTGTTTCGCCATCGATTGAGATGTACACTACTTCTGATTACCTCTGTTTTTTTTATTTATTAACCTTTCACGCAAAAGAGAGGTATTATGTTAAAAAGCCTGGCTGTGGATGAAGTGTTTTTTTTTAATGATGAGATTGAGTGATGAGAAGCCTTTGGGTCTTACAGCCTAGGTTCTGTCAACCCTGCCGGTATAAAGACGTGATAATTATCTGTATATTATAAATGTACTGTTATTAAAATTCATATTTGACTTCGATTTTATTTAAACGTCATCTTTATTCATCTTATATAATAAAATTAAATATAATATACATAGAATATACTTAAAAAATGTACCTTAATAAAATTATAATGTCTGTCTTTACTCTAAGAAGTCTGCACCTCCAATTTTGATGCGGTTTCCACTAACATGTAAAGTATTTCTCTGAGAGATTACATGTGCTATAATAAATATACTTGGGCTACCTGCATTTTTCGGTGTCCAGTGCAATCCCCATTTGAAATAAACCAATTGAAAGGAAACGGAGATATCATTTAAAATGTGGTATTGACCAAGCCCTAGATAACTCTTCAAACTATTTTATATTTATAGTTTAAAGTGAGAACGTGAAGCTTTTCTACGCACATTTGCGAAAAACGGTCACTTTTAGCTAATGTGTCCCCTTAAGTACGATGACGTCACTACTGAAGTATGTACATCTCCATTCGCACTCTACATTTTTCTACAAAAAAAATTGAAAAAATCTTGAAATAAAACTGCAATTTTATTTTTGCGGAAGTTTTGTAACTGCATGTGGTCGTTCGATATCCGTACAAGAGCATAGAAAACCGAGTTCTATCCTAAAATCGATGATACTGATAGTACGAGTATGTAAACCGGAATTCTGGAATTTTTGTAAAGCTCGTGCCGGTTTTTGGATGCTTGTTTTTAACCCCCCACAAAAAAGAGGGGTGTTATAAGTTTGACGCTAACGTCTGACTGGCAGTGGCATATCGTAGCGCTCGAATGGATGGATCGATTTCGATGCGGTTTTTTTACGTGAACGCAAATTCCCTTGAGGTAATTCTTAGCTATGTTTGATGAAAATTGGCTCAGCCAATTCATTTTTGGGGATAAACGCTTAAAGGTCAGGCCTTTCGCTATCAAAAATCGATGGCGCTTCGGATATTAAATCAGTAGTTCCGTTACTAATCACAAGATGGCGTTTTTAACAATCGATGAAAGGAAACGGAAATATCATTCAATTTATCCCTATATATATATTATTAATATTTCTTTTTTCATTTTAAAACATAGATTAGATTTTATAATATATCTATAAAGTAAAACATAAAATAAAATACAAAATATAATTACAGTATAAAACATAATCTAATTGCCCGCTGGCAGCGGGGCAAGGCCTAAGCTACCTGCGGTTAGGGCCGCAGAGAGAGAAACCTCCTGACAATGCGTGCCGTGTCCAGGAGTACTACCTTCTGTATCTGACCCTTGACCCAGCCCTCTAGCGAGAGAGTCTTAAGGTGTCTTATTTAAATTTATTTTCTAAAATTTTATCTTGAGCAAGCCCTAGATGAACCTTTAAACTTTTTTATGAACTACTATTTACAGTTTAAAGCAGATGTTCCCAAACTTATTTTGTCTACTGCCCACTTTGAGAATAAATATTTTTTTTGCGCCCCCATTTTTTCACCTATTTAAAAACCACTATAACTTCAAATTAAATTAATTAATTATTGTGACCTATATATTTATATTATGTAAATATTTATTCTCAAAGTGGAGGATGATATTTATGTGGTTGTTGTTGAGAGTCGAGAGCTCTTGCAGTCGTTGTTTAAGAGGCCTCCTAGCTAAATAAAGCTCCTAGCAAAAAAAAAACATTTTCTTTCTGGGTCTCTTACCTGAGACCTGCAGCGCCCACAAGGGGGCGTTATCGCCCACTTTGGGAAAGACTGGTTCAAAGTGAGAGCGTGAAATTTTTCTTCGCACGTTTGCCAAAAGCGGCCGTTTTTCCCAAATATGCGAAGAAAAGCTCATGTATCCCCTTAATAGTTTGAGTTCCTCACAAATACACAATACACAGAAGATTTACGTAGAATCCGATATACCTCTAAATCCATGACATGTCGGGCCATGTCAAAGAGATTCGGATCCATCTCACCGTAACGTACCACCTATTTCGTTAACTAGGTACTTCAGCTTTCTAGGAAATCTATGTAATGCATAACCTTTGATAGTAAATCTTAGTAGAGCTGTATTCAGGACATGTGAGAGTGATTTATAGGATCAGGTATTTGTCAGTTCTTGGTACACTTGTAAGTGACAGTCACCCGAGGGTGTACATAATTGAACAAACAAGCGAAGCGAGCCAAGTTCTCCGTGTCTACAACGATCCGGCGTTTGTATGTATGTGTAAGTATTTGAGTACGTACTTACGTAAGAAGAATAATTGAACGAGCGAGCGAAGTTCTCCAAATCTACTTGAACAATCCGGCGTTTGTATATATTTTTGTTCGACCATATCTTGAGTAGTTTTTATCGGAGCTTCATAAAATTGAAAATTAAAAAAAAAGTTCTTCCACACAAAATCCATTTAACTGAGTGCTGACTTGTATGGAAAGCCGAAACGTTAGTTTTTTCGTTATCCTATAATTATTGTTATGGAAAGACAATATAATACAAAACAGGAAATATTAAGATGAAACTAAATAACTAAAAACTAAATATAACTAAGTAATAATAAAAACTAAACTATATATAATTATAATAAAAAGCATCAAATTATAATATATAAAAAATAGAGCCTAAATCGCTGCGCTCGCAGGGTAGGTATGAAAAGTAGTTCTCTTGCACTTGCTCCAAAAATGTTACTTAACTATTATCTACTACTCTAACTAGCTTTATAGCCTGTGCGTTTACCTGTAAAGCTGTGTGTGGTAGACATAACTGAGTGTTCATACGAATAGACTGTGGGTTTAGGTTTACTATAGTATTACTCTAACTAGCTATAGCCTGTGGGCTTACCTGTAAAGCTTCGTGGTCCCCCATACACTGCAGGGTGTGTTGTGTATGTGTCAAGCCGTAAAAATACTTAGCTATCGTTTGAGCGCTCAGTCCTAGGCATAACTGAGCATATACATGACAGCTTTAATAAGTAGCTATACTGCAGCCTCTGGGTTTACAACTACTACTCTAACAAGCTATAAAAAATAATAAAATAAATAATAAATATTAAGGGACAAATTAAACTGATTGAACTGGCATCAAAGTAAGTTCGACACTTGTGTTATGAGATACTAACTCAATCATACTATATTTTATAACAAATACATGTATAAATAAACATCCATACATATATAGCTATAGCCTGTGGGTTTACCTGTAAAGCCGTGTGGTCGCTTGAAAGTCGGATTTTTTAAATTTGCCTAGCATATTATAGATGGCGCTACGGATATAAATTGTAACATTTAGTTCAGCTTCTCATCAGTAGGTGGCGTTCTTTAAAAACTAACTTTTCAGCCTGTGGGTTTACCTGTAAAGCCGTATGGTCCCCCGCATACCGCAGGGTGTGCGGCATGTCACACGAACCCGCCGGGCGGGCGCTCAACTCTGGACATCGCCACTGAGCGTTCACGTGGGAGACTACTCTAACTAGCTACAGCCTGTGGGTTTACCTGTAAAGCCGTGTGGTCCCCCGCACACCGCAGGGTGTGCGGCATGTCACACGAACACTCGGCCGCCGGGCGGGCGCTCAACCCCGGACACCGCCACTGAGCGTTCACGTGGGAGACTGCGCACAGTATCGCCATAGCACCCACTAGCCACATTCTGAAAAAGAAAGCATATGTATCAGAACTATGACTTGCGGCTCTGTGAGCTGAAGTGTAGACCTCGAGAAGTCGCGAGTCACCAGCGAGCTGTTTAAGTTTATCGGATTGATTAGACAAAAAAGTTGCGTTTTAATAAGGATAATAAAAAAAATTGTGACCTTTTAATAAAAAAAATTGATATGGCTGAAATAGAAAATTTTCAACCCATTTCAATTAAAAAATGTCGATAAACTGAATCAAAAAGTATAATTTTTGAAACTTCTCACAAAATTTCACAAGAATCGGACGAGAAATACGACACGTAGGCGAGAACAGCCAGAGAGACAGATAGACAAAGCATTTTTGGCCAATCTGGAAACTGAGACGCTTCGCTCATTAGGTCCATGAAACGTACACTGAGCAGCTGACCTTACGTACCTTACATACTGATACTGAGTTATTTCAGTTACCTACATTATTTCCGTCTAAAGTAAGACAATGCGAAGGTTAAGACACCAAAAGATTTATTTTTTATCAAATAATAATTAAGAGTAATCAAATAATAACCTAAAGTTATAATACTTACTTAAAGCGAAATGGTAGCAGAAGGGGCGCCCTCGTTTAAAGGTCGTTTTTAAAATTGTTGGAGTTAATTTTTTTTTAATCACCATATTAACTTTTACATAATTTATTTCAAATGAGGGCGCCACTTCTACTACCATTTCGCCTTAAAGTTGATACGGACAAGTTGGTTCCATCTGCACACAGATACAACCATAATGGTCCAGCTAAACATATAAAAATGTCGCCTTAGAAAAAATTATTTAGCCTAATGAGCATTTTCCGGAGTCATAAAGTCCACGCGAATGAAGTCGCGGGCTTCGTCTAGTATATTTTGAAAAATTGTCTACCGTTGTCAAAAATAAAGAGCTCTATGGCGTGGTGGTATTAGTCATTACTAGCGTTACTTCCGGCTTTCATCGTCGTCGTATGGCATTTATAAAGCTATATCAAATGTTTGAGGTAGCTTTTCAAAATTTATCATCAGTATAGGCCACCTACACACACGAAAAAAAACAAAAACAACCATTTAAAATCTCGTCCGGGATATAATATAATCTTTTCTTTCATGAAACCATTTTTGGGTTTAAACAAGTTCAAGCGACGCTATATCCCTCCACTCAAAAAGCATCAATAGCCATTGAAAAATCGCCAAACATTTCCCGGGAAATAACAGTATCAAATGGGATAAGAACGTTCTCAAAAGGCAATTCCGGTTATAATCCCGGTACTTGTAGAAGAATCGCCGAGCAATGCGTGTGGTGGCGACGTAATGGGCATTTCCACTGACTGACGACCGGACGGAGGCGCAAGGTACGAGGCGAAAGACTTTTGAACGGTCGCTTTGTTGGAGATTTTCAGGTATTTTCTGTGTTATTCTTGTGCTTTTATTTTCGTGCAATATTAAAATGAAACTGCTTTTTAAGCTATTGCATAGCTTCTATCGCGGGCCTTGAGCGCGGGGACCGAATCCAGAAATTCCGTAACAAAAAAACCTCACGCTCTTCCCACTCCGCCTACCATGTAGGTTGCCGCTTCGTCTCCGTCGTCCGTTTGCGACGTTGCCGTCCTTCCTTGTTTGCAATAGCTTTACCGCGGCAGTCCCCGAGTGCCACACGTCTTTTTTTATATTATTTAATAGAAACATTGACTTTTTTGCTATAGAATCGCAATTTCACTGACTGACGACCAGACGGAGGCGCAAGGTACGGGGCGAGAAACTTTTGAATGGTCGCTTTGTTGGAGATTTTCAGGTATTTTCTGTGTAAAGTTATTTAAGTGTTTTTCTAATTCTACAAAGACTTACAAAATCTATATTCTTTTGACTGTAAAAAAAAATCTACACTTATTATCACTATGATCACGCTTTAACTCATAAGCTCATAACTTGCAAACAACTTGCATACGTAAGAATCACGCTTCAACTCGTAACTTGCAGACATCTTGCATACGTAAGAATGAGAATTGCACCTATTGACGAAGGGGTGACGGACGGGCGACGACCCAGAAACGGCACCTTTATTACATCCATTTGTAGTCATAGAGGACTGACGCCCGTTCCTCAAACTTATCTCAAATATGGGTCATATTGTAAGGAAGGTCCTCACAATCATGGCTTAAGATTTTGGTGGGCATAGAAATGACGTTTACGAACGTTATACATCTTCGGCCATTTTTTTCCCCCTTTCATTCTTGGTGCTCATTTAGTTTTCCTGAATTTTAAATATATAGTTTCCCTTTATTTCTTACAAATCAGAACTATTTGCACTCATAAATAAGACAGAAAGGTTCCAAACTTATTTTAAGTATATCATATTGTAAAGAAGTGATTGTGGCTTTTATGATTTGGTACAGAAATAACTTGCCATCAGTACCAACTGACATTCTCTAATACTCAGTAATATTCAGGTAAACAATACCTACTTACTTTTAAGTTTGTACTTGTTCTTTATAAATAAAACATAACAGGAATAGGTAAGAATATTTACCTAACGATGATCTACTAAATAAATTACTGTCATACCGATACAAGCAATATTCGAGCTTGTCCCAATAGATCTTCCAAATTAGTCCTACCAGCAAGTCTAACCAAAATTACAGGAACATTTATTCAAAACTAGCTGAAGCCCGCGACTTCGTTCGCGTGGACTTTATGTCTCTGGGAAATGCTCATCAGGCTGAGCAACTTTTACTAAGGCGGCATTTTTATATCTCTTATAGTTTAGCTGGACCATTATAGTCCTACATTAGGCGTTCCATTTTCCAAAATCATTTATACCCTATATGTTGCCCAGGCTTAATAGCTATATAACAAAAAAAGTTTCATTTGAATCCGTCCAGTATTTCCGGAGATTAGCGTGTACAAACAGACAAACAGACAAACAGACAAACAGACAAACAGACAAACAGACATACAGACAAACAGACAAACAGACAAACAGACAGACATTTTTTTTTAAATTCTTACTCTATTACGACGTCTCCATCGCCCCCAATATTTTTTTTGTAAATATATTTAATGTACAGACACACTTCTTTTACTGTTTTATTATATGTATAGATTTAAGTTTAAAATGCGTAATAAAACCGTTAAAATAACCAACCAAAGTCAAACTTTCACAAGTACGTTTTAAGCATAAATTACTATACTAGCAAATGAGAAAAACTGCCACATTTCATTTTTATCCTAGTTTATTTAGTCTTTGGGGCAGACTAATCAAATATTCGCGATCCTAAACCAATACTGAGTTTGTTTGCCATTAAAATAGGCCTTCACGACCATTCACGATTCATTAAGCCTGGATTTGTACTGAATTTGATGAATTCATTTAATTTAGGCGGACTACACTGAGAAACTGCCTAATTAGTCTGATAGACTTCGTTTGTATGAAAACTGCCTGATCAGTCTGATAGACTTCGTTTGTATGAAAACTGCCTGATCAGTCTGATAGACTACGTTTGTATCAAAATGTCTAGGGTTAAAGAACTCTACTAAGGTTCTCTTAAGTTGTGTAGCTGTAAATTGCCATACCAAATCGAATGGCACCAAAATTGCCTCATTTCGTTAAAGTTTAGGGATCGAAACGTTATCGATCGAAACAATATTTCAGAAGAAAAAGGTAGGCAATTGCCTCTAGGACTTGCAACTCTCTCTATCGCACAATACGGTTCGGAAGGCAGAGCGGCGTGAAACAGATATAATTCTTGCAAATACCTATTCGCGACGCGTAGCGTCACTATGGGCACTACGCAATCCTCTTAAGATTCATAAAAAGTAATTAAACTAAAACTCACAGCGTCCTTAAAAAAGTAAGAAGCCCTAAGTTATTCTCCCGCAGACAAAAATTCCACCATTTCTTTTCATTACCCTAATTATTATTTACACAAAGAAATGCGGGGAAAACATTTTTCTTAGCGTAATTTAAATCACAATGCAAATGAAAACTGGGCTCAGTAAAACACTGTTTGCACCAAAAGTGTGTATTTTGCGCGTCCCACGTCAAGCACACTAACACTTAATGATATATTGTAAGTCGGTGCCAATTATTCTTGACCCTTTGGGACCCTGAGGAACCTTAAAAATATAACGTGTAAAATAAACTGAAGGGTTCAAAGGGAAGTGGTCTGGAAGGCCGGGCCGGCCCTAAGAGGTGGTCCATTACAAATATTTTATTAATTCCTCCTGGGCTCTTTGTGGCCGAGAATGTCCTTTTTGTGCTTACGGGTTAACAAAAAGGTGACAATGGAAAATGTGGCTTCTCTCATATTACTAAATAATTCATGTGTTGTTTCGTGACGTCAGAAATGCTGTAAACTTTTTGTTTTGTATCTTAATAGAGACACTTTCACGTCTTTGTTCTTTATGGGGAAGAGAGAACAAAGAGTGGTAAGATTATAGGCATACGAGATAAACTTCGTGTATTATATAAGTTTATTTGCCACGCAAATTGACTAAAACCTTCGACTTTCAAGCGTTCACCCCATAACTTCAAAAGATTTCCATGAAGCATAGCTAAGAATCACCGCAAGGAAACTTGCTTTCAAAAACCGCATCGCAACCATTCTTTCGAAAGCTACGATGCTACAGACAGACTGACATTGCAATTAATCAAATATTGTTTAATTTTGGATTTTTTCTGTAAAACTAAGCAAAGTAAATTGGTCCATCAGTTCGAGCAGTACGATGATGCCACAGACAGATAGACGCGTCCAACTTATAACCCTATACCCTCTTTTTTTCGGGGCCACCATCTCTGACGTCCATTAATAATATCTTTTGTTCTTTTTAATAAAATTAGGGTACTTTTTAAAGGTTTGTTTTAAAAGAGTTTTATTTTATTTTATTTTTATTAATGTATAGATTTAAAACTCCCATGCTGGTCTGGGAGAAATAAAAAAAACTTAGAATGTACCAGCTGCTTCTCTTCCCACGCAGATCGTAAAAGCCGATCGAGGGAATGGGCAAAAATGCAAATCATGTTAACAGGCGATGCGGCTAGCAACCCATCACTGTATTGATTGCTTTTCCATCTTCTCGCCCACCATAACGCTAAAAGTGGCTTTTGGGTCTTGCGGCCCTGGGCTCTGCATAGAACCGCAAGACCCAAAATGCTCTGTCTGCCCCGTTAGGGATAAAGACGTGATAGTATGTATGTATGTATTTTTGTGTCAAAACCTTAATGTGGTTTACATAATACATCTACTTACCAAGTTTCAACAGTTTCGTTTCAATCATAAGGGTTCCGTTTTTGCCATTTGACTACGGAACCCTAAAAACATATCGAATTAGATCGCTCACTCCCTTCGAAAGCTACGTTGCTACGGACGGATAGAAGTTAGCCTCAAACTTATAAATACCCTCTTTTTTTCGGGGGTAAAAAATTAAAACTAACATCAAACTGGCAATATCGATCTAAGACTTTACTAGGCATCTCCTGCTAAAAGTAAAACATAATTATTTTACCTACTTCAATACTAATTTACATATATATGCACAGAGTATAGAAAACAGTAATATGCTAGCAGCTCACTCTTTCTGATTTTTCTTTAGAATGAACCTAGTGTAAGATTTTACGACCTGACATTTCTGACGTTGTCATCAATTTTATACATGTATTTAAAAAAAATATTGAGCGAAAAGCTACATTATGTGTTGTATATAAAGCTGTGATCAGCTTTTTTATATAATTTTTAACACACCTACCTACGTTTCAATTTCTTCCATGCGTCTCTTTATATAAGAAATCCTTTAAAGAATGGGAAATTCTTGAACTTATGACGTCATTTATTTCATTTATCTTCGTTCCGTCGCTGGCTATCGAGACTTAGTTTCCAAGATGCCCAGAGGATTTATTTTATTGATTTCTCAAATCTTGAAGGAAAATTGGTCTGCTTGAAAATAAATATAAAGAAATACAGAACTAACTTTTGGATTTGCGGTTCTAAGCAGACAGAGTCAAGGGCCATAGGATTAATATGAGTATTACATACAGAACGGAATATCCTAAGGACCCCCGCAATATGTGTCCTTTTCTACCTTGTCGCCCACCATCACGCAAGAAGTTGCCTTTAGTTCTTGCGGCCCTGGCACAGAATTGATGAACGGAATCTCCCAAGGTTTCCCGCGCAATATACTACTAGAGCCATACTTGGTCAGAGTATAGGTACGGAGGACTTTGCCTACACTAACAGAGAGGGTCATGCTCCTGCAGTGAAGACTAAAATGATCTGATGATGTTGAGCCATTGAGTGGACATCGACACGCAAAAAAGAAGAGCCGCATCGTTTAGCATGATTCCCATTTTCACCCACTCTAAACTCCCATTTATAGCTTTAAGAAGACAGCAGTCTGTCTTCTACACAAACTGAAAACCTCTTATATTAGACGCTCACACAGTTTCGCACGTTTTACATTTGGTCACGAGACTAAGGCTCCAGCTCCCCGAACTAACTAGTGTTGTCGCAAGAGATTTTCGGATTAACTCTCAAACTAGTGGATACGTACGTAGTTTTTGCTCGGACGTGACCTGGTTAAATACCTACTTCCTGCGACAATTTGATTGGACGGAACTTGTCGAGAGTGGTCGTTTGAAAAGATAGGCTTACTTAAGAACTTAACTTAGATGTTTTATATGATTTTGAAGTGAAGGTCGATTGCTATTAAATACCAATTTTCCTTGGATTAATTTACAACTCGATCGCTGATTTTACTTGTTTCATACAAAATTATACTTTGCTAAAAGTGTCCTTTGAGTCTTACGGCCCTGGGTTCTGCCGGCTTAGGATGCTATGTCTGCCCCATTATGGATAAAGACGTTATAGTCGTATATATATGTATGTATCTAGCCCTAAATCTTTAAGAAACCCAGTTGAAATGTAATGCCCATTTCAACGTAAATAGGTAAATTAAATAAATTTTTGTAAAAATTATTTTTTTGTGAAAATGTATAATTTATTCCACTATAAAAAGTAGGTAAATAGTCAGTTGTGAAACTGAGCTTGCCGCCAGCTTAGTATTTAGTACTACTTTGTCAAAGCGGCAACTAAATTCAGTAATGCTCGTGGACGTAATGGCTGGAACTGCCAGGGTTGTTCAAGGAGTTGTTCCACTGTTAGCGTTTATGGATATATGTATGATATAAAATGATGATTATTGTGTGTAAATTATTACATCTCACTTATTTAAATAAACCATACCACAAAAATTTAATTAAATATGTGTGCCAATCGGACTCTTTTGTAGGTAAGGCGGGCGCGCGACGTCTTTGTATTCTTGATTCAAGAAAACAAGACTTACAAGCATTCTAAGGCAGCATACTCAGGTACATCAATACCCATAAGTTGCGTAATAACTAATCTGCTTTGTAACTGCCTCCGTGGTGTAGTGGTTAGAGCGTTCGGCTCATACCCGGAGGTCGCGGGTTCGATTCCCGGCGGGGACAACGACTTTGTGTTGTTCTAGTTTGGTTAGGATATTGCAGGCTGATCACCTGATTGTCTGATAAGTAAGATGATCCGTGCTTCGGAGGGCACGTTAAGCTGTCGGTCCTGGTCACTGTCTTTGACATTGGTCGTTACCTAAAACCATGTCAGAGGCCTTTAAGGCGGTTTAAAAACTCTGACACTAGTGTCACTAACACACACGATAAGAAGAAGAAGCGTAATAAGAGCGTTATTTCAGCCAGAAAACTACGTGCGACAGTAGCAAAATACGTCACGTTACGTCTCTGTCGCACATAAAGTTTGTGACAGAGATAGACTTTATGTTTATTTTTTGTCCTGTTTCATGTTCAATGGCCGACTTGATGCAGTGCAAAGACAATCCTGTTGCTGTGGTGTGGCCTCCTACTCCTACCTGGTCGCAAATAATTTGATTTTGAGAATTCAGTCATCGACACGACAAAGAAGAGATACACCGATCACGTCACGAGGTCCCACTTGACGCTGTTTACGCCCCGTTATGTCTCTAAGACTGAGACCCCACCCGTTAGTGTCAGCAACTTGCCATTCAGACGCAAACTACCTACGTCGAGTTACTGCGTTTTAGAACGCGCAAGAATTAATATCACTGTGTTTTGTGAACATAGTTTTGATAAACTTGCGCCAAGTTAGTTTCAGTCGAAACTCGGTTAGGTGAAATAACTTGCTAAATATACGTAAGTACTTGTTGCTACTAAGTTAATGTGAATACTCATGGTGGTTAGAGACTATGGTCGATATTATACGAACTTAGAAATAAGGAGATTCTTCTACATGTTAGATGCGCTATAAGCCAGTTGATTAATTTGCGCATTGAAGTGGCCTTGGGCGCCATGCACATAGGGCAATAACCGAAGACCGATGAAGCAGAAAGGTTCTCTAATATTGACCACGTACCGGCAAACACAGCGTTTAAACTCTGCTTGTCGTACAAATATAGTGTTGTGGTAGTTTCAAACTCCTTTATAATCATTTGAGGTTAGCTCAATCTGTGTGATTTGTTTATAATATAAGGTCTCACAAAATGTACTGAAACTATTTTAAGGGTGAATCCAGTTCGTGGTTCTGATCAACTTTTCTCAAGGAACATTTATGACGAAATATAAAAAATAATAGGCTTTTCATACAAACTCAGTTCAGCTGATCGGTCAACTTGTATGAGAGGCCAAACATTATTTTTCATATTTCGATACGTGTTCCTTGGGGAAAGTTGTTCAGCATCATGGACTGAATTCACCCTTAAAAAAGTTTCAGTATATTTTGCTAGACCTTATATTTATATGAATTAAAAAACACTTTATGGTACCAAAAACATTGTAATCACAATATAATTGTACTTACAGCTGCTTCTTTTCCCGCGATTTCAACAAACAACTTTCTTTCAAATGAGCTACGTATTTTTCACTATTTGCGAGTCTGATTACAAAGAATATTCTTTGTTCTTTGGGTTCCGCTGCTTTTGTATCTATCTACCCCAAACAGGATAAAGATAAGATAGCACGAATAAATTATTAAAATAAATGTTTTGTTGACAATTTACCTTCGTGGCGTAGATATTAATGATAGCAATGTGCCGTACTTTGTCTTCAAGAAATCAACGATTTCGCTTTTTTTACATTTGATACATATCAAATGGCGGGCACTGTAATAAACATTGTCGTGCTATGCTGATTTCCAAATAAATTCTCTGGAACCGTGACATAGAGAAAGTGTAATGGACTCGGTGTGAATCAGTATCATGTATTGAACTAGTAAAAATAATCACAACACAACAAAAATAAAAAAACCTTGATTATGCCAAGTTGATGTTTTGTCTTAAATCTGAACTCAATTGTAAAGGATTCTCGTCCGGTTACTCGTCCCGGAAGTACCTACGCGCTCGAGCCCGTCCTTTTCTTTTTTTTTTTTGCCAACATAGCTGAAAACTGTCACCGGCTATATAAGTAGTATTTATGTAATTTATGTATGGTTTATTTTTGAATTTTATTTATGTATATTTATTTGTAGATAGATAACTTTTTATTGTACACCAACAGAATAGCAAAGAAGTAAATAAAACATATATCTATATATACTTACTTAATAATAATATTTTTACTCCTTTCTTTTTGTCTATTTTAGCTAGTTGCTGTTGAGGTACTTACCCCAATTTACATCTATATTGTAATGAAGTTAAATAAATAAATAACTAAATGGCCCGTACCATTGAGCTGAATGGCCGACACTGTCTTTTATTTTGTGTTAATTATTTTGTGATAAATATTTTGTGTTAATTATTTTGTGATAATGATTTTGTGTTAATTATTTTGAGTTAATTATTTCTAACGTAATGGCTAACTAGAAAGTGATAAACTGCACCTAGTGATTGATATCTACTGTTGTTGAACCTGCTGTGAAGACTCCGGTGAGAGACATCAAAATCATATCATTTATAATACCTAAGCACCCTATTACAAATGGTATCGAACGTAATTTGGGGGGATCCATGACTTGACGAAGGTGTGCGTGCGTGTGGGGTATTTTTCTTGATTAGGAATCAAATATCTAGAGCTGGAGTCAGAACCCAAAAGCCAGGAGCCAGAGCCAAGAAAGCAGCAGTCAGGAGTCAGGAGTCGGAAGTCAAGTGTCAGGAGTCCGAAGTCGCAAGATAGAAACCAAATGTCGGAAGTCAGAGGAAAGAAGCCAAAGATATCGAACAAATTGAGACTCAAAAATCGAAAATTGGATTCCAATTTCAATTTCAATTAATTTATTGCTTTTCAATCGCTGCGGCAGGTTATAGAGAAGACGAGGGAGTATAACCGGCCGTTATGCTTGGGATTCGTGGACTATGAAAAAGCCTTCGATTCGATCGAAACATGGGCCGTGCTTCAGTCTCTCCAGCGATGCCGTATTGACTATCGGTATATCGAAGTGTTGAAGTGCTTATACAGTAACGCCACTATGTCAGTCCGAATACAGGAGCAGTGCACGAGGGCAATTCCACTGCAAAGAGGTGTAAGACAGGGAGACGTTATATCTCCGAAACTGTTCACCGTTGCACTGGAAGATGCCTTCAAGCTTCTGGAATCTGGAATGGGAAGGATTTGGCATCAACATCAATCGCGAGTATATCACTCACCTTCGATTTGCCGACGATATCGTTGTCATGGCAGAATCGATGGAAGACCTAAGTACTATGCTCGGAGACCTAAATCGAGTTTCCCAACAAGTGGGCCTTAAAATGAACATGGACAAAACGAAAGTAATGTCGAATGTCCATGTTGCGCCCCTACCTGTTTGTGTTGGGAGCTCCACCCTCGAAGTTGTAGACCAGTATATCTACCTGGGTCAATTGATCCAGGCAGGAAGTTCCAGCTTCGAGGAAGAGGTCTTTCGACGAATCCGACTCGGCTGGGCAGCGTTCGGGAAGCTACGCAATGTCTTCTCGTCCAAAATACCTCTGTGCCTCAAGACTAAGGTCTACAACCAATGTGTGTTACCAGTGATGACTTATGGCTCTGAAACGTGGTCCCTTACTATGGGTCTCATAAGAAAGCTCAAGGTCGCTCAACGCGCTATGAAGAGGGCTATGCTCGGTGTTTCCCTACGTGATCGAATCAGAAATGAGGAAATCCGTAGGAGAACAAAAGTCACTGACATAGCCAAGCGGATTAGCTCGTTGAAGTGGCAGTGGGCGGGACACATAGCGCGACGAACCGATGGCCGATGGGGCAAAAAGGTTCTTGAATGGCGACCGCGTACTGGCAAGCGAAGCGTAGGGCACCCACCTACAAGGTGGTCAGATGACCTGACCAGGGTCGCTGGAAAGCGCTGGATGCAGGCCGCTCTTGATCGGTCATTTTGGAAATCTTTGGGAGAGGCCTATGTCCAGCAGTGGACGTTATGCGGCTGAAATGATGATGATGATGATTGCTTTTCACATTATACATATATTAGATTACACTACACAGTCACTTCTTAGGTTAGTAGGTACAACATGAACCCTGTTAGGGCATTGCAACAGAAAATAACGGAACGGCATGCGGATTATTTCTTAGTATGTATCAAATTCAATGTTAAAATTATTATGAATAAAAATGTAATTTCTTTTTATTGATGTCTTAAAATTTAATTTAATTTTGTTCATATTTTTTATTTTATTTAATGAGTCGATACTATACTATATTGTTTAATAACGTCCAAATGTTGTTTTAATTTAAATGTCAATTATATTAAATGTCAATGCAGATTATGTTATTCGTCATTATCATTAATAGTATATTTTGTCAATTCTTTATCATTAAAAAACTCGTCCAATGTATAATAATTTTTATCTATAAGCAGGGCTTTTAATGAAGATCGAATTCTTCTCCTCTGCTCTAAGCAGGTCTGGGAGGGCATTATAGACTTTAATTGTCATTGCAAGCGGCCCAGAAATAAATATTTCTAAATTACGAGTGTTATTCGGCCTCGCTAACATATTCTTCTTCCTTGTGGGATAGCGTCGCGGTAAATCGTCTTTGTTCGTGTAATATTGAGGATATTTTCTCATAAATTTACTAGTTTCTAAAATGGATATACATGGCAATGTCAGTATTTTTAAATTTTTAAAATATGACCTACAGCTTTCTCTGTCTTTAATATTTTCTATGAAACGTATGCATTTCTTTTGAAGAATTAGCAGTCTATTCGCGTCGGTCCAGAAGCATAGCAATAGCAAGCAAGCAGAAAGCAGGCTTCTGAAAGATCAGAAGTCTGAATACAGAATTCAGAAGCGATGAGCCAGAAAGCAGAAGTCAGGGGGCAGGGTAGTCAGGAATCAGAAGCCAGGAGCCGAGATTCAGAAGATAGAAGCTAAAAAATAGATGTAAGAGAGAATTCTGTAAACGCATCTCGGAAATAGGAAACCAGAAGTCAGAAATAGACAATGAGAATACAGAACCAACAAGCCAGAAGCCAGAATGCAACACCATTACGGCAGTGTCAACAAATTATGCATCTTACAAAGGAGAAAAAAAATTGGCTTAGCGACTATTTCATATCATTAAAATATCGCTATTTGCAATGCAATTTTTCATAAAGACGCCAAGCAAGATGCAGTCAACACCGCTCTTTGAAACATGGATAATAAAAAGAAGACCATCGGCCGAAAAAAATACGCAGTGTTTATCCCTTCCCTACTATTTATTACACACCAAGTATAGAATTCTATTCCTATATGTTTACTTGTTGCTGGTATACGATAGACTCTAACTTCCCCTGTCTTTCCCATCCCCCGTACTGGATTCTCTTATACGCTCCATAATCTTATACCTTTAAACGAGCAATTCTTGTATATTTATTTATTTATATATTTATAAATTTCTGTGTACTCGAAAACGGCTCTAACGATTTCGCTGAAAATTGGTATATGGGTGTTTTCGGGGGTAAACAATTGATCTAGATTAGTCTTATGTTTGGGAAAACGTGTGTTTTCGAGTTTTCATGCGATTTTCTTTCCACGCAGAATATGATCGCTCATTTTGTCGCCCCGGCCGCCATCCATTTTGGCTCAGCGGTTTATGATGCCGTGATGCCCACTCGGTGACTTAATTTTGTTTTATTTTTATGTTCAAATTTATAAATGCTGCGAAAGCTGGCTGGGTGAGCACAAATCTGAACACAGAACTAAAATCTGTTAACTTATAATTGCCTGTGTTCATCACCTGAGTTCCCCGACATCTTTTGCACTTCGCTCCCGGCATTCAAAAGGGAATGCCTAATTGTCATTACGGATAACTTATAAATTGGTAGTATAATGTTTATGTCGCGCTATTTTATTTGTAGTCTAATCATTCTTAAAATTTTCTCTTGTTCTTTACTAGTAAATTGGTTTTGTAACTTATTTTTTGCTTTATTAGACATATTATGTACTTATATAATTGGTTAGTTAGGCCATCTAATTGTATTAATTCTTATATAGTTTGTCATTTCATGTACCTAACACACGGTATATATATGTTCTAATAAATAAAATAAAATAAACTCGAATGTAAAATGTGTCTTACACAAACATATTATTTTGTTAACCAAAGATTCAAAACACTTATTGATTTCTTTATTTAAAACTAACTGACCCGGCGAACTTGGTTCCGCCCGTTCCCAATCCCGGTCCCGGTCCCGTTTTCGTTCCTGTTTACGCTCTCCTTCCACCGTTCCCGTTCCCTAAAAACAGACGTTCGTGTCATTTCTTGCCGTGATTTCAACTTACTATAGACCTAATTCAATCTGTATGATTTATCTTTATTAGTTCAGTTCAGTTCAGTTCAGTTCTGTGCTCACCCAGCCAGCTTTCGCAGCAAGAGCGTTGGAGCTAGGTCCACTTTGGAATGAACATGACAGCACTTACAGCTACGGGCCGATATGGGTACTTATCGTCTCCGTTTTACTAGCGCAGCCACGTCAGACCTCTTTGAACCAGTACCAGGCTCGAGAAACCAAGTGAGCACGTATATAGGGTATTATGGAGCGTGTGGGGGATTGCAGTCTGGGGGATGGGAGAGACATGGGAATTTAGAGTCTACCGTATACCAGCAACAAGTAAACATAGGGTAATAGAATTCTATACTTGGTGTGTTATATATAATAAGGAAAGGATTATAACTGCGTTTTTTTTTTCCTCTGCGATGGTCTTCTCTTCCTGATGTGTCTTTCGAAGGGCAGTATTGTCTGCCTTAATCTTGTGTAAGTATTGTTCCTGAAGCTCTGATTCTTCTGACGTTTTCTTCTATGGTCTTCTTGTATCTTTTATCGGGACGTAGGTGTCTTCTATTTTCAAGCTCCTCGCTGAGTTTGGTCCCTTGGCTTAGCACTTCTTATTTTCTTCAACAAGTTTCAAGATAGGTATAAGTATTGTACCTAAAGCCTTCTTAAATCACTCTATCTGTAGGTGAAAGCTGCATTAAATTGATTTATGTTGAGTTCAAGGTGGGTTCCTCTAGTTCCGGGTCGGTTTCTGAGTCTGATTCAGCCAGCTTTCGCAGCAAGAGCGTTGGAGCTAGGTCCACTTTGGAATGAACATGACAGCACTTACAGCTACGGGCCGATATGGGTACTTATCGTCTCCGTTTTACTAGCGCAGCCACGTCAGACCTCTTTGAACCAGTACCAGGCTCGAGAAACCAAGTGAGCACGTATATAGGGTATTATGGAGCGTGTGGGGGATTGCAGTCTGGGGGATGGGAGAGACATGGGAATTTAGAGTCTACCGTATACCAGCAACAAGTAAACATAGGGTAATAGAATTCTATACTTGGTGTGTTATATATAATAAGGAAAGGATTATAACTGCGTTTTTTTTTTCCTCTGCGATGGTCTTCTCTTCCTGATGTGTCTTTCGAAGGGCAGTATTGTCTGCCTTAATCTTGTGTAAGTATTGTTCCTGAAGCTCTGATTCTTCTGACGTTTTCTTCTATGGTCTTCTTGTATCTTTTATCGGGACGTAGGTGTCTTCTATTTTCAAGCTCCTCGCTGAGTTTGGTCCCTTGGCTTAGCACTTCTTATTTTCTTCAACAAGTTTCAAGATAGGTATAAGTATTGTACCTAAAGCCTTCTTAAATCACTCTATCTGTAGGTGAAAGCTGCATTAAATTGATTTATGTTGAGTTCAAGGTGGGTTCCTCTAGTTCCGGGTCGGTTTCTGAGTCTGATTCTGGAGCATCATAAATCTTTTCGGCTTCTTTTTTTATAAGGGCTCTGTTTTCTGCTATTTCCTCCCATTCCGTCATTGTTTTATTTGTGTAGTAATATATGTCGTGATTAAGGGAGTCTACTATGGCAGCATCCATAAAGTCGTACGTGATATCAACTAGGATATATATTTTATTAATAAGCAAATTATATATTTTGTTAATTTAGCGCATCACGTACTAGCTAGACGTGTAGATTCAATATAACACTGTACAATGTTTTAGTATAAATACTCTGCAATAATCAAATAAATTATCCATTATCCCGTTGCCACTCCTGGCCTGTAGACGGTGATGGATCGAACCAGATCCAATGGGTTTCATTAATACCTTCCTGGTCAATATATACCCCGACGTGATCGCTATATACCCCGACGTGATGGGCACGCACCGCAAGATTGGAGCAAAGCGCAAGAAATCGACGACTCAAGCCTGAAGAAATGGGAAGAAGATCAACGTGTACATTTCCACTGGCCTCCCACAAGAGGGTCCCACCAGTGGAATTTCAAGAAGCACAGAAACCACCAGGCAACTAAAATGGACAACCCCGAGGCAATATTGGAATGGAAAAATCTGCGTAACCCGCCAGCTGTCACCGTGAACGTTAAGATGAAAAAATAGCGATAACATCATTGAAGAAAATACCGTCTACATTATCACTAACGTCATAATGATACAGAAATAGATATGACGTCACAAACTGCATCACTTTATTTAGAATTGCTGCATTACGGACGAACAAAAATGCAGATGCAACAAAATTGATCGAGGTCAAGATCGCAAGGCCGCAGATGGCCGTATGTTGTTCAGCAAGGCGTAATTTAGAAAAATTTATATGTCAACGAGGAATATTGCACAGGATTTAGTGCTATCAATAAGTTCCAACGCCAAACTACTACCGACTTACACAGTGGTATAGAATTTTTGGCAAATAAGGAACAAATATTTTGATAAAAATGAAGCCTGCAAGAGAAAGAGCGAACAACTTTAAAATGGAACAGCGATCATAATTTTGACTAGAAAACATCTATGAATACTAATCACAGAAGCCGATTTTTGGAAGCACAATTTCTACTGAAAATAACTCTCTCAAGATGCATCAAATGGTTAGCAGCAAGCAATCTCCAGAGCAAGCCAGCAAACGGGTCATATCCAGGTTCACAGCAGCCGCCGCACCGAGCTCCTGGTCCTGAGATCAAGTACCCACAGCGGCTATTAAAGCGTTTGGCACATCCGCCCAGCTCACGCTTTGGATAATGAATTATGTCTGGCCACTCTCCAGCGGGGCACTACGGCAGGACTTCGACCGACGCTCGTCGACATTGTTCTCTACAGTTCCGACTCACTGTGGACTGCGAGCACGCTCACACGGTCTCATAAAAGACTACGAGCAGAAGATTTCTCCCAACTCACTGGGATTGAAGGAACTGGCAATTAAAAGATTAATAGAGAGAGACGCAAAGACTGCATATCAAGACCATATTTGAGTACCAAGAGAAACTTATACATTATAATATCAATGATGATAACGGAATTATAAGGAAGAAATTTATTTAAGTATAATGTGTGACTTACAATATCAATAGATACTCCAAAATGCAAAGACGCACAATTTTGCCGCGCAGAAATTATATGCCTACACAGCGTTTTTCAGCACGTGCAATGTGAATATCGTCAACAAAAGAGAAACTGAGAGATTATAACTCAATGAAGATAGCATTGGTAACGAGTAAAATCAACAAATTAGGATTCTACAAGGAAATTGCTCCAGTTATCGACAAGGTATTGGTTGCTGCGCCGCTGAACTCCTATAAGGATTAAAATATCAAGATTCAAGCAATGAAGAAATCAATATTTTTATTTCAAGAAAGGAAGAAGACAATTTGCTTGCGTTTTTAGTACGTACTAATTTATAGTTCGTAATATTTTTATTTTTCACATGTTTAGGATTTATTATGATATTGTTATGTTCTTTTTTTAAAAAAGGGGGAGTATTATGGCAGCATCCATAAAGTCGTACGTGATATCAACTAGGATATATATTTTATTAATAAGCAAATTATATATTTTGTTAATTTAGCGCATCACGTACTAGCTGGACGTGTAGATTCAATATAACACTGTACAATGTTTTAGTATAAATACTCTGCAATAATCAAATAAATTATCCATTATCCCGTTGCCACTCCTGGCCTGTAGACGGTGATGGATCGAACCAGATCCAATGGGTTTCATTAATACCTTCCTGGTCAATATATACCCCGACGTGATCGCTATATCTACCATGTATAGATAGGGCACCCCACTTTTTTTTTCATTTCTTTGTGTTTTTATGCTGCTTGAATTAGGTGCAGAGTTGGTCGTCGTAGTATATGGCCGTAGTAAGATATTCTTCGTACTTTTATTATCTTTGTAATTGTTTTCCCACCTAAGATGGCTTGTGTTTTCCGTTTGGGCGTCGCTTTGGCAACTGATAACATATCGTGAAGTATTTGACGCTCATACTTTCTGAGTCTTGATCGATTCGATTTTGTTAATGCTGATACATTCAGGCCGTACGTGATGCACGGTCTAATCGCCATTTGATACATTAACAGTACAATCTTTCACTCTATTTTATTGTTTTTTATGAAGGGTAGTTACATTTTACTGTTTTTGATCGCCTTTAAACACCGTGTTCTAATGGTAGACCGTCGGTTGTGTGTGGCTGTTATATATGTACCAAGATACTTGATCTCTGGTGCAGGTTGAATTGTTACTCCCCCCAGTACTCGGCATGGTTGGACTGTGTTAATTGGCGCTAAGGGATCGCGTACTACCAGTTTTGTTTTGTTTTCATTTATGGTGAGGCCGACTGAGTTGAGCAGTGTTTTCATTTTGGTAATAATGCGGTTTAGCACTTCAATATTTTCACCGATTAATAAAATGTCGTCTGCAAAGGAAAGTATTATAGGCAGGGTTATTTTTGAGCCTTGGTCCAGTCTTACATCTTCGTCTTCTTCCTCAAGGGTTCTGAGTACTTCATCTATGATTATAGTAAATAATCTCGGTGACAGTGGACAGCCCTGTTTTACTCCCTTGCCCTTCTTAATTGGCTCAGAGTTTTGATCACACCATGAGATGAAAGTCTCCTTGTTCATGCACGCCTTCATTATTCGGTTTGTTAGTGGATCTCCTACTCTGGTTACAAGAATATCTTTTAGTGCTTCCAAGTTGACATTGTCGAATGCCTTTTCCAGGTCGAGACCCACAACGAATACGACTGCGCCCTCCCTCCATTTGCTATCTAAAACTCATCGGAGAGTAAAAATGTGATCATTTGTGGATCTGTTATTAAGAAACGCCGCTTGAAAATTTCCTAGTGCGTCGGTAACAGCGTCAAGTTTTTCTAATAAGTAATTAGCATATATTCTGTAGGCATATAGATATTTTTCTAAAGTCGTTGATTTGTTTGGGGTGTGGTTGTTTTTGTATGGGAACTTGTTTGGTGAGGCGCCATTCATCAGGGACTTTATTGTTACACCATATTGCTGCCATTGTTTTAACGAGCTCTTCTAAGAACTCTATTGGAGCTGCCTTGTACAGTTCCGGTACAATTTCGTCTGTGCCTGGAACCGTACCATTCTTCATCCGTTGGGTGATGTTGTTTATGTTCTCTATATTTGGAGGCTCCCGGCTTGTATGTTCTTTGTCTGTTTCGGGAACGATGTCTATGTGTTGGCCTTCGCTTGTTTTTAGGTCTGCAAATCAGTTAGACATTGGCATTTGGTTTTTTGTTTGCGCTCTGGCGCATTTTCTTTTATACTTTCGCAAGAATTTGTATGTGAATTTCATTCGAAGCGACTCGTGCTTACTGCCCAGCTCTTCGAAGAAAAATTTGGCGTCGTAAGCTTCTTCTTGCTCTAGTATTCTTTTTAGATCGCGGCGGGCTTTTATCAATTTTTGTTGTAAAGCAAAATTTTGAGGATTTTTTGAATAGGGTTATTTTTAGATTTGCTAAAGCAACTCTGCTTTCTTTTGATTTGGCGATAGGTTTATGGAGAGTCTCATGTGCGGACTCTTTCAGAATTCCATTTAAAGTGTCCGATTCGAATTGGATGTAATTAGTAGGTGTCTTGTTAGAATTTGCTAGTTTGTGTTTTGCTATTTTGATTTTGTCTATTATAGCTTTCTGGTAGGCAGTCACGTGGGCCCTATCTTGCAGAAGCTTATAATTATAGTTTTTGTGGTTATATTGTACTTTTTTGTTTTATTTTCGCGGGCTCCATTAGTACCGGGTATCCTTGATATTTTGAATGATGACATTTGGATGTTGCTCATACCAGTTTGTGATCGGAGTTAACTGCTGTATCTTTTTCACCTATTACTTTATGGAAGTAGATTTTTCTTTTAGAGCCTGTCATAATATGGTCTATTTGTGATTGTTTTTTTCCCCGAGACCATGTGGTCCTGCATGTAGGCCTACCCCATGTACTATTTACTTTTAGCTTGTATTGTTGAATTAAATTTAGTAGGAGATGGCCGTTAACGTTTGAGAAGTTATGGTAAAGATTTTTTCCTACTAGTTTCTCGAATGTGTTGTTTTTACCGGCACGAACGTCCTCCTTGCCTATATGCGCATTGAAATCTCCTATAATTATTATGTAAGTATTTTTTGGGCTGTTTCTTATAATGTTTCCTATTTGTAAAAAGCATGATGTTGATTTCGCGGGGACGTGAGCTGTAATGACTAGAATACTAATTGGATTTCTGTCATCTGTTGTTTTCAGGTGTAGGTGTGTTGCAAGTACGTCCCTACTTTTACGATATACCTGAATGATTTCATGATCTGCTTTGTTATTGACTAAGATCGCTATACCTCGAGGTTCCTTAGCGCTTTTACCGCCTCCCAATATCCAGTTGTAGTTTTTCGATTTCAGCTCACCTGTTGCAAGGTGTGTTTCTTGTAGACCAGCGATAGTTATATTGCGTTCTGAGAGAGTTCGGTCTATGTTTTTCCTATTACGTGGCTGCGCGCACCCTGAAACATTCCAGGTCGCAATGGAAGGTGCTTCACAGATCATTGGTATATGTGACGGCGCTCTTACTGTTTGATCGGGGGAGCGTAATCCTTTGGGACAGATATAACTGTTTTGAGTGCTTTCGTAATTATTTTAGAGGATATCAGACTCAAGTGATTGGGAATACTTCGTTTTATTCGACACGATTTTCAAAGGCGAAAGATTTAGCAATACCTGTTTTTGTAAGTCAAGCACTTGGGTGTCTTCTGGAAAGTTGACTGAGATTCCACTAAGTTTTCCGTGTGTTCCGCGGGGATCTGTGCTGCTTTCTACGTCATTGAAAGGTTGATGTTGTATTTCGAGGTCAATAATACTATCGTAGTGGCTATTTTTGTAGTGTAGATAAATGTTTGCAACTGCGTTATCTGAGGGGTGATATATGATCGGATTCCTGTTTTGCCCATATATGTGAACGTTTACTATGTAATATTCCGTTGCAGCTATTAGGATGTCCTCCCCTTCCCAAAAGCCATCCTCAAATTGTTTTTCAACATATCTATCAATGCGTTCATCTAAAGTCATATTACTGGTGGGGCTAAACAGGTAGTTGCAGTCTATGATGTTGTTTTGCAGGGCTAGGTTGATACTGGGCGTGTGTTTATTGTCTTTCACGTACGAAGCTAGGTCACGTCATATCATTTGGTGATCGAAGGTTAGTCCGAAGACGTGGTTTATCTGGTCTGCTATAGCCCTGAAGAGGCAGTTACCGTCACCCGCCATTTGTTTGATATTCATTTTGCTCAAGTGTGTCCAAGTCGTTGCAGATGTATTAGGGTCTATTGATTTAGACAAAAGCTCCTTTGAGGTTGTTTCCTTTTTTTTTTTTAATGATTCCTGGCCTATTGTTTTTCGGGCGTTGTAGGCAATTTAGCTTGTGATTGATTTGTTTGGGTGTGACGGCAGTGTGCGCAATGGCCTACAGATGTTTTATGATGACTTGTGGAAGCTTGGGTTACAAGGTTTTTTTTTTAAATGTTATTAGAAAGTAGGCCTTTTGTGTGTTACGCAGTTTTGTGTCAGGAGATTTTCGTGGAATATATATTTTTTCCTTTTTTTTTTAAAGAGCTGTAGGCAGTTAGGATATATATGCTTTGTTTTACCCGGAGAAAGAGTAAATTAATATAATAGTTAATATGGCTATTTGTTTCCGGGGTGTTTGTATATGTTATATATGTATTTCCTTGTTGCTATTTTTTTTTCCTTTACGACTTTACAAACGCGTGTAAAACTGATTTGTACGAATTATACTAATTACTATGTTGTATAGTAACATTAACGACAGACTATTTTATCATGAAAGGGGTAGAAATTGCATAGAAGTAAAATTGTTTAGATAAATTATATGTTGCTTTAGACATAGATCACGCGGTTTTCATAATTAAGTAGGTAGTGCTAGTTAGTTTTTTGGAAGGTTATTGTATTTTGTTACTACCTATTTTATCATTATTATTATTTTTATTTTATGGCCTACTACACGACGTCTGACTTTTAATTCGCAGTGGCACTTGTTTAAGCTACTATGAATTTAAAGTCGAGTTAGGTACATATATCGGTAGATTGCCGAGGTATTTGATGCAGAGCTCTTGTGTTTTACGTTGTTATCAGTGCGTCGGTACCGTCTCGGAAAACGGTACCTATTTGATGGCTGTTATAGGCAGCCAATCTAAGTAGTTTAGTGGAATATACGCTAATACACTATTTTATAGAAAATTAACAAACATATAATCGGAAAGATCTCACCAAAGCACCCCACGTCAGCTATGTTCGGGCCTGGATCTGAAGCTTTGCAGTCACTTTTTTCCCACTATTCAAGCGTTCACTAGTTCACTATAGTTCGTTATAGGTCTTTTCACTTACACCGCGTTACATCCGAGTACTAATAATAGCACAGCGAACGGGGCGATATATGGTTGTAAACAATGGCTCAATGACAATGGCCACATGGCAATGTCTAGCCCAAGAAGACAAAGATAGCGGGCGGACACGTCCGCGCGGGTCCGCTGCTCGAGAGAGAGTCCAATCTGTATTATTTATCTTTATTAAATTAAAAATACCCACTGTGACTGATTATACAATGTCCTTTTTTATTAAGTACAAATATTTAAAGGGATGTTTCAGACCATCATATTGAACAACTTTTCCCAATAAATGTGTATCGAAATACGAAAAAAAATTTTAGGTTCTCATAGAAATCGAAGTAGTCACGTGATATCATTACTATGGAGAATGAAAATTATTTTTTCGTATTTCGATATACATTTATTGGGAAAAGTTGTTAGAAATGATGGACTGAATCACCCCTTAAAATATTTGTACTTAATTAAAAAGGACATTGTATACACCGGCCGTGGCCAGTGTGTTATCATTCTAATGCATGCAATATGTATACAAGTGCTAAAGCATTTCAAGCTTGATACTCTTGATAGGCCTAAGTGAATAATGGTTTGTCGCTCCCGATTCTTCTTGTACGTGTCGCGGTTGTCAAAATTTGAAACAAAATATTTTTAGATTCATACGATCATCATTAAGTTTTTTTTAGTCTTTACTGCAGGAGCACGACTCTCCTTGTACAACCAGAGCCAAATTTGGCCAGAGCGGCCAGAGGACTTGGCCTACTCTCTGCACGCTGGCCAGACGGATTGAAAAGGCCTCATTGATGTTTAAAAGCTCTGTTAAGCTTATAATTCCTAATAGTTGATAATTGACATTTTGCAAATTTAGGCATAAGGTAGACCTTCAAATTACTCACTTGTTTAAAAACTTGTTTTCGCCAAAAGTGCCTACTTTAAGCAGAAACGCGTTTTAAAGCTAGACGGAGAACTGCCAATTATACTTTCAAAGAATAATTTTATGGCCTGTCTTGTTAATGTTAATTATCGCTACTTTCAAATGAGGGGGCACTTTTGCCCTGTCTAACGCCTTAAGAATCCCCTTACCCTAGACTTCTCCATTCAAACATAGTCTAGGTTTTATTTTTAAATCACATGTCAGATTTCGTTAAAAAAAATGTAATTTTAAAGATATTGCAATTATCTAGTATTATAATTAGTGTTTAATGAACTAGAAAGAAAAATAAGGATGTAGAAGTTTCCCATACTGATGGTCAAAAATGATAGAACACACTTTATTATATTTCAAGTTCATATTTTGACTGTGAAAACTTAGATAACTTAGATATCTTTGAAATTACAAAATTTTGCCGAAATCGGGCATGTCGTTTTAAAATAAAAGGTACACTACGTTTGTATGGAAAAGTGTAGTATGGTCTGCGGTAAGGGTCTGTATAGTTGTGAATCCGCGTTCACATGTACATGATATACATAGAACAACAAGCCGAAAAGTGAACTTTTCAGCTAAGATCTGAACCACACCGAAACTCACTAAGAAGAGAAGCCTATAGGTACTTCGCAAGGGACAAGATAATGGCCCTATCACATGAAATAAGTACTGGCCCAATAGTTTGATAGGCTAACAATATAAGTGGATAATCGTTTGTCGCTCCGAGCTTACACACTCGGCGCGGTGGGCGCGGTTGCATCGGTTGCACTTCTGCATACAATTGTTGAGGTATTTTTAGTTTATTAATATTCTATTTCTATTAATACTTTAGCAGTTATTGTTTTAATGGTAATGAGCGCAGAGCGATTTTTATTGTAGGAAATAAGGTGATGAGTAAGGTGACTATTTTTTCGTAATATAATAATTATTGTATAATACGTAATTTGCCAAAAAGCCATAGACCTAGATTTTTTTTCTTTAGATCTATGCGCTTAACCCAGTTAGACGCATTTATATAGAATTATATAAGGTCTAACAAAATATACTAAACCTATTTTAAGGGTGAATTCTTCAAAGGAATATATAGCGAAATAAGAAAAATAATTTTTGGCTTTCCATACAAACTCGGATCAGCTGATCGGTCAACTTATATGTAAAGTCAAAAATTACCTTTCATATTAGATTAGATTGGGTAGATTCTGAGAATAGAATACCTCTTATTAAGCTTTTTCCCGATCAACACTAACTTGACAAAATAAAATTTGTATTAAAAACTTTCCGAGATATTTATATATATATTTCATTAATCTGAGATCTGCCAAACATATTTCAAACTTTTTTATAATTTTCTTTGTTTTCATTTCATAATTATAGACATTGAAAAATTATTCTATGCAACCTTAAGGGTCCCCCGACCCTAGACCAAAATACAACTTTCCATACAAACGTAGTCTACGTTTTATTTCAAAACGACATGTCCGATTTGGGCAAAATTTTGTGATTTCAAAGATATTGCAATTATCTAGGTTTATAACTAGTTTCCGACTGTAAAAATATGAACTTGAAATAGAATATAGTGTTTTATATCATTTTTGACCATTAGTATGGGAAACTTCTAAATCGTTATATTTTTTTCCAGTTCATAATTTTACTATAGGAAACCAGTTATAACCCTAGATAATTGCAATTTCTTTACAATTACCAATTTTTACCGGAATCTGACATGTGGTTTCAAAATTAAACGTAGACTACGTTTGTATGGAGAAGTCTAGGGTCGGGGGACTCTTAAGACTGCGCCACTTGCATTTTTGACCCTTCTTAAACAACTGTTGCATAAAATACTTACTATGATTCACAATATTAAATTAACTTACATACATTATTCAATTAAAATAAAAACTTACAATATATACCACAGAGTAAATCAAATTTTGCAATGAACATGAAAATGTGAACTGATGAAACAAGGAAAACAACCCTACAATTTACAATAAAACCAATTTAATTCATTTTGAATAAAATATCGCGCGTTCCGCCTTTGAAATAAAAATCGCTACGATTTCATTGCTGTATTATTTGACCGGAAAATTACGTTTTGGCGCGATAATGGTTCAAAAATCGAACACTGGTTTTGGTCTGTGGTTTGCTAAAGTTCCGTTACCTATCTGTTGCATGAATTATAGTGTCGGGGTTTCGATGGATTTATTCATGTTTTCATATACTAGAAAGTTTGCATCAAAGAGCATTCTAGTATATTTTCAGTTAAGTATTTATTTCCACTCATTTAAAATACAGTATTGACATTACTAAAGTAGGTATTCATGCTAAATAATTAAATCAGAAACGAAGAAAAATGGCCCAAAGAAAAGTTGAACTAAAGACCTGGCTTTTATACGGACATGCTCTTCCAACTAAGCTACTGGACAAGTATCAACTAGGGATTATCAGTATTGGCATAGATTAGACATACATTCTACACTAGTTAAATATGTTTGGCGACCTCCACAGCGTAATGGTTAAACATGCTAGTCCGCCAATCCGGAGTTCTGGATTCGAACCCCAGCCAGGGCTAGTTGTAAAATGGCCTTTTCAAATCCTGAGTCTTGCTTGGGTTTTTATTTTTATAACTATGTACCTATTTCTCATAAAATATAGAATCGTTATAGGTCCTCGAATGGCGACCACGTACTAGCAAGTGAAGCGTAGGACACCCACCCACAAGTTGGTCAGACGGCCTGACCAAGCTCGCTGGAAGGCGCTGCTGGATGAAAGCCGCCCTAGATCGGTCATTTTGGAATTCCTTGGGAGAGGCCTATGTCCAGCAGTGGACGCTATGCGGTTGAATGATGATGATGATAGAATCGTTGAGTTAGTATCCCATAACACAGTTTTGAATTTACTTTGAAATTATCTCAATCGGTGTGATTTGTCACTAAAAAAACTTTTTCCAGGACAAACGTTCGGCCTTTTTTTAAAAACGTAAAACGCGAAGTACGAGCAAAAAGTAGGTAGTAGGTTGCAAGGTAGACCATGTATTCCCAAACGCAATCCATCACATGTTTAGACAAAGTTGCCGACTGTACATCAGTGTGCAAACATTATTCCGTGAAATATCACGAAACAAATTCTGGCTGTGTTCGTTCCCAAACTTGCTCCCTTTTGCGTAGTCCGGGAGACAGGAGCCTTTTGAATTTGTCAGTTTGTTGCCGCTTCTTCTGCACTAGCAACTAAGAAGCGGCAGTAAACTTAGCTGCAAGTAACAATTTGATGTCAACAATTGTGAAACAAAACTAAGTGACCTTAAGAGTCTCCTTACCATAGACATTTTCATACAAACCAACTTTTATTTTGAAATTACATGTCAGATTTCGGTAAAATTTTGTAATTTCAAGGAAATTACATACATTAGGTATCGGTTCATCCGTTCGAACACTACGACGCCACATATATACAGACAGACATTAGCGTCAAACTTATAACACCCGTCTTTTTGTCGGGGTTTAAAAATCTTTGCTATCACAAAACATTTAGGTTTAGAAAAACGTTTACTTCATCTGCTATTTTTGTTTGGATGGAGTGCGTGCTATATAAGGTTTAACACAATATACTTACTTCTTCTTCTTCTTAGCGAGTCGGAATGGCGATTTTATATACTTACTGAAACTGTTTTAAGGGTGAATTCGGTCCATGATACTAAACAACTCCTCAAGGAACATATATCGAAACATAAAAAGTAATCTGCTCCGAGTTTGTACGGAAACACAGAATTAATAATAGTATTACATACGACGTAATATGACGGAAAGCCAAAAAATACTTTTCCTATATTGACATAGGCTCCTTGGAAAACTCATTCAGTATCATAGACTGAATTCACCCTTAAAATAGTTTCAGTATATTTTATTTTATTGCCTATTTTTATATTATTATTTTATTGCCTTATATATTCACTTTTAACTCCTGGACTATAATCTCGAGTACCGACAGCAAAACAACGAGATGCATAAAGGCGGGCGCGGCTTAATTGAGTTAGTGGTTTGTTTTACAATTGTTCGTCTGTCACCGTATTTAATGGCGTTTTAATAGATTTTACGAGTTACGTCAACATCGCGACACGCCATATCAGTTAAGGGGTTAACAAGATATGGAGTTCAAGCTCACAGTTTGATGCAATCTCCTAGTTAATAGATTTCCATCAAGAATACAGTCTGAAAACTAAAAGAAAATGAATTTCTTTATTTTTTTTCTTCTGCTCAAAAATAAGTAGTCATGAGCCTTTAAAGATGGAAGGAGAAACTGGTTAGTAACAGAAAAAGGATGCACGTACGTACAGAGCTCTTGACGTCATTGATATTAAGTCTCGCGCGATACGAAAGAGATAGTAATATGTCCCTACCATGCTCTCACTTTTCTCTATATTTACCTAGTCTAGCCATAAATATCGTAAAAAAGAAAAAAAAATTGCATATAATATTTATTACTTTTACAATGCGTTAGTTTAATACATAAATATAAAACAATTTAAAATATAAAAAGCTTATTCAAAATGGTCTCCATTGGCTGTAATACAGTCCTTTATACGTTGAGGCCAGTTATCAATAGAAGCACGCACTCTTTCCATGGGAAAATTCTTGACTGCCAATCGTATGGATTGTTTTAGGGACTCCAATTATCATGGCGTTTAGAGCAAGCCGTACTCTCTCAAACCGACCATAAATCATAATCCAGTCCACCAAACCATCACTGAAGGCGAATAATGCCCACGTTGCACTTTGTCGACTAATTGAGAAGCTTTCTTAGAGCTTTGAGATCGAAATATGAAAAAAAGTTTTTGGAATCGTACAAGTTGACCATCAGAGCTGATCCGAGTCTGTATGGAGAGCCGAAAATTATTTTTTAAATTTTGTTCACGACGAAATGAATAACCAGAGCCTAATGTACATAGTTTTCCTTTTATTGTTCATCTGTAAGAATAAATATATATTTGAATAAATAGAATAGGTAGGACTAGGATAAGACGTGAAATGTATATAAGTTATGTTATGGAGAAATAAAGAATTTTTGTTTTTGTCTTTTACTGTTAGGTACCTTGGACCCAAGATAGGATAGCTAGCTTTGTTTGCAAAAGAAAAAGTAACGTAAGATAGGTGCACATTAGAAGTGAGTACTTCATACTCGCTTATTCAGACAAATAGGTACACTATCTTGAATGTAAGTAAATAACACTTGATTTAGAGTACATAAAGCTTACATGGGTCTAAGGAAATAGGATGATATGATTGCCAAGACGCTCGCATGCATAATAGCGGCATACGTGGCCAACTCACGAGTATATAAAGGGCCCCCCGCTCGCGGGGTAGGGGGGTGTCACGAGGGAACATCACCCACTTATAGTTGCAATTTTCCGCGGCTTTTCCTCGGAAAACGGAGGCCTTGGCAGTCATACAACTATAGAAACCGAATAGATAAACACATAAGCTATACGATAGTAAAAGTTTCATGACTGTGTGTTATGTAATATTTGAGATATAACGAAATTAAAGATTGCAAGCTCGCAGGGGGGCGAGAGGCAGGGTATACGCCCGCGCGACTATAAATATAGCGAGGCCAACCCGCAAAAGTCAGTCTGAATTTCGACACGCGTGCGCGGAGCTCTAAAAGAAGAAAGAAGAAACCCTGGAAGAAACTCTGGCCTCCCTCTCCCCAAGGCGTGCTGCGTTTGAACTGCCATACGGTGTTTTACTGCCTTCGGCTTCCTACGTCACGAAAACTCCAGCAACAGTCCACTTCTCGACCCAAGACGATAGACCTACGTGTGCGGAGCGGTTTGTCGTATTATCGAAGGACTGTCCCGCACAAATTTCGACATACGTTCCTTGGCGAAAGTTGTTCACTATCACGGACTGAATTCACCCTTAAAATAGTTTCAGTATATTTTGTTAGACATTATATATAAAAATATATATCGCAAAAATAAAAGCCAATCAGACATCAAGATGAAATTCAATATCTTCGAACGAGCTGGTGTCTGCGAATAAAAGTATATACTTATATTGTACCTAAGCTTTACACTACTAAATTTCCAATTAGGTACAAAGGCTTCTACGGAACGAAAGATGTTCTTTCTTCCTGAATAGAAGGCAAGTTTAAAAGATATTTCCTTTGTGAAACAAAAACTAATTGCTGCCAGGAATGTCATTTAAATTGAGTATAAATTCATGAGTTTTAACTAACGTTTAAATTGAAAGTTTTTGAATTCAAAGCGTATTTTTACGATCTTTGTTTTTATAAACCCCTTAAACAAACCGTCTAACATTGATACGCTTATTGAAAAGATGGGTCATTTGATGTAATGAGACAAAAATTATGATCATTTTCGTCATTACATTACCTCTTTATCACTTGTTTGTATTTACCGTGCACCGTCTTAACATAAATCATGCGTATTAACTGACAAACTAACTGTATTCCTAGGTTTAAATCCATGAAGTTAGAATGTTTAAACCATTATCCGCTTAAATGTAAATGGCAGAGATAGTGTCATATTGGTAGAGAAAAAATAATGTGTTTTTCATAAAGACGAATAATTTTGACGCATTCGTTTCAAACCCTAAACTAGTCATTTGTCTCCAGGATCTAAGCGTATAAGGAATACCCGAAATGAACTAATTCAATCAGTATTTTCTTATAAAATTTATACCAGCATAACAACAAATCATAAAACTAATCAATTTTTAAGAAAATTTTCCTTCATATAAGATTTGTTTAATTCTATTCTCAGTTCTCAATTTTAGCTAGCGTTTCTAAGTTAACCAGTTTTCTAAAGGGGCAAGGTTTGTAATTTCACTCATCCTAGTTCGCGAACTAAAGACAAATAAATATAACATAGCAGAAATACAAGCTCTTTTGTGCTGAAATGACTTTTCAAGCCAGTCTTGTTTGTATGAGTAGATAAGTGGGGGTAACTACTAGTCAGGTTCACCCGCTTAGTACAACGATATTATTTTACATTGCGCTGTTATTTTGTGAAACTACTCGTAAATAATGAGTTCTAGGGAATGAACGAGATTTATTTACAATCTTTGAAGTTAAGGTGAAATGGTAGCAGAAGTGGCGCCCTCATTTGAAATAAAGCGCCACTTCTGCTACCATTTCGCCTTAAATAAAAGCTGTCTTGTTGCCCTGGGATTTGCCTTCTTAGAGCCGCCGGTCCCAAAATGCTCTATCTGCCCCACAAGGTATATAGACGTGATATTATGTTTGTCAGCGTTCGTCGATTTTTTGACAATCTTACGGAAAAAGAATAAATCTTACCGTTTGAAATCTCAAATTTACCAAAAATATTAAGTATCCTGTATTAATCTAGATATTAAGCTATCTACATGCTCTAATTTTCATTCCAAGCCATTTAGCCGTTTTGGCGAGAAAGCGAAACAAAAATCCTTACATTCATATGTCCGTACAAACTGTGCGCCTAAAATAACCTATGTGTTAAACCAAGGTAACAGCTTCCTGCATTATCAAATTTTATTAAAATGTATCCAGAAGTTTAGGCGTGAATTAATAAGTAACAAACATATACACACACTCACAAACTTTCGCCTTTAAGCTAAACAAAGCTTGTAAACATCAATAAGACCTCTCTAACCCGTCTGGCCAGAGAAGAGAATGTAGCCCAAAGTCATCTAGCTGCTCTGGCCAAGTATGGCTCTGGTAGTACAGAGAAGGTCGTGCTCCTGCAGTGGAGACAAAAAGACCTGGTGATGAATGCCCATTTGCCTATGCCATGTAGTTTCCAGCAAAGTAGAACAGGGCCACTCCGTGTCTTCCCGTGGATGTCTTAGAAGGCGACTTAGGAAATGCAGCTAAACAAAGCTTATTAACATCAATCCATCTCCAACACGTCTGGCCAGCGACGAGAGTGTAGGCCAATGTCCTCTGGCTGCTGTAGCCAAGTATAGCTCTGCTAGTACAGAGCCTGCTCCTGCAGTGGAGACAAAAAGACCTGAAGATAATAATGATGATGAATGCCCAATTTCCAGGATGCTAGTATGGCTCTGGTAGTACAGTGAGGGTCCTGCTATTGCAGTATAGACAAAAAGACCTGACGATGCTAATGATGCTCAATGCCCATTCCCCAGGATGCTAGGACTACCGGTCGCGATGCTCCTCCTGCTGTCGCTGACGCTGGTGCCCGACTGCGGCGGCCACGCGCGCACCTTCACCCGCTGCCAGCTCTCCAGGGAGCTGCTGCGTTACAACTTCCCCAGGACCTTAATAGCCAACTGTAAGTAACCCTGTGAAGTCTAAAACTTATACCACGTGGTTTCCAGCAGAGTAAAATAAGGGACACCGGACGTGCCTTAAATTTAACTTGCAAGATTTCATTACAGACAGACAACGAGACAGGTGAAACTAAATAAAAGGTTGTACAAAGTTCTGTACTGCGAAAAGTGAAAGCAAATTGAGAAGTTTAGTTAATTGCCTAGTGGTTTCCGGCAGAGTAGAATAGGACTACTCCAAGTCTTCCCGTGGATGTCGTAGAAGGGGTCTTAGGCAATATGCTAACAAAGCATATTAACATCGTGAAACTTCTCCAACCCATGGCCAGCGTGAAGAGTGTAGGTTAAATCCTGGCAGACATGGTCGTGCTCTTGCAGTGGAGACTAAAAGACCTAATGATGACGATGACATGACAAACAATAAACTCTCTGTCCACATATTAACTTTAAATATTATTTTAATTGTGTCCTTGGAGAAAATGCTGCAGTGCAGTTTATTACTGCTTCTTCTTTCAGTAAACTTACCATTTGACGTCAATAATTGTACAACGAAACAAAGTGACGATTATTATAAATATCCTACGATAATAAAGATATATTTAATTTTGACTTTGACTCTTTCTCACATAAGTACATTTATTATACACAACACATTTTTTATTGTAACCTTCACCTAAAACTAAAAATATACGAAAGATAAAGTTGATAGAAAAATATTCGTCGATACCCCCGTTTCGTTCATTTTTCATTTGAACTAACAAAGTTATAGAAAAATCCGCGGAAAACGGAACATTCGGCCGTTTTATTCTCTTTTCATTGAATACTAGGCTTGTGTTGTTTATGAACCAATCACCATTCAAAAACTATGGAAGTGCGCGCGCGAAAAATATGGCTACTATTTTGTTTGTTCGTTGCTTATACTACTATGTTGGATTAGAAAATCAGTTCATCTATTTTTACTAATCTCTGTATGCTTCTGTTTTTTTTTACCTACGATAAACCCAAAACATTGTTGTCAACAAGAATACACTGCGGATCATGCTCTAAGAAGCAACAAGGTGACTACGCGATCTCTGATTTATGTTCGATTCGCCGACTTTGAGAAGACCTTTGACATGCTGCAACGGCCCAGTATTTGGAAACGTCTTGCCAAATTAGAGTCCCGCCTTAGATCAAAGACCTCCTCCGTAAAGACTTGCAACTTAGAGCATTTAACCAACTTCAATCACAGCAATAAGGTTAAGATTACTTTCTGTGGTTTCTCTTTCACAGTATTTCACTTAAGTTGCTTCGATTTCCGAGCAAACACTAATATTTTCCAGGCAAACCCAGTGTTTGTCGATTTAAGAGACATTTATCAATTCCCCGAGCGTCACGAGACGTAACGCAAGTTTCGTTTAAAGCCTTGTATGCAAATGATCTGACCTGGGAAAGATGCAAAAAATTTTATTTACTCAAATAGAGAAAATTTTATTTAGTTGAATAAAAGTTACTTAAATTATACATTATTTATTACAATTCAGGTTCTGTCACAATAGTTTATAGGTAGATCATCTAATTAAAAACTGATCGCTCACTTCTTGATTTACGCTCACAAAAAAAATGGGAGTTACTTCTCAACATTTTAAATTTTTTCAGTAAAATTGCCACACGCACTTTATTAATGGCACAATGAATATTTACTTACAAACATCAATATAATCATAAATCAGTGGATGGTAGTTTAGTCTTGGGATGAAAAATCGATACTTACTTAATTTTACAAGTAAAACATCATCACAGAGCTTCAGCATATGTTCTCAACTTCTATAACTTCTGGTTTAAACGTGATTTCACTGCAATTCACGTCTACCAAAGCCTAGCTTTCGGTGAAGCCTTAGAGAACACGTTAGTTACGTAGCAATATATCTAAGGTTATTCACCTTGCTAGCATCCATTTAATACAATAAAAATACCTATAGAAAATATAGGAAGTGGGAACTAACGTCTATTTATTGTCAATTTCTTTATCATCTATTTCACTGCATTTCTCTATATACCTGCCAACATTTCCTCGGAAAGCTCTAGAGATTACGTTAGTTACGTACATTATGGCTGAATTAGATTCTAGATTCACCTTGTGAGCTTTATGATGTAACGAACTTAGTGGCCAGATTCACCTGCGAGATATTTAACGTAATTATAATATAGATAATACAGAAAAATTAAGAAGCACCTTGACGATTTCTATAACTTCTTCTATCAAGATAATTTCACTCCATTTCATGCATTTTAACTGAACCTTGGGCTATCCCAAGGGATTCTAAGGCTATAAGTCACATTTAATATGTAATTTTATCTCTCGCAAGTAATTATTGTTTTAACGAGAGTACCTACATTGTTTTATTATACATAAAAACATAATAAAGCATCAACAAATCCTGACAATTATAACTTCTACTATCAACATAATTTCACTGCATTTCATGCATTTTAACTGCAACCATTTCCTCGGTAATCCCTAACTTTAAAACATTAAATGACTTAGGCGAGAGATATTAAAAAACATAATAAGCACCAACAAATCTTGACAATGTATAACTTCAACATAATTTTACTCCATTTCGTGCATTTTACCAGCAACCATTTCCTCGGCAAGCCCTAGAGATCGCGTTAGGTACAGCATTAAATGTGACTTAGATGCCAGATTCACCTGCGAGCTGTATAATTTTGCTGAACTCTCTAATGGTTTGTTAGTTCTGATAATATTCTCTTAGTGTTTGCTTCCTTAAACTTTTGAACTTCACAATTTTATTTAATGCTTGTACTTGATTAAAAATAATGTTTCGAAACTAAAAACCGACTTCACCCCCAAACTACACAACCTATTTTGATAAAAATTCTATGAGACGACCTCAAAAAAGATTTTTTTTCGTTATAAAAAAGTTTATTCCAAATCGGTCCAAGCGTCTTCAAATAATACGAGGAACGAACATAAAAAAAGATCGCAATGAATTGATAACCTCCTTCCTTTTTGGAAGTCGGTTAATAATAGGAAATGTAAATATTCAAATAACATATTCATAAGAAATCATGTTTTGTTACTTATGATTTGTTGAATATATTTTCTATAATTGCTGAGATAATATTAATTTGACTACATGCCAACTGGTTTGATACGTGTTGGCACAGTTTTCAAACATAAATACTTATATACTTTTTAGAATAACATTTTATTGAAATAAAAAGCGTAACTATTTTTTTTAAATATATGTATTAATGTAATCTATCGAAATATGACAAATTAAAAAATCTCGCTCGAATCTACGGTCCGGTATATAATTACTTAAGAAAATAATTAAATGCAGAACAATAAAATTATTTTTCTCGTGAACAAAAGAGTATCTCTTATAAGTTCGCCATCGATTAAGTTTTCGACAACATATGGCCCGCCCAGGTCATGTCGTGCCGAATTAGGATGCACTGGAATCCGAGCAAATAAAGGTGATGTAGAAAGTGTTCCGTAAGAATTCCCAATTAATTTCGAATCTCACTCGATGTGTAAAAAAATATAAATATAACAATTTCTATACACCTAATTGTACCCGTGGGCTCCGCTCCCAGTGGGAATTTCGGCATAAAAACTACATGTCCTTTCCCGGGTTTAAAACTATACCCATATCAAATTTCATCTAAATCTGTTCAGTGGTAGAAGCATGAAGACAGACACACAGAGTTACTTTCACATTTATAATATTAGTATCATCATTATCTCACCCCTTCTTCCATACTGCTGAGCATAGGCCTCTCTTCGTCGACGCTACCCATCCTGTGCAGCTCTCATCCAGGTGTGACCCGCGACTTTGATTATGTAACGCGAAAGGGACATACTTACCGGTAATAACTCGAACCACCGAATATTCTAGATCATAGTACAATGATAATAAAATAACATCAAAAAACAAAACAAAAATCGACATTTCTATACAAATTTCCCAGGTGATTACAAACATTCGCATGGAAAGGACTTTTTTTTTTTAAATTTTGTCTATTCTTTTAATTTTATTATACTATAGTTATCTAGTACGTATAGCCCGTGGTTTGATTTATTACGGGTAATTGTCCCTTCTTTGTTATTATACTATAGTCAAACCATCGCATAGCTGGACGCCCGAATATTAGTATGGATTTAGATAATTCCGGGGGCTTATATGCGTCGATACTGTGAGGATAGCAGTAAATCAGAACATTTAACAATTTCAACCATGTTATACATAACGTTCTATCACAGGCAACTCGATTAATTTCCCGAAACAAAATTTCATATTTCGCGTGATTTGCAAATGGCAGTACGATTTGAGTCGTCAGTTGTATTAATTTGAATAATGCGGATTAGGACACCGCTCGCGCCTCCTACAGTGTCAATTAAAGGCTCTAACAATTTTAAACTTAAATGAAAGGGGATCCGGAATGTTTTGTCATCTAAATGTCCCCTTTTTATGCAAATGCCAGATCTTTCTCTGAGTGAAGTTTCGCGCCAATGCTTATTAAGGGTCGGCCTCGTCTCCAGCCAGCGATTCACTTGGTTTGCGGCCTCCTTAATGTTATTATTTGAATTAAGAATTTGGAAGTCGACGAATTTAATTTACTTAAACAACTGACTGTTTTAAGTACCGTTTAAAAATAAACCTGTTTTGAATTGTTCGGATTTGAAATTTGCATTTTGGTAAACTGTGATTGTAGAAACTAAGAATTTTCTTATTAATTTTTAACCCCCAATAAAAAGAGGGGTATTATAAGTTGGACGCTGTGTCTGTCTGTCTGTCTGTATCGTAGTCAAAATCAAAAACTATTATGTTATCGCTTATAAGTCGGGTTTTGTAATTTTTCGGGCAAATAATAGATAGCGCTACGGATCGTTAAATTACTCATTACTAGATGTTGTCGTTGAAAACTAAATCTCACTGTGAAGTTTTTTTCATAATTATTGACCTTTAGCTACTAATATCGCTCTTCATATCGGTTCGGCGGTTATGAGTTATGAGGGGTGAACGCTTGAATGCCTGACAAATATACTTGTCCGTTACTGTACTAAGGTAGGTAAATAAGTATAACCTTTTTTTTTTTGTTCAGGGGTATGCCTGATTGAGCACGGCAGTGGCAGAACGACCGAGAAGGTGACCAGCCACAACAACAACTCTTACACCAGTTATGGACTATTTCAAGTACGTATTATATATTTTCAATATTTTATTTAACGCACAATGATTGCACTATCTAAGAATGTCCTTTCGGGTCAGATCTAGCAACTTCATTTTAAAGCTGTTATACCTATACAACAAATTATCTTGTTTTTAAAATGAGTTAATTTGTTGATGGAGATTTGGTGTTTATTAGTCTTGAAATGAACTTTAAAAGAGGTTCAATTTTACTAGGTAATTTGTTCATATAAAGTATTTTGCTCTTTCTTTCTTCTTTTATCACAAATTAAAACTATAAATAAAACCACATCAAGACATAAATATTTTCACCGACATTTTTCCCTAGTTTTCCATCAGTATCGTGTTTATATTCTAAGTAAAACATATAGAAAACAAGGGTATCTTGTTAACGCTCCTGTGCAAGAAATATAAATTAAGTAGTCCCGCGGGGCACACACTAGGTATCTTGTTACGTAGTAGGAAGATTGTGCAGTCGGGATATCCAACGTTGGTGTTTGTATTGGCGTTAATCCTAATATCCTATACTTCATTTGGTTAGGTATTTAAATAAATAAAAACAATCTTGACATGTCTTTTTATTGAAATATACACTTTAGTCAATCAATAATTTTGCTAATTACAATTAGAATAAAAGAGGATTAAAGCTACATCTACAATATCTCGTTATGGAAGTAGGAAGATTGTGCGCATTCAAGATATCCAATGTTGGTGTTTGTATAGCTTTATTGGATGCACTCTTTTCTTAAATATTATTATATACCACTTATGTCGGAGCGTCATAATAACTTTATGGCTGTATGAACTTTACCCTTTTGCGTGAGGTCCTTTTTAAGAGTCATACAAAATGCGCGATAAAACAGTTTACCAAACAGTAAAGTTGGTTGGTGTTTTACCTTGTCTAGTGAAGTAGAAAAGGCAGAGACTACGTCAATGCATTTTTTTTAAGAACTACGTGTTCTGTAAACTACTGAATGAAGTGCCATTTTAAAATGCGAAGTCAACGAATGATTTTCAAAACCGACCGTTTAGTGACTTCGTTTTTGGAAAATGGCACCTCTGATGTATGTACATGCGTTTTCGCCAAAAGTTTCAAATACGCTGGCACATACACTAAATACTTTGTGATTGTTCTATTCTACGCCTACGAAGGTTCTGATGCCGTTTTACACCGAAATATAGATTAACGCGATTTTAAAACCCATTTATGAGCACTTTTGTACACTACTATTTTCATAAATGAATGGTTTATGATTTTTCTATTTTTTTAATGACGCCAAATCGAAAAGATATTTCAAATGGAAATCTTACAATCACGAAATTGAAATTTTCAATGGAGATTCCATTACAATAACTATAAAATCACTATTCTGACTCTAACTTCCTGGATTAGACCTGTACGTGGCTCAAAAGGTCCAGGGTTATTAATGGTTTTTCTTTTTATATATACTACGTAATAATCAGGTATCTACAAATACTTATTTCAAATATACATGTTCGATTCTTAATTCTTTGTTTCTTATTTGATTTACCGTGAAAAACGCGGCACAAGCGTTACGAAAACCAGACTCTGTTTTAAAAATATTATAAAATGTACCCAACACAACAATCCCTAAGGCATATCACCCGTCCCCAGTCCTGAGGCCCCTCCACGCGGTCCGAAGCACATTTGTTTGTGCATAATTAATATAACGCCAAGCTCTAATGCCAAATTAATTCTAATTACAACGTAATTTAATTGGCGTTAAGCCCGTAACTGAATTATTCATACAACGTGTGATAGATGCCTTTGGTTTCGGGGTGAGTGTGCAGACGCGCTCGGAGGACACGCTGATTCAATGTCTTTGTTTATTTTTATTTATTTTTTAACAATTAGGTAGAGTTGTTTTATTCTCTTTATCTTTCGTAACTTTTTATCGAGTATTATTGAAATCACCTTCAATATATGTTTTAATTAGAAAATCGCCCATACAAAGAGTTTGTTGGCTGAAATGAACTTATTTTAAAACTATATTCAGACGTATCAATTTATAAAAGAAAATATTATTTATGTATAAGTAATATGTAAAAGGTTTACACCATAGTTAAACTAGTCGTCAGTGTTACCGAAACAAACTGTAAAAATGCGATTACTTACGCCTTTTTTATGAATTAACCAATTTGTAGAGAGAGCGAGGTGATATGCTCGACTCGACGAGCCACATGGGGCAAACTCAGAGGTCGAGATGTAGGATACTCGTGGCTCCATCTTGTATGCTTCTCGTGAACTATGGTATCGCTTCGTTTTTTGTAGTAGTAGTTGTAGAGGTCGCTACACTGATGATATTTACTTAGTAATACCAAATATAATTTCATTACTAACGTAACAGATGCCCAACGCCATTGAGAATATTGGAGGGCCCAGTTAGTAGGCAAAACTGGAGTAGGCAAACAGAGATGGCAGCTCACACGACTAGCAAAAAAAGTGACAAAGAAAGTTTTGAAAATACTTTTAAAATATTTATTGCATTTCATAAACATATGTCATATATAACTAATTAGAGTACGATTTTATTTAAATAATAGTTATCAAAGATTAATGCTTTAATTTTTACGTATAGCGCCATCTAGTGACAAGTAAGAGAAATAATTATGTTTATAAGGCGATGGGTAGGCATTGTAATACGCAATTTTCAGAATTTACTCTAAATCATTTTTTATTTCATATTTGCTATTCGAAATATATTAACTGCGTGCTTATTTGTAATTAGTGTATAAAAGAACCAATATTAACCATTTTGCGGCGCCTGCGGTTCGTTACATCTAAATTAGGTAATTGGGGATTATGTGAGCAGCCAATTAACACCTTATTTACTTTATTAATTGCTCTCAGCTTTAAAATAATAATCTAAATATACATTTGTAAGTTTTATGTATTTAAAATAAACCCTACGCGTAATGAATAGATGATGGCGACGTCTGTGGCGTATCTCATCTGTCAGCAGGGAACTGAACTTTCGCATGCTGTTATCTTTTTCTGTCGCTCAGAACCGTCATTTGCTAGAGCGAGAGAGAGTGGCTTCAGCACGGCCGGTGCTGTTTCGTGCTGCTAAATGAGTTTGGGAGTCCCACTTAAATATTTATGTAATTCTTTTTTATAGTATTGGTTATTCTAGCGGCGACAGAAATATAGGTATATCATCTGTTAAAAATTCAACCGTCTGGCTATCACGGTTCATGAGACCTGGTAACAGACACACGGACAGACATACGGACAGCGGAGCTTAGTAATAGGGTTCCGATTTTACCCTTTAGGTACGGAACCCTAAAAACGACAGACATTTGGACAAACCTACATCCGATAGATTCGCGAAACGCAGACACTTTTGCAATCGGTTCTGCGCGAATTTTGCATACCCGCGATTGATTGAAATCCGTCCTAATGTGGCAGCAGAAACCGCCCGCCCTCATTGCATACATTTGCATGGCAAATATGATTTGTGATGTGACATATCGAATGCATATCGATCTCGTACATATAGCATATTATGATTTAGGTATAGCTGCTTACCAATAACTGACTGACTAAAAGAGTACTCAACTGACTATAACAGTACTTCCTAATTCCTTTGTACGATGAGAGAGTTAAGTTTTCAAATAACCCATTAAGTCTTAGTAATAGGGTTCCCTGTGGGTACGGATACCTAAAAAAGGTGTTACTGTCTGTCCGGTCGGTCGGTCAACTTCAATCCGCTTGCTAACCGAACCCTAAAGTTATTATATGTTCCTTGGAGAAAGTTGTTCAATAGCATAAATTAAATTCAGCCGAAAAAGGTGTTACTATCGGTCCGGTCGGTCGGTCATCTTCAATCGACTTGCCAAGCGAACCCTAAAGTTAATATATGTTCCCTGCAGAAAGTTGTTCAGTATCATAAACAAGTAGTTCGCCACGAACTTAGACCTCGCGATTATATCTTCTAATACCAAGCAAAGCAAGCAAGCCATCCAATACACCACAATTGAACACAATAAACTGACTAAACAAAACTTTAAACAAGCAAGACAACGCAAAGTCATACTATTCTAGAAAAAATCATGTAAAACGACAATCTTGTAAACTTATGAAAAAAAACCATAGCGAGTTCTAAGAGTTCTAACTTATTGTTTATTTGTTAACTGTATGGTATTAAATGTATGCAACAAATATTTGTCACTTTTCTTCTTTACTTAAAAATAGTGGTCAAGACATTGGCCTTGTAACTTAGAAGTCGCGGGTTTAATTTCCACGGGAGACATGCATTTTTAAGAAAGTTGTTCATTAACCCGGACTGAATTTACCCATAAATAGTTTCAGTATATTTTGTAAGAAGATTTGTATTGTATATCCGTCACGGCTCAGTCAGCTAGAGTTCGCGACTCACCCTAAACTCGTTCAAGTATAACGTATAAAAAAGTTGCCTTAACAAAAAAAGTAGTTAAAATAAAAAAATGCGTTTTTATAATGGCAATAAAAAAGTCTAATGACATTTTTGAAAATATTTTGAAATGGCGGGTATATGACAGTTTTAAAATTTTAAACCCTCATATTTCCGCCATTTTGAAAAATTTCGAAAAACTGGCTAGACAAAAAAATTCTATTTAGTTGCTGAACCTGCTTACAAAATTTCATGAGAATCCGTTACGAAATGCGACCTGTAGGCGAGAACAGACAGACAGACAGACAGACAGACAGACGGACAAAAGAATTTTTGGATAATCTCGAAACTGAGACGCTTCGCTCGCTTCTCTCGCTCGGTCGATTAAATTCCGTCTTAGAATAGTTTCATTAAATGTACAAAATATTGTTAGAGCCTTCTGTATACTGACATCATTTGTCTCACAATCCGTATTATATCCGAATTACACGCACCAGATCCTCAAACCCGAGTTGTATAGGTACAATTTATCGGTGCAGCTCACTGAAGCAAGATTTACAGCAAGATGCAGTAATAGTAATTGAAGTCCCACTATTCGATTCGATACTCGAGTAGCGATTTGCATTGTCACCGAGTTCTCGTTACCTTGCGGCCTGCGATCGATTCAGATCTTCAAGACGTGCCAGTGTCTAGTGATGTTATGTATCGATACTATTATATCGATACTCGAGTAGCGATTTGCATTGTTACCAAGTTCTCGTTATGTTGCGGCCTGTGATCGATTCAGGTCTTCAAGGCGTGTCCAATGTCCATTGATACTTTTAAATCGATAGATAATAAGTTATAAGTATAAAGTATTCAGTTATTAGTTATAAAGTAATAAGTTATGAATTATATCGATACTTATAAATGAGTAACTTGAGTTATTAAATTCTACAGAGTCATTGTTCGTGAGCCTTTGAGCCTAGAAGGGACCACTCCATCTCTTCCGGGGGATGTCGTAAGAGGCGACTTAAGAACTAAGCACAAACATCTCATGCTACACCTGCCTTCCTTATTCAAAGATGGCTGACGTCAGACAGGCGGCCGTAAAACTATGGCCAAATCTATTAACTGCTTTACCTATTTCTTCTCGATTTTGCATGGTCTTGGGCGTGTTTGGATGACCATTGACGTGTATATTATATTTTGAAAAGAAAAAGCGGCACAGGATACAATGTCCAAGTCAATGTTCCGATTGATATACCTAGGTACTTTTACGTTTGCACGTTTCTTGTCTTGAGACTCGGAGACGGTGTTGTTTGTTAACAAGGAAGTTTCCTACATCTCAAATCAGATACTTTTTTCTCAACGTCAAACCATACATTTTCTATAGGATTTGCATGTAATAAAGACTAATGACTTTATAGTTTCTTAGAGTCAAATAGCGCTCTTAATAGGTATCAGTTTTTCCACAATAAAGCGTGTAAATTCACGTTGAAAATGGATTTGATCAATGACAAGTGACATTATTTCTGACGTTTATTTTCGATTAAGAGTGCTTACCAAATAATTTATTTTTTAATCCAGAAAACTTCCCTTCATCATCAGTTTCGTTTTAGTCTACTGCTGGGGCACAACCCTCTCTGTACTACTAGAGCCATATTTGGTCAGAGCTGTCAGAGGATTTGGCCTACACTCCTAAAACCACTGGGGAGTCCCTATGCTGGCCAGACAGAGGTATCATGATGTTTATAAGTTACTAAACTTCCATTATTGATATATAAATAAGTAAATAAATAAAAAAATATCGACAAAATCGACATATGAATTCCCCTCGTCCCTACAAGACGCGTTCCACTGTGCAAATCGAAGTCCCGATTGAAATCAGGCGGCGCTGGTAAATAAGGTCTGAGCTCATACTTTCTGAGATTGCTAATCTTGCGGCTGTCTGATGAGACAGGTGCTGTTTGCCCACCAAAATCGTCTTAGGTAGGGCTGAGACAAATCCCGAATATTAAATCAGGATTTGTCTCAATGCTTGTCATACACGCAGCATTTTCTTCACTCGCATTGTAATAGTTTTTTAAAACTAAAAACTGACTTCACCCCAAACTACTCAACCTCGCAAGTATACCGTTTTAAAAATATTTTTTCATGTTTTCATGGCGGAGTTCATCGAACTCACGCGGCAGTTTTGGACTACGTAACTACGTGGTCTCGATCGAAAATCATTTGCGCAACTTTTTTATCTAATTTCATACACAAATTTGTATTACGTATATGAATATAGGAATTAATTTACTAAACGATATTTTTTTCCAAAACCAATGAAAAGTCAGCGTGTATATAGCAACACAACAGATTCTGATGCAGTTTTCATCAATATGTTTTCATCAATATAATTTTGAAGTTTGAAGTTTAAGAATAGAAAGAGTGATTCAAGAAAAGTTTTACGCAATAAAAACACGCCTGAGCAAACTAAAGCATGCCGTTCATATTATATAATAAAATATCGTAAAGTATTACGTTATTTTATTACGAATTTTTAATAAAAAAGCTAGAATTATAGCACAACCCTGGTGACGAGAATTTCATAGGGAAGTATTTATTTAAACGCGTACCTATTTGCATACTGTATCGAGTAGGAAATGAATGACTGTTTGCGTTGCGGGAGTTATTGTTAATGTATTTACTTTGTATTTTCCTTCTCAATTAAGTAGTTATTTAATTAGGTATCTTGAATCACTATGAAATGACAACTTTATTCAAAAGTTAGAATGAAACAACAAACTAAATCTAGTTTAACTTAATAACTAGGAAAAATCTTTTAGATTTCTAACCTAATATAATTTTGACTATGTTCAGGTAATTTTAACTTCAATTGTATTTATTTTTCTCTGAATAAACAATATTTTCTACGAAAAAATGCTTAGAACTTGCCGCAACTTCGCTACGCAGGATCACACGATATCTTAATAAAATTTAAACTATGTTTTAGTCAGATGTATAAGCTATATTATTGTAAAGTTTCATTTAAATCTATTCATTAGTTTTGACGTGAAAGAGTAACAAACACGCATCCATACTTACAAACTTTCACGTTCATAATAAGTATAAGTAGGATTTTATTATCGTGAATTTTGTATTTGCCAGGCTGAAAACTGTAGTAAATCCACGAGTAGTATTTGTCTTTAAGGCACAAACTCCAAAATAATCTTTCTCTTTTCGCCCCTGAGGGCCAATAGGCTACAATTATGCGGATGAACCAATTTAGTCCTTTGAGGCAAGGATGCAGTGGCCCACTTGCATCCGAATGAATACTGATGCACTAGTCCTGACCCACCGCTTTGAGTTATTAGTGGCAAAACCTCTCTTGTCTTGTCTATGGTCAACAAACGACAAAGAAGGCTTTATGGTTAGGAAATAGAAGTATTCAAGCCGATGCCTGTGGTCGAATTTTTGATAATCCCACAGGAACCTTACATTTCCCTGGGATAAAATATCCTATGTGTTAATCCAGATAATATATAATAAGCTATCTACTCGTGCAAAAATTATTACAATCCGTTGTCGTTTCGGCGTAAAGATGCAACAAACATCCATACGTCCATACAAACTTTCGTCTTTTTAATATTAAAATGATTAAGCAAGATGAAACAAATATAGTAAGAGTATTTTAATTTCTTTATTTCTTAAACAATGTACATTGTGTTAGAAGTTATAAATACGAGTATATTAAAATAATATAATTTAAAATGTAATAACCATTTTTGGAAAATTATTAAACTTAATTAACGGGTTACTTAGGTATAGAGTCAGAAAATATAATATATTTAGAAAATAACATTTGAAAAAAATATTGAGATTATCTTAGTATCTTAAAACTAGAATTCGTCAATAGAGTTGCAGAACTTTTACAAAAGAAACTTACGCAACATAGACCTAAAGCATTGCTCGTGTCTAAAAGTAAATAAATCTACCTCAATGCAATTTGTTCGACAATCTATCTATAGACCTAGAATTGGCGAAATCGGTCAAGGAGTCAAATTACGGACATATACGGTCGCGACCCGCGAGTTTCCAGACCGGGGCGAAATGTATTTAAAATGAGAACCGCTAGCGATATTTCAATCAGACCTTGTGACGTATTTGCATTACGTCCCCACTAATCAGCTGAATGCGACAGTGCCGCTTTAAATAATGGCTGCAGCTGGCTAAATTATACTGATATGCATTATCTGCGGAAGCGATGTTATTTAATATATGTCTACCAAAGCCCCATGGAATGTATACTTAAATTTAGTCATCTTCTTTTTTATGTCGAAAGTATGTTTGTACTTTGGAAAAATAAAGTTTGATAAAATTAAATTTAACCATTCAATTCTCCAAGTCAAAAATTGTGCCCGATGAACTGAAACTTTAATTCAATCCAAAAGGTTGAGGTTTGTCTGCTTCGATAGGACCCATGTTGAGAATTATTCCTCTTACGTGTGTGTGAACAGACAAAGGTATAAATTAAAATTAAATTTAGAATCGAACCATCAAACAATTACTCATTGAAAAGTAAAATACTAAGCTATTGAATGAGTTGCAAGAGCTCAATTTTTGAATTTCATTTAATATTGATGCGGATGCTGGACACTTAGCCAAACTCAATAAGAAATAACAATTGATGTACGTCTATAGGCGTTGTATGTCCAACAATTACACATAACTAGCATTTTAAAACAATTATGTATAGACTTATTCTTGACATTCAGTCACTATATTAAAGAAGCCGCTGCCGTGTGTAAAAATCCACACCAATGAACACCAATAAATCATGTGATGAAATATTTCGCCAAGAGTGGGTTTCGAATGGTCCTATTCTACTTTGCCGGAAACCACACGGCATTAAAAATAATTTGATTCGTATATTAACTTTATAACTGTCATCAATAATTGGCATTTTGAAGGATTTATAGACTTATTCTTGAAATTCAGACACTATAAAAAGCCGCGGCAACTGAGTGTACAGATTCATACAATTGCATACAAAAAAGTCGCGCCTAGCGAACGCAGCGGCACGCACGTCACATTGTATCAGCTTAACCAGCCTGCAACAAAATAGTTCGAATACGGATTTTCAATTCTCGTGCACGATCTCTCATCAATCAAATTCTAAAACTGAGCTCTTATTCGGAATGGAATCAGTCGTTTGTCGCGTGTCGAATGTCCCGAGTCAGATTGCGAGTCTCCGCGACCTGATCGGATTCCTCTCGACTCCGGCGGTAATTTGACACCAGACCTGACGCCCGAGACAAGGATTCCAAGCAAATTTGATTTTCATGAATGACAGTAATTTCTAGATGTTCTTGAGGACATTTTCGAGAGATGTATCACTTCTAAGTTTAAATTAGAGACATTTCAAATTCGATTTCAAAATAAACCGGGCCTAATATACCGGTCCTTGGAGAGTAGATGCCTAATTATGACAAATAAAAATCTTCTATGCACTGTTTGTTTTATGGCCAACACTAGTGTCAGATCTTTCAGGCTGCATTAAGGCATCGGACATAGCTTAACGACTGCCATACAAGGACGACAGCCGGAATCAGCGGCTTAAACCTGCCTTCCGAAACATTGAGAGTCCATCCAAGTGCAACCAACACCCGGTGTCGCTTTACTTGCGAAAGCGTGTAATGCGTTGTAATGCGCACTTCAGCCGGGCCACCGAGCTCCGCAATCAATTCTCCTATCCACTATCCAAATATAAGATCAAAACCTATTTTATTCCATCATTCTCAACAACTTCTACTACTAGTGTGAAAGTGCAACCCGAAAGCCTCTACTTTGATCCTCCTTCGAACCATTTCGAAACGTTTTTAATTAACGTTAGTTACCGTTAAATAGATTACTGATGATCACGTGGGTATAAACGGACCAGTGCTTGGTGTAGTGGCCCACTTCCACCAGATTAGCGATACGCAGTAAGTTTACGAGTTTATTTAGGAAATATGCAGCTCGTTAATTAGAAACATGCGCCTATTTCTGGCGCAGTCGGTTAATTTTTACTGAATACGGTTACGTGCCTTGGGGAATTTGGTTTAGTATCATAAAGTAATTGACCGAGCGAGCGAAGCGAGCGAAGCGTCTCAGTTTCGAGACTAGCCAAAAATTCTTTTGTCCGTCTGTCTGTCTGTCTGTCGGTCTGTCTGTCTGTCTGTCTGTCTGTTCTCGCCTACAGGTCGCATTTCTTAACCGATTCTCATTAAATTTTGTAAGCTGGTTCAGCAACTACATAGTATTTTTTCGTCGAGCCAGTTTTTCGAAATTTTTCAAAATGGCGGAAATATGGGGGTTTAAAATTTTAAAACTGTCATATATTCGCCATTTCAAAATATTTTCAAAAATGTCATAAGACTTTTTTGTTGCCACTATAAAAACGATTTTTTTTTATTTGAACATCTTTTTTGTTTGAACAACTTTTTTATACGTTATAGGTACTTAAACGGGTTTAGGGTGCCTCGCGAAGTCTAGCTGACTAAGCCGTGACGGATGTACAATACAAATCTTGTTACAACATATACTAAAACTATTTAAGGGTGAATTCAGTCCGGGTTACTGAACAACTTTCTTACAAATACATACACCCTGGGGTCCACGAAGTAATTTCTCTGAATAACTATTATGGTTATTATTTTGAGTTTCATAAGTAGTTCTATAAATTTTGATCATATTTAACCGAGTTAAAAAAAGGGTTTTGCTTATTTTACAATTAGTTTTTTTTTCAGTTTTTGCTTATTTTGATTGATTGTTGGCTTGTTAATTAAATTTAGCAATTTTGTTGAGCGAACTTTCGTTCAATCGCTATCGCTGCTTGTCTGTGATTTTGTAGTAGTATTAGTAATTATGCTACGAACTAACAACAAGAGATCAACAGCAATCAAAGCACGCGAAGTAGCTTTACGAACAGAGTAAGAAACCAATAAGCAGCGGCATAGAGCCATGGCAATACAAATAAACATTTAAACGAAAACCCATTAATAGTTATCTGGTTTTTCCAACAACGAGCTGACTTTGTCATTTGAAAAATGATAGATCATTTTTCGGTGAAAGACTACTGGTACAGAACTGAATTTTAGCATCACGGTAGACCTCATATCCATAGGATTGTATGGTTGGAAGGTGCTCCTGACATTTCAGAGCTAGATCGAAAGTCATTTAAAGAAAGGGCTGTTATTGGCAACTATTTTGGAAATTTGGTCACAACCATGAATCCGCATATCGGTAAACCTGCACCGATAATTCATCCAAATCAGGTACATAATTCTGAAATAATAATCGCGAGGTCTAAGTTCGTGGCGAACTACTAGTTTAATTTTTTCGTAAAAGCTTTTTTTGTGTGGCCTATGTATTTTCAAAACTTTAATAAGCCCGAATAGGGTCGTTGTTTTATTATGTTCCTATGGCCACCTTACGACTCCATTATCAGATCAGCACAATAATATTGTATTGTCATTTTTTACTTATTATAAAATTTCATCTCAATCGGAAACCGGAAGTGAGTCAAATTTTACTGGCAAGATTTGATTACAGACACACATATTCAGTTGAAACGATATAAAAGCTTACGTTTATTAATAGTTTCATTATACCTATATATTTTTAATAGGTATATATAGAAACTATGACAAAAATATAAATATCGTTACAGCTGAATAAAAGCTTTTATTCGTTTCAATATATATATATATATATATTATATATTGTCAAAGTCAAAGTCAAAGTCAAAAAAAATTATTCAATGTAGGATAAATTTATCTCTTATTGAAGGTCATTTTTTTTTAAATATTATTTTAGTGCAAAAGCTAAAAACTACTAGCGTTTCGGAACGACCACTGCTGGGAAGATTACGCCGAAAGAAACCCAATTCAGTATTGGACCCAGCCTGATGGGCTATGTTACAATTACAATACAGATTTACACTTAAGCTATACATTTAAATTATACAATTACAATTTGCAGACAACTATTTCCAAGATTATAAATTATTGAATTAGACTATCGTATACAAATAGAATAAATATATTAAATAATAAAAATAGATTAAATATTATTGAATTAGACTATCGTATACAAATAGAAACTATGACTAAAAATATAAAATCCTATCGGGATAATCCGTCTCAGCTGAAGCAAACAAATCCGTACGAAGGGATAGTTATAATATAAATTGGTTTAGAAGTTTTAACGATGCGAGCGAGGCTGATCCAGGATCTCTATTGTGAAATGGGCGCCATCTCGAATGGCAGCCATTTTATTTTAAATATTAATTCTATTTTTAATTCTTTTACTTTTTATACTTTTAGTTTGTTTTGGTTTTTAACTTGTAGCGTTCGTATAATGTATTGGTATGTAGCTCTGGCTGCTCTGGCTGCTCTGGCCAAGTAAGGCTCTGGTAGTATAGAGAGGGTCGTGCTCCTGCAGTGGAGACAAAAAGACCTGATGATGATGATGATGACGATGTTGTAACTAAGTCCTTTCCAATCGTAACACAAGTAGAAGATACCTTTCAAATTCGATTTAGTTAAAAGCATTAGATTAGAAATGTTTGGTGACATTGCAATTCTAATCTGATGATTTAATTTTTTTTCATTTTTATTTCATTCATTTACAAAAAGGCTTCTTCTTTCGTGCGTTGTAAACCTTTGGCTCTGTCTACTACGTACCAGACTAAGACGTAAAGCTATCTTTGCGTAAAATGTAAATTGAATAGAAACAGCTCATGAATGTTCAGGAAGGAATCTCTCGAAGCTCGCTCAGAGTAGTAAAATCAATATATATTCGCAACGAAATATATAATACTCTATGTAACTATCCTATCCTACTTCCTACTATCCTATCCTATCCTACTTATACCTACTAGTTTGTGTATTTGTTTGTTTGCTTGTTTGTTACCTTTTCACGCTAAAACTACTGAACCGATTTGAATGAAATTTGGTACGGATATAGTTTGAGACTCGGGGAAGGACATAGGGTACTCCTTATCCCGAAATTCTTACGGGGAGCGAAGCCCGCGGGCACAGCTAGTATTGTTTTAAAATTACCAATCTGGCTCAAATTAAATCTTAAAATCGATTTTATAAACATTGTTAGTTTTGTAATGATACAATATTATCTATAATTTACGATAGACCGATCGTTGCATGCAGACAATGCGTATAAAAATAATGAGCAACATATAGCGCGCACTCATCCATACAAAAAGAGAAAATGTTTTTGCCCTCTGATCTCAATAATTTTTTAATAAGTTATTTACAAAATAAAAGACTAGGTTTAAAGGTTTTTGTTTTCATAAATTTGCTATAATAAAAAGTATATTTGCAAATTTTGAAAAAGAAATCTATAAACCCAGCTTTTATTGTGTCATTCAGATAACATTTAAGAGAGAAAAAACGTTTTCTCCATCTGCTTTTTTTATTTGGACGGAGCAGGTGCCATACTTCCCTCTTAAATGAGCAGTGTATTCCCAACCAAAGGCCACTTTCAGAGTGATGACGTGGGCGTGAAGATGGAAAAAAGGAATCAAATGTAAAAATAAAATAATTATTTTTTTACCAAAAAAAAAAAACAACCTACTTCAATGTCTTTCAGGAGTTTCTTTCATATTTCCAATGTTCTTTATCATGTCTTCATCAGATTAATATAGGACCAACTTGGGAGTAAGGGCTTGCAAATAAAAAAAGCATCATCATTTCGCGTAACATACATACAAAAAAAAAACATACAGTCGAATTGATAACCTCCTCCTCTTTTGAAGTCGGTTAATAATATTCCCTGTTATGACATAGTAATCAAATTATTACATTAAATATTACATGATACTAAAGATTTTCACAAAGGCGAGCAATATATATCTGTAATAATAATATTAAACATCTTTGCATACATTTCAATGTACTTAATATGCATCCCGGAATATCTGCTTGTGTATGAAGGTAACGTAATTATTATGATGAATAATATACTAAACATAATCCATAATACTAAAATATTAGGCTAAGCATTAGACGAAGCCAAAAAATTTAGTTATTACATAAGATTCATTGACTACATTAGTGAATCAGTGCCTGTTATTCGAAATAATAAATTAATTACTATCTGTACCCACGGGCGATAATTCTCCGTGAGAATTATGGGATAAAGAGTACCCTATGTTCTTCCCCGAGTCCCAAACTATATCCATACCAAATTTCATCCAAATCGGTTCAGTAGTTTTGATTTTACTAACAAACAAATATACAAAGTCACTTTTGCATTTATAATATTAGTAAGATAGTAGGATATTAGGATTTAACTGAATTAATAAGGATATTAGTTAATCATCATCAGGTATTTTTGTCTCTACTGCAAGAGTACGACCCTCTCTGTACTACCAGAGCCATGCTGGCCAAAGCAGCCACAGGACTTGGCCTACACTCTCCTCGCTGGCCAGACGGGTTGGAGAGGTCTCATTGATGTTTATAAGCTTTGTTTAGCTTGTATTTCCTAAGTCGCCTTATACGACATCCACGGGAGGTCTTGGAGTGGTCCTGTTCTACTCGTACTCTGCCGCAAACTACACGACAATGACACGGTAAACGATATTAGGTACTATTCACTAGATATTATTTAAAAAATGGCCGCTCATTTCGGTTGTTGGAATTACTGCAAATCGGCCGCAATACGATTGTATTTAATATTTTCTGCAGTTAAGCGGAATAAGTAGCGTATTACACATTTTCGATTAAAATTCAATTGCCCTCTCAATAATTCTGGCAGATTTCATTGTAGTTACAGTAGTGATTGCAAAAATTGCAAAATTTTGCTGAAACTTTAATTTTTAAGTAATTTATTGTAAGGAAAAACAATTGCTAAATGCTTTCTTGCTATATGCAAAATGTAGGAATCAACCGTTAGACTATATGTAGTGTATTTATGTAAGTATTAGGTATGCCTAATACTTACATAAATACACGTATACCTACATACATAACCTCTTTGAGGCCGACATTGCATTTAGAGTCTTGCAGCTATAAACAAATAGCGTAAGACCCAAAGGCCACTTTAAGTATGAAAAAGAAATTAAATATGGGTTGCTAGTCGCATCATTTTCGCCCATTCCCTCGATCTGCTTCAAAAGAAAAAAGCTGGTAAGTACATTCTATGTTTTTATTTTAACCCTGACCAACATGAAGGATTATAACTAATACACCTATAATAACAACTTAGAATGAAATAACATAATCTAACTTACTTTTAACAAGGTAGGTTAAAAGAATGTATACTAAATAAAGGCGAAGCCGCCGGCAAAAGCTCGGTAGAAATAGTGGTGGATAAGCTCAAACAAATTGAAGTCCTGCAAAATTTAAATGGATGGCACACTCTTACTACGCCGATGATAATCAGTCACTCGCAGATGCACCCCATGATGTATATGTATAGGTATTGGAGAAATGGGTAATCATCAGGTGCAAACAATTCGTAATGATAATCACCAGCTCGCAAACTATCGAGGTAACACATGTGACTCTCCTCTGTCTTGTAACATCATTTTAGAACATAGCATTTCCAGAACTGGGTTGAAATCTACTGAAGGACCTTGAATGTTGAAAATCAAAACTCGACCGCGAAGCTCGCGACTATGGGCAAAATGATATACAGATATTTAGTGCTCTAAAGGTCCTAGATAAGTGCATTACCCGTAAAATCTGCAAGATTCATAAAAAAATCTGCACTCCTTGAATCAGTTATATAATAAGTAGTGGTAGTGTGATGCTAACGATCTTATTACCATTGTTTTTCTGCCATAAGTAGCAAGTGGAGGTCCATAGTCTCTGCCTACCCCTGTGGGAAACAAGCGTAATATTACGTATGTATGTATGTTTTTCTGCCAAATGCATTAAAATTCTACGGCGTAAGCTTCGTTTGTCAATAATGATGACGATTAAAGAGCGATCAACAGGACACACAAGACCATGTCACAAAGAAACTAATATAATGTTGTTAAGATGACATGCTATAGAGTTGTACAACTCGACAAAAGTAATCCAGCCGCGTAACTTTATAAGTCAATCTTCTGTTGTTTTGTATTTTGTGTTCGGTTGTAATGTGGTTGCTAACGACCTGTCTAAACTAATGTTTCAATTTGTTTCACTTGGCTGTTATTAATGTTAGGAGTTATACTGAATATGTGCCAAAAACAATTCGATATTTCAATCCGTACACACGCGTAATATTGTGTTTATATGTGTTTAAATGTAATAACTACTTTTAACACAAGTTTATTGTGCTAGGCAAATTGAAAAATACCCCGACTGTTAAATACGGCTTCTAGTGATGAGTAAAGGAACTACATAATCCAATTGATATCCGTAGCATCTATTATTTGCTACGGAAACCCTGTCTTTAAAGCATTAACCTTCAAAAACATTAAAAGTGCCTGAACCGATTTTCGTCATACATAGCTATGTATAACGAAAATCGGATCTTCGAATCGGAACTCTTTAGCTAAGAACGACCGCAATGAACTTGCTTTTATGTTAAAAAATCTGCATCGAAATCGGTCCATCCATTCGAGCGAATAAACAGACAGACATTAGCGTCAAACTTATAACTCCCTTTTTTTGTCTGGGGTAAAAAAATGCTAAGTTAAAACTGTTTTTAAACAAAAACACTGTTTTACGACCAACCTGCCAACATTCACAGGAAGATATTATGGCATTTACAGAAAAAGAAGGAATATTATAAATTTATTATTACGTGTTTATCCCTAACGGGGTAGACAGAGCCTAGTTCTGTAAAATCCCTGTTGCGTAAACAAAGTTATTGTTGATATATATACGTATTTTAATAAACTTAGAAATATGTGGATATTACAAATTACAACACAGCTCACAAAAACGCGTCCCGGGCTCCGAAGGCGGGAAATTGAAGTTCTTTTTTTGAAAAGTGTCATCGTGAAATTTTCTTTTTATTTTTATTTTTTTTATTTTTGTGGTGGCATAGATAATCAGTTAGTTCCCTAACAATCCCAAAGCCACTTTTAGCGTGATGGTAAGCTAAGAGGTGGAAAAATTAAATTAAAGCAAAGACGAAATGTGTTTTTTAAATCTACTATTCTTTTTACAGATAAATTCAAAATTATATAATACCATTATCTAGTAAATATTTTCAAAAACCTTTGACATTACATTTGACCTTTCGTTTACTTCTTTATTTTCTATGTACTATTTTTATCTTGCAACCCACATTTAGTCTATCTGCATAACCCAAAGGTTGACTGGTAGACAACGCTTCTAGCGTTTAGTACGCCTATTGTTCTGTACTATTTAATATAAGTTAAATAGATATACCTATATTAGGTAATACTAGTTTACTAGTCTGTGTAACAGTCATTGAGCAGCGTCAGATGCCTTTCGGCATCTCGAAGAATGTATAAACATACTCGAGAAGAAGAAGATGCCACACACGAAATTATAACTTGATTACAAATCTGTGTTAATGTAGTAAAAGCAATAAAAACATTAATTTCCGGCCAAAAGCCCGAATTGCCAATGGCGATACTGCGTGGCTGTCAGCATGTTGGTGACGTCATGCCTATCTATCGCCATAAAATTACAATTATTTGTCTTCCTTGTCACTAGATAGAAAAAAAAATTAAAACATTTAATTTTACAATATAACAAAATAAAATACAATAGATATAAGCATTATGCAAAAACAGGCTGCATTACACACTAGTAATATTTTAAGCTGTGTTCTGGGGGATACAGTTTTTATAGGAGGGGACGCTGAAACTCCTTCTCCCTGAGGGTCTCAGGGCGGGATAAAGGGTCGAGAAGGTGCAAACCTAAGAAATTTTAAATACAATACAAAAAGCTTTATTGCACCTAAAGACATTTAGGATTGCGGAATACGTATAAAATAAGGACAAAATATAATGAGGTACAAGAGGCGGCCTTACAGAAGAAACAATGTCTTAAAGACTAACAAAAAAAAGAAGCCTTATGCGAAAAATATAATAAAATTTTACCCTTTTATTCTTAAAAAAATATCAAACGTTTGCTAAATCTATTTTGTAACACGCTGACTTTGGTTTGGAAAAAAGCTGGTTTAGGAAAAAAATATCATGTAGTAAATAAATTCCTCTATATATATAAGTAATCTAAAATGTATGACTTATGATACAAATGTTTCCAAAATCATTTTCGATCGAGATCACGCGAAACTGCAGCGTGACCTCGATGAACTCCGACTCGATGAATTGATCTCACGATTTTACTTTCGAGTTTTAGTCAAAATTTTTCGTTTCTGAATTTTATTACGATTAGCTGATTAGGGCTTTACTAAGGAATTCCAAAATCAATGAATATTCACCGTGTATTATATAAATTTATCTTATCAATAAAATTAAAAAGCAATTTCATAACCCCACGATAACTTCACATTTATGTATAAAAATTAGGTATCCTACAGTTAGTTTGCTATAACAGATTCCAAACTGTCGACTCAGCACAAAAGCTGCGTCTATGGAGAAGCTAATCCCGCCTTTTTCGGCGCACTGACAGTGCAATCCATTTGGACGAACGTGGGACGAACGAAAACGAAACGGCTACACGCCGTTTTGATCAGTATATGTAGCAAATATTCGCATTTATACTTTATAATAATACTTTATAAATTTATAAATATACTTTATAAGCATAATAATAATATTAGTAGGAATTTATTTTTATTACATCAACATCTATTGCCATTTTTCAAAATCAGTTTTCAGCTTTACGGCTTTTTACTTGACTGCCCCAAGAAAAGAAGTGTCATTGTATTTAAACAAGTTTATTTATTCCGCCGTAACTTCAAATGTCTGAACAGACGTGCATGAATTGTGGTAGCCATATTGCGATACTTAAGTTTTAAGCTTTTAGGAGGTCAAACTTTTTTACTTTGACGACTTTCTTGCTACGGACTCGCAAAGAAGAAGCGGAAGCAAATAGAAGAAACTAATATTAGTTTTTTGTTTTCAGATAAATAATAAGGAATGGTGCAAGAAAGGGAAAAAAGGCGGTCACTGCGGCATTAAATGTGAAGGTAAACATTAACCGCCCCATAAAAATTATGCCTAAGTAAGTAATCTACCAATTTGAGAGCACAGACTTTAAAAGACTGAAAAATCAGAGGGCCTAAAAATCGCGTTTGTTGTACAGGCCCCCGTTAAATAGTTATTTTATTCTTTGTTGATATAGCGGCAACAGAATGTACATCATCTGTAAAAATTTCAACTGTCTATCTATTACTATTCAGGAGATACAACCAGGTGACAGACGAATAGACAGACAGACAGACACGGACGGACAGCAGAGTCAAAGTAATAGGGTCCCGTCTTTACCCTTTGGGTACGAAACCCTAAAAAAAGCTCAATGTTGTAAATTTTATCTCTTTGCATTTGCACCTTATCACTGACTTAGGTAACCCGAGATTATCGGCTTGTAGCTCTTTTTACAAGAGAAAAGCTTTACGAAGCGCTAATGAGATTAGTGTGGGCATGGAAATTATGATAAAACTGTCTAAAGAGTTGGTAAACATACTGAAGCCCTGTGTTGGAAATGAGTAAAGACAGTATTAGACAGCCAGGAGTGCCAGGACCAATGGCTTAGTTAGCGAGCAAAATTTAATCTGTTGGTTGAAAACATAAATCCAATTTTCCGACCATGCTCTTGATTGCTTTCTATCTTTTGTTTCTTATTGTGTGTCTCAGTTATTTCAAACTGCCTAGGCCACTCAATCACTATCATACATAAATAATATAACCGGCCAAGTGCGAATCGGATTCGCGCATTAAGGATCACTAAACGAACGGTTTTTAGAACGGTTTCAGTCGTTTAGGTGACGCCGCGTTTCAAAAATGACGCTTCAGTACAGTACTGACAGTGGAAATTGCCAACATTACTAAAAAAAATCTTCATCCTGACGTCACTTCCTCAAATAAACTTGACCTTGCTTAAGAATGAAGGTCCAAATAAGTAAGTCCTTATTTTAAAATCTGATTAGAGAAAGCTTCTCCTAGAGGCTATTTCACGAAAAGGATTGCGAATCAAATGTTTTTAAAAATTACTTGATAACTCAATAACATTAAAAGGAATGTGGACTGCGTAAAAATAAATTATTCGGTTACAGATAATAAAATAAAACGACACAATATAGTGTCACTTTACATTGATCACATCTATTTTCAAAAAGATTTTAGATTTATTATTGCATAAAAACTAATATTTACTCCAAAACAGAGCATAATTTTTACTCCAAATAAGAATGACGTCACGGCTAGTTATTTATATCTTTGACCCAGGATTTTCAACGTGATTTTAGATTGCAGAAAAACTGAAATTAAGAGCGCTATTTGATTCAAAAAAGCACGACGTAGTCCAAATCCCATAAAAAATGTTTATTTTGACGTTTGGAAAAAGGTGCCTGATTTGAAAGTAGCGGCTTCCTATAGAACTGTGCATAGAACCATTATTATTAATTATTAATAGCCATCAATGTCCCAGTATTGGGCAAAGGCCTCTCTCTCACTACTCCATGACTCTCGATTTTGTGCTATTAATTGCCAGTTCTTATTGTATTTATTAAGGTCGTCGCACCAACGTGTCCGAGGGCGGCCGCGGTGTCGCTTGCCATTTGGGACCCAATTGGTAACCCTTTTTGCCCATTGGTCCTGGCACATCCTGACTACGTGTCCTGCCCAGTCCCACTTCAAATTAGCTGCTTTTTCTGCAACATCTATTATTTTGGTTTTTGAGCGCAGAGTGGTGTTTCGTAAGCGGTCTGAGAGTTTAACCCCGAGTATACTACGCTCCATACTTCCGTCCGTCAAAGCCCAAGTTTGTGCTCCATACGTGAGGATGGGAAGAATGCACATGTCCATGAGCTTTCTTTTAAGGTGCAGTGGTAATTTGCCTTTCATTAGATCTTTCATAGACCAAAAGCTTTTCCAAGCATTTTCGACTCGTTTTTTGATCTCGTCCTCTTGTCTGGACTGGAATGAAACTATTTGGCCTAGATACACATATTCCTGGACATATGCAATAGCTTCCCCATCTACAAAAACCTGGTGTTCGGTATGGTTTGTCATTATTTTGGTCTTTGACATGTTCATCTGAAGCCCAGTCCGAAGGCTCGCCAAGCTGAGGTCTTCTAGCATAGATTGCAATTGTTCTGCTGACGAAGCGAAAAGAACTATATCGTCAGCGAAGCGTAAGTTTGTTAACTGGACTGTGTTTACATTAATTCCCTTGCCTCGCCACCTAGGTTCTATTACTCTAAAAATTTCTTCTAAGGTGCTATTGAATAATTTAGGCGATAGAGGGTCACCCTGTTTTACTCCTCTATTAATAGGAAATGCTGGACCTGGGAATTGGAGTTTGATGGAAGCAGAACTGCTTTTATATATATTGCGGATAAGATTTATGTAGGTAGGTTCGATATCTTGGTTCCGTAATGCGTCAAATATTAGATGATGGAAGACGCTGTCGAAGGCTTTAGTGTAATCTACAAAACCGAGATAAAGAGGGACATGGTATTCCTGGTGTTTTTCGATTACCTGGTTTAGAGTGTGTAGATGATCTATAGTGGAGAGGCCTGGGCGGAAGCCAGCTTGCTCGGCGGGTTGGGCTTTGTCTAGTTTACCTGATATTCTGCACTCTATAATTTTGATAAAGGCTTTATAAAGGTGTGATACCAAGCTGATTGGTCTGTAATTTCCGATTTCTGATTTATCACCCTTTTTATGTAATAAAGATATATGAGCGTGGCAAAAACCTTCAGGTAGTTCTCCTGTACGTAAAATGGTATTGAATAGGGTTGTTATATGAGGTAACAGTGACGGTTCTCCCAGTTTCAGAATTTCGGCGCAAATACCATCGGGACCGGGACTCTTATTGTATTTTAGTTTTTTGATTGCTGATAAAACTTCTTCCTCTGTTATTGGTGGAATGTCATCTTCGCAATGATATTCTGGTGTGGGTTGGCTGTGGGTAATATTGGAATAGAGATTTTTATAGAAATTGGTGCATAAGTCTAAAATGATGTCCCTGTTTTGTTGTTTATTTCCCAGTTGATCTTTGATGCAAGATATCCACGGTTTCCCTCGATCTATTCCCTGTTTTGCTGTTTTAAGTGACGTGTTCTTTTCTAGTGCATTTTCTACAAGCTTGTTATTATAATTTCTTATATCTTTCCTAATACTTCGTTTAACTCTTCTATCTAATAATCTGTACTCTATGCCATGAATATTTGTTTTGTATTGCTGTCGCTCTATTATTAACTTTTCTGTTTTGTCTGTGAATTTACTAACTCTATTCTTTCTACTCTTTTAATTTTTTCTGATGTATTTTTAATACTCATTTTTATTTTATTATATTGACCATGTGCATTCAAACTGGCAGTGTTCTCTATTGAATCCAAATTGTCATTCAGCTCATCATTGAGATGTTCGTAGTTGTTTAATAGGGTAATTTTGTCTAGTTTCTTAATACTTTTGAATTGCTGTTGTCTTTGAATTTTTAATTTAAATGCTAGTCGAGTTCGAAGGGCTCTATGGTCTGAGCTGTATTTAATATTGTTTATGGCTTCAACGTCTTGGATGATGGTTTTATTAGAAGTTAAAAGGTAGTCTATCTCATTTCGTGTTACTTTGTCTGGAGAAAACCAAGTCCATCTTCTGTGTGGTTTTTTGTAAAAATATGTATTAGATATAGCAAGATTTTGACCGCATAGAACCATAGTACATTTTTATTATGGCGTTTAAAAAAAAGTATGATTTGACTTACTTATTGTCATCTAGCGGATTCACAACTCATAGAGAAATTGGCACAAATATAGCTGAAATACGGCTAACTCCCAAAACGATTAACATAAACAAATCGTCGCTGAAATACGGCCGTGTGAAGGATAAACGAGAGCTGCCGATTGGTCAACGCCAATAAGCTACGGTAATTTGATGCTGGTCCGGGATTTGGTGGGGAAATGGACATTAATTGTCAATATATCGGATAAATAGATATATATATAGTTAATAAAACGAATAGATTCTATTAGATACAAAATAACTTTAGTTGATAACCTTTATCCTGATCACTAGATAGCAGTTCACTGATTCTGTTAGCACTAGATAGCAGTTCGCTGATTCTGAAGTACAAAAAACATTTATTAACCTTTATCCTGATCACTAACGATATCCCACCTTTAGCCATGTCCGAGGTGTCCAAAAACAATACCTGCACTTTGGATGACTTATATGCAGCTTCTAATAAATAGGGCTTGCCCGATTCCGGTCCAATAAAATGTAAACATTGAACCATCGACACGAAAAGAAGAAGAAGAAAGCGATCTTCTGCTTTGTAAGAATCTGCAAATTCAATAAGTTTTTTTATTGTTTTTGACTTGTAGGTAGACAATATATGATATTCCTGAAGTGTTACAACAACTGGAGGAAAATTTTCTTAAAACCAAATGCATAGGGAACCCCGAATAATATTTTTTATACACTTCTCACAGTCTTTCGACATCCTTTACTTTTGAGATCATGATTCTTGGAGCATAAAAAGCTGAAAAGGGAATCCCGGGCTCAAAAGTAGAACAAAACCCTTTGGCCACCCAAGTTTGCAGAGAACTATGTAAAGTGGAGAATAAATCACTGTAAAACTTAAACTATTTGCCTGTATAACTTATACCGTCCTTACTTACACGTACTTATATCTATGTGTTTCTATTAGGAAAATAAAAATAAAATAATAAAACAGGCCTAACTTTGTTACTAAGTATAAACCATTATCCGACCAAATCAAGTGGACATCTAGTAATATCCTATTGTCGCATTTGAAAATGTAACTTGACTCATGATTTGGTCGAATAGTGGTTTAAACCTAGTAACAAAGTTAGTCTTCGTTTTATAATAAGACAGATACTATTTATTTCTAGTTTTATCTGATATTTTTCGTATAAAATGTTTTAATTTCCAGATCTCCTGAACGTCAATCTGGCGGACGACGTGCGGTGCGCCAAACGGATATTCGACAGGGTAGGCTTCAAAGCCTGGCCCATCGCTCAGTCCTACTGCCAGCACAAAAGTCTGCCGGACCTCTCAAGATGTTAAGACAACAGCTTGTTGGCATACGAGCATTTCACAATGAAAAATAATTTACTATGACCCTTCTCCTTCCGATAAAATAAAGACAGTGTAGCGCATATTCCGGGAGCATATGCGTCCAAGTCAACCCGCTGGTTTCCAGGTATCATCATTATATTCATAATACAACCTAATCACCACCTCTGGTAACAAGAAGGCTGGCTGCTTCTTTGATTGATGGAATGGATACACTAGAGAAAACGCAGTCAGAGTTCTTGTCTTGACCTCACGGGTCTAACCTTTTAATTTATATTATAATTGTTGTTAGGGTTTTAATTTTAGTTTAATTTAATTGTCATTTATATTTTTCTTCTATACTTACCTACTCAAATATATGATGTATCGTAAATAATTAAGTTTACTAGATAATTGAAAGGCGTAATGTGTTTAGGACGTAGAAATATACTTTATCTATGAGGGATAAGACTTTTGGACACTGCCATTATTATTTTAGATAAGTTTATGTAGTAATAACATTTGTCTAATAATAAAAGAGGTGAGAGAGGCCATTTGCTTGTCAGTGCACTGACAGAGCCTGTAAAGATGATGAATAAACTATTTTTAGTAAATAAATTGTATTATTATTACCGCCATACATATTTGTGCCCTTCGCCGTGGAGACCTTAGGGCCCTGGGGTGTGGAAGCCCGTCAACTATTTAGAGAGGTCTCCACACGTTTGATCGACGTCTCTGGGGACCCAAGAGCTGGTGCGCATTTCGGCCAAAGGCTTAGCCTTGCCTTACACCTCAGAAACGCCGCCAGCCTTATATATTTAATATCTATCTATAGTCCCAAAACGACCAAACATTACTGAAATAAATTATATAAGTAAGTACTAAGTGAAATCACTCTTAATTTAATTATATTTAACTAGAAAAGTACTAAAAACTTGAATGAGAAATAATAAATGCATTCAACGTAATAGGTAGGTGCAGTTATGTTTTTATAGCCGTCAAGCTATGTAAGATGCCTTTAGACAGCTTACAAAAGACACCACAACAACTTACACACACAAAAAACACACAAGACTTTTCCCAAAGCAATTTTCTACCAGGACCAAGACCTTTTAGTTACAATAAACGAATAAAAAAGGAATCATAAAGGCTTTACTTGTCGCATACAAAAATAAAAGACTAGTTTACATCTACTACAGTGTACAGTACGGTGCAATCAACCCCAACGTAGGTAACTAATCTTACAGATTAAATACATACTTACTCAAAGATAATCACATCAGTTTGATCAGGTATCTAACAAGACAAGCTGATTTTGCTTCCAGTCAAGTAAGCCATTTAACGCCTGAGAGATTTGTTCTAGTGAATTAACTCGGGTGCACATTGTTGCTATACGCGATGTGCAGGCGTTGCGCTATTCATGGAGATGCGAGAGTATAGCCGAATGGAGGTAATGCAAAGAAAGTCAAAATATTTAAATTGTCTGTTACGATGTTCTCGACCTCGATCGACATTATCTACTTATTGTTAAGTTTTTATCGACAACCTACTTACTTTTGGTTTTGAATTTAATTATAAATCCAATACTTTAGAAGGAAAACAAGGACTTATTCAGATATTACTGTCAAACACTGGCCAGTCATTTTTCTTTATATAGGTACCTTACTTCTACTACCTACCAGTAAAAACTGCCGGCAGTGTTAAATAACTTAGTTCTATAAAAAAATAGGTGACAAGATAAGAGTTACTTGGACTCTTCTTATACTAACATAATTAACTTTGACTTATTTTGATACAAGATACAAACTGTCTTTTAAACGCAGACTAACTTTGTAACTAGGTTTAAACTATTTGAATCTAGTACTATGCCATTGTCTCATCTGAAAATGTCAGCTTAATTTGGTCGAATAATAGTTTGAACCTAGTAACAAAATTAATAAGGAGGATATAGTTTTAAAAACTAAAACCCGACTAAATAAGTACCTAAAAGAAAAAATGCCGCTCGGCTTCACCGTAGTCGAGTAAAAAGTGAAGTCCATTTGGATCGTAGCGCCTTGACTAAACCTCCCGATATAGATAGTAAAAAGTCCTTTGACGCAGCATATGAGATCCTGGGCTTAGATAGTTTTGTGTAATACATTTTATATTGAAATTTTCTGCTGAAATTGATATTTTACTTAGGTGAAGATTTTCAGTAGATAAGACGAATGCAGGATGCAGGTTTTATTATTCAAGCGCATTTTTAACCGACTTCTTTTTTTACGTATGTTTACCGATTATTTAAAGACACTTGGACCGATTTAGAAAATTCTTTTTGAAACGGTTTGCTTGCGAGGTGATCCCATATAAATTATATCAAAATTGTCTGTTGAGCTGCCGATACGATTCAGCATCTTCAGAGGTCTGCAGGGGGCTTGATCGTCGCTCTGCCATTAAGGTAAGGGTCTCAGCAGAGATTTTCTGAGGTCTTTGTTTGGGGCGGGACCTAAACATCTTCGAACCCACCGCTTGGACAGCTTGTATAAACTCTTGGTTTATCTCGTCCACTGTAACGCAATCCTGAAGACCTTGAAAGCGATTTGATAGTTCAAGCTGGAAACCCTCGGAGTTTTCGATTTGGATCTGCGTCGGTCGGAGCGTCGACTTCATCAGCCGCGATCTTTCGACCTTGAGATCAATATTCACGATGCCACTTAAATATTAAGAGGCATCGTGAATATTGATGATCGCTCCCGGTTTTGATCCAATTGATCACTAAGACATCGTTGAATATTCGTCTCTTAGTCGTTAAGATGAAGTCGATTTCGTTTTTAACAGGGGGCTGGTTCTTCTTTGCTGGACCTATCCAGGTCCACTTTCTTTGTGGCGGCTTCTTGAAGAAAGCGTTCATCGCGAAGAGTCCCTCTTGCTCCAAAAAATCAGCCAGCCTACGTCCCCTGTTATTTCGCACTCCGTATCCGAAGTTTCCCAGCCTAAACTCTCCATCGCCTCGTTTGCCCAGTTTCGCGTTAAAATCCCCCATAACAACCGTAAAATAGGTTTCAGAAGTATGTATGGCCTTACTTATGTCCTCATACACTTCATCCACCTCTTCATCGGAGTGATCCTTTGTTGGCATTTATACCTGTTTAACCTTCAGCGAGTATCTGTTAGATACTCTGAGTATCAGGTGTATATTACCCTGCTTGAAACACTCTCGATGGTTGTGACGTTTTTAATGAGGGACTTGTGGACGAGAAACCCGACACCATGCTGGGTCTTCTTTTTGTCCCCTTCCCGGTGATAGAGTAGGTTACCAGACTCTAGGGTTGTCGTGCCCTCGCCCTTTCTTCGGACTTCAGACAACCCCACAATGTCCCACCTTCCCCCCCACCTTCCCCCTAACCTCTCGTCAGTCCTCAGTGTGCAGACGTTATGTGTTACCAGGGCCAGTCGTCGACGGGAGTGGTAGCCGGATCTCTGCCGGGGATTCTTAGCACCCCCTGCCCCGCCGTTACCATGACCACTACCGGAGCCAGGAATAGCGGGGCTGCCGGGGACTGGGGGCCTGGTCTTTTGTTGTACCTCCATTGGGGGGGTTTTGCCATACTCGCCACGCTTGGCAGGCGGGTTGGCGAGCGCAGTGTTGTGTCGCTATCGGGCTTCCGACGCTGCTGCCCGTCGGAAGCCCTTGTGGTGTTCGTGTCGAATTTATCCTTTAGTCGCCTCTTACGACATCCACAGGAAGAGATGGAGTGGTCCTATTCTACTCTGCCGGGAACCACACGGGGCAAACTTAAGATTGGCATAATTCTATTAGTAATAAAACTAATCATCCCCCTAACCTAGGTTGACCTTTTTTATGCAAATTAGTTACAAATTAAATGGGTTTTAAATGGGAATAAATCTAAAAAAATTACAAACCATATAAATTAGACTGTATATAGGTACCTGTTGTGTAAAAATCTAAAGTTACTATGGCAGGGTATTTTAAGTCCTTTACTTGTCATCATTCATCATTACCATCATTTCGCCGCACAATGTCCACTATTGGACTGATAGGCCTTTGTTTGTTTTGTTTGTTTATTTGAACTCTTGATTGCACATTAAATATCAACAATTGAGCTACAAAACATATTCAATAAAAATAAAATGTACAACGGCAGGCTTATCCCATTGAGGAATTTCTTCCAGGCAACTAAGCATCTGAAAAAAACAGGAAGAAAGCATCTGGGTAGACGTGCAACAAAAACCTAACCTAAGCCTTTACTTGTCAACCTTCAAATAAATACCTACCTATGTACCAGATTATCTGAGCTTTGGTCAAGACGAACTTTCTCGATTACATATAAAACAAATTAATTTCCCCAGATCCCCAACAATTTCCTAACCTCGTCTAGTATACATTTTTAACTGCAACCTAATCCGTCCAGGTCTAAGCTGCAAACACAAACTGCTAGGTAAACTCGCATTCGTTACATTTTCCAAGCCGGATATTACCTACCTAGGCGGTAAAATATTATAATTTTCACTTTACTAGTTTTTTAACATATTGGGCCATACGTTATATACAATAATTTCTTTTCATATGCATGGTCGATCGTATGGATTAATTTACATTTTTTTTAAATGTCTGTCTGTTTTACTGCTTGTGTGTTTGTACACGCTAATTTTCAGAAATATTCATTTGATTCAAATGAAACAGTATACAGCTTTTAAGCCTGTACAACATATAGGGTATAATTGATTTTGGAAAATGGAACACCTGAGGATGATGCAGAACCATAATGGTCCAGCTAAACTTTAAGAAATATAAAAATGACGCCTAAGCGAAAGTTGTTCAGCCTGATGAGCATTTTCCGGAGTCATAAAGTCCACACGAACGAAGTCGCTAGCTTCGGGTAGTAAGTCATATATGATCTTAACCCCTACGAACATTTATTTTAAGACATTACCTGTAACATAAATGCGTGCTCTTTTATACATATAGGTACAAAAAACCTTTATCTAAAACCATAATGCTAAGGCCCAACACAGATGACAGAATATCCGTGACGCACTTTTTAGTCTGTGATAGTGTAATATAGATAGCAGAGATATGGATAGATAGTGAAAATAGCGTCGTGTGCGTTACTGCATATGATTCCATGGGTTCTATTTTCACAAACTAAAAAGTGTGGCATGGATTAGTCTGTCATGTCGTCTGTGTTGGGCAAAAGTCGCTTCAAATCATGCGGCCGTAGGCTCTGCACTGACTGCTTAGAGCCGCAAGATACAAAATGCTCTGTCTGCCCCAATAGAAAGACTTGACAATATGTATGTAAAAAACTTTTAACTAACCATTAACGTCGCAGTTAGAAGGGCCCCTAAACAAATATTGATACAGGGTCCAGTTTAAGCTATGCGACTGGTAGTGACCTTTTGCCCCACTCAGGGGACATAGGACAATGTCAATAAGTCAACTAAGTTTGCTACTGATGAAGTAGGTCAATAAATTAATGCACTGACAATAAAAACTTGTAAAAATAAATCCATCAAATTAACTCAATGGCGACCGCGTACTGGCAAGCGAAGCGTAGGGCACCCGCCTGCAAGGTGGTCAGATGACCTGACCAGGGTCGCTGGAAAGGTGTCATGCTCCCTGGCTACGCCACCGTTCTTTTTTTTGACAAGACACACTGTATTGTGATGTACATTGAACGTACATGATGTACGTGTAATTTTTATGGTTGTACTTCTTTTAGTTTCGATAAAAAAGCAAGTATTTATGGCGTAGCTACTAAGCATGCTCCGCAGCTGCGCCACTTAGAATTCATTCATGTAGATACAATTTAAAGTGTTTTTTTGCTTACAATCAATGTACGAACGCTATTTAGTATGTACATATCGATAAATATGTAAAATTCTAAGTAAATATGGTTTAATATCATTATGGTTTTAGATGACATAAACAGCTTCAAAAAGGAGTGGCATCAGGCTGCTATGGACAGGGATCTCTGAAAGAAAGAAGGGTTGGCCTCTGCTCAGCAGTGACATCTAGCAGGCTAGAATAAAAAAAAATCGTTTTAAATCAGTTGTGAAATAAGTATGCAACGTTTAAGTGACATACCCGCAATAAATCAAACTACGAGCTATATACTAGATCACTAAAGTATGATAAAACTAAATTAACAGTAAAAGAACACCAAAAAAATGGCATTTCCATACTAAAGTGTGCGCGGGCAATTTGTATGGGAATGTCGTTTTTTTTTTATTTCATAACTTAACGCTATTTTAATTCCTTTATAGTGATCTAGTATAGCCCGCGGTTTGATTTATTGCTGGTATGTCCCTCCCACTTTATATAAGAAAATGAAAATGCAACTTATTCATTGAAAATGATAAATGAAAATGCAACATTTTCATTAATGTTATTTGGGTAAGACATTACTAACAGGCGTAATCGCTCGTAACGTATAATATGATCGCTATATTATTGTCAGGAAAATCATTCATAGTCTTTGTCTTAAATCTTCACTACTATAAATTAATTAACCGCAGTCGTTACATTACTACTTATTTTACTAAACTAAAAGAAGTACAACCATAACAATTACACGTACATCATGTAAGTTCAATGTACATCACAATACAGTGTGTCTTGTAAAAATAAGCGGCCAAGTGCGAGTCGGACTCGCCCATGAAGGGTTCCGTAGTAGCAAATAACATAATATAAAAGTCTTGTAGTATGTTTTTTTAAATTTTTATATTTGAGTTGATTGAATGAAAGGTACATTGCCGTTTATGCTTTATGACGTATTAAAAAAAAACTACTTACTAGATACCGTTCAAACCAATTTTCGCTGGTAGTTTTCATGGTAATGAACAACATATATTTTATTTAGTTTTATCATTCTCTTATTTTAGAAGTTACGGGGGGGGGACACACTTTTTTCCACTTTGGAAGTGTCTCTCGCGTAAAGTATTCGGTTTAGAAAAAAAAGCTATTAAAAACCTCAATATCATTTTTGAAGACCTATCCATAGATACCCTACACGTATGGGTTTGATGAAAAATAAATTTTTGAGTTTCAGTTCTAAGTATGGGAAACCCCCAAAATTTACTATTTTTTTTCTATTTTTGTGTCAAAACCTTAATGCGGTTCACATAATACATCTACTTACCAAGTTTCAACAGTATAGGTCTTATAGTTTCGGAAAAAAGTGGCTGTGACATACGGACGGACAGACAGACAGACATGACGAATCTATAAGGGTTCCGTTTTTGCCATTTGGCTACGGAACCCTAAAAAGGAACGGTGGCGTAGCCAGGGAGCATGACACCTGGAAAGCGCTGGAGGCAAGCCGCTCTTGAGCGGTCATTTTGGAAATCTTTGGGAGAGGCCTATGTCCAGCAGTGGACGATAAGCGGCTGAAATGATAATAATGAACTCAAAAAGCCAAAGAAAACACTAATACTGCCTTATCTCATATGTATTTTTAAAAAGCTCATTTAAAGATCTAGCATCTGTTAGATAGGTATGTCTTAGTAAAAAAATTAATACATTTTTATAAAAACTTTTATTGTGAGGCCAAAGTACTTATTGACACAAATGTTGAGGTAATAAGCTCAAACTCGATAGTATTGCGTTTTCTTACTAAGTTCCATCGACCACCTTCCTCTCCGTGACCAGCCCTAGACATCGTCTACCATCGAAGTCTACAATCAAGTGCTCGTCAAGACATCAAGATATAAAAGCTTGTAAATTTATAATCTTAATCAACATTCCTGTGCCGGATAATCATCTTTGATTGGTTTAAATTGTTAAAATCAATACATCCTCCGATACTTTTTGCAACATCGGGGCTTGGAACAAAAGTCACATGTATCAGAGCTGTAGCAAAAAGCTGATTCTCCGAAAAGGAAATAAATGCCAATATGTCCGACGGTTTTCTTTTTGTGAGGATTTTCAGCCATTTTATACGAAATTCAATTTAATATATCTTTATTGGTAAGAATTTGTTCAGATTACAAACGCTTAATTTAATATGGTTGTAATTAAGACTGTATCATCATTAATTTAAGAACTAGTCTGTCGGTGGAGTTTTTTTCCATTTCTAAAGAATAACTGCAAATTTATTTTAATTAAAAATATTAATTATATTACTTTATTCTTTTAGAATTTTTTAAAATTATTTTTTTGACTTACCACAAATTATTTTGGAAGGTGAAGGTAAAAATTGTTCACTACCATTGACTACACTTGGGGTTAAAATATTTTTTTTATTAAAAATTAATAAGGAATTAGCCAATGGTCACGCCGATCAGACCGGGAGAGAAAGGGTTTATGAGTGGCAACTCTGTAGAGGGACAAAATATAGTGTAATTAGAGCCAATCGACACGATAAGAAGAAAAAGACCGCTTTTGGAATAACGCCCTAGTCCAAGTACTATAAAGAGAAATGTCAAACATTTATTCTCAAACACATCGCAATAAGCATTCACATTATGCCACGTAGTAAATCGCGGACCATAATCCAACAATTTATCAGGTTTATTGATATATATCAATAAACTACAGCATTATCTGAATAACATCGTAAATCTAATATTAACGAGAATGTGGTTCCGTTGCTAATGGTAATAGGGTCGCCCACGTACAAAATGTTATTGTACTCATATCTACATTACATGAAAATTCATTGCTTTCTCACACGAACCAATACTTGAAACAATTGAAAAGACTGGGGCGTAGCCAGTAACCATATACCGCCAGTGGAGAGGGGCAGCGGCCCCGGATTCAAGGAGGGCGGCAAGCACCTCTCATACAGACATTTAAGACCTCTTTCCTCTAGGCATAGTCTCTATGCCTATAAAAGATAAAAAGAGGTTGCAAATGTACAGTCGGCTAACGAGATAATATAATTTTGAGTTTAAGAGAAAATTTAAATATAGCTAGAGGGCCGGCAGCCCAAATATCTCGGCCAACTATACTTGTCTGTCTAAAGGCAGGCTGAGCGACACAAAATTATTATTCCAACAAAACAAAATAAGCACGCTTATAAATTTATAAATAACTATTTACAATTACGAATGTTTGTAAAAAATAATGTTTGTTCCGGTTTTAAAAGCTGAAACAATTTGTGTCACTTGTTTACGAGTATAATATAAGATCGCAAATTATAAGTATGATTTATTTGTGTAAACATAATACTTAATTACATTTTAAACATTAACACTAAACTACAAAAAAAGTTTTATCTGCCCTTCCTTATTAAAGACCTGGCTACGCTCACTACTCCATAAGGCACAGTTGCGCAAAAACAGCCCATTCTACTTTAACGTAAGACGTACAAAGAAAATAATTTTCTTTACATAATACCAGTTTCTAAAGGCCTCCGGCGAATCAAAATTGTCTTGAAGGTTGTTCGATTCGCGGACGAAAACGAAGGTCAGATATTATCGGTCGGTTTATAATAAATACCTGGCTGGTCAAGTGTGAGTCGACTTATTTAGAGAGGGACCCGAACTTTCATCTTGTTCTATATTTTTCATGAGAACAGAAAGACTTAGCATGTTTGCGTACATTTTTGTGTGAACTTTGGGCAAGGTTTAGTACTCTGCTGTTTTTTTTTGTTTCGATGATGCTTTATTTGTGATTCGTGTTTGTAAGTGGCCAACTCTGGTGTAAAATTTTAGATTTTAGAATTAGAAGATGTGGAGATACATTCTTTTCGAACATTTACTTAATAATATAACCTGTATGCATTTCAATATAATAAAAAAGACGTGTGGCACTCGGGGACTGCCGCGGTAAAGCTATTGCAAACAAGGAAGGACGGCAACGTCGCAAACGGACGACGGAGACGAAGCGGCAACCTACATGGTAGGCGGAGTGGGAAGCGTGAGGTTTTTTCGTTACGGAATTTCTGGATTCGGTCCCCGCGCTCAAGGCCCGCGATAGAAGCTATGCAATAGCTTAAAAAAAATATTTCTTTAACTGGTCCTTCCATTAGAATTAGTTAATCAATGCATATAATAAAAACAGTGAAAAAAGGGTGTGTAGATTGAAAATCTAGGTTTCGGTTAGTCGATAATATTCAAGTAAAAAAAAAACTTATGGTGAAGTAAACAAAAACTTTTAGCTTTCTACCTGATTGATTTATTCTCAATAAAGATCAACTGAAAAATCACCAAATTTCTCCGACCAATCATCCGGACAAACCAGTTTTATATAAAGGTTCCGTTCGCTTCGAGGAACCCTAATAAAAGGACAATGCCGGGATGTCATCGAGGCAGGATTCCCACGTCGCCAGGTCGTTGACATGCACTGATCGATTGGAAACCTTTTTTGCTGACCATCATCGCTGGGATGCCTCTGCGAATGCTGCGCGGTAACGAACGAACTTTGTTTGCACTGTTATGCTACCCGTACTGCTCGTACAACCCGTACCTTAGCTTCGTTAGTGGTTAGCTTGTTTTAGAAATAAACTAAGCAATGTTTTGCACCTGAGACATATGCTAATTGTTTGAAAAAAAACATTTTTAGTTCCGACCTATATGATCTCCCTGTGGGCAGAGACTTTTCCATTTTTCTTGTAATTCTTACGCTACATTTTGAAAGAAAGAAAGAAAGAGAAATACTTTATTTGGTGCAAAACAGGAATTACATTATCCATAATAATTAAAACTATTTTTACACCAAAATGTCAGCGCTCAGCATATGGCAATGACGTATCTTTACATCATGCCGCTGGTCTTCCGTGGTACCATTTTGTGTAATGGCATAATTTTGACAACATTGAAGTCAAATATAGTAATAATAAAATAACAGGCAAATATAAAAAAATCGCATTTCAATAAAAGATGCCCGGGCGGCGGCGGCTGCACACTTTAATATGGAAATGCCAATTTTCTTTTATCTTTGACTGTTATTTTAATTTGATTACACTATAGTGATATGTGTAATCAAATTTATTTATTTGATGTGTATTACATATTACTGTATTTGATGTGTATTTTATGATATGATATCGCTGTATTATATAGTAGCTATATAGTATATAGTAACTGTATTATATAGTAGCTATATAGTAGCTATATAGTAGCTATATAGTAGCTATATAGTAACTATATAGTAACTGTATTATATAGTAGCTATATAGTATATTTGATACTATGATATGTATGTGTATTTGATGTGTATTGCATATTTGATGTGTATTACATATTACTGTATTTGATGTGTATTACACTATAGTGATATAGTATAGCCCGTTGTTCGATTTATTACGGTTATGTCCCTTCCACGTTATATATTTATTTAACTCGCGCCAAGGGAGAATGGAACCCGCGCCTCACAGAACTAGACAAAAAACTTCTTTGCTGTACATATACGTATAAATAATTATAAATATATATGTATAGGGACAAATTACACTGATTGAGCTAGGCCTAAAGTAAGTTCGAGACTTGTGTTATGTAATACTAGCTCAACGATACTATATTTTATAACATAAACATCCAAGACCCAGGACAATTTGAAAAACGCCATTTTCCAACTTGTATGTAAGGCCTTTCGCCACCCAGGAGATGAGTCTCATACCATTTCTCATTGTCCCTTAACAGTTTATGAGCATTCTAATATGGTTGTATAGCTCGAATTGGAAAGTAAACGGGGTGCACCCACTGTTCGTAGGTACAAATTAGAGAGAAGTAGATACCACCCGTCGTCACTAGTTATAATATATCCAAACCACCTAGCTCAATTAGCCACCTAAGAAATAAAATAACCTGCTTATGCGAATTTTGGGGATTGATGGCACATAGTTAAGTTATTTTATATATTGAACCGACTTCAAAAAAGGACGAGGAGGTTATCAATTTGACTGTATTTTTTTTCTTTATTTATTTGAAAGCCTTAACTACCAAGTTGGTCCCATAATAATTTGGTGAAGATAAGATGAAGTGTTTTGGAGATTTGAAAGAAACTCCTGAAAGAAAACGAATAACAAAGTCGGTTGTTATTTTTTTATTTTTTTAGATATAATTGATCTTGGTCTTATGTTGTTAATTATTTTATAAAATCTGTAAAATTGTGCGTTGCAGATCATTCAAATGATTTTTTATCTTATTATCATATGTAAATGGTTAAACAGGTATCAGGTGAAGCGTGAATGGGTACTAAAACGAAAAGAAAAACAGTGGCATTACAAATACAACTTTTTTTGGAAAAGTGTCTTTTTTTGGGAAAGAGTATCTATCTGTTAATGTTTATTTTGTGGCGTGGGTGACGCTCTATGATACTGACAGATGGTTTCAATAGGCGAGGAGCGAACGCGGTGAAGGAAGGAGCGGAAATAGTCTTCTAATTATTTTATTTTACTTTTATTTACTTATTTAACTTAATGCCTGACTGTGTGAATCCTAACTTTATGAATAGATTGAAAACATAATATTATTTACAGCAGTAAGTATGTCTAGGTTGCAACTGGGAAGACGGTCGGATAAGCGACGATATTTTTTTTATTTTGAGCATTTTAACATTACACATAGGTATTTATTGCATATAATTTTATAAATCTTTTAAAAATATTGCCTACTTAAAGGAAAATATAACTATCATGCGCCAAAAATCCACCATTTAGTTTTTTAAATACCTAGATATCTAAGGATACTTGGGTTTTTTTAAAACGAATCAATCTATTTGTGTCAATCCATCCAGCCTTTAGGAAAACGAGGTAATTAATAAATTTAAAAACGTACAGTCCTATTATATAAAAATATACATCTAAGGAAACACGGAGGAATAAAGTGTTAATGAATTTTAACGTAAGTTGTGTAGTGGTTAGAGCGTTCGGTTCATACCCGGAGGTCGCGGGTTCGATTCCCGGCGGGGGCAACGACTTTGCGTAGTTGTCCTAGTTTATTTAGGGCATTGCAGGCTGATCACCTGATTGTCTGATAAGTAAGATGATCCGTGCTTCGGAGGGCACGTTAAGCCGTCGGCTCGGTCACTGTCTTTGAGATTGGTAGTTACCTAAAACCATGTCAGAGGCGGTTTAAAAACTCTGACACTAGTGTTAGTCACTAACACACACGATAAGAAGAAGATCGCTTATTAATTTACTGTGCCCGGTACCTGCCACTTTAAATACATCATCTTAACGAAATATATGCCATAATTTATGTAAATTACCTCAAATATAAATCTTATCGAGCAGAATTTAGTTCGGCTATATAAGGCCATGGTTTCACATTAATTTTGACAAAGCCAAACTAGTTCTTTATTTACTATGAAGTAAAACGTAGGTATAAATAAACAGCAAGAATTGATATTGTGAAAGTTACAGATATGGATCTATAGTCCATTTGGTTATGTATTTTAATAAATGTAAACAATCTTATGTCTTTTTATTGAAATATACACTTAATAAATCAATACTTTGCAAATTACAAATTAATTACGTTATAAATTATAAATAACATAATTACTTGGTAATTTACAAAGTTATTGATTTAAAAAGTGTATATTTCAATAAAAAGACATGTCAACATTGTTTACATTTACTTAAATACCTAACCAAACGAACTATAATTCAAATGTCTGTGAATGGAAACGTTATTTAAGCAAGCTTTTTCAAAACAATCACTTTTTCTAACAATTATTGTACCTAAAAACTAGCTAGTGCGACAAAGCCTATTTGTATTTATTTGAAAAAGCGACAGACTTTTTCAAAAAATTCATGCTTATCAAAATTTCGAACTTGAAAGTTCGAAAGTTAAAAAGAAAAAAAAGATAAATAATCAACAGAATTTTTTCGCAGACGACACAAAAAATGTTATATTGTTTTTATTTATTGTCGCCTCCTTTCACATCAATTCAGTGGTTTTATTGTATTGCCATAGACAAAAACGATTCTATAACAGCGGGAGTTCACGCTATTAATAATTTTACGAATTTCAAAATATACAACTTACACATTTGATGTGTTATGTCCAATAAATATGTTTTTACTTTAAATTGGCAATTTAGTTATTTATTTTATTGATATTTTTATAAAAATATTCATGAGAAAATATTTAAAGAGCTTTTTTCTTCCTTTCTGTAGAAAAATATTATTGGTATGATAAGTTTTCTTGAGTTTAATTTTTTTATAGGTAAACTGCTTGCCGCCCACGGCTCGGGAGCATGCGCATGTTACTCCTAGTTTTTATGAGTTGCGTAAAAGTTAGATAACATTACCGTTGTAAAAGTCTCTTCTAATCCAGATTAATTTCAAAGATTGGGTACCTGAAACAATAAAAATATACCGTTAATTAAAAAAAAATACAGATAAATAGTCTAACGATACTGGACTTCCAATTTACTGCTGCTGCTCTGGCCAATGCTCTGGTAGTACAGAAAGGGGCTTACTCCTGTGGAAACATGAAAGACCTGATGATAATGAGACGATGCCAATAACGGATAAGCTTAGTGAATTGTCTCGACATCATCGGTTCATTAAGGTTAATTTTGTTTAAATGCATTTATTCGAAAAATTTGTGGTATTGGCCTTGTATGCACGTTGTAATCGACGTTTCTCTATCTAATAACCCAAAAAAGGAGACCAAAGGTGAAATGTATAAATATAAATAATATAAGATATAAATTTGTGTTCATATGGTTTTACCGAAGTTAATTAAGTACCAGATCATTTTTTCCTTGCCTATAACTTTGCACCTCACCTGTTTTCATCAAACATGCAAAGATTGCAGTTGCGATAAGGCCGCCTTTTGACATCTCTTTTATGTATCTATTAGTCTGTAACAATATGTTTCGGTGCAATAAAGATTTTAACTATTTAAACCCTTTTAAGTGCCCACTTATAGTTTAATACCACCTTTACGATCCTAATAATGGTAGGTATACTCTACACTTGTTCCATCTAAATCGGAAAACTCTTGCGCATTCCAAAGCCAATGAAGAAATAACGTACAGCAAGTCCAGTCAACTCACACTCCCAATAGCCATAAAAAACAGTATTACAAGCCCCGTTATGTAAATCCGTAGTTGTTCATTGATACAAGTTGTCCATTCACGGCTGCGTGGGCGCACGCCCGCGGCTCTATTGTCGTGTCGTGTGTGGGCGGCCTTATAATCGTCTAATGATTGCGCTGTGACATGTAAATTAACGCTGTTCAATGTGGTTAAATTTGTAATGCATGGGAAAATGTTTGTGTAAATGAATAACACATAAATTAGAGTAATTTATTGATTCAACGGGCACTGATTTAGGGAGGAAATCTTTCTTTTCGTGTGTTAAACTTTTCTACTTTTTACTGAATTCAGATTATTGCCATTAAATAATAATAAATAAATATATAGGGACAAATAACACTGATTGAGCTAGCCCCAAAGTAAGTTCGAGACTTGTGTTATGGGATACTAACTCAACGATACTATATTTTATAACAAATACATATATAGATAAACATCCAAGACCCAGGGCAATTTGAAAAAGGCCATTTTTCAACTTGCCCTGCCATTGCGTACTGATTCAATATTATGTTAAGGTATTTAAGATTTTAAAAAATCTAATTATCTTAAATTTTATTTAAAGTTTACCCTACAAAGTTTCAAAGTTATGTTCCTTTATGAGCCCAAGTCTTTGTTTTATTTTTATCGTCAGTATTGTATTTTTTTTTCAAGCTGACAAGTAACATAAATGAACAACTATCAGCAAGTGAAGCGACACCAATTGCGATTGAGTATCTTCCAAATCATGGGTTTCTTCATGAGTTTCATGACTTGACGGGAATGAAAATAGCTGTAGAAATGTAAGACCATACTAATAATTAAGTGTTACAAACTAAACAAAAAATAAAAATAAATTACTTCGTTCACTGAAGAAAGATTATACCATAACTAGCTGGGCACCGCGGTGTTACCCGCAAAATAGTAGCCTATGTGATTAATCCCGGGTGTCAGCTTTCTGCTTACTAAATTTTATCAAAATTGATCTAGTCGTTTGCGCGTGAAGAAGTAACAAACATAAACACACACAAAAATTCGTTACCATTATATTACAAAAGTGATGTGATGTAAAGTAAAAGATACATAAGACAATCCATGTAAAATACTATCCAAAAAACGAATACAAAATGACACAATCTTTTAAAATCAAAACAGACGGGCTTAGCTTAATATAGTCATTCAGAATTTACCGTATTTCATGTACATAATAAAATATTCCCCACATAAATGTGCGAAGTAGTAAACACTTAAAATAAGTACCACCTACCCACCCAGTATACGAATACGTATATTCTCAGGAGCATAACCAAAATGGCTGACTTTTATGGACTAACCGCAGTAATTACTAAGGTAGGTTTTGAATGAACTGTGGGAGTAAGGTACATAAACGTCACATTTAAACAGACATTTGGGCCAAAGCCATATTGTCATAAAATAAAATCATTTGTTTGGTCACAATAGTACCTATGTGAAGAATTACGTAATTATTGTTGTTTTTTTAACTTGCTAATTTAAATTTATTGAATAATTAAGTATATAGTTCATAATACAACAACATTAATTTGAAATTGTTGTCACAAGCTTCGTCAAAAGTTGTACTTACTTACCTATTTACAAATAAGTATTCGCAACATGCTTCGTCAAAATTATCATATAATAGACCACCCCGAGTCGTCCCTGGCCCAAAGGTTCCCATAATGCTAACAGCATTTCCACCTTGTATAGCGATAGAAATCCTTTGAGCGACAAACGATACGGAGCGATTGTCTGTCTTGTCTTTTCCAAAATGCGTTGGTCCAAGTCTTTTATTAATTTTCGAACCTCAGTACCTAAGCACCTGTGGTCTCAAAAGCTACTAGCACAAAAATGTAAGCTAAAAATGGAAGCATATTTAGCATGTTTTTATTACGCAGCATTCTCAGCAAACGATTGTTGTTTTTTTTTTTTTTGAGACATTACACAGATTAGCCTAACTCCAAACTACTCCAAAATATGTATAAATTGTTACCATTAGATATCCCAATAATATGTGATATGTGATTCAAATTTGAAGCAGCGGGATTCAAACTTACTGCCTCTCACCCCTTAGCTACGATACGTCGTAACTTCGAATTCTTTTTAGGGTTCCGTACCCAAAGGATAAAAACGGGACCCTATTACTAAGACTTCGCTGTCTGTCTGTCACCAGGCTGTATGTCAAGAACCGCGATATAGCTATCGTCAGTTGAAATTTTCACAAATTATGTATTTCTGTTGCCACTATATCAACAAATACTAAAAACAGAACAAAATAAATATTTAATTGGGGCTCCCATACAACAAACGCGTTTTTTATAGATAATGGTACGGAACCCTTAGTGCGCGAATCTGATTCGCACTTAGCCGGTTTTTTCTTTATTTCTTATTTATCGCTTACTTGCACAGCTTGCACTCATACAAAAGATGTTAGTAGGCAAGTACATGAATCCTGACAGGATATTGCGAGCTTTATTTCTTCGATTGCATTTTATTAGCTTATCCCGGTGTCAGATCTATGTATCATTGTCTTATTTCTTCATTTCAGGTATATCAGATAATAACAAAAAGTATAGATAAGAAAGATATGATGACTGCAATTCTTATAAGGCTAAATGCTTCAAATATCGGAACCAACCAGTCTGCCACCAAAACCGAACCACTTCATCTCAGTCACCTCAAAACCGGTATTCACTTCATTCACGCTATAACACAGACTAAACGTAAAAGTTTTCGAAATTCGTAAGTTCTAACATTTCAGTGGGTGTAGAAAGTTTATTTTATGACCATCGCCATAAAAAGCCGAGTGGGCTTCTATGTACGCCGGTGACAATATGTTATACACGAAAAACTCGTAAAGCTAAACATTTTATTTGGAACTTGTGGGCGGAGGTGTATGCGATCAAGACCATTATGCATCGCTAAAATAATAATAACAAAACATTTTTGGTTCATTAGATAGATTGATAAAAAGTATGGTATGCTTGGGTACGTATTTTTTCTCTGATTAGCAAATAATTACGAAGATACAGCGCATTTAAATTTCGCGTGACGTCACGATCAGTTACGATTTATACCAAAGGTAAATCAATATTTTTACCAAAGGTAAGTAAATCCGTAAATCGTATCCGTGAAGTAGGGTTTACTTCAAAACATCGAAGCGCTGTATCTTTGTGAATCTCTACTTTTTTGCTAAACGAAAGTAAAATGGATCCTTTATTTTTGAACAATAAAATATGATATTTTTTTACCCAGCCTGTTGTGTTTTAATGTAATTATTTGGGGAAATATTAATGACAGTCGCGTTATTTAGTGAGTTCTTGCTAATAACACAGCAAATAGTTGAAACCAAGTACTTACAACTTACTGCGGTGTTAATTGATAGTTTTCCATAATGTGATAATGAAAAGACCACAAGACACTATCCCACTTTGCAGAGAAAGACTGGGTTTCTAAACTCAGTAGATATAATAAATAATAAATTAATATATAGGGACAAATTACACTGATTGAGCTAGCCCCAAAGTAAGTTCGAGACTTGTGTTATGCGATACTAACTCGACGATACTATATTTTATAACAAATACATAGGTATATAAATAAACATCCAAGACCCAGGACAATTTGAAAAAGGCCATTTTCCAACTTGCCCTGACCGGGAATCGAACCCGGGACCTCTGGGTGGCGGACTAGCATGGTGACCACTACGCCACGGAGGTCGTCAATAATACATACGAGAATTATTATATTATCACATAATATTCCCATTTCATCTTCTGTGATGTGTGTACACAAAGTGGAAAGGACATACCCGAAATAAAACGAACCACGGGCTATCTAGACCACTAGTATAATGAAATTAAAATAACAGATTAAAATCTAAAAAAAAAAACGGTATTTCCATACAAAGGATTGCTAAACTTGACAAATTACCCGGGCGGCTGCACAAGGCTCCCGGGCAGCGTATTGCCATAGTGTGTACTAGTACAGACAGTGGTTGCTCTGGAATCGCACGCAATATGCTCTTGAGCTGGAGAGCATACTGCATGTCAGTATAGAGAGAGACTGAAACCAAATACACTTTGCTCTAATCTGTAAGAGCAAAAAACATACCGAGTATAGACAATTTAGGCTGCTATGGTATGTAGAATGGCATGCTTCAGTATGAGCAAATTACATGTGAGTGCAGCACAGCCAACGAGTACCTACAAACTATGCGCGCTGCTGTAAATATATCGAAGAATCAACCAAATGCAAAGAAATATTAAGTAATTGATTTATCTATGTAGTAATTTACCTTTTTTAGGGTTCCGTAACCAAATGGCAAAAAACGGAACCCTTATGGATCCATCATGTCTGTCTGTCCGTCCGTACGTCACAGCCACTTTCTTCCGAAACTATAAGAACTATATTGTTGAACTTGGTAAGAAGATGAATTCTGTGAATTGCATTAAGATTTTCACACAAAAATAGAAAAAAAACAATAAATTTTGCGGGTACCCCATACTTAGAACTGAAATTTTAAAAAAAAACATCAAAACCATAAGTGTGGGGTATCTATGTATATGTATAGGTCTTCAAAAATGATATTAAAGATTCTAATATAATTTTTTTTTTCTAAACTGAATAGTTTGCGCGGGAGACACGTCCAAAGTGGAAAAATGTGTGTAACCCCCCCCCCCCCAAACTTAACCCCTCTAACTTAACTAAAACTAAATAAAATATATGATGGTTATTACCATGCAAACTACCAGCGAAAATTGGTTTGAACGAGATGTAATAAGTTTCGGTAAAAACTAAATCGGTCGGTAAAAGTTACAACGAACTACAAGAACTTTTATATAATGTTACTTGCTGCTACGGAACCCTTCATGGGCGAGTCCGACTCGCACTTAGCTGCTATTTAAATACCAAATATTATTTATTATATTACTTTTTCAATAGTCATTATATTTATCATCATTATCATATCAGCCACAGGAAGTTCACATTTGAGAGAGATAGACATAGAGATAGAGATAGACAACCTTAGCTATCGAATGTAAATAAAAAAGTCATATTTTGCTTTAGAAATATGCGAGCAAACTGTATATTTGTACAGATTGGTCTGTATTCGTACGTAGTTTGCTTTAGAATATTCGTTATTTTAATGAGCACAAAGTAATCGAGTACAGACTTATGGGTGTCTGTACTGATATACAGTGTGGCAATACGCGCCCGGGCAATTTGTTTTTTTGGGAATGTCGAATTTCTTTTCTTGGTTTTTTGACTGTTATTTTAATTTTATTATGCTATAGTGATCTAGTAAAGCGGGTGGTTTGATTTATTACGGGTATGTCCCTTCCACGTTGTACAAAAGGCGACTATGAGACTCTAAGCTTTTTCCTTGTGATGAATGCAGAATAGTAGGTAGGGTAAAAGTAAGTATGTGAATTTTAGGCTTAAGGCACTGGTTCCTGTTAACCCTTTCAGGGGTGAAGACATGACATGATCAGGTATTTGTACAAAAATATGGTAGCGCTGCCATCGCTTCACAACATTCAGATGACGAAAAGTTTTTGTTTTTTTTTTTAATTTTCAGGCACAATCCACGATCTGCCGACCCACCGCCGGGCGTCCGACAATAGTTTCAAAGTACGCAAGAGACGCTCACAGACCTACATAAAGTATAGCACAAGTAGAACTGAGCTAATAGAACTGTTTCCATTCAAGAATTTCATCTCTATCGACGCCATTCTTGCGAGATCCGCCTACTGTACCCATTGTGTGCCTATTCTTAAGATTAAACTCAGCTACCTATGTACAGATAAATGCAAATAAGAACTTTTTCAAACAGTACCAATAGAACTTCTAAAAATCGCATTTTGTTTATTTATTTTATTAAACTTTATTGTTCCAAAGTACAAATATGTATACTTTTAACAAATGGCGGACTTAATGCTAAGAGCATTTTCTCCCAGACAACCATATAGGGATAAACAGAGAAAATTATGCGGCACAAAAAGCAATACAATATACATACATTATAAAATAATTTTCTTCAACTTTTTCTTTTTCTATTAGTACCCGATCAATCAATCTCAAAGAAAAAATGTGTTTTTTTTTGGAATTTTGTTTCGAAAAGAAACAAATAAATTATTAAAATAAACAAGAAACTTATAAATAAAAAAGCCCTGGCCTGAGGCCCTGGCAAATTGCTGTCTGTGGTAACGTGCCCAAAAGTTTGGCAGCATTGCAACGTTGTATGGCAATATATAGTTATCATTTGAATTTTGATTACAGTCGCTTATAAAATCTATACTTCTTCTCGGGGGACAAATTTCAATGGTACTAGTACTAGTAAGATGAAGTTTCGAGATAGGCCAGAAATTATTTTGACCGGCTGTCAGGCAGTTTGCATTTTTCAATCGATACTAGAGAATTCGATTCAATTTTATTTTTTTTAATTTCTGGAAATAGTCATATTTCATAATAGTTTAATAGATGTATAATATATAAAGAAATAGTCTTATACATACTTTTAATAATTGATTTCGGAAAATGGAACACCTGATGCAGTACCATAATGGTCCAGCTAAACTATAAGAAATATAAGGATGGCGCCTTAGCAAGTTGGTTAGCCTGTTCATAAATTCCACGCGAATGAAGTCGCGGGCTTCGGCTAGTTTTATATAAATAAATATATAAGATGGCAGTCGAAATGTTTCGTCTAATGCTTTGAAAAGTCTGCCAACAGCGCTGAGCACTTTTTCGTTTCTTACGAAAAACTAAACTTGCTAGTTTTCCTCAGCCACAGAGTTAAAGAGCCAACATACTCCTTGGTATCCGTGTCACGTGGGCAGCTCTCCTTACCTAGGCTTACTGGATATAAATGTGCTTAGAAGCGAGCTAAGCTCCAGCCGAGAAATATGTGGCGTACCACTCAAAATGTATAGATTTATAAGTTTTTTGGTGAATCTGGGACGTATGGAAATGTAAGGATCTATTACCTCTACGATAGTTTCGACTTTAGCGCCTCTAACAGAAAAGCAAATACGCAACTAAAATGAAAGATAATGTTTCATATTGGTTTATGAAGGTTCTGATGTAATGTAACAAACGTTTGAAAACATACAGCAGAATTGTCCTTTTTAAAGTCAGTTTTATCTAGCTCTCTTAATAGTACGTATTATAATACATTATGCTCAATACCTGTAGGTAAAGAGCGCAGGTTTCTGACTAAAATCAGTACTTCTGTCATCGACAACACAATATTCGTAAGAACAGATTTTTTTCCTTTCATGAATTCTAAATTGTATGTATGGATAGTCTCTCCTTAAATCTGCACGGTTCCCGGGGACACAAAACAAGAAGGATGTCTACGAAGCATCCGTGCCATATTTTTGAAAAGGTATTTGCAAGAAATTTTTCCGTTTTATTTTTTTTTCGATGTGTACTTCTCATAACATTAGTAAATATATTTAGTACGTGTTATTATACTACTATTACTATTAACATAGAGAACGGCATGTCGGCCACAGACTCAAGTTGTCTCTGGTTTCGTCACAATGACGTGTAATTCCGCCCACTGCACCGCACGACGAACACTCGAATATTTTTAAGGTGATAAGACACGCAGTGTGGCGCCCTCTTCACGTTTGATTTAATTATCTTTGTCCAATAATTTTTTTTTCTTCCGTTACGTAATTTTATTATCTAACATAATAAAAAAAACACTAGTATCATTACTAATACTTAATAGTAAAATACATACACTTTGGAATTTCGATATTTTGAATCTAAACGGAAATTGACTCGCATAGTCAAACTTAAAATTATCCGCCCAGATATAACGATAGTCCTGCTATATGGATGCGAAACATGGAATGTTGCTAAAAATCAAGCAGCCGATCTAGATTAAAGGTTCTTATTAACCGCTGCCTGCGGCGAATACTTGTCATTTTCTTACTCGAGATCATCTCCAATGAAATGGTCGTAGGCCATACTCTTAGGAAGAGCCCACACGCCCTGGAGTGTACCTCACAGGGTAAGTAAACAATTGGCCGGCCCAAGCAGAACTGGCGGCGCACTGTCTGGCCCAAAGCCCCAAGACCGATTGCGACGGCGAAGCACCGTTAAACAGCTCTGCTCTTTTACGGCCTTAGGATCTTATGTCAAGTAAATCAAAAAAATTAATATACTTTTTCCAATGATTATTGATTTTAGCCTTTGTTTGATTGATCGTTGGCACTTGGCCCATATTGTTTTTTGTTGCTGTAATTTTATGTGTTTATTATAGTGCAATAGAGTTAATTTGTATTGTATTAATTATTCTTTTAAAAATATGAAACTTGCAAATTATGTACTGACTACACCGTGATATAATATAATATTATAATGACGTCGTTGTGCACTTATTGGCACATTAATAAGCACGTTGCTTCGTCCAAGAAGAGACTGATTTGGAAAATAGCCATTCTATAAAGCTAACTGAAAAGTCAGCCATTTTCTAATTATAAACTTTTAAATTTTGAAGATTAGATTTTCCGGCAAGATTATGAAATTATTATAACCTACTGTCTTCTGGTTTTATTTCAATGAGATTTGTTAATGTTAGTCACTAACACATTAAAAGTAAAGAAAAAAATTATCCAAATAATTTCTACATAATGTGTAATTAATTAGATATGAATAATCAAACATACACTATATCTAATTGTGCATTTATTATTTACAGAATAAAACATTTCTTTTATGTGTTCCAGTTCCAGTGTAGTCAACGAATTCTGGCCTCCCTCGGAATAACACATAAATAACCCTAGCTCCCTTTAGTCATACATAGATCATCTTAATCAGTAGGTAATAATTAGACGTAGTAGTAAGATGGTACGTATTAATTAGAAACCTAATTTACAGATTAAAATGTTTTTTTTAATTTTTTAAGTCGCAGCGCAACTGGCCTTCTTTAGGGTAAGCGCGCCAGTTACTGGCATAAATTGGACTGTTCTTTAGAGGACACTTACAAGGAGTCGTCGGTTGTTGATGCTTCATCAGAAGGTCACAAAAAGGAAAAGTAAACTATGTCTAATTGTGCGTAGAACATTTATTTTAAAAAAAAAGTTTATAGAACTGTGTAGTCAATGAATCCTGGCCTGCTGGTCTGATCCTCGGGTGCCACCTATGGCTGCATCAGGCGGTCCTCGCATCTCCCTCGGAACAACACATATGGCCCTAGCTCTTCATAGCCATAGATCATCTCAATCAGTAGGTAACATATATTAATTAGATACCTAATTTACGGATTGAAATGTTTATTTTAATTTTTGAAGTCGCAGCGCAACTCTTACTCTTTAGGGTAAGTTTGCCAGTTACTGGCAGAAACTAGACTGTATTTTAGAGGACACTTGCAAGGGGTCGTCGGTCGTTGATGCTTCATCAGAAGGTCACAAGAACTAAAAGTGGGGAACTATTTCTAATTGGGTCAAATATAAATTAATCGGTGCAATCTGTAAAATAAAACGTCACAAAAAAGTGTAACTTTTCATTGATCATATCCATTTTCAACGTGATTTCAGATTTATTATTGCGGAAAAACTGATATTAAGAGCGCTATTTGACTCCAAGAAACTATGACGTCGTTAGTCTTTATTTCATACAAATCATATAAAAACGTTTGATTTGACATTTAGAAAAAAGTGTCTGATTTGACTAGTCATCTAATTGATTGTGCATAGAACATTTATGTTAAACAAAAGCTTATAGAACAGTGTAGTCAACGAATCCTGGCCTGCTGGTCTGGTCCTCGGGTACCGCCGGCGTAGGCGGCGGCATAATCTGATCCTCGCATCTCCCTGGGAACAACACATATAGTCCTGGCTCCTCATAGTCGCAGCGCATCTCACACTCATTAGGGTATGTGAACAAGTTACTGGCACAAACTGGACTGTACTTGAGGGTACACTTGCACGAAGGCGCCGGTTGTTGTTGTTGTACATACTGTAATATCTTTTGTTGTTCCTCTTCGGAGTCGTAGTCTTCGTCAGAATTGGTATAATAAGGGCACGTGTTGCACGTATAGCTCATAACGCTTGTAAGCGTCACTGTAAAGACAATGAAGTAAGCTTTAGGAGTAATTCTTACACAGATTTCAACAATATTGTATCATGTAGTTAAATAGACCCGTAAGAGGTCAGAAAAGGACGGCACAAACATCTCGTGCAACATCTGCGTTTCAAAGAAAGTTTGACGTCAACTTTTCGTAGCCAGGTTATGGCCAAATACCTACGCTACGTATAGATTACAAGTTTACAACCAAATCGTTTGTGTGGTTTTTCACTTCTTAGCTATGCTCGGTTTCCGGCATCTTTTATGTACATTGAGATCCTCAGACTAGAAAATGCAGTAAAGCGGACCTCATTTGATCGGGATCCAAGATACGTCAACTAATTGATGCATCAAAAAGTATCATTGATTATTTTGAACTGCTATGGTGGTCATGGAATATCTTCATAAAAGAATAAATAAAACTTTTAAATTTTTATGTGTAGGCCGTGTGTAGATAGCAGGCAAATGCAGTCTTACCCATCAAGATTAAAAGTATTGTCTTCATTTTCAGTACAAGTATTCCTTCAAGCAATGCGTAACATGCAATGCCAATACTAAATCTAAAATTAACTAGCACACATATTTATAAACTAAATGATTAGGTGCCTATTTAATTTGATCATGTTGGTTTTATTCAATTTAGTAGCGTTTCTTTACCTAATTCTATTTACAAAACGTGTAGCCTATCGACTACTATCAAATAATTACTTTATTATACGTATCGTACAAATTTCAATTATTATTAACATGATTTTAATTTAAGCCATACACAGTTTTTAGCTTAGCTGTACCTAAGGCTACTTAAATGTATTTATATTCATTCTGTGCCTAGCCTAGGTTAATACTCATCATTTTAAGTTTTTTCACGATACATTTTAGTAGATAAGTGTGAATATTTATCTGTGGATTTGTTTTTTACCATCTCCCCAAAAATTAAGACAGTATTTTCAACCCCTTCCGCTCAAAAAGGAATCAATTTAATTTTAATTTACAGCGCTGGATGCAGGCCGCTTACGATCGGTCGTTTTGGAAATCCTTGGGAGAAGTTTTTGTCCAGCAGTGAACTTTCCGTGGCTGATATGATAAATTTTAATTAATTGAAGAATAACTTCATTCCCTCCCACAAAATCAACAGGATTTTCCTACTATGTAACAAAACTACTGACTAAATCTAACTAAACACTTTCACAATTTCTCAACTAAATTATTACATTTCCATAATTCAATTTACAACAAACGATCTGCTCCAAAGGAAACTGCCTCGCAGTGTTGCTTAACCTAAATACCTCCTTGTACAAGTAGGCTAATTTACACATACTAATTGTCGGCGAGCGGAGACGCGTGGGCGAGTGAGTCAACCTCCATCCATCATACTTGAAGCAAAGGGAGCGAGATTATATAGGTTTCTATTTTCTATGAAAGGAACTCAAGTTTGTTTGATGATTTCACAAAACGTCAAAAGATTTCCACTGAAATAAAAAGTACCAAAAAAAACATCATGAAATCAGCCTATCCTGAGTTAGTAGCTACTTATGGTTGCAAACTCATATAGATAGTAAATTTTATCAAACTTTATTGTACAAAAATCCTTTAAACAAATGTGCTTTCCTCCCAGCGTAAAGGGATAAACATAGAAATTATGTGGCCCAAAAAAGCAGTACAATATACTAAAATTATTATAATTAAATATTTATATCTAAAATTGCATTATATATATTATATATAAATATCAGAATGAATATCTACTAATACAATACACACATATAATATTAATGCGTAAGCATTAAGTTCACCTTTTGTACCAGTATGGTCAATAAAGATTTTATAAATAAATAAATAAATATACCTATATACCTAATTAAGTTGCGGGACTGATTGGTAAATTGTCTTCTTCTTGAAATTTGTAGAATGCTGCCACCACTTACGGTTTGCCGTAAGAATATTTAATAAAAGATTTTACTTTGATCACTGGTTTTATTTAGTACACGAATTTAAAATATAGAAATACAAGAGTTATATCTTAGATGGAGATGTGACTTAGCACTGAGCTAGGAGTAGAATGATTATGGAGACGCAGCTCCTCCTTTTTATACAGAGTTCTTATCGATAGTCAGGGTTACATGACAAGTCGATACGAGGAAATATGAGTGATGCAATCGTCCTAGAAAATGGTCGTAAAATGCATTCTTAAAATTATTAACAATAACTGTCGCTACAATGTTGTAAATAATATAGTGGTATGCGATGTTGAAATATTCTCAAGAAATATTAGTAACGGTCGTAAAATACTAATGAGGTGTGACCGTCGCGATAAGCGAAGGTGACATCACTTAACTCCTCCCTCCTCAAGAGTGAAATTAGAGTGGAACGAAAATTTTACTTGAAGACAGTGATCATATGTTAGTAATTATACATGTTCTAGGACTATATTAGATTCTATTCTAATACAATGGAAGGTTAGTAATACATGTTCTACAACTATATTAGTTGTTACAATTTTTAATAAAACTATATAAAACACTATTACTGTCTTTTATTCAGCGTCACTTTTAAGAATCCGAAATCGTCTTTCATTTCACTGACTTCACTTGCACTTCACTTTAATTTTCATTGTTTGTCATTGTACGTCGCTGTTTTCACTGTAAGCTGCTGACGTTTCATCAATCCAAGTTCCTTCTGCTGGTTGCTGCCATAGGAGCAAGACAAAAAGTATTACCACTCCCTTTCTGTAGGTTAAGATAGGTGAAGTTATAATACTCAAGTCGAGTGACCAATTAATTCTTCCATGCGATTTTCTTGTTCTTCGGTGATAGAGGGATATAGACAAAGTGCTTTACAAATGAGGTAATATGGTTATAAGTTTAAATTTATAATAGTAATATCCTTTCCCAAAACTTAAATCTATAAAATAAGGGAATATATTTTCTTAAAATACAGGTTTCTTTAAAATAAAGTTGGGCCCCTAAAACTAATTTATATTACTACCATTATACAATAATGAACATTCATACAATAATGAACATTCGCCTTACGTTCTTTATTAATAAGAACAATTATTCTTACAGGTATATTAATTTTATTAATCTGAAAAGTGGTAATATACTAAGCTTTCTTTATGTAACCAATGCCTTTATTTATCAATTCGGTTACTTTATTTGGCCTTTTAATGTTCCTTAAGGGAACTGTCGTTATTCGCTCTTTAATCGTAATTGGTACAACATTTCGGTCAGGACTTCCAGTCACTGTCGCTTGTTGATAGCGAGGTTTATCTTTAGCTGCTCTTTTATTAACTATCTTCGTGTAAATTTTGTCTCCAACTTGGATTTGAGTGCTTGTAGATGCACTAGGCTCTAGTTTTTGTCGAGTATGTTCTTTAGTACTTATCATTTTATCTGTTAAATACTTATATAAAATACTGGTCCTTTTGTTATGATCTCTTATTAATTGCTGCATGTAATGTTTATTGTAATCACAATTAAAAACACTACGAGAATCAGTATGACCAAATAAAATTTCAAAGGGTGTGAATCCTGTTAATGAATGAATACTATTGTTGTAAGCTGAAATAGCATACGACATGTTATTTAAATTATTTCCAAAGGAATCCTGAATTTTTATTATTCTATATATTTCAATCAATGTGGAATGGAATCTTTCCACTATTCCCATAGAATTTGGATTGTTAGGAGTTCCTATGTGTAAATCTATTTTGTAAAATTGCAACAATTCCTTTAAAAGATGATTATTAAATTCTGATCCAGGATCGCAGCTAATTTTTAAAGGTGTTCCGAAGTACGAGAAATATTTTAATAAAGCTTTACATACTTCAGGGGTTGATCTATTTGAAATTTCGAATGCTTGTCCAAATTTGCTAAATGCATCAACCAAGGTAAGATAAGTTACATTATCTATTTTAAATAGATCTATAAAGATTTCTTCGAATGGTTTATTCTGGGTTTGTGTTAATTCTATTAAAGGTTTTAAAGGGTTTCTGTCGTATTTAGCCTTTTTACAAATATCGCAAGAATTTATTATTGCACTAACGGTTTCCTTCATACCTGGCCAATAATAATTTCGTTTTAATCGATTTAATGTTTCTCGTATACCTCGATGACATGTTTTACCTTCGTGCGTTTTTAATGTAATGTCTGTTTGTTCCTTTTCATTATCTATCACAGTTATTCGCTTTGTACATTCTATTATCTGAATCTTATTTATATCAAATAGTTCAGATATTACTTCGCAGAAAGCGGTTTTTAATTCTTTATTTGCAAAGAAAATAAAATATTTAGTTTTAATATCAATATTTTGTTCCAAAAATGTTTTAATTTGAATTGGATTTATGGGAATAAATACTTCCATTATTTTTCTTTTTCCTTGAGTTATATTTTTAATTTTTATTTCATTTCTATACCAATGATTAATTATAATTTGATTAAATTTTGTATCTATGGCTTCATTTAAAACTGGGATTATATTTTCTATTTCTTCATCTTCTATTAATTCATTAATATCTGTGTCATCTACTTCTGAAGCAGTCATTGTATGTTCTGAGATATTGTCAGGAATATTTTCATAAGTATGATCGTTAAAATCTGATGTAGAGGGTGAATCACTGACTGTTAAGGTATTTAATTGAATTCGAGATAAAGCATCCGCATTAGTGTTTTGCTTACCATTTTTATAGATTACATCAAAATCATATTCTTGTAATCTTAATCTCCATCTTGTTAATTTACTGTTCGGTTCTTTTAAAGAGTAAAGCCATGCAAGAGGTCTGTGATCTGTATAGACTGTGAATTTTGTTCCATATAAATATGGTCTGAAATGATTTACTGACCAAAGAATTGCAAGTAACTCTTTTTCAATAGTACTATATTTTTGTTCAGTATGTGACAAAGTTCTACTGGCATATGCTATTGGTTTGTCATTTCCTATATTGCCTTGTGATAGTACTGCGCCTAATGCTATGTTAGAGGCATCCGTTGTTAAAATAAACGGCTTATTAAAATCTGGGTACTGTAATAATGGGGCATTAGTTAATAAATTTTTACAAGTTTCAAATGCTTTAGTGTATTCCTCTGTGATATTAAATTTTGCATTTTTCTTCAACAAAGCAGTCATAGGTTTTGTAATTTTTGAAAAATCTTTTATAAATCTTCTATAATATCCAACCAGACCTAGGAAGGATTTTATTTCTTTGACGTTTTTAGGTAATGGATAGTTTAAGACAGCTTGGATTTTGTCATTATTAGGTTTTAAACCGTCTTTTGTTATGGTATGTCCGAGATATAAAACTTCTTTTCTTAAGAATTCCGATTTATCTAATTGTATTTTTAGGTTTGCTTTTCGTAAGGTGTCAAATACTAATTTCAATTTTTGTATGTGTTCGGTTAATGAGGTTGAAAAAATTAATATGTCATCTAGATATATTAAACAATGAATTCCTTGTAATCCTCTTAGAATACTGTCCATTGCTCTTTGAAAAGTAGCAGGTGCAGTTTTCAGTCCAAAAGGCATTCTGAGAAATTCATAATGACCAAACTGAGTGCTGAAGGCTGTTTTTGATTGGTCTTCTTCATTTATTTCAAATTGATGGTATCCTGATGCTAAATCCAAAGTTGTAAAGTAAGTACTATTGCCTAATTTATCAAATAAATCAGTAATATTAGGTAATGGATACTTGTCGTCTATCGTAATCTCGTTTAATTTACGATAATCTACAACCATCCTGTACTTTTGTTCACCACTGGCATCTAACTTCTTTGGAATTAAATGTACGGGTGCATTCCAAGGAGAAAAACTTGGTTTGATTATATTGTTTTTTAGCAATTGTTCAACTTGATTTTTAATCTCTTGATTTAGGGAAGGGGGAACTCTATATGGTTTAACACAAATGGGGGTATCACTTGTAGTTCGAATATGATGTTTAATTTCGTGACTAAAAGATAAAGGAATTTCTTCGTGATAAAATAAGTCTCGATATTCATAGCATAGACTATATACATAATCGCGTTCCTCTGGATTCATATGATCCATTCTTAATTTTTGTAAGTTGTCCAATAGTAATTGCTCATTAGTTGGTAAGTAATTTGTATGAATTTTTTGACTTGGAGAGGGGATTACTTTAAATGGTTTTATTATTTTAATCGTTATAAATTTATCTGTTGTATTTTGTACGATTGTATAGGCGGATCCATTGATACATTTAACTAAAGCGCAAGGCATGCGTACGCCTTCAAAGAATTCGAGGTAATCTATTATTCCTTCTCCGTTCATTAAAGTTGTCGGAATGCTTATTATTTGTTCCATACGCGGTTCTACATTAAGTGTTACAATTGGAGTCGATGACCTTATATTTTGATCGTCATAGTTAATTGGAATCGTAACTGAAGGAGTTATAAAACAATGATTTTTAATATCAATTTTGGCTTGTAATTTTTTTATTACGTCAATACCACATAAACCGTCGTAACACTGATCTATATCATATACATAAAATTTGTGGGTCAAGTCGGTGTTGAATAATTTGAATAACGGTATGTTAATAACCTCATTATGCTTGCTCACCGCATGTGTGCTTATGACATCAAATGGCTCTATCATTTTATAGCTGTTATAATATTCAGTCGCAATTTTATTACTTAAGAACGACCTTGTGCTACCGGTGTCTATTAATAGTTTGGCCTTGATCTCGGGGATAATGAGATATGGTAGTGAATCTTCGTTTAATTTTATGTCGAGGTGTTCCTCGTTGAGGCAATGATTTGAAAATTTTCTGCCTGATTTTCAGGAGTTTCTTCAGTAGACGACTGAGTTTGCGAAGTTCTTGGTGCGTTGAAATAATTTGTGTTATTTTGTCGGGCATTATTTGGGTTTTGAAATCGGTTACCATTGTTATTAAATCTGCGATTTTGCCATTGGGGATTTTGCCATTGAGGAGTTTGCCATTGAGGATTTTGCCATTGTGGCGAATGTCTCTGGGGCCTATTTGGATTTTGGGTTTGAGGTCCCTGTTCGTTAATCCGATTTTGATGAATTCTGGGAATAAATTGATTCCTTCTGAACTCGTTTTGACGAGGAAAATCGTTTTGACGAGGGAAATCGTTTTGACGATGGAAATCGTTTTGACGAGAAAATTCGCTTTGACGCGGGAATTGGGGGTTTAACCATCGATTTTGGTTTGGACCTTTAGGTCTGAAATTTTTATTTTGAGAGGATGGGCCTGGTTGATTATTTCCCTTGGCCCTTATATTTTGATCATGCCTCAATGCATATTGACGTTGAAAGTTAGTTTCTTCGGTTACTATTTGAAGAGCCTCTTCAAGTGTTTTTGGATCTTTCAATCGAACCAATCGTAAAAGATATTGGGGTAAGTTATATAAAAATACTTGAAGTGCCGAATGATTGTATATATTAAATTTAACTTGCCTCGTAGCTGAATCATTACTTGATATAATTTTTGAAAATAAATTGCTTTTGATGGATTGTATTCTATTATAAAAATCTTGATATGACTCATTAGTTTTGATAGTTAATTGTTCTAGTTCTAATATTAGACATCCTTCCGATTTTTGATCTCCGAAATGCTGGATTAAAAATGCTTTGAGTACTTTCCAATCCACTGAAGCATAGTCATGTTCGCTTATTAGAGTAGCGGCTCGACCAGTTAATTTACTTGTTATCTTTTGCATAATAAATTGATATTCGGCGGGTTCTAACTCTCCTACTATAGAAAATACATATTCACATTTCTTAATGAATAAGTTAATCATTCTTGAGTTACCGTCAAAGTTAGGAATTACGTCAATTAATTCCATAATCATTAACCTGGCATTCCTTCTATTTAAGAAAGGAATAGGCAATGTTGTCGGCGGATAAGTTGCTTCGAACGTAGGTGGGGGAGAGCGATTAGGTAAGCTATCAAGGTAATCTTCCCTTGCCATATTACCCGTTTCGCTGCGTGTAACATAACTAGGAAATGTAGGATACATTTCTGGTTGATCAGGATTTTCCGCTCCTCTTTCTACTCTTTCGGATCTTTCGACTAATGGAGGCATTTCCGGAGGCATTTCCGGATGACGCATTATTACGGACGGATTTTCGAATGATTCCGGTTGTAAATTAGATGATGGGGGAGTGTTAGTCCACTCGGGATCTTGGACGTTTAAATTGCTGGAAATCCTTTCAGCTATCTGATCGGTTACGCGCTCTACCTCACGTCTAGCTGCTGCTCGCACTTGCCCTACAGCTTGTTGAGCTGCCTGACCTAATTCCCTTTGAGCCAAATCAGCTAAATAATTCATTTTTATGACAGAGAGCTTTTTAAATTTAGTAAGAGCCTTTTTAAATGGGTTTAGTGTTTGTAAGCTAAAGTAGCAGTAACAATTTTTCTTGGTCCTTTATAAATGAGTACCGCAATTACTTGGTAATAATTTGGATAAGGGCGAGATTGATTACAACTTTTCAGATTATTTTTAATTTTGATACAAAATATAATAGTTGCATCTACTTCCTGGTATATGATAGTATAAGTACCTTTCATATACACTTAATTTAATTAAATAGCAATTTTGTTCAGGTTTGCCTAACCGCAATTTCTTAAACTTAAAGAGCAATTTTGTTCAGGTTTGCTTAACCGTCAATATACATTCAATAATTTCAATATTTCTTTTTAAAATTTTCAATAGCTTTTAGCTTGGGCTGCGCAGCAAGATAACAATTCGCTTTTGCGATAATAATTCATAAATCTTTTTCTTTAACAACTCGCGAGTATAACATATAAAGTTTCAACAAAAAAATCAACAATGTAACAAGTATAAAAATTAACAAAAATGTACTTAACTACTGTGTTTGTCCCTATAGCACTTTGTGTCTATAAAAAGGGAAATTTGGTAAGGAAGGGAAACGATTTTGTCTTCGTCTATAGAACCTCCCGATTCTACTCCGGTGGTGTTAATCTTGAATTTCTTATATTGGAATGGGTTCGTCCTCCAAATTCTTGAGAGAAATGCAACTGCTCAGATCACGTTGTAAATACTGGTGTTCACACTTACTTGGATGTTTCAGTTACTTATCTGAAACAGCTGCCGAGGAATTCTTGAATTATCCCACCGCTGCCACCAATTAAGTTGCGGGACTGATTGGTAAATTGTCTTCTTCTTGAAATTTGTAGAATGCTGCCACCACTTACGGTTTGCCGTAAGAATATTTAATAAAAGATTTTACTTTGATCACTGGTTTTATTTAGTACACGAATTTAAAATATAGAAATACAAGAGTTATATCTTAGATGGAGATGTGACTTAGCACTGAGCTAGGAGTAGAATGATTATGGAGACGCAGCTCCTCCTTTTTATACAGAGTTCTTATCGATAGTCAGGGTTACATGACAAGTCGATACGAGGAAATATGAGTGATGCAATCGTCCTAGAAAATGGTCGTAAAATGCATTCTTAAAATTATTAACAATAACTGTCGCTACAATGTTGTAAATAATATAGTGGTATGCGATGTTGAAATATTCTCAAGAAATATTAGTAACGGTCGTAAAATACTAATGAGGTGTGACCGTCGCGATAAGCGAAGGTGACATCACTTAACTACCTTTTAGTTAAAATAAAAGCTTGCAATATATATGTACAATAGAGGGAAAGAGACAAAATATGTTTTAACTAAAATAGGTTAGTTTAGTAAACGGTTGTTAATCAGGGTTCCGTACCGTACCCAAAGGGTAAAAATGAGAATTTTAAGTCTGTGAAAATAGAACCCATGGAATCACATGCAGTAACGCACACGACGCGCAAAAAGTCCGGCGCGCGTCGTGTGCGTTTCTGCGTATGATTCCTTAGCTTCTATTTTCACAGACTATCACAGACAAGTGCGTCACGGATAGTCTGTCGTCTGCGTTGGGCCTAATACTAAGACTCCACTGTTCGTCTGTCCGTCGGTCTGTTTGTCTGTCTGTCATAAGGCTGTATCTCATGAACCGTGACACTAAACAGCTGAAATTTTCACAGATAATATATTTTATTATAATGTATTTCTATTGCTGCAATAACAACAAATAAGTACTGAAAACAAAATAAAATAAATATTTAAGGCTCCCACACAACAAACGTAATTTTTTATGGATAATGGTAAGAAACCCTTCGTGCGCGAGTCCGACTCGCACTTGCCCGCTTATTTTTATGAATACGAGGGTAAGTAATTACACACTCGATAAAAAAAGAAGACAAATTCCTTCCGGATTGTTTGAAGGGCCTCCAGTTTTAAAGTGATTCTCCTACCGGAGCAATATCATGTCCCTCAGTATGAATTAAACATTATTTCCTCCGTTCGACCCGAGTCCATCCACCATCATTGTCAAAGTTTAACAAAGAGCTACTGTTTAACTGTTCCCTTCGATTTTCGCCCGTATGTGTATGCCTGTAGGGTTTTCAGTAACTTGTGAAAATTACGCTTTGTTTTTAACCGCGGCCCTATTCTGAACAAAGGCTGGCGGTCAAAGGCGCATCTAGCCCTCGATTCAGGGAGGGGGCAAATTTAACTAAAATATCTAGTAGCACCAAAGAATACATAATAGTACAAGTACAGAAGATTCACTCCGAAAAATCAATTAAAGGAATAGCGACTATCGCTACGACACAATTAAGTTCAATTCAGATCGCACGACGCAAATAACCTACAGTTATATTCACCTAGACGTTCCATCTCTCAGTCTCTTTCTTTCTATCGCGTAACGCTTACCTTTTCTGCCGCACTGATTAGCCACGCTGGCGTGGCCGCCGTACGTTTTTTTTTGTACTTACGTTTTTATTAACTACCGCAGAGTGAGACAGGCCTGGTAGCACGAACTTTGTGTATCTTTGAAGATAAACCTCGAAGATAGTTTATCCCAAAAAAGATATACAACGTGAAAGGGACATACCCGTAATAAATCGACCCACGGGATATACTAGATCACTATAGTATAATGAATTAAAATAACAGTCGAAAACTAAAAAAAATAACATTTCCATACGAAAGAGTGCAGCAGCCAGGGAAATATGTATGGGAATGTCGATTTTTTTATTTGTTTTTGACTGTTATTTTATTATTATCATTGTACTATAGTGTTCTAGTGTAGCCTGTGGTTCGATTTATAACGCCTATGGCCCTTACAGGTTGCCGCGGAAGAATTGTTACAAAGAGCTTTACTCTGCCAAAGGGGCTAGTCGCTACCCCCTACCTTGGATGCGCCCCTTGCGTCCTCAATAGCCGCTTAACCAGCGTTACTGTATTTTTGCGCCTCCAGGGAACCGCTCCTGATTGGATGCACCGCGTTAAACGCGAGTTACTGGTTACGATGCGGTTAATATGAGGTTTAAGTCGAGTACACAACACACCTTTCATTTCATGTCGGCACTTCGGCGGTGTCACGTTCTCCACAGCTCTAAAGCTTCATACATTGTTAGCAAAATTGTCACAAAATCGCAGGAATGACAAAATTTACCCAACACATATAATTATGTTGGTGTTTTTGGTACGTCGCATTTTCTTCCTTATAAAAGTTATATGTATCTCCTAACTTTCTTCCCCATAATAGTTATATTCTGAAGATGAACGAGTAAACGCCAAGACAGCGCCAATATTTAAAAAAAATAAAAACTCCTTTTGCGCTTTTCCTAGTTTTAAGATATTTATTTCCTGTATTTTCCTTTATTTAGTTTTATTATAAATTAGTGATATTTTGGGTTCATGTTCTACTCCGTTGTAAAAATAAATCTGATTATAATTGTATTGTATCGTACCATCCTCTCGAAAGATTGAAACACAAGCTGAGGACTCTTTTGCCTTAGGGGCTTATGGTATAAATTTGACTTTACCACTAAGAATAGCATATTATACCGAACGCTTTGAGAAAAGATAAACGGAAACAGAAATAGTGGAACTCAAAAAAGATATTTACCTATATGGAATGTGTAAATCAAGGTATGACCACTAAAATGTACCAGATAAAAATAAAGGTTATAGAAATAAAATAGCTACTTAGGTTAATGCCACACCAACCTCACTTTAGACTACTTTCGAGTGAGATATAGTAAGGAAGAAGAAGAATCTCCTTCTATGAGGAAATATCAGAGAGGCACATGAAAATAATTGGGGCATATAGCCTTCCCCTTAACGGTGATATAACGCGGGTTCATAATAGCGTGCATGCTAAAACTTAAAAGCTTTTGCGGATAACCCTGGCGTTAATTATTAGGCGTTGGGGCGGTAAAACGTGGCGACAACCTTGACTTTGTGGCTTTTTAGGTGTTTCTAGGTTATAAGTAGGTATATATTAGTATTATCTATGTATTTATTATATACATCATTTTTAACAACTCTTACCAGTAAATGTACCTTTATACGAAAAGATTTTTTCACTTCCCATAACTAACTTATTGTAAAAAAAATGATTAATATTTTTACTTACTTTTCATATTATTTATATATAAGAAGGGAACAAGAAAAATGTTGAAACTGGCAGCGACAGTTTCGTCCATCATTCTCAAAAACTTTTTCCGCTTATGTACAGTCGGCTAACGAGAAACCTGGGCCGGCCCTACCTATATATTGAATTTTCTTTTAAACTTAAAATAATAGTAACACGAAAATGTATATTTATAAAGACTTCATTAAAATCTTTCTGTTTTTCGAAGTCAACTATCGATATCGACAGTCCTATCGATATTGTTACTGTTTTCCGAGGTCCCGATAGTATCGATATTTTATACTATTGCTTGCAACAGTATTACCGGCTGTAAACATAACATGGCAGTTATCAAGCTATGTCAGAAGTTGGTCAGAAAACTAGTCTTCAGAAGAAAGAAGGAGGCCTATTGGAAGTCTCGCAAATCACCAGCGTTGGCCATTGGCGCACTAGTGGCGGATTTACCAGCAGGCTGAGTAGGCTGAAGCCTAGGGCGGCACATTTGAGGGCGCGGCAATATACCCTCCCCTTCCGCGCATCCCCGCTACCCTGAATAGGGCCGGCATAATCAAGCGCTCCCAGGTTTTATTTTAAGTAATCAGGGCGGCGGACTAATACGTACCTATTTCCACTTCTTCGCCACAGAAAAAGTCGCACATGAAGGATCTAAAAAAGGATGGGTAGGGGCGACAAATATAATTAGCCTACTGGCGGCAATCCGCCCCTGACTCGCACTATGAAAACTTCTACTGATGTCCACTAATTGAGGACACCGATCGATCAGCTCGCTACATGAGAAATTGTCTTCATACATTGATGGATTGCCTCCAGGCGCATAATTTATTTACTACACGTCTCTATTTTCACTACACCCTGTTCTTCTATCTTCGTAGGGGTAAATAATTTGGTATTAGTTTATCGTGTCTAAGTGGTCAATAGTCCCTACTATTGACCACTTTTTCAAGCTATCTAAAGAAAATATAACATCACAGAATATACAAGGTCTAACAAAATATACTAAAACTATTTTAAGAGTGAATTACTGTGGAATTACTACTCAATGTGGTTATGTTGTTTTATAACTGAGTTCCGTCGAATATGTCCCGGCTCAATCATCAGAACAGCTCATTGACTTGATAATATTGTATTGTCATTTGACTGACACAATTATACAAAATTTCAACTAAATCGGTTGAGGATCACTGGTTGAAAATTGAGTTGCAAGATCTGAGCTAAACAAACATTTATGCATACACACATATATACATACCAGATACATTGCAAGTTAAATAAAAGCTTGTAAAAACAGACAATAACTATGTTATTATATATGTATATTAATTCTACTAATAATTACCATATCTATATTAATATTCCAAACTAAACTTAAACAAGCCACACTCAAGTTTCAACTTTCAACTAGGGTGTTTATTCAATTGAAATGAACAACAGCAAAGTAGGGCAGAACTCGCAATATGCACCCATATATCGTCTTCTAACAACCATTTGTTTCTTTGACGGTGAAACTTGAAGCTGTATGATATACTGGGGTTGTTCAACCGTGAACAAAGTTTCAGACCAAGTTGCTTGGCCGGGTGACCTGAATAACCTGTGCGACCTCGGACAAAGGGCTTACCTGCGTCGTGACCTAGCAAGGTCTACTTTTCAACCGACTTTCAAATAGAATTTGGAATTGAGCATTAGAAACATTACCAGTTCCTTTAATTTATAAATAAATATTTGTTACCTGTACGCGCGAGAGTAACTTCAACGCTGTAGTGCATCCTTTTTCTGTCACTGACAGTTTCGTTCCATCAGATTTTAAAAGCTATTACGAGTAACTTACTTGTTTTTGGGCAAATTAAAAAAATATTTGGTTTTCGGTTTTATATCGTATTGGATGAAAAAATTGAGATGTGTCCCATTAAGACTATTCAATAGATTATGCAAGTGGGGCAGTACAGTAAAACTATTTCCTCAGTTTATTTTCCAAGTGAACACAGGTAATCTAGCCATAATTCCGAATGCCGGCAACAAGTAGCATCTTTAGACCCTAGTGGAGAAACCGTGGGAGCTCGTAACGGAAGCGCCCACACGCTCTGTCAATGAATACCACATGTATTACAAATGAGTGACATGGATTTGAGGTCATATTTTAATTATGAACCTTAATATGGATTTCATCACCATTTTTTGCAAGAGGAAGCTTAATGTTTGCTAATTGAGACAAGAATAAATTATGCTAAATTGAAACAGAAATATTGAAAGCTTTGAAGCATAGGTATAAGGTATATATGTAAGTAGAAAGTAAATTTATATAAGGTGTTACAATTTCATCCCCATATCGTAAAACCTAGTTTTTCTTTTTCAGAGATAAGTACATGCGGTTAGAAACAGTGGCGGATTTACACATTGGCCGCCAGAAAGCTATTTATATTTTGCCTAAGCTGCGTTCACTGAAATATAATTACAAAAGCGCCCTTTTACCTTCTCGATTGCAATGCAGGAAAAAAGTAGGGGGTGCAATTGGCCTAAAATTTGCCGCCCGAAAAAATGTGCCGCCCTATGCTTTAGCCCACTCAGCCTATTGGTAAATCCGCCACTGGTTACAAATGTTAATGTTCAACACTCAGCTAACTACTCAAATCGCTTTTGCATCTGTGATCTATTTCCTGACTACTAACCCCGAAGGCTATAAATTATAATTACAATCAATTAAACCTACAGTTACTACCAAAGCTTTGGCCTGTCTACCTATGACACGTTTAATGGCACTTGTACTGTTTTCAACTGTCTTACCCGTATTCTATAAAACGTTAAAATCTAGTACTTGGGTGACCGAGCTTTGCTCGGTCGGTTTCATCTCAAACATTAACTACATTTTTTTAAACTTGTATAAAAACAGTACAAAATAAAAAATTATATATAAACTTGAACATAAAAAAACAAAAGTAAGTCACCGAGTGGGATTCGAACCCGTAACACTCTTTCTAGCGCTCAGCATCCTTAACCGCTAAGCTAAGCGGATATTCTGCGTGGAAAGAAAAACGAATGAAAACTCGAAAACACGCGTTTTCCCAAACATAAGACTAATCTAGATCGATTGTTTATCCCCCAAAAACGATATACCAATTTTCAGCGAAATCGTTAGAGCCGTTTTCGAGATCACAGAAATTTATAAATATACAAGAATTGCTCGTTTAAAGGTATAAGATTAACTATATCGCGAGCAGGTGTGGTGTACGGGCATTATAAGTCACATTCGCCCTGATGAAGACCTCCGGATGAGGTCGAAACATGTCGGCCAGTAGCTGACTTTACACGAATAACCCGTTAACTCATTCTAATAATTAACCACTTGTTTGAAGGAACTAGAAGTGTCAAAAGTTTATCATAAGTACATTTATCTTTGGCCTTTCTGACACTAGGTTTAGTGCTGCGTGGGATTCCGAGGTGAGTCGCCCACAGTTTCCAAAACGAGTTGTTGACGGGAATACAAGTAGCACATGTTTTAAATCTAGCATAGGTATGTCTTTAATGCACCATCACATCTTAAGAGTCCCCCGAACCTAGACCAAAGTACAACTTTCCATACAAACGTAGTCTACGTTTTATTTCAAAACGACATGTCCGATTTCGACAAAATTTTGTAATTTCAAAGATATTGCAATTATCTAGGTTTATAACTGGTTTCCAACGGTAAAAATATGAACTTGAAATAGAATATAGTGTTATTTATCATTTTTGACCATCAGTATGGGAAACTTCTAAATCGTTATATTTTCTTTCCAGTTAATAATTTTACTGTTGGAAACCAGTTATAAACCTAGATAATTGCAATTTCTTTACAATTACCAATTTTTAGCGGAATCTGACATGTGGTTTCAAAATTAAACGTAGACTACGTTTGTATGGAGAAGTCTAGGTTCGGGGGACTCTTAATCCCTTGTGGGGTAGACAAAGCTTAGGGTCAAAGGCCACACTTAGCGCGATTTCGGGCGTACTTATACACTCACACGTCTTCATCCCTATATTTATTTATTTATTTAAAACTTTAACATTAATAAATGGTACAAAAGGCGGACTTTATGCTATTAATTATTTTGGTTTTACTTTTTATACAGAGTCCAAAGCTGTAAGACCCAAAAGTCACTTTTATTGAGCTTGCAGGCGTGAGTGGAACAATGATCGAAATAGTAATGGATTGCTAGTTCTATTGGCATGGTTCAAATTATCGCCCATTACTCTGATGGCTTCCAGGCGAATTAGAACATTATAAGTTCCATTTTTGAAACGCGGAGTCATCTTTATTATATTAGGGTTATGATCTTTGCCCAAACGAATGGTTTTTCTATACAAAACCGTATGTTAAATGACTCCTCCTGTTTGGAGAATAGCACCGTAGACTTTGCTTTAGTGAGCAATTTTGCAATTTCTGTAAGCAATTTTGGAATAACAAAGCAAATGTGTTGGAGTATACCAAAACTGAGCATAGGTAGATTTAAATTAAGCCAAAACAAAGGTCCGACAATAAAATTCAAATGCGTTTTACCCCATACTAATTTCATGTGGAATTACAACGACCGTAAATCATGGACGCACGTTATCTCGCTACGCTATAAACAAAGCAAAAATTGCGGATGTGATGGATTTTTTATTATTTGCCCAATCTGCTGGGTGTTATTCCGTAAATATCGCATAGAAAAAAAAAATGTTATTCTGTTCCACGCCCACCCTCGTGTTTCGATAATTCGAATTTCAAATATCCCTCTAAAATTCAAAATATGAATTCCTGAAATAATGATTGCCAACCGAATAAAAAATATAAAACTATTTTGTATTGTATGTAAGTGACAAATGCAGTAGTGATGAGACAATAAATCACGATACTTTTGTTTTTATGAAAGCCTATTATTAACTTTACTCTCGTCGTATAGCCGCTGAGCCGCAGACAGTAGATTGTATCGATAATAAAAATATTTCACCAGAGATGAGACAATGCTGTCACAAGGTCGTCTAACAATAAAAATTCAAATAAAACCCGTATGGGCTGATCCTTATCGCATAGCGATATGATCCGCTTATTTTAGGCTGAAAGCGAGATATGCATTATGAAACCTTAATTAAAATATGATACCTATCATATAAGCTCACGTATTTTGTATGTCGAGCATCAGGCACTTAATTGAGCTTTCGCCGCTGTAAGTTAATTATAAAATAACGGTCGGTAGGATCGCAGGCAGTGGATTTTGCCTGAAATCTGAATCTGAAATCAACATACGAAACGGTTTGACTTAGAAACTTAAAAGTACCAAATAAATAAGGAGAAATATTTTTTAATGTTTTTGGTATTTTGTTGCGTATGGGTTTTAAATAGATAATCACTCTGACATTCCCTGACGATAAATATAAGAGGACAATGCTCACATGTTGAGATGTAAGCACAATAGGTAGGTAAGTACTTACTCTGTATGACTGAGCTATGCTGAGTTGAGAACAACTGGCTAGGGTAACCGTTTTCTTCCAAATAAGTGGCTAGACTGGCTAGGCAATATACCTAGCTACTATGTTGTGCAATGATAGTATGTGTACTTTAACCTACGTAGATGTAGTGACGGAAGTAGGTACTTTGTTTATTGATTGAGTACTCACTGAGTGTAGTGTACTGAAGATATACATATTACTGAGTGGTTGAGGTGCATGGAAGGAGCCTCCCCGAGCAGCGTTAAAGAGATCGAACCTTGATCCGAAACGCCCGGCGCACCCTGGGCAGCTAGTTCTCGGTAACGCAGAGACTAGCTGGCAAATCCTTCCACCACGATGACTGAACAAACTAAACAAACTCAACCAAGACCTCGAAGTCATCCACCACTAACACTAGGCCAACTAACTACTCCTGCACTTAGCATAATATCGGTAAACATTGAGGGTTTTTCAGACACTAAGGCAGAAATCTTATCACAGCTTTGCCACTCACAGCCTTGCGACATCCTTTGCGTCCAGGAAACACATCGCGACCTTAATTTGCCGCGTCCAATGGTCCCTGGTATGACTCTAATTTGTGAAATACCTCATCCAAAATATGGAAGTGCCGTGTTCGCTAAACCAAACATCGCTATCACTTCTGTTTCTGCAAATTCCTTACATTCCATAGAAATCATCACAATAGATACCGGAAAATGTACAATCACCTCCGTTTACAAACCGCCAGGCCAACCTTTCCATTTTCCCCCCACAACAAATTTTAATGACCGTCCTTTTAGAATAATTGTAGGTGATTTTAATAGCCACAGCACAACGTGGGGCTACAGCAAAAGCAACCCCGACGGAGAAGCGGTAGAACGTTGGGCTGAAGCTGATAACCTACACTTAATTCATAACAGTAAACTACCGCATTCATTTCACAGCTGCAGATGGAAAAGAGGCTACAATCCGGATTTGATCTTCGTGTCAGATAACTTAAAATCATTAAGCACAAAAACAGTCCACTCTGCAATACCTAACACACAACACAGACCAATCGCTTGCCACCTACACAGTGTTGTAAGACCCAACTGCGTACCATTTAGACGCCGCTTTAACTTTAGGAAGGCAGATTGGAAACGATATGCAAAGTCACTAGATGATAAAATTAAAGAACTGGAACTTGAACCTGTTGCCGAAAATTACGAAAAATTTGTCGAGCTTATGAAATCCACCTCGCGTCAATGCATACCTAGAGGGTGCCGTACCCAATACATCCCAGGTCTAAGGGAAGATTCTGTTGAATTATTAAAACAGTATCAAGAACTCTATGAGGCCGACCCCTTTGATAGCACCACAATAGAAACTGGGGAGTTACTAACTTCCCTGATCAAAAAATCTCGATCGGAGCAATGGATGGAGACTGTCACGGGGATCGATATGATTCACAACAGTAAAAAGGCATGGCTAACGCTCAGGAAACTCACAGGTGAGCCCCCTCCACCATCTAACCCGGGTGTTGTCACTGCTAACCAAGTGGCACACCAACTTCTCGTGAATGGCAAAGCCCCCAGTAAGGTGTCAAAATCGCCTAAGATGGGTTCATGGGCTGGCGAGGTAAATCAAATCTGCCATCCATTTCAGTTGACTGACGTTACTGAGTGCTTAAAAGTACTCAAAAACGGTAAGGCCCCTGGAGTAGACGATATAACAACTGAACAGATAAAAAATCTAGGCCCAGCGTCAATATCTTGGCTATGTTCTTTTTTTAACCACTGCTACTCGAACACATGTATACCAAAACTCTGGAGACAAGCTAAGGTAATAGCTCTTTTAAAACCTGGCAAACCTTCAGAGGATCCTAAAAGCTACCGACCAATATCCCTCCTCTGTCACACCTTTAAGATTTTTGAACGCCTCCTTCTTAACCAGCTGACACCTTTTGTTGACAATAAGCTTATCCCACAACAAGCTGGTTTCCGGCCAGGCAAGTCTTGTACAGGGCAGGTTCTTAACCTCACGGAGTATATTGAGGACGGATATGAAGCAAACAAAATTACGGGAGTGGTGTTTGTGGACTTGTCTGCGGCATATGACACGGTTAACACTAGGATACTCTTATCCAAAGTGCTTTCCCTGACTGGCGATCAAAATTTAGTTAACATGCTTCGTGAGCTGCTGCAAAACCGTCGCTTTCAGGTCCACCTCCATGGTACGAAAAGTAGATGGCGTGTCCAGAAAAACGGATTGCCACAGGGGAGCGTCTTGGCTCCTACACTATTTAACATTTACACCAACGACCAGCCCTGCCCACCTGGAACTAAAAGCTTCTTATATGCGGATGACCTGGCCCTGGCAACACAGGCCTCTAAGTTTGAAGTTGTAGAAGAGATTCTCTCCTCTGCCCTGGAACACCTAGGGACCTATTACAAGAAAAATGCTCTGAGACCAAACCCATCCAAAACCCAATCATGTGCGTTCCACCTCAATAATAAACTGGCTTGGGAACCGCTCAACATAACATGGCAAGGTGTTAGCATTGAGTATTCTGGAAGCCCGAAGTACCTCGGTGTTACTCTCGATCGCACTCTAAGTTATAAAAAACACTGTCACAACATGAAGTCCAAAGTCACTGCTAGAAATAACATCCTACGACGCCTAACCACAACATCATGGGGAGCAGCTCCAAACGTCATGCGCACTAGCGGTTTGTCCTTGTGTTTCTCAGCCGGGGAATACGCAAGCCCTGTTTGGAACCGGTCGGCGCACGCAAATCAGGTTGACATCGCTCTGAACGAGACCTGTAGAGCTATAACTGGTTGTTTAAAACCAACTCCAATTGAAATGCTGTACCCTCTGGCAGGCATAGCTCCACCCCACGTACGCAGAGAAGCAGCGTGCTCGATCGAAAAATCAAAACAAGAGACGGACAAACGGCACCTTCTATATAACTGTCCACCAAAACCTGCCTCTAGACTTATAAGCCGAAATAGCTTTATGCTCAATACCAAGGCAATTAGCCCTTTAACTTCGGATTCTTTCAAGTTAAGTCTTTGGGAAAATAGTCGTGCTCCACCTCCGGGGTTCATTGCTCCTGCAGAGTCACTGCCCTCAGGCCACGACCAGCCATGGTCTGTCTGGAAGTCACTCAACAGACTGAGGACCCAAGTGGGACGATGCAGGAGTAATATACAAAAATGGGGTTTTACCAACAGAGCAAACTACAACCCACAATGTCAGTGCGGCCAACCGAGGCAGACAATGCCGCACCTTCTCCGTTGTCCCTCATGTCCGGCTTCATGTTCAATGGCCGACTTGATGCAGTGCACAGACAATGCTGTTGCTGTGGCCTCCTACTGGTCGGGAATAATTTGATTTGGAATATTCAGTCACCGACACGACGAAGAAGAAGAAGAAGAAGAAGTGGTTGAGGTTACCTAATTGTGTGACACAGTTTTGATACAGACGAGTGTTCTATAGATAATAGGTAACTTAATATGGCAACTGTGTAGGCGAAGGAAATACCAAAAAGATCACCAAACGCCAATTCCTTAATGAATTCATGAATCAGCTGTTCACCATATTCAACTCCAAGCTTCAGTCGGCTTAAACCTGCTACTCGAGCCTACACATTCAATAACCATTTCTGAGTCTGTACCTTAAAATCTTTCGCGCATCAGTTCACACGCCTCATTGTATGCTAAGTTTATTCAAATCCTACATCGTTCCGGCATTCGTTTGCAGTTGTGCGATTACAAATTTAAATCCGTTTTCTTGAACGAAAATCCACTCAAATTTTAACCTTAGGATCTTGTATTTTAGAGTTGTGGATTAAATATTTGGATGTAAATTTTAATTTTGTTTATACTGGGCGCACAATTTCGAAATGTCGTCTCGTACGCTCTATTATTTTCACCCACGCGCCGTTCAAATGGTCGCATATGCAACAAAACCGGTTTAATTATATTGAAAAATATTTTGTCGGAAAGCTGGATGCTCGTTGCATTCTCAATCGATGTAAAAGCTTTTTCTGAATCGGATTAAAAATATTAATTAGCCGGATTATTGCTTGATGCACGTCCGAGGATTTATTGATATAATTCCGTAATCCATTCAATCATATCTGAGTACTTCATTCAAATACAAATATGATTTGGTATGAATTAATCTTTTATGGTAGGTAATATACAATTACATAAGTGTTAATCCACACTTTAATGTAAAATATATTGAAGTTGATTTGGTGACTATACGTGTATGTCTGTACAGTAATATATATGTGTCTTCGTCTGTACAAAGTCAGAAAACACTCAAACTATTTTGAAGACATATTATTTAAATTCTAGGAGCACATGTCTATCTACGCATTAGAAATATTTTCTTCTTATTTTCTTTCTTAGATATATAAGATAGAAAATGAATATTTTAACTATGCAAGAGTAAGGCATCATTTGTATTTGAAGATTAAATCAAATCTTTTTTTGCTAATAAGAGAACTACAAAACTCTTTTGTATGAAACATGAGGTTTTACTATTAATACTCGTACAATCCGTCTCTTATCAAAGCTTTCGGGCACAGCAAATATTTCGTATAAGGTAGGTATTATATACCTGCTACATTGAAAGTTTTAATTATAATTATATTAGGTACTAATTGGGATCTTTTATTACAATATTTTTTACTTTCTTCTTTTATTTTTTTTAAAGTTTTTTTTAAATAGTACATTTAAAAAATGTCTTAATAAGTTTCCTTTGGCGTTTCATCTTAGCTGTGGTTATTCCGAAATTGTAGTCATCATCATTTCAAAAAGTCTATTAAAATCTGTTACTGTGACAAAGAATCTACAAAGGCCTAGTTTCTGAAAAAAATCTTTTCATCTTTTTTTAGAAACTGGACATTAGCAGACACTTAATTAACTTTCTTGAATTATTGTTTATAATTTTATCCAAGTATGTCTATAAGGATATTTAACTTTATGCGTAACTACTTGTGGTTTATTTTATGGAAAACCTTCTTATGCAGTACTTGCCTGCACGGTGTTGTAAAGACATCCTCCTACATTGTAAAGCAACTCAAAAGTCAATGGTTTACCGCGTTCCATTCATAGTGTCACTAACCGTTACTGTATACAATTCGCTGAGTAAATATATGACTACAGCTTGTTTCATTAATGAAATGTTTGCATACATTACGGCCGCTCAATGGCATTCGATTGCGGCACAAAATAAACGAGCAGCCAGCGAGTAAATAGTTAAAGTCATTACGTTCTCACTCACCTTTCCGCTCTAATGTCCACTCATTGTCAACAAATCGACGCCCATTCGACCATAGTTGGCACAGTCACAACACTATTCATGACGTCACTTCCTTTAACACTCCATTCATAAACTAAAATCGGCCATCGATATCGATATGTCTATGGAAACACTGGCCGGCGCTAAAATTATTTTTTTAAATTCGGAACACCACTAGTCAGCACTTTCGGAACATTACGAACTTTTTTGTTTATTTTTTACTTTTTTTATTATGTTTTATATATCGAAGCGCGTGTGTATCAGGCGGTGCGCGCGCACGTTTGAGCACGCGCCGAAGCCTCCGAGTAGGTAATCGCCCCCGCGATTTTTGGCGCGTGGGCGCAGAAGACCGGCTGTTCAGGCACCCAAAATGATTTGCGTAATGTGGTTAATAAAACGGATCTCAACTCTGCTCTTTCGGCCTACTCGATTCCTAAACGACCGGCTGCAGCAGGGGACCGCATGAAAATGGCAAGCTTTCTTTATAAGCTTATGTTAGAATTTTAAATGAGTATCGAATAATGCATTCGACATAAAAAGCTATCGGCTAACAATATTATGTGGTGGTGCGCTGGGCCGCGTCTTGTCGCACAGAGCCTTGTAAGGAGAAACGGGTTCGTCTGCAGTCCCACACGTTTGGACTTTTTGCTGTTCACTGCAGGAAAGAGCTAGGGACGTCCTGCCCATTGTAAACTGCTACTCCTCGTCCCTTATTCTTATTTAAAAGATTACGAGGATTGTAAGTAACAAAGGGCGCATCAGGTGTCAAGTGATACTGGTTTTTGTGGGAAGGCAAAGATCATTGTACATGTACAGCCAACCACGTCTCATGGCGCTGGCTGCCACTGCCATACGTCCGTAATGGAATCGTCGGGGTCCTAATTAAGGCTCGTCCGACGCCTTACTAACTTCGCATTAGCTTAAGGCTCCTCATTTTTAGGCGGCTTTAGCAGTTAATTAGCACGACGAGATTAGTCGAAGCTTATACTAAGTTAACAAGGCAATTAACTTGATTTAGCTGTGTGCTCTGAACCTAGCTCCACGGAGCTGCTATGTAATTTCAACACGTTTCTGTTAGTTACCCTTGCCACTCTAAATATTATGTAGGTACACCTAGCAGTTTTAATTTAACGTGGAAGGGACATACTCGTAAAATAAATCGAACCACGGGCTCCAGACCACTATAGTATTAGTATAAATATAGTATACAACGTCCTTTTTTATTAAGTACAAATATTTTAAGGGGTGATTCAGTCTATCATTTCGAACAACTTTTCCCAATAAATGTATATCGAGATACGAAAAAAATATTTTAATTTTTCATAGTAATGATATCACGTGACTACTTCGATTTCTATGAAAACCTAAAAAAATGTTTCATATTTCGATATACATTTAGTGGGAAAAGTTGTTCAAAATGATGGTCTGAATCACCACTTAAAATATTTGTACTTAATAAAAAAGGACATTGTATACCTCTATAGGTATTTTATACTACTATAATATTAATATAGTAGTATAAAATAACAGTTAAAGAACAAAAAATATTTTGGCATTTCCATACAAAAGTATGCAGCAGCCTGGGCAATTTGTATGGGAATGTCGAAATTTTTATTGGTTGTCTGACTATTATTTTAATTATATTATGCTATAGTGATCTAGTATAGCTCTTCAACTTTGTATAAAAGATAAGATTTGTACTGCAATATTTATTTAAAAAATCTGCCCTCTTAAATTTGTGCTAAATATGGGCTATGCGATGACATCTACCAATTTAAGGAGTGCAGACTTGAATTTGACAAAAAATAGGCGCTCTTAAATTAGTAGCATTTACAACTGATTTTTAAAGGCAGTTACTAATGCTAACTGCCTTTAAAAATCAGTTGTAAATGCATTAATAAAATATATACTTATTTACCTTTGTCTTTTTATTCGGCTTCTTTTTTTCAGCTTACATTTTTTTTTATTCATAATCATAATTGGCCTACGCCTTCATTACAAAAAGAAATGCGAACTGGAAAAGTCTCCTGAAATACTCGTAGCATAAGGTTACACAGTAGACCAAATAATAGCACAGATTATTAAATACTTGATTGATAATAGCTATAATCTTTAGAACTGATCATCTGATAGTCCCCTTGTATCTTACGCATGTCGCAATGTCGATAAACCGCAACTTTGTTAACGTATAAGCTAGCAACCCGTCCTAAAAAGTCAGGATAGGTAGTATCTACCGCTTTTTTGGTAAAATATTTACATTTATAGAGTTCCATACAAAAATGAAAAAACGGAACCCTTATGATCACTCGTAAGTCTGCCTGTCCGTCCGTCTGTCACAGCCAATTTGCTCCGAATCGACTTGACCAAATCAAGTGAAATTTAGTAGGATGGTGTAATACTATGACCCAAATACAGACGTGCAAAGTACATAATCTATATTTATCTATCTATACATATAATAAAACAGTAAAAAAAGTGTGTCTGTACATTAAATATATTTCCAAAAAAAATATTGGGGGCGATGGAGACGTAGTAATAGAGTAAGAATTTTAAAAAAAATGTCTGTCTGTTTGTCTGTTTGTCTGTTTGTCTGTATGTCTGTTTGTCTGTTTGTACACGCTAATCTCCGGAAATACTGGACGGATTCGAATGAAACTTTTTTTGTTATATAGCTATTAAGCCTGGGCAACATATAGGGTATAAATGATTTTGGAAAATGGAACGCCTGATGCAGAACCATAATGGTCCAGCTAAACTATAAGAGATATAAAAATGCCGCCTTAGTAAAAGTTGTTCAGCCTGATGAGTATTTTCCAGACATAAAGTCCACGCGAACGAAGTCGCGGGCTTCGGCTAGTTAAATATATTTTTAAAATAAGGGTCATATTCGGGGGACTAATAACGAAATAGTCAAAAAAAATCCTATCCTACTGTGTCATAGGTATATCTAATAAAAGGGCTCGTTCTGAGGATCTCAAATATATTTTTGTAATTATTATAAAATAAATAGTTTTGATTTATTCATGAAAGAAGACGAAAATTCAAAAAGGTCACCTCCCACTGATCTCCAAAACTACTGAATACTAAAGAAAATATATAATTTTCAATGTAGGAAAATCTATAAGAATTATATCAATTGAAAATAAAGTGGAAAACTTAATATTATACGTTCACTTATGGAAAATAGTTCACTAAAATACCACTAGACAGATATAGTACTTAGTTAACTTTGGCATTGTACGGAACCCTCTCCAAGCGAGTTCAACTCGCACTTAGCCGGTTTTTTATTGGTAAACTATCCATCTTTCTGCATTTTGCAGTTACAGCTTTTTAATCTGTGTTGTTCTCTTTTTGGTGCAGTCGTCTGAATAATTAAGACAAGTGTAAGAACTCAGTAAATAAATAATACTTACCTATATGTATAGATTAAACAGTTCATAATAACAATAAATACTTAGATGACCCGGAAATAAAACGGGCTAAGTATATTTACAAGATAACAGACACAAGTCAACATGCCCAGTTAGATTGATAAGCAACTCTTTGCTTTTCACAAATTAGATGAGTAAACATTACTTTATTATATCATGGAGAGCTGCAGAGGTTGCTAATCACGAATCTGGACCGTAACCTCTTTATATATTAGAGATATATATATATACCTATATCGCAGCCATCCAACTGGGCGTCTAGCCTGGACATTCAAAGCAGGCATCCAATTGAATGGCTGAACGACATCTAGGCAAGTCATTGAACGCAACGTTTAACCAGATGGCTAAACGTAAGTAGTAAGTGGTGTAGTCATAGTTAAATGGATTGGATATTGATGAATTTCTAATATGTGGTTAGGGTCTTCAATTTAAGTTCATATTAATGACGACTACCTTTAACTCATACCTACCACTTAGTAACTAGTAATAGAGAAATATTAGAAAAATGAATTTTGATGAGATTTAGGAATGAAAAATAACATTCTCAGTCACAACAGCTGTTTAAGTTGTTGACGTCATATTCGTTTTGGTGCGGTACCACCCCTCATTGGAAAAAAACTAAACTAAATTTGAATCTCTTGGTCAGTCATATTTAAAGGGCTGACTTTCAATACGCCAAGTGGTTAAACGTTAAGTGATTCTAGTTCATAACTATCGGCCTAGACATCTAATTGGATGCCTGGTTTTAATGTCCGGACTAGGCATTCAGTTGGATAGCTAATTTTATCAGATGGCTGCGACAAATATATCGAAACGATACATCTGTCCAATAGTGTCGTTACCTGCGAGGCAAGCATGGTGTTTTATCTGAGAAGTCTTTTCATATCTTCCCTCTGTAAAAATGTACATGATAACATAAAATTCATGAATGGACACGTAGTAAAATGAGTCGTCACACGCAGGCAGTTTATAAACAGAGTTTCTAATGTCTGCTAAGAAAATATAATAGTTTTAAATTTAAACACGCGTTTTGTAAGACAATGACGTTAGATAAAAGACTTATATAATTACGTAATAATTTATAGAAAAAATATTGCAATTCAAAAGTATTAAACATTATAAAAATGAAATGTTATTACAATAAATGTGCAACGGAACGTTTCAACTCATGTCGTACAGTACAGCCAACATAAAGAAAAACACCGCTGCCCAGGGAGTATATTTTTCAAACGCGGAGTCACTAAACGAACGAATTTTGTATGGAAAAACCACTCATTTAGGTGATTCCGCGTTTCAAAAATGGCACTTCAGTAGACGGCGGCCGGCGGCGGATTCACCGCCAAAGTAGTTGTTGTATTCATCAAAAGATGGCGCTACAGTTACGTAATTAAATATTTTGTTATGTTTGTAAAACTTCAATAATACCTTGTTTAAAGATGTCTGCCTACATTTAAATGTGTAATTATACATTTATTGTTAGTTTAATGGAATAACTGTTTTAAATACGATTGAAAATATTTTATTTGAGTCTTAAGTGGGTCTAGCAAATCGGCGACAAATTTACACGATTTCACGTTGCCAACCGTCGAAATGTCTACATTGACCTGTCAAAACCATGCTCGCACGTGAGTTAGGCATGAGATAAAATACGTTTTATGAATGAAAGTTAATTTGTCGCTCAATTTTGTCTATGTTGGTTGCGGTAAATTACGCGTAATGCGACAAATTACAAGGTAAAAAATTTGTCGCCCTGACCATACTAGCCACGCCGCGTCGTATTTCTATAACGATAACGCTTCGATATGATTTGCTCGTTATTCCAGTAAGGCGCGGCCAGGCGTTAAAGAATAGTGCTGTACAGGCAATAAAGAAATATCGACATATCCTCTTCCCTATTAATTTTGAGAATACGTACGTGATTTTTTTAAAATCGATTTTTCATTTGGTTTAATTTTATTTTAATTTATATTTCAGCAAGGGGACTTGCCAATGGAAAACAGGCGTAATAAATATTTACGAATTAATATTCTTTATTTATAAAAAATAACAATAACACGATAATCACAATGCTCGAGATTTCGAGCATTGTGATTGGTCAATTTCTCTCCTGTCCGCTCTGCTCCGATTCAGTGGAAAGAGCTCAGGCTTCAGCCTAACAAATAATAAGAGCTAACACCTAAACATTTCGGGGTCAAGTAGGTACTGCCGCCTATTTGAAAGGAAACGGAGATATAATTTGAAATTTTGTTTTGGTAATAACGAACTACAGTTTATAATTCAAAGTGAAAACGTGAAGCTTTTCGCATTTCGCATATTTTTCGCATTTTAGCCAAAAGTGGCCCCTTTCGCAAATGTCCGTAAAAAAACTTAATTCATAAATTACCTTTAACTACGTTCTATCATTTCTCACGTATATTTCACATACAAAAGAATGAAACAAAAGCCTTTCACTGTGGGAATAATACGAAATCCACCCCAAACGTGATGAATCAATTCATCGCTGTGAAACAATGGGTACCTATTAAACCTCGTGCTGTTTGACGGGCGGCTTGTGACTCACAAGTCACAATCGCGTTTATTGACAAAGCTCCGACATCTGCGTCCCGTCGGATCAGGCCAATTAAGTACCTCGACGCAATATTACGTCAATACCTCTGCCAATGAAGTTTGAACTTTATCGCAACTCGATAAGAAACAGTTGGAATGCAAGAATAATTGCAGTTATACTTTTCTCCTTTTCATCCCAATTTACAATACGTTCCATAAATTTGTTTCGTTTACTTTTCGATAATCTTGTGTATAATAAAAATCATATCATTGAGATGATACGTCACGTGTTATAAATACTTAGTCACTATAAAGTCATACTTAAATGGTCAATAATTGGCAAATATTTCACAGTTTCAATAAGACACGTAATTGTTTTTTTTAAATAGTTTTTAATTATTTTTTTTTGCAGTTTCTATATAAAGGTAGAAGTCAAATATGTAAAGCTAATAGATACACAATAATTTATTTAAATTTTGCGAAGTTTTATGTTTAATATTGCTATAAGTAATGTATGTGTTACAATATCTCAAGAGCGTAATTTTTTTTTTATTACAGCTTACAAGTTACAGCACACAAGTTAATGCTTAAAAATCCTGACATTTCAGTATTAACCCCCAATAACTTTTAAACGGTTAAACCGATTTTCATCAAATACAGGAGAACCATCGCAAAAACTTGCTTTCACGTAAAAAAACGCATCGTAATCGGTCCATCCGTTCGAGCACAACATACTGACAAAAAATCAAACTCTCTTTGGTCCATTCTATCAAATCACATAGGTATGAACATGAAGTTAGAGGGTGAAGGTACCTATGAATGAATGAATGAAAAACTCTACTGCACCAATACACAATAAGAAAAAGAAGTAGTTTTACAAAAAAAAACATTACGTACAATGAGCGGTCTTATCGCTTAGAGCGATCTCTTCCAGACAACCAGTGGATGGAGAGGAAATGTAGGTATTATCAGCCGAGAACAAAGATTTACTTAGATACTTTATCGATGGAGGTAATCAAAGTTTCTATGATCTTATCTTTGAGGCTACTGCTAGTACTGCGGCCTCATTTTAATTTTATAAATGTTTTATCAAGAGACATTTTTTTACATTTACCAACACTTATAGGTAGATAAATGTTAAAACTATTCATACCCTTGGATGCAAGCCACTCTAGATCGGTAATTTTGGAATTATGATAATGATGATTTTCATATCCTCCTTTCTTATCTCTCTAATTCCTCTTAGTTATTTAAGCAGTACCTATAAGATTTCTATTAGAAGGTACCTAATGGTAAGTATTAAATGAAGTATGTAAGTATGTAAAGGGTGGCCAAGTAACAGGTATACACTTTAGTTTTGTAATTTTATTCTATGAAATATAAAATATATCAAGTATTCCTTGTTAAATATAATATTTAGGGCCGGCAGTTAAACATGGAAAATAATGTCAGACAAAAGTCCACCTCTAGCAGCATCACAGATGTGAACCCTTTTCATCGCATTTTTCATCACATTTTCACACATTTTCTGCGTTATCTCAGTGACTGTGTTTCGAGTATTTTGTTTTAATTGCTGAAGGTTCATTGGCCTGTTATGCATAGACAGGCATAGACACGTCCCTTTAGATAGCTCCACAGAAAAAAGTCAGGAGCTGTTAAATCAGGCGATCTTGGGGGCCAATCAATGTCACCGTTTCTCAAAATTAATGGACCGGAAAACATACTTTTTAATGTTTCGTAAAACGTTTTAATAATTAAAACACCTTGTTCCGTCGTAAAACGCTCCATAATAAATTTGCCGTATCTACTCAAAGTAATATTCATGCAACTACCTACTGTCATATTTACCGCCAAAACAAAATGGCGGCAAAAAAAAGTTGTATACCTCAAAGTTGGCCACCCTGTACTAAAATCACGACTTAGAAACATTAAAAGACCATATATTGTGTACTACAATGCTGGTATTATCCCGTGACGGGATTTTGTCCCTTCATAAGCTGATTTTTCTCGATATTTAGGTACATCTCTGGAGTATGACGCCTGGATGAGCGAATTTTTCATGCCGGACTGGGTTTGAAAATCATGAAACGAGATTTAGGAGATGCGTAACCTCCTGCTATAATCTTGTAAACTGTCATTGGCTACACTTTCCAGTATTCTACAGGGTTTTATTTATTTATTTATAACGGAACAACAAACAGTTACAAAATACAGTGTAATGTTACCGATCTTACAGGCTAAATAGATTTCTTTTTAAGTACGAGTAAGTAATTTTGTAACCAACTACCTTATTCACAGATTGTACATTAACATATTATTTAAAAAAAACTGCAACTAGAGAGCTAAGAATATTAAAAATATATAATTAAGAAAGTGTTCCTAATAAGATTTAAAAAAATTCAATGTTAATTACAAATTACAGAAATAGTGATACAAAATAGATTACGAGTGGAAGAAATAATGTGTAAGATAAGTTATATAAAAATATATGATACTGAAAATAATACTAATAATATCACAGAGTACTATATACTAGATAATCCTACGAAGAGTGCATGTTATGCTCAGAAAGTGACAGGTGGAGCATCTTTTTATATTTATGTATTGAGCAAGAAAACAAATCAATACTCTCAAACAATTTGTTGTAAGACTCAACCTTACGATACATGGGAGAACGATGGCCTGAGTTGTTGTGACAAGGGGTTACTTTTAATACATACACCAGCAACATTCTTGGGCAAGTTCTGTCCGTGATACTAAACTACTACCTGCTTTCCATAAACACAATTATAGATAAGTGAAAAAAAATTGGCTTCTCATACAAATCAGCGCTCAGCCAAATGGAATTTGTATGGGAGGACATTTTTATCGATTTTCGATATATTTTTTTTACAAAAAATTGTTTTGTATAACAAAACTTGCTCCAGAAAATGTTGCTGGTGTATTAAAAGTAAAATGGAATTTGTATAGGAGGACAATTATTTTTTTGTCGATTTTCAATTATTTTTTTTAGAAAAAGTAGTTTTGTATAAACTAAACTTGATCCAGAAAATGTTGCTGGTAACACTGTATTGAAGAGGATCTTTCATCAAGCAAGAGATTGTAAAGCATTGCCACATGGTGTTTGGTGTATATCATAGCAGGCAGTTAGTCCTCCTAGTTAGTTTGAGGATTCGGTGGCCCGGGGTGGGAGTGCGCATTGCTAGCGCTTTCGCAAGTAAAGCGACACCGAGCGTGGTCCGCACTTGGATGGGTGACCACAAGTGACAAATACCTTCTCGAGCTCCTCCGTGCTTCGGAAGGCACGTATAAGCCGTTGGTCTCGGCTGTCATCATTGTACGACAGTCGTCAAACTATGTCAGAAGGCAGCCTGAAAAATCTGATAGCAGTGTTGGCCACTTACACACACGAAAAACAAACAGTGCTCAAATTGGCTCAAATGTACCATATCATACCAACTCGGAACGTAACCCGAACCCGCAGCTATTTCCGCTGACTTCCCGTCGGCGGCCGAACACTACACACATGCCATGCATTTATAATTTCTAGAAGTGCCCACTAATAGACTTCTATCCATGCAGATTTGGGAGAAATATGCATAATATAGCGACCACTAAGGGGCTAATGAAACCCATTGGCTCTGTTTCGATACATCACCGTCTACCCGCCAGGAGCCAGGAGTGGCGACGAGATACATACAGATACATTTTCACGTCTATATCCCTGACGGGGCAGACAGAGCCCGGGCCGTAAGACCCAAAGGCCACGCTTAACGTGATGGTGGGCGTTAAGATGGAAAAGGAATCAAAATAGTGATGGGTTGCTAGCCGCATCGCCTATTATCATGATTCAAATCTCGCCCATTCCCTCGATCGGCTTATACGATCTGCCCGGGAAGAGAAGCAGCTGGTACATTCTAAGTTTTTCTTTTCTCCCAGACTAGCATGGAAGAGTGACGGGATAGTGAAATATTTTTTATTATTTCAGAGTATTAATACTAAAACATTGTACAATTTTATATTGAATCTACACATCCAGTTAGTAGGTACGGATATGCTAAATTAACAAAATTTATTATTTGCTTATTAATAAAATACATATCCTAGTTGACATCACGCACGCACGACTATAAGGATGTTGTAATACTAACATAAAATGTCTTCACACAGAAAGATATAAGTATGTGGGTGTTGATAAAGAGCTGGTCCAGTCTTAAATTAATCAATTAATAATAGGTATCTATAACCTTTGATAATTGGCATAATAACCGAAGACCTATGAATAATCTAAGCTATATTTATCTATACTATATACTCTATACGCACTGTGACTTGCTGTATAAACTATTTGGATTTTCTGTTCCTACGAAAAAACATGCTAAGGATTGTACGGGACTTAAGATTTTGCCAATCCTTTTATGGTGGTTTTACCTATCTGATTACTTACGCGATGATTTTCTGTAATCATCGAAAGATCGCTCTGATTTAAATTGATTTTATAAACATGTAGGTATTATAAGATTTTTGATACACTTACTTTTACGACTTTTACCTAACGCTTCCGCATTTGAAAGGATAAGTCACATCTAGATTCCATAACAATATATAATGTCATCACATGCATACTACAAACAGTGTGTATAATGATACTCGCATATCAGCTTACAATATTCATTACAAATTACACATAATTACTACGTCCCATTCTGCATAGGATCCTTCAGATAACGAACCGATAATATTGTTTACATTGACCCCTCCGCCGACCCTTCGATAGCGCATCTCGGAATTTCATTATTTGAACTCTGATGTGCGAAACGACAAGTCCATTTGAAACATGGATGGGTGATTTGTGTTTGTCAAGATGAATTGGTGTGTGATTTTGGTGTCCTTGTGCTTTGTCAGCGTTGCTTATGGATCAGGAAGTGAGTGCAGCTTTATACTTGATTAATTATAGGTTTAAGAAGCTTGTACTTCACGAAGACATGTTTTCGTCGTTAATATTAACTACCTACTTTATCATTTCATGCATAGTCATATCAAAGTCTAAAAACCGGCGTCCGTTGAAATGGCTTTTAATATTTTTTGTGGTATCAGATTATTTCTTAGTAATTTAAGCTAGTTCAAGGTACACCTCACAACTTTTTGAAAAGCCTTCGGGGGTAAAAAGACATTTGCTTAGTGTTATTTATATTATTTAATCTACAGTCCAATGATATTTTGTTATTTAACACGTGTAGGTAGAACCTATCGCACAGACTTAATAATACATAGCATTACATACCTATGGGACGATTTTCACTAGATTTCTGACATCTTGGCAGATATGAGATAAATGTGAAAAATCCTGGGCGTTTTTCTACATATTTCTGATAGTGAAATGTATATCGAGCATTAAAGAATTGACCCCTGCAGTGATTAATAATAATAATCACGTGAACTGGGAAAGATGAGCACGTACCTACAAGCTATAATGTTAAAAAGGCTTACATTATGTAAATTAAACGTATAATATTTATATTTTTCATTCACCCACTAAAAACTTCCAAGAAACGAGTCTCTTTCTTCCAAACTCAAGGCGCATTAGCAAGAAACGGTCATTTATTTGTAAATGTTTACGAAATCAGTTTAACGCAACGTTGCGTAACGGCTATCCCATCGCATGAGTGACTGTGAGAGCCTGACCCTCCCGAGACGAGGGTAAGATATGGATCTCGGAAATTTAACTAGATATCGGTCTCAGTTTGCAAAATCTACGATAGCATCCCTTAATTTATATGCGTGTTTATTACTTTTATGGTATGTTATGTTAACTTGACACATTGTTTGGTCGTACCAATTACCTACGAGCATTCATTTATTTTCTCTACTACACCACAATGCCTTTGACTTGATCTCCAATTCAACAAATTTTCTACTTACTTACAGCAGCCTCTCTTGGTAACGTCCTCTGCTTTCCTGTTGTGGTTGCTGTTGGTCGTCAACTTACCCCTTGGCAAAGGCCTGCCCCAACTGTCTCCATAGTATTCGGTTCCTTGTTTTTCTTGTACCCTCCAGCTGCTTTCTTGATTTCTTTAGTTTTCTACATAGATTACAATGAATATGAACTTGAAGAAACCCGGGTCTGACCGTCAATTGGATGGGTGACCATGCATGGCCACAGGTCGCAAAAGATATTATATGTCGTGTCGTGCCCGTCCGTGCTTCCGATTCCGAAGGCACGTTAGTTGTTGACGGCTGTCATCATTAGAAGGCAGCCATGGATTCCATTAGGCAGCTTAAAAAATCTGACACGTATCCAATGCTATTTTTGTACAAAAAAAATATATCCTGAGTAGAGTGCTCACTCACTGAATGTAGGGTGTCAATTATACTTACCTAGTAAAATTACATGTGTGTGGGTGAAATCATATTCTTTATTAAGCGTAAAGTTTAATTTTATGTAAGTAATAATTTTTGGTTGTTTAAATAATTCTACAATAATTGTATTGACAAATCTGTGATTCTGTGACTCAAGTTGTTATTGATAAATTGACCGTAATTTTAAACGGATGTTTGTGATTGTGATGTTTAAGATTTGAGCCCTCGCGTCAGTCCTACTCGTTAAATATTAATTAATTAATATTCTGTTTAGATAACTGGATAAAGAATGTCTTTAAAACAGTTTTAAAAACTGGTAACTTATAATCTAAGTACGTTACTTACCTTCATCATCATATCATACTTTTCGGCTGTTGTGCTGAATGTAGGCCGGTCTCAATCTTTTACTTCTGTGGCGACATCTGCGCCACAACGAGGAACTAAACACCACAAACAACAATGAACGCAACAATACCTAGTTCACAAGAATCATACGAGATGGCGCCAGCAGATTCTACATCTCGATCTCAGAGTTCTGGTTGCAACTGACTATATATACAACCTCCATTCCGCTCCCGCTACACTTCCATTATAATATCGACTATCGATACCTTTTCTTGCGTGATAAATCTCCATGGATTTCAATACATCACTAAAATACGTTCCTAAAAAAATATTTTAATCTTTGAAATGAATACCTATATAAAGGTGTTGGTGTTGTATGTTTTGCGTTTAACGAATTGTCGAATGAATGACTGTAAATCTGACAATACTGACATTGACATTACACTGACAGTTGTCGGCTTTTGGTGTTTGTAAACAAACAAAACGAAGTGTTATTTATTATTTTCTAAGATATAAAAAGCAAACAGTTGGTTAATAATCATAAGTAGCGGTCAATTTTACAGTGTAATTTATATGCTATTTCATTTACAGATTCGCTGAAAGACCCATATATTTGTGGACAACCGTTGTGTTTGCGTAAGTACCTACTGTTCAAAACTCAATATGAGGATTTAAACTTACTCACAAAGTTTTAAATACTCAAAAATATATATTTAGAGAACTATGTAATAAATGAAACCTGTATTCATTAAGTATTTTCATCGTTTTAACATTTTACAGCATCAGAAAAGTTCAAATACCTGCCCGAAGTTGTTTACCACTATGAGTACAAAGTGAACGTAGAGACTTACTTTGCGGGGTCCAGCAACAACCGCTCCACGCTAGACATAAAGGCAGCAGTAAGTAACTCTTGTATACTTCTACTAAAACTTCAGTGACTAAAAAACTTGTAGTGCATGTTTTGTGAGTTTGTCTATCTTAGTTGCCAGTGTTACCAGTGTTGTTTAATTTAAAAACTCGAATTATTACTAAAATATGCACTAAAGTTGACGAAACAAAGAATTAGGTAAATTGACTGTTTGCTGGAATGAACAAAATAAATAGACAATCTGAGGTTTTCTTTATTATGCCCAAGATGTGGATACAATTTTGCATTTTTCTTTAGCCTGCAAGTGGCCAATTAGCCATCTATGTCGTCTAATTAGCCCATCTCCAATATCATTATAAAAAAATCAAATAGCTAACTAAACCAGCAACTTACATTACACTAGTCGAGAACTTACTTTGGGGCTAGCTCAATCAATGATATTTGTTCCTATATCTTTTTTTTATATTTATTAACTTACCATCACCATTCCCAATACAAATACGAATGACACATTTTACATTTCCAGGTGAAAATCCAATTCGTAAGTCCATGTGAAGGCCTGCTGCAACTCAGTGATGTCACACTCATTGACCAAGATGAGAACTACCCGGTCGAGCGAGCTGAGAAATTCATTCATGTGGTGTCATTGTATGGTCTTAGGTTAGTATTAGGCGTGACTATGCGACGTGTTTATTTTGTCTATTTCTGTCACAAGCTCTATGTGGGACAGAGATACGGCATCACACTCTATTCTGCTATCTCTTTCTCACATAGAATTTATATTATGACAGAGATATACTAAACATGTCGTGTGGTCCCGCCTTACACAGCATATGCTAAAAATAAATTAAGGTCTTTCTGAAATAAGTAAAAATATTTACTGCAACACAGTTTATAAGTCTCATCATAAGCCAATGTTTACTGTTTCAACTATTTCCTGTTAAATAAAGATTCTGCATTTTCATTTAAGGGCCAGTCCAGTCCAACATTCTGAACAAACATTAAAAGGTTTTTTTTGTGTTTGTACCTTTTGTGGCCAACATTGGTATTAAGAAAGAAAGAAAACGATTTTTCAAGTTATATAGCTTTATAACTGTCATCTGATGATGACAACTAGGACTTAAAACTTGGGCGTGCGCTGTGTCAAGCGGGACTACGCGCCGTGTTCAGTCTATCTCTGTCATAAACTCTATCTATCGCAACAACGGATTCTTCTGTCTCGATCGCACCGAGACAGAAGAATCCGTCGTTGTGTTTTCTCATTTAACATGGAGCAGCTTGAGATAATTTTATGTCACTACTCACTTGTATTCCTAATGTGACACCAAAATAATGAAAGTAAATATAACCGGCCAATTGCGAATCGGACTCGCGCATTATCTATAAAAAATCACATTTAATGTATGGAAGCTCCCCTAAAATATTTATTTTATTCTGTTTTTAGTATTTGTTGTTATAGCGGCCACAGAAATACATAATCTGTGATTTAAACTGTATAGCTATCACTGTTAAATAGATACTGTCTGGCGACAGACAGACAAACAGACGGATAGTGGAGTCTCAGTAATTAGGTTCCCGTTTTTACCCCTTGTGTACGGAATGATAAAAATTCCATGCCTTGGGAGCACATGCCACTTAAGCCATCTATAGTACACAAGTGAACCATCATCTTTGCCCTTCAGATTTGCCTTCCACGATGGCCTCATATCGGAGATCTGCCCCGACGAGCTGGAGGAAGATTGGGTGCTCAACTTCAAGAGAGCCATACTGTCCATGTTTCAGAACAGCATGAACCGTTTTGACATCAATTTTAAGGGTATTGAGGTAAGAAAATACACATCTAGTTATAAAGAAAAAGACAATAGTCCTGAATGCTTGGCAAAATTATATCTGATCTCCTCTAAAGTTTTAAACCTATTTTTTTTTTCGTGTGAGAGTTTAAGTGGCAAAAACCTGCATTGTCCCACTGCAGTTGGACAATGCAAGTTTGAATACATTCTGAAAATCTAAACTTTTTACTAAGGTAAATTGTTTTTGTTATAGATAAACTAGACATATGATTTTTTTATATGTTCCTCAATTACTTCTCCATTTTGAACAGATTTTTATTTTTTTATTTGGAAGCCTATACATGCTTCCTTTGTCATCAAGTGAAGATCGATGAAGAAAACCTCGAAAAATCGAGGGAACTCTTCAAATATTCTAAGCCCACATATATGACTTTGATGTTTTTGTCAATAAATTAAGCATTTGCTTACAGAAAGTGTGTTTTGGTGAAGTAAAACTGACGAAGATACCAAAAATTCATGTCGATTTTTATTTTAGTATTTTTTATTGATACCGCAAGACCCAAAATGCTCTGTCTGCCCCATTAGGGATAAAGACGTGATAGTATGTATGTATGTATTATTGATTCCAACTTTTTTTTTATTTACGGACTCTATACAATCTTCCGTGCTTCGGAAGGCACGTATAAGCCGTTGGTCCCGGTTGTCATCACTGCACAAGCTATGTCAGAGGCCTTTAGGCAGCCTGACAATCTGACACCAGTGTTGGCTAATTACACACAGGAAAAAAAACAACAAACCTCCTTTGTTAGCAACTGAATCTATTACTTTATAACAGAAAGACATCCACGGCACTTGCAATGTGAACTACGTGGTCCGCGCGCAGGAGAACACCAGCCTCGTCCTGGTGAAGACCAGGGACTTGTCCGCGTGCACCAACCGGTACAAGTACATGTCCATCCTGCAGACCGTGCGGTACGATTTCCAAAGTGTAAGTATTTTTTATTTTTTAAATTATTTTGTTATTCATAAAAAATATCAAACTTATTTTAGTAAAAGAGTGTTTTGTCCTTATCGCTCTTTTTTATATTTAACATAGTAAGAACAGACAGAAATTATTTTAAATTTGATATTTTTTATAATAAAAGGGGTAACCCTGAAGTGTCCCATTGTTGCGCAAAGGCCTCCTCAATTTTTTTAAGAAATACAAGACTAATATAAAAATTCTCAATGTTTCGGACTCTAGGAGTATATTTAACATGGAGCCCGTTTTACTTTTAACCAGGTCTGACTCCTCCCAGAGATTTCTAATGAAACATAGATGACAAAAAGAAATAGACACAAATTCAGTAAAACTACTTAATTAATATGCTTTAGGTACTACTACATAGTATTTACCATATACAGTTTACTTGGCTTAAGGCATTTCACTTAAAATTTTACAAATTCAAAAAGAAAAATACTTTTTTCAGAAATTCCAAACATGGCCAGTACTAAAATCGGAATCGAAATGCCGTGTGACGGTCGACCACCACATCTACAAAGCCGTGAGCTGTCGCGAGCGCCATCTGTTCGAGCCTTTCTCAGGCAAAAACTCCGGCGCTATGACCACGGTTATACAGGACCTGGTACTGAAGGACGAAGTGACTAAGACTGATAGTGAAATCATGGAGGCACAACCTATAAGTAAGTTTTTAAATAGATTTCTGACTAGCGCCATCTGTTGGAGCTGTTTATAGGCAAAAACTCCGGCGTTGTGACTACGGTTATTCAAGATCTTATATTGAAGGACGAAGTGACTAAGATTGATAGTGAAATCATGGAGGCATTTAAAAACTTACTTATAGGCTATAAGTAAGTTTTTAAATGTATTTCGAACTAGCGCCCTCTGTTGGAGCCGTTCTCAGGCAAAAACTCCGGTGCTATGACTACGGTTATACAGGACCTGGTAATGAAGGACGAAGTGACTAAGACTATTAGTGAAATTATGGAGGCACAGCCTTTAAGTAGGTATTTAGATATGCTTTTGATTAGCACCATCTGTTGGAGCCTTTTCTGGCAAAAACTCCTACGATTATACAGGATCTGGTGCTGAAGAACAAGTGACTAAGACTGATAGTGAAATCATGGAGGCACAGCCTATAAGTAAGTTTTTAAATATATTTCTGACTAGCTCCATCTGTTGGAGCAATTTTCTGGCAAGAACTTCGGCGCTATGACTACGGTTATACAGGACCTGGTACTTAAGGACGAAGTGGCTAAGACTGATAGTGAAATAATGGAGGCACAACCTATGGGTAAGTTTTTGGATAGACTTCTGACTAGCGCCATCTGTTGGAGCCGTTTTCTGGCAAAAACTCCGGCGCTATGACCACAGTGATACAGGACCTGGTACTGAAGGATGAAGTGACTAAGACTGATAGTGAAATTATGGAGGCACAACCTATAAGTAAGTTTTGAGATAGAGTTCTGACTAGCGCCATCTGTTGGAGCCGTTCTCAAGCAAAAACTCCGGCGCTATGACAACGGTTATACAGAATCTTATATTTAAGGACTAAGTGACTAAAACTGATAGTGAAATCATGGAGGCACAACCTATTAGGGGCAGCAGAACCTGCAAATGCGTCACCTCTAGTCCACCAGTGACGGTAATATGGTTGCTTGAATTAAAACTACTTTTTTTATAATAGTTGTCTATATTTAAATTTCATTACCTTTAAGGTGAGTTAAATTGAATTTTTTTATATATTTCGGTTAATAGGTAAATATATTGTAATTTTGTTTTTTAATGATTTAAATTCGTTTGTTTTAGCCTGGAAGGTTATCGAAAAGCGGTCGAACCTTCTCCATTACCATACTCCGTACGTGAAAGTGGAAAGCGGGGACCTGAAACCAGCTAGAGACGTACTCAAACTGCTGTGCTTGTGAGTTATATTGTCCTCTAAATCAACTTTTGATAGTTGATGCTACAGTGGCGCCCTCATTAGAATTAAATTATTAAAAAGAAGTTTTACAAAGATTTAGAATAAATAAGCTGTAGTGATATATAAGTAGTAAAATGAAAAAAAAGTTGTGAATGATTAATCCGCTAAATGACAAGTCAAATCAGACACTTTTTCTAAACGTCAAAACAAACATTTTCTATAGGTTTTGTATGACGTATACAAAAGCGTGACATCATGCTTTTTTGAAGTCAAAACCCCCTATATACCAATGAAAAGTGATACAATTTTGTGTCGTTTTATTTTATGAACTGTACCTAATTATTTTTGGCCCAGTCATCTACCCAATTGTGCTTGGTAACAATTTACATCTGCTACATAGACTATTTCTGTTTTTACATCTCGGGCGGTGGTCCTAGATTTTTATCTTATTATCTAATTTTTATAACTGGGATCTGAGGCTTTATGGTACCTCTCGATGTATGTTCTACTTTTGTGAATTACCTCCTATGTTTTCTAATATTATATGACCACTAGATTAAAGCGGACCCTGGGCTTCGCAGCATTACAGCTGAGGATGCAACTGGGAATAAGCTGAAAGTATGACCTATCCAAACCATTTTCAAGTCTGAAAATTAAAAACCTATTGAGCGTAATCATTTTCATTAGCCTAGTTTCTTAACCATTCAATACTCTAAGAAAAAAAAATGGCCTGATAAACTGTCACTTTATGTCAATGCAATAAGGTTGAGGTTCGACTGGACTCATGGGACCGGTTGGAGATCAGGTTAAAGACAAACAAATCTTTTCAGGGTAAAATCGCCTTTCGAGAACGGTGAACCAATGACAGTGGACGAAAATATGGACAGCAGTTCCACAGTGGGCCTCTGGGGCCGCTTAGTGAGGGCTGCCAGACCTTTACACCACCCCGCACTGTCGCAGCTGCTGGCTAGAGCGCCTACCATCTGCGAAACGGCTTCGTAAGTACAAGCAGTTTTCACCCGTATTGATATGCACAATATGGTATATTTTTCTATAAAGCTGTCAGATATCAATAAGGGTGAGAATAGACGCAGTTCCACAGTGGGTCTTTTGGACCTCTTAATGAAGGCTGTCAGACCTTTGCACCACCCCGCATTGTCGCAGCTGCTAGCTAGGGCACCCACCACCTGCGATACCACTTCATAAGTGCAAGCAGATTTCACCCTTATTGGCATCCACAATACGGTGTTTTTTTCTAGTTATTTTCATCCTTATTGACATTAACAATACGGTATATTTTTCTGTAAATCTGTCAAATTTTAATAAGGGTAAGAATAAACAGCAGTTTCACAGTGGGTCATGTTCACTAGAAAGTATATTTTCCTTTACATTCTTGTTCAGTAACATTGACACAATGATTCCGTAAAATGATGACAAATGTCAAAAAAGTGTAGGAATATAGACAGGAGGTCCACAGTTAACTGTACGTACAAGTGATTTTCCCTTAGAATGGAATTAAAAGCTTGGAGATAGCTTATGACCTAGATTAATACTTAGAAAACTTTTTATCCCAGAAAAATGTTAGGTTACCGTGGCATTATCAACAAAAAACCGGCCAAGTGCATGTCGGGCTTCGTGAAATGTATGGACCCGTACGCTTTCTTTAAGTTTACCACGAAACCCTAAAAATTATCATCAAGTAGTCTAGTATGTACTACTGTGAAGATCTTTTTTCAGGAAACACATCTTAGATGCTCTTCCCTACATCGCCAGCGCGGGTTCCGTAGAGCTGATCAAGGACATGATAGTCAACGGCAAAGTGGACAGCGACACACGCCACGAGTGGCTCATGTCTATGGCTATTATACCCAGGTATTTAAACTAAACTAATTTAAAATATGCCTTCCATTCACCGCCAGCACCACATTTCAAATGCTTTTAATCTAGCTTAATCCTTCTTTCTCATTGTCCATGATTCCTAACTGTATAGGGCCATGCATAAATAGCAGCAACAATGATTAATCAATTAATAGTAGTTTATGATTAAAGTGTGGTAAATTGTTCATTACAGTCGAGATGGGTTGACAAACCAAAGGGGCGAAGCCCGCGCGTTTGTCTATGGAGCCGAGACTTGTGATGAACAATTCACACGTGTGCCATACAACATAAGGTCGCGAAAAATAGTCAACCTCGTCGTTTTTGGAATTCTTTTAAAAACTCACCACTACCAGATACGAATAGGAGTGTTAATAACTATAGTTGGGTTGCACGAAGAACAGTCTTTGGGTTTTGAGGCCCTTGGCTGTCTATCTTGTTAGTTAGATAGATATAAAGTTGTGACAGTGTATGTCATTACAAAACTTTCGATTGTTTATTTATCAACCTTAATGGTCTAAAGTACAAATACCCTTTAAAAAAATGGCGGACTTGTGGGAATCAGTGAACCATAGGGATAAACAAAGAAAATTATGCGGTACAAAAAAGCAGTACAATATACTTACATTATAAAATATATAAACATGAAATAAAATAATATAAATATGAACATATTATCGAAATATTAGAATAGCTAATTGGTCGATTTGTGCGAAAAGTCAAAAAATATTTTTCATATTTCGATATTTATTCCTTAGGGAAAGTTGTTCAGTATCATGGATTAAATTCAGCTTTAAAATAGTTTGAGTATATTTTGTGAAATTTTCAATAATTTAACTAACTAACTTTTTTTATATCAATCTGTTTTCAGGCCAAAGAAAGAAATGCTAGACACCATGTTGGAACTACTGCGGAAACAGAAAAACGACAAAGTGGTCAGCTTCACCGTGTCGTCCATGGTGCATTCTTACTGCAGGAACAGTGGCAAATCTCGTAAGTTATCAATATATAGTGTAAAATAGGTGTTCCAAGAGTATAGAAAGAGGGTGTTTATTGGTAGTTGCTTAGAGCTAATGCTCGTTGAAACACACAGACAGAAATCCAAAAATTCACTTATATAGAGTATATTATTTATGACACCTGTTGGCAGCTTACTAACCTAATTATTAAAAGTTATGCTTTATCATAGCATCAAGTATGATAGTTAATTTAGTAGGTACATTACACAGTACAAGCCATTTAAATGGTGCTGTGTTTAACGCGTAGTATACAATTTTTTACTGACTCCAAGAAATGAAGGAGGTTCTATGTTTGACTGTATATTTTGTATGTTTGTTCACCGATTTCTCCGTTAATTGTAGACCGATTTTTGAAATTCTTTTTATTAGAAAGAGTGTCGTATGAGACGTCTTAGAATATTCGGTGAACATACATACAAAAAAGATAGCGACGTTTGTATTGTACGCTTAGATTTCTTGAACTAAGCATTAAAAATTTAATGCGGGTTCTACGATTAGATAGAGTGATTGCAGAGGAAGATTTAAATGTACAATACATATGCCATGGCGAGCCGCTAGTAGATTTATAATGATAAATAAATGTGGTCAACTGTAAATAACTGGAAATTTTATTTGGAAATTAACATTTACAAACATGAAAATTAACATTTACGACATGGAAATTGACATTTACAAAAATGGAAGTTAACATTTACAAACATGGAAATTAAAATTTTTAGTTCGCGAGTGCAGCGAAGAAAAAACACTGCAGCTTATTCTAAAAGAGTTCCAGAAGATAGTCAATGACATTGTGGCCAAAGGACTACTGCGCGCTGAGAGACAGGACAGAGACAATGTAAGTATCACGTCTTTATCCCTAAGGGACCATTTATAAATTACGTCTCACATTAAGGGGTCGGAGGGGGTCAATGAAGTGTGACTTGTGTGACAAAGGGTGGGAGGGGTGATACGGTTCATGACGTTCTAATTAAAATCTGTATATATCTGTATCGTAAAGGCGAAAGTTTGTAAGTGTGTGTCTATGTTTGTTAATTCTTCACGCGCAAACGGCTGGACTAATTTTAATAAAATTTGGTATGCAGAAAACTGACCCCCTGAATTAACACATAGGCTACTTTAGGCGCCGGTAACACCGCGGGACGCAAATAGTTTTAAATAAAAATAAAGGTAAATACGGCTTGACAGTAAAAGTGCTTATCGGACCCTGCCATTTCAGTTGAAATCGGCGGTTATGACATCCACGGGAAGAAATTGAGTGAACCTATATTAAACCAAACAGAATTTATGAATACACGCATTATACTATTTTCAGCTGGTTATCGCAGTAAAAGCCTTAGGAAACATGGGCTCCTTCAAGCAGGAGTTCGCAGATGTGCTGATGAACATTATTGGCGACAGTCTACTGCCGATACCTATTCGACTGGCCGCCATCGACGCGTTCAGAAGGACGCCTTGCATAGAAACTCGGTAATGTATAATGTTTAGCTGGTTATAGTCGACAAAGCTTCAGGGCAGATGTGCGATGAACTTCATCAGTGACGCTCATTGCCGATACTTATTCGACTGGCCGCCATCGACGCGTTTAGAAGGACGCCTTGCATAGAAACTCGGTAATGTATAATGTTCGGCCGGTTATAGTCGTAAAAGTACTGGGCAGCGATGAGCATCATCAGTGACGCTCACTGCCGATACCTATTCGACTGGCCGCCATCGACACGTTTAGAAGGACGCCTTGCATAGAAACTCGGTAATGTATATTGTTCAGCCGGTTATAGCTTTAAAAGCCCTGGGCAACATAGGCTCCTTCAAAGAAGATGTGCAATGAACATCATCGCTCACTATACGTATTCGAATCCGTTCGGCTGAGCACTTTGTTTGTTTTTCGTGAACGAAAAAGGCCAATTCTGGTGTCAGATTATTTAAGCTCCCGTTGAATGATGACAACCGGGACCAATGCGACGGCTTAACGTGCCTTCCGAAGCACGGAGGACCTCAATAATTTGTATACCACTTGTGGTCACCTTAGAGAGAATGCAATTAACACAGACGACATGGTTAATAATAACAAGTTAATTTACCTTAATGTTGCCATTACATACGTAGTTTTGTTTTATACAGGGCGACTTTTTAACCTCCAGCCAAATAATAGAAGCAAGTTCTATCCATAATACTTAATTACTTTCCATGAAAACAAAACGAAAGAAGAATAAAAAAATTTGTCTACTCATTCTATAAAAAATCAGCGCTCGGCTAAACGGATTTTGTATGGGAGGACGCCATTTTTTTATCGGTTTTTATATATTTTAGTATCATTTACTAAACTTGCTGTACTAATTTGGAAAATGCGTAAAAAGTCAACCTGTATGTCTTAAACTGAGTTACTTACTTAATAAGCTTTTCATGTTTGTATTTCCACAGAGAATACTTCCTGGAAACGTTCCGGGAAGACTACGTGCACGTTGAAATCCGACTGGCTTCCTACTTGCAAGTGATGAAGTGTCCAACACTGTCTACTATAAGGAAGATCTTCCACGCGCTACGCAACGAACCTGTGAATCAAGGTACAAAGCACTTTGAACTTTAAGTGACCGTGCATAAAGGTTAAATTTGGCTGTAATCGTCATCATTTGATGTTACCCGATATGTTGCGAGTTGGAATACTTATCTTACTTTTTTTTTCAAAAATATTACTGGACATTAGAAACTTTTTTATGTAATAGGGACTTAGCACTAACCTTTTTGTTGGGTCAAATGTTTCGAATAGGACCAATACATGAAACTTTGTTTCTGCGAGCATAGGTTCAATTACCTTTTTTAACCGACGTTAAAAAAAAGGAAAAAGTTATCAATTCGTCGATATCTTTTTTTATGCATATTCACTGATTATTCGACGACGCGTGGACCGATTTAATTTTTTATTAAATACGTCTAATGGTCCCATAGATCCGTTTTATCAAAATCGGTTATCGGTTTGGGGTGAAGTAGGTATTTAGTTTTGAAAAATGATTACTCAATACACAAGCGAATTTCAACATTACCCCGTTGTCTCCAGTGGCGACATTCGTGTGGAGCCACCTGAACAACCTCGGCCAATCATCGCTGCCGTCCCGCGTGGAGATCCAGGGCATGCTGTCGGGACACGTGTACACGATGCCTCAGTTAGAAGACAACCCCGACTTCCGAATGTTCTCGAGGAATTACGAACAGAGCGTGTTTTTCGATCAATATAATGCTGGTATGTAAGTTAATTAAAAAAGAAAAAAATCTTTGTTTAATCTCATACGAACAGAGAGTATTTTTCGATCAATATAAGCCGATACGTTAGTAGGAAAAGAAAAGAAAATTCTTTATCCAATGTCTAATGTAATGTATCGTCAAATTTGAATTTCACGAACAGATTTTATGTTGTCACATTTGGCCATATTGTATAAAAGTTAACAAATAAGTTAGTGAACGTCATATTCTGCAACAAAAAAAAAAAACAGAAATAAATTTAACATAGAGCTTCTTACAACACAGATGTAAAACGTTGGGTGGTGCGATTGTTACAGGTCCACAAACACTTGTTGGTCTTTACCATCTTATCAACATTTACAGACAATACAATCTTTTTGATAAATTAATTTTGGAAACCCTCGTCATTTATATAATTTTCCTTTGATAAATGTATCTTGGAAACCCTCCCCAGGTGGCAACTACGAAGCAAACGTGATCTTCTCGCCTGATTCTTACATCCCGAGGTCCGTGGCTGTGAACTTGACAGTTGATATGTTCGGAGAGTCCATCAACATTTTCGAGGTAACTTTACAGCTTGAAAACAATCGGTCTCACTAGTAAAACATGGTCTTTTTCATAAAAAAAGGTTTTAAAGTGGTTATTGCTTATGGAAACTCTAATGAATTCTTTTTTTTTAATTTTATGCAATTATTTGACATGGATTGAAAATAAGTAGCTAAAGATCGAAATAGCTGGAAACAACAAGGGCCTTTGCCCAACTATGGGACATAAACGGCTATTAAAATGAAAAGATAAAGAAATGCAATGTTTAAACAATACACCCGACAGAGCATACGATTTTTGTGTGATTTAAAAATAAAATATTCTTGTGTTTATCAGATTTATCAGATTGACTTCATGACTCACTTCTTTCTTCCTGTATTTTATTATTCCCATGGTTAAAGCTAACTTGATCCACACGTGTGACATTTGTTTATAGATGAAAGCCCGCGGCGAAGGTTTCGAACGCTACTTCGAACAGTTCTTCGGAAACAACGGCCCTCTAAGCAAAACAAAAATCCACGAACACATCGACAAACTCCGCTTTTTCCGCTCCGCCAACGATGCGGACGACGTGCAAGCGAAAATCGACGACTTGTCCTACAAGAACGAAGCGCTTAAGCACCGGTTTCCCATGGCAGAGTTGGGGATTAAGGTGTTTGGGAACGAGATCGCGTTTTGGAGCGCGGAGGGCGATGATGAAATAAGGAAGTCTTTGGAGAGGCTGAACCCTCAGTTGAGGGTGTTGGAGATACTGTCTGGAAAGGTAAGCTTTATTTGCAAGTTGTTCTTTGGAGTAATGGAGATAGACCATGCCATGTGATTTATGGCAGAACAAGACCGCACTATGAAGTGTTTCTTTTTTCGTGTTTTCTTGTCGAGTTCGTAAGGTCTTACAATCTTGGGTAACCACTGATACATGTCAAATTTGTTAGTTTATGAAAGAAAAAACTGAAATGCTCGCTTCAGGCTCCGATGCAACCGGAAAAGTTGAGGAGTTAGCAGCCGTAATGGCAAGGTTATGTGCAAATCCTTTTTACAAGCTTTGCAATGTGTATGTATGTATTTATGAATGTTTGTAAATCTTGCAACTTAATTTTCAACTAATTATCCTAAACCGATTTAGCTGAAATTTTGCATACAGTGTACGTCGGATGACAATACAATATTATGAACTCAACGAGCTGTTCTTATGACGGAGCCAGGAGATATTCGACGGAACTCAGTTATAAAATAACATAACCTCATTGAGTAGGTTTCGGTTGATTTATCTTGACAAGTACGTTATTGTAGACGATGCCTAAAAACTGATCACGGGGATGGAAGGTGGTCAATGGAACTCAGTAATAAAACGACGCAACTCCATCGAGTTTGGGCTTATTTAATTTGTCTTAATAAGTATACTTCCGGGTATGTCCCTTCCACGTTATATTTAGACGAGTACTAAAATTCCTCTTACTAGGAAATTTCGTACGACAAAGCGTCCCTGTTCCTGGACACCACGTTCTCCGTGGCCACTGGCTGCGGGCTGCCGCTGGACTTGAACCTGATGGGCACCAGCTACGTCAACACCAAGATGTCGGGCACCGTCGTCAACCAGTACCGGGAGTCGGGGTACTTGCACTTCGAGGGGAAGATCCGGCCGAGGTGAGGATTGGCTTGTCATGTAATTAAAAATAATCTAATTCGCAAATCCTTTTGAGGTATTGTCTAAACCAAGATGTTGGGCACCGTCTTCAACCAGTACCGAGAGTCGGGGTACTTGCACTTCGAGGGGAAGATCCGGCCGAGGTGAGGATTGGCTTGTCATGTAATTAAAAATAATCTAATTCGCAAATCCTTTTGAGATATTGTCTAAACCAAGATGTTGGGCACCGTCGTCAACCAGTACCGGGAGTCGGGGTACTTGCACTTCGAGGGGAAGATCCGGCCGAGGTGAGGATTGGCTTGTCATGTAATTAAAAATAATCTAATTCGCAAATCCTTTTGAGATATTGTCTAAACCAAGATGTTGGGCACCGTCGTCAACCAGTACCGGGAGTCGGGGTACTTGCACTTCGAGGGGAAGATCCGGCCGAGGTGAGGATTGGCTTGTCATGTAATTAAAAATAATCTAATTCGCAAATCCTTTTGAGGTATTGTCTAAACCAAGATGTTGGGCACTGTCGTCAACCAGTACCGGGAGTCCGGGTACTTGCACTTCGAGGGGAAGATCCATCTTGTTATCAATCGACTGTATGTATGTTACGCGATATCTTCGTCAACCGTGGAACGATTTTGATGATTCTGTTTTTATTTGAAAGCCTTTACACCCAAGTTGGTCCAATATTAACTTGGTGAAAACATGATGTAAAACTTTGGAGGAAACTCCTGAAAGAGAAAAATATTATTAGATGAAAAATTTAATTATTTAATGAACGAATCGAACTAACCTAAAACATTTTTTCAGCGTCGCCGTTAACATAGCAGCGACAATGGGCGTCATAGCGGGGGGACTGGCGTCCAGCGGCATACGGCTCAACACGAGGCTGTACACGGCTACCGACGTGGAGGCGAAGCTAGAGCTGCACGGCCTGGGGCGGGTCAAGTTGGATCTGTCGCTGCCCACGAATAAGCAGGAGATATTCGCTGCCAAGTAAGTAACTAAACGATTAAGCAGCGACCACGGGCGTTATAGCGGGAGGGCTGGCGTCTGATGGAAGCGGAAACTGTCAAATTAGCAAGAAAAAGGAATTTTTCTTTTTATTTTACTATTCTGTATCCGTACGGACAAAGTTTATAATGAGACAAAACGATATCATGCTAAACTTTGGTTGTACAATGTCAAACAGTGGAGGAAATCCCCTCCGAAATTTGCATAGAAAAATTATCAATTAGTTCCAACAAATAAATGAAGTACAGGTGCGTACACAAGTCTTAGTTACGGTAAAAAAAATTTTTTGTAGTTATTATTATTATTATTTCTGACTAGAGGCACAGAATCAATAATATTATTACATACAGAACGGAAACTCGCACCGTCCCCCGCATTTTGGCGTCCCCGCAACCCCTACCCCGTTATTGGGCCGTGTAAGCGCCTGTAAAACAGTATTGTTTCTAGTCGAACGTTGACGTTACGCGCGTTACTTGGGATTATTGAATCATAATGGTGAGAAACTGCGCATATATCATTGTTTTTCCACGAAAAACAATTAGAACGAAAATTTTATAGATTTCCAAGTGATGAAAACAGGTAAGCAAACCAACAAAATCTGTGTTGGCCACCCTGATTGTTTAACTCACACATTTGACGTGTACATGGATGTATTGTTTCGTTTGTAGTAGTACTAGGTAAATATGCTGCTCCGTTTCTATAAGTGCCTTAACTGTGCTAGAGTGAAACTTTATACTTCACTCTTACCTGCCATTTTAGGTATTTTCTTCGTAGATCGTATCGTCTTCGGAGACTTATTAAAAGTTAGTCATTGATCATAGAGCCTCCATAAAACGAGACAAGCCCATCGAGTTTTAGCTCGTATGGTTCATCTTCACCAACAATCTTAAGAATAAGGAATATTTTCTACTACTATACGATATGTTAAAGGTCCGAGCTGATCATCCTCCACGGCGACCAAGAGTTACAGCAGCAAGGGCTGAACAAGAACAGAATCGAGCAGAACACGTGCAGTTGGAGCACTTTCGACAAAGCCATCGGCATCAAAGTCTGCGCCGCTTACCAAGTGAGTTTATTTATAAACTACAAGCTTGTGACTTGACGTACGTATATTCGAACCAAAGAGAAACTTGGCGGTGCTTTTCGTACGTATATCTGAACCATGGAGCTTAGTGGCCCAGTAAGGATACGCTTTCGCAAGTTAAGCAACCCTAAACGTTTTCCGCTTTCGGATGGGTTTTAACAAAGCCGTCGGCATCAAAGTCTGCACCGCTTACCGAGTGAGTTTCTTTATATACAAGAAGCGCATGACTTGACGTACGTATATCCGAACCAAGGAGGAGCTTGGCGGTGCTTTCGTAAGTTAAGCAATCCGATCGTCACCCGCGTTTATATGGGTGACCACAAGTGGCTTAGAAAAAATCTTGAACTCCTTGCTTAGAAAGGCATTTTACTCTGTTGGTCCTGGCTGTCATCATTGTATGCTATGTCATTATGCGTTTAGGCAGCTTGAAATCTGACATCAGTCGAAAAACAACAAACCTGCACCAAGCTACAATGTTGAAAGCGCACTATATTGCGACACAAACTAAAATTATGCTGACACAAAAGTTATGTAAATCTATAGTATCAATTAAAAAAAAGGTGACATCTTGCTGGTGCCTTGGAAAATCTTGATAGCGATTTACTTACATATAAGTAACAAGTATTATACTTTTTTTTTGTTTATCCGTAGAAATCTATGGACATAATAGGCTATATTTGTCTTTTCAATCTTTATGAAAACGTGATTTCGGAGACGTGAAGCCCTATTTAAACTAATAACTGTTTTTAGTTCCCTGACATGACGAACATCCACAACGCGCCCTACTTCCTGATGAGCGGACCTGCCAAATACATAATATCGTTGGAAAAAGCCGACCCCTCAGCCAAGACCTACGCCTTCCAGTACCAATGGGACAGAAACGAAACTGCCAATGTGATAGGATTCTCCTTTGACACTCCTAACAGCAAGGTATGTGTGGTGCAACTACTTTGAACCTTAATTCAGTGTCATAATGTCCAAATTAATCAGCGATTCTGCCAAATTCGTTGTATCGTTGGAAAAAGCCGACCCCTCAGCCAAGACCTACGCCTTCCAGTACCAATGGGACAGAAATTTAACTGCAAATGTGATAGGATTTTCTGTTGACACTCCTAACAACAAGGTATGTGTGGTGACACTATTCTGAACCTTAAATTGGTGTCATAAGGTCCAAATTAATGAGTTGACTTGCCATATACATTATATCATATAACCCCACATCACCTGGTTTAATTCCTGCAAATCATTTAAACATGAATTCTTAGGACTCTTATTTGTCACTTAGTACATCGTTATAATTGATTATGTCACATGATGAGAGAAAGCTGGTCCATTCGCCAAGACTTTCCCATCCAAACTCGAACTAAACAAATGTACTCTGCAGTGATAACAGTTCTATATCTACACCATATCTATACAAAAAAGTCATTCAAATACTTTTGATTTCAATAAACAATGAACCTTATTCTTCTTGCAGGAAAAGCGAATGTTCAACGCAGTGCTAACCCTATCCAACACGACAAGCACAGCGGTCCTTTCTGTGCAGTCCGCTAAAAGTTCCCTAAAAGCGAAGGCGTTATACCGAAACCTCCCTCATGACAAGTCGATAGAAGCGAGTCTAGACGTGGATGGCAGGAAGCAGTTTGATACAGTTATGTCTCTTAAAAGGCAAGAAATAAGTCATGGTTTTGTGTGGCTGCCTCATGCGTATTGGGTGGTGGACGATGAACGAGTGGCTGAGTTGTCGGGTAAGAGAACTGATAATCACCTTTCATGACATCACATATTGATTGGTACTGCTATGAATTCATAATTTGTTCTGCTTTGAATACATATTAAATGTTTACTCAAATGTCATTTTATGCAGCCAATCTGCCCAAAAATGTAGTTACCAATCCTTTTGAATATTGACAGCATTTTTCCAGTCAATTAAGCAAACTAAACTTCACAACTGATTTTGATGGAATTTCTATAGGACCTTGCACGTAAGCAATTTCAAACAAAAAAAGCATTTTCCAAATTGGTCCAGGCGTCTTCGAGTAATCGGGGAACATACATAAAAATATGTGCAATGTGGAAGGAAGTTTAGCCCGTGGGTCGTTTTATTACGGGATATATTTCTTGCACGTTTTATACGGAAGTTAGTTTAAAAAGGTTGTTATCTATCATATCGTCTGTCATGTTAAAGAAAATTGAAAATTTAATTGTATCCTCATTAAGCTCCTAACTTTGCGGCTGATCAAAAAAAATGTGGCCCCAATAAAAACTCTCCGTTTATGTAGGTACCATTTCATAAACCTTCTTTTTATGTTGACGCTATATTTGTACTACTTTTTAGGTTACTTCAAGTTCAAGTCCAAAGGCGGCGTCACTCAATGCGACATCGTAGCCGACTTCCAAACGAAACAACTGGCCAGCCACATGTCTGGGTACTACACTTTGAATGGCCCCACACACGGCACAAAGTTACAACTAGATTATCAATTCTATAAGAACCCCAAACAAACCATAAAGATAGAGGGGCTATTCAGTGAGAGATCGGTCGGGTATAGACACGATCTCTATGGAGAGTTGTCTATGGAGTTTTCAGCCTACTCCGCTTATAATTTCTATGCTGTATTTAATGATTTGGTAAGTATTTTACTTGTTTATTTACAATACTAGCTTTGATTTAATGCCGATTTTAGTTAGTAACCTAAGTTAAAAAGGCCAAAGCTTAGTAAACTTTTAGTAGTTGGGTAAAAATCCGAACAAACATTTTAAATACCAAAAAACAGTACTTAGAAATAATAATTTGAATTTGTATCATATTGAAAATGAGTCTTTTTTATTTGATCATTAATGATCAACAGTCTACTTCATTTCTTTATAGGACTTTATAAGATTTACCTACATTTTTTAAAGTTTATTTTTTATTTTCACATGAAATCAGTACACAGATGTACAAGGATTCGTCAAAATGTGTACATAAAAAATCCACAACATGCTTCGCTCAAATTGTACTTACCTAGTTACAAAGAAGTATTCCCAACCTGCTTTCAAAGTATATGTTTTAATAGCCATACTCTAACAAACATCTGTTTCAGAACACGCAAAACCACGTGGACATAGCGTTAAACGTGAGCGCGTCCAGAGCGCAGAAGCTTGACCCCGCCTTCACGGTCTCGTTCGTGCGGTACGACAAGCTCAACGGCATGAAGTTAGACACGAGACTGCTGCTGCAGCGGCCGAAGTTGATCGACATGAAGTTGGCTTACGAACAGGTAATGTAGAAACCATAGACCCTTAGAGTCAGTTCAGACAGAGAAACAAGTTCTATTTTTCTTCAAAAGAGCGCGCCACGTCTCGTCGCGTCGCGTCTTAGTCTAAGCTATGGTCAGCTAGCTTGACCGTCAAACAAGTTGACAAGTTGAAAAAATCAAGTTGACATTTTCAAATGAGACAGTGGCTTATTACTTTATGTCAACTTGATATGGTCGTATAATGGTTTGAACCATGGTATAATAAAATAAGGTATTCTCTTCCCGTGACAGCTGATGACGATTTTCAAATCGGTCCAGTCGTCCTCGAATAATCGGGGAATATACATTTTTTTGAAAGACCCCGATGAATCTATAACCTCCTCCTTTTTTTGGATGTTTGCCACGCTGCAGTGTGTCTAGATGCCACATGATTGTAATCTTATGTTGTAGAAAAAAGGGGTTAAACCTTCTATTTTCTTTTATAAGTCTTTTATCCGTATATTTCCTCCTCAGATCGGCTCTAAATACTCCGCATTAGCCCTGCTAAACTTCAACCCCAAGTCCCAAGAGATCATCCTGTCAGGATACCTGTTCTGCCCACCTGGCACGCAGCTGTACCTCGACGGGGAACTTAACATGACTCTGCCCACACTGCACCCCGCCACGATAAAGGCGAAGGTGCATGAGAAACAGCCCAACGAGTTCCAAGTAAGTACTACTTTTCTTTCCTAATATAAAGGAGAACTTAATACCATCGCCTGCTACCACTAACACGTCTGCCTAGCATGGTATATCAATAAAATAGAAGTCCTGCTTTTAATATTGGCCTTTAGTCCATCAGTAGACTATGGGCTTTAAAAAATACTTATAAGGCGAAGGTTCATGAGAAACAGCCCAACGAGTTCCAAATAAGTACCACTTGTCATCTCTCTCCAACGGGTGTAGTGAAGAGGAAATAAAGGAGGGCTTAATAAATGTTCAGCGACCATCAACACGTGTGCCTAGCGTGGTATATAGACATCCTGCTTTTATTATTTGCCTTATTCTTCAGTAGACTGTGGGCTTTAGAAGAGAGGCGTCTGACTGTCATAATAACGATAAACGGGCTTTTGGCGTTAAAAACACTACAACCACGAGTGCATCTAACAATATCAACTAAAAGCATCTGCTATGTGAGTCTATCTCTGTCATAAACTCTACGTGCAACAGAGACAGATGACTCGCGACGGTTTCTGCTATCTCTTTCGCACTTGGGGTTTGTGACAGAGATAGACTGAAACCCGCCGCGTACGCCCGCGTCACTTTTCGGACGCCCCAAAATAATCCTGACTTGCCAAATTCGATCTTTGCATTTTCTTATATCACTTTTTACGTCGAAGCCTACCCAATGATCGGCCATTTTTTCTATATATGTATTTGTTACAAAATACAGTATCGTTTAGTTAATATCCCATAACACAAGTTTCGAACTTACTTTGGGGCTAGCTCAATCTGTAATTTGTCCATATATATTTATTTTGTGTTATTTCACATGCCTATAACTACATTTCGCAGGTAAACTCAGCGGGCGTTTGGTTCACGGGCGTGGACTTTAACATCGACGCGCTGTACCAGGACCAGTCGAAGACCAACATGGCGTCGCACCGCGTTAAGGCCATCATCAACAGCAGCCACTTCAAGGACATCGCCGTCGACGCGCGATTCACGCAGGACAACAGACAAGTCACGTTTATTGGACAGGTGATGTGTTTACAATACAATACAATACAATACAAGGCCATCATCAACAGCAGCCACTTCAAGGACATCGCCGTCGACGCGCGGTTCACGCAGGACAACAGACAAGTCACGTTTATTGGACAGGTGATGTGTTTACAATACAATACAATACAATACAATACAATACAAGGCCAGCATCAATAGCAGCCACTTCAAGGACATTGCCGTCGACGCGCGGTTCACGCAGGACAACAGACAAGTCACGTTTATTGGACAGGTGATGTGTTTACAATACAATACAATACAATACAATACAAGGCCAGCATTAACAGCAGCCACTTCAAGGAATTGCCGTCGACACGCGGTTCACGCAGGACAACAGTCAAGTCACGTTTATTGGACAGGTGATGTGTTTACAATACAATACAATACAATACAATACAAGGCCATCATCAACAGCAGCCACTTCAAGGAATCGCCGTCGACGTGCGGTTCACGCAGGACAACAGACAAGTCACGTTTATTGGACAGGTGTTGTATTTATTGACCGAGCGAGTGAAGCGTCCCAGTTTCGACTGGCCGAAAATTATTTTCTCCATCTGTCTGTTCTTGCCTACAGGTCGCATTTCTTAACCGATTGTCATGAAATTTTGTGAGCAAGTTCGGTAATTGTAAAGATTTCTTCGGCCGATCCAGTTTATTGAAATTTTTAAAATTATCGGAAATATGGGAGTTCGAAACTGAAAAATCTCATATATCAGCTATTTAAAAAAAAAAACAAAAATGTCATTAAACTTTTTTGTTATTCCTATTTACCTATTGTCTGTGCAAAACACCAGACACAATAGTAAAAAAATGCATGTCGACCGGATTTCGGTCTGCTCATAGATGACAGGTTATATGACCCAACTTTTTGTCTGAACAATTTTTTTATACGATAAATTTGACTGTGTTTCAAATTTTCAAATTGCAAATTCACCCAAAAGTTGTCTAGAAATCGATATTCTGTATATTTTGTTGCAAACGGTAAAATATCGTTTATTTCGTGGTTGTCAGGGCTCGCGAGGCTCCACTGTTTTCACAGAACCACTAGTTAGTATTACGGGACTTACCGCGATTAATATTTTCACAGATATTTCAACGACCCTTCAACCGTCATGGTTGCCACGGTCAGGTTTTAAAACCCTGACGTAAATAAAAGGGCGTTATAAGTTAAATGCAACTTCATGTCTGTCTGTGTCAGAATTCCCGAACGGTTGAAGCGATTTTCTTTGTTTGGAGACTATCTTGGAATTGAGCTTTTTTTTTAGCTATGTATGATCAACATCGGTTCAGCCATTTACGAGATAAGCTGTTGAAATTCATGCGCTTTTTTATTTAACAACTTGCATTACCTCTATCATCAATCTGTTCCTATTTTTGCAGGGCGAATACAACGCAGACAAATACCGGACGTTAATTCGCTACGTGTTACTCTCCGAGCAGAATTTCACGGCGTACGGCGAAGTGGACGTGAGCGGGAAGGCGTACAGTGTCAGCCTCAGCGCGGACCTAAACAACAACACTCAGCTCATGATGGACGTACACTTTGACCAGTGAGTATATGTGACTGGTTATCTATCTCTGTCGCACGCACGATACGTGTGACAGGGAGGGCGTACGGTGAAGTGGACGTGAGCGGGAAGGCGTACAGTGTCAGCCTCAGCGCGGACCTAAACAACAACACTCAGCTCATGATGGACGTACACTTGACCAGTGAGTATATGTGACTGGTTATCTATCTCTGTCGCACGCACGATACGTGTGACAGGGAGGGCGTACGGTGAAGTGGACGTGAGCGGGAAGGCGTACAGTGTCAGCCTCAGTGCGGACCTAACAACAACACTCATGATGGACGTGCATTTTGACCAGTGAGTCAATACTCACTATAGGAGTGGTCGTCTATCTCTGTCGCGTGTGGTGTCATGTTGTCGTGTGACAGGGATAGTAGGCGACCTTATGACGCTGTGCTTCACAGGCAGCTTACTCAGTGCGGACCTAAACGACAACACTCAGCTTATGACGGACGTGCATTTTGACCAGTGAGTATGGGGACAAAATATTTAAAGAAACCGCAACATTTAGAAGCGAAAAAGGAGAGGAAAGACGGTTAATGAACGAAGATGTTTGCGTTAAGCGGATTCCGATCAATGAGATAGTTGTAGGTGGGTGCCTACAACTTTTTTACTTAGCGATCTGGTTTTTTACTTAGAGATACAGTATCTTCTTGGCAGGTTTTATTTAGACGATATTCTCTTTCAGACTGCGCGATGTCCACATAGCCTACCAGCGCTGGTCGACGCCCGAACACAAGCGTCTTAGCGCCGAATTCAACTGGGACGCCAACCGAGACCCCTCGCAGAAAGTCAGCGTGGACGTGCAGTTACATAACAAGGCGGCTTGGCATCATTCTGGACTGATGACGTTGTATTACCCGGGACGATTGGTTAATGGAGAAGTCGAGTTCCTACTCAGAGGTTAGTCCATAGTAGATTGTGCTACAAGGCGTAAAGGTAATACTTTTAAGTCGAGGGCGCTACATTGAATCCAAAGCGCAACGAAGGATTCTACGGTAGAATCCTGATTTTTAATCTGTGTTTTAGGCGGTCCCATGTCAAATTTAGTACCTTTTTTCCGCAATATGGCAACGTCCACTAACTTATTGGTTAACTTTTAACTTATGCAATCAATGTACAACAAAAAATGTCCTAGTGTTCCAGGACACTTTGACACGGTGGGAACGAAGTTACAAAAATTGAAGCCCCAATCAATTTTTGCCCTAAAACTATATATAGGGGGTGTAGTGGGTTGGGCTAGTGGCAAAATGAGTCCGCATGCTGATCGGTATGCATATTGCGTACAGCAATGGTTCATCATGCCACGAACTAACTACCCATAAGCTCTCCGCTAGTGGCTCCTCGTAATTGTTGTGTACGCAATGGCCACACCCTGGTAACCACGTCGATCCGTGGGCTAAACCTAGTGGAGGGGGTCGCAGTACTCCGTACCTGCGGCTAACTCGGGTGATCCTCCGACATGTACATAAAGCCTGCATTGGCATGGTAGGCGTGCGACGTCGATAGACAATAGCAGCCGGCTGCCATGGCGTTGTAGCAAGGTGATGTGATGCGCCTTAAAGGGCGTCAACCAGGGATCTTTTTAATGGTTGGTGGCCGTTTCACTGCATTCTGGCTATCACCGATCGTTCCGGGTCGCCGGACCATCGAACTATGATAGTTGGAACGAGAGGGTGTGTTTGTAACAGCGCAACTACTTACGCACTTGAAATTATTCACGCGCAGATGAACCTTGGCAAAATTTCGGATCACGATTTAAAAGTCCTATGGCGATGGGGATGTGGTGGTGGGGACTTGGACAACGGTATGTCTGGTTCTTAGCTGTGTCTCTGCACATAGGCGGTCAGAAGAGAGTGGTCGCTCCTGGAATCGACTGAAACGAGATAACGGGTTCGGCAGCACATCTGACGACTAAGCAGTCCTATTTAGGAACGCTCTGCTTACCCCTGCACAGGGGAAGGGCCTAGAAAAGGTGGCCCAAACATAGTTCGTTTCATATTTAATCCCAGATGGCCAACCGCAGTCATCGGGTACCGAATAAGAGCGGTCGAAATACAAAGAGAAATACAAAGACATTTACTTTACCTAAACGTCAACTCATTATTGCAACGTGGAATGTACGCACTCTTTTGGACAATCCGACCAGCATTTGTCCAGAGCGCAAGACAGCTCTCATTGCAAGGGAGCTGTCAAAATACAAAATTGATATTGCAGCCATAAGCGAAACTCATTTAGCGGACAGTGGTGAGCTGTGTGAAGATCGTGGAGGCTACACATACTTTTGGAGTGGAAAACCCGCAAGTGAAAAAGCTGGTAGCGGAGTTGGGTTTGCTATAAAGACTAGTATATCAAGAGCACTTATTGAAAAACCTAAAAATATTAATGATAGGCTGATTACTCTTAGATTACACTGTGGCAGAGATAAATTTATCCATCTTATAAGTGCCTACGCTCCTACTATGACTTATTCGGATGATATAAAGATGCAATTTTATGTCGATTTACGCGATATCTTGCGTAATATACCTCCTGGCGACAAAGTATTCCTGCTGGGAGATTTTAATGCTCGAGTTGGCTCTGAACACCACGTATGGAGGGAGGTCCTTGGACGTCATGGAGTTGGGAAATGTAATGACAATGGTGAATTGCTGTTATCGTTTTGTGCTGAATTTGACCTTTCCATTACAAACACCTTCTTTCGGTTGGCCAATAAGTTTAAGACATCTTGGATGCACCCCCGCTCTAAGCACTGGCATCTTATTGATTATGTCATAGTGCGCAGGGCCGATTTAAAGGATGTTCACATAACAAAAGCCATGCGGGGCGCAGAAGGATGGACTGATCACCGATTAATAAGGTCGAAGGTTCACCTAAATTATAAACCTCCTCGAAGAGCAAAACATAAAATTCCATCTCGTCTGGCTTTTGCGAAACTTGCCGGTTCAGGAGAAGCGCAAGAACAGCTAAATTCCAAATTAGGGGAGGTGAGACTTGATACAACAGCTCCTATTGATGAACATTGGCGCGCCTTAGCACAATCACTTCATCAAGCTGCTGAAGTTGTTATTGGTAAACCAAATAAAAAGCACCAAGATTGGTTTGATGAGTCTGACACGGAGCTTATGAATCTTGTTAGCACATCCAAATCTTTGTTGAGTAAGACATCTTGCGTTGTCCAGAGGAGAGCAATTCAGACGGAACTGAAGTCGAAGATAAGAAATCTAAAGAATAACTGGTGGATAAGAAAGGCGCAGGAGCTACAACTTCTAGCTGATACGAAGCAAATCGGAAAGTTTTTTGAAAACCTAAGAGCTATCTTTGGTCCCCGTTTCAGAAAGGTCAGTCCTATTTATACTCGCGATAAGACAAGGCGGTTGACTGAACACGATGAGGTGCTGCAGCGGTGGGCTGAACATTTTAATGAAGTATTAAACCCCACAAGTCACGGTGCTGACCTTTCCTACGTAACATCTTTGCCAGCTCTTCCAACATGTGTGGAGCTTGATAACCCACCATCATTTGACGAATATCTTGGGGCAGTCAAACGGCTTAAGAATGGCAAAGCTTGTGGTTCTGACAGCCTGCCAGCAGAGATATACAGGTATGGTGGTCCCAATGTTCATAACCAACTATATGAACTCATCTTGCGTATATGGGACTTAGAAACTGTACCCCAAGACTGGAAAGATGCCTCTATATGCAAGCTCTACAAAGGCAAAGGCGATTCTTCGGACTGTGGTTCTTACAGAGGTATTGCTTTGCTGAGTACAGCTGGTAAGGTTCTGGCCCATATTTTGAATCTTCGACTGGGTGAACTGGCCGAGAAAATTTTACCTGAAAGCCAATGTGGTTTTCGACCTGGCAGGGGAACGGTTGATGCTATTTTTGTCGTCAGGCAATTGCAAGAGAAAAGTCTTGAGCAGAATCGTGATCTCTGCATGTGTTTTGTCGACTTAGAGAAAGCATTCGTTTGGGTGCCAAGATCTGCTCTCTGGATAGTACTAGAGAGGGTCGGCTGTCCTGCAAAGTTCATTAATCTTATCCGCCAATTCCATGATGGCATGACCGCAAGAGTTCAACACGATGATGACTTTACGGATCGCTTCTCTGTCACAAGTGGTGTCAAACAGGGCTGTGTAATGGCTCCTACCCTTTTTGCTATTTACTTTGCCGCTGTATTGGCGGACGCTAGTACTGGCAGTTCTGGGCAGATTCATCTTGATATCAGAACTGATAAGGGTGTATTTAATTTGTCGCGGTTTCGATCAAGGCAAATGGTACAGGATTTGGCTGTTCTAGATGTTTTATATGCCGATGATGTATGCCTAATAGCTGATGACACTCGGAACCTACAAATTTTCCTGGACAACTTGAATAACTCGTGTCAAAAATTTGGCCTGGCTGTAAGTGTATCTAAAACGCAAGTGCTAAAACAACCAGCTCGTGGCAAATCTGTGGATGCTGCGTCAATACTTTTGGATGGCCAGGCCCTGGAAGAAGTCAAATCGTTTCGATACCTAGGCAGTTGCATTCGTGATGACAATCGCCTGGAGACAGAGATTTCTTCACGTATTGCAAGAGCCGCGGCTTCGTTTGGAAATCTGCGTTCCAGAGTCTGGGACTCGCATGATCTTAAATTAAACACAAAGATTGCTGTGTACAAAGCAATCGTCCTACCCATTTTGCTCTATGCATCTGAAACGTGGTGTCTATACAAAGCGAACATAAGACGCCTTGACGCTTTTCATATGCGATGTTTGCGCACTATTCTTCGGGTGAAGTGGCAAGACCGAGTCCCAAATACAGAAATATTGCGTAGAACTAAAATGACTGGTATTGAAGCAGTACTAATGAAAGGTCAGTTGCGCTGGTGCGGACACATTGTACGTATGGATGACGCTAGATTACCCAGGTCTGTCTTCTACTCACAGTTGCAGAGTGGAAAGCGTAAACCTGGACGTCAGTTCCTGCGTTACAGAGACGTGCTGAAGCGTCACCTCTCCGCATGCCATATCTCACCGGCGAACTGGGAAGAGCTTGCTGAACAGAGAGTAAATTGGCGCAACTCTGTTAAGGACGCTGTTACTAAATATGAAGAAAATCGAATTCGGGAACTCGATTCCAAGCGCTTCCTTAAGAAAACTCAACCAAAGCCTTCCTATACATATACATACAATTCCTTAGGTAAGTTGCATTGTGCGTCCTGCAACCGCACCTTCAAAACTAAATTTGGCTTTGCGAGCCACATACGCTCGCATCTACGAACTTAACCCAAGGTTCGCCGTTGACGGACACGTCAAGGAGGACATCATCATCATCATCATCATCATCATAACGAATGTTACTTAAATAACCACCCAAATATTTACAAATGGATCCCGGCGTCTTCTAATAATCGGTTACATTATGTAATATACATAAAAAAGATCATGAAAAGTCGCGTTTATTGTATGAAAGCCCGTTTAAATATCCGTCAAGTCAAAAGAACTTTCCAAAAACGATAGCTGTTGCGTAGATTGGTACTGCGAGTGGCTGGTGCGCATGGGCTGGGCGAGCGACACGGCCATCGACTGGCGCGTCAAGATGTACTCGGAGGCGCGCGAGCAGACCGTGTACGCGCTCTTGTCCAGCATGCATACGCCTTTCGCTGGGTGGACGGACACCAGCTTCAATCTTATGTAAGTTTTTTTTTCGGTTCTCTTTTTATTTGGTTTTGACTTATGTATTGTGAATATTATTTAGTTTAATCAACTTTCAATTTATCTAAATTGCGTGTTTACTGTGTGATAAGAAAATTCCTTAGAGAGATTCGAAGTTACGGTAGCCTCATGTGAGGGTCGTGGATTCGAATCCCACTCGTTGCGAAATCTTTGACCAAATATTTATTTTCAAGTTTTATTTGTTTTCTAAACTTTAATTTTAACGACCTTCTGGTGTTTCCCAATTTTTATTTGTTATTATTTTTCAAAGCATTTATAAATGCTTTTTTTCCTTTTGTCAAATTTCACTAGTGTTCGCGGCTTCTTTTTATTTTTCTATTTATCGATATTTTTTTGCCTACATGTCTTCTTCACAATTTATTTATTTCATTATGCTTTAAGTTAAGTACACACGTGCTGTACACATTTGAAAAATTATAAAGCATCGAACTTTATTTATTCGATTTTAATTTTTTCCGCTAGGTGGCGCTACCACGACAACCTGCAAGCTCTGAACGGCAGCATGAACTGGCAAGAGGAGTTCCTAGCATTCAGCCTGCTGGCAGACTACCTGTTCAGGACCAACGAGTTTTTCGGGGAAATCAACGCCGTCGTCAACTCGACCATACCGACACTGCCCAGGGCGGCGGCTATAGCCAAGCATAGAGTGGTCTGGAAGAAGAGTGCGGATACGTTGCTTAGTTTTCAGGTACATTGTACATATTAATTGATTCATGCATACAGGAATAATCGAAATATTTTTTTTTTTTATAAATTTAGCTTATTATTTATATTTAAAAAAGGAATGTTTTTGCGTTAGTTCCCGTATTCATTGATTTAGACGCAATCCAAGTTTTTACGGTGGTAATATTTGTCTCGCAAGTACGAGTTGAATCTTCTTGAGACGCAACGCAGTAAAATTTTCAAACGATAACTTGTGCTGAATTTGTACATGTACCTACTACAAGTACAAACTCCGCACAAATTATCGTTTAAAATTCACAAATTGTCGTTTTTGTGCATCTAGTATATAAATTGTAATTTAATATCTTTATTTATTTTCAGTACAACGAGGAAGGCCTTCTTATGATAAACTCGTCTTGGACACTGGACAGAGGCCGCACAGAGAATAACGTCACTGGATCAGTCACTTTAATATCTCCTTTCCAGGTAAGAAAAACTAAGAACTTTTTTTAGATGTATCGTTTTGGGTCTATAATACATTTATTCGTACGTAGCACACATTTATCTCTCTTTCTATCTCGATTTCTCTCTTTCTCTCTCTCTCTGCCTCTCTTTCTATATCTTATTGATATTCTTTTTTATTTGACCTTTGTCGTGCCGTGTTATTTGTCAAAAATTTGATTGCAGGGTTACTCAAACGGATACCTCAAAACAGGATTTGTGTTTGGTCACAGAAGAGATATCAAAGGAATATCTTACGTAAAATTAGAAGAAAAGGTGCTAAAGATTAACGTTGATGGTAAGCGAAATAAAATAAAAAATACCCTCCCACCTGCCTTATCATTTCCACTACCTCTTCCAATGAAAAGTATAACTTTGACCATATGTACATGTCATGTCTTTGGGAGAGGCCTATATCCAGCAGTGGATGTTATACGGCTAAAATGATGATGATAATGTGTACATGTTGATAAATTTTATTTGATTTTCCGTACTGTTTTTGTTTTTATGACACCAGTACTTTTTTTGTCTCCACTAGGAGAACGACCCTCTCTGTGCTACCAGAGACAAACTTGACCAGAGCAGACGATTTAGCCTACACTCTCCACTCAAAATCGAAGTCAAAAATAATTTGTTTATCTTTGGATATTTGTATCACTTAATAATTCACAATTTTTCTTGATTTTTTAAGACCTAAGATTTTTATTGCCGCTTTCTAAGCTTTATTGTCTTTCATATTTTCTGTATTTGAAAGCAAAAGAACTACAATGATAATGTTACCTTATTTTTTAGGGCACATGCGTCGCATAACGAACTGCATGTTGGTGGTTAACGTAACTCGTCCTGAAACTGATATAGCGCCCACCACCGCCCGCTTTGGGTTCATTGAACGCGATCGACATCTAGTGGCCATGCTCGCCACGCCTAATTCCACCACTGGTAAGATCACATCAAATAACATACCCAGAAAAGCTGGGAAAAGGAGTTTTAAATGATTTTTGACATATGTAAGGCGTCTGATTAGTTAATCACCGGATATATTTAATTACGCTCGCCAAAGTGCAATAGAAACGAAATGGTTAAGGCAATATCGATATAATTATCAAGTCAACTTTAAATCTATCATCATACCATTGATATATAAATACATCAATTGTAAATGATTGTAACATTAGGTCACAACGTACCACAGGGTTCAATATTGGACCCCTTACTTATTATACTTTGGTAACCTGATATTTTATTTTAAATTCTGTACAACGTGATGATTGACCACCTCGCTCGTAAGGATGCCTCTACCTTTAATATTTCTACAAAATAAATTATATCTTTTCCCAGGTATTGAAGTACTACTAAAACTACAGACCTTCCAAGACTTCCACGTGTTTGGACACGTGGCTCTGCCAATACAATACCTCAACAGAGCTATGCTTACGGCCAAACGTGCACCAGAGGAGGTAAAAAAATAAACCTTATTGGTCCTGTCTTAGATATTCGATTCGAGCCAAAATCGCCTTATAAATTCATGTTTCAGTCGATCCGTATAGTTTTATCGCGGTATTAAACATTTGACAATTAAACCTTATTCAGGAGAAAAATTAGTTCAAAATTACCTTGACCTTTACAAATTAATATTTCTTTTTACTAACATATGTTTCTGTCTGTTCTACGTTCTTGTTACACAGTTTTTTTTTTATGTATTAAATGAGGAACTCTTGTGTCAGATTTTCAAGCTGCCTAAAGGCATGACATATACTTGTAGCTTGATAACTACCATACAACGATGATATCCGGGACCAGCGGCTTTATGTGCTTTCAGAAGCACGGAGGAGCTCTAAAAAATTTTATTCCACTTTTGGTCACCCATTCTAAATGCCGATATTGAAACTAACGAGTCAAATAAATGGTATTCCCTTACAAAAAACCGTTCGCTTAGTGACACCGCGTTTAAAAAATGGCACCACAAGTGCAGCCCACGCCCGGTGGCATTTAACTTGTTTTATTGTTTTTACTTGTTTCACAGTTAGACTTCAGAGTAGGCTGGGGCAGCATGGACTTCGGTTTCACCGGCATCTGGCACTACCAGTCCCCTATAAACTTCGTCTATGTTTACAAACTGTACACGCCTCTCGAAGGATTCGAAGAAAACGGTCTAGTGCTGAAGAATGTGTATGGGAATGGACTGGATACAGAATTGTCTGTACGGTTATCCAAACATAAGGTAATATTTTATTTGTTTTTGATACTTGCAAACATTCAAATTGATCGGTCATTTTGGAAATCTTTGGGAGAGGCCTATGTCCAGCAGTGGACGTTATGCGGCTGAAATGATGATGATGATGATGATGAAACATTCAAAGGTTATTCAACTAAGTTGGAAATAATGGCGCAAAATATATATTTTTAGGGTACCGTAGCCAAATGGCAAAAACGGAACCCTTATGGATTCGTCATGTCTGTCTGTCTGTCTGTCTGTCTGTCCATCCGTATGTCACAGCCACTTTTTTCCGAAACTATAAGACCTATATTGTTGAAACTTGGTGAGTAGATGTGAACCGCATTAAGGTTTTGACACAAAACTAGAAAAAAAAACAATAAATTTGGGGGTTCCCCACACTTAGAACTGAAACTCAAAAATTAATTTTTCATCAAACCCATACGTGTGAGGTATCTATGGATAGATCTTCAAAAATGATATTGAGGTTTCTAATATAATTTGTTTCTAAACTTTGCGTGAGAGACACTTCAAAAGTGGAAAAAAGTGACTTCTAAAATAAGAGAATGATAAAACTAAAAAAAATATGATGTTCATTACGATGAAAACTACCAACGAAATCTAGTAAGTAGTTTTTTTTAATACGTCATAAATCATATACGGCAATTTACGTTTCATTCAATCAACTCAAATATAAAAATCAAAAAAAACATACTACTAGACTTTTATATTATGTTATTTGCTACTACGGAACCCTTCATGGGCGAATCCGACTCGCACTTGGCCGCTTATTTTAATATTAAATCCATGTTGTGGACGGTGCCTTTACTTCTAGATTATGCCGCAATATGGCGACCACTATCTTATTTGGTAACCTTACTATTTCATTATGTTCTGAATAGCCAGCTTCTATCATCATAACCTGAACACAGTGATATAAATATGGAATTGAATATTGTCTCTCAATTTGATGTCAATAATTTTATACCCAGAATATAGAACATTAAATAAAATTTTCTTTGTTTATCCCCATAGTTGACTGAGAGAAAATGCTTTTAGCATTAGGTCTGCCTTTTGTAAAAAGTATATTGTACTTTGAAATAATAAAGTTTGATAAAATAAAATAAACATCAAAAATTTGATGTGATTTTATTTTCCTACTTAGACGTTTCACTTTGTTTAACAGTTCGGCATCGCAATCCTCCTGGTCGACACAGGCAAAGGCCTTATTGACGTCATCCAAGAGCAGTTCAAACCGGACAAAAAGGCAAACGTCGACATGATCATGGAAAATTTCGACACCACGGCCCGGGTCACTTTGGACACCATATACTACCCCACTATCACTTTCAACGCGCATATTACGAAGGTATGTTTGCTACCTATTTAGTTTCTTCTCACTTTCACTTTTTTTTGTCGTTTTACTATATTAACGAAATAAAAAAGTGAGAATGCCAAAGGATTGAGGAAAGATTCGAATAGTACCTTGAAATATCTACAATTTTTTTTTTCAGTTCGTGGGAATCAATGAAGAGGAGATTTTAGAAGTGAATGCTACTCTACATTTGCCGCAAGGACCTATAGTGTTGACTGATGTCTTCGTTTTGGAGGTGTGTATATTTAAAAGATGGGACTAGTTGGAGAACGCTTGCCTTTATCTAATTCTACTAAATTGTAGGCCTCTTTTTGCATTTCTGGTATCCTAACGACATATAACAATACAAATCAGATACTTTTTAGGCTTCTGTAGTAAAGTAGTAAAGCGTACGCACAGTGTCTGGTAGAACCCTACTGCGCGTGGCCCGACAAGCACTTTGCCGGTTTTTTCTAAACTTTTAAAACTAAACGATTTGTATGAAACAGCACGTCGTGACATCATAGTTTCTTGGAGTCAAAAGCGCTCCTAATATCAATTTTCTGCATTAACAAATTTAAAATCACGTTCAAACTGGACATGATCAATGACAAGGGACATTATTTTGTTACGTTTTATTATTTTTATATTATAAAATAATTTTAACTACTCTAATAGTGTCTAGACAATCATCAAAGGAGATGGCTAAATAGAAGTATGGGCGACTGCCCTAGCAATGTATAAACATGGCTCCTAGTGTATCGTAATGCTGAATTGCTGTATATTATTATTTCATGTGAAAAAAGTTTCAGGAACTTTTGAAACGACAACAATTTTGAAAATGAAATCATTGAAATCCCTTCCCCGATCGATTGGTTACAAATGCTTTTGATAACTCTTAATCATGATCGATAGGCAGGCAAGTCCGTGTTGAATAGCACACACACACACAATAGTCTGGTAGACAAACAAGGGTCAAAGAAAAAAGTACTTTGAAAACTTGAAAACGCAAAAGACGCAACGGTACAACGAACACCAGTGTTGCCAGATTACCCGCATAATATCGATTATTTATCGATTTTATTTTTTAATTATTTATAAAATCTACTATATTCTCGGTCAAAGGGTCTCGTGCAAGAAAGTCTCGTTGGCTTTCGCACGGGTGTCGGGTATGCTCTCGTCGAGAGTCTTCTCGGCCGAACCTCTCGGCCAGCGTTTACCGCTGGCATTACAATGTATAAAGTGATTTCTTAACGGAAATGCAGTAGGTACCTATTATTAATGATTTCGATTAAAGTTAAATTCAATAATCGTTTGGCTTACATAGTACAGGTAACAAATAGAAACTCATATCTGGCAACACTTAGGTAGATGTCAATGGAGAAAATGAGGAAACCCAAATAAAAAACTTATAATTGCGTATTATTTTACTGAAGTTCTAAGGTAAAAATAAAAACATAATAATTCATTAATGAATATTTCGGTTTTCCAGGATACTACAAAATCTTTATACATTCTTAGGGCAGTCGTTTAGCCATCTCCTTTAACATATATTTTCAGAGCTACGCAGAAATGACGAACAGTCTGAACCTAGTGACTCCGTTCCAAGCCGTGAAAGAGCTGAAGTCAGTGTACACGGTGGACATCGCTATCGGCGAGAAAATCAACGTTTCTTGTCTGGTGTTAATGTACAACGGCACTTATTGGCACGAGGTATGTTTTTACAACTGCTATTTGGGTAATGAAATGTAGAGTAATATTTTCGCCTTTCTTCTTGTTACCTTTAGCAACGAAGTGGACTCCCGAAGATAGTTGAGGAAGAGAGGTAGAGGTGTGACGACTTGCGACGGTTTGAGAGAGAGTGGTTGGAAGTGGCACCCAATCTAAACGTTGGAGGGAGATGAGAGACTTCTGCCCAGCAGTGAGACAGTATAGGTTAACAAAAAAATATTTTTAAATATTATATGACATATTTTTTTGTTATTTGTTAATGATCAATTTTTTTATAAATGTTAAATGATTTATCAGTCTGTAAACTGTTTTAATGTCAAACGATCATTTTCTACCGACATTAAAATATTTGATTAATATACCCTCATGAGGGACAAATGTGACAATAGGAAACCTTTGGCACAAACATACCACTTGTTTGGTTGTTTATTTGCTGGTTAGGAGCACACAAAATATTGTATTGTAGTATATATATTGCCAGCACATTGTGTCAAAAGATAAAAGTGCCTGCAAAGGCCTAAAAACATTTTAATTACTGTTATTACTATTACGGGACTTACCGCGATTAATATCGACGGCCGACTCTTCATCATGGTCGACCAGCGACCATGATGGCAGAAGGGCCGTCGAAATATCTGACAAAAAACGATATTAATCGCGATAAGTCCATATAAACATTTGAATTTCGATTAGATTGCACACATTTATAATTTTTTTTAGATATCCTACAAAATATTCTACGAATACGAATCCGGCGAGGATGATACCTACGAATCGTACCTAGCGTCTTTTGGGATCGTCACGCCTTTAGCAGTATTACCTGCCTTGGAATCCAAAGTGTCCGCCCGGTTAGAAGATGCGCTGTGGAAAATGGCTGCTGATATTTCGATGCCTTCTTTTACTGTGACTGCTGTTGCTAAACTAGAGGTATGTTTTTGATTTTAAAGTAGAATCCCAAAGAGTAAATATAGTTATTTTTTTTTTATATATTTTCATATTGGATTTAACAAACCCTTTTACATTATATTTGAAACAGAATATTAGAAGCATACAAAAGGAGATAAATGTAAAAAGTTTAATTTTTATAACGTTTGTAACAATTCTACTTTTTTTATTCACAACAAGAATTCCAAATGTAGTCAAGTATTTTACTTAGAATCATTTTACTTTGGCGTTCAAAGTGTCAGCAAAGTTGAAAGATTATGTTTTCATTATATAAACATAAAAAAAAATCTTTGCCCACAGTTAGACGACCCATTCGTGGAAACGTCAGGCAGTCTAAACCTGACATCGCCATATCTAGACGACTACTGCATCAAGATGGAGTTCAAAAAGGACTTTTCTGAGAGCGAGAGTGTCGTAGCCGGCGGTATACACGTGCTACAGGGAGACCAAGACAACTATGTAAGTCGGTCAATTTGTTTAAACAAATTCTTAGTATTGCTTTAGACTATCTGTGTGGCGTTCTGGGTTCGATCCCCGTTCGGGACAAGTTGGAAAATAGTCTTTTGCAAATTTACTTGGGTCTCCGGTGTTAATCTTTTTTTGTTTGTTTTTTCGTATATGTGAGTGGCCTATACAAATTTCCCGAGCAGCTACACAGTGTAGTACAGAAATTCCGATTAAAAAAAAATGTCTGTTGTTTTAATTTCAGTATACTATAGTGACCTAGTATAGCCCGTGGTTTATTGTAGACTTTTGGGATTTTTATACAGGCTGACTGGTAAATCACGCGTAATTTATAAGAACATTGTAAATCATGATCACACGTATCGTCAAAAATATAAAACCAAAAAAGTACTTTTTAATTACAAAGAAAACTTTAATCAAATTAGCGCGCAATGTCTCTGAATGTTTAGGAACCGCGCGCTGGGTAACTTCCTAGCCACCTCTCTTGGCTCGTTGGCAACCGTTTCCATCGCGCGTACTGCGAGTATCCACACTTCTTGTTTTTATTAGATAATTTGGTTAACTTTTAAGCACCTATTTTTTGCATAGTGATTTACCAGTCAGCCTGTATATTTAATGATTTATTTATCATCGTTAATTATAAAGAAAAGCTACCAATACTATTATAAAGAGGATTATTTTTCCCTCCCTTGTTTTTCGTTCAAAAACCCAATCTGACTAAATTAAAAGAAATTAAATTAAAAAGAACAAAAATTAAGGTAATAAATAAAGCTAATCGAAGAGCCCGCCCCGGAGCGTACCGGGCTTGAAAGTGCCCATAATGCTAGCAGCATTACCGCGTTGAATGGCCAGGGCGATGTATATTGTATGATTACTTTGTACTATCTCTTCCCAGCTATACGCGGACGCAGTGTGGGGCCCGCCCCCGCTCCGCCACATCCGCTTCAAAGCTCGCGGCGCTCTACACCCCATACTGCCACCAGCCGAGTTCGCGCTGCAATACACCGACGACAGCGATAACGCAACGTTCATTACCCGCTCGCTTACCGCGGATTTCAACTGCGTCGATGTATACTACTCAGTGAAAGCCGATCAGCGACCGACCGCCATCAGTGTGGCTGTGTCGAGCCCGCACCAGGGATTTAGGTAATATTATATAGCTTTATTGTGCAGAAGAAATAACATAGATACAAAAACAGATTATCCCGTGAAGAGATCTCTTTCAGTCAACCGGTAGAAATGTTTACTCGTACTTATTATGCGTTTGGGTGAGATATGGGTAAGATTCATTCGTTGCCGCAGCATATGCTAAATGGGTCTTTTTTGCAACAAAAGAACAGCACGCTATAACAATGCTGCACAAATATATGAGATAAAATAGACAATCAGTGTTTTGTTTTGTAAAAAAAATACCAAAGATAGAGAGTTAAAACTGGAAGACTAGAAGAAAAGAAGGGAGGCCTTTGTCCAGCAGTGGAAAATACATGGCTAGTACAAAAATATTTATAAATCTTGTCGTAGAGAAGAAAGAAAAGACTTGAATTATTAAACATATTTTTGGTTATAAAAAAAAATTAAGTTAATTTATTGCACTTAAAATCTTAGTATTATAGTACAAAAGGTACAACTTAACGCTAAGTATTGTCTGTCACCTTTGGGACGTAGAAGACAATATGGTATGGTATAGATAAAATTATATTCAATCTGATTTTAAAATAGAACTCTCGGCTCTACATGGAAGAAGTTACTAATAAAGTTAAGTAGATGTCACCACTGTAGCAATAGTGACCAGATTCTCATGCTACGTGTTTTTGCAGAGCAATGAAGATGATAAGTAATTTTGAAGGTGACGACATCACTGGTACGTTCGTTACGGAAAACAACGAGTATGACCTGTCCGGGAAAGTGATCAACAGGAAGCCCTATGAAGTAAGTCAATTTCTGGTAAATTGTTCAAGAAATCGCTGTAACAACAATATGGCACAATAATGAAATTTATAATATATATAATGAAATTTATAAAAAATATAATAAAAAATAAATAAATATATATATTGGGAAATGAAACAAAACAACAAATAAGTTATGAAAATGAATATGATTGGCCTGGCCAATAAAACAATTTTAGCATGTTCAAGTCTGCTGACTATAATATCAGCCAAATAACGTTGGACATAGGTCTCCCCAAAAGACTTCCAAAACGATGACGATGATGGCGAAAAATATTTTCAATTTTGGACTCCGATGACTAATACTAAAATTTATCGCTATATTCATAAAAAAACTGCACTCCATGAATAATTGTCTCTATTTAAGATTTTTCTGTCAATGAAAAATCCTTAAATTGGTAACATGCTCACTATATGGCCGATTTATGACGGCAGTTTCTTATAACTTGGAGACCCCTTTAAACATAGATAGCATTAGTTTTATTTTTAAGTTAGCTTAAGTTTGATACAAATTGCACACTACGCAGATATCCGTAACGCTAGTGCCCAAAGGCGGCGGAGAGAAAACGACCCTCCGCCTGAAGCTCGACAGCAGCAACACGGCGCACGCGCTGACGGCGACGTGCGCGGGCGCGCTGCAGCTGGCGCTGCAGGCGCGGGCGGAGCTCGACACCAACTACACCGACCTGTCGCTCAAGGTAACGGGTACAGCTAGTGGGTTTTTATTTTATTCAATCTACACTGTCCCACTGCTGTGCATTGGTCTCCCTAATGTATTAGTAAATAAAAATAATGTATTATTTTGGTTTATAATTATTATTATTTTATTTAAAAAGAAAAAAATATTTGTATATTTATTATGTTTCATAATTTACTGTTAAGATAAGATAAAATAAAATATTGCACCAACTAAGTATATGGCCCAACGCAGACGACAGACTAAACCGTGCCGCACTTTTTAATCTGTGAGAATAGAACCCATGGAAGCACACGACGGGCAAAAAGTCCGGCGCGCGTAGTGTGAGTTACTGCGTATGATTCCATAGGTTCTATTTTCACAGACTATCACAGACTAAAAAGTACGTCACGGATAGGCTGCCGTCTGCGTTAGGCCTAAAAATAATCAAAATTACATTGAAATATAGTAGGAACAAAGGCGGTTACCGTTCCGATTTTTACAGGTGAAATTCAAATCTTTTAATTATTTTAATTCCCTTTTTCCACATTTACACCCACCATCAAACCAAAACTGGCCTTTGCGTCTTAGGTCACAGCTCTGTCTACCCCTTTAGGAATAAAGACGTGATAGTGTTTGTATCTCTTACAGGTGGACTCCCCGCAAATCAGCAAAGACCCCATAACTTTGAAGTCCCATGTGGACATTTATCCGAAGTTACGTCGTGCCATACAGATACAGGCTGCGACGCCATTACCGAGACTGAAGACACTCAATGCTGATGCTGACTTTGTGTAAGTATTGCACTACTATTGCAAATTATGAAGGTTCTTAGGACTTTAAAGTCCCATTTCGACATTTACCAGACATATACAGGATTCTTCCATACTGGTCTGGAAAAAGACAAAAAACTTAAATGTACCAGCTGCTTCTCTTCCCGCGCAAACCGTATAAACTTACCAAAGTACTGTGCGAAAATACAAATCATATTAATAGGCGATGCGGCTAGCAACCCATCACTATTTGATTCCTTTTCCACCGTCTCGCCCATCATCACGTGACCTTTGAGTCTTGCTGATCCCAAATGTTCTATCTATCCCATTAGGGATGAAGACATGATAGTATGTATGTATGTAAACTTACTTAGGGGCTGGCTTGATGTTGTGATTTGTCTAAATATATTTATTTTTTGTGACAGATTCGCGCCAAAGACGGGTTTCCTGTTGTGCCACTACAGTGTGCCTGACATGAAGGGAGACGGTGATCTCAAATGGAGCTTCTTGCTTGGAGACCTGTTCATAAAGGTAAACTTGTACAACGCACATTTTGTTTGTGCCTTTGTATTTGAATTTATAAAGAATTTTGAATCCTGTGGACTTCATCCATCAACTCTTGCACACTTTTTATTATGTATAATAATAATATAATAATAATAATAAATGTATATTTATTTTCCTCCACAAAAATAAACTTATTGTAACTTAAAAGGTCATACTAAACATATTTGTACTCGTATTGAAATAAACAATAAAAGATGTGGAGAACTGGTGCCTATGATAGGTTTCCAAAGAACCTGTGTTACGGATCACCAGGACTCGCCATCAACAGAAAAAACTTATAAAATCAAACATGTCAACTACAGGGAAAAAATAAAATAAAAATAATAACAATATATCACTTGTAAATGGAGAATGAATAAAATCAAATAAAAAATCTAAGAGTAAACTAAGTTTTGCATAATCTATACTATATAAAGAAAAATTACATAATAAAAATCTAAAAGAATGGTATTATTTGGCACATTAATAATCTATAGAGTCTATGAACCTTTTTTCGCCCATAATTTTAGCTGGACAATCGGGGTCACCAGTTTTGTGACTGCACGGTTTTTTGTAGTGCAGGCATGTTGCACATTTCGGTATCACATGTATAACAATACAATACAGCTAGCAACCCATCATGGTTTTGATCCCCTTTTTACATCTTCGTGCCTACAAAAGCGCCAAACGTGGCCTTTAGATTTTACGGCCCTGAGCTGTATCTGCCACGATAGGTTTAAAGACCCGATAGTGTTTCTGATACAGAAACAGTTTGTTTACCTCTTTTCTCTAGCGACAAAATCAGGTATAGGGAAGAAAGAGCCCTTTCTGTACAGCGAATTTTCGCTAGATGACAACTCTAATCAGACATTCTAAACGCCAAAACAAACATTTTCTGTAAGATTTCTATGAAATACATAAGTGTGATGTCATGCTTTTTTGAAATCAAATAGCGCTCTTAATATTAGTTTTTCTGTATTAATTAATTAATCATTGTAGAAAATGAATATGATTAATGAAAATTGACAATATTTTGTGACGTTTTATATTATGAACTGTACCGAATAATTTATTTATTATTAGTCTAGTTACCATAAAAAGTACTGAGCAAAGTGTTTTATTTTTCTCCAAAAAAAACTTCAAAGTAATAAAATTTCATTTCATTCTTAGGCCATCGGTCATCAAAACGTAGAAAAGGAGCAAAAAAGCGTAGATTTGGACATCTTCTTTGGAAACAACACGGTCAAAGAAATACCCACTACGCACGCTGGCTTTAGGATGGATCTAGATCGCGTTTGGCAGTAAGTATTATATGTATTATAAAATTAAATCAAATGCCTTGTACAAGATATATCTATAGAGCTCAACTTCTTTTAAATGTCTTGTTCCACAAGCAACATTTTCGCTCGTTACGCGTACTGGATAGACAAGTCTATAATTACCAAATCGTATAGCTCGGGCTGCTAATTTCTATGATCCTACACATATTTTTTTATTGCTGTAGCACACACATTTAAAATTCTGAGATTGAAATACATGTTTGGTTTCCTTTTTTTTGTATATTTTTTGTATGTGTGTTAAAGCAACAAATAAATTAATTTATCCATCTATTCCTTTAATATATCCATCGCCGTGGGTGTTTAACGTAGGTACTATTTCATTCTAGATACCTGTCATCAAAATAAACAAAATAAAGAATACAATATTATAAAGATAATTATGTCCTGTGTTTATTTATTTTGTGCAATAAAGAGTATTGTATTGTATTGTATTCTTTAATAGAATCGGCGCAAACGCATCTTTCGGCTACATCATGAACCAACGCCTCAACTTGATCATCAACGCGATCTTGCCCAAGCCGAACGTAGATGTCCACACGTTGTCCATCGCTGGCGATCTAGGGACGCCTACTGTGCCGCTGAGGACTCTAGACGCAATGTATAAGACTGATGTTACGAGGATCGTCACTGGAATCAACGGCAAGGTATTTATTTCATTAGTTTATATCCTTGTTAACCAGGGACGTGCATTACCGATTATTGCAGGATAGACTAATTGTGGGGCTTTTGCCCAGTAGTGGGACAAAAAAAAACTCTCTGACTGAACTGACCCTATTAGTGTGTTTACATCCCGAGAGCCACTTATACGCGTCATATTGTTTAATACTATTAAATATTTTTTCTAGCTTACCGCTTGTTTGAATGAAATCCAAAATAGGCTGGCATCGGCCATTTATGATTATTATGGCTCTTTTATCCTCAAAAGTTAGCAATCAAACACCTGGCGCACAACTTTTACATGAAAATCTTTCCATTGCATTAAAGCGTTGTTTTTAAGCGGTAATAAAGTTTTTCTCCTTATTTCATTGATATTGCAAACAAAGTTCAGAGCAGATCGTAATCATTTGTAATGCAACAATGCAAATAATTATCATTTGACAAGAAAAAATATCAAATATATACGACTAACACAAAAGTTTACTTAATTTCATTTTATCCTCGAACATCTTCCGCGTATTTAAATTGGTAGCGTAACACAAGCGAGAACCAATAACTTTGTATTTTTCATCCCGGAATGCATCACGGAACAAATGAAAAGGCTCGAATTCGATATCATTCCTTATTGGTCAAAAGTGAAAAGATATAAAAAACGTTGATTATTGAGATAGAACTAGCTTAAAGATAAGGGCCATTTTTGAAAATCAGCGTTTCACTAACCTAATGGTTTTTTCCATACAAAAATTAGCTTTGTTTATGACTGACGCGTTTTAAAAATGGCATGCATCAGCTCTTGTCTTAGATGTTGGTTATGTGTGCGGATATTTCGCGTGTGTGTGCGTCGATGAAATACGTAGACGATCAGACTATAGATGCAAATTTCTATCCGTGCACTGTGAATGTGTGTAAATCGAGACACTATGGAGAATTGTCTTCTAGGTAGCTGCCTAGAGTACTGCGTATATACGTATACCTACCCTAAGTAAGCCAGTACTTAGCCAGCATATGGCGCGATGGACAGGAAAGCGCGCGTTTATTTGAAAATAGGGCCTATTATAATTTATTTTTAATTAAAAAAATGCGCATATATTAGGGAACCTCCGGGTAGACAATGTCTTTGAGTCTCTATGGAAAGCACGTGCCTATTGTTAACAATACAGGCTGACTTTTTAATCACCAGCTAAATTTTTCGAGTATCAGTTTATATCCTTATTAATAGTACAAGCTGACTTTTGAACTACCAATCAAATTTTTCGAATATCAGTTTAATATCCTTGTTAATAGTACAAGCTAACTTTTGAATTACCAATCAAATTTTTCGAATATCGGTTTATATCCTTGTTAATAGTACAAGCTAACTTTTGAATTACCAATCAAATTTTTCGAATATCGGTTTATATCCTTGTTAATAGTACAAGCTGACTTTTGAACCACCAGCCAAATTTTTGAGTATCAGTTTATATCCTTATTAATAATATAGGACGATTTTTAAACCACCAGCCACATTTATCGAGCATCAGTTTATATCCTTATTATTAATACAGGCTAACTTTTTAACCACCTGTCAAATTTTTCGAGCAAGTTCTGACCGTGACCTAAAAACATTTAGGAAAAGTAGTTCAGTATCATAGTCGAATATTCGACTTCCCATACAAATCAGCTCGGTCAAACGGATTTTGTGTGGGAGGACAAAAACTTTTTATCGATTTTTAATAACTATTTTTATAGAGAGTAGTTCAGTATAAGTTAATGTTTTTTTTTAATAAAAAATCAGAATTGAAGATTAGACATAATGGAGACAGATAAATGGGTATAGAAATAAGTTACATCATTCATTTTATTTATTTTACGTTATAACCAGGTTTTGATGTTACCGGAAAGCTTCGACACCAACTCGACTATAACCTGGACATCCACCTCCGGCTACCAGAAGGTGGACAACAAAGTGCTGTACCAATGGGACCAGACCGGCTCCCATTTCATAGACTACACCCTTAAGTCTCCACTGTATGAAGACGACACGTTCAAACTGAAGGGGTCATATCAAGAAGACTTGGTGCACAAATACCACATTGTCAAGTATGTACTTGGTTCCCTTTATACCTCTATAGCTGTGAAGTATTTAACTTGATTACGCAGCTGTCTTTGAGATAGTCATATGCCTTATTCGTCTTAATTTTTTGTTATTATCTCGTTCTCACAAAAATGTTATAGTTCTATAGCCCGAGTGAGCTAGAATCATGATAACTATGCGAAGAGCTCGGTGGCATGGCAGTGCGCATTACTAGCGCTTTCGCAAGTAAAGCGACATCGGGCGTGGTCCGCACTTCACTTGGATGGGTGGCCTCAAGTGGCATACAATTTTTATGAGCTCCTCCGTGCTTCGAAAGGCACATATAAACTGTTGGTCCCGGCTGTCCTCATCGTATGGCAATCGTTAAGCTATGTCAGATGACTTTAGGTAGCTTGAAAAATCTGATACCAGTGTTGGCCACTTACAATTTAAAAACGAATGACAAACAATGATAACTGTATCACATTTTTATTTGATGGATATGAATATTCGCGCCGGTAATCTTTCATTCTAGTAAGATAATTTAGAGCATGTTTACTTCACATTCATACGAAACTGATTTCAGAGGATATATGTACCAGCCCGGGCGGAGTCAGATTGGAGAGTTAGACCTTCGCTACGGAGGCGTCAAACACACGGACGGGCACTTCAACCTCAGCACGCCTTTCAAGAGGCTGCCTTGGCTCAAATCTATCTTTGATGTAAGTTGTTACCTATTCTATTAGGTCAGGAATGAATTATTTAACTGTGAAGGCCATGCCCCAATCTAAGTATAACTAGTTCACTATGTCCCTGCTCAGCCTAAACTGGTGACTTATCGCCTGTACGATCCTTTTATACGCCGTATTAAAGATAATATAACTACTGACAAACAGATACCCAGCGCCATAGAAACTATTGGAGGGCCCCTAAGTAGGCAACACTGGTAGTTGCGAGTAGGCACACAGAGATGGCAGCACACACGACTAGCAAAAAAAAGACAAAGAAAGTGTTGTGTTTGCTTAAAAAATCTGAACTAAATTTAACATGGGACCTTCCATAGCCATAACACAGTTTAAAAACAAACGGTGGCACCATCATTTCAGGCTCACTAATTTAGATGTTGACCTTTACTACGCAGGTAAACTCAACGCCGTAAATGTCACACAAGCGCTAATATTTTTCTAAAAAGCTAAAGTTCTACTATTTCCTACAGATCAACAACTTAGACGAGCATTCAGACAATAAAGTGGAACTATTCTGGCCAAACAAAACTGCCTCAGTCAACACAACCCACCACTACAAAAAGCAGGGCTCAGGGTTCGTGCAAGATGGCGTGATATCGCTGTCCGTTCCATTGAATACTCAGCATTTGGTCAGCACAGACTATCACTATATACAGGAAGAACGAGGCAGCAATGGAAACGCAACGGTGGATTTTGATCGCGAGAGATTCGTTAAAGCATCGTTTAAGCAGGTAAAACATAAGGACATTAATTTTAGGACCAAATCAAAAATATCTTCCTATATCTTGTTTGTATCTTGCTGTAACCGTAACCACTTTCGTAATAAGCAAAGAATAACTTTTATAATAATTGTCAAAAGAATTCGTGGTTGTCAAGCTTGTTTAACGCTTGCTTATTACAGTTTACAAAATTACTTGGATTTTTTATAACAGTTCCTTTAGAACACTGAAAATTTCGTTGAAGTAAAGATATGTCTAACTTATAAACTATCCTTTTTTAAATTAATTAATCTGATTAAATCACAGGTTTTGAGCAAAAGCGAAAGGAATCTGGATCTCGCGACTACGGACATCGAGGTCGAGAATGCTCACACGCCAGTAGGGATCAAGTACCTGCATGAATTTGATGACAGTGGCAATACTGTACGTATTTTTGCTACACTACATTTTCTCTAAAAAGATAAGACAGACTTTCGTTACTGATATAAGAATGTACAAATTTGTAGGTATGACCTTCGGTCTACATAAGTTTCTTTTACTTTAGCTCTGTGTTAGTGTATTATTATTATTCATTACCACAGGACATGAAACAAGCGACAGTGTTCCACCTTACAAATGCGACTAAATTCAACGTGACCGGCAAATTAGACGTCTACACGTACGACATCGGCAAGAACCTTAAACTGACAGCTATACACGGCGAAAGAACGTGGTGTTTCGAGAACGAGTACGAGGCGGTCGATAACAGGCTGAAGCAAGCAAGCAAAGTCAAGTGGGCCCCAGATGTGTGGATCAACTATGACATTCGTGTCACTAATATGTCTGTAGTGAGTACCTTAAGTCAATACGCGATATTTCTATCGAACTTCGACAGAAGGAGAGTTATGTTTTTCGAGTTGAGGTATATTGCTTTGGCACGCTCTAATGTTATGAGACGGTGTAGTGATGTTCAACTACCGTACCATATTTTAAGCTACATAACTTGACGACTGCCATTCAATGATGACAGCCGAGACCAACGGCTAATACGTGCCTTCCAAAGCACTTTTTCTCTGTACAAAATAATTCGTTCTTAACTCCGTCCTCCTGTTTCTTACAGGACGACATCGAGTCCCAGCAACTAGTAATGAACGTGTGGTACCCGCTCCGCACCTTCAACCTGGATGCCATCTACCACCTACAAGACACCGCCTTAGACGGCCGCGCTTTGTTGACGTGGGACGTACAGCGAGGGAACAAGTCGGCTGAGCTGAAGGGGCGGTGGGAGAGCCCGCCGACCAAGGAAGGGAGTCGGCATGACGTCGATCTGTCTCTGTCGCATCCGTCGTTTAGAAAGGTGAGTTTAGGTTATTTATTTTGCGAAGTTCTTAAATCTATTTTACAAACATTAACAAATAACAACACACAACATAAGTACATACTTCTTTCATTTGCCCCATAGTCATTTTTCTCTCTCTTTAGTGGAGTAGTTAGTTATTTAGTTAGTAATTTTTTTTATTGCAGCAAAACATAATGTTACAGAGTAATCGATAAGTACATAAAACAGGTGTATAAAGGATATTACTTACTTTTAGGGCGTAAACTGCGTCAAGTAGGACCCGCGACGTGTTCAATCTATTTCAGAGATGGCATCACACGACTTATTTTGCTATCTCTTTCGCACGTAGAGTTTTTGACAAAGCTAGACTGCACACTTCACATTTACGCCCTTTTAAATATTAGGCACTTTCTGTTTACTTGTTGTACTAAGCTGCCTGCCTACACGACACAATTTAGCATACAAACTGCAGTAACATAAGTTTTTGCATAAGGAACCACGCTTTTTTATTCAAAACCAATTTCAATGAACGTATTCTTTCTGAAAACTCAAGTTGAATGTAATCTTGCTTACGTAAAATAAATGAACTCACTAATTTGCCAAGACCTTATATTGAATGAAGATAAATAGGCTAATTTTTTTTAATATACAGGTCCTAATTAAGGCTCCATTCAATCGATAGTTCTGGACAAAAACATTACAAAAAATATAAAAACATATTTTTGGCCGCCTATACAACATAACCGTCCAGCTGATCCGAGTTTCCATGACTGAATATTCCATTAACAACTTCGCTGTCCGTTAAATAAAGATAAATAATAAATAAATAAATATATAGCGACAAATAACACTAATGAAGAAAAAAAGTAAAACAATTGATTTGTTCATATAACTCATGAGAAAGTTAAGTTGTTAAAATAGTTTCAGTATATTTTGTTAGACATTATATAAATACTAAAAACTGTTTAACTTTCAGGACGTGATCCTAAAGGGCAACTACTTGAGCACGCCCGCAGTCATGTCCAACGTCTCCCTAGAACTGCAGTACTCGGACTACGAAAACGAGTACCTCAAACTCAAGTCCGTTCTCACTGACAACTCGAACGGACCGATCCGGAACTACAAGTTCGCACTCAAATGCACGCATCCGTCGACCAATCTCGATCTGGATATGAAGTCTGATATTAATATCGAGAGTCGATGGTACTACTTCAATAATTACTACAGATTCCAAAAGTCGCTGTTGTATGAGAAGCTCAGATCGAGTAAGCTGTTGGTTGATATGAATAGGAGCGCTGTCAAATGGGAGGTAAGAATTATTATTTTAACCAAGTTTTTTTTACAATTATTGTTTTGTTTTTAGTGTAGTGGCCAGTATTGGTGTCAGATTTTTCAAGCTGCCCTAAGGCATCTAACACAGCGAAACGACTGCCATACTATGATGTCAACTTAGACCAACGGTTTAACATGCGTTTCGAAACCCGGATGAGCTTAAGAAAATTCTTTGTTCTAGTGGTCACCCATCCGAATGCGGTGGCGACGCGTGGTCCGTATTGCTTATCTTGCGAAAGCATACTTAAAACCGGCCACCGGTCTTCTCATTTGTAATAATTGTAGTAGCATTAATTAAACAAATCTTAGGCTTTAAGTTTAATATCATAAAGATGTATCGATTTTGTTTTAGCGCCAAAACGAAACGTATTACTACAAAGCGAACGGCACTTGGGACCTCACGTATCCGTACTACCGCGTGTTTGCCTCCGTACACAGACCTTCCGGGAACGACACGGGGGCAGCCGTACTGTCTTTGAAAGAGAAGTCGTTGATAGCTCATTTCAACAGTACTGATGGTAAGGCATATCTAAAAGTAACAAACTATATGGTTGTCCAAGAACGCTACCTTGCGGAACACCTTGGGAACTTAGTTACCTTCCTGCAATATTTGTTCGTTAACGTGTTAGTAAGACATCTATAAGAATTACAGACTAGAGCGTTCTCCATTAAGCACATAAAAGTGAGTGAAACCCGATGTTTTACTTTTTTATGATTTGGTAATTGTCTCCTACAGTTACAGTGGAATCAATAAATATTGTTTAAGGACAAGACTTTTCAACGTTTTGCTGCTTTTCTTCAAAATACATTGAGTCATTAGGAAATAGTTAACAACATTCCCCAAGGAACATATGTCGTAATATGAATATAAAAAATATTTTTTGGCTTTCCATACAAACTTGCATCAGCTGATCGCTCAATTCGTATGGGAGGCCAAACATTGCTTTTCATATTTCGATATATGTTCCTTGAGGAAATCTGTTCAGTATCATGGCCTAAATTCACGCTTAAAATAGTTTTAGTGTATTTTGTTTAACCTTATATACTTTATTAACTACTTTACCTGTTTCCTTTCCGTCCCAGACATCTCGTACCACTTGATCGGCCGCATCGTCGACACCCGCTCGGCGCGGCTGGACGCCTGGCGCGACTTCGATGACGTCACCACCGTCGACCTCGCCTCCTACATCCGCCTCAACCACTCGCGCCTGCTCACCTCCTCCATCGTCTGGCGACCCGAAATATTCGGCGAAGTCAAGTCTCAGTTCGTCTACACACTCAAAACTGTGTACGGACAAGTGAATGAAACTCTAGTTATAATAAAAGAAATGCCTATGGAAGCACATTCCGCTTTGAGAAACATCTGGGCTGACGCGAAGCCTCGTATACGAGACTTCTTAGACGATCTAAACGATTTACACGTCATCAAGGATGATTTGGACGATTTCGAGAGATTCTTGAACGAATCCTATGGAAAGAACGACTTTTATGTCAAAGATATTGTAGAATTTACTTACTATGTTTTAGACGAAATGGCTATCAGGAATCACTTGGAAAGCTTGCCCGGAATCGTGAACGATATGTGGGGAATGATGGGCAACACGAGTCAGTCGATCAAACAGAGTTTAACATACATAGCTGATACGATAAAAAAGGCATACTCGAACTTCCTAGATTCTGTGAATAAGGTATTAGAAGCAGATTTCATGGAATTAGTGTCAGATAGACTGGAAGCCATGATACTACAGTACGACAACTTTGTTAGAGACATGCATATGAGATTGTTGGAATATTGGGAGGATACTTGGGTGAATGCGACGACGAGGCTCTCGAAGTACTGGCAAGAGCTGCTGAAGTCCATCGAGCCGTTGTTTTTCAAGATACTGCACTACACGGAGTCGTTCGTGGTGACGATATGGCGCGGGGTAATGGACTTCTTCTACAACAGGACGCAGGAGCTGACCGACTCGCCGTACTTCAACTACGTGTCCACGTTTGGGCAGGAGATGGACAAGTCAGTTTCGTTATTTTATTAATATGCGATAAACGGTTTACATTTTTCTATGATGTAAAAATATATAAATTCTTTCTCCCTCTCATATTGTCATGTCATCTAGGTTTAGGTAAAAGGAAATGCATAGTCAAAAATTATTTTCGCAAGCCTTTAAGTTATTTTGTAATAAGTCGTAGATTTGTTTATATTTTTTCATACCACTCACATACTAAAACTTCAACCTCTATTCGGTAAACGCCTCACGTGTACATTAGCTGATACACAGAATTTTTAAACTTTATTTTAATTTTTTTCTTTACACCTTCCTTCGCAGGATTTACAAAGACCTGATGAACAACGACCTGCTCACGAACATCAAGAAGTACTCCCGCAAGTTGTTCAACACCGTCTGGAGCAAACTAGAGAAGTATATTCCCTTCAAAGACGAGGTCGCACAGCTGTACGCGGAATTCAAGAGCGCGTGGGAAGCCTTCTTGAAGACCAAGCAAGTCGTTTATATCAGAGAAAAGGTTGGTCCACTCATCTTAAATAAATAAAATATTAAATACATAAAATAAAATCTTTAGTCGCATCCTTAGTTGCGATATTTTGGAAATCGAAGTACTCGTATTAGCTGTTTTTTATCTCAAGATATTTTAGTTGGAGATTTTTTACTTGTAGCCAAGTCAATAGTCACCCAAGGGTGCCCTAAACTGAGCCAAAGATAATGACTAACGTAACAGATACCCAACGCAAAAAAGTGACAAAGAAAGTGTTGGATATACTTTTTTTGTTTTTTTCCCATTTAGGTCCCATATTTGGGCAAAAGCCTCCCCTGTCGTGTGTGCTGCCACCTCTGTGAGGCTACCCCGCAACTCCAGTTTTGCCTACTTACGGGCCTCCAATAGTTTCTATGGCGTTGGGTTTCTGTTATGTTAGTTAGGTATTATTATTATCTTTAGCGAAAAATAATAAATAAGTATAATATAATATAGAAAAGTAATAAATATAATATATAGGGACAAGTTACACTGATTGAGCTAGCCCCAAAGTAAGTTCGAGACTTGTGTTATGGGATACTACCTCAACGATAGTATGTTTTATAACAAATACATATATAGATAAACATCCAAAACCCAGGACAATTTGAAAAAGACCCTTTCCAACTTGCCCTGATCGGGGATCGAACCCGGAACTTCTGGGTGACGGACTAGCATGGTGACCACTACGCCACGGAGGTCTTCAGTTTCTATAGCGTTAGGGTATCTGTTACATTAGTAATTATATTATCTTTGGCGAAAAATAAACAAAAAATCACTTGATTTTGGTATCGGCAGTACGTGGAGGCGTACGAGCGGCTGCGTTGGTGGTACGACTACTTCCTCATCGGAGAGGCGCTGCAGACCGTCGGCGAGATCTTATACCAGAAGCTGACTGACTTGTCCAAGACGGCGTTGCAGTATGAGGAGTTGTAAGTAAAACTGGTTGTTTTGTTAGTAAAGTAGATCTTATTGCTTACCTATAGAGTGCAATTTACAATAAATGATATCTTAGAAATCCGTTCCGAATATTGCAGTTGTTTTTGCACAAAGCCCCTTTTCCCAAAGGACTTAGCGTATTTTTTTAAGCGCTCGGTTTACTTTGAATTGTCGTGCATTTTACCTCACTGTTTTCGCCCGCCTGCAATTAATGTTAGATGAAACAGCTAGTTCAACCTTAGTTAGTTACTTAGTAAGTTAAAATATTTATTGCACCAAAACATAAAGTAACAGTAATAGATACATAAAACAGATGTCAAAGGCACCCTTATAGCAACCGCAATCTCTTCCAGGCCGAGGTACTCAACACAGCTAACGCGCTAAAGAATTAAGCTGAGATATTGAACCTTCCAATATAAAAAGAAATTCTCATTCTAGGCACCGCACTCCAAAAACGAACTTCATATTCGACCCACGCGTGGGCGAGATCCTCCTGGAACAGAAGCTGCCGATGTCGTGGCACGCCTTCAACCGCACGCCCGACTTCACCGAGATAGCTGAGTACCGCGCCGTGAGGGACTTCTTAGACGAGTGGCTGGTCACCAATAAGACTATCTGGTCGTATTACTATGAAATACGGCCGTATATGGACCTTAACAATATACTGCCACCGTTTGCGGGTAAGTTTAATGAATTTAGTAATGATCGTATCGTCGTAGATCTTTGAGAAATTTTTGTTTCTCGGCCTTCATATGGTTGAGAAATTTTTGTTTCTCGACCATCGTATGGTTGAGAAACTACTAGTGTAGGAGTTGTCTGCCTTTTAATTTAACCAACTTCTTAGACGACTGTGTGGTCACCAATAAGACTATCTGGTCGTATTACTATGAAATACAGCCATAAAACGACCTCAACAACATACTGCCACCATTTGCAGTTAAGTTTATTGTTTTGGTAATGATTTTTCATCGTAGATCTTTAAGAGATTTTTGTTTCTCGACCTTTAAATGGTTGAGAAACTACTAGTGTAGGAGTTGCCTGCCTTTTAGTTTAACCAACTTCTTAGACGACTGTCTGTTCACCAATAAGACTATTTGCTGTAATAAATCTAAAATCACGTTGAAAATGAATATGATCATTGACAAGTGACATTATTCAGTGACGTTTTATTCTATTAACAGTACCTAACAATTTATTTTGACCTAAGCAACTTCCTTATTGTTACCCAAAAACATACACAACAAATATTATAACGCCTGTTACCCATACAGATACAGAGACATAGATCTCCACTTGCTACGATCCTTTTAAACTCCTCAAAGACTTTTCCTATTAACAAAAATTAAACAATTGGTTATCCAATCAGGCATGGCAGTGATGACTGGTCAAGGCACGCTAGTGACCTTCGACAAACGGGTGTTCACCATCTCCGAAGCGGGCAGCTTCCTTCTCAGCAAGGACTACCGCCAGAACAACTTCACCGTCGTGATGTTTAGCTTGTATTTTCTACGTCACCTTCTATGACATCCACGCATAATTTTTCGCAATAATAAATCTAAAATCATGTTGAAAATAGATATGATCAATGACAAGTGACATTATTTTGTGGCGTGAAACTTCCTTATTGTTACACAAAAACATAGTACAAATATCACGCCTGTTACCCATGCAGATACAAATACATGGATCTCCACTTTCTACGATCCTCTTACGCCTCTAAACGCTTCTTGAAGACTTTCCTATAAAAAAAATGTTGTCCAATCAGGCATGGCTGTGATGACTGGTCAAGGCACGCTCGTGACCTTTGACAAACGCGTGTTTACCATCTCGGAAGCCGGCAGCTTCCTGCTCAGCAAAGACTACCGCCAGAACAACTTCACCGTCGTGATGACGAGCAACGAGGAGGCTCGCTACGACCTGGTGGTGGTCACTAACACTAGGCTCATACGGCTGGACTTGTACAAGGAGGTAAAAAATTACTATTTATGCGCACCTGGGGTTACTAAATACGGTTTGTAACCATGAACGTATCCTACTAATATTATAAACGCGAAAGTTTGTAAGTATGGATGGATGTTTGTTACTCTTTCACGTAAAAACTATTGAATGGATTTTAATGAAACTTTGCAATAATATAGCTTATTCATCAGAATAACACATAGGCTCAATTTATAAAGATATTGTGTGATAATCCTGCGCATACGAAGTCGCGAGCACCAGCTAGTTCAAATATATAAGAGAAAGGGCGAGGGCAGTAAGCGTGACGCTATTCTACGTACATTTGCGAAAAACCGCCATTTATAGCTAATGTGCGAAGAAAAGCTTCACGTTCTTATTTTAAACTATAAACAGTAGTTTTTAAAATAGTTTAAAGGGTTACCTATATAGGGCTTGATCAAAACACAATTTTCTCCGTTTCCTTCCAATTAATTTATTTCAAATTGGGACAGCACTGTACACACTCATGTATCCCCTTAAGTTGATAAAACAGTAAAAGAAGGACTGAAATATATTTAACAACCGATAAATTTTGGAAGCTTTTGAGAAAATCTAATTTCTTCTTTCTAAGAAAGTATGATTTTTTATAGATAATGGTACGGAACCCTTCGTGCGCCAGTCCAACTTGTATTTGGCCGGTTATCTTATATATTCAATGTTATGTGATAAATTGCTATGCTCCAAATGATTTTCTATTCTAAACTTTTCTTTTTAGCAAGTATCAATCGGCCGGGACGTTCTTAGCCTCCCAGCGGCGGTGGACGGGTTCGTGATAGACAGACAAACAGACGTGCTCAACGTACAAAGCGAGCAAGGGATCGACATACAGTGCAATCTTCTGTTCAGATCCTGCAAGATACAGGTTTCAGGTAAGTCATATTCGCTGTAACTATCTTTTTCCGTTATGGTTTCCGTCTTTGTCCTCTTGAGACATTTGATTGTGATAACAAATGTCATATCTAGTCACAGTCTTTCAACCTAACATTTGTAGTAACATTGTATTACAAATATTTATTAATTAAAAAAGACATAATAATAATATGACAAAGCTCTTCTGGCGAGTAGGCTACTAATACTGTGAAAATGAGTTTCTTTCGGCGTTTATTCTCTGGTCGTTACAAAAAGCCAATTTTGGTAGCTTTTTTCTAAATAAATAACATTTTAATATACTCTCCACGTGATGTAAATTATATTTATTGAAGTTTCAGATTGCCTGTAAAGATCTGTAAGATTATTAAACAAACTTTTGAATTTTGAATAGAATTTTTGAATTTTATCGTAAAGTTCGCCAACCAGGGTTTTCAAAAAACATGGGACAGATGGGAGCACATAGTGACGTCAGATTCAATCGACTGTTTTCATTGGACCATCAGTTGACAGGTTCTTTTGCTCCATCAAATGTATCCAATAACAGCAACTAATGGACCTGACTTCACAGTGCTGCCACCTGATGTACCATATTTTTGAAAACCTTCATCACGCTAAACGTGGCCTTAGGTTCCTACGGCCCTGGGCTCTATCTACCCCATCAGGGATAAAGACGTGTAAATGTATCTCTTTTCGTTCGCTTTTAGGATGGTGCTACGCTAGTCTAGGTGGCCTTCTCGGCACGTACAACAACGAGCAATTCGACGAGATGCGGCTGCCCAATGGTTCATATACATCATCTGTGACTACCCTAGCCCACGGCTGGGCATTGGGCAATCAGGTCGGCCCAACGCTGGAGAACTACGAGTTGAAGAATGATACGCAATGCGATAAATTCTTTATGAATAAAGTGTCACCGTTGCATCCCTGCTTTACTATCGTGAGTATTTAGAAATTAATAAAGACACATTTTATAGATCATCATCATCATCACCATCAGGTCTTTTGTCTCCACTGCAGGAGCACGAACCTCTCTGTACTACCAGAGCCATACTTGACCCTCTAGTCGAGCAGCCAGAGGACTTTGGCCTTCAGTCTCCTCGCTGGCCTGACCTAAAAAAAAGCTTATAAACATCAATGAGACCTCTCCAGGTCTCATTGATGTTTATAAGCTTTTTTAGCTTGTATTTCCTAAGTCGCGTTCTACGACATCCACGGGAGGACTTGGAGTGGGCCTATTCTACTGTGCCAGAAACCACACGGCAGATTTTATAGATAAACACTGTTTTAGTTAAACTACATATTGTATTTTGTCTTTTTCTTGCAATGTCAAATATTGAGTAGAGTGACTAAACACATTTTTACTATCATTATTATTTAGCTATAGTTTGGCAAGTATTATTTTATAATTAAGAGGAAAGAATTTCACAGCTCTTATACACAATCTGTAGCTACTCTAGTCCTTAGTTGGATCATAGGCAGACCATTGAGGCCAACAATGCAAAATAAAGTGTAGACGTTGTATTGTAACTGAACGTGCGAGCGACGCTGCTACGCTTCGCTTGCCAGTATGCGGTCGCCAATCGAGAACCTTTCTGCCCCATCGGCCATCGGTTCATCGCGCTATGCGTCTTGCCCACTGCTATTTTAACTCCTAGTTAATATTATTTCACATATTTTAAATCCATCTTTAGGCTATTTTTTTATATATTGCTCTTAAAATAAGTTTAACTTCCAGATCTCAGCGGAGCCGTTCTACACGGAGTGCAGCAAGGGCGTGGAGGCGTGCGCGCTGGCGAGCGCGTACATGCAGCTGTGCGCGCAGCAGCACGTCGCCACGCACATCCCGGACCACTGCATGCAGTGAGTACTTCACACTAGCTGTTTCCCGCGGCGTTACCTGTGATATTAAAGACATAATGTAGCCTATTGTAGTCAGTGATAACGTAACAGGTGAAAGAATTTTTAAAATAGGATCAATAGTTTCCACTATAACACAACCATTATAATCTTTTCTCTTTATTATATTAGTATCGAAATACAGATAATGGAGTTTCGCAAGTTGTTGCACAAAAAGCTAAGGAAAAAAGCTGGCATTACATTTCAGTTAAAAGAGTTCAAAACATATGCGTCCGCTGCATATTGCTGTTTGAACGGTGAAACAGAAACGTGAACATGCATTTTAAACCCACTTAATTGAAGCATAAATTAGTATTTTTTTTTTTATGCAGAAGTAATAAAATTGTTTTATTAGATATGTGTGAATTTACTTTCTTGCAACCAATTATTTAAACTAAGCTTAGCTTTTCTTTTGATCTTGTTTTAAAATAAAACAAATTTGTTTTACAGATGCACAACTCCACAAGGTGACGTCATAGAAGAGGGCACATTCCACGAGCTGCAATACGCGCCGAACTCCACCGACGTCGTGTTCGTGGTAGAAGCTCAGTTCTGTAACAGAAACCTGCGCAAGCGCAAGAACATAGACCTGTTTGTGGAGGCGTTTGACAGTCGGCTGCAAGGCGGCGGTCTATCCGATAATAGGTTAGTATTACTACTACTACTTTACTACATATCTATTGCTTTGTTTGTAATTACGATCGAAACTAAACAATAAACATACAAGTATGTTCAACCTTTCGCTGGAATCAATAATAAGGAATTTGCATTTTTGAAGTGAAAACTTCTTTAGCGGCGTTGTGCACTTTTTTTGGAATGGGTAAAAAATGTTAAACTCGCGTCAGGACACGTGACCTGATCGAAAATTCGTAAGACGGATGGAGAGTAGACAGCTGACGCGGCGTACGAGAGGGAGTATCCCCCTCTCTTTCTACGGCGCGGCGAAAATGTATGCCTGCGCCTGCTGTTTCGTATATCAAAAATGCACAACGTTAATATTCAAGTTTTCACTTCTGCCGGCACTCCCAGAGTGCAACCCGTCGTTTTTTTTTTGTTGTAGTTTCGGCAAAGTCTGTTGCTGTCTAAAAAGTCGACAACGAAATATCTTCAAAATAAAAGACATACACATGTATAAATTTCTGATTATATTAAGCAGGAAGGTCGTTTGATGTCATACGAAAGTATTACCAACTTAAAATTCAAGTGACACTTTGCAAAAAATCGACACTTGCTGTTTGTCACCTATTTGTTTTATTTTTAACACTGACGCAAAAAGAGCTAGAGATTTATGCATTTTCTTGTTTAAAAGTTGACGTGATCGAAATGGTTCTTAGCTACAATTATGTCGAGGGTTGCTTAACCTCTATGGGCCCGCAATGTCACATGTGACATCACTTTTACGACCATTTTATATGCACTAAGGGGCCCCTAGGGGTGGCCCGCAATGTCACATGTGACATCACTTTTACGACCATTTTATATGCACTAAGGGGCCCCTAGGGGTTAATTTGTTTTATTTCTTGTTTTAAAATATTTTCATTCAGTCTACCTGTGGATTAAAGGCCTGTATGTTTATCTCCAAACTAGTCCAAACAAAGTTCCTGCTGCTTTTGACTTTTCCATCCACATGCCCCTTTTGAGCACTCACTGACCGAACTACTAGTAATGCGCACTCTTGCCGGGCCACCGAACTCCTTGATCGTGGATTACTAACACAATGTAGTGATGATCATCATCATTATCAATTTTAAGAACTAGATTCTTGTCGGTGGAGTATTTTCCATGTCATTGTAATTTTCCAAAGTGGTGATATACAATCATAAACAGTGGTGTACGAGCAAGCCGTACAATATAATGCTACATCAGCAAGTGTGTTCGATGCGCATTTTTACGTAATTTAAAGCAGTTCGCAACTAACCGGCCATCAAGATTATTATTACCAAAATATACTTCAGTTTCCGTTATTAGTGACTTTTATTCATCTTTAAGTCTACACCGGGAACTCTCGGTACAAGTGGTAATGATATTATCCCGTTGCAGGTACGCGGTGGTAGCTTTCGGCGGCTCCGGCGTGTACCGCTCGCCGCGGGCCCTGTACGTCAACAACAAAGTGTTCACCGACGCGATCGAGCTGCCGCTGCATATAGACGCCATCAATATTGGTAAGTCAATAATGAATTAGCTGTATAAGTAGATCCCGTTGCCTGTCCCAGTAACTCAATAATAAATTCGCTGTTTAGGAAAGGTGCAGAAAGTGGTTCTTTCCAACACGGGTTCCTCAATGGAAGGTCTACTGTCTCTTATTTGGTGCTCTTTAATGACTTTCTTACGCAGGCTATGGAGGATGGCAAGCAAGTCGATGTTGTATACACCGACTACTCCAAATGTTTCGACCGTATTGACCACAATATACTTATGAAGAGGCTGGCGTCCATGGGGGTCACTGGGGATCTCCTTAGCAACCTACCCTGAGCTCATTTCTGTCGCCCCAAACGAATATGACGAGATGTATCACCACACAGCACAATAGGTTTCACGACCGTTATCGTTTTAAGTGCTCATCACTTTTTACAAATATAGATTTACAAATGTCACCAACAACAGTCTATTTTGGATTCAATTCAAACAAACACTTCCGTTCCAAACGGGAAATTATCAGATTATTATAAGTGTCCGCACTTAGGTAATGTCATGTTACGACATTTATTCGTCCTTAGGTACATATAACCCAACACACTAGTTATGACGCGACGTCATGCTAAGTCCTTTACATCGATTTAAGTATTTATCACAATTCACAGGGTATAGGTTTACAAAATGTCACAAGCACTAGTTTTGTTTCTGATTTAGACCAAACTAACATCCGTTCCAACGGGCAATTATGATTATAACAATGAGTCCGTGGTTATGTAACACCACGTTATTTAATTTACCAAACACTCGACAAATACACTGGTTTTACGTATACAAAGTACTTAATTTATGGCATCATGCCTTACAAACAAAAATCAAACCAAATGACGTTCAAACAACTACAATTACTTAATTAGAACCACGCCACCATGGCGTGAATGGGCCGCCATTACAAGACAAAATTGCTCCCGTGTGAGCGGGTGTCGCGGCCGCGCGAAAAGGCGTATTATCCAAGACTGCGTAATGGCGCCTACCGCACGGTGCCTCCAAACCGGACCTGCGGCGGAGTTCCCACCGCGAATGTAACCCAGTACCCTGTCTCGCCGTCCGCGCCCCCGGGTCCGCCCGGCAGGTAGACTAACTGGTTATCACGGCAGATGGCGCGAACGGTGAGGCGGTTATTCTATTCCGAACAATTTTCTACCTGTTCAGTTTTTTTTGTAATTTCTTTTATTTGTGGTAAAATAAATTGTATTCGTATTGTATTGGTTTAGATTGAATTCGTCATTATCCTTATTCTACCATATCAGAAACGTTAATCAGGCTAATTAATATGACGACTTGCAGAAAAAGCCGACCTCTCCCGCAGCAACCGCTCGCAGGCGGCCGACATGTTCGGCGCGCTGCGCTTCGCCACCCGGCTGGCGTTCCGCGCCGCCGTGCCGCGCACGCTCGTGCTGCTGCCGTGCTCCGTGTGCGATGCGGACCGGATGCCGGTGAGTCTCTCACAACGTCAAATTGGGTTTACACAAAACAATTATTATTTTTATGAGATTATGTTTTACACATGCTCAAAAACATTATCTACATAGGTAGTTACGAAGTTGCTCCACGCTGACTTTTCATTGGTTGCGGAAAAAATATATAGCACATAAATTCCTCTATCCATATACGTAATAAAAGGTTGGCTGGAAGAGATTGCATTTATAGCGATAAGTCCGCCTTTGTGCCTATATTGTTTCTTGTTGTTGTTGTAATTTTTTATGTGTCATGGTGCAATAAAGTTAATTTGTTTTGTATTGTATTTTAATCCAAATTTGTGTGTGACAATAGATAAAAACTTGCGAAAATAATTTTTGATTGAAACCACGTAGTTAAGCCTGTCCAAAACTGCCGCGTGACCCCTATGAACTCCGGCCGGCCAGTGGCGCCTGGTACTACTAATTGATCTAACGAGTTTCAGTCAACATTTTATGATAACTTTCGAGTTTTAGTCAACATTTTATGATTCTGAATTTCTATTTTGACTAGCTAATTAATTAGGTCTTACTAACGATCCTTCTGAAGTGGCCTTCGACTCCAAATCCAATAAAAAACACCGTGCGTAACATCATTATACTATGCATCTCCACTTTTTACGATACTGACAGACCTCTTTCGCTTCATTTACACTCATCACTCCCTAGATGCATACCCGCGGGTTACAGGTACTTCTGACCTCTCCTTTTATAAGAACTTTTTCAATCGGGTCGAAGTACGTTTGTTGAGAACGACCCTGACCACTCTTCCACCACATTTTGTATACTCGCTTTTACCGATCTACAAATGCAGAAAAAAAAAATACAATCCTACAAGGTGAAGTGAACCCAAAATGAAACCTTGAGGCACACCGTCTTCTAGAATTGCAAGATGACTTTATAATTTCTAGAGTTACTGTTATATAATTTTCAAATTAATGGGAATATTATTTCTGCTTAAAACGCGTCTAATAATAATGTTCGTTGTATTCAGATAACATTATGACATTGTGATTGACAGTGTCTAAAGCTTTTGATAAATTACTTGATTTGATCAATTAACATTATATAGTTTTGATTGTATGTATTGATAATGTGACTGCTTATACAGTTGGATTACTCGACCATCTCCCACAACTTGATGGAGAACTCGGTGACGCTGCACATCCTCATGGACGGCGACTTCACGCTGTCCAAGAAACGAGCTGCCAAATACCTGTTCGGTTAGTTTAACTCTGTGATGTTTAAATCTTTAATTATTAAGATACTCCTTATACGGAAAACCATTTTTAAGCGGAAATAAAAAGTAGTGGAATAAATCCACAGGTTTCATGCTATACTAACAAATGATCGCCATTAGTAGTAAGGCGTAGTGCTGTACTTACTAACAATAGAAATCTTTGCCCGGTGGACCCAAAAATGTATGGCGCCTGAATGGTCTCCTTTACCCAATGAATAAAAAAAGAGTGTGTGTACTTATGTACACGCGTTAGAAGTTATACTTCTTTGGCGTGAACATAGATACAGTACAGCCAGACCGTGGACTAACTACACACTGTTTCTTTTTTCTGTCGGTGTGCACGCGCATCGTAAAAATTTACTCTCATCATTTTTCCCAATCGCGCCAAAAGTAGTATAACTTCAAAAATACCATGACGTTTCTTTGATTAAATTTATTGACATAAGTATGTCTAGTTCGACGCGGGACGCTAAAATAAGTGGTGCATTGACCTACGCACTGTTTACGCGTGTGTGTTTGTGTGTGTAGGCATCGACAGCACCCTGGCGTACACCAACAAAGACTACGAGCGGCTGGTGGGCGACGCGGCGCTGCGCAAGCAAGTGAGACTGCCCAAGGAGCGGCTTGGGGCCTGCACCTCGCTCGCGCTCGAGACCAATGGCAAGTGTCTTTATTGTAGTTATACATGCTTTTTTATTTATTTACCAATTTATGCACACGGAAAATGTATACAGAGAATTCATAAAATAAAAGATGTACAAAGGCACTACTTATCTCAAAAGAGATCTCTTCCAGTAGGCCTGTGAGAGGAAATGTTTATGTAAGAGAGGCATACAGGCCTATGTATGAACTGAGAAAGAAGAAAATTAAAATTACATAAAACTGCACAAACTACAATAAACATACTTATACATATATTACACATGTACTTAAATAAATACATGTCTATCTAGAAATAAATTAAATATATACTTTAATATTAAAAATATAGGTTATTACAATTGAGATGATTCTAATAATAATGATCTTTTACTCGTCTTTTAAACACAGAAATCGTTTTAGATTCGCGTATAACAGGTGGTAATGAGTTCCATAGTCTGACTGCATGTACCGAGAAGGAGTAGGAAAAGGCAGCGGTGTGAGGAGGGAATTTAAGGACAGTTCTTAGGTGGGATCTGCAAGGATAATTTGGAGGATATAAGAAGGAGAAACGCTCTCGTAGATAGGAAGGGAAAGAAGGATAGTGTAGGGCGTTGAAAAGGAGACAAATAATGCGACTTTCTCTACGGAGCCGTATAGGCAACCATTTTAGCTGAGCACGGTGCTCGGAAACATGGTCGAATTTCCTTAATCCAAATATGAAACGGATACACAGATTTTGCAGGCGTTCTAGTTTATCTAAAAGATCTGATGCATGAAAGTGGCACGTATCAGCGTAGTCCAAAGTTGGTTCAATAAGGGATTTGGCAAGAGAGATCCTAGTCTCAAAGGGCAAGAAGTATTGGATAGATCTAAGGGTGTGGAAGGAAAAGTGGATCTTACGACTGACGTCACTAATGTGGGCTGACCATTTAAGGTTAGAGTCCATTACAATCCCCAAGTTCTTGGCTGTGTTGGTAAAGGCAATCACAGAACCCTCAAATATCGCAGGCGAAAGACAATTAAAATCAATCCGGTTTCGCATTAACATTAGTATCGATCACCATTGCTTGACACTTGCTTTGATTTACCTTGAGACCGTGACATGTAGCCCATTCTGATGCACGGCAAAGGTCATCATTCATCGATGCAATGGCTGATTCAGCATCATCCACCGGGAAGTGACGATACAGTTGCAGGTCATAAGCGTATAACGATCTTCGAGCATGAATATGACAACGATTATATCAAAATTTTGGTGTAAAATCACATTACATTTTTGTGCTTAATATATTCGTTGCGAGATAAAAAAAATCTACGGTATTAATATTTTGCGTAAAATATGACTGGGCCATATATTTTATGTTTAATTTGCCCTAAAAAACGCGGGCAAGCAGATACTGTCAGTTAACGACGTAGTGATTTTATACTCTCTGGAGTAAACTTCTGTTCGTAAAATTTTTGCATAGTTTGTTATTTATTTACTTATTTCCTTCCTCACATTTATGGAGAAAAGCACCATACATACTGTAGGCTAAAAACTAAGATTACGGTATGTTGCACGAGTCCGGCAATCACACCGGCAACAAACAAACACACAAACAACCTACGCAGTCTGTTACCACCCTAGATAAGGTCTAGGGAACCTTCTAACCTAATTATAACCTAAACCTAAATATCTAAATGAATTACATTAAATTACAAAATTTGGCAGAATTAATTTGAATTACTTGCAGTTCGTACGGCCTTCGGACGACCTCGTCCAGCTTGATCTCGAAGTCCTCTTCGGGGTTTCCCTCCACAGGCCCCAAGCCAGTGGTGAACAAAGTTGGGTCCCTAAGCACCCCCTGAGCTCATATCGCCCCAGACGAATATGTCGAATATATATCACCACTTCACAACAGATTTCACCGTCTTTATTGTAATCTCACTTTTGAGTCCAGATAACCCAAACACGCGAATTATGACGTAACACCATGTGACATCTTTCATAGCGATTCAAGCGTTTATCACTATTTATACATCTAGTTTTATCAATAACACCAACAAACAGTCTATTTTAGATTCAGTTCATATAAATACTTCCGTTTTAAACGGGCAATAGGTTAAAACAATAAGTCTATGATTATGCAAAACACGTTGTTCAACCACTTGACAAATACTCTGTCTTTACGCATACACAGTAATTAATTTAGGGCGTCATGCCTCACAAACAATAGACAAACGAATTGGGCACTCAAACAAACTATAATTAGTTAATTAGCGATAAATCTCCACGACATACGCTTTTTACAAAAAACAATCAACGCGGCCGCCCGCGTTCCGTGATTTCGAGTACAGCATAATGGCGCCCGAGTCGGGGCCGCGACCCAGTGAAGCGGAGGCGACGCTTCCATAGCTAACCGTTGCCCGCGCTTGTAGGGATTAAACGCAGATGGCGCTATTTTCTTAACAATAAGTACTTTTATTCAAAACACATACCTCGGCAGGAATAGGGTTGCCGGCCTCGTCATTATTCAAAAACGACTCGTCCGGCAATGCTTTATTCCCGGCCTCTGCAGTAACGTCCTGTTATACGTTGACCCTCAGGCACAATATTCGGCGGCGCCAAGCTGTCGGGCGACCGTCCGACAGCGCGGCGCTTCTCGACCGTGCTCGGCGCGCGCGCCGCGCTGCCGGCCGCCGCGCACACAGCGTGCGGCGCCCGCCGCTGCGAGTGCCGCGAGGGCCGCCTGCACTGCCGGCCCTGCGCTGACGTACTGCTGCAGGTCAGTATACCATCACTGCAGCCGCGCTACACACCGCGTGCGGCGCCCGCCGCTGCGAGTGCCGCGAGGGCCGCCTGCACTGCCGGCCCTGCGCTGACGTACTGCTGCAGGTCAGTATACCATCACTGCAGCCGCGCTACACACCGCGTGCGGCGCCCGCCGCTGCGAGTGCCGCGAGGGCCGCCTGCACTGCCGGCCCTGCGCAGTATCAGTATACCATCACTTCAGCAGCAAAACGTCCACTGCTGGACACAGACACTGTCACCAACTCCCCCACATCTTATATAGTCTTCTTTACCTAAAGCTTTATTTATCTTCCTTGTCACTAGATGGCGCTATAAAATAATTATAATCTTTTATTATGTACTATATACTTTAATTAAATTGAATATGACTTATATGAAATGCAATAATAGCTTACGCAATAGATTTATAAGAACGATCAAAAAATGCGACTGGCATAATCTTGTTAAAAGAACTAAAATATTTCAAATAAATAATATAAATGTAACCTAATACTCCATGTTTACAAAATAATGTGTAGTTTAATAATCAGTTACTTTGTCCACAGTCGGAGCTATCGTTCTGGAATACTGACGACATCGACGAACTCATCGACATGGCATTGGAGCCAACGTTGCCGGCGCTGTGAAACTATACTTAGTATTAGGCCGAAGCTATGTTTGTGGCGAAATATACCTTATGTCCGAACAATAAAGCTGTAATTGTAACGTTCAGACACATTCTACATGGTAAATTGAACCTTATGTTTGAGCAACAAAGTTCAAGATTTATTTTTGTAAATAGAACTGAACGATGGACGCGCAGCTGAAAAATAGGGGATTAAGTGAAGAAAGAAATAGCCATTGATAACAAAAGTGTGACCAATTCAAACCCATTTTGACATTTTTTGTACATATTTAGACTGCGAGTAGTATAATAACTTACTATTACTCACCTTAATCAATTTCTAGAAGATTGTAAATTAAAAAACATAGATTGGCTGCTAAAGACAAAAAAGTATTTCGATAAATATATAGAAAAGACCATATTATAACATGCAGCGCTTGCGTCTTTAGATTATAAATTAATGTGCCATATAATTAGCATGAATTATGTAAATAATCGATTATTGTAATGAGCAATAAATTATTTTTATATTTTATTTTGTGTTTTTTTTTTGACAAATATTCAAAAACACTTCTGAATGTGTATGTACATTGTATATATTCTAAAGTTAGGACTTGTGTACATCGGTGGTTTTCTAAATGAAAACGAACCATTGCTTGGACAATTATATTTGCAAAAATAATATTTGACTAGTTGATATGCATGTTACTACATTTATTATATTTCAATAAACAGTAAGTATTAAATTTTAATTAAATTATAATCATCAGTCTTAAACAATCAAATAACAAATATTTATTATCACAACTCTAATCACTAATCTACAACTAAGAACAAACACTGCCACAGAATTCGCATCATAATCTTCAATCAAGATACAATTATTTGTGACCATCGTGTAATGGTGCTTTATTATTTGATTATATCTTCCATAGATTAATTTATTATATAAACGGGGCTTAGCACGAACTATTTTTTCCGTGGTCGCAGACAGTCTCTGCGCATGCTCTGAAGCATGTAACTCCTATTCGAAACGTTAGACGAAACAAAATAAAGGTTCGTGCTAAGGCCTGTTTGTATAATTGTATAAATTAATAATGTGTTCAAAGTGCGATAGTTTAAAAACCAATAACTTAGACATGGGTAACTCTGGACTAGAAGATTCAAATGAGCCGAATACCCAACAGGAGCCGATAACCTAATCAGCTCCGAGCAAATGTTACCGACTCTCGAGAGTTATTTGATCCCTGTCGTAGATACTTAGTCCCGCCTCCCGCCAGCTCATCGGCGCTCTTCGGTTCGCGTCGCGCGCGATCCACTAGTCATTCGTTTAGGCTCAACCGCGTCACGGGTGTCGAGATCGGAAATACTCGGGACTCGGAAGGAATCGGACGGAGGCTTCGGTTATTCATCGTGCGCCGCCAACCAACGACAAATGATATTATGATAGAATAAGATGCGAATATTTTTTCTATAAATAAGAACAAGACAGATATTTGTTACATTGTTTGCTCCAATACAGCTACAGACAGAGCCCGGTATCGGTTTTAATATATATTGAAACCGGTACCAAAACGGATGTGTGTATTCTTTCGATCCAAGATCCGATAGCGAAACTTAGCAGATCATGGAGCCGGAATCGGTAAAGGAGTAGGAATCAATAAGATGAGTCGGTACCGAATGAGGATTCAGATTAGGTGAGCCGAAACGCACCTCGGAGTCGAGATTACCCATGTCTACAATAACTTTCATAGATGGTCATAGTTTTTCACTGCTTTACTTTACTTACCCATTGTCTATGACACACTCAAAAATATGACAATACACAATAATAAAGATAAAATGTGTAGTTAGATAAAAATCGGAAGTTCTGACTAAGTATATTTTTCACTTAGATTTTTATTCGATTGAAGTAAACTTAAATGCAACTAATATAATTTCTATAATAAATCTACTTATGCATTTTATACGCTAGCACTACTCCAACTACCAAAATAACCATAGCCGAAGCTTTATATAACAAATTTTTGATAACTTGATCCTGCCCGCCTACAGAATTAACTATCAAGTTGTTCATGAGGAAGACTTGTGTACTTTCGTCAATGAGCGCTTGTTTTTCCTCCTCTGTTAATTTCTCAGCAATCTGGTTCATGACTTCTCGGAAATCTTTCTTTAGTTGACCAATGTCCGCCTCGCTAAAGTCTGTTACTTTGTCAATGTAGGTGTCTTCTGCTGTGTTTTCTGAAAGTAATGATTGGTTATTAGAGAAAGATAAATTTTCTGTAATGGCAAGAAGTGCAGCAGCCTAGGATAAGACTACTCCATCTCTTTCTGTGTGTTCGTAAGAGGAAACTACTGAAAGAAGCACATTATTGTGTCACAACACAATTGCATTTCCAAGGTAGATATCGACGTCACGTCGATTGTCGTAAAACCACAGCCAAATTTTCTACCCATCCTTAATTGCCTTCATTACATCGACAAAGCTGAAATGGCTAAGGAAACTTAATGTACACCAAAATCACTGGTTTGTCCTGTACTAGCTGCGCCCCGCGGTGTTACCAGCGGAAAAGGAAGCCTATATATTAATCCAGGATGTCAGCTTCCTTCATACCAAATTTTATCACAATTGGTATAGCTATTTGTGCGTTAAGAAGTAACAAATATACACACACACACACACACACAGACTTTCACTTTTATAATAGGTATTAGTATGATATACCAAAGTGTTAAACTTACGGTCTCCGAACATCTTCCTCTTCTTAGCCAAGATCTGCCCGCCACTGAGCAGGCCCAAGTACAAGTGGTACACGTACGCCATCAGCAGCAGAGGGTTCTCCCGCTCCAGGTCCTGAAGATGCTGCAGGTAGCTCTCCAGCGCCGACGCCTTCGGCAGCGACCGCCAGTCTTCGCCTAAGTAATGGTGAAGGTCCTCCTCAAATGCCCGCTTTCTAGAAATAGAAATCTATACATATAATAAAATAGTAAAAAAGTGTGTACATTAAATATATTTCCATAAAAAAATTTGGGGGTGGAGATATAGTAATAGAGTAAGAATTTAAAAAAAAAATGCATCTGTTTTTACGTGCTGCTTATTGGCTGGATATGTAGCTGTTAAACCCATAGACTTATGATCTAAGTAACTATCCTAACTCTATGGTTAAACCTGGGCAACATATAGGGTAAAAAATATTTTGGAAAATGAAACACCTGATGCAGATCTATGATGGTTCAGCTAAACTATAATAAATATAAAAATGACGCCTTAGCAAAAGTCCACGCGAACGAAGTCCCGGGCTTCGACTAGTTAATATAAGACATAGGCCTCCCTTCGTCGATGCCAACCATCTCGGTCCTGTGCTGCTCTAAATAGTTGATAGTTAAATAGGCCTATATTCAGCAGTAGGCGGAAGAAGGGCTGAGATGATAATGATGATCATGAATAAAAGACATAGGTAACACTTATGCTTCTTTCAAACTATTTCAGAAACAGGGTTCAAGGGAATCAAATCAGATAATTTAGAGGTAAAGAAACATTCCAACTCAAGGATTATGGTTTGTAAATTTATGTGATTTTAAAATAAACTTTCACCAAGGTTTTTTCAGGTAAAACAATTTTTTTTTCACAAAGCTTGTTATAACAGCATTTGAAAATATTATTAATTAAAGTTAAATAAATAATCATAAAAAATAAATAGACTAACCAAAAGAAAAGGCAAGAGTCATTCATATCACCGCTTGAAGAGTAAGTAAAGCCAATAAGCTCTTCAATAATAATTAATCATAAATAATTGGCTTAGCTTCTAAACCCTTTGGTTGGTAAAATACTGTAGTGTACCTGTGTAGAATCTTGTGCGCAAACAAACTGTTGTAGTCGGGCATGTTCAGTCTGTCTTTAGCGTCTTCGAGGTACGCAAAGATGTGGTAGAAGACAAACAGTCCTCCGCCCCACACTTTTTCATCTCGTAAAGCTGTAATTTGAAGTACCAAGTACATATGCATTAGAAAATTATATTATTTTATTCATAAATCTACATATCTTATGGGTACTTAATTGTGTTTACAATGCATACCTTGCATTGACATTAGAGACTATTCTACTCTTTCTTTAATAGCCTATATCAGTCCAGATATGCTTATAATCACTGCTCTGGGAAGGTAGGTTGATCCAACAGGGCTGGATTTAAAGGTATGGAGGCCTCGGAGCAACAGGGGTGAAGGCACCCGGGCCCCAAATAATAAATAAAATGAATTCTTTTTTTTCAGATGAGTTGGAATTTGAAAGATTGTTTTTTTTTCGAAGTCTATTGTTGGAGCCCCTCTTTTGTGAAGGCCCCAGGCCTGTAGCCCCGGTTGCCCTCCCCTAAATCCAGCCCTGTAAACCCAGTTGGTATAAAGTCATTGCACAGAAGATGCTGAACACAGAAGAGGGAATCTATTACTACTTCTAAAGTAACAGAAAATCGGCAGCAGCGTCCCCTTTGGCACCTATGATGACATCAATGGGAGAATAATTGGGTGGTGTGGTGACAATGAAGGTATATTCGTTAATCTATCTATCCTTAAAAATTTAACCATGAATATCTCTGTAACCATGGTGCTCAGTGGGATGAAGGTGTTAAAGGGTGTAGCACTTCTCGCCCGCCTCCCTTTCCTCCCATAACCACTCTAAAATCGACGGTCCATAATAAAAATGCCCGCAGCAGCAAAAAATGATGCGCAATCAAAAATACCTTTGGTGAAAACGTAAAAGTATAATGCTCCAAATAAAGATTTATCTATTTCTATTTCTAAAAGTAACTACGCACTTAGGCCCCTTTTTGCTAAAAAGAAAGTGAGGGAAATAAGGCATTTGTACTTACAAATAGCAAACTTTGCGTTGACCAGCGCGTCGCTTACGGAATGAATCTTGCGTGTTGCTTTTCTCATACGAGTAGTAAATATGTCTACGTTCTCCGACATTTTCTTTGTTGACCAAATAATAATAAAGAATCGCTAAATCAGAATCTATCACAATCACAATAAGTAGGTACCAAGGTACGAGAAGGAAGACAAATCAAATCAATCAGCTGTTCAGCTGACTTTAGCTGAACTTCTGTGACAGTGACAGACAGTTTAGCAACGGATACGTTTTGTTTACTATGCAATTAGCTTGTCAACTAAGAAATATAAGTGTTAAAAGTGCCTTTAATCGAAAATATAGACAATTTTAAGAAAGTGATTTAAATAAAAAAATTCTACGTGTTATCAGGATTTTTTAATATAATTTTAAACAAAACACCGGAAGTGACGACACACTGCAATCGAAGTTTAAATTTAGCGCCAAAAGAACAATGACATCTGTCAGCTGTCAATGTCTACTGTTTAAATTACCGTCATTATGTTGGTTGTTGTCAAGTTGTTGTGTTGGTAGATGACAGTGACAATGACACATAATACAGTGGTACCATTTTTAAAACGTGGAGTCACTAAACGAACGGTTTTTGTATGGAAAAACCAGTCATTTAGGTGACATCGCGTTTCAAAAATGGCACTTCAGTACAGTACTGAAAGTGGAAATTGCCAACTTTACTCAAAAAATCTTCATCGTGACATCACAATAAATGATAATTGTGCAATAAATGATTTCTGATTCTGATTCTGATTCTGATTCACTTCCTCAAATAAGGTTGACCTTGCTTGAAAATAAAGGTCAATGGGTTTTTTGCAAATATCTAAATAAGTAAGACCTTATTTTAAAATCTGATTTGAGAAATAGAGGCTATTCCTCGAAACGGACTGCGAATCAGATGTTTTTGAAAATTACTTGACAAGCCAATTGTTTTCGTTGTAAAGGCGGGTCTCCTGCGCCAGAATTTTCGAAACATTACACAAAAAACATGAAACAAAAACAAAACAAAAATATTAATTTTCATACACAAACCGTCTCCTGCGAATAATTTCTGTTTTGAATGAATTTTTTTTAACGTTAGTGTTTATATTCTTTATGGTTAACTTCATCATGAGGTGCTACTTTTCAAACGCGGAGTAAAGCTTCGTTCAAATTGAGGCGAATTCCGCGCAAGACGCGGGACGCAAATCTACGCGATTCGTTCGCTCGCTTAGCCTCCCAAACTGAGGCGTATCCCGCGCGTCATTATTTTTGGTTTTTCAATAGAAAAACATGTCGTTTGATATCGAAGCTGAGGTTTTGTTGTTATTAGCATTAACTGAAGAAGAATCTCAAGATAAAAGGAAGAAAAGAAGAAAATGGGTTCATGAGTTAAGTTCTCAACGCATAGAATTTGGCGAGTTTCACACTTTAACCCGTGACGCGTCCCATGTCCTAACGTAGGCGCTAACGTAAATCCGAGCGAAACGTCCCATAGCCTGACCTAGGCCATAACGCAGTCCGTTCTCTTTGGAATTTTTTCCATCACTCTAATTTGATTGGTGCACTCAAAAATAATATTACTACGAATAGGAACTCTCCTTCTATCGATTTGAATTTTTTAAGCCAATGACAATCAAGAAATATTTGTATAACGAGAACATATTCATGAGTGAAGTGCGACACGAAACAAATCCGCGCCATTACTGCTTGTTGTTTAAATTCGGGTGCTTAATGAAATATTTAAATAATTTGATAGGTGATTTTTTGTACTATAGTAGTGAAATTATACTCATTCGTAGTGTAATTTATTTGACTTCATGTTATTGAAAAAGATTTAAATGAAGTGTGTGTGAATTTAGTACAAATAAATGTGTAATTTGTGAATGGCGCCAAAAAAATCCTCATCTTTAAAAGATTGGTGCCTAAAAGGATCAATCAGGTATTTAACAGTATATGAATTTACTTTCATCTTCTTGCGCGTTTCCTAACCTTTTTTTACGTATACAATTCATCAAATATAATTATACAGTTCAAGTACAAATTTGGTTTTTCCACGAAAAATCGGGAAAAATTGCAATGTATGGGACATTTCGCATATGCAACGGTTATGGGCCGCGGACGTGTGACGGGTTAATACCCACTTTACGAAAAGATAGACAAAGATTTTATATGTATTTTCGTATGCGAGAAGAATGCTATAACGAAGTTTTATCAAGAATTGAACAAAATATACGGAAACAATTTACCAACCTTCGAGAACCTATAGAGCCCAATGAGCGTTTGGCGATATGTTAAAGGTGCATAATTTTAAAACATCATTTTATACGTTTATTTATTTATTGAATCAAAACAGTGATAGTGAAAAATCTGTTTTGTTGCTTTGTAAAAGCAAGAATATTTTTGTTTAACGAATAAAATTTCCACCAACATTGTAAGAAATTATTTTGAGCTGATGTAGTTTTCATTCCTTAAATTCTAATTAGGGTTAAAAGACGAGTATTTGCAGCATTCTCCTTAATATCTAAATCATTTTCACGTGATTGTAATGCAACATCAAGCTGGGCTAGTGGTAAGTCTTCCTCAGCAGTCGTATCATTTTCAAGTAATTGTAATGGAACATCACGTCTGACCGGTGATGGTGTTCTGTAATATTCTGATGGTGAGTTAGTAGTACAGGATGGCGTTGATGGTATGGAATATGAAACTGATAGTGGTTCTGAATGACGACGTGGCATTGAAGGGCGTGATTGTCCAGGGTGAGCTAATTCGTCCAAATGTTGTAACTCGTTTTCCATTACAATATTCATAATTTTTATTTTAACTGCTGATTGTCTTTTAGATGAGAAAGTTTTTACAGTCTTTGCTAGTCCCATAAATAAATGCTCTAGTGCATCTAATTCTTGTACAGGGGGAGGATTTCTGTTATTTAAATAGTTAATAACCTTTTCTACAGGTGAACCTGAAACTTGTACATTTGTTGCTTGTCTTCGATTTGTTTGATTTGGTGTTGAGATCGAACGAGAATTGTCAGAATCATCAGAAACATTTCGATTGGCAATGTCAATGTCGGTATTATCAGTAGATTATGTAGCATTGATATTACTGACAGTATTTGCAAATGCTAAAAATGGTCTTAAAAATTCCATATGTGCAGCCCACTGCCAGGAACTGTAATTTTTGCTGGCACTTTGACCTGTCGAGGTTTTGGTGGCCTTTAAATGTTTAGTATATGTGTCTCGCATATTTTTCCATTTCCGTTTCAATTCTTCTCCTGTAACAAACCAATCATTATATTTTATTTTATTTTAGATATCTAGGTACAGGGGATTCATTGCGTACTATTGCCCACAGTTATAGAGTCGGTATTTCCACAGTTGCGTTAATAGTGAAAGAAGTGTGTCTTGCTATATGTGATAAAATGGGCCCAATTTATTTACCAGAACCAACAGCTGAAACATGGACAAGGGCAGCAAATGCTTTTCAAGAAAACTGGCAATTCCCTAACTGCTGTGGTGCTATTGATGGGAAGCACGTAACTATAGAATGTCCACCAAATACAGGCTCTAATTATTTCTGTTATTTAAAAAAGTTTTCCATTGTTTTGATGGCAATAGCTGACGCTGAATATAAATTTATATGTGTCGATATTGGTGGGTACGGCAAGAACAGTGACGGCGGAATTTTAGAACACTCATTGATGGGAAGACGGTTTGAAGACAATACCATGAACTTGCCTCCCCCAAAAGAGCTACCAGGACAAAATTCTGTCACTCCACACGTATTGATTGGTGATGAGGCTTTTGCCCTAAAGCCATATCTAATGAGACCGTTCCCATACAGAGTCTCACGAAGTGATAGAGAGAAGGATAACTACAATTACCGCCTCTGCCGAGCGAGACGGGTAGCAGAAAACACGTTTGGAATATTGACAAAGAAATGGCGAATTTATAGAAGTCCCTTGGAGGTTAATGTTGAAACCGCAAAATTGGCTGTTTTAGCTACTTGCATTTTACACAACTTTCTAAGAATGAAAAAACTACAAGACGACGTTACCTTGACAGAGCCTGACTCTGTGGCCAATGCATTTGAATTGTTAGAAAGGGATACGAGAAGAAATACGAATAGTGCATTTGAAATAAGAGAAAAATTTGTTCGGTACTTCAACAACAATAGAATTTAATTTGAGTTAAGTGAAGATAATTTGTACTGTAAATCATCGGTCATATATAGTCACAATAAAATATTTTTATTTTATAATAATGGTTATTCTTATAAAGTTTTACAAGTCCCGCAAAAATCTACAAGTAAAAGTCCCGTCAAAATAAGTCAAACAATTTCGGAGATTAGCTCAGACCAAACTGACAGACAGATACAACATTTTTATTCATAATTTTTTTAGATAATCGACATATATCTCTACATTTAATATAACAAAAGCGGATCCGAGTTTTTACATAAGATATATTTTGTAAATTCTTACTGGGCTAGACACAACAATCGGCTCAGACGACATCTATTTTGGAAAATTTTGTCCGTCTGTCTATCTGTCTGTGTACACATATGTATTATTACAAACACAAATCTTTCCTCTTCTTTTATTCACAAAACATAACATATGTGCGTACGAAGTCGCGGGAATAGCCAGTGATACCTAAATAATAACGACAATGGGTAATGTAGTTTGAATACAAAAAGTACATATATAATATTATTTACTTACCACTTATATCGAACTCTATTCCGATTGCGTCCCATACCCTATCTTTTTTCCTGTTATTTTTATAATCTTCGTGGCTGAGGTCGTATAGAATCTTATTTTCTTTTACTTTTTGTAAAAATAATTCAAGATTAAACGGCATTTCAAATAATCAGGCACTATCCCGCGCAGATCCCGCGTATATTTCGCTGCAGCGTGTGCGACTATTCGCGTCAATTTGAACACGTCCCTACTCGTTATATGACGCAATTGGCGCGAGCGAATCGCGTCCCGCGTTCGGCGCGGGATTCGCCTCAGTTTGAACGAAGCTTAACTAAACGAACGGTTTTTTGTATGGAAAAACCATTCGTTTAGGTGACTCTGCGTTTCAAAAATGACACTTAAAGGCGGGTCTCCTGCGCCAGAATTTTCGAAACATTTCACAAAAAACATAAAACAAAAACAAAACAAAAATATTATTTTTCATACACAAACCGTCTCCTGCGAATAATTTCTGTTTTGAATGAATTTTTTTAACGTTAGTGTTTATATTCTTTATGGTTAACTTCAGCATGAGGTGCTACTTTTTGCAAACGCGGAGTAACTAAACGAACAGTTTTTTGTATGGAAAAACCATTCGTTTAGGTGACTCCGCGTTTCAAAAATGACACTTAAGATACCTAATAATATTTATTTCTGATTATTGTTATCATCATTTCTGCCAGACGAAGAACTAGAAGATGTGTTCTGCGTTTTACCAATTGCAGATAATAGAGATAGGCTCCAAAGGACTCGTACCCAAAACCATAAAATAATTAAAAAAGAAACCCTCTCCCTCTCGCCCCGCGCAGCGCATGTTTTCCATCTGCTTTGGAAAGCAGAAACATGTGTATGCCATAGACAATTGTGTATAGCCACGCCCCTTTGTTTGCATGTTTTTGTGTAATGTTTCGAAAATTTAGGTGCAGGAGACCCGCCTTTTGGAAAGCAGAAACATGTGTATGCCATAGACAATTGTGTATAGCCACGCCCCTTTGTTTGCATGTTTTTGTGTAATGTTTCGAAAATTTAGGTGCAGGAGACCCGCCTTAAGATACTTAATAATATTTATTTCCGATTACTGTTATCATCATTTCTGCCTGACGAAGAACTAGAAGATTGTTCTGCGTTTTACCAATTGCAGATAATAGAGATAGGCTCCAAAGGACTCGTACCCAAAACCGTAAAATAATTAAAAAAAGAAACCCTTCCCTTCTCGCCCCGCGCAGCGCATGTTTTCCACCTTCTTTGGAAAGCAGAAACATGTGTATGCCATACATAGACAATTGTGTATAGCCACGCCCCTTTGTTTGTATGTTTTTGTGTAATATTTCGAAAATTTAGGTGCAGGAGACCCGCCTTAATGTAGATAGAAGTGAAATATTTTTATAGCTATCTTTTACTTTTTTGACAGATGGAGAAATTAATACTCAGAAATAGTATGTACCTAATGTACCTATTGAAATAATAATGTAATGTATTTTGTAGTTATAAGAGCAAGATTACACGTTCAGTTTGGCATCATTTCAGTCTATCAGTCTGGATTGACTTGACTGATGCCAGAATGATGGATGATTTTCACGGTTACACGGTCAATCTAGACCACAGACATATAACATAAGCAGACCCAACATTAAATCGTAGTTATAGTTATATTTTTATCTGTGACATACTTTCTCTTTTTTACCTGTGTCGTCGTAATATGTGCCATCCTGTTTTTTCCTATATTGCAACACTAACTAACACATAGACAAATGAAGATGCGAAGCTCGATTTCAATCGGCCGCCATATTGATGAGTGACATTGTCGATGTAACCCTGAGAAATTTGTGCCGAAATATAGTAAATTAGACGTGAATTTTGCTTAAATAGTTGTTGAAAAACAAACTGAAAAATGGTGAAGTGCAGTGCCTACAAATGTAACAGTGCAAGTTATCATAAAACACCAGGATTAAGTTTTCACCGGTATGTATGGAGTCTCTTTGTTTACAATGGATTGTTTGGCGTGTTTATTTTATTTGTAAATGCTTTTCTAGTTAAAATACTGATTTACAAAGATAATGAACAGTTTCTAATAGCTATCAACTACGTAGCATAGGCTATTTTGCAAAAATCTTTTAGTTTTTGTTAGAGACATCTTTATTTGAAAGGTCATGTACTTGTAGAAATTAGTGGGCCGAACTCAGTGTAAACATTTTATATTATTATTTGTTTTGTACCAATAACAGTGTTATCATACATACTTTTGCATAGAGTGAGGCTTAATAAATATCATCAATCAATACATATTATCGTAGTATCGATGAGTTAGTATCCCGTAACAAGTCTCGAACTTACTAGCTCAATCAGTATTACTTGTCCCTATATATTTATGTATATTATAAAATAAGTAGCCCGCGAAGCGTATGTCTGTCTGTATGTCTATATAGGCTTATCACAGAAACAAATGAGCCGATTTTGATGCAGTGTTCACCAGTAGATAAAGCGAGAATCGCGAAAGGTTTATATGTATAATTTGTTAATCTGCAGTCCGCTAATAGTATTATAAATCTATCATTGAACTAACTGCCTCAAGTATATGAGTGTGTATTAAGTATGTAGGTATATATGTGTTACTAAATAATAAGTAAATTAACCACAGCATTGTTATTACTAGCTTTGCCCCACGGATCACTGGTAGAAGATACATATCCTATTTAACCATCTAAAAGAAAGAAAGCCGGTTCGCTTATCATATGGGTTCATAATATTTTTATTAAATAAGGTTGCACACATTGGGTACAAGCATTCAAATAAACTAAGAAACAAATACTTCTGCTTTATACTTATACATATGTATATTAGTGTAGATAAGTTAAGGTGCCAATGTTATCTGTATGGTTTTAGGTTTCCAAAGGATAATGCTCTTAAAGAAATCTGGGTGCAAAACATGAACCGTAAACACTGGCAACCCACCGCAAGTAGCGTTTTGTGTTCTAAACATTTTGAGCCACACGTAAAAGATACAAGTGCATTCTGCACAATACTTCGACCAGGAGCAATCCCAACTTTATTTGAAGAATCTTCAGAAGTAAGTGTGGCGCATGCTCAATTATTTTGAATTTAAATTTTCTTTGCATTAACTGCCTCCGTGGTTCAGTGGTCTTTGTTCCCTTCATGATTTTGTTGGTTTAGTTTACCTGTATAAGAATTGCTGAAGTCAGACGACAGTCCCTTCACCGTAATAACCAGATTTGTCAAATTTGGGATAATGATTAAAAGCATACCTCAGGGTCTTTTTTGCTGAAGATGCAACTAAGAATAACACGTTTTCCTTGCAATATGCCCAGGTTTTAATGTTTTATAGCTTTTGATTACAAAGTAAAAAAAAAAACAATGTTTACTAATGTTTGTCAATTAACATAAACATTAGGTATTTGTTTTTAATTTTCTTTTTTTTATTATTATCACAGAACGAAGAAAACTTGCCACCGACTGTATCTTCTAGAAAAAGATGTGCTGCTGGTAATTTAGTACTACAGGATGTACAAATCTATAATACACCTGAACCGCAACCATGTTCTTCAACCCATAAAGATTTCTGCAGTGATGCAAGCAAGAATGTAAGAAATTTAAATAATTTGTCCACTACAAACATTCTTTTGTCATGCAAATGTTTGTAAGTAGGAATCAGACATATGATAGGTAATTTTACTTGTAAACTACTGGATACCCTTTTTTTTGAAGAGGTTGTCCTTGTGTCTTGCCGGGTTAAATAATCTGTCTTTTGAATGTTGGTAATTTTTTGCGTGACATGTCTTAAACATTATTTTAACATTACAGAATGAAGAAAAGTCCTCAATATATGAATCCTTAAGGAAAAGTTGTGCTGCAGGATATATTGCATCTGTACTACAAGATGTAAAAAACGTTCTCGAACCCCAACCATCTTCCTCATCCCATAGTGCTATCACTCTCCAAGTTGATGAAACAAAGAAGGTATTTTTTTTGTAACTATCTTTGCATGTGACAGGTTTATACCAATAAGATAGATGTCACTTACTCAAGTAAGTGAATACTCAAGTAAATTCGTTCCCGAAACAACCAATCCAAATTATGTGAAGTTATAATTTGTTTTAATATGTTGAAATTTTGTTTGGTAACAGATTTGAATATTATAAAAGAAAATAAAAATGAAATAGAAATATTAATTAAAAAATAAATAAATATTAATCAAAAATCCCGCCCCGGATTGTCCCCGGTTCAAAGGTACCCATTACGCTAGCTGCGTTACCTCTATGGATAGTAATGGATATCCTTTGAACGTTGGTCATAAGCGCGGTCCCGTAAACGGCGCCCTATCTCATTAATGAAGCTTTTAGCTTCAGGGCACCAAGGGCCAGCCGTTTCCACAGCGACTGGAACAAATTCATATAGAGAAGTTAAATTACAATCCAAATTAACTAACAAAATATACTGAAACTATTTTAAAGAAAAATTCAGTCCATGTTAATGATCAACCTTCTCCGAGGAACATGTATTGCAAAAAAAAAGAAATAGGAAAAACTTGTAATAATTAGCTTAGTGATTTGAATAACAATATAAAAATTGTTTCAGATTGAAGATCATCGACCTAGTTCATCAAAAGAAAATAAGCTAAAACGCATAATTACTTTGAAAAATAAAAAAATTAAGGCGTTACAGCAAAAAACAAGACGCCTTAAAAGTAAAGTATGTAAGCTTTCGGATATAATATCCAGTCTGAAAAAAAAAATTTGTCAAGATGATGTCAGTATTTTATCAAGTATACCAGTGAACAACAACGAATTTTTTAAACGGTTTGTTAAAAAAGAAAAGGGTATAGCATTGGAAAAATCTTATTCCCCAGAGCTGAGGTCGTTTGCCTTACAATTACACTTCTACTCGCCCAGGGCCTATAACTATGTAAGGAACACCTTTAATACTGTACTACCTCACCCAGGCACATTGTCACGCTGGTACAAAAACATTGATGCAGAACCAGGCTTTACCGCTGAAAGTTTTGAAACTTTAGAAGCCTTATCTAAAAATAGTGATAGAAAAATTTATGTAAATCTAAGCATTGACGAAATGGCTATCAGAAAGGGTTTAATTTGGGATGGAAGCGAAAATAAATACAAAGGATATGTTAATACTGGCACCGGAGTTTCCGATGACAGTCTTCCTTTGGCAACACAAGCCTTAGTCATAATGGTTACGGCAATCAATTTTAATTGGAAGTTTCCTATCGCCTATTTTTTCATAAATTCAATGACAGGCGAACAGCGGGCCAATGTAGTAAAAATGGCTATAGAAATGCTGTATAAAATTAATGTTTTTGTATGTGGAATAACTTTCGACGGAGCTGCATCGAATGTTAGCATGGCAACACATTTAGGATGTAATTTCACTTTAAATACGAGTAACTTCAAACCATATTTTCATTTTCAAAATGTAAGAGTCAATATATATTTCGATCCATGCCATATGATCAAATTAATTAGAAATACACTGGGGGATTTTAAAACACTGATTGATCCAGACGGTGATTTAATTGATTTTAAATACCTCCATTTATTGCTTGATTTGCAAACCGACAAAGGTTTGCATTTGGCTAATAAATTAAAACAGGCGCACATAATGTTTGCAAAACAGAAAATGAAAGTTCGCCTTGCAACACAATTATTAAGTAAATCAGTGGCCGATGCACTGTCATTCTGTAGGGATGATTTAGGTATCGAGGAATTTAAACATTGTGCAGCTACAGTCAAATTTATTACAATAATTAACGATATATTCGACGTCCTTAATAGTCGTTCTACTTTAGCACCAGGCTACAAAAAGGCATTATGTGCGGCAAATATCCAGAAAATTAAAGAGGACTCAAAATCATGGATATCCTATTTAAGTAATTTAAAACTAAGTAATGGCAATTTGGTAATAACATCTGCCCGCAAAACTGGTTTTATCGGTTTTATAATAGGATTGCATAGCGCCTTTAATATGTATGATGATTTGATTTGTAAAGAGAATTTAAGATTTTTTACCGTTTATAAAATAAGCCAAGATTTTTTAGAAATGTTCTTTGGAAAAATGAGAGCGCAAGGTGGGTTTAACGATAACCCTAATGTGGTTCAGTTTAAGTCTGCGTATAAAAAGAATCTTATACAATTAAAGTTAAAATTACAAGGAGATGGGTTTACTACTCCTAATTCAATTCTTACTGTAACTTCTTCCCGAAAGACTATACAAACAATAAACACCAGCACCCCAACTTTTGAACAAAATGTAATGGAAGTTTGTGATATTGAAGATGTAGATTGTTTCATTAATAATATTCTTTCTACTCCATTAGACGATTATACACATCACATCACTATTTATATTGCAGGATTTGTTGCAAGGAAAGTGGTCAAAGTTATAAAATGTTCCAATTGCCAGTTAATTGTGATTGGTGCAAAAGAAAATTTGTTAGGTTCTTTGATAAATAAAAAGGACAGGGGAGGTTTAGTGTATCCGTCAGATGGTGTTATAAAAGTTATACAGTCTTGTGAGAAAATTCTTAAGACTTTTGATATGAATAATATAAACTATAATAGTTTAATTACTTACGTGGCTGATTCCATAAATTACAATTTATTATTTAAATCTGGAAATGAATACCATGATGCAAATCATATCCATTTATTAATTAGAGTAATTGTAAAATTTTATATAGATATAATGTGCAAATATAAAGCTAAGCAGACTAACTTGTCTGAAAGAAATTATTTAAAGAAAATAATATTGTTTAAAAATAAATAATTTTAAGAAACTATTCAGTGATTTTATTTCCGTGTATCCTGTATTTTTCTATATTGTCTATACTAGATTTAAGCAGACACTATACATGTAGTATACCTGCCTTAATTACCGACCAAATATGCATTCCATAACCATGATCTTTTAACGGGTTATCATTAAATTTCTTTTACAAGGACACTAACAAAATATACTTACTGTAATCAGTCCATTATACCGATCTACTTTACGAAATTTATTTCGAAAAACGGAAAAAAGTTTTTGCCCTATAAAGAAACTGATAAGGTCGGTCAGTTTGTATATGGAAAATATATAATATTTCGATATAGGTTCCATACTAATGTTCATAAACCAAATCTACCGTTACAATAGTCTCAGTAGGTATATTTTGTTTGAAGTTTTTACTATGGAGAGCGGTGAGGCATGAGATGAGCTGGGAAGGCCAGTCCCCCAAAAGATCTTGGTCGATTAGTACCCAAATGTTTAATGCTAATAAGTTTATAAAGGTAAGTCAATAAAAGAAACAAGATCTTAAGGCCCTAGTTCGGCCCTGTCTGAGTGACATTTGTCTATGTTGTAAATTCAGCTTCACTAGATATCTGTTATGTTGGGTCTGCTTATGTTATATGTCTGTGATCTAGACTGACAGCAGACTGATAAAAAGTACATCAGTCGCCGTTTAGTCAACGGAGCCGACGGTCAGTTGTCAATTTATCAGTGCTCAGTTATGGATATTATAAGGAAAAGATAGCCGTAACGTCGCAAAATGTCCCATACGCAAAATGTCCCCTAGTCGCAAAATGTCTCTTTCGCAAAACGTCCCTTTCGCAAAATATCCCCCCTAGCAGCAAAATGTGCCCTGGTAGCAAAATGTCCCCTGGTGGCAAAAATATCCCTTTCGCAAAATTTCATGTTTTTAGACAATGTGGAAGGGACATACCCGTAATAAATATAAACCATTCTCGAATCCGCACTGGATGCAATTATTAATTATTATTAAGATTAACACATAGGCTACTTGTTTTCCCGAAAATTTACTGTTTAGGGATCGATATTAACGCGAGCGGAGTCGCAAAAGCTAGTTTCATGATAATTGGTTCAGTAGTTACGGCCGGCGTGGAGGCGCAACAAACAAACTCACTTGATATTAATTTTATACATTTTGGAAAAGGGACATTTTGCTACCAGGGTACATTTTGCGAAAGGGACGTTTTGCGAATGGGACATTTTGCGACGATACCAAGATAGCGTGTGCTATGATAATTATAGCTTTGCTGTTAAAGAAACGCATAAAAGGTCTTGCTCCATTGCGTCGCGGACGGTGACTGACGCGAGAATGATACGAGCGGGTTACACGATCAGTCTCCCATCATTCTTTCATCATTCAAAACGGACTGACAAAATTATTTAAAACATTTAATTTTCATCAGTCCGGACCATCAGTCTGTCAGTTCGTGGGTTACACGATCATTCTCCGATCATTCTGAGCAGACTGATGGACTGAACTGATGCCATACTGAGCGTGTAACCTTGCTCTAACTTCGTAATAACAAAACGTGATTTTTTCTTTCGGACTTTCGCATCGCTACAGTTCGCAAAGTCGCATCGCAACCGGATGTGATAATTGTATCAATGAGACTTGTTTCATTGATTCATTTCAATCAATTAAATAGATTAATATTGTGTAGCAATTAAAGGCTAAACTTCACATAAAGTAAGATTGTGCAAGTTAAAAGTGTATTTTAGTGGAAATATAGAGCAGACATGGGCGACGAAAGAAAAATGAAGGTTGTAATTTATTATTTTAAGAAGTTATTTGCATAATTACGTTGAAGATGTTTTTTATTTAATAGATTCGAAATATTTCAAACTTATCCTATCATTACATACTCGTCACATTATTTTATTGCTTTATGATTTCGTATGTTTGAAAGTACTTAAACTATTTAGGTACTTTGTTTACAAATGATAAGCGTTATCAGTTTGACATTTGTCAAGCTGAAGTTGTTATCTAACCTCTAACTCTGATGAGCACAGGTTAGAGTCGTAACTCTTAATAAATATAAAGCGGTTTACAATGGCTTATGACTTAAAGAAGGAAGAAGAAGTGAAGGAATATATTGAGAACCTTGGTATTGAATACCGGTTTGGTTGTTTTCAAGAGAAAAAGCCTGAAGTGTGTCATCTTCTTGGTGACTACTTGGAGTCTATCAAAAAGGATTACAAAAAAGCTGGAAACGTGTATAAAACTAACTGCCTAGACTACAAATTCGGAAAATCGTGTTTGAAATACGGAAATTACACTTTGGTGGGTCGAGGGAAGGACAAAGGTGATCCAGCCGAAGCCCTAACCTATTTCGAGAAGGGATGTGAGCTGGGGGATACTACGTCATGTCTGCACGCAGGGATGCTGCTGACGGCTACTGGTCCCGGCGTCAATATAAAGAGGGACGTCCCTAAAGGTATGTTGATATCTTTATAGAGTTATCAATACAGTGTACCTACTTATGCATTGTATTTAACTAATCTTTTAGCTCCACCCTTAATTGAAGGCTTTACTTATTTATTATTAAAAAGTTATTTTTAAAATGTTTCACATTCAAATAACAATAAAGTGTTTCCAGCTAAAAAACAGACATACAATTCCTACCATAAGAGTAATGTCCATAATTATTGAACAAGTTTTACCAATAAATGTTTTAAAATTTTCCAGGTTACAATTACTTGAAGAAAAGTTGTGATCAGAGAGATGACATGGCCTGTCACTACCTCTCTGGGATGTATCTCACCGGTGTCCCCAGAAACCCAGCCGACTACAATCCACATAACCCAGAGAAGAACAAGAACATTGACTACTTAATAAAGTCAGATAAAACACAAGCATTTCAGTTTGCGCTCAAGGGCTGTGAATACGGCAACATGTATGCTTGTGCAAATGTCAGTATGATGTACAAAAAAGGGGACGGAGTCGAAAAAAATGAAAAAGAATCGAAACGGTACTTTGAAATTGCACAAAACCTACAAAAAGCACACGAAACTACAAAAGAGATCAAATTTCAGCAGGGTTTGGATAAATAACAGTAAAATGATTGTAAAAATCGCATTTAACAGTAAATAAATGTACAGTAGTAAAGATATTTTTGTTTTAGCTCTCATTTCTAGTTTTAATTTACAGTATTGTTGTATCAAATATATTGTTTTACCCAAAATACTGAAATGTGTTTAATTCCTTATCAGGTACCTTTAGTAAAGCAATGTAAATTATAATTAAAAAAAAAAGTAACTAACAAAATCAATGTTTATAAGATGCATTCACAACAAATATAAATATAAACCTAACAAATATAGTGTATAATGTTTACAAATGTGACATGTAAAAGTGCCCACAATTTAGTAGCTGTATATCTAGAAGGGCTTGGGAAGACAAGACATAGTCTAAAGTAGTTCCAATTTCACACAGTTTCACGACTTAACGGCAGCGATGTTAAGTGCAATGCATAAGTTAGAAAGACTAGAGTATTTATTGCAATATGAACTTCCAGGCGACAAGAGAGTTTACAAAAAATACACATCTAGGCCCATATCAATATATACCCTAACCTAAAATACATACTAATGCATTTGGAAGCCCGTCAACTATTTAGAGAGGTCTCCACACGTTTGATTGACTTCTCTGGGGACCCAAGAGCTGGTGCGCATTTCGGCCAAAGGCTTAGCCTTGCAATACAACGCGGAAATGCCGCCAGCCTCTTGGGGACTCTGCCTGTTGACGGTGGCGATCTGGGAACGATTTTTTATATAAATTGATGATTTTATTTTTAGTAATAGTTTTAATTTATAGAATAGCTTTTAGTCATTATTATTAGATATTATAAGGATATTATGAATGTCCTGTATTTGTTTATTTTGTGCAATTGTTAAAGTGAAAATACATACTTATTATTTAACTTAATTAAAAAACTATGGAACTCGAGAGCCTCGCGAGCCCTTGAAAGATACAATATTTTTAAAATCATATTCCTAATTGTACGAGCCAAGCTCGCACATTGTAGCTGCACGCGGCCACATAATTATGTAGGTCGCATGTTAGCTGTTTTTACTTTATATTTTAAATCAATTAATTACAATCAAAGAGATTCTATCAAACAGCGATCGAGAAAGGACCCGTCACACCCAACTACAACATGTAGGTAATACATTCAACAATAAACAGTTTCTACGTGACGTGGTCTTGTGTCTCCACACCAACATCAACATCATCATCTCTTCATGTATGGCGCGGGCCTAGGTGAAAACCATACGCGCCGTACACTAATACCCATCATACTCCAATCAGATCGGCATCATCGGCGGGTCAGGGTTCGACGACCCGTCGCTCTTCGAGAACCAAGTGGAGCGGGAGGTGACCACGCCGTTCGGGCGGCCGTCGGACGTGCTCATCGAGGGGCAGATCAAGGGGGTGCCGTGCGTGCTGCTGGCGAGGCATGGCAGGAAACATCAGTACCAACCTAGGTGCGATTTTTTATCAAGCGAAATATATTATTTTCCATCTTTAAGTGCAATCAAGAATACTTGAGAAAAATCATATTGATCTTGGACCGTTACGAGTACTTACTTCATACCCTGGTAATGATACATAGGTGACTACTTTTTATTCACAAGCCAGATTTTTGGAGCAAATTCAGGCACGATACTGAACTACTTTTTTTAAAAACGGTTATCAAAAATGGATAAAAAAAAATTCGTCCTCCCATACAAAATCCTTTTGGCTGAGCGTTAATTTGTATAGGAAGCCTATTTTTTTTGTTAATTGTTTTTGTGGAAAGTAACATGCTTCAAAAAGTTGGCTTCAAAAAAGTCACCCTGTAGACACAATAGCCGACCAATACTATGTTTACTTTTATAAGGTTTTATTTGTAAATTTTTCAAGTGTACATGAACCAATAAAATAAAATAAATGGCACCGCTAAGACATTGATCAAAAAACAGTCAGAGGGTCCACAAACTTAGTTGGTGACCTATACTGTCAGCAGAAATAAAATTGTATTGTTTTTACAGCGACGTGAATTACCGCGCCAACATCTGGGCGCTGAAGCAGGCTGGCTGCACGCACGTTCTGGCGACCACGGCCACTGGGTCTCTGGCGGAGGAGTACCGGCCAGGGGACCTCGTCATTCTAGACGACTTTATTGACAGGTAAAGCGCGTGCTCTAGTTCTTTGATCAGACTAAAGGCCTGCGCAGACGAGGGATTTTTGTCCGCAGACTTTTTTGTCTGCTAAAATAGATCGCTTACAACTGTATCAAGTAACGCAAACGAGGGATTAAAAGTACCGCGTACAAAAAGTCCCCCGAATAACCGAAGACATGCAGGGAGCGGACCGGACAAAAGTACGGAAAAAAATAGAATTCGTGTGACTAGGCGAAGCAACGCACATGGCGGACTTTAGTCCGCGTTGTGCGCTGTATTGAGTGACGTACGTATGTACGGCGATACGTGTGCGTTGAGTTCGCAGTTAATCTGTGGCGGACTTTTTATTCGCGGAGCGTACTTTTTTCTCCGCCGCGGAGAAAACTCCGTCGTCTGCGCAGGCTATAATAGAAAATTCAGGTTTGGAGCAAAATTGCTCGATAGAGGCGCCCAAGGAAACCTGACTAAAGAAAATTCTATCAGAATATATAACGGGAGGAGCGGCTAGACGATTCTTTGGCTAGCTCTAGTATACACATTACCAAATTTTACGCCAATTCACTACAAAATAGTCGGACTGTTGTATATTGGTGTTTATTCTTTTAGTATACTACTTTAATGTTTTTTTACTCACTAATATATAAGTATATACGTATTCATCACAATTCAATAGCTAAACTCGTAGACGAAGCTGTATCCTAATTCTCAAATAGCTTGAAATTGAGAAGAATATGTAGCATCATGGAATTCATGGATCAAGTATATAGCATGCTATCTCCGACGACTCGCATGGAATGTTAATGTCGTATTTATTTCATCATGTTCAGTCCGTATAGCCCATTCACAGCATTAAGATAAATATTACATACATAACGGATTCTCCTAAGGTTCCGCACAGTATGCGTCCCTGTCCCCTCCGTTTTCGCCTTTTTGAGTGGTCGGCTGCGGGCGCCTAGCCACCTCGACAAGGCGAGAACGGGGGAGAGGCGCGAGGACGGTGAAAGGGGACGCATATTGCGCGGGACCTTAGGAGAATCCGTTCTCTATGTAATACTCATATTAATCCTGTGCCCTTTAGCAATATAATTTGATCAGGACTTGGGGCCGCAAGTGCACGTTCTTCGACCGCTCGGAGGGCGGCCCGCGCGGCGTGTGCCACCTGCCGATGCGGCCCGCCTTCTGCGAGCGCGCGCGCCGCGCGCTGGCGCGGGCCGCGCGGGGGCGGGGGTACTGCTGCCACGACCGCGGCACCGCCGTCGTCATACAGGGGCCGAGGTTCGTAGCACACACTGGCTTTATTCCTAATGGGGAAGACAGCATTTTGGGTCTTTCGAGTATACCTACCTAGCGCAGCCAGGCCCGAATCTACGGGGGTGACCGGGCATCTTCTTTTAATAATTATTTTTAGGTTTATTAACTCTTTTGATTCCTTTTTTAGAGTTCCGTAAAAAATATGAACCTTTATAGAATCACTCGCGCGTTTTTCCATCACAGCTAATTTGCTCCAAATCTACTGGACCAAATCAGGTGAAATTTGGTAGGATGGTGAGTACTATGACCAAAACACAGGTGTGTTTGAACCTCTCCACGCGAGTTCAACTCGCACTTATCCGATTTATTACATCTTAACACCCATCATCGCACTAAGCGTTACCGTACCCCGTTAGAGATAAAGACTGTATTCTAGATTTATAAGCTATATTGGGAAACGTATGTTCTTTTTTGTTGAATTTCAGATTCTCAAGCCGCGCTGAAAGCCTGATGCACCGTCAGTGGGGCGGACATCTGGTCAACATGACCACGGTACCAGAGGTAGATACCTACTTTTTGTAAATATTGTTTAGATTTTCATTTTTGGTAGTAATTGACCAAGGGGATGGGCATAAACGTGGGGATCTGTCTAATGGTCAGTTCAGACAGAGAAAAAATGACCGAACAATGTATTAACTCAATTGAAAATAAGACCGTATTACCACAGCCTTAAGTAAGATAAGATAAGATAAAATTTCTTTATTGCACCAACTAAGTATAACAATAATCAAAAGTACATTTCAAATATAGTAGGTACAAAGGCGGACTTATCACTAAAGTGATTTTTTCCAGCCAACCTTTGGGTAAAGAAGTATATAAAAGTTTAAACATGACAAAATACTGTGCAAGATACTTGCTCAGGTATGCCGATAGTTTAAAGTTTATTTACGAGGGTCATAAAAATCCTCTCCGCTGCGGTCCTCTCTGTTTGAACTGACCCAATTCGCTCATAAAATATTAGGCTGACACAATTCATCAGATTCCCATTTTTCATCTATATACGCCCTCTAATTTTTTTCTATGTAGAAAGATCTAAAAAACCATCGCGCAGGATAGAAATTAGTGGTGTTCTAAATGGGAGGCCTTTGCCCAGCATTGGGACACTGCAAATAATTAAGACCACCATAGCAAGTGCAACAGTAGTTTTTGTCGCATACAGATACAGTCACCGCGACAAGCGCAAAAGAGATAGCGACAAGAGTGACGTGTGGCCAGTTTTACTCCGCTGTGTAAATTGGTGGCTATAAGTGAGAGAGTATTCTATTAGATGTGTATTAGATTTAAGAATGCAGTAAAAAAAACTAGGTCTATGGAGTAATCTATGTAGAATTGTTTCTATTGACAGGTGGTGTTGGCTAAGGAGGCCGGGCTGAGCTACGCCGCGGTCGCTCTGGTCACCGACTACGACTGCTGGAGGGAGAACGAAACATCGGTAACCCTATATTTCTTTGTTCCTACTAATATTTTAGATATAGATGTAGTGTTTGTAAGTCTTTACATATAGAATAACGTGGAAACGGTAAATGGATTGGAATTTTTGCCCACTCTAACAAATTATTTACACTTCTTAAGTTGCCTCTACAACTAGTCAAGATTGGCAATCAGCTTGGTGTAGTCCTCTTTGTTCTTAGCTCAGCGGAATAGCTCACCAGCGCTCGCTATTTCGGCCCACTCTCGAATGTTTCGTAGCCAGAATTTCTTTGTCCTTGCGACCTTCCTTTTTCCTGCTATTGTAACAATTAATTTTTACACAAAATATCAAAAGAAACGCATTTTTTTTTTCAAATTATTTTTTACTCACATCTTTTATCTTAGAAAAGGGGGAGGTCCCTATGGGGTTTATGTTTTCGCTATTTTTTAAAATAAGTTGTATTTGTCAGGTGTCTGTGAGCGAGGTGCTGGCGATGTTCGGCAAGAACGTGAAGAAGGCGGCCGACGTGATCCTGGACGCCGTGCAGATCCTCGCCGCCGACACCGACCGGGGGTACCTCGACGCTCATCAGGTGAGCACATTTAAACTTTTTCCCTATGCCCCTTAGGGCCGCGCTACACTGAATTGGCATGGCATGGCATCGGAAGCGACGCGTCATTTTAAAACAAGCTTTATGTAAATAAATAAATTATAAATATATAGGGACAAATTACACTGATTGAGCTAGCCCTAAGGTAAGTTCGAGACTTGTGTTATAGGATACTTACTCAACGATACTATATTTTATAACAAATACATATATAGATAAACATCCAAGACCCAGGAAAAATTGAAAAAGGCCATTTTCCAACTTGCCCTGGCTGGGGATCGAACCCAGGACCTCCGGGTTGGCGGTCTAGCGTGTTGACCATTACGCCATGGAGGTCGTCGAATGTCAAGTAATATAAGATGCATAACTGCTTGACCGCGGAGAGCCGGCCGGAGGCCTACCGCGACCTGCCGCGCACTCCCGCGGAAAAGACGCCCTCGGGCGGTTATGCATCTTATATCACTTGACATAAAGCTTATTTTGAAATGACGCGTCGCTTCCGATGCCATGCCATGCCAATTCATTGTAGCACGGCCCTTAGTTAAGTCACTTGAACCAAAATAACTACTTTGATGTTTATATTTATTATTCGTAAGTGGTTGTGTTTTTTTTTATTCTGTTTTTACAGACGTTATAAACAAATTAATAGCAATGTGTGTAAAAAAATCTTTACTGTATTCCAAACCGTTTGTGAGATCCAGCAAAACGCCAAACATTTCCCCAGCGGAATTTTAAATAACTTCGGAGGCCTATGACATACAAAGTCCATTTTTACATAAACATTTGTCTCTTATAATACATTAATTGCGCTTCTAATTGAATTCTGGATACCTGACAAAATTCCGCCAGAGAAACGTTTCCTTGACGGAATATGTTTTTAAAGAATTTGTCAAAAATTACTAAATACACAAATTTCATTTATCGATTAACATTTGAAGGCAGCTTTACATATTCGACACTTTTCCGCTGGGGACATACACACTGTGAAATTGACCAAAGTGTATAATGACCGTATTGTGAAATTGGCCAAGTTTAAAGGTAATGGGTGATGATTGGCTATTTGATTACCAAAAATCTCTGGAAGGACCTTTGAATTATTTTATGAACGATCGTTTATAGTAGTTTTCGTCAAAAGTGGCCACTTTTGACGAAAATTCGTTTTAAAACTAGACGGACTAACGCAAGTGCTTATTTCTAGATGAAATATTACTAGATACGTCTGCGTAACACAAGGTCTCTGCGATTTGATAATAAGTCGGGACCTGTATAAAGCCTAGGGCTCTACTTATCCGTGACCTTTACAGCTTTGGCCAAATAACTCTGTACCTACCATCCTCTGCCAACAGATTAAGCAACTAGTGTACTAGGTAATGAATTAAACATTTTTTTTTCAGGAGCTGGTAGCGTCGTCGATAATGCTGAAGGAATAATTTTAAGCGCAACACAAAGATCTTATTTTGTTACATTTATCTATACGTAATTATGTATATTAAAAAACAATACAGTAAACAATGCGTTTGTTCATTTAATATATTTTCAAAAAAAAATTGGGGTAATGGAGACATAGTAATAAAAAGGATTTTGATAAAATCGTGTTTGTACACGCTAATCTCCAGAAATACAGAACGGAATCGAATTGAACTTTTTTTGTTATATAGCTGTTAAGCCTAGGCAATATAGGGTATAATTAATTTTGGAAAATGGAACACCTGATGCAGAACCTTAATGCTCCAGCTAAACTATAAGAAACATAAAAATGACGCCTTAGCAAAAGTTGTTCAGCCTGATGAGCATTTTGTCCAAGAGACCGAAGTCGCACTTATCGTCTAGTTATAAATAAAACACTATTTCCATATGTTCCTTAATCTTTATTTATAATTACTGAATCATATAAAATCGAACCTTAACTAACACACTCAAACTTTATGCTTATACGATTTACGTATCTCGAAATGTTGTGCATGAATTGATCTATTGTAAAACGTTCAAAGTACCTTATCCTCTAATAATATCTAACTAGCTTACTAGACCAGTCACTTGCAGGCGTGGACCAAGATTGTATGTAAGCACTTTATTTTTACCCGATTACGCCAGAAGAAGTTATAGTCTTTTAAGTAGGTATATGTTTACGATTTAAATCATGTATTGTGTTAGTTCGAGAGCTCTTAGCGCGTACTCGGTTACATCCTTAGTTCAGACAGAGGAGCGCAGCGGAGAAAGTTAACAAACGTTAACTAATCCCATTTTATTTAAAACATGTTTTGTCTCGTTCTGTCAATGTCAAATATTAAAAAGAGGAAAAGGAACCATACATGTTTTAACTAAAATAGGATTAGCAAGTTTGTTAATTTTTATGAATATGAGGGTTGATATATGGAGTCACTTTAGGCTACGATAATACGGTCTTATTTTCAATTAAGTTAACCTCTCGTATGCTTGCTTTGTATTGCTTAGCTCGGGCATTTTTTCTCTCTGTCTGAATCGACACTTACGCTGCGTACACACCGCGCAAACGTACGCCAACGAATGTACCTTCATCTCTTTCCTTTTATAACAAAACAAAAGAGAAGCACATTCGTTCGCGTTCGTTTAGCCCGGTGTGTACGCAGCATTAGCTGTGCTGCTTTTGATCCCGGGATGCGCTTTCTAGCCTTTTCTTATTAAAAATGTAATCTGGCAACACACTAGAATAATATCACCAAGAGTTTCTTTAATAGAAAACTGTTATTCGATCTATAGATTGTATGTTTACAATATTGCACTCGGAAATTAACGCGGTACATATTTTTGTCGCTTGACGTTTGATATACAGTTTTTATGCTAAGACATTTCAGCACCCGTAGCATGGCACCCGCGATAAAGTTTTTATCGAGAGCTATCATCTATCACTATCTCGCTCTACGTAATAAGGACGAAAGGGATGACACTAGTCCGTCGCGCGATATTTATCTGGATTTATCAACGGTAAGATGCTACGGGGTCTGAAAATTTCATTATTATTACAGTGACAAATCATAAATCAGTTTTCGATAAAATAACGAATATACACAATTGAATCAAATAAATAGCCACATTTATTTAAAACTGTTAAAAAGACAATTATTTATTTGGATTTGAGATCGAACCAGACACCATGTGATGTAGTAATTAACCGTTAGGAAGAAAAGTTAAAATTTTATCGCTTATTGCTGTCATTATTTACCGACTGGTGGGTATGTTTACTACTAGCTTAATTATAGGCAGTATTTTGTCCTCAGTGGTTGATGTAGTTTCTACAAGGCTTTCACATTCATTTTCGTGGTTTTAAGCAGAACAAGACCGACCTTGCTGTGAACTGGCCTCACTTAGATTCTCCAAAGCAAATGCATCAGTTTCATCTGAAAAAAATATCACTCATTTAATTTTCACTCAAACAATCGCAAGACTTAGATGTTCTTACATGCTGGTCTAGGAGAAAAGAAAAAACTTAGAATGTACCAGTTGCTTAGTTTCCTGCGCAGATCTTAGAAGCCGATCGAGGGACTGGGCGAAAATGCGAATCATATAATAGGCACTGCGGCTGGCAACCCATTTGTCGAGCTCCTCGGTGCTTCGGAAGGCACGTATAAGCTATATAATTGGTCGCTAATTGGTCCTGGCTGTGACAGTAGCATGCATTTCATACAAACATACAGAATTAATTTATCCTGTGACAATTTAACTTAATACCGTTCTCGTAATTTAGGTAAGATAGTAGATAGTAAGTGCTTATCTGTTAAAAAGTATTTGTGTACGTCACTGTTGCAGAGTCGTTAAGCTATGTCAGATTTCTTTAGCCTTTCTGAAAAATCTGACATCAGTACTGGCCACTTCCACACAAGAAAAACAAAAACTAGCGTTGCATAATTATTGATAGTTTGACTGCCGATAGTTGATCCCGTATACCAGTAACAATATCGATAGGACTATCGATATTTTATACTATTGCTTGCAACACTAAAACAAAAAAAGAGTGTGTGTACTTATGTACACGCGTTACAAGTTATACTTCTCTGGCGTGAACATAGATACAGTACAGCCAGACCGTGGGCTAACTTCACACTGTTTCTTTTTTCTGTCGGTGTGCGCGCGCATCGTAAAAATTCACTCTCATTTTTTCCAATCGCGCCAAAAGAAGTATAACTTGAAAAAAATAAGACAGCAGTTATGTGTAGACCTTGCTCAGTTCTTGGTCCAGGGGTTCCGCTGGTGCTGGCCGGGGATCATGTCGAGCAGGTACTGCCGCTGCGCCTCCGCCACGCGCTGCATCTCCGCCGCCATCGCCGCGCTGCTGCCAGAGCTGCCGCTCTTGCCCGCTGCGCCGCACACAAACATAACGACTCAATACCAGTGGTCGGATCATCGGGCGCTTATTTGCGTAAACTTGACGCGCAACATAACACAGCGTTGATACAACCACCAACCTGATATAAATAAATCTCTCTTCATTCAACAATGCTTTTTTGGTTTATCTAGACGCTATAGACACAATCTAATTGTGGAATTACTATAAGTACCTAGTGCAGACTTTAATGTTTTCTACTCATAATTGTTTTTAGAACTTATGTCAACTAAATAATACTATTTTTATTGAATACTGCTCACGTACTTTCAATGGAACTATTTCCAAAGGAATATAACCATAATAACAAAGTTGCATTAAGATTTATTTTCAAGTTGGTGGTTGTATCAACGCTGTGTTATGTTGCGCGTGAAGTTTAGGTAAATAAGCGCCCGATTAACCGACCACAGACTGGTAAGGTACACACATTAAGCTAGCCCTAGGGTAAAACTTTAACTTGTGTTATGGAATACTAAATGATACTGTCAATAATTGTTTTTTTTTTTATAAAAGAAAAAATATTTAGGATTGAAAGACTTAAGTCACCACCCACTACCCCGTAGTCTACTTGTCAAGTACTGATATGGACATAGATGTTTATTTTCATCATCAAGTCTAAGTCTCCATTGCAGGAGCACGACCCTGTACTATCAGCGCCATTGGTTAGAGCAGTCAGAGGATTCGGCTTACACTCTAAGTGTTTTTACTTACTTACTTACTTACTTACTCTATAAAGTCTTATTGAGGGGAATAAGCGTTGTCTAGCTTATATTTCCTAAGTCGCCTTCTTCAACATTAACGAGATGACTTGGGCATATCTGCCATAGGGATGATGATTAATGAAGCCAGAAATTTCTGTACTGGCGACCCCGCACAAAGCAAAGCGAAAGCAGACCAGCAGCCAGATGTTCGGACGACTTTAAAAAGACGGCAGGGCCGACCTGGCCCAGAATCGCCGCAGCAAATCTTAAATGGAAATCCATGGAAGAGGCATTATGTCCAGCAGTGGACGCAAACATGCTAAGAAGAATAAGAAGACTTGGATTGGTCGTATTATAGGCCGTAAGACACAAACATTTCATTATTTCCATTTTTCATGTTAACGCTTGCTCCCTGAAATTATGGAGAAGTAAATAAAAATTGTATACGTACAGCGCTTGCCGAGCGCGGAGGCCTGCGCCATGGCCAGCTGGTAGGTGTACAGCAGCGGCGAGAACTGCATCATGGCGGCGGCCGTCGCGGCCTGCGACATGCCGCCCGCGCCGCCCGCGGAGCTCAGCCCTGTAAACGAGACTCGTTCATCTTTTTCAATTGTACCACATTCAATTTGAACCTTATGCCTTTGACATAAAGTTCAAAACAAATGCAATAATATATCTGCGATGCCTGGCTAAGAGTTAGTCTTCTGCTAGAGCCATACTTGCTAGAGGGGCAAGGATTAGTTTCTTTATTTGCATAAATGAAGGTGTAATCCATTCACAGCTAAGGTTTTAATCGCTTTTTCTTGGTTTTCACTTAATTCACTTCTACATATATTGAGAGCAAAAAGAAGCTATTAATTTAAAAAAATTAAAGCTTTGAATGGACTTTTATAAAGGTAATAGAAGAATAAAGATCTTAAAGTTCTCTTTAACTTTAGGTTTGTATTAGTAAGGTGTACTAGTATTTCATGATTCTGAACGTGAACAGTTAGTTGGAGCACAACATATTTTGTGATTCGCTGACTTCCTCGTTGAAAAATAGGTCTCCAGATCTATTGCAGATGATAATGTTATGTACATCACTGATTTTGTAACGATACAATTGTAATAGCCCATTATAGCCCGGCACGCACGCAAAACACAGACAAGATATAAAGGAACAGGAAGACTAAAGAAAAGATAGATGGAGTGCGTTAAGTATGAAACGAGTATAGTTATATATTGTGTGATCTGAATTACTTTGTGTGATGCAAAACAAAGTAATTCAAATCACATATGTAATTTGACTTCCGCAAAGTAACACCTGAATCTATTAACTATATGAGTATAGTTGCGGTGGGTGAAGTAATGACGGGGAATAGAGGGATATGGAGGGATAAGTCCGCAAATAGAATGTGAAAGGTAAGGCAGAAGATGACGCACCTCTAAGCAGCTGGTGCTGCAGCGCCTGCATGGCGGCGGCGCTGTGCTGCTCGAACGCCATCTGCGCCGCAGCCGCCGCCGCCAGTTGCTGCAAACGATATAAATATAAAATAAATAAGGCCTGCTGGAACACATTTGAATATAAGTAGCACCTATGTACTATGTTTACTTTTTTATTAAGTACAAATATTTTAAGGGGTGATTCAGTCCATAATTTTGAACAACTTTTTCCAGTAAATTTTTATCGAAATACGAAAAAATCATTTTTATTTTCCATAGTAATGATATCACGTGACTACTTCGATTTCTATGAAAACCAAAAATTTTTATTTCCTATTTCGATATACATTTATTGGAAAAAGTTGTTCAAAATAATGGTCTGATTCACCCCTTAAAATCTTGTACTTAATAAAAAAGGACATTGTATAATATCACGCCTGTTTCCCATAGGGGTAGGTATGTTTAGTTTTATAAGATTTTATTTGTAATTTAGCAAGAGTTATCTATCTTCGAGGATTAAAAAATATTTTTTTTACTTATTCCAAAAGATGTTTAAACATTTGCAAAACTTTAAGTACAAAACTTTTAAAAAATGCCAAAAAAACGCTGTTTACAAGCCGCTTGAATAAAATATCTTTAGCACATCAGATACATGGAATGAACTTCATTTGCAATAATGATGAGCACTTTTGTTACAATCGTAAACGATTCTGATATAACTGTACGTACCTGATGCTTGCTGCTGCTTCCTTGACTGGTGCTGCTCGATGACGAGCCTGACAGAAAGAAGACAATATAAATAACTAGCCAAGGGCTTAAAAACAACCACTTTATGTAAATAATGTCCTTCATAAATCTCATCTTATCGTAGCAAGGATGAAATGATGGAGGAAGAAAGTGGTCTTTTTTGTGTTTGCTGACTGAATTAAACGCTGCTTAGATGCTACTAATGTGCATTTAATTATTTCCCTTTTTAATTACAAGGTGGTAATGAAAATTAGGTTTAAGATATGTCTCATTTCATGGGTAAAAAAAGATTAAGTAATTGTCTAAATAAAAGCGCGGCAAAATTTTACACACAGACATTGAAATGTGACAATGAAGTGTTTGCGTGTTGTTTTGTTCTATACAGAATTAATAATTGTAAAAATAAAATTGTATATGTTTTTAAATAATGAACGGTCTGCAATTTGTAATTAATTAAGAAACCTAAATTTATTAACTTTCCGCAAGCACACTTTATCACCGGCGAGTGCGGGGGAGAGGTGCGGGCACGCCATATTGCGGGGGACGCTGCGAGTATCCGCGTTTTATGTACTTATATAAATTCTGTAGTAGGGCGGTAAGAGTGCGATACATCGTACCTTTACCTTTCTTGGCGGGCACCTCGGGCTCGCGGGCGCGCTCCGAGTGGTGGCTGCGGAGCTCCGACGTGATTGACGATGATCTATGTAAAAACGATTAAAAAAACTAGTTATACGTCAACATACAAGATGTAAGTTTAAAAACTAAAACCAGACTACGAGAAATTTCTTATAGTATTTGGTTAAGTTGCGTTTATAAGTTTTCGTTTACATGAGGTTATTATTTGAGTGCTATTTTAATAAGCATGATAAATATATGTATTTCTTCTTTTCTTTGAGAACAGAAAAATTACAAAGATACAGCGCATTTAAATTTTGCATGACGTCACGGCTTAGTACGATTTTTAATTAACGGTGACGTCACAAACCCCATTTATGGGAATTCTCACTATCTCTTTTGTACGAGCGAGACCTCGTAGCGTGACGTCAAGAGCGCTGTGCGTGCATCCTTTTTCTGTTACTTGACAGTTACCCCTTCCATCAGATTTTAAAGGCTTATTACTTATTTTTGGGCAGATTAAAAAAACCGGTTTCCGGTTTCAGATAATGTAACTTATTGATATAAATAATAAAAATAATTGTAAAAATATTGTGTGCCAATTAGCTTGTCAACTAAAGAATAGAAAAGTGTTGTAGGTGCCTTTATTCGAAAATATAGACAATTTTAAGAAAGTAATTTGATTTTAAAAAAACTAAGTGTTATCAGGATCTTTTTATGTAATTTTAAACATTACACCAGGAGTGACGACACACAGCAATCGAAGTTTACATTTTTTTATGCCTGCACTAAAAAAACAATGAAATCTGTCAACTGTCAATGTCTCCTGTTTAAATAACCGTCGTGTCAGGGACAATACTATACAGTGGTGCCATTTTTGAAACGCAAAGTCACTAAACGAACTGTTTTTTGTATAGAAAAACCATTCGTTTAGGTGACACCACGTTTCAAAAATGGCACTCCAGTACAGTACTGGAAATTGCCAACTTTCGTCAAAAAATATTTCATGGAGACGTCACTTCCTCAAAAAGCTTGACCTTGCTTGCAAATTAAGGTCATTGGGATTTTTGCAAATATCTAATTATGTAAGACCTTATTTTAAAATCTGACTAGAGAAAGCTTTTCCTAGAGGCTATTCCTCAAAACGGATTGCAAATCAGATGTTTTTAAAAATGAGTTGACAAGCCAATGGCACGATCAGTACGTACCGTGCGGGCGGCGGCGCGGCGGGCGCGGGCTTGGCGGCGGGGGACGCGGGCGCCGCGGGGGACGCGGGGGCGCGGGGCGCGCGCGGCTGCAACACAACAAAGCTTTTACAATATCTACTCCAAGCAAAAAAGTGACTGTTATACTCATACTGGATGCAAACCGCTCAAAATCGCTCATTTTGGAAATCGGAGAGGGGATGGACGAAGAGGGCAGCTGTGGACGTTGTGCGGCTGAAATGAATGAATAATCACGCGTTGCTAGCTTTAAAACGTCATTTTCTGAGCCAAAAGAAAATGATAGGAGATTAAACTGGCGAGACACTTGCAATGTGTAAATGGGCCTTTAAACGTCACTATCTATTTACATAGGGTCTAAAAAAATATACTGATGCTATTTTAAGGATGAATTCAGTCCGTGATAATGAACAATTTTCCTCAAGGAACACGTATTGAAATATAAAAAGTAATTTTTGGCCTCCCATACAAGTTGACCGTTCAGCTGATACGAGTTTGTATGGAAAGCCAAAAATAACTTTCTTTGGGAAAGTTATTCAGCATCATGGACTAAATTCACACTTAAAATAATTTCAGTGCATTTTGTTACATCTTATATGTATAGCCAGTAAATCAACTCACTTCGAAAGGGATTCGTCGCTTTTCGTCAGAAACGCAACTAGTCAGATAAGCATCTCGTCATCTCTCATGATGTCTGTCGAGACGTGCATCTGTCAAGTTGCGTTTCTGACAAGTTGCGTATCTGTCGAATTGCGTATCTGATATAGAAATGTGTTTTTGACGAGTTGCGTTTTTGACGAGTTTCAAATCTGACGAAATACGATTCAGTCAACATGCTTTTTCTGGCGAAATGAGAATTTAAGCAGTTGCGTTTCTGACGAAAAGCAACGAATCCTTCAAAAGCTGTCTGTACGGTGGTTCGACGTGGATACTCACGATCTGCGCGCGGTGCGAGTGCGCGGGCGGCGGCGCGGGCGCGGGCGGCGGCGGGGACGCGGACAGCCGGCGCTCGATCTCCTGCTCCTGCTGCAGCGCGCGCACGAACGCGGTCTTGAGGCGCGCCGTGTGCTCCGCCTGAAACATACGTATGCCGTCAAGATAATATTACGTCCAATTAAATTATTTTCTGACATATTTTAAAGTAGATATACTTAGTTACTGACACTATTATAAGGTAGATTTAGTCCATGATATTAGCTACACCACTTTGACTAAAGTACTTAAATGTTTTCCCAAGTCCTTTTAACATTAATCGCTGCCACATTTAATTAATATGACTTTTACATACAGGTCCCGCGTAATATGCGTCCCCGACCCCCGTCCCCGTCCCCGCACGGGGACCTTCCGTGCTTACAACCAAAAACGGATATGGATACGTAAGTTATGTGCCAAACGAGCATTTTTTTTGTCGGCTACATCCCACGTTCGCTGTTAAAAAGTATGGGACTTGGGGAAAAATGAAAGAAATGTAAGTCTTTATAATGTTTGTAATAGTTATATGAAGTGTGTGTCTCACCTTGAGCGCGCGTTTGACGTTCCCGGAGACGCAGAGCTCGCAGAGGCGGCGCGCCGCGGGCGCGGGCGCGGGCGTGAAGGTGGCGTCCTGCTTGCGGTGCGCCGGCGGCCGCTCCCAGCGCCACAGCGGCGTGAAGTCGCAGCCGCACTGCGCGCACACCGCCGGCACCGACGACCGCGGCATGCTGCGCAGGGGGCACGTTAGCGGCAAAAGTCAGCGAGTACAAGTATCTATTGAAATAATGATGTCAGTGGATTTTACACCGACTCACCGATCCTCGTTGGTGAGGTAATCGACCACGTGCTCGAGCCCGACCAGGTACACGAAGTCCGTGTTGCTCGGCGACGGGATGAAGTTCATCTCCGGCGGCGGGGGTTTGGGCGGCGGGATCTGACCAACAAACATTGTTAGAGTTTTGCCAATTTTTGTTAGAGTTCAGTTATTTTCTTAATTGAGATTAGGGCGAATACAAGGCCGAAGTGGCACGAGTCGCCAGGTTGGTACAGTCACGTCTTGCGGAAACCGGCTAGTTGCGTGAGAAACGTATAGCCTGGGGCCCGGCAGGCGTGGTAAATCCAAGAACTGCTAGCTTGACGTCATCAAGAAAGATATGCGTGCCAATCTGCCATTCGTCTCGTCGTCGCCAGTCGTCAACCAAGGATGCTCAAAACCGTGCGAAAGGCAGAGGAAAAGGCCACGCAACCGAGAATACGCTGAGATGGTAGAGAGAGAAGTGGCACCCTCATTCGCCCTCTCACCCTAAATATGGTGATATTTAACATTTTGCAAACCCTCAGACATTAAATGGACCTATTATTTCGTAAATTACCTTTGAAAATATGATTGGTATCCGTCTAGTAAAACTCGTTTTAAAACTAGACAGACTAACGCAATTACTTGCAACAGTTCATCAAATTATTTAGATGTCCATTCCATCTTTTCCTGTGAGTTGCGTAAGGGATGATTACAAGAATAAGCCCTAAAAATTTATCATAAACTAGCCGAAGCCCGCGACTTCGTTCGCGTGGACTTTATGTCTGCTGCTGAACAACTTTTACTAAGGCGACATTTTTTTATATCTCATAAAGTTTAGCTGGACCATTATGGTTCTGCATCAGGCGTTCTATTTTCCAAAATCAATTATACCCTATATGTTAATGTTGCCCAGGTATAATAGCTATATAACAAAAAAGTTTCATTCAAATCCGTCCAGTACTTCCGGAGATTAGCGTGTACAAACAGACAAACAGATATACAGACAAAGAGACAGACATTTTTTTTTAAATTCTTACTCTGTTACTACGTCTCCATCGCCCCCAATATTTTTTTTGGAAATATATTTAATGTACAGACACACTTTTTTTACTGTTTTATTATATGTATTGATTATCTTATCTTATCTTAACATCGGTCATAAAGCCGTCGGTAGGGTTTCTTTTTTCGCGAAGTGTTAATTTCGTCTCTATTGCAAGTTTGCTTTACCTTAATCTTCATACTGTGTAAAATTTGTTCGTCCAAATTCGATTCGAAAAATTTGTTCGTAACTGTCAGTTCTCCACAAAAGCAGAGCCAGCCCTTTCACAAACGGCCCGCAAAATTTCAGCGATCGAATTGTAATGATTACTGATATTATCAATCATAACATAGTGTACCTAAATTGGGATTTCGAAAAGACACTTGCACGGGAGATGGTAAGAGATATTATATGATGCTTATTTACAGCACTGAATTAATATACGTATAACATTCACAACGGTATCTCCTAAGGTCCCGCTCAATATGCGTCCCCGTTCCTCTTCTTCTTATCGAGTGTGTTAGTGACTAACACTAGTGTCAGAGTTTTTAAACCGCCTTAAAGGCCTCTGACATGGTTTTAGGTAACGTCCAATGTCAAAGACAGTGACCGGGACCGACGGCTTAACGTGCCCTCCGAAGCACGGATCATCTTACTTATCAGACAATCAAGTGATCAGCCTGCAATGTACTAACCAAACCAGGACAACCACACAAAGTCGTTGCCCCCGCCGGGAATCGAACCCGCGACCTCCGGGTATGAGCTGAACGCTCTAACCACTACACCACGGAGGCAGTTAAAATGCCCGTTCCTCGATCTACAGGGAACGGCGACGCATATTGCGCAGGACCCTGGGAGTTTCCGTCCTGTATAAAATACTTATATTAACTCTGTGGTATTGTCACTTACTTGCAATGCGTCGTACGACAAGCACCACCGTGAGAACGAACTACACAACAAACGCATCTCGACACAAACCTCTTACTGTCTGTGTACACAAGCCCTAGTCTGACACACAATCTTTGAAAGACATGATATTAGAATTACACCACTAAAAAACTGCAGACTCCTTTTTAACATTACTACATTTCTAAACTTTAATTTATAGCCATATGAATTATCTTTTTTATAGTAAAACAATTCGTATAAAAGAGTACGCAGATACTTTTCGAATCGATGTGTCTTTCTTATAATCCAAAAACAGGCTATTCAACTAGTATATTTGTCAGGCAAATTAAAAAAATACCTCGACTTTCAAGCACTCGCCCCTTTTAAACCGCTTTCGATCAAACATAGCTAAGAACAATTTCGATCAAGTCAGATTTGAAACAAAAAAAACGCATCTAAATCGCTACAATAATACAGACACAGAGATAAACAACAAACAGACACGTAAAAGTTTAACACGCTTCGTTTTCGCCGGGGTTAAAAACTCTACAAAGGTATACTCATGAACAAACATGAACGCACTATACGGTAGCTTGTTTAAAACTAAACAAACCATTCATTCAGCGATTCACAAGCACAAACATAACGAAATCCGACACCTGAAGTGTGATGCCAAAGTACTGCCTACTGGATCTAAGAATGCAGAGTCAGCGGTCGCGTGTGAAGAGACATGTTTGTTTCCGCTATTCCTACCTACCGACAGTAAATCGAATGTTTGATTTAATTCCTTTTTAGGGTTCCGTAGTAAACAAGAAACCCTTATACATAGTTTCGCCATGTCTGTCTGTCTGTCTGTACGCAGTCCTACTCAAAGACTACATTAAGTACTAGAAAGCTGTAATTTGGCATGGGTATGTGTATTATTATTATTAATCATGGCAAAAAAGTGGTAAAATAAAATCTAGAAAGAAAAAATATTAGGGTAGCTCCCATACAAGTTAAGTGGGAGTCAATAGTTTTTTCTTGACTATCCCATCGTGTGGTGTATCGCCCTACACGCACTTGTCCGGTTTATTTTAATGTATGTTTTCAACAAGATGTGATGTCGTAAAGGATAAAGAAAGACCCGGGGAAACAAATTTTTAAATACGCTACGGATTGAACTGATGGCGTCAACTAGTCTATGTGTGGAAATTGGATATCATGCAATAATATGTGCATTATTGTAAATAAGGTAATGGTTGCTTGCATAAAAATAATTATCTAACTAGGCATTCTTAAAAATAAATGCCTACCGCTGTTTTTATTTAAAAAAAACTGCACTCCTTAAATCAGTTATCTATATACATAAATAAAAAATTGAATCATTAAATTAGCGAAGATATTGCGTAACATACATACAAAAAACATATTTAATTTCATAACTATATTTTTATTCACGTAGGTTTAAGGTTTTCCTGAAGTAGTGTGGAAGCAAAAGGCCGATTAGTTTATATCGGTTTAGACGATTATCACTAGGGTGAGTGTAAGGAGGTAAAATAGATCACACGCGAGGCTACGCACAGAGCGTTGAGGAAAGCGGGACCGTCGCGTCGGGTCGCCGGTCCTCCTAACACTCGCCCTGAGTATGATCGTCTAAACCGATCGAAACTAGTCTGCCTTTTGCTACTACACTTCGTGAGTAAAAATATATTACCATATTTAATATTATACAATGTGGAAGGAACATACCCGTAATAAATTGAACCACGGGCTATACTAGATCACTATAATTAATGATAATAAAATAATAGTAAAAAATAAAAACGATATTCCCATACAAATTGCCCGGGCGGCTACAAACTTTTTTCTAGAAATGCTGTTTTTTTTTTAAATTTTTGACTGGTATTGTAATTTAATTATACCATAGTGAACTAGTATAGACCGCAGTTCGATTCATAACGTTTGTGTCCCTTCTACTTTAAAATAAGAAAGCGTTTTCCGTAGCCGGTTCGAAAGTAACTGACCTGCAGCAGGGTCTTCTCGAGCTGCTTCCGGAGCGCCAGCTTGGCGGCGGCCTGCCGCTGCGCCGGCGTCTGCGTGTCCTCGGAGCTGCGGGAGCTGGCCTGAGGGGCGGGGGGCGGGTCACATCATTTACATTTACATCATCATCATCAAGTCTTTACAGTCTCCACTGCAGGAGCACGACCCTCTCTGTGCTACTAGAGCCTTACTTGGCCAGAGTAGCCAGAGGATTTTGCCCATATTCATAAAAATTTACAAGCTTTCGCGAAATCTCTATTAAATTTTTTGTCTCGTTCTTACTATGCTAAATAATATGAAAGAGAGTGAAAGGGACAAAAGATGTTTTAACTAAAACAGTTTTAAGAAACGGTTGTTAATTTTCGTGCATATAAGGGTTATGGAATAGAAAAGAGGGAGGCTCTTTCCTATTCCCAACAGTGGGATACGGAAGACTACCGATGATGATAATGACGATGATAAAGGGGCAAAATCTGAATATGGCACCCCAGTTATTACTGTCGCTTAATATGTCTCTCAAATATCAATGTCCCGTTATTTCTGGCGACGGGGTTGCAAATAGGTCTGTTTTATTTTGCTGCCTCAAATCAGCCACCGCCTAATTAATAATATTGTTGGCGGACGGAGGAGAGGGTGCAAATAATATGATATTTAGCGCCTTCTGAAACTGCCCATGCTGCGCGGGGCTGGCTACAAAATGACAGTGAAGAGCTTTCGCTATTTTACTGTACGACTTCGGTATGGCCAATCTTTCGAGTTCTAAGTTTCTATTACAGGTCTAGCACCTAACTGTGGCAGTTCCTGAGGTATGGGAGCGGTACGGGAGGGGTGTGTTTACGAAACGTCAAACGACGCGTAACTTCAGTCTAACTTCAGTCGGGCGTCAGGCTTGCTGTCGTCAATACGTGTTATTGGGACAGGTCGCTTCAAGTAAAACGCACACGGTATTTACAACCAAAGATGAGTCCTCCAATAAGAACTCAAACGAAACAAGTAGTTTATAAAGTGTAAGAATATTTAAAACAAGAATATTAAATCCCAATTCTGCAGAGTTTAATATACAAAAAACCATTGCCATGGCTGCAGGATTCCCAGAAAGAAGCGTAATCCGCAGTAAGAAAGGAAATTCCCACGACCAATAAATTAAGAAAAGTTTTAGAGGAAGCTGGATTTATTAAATGTGGTTATACATAAGTACTTTAGACTTTTATTACGTGAATTAGGATTCCGATACAGAAAATGCCAATCAGAGAGGAAAATGTTAATAGAACGCCATTCAATACAACAATGGGGAGCCAAATACATTACGGCAATAAGAAAATATATATCACAAGATATTTATAATATTTACCTACAAATTTTTAACCTTGGTAGGCGAGCCCGACTCGCACTTGTTCGGTTTTTTTTTTGTTATTATTGTCACACGCCTCAATATTGATCTATTTGACTTAGGTACACGCTCGTAAATATCATAAGGATATCGTAAGAGATATCTGCATTAAAATGTATCACGTGTATAGCAAGACAGTTAGAACACGTCATGTCACGTCATTCGTCACCCCTCCCGTACCGGCCTCATACCTCAGGAACTGACTGAGTTAGACGCTAGACCTGTAATTATGTGTATACATGAGTCTCTTAGAATTTATTGTATTGTTTCAAGGGAGGAAATATTCTACCATATCAGTTTAACATGTTACGAAATTAAATAATAAATGTAGTAAAATATGATTGAAATCACATTTCTATACTCACTGCATCGCTGGTACTACTGGTTACCGAGGAATTGTCCTGAGCAGGCTTGCAACGGATGGTTACATTTTATTTCATAAATCAGATTAAACGTACTTAATATTAAAACCATAGAAATATATAAGACCTATCCAGCCTCCGTAGCATTAGCATGTCACCATTGATAAACCCAGATAAAGTTTATATCGCGCGACGGACAAGTGCCATCCCGCTTGTAATTATTACGTAGGGAGAGATAGACCATATCTTTCGCCGGCGCCATGCTAGCATGCTACGTAAGCTGGAATGAAAATAAACATTCCATTCATTAATATAGCGCTGAAATTTTTATGTATGTATTCACTTGGATCGTGAACATAAAATTTCGAGTGTATGGCTACGGTTATTTAATCGAAACTGTACGCTTTCTTAATATTCTTCTTCTTCCTTTTTTATGTAACGTCGTCGTACGTCTCTACGTCGGGTCGGGACAGTACTTAAGTGTTTTCTATTTATCTCCCACCTTTATCACATTCGTCTTTCTTATTTTCATTTCACTCCCATATTTATTTATTCTATATTCGTTCTAAGTTAAAGAGTACCTTTAAATGACAGCCACAGAGCGTTACTTTAATGCTTAAATTACTTTAACAAAAATGTAATTAAATACAGGATAATATCAGCTTTAAGAAAGCAATAAAATAGGTTTTCGTCACCCCTGTTCACGCCTTGTGAGAGTTAAGCGGGCGACTGCAGCCTCTACAAGGCGAGAACGGGGGAGAATGGAAGTAAAAATGACTTCTTGTTTTATAGATTGTATCTACATAAATTGTTAAATGTCGATAATCTTCCAAAATTAAATAAAAAAAGGTTTTACACTGAGAATAAAGTGTTTATAAACAATCCAAATGGTCACCTTGGCGTTGGGCTGGTGCGAGGCGGGCGGCGGCGCGGGCGTGATGGTCACCGACGGGGTGATGCTGGCGCCGCCGCTCGACGACGACTGCCGGACAAAGTATAGTATAGTATTTTATACATTTAAGTATAGTAACCTAACCAGTGGCAATGAGGTCGGTGAACATAAAAAAAAGGTTTCGATGAATTGACGACCTCCTACTTTTTTGAAGTCGGTTAAAAAGCCTATTGCTATTTTTTTTACCTTTAAGTTAAGTAATACTTTATAGTACACAAAAAAATAACAATTATTTAAATATACACAGAAAAAATCATACAAATGTACAATGGGCGGTCTTATGGCTAAAAGCGATTTCTTCCAGACAACCGATATGTTTATTTATTAAGGAGCCTTTGTGTTTAGACACGTCAGCTCCATCGATACAAAACTTAAATTTGCTTACACATTAACCTTATAAACAACTATACAGTGATTTTTATTGGTTTTGGAGCCGAAGGCCACTTCATAAGGATCGTTAGTGAGACCTAATTAGCTAGTCAAAATAAAAATTCAGAAACAACAAATGTTGAGTAAAACTCGAAAGTAAAATCGTGAGATCAATTAGGAGTACCGCCGCCAACGGCCGGCCGGAGTTCATCGAGGTCACGCGGCAGTTTTGGACAGGCGTAACTACGTGATCTCGATCGAAAATCAGTTTTGCCTCTTTTTTATTATAAATAATACACAAATTTAGATTACGTATAAAAGCAATGAAATGATAGCCTGTATATTACATAAAAGCTCTATCCCTGTGTATTTTACTATTTTTCTTAGCTTCAAAGCCAAAATGGAAAACAAAGTGAAATATAAATTACAAGTCTACCTGCGAGCGGTAAGGTCCTGGAGTCAACGTGGCCCCTCCGGGTAAGCTGGAGGTGCGGCGGGACGTGGAGCTGGACACACCCAGGTTCACGCTGGTTGAGCTACTGGCGCGCTGTGCAAACAAGGAGGTTCTCGATTCTTAAATCCACATTAAAATTTGAACAATTACTAAAATTAAAAATAATTGTTCTGAATTCAAACACCAAAATAGTGACTAAAAGTGCATTTTATTCACTGTTTTCTGAGAATAAAATAAATTTTTAGATGAATGAATACTTATTTCTCTTCCTTGTCACTAGATGGCGCTATAGGTAAAAATTAAAATCTTTTTTCTACTCCTCTACTGTTATGTGTATAAATAGTCACGAACACTAATATAAGAACATAGATTATTTACGATTTCAGGAAAGTCTATAGTCTATTCCCCATAAAAGCACATGTATCGTTATTTCGCAAAAAAGATACTCCTAGCCATAGACCTAAAACTTATTTTTTTCTTTAGATCTGTCATACTACCAACATAAGAAAAAAGTTTTATTAGTGAATTAACTAGGAAGACGTCAATTTTACCATTAGATATCTAGTCTACCAAACATAAATGATGACTCACATTTTTTTTGTTTATTTTTGTATTTTATTTAGTAAAAATATAGTCGTAGAAAAAGTATTGTATGCAACGTTGTATAAGTACGTCAAAAAATGCTCGATGGCGTCTTCTTACGATGCTCGCTAAAGCTCGCATCGTAACCTGCGCCACTCGCTTTTATTTTACCTTCCTTATATAAACAACTGTAGCATAAAATACTATTATTGCTTTTATTTAAATAGAGCAGCACTCTAATTAATGAAATTTGACTTAAATGTACCTTGGCGTGCTGGTGCGCGGGCGGCGGCGCGGGCGTGACGGTGACGCCGGGCGGCACCACGCAGCCGCTGCCGGCCAGCGCCGTGCCCGCCGACGGCTCCTGCGACGGTACATTGACAACTTAGCTCACTTTACTCACTGACTGTACCTCAAAAAGTTACAACAAGCCATCGATCGGGTGGCGGCCCAGAAAGTGAGCTGCAGATATAGTCGATTCATGAAAAAAGAGTGATGTTTCGTTGGTTTTGGAGCCGAAAGCCAAATGAAAATGTTTGTTTTGACGTTTAGAAAAGTGTCTGATCTGACTTGTTGTCACTAAGCGGATTGAAAGTTACTTTACATGAGTTCAGACTTAGAAATATAAGACGTGACTAGTGCAGATCAGACACACAAGTACCTTCACTTGACCACCACTGCTTAAACTAAAGTTTAAAGAGATGTAGTTTCTCACCTTGGCAGGCGGAATAGGAGTGGTCTGCTGCGACTGCCGGATTTTCCGCAGCAGCACGAGCCGCGTTTCTTCCGCGCGTAATTTTTCGCGCAACGCGCGCATTCGGCGCTCGCGCTCCCATATTTCAGCGCCTGACAATTCCTGTAATAGAAGTAAGATGGTTCAATTTATTATCAAAAACCTAAGCAAGGTGAAGCTAGTAATACGCAAGTATCACGTTCGACTAATAGATTATTCTAAATTAGAATATTTAATGGTGAACTTTTGAGAAGTGCCGAAAAGGGTTTGGAGCTTTATATTTTTAGCAACGTAACAATCAAATCATGTTTAATCAGTAGAATCGTCAGTACAGCTACGTAAAAAGAAACTCAAGATGACAGAACACCTAGAACACGTTTATATTTCAAATTGCTATGTTTGTGTTACAAAGTTGAATTTGTGAAGCACTTAGAAAAAATATAAAAATATATATGGACCAATGACACAGATTGAGCTGAGCTAGCCCAAAGTCTTAGACTTGTGTTATGGGATACTAACTTAACGATTCTATATTTTTATAACAAATACATACGCAGATAAACATTCAAAACTCTTGTAAATCTGAAAAAGATCATTTTCACATCTTGGCCTGATCAGGGATCGAATCCGGACATTCCCTTTTGGTGTGCCTCACAAATTCAAGTGTCCTGACACTTGACAGCTTTCCCTTGTTACCATACCTTGTGCGCCAATAGAAGGGGTGGTTCATTTTCATCGTCTGAAGAATCGTCATCACGTGGATCGCGCGGCGACTCGGGCGCAGGGGTCAATGCACTCGGAGTGATGGATACGTTCACTGCAGTGGAGTTTAGCTTGCTGCTCACATCTGTAGCAAAAGTACATCTATTGTCACAGAATAAGTACTAGTACTCACGTACAGGAGCCTTACTCAGCAAAGGAGACCTGCTTACTGTCCCGAACATGGAAGAGAGAGCCAAGGGAACGGCGAAAAGCCATTATTAGCAAATTTTTGACTTTAAATGGAAATGCAATACAAAAGTGATAGGCTGCTCATCATAATCCTATCCTATATATCCTATCCTTCTTACAAATACAGAAATTTTTATAAATGGCTTAATGGATACTTATCTTGGTAAAATTTAAGGTTATGAGAGTGCGAGAGAGCGATGGCACGCTATAGCACCGGCCGTGCTGTAGCGTTTCGTCGCTCTCTCTCGCTTTGCCAAATGACGGTTCTGAGCGACAGAAAAGGATAGCAGCATGCGAAAGTGATGTTCCGTACTGACAGGTGTAGCCCAACCCTTACAAGACATTTCTACGGTGGCTTATTTACACAGTGCAAGTTGCTTGATTGTTGCATATGACTTTGAAATAATAAATTATTTGTATAGTTGATGTTTAGAGTGTTTGGACCATAGATTTTTTTACAAGCTTTTATTTAACTTGCAATGTATGTTTGTTCGGGTGGAATCTTCGAACTCAATTTTCAACCAGTTATCCTCAACCGATTTAGCTGAAATTTTGTATACTTGTGTAAGTCGGATGACAATACAATATTATGAGCTATTCTGATGATGGAGCCGGGAGATATTCGACGGAACTCAGCTATAAAACAACATTACATCATCGAGTAGGTCTTGTTTGATTTGTCGTGACAAGTACTTTATAGGAGACGATGCTTAGGGTCTGATCACGCAGACGGATGGTGGTCGATAGAACTCAGTTATAAAACGACCCAACACCATCGAGCTTGGGCTTATATCATTTGTCTTGATAAGTACTTTGGCCACACAATAAAAGCTTGTACAAAAATGTAATTTTTTCAATAAACTTATTTATTTTTGTTTTACTGTAATTGTATGCAATAGGCAAGAAACTTACACTGTGTAAATGGCATTCAGCTTCTGCCGTCTTCAGATCAAAAATCTTTTCAACTATAGCATTTTACGAAGAGAATCAAGCATCATCAGAAACAGTTCTGATTTTTGCTAAGCTATTTTGAAAATCAGAGTATCAGAGTAATAGCACAAAATTATAATTTACATACAGAATGGAATTTCCTAAGGTCCCATGCAATAAGCGACCACGCACCTCCCTCTAGTTCTCGCCTTACGATACGGCCAGGCTCACAGCCGACCACTCAACGCCCCTTACAAGGCGAGAACGGGGGATGTGCGGGAAAGAGGGACGGGGACACATATTGCGGGGAACCTTAGGAGATTACGTTCTGTATGTAATACTTATATTAATTCTGTGGTAATAGTGTGTCACTCACCAGTGAAGGGTGGGTGTGAGGGCACGGAGGGCTTGCGGTGCGGCGGCGCGGCCGGCAGCAGCACGATGTCGGGGCTCTCGGCGTAGCTGCGCTGCTCCGAGCGGGGGCGCAGCACCCGCCGCCCACTCGAGCCCTGACATTTTACACACATTAAAAGTGTTATACTGGTATTTTTATACATAAACCTTCTTTTCATTAAGAGTATCAAACATTGCTAAACTTATTTATACTACTTACTTATTTTATAATTTTTCAAAACTAACCCTGTTGGATTATGGAAGCCAATGAAAGACGAAATTAAATATAATATTATTGTTTATTTCACTGTTAAATTGAAAGGTGTGTTTTATGTGCGACAACGCTTGGTTCAGACAAGGGCCGGGAACTCACTAAGTTCTGAGGGAGCCTAGATGTACCTCTATGTAACTCGGACTTCGATATTAAAGACTCTTTGTTTAATATATAAACAACCTGACTGAAAGGGACAGACTTCCTGAGGTTAGAGAGAGACAAATTTATTTTTGTATATTCCAACACGCCCCCTCAAAAATAAATTCCAAAAAAATTGCTAATCTTAAACTTATTACAATAAAATTCAACACACCTTTCTTTGTCTGGGAGTACATATATTACCATGGCTCAACATTTGTTGCGCAGGATTAGGGAAACCCAGTAAAACCTAATCAAGCCATTTATGCTATTTAAAATATTCAAAACTTAAATAGAAATATGATAGCTTATAAAAATAATTGAATGAAATAAATTTAATTAAGACTGTAGTCCGATCTTCTCCCTCATTTCAGTAAAACGCACAGATGGCAATGGCTTCGTAAGTATGTCTGCCAACTGATTACCTGTAAATACATAAACCATTTTAATAACATTTTTCTCCACCTGTTCTCTAGAAAAATGATATTTTATGTCGATATGTTTTGATCTTTTGTGACTTGTTGGATTATTAGCAATACTGATGCACCAATTGTTATCTTCATAAATAGGTATGGCTTCAGTTATTTGAAGGCTAATGCTTGTCACTAAAGACTTTAACCATAAAGCTTCTCGCACTGCTTCGAACAAAGCCATGTACTCAGCTTCACATGATGACGTAGCCACTGTTTGCTGCCTCTTTGTTTGCCAGCATATTGTACTATTTTCAAATAATCTAAATAAATACCCCGTAGTACTCTTTCTCTGAATTTGATCATTTCCCCAATCAGAATCAACAAAGCCACTCAGTGTATCATTGTTTATATCAGTATTCCGGATGTAAGTCAGCTTTAAATCTTTGGACGTAACGTAAGACTCTTTTCAATTGTGACCAAAGAGCTCTATTGTTTTTGTTAGTGAATCTACTGAGAATGTTTACACTAAAGCTTAGGTCGGGTCTGGTACACACCATAATATACATCAAGCATCCGATAAGATTCCTACAAGGGGTCTCAGTTCGTTCACTGGAATTTAAACTTTCGTAATCAACTTTAGTTTCTAAAGGAGTAGCGACGCTATTACAATCAGCCATTTTAAATTTTTCTAAGACTTTATGAATGTAGGTGGTCTGATCCAACGTAATTTTGTTACTTTGTCGTTGAATTCTAATGCCCAAGAAACATCTGATTTCCTTTAAGTCTACCATTTTAAATTTATTCATTAAATATGTTTTAAAATTATTCATTACTTTCTGGTTTGCTGTTGAAATAACTATATCATCGACATAAAGTACCACATAGATATTTTTCATTATATCGCCTGTATCTAAGATGTAAATGCAACGATCAGCTGATGAGTATCGAAATCCCCTTTTAATCAAAGCTTCCTCAAAAGTTTGAAACCAACAGCGTGCAGACTGTTTTAAACCATACAACGATTTGTTTAATTTACAAACCATATTATCTGCGCTTGGGATTCCTTCAGGAATTTTCATATATATTTCTTCCTCTAATTTCCCATTCAAAAATGCTGTTTTTACGTCCATATGATGAACAAGTAAATTATACTGATTTGCAAATGCCAATATGAATCTAAAGCTTGCAATCCTTGCAACAGGGGCAAATGTCTCATTATAGTCAATTAAGTACTCTTGACTAAAACCACGAGCCACTAAACGAGCTTTATACTTAAGGGGGTTCCCAAACTCGTCATTTTTAATACTAAATATCCATTTACAGTCGATGATATTTCTGTCAACAGGTTTCGGAACTAGTGTCCATGTTTTATTTTCATTCAGTGATTTGATTTCTTCATTGATAGCATTTTCCCATAAAAGTTTATTATTACTCGATTCAATCTCTTTATACGAAGTAGGTATTTCACAGATCGAGGAATGAGCGTACAAAAGGTAGTTCACAGAAATATCATCTTCACTTTCGTTATAAGATTTAGTAGGTAAGCTTTTAATCCTTTCACTTCTTCTAAGATTATGTGAAACTAATTCATCCCGAGGTAAAATCAAATTATTTTGCGATTTACTTTCTATGTTCACGTCTGTATTATTTACAGACTCCTTTGGTGGCAACTCTATCTGTGGCATCTGTGGCGGTATAATTTCAGTTTGCTTAGACTCATCTGATTTTTGTTTATCAGATTTACACAACTTCCTAAAAGTGTGCACGTCAGAGTCATCAACTAAGTGATTGATTTTCTCAGTCATACTTTCAGACTGAAACGGCCTGTTCGACAAAAAATTAATCTCGTCAACTTGCACATCTCTGACCACAACAAACCTTTCATTTACCACATCCCACACCTTATAACCATTCGGTTCATAACCAACCAAAATTCCTTTCAATGACTTTTCATCGAATTTGGTTTTCCGGGTTTTGTTTAGATAATAAACAGTTGCACCGAAAACTCTTAAGAACTTTAATTGTGGCTTTTTACTATGCCACAATTCAAATGGTGTGTTATCTGTTTTGAGTGCTTTAGTGGGGCTTATATTTATCAAGTACGTAGCGGTTAAAACAGCCTCACCCCAGAATGATTTATTTAACTTCGCACCAGTCATCATGGCTCGACTTCGCTCAGTTATAGTTCTAATCATTCTTTCAGCAATCCCATTCAAAGCAGGGGTATGCGGCACTGTCAAGTGGTAAGTTATACCTTTTTGCCTTTTGATAAATATTCACCACCGTTATCGCAGTATAAGTTGACAATCCTCAAGTTAAAATGAGCTTCACATTTTGCAACATAATCTTGAAAAGTAGCAAAAACGTCTGATTTATGAGCTATTAAGTATGTCGCACAGTAGTGGGTGCACTCATCGACAAAAATCAGAAAATAGTTTTTGCCGTCAAGTGTTGAAGGAGTGACTGGACCACACACATCGGTATGCACATTAAATAGAGGTCGTTTTATAATTTTATGTTTTGACTTATTAAATGGCAAACATGTTTGCTTTCCGTTTATGCAAGCTTCACAAATTTTATCATTTGGTGTTATTTGATCTATTTTCTCAATATCACAAAACATATGCTTGCTTTTTATTTGCACAAACTTAGATTTGCCAATATGGCCTAGTCTTTGATGCCATAATTCATAATTATTATTGACGACCGCATTCAATGAACAACCTGAGGTTAAAACTTGTTTATGAAGCATAAATTTTGTGCCAATTAAATTGTGCAAACACTCACCCTTTATTACCATCTTACCCTCATAGAATACTTGAACATCGCCATCTTTGCTAAATATAACTGTCATTCCTGCTTGTTGCATTTTCTTCACCGACAACAGGTTGTAAGGAATTTCAGGACAAAAGAGAACATCCTGTAGTATCCCATTTTCGCCCACGTTGCTTGTTACTGGAATGTTGCCTTTCTTTGTCGCTGTTATGAATGTACCATTTTTCGCAACAGATATATTAATTGGCTTGTCTATTTCAATGAAATTTTGTGCCAAATCTCTTCTATTTGTTAGATGATCCGAGGCTCCAGAATCTAATATGAATGTAATGGTGTTTTGATCTTCGTTTCCATTTTCATAACTACCAGCCATAAATGAAAAACCAGAAATATTAGGATTTTCAAAATCTGTGATGTTAACAGTTTGAACCGTTCTGTTATTTTTAGACTGTTGTTTGGCTCTTTTGTTAAAATAGCAGTCCCTCTGCATGTGGCCTTTTCTTACGCAATAATAGCATTTTATCGCATTATTTTTAGCTTTAAAATATGTCTTTTTAGACACTCCAGAACTACGTTTTTTATTCATATTTGGTTTACGTGGTTCGTTTTTAGTTTCCTGATGTTGAGTTTCTGCCTGGAGAACCTTCATACTGGTGTCTCGTCTTTCATTTATCAACTTTATCTCATGGTCTAGCAGTCTAGTTTTGACAAAGGTTAATGTGAGATTTTCTTCTGCCAAAGTCTCGATCGCCGTCGTCACACCGTCGTAACTTTTAGGGAGAGTTAAAAATAAATGAGTTATTTTATCTGGTTCTTCCAGCTTTGCACCTGCAGCCACCAATTCGCAAATTAGGTCGTCGAATATTTGAAAATGTTTAATTAGCGGATTTTCTTCAACCAACTTCAAATTTAGTAATCGTTTTCTTAATGCCAGCTGTGTCGCTATGCTTTTTCTTTCATAGATAGAATCAAGCTTTAATAAAATCTGTTTCGCAGTATTTTCTTCATTGGTAAGGCCCAACAAAGAATCCGCTAAATACTCTATAATTGTATTCTTTGCGAGTCTTTGTTTCTTAGTCCATTCTGCATCCGGTACCTCAGGAGTCTCTTCGTCGATTACTTTAAGCACCTCGAGTTCATTCAGCAAATTACGGATTCGAAGTTTCCATACACTGTATTTTTCTCCATCAAAAGGTTTAATATTTCTCTTTAACTTTGAATTGTCCATTTTTACGGGAAAATAGTTCACAGTCTATAAGTAAATAACAAAGTCACTTATTCACTATTACATTCACAGTCCACGAGCTGTCTTTAAAGATTTATTAAAACGCACTTCACTTAAGTGTCTGTTTTTACCAACTATTTATCTCAATGTATTTTTTTATTTATTTCACTGGGCCCATAACCTGTTGGATTATGGAAGCCAATGAAAGACGAAATTAAATATAATATTATTGTTTATTTCACTGTTAAATTGAAAGGTGTGTTTTATGTGCGACAACGCTTGGTTCAGACAAGGGCCGGGAACTCACTAAGTTCTGAGGGAGCCTAGATGTACCTCTATGTAACTCGGACTTCGATATTAAAGACTCTTTGTTTAATATATAAACAACCTGACTGAAAGGGACAGACTTCCTGAGGTTAGAGAGAGACAAATTTATTTTTGTATATTCCAACAAACCCAACTTCACACAACCGATTTTGATAAAATTTGTATGGGATCACCTCGCAAGTGTAATTTGTCCCTATATATATTTATACCCTTTCAAAAAGAAATGTATTTTCCAAATTGTCTAAGCGTCTGCGAATAATCGGTAAACATACATACAAATACATCGCAATATACAAAAGATCGCGACAAATTGATAACCTCCGACTTTTCGAGAGTCAGTAAAAAATGTGGTTTGTCTCGTTCTTCTAATGTACAATATAAGGACGTAGATATACGAAGAATAAAAAAGAAGAAGAAATAAGGACAAAACATATTTTAACTAAAATAGGTTTAACAAATGTTTGATTAAATAAGAGCAAAAGTGCGTGACAAGACACACATTTGTAATGTAGTACCAAAATCCTTTGTCAAATTCATTGCAAGCAATGCAAACCAGCTCTTTGTGCATTGCATGGATGCAAAGGATAGATATATTACCCTGTCTCTATTACGTTATACATACGGCAGAAATTAGCAACCCCAATAGATTCATCCAATCTTTCTTCAATATCAGTATTATCCCACATCTGGGCAAAAGTCTACCCTCCTTTCATCTGCTACATATAGATACATGAAGATAAATTAAAAAAATATATATATTAAATTTATTTTCATGTTGTTTATGAGTCAATAATATATAAGATGGGTAATATTCTAATATTCATAATAGACATGGTAACTTTTCACTTCTAAAATGCACATTAGTCTTAATAATTCAAGACGAGATTATATACGCGCTAACATTCAATTAACTAAAATATTATCACATTCTATATTTATCTTGATCATCACTCTAATAAAAACAGTTCTCTAAGCATTTGTTTACATATAAGAAGTTGTGTTGTCATTGTCACATTATCTTATCTGGGGCACAGATAATATTGGCTGAGATACACTGCCTCAATTTACCAATTATTGCCTAAACAGCCATTATCTTACTAGGAAAATTTATTACACAAGCTGAAATGATCAGCTAAACTTAACGCAAATAAATAGATAAGGAAAAGTGACAATGATTAAGCTAGCCCCAAAAACTAAGTTTAACCTATCAAACCCCGACGGTTCACATGTGAACCCGTTAACAATAGAAATCTATTGTGTCTGCGATTCCGGTCGTTGACGGGTTAAACTTGTATTATGGGATACACTCAACCATATTTTATAATAAATACTCATAGATAAACACCCAGAATGATTTGAAAAAGGATATTTTCCAACTTTTACTGGTTGGTAACTAAACCAAAAACTTCTAGTTGTATCCGGCACTCCAAATCCTCCTGTGGATGTCGTAGAAGGCAATTTAGGAAATACAAGCTAAACCTAGCTTTTAAACATCAATGAGGCCTCTCCAACCCCTCTGGCTGCTCTGGCCAAGTATGGCTCTGGTAGTACAGAGAGGGTCATGCTCCTGTAGTGGAGACCAAAAGATCTGATGATGATTATGCATGTAACATTAACCCTTTCACCGCGAGACTTTATATCAGTTGTGCCCCCAGCGTGAGACATGGTAAATCTAACATACCTATCTACAACCAAAAACGGATATGGATACGTAAGTTATGTGCCATACGAGCATTTTTTGTTTGTCACAAATATGTGACCTTCGCGGAATGGGCCCAACAATGTTTGTCACATATATGCGACGCTCGCGGTTAAAGGGTTAAATGGATTAGAAAATTAGAAGGTAACCATAGTGATTCATACTCACTCTGTCGATCTTGAAAGCGTGTAGGAAAACCAAATAGGTAAATATTGTTGCTAGGTATGTATGCTCATCAAGGCTAACCAATTATTTGTATCGTAAAGATATTATGACTTCCTTCCTCAATCATTACAAAACTATTAAATCGTAATAGAGAACAACTAAAATACTTTCTGAATAATATTAGATATGTTTATGTAATTATTCAGTTTTAGATGATTCTTAATACAAAAAACATTGCATGTATTTGAATGAAATTTGGCACAGACATAGATCATGCCCCATATTCATAATATGTTTGCTAATGCTCTTTTAGTTAAAATGGGTTTTGTCTCATTCTTACTATACGTCAAATATTGAAAAGGAAAAGGGACAATAGATGTTTTAACTAAAACAGGTTTAGCAAACACCCTCATATTCATATAAATTAACAATTTATATGAATATGAGGGCTCGTCTTTAGTTATGGTCTGGGATTATAGCAGGTTCCAGCGTATAGTACGAGTAGCTTAAGAAGTTGCAATTTTAAAAACTTACATGAGGCGGAGGTTGTGCAGGAGTAATAGTTAACCCACTAGCAGTTAATGCTCTAAGTTCACTGAGTTCTGGCGGTAAAGACCTACAAATTAATTACATAATTTTAACACAAACAATATAACAAAAGTAAGAATCACAATAAGTAACAGCACGTTACCTAACGCTCAGGTCCACCGCCGAATCGTCTACATCCATTGTGGTAAATTAGAATAACTCTGAAATGTAAAATTAATCAATGGTTGCTCCAAAATCAATATAAATAATTACCTAAACTCATTGATATCAAAATAATTGGTAAATACAAATTGGTCACTGAAATATGTAGGAACTTTTATGTTACATATTATTTGGAATCCGTTGGATATGGATACTGGAGCATCTAAATAAATTATGGAAATACCTACCTAGTGAACACGCATACAACAACCGGTTGACAGACAGGCAGGTAATGCAAGAATGAGTGACAAGACAATAGCCATGGGGGATCACAACAATTCTATTATTTTAATGCATTTTGTCCCCAAATAACACCATCAAAGAAAAGTGTAATGTTTATTGCAAAGGTAATTACCAATATCATTTACTATCGTAATTAAATTACTAGCAAAATAGTCCGAAAAAAAATACACAGCGTTGCGAATACAATACGGACGACATTTAATTTCAGTGTTGTCAGTATGTACATTTGTTTGAATAATGTCAAAAATGTTGCTACATATTAAAAATCATCGCACGCGCATTTTTTGGCTAAAAAACCAAAACCACAGGCCATACCACGGCCATAAATAAAAGTTTAAATTTGACTTTGACATCTGATTGCGTAGATGTCAATGTCTGAAAAGCAGTGAGAGTGACATGAGTAAATTTTTTAGGTTAAAAAAGTTTAAAAGCTTGTTTTGTTAAAAAAAACAATTATTTTCAATTTTCTATTAAAATAAAGACTATTAAAATTATTAAAGCTTGTACATAGTAAAAAGGATATAATAATTTTAATTGATTACAATTTTTTTTTGCGTAAATCAACATGCCGGGCCCAGAGTTGCTTTCAAGCCAAGGGCTGCGACTGGATGGGCGAAGACCGAATGAACTTCGACGAATTCGATGTAAACTTGGTGTTTTCACACAGCCCGATGGCAGCGCGTATTTAGAACAAGGAAATACTAAAGTTTTGGCCGCTGTATATGGTCCCCATCAGGTAAAATTTAGTTTTTATGCTAATCTAAACCATGGGATCCATCTCCCTAGGTATGTCACTAGTTTCAATTTCCAATTTGGGTTTATATATCATCTCTACTACGACTATAGTCCATTTGCAAACACAACTATCCATATCTTTTACAAAGGATATACAATAGTATATATATAATAAAGGATTATTCAACTATAAGCTGCTTGTCTATAAATGAAACATTGAAATAAATAATTTTTGTGTTATTATTTATTTCAGGCTGCTAAATCCAAAAGCTCAAATGACGGTGTTGTTGTGAACTGCCAATACAGCATGGCCACATTTTCAACAGGTGATTGCTCACATTTATGCTGAAGAATCCTTATTATATAGAAGTCATATATTTATTTATTAATATTTCCTCATCTTCCCTTTCCAAAAATTCCAACAATGTGTGTCAAAAATGTAACTTAAACTGAACTTTACAGGTGAAAGAAAAAATCGACCCCGCGGTGACCGCAAGTCGCAGGAGATGTCCATGCATCTCCGACAAGCTCTGACGGCAGCGATCAAGACTGAGCTGTACCCGCGGTCACAGATTGATGTCTACGTCGAGGTGTTACAGGTTTGTATGGCTATTAGTTAATGAGTAGGCTGTGGTAGGTGAGCGGAGCAATTTCTAATTTATCAAAAAGACTAAAACAATTATAGTGGACATTTAATTGAGGCTAAGGAAAAAATGGCCTCGAGGGAAGTAAGAAGTAAGTGTAGTGGATATTTAAACATTTTGTAAAGTAACTATTATATAAATTTCAACAGTTTCTGAAATAGACACATTGTTGAACACTTGCTTGTCTATAAATCAAACAAACATTCTCTATGTGTGGTGGCGGCATCTGTAGAATTTCGGCCCAGTTACATACCTATGTAAAAAGCAACAAACAAGTTTCCATCAGTAAAGTAAGTGTCCCCCCAGTCGGACGGCGGCGCGTACTGCGCGTGCGTGAACGCGGCGACGCTGGCGCTGGTGGACGCGGGCGTGCCGCTGCGGGCGTACGCCTGCGCGTGCTCGGCGTCGCTGGCGTGGCGCGGCGGCCGGCCCGCGCCGCTGGCCGACGTCGGCCACGTCGAGGAGGCCGCCGGCGGCGTCGTGCTCACCGTCGCCGCGCTGCCCAACACCGGTGAGACTGACTGCAACCTCTTTCGCTTCATCTACTCGTTCACATAGGCATGACTTATTATTTGCAAAGCATGACGAATGGAAAAATATTTTTGGTCCATCGTTTTGAGTTTGGATTATTAAAAAATATTGTACACGTATTTTTTCTTTTCTCTTAGAAACCTAAAATGACAAGATACAGCGTATATAAATTTCGTGTGATGTCACGGCACGGCTGGGTACGATTTTTACTTATGTGTGACGTCGCAAGCCCCCACTCCGGAACTTAAGACACTTCGTATCTTTGTGAATTTGTACTTTTTTGGTAAACTGAAAAATACGGGTCCATTATTTTTAGATAATCAAAAAGACGGACTAATTACAATCATACTTTTCGGACCCTGTCGTCACCCCTATTATTGACGTGTAAAAGTGTCTGTCATCATCATCATCAGGTCTTTTTGTCTCCACTGCAGGAGTACAACCCTCTCTGTACTACCAGAGCCATGCTTGGCCGAGCAGTCAGACGGAATTGGCCTACACTCTCCACGCTGGCCAGACGGTTTGGAATGGTCCCATTGATGTTATCTTGTATTCCCTAAGTCACATTTTACGATATCCACGGAAGGACTTGGAGTGGCTTTATTCTACTCTGCCGGAAACCACACGGCGGCGGTCGCCAAAAAGTCTCTGTAATGGTCTAAAATTGGCTTGTCAACTAAAGAATATAAAAGTGTTGTAGGAAAATATGGAGAAAAAATTAAGAAAGTGATTTGAATAAAAAAATCTGTGTAATTTTTTTTATTGTAATTTTTAACATTACAACGGAAGTGACGACACACGGAAATAGATGTTTACATTTTTCCTATGCCTGCACCAAAAAAAAATAACTCTGTCAACTGTCAATATCCTGTTTAAATTACCATGTAAATTACCGTCCGTTGTGGTGGTTGTGTTAACTCAAAAGTGAGTTTACTCAAACCACCTTCATAGTTACGTCACTTCCTCAAATAAGCTTGACCTTGTTTGAAAATGAAGGTCATTGGGATTTTTGCAAATCTATACATATAATAAAACAGTAAAAAAAGTGTGTCTGTACATTAAATATATTTCCAAAAAAAATATTGGGGGCGATGGAGACGTGGTAATAGAGTAAGAATTTAAAAAAAAAATGTTTGTCTGTATGTCTGTTTGTCTGTTTGTACACGCTAATCTCCGGAAATACTGGACGGATTCGAATGAAACTTTTTTTGTTATATAGCTATTAAGCCTGGGCAACATATAGGGTATAAATAATTTTGGAAAATGGAACGCCTGATGCAGAACCATAATGGTCCAGCTAAACTATAAGAGATATAAAAATGCCGCCTTAGTAAAAGTTGTTCAGCCTGATGAGCATTTTCCAGAGACATAAAGTCCACGCGAACGAAGTCGCGGGCTTCGGCTAGTATCTAAATAAGTAAGATCTTATATTAAAATCTGATTAGAGAAACCTAAAGGCTATTCTGCGAAATTATTTGCAAATTAGATTTCACTTAACAAGCGAATTGCTGAATAAACACTAGAGTTTGAGTTCATCACACTTTATGGGTAGAGTCTATAGAGAATGTTCTTGTGGATGGTCACACACAATATGTGCTATCATGCATATGCTGTCTGTCCTGATTTTTATGAACCTGCAAATAATAAGCAGCAAAACTTCAAGTTGCTCACCAGATAGTGTTACCACTCTCTGTTCTTTGAAGAAGATTGTCGTTTCAGGGAGCATAGCGCTGTTGGAAATGTCGCACAGGCTCCACACAGACTACTTCGAACTCGTGATGAGCAGAGCGCTACAGGGCTGCAGAGATATAGAGGTAAATAACATAACCCCATCATCTTTTCTGCTTTGTCCCAAATGTAAACTGGTAGACAATGCTTAGCCAATAAGTTGTACCTTTTCTCATTATAAGAAAAAAAATTAACCCGAAATACACTCATGATTCTTACACACATCATACAGGGTGAAAGATTTCTTACCCATTTACATATGTCTTGTTTCAGATTATTTTGGACAGAGCTGTAAGAGAACACTTAGCAGAAGGCTGGACCAAACAAGATATTGTTACGATATGAAATAAATACCAATTCACCTATAGAGGACTGGTTTCATTGCAAGAAAAACAAAACATTATGTAGACTTACATATTTATTAGAGATCTGAACAAAATAAGAAATTAAATTATATGTACAGTCTATGTTAAACTAACTAAATTAGAGGTAAGTTAATAGGTACACACTTCTATTTCAATAGCTTATATTGTATGGTAAAGAATAGCTTGATGTACGGTTCGATACTATGGCAAACGAGGCAAAGCTTGTCCCTGGCCTACAACTTACAACGCAAAAGAGAAAAAAATAAATAGAATATTTTAAAATATCACGGATGTTAAAATCAGTCCATCCATCGCTATGTGATTGCACACATTTGTATAAATAAAAAGTTAAGATGAATAAATAAACCAATTGTACTTTTGTAACCTCATTCAAAGCCCCAAATGTAACTTAAAACAATAAATATTACTTTCTTTAAGCCGTATTAACTGTGATATTAAAATAGTACAAAACTTATCAACAAAGTCTCTTACATCACCGCAACAACATAATTGCAAATTTGAAACATCTCGTCCGTGTAAAGTCGGCCCAATAATACATTTATTATGAATACGACATTGCAAAAACAACAAAAGTGTTGTTCACACGTATGTAGACACAAAAATATTATGGATATACAAAACGTTATATCTTACAAGAGGCCGGATTCTATGCATTTCCAAAAATGTACAAACTTTGACGCCATCCCAGTGACTAATCAGTTTCAAGACTATCAAGGTCCTTGAACACTTTAAACCAAAAATAATAACCATTGGAGATGGCGTCAAATAATTTGAATGTGTTTTTGAAAATTATCAGTATGCATACAGTCCGGCCTCTGCTTTTACATTGAGTTGCTAAGGCACTCATCTACATTATATCTATGTATATAGAAGAACTTGCAAAAAGCAAAATAAAATCTGGGCATTTTAAAGAATGAAATAAAATGTGTTTACGCGTTCACCGATGCATGCAAAACAAAGATTTTTGCTCAATTCCAAAGGAGACTTAACCTATTATTAATACGATAAATGTTTTTGTCACGTCCTATGGTTTGTATGCTAACGACAGTATGTAGAAAAGTCTAAGCTTTAGTATGGAGTGAGCGGGTGCCGTTAGTTGGCCGCCACCGCTTCTGGTTCAGCCTTTACTTGTTGACTAGGATCGCCCGCCACGTCTGAAATAGTAAGAAATCGTTAGTCATTTCAGGTTTTTATGACACTCGAAAATAAACTTTAAACTATTGGCTTAAAGTGCAAGACGCGAGCATGGATCATGCACGCGCACATATTGACAAGTTCAAACGTTTATGAACTTCATAATAATAGTGTAAAGTTTATTGTTGAGTAAAAGTCCTGTCTTCAAAATCACTTTGTATAGATACCATTTAAATCGCAATCTATGTGTAGATAAATTGAATGTGTGAACGGAAATCGACATCGATTTTACATCATAGTCCTTTGGACGCCGTCGGTCTCAGCTGTTTAAGTTGTCAGATGTCTTTAGCCCGTCTAGCGGCGCGGCTTCTTATTGGTTAGGTAGCCTCTAAAATCTAACACCAGTGTTGGCCACTTACACACACGAAAAACCAACAAACATCATCAGCATCATTTCAGACGCCCTTTACATGTTTTTGATAAAATCGCAGTTGCATAAATACATACATTCATACATAATATCACGCCTGTTTCCCACAGGGGTAGGCAAAGACTCCACTTGCTACTACGATCCTGACAAACCTCTTCATCTAAACTCATCAACCTATTCATACATGCCCTTCGGTTACGGGTACCTACATAAATAGTCTTGATCTTGTCACGAATTTGATTTATGTCAAACATCATCTCACCATTGCTGGTTTTGTTGGGCGAGTTGTGTGGGGAGCTGTTCTGCGACTCGCTCGTGCTACCGTCAGCGTCCGCGGTCTCGCCCGCTGAAGACGTCGCCTGAAAACGTTATTATAGATGTGAGTAGATAGTAAAATGTAGTTAAAAAACCAAAATGAGCCGTATGTCGAAACGCATACATCTATGGACTTTTCTGTCAGCAAACTATTGTGATTGAAGCCATCTCATTCGTCATAATTTATTGGCTGTTTTATTTCTGATACCGCATTTACACGTTCGTTATTCGCCTAGTCGTTCGCCTCGCGATTCGCGCGAATGTGTAAATGCGGCATGACAAAAAAGGATATAGCTGTGTGTTGTGTGTCTGATACCCAAAACTTACCAGACTAGATAAGAAAAATAATATGGTATTTTTTTCTTGCACACTAATTTCTCCAGATAAAAATATTTGCCAAAAGACAGAAAAGATTTGTCATTTAGACCTTTATTGTATTATAGTAACTACAACTATTTATATTGATTAACAAAATATAAAGTACATAAAGATATTATTATACTTAATATTTACCAAAGAATATTAAACAAAAGATACATACTCTGTTTCTATTTCTCGGCAGTCTCGGCTTGGGTCCTTTAGGCTCTTTGGCGGGGTCGAAGTGGCAGTCGAATATTTCTATTAACTCCTTGATGTCTTCGTCTTTCGCGGACACTGTCAGCGATTTTAGCTGTTTTTCTAGCCCTGGAAATTAGAAAGGGAGGAAACAAAATGTTAGGTCTGAAATTAACTATAAAAAATGAGAACTAATTTGTTATTTTTAATCTAATGCACTTCGATACATATTTATTTATTAAAAATTATTTCAAACTAGCTGCGCCCCGCGGTTTTACCCGCGCCTTAAGTAGTCCATGTCTTAATCCTGGGTGTCAGCTTCCGTCAGGGATATTTTCTATATATATTTATATTTGTTATAATAGTATTGTTGCGTATCCAATAACACAAGTCTAAACATTCCTTGGGGCTAGTTCAATCTGTGTAATTTGTCCCTATATATTTATTTATTACTTAATTGACGGAGAAATCGGTGAACGTATATAACAAAACATACAGTGGAAACTTATTCTTTTTTTGAAGTCTGTTAATAAGAACACTGGCCAAACGGATTGGGGCTCCAATCCGTTTGGCCAGTGTGGAGAGTGTAGGCCAAATCCTCTGGCTGCTCTGGCCAAAAATGGCTCTAGTAGCAAAAAGAAGGTTGTGCTCCTTTTTTTATTTTCTGTGTGTGTAAGTGGCCAACACTAGTGTCAGAGTTTTCAGACTGCCTAAAGGCATTTGACATAGCTTGACGACTGCCATACAATGATAACAGCCGGACCAACGGCATATACGTGCCTTCCGAAGCACGGAGGAGCTCGAGAATTTTTTTTGCCACTTGTGGTCACCCATCCAAGTGCCGACCATGTCGCTTTACTTGCGAAAGCGCTAGCAATGCGCACTCCCGCCGGGTCACCGAGCTCCTCAAATGTCGTGCTCCTGCAGTGGAGACTAAAAAGAGCTGGTGATGAAAAAGGCGAACTTCTGCCGTGGAGACACCTCACCTTCGAGCTTGTCGTCCTGCCAGGCGGCCTGCAGCTGGCCGTACAGCAGGCCGGCGTCGGCCAGCAGCCGCCGCAGCTGCGTGACGCGGCGGCGCTCGGGCCGCGCCGAGCGCAGCAGCGGCGCGAACACGGGCCGGAACGTGTTCTGCCGCTCCAGCAGCGCCTTGAGCGCCGCCAGCGCCGCCAGCTCCGTGCCCACGGGCCGCGCCCACGCGCGCGCCGTGTCCAGCATGTCGCCGCCCTCGCCGCCCGCGCCCACCTCCTGCTGCTCGCCTGCAACAATGCTCTTGCTACACCGGCTCCTACACTGTCTGGCTTCTTGCTCGCTTGCAACTATGTTCATTTGTTGTATACTAAAGTTCCTCCTAGACCATCAGACTTCTTGTTCGCTTTAAACTATGTTCATTTGTTGAGATATACTAAAGGAACCTTAGTATATCTCAACAAATGAACATAATCTAGACTTCTTGTTCGCTTAACGTCTTATCTGTTCACAGATCGGAATCACATGCATTTCTTCGTGTTCGCTGAACGTCTCATCTGTTCACAGACCGGAATCACATGCATTTTTTTAAGTCTTAGCTTTCCAATCAAGACAGATCCAAACTATGAGGCCAATTTCAGAAAAAGATGGCCTCAATAGAAATTAGTGTAATGCACTAAAAACCTAGATCAGATCTCATAATCTTTGAGTCACAGGGCAACTGTAGTCACGATTGGACACACTGCAAGACGCAGAACGACACTAGTTGCTGTCGCAGACCAATACGCGACCACTCCCCCTCCAGGCGAGTTTTTCGTCATCGGGCAAGAACACATCTTTTTCCTACGCTGCAAGTATTTTATTATAAAATTCATAAGAAATATGATGGGCTGTCAATACTTAATTTAAGAATTCGAATTAGCATTGGACAGTGTGAACCACACCTTTTTGTTACTAATTTCGCAAATAAAATTAATAAATCTTATTTGCCTGTGACATTATCTGACCAATATTATTCAAAAAGTTATTCTAAATAACGTTTCATTCTTTAGAAACATAACTGCTAGGATTGCTGTTTTAGCTCGTACAGGGGTTCCACAGGGCAGTACACCATATCCTTTAATATTGAAATTTGTTTATTTTTTATTTTGAATGAGTGACGTACAAGTGTTATAAGTACATAATTGAATCGTACACTTGCTGTTTCCAGAATGCAAAATATTAATATGTTTTTACCAACAAGCTATAGAGAACCTAGTCAATTAAATGCCAAGATAATACAGTACAATGCCAGTTTATATGTTTACTCGTATAGGAAATTTACAGACTACAATTAAATTCAATTTTGTTCTAAATATTCATTAGCTTCAATTCAACGTACCCTGCGCCAAATGTTCCACGATTCTGTACGCCGCTGCAGCTCGGTCCAGGGCAGAGTCCACGGACAGAGAGTCAGCATCGAGCAGTACTCTCGCGAGCACGCGTAGTGACACCGACTTCACTGTGGACTTGCACTTGTCTGCGGCGAGGGCGTAGCTGTCTGTGAAGCCGGCGACTATCGACTTGAAGCGGTCCAGCAACTTGTACCTGAGAAATGTATCGTTTTAGTAGCTTGTGCAAAATAAATTTGTTACATAATTTATTACAGAATCATATGTTACAGATGTTCTTTAGCCCTCAGATCTCATAATCTTCGAGTCACAGGGCACCTGCGCTCACTGTCAGTCACGCTGCGAGCCGCAGGGCGACAGGCATAACTATCGCAGACCGACGATGACCGCTCCCCTCCAGGCTTCGATTTTCGTCATCGAGCAAGAACATCATATCAACGCTTTTCTTTTCAAAAATAAAATTCTAATTATGGCGATTAATTATAAATTGATAGAACAAACATACATACATATTATCACGCCAGTTTCCCAAATGGGTAGGCAGAGACTATGGACCTCCACTTACTACGATCCTGACAGACCTCATTGATTAGAACACATTCCGAAATACCGAATAACTTTGTGAACATAGCCGCATTGCATAACCCGTACATACTCTTTGGTTTGGACGTTTTACTAATAGTTTGTTACTGCTTGAAAAAATAGAACATACCTAAGGTTATTGAGAAAAGCTGGAATCATGCATTTTCTGTTGAAGGTGTTTTCTCTCACTTTCGCAATTGCATTTAAACTGCATAGCCTAGCCTGCGGTTGGCATCTTTGGTTGTGAGACCATTTGCACACACCTTGTAATTGACATCATTTAAAAGCAATAGTGGTTAAAATTGGTGTAAATTCAAGCTGACCTGGTGAGTGCCTCGAGCAGCATGGTGGGACTGAGCCGGCGCGGCTCGTGGTAGATGAGGATCACACTGCCGTCTCCTTTCTCTTTCTCCAGCCAGTCTAGGAAGTCAGTCAGTGCGGATATCTCAGACTTTGTCTTCAGAATCTGTTACCCAAACAATAGAGAAATTGTCATTAACACATTGAATGTATTTATTGAAATAAGTGTGTTGCCTTTTTAAACGATACTATGGTTAGATATGACAAAAAAAGTGGATACATTTCTTCTTGAGATTCATCATCATCAAATCCACAGGCTGTCCTCTGCCGGATATAAGAGAAGGACTTATTTACTTATAGCTGGGGAGCCCAAGACGGGATTTTGCGATTTCCTCATAATATTACCCCACGCAAATTCGGGCCTAATTGCGGGAAAATTGTCCTCTAGGAAAGTGAGAAGTAAGTACATAACCTTTTTTTTTACTTCTATCTAATCTTCAAAATAATAATAGGTCCTCACGGCGCTTAAGTAAATCCAAATTTAGCCTTCAGGGCTGCCCTATTATTATTTTATCCTGGAATATATCATAGAATTTCTGTTTGTATAGGTACTAAGAAAGTAAGAGTAATTAGTTGGTTAAATAATATAAATAGTAAAATGTCAAATCCAAAACAAAGTGCTATGGAATAATTTCGAAATTGGATAATTTGAAGTCAATGTATACTGTAAAATTCACTGAGCGTATTGGTATTGTCGATATTATGGTATGAGTATCGATATCGTATCGGCAAAAGAGCGTATGCATGCATCCCTCTTTGTAACGAATACAAACAGTAGGCGCAACGCACCTGCCCCGCGAGTGTACAGCGCAGGCGGCGTCTTTGAACCGATACCGCGTGCTAATCATTTGGGCAAACGGACTATACCTTGTGAGTATTGGTGTCTTTGAGCATGCGGTAGCGGCCGACGGTGACGACGCGCACGTTGTGGCGGCGCCGCGCGCCGGGGTTCAGGTCCCCGTACGGCATTATGTACTGCGAGTACGTCTGCTTCGGCGTGTACGCGGCGATCTGGCAAATCTGGAAGTCGAAGCTTTCTATTTTATTGGTCCACGTACACTTGAAAAAATTACAAATAAAACCTTAAAGTAAACATAGCACATAGGTGCTACCTATTTCTAAAAAAATTCTTTCAGTAGACCCGCGAGAGGAAATGGGAAGATAGAGGTAATTGGCTTTTGTTACTGATCTGATATTTAAGGGGCCAGCTCATAAAACATGGGGCGAATTGTGGGTACAGTCTTTGTATTGTAGCCACAATTGGCTTGTCAACTAAAGAATATTAAAGTATTGTAGGTGCCTTTAATCGAAAATATAGAGAAGAAAGTAATTTGAATGAAAAATTATGTTTCATCAGGATTTTTTAAATGTAATTTTAAACATTACACTGGAAGTGACGACACACAGTAATCGAAGTATACATTTTTCCTATGCCTGCAAAGTTGTTTAATTTATCGTCATTTTGTTGGTTGTTGTCAAGTTGTTGTGTTGTTAGATGACAGTGAAAGTAACAATACAGTACAGTAATGAAAGTAGAAATTGTAAACTTTACTCAAAGAACCTTCATGGTGACGTCACTTCCTCAAATAAGCTTGACCTTGCTTGAAATTGAAGGTCATTGGGATTTTTGCAAAAAAACAAGTAAGACCTTATTTTTAAATCTGATTAGAGAAATCTTCTCCTAGAGGCTATTCCTCGAAACGATTTGCAAATTAGTTTTTCTTTTTAGATTTTCTTTAAATTACTTCACAAGCGAATTCTTTTCCGGCATGTGAAGTTCCACACTTGTGTTTAAATGGTAAACACGCCAGACGCTTTGTTGCATCCATGAAACTCATATGCATCATATTTTTCCATACTAAAGTAGGTCAAATTTAAATAACATGACCATGCACGTGACTTATATGACAGAATAAGTTATTTTCCTCTCACACCATACCTAGTTTTTCTTTAGGCATATTATCAGTAAAATGTTTTTTCCTGTGGCCGAAACTAAATATTATATAGTTATACTTTATTACATTTTCGCAGAAATATATCTTTGAAATTAAATAAAATGTTATGATTATTTTGCTACATATTTCAAGAATAAGGTACCAGTCTTATATCTTCAAATCGCTTAATATTTGATTCATAGTAAGAAAAATTATAACAACTAACAAAGGCCTTTAGCATTTGTATCTCGTGTAAGATATTATGTAGATTCTTACACGAAATATTTGATCAGTAAATATTTATGAGCTAAGAGTAAATAATCACTCACGACTATATAAGGCACCTGCATAATATATGACGTGATGTCATCGGTAAGTCAACATTTTTGCCTAAATTCATGATCCTGAACATGATTCATATCAGCAGAGGCATACCTACCTACATAATTATATACCTACATACTACCCTAACTAAACTGTAAACTTTCAAAAATTCCATTACAACAGGTCGGCGCGCTGGTCTGCAAACTATTTCAGTAATGAACTGTAATGGATTTGAACAAAGCTTTACTTTTAGACAGCAACACATGCAATTTTGAGTATTTCTAAACAACCTTTAACTGTGATTATATTATGCTTCACTTTGATTTATTTTATTTTAAAGTTGGTAGAATTTAAGCTACTTCAAAATAAGTTTTGATGATCAGGGTGCGAGGGCCCCCTAAGCTAGGGTCCCCAGGAAATAGACCGTCTAATCACTTGGTAGCTACGTCACACTGCATACCTGCAAATGAGGGAATTCGTTTGACCTGTACATTTATTAAACGTCTAGTATTGAAATTCATAATGCCACTGACGTTTTGATAAATCCGCGCTTTAAAACGCAAAGACCGGTTTTTTCTTGAAATATATAAGTAATTTTTTAAGCTCATTAAAATAATAAACAGAATGCAGACTAATTTTGTTACTAGGATTAAACCATTATCCAACAAAAATAAGTTGACATCTAGTGTGCCAGTGTTGCATCTGAAAATGTCAAATTGATTTGGTCGGGTAATGGTTTAAACCTAGTAACAAAGACAGTCTACATTTTGAAATAAGACAGATATACTATAATAGAATATCACCTAAAATGAATTTTTACTCTCCTTGTGGGATAGGAGTCTTGAATACAACCTTTTTAGGGTTCCATGGTAAACAAGGAACCCTCATAGTTTGTCTGTCTGGCCATATACGGTTTAGTCAAAGTCTATAAGGTTATTTGATTTTATCATGAATGTATTTGTTTTAAAATATTGTAACATTAACTAAAAATCCTATAAAACTAGTGTGAAAAAAAATACAATAAAATAAAATTATTAGGCTAGTCTCTAAGTAAATTTATAAGTACTGAAGTCTCAAAAATTGTTATCACACTAAATAGTATGATAACAATTTTGTTATTTTTTTTTTGATACCTTTTTTATTATTTATTCAGTGAACAACTCATAAAAATGGTTAGTAGCTCATTCAAAAGTAGTTCAATCAAAAGCTAAGCATATCATAATATTTGGACGATTACAAGTATATCTCAGGGACTACAAATTATCAGTATAATTAGTTTAACATTATAAATAACTACTGTACTTATAAATACATTACTTGTGGTTTCATTACTAAGCACTTACATGATTAGTACCCATTTATCTTAACGGATAAAAGGCAGCCATTGTGTGATAGATAAATGTATTATGTATTTGACTACTCAAAGTTCATTGAAGTGCCCTGTTATCATTGTACACATATCAAATATGATTTGCTTGTCAATACCATTTCATATTAAACATTATAAGACTGTTTCCTGAGTTAAAAATAAATTTGTAGGCTGCGTAGGAGGGAAAGGAAAATAAAATAGTGACAATGGGTTGCTTGCTAGCCTTTCATGGTAGGTGAGTACATTTAAGAGCAAAGCTCTTATATGGAAAGAGATGCATACAACGTCGATTTTTGGCAGAGAAATTATATACACACATAAGTATTTACTACTACACAGTCAATCAGTGACATGCACAAATATTCTTGACCTACTCTAGGCACTAATCTTACTTAAATTACGTGAACGACTGCATATCAAGCAAAATACATCTCTCGCTGGTATCAGATATTATATGAGGGTGGCACAGGGTAGACAAAATGTGTCTGTATGAAATGCATGCTACTGCAGTCAATACTGTCGAGGTTTTTTCACAATGTATTCTTTCAAGCAGGTGTTGAAAATGACAATAGGTACACAAGTATAAACTTAAAGGTGCTAGTCGCGCCTTGTGAGAAATGAACTTATAACTTTACAGATGTGCAGCCAGTGATTAAACTACTTATCCACAGTAATAGCTGAGAATAAATAAATAAATGAATACAAATATGTTGGGACATATTGAGCTAGCGTTAGTTCATCACTTGTGTTATGGGATAGGTATTAAACTAAATTTTATAAAAAATACATATACATATAGATAAACACCCAAGACCCAGGACCATTTGAAAAAGGCCATTTTCCTCTGGGTTGCGTACTAGCATGGTTACCACTACGCCACGGTCGTCAAGTAGGATGAGAAGTAGCTGATAGAGTTCTTTTCTCACAGATCAGTACCTATGCAATATGTCAGTGGAATTGAGAGATTTGCATAAATACTTGCCTCATCAATGAGCCTGCGTCCAGTGGTGTCCATGTCCCAACCGACGAGGGAATATTTGCCTGGCGGCAGGCCTGCGGGCTTCTCCGCGAGCGCGGGCGGGAGCTCCGCGGGAGCCTCCATCTCACCTCCATTCACCTTCACTTCTGACACCATGGCCATCAAACTTTCTTACTACCTGCCAACAATTAAACAACATTATGCATATGAACCACAAGGTGGTCAGACGACCTGACTAAGGTCACTGGAAAGAACTGGATGCAGGCAGCTCTCTTTATGGATCATTTTGGAAATCTTTGGAATAGGCCTGTGTCCAGCAAAGTTTGAATCATGATGATGATGCATATAATTCTTGCCCATACTACACCACCCTTTTAAGGAGGGAAATTACCTTTCTTGCTACATTCAAAATTCTAGCTATATTCAAAATATAGAGCACAGTATTTAGCATATAATAAATTTCTTACAGGCACATATTATTATTACACATTTAATGAAAATATATTTCCTTAGTCTATGATTGATCAAATATGTTTAATAAGAATTTAAAATCTTGCAATTCAATTTTAAACCAGTTATCCTCAGCTGATTGATCTGAAATTTAGATTTAGTAAGTCAATAAGTTGTTCTGAAGATGGGCCGTGAGATATTTGATGGGACTCAGTTATAAAACAACGTAATATAATTGAGTAGGGCTTGTTTGAAAAATGGTCTAGATCGGTCATTTTTGAAATCTATGGGAGAGGCCTACATCCAGCAGTGGACATTATGCGGCTGAAATGACGATGAATGATGTTTGAAAAAAAAACAAGTTTTTTTTTTCAAAAACTTATTTTAAATAAGTGGCAGTGTTCCACACGGTGTTGCATTGATTACTTGAATACCTTCGATAAACGCAAATAAAAATCTATCTGCTTTTCAAGAACTTACAAGTGTAGGTAGTTGACAAATTTAAAGGGAAAATCTTTGTGGACTCCCCGCTGTTGCTTATTAGGTACTACCATTTAATCTCAAGCTTAATCTAAACAAGCTATGATTAATACATAAATAAATCTTTTGATTTTTTACAACACAAAACTTAATGCCAAATTAATATAAAAGCAATAAACAAACCAGTTATGTTAATTATAAGGAATATAAATAAACAAGTTTACTTTGTTATCATGGTCTAATTACTTTATACATTTTAGAAATGTGACTAACCTTTTTCAATATACTTATGACAGTGGGTAGTATGAACCTAAATAAAGTAAGGTATTCAGGCAAAATGGATATGGTGAGATTAATTACAAATTTTGATTCGATTTTAATATCATGCATTCTTTATTGTCTTCATGTTCGATGGTTAAATAATGGTCATACATGTGTAACACCGGTGACCGAAAATAATCGATCATATAAAAACAAAATAATTAGGCTAAGTACAGAACTAACCCAATGAAGCGCAGACTGGCATACAGTATTTATAAAGAAACTTTGTGATATATCACTGTCTACAGAAGCCAAATAGACCCAAAAATAGGGAGGAATTACGAAAATATTGAAAAATAGGACACGTGGCGGTCCTTTACTAGAGACATTTTGCCCCACCCCAGCATGTCAAAATATTACAAAATTCAACTCACACCGTAAATCTGATGATTGTTAGATGTTTTCAAACAATTTGTTGTCACAGGGACGCTTTCTTCAGCCTTCGAAGATGCTGTAATGTAAAATAATTTAGTAAAAATATCACAAAATCTTAGCACGTGTGCGGCAAATGGCAAACCGCAATATAGCAATAGTGTTGGGCAACTAAATCGAGTCAATATTGATTTATGTCTTGTAGTGATGTACTACCCCAAACCCAAATAAATCGAAGGCTCACGTTCAGCGCTTGTGGGTGGAGCAAAGTGAGGAATTGAGGAGCCAATCTGGAGCTACCAATATAAACCTTAGACGGTTTAGACCACGGCTGATGGGCGGCAGGCTAAGTTCTATGCCTTACAGGCCTTACAGCTACTGTCTTATAGCCACCAATGGACAGATTTTTTGAGGACATTGACTTTGTTCATTAGTCAGTCCATGATGCTACACTTAGGTCGTTTGTTAGTTGATTGCCTTTTTCTTACTGCTACATTACATCAAAACAAATACACATGTACAAATAATAAGAAAAATTGTGCTTTTTATTTTGAAGTTAGTTGAATAGGTTGAATGGCTTGGCTATCAAATTAAAAAACAGAATTCCGTTGGTTGTGAATTGTGAATGTTGTAATTAATGAATTCAATATTTACCTTCAGTTCAAAATAATGTCAAATGTAATAAATTCTGGAAACAATTTTTATTCTTAGTTCTCTTCTCTTCATAATAAAAAATATTTGAAATGACAAATTCAATGTCAATAAAAATGGAATTCTTTATATTTTTGTATTATTGAATAGAAATAAAAAGTTCTAAACAAAAAAGTTTTTCTTAAAAAGAAATGATTTTCCAACAATAAAATAGAACATGGTCCATTAATAAACACGGACGGCCAGACACGCACGAATGACGGCGATATAAACATTCTGAAGTGCTATTTTTCAAACGCGGAGTCACTAAACGAACGATTTTTTGTATGGAAAACCATTTGCTAAGGAAACTCACTTACTTATTTTATTTTATTTTTTTATATAGTTATTCTATTTATTTAAATTATTCAATCACTCCTCCTACCTACTCGATTTTCATTATCTGAAATGGCAGCAGAACACACTCTAGGCATCCTGTAAATTAAAAAATAATGATGTCAGTGCATTACCAAAAGTGTCAATGTCACTGTCAATATCTATAAATTTGTTGCGCTTCGTATCGTTTCGTTTGCACTTTGCATCTCGGCCGGCCCTCGGGCCCGAAAAATAACAAAATAATTACGTACATACATACTGGGTACATACTGCAATCATTAAAATGACAGAAAATATAGAGCATTATCGAAATCAAATAGCTCTAGCTAGGACCGAAATAAAGAACCTAAGGTACCAACGTAAGCTTTTAAAGTGGTGCTTGAGTTGTTTTAGTGTGCATTTTTGCAATTTCACGAATTTAATTATCTTTTTAGGCAACAGCTGTCTGCACTAAAACATGAGCATATCAAGGAAATAAACACTATCAAAACTGCGCTTAACGATTTGCGGTGCGGTACTTGTTCTAATCCAGGTACTTTCCTCCATACTAAATTGTTATTTACTCTATGTACCTACGTCATCAAGGTAGTCCTACTCTATCATGTCTTTCTACCTTACAGGATCGATAGAGTTAAAGATCGCAAGCAGAAACTGACTATTTGTTTACATAAGGACAATATAGTTTGTGGTTTCACTTGTCAGCTTAAACTACATATATAAATTAAATCACTATGTTTCAGCATCAACCGTAGCCAATCACAGTGAAATCCAACCTACTACATCAGAATCCAGAGACAACATTTCTCTTGAGCCAATCGGGGTGATTGAGACACCATTCCAGAACAAACGAGCAGTCCCCCGGCAACCTACGGTGCTGTCTAATGCTCATGGGACCGTTGTGATCAATCAGAGTGTGTTCAATAACCCGGAGCATGCTCTGAGTGGGTTGGAGGAGTTCTCTCACATCTGGTAATTTAATTTAAAAGCTTACTATATATTTATTTGATATTGGTTTTACATCATAACTAGCTGGTGCTTGCGACTTCGTCTGCGCAGGATCGCATAATATCTTTATGAATTGTGCCAATGTGTTACTCTTATGTATAAGCTATATTATTTTAAAGTTTTATTAAAATCCATTCAGTAGTTTGTATGTGAAAGAGTAACAAACATCCCTCCATCCATCCATACTTACAAACTTTCGTGTTTATATTATTAGTAGGATTAGCAACCCTTATATATTTTGACAAGAGCCCAGCTCTTGAATATAACAAGAAGATATATTTTTGGGTGTAGGCTTTTGGATTCCAATTTAAGCCCACCTGTTACCGGATATTTGTGGCAATCCTCTAAGTTTCATGGTCATCATATCAGCCACAGGAAGTCCACTGCTGGGACATAGGCCTGCCCCAAGGATTTCCAAAATGACCAATCAGAAGTGGCCTCAATCCAGAGACTTCCTGCAACCTTGCTAAGGTCGTCTGACCATCCAGCAAGTGCCATTCACTCCTCCATTCGAGAACCTTTTGCCCCATCGGCCATTGGATTTTTCGCACTATGCGATCTGCCCACAGCCACTTCAATGAGCTAATCCTCTTAGTTTGGTGTGCATAAATAGTTCCTTATCACATAAATTAATGCCTTATTGGGTATACATATTCTTTGGTTCAGATCCAAAGACCCCACATAGTGATATAGATAGTGGTTGTATAAAAAGTAAACAGGAATTTAAAATATGACTGTCAATTATTTATAAAGGTTATTTTTACTCTGTGACTACATCCAAATGAACATGGAAGAAATCTATCTCTCTTTTGTTATGTAAACGCCTAAGCAGAAAAGTATGTATATCAAAGTAACTGTCATAGACATAGATTTTTTTTAACTTCTTAAATCTATGATAACTATTCTGTGTAGTAAAATGTGTACTGTTAATTACTGCACTGCAAATGTTTTTACTGGCACAGCATCTTTTTCTGTTCTTATATGTATGCATATATAAGCGTTATCATTTTGATTGAGGGTTCTGGCTTCCCAAATGAAGAGCAAAGGAAGAGCGTCACTAACAGTTAGATTAAAAGGTTCATCTAATCTTCATGTTTTTGCTTCCATTGGAAAACAAGCATTTATTTTTAGTTTTACCCCTCTAATTGTCAGTCTGTCTGTGATTAAATCTTGAAAGTTAAATTTGACCCATTTCCTAGCTGAAATTTTGCATGCATGAGTATATTGAGTGATAATCAGAGATCGGATATTCCAGTGCATATTTACCTAAACTTCGAAGTAGTACATAACATAATACCACCTCTAAAAAATTAAAGAGTTTTTTGATACCGTGATTTGAAAATATTTGATTTTACAGAAATAATAAATGATCATTTAAAAATTGATTTGCAGAATATTTTAATTTGTCACAATTTTAGTAAGGAACAAAATAAGGAATAATATTCTTAAACTTAAACTTTGATTATATAGTCCCTATACAGGGACTATATAATCAAAGTCTTCAAATTAATAATCTGTACCTGACTGTTTATTATTTCTGTTAAATCCGTTAATAATTCATGATTTTTAAATAACAGCATCAAAAAAAAATTATTTTTAGGGGTGGTATTATCCTCTCTATGTTACGTACTACCTCGAAGTTTAGGTAAATATGCACTGGAATATCCGATCTCTGTGATAATGCATTATTATGATGACATGGCGCTAATCTGATAATGGAGTCGGAAAATGGCCATAAGAACTCTGTAACGAAATGATGCAACCATATCGAGTTTAGGCTTATTATTATTGTCTTAAAAAGTTAAGCCTCACAATAAAATAATGAACAAAAAATGATTTTTGGGTTACATTTTCTTCTTATTTTAGACGTAGATTTTTTTATGAGGTCACTTATTTTTAAAATTTTAAAATGCATCTTGTTTTCTTTGTTTGATTAATCCAACATTAATGATATGGCCCAGTTGACAACCATCTTATACCAAAAGATTACATGTTAGTCCTGTTCCTTCCACAACTTTATTTTTAGGAATGTCTGTTATTCATCATAGACCCCAGTATACACCCTGAGTTTACATTGGTTATGGAAAAACAATTTATAGTAAAAAAAATTCCTCTATCCATATACGTAATCCAAATTTGTGTATGGCATAAGATAAAAAAGTTGCAAAAATGATTTTTAATCGAGACCACGTAGTTACGCCCATCCAAAACTGCCACGTGACCTTGGATAAACTCCGGTCGGCGGCGCCTGGCGATTGATCTCACGATTTTACATTCAAGTATAAGTCAACATTTTTTATAAGAATAGCTAATTAGATCCCTATAAAGTAGCCCTCGGCTTCAAAATCACCGTGTAGATAAAAAAAAATGGAATTTTTTATTTATTTAGAGTATATATACTATACAATAACAATAATTGGCCAAGTGCGTGTCGGGCCACGCGCAGTGTAGGGTTCCGTATTTCCGAAACCAACTTTGAGTTTATGCCACTAAAACGTTTTAATTAAAACTAATTATCTATTGAATTTTATAAGTTGATCGCCTATAACTTATTAATTTGTATACCCTACTTAGCTTTGATAGTTTTCCTTTAAACTTCATTATATATACTATAGCTGTGAAATTTTTCACGTGGCCATATATAACCGTTTAGCAGATAGAGGGGGGGGGGACACTTGCCTCCAACAAAAATTTGCACTTTAAACCCAAGTATTTCAGAAACGGATCCCTAAATCGAAAAATGGTGTTAAGAAGCTTACAATGTTTTTGAAAGACCTATTCAACGACACCCCACACAATGTATTTGTCGAGAAAAAAAATATTGACTACCTCTTTACTTGTATGGCAGCTAACGTAAAAAAAATATTTTTCCAAATTTTATTTTATGACTTTTTTGCCATGATTAATTTACATATTCATGCCAAATTACAGCAAAGTCAAAGTCAAATTCATTTATTTATCTTTGGATATTTGTATCACTTGATAATTGTCACTTTTTTTCCTTTCGATTTCTTATAAGGTAAATGTTGACGTCAGATCATTTACTTATAGCTAAGTTTACTGCCGCTTCCAAAGCGCAAGTACAGAAGAAACGGTAACAAACTGTACTGCAGCATTTTCTCCAATAACGTCAACTTACAATTATACTGGTATTAAAATTAGATATGTGAACGAAATAAACTGAGAATACATTGTTATGTCATAATTATAAATTAAGCATGATGTCAAGTTTAAAATTAAACGTCAATTTGTAAATTTTGTACTAAAACATGTACAGAATGTTCTTAAATTATGACATTTGTGAATGTACAAATACAAACCTTTAAGAGGGACCCGCGCCAAGCTCAAGCCAGACATTTTTGTCTCTAAGGTAATCATCGGTTCCGTAATAAGCTTTATCACAGAGTACTTTCTTAACATAAACTTTAAATTTTCTATCTGGCATACTAAGAACCGATTCTGGCAATTTATTATAAAACTTTATACAGTTTCCCATAAACGACTTACTAACTATTTTCAGCCTATAGGACGGAGTAAATAAATCATTTATATTACGTAAGTTTCTATCCGTAAAATCACCCACTTTATTAAACAAGGCAATATTTTTCCTTACATATATTATATTTTCAAATATGTACTGGGATGGTACAGTAAGTATATCAATTTTCTTAAAAAAATCTCTTAGGGAGTCCCTTGATCAGCCTTCTAGTACTTATAGTTTCTGAGTGGGACCGCGGACAGACAGACAGACAGACAGACATGGCGAAACTATAAGGGTTCCTTGTTTACTACGGAACCCTAAAAAGTACAACATCACTTATAAGTAACAAAATATGCCACAAAAATGGTTTCTCTCAGCTTTTGTGTCAAGGCTTTTCGGAGCCAAGACGCTGATTATAACAATAGAACAGATATGCCTAACCTACTTTGCAGGATAATATTCTACTTCCATGCGACAGAGTCGAGCAGCGTGCCGGCGAAGGTGGCGCCGCCGCGGCTGGGCGGCGCGCGGCGCGGCGTGCTGGCCACGCGCTCGCCGCACCGGCCCTGCCGCCTCGGCCTGTCGCTGGTCAAGGTCCACAGCATCGAGGGTGAGACTTGTTAAATCTCTAATATCACAGGGCCATGAAGCGACGAAATGATAAGGAACACATCATTTATTTCCCAACTTTATTAACAAAACTAGCTGCGTTTACCGGTGTTACCCGCGCCTAAAGTAGCCTATGTTTTTAATCTATATAATAGGGTGTCACCTTCCTGCATACCAAATTTTATAGAAATTGGTCCAGCCGCTTGCGCGTGAATAAGTAACAAGCATACACACTTTCGCCTGTATAATATTAGTGTGATTGAGGACCATGAAGCGACAAAATGATTATAGGAACAAGTTATTTATTTCCCAACTTTATTAACAACATTATTAGCAATGCATGTATTTTTTTAGGGTTCCGTAGCCAAATGGCAAAAACGGAACCCTTATAGATTCGTCATGTCTGTCTGTCTGTCCGTCCGTATGTCACAGCCACTTTTTTCCGAAACTATAAGACCTATACTGTTGAAACTTGGTAAGTAGATGTATTATGTGAACCGCATTAAGGTTTTGACACAAAAATAGAAAAAAAACAACAAATTTTGGGGGTTCCCCATACTTAGGACTGAAACTCAAAAAAATATTTTTCATCAAACCCATACGTGTGGGGTATCTATGGATAGGTCTTCAAAAATGATATTGAGGTTTCTAGTATCATTTTATTCTAAACCGAATACTTTGCGCGAGAGACACTTCCAAAGTGGAAAAAAGTGTGTCCCCCCCCCCGTAACTTCTAAAATAAGAGAATGATAAAACTAAAAAAAATATATGATGTTCATTACCATGAAAACTACCAGCGAAAATTGGTTTGAACAAAATCTAGTAAGAAGTTTTTTTTTAATATGTCATAAACTGCAATTTACCTTTCATTCAATTAACTCAAACATAAAAAAAAAAAAATATATATTACTACGGAACCCTTCATGGGCGAGTCCGACTCGCACTTGGCCGCTTATTTTAAACTAAATCTATAGATTCAAGTTAACAGTGCTCTTGGTTTGCGATTGAGCAACCCAAACTATGCAAATATGCTTGCCTCATTGGGATGTCAAATGAAAGGGTTAAATTTGTAGATAAAGAACTGGGTCTTAAAATGAAAATGGGCTCAGCTGTTCAAAATTGATTAAGGGTGAACGCTTCAAAGTCGGGATTTTTTTAAATGGCCTGACTAATAAACTTGCCTAGATGGCTGTTTAGAAAAAAACTTCAGACTATGAATTGTAAACGAATGGATTCTCTTTACTTATTAATTTCAGGCAACAAAATCCACTTCCTCGGCGTGGACATGATCTCCGGCACCCCAGTGCTGGACATCAAGCCGTACATCCCCCAGTACGACTACCCGTCTCGCTTCAACGATGTGCCGTCTCGCTTCAACGATGCGCCGTCTCAGGAGCGACCGCCGACGGAAGGCATCAGCGACGCTGCGGATGCTGTGGCTAGCTTGAGTGTGGACGACGAGCGACATGATAGAAGGTACCAAAGTCAGGAAAAAGCGGTAGTTGTAATGATCCAAATGAAACTTATTAGCAGAGATCGGATATTCCAGTGCATATTTACCTAAACTTCGAGGTAGGTACTGATTGGATTTTACAGAAATAATAAATAGTCAGGTAAATTATTGATCTGAAGAATATTTTAGTTATTTACAATTTTAGTAAGGAACTCTAAATTAGAAATAATATTCTTTAAATCAATAATTTGTACCTGAATGTTTATTTTTTCTGTGAAATCCAATAGTCATTTATGATTTTTAAATCACGGTATCTAAAAAACTATTTTATTTTTAGCGGTGGTATTACCTCTCTATGTTACGGATTACCTCGAAGTTTAGGTAAATATGCACTGGAATATCCGATCTTTGCTTATTAGTTACGTTTGCACCATCAATGGTCCTGGCCAATGGTGTAAATGAGACTACGGGGGTGTGGCCACGCCTACCCATCGCAATATAAATATAATTATTTCTCTTCTTTGTCGCTAGATGGCGCTTTATGGAAATACTTAAAACATTAAAATCTTTTATTTCTATTATTTAAATGAAGTAGTATGTACTCTAATTAATTAAATATGACGATCCAGGGCTCTAAAAAGTAAACTAGCTTTTGCCTGAATCTCACGCATTTCAAACGCTAATAATCCAGTCATTTAAATTAGGTACCAAATGTTGTGAAATATGCTTTGTTCGATAGTTACTATGAACATAAATAATTTAAAATAAAATATATAACTTATATCGGTTTTTAATTAATTTATGACAAAATTAACAAAGTAACATCTACACAAATAACAAATTGACTTACTACTAATAAATGTTGTGCATAATAGGCATGAAGAATTTAAAAAATATTTCTGGCTCATTGGTTAGATTATTAAAAAATGTTGTACACGTATTTTTTCTTTTCTCTGAGAATCAAATAATTACAAAGATACAGCGCATTCAAATTGTGCATGAGGTCACGGCTGGGTACGATTTTTACTTAGCGATGACGTCACTAGCCCCCACTCCGGAACTTTGATGCTCCGTATATTTGTGAATATTTACTTTTTTGGTAAACTGAAAAATAAGGATCCAATATTTTTGGATAATCTAAAAGACGGACTAACCACAATCATACTTTTCTGACCCTGTCGTCACCCTTGTTCAATAGAGGAGGTTCGTGCCCTCTAAACCTCCCCTTATATGACATAACTCGCACTTGTACAAACTATACAGTAAGCTTGTACAGTTGTATGTAGGTAATACGACAATTTAATTATTTTTACATGTTGTTATTCTTAAGTATCTCTCAGTCAAAGTGGGACTAATGGAGGTTATGGAGAGATTGCTACAGATTAATTTGTTACTTTTGTTTTACTTAAACTTTCTACTAAAATTCATCATCATCATTTCAGCCGCATAACGTCCACTGCTGGACATAGGCATCTCCCAAGGATTTCCAAAATGACCGATCTAGGGCGTCTTGCATCCATCTACTAAAATTATTTAACTATATTTATTTTTAAAAATATTAAAAATTGCCTCTGTTTACATTTTCCCACTCTGATCCTCCGAAAATGGGTATATCCCATTTGACACCACTGGGGGCCACCACCACTGGTGGCAGACGGGGCAATTTTTATGTACACGTGTGCTAGATGCCACCACTCGCGACGCCCTTACTGGTGGCGAACGGCAATCGCCAATCATTCACAGTCTCATTTGCCCCCAGTGGTGGCGAATAGAACAAACCCTGGTTTCGATTCCCATTCGCCTCCAGTGGTTAATCATATATTTTACTAGCATCAGACGAAAACATAAAACTAATAACCACGTATGGTGGTGGCCCTCAGTGGTGGCAAATGGGATATACCGAATGCGTAACCCCAGCAAAATGTTGCGCCGTAGAGAAATAAGAGTATTACAGATAGATGGTTCATAGTAAGCCTCATTTTGTTCAAATATAGCAAAATGTGTTCATGTTGTATTTCCGAAGTTATTCGAGAAAAACTGATTTTGCTAGAGTAACGTTATCCCAGCAAGATGTTTTTTAAAAAAGGCGTTTAGCCTAGAATCAAGTATATGAAAAGAAAGCTCTTAATGAGTTGTAAATGTATACCGATAGCAAGATGTGTTCATCTTATACTTTTTGAGATATTTAAGATTTTGCTGGGGTAACGTTTTGCAATTTTCCATATCTCGAAAACTGTTAGTAGCAGAAATTTGAAAAAAATACTGTTTATAGGCCTTACTATGTTCAAATTTGTTTGAATATAAGTATTTCGATTTATCTACAAATATCGAAGTAATTTATTATTTTCAAAAATCGGAAAATTCCGGTTTACTCGTAAACTAGTACATTTACTAACAAATCAAAAGCAGTTACATATACGTGTATATCATACCTTCTAACGTGTACAAATTTGGATAAACAAACATTACGCGATATAAAGATATAAAGGAATTTCATCGAATTCCTAGTGGTGTGACTTTGGCAATCGAATACGCAGCTCTCTCTGAACACAAATAGATAAACTATAGTGAACATGTGTGTTCATTTTGTTAAAAAACATGCCTGAAAGTTTTGGCTTCAAATCTCGCATGGAATAGAAGTTATTAAAAAAACAAGAAAATATCATCAATTCTCCTATAAACCGACTAAATAACGGAGGCTACGAAAAAGCGGCCGTTTCATACTTGCGGGTTTCCTACGCATATTAGCAACCTAATAACCGATAAAAAGTACAGTCGAGCAGAATTATATTCATGTAGCCGTTATTTAAAATGTTTTAAGCATATTTACTATAGTATTATTTGGTATGAATTCATACTTATTAGTTTTTGGCAATAGGGTTGACAACTCTATGGAAGTGTATGTCGGATAGATTAATAAATGTCGCATCCCCCACTCAAACAAAGCAATAAATACGAGTTTTATATTATTATCTACGAGACAGATTTTAAAGTCAATAGTATGAGGTAACCAGAAACATTGTTAAAACTAAGTCTTTAATATTAAAAATTGTAAATTAATAGATGATTGCGATGCACGAGTCCTTTTGTAAAATAACAAAAATATATCAATATAGAAATGCATATAATATAAGATCAAACGAACTTCTGGAAGTGAAGTTCGATCGATATTATATGAGTCACTTCATTCGAAGATATAAATATTAACAACGTAGTTTCCTTATTCTACAGCAACGAATACGCACGCTTCAGAGATAGAGGGTAGTTTTTTTTTTTTGCTGTCTTCCCTTTTACTACCTTACTTTCATTATCGACTGTTATCGTTATTTTACTCATTCTTTTAGAGATAAGATAAGGATTCGTGATTTAATTATGTTCTTGCAAATTGGAGTGGGTGGGTCGGGTCTTTATATCTTCGAATGAAGTGACTCATATAATATCGATCGAACTTCACTTCCAGAAGTTCGTTTGATCTTATATTATATGTCGTCACTTCATTCTTCAGATATAAATATTAACAACGTAGATATTTAGAGATATTTATATTTGCAAGAACTAATCTGCAATTTTAATGCAGTAAAATAAATATGTCTGTAACCACTAAATGATATTTATTTTATACAGGATTATAATTTCATTTTGATTTACAAACTAAATAAACTCAATAATTGAGTTATATATATGATCTGAAACAACGATAGCGAAAAATTATCGATATTATTGTCATGATTTTTATGTAAAGTTTATATAACTTAGCAAAAATGTCCCGCGCTCTGCGGATAGCGTCAATGCCTACTACTGCAGCTTTCGCTGTAGATTATCTGATGGGTGGTGAAGATTGACATGTCAATACCGCTGTCTAACAACACAAATTTGATCTATCTCCAGGATCTGATTAGTTTGTAATCTGGCAGTTCTATACGGCTTGAAATTTCTATTATTTTCAGTACACTTAATGTTATCTGATGTAAGGCAGCTAGCTAGTTATCTAGAAAATTAGGAAGAAAGTAAACAGGTTGTTCTCGACCAGGTGCAGATATTTTGTTAAATATGTACGTAATTGACAATTTAATGCTCTTCTGTAAAGTTTTAAAATAAATCCGGATTTAACTTTTTAAAATTTTACTCTCAGCACTCTGACTAGTACACAAAGCCCACAATGTTAATGCTAAGTTTCTTTGATTACTTCTTAAGAGTAATATCTTTATGAAAGTTCCGTAAAGTTATTGAGGGTAAGTATATGAATATATTTTATAGGTTTAATGGGCTTAAATCTAAATGATTTTTTAATTTTCTAAGAGAGCTGATATACAAGGATTTATAGCTAGCTCCATTGTTAGCCTGACAAAACTGCTACCAAAACTCTTAAGTTACATTAAGTATATAAGAGGCAATATACTTTTGGTATGGGATAGCGACCATTTAAGGCTGATAAGACCTCTCGCTAAGGAACGTTTTCCAGAGAGTTATGTAACACTAAGGACCCAGGATAAGCTGGTTGTGTAAGAAATATTGCGTTTGATTCCAAGAGGATCATTGTCATTTTGCCTGAAATAAATAATATCCGTATCAAAGGTCACAAACTTTTTCAGCAATGTGAACCAAATTTGTGAAGAGAAAAACGAAAACGCCTTTCAATCTTTCGTCTACTAACTTCTCTTAGCATTTAACGAATAGAAAAAAGGGCAGAAAAGCATAAAAGACTTTGTCTTTCCAAGAAATAGCAAATGCATCGAGAGTAATCGACACAGCGCACATTCGAGTCTAGTAGCCATGAGACATAAACACAATCCTTGGTATTGGTGCGAGAAGCAAATAGGTCTCTGTTTCTAGCTTACCAAAATTATTGTAATAATATTAAGCGCACTATCTGAGAATCGCTATTTAATATATGTATAAAAAAAAATTGTCTTGATTCAGAATCTGCTTAAAATTTGCTTTTGATTAATGTAATATCCTTAAAACATTATATTTCTTTTTTCGCACCATTGCCAAATTTTTTTTTTTGCTAACTCGTTTAGCGAATTGAATTTTTCCTATCCAATTTAATTATCTAAGGGCTGTTGTATTATCAATTCGCAACAAAATTGCGTAATTTTTTATAAGTATCTTTAGTTATTGTTTTCAATGCAAATTAACTGTTTAAAGTTCCAGGTCATTAAATATGTTAAAAAAGCATTTTTTATATGCTCAATTTTACGCAAACGGGTGCGCCTTAGTCAGTCCTGGAGGCTTCTGTAGAAAAATTCAATCAAAAAAATTGTATTTTATTTTTTATTAATGCAATTGACGGAATGTAAGCTTTCTTTTTTTTTTCTTAACCATATTTCGAAGTGCTTTACAATTAACAAGACTGGAAGGCGAACCCTTGTATCATTATTACGGGTATCATAAAGCATTAGATATTTTTGCCGTTCTAATTTTTTTTTTTTTATATACCCAGCCGTACTTCAATGCTGGACATGCAGCTATGAGTACACCTATTAACTGAAAAATAGTATCTTGCTTTGCAAGAAGGTAAAGAATTAATTATTGTTTAATTTTTAAATCACTGGAGTTGAAATCAAAACCTAAAAACTACGTTATTTTTTGGGTATACATAATTTTTTTCCAAATTAACTATTAAACCCAAATCTCTATACAAGCAATGTTTGTTTTGTCTAAACGTTATTTTGACATTTGTCATAATTAGACCCTATACATAACAAAACGTGAAGATATATGACTGATTTATGACCTTGACCTCCAAGAAACTTTAAGACTTCTGCCATTATTTTTGTGTAAAATCTTGGTGCTATTGAAAGGCCATAATATGGCGTTGCATTGAATTTATAAGTTCATAACTTGAGTTAACGTCAGTATTTTTCGAAATAAACCTGGGAGGAGTCTACCAAAGAAGGATTTCAAAATTAAAACTGAAGACATTTGAGATTCAAAATAAATCATGTCCCCATTAGATTTTGGTGTTAAAATATTTCTAAAACAAACTGATCATCTGAGAGATGAAATACAAATATAGCACTTAACATAAAAGTTAACTGCCTAATATCTAACGACATATCTAACGATATATATATCCTGTCTTATAAGGTACATTACTTTGTGTAACGTTCCTGTCAAAAGGTACCATAATCCCCTTTTTTTTAAATAAGGGGTTATAAATGGACATAAGGGGTGACTTATGATGTATTTGTAACTGAGTCACTGGTCAAAGTAGAACCTAAGTCTACTGGCATGAAACTTATTACTGTAGGAATGTCTTCCTGACTTTCATAACAGACTAATGATACTTGGCCAGTCGGTCACCGTTGACCTCCCCCCCCCCCCCTTTTGCTGGTATCGGGGAGGGGCTTGCCAGTTTCCGTGATTCCGTTCCGATGCTTGGGAAGTGGACGCTTTTGGAGCTGAAGTTTTCTTTTGTTCGCTTTGTTTGGTTATGGCGTTTGATGCCTAACTTTTATGACAAAGTGTTGCCAAAAAAAGTATTGTCCCTCTCCGAATCTTTAATCAATTGTAGGAACATTTATCCAGCCCAGGGGTTATGAATTTGATTAAGACAGCGACAAGTGCGACGTCCGTTGCTTATAAATTTTATTGTCTCGGCCTTATCATTTGTGTCGGTCAATAAATTAAGACCGCTGTTCACAGCTGTGATTCCTATGCCTATGCTCTCTTTTTTTATTTGTATGTGGACACTTTCTTGTCCCGGTATCATCCCGTTTTTTTTTAACATCTTTTAACGTCCTTGTCTTTTCATGAGCGTTTAAAGTGGTGTCCAAATCATTGCAGGACAGTCATGAATCGTGTCACCGAATTCCAGTGAATCATCGGAGACTACCCAAAGCTACCAGGTTGGTAGGCTCCAACAAATAGATATTTACAAACTGAACTTGTAAAGTGACCATCGTGTCTCATGCTATAGTGTTTGTAATAAGCAAGGACAAACCAGTATAAAGAACTTTGTGTTATCAGCGCAGATAACTTTCCGGAAATACTTTGATACCCTCGTGTTACTACCGCGAGCAACCTCCAGGTGATGTCTTGTTTAAAATTGGTGGGCATCGCCCATAATTACCGTAGTGTTACCATCGCGGGCAACCTCCAGGTGTTATCTTGTTTAACATTGGTGGGCATTGCCCATAATTACCGTCGTGTTACCATCGCGGGCAACCTCCAGGTGTTATCTTGTTTAACATTGGTGGGCATTGCCCATAATTACCGTCGTGTTACCATCGCGGGCAACCTCCAGGTGTTATCTTGTTTAACATTGGTGGGCATTGCCCATAATTACCGTCGTGTTACCATCGCGGGCAACCTCCAGGTGTTATCTTGTTTAATATTTGTGGGCACTGCACATAATTGCCGTCGTGTTACCATCGCGGGCAACCTCCAGGTATTATGTTGTTTAACATCGGTGGGCGTTGCCCATGATAACCGTCCTGTTATCGTCGCGGGCAACCTCCAGGTATTAGCAAGTAACATAAAAGTTACTGTATTCGTAAATTATATACACTTATTATTAAAACACAATGACTTACTGAGATTTCCTGGTTCATTCACAGAATCTTAGTCGAACACAAAGTTAAGAGCTATTGCTGCACTTGTAATTTTGCGTATTTTATAAAAATAACATTTTTATTTTATATTTTTAAATTAACTAACTTTAGTATTTCAAATTTAATTTTTTAGTAAACACGTCCGTTCGTTGCGACGCACGAAAAAGGAATGAGTAAAATAACGATAACAGTCGATAATGAAAGTAAGGTAGTAAAAGGGTAGACAGCAAAAAAAAAAAAAAAAACTACCCTCTATCTCTGAAGCGTGCGTATTCGTTGCTGTAGAATAAGGAAACTACGTTGTTAATATTTATATCTGAAGAATGAAGTGACGACATATAATTTGATCACATGTCTCGGTGTCCAACACAAGAAGTTTGTTTTACAGTTCTGTCCCGCTTGCCACTATGTAGGCGTCTCTTTCTTACAATGCCGCGAAGCCCAGGCATACTTTTGAGAGACGTTGCTGTTTTGTGCTGGGCTAGTGTATTTAAAAATGGTAAGTAATTTTATTTTTTCATTACCTTGGTTTATAGTTTGTTAACTTAATTATTAATTATAATATTTGAAATGTTGTATACTAAGTATTTTTTACTAAGAACAGTTAATTACCTGTTGTAAATGTGAGCATACTGTTGCTAAGAATATAAACGTAAAAGCGTTAATATCAATATATAAGTTCTTTTTATTAAAATGTATAAAACTTGTAGGTACTCAGTTTCGCTAAAAAAAATAAGTATTTTAAAATTTTAAGTTTCTGTAGTAATCATTGCAAAATCGACACTAAAAAATCTCGTCGCCGCAGTATTTTATATTTTATAAAGAATGTTTAATCGCTTAAACTCATTTTTGATCTAATATACATAACATATTGCTGGCCAGGCTGCGCACAGGTATGTAGATCGGAGATCGAATCAAGCGCCATCAGTGTGAGTGTGAGAACAGCCGCGCTCTTGCATTTTTTCTTCCGCCTGTAATTATTTTATGATAACTCGTAAAGTTTTCATTAATCTCACATGTAAAAGATTAAAAGGTGATATGTAAAATTAGTGATAAAAGTACACTTGTTAAATAATACTTAATTTATCTGTGATTTTCCTAGTTTAAGTTATATAGCATACAATTATTGTAAAACAGTAATTTGAATAAAAAAATAATCATGCTCATGTATTTTCTTTATCCACAAAACGCAAGAACCTTTTTGTATGCGACTGTACTACCAAAAAAGACTATTATACCATTTATTTGAGATGGTTGCGCTCAAGTATGAAGCGGCCGCTTTTTCGTAGCCTCCGTTATTTAGTCGGTTTATAGGAGAATTGATGATATTTTCTTGTTTTTTTTAATAACTTCTATTCCATGCGAGATTTGAAGCCGAAACTTTCAGGCATGTTTTGTAACAAAATGATCACACATGTTCACTATAGTTTATCTATTTGTGTTCAGAGAGAGCTGCGTATTCGATTGCCAAAGTCACACCACTAAGAATTCGATGAAATTCCTTCATATCGCGTAATGTTTGTTTATCCGAATTTGAACACGTTAGAAGGTATGATATACACGTAATATGTAACTGCTTTTTATTTGTTAGTAAATGTACTAGTTAGTTTACGAGTAAACCGGAATTTTCTGATTTTTGAAAATAATAAATTACTTCGATATTTGTAGATAAATCGAAATACTTATATTCAAACAAATTTGAACATAGTTGGGCCTATAAACAGTATTTTTTTCAAATTTCTGCTACTAACCTTTTTCGAGATATGGAAAATTGCAAAACGTTACCCCAGTAAAATTTTGAATATGTCAAAAAGTATAAGATAAACACATCTTGCTATCGGTATACATTTACAACTCATTAAAAGCTTTCTTTTCATATACTTGATTCTAGGCTAAACGCCCTTTTAAAAAACATCTTGCTGGGGTAACGTTACTCCAGCAAAATCAGTTTTTCTCGAATAACTTCGAAAATACAACATAAACACATTTTGCTATATTTGAACAAAATGAGGCTTACTATGAACCAACTATCTGTAATACTCTTATTTCTCTACGGCGCAACATTTTGCTGGGGTTACGCATTCGGATATACCCCCGAAAATGTCTCTTATTAACCCTCCTCATTTTTCAGCCTAAGCCCTCGGGTCACTCATCCCATTCAACCCATCGGCATCGACACCACTACTCCACTCTCTCGGTCTCCTTTCGAAAACGAAGCATCGGGAGACCACCAAAGCTTGCTCACTCCTGTCTCACCATCACCTGACTCCCCTTCAAGCATAGACTTACTCGATGGCAACTTCGGACCCCGCTCACCAAGGATAGATACCGAGCGAGGGGCCCCAGATGGTCAAGAACGGTTTACACCACCGCAGTCGGCGTATTTAATGAATATGACCCACGATGGTATAAGAGTAGCACCCTGGATATCTAACCCCCCCTCTCAACCGTTCGAAGTCAGATTCACAGAAGATTCACTACAAAGGTTGCACGATTTGATCGGGGACAGAGCGGATGCATTTAAAACTAACATAGAAAGTTTATTATCGGAGGACCCGAGATCTCATTACGTAAGAAGTAGATACCCTGACCATGAGTACAGCTGTGTGTTAGAAGACTTGTCTATAAGCTGCGTGTTTGATGACGGCTCTTCTGTCTGCACTATTATGGCAATCAGAAGCGCAGAAGACATGCAACAGGCGTAAGCTTGCAGTATGAATTTTATGCATAATTTATTTAATTTTATTATTTAATGTGACCACCTAAATATACGTTGTTAGCACAAATGTTTCTATTTAATTGGTAAACCTTTTAAGAAAGAAAAATATTATTAAAAATGCAAATTATATTACTTAATTTTATTAAAATATACATAAGTAGAGGAGGTAACTTGAAACAATTTATATAAAAATACATTCATTTATTTAAAATACTCATAGTGTAGACGTAAGAGGAATTTGACTACGCAAAACGTGAGAACCCAAAACAAGGTTTGTAGTATTGCGACCGACTTGATCCGAACTCCAAAAAGAATTTGGTTGGCAGTTGACTATCTCCCAAGATATCTACCTTTCTCCTACCCCCCCCCCCCCCCCCCCCTTTCTTCCACTTTTCCAGTATGAATCCGAATAAAGTTTATAGTCCTAGCGTTTTGCACGATCAAACTCAAATTGCTCCAGTGCACGTTTTAATTACTGAATTTAAATAAAGTTTCTAGTTTCATACAAAATTAGATATGTAAATAATTTTGGGAGTATATTAATTAGACAATATTCACTTAATCTAATTTAATGTGGTAAAATATTTAAATCTTAAACATTTAAAAAATACTAAGTCGAACTTATATATAATACTGTATGTATTGAAAATCATATTTAATTTTAAACATTACGAATCTGCAAAATATCACATAATATAATACATCTTTGTCTTTTTAAGATAGCTCTTTGTAAAAACGGAAATGTTTTCCAGAACCAAAGCGTCCCACGCTTTCGGTAACAATCACCTTCATGTAGCGGAATTGCAGCCTATTCAACAGAATCTCTTTGGTGTTTGCGTCCCACGGGAATACAGTTTCATTAGACAACACCTTCCAGGTCGCTCCGTCGGTGGAAGTCGAGTATTTGAGACGCAAAAAGGTTCCATTACCAGCGTCTTCACGAGGTTCATATTCGACCTTCTTTATGGCATAAATCGACCCCAAATCGAAAGTAAGCTCAATGAAAACACCTTCTTCAGGCTTTGCTTGGCCAGCCTCGCCCCAGTTGGTGTGCCACAAGCTGTCTTCTTCATCGGTTAGGTTGCTAACCTCCTGCCCTGATTGGCTTGGCAAATTGCATGTAACCTTAACTTCTTTTATTGTCGCCCTATAGGGATCTGATTTGGTCGTCGTATGGATGTATTCACTCCAGTTGGAATGGCCATGGCGATTCACAGATCTGACTCTAAAGGTGTGTGTTGATTCAAAGTTCAGGTAGCCAAAAATGAATTTAGTTCCAACTATGTTGGTAAATACATCGCCATCTTTTTCGATTTCGTAATAAGCTGCGTCATCCACAGTCTCCCAACTTGGAGCCAATGATGTTGGCATAACATCTTCGTCTTTAACAGCAAACCCTGACGGTACCTTCAAGTTGTCTTTAAAAGTACTCTCACCGTGCAATATTTCACTGATATTGATAAAATCGCTAATTTTGATCTGAATGTGACTTTCAGTGACATCTAATTTTCCAATTTTAATCATCAAAAACTTCTGGTGCAGTTTCTCGCCACCGAATTCTTCCAAGTACGGATTAATGATATATTTATCATTGAAGAAGTAAACGTTGTCATTGGCTTCGAAATCGTCTTTGGTCTTGACTTCCGATAGCTCTAAGGACCCTCCATTGACGGCTGCCTTTACTTTAGAAACTGGTTTTGAAGCCATTATTCTCAATACCGTAGTTCTCTCTTTCACCATTCCCTCATAAGAACCTTTTGTCTTCTCGATATTAATGTGTAAAGTCCCTTGTTGGTTGGAACGTGGGCCTATTGCGATTATTTCAGTTTCTGCGAAATGACCTTGCAAATGAGCGGGAGATTCACCATCGTCTTCGAAAACCTTGAAACTAGAATGCTTGTTTGCATAAATGTTAAAGATCCTACTGTTCCTTTTGATTTGGCTCGGACTGTTGTTAGCATGCGTCATGGGTATTATAGCACCATCTTTGACGAATACAGGAATTTTCCACAGTGGGCATTTGATATAATTCAACGTTTTTCCGCCTTGATACTTTTTACCTGTGAATAGATCAATCCATATCTGTTTTGGTTCAGGCAAGTATATTCCATGACGAACAGGTTCACCTTTGTGGGTTTCCTCGTTGTATACGGGCGCTACCAAAATGTTTGGTCCCCACATGTACTGGTACTGAGAGTGCAACGTGTACGACAGTTTCTCGTGCGGGAACTCGAGGAACATGGCTCTTATCATTGGTAGGTCTTGCGTACATTCGTGTCCAATGGTGTAATTGTAGGGCATCATCATAGACTTCAGCTTCAAGTAAGCCCTGTTGATAGCTGTAGCCTCCTCGTCAAAACTGAAGGGAGTTTTCTGCTTCCAACCCCAGCCGTCCATGTTTAGTTGTAGAGGGGTAAAAGCTTTCCACTGGAAGTCTCTGACATTAATATCTTTTACTCCTCCTCTATAAATCCCATCCATATCTGAGCCAATAATAGGAATTCCAGAAAGGCCCGAACCAATATACGTCGGTATGTGGAAGCGAATGTATTCCCACTCTCCCCCAGATTGGTCGCCAGACCAAATGCCGGCATGTCTCTGAGTGCCGGCCCATCCATCAACCATGATGATCATCTTCCTATGGTCTTTTGTGGCCTTTTCGAATATTTCAGCTGCGTGCTCCACTGCACTCGTGGCAAATGAGTATCCAGAGCCGATCCACGCCACGTCACACTTCAGAGCTACCACGCCTGCGTCGCTTACCTCTTTTCTTAAATCTCTATCTCCTTTCTTGGGATGCTCAGGATCAACTGGCTCGAGATTAGATTCGGTCCATAATGCACAATGGACTCCATGTTTTCTCGCGTAATCGGCGAACTCTTTCAGATTGTCGATATCTCCGGCCAAAGTATTAGTTTGCCCATATCCTGAGCCGTAACCATCGTTAGGGACGAACCAGCCCAACGGCATATCATGCATCTGGTACCGATCTATCATGGCTCGTGCAGAAAATTGATAGTTGTTTTTCTCTCCATTCAGCGACTCTAGTGTGGCATTCGTTTTGTCATCAATTTGGTTTGGTTGGAACTTCTTGTAATATTTCCCATCTTCAAACAGAATGGCTAAAGAGGTGTTCTCACTAACTTCCACCCAATAATCTCGGTTAAATGTGTTCAAATGAGCTTCATAGAACGCGTATTCGGGCATGAATGTCGGGTTTCCAGTGAGTTCATAGTAATCTCTCAATATGTCACGTGGTTGCGAATTGATGAAGTAAAACGCGTCGAAATCAGTTCCCTTATGGATCGTGGTGACAGAATGTGGGGAGTCCGAACCAAAGTCGTAAACACCGGGCTGCCAGGTGTTCCTCAACACTCCGTAGCCATTGGTGGACCAATAAAAAGGACAGGGAGAAGTCACTCCGCCGTCCACCCAATTGTTGGTGTTGACGATCCTAACAACGTGACCTTTGTGGGTAAATCTTCCGTTCTGCATGCCCCCGCCGAAGAAGTGCTCGTGCTCGAGTTGGTGCAAAGTCTGTTTGGCCTTGTTATCGGCGTACGACAGCGCTCGTGACTCACGCAGCACATCTTTGTTGCTCCTCTCATCGTACACTTTCATTGTTGCATCTATCTTATCAAAAAATACAGCGATTTTATTCGTACGGATAACGAAACCCGTGTCAGTATCATCGATAACGGAATCGAAGAAATACTTTTTATCGTAATCAGCGACGGCTTTCGCGTTGATCTTGGCGGTGTCTTTAGGGTCCATAGGCTCGGGGTAGTCCAAGAACACCCCAGATGGAGACATGTAGAACCTGAAGACATGGCTGTTGAGGATATATAGCCTGGCTTGTTCGCCAGTTGTATATTCGATCTCGTAATATTTCTCGCCTTTGGTTATGGAGTTGATTTCTCCGACGGTTTCCTGGTGATGCTTAGTGTCCGCCATTGCTGCTTGATCTGACGAGAAGTTGGTCTGAAAAAGAAGAAAATATTATAAGTAAGTACTCACTTAGTCATACTGTGTAATGTACTTATAACCTGTTTATAGCACAGACAAAATAAAAATTTAGGTATACTATAAATACTTAGATGGTCATACACTTCGTGTTACCATTTATGCTATGGGTGGCAGTCAAAGAGCAACGCACTCAACGTTGTCGGCGCGTCAGATGGCACAACTTACTTTTTGTACCCTTGGGAATATAGTTTTAAGTAATTCTGTCTGATTGCCGGATAAAGCTTTTCTTTAATTCTTTCTTGTCCCTACATATTTATTTATTTATTCTTAAGGTATCTCTAATACAAAATTAAATGGTAAAGTTACAAATCAAATGGTGGGACAAGTGAGTTGGGCTTGCGTACATGCTCAATAATTGTAAGTCCCTATAAATTCGTGTCATTATACTTTACACAACGTTATCTATTTACCCACTTAGGTACATAGCTAGAGTACGAAACTTAGAGGTTGGGTAGAATTTGTCACATCGACCTTTAAACTACTTAGAAAATAGAGAGCAACGTTGAGCGTTACGAATATTCATAATCAGGTCTTTTTGTTTCCACTGCAGGAGCACGTCACTCTCTGTACTACTAAAGCCATACATGGCCAAAGCAGTCAAGAGGACTAGGCCTCCACACTTCACGTATTTTTAAGTACCTACAATGTTATAAAAATGGATATAGGTACGACGTAAAGCTTTATCGTAAGCTCTATTTTGTTAAATGAACATGTCAAGCTTTTTTACTTTTTTAATAAAACGTGTTATAAACGGGTGCGCATTTTCTTACATAACTTTTTAACTCATATCATCGCAAGTCCGAAATTTTTTCTCATACCATTCTAAATCATAATGCTCATTCTTCATAAAATTTTTAGAAACTAATGATTTTAAACTATAATCATCGGAATTCATAATTTCACTAATCATACACTTTGTTTTTAATAATATTTGTTTTCATATATTTGTTTATACTAATGATCTAAACTCCTAATCATTTGAATTCATAAATTTCTTAATCATAAGTGTATTCATCCATATTATTGAAAATCATAATGTTTATAATCAAACACAATGTTTTATACTAATAAATTCATTTTTTTTCATTTAGTTTTTAAAAATGCGACTGCACTGAAAATCTGATTGCTACCAGAAACGAGATGCTACCAGAAAAGTAGGTTAGGTTAGGTTAAAACTGTGACCACACCAGAAAAGACTTGCTACCAGAAAAGTAGGTTAGGTTAGGTTAGAACTGTGACCATACCAGAAAAGTAGGTTAGGTTAGAACTGATGTGACCATACCCAAAAAGACTTGCTACCAGAAAAGTAGGTTAGGTTAGAACTGTGACCATATCAGAAAAGACTTGCTACCAGAAAAGTAAGTTAGGTTAGGTTAGAACTGTGACCATACCAGAAAAGTAGGTTAGGTTAGGTTAGAACTGTGACCATATCAGAAAAGACTTGCTACCAGAAAAGTAAGTTAGGTTAGGTTAGAACTGTGACCATACCAGAAAAGACTTGCTACCAGAAAAGTAGGTTAGGTTAGGTTAGAACTGTGACCACAATAGCGCGCGAGCCGAGCGAGCGAAGCGAGCGTGCCGCGGTAGCGGCCGGCGAAGCGCCAGAAACTAATTTTTGATATAAAATAATGATGTATTTACCATTATGGTAAAGAACATTGCAAGTTAAAATATTTTTTTAGTATTGCCTGTAAACTATTCACTAAAACTATTCTGAACAACGACGTTATGAGTTGTAGTATATTATTAGTAACAACATTATTAATAAAAACAATATGACAATTGAATGTTATGAAGAAAAAAGTACTGAATTTTTTTTTATGAATTTAGACTTTTCTTGATAGTAATAGTATGAATAAAAAAATTATGATCACTAAATGTTATGAGCTCCGATGATAGTAATAAAAATGTATGAATAAAAAAAGTATGAAGAATAAAATTATGAAGAGTGATGATTATGAACACAAATCGGTAGTAAGATAAAGAATATGAATAGGAATTTTATGAGAGCCAATATGGACCCTTAACATAGTAGTGTTTGCTTCGTAACTCTTATTAAACGACCCTCTGTACTACCAGAGCCATACTTGGCTAGAGCAGCCAGAGGACATTGACCTTCACTCTCCACGCTGGCCAGACGGGTTGGAGAGGTCTCATTGATGTTTATGAGCTTTGTTTAGCTTATATTTCCTAAGTCGCCTTCTAAGATATCCACGGGAGGACTTGGAGTGGCCCTATCGGAAACTACCGGCAAATTACGAATGTTATGAAAGTATAATTTGGTTAAACATAAAAGTAGGACCACACTCGGACGACTGTCGACTGTCCTGAAGCACAGAATACATACTAGTACTTCCTGAAGTGCCATTTTTAAAACGCTGAGTCACCTATATAAACTATACCTCTCCTATATTAAATGGATTTTCCTACGGAAGAGAAAGTTCCTAGTTTTTTTCGTGGTTTTGCCAAACAAAAACCACTGCACTGAACCCGTGTCTAGTAATTATATTATATAGAGGGAAAGAATCTGATTTAGGCGCTGAACGGGGCCTTTGGTTCCCTATTGCCTAGCCTTTATTTACGCTAGTATATAGTACTTTGTGCCTTTATCTACCCTATCCCATATGGGATAAAACCGCGATTAGTGTGTATGCAATGCAAGCTAGGCATCGATTGCAATTTAAACAAAAGACTATATTTGATACCTTAAGTAGCTACCAATTTGACAAAAAACAGAAAAACACACCTATCTGCAACTGCAAGTCGCAACGCGTAGGTATTTGCCAGCTTAAAAACAAAACACCGTCAAAACACCTGTTCAGTTGGTTTGTTTGTTCCCGTTGAGTCACACCAAGATTAGTAGGTAACACTGCTATTCATTTCACGTGTTCACGTGTAGGTACCATTGAAACTGAAGCATGGCTACATAAAATTATTATTATTCTTATGTAAGTTATACTTAAACAAGGTAAGTATACAAAATATAAGTATACATTTATTAAGCATATATAATACACTTAAGTATAAGGTATGTACCAGGTACCTGTTTAGTTATTTTCAGCAATGGCATTTTAGACGTTAAGAAAAGCAGACGTGGCTCCATTAGGTAAGTATATTTAAAACTACTTATATTTTTTGAGGGTAAGTATCAATTGATAATAATGTTGTCAATAAGAATTTACTTTAAAAGCTTTTCTTTACGCCTTTTTAAGTACCTACATACTGACCACAACAGTGGCTCCATTATATAGTTTTAGATAGCAGTAAATAGGTACACGATTAAAATATACATGGTGATTTTTCATTGGTTTTGGAGCCGAAGGCCACTTTATAAGAATCGTTAGAAAGACCTAATTAGCTAGTCAAAATAAAAATTCAGAACCAAAAAAAGGACTGGGTTTAAACTCGAAAGTAAAATCGTGAGATCAATTAGTAGTTTCACCGCCAGGCGTTGTCGCCGGCCAGCCCATAGATAATGGCCAGCCGCCCGGAGTTCATGGGGTCAAGCGAGTTCACGCGACAGTTTCGGACGAGTACTACGTGGTCTCGATCGAAAATCATTTTCGTAACTTTTTTATCAAATACGCAAATTTGGATTACGTATATGGATAGAGTAATTTATTTACTATACGACATTTTCTTTTCCAAAAACAATAAAAAGTCAGCGTGTATATCATAATAATGTTCAGTATTGTACCCAATTTTTAATATTTAACTACTAGAATTACTGATAATTTTTGCTATGAAAAAATCCACTGATCAACAAATCTGCTGTGTGAGCTCAAGTAGTCGATTAGATACTCGCAAACATTCAAAATCAAATATTACAATAGGTACGCAGAATGTCTATTTTACCTTGAACCATTATGTAAAGTACCTACTTTTGTTGTTTGTGATTTTTAATAAGATTAAATTGTAGATGTCCAGCTAGAATGTCCAGTTTAAATATTAAAATTTTTGGAATCCGTAGGTAACTAACAAAGAAAAATATTCGTATTCCTAAAACTTAAAATACATTTTAAATATTTTAGAAAATTCAACTCTGCACTCTGTCTGATTGACATTTAATTAAAAGTTTAATTTTTTTTTAGCTAAATAGTTTTTTACCGGAACCGGAAACACCCCTCTTTGTTACTATGTTTAGTAGCAAAATAAAGTAGGTACGTAGGTAGCAAAAGGATACATTATTCTCTTTTCATCTTCATTATAATTTAAATCTGCCGGTATTTTATCTAAACTACCTAATCAATCTATGTACCTATCTATTGATGTTCTATTGATATATTCTATCTAGAAAAGAAACAGTACAGCAACTAAACTACCTACTTTAAATGTAAATAGTATTGAATATAAACATTACCAAAACAAGAACCACCTTCTCGCAAGCAGCAGTAAACAAAACTTTGCAAAACTGTCCACGTAGTGATTATAATTCTCTTTGCTGTTCATTTTTTAATTTACGATCTATGATTGGGCGTTTTTCCATTATCTGGCACGGCAGCGGCGACGGCGACGGCGAAGGCGAAGGTGATGGCGGTGACGGCGTCAGTGGACGCAAAATTGTGTATGATGCACCGAAATGAATTTGTATAGCACGCTTTTCCACTAGCTGGCCTGGCAGCGGCTCCGGCACAGCTATGCCTCCGACGTGAGGACATGAAGAATACAACCCTTACAAAAACTTCATGCTTTGATGTCAAGCCGCTTGACCGTATCGCAGGCACTTAACTGTCCTTCACTTCACTTCACCCACTTTTTTATCAATATAGATCACGTCCCTTGCTTAACCTGTGGAAGTGTGCTGAGTTGCAAGTGCATTTTTAATCAGTCATATAATACCTATGTCGTATGCGAAGGTTTTGCAACGAGTGGTCTTGACCACTCGTAATTTTGACATTTGTAGCGCACAAATGTCAACGAAACCAATAATGGGAAATCCGTTCCATTTCACGCTGCTTTATTCATGTTCAATTTTTTTGAAAAGTATTGACAAATTCTATAATTTGTAAATGCTTTTCAGAAAAAAAACAATATTTCATTAAGTAAAAAGTATTGTTTTTCGCTGACACGACGGTTTCAAAAATACGATCAAATTGTATTTGAGCGGTGAGTTGGAAAACTACACGTTTTGTGTTTCGGTGAGTCCCTCAATGAAAAATAGCACTCTTGTAATTATAGCCATATTATAACTGACAGTCTGCGTGCCACGGCGCCGCCGCCGGTGCCGCTGCCGTGCCGGACAGTGGACAAACGCCCATAACGCTGCATCAAAATACATTCCGCCTTTTCTTTTGTAATGAGTATATTTGTAGAATATAAGGAATATACAAAATATTTTTTAGAATATAAGAAATAGATATATAAAATAAAATATAAAAAAAACATACCTTAAATTCCGAGACACTTAAAAATTAAGAAAAACGAAGAACGTTGCAAATGTTGCAATTGAAGTGAACCTCTGTCCGAGTCCGAATTCAAATGCTACTTGAGTACTGCTGGCACGTTGAGTGTGTATTTATATTATGCGAAAAGTAGCACACACCCTTTTCAAAATCTGATAAGGAGATGAATATAATGTATGAATGAACAAAGGCCTTATAAGCTTTTTTCTGTAGTATCATTTGCCTATCAAATTGTCCGAAAAAAATGGTTTTGTTTGACAGTTGATTGACATTTTGACGAATTTGACGTTTTGTTTGTGCGACAACAAAATTTTGTCCACTCATTTTCAGGAAAATTAGCTGATTGTTTGTTAATTTTCAGCTACTTATTTAAAAATCATCAAGAAAGGTACGTGAAATATTCATAATTTATATACCTTGGTATTGTTTTATTTATTTTGTACATTTTTGCCATTTATAGCTTCGTCATGGTGGAGCTAACCTTAACACCGGTGTACAATTGTTAATTTTTCAGATGTTTCTTACGCGTTCTGAATATGATCGTGGTGTCAACACCTTCAGTCCAGAAGGGAGGCTGTTCCAGGTGGAATATGCCATCGAAGCGATTAAACTGGGTTCGACAGCTATAGGCATTTGTACTTCGGAGGGAGTTGTTTTGGCAGTCGAAAAGAGGATAACTTCCCCGTTGATGGAGCCTACCACCATTGAGAAGATCGTAGAAGTAGACCGGCATATCGCTTGTGCTGTGTCGGGCCTGATGGCAGATTCTAGGTAAGATATACAAGCTACAATTCATATATCAAACATGTTAATGTCTTTTTTTGCTAAAATATAGTACATTAGCCCACAATTTTGGCTGAGGGAGGGGGGAGTGTCTGTACATTGAATATATTTCCAAAAACTATTTAAGGCGATGGAGACAGTAGTAGAGTAAGAATTAAAAAATATGTTGTTTTGCCTGTTTGTACTTTATAATCTCTGGATAAACTGGACCAATTTGTATGGTTTTTTTGTTATACAACTTTGAAGGGACATACCCGTTATAAATCAAACCTCAAACCACAGCTAAACTAGATCACTATAATACAATGATATTAAAATAACAGTCAAAAAACAACCATAAAATTCAACATTCCTTTACAAATTGCATGGGGGTGCCATACTTTCGTATGGAAATGCCGATTTTTAACTTATTTATTTATTTAACCATTATTGTACAAAATACAATTTGTATAGCACAATAGTTGTTCACAGAACACTGGTTGAGCGCGCTCGTGTGGAATGCCAGAACCACTGGTTTGTGTACAATGAGCGCATGAGTGTGGAGTCGTGCGCGCAGGCCGTGTCTAACTTGGCCATTCAGTTCGGAGACAGTGACGATGACAGTGGCACCGCCATGTCCAGGCCTTTCGGTGTGGCTGTCATGTTTGCAGGTATGTATGTTGAGGTAAAACAAAGGAAGATGAATTATCCATATCCAAAAGAAAAAGAAGTTGAATATCTATTTCCTTATCCTACAAATATTATAAATGCAAAAGTGAGTTTGTATGTGTTTTTTTGTTTGTTACCACTTCATGCTTCAAACACTGAACCTACTTAGATAAAATTTGATATGGATATAGTTTGATACCCAAGGAAGGACATAGGATAGTTTTTATCCTGAAATTCCCATGGTGAGTGAGGGCACAGCTAGTTGCATTTATAAACCAATCTCATGAATCTTCTTTGCTGAGTTGGGAGAAAAGATAAACCTAGAATGTACCACCTGCTGACTAAGCTTTCCATGCAGATCAAACAAATAGGTGAATATCAAGGTATCAAGATATTAGGTGATGCAACCAGAAACCCATCGCTATTCAAAATCTATTCTGTTCTAGTTCTTACACTGTTAATGCTTTATTTTCTAGGTATTGACGAGAAGGGCCCTCAACTGTTCCACATGGATCCTAGCGGTACATTTGTGCAGTATGATGCCAAAGCCATCGGCTCTGGCAGTGAAGGAGCGCAGCAGAGTTTGAAGGTGTGTTTTTATTTAATTTTGATCTATATTTCAGTTGTATGATGTCCACTGATGGATACAGGATTTACATAAGCAATTCCAAAATAACTGATCAAAAGTGTTTTGCAACTAGAATTTTCTATCCACCTTCTTGGTTAGATAGTCTCATTACTTTTTTTAGATGAACTAGCAACTAAGAATAAATAATAGATTTGTATGGTGAACATTGAATTATATGTAAAGCTATTTTGATATGTCTTTGTTCACTATACAAATTTACTTTTTTATTAAGAATGACAGTAATATTTATTTACCAGGTATAATAATATTAAAAAAACACTCCTGTCATTAGCTGCCTCTCCAACCCGTCTGGCCAGGAAGAGAGTGTATACCAAGTCCTCTGTCTGCACTGGCCAAGTATAGCTCTGGTACTACAGAGAGGGTCGTGCTCCTGCAGTTGAGACAAAAATACCTGATGATGATGACTAGCTGTATGTGTCACGACACATGCTAACCCTGTTCCTATCCTTTACAGGAAGTCTACCACAAGTCCATGACATTAAAAGAAGCCATCAAGTCTGCTCTAACGATCCTCAAGCAGGTGATGGAAGAGAAACTGTCTGAGAACAATGTGGAGGTGGTCACCATGACTCCAGGGTCCATGTTCCACATGTTCACGAGGGAACAGCTTGCCGAGGTTATCAAAGATATCCCTTGAACTTACGTAGTTTAGACGTTGATATGGTCTGTTCCTCTTTCTTTCAATTTTCTAAAACTAAATTTGCAAGCTTCCTTCTAAAACCATACATTTCGGCTGCTGAAAAACACTATTTTGTGGATATGAAATAAATGATTTTTCAGTAGTTAAAGTGTATGTTAAAAATGGATGCTAAATAGCTGCGGCCTTAAGAAAAAAGTTCCCAAAAGACTTGTTGGCATTTGGTGTGATATTTACAGCTTTCAAAATTGCATTTATTTTTTTAACAATCTAAAAAGGCAAAAAAAAAAAACATTTTTCTTAATTTTTCTTTTAATTAAAGAAAGAGACAGACCAAGCCAATATATTGTCAAGATAAGTATGAGAGTATTGTATTTTGTAGTAGTATTTGGAGTAAATTGTTTTTAACTGTCATAAAAAAATCGTGAATCATGTTATATATGTTTATTTATTTATGTATGTAAGTTCGATTCAACTGAGTAGCATTATTGTATTTTGTATACGTTTTATATTACATATTTAGTTTGTCATATTTATCCAGTTTTATATAAAGTGTATGTATAATGTAAATGCAATTTAGTGCAAATATTACAAGTGGTGCGAGTTCGAATCTTCGGTAAGTATGTATTTACTGTTTAATAAAAAAATCTTGAAAGTAGTCTTGTGTATTATTTTAGTACCCTTTTAGTTTTAATTTAATTAGACACTTTAGTTAGATAGTATTTTACTTCAGTATTACCATTGTTATGTACTCAACTTTCAATTTAACTTTTCTATGTAAAAAACCAAGCCAAATAATGCTGATCTGGTCAGTATTGGAAATATAAATCATGTTTAACATTATTGTATTATGATAACTATTAATTAGACGATATAACCTGCACGTTTACTACTGTCGTATACATTTAGTTCAGGGGCTACCTACACAGAGACCAGTGTGGTAATTTGATTTCATCTCCAGAAATTAAAATCTTATTAATTATTCCTGCACAACCCAAATAGCATATATTTAATATATTTTTCCGGTTTACGCAGGAACCATAAATACCTACCTCCTTATTTATAAAAATAGAAATGAAATTGAAAATTTATTTTGTCTCCTTAAAATATCAAATATTGAAAAGAGGAAAAGGGACAAAACATGTTTTAATATAATAGCTTTAACAACCGAGTGTTATTTTTTATGAAGATGAGGGCTAAGCATTACGATGATCAGCTCATTGATCCGAACGTTTTGTTCGGAATATTGCAGAGAAAGGGGTTCTACGTTAATTAACATACTTAGTATAATTGACCAACAGATGATAGCCGCCATACCCGAGCTGCAGTGGAGCGAGAACAGTTCTAGGAACACCATTCAGGACCTGTCTAAGTTGAGGCTGGGACGGCAGACTGTGTGATGTTTGGTTAGATATTACGGCCGGTGTGCTGTGCTTTAGGCCTATTTTCGGAATATTAAACTTATATGCTCGAGGATACCTATTTCATTTAAATTTTATTGTTTCACATACATACCTATCGCATTGAAAAATAATATTTATTCTTGTGTCGTAAGGTTCATTTTACGAAGGAAGGCTTATGCGGAAAAAGGGCTGAGATGGTTTATTTTAAATTTGAATCCCAACTATTCGGGTTTTAAGATGCTAAGGCGTATGCCGTGTGGTATTCGGCTGGCGGATTCCGGCAGAGTAGAATAGGACCACTCCAAGTACTCCCGTGGATATTGTAGAAGGCGACTTAGGCATTAAAATAAACAAAGCTTATAAACGTCAATGAAATCTCTCCAACCCGTCTGGCCAGCGTGGAGAGTGTAGGTCAAAGTCCTCTGGCTGCTCTGGCCAAGTATGGCTCTGGTAGTACAGAGAGGGTCGTGTAATAAGAGTTCAAAGCAAACACTTGTATGTTTATAACACGTTTTATTAAAAAAGTAAAAAAGTTTGACATGTTCATTTAACAAAATATAAAGCTTTACGTCGTACCTATATCCATTTTTATAACATTGTACTTAAAAATAATGTGACTTTGGTAGTATCCAAAAACAGTAAATTCGTAAAGGCATGTAAGATCCTATAATTGTAGTAGCTACTGTTACATGAGCCATCATATTGCTTCAATTTTGTTAACACAATCTTTTAGTCTTCACATTATTGAGTTGTATTACTCAGATCACAAATATTTAACCAGATGAGGCTCCAATTCCATTGGTTCAACATTAGGCCCAAACCTTTCAACGGGCACCCCATTCTTGTCAACGATAAACTTCGAGAAGTTCCATTTGATGAAGTCTCCAAACGTTCCGCTCTGCGTTCTCTTGAGGAACTTCCACAGAGGGTGAGTATTATCTCCATTCACGTCAACTTTTTCAAACACATCGAATTTGACACCTCGGTCTTTGACAAAGTTGAGTATTTGTTTATGAGTTCCGGGTTCTTGGCCATTGAATTGGTTGCAAGGGAACGCTAGTATTCTCAACCCTCTGTGAGCATAACGTTCATACAAGTCGTTCAGCTGTTCGTAGTTTTTGTCAGTGAGCCCGCATTGGGAAGCGACATTGACTATGACTAGAACATTCCCTTTGTATTTGTCCAGCTTTACTTCTCTTCCTTGTATATTCCTGACGGTGAAATCATAGACGGTCGTGGCTACCTCTGGGTTACCTTGCGACTCTGGTTCTTGTTTACTGAAATAAATAAATAAAGAAAAGTACTTAGTTTTACGTAAAAAAAAACTATGTCTATGGTTTTACTTGTTCCCTTACTCTATGAACATCAATCATGCTATGACGCACTTCTATGTTTCTTACAATAAAGCGTGGTTGCGTTTAAGATACAATGGGGATTTGGGGACGCAAGGATGTCATTAATAATCAGAACTAACCTACTTATGATTACTTTGAACAAAAAACCTAATAGTATCTCAAAAACCTGCACAGTATTATCTTTTTGTTTTTCTCCTAACAACACGTAAAGAAATATATCTTTGTAATATTATCAAGTAAATTGGAAAGTAATGTAACACTTATCTAACAGATAGTGCGACAAAGGACTTGAACATAAGTATTACGAAATATTTATGTCAAATAAATATTGAAGGGACAAAAGGAAATACAGGAAATACAGTACACAAAGGGAAAGATAAATATTACGCATATATTGTAACATGACGTTATCTTAAGTAAACTTCGACACACTTTAAAAATATTGGCGTTATTTCTATTATTGCCTTTGTTATTACTACATAGATAAATATGATCGACAGTAATCATAAAAAAGATTGACTAGTATAATACTTTTTGTAAGATAACACTGGGAAATAATTATGTGATAATTATGTATTAGACTTGTGTGTTGTATACTAGAAAAATATTATATTTGTCAAATTGGCTCTTGTTTTTGAGATAAAGACTATAAGATATTTCACAGGAAAAATCTATAGAAAAATACCAACATTAATGGAACAAATATTTTAATAAAGATTTTTAATAAAAAATATATAAAAAACCGAAAATATATATTGTTCTGTTCATTAAATATTAAAAAAAATATTACAAAAAACTTTTTCTGTACGATTTTCTATGATTTTGCTCAGGACAATCCCTAATTAAAGTCCAACAGTAGTCTGCCATCATGTGGCGGTCCCACCGACCTTGGTATCTTTCTTCCATTGTCCTGATGTCCTGGTGGAACCGTTCTCCTTGTTCCTCGCTATAATCGCCCAGATTATCCGGAAATCTGTCTAAATGACTATGTAAAAAATGCACTTTAATGCTCATATAATTAGCTCCCAATGTTTGAAAATTTTGAAGCATTTTTGCAACCATTTCTGAATAGTCTGGTGCTCTATGATTCCCCGAAAAATTTTTGACTACCAAAACAAAGCTTAGCCATGCTTCAGATTCAATTGGTGTCATATGTTGTACGCATTCAGTATCTTTTATAAGAGTACAAATCTGCGGTCCATCGAAGATGCCTGCATTTATTTTTTCCATGCTTAGGGCTGTAAATTTTTGGCACACATATTTAAAACAGTCACCAGTCTTATCAAGGGCTTTGATGAAGTGTTTCATTAACCCAAGCTTGATGTGTAGAGGTGGAAGAAGGATATTTTCTAGGCGTATTAGTGGTTCTCGAATCACGTTTGCTTTTCCTACCTCCATACTTTTTCTCAAAGGCCAGTCCTTTCTAATCCAATGATCATTTTTTGCGCGACTATCCCATAGACATATGAAACAAGGATATTTAGTATAACCACCTTGTTGGCCTAACAAAAAATTCACCATCTTTAAATCGACGCATACTGACCACTGATGTGCTGCGTACGAAATCTTCTCTAAAACAATTTTTATATTTTCTTATTCCTCTTTTAGTTCAGTACTATGACCGATTGGAACTGAAGCATATTTATTTCCATAGTGTAGCAATACACATTTCGGACTTCTTTTTGAGCTATCTATAAATAGCCTCCAATCTTCAGGCTTATATTCGGCAAGGCCCATACAATTTAAGAGTTTATGAACATTGTTACAAAATACAAGTTTATCTTCTTTGGTAAAGTAAGGAAAAAGGCATTGCTCTCTGGTCCTAAAGGATGTAATGGTTACACCAGGTTGAAGACAGTGCTTTTCTTTAAGAGTCCGGCGACCCTAGACTTCTCCATACAAACGTAGTACACGTTTAATTTTGAAACCACATGTCAGATTCCGGTAAAAATTGGTAATTCTAAAGAAATTGCAATTATCTAGGGTTATATTGGGTTTCCTATAGTAAAATTATGAACTGGAAAGAAAATATAACGATTTAGAGGTTTCCCATACTAATGGTCAAAAATGATATAAAACACTATATTCTATTTCAAGTTCATATTTTTACCGTCGGAAACTAAATATAAACCTAGATAATTGCAATATCTTTGAAATTACAAAATTTTGCCCAAATCGGACATGTCGTTTTGAAATAAAACGTAGACTACGTTTGTATGGAAAGTTGTATTTTGGTCTAGGGTCGGGGGACCCTTAAGTCTTGACGCAAGAATTTCGGCCGATTGTTTTGATAAATTTAAATCCCTGACCAAGTCATTGAGCTCCTCTTGAGAAAATCCCAGTTTAGTAGAACTACTTTCTTCGAACTCATTTTCACTGCTGCTCTTCTGATTGTCTGATCCCTCTAACATTTCAATATCATCACAGTTTGAAGTAGATGGGCCTGAGAACACTGGAATCAGCAAATCATCACTGTGCAGTTCTGGGGGCTTAGCAGATTCTACATTAGGATAAACCCAAGTGCGTTTTTTATACCGGTTGATACCTTTTACATTCACTGCACAAAAATAACAATCATTGACGTGATTAGTAGGCTCAGTCCATATCATCGGCACTCCAAATTTAAGCCCTTTACGTCCTTGACTCCAGTATCTCAAAGATTCTACACAAGACTTACATACAATATTAGGCACCCAATATTTATTCTTTTGGGCAAGTTTTATCCCTAAGTATGCTTAGTAGGTTTTTATCACAAACTCAGTGATCTTTTTTCTTTGTTTTTGTGTACAACATTTTCCACATATATAACAAAAACTGTTGGGGTTATTTACACAAGGTTTTCGTAAAGATCTCATATTCTTCCAGACAAAAAACACTTATGAACTTGAAATAAGACAGGAACTGATAATTTCAGGGTCTAATAATTAATTAGTAGAATCGTAATTAAATACGTAAGAAGAAACATAAAACTTAGTAGTGGATAAACAAATATATTTAATTTTAGGAGGGTAGTTGTAATTTTTTCGTTTATTTCTTGTCTTTCGTTTTATCTCAAGGACCAGAATCAATCTAAATATCTCTTAAACTATTTTTGAGAGTTGGAAATAAAAGGCTCCATCTAAAAAAAGTAAATACATAACGAGTATGTCTAATACAAGTGTTAACAAAAACCATTAACAAATTAAGTGCCGTAGATTTTTTAATTTTTTTTGTTTTGCAGTGTAATAAAAAGAACAATTTTATAAAGTACAAAAATTGTACTTTAATTAATATAGGATAAACAAAAACAATTTAATAACATTTGGAAATAACTTATGTTTATTCGAGCTCTGGTTGTACAGAGAGGGTTGTGCCCTTGCAGTAGAGACAAAAAGACCTAATAACGATGATGAATCTAGCCACTTAGAGGATATTGTAAAAATCAAAATATAGATATGTACTTGTAGCGCCATCTAGCGACACATGTTTACACTACACTGGTGTACTGTCATTAGTTTGATCCGTTTTAAATACTCGTTCCTTGATCTCAGCAAGAGGGTGTACCTTTTCTTCTTCACTTCGCACAAAAGACAGTGTCACAAGAAAGAAGAAAGATGAGTTCTAGAGATGATATACATTCATAAATGGAAAAGTAATAGCTACAAATAATTAAAAATATATACGGAAAAATCACACAGATTGAGTTAGCCCCAAAGTAAGTTCGAGACTTGTGTTATGAGATACTAACTCAAAACATATATAGATAAATATCCCCAAGACCCAGGACAATTTGAAAAAGGCCACCTTGTCCTGACTGGGGATCGAACCCGGAACCTCTGGATGGCCGACTATCATGGTGACCACAATGCCACGGAGATCGTCATACAAAGAGGATGCAACCGGGAACAATAGGAACAATATTGTGCTCTTAACGCTATGGAAGTCGATGAAAGTGTCGACAGCCTCGAAGATATCATCGGCCAAGATGGCGGGGGTTCTCCAAAGAAGAAAGATAACATGCATTCATATATGGAAAAGTAATAGCTACAAAGAGGATGCAACCTTGAACAATAGGAGCATTTATAAAATACTTTTTACTCATTTCTTAACGCTATGGAAGTCAATGAAAGTGTCGACAGCCTCGAAGATATCATCGGCCAAGATGCCGGGGTTCTCCAAAGAAGAAAGATGACATGCATTCATATATGGAAAAGTAATAGCTACAAAGAGGATGCAACCTTGAACAATAGGAACATTTATAAAATACTTTTTACTCACTTCTTAACGCTATGGAAGTCGATGAAAGTGTCGACAGCCTCGAAGATGTCATCGGCCAAGATGCCGGGGTTCTCCAGAGCCGCGAAGTGGCCGCCGTCCTCGACCACGGTGCTGTGCAGGTAGTTGCGGAACTTCAGACGGAGGAACGCGTCCGGTTGGTACGCCACTTCAGTCTTGAATTTGATGCCCCAGGTTGGCACTTCTGTTGGTATCCTAGGGATGAGGTTGGTGTAAAGTTATTAACTTATTACTTAGTAGCTGCGCCCCGCGGTGTTACCTGCGCCTAAGTCTCTGTGTTAATCCAGGGTGTCAGCTTCCTGCGTACCAAATTTTATCAAAGGTCCAGCCGTTTGTGCGTGAAGAAGTAACTAAACATACACACATCCACACTCACACTTTCGTCTTTATAATACTAGTAGTTCGCCGCGAACGTAGACCTCGCCATTATTTTATTCTGGTAATTTGTTAGCCCAACCCTTTTAAAGCAATTTTGATGTTCATTATAATATTTATTAGCATAATAATAGTTATTACAATGATATTAAATAATAATCCCCATGTATAAATACATGGGGATAAATCACACATAATGAGCTAGTCCCACAGTAAGTTGTGAACTTAATTGGGTATTTTCCTAAGCCAAAAATAAATCTTTGAACATATCCATTTTAATGTGATTTTAAATTTATTATTACAGAAAAACTGATAATTAGAGCGCTATTTGACTCCAAAAATCTATGACGTCATCTATGACGCCTGTATTTCATACAAAATCCCATAGAAACTGTTTGTTTTGACGTTTAGAAAAAAGTATCTGATTTGACTTATTGGAAAATAGCGTATTGTGTCGTAATTTACTGACTCAACGATACTATATTTAATAATAGATACATATACAGATAAACTCCCAAGACCCAGGACAATCAGAAGAATACAATTTTCCAACTTGACCTGGCCGGGAATCGAATTCGGGACCCGATTTTACTTATATATAAGTATATTTTATTACTAACACTAAGTAATAAAAATAACTGTTTATACTTTTTCCTTTAGAGCGCCATTGACCACTTTAGTTGCAAAGCGGTCGTGTCGGAATTAGGAAGTCTCCAAAGCCAAAAATAAATTATTGGGTACTGTTAATAAAAAAAGACATCACAAAATAATTTCACTGATCGTATGCATTTTTTAAACGTGATTTTTGATTATTATTGCGGAAAACTGATATTAAGAGCGCTGTTTGACTCCAAGAAACTATGACGTCATTAGTCTTTATTATCCATAGAAAACTTACTTTTTTACTAGACTTGGCGTCGGGGGTAAAGTAACGTAAATAAGCGCTTTTGTGCAAAAGGCTAAGAAATCCTCGTTTTTTACTACGATATCAAGAAGTATTTGACCAGGAGTTTTCCGTCCACGCCTGTTTGTAGTTAGCAATTTATTTATATTTAATAATATATAGGGACAAATTACACTCATTGAGGTAGTCCCAAAGTAAGTTCTATACTTGTGTTATGGGATACTAACTCAACGATACTATGTTTTATAACATATAAATAAATAGATTAAAATTCGAGACCTAGGACAATTTGAAAAAGGCCATTTTCCAACTTGCCCTGACCGGGGATCGAGCACGGAACCTCTGGGTGGCGGACTAGCATGGTGACCACTACGCCACGGAGGTCGTCAAAAGCTAAAGATATGTTGAGAAAAGTTACTTACATATCCAAATTCATAGCCATACTCCTCTTGCTAAAAGTCTCCGCATACAGTCTCATACTGGTCGTAATACTGTTGGTCACCCAGTATATCATGACATTGTCTAGGAGGTCGTTTAAGGAGTATTTGACCAATAGTTTGCCGTCCCACGCCTGTTTGTAGTCGAAGTTTGTCCAGGTGGAAAACTTCTCCAGGATATAGGCGGCTAGGCCTGCTGGGGAATCTGTTAGTGCTAGGCCTGTAAGAAAAAGTAGAAACGTTAGAGTTATATGTCTACTGGAGACCTATTTTTCAACGCGGGAGTCAGTGAAACACAAAACGTGTGGATTTCCAATTCACGAAATTACATTCATAATACCGCATAATAAGTAAACATTCCTCTCAATTACTGGCCGGTAGACTGGAAGAGATTCCTATTCGGGGTAAGTCCGTCGTTGTACATTATGGTTACTTTTCTGATTTGTATCTCTTCTTTCGTATGTACAATAAATCTTTATAAACAAACAAACAATAAACATACATACTATCACGTCTTTATCCCAAATGGGGTAGACAGATCACGGTCTTGCGGCTCTAAGCAGACAGTCCAGGGCCGCATAACTGGTAGGTCACTTTTAGCCTGGTGGTGGGCGAGAAGGTGGAAAAAGGAATCAAAATGTATGATTAGCATTTTCACCTAGTCCCTCTGTCGTCTTTTATGATCTGCGCGGGAAGAGAAGCAGTTGGTACATTCTAAGGTTTTTCTTTTCTTCCAGGCCAGCATGGAAGGTAACATTTAGAATATATTACGATTGAAAATATACAAATGGTGATGACACCTGTTTTTGAAACCGTCGGTCAGTAAAATTTATATTCTTTCAAGCAGAAAAATTTGAAAATCGTTCCGTGTTTTTTTTTTAAATTTAAATGTGGAAAGGATTCTCTATGACAAACCAGAGACCTTTTAAAGTAACCAAGATTGATCATTCATTGATCAGCTCATTTTAGACATCCCCCCGTACCTCACAGATCTGTTATGCTGACTTACCGACTGTGTCAGGTTTGGTGGCCTGTAAGTGCAGGTAGCCGGACTCCTCCACCAGCATGGAGAGCTGCTTGCTCAGCGGGTACATCCGGTACTGCAGTTCTGGCTCCACCACCATGCTCGGCCACAGCGAGCCTGCAACAATGCGGAAACATTTGTTAATAAACTGTTTATGACGAGTTTATAAACAAGTTATTACATGATGACAGAAGGGCCGTCCAAATATCTGGCAAAAAACGATATTAATCGCGGTTATTCCCGTAAAACTAATAACAGTAATTGTGACCGCGAAACTCTAAATTCATACATTTATAAACAAGTTTACCATAAACAGTGTTTTTGAAACTTGGCAGTCCACACTTGTCAGTTGTTGCTAGGATATTTATAAACTCCGCAACACACAACCACACATGTTGACTTTTGTTTATATACTAGACTAGCTGTAACCCGCGACTTCGTCCGCGTAGAAGTCGAAAATGGTTCTAAAAGGATTTTTATTGTTGGCCCTGTGGTTTGGGCTGTGTGTTGATATGTCAGTCAGTCACCATCAGTCAGTTTCATTTTTTCCTTTTCCCGTGCCTGTGCCCGTTCCCGTTCCAGTTCCCGGTCCCATTCCCGTTTCTTTTCCCGTTCCCGTCACCTTTCCCGTTCCTAATTGGTTCCCATTCCCTTATAACCGTTCCCGTTCCTAATACCGTTCCCGTTCCCGATTGGTTCCCATTCCCCTATACCCGTTCCCGTTCCCGTTCACATCATTTGCTAGAGCATGAGAGAGCGCGACGGGACGCTTCAGCATGGCCTAGGTAGTAGGTCAACCCATTTCATCCCTCAAGGGCTTCTATTTTGAGAAATCCTGAAACACGTATTTACCCATTTATCGCCAGAAGAGCTCCTGTGAAGTTTTGAATTTAAATAGTCTCAATAATCTTGGTTCTCCATACAAACATTGGACCCCCATTTCATAAGGAACCCCACCTCTAGACTTCATAAGGAACCTATGTGCCAAATTTGGAGTCTCTAGACCCAGCGGTTTTTACTGTGAGTTCATATTTCAGTCAGTCAACAATAAGTCAGTTTCTATTTTTCCCATTCCCATTCCCGTTCCCATTCTTATTCCCATTCACGTTTCCGTAATTTGCTAGAGACAGAACGCAGAACAGAAGAGACGGAACGCTTCAGCATAGCCTAGGTCACCCTATTTCATCCCTCTAGGGGTTGAATTTTGAAAAATCCTGTATCAGGTATTTACTCGTTTACCAACAGGAGTACTTCTGCGAAGTTTCGAATAAAATGGTCAAACTAATTTTGTTTCTCCATACAAACTTTGGACCCCCGTTTCACCCCTTCAGGGGGTGAGTTTTGAAGAATCCTTTCTTAGTGCACCCCTAGACCATATAAGGAACCTATGTGCCTTTGGAGTCTCTAGGCCCAGCGGTTTGGGCGGTGCGTTGATATGTCAGTCAGTCAGTCAGTTAGTCATTCATTCAGTTTCTTCTTTTATATATATATAGATGTTTCTACTTACTCTCCACTTAAAGTGAGGAGCACGGCAACATGTTTCATAAACATTGTTTCGTCACCTTTTGTGTATAAACTGTTTACAGAGATGAAAACACTATTTCAAAACTGTATATAAATAATGTTATGAACAAATGTTGTCTAATAAATACCGGCTAAATGCTAACATTCTATCCAACCATATCCATTGCAGCCTTTATGTTATTCTTTCAGGTCATAGGCCTCCTCCATATCTTTCCATCTTTGTCTCTTCCTTGCTACCTGCCTCATTCTTAATCTACTATACATATTATCATAATCTAGATAATCAATCTTATACCTTTAAACGAGCAATTCTTGTATGTATGTATGTATATATATATATTTATTTATAAATTTCTGTGATCTCGAAAACGGCTCTAACGATTTCACAGAAAATTTGTATATGGGGGTTTTCGGGGGTAAACAATCGATCTAGATTAGTTTTATGTTTGGGAAAACGCGTGTTTTCGAGTTTTCATGCGTTTTTCTTTCCACGCAGAATATGGTCGCTAATTTCGTCGTGCCGCGACCGCCTTGATTTAGCTCAGCGGTTAAGGATAGCGACCGCTAGAAAGAGTGTTACGGGTTCGAATCGCACTCGGTGACTTACTTTTGTTTTTTTTTATGTTTAAGTTTATATTTTTTTATTATTTTGCATTGTTTTTAGACAAGTTAAAAAAAAATTGTTAATGTTTGAGATGTAACCGAGCAAAGCTCGGTCGCCCAGGTACTAATAATTGATTTATTGAATAAGCATGACTGGAATTTTGTAAGTAAGCCATCATATGAATAAAAAAATTAGTATGTACACGTTTTTTTAAATTGCCGAAGACAGCATTTCAAGTTTGCGCTACGTCACGCCTTGGTACAATTTTTATGTATATGTCGCAGTTGGATTGTATAGTCCGCTATTAGCTGAACTATTTTCAGCTGTTTTACAAAACCGAGCTGTAATGCAAAACAGCTAGAGAAGTCGTTTTTGAATAACAACGGCAACTGCGACATATATATTAAATGTGACGTCACACACAAACCCCACTCCGGAACTTGCTTGCTTTTCGGCCAAAACCAGCGTCAGTCAAGCTGCCTAAGGGCATTTGAAATAGCTTCGCGACTGCCATACAATGGTGACGGCCGGGACCAACCCGGACAGACGGAGGAGTTCGTGAAATTTTATTGTCATTTGTGGCGCTTTACTTGCGAGAGCGCTAGTAATCTTGCCGGGCCACCGAGTACCTCAACTCCGGAACAACGCTCTGCATCTTGGTGACATTTTACTAATTGGATGAATCGTCCACGCCCCACGGCTGGGCAAAGGCCCCCACTCTTGTACACGCCACTGATCTCTATCTTGACATATAACCGGAACATGACTTATAACCATATAGAGGAAAGTGTAGGCCAAATCCTCTGGCTGCTCTGCCATGGGTCTGGTACACTGACCTCCATATAATGTATATATGGAGGTCAGTGGTTTGGTAGTACAGAGTAGAGTAGTCGTGCTCTTGCAGTGCAGACAAAAAGACCTGATGATGAAACCTCATGACATTTTGGCAATCTTTGGAAGAGGTGTATATCCAGCAGTGGATGTTATGCGGCTGAAACGATGATGATGAAACCTTACCCAATAACGTGTAGACATTGGCTAGCGGGTGCGACATAATCACTGGGTTGTTAGTGTGGAATCCGAGCACTTCGTCCGGGAAGACAGTCGCCATGGTACCACCGATGAGCCGGCCAAAGTCTCCGCCGTGGACGTAGTAGGAGGCGTGGCCGATTCGGCGCATCAGGTTGTGCAGCACCACGGATGCTTCTAGCGGACCAAATCCGGCGCGGACCGGAGCCTGGGACATGTCAAATTGTAGTTACATTAATTTGTAGGTAAACGCATTCCTAAGGATTGACGTCTCGGCTTGCGCCATTATAAGGTTCTACCGGACCAAATCCGGGTCGGACCGGTGCCTGGGTCATGTGAAATTGTAGTTACATTCATTTGTAGGTAACCGCATTCCTAAGGATTGACGTCTCGGCTTGCGCCTCTATAAGCTTCTAGCGGACCAAATCCGGGTCGGACCGGCGCCTGGGACATGTGAAATTGTAGTTACATTAATTTGTAGGTAACCGAATTCTTAAGGATTGACGTCTCGGCTTGCGCCTGTATAAGCTTCTAGCGGAACAAATCCGGGTCGGACAGGCGCCTGGAACATGGGAAATTGTAGTTATATTCATTTGTAGGTAACCATATTCCTAAGAACTGAACTCAGCATGCGCCTCTATAAGCTTCTAGCGAAGCAAATCCGGCCCGGTCCGGTGCCTGGGTCAAGTAAAATTGACTTGTTAAATAAGATTATAAAACTGTTGTTTAATGATTGAATAATGTCAATTTTAAGAAAGTAATTTGAATAAAAAAACTTGACGTTTTATCAGGATTTCTTAATGTAATTTTTAACATTACACCGGAAGTGACGACACACAGCAATCGAAGTTTAAATTTTTCCTATGCCTGCACAAAAAAAAAAAACAATAACATTTGCCAATATCTTGTTTAAATTTCCATTGTTATGTTGAAGTGGTCCAGCTCGTGTGGTGGATAGGCACATAGCGCGAAGAACCGATGGCAGATGGGGCAGAAATTTCTGGAATGACTAGAGATGTGCCGTTGCCGGCAACATTGGCAACATTGGGAATATTGCCGGCAACGCTGCCGGCAAGATTGCCTGAAGTGGCAATTTTGGGGAATATTGCCTAAATATTGAGAATATTACATATATTGATTTAAAAAACTCATCAAATAACTGTATCTAAGCGTATTATATAAGACATCTTAAAAAAATATAGACGCTAGATACAAACTGCCAATGTTCCCGGCAAATTACTGGCAATATTGCCGGCAAAATTCCCTGTAAATTGCCGGTACATACAGATTTGTCAATATTACGTGTCTTAGGCTAGAAACAATTACTATTTTAAGTAGGTAATCTGAAAAATAAACCGGCCAAGTGTGAGTCGGTCGCCCATTGAGGGTTCCGTTACATAAAAAACTTGCAAACTTATATTTGCAGACAAGTTCATATATTTAGTATGAACTTGACTACATGTACTTTTCTTTGCTTTATGTTGTGTTGTGACTGCCGTGCAATGTTGGCAGTCGGGACCAACGGCTTAACGTGCCTTCCGAAGCACGGAGGGGCTCAAGAAATTTTATGCCACTTGCGGTGACCCATCCAAATGCAAACAAGAGTTGTTGCGGATACAACAACTTCGACATCCGCGGATGCGGATCATTAAAGGTTCACATTCGCGAATGCGGATGCGAATACGAAGTTTTTTTTTACATATTTCAATTACATACATACATACATACTATCACGTCTTTATCCCTAATGGGGCAGACAGAGCATTTTTCAATTAGTACCTACATAAATAACGGTGACTTAAGTTTCTTAAATCGGATTTTTTTTTTAATTGTTAGTGTGTAGACTTGGCTAATAGAATTACGAACATGGGGTTAGAGAGTTCACAGTTCAGGGCGAAATGCTAGTTTCAATATGTTTGAAAACGTATATCATTCTAGTAGTTTGCCCCGATGTAGGTATATCATTCTAGTAGTTTGACCTAAACTGTGAACTAGCAAATCCCATATCTTGGCAACCCCTTGACTGATTTAGTTCATGTTCGAACTAAAATATTCTATTTAATACTTTTGCTTACTAAATTTTATTTTCGATCACACCTACTAAATTTCAAATAAACATACATGTATTTTATACTTGATAACTCGTACAAACGCCAGATTATTTATATAGACTCGGAGAACAGCAGTAGTTATTTATTGAGATTTGAAATTCACATCTATGCATAAATTCTCGCACTCCCGTGCTCGCCTTTACGCACAGATGTGAATTTCAACCCTCAATAAATAAATCTACAGAGTTTTCAAAGTAAAGCATTCATAGAGTCAGTTCGTATGAGTAATTATAATATATCCACGTAATCTCCGATATTCAAAGATATGTTATCTGATCCGGTGTATGTACAGTAAAATAAATATTTATAATAACTGATACCCTGTTACCGACTGCTTCCGTAGTTCCGTGATCAAGGCATTCGTCTTGTGATCCGGAGGTTATGAGTTCGAATCCCACTGGGAAGCATACTTTGTGAAAAGTTTGTGTGTATTGCAAATTGCCAAGAATTGGTCCTGGTCTACCCTTTGGTCTGCGGATACAAACACACAAACAAACAAAGTAAGAACATTGAGTACATTGGTACTGCTTATTTACATAAAAAATCTCTTCCAGCAGCAGACCCAGGACAGGAAAAGAGAAGAAAACAGGTTGTAGTAGGCGTGTATAAAATAAACTAAAGATACAAATACATGTAGGTACTTATCTATACATATATATTATAAATTTGTATATATATATATATATATATATACATATAAGGTCTAACAAAATATACTGAAACTATTTTAAGGGTTAATTCAGTCAATGATAGTGAACAACTTTCCCCATGGAACATATAGCGAAATATGAAAAGTAATTTTTGGCCTGCCATACAAGTTAACCGATCAGCTGATCCGAAACGCTGAAAATTATTTTTCATTTTTCGACATATGTTTCTTGAGGAAAGTTGATCACTATCACGGACTGAATTAACCCTTAAAATAGTTTCAGTATATATTGATAGACCTTATAGGTACTATTACTATATGTATGTGTATGTATATATATATGTATATAAGGTCTAACAAAATATACTGAAACTATTTTAAGGGTGAATTCAGTCCGTGATAGTGAACAACTTTCCCCAAGAAACATATGTCGAAATATGAAAAATATTTTTTTAACCTTTCATACAAACTCTAATCAGCTTATTGGTCAACTTGTATTGGAGGGCAAAATTTATTTTTCATATTTCGATACGTGTTACTTGGGAAAAGTTGTTCAGTATCATGGACTGAATTCCTCCTTAAAATTGTTTTAGTATATTTTGTTAGACCTTATATATATAAAGATAATATGCTTGGATGATGATGATGATGACCCTGTTTCCGACTGCTTGACAATAATGAGTTGGTGAAATGATCTTCATCTGATCCAAATTGAAACAGAATCACTTACATCATCTCACTCGGATATGACGAGTTGATCAACGTGGACCGTTGAGGATTGTCTTCTAAAATTATTACATGTGTAACCTAAATAATTAGTTCGATTCGAAAATATCCGGTGCTTACGAAGGTTTATTTCGTACCTAATGTAATTCAACACACTTGTTTGTCACACACGTTATTGCGCAATACATTTTTGATAATGCATACTCAGGAAATTGCATACGTGGTTATTGAACCTACATTTAAAATAGAGGAGGTTATCAATTCGTTTGTTCACCGATTATTCGAAGACGCATGGACCGATTCGGAAAATTCTTTTTTTGTTTGAAAGGGCATACTTGTAAGGTAGTTTTATAGAAATTTAATTAAAATCGGTTGTGTAGTTTGGGGGGTGAAGTCGGTTTTTAGTTTAGAATAACTATTCTACAACTAGCTTTCGCCTACGGCTTTCGAAACGAGTATTAAAAAAATAGAATAAGTACATAATTGTAAAAGATACATACATACATGGTATCACGGCTTTATTCCTAATGGGCAGACAGAGTAATTTGTATCTTACGGCTTCAAACAGACAAAGCCGTAAGACTCAAAAACCACTTTTAGCATGATGGTAGGTAAGATGAAAAACAATCAATATAGTGATGGGTTGCAATCCGCGTCGCCTATAATATGATTCACATTTTCAAACATTCCCTCGATCGATTCTTACGATCTGTGCGGGAAGAAGAAAAACAGCTGGTACATTCTAAGTTTTTTTTTTTGTTTTCTCCCGCTCCCGCAGACCAGCATAGAGGAGATTGTAAAAAAAAAAAAAGATAAAAATATATATTTTAACCGAACGTCTTTTAACTAATTTTGAGTTTTATTTTGTATACTATCAACTCACACCGACTTCACACGGGTAGTACATTAATTTAATTTATAAGTATATAAATCATCCTAAATAAAATGGTTATAAAAAAATAATTAATATTATACACGATGTATTTTCTGTATCATTTGGAAAAGTGATTAACATGCAAACAGACTCCAATGAAGTACCTTATCTAATAAAAAAATCATTAGAATCAGTTCACAATTGATAAACTCAACGCGTAACAAATAAACACATGAGTTGAGAACTTCTTCCTTTTTATAGTCGGTAAAAAATAGAAACGCCTGATAAAATTGAAAGGCAAAGATAGTTATAGGTTTCGAGCCGGCTTCAAGTAGGCGTGAAAAAATAAAAATGATTGAAGTTAAGTTTCTCAATTTTGAACCGATTTCGATGATTCTTTTTTATCCAGCTCTTAGATGGGGCATTCTCATTCTAAAACTGAGTATAACCGATTCGGGTAACACGCCTTTGGATATTAATAATTATGTGGATTAAACAATTACCTCAGAGACACTATATTCGATTTTTACATTGTTAAAATACTCTCGTACGTACTTCAACATGTAAGGCTACATATACATGTTCAGTATTGGGACTACCTTGTTGGCCTGGGAGAAAACGTAGAATGTTTCAGCTGCTCTTCACGCGCTTATCGTAAAAGCCGATCGATTGAACGGGCAGAACCCACCACTATTTTGATTTCCTTTTCCACATTTACGATCATGTTCACCGTAAAAGTGGCTTTAGGGACTTTAAGTCCTGGACTCTGTCTGTTGCTTTAAGGATAAAGACGTACTAGTATATATATATATATATATATTTATCCATGTAAATAAAATCTTTAATTTTAGCCTGGCGGTTTGGGAGTAAAGAAAAAATTTAGAATGTTCTAACTGTTTCTCTTCACATGCAGAGCGTAAAAGTGAGTCAAGGGAACGGATAGCTACTTAGGGATCATTACAAGAAGGCAACATGACTAGTACCTTAGTAGTACCTAGTAGTAAATAAAATAAATCCTACTTCCTACTAATATACTATATCCTATCCTATCCTACTAATATTATAAATGCGAAAGTGAGTTTGTATATTTGTTTGTTTGTTACCTCTACACGCTTTAACTACTGAACCGGTTTGAATGAAATTTGGTATGGATATAGTTTGAGACTCGGGGAAAAATATAGGGTAATCTTTATCCCGAAATTCCCGCGGGGAGCGAAGCCTGCGGGAACAGCTAGTAATTAAATAAACTATTCCCGATTCTTGATTTTCACCTATTGCTAAGCACTGTCTACCTCGAAAGGGATAAAGACGTGACTTAATGGCGCGTGTAAATGTAATTCGATACACTTGTTTGTTCCAAATTTTCACTTTAAATTGCATTTATGCAAATGTTTACTCAGGAAAAAAATTACCTTCACGTTATTTGCGTATTAAATTAGGTTCCGTATTTTATGATTGCACTTTAAATAAACTCGTTTACCAAATCCTCAATATATTATTAAAATAAATATCAATAAAACTGTTTTTAATGTTACTTTAATAAAGAAAATTAAATTATTACCACTAAGTTACTTTTTTTTTTTTACTCAAAAACTATTGAATGTATTTAATAAAACTTTATATTATAACTGTATCAGAATTACACATAGTCAATAGTTTATAACATTTTTTAGCATCATAATCTACTTTAAAAAAAAATAAGAAGTTTTCGGTAACCAACTACGGAACCCTAGAAAATTGCTTGCGAATCTTATTTTCCAGAATAAAAGCGAGTTAAATTGTAGTGTAGTGCATCAATCATCATCGGTCATCGAGTGGTCTCTCGCAGAAGCGCGAGTACCTTGCACAAGCGCAAGGTGACCAGCACATCAGCTTTGCTCTAGTGCAAGTGGCTATCTAGCCTTGCTTCAACGCAAGTGGTTATCCAGCCTTGCTCCAGCGCGAGTGATTTTCCAGACTTGCACCAGCGCAAGTGTATCTCCAACCTTGCACCAGCGCAAGTGTATCTCCAACCTTGCACCAGCGCAAGTTGAATTTCTCGCTTGTACCAGCGTGAACGGAGACTTATATACAATGTTAGTGAGTATAATTACTAAGTTTTTCTATATTTTCAGGCCTTGTATTTACTTATCTCAACAGTCCGCGACCCTATTAAGGCCATTGCCTACCAACCACTCTAAAAGTTAAATTTATAGGTATGCAAATCCCTGTAGGAGGTAATCAGTCATTTATTCCTCAGATACAAATAACATGAAAGCTGTCAATATATATTACAACACAACTTGTTTATTATATTGTGTTTATCACTGTTTTTTTTATTAATTGTAAAAACTGCAAACCCTCTTTATCTTAACATTACTATAGGTTATACTATAACTTATTATTTTTGTTATATTATTTCAGGTCTGATTCAGAGTTTGAAAACTTCTCACCCGCTCAGAACAGCGCCAAGGTGAAAAAAGCTACACCAGCAAAGCGAAAATCACCAGGTGATCTATTACCAAAGTGAGTATAATTTTTTTTAATCAAGTGTAATAAAGTAAGCTATGAAATAGATATTTTTTGAATTCTAAAGTATTAAGTAAATTTGAATACATTTATATTTAATTTAACCTTATTCATCTATGGTCTAGTAGTAATATGTGCGTATGTATGTGTCTGCATCACAAGATTCTGGGTTCGATCCCCGACAAGATAGATGGAGTATTAAATCTTTTTTAGATCGTTTTGTGTTTTTATGTTATACGTTTTTATTAAAAATAAAATGGTATAGTTGAGTTAGTATCTAGATATTTAATTATAGTAATTATAGATACCTACTTTGGTGCTAGCACAATCGACGATAGTAAAATATTTAAATTAATATTGTTTTGTTTTTATTATTTTCAGACAGAAAAGTAAGAAATTGAACGTAGACAGCCTCTTCGGACTCCACACTGATGACGAGACACGCGCTGCCCTGAAACCTTCACCCGTCAGTCTCCCATCATACCTAGCAAAGAGGGTCAGCGCGGGCACGCTGCGGCGGTCTGCTCCCACTGACGGCAACTACTACATCGAGGTCAAGGTGTACCAACGCAGTGACGCCGAGTCTGCTGCCCCCGAAGAACGCTGGAAGAAGGCTCTGCTTCGACTGAGCTGTCTTCTGGATGAAGACACGTCGCAGTGGAAGCTGCTGCAGCGGTTGGTTAGGGACATCAGCGTCTTATTCGACCACACAGAACCGACACTCACTTAATAGTTTATCTATAACCATATCTTGTGCATAGGGTTTCATTAAAATAAATATTTAATATCTTTTTTATCTTTATTTATATTAGTGGTTTAATTAAAATATATATCTTTTCAATAATAATGCCTTATTGCGAAAGCTGTTCCCTCCAAGTATCCAGTAAGCAATGGATAGGACACTTAAGGAGTCACGGTCATAAAAGTCGCTCTTTAGGTGTGCTAATAGACGGAGTTGTCGAGATTTCATCTGCATTTCGGGGTCGCATATCATCTTATAGGATTGCAGCTAAAGATGAATTTGAGCAAAGTTTACCAGAGATATTTTTACAAAGTATCAGAAGTTCTATACATCAACTTTTAATTAAAGCGTTAAAGACACATATTAATATTAAAGTCAATTTCGAATTCTTCTGTAACTTTATCTTATTCAAAAATAATGAACAGTCAGTGAAATCATTTTCTACAAAAAATTTTGTAGTACACTCTAACTTTAAATTTGATGATATTTTTAAAGCAATAAAAGATATAATTTTAAAAAAGATTCAAGAGTTCGAAGAAAGGGATAGCGGTTGGGCTTTTACGAATAATTTATATTTAGAGGTAAATATCAACAGATATGACCCTTTGAATGGGTCAAGCTATATCGATTTACCTATTGTTTTAAAAAAGAAAAAAGGCTGTCTTAATATTAAAAATAATGATGATTATTGCTTTTTATGGTGCATAACGGCAGCGCTTTGTCCAGCGCGTAGAAATCCCGCGCGCGTCTCCTCTTATCCCCATTTTAAAGATATTTTAAATGTTGATAACATTTCTTTCCCAGTTTCATTTTCAGACATAAGTCTTTTTGAAATCAATAATCCTAACATAAGTATTAATGTTTATTCCCTAAATAATAATAAAACTGTTGTTGGTCCAATTTACAGATCCCAACTCAAAAGACAGGTAAGGATAAATTTACTTTTGCTTGAAAAAGGGGGTAAGTCACATTACGTTCTAATAACTAACTTATCGCGTCTCGTTCGTTGTCAATTGACTAAACACCATGGCAGACTGTATTTCTGTGACGACTGTCTGTTATTTTTTTCTACTGAAGATAAATTAACCAATCACATGTGTAGTGGTGTAGCTACAGTATTACCCGACAAAGGAACTTTTTTACAATTTTCTCATTTTGAACGCAAACAAGACGTACCCTTTGTGATTTACGCAGACTTTGAATCCATTCTATTGCCTGTTCACGGATGTGAGCCTAGTCCAACGTCAAGTTTTACTAGCAACCGACAACTTCATATACCTTCAGCGTTTGCTTACCACATTGTTTCGTCATTTGATAACAAGTTAAATAAGTTCGTTCAATATCGGGGATCTGACTGCGTACAAAGATTTATTAAACATCTGTTAGATGATATTTCCAAGTTGTATAAAATTTTGAATACTGAAATACCATTAATTTATACAGAAAATAATGACGATGATTTTCAAAGTGCAACTCATTGTCATATCTGTCAAGATTCATTACTGTTTGATAAGGTTAGAGATCACTGTCACCTGACAGGGCGCTACCGTGGCGCTGCACATCAATACTGTAACTTAAGATATAGCGTTCCAAAATTAGTCCCGATATTTTTCCACAATCTATCTGGCTATGATTGTCATTTATTTATAAAAGAACTAGGCGAATGCGATGGATCTCTAAAGGTGATTCCAAAGAATAAAGAAAACTATATTTCTTTTACAAAATTTTTTAAAATTGGTGTCAATCAGTTTGCACAAGTTAGATTTGTTGACTCTTTTAAGTTTTTGGGGACTAGTTTAGAAAAGTTATCAAAGGATATGGCTGTCACGGATTTTAATTACATCAAAGAATATTTTCCTAACAAGGAACAATTTCATTTACTGATTCGTAAAGGAATATATCCTTACGATTTTGTGTGCGACTGGAAATCTTATTCGTATAGCCAGCTTCCTTCTAAGGAATGTTTTTTTAACTCTTTAACTGATGAAGCCATAAGCGACGCAGATTATGCACACGCTCAAAAGGTGTGGAACACATTCAGAATTCGAAATATGGGAGAATACACTGATCTGTATCTTAAAACGGATGTATTGTTATTAACCGACATTTTCGAAAATTTTAGAAAAGTTTGTAAACTGAACTATGAATTAGATCCTGCATTTTATTTAACAGCTCCTAGTCTGTCATTCGATGCTATGTTGTTTAAAACTGGAGTTAAGTTAGAACTGATAAGTAACTTGGAAATCGTGCGGCTGATACAGAAAGGGATTCGCGGGGGTATTTGTTTATGTTCTAATAGATACGCAAAGGCAAATAATAAGTATACGAGTTCTTATGATCAATCTAAACCTGATGTATTTTTGGTATATATTGATTGCAATAATTTATATGGACACAGCATGTGTCAATCATTACCCACGTCCGATTTCAGATTTTTAGATTTGTCAGAAATTGAACGTTTGAACGTTTTAGAGGTGCCAGATGATGCGGAGTTCGGTTTCGTTCTTGAAGTGGATTTATCATATCCCGAGGAATTACACTGTTGGCATAACGATTATCCTTTTTGTGCAGAAAAATTTACTCCACCTGGAGGAAATTCCAGTAAATTAATACCGAACTTGTACTCTAAATATTTTTACGTGATACATTATGTTCATCTAAAAACTTGTTTAAAAAATGGGTTAATTCTTGATAAAGTTCATCGCGTTATTACATTTAAGCAAAGTTCATTCTTACGAAAATACATTGATTTGAACACAGAGCTAAGAAAAAAAGCCACAACTTCATTTCAACAAGATCTCTTTAAATTATTAAATAATTCTGTATTTGGGAAAACTCTCGAAGACAATGAACGTCGGGTCGATGTTAAATTAGTGAACCGCTGGCGTGATAACTCAAATAAAACTAAAAAAACCACTTCTGCTCATAAATTAATTGCTCGACCGAACTTTCACAGTGCTACCGTATTTTCATCTAATCTTGTCGCTATTCAAATGAAACCGGAAAGAATAGTATTAGATAAACCTATCTACATAGGTTTTACTGTACTTGAATTATCTAAAAGTCATATGTATAATTTTCACTACTCTGTAATAAAACCATTTTATAAGGATCGCGTTCAACTATGTTATACCGATACCGACAGTTTTATTTACAAAATTACTACGAACGACTTTTATAAGGACCTAGCACAGCATTTTCTCAATTACTTTGATACTAGTAATTACGATGCAAGAAATGTATACAACTTACCAAACATAAACAAAAAAATACCTGGATATTTTAAAGATGAGTTACAGGGGAACATTATGGCTGAATTCATCGGATTGCGATCGAAGATGTATTGCATCAAGACAGAAAATTCGTTAGTAAAAAAAGCTAAGGGTGTTAAAAAGCCTGTAGTTCGCGACTTATCATTACAGGATTATCATAACGTTTTGCTCAACGATACTATTATTCGTAAGAATAACACATTATTTAAATCAATAAAACATGAAGTTTTTACACAAACTGTGAATAAAATTGTTTTATCAAACTCAGATGATAAACGTTTTATCTGCAATGATAAAATCTCGACAATTGCATGGGGGCATAAAAAAATAGACATTTAACTTTCATATTAAAAGTGTTCTATTCTTGTGTCATTACTATACTATACATGTGTTGATTATATTTATATATATATATATGTATAAAATATAAGCATGGTTTTCAACTAAGTTAGTTTAGAGTATACTTGTTGTATTTTACATTATAATTTTGTTACAAACGAGTACACAAAGTTATAAAGTTGTTTAATCAAACACCATTAATAAATGTTTTATTTGCAATGATAAAATCTCGTCAGTTTTATGGAGCATAAAAAAAGACTTGTAAATTTTTATAATAACAGTGTTAGTATACTTTTGTCATTACTATACTATACATGTAATGAAATCTAAGAATGGTTTTTAATTAAGTTTGTTTTGTATATACTTATTGTATTTTGCATTATAATTTTATAATAAATGAGTGCACAAAATAATTTGATTTTATTTATTTCTGTTCACACACCCAACCAATTGCATTGTAATATGATACACGTGAAGGAGAGTCTAAGTACAAACGTGCTCAATTCAGGTCAACTTAAAAACATGTACAAACAAATTTTAGGTTGAAAGACCTATAAATTGCTGACTGGGATGAAAATAATATTTAAACATCTAATTTAAGCACGAATAATGTCACTTCACAAGTAAAGACATTGGGAGCTGGACAGTAGTAAGCTGCACTAATTACTTCATAATCACCAAGTGAGTATATGTAATTTTATAAATATATGCTGTAATCAATTTATTAAATAATGTTATAAACGATTTATAATAAATGTAATTGTTTCTTTGTTGCAGAAAATGGAAGACAGCACAAATGTTATGTTTTCACAGTACGCGCAAGATCCATACGAAAACTTAACACAAGAGATAGAGCTATTTGCACAAGAGCGCGAAAGACAAGAGAGGAGAAAGCGAGATGTGTCTAGAAAAAGGACTAAACTCTCTTCGAAGTCCTTCGTCATCAGCAAGCAGCAAAAGGGGCAAAAATTAATTCAGATCAAGATATTGGACTTGGCTCGTGAACCAGCTAGTGCGTCAAGCTCGGGTATCAACGACGTTGTTAGCGCGCAGTATGTGGTTCAGGATCAGTGTGATGAAGTATTAGACCTCACGGAGTCACTTGTTAGAACGATATCAAAAAAACTATGTGGTGATAATTTTTAAGTGTATTTTTTAATGATTGTATATGTTTTCTGTTTAGCGTGTAAGTAAATCCTATAAGTATATTAATTATTTTTAAGAGATAAATAAATAAATAGAATACCTAAAAAATTTGTCTTTTTTTCTAACTGAATACAATATGATAGGTTAAAACTAACCAAGGATATGAATAAATAAAAGAAAATATATTGATTTGATTTTATATCATTTATTTTAAATTCTCTACGAAATATTTTCTAAATACCATTTCTTGATACAAATAACATTTTTTAGAGCACAAAAATTCTTATGACTTAAACAATTGAAATTACCTTCATTTTTGCAATAAGTTTTATATAAAGTCAAAAAATTTGGACATCCTCTGTCTTCTATGTCGATTAAAACACAATTGTCGCACAGTTCAATTAACCATTTCTGTTTCTCGAGACCTTTCATTACAATAGTTTTGTTTTGCATTATTGGTTTAACAATCCTTACAAATTCTCTTGGGTCTATATGTCCTTCTGACCATCGGATCCCACGAGTTCGCTCTAAATACTGAACGGCTCGTTTTTCTACTGTAGTTAATGTAGTATATGCATATGGAGGTTTGATTAAAAAAACTTGAGTGAACTCTTCAGTAGATACTGCAAACTCTTTGATTATAAATTTATTATAGCAATCCTTGAATCCTTGAATATCCACGAAAATAATCGAGTTCATGATATTTTACGAACAATGTTGCTTAGAGGTCTATATTCGACTATACAGTCATTCAGAATGAGACAATATGCTGTTGTGTGATCAGGTATCTCTCTATTGCACTCTAATTCAAGACAAATGTTGATTACCGGCCCTGATTTGATATTATCGTTCTGTCTAGAACAATCTATCACATATAATGGTGCAATATTTTTAAAATCTTGAGCACTCAACAAGGAGTTGCATGGACGGTTATAATAAGACTGCTGAAAGTTAACATATTGTTCGTATATAAGTGCATAGTTATGTTTTGGAAAGTTGGTATTATAACTTTCGTATGGGTAATATGTAGAGTTTAAAAAAACTTTGACATCGCGAATATCACAGTGATCGAACCGAGACATATCATTCATCCCATTGTTTTTTCTGTTTGTTTGTAAACCTAAAATAACATATCTAGGTTTTTCAATTTGTGAGGAAGTTTTAATTGACCAGGTGTGTTTTGTAGTCTTCGGTAGCAAAGGGTACTCATAAAGGTCCCAGTTTCTATACACTAATTGAATGGATCTGTCTTTTTCGAGTATTTTAAGTAAATTAATTCTTTCTCTATCCGATACTTTAACATGAGGCATGCGCCAAACAATCTTTTTTATATCAATACTTGCAACCTCTTCGCCAGTGTTCAGCTTTAGAGCATTGAGGTTAGTATTACTTCGTAACAAAATAAGCTCATGTTTGCAATTGACAATAATTTTTTTATAATCTTCTGCAAAACCTAGTATGTTGCTGAGAGGTACTGAAGCAGCAAAATGACCTCCAATTTCATTTTTAGTACCGTGTATATCCCAACCCCAAACTTAAGATACCTTCGACTCAGCTTCGTTCATAGATACCAATGCTTTCATAGTTGTAGTTATACCAGCATTCTTCACTTTGTCTATTTCAACACCGTTTAATTCATATCTTATATCTTGAAAAAGGAATAGAAGAGGGTTGTTTGTAAACTGTACTACTGGCACTGGTTCCCTCTTATCTCCTTTGATAACATTGACTACAGCTTCAACATATAAGGTACTTGCACATGGAAGCACATATAAATCTTGTTGGTTTATGGGTATCCGAATTTCATCATTTCTATTAAAAGTAGTTATGTACGGCTTGTATGAATGAATTTCTATACTGTCTATGGAGTTGTCATAAACAGGGCTGCTAGCTATATTTAAAATACTCATTTTAGCAATCCAATCGATTTAAGAAAATGTATATTGTCAGCTGTTAATTTCTTTTTTTTATCACGAGTATGTGTGGTCTTCTTGATTGCTTGATGGGTACTAATCTTTTTAAAAGATGAAGTCGAGTATTTATTGTAGTCAATCATATTTTCTTCAAATGTAAGTACAATTGCACTTCCTCTCCGCGAAAATGTATTAAATTGTTTTTAATGTCCAAAATTCTGATATTTATACTATTCACCGTGCTTCTGTTCACTGGAAAATATATAGTATTTTTTGGAATTTCTATTATTCTGTAGCCAGGAGGTGCATTCAAAGCGAATTCGTGAATTATATGACTTGATTTTCCATTAATATAGGAACCTTCAGTAATATCACATTCAACTCGAAGCACGGTTGTAGGTAGAATGTTCACTGGGAGTGGGGAGTTAAACCATTTATCCTTCATCAGGAAAGTTTTACCGTAACCTAATAAAGGCCCAATAGAATTTGGTTTTTCGAAATGAATATCTTTAGAGCAGAATATCGAGAGCCTCAATGTGTTATTGTTGCACAATAACTTGAAAACACAATTGTTTACTTTTGATTGTATAAACTCACTTATGTCTTGGAGTTCATATGCTCCCTCAGGAATTTCAACCACTTCGTCAGTGCCATAATAAAATTTATTATTAGTTTTAGTAATATTTGGTATAGAATTAAATGTAGAGAAGTGTAAAAGAGAGCACTCATATCGGCCATCGAGTTCTAGTGGAGGGGTATAGTTCGTTGTTAGTATTGAGCTGTTTCCAGTTATGGACAGAGTGAAAGACATTTTTAGAATGATGTTTTATTCAAACGTAATAATTATTATATACTATATTTACACCAAAAGTCTTGCAAAAATTGTATACACAAATGACCACAATTTACAGTATCAAAGTTTTGTAATCTAGTATAATTATAATGTATATCACTAACATTTAAATATTTGACCAATTCTTTGGGTGGTCTTAAGTTACCAAAACTATCGAAATATTCACAATAATTATTTATTTTAGCAAAGGCTACCCAATGAGTTCCCGCATTATTACAACTGTCTAAGTTTAGTATACCACACTCTATGGGTTGTGGTTTACGTGGCAATCTATCTCTCATATACACACCTCGAAAATATGGAATATTTTTAGTGTATTTAACAATATCGAAATTCGTAAGAGCACGTTTGGGTAGCCTGTTTATTAGTTTTTTGTAGATTTCAAAAATAACCCGCTACCTTTTCTATATGGTTTAAGGTAAAATCCTTTTCCTATCGCAATAGCCTCCATGGTTTTGTTATGACGTTCAGATTCATGTAAATTCCGTTGAGCAGTTTTACAATCATTTATAGTTTTAGCTATACCAGCAGCACCTCCTGCTAAAGCGCCTAATGCTGATAAACCCGCAAAAATTGGTATCAAAGGTAAAATCCCTCCTGTTTTAGGTATTGGTATTATTCTCGGCAAACTAACGTGACATGTCTTAGGAAACAATTTTTTTGCTGCTTCACAAGCATATTTGATAGCAGTTTTGCTATCCTTTGATTTCAGTTTCTTTATTTGTGAACGTATTTTTGACACAATGGTTTTAAATTTTTTTATCCCAGCACCTGATTTTAATTTTGCTTTCATAACTTTGTTAACTATCCACGATGCCAACTTTTCTCCTTTGCCAGCGTCTTTAGATTGTAATCGTTTCTTAGCCATTTTCATAAGCTGTAAATCTGCTTTATGACGTACGGAGAGTTCAGGATTGTTGTATGCAATATCGTGGTATTTACAAGCTTCGTCTAATTGGTTAATACCTTTATCACCTCTCGATAACCTTTCTTGTAACCTAGTGCCTGGTCCACAATAATTGTAACCTGGTAAGTGAAGCTCAAACGGGATATTATTTATCAAATTATTGATAAGTCCACCTCCTTTCATTTCTTGTTATATAATGAGCAAAGTATAAGATGCTAACACTTATATGTATTATGATACAATAGAATTTCTATTTATCCAACTGTTTTCTTCATCAGGAAGTCCTAACCATTTGACGAACAAATTATTGCCTTTTTTTCTTATAATTTTTTCAATTAAGTATATATTTGGATACTTTGCTTTTTGTAACTCTTCTTGATAAAATGAACCTAATATATTTTGTTTTCGTTGATCTTGTATTAAATATGTAACTGGTTTAGTATTATTAACTGTTTTAATTGTAAAAATTTCTGTAGACCAATTAGGTGTGAAACCTTTCGCAAAAGTACTCTTGTATTTACTTATTCTAACGTGATCACCAATTTTAAATTTATTTTTTATTAATTTACATTGTTTCTCCTGGAATTTTTTAATGTTATGGTTTACTAGGTTTTCATTTTTTGCATTTACGTCTTTTGGTTTAAACTTCGTGACGCTATGTTTTTGATTATTATATGAGAACAAAACGTTATTCAAAGTTTTTCCTATCCATTTATAGTTACCATTATAACTAAAACATTTGTATAATTTAATCTTCAATGTTCTGATTAATCTTTCTACAATTGAAGCTTTTTTTGTTGAAAACGATGAATAGTGGTTAATCTTCATTAACTGCATTTGTCTTTTAAATTCATCATTATAAAACTCTGTACCTCTGTCAGTTTGTAGATTTTTAGGGATACGTCCACTTTCCCTTATAATTTGAGTAAATGCATTAACAACCTCTTTTTTTGATTTAGTTTTTAAAGGAATCATCCAAGCATATTTTGAGAAACCATCAATGACAGTTAAAATGTAAGTGTATCCATTATTATACTTTTTAAATGATTGAAAATCAGCCAGGTCAGCTTGCCATAAGTCGTCTATCCCTTTCAAGATCACATTACGACGATCAAAATTTCTGCGAGCCGATCTATGAATTTCATTTACCACTTGGTGTTTTTCCATTTTGTTTAATAATTTTATCGATGTAGTCTTTAGTATAAAACTTTTTTTCGAACTGAATGAGATTATTTCTTATATCCTCTTTTATTGTATTTACAAAAGCAGTAATTTCATCAGCAATCTTTTTATCAACATATTTTTTGTTCACCGCATCATCACGTGCTACAGGATCTTGAACTCCTCTCAATCGAGATGATTGTAAATCAAAATCACCGGTTTCCGATCTAGCAAGGTGATTAGTTGAACAATCTAGTATTTCTGACAAACGAAGTCTTTTATGAACATGGTGGCCAAATTTATCAACATTCATTCTGTACTGAAGTCGATCGCAGTGAAATAATAAATGATCTAATAGGATGTGCTGTTATTAATTTATACTACCATTTTCACGTAGTTCTTCTATGATTGAAATTATTTCATTATCCAGACCAGTGTTTCCAGCATCTTTAGATGCTATTAATAACTTCAACCTTTCTACTAATTCATTAGGGTCATCCCAGTAGATGTAATCAGTATTTTTTTTAAACTTCTTTTTAAGTATCAAACCCTCTCCTGAGCTAATATCATCAGCATTACTGACAGAAGATGTTGAAGGCTTTCGCAATCTAAAAAGTGGTTTAATGATGTGCAAGTACTTCCGTCCTTTATTAGATTTAATTGGTTTAGTAGGATCAAAGTCTCGTCGGTGAGCATTTGTGTCTATTAACATGCTCTTATATTCTTGACAATCATTTTCAGTCACCACTTCCAAATTAGGTACCTTTTTCAACAATAATTCTCGCAACCCTGGCGTTACTTGATAATCACGTCCTGCTACAGATATAATTTGATCATTTATAAGCACACGTGCTGAACCCAACATTAATTTACCTCGTTCTCGTCTAACGCCGAATGGTACATCTTTAAATATTTCCGAGGAAAGTGACCAGGACGAAGTATTTTGACTAGGGCTAGGTATTGACTCAATGCTTTTATACGATATGTTACTGGTATTTGTATTGTTTGAGTCTCCCGATTTTTCTAAACTATTATTTTCATCAGAATCATCTTCAGAATAATTTTGTGAGGAAATTTGGTTTATAAGAGTTTTGTTGAATTGCGATTCAGGCGATGGAATTTGCTCTTTTACAAAATAATTTTTCATAACGTCATCATTTTCTTTTGATTTAATTGGATGGTTCACATCCTTAATCAACTGTTGCATTGGGTCAGTAACAGGTCTAAAAACTGTATTTAAAACATTTTCATTGTAGGAGTCCGTAATTTTCATATCTTTGATTTTCTTTTTAACAGCTTCTGCTATTTTAACTATCTGAGTCTTTAACTCTTTTTCCATTTTAAGCTTGATGAATATACGTTATTTGCTTAATACGGTAATAGTTCGACTGAAGAAGTTTTTCAAATAAATCTTCTTATATGCTCGTATTTTTTTCCTCGTCGAACGAGATAAAAGTATCGAAATTCTTCCTGTAACAGCCTTCGTTCTTTTTATTATCTTTACTAATCACCAAATAGTTATAGGGTTCGCTCCATACTTTTGAACACATTTCTCGAAACTCAGACCACGACATGTCGGTATTAACGTGTTCATCATATACATGATGGAGGTTTACATCATCCTGTTTGAATAATATTAAAAGATTTGCATTGTCTCTTACTAACTGTTTAGGTATCTTACTGTACGTTTGATTCAAGTAAAAACAGTCGATAAATTTATGTCTACCCATTGCGAAATAATCTCTCATATTGGACTGGTTCTCACAAGCAACGTCATCAAATATTATTATGGAGTGTGGTTTCGCATCGTGTGGGCTTAAAACAAGTTCATTATCTTTATATTTTGCAAACGAAACATCTGGCACTAACTTAAGAACATTTTCTAAAAACACATATTTCGGCTGATACAATGTTTTTGAGTAAAGATAAACGTTTTTAAAACGTAAACCATTTTCATGTAACAGAAGACCTATGATTACATTAGTTTTCCCACAATTCGAGGGACCGCAAATAATACACCGAATAGTATTAGGTAGAAGGTCTCCATGGCGGGAAACATCTGCTTTTTCATCTGGACATACTCGGCTCAGTTGTAAAGTTTGAGATTGTTTAACGAATTTCATCCTTTTCATTAGTAAGACTGTTAATGACTGAATTTTATTCATTTGTAAGTTACAATTTATATACATTCGAAACGATCTGAATCTGTGAATGCTTTACTTTGGAAACTCTCTAGACCTATAATATTGGGTTATAAATCACTGCTGTGAGTGAAGGCAAGCACTTCGTGCTTGCCTGAATGCGCAGAAGTGATTTATAACTCCCAATATTATACTACTAACAGCTTCGCTCGCTTCACTCACTTCGCTCGCTTCACTCACTTCGCTCGCTCGTTCTATTTTGGTCGTCACAACAGTATAGTACTCGTATATAAATTTTAGCCGCTACAACTCTCTTCGCAGCGTTAAACAATTTTTTCGCATTTTTCAATCTCGTGGAACTTGAAAAATCAGCTTTTCTGGTGTTTTTACCGTAGTTTTAGTGCAGTTAATAATGATTGATGACATGATTTTCTATTTATACATTAGATATAAAATGGCAGATTAGCCATTTTATATCTAATGTGTATGAAATATTCGTCTAACCGCAGAAATACGCACTAACCGGCCAGCCGGTACGAACGCAAGTTGTTCAATGACGTCATCGAAGTGTCACGTAGTAATGGGCCGTTTTTTGGGCATGCCTTAGTTTAACGCGGCGCATGTCAGTCAGTTAAAAAAAATAAAAAACACAGTATTATTCTAGATGTTTAAAAAAGAAGTGTTTTCTTTATTGAACGAGCGAGCAAAGCTAGCGAAGAGTCTACTTGAATAATCCAACGTTTGTATGAATTTATGTATGTTTATTTGACGATAACTTGAGCATCTTTTATCGGATCTTTAGGAAATTTGGTAGGTTTATTTGGTTTGAATGCTGTTGGTTGGCCTACACTCGAGCTAGCCATATGGGTATTCTCCATATGATCTTCAGGAAATTTGGTAGGTGCGTGTCAATATAATTTTTAAAAGTTCGGACATAACCCAAATCAGTCAAGGGGTTGCCGAAATATGGGGTTCGCGAGTTTACAGTTTTAATTAAACAAGCAAGTGAAGCGAGCCAAGTTCTCCGATTCTACTTGAATAATCCGGCGTTTGTATTTATGTATGTAAGTATGTATGTATGTTTGTTCAACTATAACTCGATTAAATGTTAAGTTATAAAACATGAGCCGAATCTGTCAAGGGGTTACTGAGATATGAGGTTCGCGGGTTCACAATTCGGGCGAACTAATAGATAACAATCCACTTATTAAGTACATTTTCATTGAAATTCAGGGGCTTTTATTCTCTAAATACGCATCCGCATCCGCATCAATCTATGCGAAGCTTATGCGGATGCAGATGTATAAAGGAATGCAAATGTTCCGCATTTACGGATGCGGATGCGGCAAGTTTTTTAGGGTTCCATATCCAAAGGGTAAAACCGGGATCCTTACTTCCCTCGAGTACAAATTTTTCGCAATTAGGCCCGAATTTGCTGATCCCGTTTTGCCGGGATCCTAATACTAAGACTCCGCTGTCCATCGGTCTGTCTTTCTGTAACCAGGCTGTATCTCATGAACCGTGATAGCTAGACAGCTTACATTTTTACAAATGATGTATTTCTTTTGTCGCTATAACAACAAATACTAAAAACAGAATAAAATAAATATTTAAGGGGGACTCCCACACAAAAAACGTGATTTTTTTGCGTTTTTAGCTCAATATTAATAATGGCGACAGTTAGAGGCTTGAAATATTCACAGAATATTTAGTTGTATATGCACTATAAAAATACATCATTAAATTAAAATAAAATAAATATTTAAGGGGGGCTCCCATACAACAAATGTGATTTTTTAATAGATAATGGTTCGGAACCCTGCGTGCGCGAGTCCGACTTACACCTAATCGGTTATTTCTTAATAATTTTCAAGTTTATTTACAAAATAATCAGAATTTTGATATATTATAGCAATTTAAGTGGATCGGCAATATTGCCAATGTTCCCGGCAAAATGGAAATTTACCGGCAATGGCAAGATTGGGAATATTGCCGGCAACGGGGAATTTGCCGCTCGGCACATCTCTAGGAATGACGGCTACGTACCGGCAAACGCAGCGCTGGACACCTACCTGCTTGGAAGTCAGACTACTTGAGCGAAGTTGCTTCCGATCAGTCGTTTTGGGAATACTTAGGGGAAGGCTATGTCCAGCAGTGGACTTCTTGTGGCTGATATGATGATGATATCCTATATCAAACTTTACCTGAGAGAACCCATAGCCCGGTAGACTGGGGATGATGAGCTCGAACACGAACTTGTACTCGGGCCGAGGCTTGCTCAGCAACGGTATCATCTCGTAGAACTCGCGTACCGAGCCTGGCCAGCCGTGGAGCATCAGTAGGGGCACCACCTGGAAATAAATTGTAGCATTTTAGCTGCTTGTGTTATTGGTGGTATGGTGTACAAGAACTTGTGTACATCAGTACAATACAACAAAGATAAATACTAAGTACATTGTGTATCGCCACACCCTAAATGGGTACATGTATGTAGGGGGTGGGTCCAAATGAAACAGCCAATTTTTAGAAAAAAACTCATAGTTACTTTTATTTAAATAAAAAATAAAATTTTGCACAGCAACAACAGTTCAAAGTAATATTCCTTCGATCGTTTTCATCTTTGTACACCAGATGGCGTGTTTTTTGTGACGTTCCAAACCTACGCTTATCAGTTTTAGTTAGAAGTGCGTTCCTAACACCAAAAATCCTACATGTATTACTGCACCAATATTTTGTCATCTTATGTAAAATGTTAGCGATTAATAAATGTTTTTTTTTTTTTAATAGCCTATATAGTGTCCCATTTTTGGGCAAAGGCCTTGGATCGTGAATCGTGGAAGCAAGAAGGGGTTCTTGCTTGCACGATTCACGATCCAAGGCAGCTTGCTGCCATCCACTCATGTAGCTTTCAATATCGTCCCTCCATCTTTTCCTCGGCCTTCCCCTACGCCGGCGTCCTTCTGGAACCCATAACGTCGCTCTTCTTGCCCATCTTTCCGGTCTCATACGACAAACATGTCCGGCCCACTCCCACTTCAGTTTTGCCGTTTTGACACCTACATCGACAATTTTGGTCTTAATAAAAAAAATACAAAATACGCAAAAGGTGGCTAAGCAATTTCTTCCAGGTAACCTCGCTTATTAGAAAAAAAGTGATGGAAATTAGGTAGCGCAGGGTGGTTAATATAAAAAACATACTTATATCAGTTCAGTGCTATGCGCCTTTGTAACTGGACGCGCATCACTCCGCCAGCGAATTATAATTTTTAATTCACGTAACGCGCGGCTTTAGCCGCTGCCCGCCTCTGTCATGAGTTCCAAAAAACTTGTGGTCAACGAATTGCTCGCGTTTCTGTGGAAGCAGCTGGATTGCATGGACGAAGTCAGTGTGATCCAGATTTGCACCAGCAACTGGAGCGAGGAAGAGATCCGTAGCGCAAAAGTGCTACTATATGAGTCGCTTGGAAAGAGCGACCGAATGCCGTCTCGCAGGAGAGATGAAAAGGGAGAGAAGAGTCTACAGGACACCATCAGGTTGTTCAAGGAGACCGATCCGGATGAGTGGTCTGTGGAGTTTGTCTGCAAGGATCTACACCGCCTACCACCCGTCACGTTCGATCACGTTGATGTTACCAGGTTGTTAAAGGACATAACGACGCTAAAGTCAAACCTGGCCGATATAAGGTTGAAGTTTGAGGCTTCTCAAACAGTCATCGCTGATTTGCGTTCGGAAATAGTGGAACTAAAAACCATCATTTCCGAAAGTAGGTCACAAGAAGAATCAAAACTCGACACGCGTAGCGGTGTACTCAATGCATCGCACTCAAGTTTCGCGTCAGCGAAATTGGATGATTCGCCGGTCATTGCCGCCGTCGAACGAATTGCGTCACCCCGTCCTGCACCTCGTGCATTTTCTGCACCTGTGGTGACGAATGTGAGCACGTCAACACCTCGTGCTTACGCGAAGGTCGCCAGCCAACCTCCCGGGCAACAGCAGCCATGTAAGAAAAAGTCGGCGCCATCAAAAGTGCCAACTTCCGAAATAGTTCCGGAGAAGGGACCCGTTGACGATAAGGGCTTTACCAAAGTTGAAAGAAAGCGGAAGAACCCTAGTCGTAGAAACAAGTGCGGCACTGCGCTCAGCGGCCCCAACATGTTGCTGCGTGCTGCCGTACCGACGACTTTACTCTACGTGTCCCGCCTTCATTACTCTACGAAGAGTGAAGAGTTGGTGGAGTACGTGAGGATCAAGACCAAGCTCACCTTAAGAGTCGTTAAGTTGGAATCGCGTCACAACGTGAATTTTAATTCATACGTGGTGCGTGTTCCAACCGCCCAGCTGGAGACCTTCACTCAAGAAGATTTCTGGCCGAGAGGTGTCGTCTTCCGACGTTATCGCGGGAGGCTACCGGACACCGTGACATCGTGCAGTGCGTCACAGACATTACGTACAAAATAGTGTTATTTTAAGTTTTATATTGTATTTATGTTAGTCTGTAAGGTATATATAAATATGGGCCAATAATGTACTTGTATGTTTTGTTGCCTGAAATAAACGAATTATTATTATTTGTATTTTTATTTTCTTTATCTCAGCTAAGGCTGGTAGCATTATATCATTTACGGGCGTTAGCCAAGTAAATGATATTTTTATTCCTATTGAGGTACTATTTCTGTCTGTCCGTTTTCGTCTATTTGGAGGAATTTTCTAACTATACGGCACGTGTTTAATATAGCGGCTTTTTGTATCGGAATGTAGGTAGAAGGTTTCAGATCAAGAAGTTTCATACTGTGATGAAGATATTTGGGAATAATTCCAGTCGTAGAGAGAACTATTGGGACAATGTACACTTTGTTTTATTTCCAAATTCTGGTGACTTCATCCTGTAGATCGGTGTATTTATGTATTTTCTCGGCTATGGTTTTCTGAATATTGTGGGTGTTGGGTACTGCTATGTCAATTAAGTAAGTAATTTTATTTATTTTATCTTGTAGGGTTATGTCCGGGCGGTTGTAATGAATGGTACGGTCAGTAAGTATTGCTCTATCGTAATACATTTTGTGTGTATCATTCTCTAATACTGATTCGGGTGTGTATTTGTAATATGGCGTATTTGTGTTAGAAATTAGTTTATGTTTGTGTGCTAGTGTCTGATGAATAATGTTTGCTATTTGGTTGTGTCTGTGCGTGTAATCTGTCTGTGCAAGGTTAGGGCATGCCCCAGTAATGTGCTGAATATTTTCAGGTTGGCTGCGACATTTGCGACAACGATCGTCTGTAATTGTTGTATCTTTAATGATGTGCTTCCTGTAATTTCTAGTATTAATGATTTGATCCTGGATCGCTATCATAAAGCCCTCAGTCTCTGGAAACAAAGATCCAATAGCAAGCCACTTGTTAGAGGCAGAAGCATCAATGTGGGGTTGTTCGAGATCATGTGGGTGTCGTCCGTGTAGTACTTTCTTCTTCCATTGTTCTATTCTATTTTCTTGTATATCATCTGATTCTATTATTCCATTTTCTGCAGCAAGATTTAAAGGTGTGTGATTAAGGTCATTTTTAGGGTTCCGTAGCCAAATGGCAAAAACGGAACCCTTATAGATTCGTCATGTCTGTCTGTCTGTCTGTCCGTCCGTATGTCACAGCCACTTTTTTCCGAAACTATAAGACCTATACTGTTGAAACTTGGTAAGTAGATGTATTATGTGAACCGCATTAAGGTTTTGATACAAAAATAGAAAAAAAACAGTAAATTTTGGGGGTTCCCCAAACCTAGAACTGAAACTCAAAAAATTATTTTTCATCAAACCCATACGTGTGGGGTATCTATGGATAGGTCTTCAAAAATGATATTGAGGTTTCTAATAGCATTTTTTTCTAAACCGAATACTTTGCGCGAGAGACACTTCCAAAGTGCAAAAAAATGTGTCCCCCCCCCGTAATTTCTAAAATAAGAGAATGATAAAACTAAATAAAATATATGTTGCTTATTACCATGAAAACTACCAGCGAAAATTGGTTTGAAAGAGATCTAGTAAGTTGGTTTTTTTTAATACGTCATAAATCGTAAACGGCAATTTACTTTCATTCAATCAACTCAAATATAAAAATTAAAAAAACATACTACTTAAGACTTTTATATTATGTTATTTGCTACTACGGAACCCTTCATGGGCGAGTCCGACTCGCACTTGGCCGCTTATTTACTATTGCTCTATGAAGGTCACTATTATTTGATTTTTGATCGAAGAATTTTCTAAGGTTAATTAATTGTTTATTCCAGAGAGAAGTTAAATTAATCAGTCCTCTGCCTCCATCTTGTCTTTTTAATGTCATCCGCTCTATTGCAGATTTAGGGTGCAAGCAATTATGTTTTGTGAGTATGGTCCTCGTAGTAATTTCTATTTGATTTATATTGGTTTTACTCCATTTTATGATTCCGAACGAGTAGGTTAATATGGGGATTGCAAAGGTGTTTATAGCTTTTATAAGACTTTTTCCTACTAACTGACTTTTGCATAAGGCATTAACTCTCTTTTTGTATTCTTCTATTAGTGACGCTTTTATTGCTGTGTGGTCTAAACATTTAGATTGGTGATAGCCGAGATATTTGTAAAACTCGTTCGGTTCCATTGCGGTTATACAGTCTTCATCACCTACTGCGTAATTGCCGGGTCGGATTTTACCTTTAACTATATGTACTGTTTTACATTTATCTAACCCGAACTGCATATTAATATCTTTGCTAAATTTAGATGTGATATCTACAAGTGTTTTCATTTCAGTTTGTGTTTTAGAGTAAAGCTTAATGTCATCCATATAGATTAAGTGTGTTATTATTATTATTATTTTCGAATATTTCTTTTTCTCAGCTTATTGCTAGTATTTTTTTTAATATTTACGGGCTGGGACCAAGTAAATATTTAAATTATTATTATTATTTATATGTATATTTTTTATTCTCGGTCTTCGTCAAACCGGTATTACTGATACTACGGGCCTAAGCCGAGTATGTATCAGGTAGGAATTCTACGCTATTATCAGGTAAGGTAAAGGTATGATTTATATTTTCAGGCAATGGGTTGGGGTTTATAATATTTTCATGACTGTCTGTTCCTGTTCCTGGTGTGTTTAGATTAGGGAGCTCGGGGTGAATATTTGGGACCTGTGAATTCAAAGGTGGATATGATTGTATTGTGTTTTGTGTGCTAGGTGTAAGTGTGGGTGTATGACTGTCTATTTGTAAGAATTTTCGAACTAGGCGGCATGTATTTAGTATAACAGCTTTTTGGAGCAAATTGTAAGTTTGAGGATGTAGATTTAGCGTTTCAAGAGATTGATGCAATTTTTTAGGAACGACGCCAGTTGTAGAGAGGACTATGGGAACTATGGTTACTTTTTGTAAGTGCCAGATTCTGGTGATTTCGTCCTTTAGTTCAGTATATTTACTTAGTTTTTCGGCTATAGTACTTTGGAGGTTGTGAGTGTTTGGGACGGCAATATCTATTAGGAGTGCAGTTTTATTACATTTATTGACAAGTGTGATATCTGGCCGGTTGTAGTGAATTGTGCGGTCGGTAAGAATAGCCCTGTCGAAGTACAGTTTTGTTGTGCTGTTTTCTAGGACGGTTTCTGGAGTATATTTATAATAGGGTTGTATAGAGTCTATAAAGTTGTATTGAAGAGCAAGGTTTTGGTGGATAATGTTTGCAACTTGGTCGTGCCTGTGTTTATAATCAGTTTGGACTATGGACTTGCATGCACCTGTTATATGCTGAATGGTTTCAGATGAACTATTACATTTTCTACAAATATCGGATACTGGCTTCTTCATTATGTATTTCTGGTAATTCCTGGTTTCCACCACCTGGTCCTGGATAGCCAGCATGAAACCTTCAGTCTCCGGGAAGAGCTCGCCTCGACTGAGCCACGCGTTCGACGCCTCTTTGTCGACATGAGGTTGGCACAGATCATGGCGATGTCTCCCATGTAGAGATTTTGCGGCCCACTCATTAATTTTAGTTTTATCATCCGTCTGTTCTTCATTAGGCTGGGTAATTTGGCTGCGTAGATTTAAAGGGGTTAGCTTGTTATCATTTTGTACAATAGATTTATGAAGATCAGACCTTTCCATTTTATTAAAAAAGTAGTGTCTTAGATTTGCTATTTGTTTATTGTGTAAGTTGGTGATGTCGATAAGTCCTCTACCTCCTTCCTTTCTTGGTAATGTTAATCTCTGTATGCATGATCTTGGGTGATGTTTACGGTGACTGGTCATGGTGGTGTTAATAGTGCGCTGTAGCTGCTTTAAATTTGATTTGCTCCAGTTGATTACTCCAAATGAGTAGGTAAGTATGGGTATCGCGTAGGTGTTGATTGCTTTTATAGTGTTTCTGGAATAAAGGTGTGATTTTAGTATTGTGTTTAGTCGGTGTTTGAATTGCTGTGTTAATTTAAGTTTTGTTTCTTTTTGTTGTATTTGTAGTGCTTGATTATATCCTAAATACTTGTACGTGTCATTTTCGTTTAGTGGTTCAATTTGTTGTCCAGTTTGCATTGTGAAAAAATGTTGATAGTTTTTACCGTCCTTTATAGAATTTATCTTGCACTTTTCTAAGCCAAACTCCATCTTAATATCATCCGTGAACTGTTCAACTATTTCAATTAATTTGTTAAGGTGGGTTTCAGTGTCAGCGTAAAGTTTTATGTCATCCATGTAAAGTAGATGATTAAGCACAATGCTGGTCTGTCCGTCCGTTGTTGTAAAATGTAGTGGATATCCTATTGACCTAGAGTTTAACGTATTGGAAAGTGGGTTCAAGGCGAGGCAAAACCACAAGGGGCTAAGAGCGTCTCCTTGAAATATTCCTCGTTGTATTTTAATGGATTCAGATTGTATAGTATCGTTGCCTATTGTAAGTTTTAATCGAGTAGTCCAAGTTTGCATTGCAGTTTTTAGAAATGTTACTATTTCTGGGTGTATTTTATATATCTCTAATACCTGTACTAACCATGAATGCGGAACGGAATCATAAGCCTTTTTGTAATCGATGTAGGTGGTGAAGAGATTAGCTTTTAGTTTCTGGACTTGTGTTAATACTACGGAATCTATGACTAACTGTTCTTTACAGCCTTGGCTGAATTTACGACATCCTTTTTGTTGTTCTGCCAGTATATTGTTACTAGCTATATGTTCGTATACGAGTTCAGCTATACAGGCTGTAATAATTTTATACAATGTTTGTAGGCATGTAATCGGTCTGTATTTGGCGGGGTTTTGGGGGTTATTTATGTCTTTGGGAATCATGATTGTGGTTCCTGATGTTATATATGATGGCATTTTGTTCGGTTCTTTAATAAAGTCATTTATAAAGTTAAGGAGGTAAATGTGGATAGTTGTAAATTTTTTATACCAGTAACTATGAATGAAGTCAGATCCTGGTGCTTTCCAATTATGTAAATGGCTTACTACTTTTTGAAAAATATCTGGAGGGATGTGATTGAATGTCATTTCTTGGGTGCTCGTATTATTTTGATTAATTTCTCTTTGTATCCAATCAGTTAATTTATTATGTTCTACTGGTTGCTCCCAGATACCAGCCCAAAATTGTTGCAGTTCTTCTTTGCTTGGTGGAGTACCACGTGTGCTATGTGTTCCCTGATTGTTTACTGTTGACTTACTTACATTACGATAAAACTGTTTTTCATTATTTTTAAATAGATTATTTTGTTCTTTTCTTAAAGTGCAGGTGTTATATCTTTGGAGCCGTCCAGAGGTAACTGATAATTTTTGCTTAAGTGTGTCTAATGTGTGTGCGAGGCGTGTGTTTAACGGTTCGTGTCTTGAATGAATTTTGTACTCTTTAATAATCTTATTTACCTGTTTTGAGAGTTTCTGATTCCTGTTTCCATTGATGTAATGTGTGATTTTACTTATGTAACTTCGTAGTTTATCGACTCTTTTTTCAAGTCGTGTCTGCCAATGTGGTTTATATTTGTTTTTTTGGTTGTGTGTGGTATCTGTATCAAGTTTTAATTTTGCACCATTAACTTTTGCAGCAGTCCACGCTGCACAATAAATCATTGTTTGTAATGTGTTGAAGTCAATGTCTTTATTTGTATGTTCAGGTAGTGTTACGTTGTTTATATAATCTACTATTATTGATAGTTTTTTGGAAGTCTTTTGTTTAGGGATATATGTTCTCAAAGTCGGATGGGTATTTCTATAATGTTCATAAGCTAATTTAAAAGTGTCGTCAATGTCTTGGCGTCTATGTGAGTTTAGTTGAGGATCTATGTGCAGGATAGGTAACGTTTCATCGGGGCTATTTTGTCCTAGATTATTTATAGGTGAAATTAGTACGTCAAGGTCGGGGGTGTCCATAGTATTGGTGTGATTTATATTAGAAGATGCTAATTCTTCAGCTATTTCTTGTTTTATAGTACTCAGTCTTTCATCGCTTATGTATTTATTATTAATAATTAATCTTCTCTGATCTGCTACTCTTTGTTCGGTTACATGAGCTAGAGAGGGGAACATATTTATAAAATTTTCGTGTAAAGACTTCCTATATCCTGTTCTATTTGTGTCTAGGTGTGTTATCCGGTAGTATATTTTAATAATGGCTTCATTTTGTTCATTGGTCCATCTCATACGTGACTGGCTATTTTGTGGTATAATTTGTGTATTTTGTGCTTGTGTTGCTATTGTGTTGTCAGTGAATGTAGGGTTTTGTAGAGGGTTAGGATTGGATGGTGTGTTTTGCGGGATTTGGTGACATTGTAATTCTTCTCTAACTTCATTATATATTTTATCTATTGTATCTTGTGGTAGAAGTTTATTTCGCATTATAGCTCTACGCTGATCCCCTACTCTTTGGCGACTAACTATCATAGTAGGGTATTTTTCTATAAATTTCAGATGGAGTGGTTCAAGATATAATTTTGTATCGGTATCTAAGGATGTTAACTGAAGGTAAGTGCGCAGTATGAATTGATTCATTTCAGGTGACCATTTTCTGCGCGTACTTGGAGTGCTTTCGGTGGGTGCAAATTCTAAGTCTAAGTTGACTTCTTGCACAACACTGTCAAGCGTACTAGTAGTAGACGAAGCAGCAGTTCGCCTAGTCATATAAGAGGGGCGAGTCGAAGGGATAAAAGAAAAAAGTGAACTAGCGTCATCGCCCGAAATTTCGGCTGTATCCTCCACGTCGCGAGCCCGCCTGCTCAACTCACGGCGACCGGCTGTAGTATCTTGAGTGACGGGAGCCCGCCTGCTCAACTCCACGTCACCGGTGTCCCGCGTACTGAGGCATCCAGCACCGGCTCCAGATGCGCCCCGGCGACCCCCGGGCAGCGACCGTAAATTATATTTCTTGTTTGCTCCATTGAGGGTTGTTTGTTTGGGAATGATTGGTTTGAAAGAGAGGGTAGCCTGGATGTTGTTGGCGATGTACGATAATTTCGACACTTTGATATGCACTGCCCAAACTGGGGTATGAAATCTAGCTGTTATGATTTCAAGTGTATACCATCTTTCATTAAGCCCCCCCACCACGACAAGGTTCATCCCTTGGGGGGGTTATTATTATTATTATTATATACAATCATTATAATAAACAATAGATATAAGTAAAAGATATATTATATCTACTTAAATACCTACATGTATTTGTTGCATCTGGTTAAATCAGCCAGATAACTAGATGCCTTTCTGTAAAAGCCTGCATCCAGGCATCCAAATAGATAGCTGAAGGAGCAAAGTCATTAAAGTAGTATATAGTAATTTAGGAAAATTGGATATTGATAAATTTGAATATGTATGTGGTTTGGCTTCACAAATTTGGAGATGAGTTTTGATGAGATGTTTGAGCAAATCATAACATTCACAGCTGTCTGCGCTGTTGACGCACTTTTTTATAAAAAATCAACACCTTCAACTAAAAAGGGATGTGTGTTATGTTATGTACGTATGTGTTACTAGCTTTACCCGCGGGCTTAGCTCCCCGTGAAAATTCCGGAATAAGGAGTACCCTATGTCCTTCCCCGAGTCTCAAACTATATCCATACCAAATTTCATCCAAATCGGTTCAGTAGTTTAAGCGTGAAGAGGTAACAAACAAACAAACAAACAAATATACAAACTCACTTTCGCATTTATAATATTAGTAGGAGTAGGATAGGATGTGCAATACATGCAGTTTTTTTTTAACGGATATATCCGACGTTCATAGTAAAAGGGGCAAATTACAGTCTCATGAATACCTTAACATTTCCCGTAGTTGTTGGTTTCACATGAATGTAATGCACGTCGAGCCCCTGGATGTTAGTTTTAAATTGCGGGTACTGGTTGAGGTACCGCTCGCTGTCTTTGAACCCGTACTTGTTCTGCCAGTAATCCAGCACTTGCGTTAGGAAGTTGGAGTTGAAACCGTACGTGAACCCAGCGTCTTCTAGCGGCGGGACGAACGGACGACGGTGTAGGAGACGTTCTCGCAAGTCATTTATTATCTGAAATGAAATGGTAAACATTTAAGAGAGTTAAAATTTTCAAGGAGGGTTGATGAATAACTGCATTCCCAAGGGCTTACACTTTACCACAGGTATGGCACTTCATACAAACGGAGCAGCAAATATACCTAGTACTACTACAAACGAAACAATCCGTCCGTGCACACGTCAAATGTGTGAGTTAAACAATCAGGGTCGCCACCACAGAATTTGTTGCTTAGCTTACCTGTTTTTATCACTCGGAAATCTATAAAATTTTCGTTCTTTATTGTTTTTCGTGGATGAACAATGATAATGTGCGCAGTTTCTCACCATTTTAATTCAATAATCCTAAGTGAATCGCGTAATGTCAACGTTCGACTACCAATAACCCTGTTTTACTGCCACTTACACCTCACAATAACGGGGGAAGGGTTGCGGGGACACCAGATTGCGGGGGACGGTGCGAGTTTCCGTTCTGTATGTAATATTATTATTAATTCTGTGACTTTACACTGTTTACTCGTTGTAAAACCATAGCTAAATGGTTTTTATTTTTGTCATTCTTGGGTCATTATTGGCATATTTTTAGACAGCCAAAAATGTTTTTTAATACAATCTCTTATCTCCAAAAATGAACTTAAAAGTTTAGAGTGATCAACCAAGCCCAAACTCAATGGTGGTGCCTCGTTTTATTGCAGAGTTCCTACGGCCATGTCTCTGCATCATCACCAGATCAGCTCATAATATTGTACTGTCATGCAATATATGGAAAGTGGGTCAAATTTAAATTGCAATTTTGATTACAGATAAACAGACAGACTAACAAACAGACCAAGGGAAAGGTGAAACTAAGTACAAGCTTGTAAATAGAGAAAAAATTGGAAAGAGTGCACCAGATTATAAATGAGCACAGTAGAGGATGTTACTGGTAAGGTATTTAACTAACATTAGCAAATTTTTTGATCATAGTGACACTTAGGCCCAACGCAGACGACAGACTAATCCGTGCCACACTTTTTAGTCTGTGAAAATAGAACCCATGGATGGAATCATATGCAGTAACGCACACGACGCGCAAAAAGGTCCGGCGTGCATCATGTGCGTTACTGCATATGATTCCATGGGTTTTATTTCCACAGACTATCACAGACTAAAAAGTGCGTCACAGATAGTCGTCTGCGTTGGGCCTTAAACTTATAAATCGACAACTGATTGCAGATAAGTGGAAGAGACATACCTGTAATAAATCGAAGCGGCTATACTAGATCACTATAGTATAATAAAATTAAATAAGATATAAGTAAAAAAAAAATTCGACAAATTCAAATAAAAAAATTGTATGAGAAAGTAAATTTTTTTGTTTTATGACTGTTATTTTATGACCCTGTAGTAGTCTGTTTTTTTCATAAGACTACCTGGCAGCCAAAGTTATATCATATTCACCAACTTACAATATCTGAAAACTCAATTTCAAATGGTCTAATGGAGAGGTCCCGTTGCTGGTCTATCGGGTACGGCCCCCACCACTGGTCCAGTTCCAACGCCGGCAAGTCTGGAGGGGTGGTGAGGCTTTTGTAGACGTAGAAGGAAGCTAATCCTGATAGGACTGCAAACAGGAGGAATATTGTTTCGATCTGAAAAAGTGGATACAATGGACATAAGTAAAATTTAATGGGACCACTCTTAAGTCTTCCCGTGGATGTTGTAGAAGGCTCCTTAGGAAATACAAGCTTAACAAAGCTTATAAATATCAATGAGACCTCTCCAACATGTCTAGCCAGCATGGAGAGTGTAGGCTAAGTCCTCTGTTCCTATACTGTGGACAAGTAGTACAATGAGGGTCGTACTCCTGAAGTGGAGACAAAAAGACCTGACAATGATGAGTAAATATTACTTTATTACACTTTGAATGAATTAGTTTTCTTTTTTATTTAGGTTACCATTGAACTGCATTTTCTAACTCCATTCGATTTTGAAAATAACTTATCGAAGAAACTAATTAAAATCAAAAGCAACTTTGACTAACTAAATGTGCCATTAAGCTTTGTTGCAGCTCTGTAAGTGCAGCTTTAAGCTGTATTAAGAGCTAGAGGAGTGACAAAAGATGTGATACGCAAAAGAAACACCAGGAAAGGGTGCGCAATTTATATGGACTTTTCACCTTGATCTTTGACTTTGAGACCTGACATGGCAACCATTCTAGCTTCTAACTGTTTTCTGCACCACGACTTGCGATTTATACAACGTTTAGTTAAAAGGTTAGAAAATGTTTCATGGATAAAACACTTGTTAATCGTATAAATACCGGGAAAACCGATGATGATGGTCTTGATGAAGGAGATTTTTGGACTTTCTTCTCATTTTGTTTTTTATTAAGTGCTTTTTTACTCATTTTTCTGGCGATAGTGCGATAACGCCGGCCGGAAGATCTTATCTGTTTCAGTTACACAAATTATTTTGGTGAGTATTTTTTAATTACACAAGACTTATACTATATTCAAAATATTGTACTAATTACAAACAAATACAAGTTAAATTAGGAATATTAGAAACTGAAAAGCCAAGAAGTAAAAAACTCAACAAAACGCACACAAACAAAAAGTTTTAGTTTTTGAACTGACTGTCAATTAATTATGACGTTGACATTTTGACAAATGATATTTTTTTAAAACGATTTTCCGATTCTGGTGAAAAGTTTTTTAGAGCTCATCTTTTTTTCTTTTCTTGATTATGGCGGTCAAACTTCGTTGAAGCTTATTTTGCCAGTGTCTAGTAATATCTCTTCTTTCACTCCGAAAAATCAATTAAAGCAATAGCGACTCTCGCTACGATACAATGAGGCGTTTTCCAGTGAAAAAAAAAATGAGGTTAAAAACATTGTCAAAAGATGGCGCTTAAGAGTTTGAAATCGTTCCGTCAAAAATGAAAGAGGCCGTTTGGTTCAATACTTGTAGTATATTTGTAATTAATACCTACGTCGTTTACAATATAAATTTTATCATAATCGAATCTCTTACCCTGATCTTTTGCATAGGTACAACGTATTGGATTTAAATTCTAGACGTGGTCTGCTTGAGGTTGCTTTTTTATATGATTTAATACACAACAAATATGACTGTTCAGCACTAACTAATCAGATTTGTTATCGTGTTCCTTTTCGTGCTACAAACAGAAGTTCTCGGAAACATGAACTCTTTGCCATCAATAGAAGTCGTACTAATGCAGGTTCCCGATCACCTTTAAACCGAATTGTTAAATCATACAATACCAATTTTAACGAAATTGATATATTTGCCACTTCAGCATCTACTTTCAGAAGTATGGCTACGGATAAACTAATTGAGATATTCTCTGCCAATTGCAAAACGTACCAGAGTAACTGACCTAATGGCCTAGCGCCAACTTATAATTATAATAGTACACATTTTTTAAAATGTTTCGCCTGCAATTGACTATTGATGTATTTACCTACTTATTTATAATAATGTCAACTAGTGGGCATCTGAACTGTAAGTTGTCTCTCAACTAAGATATATGTACTTGGTAAGCTGTGGTTAACGGTATTGGTAGTATAATTAGATAAGTTATATTTAAGAAAACTGTATGTATATCTCCTGTACTACTGTTTGTTTACACAAATAAAGAGAAAAAAAAAAAAAAAATTAACCAATCTTGTATTTTGCTATTATTTAAGTAAAAAAATACATATTTACAAACAATAATATATTTTTAACTGAATTTAATAAAATAAAAATATTAAATATTCCAAAACGTATGTAGTGATTATATTGTGTTTGATTCCAAAGACAAACTCTCACTATGAACTTTTTATATGAATTAGACATTGACAGATCTATTTATGTGATTGCTGGCGGCATCTAGGTCACGTAAAGGAACTAATTTTTTTTTTAAAGAAAACGCCTCATTAGGTCCTGATTAGGTCACGCACGTGACGCACGTCACATCGCTAATAACCTACAGTCAGAGATTCCCATATCTCTGCCTACAGTTAATTCACCTAAACCATTGTATAAACCTAAACGTACCATCTCTTTCCGTCTCTTTCTATCGCATAACGCTTACCTTTTCTGGCGCACTGATTAGCCAAGCCGGCGGCGAGGCCGCCGTACGTTTTTAATACCTACGGAGTGAGACAGGCTGCCTGCCTACCTGCACCGCATTATGATATGACTTTCCACTTTAACTAAGTACCTGCGAACTGAACATACCTACGTAATACTTATTAGCATGAGCATTTATAACGTTAAATTACCTACACCAATTTCATAATATAACGCCTATTTAAAATCTAACTTCAAAAAAAACGAACCCCTTGTCTAACACCTAACTTAAAAATGACATTAGATTCGGCCATGTTATCGGTATGAACAAGCTTAGTTGCAGTCTTGCAGTTGCAATACTTTAATGCAAAATATGTGAAGCGACAAATAGCTTATAGAGAACTAGAAAATTTTAAATGTTAATATAACTTTACATGGCACCGCACATTACATAGATTTAAAAACGTTTAGCGGCGTTATCATTTCGGGTCTATTTACTTAGTTGTTGATCTGTAATGGGCGGTGGGCCTAATATGGAGCCTTGTGGAACCCCCACATCGTTTATAGTACACACTATCATGTCTTTATCTTCAATCATCTAGACAGAGCTTTGGGCAGTAAGACTCCAAGGCCACCTTTAGCGTAATGGTTAATGTGGAGCTTTGAGGTGTGAGGATGTAAAAGTGAATACATTCTGGGACACTCAGCCCGACTTTTGGCGGGAAGTCAAGGGGTCCAGTTGGAGTTTGCTTTAAATTGTTTTGCAAATTGATTCTAGTGGACTTTATAATATGAAATTGGTGTAGCTTGGTGTTATAAATGCTCATTCTCATGGACAATATGTGAAATGTTTAAAGTGAACAGTCATAGTGCGGTTGTAGTGATATTTATTTGCGGACTGCGGTGGGCGTCTTTGGGCGCCGTCCGCCACTCAATCGGCTATGAAAACCAGTGGACTCGTATAGATTTGTCGCCAGAAGCTCCCGTGAAGCAATCAAAGGATCTATACCAACCTTTGATTGTATAGTTAGGATTAGGAATAAAGAAGAGATATTATTAGACACTGGCAAAATAAGCTTCAACAAAGTTTGACCGCCATAATCAAGAAAAGAAAAAAAAAGACACTCAGCCCACCAGACATGCATAATAGAAATATGTAATAAACGTGATCAAAAATAACCGGCCAAGTGCGAGTTGAACCCTCTCTATGTACAATGTCAAACTCAATTACATTCGAAATACAGTAAGGCGCTAGAAGTGCTAGAACTATAATTATTTTCCGTAAATGAAAGTATCGTACTGAGTTTACCACTTTATAATTGATGGAATTCTTATAGATTTTAAAATCTACTTAGTAAACAATACATAAATGGCCATACGTCGGAGTGACTCTATTCAATAATACAGTGGTTTTAAGCTCTAAGATAATACACAACCTTATTCAGCAGTCTCTTTGGGAATTATCGCAAACTGAAAATAATAACCGAAGCACTGAAGTGTGAACGTCGCTTTATAAATCCAGGTGAATGACGTCACAAGCCGCCACAACCCGCCGCGTTAATTGAACTTGCGGGGCCAATATGAAGCACTTTCTTTTTTAATTTTTCCACTGGAGCGCTTGATACAGCCCTGTGCTGTCAGGGCTACCAAAAAATATTGGTAATTATTATTTACACGGACATTGAATTATTTTTACTGATGGTCTCATGCCATTTTTTTATAAGATTATAGATAGATTAGCGAATATTTGTGCCTTATTGTTTATGCCTTCTGAAATGTGGTGTGGTAATATCTACAAGGTAGGTAATTTATATCTGTACCTACATACAATAAAACAGCCTAGTTAAAAATATGCCACTGATAAATTGTATATATTTTCAAAAAATTATTTGGGGACTATGGAGACTTAGTAATAGAGTAAGAATTTTCTAAAAAATCTGACTGTTTGTCTTTGTGTCTGTTTGTACACGCTAATCTCCGGAAATTCTGGACGGATTCGAATGAAACTTTTTTGTTATATAGCTGTAAGCCTGGGCAACACATAGGGTATATGTAATTTTGGAAAATGGAACACCTGATGCAGAACTATAATGGTCCAGCTAAACTATATGACATATAAAAATGATGCCTTAGCAAAAGCGGTTCATCCTGATGAGCATTTTCCAGAGGCATAAAGTCCCCGCTAACGAAGTCGCGGGCTTCGGCTAGTACCTAATAAGTATAAATAAGTCATATGATTTAGATATACTATTACAGACATTTTTTTTAGGTAGTGCCTACGAAGAATGCCATAAAACATACTACTCACGTTTGTTAGATAGGCCACACGTAGCAGGTGGTTAGCGGCAGTTTATTTAAATTACATAATCCACTTCTGAGATGCAAGATTATCCTATATTTAGAAATCCATTAAGTAACATGTAAGTAACCAGCTAATAGTGGTATAAGTATGTAGCTCTACATTTTACTTGGAAAGAAAAGCTTGAATTGAACAAGTTTTTGAAGTAAGTATATGTATGTTCTGCGTATCGTAGCTGGGGCTTTATAGGCGCTTCGTATCAGGTTACCTATTTTCTTTAATGTAGGTATTTCCTGTTCTTGAAAAGAGTTCGTGGTAAAGTTATTCCCGTTTGTTAGTAAATTTTGGGTGTGTTTTTTTGAAGGCAGCAGATCGGCGCTGAATTAAAAATTTTGAAATGTGGTGCTGGAGACGCATGTTGCGATTAACCAGGACGGCTCGCAGGACAAACGATTCCATCCTCAAAGAACTTAAAATTGGCCAGAGGCTTCTCAGTTCTTGTCTCCAGAGAGTACTTTAATACTTTGGTCATATAGCCAGAAAACCATCCGATAACCTGGAGAAACTACTTAGTGACCGGTGGAATGAAAGGGGTCGTAGCCCGATACGATGGTCTGACCAAATAAAAGAACATCTAAACACCAAGTTATCCAAAGCACTCGTGCAGGCAAAACATCGTAACAAGTGAAGGGAGATAGTAAAAAAGTTAGGTCGGGCACATCACGACGCTCAGCAGTGAGCAGACGACTGAAGGAGGAATAAATGTTAAGAACATTTTTCGCAGCCCTGTTTCAGCCACCACGCTTTCAGCGCGCTATCACGGCTCTCAGCCCTGTCACCGTTTTCCCATTTTTCCCGCAATACCCCACCCAATGCCAAAAGGTATTAACTCAAAATACAACAAATAAACTTCACTTTTATTATTATAAGAATTAAAGCGATTATCTAACGGTCTACGTGTTCATTTGTTACTGTGTGGCGTGAATTAAGGCTTAGCAATACGGTTTTTCGAATGAAATCCTCTTTTGGGGAAACTGGCGTCCGAATTTAATATCGGATTTCGGTATTAATAAATTCATTGTACTTTATATCTGCGGTTTTGAATTGACACTATGGCAAGTGGGAGGCTGCGATAAATGTTCAATTAAATTACCGAAATAGTGTGGATCTCTGTTAGGTACCTTACCCACTTACATGTAGTAGGTAGTTCCGAACTACTGGAAAGCTTTTCTGTACTTAATTAATTCCTTCTCTATATATAAATGTATAGAAATTTATTTACTCAAATTTTATTGATACTTTGATTATGACTTTATTTTCTTAAAGTTGTGGATATAGAGACATTGAAATAGTATAAGTTTAAAATAAGTTTTTAGTTCTATCTACCTCTTTTAATATTTTTACATTTTTTTTAGCTAAAATACCTTACATCCCTAGATAGTTTCGAAAAAATCACCATAGCGCCACTAAGTTATGCTACATAATATTCCCAAGGGAGAGGGAAATCAGGGGACGGAAAAACCAGCGAGTTTCTTGGCAAACGTTACGCCCAATAACTGATAAACGTTTCAAAAAATTTTTTTTTCCATCTGAGAAAAAAAAGTTATTGTTACTTATAGATTTTTTTATATTTTTCAGCTGGTATACATACTATGTTTTACTTGTCCTCCAGACCAACATTATAAAGATCACTTTAAACTACCTACCTATTAACTATGGAATTACTTATAAAAAAACTCGGATTATCTGTTGCCAGTACTTAAAGTAGGCAATTAATCAATTATGTAAAGCATCGTTACGATTTCATTATCAGACGCAGTAGACGCCGACCGAGTAAGTAGGCAGGTATATTTAATCGTTGCGTCACTGCTGGAAGTAATTCCACTCTAATAACTGTTATGATAATCTGTCTAGCTTATAGCTTAATGTGTATTCATTCCTGGGTATTGAAAATGTATCACGTAAGTTAGCTAGCGGGCCATCACATAGGAAATGTAGTAGAATGTAGTTCCAATTAGCCCCAAGAACTATTACAAACATCCTACTATCCTATCCTACTATCCTACTATATATAATAATATAAACGCGAAAGTGATTATATACGCGAAAGTGAGTTTGTATATTTGTTTGTTTGTTTGTTACCTCTTCACTTGGATTTGGATGAAATTTGGTATGGATATAGTTTGAGACTTGGGGCAGGACATAGGGTACTCTTTATCCCGAAATTTCCACGGGGAGCGAAGCCCGCGGGTACAGCTAGTAAGAAATATATACTCAAAGGGTCACTGCTAGACAACGCTTTTAGCGTTAAGTTCGCTTATTGTTCGGTACAATTTGTATTTAATAAGTAATGAAGATTATATAAATGATTAAAAAGAAATTGTCTATCTATGTCCCACTGCTAGTAAAAGCCTGTTAGTTAAATTTATTGTTGTAGAATTATGTTTAATACGCTAGTTTAATTTTAGGGTATATTTTACTTCAACATATTATTATTAAAATATTAAGTACACAAGTTTAGTTTAGTACTTTAGGGCTCAATCAATCATAGTGTGATTAGTCTATATTATTTATTTATGGACATGCATATAATTTTTGCGCACTTTGGCCACAGAAAACGTATAGTAGGTACTAAAGTGCAGAAGAAATAGACGGTCTAAACAAAACGTCAACCATACAAATTAGGTAATTATTTTGCTTCAATTAAATTGTATACAACAGACAAGAAGCTTGCACTCTGTAAATGGACTTTGGCTACATTTAGGGTGGTGGTGGGCCCAGCATACGTACCTTACAAACTTTATAGAAGCACCTAGCAATACCGAACAATATTTTAATAAATAAGTTTCAAAACTCGTCACCTAACGTCTTTGCCTTACCTATTCGAACACAATTCCTTCTGAAAATCCATTGAAGGCTATCGTTACGTAACATCGAATCCCCTGATTATACCTCCCCAAATTAACAGCTACCGTCGTCTAATCGAACTTTACTCCTTGAGACATGAAGATAAGGTTTGATATTGCTTGTAGATGTTTTTGGGAGTTGTTTAGTGGAGCTTGTGGGTTACATTGGTGAGGATTGGCAACCTTAAGTGGGGTGAGATAACGTCACAGGTCGGCTTAGCGGTTACGAGTCGCGCTTGACGCTTCGCTTCAGAGGGATGGGGATTTACACGTTATTGGCGCAGGCGTAGGGTTGCTGAGACTAGAAAATGAAATTCTCAAGAACTTTTGAATCGGAATATAGAATTATCCAGTGATAAATAAAGTAATTTGAGTTTAAGTTAGAGATTAGAGTATTTAGTGTGCATGGCGAAGGAAGGAAAGATTTCATTAGCATAACAAAAAAAAAAAACGCTTTTCATAAAATCTATCCATATATGCCAGATAGAAATTCAATTTATATAATTAAAACCTGTGTTCTACCAAACCAACAAAATATTTAAATTTTTGTCGCAGATCCTTAGTGACAGTACTTAATAAATTGTGACTAGGTACAGGCACTAGAAGGTTTTCTCAAAAAATCAATATAAGTCCACAATACACGCAAAATTAAAATCAACAACGTTAACGTTAAAGTCGCAAAATATCTTAACATCAAAGAACACTTCGCCAACCCTGCGACATCTCGTTACGTAGCAGGCCTCTCTCCACGGAGTCATCAGATAAGGGCGGGCGCTCAAGTTTAATTGAATTTCCTCGCAAAGTTTCCGCTGCCACCCCTGGACCCCGCGCGCTCTGATTGGTGCGGCGCTCGCCGCTTCAAAGACATTGTTCCCGAGCACTGCGCTAGGGTTGTGCTTATGTATTCAGCTTGCGACATTCGTCGATTGATTGACATACATGAATATTCTCTTTATAATATGGACGATTGGATTTTTGGTAGATACATTTTCATTTTATTCGTATTTAACCTGAATTCTTCTGTAGTAGGTAAAGTCTTTATTTGGTGGTTTTTCCATCTTCTCGCTGACCATGACGCTAAAAGTGGCTTTTAAGTCTGGGCTCTGACTGCTTAGAGCCGCAAGATACAAAAAGCTCTGTCTGCCCCATTAGGGATAAAGACATGATAGTACTATGTATGTATGTATGTATGTAAATTCTTAATATATGTTATGGTTACTTTACTCTACCTGCCAAATGTTATAGCCAAGTTAGCACTAACAAAATTAGATGCACTTTACATAATTAATTGGCCACATTACATAAACATAAAAGTCTGCAAAGTGTATTTGCAAACCATACGATAATTAGGTGTCGTATAGCATGTAATCATAAATTACTATAGTAGAGATTAGTCACTGCATTTTTTTGGCATCCAGAATGGTTTTTGTAGTTGAGTAGTCGGGTGATTTTAACGTGTGATCTACTTAATGCAGGTTAAGTAAAATGATAAGTAAACAGATACCTTTGTTTAATAATCTTACAAAACTAAACACCGACTTCACCTTAACTACAACGATTTTTATAAAATTTCTATCGGGCAATGTGACAAGAATGTGTTTTCAAACGAAAAATTTTTGAATCGGTTTTTTTTCTAAATAAGTCTGGGCGTAGAAATGCTATCAAAATCGGTTGTGTAGTTTAGGGCTGAAGTCAGTTTTTTGTTTTTTAAAATTACTAATAATGTTTTTCGTAAGTACTTCGCTAGTAAATTTCTGGAATGGCACTTGAGTTTAGTTGACTGACTTTTGAACTTGCTCGACAAACTTCCTTTTTTCCAGTGTCTACTGTCTACTTACAAGGTACAAGGTGCGTCGGTCCCGGTCATTGTTTTTGACATTGGTCGTTACCTAAAACCATGTCAGAGGCCTTTAAGGCGGTTTAAAAACTCAGACACTAGTGTTAGTCACTAACACACACGATAAGAAGAAGAAGACTTACAAGGTGCTGTGTTTGTTACTTTATTTCTGTACTAGCGTTAATTCGTGATGTTATCTCTCTCGCTCGTAACATCTGCGCTTCCGGCGACCCAGTTCCAGCAAAAGTGGAACTAATTCAAGATGGCAACATCCAACCTTCAAACCGCATCAGACAATCTTTGCTTCGTTCTACAGGGTGAATTCTTAATGTAAACTCGCTTGTCAATTTTATAAGCATGTTTAGTTCTTGCTACCGATCAATTTTATAGAAAAAGATTTAATGATACACGTTGGCAAGTTTTCGTTTTGAATAGATCTCCTAAAAAAGATTTTTTAAATAATTAATTTTTTTTTGCAAATAATTAAAAATTTTTGCAAATAATTAAAATAACCGGCTAAGTGCGAGTCAGACTCGCTCACGAAGGGTTTCGCCCCATTATCTATAAAAAAAATCACGTTTGTTGTATGGGAGTTGTTATAGCGGCAACAGAAATACCTCATCTGTAAAAAATGTAACATTTTTATTGTAATTACAGTCCTGGTGACAGATAGACAGATAGACGGACGGATGGATAGCGAAGTCTTAGTAATAGGGTCTCGTTTTTATCCTTTGGTAACGGAACCCTAAAAATAACATATTTTTTGCGACTAATAAATAAGTGTTTGGGTGTCGGGAACAAACATTTTCTCGGGATAAACTAATAAAAATTGCATTTCAATCCGTTCAGATGGTTAAGCGTAGAGAACGGTACAAACATCCTTACTTACATCCTTAAAAAAATAATGCATTTTCTAATATTAATAAGAATTCACGCAAACTAAATATTCTTTTTGCAAACTTTGTACCCGCCAACTTGCATGTAAAGAGTTCGCATTTTTTTAAAATACCCTCAACAAACACCCTGTATCACAGATTCATACGAATAGAGCTTAAAACGAACCGCCTTTGCAAATTACACACTTGCGTGTAACGAAACGCATTCCGGGCACGCGTGCTGCGCACTGACTGACTATTGTTTATAAAATGTTGCACTCCATTAAAAAGTGGATATACCTCGTCATTATGTTATTAATTTGATACAGAGGCTGCGTAAAAAGGACTTGCGTTGCGTTGGACTCAGGATTTATCCAAATTGAAACGGGGAAGTCCTTTGCATCCTATCCTACTTTCTACTTAAATGCGAAAGTGAGTTTGTATATTTATTTGTTACGACTTCACGCTTCAACAACTTAAAATTTGATATGGATATAGTTTGATACCCAGGGAAGGACATAGGATAGTTTCTATCCCGAAATTCTCACGGGGAGCGAAGCCCACGGGCACAGCTAGTAAGTAAATAAAACATGGTTCTTATGTACAAATACTTTACTTCAATTCATATAATCACTTAGTGCAGTGAATAAAAGTAGTAGGTATTTCAATAAAGTATTGACAATCGTTGTTCAGTATAGTAAATAGTAACTAAACTTGCCCTTAAAATATTTTCAATCGAAAAAACGAAACTAAATAAATCGGGTACCAATTAAACAGTACTTATCAGCACATAAATAAATACTGCAATAATTGGTGTTCACAGATAATCTATCCACAAGCGGTTACGCAAACCCTTCCACAGAGTTACTGACACGAGTTAATTTAAACATGGTAATTTGTTTTTGTTGTTTTCGTTCCAAAACCAAGATAGTAGACGTGGAAAGAAAAGCAGCCAACTCAAATGCGCTTGAGGCCAAGATTGCTACAGAATGGGTGCCGGTAGGCTAATATCGCAAGAGAGGTGATTTGTATTGTATTATATTGAGGTCGTCCAAGGACAAGGTGGTGTGATGAACTGGAAGTGGAAGATAGAGATCAGTGGCGTACTAGAGGGGACTCTTTGCCCAGAAGTGGGACAGTATAGGCTATAAAAAAGGTTTCCAAAGTAAAAACTATCTAAGCTCAGTTGTCTAGTGGCGTATTTTTAACAAAAGTTCAGATCATGATCCTAACAAACATGCGATGGGGTGTTTTTTTAGATCTGGTGACATAAACAACAAGATACTTTAACACAAAGACTTCCACGGGATCGGACCTTAAGTTATTTTTGACGGCATACGTGAGCCACCCCTTCAGATAAAGCTCTTCTGTCCACATATTGGTTACGTGTTGATAAATGAAGTGAGCTTTGGCAACTTAGCTTTAAAACCTCGATATTTACGGACGGAGGCACCGAATAAGTATTACAGTATTACCTAAATATTGAATGAAAACTTCTAGGACCACCGCACAATATGCGTCTCCGTATCCCGTCCTTGCATCTCTTCCCCGTTCTCGCCTTGTCGAGAGGGGGGGGGGGGGGGTCAACACACACACACACATTAACGTGTGCACAGATGTACATTTTCGTTTGTAGTAGTAGACGTAAATTCAACTCCGCTTGTGTGCCACACCTGTGACGGATTGGTCCCATTCTAGGAATAAAACCATCCAGATAGTTTATTTTTATTAAAAACATTTAAGTAAATTTATGCTAGTTTAAGCACGTTCAGATGGGAAAATCCTGGAATCTAGCGTGCATCGAGTGTCATACGGCTATCTAGTCGGATTTATTAGAGGATGCAGATTTGAGCGTACAGCCGGTTCCAACCGCAGATAGCAAAAGCTCCTGCTGGCTTTTTAGTTTATTTCATGTGATTGATGACCAGCATTTTTATTATGGCCAAAGGGTAAGGTTTTAGGATTACCTATTTATAAGTACATTTTAATCAAAACAAGTATAAAGCGTCTTAGGAAATAAACAAAGCTTATAAACATCATGAGCGAACCAGTCTGGCCAGTGTGGAGAGTGTAGGCCAAATCCTCTGGCTGCTTTGACCAAGTATGGCTCTAGTAGTACAGAGAAGGTCGTACTCCTGTAGTGGAGACTAAGATGAATCACAAAAGAATGAAACCAAGTTTATTTATGCCCTTGTTAATTTAAAGTGAGGTAGGCCTAATTTGTATCACTTACCTTATCTCGATAATGTTCCTTGGGGAAAGTTGTTCAGTATCACAGACTGAATTCACCCTTAAAATGGTTTCAGGTTTATTTTGTTAGAAGTAATAATATTTCTAAGCGCACCTGTAGGAAGCTAGCTTCTCTTCTACCCATGACTGAAGGCCAACATTAGGTATGCGTCGTCTTACATAAAGTAGGCGCGGGTTATTAAGTATTACGTGCGCAATGGCCGACGATTTGATGTGACTGAATGGGCATGAGATAATTCCATTGTGTTACGCACATGTCTGCAGTGATGTCTGTATGTAATAAAGTTCGTTTCTTTCTTCTAAACGGTTACTATGCTGAGTCTAGAAGAGTTTACAGTACTTTGTATATAGATAGAGAGTTTATGCTGAATCGTTCGTAACCTTACCACTACAGGAGTTTGAGATCTATTTCCTGCTGCAACCCCCTTAGAATTAGGGGCTTAGTCACATTTACTTGAATCAGAATATAAGAGAAAAAGCAATCCCGCCATAAACATTTTCATGTAAAAATGTTGCCAAGACGAGTCTACGTAGCTTACCCTGTGAAAAACTTATCAGATCTCGTATAAAGCCAAGCTCTAAAGACTACATGCTCTAAACCTACAAGCTCTACACTACACCTTAATCAAAATCTATGAAAAAGTGGTCAGATCTCATGTAGAGCCAAGATTCTTGATCTATGCGCCCTTACTTTACCAGGCCTAACTTTACATACTCTACATTTTAGTCAAAACGTGTGGCTTGGCCGTTTTGCTACCGTTACGAAGGTTTCATAGGCATTAATTTATCGTGTGTGAAATAACACGGCATGCAACGGTAAGCTATGTAGACTCGTCTTGGCAAAAATTTTACATTAAAATGTTTTTGGCGGGATTTCATTTATTTTTGACAGTTAGTTAATGGACTTTTTTGAGTTTAAAAATAACCTATTTTGACCCCGGGCCTTTACTTTTGCCTTACCCTTCGTCTGGAATTTAGATGAACCAACCAACAAATAGCTTTTCAATAGTTATTACATCATGAATATGTAGTTAGTGCAAATGTATAAGTCTCATACAAACTTCCACCCCCTATTCCGAGGGGATAGAGTAGGTTAGATTTTTATTTTTTTGTTGTCTTTGTAGTATATGAGCTCACATACCAAATTTCAGCGTTCTAGAACTTCAGGAAGTACCTTAAAAATTTTGATGATCAGTGAGTGAATCAGTGACGAAATCGGGGGTTTTTGGACATTAATAAAATCTAAAGTATAATAGCTACGACATTCAAACTATGTATATCTTGAAATTAATAACTATTTAGCACTATCCAAACCAAAGTTATGAGAGTTCAAAAAAACGACGAAACGTTTCGAGAAAAGGTAGGTGCATGCTGGTGCCCTTCGCTCCGCTTGGCTCGTCTTGGTAGGGGCACTCCAGTAAATGTGAATGTGAAATATATACGAAAAAATCACATAAAAAGAGCTAGCCCGAAAGTAAGTTCGAGACTTGTAAGCGAATACGTAATAAACATCCAAGACCCAGGTCAATATGATAATCATTATCCATCTTGACCTGACCGGGGATCGAACCCGAGACCTCCGGTGTGACAGCGTAGCATGATGAGTATTAGGCCATGGAGGTCGTATTAATATAAGCAATTAAGCAAACGCAGTGAAGAGAAGTGCTTTGTAATAAAAGCTATAGAGTAGGTAGAGCGCATCTTTATTTTACGTACCTCTGAGTATTAAAAAAAAGATAAGCAGAATTATATAAGCGGCAGTCTTCTAGAGTATGGGACGAAAGAAAAAAGATCGAATTAGTTCAGGTTACCAAGTAAAAGTACTAGTAAACACGACTATTAAAATTTACGGATGACTTTGTGTGACAGAGCACAATATTTTTCTATATAAATAGGTATATTTGAACCGAATTTGAGTTTGTATCATTTATTCCTGGAAAATCCAACAATAAGAAAAATAAAAATTATGCCGAACCTTGCCGAATACTGCAGAACCACTACTGGAAATACTACTGGAAACCTAGAACTGGCCGCAGGGGTGTTAGTGGACCAGTTACTAGATGGACCTTAAAGACGCGAATGAGGAAAGCTCAAGATCGAACAAAATGGTGTGTATTGTCAGAGGCCTACGATTGGCATTAGGTGACATTGACAACGGGCTGAAGAAGAACAAAAATGTATCATATGTGCTAATCCAGATAATGAGCGGTCCATGGGTCTTAGCTATCTCGTGAAGTTTAGTGAGAAGGTTCGAGAATTATATAATTATAATTCTTTCGTTTTTAAAAATCTTATATCTTTTTTGTAACCCTTATCAAGACTCACATTTTTTGTCTCAATATTTCGAGGTGTCTTGTCAACAGCTCACAGTGCCACTAGTACGAATTGCATACATAACATTATTTCCAAATTATTTTGTTCATGAAAAAACTATTTGCAAAATGTTTTTATGAATCACTAGCAGTCCATCCCGGCTTCGCCCGTGGTACATACATAGCCTATGTCACTCAGGGATAACATACCTATCCAACAGTGAAAGAATTTTTAAAATCGATCTAGTAGTTTCGGAGCCTATTCAATACAATCAAACAAACAAACAAACAAACAAACAAATCTTTCCTCTTTATAATATTAGTGTAGATTTCCCTGTTTCATACTTTTGATTTCATACACCGCATATTTTGAAAGACCGGCTTAAATTGAAATTTAACAAGGTAGATCGCTTTGTAGTAAATTAGATAGATAAGCACACATATAAGTAGTTCAGACATACGAGTACATTACATAATTACGTGAGTTACATAAACATAATTAGGCGATAGGCGGCTGCCTCAGAAAAGTAAAATAAAAGTTCGTTACGTATATGCAATATAATTTGTAAGTTTGGTAATGATGATATATTTTATCGAGATGTCGCATTATATATTATTCTCTTTATGTACAAACAAGCTCAAGGGAATTCGTACTAACCGCGGAATCTTCCTAAATAAATAAAGGTCAACTTATAATATGTGATGTGTGCCTTTGATTCTATGTAAGTATACGAAAGAGTTCTAGTATTTATTTATGCGATTATTGTATTCTATTTTAGCCTTTAGCCTATGCTGTCCAAATACAGGACCAAGGCTTTTGAGGCACAGTCTTTACAAAAAGTGTCAATGTCAAGGTAGATTTAAATTCTAAGCTAGAAAATGTCAGATTCTAGACACTTGTAAAAATCGACCTATAATAAATACATACAGAGTGCAGTGCACTTTGGTCTAGCAGTGGACTTTTATAAGCCAGTAAAGAAGAATTTAACTTTAAACAAACGCATTCTGAGCACTATAGGTAAAGGTCAACAGCTAAGTTAGTGGGCCTGAAATTATAGCGCTGGTTGTTGTCTATCTTAAGGGCGGTCCCATATTAAATTTTGTTTTTTTTTTTTTCAGCAATACGGCAATGTCTCAAAGAACAAGTGGGAACATTTACAGGTTAACAATTAAGTTACTTAATTACTTGATTGTTTACCTATAAATGCACTTGTTCTTCGAGACATCTTTTGAACGGTAGTGTAGTGTCACATCTACTGATTTAGTCATCAAAGAAATTTGTAATTAAAAGTATCGGTTGTAAAATATAATGAGGCAAAATTAACTCGATCGAACGGCGGCCCATATTTAAAAGCATTTAAGTACGTATTTTATGAGAAAGGATGTTAAAAATTAAACCTTTATGAGAATTTCGCTCGGGTCAAATTTTTAAGAAATTTTGTCGGCGTCTTCTCAAAGCTCTTCTGAGGCCGTTATCATCAATTTCTTTATAAATGTTCAAATATAAGGTCTAACAAAATATACTGAAACTTTAAGGGTGAATTAAGTCCGTGATAGTGAACAACTTTCATTGGGAAGCATATGTCGAAATATGAAAAATAATTTGAGGTTTTCCATAAAAACTCGGATCAGCTGATCGGTCTACTTGTATGGGAGGCCAAAAGTTCCTCAGGGAAATTTTTCAGTATCATGGACTAAATTCATCCTTAAAATAGTTACAGAATATTTTGTAAGATCTTATATACTATTAAACTATTATTCAAGTGGCCCTTAGTGGCGAAAGGCGGAGGTACCCATGAACAAGATTGCAAGATGTTGAGTTTGAAGGAACTCCTTTAGGTATTTATTAACACTGCATTAAAACAAAAAGAGCCTTTACATAAATGAAGGTAAAGGCTAACCGCTTAGCCGCTTTAAGTAAAAGGAAACAGCATCAGATGATACACTAGCGCCTGCGCATCCAAAAATTAAACTACAAAGTAAAGAAAGCCCAGAAGAAAAGCTTAACGATACCTATGTTGTATGTTTACTTTTCTGATTTGTATCTGTGTTCTTTATTATGTACAATAAAGCTTGATAAACAAACAAACCTATTGCGATGAAGTTATAAGTGGGACAAAAAGATATACGATTAAAAATGTGCGTTAAGACCACGGGTGTACATCACGGGATTGAATTGCTTTTATACATAAAGGTAGTACCTGCAGTGTACCTCAGTGTACCCTTAATGAAATCCGGTGTACTTCTTTTGATAAAAAGATATAAAGTAAAATATGTACACCCGCCATTCTAAAGTTAGGACTGCGGGTGTGCATTTTTTTTCGATTAGGAGATGCATATTTCACATGATTGTTTTTGTATGTATGTGTACCTGCAGTGTACCTTAGTATACCTTTAATGAAATTCAGTATACCTTCTCTGATAAAAAGATATATAATTAAGTATATACACCCGCCATTCTAAGGTTAGAACTGCGGGTGTACATTTTTATTTCGGCCAGGTGACGCTTGTTAATTATTATTTTTCTTGTTTTTATGTGTACCTACTGTGTACCTGCATATAAAAATAAAAAAAACAGTAATGTCGCTTACAATTTCATGGAATCTAATATGATTATCATCCTAATAATTCAGTTTCCCAAAAAGCCACTTTTAGCGTCATTGTGGCATGACGCTAAAAGTGGCTTTTGGGTCTTGCGGCCCTGGGCTCTGCATAGAGTCGCAAGACTCAAAATGCTCTGTCTGTCCCGTTAGGGATAAAGATGTGATAGTATGTATGAATGTATGTAAAGTAAATATGGTAAATCTATTCTGTAATATTACTTATGTAATCAATCAGTGGTGTATGTAATATATACTTCACATATTTTAATAAAAAAAAACAGTAATGTCGCTTACATTTCCATGGAATCTATATGTGAAAAATTTAAATATTAACATCATAAAAAACATCGACAATATATTATATAAAATATACATACAACTAACTATCATTATCTATATGTTAACTTCTCATCTTGTTCTAAATTTAAATATAGCTCATAACAATACATCATTTCTTTTTTATTTGAACTTCTTCCTTATCATTATCTACTACTACAAAAAAAATATTCTGTTTGGTTTACGGGATATTTAAAAAAATAACAAACTTATATATATATTTTATTGGTGCATATATTTAAAGTACCTATTTAACCGTGTTTGCGGAAATTTGCACCGACGATGGGAATAGAAGATTTACAAAACTAACAAAGAAAATGCAATCGGTTCAGTAGTTACCGAGATTTGATCTAAGACACAAATATGGGTAGGTCTAACGTAAAAAACAGATTTTGATAATTTGCTTATTTCTAGTAGACAAACATATATCTTTTTTTTACTTTTTAAATATTATATACGTAGCTAAAAACTTAATTTACTTGAAATCGGTTAACAACACTTTTGCTATAATATTTATTGGGAAACTGAATTATTAGCATAATAATCATAGTAGATTCCATGGAAATGTAACTGTTTTTATTAACGACATTACTGTTTTTTTTATTTAAGCATGTGAAGTATATATTACATACATGACTGATTGATTACATATACACTAATGTTACAGAACATATTTACCGTATTTACTTTACATCTACAGCTAAATTTATCTTCTAGAAGTGAGAGGTTGTCTTGACGTTTTTTACTCATGTCTGTCAACATCAATTATATCTTATATTTTTATATGCAGGTACACAGTAGGTACACATAAAAACAAGAAAAATAATAATTAACAAGCGTCACCTGGCCGAAATAAAAATGTACACCCGCAGTTCTAACCTTAGAATGGCGGGTGTATATACTTAATTATATATCTTTTTATCAGAGAAGGTATACTGAATTTCATTAAAGGTATACTAAGGTACACTGCAGGTACACATACATACAAAAACAATCATGTGAAATATGCATCTCCTAATCGAAAAAAAATGCACACCCGTAGTCCTAACTTTAGAATGGCGGGTGTACATATTTTACTTTATATCTTTTTATCAAAAGAAGTACACCGGATTTCATTAAGGGTACACTGAGGTACACTGCAGGTACTACCTTTATGTATAAAAGCAGTTCAATCCCGTGATGTACACCCGTGGTCTTAACGCACATGATTAAAATCCGGAAAAAATCGATGAGTGTTCTTCTATGAAAGAGTATTGTTTGTACTACTTACATTACTAATTTAACTTTGTAATATAATGTGATTGATAGCGTGATGTTTTTGCTTCTTGATGTAGTTGCTCCTGCAGGGAAGACAAAATGACCTGGTGATGACGATGATGAATATAATGTACCATATAGGCACTTAAGGTCTATTATATAAAGTAGTTTTAAGTATTAACATAAGTACATGTCTGCATGCTACCAAAATAAAATAAAAATACTTGCTCCGTATTTTCTGCTAAGAGGAGAAGTTTTACAACTAGTCTCTTGGATATATGCAATTGTTGGATATATGATCTTGGATAAATGCAATTGTTACACGAGATTTTTGTACTTAGTTATTTCTCCTTTTTCCTCTTCCTTATCTTTTTCTCCTTCTACTACTTCTACTTACTCTCGAACAGATTGAGTGGTCCTATTCTAGGCCAGAGATCACGCGGCAAAGTTATGTGATAATTTATGTATTATTTTTAATTTGTGTTGAAGCTGTTAAGTTATGTATGCACACTGGGTCATTACCATTAGGGCCGTTAACATGTATAATTGGCAATATTTGTGGTTTCATATGAAAGTAGCACAGCAATTACAGAACACATGATTAATAGTGCTATTTTTAAAAATATGAGACTTAAGAAAAAGATATAACGTAAAAAATATTTTTTGTTTTGACGAATGTGGATTTTCTTTTTTTTTGAAAAAACTGCCAATTGGGTAAATAGTACTACTATGCCCCGCGGTTATGTTACCCGCGGTTTATCAGATATATATATATATATATGTAAAAATTAGCCAATTTGCTGATCCAGGGTGTCAGCTTCCTGAATACCAAATTTTATCAAAGTTGGTCTAGCCTTTTGTGTGTGCAGAAGTAACAAAGATACACACACGAACTCACAAACTTTCACCTTTATAATATTAGTCGATCAGTGCGATTTTTTGTTTCTTAATTGTTGTAGTTGTAAGTTGACTTATTAGCCCATAAAAGCATAGAAGCATGTAGATGGGAAATCGCTAGAAAAAAATCTAAAAAAAAATCCTTGTTGTCTTGACTTGATTGAAAATAAGAGTGTCTGCAATCTCACCATGTTAAATCACAAAGTTTCAAACACAGAAGTCATAAAATCAATTAATAAACCCATCTCATTTGCATTTGCCGCTGAATCACCACAGTCGAATCGCCCCATAATTTTATGGCATAATTTTTAAGTCAATTAGCATAACATAATGCTTGCTGCTTGAATATTACGCGCCTGATAACTCAGTAGTACTTCACGAAACAGACTAAAGATGAATTTCGATTTAGTTACAGATAAGATTTGCGACGCGACGTCACATCGTGCAAATCTATGAGTTGCGTCGCGTCGCACGCAAAAACTTGCGATTCGCATGAACATTCCCGAACTGTGGAAAGAAAGGTGAAAGAATAAGTTCAGAAATAAGTAAATTCGTAGGAGAGCTAAAGTCACAGACATAGCCCAGTGGATTAGCTCATTGAAATGGCAGTTGGCGGGACACATAGCGCGACGAACCGATGGCCGATGGGGCAAAAGGGTTCTCGAATAGCAACCACGTACTGGCAAGCCAAGCGTAGGACACAAGGTGGTCTGACGACCTGATCAAGGTCACTGGAAGGCGTTGGATGCAAGCCGCTCTATATCGGTCATTTTGAAAACGGTAAAGAGATTTATGTTCAGAATTATTTTTGAAGTCTGTTTCTACGACATCCACAAAAAGACAAGTGGTCCTATTCTATTCTGCCGAAAACCACACAGCGAGCACTTTAGTCACCAATTACTACATTCACAAGGGAAAAATGGAATGGTCCTATCCTATTCTGTCTTGCCGATAACCATACGGACGAAATGAAATCTGAGATTGTCATCATACAACAAAGCAGATGTACATAGATTTCAGTGCCATTAGACCTAACTAGCAGAAACAATTGCGAGCGTCTGCAGCACCTTGAGCTTGATTTTCGGTGAAAGCCAGAAGCGGCACGCGTTGCAAAAACAAAACTATTTTGCAATTATATTATTTTATTTCGTGTACTTCGCACACTCTCCCTCTATTGTTACACAAGTATTAATGAGATAGGCGGATTAGTATTTATTTACATCAAGTAGGCACTTTTTTAATACCTAGCTGTCGATCGTGATAAAAATTTACTAGGAGGATTTCTATTTCTATCTATAGGAGTCTATCCTGAGTTTTTGTCACTTGATAACTTCGAAAGGAATAGAAAAGTTATGGTTCTCTATATATGCGTAAATGAAGCCGCAGTCAAAAGCATTTAACTATTGTGATAGATTAGTGTTAAAAACTACTTATATCATATATTTGGTAAGAATAAATTCTATTGATGCATGACAGGTGTAATATATAACGTTAATTAATTAACTTACATATTTATTGGTATTCAAGAGATGGTCTACAAATGGTTCAGAACGTGTTTTAAGGGTTTGAACATATTGCGTGCATAATAGCGGGGAGAAAAAATGAAATAGTTATATCTACAAGTAGAAAAAGTATGGATCAACCAATAAGTGGACCTGAAATGACGGTACCACTGGTTTCCTACGACAAAAAAGAGGGGTGTTATAAGTTTGACTCTAATGTCGGTTTGTTTGTAGCGCTTGAACGGATGAATCGATTTCAATGCGGTTTTTTGCGTAAGTTATTGGGCCAGGTAAATGACAAAACCTAACTTTTGTATTTACCTGGCAAATATTAGATGGCGCTAAGGATATCAATTACTCTTAACATCAGTTAGAATATTATGTAGTTCCGCTACTTATCACTAGATGGTGTCGTCGGGAGTTATTTAAATTGCCTAGCAAAAAAACCTGTTTTTTTCTATGTAGACGGTACCATATTAAAGATACTTTCGATTTTTCCGCAATATGGCGACTTATTTGCTTACTAACTTATTTTTATTACCTTTACTCCAGAATTAACAGCAAAATTATTTCCGCTTCTGTATCCGCTGCCGCTTGCCACTATGTCACTCTATCAACATTACATAAGAACATCATTGCGAGCGCAGCACTTCCCGATAACTAGGTTGTTGTTCTGCACACATGCGGACATTGACTTCAAATATACATGTTCAATAGACTGAAATGTTCGTTTTTGTTAGTTTTTGCGTAGACTCATAGTGTTGGCTAAGGCAAATTTGTTTTAATGCGTTAACTTCAGAAACTAGTTGATGGAGTAGAAATTCTAATATAAATAAATTTTATCAATATAGATGCTGCACGCAGCTTCACCCGTTTATATATTACTCTGCCAACTATTTAATTAATTTTTGTAAGAATGATATTACTGGACTTGCCGAACACCCTGCCGGACGCGTGTCTGGCAGTGCTGGCAGGATGCTTGGCAAGCCTGATCGGTGTGGCTGCTTACAAAAAGTATTGAAATAGTTTCCTAAGTAATATAATAAACAGCGGCAGTTGCCAGTCGTGCCGCTATCACGAACCAATTTCTTAAAGTGTACGCCACTGTTATTACGTGCTATCCGGACGATGAATGTTATAGGTCAGAAAATCGATCTGTTTTTTGTACACTGAATGAGTTTACTAAGACAGCAATAGATTCAATAAGTTCTGAGGATAAAGGAGATATAACGCAGCTACTAAGTTGGTAAAATTCCTGTAAAGTAGTTGTAAGTGTAAACTAATAAATATCAGCCCCGTACCAGTAAATTTACCCTGTTTTGCAACTAGCGGGTATGCGTTAACTGAACATACATAAGTACTAACAGGGAAATAAGGAAACTTCTCTTTCTGACTCTTGCTTAGTCCATTACATAGTTCCTAGCAAAATAGCGGCAGACTTCGTTCAGTCCAGTGCTTGCAGAACTGATGTCATCCAGCCATCTATGTCTGCATCATATTATTACCCCTCCTCACACGTCGTTTCCTCTCGTTTATATTCATTTGGTTGTATTTGTTGTGATCTGAATACATACATCTTTTAAGTTTTGTACATCCGGCTTTGCTTAGGCTTTTATTTTGATTCACTGTTATATATGAGCTGTCGGTGTAGATTAAGTAGTCTGTGTTTTTATCTAAAAATGATTGGTCTAAAATTAATGACTACTTTTTTGGGAAATATGCGTCTACAATTATTTAAAATATATATCAAAATTTAATATTATTATCAATTTTTTTTACCACCTTGTTTATTTATTTACTAATTTTCTAATAATGATTGAAATTTTATGTACTAGGTATAAACAATTTCAATTAACAATTAAATGAAAACTAAATTAAAATCTAAATTATACTCTAAATTAAACTAAACAAATAATAATAATAAAAAAGAAAAACCTTACAAATAGAAAACGTCTTCCAGATCATTGCCCTGCGGTAGAGTGCCCAAAAGGCTGGCAGCATTGCCACGTTGGATGGCAATGCTTATTCATTGGGCTAAATATTTGCCAGCCCTTTGGTCACCCGACACCTCGACTAACTTTTGTTAAAAATTTTAAAAAGTTTGTGAGTTGATGGTCCCCACGGACCTAAAGTCTCAACCCCAAACGGCTCAAATATGAAGCCGTTCCCTAAGCATTCATATTTGCGCCGTTGGGTTTCCGCAGCGGCTGCAGCTGCGCCAGCCTTAGAGCTTGTACCGTGAAGATGGGAGGCCGCCAGAGTGTTGACACACGTAGCGTCCCACACCAACGGCTTTCCCAACCTCCACGGTACAAACGTCAAACTCGTTCTAAAATTGCTTTCAATCCGATGGTGACAAGAGCGCGGTGTACTATATTATTTAAATTAGCATGACGTGCCATTCGGCCGGCGCTTCCATGGTGACCGAACTGGTCGACAGTGTCACCGCAAGGGCAAAGATGTGGAACGTTTGTCTTTGCTTCTAAACGTAAGCATGTCGCCAAACGAAAGGTGTGGTCATCCAGGAAAGTCCCAATGTTCCAGGAAGGCAGAACCTGCAACCACAAGCCACACTCCCACTCAGCAGTTCCAATGAGACGAGCGCGCTCTACAGAGTTGCTGTCACAAGATTGTAAGAGGTTACTCTGTACAAGTCTGCAAAGCGGCTCGTCCCACTATAAATAAATAAATTATAAATATATTAGTTATATAATAATTAAAAAGAACTTACTCTCTTAAATTAATTTGTTGATCATATTTTAACCTTTTCACCGCGAGACTTTATATCAGTTGTCGTGCCCCCAGCGCGAGACATGGTAAATCTAACGTACCTATCTACAACCAAAAACGGATATGGATACGTAAGTTATGTGCCATACGAGCATTTTTTGTTTGTCACAAATATGTGACCTTCGCGGAATGGGCCCGACAATGTTTGTCACATATAAGCGACGCTCGCGGTTAAAGGGTTAATGGACATAACTATGTTTTTAAACAAAATATTTTAGAAATAAAAATATGCAAGTTTTCGGCTGACAGTCTCTATTTAACAGTACTAAGCGGCTCTAATAATTCTTAATAAAAAATACAAAAAAAAAACACAGTCCAGTTCACTACATTAAAATCTGTGACTGACGTATGTTAAAAAACTAGAAAGTACAACAAAATGATTTGAGATGCCGAGACACGATAGCTGATGCTATTATATTATTGTGATATGTGGGTGTGGACGTGACGAATGAATGGTCATAATCATAAATTTTATCCATTAAATACTTACAGGCGCAGAAATATTATATAATTTTTATATTACATAATATAATTTTGGCCGAGGCGACCGGAGATTGACCTACCCCAGAAACACATCAAATACGCACCCTCTACATCGACTTACACATGGTATAATAAAACAGGTATTCTCTTCCCGAGATGGAACTTGACTACGTCACAAAGTGTTGCCACTGATTGTTCTTTTCAGTAAATTTAAGGACTTTCTCAATTAGTTCATAAATATTAAATAAAATATTAAGTAACTTAGCTATTTAGTATCTCGCGATTCTCGCGTGATTCATCAATTCAATATTTCATAAATTGATATAATGGATTATTATTTCGAAATTGGTACATAAAGTTTAAAAATGCATTACGCACGGGTAATTCAATTTCACACAGTGACAACATATCAAACTGATGACGTAGTCAAGTTCTTCCTACGTCATCAGCTGTCACGGGAAGAGAATACTTTATTTTATTATACCATGGACTTACACTTTTATCCCCTTCGCTGTGGAGGTTGGCGGAGCTTGGTGTGTGGAAGCCAAGGACTTTGTGCGGCAGCTATAGTGGTGCTGACCTTCGCACCGAGTCATACCTGACGCAACGCATATCCCTCGCGATACAGCGGGGGAATGCTGCAAGTGTTTTATGTGTTAGGCACTTTTAAGCCCGGTACTCTTCGGGACTTCTTGTCATCTTGACTAGTTTAAATAAATTAACGTTTATATTTTGATATCAATCATATGTATTCACTACATTTATATTGCCGTGTGGTTTTCGGCAGAGTAGAATAGAGACACTCCAAGTCCTCCCGTGGATGTCGTAGAAGGCGACTTAGGAAATTTTCTATTCTATTCTCATCATCATCATCATTTCAGCCGCATAACGTCCACTGCTGGAGTGCTGGACATAGGCCTCTCCCAAAGATTTCCAAAATGACCGATCTAGAGCGGCTTGCATCCAGCGCTTTCCAGCGACCCTGGTCAAGTCATCTGACCACCTTGTAGGTGGGTGCCCTACGCTTCGCTTGCCAGTACGCGGTCGCCATTCAAGAACCTTTTTGCCCCATTGACCATCAGTTTGTCGCGCTATGTGACCCGCCTTCTGCCACTTCAACGAGCTAATCCGCTTGGCTTTGTCAGTGACTTTTGTTCTCCTACGGATTACTCCATTTCTGATTCGATCACGTAGGGAAACACCGAGCATAGCCCTCTCCATAGCGTGTTGAGCGACCTTGAGCTTTCTTATGAGACCCATAGTAAGGTATTATATTATAAATACAAGCTAAACAAAGATTTTAAACTTCAATGGGACCTCTCCGACCCGTCTGGCCAGCAAGGAGAGTGTAGGCCAAGCAGTGCCGTAAATAGCCTTTTTTGCGCCCTGTGCGAGCTTCTATGACTGCGCCCTTGTTTTTTTTAGATATTATAGGTACCCTAGAGCAATGCTATGTATAGGTCTACTTTATTTCATTCAGGATGATAAAATAAAGCACAAGGAACTTGGTGTTGGTGGACCAATTATCTAATATTTTGGAAGAAAAATCTATTTTTTTAAAGAATTGATGTGGGCAAACAAGCAGATGAGCCATCTGATGTTAAGTGGACCCTTCGCCTATTATACCACCCACTGTGTCTCACTCACTAAAACTCAATCGCAAGTTCACTAGTGCAAGTGCGTTGCCCACCCTGATCTTGAACTTATCAGGAGCAAACCGAAAAAATAATAGTCCTGCCTGATCTGGCCGTTCTAGCGCCCCTCAGAGTCTACGCCCTGTGCCTGGGCACCGGTGGCACCGCCCTATTTACGGCACTGAGGCCAAGTCCTCCGGCTGCTCTGGCCAAGTATGGCTCTGGTAGTACAGAGAGGGTCGTGCTCCTGCAGTGCAGACAAAAAAACCCGATGATAATGACTACTGATATATTTTTTAATTTATGTGTAAGAATTATATAATAAATATAAGATTTTTTATATACCTATTATATTAAAATATAACATATACATGTACCAGCTGCTTTACTCCCCACGCAGATCTTAAAAGCAGGTCAAGGGAATAGGCGAGAATCTGAACCATACCAACAGACGAGGCGGCAAACAAGTAGCAACCTACCACAATTTTAATTCGTTCTTTCCATCATCACGCCCTCGAATGCGTTAAACATGGCCTTGGGATTTTACGGCCCTGAACTCCGTCCCCCTTGTTAAGGATGATCATTTATCATCATCAGGTCTTTTTGTCTCCACTGTAGGCGCACGACTCTTTCTGTACTACCAGAGCCAAACTTGGTCCGAGCAGCTAGAGGAATTTGGCCTACTAATCTCCTCGCTGGCCAGATGGGTTGGAGAGGTCTCATTGATGTTTATAAGCTTTGTTTAGCTTGTTTTTCCTAAGTCCTTCTACGGGAGGACTTGGAGTGTTCCTATTCTACTCTGCCGGAAACCACACGGCTTGTTAAGGATATAGAAGTGAAAGTATATTTATAGTTGTATAAATATTTTCTAACTTTCTTTGGCTGGCAATCGAACCTGCAACAAACAAAAATTGAAATACTTAAAGTATTTATAAGAGAGAGTTAATGTACAGTCAATTTACCATGTAAATAGCTGTAAGTGCCGTGTGTGAACAGATTAAAAATGTACTCTATACGTAACCGCCATCGGATATCCGCCGCCCGTGAGAATAAACGGTACCTCGCATTTTAGTTCAACTAATAATTATTATTGCATTAAGTTAATAATAATGCAAGTTCAGTGGTGCGTGTGAATAATTATTTCAAGCAAACACTGTAACTATTTTAAGGGCAGACTCAGTTTAATACTGAGGTCACGGGTTCGATCCCCGGTCAGGGCAAGTTGGAAAATGGCCTTTTTCGAATTGTCCTTGGTCTTGCTCAATGTCTCCACTTTATATCTCCCCACTCCCCAATATCCCCACAAGTCTCGTACTTACTTTGGAGCTAGCTCAATCAGTTAAATTTGTCCCTATATATTTATTTATTTATTTGGATTACATAATTTGTAATTTTTAGTTTTAATTTTAATAAGTTTGTATAGTTTGCAGTTAAGTTACATAATTTTTTTTTTCAATAAATATAATTTATTTATATTAATGAGTAATCGCATCCATCCTCACCCATCATCGTCATCATCATCATCATCCCAGCCTTTTTTCCTCCCACTGCTGACTATAGGTCTCTCTTATAACTTTACCCATAGAGAATATTATTAATAAAAAAAACTTCCAATATCGCGCTTACTACCTGATTTCCCATATGTTTTTCTACATAGCGAGGTTGCCTGGAAGAAATTGCTTAGCGATAAGGCCGTCTTTTAGGTATGTCCTAGTTTTGTAGAATTGTGTCCTGGACTTATTTTTTTATAAATGTGTATAGCATCTCTAGCGCAGGCCAATCGACACCGGGCGAGCTCCGCACTAGGAGGGGCCACCTCAAGTGGCATAAAAGTTTTCTCGAGTTCCTCCGTGTTTCTGAAGGCACGTAAAGCCGTTGGTCTGGATTGTCATCATGGCAGTTCACGAGCTGTCAGATGCCTTCAGGCAGTGTAAAAAATTGATACCAATATTGACCACTTATACATCCCAAAAATTACCAATAAACAAATATTTAAATATTTCATGTGTGTCGGATAAAAAAAAAGAAATAGGGTCTCCAAAGTGGGTCACACAAACACAATCTAGTTGTCATTGAAACAATTGGCGCAACCATATCTTATTTCAAAGTCGGTTCACTCGTCTTAAATTCATCACTTTCGCTATAACGTTATAAGCTGACTCATATCTAAATTAAAAAGTATGAATGAAATGTTTTTTTCTAAATGAGATCAAAGAGATCGCACAAAGCAAGACCAATCATTTTAATTGGTTGCGTAAGTTAGCATTGAATCGGCGTTCATTCTAAAAATATGAACACTACGTTGGTTTTCAATGCATTTTTTATTATGATACGTTTTTCTGAATCGGAATGTGAATTCAATTTGCTAATATTTAATGCACCGCGTCTTCTGTCAAGGTCTTCCATCTCAACAATATGCAAAGGTGTGCATGATTTTTTATTCATTCAATAGGGATGTAATTGGGTCAAAACTATATTATTTTGTTTAGTCCGTCAACTTGATTTTCCAAAAAGAAAGGACCATTTGTCAGGTCTAATTAGTGGTCTAACCTACGAACTACCAATAGCGGCCTATAAGAGCCACTACCACTACTCTTGCCTTTAAGCCATGTTCGTTTTTTTACCGATTTCCAAAAAAAGAAGGAGGTTATCAAATCGTCGGGATTCTTTTTTATGTTTGTTCACCGATTATTCGAAGACGCCTGGACCGATTTGGAAAATGCTTTTTTTGTTCGAAAGCGTATACTTGTCAGATGTTTCCATGGAAATTTTATCAAAATCGTTTGTGTAGTTTAGAGGGGAAGATGGTTTTTAGTTTTGAAAAAATATTGTATATGATGACACAAAACGACCGCGTTTAGGTAATCATAAAAGTTCGGTACTCGGAGGTTCTGTTCGATGCCCGGGCAAGGGCAAAATGGAAAATGGCTTTAAAAAAATAGCGACAAATTACACTTACAGCTAGCCCCAAAGTAAGTTCGAGACTTGTGTTATGGGATATTAACTCAACGATGCTATATTTTATAACAAATACTTATATAGATAAACATTCAAGAAGCAGGACAATTTGAAAAAGACCATTTTCCAACTTGCCCTTACCGGGGATCGAACCCGAAATCTCTAGGTGGCGGACGAATAGCATGGTGACCACTACACCACAGAGATTATCAAAGGTCGATAACTAAGTCTAAGTTGGCAGACATCACCAAAATGCTGAACATTCTGCTAGTACTATGTTATGTCATCGTTCACCACATAAATTTCAAAAATGTTCATTGGCACCATAACATTAGATCTACAAACACAGTTATTGATCTTGTATTACGAAAACGTAAGGGCTCGATGACTGACGATGATACAATCAGATCGAATGTAGGTAAGCAGACCATCGATATTTATAGGCATCTGAAGATCGATCCAGTTTAATGCAATCCAAATGCAAGTTTACAATTAATACATGTCATTATCGGAGGCAAACGTTCACCCTTCTTGCTGATCTTAGCAGCGGGCTGCAGTGGGGGGTCGGTATATAACCTGATGGTTACATGGGCTCCACACACAACCAGTCTTCGGCGACAGGCGGAGACTCGCAGCAACATGAAGTTCTTGGTGAGTCGAGTGCAGTGCAGTGTAGTGTTCAAAAGTGGAGCGCCATTTTCAAAAATCGGTTTTTCTTTTTTTGGGAAGTGTGGAGCGGTGATTGGGTCCTTTTTCGAATTTTCGAATTCTACTTTTAAACAAATGGATAGTCAATGTGAAAAAGCAGGAAAGCTTTATTTTCGAAAATTGATCCGATTTATTTTTGGACCGTGATGGCTTCTTTTTTTCAGAATTTTAAATTAGGTATAATACAGTAGCTAGTCTATGTGAAAAATTAAGGAAGATCGTAGACACATACTGTCTTTTTTTTAATTTGGGTAGTTAAGGGGTTTTTTATAATTCTAAATTTTAATTTTAAACAATGTACAAGTTTTTGAGTAAAAACTCGTTACTGTCGATAAGTGAACAAAGTTTTTTTTCAAATTCTTTATTTTTTTTCGGATTAAAAATTAAATTCGCGAAAATTAGCAACATCGTCCCTAAATGTTTACCCTTTAGGATTTTGCTCTTTTTTAGGAACTTGGGCTAACATTTTGGAATTTTAAATTTAGGTACATTTCAGACGATATAGCAATGTCATTTATTAAAAACCTAAAATTTAGGGAAAGAGCATTTTTAAGTTTTTACTAAAGACTAAATTATCTTTTATCTCTCATTCCTAACACTGTATTAAATCACATTGATCTATTTATTAAGTTAGTAAGTTTCCCGCCATAAGTAAATGTCAACGCCCTTTCGAGAGCAACGCAAGTTGTTTACAAACATTTAATTTCCCGCTCACAGAAACAGGTTTAACTAATGTAATTTTCTTTTTACTTTCTAAGTTCAGAAACGTAAATGTTACGAAAATTACCGACTCTGGCGGAAAATAACCATGTGTAGGAGCATGGAACGTATTTCGTAATATGATGTTTATTAGCCGTCTAAAATTGAGACAATAGACAATAACAATTGCCGAAAATGATTACAAGTTTCGAAATAAAGTTGCTTTACATTTTAGTAATAATGTACCTACAGCACAGAGTAATAATATACTGCCTACAGTTATTATTTATAACCAAAATAGTTTAGATTTTTTTGTGTATTTGTCATTTGAGTATTTTATGGCCCTTTTTTGAAGTTTGGGGATATTCGTTATATTATATAAATAAGTAAATTGATTAAATGTTCTAATAATGGTGTAGTCAAATCAGACAAAAGAGATTCTGAAATAACAAAAGGTGTTCCAATTAGATTTTATCCAGTTTTATAACAGTTGTGTAATAAATGTTGTTAAAACCATATTTTATTAAAATTTAGCTTATGTTAAACTATAAGTTAAACTTAAGTAAGTAATGGGGAGAGATATGTCCAACATTGTTAAAATAATTTACACATGACTATATTAACAACAAAAAATACTAAGGTTATTTTAAATATTATTCAACAGTATAAAGATTATTTTCGTAAAATTTTATATATTCCATAAGGTTGAACTTTATGAAAGATTCATAACAATTAGATAATTTAAAAACTCTTTCAAGTTCGGGACAACAAAATAAACGCTCATGGAGTTGCAGAGGAAAATTGTAATCAGTGTTGGCGACTATTGCATACCTTATATAATTTTCATTGCATACAAAAGAAAAAAAAACATAGTATAAATTAATTGACACATGAGCAAATACTAGCGCATGCGTAACACGTTGCGTATGATATGCCATAATGCGTCATAACATCGTAATGCAGTAGTTATTGCGGTTAATCGCGCGGTATGATGATCCAGGAAAGTGCTATTTGGATCGTAAGGCTGTAACTTACCACTTGGGGTCGGTTTTATAGTTTTACGACCGCCGTGGCGTAATGGTTACTAGGTACGCTAGTACAGTATACTTATAAGTTACTGTGGACGCCACCGCTCGTTTTAATCCAGAGCCACTGCAAGTTAGAAAATGGCATTTTTTTTGTTCTTACTCTTATAAACTAGCTGTACCCGTGGGCTTCGCTCCCCTTTTAAATTCCGGGATAAAGAGTACCCTATATCCTACCCCGAGTCTCAAACTATATCCATACTAAATTTCATCCAAATCGGTTCCGTAGTTTTAGCGTGAAGAGGTAACAAATATACAAACTCACTTTCGCACTTATAATATTAGTAGGAAGTAGGATAGGATAGGATATAGTTTCGTATGGAGGATAATAGGGTGAAATGGAAAATACGGCACCGACAAGAACATAGTTAAAAAAATTATTGACAATGATGACTGTCGAGTTGTATTAAGTAAAGTATAATTACATTGGCTCTATTTAACTCGCTGTGATTTATTCTTGTTATTTATTTAATGAAGTCAATTGACGAAAAAGAATTTTACACATGAAACAGTATTAAGTAGGTATACGCCAAAAAATTGTCCAAATAATTTTCATTTGATCTAGTTTAAATCTAGTTTAATATTATGCACGAAAAACATTAAGAGATAGATTTTTTTTCCAAATCAAAACACACTTAATTCTTTAGGTTCTAAAAATCTTGATTTAAGGTAGGTTAAATTTATCACTTATTGAAGGTTTTTTGCAAAGCTACAAAATACAAGCGTCTTACTTTCTTACACATTTTTGTTTAAAAAACATAAAATGTAACATATAATAAACCCGAAAAGCTCGTATTATACAACCAAAACAATATAACTTACTTATTTGATCCAAAACAACAAGAGTTACGTATTAAAGATAATCATCAGAAATTCAAAACATTGATTTCTAAACGATTTGCATAACAAGTCACGAGTGATCTCCGACAAATACTTAGAATTCTAACTGTCTGTATGTTTGTTACACTATCTCCGTAACCGACGTGAGCGGAATGTGTAATTTGTTTACAAGTCAGGAAGTAGACGAGATTCTAGATATTCAAATGTGAAACTAGTTATTTAAAATACATCTTTATAACTTGTTGCTAATAAGGTATATAGACATTTTCATAAAAATTGTTTAAACATAGAAGGAAAAAAACTTATATAAGCTCAAGCTTTCAATCTATAAAATTATTTGTTTAGCTTTGGTTAATTGAAAGCTATCACGATTCCTGTATTAACTCGAAAAAAATCAAGAGTTGTTTTCCAGGCAAGTGGCCAACACTAATGTCAGCTTTTTAAAACTTTTTTCATTCAATAATATATGTATGTGGTATCAATGGCTTAACGTACCTTTCGAAGGAGATTTCACAATAAGCTTTAAGGACTATTAAGGACAAAAAAGAAAGGATTTAGTAGGTATCAGCATAGGCCTCTGAAAGCTTACGTACGCAATCGCTAACTACTTTAGCAAGAACAAAACAAAGTATGTTAATCTCCTTTCACTCCAATATGTTGTAATTACTTGTAATTATTAAGAGTATCCGACGACTCCAAAGTGGCGGCGATTGTTTCCGCTGCAATCTGGGTTAATAGCTCGAACAATGTGTTTTGAACAAGTTTTTACAATGACACTTCATTTGCTAATGCATATTTCGGCGTCACGACACCAGCATTAAAATAATTTTTATAGGTTTAGAATTATCTCATGCATGAAATACCCAAATGTTTCTTAACATTATTAGAATATATCGTCGTTCTTGGCAATGGTTTTTCTTTCTAGTTGTGAATCGTGATTCAATGTAGAAATGCGAGTTCTAAATCCACTCTTTACGTTTATTTATCTTCTAGGTATTATAAAGTTTGTTTTTTGTTTTTTATCTCTTTATTGTACAAATAATAATAATGTAAGAAGAGACCTTAAAATGATTTTAAATTTGTACAAGGACAGGCTTACAAAAGTTCTTATTTGAAGATTTTTATTAAGGAAAACTTTATTAATATAAAAATCTCATAACACCAATTTTGGGATCGATTTCGAAATTTACATTCTTTTATTCAAATTGAAAATATGCAATGAAAAATTTCGCCAGGAATGGGATTCGAACCCACGCGTATTAACTTTGTGACATAAGTGTAAAATTTCACATCCTTAATTTTTGCTGTTTAAAATTTTGAACTGATTTGACTTTTTGAAATTTTGAAAAAAAAAATAAGCTCATACCAAGATGGTGAATGGTAGTGATCCATTTCGAAATTCCAATTCTTCGGTACACAGTATTTTGACATAGCGTGAAAGTAGTCTGTCTGCTAAATGTTATTGTTTATTGAATTGTTTTGAGATTAATATCTAGATAGAGGCAAATCGTGTCAGATCGTATCGTATCGTATCACGGTATCGATTGCGCAAGTATCGAGTATATCTGTTACGAAATACTTCCATAAACGACTTGAAGTAATAACTTGATCCAGTTGTATTAGATACTAACATCGCGGAAGGCGGAAACGAATCCGAGTTAGTTATTTCATTTTAATACATTACAGAGATAGTTAAAGTAACATTACAATAATTAGCGGATCGCGGCGGAAAAGATAACTATATAATTATTAGAAACAATAGACCGTGTGGATTACGTGTTCACTTACGCTGATCGTTTCCCAAGCTCGCGGTAGAAAGTGCACTTTACATTCTAAGCCCGAACTATCTAGTTTTAACTGCATGTTGAAAAACTTTTACTTATCATTTGTCTTTGTCGACAGGTTGTTTTGGTGGCTTCATTGGCCGTGGTGGCCTTTGCCAGTGAGGAGAAAGGCGCACCCAAGCAGGCGGCGGCCGAAGACAAGAAGCAGGAGAAAAGAGGAATATACGATCTCGGCTCCTACGGCAGCAGCGGTGGCGGCGGCGGCTACGGCGGCGGCGGCTACGGCGGCGGCTATGGCGGCGGCGACGAGGGACACAGCTTCGGAGGACATGAGGGCTACAGCCTCGGCGGTAGCGAGGGCGGGCACAGCTTTGGTGGCTCTGAAGGTCTGAGCCTCGGCGGCCATGGCGGCGGCGAGTACGGCGGCAGCTACGGCGGCAGCTACGGCGGCGACTGGAAACCCATCAGCGGTGGCGAGGAACACGGCCACCACCACGAACACGTCAAGCACGTCCAAGTCATCAAGAAGGTCCCCGTCCCATACACCGTCGAGAAGCACGTCCCTTACACCGTCGAAAAGAAAGTGCCTTACGAAGTCAAAGTGCCCGTGCCCCAGCCCTACACCGTTGAGAAAAAAGTCCCCTTCACCGTCAAGGAGTACGTCAAATATCCCGTCTACGTGCCTGAGCCTTACACTGTAGAGAAGAAGGTGCCCTACGAAGTCAAGGTCCCTGTTGACAAGCCTTATGAAGTCAAAGTGAAAGTGCCCACTCCTTACACCGTTGAGAAGAAAGTGCCCTATGAAGTCAAGGTGCCCGTACCCCAGCCCTACACTGTCGAGAAGAAGGTGCCCTATCCAGTCAAGTACGAAGTCAAGGTACCACAGCCCTACGAAGTCATCAAGAAGGTGCCTTATGAAGTCAAAGTGCCCGTTGACAAGCCTTACAACGTATACGTCCCCAAGCCTTACCCCGTGCACGTGGAGAAGCCTTACCCAGTGACGGTGCACAAGCCAGTGCCCTACGAAGTCAAGGTCCCCGTCGACAAGCCCTACAAGGTTGAGGTTGAGAAACCCTACCCAGTCCACATCAAGGTGCCAGTACCTAAGCCCTACGACGTATACAAGAAGGTCCCCTACACCGTCGAAAAGGAAGTGCCTTACGAAGTGAAGGTCCCTATCGACAAGCCTTACCCAGTGTACAAGGAAGTGTCAGTGCCGCTCGTCAAGGAGGTGCCCTACCCCGTCAAGGAGCACTACCCCATCTACTTTAAGAAGGAAGAGAGTCACCACCAACACCACGGGTGGCATTGAGCCAGACTCTAGTTCCTTAATGTTCACACCAGTACCTTATAGGCTAAGTAAAAAGTTGTGATCTATTTAGTATTCGTAGTGTATTATATTTTGCAAATTCGTCAGTTTTGGTGCTGTTCGCTCACGTTTGAAAGGTTGTGATTGGGTACCGGAGTGCCTACCCTGGGAGTGCCTGCCCTGGGCTGCGGAGTGCTTCAGGGCTCGTAAGTTGTCCGCATAGCATTGCTGACAATGCGCGGAGTCAAGTTGTAGATAATAAATAAATTGATCTGTTATTATTTGTTTAGCTTATGTATGCTTTGTTTTTATATATGTAACGAATTATCGGAGTGCTGCGGCACTCTGAGTTGAGGCTGATTAATAAAACAAGTTTAAATGTTTACGTTTTTGTTACCTCTCTCTTCTTCTTCCTTACCATTTCCCGAAATGTTTTTTCTCTCTAATCCTTCTTAATTTTCTTCTGTTGCGTTGCAAGTAATACCTAGATCTTTTTCTAATACTTTTATATAATTTATGCATCTTTTATAATCTTCTATATTTTATTACCTGTTACTCTAGAAATATATCAGAAAGGAAAGTAACGAAGCGAGTTGCAATACATCTTAATTGCGTAATGAAACAAACAGACACTACTAAGATAAATGATGATAATAAAATAGACATTCACACTTTCACGGAGAAATAAAAGTAAAACGAATAAGACATACTAATTAGCCATACGTACTTAAGTACCAATTATTTCTAAATAAAATGAAAATTTTAAATCTTAAACAGCATGAAGATGATAGCTAAATAGTAAATAAGAAACGAATAAACAAACAATCAAAAGTTTTGAAAGTATCACAGTAATTAATCAATATTTAAGTAACGATTGTTTAGTTAACAAAGAGATTAAAAAAATGGCACTACAGTAAGATATTTATTCATCAATATCAATTCTATTGAAATACCTCACAACACAATGACAAATTAAAAGACTTTTAGGCAGTTGGTAATAAAGATATAACACACACATGAACAAATCGAAAGACAAAACCCAAGGATAAAAGCGTAAAATAAAACAAAACAACATCGACCTAAATCGCATACATTTGTGATTTCACAGCGCAAAACTTTGATCCAATAACTATAATGCTTGATTGTGCAATATGCGTTTGCGCAATGCTTATTGCTCATTTAAATCGTAGTAATTGGTGCATTACACGATCTGGTATGATGGTTTTCTGCACTGATGCTTCTCGGGCGTGTGTGTGTGTAAGATGTGTGCGAAGGCTCGTGCTGAACTGATGCAATTGAGAGGAATGAACTTTGCAATGTAAATACTAGAAAACCTGTTTTGTAATGTTTCAATTCTAAGACGAACTCCATGAATAGGTGATGTAGCTCTAAACATAACGTAAATGTATACTTATAGTATTTAATGGATAGATTGCCTCCGTGGTGTAGTGGTTAGAGCGTTCGACGCATACCCGAAGGTCGCGGGTTCGATTCCCGGCGGGGGCAACGACTTTGTGTTGTTGTTCTAGTTTGGTTAGGACATTGTAGGCTGATTATTTGATTGTCTGATAAGTAAGATGATCCGTGCTTTGGAGGGCCCGTTAAGCCGTCGGTCCCGGTCAGTCTTTGACATTGGTCGTTACCTAAAACCAAGTCAGAGGCCTTTAAGGCGGTTAAAAAACTGTGACACTTCTCTGGGAAAAGTTGTTCAGTATCTGTCTAAAATCATCCTATAAGAGGTTTCAAAGTATTATGTGTACTAAATAGATTTTTAAAAATCAAAACAAAAAGAAAATTATTTATGAAAACAACGAGTGAATGACTTAATAATACATCATTGGTATTCATTATATATTTTATGTGCAAAACCTGTATACAAATCCCTCTCACTCGAAGATCAGAACAAAAGCAATGTCTCGTGAAATATATAGAGTTTCAAGCTGTTTATTAGCACTATTACTATGCTCATTAGCACATGCTCATGCACCTAGGCGTAAATAGAAAAGAAGTAATAATGTCGTTAGAAACCCTGCCTTTCCCGGAAAATATTGACACTTCCGTGACGGCGGGAGAACTGGTCTGAGCAATTACTCATGCAGTAGGCTGGACGTTTACTATCGATATTCAATAAATCAAAGACATGGTATATTTTATAACTTTTGTAATAAAATCAATCCACCGTCAAACGCGCAGGATTGAAGTTAAGCTGAAAAAATGATCTTTAATCATCGTCATATTATATATATCTATTAACCATGTCAGAGGCCTTTAAGGCGGTTTAAAAACTCTGACACTAGTGTTAGTCACTAACACACACGATAAGAAGAAGAAGATCATTATAGGCTGCCTTCAATATCCCACAGCTGGGAATAGGTGACAGAGTGGTAGCCTGTAGATGGAAAATAAGTGTAGTCCGAGAGAAAGATGGGTCGATGATAATTATAGAAGGTCTAACAAAATATAATGAAACTATTTGAAGGGTGACTTTAGTCCATAATACTTAACAATTTTCCCCAAAAAATACGTATCGAAATATGAAAAATAATTTTTGGTCTCCCATACAAGTTGACCGATCAACTGATCCGAGTTCGTACGGAAAACTAAAACTTATTTCACCCTTAAAATAATTTTAGTGTATTTTGTTGGACCTTATAATAAGTCGCGTAAAACAAATTTGTTCTACATTGAATAAAAACGATTCGACTTTAACTTTCTATCTGAGACTGATAAGTTATCTAAACACACTAGCCGAAGTTACGCGACCGAAGTTCCGAGACTAATATATCACTTTGCGGAAAACGCGACGTAAGTTCCGCATAGAGTTGCGAGTAAATAGCGTTGGGAAGTTTATACCCCTTTTCCCCTTGAGGAACAGTGGTACTCAGAAAGTGTTACCTATCGGGAACAAACGATGGAAACTAAGGTACTTATTATATGAGATGATTTAAAATATTCATGAAAATATATCTTCCTAGTTGGCAACACACTGTGGCATTTAGAGACTGTGTGTGTGACTGAGGTAACTGTGCTTATTTAGAGATATTTATACTTTTTGCTTCTCAATGAATTATAATTTGCAATTTTCCCGGCTAATTAAAAAAAGCCCGTCTTTCAAGCGTTCACCGCCAATAATTTTCTAACGGCTGAGCCGATTTTCTTTAAACATAGTTAAGAACAAACTCGACAAGCGAGGCTTTAGATTACAAAACAGCATTGTAATCGTTTAGGAACTTCTATGACACAGACATGCACATTGACACGTCAAATTTATAACATACCCCTCTTTTTGCGTGGGGGATGGAATGGCGAGTACCACAGATTCTGAATTTTTACAGCAGTTTTGATCTAAGCTTAATATTAATCATCACATTATAAAGGTGAAAGTTTGTGAGTTTGTTTGTGTATGTTTGTTCTTTACGCGCAAACGGCTGAACCAATTTTGATAAAATTAAAGTAACATCGCGGGGCGCTGCTTGTAGTTATATAAAGGTACTAATATTATTAGTGGCTATTAGGTAAATAGTAAATCTTTGAAGGAAGCTCTTAAGCTTCCTAATACTATAATTCAAAAGGGAATGTTATATAACAGCATAATGCAAGGGCATTAAAACTGGCTTGGCCTAGAAACGGGAACATTTCCGTTGCTTGTGAAGTTGCGACAGATCCCTTTTATTGATCGAGTTAAGTATTAATCGATACAGAGGAATTGTAAACGTCTATAGACACTGTACTTTCTAAACAGTTTGTGGATATTTCCACTACTACTAATATTATTAAACATGAAACGTCATCTCAAATTAGGTCAGAGATGCTAATTAAATGTAAAAGATGAATAATACCTATAAGTGAAACACGTTTGTGTGTATAACATTTTTGTATAAGAACAGAATTCAGGGGTCCATATTGGCTCTCATAAAATTCTAAATCATATTCTTTATCTTACTACCGATTTGTGTTCATAATCATCACTCTTCATAATTTTATTCTTCATACTTTTTTTATTCATACATTTTTTTTACTATCATCGGAGCTCATTACATTTAGTGATCATAATTTTTTTATTAATACTGTTGCTACCAAGAACAAGTTTAAATTCATAATTTTTTTCTTCATAATTTTCAATTATCATATTGTTTTTATTAATAATGTTGTTACTAATAAAATACTACAACTCATAACGTCGTTGTTCAGAATAGTTTACTTTATAAAGGACAAGTATCATCATTTTTGTATTAATAAAAGCAATACTAAAAAAATATTTTAACATGGATTTGTCTTTGTAACGCATAGAAATGGATGACTTCGACCAAAAATAAGATGGGTTTTATAAGTTTGACGTATTTGTCAGTGTGTCTGTCTATTTTTCAAACAAAAATTAGTTTCTGGCGCTTCGCCGGCCGCTACCGCGGCACGCTCGCTTCGCTCGCTCGGCTCGCGCGCTGTTAGGGTCACAGTTCTAACCTAACGTAACCTACTTTTCTGGCAGCAATTGGTTTTATTAAACAATAAAAGTAAATCCATTACTTTTAACCCTCGACCAAAAATGATAGGGGTTTTATAAGTTTGACTTATCTGTCAGTGTGTCTATCTACTTTTCTATCAACAAAGTTTTATAACTTTGAGTTACCTGTCAGTGCGTCTGTCTACTTTAATTTAATGAATGATTGTTACCTATTCCATTTCATTTACACTTATGGTTATTTTAATTTAGATAACTGTGTGAAAGTGAATATATTAGTATAAAACAAATGTTTGATTATAGATATTATCATTTTTAATAATATGGATAAAATACTTATGATTAAGAAATTTATAAAAAAAAAAATATTAGAAAAAGCAAATGTATGAATATAATAGTTATTAATTCGAATGATTAGGAGTTTAGATCATTAGTATAAACAAATATATGAAAACAAATATTATTAAAAACGAAGTGTATGATTAGTGATATTATGAATTCCAATGATTATAGTTCAAAATCATTAGTATTTCAATTTTTTATGAAGAATGATCATTATGATTTAAAATGGTATGAGAAACATTTTCCGACTTCCGATGATATGAGTTAAAAAGTTATGTAAGACAATGCGCACCCAGAATTCAGAAGTATAAGAACTGACCGGAATTTCCAAAGGTCCCGCGCAATATGTGTCCTTGTTCTCTGTCATCGCACCTCTCCCTTTCTCGCCTAGAGCGGGCGAACACACACACATTGACATGTGCACGGATGTACAGTTTCATTCGTAGTAGTAGTAGTAATAAATAATACTCCGCTTCTATGAAGTGCTATACACCTGTGGTATAAGTCTGTGTATCATGTAATATAATTGGAAACTTCATCAAAAATCGATCGATTTAGACGATCATCCTCAGGAAGAGTTATAGCATCCAATTTACGATATTGCTTCTCTCAAATTACCGTAATTTGATTATTTTGTCATATATTTTAAAAGCTATGTCAGTGTTAACTCCACACCGCAGGCGGTTGCTAGTTCCATGTAGGCGACGATTAGACCGGTTACATAAACTTTTGCATTTCAAATCGGATACATCTCAATTCAATTTGCATTCGTAATTACAGTTTATTGATAACCTTTATAGTTCAGTTAATACAAGCCCTACCCAAAACCACTGAGAGTTCTGGGTCAGAGAAGGTCAGAGGTATACATTTAGGCATTAAGTTTTAATTTATTTTATGACGGTAAGCTCATAAAAATCGTCTTTGGAAAATATATACCTAATCCATTTACCGTGCACAATCCGTATGTTTTTTTCGTTGTCAACATGCGTAGTTTGTTTAAACTGTATTGGTTTGTTTACAATAAAGAATATTGTTATTTACATATTATGATTAAAATTCATAATTTTTTCGAGCATTGAAATGATATTAAAATTCAATAATTACTTTCTAAAAGTTCATAAACTTTATATTTCTTCTTTGTTTTTTCGAAATTCGACTAGTAGTTTATTATTAAACGACTTTAAAAAGGTGATGTATATACTTATGTTTTTATTCCCCAATTACTCGAAGGCACTTATTCCAATTAGAAAAAAAAAATATTAAAAGGGCAAACGTACTCCCATAGAAAACTTATAAAATTGGTTGTGTAGTTTTGTCTTGAAGTCAGTTTTTAGTTTTGAAAAAATATTTCATAAATATTGTAATTGCAAGTATTGATGGTTAATATCTAATAACACCTGACCCACACAAAGTTGAACAGTCACGCTGTTATACACCGCAACATCGCCTCGCGTGTCACAATGTTGACACCTAGTCAATATGCATATCATCAAGTCATTGTGTAAGGCTAAGGTTCCACTAGTATTGTCAACTATAGCATTATTGTTATTTCAGTGTAGATATCTCTCTTAAATAAATTAAAAAAAATGGACAAATTACACAGATTGAGCTAGCCTCGAAGGAAGTTCGAGGCTTGTGTTGTGGGATACTAAGTCAATGATACTATATTTTTTTAGCAAAAACATACATAGATAAACATCCAAGACTTAGGACAATTTGAAAAAGGCCATTTTCAGCTTGTCCTGACCGGGGTTCGAACCCAGGATCTCTAGGTAGCGGACTAGCATGGTGATCACTACGCCACGGAGGTCTTCATAGCTTATAACTTCTACAAACCTCTATCAGAAGCGATAGATTACCATCTGTCAACATAAATTACAAGCTATCGCCACAGATAAAACCGCTATGTGGATTACACACTCACTCACCTATTACAGTGGAGTGGTACCTCACGCACTCTTTCTGTAATGTAGCTCATTGCACAATGGTGATTAAAATCGCTGCTTACTGACATATAAATAAACCCGTATGTAACACAGTTTGCATAGTGGAGTATAATGGTTTCCTAGTTCTGCTCTCATGCGTCACTCACTCAAACGCAGTGTTTTGACAACATTATATCATTCTACTTTACAATAGTTCATTCACGAAGTACATACAATTCCATGGTTCATTCCGAAGTACATACAATTCCAAGGTTTATTCACTCCTGTTTTCCAAAAATCAAGCTGAACCTTTTATTTGTTTTCATAGACATATACCATTTAAAATACATAGGTACAACATTCATATGACACAAAAACAGTCTTTTAAAGAAGTGTTGCGTAAATTTTATATATTTTATTAATTAACGATACTTAATTGTAAAATTACATAAAACATTATTCTTTAAAAAAAAAATATTGTTGACAATCCCTAATGAAAACAAAAGCCGGAATTAATGCATATGTTAAGTATTTGATCGCATCTTTACCGGAATCTTCTTACTATTTCATCTTTAAAATTATAGGTTTTGCTGCCAACAAGTGGCAAGTGTCAAAGATATAACGTAACATATACGTTTTTCCTGCAGTGGAGACTGATTGAGCTGATGCTGCTGGGTTTGTGTGGACTGTAGATTTTAAATAGGCGCTGTATGTTTGTACATTATTTATTTGGTTAATTTTACGAGAAAATCAATGATCCGTGTCCGCGCAAGATGGTCGTAGTTGTGTGTGTGTGTGACGTCGTTTCCGGCCGCTCCGCATCGCATCGCACCGTAATGTTGCTAGTGGCCGTAACAGAGACAAAAAGACCTGATAATGATGATGATATACGTTTAAAAAGCAAATACCTAACTTCGGGAAAATTCTAACTGAAAAATATGACTTACTTGACTTATGGTCCTATCTGGGACACAGGGCGTCCACAAAGACTCTCCATCTCGATCTGTCTTAAGCTACGCGCTTAACTTCACTCCAGGTCTTGTCGATTTTCTTAATTTCATCGAGCACGGTACGTCGCTAGGTCTGTTTGGGACGACCGACTTTACACTTTCCTTGGGAATAGAAATTAGTGTCTGTTGCCTAAAGCCAAAAGTCGTCAATAAAAAATCGTTCCAGTTTGTCTCTGTTTCAGTTTCAGGAATTGAGTATTTTCAGGAAAGCGAGTGATAAGCGCACTTTGCCCTAGTCCATTAGTGAGGCTGCCACTTCAGAGCTTACGAACAAGCTTCCTAGTGCAGAATTCCCAGGTCCCAGGGTGGACAGCGGGGACGGGGAGAGCTCGGACTGGCCGGGGCTTTGCTATAAGTATGGTGTTCCGCTACGAACAGCAAATGGTATTTAATTGGCATTTCCCGGGTAACGCGGGCCGCGCTTGTCAGTGATTCCCACTTCCCACCCCAATCCATCCAAGCTCGATATCTAAACATTTTTTTTTTATTCGACCTTCTTTATGTAACAATCGTAAGACACATTTTTGCAAGCAAATTGTAGCCTATGTTGCGCGGATCAAAATGACAAATCGATTGACATCTCGATGTAAAAATTTGATAAGCGGTTTGGATGCTATAATGGAACACACATATTACCTATGGTACCTATTATTTTTGGCTTTGCCAGGTGTGTGAAAATATGAAGTCTTAAAGGGAGCTAAGTACACACACCGTCAACCAACGTAATTGTAACAAACAAACTAACATAATATCTGTTGTCGTAGCACTGCGCTACGAAATATGAAGTTCGTAGTCAAGAAAAGATTTCAACGCGCCTTGCTTGCCCCTCAAAAGTATAAAGGGATTCAATTTCAAATAAATAAAATTATAAGTAATATTTGAGTAAAATAAATTTAAATTGGAGGCCTAAGTCCAGCTGCGGACTCTTGATGGCTTACGTCAAAGGTGTAGCGTTTTAGATAATTATTCATTTTTGTAAGGAGTATATGATCTAACTAAACATCATCATCTTTAGGTCTTTTAAGTCTCCACTGCAGGAGCACGACCCTCTCTGTACTACTAGAGCCACACGCCAGAGCAGTCAGAGGACTTGGCCTACACTCTCCACACTGCCAGACGGCTTGGAGAAGACTCATTGATGTTTATAAGCTTTGTTTAGCTTGTATTCCCTTAGTCGCTATCCACAACATCCACGGGAAGAGTTGGAGTGGTCCTATTCTACCTTGCCGGCAACCAAACGGCGACGCACTAAACACATTCAAGTAAATACAAGAGCGTCATAGTATTTATTGCTAACATTTACTTCCTATCTTTTACTATTTATCGTTTGAATGCAGTTTTGCCACAGACGGCTATTTTGAAATTGCAAGTATTTAACGTTCGCAAGTGCGAGTATGTGCATTTGCAATTTTCTCAACAATTTCTGAGCTTGCGCATGCGCATGCTCATTGAGGATTTGTCAGAATTCAGAAAGTTGCACGTTTCGTAAGGTTTTGTTTGTTACATGGTATTTAATTTTTACATTTTAATTGGATTTTAATTGGATGTCTTCATATTGAGTGTCCTTTGTTTCGATTAGCTACGTTGTAGACTTACCTCGTGAAGACTCTCTGTTTGTCTTATTTAACCCCCCAAATAATTTCAAATTTATAATAATCTGAAGTCTTCAAACATTTTAACAATTTATTACAACACGGGTGCTATTTTGGAATTATTGAAATTATAGGTATAATATCATTTAAATTACCGTGAGATGACAGCGAGTGTTACAAGAAAGTGCGTGCCGTGTGGTTTCCGGCAGAGTAGAATAGGGCCACTCAAAGTCTTCCCGTGGATGTCGTAGAAGGCGACTTAGGAAATACAAGCTAAACAAAGCTTATAACATCAATGAGACCTCTCCAACCTGTTTGGCCAGCGAGGAGAGTGTGGGCCAAATTCCTCTGGCTGCTTTGGCCAGGTTTGGCTCTGGTGGTGCAGAGAGGGTCATGCTCCTATGGTGGAGACAAAAAGACCTGATGATGATTCGTAAATTTAACCGGCCAAGTGACAGTCGGACTCGCGCTCAAAGAGTTTCGTACCACTATCTATATAAAATTACGTTTGTCATGAAATATTTATTTAATTCTGTTTTTAGTATTTGGTATTATAGCGGCACCAGAAATACATCATCTGTGAAAATTTTTACTATCTAGCTATCACTGGTCTAGTGATGGACAGACGGACAAACAGACGGACAGCGGAGTTTTAGTAACAGGGTCCATTTTTACCCTTTGGGTACGTAACACTTAAAAATTTGTAAAATAATGAGACCCTTTAAGACAATGTAGTAAAATGTGTATGTGTACTAGTTACAAATTTTATGTGAATAAATTAATATGAATATGAATTTACTTAAATCAGACACATGCATTTTCAAATCCGAGGCACAAGTCGACTTGTAGTATTTTCATTTTAAATCCTGTATTGATATCTAAGTTTTTTGAAAAACAAGACTTGGTTATTTTTATCAACTACGGTGGTACTTGCTTTCGGTGGAGGAAAACATTGTGAAGGAACCACAATGTTTTCCTGGGGGGTTACTTACTCCAAAGAAGTACGTAAGACGGACGTTACTGCGTATTTGTGTTTCAGAGTAAACACTTCTGCTTCTTATCGTGTGTGTTGTGACTAACACTAGTGTTAGAGTTTTTAAACCACCGTAAAACCCTCTGACATGGATTTAGGTAATGACCAATATCAAAGACAGTGACCGGAACCGATGGCTTAACGTGCCCTCCGAAGCACGGATCATCTTACTTATCAGACAATTAGGTGATCAGTCTACAATATTCTAACTAACCTAGGACAACAACACAAAGTCGTTGCCCCACCGAGAATCGAACCCGCGACCTCCGGGTATGAACCGAACGCTCTAACCACTACACCTTGGAGGCAGTGTAGAACACTAATGTATGATGATAAAGTCTATCGGTTTGACTTAGAAAAAGCTCGTTTTCCAAATTGCCTTGGCTAGCCAAGACAATTAGGAAAACGAGAATTTTCTCCTTGGATCCAACCTTCGGATTGGTGAACTAGCGTGTTGACCATTACGCCAAAACACACACACTCGATAAGAAAATGAACTAGTACTCCATTCATGAAGTAACAATTTGTCAAGTGCAATATCATAATTAGTACACATGGTGTAATATAATATGTAGCGACAAGGCCGTGCGTAGAAAGGAGCTATTTCAAACAATTTCATAGCAATTATTGTAAAGTTTAATGCGCACGCGTCTGTCACGGCGAAGTTTCCTAACTAATGTGAAATGGTCACGATTAAGTGTTGGTTTTATGAGACGTTAGTTGTCTTTTGTGAACGATACAATAGGTGGGATTGACGGTGCGGTTTCCAGTCTCTCTATCTCTTTGTGGATGTCGTAAGTGTCATACATACATACATACATACTATCACGTCTTTATCCCTAATGGGGCAGACAGAGCATTTTGGGTCTTGCGGCTCTATGCAGAACCCAGGGCCGCAAGACCCAAAAGCCACTTTTAGCGTCATGGTGGGCGAGAAGATGGAAAAGCAATAAACAAAGTGATGGGTTATTAGCCGCATCGCCTGTTAACATGATTCGCATTTTTGCCCATTCCCTCGATCGGCTTTTACGATCTGCGCGGGAAGAGAAGCAGCTGGTACATTCTAAGTTTTTTCATTTCTCCCAGACCAGCATGGGAGTCGCACGTGTCATAAAACTCATAGAGGACTTAGAACAAACATCTCGTGCAATACAACTGAATTCCCAAGAAGTGTTGACCAGAATAATATTCTAAATATACCTAAAAGCATCTTTATTTAAAACAAAATTGAAAAATATACTTACATATACAATGTCCTTTTTAATTAAGTACAAATATTTTAAGGGGTGATTAAGTCCATCATTTCGAACAACTTTTCCCAATAAATGTATATCGAAATACGAAAAAATTATTTTCATTTTCCATAGTAATGATATCACGTGACTACTTCGATTTCTATGAAAACCTAAAAAAAATTTTTCGTATTTCGATATACATTTATTGGGAAAAGTTGTTCAAAATGATGGTCTGAATCACCCCTTAAAATATTTGTACTTAATTAAAAAGGACATTGTATATGTACCTACATACTACATTATATAATCGACGTTTCTGGGGACCTAAGAGCTGGTGCGCATTTTGGCCAAAGATTAAGTCTGGCCATACAACGAAGCAATGCCGCCAGTCTTTTAGGTACCTTGTCCTGCGACCGTAGCGATCTGGGGTCTATTTTTTATTAAATATAATGTTTTATTTTTAATTAGATTATTTTAGTTTATAGTTTTATAATTTAGGTAGGTTATTTAGTTTTATAATTATTGTATACTATGTAAATATTTATTTTGTGTAATAAAACAATCATTAATAATTAAAAATGAATTAATTAAAAAACTAAATAAACAACAAGAATATATTCATTACTACACTACATTTTTTATTAGCATTATTGAAAAGTATAAAAATACACACAGTTAACAAGTGTTTTAAACTTTTCTTAATTTATTTGAATTCATATTAGTAACGATTTCCCTCTCTCTCATTAAAGAGCTTATAGTAGCTCTTGTCGGTGGAGTGTGTGCTAATAGTTTCAATACTTGAAAAATGTACTCGTATATTTACCTGATTATGTTAGATAAGGTACACTGACGTGAAAAGTGCCTGCGAAGTCTTTGTTTTTAGGGTTCCGTACCTAAAGGGTAAAAACGGAACCCTATTACTAGACACCGATGTCCGATGAACCGTGATAGCTAGATTGTTGAAATTTTCACAAACCCTAAAAACAGAATAAAATTTCTACATATTTAGGTGGGACTCTCATAACATAAACGTATTTTTTTCCGTTTTTGCTCGATATTTATAACGGCAACAAGAATTTGAAATATTTATGGATAATGCTACGGAACCGTTCGTGCGCGAGTCTGACTAGCACTTGGCCGGATTTTGAATAAATATTTAATTATTGTCTCAAATGCATTTCCGCTGTCATATGCTAATATATGTAAATATGTGTTTGTAGTAAACTATTCATAATTTAATCATTCTGTGTAATATGAAATTGTATAATGATCGAAAGTCGACTAGTACTGCGATGATTACGATCAATATTAATGCATTATATGCCTTATAGCTTCACAATAAAGTAAGTATCAGTATGCAGATAATGTATATTAAAATAGAAGGAAGTGTGCCAACGGGTTATCCGTGCCAACATTTAGTTATGGACGATATAAAACCGGCTATGCATGACAATATTTTTTTGAAATTATCAACGTTAATTATTACACTGCAGGACACTTACGGCTGTGGACGTAATTCAATTGTTATTTCCATTGTGTCTGGCTGAGTGTCCTGCAATGTGTTAAATAAGGTAGTACGCAAAAACATATTTAGTCATCATATCAGCCACAGGAAGTTCACGCTGTACATACGCCTGCCCCAAGAATTTCCAAAACGACTGATCCCAAAATAATCTCTTATATTATTTCTATTAGGTACCAATAAATCTCATAGCAGTATGTTAAAATTAATGCCCATCAGTTGTGTCGTAAATAAGGATATATTCTTTGAAAATTATTATTTCCTCTAATACCACTTCATATCTTGTAAGTAATTATAATATATAAAGTTTTATATACTAAAATTATCGTGAAATGAATACTTAATCGAAATCGGTATATTAATTTTAATTATCTATTTATATAACGAAAACATTATTGTTTCCTGTAATTTCATAATAAATAAGTTAATATTATTTATGAATAGTTTATTTATTTTATTATATTTATTTCTTTAATTTATTACAACTTACAAATGTAGGTGGACTTAAAACCATCGGCTTTATCTACCAGTCAACCCACTGCTGTTTTATGAAGTGCAAATGAATGGCGGACTTTACTAACTAAGGATTAAAATACTGCATTTACATAGTTAGGCGACTAGTCCCAGTCAAATGGATTCTTTCTTTAGACCTAGAGATTAAATCTCCGGTTTCATGAATTACAAGATCACAATACTGCATCTTTTTTTAAGGTTCCTGTAGCTGTAGATAAAAATTTTTTTATTTGTTCAATAGTGCAGTAATGTTTATACATATAAACGGGGTTTAGCACAAACCTCTTTTATTTCGTCTAACGATTCGAATAGAAGTTACATCCTTTGTCGCCGCAGACAGATATTACTAAGCCTGTTTTAAATATACAAAACCAATAAATTTGAAAAAGTAAGTGTAGTGTAGCTGTAGCAGAATTTTATGAAGAAATAATATTTTCTAAAACTAAACATTATCCGAGAAAAATATACTAAATTTGTATGGAAAACCCAGCTAGCGTTTAATCTATTTTTTAAATCTTAACAATCAGTTGTAATCGCAACAGAATAGCAATCTTTAGACCCGGCGGCGTCGGAGTAAAATCTGACTTCCACGTGTTACGAGAGTATTGAGCAACTGCTACAAAAACTGATGCACACATTTGTTATATGCCTCGGCAACATGCTGCAACAGCTAATGGCTTAACTGTTGTTTATTTGTCTCATATTGTCTCATATGACCTATATATATCATTTCTATGGAATGCGTTGCCATCATCTTCACCATCATCAGGTCTTTTTGTCTCCACTGCAAGAGCACAACTCTCTCTGTACTACCAGAGCCATACTTAGCCAGAGCAGCCGGAGGACTTGACCTACACTCTCCACGCTGGCCCGACGGGTTAGAGAGGTCTCATTGATGTTTATAAGCTTTGTTTAGCTTGTGCGTTGCCAGTCGGCAACATACTGTCATTTTACTTAAAATTTAGTTTTGTTTTTCATGTGTGGAAACCTATTAGATACCTTAAACCGTTAAGACGTTAAAATAAAATATTTTGAGTATGAAGTTGTTGCCCCCGCTGGGAAACGAACCCGCGACCTCCGGGTATGAGCCAAACGCTCTAACCATTTCACCACGGAGGCAGTTAAAACGGAACCCTTCGTGCGCGAGTCTGACTCGCACTTGGCCGGTATAATATAGTTGTATGTTTTTTTTATAAATTTGTAATATTTATTGTTTATTCATTTCTCCTATGGCATCCTAGTGCAACCGTTAAAGATGTTTTTTTTTTCTAAACCTCTTAAAAAATAAATAAATTTCAGTAGCCCATTTATTAAATTGTAAGCAAACAAACAAAATCAGTAGGCAGTGTTACTTAGGTACGATACATTTTGTGATGGTAGACAATGTTTCGTAAAATTCGTAAATTATTTAATTTTTGTTCTTCCTGGTAGAGAATACATTTAGTATTATTATGCTCTATAAAGATAAACTCTTTTTTTATTTGTACTAAAAAAAAAATGCAAATAAATAACACTATATACGGCTATACTATGATAATCCTTCGACATATATTAATTTCGGTTATGTACGATTAAGTCCACCTTCAGTCTACTGACATTTTTATTGTTTCTTTACCGTACTTTACTGCAATACGTGCTCGAAATACAAAACTAATCAACATCCTGACTAATATCAAAACAATAATACAGAAAACTATGAGAAATGTTGATAAAATGATTAGAAGCTCCACTTCAAAGAACTCGCTCCAGGGTATGTTGGCTGCCGGGGCCCGTAGATGGCGGGAGCCGTGTTTGAGTACGTGTTCTGTCCACCAGATGGCGCGCTGCAATGGGGGTTGCCGTTGGTCGCTCAGAAGGAAGTGGAGACTTTTCAAGTTTCGGCGGTAGCTGCAGTATAGAAATTTAGATAAAGATATTAATACAAATCTGCTTGTAGGTACATATAGCGCATATAAGTTTTAACGAATTTTGATAAAATTTCTTTACAAGCATAGTCTTTGGAACAAATTTTAATTTTTCACCGATATTGATAAAATTTCTTTACAAGCGTACTCTTTTAAACAAAAAAGAATTTTCCAAATCGGTCCTTTATTATTCGGTAAAGTCGCGACGAATTGATAATCTTCTACTTTAATGTAAGTTGGATAAAAATTGTGTTCATCTTGGAATAGCTTTTGCTTTAAATTTTTTCGTTGTTGGTTGGTTGTTTTTTAAACTTTTATACCTACTTACATTGCTGGAATATGCAATAACTACAAGAAAACATTCCAACCTTTCATTAGATATGATTTCTAGTATCATCTTTTCGAGTTCTGTCTCCGTAACGGTGTTTATGTCAATTCTGGCACCAATCCCGAATTTGACGTAGTTCTCGGCGTTTAGGAACTGGTCGTACCAGAAGGGGGCTCCGATGACGGGCACCCCAAGTGATATCGCTTCCAAAGAGGAATGCAGACCAGCTTGGGTTATGTACAGTTTCATATTTGGATGTCCTGCAAAACAATATTTAGTAAATAGTGCCCAAAATCCAAGAATTCTTAGAGGGGAGCATCAAAAGTCGAAGCAAGTAAAGTTAAACACAGAGAACAATCTAAGAGGCACCGATTAAAAATAAATAAAATAAATTTAGTTTGGCCAACTAAGTATCATAATATTACATGTGTGAGTGTAATTATGCTAAAGCTAGTGTAGTCTAGCGGTCTTTGTTTTTCAGTATATGAAACATATGAAAATCAAGCCTATTTGCCAGCGTTATTAGGATGTTGTTGGCGCTGGCTCGGAGCCTGCCCGCCAGAGATGTGCACCGCTTTAGTTAATGATTAAGTCAAAAATGATTGCAATCGGCTTACGAGCACCTAACCAGAGCTCCGAAACTCGGAAGTTGCTTTCCGCGACGAAAATTTAGAACTGCAGCCAAGTACAAGTGCGGCCCAAAGTCGACGTGGCGTTATTCCGTCTTATTATAAAACGCAGACTAACTTTGTTACTAGGGTTAAACCATTATCCGACCAAATCAAGTTGATATCTAGTAATATGCCATTGTCTTATCTGAAAACATCAACTTAATTTAGTCGCATAATGGTTTAAACTTTAAACCTAGTAGGTAACAAAATTAGTCTGCATTTTATAATAAGACGGATTATGTCTTCCACATTAAAAAAGCGCGCAGGAAGCTTTTAAAAATACACAATTTTCGTGTAACCGTTTTTCCACCGTGACCTCCAACTTGTGGTGTAATTTTTTTTTGTACGGAATAACCATGGAATTGTATGTACTTCGTGGGAAAAACCATTCGTTTAGGCAAAGATAACATAAGTACTAAGTTTAGGTAACAAAAAACCTGTCATCATCATCATCATCATCATCAGGTCTGAGCACGACCCTCTCTGTACTAGTAGAGCAAAACTTGACTAGGCAGTCAGAGGATTTGGCCTACACTCTCCACTCTGGCCAGACGGGTTGGAGAGGTCTCACTGATGTTTATAGGCTTTGTTTAGCTTGTATTTCCTAAGTCGCCTTCTACGACGTCCACGGGAGGACTTGTGGTTACCGGCAGAGTAGAATAGGGCCACTCCCTACTCTACTCTGCCGGAAACCACAAGGCATGGAAAAACCTATATAGGTATTGAAAATAAACAAACATAATGATCCTGAGAACTTACCTAAAATATCAACCTGGGGGAACCACTTCTCTACTCTGACATTTTGACTCCGGCCCGCTATCTCTTCTGGCCATCGCATGAGAACATTGTAGGGCAAGCGAGAGAATATTCTCATCAGCATTGGTATGACGTGTGGTTTGAAGAATTTGGCACGAGTACCGATGCTGAAACTGACGTAGATAACGCCAGCGGCCGAAGAATCCATATAAGATTGTAGATCCTGTAGATACAAATGAAATAATTGGAAATCGTACAGTATTCTTACATTTTTGGTAAAGTAAAATAAACAAATATAGAAATGTACACAATAAATTTTTATGCTGTATCTAACAATACTTAAGATGTTTATTCAAATATAATATTGCACTTGTTCAATGCAAGTTGGTGGATGAACAGTCAGACTTACTCGGCCTGTGGAGCGCCACCGGTGATATATAAAAACATTCTTCCGCCGCCGTCCTGAGTTTCTGGCACCAATCAGACCTCGGTAAGAGCTCTGAATTGCCATTCCACATAAATAAATATTTGTGTGCGACAGTTTAACGTCTTATCGAGGAAATCAGATGGCGTGATGACCTAGACGCCTACTCGAAGGACTGACACACGAAAGGACAAAACAGGGACAAATGGAGTGCTGAGAGGGAGGCCTTTACCCAGAAATGGGATCTAATGGGCTCTAAATAATGATAAATAATAATATATCTACAGGCAGGACACAATAATTAACTAAAAACTAAATAAACTACCTAAATTAAAATAATAAAACTATAAACTAAAATAATCTAATTAAAAATAAAACATTATATTAAATAAAAAAAGACCCCAGATCGCTACGGTTGCAGGACAGGGCTTAGGTACCCTGTCCTGCAACCAGACTGGCGGCATTGCCTCGTTGTAAGGCCAGATTTAATCTTTGGCCAAAATGCGCACCAGCTCTTAGGTCTCAAGAAACGTAGATCAGGCGTTTGGAGATTTTTTTAAAAATTTGATGCGCCTCCACACAACACGGCCCTAAAGTCTTCACGGCGAAAGGCGCAAATATATACGGCTCACCTAGAGCTGAATATTTGCGCCACTTGATGATGGCTTCCGCCGCAGCTGCAGCCGCGCCCGCTCGACGGGCAGTCGCTCGCAAATGTGATGGGGCGACGGTATCAACACACGTCGCATCCCATACTAGCGACCGCCCGTTCTTCCTAGGAATGAGTGTCATTCCGTCAGGCCTTTTGCCATCAGCTCGTGTGATACCAGCTGGCTCTAAGAAGGTATACCCGCGCTAGCAAGAGCCGGAAGAATGACGTTATTCAGGGCAGCATGATGCGAGAAACGTCCTGCACTGCGGCGGCAAGCCAAGCCATGGTTAGTCCTGGCCCCCAGACGGAGGCTCACCGTCAAGCTAAAACATTGCTCTGAGTGGCGGGCGCAGCCTCATCAGGGGTCAGGCTTGGCTGGCTTAGCATATGGCCTTTAAATTTTTTATTTCGATAGACTCTACTTATATATTTGCCCCTCCATATTGTGCGCATAAAATATACTTGTTACCTGATTATGCCTGAGAACCAAGACATTTTTTGTACAAGTTGTTTTGCAACTTACCGTCGGCAACTCTTTTGCTTTGATGTCTCTTGACCCTCCAAAGAAGATAACTCCAGGTGGTGTAGGCACATTACTTTCTAAAAGAGGATAGTAGTTCAAAAATAGCAAATCAACATTATTACGAAGTTTTTTTATTGGAAGCACATTTATGCCTTTTAACATATCATCATAATTTTTTTCTGCAATTTCGTAAATGTATCTTTTAGTAGCGGCATTATATAAGTCACTCAATTCTCCGAATATGGTGTTATTGAATATTTTTGGACAAGTATTGGTAGGATAAATCAAAGGATGCTCAGGAGCACCGACAGTCTCATAAACTCCTGGCAAACCTCCGAATGAACTAATAAGGATCGATGGAATTTTTAACATTTCAGTAATTGCTAGAAGAGATATGAAATATGCTTCTATAAACAAAAGATCGAATTTTTCTTCCAACAAATTTTTAAATTCATTCATGTTCATTAGTTTTTGAAACATAGAACGTAGTATAATACACATTGCTTCGTCCACGTTGAATGAATTCTTTTTTTTTCTTCCATTTACAACACTATTCCATGTTTCGCGCATTGCGTCGCGGACGTCGATCTCTGTAAGGTTGGCTGGTGCACTCCCTTCGGCAAACTCAGGTTCTGCAGTAACCACATATACTTGGTGACCACGCTTCGCCAACTCTTGAGTAAATGGTCGGATATCAACATGATGGCTCAATAGAGGTGTTGGTATTATTGCTAATATCTTGGCAGCTTTAGTTTCTATAAGAATATTTAAATTTAACACCAAAATCGCACTTATTGTTACTTTACACATTTTCATTTTGCAACTAAGTAAATGTTTGCGGCACCACCTATCCACTAAATAAATTATAGGTTTGTGTATAGTCTGCTGTCTGATATTTTATTTCCAAGATATAAGATACGTATACGGATTTCCTCGCTTAATTTTTCTACCTATTGATGTTGACTTACGATTTTTTTCTTTTCTGACAAGATGTCATAAGTTAGCAGACAGGCATGGGTTCTACACCCATAATAATAATAATCATCAGGGCTTTTTAGTCTTCACTGCAGGAGCACGACCCTTTCTGTACTACTAGAGCCATATTTGGTTAGAGCCAGCGGACTTGGCCTACACTTTCAACGCTGGCCAGACGGGTCGGAGAGGTCTCATGATGTTTTTAAGCTTTGTCTAGCTTAGTCGCTTTAGTCGCCTTGTACGACATCCATGAGAAGACTTGGAGTGGCCCTATTCTAGTCTGCGGGAAACCACATGGCGTACTCATTCATAATAGTACATACACATTTTCCACACCAAGAGAGTCACAAGTGCATTGCCGACTTTCATGATTTACAAGTCCTTTATTTATGAAGAATTACTCTTAATAAATGCTGCATCCTCATCGATAGCGATAAACGGTTAACGGTAAATGATTCGCCTCAACTTCTTATTTCTAAAGGAAATCCACCTATCATACAAACAGTGGAACGCGCAGAGGGAGATAAACTATCATAACATATGAAGCTAATGGTTGTTGGCGTATTTGGTACTATAAAGTATAGGTAATTTAAATTTCATTTTAGTTATATTTATGCATGTACACTTGAATTATCGAATTTGAAAGAAAATTCTTCAGTCATATGAAGAAACAGGTAGAAAGCGTTGGAAGTCTACACCTTACACAGTTTACACAAGTAGAGAGCGAAGGTCGGGCACGGGACGTATCTCCAACTATAACATACAAACATACACACAAAACATTCTTAGTAGATTACATTTCGTATATTATTATAAAATGTCTTTGTTTATTCAGTTGCTATCTTTCAAGAACGAGGTCACAAAATGGTTTCAAGCTGTAATATTGTACATACATGTATACTATCTGATTCTGTAAACTATCTGCTACTATCTGATCATATTGCAATAAAAAAAGAAGTTAAGATGGCGCCGTCAATATCTGTATTATTTACAGGTTTAATATGTTGGTGACGCCTCTATTTCAGGCCCACTGACTCACAATTTAGTAATAGGGAATATATGTGTTATCTAACCAGTTTATCCATAAATATTTAAAAGTAAAGTACTAACAGTGAAAATAGAATATAAATTGGTAGAAAAATGACCGAGATATAGGGTTTTTACTAAAATATGTGTATCTCACTTGCAAAAGCTTTTTTTTTTGTGGCATATGTATAGATGATATGGACTTTGACGTATTAGACTTCTCTTTCTAATTGAAAGTATCACATATCCGTCGCTGGTTAAGACATTTTGTAAATTATTTCATATTTGTTTATTGTGGTTATAATGATTTTACTGAGCAAATAAAAAAATACGTGCACATTCTCTATTAATCTTAACAATATTTATTATGTACAGCCTTTCAATTGTTAAATTGGAACTGCACTAGACTCTAAAAGTTTATATCATAAAATGTTTATAGCACTTCCCTTTTTGTTAATCAATATATTTAATCTACATATATATATATGTGTAGAATGAATAAGCGCACTTCGAATTTTTGTACAATTTTGCACTTATACGTTGCATTTCTGTATGTTCTGCTTTGATGTATTGCTCCACAATTTGTAAACCTTTGATTTAAGTCGTGGCCAACATCGCTGAGTTCATTGTTATAGTAATTAGTTTTAATTTCTTGTAACTTATATTTTACTGTGAACTTGTTTGTGGTCCAAATTAATAAATGAAAAAAAAAAAAAACTATCACGTCCTTATCCCTAACGGGGCAGACAAAGCATTTGGTCCTTGCGGTCTGTAAAAATGTGTGTATTATACTGCCGTGCAGCACCTAAAATGCAGTAAGAGAAATAACCGGCCAAGAGTGCGAATCGGATTCGCGCACTTAGGGTTCCGCACCATAATCTACAAAAAATCACATTTGTTGTATGGGAGCCCCCCTTAAATATTTATTTTATTTTGTTTTTACTATTTGTTGTTATAGCGTTACAACAGAAATACATAATTTGTGAAAATTTCAACTATCTGGCTATCGCAGTTCTTGAGATACAGCCTGGTGACAGACAGACGGACAGACGGACAGACAGCGAAGTCTTAGTAATAGGGTCCCGTTTTTACCCTTTGGGTACGGAACGGTGGCGAATAGAACAAACTCTGGTTTCGATTCCCATTCGCCTCCAGTGTAGTTACATACATATGTTAAAGTTGTAGATAGGTATATTGAAACTGACAGTTCATTAATAATTTAAGTAATTGGTTTTAAATTTTAATGTTATGTTTAACATGCTATTCTTCCAATATTTAAGCGTGTTAAAAAAGTTAGAGGTGGTCCTAGAAAGAATAGTCCTAGAAATGGTTCTATATTAAACACTAATGAATAATCAAAATTATGCTTTATTTCTACATCTAAAAGCCTGTTTTTTAATTTCTAACCATTTTTTATAATCTATATTTTGCCGCCAGTGGCAACAAATAGTAAACGAACAAATTCAAAAACTAGTCGCCAGTGGTGGGAATCGAAACCAGAGTTTGTTCTATTCGCCACCACTGGGGGCAAATGAGACTGTGAATGATTAGCGATTGCCGTTCGCCACCAGAGGGGGCGTCGCAAGTGGTGGCATCTGGCTCACGTGTACATAAAAATTGTCCCGTCTGCCACCAGTGGTGGCCGCCCCCAGTGGTGGCAAATGGGATATACCCGTCAACTTGTATGGAAGTCTGTAAATAATGCAGTAGCCGCAAAGGCTGATACAAATGTCACGCAAGGACTTGAAAAAACCCTGTACTTTACTATATATGTACGGTAGCAAGGTGATGCTTAAAACCAATTTATGATTAAAGAAAGGGTTGGTGAATGGAGTTTTAGGCTACGTCCGAGACATCGTATTTAAGCCGTTTGGGTTCCGGCAGAGTAGAATAGGGCCACTCCAAGTCCTGGATTTTCTACGCCCAATGACATATGCCTATTGTAGTAATTACTATTGTAATCATTGTCGAATTTGAAAAGTACACTGGACCCAACATAAATAGTACAATACCTATTCCGCCAAACACAAGAACGAGAAAATCTGGTCAAGTACCTCGTTCCCGAAACCAATTTCTACTGTCACTAGCCTGGGCTGCCACTTTTCACAAATCTCAAAAATTTACCCTGAATAAAGTTGTAGTTGATATTGGGGACAAAGAATTAGCTGACGGGTGTACTTACGTAGCTCTTTCCCGTTCAAAACGCCTGGAAGACATTATATGTGATCCCGGCTGCGATATTAAAACTATTGCAATCATGAATTGAAGAAGAGAGGAGATTAGAGTATCTTTTTTCTCAGCATTAACCTACACAACCTATAGGACATAACCTTATACTTTGGAGAGAAGGTTAGTGAATGTAGCTTTGGGATATTATAATATGGGAAAGAGTACAGTAATTGGAGAAAAGTGTCATATTTTAAAGGAACAATTGATTAGTAAATTTTTTACTTTTACTTAAAGTTTTCTTTTAGGTTGTGTAGGGTAATGCTGAGAAAAAAGATACTCTAATCTCCTCTCTTCTTCAATTCACGATTACAATAGTTTTATCTATTTTTATTTATTTACAAGCTTTCATTTAGCTTCACCTGTCCTGATGTCTGTCGGTCTGTATTCAAATCTTGCAAGTTTAATTTGAACCACTTCCGAGTATCCGATTGAGCTGAAATTTTGCACGCATACGTATATGCTGCTTGGAACAATACACCTAAAAGTAAGAAAAGAACCGTAAAAAATAAAATAAATAAAAAAAACTTTTTAAAAGCAAGCTTTTATGTATTACCCTACAATTGTTATTACTTTTAGGAGTATTGTTCCAAGCAGAATGTTGTATTAAGCTGACAAATTTTTCTAAATCTATATCTAGTTGCTCTGGAGTCTTGAGTGGTACTCTAAGTTCTACGTGGCTATCTAATCCTATTTGAAAACTATCCCAGTCTGTATATTTATTGACTAGTGTTAAATTATCTTCCTCAAATAAAAGTTTTTCATTTATTTCTAAATATATGGCTGAGTGATCAGGGTTCATAACATAACTTTGATCAGTTTGCATGTAGTTAGACTGTATTGTATTCATACAAGTTGACCGATTAGCTGATCCGAGTTTGTACGGAAAGCCAAAAATTATTGTTCATATTTCGCTATACGTTTCTTGGGGAAAGTTGTTTACTATCACGGACTGAATTCACTCTTAAAATAGTTTTAGTATTTTTTGTTAGACCTGATATGTATAAACTTGGATATGTACGATTAAGTCCACCTTCAGTTTACTGACATTTTTATTGTTTCTTTACCGTACTTTACTGCAATACGTGTTCGAAATACAAAACAAATCAACAACCTGGCTAATACCAAAATAATAATACAGAAAACTATGAGAAATGTTGATAAAATGATTAGAAGCTCCACTTCAAAGAACTCGCTCCAGGGTATGTTGGCTGCCGGGGCCCGTAGATGGCGGGAGCCGTGTTTGAGTACGTGTTCTGTCCACCAGATGGCGCGCTGCAATGGGGGTTGCCGTTGGTCGCTCAGAAGAAAATGGAGTCTTTTCAAGTTTCGGCGGTAGCTGCAATATTGAAATTTGGATAACGACAGTAATACCAATCTGTATAAAGTATACATAGCATGTTTAATTTTACACCGATTTTGAGAAAATTTCTTTACTAGCGTACTTTTACAAACAAATTTTAATTTTTCACCGATTGATATTTCTTTACAAGCGTACTCTTTCAAACAAAAAAGAATTTTCCAAATCGGTCCTTCATTAATCGGTGAAGTCGCGACGAATTGATAACCTTCTACTTTTTTGGAAGTCGTATAAAAATAGTGTTCATCTTGAAATAGCTTTTGCTTTAAATTTTTTCGTTGTTGGTTGGTTGTTTTTTAAACTTTTATACCTACCTACATTGCTGGAATATACAATAACTACAAGAAAATATTCCAACCTTTCATTAGATATGATTTCTAGTATCATCTTTTCGAGTTCTGTCTCCGTAACGGTGTTTATGTCAATTTTGGCACCAATCCCGAACTTGACGTAGTTCTCGGCGTTTAGGAACTGGTCGTGCCAGAAGGGGGCTCCAATGACGGGCACGCCAAACGATATCGCCTCCAAAGAGGAATGCAGACCAGCTTGGGTTATGTACAGCTTCGTATTTGGATGTCCTGAAAAACCATACGTAGTATCATCAACATCAGGTTCTTTTTAGTCTCTACTGCAGGAGCACGACCCTTTCTGTACTACTAAAGCCATAATTGGTCAGAGCAGCCAGAGGATATTTGTAGTACGTAGTCCAAGAAGACTCAGAGGGGAGCATCAGAAGTCGAAGCAAATAAAGTTAAACACATAGAAGAGGCTAAGAGGCGTCGATTAAGTAAAAAAATATTGCAATCGGCTTACTGGCTCCTAAACAGATCTCAAACAACAGAAAATTTGGAACTGCACCCAAACACATGTGCGGCCCAAAGTTGACGTGGCATCAATGTGTCTTCGTAGCACATAGGCTTTTAAAAATACACAGTTTTCGTGTCACCGTTTTTGCAGCGTGACCTTTGACTCGTGGTGCTATTTTTTAAATGCGGAATGCGGAATCGTATTGAAAATAAACAAATATGATGATCCTGAGAACTTACCTAAAATATCAACCTGGGGGAACCACTTCTCTACTCTGACATTTTGACTCCGGCCCGCTATCTCTTCTGGCCATCGCATGAGAACATTGTAGGGCAAGCGAGAGAATATTCTCATCAACATTGGGATGACGTGTGGTTTGAAGAATATGGCATTAGCACTGATGCTGAAACTGACGTAGATAACGCCAGCAGTTGAAGAGTCCATGTAAGATTTTAGATCCTGTAGATACAAATGGAATTATTGAAAATCGTCCAGTATTCTTACATTTTTGGTAAAGTTAATAATTAAAATAATAAGTATAGAAATGTACACAATACATTTTTATACTGAATCAAACAATTATCATCATCATTATCATCTCCACTCTCCACTGCAGAAGCACGACCATCTCTGTACTAACAGAGCCACACTTGGCCAGGGCAGTCAGAGGATTTGGCCTACACTCTCCACGCTGGCCAGACGGGTTGGAGAGGTCTCATTGATGTTTTTATGCTTTGTTTAGCTTGTATTTCCTAAGTCGCCTTCTACAACATCCACGGGAGGACTTGGAGTGGCCCTATTCTACTTTGCCTGAAAACACACGGCAAGCGGAAACAACACTGCAATCTAACAATACTAAAGATGTTTGTTCAAATATAGAAGGTTTTCAAGTATATATTTCGATAGAATCTCCATATTTGCCCCTCCATAGTGTGCCCATAAAATATACTTGTTACAAGATATTTTTTGTACAAGTTGGTTTTGCAACTTACCGTCGGCAACTCTTTTGCTTTGATGTCCCTTGACCCTCCAAAGAAGATAACTCCAGGTGGTGTAGGCACATTACTTTCCAAAAGAGGATAGTAGTTCAAAAATAGCAAATCAACATTATTACGAAGTTTCTTCAATTGAAGTACATTTATGCTTTTTAACACATCGTCATCATTTTTTTCGGCAATTTTGTAGATGTGTCTTTTAGTAGCGGCATTATATACGTCACTCAATTTTCCGAATATTGTGTTATTGAATACTTTTGGACAAGTATTAGTAGGATAAATCAAAGGATGCTCAGGAGCACCGACAGTCTCATAAACTCCTGTTACACCACCGAATGAACTAATAAGGATCGACGGAATACTTAGTATTTTAGTAAATGCTAGAAGAGGTCTGATATATGCTTCTATGAACAAAAGATCGAATTTTTTTTTTAACAAATTTTTAAATTCTTTCGTGTTAATGAGTTTTTGAAACAAAGAACGTTGCATAATACACATTATTTCTTCCACGTTGAATGAAACCTTCTTGTCTCTTTCAATCATTACACTCTTCCACGTTTCGCGCATTGCGTCGCGGACGTCGATCTCTGTAAGGTTGGCTGGTGCACTCCCTTCGGCAAACTCAGGTTCTGCAGTAACCACATATACTTGGTGACCACGCTTCGCCAACTCTTGAGTAAATGGTCGGATATCAACATGATGGCTCAATAGAGGTGTTGGTATTATTGCTAATATCCTGGCAGCTTTAGTTTCTATAAGAATATTTAAATTTAACACCAAAATGGCACTTATTGTTACTTTACACATTTTCATTCTGCAACTAAGTAAATGCGGCAATACGTAGGCTAAATATATGATTTTTACTGAATAAATAGTAAGTATATAATAGCCTGTCGTCTGATATTTTATTTCCACACTAAGATAAGTATACGGATTACCTCTGTTAATTTTTTTACCCATTAAAGTTGACCTTTTTTTTGGTAACCTGTTTTGTCCCATTGGTGGGCAAAGGTCTCTCCCATCGTCTTCCATTTATCCCTTTCCTGTGCTAGGCTCGTCCATCCCTTCTGAAAATCGTCGATATCGTCTCGCTAGCGCTTTCTTGGCCTACCCGGGCGACGGTAGCCATCTTTAGGCAACCACTCTGTTGTAATTCTGGCCCATCTTTTGCTGTGCATCCTACTGACATGTCCTGCCCAATTTCACTTTGGCATGGCATTTTATATGGCATGAGCAAATTATGGCGTTTGGTATTTTATCTACCCTTTTTATTCCTAGTACACTTCGCTCCATTGCTCTCTGACAAACCTTGAGTTTGGACTTCAACTCCTCCGTCAATGACCTCGTTTGAGCACCATGTTGAGGTTAGGACAGGCAAGATATACACACCCCCCCGATGTGGTTTCCATCTTGTCGCGATGGGGGGGCTCAGTACCTGCGGTTGCCTCGGCCGCAGGGAAGCTAAGAGGAACCCATTGCCCGGGTTGTGGCTTAGGCCTCCCCGGGCCCGGCGGAGGCCATTCCTGGCTGGAATGGCCTGGCTGTGAGGGAAGGGGGTGACAACGACCCCCCTTCCATCACAGCCGTAGTAGGGGTCGCGGGGGAAGAGGTGTGTCGCTATGTCGTTGCCACTCGCCCTATCCTCCGCGATCAAGCGCGGCCGTGGCGCTTGGCACGGCATCGGTGGGGCCGCAGGCGAAGAGGAGTGTCGGTGTTACGTTGCCGCTCTCCCTATCCCCTGCGGCCGGCTGGGTGGGCCCCGGTCGCCGTCAGGTTGGCTGGCCCAAATTATGAGGGCTGGTTGGACGGTAGAAACGGGATTCCATCGTCCAACGGACAGCCCTCCGGAGTGGAAGGCAGGCGCGTGTGCGTGTCAGCGCGCCTGTCCTTGGGCCAAGAGGCCAAGGCGGCGGTTGCTCCGGCCCCTCTGATTCAGCAGAGGGTGCCGTGAGGCCGTTGGCGAGTCGGGGCCGCATAAGTAGCGGCCGGCCGCGCCGGGGCTGTGGAGCATGAAGAAGCACACGGTCCCGGCCGATAGCGGCTGAGAGGTGACACCGCGGAGTTTTTAGTGGTAACACCACATAACCTTACCGGTGTCCCGTAACCCGTAAGGTACCCGAAGGGAATTTATCCGCGTCAAAAAAAAAAAGGCAAGATATACACATCGATGAGTTGGTGCTTAAGCGAAATGGAAAGGTCGCCTTTCATGTAGTTTTTCATGGACCAGTAGCTCCTTCAGGCGTTTTCAATACGGCTTCTCTTCTCTCTATCTTAACTTTGCTCTCTTGCCGGCTACTGAAGGAGACTAACTGGCCCAGGTAGATATACTCATCGGCATAGTGTATCTCTTGCCCATCTACCTCAACCCTATGTTTTTTACTATTTGTCATGAAAGGGGTCTTTGACCGATTCATTGTAAATTGTAAGTCCAACCTCAAGGATTGCCGTGCTTAGGTCTTGAAGTATATCTGTTGCAAGTCAGCTGATGTAGAGGTGAAAAGGTTTCTCCGCCGAGTTGGATGCCCTTAGTTTGCCATTAGTCTGCGAGTGTTTTGAAAATTGCTTTCAAGGTACAAGTGAAGAGTTTTGGAGGAAGTGGATCGCCTTGTTTTACACCCTTTTCAAAGTTGAATGATGGTCCCTGTGTTTCTAATTTTATATCTGCTGTACTATTATTGTATTCTATTTTTAGAAGGTCAATGTATGTCTTTTCGATGTTTTGATTTTTCATACAAAAGTATGCAGCCGCCCGGGCAATTTGTATGGAAAAGTCAATTTTTTTGTTGCTTTTTAGCTGTAATTTTTCGCACTACTTAATACAATTCTAAACGCTTCTTTTGGCGTGACGGTACGCGTGGAGGAGGAGAAAAGTTATCAATATAGTGACAATTTCTAGCCGCATCGCCTAGTATCATGATTTGCGCCCATTTCCCCGATCGGCTTTTACAATCTGCTTGGAAATACGAAGCTATAATAATAGCTACCTCGATAAATTGAATAAATGATTTTTTAATATAATGAACTGTTACAACGTGATTATTTATCTGTTTTTATTCTGAAAATCTACAGAAAGAGTTTGTAATCATTTCAGCAAAAACTATTGACTTTCGATATCTATTTTCATGACGTTATTTGTCAAGCCCTAGTGTAAACATATACTTTTATATCTTATGCAAAAAAGTCCTGATTTTTTCCTTTAGGAACACTATATTGTGATTGCTGTAAAAGAAAACATAAAAAAACATAATCTGAACAGGTAAAGTTCTGAAGAAAAAAAGTATGAATGGGCAATATGTGAGCCTAACGTAATTCACTTGTAACAAGAACTTTTCTTAAGAGTATTGTTTTTTGTCGCATAACAATCCATACTGCAGCACGATACCATCTTTCCAAGGTGAGAAAACTTATGGAATAACACAGTTTATAATAAGAAAAATCCAATTTTCGTATGGCTTATAAGCTAGGCTGATCGCAGTTTACTCTCATCCAAAAGTTGGCTAATGTCAATGTGATCGCTATCTGTTTTGCTCGTGTGATAGTTGTTTTTTTGTCGCACTCGGCATGTTCCGTCTTCTTACGCAGTAAACAAATTCTATGTCTATGCTTTGAAGTTTGGATACTTTAATTTTAATTATATTTATGCATATATACTTTAAATTATGAATTTAAATGAAATTTCTTTAGTTTCATAAGAGGAAACAGGTAAAAAGCGATAGAAGTCTCCCTCTTACACAGTTTACACAATAGGACGCAGGTCGGGCACATGACGTAGTGACCCTTTTATCTCCAAATATAACATACAAACATACACACAAAATATTACTTAGTAGATCATATTTTGTATAATTAATAACATTTCTTTGTTTATTCAGTTGCTTGCTCCCAAGTGCAAGGTCTCAAAGTAGATTCAAGCTGTAATATTGTACATACGTACATATTGCGTACACACTATCACGTCTTTATCCCTAATGGGGCAGACAGAGCATTTGAATTGATACTGGAATTTTTGGGGGTCCAGTTACAAATAACTTATTTCAAATGGCGCACTCTTTAGAAAAAAAATATTTGAAAGGAAACGGAAGCTATTTTCTTGGCACTTTAGCAAAAAGTGGCAATTTTTTGCAAATGTGCGATAAAAAGCTTTACGTTCTCACTTAAAACTTTAAACTGTAGTTCATAAAATAGTTTGAAGAGTTATTTAGGGCTTGGTCAACACCAAATTTTAAATGGTATCTCCGTTTTCTTTCAAATTATTTATTTCAAATGGGGACAGCACCCAAAAATTGAGGAAGCCCCTTATCACACTCTAAAAAGATTGAGTTCAGTTACCTTTTGCGACTAAGGACCATCAGGAAAAAATACTGAGTATAAAATAAACGTGATTTTGTCAAGTTAGAAAAATGGAGAGATGAAGAGTACATACGACTGTCTATTTGATTATGATGCGCCCAAATCTCAAGTAGCACCTAGAAATGAGTTACATAACTTAGAAATCAAAATAAATTGAAACTGTAGCGTGTTTTTATCACGAATTGAGGTCACATACTTATTTTTGTTTTTAGACTTTCTCAAAACGTTTATTTTTTGAAAAGGCTTATTTCATGGTGGTATCAATTGTAATAATAACGAAATATAATGTAAAATATATAAATAGAGTTTATATGTTCGTAAGACAATTTTATTTCAGTTCAGTATTCTTTCGATAAATAATGATAATTATTTCAAAGTTCTGTTATAAAAAAGAACCTTATTAATTTACTATCACATAAACAACAAATCATTTGCTTCAATCGGCCCAATAGCAAACCAATTATGAAAAAAATTAAAATTAAGAGAGATAAGGTTAAATTTGAACAAATAAACCTTTTTATCGTGTGGTTTGTGTTATCAGCGAAATTAATCAGGGCGAGGTATCGAGGGCCCTAACGAGACGTTTAGGGTAGGATTTTGGGATGGACGTAGATATAGTTGTGGTGTGTGATATAGGGAGAAAGTAGTGGGAGGGGATCAGCTAGTGTCAAATAAACCGTTTTTTAAAATTCCATTTGTGTTTATAAAAGCTTAACTCAATTTGTCCCTATATATTTATTATTATTTTATTTATTTATTATATATTATTCAGAGTTAACATATAGATACATTCTTTATAATAGACTGTGATAGAACGTGAATTTTTAGGACACTACGCCAGAGATTTTTACTTGGGACTAGGGAAAAGGACGTGTCCCAGACATTAAATCTAAGATTTTTCCAAGAACCTCTAAAAATGATACATAAGTAATTTGTATACACGAAAAGATAGGATAATATTTTGAAAGAAAATTACGTTTTTTTATTTATTAGTTACTTTACCAGCTAAGGGACCGAACCCCTGACCCACTTTATATACGCCCGTGATTACGGTTATTTGAAAGGACAAACCGAGGGTAGATTTTAGTTTTATTACTTTTACTGTTGTTGTACAGCTGTACTCCAAATTCAAGTCACCAGATTTTGAAGTTAGACGAATAAATTTACAATCTTTTATTCTTTGAAGTCTTTATTATTGGTGCTGTGTGGTTTCCGCCAAAGTAGAATAGGGTCACTCCAAGTCTTCCCGTGGATGTCGTAGAAGGCGACTTCGGAAATACAAGCTAAACAAAGCTTATAAACATCAATGAGACCTCTCCAACCAGTCTGATCGGCGAGGAAAGTGTAGGCCAAGTCCTCTCGCTGCACTGGCCAAGTATGGCTCTGGTAGGAGAGGGTCGTACTCCTGCAGTGGAGACAAGACCTGATGATCGAGGTGAGGTACAGGTAATTTACATACTTCTAGGTATCTGCATATTATGTAACCCTGTAGCAGTCGTAATCCACTGTTGGGCAAAGCCCTCTAACTCTTCCGTACGATCTGTCTGTAAAGAATGATACCTATGTAATTTTTTTAAATTACATAAATGTAGCAATGTCATGTATATTTTTTTTTGATTAAAAAAATTAAACAAACGTATTTTTACACGTAGGTATTTAATAATATCGATTACTTACCTATGAACTTATCTTTTCTTGATCGAATACTTTAGTGAATGTAGTTTACCTTGCGATCAGTCAAAAATAAAAAGAAATGCTTGTATAGTGGCGCTTTACGTTAAGCAATAGGTGAAGGTACTAGTTTTGTCGACTATCACTCGATATTGGATCTAATTTTAAGGTCACTGTGAGTAGTAGTATTAATTCTGTGTAAGTAGATAAGTACTTAGATGGCACCTTGTAATAAATACAATATACCTTCTTCAACCCTTCGACCCTCGCTCTGGATGGTATCTGGTTCAAAGAATTGCCATCACAATACAAAGAGGAAACGCAGCTTGTGTTATGGACACCTTTGAACCAGGTACTATCCGAGGCGGAATTTTTGATTCTATTTAGTTTATACATCATTTAGTTTTAACTTATATATAATTATTATAGTTTTGTCTTACGTATATTTATAGTTTAATTTAGTATATATTTATTTGTAAAATCGAGTGTATATAATTTTTTTTAATTTTTAACATGAAGATAATAATTAACCTTCTTCAATATTTTTATTTATTTTGCAGCCAATCTAAGTAGGTATGTCTATATTAGAACTTGGAAAATGTTAACTATGTCAATATTCCAGTCCAGCATATAAACATATATTCTAACAAATATAATAGATAAAAAATTTTTGGCGGTATTTATTTCCTACAAAAAGCATATGTCAAATTAACTCCACAGTCGGTGGGCCTGCGGGAGTGTGCATTACTACCGCTTTCGTAAGTAAAGTGACACCTACCGTGGTCTGCACTTGGATGAGTGACTCCAAGTGGCAATAAAAACTACTCGAGCTCCTCCGTGCTTCGGAATGATTTAAGCCATTGTTTGTTTGTTATCAAACTATGTCAGATGCTTTAAAGCAGCCTAAAAAATCTGACACCAGTGTTGGCCACTTACCCACATGAAAAAACAAAAAGCTCCTCAGCCAGATAAAAGTATACTTTGCCTAACAAGCTCAAGCGTTAGTTATTACGTCAGGAACTTATTAAAAGCTGTACGAGCTTTCGTGACGTGCGGCTCGTGTGTAGAGCTTGCACCTGTGGAGTTCCCAATATACGAATAAATAACATTTAGACACGGCGACATCCATATAACTGGACAATCTACATTCCCGATTAACTTGAGTAGTCAAGACGAAAAAGTTTCTGAATTTTATTTTATTCAAGGGAGAACACTGTTTATGACTGAATGATGTTATTCGGATTTATTACAATACAAGAAATTCGTCTGTAAGAAGCCATAAGAATATTGGAATATTCTTATAGCTTCTAACTAATCTATAATATATGACTCAAACTTTGAAGTTTGAGTCATATACTATATGCAAAAAGTCATGCCTCAGGTTTACCCTGATATTAGTGTCATTGACACTACTTATTCTTTTCTTGAATATCAAATACTTATTATGAAGCTAAGTATTGATTTAGTGTCATCAGATAATTATCTGATGCAAATTCTTTACTAACAGGTTCCGAAAACTGATTTACAAAATCTTTGGTACTTTCTACTTGTACATAATATGGACTTATTGCGTATTTATATTATACCTACAGGGGTTTTATAAAAGTGAAATAATATTTAAGGGAATCCTTAGTCCCTGATGGTACAAGTTACGTAAGAAAAAAAAATGTCTCAAATAAATTTTCTGAAACACCCAATATTAGTAAATTAAATAGTTTAAGCATTTAATTCGAAGTAGCAAGCCATTATTTCCATAAAAAAACATTTACACATCATTTCTAACCATCTATAACACTACGGCACCATAATCGATTCACAACACAAGCCACTCGAGCACACCGTTTACGTCCACTTCCTTTCGGAATAGGCCGATAGCGATCGCCGTTCCCGAAACTATGCCGCCTCTGTTCCTATTAACGTCTATGGCTAATAAACAGCCAGTTACATCTAATATAACTATAAATCATGCTCGTTTGCTTGAATTGGAATGTTTGTTAACATGTCTATGCAAGACGGCAGTTGTTTTAGGAATTTATGTCATTAGATGATACGTCTGCTTACTTAATTAAAATTTTGTAAATACATGCATTGTTTTGTTGTGCGTTGTGCCTCCTTGTATTTCAATAATTTTGATTTGGATACATAAAAAACGTGTGGCACTCGGGTAAAGCTATTTCATAGCATTTTTTATCAACTTATGCAATTAGCAGCCGCGGTTTTTCGTGAACAGGACGGAAACATCAAAATATATGTAGGGGCCATCTTGGACCCAAAATCTGATTGCACTTTTGAGTTCCGCGGGGTGCTTATGGTGCGGGCCTTGCCACGAAGCTCGCCCTACGGGCTCGCGAAGCGTCTTCGCCAAGTTGCTTGGTTAGCGTTTGTATTAAATTTGTATGGGGGGGAATTGTCCTTGTATGACGGCCATCTTGGATTTTGAAAACAATAAAAAAACTAGTCGCGGGCTCGAAATCACAACTCACTCGATAAAAGCTTTGCAAAAGCTTAACAAAACAGTTATTTTTTTAATGCGTGTACAATTAGCTTGTACATAAGTACAAAGTTACAAACGTAGGTACGTGACGAAGAAAGAATGCATGGTTTTATCTTTTTTAGCAGGAATAAAACTTTAACTAAATCTCTTGAGAATTGCAAAGTATTATTTTATTATTATTTATATCACCGCTTTTTGGTGCTATATTTTATTCCATGTCCTTATGTGCAAAGATTCCTGGAAGGTTATCTGCTAAGTAAGTTAAAAAGGCGCTACGCCGAGTCCAGTGTTATAAAAATAATAATATGTCAGGCAATATAAGGTTTTGTTTTCGTAATTTAGAAATGAAAATTCTTATTTATTGAAATATAATTTATATTATACTGAAATTGGCCACGAAAATAATGCCTGTGTAAGTAGGTACACTACGATCAAACACATAAGAGTGCAACATTGAACTTTTTTTAAACTTGCTATTACACCCTACCTACTTATCTGATTAGAATTAAAGTCCAAACCTTTACGCGATAAATTTAAAGCAGGTAAATAAACACATGGTTTCAGGAAGTAAAACACAAAAAATAACAACAAAGCTTTTGTCAAACATTCCTTACATTTTTGAATACGTTAACTAGGGCAATAAAATATAGACAACGTTTGACACTTCACCTTGAAGCATTTAATTTTCTACGTGACTTACTGACGTGGATCAATTAGTAATGTCGATAACATCTAAGACTGGCCGTGTTTAACTCTTTCGCCGGGTATGTCCACTCTCACTAAATGATCTTGTACAATCCTTATATTTGGTGTATAATCAGATTTCAGTGATTCGATCACTGAAATCAGATCATACACCAAAAAACTCTTTTAGTTTTACAAATTCAGAAAAAAAGGTTAATATCACTTATGCTCGTAATTTTTACCCAAAGTGTCTTTTTAAGGTTCCGTAGTAAACAAGGAACCCTTATAGTTTCGCCATGTCTGTCTGTCTGTCTGTCTGTCCGCAGTCCTACTCAGAAACTACAAGTACTAGAAAGCTGTAATTTGGCATGGATATGTATGTTAATCATGGCAAAAAAGTCTTAAAATAAAATCAGGAAAAATATTTTTTTTTAGGTTAGCTGCCATACAAGTAAAGAGGTAGTCAATATTTTTTTTCTCGACAAACACATTGTGTGGGATGTCGTTGAATAGGTCTTTAAAAAACATTGTGAGCTTGTTAACACCATTTTTGGATTTAGGGATCCGTTTCTGACATATTTAGGGTTGAAAGTGAAAATTTTTGTTGGAGGCAAGTGTCCCCCCCTCTATCTGCTAAACGGTTATATATGGCCACGTGAAAAAATTCACAGCTATAGTATATATAATGTAGTTTAAAGGAAAACTATCAGAGCTAAGTAGGGTATACAAATTAAAAAGTTATAGGCGATCAACTTATAAAATGTACTCGAAAAAAGAAATTTCATACAAATTCAATAGATAATTCGTTTTTAAACGTTTTTAGTGGCATAAACACAAAGTTGGCATTCGGGACTACGGAACCCTACACTGTGCGTGGCCCGACACACACTTGGCCAATTATTTTGTTATAGACATAACTACTTACATCATTTTATCACTATCCCACATTAGTGTGGATCTTGAATAAGGGTTCTCTTTTTAGGGTAACGGAGTGATTGTAAAATAATGGGTACTCAAATAATTTGATCCATTACTTCAGCTCTCAACGGATCATCTTATTGGAGTGGGCACACCCACAAGCTGATAAAATTTTAAGAATTTCTCGCTCGTTTGCACTGGTCTACTTTTTGTCCAGGTGCTACTGTTTTGTTGCTTTCCTGTTTTTGTAAACTTGTCTCTTTGTATTTGTAAAATACTCCTCTAAAATATTTTGAATTAGGTAAGTATTTCGAGAAAAAAAAAATCAAAAGCAAAGTAGCTATTCTTACGAATATTAAATATAAAGTAAGTAGAACAAGGGTTACAGAGGTAAACGCGTCATACTACTTATACAGTTTGGTACAAATTGCGTAAAGTAAGTTCACGAGGGGAAAAATGGCATTTAGTCTTTAGTTTTAAATGGTCATAAAATATTAAAAACTGAGAGGAGTGATGGCCGATGGGACTAGAGAGTTTACTAAAGGATCATATAAAGTTCACCGAGGAAAAACATTTACTTTGCTATTAAGAGGTAGGTAGTCAAACGATTTGACAAAATCGCATGAAACACCAAATAGTGGGCAGTAAGTGGGCAGTTTTGAAACAGATTTTTATGATTATAATGGGATAACACTTTTCCGGCTAAAACATAGATCATAAATTATGACGATGTATTTAACTTAGATTATTTATGGTCTAACAAAATATACTGAAACTATTTTTTGAGACAATTCAGCGTGATATTGAACAACTTTCCCCAAGAAACATATAGCGACATATGAACAATTATTTTTGGTATTCCATACAAACTCGGATCAGCTGATCAGTCAATTTGTATGGGAGGCCAAACATTATTTTTTAATATTTCGATACGTGTTCCTTAGGGAAAAAAATACAGTATCATGAACTAAATTCACTCTAAAAATATTATTATTTAGAGCCCGCTAGAGCCCATTGTTGGGCAAAGGCCTCCCTCTCTTCTCTCCATTTCTCTTTGTCTTGCGCTTTTGCCTGCCAGTCCTTTGAGTAGGGTTTTAAATATAAATATAAAAACTAAATATAAATAAATATTATATATAAATTAATTTTTATTAAGTTATTGATGACTCATGTCCGTTGCGAGATACATCAAAGAAACCGAGAACACAAACAAAAAAACGTTTTAAAAAATCCGACCCGGAAACACGCAGTCCAACCGTCGAACATTTCGGTCATCTATTGTCTCCTTATCAGCTCACTACTCAATCTTTTATCCGTTAAATGGTGTGTAAATCTTCGGGCTAATAAATTTTGACGCTAAGGAGTCGGCCCCTTTCAATTTGGAAGTGTTGATGCCTCCTCAGATAGCGATTGGCGACACATTTTTTGTTTTCGGTCGGTTTTGGACACATGCGTTTATGGCTCGGAAAAATGCCCTGGTCTTTGACCATTTGCTGTCTCATTCCAACTAGGGAGAAGCGAGAGAGACGGGATACCTGTAATTGATATTGTTGAGATAGAGATTGACCGAAGGATTGATAAAATTAATACAAGTATTGATGTGTGGTTAGATTAAAAGTATTTTACTATTATATTCATAAAAAATCGGCGCGTCTTTAGTGAATATGCAACCAATATAAATAGAGTGTTTTGAGAAACTTTACAGAAAGACTAGTTCGTCTAGTTTACGGCGGTTAGAGCCTGCGCAAAGATGTAAGAAGACAACTGAAGTACATCAGTTTTGTAGGCGTTATATACTAGCATATAGGGTACTTTTAGAACTATTAGTTTTGTTTTACTATTATTTTTGTAGATAAAGTCAAGGATCGAAACATCCGAAACATGAAACCTTATTGCTCATAGTGCAATATAAGTTTCTGATAACCTTAACGTATTAAAAATGGATGACGAGCTATATAACTATACAATTGACCATGATATTATATACCTAGATTTTGTTCTGATGTGGTATCAGGGATGTGGCCGAAAGAACTATATCAGATCAAGTTTAAGGCCATACCCAAATTTTCCGGGGTCCAGTGGCGCCGCCATTTGAAATAAATCATTTGAAAGGAAACGGAGATATCATTTAAAATTGTGTCTTGATCAAGCCCTAGATAACCCTTAAAACTATTTTATGAACTACTGTTTATAGTTTAAAGTGAGAACGTGAAGCTTATCTACGCACATTAGCCAAAAGTGGCCGTTTTTCGCAAATGTGCGTAGAAAAGCTTCACGTTCTCACTTTAAACTACAAAAAGTAGTTTAAAAAATACTTTTAATGGGTATCTAGAACTTGACCAAGACACAATTTTAAATGATATCTCCGTTTCCTTTTAAATGATTTATTTTAAATGGCGGCGCCACTGGACCCCAAAAAAATTTGGGTATAAGCCTTAAGCTTGTTTAATAGGTAAGTCTTGACGATGAAACTGACAGGAATTTACAAAACAAGTCAGTCATCAGCATAAAGGTGATTGATATCATAACATACGTTTCGATTTCAACCACTAAAACCAAGCTAACTCAATTAAAAGCTTATCTAATTTAGATACAGTTGCGCAGTAGCTAGCAAAAAAGATATGGGGGACCACAAGCGGGTCCCAGTGGGGGGCTTGCACCGCTACATTGTCATGTTGATTTTATGTCCTCACTGATGTCTTTATAGTCATTAGAGCAACGTTTAGTGATTTTGGTCGCTGATTGTATCTTTTCTTACTGTTTTTGATCTTTTAATTTGATGTGAAGGACGTAAACCATTTCGATGTGACTGCTTTTGTTATAGAATTCTGAAATTTGAAGCGTATTAAATATTGTCTATTAATCATGCTTATTGTGACTTACATTATTTATTTTTAAATAGTTTATGTTTTGTTTAGTGTTTGTGACGTTTTATAATGTTTTTCTTTATTAGATACTGTAGCCTAATTTTATTACGTGGTATAAAATATTATTTTCAACCATCATTTTCTAAATGTCACTTTCCCATTCGTCAATTTCATCACGATTTAAGTAGAAAATGGCCAACGTTAGACACCGTAGGCCGAGAGCGACATAGCGAGAATTGGACAAATTTAGTACCTAAGGGCTGTAAAGAGAAAAAAATAGATAGGACCGAATGGGAGACATGGATGGAGGCTTTAGCCTCTGCAGTGGGAAACGTAACGTCTTTTTGAAAATATTTACAAAACAGCGTTTAGACTATTTCAGTCTTATTATAAAACGCATATTAACTTTGTTACTAGGTTTATTATTATTGTGTTTTCATCTTTATGATGTTCAGGCAAACCTGGATTTTTAACTTATACGGACTGAAGTCAAAGTAATCAGCTAACCTTTAGTTATTTTACGGATTAGTGTACAGTGCGACATGTATTTAAGATTGCTGCTTTCTGAAGAGTAAGGTAAGAAATTTATTTAGTAGATAGATAGATAGATAAATAGTAAGTATTGTTTTGTTTACTATTATTTTTCTTTTAAAATCACGGGTATTTTCACCTCGGTCCTTGCGTGGGGATACAGATCCAACACGTAGATGCACTTTATAATAAGACGGTTTGTTATCTAAATGATGCAAATTTATTTCCTCAAATTATTTTCTTCAGCGACTATAGTCATAAAACTTTACAAGATTCCATTCACGATTTTCTCCAAAGTCACGCATGTTGTGGCATTGCGTGAAATATAAAAAAAATGTACACGATAGTAAAACGGTTTTCACGCTCACTGCTGTGACCTTCCATTATAAATCATTAACTTCATAATCGTATCTGATTTCCACAATCCGGTTGTAAAATAAAGAAATAAATTATTTTTATAATCAAAACAAAGGGGTTGTTAGAAAAATAAAAGCCTGCTTATATTGTAATTTTGTTTTGACTTCTCTATAGTTGGGTCGGGAGCAGATCGAATGTACCAATTGTTTTATTTGTATTGAATGGATAGTATAGTTTTAAAAACAAAAACCCGTCTAATAGTTAGGGAGGCGAGGTAGCTAAATGGCGTAATTCAACGGCGCCGTCGAGACCTATCAAAATCGAAAGATAAAATAATTTCGAAAAGAAAAGCTCGTATGGTAAAAACCATTTTAGCGTGTACGGTTTTTCAAAAATGTTAAAAAAAACAGTTACTTAATTGGGCATTCTCGAGCGCGTCAGATATTCATACTACGTATGCCCCAAGTGCCTCTGATAACAACTGTATACTAATCTGCCGGTTTGCGTGGTGGGGGTAGGCATATAAAGTAGCCAAAAATGCAAAAAAAAAATTTACTCGAGCGCGTCAGATCTTCGGAAGGGTTGTTAAGTAGGCCCCAAGGAAGCTCCCTTTAAAAAAACTGACGATTTCGGCGTGACGATAAGTTACGATGAATTTTTGAAAATGCAAAAAAAAAGTTTTTTTGAAATACTCGAGCGCGTCAGATTTTCATAGGGGAGGTTTATCTCGGTATCCTGAAAGCATATTTCTTTAATCTGACAAAAATTTAGGTGGGTTCTCTTAATCTGACCGAAAAAGGTTTTTTGGTTTCTTTTTTTGTCAAAAAGTTTTAACTTTGGACAAAAATGTAAAGAGACCTTTTTTGTGTAAAATAAAATTACTTTTTTTGTTTATTTAAACTTTCTTTTTTGTAAAATGTATCGTTCGCGACTTATATGCCGCAACGCGTTCTTAGGAAGACAAAATGGCTCCTCCACACTTCCGGTTATGCGGAAACCGGCAGATTTTGTATTTTTTGACCGAGCGAGCGAAGCGAGCGAAGGTCTCTAAATCGAGTTGGGGCGAAAACACATTGTATGTATGTATGTATGTATGTATGTATGTATGTATGTATGTATGTATGTATGTTTGTACCGCGATAACAGCCGAACCGATGGTTTGATTTTGATGAAATTTGGTAGGCATGTAGGAAATATCAATAGAATTTTCAAGTTCGTTGGGCATCAAAATCGGTTCAGTAGTTTTTGAAATATTAATAAAAATGTCCGCGATTTTGTACCAAAGAAACCATAGCGCGTTCTAACTTTGGATAGCACCATCTAGGGGATATTTAGGTAACTGAATTGCGAAAAGTAATCGCGACGTCTAAGTTCGCGGCAAACTAAAAAAATTAGCAATTTTGCTGAGTGAACTTTGGTACAATCGATATCGCTACTTGTCTGTGCTTCTGTTGTAGTATTAGTAATAATGCCACAAACTAACAAGAGATTAACGGCAACCAAAGCCAGCGAAATAGTTTTACGTAGAGTCGCAACTGAGGAAATATGCTGGTAGGTACTTCTCATGCCAATAAGAGCTTTGTCAGCAAAAAACTTCGCCCGAACGCTACAAACGCTTGTGTTCACAGCGTGAGTACGCAAGGGAAGTACGAAATCAGGAACTATACCTTGAACGCTTAAAGCGCTAGCGTTCAATGCGTGAGCACGCTGTGGAGATTCGAGGGCAAGAATCCTTACCAGAACACGGTTCCCATCCCACGCATGACCCGATCGTGGAAGACTGGCCAAGTGTCGTGCTCACGAATGCAATTTACACTGTCGCTTGCCTGGGCAATAAATGTGCACTAATCGCAAGGACTCATTTTGAATAAAGTAGTCGTAGACGTTGGCGTTTGCCCAAGAGTCAAGCTAATCCGACACTATACCGAAAATGTCCCGGACATCAGCCTGTGCTAGATAAGGATGGCCCTTAAACAGCTTAAAAACAAAAAGGCGCCGGGCGAGGATGGAATCATCCAGAGCTTCTGAAAGCGGGCGGAACGCTGCTACTGAAAGTCCGTCAGAGGCTTTTTAATTCCATTCAGCTCGAGGGCGTAACGCCAGAAGCGTGAAACAGGGGCGTTGTGGTCCTGTTCTTCAAAAAGGGAGATAACTCTTTATTGAAGAACTATAGGCCTATCACGTGTCTTAGTCATGTATATATATGTTGTTTTCGAGGGTCAACACGAATCATCCCGCAAACAGGTTTGATGCCTTCCAGCCTTCCGAACAAGCCGGTTTTCGCAAGGGCTTTAGCACCATGAACCACATTTATACGCTGCGGCAGGTTATAGAGAAGACGAGGGAGTATAACCGGCCGTTATGCTTGGGGACAGTGGACTATGAAAAAGCCTTCCATTCGATCGAAACATGGGCCGTGCTTCAGTCTCCAGCGATGCCGTATTGACTTGATCGGTATATCGAGGTGTTGAAATGCTTTTACAGTAACGCACTATGTCAGTCCGAGTACAGGAGCAGTGGACAACGGCAAATCCACTGCATAGAGGTGTAAACCAGACGTTATATCTTCGAAACTGTTCACCGTTGCACTGGAAGATCAAGCTTCTGCAATGGGAAGGATTTGGCATTAAAATCAAAGGCGAGTATATCACTCACCCTCGATTTGCCGATGATATCGTTGTCATGGCGGACTCGATGGAAGACTTAAGTATGTATGTACTATGCTCCCAGACCTAAACCGAGTTTCCCAACAGGTAAGCCTTAAAATGACCGATCTAGAGCGGCTTACATCCAGCGCCTTCTAGCTATTCTAGATCGGTCGTTTTGGAAATCTTTGGGAGAGGCCTATGTCCAGCAGTGGACGTTATGCGGCTGAAATGATGATGATGACAATGAGCCTTAAAATGAACATGGACAAAACGAAAGTAATGTCGAATGTCCATGTTGCGCCCCACCTGTTAGTGTTGGGAGTCCACCCTCAAAGTTGTAGATCTGGGTCATTGATCCAGGCAGGAAGCTTCAGCTTCGAGGAAGGGGTCTTTCGACTAATCCGACTCGGCTGGGCAGCGTTCGGGAAGCTACGCAGTGTCTTCTCGTCAAAAATACCTTAGTTTTTTAAGTCTAAAGTTTACAAACAATGTGTGTTACCAGTGATGACTTATGGATCTGAAACGTGGTACCTTACTATGAGTCTCATGAGGGGGCTAAAGGTGCAACGCACTATGAAAAGCTAAGCTCGGTGTTTCTCTACGCGATCGAATCAGAAATGAGGAAATTCGTATGAGAACTAAAGTCATTGACATAGCCCAGCGGATTAGCTCGTTGAAATGGCAGTGGGCGGACACATAGCGCGACAAACTGATGCTGATGGGGCAAAAAGGTATTCGAATGGCGACCACGTACTGGCATTCGAAGCGTAAGATACACAACCGCATGGTGGTTTGTCGACCTGACCAAGGTTGCTAGAAGCCACTCTAGATCGGTCATTTTGGAAATCCTTGGGAGAGGCCTATGTCCAGCAGTGGACATTATGCGGCTGAAATGATGATGATGATGAGACGTAGGCGTAAAATAGTTGGCGACTGGATGTACATACGTTGCTCTTTGAAGATCTAGGGATATTGAATTTCATCCAGGTCTTGATTTAAGTTGTTTGAAAAAAAAATGAAACTTTTGCAGCTCAGAATAGAAGAAGAAAGAAGGTTGAAAAATCTGTTTCCTGCAACGGTATCCAATCGGTTGTGGATAATGTATCACAGTTTCATTAAATCACAGTTTCACTGGACATTAAAATTGGTTCAGTTTTGAATAATGAATAATATCGCGAGGTCTAAGTTCGCGGCGAACCACTAGTTAGTAAGTTTTAGATTATATTCTTCAAAATAAAATAAAAAAAAATCGCGCTCGAGAATGCCGGATTAACGTTTTTTTATTACAAGTTCGCGACCCTATAACTCGGCGGCGTCAAGGACTTATCGTCAGATTAGTTAAATTTAGTCTTTAAACACTAAAATCAACCCCCAATATCTTAATCTGACGCGCTCGAGTATTTCAGACTATCGATTTTTTTTACTAATCTGATCGTCTATCCTAGGCGCGCGTCACTACATATAGAGCTAAATACTTTACAAGGTTGTTCTATTAGATCTAAGGTATCTCTCATATCTTAAACTGCCACGCTCGAGTATTGCCGAAAATTCCCTTCTTCGCCTCCCTTACTGTAAGGGAAGATTCTTGCAAGAAAGCACGTTTATCTAGTGAATGCAAACAGCCTGGCGAAACAGCAAGAAATGTAGGTATATATTTTTGGGAGGTGCTCATTGAGGCCTTTTATGTGTTACCAAAAATAGTATGATAAGATCTATTTTATTTTTTAGTTACCTACCTACTTATTTACTCTTATACGGCGCCATATGCAATATATTGCGTCGTCATATCGAAGAACTAGCGTGAAAGCCAACACATGAACACATAAATAGCGGCGAAACACATAATCCTCCTTTTGGCTTCACAATAGTCGGGTAAAATTTGGCATGACGTCTTTTGACTTTTGAGTCTCTTCTGATCACCTGTGCATCCTTTCCAACCTCCCTCTCAGCAGGGGGCGCTACCATCTCTTCGTAATTTAACTTACACGGTCATTCAAGTCGTTTCGCTTCTAATTCAAACCAACCAGTCTTTTGTTTTTGTATAATTTATGTCACTTCCCCACGCAGGTTAGTTGCCAGGAATTTCTTTTTTTACGTCAGGGGGTCTGGATTTTTTTTTGCAAATTAAATATTTCGGTCGTTCTCACACGGTGGGGGTATTTTGTTGATATTTGTGGGAACTATTTCAATAAATTGGAAGAAGGGAAACAGTGACCAGTTTAATAGATAATTAGTAGTGTTTACGAGCATTCATAGCTAAAGCGCCTTTTTATAAGATCGAGCAATGTCGAAGATATGATAGGTAGAGTTTCATATTTATTCAAATAAATATAGGTCTTATTTACTTCGTAATAGCTTTGTGTTATGTTGAATTTTATTTTCTTAAATTTAATTTTTTTTAAATTGTACATACTATTTATATACAGATAATATGTATGTCATACGAATTATAATATTGTACAAAAATCCATGAAATTGCGTATAAACAACGTCCTGCTTTCTTCCCGCTTGGTATCTACAATATCATTTTTCGGCAGCTTTCTTATAGCAGTCACCACACCTGCTATAAAAATCGTATGTTAAAGTATGTGGTTTTATCATTTAGCCCCATCAAATTGAAGTTATGGCTCAATTTGGAGTAAACCACATGAAATTGGAATAATTCAAAGCCGCAAGTACAGCAATACCACAGCTTACATAGTAATAATGTATGTTTATTTTTATAAATACGCAATATGGCGCCGCACCCTTCTTGTTTCGCGCGTTTTGGTAATGGGCCTTATTGTAATCAAATATTAGACAAACATTGGTTAGCTACAACAGTATGGAAAGAGCTCTTATAAAATAAAGATTAAGTACCTTTACTAACATTTTAATGAAATCTTTTTAGTAGTATTTATTATTATTTATAATATGGTTAATAAATTAAGTCTTAATAGTTATGCCGATTCATTTTCTACACAATTTTTTTTAAGTGTATAATATATCTTTTTTTCTTTTACCTTTGTTTTGTCCGTTGCATTTGAACTTTTATGACGTTTTTGATGTTTTTTGGTCATGTCGTATAAAATGGCGAAATATTTCCCTTCCTCTGATTAAAATGGTTCATTACAGCAAAACATAAATCACTAAACTTTAAATGCTTGGTTGAAATTATATTATAATTCAAAATATCTGCTTCCATGTATCGTATCTCGGTGCAGCGACCCTTAACTACTATTATGTAGGGTGGTGTGGAGCAACCGCAATATTGCGATGCACCGGTCCAATTAAGTGATTATTTATGTGTGACAAGTCATTTGGCCTGCACTTCGACACTTGGCCCGATGTCCAGTGATGGGGACACATTCGGGAATGTGTGACTCTAAGTAAGCTGATACTTATAACATAGAATTATTATGAGTGTTACATACGGAACGGAATCTCCTACGGTCCTGTGAGGACGGGGAACGGGGTCGCAAATTGCGCGGGACCTTAGGAGAAGTTCTGCATGTAAAACCTCCATAATAATGTAATACTCCTTAATAAACGTTTTTATATAAAAACGTTTATTAAGGAGTCTCCTTTGAAATAAATTGTTTGAAAGTTATTATTGTGATAATAAAATTGTTTACTTTATGACTGTTTTTTATCTTGATTGCGATGGTTCTTAGCTATGTTCGATGGAAATCGGTTCAGCGGTTTAACGGTTTAGCGGTGAACGATATAGTTTGAAACCCGGGGAAAGACATAGGATAGTTTTTATCCCAAAAATGATCCATTAAGGGAATGAAAAGGAAAGTGGAACTTTGTTATTGGGAATCCTAGTTTGCCACATAACAGTAGATCTAATTACAAGGAACTGAATTTACGCAGACAGAGTCGTGAAATTTTAGCATCATCATTGCTGCAATATCATTCTCGAATCGAATGGTTCAAGTAAAGCTGGTCATATTGATAGCAGTTTAATGGTGTTGATCTGCCAACAGATGTGTTGACAACCAGTCCATCCATTGTTGTTTATGAGCTGCGCAAATGTGCGTGTAATTAACTGGCACTCAATGTGTTAGATTTTGGTAAAACCGCAAATATAGGGGAGAAATGCTTGGAGTAAATGATTATACTATCCAGATCCCGTAAGAATCCAAAATTAAGCAAGGAACACAGTACACACTTGTATACAGAAATTTTACTTTTGTTAACCGACTTCCAAAAAGGAGGAAGTTGTAAATTCACCAGAATCTTTTTTTATGTATGTTCACCGATCATTGGTATAGTCGCCTGGACTGATCTGATAATTCTTTTTTTGTTTTTAAGGGCATACTTGTCAGATGGTCCTAAAGAAATTTTATTAATATTGGTTGTGTAGTTGGGAGGAGCAGTTGGGTTTTTGTTTTGAAAAATTATTAGGTCCATGCTGGTTTGGGAGAAAAGAAAAAAGTCCAGTATACAGTGAATGATGCTAATTTCACATAGGATCTAACAAAATATACTGAACTATCTTAGAACAAAAGTTCCTAAACTATTATAAAACAATGTTGTTTCCTAAGGAACAATTAAGTATAGCGAAATACAAAAAAATAATTCGGGCTAACATGCAAGTTGATTGTCTAGATTATTTGAGTTGTTCAGTATTATAGCTAATATAAGCTTTAAGTACTAAACATCTTTAATAAGTATATGATTTTAGAGTTTCACCGTCACAATTACTGTTATTAGTATTACGGGACTTATCGCGATTAATATAGTTTTTTGCCAGATATTTCGACGGCGGCCCTTCTACCTCCATGGTCGCTGGCCGACGCGGTAAGTCCCGTAATACTAATAAAAGTATCTTTAATAAGTACATAAAAACCTAGTCATCATCAATAAATTTACTAGATTATTGTCGGTGGAGTATAAACCTAGATAGAATATAAAATCTGTATTCCCACACTTCTTAACCCTAAAATTCTCACAATTATTAGCAGCATAAACCTAATTATCAGATAACAACAAGGACTTAACTTTTCATCGTTTACTATTATGATTTTTCGATTGGATTATGTATGAGTTTCAATAACGGTTGGTTAGAATCCAAATCATCCACTCTACTAATCTTTGATTGACAATGTGTTTCGCCGATAAAAAATATTCAATGCAAGTGAAACTGCATCCCCTTGACGTAAGGGTTCCGCACAATATTCTGCTCATCATTTTACAATTCGTGTTCTTAATATATGGTTGTTTATGGGTTATATCATAGTTTGGGTTTGTGTTTATTTCGTTGTTTGTGATATTTTACCTACTCAGGTAAGGTATATCGAAAATGTCTTTATATCTACTAAAAGCCGTAAGAACTAAGTTGCTCTGGTTGCCCCATTTGCGATAAAGACATGATATATAGTATCTAGCTAGAGCTATAAAAATCAAAAGACTCTGAAGACTGACTTTGTATATAAAGACAAAATTTCTTTATTGCACAAAGTCAAAAATAAAAAAAAACATTTAAAATATAAGTAGTCAGTAGGTAAAAAGTATATAGTGAGTTTTCTCACGTTTTTGTAATTGATAATGCGACGCCACGACATTCAAACGGCATTCCGCTGACACTTACAGCGGGAATGGTCGTCGCGTGGCTTTACTCTTGTCTTAAATAAAAATTTCTTATCAAATCAAAATTGCATCACCGACAACTAAAGCAATGATGGTTTTCCGTAAGGTTTTTCAAAATGACCAATTAGAAGCTGCCTGCATCCAGCGTTTTCCTGCAACCTGGCTAAGGTCTCCTGACCACTTAGCAGGTGGGTGTCCTACGCTGCGCTTGACGGAACGTGGCCGCAATTGGAGAACCTTTTTGCCACATCAGTCTTCGGTTTTTCGTGCTATGTATCTTATTAATTTTATAAAAACTTTATTTACCAATAATAAATGGTACAAAAGGCGGACTTAATGCTAATAGCATTCTTTACTAGTCAACCTTTGGGATAAATAGAAATTTCGCTTTTTTTAAGATACTTCTTATCATGTCTAAAAGATTTTTATTTATTTAGAAATAATACATATTTAAGGCCACTCCAAGTCCTCCCGTGGATATTGTAGAAGGCCACTTAGGAAATACAAGCTAAACAAAGCATATTAACATCACTTCTCCAACTTAATTGGTAATATTTGGAACAAAAATAATAAAGTACTATACTTATGAATGTGAAAGAGTACTTTAGTATACAAACACCCGTAATAACTGTTTATAAATATATTAATTTGGCAATTCAAAAATAAGCTACATGTGAAAAATTGCCACGCGTTCTAAGTATGTAGTGTGTTTAGTCTGTTCCCTACGTATGTCTGTGACTAGATGTAATATCGTTTCGTCCGGTTTGCCTGCTTGAGCCTAAAGAACCCCAAAACCGAGGTCGGGCGCCAGTGCACGCCACGCGACCAAATTAACTTTATGTAATCCCGCTATCTCAGGGTGCATTCGCCAACTGAAGTGCGTTTTTATAATAGTTAATTCGGATTAGATAATGTCCCACGGGTGGCCTTTAGGGTGGCCTGTAGGGTGGTCCGCGGAGGGTCGCGCGCACCCCGCCGCGCGACGACAGGTTGACGGGATCATGTCGGCTGACTGAGGGTTGCGGAGGGATGATTCAGATTTTATTGTGTTTAGATTTCGTCAGGGGCAAGTGTTGATGTTTTGAACTTTTAACTCAGCTTTTGTTTGAGTGTTTGTAACCTCTGTCATAGTGTCAATGATTTATTTGAATTTCATTTTTTCAAATTAAAAGATGTGATGAGATGGTAATCAGATCATTGCAATGTTGTTAAAAATCATCAATTTTCCAAAAGTTTAGTAAATTATGCTAATTAATATTCATTATAGATCTTCTTCTTCATCTTAACGCGTTCTCGTTTGCATTATTAACTGTGCTTCTTCGGAGCTCGGGAGCGCTTTCCCGTTTTTTCTTCTCTAAATACAATATGCATTCAGAATTATTATAATGATGCCAAAGACCTGGCGAAGTGAAAAAGAAACAGCTGAAACAGTGTTAATGAAATAATAATTTATCATAGACCATGGAATGATAATTCCACAGATCTGTCATCATCATCATCCGAGCGTATTTTCCCGGTTGCATCTCAGCAGTAACGCTTCAAAGCCCGGGGTACGCTACCTAACTAAGGAGATTTGATGAGTTTACTGTTTTTTTTGTTGGTTTTTCTATTCACAGATCTTTATGATAATTTGTATAATATAAAAGAAAGATTAAAAAAAAAAAACGACGGGTTGCACTCTGGGAGTGCCGGCAGAAGTGAAAACTTGAATATTAACGTTGTGCATTTTTGATATTTTGGAATGGTTAGGGAATAATTTTGCACGAATTGCTTTAATTATCAGTATAAAATATTTCAAATCTTTTCTGAACCACAGTCTGTCACAAGCATGACACATTACACACACGAACGTAACGTAACATAAACACTTACGAATTTTCGATCAGGACACGTGGTCCTGACGCGAGTTTAAGATTTTTTACCCATTACAAAAAAAGTGCACAACGCCGCTAAAGAAGTTTTCACTTCAAAAATTTTTTGATGTATATAATACAAATTAAGTAACACGTGAATAAACTGATTCGAGATTTATTTATTTATTACAATTACAAGGCACATGTATATACACAGATCTTCAATCAGAAACACGAACACCTGATTCTTCATGCAATTTCCGAGTTACAAAGTACAGGACATATCATGAGCGCGTAATAAATGTAATGAACATTGAAGGACATAAACTTGGCTTAATTTTATTGAATCAAATCGCCGAAATGCTGCTTATTACATTGTTGATTTGGGCCGTACAAAGTATCGCGGCTGCGACTCCAATAGGCTCGGAGATGAAAGACTTTTTTAGTGATTTAATTCAAAACTTTAAATGTAAGTAGGTAATATGTCTGTGGTTTTCGGCAGAGTAGAATAGGGCCACGCCAAGTCCTCCCGTGAATGTCGTAGAAGGCGACTTAGGAAATACAAGCTAAATAAAGCTTATTAACATCAATGAGACCTCTCCAACCCGTTTGGCCAGCGTGGAGAGTGTAGGCCAAGTCCTTTGGCTGCTCTGGCCAAGTATGGCTTTGGTAGTACAGAGAGGGTCGTGCTTCTGCAGTGGAGACCAAAAGGCCTGATGATAATGATGATGACAAGCATAGTGTCACGAGAGTGGGTTGAGGACTAGAACGCTGTCAATCGTGAACACTTGGATTGTGAATAAAGGCACTGTTCCATAGGATGGTCGTTTCCTTTACTATCCCCAACCCAACCCACTCTCGTGTCAATGGTGTCAGAGGTGGGATTTGAAAGATGCCAGTCGTGCCTAGAAATGAGAAAGGGGTAAGGTAACCACCCGAGCGGGAGCTGCAGCGGCACGGGAACAGTCCTCAACCCTCTCTCGTGATAATTTCCTTGTCAGGATATCCAAAAATTTATTAAATTAATAATTATTAATTCTCTCAACATTTCCTATCCCCAACCCATTTTCGTGACAATAATGCTTTCTTACTTCTCTCTTTCAATCTTATTTCTCTCGCCTAAGCAAGCTACCGATTGTATCCTTGACTCTGCTTTGCAGTCCGAGGTTGGCTTTCTGGCTTTATCTTCTCCACTTCGGTCGGCGCGGTCTGCGGTCTTGGGGACATCAAATCAGCATTTTTAAGGTCTCACTTTTGTGCCGCGGAATGCAAGGGAACTACTTCCACTCAATCTTTTAGATCAATTAAGTGACACCTTAGACAAGTTTAGGACAGCATTAACATAGACAAATACTAAACGCCATTAAACTAGGTAAGTAAACAAAGGAATTAAATACAACAAGTAGTTGAATCCCAAATTTTTAACTTTGAATTCGTCAAACATAAGTAAAGGCTTAAAATTTCAAACTCTCAGCCATAAAGCGCTCTAGCTCCTGGTCTACCATCCTTCACCGATGTTTGGGCACCTTGTGCGCACAATAACTCACATTACGTCATTACTAACGAGGCTCTGTCATTACCCCCTCACCGACACGACGTAAGTACCCCGAGCCTTGTAATCTAAACTTTATGAGCGCTATTTACTGTTTTTGGAGACCGTAATGTGAATTCGGACAAGACTTTTGACGGTGTCCGTTGTTTGAGTGATTCTGGCTAGAAGTTTTAACAATTTACGGTCGAGCAAAAATCTAGTTTTTTTTTATTGGCTCTTATATATTTATTATGAGAAAAAAATATAATTGAAATTAATTCATTTGGTACAATTAAAAAAATTGGTTGTATTCAATTTAAATAAAATAAGGTTGGAATTGTAACTTCTATCTTAGACAGTTGCGCTTTTACTCATTTATAGACTTATTAGTCAGTCTGTGTGGTTATTTTTAATGTGCTTTAGAAGATAGTTACTAAAAAAGATCTCCAGAAAAAATTGTAATCCAAAATGTGTACAATTATATATTCCGCAGAGAGCAGCGGCATGCAGTTCAACAGTTTAAATTATTTATTAATATTGCTGATAAAATCCAGTATAACTTGCATTTACTTCAATTACTAGGTACTTACATGAAATAATACTAAAATTATTTTGTTCTCATTGCGAAGTTTTGATTCTAATGAATAGTTTTGCGTGCTGTGAAATATGAACCTATTAACATATTCAAGAGCTTGCACATTGTTAGGTGAGCCGTGAGCCTCTGACTTTCCCGCCATACAATTACGTGCGAATGTTTAAAAAAATCTAAACGGTGACTGCTAAATTAAAGAGCTGTGATGCGTCGCCTTAAGTCAAACTGTTTCCCTTTAATAAGAAAATGCGCAGGTAGCATCCTATCGATCATTCAGTTTATTGTTTTGAGTAGCGCGGCTGTGAAGTATGGAAGTGACTTCCCATGTGTATATTTCAGATTTTTTAACTGCCTCCGTGGTGTAGTGCTGAGAGCGTTCGGCTCATACCCGGAGGCCACGGGTTCGATTCCCGGCGGAGGCAACGACTTTGTGTTGTTATCCTAGTTTGGTCAGGACATTGTAGGCTGATCACTTGATTGTCTGATAAGTAAGATGATCCGTGCTTCGGAGGGCACGTTAAGCCGTCGGTCCCGGTCACTGTCTTTGACATTGGCCGCTACCTTATACCATGTCAGAGGCCTTAAAGGCGGTTTAAAAACTCTGACACTAGTGTTAGTTACTAACACACGCGATAAGAAGAAGGAGAAGAAGATTTTTTAAGCTGCATGAAGCAGCTAAGGTGAATTAATCATTACTTACGATGCTCTGTCATTACTCACTCACTGACACGACGTGAAGTACCCCGACGAGCCTTGTGACCTAACTGTCATTTGAATTTGGACATGATTTTTGATGGTTTCCGTTGTTCGAGTGATTCTGGCTAGATTTTTTGTTAATTAACCGACTTCCAAAAAAGGACGTTACAAATTTGACGCGATTTTTTTTAATGTATGTTCACCGATTATTCGAAAGTTTTTTTAGGATTTTTGTTTGATAGGGTATATTTCCGAGGTGGTCTCATAGAAATTTTATAAAAATCGGTTGTGTAGTTGGGGGTGAAGTCGTCTTTTAGTTTTGAAAAATCATTTACTTGAACAAATATTATTGTAAGTACCGAGTTTAAATTCAAATATATCTTTATTATCATAGGATATTTATAATATCTCATAATAATCTTTCCGTTTCTAAAGCGCTAGTGCAGAAGAAGCGGGAATAAACTGCACTGCAGTATTTTAGGAAGTCCGTCTCCACGCTAACCAGCTTCCGTAACTAATGCTATAATGTTCGTCGCTGGCCGGCCGCCGATCTAACTTGCCGATTTTGCGGAGACCTCGCCTGACAGAGTACTTAGGAACACGAACTTTGATTGAATACTCATACCGGACTAAAGCACTTTGATGTCCCGAAGTGCACATTATATATTGCAAGCAATTTATTAACAGCCACTTAGATACCTAAAGGAATTGGACAAGTAAATCGTTTATAAAATGAATTGAAAAGGTGCCTTAGAACATATCTCAATTTCCATTTATTATTTTATGTTTTATTATGCTGATCTAAGTGATCGATTTTGCGAAGTCCTCGATGACTGAGTCCTGAGGAGAATGAACTTTAAATATTCTCATAAAGTACTATAGTTTATAAAATTTCATGGCTTAAAACACAATTTATGTGAAGAGGTATCTATCAACATTATCACTACACAATTTTAATTTTTCAACTTGTTTGCTATAATACTATATACTTTTTGGAATTAGTTTACCGATTTTTAATTCTCTCTACAAAATAAATATGTACATAATCCATATCCATGTACCTACATATGACGACCTCCGTGGCGTAGTGGTCAACATGCTAGTCCGCCACCCAGAGGTCCCGGGTTCGAGCCTCGGTCAGGGCAAGTTTCAAAATGGCCTTTTTCAAATTGTCCTGGGTCTTGGATGTGTATCTTTATATGTATTTGTTATAAAATATAGTATCGTTGAGTTAGTATCCCATAACACAAGTCTCTAACTTACTTTGGGCTAGCTCAATCAGTGTAATTTTGTTTTGTTTTTTTTGTTTTTTTGTCCCTATATATTTATTTATTTATTTATTTACATAAGTAACCAGGAAACGTAATAGTCTTATTATAAAATGATTTGAAGAAGAATCAAGGTTCTTTTAACTATATTTATTATTGGTAGTTTATTTTATCTTCATCCGTCTACTACTAAGTATAGGCCTCTCTTTGTCGAACCTTAACAGAATTTTTGAATTGTGATTTGCGAAACTAGCTAAGATTTCTTGTCACATTTATTCCCGATGATGAAATCGAATTCATAGGACTCACACCGTAAACCACCAACGGAAATCATCAGCATGCTGCCCTCATCAAAATACCAATAATATCATATTACTTGTTCAGCTTACCATGGCATCAGCACCGGTTGTCCGGCAAGAAACACCGTGGAATATTGCCATGAGCCCCTAATGACGCGAGCTTCTGTGGTTTAATTGCTAACAAACTCATGTACAAACAAGATATCCTTCTTACCTTATCAATAAAGTCTATTTTCAAAGTAATTGAATGTAATATTAAAGTTGTAGAGTAGGTTTTACCGCGTCCGTTGTATGAAAAATGTATGAAGTGTCATCTCGAAAATGAAGCAAAAAGTGCGCCGTTGCAGGCGCTCCTGATTGGTGTTTCGAAAGGGCATAATACAGTAATGACTGTGAATAGTTCTTGTGAAGCGAGTAATATCGATGGAAAAAAAGTCGGTTTTTAATGCGGGTAAGTAGTCAGATTGTTGGACAAGAGGCTCCTGTTAGTATCACGCTTGATTTTGTGCATACAAATATTGGATCACTAATGCAAGCAATCGCTTGGATGATAATTATTTTTTCGGTTCGTTAATAATTGAATATAAATAAATGAATAAATAAAAAAATATATAGGGACAAATCATACATATTGAGCTAGCCCAAAGTAAGCTAAAACTTCTCTTAAATGAGTTACTAACCTAACAATACTATATTTTATTAAAAAAAGATAAACACCCACTGTAGAACAATTAGAAATTTCAGAAATTCTCTTGGTCTATTTTTTATCCTGTTTAATGGCTGCATATTCAATTTTGGTCCATATAGTATTAAACCCTATACTATTCTTATCTATAGGTTTTTATTTTTACTTTATTTTATCTTTAACGAGCATGCTTATTGAAGAAAAAGATTATGCACTGATCATACTCAATTTCGCTTCCATATTGAGTACATCCTCTACATTACCTATTTATGCGAGAAATTTTCATTTCAATTCATATTGTTCTTGTACATACGAGAAGCAAAAAGATGCACAAGCAAGGGTCCACAAACTAACCGAGTCTAAGATAAGCGCCGACATTATACGGCCGAACAAGAAGCGAAAAGCTCCCGACAATCGTCCGACCTTTTTACGAGTATGTCTTCTTCAATCGCGCATTTTTCGGACAAAACTGATTGTTTACCGGAAAAAATTACGCCTGTTAGTCGGAACGGGCGTATAAATAAAAGATGGGGCTTGTGGAATTTTGATTCGGTCCTTTTTGTCCGGCGCTGGATGCCGATTGTGGAAACTGTAAAAAGCCGAGCGATGTACGATTGAGAAGGAACGCTGTGTCAAGTGGCCTCGCGAGATTTATTTAGGGACGTTTACACTGCGCGGGCTCTTTTCTAATAACTAGTAAAATAATAACGTAAACTACGTGAGTTGAGTACTAGTATTTATTCCGTACATAAACGTTAATCAATGCCAAAGTATCCGGTACGGGAGTGACTGACGAGTTCACAAAAAATAATCTTTTTTCATTTTCTAAAGTTATAAAATGAGGATAATAGATACTCATTCCAAGTATTCGAGAATGGTTCGTGTTTGGGTATTTTGTTTTGCACTTCTTGTGTTCTAAAGGCGTAACTTATGATAAAAAACTCGAAGGTAAATATTTTTATTTTCAGATAATTGTAAATTTAATAATTTTGTTAATTTGAAGTAATAAGCAAATAAATACATACTTAGATATAAGTATTGTTAATTAACACATGAGCAAAAATAGATCATACCAAGATAAATTGAAAGTTTAATAGTAAAGGTTTTATGGCTTACTACGACAGTAATTAACCTGAGTAGGGTGGACGTACCTAATGTCAGCCTTTTGGTACAAATTTCACCTTTAAAAAATTGTACTGCTTTAAGTATAGGCTGAAATCAATTGTTTCTTTTTTAGGTTGATAGGTTATGTATTTGAAAATCATAATTAATATCTGAATTGACCATAAATCTAACTGCAAATTTTTAAAACAATAAAATATAGAAAAGTACCCTTCGGCTCTAATTACAGCCTCTCGGTATCTAATACCACCCTTTCACGTACCGAATATCAGCCTAGTGTGATACCAGCCTCAGGTGGCTGGAATTAGGTACTCCGTTAAACCTAATACCAGCCTAATAGGGTGGCTGAAATTAGGTACTCCATCTAACCTAATACCAGCCTAGGGTGGCTGGAATTAGGTACTCCATCTAACCTAATACCAGCCTAGAGTAGCCTAGAGTGGCTGAAATTACATACTCCATACATTTAATGTATCTAACTACAGCCCCATTAATTTCAGCTGATATGAGAGACAAAACCTAAATTATTATTTAAAAATCGATTCACAACTTTATCATAATACAAAATAAACCAAATCAAGAACAGTAGAGCCACGCCTACCCATCGCCATATAAACGTAATTATTACCCTTCCGTCCTCACTAGATGGCGCAGTAGGTATCGATTAAAACCACGGAAAACATTAAAATCTTTTATTACCATTATTTGAACAAAGTAATACTCTAACTTATTAAATATGATTTTTATGAGCTGCAATAAATATTTTTAAAGCACTTTCTTTGTATATTTCACGAAATTCAGAAATATTTGTCTAAAAGCACAATTTTTGGTTTTTAATTATGTCACTAGATGGCACTTTGTGTGCTTTAAGGTTTTATGTGGGATTATATTGATGGCAGCACCGTCTTTACTATAAAGCGTAGGTACTTACTCGTCCGTAAGAATAGATTATACAAATGATACCTACCTATTATAATATCTTGTAATAATGTACCTCAGAGTAAAATATACTACGTACACTGTGTACAAACAAAATCGTATTCGTATCATTTTGCGCTGCATTTTGTTTCTAGAACAAAGTACCTGGGCGACCGAGCTTTGCTCGGTTACATCTCAAACATTAACAGGGGGTAAACAATCGATCTAGATTAGTTTTATGTTTGGGAAAACGCGTGTTTTCGAGTTTTCGTGCGTTTTTCTTTCCACGCAGAATATGGTCGCTAATTTCGGCGCGCCGCGACCGCCTTGATTTAGCTCAGTGGTTAAAGATAGCGAGAGCGCTAGCAAGAGTGTTACGGATTCGAATCCCACTCGGTGACTTACTTTTGTTTTTTTTTGTTTAAGTTTATATATTTTTTTTTTTATTTTGCATTGTTTTTAGACAAGTTTAAAAAAAAATAGTTAATGTTTGATTGAGATGTAACCGAGCAAAGCTCGGTCGCCCAGGTACTATATATATATATATACTTACATACAAGAATTGCTCGTTTAAAGGTATAAGATAAGATATCATTGAAAAAGGCACACGCCGTACGAACTTAAGGTACTTAGTATCTTACCATGCATGTCATAAAAACATCGAAATATGGTTTATATTGTAATACCTAACTACTTATCCGAAATACTAAGTACCTACCCGTGTACCTACCTAAAGCAGAAGTTTGGATATAAGTAGTGCCGCGAGGTTGCGCCCGGAACGACCGGCGGCGAACACATTCACACACCTGAGTAAGTCAGTGGCATCGTACGACTACGTGACTACGTACCTATCGAACTTTATCAAATTCCAAAGAACTTTGAATATGATACGGAAATATGGTGAATAAATTTTAAAAAAGTAGATAGTTATCATTTTAGTTGTATTGTGTTCCACAACGTGAAAGGGACGTAACGTACCTACCCGTAATAAATCGAACCACAGGCTATATTAGATCACTTGTATATATGTATGTATATATATATCATATTTTAAATTAACCTTAGGTACCTACTGTCCCACTGATGAGCAAAGGTCTCCATTTTTTTTTATTTTTTTTTATTTATATAACGATGATATTATATAAAAGTAAAAACGACATTTCCATTGGCTGCACACAGCACACAGTTCTTTGAAGATTACATGCATCGAACTAAAAATAATTCAAATCAAGTGAAGCTGATCTCGATATATAAGTAGTACTAAGTACCTACCTATTAGATTTCCATACTCTTTTTCACTTTCCCCGACAAAAAAAAAGATAAAGCGCCTGGTAAATAAATTTGTTATACGTATTCAGATTTCTTATGAGTACCTACATACCTATCACATTGCAAGAGGTTCTTTTTTTTGTAAGAAGGTAGGTAGGTACTTACTTAATATAATTTTGCAATTTTTTACGTAGTACGATTCATTAATTATCATAATGTGCATGAAAGAAATGCTTACTTACCTACCTAGATATTTCTGAAGTTATATATGAATGGTTAGTGGTGTCATTTTTTGAAATGCGAAGTCACTAAACGCACGGATTTTTGTATGGAAAAAACATTCGTTATTGTGACTCTGCGTTTCATAAATGGCACTTACTTCAAACACGTTTTTAAATTTGATATTTTATAACATAAATGATCGACGCGTCGCTGTCCTGCATCCGAATCTGTTAATTTTAACACTCCTCGTGCGGCGCGCGCGGCTACCTACCCCTTGTAGGTATGGCGCGATTACGGGTTACGTACGTAGGACAGCATTAACAATGGCCACAAGTGTATTATCATAGATACTCAGGATCTTATGCCTAAACATTTGTTTTCTCGCTAACGCCATCTAGTGACGATCTCTTAAACACTTACTATATGCTTTCGCGGCTTTGGCTAGTCCTGTGTGCTGCCATCTCTGCGAGTTGCTGGAACTAGAAACGCCTACTCAATTTGCCTACTTAAGGCCGGTCCAAAAGTTTCTATGGCGTTGGGTATCTGTTACGTTAGTAATTATATTATCTTTGGTAGAGCTGAAGAAATAAGAGAAATACTTTGTTTTAGTGACTCCGGAACTTATCATTTTTTTAGCAAAATGGCCGCCGTCCATAGTCGCCTAGCTTTAATTGACGATTGACGTCGAAGTACCCAGTCCAGTGTCACCATATTTAACAAATATATTGGACCAAATGGTTTATAATTTTTAAAAAAAGTTCTTGCCACGTTATGTTTACAGAAACCTTATTATCTAAAAAAACGTTGAAAGGCTGGTATTAGGTACGGGGCTGGTATTAGGTACGTCCACCCTATTTGTTTTTTGTGTCTACCTGTCTGTATCAATTATGCATTAAATTATAAATTTACTGGCAGATCGTTGGCAATTAAAACGGATGTCTCGCATATCAACACGGTACAGAACGTGTGTGCAGGCGATGGCGAGTGATGTAATGTAAATTAAGGTGACATAGGGCTATAAAATTAGGCTAGGTATTTATATGGTTGTCGTAGTCGCAGTATAATGCTATTTCAAAATTGTGACTGGTACTACTACACTTTAGTGTGAAAGACGATTGAATTGCAACAATTAAGACGAGTGACTTATTATTTTCGTAGGTATTTCCTATCTATAAATAATCAAGTTTGTTGTATGGGAGCTCCACTTAAATATTTATTTTATTCTGTTTTTAGTATTTGTTGTTATAGCGGCAACAGAAATGCATCATCTGTGAAAATTTCAATTGTCTAGCTATCAAGGTTCGTGAGATACAGCCTGATGACAGACAGACGGACAGTGGATTCATAGTTTTAGTGTCCCGTTTATACCCTTTCGGTACGGAACCTTAAAAAACAGTTGAGAATATACTTACATAATTATAAATTCCAGATTAATTCTAAAATCGTTGCGTGTAAACGGTCTCCACACCAAATGATTTCGGTGGCGAAATTTGAAGTGTTTTAATAAGCGGTAAATTTATTTATACCGGTCACCCTATAGGGTATAATTGATAGCTACGGCAGCCCGGGCGAGGTATTCAGATCATGTGACGAATGTCCTCACTTTATGCTCGCCGGACTGGCCTTTATTGGTCACGTACTCCTTTTTAGTGACCCGATAGTCGGCCAGTTTTCTATTTTAGGGTTCTGTCTCTTAAACGGAATTTGAGAACACTCTAGTGTCTTAGAGTTAGTGTATGTCTTGAACGAGCGAGCGAAGCGAAATTCACAGTTTCCAATTGAACAACAACTATCGGGCGTTTGTATATATGTTTGTTCGACGATAGCTCTAGTATCTTTGATCGGAGTTTCATGAAATTAGGTAAGCGTTAAGCAAATGTAACCAACATAATTTTTAAGTTCGAACATTATACCAAATCGGTATAGGGGTTTCCGAGTTAATAGAGTCGAGTATCGAGTTATACTTATTGATTATTTTACACTTTTTCTAGTCCTTATTCGTCGTTTTACTCTCTGAGGATGACCGTCTAAACCGATCGAAACTATTCGACCTTTCGCGACTATACACACTACGTGAACAACCCATTTTTAAAATATTTATTAAAACTTCTACTACCTAATATGTAACTACTAGCTGTGCCCGTGGGCTTCGCTCCCCATAAGAATTTCGGGATAAAAACTATCCTATGACCCTCCCTAGATATCAAACTATATCCATATCAAATTTCATCTAAATAGGTTCAGTGGTAGAAGCGTGAAGTGACAACAAACAAACAAACAAATATACAAACTCACTTTCGCATTTATAAATGCGAAAGTGAGTTTGTATATTTAAAATGTTGGCCGTTTATAACCGCATACAGAACCCGATATTACGCGAAAGCTCAATTCGCCCTTAACCGCTGTTATTCTTAGACTAAAATGTTAACACTTCTAGGACTAAGGGGAATGAGATAAAAAAACTTCAGACTAATAAATGAGCACAATTAGAAGGTGAACTCAAAGGGTCGGCCTTACACTGAGGTCGTACACGGACGTCGTACATAGACTTTGCGAAAACACTTTTTGTAAACTCTTGCGCACATGTTCTATTATAATCGAGCCGCTAGAGCATCGAGTTTAGGGTCTAATGATTCGAAAAAAATATACATCGTATTTATTATGACATATATTTAAGGAAATCTTTAGGAGAGCCTATGTCCAGCAGTGGACGTTATGCGGCTGAAATGATGATTTATTATGACGAGTTATTTTTTAAGCGACTTAAAAAAGGAAAAATTCCTTAATTTAAACATTCGAACTCCAGTCCTTACTTTCCAACAACTCAAATCAGATAAGTACTGTTTTCTAAACGTCAAAACAAAAATTTTCTATGGGATTTGTATAAAATATAGAATAATGAATGACGTTATAGTTTCTTGGAGTCAAAAAGCTCTTAATTCCAATTTATCTGCAATAAAAATCTAAAATCAGGTTAATAAATAGATATGATCATGACAAGTGTCATTGTTTTCTTACGTTTTACTTTGTCAGTACCAATTGTTTTTTGACCCAGGAAAGTAAAACTGAGAATTTTTTTTCGAAGTTAGAATTTTAAAAATGCCTCCCGTGGTATCTTTGTTCAGCTGACCGGTCAACTTCCCATACAAGCAAGAATAATTTTTCATATTTTGATGTTTGTTCATTGGGGAAAGTTGTTCAGGATCGTGGACCTAATACAGCCTTAAAATGGTTCAATATATTTGGTGCGACCCTGTATAATTGAGTAGATGACCAGACATTTGTCGTATCAAGGGTGCATCAATTTTTGTTCTTTTCATTTTCGACCCTTATTTTGTAGCCAAAAACGGAGACATCAAATGAAATAAAGCATGCGTATTAGAAGCGAATTTATCTAACATAAGATCTACAGGTGTTAACGACAATTCTATCGTCGAGGGCCGGGCTGGTTATAAAAAGTAGACCATTGGCGCTTTGTTTGACCAAAAGTCATGTGACCGAACATTAACATTTTAATAGTCGATAATTATTTTATCGATGTTTATCAAATGTCTATAATAGTGTAACAAAATATATTGAAACAATTTTAAAGGGTGAATTTAGTCCATAAGACCAGCTGATCGGTCAAAAATTATTTTTCCTATTTCGATATGTTTCTTGAAAAAAGGCGTTCGGGGGTTACTCAATCAAATAATACGTTAGTTGTACGATAGTAACGTCCTGTTTCTATGTCAAACCAAATTAGAGTTTAACATAATGCGTTAGTGCTCAATGTTGCTTGACACTGAAACATGGATACGCAGTAACGTCAGTCTTGCGTACCGCTTTTGGCTGCCGCCGCTAACCCCGCAGTATCATGGACTGAATGCCTTAAGATAGTATAATTTAGTATATTTTGTTAGACCCTGTATTATCTGTCTTAGTGTTATAAAAAAATCTACAGTTACCTAATTAGATGAATGAAAGACTTCTCACGACGAAAGACGACTCGAATCAATCAATGTAAAAAGTTAGTAGAAAAATTGTCTTTCACATAGTATATAGAGGACAGTACTGCCCTTGATTTGAAACCAGAGTGTCGAAGTCGAGATGTGTTTAAGATCCAAGATCCTCTTTGGTTTGCTGAGCCAGCACATTTAGCGTTCTATCAATAAAAAAGGTTTTAATAAAATTTCTTTGCTTATCATATAAAATAGGGACATTTAAGTTTCAAATGTAAATCTTTTACTATTCGGACAAATTAAGAATTCAATTTTTCAAATTCTGCAAAAAGCTGTTTATACAAAATCAAGTAATTTTTAGGTAGGTATATACCTCAACAGAAGCATTTTTGCAGTTTCATAGTTGGTTACTTCTCAGCCCTCAAAGTAAGCTACAAAGATAATTTACCAGTCAGGCTAGGCTTCCAACAGGCATATGTCGAAGTGATAAAAGAGAAGTCATAGAGCCACCTTCTGAAAACTCGAGATTTTGAAAACAAGAACAGTTACAACAACTGTCGCACCAATTTGCCCCAATAGCCGGATCTCCGCCCTAACATTACCAAACAGTCAAATTGCCCGTAGCAGAGAGCAGAGGTGCTATTTTTCAAACGCAGAGTCACTAAACGAATGATTTTTGTATGGAAAAACCACTCGTTTAGGTGACTCCGCGTTTCAAAAATAGCACTTCAGAGCCAAATTGGCTGTGGTCAAGAGGACGGTCACGCCGCTCTTGTTTTTGCTCTGTGGTCAAACGCATGACGTAATGATGCGCTTGCCAAATTGCGTAACGTTGGTTGGGACCAAATATTCAAGTTTTTGAAGGCCCTCAAATATATTGGGATTATAGAAATAATAACATCGATTGATACACGACTTTCCATTTGTATTCATGAGAACCTGAGGGTCGAGCTTCACTCTATAAAAACCATAAAGAAAATGAGGTTTTCTAAAGATTACACCTAAATGGATCGATTTTTAGTCCCCGAAACTGAAATTGTAATTAAAGTATTTAGATATGCATCATTATTTTACAAACACACACAATTATTAGATGGATAAATAATCTAAAATTTGAAATAAAATATTGTATCAGGTTTTCCACAAGATTTTTCCTAGGAAGTTGCCCGATAAGCTAGAAGAGGCAGGCCTTCGATGGTACGGTCACGTCATGAGGAGGCTAACGGATCACATGACCAGGAAAGTACTGGACTTCAAGTCGTTTCCAGACGCCCCGGCAGGCCACGATTAACTTGGATGCCTGTCGTAAACAAGGGCTTAAAGAACGCCAACACAGAACCAGAGACGACCCAAAAGAAATTTCTTTTAAGGAGAACGTTTAGAAAAGCCGACCGCAAAGGAAATAAATGGGATGAGGTCGGAGGAAAAAAAGATTTTATCAGGTGGTTATCGTAGTCGGTAACACCAGATTTCGAGTTTAGTACTGGTGTATTTACTTTGCCGACCCTGATGGCAATTTTTTTTCTCTTTGAGGCAACAAGGAAATGATACCTATGGTGACCGACTGACCGGTCGCCGGCGCATCGAGACAAAGGAACTCAACTGCCTACATAAAAAACGCTGCATGTCGCAGTCACTATTACGAATTCAGCCATTCTTGAGTTGACCAACTTCTGCCGTAAGTAGCGTTAAAAGTTAATTTGTTTTTATGTAAATTTATGTTTATTATTATTTTAATTGTAAATAAGTTTAGTTCAGGTTATTTTAAATAACTCATTATATATTTCTTCTATTTAATTTTAGTTTTAAGTTTAGTTTTAAGTAAAAATGTTTTAAATTGTATATAATTTATATTTTGATTATTTAAAATACACAAGAATGTGTAAAACGTTACATCTTACTTACAATTTTTTAAAATCTCATGTTGTAGCCATAAGGAAGCAGTTGTGTATATCCCGAATGTTCTAAAATCTTGGACACATTACATCTCTAAAATAATTGGTTCAGCGAAAAGAGAGCATGTGTGAAAATGTTATTTGTCATCACGCGAGCTTGAGGCAAGCTCCTGCGCATACCGGAAACCAACCTCCGTGCAGCCATTGAAAATAAGCGGGCAACGTCGTAGCGTAAGGATTTTTTGAATGCTTCTAAAAACATACGAAGATTTGTATTTTATTAAAAATCACAAGATGATGAAAGCGGGAAATACTCGCGCTGCGCTGTTTGTGCATGAAATTAATTAGATTTACTTATTGGAAGTTTTTGAATTTTGATTGCTTAGTTGTTCCAGATATTCTCAGGGCTAAATTACTCGTCTATGTAGCTTAACTTACACTCTATCGCCTCTATCTTGGATATTGACCATGAGTAAATAACTTTATTGACAATCATGAATACAAATATGTTAACGTGTATCCATACCGATATCAACAACACTTTCAAAAATTGATAGGTTGCAATAATAGCTGTAATACAAGGCTGCGAAAGGATAATTGGGGCCGATCCTAGAATTACTACAATCGAATCGACGCCCAAAGCGTTTTAATCGATCATTGGAGCAGACGAGATATCGAGATATCGCATGTATCGCATGTTTGTAATGGCGCGCGCCGGTCGCGTGCACGCATCGCCGCGGGCCAAGTGTTGCCAACATGCCCAAATTATCAACTAATCATACAGGGTGGCCACCCCATACGGCTTCCCAATTGCTTCTTTAGAACAACTTCGGCTAAATAATGCTTTTAAAAGTTATCGTAATTACTTCCCGGTGTTTTTCAAATTTCGACTCTTAAAAATTCAGTGACTGGCCACCGAGATTCCGATGCTTGAAAAAGATGTTATCCGTCAGAATTTAAATTTATGGCCCTATAAATTTGAAAATGGAATTAATAAAAGCAAACAAGGTTACAATGTTCGCGTCAAACGAGTCACCTAACTTGTTATGAAAGATAAGCGACGTAATGACGCCTATTGCGCTCGATGTAAAAGCGATTAAGTCGAATTTTACTGCGTTTTGTTTTATTAAAAGACAAATTACACAGGCCCGCGGGGAACTGCCGCCGAGCGTGTTGCCAGGAACACGTAGGTACGGTCATCTCACGAATTTTTTTGGACATTTTCATTTCGAAAACTAAGAACAAAAATGGATTATTAAAAAAATATGTTGTTACGAACTTACGAAGTAATAGGTAATCCTACGAATGCAAAATCACTATGATGAGAAAGAGACGCTTTCCACTCAGTTACGTATAAACGTATTATTTTAATATAGAAGATATCAAAGTTTCCAGTTTTACTTTACATAATAAAATAACATTCACAAAAATACTTAGGTGATTAAATTACTGCAAAAAATTTCAAATTTAATATTGTTCATACGAATGATAATTTAATTATAGTAACTTTGAAAACAAAAAACAGATATCTCCAAGTTTTTTTCTTTCATATCACATCCCGACTGTACTTGCGTGTCAACGTGGGTCCAGATCCGTCATATTACCATAAAATCCCCGATACAACCGGTCGAAACCAGCTTTTTTGCTTAGAACGAGACAAAATTTCGTAATTTCACCGCGGCGCGATATACTGGCCACTGATCGATGAGTGTCGATAAAAAACTGGGAATTTATGATATCATTCTGGGCTACATTGATTATTACCGATTTTTACTGCAAACATCAAAGAAATTAAGATGTTATCCGCAATTTATGGTTTACCAGGGTTATTTTTCATTTTTTATGGCTAAGCCTCAGTATATGTCAGTGGTCAAATAAATAATAATTTTAAATATCCTAGTTGACACATAGTAGCATATTAATGGACAGAATATTCGTTACTAGCCACTAAACGAATATTCTATCTATAGCTCATTTCACAAAAAGAGCTTCTAGAACTCTTTTTAAAGTAGGTCAAGAACTATAACTATTATAGCCTAAACTAAATATTGCCAAAGTTGTACCACCGAACTGAAATTGCGCCTGCAATGTTTGAAAAACTTACGACGCGTTTTTCACGAAGAAATAAATAGGCTGCGGGTCTTTAAGCTAATTTTTTTCTTTTAGTTAACACAATGATTAACTTTAGCACATTGTAGTAAGAAATTTAGCTAAAAAAGGGCTAGCCGTTTAGAATATAGCAAAACCAAAAAATACTTAGTTGCAGCACTCAGTGTGCTTGAAAGCAACACACGCATAGGATTTCATACAATTAATTAAAATCGCAGTTATTATTCATTCCTTGTCCTGAAGTGCTGAAGGCACTACACCAAGAAGCTCAGATAATCTAAAATATAGTCGTCAATGTCATATGTCAAAAAAAGATACAAACAGAATATTAACTTTTGACGGGGAAATTATTAGGATGTGAATAATATTTTGAACAAACCTGACTTTTACAAAAATTAAATAATTCACTGTCATTACCATTACCAAATTCTTGTTGTAGCTGTATTTCAGTTTAGGACTTGGCCGAAAAAAATATTTGAAGTTATGGTATGACGTTTATATCTTTTTCAATCGCCTTGAAAAAAGGAGGAGCTTATCAAGTCATCGGAATCGTTTTTTCTGTATGTTGACCGATTTCTCTAAGATGCCTGAACCAATAAGATTTATTATTTTAATTTAAAAAGGTATTAATATTTTTCAGGTCAATTTTTTATGGTTTTTAGTTTTGAAAAATTATGTGCTGTGTGGTTGTCGATCTAGAATTGAATCACGCCCATCTGTTCTGTGGATATCCACCGAAGAGATTCCATATATATTTAAAACCAAGAAAAACGAAAACATAATTAACCCTTTGACGGCCGGGGGATAGCAATTAATTTTAATATTATCAGTAAAAACCCAGCATAATCGTTTTATTCATTCCAGTTATTTTTCTCTATTAAGTACGTATTCTTGGAGACAAAATTTTAAAAAAAAACAAACTTTAGGCTTTGAATCAATACAAGAAGCAACCAGGAATGGGCTCAGGAATCAGGAAGAACATAATTTTTATTCGATTAGAATTTGAGGATTATTAGGTACACCTAATAGTCCATATAGGGGCTGTCACAGTCAGATAAAATAAGCAACTATGCCCATCCCGCCCCTTACGTTTGACAGACAGACAGTTTCGCGTGTGAAGGAGACTCAGGGATTTTCTAGTTGAGTGCGTGCGCGCGCCCTAATGCGGCGCGTGATCTGATTTAGTTCGTTTACACGCTTCGAGTGACACTTTTGGCCGAGCTTTAGTTCGGTGACACTTCGGGCGATTACATCTGTTTTTTGATATGCGACGCATGCGCTTTTATTTTTATATTTTTAACATTGGAAATGTCCTTTCGTTCGCTCTAGTATAGGCTCCGATTTAACGAAAAAGCGCGTTCGCCCTTATGTATCTCTCAGAGTTCTGATATTCGAAAAAGACTCAAAAGACACGTATTTATGAGAGCTGCAAAAGAATAATTCGACAAAGTAAAACCGAAAAAAGTAACGGCCGAAATAGAAAAAAAAATATTTTTTCTATTTTTTTATTTTGGTGCTCGATATTTTGGAAACAATCCTCTGGAAAAAATTTTCAGCTACAATTTGAGGTTAAAATAAAGCCGATAAGGTTAAGGGTTTGCTCTGCAGCCCAACCTTTTTGTGAAATGTCGTAACGACATTTCATATTTATAGTTGTAGTTTTATTTTGTAACCTTTTCTATATCCCCCGACTTTCTAGTCGCTCAGTGACATATTTTTTTCGAATTCAGTAGATTCATTTCCAATATACTCGAAAATCGTGTGAGGTACGAAATCTGTGAATTTTTTCTCATAAGGTACTTTATGTTGGAAAATATCTTGTATTCGGCCTGTACCTAGGTTGATATCGTTTGCTCCACCAAGATGTTGATTAAATCAGCTCGTGCTCATGCGGTTTACATCATTTTCAGTACCTACCTATCAATTTCCGTGGTTCCGTACATACTGTTGTTAATAAAGTTTTCGGACCGGCGGCTATGGTGCGGTAATGACAGGTAGGCGCCTAATTATACTAATTATGTTTACAACGTAGTACTTTATACTTTCGTCGGTACATCCATCTTCACCTGACCGATTCGACGAAAAGTCTAAATTTGTAAAGAATAACACACACCATCTTTACTATTATTTATCAACTTTTATAAATGGTTAAGCCCTTATAATAATAATAACTTTATTGCAGACACAAGATCCATAATTGTAAATTAAATATGTATAAGTGCAGTCATAGTTTAAAATAAATAACTAAATAAACATTTAAAAATATTATATTTACATTTTAATTTTAATGTGTGTTACCAATAATAAGTATTATGGCTCTGAAACGTAGTTCGTTACTATGGGTCTCATAAGAAGGCTCAAGGTCGCTCAGCGGGCTATGGAGAGGAGACTATGCTCGGTGTTTCTCTACGTGATCGAATCAGAAATGAGGAGATTCGTAGAAGAAAGAAAGTCACTATGTCACGCTATGTCAATAGCCAAGCGGATTAGCTCATTAAAGTGGCAGTGGGCGAGGCACATACCGCGAAGAACCGATGGCCGATGGTGTAGAAAGGGTCTCGAATGGCGGCCACGTACCGGCAAGTGCAGCGTAGGACACCCACCTGCTAGATGATCAGATGACCTGCGCAATGTTGCAGGAAGGCGCTGGATGCAGGCCGCTTCCGATCGGTCGTTTTGGAAGTCCTTGGGGGAGGCCTGTGTCCAGCAGTGGTTTTCCTGTGGCTGATATTTTTTTTTAATATCTAGGGACAATTTAAATTACACTGATTGAGCTAGTCCCAACTCAAAGATACTATATTTTATAACAAATACAGATATAGATAAAAATCCAAGACAATTTGAAAAAGATCATTTTTCAACTTGCCCTAACCGGGGATCGAACCCGGAACCTCTGGGTGGTGGACTAGCATGTTGACCATTACGCCACGGAGGTCGTCTATAGACCTACGTAAATGCTAGTAACACCCACTCTGTACTCGTCCTAACAACAATCACTTCACTGGCACCACATGTCCGCCACGCGCCCAGGGTGCCTCTCCACCTGCCCGCACGGGCCGCAATTTCCCAAAATGGCCGCAATTCCACAAATTGCTCCGCCGCGGTAGCTTAATGCTTCAATTTAGATATTTTAAAACAAACCTATAAAATTTGGAGTGACTTTTTACGAGTTTTACAGCAATTAATGTTTTTGGTTGCAGAATGTAGGTGCACGTTTTATGAACGAAATTAAATATTAAAACTGCCCATAGAAGTACGAGTATATACGTATATGTATATACACGACAGAAAACGTGTGGAAGTTTGTTTCTATTTTACTTTTGCTCTATCATAGGTACAATTAGGGTTCTACCCAACAACACACTGTAAATTTCTTGCTTATTGTATACAATTTAATTGAGGCAATAAATAATTTATATGCTTGATATTTTGTTTAGAATTGTATAAGTACAACACCAGTCTCTCACTGGTGTCATTCGATTTCGTTTTTTTAAGACCAGCAGGAAGAACAATAACACCTTTGAGAAAGTAATAAGAAGTCACATGGAATAGCTTCCTTTAAGGCTGTTATTTATTATGATCATTAGAAGCCAGTTACTGCAACAGGAACCAGACGGATGTGCTACGTGACCATAAGGCAATAGCAATTTTATTGCTATCGTATATTTAATTATAGATTTTCAATAAAAATCTAAGTAGGAGAAAAGTTTAACGTTAATAGGATTTTGATAGGCAAAGTTAAGTCTAGGGAGTTTCTTTCAATCCAGGGCGAAAAAAGAAAATTTTTAATTTCTAAAGATTTTGTTTTTCACTTTTCATTTTCTATAGAATCAGCAGTAACTTTAGTTTAAGATGTTTTAGAATAGATGAGATGGAAAATAATTTTTTAAGTCATTAGGTAGGTACCTACTTGATATTATAGGTTTTTAAATGAAATATACATGGTATTGTGTGAAATTCGAGAGTGTTGGAGTACAAGGGAGGCTTTTGCCCAGCCAATGGTACTTTGAAAGGCTAATTAAATATAGGAAAGAATGGGCAAAACTCTCACTCTGCTAGTTCGAAGCGATCGTATCTGTATGTGTTATCACGTCTTTGTCTAACGAGGTAAACAGAGCTTAGCTTATAACGTAAAATCTTTCTATTATACAGAGAAACCATCGATGACATTAATCGCCTTTAAAAAAAGTAAACTGAAAATCAACATGTAATAGAGCCACAAAGCTCATCCTCACTTCCGGTGATCACAAACGCGACGCAAAACATACAGTCACAACGAAACGCATCGATTTTGTAATTGCTCGTAGTGATTTCAAAATGCTATAATTTGCGATAATAATCGGCAGGAAGGCATATCTTCAACTGGCCACGTGTCCGGCCAGTAATAGGGATATTATTTACCAGAAAATCCCTATTCCGGACGGACACGTAATGAAAATAATTGTAAGTGATTTTACGAGCCACTTAAAGTGAGCTTAATTTTATTTTAATATTTGCAAGTAACTTGTACTCGGTAGTTTTATTCATGTTTTGCATGTCACACTGACGTTTCACGTTTTTTGTACTTCGTAATCGATCGTTCGCTCAATTGGCTTTTTCTTATCTCCCAAAGCAGCATGCAAGAGAACAGGGATGTACTATGCGAATTTCCAGAAACGTGATTCGTATGTAGGTACAGAGTATTACGCTAACCACTGAGGAAAGTAATCATTATCATCATTAGGTCTTTTTTAGTCTCCACTGCAGGAGCACGACTCTCTCTGTACTGTCAGAGCCATACCTGGCCAGAGTAGCCAGAGGATTTGGCCTACACTCTTCTCACTGGCCATTGGAGAAGCCTCATTGATGTGTATAAGCTTTGTTTAGCTTGTTATTCCGCCTTCTAAGACATCCACGGGAAGACTTGGAGTGGTCATATTCTACTCTGCCGAACACCACACGGCAAAGTACCAAAGGAAAGTAAAAGTACTTTAAATTCAAAGCCACTTTTAATAATCTTGTAACCTAAAAACGACAAATTAAAATGGTTCCAATGCCGAGTTGACAGGTGACCATACCTCACCATGCCATCCCGGATAACTGAGATTCAAGATCCAACTTAGATTACACAGATTATGAGCCCAAACAGACGAGCGTAATTTTTTTGAGTTATAAGTGTCAAACCTAGATTTTTTTATAAGTAGATTAATTGACCGAGCGAGCGAAGCGTCTCAGTTTCGAGATTGGCCAAAAATTATTTTGTCCGTCTGTCTGTCTGTCTGTCTGTCTGTCTGTTCTCGCCTACAGGTCGCATTTCTTAACCAATTCTCATGAAATTTTGTAAGCAGATTCAGCAACAACATAGAATTTTTTTGTCGAGCCAGTTTTTCAAAATTTTTCAAAATGGCGGAAATATGGGGGTTTAAAATTTTAAAACTGTCATATATCCGCCATTTCAAAATATTTTCAAAAATCTCATTAGACTTTTTTGTTGCCATTATAAAAATGATTTTTTTTATTTGAACAACTTTTTTGTCTGAACAACTTCTTTATACGTTATACTTAAATGGGTTTAGGGTGACTCGTGAAGTCTAGCTGACTGAGTCGTGACAGATATACAATACAAATCTTTTTACAAATTATACTAAAACTATTCAAGGGTGAATTCAGTCCGGGTTACTGAACAACTTTCTTAAAAATACATACACCCTGGGGTCCACAAAGTAATTTGTCTGAATAATATTATGGTTATTATTTTGAGTTTCATAAGTAGTTCTTTAAAAAAAAGGGATTTGCTTATTTTACGATTCGTTTTTTTTTCAGTTTTTGCTAATTTTGATTGATTGTTGGCTTGTTTATTAAATTTAGCAATATTGTTGAGCGAATTTTCGTTCAATCACTATCGCTGCTTGTCCTGTGCTTCTGTAGTAGTATTAGTAATTATGCTATGAACTAATAAGAGATCAACAGCAACCAAAGCACGCGAAGTAGCTTTACGAAGAGAGTAAGAAACCAATGAGCAGCGGCATAGAGCCATGGCAATACAAATAAACGGAATAATATGAATGGAAACCCATTAATAGTTTTCTGGTTTTTTCAACAACGAGCTGACTTTGTCATTTGAAAAATGATGGATCATTTTTCGGTAAAAGACTACTGGTACAGAACTGAATTTCAGCATCACGGTAGACCTCATATCCATGGCATTGTATGGTTGGAAGGTGCTCCTGACATTTTAGAGCTAGATCAAAAGTCGTTTGAAGAAAGGGCTGTGATTGCCAACTTTTTTGGAAATTTGGTCACAACCATGAATCCGCTTATCGGTAAACCTGCACCGATATTTCATCCAAATCAGGTACATTATTCTGAAATAATAATCGCGAGGTCTAAGTTCGTGGCGAACTACTAGTAATAGAACTATTGGGACTCGAATATTATTCTTGTCGCATTTGTACCATCAATAGATTTAATTGTACTAGTTGACTGATCTAAAATTAATGAAGGTTTTAAAACGCATTTTGACCACAAAATTACAAGCTATGCGACGGAACTTCAGCAAGATTTTGCCCGCAATGCTGTTTGAATTACTTGTACTACATACTAAGACATGAAATAACAACGAGTTTTTCATTATGAAAAAAAATTGCAGCGGAACTTTCAGCCATGCGCCTTCGATTCAGTGGTCGCAAAAAATTATACGATCTGCGTTCTATAGAAGTTAAAAATACATTGTCTGTCACCGTCAAACACAAATGAGCGGCTCATTTTCGGCGACTAAACAACTCGAAAAATTACGCTCGTTTGGCTAGCCCCTAAAGATTAACAGAAACCTTGTATTTTTTGTCACTTTGCAACGATATGTTTAATGAATTGTCTGTATTAAAAACACGCACCTGTACAATTTTAATGATAATGAATTGACTAATTGTTTATTTGGTATGATTTTCTAATTATTGTGAGTGCGTTTTTATTGAGGGTATTTATTGATATAGCTCATTTAAAATAGAAAGCTGAAGGTTAAACTTACACAAAATTTAACTTATGATAAATTAATTTTATAAGTGGTAGTTTAATTATAGATATAGTCTATCGCTATAGATATTATTTTAGGTGTCCTGTCATTTGATAAAAAGCAAATGACAAACCGTGTATCACCAGTTTAAAACTAAAAATCATTAGTCCCTGACAAATAGCCACAAAAACTGTCCACTTCATTACTCTAAATATACGCTGCGCGTTTATCATAGTGTGTAATTTATAATCAATTAGACCCACGGGCCGAAAGGTGTCTCTTGATGAGAAATGTCCTTTTTAGAGCCTCAGGCACGTGCTCACAAAAAAAATACTTGCCTAGAAAAAAACATGAACTCGTAGTTAGAGTAAAAATATCCAACTAATGAAAGTAGGTACTGTTATACCGGCCGGTATTTTTTTAACTATTAAATTGTGAATCACGGGTCTTTTCGCCCCGGTCCTTTGAGAGGTTTGCGTGGGGATCACGGGGATACAGATCCAACATGCAGAGGCCCTTTGGAGAAATTGTTGTTATGTGGTGCTTCCGCCAAAACGAATGTAGTTTTCCCCAGAAGAAGAATCTATTGCAAGAAAAAGGGAAAGGTTTATGGGTTATGGAATGAAGTTGGGATGGACTGATGCTGGGATTGCAAAAGAAATAAATATTCAATTTATTTAGAATTCAGTTTCTAATACTGCACAACATTTACAGACGTTTGTTAAAAAAGAAACAACTTGAAGATTTATATCTAATTAATCATAAAAACAGATTAAATTATCGCCTTCGTTTGCCTTGCATAATTTATTTCAAAAGATTACTACTGACTACGAATCGTTTTTAAATCATCATTAGAAAGAAAACAACAGATAAAGAGTACCCATAGAGGTATTATCAATTTATGAAACAAAACAAAAGATAAATATAGCTGAACAGTAAACCATAAAGCAAAAAACCATAGACAAACCATATAAAAGAACGCGACTCCTCTATGCGAACTGAATTAAAAAGTTGCATAATTAAATAGAATTTATGAAAGCCGCGAGACGCCTCAACCGTATCGGAGTTATTAGCTTTTTCTCTCCATCTGAATAAGCTCTGGAAGCTCGTGGATGTCACGTCTGAAGTTATCTATGTAGACCCGCCCTCTTAGCGGATGCGACAGATATACAGCCGTCCTCTTCTATTCGTTGTGTTCGGTTCATCTATCTCGTTCTAACGACCTATTGGATTTGTGCAATAATATGCAGATGCTACGAGTAAGTAAATGATTTGTGTAAGTACGTCGTCGATTTTAATGTTTCATGAGAGATATTGGGTTGATGAATACTTATGAATTTTAATGAATATATCTTTACCATATTTATTATAATAGGTAGTTTATAAGATGCTTTGAATCGCTTTGTATGTAAGTATGTAATTCAATGTGCTTAAGGCGAAATAAGTGCAGAAGTGGCATCCTCATTTGAGATAAAATGTTTAAAAGTAAATACCTATAATAGGTGATAATTAACAATTGGATTATCTTATCAAAATCACTAGAAATACCTTTAAATTATTAAATGCATCCTTTGAAAGTATTATTGGTGGTCCATCTAGTTTCAAAATGAGTATTCGAACTCGTTTTAAAACTGAAATAATTTAAAGGTATTTCTAGTGACTGTTGGAAATTAAATTGTTAATTATCAACATATTTATTTTAAAACAATTTATTTCAAATTAGTGCGCTACTTCTGCACTAGTTTTGCATAAGTTTTGCCTTAAAATTATTACTTTTATTTTAAGCACACATTTCAGTTTTTGTTTTATCAAGGTGTTAGTGTAATATTTTAAAACTAAATGAACTCATTAGTGCGACTTTAAGTGCGGGAAAAGGCAATAATACTGAAAGCTCGGTCTATCGTTTGGCTGCAGTAATTGGCACATAAAGGTTTCGCGAGGGTACTCGCAAAAGAAAGTTGTTAAAATGGTTATATAATATAATTTTTGAGTGTAATTGTTAGGTCGGGACGGAAGGCAGATGCGTGTGACTTTTTTTCAAATTTTACAAACAATAACCCCCTAGTAGACTTTGAACACTTGACATTTCTTCGAAACTGTGATTTGAAAAACTTTTGACGTTCCAAAAGTTGATAAAGTTGAAAAGTTTCCGTTTAAACTATATGTAATTGCGTAATATTTTGGTAGCTATAATTGAAAGGGTGCCCGATTGAATGCTTACACATTACAAGATAAAGATAAGATAATCTCAAGATATATAGATAAAGTTATTGTATGCCCCACAGTTTGAGCAACGACCGGTAGCGACAATGTCTGGTAATACCCCCTTAACTCTTTGAGATGCGCCAATACCCAGACACAATAGTAAAACAATGGAAGTCGGGAGGAATTTCTCCCAATGACAGCGTAGGAGATAATTGAAAGGTGCCAGGTCGGGAGCATCCAGATTGCGAGATTGATACAAACGAAAAACACATTATAATAAAATTATTGTAAGCGTCATATAAGTATTAAACGTACTGCATTAACATAATCTTTGCAAATCCCATAAATTTATATTTAAACTTTTCAAAGTCCACAGTTTCCCAAGTGACTGGTAATGTTCGGTAATACCCCCGTAATTGAGGGATGCCCGGTCGGGTGCACTTAGATTACGAGATAGACATCAACGCAATACACATACTAATTGTAAGCCTCATAAATCAACCATACTAAGTTAAGATCATTTTTACTACCACAAATTAATATTTAAACTTTGCAAAGTCCACAGTTTCCCAAGTGGCTGGTAATGTTCGGTAATACCCCCATAATCGGGATACTCGGTCGGGTGCACTCAGATTGCGAGATTGACATCAACGCAATACACATACTAATTGCAAACCTCATAAATCAATTTTTACTCCTATAAATTAACATTTAAACTTTGCAAAGTCCACAGTTTGGGCAGTGACCGGCAATGTCCGGTAATACCCCCATAATTGAGGGGTGCGTGGTCGGGTGCGCACCCAGATTGCGAGATAGAGACCGGCGCAAGACACATAAACTAATTGCTGACACCTGGAATCCTCGAAACTGTCACTGCCAATTATAAGAAAGCTGCGCACTGCTATTTTTTTTAACGTTTTTGAAACGGTTGGCCTTTGGTGATGTCTTCAGTGTTCTTTGTGTTACTAAAAGCTCAAGTTATTTGTTTTTGTTATAACTTCTATATAACTGATATAAGTGTCTAATATTGATTTACATAAATAACATTACAACGATCAGAAAAAACTTCATTTCATAATATAATATTAATTTAGCCAGAAGTATCTGTACTTTATTTTATGGGACTCATAAAAAACAAAAGAATATATGAATATATTCTATCTACATACCGCCTCCTAGAAGTGAGTATATGATAATAAGAGCGCTATTAGACTCCGAGAAACTATGACGTCAATAGTCTTTATTTCATACAACTCCTAGAGAAAATGTTTGTTTTGACGTTTAGGAAAAAGTTTTTGAAAACCTCTTTATTGTAAATCTGTTGGGAACATTGGCCGAAATGTAATTTATAAGTTCTACTCGAGAAGAAGTTAGACAAACGGGCAACACCGTGGCAATGTAATCTAATAATGATAAGTTTCATAACCCCTGTTAGTCTTACTGGAGTGTAATATCGTAAACATAACCTTGCACATATAAAACCATGTATTAATGCTAATTGCCGGTGCTAACACTCGTAATATTCTCTCTTAATGGCGGTAATAGCATACGCTCCCGGCCATAGCAGCGCCATATGTGGCAAAATGCGAGGTTTAGCTGCAAATGACGTAATATATAAGGTCTAACAAAATACACTGAAACTATTTTAAGGCTGAATTCAGTCCGTGATAGTGAACCACTTTCCCCAAGAAACATATGTCGAAATATGAAAAACAATTATTAGCTTTCCATACAAACTCGGATCAGTTGATCGGTTAACTTGTATCATCATCATCATTTCAGCTGCATAACGTCCACTGCTGGACATAGGCCTCACCCAAAGACTTTCAAAATGACCGATCAAGAGCGGCCTGCATTCAGCGCTTTCCAGCGACCCTGGTCAGGTCATCTGACCACCTTGTAGGTGTGTGCCCTACGCTCGCTTGCCAGTACGCAGTCAATTTGTATAGGAGGCCAAAAATTACTTTTCATGTTTCAATACGTATTCCTAGGGGAAAAGTTCTTCAATATCATGGTCTGAATTCACTCTTAAAATTGTTGCAGTATATTTTGAATTTAACCTTAAAATTGTTTTAGTATATTTTGTTAGACCTTCTATAGTTGGAGATAGCCGCCTCCGAGGACTAGGTAATAACCGCGTCCCTGTTTAAATAGCAGAACCGATGTCGCCTATGTCCTGTTGATAAATCGCGGCGCAAGCGACGAGCGACAGCGGTTTCTATTATTTGATGGAACTATTCATTCTCACTTCAACTAAGCAGGCAGATGATTTGGCCGACTAAATACACTCTCCACACTGGCCAGACGGACGGTCTCATGATGTTTATAAGCTTTGTTTAGCTTATATCCTAAGTCCTCTGACTGCTCTGACCAAATATGGCTCTAGTAGTACAGAAAGGGTTGAGCTCCTGCAGTGAAGACTAAAAAGACCTGATGATGATGATGATAATGATGCTCATTTCAACTTGCATAAAATATGTTTGCTTTTTTTTTAATATAACAAAATTCTTTATTAATAACTTAAATAATACAAATACATATATTATATTGAGATTAAACTAAATAACTAAAAACTAAATATAACTAAGTATGTTTGCTTAAATGTTTTATTTGTAGCTAAAATGCTAATATATTTTTTACTTTACGTTACTTTATTGAATCGTAAGTAGAAAAGCGTCACTTTAACAAAATTAAGGATCAATATTTTTCGTAACAATTTGGCAAATATGGCTATCTAAAAAGTAATAATTTTTGCAATTGTGTTCATTTCAGGGGCAAACTCGGATAAATAAACGCATGTTTAGTAACCCTAGTACTTTCTCAGTCGCTATTATTATTTGTACGTTTTTACTGTGCGGTTACAAATATAACAGTAAGTAAACATTGCGTAATGGCATCTGACTCATCGCGCCATGTTTTCCTTTTTGCCCGAAAACGTCATCTAAAGTTACAAACATTCGAAAGACTGTGCAAAGTAGGGAATAAGAGCCGAAATCAAAACATTATTAAAATAAAGTATATAATATATAACGTGGAAGGGACATACCCGCAATAAATCGAACCACGGGCTATAATAGATAAGTACCTATAATGTAACTAAAATAACAGTAAAAGAACTAAAAAATTATTTGGCATTTCCACAATAACGTGTGCTGCCCGTGTAATTTGTATAGGAAAGTTGATTTTTTTTTGTTTCTTGACTATTATTTTATATTTATTATACAATAGTGATCTAGTATACTAGTATACTAGATCACTATAGCCCGTGGTCTGATTTATTACGGGTAAGTCTCTTCAACGTTGTTTTATATATACTTTATTATAATAATGTTCCGATGTCGGCTTTTTTCCCCTACTTAGCACGGTCTATCGAATGTTTGAAATGTTGAATGATGTTTATGGGGTAAGGCATAAGAACTTGTTGTAAAACCGCTATAACCTCATCCACTGGGCTCAAAGCAAACAGACAGGCAGACGGGCGTGTCCCGTGACGATGAGCAAACTCCGCTATAGCTATTAGCCTTATTTACCTCACTCGATATACTAATGTCGATGTTATCGCAGAGTTATTATCAACTAAACTTGACCGTTAAAAACGGATTCTTCAAACTTGATAATTAAGCCGATAATTATGGAATAAATGTTATATTTTTAGACTTACTTTGATGTTACATTTAAAGAATTTCCTGGCTCTATTATCTTCATGTAAGACAGTTGTAACTGTGATGTTTGACCGAAATAAAATTGAAAATTTCTCAACTTCTTTTTAAAACTTAGCAATTCTAAGTACTTATGATATTTTTATTTGTTAAAAAGAAAATAAAAAGAATGCACAATTTTTAATGTATCTACTAAAAACATTATTAATTTGTTTAAAAAACTACTATAGATACGTAGATTAAAAGGCTGTATTGAAATGGTTCCTAGAGCCGGATAAAATCACTTTTAATTATCTTCTTTGCGTTATTTATTAATTGAGGCAAATGTATTTTAAAAGTATTTTTTTATATATTTTGTGCCAATCAAAATTGTATAAGTAGATACCTACTTGACAATTAAACCTCTTTGACTAGTTAAGGATAAAATTCGGTTAAATTATTGATTAGTCCCCAATTAACAAAAGTAAATAATTTCAACTATTCCGTTGTCTTGTAAATTATAATTTCCTATTAACGCCATTTTTTCCCTACCCGTCTATAGATAAAGCTATACATCTGCATTGTCTTATCTATTTAACAGTCCTTAGCATCCGCCCCGCGAAATACCAGAGCCTTATACACCACACCGCAAATACATCCTTCATTACCCTATCACGTTTATTTAAGGTCTATATTTGCATAATCTAAGCGCGTAACTGATATTGAAGTATGTCCAATGAAGGAAGAGCTGCAAGAAATGTAGTATCTCTCCAAGGAGTTCGGTGCTTCTTTGAAATTGAAACGGCAGGGGGGATCAAGTGGGAGTGGTGGTTCTAGTAGGTATGAGGGAAGTGTGAAAAGGCTAAGAGGTGTAACGTCCCCACCGTTCCGTTGCGAGGTAGGCGGAGCCAGGACGGTCCGACACGGTCGACTCGCCGTTCAGTACAAACACTCCACGCATCGCAGAGCTTACAAGCTCGTCCGCGCGCGATCCAAACTTCGAACGGTTTTCAAATCTCGATTCGGTTTTTATTTATTTAATTGTGCCAGCCAGTGTTACGGTTATTTTTTTATAGAACTATTTTAACTGGCCAAGTTGTTGGACTTTTTGGTTCGGTTTTAAGGACTCAGTGATATTTCCTGTTAGATTCTTGTATAATGAAGAAATTTTTCGCGAAGATTTCAGCTGAAAACTGAATTTCAAGAAAGCTTAACGGTAAGACATTTATTTAGTTTAATGAGAAATATATTTTAGGAATGTTAACTATCTTCATACTACAAACGTATAGGTATTACGTTTGAATACTTACATTACTTTGAAATACGTAATAAACCTTATACATTGATAATGTAATAATTAAAACAAAAGCCGTCGGTTAAATGATATTCAAAAATTAATATTAAATTATGTTAGTATTGTTGATTCGTATTTCGCAAGTAAGCATTTACCAATAAGGTCGATGGATTTCTAAAATAATACATATAGAACCTTTTATTTGTTTAAAGTGCGTTAAAAATATTTGTCCATTAATTAAGAATTTGGTAAAGCATTTATCACCCATACAAGTGGTCAGACGGCCGGACCAAGGTGGCTGAAAAGCGCTGGAATTCAGTCATTTTGGAAATCCTTGGGAGAGGGTCTTAATAAGTATAGGTATCCCTTGAATGTATGCACTATAAATTCAGTAATTACATTGCATAACACTTGAAGCTTATTAATATGAAATTATTCGTAATTATTATAAAATTTCTCTACACATATAAAAGGTCTAACAAAATATACTGAAACAATTTTAAGGGTAAACTCAGTCCACGATACTGAACAACTTTCCCCAACACGTATCGAAATATTAAAAGTAATTTTTGGCCTCCCATACAAGTTGACCGATCAGCTGATCCGAGTTTGTATAAGCCAAAAGTATTTTTCATATTTCGATCCATGTTCCTCGGGGAAACTTCTTCAATATCATGGACTGAATTCACCCTTAAAATTGCTTCAGTATATTTTGTTAAACCTTGTATACATATGTTAAAAACCCTGTCCGATCCGTTAAGGTAATTTTAGGTAGCTTGTGCAGGTTCTACTAACGGTTTCAGCCATACCTACCTGAAATCGCAAAAAAAAAATCTGCAGCTTCATACATTTGAAACGGTAGGTTAATTCGCAGATGTTTTTAGCGATTTCAGGTATGGGAGAAACTGATAAATAGAACCTATACAATTTACCCAACATTACCTTAACGTATATATCGGACAGGGTTTTCTTTTAACATATTATATGTATATATATACTATTAGTATATAGTTCGTAAACATATCTCGCACAGATGTTTCGCGGCTGGAAAGTACTGAGCAATTTATCGTTTCAACGGAAAATATAACTGGTATACCTTTTTAACTGTTGCCTATTTTCCTTTAAAAGTATCGGATGGAAACGACTAAAAATCCCTGACCTAATTTTTAATTTATATATATCCATTTTGAAAATATTGAATTTTTATAATTTATTTGAGTTGTTTTATTAATATGGAATTTTCATTTATTTAAAAAACAACATAAATAATCTCGCTAACCATGTCACCGCGGCGGTTGCATTCTTATTAAATTTTTCACGCATTCGTGTTTTTGTTTTTAATTATTATTTATTACCATGTAAGTACATTACATGCAAAAATTACCCAGTTTGTTTGTTTTCCACGGCTCGGTTAATTACAGTGTATCAATGCAGTGCAATAATTTATGTAGTATCAATATTTGATGGGTGTCTGCGGCTGCACTTGTGCCAACAGGCAGATGACAAATGATGAACAAAAGATCTCGACGAGAGAATCACATGTTTTTTATACCACATGCAAAAAGAGGGGTGTTATAAGCCTGCCGTGCGGTTTCCGGCAGAGTAGAATTGAGCCATTTTAAGTCCTCCCGTGGATGTCGTAGAAGGCGACTTAGGAAATACAAGCTAAACAAAGCTTATAAACATCAATGAGATCTCTCCAACCCGTCTGGCTAGGCGAAGAGAGTGTAGCCCAAAGTCCTCTGACTACTCTGGCCAAGTATGGTTTTAGTAGTACAGAGAGGGTCGTGCTCCCGCAGTGGTGACAAAAAGACCTGATGATGGTGATGACGATAAGTTTGACAGGTCTGTGTTAACATGAATGGACCGATTATGACGGCTTTTTGTTTGAAAGCGATACGTGATCAAGATCGTTTTTATTGCTACAGTTTTTTTCTTCTATAGATTTAAGTACCTACTAGATTTTCCTGCGATGTTTCCATGTGGGTCCGATTTGGACTCGCGAACGAAAGGTTCCCTATCATTATCTATAAAAATCCCGTTTGGAGCCCCACTTAAATATTTATTTCATTTTTTTTTTAGTATTTGTTGTAACAGCAGCAGCAGAAATACATCATCTGAAAACTGCTGTCTAGTTATCACGGTCATGAGATACAGACTGGTGACAGACAGATAGCGGAGTCTTATTCGTTTCCGTTTTTATCCGTTAGGTACGGAACTCTAAAACCGACAAATGACGAGGTTTGTTCCCACCATAAGCCTTTTGCGCTGCTACTCATCCGATGCGGGCAACATCTTAAAATTTTTGTTAGAAACAAGTAAATTAAAACTAAAAAATATTGTTTAAAGTGCTCCTCAAGATAAATCAACCGAGCCCAAACTCGACGGGGTTGCGTCGTGTCATTACAGAATTCCTATAGCCACCTTCCGGCTCCGTCATCAGATCACCTTATTGACTCCATAAAATTATATTGTCATCTGACTTACAAACTTCAAGTGTGCAAAATTTTTAAGGGTAAATTCAGTCCATGATACTGAACAATTTCCCCAAACAAGACGTATCGAAACATTAAAAGTAATTTTTGGCCTCCCATACAAGTTTACTGATCAGCTGATCCGAGTTTGTCTCCATAAAATTATATTGTCTTCTTAGAAACTTCAATTGTGCAAAATTTCAGCTAAATCGGATGAGGAGAACTGGTTTAAAATTGAGTTGCAAGGTTTAACCTCAACAAACATAAATCATTCATACAAGATACATTGCAAGTTACCTAAATAAAATGCTTGTGAAATGAAAACAATCTTCACCCCCTATTAAATCGTTATAACCTAGATATTTTGTTACTTCTAAACTATAGTTATAACATGGATATTGGACAGATATTAAATTGGATTTATTACTTGCTAGGAATCTGATATACGATACGAGTAGCTTGACAACTGCTCCACAACCTGTCAGGCCAAGGTATAGGACCTTGCCTGATGAAATGAATTTAATGTCAATATGATAAGGTTCAGATTCGTTTGTATCCGGTGGTCCCGTGGGGCCGGTTCGAGTTAGAGTCTACTTCTTCTTATTATTATTAAAGAGCTAAGCTCTTGTCTATTTAGCAATACTGCCTTTAATCTCTCTCTGTCTAAAGTCAACTTCTCTACATCCTTTTAGGTTGGACCATTGATTATTTAGTCAGACTGAATGACAGACAGATATTAGCGTCAAACTTATAACACATTTTTTTTATCGGGGGTTAATAAAAAGTATGCGTGCAAAGAAGGCGTTAACCGTTTCAGGAGTCATTACTTTGATTTCCTTTTTACAAACTTTTTACGAGCCCTAAATTAGAGGTCGGCAAGATTTAAATACTTTTTAATGTCTAAATGTTTGAATTATTCCTTTAAACTGGAAAATTGCTGGCCTATTTTTAGAGTAATAATTTTTAGTATTCAACTTTAATATCGTTTTATCAACTAAGCTAAAGTATTATAATGAATGATGGAATAAAAAGCTAAATATTGCTATAATATGATTATATCGATCATCTACAGTCTAATATTATTATTTCTTTTGGATTTTTATTTTTTTCCAGAAAAATTTCACTGATTATGCTAGCCCCAAAGTAAATTCGAGACTTGTATTATGGAATACTACTAACTCAACGATATTATATTTTAAAACAAATACAGGGTATATTAACTGGTCTTTTTACCCCTTTGCACTGACTGACTTTTTTTAAATAAACTATACTGACCAACTGTTGGGTAAAGGTCTCTCCCATTTATCTCTATCTAGAGCTGCTCTTCACGCTGGAAAGCGTTCGAGTCATCGCGCCGACGTTTTCGAGGCCTACCCCTGCAACGCCGACCATTTTCGGATATCCACGAAGTTTTTCTGTAAGCCCATTTTGAGGGGATATTCTGCAATTATATCCCCTCATAAATTATGTGAATGCCATATTCTTCTATAAGATAAAGGCAATAATCCTACTATCCTACTTCCTACTAATATTATAAATGCGAAAGTGAGTTTGTATACTTGTTTGTTCGTTTGTTTGTTTGTTACTACTTCACGCTTCAACCACTGAACCTATTTAGATGATATGGATATAGTTTGATACCCAGGGAAGGACATAGGATAGTTTTTATCCCGAATTTCCCACGGGGAGCGAAGCCCACGGGCACAGCTAGTTTAGGAGTTTATTTAATGAAAACCTACGATCCAGGACTATTTTAAAATAGCCATTATACAACTTGCCCAGGCTGATAATCAAACCCAGAACCCCTGAAAGGCGGACAAACTTGTTAACCATCACGCCCCTGAGTTCGTCAGTCAAAGGTTATATCTACCCAGATAAAGCATGAAAACGAATAAGCACAAACAATACAATGTATACTTCAGCCAATTGTTTCGACAGAAGAAAAAATCTAAGCATTAAAAGTAATGTGTGTAAACCGAAGTAGCGCGTCGGTCACGGTGGCTCCACACCGTGGGATCCTCCTATAATAGGAAACTAGCTTCTATTTAGTATTTAAATACATCTTATTACAACGGAGCAGAGTTTTATTTCGCAGGGTTTCAGGTATCAAGTTACAGGCGTCAGCGAGAGTGGGACGCACGCGTTTTGTTCGTTGAACTTCTTTGTAAACTAGTATTTGCTCCGAAATGTGAACTTGCGAGCCATCTTATGGTCAATTTTTGTGCCATTTAGCCTACTAAATTTAATGAAGTTCTGATTAATGATATTTGAGTAATCATCTAAAAAAATATACATACTTACGTACGAGCGTCTATTCACTAAAATATGTTTATGTATTACTTGTTTTGCCACATTTTATGTTCATCTTTTTCTTTATCTACTGCTGAGCATTTTTATAGGCTTATTTGTATTGTGATTTTTATTTATTTCAAAAGAATAGCAAGAACTGTCTACCTGCTCTACTTAATAAGTTGCATACTAATAGTACCACCAATATCTTGACAGGTATTTAAACGTGCACTTTGTTATATGTTTTTTTATTTTATTCAAAGTACCAGTTTGTTTGGTTCTGTATTTACTTTTATTGAAATTACCTGTTTGAGTTTTATATTTAAACTAGAGGCATCGCGCGGCTTCGCCCGCGTTAACCACCCGAGTGAAGTCGCGGGCGTGATGCAATATAGCCTATAGCCTTTCTCGATAAACGACCTATCTAATACCGAAAGAATTTTTCAAATCGGACCAGTGGTGTCTGAGATTGGCGCGTTCAAACAAACAAACAAACAACTCTTCAGCTTTATATATAAGTATGGATATATATTTAATTGCTGAATAAATCGCTTCCGCTAATGCACTGTACCACACAAAAACTCACATGCTGCATCTTATCTCTACGGGTGTTTAATTTGTAGTGGATCTACGCGAATTATATTGTTTGTAAGTTTAAAATTTTCCCAAGCAATGACAATGGTAACTGTGGACCAAAGAAACGCTACTGTAGCAAAATATGTTTGAAATTATAAGAAGATTACTCGCGTACTGCGTCCATTTTGTTATATTGCTTATGTAAATAAAAATTGTAGATTTTAATGTTTTCTTGAATTTATCCAGGTAGCGATTATGAAATCTAGCCAACATCATAAAATTAATTACATAAATAAAACTATCTAGGTATCTATTTTGATGTGAAAAGTTGTTGTTGATTGTCAGGTACATAAAATACCTAATACAAAATTCCTTAAAAATCATTATTTTAGTATTGTAAAGATTGAACTGACAATCAAAAACAATTCCCTATCAGATTTTATCAACATTTCAAAATGGTAGTTTATGATACAAGTGTGGGAAATGAGCTACTTTCAAAGAACTCAAATCAAATCAAATACTTACTTTTTTTCTAAACGTCGAAACAAACATTTTTTCATGGAATGTGTATGAAATATTAACTATAATGACTTCGAATATCAGTTTTTTTGCAATAATAAATCTGAAATAAAGTAGAAAATGTATGCGATTAATGTCAAGTGCCATTATTTGTGACCTTTTCCTTAACAGTTAATTTTTGGCTCGGGAAAGTACTATACCCAATTGTTCTTTACAGTGGCAGGTTGATACAAGCAGGCGAAGCCCGCGCGTATTTTTATGGAGAGTTTTTTCACACATTTGTAAGAAAAAATATTCAATTAAATCTCGCAAAAAATAATTTTTAAACTACAAAGCGACTTCCGTCGAATTGACAACCTCCTTCTTTTTTAAAGTCGGTTTAAATGGATTAATTTCAGTGAAACAAGGTTTCATTATGAGTAGGCTGGCTGCTTCCAAGGAGATTTTATTTCAAAAATAATATTCAATTCTTACTTTGGCATTAAAGAATCGAATATAAGGGTATGGTATAATAAAATAAGGTATTCTCTTCCCGTGACAGCTGATGACGTAGGTGGAACTTGACTACGTCATCAGTTTCATTTGCCACTGTGTGAAATTGAATTACCCGAGCGTAATGCATTTTTGAACTTTATATACCAATTTGGAATTAATAATCCATTATATCAATTTATAAATTATTGAATTGATGAATCACGCGAGAATCGCGAGATACTAAATAGCTAAGTTAGTTAATATTTTATTTAATATTCATGAACTAATTGAGAAAGTCCTTAAATTTATTGAAAAGAACAATCAGTGGCAACACTTTGTGATGTAGTCATGTTCCATCTCGGGAAGAGAATACCTGTTTTATTATACCGTGGTGCAGTGTAAGTAAACTCACCGTACGCGAATATGTGCGTAATGAATGGCATTACTCAATTAAAATCAGTGTGAAAAATAGTGCACGTTCTAAACGAATTTATTGTTATTTCCAAACTAAGTAATGTAAAAAAGTGACAATTATCAAGTGATACAAATATCTAAAGTTATATAAATGATTTCGACTATGACTTTGTAAAATAAAATCTAACTTGCGTGCAACATTGAGAACAAAAATGATAAAATTAAAGTTAAATTACTTTTTTATCTTATTTTAAAGCGTAAAAATACAGAGTTTCGCGCAGAATTTTGTGTCGCATATATTCGCGAGTGTTAACGTGTCGGGAGGTGTTTAACGCCCAATTTTCGCACCTGGAAAGTGGCCTGTAATTCGGCATAATTAGGCGCCGGATAGCCACGCGGACTCATTGATACGTGGAGGCGTGAATTTGTGAGTGTACTGGGTGATTATCCCTTCAGGGCTGCTACATTTAAACTAGTGGCCAGTGGCGGATTTACCAATAGGCTGAGTAGGCATTTGCACCCCTAGTCAACGCAGCTTATGGACGGCAAAACATTCTTAAATAGCCTTCTGGTGGCAAAAGTGTAAATCTGCCACGTCTGTGAGCTGTGGGCCTCGCGGTCACTACACACGTAGAAGTTTATCGGATATAATTTTTGAAAACTAAAAATCGACTTCAACACTAAACTTCACTACCAATTTAAATAAAATTCCTATGGGACCACCTGACAAGTTTGCCCTTTAAAACAAAAAAAAAATCCATGTTGGTCTAGGTAACTTCGAGTAATTTAGTTAGTTTTCATTGAAAGTACCTAGTCCAATTTGGCGGGTCAAAAAATCACCCTGACAATAATTTAAGTACAAATTTAAAAAATACATATCAAATCCAAACGAAAATTAGAAACCTAATTTAAAGCGTTAAATTGATTCCTCTCAACGGTTTTCGGCTTTGCCCGTGAGGCATGTATTTTAGAAATTGATGATGACAACCCTGATATTTTCAGGTGCTAATTTGTGAAAACCCTTGCACTTTTTGTATAGGCGCGGAATGTCATATCCCCAAGGGTCTCCGTCGCAGTATTATGGTAATTTGATGGGTGATAATGGACGCAAACGAAATTTAGCCATCCATCTTGCCCTGCATGTCAAATTTCACCTAATGTGTAAGTACTTGTTACGATAATGAGCTGATTATGCAACTACAGTACCTACCATGCGTTTAGCTTTTGTTGTTTTTAGTGTTTATACTGCTGCCGTGGTGTAATGGTTAGAGCGTTCAGCTCATACCCGGAGGTCGCGGGTTCGATTCCCAGCGGGGGCAACGACTTTGTGTTGTTGTCCTAGTTTGGTTAGGACATTGTAGGCTGATCACCTGATTGTCTGATAAGTAAGATGATCCGTGCTTCGGAGGGCACGTTAAGCCGTCGGTCCCGGTCACTGTCTTCGACATTGGTCGTTACCTAAAACCATGTCAGAGGCCTTTAAGGCGGGTTAAAAACTCTTGACACTAGTGTTAGTTACTAAGACACACGATAAGAAGAAGGAGAAGTGTTTGTAAGTGGCCAATCCTGATGTTAGATTTTTCAAGCTGCCGTGCAGATCTAACATAGTTTGTCGACTGCCCTACGACTGCTAAAGATTTTTAGCAAAAATAGCAGGAATTGCCGCTAGAGAATAAAAACTGAGAAAAGTTTATGCAAATCATTACAAAGCTCGATACTTGCTTGAAACAATATTTAATTTTACAATGATGAAATTTTTCCTTAAAATTAAAAATAAATATAATTATAAAATAGTGGGTGTTATGAAGAATTAAATAAGCATTTTTCAAATGCGTGAGTAATATGTTTAGCACATATTACTCACGCATTTGAAAAATGCTATGGACACAAATTGGTAATGTACTCGTGTTACAGAATTCACTGGCGTTATTTCGAATCTCACTCGTTTCGATTAATGAAATATGCATATTATTTAAACTGAAGAGTTAACAATATAGAACAGCTAACACAAGCACTTTATTATCCCAACCTTTTGTATAAATTATGTCGTCATAGACGTCATAAATCTATTTATGTCTAAAACACTTAAGATTCGAACACCTAAAAGCCGAATTACCCGTGTGTATAATAGCCCACTAAAACTTAATGATATTGCCTCGTATTAAACCAAGGAGACTCAATTTGCGAAAACAGGCAGTCAGCAATGCAACAATTACCTTAGTCTTTCATTTCCGAAATCATCCCATTGTTCCTCGTCACGACTCCAGTTAACCCTCCAGTAATGACCAAAAAGGTTTTACTTTTTAATTCGCCGAGAAAAGTTCCAAAAAGTTTTTAGTTTTTATTCCACCGAGATAAGTCCTAAAGTACGAAAAACCGCGCAGGTGGTGGCAAATAAAGTTAATATGACTTGTTTGTATGATTGGTAATGAAGGTGCCGGGGGGTCTGCGATCGATTCGACCAAATTACACGATCGTAAATAACGATGTTCGTTAATGTATCGCCGGGATCATTTTAGCGGGGTAATGCTGCCGGTGGATTCCTGACAGTCTTGCTTCGATGAAGAGATTCTTTTGAGTTACGAGGTAATTTTGGAAAACGCTTTGTGAACGAGTTAGGGCAGGGCACTACACGAAATAAGAAAGTTTGTCAATGATCTTCAAGGGGTTTTTAAGAGTTTTAATTGTCAGTGGTATCTTATCTACGATAATTATATATATATGCGGTAAAAATAGAGTCAAAATGAAGAAAATAGCATATAGTCTATTAAAAATATTTAAAATGTAAACGCAGTCCATGATACTAAACAACTTTCTCCAATGAACATATAGCGAAATATGAAGAAAAACAATTGGCCTCCCATACAAGTTGACCGATCAGATAAATGATTTATCTTATGTTACGTTAGTACCTACTTATATTAACCCTGGGCGTATGTTAAATCAATTGCCACGGATCCCTCAATCCCCAAAGACCACTTGAGTATGAAGTTACATAATTCTGCAATACATACAAATAAAAAATTCAAATTAACGTTAATATTTAAAGAATAATGCAAGAATAAATGCAAATTGGTAAGCAAAGCGTTTGTTAAATGCATATTGTGTCATGGGATGTGTCAAAACAAAAATTTATGATGTGACATTTTGTGCGCCTAGTTCCTAATTAGAAAACTGGGCCAAATTAAAACAATGTAAGTTTTTAATTATAATCAGAGGCTTGCGCGTGCACCGTATCAACTTTCACAGGAATGCAGAGCCTGAAAATATGTTGATATGAATTTAATGCAATTTTAGTGAAATAGTATAGGTTTTTTTACTGTTTTCATATCTAAATAGAGGCAAACATAATAAACGTTTCACGTTAGTTATGACAAAAAAACATTATTGGAAGTTGACTACTCTAAAACATCTACATACTTTTAAATTGGATGTGAGTGTATGGCCCACACATACATGTGTTTCAGTCTGTCAATTTGGCTTCCATTTTTTTCATTCTTTTATTAACAAAGTACCTGTAAATTTTTATTAGAACGGTGAATTTTCTTATTCAATCTCAGCTTTGGTTTTATACGTAATCTTTTATTTGGTCTAAGCGTTATCCAAATTGACAAACCACGTCACTTCTAGTAGGCACTATCAACACATAGATATATGTTGATAGTACTCGTACTTTTCAACCCTGTATAATTTTGATTTTTTGACAAAATAATAGACCGACGACGGAAAAATAAATCATCATCATCAAATGGTGGTTTAAAATGTTTTATAAGTGTACTCATATTCGCAGAAAATGACTGATGCCTTCAAAGGGCATACCAGCTTCAAATAGGGTTTTACTACTTGTATGTCTTGCTTACTTACCTTGTCACTGACAAATCAGAAGCGGGAAGTCAAAACTGGATAGGCTTGACCACTAACCACTAGTTATAGTTATGTATCACATAATCATATGACGTATATAAGAAAAGTTAAGAATGTTAAGAAACATTTGGCAGTGGTCTACGCAGTGGTATTGTTTAGTAATTTTTGATACATTTTAACGGATTTGGTTTGAATTTTTATTTATTCTGCATTCATTTCATCGGAAAAAAGATAATGATATAATAATATATTAATACTTGTTATAAATACTCAGCTAAATTTTAATGAATGTCGTTTTTTTCTCGAGATCTCACCATTTACCTACTCTAAAGAAAAATGGTTTATATTGATGGGCTGAACCACCCTTTTAAGTTTATATTACGCCCGGTGTACTCTTGACATTGAACTCCTTTCTACTTTCAAATATGACTCAATCCGCGGAACCCTAAAATGCAAATTTTCGCGAATTCATTAATTTTTGAAACTAAAACCGCCGTATTTCATGCGACACGAAAATGCTAATGTGGTTCTGCCATTTTTCGCCGTGTCCAACTTATCTAGGGTTAACCACCAGTGAAAGAGCTTGATTTTATAGAAAAGATTTAAAAATGAATATTCAAAGTACCTAATATACATTTTAATTGAGTAAATATCCTCTTAATCTATCGCAGGTTGACTGGAAGAGATCCATATATGGGATAAGTCCGCCTTTGTATATTTGCTCTTTTGTATGTTGTATTTGTATATGTATTTGTTTTGGAACAATAAAGTTATTAAAAACATAGAAAGTTTTTATTAGGAGACAATAACAAAAAACAAACTCATCATCATCATGGTCTAAGTATTTTTATTTTCTCAGACATGTAGAATGGAACATACATACATACATACTATCACGTCTTTATCCCTAATGGGGCAGACAGCATTTTGGGTCTTGCGGTTCTATGCAGAGCCCAGGGCCGCAAGACCCTAAAGCCACTTTTAGCGTCATGGTGGGCGAGAAGATGGAAAAGCAATCAATACAGTGATGGGTTGCTAGCCGCATCGCCTGTTAACATGATTTGCATTTTTGCCCATTCCCTCGATCGGCTTTTACGATCTGCGTGGGAAGAGAAGCAGCTGGTACATTCTAAGTTTTTTTTATTTCTCCCAGACCAGCATGTAGAATGGAAGACTGAAACTTAAACATAAATATAAGTATTACGAGTATCACGCCTGTTTTCCACAGGGGTAGGCAAGGCATAGACTATGGACCTCCACTTGCAAGGATTAGAAGAAGACAAGTTATGATTAATAATTATATAATTAATGAAGTTTTACATTATGTTATTCTCCACATCAACCGTTTGGTTGACTGGTAGATAAGGCCTTAGGCTTTAATTTCACCATTGCACTTATATTTGTGTAGGAAATTAAAAAAAAAAAACGACGGGTTGCACTCTGGAAGTGCCGGCAGAAGTGAAAACTTGAATATGTGTAATTGTGCATTTTTGATATTTTGGAATGGTTAGGGAATAATTTTGCACGAATTGCTTTAATTATCAGTATAAAATATTTCAAATCTTTTCTGAACCACAGTCTGTCACAAATCTCACAAGCATGACCAAATTCATTTTCAACAAAATCATTTTCAAATACACAGCAGTATGGCCACTACACAGACGGTCGAGCCATCAGCTGTCACCATCCATAGATGCGCGTAGCACGCTGTAACATAAACACACACGAACATTCGCGCAAGCGCCCTGCGCCGTCTTACGAATTTTCGATCAGGTCACGTGTCCTGACGCGAGTTTAACATTTTTTACCCATTCCAAAAAAAGTGCACAACGCCGCTAAAGAAGTTTTCACTTCAAAAAAAACACTATCACGTCTTTATCCCCAATGGGTTAGACGGAGAATTTTTAAAAGTTGTGATTAGATTCTAAGAAATTCAGAAAAATAACAAAATTAGATTTTTTTCAAGAATTTAGACGCGGGCAGCCCTACGAGTATGTCTAACTGAGCAATGCTTTTAGTACAGAATATGAGGCTAGCTTTAATTAGGCTTTAGTTTTTATTTCGCGGCTGCGTGGCAAACAAACATATTTTAGCGTCATCGTATTTTGCACGGATTGGATTGAATGGATACGTAAACTTTAACTATAAGTAGATTTCCGCATTTTAACTTTATTTTCGTAAAAAAATGCCTACGCTTAAATATTTTTTCTAACTACACTACATTTTACTTTTTCTAACATTTCACTTGTAAAGTGTAGTCATTGAGTCAAAATCCTCAATCCTACTAATATTATAAACGCGAAAGTTTTTAAGTATGGATGGAAGTTTGTTACTCTTTCACGTAAAAACTACTAAATGGATTTTAATGAAACTTTACAATAATATAGCTTATACATCAGAATAACACATAGGCTACAATTTATAAAAATATTGCGTGATCCTGCGCAGACGAAGTCGCGGGCACCAGCTAGTTTAACAATAGTTCAAGTATTTTCAGGTTTTTTAAGGTATATGTATGATCTTTACTGCACTGTGTATTCGCAACTATTTTATAACCCCGAATCAGCTATATTTAACTTAGAATTTTATAAGACTTATTAACTAGCCTATCAGATTTAATAATGTTTTGCTTAAGGATAAGTTTTTAACTTGCATACATACAAAAGCTAGATTAAAACAATTTGATTCACATTACTTCGTGTTCTTCCGCCATCAGCGCGTGATGACGAAATCAAATCAAATATCATGTAACTTTGTTCCGCAAAGAAACACCTGAATCTATTAACTTAATTTAATTTTAATTATATTGGTTCATGTACAATTGAAAGTTTACAAATAAAACATTTATAACAGTAAAGATACATAGGTGCTACTTATTTCTAAAAAAAAATCATCCAGCAGACCCGCTAAACTCTGGATTATCCCAGAAAACTCTGAGAACTTTGCTCAATTGTTCAGTAAATCAAACAACTTCACCAAAAAGGCGTCTATTAGAACAAATAGCACTGTGGAAGGCTGTAGAGGGTGGTCGCTCTGTGTGGCGCTGATGCAAATGCGCGCCGGTGTCGCTATCTTTATCTCTACATGCTCTACACGGCTGCCTCTCACACCGGACTGTAATTGAGGTGAAACGGGGGTAGAGGCGAGCGAATAATATAAAAATCTCTTTACAGACGCTCTACAACTAATACTTTTAAAAGCATTAATTTAGAACTTTTGTTATTTAGATTTATGTACCTATGAATGAGGTAAATCTTTGATTAAACTAGAGTATAAGGCCCGAAACAAAAAGGAGTTAAGGGGACGAAGCCCTTCGCTAATTAAAAGGATAAGATAATTATGATATTTGAAAGGTAGGTTGGGATAAGGCTTAATAGTAAAGAGGGGATCGGGCGGCAAATACACCTATTCAAAAGTTTGAATTAATATTGTTAAGTTAGATACGATTGGGCCAATTAGGACAATGCAAAGTTTAGGGTCATTTCCAGAGAAAAAAGGTTTATTTAAACAAAATCATGTCTAAATTATTATACTAAATTAAGTACCTAACAAACATGCCAGAATATGAAGAATATAATTTTTTTTTTTTTTTTATTTATTTATTTCAAACAATAATTTACAATCAAATGTATGCACAAACAACGCTATATAATCTCACTAGAGATTTTCCAAACGTTGGAATTGCCATAAACTATATCTACCCATCAATCATGTAACTTATGTTAATTTACCACTTGTTAACCGTGCGCGTATTAAAATGATAAGTAAACAAGATGTTTGTAAGCCTGGGTTTAATAAACACAACCAAAATAGAATTTAACATAAAATTTTGCTAGTAATTGCAAAAAACAAAAAGCCGTCTAGCTGTTTTTTTTTCGGCCGCGAAATCCAAAATCGAACATAACATTTTTCTTCTTTTTTTTTATAAGTTGCCAATGACATAGAAATTAAACCTACATGGTATGCACATAATACACGCGTGAGTAACATTTCCCACCCCTAGTGCTGCCCTAGCAGCACTCATTAACAATTGGAATCCGTAATACGCGTGTAACTGATCTAGTTAAAGTACCCGACTGAGTGTTAATCTTTACCATACGTACGCGGCCGTCTTTCCCAGGAAAGACTTCCGTAATCAAACCTCTCGGCCAAGTGTTCCGGGGACTATTTGGATCAACGATGAACACCAAATCTCCCACCTGATACGATCTTTGTTCAGCGAGCCACTTCTTCCTCGGCACCATCTCCGGCAACACTTCGCGCACCCACCTACGCCAAAACATATCTGCAAGTCGCTGGGATACACGCCACTGCTTCCTGAGGACGATGTCTTGATCGTCGAAAATTCCTAAGCGTGGCAAGTTTGACGAAGACCCTATGAGGAAATGGTTTGGTGTAAGGGCTTCTGAGCTACCTGGTTCTACGGAAACGTGTGTTAACGGTCGGCTATTTACCATGTTTTCTACTTCAGCTAAAAGAGTCGTGAGAGTCTCCTCCCGTGGTGCACGTTCTTTCAGTATTACTTTAAGCGACGTTTTCACACTGCGAATAAGGCGCTCCCAGGTTCCTCCCCAATGTGGACTAGCTGGTGGAATAAATGTCCATCTTACTCCTCGATTCAAAGCTTCAGTTTCCAGAGCCTTCTCGTCCAGCTGGGCAATCGACTTTTTGAGTTCCTCATATGCACCCCTGAGATTTGTCCCGTTATCTGAAAAAAGCTGCTGAGGCCAGCCGCGACGTGCAGCCATCCTGCGAAGTGCCATAATAAATGAATCTGTGGTAAGTGATGTCACTAGTTCCACGTGTATTGCTCGCACCGTCAAGCATGTGAACAGCACGCCATATCTTTTTGGGCAACTCCTTCCAACAGTAACCTCAAGGGGTCCAAACAGATCGACACCACAGAATGTGAATGGGCGTTGGTGGTGTGCCACTCTGGCTTCTGGAAGGTCTCCCATCCTTGGAATTTCAGGCTTACTTTTCCTCAGTCGACAGAGATTGCATTTGGAAACCACGTGTCGCACAGTCGGACGTAGTTTGATAACCCAATACCTTTGCTTAAGTTCGTTCACTACCAACTCTTGATTTCCATGAGCAGCTTTAACATGATAAGCTCGAACAATCAATCTGGCAATGTAGTCACCTCCGTCTAATATGATAGGATTTTTTATTTCAGGTGCAACGTCGGCAGCAGCTATTCGTCCACCAGCTCGTAGAATTCTGTGGGCGACAAGGTAAGGAGTTAAGGTTAGTAGCTTACTGGTTTTACTCAATTCTTGTCCATTTTTTAATTTCCAGATTTCTTCACCAAAAGTTTGTGCCTGGGAGTATTGCAGCAGAGTACGTTCAGCCTTTTCCATCAATTAAATAAAAATAATGTTAAAATTTGACTTTACTTTCCGTAGTCGGGTTGTAGTTTTTATCATAACAATGTAATTCAGTGTTTATTACAGAAAAAATGTACGTTTTAAACTATGCAAATCGTGTCGGTGTAATAGCTATCCCACAGCCTAACAATCTTAGTTCTCCGCAACCCGTTTCGAGGTAATGAAGATATATTTATCCGTTAAGTCGGTTAAATGGTGACAAACACCAAGAAATATCGTATAATATAGTGTTTGAACACACAGACATACATGCATATTAATGTTTCATTTTGCTCGGCCGTACTGCCTATAATCTTTCTCATTAAAACATTTATTGTGAAATGGAAATAGTAAGTGATAATAAATAATTCTAAACATTTACGAGCAAAAATTATTCAGGAAATAAATTTATTTATATTCACTTGAAGAAGATTATTATTCGTTTCGTTCAATAAATATTATTTATAGAGAACCACACACACACATTCTTTAGAATGAGGATGAAAAACCCCAGGCATCAAGGGTATTGTTCTACATATACCTAAAAATAATGAGTAAGCGCAGACTTACATCAAATAATAAATAAAGTAAATAAATAAAAATATAGGGACAAATCACACAGATTGAGCTAGCCCCAAAGTAAGTTCGAAACATGTGTTATGGGATATTAACTCAACGATACTATTTTCTATAACAAATACATATATAGATAAACATCCAAGACCCGGTCAGGGCAAGTTGGAAGGCCATTTCCAACTTGCCCTGACCGGGGATTGAACCCGGAACCTCTGGGTGACGGACTAGCATGGTGACTACGCCACGGAGGTCGTCAATAAGAAGATATTATAAGATACCAAATTTCGTATTTCTAAAAAAGAAACTGTTTTTACTGTAAGTAAGTTAAAAAACAGGTTGAATAAAAACATAAGTAAATTATAAACTTAATCTTTAAAACAGAGTATTTAAAAATTCTTATAACAATACAACATTAAAAATCCCAAAGCGTAGATTCTAAATAAAAAGTCATAACACGCAAAAAGTCTAGCACGAAATTTAGCATAAAATAAAGTTACCGGTTGAATCTAGATAAGGGCGGTCGCACACAGCGAGCGCGAAAAGACAAGTGGCTTAATTGAGAGCGTCGTGTGGGGGGTCCGGAGGCGTTGCTATATGCTAATCAATTCAATAGTTTGTTTTTTACCAACGATCGCCACTGGAAACGGACCTTTTGCTTTTTGTAGGGTTCTCTCGGTCGCGTGAAATGTTCGGATTCGGAATTTATAATTCGCTTGAGAACGCGTTTGTCGTTATCATGAAACCAATTTTCACTTGTATAGTGTATAACGTTTATTCTTTTGTTAGTTTCATAGAGAAAAAGATATGAAAATTACATTATTGACTTTCATGATAAGTATTGAATAATGGTATATAATGCTATTAGCATTAAGTCCGGCTTTTGTGCTATTTATTATTGGCAATTATAGTTTTTAGAAAAACACAAATAAATAATGTAATAAGCTATAATAAATCAAAATGTTTTCTGATTTTGAAATATCATACCAATAGCTCTCAAATTAAAGGAATATACTTAAGTACACATGAGTGATATAATAGGATAAAGATAGAGAGTGGGATCAAGTCCGACAACAAAGTAAAAAACTTATTACGGAACCCGATAACAAAAAACCTAAATAATAATTATATACGGAACAGTATCCAGCAGCGCATCACTGGACACATTTATTTTTAAAAGGAGCGTATAATTTAGCTCTGTCGGGTTAAGATATCTTGGTGTGGTCTTTAGGCGCTGACGGGTTAGCGTTATAACGCGATATATCGCCCAGGTTCCCAGAACTGATAAGGGTTAATATGTCATTTTGTTTGCTTTTCGACGAGTTTTGTGGTTAATTAACTTGCAATATACCTTGCTCTAACCGATCCAAGGATTGGTTCTGGTGACCAGGATCTGGTATACTGTTCGGGTTGCGGAGGTCAGACGGAAGTCGCTCTGTGTAAAAACTAGTAACCTCGTCAAATCGCCTAGGTTAGGTAGCGGACGCTTCAGAGCCCGCTGAAGCGTTATCGCTAATGATGCAACCGGGAATATAGGAGAATGATGACGAACTGCTTAAGCTCGGCCTGCAATATAAATAATTTTCTTTTTTACAGACACTTGATACGCCAGTTATGAATCTACACTAATATTATAAAGAGGAAAGATTTGTTTGTTTGTTTGTTTGTTTGTTTGATTGTATTGAATAGGCTCCGAAACTACTGGATCGATTTTAAAAAATCTTTCACTGTTGGATAGCTATGTTATCCCTGAGTGACATAGGCTATGTATGTACCACGGGCGAAGCCGGGATGGACTGCTAGTAAAAAATAAAAAGAAATTCTTTCCACGTGCGATCAAATCGTGCGAACGTTGATGAGGATAAAGATGTTGATTAGGATACCTATTTACATCAATAAGTTTTAAGTACCTGGGCGACCGAGCTTTGCTCGGTTATATCTCAAACATTAACTACATTCTGCGTGGAAAGAAAAACGCACAAAAACTCGAAAACGCGCGTTTTCCCAAACATAAGTCTAATCTAGATCGATTGTTTATCGACAAAAACCCCAATATACCAAATTTCAGCTAAATCGTTAGAGCCGTTTCCGAGATCACAGAAATATATAAATAAATAAATATATATACAAGAATTGCTCGTTTAAAGGTATAAGATTATCCAATTTAATAAATGAAAAAAATATTTGTCGGTCCTTTCACGAGAACTAAAATCATGTCGCGGGTTACCTATGTAAAATTCTCGTTTGAAACGAAGTTCCTTTTCCGACGGTATGTACTTGGCGGATGGGCGGGCGATTACGTACTAGGTGAAAAAAAGTGTAAGATTTTACCGTCACAAACTTTTTAGGGGCTGGAATTTTTGGGGGCTTTTTAGAGTTTTAAATTTTTGTAACTTTACTCCAACCGAAAGTCCCACGTTCCACGACACTGTTTATATTGTCCTGTTATCGCGTATTAATAAATTAGGAGGATGCCACTCAGTAAAAAGTTAACATACCTTCCTACTTACTACAGGCTCTGTCTAACCCATTAAAGTCTGATTTTTTATTCCGTAGAATTCTGACAGCTGTCATTTTTTGACATGTCAGAGATCATAAACCTTTTTGGCCGGGCACATTTTTTATTAAATTCCAGATTTCAATAAGAGTGTGAAAATCTGTGTCTACACATTTTATTTGTTAGTGAATGTAACCATTGTATTAATTGCGGTGCTCCAAATTAAAAGGGGACGTACAGCGAGCGATATTTACGTCGATTTTCATCACTAACGGTTGAATAACCGACAAACTTAACAAACATACAGATAGACAGACAAACAAAGGAAAAAAATAATTTTGATTTATGTTTTAGAAAGACCCCTCTTATACGTCCCTTCCAGGTTCTTAAACTATCTCCATATCAAATTTAATCTAAATCAGTGCAGAAAAAAGTATTTTTCAACAAGAAAACTTAACAGAAACATAATAAATATAATAACAATCATTGTGACAGCCGCGACGTGACAGCTGATAGCCGCATACTTTATTTTTTAATTTTTCTTCTTGATGAATTACGAAAAAAATAATGTAATAAGATTTTGACTAAAAAGGTTGATGATACATTAATTAGTAGGGAGTGATGCCAGGAAAAGAAAAATAACCTGCTGACTTAAAATTACTTAAAAATATAACTTTAATAATTCGAAATTAAAAAATGTTATATCATTTCAAATATACCAGAAAGATTAAACTTTATCATTATCTTGGTAAAATATAACTATTAATCAAGAATGTAATTTTTTATCGCACTTATATGGGTTCCCTTTTTAGTTGGAGAGCTTTTTTAGTAGCAACACTTATGAAATGTCAGAATTCTACGGAATAAAAAATTAGACTTTAGGGATATTGACACGAAAACTTATGTATTCTATATTGTTTAATACTCTACCGTTAACAGACTTTAAAGGTACGACGGTAAGGCCGATATCGATCTTATCCAGCCATCGACAAACTGACAAATAAAGTAAATTAAAACGCGTCGAAACATTGCTCTCGGTTGCACCAAACCAGGAAACAAACGATAAATCACTGATATGCTTCTAATAATTCCCGAGTTCATGACATCATTGTTTTTTTGACGCGACATCAATCATGTGGTTGTCACTTAATGACTCTATTTTGACCCTGCTTGGTAGAGCCTTGGCACTAATATTGATTCAAATATTATCGCGATAGAGAAGATTTAAATCACTAGATATATATCAATATATCTTGTTATTCTTCTTTTAGAACCATATACGGTTAAATTTTAATAATAAATGAGCTTATTCTCTAAGACCCAAAGATTGGACACACTAAGTATAACTTACTACAAGAATTATGTACGAGTAAGGATGTACAGGCAACAGCACATCAAGCGATCCAAATATCATTGCAACTACGCTATAAAACGTATGTAGAATTTTTTTTTGTTGTTTTCGGAGAGCACGTTTAAACTGTGGGTCCCGAACGCCATCTAGCGTTTACTTAAACCTATCCAAGGATTGGTTCTGTTCTACCCTTTGGGTTGCGGATGTCAGACGGCAATCAAATCACCTAGGCTAGGTAGCAGACCCCGGGCTCTAAAGCGTTACCGCTGGGGATGCAACCGGGAATCCGCTCAGATGATGATGATGAAAAAACATTGCATTATAAAAATCTTGAGACTTTTATGACCTGAACTTTTATTATTCTAATCCGGAGTGTGATTCTGACCAAGCTTTGGCGCCAAAACCTTTTTTGCGTGAAGCGGGTGTGCGTGTTATTAATAATTTGTGCATATTTTACAGGCAGGCTTTCATGCGCTGTTTGTAAGCCAGCCGGGTACACTTTTTAGTTTTACTACAATTTCAAATATCTCCGCTATATTTTGTAATAATACTGGTCATAAAAACATGTTTTGTCGTTTTGTTTCTTGCAAGTGTTCAACTTTAAGATGTGTCGGTCGACGTAGTATCTTCGAGTCAAATTGCGTTTTATTAGCCTTCAAATCAAAATTCACCCGAAAAATCTATATGTTCAAGAATGAATTAACTTGTAATATTGTGTGTAGAGTATTTATTAGAAATAAAACATGAATTAAATACGTATATCCTCATGTTCACATCGTTATCTCTATCGACTAAAAACGTCACAAGATGAAACAGTTATTCAGTGTGTTAAAGCTCTAACTACCACTTCTGCTTCATGCCATTCGCGGTTGTCGTTTTTAAAACTATTTAAAACTTAGTTTTTATTCTAAAAATGAAGTTAAAAACGTCGCTCAGCTGATTTGTAACACTATTCATGGCGTGTCGGCCAAACACCGTAATTTAAGCATTTTGTAGGACGTTATGGTAATCGTCCTGATACGCTGGGGGTGCCTTGCGGCAGCTTTGTACTCTTAATATTTAAGAGGGTGGATTTGCTTATTAAATATTATAGGCAAACTTACTAAACGATATTGTTTCTTTTTTATTAATTTTAACGAAATATTCAAATATATTTTTTTTTAAACTTTTGGGTATTTTTATATTATATTATAATATATAAACCTACAATACCACTGACTGACTCACTGATTGACATAGTTGTTTGCCCTGTTGCGGGGTTGGTGGGGTTTAGGTTGATGTACGGTCGTATAGAGGGTGGTCCAGTGAGTACCAGAAAAATCTGACATTTGAGGATTTGCAGAAACCTGATGTAGAAGGGGTACGGCCTGCAAAAACGGTTAGGGTTAGAGGCGTGATTTTTTTTTCAGAATCTTGGGGATTGTAAGCAATTTGACGAGCGTCATTTGTTTTTTAATTTTTTTCAAAATTCAAGATGGCCGCCATACAAGGACAATTTCTCCCCATACAAACATACCCATTTTTTGAACTGGAAACATATTTTAACCTACTTCAACAGGTTCACGAAAGACCGCGGGCTGCTTGCAGCCCGCGCAGCGCCCGAAAAGCTAGTTATAATATATAAACCTACATTACCACTCACTGACTGACTGATTGACATAGTTGTTTGCCCTGTTGCGGGGTTGGTGGGGTTTGGGTTGATGTGCGGTCGTATAGAGGGTGCTCCAGTGAGTACCAGAAAAATCTGACATTTGAAGATTTGCAGAAACCTGATGTGGAAGGGGTACGGCCTGCAAAAACGGTTGGGGTTAGGGATGTGATTTTTTTTTTAAAATGTAGAAGATTATAAGCAATTTGACGAGCGTCATTTGTTTTTTGTTTTTTTTCAAAATTCAAGATGGCCGCCATACAACGACAATTGTCCCCCATGCAACCTTACCCATTTTCTGAACTGGAAACATATTTTAGCCTACCTCAACAGCCTTACGAAAGACCGCGGGCTGCTTGCAGCCCGCGCAGCGCCCGAAAAGCTAGTTATAATATATAAACCTACAATACCACTGACTGACTCACTGATTGACATAGTTGTTTGCTCTGTTGCGGGGTTGGTGGGGTTTAGGTTGATGTGTGGTCGTATAGTGGGTGCTCCAGTGAGTACCAGAAAAATCTGACATTTGAGGATCTGCGGAAATCTGATGTGGAAGGGGTACGGCCTGCAAAGACGGTTGGGGTTGGGGGCGTGATTTTTTTTCCAAAATGTAGGGGGTTGCAAGCAATTTGACGAGCATCATTTGTTTTTTGATTTTTTTCAAAATTCAAGATGGCCGCCATACAAGGACAATTTTCCTCCATACAAATTTCATACAAACGGCCACCCCAAGTAACTAGGCGCAGCCAGAGGCCAAAAACCAAAAGCAAAGGCCACCCCCGCGAGGCCGCAGGCCGAGCTGCGGGCGAGGGCGAAGCCCGAGCCACTCCCCCCTCCCCCTTGGATCCCCCCTAAGTAATCTTCACGAGGCCGGAGGCCGAGCGATGCGAGCCCGAAGGGCGAGCTGCGGGCGAGGGCGAAGCCCGAGCCACTCCCACATCCCCCCCCCCCTCCACCCCCTCCCCGTAAGTAATTTTCACGAGGCCGGAGGCCGAGTGTCGCGAGCCCGTAGGGCGAGCCGCGGGCGAGGGCGAAGCCCGAGCCACTTCCCAAAGCGCAGTCTAATTTTTTTAAATTTTTGAAAATCCAAGATGGCCCCCTAAAATCAACTGCTTGCGATTTGGCTGAAAATCGATATCTATATGTAGTTTGAGCCCAAAAATCCAAATTTAATTTTTTTTTTGGAATTCAAGATGGCGTCTGAATTTTAGAAAATTTCACTTTTTTCGTTCATAACGTCTCACTGGGACTTCGTAGGGATCTGAAATTTTGCATGTGGGGGTAAAGCACCCCGCGGATCTCGAAACTGGATTCAGATTTTGGATCCAAGATGGCCGCCTCCACACATATTTTGATGTTTCCTTTACTGACTGCAGTTTTTACCCATTTTCTAAACTGGAAACATTTTTTAGCCTACCTCAACAGACGCACGAAAAACCGCGGGCTGCTTGCAGCCCGCGCAGCGCCCGAAAAGCTAGTTTATATATATTATAATATATAAACCTACATTACCACTGACTGACTCACTCACTGACAGAGTTGTTTGCCCTGTTGCGGGGTTGGTGGGGTTTAGGTTGATGTGTGGTCGTATAGAGGGTGCTCCAGTGAGTACCAGAAAAATCTGACATTTGAGGATCTGCAGAAACCTGATGTGGAAGGGGTACGGCCTGCGAAAACGGTTGGGGTTAGGGGCGTGATTTTTTTTTCAGAATGTAGTGGGTTGTGAGCAATTTGACGAGTGTCATTTGTTTTTTGATTTTTTTCAAAATCCAAGATGGCCGCCATACATGGACAATTCCCCTCCATACAAAATTCATACAAACGCCCCCCAAGTAACTTGGCGCAGCCAGAGGCCAAAGACCAAAAGCAAAGCGCTCCACCGCGAGGCCGCAGGCCGAGCTGCGGGCGAGGGCGAAGCCCGAGCCATTTCCCCCACCCCTTGACCCCCCCCCCTCCAAGTAATTTTCACGAGGCCGCAGGCTGAGTGATGCGAGCCCGTAGGGCGAGCTGCGGGCGAGGGCGAAGCCCGAGCCACTCCCACAAGCGCCGCTTTTTTTTTAAATTTTGGAAATCCAAGATGGCCGCCGAAAGTCAACTGCTTGCGATTGGGCTGAAAATCGATATCTATATGTATTTTGATCCCAAAAATCCAACTTTAACGTTTTTTTTTAAATCCAAGATGGCGTCTGGATTTAAGAAAATTTAACTTATTTCGTTCATTACGTCTCACTGGGACTTCCTAGGGGTCTGAAATTTTGCATGTGGGGGTAAAGCACCCCGCGGTACTCGGGACTGGAATCAAATTTTAGATCCAAGATGGCCGCCCCAACACTTATTTTGATGTTTCCCATACTGACTGCAGTTTTTACCCATTTCCTGAACTGGAAACAAGTCTTACCCTACCTCAACAGCCGCACGAAAGACCGCGGGCTGCTTGCAGCCCGCGCAGCGCCCGAAAAGCTAGTTATATTATAATATATAAACCTACATTACCACTCACTGACTGACTCATTGACATAGTTGTTTGCCCTGTTGCGGGGTTGGTAGGGTTTAGGTTGATGTACGGTTGTATAGAGGGTGCTAAATGGAGTACCAGAAAAATCTGTCATTTGAAGATTTGCAGAAACCTGATGTGGAAGGGGTACGGCCTGCAAAAACGGTTACGGTTAGGTGTGTGATTTTTTTTCTAAAATGTAGAAGGTTGTAAGCAATTTGACGACAGTCATTTGTTTTTTAATTTTTTTTAAAATCCAAGATGGCCGCCATACAAGGACAATTTTCCTCCATACAAACTTACCCATGTTCTGAACTGGAAACATATCTTAGCCTACCTCAACAGTCCCACGATGAACCGCGGGCTGCTTGCAGCCCGCGCAGCGCCCGAAAAGCTAGTTATAATATATAAACCTACATTACCACTCACTGACTGACTCATTGACATAGTTGTTTGCCCTGTTGCGGGGTTGGTGGGGTTTAGGTTGATGTATGGTTGTGTAGAGGGTGCTAAATGGAGTACCAGAAAAATCTGACATTTGAGGATCTGCGCAAACCTGATGTGGAAAGGTACGGCCTGCAAAAACGGTTGGGGTTGAGGGCGTGATTTTTTTTCTAAAATGTGGGGGGTCATAAGCAATTTGACGAGCGTCATTTGTTTTTTGATTTTTTTCAAAATCCAAGATGGCCGCCATACAAGGACAATTTTCCTCAATACAAACTTACCCATTTTCTGAACTGTAAACATATCTTAGCCTACCTCAACAGCCCCACGATGAACCGCGGGCTGCTTGCAGCCCGCGCAGCGCCCGAAAAGCTAGTTATATTATTATATTTTATATTATATATAGCTACACTTACCACTGACTGACTCACTGATTGACATAGTTGTTTGACCGGTTGCCAAATAGTAGGGGTTGGGGGCGTGATTTTTTTTCCAAAATGTAGAGGTTTGCAAGCAATTTGACGAGCATCATTTGTTTTTTTATTTCTTTCAAAATTCAAGATGGCCGCCATACATGGACAATTCCTCTCCATACAAATTTTATACAAACGGCCCCCCAAGTAACTTGGCGCAGCCTGAGGCCGAAGGCCGAAGGCGAAGCGCCCCCGCGAGGCCGCAGGCCGAGCTGTGGAGCGAGGGCGAAGCCCGAGCTCCCCCCCCCTTTACCCCCCCCCCCCTTTACCCCCCCCCCCTTTACCCCCCCCCCCCCCCCTTTACCCCCCCCCCCCCTACAAGTAATTTTCACGAGGCCGCAGGCCGAGTGATGCGAGCCCGAAGGGCGAGCTGCGGGCGAGGGCGAAGCCCGAGCCACTACAGTAAGCGCCGCTTTTTTTTTTAATTTTTGCAAATCCAAGATCGCCGCCGAAAGTGAAATGCTTGCGATTTTGTTGAAAATCAATATCTATATGTATTTTGGGCCAAAAATCCAAATTTTACATTTTTTTTTGGAATCCAAGATGGCGTCTGGATTTTAGAAAATTAAATTTATTTCGTTAGTAACGTCTCACTGCGACTTCATAGGGTTCTGAAATTTTCTACACTGGGGTAAAGCACCCCGCGGAACTCGAAACTGCATTCAGATTTTGGATCCAAAATGGCCGCCCACACATTTTTTCATGTTTACTCTACTGACTGCAGTTTTTACCCACTTTTTGAACTGGAAACATTTCTTAGCCAACAACAGCCGCACGAAAAACCGCGTGCTGCTTGCAGCACGCGCAGCACCCGAAACACTAGTTATTATACTATAAACCTACATTACCACTCACTCACTGACTGACTGATTGACATAGTTGTTTGCCCTGTTGCGGGGTTGGTGGGGTTAAGGTTGATGTGTGGTCGTATAGAGGGTGCTCCAGTGAGTACCAGAAAAATCTGACATTTGAGGATCTGCAGAAACCTGATGTGGAAGGGGTACGGCCTGCAAAAACGGCTGGGGTTGGGGGCGTGATTTTTTTTCCAGAATGTGGGGGGTTGTAAGCAATTTGACAAGCGTCATTTGTTTTTTAATTTTTTTCAAAATCCAAGATGGCCGCCATACAAGGACAATTTTCCTCCATACAAAATTACCCATTTTCTGAATTGGAAACATATTATAGACTACCTCAACAGCCCCACGATAAACCGCGGGCTGCTTGCAGCCCGCGCAGCGCCCGAAAAGCTAGTTATAATATATAAACCTACAATACCACTGACTCACTCACTGATTGACATAGTTGTTTGCCCTGTTGCGGGGTTGGTGGGGTTTAGGTTGATGTGCGGTCGTATAGAGGGTGCTCCAGTGAGTACCAGAAAAATCTGACATTTGAGGATCTGCGGAAACCTGATGTGGAAGGGGTACGGCCTGCAAAGACGGTTGGGGTTGGGGGCGTGATTTTTTTTCCATAATGTAGAAGATTATAAGCAATTTGACGACCGTCATTTGTTTTTTTTTTTTTTTAGAAATTCAAGATGGCCGCCATACATGGACAATTTCCCTCCATACAAATTTCATACAAACATTCCAAGTAACTTGGCGCAGCCTGAGGCCGGAGGCCGAAGGCGAAGCCCCCCCGCGAGGCCGCAGGCCGAGCTGTGGAGCGAGGGCGAAGCCCGAGCTCCCCCCCCCCACCTTTGACCACCCCTCCCCCCCAAGTAATTTTTACGAGACCGCAGGCCGAGTAATGCGAGCCCGTAGGGCGAGCTTCGGGCGAGGGCGAAGCCCGAGCCACTATCACAAAGCGCAGCGTCTTTTTTTTTTTTGGAAATCCAAGATGGCCGCCGGAAGTCAACTGCTTGCGATTTGGCTGAAAATCGATATCTATATGTAATTTGACCCCAAAAATTTAAATTCATTATTTTTTTTGGAATCCAAGATGGCGTCTGGATTTTAGAAAATTAAACTTATTTCGTTTATATCGTCTCACTGGGACTTCGAAGGGGTCTGAAATTTTGCATGTGGGGGTAAAGCACCCCGCGGAACTCGGAACTGGAATCAGATTTTCGATCCAAGATGGCCGCCCCCACACATATTTTGATGTTTCCTTTACTGACTGCAGTTTTTACCCATTTTCTCAACTGGACATGTTATTTAGCCCACCTCAACAGCCGCACGAAAAACCGCGGGCTGCTTGCAGCCCGCGCAGCGCCCGAAAAGCTAGTTATAATATATAAACCTACATTACCACTCACTGACTCACTCACTGACAGAGTTGTTTGCCCTGTTGCGGGGTTGGTGGGGTTTAGGTTGATGTGCGGTCGTATAGAGGGTGCTCCAGTGAGTACCAGAAAAATCTGACATTTGAGGATCTGCGGAAATCTGATGTGGAAGGGGTACGGCCTGCGAAGACGGTTGGGGTTAGGGGTGTGATTTTTTTTCTAAAATGTAGGGGGTTGCAAGCAATTTGACGACCGTCACTTGTTTATTTATTTTTTTCAAAATTCAAGATGGCCGCCATACAAGGACAATTTTCCTCCATACAAATTTCATACAAACGGCCACCCCTAGTAACTAGGTGCAGCCAGAAGCCAAAATCCAAAAGCAAAGGCCACCTCCGCGAGGCCGCAGGCCGAGTTGCGGGCGAGGGCGAAGCCCGAGCCACTCCCACATCTCCCCCCCTTCCCCCTCCCCTCCCCGTAAGTAATTTTCACGAGGCCGGAGGCCGAGTGTCGCGAGCCCGCAGGGCGAGCTGCGGGCGAGGGCGAAGCCCGAGCCACTTCCCAAAGCGCAGTCCAATTTTTTTAATTTTTGAAAATCCAAGATGGCCGCCGAAAGTCAACTGCTTGCGATTTGGCTGAAAATCGATATCTATATGTAGTTTGAGCCCAAAAATCCAAATTTAATATTTTTTTTGGAATTCAAGATGGCGTCTGGATTTTAGAAAATTTCACTTTTTTCGTTCATAACGTCTCACTGGGACTTCGTAGGGGTCTGAAATTTTGCATGTGGGGGTAAAGCACCCCGCGGAACTCGAAACTGGATTCAGATTTTGGATCCAAGATGGCCGCCTCCACACATATTTTGATGTTTTCTTTACTGACTGCAGTTTTTACCCATTTTCTAAACTGGAAACATTTTTTAGCCTACCTCAACAGCCGCACGAAAAACCGCGGGCTGCTTGCAGCCCGCGCAGCGCCCGAAAAGCTAGTTATAATATATAAACCTACATTACCACTCACTGACTCACTGACATAGTTGTTTGCCCTGTTGCCGGGTTGGTGGGGTTTAGGTTGATGTGCGGTCGTATAGAGGGTGCTCCAGTGAGTACCAGAAAAATCTGACATTTGAGGATCTGCGAAAACCTGATGTGGAAGGGGTACGGCCTGCAAAGACGGTTGGGGTTGGGGGCGTGATTTTTTTTCCATAATGTAGAAGATTATAAGCAATTTGACGACCGTCATTTGTTTTTTGATTTTTTTCAAAATCCAAGATGGCCGCCATACATGGACAATTTCTCCCCATACAAATTTCATACAAACCGCACCCCCAAGTAACTAGGCGCAGCCTGAGGCCGAAGGCCGAAGGCGAAGCCCCCACGCGAGGCCGCAGGCCGAGTGATGCGAGCCCGAAGGGCGAGCTGCGGGCGAGGGCGAAGCCCGAGCCACTATCACAAAGCAAAGGGTCTTTTTTTTTTTTTTGGAAATCCAAGATGGCCGCCCTAAGTCAACTGCTTGCGATTTGGCTGAAAATCGATATCTATATGTAATTTGACCCCAAAAACCCAAATTCAATATTTTTTTTGGAATCCAAGATGGCGTCTGAATTTTAGAAAATTAAACTTATTTCGTTTATAACGTCTCACTGGGACTTCGTAGGGGTCTGAAATTTTGCATGTGGGGGTAAAGCACCCCGCGGAACTCGGAACTGAAAACAGACTTTCAATCCAAGATGGCCGCCCCCTCACATATTTTGATGTTTCCTTTACTGACTGCAGTTTTTACCCATTTTCTCAATTGAACATGTTCTTTAGCCCGCCTCAACAGCCGCACGAAAAACCGCGGGCTGCTTGCAGCCCGCGCAGCGCCCGGAAAGCTAGTTATAATATATAAACCTACAATACCACTCACTCACTGACTGATTGACATAGTTGTTTGCCCTGTTGCGGGGTTGGTGGGGTTTAGGTTGATGTGCGGTCGTATAGAGGGTGCTCCAGTGAGTACCAGAAAAATCTGACATTTGAGGATCTGTGGAAACCTGATGTGGAAGGGGTATAGCCTGCAAAAACTGTTGGGGTTGGGGGCGTGATTTTTTTTCCATGATGTAGAAGATTATAAGCAATTTGACGACCGTCATTTGTTTTTTGTTTTTTTTCTAAATTCAAGATGGCCGCCATACATGGACAATTTCCCTCCATACAAATTTCATACAAATATTCCAAGTAACTTGGCGCAGCCTGAGGCCGGAGGCCGAAGGCGAAGCCCTACCGCGAGGCCGTAGGCCGAGCTGCCGAGCGAGGCCGAAGGCCGAGCTAGCTCCCCCCCTTTCCCCCCCCCAAGTAATTTTCACGAGGCCGTAGGCCGAGTGATGCGAGCCCGAAGGGCGAGCTGCGGGCGAGGGCGAAGCCCGAGCCACCATCACCAAGCGTTACGTCGGAACTTTTTTTTTTTTAAATTCCAAGATGGCCGCCAAATGTCAACTGCCTCTGATTTGGCTGAAAATCGATATTTATATGTGTTTTGGCCCCAAAAATCCAAATTCGATTTTTTTTTTGGAATCCAAGATGGCGTCTGGGTTTTAGAAAATTAAACTTATTTCGTTTATAACGTCTCACTGGGACTTCGTCGGGGTCTGAAATTTTGTACATAGGGGTAAAGCACCCCGCGGAACCCAAAACTGCAATCAGTTTTTGGATCCAAGATGGCCGCCCCCATACATATTTTGATGTTTCTTTTACTGACTGCAGTTTTTACCCATTTTCTGAACTGGAAACATGTTTTACCCTACCTCAACAGCCGCACGAAAGACCGCGGGCTGCTTGCAGCCCGCGCAGCGCCCGAAAAGCTAGTTTATATTTATAATATATAAACCTACATTACCACTGACTGACTGACTGATTGACATAGTTGTTTGCCCTGTTGCGGGGTTGGTGGGGTTAAGGTTGATGTGTGGTCGTATAGAGGGTGCTCCAGTGAGTACCAGAAAAATCTGACATTTGAGGATCTGTGGAATCCTGATGTGGAAGGGGTACGGCCTGCAAAGACGGTTGGGGTTGGGGGCGTGATTTTTTTTCCAAAATGTAGAGGTTTGCAAGCAATTTGACGAGCATCATTTGTTTTTTTATTTCTTTCAAAATTCAAGATGGCCGCCATACATGGACAATTCCTCTCCATACAAATTTTATACAAACGGCCCCCCAAGTAACTTGGCGCAGCCTGAGGCCGAAGGCCGAAGGCGAAGCGCCCCCGCGAGGCCGCAGGCCGAGCTGTGGAGCGAGGGCGAAGCCCGAGCTCCCCCCCCCTTTACCCCCCCCCCCCTTTACCCCCCCCCCCCCTTTACCCCCCCCCCCCCTACAAGTAATTTTCACGAGGCCGCAGGCCGAGTGATGCGAGCCCGAAGGGCGAGCTGCGGGCGAGGGCGAAGCCCGAGCCACTATCACAAAGCGCAGCGTCTTTTTTTTTTTTTTGGAAATCCAAGATGGCCGCCTTAAGTCAACTGCTTGCGATTTGGCTGAAAATCGATATCTATATGTAATTTGACCCCAAAAACCTAAATTCAATATTTTTTTTGGAATCCAAGATGGCGTCTGGATTTTAGAAAATTAAACTTATTTCTTTTATATTGTCTCACTAGGACTTCGTAGGGGTCTGAAATTTTGCATGTGGGGGTAAAGCACCCCGCGAAACTCGAAACTGCATTCCGATTTTGGATCCAAGATGGCCGCCCCCACACATATTATGATGTTTCCTTTACTGACTGCAATTTTTACCCATTTTCTGAACTGGAAACATGTCTTACCCTACCTCAACAGCCGCACGAAAGACCGCGGGCTGCTTGCAGCCCGCGCAGCTCCCGAAAAGCTAGTTATAATTATAATATATAAACCTACATTACCACTGACTGACTGACTGACTCATTGACATAGTTGTTTGCCCTGTTGCGGGGTTGGTGGGGTTTAGGTTGATGTGCGGTTGTATAGAGGTTGCTCCAGTGAGTACCAGAAAAATCTGACATTTGAAGATTTGCAGAAACCTGATGTGGAAGGGGTACGGCCTGCGAAGACGGTTAGGGTTGGGGGCGTGATTTTTTTTCCAAAATGTAGGGGATTGTGAGCAATTTGACGAACGTCATTTGTTTTTTTATTCTTTTTTAAATCCAAGATGGCCGCCATACATGGACAATTTTCGTCCATACAAACTTACCCATTTTCTGAACTGGAAACATATTTTAGCCTGTCTCAACAGCCGCACGAAAGACCGCGGGCTGCTTGCAGCCCGCGCAGCGCCCGAAAAGCTAGTTAATTTCTATAAAACTCTTTGAGATGCGCCAATACCAGACACAATAGTTAAACAATGGAAGTCGGGAGGAATTCCTTACTTCCATATAGGCTATGGTGGGCCATTTTTTAGTTTGTGTTATTTACAAACTTAGATACTTAAATAATTTGTAAGTATTTATTTTTAGACTATCATTACGACGCATTGCCACAATTTTTTTGCAAACAGGCATTCACGAATATATTTTAGATCACTCTGAGATTTTGAATATTCGGCCGGTCAACCCGTAAATAAAATTATGTATTTATCGATATCGATATTCTTGCCCTCACGTCCCTCAGTAGTTATGCAAAACAGGCACACTATCTGATTGGGGACCTTAAGCTTGGTCACACTTATTTGGGACAAAATAAATAGCTTACCATTATATAAAGTTTCACCGTTAAAATTTTTACGTTACTGAAATATTGCAGTGTGGGAGATAAAGGTTGCGTGCCTGGTTAATGAAGAAGAAATATTGATGGTGACGTTTAGCGGAGAAAGGGGCAAAGTATGCCGTCTCGAAAAAAGCTGAATCACTATATTTTACTACATATATTATCACATTTATCGAAGTATATCGTGATTGAGATATAAAAAAATATCAATTTCGTACATGTAAAATTAATGATTTCTTAATCAGATCATTCAAGATTTTCTGTTATATTTCTTTCCGTATTTTGTTTTTCAACTGCTTATTTACTTTGACGTATTTTCAACCTACTCTTCTTCTCTAAAAATCACAAGGGGAATTTTTGACTTTATTTAATTTTTAACAAAATCAATAAAATACATCTAATTCAGATTTTTTTGTTTTAAAAAGTAGGTGATATCTAGACGTCGGTACGTACATAGTATTTAGTACTCTCAGTACTTTATCTTTTACATATGTATAGGTTACCTACAACAACGTTGATTAAAAAAAAAAAAGAATTTCATAAAATAAAAAATAAATTAATTAGTACTCTCAGTATGTATGTACTTCATGTGCTTCATGTACTTCACACCTAAAAATATCATTGATACTTTTAAAAGCTTGAATAATAAAAAAACTGGTGATTTGTGGGACATTTCTGTATCCGTTATAAGTAATATTATAGATGTAATTGCGCCTTATTTAGCTTCCATATTTAATAAATGTGTAGACGCGGGATCTTTCCCTGACATGATGAAGTTAAGTAAAGTTATCCCTCTATTTAAGACTGGTGACAGAAATGATCCAACAAATTACCGTCCCATTTCTATTTTGCCAGCACTGAGCAAAATATTCGAAAAGATAATTTTTAACCAATTATTAGATTTTTTCAACAAAAACAGTCTGTTCCATGGTGATCAGTATGGATTTACTAAGGGTCGATCAACAACGGATGCAGGTGTTGCACTTTTACAAAACATCTATGATGCTTGGGAGTGTTGTCAGAATGCAATTGGTGTCTTTTGTGACCTCTCCAAAGCCTTTGATTGTGTAGACCACAAAACCCTTCTATCCAAACTTGAGCACTACGGAATAAAAGGGAAGGCTCTTAAATTGATTAAATCTTATTTGAGTAGCCGAATTCAAAAAGTTAGTGTAAATCAAGTAAAATCTGAAGGATCAACCGTAGTGATGGGTGTGCCCCAGGGTTCTATCTTGGGTCCTTTGTTGTTCCTGATCTATATTAATGATTTACCATATTATGTAAAAGATTGTAAGGCTGTACTTTTTGCTGATGACACTTCCCTTGTTTTCAGCGTAGATAGGAAAACTGACACCTCTGATGAGATGAATAATATATTGTCGCAAGTGTTGGATTGGTTTACAGCAAATAATTTAGTATTAAATGCAAAAAAAACGAAATGTGTAAAGTTCTGCTTACCGAATGTTACAAAAGTTCCAACACGATTATTTATTGATAAGGAAGCAGTAGATATGGTTGATAACACAACATTTTTGGGAATAACGCTTGATTCAGGGTTGCAATGGGGTGCCCATATTAAAAAATTAGCTGGAAAACTTAGCTCTGCGGCCTATGCGGTTAGAAGAATTAGGCAAATGACTGACGTTGATACAGCGCGTTTGGTATATTTTGGGTACTTCCACAGTGTTATGTCCTATGGAATATTGCTATGGGGTAACGCTGCAGATATAAATACCATATTTGTTTTACAAAAACGCGCTATCAGATTTATATATAAATTAGGTGCTAGAGAGTCTTTGAGGGAACTATTTAAAGACATAAATATTTTGACCCTCCCTTCGCAATTCATCTATGCGAACATTATGTACGTGCGTCAGAATATACACTCATTTAAGAGAAATTGTGACATTCATAGTATTAACACGAGAAATAAAAATAAATTAGCCATCACAGCTTTGCGGTTAGAGAAAACAAAAAAATCTTTTGTGGGTCTCGGCTTGCGCCTCTATAATAAAATTCCAGATGATATAGTAGCATTACCATTAACTAAGTTTAAGACAGCCGTTAAAAATCATTTATTACAAAATGCGTATTATCATGTAAATGACTACTTATCATCATCTGAGAAAAATTCTTGGAAATAGTTGTCTGCAAATGGTAATTGTATAATTTAAATGTATAGCTTAAGTGTAAATCTGTATTGTAATTGTAACATAGCCCATCAGGCTGGGTAGGGACCAATACTGAACTGGGTTTCTTTCGGCGTAATCTTCCCAGCAGTGGTCGTTCCGAAACGCTAGTAGTTTTTAGCTTATGCACTAAAATAATATTTAAAAAAAATGACCTTCAATAAGAGATAAATTTATCCTACATTGAATAAAAATTTTTGACTTTGACTTTGACTTTGACTTCATCTTTTTACATATAGGTTACCTACATCAACGTTGATTGAAAAAAGTAAGAATTTCATAAAATAAAAAATCAATTTATCTTTCCGTAGTGTTGTATGACAATGGAGTGCCAACCTAACAGCAAGACGCCACGCATTTTAAACTGATATTTGCGTGTAAGCATTACTTTTTTATTCATATTTTTTGGATTTTCACGGTGATCGTAGCGGTGATACCATCGATTTTCGCCGGGGCACGCACCGGCTCACTTAATTCCTGATTTGTGACCGCATCACACTTTGATAAGTATTTTTAATTTGAATAAATTATTATTTAAGCGTGTTATCGTCGTAATGGGTGGCTGTAACCATAATCGTGGTTTTCATGCCACAATGTCACAGTGGGACTGTGGCATTGTACACGGAGGGCCGTGGCGGGAAAAGTAGCCGATATAGATGTCACGTCATAATAATTTTGGTTGGCAGCGCTGATGGCTGTTGAGATTTGATTATTTATTTGTTAGACGGCAAATGAAAGTTTGTGAGTTTATTGTGTTCTTTAAATATAGTAGGTACGAATTAATTTCTGAATAAATCATGTAGTTTATAAGAGTAAAAATTGTTACCTGACGAACTTGCAGCCGTAGGTCACAAAATAGGTGATTTGTTGTAAATAAGATTACATTTGTTTAGTTAATTAACACTAACAAACGAATTGTACTAATCTCTAAAGTACATAATAGCCGCGGTTTCTTTTTGGACAACAAGTAAAGCCTATTATAAAGCATAATTAATTTAAGTTTTTCTCATTTTCAGATTTGGGACCAGAGCAAAATGCCGCATACAGGTAATATACTCTTCTATTTTAAAAATATACAGTTTTTTGGTTCGGGGTAAAGTTTATTTTATAAACTTTTGGCTTTTTTAATTCATTATACAATAGTGAAGATAGAAGTAATTGGAAACAAAAAGGGGAGGCATTTGCCCAACTACATGAATTAAATGAGAAAAAATAATTATTAAACATTTTAAAAGTTTTAAATAAATAGGTACCTATATTTTAAGTATGTAGTTGTTTCGGTATACTACAACAGTATCGAGCTATAAAAATTTAACGAAAATGGGAGAGAAGATATCGCCATATCAAATCTCAAGCCATCCAAAGGTGAAAACAGACATACCTCCATATTTCTCTGAATCGCCACCGAACGATAACTGCTATCTCATATCTTCGGGAACCCGAGGAGCTACCTTACGCGACCAAATCTTAATTAACTTAAACGGTTCGTATGCGATGCCTTATCGAGGGCCGGTCACCTCACGCATCGAAATCATAAGCGTTTCAAAGAATGTCCCACTGTCATAGAGTAATAGAGGAGGACTAGGATAAGGAAGAGGTAAGAATGTTTAAGAGAATCATTCTTCGTGGGTCTATGAATTGTAACTTTTACAAAAATAGTAGCACAGAGAAGGTCGTGCGTGCTCCTGCAGTGGAGACTAACAAGACCTGTAGATGATGATGGTGATGATGATGATGATGATGATAAATACTGGTACCTTCTAAGTTACTAAAATTGGTACGAAAATTGATGAGGATTCGCTCATTAAATCTCTTAAAATGCCAGCAATATAAAAATTATATCCCTCTAAATTACATAAAAAATTGTAAAATAAGTAACAAAAGCTAAAATTATATATTCCAAATAATGTACATAACGAAATGAAATTTCATTATGTACATTATACTTTCCAAGCAAGTAGTATACTGATGTCCAGCAATGTGATGGGTTGACGACATAGTGAAAGTCGCGGGTCGCACCTGGTTTAGAGCAGCACAGGACCGAGATGGGTGGCGTGGTGTTGACGAAGAGAGGCCTATGCTCAGCAGCGGGCGGAAGAAGGTCAGTGGGTGGGCTGGAATGATGATGAAGTATACTAATCTACTTTATTTAGTAACGCTAACGCCATTTAATAATTTGCGTGTAGGCATAAAAATACCCCAGCTTATAACTACCCAGAGTCCATCTAAAGTAACGCTGTATTTCAGGCACATATACAATATAAAGTTCTACCTAGTATCACAATTGAGCACAGTAGCACTCCACCATCTATTCAGACCCACGGACCCACCCACTTCTAAGATATTCTAAAATGGTCTCACTGCATATCATTAGTCTTTGCCGCGTCCGAGACATTAACAGTAATTAAGAAAATCGAGAGACGAATCTCGTCGAGATAGTATCGGATCCGTATCGAAATGCCGGCCCACCCGCGTCAAAAGCACTCATTATCTAATACATTATACATGCTTAACTACATTACTTACTTATTAACATCTCCTGACATCGAATCACCTTATTAAAAACTCGCTCTTGTTTTTCTACACCTCTATTTTATTTTAAACTCTATGCAACGGCGCCATAGGGTTGGCCAACGCGAAAAAAATATTGTTATCGACAATAAAATTTCATTTTCATAATAATATCTGGTGATTTTGTAAACGTGATGATATCAGAGCATAGAAGACATATTTGATGGTTTTGATATGATTTTGGACGCACACGATGTTTCCGTGTTTGGTTCCAAGTTCGGAGATTCGATAAACATCTGTTTATGACGGCGAGCTGACAATTTCTGGTTTCATGGTACTTTGTTATTTCGTGATGAGTTACGATAATTTTGTGATAAAATAAAATGGCGCTATAAAGTGGAATTTGTTATCGTTTATAGAAATGGCTACCGATAGTTATAATCATGTTGACAGTTTTTTGTAATTTTCCTTATTTTAGGTTGATTAATTTGACTAGAAAATGAGTTCTGTACTCCCACAACTTTGTATTCTAAATAACCGTTTCTGCTATTTTGAAAGCCCGGGGAGCGGCGGCGGCGGCAGCTGGTTAGGTGGTAGTTTGCATTTATTTATCATTTACAAAAAGATTTTACATAAAAAATAACATACATAATAAAACACAACAATACACGTTTTAGACGAGTTTCTATTGTAGAAAATTTGCGTTTACGACTTTACGATACTTACTCGTCCACACAAGGTTTGGTGGTCAAAAGTGGCATAAAATATTGCAAGCATCTCTATGCTTCAGAACAGATAAGTTAAACTATTAATTAATCCAGACTGTCATGTATTCAATCGTTAAGTTAGGTATGTCAGTTTTTAGGCATCACAAAAATTGGACACTAACATTAAAAAAAACAGGTCTAAGAACATTACACATACACACACACAATCACAAACAAAAAATTGTACTGAGTGGAGAGTGTGACGAAATATATTTTTGAAGAATCACACTTTCATTTGTAAAACAAACAAGTGGGAACTAAAACAAAACGATCGTTATCACGAAATACTTTCTCTAATTTCACCTCTTTTACGATTCAGCGAAACATAAGTTATATATCAACTCAATTTTGTTTTTCTCTTTCATTATAAAGGCCATCACTCATCATTCCAAACTCATAGTAGTCAAATCAATTTCTAATTTTCAATAATCAAGCCTGAATTGTCAATTTTATACGTATTTATGTTGGACGGACACCTACGCTATCATCAGATCTGGACCGAGGCCCAGCGGACGGCAAGCGTTTGTAAACCATTTTTTTTAATAATCGGTGACATGACAAGGCGCAGCGAGGTGGGCTTTTGACGCCAAATTAACTTATCGACTCGGCGGCCGCAGGATGGATTAGTGTGGACATGACTATTATTAAATTATATAATGTAGATTAAAAAACTGTTAAAATAAAACATAACGAAGTAATATTCAAAAATACAAAAAATACTTTTTTTTCGATAAACAAAAAGTTGGAGAAATAATACAAACATCGAAAAAAAGGTAACCGGTAAGGAAAGTGTTTCGCAGACACGTAGGGAACCCCTTTCTCTGCATCAAATCTACGAAATACTTTTTACATATATCAGACTTTCTTTGATTTCTAATTAAACCAAACGTTAAACTCAACAAGACAGTTTTAAAACTAAAACCGGACTACGAAAATATTTTTACTGAAAAGTTAATTTATACAGAAATGCAACCCATTGATGGGTCCCTGCTGTGCTTGCATTATCCAAATAAATTTACTTTGCAGAGAAAGGGCAGGTCTAAATAGGCAGACTTATCCACATCGTTATCAACAGTGGTCGGTCTATGGCGGGGACTCTATCAAACGAATCATAAACATCACATTCGATTTTCTAGTCCGGTGTTTACAACTGTGTTACCATTCATATCGTCAACTTTTGTTTTATTTATTAATGTAAGTATGTATGGAGAACTCGTTGCTGTGCTAAGTAGACCGATTACATATCAGAATATTTCATATAAATTGTATCTTTATTTACGGTGAAAAAAGTAAAATGCGCATAATTTGTCCGAATTCATCTAATTGTAATTTGGCACTTAGCCAAATTGAAGGATCCTGTTGCCATGGTGCAACAGGATCAGTACAGTATAAAAAAAATCTCTTTTGGTGTTCGTAAAGAATAATCTAATTCGATAAAATAAGTCATACACAATATTGATATTATTATTTGCTATTAATGTAAATTTCGTAAATATAATTATGAAATTGTCCTACCTTTTTAGAGAATCAAAGAACCTATATTTACAAAAGTCTAAACTGATGCGCATTGTAATTTAATGTCATAGAGAACCCTCTAACCAGAGTCTTCCAAAAATTCTGTGTGATGCAATATGTTAATGGTTCCTAATGTTTTAGACCATTTGATAAGGGCTCATGTAGGGGCACCACATCTGCTCGACCTTGCGAACCTCCTTGGACATTTGGTTCTCGGGCAAGTCCTTGGGGTCATAGATCTTCAAAGCGTAAGGCTTGCTGAATTTAAGGTCACTGTGGTCAACTCCGTGCTTCTTCCAGACCGCCTTGTAACCAGTTCCTGGGGGAATTGAGGAAGAAAGTATAAACTTTAATGCTAGGCATAAATTACTAACTTTTAAATTTAATTAAATTAATGTGAAACTGTTTATAAAGAATGGATTACGAACTGGGAACATTTTTGACGATGCGTGTTGCGGGTAATTCAATGCTTTTTAAAATGTTTTGTAGTACATAAACAAAAAAATTCTTGTTTGGTACCAAACAAACAATGCTTTTATTTTAGGCAACGTATAGGTACAATATCAAAGGCCCATAGAACCGCATATTATATATTCGCAAACCATAGTATGTCTAGAAATCCCATTATGGCGTGAAAACCTGGAAACTTTTCGCCCAGATCAAGGGGACTTGAGCTCAGGTCACACAATCATAGCCAAATTCAGTCCGACTTTGGCTTCGGCTCTTGGATGTTAGATCCTCGATTTTGAAGCATACTCCGATTACAACTAAGGACGATGACCGTCGGCGACGGTAACGTACCTACTAACAAACGCTCGTTTGTAACCCTTAGGTTACAAATCACAACGAGCTGACAAGATTAAATACATGGACTTGCCGCGATGATATTGTACTTAGCAAATACTTAGATCAGGGTGGAGTAGAGGACTTGCCCTACACTTTGTTGTTCATAAGCTTTGTTTAGCTTGCAATTCCTAAGCCGCCTTCTACGACATCCACGGAAGGACTTGGAGTGGCCCTCTTCTACTCTGTCGGAACCATACGTAAACATCACATTGGAGCAATAGAAACCAAGGTCATCGCCAAATCCGACTAAAGTGACCTTTGACCTGCAATAACTTACGACGCAGACATTTTTAAAGATTTTGACACCACTTTTAGAACGCCAAAAGGAAGGTGTGTACTAGTTTCCAGCTTAGATATTATCTCTCATTTCGAGGTTGATCTATGTATTTTCCAAAAGTGACTGAGCTAGCAGCTGTGGAGAGTGACTTTATATTTCCACTTACTATCATAGTTGTCGATGATGTCAGGTCTCAGTGTACCCACGGTGTAGAACCGCAGCTTCTTCACTGCTGCTGCGTATTCTTCACATCGACATCTGTCCATGTTATAAAATAAAGCTTAAAAATGGTTTAACGTTATGAATGTTTGTAAAGGAGTTATAAAAGTGTCATGTTGACAGTTTTTTTCTATGTCATTTTTGTCTTTATAAAAATTATGGCGTTCAAACTTTTTTTTAAATTAATTTATGGCTCTGGATATTAGTCTTTTCAACCGACTTCAAAAAAAGGAGGAGGTTATTAATTCGACGTGTATATCCCTTCAAATGTCGGCATAGCAGACACAATAGTAAAACAATACATCAGACGCCCGCTCCGGGCGTCCGACAGTTAAAGGGCTAAATGTTTTGTGTCTTCAAAAAAAGGAGGAGGTTATCAATTCGACGTGTATATATGTTTTGTGTATGTTACCTCATAACTCCGTCAAATATGAACCGATTTAAAAAATATATGTTTCGTTTTAAAGAATGCATTGCAAGGTTGGTCCCATGTAATTTTTTTTAAGATCGGAGAAAAGGTCTTGGAGCTGGAGACCGAAATGCCTCAAAAAAGACAACTGCTGCTCAAATATTTGTGTATGTAACCTCATAACTTCGTCAAATACGAACAGATTTAAAAAATATATATGTCCTTTTAAAGAATGCTTTGCAAGGTTGGTCCCATGTAATTTTTTTTAAGATCGGAGAAAAGGTCTTGGACCTGGAGACCGAAATTCCTTATTAACAGTCAACTGCTGCTCAAATATTTGTGTATGTTACCTCATAACTCCGTCAAATATGAACAGATTAAAAAAATATATGTGTCTTTTTAAAGAATGCATTAGAAGGTTGGTCCCATGTAATTTTTTTTAAGATCGGAGAAAAGATCTTTGAGCTGGAGACCGAAGTTCCTCAACAGACAACTGCAGCTCAAATATTAATAATACCTTCATTTGTATGCTCATATCACTTTCCGTCTAATGATTTCATGTTTGTTTGGAAGAATCGCTTATAAAATAAGTTTCTTATAATTTGAATGAAGATCTGATGAAGGGTTTTGGATCTGGAGAATAAAACTCCGGAAAGAAAATTGGTATATGGGGGTTTTCGGGGGTAAACAATCGATCTAGATTAATCTTATGTTTGGGAAAACGCGTGTTTTGGTCGCTAATTTCGGCCGCTATCCGTTTGGCTCAGCGGTTAAGGTTGCAGACCGCTAAAAAGAGTGTTACGGGTTCGAATCCCACTCGGTGACTTACTTTTATTTTTTCAACCGACTTCAAAAAAAGGAGGAGGTTATCAATTCGACGTGTATATATTTTTTTTGTGTATGTTACCTCATAACTCCGTCAAATATGAACCGATTTAAAAATATATGCTTCGTTTTAAAGAATGCATTGCAAGGTTGGTCCCATGTAATTTTTTTAAGATCGGAGAAAAGATCTTGGAGCTGGAGACCGAAATTCTTTATTAACAGACAACTGCTGCTCAAATATTAATACATTTGCATACCAACTCATAACACTTTCTAATACTAGTATTTCGCCGCGAACTTAGACCTCGCGATTATTATTCTATAATTATAACATAAATTCATTCCCTAAGTAACACCTAGATGGCGCTATCCAAAGTTAGAAAACGTTATGGTTTCGTTTGCTACATAATCGCGGTCATTTTTATTAATATTTCAAAACTACCGAACCGATTTTGATGCCCAACGAACTTGAAAATTCTATTGATATTTCCTACATGTCTACCAAATTTCATCAAAATCAGACATCGGTTCGGCAGTTATCGCGGTACAAATATACATACATACAATGTGTTTTCGCCCCCAACTCGATTTAGAGACCTTGCTCGCTTCGCTCGCTCGGTCAATAAACCGATTCTAATGATTCGATGTTTGTTTGGAAGAATCGCTTATAAGATTAGTTTTTCATAATTTGAATGAAGACCTGATGAAGGGTTTCGGATGTGTCTTTTATTATTGATATTAATACTTAATAAGCACTAAGGCCTCACATTAAAAGCTTGTATGAAAAAAATATTTTTATAATAATTACTTATACTACTTTAATTGACAATTTTATGATAACTATTTTTTTATTATTTCCAGAAAACAACATTCAGTATACAATAAAAAATGCAATGAGCTTAGTTCTCTTCCTGCTAAACGCTGTGAAATAAAAACTTTTTGAAAAAAATAATAACCGACTGCAAATCGAAATGCACAAAAAAGCAAAAAATAATTATTTTTTATATCAGATGTCCCTGAAGTTCTGGGTAAAAAATCTCTATAATACTCATTATTTATTTGGAGTCGGTGCCAATCTAAGTACCTATTTTACATTGCAAATATTTATTAAGTACTTAAGTACGCCACGGGAATCGAAATAATGTAATAAAAACACATTTTATCTGCAAATAATATTACATAAGTATCTAATTATTAACAACTCGAAAAAGAGCTGTAACTCGGTTGAACAGATCATAGCAAAGAACACTCTCGATTGAATTACTTTTGTAACAAGAAAAAATCAAAATCGGTTCATTGATTTGGGAGCTGCGACGTGGTAGGTATCCGTATTTTGGGCGCTACGACGACGTACTCGTACATGTTAAACTTCTTTGCAACTGGACTCGGAGGCAGGAAGATTGGCACCGACTCCAAATAAATAATGAGTATTATAGAGATTTTTTACCCAGAACTTCAGGGACATCTGATATAAAAAATAATTATTTTTTGCTTTTTTGTGCATATCGATTTGAAGTCGGTTATTATTTTTTTTTAAAAGTTTTTTAGAGCCCATCTGTCGAAACTTATTTTGCCAATGACTAGTAAGTAAGTTCATAGAGCACACAACAAAACCCAACTCATGGTTCCAACCTCTAACTTCAAGGTTCCAACGAATTCATGCCAATAGTTTCATTCATGAACCTAAAACTTATGGTTTCATTTATGTTTATTTTTTTAAAATTCAGATTTTGTTATATGGAGTATTTTGAAGTTTATTGCTAAATATATTAAACAAACCCATTAGCTTCATTTTAGGCACATAAATAATACAACTAGGTGCTAACCATGAAGCTAAAGCCTATAGTTATATGGTGCTAGCATAGTGTAGGTATAGTGTAGGTATCTACCAGTATCTACATAGAGACCTAGAATTTTTCACATGTCATCTACCTATTTTTTTATTATCCTTCATCACTTCAGAGGCGCTCATTTTAAAAGCATCGATACCAAAATTATTCTTAATCGAATCACATATTTTCAATTTAGAAATTGTAATCCCATAACAATTAATAACAATCAATACACTTTTACACGTCGCGGAACTAAAGTTCGTTCAGAAACGCTATAAAAAGAGAATACCTAAGAACAGGAGCGCTAAACGCTGCACCCGGGCGTGTTCGCGGCGTTGTAAAATCCGTCACAAGCTGTAAAAGGCGCAATAACTTCCACGATATACGGGCGATATTCGCCAACAACAAAAAAATTACATTTACGGCCCTCGGATTGTAAAACTGGGAGCGTATTAGTGATATGGCTATCCGAGGCGAGCAATCCGCGTTTTTAAGACCGTTCCACAATGGTTATAACAAAAATACGGTGGGAGATAGGGACGACAACAAAGTTAAATTTTCTTGGAAAGTCGCTTAAAATTATGACGTTTTCGATATTGGTTATAAGTATTAAATTAACTCGGTGAGTTGGTGTATTAGTAATTGCGAAAAATATGTGTTGAAGGATAGGGACGAGAGAAAAAACAAAGTTTCATGTTGCAAGAAAGTCGGTTTAAAGCGATGACGTCTTCAATGTCTTCAATATTGTTATTGAGTATGAAAGTTAAGTGTGTATAGTAAACGCATAACTTATTGAACTGTCTGAAGTAAGGTCTTGAAGTCAATGTTTGAAGTAAATAAGTCAGTGTAATGTATATTAAAACCTAAAGTAGAAACTATATTTAAAGCACTTATGTAGATTTTTTTCATTACTTTTTATCATCAATACTCTTTCGTATCAAGCAGCTTTGTAGCTGAATTTAGAACATTATTATCAGATTTTCTCATGGTGATAACTAAAATACCAGGGTTTAAATTATTTTTAAAAACAATAAAATATGCAAAGCAGTTTGCTTTCATAAAAAATTAAAAACACTGGCCACAAAGAAAGATATACATAAAGAGAAAATTAGATTAGGCTGTGTTACGTTTCAATAATTTTTCTCTGATATTTATTGACTTTCGCGTCTTGCAAATTGTTTAAATTGAGTTTTGTAAAATACAATTTTAGGATATGTTGACACTACTATTTTATTTTAAAAGTATCATCTACCAGTGAAGTAGACAGGATAGATAGTCTTCTTGTTCTTAAACATATTAATATGTGTTAGCAATTACTTCGGATATAAAAGTCGAACAAGAGGCGAACGTAAATCGGCTATTATAATTTAGCAAACCTAATCATAATCTGACTTTAGTTTTCCACTAATATATAGGCCATTATTTAGCTAAGCATCGTTTATTCTATAACTATATCTAAGTCATCGTCAACACCTGGCTCTGAAGCATCTAATATGTGAAATATCACGCAGGGTCGGCCCTGAGGAGCATTTAATTAAACATGACGGATACTCGTAAAATGATTGCTACCTTACTTGTATTTCATCATTACATTTAATGTCTTTGTAATCTTCTGATGCTCGTATTTTTAGTACCCAACTTTTATTTTTTAACATAAAAAGATTTTTTCTGTAGGTTTTTTTTCAGTACCTTTAACCAATTCAACGCAATGGAATATCCATAGACATAGTTTTTTTAGATCTATGGGAATATTAGTATCATGGATAAGCTATATAAACTTTTTTCTAAAAAGCGGCTAAGCAAACAAGTTTGAATAAATGACAATACAAGCCTAATAATATCTTAGTTAAGCAAAGGTTTAGGTTTTTTTTTTATAAATACCAGGAATTTCATGTTCTCCATCGTAGGTCTCTGCTAACCACTTTACCGGGGATGTATTCGATCAGTCTATGATTGACACTTAACTGATTCCCCGAACTAAGACCGAAGCTCATACCAGCAACGTCCTGATAGTGCGATGCAATGCTTAATGACATTCCGCCACCTGCAAACTATAATGACTCTTCAATCACACGTTTTATAGTTCATATCCAGTTAGCAAGCCACTGGGCATTACGACAGCGGTCTGAAAGAGCAATCGTAAAGCAAGGAAAGTAATTTGCATCGACGGAATCGCCGGCGGTTCTTCCACAATAGCCGTGAAATCGCACGCAGTGTGAGCGGCGCATCTCCCTAAAGAAACGTCATAAACACGAATTGCTACGAACAAATTAGAACGCTAATTTTATGGCATTAAGGTAATAAATCGGACGCCGTTTGACGATTGTTTTATTGCTTTATAATTGACAACGGTAACGGTAGCAGTTAAGACAGTCCGAAGTTCAATAAGGATTTTATGGTGCGCGCGATTGGATGCAATGCGATAGGTTTGATTGACTGTCGTGTTTACTGTTAATTAGAATACGCAGAAACTATCAAACTCTGTAGGACATTCCTGCTGCTATATTTCGGTCGCACATTAATTACATCTAGCAATGGACACTCGTTTCCGAATTATATCCAGGCGAGTGGTAACGAAAAAATCTGTGATGTGGAATTCGGTGTTTGACAACATTCAAAATACTCTACGAAATCTGGACATTCTACGAGATAATAGTCTAAAGAAAACCATTTTCACTTTATTTTAACAAAATAATGTATATTTTTTGCATATTTCGCAAAATAAAAATGATGTTTTTTAAATTTTTTCACGTGAATCGAAACGCCCTGTGATTGGTGGTAACGCTCGTGACGTCACACGCTAGGATACATTTATTTGCACTATTGATTGTCATTCGGGTTTAATGTGTTTGAGTTGTTATTTTCATTTGTGAGCTATTTTTGAAGAACTGCTGGAAATTTTTTATAACTAGTGTCATTAATACTGGTTTACAATAGCAAAATGGAAGCAAATTTTGTGCAAGCCGATAGCAGCAACTTACTCAGGATAGACGCTTTTATGGTTGCACTTTTCTTTAAGAATAACGTTGATTATTATTAAGCTGAACTTAAAAATATGAAAACAGCAGTGTAAGTACCATAGTCCATCGTGTTGGGATTGGGAGCTCCACCCTCATCCTCACCCTCACCCAGTTGTAGAACAGTAGGTATATATACCTGGGTCATTTGATCCAGACAGGAAGTTCTAGCTTTGAGGAAGAGGTCGTTCGATGAATCCGACTCTGCTGGGCAGCGTTCGGAAAGCTACGCAATGTCTTCTCGTCCAAAATACCTCTGTGCCTCAAGAATAAAGTCTACAACCAATGTGTGTTACCAGTGATGATGATGACTTATGGCTCTGAAACGTGGTCCCTTACTATGGGTCTCATAAGAAGGCTCAAGGTAGCTCAACGCGCTATGGAGAGGGCTATGCTCAGTGTTTCCCTACGTAATCTAATCAGAAATAAAGAAATTCGTAAGAGAACAAAAGTCACTGATATAGCCCAGCGGATTAGCTCGTTGAAGTGGCAGTGGGCGGGACACATAGCGCGACAAACCGATGGCCGATGGGGCAAAAAGGTTCATGAATGGCGACCGCGTACTCGCAAGCGAAGCGTAGGGCACCCACCTACAAGGTGGTCAGATGACCTGACCAGGGTCACTGGAAAGCGCTGGATGCAGGCCGCTCTTGATCGGTCATTTTGGAAATCCTTGGAAGAGGCCGTTGTCCAGCAGTGGACGTTATACGGCTGAAATGATGAAGTACCGTAGTTCTTTCTCTTCTTATCGTGTGTGTTAGTGACTAACACTAGTGTCAGAGTTTTTTAAAACGCCTTAAAGGCCTCTGACATGGTTTATAGGTAACGACCAATGTCAAAGACAGTGACCGGGACCGACGGCTTAACGTGCCCTCTGAAGCACGGATCATCTTAATTATTAGATAATTAGGTGATCAGCCTGCAATGTCCTAACCAAACTAGGACAACAACACAAAGTCGTTGCCCCCGCCGGGAATCGAACCCGCGACCTCCCGGGTATGAGCCGAACGCTCTAACCATTACACCACGGAGGTAGTTAGTAGTACCGTAGTGGAATCTATATATATATATTATTTACCCTTGTAAACTAGTACCTATGTCTGTTTAAATAAATAATAAGACGAAAAAAATTCACGCGGCTAGGAATTTTTTGGCATATTTTATTTATTTTTTTAATAAGTGTAATGCAATATAGTACTTTAAATGCAATAATAATACCTATATATTGTTATACCTATGTCTGTATTCAATATTCAAACATTTTGAAAAGCCTCAATTTTTAGGTTAGGAGATGTGTGGTAGTTGCTTTTTTTCCACAGGTCTGCAAGGGAATCTTACAATATCACTTGTTCTGCCCCCAAACCCTTGAGAAACATAGTTGACATTAGGAGTGGAGGATATTAAATACTTCACAGTATTTCCCTTCTTATACTCTGATATTTGTATGCATCGAAACACTGCTTGGCTCTCTTCGCGCCAATCGTAACCACAATTTACGTTATTTGGGAATCGTAGGAACAGAAAAAAATACTTTTTCCGGAGTCTTTATCGACGTATTTATACATTGTGGCACTACACACCATTTATAAGCCATATTTTCCAATAACTACTGAAATTTGATTAAATAAACAAGCAATGCACCGTCAGATGTTTCAAGATTCAAGATGGATTAGTGTACTAGCTTGTGACGTCACACGCGTCACGTGACCGGAGTCATTACAAAGATGTCGTTTTTGCCGCCATTTTTACAATTTAAATTATAACATCGATTTTTATCCTTAATACTGTAAATTTCGCAGATATATCATTTTTGTAGGTTTTATTATATACTAAAATAATAATTTAAAACTATTTCCAAAATTAGTCAAATAGCGAAATTGTCTATACACAAGACACCCTCTGGATCAGTTTAACCCTTGACCATTAATAATACAAGTAACACAATTTTGTATCCTTAATATTCTACTATACATATACTATTAAATAATTTTAAAAAACTGAAACCCGAGTAAGTAATTTTTTTTACATCACGTACGTTTATCCAGTAAATGCAACCGCAACAGGGGAAAACAGGTAATAATCTACATATTTTAGAAATGTGCTAATTAAGCCCTTTCATTTGATGTCCTAAAAGTCCTATGATACGATTTATTTTTATCAATGCTTTATGGCCACCATAGCACTAGATATAAAAGCCGTTGTAAAGCCCTAGGTTCTGTCTACCCTGTTCCTGATATATTTAAAAACTTGAAAGTGTATCTTGATCTTGTGTAGAGTTTTACAAGTTCTTTTCAGAAAAATATGACATAACTGACATAACATATACTATGTTTGATGTTTTTTTACCAAATCGACATCGCTTGAAATAGCTACACACAAAGCTTAGCATTTTAATAATGTAATTTAATATGTTGTTTCAAAATAAAAACCATATAAATAAAATAGCCTGACACATTTACGAGAATATTGACAAATAGACAACATAACATAACCTATTTTAATATCTCATTAGCCCACAATTCAGAAAGCAAACAATAAATTCTGCTATCTCTGATCTTACGGACATTTCTTCATTACAAAGCCCAGGTAGGGAAGTGAAATGGTTCGGAATTTGGCAATCAAATAAATATTAGCTCCAAATGAGGCAGGTGGGCTTCGTCCGTTGCTAAATAACTCAATGTGTGTATGATTGAGACAGCAATCAGATGAGGGACTGTCAACTTTGGAAAAAAAGCTATGTTCATTTGAGGATACGATGCGGAAGGCGAACGGTGGAGTTAAATTGAAATGTGGTTTAATTAATCAAGAAACTTTTTTTGAAAGTACTTACTCACAATCGTAGAAGTAAGGTGATAATATTTGCTATGCAAAAAAATAAATAAACATCAAATGATTTACATTTGGTGTTTATTTAGTTTTTAGAAGGAATGTAGACTAAAAATTTTTTTTTGGGTCATTGTATAGATTATTAAAAGGCTTTCATCATCATCATCAGGTCTTTTTGTCTACACTGCAGGAGCACGCCCCTTTCTGTACTACTAGAGCCTTACTTGGCCTGAGCAGCCAGAGGACTTGGCCTACACTCTCCACGCTGGCCAGACAGCCGGGTTGGAGAGGTCTCAATGATGTTTATATGCTTTGTTTAACTCATATTTCCTAAGTCGCCTATTACGACATCCACGGGAAGACTTAGAGTGGTCTTATTCTACTCTGCCGGAAGCCACACGGCAAAAGCAGGATTACACAGTATTAATTAAATATTTCGTAGCCCATTCGTAGCTGCTACGAGTAATCGTAGCTCTACTACGACAGTAGACATGGAGGATCGTTTGGTTATTCAATCTGATTTTATCATAGAATTTTCAATTTAAAGTCAACTTGTGAAGTATATATGTTTTTATTAAAATTTATCTATACGACATATGTTGTACGAATCATTGAGGCTAATCAACTCATCACAATATAATTATCAATTTAACTTTGCCGTTTATAATAATAAAATTATTCATTTCAGGCAACGAAATGAACATTTACATTGTAAGCCCATATTAATAAATACTATATAGACTAACATACATCTCATATAAAACTTAAAAATGAAACTATGGCACTCGTTGAGGCTACCGCTTTACTGACAGAAATACAGTAACAAAAGGTAAAATTACTACTGAAATGATTTTTAACTTCGTTGAGGCTGCCGCTTTATAGATAGAAATTCAGTGACAAAAGGTAAAAGTACTACTTAAATGATTAACCTTCAAATGTTTTTTCACAGGTCAAGCGGGCGTCAACCAGTTGGGGGGCGTGTTCGTCAACGGCCGACCTTTGCCAGACGTAGTCCGCAAGAGAATTGTGGAGCTGGCCATAATGGGGGTCAGGCCCTGCGACATCAGCCGGCAGCTGCTGGTCTCCCATGGATGCGTGTCTAAGATCCTGACGAGATTCTACGAAACAGGGTCGATTAGACCTGGCTCTATCGGCGGAAGTAAGACTAAGGTAGGAAAATTAGTTTCTGTCGCATTTTCTCTAAACTATTTAACCGCCTGACCCTGCGACATCAGTCGTCAAATGCTGGTGTCATATGGTTGCTTCTCTAAGATCTTGATGAGATTCTACGAAACAAGGTCGATTAGACCTGGTCCATCGATGGATGGAAGTCTTCAAAACTATTTAGCTTGCTATCATAGGGATCGGTTCTTGTGACATTAGTTGACAGGGAAGTAAGTTAGTTACTAACTTCATGGTTGGTAAGAAATTTCGAAAAAAAATGTATAGATCTATGGTAAAAATAGTTTGTTTTCGTTAAATATCTCGAGATCTTGTTAATATAAAAAGTGTATTTAGATAGAGATTTTCAAAACATATTATTTCGTCTGAGATGTGGTCACTATTCAGTTCACCTATGTAACAGCGTTTTTTTTTTGCAAACGACAAATATAAAATAAACGATAAAATGTTGCGTTTTAAATAGAGTCACCACTTTGCTTTAAATTAATAAAAGAGTGACTCCCCATTTCGAAAAAAAAGCCTCAGAGCCCGAACCCTGAGCAGACATATTCCACGGCGGCGAATCGGGCAGGTCACGAGCAATCACAGTAATTATAAACTATAAAATGTCTGCGCCTGCGCTTTCGGCTTCTTGAGGTGGCGTTTCGTCACGCTTGCGCCCGGAGCGCGAACGGTGGGACTCGTGAAGGTTCCGTATGGAATAATATTAATTTTTGACGGAGTATTTAGTTTTCTTGAATTTGAATTCGAATTCATATTAATATTTTTGTAAGTATTTTTTTTTATATTTACAACAATTTCAGAAGTCGTTTGGAAAAGTTTATTATTAATGTTCGTTGCATGACGCATTTACAAAGAGACGCGCTTTTATTTTAGGTATTTAACTGTACTACTACATGCGCAGGGCATACGCACACAGCGACGCCCGCTTAGCTGAAATCTGCAGGACTAACACATCTTGATACTTTTAATATTTTTTGTTTAATAATTTAAATTCATTGAAGTTTAATTTATTTTTGTATAAAATATTTATTTTACATTAGTTTTTTTATTCTGTACTAGCTCATGCCTGCGACTTCGTTCGCGTGACTGATTTCAGTATAGAGGTTATATTCATTTATAGTAAATATTTTTGTAACATCGATATTTATTAAGTTTCCGTACCCAAAGGTTAAAAGCGGGACCCTATTACTAAGACTCCGATGTCCGTCTGTCTGTCACCAGGCCGTATCTCATGAACTGTGATAGCTAGACAGTTGTATTTTTAGCAGATGATGTATTTCTGTTGCCGCTATAACAACAAATATTAAAAACAGAATAAAATAAATATTTAAGTGGGGGGGTCACGGTACCCTTAGTGCGCGAGTCCGAATTGCACTTGGACGGTTATTTTTAATTGGCATACCTAGTAATTATTATACGAGTAGTAATTTAAAAACTACTAAAACTAGAACTAAAAGCGTAATTCCGGATTATTCGAATAGGTATATACCTCAAAATAGGTTAGATGATATGAGATTTTTGAACAAGCGATGTTCTCACAGTCTACTTGAACAATCCGGCGTTTGTTTGTATGTATATATGTACCTATATACATTTGTATGTATGCATATGTCGCAGTTGAATTGTATAATCCGTTGTTATTCAAAAACTCTAGCTGTTTGACAATACAGCTCGGTTTTGTAAAACAGCTGAAAATATTTCAGCTCGATTGTCAATGAGTTATGTAATTACGTTTAACAAAATAGCTAGCGTTGAGATAGCATACAAGGTTACCATTATTAAATAAAACTGTGTTACCAAACGAAATAATATATGAGGAGACAATAGTTGTTCTTTATTATTTTTATATTACTCGTGGGATTCCAACTCCTTACTAAATAATTCAGTCTCCAACATCATAAAACACCTATGAAGAATGATAATCAGCTCGATGCAATTGGATAAGAAATATAGAAATTTTGTAAACCCGACAACTCAATGGCGCAGCGATTTCTTACGGCCAATTGATCCACGTGAATTTTCCATCTTGCCGGAAGGCGGGCGTCGAAATAACAATATGGGATCCAAGCTAAAGGTCTGCTTTATTTTTTACAATCTTTTGCACTCTGAAATCACAAACGATGCCCCCGATGTCTCTCGATAAAAACAGCTTAGTCCCGGAACGCGGCGAAGAATTTACTTTATAGGAGGCCATATTTGTTGTTATGACACTGACACTTCACAAGCCACAAGACCCACAAGTGGCAGAATTCCGAAATAATCGTTCTACAATCTTACGTTAGCTATTTTGTTAAACGTAACATATTGGACGTTCTAGCAGAATGATTTTCAGCTATATTACAAAACCGAGCTGTAATGCCAAACAGCTAGAGTTTTTGAATAACAGCGGATTATACAATCCAACTGCGACACTTCTTATACCTTTAAACGAGCAATTCTTGTATGTATATACAATGTCCTTTTTTATTAAGTACAAATATTTTATGGGGTGATTCAGTCCATAATTTTGAACAACTTTTCCCAGTAAATTTTTATCGAAATACAAAAAAATATTTTTCATTTTTCATAGTAATGATATCACGTGACTACTTCGATTTCTATAAAAACCAAAAATATTTTTTTCCTATTTCGATATACATTTATTGGGAAAAGTTGTTCAAAATGATGGTCTGATTCACCCCTTAAAATATTTGTACTTAATAAAAAAGGACATTGTATATTTATTTATAAATTTCTGTGATCTCGAAAACGGCTCTAACGATTTCGCTGAACATTTGTATATGGGTGTTTTTGGGGGTAAACTATCGATCTAGATTAGTTTTATGTTTGGGAAAACGCGTGTTTTCGAGTTTTCATGCGTTTTTCTTTCCACGCAGAATATGGTCGCTAATTTCGGCGCGCCGGCCGCCATCGGCTTAGCTCAGTGGTTAAGGATGCTGACCGCTAGAAAGAGTGTTACGGGTTCGAATCCCACTCGGTGACTTACTTTTTTTTTATGTTCAAGTTTATATATATTTTTTTATTTTGTACTGTTTTTAGACAGGTTTAAAAAAAAATAGATGTAACCGACCGAGCAAAGCTCGGTCACCCAGGTACTATATGTTTATTCGACGATAACTCTAGTAGTTATCGGTGTTTCATACAATTTGGTAGGCATGTAGAAGCAGCCAAAAGAATTTTTTGGTCTAAATACCGAACACAAATCTGTCAAGGGGTTGCCGAGATAAAGGATTCGCAGTTACAGTTAAACTAATTAAGTTTAAGTATTAAACTGATTTTGATCTACACTTTTATTGGACTTTACCAAAGTCTTCAAATTACTATGACTGGTAAGCTTACTCCTGAAATAAGAGTACCGGAATCAAGTAACAATTAAAGTTTAAATTAGACCTATAATTGATAGCTAATTGAAAGTAACGAGTAAGAATCATACATACATTCTTTCCTTTTCTAAGTTACTTCTAATTGCACGAAGGTTTTTGCGATTCATTCCGAATGCCTTAGACCGTGGCATCTAAAAAAATAATTAAGTATGAAGAAAAATTGTTCATCGTGTAAAAATAAAGCTGACAGGCATCAAACACCATTCTTACATTAAATCATCATCTGTAATAAAATGACGTAAATCCCATCGAGTTACGATGGGGTTACGTCGTTTCCATCCATTCCATCATCAAGACTCTGGACTTCATCTAGGACTAGAGTACTAGTGAAGGCAAACCAAACAAGCCCTAACTCGACCGGGTTACATGGTTTCGTTACAGAGTTCCTATAGAAATCTACCGGCTCCATCATCAGGACTCTGGACTTCATCTAGGACTAGAGTACTAGTGAAGGCAAACCAAACAAGCCCAAACTCGACCGGGTTACATGGTTTCGTTACAGAGTTCCTATAGCAATCTACCGGCTCCATCATCAGGACTCTGGACTTCATATAGGACTAGAGTACTAGTGAAGGCAAACCAAACAAGCCCAAACTCGACCGGGTTACATGGTTTCGTTACAGAGTTCCTATAGCAATCTACCGGCTCCATCATCAGGACTCTGGACTTCATCTAGGACTAGAGTACTAGTGAAGGCAAACCAAACAAGGCCAAACTCGACCGGGTTACATGGTTTCGTTACAGAGTTCCTATAGCAATCTACCGGCTCCATCATCAGGATTCTGGACTTCATCTAGGACTAGAGTACTAGTGAAGGCAAACCAAACAAGCCCAAACTCGACCGGGTTACATGGTATGGTTACAAAGTTCCTATAGTATACCTTCCGACTTCATCATCATGACTTATTTTGATTTAGGACTGCAGTCTACTAGTGAAAACTTGGTTTGAAAAGTATAGCTTCCAAGTAACAAGTTAATGGCGGGCAGTATGTGTTGGAAGCATTTAACCTTTTTTGTAGATATCTGACTTGTATAAAAAAGAACTGTTTATGATAGACTATATGTGAAGTTGTCAAATAAATTTCCACAAGATAAATTTTCGTAAGACACACTGAAGTACTAACGAAGTAAAAATAAATCATAGATCTATCATACTACAAGATATAACTACCTTATTGTAAAATGAGACCAGAAACGAAATGTCATGTCTGACTTTAAAATGGTTGTACCTACTACACGCCACGTACTTCGTCGATATCGATAAAAAAATGTATTGTGATTATGAATTAATGTTCTTGGTAATGTTATGACAAGAAATATATCCTTAAAACATTTTAATCCCTTTGTCCCTAGCGGTGTAAATGTCGCCCAAGTCCAAAAGTCAGTTCAGTAGCTATATTACTTTAGTAGATGCGTGGGTGGAAAATGGAATAAACGGATAAAAATATGTTATCAGGCTAAATTCAGTTCATGATAGCAAACAACTTTCTCAAGGAACATATGTGAAAAAGAAAAAAAATTGACCTCCCGTACAAGTTGACTTATCAGCAGATCAGAGTTTACACAAAAAACACGAAACAAAAATATTATTTTTCATACACAAACCGTCTCCAGCGAATAATTTCTGTTTTGAACGAAACATTTTTTAACGTTAGGGTTTATATTCTCTATGGTTAACCACATCATGAGGTGCTACTTTTCAAATGCGGAGTCACTAAACGAACAGTTTTTTGTATGGAAAAACCATTCGTTTAGGTGACTCCACTTTTCAAAAATGACACTTAAGATACCTAATAATATTTATTTTTGATTACTGTTATCATCATTTCTGCCTGACGAAGAATTAGAAGATGTGTTCTGCGTTTTACCAATTGCAGATGCAATCGCTAAAACGAAAAGAAAACTCAGATTTCGTATCAGAGAATATTTATGGGATCGCAATTTTAATATTTACCTGGAGTTACATATAGACGATCGGTTTAGATCTCTATTTGTAACTCCTGGTATGGATCCAAGGATAGTAATAAAGAAAAGAAGATATATAGATATACAGGACAGATAGGCTCTAATGGACTCGTACCCAGAACCGTAAAATAATTAAAAAGAAACCTTTCCCCTCTCGCCCCGCGCTGCGCATGTTTTCTATCTGCTTTGGAAAGCAGAAACATGTGTATGCCATAGACAATTGTATAGTCACGCCCCTTTTTTTGCATGTTTTTGTGTAATGTTTCGTAAAAACAGTAGCAAGAGACCCGCCTTTAGAACATAGATGTTCTATCTAAACCCTTAAAATTGTTGCAGTATATTATGTGATATATTAAAATGATTGAAGTGTTTTTCCTTTGCCGACAATCGACTTGTACAATCTGCAAGAAGAGAAGAGTAATATTACATTATATATAAATATATTTGTCGCTATCAATTGCCTTACAATACTTAAGTAATATATAAGAAAAATAGTGTACCAGTAAGTACATACTGAGAATTAATATTTTATTAAACAAATACTAATTGCAATTTGAATGAATTTATTAATATACAAAGCGGAACTAAGGTCTCTCCTAATCTCCTTCATCCTTAATGAACGATATTAATGTGAAACATTGCAAATAAACATAAAATATAATATTCAATCTTTTTTTCTCTTGGGTGAAAAGGTGAAATACATTATGTTGCCAATAAATGTTGACAAACCAGCATCGAAAAATAGTCCAGCACCCAATTGACGAATTATGTACACTTATAGGAACAAATAAAGTTGGCTAAGAATCCTTCTGAATTCTTCTGCATTCTTTGTATAAAACGCGTTAGCTCGAAATGTTTACTGCAAATAATAGAACACCTTTTGGGAGCCCAACTCGGTCTATTCACAAAGGTTATCCATTTTTAAAATTGACATTTGTTGGGAATCTGTCAAAATAAAAAGTAATCAACTACTTTTACAGAAATAATATATATATTGTTTTTATAAGAATAAGAAAAAAGAATAAGCGCTAGACTGATAAAATTAACTGTAACAAAAAAATTACATAATAATATATATAGGGACCAATGTTAGGAAAAAATCTTACCAACGAAAATCGAAACTCATTATAAAATATTCCGATTGTAATTTTATTCAAAAAAAGTTTGTACTGATAACAAAAAAACTATTGACTTTTTATCGATATATATATTCATGACATAAAATGACGTCAATAATTAGTCAAGCCCTAGCGGAATCAGACAATTTTATATTTTATGCAATATATCACTGAATTCCTTAAATAACTAATAAATATTGTGTTATCTTTCAATGAAAATATAAAATGCATGATTTTGAGTGGTTTTTTGGTGAAGTTGCGAAGGAAATAGTGACTAACTGGAGAAATATGTGTCTGGCAAAATTACCCGTGAAATGTGTATTTACTGGGATTATTGTTGGTTGTTGTATCACAGTCGGTAAAGCTGCAAAATACCATCTTTCCAAGGTAAGGAAACTTATGGAAAAACACAGTTTACTATAAGAAAAATCCAATTTTCGTTTGACACTTTATCAGCTAGGATTACCGCGGTTGACTCTCATCCAAAAGTTGGCTCATGTCAGTGTGATCGCTATCTCTTTTGCTCTTGTATTAGCGACATTAACGTATTTTTTGTCGCACTCGGCATGTTCCGTCTTCTTACGTAGTAAAAAAAAATTCTATGTCTATGAAATAAATAGATAATTTTGCGTATCAAAACCAGTTGATCTAACTAAGTCTTCCTATCTGCACAGCGATGTATTCGTCTGCGGAATTTTGCTCCCGAGCGACACAGAGACGTCTTTTCACAATGGCGCACAGGCGCTGTCTGACGTTCCGTTTGAAATGTCCGTCACTTTATAGTATAGAAAAACGAAAGACTGAAACTCATAATTTTTATTTTGTATAATTTTTGCCAAAACTTTATAATTTTTTTAAAGCAATCAATTGATGATTATCTGATTTACATGCTTGTATTTTTCTTTTAAAGAATAATCCTCAAATTCCTTAGGTTTTTTGTACCGAAACCTTACCCTGTTTTTGTAGTTTTCGCGAGAAGAGGCTAGGAAAAACTAATTTTATAGCATTAAAAACGACTTTTTACACAAAATCAAATACACCGAATTATAGTTAAAGGTTTACTGTACCGTTTAGTATCCGCAATACTTTATGAAGTACAATGAATTTATCAGAAAATGTTCCGACAAACGACGAATTTTATTAATTTTTGTAAACACGTCCTTATGCTGTTACATAAATTGTCTTTTAAATAATTTTTGTGATTTCTGCCTGGAGCTCAAACGCTGGGACTCGAGGAGGTTCCGTATGGAATAATGTTAACTATTTTCAGAGTATTAAGTTTTCTTGAATTTGAATTCAATGCGAAAGTAACACATTTGTAAGTTTTTTTTCAGACATAGATTTGAAAGAGTTTATTATTATTTAACGATCAATTTAAACATTTTGCGGTTAAAACTCAGATGCTGTTACTTGAATTGTCTTTTTAATATATATTTTTTTGTGATTTGTATCTAATTAAGTAAATTAAATAATCCTCTATGTTCCATGACATCCGTAGAATGTAATGTATAAGAAGCTTAGACCTATAAAATTATAGATTCCTCTTTAATTTCGTAGATATAGATACTTAAGTACGCACAGTTTGAATTCAAAACGCAGTTACTAAAGTACCCAAACCATTCCTCAAGTGCAAGGGTGTATGAAAGACGCTGGTTCAATTGACTATCATTTTTTTTTTACTTATTCAGTTAAAGGTCCCCGAACACTGAACCCCGCCGGCCCAGTAACCGCGCCGACCTTAACAATTCGGTCCGCCAATAAAACCACCGTCTCACAAACGGATGCCGACAAATTGATTACAACAAAATACTTCCAAATCACCGAAAACTTTTATTGGAGCTGTTATGGGAACGCATAATTGACCACTAATCAAGTCGAGTAATCGTCCTACTCGATTGCTCGCCGTAATCGATATCGATTCTATGGATTTGACAGTGATATCACTCCTAAACGGAACTGCTCCGGTTATGTAAAGTTCTGCAGCTCGTTCCCACGATTTCTATTGTAATTTTTAAATAATATAATCAATAACATCATAAAAGATTAGGACATTCGAGAGCAAAAAAGAAATATGAAAAACGATTATCAATGATAGGACTCAATCAATTAATATAAATCAATGCTCTCTTTATTTCTATATAGGTAGTCTTTGCAAACTCTCTTGTAATTTTGCCCAAATACATAGTTAGGTGTCACTTTTAATATAATATTATATTATATTTACTCATTTAAAAAAATAAATTATAAAGCAAAGAATCAAAGAAAATAATATTAAATCTAACATAGCACAAAAGTTTCCAGCAAGCGCACTTACGTCGGCGACCGTCGCCGATAATCGGCGAAGGTTTCCTACTGTCAAAAAATCTGAACTGAACTAGGTGAGGGAAGTTGTTCAGAAAGCTTTTACAAGTATTTACCTACTTATAAACGAGCCATCATTCGTAGTTTTTGACTCAGTATTCTATCAAAGTAACTAAGTATTCATACATTGGTCAAAAATTAGATTTTCTTAGTCAACTAGAGTAAGACCTATATCATAAAACTCTTCTTTCTATATGGATTTGATTTGGAAGCTTTGTTTGGAAGTGCTAGGACGAGGCGATTGTCGTGGATCGATTTCATCTGAATGTTGGGTTTTAAGGAATTAATTCCAAAAAGAACCTTGCTAGCAAGTAATAAGTATAAAGAGGGCATAAGAGGAGGATATATGCAAATTGTATCTAATCTACCCTTATTAAACTTTTACGTTCCAATACAAAATTAAGTATACATTAAGTACAATGCTTGAGCCATATATTTTCAAACATTTAAAAAGCAAGCACGAATGTTGCTGCTTGAAACACAGAAACTAAATAATCAAACAAGTTGGATGCTGTCACTGAACTGTCTATCTATCTTCCTACTTACCGAGATTGTAACATAACTTAGCTTCACAGTATCTCCTATATATTATATGTATAAAATGTCTAGTTTATCCCTCTTTTTACTTAATATTTATGTTACCAATATTTTCTTTAACACTCGTTTTATATATTATTATTTTTTCTAGTTTGATTCGCACTCGTACCTACCTTTCCAGGCCATTGCTGAAAATCAGTGCATTGCTTTCGAGGCAATATTATCACTGAGCTATGACCTATTTGATTTGCTGCAGCACACACATGCGATTGATTTATTGTTGTGTATTTATTTGCAAGCCTGTGTAATGTAACTCATGTATGTATACTTTAATTTTTGTGTGCGTCTCGGTAGTGACAAATAAACAATTTATCTATCTATTTATCTATTTTCTTCTTTTGTTTTAATTTAGATTTTCTTATCTCAATTTTTTTTATTCACGTTGTCCTTTTCACAGATCGCTAGCTCGTGATCATTAGTTTTAACTTTCTCACGTGCCCCAAAATCGTCTAATAAAATAAACCGCATACCAATCGGAATATTTATTATTATTGCACCACGATCAGACCTTTGCTATACTATCTGTTTAATTAAAGGTAAAATTTGAATGCATAAACGGTCGTGTAAAATGTTTGATTGCCCAATCCGGGGACCTTCGATTCCAAAGGCTACGACCATACCATGGAGGCACCTTGAATTAGTGGACCCAATTTTGGCAAAACAATTAAAACTGATTTTTTTAAAATCGATACGCACATAACCATATTTTCCTCGTAAGACGATGAGACGTTTTAGGTATTTTGCCCGTAAAAATAATTAAAAATAATTTTTAATTTTGCATGGTCAAGATCGCTCGCGATCGCACTCGAATTAACATCGTTTTGTTTCCATTTGAGTCAGATTAAAAAGAAAACGTTTCTAAGAAATTTGTGGTTGTACGAGACGTGAAACGATTAAAACTATAAATAAAAGTGCCGACTAGGCGCCAGTAGAGAAATTAGAGGATATTAAAATTCAAAAGTTCGCATATAACTTTAGCTCTAGGAATTTACGATTAAATACGTAGAAGATGTACTCCTGAGATTTTTATTGATGGCGCATGGGAGATTATATTACGACTACCTCCGTGGTCCAGTGGTCAAGGAATTTGCCTTGTGATCCAAGTCATGGGTTTGAATCCCACTGGGAAGCATACTTTGTGAAAAGTTGTTTCCATTACGGTTAGGATATTGCAGGCTTCAATCACCTGATTATTTGAAAAGAAAGATGATTTCGAGTTTCGTAAGGCACTTTTAAACTGTGGGTCCCGAACGCCATCTAGCATTTGTTCATCAAACTACCCTAGGATTGGTTCTGATTTTCCATTTGGGTTGAGGTCAGACGGCAGTCGCTCTGTGTAAAACCAGTAACCTCGGCAAATCTCCTTGGTTTGGTAGCGGACCCCGGGCTCTGAAGCTTTACTTTGCTGAGGATGCAACCGGGAAAATACCTACGCTCGGATGATGATGATTGAGATTATGATAAATCTATATCTATCTATCTATATCTATCTATACATATAATAAAACAGTAAAAAAGTGTGTCTGTACATTAAATATATTTCCAAAAAAAATATTGGGGGCGATGGAGACGTAGTAATAGAGTAAAAATTTAAAAAAAAATGTCTGTCTGTTTGTCTGTATGTCTGTTTGTCTGTATGTCTGTTTGTCTGTTTGTACACGCTAATCTCCGGAAATGCTGGACGGATTGGAATGAAACTTTTTTGTTATATAGCTATTAAGCCTGGGCAACATATAGTGTATAAATGATTTTGGAAAATGGAACGCCTGATGCAGAACCATAATGGTCCAGCTAAACTATAAGAGATATAAAATGCCGCCTTAGTAAAAGTTGTTCAGCCTGATGAGCATTTTCCAGAGACATAAAGTCCACGCGAACGAAGTCGCGGGCTTCGGCTAGTTTAAAAATAACTACATGGTTTGGTCCAGGACGTAAGTAGATTATCACCTACAACACAATGCTGTTAATAAGTTTACTATATCCTTAGCTTTATTTATTTTCTTCATTGTTAAATGGTAAAGTTTTTGTTTCTGTACTTACAATTAAATAACATGCATTATAAAAGTGTTCGTTATATATTTTAAACTGTATTGTTTTTTTTTCCAATCGCCATCTTACGTATGGTTTGCAATAAAATATTGAGTATGGAGTATAGTTCTGTAACGGCATATGAAGATGGTTCATATCAAACCACGATTTTCGCGTGAAGCACTTTTCACATAAACCTACCATCGTACCTAATGTCTTCTCAAAACAAAGTGAAGCGTTTAGAATCATATATCATAAAGAGACCACGTCCAATGTATAGTGTGGGAACGCACGGAAAAGAAACGTCGTTTTTCTACCAATATTTACCGTTATAGTTATGGCGTGGTTAGCATAGACGTAGCTAGCGAACAGGGGGGGGGGGGGGCGGAAGGGACAATGTCCAATGCGAATTTCGAGGTCACGTGCTGTCGCCATTTGAAATAAATGATTTGACATGAAACAGAAATATCACATAAAATGTCTTGAAAGGCTTGGCCCTACAAGCTTTTTATGAAGTACTGTTTACAGTCTACATTGAGTGTGAAAGTGACCGTTTTCCGCAAATGTGCGAAGAAAAGTATAGTTTTCATTATTTTTCTTACATAATAAAAGTTATTAAATTACATTTTAAAGGCAATTTTTGTAAATGTCTAAAAGGGTAGGTAGGCTGTAAATGCATTAGTTACACCTGAATATAAATGGCTGTGGTAGTTAATCTAAACTAAGAAGAAACCCCCCCTAGAAAATATCCCTATCTACGCCAATACAGTTAGCGAAAAACCGATAAAACGTTCCTTTATGCGCGCAGCAATCAACTCGATAAGACACGCTTTTTCTAAAATAATAGTCGATCACTTCAGAAGCATTTATTTTTAATTTCGGCCGGTTTGGCTTCCATTTTGTAATAATTGAAGTTTAATGGTTACGTTTCCTATTCGTTAATTAACCGTTAACCGTTGTTTGGCACGAATGTTTTTGGTTTATCTCAAATTCTCCGTGGAACTTAATGGTCTTAGTAATGGATAGTGCTTAATTTATATCTGTTTATTAAAAAAATAATTCAAGATATCAAATACTTACAAACGTTAAAAAGATAAAAAATCCTTGGATTTTGATTTTTTTAATCATTTTTTTAACAGTTTTTGCTAGTACCCACTACCATTTTTTTCTAATAATTTCAAATACCTACTAAGGCTATGTGCAAAATATATAAACAGCTACCGAACACCAAATTTATATTTCCTCCAGCTAAATCAAACCCACAGCCCAATGAGTGTAAATCGCGAGAATTTTCACAGATATTATTTGCATGCTCCAGAATTGGCGCAAAATGTCCGGTCGCAAAATGCCCATACTTATCCAAAGTCTTTTCAAATATTCAGGGACGAGAGGACACTTTCCTATTTTAAAAAAGTTTGTTTATCAAATCACACACTACACTAAGTGTATCATAAAAAACTTTTTTTCAGTTAGTGATTTTATTAAATAAATCTATTTACAACTTTGTAAAACCAGCTGAAAATAATCTTATATTATTACTAAATTTTATTTAGTTTTACCTTTCCCGTAGTTTGTATGTCTGTAATCAAAGACCGCAAGTAAAATTTGACCCACTTCCCGGTTTTCTACGTATATATCCATATGTTATGAAGCTGATCTAAAGAAAGTGGCAATGGTAATAGGAACTGTAATGAAACGACGCAACTCCATCGAGTTTGGGCTCGTATGATTGTTATTGAGAGCACTTTAAACTATTCGTTTAATTTTTTAAGGTTAAAGCTTTTGTTTGGAGCTTGTCTGTAAGCTCTGAAGTGGCAGCCCCACTAACGGACTAGGGCACAGTGGGCTAATAACTGAAAATACTCAATTCCTGAAACTGATACGGGGACAAACCGGACCGATTCTTTATCGACGACTTTTGGCTTTATCAACGGACACGAAGCGACATGACATATCATAGGACCACAGACATAGATATAGATAGACGACTTAAATGCACCTACTTCGCGTGTAAGTTCTCAGACAAAGCGTCGAGGTTGGCCGCCGCTACTGACAGTCCGCGCGCGTCTGTGATTGCAGCCGGACGGCAGCGAAAAATAAAAAAATGCCTCGTAGCGTGATAATAAACTGCAACAGCCCAAAAATTGCAAGCGCCCAAAGTCAAGGACATATTTCCTATCACAGCTAAGTTATTAAAAAAGAAAAATATGCGTAAATTCATTTTAAAACAATTTTTTAAGCATTCCGAGCGGTGATTCCAAGATTATACCTAAATAAGTTTAATTAAGGTTTAAAAACTACATTCACATTACATTGCCGCGTTTGCTTTGAGCGTTTGATCCGACGTTGTGTGTTAAGAAGCAATGTATATCGAAACAAGCGATACTGTCGCGCATCGCTACGACGTCGTGGTACCGGCAATTTCTCATTCGTCAGTAAAATTTAGCGACTAGTGTAGTTCGTTCTACAACATATACCAATAATCGATTTTAATCGATATCGGACTGACGAATGATATAAACTATTATTAAAGAGCCTATTTAATAGATTATAAACAAGCTCATTTCCTAATTTACACTTTAGAAAACGAGGGTAATATTTTCAGAGTTCATGTATATAATATGGTCGCTCTTTGAACTACTGGTCACACGTTGGTGAACAAAACCGCGCGTGCGTCACTGCTCATTGCTCGTTAGTGAGTCGTCCATACTGCATTTCCCCCATTGAAGCGGTATATTTTCGATACCTCTACGCGGAGTGAGACAAGCCTGACATGGCTAAGAACGACCGCAAGGGAAGTTGCTTCAACATTTAAAAAACGCATTGAAATCGGTAAAAACGTGTTTTTTTATAGATAATGTACGGAACCCTTCGTTCGCGAATTCGACTCGCACTTGGCCGGTTATTTAAGAATAATAATAGTTTTATTTTTAAAGTTCAATTAAAATATTTACATTATTTGTAATTTTTGGTTTTAATTTAAATTTTAATAAGTTGGTATAGTTTAAATTTTAGTTAAATTGAAATAATTTGAGTACAAATATTTATTCTTTATTATCAAACAATTTTCCGTTTAGAATCATTTGTTTATCCAATTTCATATCATTCGTCAATCAGAAAATCGATTGTGATTTTTATCACAAATCGATTAACATTAACATCGTATGGTTAGCGAGCGCGGAGTGAGCGAGCGAGACCACAGATATAAAATCGATGAGTATGAGCGAGACGATCATGGCGGCGGCGTGCGTCTTCAATAAATCGTTTAAATCGTAGTGAGCGGTTTCTTTGAATTGGTTTGAATTTCCCATCACTAAAATTGCGTCTGACGTCACAGTAGGCATTCAAAAAGTTGGCACGCTTGGTTTCCATACAAATCTTGATACGTGCGTTATCTATTACATCTATATCTGTGCATAGGACCATCTCAAGAAAGTCAATATTTAAAAACCTGTTTTAAAAATATATTTTTTTAAATAAGGATACGGTATTGTTACATACTTAGTTAAAATATTTACTAATCACTTAGATTAAATAAATGTTGAATTTGGACTGAATTTCATAAAAATAACTGAAATTATTAAATTTGGATAACTAAATTCACTTTTGTTAATAAAAACACATATGAAATAAAAATATCTGATTTACTTAATTTTGTTTACTGACGTTATCATTTAGGATAAAAACTTCATAGTAAATTAATTAGTAGGTAGTCAAGTTTTGTGAAAATTTTGAGCGTTTAGAGAAAAATGCATTTTACTTTTGAGAAATGGTTAAAATGCGAAATGTACATTTTACTCCAACGGCCATTTTGCGTCAAACCCTCTCGGATTTTACGGCACGAGTTATGGGCTTTATGATCGATGGCCAGCGTTTATGGCCTAATGACCATAATTAGTGGTACAGAACCCACCGCCTTTACGATGGGCGGTGCACTATTGACCACTTTCACACCGAATTTTATTGTAATTTAGCGCAGTTTTGTATTTGTTTGTGAGCTTGATTGTTGGCACGAGAATGGAGCTTGAAGATTTTTATTTTTGAAATTCATGTCTCAAAATCGTATCAAGTTATAAGGTATTTTCAATAAAGTACAGTCTTGTAAATTTTTTTATTGTTCGTCTAGAAACCTAGATATTATTTTAGACCAAAGAACTGTTAGCGATTTATGCATTGGCTGTGCGGAACTGTTCTGTTCGTAAGGACGATTAAAAATACATATTTCTGAGTATGTACAATACTTTATTGCAACAAATAAATAAGTACAGGACATAATTATCTTAAAAAGTCGGAAATGCGCATAAAAGCAGCCTTATCGCTAAGCAATTTCTTCTAGGCAACCTTGCTATATAGAAAAAAAGTGATGGGAAATTACATAGTGGGGGTAGTCAATTAAAATCTTACTTAAATACAAACAACTAAAAAAATATATTAACGTAGGTATAGGCTCATAGACTAACAAATCCCACTAGCTTAACGAACCAATGTTTAATTTTCAACTTTCTAAATAACAGAAATTTTCCTGAACAATAAAATTATCCGCACCTTTCATTTCGCACTATATTGTATGACAGCCATACAAAGTTGTCTGCCACGGCGATCCTTACAAGTTAACTTTCAAAGGGTATTATGACCAATTAGGAACATAGCGTGCTCTTGCGAACGATTTCAAGGTTTTAAAGGCTTCACGATTATTTTAAGGGAACACCGGCGTAAAAGACATGGTATGAAAATTTTACACACAAGCAATATACTATTATTAATTCTGTGACACAAGTACAAAACGGGTAACGTAAAGCGTTTGGTTAGCACTTATTTAGATTTTGATGTGAGTAACTAAAACTGGAGGTTTTTTAAGCTGTCCAAAAGAATATGAGATATCTTGACGACTGTCTTCTAATGTTGACAGCCGGGACCAACGGCTTACCGCGCCCCAAAGACTTAGAATATACAAGCCGTGCCCAAAGCACGGAAGACAAAGGTGTTATAGTTTCATGAAATTTGGCAGGGGTGAATGTCAGGAGTGGTATTTTTCATTGAGGGATTTACCGAAACACAAAAAGTGTTTCCCAACTCACTGTTCGCGTAAAATACCATTTGACCGTATTGTCATGTCAGCGAAAAACAACATGTTTTTGCAGAAAACATCGATAACGAGTGTAGTTTCCTAAAAATTTCACTATAATTAAAAAAGCAACGTACTTACATCGGAACAGAATCTCCATAAAAGTTTATTATTAAAAAGCTATATCTGCGATACAAATGTCAAAATTGCGAGTGGTCAAGACTACTCGGTGCAAATCCTTCGCATATGACCGATTCAAAAATACGTCCCCAGCTCACAATGAGATGTGAAGCGACGCGACTATGCTTGAAAGAAATGGAGGACACTATGTCCCGAAAAGGATAACCTAAATGCTGCAATGGGTGGATAGGTGGAAGAAACTATCGACTATATTTTAGAATTCGTTTTGTAATTTTAACTTAACAAAAAAAGGAAGTTATGTTTGACGTGTCTGAGTTTGTGTCCGTGGCATCGTAGCGTTTACGTGAATAGGCCGTTTATTTTCGTTTAAAAGCTGACTGATGGAAATCGGTTCAGCGGTTCAAAAGTTTTTTGGGGTGAACGGTTGAAAGTCGGATTTTTTTAAAATCTACCTGGCAAATAAACTTGTTCATTTTACATTTTTACACAGTATATCTAATCTAAGCACAACCTTCAGAACTGTAGGGCAAAAGAAAACTTAAATCTTAAACTAAACAATTTAATTGAAACAAATAACGTATAAAATAACGTAACAAAACACTATCTTAATTTAATCTGAGTCGATTACCGATCGGTCAAACGTGCATGTTCACAATTACACAAATAAAGGTGGCCGTACACGCTACCCAATTAAATGCCATCGGGACGTGTTTAATGTCACCCTAATATCCGCCCCGTAGTGACGTTTATCTTAATAACTTGTTAATATCGAGGGTGACCTCATCGACATGTACCTTATATCGATATCGATGTACTGCACCTTTTTGTTAAGACATCAAAAATAATACATTAAATAATTTATCATTAATTATCCATACTTATATATAAAGCTGAAGAGTTTGTTTGTTTGTTTGTTTGAACGCGCTAATCTTAGGAACCACTGGTCCGATTTGAAAAATTCTTTCGGTATTAGATTGGTCGTTTATCGAGGAAGGCTATAGGCTATTTTGCATCACGCCCGCGACTTCACTCGCGTGGTAAACGCGGGCGAAGCCGCGCGCTGCCTCTAGTTATTTATAAAATAGATATTAATTATCTGAAGTGTATCTATTTATCGAAATGCACATCGGTAATATAGTTCTCCGAGAATTAATTAATATTATAGTAAAATCTTCAAAAGCTTGTTATCTCCGTATCAGCTTCAGCCGTTTTCGTGGTATGATGCTCGTAATTGTTGTCAACCGCGGCCCGAACGGGTGAGCGGACGCGACGGCCATATATATTGCGATTCCGTTCTGGAATGCACCTCGAATGAGTCGTTAGGTTATTTGCGGGTGGTTTTCTGTTTTATACCGTTAATAATTGTTTCAAATTATATAAACTAGAGTTCACCTCGAACTGTGAACTAACAAACCCTATATCTTGACAGCCCCTTGATCGATTTAACTTATGTTTGTGCTTAAAAATTGTATTAGACATATCTACACGTCTAATAATTTAATGTTTATTAATTTTATACAGCTCCGATCAAAGATACTTAAGTTATCGTCTAACAAACATACACACATTACATACAAACGCCGGATTGTTCAAATAGACTCGGAGAACTTTGCTCGCTTCACTCGTTCGTTCAATAAAATTGTGTTTTAAATAATTAGCGGGTTGCAATTTATAATAAGTTCTGACTTTATCAACGCTCCGCGAATAGACTTTACAACTAAGTTTGTTCATAATCAACATATTATTAAATTGATAAATCTAAGAGGGAAAAATTTACATGACACGCTATATTTTTTCTTATTATTTTTAGTTTTGGGTTCCTTTTTACTACCTAGGTATGTTGTTGAAGAGACAATCCTTATTAGAATAGATTGATGGATATAGTACTTGTATATCTACAATTATTATAAATTAATTATTATTATAAAGTGAATATCAAGCGTGTTTTGTTTGTTAACAAACTGCATATAAATTGCATTTTTGAAAATATAAATATCGATAACATTTCGTCGTATGTCTCAGGTACAGCATTACTAGGGGTTGACAATTTACCTGTGTGGGTAGCTCACTCATTTGTGGTATCTCCAATACATATCTCCGAATTCTTTGCTTGCATGGGAAATTTTTATTTAATTTACATACGGCCTCTTTTAAATAATCTGATGAAGATGATACCTTGTTTTCTTTTTGCGATTCCTATGAGAACGATTGAAAAACAATGAATGGGGACTATATTTTCAACATCTTAATGTGATTTTGTTCTTGATCGAGTTTTATACGCATTTTTAACCTATAATTTTTAGGGTGGTGGCTGCAACGATATTGTTTTAGTCTAAGAAATGTAAAAAGAACTGCAGAAGGAATATTTCATAATTTTGAATTGGCTTTATAGCTGTTTTTATTTTCTAATTTATCCTTGTTTCTTGGGGAATATAATCAGTATCGTACATTGATATCGTAATTAAAAATTTTGTAAAAAATAGCACGATAATATTTCTGTACTTATGTTATATAGGAAATGTTGAACCTTAGAATATTGCTAAGTATATACTATAACAAGTTATTCTTAGCTAATTATAATGACCTCACTACATTTATCCGAATTATCTTTCTCCGAATAACATGTTTAGAAATAAATAACTTTATAGGTACGAGCTTCTAGGAAATCCACAGAGCCTCAATCTATAGTGGTCTAATCTAAGAAACAATTAATGTACCTAATTTACCCATTCATTTCCTGATTTGAATGCCAATTTAAAAACATAATGACAATTGACCAAATTCTTTAAACGGTCAACTTTTTTTTTTTACTTTTAACTTTTTTTCTCTAATTTAACTCAATATTTAAGAAAATCATTGGCATAACGAGTGAATTTAGTGATGTGAATGTGACATGTCGATTCTATGAATTTAAATTGCTTAATATATTCGTATATTATTGAAAAGCCTCGATAGCCATCGGTATGGCCGGCATGACATGCTAAGTCGACATTAACAGCTCTGCCAAACAGGAACGCTGTAAAATAGAATATTCTATGCTGGCAATACCATGTCAATGCGCTTTAATTACGCAAGCAACACCGCCGAATGTTTGTTTTTAAATCAGCTACGTGTTCGTTACTGCTTTTTAATTATAAAGCAGTTGAAGTAAACGTTTTTATCTATGGTATTTAGGGGTTGAATGCTTTGTTTGTTCGATTTTATCGGGATTGAAGGTTTTTAATATCTATTACATGTATTTTAACCTATACCACGTTTAATTAAGCTAATCAAAACTCTTTACTGAATAAATCATCGAAAACATACCACACTTTTTCTTTGACTCGCTGTCCTTGATACTTAAAAGTAAGCAAAGTATGTAATCGCATTTACAACAAAACTAAATATTGGAAAATAGTCTATTGTTTAACCAAACTAATAATCATCATCATAATTTTTAAGTCTTTTTGTCTCCACTGCAAGAGCACGACCTTCTCTGTAAACGAATATTACTTATATCTACCTATCTACTTTAACATTAAAAATAAAAGTGTGTTCTTTCTCAACTTGAAGTAATTAGTTAATTTCATGATGTTTTTATCTAACGATAGTCTTATCTTTGTAATTTGTAACAAAAGATAAGCCTCATTTAAAATAATTATCAAAAATATATGAAAATCTCAAGGTACTCTTGTCGGCCTTTTAATTTTTAATCTACAAATGACAACCCCGATTACTTTGCAAGAGATAACACTATGTTAGAAACAGAGCCTGGCCGAAATTAATCTTTAAAAAAGTGTCATTCACAAAGAAGATAACACAACCTATTTTTATAATAACTCAAACACTGGCCGAAAACATTTTTTTTTATTCATTCAGAAGAGTATAATTAGTTGTGTTGGACACAATCGCAGGACACATCGTTGTAATTTGTAACTGTTGGTCTGGTCAAGTCGAGTCATGGGAGCGGTACACCTGTCAACCGTTGTCAACCTATCGCTGCGCTTATCTGGAGGGCTTAATAGCCGCAATAGGGATGACGATTGCGGTTCGGAATTTGAAAAAATGTGTAATTGTTGGGTTGGGAAATTTCGAATGAAAAAAAAAAAACAAAACAGACTTTGTTACATTTTAAATTGAAAATGAATTTGCCACGAGTGGGATTCGATGACAGGAAGGCTTTGTAACGAAAAGTTGAGTCCTAACCATAAAGCATAATGGCTATAGAGTAGACAGAGACCAGGGCCATAGGATCCAAAGGCCATTTTTAACGTCATGGTGGACGTTCGATGATATGGTGAAAAAGAAGGGAAAAGGGAATCAAAGGTTGCTAGCTGATTACCTTTGGCATGATTCCTCCGTATTTTCGCCTTTCTCAATCGGTTTTTACGACCTGCACTGGGGAAAACATTGCTAGTATATGATATGCTTTATATATATGAGTGTCGAAGAGTAAGTATTTATATTTAATGAGCGGCCCACCCCGGCTTCACCGCCCGGTATAAAGTCTTTATTTTATCACTTTAGGGGATTTGGGGGAAGAAATCCGTAAATTCCTCCTTAGCGCATTCTTAAACTTTTGCATAATTTTATAGTTCAAGACCAAGCCGTTTAGCTATGCGTTGATCGACAAGTCAATGAATATGTCATCTTTTTCCTTATATACTTAATATATAGAAGAGATAGAGTCCGAGCACGGAGTTCTGCTAAATCAGAGTTCTATTTACATCTATATAGCAGTATGAATTTAGTACTTTAGTAGATAATGCGATAGAACGGACATTACGTGACTAAAGGTTTAATTTCAGAAATAACAGCATTCGCATTAGTTGCTACAATAGGTAAATTCATCACCGCCACACCGGATTTTCGCAACTTAAGCGGGATTAGAGTCGATAGCGCCGTTTATGGCGGCCCCCGGATTACCCTGTCAATATTATTACTCGCCTCTTAATACCGTAAAGCTGCTTCATAAAACATATTGGAAATTATTGTCGATACGTCCGTTTTATCTCTGCGGTATTGCCAGTGAGGCATATTTATAGAGACGACATACGCGAAAATGTACAATACAATACAAGTCAACTTTATGTATTTACCTGTACTGTACAGTTTTTCCAGAAAAATTAAATCACCTACCAACTTATACTTCAAATGAGCAATTTTTGTTTATCTATATATCTAAATATAATTAGGATCTCGGAAACGGCTTTAACGATTTCGATGAAAATTGGTGGAAAGGGTTTCGAGGGGAAAACAATGAAGCTAGGTGTTATTTTTACGGAATCTCTTTTTCTTCTTGTATTTTATAGAGAAAACCTTAGTCACCCAAGTAAGTTACTCACCATTAAAATTACAGACTGCCTCCAGCATATTTTTTTATATTGTAGAATAAAACCGCATTTTTGAAAGTTCGATTTAGCCCCGCTGCCTTTTAGCCAGATCTGCAGTTCTGAATTAGGGTATTGTCGGAGATTAAGACCTCGCCTCAAATACCTACCCAAAACTGTCTACCAGCTCTTTGACCAAGTCCTTCCACTGTAACGGCATAATATTTTGTTGTTTTCTAATAAAATCCTGTCTGGAGAAAGAGAGCAAATATCTTTGTAGCAGCAACAGTAGGCTACTACATTACTGTTGCTGCTACAAAGATATTCGCTATATTTTTTTTGCTACCAATGTGTATTTCCTATGTCCTCTCCATATATTGACATCATTGTCTCGATTCTCTTTATTTCCTCGTGCAGGCCAGCATTGTGCACCATCCGTATTTATAGTGACGTCTCACTTCACAAGGGATTAGTGTAATAAAGCCATAAACCCGCGGAAATATGCGCGCGCGCCGGTTTCGCAACCCTATCGAGCCTGAGCTGAATAATAGCCGCAATAGTAGATTATAAAATCTTTAGTTGTAGGTATATTTATATGTTGCTAGAATTTACCCATGGCTTTGCTTGAGAGGTAATTTCTCGAATATAAGGTCGTATTACTCCTAAGGCAGTAACACGACTTTACTGGTCGGTTGACTTGAAGAGATCTCTATACGGGATAAGAGCACCGTTGTATGTTTACTTTTTTGCATTTGTTTTCTCTCTTATGTGCAAAAGTTTAAAAAAAATCAATCTCCTTAAATAACGAAAAGTAACATCTCCATTTTGTTTATGACACCTAAGTACTTATTACACACAAGCTACCCAACATTACGTTAACGGACCGGACAGGGTATTTTTAACATAGTTTATATATAAAAGCTCGATGATTTTCATAGCAAATACCTCGGTATAGGTCAGCGAAGTGATCTCCACATTTTTCATCTAGCTTTAACGACCTATTTCCGATTAAAACGGGTATAATCAGACGCACAAAAAGCTTAATCACTTTCGAAGGGACCGCCGCATCCTGCAGTTTTGCAAAAATCTGGTCCCCGGCCTTGAAGCCGGTGACTTCCGGATGTGAGCTATTGACTCCTGGGCCGTGGGGATCGAAAGCAAAAGTGATCTGATTCCCAGAGTAATGAAACATATATAAGTATACCTTATACTCAATGGGATAAAACAACACAGAAATATATTACACTATCGCGTTTCATTTCAGCCGCATAACGTCCACTGCTGGACATAGGCCTCTCTTAAAGATTTCCAAAATTACCGTGTTTATCCTTTAGGTATGGTATTTTGGGTCTTCTGGCCTTAACCAGACCAGTGCTTTTTAGTGTGATGGATTAGGATGAGAAAGTGAAATAAGCGGCCAAGTGCGAGTCAGACTCGCGCATGAAGGGTTCCGTACCATTATCTATAAAAACTCACGTTTGAATTTTGCCCCATTAGGGATAAAGACGTTATAGTGTATATGTAAGAAATCATACGATTGGAGCCCTACTGAAATAAATATTTATTTTATTCTCTTATTTTTTAGTATTTGTTGTTATAGCGTTTATAATTTCAATTGACTTGCTATCACGGTTCACGAGATACAGCCTGATGACAGACAAACTGACAGACAGACGGAGAGTGGAGTCTTAGTAATAGAAAGGGTCCCGTTTTTACCCTTTGGGTACGGAACCCTAAAAGAGGAATCAAAATGGTGATGGGTTGGTTGCCGCATTACCAATAACCATGACTCACGCTTCAAACTTTCGAGAAAAGAAAAAGCAGTTTTGTTCTAAGTTTTTTATTTTCTTTCAGACCAGCATAGAAGAAAAATGAAACTACATAAATATACCTGTTAGAAAATTAATTTTAATAACCCAAGACCTTACTCTTGAACCTTGGGACCGTCGACTTACATATACTCCTGAGCCGTGGGATTGAAAGCAAAAGTGGATCAAATTGATTCTAAGAGTGATAAAAGCGAACGACATACGTCACAGATTTTCCACTCAGCGAAGCAGCAAGTCCTGCGTTCGTGAGGAAACTCGTTTACTATTCGGCTACAATATTATTCCATCTTTACTCGTATCAAAATCAAATAAAGGTCAGACAAAAAACTAATCCGAATTAAAGTTACTATACAGTTAAAATTATTATTAAAATTATATTATTTCGACGACCTCTGTCACATCGGATATACCAGCAGGTTTTACTACATATACTAAATCTATTTTAAGGGTAGGAAGGAAAGCGAAACAATATTTTTCCTATTTCGGCATATTTTCCATGGGGAAAGTTGTTTACCATCACGGACTGAATTCAAAATAGTGCCCTTAAAATAGTTTCAGTTTATTTTTTAAACCTTATACCTATATGGATATGCCAGGCTGTTACACCGATCCCGGGACAAATCCCGGGTTCGAACTCCGGTCAGGTGAAGATGGAAAATGATCTTTTTCAGATTGACCTGGGTCTTGGATGTTTATCTATACAATACAATACAATACAATACAATACCCTTTATTGCACATAATAAAATACAGTATATAATTATCTTAAAAACTAGGAAATGCGCAAAAGGCGGCCTTATCGCTAAGCAATTTCTTCCAGGCAACCTATATAGAAAAAAAAACAGTGATGGGAAATTAGGTAGTGCGGGGGTCAATACAATAAACTTACTTATATACAATAATTATAATAAACATACATATACATATTACTTAAATACATACAACTTACACAGAAAAAAAAATGATATAACAGTACAAGATGAATAAACTAAGTGGAAACAGGAAAGAATATTTATTTACCTTTCATAAGGATAGAAAATAAGATTTTACTTGGGATTTGAAGCTGGCTAGCGTTTGGGCGCGTCGGATAGTAGGTGGTAGTGAGTTCCATAGACGTGCGGCTCGAACAGAGAAAGAACGCGAGAAAAAGTCGGTGGAGTGGAAAGGAATTCTTAAACTAAGGTTTTCAGCGTACAATGTATTTGTTATAAAATTATAGTATCGTTGAGTATCCCATAACACAATTTGGGAACTTACTTTGGGGCTAGCTCAATCTGTGTAATTTGTCTTATATTATCACGTCTTTGTTTTAACGAGATAGACAGAGCCTTCCTTATCCTTACGGCACAAAGACTACGTTTAGTGTGATGGAAAAATTATTGACTGTCAAGTAAAAGAAGTGAGGCTACTACTTAGCCCTTAGGTAAAATTCGTGTAACATTTGATAAGATTTTAGAACAAATAATAAAAAAATATTATTATTATTAGTTTATGTATGTACATTTGAAAATTTACATAATTATAAAAGATTTATAAACAACTAAGTATATTGAAGTTTGGAAAATTTCTAATGAGGTACTGAGATACTCGTATAGCGTTGTTTGTGCATGTATCTGATAGTATATTATTGTTTGAAATAAATAAATGTATAAAGTAATTCTTCAATCTTAAACTAAGTAATTACAAATTATACATGACTACAATCCTGATACCTCTCCAACCCGTCTGACCAGCGTGGAGAGTGTAGGCTAAGTCCTCTGGCTGCTCTGGCCAAGTATGGCTCTGGTAGTATAGAGAAGGTCGTGCTCCTGCAGTGAAGACAAAAAGACGTGATGATGATGATGATGATGATCCAAACAAGAAGCCACAAATACTTATTCAGACACTATTTACACTAAGTATATCGTAACACCGGGATATCGAGTTCCATTTGGAAATCTAACTAGAGAATTCACATTACGCAACTACCCATAAAAGGAGCGTGCAAAATTAATGAAATGAAGTAGGAAGTGTAGTGCGTGCTTAGCTCGTATCATTACTTCGACGTCGCTCTAATGTCTTCCATCACAAGAAAACATTAGGCTTTTTATTTTAGATGCGTTTGCTATTGCAAGCAGCTCATTTGTTTTTTACGCTCTGTCAAGATGCAAACGAGATGAGGAAAAGTTTCGATTGGAAAAGGTCGTTGTAATTTTCTTTTTATTTCATGTGTAGGTCCACTTGTGACTTAAAGCTTTGAGGCTAAGAACCTGTAGTCAACCGAAAAGTATGTGTGTAAGTTTCAATACTGCGGGTATGCCTGGAATTCTGGACAGCAGTTTGGGCCATACAATATTTATTGGTCTCACTCATCTATTCGAAGAACAAGCAATGTTTTCACCCCAAAACATTTGCGGAGCTAAAATTACCTACGGCTGATTCCCTCGGGACTGAAACGTGAAAAAGAATATATCTAGATATTAAAAACCACTTAAAAATTAACACAACATTTAAAAACACTAAATAACTGGCACTGGCGTCGATTTTTAATTTGGAGTACATAATCGTCATCAACATGGATGAATGTAGGTAAAAATTAGTATGTTCTTCGCTTCGGGAAAAGAAATAATTATGATTAAATTAATAAAATAACAGAAGTTTTAGATTAAGTATAGGTAGGTATTATATTAACTTATTAATTATTAATTATTTGTGTAAATTGGAATATTTTTTCTGTAAGTTGAAGCCGATAGTGAATAAGTATATAAAGTATACTTAGAAAAATTAAAACGATATAAAGATCCACCGAAACAAAGTTATGAGTTAAAAATTTTTCAGAAGTTCGTGCTCTTTTCGGAAAATGGTTTCTTAATGTTTATTGAATGAAAATCAAATAAAGGTTAGTCACTGTCGGTTGAATTCTTATTAGATAGGTATTGTATTGTTTTACTTTTATTCATATTCTCTTTTGTATTCCCTAGTTTTTCTCATATATAGAGATTAAAAGTATAGTGTGGCTACTCGGGTACTCTCTCAGGACTCCACTGTCATTTCTTACGCTCGTGATTCAACTGTAAAACGCGCTTTAAAATATTACCTTTACCCCTTGCAGCACAATTTAATATTATATGCTTTATATTACTTGAATTTACATTTTGAAATTAAATCCTATTGCTATTTTTTTTTCATTAAATTATTTACATAATTTAAAAGTTTTATGCAAATTACTTTTTTTAAACCAACATACCTAACAACAAACAAGTTCTTCTACTTTTGGTCATTGATGCTATTTAAATTTGTAGATTATATAGAGCAGGTAATTATGTAGTTATTTATTCTTTTCTTCTGAAGTTTATTATGAAAACAGAGTGATGGGTTTCACTTTTTCATACCTCCCTTCCTGATTAATATCTACCTACTATTAATCAAAAATCGACTATTTTAACGTTTAATCGATTACCTTACAAGCTTAAACAGACGTCAGGTCCAAGTCTGGTCATAATGATCACGTTCTGATCCATTCATTACTTCGCAAAAAACATGTCAACTCCTAGGCAGCCACCGAATGCACCTGCGTAGCCCATTAACTTAATATTAACTGTAGAAACGTCATCTCTTCCTCACTCGAATTAATATCGAATCAATCCGTCATTATGGCAACGGTCTCACGCCCAAGCAAATTATCTTTCACCCCATCAGGAAGGTGGAAAGTCTAATAGAAATCGGTAATAAGAAACGCTAATCGTGCACGCGTTTGTGGACAGTTAACGCCATCTTGCGGCATCTCGCGTAGCGGCGCGCGCAAAAACCGATATTGGATGTGTCAGGGTATGATTGATGCGCGCGCAGCAAAAAGCGTCGCGCGGCGAACGGAACGCATCGGCGAGCGCGCCCGTGACGCGGGAATGTCTCGCTACTGTATTACCAGCGTTTTGTTCGTATTTCACCTCGTTATAATGTGGATTTGTATAGTTTTTACTCGTTTAAATTTATAAAAGTATTTAAATGCTGGACTTCCACTCCGAACATCTGACTGTCACGAGTCCTAGTTTTTTTACTGTTTGTATATGTAGCACAATGCACAGGCAGGTGTACTTACATGATAAAGATTGCCCAAAATCCATAAGAGCAATTGATTAGTTATTTTTCGCTCTACTTTATCTTATACCTTTAAACGAGCAATTCTTGTATGTATATATATATGTATATATATATTTATTTATAAATTTCTGTGATCTCGAAAACGGCTCTAACGATTTCGCTGAAAATTTGTATATGGGGGTTTTCGGGGGTAAACTATCGATCTAGATAAGTTTTATGTTTGGGAAAACGCGTGTTTTCGAGTTTTCATGCGTTTTTTTTTTTCACGCAGAATGGTCGCTAATTTCTGCGCGCCGCCGCCATCGGCTTAGCTCAGTGGTTAAGGATGCTGACCGCTAGAAAGAGTGTTACGGGTTCGAATCCCACTCGGTGACTTTTGTTTTTTTTTTATGTTCAAGATTATATATAATTTTTTATTTTGTACTGTTTTTAGACAAGTTTAAAAAAAATAGTTAATGTTTGAGATGTAACCGACCGAGCAAAGCTCGGTCACCCAGGTACTGTTACTTAATTTGAAGAAGCTCATTTCTTTCCTGAGCTAATTTTTTGAGGGACTTGAAAAACTAAAAAAAAGAACCGAATATATTCGGCAGCAAAGTCGAAAAAATGAGTGATGCTACTCCATCTCAAGAAGTACATAATTGAACCAATTTACAAAGTGTTAAAATACAAAAAGAAGATTTTATGCGGTTCCATCCGCAAGCATCTGTTTGATGGAATCAATGAGCTACTAAACAATTATCATGCCCCGAGGTTAGAAATCCATTACAGATAATATTTTTTTTGCCGCCTAGCTTCCTCACGCATGTGTGGTTTTAAAAATAATTACAGGACTTGTAAGTATTCTGTCAGAGTTAATGTGTAAATAGTAGGTTACGGGAGAAGGTGTGCTCGGGATCCCATGCCAAGCAGTAGGCGTCAGTTTTAGCGGGAACCAATAATTATGCCATTAGATGCACAATCGATATCCTATTGATCGTGACGGTCAATTTTAGCGCCATCTTTTTTTCTTTTTTTTTCTTTTTTACATCTTTGGCAAAGGAAATCGTTATTCAAGCCCGTCTTATTTTTAATTCGTGGGTGCACCGGGGCTAAGCGGAACTATAATTATTTCTGATGCATTCAGAAAAGAACCTGTCATAATATTTTCAAGGATATTTCACGGGCTTAGAAAATAATTTGAGTGCATAATTCGTTGGTGAATTAAAATGCATAGAGAATTCTTTCGTTGCGTGTAGATTACAGTGTTCATAGAAATTGTTTAACTACATGTCATGTCAAGGTAGTATTTAAATGCATGGTGGAAATTACAAATTAAATTTCTATGGGAATATTTCGATGACGAGTAGGGATTAAGGGTCCCAAAAGCCCATGTGATTATTAACGAGATAACCCGAAGATTTTGGACTACCTAAATCCAAGATCTTTAAAAAACCTCACCGTCATTTGTGTTTAAGACAGACAATGTCTAATTTAATGCTAGTCCCAAGTCTACTGCCGGTGAGGTTTTATTCGTTAGTTTAAGATCTTTAAGCTTTTAGGGTTCCGGGCCTCAAGGGTAAAAACGGGACCCTATTATATACCGCTATCCGTGCTGTCTGTCTGTCTGTCTGTATGTCATTCGATGTCTGCTGCTGATAGCTGGACAGTTGTATGTTCTCATTTTTTGTACCTAACAAGTTAATTTGCCAGACAAATTAAGAAATTACTTTCAAGGGTTCATTGACAGGGCATACCCTAATAACTTTTGATTGGCTGAACCGATTTTCATTAAACATGACTAAGAACCACCGCAAAAAACTAATCGTCTCTGTCAGTGGCATAATAGCTCTGGAATGGATATTCCAGAGCTATTATGCCACTGACACAGGCGTCAAACTTATACCACTCCTCATTCTGCGTCAGGATTAAAAAATACTCGAACATTTGATGAAACGGTAGTGAATCAGATAGGGCCCACTCGAATTGCAAGTAATGAGGAAAGCCGCGGGCCCGAACGAGTCATTATTGCCAGGTGACTGTTCACACGGCCTTTCATTTCGCTGATATAGACGAGATAGAGGGCAATCAAAAATTCCTACAATAATAGCTACTCGTGTTGTTTGAACAATCCACTATTAAAATTACCTCTTGAAGTGTACCTGGTATTTATATACAATGCGCAAATTGAGACAGCAATTTCTCTTAGATACAAATATAAGGAAATATTTACAACTAGCCGAAGCCCGCGACTTCGTTCGCGTGGACTTTATGTCTCTGGAAAATGCTCATCAGGCTGAACAACTTTTACTAAGGCGGCATTTTTATATCTCTTATAGTTTAGCTGGACCATTATGGTTCTGCATCAGGCGTTCCATTTTCCAAAATCATTTATACCCTATATGTTGCCCAGGCTTAATAGCTATATAACAAAAAAAGTTTCATTCGAATCCGTCCAGTATTTCCGGAGATTAGCGTGTACAAACAGACATACAGACAAACAGACAAACAGACAAACAGACAAACAGACACACATTTTTTTTTAAATTCTTACTCTATTACTATGTCTCCATCGCCCCCAAATTTTTTTTTGGAAATATATTTAATGTAGATCCACACTTTTTTTACTGTTTTATTATATGTATAGATATAGATATTGAATTTGCAGCTTGCTGTAAAAGTAGCTAACTGGTTTTTAACGATATTCTCCTTTTTTGTCAAAGCGGTGAGTAAACAGGTTTTACAAAGATTGTATTCATCATCATCATATCAGCCGCATAACGTCTACAGACTGTTGGGCTTAGGCCTCTCTTAAGATTTCCAAAATGACCGATCTAGAGCGGCTTGCATCCAGGGCCTTCCAGCGAACTTGGTCACGTAGTCAAAGGTTCTCGAATGGCGACCACGTACTGGCAAACGCAGCGTAGAGAATTTCAAGCTACGTCAGACGACTTAAGGCAGCTTGAAAAATCTATCACCAGATTTGGCCATTTACATACGAAAAACAAAACGAACAACTTACACAAAACCGGTACTACATCATCAATTTTGCTTTCCAGCAAGTCGCAACCCCAACCGTGGTGAAGAAGATTCTTCGGCTGAAGCAGGAGAACCCAGGAATGTTCGCGTGGGAAATCCGGGAGAGACTGCTCAGTGCCAGAGTATGCGAGCCCCACTCCATACCCTCAGTGTCTTCCGTGAACAGGATCCTGAGGAACAGTGGCCTGGCGTGGAGCGACGAAGAACAAAGAGCTGGCCATGGTAAGATAATTAAGAATAATAATCATCAGGTCTTTTATTCTCCTCTGCAATAGCACGACCCTTTCTGTACTACCAGAGCCATACTTGGCCACAGCAGCCAAAGGACTTGGCTTACACTCTCCTCACTGGCCAGACGGGTTGGAGAGGTCTCATTGATGTTTATAAGCTTTGTTTAGCTTATAATTGTTGTATTTATGTCGTAATCCTATGACATATGATGATAATATTCTTGTTTAATTGTTGCCTGTTCTCGCACGGAACAAATAGAACTCTGAGAAACATAAGTAGAAAATATTCGATAAGGACAAATCTCATTGATTTAACTACTTTAGGCAGTGGGCTTGCTTGAAGCGATAGGGTTGCTCGTCTTTTCAAGCACAATAATTTTGCTGCCATCCTGACAAATCGCAAAATAAAAATTAAAGGTTTGCAAACATTTACTATGGATACAAATTTAAGGTTTTTAAAGAGATAACGGGATAACGGTTACTCTTTCACGTGCAAACAGCTGGACCAATAATGATTTAAAAAAAAAAAACATTTTCTTTTTAAATTTTTTCACTACAACAACGCGGAATCTTTATACCTCCTTTATCTATGCCGTCTGACGTCTGTTCTTACAATCTACGTCTACTACATGCGTCAGAGTAATTTTAATAGGTACTTGATTATAATAAAATATGAAAAGCAGTGACTTTGTTAGTAGGTCGTAATTACCATTTCACCTGCTCAAACAAATCGCCTCGTAAGCATCAATTACATTAATTAAATAAATATTTTGATCGCGTTAACGACATTCATATGCTCCTAATTTGTTCAATTAACGTTTCATTTTTATAGTTCCAAGCGACATACCTATAAAATAGAGGCGGACGTAAATTTACTCTAAATGGTCACCTACCAGGGAGTGCCAAAACGGATTAGTGGATTTATTTACGACGTTTTTACTGTCAATACTACACTATTACGCCCTTTATCTGTAATAGGCTTGATGGCATTTCGGGTCTTGCGGCTCTAAGGTGACAGCAGTTGCGTTCATTTCATACAAACACATAGAATTTTTCTACACTGTGCCACCCCAATATGGAGGATACTAGATATGCAGCCGATTTGGTAAGTTATGTAAAATCAGTGCCTACCCGATCAAAAATATTATAAATACTTAATAGGCGAACCGCAAGGGGAATAGCGAACTCACTGTTTACATATGCGTGTTCGTTATTCGCCTCGCGATTCGCGCGAATGTGTAAATGCGGCATTACTCTGTCAGTCAGTGACATGCACAAATAGTTTGGATCGGGTAGGCACTTATATGCGGTATAAGGGCTCGTACAGACGAATCATACAGACCCATAACAGAATTTATCTAGGCCCTTTAGGCCTCTTCCGACCCTGGAGTTACTTCTTCTTGTGAAACAGGCATTTGAATGTACCTTAATTCCGCCGGACGAGCATTCCTGATGCTAGACAGGTGCGAGCCCCAAGGAAGGAAATATTGTGTTGTTCTTTTTTATTTATTATATTAATTACTACTAAATTGTAGTGGCCAGTGTTATTTGTCGTGTTGGGTGCTAACATCCTTATAAGGGTCGCTTTTGAATTCAGAATCTTTTTTTATAGTTACAAATGTTTAGTAAATTGATTGTTGGTACGGCCAAAATTATAAAGTATTTCAACGATCTATAACCAGGGTGATTTTATCCACCACCTAAATTTTTGGAGCTTGTTTAGTCTTTGATACTATTATTCATTGATATTTCGTTGATTGTTTTCATGAAAAGTAGTTCAGTAACATAGACAGAACCTACTTCAAATAATTGTGTGGTGGTTCAAAGTTATACTGTATATTAATTCTACTTTTAAATTTAAATATCTAATTAAATTTCTATACCGTGGATAAATTGATTACTTATATAATTTTTGGTAATATTTATTGCAAGCTCTATCGGACGATAGAAATATTCATTCCTATACGAGTATTTGATGTCAAAAACTAGTGAATAAAAATCTAGTGGAAAAAGGTTCTCACTTATGCAATGAAGGTTTTTTTGAAAAGAGATCGAATATATCCACCTATTCGCCCAGTTTTAACGCTACTCGTATAAGTGGCCTTTGGGTCTTTCGGCCCTAGACCCTATCTGCTTAAACTCGCATGTTCCATATGAGGGATAAAGACGTTATAGTGTATTTAAAATGTATGTATAGTTATAAGTATCAAAAATTTGTCTTCAAGAGTACCTTTAATAAAATACCTGTTTTACAAAAATGACATTACCTTTTACTATTTCGCCATAACCTTTCCCACGCTGGTCAGGTAGAAAGGAAAAAACTCAGAATGTGCCAGCTGCTTCTCTCCCGCGCAGATCGTAAAAGCCGATCGAAGGAATGAATGGCGATGCGGCTGGCAACCCATCACTATACTTACTTACTGATTTATTTGCCAACTTTCACCCACCATCACGCTAAAAGTGGCTTTTGAGTTTTACGACCTGGGCTCTGTTTGTTTAGGGCCACAAGATACAAAAAGCTCTGTCTTTAGGGATAAAGATATAAAAGTTATGTATATATGTATCTAATTCACCATAAACGCTATGTTTCAAAGACACCTGGTCAAAAAGTCACCTGTAATTAAATACAAGAACGACCATTATTTAAGTTAATCTGATTATAATCAAGGGTCGTTTTGACATGTCTAATAGACTCGTAAAATACAACAGTCGAAGTACAGTTATTAGTATTACGGGATTTACCGCGATTAATATCGTTTTTTGCCAGATATTTCGACGGCCCTTCTGCAATCATGGTTGCTGGCCGACTATCAATATATTATTCGACTATAGTCCAAGTCCAGTCGGCCAAAGAATAATCGTAGCATTCCTATCATCATCTACAAGGCCAAATTTAAGAACTATGGACCTCAGGCTCAGTATGTGGTGCGGGCCCCGTCTATACAATCCGCTAGTTTCCAACAAGTCAAATCAGATACTTTTTAGGGTTCCTTGTTTACTACGGAACCCTAAAAAGTATCTGATTTGACTTGTTGGAAACTAGCGGATTGTATAGACGGGGCCCGCACCACATACTGTTACATTATAGTTTCGCCATGTCTGTCTGTCTGTCTGTCTGTCCACGGTCCTACTCAGAAACTATAAGTACTAGAAAGCTGTAATTTGGCATGGATGTGTATATTAATCATGGCAAAAAGTCGTAAAATAAAATCTGCAAAAATTTTTTTTTTAGGTTAGCTGCCATACAAGTTCAGTGGTACTCAATAATTTTTTTCTCGACAACCTCATGGTGTGGGGTATCGTTAAATAGGTCGTTCAAAAATATTATGAGCTTGTGAACACCATGTTTCGATTTAGGGATCCGTTTCCGAAATATTTGGGTTTAAAGAGCAAATTTTTGTTGGAGGCAAGTGTCGTCCCCCCCCCCCCCATCTGCTAAACGGTTATATATGGCCACGTGAAAAAATTTACAGCTATAGTATATATAATGTAGTTTAAAGGAAAACTATCAAAGCTATGTAGGATATACAAATTAAAAAGTTATAGGCGATCAACTTGTAAATGTACTCGGAAAAAGAAAATTTCATACAAATTCAATAATTTTTTTAGTGGCATGAACTTAAAGTTGGCATTCGTAACTACGGAACCCTACACTGCGCGTGGCCCGACACGCACTTGGCCAATTATTTCTAATATCAAAACGATCATTGTCTATGAAGTTTGTATGAAATAGCATGTCGTGACGTCATACTTTCTTGGAGTCAAATAGCGCTCGTATTATCAGTTTAACTGCAATAATAAATATAAAATCACATTGAAAATGGATATGCTCACTGACAAGTAACACATTTTGTGACGATATATTCCCTTACCAGTACAAAACAATTTATTTTTGACCCTGAAAACTACCCAATTGGCGAGAAATATATGTATCATATAAAAAAAAACAAACAAATATACAGTCGAATGGAGTACACGTCCTATAGCGGCTTTTTAACAGTTTCAGTATAGAGAATGATCTTTCTTATAATATACAATTTTCTTTTTTTAATTACTTATTTTTTCATATGCACCGCATGCCACTAATTAGGTTAGCTACTTGCTGGAATTTGATGTTATTCGTTATTTAGTCGCGCCTTACAGCTTGCTGGGTGCTTACAAATGTTTGGGCATAACATGCCGCTCGACGTTGTTATTTTTAATTTATGGCACCACAAATTAAAATCAAAATTGTGGTGCCACGAACCAGCGAACGGTATTTAGTATGTAAAAATCATTCGTTCAGGTGACTCTGCGTTTCAAAAATGGCACCTAAAGTTACAATTAGAAGAGCATTAGTGAAACGTTATCAGTATCACACAATAACTTTTGAATGACTGAACCGATTTTCATCAAACAGCTAAGAACCACCGCAAGAGAAGTTGCTTTCACGTAAAAAACTCGCATCGAAATTGATCCATCCATTCGAGCGCTATAATAGCACAGACAAACAGAATTTAAAACACCCCTTTTTCTTGTCGGGGATTAAAAATACTCTACATTGATTATAGTCTCACAAAGCTTGTATTTGGTAAAGAGTTTAACTATGAAAATAAACAAAGAATGCAGAGCTGTGCTATACATACATATAGGTAGGTACTACGAGTAAAAGATTTAAAGAACTTCATATTTTTTTAAAATTATAAAATACTACGTATGCTGCTAAAATATTAGAAACGTCACTAGAACACCAGACATTAAAGCTTAACTTTCTTTCTTTTCAGAACCATACCCACAACCGGAACTCCCACACAACGTCATGGATTACATGTCGCTGAAGACGTCACTGCCCCCCACTCCGGTGCCACAAAGTCCCTCCTACTTCGCACACTCGGCAGTCAGAGTCCCCCCACCACAGGACCCAGCTCTCTACGACAGACGACTCACCACGTCGTGGCTTCTAGCTAACCAAGCACAAGCCCAAGGCCTCTTGAAACCCTACCCGATCTCGCCCTGGCAAAGAATCATGATGCCTTACCACGACGCGAAAAACTTTTCCCCATACGCTCTCAATCTACATAACGATCTTCTTAACAGAATAAACTCAGATGAAGTTAAATCTGAAAATTCTGAGCATATATCTGTTGAAGCCAGTGACGATAGCACCGATCGACCAGACACAGACGAGCGGAAAACGATAAATGAAAAAGAAAAGAAGAAAAATCCTTACTCAATAGAGGAGCTTCTGAAAAAGCCTGAAAAAATACGATCAGACCCTATCGGATTTCAGAACTTCCTTCGGCAGCCGAGTGGCAGTATGATTGACTTCCAGCACCAGGAAAAAAATTCAAGCAACAGATCATCTCCAGCTAGCTTCTGCTCTGTGCAAAGCGGAGGCTCCAATGATTGTTTCTCAGAATCCACTACGTCAGAAATTAAGGCGGGAAATTAAAATTCTTTGCGTGATTGCGAGCGGCCATTTAAGAAATCTACAGATAATTTTTAGTAAATGCGTATACACATAAATATAAAGTCTAACAAAGTATACTAAAACTATTTGTAACGGTGAATTCAGACCATAATACAGACCAACTTTCCTACAAGCAACGCATATCGAAATATGAAAAGTAATTTGTGGCCTCCCATACAAGTTGACCGAACAGCTGATCCGAGTTTGTGTGGAAGGCCAAAAATTATTTTTCATATTTTGACATATGTTTCTAGGGGAAAGTTGTTTACTATCACGGACTGGATTTACTATTTAAATAGTTTCATTATATTTTGTTATATATCTTGGAAAGTATTTATTGAAAAAACACAATCTCTGTATATAAGTAGATCTGAAGAAGTAGGAATCAATCTTGATGCATCTTATGCAAAAAAAATTATTGCGCCTTTTTTTGAACTACTTAAGTTTCGAATACGAAAGAAATGTCACTTTTCAAAAAAAGGCTCGCAAAAGTCTGCTTTTGCTCGCAGTGATTATAATTCATTAAGAAAACTAAACATAACTTACTTGTATATATCCGTAAAAATTTGACTGGAATAACAAATGCCATAGTATTTTTGTGTCCATAATAGTACATAGTAAATAGTACTTAACCTTTTACTGTTAGCTACACATTCCATGTCACTAATATAATTTATTTTAGTTATGTAATTTATAAAAAAAATATGCTGTAAATAATAAAGTTGTAAATAAGTAGGTGCCTACTTACTCCGTAGTGTAACTTAGTATGATTCTGTGATATTGTAGTGAATACTGAACTTCTTTTAATTATAATAGAACCTAGATAAGTAAGCTTAGAACCAGAAAGAAGCACTACTACGTCTCAATATTTTTGTCGAGTAATTATGCCATTTTAACCGAATTTCAAAAAAGGAGGATGTTATAATTCGTCGCGAACTTTTTTATGTATGTTCACCTATTATTTGAAGACGCTTGGACCGACTTGAAAAATTATTTTCTTGTTTGAAATGGTACTTTCCAGGTTTCATATCAAAGTCGGTTCTGTAGTTGGGTTCAGACCAAAATTTGGTCTGAGGTCGAAGTCGAAGGACGAGGTCGATTTTTAATTTGGAAAAAATATTTCATAATATACCTACTCGACTATAAAATTTCAGATTATTCAGTTTAGAACTTTAGACAAATTCTATCTTAGTTACTAGAAAACGCAGACACATTTTAGTTCTTGGTTTAAACAATAATCCGCCCAAAACAAGTAGACCTCCTGCTATATGTCACCCCCTTTTACAAGCCTTTATTTAGTTTCACCTGTCCCGTTGGCTTGTCTTTATTTAAATCTTGCAAGTTAGATAAAGACCCACCTCCTGGTTTCCGATTGAGCTGAAATTTTGCACGCATACGTACATATATCGCGTGACTTTGAATGTATGATGACATGGAGCTGATCTGATGATGGTGCCGGGAGGTGGCCAAAGGAACTTTGTTATAAAACGATGCAACCCCATCGAGCTTGGGCTTGTTTGATTCTTCTTGAGGATCACTTTAAACTTTTAAGTTCATACATACTATCACGTCTTTATTCCTAATGGGGCAGACAGAGCATTTTGGGTCTTGCGGCTCTATGCAGAGCCTACGGCCGCAAGACTCAAAAGCCACTTTTAGCATCATGATGGGCGAGAAGATGAAAAAGCAATCAATACAGTGACGGGTTGCTAGCCGCATCGCCTGTTAAAATGATTCGCATTTTGCCCATTCCCTCGATCGGCTTTTACGATCTGCGCGGGCAGAGAAGCAGCTGGTACATTCTAAATTTTTCGTTTCTCCCAGACCAGCATGGGAGCTTTTAAGTTCATTGTTTTAAATAAAGGCTTGTTTAAATTTTTTTTAAGCTATTGCATAGCTTCTGTCGCGGGCCTTGAGCGCGGGGACCGAATCCAGAAATTCCGTAACGAAAAAACCTCACGCTCCCCACTCTGCCTACCATGTAGGTTGCCGCTTCGTCTCCGTCGTCCGTTTGCGACGTTGCCGTCCTTCCTTGTAAAAAATCACCTTAATGCAATAGCTTTACCGCGGCAGTCCCCGAGTGCCACACGTCTTTTTTTTTTTAAATAATTACTTGTGTCCCTGTAAAATTTTATTTGGGTCTGTTTGGGTAGGTTAATCTGCGTTAGTCTGGTAATAATAAGCCCAGTTAGATAATTAAATACTCGCCACCTAATTCTAGAAAGATTTACATTTTATGTCCCAGAATAAAATATGTTTGCATTTAAACCGATGAAAAAAATTACCATTTACTTACTGAATTCGATAACATTTATTTCTTAGGTGTCATAAAATCTAGGTCTTATGTTGTAAAATGTAATTACAGTATAAATAGTAGATTGTAGTTATGCAGTTAGTTGTTTAATAAACAGCACAATAAACCAAATTAAAACTGTTTTTTTCTTTTTTTTAGGTTATTTTTCACCATTTACCCTACCAATATTCGTACATCTCTATCTCACTGCTGGCATTATACAACGTGGAAGGGACATACCCGTAATAAATCAAACCACGGGCTATGCTAGACACTTTAATTTCGAAAAACGGCCACTTTTGGCAAATGAGCGTAGAAAAGCTTCACGTTCTCACTTTAAACTATACCTAAACAGTAGTTCATAAAATACTTTGAAGGGTTATCTAGGGCTTGGTCAAGACACAATTATAAATGATATCTCCGTTTCCTTTCAAATGGGGGCAGCACTGAACCCCGGAAAATTCATGTATGGCCTTAATCGGTGTTCCTCTTATGTTACCTATTTATTATGTTACCTTGTCTTGGTCAATCAAAATATAAGGTCTAACAAAATATGCTGAAACTATTTTAAGCGTGAATTTAGTTCGTGATAGTGAACATCCAGATCCCGGACTGAATTCACCCTTAAAATAGTTTCAGTATATTTGAACAACTTTTCCCAAGGAACATATGACAAAATATGGAAAATAATTTTTGGCTTTCCATACAAACTCAGATCAAGTGATCGGTAAACTTGTATGAGCGACAAAAAAATATTTTTCAAATTTCGATATATGTTTCTTGGAGAAAGTTGTTTAGTATCATGAACTGGATATTCACCCTTAAAATAGTTTCAATATATTTTGTTAGACGTTATTCAGCAAATTAAGGATTTGATTATAATCAAAGCAACGGTTTTGTGCGTAACAATCAACTCGGCATATGCAAATCTCAGCTTAAGTACACGTGTATTATGGAAATACGCGACCGGAAACAGCACTTTCTAATATGCCGCCACAGGCCGCGCCAGCTAAATATTAGCTTGACATTTCAGATTAAAATTCAGCCTTTGCAGATTATAATGCAAACATCCTATTATTTGAAAAATTACAGCTGTACGCCTTAATTATTGCGGAACTTAAAGGAAATGCATTTAAGTATTTCGTTATTACATCTATGCAACGTGGATGGGACATAGCCCTAATAAACCAAACCACGGGCTGTACTAGATCACTATATGATGATAATATAACTAAAAAAACCTTGAGAGGTGTCAAGGGACATCCGGATGGAACGAAGTTCTCGAACTTGGTTCCATCCGGATGGATGGAATCTTTGTCTGTTTCTCTCTCTCTCTCGAGAGAGAGAGAGAGAGAAACACGCGCACGGCTTACAAATATAGCAAAAAGTGTCTTTACAACTTTTGGTCTTAATTTTTTCCCCCTTTCGCAACGCGCGATAAGGAACTTCGTTCCTATAACAGTAAAAAAACATTAAAAAATCGACATTCCCATACATACCTACTGCCCGGGCGGCTGCACACTGCAGTATGGAAGTGCCAAAATTTCTTTTTTGTTTATGACTGTTATTTTACTTACTTACATTTTAAACTAAAGTGATTTAGTATAGCCCGTAATTCGATATACTTATTTCGGGTAAGTATGTCCCTTCCACGTTGTTTAAGTTAGTTTTTGATGACAGAAATTCAAAGTCAATTTTATTCTCATTAAGAATACCTAAGTTACATACAATCAAGTGCATTTATTATTATTTTTTATAATTTTTTTAAAGTACCTAAAGTACAATAGTAGTTTATTATCTCCAACAACTACACAAACATGTAACTTATTACAAGAGACTTACTCATTGCTTACCTACATTATTCATCATCATCATTTCAGACGCCTAAAGTCCGCTGCTGGCCATAGGCCTCTCCAACGGATTTCCAAAATGACCGATCTAGGGCTGCCTGCATCCAGCGCCTTCCAGCGACCTTGGTCAGGTCGTCAGACCAGCTTTTGGGTGGGTGTTTTTGTTAACAAAAAAAATTGTTGTGTTATGTTCCCCACCCTAAATACGCCACCATTCCTCATCCTAGATAAGTACGCCACTAGTACGATTAAGTAGGTACTGAAAAGTATTTGTAAACCACATAGGTACATTGTGGGAGCCATCCGATAAAATCAGCCATGCAAATGGACGCCTAGCCTGGACATTCAAATCAAGGCATCCAATTGAATAGCTGAACGACGTCTAGCCAAGTCATTGAACGCAGCGTTAACCCAGATGGCTGAACATAGTAAGTATAGTCATTTCATTTAGTTAAATTAATTGGATATTGATGAATTTGTGATATGTGGTTAGGGTCTACAATTTACGTATTTCTGACGACTAGGTACTTTTAACTAATACCTACCACTTAAACCACTTATAATATTAGAAAAATGAGTTTTGTTGAGATTTATAAATAAAAAATAACAATCAAACAACGAGGAAAAGAGGGCTATTTATTTTAAGTTTTGTGTACATATCTCGATTTAATGCATTTTGCGTTTGTAGGAAATGGTAGGAATTATATGTGATATGTCAACGTCAAGTCGTCAACAAATCTGCAACAAATAATCACAACATTTGTCACTTGTAGTTACTGTCAAAGTCATTGGTTGGAGTGGAAGTTCTGTGAAAGTGTTATTAAAATAATTTAAAATAAATTATTAGGATAAACGCAGTAACATTTTATTAATAAAAACTACCAAACAATTAATCGGCCAACAAATGGATTCGGATAACTTGACGAAACAGGTATAAAATGTTCAAGAAAATCTGGCTTGTTTTGGGATTTTATGATCGTGGTATTTTAATAATTTTATCTTTAATTAGGCTGAAGAAGTTGAAGCATTGAGCGCAATATACGGCGACGACTGGACTACTGAAAGTGACATTTCAAGATCATACTGTATTAGGATAGAGGAAAGTAAAAAGGAGGCTTTATTGTATGTCACTATGCCGCCGGAGTACCCGGGACAATCTCCGCCTAAATACGAGTTGTCGGCGCCTTGGATGGATAGGAAGGCGAAGGAAAGACTTCACAATGCTTTGGATGAAGTTTACTTGTTAGTAAAAACAAATTTATTTATATAATTAGAACAGAAGAACAGATTGGTTAGACCAAAATACCATGCTTAGTGCTATGCTACTATTGCTGATCAAAAATTGCATGGTATTTTTTAATTTTTTATGTTCCTAATAAGCACGTGGCCCGACATACACTTTACCGGTTTTATTGAAAGTGCCAAAATAACGGTGCTCATAAACTATAGTCTACGCTGACGAAGTCGCGGGCAACAGCTAGTTGATAATATATGTCTATCATCCCAGAAAGTTTTAATTTTGTACATGCAGAATAAGAGAAAACTTACTAACTTGTCAAATATTTCAGAGAAAATATTGGAGAGACTGTAATATACCAATGGGTGGAAAAAATAAGAGAAGTGTTGCTAACTATGAAATCGCCTGAGCCTGTGAAGAAACCTCAGCCTACAGATGAAACTATAGACTTGTCACAGGTAGGAACATTAATCTAAATGACCTCTCAAAGTATTGTTCTAGGTGTTGTGTAAGTGAAAGATAAATTACTAACAAGTGATGTAAGAATTAGACCACAGAAAAGATAGAGAAGAATGATTAAATCATCAATTAAAAAAAACTACCTCTTGGGGTGTTGGTTAACATGCTAGCCATCTCTCTGAGGTTCTTAGTTTAATTTCTGAGGTCTTTAGTTTGAATTTGTTCCAATTTCGCAAAGCAATTATGAATGCACTGGGGTCGGAAGACCCTTAGGTAGTTTCTACTTTTTCAGAAAATGTAAGTCACTCGAATAACAAAAACACTGATAATTGTTGAGGGTACTGCGGTTTTTCCTCTGGTGTCATTTTACTTTTTGTCGATTGTTTTTTTTTTCTGATCAGACTCATTTTATCTTATAAGACCGTCATTGCTCTCAACAATTTATTTATTTGTTATTTATTTATTTATGTATGTAAATTTTTATTATCTCTTATTGTTTATGTAGTATATTCAATGCACTTATTATTTAGTCTATTCAATGTTTATATAAAGTAGGTACATTTAAAAATTAAACTAAGCAGCTAAGTATAAATGTGATGTAAACACATAGTTTTGGAGTACAGTCTAGAATAAATATGTAGAAATTAGATATTTTGGTCTTGATATGATTGTATTCTGTTTGTGTTTCTAATAAAGTAAAATAAAATAAAAATTCCCAGACAGAGCAAAGTGGAAAATATATTTTTGAATAAAATTTTTAATTTGGTCCTTATTTAATTTTTTATTTATTTATTTGGTTCGCTAACCGGCTGAACAACACACAAGATTATACAAATACAAATAAGAGCATACAAGTTGCCAACCTACTTGGAGTGAACACAGCATGCATATTATATAAAATGGTCTCAATCATTTTAAATAGAGATTTAAAGAAATAGAATGGCAGCAAGCTGCCTTGGGTTGTGAATTGTGGAAGTTAGACGGGAAGGCCTTTGCCCAACAATGTGATACTACATAGACTACACAAAAACAAATTAAAGAAAGTGAAGAATTACAATCAAAAAGAAAAATTTACATCCTATACTGTTCTAGAAATAAAAATAATGATTTTGACTACATTTTTCAGTTAGAGATCAACTGCCCACCTATAACACACGGAGAGGTCATAATGGACAGGAAGAGTTCATTTCAAGGGCATGCTGCGGAAGTGCACAGTTTAGAAGATGTCAAGTGAGTGCTAAGTCTTACTTACTAATAGAAAGTGTTCAGCATATAACCATGCTAGTCCTCCACTCATATGTATCCAGGTTCAATTTCCCAAAACGGGCTTTTTCAAATTTAATGGGTCTTGGGGGTCTGTCTATATATGTATTCATAAAATATGTTATCTATATTATCTACGAGTATCTATACCTGTATACATAAAAGGCAAAAGTGATTGACTGATGTATTAATGCACAAGTCAAACTGCTGGGTCTAGAGACTCCAAATTTGGCACATAGGTTCCTTATAAAGTTTAGGGGTAACGATTGTTTAAAATACACCCCCTAAGGGGGTGAAACGAGGGTACAATGTTTGTATGGAGAAACAAGATTAGATAGACCATTATTTTCGAAACTTCACAGGTACTCCTACTTACTCATTTACCGCCAGGAGAGTACTCTTGGTGGTAAATGAGTAAGTACGTGTTAATTTATAGCAAAATTAACTATGTACAAACCAATTAATAAGCCTATTATCATCATATTCGACTTTTTCGTGGACAAAGTCGCGGTTTAAAGCTAGTTTTATATAAAAATGCATCACTATTTATCGTGATCAAGCCGTAACTTGACAATGACATTAACCATTACATCCATCCAAGTTTTCTAATACTTTGTAGAAAGTTATTACGTAGAAAAATATATATAAAAGTTGCACATACATTGCTAATACTGGATATCGTCTGTCAGGTCAGCTAGTAGATTAAAGAATTTTCAGTTTGCTGCCTTCACTGTGTTTCTCATTTGGCAGTTCCTTTATGAGGTCCCGGTCAACGCTGTAAGAGTGTCATCTTTCAGGAGGGAAAAAAAAAATTGTTTGAGCCAACGACACGAAAAGAAGAAGAAAGGGTACCCTCCATGGCATGGCAATGAACTTATTGTCTGAGTATAACATTTTATTTCTATTAAATTCCAGCGCTGTCCTAGCAAAACTGAAGCAAAACAAGAAGATATTCCACGCCACTCACAATATGTACGCGTACCGGATCGAGAGGACCTCTCCCAAAGGCACGAGCATGCTGCAGGACTGCGACGACGACGGTGAAACTCACGCTGGGGGTAGGATGCTGCATCTGCTGCAGATCCTGGACCAGAAGAACACATTGGTCGTGGTTTCTAGATGGTAAGTAAATTTTTTCGTTAGCTCAAAACAAAATTTATTTCTTTTGTGCACAGACCGGAATCCGGTCGACATGCATTGTTTTACTATTGTGTCTGGTAATTTGCACAGACAACAGGTTAACCTTCTGTTGAGAGATATAGTGATAGATGATAAAGATCGATAAACGTTGTCGCCGGTGCCATGCTGGGGCTGGACAAAAAAGAACGGGATGGAGAACAACTAAAGCAGCGCTCTGCATGCAGAGTGTTACTTTTGTTGTTTAGTTGTTGTGTGACATGAAAGAAAATCTACAAGGCTTTAACATACTTAGTGTCACATGTGACACTAAGTATGTTAAAGCCTTGTCACAATAGCCTGGGGATAAAGAAAACACTTATAATGTACCAAAAAGTAAAGGTACACTTGTGAGGTGGTTCCATAGAAATTTTATCAAAATCGGTTGAGTAGTTTGGGGGAAAAGTCAGTAAGTAAGTAAGCAATGAACTTCCGTTCTGTGTGTTAAAATCGCGTTTTTTACTTCAGGCATGCCTACCAATCCCCCTTTAAAACATAATTATTTCTCTGTCTTGTCACTAGATGGCGCTATAAGGCAATAATCAAAAACATTTAAATCTTTTATTACTATTATTTAATTTGAATAAATTAATAAAGTACTCTAATTAATTAAAAATTACTTATATGAAATGCAATAAATATTTTGAAAGCAATATTTCGTCACTTTTTTGCTAGTCGTATGTGCTGCCATCTCTGTGTGCCTACCCTGCAACTCCATATTGCCTACTTACGAATCCTCCAATAGATTCTATGGCGTTGGGTATCTGCTACGTTAGTAAGTGTATTATCTTTGCTTCAGGTACGGCGGCATACAACTGGGTCCCGATAGATTTCGCCACATCAACAACGCGACGAGGCAAGTGATACAGCAAGCAGGCTTGTTAAAGAAATGACGATAGTTTATTTAGATATATAGTTTAGTTGATTTATATAGATAGTTTAGTCTTACGAGTTTAAACTAAGAAGGTGTTTGTAGCAGGGATTTATCGTAATTGGGTTTTGTGACTTGAGGGTTTCAAAATGTAGGACAGCAGATGGCAGCATAGTGATGTCAGGTCCAATCAACTGTTGTCATTGGACCATTATCAGGTCTTTTTAGTCTCCACTGCAGGGTCGGAGAGGCCTCATTGATGTTTATAAGCTTTGTTTAGCTTGTATTCCCTAAGTGGCCTTCTACAACATCCACGGGAGGACTTGGAGTGGCCCTGTTCTGCTCTGCCGGATACCACACGGAGGACCATCAGTTGATAGATTATTTAGTTCCGTCAAATCTATCCAATAACAGCGTATTGGACCTGGCGATACTTGTTGCCATCTGGTGTCCCATATTTTTGCAAACCCTTATTGTCCTGACACTTATCGGAGTGTCGGATGGGATCCTGTCATAATTCGTGTTTCGTTTTTAAGGCATAGGCTTAATTTACACTGCGGCGGAATCGAAGCGAAGAAAACGTACATAGCATAATGAACTTTATGTCAATTATATAATGTTCGAACTTAAGCGTGAACGACGGCGACTCGCGCAGATTAGCTTGACTTCGGCACTTCACGCGCTCATATTTAGTTTGAAGATTATACAATTGACTTAAAGTTCATTATGCTATGTACGATTTCGTCGCTTCGCTTCTGCCGCCATGTAAATTGAGCCTTAGGGCCTTTCGTCCAGTAGCTACCTTTCTTTAACTAAAAAAATATATATGGTAACTAAGGATATGCGTTATCCCATTTTACAAACACTTTCCTTAGTTGAAATTTTAGTCAAGTATTGTACATTTGTACATATTGTGTATATCTACAAGGCTGTAGTGCCTTATGTTATTGTTGTGACATGAAATTAGATCTGTAGGGTTTGTACTTGAACAACTGTTTAAAAATCTCAAAAATTATGTTTAGACTTGTATTGTTCTTAGCCCACATTTTGAAGTTTGTAAGTAAATAACGACCCAAAGAAACTTTTAACCGACGAAAAGCACGGCACAATGTGATAAACAACAATTTTCTCCAAAAAAAGTTGGCGATGAAAACCGTTTGACAATGTGCCATGATTTTCTGCCCCCGTAGCACTGCACCGTCGATACATTCAGATAAAATTTATATTGCGCGAAGGACTAGTGCCATCCCGCTCGTTTTTATTAGGTAGAGCGAGATAAAGATAGATGGAGCGCTCGATAATCGCTGTCGCCGGTGCTATGCTACGGGGGCTGGTTGAGTACTTTTTCTTTGCAAGACCATAGTCCTGAATTCTACGTAAAATGTGTATGAATTATTGTCTTACTGTTAATGGCGGCAAAAATATGTGACGTCAGATGGCAAAATACACAGTGACGTCACGTCAGGTGATCGATCAGCTCCAATCGACTGTTGTCATTGGACCATCACTTGACAGGTTATTTAGCTCCGTGAAATGTTTCCAATAACAGCAGCTTAATGCATAGACATAGAATTTTTACTAAAGCTTATTCTACCTCACTTCACTGTCATGCCATCTGGTGTTCCATATTTCTGAAAACCCTCATTTACTCTACAGACTGCCAATTTTATACTACCCCAATTATGATATATAGCACCGGCCGTGCTAAAGCGTGCCGTCACTTTCTCTCGCTCTAGCTAATGATGGTTCCGAGCGAGAGAAAAGGGTAGCAACATAGGAACTGTTCCGTGCTGATATATGTAGCCCAACCCTAAATGAATCTTTGACTGATATAGATATGATGAAATAAAATAATTTGTATGAACATTAAATAAATCAGTTTTATTTACACTATTCAGTATTGCGTGTCATTTTTTGTTCCTATTGTTGTCGGCCGTCTTCACTGTTATGCATTTCTTGTCTAGAAACTTCAGAAGGTCCTGAAAAGAATGTTTGAAACCTTATGAGTATATGATGTCACACGTCAAGCCAAATTGATCTCTGTGAGTAGTACACAAAGAGCTCAGTTTGTTTTGACAAGATTCGACGCCGTCGATCGTCGTTATAGACAATACGTTTCAGGTGGCTTTTTGTTAGAATGGCTGAAAGTAGATTTCGAAAACAGGAATGAGATATTGTATAGTATAATGATAGGTTCTTAGCTCGTCGCGTCTATTTACATCAAGACTGTGAGTACAGTGATAGGTTCGTAGCTCGTCGCGTCTATTTATAAGGATCCCCAAGTTAACGCTCATTTCCTTGATCGACTTTTACGACCGCCACGATAAGAAGCAGATGATAGTAAGTATAAGTTATTTGTTTAGTTCCAAATACGTGTGGAAGACACTAAAATAATGTTGTTTTTTAAGTTGCCAACACATATTTTTCAGGATGCCTAAAGGCATCTGACATAGCTTGGAGACCGTCATAAAACGATGACAGAAGACAGTGTGGTCATCGGACAACGCCCATTGCCACGTATCTTGTGAAAGCGTTAACAATACCGCCACCGAGTTCTACTAAATAATGTATTTAGTCTATACGTATTTTTAACCCTCGAAGTAAAAAGAGGTGTGTTATAATTTTGACGTGACTGTGTGACAAGACACACAGACACGTGAAACTGTGGCATCGGAGCTCCTGAACGAATGGACCGATTATGATACGTATATTTTTATTGAAAGCTGACTAAATCGAGATGGTTTTTAGCTACAGTTCTGTAGGGGTTCCTTAGATTTTTCGGGTTCCAGTGCTGCCCTTATTTGGAATAAATTATTTGAATGGAAATAGAGATATCTCTTAAAATGTTGTCTTGACCAAGCCCTAGATAACCCTTCGAACTATATTATGAACTGTTTACAGTTTAAAGTGAGACCGTAAAGCTTTTTCACAAGTTTACGAAAAACGGCCACTTTTGGCTAATGTGTGTAGAAAAGCTATACATTCTCACTTTAAAAAGTAGTTCATAAAATAGTTTGAAGGGTTATCTAGGGCTTGGTCAAGACAAAATTTCGATTGATATCTCAGTTTCCTTTTAAATGATTTATTTCGAAAGGGGGTAGCACTGAAACCCTCAAGTCAAGCAGCCCGTCAAAACTTTTAATTTAATTTCTCGTTCAATCATACATACCTTAGGATCATATCTGTGTCCACTGTTGGCCAACTCCCTGTGTATGACGTCAATGTTGACGGGCTCGTACCGCAGTATGGCCTGCCGCAGCCCGCGGCGACACGACACGTAGTTGTGGAACGCTATGTGGAGCGGCACTCGGCAAGAAAGTAGCTGAAAAATCACATCACACTATATTACAACGTGGAAGGGACATACAATACAATACCCTTTATTGCACAAAATAAAATACAGCACATAATTATCTTAAAAACTAGGAAATGCGCAAAAGGCGGCCTGTAATAACTCCTGCCTTTTTGTCTCCACTGCAGGAGCACGACCCTCTCTGTACTACCAGAGCGTAACCAGAGCCACACTTGGCCAGAGCAGTTAGATAACTTAGCCTACACTCTCCTCACTGGCCAGACGAGTTAGAGAGGTCTCATTGATGTTTATAAGCTTTGTTCTGCTTGTATTTCCTATGTCGCCTTCTATGACTGGAGTGGCCCTATTATGCCGGAAACCACACGGTAACAAGGTCCAACTGTATCCGCGTCAAGAAGTCATACACACACTCACAAACTTTCGCCTTTACTTGGTAGGACCATACCAAAGATAATATAATTACTAACGTAAACCATACCTATACTATATTGAACCATGAGCTATTTTAGATCACTATAGTATAGCATAATAAAATTTAATGAACAGTCAAAAAACAAAAAAAATAAAACTAAATTTCCACACAAATTGCCTAGGCGGCTGCACATTTAGTATGATGATGCAATTTTTTTTTTACTATTATTTTATTTTATTTATTTATTTGGGAAACAATTGAATTAATGTTTAATTCCATTATAGTATAGTGATTTAGTATAGCCCGTGGTTCGATTTTTCATGGGTAAGTCGTTTCCACGTCGGAGTTTTTTTTTAATTAGCCTGCCCAATAAACTTTTTTTTAATACAAAAAATAATACCTTCGCTTTTTCCCGTTTTTGGAACACCCAGTCATCTTCCCCACATTCTATATCCCTTATTTCAACTCTCTCACTGGTAATTTCATAAATATTCTCTTTTACTTCATGATCTACGAGTATATCTTCATTTCGAATATTATCTTTCCAATTCATTAATGGTGATATTTGTTTCTCATTTATTCCCACGTTTTCTGTAGTCGATATTGGATGTTCTCTTGGAATTTTTGTAGGCGAACACTTTGTTTCTAGGTTTTCTCTGGCTGATTTTGTAGGGGAAGGCAGTGGTATATTCGCTTCAGTCTTGCGTTTTTTTGTGGGTGATTGCGAGGCTTCTGAAGTACATGGTTCTACTATTGGATGGGTTTGGTTGTATATGTGAGTTAGAAGCTGTATAGCTGAAAGTTAAACAATTACATTAGTGTATTTCTGTATGAAACACATCAAAGATAACTAAACAAATTTGACCAACCTAAGCTAAACAATGAAAGATAAGTTGTGAGCAAACATTCATGGATATTTTTTTTATTCCATTATGTAGAGTAGGTCTGCTTGTCAGTACTTATACTATAAGATTGGATGTAATAAGAACATACAAACCTCTTTTCCTCTTAAGAGGCTTCAGTCCATATTTTTCCAACTCCTTATTTCTATCTGGTGTGGACATCGCCATATAATCTCCCATGGGAGTAACTTGATCAGTCTTGATTACATACTCCCTATTACCGGGAGTTTTAACAATATCATACATAGCATTATGTTTCATACATGATTTATTATTCCTAGGAGTTTCTATAATATTATTAATTGCTGTATTTTTGATAGGTGATAATGATAACCCTTTGCGTGATTCTTTTGGAATTTCGAGTTTTTTTATATTAACTTCTGGCAAAAAACTGTCACTTTCACATTTGTTACTACTTTGATCCCCAGAACAATCATTTTCTAAATTACTATTTCTGTTTGAGCTACTGTTATTGTCTATGACAGATATACCTCCAAAGTTTACTTCAAAACCACCTTCGTACCTACTTTTGTGTATTGAATAATTTAATTCTATATCTGATATTTCAAAAACTTCAGAATCTTTACTTGTCTGACTTGCATCAAGCTTTTCTGAATGTTTTTTAAAACTATTTCCTGTTTCAGTTCCACTAGCAGTGTATGAGTTATATTCACGTTCTTTAGAATCCGTGTTTTTCCAGGCCTCACAATCATTTGTTTTATTCATGCTAGAGGAAGCATTACATGTAATTTCGTCATAATCTATAGAAATATTGTCCTTTTTACCAAGACTACTTTTATTACATAATTCGAATTTACTTGCTAATATATCATTTGTGTTAGAATTGTCTAATACAGTTGAATTTTGAGTCAAATCCATTTCAACATTATCTTTATTTTCACTTTCAGATCGTTCTATTAAATCGTTATTTCTTTCAGGACTTTGAGTTAAGTCTATTTCGGTATTATTATCTTCTAATTTAAATTCGGACGTTTCTGTATTATCATTTCGATCAGGGCTTTGAGTTAAATCAATTTTGGAGTCATCTTTGCTTCCAAACTCAGGGGTAGACTTTTCTATAATGCTATCACTGCATTCAGGACTATTTGAATGATTGTACAAAAAATCATCAAAGAAAGTATCGTTTGAAGACTCCTCTACACTTATATTGTTCTTTGGAGGTGTTTTAGAAGTTAAATGACTTTCTTTATTACTTTCATCAACTTCTGGGGTTGCTTCTATCAGAATATTTTCTTTTTCTGGTGACCTAATAACATCATTAATTTCAGATTCATTTAATATTATTGTATTATCTGCACTGTCATTATTTTTATCACTTACATGGACCAAAGGCAAGCTATCATTAGAACTGGATGATTGTGTTAAATCCTTTATTTCTATGTCTTCAATGATTTTATCTCCTGAAACCGTTTCATCGGAGTTTTGAGTTAAATCAATTTGAACTTTTTCTTGTATTACACATTCTGTTAGATCCATAAAGTCATTTGTTTTTCTTTTTGTAGCATTTGTTCTTATTGTATTACAGGAACTAGGATTTAAAGTAACGCCTACACATTCAGTCAACTCCATAACATCATTTGACTTCCTTTTTGTTAAATTCTGTGAAAGACCCTGGCTAGACACAAACGAATGTATTTTTTCTAAAGATCTAGGTAGTATTATACTTTTATTATTAGGCTCCATAATCTGGACTTTTTCTAGTGAATCATGAATATTAGTATTAACTTCTGAATCAGAAAAATCAGTTGGTTCTTCATCAAAAATATCAGGGGAACCACTTCTTGCCAATTCAGAGTTGGCTTTAACCTCAGCTATCAAAGATTCATTATTTGTACTTTCTACTTCTTCAAATTTAGGTTCCTCTGTTAAAGCATGATTTGAAAATGACACTGAATTGTTTTCATAATATCTTTCAGTAATATTTACAATTCTAACACCATCTTCCTTAGTTTCTTGGCAAACTTTTAATTTATTTCTGATTACATTTTTGGCACTTTTTAAAGCCCCACTTAGAATAATATTCAGTTCCTCCTGTGAACATAATATTTCACTGATGTCCATAGTCTGATCTTTAGTGCTTTTTGGACTAACTGGTCGACCAGGTATCTCTGACCAATCTCTCAAAAGACTATCTTTGTTTGAAGATTTTTCTAGTGATAAATTATCAAGGTAATACAAATTATTATCTCTAATTGCTTCATAACATACACTTGTAGTTAAAAAATAAAGTTTTTTATCAAAATCACCACACTCAACTTTTTTTTTCGGTGAACTTGAGTTATGAATATTTTGTAACAAAACCTGAGAATATCTGTCTGCAATATTTTGCTGTTTTTCAGCCTCGGATAGCAAAAGCAGTTTGTAGTTTTTTCTGTGCTTTTTTACTTTTCTGTTAGCATTTGATATTTTTATTTCTGGAACTGTAAATCCATATTCCTGTAGTGTGGTTCGTATTCTAGCTGTCCGTTCTTGAGAATTTGATTCAGAAGATTGCGAGTCACTAATAGACGGCTGAATGGATTTAGACAAAGCAATAGCTAATTGTAACTGCTCAGAATCAACATCTATACCAGATTGCTTACAAACATTATCAAAGTCTTTTGCATAAGTCTCTAACTCGCTTTTCTTTGATTTCAATGCTTTTCTGATGTCTTTTTGTCCTCTTGGTCTTTTCAGTGGCTTTTTCGGTTTCGGCTTTATACTTTTTGGTGCAGCAATTTTCTTCTTTACCTGGAAGTCTGATAAACTTTCGTCCATTCCAGTGCTACTGGAGAAATATTCGCTTGTCACTTTCTGTGAGCTGGAAGGGCAAACAAATAAAACAATTTTAATAACTTATTACATTTATTCAAACATAAATTATAAACAAGATGCCTTTATTACCTACTCTGATTATCTACATTCATAATGTTTATACATCAGGGCGATCTAGCCTGTATTGTTCTTCCATGTGTTGTTGTATTTTTTCCTTAGATCTGTAAAAGAGACCGCTGGCAATCAGCTGCCTTCTTTCGACTTCTTGTACAGGATCCTCATATAAAACTTCAGAAGCCTTGCGAAGATTGGATGTGATTGGAAGATAACTAAAACAAAGGATTTTGTTAGTTCATAACCTGAAAGTCTACAGAATTTAGAATCAAGTATAGTTGTACTTACTGAAACATAAGACCACTTAATAAACCAACTGATATAATTCCTATTCCAAGATAATTCCTAAACTTAGCAGCAGGAGTTCCTAATATACTTCTAGGTTTCCATTTCGAAGAATCAACACCGATGGCCATTTTCGTTTTGGTTTAATTTGACACTGACATTGACGTTTTTTAAATGACAACAGTGACAGTATTTTAGGGTTCCGTACCCAAAGGGTAAAAACGGGATCCTATTACGTACCTACTAAGAAGACTTCGCTGTCCTTTTGTCTGGCTGTCTGTATGCTGTATCTTATTTACCATGATAGCGAGCTAGATAGTTGAAATTTTCACAGATGATGTATTTCTGTTGCCCCTCAAATAATCCATGTAACTATAACAGAAAAAAATAATATTTAAGGCTCCCTTATAACAAACGCGAATACATTTTTGTTTGCCGTTTTTTGCATAATTAATTTTAATAACGGCAACAGGTGGACGCTTGAAATATTTACAGAATATTTAGTTGTATTTGTATATTAACTTTAAACAAAATTTATTAAATTGAAATAAAATAGATATTAAAGTAGCCTCCCTTATAAAAAACGTGATTTTTTATAGATAATAGTACAGAACTCTTAATGCGCTAGTCTGACTCGAACTTAGCTCAATAGTGCCATTTTTGAAACGCGGAAACATCTAAACGAATCGTTTTTCCATACAAAAAACCGTTCATTTAGTGACTCCGCGTTTGAAAAATGGCACCTCTGGAGTCTGGCTGGATGCTCACTCTTTCTTAATTATGGTTGCATAATATATATTTATTAACCACTACACTACCCATAAAAAAAACTGTAAATGTCCACGTATGTCAATATATTTCATTGTCAATTCAGTACCTACCTATGTCATCTGATTTCTGTTTACCTCGAGCATGGAATTGTAGTTGTAGTATGTACTTGCGTATAAATTGGTTGACCTGTTTACTGTTACCTGTTTACCCCATGTTTGTTTACTAAAGAGCACGAAGCGATTAATATAATACTCTTTGGAGAACTGAGAAGAGAAACTACGTATATAAATTGTATTTTGTTTTGTATTTCCTCTATTTTTTAGATACATTTCGGTATTTGTTTTTATTTACGACGATGTCTAAGCAAGACATACAAGATGTTCACTTGAGAGCGATGCCATACACGGAGTACCAATATTATGCAACAAATTTAAGCAAAGAGTATTGTGAGGTTATTGCAAAACTAGCAAACTTAAAGTAAGGTTCCTGATTTACTTCCACTTTGTTATAAACATAGATATTTTGTACTAAGTTGTACAAATCCTACTATTTGTTTGAGCCACTCAAAAATTTGTCATGAGCAAGATCCACTATGTTACCAACAAGTATCTATTCTTGTACATATACATGGCGTTGGAAATGTCCTACTATTAAAAATTTTCTATTACATATTTGTGAAGTTAAGTTCTAAAGTTAAATGGGGTTTCTGTTTTGGATGTGGAGCTTTGTGAATGTGGAGCTGTTCAAAGCATGGCCCACCTGTCATGTCCCATCTGTCCAACCTTCTGTACATACATGATGTAAACTCGTGTAAGTAGTACTTTTTCATAGTACTACTTAAAATATGTATATATATAAATAGCCAGGCGTGTACCATGTTGAGTCCCAGACCTGCGCAGTGATCAATCACATTTATTATAACAAGAGATCTGAATTACAGGTGCTATTGCTATCAAAAGTATGGATATGACTAAAATTTCCAGGATTTCTCTAGAATCAGTACCTTAGTAATGGATTTAAATACCTTACTAAGTTTCGAATAAAGATTATTCTAGTACTGCTTCTAGTATACACAATATTTCCCTTTAAATGAATTACTTGGACTGGGCTTTACTTTTGATAGCAATAGCACTCGTGATTCTGATCTCTGATTATAACATACATATGTTGCTGATGCATGCAATACCACCATCAAAGACCCAAAGCATGTGCCTTCCCAGCCAATATATAGCACATATCTATCTTGTAAAAGTACAATTAAAAATTGATACACAGCAACTGTTAAAATTTACAGAATTTCATTTAATGAAACTCGGCCTCCCGGAGAAATCCTTATGAAGATGTTATTCAGAAGAGGTTTTACAGTTAAAACATTCAGACAACTCATTGATGCCGCTAAAGATGTCATGAACACAGTAACATACTACCAGCCACAAGCAAAAGTTGCCGTTCTCATAGCAAATGATAAATATCATCATTTATCTAAACTGGCAACACCTTCAATTGATTGTGATTCTTTATCGTCGAATTTAAAAAGCTTGGGGTTTATTGTAGTTATGATCAAGAATACTAGTAGTGGCGTGTTGAGAGATATTTTGTCTGGGCTTTTTGAGTTGATACCTAATGACAGCTACTGTGAGTATAAAGTACATACATACCTACACTATCATGTCTTTATCCTTATGGGCTCATGTTAACAAGACCTTATTATTATGATGACCTCTGTGGCGTAGCGGTCACCATGCTAGTCCGCCACCCAGAGGTCCCGGGTTCGATTCCCGGTCAGGGCAAGTTGAAAAATGGCCTTTTTCAAATTGTCCTGGGTCTTAGATATTGATCTATATATGTATTTGTTATAAAATATAGTATCGTTGAGTTAGTATCCCATAACACAAGTCTCGAACTTACTTTGGGGCTAGCTCAATCAGTGTAATTTGTCCCAATATATTTTTATTTATTTATTTACCTTTCGACGTTTCTACCTGGGCCCCATTAGTGTTCCGTACCTAACACTCATGACCGATGTAGACATGGTTTAAAACCATTTGTAGCCCTGGCGAAAAGCAGTCTCATTAACAAGGGGCCTAATAGGGCAGACAGAGCATTATGAGTTTCTGACTCTAAGCAAACAGAATCAGTCTTTAACATGATTCGCAATTAAATTCGTTTATTTTCTCCCAGACCATCATATATATGTCGCAGTTGAATTGTATAATCCGTTGTTATTCAAAAACTCTAGCTGTTTGGCAATACAGCTCGGTTTTGTAGAACAGCTGAAAATAGTTCAGCTCGATTGTCAATGAGTTACGTAATTACGTTTAACAAAACAGCTAGCGTTGAGATAGCCTTATTATTAATTGGGTTACCATCTTCTTCTTCTTACCATTATTGAATAAAACTGTGTTACCAAACAAAATAATATATAAGGGGACAATAGTTGTTATTTTTATATAACTCGTGCGATGGAAATAAAACTTCAATTCAACTCCTTACTAAATAATTCAGTCTCCAACATCATAATACACCAATGAAAAATGATAATCAGCTCGATGCAATTGGATTAGAGATATAGACATTTTGTAAACCCGACAACTCAATGGCGCATCGATTTCTTACGGCCAATTGATCCACGTGAATTTTCCATCTTGCCGGAAGGCGGGCGTCGAAATAACAATATGGGCACCAAACTAAAGGTCTGCTTTATTCTTTTCAATCTTTTGCACTCCGAAATCACAAACGATGCCCCCGATGTCTCTCGATAAAAACAGCTTAGTCCCGGAACGCGGCGAATAATTTATGGGAACTTTATGGGAGGCCATATTTGTTGTTATGACACTGACACTTCACAAGCCACAAGTGGCAGAATTCCGAACTAATCGTTCTACAATCTTACGTTAGCTAGTTTGTTAAACGTAACACATTGGACGATCTAGCTGGCCAATTTTCAGCTATATTACAAAACCGAGCTGTAATGCTAAATAGCTAGAGTTTTTGAATAACAGCGGATTATACAATCTAACTGCGACATATACATAATATCACGTCTTTATCTCTAACGGGGTAGACAGAGCACTTTGGGTCTTGCAGCTCTAAGCAGACAGCCCAAGGCCGCAAGACTCATAGGCTACTTGTAGTGTGATGGTGGGTAAGAAAAGACAACGCAGACGACAGACTACCTAATCCGTGCCGCACTTTTTGTCTGTGAAAATAGAACCTATGGAATCATATGCAGTAACGCACACGATGCGCAAAAAGTCCGGCGCGCGTTGTGTGGGTGCGTCACGGATAGTCTGTCTTCTTCGTTGGGCCTAATAACTAAATATATTTTTAAGACGATACCACAAAATTCATGTACCTCATTTGTGGGCGGAGCTAGACGTTTCGTGTCGATTGCGCGAGGGGGCGCTTTCCTTGATATTATTTTTACGCGCACTCCCGAGAACATGTTCATGAACTCGGGAGCTTAGAACGTATGGAGATAGCAGATAGATATGTTTACAATAATATTTTTAATTCAGTAGATACAAATATGTTAAAAGAGGTGATTCGGTCCATCATTTTGAACAACTTATAGTAGTACATGTATATTGAAATACGAAAAAAAATAACGTTCTCAAACAAATCGAAGTAGTCACGTCATCTAGTTACTATGGTCTTTATGTATGGTATTTTTTTCATACAATAAAGTTAACAACTTTTATGTTACTTTCGCCAAGAAATCAAAAGACAAAATATATAAATATAATTACAAATTGACCGGTCGGCTGATCAGAAAATATTGTTTTTATATATTTCGATACAATAATAAGGTCTTTGAGGAAAGTTGCACACATTAAAACATAGGTATAGAATATGTAAAAGAAAAATATTCAGTATATTTTGTAAAATAGTTTCAATGTATTTTTAAATATATATAGGTGTACAAAATAAAAATATAAAACAATTTTTCATAGATTTATTGCTAATATATATATACAATAAAAATAGCATAATAACAATAATAATTGATATCTTTTGATTATACGATGAGACTGATGTATTGAACATAAAAATAAAAAACATCCTAAGTAATATAATAATCTTGATAAAGTTTGAACTGGACAATCAACTGCTAATAAGATTACATTACGTTCAAAGAATCAGAAAAATATTTATTGCCCAATACAGCAGTATTTATTTTTCACACACATAAAGAGCACTTGTCTAAATAGCCTCCCTATCATAGTTGCAGCACCAGACAAAGCGGAGTAATTTCTCTCAAGAGTCTCTTTCACCAGCAACCATCCAGTATAACATCAATTATGGCATTGCCATTTTTATCTATTTTACCCTCTTCAATCGCAGCAGCTTTTTCTCTTTCTCCAGCTTTTTTTATTTCGTCCTAAGCTGTGGTCCCCCAGTTTTCGCATATTTTGTCATGTGCACGGTTGTAAATGCGCTCAGACATAATTGGTATATCTAAGGAGGCAGGCACTAATTTGTTTGAGTTGGGGGTGACCACAACCTGCTACCATAGCTCCTGCTACTCCATCTTTATTAACATCCTCCAATGTATTCTTTATTGTAAATTGTTCGTTGCACATGGACCACATGGAGGAAATTTGATGTTATTCCCGTACATTTTTCTGATACAATGTTGATGGTATTTAACCCACAATCACAAAGCGACTGGTGGCTATTTTCTTTAATTCTTTAAAGAAGTACTCGATGTTCACTATACGATGTCCAGAAATATTTTCATTAAATTCATCCTGAAACAAATACCATATTGTAATTTTTATTTCATGCTATTAGGTATACATATGCAAAACTATATAGATAATTTCAGACCGCAATACTGAAAGAACTTCGATGTCACAGACAAACAGACATCGGCATCAAACTTATAACACCCCTCTTACTGTCTGTCTGTCCGTCCGCCCGTCTATCTGCGACCAGGCGAAATGCCCGTTTACGAGATTAAAAAATAACTTAAAATATTGTCATATTTGAAAGTATGTATTCTATTAAGTTCTATTTAAAATACACACCTTTCCATTCCACCTGTTGTGATCCTGACGAAATATTTTGATTGTCCAGATACATAATTTGTAAATCCGACTCCATATCAATTACACCTCCTTGTTCTTCTTGCGGCGGCGCCGACAAAGTATCATCAAACTCTGCTATAAGAGGATATTTTTTAGCCTGAAAACAGTAGTACTTTTATATTGGCGGATTTACTTCGAAGTTATTCGGTAGGTGCATATTATCCAAAATGTTAGTTGGGTAGAATAAGTTGTAACTTGTAACATAGAATAAGACAAAAAGGTACGTATATAAAGATACGTATGAAAATAACATAAGTAGGTAATTATGGTTTGAAAGTAGGACAGTACGGTGCCATCTCAGTATGATACAACTTATACCTAGTAGGTACCTATATTTTGACTAGTCAGTAAGATTGGTAGGCACTTATTGACATACCTACTGCCTTTCTTACAAACTTTACTGCATATTTTATCAATGTAAGCCACTAATTTAGAAACATTGAGGTAGGTAAGTACTTACCATCTATTAAATTTATGTCTCATCAGGCTTTCTTTTTCCTTGAGAAATCAGGAATGTTCCCGTTTTCTATTTTTTGTTTTACCTATTATTATTATACTTGTGTACACAATCACAATGTAAAACAGTAAGTGAAAATAGGGTTCTATTTTCACAGACCAAAAAGTGCGGCTCGGATTAGTCTGTAGTCTGCGTTGCGCCTAAAACTTAATTTTTACAAATAAAAGATCGATCATTCGAAACGTTGGGATGCGCGGACGACTGGTACAGGTCTTACGTCCAAGGAATCCTTACGCAGACTGAGCAAGAGATAGCGCTCGGCGAGTTGACCCGCGTGGGGCAGAGAGAGGTATACGGTGGGTGTGTTCAATTGGGGTTCCAATCCACATGAACGAATAGGTCGTAACCGCCAAAACCTTTATTAATAATTTACAGCAAAATTAAATGATCAATCAAAATTTCATCTTGTTATTATTAAAAATGTCTGAAAATCTTACTTATAGTTCAAACGGTTTCTTTTAAGTCGTCCTATTCGAGCGATAATATTGACAAGTTTGCTAAGTAAGACCATATTTCGAAAAATATTTCTATCGAGATTTTTCTTTTCAATCATGTTTTCATCTTATCAATAAACTAAGAAAAGAGTAAAAAATCATATCCTTAAATTTTAAATTTATATTTCAAATACTTTGCGAGATAAATTAGACTCAACACAACCTTTTTTGCGGAGGTATCGTCTTAATGCTCAATAATATTTTTTTTATATTCTCTATTATTTATAGCTCAATTCTTCTTCCTATCCTACTAATATTATAAACGCGAAAGTCCAGACCACACGACACGCATGTCCAGCGCGCATCGTATACGTTGCTGCGTATGATTCCATGGGTTTTATTTTCACAGACTATCACAGACTAAAAAGTGCGTCACGGATATTCTGTCGTCGACGTTGGGCCTTTAAATGATTAGCATTTTCGCCCAGTCCCTCGATCGCCTTTTACGATCTGCGCGGGAAGCGAAGCAGCTGGTACATTCTAAGTTTTTTCTTTTTACCCAGACCAGCGTGAAAAAACATATTAGTATAAAATAGACTTTATTAGTATACAGGCCTAAAGTGTGGCAATTTGAACTTTGTTTTCATTACATTTAGGTTTCATATTCTATGCCGGTCATGGCTGTGAGCTGGTCAACACTAAGTGCATGTTAGGGACGGATTGCCCGGTAGAAGAGATTGCCCTAGACCACTGCATCACTGAGAACTACTTGCTGGAACAGGTGTACAAGTGCAGACCTGACCTGTGTGTTCTGATCATGGATATGTGCCGGATCAATTTGGACAGGTAACTGTACTTGTTACTACTCACTTGAAGATGTTTTTCTGCAATTTGGCCCGTATTGCCTGGACCTGTTTGTGTGGGGAGCAAAAGCCAGCCTAAATTCTCGAATCGCCCTGATCTTGCAGGAAACCTAGGACGGTCTGTAAGAAAACTTGCACAGACAGACAGATACACAGACAGACAGACATGGCGAAACTATAAGAGTTCCTTGTTTACTACGGAACGGCATCAAAATCAGCCCATTACTTTAGCCCACCCATCTTTTTGTCTTTTTGATATCCAGGGAAGGACATGGATAGTTACCCTACCTGGGAGCGAAGCTCACGGGCACAACTTGTAATAACTATTTATAAAGTTCTTCCGCCGCAGTGTATTTTGAAGAATATGTCTTAGATATTTTCATAATTCCACAGAATAAGTACAAGTAAGTACGTACTCACCTAATAATGGCTTAATTTTGATTTCAGGAATGCAAACCCCGAGGTATACTCATCAATCAGCTCAGTGGAACCCTACAAAGTCCACAAAAACCTGCTAATAGCCTACTCCACGCAATCATCTCAAGCGGCATATGAAGTTTTACAAATAGAATGCTCGACCACTATTGATGAGACTTACGAGCTGAAGCCAGGCGACTCTGCGAGGATAGTGCCCGGTGGGAGCCAGTATGTGAACTCCTTGTGTACGAGATTGGGAGACAAGCTGGATATTAGCAGTTTGTTTGACAAAGTTCATGGAGGTATGTCTTATACTAATATTATAAAGGAGTGTGTATGTTTGTTACTTCTTAACGCGCAAACAGCTAGACCAATTTTGATGAAATTTGGTATGCAGAAAGCTGACATAATGGATTAACACATAAGCTATTTATTCCGCAGGTAATGCCGCGAGGCGCAGATAGTTTTATAAATATTTATTATTGAGCATTAACCTCTGACAAAGAGGGGTGTTATTAGTTTGACGTGTCTGTCGGTGCTCTATAGTATCTATCGCCTCAACGAATGGGCCGATTTTGATGTATTTATAAGGGTTGCGTAGTAAACAAGGAACCCTTATAGTTTCGCCCATGCCTGTCTGTGTGTCTGTCCGTTTGCGGTTTTACTATGTGAAAATTGTGATGGCTTTTATTACAGATGTCGAAAACTCAATGAAGAAGCAAAAACCTATAAAAGTGCAGTGGGGTGTCGAAAAAAGAGCTTTGTATGACCCACCAGCAGGTTTGTAGTTTTCCTTATAGTTTTTAATCGAATATACCTTCTAAAGTCAAAGTCAATTTTTTTTATTCAATGTAGGATTTTATTGCTTATCGAAGGTAATTTTTTAAATATTATTTTAGTGGGAAAGCTTAAAACTACTAGCCTTTCGAAACCACTGCTGGGAAGATTACGCCGAAAGAAATCCAGTTCAGTAGCTAGATATCCATTTATCCCGAAGGTGGACTAGTAGAGAATGCTATTAGCATTAAGTCCCCCCTTTGTAACATTTATTATTGGTAAATAAAGATTTAACCTCAGGATTTAACTAAATAAATATTTTACTTAAATTTAGCTCGGTGTCCCGGCGCATTAGGGTTGGGCTCCATCTGTGAGCACGTAACAGCACTTTTCTATGCTGCTATGCTTTTCTTCGCTTGCCAGGAAGCATAGGGCACCCACCTACAAGGTGGTCAGATGACCTGACCAGGGTTGCTGGAAGCGCTGGATGCAGGCCGCTCTTGATCGGTCATTTTGGAAATCTTTGGCAGAGGCCTATGTCCAGCAGTGGACGTTATGCGGCTGAAATGATGATGATGATGCTTTTCTGTCGTTCAATACTGTCATTCGCTGGAACGAGAGAGCGACGGAACGCTTAAATTCAGCGTGGCCGGTGCTGAATAGCATAGAAAAGTGCTGACAGATAAAACCCAACCATCATTAGCGCTCTCGCAAGTAAAGCGACCCCGAGCGTGGTCCACACTTGGATGGGTGACCACAGTGGTATAAAATTTCGGCACGTATCAGCCGTTGGTCCCGACTGTTATCAATGTATGGCAGTCGTCAAGCTATATCATGTCTTTAGGCAGCTTAAAAATCTGATAGCAGGGTTTACACACGATAAGCGCGACTGAAATAACATTTTATTTTCAGGTGACACAGAAGCAATTTTGGATAATTTGAAAAAGTTTATGAAACAATATGACGAATATTGTTCTGCATTTTGAAAAACATAATTGTATTTAATATTGGTACTATTGCTGACTATCTTTTGATATATGACTGCCTATTTATTTTTTGAAGAACAAATACCTATAACATAAGTAAAAAATATATAGTTAAGAAATAACAAACTTTGATAATAGATGACAAAAAAAAAACGATGTTGCTGTAGTTTCACGATTGGCCGTTTTCGTCAACATTGTCCGGTCACGATGGAAAATGATATTTTTCAGATTGACCTGGGTCTTGGATGTTTATCAATATATGTAATTATTTTTATCCCATAAGACATGTCTCGACTTACTTCAGTGCTAGCTCAATCTGTTTTAATTTTGTATGTGATTGTGCATTTTTACAAAGACTGCAATGAAATAAAACAAATCTAAACAATTTAAATTTGCATTTAATTCAATAACTCCTTACTATGTCTGGTTACACACTTATGCGGTCAGATAACTACTTGCGTGCGATCGTCTGAGGTTGGAAGTGGTTGACTATGTTTACCCACCAGCTGTCCTCAACACCTTTTGTGAACTCGCGGATGAACCTGTAGTTCAGTATGAAGATTTTGTCTTGGTATTCTGGCTGGACACTGAAAAAGAATTCGTATGATCATTGGTTTTCAACAAAATTGTAATAATAGGGAAAGCAAATTTAGAAGTTAAATATTTTGAACACTTTCGAGGTATTACTAATTTTATGTGTTTAAGGAAGTAGACTATAGGTAGATAATTGTTTATGGCACCTAAGTACTAAATGGTGGTCCGGCCAGGAAGTATTACGCGTATTTATAAACTACATCTCATTTTCCAATGCCTTTTATTATACCTATAATTAAATTAAAATCTTAAACTATATTTAGACTACGGAAGAGTGTGAAGTAAAATAACATGAGTAATGGTATTGGATAATTTTTCAAAACTAAAAACAGACTTCACATTCAAACTACCCAACCGATTTTGATAAAATTTCTATGGGACCATCTCTAAGTATACCCCTTCAAAAAAAAGAAGAATTTTCCAGATCAGTCCAGGCGTCTGCGTATAATCGGTGAACATACATAAAAAAAAGATCGCTGATGAGTTTAGATGTAGCAAAAGAGATATGTCAGGATCATAGCAAGTGGAGGTCTATAGTCTGCCTATCCCTGTAGAAAACAGGCGTGAACTCCTCCTTTTTTGGAAGTCGGTTAAAAATTAGATGTAGTTTAGAAATACAGCCTACTTGACTACTTTTTGTAATGTATACAGCAACGGACTCAGTACAGATCCCTGGGGGACACTTGCTTTTATTTCGTGGTTTCTGACGATTCTTCGGATTCATCACTTTTCGTCAGAAACGCAACTGGTCAGATAAGCATATCGTCATCTCTCATGATAGACTCGCAACTTGTCAGATACGCAACTCGACAGATACGCAACTTGTCAAAAACACAACTCGACAGATACGTATTGAGTAAGAAATAATAAATTACTTTATTTTTCTAGTTGCATATATGTATATTGACTACAAGGTTTTAAATTCTATTAATTTACTGTCGAGCCGAGATGCATGTCTGTTGAGACGCGCATCTGTCAATTTGCGTGTCTGTCGAGTTGCGTTCCTGACGAGTTGCGTTTTTGACGAGTTGCAAATCTGACGAAATGCGTTTCTGACGAAAAGCGACGAATCCGAATTCTTCATTCTTCATCAATAGCACAGGTATGGCACTTCATACAAACGGAGCAGCATATTTACCTAGTACTACTACAAGCGAAACAATACATCCGTGCACATGTCGAATGTGTGAGTTAAACAATCAGTGTAGCCACCACAGAATTTGTTGCTTTGCTTATCTGTTTTCATCACTCGGAAATCTATAAAATTTTCGTTATTTATTGTTTTCCGTGGATAAACTGATAATGTGCGCAGTTTCTCACCATTATAATTCAATAATCCTAAGTGACTCGCGTAATGTCAACGTGCGACTACCAATAACCCTGTTTTACAGGCGCTTACACCTCACAATGACGGGGGAAGGGTTGCGGGGACACCAGATTGCGGGGGACGGTGCGAGTTTCCGTTCTGTATGTAATACTATTATTAATTCTGTGTCAATAGCATGAAATAGATGTGGGAAAGCGCCGGTTTAGTTCGCATAAAAGATCTAAATGAATAAAAGTGAAAAAGTTTTGAGAAACAGGCACAGCAAAAAAAATATGGCAGAACTCACCCTAAGGAAATAGGCGGTAGGTCACCAGTCTCCTGCATCTGTTTGAGCCCCTTCAAGACATGGTAGCACATGGTGATCTCAACCCAGCGCTTATCTGACTCATCGAACATCAGTCCCACCTGAAATATCACATTTTAAAAGTGAGGATCCTGATTCAACTACCCTCCGATGTATTATGGTACTGATGACGGGATTTACTGATACTTTATACAATGACAAGAACAAGTAATTATTGAAAACCAAAAACCTATGTACAGTATAAAGAATGCTCTTAGCGTTAAGTCCGCCAATTGTAAACAATTTTAATTGTGGATCAATAAAGTTTTAATAAATAAAAAATAAATATGGTATGGACAATAGACATACCTGTAATAAATCGAACCAGGGGCTATACTAGATCACTATAACATAATAAGTTAAATAGCAGTAAAAAAAACAAAATAAAATCGACATTATGTGTGTATTACACATTGAAAACCCAATATCACTCTCTGATTAAGACATATCACATTTCAAGCCTAAATCCATCAAGCCATGAAGGCTGCAGCGTGTTCTACATATATGTAGAATTGACGTACATACATACTTCATCATCAGGTCTTTTTTAGTTTCCACTGCAGGAGCTTGACCCTCTTTATTACCAGAAAACATACATACCTACATAGTGGCTTTTGGGTCTTGCGGCCCTGGGCTCTGCATAGAACCGCAAGACCCAAAATGCTCTGTCTGCCCCATTAGGGATAAAGACGTGATAGTATGTATGTATGTACGAGGGTCGTTCAATAAATACTTAGCCTACAAAAAGTAAACGAAAATTTTGGAAAAGTGGCAATTTATTTTTCAACATAGTCTCCTTTTAGTTCGATACACTTAGCCCAGCGATGCTCCAACTTTTTTAACCCGTCCGAAAAATAGTTTTTGTCAAACTCTGCAAAATAGGCCTCCGTGGCGGCGATGACCTCCTCATTTGATCCATATCTATTCCCGGCGAGTGATTTTTTCAGATTAGGAAACAGAAAGAAGTCACAAGGGGCCAAATCTGGAGAATACGGTGGATGGGGCAGCAATTCGTAGCGTAATTCGACCAATTTGGCCATGGCAACGGCAGACGTGTGAACCGGTGCGTTGTCGTGGTGAAACAGCACTTTTTTCTTCGCCAGATGGGGTCGTTTTTTCTTTAATTCGGCGTCGAATCGGCCCAATAAATCGGCATAGTAAAGCCCTGTAATTGTTTTACCCTTCTCGAGGTAATCGATGTAGATCACACCTTGTGAATCCCAGAAAACGGTGGCCATAACTTTTCCGGCAGATTTTACAGTTTTCGCCTTCTTTGGAGCACGTTCCCCGGTCTGGATCCATTGTTTTGATTGCTCCTTGGTCTCTGGTGTGTACCAGTGGATCCAAGTTTCATCGACGGTCACAAAACGACGCAAAAACTCCGCTGGATTCCGCTTAAACAGAGCCAAACACGTCTCCGATGTGGTCTCACGGTTGCGCTTGTTTTCCGGTGTGAGTAAACGCGGCACCCATCGCGCCGACAGCTTTCTCATGCCGAGTTCCTCGTGAAGAATATGATGCACTGTTCCTTCTGAAATGCCTACAGTCTCAGCTAGCTCCCGAACCTTCAATCGGCGATCTGCCAATACGAGATCATGGATTTTTTTAATGTTTTCCTCCGTAGCAGCTGTTTTCGGTGCACCTGGACGTGGTTCATCAAAAACCGACGTACGGCCACGTGCAAACTCGTTGAACCAATTCTTGATGGTGGCCATCGATGGAGAAGAGTCACCGTACACAGCATCCAAGCGCTCTTTGATTTCGATGCGCGTTTTCCCTTCCAAAAATAGAAATCGAATTACCGAACGATATTGCTCTTTTTCCATTTTTGTAAAACCGATCGACACGTTCGCTTCCTTAAGTTGTCAAATTAAAACAAATGAAGGGATTGGAATGAAAATTTGAAAAAAGAATTAAAAAAGAATGTGCTACACTGTGGTAAAACTCTTTTGAAACTACAGCGCCCTCTGGCGATGAGGCTAGGTACTTATTGAATGCCCCTCGTATGTATACATACCTACATACTTATATTCGAAAAACATAACCCTACTTCTGACGCGGTTGGGTAATAAAATAAGCAAGATGGTGCTAATCTTATTTCTTGATAAAACGTTTTCAACAGTTTAATCTTGGTGCCATGCCATGCGGTCAGAACGAAATTTGTAGTGATGTAACTCTCTTGTCACGAAATAGCATGTTTACATTATTTAAAAATAACACAGAGATAAGTGAAGGTCTGAAGGTCATTAAACTCATCTTTTTTTGTATTGAACCTTTATTTTGCTTACTTTATTTTACCTCGCGAATATTGCGGATTGGTCTCACAACTTCGGGCTCTTGGTCAACGCTGCTAAATCACAAGCAATAGTTATTGGCAGTCCCCATTTTGTCTCAAAATTCAAGTCCTCGTTATTTCCACATGTAGTCTTGGGCAACGACATCATTCCTTTTTCTTCTGTTGTAAAGAACTTGGGGATTTTCATGGACGAAACCCTATCATGGTCACCGCAAGTTAATGAGCTTAGTCGAAAAATCGTTGCCTCTCTACATTCTTTAAGACGCTTGCAAAATTTTCTGTATGTGGACACTAAAGCTCTTCTGGCTCGCTCTTTATTGATCCCTATTTTGGACTATGCGGACGTGGCCTTTCTAGATCTCACTGAGGAATTGGCTGATAAACTGGAACGCCTTCAGAATGTGTGTATTCGGTATGTGTTTGGGCTACGAAAGTGTGAGCACATTACTGAGTACCGTTCTCGACTTAAATGGTTGCCTATAAAAACCCGCCGCAATATACATGTGCTTTCTTTTCTCTTTAATGTTCTCACTAATCCTACCTTTCCCAATTACCTTCTTGAAAAATTTAAATTTCGAGATATTGATCCCCGCCTTCGTTCTAGTAATACCCTTCTTTTAGAAATTCCCAATTACTCCTCCCATACTTTTTCTAAATCTTTTGCAGTTATGGCTGCGCATCTCTGGAACAGACTTCCTTTGGAAATTAAAGAGTCGCATACCTTGAATTCCTTCAAGAATAGGATTCAATTATTTTATGAAGGTTTCTGACTTGGATTGAGTTAATTATAAATTGTATATGTTTATTTATATATCTTATCGTATTTAGATCAGTCAGTATATGTATGTATAGATAATGTGTATGTATATTATATCAGTAATGTAAGTATGAGTAGCATTTAGTGTCTTAGTTTGTAAGTATTGTACAGTTCCACCCCACCTTTAGTCATTATCTCCTCTGGTTGTAGGGTTGACTGGAAGAGATCCCTGACAGGGATAAGTCCGCCTTTGTACTGTTGTGTTTCATATATGTTTAACTTGTGTCAATTTATGTACAATAAAGAATTTACAATACAATACAATAGTGTTCCAGGTTATATATTTTTTTGTATTTAGTTTAGAACTACCAAAAAATTTACCTACAATATAATTTATAATTTTTTTTTTTTAGTGAAATTTATAAAATTTCACTATTACCCGTGTTACTGATTTTGTGTACATCAGACCTACAGTTTATTAAATTTGGCATGCATCAATTTACATGCCATATAAGATATATAAATCAATCTTTTTTTCTTCATCATATCATTCCTTACTTCTTATATATACAAAAGTAGTGTCTGTTGATTCAGTGGTCGAAGCATGAAGATTCACACTTCAACTGCTAAATGGATTTCAATGATTGATATGGATATAGATTGACTAGGGGAAGAATATGGGATAGTTTTATTCCAAAAATCATCCAACACAAGAATAAAAAGAGGAACGGAAATTTGCCTATTTTACCATAGAAAAGTAGACTTTATTACAAGTCTTTTACTTGCGAGGTAAAAGCTAGCACTATGTAAAAAAGGGTATATTGTGATTGTGGACAGTCCTCCCTTTTTATAGTAGGTTACCATGACATAGGTATAATCCATTACCTGGTAAGGAAAAGCATAGAAGATGTCATCTTTCTCTACAGCCAACAGCTGTCTCTGGGAGACAGAGAGCTTTGACACAGCATTTTTTAATGCTAAGATGGCGTCCTTATCCACAAGGCCCTCCAGAGACTTGAAGTCGCTCCTTTGTAGCGCACCTGAAACAACCTGCTTGAGAGTTTGTGATCTTGTTGTGTGCAATTCGGTGGTTATCTATTGGTGATGCTGGCATGCTAAGATAAAGTCTAATATAGTTTAACGACTTGGGATTAAAATGATATATACCTGAACGGCATGCTTAGATGCTTCTATGAACTCGCCGAGACTAAATTCTTGCTCAAAGTAAGGGCGGATTATAAAATTTGCAAACATCCAATTCTTTATAAATTTTACAAATGAAGGCCATACGACCGGCGGGAATTCCATGAGCGGCGGAAGCTTTCTTGATTCTGTTGGTTGAGTTGATTCTTGACAATATTTTCGAAATTGTGTAACATTGAAAGTTGAGGTTACGGGCAGTTGTTTGGGTAAACATTTGTACGTAGTTCTTTCACATAATCTAAATGTCTGCCTTATTAGGGCTTGCCTTAAAGCTAAATTCATAGTTCGCTAATCGTTTTTCACAAAATTATATAGTATTAAAAGAGAAAATAAAAGCAAAACATGAATTTATAACTTCCAGATTAAAATTTGTGCATATAAAGCTATAGCTAGGCTGTTTTCATTTTCAAAAGAAAAAATGACATGTGTCAAAAATGCCACCAGTGATTGAAGGATTCTATTTAAAAAAATTAATTAAATAGTTATGGAAGGAAAGAGGGAAGGCCTTTGCCAAGCTGTGGGACATAAGCAGTAAAAAAAATTGAAAATGAAAACAACAGTGAAAACAAACCAACTTTCTTTGCCTGCTCTGGCTCGCATATGAAAAAAATGTCAACGACAGATGTCAACTGTCATTGTCACTGGTCACTGTCAGTAGAATTAGCACGCTTGAGTATCGTTCGCCGCTGTTTTGTTTCGAATTTCGGAGTAAAATACAAAACTATAAAATATTTCAACAATTTTCTTTGTCCTATTGCTCTCGCCGTGACTATAATGGACGACCAAGCTTGTCCGCGGTGTAAAACCACCAAATATCGAAACCCATCTTTGAAGTTGATGGTAAACGTGTGTGGGCATACTTTATGCGAAAGTTGTGTGGATTTGCTGTTTTTAAAAGGTAATTGCTATGATATTTGCCAAGAACCAACTACCTATATTCATTGTACAACAATACCTAGGAGTATATTTCCGACTTCACCATCTTAGCGCCTTCCATTAGCTGTGTACCTTCTGAGAAAATTTTGTGAGTGTCCACTTGTCTGACAAATAATAGTAGTAATAGTAGTAATATAAACAACAATGCTGCCAGTCTTAGGTACCCTGCCCTGTGACGGTAGCGATCTGGTGTCTATTTTATATTTAATGTAATGTTTTATTTTAATTTACAGTTGTTAAAATATAGCTTGATAAAAATGACAGGTGTCATTAAAACTAACGATGTAACTTTTTACTAGCAGTTACCAGATAATATATTTTGAAATAAGAAAAATTATGAACATTTTTATAACTTAAAGTTTTTTATAATTTAGTATTGTATTTATAAAGTATATAAAAAGAATTTGTTTTCGCATAAAACATAACTAAATGACTTAGAAATAATTATTTCAATAATTGATATTAAATGTTCATGCGCTCTTACAAAGTCACATAATCTTGGAAGAAAGTTAGGGATGGGTAAAATGGATATATTTAATTTAATAGTTTTTCATAATTATTATCAGAGCAATAAAAATACACAATAGAAAGTTGTAATTTTAATTTGAGCAATTATTATTTTCGCGTTTCATAGTTTTGGTAGAATTTTTTAATCGTTTTTTTTTTCAATGGTGGTAATATTTAAGACCAGGAGTTCATTATAATACCTACTTCTTCTATGCACTCACATTAAAAATATTGTACTTCAACTATGTAGAACACTAACTATGTAATAATTTCCTTTCAATATTTCTTTCTGTGAACAAAATTTGTTCCAACTGGATGAAATTCGTCTATTTACCTCGGATACGGAAAGTTCTTTACAATAAAGCACTCATTCATTCAGTAAACATTTAGCTTCGAACCTATGACCGTGTTTTAGATGAACACAAATTATTTAATGTATTTATGTATATTTCTTTGCAGTTAATAAAATAATATAAAAGTAACCAAAATGTTAATCAAAATACCTTTACTATTTCAGGGTCAGGCTCTTGTCCAGAATGCAATGTGCCACTAAGAAGAAGCAACTTCCGTGTGCAACTTTTCGAAGATCCGATGGTAGAGAAAGAAATAGATATTCGTAAGAGAGTCCTCAAAGATTATAACAAGAAAGAAGAAGATTTCGCCACATTACGAGAATACAATGATTATTTGGAAGAAATTGAGACAATAATATTCAATCTGACTAATAACATTGATGTGGTTAATACTAATAAGAAGATAGAACAATACAAAAAGGAGAATAGAGAGGTCATTATGAAGAATAAAGCGAAAATAGGTAAGGTTTGCCTATACTAATGTACTTACCCTCATATTCATAAAAATTAACAAACACTTGCTAAACCTATTTTAGTTATAACATGTATTGTCCATTCCCCACATTTCAATATTTGACAGTAAAAGAATGAGACAAAACACATTTTAATTAAAATATTTTTAATTTTTTTATGAATTTGAGGGTTAGTATATTTGTTATTAAAACTAGCAGCCCACCCTAGCTTAGCATGGGTACATATTATACTTATAAACTTTCCTCTTAAATCACTCACCACCAATAAGTGGGTAAAAACTGCATTAAAATCAGTTGCATAAGTAGTTTAACTAGCTAAAATAATTTTTAATAAAAGGAAAGTGGCTTGATAGAATTGTTTTAAAAGAAGTATTAATAGTATATTATGCAATTAGTGAATAAAAGACAGATTTAATTCAAGGGTCATAGATGAATCACGAACAAGTGAAGTATTCTAACGCTGGAATCACAACCACAGGGAGTGATTCATGAATATTGACAGTTGAATCCTAAGCGAGGTGAGTGATTCATGGCCCTCAATATAAATCCGTTTTATTCAAGAGTTGCATACTATACTTTATACCATGACTATGAGGAAAAGAAGATTTAAGGGAAAACAGAAATTTTGTGAAGATAAAGGAAGGTTAAATTAATTAAAATCCACGTATCTGGTGTGCGCCGTGCCTCTAAGCCTCTAGGAGGTGTGTCCGTGTCACGGACCACAAATCGGATATGTGGACACGAGACCTGATTGATCTGAATTCAAACACAAAATTGCATTTTATTCACTGTTTTCAGTGAATAAAATAAACTTTTTAGAGGGGGAATGGTATAATATAATTTTTTAAGGTAAAATTTGCATATAAAAAAATTTCAGGCCAAGAAGAGTTGGAACTTGAAGAGATTCTGGAGATTGAGAAGCAGATGGAGGAGCTCCGTCGGGCTGAAGCCGCTCGCATTGAACAGGTTTGTAAAATGAAGTAAATCCGCAATTTTTAAAAAAATACAGTTGAAGATAGAAGTTATAGGAAAAAAGGGAGGATTGTGCCCAACTATGGGACCTTAGCTGATAACAAAAAAAACTTTCATAAATAACAAGCAATTAAACTTCCATAAATAAAAAGTTACTTAAACTAAATTAATTACTCAAATAAAATAAAAGGTAAGTAACCTTTAAATAAATAAATTATTGGCCAAGTGCGTGTTGGGCCACGCGCAGTGTAGGGTTCCATGCAACTGAATGCCAACTTTGAGTTAATGCCACTAAAAATGTCTAAAAACTAATTTTCTTTTGAATTTGTATGTAATTGGCCTTTTCCATATTTAAAAAGTTAATCGCCTATAACATTTCAATTTGTTTCGAGATGGGCCAAAAATGTTTTTGACTGGCTGTCAGTTTGTCTTGTTATTCTCGTCTACAGGTCTGCATTTTCAACCGATTCTTGTGAAATTTGGTGAGAAGGTTCAGTTTTCAGAAATTTTTCAAAATGGGAATATGGGGGATAAAAATAGCAGATTTCAGCCATTTAGATTTTAGTAAATTGTCATAAAACTTTTTTGTTACCCTTATCAAGATGCAACTTTTTCGTCTGAACTTTTTTATCCAATAAACTTCAATGGTTCGGGGTTACTCGCGAGGTCTACAGCTAAGAGCTAGTTATAAAATTTAGGTGTAGTCACAAGTTTTAACCAAATAATCATTTCTTCACAGGAAGAAAAGAAGCAGAAGATTAGAGAAAAAGAAGCTCTCATTGATGAGCTTATGTTTGCGGAGGGTGACGCTAAGGACATCCTGAACACATTCGCTCAGACCATCGCTAGCAAGCAGGAAGAGGCACCAGCAGTGCCAAAGGTAATTTTTTTTTTAGGGACAAATTACACTGATTGATCTAGCTGCTAGGACAAATTACAAAGTAAGTTCGAGACTTGTGTTATGGGATACTAACTCAACGATACTATATTTTACATCAAATACATGTATAGATAAACATTCAAGACCCAGGACAATTTGAAAAGGCCATTTTCCAACTTGTCCTGGTCGGAGAATTAACCCGGGATCTTTGGGTGGCTAACTAGCATGGTGACCACTACGCCACGGAGGTTGTCTCAATTCACACCTCAACTAAACACATTTTTGGTTTTATTTCTAGCTATCACAGCTATATACTATACAGATACATTTTCACGTCTTTATCACTGACTGGCTTGCCGTGTGGTTACCGGCAGAGTAGAATAGGACCACTCCAAGTCCTCCCGTGGATGTCGTAGAAGGCGACTTAGGAAATACAAGCAAAACGAAGTTTATAAACATCAATAAGACCTCTCCAACCCATCTGGCCAGCGAGGAGAGTGTAGGCCAAGTCTTCTGGTTGCTCTGGACAAGTATGGCTCTGGTAGTACAGAGAGGTTCGTGCATATGCAGTGGAGACAAAAAGACCTGATGATGATGATCCCTGACAGGATAGACAGAGCCGAGTGCCGTAAGACCCAAAGTTCACACTTGATTCACTAAAATCCAAATTGAATTGTTCCAGGTCACGCAATTCTCCACGGGCGTGAAGTTCACCCGTGGCTCGGCCACCCAGCACATCCCGGTCATAGAAGAGGGCCCGCTGTACCGGTACGAACCGCCGCCGGTCCCCGACCGCTGCGGGCCCGACCCACCTTCCGTGCAGGACATCGTCAATCTGGGCTTCCTTAAGCATGTCAAGTTAGTCTTTTTATCTTAGTGACCCAGTACATCCCGCTCATAGAAGAGGGCCCGCTGTACCGGTACGAACCGCCGTCTGTCCCCGACCGCTGCGGGCCCGACTCACCTTCCGTGCAGGACATCGTCAACCAGGGCTTCCTTAAGCATGTCAAGTTAGTCTTTATATCTTAGTAATCCAGTACATCCCGCTCATAGAAGAGGGCCCGCTGTACCGGTACGAACCGCCGCCGGTCACCGACCCAACTTTCGTATATCAAGTCCGCCTTTAATCAATTTATATTTGACCCACTTCTGGTTTCCGCGTTATATTGTGTGACAATGCAATATTATGATGACAAAAAACTGATTTTATGATGGAGCCAGAAGGTGGCCATATGAACTCTGTAATGAAATGACACAATTGTAATGAACATTCGACTAATCGAGGTTGGGCTTGATCGATTCGTCTTGAGAAGCATTTTAGGTAATTGCGATTAGACAAAAGCTTTTAATGATGGTTTGCTAGCCGCATCGCTTATTAGTATGGTTCGCATATACGCCCATTCCCTCGATCGGCTTGTACGATTTGCGCGGGAAGAGAAGCATCTGATACGTTCTAAGGTTTTTCTTTTCTCCCAGACCGGCATGAACAGAAAAAACGTTAAAATTATTTTTTTCATACTTTAAAAACCTTTTTTTAAATTTTAACAAATATTAAATCTTAGTTATCTAAAATAAACAAATTGAATTAATAAAAAAAAAACAAAAAAAAAACTATTTTTTAAAAATAATTCCTTGTTTAGGGCCGAGAACGAGACGGAGAAGGCCGGCGGCTACTCGTCGACGCTGCCGTGCCTGCGCGCGCTGCAGGACGCGCTGGCGGGGCTGTACCACGCCGGCAGCAGCTGACCCGCGCCGCCAGACGTCATCGTGCTCGACTAGTGCACAGGCGCCCCACCCTACCCTACACTATTTTAGAAAGACCAGCTATTTTATTTTTTTCATTTTCCTGAACAACTTTCCCCATACATATATACATTACGCCTGTTTCCCATACGCACAGGTATGGCACTTCATAGAAACGGAGTAACAAATGTACCTAGTACTACTACAAACGGAACAAAATATCTGTGCACACGTCATATGTGTGACTTAAACAAACAGGGTCGCCACCTCAGAATTTGTTGCTCTTTTCATCATTTGGAAGTTTATAAAATTTTCGTTCTTTATACAATGATAATATGCGCAGTTTCTCACCATTATGGTTCAATAATCCCAAGTGACTCGTGTAAAGTCGGGCGGACAGCAACAACCCTGTTTTACTGGCGCTTGCAAGGTATAAAAGCGGGGGAGGGGTTACGGGGACGCCAGATTGCGGGGGACAGTGCGAGTTTCCGTTCGGTATGTAATACTATTATAAATTCTGTGCCATGAGGGTAGACAGATACTATGGATTTCCACTAACTACAATCCTTGCAAACCTCTTTTGCTTCGTCAACACTCTTTTCATGCATGCTCTCCGGTTATGGGAACTCCTTACTATATAATAGCTATTTGAGCGAATGAACTATATAGCGTATGTAAGTAAATGTTTTAGGGCAGCTGAAAGGAAAAATCTCGGCAAATAACATACTAAAAATTGTTAAATAGTTAGGTGTCGCATAATAGTAGTTTATGCGACTGTGCATAATGAAGGGCATTACAACACGAATGTGAGTTTATGACACGAGCCGAAGGCGAGTTTCATAATAACATCACATGATTGTTGTAATGCCTAATTATGTATAGTTGCATACACTACTTTATCTACACACATAATGAAGAATGTTCACTAGTTTAGATTTTTTACTTTTCTTATAGTCCTTACGAAATAAATAAAATGTGTGTAAAAATTATTATGATATGTCACTTAGTTCCCGAGATATTGAATTTTAAACGGCGCGAGTGTCGGCCGGCCGGCGCTCGTTGCGGTGACGTCACAGGACATACACTCACGCAGTACGTTGTGCGCTCCAGTACGGAGCACTACGAAATAACGCAAATATTATTCGAAATATCTAATTCAAATACAAGAAAATCATGTGTTGTGCCAAAATGTAAAAGCACAACCACCAATGCACCGGTAAAGTTATTTTTTCAGGCGGTGTATGACCTGTGACGTCACACTGATTTAAAATTAACGGGATTTTTAAATGTCTATAAAATCTAAACTAAGTAATATTTTGTAATGAAACAAAAGCTAGTGTATTTATATTCACATGGGCTTTACTGTGACAAAGCGATTTTGCATACCCAGTAACATTATCCATTATCATTAATTCGTTTCAACTTTTCACAAACACTCGTAAACAGTAAAACATCAACAAAAAATGACAACTCGGAATGGCGGCGTTTCGAAATTCGAATCTGTAATTTTTTTTAAATCATAGACAAACGAATGAACACTCCTATTTTTGTGTCACTCGAGATCAAATGTCGTGCGATTTATTTCAAAAAATATACTGAATTTGGCATTCGTCTTGATAACTGTTTTAATATCTATAGATACTAGAATAGACACCCATTTGAATTTAAGAGCTGTTCCAAATTAAAACTCATTACCTACTGATTTCAGGAGGTAATGTTATCATTACGTCTCCGTTAATTCCTATTGGTTGGTAATGCTGGTCATTGCCTATGGTTTCTGAACGCATTTTAGACGACTTATGATATGTGCGTAAATAAAGATTTTGATGGTGTAAGTGTAAGGTCTGGTGTGCTGTATGGTATAATAAAACAGGTATTCTCTTAACGAGATGAAATTTGACTACGTCACAAAGTGTTGCCACAGATTATTCTTTTCAGTAAATTTAAGGACTTTCTCAATTAGTTCATGAATATTAAATAAAATATTAACTAACTTAGGTATTTAGTATCTCGCGATTCTCGCGTGATTCATTAATTCAATATTTTATAAATTGATATAATGGATTATTAATTCGAAATTGGTATATAAAGTTCTAAAATGCATTACGCTCGGGTAATTCAATTTCACACAGTGGCAACATATCAAACTGATGACGTAGTCAAGTTTCACCTACGTCATCAGCTGTCACGGGAAGAGAATACCTTATTTTATTATACCATGGTGTGCTGTTTCGTGTTTGAATGAGTGAGTCAATGTTGTGATTTAGTGGAAATTGATTATAACCGACTACTAAAAAGGAGAACGTAAATGTATAATGTATGTTTTTTTTGTATGTTTCCCTATTACTTAAAGACTCTTGGTCTTTTTTTCACCAATTTGTTTTTTTTTTGTTTGAAAAGGGATACTCAGGTGGTTTCATGATCAGTCTTATCAAAATCGGTTGTGTAGTTCGGTACAGAAGTCGGTTTTTAGTTTTGAAACATTATTAAAATCTTCTTCTTATTCTTTCTTATTGTTTTTTTCTTTTTTTATTCGAAATAAAATGGGGGTTTCAGTGTCTTGATCTAGTTTGTTAAATTTTGTACAGGTTACGTAGTTTTAAGTTTGTAAATATTTACATTGCTAAGTAATAATGTAAGTATTTAAATAACTGTTAACTCGTAAGTTGTTGTTGTTCATGTGATAATAAAGTAAGCGTTTGAGTATTTACTTTGAGTTTTTTTTTAAATGTTAATATCCTCATATTTTTCTTCTTTTTACTGTACTTATATCCATAGCGACGAAATTAGCGACCATATTCTGCGTGGAAATAAAAACGCATAAAAACTCGAAAACACGCGTTTTCCTAAACATAAGACTAATCTAGATCGATTGTTTATCCCCGAAAACCCCCATATACCAATTTTCAGCGAAATCGTTAGAGCCGTTTTCGAGATCACAGAAATTTATAAATATATAAATAAATATATAAGAATTGCTCGTTTAAAGGTATAAGATATAAATACCTAGGTGTAAATAAACATAACACGAAATGTAAACTAAAATTTGAGCTGTAAAAGTGCCTGTAAAGGTCTAATTACCTACTGAATAAACATTTGAGTATTGAATTTTTTACTTATTTATACTTGAAACTAATAATAGGTAGCTTTTGAGTAAGATTGGGCCCGATGGTCCATTTGGAGTAGGTACGCATTACAGCGCTTACGCCTACCACGGTTCATACTTGGAAGGGACCTAATGAGGGTTCCGTTCAAAGGGTAAAAACGAGACCCTATTTCTAAGACTCCACTGTCCCGACTGTTTGTCTGTCACCAGGCTGTGTCTCCTGAACCGTGGTAGCTAGACTTGAAGTTTTCACAGATGATGTATTTCTGTTGCTGTTATAAAAATACTAGGTGGTTCTCATACAAAAAACGTGATTGTTTATAGACGAGGTATGGAACCCTTAGTACGCGAGTTCGACTCGCACTTGGCCGGTTTATTGTTATTGTTGAGCAAAAGCCTTCCATACATCTCCGTCACTTCATATTACCCTCTAGAGTGCTTTTGAAAGCACGCAAGACCATAGCAGTTGTATAACGAATGAGCGATAAACAAATAATTGCAAGACTGAAATAATTCTTGGGAGTGTCAAATGTAAAACGAAAATATGTGGAAAGGTGAGGGTATTCCGTGACCCTGCTCGTCGCCTGCATTATCGACAACGCAAACAGACGGACAAACATGCTGTTAGCTTAGATCAAACAAAAAATAAAGACGCCTCAACTCATAAGAGAATTTGGTCTGTGTCCACTAGGTACCACAAGGTTGGCTGGAAGAGATTGCATTTATAGCGATAAGTCCGCCTTTGTACCTATATTGTTTCTTGTTGTTGTTGTAATTTTTTTTTAATGTATATCATGGTGCAATAAAGTTAATTTGGATTGTATTGTATTGTATTGTACCACAGATTGTAGGCAAGTTACTAGTCCCACGTTCAAATACGATTCAGTATGTAGCTCATTTGAAATAAGTTACTCTATAGGTCTTGTAAATCCTTGGGGGAGGCCTATGTCCAGCGGTGGACTTCCTGTGGCTGATACGATGATGATGATAGGTCTTGTAGGACATAAGTAAGGTTCCTAGAACACCCGGGAACCATGGTAAAAGAGTGCAAAGCGCCAGCAGGCATTCTAAGCTTCCTGTAGGACAGGAGCTGGGCTGATTCAATAACTGAGACTGGCGTCAGCTTCCCACGCAAAACAACGCAAGACATATGGTACCTGATTGCGGATAATTGTCATCGAGGGAAGTAAGTAAGAAGTAAGGTTTTGTAGGTAAGTATAGCTCTGGTAGTACAGAGAGGGTAGTGCTTCTGTGGTGGAGACCAAAAGACCTGATGATGATGATGATAGGCATTGTCTACCACTGGTGGGCAAAGTCCTCTACCTTATCCTTCTACACGTCCGTTTCCTGCGATCTGCCACAACTCACACAAAAAATTGCCGAGATCGTTCTGCCATTTTGTCTTAGGTCACAGAATTAATAATATTACATTAAGTCTAACCCTACCCTTGCGCCCGTCTGGAAAAAAATGTAGTAATTTGGCCCATTGTCGGAACGCAATTTTTTATCATCATCATCATCATTTCAGCCGCACAACGGCCACTGCTGGACATAGGCCTCACCCAAAGATTTCCAAAATGACCGATCAAGAGCGGCCTGCATCCAGCGCTTTCCAGCGACCCTGGTCAGGTCATCTGACCATCTTGTAGGTAGGTGACCTACGCTTGCCAGTACGCGGTTGCCATTCACGAACCTTTTTGCCTCATTGGCCATCGGTTATGTGTCCCGCGCACTGCCACTTCAACGAGCTAATCCGCTGGGCTACGAGTATATCAGTGACTTTGTTCTCCTACGAATTTCCTCATTTCTGATTCGATCACGTACGGAAAAACCTAGCATAGCCCTCTCCATAGCGCGTTGAGCGACCTTGAGCCTTCATATGAGACCCATAGTAAGGGACCACTTTTCAGAGATAAGTCATTACTGGTAACACACATTTGATGTAGACTTTAGTCTTGAGGCACAGAGGTATTCTTTATTCCAGCTCCCCTAAACACGAATTCATAATATTAAATTATTTTATAATTTGATTTTTTTTTGAATGATAACTATTCTGCTCACCAATAGGCCTTAAGTCTTTTTACGGTATAATACCATCACCTGATGGACTAATAGGTAGGCTGTTTGATCTGTCAAGAGCTCCTTAAATTATTCTATAAACTGTCGTTGAATGTTATTTGTATTAGAGTCCGTCGTCTACACTAAGTAGGTAGGTTTATTTTGAGTTTTACCTTTCCTTTTGTCTCCGATTAGGTAGGCACTTCAAACTGGTCTTTAAATTTTTTTTGTACCATTTAGCGTAACGGGTTGAGGTAAATAAATAAATATATAGGGACAAAGTAAGCTCGAGACTTGTGGGATACTAACTCAACGATACTATTGTATTATTAAGGTAAGGTGGGACATACCTACCTATATGATGAATTTTTCAATCCTTCAACGCGCGGCGTCTTCATTTTTTCCAGCTTTGAGCCCGTACAAACACACCATAAGTGGACGATGTATGTTTAGCATTCGCTTTCTCATTCATGTTCATATTGTTTATTAGTAATTTTTAATACCAAAGCGTTTATCTTTGGCATTATGCCAGAGAATAGCAAAATTCAGAGAAGCTTGGAAGAAGCTGAAGGAGGCCTTTGCATCCCAAGACCCGCCGACTGCAATTGCCAGCTAAAGGCTAATAAATAAATAAAAAATATTAAATATATACCTATGACAGAGAACAGTAAAATTCAGAGAAGCTGGAGGAGGCTTTTGCGTCCCAAGACACACCAACTACAGTTGGCAGCTAAAGGCTGTATAAATAAATTAAAAAATAAAATTAAAAATTAGATATATATGACAGAAAATTCAGAGAGAAGAGAAGCTTGTAAGAAGCTGGAGGAGGCCTTTATGGGCCAACAGGCCGACTATAGTTGACAGCTAGAGGCTAGATTATATTAATAAATATAAAATATATTACTATAGGTATGATATTTTACATGAATAGCCACGTTACAAAAAGATGCCAAATTTGAAGATTGATGGATATGGAAACAGAGGAAGGCCAAATAAAAGGTGGATGGAGTGTGTTAAGGACGAAATGGATATAAAGAATGTGACCAGTGCCTTGTCAAAGGATAGAGGAAAATGGAAAAGACTCACATGCTGTCCCGACCCCGCGTAAAGTGGGATAAGGTGAGGAGGAGGTAGTGTTAAGTAACTTAGTATTGAAAAATCCAGCCCCTTCCTGATTTGGAAGTCGCTGCGTTGGTCCCGCTGTCATCTTAATGATTTCTGTCGTCAAGCTATCTCAGATGCCTCGAGGCAGCTTGGAAAACCTGAAACCAGTGTCGATCATGGATGCCGTGTGGTTTCCGGCAAAGTAGAATAGGGCCACTCCAAGTCCTCCCGTGGATGTCGTAGAAGGCGACTTAGGAAATACAAGCTAAACAAAGCTTATAAAACATCAATGAAACCTCTCCAACCCGTCTGGCTAGCGAGGAGAGTAGGCTAAGTCCTCTGGCTGCTCGGGCCAAGTATAGCTCTGTACAGAGAGATTCATGCTCCTGCAGTGGAGACAAAAAGACCGGATGATGATCATGTGTTGGTCACTTACGAAAAATAAGTTTTAATGCACATTGCAAAGCGGAAAATCGCTGTAAAAAATTAATATGCACATATAAAATTTCAACATAATCCATCGCCGCGCCGTCGTCCGCCCGTCTGTCGGTCTGTCAATATTGTCGGAGCGATAACGTGTTGAAGCGCCGCCGAGGCACTAAACTATGACAAATACGACGCGAGCCGAGTTGAGACGGGTTTATATTGGCTTTGAAATTGAAGAACCTTAAAGTTTTACCTACTTAAATTATTATTATCATCATGTCTTTTTGTCTCCATTGCAGGAGCACGGCCCTCTCTGTACTACCAGAGCCATACTTAGACAGAGCAGCCATAGGACTTGCTTTGCTTACACTCCACGCTGGCTAGAAGGGTTGGAGAGGTGACATTGATGTTTATAAGCTTTGTTTAGCGTGTGTTCCCTAGGTCTACGTAGGGATTCTACGTTGCCGAAAACCACACGGTAAACTTAAATTACCTCGCAACCTCTCTCCCGTTCTCGTCTTGTGGAGGATGTTGAGCGGGCGACTGCAGGCGCCAGCCGCTTCTTCAAGGCGAGAACGGGGGAGAGGTGTGAGGACGCGGAAAGCCCTTGATTTTCCGTTATGTATGTAATACTTATATTAATTCTGTAATTACGTATTAATTCCCGGTTAATCTACCATACGTATATATCATCATCATTCTCCTCGCCATTTCCCACTTTGGGGTCGGCTCTGTATGTCAACTGTCACTTCTTTCTGTCATTCACTAAATTTGCACTAGCCCCTCGTTCCTTCATATCTGTCCTTACACATTCTATCCACGTCTTCCTCGGTCTTCCTATCCCTTTGAGCCCTCCACCTCTAAATGGACCATCCTCTTAGCCAGATGTTGAGCATCCCTTATGGCGTGGCCATATGTGAGTCGATGGTATGGCCACGATAATAAGGGTAATAGTCGGAAAACCAGGTTTCGATCAATTTAGATAGATATAGCGCGAAGATCCGATGGCCGATGGGGCAGAAAGGTTCTCGAATGGCGGCCACGTACCGGCAAGCGCAGCGTAGGACATCCACCTGCTAGATGGTCAGACGACCTACGCAATGTTGCAGGAAGGCGCTGGATGCAGGCCGCTTCCGATCGGTCGTTTTGGAAATCCTTGGGGGAGGCCTATGTCCAGCAGTGGACTTCCAGTGGCTGATATGATGATGATGATGATGAGTTAGACGATCATCGTCAGGGTCACTGTGGGTGATAATGTACGAGAGTTTTACTGTTAACTTCTGACAGAAAACGGAGTGTTATTATAAGTTTGACGCTAATGTCTGTCAGTCTGTGGTATCGTACCTCTAGAACCTAAAGATCGATTTTGATGCGGTTTTTACGTGAAAGCAAGATCTCTTGCGAAGATTCTTATCGGTTCAGCCGTTTGAAAGTTAGGTGGGTTAACGCTTGAAAGACGGGGTTTTTTAATATGCCTAGCACATAATAAATGACGCTACGAGAATAAATTGGAATATACAGGGTGTAAATCTGTAACCTTGCCATATTCTCAGACGTACCTATACCGATCATACTGAACAACTTTCCTAAAGGAATGTAGGCCGAAATATGAAAAAAAAATTGGACTTCCCATACTAAATCGATCAGCTGATTAGCAATTTTGTAAAGGTGAACAATTTTGTTTTCATATTTCGACTTATGTTTCTTAGAATATGACAAGGTTACAGATTTACAGCCTGTATAGTTCCGCTACTCATGACTAGATGGCACTTACTTACGGGTGTAAGTCGTTTACGTACTCTACTAGTTTCTATAGCGTTGGGTAGGTATGTGTTACGTTAGTAGGTAATTATGTATCTTTGGTGATAGTATGATATAACTTACCAACTAGCAACATGTCAGATCGATAAACAACTTTCTTTACGACTTGCACCCCATCTTCGCATATTGAGACCTTCGTATATAGGTACATTACTCCACTTGGCACAACTCCAGGCAGTTTGTCGTAGGCAATCAGCGAGAGATGGAATAAAATGGAATGCAGTACTAAACGTTTGATTTAAGTAGCTTTCAGTTTCATGAAGTTGGATGCAAGTACTGACCTCGGATATTTTAGGGTATCGTACCCAAAGGGTGAAAACGGGACCCTATTACTAAGAATTCGCTGTCTGTCCGTCTGTCCGTCTGTCTGGCACCAGGCTGTATCTTAAGAGCCGCGATAACTAGACAGTTGACATTGCATGTAATTTTAAGCCTATCACACATCAACACAACTCAAATTTTCTAAATCTAATAAATGCATTTTAAAATTTTCATGTATCTCACTTTAAAAATTACGAAGTTTCATACAAACTGCCAACCCCTATTTTATTCCCTTAGGAATGTAATGTCAGGACTCCCAAAATAGAGTTTTCGACGAAAAGCTAGAAAGTGTTTTGTTCAGTATATCACCATTGTCACCATCAGTGCCATAACAGTGCATAACAGGTAAATATGCTACGGTGCCTGCGGTGGCTAAGATAATGTTCACCAAACTTTTTTATATAATCTGCCTTATGCTGTTTTTCTTATTTCTTGTACTGTATATTTATGTATATGGCGAAGTCCACAAACTAATTAGCAAATTTTTACTTATTCAAAGCGATTGAAGGCACTTAAAACTATTTAGTTATTGTAGTTTGAGTATCAACGATCTTTATTCGAGACTTTACGTTACCCGTATTATGTACGAATATTTACCCTCCAGACTCAAAGTTTGCAGTTTGACCATTAAGGACTTGCAGACCTGTACCTCGTAGTAAAGTAAGTACAATATGGTAGCTTGTATCGCGTTATCTGTACGTGAGCGGAGCCGCCGGTAATAAGAAGTCAATATTAGCTGGGCGGGCGGGTTTGGGATCGCTAAGTGTAGCATGGGCTTTGCCACAGAATTAGATTTACTTATTATAGCGAAAAAAATATAGGATTGTTCTACAATGGAGTTGCAGTCTCATCTGGCCGTGTTAGATCTGAAGCTTAGTACATCATCATCATCAGGTCTTTTTCTTTCCACTGCCGGAGCACGACCCTCTCTGTACTACCAGAGCCATACTTGCACAGAACAGCCACAGGACTTGGCCTACACTTTCCACGCTGGTCAGATGGGTTGGAGAGGTCTTATGGATGTTTATACGCTTGTACTCGTATTTCCTAAGTCGCCTTCTATGACACCCACGGGAGAACTTCGAGAGGCTCTATTCTACTTTGCCGGAATCAACACGGCAAACTAAGTACAGTACTAACTTAATTCTGCTATTTTTACTTGTTTTATTCTCTCGACACGTTTAGGTCCTGGATTCGGGATTTAGAGGAGCGTGCGGGTTTTTAGAGTTAACTATTGAGGGTTAACGCTTAAAAGTCAGGGCTTTCAATAGCAAAAAATAGATAGCGCTACGGCTATCAAGTTATGCCGCTAGTTCTCGCTACTCATCTCGATGGCGTTCTTAACACTCGGTTTTTTTTTAATTTGTTTGGCAAATAAACTTGTGTCTTACGCGTTGTGCGCAGTTTAATTAGACTATAAAACAGACGTGTCTGTCTAGTGGGACAAAACAGTGTTGTCTCAATCTGCACTCGCTCAAAAGTTTGTCTCCGGACTCGGAACAGCTTCCCTGCATCGTGTACCGACTTGTTGGATATGCGGATTTGAATAGCGCAAATAGTGAGCCACGGGAGAAATAAACAAGTTTATTTAAGAAAAATATATGAATTATGAAAACTATGTTTACAATACTTGAGCCTTACAGAAAAACAGATTTCTTTTACTTTGAACTTAAGCGTTGTGCGCGGTGTAATCCTACTCATATTAAAAACGCGAAAGTTTGTAAGCATGGATGGATGGATGACTCTTTCACGTAAAAACTACTGAATGGATTTTAATGAAACTTTACAATAATTATATAGTTTAAACATCAGAATAACACACACAGCGCATACCAAATCGCGGGTATCATCAAACAATAAAACAGACGTGTCTGTCTATGTGAGACAAAACTGTCTTAAAATCATCTTAAAACAGTCTTGTCTCAATCGGCACTCGCTCAAAAAGTCGGTCTTCACACTAAAGTCGCTCGGGGCGCCCCGATAACAGCGCGCGTTTACACAGCGCCAATTAGAGCGCGCCCCGGGCGGGACTCGGGACAGTTTCCCTGTATCCTGTACCGGCTTGTTGGATATGCGGATTTGAATAGCGCAAATAGTGAGCCACGGGAGAAATAAACATGTTTGTTGGAGAAAAATACGGGAAAAGGTTGGGACAATTAGCATTTTTAAACATTTAAATAATTTTTTGATTAAGTTGTGATTCTATGTGGGCTGAGAACGTTAACTAATCTTAATATATTTTTTTAATTAATTGTAAAGTTACCCAGGGTCGGAAGTCACTGGATGCAGGCCGCTTTCGACCGGTCATTTTGGAAATTCTTGGGAGAGGCCTATGTCGAGCAGTGGATGTTATGCGGCTGAAATGAAGATGATGAAAGTTACCTATATGCAGTGTTATAACTTATAACATCGATAACAACTAGTATATTCTTTTTTTCTCTCCAAACAAGCATAGAAGAATCAGAGGCTTTTCTTCCAAAGCAGATCGGAACAGCCGATCGAGGGAATATGGAAATGAAAAATATAAATCCTTGAGTGAAAGTAGATATATAATGCTTACAAACTGAAATTTTTGCATTTATTATAAATTTGTAGGTAGCTGCTTTGGATGAACCGTGGAAGCAAGAAGGGGAGGCCTTTGCCCAACAATGCGGATACTATATATGCTTTAATAAATAATAAATAAATAAATACAAGTAGGTAGATAGGATTAACTAAATCTTGTAAAACAACTTACAAATACCAACGGATGTTTGCGAAGGGATGGATTTCCAAAGCGCACGTCCCGAGCATGTCCTGAGTCTATTCAAACAATAACCGTTCGTTCGCCATATTGTTTCGATGACGTTTCCAGCCGCCATCTTGGATCGGGTTGCGTGCACAACTTAAACAAAAGAGCTACACAAAGCCCGTAATGGGTATTGAACTGTGGGAAATGCATGCGTTATTTTATTTACATAAGTTTTATTTATATATTTTGATGAATGGTCTGCTGTCGTTAAAAGGTTTATCTGGTGTAGACCAAATAGTATTCCATGTTTCTTTATCCCTTATTGAGTTATCCGAGTCTAGAATAAAATATTTTGTAAATTGGTTGCAATTTGCAATATTACAATACCTTTTTAAAAAGTCTATAATGTATTATTATAATTGACTTAACTGATTTGCTGCAATATAAAACTGGGCTCATAACCTGACGACAAACTAATGTGAAGCTGAACGAGGAGTAAAACACGACATTTGGATGGAAAAAGAGAATCAAAACAGAGATGGCTTGCTAAAGCTGCTAGAATTCCGAATCCTACCGCCCATTCAGATGCAGGAAGATATTCTAGACCAGCATGGACGGTAAAGGTCCAACCATACATACATGAAAATCAATTTTACCAAAATATTTACAATTTCCCCAAACCACGTTCCTAACCACGCAGAAAAAATAGCAAAATAGACAAATTAAAATCCGCCGAACTTACTTTTATTACGGTCGTAAATCCCACCAGGTTTATAGACATAAACATATTAATAAGCAGTAAATGTACAATACGTTTACTCGTGGTTTTATAAAGACCGATGCGCTGTTGAGTTGGCGAGTGATGGGAAAACACGGCTATGATCGAGTGGTGAAACAAGCCAGTATTTCAGACGGTAGTGATGTGCATAGCAAGTATCGATAACATCACTTAAAAAGTCACTGTATTCTGTCTTTTCTGAAATTAGATAGATGATGATTATGGGGCGCAACTTGTGTAGGCACTTTCGCGGCCTCCCATTTGACATTTACAGATCTTGCTGATGCGGTTATTTTTAAGTTATTCAATAAATATAAAACATGATTATGCATAGATGATTATGATTTTTGAAAAGATATTGTCGGTGTACTTGTGTTAACTAAAATACTACACCTCTATTGTTGACGACAGCCTCGCAGAACGCAGCGACGACGATGACATCATCAAATTTAATTGATTTTGAAATTTTTTAACTTGTGACGATCAATCACATAGCTTATAATTACTAATAAAGACTATTTCCTTGCACCCCGCACCTCACCTCAGCTTGACAGAAATTCAGTTATGTGATTGGTCGACTTGCTAATTGGTATCGCATACTAATGAATACCTGAATTTTGTAATAAAACTAGGAACTGCCGCCCGCTCCTTGCCCGGTGGAGTAGGAAATGCCGTCTGAGGCAACCTATGTCTGACAATTCAAAAAAAAAAAAAAAAAAACCGCTCCGGCGCAGTTGTATTTTAGTTTTTTCAAGAAATAAAACCAAGAAAAACAAGAAAGTGGAGTTTCAATTCGGGGATCCTACAGTCCACAGTCTTCAGGCGACCTACTTGTTGGCCGATCGTCAACATCTATCGTATTGTAATAAATATAGTATAACGTGCTCTCCTTCAAAAAGTTGTAATGATATTTTTTATTTAACTTATTATATGAATGGTAATTTACGTACATAAAGAAGACTCAGCGCGAACCTTTTTTGTTGAATGAGAGGACATTACTGCTTAGAAAATATCGGAGTTTGTAGCATATATCGATAATATCTTTTTTCTAAAAAGATACCAAAGTATCGATTTGCTCCACAGCACTATTTAAAAATCAGTTTACAATACACAATCGTGTAAAGTATTTTTATTTCGGCCCCGGAGTTCGTCCGTCACATTATTGATTTACATCGATACCAAAGTATCGAAATATATATATATTGCTCCACAGCACCATTTAAATATCAGTTTACAGTAAAAAATCGTGCTAAGTGTTTTTATTTGGGCCTCTGAGTTCATCCGTCACATTATTTAATTTCATCGATACCAAAGTATCGATATTGCTCCACAACACTATTTAAAAATCAGTTTACAGTAAACAATGGTGTGAAGTGTTTTTATTTGGGCCACGGAGTTCGTCCGTCCGTCCGTACGACTTCAAAACTATTTACTAAACGACGTCGTTTCCGCTCTACGCCTGTTTCTTCTGGTTTAGGGTTCTGTAACATCAGGTGTTTCATTAACAGACTAAAATATGAAAAGAAAAAGGTGAACTTATGTAATAACTGTAGGTATTATTAATAAATAATACAGGACATACAGCATGTTTATAAACTTCAGAACGGTTATTGTACGAAAATCTTTATTGTGTAAACGGTGATTGTATAAATACCTAATTAAAAAAAAACTTGTTTTTTTAATGTGACCAAAAAAAAAAACTAAATCACCCCTTTACAGGTGTGTCTATGTCAACTGCGCTTCTACGTCTTTTGTACATATGTGTAGAGTCTCATTTAAAACATATGAAATGTGTTGGGTTTTGATTTTGATGCGGGTTTTACCATTTTTGAGGAACGTGTACTGTACAAAATGGCCCGTTAGTTATATGGGCTGAATTTCTTTTATAATTAACTTATAAGTTCATTTTGAAGTAAAGTGCCAAAAAAAGTTTTTGCTAGGTGTTTACCTATTTCATTCATTTTATTTAAAAAATAATATATACAGTGCATTAAGTCGTACTTTATACTTGTAAAAAAATATTTTACTTGTTTTAAATTTAGCTTATATGTACCTACCAACCAACAAATTTTTGGAATACATAATATATTACACCTGTATAACCTAGACTAGACGGTATAAATCATCTTAGGTACAATAAAGTTGTCGAGAAGATTTAATTCGTTCATAAATCAATTTCAACTGTTATCTTAAGTTAATGACTATCTAATAGTAAAAACGTATAAACAGAGACGATAATAATATAAAAATAATAAATCAAACCACGCAATTAATTTGTCAATTAACCACAGACTAAATGACTAATAGAGATGCCACTTACAGTATCTACTTGCGAGCTCTCACGAAGAATGGAAGTAAACAAAAGAATAAAGATTGTCTCTATGAATAAAATAAAAATAGCGAGATGGTATCGCAAAAACGGGCTGAGTATGGAATATGCCGACTTATTATTCGCCTAATAACAGGATCGTATTAAGTTTGGACACAGACATACAAATACACAGAAAGGATTTTCACAATAGCGAGTTTTGCAGCATTGTGAACATTTTAAACAGTTGCTTTTAAAGAAAGATGCTATAAATGTTTATTAGTGTTTGTTTATGATTGTTCTATTGTTTATCTTGCAGCTGCGAATTTGAAGACCAACGAGATGAAATGGTCGGCGTTTTCTTTAACAAATCAAATTATTTAGGTATGAATAATAAAAGGGTAGAATAAGTAATTGTAATAGATATTTATCTATGCTGACAACTTTAAAACAAAGTAGGACAAAAATACTTAGAAAAATGCTAAGTATTGTTGTCATAACTTAAAAAGTAGGTACTTGTAGGTAGGTACAGTATTTCAGGAACCCAGGATATCTACCATCATACCACGTTTTTTAGATACATGAATGTACTTACAATGAAGTGTTACAAAAGAGGTATTAGAAAGTTCTAAACCTTAAAATTCCGTTTTGTTTCACAAGAGCGTAAGTAAACTCGGTTCATCATCATCATCATTTCAGCCGCATAACGTCCACTGCTGGACATAGGCCTCTCCCAAAGATTTCCAAATGACCGATCAAGAGCGCCCTGCATCCAGCAAAAATTCGTGTCAACTCTATCACATTCCAAACTCCCGATCAATGTGTTTAAGGCATTTATAGATTATTCATTTGTATCTCGCTGTATCGATTCCTTTATATTATTGTTTGGCAGTCGTTTAGAAGCTGTTCTGATATCAAACCTAATTGGCATTCGCTAAAGTTGCATTCTACCTTATGTACATAACAATAGAGTGCTTTTTATAAAAACAACTTTATTTTAATAGTAGAGAATTGGATATACTTCATTGTCAAAGTTAAAAGTTTTGATAATAGAAGACTATTTGTTAAGATGCTCCCTTGTTCAATTTACTTCAACAATTGAACAACTTTTTCGTTTGCTAACTGTTGTAGATTTGTATACGGATGCGGGATTAACGGAATATAATGATGGAGTAAGAAGGTACTTCCTTTTTGTATTTTTTTTTACACTTAGGATTTTATATATGAATAAAAAGGTATTTTAGTTGACAATGATGTAAGATTTGATTTAGTGGTTTTTTATTAAATGCTGATAATTTGATAATGAACAAAAGGAAATTCAAAATTTGGTCATCGTGTTAGTTATAATATAATATAATTATTATATTTTAATTTTTCTTTTTGATATTTATGTAAGGAATAAGGATTTTGCCATACAAAAAGAGGGTAGCCCGATATGGTTACCTTTAACAGCCGACCATGATGACAGAAGGGTTGTCGAAATATCTGGCAAAAAACGATATTAATCGCGCTAAGGCCCGTAATACTAATATCAAAAATCATTTGTTTATCTTTGGATATTTGTTTTACTTTCTTTCGATTTCGTAATGATTATACTTAGTTGTTGAAGTCAGATCATTTACTTATAGCTAAGTTTATTGCCACTTCCTAAGCGCAAGTACAGAAGAATCGGCAATAAATTATACTGCAGCATTTTCTTCAAAAAATTACAACATAAGTACAATAATAATTATACTGTACATTATACAAATTACAATTTAGAATTAGATATGTGGACTGAGAATACATTGTTATGTCATAATTATTAATTAAAAATGATGTCAAATTGGAAATTAATGTCAATCTGTAAATTTAGTAGGTACTTACACATAAACCGAATGTACTCAAATTATGACATTTGTGAGTGTAGAAATACAAAACTTTAAATGGGCGCGCCAAGCTCAAGCCAGACGTTTCAATTCAAGATCCAAAATGCTCTGCCTGCTTCATTAGGGATTAAAACGTGACAGTAAGTTAAGTTAAGTAATACTTTAATGTACACCAAAAAAATAACAATTATTAAAATATACACAGAAAAAGAACATACAAATGTACAATGGGCGGTCTCATCGCTAAAAACGATTTCTTCTATACAACCGATGGATGGAGAGAACATAGTGAAACGTATTATGTGCATGTATGTCATAATTGCTATTCAAATATTTCAATTGAACCACTGTTATGTGGCCCAGTCCATAATCAGGCCAATGAGGTAATACCTACCGGTAATAGAACAATCTTCATCATCTCCAATCCGTAGATTGGCGGCAATTGAGTCTGTTTGCCCTTGTTGCTACTTCGTGGACTATAAATACATACATATTATCACGTCTTTATCCCTAATGGGGCAGACAGAGCATTTTGGGTCTTGCGGCTCTATGCAGAGCCCAAGACCGCAAGACCCAAAAGCCACTTTTAGCGTCATGGTGGGCGAGAAGATGAAAAAGCAATCAATGCAGTGATGGGTTGCTAGCCGCATCGCCTGTTAACATGATTCGCATTTTTGCCCAATTTGATCAATTTGTGGACTATAAATACTGTAAATATACTTAGCTGAAGAAAGGGAAATACACATAAATAATTAAATGACGATCGACATGTATAGAGTATAAAATTATTTGACATCAAAACATAAAAATATTTTTCGAATTTAATGTCGAAGTCAAAGTCGAAGTAAAAAATAAATATTCAAAGTAGGATAAATTTATCTCTTATTAAAGGTACATAATTTTTTAAAATACTTATTATTTTAGGGCGAAGTCCAAAAACTATTAGCGTATCGGTACTACCACTTCTGGGAGGATTACGTCGAAAGAAAGCCAGTTCAGTAGGTACGTATATCGATCGGATAAGCAGTTTTTTACATAAAGGTAGACAGTTGCGGACATAAAGATCTACGTAGCTTGAACGTACAAAAATGGGATAGAGGAAACTGATAAATAGGCTAAAAACTTTGTTAAAACTATGAATACTGTGTAGTATATTATTACTCTGTGATACTGTTATCATTTGAAAAATAACACAAATAAATTGTTTATGGTATAGTATTTTTAAATTCGCGCCTTTTTGTTTTGTGGATTTTTTTATTTAGTCTGTGGTTATATTTTCAATATGCTAGTCTAGTTGTAATTAAAAAATATACAAAATTACTGAGTGGATCTTTCACTGATAATTTAATAAATAATATGTGGCCTAGTCGCCGTGACCATAACATAGAAATTGCATAATAATATGGGAAGGACATTAAGTATCTAGTAGTACTACTATTATTATATTAGCAAACATTACAAACGCTAAATATAAGGTTTAATATTCCTAAAAATCATAACAGATGTGTTTCACTGCACCCTGGGCAAACAAAGTCTCCTAAACAGTCTCATCCTTATCCCTTTGGTCCTAAGGGTGAGTTTATAGAAGCTAAATGATTTCTAACCGCGTTCGGGTCGTTTGATCTTCTGCAATTACATTTTTACGGCTATCGTAAACACGGGAACAAGATGGCCGACAGGTAAACCCTATTGTCGTGGTTTTTTTAATTCTCCATAAGGGTTTTTGTGTTCTCATTCAAAATTGGTTGGACCGCGGAACTTTCTCAAAGGATCTGAAGATTGGTATTTTGATAGATACACGTCTATGATTTCTTAATGATTTTTAATTAAATGATGGAGTGATTTTTATTGAGCACAGTATTGGGGTGCAATTTAAGGGCTGACAAGTTTTAGACTTTTTAGTGATCCGTATCTAAAGCACAGAATTAATAATAGTATTACATATCCAAAGAGTAAAAACGGGACCCTATTACTAATACCTTGCCGTCCGTCTGTCTCTCACCAGGCTGGATCAAATGAACCGCGATATCTAGACAGTTGTCATTTTCACCAAAATAAAAACTAAATATTTGAGTGGGGCTCCCATAGAGCAAACGTGATTTTTTTGCTGTTTTTCGTGCGATATCAATAACGGGAACAGGCAAAAGCTTAAAATATATTCACTTTTAAATAATTTAATTAATGAAAATAAAATAATATAAATCTTGAAGGAGGGCTACCATACAACAAACAAGATAATGGTACGGAACCCTTCAGCGCGAGTCTGACTCGCATTTTCCTAACTTTATTTTTTAATAGTTTTTTGTGCAGAGCAAGTAAAATACATGGGCATTTTTAAGGCCGAAAAGAGTTTATTTCATTGGCTATATCATTATTATCACCTTAGGAACTAAGTACTCAAGGAACTATGTGAAAAAGATTCATTAAAAAGTCTAACCGTCTTATTACAAAACGCAGACTAACTTTGTTACTAGGTTTAAACCATTATCCGACCAAATCAGGTTGACATCTAGTAATATGTCATTGCCACATCTGAAAAGGTCAGCTTGATTTGGTCGGATAATGGTTTAAACCTAGTAACAAAGATAGTCTGCGTTCTATAATAAGACGGTAATAGTTTAAATGGGAAGTTTCAAAAGATCTAGTTCTCAACACTGTTCTCGAGTAGCAATTTCCAGTAATCTGGTTGAGGCTGTTCGCTAAGACTTTAGGACTTTAAGTTTGGAAATATATTAAATTAAATTCTGATAGCCATTAACCTAGGCTTTTGAATAAAAGCGTACTTTGCCTGTTACTAAAAAGCCGACGATTTCAACAAAATTTTGATGATTTGTTGTTTTAATTTTGAATTAGTGTACTCGTATTTACAATTTTAACTGGTTTTCCGCGATCAAAATGTAAACTTGAAAGGAAATATAGTATTGGTAGGGTAAGATATATTAAGCAAATACTTAAGTGTTCATAATTTTAAAGGTTATTTAAAATGAAAATTTCCAATTTTAATACATATGAGACATATAATTTGTTAGGGGCGGACACTATTATAATCGAAAGATTGCTTGGAACACTTCCGTTTTTTTATTAAGGACAAATCACACTGATATATATATATATAATACTTTTGTATACCATTTTTATTCTAGCTTTGAAACACATATATTTAAACAGTTAGTTCCTTATAACTGTCCACATTTGCAGTACCTTTTATAAAATTGTATTTAGCTGTTGAAATTATCATAAGATTTGAGTCAGAAGTGGAAGTAAATACCATTTGAAATGCTCAACACTTTGATGCTAATTCATAACATAAATAATCTTTAACATTTACGACAACATCATCTTTAAGCTTGAGCAAATCAATTTCAAAATAAACGATAATATTTCTGCGCATTAACCAACTCGACATAAGACCACAATTGATGGGCTATGTTACCTTAATTCTAGTACTACAAGTTTTCGATTCGCCAATTGCGAGTTTTATGTAGGTCTCGAGTGAAGCTTCTTGACATTTCGCGCGACAATTTCAAGTCTTTAGGCTGTCGTTACTCGTGGTAAGGGCTTGAAGGACTTGCAGTGCATGCATCTACACGCCCTCCGTTGCTTCGACCCTTCCCCTTACCAGCGAATCCTATGGAATACTTACAAACGGCTTAGCAAGTCAGTCTGGTTTTGTGTTCCCATGCGCACGGGTCTCAGGCGCGACGCTTGCCCAAACCATTCAATTCTTTTTTCGTGTTTCAAAAAACACTTCGACTCTCTTTTAAACCACCTTCGATTTTTAAATACTTGTCATGTGTTTTGTTTTTAAAATCCGGAGGTCCAAAGAGTACTTTCACGAAAGTTTGTTTTAAAAGTTTTTCTTTTTCGTTATTTTCGGCCTGCACTTTGGAAATGTTTTGTGATTACATTGTTATGTTTGTTCGGTTTTGTGGTTATTGTTTAGTGTTTTGTTTTTGATTACAATTTGTTATTTATGACTGTTTAAAATTGAAGTCTCTTCTGCGGTGTCTTGTGGAGTGAATCTGGAGTTAACTTTCAAACTAGTGTATTGGAGACCGCTGAAGTTACTTTTTGGGCACAATGAAGCTTTTTTGGAAAGTTTTGTGCTCTCTGCTTCTGCTGATTGAGGCTGTTATGGGGAACTGGTGGTAAGTGTATTTTTTATATTTAATATTAAATCATATTTTCAAATTCTTGATCACCAAACAAAAGTTTTAATATCCCATTACAACAATAATTTCTGTTATTATTGTTGATTTGTATCATAGCAATTTGTTGTTGCGACTGACGTCGAATCATCAATGATAAAGTTATTATTACACCTAGTTGTATTTTTATTTACCTTAACACAAACCTCTATTTCAGCAATGAACAGTGAAAACCAGTCGGCTCTTTTTTTAAACAGTAAAAAAATAAATAAACATGTTGTAATAAACAAATCAAGACTTTTCTATCAACTGGCCACTCATACTGTAAAAGTAATAAAAAAAAGTTTTTATGCAAACCATAAGTTGCTCGTCTTTATGGTCGTGTCAAAGCAATACCTTTTTGCTTATGTGGAGTAATTGAAAGGTAACAGTTCTCTGAGGTAGGTACATGGTTCATGCCATTAGGAAGTCCGTTAGTTCATCACGTTGATTAATGATGACTATTGGTTTAGCTCACTGATTAGCTACCTAATCAACAGAACTTATAAACTAGATGGACTCTCTCTCGAGTATGAGAGTAAGTATCAAGTTTGCAAGCTGCTTATATGCATCTGGCATTGCTTAACGACAAGTTGGGTGAAAAAATTGGATTTCTCGTTTTATATAATTGATAATGATTGCTCAATTATTTATAAGTTTATATAATACTTAAATGACTTTACATGATTGATGTTTCAAATCAACTCTAACCAATTTTTTTCTGCTAAAAACATGGAAGTAGAAGTATTTTTAAATCTTGGAAATGCTTTTTCTCAAATTAAGTTTTCAGAGTTTGAACTTCAGAGGTCACATAAAAAATGTGCCAGTTTTTTCAACATTTTTAAATCCTTCTTAAAATTAATCATAAATAAAAAGGATTTATCATTTTATAAAAATATAAAATACTATCCTGGATACCGACTCTAGTCTTAACTTAATAGTATATTGGACACTTTTTGCTTGGACGCCGACATATAAACATTCTTGAAGTCCAATAACGTCGAAAAGTAAAATATTAGCGACTAGGTAAATTTCTTGATGTGTTAAAAAACCGCCAAGTTTCGACTTTCCACTGCAATCATGGCTTGTCTAAAAATAATGTTCCCCCACATAAATAATGTTGTGTTTACATTTCGCTTTGTACTCAACATTTTTGTTTGACATGTGGTCTAAATACAAACTGTGATTTATATGATTTACATAACTGGTCCGATATTACCCGGATATTATTCTATGCAGTTCATTCTCTGAAATAGGTGGGAGTAGTTGGTGGGAAAAGCAGAAAGTTTAATATTGAAATTGTGCCGTATGGTTTCCCGCAGAGTAGAATAGGGCCACTCCAAGTCCTCGCGTGGATGTCGTGGAAGGCGACTTAGGGATACAAGCTTAACAAAGCTTACAAACATCAATGAGACCTCTCCAACCCGTCTGGCCAGCGAGGAGAGTGTAGGTCAAGTCCTCTGGTTGCTCTGGCCTAGTATGGCTCTGGTAGTACAGAGAGGTCGTGCTCTTGCAGTGGAGACAAAAGGACCTGATAATGATGAATGACGATGAAATGTTAAGAACATATAGAAAACTATTGTTAGAAATTACACTTGATCAATTGTGATTTTACTTTTGGGTTCAATAAATATAAAGTTATATGTAGAGTTTTTGATATATGTAGAGTTGTACATATAAATTTAGTTTATGATAATATTGATAATACAACGGACAATTTAACGAACATTATTTTTATTAATATATTATTATAGTTTTAGTGTACCCTATGTATAGTCATAACAAACTTATTGGTGCATTGTAATATACATCACTAGCACTGTTAAAAATAGGCGGTGACTGGCTTGATTCTTTTTAAACTACTTCCCAGTTATGAAAGCTACGCTAATTTACTTTTGATAAGGTCATTGGTAAATAAATAGAGATACGTAGATTCTGTCTTTTCTTCAAAGGTGTTGTGTTGTGTGAGATTTATCCAGTTACGGAGTTATCTAACATAACTTAAAGACTAATTGCGTTTTTGGATTTTTGCCGCTCTTGACATATATAATTTGATCGTTGTTTGTTTTCCGTTTTACGTGTGTGTAAGTGGCCAGTGAGTGTGTAAGAGACATGGAAAGCACTCCACCGACAAGAGCCCAGCTCTTAAACATAAGGAGTGGTCAACACCGGTGTTAGATTTTTTAGACTACCTCAAGACATAGGACATAGCTTGACGACTGCCATACAATGACGACAGTCGGGACTTAGCCTTCCGAAGCATGGAGGAGCTCAAGTAAATTTTATGTAACTTATGTTGTGACCGATCCAAGTGCAGACCACGCTAGGTATCACTTTACTTGCGAAAGTGCACTTTCACCGGACCACCAAGCTCCTTATATTCGATCGTACTCCACAGAACATGTTTGTATTCCTACAAAATTCTCTCTTTTAAAAGAGACCCACTTGTTCGTTTGCCGCCCTATAACGTAAAAAAGATTTTTTTAACTCTTTTGTTTGAACCTCGTACTTAGTCCAAACTTAGTCCGCGTTGTGTACTGCACCTTTCTCTTGAACTGTCAATGAGATCTCCCAGCTTTGAAGTCGCTTGAGACGCAGGCAGCAAGTCGTTAAACTTATTTATACCCCGGTTAGTGCGCGAATAACTTTCATCCCTTTTTACTCGTCGCGTAAAGAGCCCTTGTTAGTGGAATTAACATGTGGAGCCGATAATAATTTAACTTGGAAAGTACTTATTTTGGTCGATTTTAATTTTGCTTATTTTTTTTAAATGTGCTTGCCCAAGAATTTGAGTATCTAGAATTTTTAACGAGTTTTCCAATGTCAAAATGTAAACATGAAAGAAAACATATATTATCTTTCAAGTGTATCCTGAAAACCGAGTAAAATAACATTAAAATTATCCTATCATTAAAATTATAAAACTTTGACATGTCGTTTTAAAACAAAAACTTAATTACGTTTGTACTTTGTACGGAAGTCTAGTGTATTTTTGGTCAGACAATTTTTATAGAAATAATTTTTTTTGACATTCCAACAGTGGTCTTATTGAAAAAAGTTGTGCATGTTTTGGTCTGAGGACATCTTCAATTATGCTTCAATTGTACATTTAACACTTACCCACTAATCCTTCTTTTGGATTGGATATCATTAAAGAAAAGATCTGGAATCAACAATACTACGAACGATTCTTTGAAAGTTAAAAAATATCTAACCAAAGCTCGTCCACGCCCACACTTTTGCCCACCATCCAAAAGTAAAAACTAATTAATACGCATATAGGGTTTATGGGCAATAACGCTAAATTGCGTCTCGCCTTATTAAGACTTTATTGGGAAGTATAGTATACATTATATGAGTGCTTTATGACGAGTCCAGCGAAAATTGACGTATTGTTATTCACAGTAATGTTGCCAACAAATTTATCAGTTAAAGAAGTGCAAACCTTTCATCAATTTAATGCTTATATTAGTCTTCCGTGCCGTTTCCGGCAGAGTAGAAAAGGGCCACTCCAAATCCTTCCGTGGATGTCGTAGAAGGCGACTTAGGATAAACAAGCTATACAAAGCTTATAAACATCAATGAGATCTCTCGAACCCGTCTGGCCAGCGAGGAGAGTGTAGGCCAAGTCCTCTTGCTGCTCTGGCCAAGTATGGTTCTGGTAGTACAGAGAGGATCGTGCTACTGCAGTGGAGACAAAAAGACCTGATGATGATGATGAACCGACTTCCAAAAAGGAGGAGGTTATCAATTAGTCGTCATCTTTTATTATGTTTCATAAAATAAGTTCCAAATATTCGAAGACGCCTGGACTGATTTGGGAAATTCTTTTTTGTTTGAAAGGGTATAATTGACAGGCAGTACTAGTAAAATACAAATAGTACCTATAAAAATAAATAGTACCATAATACCTTTATGTACCTTTTTATAGACTTTGATAGAGCCTTAAAGGCTTTAATCGGAAGCTTAAGGTTAAGGCCATAAGACCTTAAACGCCACTAAATGTGGCTCATCGGTTAGATTATTAAAAAATATTGTACATATTTTTTCTTATCTCTGAGAAACAAAAATTGACGAAGATACAGCGCATTTAATTTTCACATGACGTCACGGCTAAGTACGATTTTTACGTAACGGCGTCATCGCAAGCTCCCACTCTGGAACTTAGATGCTGCGTATCTTTGTGAATTACTACTTTTTTGATTAAGAGGGCCCTTCTTGGTTCGTCTATCGTCAACGCGAGCATGGTTGGAAATGCTTGTTGTTTCATCTGCGCTCTTAACTAAAAAATATGAGTCCATTACTTAGGCAACCTAAAAGATAGTGGGATGAATAATACTTTTCTGACCCTGACGTCACCCCTATTAGATGAAACTAGTACGAAACAGAAAGGGGAAGTTTTTACCCTAATTTTACCTATAATCTAAGAATATAGGTATTTTAAACAAATCGTATTGTTAGTATTTCTCATCAACTTATCATCATGAAATCTTAAGAATTTACCCAATACTTTTCCATATTATCGTAGTCTACGTTTTATTTTGAAATCACATGTCAGATTTCGGTAAAAATTTGATTTTAATGAAATTATCTAAGGTTATAATTGGTTTCCGACATTAAAATTATGAACTGGAAAGATAATATATGAGGATGTAGAAGTTTCCCATACTGATGATCAAAAATGATATAACACACAAGTATATTTTATTTGAAGTTCATATTTTGACTGTGAAAATCAGTTATATGTTATGTGCAATAGATATGTGCAATATCTTTAAAATTACAACATTTTGCCAAAATCGGGCATGTCGTTTCGAAATAAAACGTAGACACATTTGTATGGAAAAGTGTAGTTTGGTCTAGCTAGGGTAAGAAATGAAATGAATTGAAATAAATTTATATGCAAGCAAACACGGTAAGAAATACGGTAAGGGGACTCTCAAGAACTAGCTAAAACTGTGTGGTCTGCTTTCTTTTTCCTTTTATCAACTATGCTATGGCGACTTGGTGACACATTTAACAGGACTTAGGCGAATTCTATTTATACCACAAAAAGCTTAGACAAGTAAGCACATGTATATATGCCTCATTAAGTTCAAACGGACCGAACAAAATCATTTTACTGGGAATCGCATCCCGGTTATATTTGTTATTTCCTCTATTTAAGAGTTTCCTTGTTAATATTGAAGGGAAAATTAGAAACAGTGTGTTATATATGGTAGAGATAGCAAGCTGAATAGAGTGCGGAAGTTATAAATAGTTGGTCAAAATAGTACTTAATACTTACTACATTTAAATAATTATTCAGTAGTATAAGTAATCAGGAACCTTTTCAGTTTTTAATTTTTATTATTCGAATATAAATGTCTTTACTCTTTACCTACTATTAATGCTTTTTAAGTTGTTTCTATTTTCCAGACAATTTTATATGTTTTCAGGTATAAAACATTGCTACTTTTTTGTTAAAAAGTGTTAAAAATAAGCAGTTGTTTGTTTGCTCTACGTGAGTGTGATTGGCCAGCACTGGTGTGTGGTGTCAGATTTTACAAGCTGCCGAATAACATCTGACATAACTTGACTACTGCCATTAAGGCTCCTCCCTGCGCTAGCGACCTTGAAAACCCAAAAAAAATAATTTCTCTTTCTGTAAGTGAGATTATTAGAAACCCTCGTACAACTTTTTAGCTAGTATCCTGAAGTTTCATTAGAACCTCCAAAGTCATTGAAATACTATCCAGTTTAGAAACCTTTACAAAAAGAGTCAAAAATGGCCGTTTTTAGTATTTTTTGCAAAGGAAAATTCAGGGTATTTTATTTCAATGATTTTCGAGGTTCTAATGAAACTTAAGGATACTAGCTAAAAAGTTGTACGAGGGTTTCTGATAATCTCACTTACAGAAAGAGAAATTAATTTTTTTGTGTTTTCAAGGTCGTTAGCGCAGGGAGGACCTTTAATATAGACAGCCGAGACCAAGGGGCTACCTGAATTTACCGAGGTCCAGTACTGTTCCCATTTAAAAAGACACGGAGATTGCATTTAAAATTGTGTCTGAACCAAGTCCTAGATTACCCTTCAAACTATTTTATGAACTACTGGTTACTTTAAAGTGAGGTTAGTTTAAAGTGAGAACGTGAAGCTTTTCTACTTTTGGCGGGCGAAGAAAAGCTTCACGTTGCAATTTAAACAGTAGTTCATAAAATAGTTTGAAGGGTTATCTAGGGCTTGTTCAAGAAATAATTTAAAATTATATCTCCGTTTCCTTTCAAATGGCAGCAGCACTGGGCCCTGGAAAAATCATGTATCCCCTTTGGCTTCTTAAGCAAGGAAAATAGTTAAATACTCTCAGTTATTTTAATTAACCCTACAATTTAACGTCTTGTTTAGGAATCCACCAATTGCCTTAAAATATGAATGCATCCCGTTGGAGACACCCAACGGTCCTGTTTGTGTAAAACTATCATAAAATCCACAACTAATCGTGCGCCAGCTGTCGACCCGTCGTCTAGGTACCGTTTCTTTGTCTGTTATAGAGAAACTCGGAAACTATATTTTGTTTTACAATTATATTTAGTATCTAATATGTATTTTATTAGTTATTTTCAGTCATTGTATTATATCTTAATTTTAATGAGTACCTAATTAAATATCTCTACAAGTACAAGCCTGTAAATAATATTGAAATCTTTATTATTTAAGCTATTTATATGACTTTGTACTGACTTTTTTTTGTATGGTATTAGCCATCAACTAATACTAACATCAACTTTTGAACTTGAAATGTAGAACTGAGAAATAAAAGCTAACGGCACTTTTGTGTAATTTAAGCTAAAACAAATTAATTAAAAATTAAATCATGCTTAGTTCAATATACTTCATGTGTGTTTAATTGGCGAACCATACACTTTGACTCGTACAATTATTTTAAAGCTCTAAAAATATTTGTTACATACAAATTATTGACTCGCGTATCGCTACTCGTAAGAGTGCATTGAGAAAAAAAAATTAATACGATAATGACTTAAATTGATCTTAAAAGTATTTTTTTCAAATTAGATTTTCTTAAAACTACGTACAAACACTTGTAGTTTTATTTTGTCTCAATTTGGCGAGATCCTCGCACAGTATTGGTCTCATAAAACGGCTAACTAATAGACCACCGGCTGTCGTCTGAACTCCATTCAGCTTTTATTTAGCTTCTCCTTTTACAGCGTTCATGTTTACTTTAAGTAAAATTGAATTAATAAAGCGTACGTACCTACTTAGGTTGATATGTAAGTATTTAAAAATCGCTTGTATATATAACGTGGAAGGGACATCATCATCATCATCATCATCATTGTCCTCGCCATTTCCCTATTTGGGGTCGGCTCTGTATGTCAACTGTTTCCACTTCTTTCTGTCATACCCGTAATAAATCAAACTAAGGGCTATACTTGATCACTAGGTATAGTATAAAGAAATTAAAATAAAAGTAAAAAAAAAGGCTTCCATACGAAAGTGTGCAGCCGCCTGAGCAATATTTACGGTAATGTAGAATTTTTTTGTTGTTTTTTGACTGTTATTTTATTATCATTGTTCTTACTTTAGTGATCTAGTAAAGCCTGTGGTTTGATTTATGTGTATGTGTGCGGGTATGTCCCTTCCACGTTGTACATAAGTAGTAAGTAACTTTAGTCAACTTTCTCAAAGTATTCAGCAAAGGAAATACACAAAATATTTTTATATTTTCAAAGTCATTTTTTAATAACTTACAATATTGATAATACAGTAGATATTTTATATTGTTTGTTTGTTTTTCATGTATGTAAGTGGCAACACTATTGTCAGATTTTTCAGGCTGATGTATATAATATCACATCATCATCAGGTCTTTTTGTCTTTCTCTGTACTACCAGAGTCATAATTAGCCAGAGCAGCCAGAAGACTATGGCCTACACTCTCCTCGCTGGCCGGACGGGTTGGAGAGGTCTGATTGATGTTTATAGGCTATGTTTAGCTTGTATTTCCTAAGTCGCCTTCTACGACATCCACGGGAGGACTTAGAGTGGCCCTATTCTATATAATATAAATATATTCTATATTATATTTATATTATATATTCTAAACCACTAAATCAGGATGACTCGGATATGACTGCCGTAAAAACAATTTATTTATCGCTCGTTTGGAACCTTTCGACTGGGAGCTCTTTAGAAATACACACCTCTATTGACATAAAAACCCTATACGAAACAAAAATTCAAATGACCTAATTTCGATTAATATGTCCAAGAGCTGCCGGAAGCAATACATCACGCATTCAACTAATTAAATTACCACCTATTGTACCGCATTCATCCAAACCATTTACAATGATCAGATAACGTGGCTTTTTGACACCGAATTTGTTTTGTTCGGTGCCATTTGTTTGAGCATTGTTTTTGTGCCTTTTACTTTCCAACACAAAACTATTATTACTTTGTGCTTACAGCTAAGTTTACTTTCCTAAGCGTGAGTGCAAAAGAAGCGGTAACAAACAGCACTGCAGCATTTTCTCCAAGGACTTCCATTCACTACTAAATTAATATTTAAAGCTAATGTGGACAGAGAATACATTGTTTGTTATGTTAAACAATGTATTCTCTGTACATATAGGTATTAATTATTTTCCTATGATTATGGTGTTTGTTGTGTTAAGGTGCTAAAAGAATAGTGTAATAAAGTGCACTTGCCAACTAAACAAGTATTACTAAACATTTCTTGGTAGCGCTAGCCTCTAATTGTGTCTATTAATTTTTTGATATTCGATTTATATTCGATTTGAACAAATCCAACTTCCTATATATTCTTGCAGCGATTTTCAAGTTATTCGTGATTTAGGGCGCAGGCGCAGCACAACCTGCCATAGTTCTCAGGGCTGGACGGGGTCCAAAGGTGAGCTCTGTTCGTTCGTAGGTCGTGTAGACGGGCCCTATCGAATGTCTAATTTATTTAAATGCTGCATAAATCGACTTAGGGCTGTCCTGGCTTTTTGGAGTCATTCTTATTGGACACTTGTAATTGATTACATAATATCTATGAAGAACTTTCGTATAGGTACAACGTGGAAGGGAAATACCCGTAATAAATCGAACCACGGGCTTTACAAGATTACTATAGTATATTGCAATTGCAATAACAGAAAAAAACAAAAAAAAATTCATTTCCCTACAAAGGTGAGGCAACTTGTATGGGAAAGTCGATTTTTTGTTGTTCTTTGACTGTAATTTTATTTCATTATACTAAAATGACCTTGTGCTCGTGGTTCTATTTATTACGGGTATGTCCCTTCTACTTTGTATAGGCGAAGAGAGAGGAAAAAATAAAAAATATTATGTTTTTCAAATAATTATACTTGTTACGTTACCCTATTAATGATTTTTACCTTATTTTTTTCAGTAAGCTAATCCAACTAGAAATTTAGATAATTAAAAAAATATGGTTCTATAAAAATACGGCTGACGTAAACCAAACATTAAACTTTTTTTTTAGAAAATTAAAAAGATTTATATAAATTTTTTGATCACAAACAAATTTGTTAGAAGGGATAATTTGACATTCATATTAAAATGTATCAGTGTAATATACATGAATAGAAAAATCCAATCTGACAATTTGACAAGAAACACGTGCGCTCACAAAACCCGACAAGCATTGTAACAAAACATATATTTTACTCATTTAATGCGCCGCTCAAAGAACTCGTTCACACTGAGTGTTCCAAATGTTTGGACCAGCGTCACCCCAATGATTTGTATAATAACCCTATTATGTTCTAGAACACATGCGACAGGGTATCTCTTGGCCAGATTGCGTCCAATTCAATTTGCCATCGTAATATTTCACACAAAACACGCTGGATAAAATCATTTATAAAGGCGTCACGAGGCATTTACATGTCGTTGGGTTAAAATCACAGGGTTACCACGGTTTTGCAATTTCGTTTTGTATAAAAGTTGGTCTAGTTAGAGTAGACCGGGACAGAGAGAAGTTTTTCCTGCTGACCTACAAACTTTAGTATGAATAGAATAGAACAGAAGAATAGAATATGGCATGCAATAATCCAACCCGCAACCAAATCTTTGTTTATCTTTATGGTTGACTGGAAGAAAATGCTTTTAGAGTTAAGTCCGCCAATTTTAAACAATTGAATATTGTGGATCAATAAAGTTATTTAAATAAATAAATGATGATGAAAGATGACTGAAACTGGCTTGCATTATAGTGGTGTTTGATTGTCGAAGGTGCTCAAAGACAGAGTCCTAGAGTTTAGAGTACTTTAGAGATATCAACGGAATAAACGATTAACCTACCTTCAAAAAAATTAAAACAATTTTAGTAGGTACAAATAACATGGGTACTCTTATTTTTAGAAATAGAAAAAAAGGTTATCGAAGCGTCTGTGAAATAGTATTAACTATCTAAAATTAACCATAAATTAGCTAAAAGTAGTTGATCAATAAGTAAATGTCTCTGTTATCTGTCACAATCAATATCAGCAATAGAGTCAAGTAGATAGATAAAAGTGCTTTAATTAATGATGACACTGAAAATAAAATGACATTTAATCGAGATTTACTTATCACAGCTAAAGGTTGTTCGTATTTCAATCCACCCTAATATTTCATTCAGAAAGATAACTTTAATTAAGGTCTGGGCGATAAATATTTTTATGTTAATTAGTCTGGTGATTGCAACAAAACTTTGAGCATTATTTTTTGTAATCAAAACGGCCTGGATCAATTTGTTGACATTCAAGAAGTGGGTATTTCGGTCGTCGCCAATTATGTGAAATTTATGTACGTTACCTTTTAAAATACCTACTTAAATAATAATTAAAATGTTTACCCTTTAACAAGTTACGTTCACTTTTTTGAGAGGGTTTTGATCATTATAGTTTATCAGAAGGTAATTTACTTTGAATGAGGTCTTTGAACTTAAATAATCTAAAGATAGTTTTCATTACAAAGAAGTAATTTTGGTATTTTTTTTATTTTGTAATGCAAAAAATATTTATATTATTTGTGTTAGCTCTATTTATCAAAATACTGAACTAATTTATTAAAATTGGTAGTTTTTTGTTACTAACTGTATATTTTTCAAAGATTTAGAATATACAAGTATTTGAATATTTTTTTTGCATAATATTTGGTATCTAAGAGGTATTTACGCCGCCGCGGCAGCGGTTTACGCAGCTGAGGCATCGTCGCGCGCTTGAATTATTTTAGTAAGTATTACAGTAACTTCTTTGTAATCTGTATTACTTTCTAGCTTATTTTAGTGTATTATATTGTATGTATTATATTTGTGTGTACTTCCAAGTATTGACCTCACATTTAAAGCTGTAGCAGCACCAAAAACTGCATTCCTGAATGAGTTATGTTATATGTATCAACGGTACATCGAGCTACTCGAAATTTCTATATGACCACTACTAGCGTTGCATCAGAGTGATTGAAGGGTAACGAACTTATCTTAATATTGACTGTACTTACATTCTTCTTCTTATCGAGTCGAAACGGCTCAAATTAAATATATAAGACCAGAACCTAGCCACGGCCCTGTCATTGGCCTCATTCAGATCTGCCTTAGTACAAGAAGTCGGGAATTTGAAAGATGGTCGATGGATTGAATAACCCCACAGTCACACAAACTGTTGTCAGAGTAACCCCATTTGGCTTATATTTCCTTACACTTAGAAAAAGAAGACAAAGACAAGAGATAACAAATAGTAGGAAAATAATTTATTTTTAAAACTTTACTAATCTTTTTACAATTGGCGGACTTAACTCTCTCTCAATCAACCATAAGGATAAACAGAGATTTGGTTGCGGCGCAAAATTACTAAAACAATACATAGATACATAGATAGATTTGACGACCTCCGTGGCGTAGTGGTCACCATGCTAGTCCGCCACCCAGAGGTCCCGGGTTCGATTCCCGGTCAGGGTAAGTTGGAAAATGGCCTTTTTCAAATTGTCCTGGGTCTTGGATGTTTATCTATATATGTATTTGTTGTAAAATATAGTATCGTTGAGTTAGTATCCTGTAACACAAGTCTCGAACTTACTTTGGGGCTAGCTCAATCAGCGTAATCTGTCCATACATATTTATTTATTTAAAAAAAATTAGATAGATACTGAATAAATATTTCTTATTACGTCATTCCAAAATATAGAGACGTATATTTGTGGCCAGTGACAGCCCTGTGACCGCTCGAGGGCTAGTGCACATTGGCTAATTTGGTGATGTTATACAAGTCGCCTCACTCTTTAGCCTGCCTATTACGATATTGGACTGACACAGTGATGTACATTCGTTACACGCATTTATCGATAAGCTTTTGTTTTTCTTTCATGTGTCAAGCAAGGCTCAGCTACGCAGTGCAAGTTTCTTACGTGTCACATACAATTTGATTGAAGGAATAGATTAGTTGCGTGGTCTAAACAAAAAGTTTACCACGCAAATCACTTATTGCTTAAATAAATTTTATGGAACATGCTAGAAATTTGCAGCATATAAATGGGCTTTACTTTTAGTGTGTGTTGTTGTAAAACATTAAAAGTTCAGTCATTTAATTTTAGGTAAGTAATCGCTGTATACTTTTTTTTTATTATCCGTCAAGAATAATATACGAAGTTTATAACTATACACTACATGGTGCAATGAATTTAAAAAGTTATTTTAAGCATTCTAACTCTATTGCTGTGCTATTGCTCTTCTTTTTATCCGAAATAAGTAGCAGCTAGGATAACAAACTTAAACAGGTTCATTAAAGCTGTTTTCAACAATGGTGCAAGTACAGGCTAAAATCAATCATAACGTCAGAATATACAGGTATATAAACGCCAATATATTTGCTTTTAAATTACAATAAGACACCTGAATTAAACTATCGGGTTTGCATTAGAATTTGCCGAATGAAAGACTATATTTCATACGATACATTTCTAATCCATTCCAAGTCAATGGCGACTAACGTTATCGACAACCAGCCCATCACTACCCCATATGAATATTTAATTTCACCCCTTTGGGCTTGTTTATTTATTGGCCGTATATTTCACGGCCCCGGGCGATTTGCATTCGTTACCCGAGCTCTGTTGTCGAAACGGGGGTGCATGTTCAGAGTTCAGATAGCTGGGGACCTGGGGTACCAAGTGCATAAGATTACGCATGTTCGGTCGAACAGTCGGCCACACATCATGAGCAACACTGCCTTTAAAATGTACTCTATTGTAGAGGAAGAAGGTCTGTGTTGAGATCATATTGTTATGATTTATTAGTAGTATGATGTTTGAGTACTTAGAGTATATTGCAAGAATGCAAAAAAGGAACTTTTGTGCGTTTAATGCTCGTTATTTTAATCGTCATTTCAGCCGCATAACGTCCACTGCTGGACATAGGCCTCTCCCAAAGATTTCCAAAATGACCGATCTATCTTCGTTATTTTAATAACGAAGCATATTTTAAAAAATAGTTACAGTTTCCTAGACATAAGTGAGTGCATGGAATTTTGTATGTACTACGAGTGTGTAAATCTGCTGGTTGGGAAAGTAAAAACTCTGTTATAAAAAATAACAGCTAAATTGACAGTCCAAAAATCAAATTAAAAAAATAAACTTAAAAGATAAGTAATAAATAAATAATAAGACTATAAAAATAGAGAAATATTAATAAAAAATAACATTGTGCTTTTTCATTTCAACATTCCTTTTTTAAATGACTGCAAATCGTCTTTTGAGGCACATCAATTATTCGTCTCAAAGTCAGCCATTTTGAATTTCAACGTTTCCGTTTGGTTTTAAAGTCAAACAGAACTAGCTAAACACCGAGTTATATGGAAAGTTAGTAAGATCAGCGGGAAGTTTCAGCCAATATTTTCGGTCGGCGTTTGCTTTGCTTCAATAAATGGATTGTTTGAATCTTACAACTTCGCAGATCTTTCGGTGTCTTGAACTTTATTGTTTGACTATGGCTAGACTATGGTTTGACATTTGAAAATTACTTATTTTGTTACATCAAGTTTAAATTATATTCTTGCTGAAATTGTCTTGTACTGCGACAACGTGGAAGGGACATACCTGTAATAAATCGAACCACGGGCTATACTACAAATTGCCCGGGCGGCTCCACACTTTTGTATGAAAATACCAATTTTTTTTTGTGTTTAGGCTGTTATTTTAATTTTAATATTCTATAGTGATCTAGTATATCCCGAAGTTCGATTTATTGCGGATTGCTGGTATGTCTCTTCCACGTTGTATGTATAAAAAATAAATTGACTGGCTGCGCGCTGGGTCTATATAGAAGCGAAAAATTGTGCACAAATCTTCCTTAAATGACGTGCGAGTAAGTGTCCACTAAGAAGGGGTTTTTGGAGTTTGTCCTCTTAACGGTTTAAATAAGGTTTCAAAGGTCGTATGTAACTCAGCTAAAAATAGCGGGAAATTATGAGGATTGTCAAAAATTTGGCCAAGCGAGCAAGGGCTACACAAACGCAATGTCGGATGCGGACAATTTTTTTGACTTACTAAGTAGATTATCAAAAAGTATACCATACGTGTTTTTTTTCTCTGATTAGCTAATAATGAAGAAGATACAGCGCATTTAAATTTCGCGTGACGTCACGATCAGCTACGATTTTCACTAGAAGGTGACGTAAATCGCCCCCCGTCCGAAACTTCATCTGCATCTTTGTGTATTTTTACGAAATGTGAGTCTGTTATTTTTGGATTAAATAAAATAATATATTTTGTACCAACAAAACATAACGCTCTAGCTCTATGTTAGTTTTGCTTGAAGTATTTCAATAACAAAGTAAAGTAAACAAAACTCGCTGTAAATATGTTTATTTTATTAGTATAATAACTATAATAAAATAATGCTTCTCAGATGGTCGGCTCCTGTTTTAATGCATCATTGAAGCGCATAATATATGCAATTCCACTTCCCCTTGCGGTAGCGTAATTTTGGTAATATTATTCATTACTTTTAAGATTATTAAATTTCTGACATTGACCGGATGTTGATACAAAATGTATATTTTTTTTAAATGAAGGTGAATGGTTATACAATCTTTTGCATACTCGTCACAATAGGCTTTCGTCATTTATTTATTTTATTTTTAATTGTTCATCAAATACAAAAAGTTCAGAAAAATACTAGAAGCGTTGTCTACCAGCCAACCTTTGGCTTATATAGGTACAGATAAGATAAATGTGGGTTGCAAGATACATACGTACATACTATCACGTCTTTATCCCTAATGGGGCAGACAGAGCATTTTGGGTCTTGCGGTTCTATGCAGAGCCCAGGGCCGCAAGACCCAAAAGCCACTTTTAGCGTCATGGTGGGCGAGAAGATGGAAAAGCAATCAATACAGTGATGGGTTGCTAGCCGCATCGCCTGTTAACATGATTTGCATTTTTGCCCATTTCCTCGATCGGCTTTTACTATCTGCGTGGGAAGAGAAGCAGCTGGTATATTCTAAGTTTTTTTTTATTTCTCCCAGACCAGCATGGGAGCAAGATAAAAATCATTAATCTTATTTCGTACTTATTTTTAGTTTTATCCCTTACTAGCTGCACCCCGTTAGTGAACTGTCGGTATAGCGTTCACCGGGATTTCGTCTGTCGGCATTGAGTGGTAGACTCCCCGTGGTGTTACCCGCAGTTAAAGAAGCCTATATGTGTTAAATCTAGGGTGTCAGCTTCCTGCATACCAAACATTATCAAATCTGGCTCAGCCGTTTGCGCGTGAAGAAGTAACAAACATGCACTCACACACTCATAAACTTTCGCCTTTACTAGTATGATTAGCTTATTTATTACCCAATATTTGTAAATACAAATATTGGGTAATAATTTTTTTTGACGTGATAACGTCTTTAAAATCGTTTTAGTCGGGTGACATGTTCAGAAACTTGTGTCACACCAAAACCTCACGAGCGCGATCGCAGGTATAACGAGAGAGAGACGGACCGATCTCGCGTCTCATCTCGAGCGCTGCCAGTCATTCCGTGAAACGACGTTATCACGTAAACATCTCGATCGTAAACCTACTTTACAAACAACCAATTTTTTTAAAATGGTTTTTATTTTCTCAGATAAAAACTATATTTTAGTTCATTTGAACTAAAATATAGTTTTTATCTGAGAAAATTATCCAAAATCGCAGACACTCATTCTTTAAAGATTTTTTATTGATTATTTTGTAAAAAATAATGAAATCTGTACCAACCGTTCTTTTAATGAGAATGTAGCTGTTGAACTACTCGTAAAAACACCCAAGAATTCAGTTAGTACACCATAAACTGTCGTATCTCTTTATCTTTAAGTAAAAAAGGGGAGATCGTCCAACTTTCGTGTAATTAGGTTTTTGCCGCCAAATGCGCCAATCATTTTCGCCACCGTTAAGCTTTCTACTTCGGTACTTTTGTACCTTATTTTATTGACATGACCAGATGACAATGAGATAACTTATACATAATTATTAGGTACTGGATTTTATGTTTGTGTTGATACTTAATAACATCTTTCGATAACCCACGTGGTTTTAATTAGGTGCCTAAGTTCTACATTTGAACGTCTAGTCCAGTGGTTCCCAAACTTATTTTGTCTACTGCCCACTTTGAGAATAAATATTTTTTTAGCGCCCCCATTTTTTCACCTATTTAAAAACCAGCCAACTGATACAGGAATGCACAATTCGGGTTATTTAACAAAAACTTGTTAAAACTTGATAGATATCTACGAGTACTAATAACTATTAAAATGCGAAAGTGTGTCTTTGCCTTTTTATTTGTTTGTTTGTGTCTACTTTCATTACGAAACGGAGCGACCGATTGACATGATTTTCATTTTTTCTATATTCAATAAAATAGGACAGATATATGAACTACGCGGAGAGAAATATAGAACCGAGTTTGAGCAATCTTTTAATTCATATTAGTTGATGTTCACAAGTTGTTGTTGAGAGTCGAGAGCTCTTGCAGTCATTGTTTGAGAGGCCTCCAAGCAAAAAAAAAAAAATTTTTCTTTCTGGGTCTCTTACCCTTGAGACCTGCAGCGCCCACAAGGGGGCCGCTTTGGGAAAGACTGGTCTAGTCTATCATTGTCTATCAGGAAATAAGAACTAATCAGCCAAGTGCGAGTCTTAATAGCGCACGAAGGGGTCCGTACCATCCTACTAAAATTATAAATGCGAAAGTGAGTTTGTATGTTTGTTTGACGGACAGACAGACAGACGGACGGACAGCGGAGTCATAGTAATAGGGTCCCGTTTTTACCCTTTGGTTACGAAACCCTAATAAGAATGTAGAATTACTTCCTGAGCTGATCGTAAAAGCCAAGTGAGGGAATTAATATAAATCTCAATAAATCATAACAATAGTGGCCTTTTTAAAAATCTATGGGTAGACCTGTCAAAATTTTCATTTCTTTTTCCACCTCCACGGCAATCCATCACGCTCAAAGCGGCCTTTGGGCCTTTGGGCTCGGGGCTCAGTTTACCCCGTAACGGATAAAGACTTGATTAATATGAAGGTGTGTATGTATGTTTAAGTTCTACAAAGGAATCAGAATTAATATAAAATAGGTATGGTTCCCATTCTCACGGGTTTCTCAGAAACTTGTGATTCCGAGCAAAGTAAAAACAAGCGCTACCGAGAATGGATGGCATCGGTTGTTTTACGCGATTGGCAGAAAAGGGAGTCATGGTTTTCCTCTAACTTGAGTATACAACTTTTCAAAAAAATATTAACATGTTTTTGAGGTGTATTAAACAATATTTCAGATTTTTGCTTCCCCGTTTCTTTTCTTTTGCTCGGGTAGCTGTAATAATTTAAGGGTAACTACTGACAAACCATTGCGCTTTCAATTATACCCTGGGTAAATAAGTAAATAAATATATTATGTAGGTGTATGTTTATTTCTTTACGAGTTAGATAGGGCCCAGGGTAAAAATTATAAAAGAGTGTGTACAATTTGGTACGGCTGATCGAAAGTGAAGTTTCTTATTTTCTTTTCAAAAAACAGTCTTAATTTTAAAGGAACTGCCTGGAGTGAAAAAGTGATACTTCTTTTTTACGTTTTTCATTTAGATACTACTCCTATACCAGCAAGAAAGTTTTATAGATCGGGATCTAACTGCATCTCACGAGTCTTACGACCTTATACAGTAAACTCGAGTTTCTAGATTTTATTTATTAAGATTTAATTTTCTAGTTAGATTTTTAATAGTCTCAGGTCATAATAGACTATTTTTATAGGCTAGACGTAATATAATTATCAGGAAGTGTGTCTACACGTATTATAAACTTCAATAAATTTACTTCACTAGGTACATATTTTACTAGTAGTTCGCCACGAACTTAGACCTCGCGATTATTATCTCAGAATAATGTACCTGATTTGGATAAATAATCGGTGCAGGTTTACCGATATGCGGATTCATGGTTGTGACCAAATTTCCAAAATAGTTGGCAATCACAGCCCTTTCTTCAAATGACTTTCGATCTGACTCTGAAATGTCAGGAGCACCTTCCTACCATACATCACATGGATATGAGGTCTACCGTGATGCTGAAATTCAGTTCTGTACCAGTAGTCTTTCACCGAAAAATTACCCATCATTTTTCAAATGACAAAGTCAGCTCGTTGTTGAAAAAACCAGAAAACTATTAATGGGTTTTCGTTTAAATGTTTATTTGTATTGCCATGGCTCTATGCCGCTGCTCATTGGTTTCTTACTCTATTTGTAAAGCTTCTTCGCGGGCTTTGGTTGTTGTTGATCTCTTGTTAGTTCGTGGCATAATCACTAATACTACTACAGAAGCACAGACAAGCAGCGATAGCGATTGAACGAAAGTTCGCTCAACAAAATTGCTAAATTTAATAAACAAGCCAACAATCAATCAAAATAAGCAAAAACTGAAAACAAAACTAATCGTAAAATAAGCCTAACCCTTTTATTTTAAAGTCGGTTAAATATGATAAAATTTATAGAACTACTTATGAAACATAAAATAATAACCATAATAGTTATTCAGAGAAATTACTTCGTGGACCCCAGGGCAGATATGTATTTTTAAGAAAGTTGTTCAGTAACCCGGACTGAATTCACCCTTAAATAGTTTCAGTATATTTTGTAAGAAGATTTGTATTGTATATCCGTTACGGCTTAGTCAGCTAGACTCCGCGAGTCACCCTAAACCCGCGTATAAAAAAGTTGTTCAGACAAAAAAGTTGTTCAAGTAAAAAAAAATTGTTTTCATAATGGCAACAAAAAAGTCTAATGACATTTTTGAAAATATTTTGAAATGGCGGATATATGACAGTTTTAAAATTTTAAACCCCCATATTTCCGCCATTTTGAAAAAAATCGAAAAACTGTCTCGAAAAAAAAATTCTATTAAGTTGCTGAACCTGCTTACAAAATTTCATGAGAATCGGTTAAGAAATGCGACCTGTAGGCGAGAACAGACAGACAGACAGACGGACAAAAGAATTTTTGGCTAATCTCGAAACTGAGACGCTTCGCTCGCTTCGCTCGCTCGGTCAATTAGGATGTACGGTTAGATAATTATTATTGGTCAATAAAAATACATATAAAAATCGAATTTTATTAGTCTGTACGGTTAGATTACTTTCATTCACGAATTAAAAATATAAAATAAAATCTCTTATAATTTCAGCAGCAGTTTTTTTGACACCATGTATTTCAAATCATGCATAAAAATAACTTGCAATTTTCTTAGTTATGCAATAAAAAAGAACCGTATCGATTAAAAAAATAATGATGTTTCCTGTTCAATTTCATTTCGTAATATGTACCTATCTAATTGATAAATAATCAGCAGTTTCATAATAAGTAAATAGAAAACACAATAGATTTTCAAAAGAAATAAAATAAAATGATAAAATACTTACAAAATAAGTATAACATTTTAGTACATAGCACTTCTTTATACTACCAATGACACATACAATTCAGCGAGTCGATAAACATAGTAATGTTTCATCATCATCATCATTTCAGCCGCATAACGTCCACTGCTGGACATAGGCCTTACCCAAAGATTTACAAAATGACCAATCAAGAGCGTGCATCCAGCGCTGGTTACGTTTATCCGTAAACAAAGATGCCGAAATATTAAGAATTTTGATTTAAAAAAGCTAACATACAGGTCATGCCTAGTTTAGGAAAAAGGACTGTACTTTATCATTGTAAAACTGTTTTTTTGATCAATTAAGTTATTAACAGCATGCATCCAGCGCTGGTTATGTTTATCCGTAAATATTAATAACTTTGATTTTTAAAAAAACTAACATACAGGTTATGCCTAGTTTAGGAAAAAGGACTGTAGTTTATCATTGTAAAACTGTTTTTTTGATCAATTAAGTTATTAACAGCGTGCATCCAGCGCTGGTTATGTTTATCCGTAAACAAAGATGCCGAAATATTAATAACTTTGATTTAAAAAAACTAACATACAGGTTATGCCTAGTTTAGGAAAAAGGACTGTACTTTATCATTGTAAAACTGTTTTTTTAATCAATTAAGTTATTAAGAGCGTGCATCCAGCGCTGGTTATGTTTATCCGTAAACAAAGATGCCGAAAGAGTGTGCAATGTCCACCCTTTTCGGAATACAGTTGTAGCATGAGATGTTTGAGTTTAGCTCTTACTCGCATTTTACGCCATCCACAGGAAGAGAAATAGTCCCATTTTATTTTAGGCCGGAAACCACACGGCATAAACGACAACTACATATACTGCAGATCACAAAGCAAAAGGAATAAAAATAAAATGGCGAAAGTTATCTGTGGTTGTTTTACTTTGTGGCTGTGGTCACGCGCTCACTACCGTTTGGAAGTTACATGGTGGTTTACCGAACTGGTGTGGATTCCTGTACTTTACTGATTAATTTTATTCGGAAGTTAAGTATTAGTTTCGTTGTGAATTATCTTCTTAGCCGTGGTCGTTTTGAATCGCTGGTCATGTTAGGTCTTTTGTGTTAAAGCAAAACTATTTTTATTTTATTGTATTTATTTGGTAAACCAAAATTTTATATTACATAAATATAAATAAAATATATCCTGATCAAAAATCAATATAGTCGTTTCCATTAATTTTAGTTGTAACTACATTAAAATATAAACAGACAATGTATGACGCAAAAAAATTTACGTATAACCAAACTTTCAGATATATATCTATTAATATTACGTAATTTTGGTTTAGTTTTTGAGGTGAAAATGTTGCCTTTCTTTTTCTCTTGACATGACTTTGTGTCTGTATGTTGCTGTCGAAACTTCAGTTTATTTGTCAGTTAAATAAATTTCTTATGCTTTCTTCCTCTGCAGGGTCGACAGAGCCCAAGACCTTGTGGTCCTGGGGTCTCTCTACCTATAAAGATGACTTTCAATGTGATATTAGGCATGTAGGTTAAAAAGGGTAATAAAAGGGTCGGAAAAAGGTTACACAATTGTATTTGAGCCTGCCACGATCGCTTAGAAATGTTGTAGAAATATTTTCAGGGTAACCTGAACAACAATCTAAACGGTCTTGACATAACTTTCGAAAAACATAACCCCTTTCATTCTGTTAATCGGGTAAATATTACACCAAATCCTTGGGAACATTCCAATATTTAATTACACTCATATTTCACACGTTGAAAGATCCCAACGACGTATTAGGACTTTTTATTTCGTGACAAAAATGTAAAATGGTGGGCCACCAACCCTGGTAGCCGAATAACGAAACCTCCATTAATTTTAAATGATGTCAGGCCTTGTCAACAGTTTTGGTCCGATATTCTTTTTTTTTTGATAATAATTTCATGGGATTTATGGATTTTGAATATGAGGACTATAAAATGTTTAGATGTTGGATTATGAAAGGATGATTTATTGTGTGGTTAGTGAAAATGTTCGTGAGTTAACAACAGGATAAATGAATGTTTTATTTCGGTAGTTTTGCATGGTTGTCAACGTTAGCTTTTAGAAGATCGTGATTTTCAAAAAATTCCATTATAAATGTTAGATACTTATCGGTATACTGGCAAACATTACGAAATTATTATAAACTACGTGCTTTCAGGTTTCTTTCTTAGTATTTAAATATAAAGTTAGGAATACTTACATAGGTTAGTACAAAAGATACAGCTAACGTTTGTACGTAACTAGGTATCTCTTTTTATATGACCCAACTTTTATAAAAGCAGAATTGAAATGTTTTAAACTTTGACGTTTACGATAATCAGTACTGTCTTCATCTTACAGCCCCTTTAAAAAAAGTTTTATAGCACAACTTTTTAGTGCCTTCCTGCCACCCATGATCACAGTTTCCATCAATTTTTTGTTGAGACGTGGACAATGCCGTAGCCAAGGATTGCGCAGCAAGGGCAAGTATGTTATACTTTATTGCACACCAAAAACAAAAAATAACAATAATTAAATATACACACAGTATATCGATCAAAGTGATTTTTTCCAGAAAAACGATGGATGGAGAAAATGGACTACAATATAATAATTTGTTTGAGGGTTAGAAAGAAAGTAATTAATGATCTTTATTATATAGTATAGGTAATTTAATTTGAAATTATTATGTATCAAAAAAACTTTTTATAACGGTATTTTACACACATTAATTTGCATTATAGAGATTACATAAATTTAAAATAAGTGGCCAAGTGCGAGTCAGACTCGCCCATGAAGGGTTCCGTAGTAGCAAATAACATAATATAAAAGTCTTATAGATGTTTTTTTTGAGTTTTTATATTTGAGTTGATTAAATGAAAGGTAAATTGCCGTTTATGATTTATGACGTATTAAAAAAAAACTACTTGCTAGATATCGTTCAAACCAATTTTCGCTGGTAGTTTTTATGGTAATGAACATCATGTATTTTTTTTAGTTTTATAATTCCCTTATTTTAGAAGTTACGGGGGGGGGGGGGACACACTTTTTTCCACTTTGGAAGTGTCTCCCGCGCAAAGTATTCGGTTTAGAAAAAAATGATATTAGAAACCTCAATATCATTTTTGAAGACCTATCCATAGATACCCCACACGTATGGGTTTGATGAAAAATAAATTTTTGAGTTTTAGTTCTAAGTATGGGGAACCCCCAAAATTTATTGTTTTTTTTCTATTTATGTGTCAAAACCTTAATGCGGTTCACATAATACATCTACTTACCAAGTTTCAACAGTATAGGTCTAATAGTTTCTGAAAAAAGTGGCTGTGACATACGGACGGACAGACAGACAGACAGACATGACGAATCTATAAGGGTTCCGTTTTTGCCATTTGGCTACGGAACCCTAAAAAGACTTTATTATCTTTTATATTGACACAAATTAACACATACTTTTATTTTAATCTTTTAAATGGTGAATTAAAAAAATGAAATAACTAATAGAAAAGTTTATAAATATATTTGTTCCACATCTCGACGTCATTAAAACTCATTAATAGGCTGACATAATAATATACATAGTTAAAATCATGTACAAATCTACAAGCAAAGTAAAGTAGATCTGCCTTAGAAAGTCGCGGCCCACCCTACCCTTACCTGGATACGCCCTCAAACGAAGACTACCGAAGAAGTTATTACGGCGATAGCATCAGCACAATTTATTGTAAAACCACTATTAACGCGGTCCTGTTGTGAATTTTAATACTTCATTTAGCTGCTTCGACGTGGGATCGTTTAATGTTTAGCTTAGATTGGTACGTTGGCATAGAGTATAAATTAATAGTGACGTTTTACTTTAACGACTCTTTACCTTCTTCTAGTTTTGGTAATTACAATTAATAAATACATATAAAAAAAAACAGTAAATATATGACTTTTTCATTGAACATATTAAAAAAATATATTGTGTTTTCAATATAAAAGAAATGTCTGATGTAAAAATCTATTTACAATATAAAATAAAAAAAATACTTCTAACATATAACACTGCTACAAGTATTTTTTGATCTACAAGTATTTTCTGATTTCGGCCTAAGAAACGGTGGATGGAATGCGTTAAGGACGATATGGACAAATATAATGTAACAAGTGCCTTGACAAAGGATAGAGGAAAATGGAAAAGACTCACAGATAAAGTGAGGAGTAAGAAGAAAGAAGAAGTATTTTCTGATGTATCTACAATAGTTCGTATTTATAGTATTAATCTGCCGGAGTCATAAAGTCCACGCAAACGAAGTCTGGGGCACCAGCTATTTTTAAAATAAAACCATAACTAAAAAGGTTAGCACTTTAAAAAAAAAATCTGTGTTGCTTTTATCTGTTACACAGAAATGCATATTATTTACTTACTTCACTATCAATAACAACGCAACGAATTAATTGCGGTTTTTATCAAAAGACAAAGTGTTTCCAGAGAAAGATTCACGGGTAAGTAATATAAGACAGAACAACAATATATATATTATTTTGAATAAATACCAACGAAATGTATAATTTGGGTCGATATAATTATCAAGAAAGATAAAAATCATAAATCATACTTTTCTAACCCATAAAATCGTTTAAATAATAATTATTTAACCTAACAAACCTTTCGTATACATTTAAAGTCGTATAAAATTCTTGAAATCTATGTATAATAAACTTTCTGTAGATATATTATTAAGCATAATAATCATTGCGTATATAAATCGATTAGTAGAAGATTCTTTATATATAATCATCATTAGATATAACAAACTTTTGATATAGCGCCTGGCAGTATGTTGCGGATAATTTTATTAAGACAAGCCAATGCAGAAGGGTTGAAAATAATATATGAATATGTCGCAATCACATAATTTAATTACTGATTACGTATTAACATTAATAGATAATTTCCTTCCTCAAATTTTCGTTTGTTAGCCATAAATAAAAAATAAGTGCAAAACGTTTAAAAGTACGAAATATTGTTATTTGTGAACTCTTATAATGTGATACTCTTACAATGAAAATAGACAAATCAATAATAAGTGAAATTAAATCTATATCATACATATAATAAAACAGTAAAAAAGTGTCTGTACATTAGATATATTTCAAAAAAAATATTAGGTCGAAGGAGATATAGTAATGGAGTAAGAATTTAAAAAAGTCTGTCTGTTTGTCTGTTATTACACGCTAATCTCCGGAAATGCTGGACGAATTCAAATTAAACTTTTTTAGTTATATAGCTGTAAGCCTGGGCAACATACAGGGTATAAATAATTTTGGAAGAACACCTGATGCAGAACTATACTGGTCTAGCTAAACTATAAGAGATATAAAAATGGTGCCTTAGTAAAAGTTGTTCAGCCTGATGAGCATTTTCAAGAGACATAAAGTCCACGCGAGCGAAGTCGCGGGCTTCGGTTCGTAAAAAATAAGTTAGTTATTTTTTTATTTCTTTCATACCTTGGGCCTGGGGCGGAAAATTTGGTTACACGTACAAAATGCGCGCGCATTTTGTACGTGTAACCAAATTTTTCATACCTTGAGGCTTGGGTGAAAAAATTGTTTTCATAGCTTGGCTATTGACAAGATTTGTTTGTTAATAAAAAAATTGGTTAGTTTTTGTAGCCTTTATGTTATGACTTCTTTTTTTACTATTTTCTAGTCAGATTTTTTTACTAATCTAATCGTTTACTGACAAATTTAGATATTTTATTTTTATGTTTGCCCCCACTTTTGGGTATCTTATTTACAGTTTCTTTTATGTTATAAAATATCTTAATGGACATTGCCTACTTCTTTGTTTAAACTTTGCACCTTTATAAACCTATCCTATACCTTGAGTTTTTTTTATAAGAAAATTAAAGTTTATGAGATTTCCCAAATTTGAATTATTTTCGTCTGCCTGTCTATACTTTTTAGATGGTATGGTTTTTAAGTCATATATCTTCTAAACAATATGATTTTGATAGTTATATGTTTTGAATGATATGTCTTTTCAACAATATACATTTTGAATGATATACTTTTTGTCCTGTATACCGCACAAGTTGTATAACAGGTGATGTTTAGTGTACATAAACGTTATATAAATGATTTTATGCTTTTTAAAATGAAAATGTAATGAATATTATAGCTATTAAAAATATATACCTTAATGATTATGTCAAATTAACATTATATCTTATGAACGTTATTAAAATGTAAATATATAAAATGTAATTATATCAAGCAATACGCACCCAAGATTCACAACATAATTATCCATTTAAAGCCAGAGCGTGCGGCTAGATTCCTATAAGGCCTAAACCAACATAATAATATTTAATATTGAATCCATTACAACAACAATATTTAAGTTATTTCATTAAAGTACTAATATAAGACAATATAAATTAGTAGATGTTAAAGTAGAAAAACACAAAACGAATACAAAGGTGAAATAATCGGCAAAAAATATTCTCTCCAGCAAATCTCTCATGACCACACCAACTTTATAAAATAATAAGTAAAATAATAATCGTCTCATATTATATTCGTATATATTCCTCTCATTCGTAAATTAAATCATCTGGTGCGGTCTCTCTTTTACCGCCCTCTATAATTACGGAGAAAATTAATAAAATGTTGACGACCGCTGGAGAGTATGAAGTTATGAAAATTATTATCCGATCATATCCTCGATATGACGAGATTAGCCTATCTGACTGGTGGTTATACAGTGTTTGACATCAGTTATTAAAATGGAAATTGCTCGTGATCTCATTTGGTTTTAACACTTTTAACCCAGATTTTTATTCCTTCTATGCCGAGAGAAAAGCTGCTTCTTTTCTCGCGTAGATCGTAAAAGCCGATCTGCGACTGGGTGACTATCTGAATCATGACAATAGACGATGCGGTTAGCATAGCAATCCATCAGGACTTAGATTCCCTTTTTTCTTCTTCACGCTAAACCAGGCCTTAGAGTCTTACTGCCCTGGGCTTTGTCTACCCCGTCTACACAGTCTGTCTAAACGATAAGGGAAGGGGGGAGTGCGGTCATGCCAAATGTGTCGGTACGTGTTAAAAAAGGTTATCGTAAAAGCAGGACAGAAGTAAGAGTTTCACTACACTAATTTTTTTAAGCTATTTTCTATACACATGGTTAACTTCAATGCACTTTTTAAACACCAGCAAAATTTTTGGAGCAAGTTCATTCCATTATACTTAACTTTTTTAAAATATATTGAAAATTTATAAAAAAACGTCCTAATACAAATCCATTTGAATGAGATGCTAAATTTTGTTTTCTATAATTGCTTTTATGGAAAGTAGTCCAGTATTATAGACCGAACTCGCCCCAAAATTTTGGCTTTTGGTTAAAAAGTCATGCTGTATACTTTAAATATTCTAGCTATTAAGTAGGTAATAAAGACAACAACAACAAAGAAAATTTTATCTAAGAACCCACGCGACGATTAGCGTAGATATAAACACCTACTTATTATCGATGACTAAACATCGATAAAACGAGCACATCACTACTGATTACTATAAACCTGTCAAACCTTAAAGCCCTGTTCTGGTCACTCCTACTGTATTTGCGCATATGTCGAGAACCACCGTTATGTTCAACAAATACGACCATTTAGGTGTAAGTGGGCTTAGGGCCTTGCCACAATGTAAGCGACTAGCGATAGAAAAGTACTGCCGTGTGGTATCCGGCAGAGTAGAATAGGACCACTCCAAGTCTTCCCGTGGATGTCGTAGAAGGCGATTTAGGAATACAAGCTAAAAAAAGCTTATAAACATCAATGAGACCTCTCCAACCCGTCTGGCCAGCGTGGGGAGTGTAGGCCAAGTCCTCTGGCTGCTCTGGTCAAGTATGGCTTTGGTAGTACAGAGAGGGTTGTGCTCCTGCAATGGATAGTAAAAAAGACCTGATGATGTGCGATAGAAAAGTAAACAAAGCAAGTAAGCAAACAAAAGGTAGATTCTCTTTCATCTAAGAATGATATCGACCTAGCATTTTAGACTGGTATAGATATATATATATATATATAATATATATATATAATAATATATATATATAATATATATATGTGATCACCTAACCTAGCATTTTAGACTGATATATATATATATATACATATACATGTGATCACGTGAGGAGTTCAGACGAGAGTGAGTTAGTTGTTGATTTGCTAACTGTTCTTTTCTTAATAGACGTTTCATTTAAAGTCTAACCGTCAAAAAACAAAGACTAACATTGTCACTAGCTTCAAACCATTATCCAACCAAATCAAGTTGACCAACCTACTAGCTGGTCGTACGATCCGCAAGATTGTAGGAAAACGCTGGGTGCAGGTTGTCTTTGAAAACATTGAGGGAGGCATATGTCCAGCTGTGGCCTTCCTCAAACTTTGTGGTCGAAGACCTCGACATCGATCTTGATGACCTCAATGACACTCTCATTAATCTGATGACTTTATCTTCCTCAAATTTATGTCGAGCGAGATCTATCTCTTGTTCGCTGACAGTAGGAAACGAACCTTACCCCGATATACTTAAAATCGCCTGCGATTGCTGACTGGTTTTTAAAAGGGTTTTATGCACAGCCTTAGGACTTCTTAAGCGAATATGTGAACATCGCTCGCTGAAGATACGATGAAATGCTGCATGCGAATTGTTAATTAGACGTACTGCCTATATCCTGTTGTAAAACGTTTATTAACTCATCGGGGTTTAGTATGATATTTTGATTGCCACGTGGGTGACTTGAGCTTTACTACAAAATCTATCAACAAAAGCTAAGTCCATTTGTGTCAGCATACCCGTACCTATACGATGCGTTTTTTATGACCTTACTAATACTAACACATACATTGCTCTCAGACACTTTAAGTACAGACAAGAGTGAGTTGTAGATTTGCATATTTGTCTTATTTATTAATTGACGTTACGTTATAATTATAAGCATAAAAATTGTACCTGGGCGACCGAGCTTTGCTCGGTTACATCTCAAACATTAACTAATTTTATTTAAACTTGTCTAAAAACATTGCAAAATAAAAAATTATATATAAACTTAAACATAAAAAAAACAAAAGTCACCGAGTGGGATTCGAACCCGTTATACTCTTTCTAGCGGTCGGTATCCTTAACCGCTGAGCTAAAAGCAAGGCGGTCGGCGCGACGAAATTGGCGACCATATTCTGCGTGGAAAAAAAAAACGCATGAAAAATCGAAAACACGCGTTTTCCAAACACAAAACTAATCTAGATCGATTGTTTACCCCCGAAAACCCCCATATACAAATTTTCAGCGAAATCGTTAGAGCCGTTTTCGAGATCACAGAAATTTATAAATATATATATATACAAGAATTGCTCGTTTAAAGGTATAAGATTTATACACACATTGAGCAAGCTTTATTCGAGGTAGGTTTACTTCTATAAAAGCCTCCTTTTGCGTAAAAAGTCGTTTTAAAATGTACTCTTTCAAGGTTTAAATTATTTATTTATATTCCTAAGTAGATTTTTTCTCGATTCATATTTTAAACATATTTACAAAAATAGTAAATTATAAAATTAATAAAAATATTTGCTTCCTTGTTAGTAGATGTCTAAGAAATCAATGCTTTACTCATAAGCATACAAATAATCCTTTAAAACGATTTCAGTATTGCCAACATAAAAATAGAAACAAAATGGCTCCTTTGAGGATGCCGGCGCACCTGGGCGGTGGGCACTTACCTTAAACACAAATTAAGTAAGTTATAGATATAGCCAGGGGTTACGGGTGGTTCAACTGGTGAATGAGGAATGTATGCTGTGAGTACAGTCAAAGATAATACAACGTGGAAGGGACATACAAAAACCATGGGCTATAATAGATCACTACAGCATAATAAAATTAAAACCAAAAGAACCAAAAAAATATTCGACATTTCCATACTAACTACCCGCGTGGCTGCACACTTTAGTATGAAAATGCCAATTTTTTTTATTCTTTTACTGTTATTTTTATCTCATTATACTAAAGTGACAGCGTGACGCTTTTCTTAGCATTTAGAAGTGACTATTTTTCGCAAAAATGCTAAGAAAATCTTCACGTTCTTACTTTGAACTCTGTAAACAGTAGTTCATAATATAGTTTGAAGGATTATGTAGAATTTTAAATGATGTCTCCGTTTCCTTTCCAATGGGAAACACTGGAGCCCGAAAAGTTCAAGGGGCTACTTGAACTTTTCGGGGTCCAGTTTGAAATACTTATCCTTTCTTTTTTACTATGAATGAGTTTGTATTTGTTTGTTTATTACCACTTCTCGCTTCAACCACTAAACCTATTTAAATGAAATTTGACATGGATATAGTTTGATACCTAGGGAAGGACGTAGGATAGGTTTTATCCCTAAATTCCCAAGGGGAGCGAAGCCCCCGGACACAGATAATAAGAAATAAAGGAGAAAAAATCCTATAAGTTAATTTACTTAGTGTGTGTGGTGAGAAGTCTCCTTTATCTGATTACATGGAGACATAATCGCCTGCATATTGAAGCGACTCCTTTAATATGTTCTTACGCCAATTTGCTTGAGAATTATCTCGCAAGTTATACCCGTGGTCCTTAATTAGTGCTAGTTGACCGAGCGAGCGAAGCGAGCGAAGCGTCTCAGTTTCGAGATTAGCCAAAAATTCTTTTGTCCGTCTGTCTGTCTGTCTGTCTGTCTGTCTGTCTGTCTGTCTGTCTGTTCTCGCCTACAGGTCGCATTTCGTGACCGATTCTCATGAAATTCTGTAAGCAGATTCAGCAACTAAATAGATTTTTTTTGTCGAGCCAGTTTTTCGAAATTTTTCAAAATGGCGGAAATATGGGGGTTTAAAATTTTAAAAGTGTTATATATTCGCCATTTCCAAATATTTTCAAAAATGTCACTGAACTTTTTTGTTGCCATTATAAAAACGCAATTTTTTTATTTGAACAACTTTTTTGTCTGAACAAGTTTTTAATACCTTATACTTGAACGGGTTTAGGATGACTCGCGAAGTCTAGCTGACTGAGCCGTGACGGATATACAATACAAATCTTCTTACAAAATATACTGAAACTATTTAAGGGTGAATTCAATCCGGGTTACTGAACAACTTTCTTAAAAATGCATATCTTACTACAGACACAGATCGTGTTATACCTGCGCCGGCAGCCAATTCGGCAACCAGCGCCAGCAGCGGAGGCACTCCCTTTGGAATAATATTCGCGAGGTCTAAGTTCGTGGCGAACTACTAGTTCTAGAAAGTTTCTAGATCTTATCAATGTTGCATCTAATAATATGTACGTAACATATGTGTTCTCTTTATTCAATTTGAAGGATAAGTTAGGTTTTTTAAATAATATATCTATAAAAAGTAAAATATAAAAATATACCTATTACAAATTTAAACTATTATAAAAAACCTAACCTAGGTGCATGGTGGCAGTGGGGCAAGGCCCAAGCTACCGTCGGTTAGGGTCGCAGAGTGAGAAACCTCCTGGCAATGCGTGCCATGTCCAGGAGTACTGCCTTATGTATCTGACCCTTGACCTAGCCATCTAGCGAGTGTCTTAAAGTGTTGGTCAAGACTCTCTGCTTTAAGACCGATAAGACCCTTCCCTGATACGACTATCGGGACAATGATCGTTAAATCCACAATATCACATCCATATATTGTGTGTTTATTATTAGCTAACTTAAATATATCAAGCTCATGTTTAAAGTAGTTAAGAAATATAAGACAAAGCCAAATAATTTAAACAAAATAGAATATAATAAATTTAGTAGTCGTATACCCAACATTCCTTAAATTATTAAGTATTGAGTAAAGTAGTAGATACTCTAATGTAGTGTATGACGTAATTTTCATATAAAATAACAGTTAATTTTTTTAAATGAAGTAAAGATAAGATATTATAAAATTGACTAAAAATTATATGCATACATTTTACACACTATGTATTTTATATCTGTACCTATAAGATAATGCTATAAAAATATTATTCTTAACATTGTCTTAAGATAATATTTAAAAATAAATTACGTATGTTTAACAAATACACTTAACTAAATACATAAATAGGCGTCATATAAATAAAATATTCTAAAAACATACAGCATAAGCAATTTCTTAGAAAATATCATAAAGGCGCATTCACACATGTGTCCGCTTCTCCGTCTGCCGAACGTACTCATACGAAGTTCATTCTCATACGACGCGACTGTTGACGGCCGATAAGGTACAGAATGCATCGTTGTCACTTAGGGTTGCCGATTTCCAAATAAAATTTTAATATTCGCGCATTCTTGGATAATAGTCCAGTGACTTTATTTAGTTTAGGATATTTATAATAATATTTTATGATATCAAATGATAAGCACTATTGTTGACGTCTTATATTTTCTTATTATTATTTAAAGAGCTTGGCTCTTGTCTGTGGAGCAACCAATGCCCTCCATCTCTCTCTGTCCAAAGCCAACTCCTTTACATCCTGGTAGGTTGAAACATTGATTTGATATTTTAGTTGTTTTACTCAAACGACGTCAAATATAGGGCTGATTAATTTACTCATGAATGAAAAATAACTGTTACCAAATGGTTTTGTACCTAGTAATTTACTTATCTATATTTAACGAATATTTCTAATAGTTTACGTAAATTAAATTTATGTATACCTGAAAAATAATTTATACATAAAAAAATATTTGCATTCACAGATAGGTCCGTAATCCGTAAATGACATTACATTCGGAAAATATGACTTAGTATAAAATGGAAGAACTCAGCTGTAAAAAGAAGTAGTATAAAACAAATAATTGGCCAAGTGCGTGTCGGGCCACGCGCAGTGTAGGGTTCCGTAGTTCCGAATGCCAACTTTGAGTTTATGCCACTAAGAACGTTTAAAAACTAATTATCTATTGAATTTGTATGACATTTCTTTTTCCGAGTACATTTTATAAGTTGATCGCCTATAACTTTTTAATTTGTATACCCTACTTAGCTCTGATAGTTTTCCTTTAAACTAAATTATATATACTATAGCTGTGAATTTTTTACGTGGCCATATATAACCGTTTAGCAGATAGAGGGGGGGGGGACACTTGCCTCCAACAAAATTTTTCACTTTAAACCCAAATATTTCAGAAACGGATCCCTAAATCCAAAAATGGTGTTAGCAAGCTCACAATGTTTTTGAAAGACCTATTCAACGACAGCACACACAATGTGTTTGTCGAGAAAAAAAATATTGATTACCTCTTTATTTGTATGGCGCTTATTTTACGACTTTTTCGCCATGATTAATATACATATCCATGCCAAATTACAGCTTTCTAGTACTTGTAGTTTCTGAGTAGCACTGCGGATAGACAGACAGACAGACAGACAGACATGGCGAAACTATAAGGGTTCCTTGTTTACTACGGAACCCTAAAAAACAAAGGCTTTTACAGTAAAAATATGTATATATTTTAATGCTGTTACCGCGGACAGCCCTAGCATTTAGTTGCTAAAAGTGCAAACGTCTGCATCTGCCTTAATAACAGTCGCATTGTGTAAGGAATTTATACTCTATTGTGGCAAATTGGATTCTCGTCGGCGGTAATGTTATTAAACAAATATACAAAATTACGCATTCTACAAAAGTTATACATAACTATATTCTTATCGAAGTACAAATGTCTTTTCATGTATGTATATATTTATTTTTTTGATGTACAATAAAGTAAACTTACAAATTACAGAGAAGTTTAAGATGCACGTGTGGTTTCCCGCAGAGTAGAATAGGGCCACTTCAAGTCCTCCCGTGGATGTCGTAGAAGGCGACTTGGGAAATACTATTACTAATATATAATAATACAAGCTAAACAAAGCTTATAAACATCAATTAGACTTCTTCAAACCGTCTGGCTAGCAAGGAGAGTGTAGGCCAAAGTCCTCTGGCTGTTATTGCCAATTATGGCTCTGGTAGTACAGAGAGGGTCGTGCTCCTGCAGGAGACAAAAAGACCTGATGAATGTAAGATGCACATTTTGAACTGTTTTTCTCCAAAGACGAATATCAGAAAAGACCGTGCGATTAGCTTAAATGACTTAACTAAAAATATACATACTTACATAATTACTTGTCTGAAGAGGAAGAACAACTAACAACTTAATCCAGAGTTTGCATGTATAGTTAATTGAATTTGCTGCAAGAACACGAAGAGTTAAGTTATTAAAATATCATAATTAAATCTCAAGAAACAATCATAATCCCGCCGAAGATTATAGAGATCATTAATTAAGAGTTGAATCTGGTTCACATCGGCCGAACGGACGAGTAGATTTTCGAGTGCTTCCTAAATTATCTTTATAATTTTCTAATATAAAATTAAATTAATTTTGAAATACAACGGTTCAATGGTTGGTGGTAGGTCAATTTGGAAATCCTTGGGGGAGGACTATGTCCAGCAGTGGATGTTATACTGGCTGAAATGGTGATGATGACAATAATGGTTTAAAATGTTCGTACGATTTTTATGACTTTTTTTCGTACTCCATATTTAAATTAAAATCATCATTTACTGAAAACCTTATCCTTTGTTCAGCTGTAGAGATTTCAATAAGATTGCGAAGCGTAGAGACAAAAATTGAATTTATCTTGAATCGGTGTGATTTCATTCATTTATATTTAAGAGTAAGCTCTTTATCATTAATCCATTAATGTTGCAATTTTTTTCATCCAATTCTTGTTTCTCTTCACACTCGCTCAACTACTCGAAAACTGTAACATCGTTTATCTCATTTGCAAGCCGTCGGCAGCCGATCTAAGTCATATTTTAATCCGCAATTAAACTCTGATAATACTTTGTTTACTGCTGATAATTGTGTTGTTTGTTAAGCTTTTTAGTTCATTATTTGGCATCACAAAATATGTAGCTACAGATAATTTCATCATCATCATCATTTCAGCCGCATAGCGTCCACTGCTGGACATAGGCCTCTCCCAAAGATTTCCAAAATGACCGATCTAGAGCTGCTTGCATCCAGCGCCTTCCAGCGACCTTGGTTAGGTCGTCAGACCACCTTGTGGGTGGGTGTCCTACGCTTCGCTTGCCTATACGTGGTCGCCATTCGAGAACCCTTTCGCCCCATCGGCCATCGGTTCGTCGCGCTATGTGTCCCGCCCACTGCCATTTCAACGAGCTAATCCGCTGGGCTATGTCAGTGACTTTAGTTCTCCTACGAATCTCCTCATTTCTGATTCGATCACGTAAAGAAACACCGAGCATAGCCCTCTCCATAGCGCGTTGCACGACCTTGAGCCTTCTTATGAGACCCATAGTAAGGGACCATGTTTCAGAGCCATAAGTCATCACTGGTAACACACATTGGTTGTAAACTTTAGTCTTAAGACACTGAGGTATATTTGACGAGAAGACACTTCGTAGCTTCCCGAACGCTGCCCAGCCGAGTCGGATTCGTCTAGAGACCTCTTCCTCGAAGCTGGAACATCCTGCCTGGATCAATTGACCCAGGTAGATATACTGGTCTACAACTTCGAGGGTGGAGCTCCCAACACAAACAGGTAGGGGCGCAACATGGACATTCGACATTACTTTCGTTTTGTCCATGTTCATTTTAAGGCCCACTTGTTGGGAAACTCGATTTAGATCTCCGAGCATAGAACTTAGGTCTTCCATCGATTCTGCCATGACAACGATATCGTCGGCAAATCGAAGGTGAGTGATATACTCGCCATTGATGTTGATGCCAAATCCTTCCCATTCCAGAAGCTTGAAGGCATCTTCCAGTGCAACGGTGAACAGTTTCGGAGATATAACGTCTCCCTGTCTTACACCTCTATGCAGTGGAATTGCCCTCGTGCACTGCTCCTGTACTCGGACTGACATAGTGGCATTACTGTATAAGCACTTCAACACTTCGATATACCAATAGTCAATACGGCATCGCTGGAGAGACTGAAGTACGGCCCATGTTTCGATCGAATCGAAGGCTTTTTCATAGTCCACGAACCCCAAGCATAACGGCCGGTTATACTCCCTCGTCTTCTCTATAACCTGCCGCAGCGTTTGAATATGGTCCATGGTACTAAAACCTTTACGGAAACCGGCTTGTTCGGGAGGCTGGAAGGCATCGAACCTGTTTGCGAGACGATTCGTAATGACCCTCGAGAACAACTTATATACATGACTCAGAAGCGTGATAGGCCTGTAGTTCTTCAATAGGGTGCTATCTCCCTTTTTGAAGAACAGGACCACCACGCCCCTGCTCCACGCTTCCGGCGTTACGCCCTCGAGCAGAACGGAATTAAAGAGCCTCTGAAGGACTTTCAGTACCGGCGTTCCGCCCGCTTTCAGAAGCTCTGCTGTGATTCCATCCTCGCCCGGCGCCTTGTTGTTTTTAAGCTGTTTGAGGGCCATCCTAATCTCGTACAGGCTGATGTCCGGGATATCTTCGGTATAGTGTCGGGTTAACTTGGCTCTTGGGTCTTCAGCCATTTGTCCGCTGGGTTGTGAAACTGAGGTATACAGCTGTCCATAAAACCTCTCGATCTCCGCCAGAACCCCTTCCTTTGTCGACACCACGCCGCCGTCCTCCGTCTTCAGCTTCATCAATCGGCTTTGCCCAACCGACATAGCTCTTGCGAACACTTTGGAGCCTTTATTCTGCTCTATTGTCTCCTTAATACGCTCAGTATTAAAGGAGCGGATGTCGTGTCGCAAGGACTTTTGTATACGTCTGTTGAGCTGCCGATATGATTCAGCATCTTCGGAGGTCTGCAGCGGCCTTGATCGTCGCTCTGCCATTAAGGTAAGGGTCGCAGCAGAGATTTTCTGAGGTCTTTGTTTGGGGCGGGACCTAAACACCTTCGATCCCACCGCTTGGACAGCTTGTATAAACCCTTGGTTTATCTCGTCCACTGTAACGCAATCCTGAAGGCCTTGAAAGCGATTTGATAGTTCAAGCTGGAAACCCTCGGAGTTTTCGATTTGGATCTGCGTCGGTCGGAGCGTCGACTTCATCAGCCGCGATCTTTCGACCTTGAGATCAATATTCACGATGCCTCTTAATATTCGGTGATCGCTCCCGGTTTTGATCCGATTGATCACTGAGACATCGTTAAATATTCGTCTCTTAGTCGTTAAGATGAAGTCGATTTCGTTTTTGACAGGGGGCTGGTTCTTCTTTGCTGGACCTATCCAGGTCCACTTCCTTTGTGGCGGCTTCTTGAAGAAAGAGTTCATCGCGAAGAGTCCCTCTTGCTCCAAAAAATCAGCCAGCCTACGTCCCCTGTTATTTCGCACTCCGTATCCGAAGTTTCCCAGCCTAATCTCTCCATCGCCTCGTTTGCCCAGTTTCGCGTTAAAATCCCCCATAACAACCGTAAAATAGGTTTCAGAAGTATGTATGGCCTTACTTATGTCCTCATACACTTCCTCCACCTCTTCATCGGAGTGATCCTTTGTTGGCATATATACCTGTATAACCTTCAGCGAGTATCTTTTAGATACTCTGAGTATCAGGTATATTACCCTGCTAGAGACACTCTTGATGGTTATGACGTTGTTAATGAGGGACTTGTGGACGAGAAACCCGACACCATGCTGGGACTTCTTTATGTCCCCTTCCCGGTGATAGAGTAGGTTACCAGACTCTAGGGTTGTCGTGCCCTCGCCCTCTCTTCGGACTTCAGACAACCCCACAATGTCCCATCGTAACCTACTTATTTCCTCTTCCACCTCATCTAACCTCTCGTCAGTCCTCATTGTGCAGACGTTATGTGTTACCAGGGCCAGTCGTCGACGGGAGTGGTAGCCGGATCTCTGCCGGGGATTCTTAGCACCCCCTGCCCCGCCGTTACCATGACCGCTACCGGAGCCAGGAATAGCGGGGCTGCCGGGGACTGGGGGCCTGGTCTTTTGTTGTACCTCCATTGGGGGGGTTTTGCCATACTCGCCACGCTTGGCAGGCGGGTTGGCGAGCGCAGTATTGTGTTACTATCGGGCTTCCAACGCTGCTGCCCGTCGGATGCCTCTTTTGGTGTTCGTGTCAAATTTATCCTTTAGTCGCCTCTTACGACATCCACAGGAAGAGATGGAGTGGTCCTATTCTACTCTGCCGGGAACCACACGGCAACAGATAATTTAGCGAAATGCAAAATGTCTGCTTGAAATAATGTAAAAAGGAAAAAAAAAGTTAAACTACGGAATAAAGGGGAAACTTATTAGCTATTGTAACATCTGGCTGTATCCGTACAACAAACAAAGACATACTATCACGTCTTTATCCTCGGGCAGCTGCATTTTGCATAGACCCACAGTACCGCTAAGATCAGAGTGTGTCTCGAGAGACATCGTATGCGCGCGTCCTCTAGTCTCATTCGCCCTGATAAAGACCTTCGGATGAAGTCGAAACATGTCGGTAGTTGACTCCACGTGAGTAACTCTTAATTCATGCTTAAATATACCCAAAAGCTTTATTTCATCATTATCATCAGGTCTTTCTGTCTCCACTGCAGGAGCACGACCCTCTCTGTACTACCAGAGCAGAGATACTCGGCCAGAACAGCCAGAGGACTTGGCCTACACTCTCCTCGCTGGCCAGATAATTGGAGAGGTCTCACTGACGGTACAATCTAAACAAAGCTAAGAAAGTCGCCTTCTACGACATCCACGGGAGGACTTAGAGTGGTCCTATTCTACTCTGCCGGAAACCACACGGCTTAAAAGCTTTTTTTAATGAAGTATTTTGCGAGTAAAGTAATAATAGAACCTTCCTTCAATATTACCGTATCTAGACGAAACAACAATGTACTTTTAATTAATATCTTGAGGCAAGCGGCTTAATTCGGAACACAAAACATGTTTACATTATAATTATAAGAGTACAATGTCTAAGGGCTGTTCCGAGGGGCAACGCGAATATTTGCTGAGGGATTAACGAAGACTTACATGGAGATTTGTGGTTACTTTTTCGGGGATCTAATTTCGTTTGCGATGCGGTGGAAATTGATACGTGATTAAGTTTGTACTATCAAAAAAATTGAATTAACTCTATTGAACTTTTATGAAAGGCGAACTAATTTTATAACTAGGTATTCGTTCAAATAAAGTTTATATTGACTGGTGAGATTTTTTCATCATCATCATTATTTCAGCCGCATAATGTCCACTGCTGGCCTCTCCCAAGATATTCCGTCTGATCACCTTGTGTGTGGGTGTTCTACGCTTCGCTTGCCAGTGCATGGTTGCTATTCCAGAACTTTTTTGCTCCAACGGCCAACGGTGCGATTTTACTAAATGTCAACTTTGGGCCATTGGGCGATTTTACTAAATTTGTTCTTTAAGATTGGTGTTTATAAAATTTTTGCGAAGTTGGGGGAAAGATAATATAAAATAAGATTAACGTTGGCGTTCTTATGTCCTCCATGTGAGCCGACGACGTTGCGGGCTGTAAGTTGGGTATAATAGCTCGGTTGAAGACGTTTTGTAATCTGTGCAAGCATTCGGAAGCCTGGCGTTCCGTCGCCGCATACCAACCCCTACAGCTTGAAATCAACATATTACTAAATCTATTTTCAACGTATTCTCTGAGGAGCCTGGTGGCCCGGCGGGAGAGCGTTTTACTAGCGCTCTCGCGAGTAAAGTGACGCAAGGCGTTGTCCGCAGTTGGATGGGTGACCACTTGTGGCATAAAATAAATCTAGCTCCTGCTTGCTTCGGAAGGCACAAATACGCTGTTGGTTTCGGCACGGCAGTCGTCAAGCCAGATGCCTTTAGAAAAATCTGACACTAGATTTGGCTACTTAGGCTAAGAAACAGTATAGAGCGACTACCTGTCAAGATTCTGAAAAAAAATACCTCAATATTTTCAATGTGTCATTCTTTATTGTCATTAATTATGTAACACAGGGGGTATTGGTACGTCTAAGTATATATAAATTCAAAGCATGACAGTTTTGTGTGATTATGAAATTAATAATTAAGTACATTTTGGCCAAAGGCTTAGCCTTGCATGCAATACAACGCGGAAATGCCGCCAGCCTCTTGGGGACTCTGCCTGTTGACGGTGGCGATCTGGGAAAGATTTTTTATATAAGTTGATGTTTTTATTTTTAGTAATAGTTTTAATTTATAGAATAGCTTTTAGTTTAACATAATTTCATAATTATTAGATATTATTATGTCCTGTATTTGTTTATTTTGTGCGATAAAGTACATTTGATAATCCTCGAAAAAAATTAATGAGTATTTTATATGGAATATTGGAAAAATGCTTTCAATCTTCAAATAAAAAATTAAGCATTTTTTTAGCTTACAGCAACCTTTTTTTCACTCCAGTAAAATGTACAGTGTAAAGCAGATTATGTGCTTACTTAAGTAAAATTTTTAAATATTTTGAATTTTAAATGAAAAGTTAGTGGATAAGTAACATAAGCACTAGTAAGTCGCTGCGAACTTAGACCTCGCGATTATTATTCCTCAAGGTGATTTGCCAGGCAAATTAAAAAACCCCGACTTTCAAGCGTTTACCCCATAATTTTTCAACCGCTGCATTTATTATCATTAAACATAGAGCTAATAACTACCGCAAGGAACCTTGATTTCACATAAAAAAAACTACAACGAAATCGGTCCGTTAGTTCGCATTATATATCTTAGGTACTTATATGCAATTTATGAGACGTTTATCTAATTTATGGAATTTAGCAATTCAAGGAACAGAAAATCGCCAAAATCCGCAATAAACCTTGAAAAACAAGCCAAGTCTCCATTATTCATCTTACATTCACATGAGAACAAAATACCATAAGGCAACATCAAACCAGGTAGAGTTACCTTGCCGTCATCTCAACCTATAATTATATTAAGTGTTATTAAAGGAACCACGCCCCTGCTAGAAAGAGAGGCAAGAGGCACTTATTTGTTGTTTACAATACGTCCGTCTCTTTCGAAAGTTAAAAAATAAAATAGCGGTATAATTTAGGGTGCTTGTTTTAAGGGGTCGTTCGCACAATGGCTCATTTTTCGAAAATCTCAAAAAAAGATGGTGTTGTTATAAATGAGTTTTAAAGACGAAATGACTCAAAATAACATGTTAACAATACTTTTTAAAACTAAAAACCTCCCCCGTACTGCTCAACTGATTTTGATAAAACTTCTATGGGACCACCTGACAAGTTTGTCATATTTCACACAAATCGGTCCAGGCGTTTTTAAATAATCGTGAACATACTTGATATTGAAAATCAGTTAAAATTGTTTTTAATCCTAATTAATGAAAACAAAAATAGAAGTAACTTTTGATCATGTAGGTCAAAGAGAATATAGTCACTAGTATTGATGTTGACTTTTTTTCTTTGCGTGTGGTCGAATTTTAAACATTGAAACTTTGTGTTATTTTTTTTCTTCTTACAAGCCAGTAACACATTAGTAACTCTACATATAACCTTACCTCTTTATACGAACCACAATGAGTTGACTCATTATTTTTCTTTTTTCTTATCATACTGCTACCTCCCGTCCAACCAGTGTTAGGTTACTAAAACCGATTGGTTCGTATATTACAAGTTGCTGTCGCTAGTACCTACTTGCTAGTAGCCATCCTTTCCCACAGTAAGTGTGCAAGTCTGCACTATGTAATCTGGATTTAGACGTGACTCTGCTCCGGCCTGTCGGTAGGTGACCTAGATGAGACGTCTAGGGATGACGACACATTCGAGCCTGGGGTTACCAGTAGAATAATAGTAATTTTTAATGAATTATTTATTTAAACTTTATTGCACAAAAACCTAATAGTGGCGGACCTAATGCCATATGGCATTCTCTCCCGGTCAACTATTGGACCAAGTTAAAATATAAATATATAAGCGGAAAATCAGTAATTGTGACCGAGAAACTCTATCTGTAAAATCATATACAGAAGTTAGAAGTTTACCACTGACATTAAAGATTTATCTTGATATATTTTAACTTATTTTTAACCTCTGACAAAAAAGAGGAGAGTTATAAGTTTGTCGCTATTTTCTGTACTCTGTCTATCTGTCTGTCTGTGGAATCGCAGCGCTGGAACAGATGGACCAATTTTAATGCAGATTTTTACCTAAAATCAAGTTTCCTTGAGGTGGTACTTAGCTATGTTTAATGCAAATCGGTTCGGCCATTTATAAGTAATCTGGGGCTAACGCTTGAAAGTCGGGGGTTTTGTAGTTTGTCTGGCAAATAAAAGTAAGCGCTACCGATATTAGTTTTACTAATTAGTTTTTCCGCTCATCACTACATGGCCAATGCCAAAAGCTACAATAGGTAGAATTCATGCTTAAGCATTCTCTCAACCATAAGTAAAAAAAAAAACATATATACTTACCATTTGACAGGTAATGATTTTAGCGTCTGTTCCGCCAATACGGTATTTTAATCAATTATTTTTACCTAAACCAAAAACAAAATAATTTTTTAAATCTGCCCAAAAATAAATAAGGTATAAAGCTTTAAAATCCAGTGGAAGGGAAAACTTTCAAGTAACAGAAAAAGGATGCACTTCACTGCTATTAGGTCTCGCGTGTACAAAAGAGACAGTTAAATATCCCTATCATTCTCCCACCCTTATATTTGAAATGATAATTACTTAATTAAATAACCAATTTTCTTGCTGTTTTAATTAAAAAATATTTTCAGTTGTATTAACCAAAATCATATACAGTAAATGGCTTATTGTTTACAAATGTTCATGAATTGGAAGGGCTTGAGCTCACTAACCCCTCGCAAATCTACTTGTGTTTCTGCGTGCCAAGGTTTAATAATATTCCCTAGTCAGAATGAAAGTAACACAGCAAGTATTATACCAATCCAGAATAACCTCTAGCAGAGCAGTTAATCAGCTTGTTTGACAGATCGATTCATTCATTAGGAGTGCAGATGAAGCGTTTCTGAGACGCGACAAGACATATGGACAGACAGCGCAGATTTATGTCGTGTTTTACTGCGACTTAATCGTGTTTCGAAGTCTATTTCATGATTGTTTTGTTGTAAATTTAAATCCCCCAACACGTAATCTGTTTGTTTTTCTACCTCTATATGTAAACTCAACAATTTAATGACCTATTCTGAAGTCGTTGCATTGCAAATAAATTAACTAAAATATATGTGGGTATAATTTTCCAACCTTTGGAAAATCTCTAGTGAGATTATATAGCGTTGTTTGTGCATGCATTTGATTGTATATTATTGTTTGAAATGAAAAAAAAAAACTATTTACATATTTATTAATTTAATTATTGTATATTTAATAATTTATGGACAGCGGAGTTTATTGTATAGTCTAATAGTTACTTTAACTTTTCTGTTTGTGAACTACGGCAAACCTATGCAAGTTATTGCAAATATAAACAACAATAAATTTTTGCTAGTAAAATAAAAAAAAACCCCGACTATCAAGCGTTAACCCCTAATAACTTTTAAATCGCCAAACCAATTTTCCCTCAGTTAATTTAAGAACCACCCCAAGGAAACATACATTCACGTGAAAAAAGCCCGCATCGAAATCGGTCTATCCGTTCGAGTGCAACGATGCCACAGACAGAAAGAGGGACAGACAGACACTAGCTTCAAATTTATAACACTTGGGGTTTTTTGTCCGGGGTTAAAAATAAAAAAAAGAATTGATTAGTATCCATTCAAGATCAATACGCGCTTATCGAAATCGCGGTCGTAACGTTTCATTATAAACAATATTTAAGTAAGTTTTATAGATTACCTAAGTAAGTTCGTTAAGTTAGGCGCGCAAAGGCGAAACCTATAATTACATTATCAGTATTGTTTGTATAACCAAGAGTGTATTGTTTTGGCTACGCATCTGAGTATCTCATTTCGTTCGAAGTGTCGACCTATTGCATCTTTTTGTTTTGAGAACCGATCAAAGTAAGTATCGTAAGTAAGTATAATCAGCAATCACATCGCACGGTTCTATTTATACGAATGGTGACTGGGTCGGAAAAATATTACAGATTATTCAAAAATAATGGACTCTATTCGTCTTATTATGAAACGGAGACTAACTTTGTTACTAGGTTCAACCCTTATCCGGCAAATTCAAGTTGACATCTAGTAATATGCCATTGTCTTATCTGAAAAAGTCAACTTGATATATGATTTTAGAGTTTCACGCTCACAATTACTGTTATTAGTATTACGGGACTTACCGCGATTAATATCGTTTTTTGCCAGATATTTCGACGGCCCTTCTGCCATCATGGTCGCTGGCCGACCGAGGAACTGCAAGGACTTATGCAACAAACGACGAAGAAAGAGGGTAGACCGATATGGTTACCCTTGACAGCCGGACATCCATCGCAGTTCCTCAGACGGCCGGCGACCATGATAACAGAAGGGCCGTCGAAATATCTGGCAAAAAACGATATTAATCGCGGTAAGTCCCGTAATACTAATAACAGTAAGTCAACTTGATTATAACAAGACTTTATATAATTTACAAATAATTCATTTAATAAGTACAACCTCAAATTAAAACTAACTAAAATGAGTAAAAAAAATAAATTATATAAAAAATCAAGGCTAAATCGCTGCCGTCACAGGGCAAAGTACCCAAGAGGCTGGCGGCATTTCTGCGTTGTAAAATCACAAATATATATTGCATGTTATATATTATAGTATAATGCGAATCTCATCAATGAATAATCATCTCTAAGTGATAATTGTAACAAGGCGTAACGTAGTGTAATTATGAAATGCACTGTATCTTCGTAATTTTTAGTAAGTCAGAGTAAAAAAAAATACTGAATGCTGACTTTGAATTAACGGGATTGAAAACGTGTATAAAACTTATTTTATTTAGAACTAGCCGAAGCCCGCGACTTTGTTCGCGTGGGCTTTGTTACTCCGGTAAATGTTCATCAGGCTGAACAACTTTTGTTAAAGCGTCATTTTTTTATTTGTTATAGTTTAGGTTGACCATTTTTCTTTTTTTTTGGGTTCTGCATCAGGTGTTCTATTTTCCAAAATCAATTATACCATTTATGTTGCCCAGGCTTAACAGCGATATAACAAAAAAATCCATCTAGTATTTCCGGAGATTAGCGTGTACAAATAGACACACAGAGAGACAGTTTTTTTTTATTCTTATTCTATTACTATATCTCCATATATCCCAATATATTTTTTTGGACATATATTAAATGTACAGACACACTTTTTTACTGTTTTATCATATGTAGAGATTTGTATGATATTTTACATTTGAAAGACCTATTCAACAATACTCAACACGTGAATTAGTCGAGATTTTTTTCAATTAATCGTAATCTAAGAAGTGTCCCATAATCGAGATATTTTGTCAAAAACAAATGAGTTCTTTTGTCTCTTCCGTCCCCCTTTTTGGAAGTGTTAAAAATGACCCACTATGGTTTATCACACTATGGGACAGACCCATTATGTTAATCAAGGAAACGTTAAAAATCGATTCACTTAAAAGTAAAAGTGTTGGGCTATTTATCCATATATAACACTGTCGCCTTTTTTTCTGTTCCGTGGTCGCATAGATAAAGATATGTCACCATTACACCACTGTTATCTTTAAAGGACCCAGTATTATTATTTAAATGGCTGTATATCTGTTTGAATAACCTACTTTTTTAGATTAATGTATACCTGTTTGAATTACATACTTTTTTAGATTAATGAATATTTTGATTTTTCGAAGACGATTTATCTAATATTTATGTGCTTTAAGAGTGTAAGTTTATCACTCTTTGCTGTGCTGAATACAACATGAGATTCTTCGTAAAGGACGTGAAAGGCTTTTTCATAACGTCCACTGCTGGACATAGGCCTCTCCCAAAGATTTCTAAAATGTCCAATCTAGAGCGGCCTGCATCCTTTGCAATACATACAAGTATTCAATTAAATTTAAATTATTTATTACATTTCATAATGTATATGTCACCATTACACCACTGTTATCTACAAAGGATCCAGTATTAATATTTAAATGGTTGTATATCTGTTTGAATTACTTTTTAGATTTATTAATATTTTTTATTTTTTGAAGACGATTTGTCTATTATTTATGTGCTTTAACAGTGTAAGTTTATCACTGTCTGCTATGCTGAACACAACATGAGATTCTTCGAAAAGGGCGTGAAAGGCTTTTACAGGGTTTTGCAATACATATATTTAAGTTTTAATATTTATTAAGTTATAGTATTTAGCTTAATTCAAATAATTTATTGCATTTCATAATGTATATCAGTTTACAGTCACTGTCTTTAAATAAGTACATTATGAGCCCTGTCGGGTATCGCAACCACAAAGTGGAACGGCCAGTTAGTTTTATTACATGCAGTTGGGTATTACACCTATTTTTTTAAAGTGTCTAAATTAATAAACCTCTTAAAAATACACAAAATTTTTATTCAATCGATTTCTATATAGTTTTCACATTTTGTAGCACCAACCAAATTCTTTTTCTACTTGGTCCAATTTTTGACTGGCAGAGAACGCCATATAACGTTAAGTCCGCCATTTGTACACTTATTTCTTATACAATAAAGTAATAAATAGTAAAGTAATAAAGTGCCACTAAAATGCTATTAAATTTTACATTTTCATATTTCGCCCGTATATTGCCGAAAACATCGAAACAGTGTACGCCAAATTGCTCTATGGTCATGACGTCAGATATATATGTAAATAAATGCGCCCATATAAGCATTTTGACAGTTGTGACTTAAGTTTACATAGGAGTATGACATAATAACATGGCGGCTACTAATTTATGTTTAAAAACAGATTATAAAGGACGTAAGCTTTGAATTGAATTTTAAAATTTACTTTGGTATTTTATTAAATTTACTTTTATGAACTAAAACTAACATTTTCCGGCTGTTTTTAGCCTAAGCTATCTATATCAAGAATGTTTTCTGGATTTTTTCTCATATAGACTGAAATACCTCAATGTTAATAAAATTCAATTAAGAGTCCCCTTACCCTAGACCAAAATACAACTTTCCATACAAACGTAGTCTACGTTTTATTTCAAAACGACATGTCCGATTCCGACAAAATTTTGTAATTTCAAAGATATTGCAATTATCTAGGTTAATAACTGGTTTCCAACGGTAAAAATATGAACTTGAAATAGAATATAGTGTTATTTATCATTTTTGACCATCAGTATGGGAAACTTCTAAATCGTTATATTTTCTATCCAGTACATAATTTTACCGTAGGAAACCAGTTATAAACCTAGATAATTGCAATTTCTTTACAATTACCAATTTTTAGCGGAATCTGACATGTGGTTTCAAAATTAAACGTAGACTACGTTTGTATGGAGAAGGAGGGGACTCTTAAATACTTTTTTTTTCCTGGGCTAGGGTAACTATTTACTATCAGGTGGGCCTCATGCCGTTGCTTCTTAGTTATAAAAACGACGATTTGCCAATCCAACTACATCAATCAATCTACTCGCTATATCACTCGCCCAGTGTAAGCATTTCTCGGCATCGTTTACTAATAGCAGTGGACTAATAGAAATCCTGACAAGAAATATGATTGCTGTCCCTGATCGCCGGCTTAATTGCGACTTGATGGGTCTCGTACATGATATCTCATTTATTAAAAACTATCACTACATGTGCGTGTACAGTCGTGCACTAAAGTACGATAAATCGTACTTTAAATTTGAGTTATAGTATCTTGTTAACAATTTTGAAGGAGTTTTAGTACCTTTAAATTATAAAGATCTTAAAAATATACTAAACCTATTTAAGGGCATACAATTTTAATTACCATGAACAGCTTTCTTCTTGTCGATTAAGCAACTGATTTTTTTTCACCTTCTCATTTCAAGAATAAGTACAAAACTTAGGGTCAACTCGTGAACGGGAAAACGGCACAAGAATTAATAATTGTAAACGGGTAAGGACTGGTCAGCTCGGCTCCGCTTATTGAGTTCTACATATATAACTTATTTATGTAAGGGCTATGGCACTCGTTCGTAAGTTTTACATTGTTTTATAGATCTTTGAAAACTACTTCTGGCGAGTAGGCGACAAATACTGTGTAAATGAGTTTCTTTCGGTGTTTGTTCTCAGAAGTGGTTGCTGCGAAACGCTATATAGTATCAGCTAAATAATTAGGAATATAAGTATAATATAAATAAACATTATAAGCATGAGTTAACGGGTTACTCAAGAGTCAGCTACTGGCTGACATGTTTCGACCTCATCCGGAGGCCTTCATCAGACAGCGTGACAGAGTGTCAAGAGATGTGACGTGTGTACAGAAAGTCGTTTCGCGACACACTCAGATATAAACATACAGACTCTTTGGCAGTTATCTTTCCAGGGTAGATTGATAGATTTTTTCTTTAATTTCGAATTTAACTGCCTCCGTGGTGTAGTGGTTAGAGCGTTCGGCTTATACCCGGAGGTCGCGGGTTCGATTCCCGGCAACGACTTTGTGTTGTTGTCCTAGTTTGGTAAGGACATTGTAGGCTGATCACCTGATTGTCCGATAAATAAAAATGATCCGTGCTTCGGAGGACATGTTAAGCCGTCGGTCCCGGTCACTGTCTTTGACATTGGTCGTTACCTAAAACCATGTAAGAGGCCTTTAAGGCGGTTTAAAAATTCTGACACTACATAGTGTTAGTCACTAACATACACGAGAAGAAGAAGATTTCGATTATCTACTTTTGTCGTTGACTGTATTGTACCGGAAATTAAGAGTATGTTAGTTCTGTAACTAGATTTTCAAGCATATTAATAGGACATAAGCTAACATTGTAAGATTTCATTACTGCTGATACGAAGTTGTTGGTTGTAGTTGTAGGGTGTCAATCATATTTTATACATACATTGATAGACTTGTCATGTACGTACACAGGATAATTATATTTTACGACTGACACATGCTAGTTTTGAATAACTTCAACAAGTAAATTAATTCTGATAGTTCATTAAAATTTTTGAGTTAGTTGGTTATTTTTAGGAAACAACGCAAATTCGAACTAATTTTAGTTATGGGCTTTTTCCAGCGGACTTTGGGTCTAGGGGAGAGTTTGCAATATAGAACGTGGAAGGGAGATACCCGTAATAATTTGAATCACGGGCTATACCAGATCGCTATAGTATCATGATAAAAAAATAACAATAAAAAGAAAAAACAAACAAAAATCGACATTCCCATACAAATAGCCCGGGCGGCTGGACACTATCGTATAGTATGAAAATTCCGATATTTTTAATTTTTGACTTGTTTTAATTTCACAATGCTATAGTGATCAAGTATAGTCCGTGTTTAAATTTATTGAGGGCATGCCCCTTCCACGTTGTAGATTAGAAAGTTAGTGAAAATGATGTAAGGTTTTGCTATGTCTATAAAGGGGATTAGTAGTAGTAGACTCATTTGTCACCTATATAACATTTTGACGAACTCCGTGGCGTAGTGGTCACCATGCTAGTCCGCCACCCAGAGGCCCCAGGTTCGATCCCCGATCAGGACAAGTTGGAAAATGGCGTTTTCCAAATTGTCTTAGTCCGGGGCTTAGATGTTTATATATGTATTTGTTATAAAATATAGTATCGTTGAGTTAGTATCCCATAACACAAGTCTCGAACTTACTTTGGAGCTAGCTCAATCAGTGTAATTTGTCCATATATATATATTTATTTATTATATTATTCATTATAACAACAGTCATTTCAAATTAAATACTCTCCCCCAAATAGTTGTATCAACAATTTACAAGCACTTTGCAGTGTTAAGTAAATATCAATGAAACGAGAGATAAGCGGCAACCCCCGTTACTTGTGTGTTTTATACGGGGTGTTTGTTGTCTCGTAGACACAGGGTGCGCAAACTTTGTAAGGGCTATTTGGAATACGTACTTGTGTCAGTGATGGCGGAGAGTCGTGACGACGCATACGGCAGCCGGTGGTCTAAGTGAAAAGAGGTTTTACTAAGAAATCTGAGAGCGTGGATATTTTAGTGTGAAGTGTAATATTAAAACGAGTTTTTGAATCTTTGTCCATGTTTTGTGCAATTCAAGCAACACCTCTTTTCTCTACTCTACTTTAGTGGACAGGCAGCGTAAGAATATTAATAGTAAAAATAATAATGTTTATCTAGATCAGTTCCTTAGTTAGAAGAAGGCCAAAAAGCATCTCAGACTAGCTGCAATTTAGGCTAAGTAACATTTTAGACTACTTGCATTTCGTACGAATTGATATTTATACAGTTTTTAGCGGTAGACATAATAAATAACATAGGGGACTAGCCGCGATTTAGTCAAAATAACATTTGAGACTACTTGCAAATTAGACGAGTTGCTATTTAAACGAGTTTCGAGTTGCTTTTTAGACGAGTTTTCACATAGACTACTTGCATTTAAGACTATTCGAAGTCATATTGATATTAATTTATAGTTATTATTTAATTCTCTTCCATGCTGGTGTGGAAGAGAAGAAAAACTAAGAATGTACCAGCTGCTTCGAAGAAAATCGAGGATCTGCACAAAAATGAGAATCATATTAAGCGATGCGGCTAGCAACCTATTTGATACCTTTTTCTACCTCCTCTCCTAGCATTACGCTAAAAGTGGCCTTTAAGTCTTGCGGACCCTAGGCTCTGCCTGCTTGGAGCCGCAAGACCCCAAATGCTCTGTCCGCTCTGTTAGGGATTAAGACGAGATAGTATGTATGTATTAATTTACAGCTATATCTGTTATTAGTATTAGGGGACTTACCGCGATTAATATCGTTTTTTTCCAGATATTTATCAATTTCGGCAGATATCGTTTTTGGCAGAAGGGTCGTCGAAATAACTGGTAAAAAACGATGTTCGGCTGTCAAGGGTAACCATATCCGGTCTACCTTTTTTCTTTGTCGTTTGTTACTTATGTCCTTACACACAAAACTGACAGTGTCCCTTCGGGAACTGTTTTTTGTTGATCGCACACTCTTTTTACAAAGCTCAATCACTGGATTCCACGTCCCAGATCACTAAACTTATAGCCATCTTCTCGATTAAAATTTGGATCCTTCTTAATTTCAATCGCCTCTCTAACTAACCGTGGTATGTAAGATTATTTTTATTCTTCCACGCTATCCGCTTGTATTTTAAGACTCGACCGTCAAAGCTAGGGTGGACCATGAAATTGTGCATTACCATCATCGTACCTTACTGGTAGTACCCAGAGGGCCATGACCCCGTAATGACCCAGGTGTCAGGCCTGCGGAGGTGTCAATCGTTAACTTTATTGGCCATACATTAGTATTCAACGTGGAAGGGACATCAAATCACGGGCTATAGTATAACGAAATTAAAAATAAGTCAAAAATTAAAAAACAAAAAATCATTTCCATACAAACGTGTGCAGACGCCCGGGCAATTTGAATGGAAATGTCGAATTTTGTTTTTGTTTTTTGACTGTTGCTATAGTGTTCTAATAGACTGTGGTTCGATTTATTACGGGTATATCCCTTCCACGTTGTATAGGTACAAAGGACCATTTACTGCGTAAGCTTAATATCTTTAGGACTATGGTACGGAGGATTATATTATAATATAACATGTGAATTCTATATTATAATATATATATAATAAATAAGTTTATGACTTCGGTATCAGGGACCTTTAAATGGGTGTTTAAAAGGAAGAACGGATTAAAAACCTTTTTTTTGTGTGTTTGTTATAATCAGTGCCTTTTCGAACAATATGTATAGGTGCATACTAAAATTCCGTCTTACTATGCATCTAGTGATTGGTCTGAGCCCTCTGAGCTAATAATATGCCTAGATATGTCTCATCTGAAAATGTCAACTTGATTTGGTCGGATAATGGTTTAAATATAGTAACAAAGTTAGTCTGTGTTTTATAATAAGACGGATTATTATGTACAAGTAGATAAGAAGGTATAGTAGCCGGTAATAAAGGTATATAATATTATAAAAACCAATTATGAGTTTATTTTTGAGATAATTATACTAACATGTATTTAAATTACTATCTTTATAGTAATATGCTTGAAGTGGTTATCTCTTAAGCCCTATTTTTTTAAAACAGTGGTTAAAATGTTAACCGGCCTAATTACCCTGGTGAATCAGAATTCGACTCTAAACGAAACTATTCATCAATTCTCGCAATGTATTTTATGTGATCAAGGCAAAGTATGCCAAATCACGGACCGTTTAGGCTCCGTTCATACGGTCCAGACTAATAGATATCACTGAAAAACTATAAATATAATAAAAAGTAGAAAAAGTGTGTCTGTACATTAAAATATATTTCCAAGAACAAAACATTGGGGGCGATAGAGATATAGAGTAAGAATTAAAAAAAAACGGTCTGCTTGTCTGTTTGTACACGCTAATCTCTTTTTAGTGTATATATAGCTGTTAAGCCTGGGTAGCATATAGGGTAAAAATGATTTTGGAAAATAGAACACCTGATGCAGAACTGTAATGGTCCGGATAAATTATAAGAAATATAAAAATGACGCTTTAGCGTAAATTGCTCATCCTGATGAGCATTTTCCAGAAACATAAAGTCCACGCGAACGAAGTCGCGGGCTTCAACTAGTCTAAGTCCAGTTTTTTTTTTTTACCAATACGGACATATTTCTTTCTTACCATTTTTATTATAGCAAAGTGAATCAATGAAATTATTAAAAAAATAAAAAAAAGATTTTCAGAGAACGTTTTTAACAATGTTTATAGTTTTTTGAAATTTTTCTGAGCCATATCATCCTCAGCGGAAAATCTGTTCTATAAACAAATACATAATTTTAACGTCTCTCTATGTGAATGGACCATAAGACCCCATAATAAAGGTCGTTTTACGGTACCGTGCATGTTTTATGGCGTTGCACTTAGCATTTGAATTTATGATAATTTCGCTTGTGATGCTCACTTGCTATGTTTGCTGATTTATAAAACTGAAGGCTGGGGAAACAGTGTCCAAGAAACTTCTGCTTATTGAATAGCTACACTAAGAAAAAAGAATGGTTGCTAGTAGCAAAAATGTATGCTACACGTTACCAAAATCGAGTGACTGCTGAAGTCAAGGCTACTAGTAGTTAAAATGTGTTTTAATTTATAGTTGTAATTTGGGACATGCAACTACATTGTTTTGCTAATAAGAACAAAAGTTTGGTATCTACTAACCAAATCGCAAGTAGCGATCCTAGTTCAGGTATTTGTTTTTCGCAGTGTACTATGGAAAATCTTCGCGCAAAATGGCCTTATGGCCAAAAGAAATATACTGAATCTATTTTAAGGGTGAATTCAGTTAATGATAGTGAACTACTTTCCTCGAGGAACTTATATCGAAATATGAATAAAAAATTTTTGGCCTCCCATACAAGTTGATAGATTAGATCCATAGACGTAGATTTTTTACTACGTAAGCTAAATTTATGAGCTGATCCGAGTTTGAATGGCAAGGAAAAACATATATTTTTTTATATTTCGACATATGTTTCGTGGGAAAAGTCGTTTAGTATCATAGATAAATTTACCCTTGAGATAGGAAAAAAAAATTCACACCACTCAGTGTACTATTTCATAATAATGCTCCTTTTTTGAAGTCGGTAAAAAATGAAAAATTCTATGTTAGACTGTATATTTATATATACAGATAATATTAGGGTGGCACAAGAAAGACAAATTCTATGTGTCTATACGAAATGCACGCTACTGCTCTGCACAAGTAATCTTTTACTAGTAACTTGTTTTTACCGTGCTTATACGTTTGCTTAAGCGGTAAAGCTGAGAATTATCGTACATTACCGCAAACTCAGAGGTAAAATCGTTTGTAAAAGTTGTTCGTTCCGATGAGTACATTGACCCCCTTCTACCTTATAAGCTTATAACCTGGCTATCAATGTATGACTCCACTAAAATATCACTGTCCATCATTATCGCGTTTTGCGATAATTGGACCATTGTTCGAGGTGTCAGTGCAAATGCCGTATTGTGTAAGAAGAGATGCCATTTGGTTACCGGAGCCCTTTAAACCTATAAATTGTAGTTCAGATTTACCGAGCCACGCAATAGGTTAAAGTGGATGTGACTCGTGATGCCTAGCCGACCACACAGACGGCAATGTCCTGTTTAGAAAACTACTTTATACAACGTGTAATACTATTATTAATTCTGTGACAACGTGGTAGGCACATACCCGTAATAAATCGAACCACGGGCTATACTCGATCACTATACTGTGAAAAATTCAACTGTCTAGATATTACGTGGTAATAGATAGATGGACAGCGTAGTCTTAGTAATAGGATCGCGTTTTTACCCTTTGGGTAATGAACTCTGAAAAGTGATGGGAATTTAGGTAGTGCGGGATGGTCAATATAATAAACATACATATTACATACAATGTGGATGAGACATAAAAATAAAATAACAGTCAAAAAACAAAAAAAAAAAAACAAATTGCCCGGGCGGCTGCACAGTTTTTGACTGTTATTTAAGATACCCGTGGTTAATTTTTTTACATTAGTGTGTTCCTTCCACGTTGTATACATTATACTTATAAATACAATTTATACAAAAAGTAACAGTAATAGATGAATAAACTAAGTTAAAACCAGAGGAGTAAATTTAAGTACATGCCTTTTTAGGAATTCATTTCATCGAAATGATCTCTTGTACCTGTAAAAGCTTGACTTTGTCGGTGGAGTTAAGTGGAGATACCTCCATTCTTCTCTTTACGTTTCTTTACCCAAATTCCTGTTGAAAATTGTCATTTTTTAAAGATCAGATGTAAAGATCGAAGTGATACCTTTCAAAAATTTCCACATCAATGCAGGAATACCATAAAATGCGAACAAAGTGAAATGCAAACATTTACCACAAAACTTAATAAAATCCCTTATATACACAACTTTACAGCATTCCATCGGGTGATAATGACGTAAGGAAATATAATAAACATCTTCATTGATATAGTTATTGTGCGACTTGATAATTGGACCCGCGGTGCCTGTGTTAAGTGACCCTACGGTGGTCCCATTTGCACCTCTCTTTGACCCAGGTTTGGTGTTAAAATACCGAAAATACCAAGCTAACTTATTTTTATTAGCGTCATGTATATAGCAGTTTATTAAATTTTTTCGACAAACTGGCCTTCTTCTTCTTGTCGTGTGTGTTAGTGACTAACACTAGTGTCAGAGTTTTTAAACCGCCTTAAAGGCCTCTGACATGGTTTTAGGTAACGATCAATTTCAAGGACAGTGACCGGGACCGACGGCTTAACGTGCCCTCCGAAGCACGCACAAACTGGCCTGAAAAATTGTGATAATTTTTACCACACTATGTAATTAGCTAAATTGTAAAATGGTTGTCAATGTTCTCTTTTAAAAGGATAAAATAAGGGTTTAATAAAAAATCCAGAGAAGGGTTCCGTCTCAATATAATATATATAAAAAATCACGTTTTGTTGTACATGTTAAAATATTGTTGTTATAGCGGTAACTTCATCTGTGAAAATTTTAACTGTCTAGCTATCACGGTTCATGAGATACAGCCTAGTGACAGACAGACGGACAGCGGAGTCTTAGTAATAGGTTCCCGTTGTTACCTTTTGGGTACGGAACCCTAAAATTACCGCATTTAATAATAAACTTCTTTATGTATTAGTTGGTACCTATAACAGGTATGAATAATTAATTAACATATAATGTGATTCACAGTTTTTAATTATCATGCATTTTTTTTGTTAAGATTTTCAAGCCTCAATTGCGTCGATGCATCTGCATTGTGATTTGTTTAGCAAGAGTCTAAATGTCTGCATTTGTTGTAGAATGTATAAACACACTTTGTGGTTAGACTGCTTTCCAGTACAAGCTATAAAACGTAGCTGAATCATGCATCATCATCAGCTTTTAGCGCCTATTGCTAATTTAGAGTTTCATTGTCGGCGGGATTAGCTTGTTGAAGTGGCAATGGGCGGGATTCACAGCGCGACGAACCGACATCCGATAGGGCAAGAAGTTCTCGAATGGCGACCGCGTACTGGCAAGCGAAGCGTAAGACACCACAAGGTGGTCTCTTGATCGGTTATTTTGGAAATCTTTGCGAGAGGCCTATCCTATGTCCAGCAAACGTTGTGAGGCTGAAATGATGATGATAATGATGTGGGTGCAAATATTTATTTATTAAGTTTTTTGGGTGGGCTCATTCAAGTTATACATAAGCACTAAAAAGGGGTAGGGGATGCTAATAAATGGATTGAATTCACTCTTAAAATATATTGAAACTATTTTAAGGGTGACTTCAGTCCGTAATAATGAACAACTTTCCCCAAGAAACGTATGTCGAAATACGAAAAATAATTTTTAGCTTTTCATACAAACTTGGAACAGCTGATCGGTCAACTTGTATGGGAGGTTAAAAATTACTTTTCATTTTCGATACGTGTTCCTTGCTTAAAGGTGTTCAGTATTATGGACTGAATTCAACCTTAAAATAGTTTCAGTAGGTATATTTTGTAAGACCATATACAGGTTACTATTGTTTACGTAAGTACATAGCATAGCATGACGACCTCCGTGGCGTAGTGGTCACCATGCTAGTCCGCCACCCAAAAGTCCCGGGTTCTATTCCCGGTCAGGGCAAGTTGGAAAATGGCCTTTTTCAAATTGTCCTGGGTCTTGGATGTTTATTTTTATATGTATTTGTTATAAAATATAGTATCGTTAAGTTAGTATCCCATAACACAAGTCTCGAAATTACTTTGGGGCTAGCTCAATCAGTGTCATTTGTCCCTATATATTTATATTTTATCTTTTTATATTTATAGCTTGGTAATACTGGAACACGTCATTCCAACTTGAAGCTTAGTTACGAAAGTGTTACCCGTTAGCGGGCTCGTACTTAACGCCATCGCGATAACTTCATGTGATAATTAATTTGTTTGACTTTTGAATGTTACGACCATTTCTGTTACTGATCCCTTTGAAGTCTTGGTGTTTTGTAGCACAGAATTGTATTCAATGTCGAAGGAACATACCCATTAAAAAAACTACGTTCCTCTGCAAATGGGCTGCACACATTCATATAGAAATGCCAATTCTAAACGTTGCTTCTTTGTGAATTTTGACTACTTTGCTAAAGGAAAAAATATGGATCCTTTATTTACTTTTGGATAATCTAGTTGACGGACTAAATAAAATAATACATTTTTGTCCCAGTCCACATCCCTATCGCTGTCTAGCACAGATCTAGATGTACAAAATCAGTACTGTCTAGTCTTTCTGCAATTTCTTTTCGAAAAAGCCGCCTTATAATATAACCTTTCCTCTAAACACCGTTTAAAAGCCTGTGAACAGGCCGAATAGGATATTTATTTATAACTATCGGTGACACAGTGGGGCCGTGCCGACGAAGCGTAAACAAAAACGTCTTAAAACATTTTCATTGTGACTGCGAAATGTTGGCGGCTCTTGGCACTTCGTGGAGTCTTGATATTTGAAAAGATTAATTAAAAAAATAATTAATATGGGATTTTACTTATTTTTTAAACCATTCAATACGAAATAAACTGTATAAATAAATTATAATAGTCAAAAAAATTAGAATAAAATATAAAATCTACTGTTGAAATTTTCTTTTAAAAGAAAGCGGAAGTTGGTACCACTATTTATAAAATTATTAGAATACAAGCAGCTGCTATAAACTGATTGACATACTATGTACTAAAAACGCAGGTAAATTAAATGTTATAAATAATCATGTATATTTTTCATCGTCGACAGCATTATTTAATATTTTCAAAACCAAAACAGTATTTTAAATATTGAAAAATAAATGGTGCAATTTTGATAAAACATAAACCAAAAAATGTAAACATAAAAAAGAAACTATCAAAATTTGTTGAGTACACTAACTGGTCAACATTAGAGATGATGGCACAAAAAAGGTGCCGACAAAGTGACGGACCCATCCCGGGACCCATTGTGACCCTACCAGTGGCGATTAACAGTAAATAATGCGGTTTTGTTCGATTATACTCTGTGTAGAGCGATTATGAGTTTTTGTCGGGTGATTCTTGGTTTTGGAACACTGTGCAAGTGATATGTATCAATTTTAATAAACTTATGTTAGTGGAGAGCAATCAGATATGTAAGTACATTGTAATAATTTTTTTATTCAAATGTGTTTAATAGTTTGGACGTGAACTTCGGTTTTTGGTTTTGAAAAATTATAGTATAGCAGTTTTGTGTCCCACCGATTCTTGTTATATTTATTACGTTGTATACCTACATATTTTCATCGTTATCTACCTCGCCCTTTCTCTTTTTGGGTCGGCTTTGTAATGTGTATGTCAATTCCCTCAATTTCTTTCTATTATTAACCATACCTAATATCTTGTTCCTTCATACCTGCCCTTACACATCCTTTTCACGTCTTTCTCGGCCTTTCTTTTCCTCTACACTACAGCCATCTATGTTATGCTATTTATATATATTATGTTGTACCTATACATATATAAGTAGTTATATAATACGTTCAATTCAGAATATATTATAGAATTGATATTAGTAGGAATAATAAATTAGCATCAAAATGATTTGTGTATTGCCAATAATATTTCGTATTGCAAAACCTCAGATTGCATGATTCCTGTCTCATTTCGAAACTAATGCAATAAATAACTTTATTTATTTTACCGATTCATAATAATTACGCTAGAATCACGACTTAGGTTTAACTCTTACACAATTACATCTCACGACTCCTTGAGTTGAGTTTAAAATAGCTCTAACCAGCGACTTAAGTTTACAGACATTTTCATAAAGTGACTACTGTTGAATGTGCCAAACTGAGTTTATATTGAATGAAAAATAAATCATTGTTTGATGCAAATTTGCATTGCTCTATTTCTATGGAAATGGTCATTCGTAAGATGTTTGCATTCATATAGAAATAAGAGCACATGTGCAATTGTGCATACAACTAGTTAATTTGATATGGAGAAGAAAGATTTTAAATCCAAAGGTATGTGTAGGTATATATATTTGTAAAATCTTAAAGAAAAATAGCTTTTCCCATAAACTTTAATACATACTATCACCTCTTTATCCCTAATGGGGCAGACAGAGCATTTTGGGTCTTGCGGCTCTATGCAGAACCCAGGGCCGCAAGACCCAAAAGCCACTTTTAACGTCATGGTGGGCGAGAAGATGGAAAGCAATCAATACAGTGATGGGTTGCTAGCCGCATCGCCTGTTAACATGATTCGCATTTTTGCCCATTCCCTCGATCGGCTTTTACGATCTGCGCGGGAAGAGAAGCAGCTGGTACATTCTAAGTTTTTTCATTTCTCCCAGATCAGCATGGGACCAATGGGGAATAAACTTTAATTGTTATTGCAAAAAAGTTGTTAACGAAAAGTAAAATTAACTCATCATCATCATCCGAGCGTATTCCGGGTTGCATCCTCAGCGGTAACACATCAGAGCCCGGGGTCCGCTCCCTAACCTAGGTGATTTGACGAGGTTACTAGTTTTTACACAGTGACTTTAAAGTAATATTAACTATTTAGTATTTACAAAATTATGGAGATACATACTGACAGTATCGCGTCTAAGGTGCATAGGTGAAGCCAATGTATATTTTACCATAAGAACAAATAAATACCCGTTCCTGTAAATGCCAAGAGCCTGCGATGGGTGTGCAAATAGCGTTACTTTATTTCGGTTTAACTCTACAGTTAATGGGATAATATTATATATTAAGCTAAACAAAGCTTATAAACATCAGTAGGACCTCTCCAACCCGTCTGGCCAGCGTGGAGAGTGTAGGCCAAATCCTCTGGCTGCTCTGGTCAAGTGTGGCTCTAGTAGCGCAGAGAGGGTCGTGCTCCTTTAGTGGAGACTAAAAAGACCTGATGATGATGATGATGATGATGAATAATTATTGTAGAAGTTACTTTAAATATAATGCTTTTGAATATTATAAAGTTTAAACAGTTGAGTTATAAGTTAGAAGACTTATAAGCTTATGAACCCGTCCGCCGAAATAAGAAACGTAGGATAGTCTAAAAATGTTACTTATGTTAGTAATTAAGTGCAATCAATTGCAAATAAACTGCAATCAATTGCAAACTCGGGTTTGGAAAACCTAACAATAAATATACAAAGAAAAATATACAGATAAATAAAACTTAATAGTGGGAATGACGTGAGTACCCTTAACCAAAGTGCTTTTTTTATTTTTTATTATGCACTTAGTTACATCTCTTTTCTTTTTTCAATTTGCCGATAGGTATACCTATAATCAATTATTCGACCATTTTAATCTTCTGCCAAGTATGCTTAGTTTACTTATGTTTTTTTTTCTATATTTTAATAATAAATAAAATAAATATATAGGGACAAATTACACTGATTGAGCTAGCTCCAAAGTAAGTTCGAGACTTGTGTTATGGGATACTAACTCAACGATACTATATTTTATAACAAATACATATATAGATACACATCCAAGACCCAGGACAATTTGAAAAAGGCCATTTTCCAACTTGCCCTGACCGGGGATCGAACCCGGGACCTCTGGGTGGCGGACTAGCATCGTGACCACTACGCCACGGAGGTCGTCATAATAGCAACAAACAGTCATTAATATACCTACTTGAATTAAAAGTTAAAATTAATCGACAGATCAGATCTCTTGATTACCTTCCGTTGGTAAAAAAACTCCAATTAGTTATGTTATGAAGAGCTTTTATAAATATATTGATTGATCGAGTTACAAAGGCTGTATTACATTCGAATTTGGCATTTGTGTGTGTGCTCCACATGCTTTAAATAAATAAATAAATATATAGGGACAAATTACACTGATTGAGCTAGCTCCAAAGTAAGGTCGAGACTTGTGTTATGGGATACTAACTCAACGATACTATATTTTATAACAAATACATATATAGATAAACATCCAAGACCCAGGACAATTTGAAAAAGGCCATTTTCCAACTTGACCGGGGATCGAACCCGGGACCTCTGGATGGCGGACCAGCATGGTGACCACTACGCCACGGAGGTCGTCACTTTAAAGTGATACCTACGTAACTTTAATTTTATTAAGTATCTAAGATGGTTGGTTATATTTTTTTTATACCTATAGACCATCGACAAAAATATCGTTTTGTAAGAATTTCCCGTATTAAATTTTTTTGAAAGTACTAAGTTCATATTCACATTTGAGAAACTATGCCAAAAGCAGTTTTAAGTGATGCAAGAATATATTAAAATAACCGGCTAAGTGCGAGTTGGACAGGCGCACAGATAAAAATCAAGTTTTTTGTATGGGAGCTCCCCATAAATATTTATTTAATTTTAATTTTTTTATTTATTATCAAAATAAAAATACAACTGAGTATTTTGTGAATATTTCAAGTGCCCGTTGCCATTATTAATATCGAGCAAAAAAGTGCAAAAAATCGCGTTTGTTGTATGTGATCCCCCCTTGAATATTTATTTTATTTTGTTTTTAGTATTTGTTGTTATAGCGGCAACAAAAATACATTACTTGTGAAAATTTCAACTGTCTAGCTATCACGGTTTTTGATACAGCCTGGTGACAGACAGACGGACAGACAGCGAAGTCTTAGTAATAGGGTCCCGTTTTTACCCTTTGGGTACGGAACCTAAAAAAATGAAATTATTTAATTGATGTCGTAATACTTTGAAATTACCAATAAGTAGATATGCACTAAACTTATAGTCACAGTAATATTACACACACACACACACACACACACACACACAACTAACTAACTCACACAATTATACTCTCAATTAGTCTCACCTATCTATATAACATGTTTTCATATTTATCAAATGAGATAATATATTAGTCGAAACGGGATTTCGTCCGGAAGTCATTTTTTGACAGTGATATCATTTTAATAGACTTGATTGGGAGATAGTCATGAGAAATAGTTGATGGGGCAATAAATAATGTTGGTTAATAAGTTTTGTGCGATTTGAAATGTAGAAGCAATTTTTGAGATTGCATTTTTAATGAGAATCTCATGTTATGTATGTTATCTTAATATCTTTCTAATCTTGTTTGTGTCATTGATTTATTTACTGTTACGAATTGGTACAAAATTAATTGAACAATTGATTAATATGAGCCACTTTGTTATGCTACACTGGACTCTTAACAAAAGTTTGGATTTTAAAACAAATTATTTCACAAATGGATGCCTAAATTGAAAAACGGTGTTCGCGTACGCGCGAGACCTTATAGTGTGACTTCAAGAATGCTGTACGTGCATTCTTTTTCTGTTTCTTGACAGTTTCCCCTTCCATCACATTTTAAAAAGGTATAACTTACTTTTTTTAGATTAAAAAAAAATATGATGTTTTCGGTTTCGGATTATGTTAATTATTGATATGAATAATAAAACTACTTGAGTAAAATATGAATATTGCCATATTGTTTACGGTTTTAGTTGTTTTTTTGGGTATCGATGTAGTAGAGCGTGACGGAACATCCAAGCAATTCGGCTTCGGCTACTTCGCGCCAGGATATGGCAGTTTTTTAAATAAATCGTTATAATTCGTAAACAAGCATATTTCTTATATTAAGTGCTCTCTCTACACCATTGATTGAATATGGTCACGTTCGTGGCGTACCAAATTCAATTGTTTAACCATTCCTTTACCGCCAATACCAGACACAGACACAATAGTATGACAATAGACGTGGACTTTTATTAATGTCGTCCGGCCGGGTCTTTACCCGGTAAAGACCCGGCCGGACGACATTAATTGTTGTTAAGTATTATTTAACCGGTAAAGTCTTTACCGGTTAAATAACACTTTAACTAGTGGTTCGCCGCGAACTTAGACCTCGCGATTATTATTCCAAAATAGAATCTCACTAAAAACGAGTTGCCAAGACGAGTCTACATAGCTTACCCTGTGAAAAAGTTATCAGATCTCGTATAAAGCCAAGCTCTGAAGACTACACGCTCTAAACCTACAAGCTCTACACTACACCTTAATCAAAATCTATGAAAAGGTGGTCAGATCTCGTGTAGAGCCAAGATTTTTGATCTATGCGCCCTTACCGTGTGTGAAATAAAACGGCCAAGCCACACGTCTACAAACTTCCACCTCCTATTCCGAGGGGAAAGGTTAGGTTTGTTTTTTTTTTGTTGTTTTTGTAGAAATATTAGCTTACATACCAAATTTCAGCGTTCTAGGACTTCAGGAAGTACCTTAAGAATTTTGATGATCAGTGAGTGAATCAGTAACGAAATCGGGGGCTTTCAGACATTAATAAAATCTTAAGTATAATAGCTACGACATTCACACTTTGTATTTTTAATGACTGTATTGGTGTCAATATATCTTGAAATTTTTAACTATTTAGCATCATCCAAACCAAAGTTATGAGAGTTCAAAAAACGACGAAACATTTCAAGAAAAGGTAGGTTCCCTTGCGCTCCGCTAGGCTCGTCTTGGCGGGGGCATTCTCGTGCCCCCAGATTAAAATGAATTTTAATATCCAGTAAAACTGTGTTTTTTTTTTTCAGATTTTACAACCATCTTTCTTCTTCTATTCTGAGCTGATAAGTTCATTTTTTTTTCAAAACGAATTAATTTAGAACCTGGATCAAATGCAATATCCGTAAGACGTTTCGAACTTGAAAGAGCAACGTATGTACGATTATACACACGGTCGCCAACTCTTTTACGCCAATATCTACGACTACTTTATTCAAAGTTCTTGCGATTTGTGCACAGTTACTGCCTAGGCAAATGTCAATGAAAATTGCGTACGTGAGCATGAAACTCGGCCAGTCTTCCGCGATCGGATCGTGGGTGGAATGGAATCCGTGTTCTGGTGAAGATTCTTCCTCTCGAACCTCCACAGCGTGCTCACGAATTGAGTGCAAGCGCTTAAAGTTCAGGGAATAGTTCATGCTCTATTACTTCCCTTGCGTGCTCACGCTGTGAATACAAGCTTTAGAGGCGTTCGGCCGAATTTTCTTGCTGTGCTGACGAAGCTCCCTTTTACGTTGGGAAAGATTTCTTGATTTAAGCGATTGATGAGCTCTCATTGGCACGAGAAGTACTGGCATCTTCCTTTAGTTGCAAAAGATGCTTATGCCGCTTCTCATTAGTTTCTTACTCTCTACGTAAAGCTACTTCGCGGGCTTTGGTTGACGCTGATCTCTTTTTAATTCGAAGCATAATCACTAATACTACTTCAGAATCACAGACAAGCAGCGATAACGATTGAACCAAAGTTTGCTCAACAAAATTGTTAAATTTAGTAATCAATCAAACTAAGCCAACACTGAAAATAATGCAGTATAACCGCCGGTTCCTATTAGTGATATTTTAGGAGCCGGCGCCGGCAGCGGAGGCACTCCCTTAAAAAAAGTTATCGTCATTTGAATGAACTCAAGGCACGGGTTTGCCTGCAAATATATAGCAATCTTAAATAAGTTACATAGGAAATTTAAAATCTAAACTCAATTCATCATCATTATACGATAGCATTATACCTATAAACATATAAATATAAGCGAAAATCAGTTTGATAACAGCTTGCTATGCCCCAAATAACATGCCTATTAATTCTTCAAGAATCCGCTAGATGGTGCTGTTTCATTTAATCCATTTCTACAACGCGCATAAGCTAATAATGTCGTATAGAAATAATTTCTTTGAGTCTACTTTTCCTTAAAGAATTGCTTAATGACCAAAAATATTTTATTCGATTAAATATAGTAATACGATCTCGTGACATGACAAGTTTCACCTCAATCTGATTAACGGTTCGGAAGATATAGACCAATAATTATTTATACAAAAATGCGTTTATCTCAGAAACGGCAGAACCGATTTTGATGCCAAACGAACTTAAAAATTCTATGAATAGTTGCTACACTCATTCTTAATATCATCAAAATTAGTTCAACGGTTCGAGAGTTATCGTGGAACATATATACATACATACAAACATACATACAAACATACATACAAACAATGTGTTTTTCGCCCCAACTTGAATTGTAGACCTTGCTCGCTTCGCTCGCTCGGTCAAAAAGTTTTATAATATAAACCTCCACAAAAAAAGTAGAGGATTTTAAATATTTCTAATATCAAGCACCACGTAAGCTAACGCAATCGTTAGATCACGTGGTGTCTGATATTAGAAATTCCTCATAGAACATTTACGATTATAATCAAAACAAACCATTGCGCGTTTTAATTTTATTCAACGTCATCTAGTGATACATTTTAAAACTAGATTCTTATAGAACAATATTTACACGAATAGTAGCCTTTTTTCTATGCTGATCTGGGGAAAAGGAAAACCGTAGAATGTACCAACTGATTCTCTTTCCGCGCAGATTGTAAAAGCCGATCGAGGGGATGACCAAGAATCTTAATTATGTCTACAACATAGTTTCTATGAAAGTTCTTTTTTATAGAGCATGTCGTTCAAAGATTAGGTGTTTTGTTTTGGTGTGATTTGCTTCACTTTTTTTTTCCTTCCCGCCTCTAAAACAGTCATATTTATTACCTTTATAATTTTCTAAAAGCATAAAACATCAAGAGTTTCCATAAAACGCGGAACTAATCCTCAAAGCAGTGGCTCGGAAGTCGATCGGAAAGACAGCCTTTTTGTGGGATCCGATCAGACCCCATTACGGGATTTATATTTAAAGCTTTCGTCAAAACGTGAAAGTTTACATTATTGATGGCCAAATTGAGTACTTCTTCAGACTCCAAAAGAATTAATGTCAAGATTTATTTATTTCTATTTTTCTTTATTCCATGCTGGGTTGGGAGAAAAGAACATAACTTAAAATATACCTTTTTTTATTGACGACCTCCGTGGCGTAGTGGTCACCATGCTAGTCCGCCACCCAGAGGTCCCGGGTTCGATTCCCGGTCAGAGCAAGTTGGAAAATAGCCTTTTTCGAATTGTCCTGGGTCTTGGATGTTTATCTATATATGTATTTGTTATAAAATATAGTATCGTTGAGTTAGTATCCCATAACACAAGTCTCGAACTTACATTGGGGCTAGCTCAATCAGTGTAATTTGTCCCTATATATTTATTTATTTATTTATACCTGTTGCTACTCTTTCCGCGCAGCGTAAAACCCAATCTAAAGAATGGCCTCTGTGGCCTAGTGGTCATCAGTTGAGGATGTCACACCGGAGGTCTCGGGTTCTATTCCTGGTAAGGCCAAGATGGATATCCATCATCAACATTATCAACATCAGGTCTTTATAGTCTCCACTGCAGGAGCACGACCTTCTTTACTATTAGAGCCATACTTAACAAGAGCTTATTTTTTCTGTGTACATATGTATTTATTATATGTATTATATATTTATTTATCTATGTATGTATATATCTAGGTATTTGTATATATTATGTATATTTATTAATAGTGTCTATTTTTGTAAAAGATGTTTCAAGATTAGAAGTATCTTCTTGGAATACTAATCATCTCGTTACTAACTCACATAGTAAGTAAAAAAAAATTATGTTGTTATTTGAAAATAAATAAACTACAAAAAAAAGGGAATATATTTGTCTTATTATTTATTAATTGTACCTACAGTTTTAATTTTCTTATCCCTTGCCTATACCCTATAACTTTGCACCTTCTTAGGTACCTGTTTTCGTCAAACATCTCCAAGTACCTCGGTTGCCTGGAAGAGATTGCAGCTGCGATAAGACCGCCTTTTGACATCTATTTTATATTTATCTATTACCTAAGTCTATTACTCTGTTACTGTATGTTTTGGTGCAATAAAGATTTTAACTAACTAACTAACTAAGAGCAGCCAGAGGATTTGGCCTACACTCTCCACGCTGGCCAGACGGGTTGGAGAGGTAATTTATCCATAGGTGATCATTTGACAAATATTGGCATATGTCCTGCAAATTCCTGACGCAGGTCATTAAATCTGCAACCTGCATGTAACACACGATAACAACCTCAGAGTAAGTAATTAACTACAAATATTTATGCAACTCACTCAATAGTATAAGAACCTACTGCAACCTTACTTTCATCAGATGACACAACTTTGAAAAAGACATCTTAATTCTCTATCACACACAATAATTAAATGTGTGTTCGAGTATAGCCTTGTAGTGCTTTGCTAATATACGCTTCTTAGTAGGCCAGATATTTACAGTGATTGAGTGATTTAGTATCACCAGATTTTTTTAAAACCTGATGATGGCATCGCTCCATATTTCCATGAATCAAAAAGGTAAATACAAATACTGTTTTACAGTGACGTGCAAAACTACTTTTGACAGGGTAGGCACTAACCTTACCCAAAAACAGGAATGGCTACATATGGAACAAAATACATTTCTCGCTAGAGTCGTTAATATCAGGCAATACAATTGGGTGGCACAGGGTAGACAAATTCTATGTGTCTGTATAGAATACACGCTACTGTAGTTTTAATACTTACAAAATAATAAATTTCTTACTAGAAGAAGACCTATTTAAGATGTGTAATTTTGTACATTATGACTAACATATTATTAGTACGTAGTATATTATTACTCTGTGACAATACAGTACAACATCCCATATTTTTCTCCGTATCATTTTGTAATATCCTGTTTATGTCAAAAAAATAAGCATTATTTTTTGTTATTCACAACGTGGCTCAATATGCAGCGACGTGGCTATTATTTTTTAAGGTTTTCTCTTACAAAGTAATCAAGCATTAAAGTTGATTATTTGACAGTGGGCTCTCAAACTACAAGCTCTTAAGTTCCCAGGCTGTATTTATTTTGCAATTTTGTAGCGAACCTGATTACCGCGACCACGCCCCACGGACCTTTGCATAAAAGGTTAAATTGTTTATCGTGATTAACAAAATTCTTGTATTTAATTTGATTAAAAATTTTATCTTCATTAGGGATTCTTTTTTTTAGTCAATGTAGGATAAATTTATCTCTTACTGAAGGCAATTTTTAAAAATATTATATTGGTGCTAAAAGCTACTAGCGTTTAAACTTTGCTCTGATAAAAAATCACTTACCTATTAGATGAACAAGTTTTTATTTTTAACCAACTTCCATCTTTTTTGTATGTATATTCACCGATTATTCGAAAAGGCTTGAATCGATTTTGAAATTTATTTTTTGTTTAAAATGGTATAGTTGGTAGGTGGTCCCATATCAGCTGTGTGGTTCAGGGGTGAAGTCGATTTTTAGTTTTGAAAAATTATATTTACACAGTTCCAAAAATCAGTAAGACAGTCAAAGAATATTGTTAATATACAAATCCTACTAATATTATAAACGCGAAAGTTTGTAAGTATATCAGTAGTCAATCGATTTATCATAACATAGGATACAATTTTTATGCAAAAAATGTATAGGTATAATAAATGTTACACACAAAAAAGTTTGACAAAAAAAATGCGTTTGTTTCGGTATCATATGGGAAATCAAAAGAAAGGTCTTAAAGGCTTCTCAGTGGGTCGGCCGCGTTTATCAATGTCACAAACTGAGTGGTGTTCACGTAAAAAGTGTACATTTTTGAACCCTAGCGCTAGCGGCATATTGGCAGCGACTTGTAAACGAAATTGATCGTAAACCAACCCTCAGTCATAACACCACCCCAAACAGCGACACTTATTCCATCAATGCTTTATTAGTGGGGGAAAGCCGACTAGACTCATTCGTACTAAAAACCATTTTAGGAATTCAGCAGTGCAGGTATTTTAATTTTATTTCTTTACTTGCTTCGCCTCGTGGTGTTACCCGCGCCTATGTGTTAATCCCGGGTGTCAGCGTCCTGTACACCAAATTTTATGAAAATTGGTCCAGCTGTTTGCGTGTGAAGAAGTAACAAACACACGCACACATTCTTACACTAACAAACTTTCGCCTTTATAATATATATATATATATATATTTTAAATAAATAAATAGCACTGATTGAGCTAGCCCCAAAGTAACTTCGAGACTTGTGTTATGGGGTACTAACTCAACGATACTATATTTTATAACAAATACATATATAGATAAACATCCCAGATCAAGGACAAATTAAAAAAGGCAATTTTCCAACTTGCCCTGACCGGGAATCGAACCCGGAACCTCTGGGTGGCGGACTAGCATGGTGACCACCACGCCACGGAGGGCGTCATAATATTTGTGTGATTCAAACTTTATTGAGATAAAAGCTATGATAAATGTATTCAAATCATACTTTTCTGACCCTGCCGTCATCTCTATTGTAAGCCACAACATTAACTTATCATCAGGTACACATATATAACCAAACTAGCCGAAGCCCACGACTTCGTTCGCGTAGACTTTATGACTCTGGAAAATGCTCATCAGGCTGAACAACTTTTGCTATGGCATCATTTTTTTATATTTCTTATAGTTTAGCTGGACCATTATGGTTCTGCATCAGGTATTACATTTTCCGAAATTAATTATACCCTTTATGTTTCCCAGGCTTAATAGTTATATAACATACAAGTTTTATATGAATCCGTCCAAAACTTCAACTCATCCAGGAGCCGCAGCTCTGACAGCGGAATCATCTAAAAAGAGAAAATATTCAAACACTAGCCGTAGCCCGCGACTTCGTTCGCGTGGACTTTTTGTCTCTGGAAAATGCTCATCAGGCTGAACAACTTTTACTAAGGCGGCATTTTTCTATCTCTTATAGTTTAGCTAGACCATTATGGTTCTGCATCAGGCGTTCCATTTTCCAAAATCATTTATACCCTATATGTTGCCCAGCCTTAATAGCTATATAACAAAAAAGTTTTATTCGAATCCCTCCAGTATTTCCGGAGATTAGCGTGTACATACAGACAAACAGACAAACAGACAAACAGACAAACAGACAAACAGACAGACATTTTTTTTAAAATTCTTACTCTTTTACTACGTCTCCATCGCCCCCAATATTTTTTTTGGAAATATATTTAATGTACAGACACATTTTTTACTGTTTTATATTATAGATTATTATATGTATATACCGGTGTCGGTTGAGACAATAGGCTCATGGGGCCCTGAAGCCAAAATTTTTATAAATGATTTGTCTGCACAAATCGGGTTGAGGCAACAGGAGACTTCAGAGTTGGCAGCTTTCTTGCCCAAAGAATTAGCCTTGCTATTCAGCGAGGCAACGCTGCCAGTGTCCTGGGTACTTTGCCTCGATCAGATGCATTTAAAGAAATTTTTCATATTTAGTTTATTTTATTTTATTTTGTTTTAATTTTTAATTTAGATTTAATTAATTTAAGTAAGTATTTTAATTTTATTTATTTTAAATTGTATATAATGGTAATAAAGTTTAGTTTATAATCCATCCAGTATATCTGGAGATTTCGTGTACAAACAGACAGACTTTTTTTTAATACTCTTACTCTATTACTATGTCTACATAACCCAAAAAATTTTTTTTTGCAAATATGTTTAATTGGCAGACACATTTTTTTTTTCATATACGTATAAATTAGTCATACATAAAAAGACCTGTAAATCTGTGCCTCTACATTTTTAATATCAACAATTGAAAAAATAAAATAAAGTAAGTACCAGACAGAGTCGCGTTTTTTACACTGACAAATGAATTCGTTTTTTCGCTTTCCGACCCTAATTGCACATAATCGCGGCGGTAATACCACACTGCGATGTTAAACACGTCGATTAACATTTTATTTTCTCCCAAAGTAATGTAGAAGCTTTAAGCTCAATTATTATTTCGTATTCCTTACTAAAAACTGGTCTGCGAAAAAAAAAAAACTTAGTGTGTACCGCAGATTCCCTTTCTGCGTTGATCGTAGGAGCGGATCACAAGAATGAGCGAAAATGGGAATAATGTTAAGGGGCTTTCTGAAGTATCAGGGGTCCAGTGCATTCTTTCAAATAATTTATTTCAAATGGCACCCATTTGAAATAAATTATTTGAAAGAATATGGAGATATCATTTAAATTGCGTCTTGATCAAGCTCTAGGTAACCCTTCAAACGATTTTATGAACTACTGTTTAAGAGTTATGTACTATTCATGAATGTTTTTGTAAGTATATCTTGTAGCAAGTATGCATGTGTAGGTATTTAGTTAGATATAATATTGGTTTCATTTTTGTATGTAATTGTGTTTTTTCATAGTACAATAAAGTTATTACAAACAAACTAACAAACAGCGTTGAGGGTTACACTTATAAACCATAGATACTTTTCCCTTTTTCTTGCAATAGACTCTCTGTCTGTCTCTCTCTCTGCAATAGATACTACTGATGTTACCTAATAATTAGCAGCGGGCCTTAAGAGTCTAATTTTAAAAAATTATAAAAACATATTTATCACATTTATATTCTTAGATACAGGTATAGCAAAGGGCTTCAACTCGCAACGCAAATATAGGCCACGTAAAGCAAGGTTAGGTCCTAGTGGGAAACCCAAATCCGAAATATTAATAGGTTGCCATCCTATTGCCTATATAGGTGTTTTATGTTGACTCTCATTTCTAAGAAGATAGATAGAGGAGAGGTAGATAGATAGATAAATTCATTTATTTGCTGCTATAACATACAAGTACAAAAAGTATACAAAAAAAATATGCAGACAACAAAAAAATATACATATAGCTACCTGCATATCTTTATGTGTGTGTTACAGCAATACAAAAAGGCCACAACTCAGGGGTAATATTGCCCGGGAGCATTACACAGATTTTCAGTTACCTAAATTAACAGCAAAAATAAGACTATGTGTATGTTTTTATAAATAAATGGTGTAATAGAATAAATTGAGAAGTTTAAATTAAAATTAATAAAATATAAATTAGTAGTAAGTTGTAATTAGTAATAATAAAGTGTAACTGTAATTAGTAATTAGTAGTAGTTAGTAAGTTGTGGGTTAAAGTCTTATTTTGACTCTTAAATTTATTTATTACTCACGCACGTATAATCATCTCTATTACAGTAGATAAAAATCAAGATACAGATTTAAAAAAAATATTGATCTACACCACTACATATCTAATGATATCCTGGAAGGTAGAAATACCTCTATTCCTATTTTAAACTCTTCCCATTATTATACGACATCGCGTTATGCTGGGCTGATTCGTTTCATAACTACAGGGCTCATACTCTCAAGGTGTAATTTGTAGCCAACCCCTGACAGAAATGCAGCAAAAAACGCACCCAGCCACCGTGTCCAATTTGAACTAGTGAAAAATGAACCTTTATTATCCTTACTAAATTATTTGGACCTCTCTGTACCATGGGATGCGTTTGATAAAAAGGAAATTTCCTGGGTAAAAAAATAAATTATTTAGTACGTCAAAAAATAATGTCACTTGTCATTGGTCATATCCATTTCCAACGTGATTTTAGATTTATTATTGCAGAAATACTGATATTAAGAGCACCATTTGACTCCAAGAACTATGACGTCTACACGTAACATACAAATCTCATAGAAAATGTTTGTTTAGAAAAAAATATCAAATTTGAATTGTTGGAAACTTGCGGAATGTAATGTGTGAAAACGAATATCGATATTATATGAATCACATCATGAATCATATCAAGGCTTACAACCTATGACTTTTTTGATTCTTTTTCTATTTTTTCGCTTATCATCACGGTAAAAGTGGCCTTCGGGTCTGTGTCTAGGCTATGTCGGATTAAAGCCGCAAGGGAAAAAAATCTATTAGGGTTCATAACGTAGTATACCTGTATATAATCATTAGTGGTAACTGGTCCAGTGGTTTTTAAGAGTGAGCTTATAAACGTAAAATACCAGATTTGACGCCCAGATTTATCATGTGTATAGGTACCGTGTATACGGTTATTTATTTTCATCGACCACTACTCTGGCTATCGGTGAAGGAACACATCTTTAGGAAACTTGCACTAGTTCCCTAGTGAGTTAAACTGAATGTCGACAGTCAAGTTAAATTTTAAAAAAAATCTTTTTCACAAAAACATCATACAGAGGTGATAAAAAACACATCACGGCTAGTCTAAAATTCACGCTTTTATTATACCAATAAAAAGTTTCTCAATAAAATGTTCTATCAAAAATGTGATTACGGAACCCTTAAAGTCTCATGGTAGGGGTGAGGGCAGACGTCGTAACTTTACGATTGCGAGTTTACTGCATCCCTGCATAGAAAAAATAAATTGGAGAGCACGCCCCCCTGATAGTGTGAATTTTATGATCTGACATACACTTTTGGCGGGAAGAAAAACTTATTTTAAAATTCATAAAATACTAGTTGGTGCCCGGTACTTCATCTGCGCAGGATTATTACACAATATCTTTATATTGTAAAGTTATATAGTATTTTTACGTGGAAGAGTAACAAACATCCATTTATACTTACAAACTTTCGCGTTTATAATATTAGTAGGATGGTGTGATTTTTTAAAGGCGGCAAAGTCTAAATTGTGATTGAAGATTATGAACCATATAATTAAGAATAATAAACCATATAATTGACGATCTCCGTGGCTAGTCCGCCACTCCGGAGGTTCTAAGTTCGATCCCCAGCCAGGGCACGTTGGAAAATCGACTTTTTTTAAATGGTCCTAGGTCTTTGGTGTTTATCTATATATTATGCATTTATATAGTGCCATTGAGTTAGTGTCCAACTACACAAGTTTCAAGCCTACTTTAGAGCTAGTCCTATCTGTGTGATGCATCCCTATATATTTATTTTTTAATTATTTAAGCTTGATTAATTATGGCAGGGTATCAGAGAGAGAAATAATACTATTGCTAAGTTTGTGCCTCAGTCAGTAGCCATATTGAATAGATTGCGCCGGAAAGAAATTTTGAAATGCGAGCAGATTTGTTTCATTCCTCTTACAAATTGACCAATCGTTGTTTGAGACTCGACGAAAAAGTATTTTTATTTGTATCTGTCTGTGTAATCTGCAGAAGACATACTAAAGATAATATAAGGACAAAAAGTCAATGAAAAATATGTTCTTTTAATCTATGTATAGGGAATATCTCATAAATAAAAATAAAAAAAAACAATTCAACATTTGTAATACGAGTATGTTTGTGTATAAATTTTACCGTCTTGCACAATTTGCCCGCACAAACTACAGGCGACGCGATTCATTTTGTTTCAAAGTAAACAATTGAAATTCTTATGACTGTACTTACAATTTGCAAAATCGTAAACTCTGCATATTATTAAATTTACAATCCTGCTTTGGACCTAAGATAGTATTGGAAAAGAGCTTTTACTTACTCGCGTTTAAGAACTTTTTAGACATTCTTCAGTTTTGAAGATAAGTATTTTAGCAAAGCGATGTGGTTCCAAGGCAATAATGTAAGGTACATGCTTTTTCATAAGTACAATATTTTATGGATGCAATCAATATTATGATAAAGAATAAACAAAAATGGCATTTTATATTTCAAAAAGGTAAATAGGGATAGGTACATTTTATCTATTTTAAAGTTTTCTGCTTATCCTACTAATCCTACTATCCTACTTCCTACTATAAAAATGAATCGCAAAATGTGTTGGTAAGCGCATAACTCAACAACGCCTGGACCAATTTGGCCAATTCTTTTTTTAAAATGTTCGTTGAAATTCAAAGATGGTTTTTACGGCGAGAAAAATTTGAATTATTGCCGGAAAAACCCTAAAAACAGCCCTTTTCTTATTCCCATACAAACGTACATTTTGACAGGCTATATTTGGCAGTACGAAGTCTGCCGGGTCAGCTAGTAATATTATAAATGCGAAAGTGAGTTTGTATATTTGTTTGTTTGTTAGCTCATAACGCTTAAACTACTGAACCGATTCGGATGAAATTTGGTATGGATAGAGTTTGAGACTCGGGAAAGGACATAGGATACTCTTTATCCCGAAATTGCCACGGGGAGCGAAGCCCGCGGGTACAGCTAGTCATATTATAATTATTTGTCATAGTAGTTAACAGGTAAATTTAAATTTTAAATAAGTAGTTATTTAATTACATATTATAAAATTAAGAATTAATTTTGTCAATGATTTTTAATGATATACCACGTACAGATTTGTGATGCATTTCAATGTCTGAATAAAACAATATAAAATAAAGCATCGAAAATCAGTAAACTAATTTTAAGTAAGTATAATAAATTCAAATTACTTTTGATCTGAGTTGAAATAAATGTCTCATTTCAAAATAAAACCAAAAGTCTAGAAAAGGCTTGAATGCCGCGGGTTTCGGCCACCTGCGGGTCTGCTTTCAAGCAAACCAAATATTTGACTAAAAAACCAAATACTATCTAATGACGGCCAGAGATTGATGGCATTTCTGTACATGCGAGTACACAAATGTCTTCAAATATCTATCCTTCTGCCTTTTTGAGGTGAAAACTTCTTTAGGGGCATTGGGCATGCACGAAAAGCATTTTTTGAAATGGAAAAAATCCTTTGAATTTGCGACTCCGTTTCTAACTCTTAAGTTTTCACTTCTACGGGAACTCCCGGAGTGCCACTGTTTTTTCCGGTGTATTAGCAAACAAAGCCGTATTAGCAGGTAAATAGGCATGGTGTCAGAAAATTTCTTAATATCCAATGGCGATGAATATTAAAAGAATATTTTTCAAATATTTTATCATTTTTCTACCAAAAAACAATCTGTTTGTTTAGTCGGTTTGACATGAAGGCGGACCAAACATCCACACAATCTCTCACATTCATAATATTAGCAGAATTTTATACGTTAAATTTCTCTTGATGGAAATACTACAGGTAAGTTATTTATTGGTCATCTAAGTTCTCACAGTTTCTGTTCAAGAAAATATTTTAGTGTGCGACTGTACCCAAGAGTTCCACATCATCGAATTTATTGTTGATATAATGACATTTGAATAAGATTAGGTAACCGCTTCCTATCAAATTAAGAACTCTTAAAAATATTAGTGATTGATCAGATATTTCATAGAAATTGCTAAATCCTTTTTTTTAAATAATGTCTCTTGATGGTTTAAAGATTTAAGCTTTGGTCAAATATTTTTGAAGATTATTTTATTAAAATTTCCCTTTTTGTTAATTTTATTTAAACTTTATTGCATAGTTAAAAAAATGTACAAGCGGACCTAATGCCATATGGAATTCTCTCTCGGTCAACCACTGGACCAAGCGGAAAATACATATTCGGTCAATAGTGGGTTCTCATCTTTTATTGTCAGCTTTTGTTTGTTTATTTTTTGAGAAGCTCGATGACCCAGTGAAAGCTCTAGCTCTAGTAAGGCTTGCTAAATCAGACAACAGAATAGGCCAAGCTTACACACATGTAAAATAAAACATTGTTAGTTCTGATAATAATATTGTTTATCATGAAAGGGCAAAATCCACTTTGGGTCACTAAGCTAGCGAAGTCTATCCTTTTTTGCTAGCTATGCATCAAGTTATTATTATGAGTTCAAATAGAATTGTATCATCGCAAATTCTTACGTATAATAAAACAGTTTTACAACAGCAATTACGTACCAGATCGAGAACGTTCTAATTTGTAGGGGTCTCACATGGAATAGCCAGTACAAACATTGTAAAACCTACATCCAGCTATTCGAATGCCCTATTAATTTTATGAGTGCTATAGAACTAGTCCTTCCATGTTTATTTTGACCATAAAGCCATGCAATTATCTCAAATTGCTTTACAGTGTTTAGTTTATTGAAGATTTGAAAACATGATGCTATTTGGCTGGAATGTTTTAACTGAAATATGGGATAAAATGCAGAGCTAGGTGTAGAACTATGTTTTGCACTAGTAAATTAAAAAAAAAAAATTGTTACAATTTCACTTTGCATTTGTAATGTTGTAATCGATACTGTTTGTTCTGGAATTATTGTTTTACTTAATTTATCGATACTGATACATTATTCGAAAAATTTCATGCAAATCACCTTTATTTGATTTTTCCTCAAAATTATTTAAAAAAAAAATTACCGTATTTTCTATTTGATAAAAAGTGTTAGGAACTGAATCAGTCACTTAAAGTGTCAATCTATTCTATCTATAAATCCTCGACCGAGGCAAAAATTAAAACGTTAGTCACGAAGAAAAAGCATTTTAAACCAACAAAAACTTATTAATAAAAGAAGCTGAACTATTTAATCGAGATCAACAATCGAACAAACTGAATGGACGCTAAACAAATTATGAAATCCGATCCTTAGTAAAGAGTGATCAATCATACTTTTGACAGCTGAGAAAAAGTCGTGCCCATTGTATATGTCGCCGTAAGACTTGTGCTCGTGAATGTACTATAGAACTCGTTGCTTCGGAATCCAAATATGATTTTAATGGGTATTTTTGTTTCTTTTATTAATTTGGTTTATCTTTTTCAAAATATTTTTTTTGTTTTTTTTTTTAAATAACTATATGCTTACATACAATTTTGGTATTTTATTTTTAAGAAATGTAGGTAGTTGAAATAAGAAATAAAAATTTTGCTCAGGTTTTACTCCTATCAGGTAGATATGAATTACGAAAACATACCAACAAAATTCTACAAAAAATCAATAAGGCTAACAAACGTGTAATTTAATTTCGTTTTTAAGTTGAAAATAATAAGAGGTATAATTGAATACGTTCGTTAGTAATGGATTTATTGAGACAGACAAAAGAAACTTGTAATTTTCGCATGCTTACGTCAATAAATATCAATTTGAGAGCGCGAATGACAGCAAAATTACGGGTTTTGTGATCGGACCATTTGATAAATGTTTCCCGATGCGTCTAATATTTCGGCACCAAAATTAACTGTAGACACACTCAATTAAATTGAATATGACTCATTATTTAATGGAAATTGCTTGTATTCAACAATTTATGCTAACAACTTTGAATAGGTACTTCAATTGAGATGACTACGAAACGACAGATTTTTTATTTGCCAATTATAATGTTGTAAATTAGTGTGGTTTAAATAGACATTCATTGGTGGCATCACTTCTCAAATTGGTGGCGTTGGAATCGTTTATCACTTTTAGCTTTGATTATACTTATTAGTTCTTTTCATTGTTAGTGAGGTAATTTTTATTAACAGTTTTAAAGATTTTTTTAACTGTTTTTTTAATGGTTTTACATTTTTTTACTGAAGTTTTACTTTATAAAATAACACGTCATTTCTGTACGAGTATACACTGCAGTAAAAACAGCTATAAAAACAACAACAAAATTAAATATCAGCATAACGTAAATGCTTCTATTACCGCCAGTTTTAGCTGTCTTACGATTCACTTAAAAAAATAGATATAAGCTGTCATGTTAGGAAAAATATTATAATTTATAATTAGTCTCAACGAAGTATTCTTTGAAATTTAGAACTTAAATTAAATATTAAATAACACAATAGTTGTTAAATAATTATTTAATTCAAAAGAGTAGTTCATTCTATTACCGACCCAAAGAATGCGACAAGATTCTATTACCGTTTTTTTGGCTTCTTTTACCGACCGCAAGGAATTACTCACTTTTTTATACGATAAAATAAAATAAAAAATAGTTTTTAAAGTATTAATTACGTTACCTATAACAATCGTTTTGAGATCAACATTATTATATTTTACACACACACACTCTCACGTCTTTATCCCTAATGGGGCAGACAGAGCATTTTGGGTCTTGCGGTTCTATGCAGAGCCCAGGGCCGCAAGACCCAAAAGCCACTTTTAGCGTCATGGTGGGCGAGAGGATGGAAAAGCAATCAATACAGTGATAGGTTGCTAGCCGCATCGCCTGTTAACATGATTTGCATTTTTGCCCATTCCCTCGATCGGCTTTTACGATCTGCGTGGGAAGAGAAGCAGCTGGTACATTCTAGGTTTTTATATTTCTCCCAGACCAGCATGGGAGAAATATAAAAACCTATTATATATTATTATATTTTAATCATAATTATTTATTGCAACACTTAAAGCACTTACTTTTTGTTATTTTAATTAATTAAAAAATATAATCAGTCTTCAAACAATTAAATGTATGCTTCTTAATTACCTACTTAATAATTAGATAATATAAATCAGTAACAGATATTTTTATCTGTCATACAATTTTCAAAAGATTTTCACATAATATCTTTACACAATTTTTTTTATAGGTAGCGTGATTTATGAGGCAGGTTTATGTGTATAAAACATCTCCTGGCGCAGCCGGGATGGGCAGCTAGTTATAAATATATACAAGAAAACGGGGTATGCATCTAATAGCTCCCTTCCGTCCCGCCGATTTTATTTGACTTGATAATATATGAAAAATGGCAGACATGAATGAAACTGGATAGAAAATATGATTATACCAATAATTTGTCAAATTCTCCTAAAAATAAGTCAATTTGTTAAAAAAATATACAACTTTTTGTCACAGCTGCTATGAGTCGGTGATAGAATTAAGTATGAAGATAACAATATTTTATTAGCGACCAATAAAATTAATTACAAATAGCTAAAACATCTACTTTATAGAAAACTGTCCAATTCGATCTCATTGCTATCTATTTTCTTTTAATATCAATTAGTGATTAACTCAAATAATGAAGGTTATTTGAAGTATAATTTCATAAAATAATAGGGATAATGGTTAACGTTGCATCTAGTTTTAGCCAAAAACCTTAAGAATATGTTTTGTCGTTAATTGACCTAACGAAGTAAAATACTTTTATGAATTGAACAAGGAAAAAATAAAATAAAATTAAGTAGTTTAATAATAGATATTATTTAAAAATATGAAATGTTCTTAAATTTCTAACAACGTCCTGGGTCGTTAATAGAATCAAGTTTTGAAATATGGATTCTATTACCGCCTTAACTTAAAACATGATTTTATAACATAAAAACCATTAAAAAGAATAATATTTATAGTTAGTTTAGAAAACTAACATATTTTTAACAGTTGTCATACAGTTGTAATATGTCAGATAGCAAGAAGACAAGTCATTTTTAAGTATGTTACTTTACTTAAGTAATATTGAAGTATACTTATGTGGCTGGAGACGCGTCACTATGAAACGTGCGTCCGCTTCGGGCGCGCCCCACTCAGTGTCAAATTATTTCTTTCACTGGCTATTACGACACGAGAACTTAACTCTATTTGATGTCCAACAAAAGTACCTAACTAATTTTTAAGGTACTAGTTTTCTAAAACCTATATTATGTCTGATATAAAAGATTTAAAAATTAGATCGTTAATAGAATACAAATTTTAGGGGGTCGTTAATAGGAGCTTTTACGTTATAAACATTCCCAGTAAATTACTACATTATTGCTTAGCTATAATTTTCACAAACGTGAAAAACATTCGCTATTATCTTACGATCTCTGTAAATTATGATACTTTGAATCTTACATCTAATACGTAATGATGACGTCTCTAAATTATCCACTTTAGCGCCACTAACAACACGAACTGTACAATTTAAACTCGTTAATAACTATAATAACGCGCTAAGAATAACAGACTAACAGCTTATAACATAACGTTAACAGCTATAATTTAACTTTACTGCCGAGTGGGTTTGAAGAGATTTACAATACATGTGCCGCCATATTTATTATGCGATTCCCTACAATATCTACTGTAATAATGCAAGAACTTTATGTGTTGACTGTACTGATTTGATGGCTACTCTTGAACGGGCCATTGTGTTTGTATGTCATTTTGTTGAAACATTTCTATCGGCTCTCTATTATGGTTTAGAATTGTAGAAGCTTGTTCATGGTTTGGTAAATTCCGTAATTCTTACGTATACAGGTGACTTTTTGAGTAACAGTCAAATTTTTATGGCAAGTTCAGTTCAAGATACGAATTCTTATGGCATCGAATGTCAAATTTTTATGGCAAGTATAAAAGGTACAACTTAATGCTAAGCAAAAAACTTAAAGCTTAAGCTTTTGTTTTTAGTGGCATGAACTCAAAGTCAGCATTCGCAACTAAGGAGCCCTACAACACGCGTGGCCCGCCGCTTGACATGTACTTGGCAAATTTTTCTTACATATATTATTCGTTTGAGATACTTCCGATGTCTTCAGTTAAGGCATTCCAGAGTCGCGTATCTTGAAGAGTAAAAGAGTTTTTTTTCTTTTCTCCCAGAGCAGCATGGAAGTGTGTTATATTGCATTATATTGCAGTGCTAAACTACCGTAGACCTATATTGTCTTTTACTGGCCATAAAGGTTCAGGGGGTTTAACTTTTTTCAATAAAGTGTTTATTGGTTCTGCTTTACGAGCTATAATGTTGCTTCTGATATGGAGACGGTCGTATAAGAGTTATTGAAGAAGCGAGGTTCTCCTGGTCTACTTGAGCGATACTTGAAATTGTTGTATAATCTATGTGAACATTTGCACCATGGATAATCTGGCGTTTTAAGATTAAGTAAAAAATAGGTATATTTTCAAAGTAAACACAGTATTTTTTAACAGACTTCAAAATGGAGAAAATAATTATTTTTATTAATACCAAAAATACAAAAAATAATATTAAATTGATTTATACTAATTTAATATTGCTTTTGAAGGACTCGAAGAAAGACATATCATAATCGATTTAGTAGGTAGTTGTTTGTAAACAAACATATCTATCTATACATATAATAAAACAGTAAAAAAAGTGTGTCTGTACATTAAATATATTTCCAAAAAAAATATTGGGGGCGATGGAGACGTAGTTATAGAGTAAGAATTTAAAAAAAAATGTATGTCTGTTTGTCTGTTTGTCTGTTTGTCTGTTTGTCTGTTTGTACACGCTAATCTCCGGAAATACTGGACGGATTCGAATGAAACTTTTTTTGTTATATAGCTATTAAGCCTGGGTAACATATAGGGTATAAATGATTTTGGAAAATGGAACGCCTGATGCAGAACCATAATGGTCCAGCTAAACTATAAGAGATATAAAAATGCCGCCTTAGTAAAAGTAGTTCAGCCTGATGAGCATTTTCCAGAGACATAAAGTCCACGCGAACGAAGTCGCGGGCTTCGGCTAGTCTGAAATATATTAAAAAATTTAACATAATGCTACAAATCGCGATATTCTGTATCAGTCATCTATAGGAAAAATTGAAATTTAATCCAGTTAAACTGATTTTAATTCTGGTGACTGTAAAAGAAACTAGAGTTAAAATCTATTGTTTTTATAAAATTATACTACCTACCTGTAGGTAGTAAGGCTAAAACATATAATTAAAAATTCATAACTGCCAAATTGCTTACATTCACGAAGGGCATCAAAATCCCCTGTTCGTCACCTGCCAATGAGTCATAAACAGGTGTGTTTTATTGCTAACTAATAGCGAATAGTAACTGGTTGGGTATTGCATATCATTTGTATAGTGCGTCTATTTGCCGTGTGGTTTTCGACAAAGTAGAATAGGGCCACTTTAAGTCCTCCCGTGGATGTCGTAGAAGGCGACTAAGGAAATACAAGCTAAACAAAGCTTATATACATCAATGAGACCTCTCCAACCCGACTGGCCAGCGTGGAGAGTGTAGGCCAAGACCTCTGGCTGCTCTGGCCAAGTATGGCTCTAGTAGTACAGAGAGGGTCGTGCTCCTGCAGTGGAGACCAAAAGACCTGATGATGATGATGAGTGCGTCTATTATCTTGATGTCACTCGGGATATATTTCCGTTTAATTCCGATAATTGCCGAGGGACATCAAGATAATAGACGCGATGTACCTAGTTAGATTTTCATCCGGAGGTCATGGGTTCGAACCCCACTGGGAAGCATACTTTGTGTAAAGTTGTTTCATCGAACTCACGACCTCCGAAACACAAGGCGAACGCCTTGACCAATGGACCACGGAGGCAGGCCTAAATTATCTTAAGAGTCCCCCGACCCTAGACTTCTCCATACAAACGTAGTCTACGTTTAATTTTGAAACCACATGTCAGATTCCGGTAAAAATTGGTAATTGTAAAGAAATTGCAATTATCTAGGGTTATAACTGGTTTCCTATACTAAAATTATGAACTGGAAAGAAAATATAACGATTTAGAAGTTTCCCATACTAATGGTCAAAAATGATATAAAACACTATATTCTATTTCAAGTTCATATTTTTACAGTCGAAAACTAGTTATAAACCTAGATAATTGCAATATCTTTGAAATTACAAAATTTTGCCCAAATCGGACATGTCGTTTTGAAATAAAACGTAGACTACGTTTGTATGGCAAGTTGTATTTTGGTCTAGGGTCGGGGGACCCTTAATATTCGAAAACAAAGATGGTTCCGTGTTTCACAAGGTACGTATAAACTGTGGATCCCGAACACCATAAAAATAGAAAGATAGCTATTTCAACAAAACTGAAGTTTTAAAGACATATATTCCTATTTTTTTGTGAACATAATAATCGTAATTTTTATACCATCAAAAATTTATGAAATTAATTTTAAAGTTATGCCTTTTTGGCCTGTACTGTACTGTGTTAGTTAATCAACAAAAATAAAAATAAAATTATCCTACACTAACTTCTATTATACTTTTAAAATAATGCATAATATTGATGAAATAATCACACGTGTTTACAAGAACGTCGTTTAAACAAAGCTATTTACAGAGTAAATCCTCCTTAATCCCACCACTTGAGATTGAGATTGAGAACATTATCTTATTGACGTAACTGACATTGGAGTAAGTACTCAAGTACTTGTAATTAGCCCACATTCCCTTATCAGCAGGAAGGCGGTAGTTGCACGTCCGGTGACGAAACGTCTCTGACATGCCCGCAGACTTAAAATTTCACTAAACTTCGACTTTATGTCAGACATAATAAAGGTTGAAGTAGAGTGTGCAGATGGAGAGGTAAGTTTGTGACGAATGTGGACAGTGCTAACAAAAGTTTATATAGGTGAGAAAGCAAACTGATTTCCCAGTTGTCTTGCAACAACATTTTCGACATGAGATAGTCTTGATGCTATTGTTTTTTTTAAACAAAAAGGTAGTATGTCAGTTGGTACATAGCGCAAGAAGATACATTATTACTATGCGATCACTCCAGAGTGGTAAATTCAGTGACATTAAGGGTCCGGCGGACCTAGACCAAAATACAACTTTCCATACAAACGTAGTCTACGTTTTATTTCAAAACGACATGTCCGATTTGGGCAAAATTTTGTAATTTCAAAGATATTGCAATTATCTAGGTTTATATTAAGTTTCCGACAGTAAAAATATGAACTTGAAATAGAATATAGTGTTTTATATCATTTTTGACCATTAGAATGGGAAACTTCTAAATCGTTATATTTTCTTTCCAGTTCATAATTTTACTATAGGAAACCCAATATAACCCTAGATAATTGCAATTTCTTTACAATTACCAATTTTTACCGGAATCTGACATGTGGTTTCAAAATTAAACGTGTACTACGTTTGTATGGAGAAGTCTAGGGTCGCCGGACTCTTAATCGCATGACTAGAGTAATAAGAATGAAATTGGATTGCAATGCACTTCTAGGTATCTAAACGAAAAGGTGCCGAGTTCTGGCGCGAGCTAAATTAAACCATATCACTAACGACATTGAGTAGATATTTCTTTGAAATGTTTTGCTGAGTAAGACTTCTGTACGTGAGTACTTATTCTGTGCCTAGGCCATCTAAATATCTAAGTTGCCGTGCTGCTATTTAGCGACTGTGTTCAACATAACTGTTATTTGTATGTAACTGTTCCATTTTACGAGTATTCATGCTACAAATTAGACAATATTTACATGTTCTGCAGTTTATAGCTCATCTCACGTAACGAGTTCGCGGATAAGTGAGATAATTCACGTGTTACATTCTTGTAGGTTTCAAATGGCAGAGGTATATAGGGTGTAGTGGCCACGTCGTGCCCAGAATCTCATTAAATCGAAAAAAAATATACACTTGTTCGTGAACGGTCGCAAACAGAAATAAAGCTACTCTATCTATACCTAGACCTAGTAGCCACACGCCAAGAGCAAAGTTCTTCTCGCCAGGAGTTTTTCTCGCCAGAAACAAAGTTCCTCTTGTCAGAAACAAGGTCCCTCTCGCCAGAAAAAAGGTTCCTCTCGCCTTTTCTTCAAAAAGCATTACGAGACAATCGGTTTCGTTCAGCGAAGGTCCAATATAAAAAAAAAAGTTCGTTAAGTTACATTTACAAGTCAACTTCAGAAGTTGGTTCTAAAAATCTGCTTGAACCGGTGCGCATAGGGATTGCAAAACTTGACGAATTTGAACAATAACACGTCTTCTAAATGTTCACAGCTCCAAACCAAAGCCAGCCCTCACTTGCGGATAATAAGGAAGCTTAAACAATCGCACGGCGCAGGTAGAGGCGATTTCACGCGCCGTCTCATCATAAAAGATACGCTGAATCGCGGAGTTACGGTCCCTTCACACAGAGCACTGCCTGTTGCTAGCTATTTTTAAAGGAAAGCTTTGCGCAGTAAATCGTGCTTGATATTCAAAAAATACATATTTAATCTTCAGACATCAAATATGGTATATAAGAAAAAAAAATCAAATCTAAAAACCGACATCACCCCCAGACTACACAATTGATTTAAATAATATTTCTATGGGATTACCTCGAAAGTATACTCTTTGAAACAAAATAATGATTTTTTAAATCAGTTCAGGACTCCAGGCATCTTTAAATAATCGGTAAACAAGGATAAAAAAAACAAAAATTCGAAAAGAATTGATAATCCCTCCTTAGAAAGTCAGTTAAAGATGAAGAAATAAATATTATGAAAATGTGTCATATAGCACTTTGTTAAACTTCTAAAAGAGTTTTTTGATATAAATTCAGTTCGGCAACATGCCAATAGATGGTGTTGTAATGTTTAGTATATTTTAAAAACTCGCTATGGTTATTTTCGTGGAAATAGTGACTTTGTGTGCATTTTATGTGGTTTTTATCCTCGAGCCTACCAGGCCCAATAAACCTATTGAGCAGTTCGGTGTTGGTATCATTACCTACGGGTGTCTCAATAGTCAGAACCTCCCCCACTTTGTACTGCGTTGTACACACTTATTATCAGTGATAATTTATCACTTACCATCATCAGATAAAATATGTGTGATCCCGCAAACACGTTCGACAGATTTCTACTTGAAAAAAAAAAACAAAAACAAAAACGCCTTTTTAAAGGCATCAAAAATCTAACGACAGACCACATTTAAGCGAGTAAAATCAGTGCAAATAGATCTAGCATAAAGAGCGCTTTCGCTCGCTTCCAGCCAGCCGCATATGTGAATGAAGCCTATAGTGCGCTGAATCGCGTATTTAGTCACACTGTGCCTGAGCATTCCTGGCATGAATGAACGGTGTGCCCGGTGTATGCTAGCTTAGGCCTTTTCAGGAGTGCCGACTTACGTGGAATTCTTTTACATAAGTTTTCTAGTTTTTAACTTTTGGTATAAAAACGTCTTCTTTCCTAGTTTCCTTCCTTACTTTGTGGCTAGCTCAATCAGTGTTATTTGTCCCTATATATTTATTTTTTATTATTTACCTATGTATGGTCTACAAAATATACTGTGATAGTGAACAACTTTCCCCAAGGAACATGAGTCGAAATATGAAAATTAATTTTTGGCTTTCCATACAAAATCCGGTCAACTTGTATGGGGGGCAGAAATTAACTTTTCATATTTCGATACTTGTTCCTTGGGGAAAATGAATGCAGTCCTTGATACTGAAAAACTAGTTTTTCATTATCAAGGACTGAATTCATCCTTATGATAGTTTCAGTATATTTTGTTACACCTTGTATACCTAGAAACATAGATAAAATTTGTTTATTTGTTTCTATCGATACTAATGTAACTAGGGCATTACCAGCGGTCTATGGCTTAGGGATACCACAAAAGTTTTCTAGCTTTTAAATTTTTGGTCTATAGATACTTTGTTTATTTGTAATTACACTTATTACCGACCGCAGTGCCGTAATGGCACAGGCATACCACAAAAGTTTTCTAGGTTTTATATTTTTTGTATAAAAACCTTCCCTTTCCTAGTACCACCTCTAGAAAGATCTATACTTTGTTTATTTGTTACTACCGACCGCAGTGCCGTAACTAGGGTGACAGCAGTGGTGCCCAGGTGCAGGTTCAGATTATGCAGGGGCGCAGATATGACCAGACCAGAATCACAAACAATACCTTTTATTTGTAGCGTGCTACAGCTAAAATCACGTCCTGCCATCAGCTACATTGCTGATAAAATATTTTTACAACTTAATAAAATAAATAATTTTAAAATGTGAAATCCAAGATGGGTTTCCGAAAAAAGCGCGCCAGGATGTGACACTTCAATCATCATCATTTCAGCCGCATAACGTCCACTGCTAGACATAGGCCTCGCCCAAAGATTTCCAAAATTACCGATCAAGAGCGGCGTGCATGCAGAGCTTTCCAGCGACCCTAGTCAGGTCGTCTTACTACCTTGTGAATGGGTGTCCTACGCTTCGCTTGCCAGTACGCGGTCGAAATTCGAGAACCTTTTTGCCTCATCGGCCATCGGTTTGTCGCGCTATGAGTCCCAACCGTTGCCACTGCAGCAAGCTAATCCACTGGGCTATGTTAGTGACTTTTGTTCTTTTACAAATTTCCTCGTTTCTGTTATGAAAACATGCTTGACAAAGTATTGATTCTGCTACCTGGATTTTAGTCTCATTCACTTTCTTTGCTACAAGAAAGCTTGTCCTTTAGTTATTTCCGAATGTCTACAAACCTGACGGTCTTTGTTCACACTAGATCTGCCGTGAAATCGGTTCGCGTCGCTTTCGGGGTCTCGATGAGTTTCTATGGTACCAACCGACGGTTCGGAGAAATGTATTACGAACTATGAGGACAGGAGGAAATTGATTATGCGTTTTATTATTCCTTTTCCGTTATTAGTTTATTGATATTATTTATTCTATTTTCAAGTTTACATAGTGTGATTCGTAACTATACAAAGTGTCAATCATAATTCAAAAATTTATAAGGACTTCCCATACTAAATCGCTGATTTACTAACAATTTTGTTTGGGGAACCCATTTTTTATATTTCGACATCTTTTTGGAAACTCTTTGGGGAAAGTTGTTCATCATAATGTATAAGTGCGCCCGAAAATATGGCTAGGTCACAGATTTACACCTTGTATATTTATTTATTCTTGTTTCTTCCATGCTTCTTCTTTTTATGTGCAAATCGCATAAGCTGATATATAATAAAGTTTTATTATATGTATAGATTTCAAAAGAGTAGCACTTTCGTTCGTGCATCGCGCAACACCGGAGGAGCTCTAATGATTTCCTGCAACTTGCAACAAAATTAGCAAATGCCATCCGCGGTCCCGGGGCACAGGTTAATATTCTAAATTTCCATAAAATCACCGAGTGTTTACGTAAAAGTATCTATTACCGCTTTCTTAGTGCAAACAGAAACGAGAATCACACATGACGAGCATACAAACGTATACATAAATAATACAATATCAGTTACCCAAATCGCTTTCGGTTCCGTCTTTTCTTGTCCTTTTTTTTGGTTTTGAAACATTTGAGTTACTATGTTACCATTGACATATTGTTTGTTTGTTTGTTTATAAAGCTTTATTGCCAATAAGAAAGAACACAGATACAATTTAGAAAAGTAAACATTTAACGGCGGACTTATCCCGTATAGGGATCTCTTCCAGTCAACCAGCCAGTAATTGAGATACTTATATTTATATTTATCAACTTTAAAGAAAAATTTAAAAAAAGTTGCAATTCGCACACCTACACTTCGAAGCAGCAGTGGTTGGTTTTTCGTGTGTGTAAGTGGCTATCGCTGGTGTCAGATTTTTCAGGCTGCCTAAAATCAGCTCTAGAATTTTTTATCTCACTTATAGTCACCCAGCCAAGTACGGATCACGCCCAGTGTCGCTTTAAGTACTTGTATAAAGAAGACTATGTTATGGTGTGGGTGAGATCGATATCTGCATTATCGTTATTTTATGCCTGCATTTCCGTGTTGATAAGCGGCCAGCGGTTCTTCAAATGAGAGTCAATATTGACTGAAGAGTTTTGACTTTTTGCCTCGACTCATACTCAGTAAATACCTTTAAAAAGTATTGTATTTTGTTTGGGAACGTGATTATGTTTACTGCGCTATATTTGGATTAGAAAAAGAGTTTTTAAATCACTGGATGTGCATGCTTGGTTCTATACGAATTATTTATTTCTAAAATAGTGTCGTGTGTCGTGTAAGCAAATCTACATTATTTAATCTATAGTCCGGCTCAGGCGCGAGAAGGTCTTTTAAAAAGATGTCTGAGAGGGAGACTGGCTGCTTTTTCGCTCAACGGGTCAACATTGCTATCCAACGAGGAAACGCAGCCAGCGTTCTTGCTACCATGCCGTGTCGTGTGTCGTGCAAGACGAAACTTTATTAATTTAGGATAATTTAATATAGGTTTATTTTATAGTTTTGTTTTATGTATCTGTTCCCGGTTTTATCTCTTTTTTTCAATCAACTTAACACTTTCTGCAAAACAAAAAAAAAAGATAACTCAATAATGTATTTTTGAAGGAATCACGGCAGCTCATTTGAGTAGACCTTTATGATCAAACTATCTAACTTTTAATTCATCTAGCTACTTAGCAAAATGTCTTAAATTAACTGAGAGGAAGAACAGACTCAGACCTGAATGTGTAAACAAAAGACTATCACCCGATGATATTGCCGTGTGGTATCCGGCAGAGTAGAATAGGGTCACTCTAGGTAAACAAAGCTTAAAAACATTAATGAGGTAGGCCAAGTCCTCTGGCTGATCTGGCCAAGTATGGATCTGGTAGTACGGAGAGGGCCGTGCTCTTGCAGTGGACACAAAAAGACTTGATGGTGATTGAGCCTTGCGGCTCGAAAAATCTGACACCACTGGTGTTTAAGCTATTAACACACTCGATATACATTTTTCAATGTCCCTTCAATGTTTTCCGCAGGTTTATAGTAAAAAAAAATTAAACCAAGAATCGCGTGTGTAACCCCATCAGGATCCCAACACTGACAAATTGTTGGCAACATTCTAGCTTTCCTTGGCCGCCATTTTACTCCATTTCCGGTCATTTGATATAACAGTTGAAACTATTTATAAAATCTTAGCACCCTGTTGATAATTACTCAAGGTTTGCACGATTCATGTTACAAAACAAACATACAGTATTTAATAATCAGATACCCAAAATACACATTTTCATACTAACATCAAATAATAATATTGAGTTCAATGGATGCTATAAATATATTATTTGAATTGTGTTTTCTCAAACATTTCATATTTGAAGGCCACATTTAGAATTTCATAGACTATGCTTTTCCGTAAGTATATTTTTTTATAACAAGCTTCGACGAAATCAGCAACATCGATCGCCTCTGGAGAATAAAATATGTAAAACACAATGGAAAAGACAGAATTAGGCATTAAAACTATAAATAAGTTTTGAAGGTTATTTGAAAAATATAATCAAAAATTTGTAAGTACTTATTAATACTGTTTAAATTAACGTGACATAAGTTTACTATGGATACGACCGGATATAGAATAAATATGAATACAAATTAATATTTTAGACGACCTATAGGGCTTAGTAGTAATCAGGCCAGACTGCAGTAATCTCGAGGTCCCGGGTTCAATCTCGAGTCAGGTTTAGATGGAAAATGATCTTTTTCAGATTGATCTGGGCCTTGGATGTTTAATTATATATGTATTTGTTATTTATTTTATTTTATTTATAAAATCGTTGAGTTATAATTATATCCCATAACAAGTCTCGAACTTACTTTGAGGCTAGCTCAATCTGTGTGATTCGTCTGTATATATTTATTAATTATGTATGACTCACACAACAATAACTTAAGAAAAAATAAGTAGCTATAGACATTTATTTAAAGTCTCAACTCTACTTTAACTCGTTAAAATCAAGTTATTGCGTCAAAAGGCAGATCTCCCTTTGAGTACGCACTTTTCAATAATGGGCTCTTTCTCGCAAACATTCAGCCGGCAGGATGATTGCTGAAGTGGCATAAACAACGCTAATTTGCTTGCTCAGTAATCCCTGCTTACCTCGAGCACACAACGAGTTCCGCGTAATAAAATAACAATGTTTAACATCCCAGCAAATGCTTAAGCAACAAGCACCCTTAGAAACAATACTGACGAACCACAATTAACGATACGTCCGTTGCCCTCGACATCGTCCACTCAAATGAGAAAATGCCACTCGAAAACAAACTCGCTATTACCTACCCTCATCTTTTGTTCCATTTTTGAAAAAATATTCTCTTTTCAAAGCGGCCAATGAGAACGGGCGCGGTACAGTACGTTGATTGGCCGACGACCTCCCTTGAGAGCAAGAGGAAATAAAAAGTGCTTGCGTAAATGAGGCGTTCCGTCCCTTTCTGGCGGGCGGTTTGTGGGTATTTTTGTTTTGCTCGGTTTTTCGTTTTAATTGCAAGCTTGAGAGGATGTAAAGGGTTGAGACCTTGAGTGGTGCACGTGCAGGAGGCTGCGCCAGCGGGGACCGCATTCATCCTGTTTAAATGGGGGGCAGATTTTGTTTACGGATGGGGGCTCGTTTGGCAACCGATTGTGATTTTTTGAGATTGATAGTGGAATATTGATCATTTTCTTGGTAATTTGAAAATCTACATGTCTGACTTAATATTTAGTATAATGTGATGACGTCTAGTGGTAATGTAGGACACGTGTCCATGGGTAGGTTAGATGGATGTTGACAATACGATTAAATAGACGCGAAATATTTTTCTTTGTACGATATTTTGATTATAATGTTAACCACGCAAGAATAAAATTATCAGTAGGTTTATGTTTTGTTTTATAAACAAAAAATATTCTTACATAGTATTTCCCATGCAGTTAGTGGGTAACTTCATGGTATTTCTAAATTAAAACTTTGAAAAGTTAAAGCCGCATGTGCATTTATGGATAAAAAGTTCCAAAGAGATCATCATCGTCATCATCATCATCATCAGGTCTTTTTGTCTCCACTGCAGGAGCACGACCCTCTCTTCACCTACTATCAGAGCCATACTTGGCTAGAGCAGTCAGAGGATTTTGGCCTACACTCTCCACGCTGGTCACACGGGTTGGAGAGGTCTCATTGATGTTTGTATTCAGTTAATAATTAATTAAATTAAAATAGTATAAATATTTAAGGGCATTCCATACAACAACGTAATTTTTTATAGATAATGGTGGTAAGTCCGACTCGCATTTGGCCAGTTATTTACCATTCTATAACTTTGAGACTGTAGCCTATTTTTGTAATGCCCATCATATTTCAATTAATTTTTTTTTCTTCTTTCCAGGAACCTGGCCATGGCGCGTAACCCCACCCCAGTCGGCAACTCCTCAGTAGAGACCTTCACAGCGCTGCACAAGGAGAACTGCCACCGGCTGGAGTATCTGGTAGAGCGGCAGAAGCAACTCTGCTTGCTGTCCGACAAGATGATTCAGGTGATGTATACACGGTCTAACAAAATATACTGAAACTATCCGAATCTCTATCGATTCTTGAATATCTATAACAAAATATACTGTTACCGATAGAATCTAGTGCGGTATTTTATCTTAGTTCCTTTACTCAGCTATAGCACGGTGGACTGTAGATGTCCTGCACAATGAAACATTTCTTCCTTAGTTGGCTTCTTTATTAGAGGAGGCCTAAGTACAATGACACAGAAGTAAAATTCTTTCAAATCCTGCCTCATATTTATATATTCGCTCTGGTTCAACCAGGTGCCATTAAAAAACTAAATCTAGATAAGGAATCTGGTGAAGCGCCAGAAGCAGCTGTGTGCAAATAACTTAGTTCAGACATTTAAAACGTGGAAGGGACATACCCGTAATAAATCGAACCACGGGGTATGCTAGATAACTATAGCACAAAGAAATTAAAATAACAGTACAGATTGTACCTATATCAAACTACGAAAAACAAAATTGCTTTGTATCGAAACTCAGTAGGCCAAAAAATTATTTTTTTGTATATTCTAAAACTTTGCTTACTTTGGATCAGCGGATGATCTGATCAGTCGAGCTATAATTTTATGAAATGTCAAAAAATTGTTTATCTGTCATGTTCCGCTACAAGTAAGTTCCAAAGAGAAATTTGATTAGTACAAGGACTGAACTTCATTTAATTTTATTAAGTACATAATAAACTTTAAAATGTTATAAAACCTACATGATTATGTGATTCGATGAAGAGACGGTAAAATAAAGTGGTACTTTCAGTAAATTAAGTACTGAATCAGCGAAGACAATCGTTAAATTCAATGTTGGACTCAAAATTGATTGGTTATCAAAATTCTTAATTGCTAAACCCATTCAGTTGAGTTGGGTATCGCAATAAAATTGCTTTTTACGTTTACGTTGTTTTTTTTTACTTATGTCACAGAATTAATAAAAGTATCTTATGTGTGAGTAAGTGGCTAGAGTACTGATCCAAGATCATTCGAAATCAAAACTATAGCAAACGGTACGCCATTGCATTAGGTTAAGCTTGTAATAATAGTGTATACACATCACATGTATTAAACAATAAACATTTTGATTTCAGGTTCTCCAGACTGGCGCCATGCAGGCGGTGGAGGAGTGCCAGCACCAGTTCCGCCACAGCCGGTGGAACTGCAGCACCACCACTGTGGAGAACTCGACGGACATCTTCGGCGGTGTTCTCAAATTCAGTAAGTTGCTTGTTGTTTCGAAAAAACAATGGTCGACTTGAAAGTAGACATCCTAATCGATATGAATTTTATGATAAAATGTTTGAATATAGTGGAGAGATTTAAGGGGATAATGAAAATTTTCCATTTCCCGACGACTTGACTTGACTTGAGCGATGGAACGCAAAAGGCCTAGGTAGTAGTTCGTCCCATTTCTTCTCTCTAGGGGTTGAATTCATTTACCACCAGAGTACTCCTGCAACTACCAAAACTTGAAAGAAGACGGGTACAGACGAAGAGAAAGGCCGAGAAAGTCGTAGGAAGAATGCGTGCGTAAGATTAGACATAGGGAAACGGGGGGTCAGTATAGAGATGGCAAAGGATAGAAGGTTATGGAGAGAGTTGACATACAAAACCGCCCCAAATAGGGGAAAGGCAAGGAAGAAAAAGCAGAATAACTTGTTGTTTTGAGTTTGAGTTGAAGAGCTCGGTGGCTCAAGGGGAGTATGCATTGAAAAACCGGGCGTGGTCCACACTTGGATGGGCGATAACATGTCGTAAAATTTCTCGAGTTTCTCCATGTTTTCCGAAGCATGATGAATGAAACCTGAGAAATTTTTGTACGTGCCACTCGGCTGTCTCATTATACAACAGTCGCCAAGCTATTAGCATCTTTAGGCAGCTTGAAAAATCTAATTTATATTGTTTGCCATTTACACACACGAGAAAAGAAACAGTACATAGGTTTTTTTATTTTTATTTTTTATTATCATATAAAAAATCTTACAAAACATTGAGTAGGTATTAACTTAGCATAGCGAAACCACTAAGGTTTGAAATTATACTAAGAATTAAGTTAACGGTTTAAGGTATTTTATATAATCTGGGGTCTTTATTTAAAAAAATTGAATCCAATCCAATTCCAGATGAATCTTCAAGTGAATCAATTTATTAATCTGTGACAGAAATTTTCGGTTTACTATCTGAAAGTGTTTACACGAAAGCATTGTCAAGAAATAATAAAGATTATTAAACCGTAAAAATCTTCAAAATGGTATAAAAATATAAATTTTAAGAGTCTAAAATTACTATTCACAACAAGAATTTGATTCAGAAATTCAAAGTCATGATTGGCATGGTAAAGGTTTATTTCTTAAACATCACATTTGTAAAAACTAACAAAATCATTCCAAATGTTTGTTAAGTTTATCATCAAATAGAAATTGATTACAACAAGTCCATCGCACGAAAAAAATTTGTTTAATTTCAGAATCAATAAACAATATCACAGACAGATGTCTTGTTCAAAGTGTTTGACTTCAAAGAGATTCTTTAAGCCCTTGGATCTTATGAAATGTGGTAATGTTACATTATCGTCAATATTTAGATGTACAAAAGATTCTTGAACCTTACTAGATGAAATGGATCGTTATCAATATCATCATATCAGCCACAGGAAGCAGACTGCTCAAGTTAATTTCAATTTGTTCATCTTCTTGGGTTTAGTGTCAATGATAAATTTATTCTCAAATCTTATGCAGGCTGACTTTTAAACCACCAGCCAAATTTTTTGAGCAAGTTCTATCCATGAATATACATATTTGTTGTAATAACAGGTGTTAAAAGTACTTTTTCTCAAGAATTTTTGTTATAATGTATTTTAATCTAAATAGTTTCAGTACAACGCTTTTAAAAGCTACTAGAGTTTAAAATATCCTCTTCGATCCCACGGCACATGTAGTAACAGATTGTCTACTTCAAGACGTTTTTCATGGAATCTCTTCATGTTTATTTTCAAATGTCTATCACGCTACAACTTGTTGACTGAGGAGCTCAGTGTGTATAAACTATACACCAGAATAACTTGACCCCCCATTCCTTTAGATCAGTTGGTTACAAACTTAACATGGAAAAGATTGGTCAGTTGGTATTATTAGTGGTCATTGAACTTATGTACAGATTTCTGAAATAGCTAGTAATTTTGGTATAGATTTGGGATTCAATGTTACGAGGTCGATACACATATAATACCTATTTCATTTTTAATTTAAGCTTCCTACAAGTAGTAATAATGTTCAATGTTTGTATTACTCAGCTGAGCTAAAGGTCTTTCCCAATAAAAAGAAGACTTGTCATTAATCACTACGATTGGAAGGCGGGTTGGTGATTGCTGAAGCGAAGCAGTTAGCACTTTTTTCTTTTTCCTAGACCAACAACGCATAAACAAATATCTTCACGTCATCATTGCGAAACTGATTTTTTATTTCATTTCCAGAGTCTCGAGAAGCAGCTTTCGTGCACGCCTTGTCAGCGGCTGCGCTGGCGCACACCGTGGCCCGCGCGTGCAGTCGTGGCGAGCTGAACGAGTGCTCGTGTGACGTGCGAGTGAGGAAACGCACGCCCAGGCATTGGCAGTGGGGGGGCTGCTCGGAGGTAACTGGATACCATATACTCACTATCACACTCACTATTGCAACCTTAGGAGTACGAGCGTGATGTACATGTAGGAAGTGTTTAAATATTGCTAATTTAACAATACACATAAATATTGCTAATTTAGCAATACAATACATTTACCTACGCCATACTTCTTACCCTTAAATAAACTCTTCATTATTTTCATCATCAGGTCCTCCCGTCTCCACTGTAGGAGCACGACCCTCTCTTTACTGCCAGAGTCATACTTGGCCCGAACAGCTAGAGGACTTTGGTCTACACTCTCCTCGTTGGCCAGACGGGTTGAAGAGGTCTCATTGATGTTTATAAGCTTTGTTTAGCTTGTATTTCCTAAGTCACCTTATACGACACCCACGGGAGGACTTGGAGTGGCCCTATTCTACTCTGCCGGACACCACACGGCAAGGTAACTTGATACTATATTACTTACTTCCTCCTTTAGTCGTCTGCTCACTGCTGAGCATCGTGATGTGCCTTACCTAACCTTTTTACGATCTCCCTCCACTTGGTACGATCTCTTGTCTGCGCTAGTGCTTTGGAGATCTTGGTGTTTAGATGTTCTTTTATTTGATCAGAACATCGTATCGGGCTACGACCCCTTGATCATTAACTGTCATAATTTCAACTGTCTAGCTATCAAAGTTCATGAGATACAGTCTGGTGTCAGACAGACGGGCGGCATAGTCTCAGTCACAAGGCCCCTTTTCTACCCTTTCGGTACGGAACACTAACAAATGTCTTTTGTATTCATAAAAAACTGGCATTCCTTAAATTATGACTTCGGTGGTCCTGCGGGTGTGCATGTTACTAGCTCTTTCGCAAGGTAAGCGACACCGGGCGTGGTCTGCCCCATCACTTCTTTACACAGTGACTAGTAATTTCACACTAAAGTAATATTGTTCATTATTATATTGAGTTAAGGTACTCACGTATAGAGTCAGCTACTGCCGACATGTTTGGACCTCATTCCGAGGTTTTCATCAGGGGTGGGCGAATGTGAATTTAATTTAATTTCGTCCACTTATAAATGTCGTGTTTTTTCCAGGACATACGATATGGTGAGATGTACAGCCGTGACTTTGTGGATTCTAAAGAAGACAAGACTACGGATGAAGGCTTGATGAATTTGCACAACCATGAGGCTGGTCGTAGGGTTAGTATGTTCTGTGTTATATTCATTTCGTCTGATTTTTAATTTATTTAATGCTTTTCACATTATTTACATGTATGTTAATTTATAGAACATAGTCACTTCTTAAAATAGTAGATACAACATGAACCCTAAAAGGGCATTACAACATAAAACAATAACACATCAAGTGGATAAGATGCTAAAATTTTAAATAAAAAAGTTAAAAGGAAAAGTGTAGGGTTTATAAATTAAAGGGACATTTTAATCTACCAACTAATAAAATGTACCCGGGAAATTAAAATTTCATAAAAATAGGATTTATTTTTTATATTTTAATTAAATCAACACATTACAATAAGAAATTAGATATAAATAAAAATTCAATAAAATTATATTTTTGACGGTTTTAAGTTGTTAAACCATGAACCATTGACGTGAACTCAAAGTTGGCATTCGCAACTAGGGATCCCTAACTGCATGTGACCCGACACGCACTTGGGGGGTTATTATTGTAGTGTTTAGCTATTTGACAAACCGAAAGATGGGAGTTCATTATTTTTGGATGTTTGGAAAAAATATCGTGGTATTGTCAAATATCTTTAAGCACGTGTGAAACAGCTGGTTTTATAATAAGCATGGATGATCTTTTCCAGGCTGTTCGTAGTCGCATGCAGCGGGTCTGCAAGTGCCATGGCATGTCAGGGTCCTGCTCAGTGCGTGTGTGCTGGCGACGTCTCCCACAGCTGAGGATCGTGGGAGATGCTCTCGCAACAAGATACGAAGGAGCCTCACATGTTAAGGTGAGTGTATGTGTTGTCTCCTCTAATTATCTACTATATTTCACTCATACACGGATATGTGTGCTACGTTGTAACTGTGTTTGTTTGAATTTTCCGAAAAATAAAACCGAAAAAATTGAAATAAAATATTTGAAAGGAAAGGGAGATATTAAAATAACTACTGTCTAAAGTGAAAACGTAAAGCTTTTCTTCGCACATAAGTTAAAAGTGGCCGTTTCTCGCAAATGTGCGTATAAAAGCTTTACGTTCTTACTTATAATCAATCAGTAGTTCCTAAAATAGTTTGAAGGGTTATCTAGGGCTTGGTAAAGCTACAATTTTAAATGATGATGTTTACTTTAAATGGGGGCAGAACTGGACCCAAGAAAATTCAGGTAGCCCCTTAAAAATTGTGTCAGATATTCCGGCATTCAAGGGGTTAAGCTTCATAGCTGTGGTTAGAGTTTAGTCCATTTGAGGAAAGTAATAATGTTGTTCTTATTGATTATTCCAGGTGGTGGAAAGAAAACGAGGGAAGAATATAAGAAAACTGCGGCCACTGCATCCCGATATGAAGAAACCGAACAAAACGGACCTGGTGTACTTAGAAGATTCTCCAGATTACTGTGAACCTAACGAAGAGTAAGTTGACAGTGACATTATTAAAATTAGTTCTAACTATTAGACAAATTACAAATGACGAATGACCAAAAAATGATTATAGCTTTGCATTCATTCATTATTATTCCTTTAGGAGTTGACTACTTATAAGAACTGAAGGTAACTTTAATCGTGATAGATACAATAATTTCATTGATTGTGATATTGGGTGTATAAAAGGTCCTGGTTTGCAAGAAATTAAGAACACAGAATGTTGTTGTTTTTTCCGCTGATCATTAAAAACAATCGAGGGAATCGGAAGAAATAAAACAGAAACATGTTATAAGGCAATACAACTAGCAACCCGTCACAATTGATTCACTTTTTCCACTTCATCATCATCATCGTTTCAGCCGCATAACGCCACACCCAAAGATTTCCAAAGTGACCGACCAAGAGCGGCCTGCAAAAATTTAGAATCACGCTAAAATTAGATTTTTGGTCTTAAGACCCTAGTCCTTGTCAACTGTTCCGGGTAAGACGTGTTAGTGATTAATTCATTTTCCAGGCTTGGCATCCTTGGTACTCGAGGTCGGACCTGCAACAGGACATCCGCAGGTCTCGACGGCTGCCGTCTGCTCTGCTGCGGCCGCGGCTACCAGACCAGGGTCAGAGACCACGAGGAAAAATGTAACTGCAAGTTTGTCTGGTGCTGTAAGGTCCACTGCGAGATTTGCCGGTATAAGAGAGACCACCACGTCTGTAACTAAATCTTTAGTTGTTTACTCGAAATCTGAAATGTATTCGTCCAGTAACACCAAATTTGTTACAGTATTTTGGGTTTAGATACTGTCCTACAAAATAAAACAATGCAAAATCACGTTTCGTTGTATTTATGGTATGAGATTGAACTGTTGCTGAATACAACGATTTTGCCTGATCAAGTGTAAGATTTGCTGGTATAGAAGTGACATCATGTTTGTAACTAAAAGCAAATTTAGATGGTGCACGTTCCTTGCCTGTTGCATACCATTCTATTGAAGCAATAAATGATTTATATGGCTTACGCTTCACGTAGACCATGCAAGTTATCTATTGCTTTTATAAAATAGTATGCAATAGGCAAGAATCTTGCACTGCCTAAGAAGGATTAGAATGTAACCTTAATTCTTAAGGTATCTTCATTGAGATTTTAAATTGATTCGTCCAGTTTACCAAATTAATGAATGTCTATATTCATTCGTTTGGTTAATTGGTCTTTCGTCTTCTGATTCATCATAGTTGGATTGTGATGTCATTGTTTCAAATAACTTTTAGTTTAAAAGATATTTAACAAGATAAGTGTTTCGAAAGCATTAAATTGAGGCTAAAGAATGATTTTTAAAGATATTTTCAACAATGTAAATTTGCCATTTTACTTAGAGTAGTTTAATTTCCTCCAGTCGATAACTCTTGCCAGTGTTTTTACTTTTTCTTAGTATTTCTTTTAAACTTTACATTATATCCTATCCTTTAATTCGATTGTTATTTATTTAACTATTTCTTCGTTGTAATTTTCTTTAACAGACTGATTTAGCTATGTAGATTTACGAAATTTTATTTTCTGATGATAAGCTTTAAACATATTTACAGTATTACTAACTTATTTTTATTTAATTTTCTCGATGTACAAAATTGTAAATATTGCTTCTGTTAATAGGTAAGTATTGTTAGGTTAAAAATTTAATATTACTATACATATTGAATTTCTTTTTATTATAACTACTGTAAATACTTTCCAAGTACTTAAATGTTAGTGAAATAAAGTTTTATTTTCTACCTCATGAATATAATTTCGTTTGTTGTTACGATCTAACATATGAAAGGTAAGAATGCTATAGCTATCTATTAGATAGTGGTGTAAATACTTCTGTAGTTTTAAAATTTAAGTAACTTATTGTATTAGATATTGTGATAGCATATTCCTTTAACTCTTAGGAAATACTCGATAACGTAGATTTTCATAGTGTTATAGATATTTGTATCTTTCATCAGTTGTAAATACTTTTCAATTTTGTAACATAACTTTTAATTTTGTAACAGTATCTGTGTCTCTGGTTTCTTCATGGCGTTTAAACACTCCACGTATATTTTCAACGATTGTAAATTTAGTTTTAATCTTAATAAAACATTGTCACAATATAACTCAATTCATCTGTTTTGCTCCAATTAAAGTGAGAAGATTAGGTTATTGTAGACTCGCATCTGAAATTATTTTTTTGGCAAAGGAATTATCTAAGTACATGACGATGCAGCCGGGGCCACGATCGGTGCAAATCACCATCAAGAAAAATAAACAAAAGAAGTATATAGATACTTAAATAGGCTATTATTTGAATCTTTCGCAGTCACAATGAATAATTTGGATATAACAGGACTAACTACAACAATTTTTATGAATATGATAGTAATGAATCTATAAACTGAAGTGTATATCGGTCGTCTGTGTTTTAAATTGATACTACCCAAAGGCATAAATTTAGGTCCTAACTATTTAAATGGCCTAGGAGAATCTAGACTAAATGTATGTGAACCAAAACCATCATTTGTAGTACTTAATCGGTGTAAACAGTAGGATAAAGTTGTAACGGAGTCAATGCAAAGACTTAGTATTTACCATTTGGATATGAAATTACTACTTGATGTAAATGGAGTAAAATAAACGTTTAAAAACTGACGTGGTATGTTGTTTACATTATATACACCTTCCGCTTGCCGTGTGGTTTCCGTAGAGAAGCAGAGTAGAATAGAACCACTCCACCGTGGATGTCGTAGCAGGTGAAAAGGAAATAAAAGCTAAACAAAACTTACATAAACGTCAATGAGATCTCTCCAACATGTCTGGCCAGCGTTGTTGTTGGGTGTTGGCCAAATCATCTGGCTGATCTGGCCAAGTATGGCTTTGGTAGTACAAAGAAGTTCATGCAGACAATAAAAGACGTTATGATGATGATGATATTCACCAACCGGTTTATATTATTGACCACGCGGACAAAGCGTCTCAGTTTCTACATTGGCCAAAAATGCTTCTGTTTGGTGGTTAGTTTTTCTGCCAGTCTGTTCTCGTTGCATTTCTAAATCAATTCCCGTGAAATTTTGTGAGATTTGAAAATAATATAAAATTTTACTTTCGGTTCAGTTTTTGGAAATTTTTCAAAATAGCGGATATTTTGGGGGTAACAAAATATAATATTTCAGCCATTTAAAAAATATTGTGATTCTTTCGCAACTTTTTCTCGGGTAAATTTTAACGGATCCGGGTGATTTGCGAGGTAAAGCTCACAGAATCACTGTGATATGTACCCACTATGTTCAAAAAAGTATTTTTTACATGCCTAATGGTTTTATTTTGTTGGGCCTTCCCTCTAGAAGCACGAGTGAGACGTAGTCAAATAAAACTGCAATTTAAGTTAAGATTTATTATTGACACGAATTAAAGGTATTTACTTATAAATATAGGAATTATAAATATGGAAAATAAATTAAGTTTTAAGCCTATAAGTTCTTATACCCACAACAGTTCAGCGATACGCTTGAAACATGATTAATGTATATTAAAGATTCTAAGCATGAATCTTTTTGTTTGGTTTAATGTTTTCTAGGAGTTACATCTTTCGTGGTCGCAGGCAGGTCGAGCTAATTAAACCCGTTAATATGCATAAATCATGTATTCACAACGGGACGTGTTGTGGCGCAAAAGTAGGTAAGTACTACTAAACCAAATGGTGTCAACCCTCCCAGGGTTGGCACCATTTGGTTTAACCTGAGATATGTAAAGCCAGGAGCCTAAAGGAGATCCTCAAATTCTTATAGTCCTAGAGGGTTGCCTACCCAGGGATAAACTCGTGGGCAAACATTACAGCTTTGCATCCAGTAAAGTATCTGAAAACAACATAAATTTTCTTAGAAGGGAAATACGTTGTAGTTAGATTGTACTTTGAAAGAACACAAAGAGATGATAAAATATTAGAATTTTAAAGTTTGAATTTATAAACACTTGCACGTTTTTATGCCTGACATGGTAGATAGATCCTAGGCCCAGATCCAAAGGTCTTTAAAAAACGAATCAAAATGCAGAATGTTTGCAGCATCGCCTAAAAACATGATTCTGATTTTCGCCTGTTCTCTCGATTGGCTTTTTTATGATTTACGCAGTAAGCCGTTGGTACTTTCTTTCTCTGGTTTACCTAAACCATGATCTGGGTAAAAAAAGTACTTGGAGAGAAGAAATCACATCTGCGTTGTTTTATGCAAATTCAGTGTGTTGCTGTAACTATCCACACTTTAGTTATTAATAAAAGCGTTATTCTAAGATAAAATATGATTAAGTTGAAATGTATTTTTTATAGCATGGAGTAAGTTATGATGTTCAAATAGATTGGTTTTGCTGCCAAATATAATACTTACTTGGTTATGTTCAGATGTTAGAGGTCCACAATCGTTTGGATTGCAAATGGTGTTCACGAAATTTCTACATGACTTCTCCTTGTACTCGTTTATTGGAATAGGATTCTTCACCCACTCGATCACTTCGCTAGAATTTACCTAAAGAGAAAATAAATGTTATAAAAAGTCAATATTTTTCAAAGGGCTACACCACGCGAAGCAAATGGAAAAAGATCATGCTATCCAAAGAGCGTACACGAGCCAAACATGAGCTAAATTGGTCCAGGGCTTGCTGAGAAATAATTTCAGATTAAATTTAGTGTATTTATGTTTATGCTTTATGCCATGCTCTTGGTTTGCAACTGGTTATAATTACAACCAGTTTCTTTGTAGATTAGGTACTTACAACAAATACGTCATCTATGTTATTTAGGAGTTCAAGGAATCTTCTGAAAGCGGTTCTGGCTGCAGGGTAGATGGTGAAGTAGGCCTCTCTGACGTAAAAGCCGAAGGGAGCCCGGCTGCCCAGGTAGTGCCTCTCGAAGTTTGATAGGATGAACCGGAACCAACCGTCTACGTCATTTTCGTCGGGGCTATAATAAAAAATAATGTTTTTAAGAACTGTGATACAGAACATAGATACATAGATTTATACGATTATTGATCTAAGAAGTGACATCGACGAATGCGAAAATAAAATATTAGTAGATGATAGTGTTCCTAGTTCTTTATAGACAAAATGCCTTGATATTTTATTCTATGATCCAATAATACCTTCCAGGTTTCCATATAGCATGCATTATCACCAAATGATGTCATACATTATCACATTAGTGTGCAGAGCAGAACTTAAACTCGCTGTTTCTTGTTTATTGGTATTCTTAAAAATATACCGTAGGATATATAATCCAAATGCCTGGATATTTTATTCTATGATCCAATTAATACCTTCCAAGTTTCCATGTAGCGTGTATTATCACCAAATGTTTTCATACATTATCACATTAGTGTGCAGAGCAGAACTTAAACTCGCTGTTTCTTGTTTATTGGTATCCTTAAAAATATACCGTAGGATATATAATCCTTAAAGCATCTTGAAGGAGACGGCTTTATGTTTTCCACTTTGTACCTATGGTCTTCGGTATCCTTGGTGATGTAAATATCTTTGGAAATCTAGAGCCCGTACTAAGAAGTAGCATATACAGCTAAGATGTAAATGAGGATAAAGCATATATACTTACACCTGGAAGCAAGCATCTGCAGTTGCACAAGGAGTGCCGTTCAAATCAAACCAGGCCACCAGAGGAAGAACCCAGACTCCGGGAATAGATGCCGTAGGGCAAGGAGGTATGTTGCAGTCCTGGGTAGACGCGTAGTCCAGAGTATATGGCCAGAGACCAGGATTCGTGAAGGCAGTAGTAGACCAACTGGCGTCGTATTCGAGGTCAATGTTAGCCATGACTTGGAAGCTGGAGTTGCCAGTCATTTGGAGGAATGGAAGGCGCACCCCTGAAAACATTTTCAAATCTTATTCCAAAATTGTATTCAAATGGAAAACAAATGTTGTTTGCAGTTTGCAGTTGTTTAAACAAAATTACTTATAATTTAATAAAACGAGAAAAATAAAAACACTACACATCCAGGAGAACCCCATAGATTTTAATTATTTTGTATTTTGGTAGATAACGTCACTCTTTTTCAATCTATTTAATTTTTTTTATTTAAATAATTACTTTAATTTTATTATCGTGATCATAACAAAAAAATAAACAAGAAAATTAACTAAAACTTAACTAATAACTTAAATTACTTATAAATAAAAAAGCCCTGGCTAATCGCTGCCATGTGGTAACGTGCCCAGAAGGCTGGGAGCATTGCCACGCTGTAAAGTAATTTTTTGAATAAACAAATAATAATTTTTAATATAGATGTTGGCTTTAAAAACATAACTTTACCTTTAATAGCTTCATAAGGAATATTAGCAAAATGCATCATCTGAATCTTTTGATCTCCAATCTCCGCCATTATAGTATCGTAATCAGCTTCGGCCCAGTAAGACTGAGGGGTCTGATGGGATATGGAATTTAAGCCAATCTCAAACCCTCTGTTGTACAACTCGTTGACAAGCTGATAGTTGGTATACTCATGATTGACGTAGAAGGTGGCGCCAATGGGACACCCGTTTCTGTTAGCTTTGTCATAGAGCTCGTTGCGGTAAGTTTCTATGTTGACGATGTTGATACCGCCGTCAAAAGTGATGGTAACGAACTGGAAATTATCATTTTCAAAAATTAAGATAAGTGGAAAAAGGCATTAGCAAAATAACCCACTGACGATGGCAGAGTAAAATACAATATGTCACCACATCTTTCCTCTCCTATGGGTGTAAATAATATTTTTTTGGGTTGAATGTGCTTACAAAATGTTATTAATTATCTTCTAGAGCCGAACTTGTGGTTTTAACAGAGAATAAGGGCACTTTCGGACGCCACGCGCACGCCGAGCGAACGCCTAGCCCACGCCTAGAAATTGTTGAAATTTGTTGCATATACTTAATTACTATAACTACTATCACACATCAGTACGACTCAAATTGCATTTACCGAAGTCCACACGCGCACGCCTCGCCTACGCCACGCACCGCGCTCGCCACAGACATCTTTCTTCCGCCTTACGCCCGCCTCTCGCCCGCACCGACTTTATTTCGGTTAATGAAATTTGAGTTGTATTGATGTTTGATAAGACTCAAATTATAAGCTATACGTTTCAAAGCGTGCTAGGTGTGGGCTAGATAAGAGCTCATCTGAACGCACTCTAACCTTTTGTGATATATTGTTTTAACCAACCTAGATGATTTTTAGTTTTAACAGTTCTACATTTAATTACATAACTATACAAACCTGAGGAGTGTCCCTGGCTCTTAAGCCACCAGGAATATCTGTTGACGAACATCTGCAATCAGGCAACTGGCAAGCTTCTTCATCACATGGTTCTGCCAAAGGTAGCTCATCAGCTATTACTGAAGCAACTAATACAGATAGAACTAATAGCAACTTCATTTTTAATTCTTCTGGATTAATGAATCTAAGATAATCTCTTTTATATAGGTTTGTAGTCTCATTAACACTATCTCCTATACTTATTATAAAATTCGCAAGAATTGGCAAAATTATCTGGAATTACTTTGAGATTAATTGGATTAGTAAACAGATAATCACATGACATCTACTGATTATATAATAGGGATGTGGATGGGTTAAAAGTTAATTATTCGGTACAGTTAATAAAATAAAAAAATTACAAAAACTGTCTCTTTACATTGATCATTATCGATCTATTTTCAACAAGATTTTAGATTTATTAATGCAGACAATGAATAATATATCTAATTTATGTAAGTTTATTTTCCAGACATTAATGTAGGTTTTTTCCTTTTTTTAAATTTAGTTATGTATCTTGTAAAGGTATTTATTTTTGTATCATACACGCTAATTACCTCCTTGTTCCTTTTGCCTCTCATGGGTTACCTATTTCACTACTAAGTCAAATACAACAACACTGGTACGTCAAGCTGCTAGTGGTACAAAGGAGAAGGTGAAGGCGGAAAGTGTATGGCAGGGAGATGATGTACGAGGTTAGTGCCGTATTTCAGGCCAAGTTTCAAAAACCAGTATAAACCGGTGCGGGCACCTATACTATCTATGCGCACTCACACAATACGCTATTTTCCAACAAGTCAAATCAGACACTTTTTTCTAAACGTCAAAACAAACAGTTTCTATGGGATTTTGTATGAAATACAGGTAGATGACGTCATAGTTGAAGTCAAATAGCGCTCTTATTATCAGTTTTTCTGCAATAATAAATTTAAAATCACATTAAAATAGATATGTTCATTTTTTTGCGACGTTTTATTTTTTCATTAGTACAAAATAATTTATTTTTGACTTAGGAAAGTACCCAATTGCAAAGCTGAGCTTACGTCTCGAGAGCTGTACCAAAATTCGATAGATTTAGACGATCATCATGCTCACGCTGCACTCCATTCTCTGACCTTTCCGACAATAATACATGAGTCATCATCATCATCAGGTCTTTTTGTCTCCACTGCAGGAGCACGGCCCTCTCTGTACTACCAGAGTCATTTTTGGCCAGAGCAGCCAAAGGGCTTGGCCTACACTCTCCTCCTTAGCCAGACGGGTTGGAGAGGTCTTATTGATGTTTTATAAGCTTTGTTTAGCTTGTATTTCCTAAGTCGCCTTCAACGACATCTACAGGAGGACTTGGAGTGGCCCTATTCTACTCTGCCGGAAACCACAATACATGAGTAACCTATAAATAGTATGTTATGGATGAGAGTAGCTTAGCATTGTGGTAAACGGCATTCATTGAGAGAGACCTGTTCCCAGCAGTGGAGGATCAAGGCTGCGGATGATGATGATGATGATGATGATGATGATGATGATGATGATGATGATGATGATGATAAACCGTTTATAATATTCATAGTCAGTTTATCTTACGTTAATTTTAATAAAATAAGAAGTTTATTTAATGTAAGTACTTACAGTCGGAAGCAAGATAAAAGTGACCTCCTACCGTACGGTCACAGAATAAGTACTGTACTCTCGTACAGAAGTCTTACTCAGTCAAGGAATTCAAAGAAATATTCACTCAATGTCGTTAGCGATATGGTTTAATTTAGCTCGCTTTAGAACTCGACACCTGTTCGTTTAGATACCTAGAAGTGCATTGCAAGCCAATTACATTCTTATTACGCTGGACATACGATTCATGTCACTGAAATTACCCCTCCGGAGTGGAAGCCGCGCGGGTGGTAATAATGTAGGTATACTTTCGATACCAAACGGGGAGTGACGAAACGGGAAGTCAGAGGGGGTCAGGTTTATCTGCCCCCGACTGTACCTGTATCGATGATACGTGGATTTACTATCTCTAACAGCTTAATAGGATTAAGATATAACTAAAATAAAATGACATCGTTCATTTTAAGTTTTAATTGTACTACTTACTAAAATATAACATTCGATCAGTAGATGTGCCTTTTTTGTTTCGAACTTTGCAGACGTCAAAAATAAAGACTTATTACAATAAATATATATACAAAAATTCACTAATTATATAATATCACTGTCCTAGAGGGTTGCCCAGCCATGGGTAGACTCTTGGGCAAACATTGCAGATCGCCATCCAGTAGGTATTCTAAAAAAAAACAGTTAAATCAAATTTATTTGTCGGGCAAATTAAAAAACAGACCTCCCTATAACTTTAAAACTGCTAAAACGATTTCCATCAAACATAGTTAAAAACAATATCGAACAAGTCAGCCTTTAAAAAAAAAAACTGCAATAAAATCCGCTTATTCCTTTTGGCGCAGACACACAAAAACACAGAACACACAGACACGTTAAACTTATAACCAGTTATAAATAAATAAATAAATATATAGGGACAAATTACACTGATTGAGTTAGCCCCAAAGTAAGTTCGAGACTTGTGTTATGGGATACTAACTCAACGATACTATATTTTATAACAAATACATATATAGATAAACATCCAAGACCCAGGACAATTTGAAAAAGGCCATTTTCCAACTTGCCCTGACCGGGAATTGAACCCGGAATCGAGTTATAACACACTTCTTTTTATCTGGGGTTAAGAAAAAGATTTCAAATATGTTTGTGTATATTTTAAAACTACCCCAATTTTCTTTTGTAAAATGTGATTTCTAATTCTAACTTACGTTTGTAATATTTGTTGTTACAGCGACAACAAAAATATATCTTCTGTGAAAATTTTAACTGTCTGGCTATCACGGTTCATGAGATACAATCTGGTGATTGAGAGAAGAACAGACAGACAGAAAGCGGAGTCTTAATAATAGGGTCCCGTTACTCTCGTTTTTATCGTTTTAAACGAAACCCTAAATAGTAAATACATACATATTTTAACGCCTGTTTCCCATGGGGGTAGGCAGAGACTATGGATTTCCACTTACACGTACTACGATCCTTGCAAATCTTTTTTGCTTCGTGCACACAACACTCTTGACATAACTCTTTTATATTATATATATACATGCTCTCCGATTATACATAGTAAGTACAAGAAAATGCTTACTAGATTGTGATCAGATACCACAGGGCAAGTAGCGGCTGGGCAGAAGGTCGGGATGAAGGTTTTGCAGGGCTGTTGCACGTACTCGTCCAAGGGTACAGGGTTCCTCACCCAGTCGATCGCATCCTGAGAGTTTACCTGGAAACAAATTCAAGATTAAAAAACTATCCCTAATCTAACATACATACTATCACGTCTTTATCCCTAATGGGGCAGACAAAGCATTTTGAGTCTTGCGGCTCTAAGCAGATAGAGCCCAGGGCTGGAAGACTCAAAGGCCACTTTTAGGTTGATGTGGGCAACAAGGTAGATGAAGGAATCAAAATAATGATGGATTTCTAGCCGCATCGCCTATTAACATGATTCTATTTTTTGCCCATTCCCTCGATCGGCTCTTACGATCTTCTCGGGAAGAGAAGCAGCTAGTACATTCTAAGTTTTTTCTTCTCTCCCAGACCAGCATGGAAGAACTAACTAACCTAACTTGTATTAATAGAATATATTCTATTTGCACCTAGTTCTAGCCGGAATGATAAAGGCTAAACCTAGTTATAGCCGAAGATAAGTAGGATACACGAAATAAATGAATTATGAATTACACCTAAGTGTAGCCGTCTAGCGTCTGAGATCGGCTGCACCTAGTTCTAGCCGGCTAAACCTAGGTGTAGCCGCATTTCAGGGTTTAGCCGTAACATATCCATATGAAGGTCTTACTATACTTACGTATGTAATACTTATCTTAATTCTGTGATGGAATCAAATTACTGGTTCTATTACTCACCATGAAGACATCATGGAGATTGTTGATCAAGTCTAAGAACCTGAGCAGGGCAGCACCAATGTGAGGGTTGACTTCGGCACGGATGTACCACTCGTGGACGTAGAAACCGAAGGGAGCTCGGTTGCCCATGTAGTGTCGCTCGAAGTTCCTCAGAATGAACTGGAACCATTCCTCTTCTGTGCCAGGCCTTAATTGAGTAAATAGTTTGGTTAACTGTCAGATTTTCTTTTTTAGGGTTCCGTACACAGAGGGTAAAAACGGGACCCTATTACTAAGGCTTCGCTGTCTGTCCGTCTGTCTGTCACCAGGCTGTATCTCAAAAACGGCGATAGATAGACAGTTGAAATTTTCACAAATTATGTATATCTGTTGCCGTTATAACAACAAGTACTAAAAATAAAATAAAATAAATATTTAAGGGGGGCTCCCATATAACAATCGCAATTTTTTTGGACTTTTTTGCTCGATATCAATAATGGCAACAGGTAGGCACTTGAAATATTCACAAAATACTCAGTTGTATTTTTATTTTAATAATAAATAAATAAAATTATAATAAATATTTAAGGGGGCTCCCATACAAAATAGTCGATTTTTATAGATAATGGTACGGAACCCTTCGTGTGCGAGTCTGACTCGCACTTGGCCGGTTATTATTTATTTAACCTTATTGTACAACATATGTATAATTTGTATGGCACAATAAGTGGACTGTTTGTTTTTTGCCTGTGTACCTAGCTAACACTGCGGTGTCAGAGTTTTTAAGCTTCGGTTCATACTTCATCTTCAATCACAAAAAAAATTGCAGCTTCATACATTTTGGAACGGTAGGTATATAATTTTGTATAGAGCTGCAGAGTTTTTTTTTGCGATTTAAATGTTGGAAGAAAACGAATAAATAGAACCTACACAAGCTACCCAACATTACCTTAACGGATAGGACAGGTTTCTTACGGATCGGACAGGTTTTTTTTCATAGACGACAGACTTATCCGTGACGCACTTTTTAGTCTGTGAAAATAGCAGTATCAATCGTACACATGCAGCAACGCATGCAATCATATGCAGTAGCACACGACGCGCAAAAACTGCGGTGCGCATCATGTACGTTACTGCATGTGTACGATTGCATGGAGTCTATTCTCACAGACTATCACAGACTAAAAAGTGCGTTATGGATAGTCTGTCGTCTGCGTTGGGCCATATTGTACAATAGCAGCATAACACATGATAATATATACTTACGCAGCAATACAGCTGTCCACCATGGAGCAAGGATTGTCGTTCACATCGCGCCAAGAGACCATAGGAAGAACCCAAGTTCCAGGAATAGAGGCGGTAGGACACGGAGGAATGACGCAGTCCTGGATTGAAGCATAGTCCAGGGTGTACGGCCATAGCCCAGGGTTGATGTGCGAGATGGTGGGCCAGGAGCAGTCGTACTGCAGGTTGTAGCCAGCCATAACTTGGAAGCTGGCGTTGCCTGTCATTTGGAGGAAGGGGATGCGGACACCTGGAAAAGATAACATTGTGAATAATTAATGCTTTTTACGCTGGATGCAGGCCGCTCTAGATCAGCCATTTTGGAAATCAATGGAAGAGGCCTATGTTCAGCAGTGGACGTTTTGCGGCTAAAATTATAATGATATATTTACAGGCTAACAAATAAGTTAGTGGGCTCCACTATATTGCGGAGAATAGAGTAAGTATTATTCTTAGGATGAAAGTTTGGTTAAATCCAGCCTTCTTTTTTATTTATACTTTTTACTCAAACATACATAATACACAACCCTTTTCAAAAACTTCTTTCATTCTACTGTTATTTGGGCTTGGGTTCCATGTAATAATCAAAATACTTTGCCTTTGATAGCATCAGATGGGATGTTGGCAAAATGAGACATCTGGATGAGTTGGTCACCAAATTCTCTGGCCATTTCTTCATACGTCGCTTCTTGCCAGTAAGTCTGGTTTGCCACATGCGAGATGGAGTGCAATGCGATCTCAAACCCTTGGTTGTACAACTCGTTGACGATTTGGTAGTTGGTGTACTCATGGTTGATGTAGAAGGTGACCCCAGCGGGGCAGTTGTTCTGGTTTCTGCGGTTGTAGATGAGGTTTCTGTACGTCTCAATGTTGATTATGTTCACAGCATCGTCAAATGTGAGCAACACGAACTGAAATTTGAGTGAGGTAATAAATTAGTTGAAGAATTTACTGAACAATTGTGGTTAAAAAAATGTTTACAAACATAAAGATAATTTAACAGAAAATATGCTTGATTGAACTAAGTAACTAAAAAATAAATGCTTAATAAGACTATTAATGGAAAACTAATCTAGATATAAATACAATAATTAAACTAAAATTGTATTAAAATTGATCCTAAATCGCTGCGCTATATTATTGTAATATATTTTATTTCATATATGAAAAAAAGAGGTTACATTATATAAAATTATTATTATTTTGTTATCGGACATTTTTGTTTGTACGAAGTTCCTTTTCCTACGGTATGCGGAAAAGTGTAAGAATTTTCAGTCTTTCTTTCCAATATGAACTTACTTAGGCGCTGGATTTTTAGGGGTTTTTAGGGGCTTACATTTTTGTAACTTCGCTTCAACCGAGTGTTCCTGGACACTCCGATTTTTTTGTTGGTTATGTTATGGCTGTTAGACATTTTCTTTTTACACATTAGTTGTGTATATATACTTTTCGACTTCGCAAGGTCATCTACCTACATTATCTGATATGGAATGAATTTGTTCAATGGAAACAACTCTATTGCCGTGTGGCACAAACAGGACTTTCGTAGTAATCGAATACAACAGAAATTCTCCAACTTATTTCATGCAGCAGAAAATATACTCGATTGAGATTCAAAATATACTATCGGCTAAATTAAATCTGCGAGTATGAATCCCTACAACATAGGTACTATGCCAAACTTACGTCGCGGCACTAAGAATAATTTTTCCTCGGAACTTCGGCACAATACGACACTAAATTTTAAAACTTAAAAATTAAAAATATTCGAGTCAACCTAGTAAAATATATTCTTGTAACTGCCTCGCAGAATTATGACGTCACTGCTAATCCCCGTGATAATTGGCTATCTCGATTGTTATAACGAAGAAAAAACATAATTTTGATAATAATTTAATTATTTCTTATCAACAAACAATTGAACTTCGTATCAGTAGATAATTGATTAGTCAAAACAGGAAGTTGATCATGACTGAAAAAAAGTTAAAATAGTTTTTGGTTTTGAAAACCTAGGTTTACTTGTGATTCCCCTTCCAAAAACGGCTTGATAATTTAGAATGTTTTCCAGATATTGATGCGACAAATACCATAGTCTATTTAATTAACGCACCTGCGTGGCTAGTATGCTGACAACGACAACTTTTATCGTTGCTATATGTCGCATTTTGCATAATTTACCACAACAAACATAGATATAATTGGGAAACAAAAACCTTTCATAAAAAATATTCATAATTTGATAAAACATATTTTATCTCATGCCTAACTCCAGTGCGAGCAATTTAGCATGATTTTGACAGGCCAAATTATTTCGAATCTTGTTAATTTGTCGCTGATTTGCTAGACCCACGTAAGACGCAGTTAAACAATCGTATTTTAAACAGTTATTTCATTCATTAACATTTAATGTATGTTCATATATTTACATGACAGACATCTTTGAATAATATATTGTTGAAGTTTACAAACTCAAAATCCTTCAAATTTTTTGATAAATCCAACAACCACTTCGCAATGATAGCTTTTTTGTTTATTTTGGCTGTACATAAAGAAAAAAGCTGTTACTATGTGGTTGCAATTTTTTTTCTAGGAATTATTACGTACTTGTGTAATACCTTTATCTAACGTAATTGTTTCACAAAATGCATGTTTAAATTTAAAATTATTATTTTGTTAGTAGAACGACTCATTTTACTAGGTCTCCATTTTTCCTCTATTCATTCGTGAATTTTATCTTGCCATATAAATTTTTACGGGAGGAAGATATGTATTGATATTTCAGTGAAAGAAACATACTAATGCAAAAGTTCAGGAAAATGGGGTTAGAAGGTATGCGACTGCCCGACTGGTTAATTTTATTTACATACATTTTTATTTTTCTATATTCCTTCTAAGGTTAGATTTATAAAAAAATTACTAATTATAAAATGTAGTGCAAAAAATAAACATATTCAATTTGATTTGTACATTTTGTGGATTCAAGGGATACAGATCCAATCATTACGAATAATTGGATCTGTATACCTTGAATCTATATTTTTAATTTTTTTGTTAAATTTTAGTGATATTGATACTTAATTATTTTAATTTAATGGATCCCCCATTAAAATAATCAAGTAAATATTAAAACAATTTGAACTAACAACCAAGATTATTTGTATTTATATAATGTACGAAATGTAAAGTCAAATAAAACTACAAGACCAGAGGCAAGGTGCTGCCAGTACCAGTAGTCTTACAACCAAGAAAAACAAAGATTGTGTGAAGTGGAGAAGATAAAGCTGGAAAGAACTCCGGCTATGGAGCAACAAGCCGTGTGGTTTCCGGCAGAGTAGAATAGGGCCAAGTCCTCCCGTGGATGTCGTAGAAGGCGACTTAGGAAATACAAGCTAAACAAAGCTTATAAACATCAGTGAGACCTCTCCAACCCGTCTAGCTAGCAAGAAAAGTGTGGGCCAAGTCCTCTGGCTACTCTGGCCAAGTATGGCTCTGGTCGTCACAGAGGGTCGTGGTGATATGCCGTTCCCAAATTCCTGTTTCCGGGGAACGTTCCTCATTCCCGTTTACGGGAATGTTCCCGGGAACATTCCCAATTTCAGGGGAACGTTCCCGTCTCAATTTTATTTTTTTATCATATGAATGTTTTCTGCTATAGGTAGTTAAGTATTCTTAATATGTATATTCATCAGCAGATCAAATATCAAAATAATACATTTTTAACCCATAATTTTTAACCTATTACCAAGAAAGTCGGCACGTTCAAAGGGCCAATTTAATATTTTTCAATAATTGTATAACATATTAATGACCATAAAACAATAAAAATGTTCTTTTTTCTCGATTAATATGATGTATATCCTATGGAAACGGGTCTCGTTCCCGGCATCAAGGAAACGTTCCCGGCAACAAGGGAACGTTCCCTAGAAATTTGGGAACGTTCCCTAGAAATCTGGGAACGTTCCCTGGGAACGTTCCCACATTTTTTGGAAATGTTATGGATTATTGGAAATATTTAAATTATAACCATAATAAGAAATGCTTTTACATAAGTTTGATACATTTGCATTGATAAAAAAAATGTCTGATAAATAAAATTATAACTTTCCCAGACATTTCCAATTTTTGGGAACGTTCCCGGGAATGATTTTGGAAATCTGGGGAATGTGGGAACGTTCCCGGGAACGGCACATCACCGTGCTCCTGCAGTGGATACAAAAAGACCTGATGATGATGATGATATGAAGTAACACAGGGATGCAATCGGGAACGCCCTCTGGTTCTACGTAATAATAAGGTAAGAAAAAGTGAGATATACTAACCTGGGGTGTATCCCTAGCGGCTAAACCTCCAGGAATATTAGTGCTTGAACATCTGCAGTCAGGTAGCTGGCACAGTGACTCATCACAAGGTTCTGCCAAAGTCAGTTCATCTTCAGCAGCCGTAAGAGCCACCAGCAACAAAGTTAACAACACTGCTCCCTTCATGATAACGTCTAATCCTCACAAACTAATAGAAACATCAGAATAGCTGTATATATAGACCAATATTATCTCACGTCTGAGATTGTATCTGTAGGAAAATCTTTATTGTATCTTATCTCGATTTTAATGAATTGAAATACGTTTTATCAAAAGAAATACCCCGAATTTTACTATCTGTAAAGTTGTTTTTAATCCACAGGAAACTGAAACGTTGTTTTTTGATAGATATACGTGTATGTCGTTAGTTGAAGCAGTGGTGGGCAAGTGGTTTAGGCGCTACAAGGCGAGAGTAGTACGTCTGAGTTTGTGCTCTACGGAACTTGCTTCCGGTAAATAAAAACATCTCGAGGAAACCTACTAGTTCACTACGAAATATGCTCATTGGTAAACCACGTAACATATTGAAAGGGTACAGAGTGAGTACTCGATTTTCGTTTCAAATACACAAAAATTAAAAGCTTAAAAATTGACCAAATTTTTCAAAAAAAGCATGAAGTGTGGAAATTAGCAAAAGTGCGTTAGACCGCGCAGTTTCCAAACGTTTCGAGACATTGTGCACTAATTTTTCTTTGTCATTCATAAGTATTTTGTTGTTTTTAATTTTTTGACGTTATGTCTGAGCGTTATGTGTGATCATGATTTATTAGTGATTTACCTGTCAGCCAATGTAGCGTTAAACAAAATATACTGAAAGTACGATATGTGTAGATACGATATAGGCCAATATGATATTATACTGAACAACTTTTCCCAAAGACTTTTGGAAAAATATTTTTGCTTTCCATAGAATCTGATCCAGATTAGCTGATCAATCAATTTTATTAAATGCAAAAACATTATTTTCGTGTTTCGATATACCTAGTTCCTTAGGCAAGGTTGTTTAGTATATAGACTTAATTAACCTTGAAATGTTTTAGTATATTTTGTGTATAGTTCAAGAACTAACGTAGTTATTGTTTTTCTTAAGTTATTATTGTTTCCAATGGCCATATTTGTTTTACTGACTTGGTTTATTAAAGTATAACAAAATCATAAACAAAATTTTGGTAACATATTTTTATTGGTATCAGGCACTTGTACTGAAATTGGGTGTCCAAAACATTAATAAATTAATAGTCTATAACAATTTTACAATTACCACAATTCACTTCAAACTTATTGTCCTAGTGGGTTGCCCAGCCATGGGTAAACTCGTGGACAAACGTTGCAAATCGACATCCAGTACACGTTCTGAAAAGAGTAAAAAAAAGTGATGTTAGTAGACCGTTCAAGTATTCCTTCTCTTTTTGGTTGTCGTGTTCTTGCGTAATGAATTCACTAGAGTTCGTTCTGAACGTTGCTGTATTTATTTTCAGAGTGAGTATTTCGTTAATATTGATTAACTAAAAATCGTTCTTAGGAATTCAGCCTACTGCAGGCCCTTAAGTGCAGAACTACACGCAGCAAAATAAGTGCAACCATGGTATAATAAAATAAGGTATTCTCTTCCCGTGACAGCTGATGACGTAGGAAGAACTTGACTACGTCATCAGTTTAATATGTTGCCACTGTGTGAAATTGAATTACCCGAGCGTAATGCATTTTTGAACTTTATATACCAATTTCGAATTAATAATCCATTATATCAATTTATAAAAAATTGAATGAAATTAAAATATGAACACTTTGTGACGTAGTCAAGTTCCATCTCGGGAAGAGAATACCTGTTTTATTATAACATGAGTGCAACTTTGCGTTTCACAGAATTCCTATTTCCTACCCACCGTGTGCCATCAGTCACGCGCAAGTTGCGTGGGTAGAAATTATATGAACGACGCAAAATACGTCGCGCATCTTACCTGCGTGTGTTTTCACACTAAGACAATTTACTTACCAAGTTATGTTCAGCTGCCACTGGGCAAGTGGCTGCTGGGCAGAAGGTCGGGACGAAGCTTTTGCACGGCTGTTGCACGTACTCGTTCAGAGGCACTGGGTTCTTCACCCAGTCGATGACTTCCTGAGAATTGACCTGGAAACAATAAGGTTTTAAACATAAGGCGACGACTTGAATAATATGCCATGTCGTATGCAATTATTTTTTAACCGACTTCGTATAAAAAGAGGAGGTTATCGATTCGTCGTGATCTTTTTTTATGAATGTTTATTCGAAGTCGCCTGGATCAATTTGTAAAATTCAAAAACAAAAAAGAATTAAAAGAAATCTTTTTGTGTTCGTTATGGTTCGCTAGAAATTTTATCAAAATCGGTTTTGTAGCTTGGGGGTGACGTTTTAGCTTATTTGAATATCAGTGACCGGAAACAACACTGATATGAATAGTCACAGATAAATAAAGTACGCAATGTTTATAATTTACTTCGAATCAATATCTTTAAAGTTGTTTTTTTTAAACCAAACTACTGAACCGAATTTAACAAAATTTCCATTGGAACAATTTGAAAGTATTTTCTTTCACTCAATTGGTTTATTTACGACTCAGATAACAAACATGAAAAAAATTAAATCTAATTTGGAACACCTCTTCATTCAGAATTCAGGTTCAATTTTGTTCATTCTTTATTTGATATTAGTCCAAACCTTCAACAAAAGTCTTACCATGAAGACATCATGGAGGTTGTTGATCAGATCCAAGAACCTCTTCAAAGCAGCACCAACGTGAGGGTTCACACTGTTACTGATGTACCACTCGTGGACGTAGAAACCGAAGGGAGCCCGGTTGCCCATGTAGTGCCTCTCGAAGTTCGTCAAAATAAACTGGAACCATTCTTCTTCGGTGCTTGGTCTAAAAATTAGAAAAAAAGTTTTAAACAAAATATAATATAACTACTTCCTACGTTTGGATGTTTATCTATACATGTATTTGTTATAAACTATAGTATCGTTGAGTTAGTATAACACAAGTCTCGAACTTACTTTGGGGCTAGCTCAATCATTTTAATTTGTCCCTATATATTTGTTTATTTATTTTAATGGTGAATTCAGTCCATGATTCTGAGCAACTTTTTCCAAGTAACATATATCGAAAAATGAAAAATATTTTTTGGCTTTCCTTACAACTTTGGATCAGCTCATCGGTGAACATAAATGGGAGGCCAAACATTATTTTTCATATTTCGATATACGTTCCTTGGGGAAAGTTGTTCAGTATCACAATTCCCCCTAAATTAATTTTAGTATATTTAGTTATATGTTTTAGAAATAGATAGGAGGCTGTGTCCTTCACTAATCCATTGGTTAATTCTAATAAGGTCCTTTTCAATGACCTTGCACTACCTTGCCCCATGTTAAGTTACTTTATTTATATTGTCATCATTTCTTTCGTCTTCCTTGCCTTCTCCATATTTAGGGTAGGCTCGGTATGTCGACACTCTCCATCGTTTTCTATAATTTACCATATTTGTACTAATTCCCTTCCCGCGTCACACATTCCCCACGTCTTTCTCATCTTCTCATCTTTGGGTCTTTAAAGTCTCCCCTGCAGAAGCCAGACCCCTCTCTGTATTTCTAGAGCCATACTTGGCCAGAGCAGCCAGAGGATTTTGCCTACATTCTTTCTAGGATGTCCTTTATCTTTATTTATTATTACTTTTAAATTAATAATTTTATTTGTTAGATGTTAAACAACTCTCCTATTAACATAACAGTAGCATGTTAACCGGTAGCTTTTTAACTTCTCTACTTGTTAAGTTGGATTTGGGTTATTTACACTTCTTCTATAAGCACGACGTCATCCGCGTATAACATCCAGGGAGCGTCATCCTGTATGCCATATAAGTGGAAAGATTTATAAACTTACGCTGCCAAACAGCTGTCCACCATAGAGCAAGGATTGTTGTTCAGATCGCGCCAAGTGACCATAGGCAAGACCCAGACACCGGGTATTGACGCGCTAGGGCACGGAGGAATGATACAGTCCTGAGTAGAAGCATAGTCCAGGGTGTACGGCCAGAGACCAGGGTTGATGTGCGAGATGGTGGGCCAGGAGCAGTCGTATTGCAGGTTGTAGTCAGCCATCACTTGGAAGCTGGCGTTGCCGGTCATTTGCAGGAACGGGATGCGGACACCTGGTTAAAAATATTGATTTTATGAAAGAGGTAAGATTTTCTACTTTTTGGGACACTTATAGACTAAGAAAGGGTTGTATGCAACCCTACCTCATCAAATAGCAAAATGTGAAATAAATAGTATTATTGTATTAATGTACAAGGTTGCCTGGGCATAACCTGAAGCATTTTGTACAGTCAGCAAAAAAGTGGTAATTTTTTTGGTGTAAATTACCTCATCGAGTAGCAATTAGGTACGTGGTACATTCGATAGTCCTTATCAAGAAGTGCCAAAATGTAAAGGGTTGACTCGCCCAATCCTGGCACATTAGTGAGTTAGCCTGGTTTTTTTCCGTCATTTTGGAAATGCTTGGCCTATGTCCTGTGGACGTTGTGCGGCTGTAATGATGATGAATGATAACTTCTTTCATTCTGGTCTGAGAGAAAAGAAACAACTCAGAACGAACAAGCGAACGTTTCTCTATCCGCGCACGTAAAAGCCGATCAAGGATATGGGCGAAAAAGCAAATCAAGTAAGTAACTTTCATTTTGCAATCATCGGTAAGTACTATAGTTCAGCTAACCTGATATTGAGTCACTCGGGATGTTAGCAAAATGTGCCATCTGGACAACTTGCTCTCCGAATTCTCTGGCCATATCTTCATACGTCGCTTCTTGCCAGTAAGTCTGGTTGTTCACATGCGAGATGGAGTGCAACGCGATCTCAAACCCTTGGTTGTACAGCTCGTTGACCAGCTGGTAGTTGGTGTACTCATGGCTCACGTAGAAGGTTACCCCGGCGGGACAACCGTTGGTGTTGCGTCGGTTGTACGTTACATCTCGGTAGGTTTCAATGTTTAGGACATTTACGGCATCGTCGAAGGTTAAGAGGACGAACTGAAAATAAAGATATACAATAAAAAAAACTGTTCATTGCACCATAAACAAAAGGAAATACCAAAAACAGAATAAAATATTAAGACAGAATTATGATACAAAGGCGGACTTAATAGTAATCTCGTCCAAAATAAAGGTAGACAATACAATACAATACTCTTTATTGCACTATAAACAAAAGGAAATACAAAAAACAAAAAAATAATAGGACAGAATTATGATACAAAGGCGGCTTATCGCATAGTAATCGAGGAGAGAGAAGTGAATATTTTAGAGACTAGAGGCAGCGCGCGGCTTCGCCCGCGTTAACCACACGAATGAAGTCGCGGGCGTGATGCAATATAGCCTATAGCCTTCCTCGATAAACGACCTATCTAATACCGAAAGAATTTTTCGAATCGGACCAGTGGTTCCTGAGATTAGCGCGTTCAAACAAACAAACAAACAAACTCTTCAGCTTTATATATAAGTATGGATAGGCGATGCAGTATGTCAGATTTACTGTAAATAGAAAAAATAGAATACAAAATAGAACCTGCCACAATATACATAAAAACATACAGATACTTACACTGCATACATACCTATGAATTGATAGACATACATACATTTACATAAATATATATTATAAGCTAGATAGATAGTGAGCTTTTAACTGAGTTTTGAAACTGCACAAAGTTTTATCGCTGCGGATATTATAAGGCAAAGAGTTCCACAGACGAACAGCTTGAACGGAAAAGGACTTAGAGTAGTATGAGGAAGAGTGGAGGGGGACTTGAAGGCGGAGATTATAGAAGCTGCGTAAGTTACGATTTGAGACATCAGTTAGAAACATGAATCGCTCTTTTATCTCCCTTATTCTAGCTCTTTTATGAAGTCGAATAGGGAGCCACTTGAGTTGAGACAATTAAAGTTGTAGGTTAAAGTTGTATCTTCATTGTTAGCCTGGGTGAAAAGGATAATCGTACATTCGGCTAACGAGATACCTGGGTTGGCCATCTACGAATATCTTGAATTTTCCCTTAAACTCAAAATAATAGAATGATGAAAATGTATATTTAGAAAGACTGCAGTAAAATGTTAATATTATTTTGTGTTTAGGAAAGTTCAAGATACAGGTAGATGGTCGGGCTGGGTATCTCATTAGCCGACTTTACATTAAACTGAAGATCGTAAAAGCCGATCGAGGTTATGGGCGAGTACTTTGATTCATGTAAGCGATGTGGCTAACAACCCATCACTATTCTGATAGCTTTGGTCTTACTACCCTAGGCTGTGATTTACCTACCCCTATAGGGTTATAGAATAGACTTTATAATAAAATGTATCTGTAATCTGTAAAGTTATACTTTGAGATTTTTTTTAAATTTTAGGAAATCTTCATGATACAAAAAAATTGTCATCACATACAATCTCGCTGTCGGCTATATTATAACGTGATATCGGATATCTGGGCTATATTATAATTTGATATGGTATATCTTAATTTTGATGTACTTTTAATCAGCAAAATTAATGTGATCAGTATCATGGAAATCAGATCCTAATATAGATAAAACCGTCTATAAAATATTACTAATATTTTAATTAATGATAAAATCCATAATGACGGTTTGTATAGACGTAAAAAGTATATAGACGGAAGTATTATAGTAAGCGCATATAGTTATTGGTTTCAAATATATAAATACTTAAATGAACAATTTCAAAAATAGTTGTAGGCGATCTTAGGACAATAACATACATACATACTATCAAATCTTTGTCCCAGGGTAGGCAAAGCATTTTCTATTTTGCGGCTCTGAACAGATAGAGCCGAGGGTTGGGACTGTCTTTCATCATCATCATCACCATCATCATCATCACGTCTTTTTAGTCTCCACTGCAGGAGCACGACCCTCTGTACTACTAGAGCCATACATAATTGTATTTTAATAAAATCCTTAAATGTATTAATTAAATAAAAATCCGTATTTTGCATTTGCCTATTTTGTTATTTAATCTAAAATTTTAGATGCATATCGATAACTTTATTAACAGATAGCGGTTTTGTTTGAATAGAGACGTTTCATCATAATTACATAGGCGTATCCTATAATGCAAGTCATATATGGAATATATCATGTTCATAGAAAATATAAGTAAATTATCTGTTTTTTTAAAGAGAGCATTCGATTCGGGTTCGCTAAGTATAAGCCTAGCCCACGAGTAGAGCGTTTTGAAATTTTTGAAAATTGTTGTAATTATTTACAGGAGGTGCAAAAATGATGGTATGTATATGAGGACATGTATATCCTCGTAGTCATACTGGTATGACAAACTAGTATGACCACGAGGAAACGGCGTTTAGTTTGAGTCACATATACTCGTATGTGCACGCGCATGCCTCGCCGTCGCCACGCTCTCGCTTTGCGTCCGCCTTGCGCCTGCCTCGCGCCCGCCCTGCGCTCACGCCCGCCCGGCCCCGACTGTACTTCGGTAAATGCAATTTGAGCTTAATGTATGATTGTCAATTTGGCCTACTTTTTCCACGCTGACCAGACGGATTGGAGAGGTTCCATTGATGTATATATATTGCACCTGGGCGACCGGCCTGTATGTATATATCTCAAACATTAACTTAATTTTTTTAAATTTGTCTAAAAACAAAAAAAAAATAAAAAAAATATATAAACTTGAAGATAAAAAAACAAAAGTAAGTCACCGAGTGGGATTCGAACCCGTAACATTCTTTCTTACCGTCCGCGTCTTAAACCGCTGGGTCAGACGGATAGTGGCCGGTAGGACGAAATTAGCGACCATATTCTGCGTGGAAAGAAAAACGCATGAAAACTTGAAAATACGCGTTTTCCCAAACATAAGACTAATCTAGAGCGATTGTTTACCCCCGAGAACCCCCATATACCAAATTTCAGCGAAATCGTTAGAGCCGTTTCCGAGATCACAGAAATAAATTTATATACAAGAATTGCTCGTTTAAAGGTATAAGATTTAGGTCGCATTTCCTAAGTCGCCTTCTACGACATCCACAGGAAGACTCGGAGTTGTCCTATTCTACTTTGCCGGAAACCACATGGCCTCCGGATGTTATCATATCACTTTCGCTAAATATACGCGGTGTGTTTTTCACCTTGATACAATTAAGAGTATCATTATATTTTTGTTGCCGAACCGCGACTGATCTAAGTATCTTGTTTCTTCACGCAGTGAGGTATGCGACGTTATGTACAATATTTTTTCTTTCATTATATTTTTCATCAGATTTTTCTTCTGTTACCAAAAGTTTTGTTCAAGGCAAAAATTATAAATTGTTAAAGTTGAAAAAATAAGTTATAAATTGTTCAGATCTGAATGAGGCCAATGACAGGGCGATCGCCGTGGCTAGGTTCTGGGCTAATAATATTTAATTTGAGCCATTTCGACTCGATAAGAAGATTGTTAAAGTATAAGTTCTGGTCTAATTTTGTGGATTTAATTTAGATATAGATAAGAAGATTGTTAAAGTAAACTAACCTGAGGGGTGTCACGGGCTGCCAGTCCTCCAGGAATAGAAGTAGTAGAACATCTGCAGTCTGGTAGTTGACAGGCTTCCTCATCACACGGCTCGGCCAACTCCTGGCAGTTGACCAACGCAGCGAACAACAAAGAAATTATCACAGATGCACTCCTCATCCTGCCGATTCACAAACGTGAACAATCGCATTCTGCAACAGCGTTATATAAGTACGTTATCTTTAGATTTTATCGAAATATTTTGAGTTTTAATCGAGTTTTATCGATTGGATATAGGAATTGTGACAATTACTTTTTTATTTACATTATCGTGTTCCTAATTAGGTCGCGCATTATACCTACAATACTTAGAAGGCTTACTATTTCTTTTATATTTATTGGTAATAAATTGATATATACGGACAAATCACACAGAATTTGTTACAGATTAAGCTAGCCCCAAAGTAAGTTCGAGACTTGTACTCATCATCATCAGGTTTTTTTTTAGTCTCCATAGCAGGAGCACGACCCTCTCTGTACTGCCAGAGCCATACTTGGCCATTGCAGCCGGAGGATTTAGCCTACACTTTCAACGCTGGCCAGACGTGTTGAAGAGGTCCTATTGATGTTTAAACGCTTTGTTTAGCTTGTATTTCCTAAGTCGCCAACTACGACATCCACGGGAAGACTTGGAGTGGCCCTATTCCACTCTGCCGGAATCCACGCTTGCGTTGTCTTACTAACTCAATAAACAGATAAACATCCAAGACCCAATCTAAACAAAAACATTTTTTACAGACCGGGGATCCAACCCAGGACCTCCGGAGTGGCATCTGGGCTTGGTGACCACTTAGGCCTCAGAGGTCGTCAAGATATTAGCTGTAATAGAAAGGGATTTGTTACACATTATTCTGACTAAATGGGTCTAACAAAATATACTGAAATGAACTAACTTTTAAGCCTGAATTCAGTTCATGATACTATTTAACATTTTCTAAGAAACTTTATCAAAAACTGAAAAAATATATAAACATACATATATACATATGCTACTTGTATATAAATAAATAAATGCAGCAATTTTCAATATTAAATCTTTCTATATTACAAAGTACATTACTGCAATTTCAGACAGTGCCTTGGTACACCTACTTAGTTCACCTGGGTCAAAGATAATATAATTACTAACCTGGGTGAAGCAGGGGCAAAATTTTCCATCCACAATTTCATTGAAAGGCGATATACTTAGATGTTTTTGACTTATTATCTTTTAATACCCGATAATGCACTGATTTTTGTCGGAAGATAGGTATGTATAGAATTACAGATACGAATACGATAGTACTTTGATTGCTATCTTATTTCCTTTAATTTGGTGGGTATTTTGCCAAATTATTTACGTTGTGAATGGTTTCCGGTAAAACTAATAACCTAATAATAATACACGATGAGAAAGAAAGTTATTAATAATAATAATAGACAAAATATCTTTACTCACCTTCTTTATCCAACGAACGTATTTAACAAAAACAGGTATACAGATACGTACATATATAATTTTGCGTTACTGTACATTTCGTAAAAATTTAATTGTCTGTCGTTCTGTCTGTACCCAAATTTTGCAATTTAAATTTGACCCACTTCCCGGTTACCGATTTAGCTCAAATTTTGTGCGCATACGTATATCGCGTGACAATGCAATATTATGATGAAATAGTGCTGATATGATGATGGAGCAGTAAGGTGGCCATAGGAACTCTGTAATGAAACGACTCAGATGACCTGACCAGGGTCGCTGGAAAGCGCTGGATGCAGGCCGCTCTTGATCGATCATTTTGAAAGTCTTTGGGAGAGGCCTATGTCCAGCAGTGGACGTTATGCGTCTGAAATGATGATGATGATGATGATGAATGAAACGACGCAACCCCATCGAGTTTGGGCTCGTTTGATTAGTCTTGAGGAGCTCTTTAGATAAAAGCTTATTTCAAAAGTTTTTTTATTTTAAATTATTAATTTGGTCATTATTTTATTTCGTCGTCTAGACACTCATGCCCCGTATAAATGCGAACGGTTTGGTCAACAGGTAAACTTGTTTAATTTATTTCAACGCAAGATATTGCATAAAGTGCCGTGTGGTTTCCGGCAGAGTAGAATATGTCGTAGAAGGAAACTTAGGAAATACAAGCTAAACAAAGCTTATAAACATCGATGAGACCTCTCCAACCCGTCTGGTCAGCGTGGACTGTATAGGCCAAATCCTATGGCTGCTCTGGCAAGTATAGCTCTGGTAGTACAGAGACGGTCGTGCTCCTGCAGTGTAGATTATAAGACCTGATGTTGATGTTGATGACACTCATTCTCTAAGCACAGAAGCATTGAATTTATAGTATGACATAGTCTCTAGATAACAATAATAAATAAAAAATGAAAAACCTAGTCTTGAAATTATCAAAACGATAAAAGATATATTAAAATAATTATTTTTTTAAAAATAAATAGATAAAAACTAATATTCTGTCGAATTTGTATGAAATTTTCCTTTTCCGAGTAAGCCAAAGTACGCGTAAGGCAAGCCTGCCACAGGCTGGCAGGATTGCCACGTTGTATGGCAATAACAAAAAGTATATGTGTATTTATGATAAAAGGTTTACCTGTCGTTGTCTTGAAAATAAACCTAACTAACCAATGTCCGCGACTTCGTTACTCCGGAAAATGCTCATTTGTTTAGCTGGACCATTATGGTTCAGCATCAGGTGTTCCATTTACCAAAATTAATTATACCCTATATGTTGCCCAGGCTTAACAGCTATATAACAAAAAACTTTTATTGAATCCGTCCAGTATTTATGGAGATTAGCGTGTACAAACAGACAAACTGACAGACATTTTTCTTAATTATTAGTTACTCTTTAACTACGTCTCCATCGCCCCAAATAAGTTTTTTAGAAATATATTCAACATACAGACGTATTTTTTTTACTTATAGACTTATAGAGATATTGCGTCAAATTTAGTGATTTTTATAGTTACATGAATTTTATGAGATGGCGTTATATTGATAGAAATTCGTAAAAAAAAACTAATTTATAGGGCGAAGGACGCATGTCTACTTATTTTTTTAGGGATCCGTACCCAAAGCGTAAAAACGGGACCCTATTACTAAGACTTCGCTGTCCGTCTATCCGTCCATCCGTATGTCTTTCACCAGGCTGTGTCATATGAGCCATGATAGCAAGACAGTTGAAATTTCACAGATGATGTATTTCTTAAAAACATAATAAAATAAATATTTAAGTTGGGTTCCAATCGATCACATACGACAAACATGATTTTTTAATAATGGTACGGAACGCATCGTCCTCGAGTCCGACTCGCACTTGACTGGTTGTTTACATTATCACAAAAATATAAAAAAAAATTACTCATGACTGCCATCTAGACGCTGCAATTAGAACTACTCACTAAAGTTTAAACGACTACGTACCTAACCCACAGCAACTGGCCAGAGTTGCGAATATTGTAATGTGTTAGGTTTCGTACAGATGGCGCTGAACTTAATTTTTAACAAAATCTACAAAAATGACATCACATTAAAGAAATTCAGTAGGTACCTGAATTTAAGTTAGTGCACAATTATTTATGTCAGGCAAGCGAAGCGGCAGACGCCCATCCACAAGTTGGTCTGATGACCTGGGACCAAGGTCGCTGGAAGGCGCTGGATGTAAGCCTTTATAGATCAGTCATTTTGGAAATCCTTGGGAGCGGCCTATGTAGGTACTTACTTACGTACAGCAGTGGACGTTATGCGGCTGAAATGATGATGAAGATAATGACAGTTTTTACTATTTATTTAAGTTGAATTTCGGTCTGGTTCGGTTTCACTTTATTCGAGAATATGTTTGTTATTGTTTTACAAGTTTTTGATGAGAAATCGAGAGTTTCCTCTGCTTACCTACCTAGGTAAGTACTTATATTTAGTTAAACAGTTTTTATTAACATGCTATTCAAAGTACTGATGCTTGAGCTATTTTTCTTTACAATATTTTTTCTTTCATAATATGAAAGACAAACAAGTATTATTCACCCACCTAAAATTACCTTAAACCCACCATTCCTAAAAACATTACTTACTTTTACAAAATTCAAATGTTTTTTCAGTAATCAGACATGCACTTTTACACGTCAATAGATATAATTTACATTACATGTAAGGTGTATATTAAAATTTGATTTACTTAAAAATATATATTAATTATTAGGCAGCAATTACTTGTAACTGCTTGACAATTAATAATTAACAAACGATCCTTCCGTGTAACAACATCAGCCGGCACGTAGATATTCGTGTTATTTGCTGGAAACGGTATTGTTGGACTTGGATTATTTTACACAGTGTTCCTCGCAACACAAACATACTACACTACACTTATATGTATATCCGTACGAATACTATCACTTCTTTATCTCTAATTGGGTAGACATCATTTTGGTTCTTGCGGCTCTAAGCTTTGTTTCAGCTTTAGGGTCCTCCCCGCGCTAACGACCTTGAAAACACAAAAAAAATAATTTCTCTTTCTGTAAGTGAGATTATCAGAAACCCTCGTACAACTTTTTAGCTAGTATCCTTAAGTTTCATTAGAACCTCGAAAATCATTGAAATAAAATACCCTGAATTTTCCTTTGCAAAAAATACTAAAAACGGCCATTCTTGACTCTTTTTGTAAAGGTTTCTAAACCGGATAGTATTTCAATGACTTTCAAGGTTCTAATGAAACTTCAGGATACTAGCTAAAAAGTTGTACGAGGGTTTCTAATAATCTCACTTACAGAAAGAGAAATTATTTTTTTTGTGTTTTCAAGGTCGCTAGCGCAAGGAGGAGCCTTAAGGCTGCGTTTCAACTGAAGCGGAGCAGAGCGGAGAGGAGAGAAATTAACCAATCACAATGCTTTGTGATTGGTCAATTTCTCTCCTCTCCGCTCTGCTCCGCTTCAGTGTAAACGCAGCCTAAGTGATACTTAATTAGGAGAAATAACTGCCTCAGTGGTGTAGTGGTTAGAGCGTTCGGCTCATACCCGGAGGTCGCGGGTTCGATTCTTGGCGGGGGCAACGGCTTTGTGTTGTTGTCCTAGTTTGGTTAGGACATTGTAGGCTGATCACCTGATTGTCTGATAAGTAAGATGATCCGTGCTTCGGAGGGCACGTTAAGCAGTCGGTCCCGGTCACTGTCTTTGACATTGGTCGTTACCTGAAACCATGTCAGAGGCCTTTAAGGCGGTTTAAAAAACTCTGACACTAGTGTTAGTCACTAACACACACGACAAGAAGAAGACAAGTGTAAGTTTGTAAGTATGGATGGATGGATGTTTGTTACTCTTTCACGTAAAAACTACTGAATGGCTTTTTATGAAACTTTACAATATTATAGCTTATACGTCAGAATAACACATACGCTACAATTTATAAAGATATTGTGTGATAATCCTGAGCAGACAAAGTCGCGGGCACCAGCTAGTTAATTATATAAAAAAATAATTGTACGTACATATATGTATGTATATTTTACTAGTTTCCTAAATACATATTTATAAGGTTTAACAAAATATACTTTAAACTATTTAATGAAGGGTGAATTCGGTAAGGTACTACCCTAAGGTATTCTTATCGAAATATGAAATATTATTTGGTCTTCCTTATAAGTTTCGATCAGCTGATCCGAGTTTGTATAGAAAAAGAAGAAATATTTTTCATATTTCGATATATGTTCTCTCAGGAAAATTGTTTAGTATGGACTGACTTCACCCTAAAAAAATAGTTTCAGTATATTTTGTGAGACCTTATGTAGGTATCTCCATTCTTCTTCTCAAGTCAAAATTTCAATCAAACCTCAAAGATTCAAATGTTTATTTTACAGGCACTTTTACACGCCAAAAAGTATAATTTTCACTACTCCATCGATGAGAGCAAACTCTTAAATTACAAGAAGAAGTACTTGTTATTAAAACTGGCTAGGTCAAATTCTTAGTGTCTTATAAATTAATTTTAAGATTTTCTACAAAACTTGGCATCCAATTAGATAAGTCAATTCTTGGCTGGCGAAGTCGGCAACCCTAATAATACCATAATAATGAACTTGGCTGCATGACGAATGGAAAAATATTTTTGGTCCATCGGTTAGATTATTAAATAATATTGTAAACGTACTTTTTCTTTTCTCTGAGAAACCAAAAATAAGCGGCCAAGTGCGAGTCGGACTCGCCCATGAAGGGTTCCGTAGTAGCAAATAACATAATATAAAAGTCTTGTAGAATTTTTTTTTTTTTAATTTTTGTATTTGAGTTGATTGAATGAAAGGTAAATTGCCGTATATGATTTATGACGTATTAAAAAAAAATGACTTACTAGATCTCATTCAAACTAATTTTCGCTGGTAGTTTTCATGGTAATGAACATCATATATTTTTTTTAGTTTTATCATTCTCTTATTTTAAAAGTTACGGCGGGGGGGGGGGGGTCTAACTTTTTTCCACTTTGGAAGTGTTTCTCGCGCAAAGGCCATACCCAAATTTTCCGGGGTCCAGTGGCGCCGCCATTTAAAATAAATCATTTAAAAGGAAACGGAGATATCATTCAAAATTGTGTCTTGGTCAAGCCCTAGATAACCCTTTAAAGTATTTTATGAACTACTGTTTATAATTTAAAGTGCGAACGTGAAGCTTTTCTACGCACATTAGGTAAAAGTGGCCGTTTTTCGCAAATGTGCGTAGAAAAGCTTCATGTTCTCACTTTAAACGACAAAAAGTAGTTTAAAAAATACTTTGAATGGGTATCTAGAACTTGACCAAGACACAATTTTAAATGATATCTCCGTTTCCTTTTAAATGATTTATTTTAAATGGCGGCGCCACTAGACCCCGGAAAATTTGGGTATGGCCTTAAGTGTGATGTCGCAAGCCCCCACTTCGGAACTTTGACGCTCCGTATCTTTGTAAATTTTTACTTTTTTGGTAAACTCAAAACTACGGTTCTATTATTTTTGGATAATCTAAAAGACGGACGAGTTACACTCATACTTTTCTTTGTCGTCACCCCTATTATATGCATTTCGGTGGAATAGTAAAGTAGGCAGCATTTTAAAGTTTAAAGCGAACGTTTCTAGATCTTCAGCTTCCTTGTCGCACACATAATTCCCAAATCTAACGCACTAATGAGATGGTTAACCGAACATTAATGGATGTCCCATCCGTTTGAATTGTCATGACGAATGACGCGGCTAATGAATTTGTCTAGCCCGCTCAAATTGTTTGGATAATGTTGCAGGGATTGCTTTAGAATTGGTTTGATGCCTTGTTAATTAGTTGTCTACTGCATACCGCAAATGTATGTTGTAAAAGGAATAGGCACCGCAGTGCTTCCTCCAAGTCGAGCAAAAGCTAATAAACAAAGACATAGGTATTCGAGATTTTACATTCTTTTGTTTATTGATTTTTATTCTATTAATTGGTCTGTAAGAGTTACTAGTCTAAGCGCTTGGTAGTACGCAGGCCAAGTTCCAGCAATAGGCCGCGCGCATGCCGTGCACTATTTACTCGAACCGTTTCGATCCCCTTTTGACCCCCTGTAGCTCAGTGCCTATTGTAAGTACAGAGATAAAATTGTACCTACGTTATCATATTATACTAATACTAAAGCAGTATGCCAAATTTCATAGATATAGCTTTAGTAGATCCTGTGAGGTAGGTAATATGACCCTGTGATTAATAATTCTGGCACTGACTGACTCACTGACCGGTAATCAAAACTAAAGGTTTTAATGTCAAGTTCTAATTTATTATTATTATACATCTAAACTTGGCATTGGACTGGATTTCAACTCTTTTTAGGCGAACAATTAGCCGATAGGAACTTGGCCCCCTTTTTATCAGGTTTGTTTTTGGTGGGATTTGTTTTAAATGAATAAAAAAGAAACAATAAATTATAGCTACTTTCAGTAGCTAGAAAAGGGCTAAAGAACAAGAAATATCGATACATCTTTCCAATTGATCCATTCGTCTATTTTATGGCTCTGGAGGGTACTAGGATACCAAGATTTTGTTTACTTTTTACTCGATATATTACAAGGAGTAGGAAAAAACAAAATAACCATTATTTTTGTAAATGTCGATAGTCTGAGTTATTTTGCACCTGTACCTATTTATTTTACGCTTTGTTGAACACAAAGAAACAAATAAGACACAATATATGTATGTAAATAAATGTTAGTCTTACGGTTAATTTTAAAACCTTACTGTTTCATGAATATAATATTACACAAATACACTGTCACGTCTGTATCCATAACAGGGTAGACAGTATACGTATGTTGCGTATTGGTGAAAAAAGGAAATCAAACTGTAAGATCTATGCAATCCCAAGGGACTAAAACTCAATTTAGAAACACGAAAACATCACAGATTTATTATTCGTCATCGTGTCCATAAACCATAACGTTGTGTTTATGTCGTAGAAAACAAGCTAACTAGGGATTTCGCATAATCTCTAGGGATTTCACGAAATCACGGTACCTGTATGTCGCATATGCTGTTTTTTTTCAAACTAGCCGTTTCCCGAGGGCTTGCTCGCTTGGTCAAAACGTTGACAATGCCATTGGAACCTTAAATATTTTTCCTTGAGAACAGTATTCAGGTAATCTATCTATACATGCTAAATTTCACCCCAATCCGTTTAGGCGTGAAGGCGATACAAACATCCATACATGAAACATTCGCATTTCTAATTTAGAAGTAGGATGTGCCGAAATGCCATTGGAAGTCAGTTATACAATCTCTTTATTATGTAAAAATATTTCAAGGGGTGATTGAGTCCATTATTCAACACGAAAAGATTTTCATACGTATCGAAGTAATAGTCACATATGGATTTTTTTTTCGTATTTCAAAGTACATTTATTGGGAATAGTTTGATGGACATCACCATGGAAATCACCCCTTAAAATATTTGTACTTCATAAAAAAGGATATTGATATGGTTCATATATTGACGCTCATGTGTCCTCTGCTTATATAGTCTTATGGAATAAATCATAAAGTCACGAAGCGCTGGAAATAAAAAGGTTGTTGACAATTTCTCTATACGAGGGAAAAGGTACTTAGGCGGTACAAAACAAGCTTTATGGAATACTTTCATTTGTTTTTATCGACACTACCAATAAAAACAATCCATAAAAGTTTCTTGTCCTTGTCTATTTGACCGCACTTGTTTTTTATTAGAGTTGCTGTTATAGCTTCACGTCTTTAGTTCTTACGTGGTATCATTATATCATTATCATCATCAGGTTTTTTTGTCTCCACTGTAGGAGCACGACCCTCTCTGTACTACCAGAGCCATACTTGGCCAGAGAAGACAGAGGATTTGGCCTACATTCTCCTTGCTGGCCGGACGGTTTGGAGAGATCTCGTTGATGTTTATTAGCTTTGTTTAGCTTGAATTCCCTAATTCGTCTTCTACGACATTCACGGGGGCTTGGTGTGGCCCTATTCTACTCTGCCGAAACCACACGGCTACGTGGTATACCTACTGGTATATACGCGGCTAGGATGCAAAACCTCATAAATTAAAGACAGTTCAGAACATACTGTCTTACTTACCTATATTTTTTTACATTCTACATTTCAGGTGAAGTCAGGGCTTAGTGGCGTACTCATTACATCACACTAATATTATAAAGGTGAAAGTTTTTGAGTGTGTGTGTGTGTTTGTTACTTCTTCCCGTACGAACGGCTGGACGAATTCGATAAAATTTGGTATGGAGAAAGCTGACACCCTGGATCAACATATAGGCTACTTTAGACGCGGGTAACACCACAGAGCGAGCTAGTTTAAAATAAATTCTTTATTCGTAAATGTTGTGATACTTAAAATTTAACATTTTGCAAATTTTTACGACCCATGAAAGTATTATTGATAGTCCATCAGTTCAGCTAGTACAAAATAAATTATAATGTTTTAGAAACCACAAGACTGTCGTGAAAAGATTCTTTTTACCATATTTTATTCTTTTACAGTATTTACATCTCTTTTTACCATGTTTTTGTCTTCAGCCAGCCTCATTTATGAATGACACCGATCGTCCTCGTTTCACACCAGATTGTCTTTCGACTTTGGCTGCAGTTCAAAAGATTCATTCACTTGTTCATTCACCTCTTCACGTTCACTGGGCTGGGCGTTATCGAATGCACTGAATGAAAGACTGAGCAAAGGCTGACATTTAAAAAAAGATCTCAGCATATTCCGACGCTTTTGTTAGGGTACCGTACCAGAATGGTACAAAACCTTTTAGAGTAGGTACAATTTAGCTTGCGGTTGAACAAGCCAGAGCAGAAAATGGAGACAGTACATTAAGCTCATCATTATCAGGTCTTTTTGTCTCCGCTGCAAGAGAACGACCCTCTCTACACTACCAGAGCCATACTTGGCCAGAGCTGCCAGAGGACTGGGTCTACACTCTTCTCGCTGGCCAGACGGGTTAGACAGGTCTCATTGATATTTATAAGCTTTGTTGACCTTGTATTACCTAACTCGTCTTCTACGACATCCACGGGAGGACTTGGAGTGACCCTATTCTACTCTGCCGGAAATCACACGGCAGAAAGCTAACCATCATTATTTTAGCTACATGTTAATGTTCACTGCTGGACTTGAAGGCTAAACAAAAGCCTGTTATTAGTATTACGGGACTTATTGCGATTAATATCGTCTTTTGCCAGAAATTAACTAACGATATTAATCGCGGTAAGGTTTTAAAGTAATCTAATAACAGTCATGTGACCGCGAAACACTAAAATCATGTAAACCAGTGTGTAATAACTACCTAATCAGTCTAGGTGTTGCCGACATATAGAATGTTAGAACATAAGTTTTTAATGCAAAGTGAATTAGGTACTTTAAATCACATTAGGTACTTTAAATGTAACATCACAAAATATTTTTGACATGTAGGTAGGTACAAAAGTATTAAAGATAAAGGTACCTACTTCGTTTCAATGCATGGCAGAAAATCAAATAAAAATACAATACACGCATAAAATTATGCAAAGGTCGAAGAAACAAAAACACAATTTTACATATGTATGTATATACAGCTTGTTTATCTATTCATATATTTATTATAAAATATATTATCGTTGAGTAAGTATACCATAACACAAGTGTCGAACTAACTTTGGGGCTAGCTCAATCCTTGTAATTAGTCCATATTTATTAATATTTCTATTTACATTATAACATAAGTAAATAAGGGTGCAAGGATTTCGATAAGACAAATTTATTTGTGGTAAAATATTCTCTTTTTTCTAATCCCAGTCTTAGTACGGAACCCTCGTGTAAATTCAACTAGCACTTTTTTATTATCATGCCTCAAACCCAGCTTTTTTCATTCATTCAACGTTTTTGAATGAGCTTTTATTACAATAATGATTCAAGAATTCATTACTGCTCTGTTAGAATTTTTAAATATGACTATTGTAATAAGTGTGACATTTTGAAATTTCTTTGTACAACTCAGTTTTATTATAAATATTTCAATTCACGAAGTATTTTTTAAGAAATATTGGTTTGTAAAATGTTTCTTTGAATCTCTAGGCTTTACAATTTTTACTTTCTAAAGACTGAATTTTCTCAATTATTATCTTCTTGTGGAACACTCAGCTATACTAAATAACAAGATATACCTAAGTTCAAAAAACTAAAACCAGACACTGAGAAAATATTGACTGAAAAGAACGATTATCCAGTTATTTCAAGGACAGCAGGGAGTAAGACCTAAAAATATATGTTCACATATATATACATATCTTATTGAAACGTGCTAATAGAGCCTTTCCATTTAATGACACTGAGAAAATATTGACTGAAAAGAACGATTATCCAGTTATTTCAAGGACAGCAGGGAGTAAGACCTAAAAATATATGTTCACATATATATACATATCTTATTAAAACGTGCTAATAGAGCCTTTCCATTTAATACCTTACACTACACGAAGAAACAAATAAAATGAAAATACATAAATAAAATAAATATATAGAGACAAATTACACTGATTGAACTAGCCCCAAAGTAAGTTCGAGACTTGTGTTAAGGGATACTAACTCAACGATACTATATTTTATAACAAATGCATATAAAGATAAACATACAAGACCCAGGACAAATTTGAAAAAGGCCATTTTCCAACTGGCCCTGACCGAGGATCCAACCCGAACCTCTGGGTGGCGGACATTCATAGCAGCGAAAAACACATAACTCTCGGCTTCGCCGTAGTCGAGTAAAAAGAAAATCCTATTTATCCTTGACATTACAATTTCAATCCATTTTATACCCGAATATGATTGATCATCGAAACCCTGCCAAACGAGCATCTATAAAAATATATCTCGTTTAATACCGTATTCTTCGGAATTTATCACTGGAGGCCCCTTTGTTCTGCGTTACGAAGACCAGGAAATGCGAAATTGAGATTAAACCTATATTGATGAAGACAATGCTCGGATTCCAAACGATGAAAGGCCTTTTAATGTACTTGCTTAAATATACGGTTTGTCAACTAAATAATATAAAAGTGTTATAGTTGCCTTAATCGATAATATACACGATTTTAAGAATGTAATTTGAATAAAAAAATTCTCCGTGTTATTAGGATTTTTTAATGTAATTTTAAAAGTGACGACACACAATCGAAGTTTTTTCCTATGCCTGCACAAAAAAAACAATGACGTCTGTCAACTGTCAATGTCTCCTTTTTAAATTTCGTGACAGTGACAATATAATACAGTGGTGCTATTTTTGAAACGCGAAGTCACTAAAAAAACAGTTTTTTGTATGGAAAACCCATTTGTTTAGGTGACACTACGTTTTAAAAATGGCACTTTAGTACAGTACTGGAAGTGGAAATTGTCAACTTTAAACAAAAAAATCTTCATCGTTACTTCACTTCCTCAAAACGCTTGACCTTGCTTCAAAATATTTGCAAAAATCCCAATGACCTTTTATTGGGATTTTTGCAAATATCTAATTATGTAAGAGCTTATTTTAAAATCTGATTACATAAAGCTTTTCCTAGAGGCTTTTCCACGAAATGGATTGCAAGTCAGTTTTTTTAAATTACTTGACAAGCCAATTGTTCCTTTTGACGACTTCCATGGCGTAGTGGTCACCATGCTAGTCTGCCACCCAGAGGTTCCGGGTTTGATCCAGGGTAAGTTGGTAAATGGCCTTTTTCAAATTGTCCTGGGTCTTGGATGTTTATCTTTATATGTATTTGTTATAAAATATAGTATCGTTGAGTTAGTATCCCATAACACAAGTCTCGAACTTACTTTGGGGCTAGCTCAATCAGTGTAATTTGTCTCTATATATTTATTAATTTCCAAAATCTAAAAAATTAAAATTAATTAAAATTTAAATCTTTGGGAGAGGCCTATGTCCAGCAGTGGATGTTGTGCGGCTGAAAGGATGACGATAATGATTTATTAATTATTTTACTTTTCTATCCTACAGGTGTCGTAATATATCGTCATAAGGGACTATAGGAAAAATAGGTAACAGAGAAAGGCAGCGTCCTCTCTACAACGCCTTTATACCATGTATACCATACGTGATTATGGGCATTAACCCATTGAATATCCTATTATACAGGCTTATAAAGGCAGATTATTTCCTTGAGATTTACAGGTCTTTTCTTTTCATCCCGGTCTTTTGAGAGGCTCGAGTTGGGATACAGATCTAACACGTGGAGGCCCTTTGGAGAAGTTGATGTAATGTAGCGCCCCCGCCAAAACCCATTCCTGGATATACCTATGAAAGGTGTACCCTTGAATCGTTTTCTGCAGGCGCAAAAGCTATTGTAAGAAAAAGGAAAGGTCTATGGGTTATGAAATGAGCTTGGGATGGACTTATACTGGGATATTGCAATAGAAACGTCACCTGCTATAATCATGATTAATGACTATTGTAGGCAGGTGGTGGCTTGCCAAGATCATTATTACATTCCACAAAAAAATCAGAATCCCATACAAATCGCGATCAATTTATGAAATTGTTATAATTAAGTAGGTAATAATTTTCGTAAGAACTAAGTAAAATAGATTTTCGCAATCGTATTTGGGACCAAGCCTCTTTACCTATCAGGTATGGGGGCTTAGGTATTCGCAAAATTTCTAGTGTGGCTCTCCCAGCGTTTTTGTCTTCGATATATAGCATTGAAAGTCTTTATAAGAAAATTTATGCTGTAGCGCAATGGGAATCTGGACTTTGGTTACATGCCTTACCATCCGCAAACCTGGGTACCTTTCTGCATAATGATGCGTTCCGCGTGGCAACTGCGCTGCGGGTAGGCGCTACATGTGTAGTCCCACATCCCTGCCCCTGCGGGGATACCGTCGATGGCCTTGGACTTCACGGACTTTCCTGCACCAGGAGTGCCGGCCGTTTAGGGCGCCATGCAGCCCTTAATAATATTATCCTCCGTTCTCTCGCCACCATCAATATCCCGGCGGCCCTAGAACCCAATGGTCTGGCCAGGGATGATGGCAAGAGGCCGGACGGAATGACCTTGGTGCCTTGGAGATTGGGACGGCCCTTGGTCTGGGACGCTACTTGTGTGGACACCCTCGCACCGTCCCATCTTCAGGTCACCAAGTCAAAGGCCGGCGCAGCAGCTGCCGCAGCAGAGAACCTTAAAAGGCGCAAATATGTAGACATCGGAGAAAACTACATATTTGAGCCTTTTGGGGTAGAGACTTTTGGTCCGTGGGGTCCTTCCGCCCATAGTTTATTTCATATTATTTCTAAACGTTTATTCGAGGTATCCCATGACCAAAGGGCTGGTAACTATCTGGCTCAAAGAATCAGCATTGCCATACAACGTGGCAATGCTGCCAGCCTTTTGGCCACGTTGCCGAGGGGTAATATTTTAGTGGGACTACATAATTTGTAACTTTTAGTTTTAATTTTAGTTTTAATTTAAATTTTAATAAGTTTGTATAGTTTTAATTTAAGTTAAATTTAATTTTTTTCCAATAAAGCAATCATAATTAGTAAAATATAATACTATAACAAAATTGAAAATTTCAAATAAACATCGAACTAACTCGCAGCGCAAGTGAAAAGACCCTGAAAAGAACATGTGCTATTTATAAAATCACATCTGAGCGAGTTACACGACCAATAACACGGTCGCTTTAAAAATAAATTTAAAATTTGCACTCAAGCCGGCATGTTGAGTTGACGTCACATTTTCTCTAAGGGTGTAGAGACGCTTTCTCACATAGCTGGAGTGCTGGGATCTGGTGCAAGTCACAGGATCTCACCGCGTTTTCGGTTGCATCTCACTTTGACTGATAGGTTTATTTGTTTATTATTATTGCACACAATCTTATGATGGATTGATGGCAATGTTTAACTACAACATTATTATTTATTTATTTAGTATTAACTACAACGTAAAAAAACTTAATGCTAATGCATTATTAGTACTGCAGACCTCTTCGTTTCCTATATCCCCCTGTCGGAGCAAAGGGCAGACACATAGTCAATTCGATCTGTCAACTGCTGCACTTTTGATTTATGCTCAAAGTCGTCGCTTTAAAATCGGTCCGGGTATTAGCTGTATCTGTTTCAGAAATCTGTAGTTTTCGGGTATGCAGTGATTAATAGCACCCTAACATATTGATTGATAGGGCTGTCACCTTGGAGCCTAAAGGTTGGCTTGTTTTTTTATCTGGTATCCTCCCTGGTGACTTTGAATTTGCTGTATTCTCGCCTTTCGCCCTATTTTGTTAGAAACTGCAGTAAGTCTCAGGGTGTACGACGGGTACGAAGGAATGGCCAAGGGTCTTCTTTCTTGAGGTATTTTGCCATAAACACACAGCAGAAGAATACCAATTATATTATTACGTCATCAGTATTGCTAAAAATATAAAACTGATTTCCCACTAACTTAGTTGTAAGTTGGATATTTTTATGTCGTAACCCTTGTTTAGTGGTCTCTTACAACGTACAACACACACTTACAACATATTTTGTATGGGTGTCTAAATTTTTCCTTGGCATTACAGTAACTGATTACATTTATAAATATTCCTGTAGCCTCACAAAAAGATAAATATCCCCTAAAGCAAGTAACAAATCGCTTCTTCTCAGAACTCGGGCCACGCAATAAAAACGTCGTATTCTCGTGAGAACATCTTATTTAAGCTCAAGCGAGCGTGATGCCGTCAGGATTTCCCTGGATTTTCCATTGAATATTCAAGGGATTAAATAACTGGAGCTAATAGATCACAGGAAGAGAAAATTTAAAATTGGAAGGGAGCAAGACTTTCGACTCCTGAATGTTGAACTTGTACAAATATAGATTTACTAGCTGTACCCGCGGGTTTCGCTCCCCGTGGGAATTCTGGGAAAAAGAGCACCCTATGTCCTTCCCCGAGTCTCAAACTATATCCATACCTTGTCTTCTATTTCTGATTGGTTTTCTGCCAATAACCTCATGTTAAATGCGAAAAAGATCCAATGCATTCGTTTTTTCTTCCTAATGTGAGACAGGCCTGCGTTGACATAATGATAGATAGTGAAAAACTCGATCTTGTTGAAAGTACCACCTTCTTAGGAATTACAATAGACTCAAAACTTCAATGGGGTGCTCATATAATTAAACTTTCTAATAGGCTTAGTTCTGCGGCTTATGCTGTTAGGAGAATAAGACAATTGACAGATGTAGCAACTGCTAGACTAGTGTACTTTAGTTACTTTCATAGTGTAATGTCTTACGGCATACTCCTGTGGGGGAGTGCAGCCGATATTCAGACTATTTTCATTTTACAAAAACGGGCAATTCGTGCTATTTACGGGTTAGGATCTAGAGACTCACTCAGAGAATTATTCAAGAAAATAGATATACTTGCCTTATCATCACAGTATATATTTGAAAACATAATGTATGTAAGGAAAAATATTTCCTCATACAGTAAAGTAAGCGATTTGACCGATAGAAACCTACGTAATACGAATGACTTAGTTGCCCGATTTTCTAGGCTCAAAACAGTTAGTAAGACGTTTATGGGGAACTGTATACTTTTTTATAATAAATTGCCAAAATCGGTCCTTGATATGCCGGATAATAAATTCAAAACGTATGTAAAGAAAGTACTTTGTGAGAAAGCTTATTATAGTACCGATGACTACCTTAAGGACAAAAAAGTCTGGCTTGAGCTTGGCGCGGGTCCCTCTTAAAGTTTGTAATATAGGTACTCGCAAATGACATAAATTGGTACATTTTGTACAAACTAAATCTACAACTTGACATTATTTTAAAATTTTGACATTTGAAAATTCAATTAAAATTATGATATGACATAACAATGTATTCTCTGTCCACATTAACTTTGAATATTAATTCAATTGTGAGTTGACGTCCTTGGAGAAAATGCTGCAGTGCAGTTTGTTACCGCTTCTTCTGCACTAGCGCTTTGGAAGCGGTAGTAAACTTAGCTGTAAGTAAACTTTTGACGTCAACACTTGTAAAACAAAACAATGACGATTATTAAGAGATGTTATAAATATCCTATGATAATAAAGATATATTTGAATTTGAATTTGACCAAATTTCATTAAAATGGGTTCAAGCAGAGCTTGAAAAGATGATTTTTTTTTTGTTTCAAAACATTTTGTCCTGCCGTGTCACGTTTTCTTATCATAGAGTAATATTTATAGCTCTTTGTAAACATTAACTCAAAAAGTTAACTATACAACTGAAATTAAGATTAATAAGTCCTGATAAATACCATTTCTACCAATCTTGTCATCTGGCAACAAAACAACCATAGTTAAGTAAGTAATTAATGGTAACACTAATATGATTATAGTAGAAAATAGCAAGATTAAATAAAAGAGCTTAAAACTGAATGGACTCTACTCACTCTACAAATTGAATTATGGACTAATTTTTAGAGTGTTAAGTTATATTTTATAGCAACCCTAATATCAATATTAATTTTTTTATTTCTTTCATAATCTTGGCCCTTGCTCGAAACATATTATCTTTAAAAATACAATTGAAAATATATTAAAAATTATTTCTTGAGTATTTTATTAGCAAGTTATACTCATTTGGCAGAGTAATACGTGCTGGGGAGGAGTGAAGGAAAACGCAGCTGAACATCATCTGTCCCAATCTTGATCTATACTTTCACACTTTACATCAATTAAGTGTCAGTCTACAATTGGAGTCATCTATTCGTTTAATCAGGAATCAAATACAATTGCAATCAAAAACAAAGCAAACTAAGGGCATAGATACTTGAGTGTGGAAGCTAGCTTTAGCTGGTAGATGGCGCTGCATTTAATTTGTTACATTTTAGTTAATTACATACATACTATCACGTCTTTATCCCTAATGGGGCAGACAGAGCATTTTGGGTCTTGCGGCTCTATGCAGAACCCAGGGCCGCAAGACCCAAAAGCCACTTTTAGCGTCATGGTGGGCGAGAAGATGGAAAAGCAATCAATACAATGATGGGTTGCTAGCCGCATCGCCTGTTAACATGATTCGCATTTTTGCCTAATTTTAGTTAATTAGTTTAAGTATAAGTATACATTAGTGAAGGAAAACAGTGACGGATTTTTTAAACTCTTTATTCGCCTAGCGGACTGGGTCCATTCATGGCATTGCTGAGTTTGAACCCGAAACATCGACCATCTTAGGCATACGCTCACCTAAATGAGCTATCGACGAGCTTGTGAAATTACCTTTCACTTCATTTCATGATGGAAAAACCTTACACTTTTTTTCTCCCAGCCCCTGTGGATATAGTACGAAAAGAAACTTCGTTCAAAAAGAATTAAGAAGCTGCAATCACCATTCGACTATAAGCTCCACACCAAACAACGCTCAGATTTTCATAAGATCTCTCATGTAATTAGATGTCAAGATATCTCTCATTATGAAGGTTTATTTTCTTGTTTTCGTATCAGAACATCATAGAAAAATATAGCTTTATTTTTGTAGAAAAGTCCTTGAGGCGTCTCCGTTTCAAAGTGAAGTATAGGTAAGTGTGCAATAGTATAGTATTTCAAAAAAGTTTTCGATGTCAAAGCGACCTGTTTTAGTTATTTTGCTCGCCTGTGCCGCAAAAATATTCTGTTGTTTTAAAGGTAGTATTATGAAATTCTACTGTGTTTCCTAGAATTGACGGTCTCCTCGTGCATCTTTGAATTTGAAGTATCATCATATCATATCAGCCACAGGAAGTCCACTGCTGGACATAGGCCTCCCCCAAGGATTTCAAAAACGACGACGACAAATTTGGAGTATAAACTGAGGTTATTGTTAACTCGCCACTCTTTTTAATTCACCACTTAAAAATGATTATTGTACTGCATTTGACTCTAACAAATATTTTAGAAACAGATCCCTAAATTGAAAAATGATGTTCAAAAGCTCACAATATTTTTAAAAGACGTATGTAACGATACCGCACACGATGAGTCAGTCAAGAAATAAAAAATTGACTTCCACTTTACAAATAACACTTCCCGGCATCAATTAACATACATTTCTCATTCATTTTAGTCAAAATTTCCAAAAATTACAATTTATTCCATATTTTATGACGTATTGCACCAATGGTAACTAACATAAAAAAAATTCAACATTTTATTTTACCACTTTTTCACCACAATTATATTACATGTCCATACCAAATTACAACTTTTTAGTACTTACAGTCTCTGAGTAAAACCACAGACGGACAGACAGGCAGACAGACATACACTGCAAAACTATAGGGGATCCTTGTTTACTACGAAACCCTAAAAAGCACATAACGAGTACCAAGGTAGATACAAGTTCTTTTATTAACTCATAACGCCATAACTATTCAGGCAAAAAGGTGAAGGGCACTCCATTTCCCGCATTATCGACCTTTCCACTGCGCCTGACCCAAAATCCCATTACATTATCACTTCCTTTCAAACGTCTAAAATATTCCATAGTTCCTTAAAGAAAATCCCAAGACCTTCTACTTCAAAGAGTCACATGTGCTCTGGGCGGCAGGTAATTGGTGCCACCGATGCAAAAAGTGGTCGCGACTTGAATTTTAAGCATCCACTAAGTGTGAAGTAATGCCAATTTTACGACACTGCCGAACAGAATTTTAGATGAGCGCCGAAAGGCTTTGAAAGAGTTGACTTTATGGTTGGAGTTCAGTTTTTGAATTCTATTTTCTTACATGCTTATGGGAGGAAAAGAAAAACGTTAAATTAACCAGCTGTTTATTTTAACATTAATTAGCCGCTCTAGATCGGTCATTTTGGAAATCTTTGGGAGAGGCCTATGTCCAGCAGTGGACGTTGTGCGGCTGAAATGATGATGATGATGATGAACCAGCTGTTACTCTCTACGTAATTCATCATCATCATCAGGTCTTTTTGTCTCCACTGCAGGAATACGACCCTCTCTGTACTACCAAAGCTATACTTGGCCAGAGCCGCCAGAGGACTTGGCCTACACTCTCCTCGCTGGCCAGACGGGTTGGAGAGGTATCATTGATGTTTATAAGCTTTGTTTAGCTTGTATTTCCTAAGTTGCCTTCTACGACATCCACAGGAGAACTTGGAGTGGTCTTATTCTACTCTGCCGGAAACCACGCGGCAAATTAATTGTAGTTGATATAAGGTATGTTTTTAAAATTTGTTAGTATTATAATAATTGGATGCCGAACATCTGGCTAAGAGGATGGACCATTTGGAGGTGGAGGACTGCAGAGAGAAAGGAAGACCGAGAAAGACGTGGAAAGAATGTGTAAGGACAGATATGAAGTGGCGAGGGGCTAGTGCAAAATGATGAATGACAGAATAATGGAAATAGTTGACATACAGAGCCGAGCCCAAATAGGAAAATGGCGAGGAGAATGATGAATATGATCAGTATTATAACAATACATAAATCATAACTTTTGGTTTTATTTTAAAACAGATATATTTAGACAATTAATTTTTTTCTTGCTCATTGGATTTGACGCATGATTTTAATTCAATCAAGTTCAAAAACTGAACTCATGGTCTTCGAAGGGCTTATTCCTTTGCCCATTGTAGAATTAACGGTTGTCTGCATTTGTTTTTTATTACTGGCCAGTGTTAAGTTCGATTCGCGATTTTATTACGTATCGAATTCTTTTTTTGAATTAAGGAAGGTTCCGGATCGTAAGCGATAAATTAAAAGAAATTCTACGGCTGTACTTAAAAAGTAGGGATACAAAGTCGTTCTAAAACTGTTAAGTTAAAAGTATAAAAAGAAGGATAAGTATTACTAGAAATAGAAAATACATAGCAGATAAATAAATATTGGATTATTTCTGCCTGCATATCTAACAAATAATGCTTTGCCAATCAAATACAAAAAAATAAGGATATTCATTCTTATTTTTCATGTAGGTATTCCTAGGGTATTTTAATTTATTACAGATACTTCTAAAAATACCTCAAAGTGTCATTAAAATCGCTCGCAAATTTATCACCTTTCTTGTTTACTTCGCTTCGTTAAAGTCTAATTAAAATAGTTTAAAATTCGGAAAGAAACAAGGTTCTTGTTAAAAAGAAATTTGTGATTTTGTAAAGATTAATTAGTTTAAAACTCTGTTCTTGTGAAAAGACAAGATCTTATACAATAGACCTTCCTCTCTGCTATTTATAATATCTCACAATACGGCTTATTTTAAAAGGTTCGAAATGATGTAGCTATAAACAAGTTTCTTCGCTAGGCAAATTAAAAAAATCCCCGACTGTCAAGAACGCCATCTAGTGGTGAGTATGGAACTACACTACCCGTACGACTTGATTCGTAGCGCCATCTATTATTTGCTAGAGAAAGCCCTGACTTTCAAGCAAGAACCACCCAATAACTTTTAAACGGCTGAACTGAATTTCATTAAACATAGCTAAGCAACGCAAGGAACCTTGCTCTCATATAAAAAACCGCACTGAAATCGGTCCATTCATACCATTACAAAGTACCTAATAACGTATAAAAACTAACTTTCTATTAAATTTGTATGAAATTTAGTTCGTCTCCTAAAACTGTAATTTGTGAACTCCACTTTGAGTTTTCCTTTAAATTCGTTATATACACTGCAGCTGTGATTTTTTTTACTTATCTACCTATATATAACCGTTTAGGAGATAGAGGGGCACTCTGACTCTACTGACTCTAACAAAAATTGCTCTTGAAAACAGAATATATCAGAAACAGATCCTTAAATCGAATAACCGTGTTTAAAATCTCACAATATTTTTTAAACACCTATTCAACGATACCCCACACGATGGGTCAGTCAATAAAAAAAAATACTCCTACTTTACTTTAAGGGAGCTAGGTACCCATTTTTTTATTTTTAGATTTTATTTTACCACTTTTTTGGCATGATTAATATACATGCATTTCTATTACTTTTAATCTGTGAGTAAAACCGGAAGGACAGAAAGACAGGCAGATAGACAGACAGACAGACATGGCGAAACTAAGTATTCCTTGTTTACTACAAAACCCTTAAAAAGCTAACGTATAACATACATACATATTTTCTCGCCTGTTTCCCATGGGGGTAGATAGAGACTATGGATTTCCACTTACTACGATCCTTGCAAACCTCTTTTGACGTATAACGTATAACCTATTGACCTAATTCAGATAGCCCATTCCTTCGATCAGCTGTTACTAATTTCTAGCAGCTGATACATTTTACATTTTCTTTTCTCACAGACTATGGGAGAAAGTAGTTTTGCGAAAGATAGTGGCGCGCTTGACCGGTACAATTTCCCGCACTATTTCACCTGTCCGCGGCAACACTCGCTCGTTTTTCCACACTACTTAGAAAGGGAGGTAGTTTTCTGGAAGGCATATGTTATATGTGAAATGGTCTAACAAAATATACTGAAATTATTTACATACATACATACTATCACGTCTTTATCCCTAATGAGGCAGACAGAGCATTTTGGGTCTTGCGACTCTATGCAGAACCCAGGGCCGTAAGACCCAAAAGCCACTTTTAGCGTCATGGTGGGCGAGAAGATGGAAAAGCAATCAATACAGTGATGGGTTGCTAGCCGCATCGCCTGTTTACATGATTCGTATTTTTTCCCATTCCCTCGATCGGCTTTTACGATCTGCGCGGGAAGAGAAGCAGCTGGTACATTCTAAGTTTTTTCATTTCTCCCAGACCAGCATGGAAATTATTTTAAGGGTGAATTCGGTCCATTATACCGAACACCGCCCCAAGGAACACGTATCGAAATATGACAACTAATTTTTGGCCTCCCGTACAATTTGACCGATCAGCTGATCCGAATTTGTATGGAAAGCCAAAAATTATTTTTCATATTTCGACATATGTTTCTAGGGGAAATGTCCTGTTGGTTGACTGGTAGAATAGGCCTCAGGCGATTTACGGGTTACGCACGTAGAAAGTCAGATAATGGTTGTTGTATGATGGAAACGAAGAATGATGTCAAAAATTTAAGAAAACTCCTCTGGACAATTTAGTCAGCTATAATTTGTGACTATAAAAAAGATGATCGGGGTAAGGGTTTGTCTTGTAGCCTTGCGTTTTTGAAAAAAGTCAAAGTCAAGAAGTTCGAACGATATTTCATATTTAACGTTGTAATTTTATTTTGTAACCTTTTCCTTATTACGACTTACTAAACTCAGCGATACAACATTTTCGAATTCCATAGATTCATTGAGAAGTTCGGTGGCCCGGCGGGAGTGCGCATTGCTAGCACTTTCGCAAGTAAAGCGACACCGGGCGTGGTCCGCACTTGGATGGGTGATCACAAGTGGCATAAAAATTTCTCCAGCTCCTCCGTGCTTCGGAAGGCACGTATAAGCCGTTGGTCCCGGCTGTCATCATTATATGGCAGTCGTCAAGCTATGTCAGATGCCTTTAGGTGGCCTGAAAAATATGACGCCAGAGCTGTTGGCCATTTACACACGAAAAAAAAAATTCCAATGTTCTCGATACCTAGTCGTGTAAAGCACAAAAACTGTCAATTTTTTGAATGGAATTTGAAAAAATAAGTTATTCTTTGTGTATCACGTATAAATATTGTGAATAATGGTAATTTGAGAATAAAGGGAAACTTCTAGTATTTTCTCTTTCTGTGGTTCTCGGGTAAAGATCCAGTTGAGCATAATAGAGAACGAGGGTAGTATGCTATGTTTTGCGGCTAATGCTGATAGAATGAAAGGAAACGGAAACGCTTCAGTATGTTGTAATCTATAAATAAGCATTACAATTCTTGCTTCAGTTTCGTACCATTTTTTTACCATTCCGCTTTATTCATAAAAAAAAACTTTCGCTAAACCTATTTTAGTTAAAAATTTTTTTGACTCGTTCTTTCAGTGTCGCATATTCAATTTTAGCAATCAGTTGTTAATTTTTATGGATATGAGGGTTAGACTTCTACTCATTGACGTTCCTGGGCGATTAAATTTAGTCCCATGGTACTGCGACTGTAAAGGAAGCAGCAGTACCTACTTTTTTTTCAAAGTTAGATTTATAAGTAAAATATATACATTCAGAAAATAAGCCTACATTTAGTCCTCGAGTGATGTAATTAACAATGATAATTTTTATGCAATTGTCGACCTCTGTGGCCTATGGGTGGAAAATGGCCTTTTTCAAATTTTCCTAGGTCTTGGATGTTTATCTATCTATATATGCATTTGTTATAAAATATGGTATCGTTGGGTTTGTATCTCATAACACAAGTCTTTAACTTTGGGGCTAGCTCGATCTGTGTTTCCATTTATCTGCATATATTTATCTACGCAATATCATTATTAGCAGGTCTTTTTGTCTCCACTGCAGGAGCACGACCCTCTCTGTACTACCAGAGTCACAGGTACTTGGCCAGAGCAGCCAGAGCATTTGGCCTTCACTCTCCTCGCTGGCCAGACGGGTTGGAGAGATCTCATTTAAACAAGTTTTCCTTTTGACCAACAGGTCGCCTTTATCCTACTCTGGGGTCACCTCACGGCACAGTGAAGGTCATTGCACTATCATTGTTAGATATTTTCGGCTCAATGAACTAATTAATATTGACGGCTGTCGAGTTAGCTGTACAAATATACCCTGGCTAGACGGATATGATAGAAAATTCTGAATTAACTGGATTTAGATACGTCACCTAGGTAAGCTATGTTTATTTTATTTAGGCCATACCTGAAATTTGCGAAAAACGGCCACATTTGGCTAATGTGCGTAGAAAAGCTTAATGTTCTCACTTAAAACTATAAACAGTAGTTCATATACTATAGGGCTTGATCAAGACACAATTTTAAATGATATATACGTTTTCTTTAAAATGTTTTTTTTTTTCGAATTCCTTCAATTTTAAGATTTGGATAGTAACCTATTAACCTATCCATGCTTTTATGCCATTTATTATGCACACTTCAGAGAAAAAAGTTTGACTCTCTTTGGTCTCGTCTTGGCGCTGTGACTGACATTTGTCTAGATTGTCATTCTGTTTCATGAAATTGTATGTACTAACACAAAACTGTCTCTACTTTCGTGTTCTGTTTAGAGCTGAAAAAAAAATATATAGCACGAAATTCTTAGCATTTCCTTAGTGGGAAGGAGATAGAATACGTTAGTGTACTTTTCTCTACACGAGTCGGGTGGGAGCTAAAATTTTCGAATGGACATCTCATAAAATTATGATAGACTTCGCTTAAAGTTCATTTAATCATTAATTATGTTTAGGATTGCAGATAGAAATCGAGCTGGAAAACATAGAACTTTCCTTCCATCTTAGCTTAGTATTTACACATTACTCCACCCGCAGCGACAGCCATAATTGAATTTTTCGCGGTCCAGTGCAGTCCCTATTTGAAATAAATTATCTGAAAGAAAATTTAAGTAGATATCTTATATCTTAATATCTTGATAGTCTTGAAAAAGCCCTAGGTAACCCTTCAAACTATTTTATGAATTGCTGTTTATAGTTTAAAGTGAGAATGTGAAGCTTTTCTTCGCACATTAGGCAAAAGAGACCGTTTTTCAAAAATGTGTTTTGAAAAATTTTTCGTATATTAATTTACCTATTGGATACTTTTAAAACATTTTATATGTATACAAAATTGGATACGAGGAACACGTTTTAAAGCTAGACAGACTACCAATATAGATATTAGTCGTAAAATTATTTAAAGGTCTATCTTATGCCTCAAAATTTGCAAAATGTTAATTAATTATCACTGCGTTTATGATAAAACAATTTATTTTAAATGAAGGCGTCACTTTTTCCATAAAAAGATTCGCATTTGCTATCCTGAGTTAAATTCATACCCGTTTTGGCGTGACAGAGTACCAAAGATCTAAACTCACAAAATATAAGTGACATCAAAAATAAACTTGTCTTACCTATCTTACAAACAAACTTAAAAAAAAATTACACAGAAAAAAAGTTAGTCAGCAAAAAAATTTTAAATGTATAATGAGTAAAACTTGTTAGGAAAGTGTCACGCTGTTACGCTTGTTTTTGCGATGTGTACCGACCGTGACTGTCTGAATGGGGGATTTTAAAATTCTTTTGTACATGGGTGTCTGCGTGAATAATTTAGATGGCTTTTTGTAGCGTGGGTCTAGATTTTAACGAGGAATAAATTGCGGATTACTTTCGACCGACGTCGAAAAGGAGGGAGGTTATGAATTCATCGGTTTTTTGTATGTTCCCCAATTACTCGAAGACGCTCTGAAAAATTCTTGTATTGTTTGAAAGGTTGTACTTTTTAGTTATCCCGTAGAAATTTTATCAAAATTAGTCTTCTACTTTGGTTTTTAAACGAAAATACGTCTTTCTGTGACTATAACAGAAATTAAAGTCGGTTTTTGTTTTAAAAAATAATTATAATGATTATATTATCTTCTTTATGACTAACACCGCATTTACTTTGTTGTCGAACAAGTACCTGCTCTTTGGTGGATCTAGTCGCAGCCTAGCTAACGATAGTGCTCTTGAGGTTGTCTTTCACTGGAGCAACAATATTAAAAGTACTATCGACAATTCGACACGCTAAGTAAATGAAGAATACCTACATAGACAAAGTCTGCTTATTTTGTAAATCATATAAGTAATATGTCCTTGAGTTGCGGGGACTAGCTGCCAGTTGTAAATAAAGAGAACGATATAATGAGTTTTTGAAAAAAGTTTTTATTTTTTTATTTTGTGGCCCTTAAAGTAGGTACTGATTAAGAAGACAAATCAAGTACCTAAGTAGTGTGATTGCGTCATTTGCACCGCCCACCTTTCGGCTTCATCTTCAGATCAGATACTTGTCCCGAGCTTCTCCAACCTCCACGTTTAAATAAATAAATATATAGGGACAAATTAAACAGATTGAGCTATCCCCAAAAAACACAATAAGCCATTGGTTTCGGGGGATCCCCTATTTGAAATCTAATGCCGTTTGATCAAACATGATTTGCTCGAAAAGCGGCGCCAAAGCAATCGTCAAGCTATGTTAAATGCTTTCAAAAAACCGGAGCACCAATGTTGCCACACACAAAAAACAAACAATTATCATAATAATTTGAAGTATAATAACAGTCGAAATCCTTTGTGAAAGCAAATTTGCTGTCGCTGCCCAAACCTTGCACATTAATAATTTAAAAAGCCGCATTCACCGAAGAGGGTTAATAAAGAATGTCCTACAAAAAACGGGATATAAAAAGGACAGTCAAATTAATGAGCCGAATAGCCGTCATTAGCAGGATTCATTGTAACAGCCTGTGGTAACAGTTAAGAGTGACTGTAATGGAATAAATTTTCTTCATCGTTGCACGAAACAACCTTGGGAATCAAGAAGCAAATAGCTCATTATTCAGTAATTAGCAACCACCCCAAGTTTTGCTAGGGTATTCATGTATACTTTCATACCCTTAGTCATTTCCAAAAATCCTTCTTAGTACACACTTCTATTGTGCAAAATTTTGAGCGGTTTCAGTTGTGCGTTGATCGATGAGTCAGTGAAATTGTCAGTAGTAGTATACACAATAGTATACATTAAGTGTAAAGTTTTTTTTAAATTGTCTATTAATTTAAAAAAAGCTATCTGTACTATCACACACCGTTTTGTCTACCAAGAAACGCCGAAAGAAACTTAATTTATTTAGCCAGCAAATTAAGAATTCCCCGACTTTCAAGCCCCAATAAGCTTTTTCTCTTTAATAAACGATTTTTATCTAACATAGTCACCGCTAGGAAACCTGTTTTCACGTGAAAAAACAGCATCGGCATCGGTCTCTCCGTTCGAGAGCTATGATATCACAGACAGACATTGGCGTCAAACTTATAACACCCCTCTTTCTTGTTGGGGGTTAAACCTCTACTTGCCAGAGGGCTTTGTCAGTTTACAACGTGCTCCAGTTTGCTATAATGATTTTGTCACTATTCTCCATTTGGTTAGGTATTTAAATAAATGTAAACGATCTTGACATGTCTTTTTATTGAAATATACACTTTATAAATCAATAGTTTTGCTAATTACAAAGTAATTATGTTATAAATTATAAATTACATAATTACTTTTTAATTTGCAAAGGTATTGATTTATAAAGTGTATATTTCAATAAAAAGACATGTCAAAATTGTTTACATTTATTTAAATACCTAACCAAATGGAGTATTAGATGTTTCAGATATAATTTTTAATATTTTGCTTGAAATATATGATACCGGTGTTACTACTGACACATATTAGCTAATCCATGTGGTATATTTCTCGACGTGCCTCTTCATAATAAAGAAACACAATATTTGCCTTAGTGAGCATGTTGTGAATCTTTTCGTAAATGTAACAGTGTTTGCCGAATGTTTTTGACAGAATAAATTTTCTTCTTCGTTGAACTATATAACACTGACATACGGACCCCAAGAATGATCAGATTAAGATTTTTTATGTTTATCATGGTGCAATAAAGTTAATTTGTATTGTATTGTATTGTATTAAGAGAAAAAAACGTAAGACGAAAAAATTAATAATTAAATACTTCTTCTACTAAAAGCCCCTTCCAATAAATGAATTTCCAAAAAATAGTATATTATTACATTTATTTTTATCCATCCTTGAGGTACCCATATATGAGACATATTTTGCACGTCACACCTAAAAGTGTTGCATATGTAACAGTTTCATAGGAAAGACCTACGTGAAAGTTGCAAAACGAGCGCTACTATAAATATTTTTCCCGAGAGACTACATAAGATTGCGTTCCATTCCTTTGATCTTTTTTACGATTTACGCGAAAAGTAGGACATTTACATTTGAACATTTTATTTTATTTTCTTTAAAACCAGAATGGAAGATATTTAAAACTTATTTAGATAGATAGATAGGTATAAAGTTTATTAAAAAAAAAATTGCATCACATACAAATAAACTTACAAACTATAATTTATTATTAATAGTTTTTCAATTTACATGCATTATTAAATTATAAATTTATGTGCTGCAGCAGTGCAACTATTTCATTGTCACCATCAGGTCTTTTTAATCTCCACTGCAGGAGCACGACCCTCTCTGTACTACTAGAGCCATACTTACCAAGAGTAGCCACAGGAATTGGCTTACACTCTCCACGCTGACCAGACGAGTTGTAAAGGTCTCATTGATGTTTATAAGCTTTGTTTAGCTTGTATTTTCTAAGTCGCCTTCTACGACATCCACAAGAAGAGTTTTAGTAGTCCTATTCTACTCTGCCGGGAACCACACGACGTTTTACCCAAAGTTTACTTACCAGCTTAAAGTTATGTTGTACGAAACTCTAGCGCTAAGCGTTACTGCGCAGAAGTTAAAAATTAATACTCTACACTTCACTCCTTCACTCAACGATAAACTTACGTGCCGCTACTTGTAAACACAAAAAAAACCACTTTTAAGTAGCTATAACATTTCATTCACATTATCGTCGTCTCATCGTATCTTGGTATCCATGTCTTATCGACGTCTCACGTCCGAATTAGATTAGTATTCGGCCCACGTCAGCTGATACGTTTGGGCGAATGTTGGCCGAACGATTCCATAATGTATCGCATGTCTTATTTTTTAACGTCCCTCGAGGAAGCCGAGAGATGGAATTGAGAAATATTCATTAAAGAGAAGTATTAAATTGGCCGTCTGATTGTTTCTCATTCCTTTCGTCACATTTTACGATCTGCTTAGGGGTCTTTTTTTGATTTTCTTAAACCTGTGTGTTTAAATTTACTTCATCATCATCATTATCATCATTTTCAGCTATCTGGGACCCACTGCTGGGCATAAGCCTCCGTCTGTATGCGCCTTATTGTTCTTTACCATCACGATCCAGTTCCTTCCACTTTTCAAATCACTTCTGTCTTTATCTAGAGAGACAAATATTGACTTACCTGGTAAACATTATGTAACATCACCTAAGAACTGTCCTTAAATCCCTTCTTACAACACCGTTGCCTTTTCCTACTCCTTCTCGGTACATGCAGTCAGACTATGGAACTCATTACCACCTGCTATACGCTAAAACGATATATAATCTAAAACGATTTCTGTGTTTAAAAGACGAGTAAAAGATCATTATTTATTGGAATCATCTTAATTGTAACCTATATTTTTAATGTTAAAATATGTAAGCGATGGAGACGTAGTAATAGAGTAAGAATAAAAAAAAAATGTCTGTCTGTTTGTCTGTTTGTACACGCTAATCTCCGGAAATACTGGACGGATTCGAATGGATCCGTCCAGTATTTGTTATATAGCTATTAAGCCTGGGCAACCTATAGGGTATAAATGATTTTGAAAAATGGAACGCCTGATGCAGAACCATAATGGTCCAGCTAAACTATAAGAGATATAAAAATGTCGCCTTAGTAAAAGTTGTTCAGCCTGATGAGCATTTTCCAGAGACATAAAGTCCACGCGAACGAAGTCGCGGGCTTCGTCTAGTGTGTAATATATGTAAAAGTATGTTTATTGTAGTTTGTGTAGTTTTATGTAATTTTAATTTTTTTCTTTCTCAATCCTATGTATGAACACGCCTGTATGCCTCTCTTACATAAACATCTCCTCTCATAGGCCTACTGGAAGAGATCTCTTTGGAGATAAGTAGTGCCTTTGTACAACTTTTATTTTATGAATTCTTTGTATACATTTTCCGTGTGCATAAATTGGTAAATAAATAAATAAATCACATGTTAGTAAAAAAGCAACAAAGATTTTAAGTAGTTATGAAATTTCTTCCACATTTTGGATTGTCTCGTCATATATCAATGTCGTATCGACGTCACACGTCTGAATAAGATTAGTATTTCGGAAATATGGAGGTTGTTAACTTTATAAATATCATATTTTTACCATTTCCATTTTTTTAATTATCATAATTTTTAGAGGTCCATACAAAAAATTAGAAAAACGGACCCTTTTAGGATCACTCGTGTCCTGCGTCTGTCTGTTCCTCCGTCTGTCAAAGCCAATTTGCTCTGAATCTACTGGAATAAATTAGGTGAAATTGGGTAGGATGGTGTAATCCTATGACGCAAATACAATTAAATATACTTTAAATAAACGGTCATTTTCGAGGGACAAATTGGGAAATAAAAAATAAAAGTTTTGCAAACCTTACTGTGTGAAATAAATACCAAATGAAAGGGCTCATTATGAGGATCTCAAATATATATTTTTTATTATTGTACAATAAATAATTTTGGTTTTATTTATAAAAGAAGACAAAAATTGACCATTCCCCCCTGATCTCCGAAACAACTCAGTCCAAAAATTTTAAATAAAAAAGGAACAAAATATAGTTCAATGCATTTTTTCCTCCAATAGTTTCTATGGCGTGTGGTATCTGTTACGTTAGTAGTTATATTATCTTTACCGACATCAAATGGGTCGCAAGTGACTCATGAGGTCTACAGCTCACAGACTCACTAGTTTAACATGATTCGTATTTTGCCCATTCCTTCACTTGGCTTCTAAGAATTGCCCGATAAGATCAGCAGCTATTGATACCTACTTTTCTAAGTTTTTATTTTCTTCCAAATCAGCTTAGAAGGTCTAAACATAAGCAAAATAATGGTTGATAAATCCACGATATTAAATAACCTTACATAAAATACAAAAAATCACTTTTACTTACATTTCTAATATTTTTTCTATTATATTTAAGCTCCTAAATGACTCCTGTTCCCTGAATTCTGACGAGGTAATTCTGAGAACAGGGAATTTCATTACAAAGGTCGTGTGAAGGGATTGCTCTCTCGTTTTGCCTGTATTGTTACTAATGTTTTATTATATACAATATAATTAGATTATTATAAAATAATAAAATTAACCCGCCAAGTGCAAGACGGACTCGCGCACGATCTATAAAAAATCACGTTTGTTGTATGAGAGCCCCCTTTTATTTTATTTTAATTTAATTTCTTATTTTTAACGTACATGCACAACTGTATATTTTTAGAATCTACTTGTTGCCGTTATTAATATCAAGCAAAAAAGTAAATTAAATAGCGTTTGTTGCATTGGAGTCCTTTAAAATATTTATTTTATTCTGTATGTAATATTTGTTGTTATAGCGGCAATAGAAATACATTATCTGTGAAAATTTCAACTGTCTAGCTCACGGTTCATGAGATACAGCGTAATGACAGACGGAAAGACAGACAGACAGCGGAGTCTTAGTAATAGGGTCCCGTTTTTACCCTTTGGGTACGGAACCCTGGACAGAATTGAAGTTAGAAGGGAAACTTATAAATAAATATATAAGTAACTGACAGCGAAGTCTTAGTAATAGGGTCCCGTTTTTACCCTTTGGGTACGGAACCCTGGACAGAATCGAAGTTAGAAGGGAAACTTATAAATAAATATATAAGTAACAGACAGCGAAGTCTTAGTAATAGGGTCCCGTTTTTACCCTTTGGGTACGGAACCCTGGACAGAATTGAAGTTAGAAGGGAAACTTATAAATAAATATATAAGTAACAGACAGCGAAGTCTTAGTAGTAGGGTCCCGTTTTTACCCTTTGGGTACGGAATCCTGAACAGAATTGAAGTTAGAAGAGAAACTTATAAATAAATATATAAGTAACAGACAGCGAAGTCTTAGAAATAGGGTCCCGTTTTTACCCTTTGGGTACGGAACCCTGGACAGAATTGAAGTCAGAAGAGAAACTTTTAAATAAATATATAAGTAACAGACAGCGAAGTCTTAGTAATAGGGTCCCGTTTTTACCCTTTGAGTACGGAATCCTGAACAGAATTGAAGTTAGAAGAGAAACTTATAAATAAATAAATATATAAGTAAATATTATGTCGTAAGTAAATATGTATTTCAGTCGAAGTAATGCTTTCCTGAAACATAAAAGAACGCAAATTCTCTTTATTTGCAGGACGTAACATCAGTGAAATAAAAAGAGCATAATGTTCCACTGGTTCGTTCGCAGCCATTCGTAGTTTTTTATTTGTTGTTTGTTTGTTGTTTGCCATAACATGTCATTCGATGTTACTGTGTAATAACGTGGTATAATTGAAAAATAAAAAACCGTCGTACACATGCGTTGAAATTCCAAAAGCGTTGTGTGCTTCAAGTGCATACTAATTTATTTGCCAAAGCCGAAGCCCGCGACTTCTTTCGCGTGAACTTTCTCTCTAGAAAATGCTCATCTGACTGAACAACATTTTCTAGGGCGGCATTTTTATATTTTTATAGTTTAGCTGGACCAATATAGTTCTGCAACAGGTGTTCCATTTTTCAAAATCATTTATATGTTGCCCAGGCTCAATAACTACATAACAAAAAAAGTTTCATTCGAATCCGTCCAGTATTTCCGGAGATTAGCGTGTAAAAACAGACAAACAGACAGACGTTTTTTAAATTTTTACTCTGTCGCCCCAAAAATTTTTTTGGAAATATATTTAATGTACGGACACACTTTTTTACTGTTTTATCATATGTATAGATAAATTTAACAAAACCCCGACAACACCATCTAATGATGAGTGGCGTAAACTATATATTTCAACCGATGTTAAATCGAATAGATATAGTAGCGCCAACTATTATTTGTCAGGTAAAATAAAAATCCCGACAATCAAGCGTCAATATCCTCGCGTCGTATCAAATATCTAAGAACCAACGCAAAGCAATTTGCTTTCACGTAAAAAAACGCATCGAAACCGGTCCATCTATTCGAGAGATAAGATGCCACAGACATTAGCGTCAAACTTATAATACCCCCCTTTTTCGTCGGGGGTTACATTAGACAGCATCATCATCATATCAGCCACAGAAAGTCCACTGCTGGACCTATGTCTAGCCCTCCCCCAGGGATTTTTAGGAACGACCGATTGGAAGCGATCGCTTGGCGTATCCAGCGCTTTCTTGTAACTTGGCTTAGGTCGTCTAACCACGTAGCAGGTGAGGACAGAAATAAATAGACATCATAATATTATTCTATGATCTCCTACCTCAAGCACAGAATTAATATGAATATTACATATAGGACGGTCACCTAAGGTCCTGGTTAATATGCGTCCTCGTCCCCTGTCCTCGCACCTCTCCCCCGTTCTCGCCTTTCACATTTCTGGGTCAAGTTCATTTACAAATAGTCAAGAAGAAAATATGAGAAAAACGTCGTACGTCCTAAACCTGCACTTTTCTTGCACGTTTTCAGACGAACTCCGAAGTTTCTTCTCTGAATTCCAACCCAATTTCAAAAACCCTCAGATCATATTTCGCCCTCTAATCTCTCAAGGGGTCGTTCAATTTAACCTGCCCGTAACACTTACGGTGCAATTGATTGGTCCGCGCAGCCAATCTCTGGAGTGGTCGTCCGTTATATCACGATCTGCCATAACTCTATGGAACTGCCCATAAACGGCCCTCCAGAAGAACTGCTTACGAGTAGATACGTTTTTACCTTTTTATGTGACGATTCAAGTGATACTACGGGATAATACGTTTTCTTTGAGGGTTCGTTCCCGTTCTCACTGAGTTTTTTTACTTATTTCTTACTTCTTCTGAAGACAAATTTTTCCGCAATTTGCGCATCAAATAACTAAGAAACATAGCTAAAAACCAACGCAAGGGAACTTGCTTTCAAGTAAAATAACCGTATCGGAATCGGTCCTTTTTCGGGAAACAAACGTCAAACTTATAATCATTATCATCATCATCGGGTCTTTTTAGTCTCCACTGCAGGAGCAGGACCCTCTTTGTAAATATTATTAGCGCCATACTTGGCCAGAGCAGCGAGAGGTTTTGGCCTTCACTCTCCACGCTGGCCAGATGGGTTGGAAAGGTCTGAGAAACTTATAATACGAGCAATACTCCTGTTTTGTCGGGGGGTAAAAACTCTTATCACTATTTTGTGAAAGAATGATCCATATTATTAATTCCAGATTACTTACTTTACTAATGCTTGAAGAACAAAAATCCGGAAAGCGTACCACATCCAAAGCAGCATAACTGGAAAAGCAATTGGAAACGCACTAAGATAAAAAGAAAACTTGCTAATTATCAACCTTCCCAGGTTTGTTTTGTATCGAAAAGGGATGAGTAAAAACTATTTTGTTAGAAACCTTTGTTACTTTTTAAAAATGGTGACAATAGGAACATACTTCGCTGTTATCTGCAGGAAATTGTAGACGTGACGCAGAAATATGGACAAAGAAACGTTTGAGGTTTTCCTCCGCGAAATCCAATTGCGGTGATAAGGATATTATTACACTTGTTTTGTAATGTTTAGTTACGAGATATTTTGAGCACCATTATCATCATCATTTTAGATGCCAAAAAAGCGCTCAAAGAACTAATTAAAATAAAACTAAATTAAAATCCAAATTATACCCAAATTATACTCTAAATTATACTAAACAAATAATAATAATAAAAAAGAAAAACCTTACAAATAGAAAACGTCTTCCAGATCATTGCCCTGCGGTAGAGTGCCCAAAAGGCTGGCAGCATTGCCACGTTGGATGGCAATGCTTATTCGTTGGGCGAAATAATTGCCAGCCCTTGGGTAACCCGACACCATAATAAAACTATATTAAGGATAAATTCAGTTCATGCGATTGCTGAACATTTTCGCAATGAACAAAATTATAGCAAAAACGATTTAAAAAATTTATTCAAAATTTAAATTTTTATTCAGCAATTAGACCTTTACAGGCACTTTAACAGGTTTTATTTATTTTAAAGAAAAGCTACCGATACCGATATACCAGCGCTTTGCAACGACTACTACTGAGCACGCAGAACGACAACGATAAACGCAGAAAAAAACTCATTTTCACAGTATTGGTTGTCTACTCGCCAGAAAAGCTTTGTCATATTATTATGTCTTTATTAATAAATACTTACGTAATACGAAATAATAAGCAGTCAAAAAATGAAGTCGTGTAGTAAGATACATAAAATAAATATTTTATTAAGAAATTAATTGTTATAAATTAATTTTTATTTATCTTGGAACCAAGCGGTTTGGCGCGGGATGATGGCAAGAGACCTGATGGTATGACCCGTGTGCCCTGGAAGATGGGTCGGCCGCTTGTGTGGGACGCTACTTGCGTTGACACACTGGCGCCGTCTCATCTTCCAGGGCACACGGGTCATACTTCACAGTAGCTAAAGTGGGCCCAGCGGCGGCATCAGCGGAAAACCTCAACGACGCAAATATGAAAGTGTCGGAAATGACAACATGTTTGAGCCGTTTGGGGTTGAAACTTTAGGACCGTGGTTCACAAATTATACGGCGCTATCTCAAGGAAACTTATTGAAGTTTCCCGTGACCAGAAGGCTGGTCTATATCTAGGTCAAAAAATAAGCATTGCCATACAACGTGGTAATGCAGCCAGCCTTCTGGGCACGTGACCGCAGGGTAAACAATTACCGGGCCGTTTTTATTTGTAAATATTAGTTTGTAGTGTATTATAGAGAGTAGATTTTCAATTTTAGTTTTGAATATAATTTCATGTGGATATATAATTTTTTATTTCGTCTATTAAAAAATTGTTATTAAATTAAGATGAATAATATCGTTTTTAACTTATTATTTGTCAAATTGATTAATATTTGCCAAATAAAATATATCCATTTTAACATAAATTCTTCGCATAAAAATATTTCGAAAAAAAAATTATGATACATCCAAAAGAAAAATCAGGAAATTGATCTAGTAAGTATATGTCACCGACAAAGACAACAAGAACTATAATAAACAAATCAGTCAAGTACGTGTCGGGCCTCCAGAGTTCCAAAGTAACGCGTTAAAAAAAACATCGTAAGAACAAGAACTATAAGACAAGACAAGCTAATAAAAAATGTGGGAAACTACATTCATCCCTTAAGCTGTTTACATCCAAGCTTTCCCGGTCTAATACCTGGGTAGACCGCAGCGCGCAAACCTTACTAAGTTCTTGTTGTATGTACTTATCTGTAAGTTTGTACGCTTGTAGTCGAGAAGAAACTATGTGATTCATGTAGATACTAAACGAAGAGGCGACTAAACTAGTGTTGCTGGTCGATAGTCCACTTTAGATATTTTAAATAAAAGTGATACTATCGATAGTTTATAGATATGTTTATATATAGTACCGATGCTATTGATAGTATAGATCCTGCAACGAACCAACTAATCGATACTTTCAATAGTATTGATAGTTCGTCGTCATCGACTGATACTATCGATAGTTTTTTGGTTGGTTTTTAATTTTCGTTTTCTGTTTTAGAGCAATGCTATTGGTTATCATTAATATCGCTCTAAAAAAGAGATATGGCTATCGATAGTTAAGCATTTTTCAATTGAAACAGTTGATTGTAAAATTATTAATTTTTTTGGCAACACTAAACGTTTGGTCGTCGTTTTTACATCACAAAAATACAAATTATCATGTTGGGTCTTGCGGTTCTGAGTAGACAGAGCCTAGAGTTGCAAGACTCAAAAGACAATTTTAGCGTGAAGAAAAGGAATAAAAAAGTGGTAGTTTACTAGCCGAATCGCCTAATAACATCATTTTCGTACGACTTACCATACAAATATATTTGATGTTTACAGAATTCACAAAGTATTGACCTGACAAATCTAAGTATTGCTGGAATCTAGTGTTGTTGTAGAAGTAGGTACTTCTTAAGTTTAAAATAAGTGCTAGTGTAAGTAAAAATACAAAGTTTCACAACACTTAGCCCACACTTGAACACAAAAAGTACTTGAAGGTAGATGGGAAACTTCTGTTGCTCCTCAGTTTTATAACCTCTGAATGATCTGATGTTTAGAACCACATCATCATCATCAAGTCTTTTTAATCTCCATTGCAGGAGCACGACAATCTTTGTACAACTAGAGCCATATTTGAACAGAGCAGCCAGAGGATTTGGTCTACACTCTCCTCGCTGACCAGACGAAACCACACGGCGACATTGCCAAAAATAAATTGATTTTATCTCATTTCCAAGACATCAAGCTAAGTAGAGAGATTAGTAAACATAGATGTTAAGAAATGCTAGTTGCGTTAAAATTAAAAGCAAAAGCAAATAAATTACATATATACTCGTATATACACACAAAGGCTACATGAACCACTTTGAAAGGCCACCCTCGCATATCTGTACGGATGGATGTATTGCCACACCGGAAGTCGTCAATGTAATCAACGGATTAACGGCCAGGACTATCCAGAGTACCGACAGCAAAAGCAGGCGAATAATATAAACAAGAAGAATGATTTTAACTGTGCGTTTGGAGCGATTGGAATGTGCGCATTCTGACCCCACCAGTCGAAAAACGGCTATTATGTTTTACTATCTGACTACCTTCGTGGCGAAAAGATTTAGAATATACAAGTAGTTAGTCGTATGTTTTTCGGCAGAGTAGAATAGGGCCAAGTCCCCCCGTGGATGTCGTGGAAAGCGACTTAGGGATTACAAGCGCAACAAAGCTTATAAACATCAATGAGATCTCTCCAACCCGTCTGGCCAGCGAGGAGAGTGTAGGCCAAGTCCTCTGGCTGCTCTGGCCAAGTATGGATTTAGTAGTTAAGAGAGGGACGTGCTCGTGCAGTAAAGACAAAAAGACCAGATGATGATCTGACGACCTCCGTGGCGTTATGGTCAACGCTAGTCCGTCTATCCGGAGGTTCAGGGTTCCAATCTCCAGCTAGGGCAAGGTAGAAAATGGCCTTTTTCATATTTTCCTGGGTCTTGGGCGTTTATTTATTTAAATATTTATTATAAAATATAGTCTTCTTCTTCTTCTTCTTATCGTGTGTGTTAGTGACTAACACTAGTGTCAGAGTTTTTAAACCGCCTTAAAGGCACATGACATCTGACATGGTTTTAGGTAACGACCAATGTCAAAGACAGTGATCGGGACCGACGGCTTAACGTGCCTCCGAAGCACGGATCATCTTACTTATCAGACAATCAGGTGATCAGCCTGCAATGTCCTAACCAAACTAGGACAACAACGCAAAGTCGTTGCCCCCGCCGGGAATCGAACCCGGGTATGAGCCGAACGCTCTAACCACTACACCACGGAGGCAGTTTAAATATAGTATCATTAGGTTAATATCCCATTTCACAATTTAGCAGTGGACGTTACACGGCTAAAATGACGATGATGAATTTAAACAAGCTCTTGTTTCTCTTGCGGCAGACATATTCTTCCTTTCTTTATCTTAATTCGTTTGCTGGTCTCTTAATTTTACCCATAGATGTTAAGTCGCTGCACAGAGGACGTTTCTACCCGTTCTGTGTTACCTTCATTATTTACCTTACCCGTAAAGTGGCCAATGGAATTCTACTTTGCCGTCACTACGCTGCACATAATATGATAGTTGTATGTCAATAAGTTTATGTTTCAAAACGTTGTTATTGTTGTTTACACATCTGATAGGTCTGAAACTTAACATTCCTATATGCATTTAAATTCAGCATTTCTATATAAATGCCATATCATCTGTACATACAATGAATATGATATATTAAATTAACATTCGACTTCCGTCTCTTTTATCAGTTAGATCAGTTCTGTAGAGATTTAATCTGACGATGAAGCCAAAAGGTGGTCATCGGAAGTAAGTTTTTTTTAAAGAAGATACATAAGCCTTTAGCCGCTCGCTGCCTGGTAAGCTGAATAACGTTGAAAAACTACCTAAACACAGAAAACTAAGAACAGGATCAAGATAATGTAAAAAAAAATTACGAATGTTTCTTATTTCGCTGACGCTACCTTCAATATCTCGTTCGGATACGCGTCCGAATTTATTCACGCTCACGAAACTCCACTATTGGCTGTCCATAGTATCTATACAGTGTCCATAGGTCTACACAAAAATGTAGCCCACTGAACTATGCGTTTGGAGTGACGCATTCTGACCCGCCTGTTTAAAACTATACGAGTTCCTTGTTTAGTACGGAACCCTAAAAGTGCCTATTACCTTTGTTCAGTTCTGACGATCTCTGTGGCGTAGTGGTAGACATGCTAGTCTGCCAATCTGGAGGTTCCGAAATGGCCTTTTTCGAATTACATCTGGGATGTTTAGTGTATATCGCTTTATATGTATTTATCATAAAGTGTAGTATCGCTAGGTTAGTATCTCACATAGTATAACACAAACTTAAGCTTACTTTTGGGGTAGCGCAATCTGTGTGATGTATCCCTTTAAAAAAAATATCACTGTTGTTCGCGACTCCGTATAGGTGCAAAAAATTGATTGAAACGACGCAACTACAACGATTTTGGGCTCGTTTTATTTACCTTGAGGAATACTTTAGATAAAAGCTTGTTTCAAAAAATATTTCTGTTTAATATTTTTTTTGCGATGTACATGCAAAAGCACTGGTAATACCTGCTACCGCGCAACTACAGCTCCTCAGAAGTGTACTAATGCCAAGTCGTAACTTCCAAATCATAAATAATGCATGGTATGCACATGTGTGTTTTATTTCCATGCAACACCCGCGTCCCTGAGCGAAGTTTACGATGTCGAAGTTTCCACAAAATGCGTGCAACAAATAGTTTAAAATTTTTACTCTTCCCAGCATAGAGATTTATTTCTTCCATACATGATATGTAGTCTTAAATGAAATCAATAGAATGTTCAAGCTGCTAGTCTTTCAACCACAATGTAAAGGCAGATTGATGGAATTGAAAAGAATGACTGTATTAATTAATTCTGTGGCTTGTCAGAGTTGGCTTTTTGTTTACCGTGCGTATTTATCATGCTGTGATTTTAATTCCAAATGATTTTTGGCAATATTAGCGCTGAGGATAAAAAAAAATTGAAATCTTGAATAAGTAACGAATGATGTTCTATTAATATAACTATTTTTTTTACATTGTTAAATAAAAAAATATTATCCACTTGCTCAAGAAAAAAAATCCAATTGCATTTAACTTTTGGGTTTAAGGCCTTTGTCAAATGTACAAAAAACGATACTGACAAAGTGTTTCCCAAATCCCTTAGTCCCTGTAATCCCATGGAGCACTGAGGGAGGAGATGAGAAAAATTAGCCTCGTTCAGGATTCACTGAATTAATTCCGTGGCTTGTCGGACTTGGCTCCGTGTTCGCCGTGCATATTTATCATGCTATCGGCCTAATTTAAATTCCGAATACTTTCTTATCAGCTTTTGAGAAGAATGAAAAAGTTAAAAATTTAAATGAAAAATATTGATTCTATTGATAGATTAAAACATTTGACTGCACTAGGTTGTTCTAAAAAATCCTTTAACCCATTTGTAATAAGGTTTTGAGCAGAAAGAAAAAAGTTAAAAAAATAAATGAAAAATACTGATTTATTGATATATTTAAAACACATGATTGAACTATTTCTAAAAAAGTCTATAGCTCATGTCACTTGGTACTTATAACATGATCTGTATGCATTTTAAATATTATTAACCGTGGAATAAAACAAATTACGCACATTACACACCGAACTTAAAAAAAAATTTCTTATTTTTGCATTCGTTTGACCAACAAACAACATAACAAGAGGTTTATTTTTGCTACCCCTTTTAGAACCTCATATCTAAGTAACCTTTTGAGTGAATTTACTGTTTGGCATGTTTGAACCTAATATGTTTAGTTCTTATCTACTCTAGTTATCTAGTTCCTGACTGAAGTTGGTTGTTTTGTGAGTATTCGTGATGAAATAATCGAAGTGCGACGAGAAGATGGTTTGTGTCTGGAGTGTAATTTTTGAACGATGAGTGAGAAAACAAACAGTTATTAGTAAGAAGTTCTTTATAGTACGTTACGAGGGCAGGACCCATTATAAATTTGGCTTTACAGCTTTACAACGTTCACAGATCCTTTAAGATCTTCATACCGAAAAGTCAAGAAACATTTACGAGACAGTAATAGAAATGTCACATTATAAAGTCGTGTACTCACGAATATCATAAAACCTTTACTTACGGCACATAACTTAAACACCCTACATTATGCTTCCTCGGTCTATCTCCACATTTAGATACCAACACTTGATGCTGACGAAATATATCTTTTGAACCTTACGTGGATGTATTTTAGACCTAATTTACAATTTTAGGCAAGGAAAGGTGGAAATGGCGGTTGTGCTTAAAAAACCACGTTCATTTGTCTCCGGCAGATGCAGTCGTGTCAAGGCGTGGCCACTAAACTGGGTGTTGAAAGTAAAATGAAAGTAAAATAGTAAGTAAGTAGGTACCTATGTAACACTATAGTTACTGTACAATAACCCTCATATTCATAAAAAAATATAGCCATTCAATTCAGTCATATAGTAAGTATGCTACCAAAAGCAGATTCGCAAGAAATCAATCATCGCTTATAATTTATACATAGAAATCATCACTTATAATTTCTTGTACAGTTCTATACAAACATACATACTATCACGTCTTTATCCCTAATGGGGCAGACAGAGCATTTTGGGTCTTGCGGTTCTATGCAAAGCCCAGGGCCGCAAGACCCAAAAGCCACTTTTAGCGTCATGGTGGGCGAGAAGATGGAAAAGCAATCAATACAGTGATGGGTTGCTAGCCGCATCGCCTTTTAACATGATTTGCATTTTTGCCCATTCCCTCGATCGGCTTTTACGATCTGCGTGGGAAGAGAAGCAGCTGGTACATTCTAAGTTTTTTATTTCTCCCAGACCAGCATGGGAGTTCTATTATACAATAAATATATTTATTCTCTGGTTCTGTTAGTCTCTTGCTCTACGACCTCTATAAATTTGATATGGGAACACGCTTTTACTAGCTGGAACTAGTGGAGTTCCCACAAGTTTTAACTTTAAAATAGTAAATTTTCGATTTAATGTAAAAAATATAAGGTTTATTAAATATTTGTATTTGGAAACTATTAAACTAAATGATTTTTTGCATACTTAGTAAAGTTTGTTGGCAAAAGCGTATAATTCCCGTTCGTTTTGCGGCCCCACCACAGCAGCCAGGTGATTGAGCGCTGTCCTTTGACATAGCTCGGGAAAAATTACGCGGGTTTTGCGGCTGCGGGAAGAATGCGAGCACGAGCCATGGTGATATGTGGGAATTCCTATGGGTCCATATGGATTTTGGGAACGGAAAAGATTTTATATATCTTTTTAACCAACTTCAAAAAGGAGGAGGTTATCTATTCGACACATTTTAGGGAAGGAATAGATTTTATATCTTTTTAATCAACTTCAAAAAAGAGGATATCAATTTGGAAAGTATATTTAAAAAAAATATGTTACGCGATATATTGATGATTTTTTGTGAATCGATTTTGATGATTTTTTGTACTCAGTTGCTTCGATATTAATTTGGTGAAGATATCATGAAGAAGAAGAAGTGGAGATAATAGAAGAAACTTCTGAAATATAGTCTTGTGTTAATGAAAGAAACTTCTGAAAAAAAGTCTGTTGATATTTTTGTAATTTTTTTATCACTCATATCAAACATGTTCTTTTTCAGAAAAACTTACTTGTAGCTTGTTTCAAAGTGTAAACTAGCAAAGCCTGTGTATAACGAGTTGTAAACAATTGGGTTTATAGATGTAGACTGATTCGGATTACGTACGGATAAAATATTACAAAAATATTGGAGCTTTTCTTGGAAAATTTGCGAAAAACGGCTATTTTGCTAAGAACAGTTTTACGTTCTCACTTTAAATTGTAAACTACTGTTCTTCTCAATTCAAACTATTCTTTGAACTACTGTTCAAAGAATAGTTTGAAGGGTTATTTAGGGCCGTATAAGATCAAAATGTATTTCTAATGGGGCAGCACTGGACCCCAATCAATTCATTTACCCCTTAACACTCATTACTTTTCATGGACCCGGATTTGTTCATTCCTTCACATCTTCACATTTATTTATTCATTATTCATACCATAACAAATGATATGAATAATATGATTATGTAAGCATAAGCTCACTAAAGCAATTGAAACCTCCTCGTTTGATTCGCGTTCGTTATAAAATTCATTTTATTTTAATTCCGCGACCACTCCAGTGCAATTAATAAATTTAAAGGACCGATGAAATCATAACGCTATTACCGACGATTGAAATTGAAATTATTTCGACATTCTGTGAATTGTATTCCATTATGTCAGACCTAACACTGGCCCTTGTCATCTACGGTAAAATACGATACAACATTGTAAGAATTTTTAGAAGAAAGATTTGTTATATGTAAACATATAAGAATTGTTTGCTTAGCCAAATCAATAAAAAAAAAGTTAAGTAAAGTATAACTACAATACAAAAGACTATCACTTGTCTGTCTGTCTCTAACGGGGTGATAGTACTAGTTGAAGATAGAATAGACAACAGACTTTTAGCGTAATAATAGGCGTAGTGGTTAAAACAAGGAAGCAAAATGGCGTCACTAGTCGAATCAACTGGGTTTCACTGTATCGCTTTGTGTTAAAAATTCTTGTTGACTACATTCCACAGAACAATAATTTTTCGCAAACTAAATTGAGTACTGAAGCTGAGTTTATGTTCCCCGCATAAAAAACTTTGTTAGCGCGATGCAGAAAACTAATTTTGCCGACAGAGATGTCATTACCGGGGCTCTGCTTTAATAGCATCCGCTATTTAAACCTTTTTGACGTTGTTATAACCTTTTAGAATGGCTATCTTTTTAAAACTCTATTAGATAGATAGATAAAATTTTTAATCACAATGTTATATTTTTGCTATTTGCAATACCTAGAAATTTTTTAACCTTTTTCTACATTCATGCCCACTATAACGCTGAACGTGGCCATTGTTCTAATAGCTCTAAACTCCGTCTACTCATTTAAGGATAAAGAAAATAGTGTATTTATTATTTAAATTTAAACCCATACTGAGATAGTTGTCTGGTAAGGGTCCATCCTCACTAGCCCATGATCTAAAAGGCTGAAAACCACAACCCATGCTCCGGGCGTAAGTATGAAACAATTACTCAATAATAAACTTTAAACCATTGTACATTTTGACGATTGAGCGTATTAACCCAAGTACACTTAGACTTCTACTCATTGATATTCCTGGGCGTTGATTGTTGGCAGCAAAATCTCTTTTGTTCATACTTCCCTGATATTTTGTTTAAAGACAAAGTAAAAATAATATTTGTTCTAGCCAGGATTAATTTTGTGTTTCAATAAACCCACATAAACAAAGTCAAACATCCCAAAAATTACGTAACATCCGCCGACATCAGTATTCATCGCCACGCTTACGCAACCGCGTTTGTAAAATCTTCCATCACGCTGAATTTGCAAACTCGCAATCAGAGAACATTCAAATAGCCGTTAGCGATTTGATTCTTTTCCATCCACACAGTTCCAACAAAGCATCGCGTAATGTATTCATCGGACCGAGCGAATCCGACCTATTAGGTGTTGTCCCATTTGGACTAACAATCCTCCTAATATCACTTCACGCTTCAACCACTGAATCCAATTAGATGAGATTTGATATTGATACCCAGGAAAGTACATAGGACAGTTTTTATCACGAAATTCTCACGGAAAGCGAAGCCCACGGGCACAGCTAGTTATTTAATATTTGCAAATGGTTTTCTAAAATATGAAGCGAAGCTAAAGGGTGAATGGAAGACTGTCAATCTATTTCGTAACGCGGCTTTGTGTATTTACGTAAACGTACAAAAGCCTTCCTCAAGATCACGTTCAGTATAAATCAGTATGGTATAAACATGAAATAAAGTTTTTAGAAAAAGAAATAACAATGCCAATTATTGGAATTTCTTCTTTAATCATCTTTATTGTGATGCCAAAAAGAGAGACCTTTCCTTATAGAGAAAAGGTCTCACTACGGCCAGCAGTGTGATAATGTAGTTTAAATAAAATGCAAGTAAATAAATGAAAATAAAAAAGAGCTATCATTATAAAAAGGAACTAAAGGGAACCTTCAAATCCGACTGACAACTGAAATGACAAATGGGTGTAGAAATCACAAAATAAGGAAATGGACCGCCTTTTGTTCTTTATTTGTTCTTTGTTCACTCACGCGAGATAAGGTATTCAATTAATATACTCCTTGTAAGGCTTCAAACATTTTCAAGTTTATCAAGTTTGAAATCGAAGATAGAAATGCTATTATAATTTTTAGTTTATTTCAAATACGGGTTAACAACATGGCCGTCATAAAAATATTAAAAGATACTACAGAATAGTCTACAATCTTACAACAAGAAATTGAGTTTTTTAAATATTTTTTACTGGAATTATATTACAAGCTTTTAATTAAGTTGCAATGTATCTTGTATGTATTTATGTATATATGTTTGTTTAGGTTAAATCTCGCAATTATATTTTCAACCAGTTTTCCTCAACCGACCGAACTGAAATTTTGCATACTTGTGTACCTAAATCGGAGGAGTCAATGAGTTGTTCATATGATGGAGCCGGGAAATATTCGACGGAACTCAATTACAAAAGATAACCTCATTGAGGACTTGATTGATTTGTCTTGACGAGGACTTTATGGTAGACAATGCCTAGGGTCTGATCATGGAGACGGAAGTCAGTAAAAACGGAGCAATTCGGTCGGGTTTGGGCTTATTTCATGTAAAAAAAAACTTTATTGTTGTCTCTTAAGTTCTAGTACTACATAGAGATTGTTATACAAAGTGACTTACATCTTACATATCTATACATGTTATTCAGTTACATCAATGTGTCTTAATATGTATTAGTTCACAATAAAAGCTTGCACAAAAACGTATTTCAAAAAACTTTTTTTATTTAAATCGCCAAATATGCTATCAATTGGTATGTATGGTAAAAATCATATAGAACTCTGACTGAACGTTGATATTCCACCTACTGAAAAACTTCCACCAGGTGGTGATCTCTCCTGGGCAGTCTATAAGTCCGGACTCGCTTCAGCTATAGAAAGCCGATCAAAGTGTGGTTTTCCATTAAGCGTTGTGACTGTGGAGCTACCCAGGGCCCACCTACTGATGTCCCAACTGCCCAACCCCCTGTACAATAAAAGACCTAAACTCAGCTAATGACAGAGGCATAAATGCGGTTTGTAGCCTAGTAGTTTTTACACTTAAATAATATTTTTAAAAAAATTACCTTCAATATACAAGACATAAATGTACAGTACATTGAATAAAAGAATTTTGTCTTTGACTTTGATTTTGTGGCCACACATTGGTCCACACTCATATAGTAATATTTTCAATAATAACGTTCAGACTCGCTAAAAAGAAGTCTAAATGTTCTCATTTTTAAATCTACAATAATGTATGTAACTAAAGAGTTACTACTAACGAGGTACTAAACATTAATTTAATAAATTTATAATTATGCTTCTTTAAGCGTAATTATAATTTATGATTATAAATAATATATTTATTTATAATTACGCTTATAAATAAATCCATGAGTAACAGTTTAAAAGTCTATAACTACTTTAATGTTTAAATAGCTAACGCTATTACTATAGAGCGCACGGTAATGACATCTTTGTCGACAAAATTAGTTTTCTGCATCACGCTAACAAAGTTTTTGATGCGGGGAACATAAACTCAGCCTTAGTTAGACATTATTATTCGATGTAACACAGACATTAAGAAAAGTTTGACAATTTGGTAAGAACAGACGAACTCAGTAAATTAAGTCATTTCTCAAGCTCTTCTGTGCTTTAGGATATACGCAAAGCCATTGATTATCCATGTCATTATTTGCCTTTAGGTAAATTTTAAATCTGGACTTTATTGCTGGCTACCCGAATACATCATCATTATTATCATCAGGTCTTTTTAGTTTCCAATGCAGGAGCACCCTCTCTATACCACCAGAGCCATACTTGGCCAGAGCAGCCAGAGGATTTGGCCTACACTCTCCACGCTGGCCAGACGGGTTGGAAAGGTCTCATTGATATTTTCAAGCTCTGTTTTGCTTGTTTTACCGAATACATAAATTAAAAAAAAATATTAATATATTAGATGAAGCAAAAGAGGTTTGTCAGGATCGTAGCAAGTGGAGGTCCATAGTCTCTGCCTACCCGTGCGGGAAACAGGCGTGATATTATGTATGTATGTATTATTATATTTTCAATGTGTTCGGGAAAACAAGCTAAGTTAGAGATAGAGTTTTAATTTCATGGAGTTGCTTTTTTTTGATATTTGAAAATAATTAGTACCAAAATATAAATTGAGTTGCCAGTGTTGCCACAAGATTCTATGGTACTTATTGATACTCAATAAAAGTTGTAAATAAAATTATCCATTAAAACCTTCATGTATTCGTTTGAAAAACCTCCCATCAAAGCCTTACAATATAAACGTATGTCTTTATGTTTTATAATGTGCAGATGTCGGTAATATGAGAAAGCGATCAATCATGCATAATTTGTTTTCCATTACGCATAGAAAAGGGAAAGGAAAATAACAGACAGACATTTTCCGGGTAAAATCAGCTTTAGGTAGATTTAGGATTATTGTTATTAACGAAATATTTGCTGGGAGAGCATAATAGGAGTCAATTTGTATGCTGATGGTTCCGTAGAATACGGAGTAGGTAAATATGAAAAGTACAAGAGTATTAGGTAGTATTACATAGTCTGTATTACTTCGAAAGCTACGTTGTTGTATATTTTCAGTATAGAAACTGGTTCAAGAAAGACAGGTAGACCCTAAAACTTTAGCTGTCCGTCAATAATAACGCAAAGAAAGTCCAAGTATATGATATTATTTGCCGTGTGGTATCCACAGAGTAGAAAACCACTTCAAGTCTTCCCTAGGAAAGTTGTGAAAGGCGCTGGATGCAGGCAGCTACCGATCGGTCGTTTTGGAAATCCATGGGGGAGGCCTATGTCCAGCAGTACACTTTCGGTGGCTGATATGACGATAATGATGAAGTCTTCCCGAGGATGTTAAAAAAGCAGAAGGTTATCAATTCTTCGAAATCTTTTTTTATGTATCATCATCATCATCATCAGGTCTTTTTGTCTCCACTGCAGGAGCACGACCCTCTCTGTACTATCCGAGCCAAACTTAGCCAGAGCTGCCAGAGGTCTTGGCCTACGCTCTCCACGCTGGCCAGACGGGTTGGAGAGGTTTTTTTATGTATGTTCACCGATTATTCGAATACGCCTGGAGTGATTTGTAAATTTTCTTTTGTTTGAAAAGGTATATTTGTCAGGTCAATTTCATAGAGCAGACAGGTGGTCCAATATATTTTTTTTAGCTCTCGGACATACATGGTTAGTATAGTGGTGTACATAAATGGTAAATGTAGTATGCCCATACTACATTTACCTTTATGTACACCCCGTAAAATGGGGAGACGTGCCTTGTTTCCCATAAGGAACCCTAAGCAGCGGCGTACGACGTTATCGTCAAAACTTAGTTTGATTGTATTGTTTGTGCTGAAAGTTTTCTCGTTGACCATGATGTAATCGCTACGACAATCATTTTTCACTCACTAAATTGAAGATTGTGGAGTTTCACTGCCGAGGCGACGAAAGTTCTGCATCTCGTTCACAAAAGAAACACATTTACCCTATTCGTGTATCAAAGTAAAGTATATTAAACTGGTTACTTTGATATTTTTATATTATGTACTAAAATTTTCGGTTTATTCTTACAAATAATGTTGTAGAAATAAGGCATTATATACTTACATAAGATTCATATAAGCTGTAAAGTATATACTCTATAAACAAATAAACTTTATTTTAATTTTTTATTCCATTATAGGGTATTTTTAAACACAGGAAAATACCCTATAATAAGGTATTTTACTGTTTATAGTTGTTCCATTTCACATAACGAATAAAACTACAAAGAAAGGTTTTACTATTTGGTATATGATTATAATATTTGGTAGCCATAAAGCTTTTATTAAAAAGTTCATGTATCATAACTCATAACACCAACTTTTGTGTAAATGGCTAACATTAAATCCTGCAACTATTAAATTACCTCTAGTGGCTACTTTATAATTTAATAAGCAAAAGTTTAAACTGTGAATAACGTAGTAGGTCACTTAATTATTACCTTTTCATACATTATTTTGTAACTCCTTTGAGAATCACGGGTCTTTTCACCCTGGTCCTTTGAGAGGCTTGCGTAGGGATACAGATCCAACACGTTGAGGCCCTTTAGAGAAGCAAACCCATTCTTGGATATACCTATCTTCTTCTTTATCGTGTGTGTTAGTGACTAACACTAGTGTCAGAGTTTTTAAACCGCCTTAAAGGCCTCTGACATGGTTTTTAGGTAACGACCAATGTCAAAGACAGTGACCGAGACCGACGGCTTAACGTGCCCTCCGAAGCACGGATCATCTTACTTATCAGACAGTCAGGTGATCAGCCTACAATGTCCTAACCAAACTAGTACAACAACACAAAGTCGTTGCCCCCGCCGGGAATCGAACCCGCGACCCCCAGGTATGAGCCGAACGCTCTAAACACTACACCACGGAGGCAGAAAAACAGACGGAGACCTATGAAAAGTGTACTCTTCAATAGGTTTTGACAAGAGAAATCTATTGCAAGAAAAATCGAAAGTTCATATCATCATCATCATCATCATTCACGTGTAAAATATGCCATTTGTGGTCACTCATTCAACTGTGGACCACTCAAGCGTTTATTAACTTGCAAAAATGATAATCATACGTACTCTGACTGGACCACCGATGTAGATCAGTAAGCTAGCTTCACGTTAGAGCTTTTACAGCGAGTTCGACATAACATAGGCACAAAAATGATACAAGTATTACATACAGAACGGAATCATGTAAGGTCCCGTGCAATATGAGTCCCCGTTTCCTATTCTTGGCTTGTGGCAGTGGCGTTGAGTGAGAATTTGGGCTAGTACAGCTATAAAACTATGAAACGAATTAAATATCTACCTAATTAGGGTCTATAAAGGCACACGTACCTATACGTAATAAGGTTTACGAGAGCCGATTAAGGTCTGGCTTATAAATTCGCAAAATATCATTTTTATTAATTTAGAATGAGTAATATGTTTTTGAACCGAATATGTCTCTGTTTATATAAAAAATATCATTGTGAGTGTATTTGAATAACTTCAAAAAAATTCTATTTTGATTATGTGGGTGTTAAATAGTAAATGGGCATTTTAATGCGCGGTGCGCCTATACGAGTATGCGTAGATGTTTTTGTTAGCAATAAATGCGTATATATCAGAAACACGTAGGGGAACCCGATGGGAATCGGCTTCTAAGGAGGCCCCGCCACTGCCTTGTGGAGGTGTAAAGCTGCAGCCGCCTGCCCGGTACAGATGCGAGGACGGGGACAGGGACACATATTGCCCTTAGAAGATTTCGTTCTGTATGTAATACTTACATTAATTCTATGATTTAGGTACGTCAAACAAGAACGAGAAAAGGAATGGACATCATTTCATATACTTTTACCTGAAATAATTATGATAGTATGTTTATAAAATGTACTCCCTTGCTGCTCTGAAGAAAAGAAAAAAAACTTAAAATGCACCAGCTGCTTCTCTTTCCGCGCAGATCGTTAAAGCCGATCGAGGGAATGGGCGAAAATGCCAATCATGTTATTAGGTGATGCGGCTAGCAACCCTAGCGGATACCTATATTAATTCTATTCCATCTTCTCCCCCGCTAAAAATGGATTTTGAGTCTTGTTTGCTTAAAACGACAAGATAAAAAAAGTGTTTTTGCTTCATTAGGGATAACGACATGATAGTATGTGTGTAACTTACATGCTTCTTACATACCTACCTACTTTGAATTTGACTTACGTTCAAAGATTATAGCAACTCAAATAACAAGTCTGTGCAAGACTGCTCATAACAATAATTACAGAGTAAGTCAACAACAAGACTGCATTATACGTCACAAACAAACCAAATTATTAACCCTTCGCAAAGGGGTTTACTTCCCTATGCCGATCCGACATGACGTACTAAACTTCATATCACGGTAAAATATTGGATTTTGAGATAAACACTGCGAGCACAAGATATAGTACTGTAAGTGTCAGAAGGTGATGTTAACCGAGTTGTTAACAATATTAAACTGTGTCGTATGTGTCATTCAGTCACACATCTTGTGTTAATATATTTCTAAAAGGCACTTAAGCTCTGTTTCGAACTGTGGTTTGCGCCAGAGAAGAATAAGGCCACTCCAAGTCTTCCAGTGGATGTCGTAAAAGGCAACTCAGGAAATACAAACTAAAGAAAGCTTATAAACATCAATGAGACCTCTCCAAGCTGTCTGGTCATCGTGGAAAGTGTAGGCTTTGGCCTACACTTTAATAAGCAAGGCCAGAGCAGACATAGGCTTTGGCCTTTGTCTGCTCTAGCCAGGTACGGCTATGGTAGTACAGAGTAGATCATGCTCCTGCAGTAGAGAGACTAAAAAGAATTGATGATCTTGATCATGAATAAAAAAAAACCTTCCATCGTAATACAATTTATAATGCATCATTGCTTAAAAAATATATCTTATATTAGCTAATGAATTTTAATGCAAAGAAATGGCTTGCTAATTATCGTTTAAAACATATACATATACTGACAATCAGAGATTACCTTCTACTCGCACAAATATACTATGGCGGGTATATACTCAAGGGCCCAACAGGGTCGAAGTTTAATTAGGTAAGTTTAAGGCGAGCTCAAATACCGACCGCCGTTTAACTACAGATTAGGAAGGAACTAATTATGAACATATGATTTACATTCATTGTTCTTAATCATGGATTTTGCCTTTTTTATTCCCGGCTTAGAGTAGAACCACTTAACTCTTTTTCCACTTCTTTTATTGTGATGTTTGATGAAACAGTGGAAAAAACAAAAAAGAGATGACTTGCAAGTTGCTTAGGGTATTACCTATCCAGGGTAAAAAAAATATACTGATAAGACAATAAAACTTTACAAAATAATGTCACTTATCATTGATATTATCCATTTTTAACATACATACATACATACTATCACGTCTTTATCCCTAATGGGGCAGACAGAGCATTTTGGGTCTTGCGGTTCTATACAGAGCCCAGGGCCGCAAGGCCCAAAAGCCACTTTTAGCGTCATGGTGGGCGAGAAGATGGAAAAGCAATCAATACAGTGATGGGTTGCTAGCCGCATCGCCTTTTAACATAATTTGCATTTTTGCCCATTCCCTCGATCGGCTTTTACGATCTGCGTGGGAAGAGAAGCAGCTGGTACATTCTAAGTTTTTTTATTTCTCCCAGACCAGCATGGGAGCTCCATCCATTTTTAACGTGATTTTAAATTTATTAATGCAGAGAAACTGATCATAGGAGCGCTTTTTGTCGCCGAGAAATGAACGAAAACCCAATAGACAATGTTTGGTTTAACTTTTGACGGTTAGAAAAGTATTTGTTTTGATGTATTACGTGTAGAAACTAGCGGATCATCAAGTGATACCAGAGAATTTTAATTCTATACAAATATCCAAAGATTATTAAATGGTTTTTGACTTTTGACTTTGACACTGCTTGTATAGCTCGCCGTGTGGTTGGTGGCAGATTAGAATAGAACCACTTCAAGACTTTCTAGATGTCTTAGAAGGCGACTGAGGAAATACAAGCTAAACAAAGCTTATAAACATCAATGAGACCTCTCCAACCCGTCTGGCCAGCGAGGAGAGTGTAGGCCAAATTCTCTGGCTGCTCTGGCCTGGCAATAGTAGCACATAGAGGGTCGTGCTCAAAAAAAACCTTAAGATGATTATAGTTAGCATTTTCGCTCTTCGCCACAAAGCAGTTGGTACATTCTAGGTTTTTTCTTTTCTCCCAGACCAACATGAAAGAAGTGCAGCTAAGGATACAACTAAGAATGCACTGAAAAATATTTAAAGTAGATAAACCTTGAGTTATGGTCCGATCGAAAAGATCATTTGATGTGTACTGATTGATGGTTTCGGTTTGTAATTGCGGTGTCAATTTGTATGTGAGCTGTAATTTTAAAAAGAAAATACGGAAATTACTCGTTTTGTTTGTTATTTTTCTTCGTGTTTACTGTTTATGTTAACAGGGATCTGTTGAATAAATAAAGGTATAGCAACCAAAATTGTAATTTTACGGTTCCGTACCCAAAGTGCAAAAACGGGACTCTATTACTAAGACTCCGCTGTCTATTCATCCGTCCGTTCGTCCGTCTGTCTGTCACCACGCTGTATCTCATGAACCGTGACAGTTAGATAGCTGAAGTTATCACAGATTATGTATTCCTGTTGCCGCCTTACAGCAAATAGTAAAAACTAGCTAAAAACAGAATGAAATAAAGCTCCTATTCAACAATTGTAATATTTTATGGATAATAATACTAGGTACTAGGTAGTACTCGAGATAAAAACTATCCTATATCCTTCCCTGGGTATCAAACTATATCCATATCAAATTTCATCTAAATAGATTTAGTAGTTTAAGCGTGAAGTGGTAACAAACAAACAAATATACAAACTCACTTTCGGATTTATAATATTAGTAGGATAGTAGGATAGGAAAGGAAGTAGGAGTATTTTAATGTGAGGATAAATCTCTTCAGGCCTTACTAAAATAGTTGACATTGTAAAAAGTTGTATGAACACTCTCGGCAGTGTTAAGTATGTATCCTGACGACTATGTCCACACAGCTTGTTCTACCTGAATTTTCCGGGGTCTAGTGCTGCCCATTTGAAAGGAAACGGGGATATGTATATGAATACGCCTGTATGCCTCTCTCTTTTGAGATAAGTAGTACCTTTGTACATCTTTTATTTTATGAATTCTCTGTGTACATAAATTAGTAATTAATAAATCTTTTAAAATTGTGTCTTGAAAAAGCCCTAGATAACCCTTCAAAGTATTTTTCTACTCCTGTACTGTTATCTGTCTTTTTCTACTCCTCTACTGTTATCTGCCTTTTACATAGTCACGAACACTATTATAAGAACATTGATTATTTATGACTTCAGGAAAGTCTATAGTCTATTCCCCATAACAGCACTTGTATCGTTATTTCGCCAAAACGATACTCCTAGCCATAGACTTAGAACCTTTTTTTTTCTTTGAATCTATCATACTGCTAACATAAGAAAAACATTTTATTAATATATTCGTGATATATTCACTAGGGAAACGTCAATTAAAAAAAAATAAAGTTTACCATAGATGCCTATTATCTACCAAACATAAATGATGTCATACATTTTCATATTTTTCTTTGTTTATTTTTGTATTTTATTTAGTAAATATAGTCGTAGAAAAAGTATTGTATGCAACGTTGTATAAGTACGTCAAAAAATGATCGATGGCGTCTAATTACGATGCTTGCCAAGGCTCGCATCGTAACCTGCGCCACTCGCATTTTTTGACCGTTATTATATAACTGTTGCTTAGAATACTATTTTTGAACTACCATTTATAACTCTAAAGTGAAAACGAGAAGATTTTATTCGCAAATTTGCGAAAAACTTTGGCCACTTATGGCAAATTTAATTTTTAGTTTTATCATAGGATTTTATTAATGTTATTTAGATATTTTTTAGTTTATGCATGGCTATAACGGTGTCATAATACAATGACAAAATTCTGAATATGAAAGCGGACAGCATAGATGCAGCCATCTTCAGAACGTTTACTGAATTGCATGTTTACATGTCGATCCGTGTATTTTCTGGCATTTGAATGTAACTGCTCTTCCAACTTTCCTTATGAAAAACTTCGAAATGAACATTGTTGATACAAGTACCCAAAGTACCTGCTTGTTCCGAACCATAAAACTTTTCCTTACGATTTGCATTTCTAAATTTTTTGCGAGCCGCCGATATCTCGGATTACGTGTAAAGTCGAATAACTAAGATATAAGAACGAAATAACCGCCAAGCACGAATCGGACTAGCGCACGAAGGGTTTCGTACCATAGATAGATAGATAGATAGATAACTCTTTATTGTACACCAAAAGAATAACAAAAAATAACAAAGAAATAAATTTTACATTAAATGAGTACAATGGGCGGTATTATCGCTTAAAGCGATCTCTTCCAGACAACCAGTGGATGGAGAGGAATGTGAGAAAGATAAAGACGGTGGTGAAACTAAGCAAGAAGGAAAATAATATCAAAACTAATTAAACATAACGCATATTTAACATAAACATATTGTACACAATTACAAACTTCAATAATACTTATAATAAATAAAATATACATAAGTTATATTTACTTATATAAAAATAGACAATATATGTATATGTATAATATATAATATATTATACATATACATATACAATACATATTATTAATAGCAAATAAACTTACTGATAACTTTAAAAGTACTTAAAAATAATAATAATCATTAAGTATACATACATATGATAATTACGTACTTATTGATAGGTAGTAGTCTACTACCATTTTCTTAAAGACAGGGAGAGACTGTGCACGCCGTATTAAAACTGGCAATTCATTCCACAGGCGCACTGCTTGGACTGTAAAAGACTTATCATAAAAGTTGGTCCGATGCATAGGCATGTCCAAAGCCAGATTTTCTGATGACCTTAAATTATGCCTATTTTTGGAATGTTGAAATTCAAAACGTTCCTTAATCTATCAAACCCCGACGGTTCACATGTGAACCCGTTAACAATAGAAATCTTTTGTGTCTGCGATTCCGGTCGTTGACGGGTTAAGATAACAGGGAGAAGGGAGGAAAAATAGTATATTATACAATAATGAAAGAATATGTGAATTCCGGCGAAGGCGAATGGGAAGCCACCTGAGCTGAGTACGAAATTGTGAGACATGATCATATTTGCGTAGACCAAATATAAACCTTATGCAGAAATTTTGAAGTCGCTCAAGCTTATTAAGCTGGTCCTCTGTGAGATCTAGATAGCAGGCATCCGCATAGTCTAAAATGGGAAGTAAAAGTGTATGAGCAAGCGCCATTTTAGTGGCAGTAGGTAGAAAATTACGGAGTCTTCTAAGTGAAGCCGCAGCCCCGTATAACTTACTAGCTGTAATTTGCATCTGAGGACCCCAAGATAAATCTATAATACCATCCTACTCATATTATAAAAGCGAAAGTTTGTAAGTATGGATGGATGTTTGTTACTCTTTCACGTAAAAACTACTGAATGGATTTTAATGAAACTTTACAATAACATAGGTTATACATCACAATAACACATAGGTTACAATATATACTGAGGTGGTCCATAGAAATTTCATCAGAAATCGGTTGTGTAGTTTGTGTGTGACGTCGGTTTTTAGTTTTGAAAAAGTATATTGTATCTGTATCGTTGTAAAACATTACAAAAATAATAGACACTCGTTAATCACGAATCCCACAGGTACTATGTGTTACTGAATGATATATGTGCGATACAATCACCATTAAAATATCGCTTTGTAACATTTACAAACTATTTTTTAGACAGATTTATACTCAAATAATAGATTAAAGAGAGAAAAAGAGACAACATACAAGCTAAACAAAGCTTATACATCAATGAGACCTCTCCAACCTGCCTGGCCAGTGAGGAGAGTGTAGGCCAAGTTTTCTGGCCGCTCTGACCAAGTATAGCTCTAATAGTATAGAGGGTCGTGCTCCTGCATTGGAGACAAAAAGACCTGATGATGATGATGAAAGAGAGAAGAGATATTATCTCAATACACGGCTCTCATTTCCTCCCATTTACTCACTATCACGCTAAATTTGAGTCGTAGTGACTAGAATCTGGAAACACATACTATTACACGGTGATTTATCACTGGCTTTTTAGCCGAAGACCACTTCATAAGGATCTTTGGAAAAACCTAATTAGCTTGTCAAAATAAAAATTCTGAAACAAAAAATGTCACTAAAATTAAAAAATAAAATCATGTGATCATTTAGTAGTACCCCAACCGTTTTAACGGGGTCACGCGGCCGTTTTGGATGGGCATCCGCAAAACTACGTGATCTCGAACGAAAATCGTTTTCGCGACTTTTTTACCTTACGTCAATACATTTCGATTACGTATATGTATAGAGGAATTTATGTACTATTAGACATTTTTTTCCGTAAAGTACTGTGTTTTTTTAGTTCAGTAAATATTACTTACTATACTTTGAATATGTATTTAATTACATATTTAGCGCCGGAACAAATACTCTATTTATCCCAATGGTTGACTCGCAGATAACATTTTATTGCAAACAATGCTGAGTTTTCATAAATAATTAGATAAGGAGTTTGTTTTATAAAATACTAGCTGCACCGCGCGGTGTTACCCGCGGTATACATTAAAAAAGTAGCCTATGTGTTATTCCAGGGTTTCAGCGTCATATGCATACCAAATTTTATTAAAATTATATTACCCGTTTGGGCGTGAAGAAGTAACAAATATACTCACTTACATCATCGAAATCGAACATCATTACGATAGACGCATAGACTCAAAACTTTTGTTGAGTCTGAATAGATGATAAATACATTACCACTTATTTCAAAGCGTACTACTCTCTATAACTTGGTATAATTTGTAAAAGTTAACAAACCGAGAGCAAAACAAAAGGCCCAAATGCCCATTCATCTGAAAGATTAACTAAACAACACTCCATTAGTTTATATCAGCCTTAACACTCCAGTTAACAATCTGAATTAACGTAATGAAAACTCGCAAAAAGAAATCTCGCGAAACAACGAAATATCTTCTTTACCCTTTTATCCGAAAACCAGAAACAAAACACTGAAAGTTAGCCGACTAATTTAGGAATTGGATACTCGCATTTTTTTCTTGAATTTCGAGGAAATGACAAGTGCAATCTTGAGAATTTTTTGTTCAAACTTTCATCAATACAAGGACGCCAATCTCCATTCCGCGTCGTCTTTTATATTGTTTCTCCGAAGAAAAAAAACTCGTTGGCGTCAATTCGGAGATTAATAAAATGTAAATGTAGAGACACGGCTTGCTTCCGAACAATTTCTCAAAGACTTAAGTAAATGCCCGAGATAGGACGCTGAGTGTTATTTTACATTTTATTTTCGGCCGAATTTCGGCTACTGATAAGGAGTAAGAAGTATGACGCTAGTTAGAATGCGAGATTTGAATTGTTTTTCTGATTCTGTTGAAGCTGAGGCAAAAGGTGTAATGAGGTCAACTGACTTTTCTTTTTTACTTATCTGTTGTGTTTATTTTCTTCTACGTCTTTATTAGGCAGATCGTCTTTATATCGATCGTCTCTACCTGTATAACTTTCTCCATAGAAACTTGTATCAAACACATAAAAAAAATTGCTTCCTATAGAAACTCGGATTAGCTGATCGTTCAACTTGAAAGTAATGCAATTTCTTTTCGTATTTTGATATATGCTTCTTTAGGGACTAGATCATTCAACATGGAAGGGACATTGTGACGTAGTGATTATTTTGAAAGAAACAATATTTGAAAAGACCAAACTCTTTAATTAATTTTTAACAATTATACAATGAGAAAGAAGTCACAGGTAAGGGTCGTAGGTTCACAGCCACGAGATTCGTTGTTCCAGAAGAGATTTCCAAAAGTACTCAGCTTTGAAGCAGCCCGGCGTCCAGTCGGTCGAAAGAGGACGAAGGTCCTCGCGCCTCCGTATTTATATGGGCGCGCGGGGTGGAGAGCGGGGTAAGGAGGGAAGCACCAGAGCACTTCATCACACCATACCCGTAATAAATCGAACCACGGGCTATACTAGAATGATAATAAAACAACAGTCAACAACAACCAAAAAAAAACGACATTCCCGTACAAATCGCCCAGGCGGCTGCGCACTTTTGTATGGAAATGCATTATACTAAAGTTAAAAAATCAAAACTTCATCAAGCAAACAAAAGAACAATGTACAAATTAATAATAAAATATATAAACAATACACACCGCACAATTATGATGAGTTACTTGTGAAAAAAAAAAACACTTGTTCCATACAAGTAATGGGGGTACTAATTTTATTTTCTACCTACCCTCAAAAAATATATTTATTAAGATTTTTACTTTTCGGGCTTAATTAATGTACCCATACCAAATTACAAATAACAGCTTTCTAATACATACTTATAGTCACTGAGTAAGACCGCGGACGGACAGACAGACATGGCGAAACTATAGGAGTTCCTTCTTTACTACAGATAGCTACAGATACATTTTCACGTCTATATCCCTGACGGGGCAGACAGAGCCCGGGGCCGCAAGACCCAAAGGCCACGCTTAGCGTGATGGTGGGTGTTAAGATGGAAAAAGAATCAAAATAGTGATGGGTTGCTAGCCGCATCGCCTATTATTATGATTCAAATCTCGCCCATTTCCTCGATCGGCTTATACGATCTGCCCGGGAAGAGAAGCAGCTGGTACATTCTTAGTTTTTTCTTTTCTCCCAGACCAGCATGGAATAATAACGAAGATGGAAGATGCAGCATGGAAGAATTAATTAGTTTACTACAGAACTCTAAAAATACATACATACATACTATCACGTCTTTATCCCTAATGGGGCAGACAGAGCATTTTGGGTCTTGCGGTTCTATGCAGAGCCCAGAGCCGCAAGACCCAAAAGCCACTTTTAGCGTCATGGTGGGCGAGAAGATGGAAAAGCAATCAATACAGTGATGCGTTGCTAGCCGCATCGCCTGTTAACATGATTTGCATTTTTGCCCATTCCCTCGATCGGCTTTTACGATCTGCGTGGGAAGAGAAGCAGCTGGTACATACTAAGTTTTTTTTTTATTTCTCCCAGACCAGCATGGGATAATGAAACTCTAAAAATGGATAAACAATAGTAGTTAAAACAGTCGTATCTCCTTTAGTATTGTACGTTCTTATTTATTTAAATTACACACGTGATAAAGCACTCGACATGCATACATTTGCCATACACACCACGCAAGGACGTTTTTAAAAAACCCAAAACACAATTCCAAAACTTAATTAAAACATCCCGTGAGTGTAAAATTACTTTATATTTTCACCAGTCACCATCGGCGTAGCTAAACGGGGGCAGGGTTGGCAATGTTTACGTTGAAACTCTTTGCCCATGTTGAAAATAAATGCCCTTTATGCACAGGAACAAAATAAAGCAAGACATAGTTATTATCTTAAAAATAGAATGTGTATAAAAGTGAAATCTATATTTAACTATATTTATAATTCTTACATAAAAAATAATATAAGAAATCAAGTTTACCATATAATTATAAAAAAAATATCTTTCGTTTTCTTCTTCTTTATATTAAGTTCGTGATCGGCTCTTCCATGCTATGCTAGGCCTTTAAGGATGAAGCTGATCTTTGCTGAGAAGAAAAAAAATGTATCATTATCACCATAATTTAAGTCAAAACAAGTCCACACCAAGTCCACTACAGACTAGTAATTAAGGTTTTTGGGTATGTTCCGAGGAACAATAAATATCGGAATACAATAACCAAAGAATAGCTTTAAATCATTTCCGCTTATACACCTTATAAACGATATGATTCTTGGGGAATATAATTGACGTCATAAATATGACTTTCTGTAAATATTTTATTTAACCAATGCTGCCCTCCTGGGAACAATTCCTAACTACGTCCATGCCAGTCACTATACCGAGTTTCCACGAGGTTATCTCCCTAATGAATTGTACTCGTGTAGTGTAAACAACTATTTTCGCAAATAACACTAAACCGAAATACTCTGGGGTAAAGGGAAAGGTTGGCATAATTACCCACTATTTGTAGCCTAAACGGGCGAAAATATTTAGCCAAACGAGCGCCTTCGCACCCTACAAACATGTATTTATAATGTAGTTTGTTGCATGGATTTTTGGTAATGTTTTGTGGAACGGTAGAATTAGGGCCAAGAACATAAATAATAGTACAATCAAGCTAGTATATTACTTTTTAAAAGGTGTAATTGCTCTTGCCATATTAGTCATACTTATACTGATCATGATGAATAACTTTCCCCAAGGAGAAGAGGTCTAAAAAGGGGTTACTCATACTGCTAATTAGCTGATCGACATCTTTTTTGGGGAAAATTGTTTAGTGTCACACATTTACCCTTTGGATTTCACGTTTGGACAGGTTTGGATTTTAAGACCGGAAAACGAGGTACATAAAATACTTTGAATAACAGCTATAAGTAAAATTTTAATTACTTAAGCTTAGTAATTTTTAAATGCTCTTCGACTTACATTACCGACGAAGATAGTATATCTACTCACACTCATTTTTGTTGTAATAATAAATTAAAAAGTAATCCAAAATCATAACTGATTTGTTTTAAAATAATTATAATCATATTATTAATTGTTCAATTTGGCATATATATATTTGCAGTTACATATTTTTCAACTTTGTTGTCAAAACCTTTTGCAAACGAGTGTTAAATGGAAAACGTGTAAAATTACGAATAACAAGAGATATTAACAAAAGTTATTCCCAGAATCTAGCGCTGTTTCCGAGCAAATTAAACGCGTTACACGAGTCAGGATTTATATGGAAACTCATATCATTATTTTTTGTTGTTTTGCCCTAGGCGAGCCTTTTTTACTCTTTTATATTACAACTGATATAACAGTTTATATTACAGCTGGAAAAATAGAAAAGCCATTCTTGGAATCGCATTATGAGACAAAAACTCTGAAAAGATAATTTTTCCAACTCTTACAGGTAACTGTACATTGAATATATTAACAAAAAAAAATGGGGCATTGCAGACTGAAAACGAGTAAGAATTTAAAAAAAAATGTCTGTCTGTTTGTCGGTTTATCTGTTTGTACACGCTAATCTCCGGAAAAATCTTGATAGCTGCCAAGCCTGGGCAAAATAAACCTGATGCAGAACCATAATGGTTAACTTAAGAAGAAGTTAAACTATAAGAACTGATGAGCATTTTCCGGAGACCGTTCACGCGAACGAAGTTGCGGGCTTTGGCTAGTAATGCATACAAGTATTACATACAGAACGTAGACTTCTAAGGTACCGCGCAATATGCGACCTCGTTCCTCCTCATGGCGAAAATGGGGAAGAGATGCGGGGAGGGGGAACGGGGACGCATATTGCGCGGGACCTTAGGACATCCCGTTCTGTATGTCTCTTCTTTCTTGTCGTATTGCTCATGACTGAGGGTCGTGACCACCATAATTCGGTTTGAGTACGCGGTCTTTCCAGGCTGCTCTATTTTGAGCCATGTGTATAGCGGCTTGGGTGTTGCACTTCAGTACACTTAAAAGAGGATCAGTCCATCTTGTTGGGGGTTTGCCTCTAGGTCGTACTCCTTCCACGCGGCCAACAAGTATTTGTTTTTCTAGATTGTTTCATTTCATTCATGAATGTTCATTCATGAATGTTTGGCTCTCGTCGTGCTATGTGACCAAAGAATGACAAAGCCCTTTGGAGACAAAACATCTGTTCTGTATGTAATACTTATTTTGTTTCTATGCCGGTAGGTAGAATATTACGAATGATGACTTGGTCAGAAAAACTTCTAAATTCTACTTAGTCCGTCAGTTTATCTAAAAAGTTACCTATTTATTTCGATTCCCGGTCAGAGCAAGTTTGAAAATGGCCTTTTTCAAAATATCCTGGGTCTTGAATGTTTATCTTTATATGTATAGGGTTTTTCAATAGGGACGGTCGAACTTTGAAAGTTGATAGCGGCCATCCTGGAAAAGCAATAGCTGACAAATTTGGCGGGAATACATATTTTTTCATGACATTTCACCATGGAACGCTACACGCTTCAACAACGCGAAGAAATTGTAAAAAAATATTATCAACATCAGTGTTCTGTTCACCTAACGTTCCGTGCACAGCGTCCATGTCCATGCATGATATTCATGGTCGTCCTGCAGGGTGCACACTCAAAGAAACGCAAGAGAAAATATTGTTGCCGTTCGGGGATAGTGTGCGAGAAAACCCCAGACACGGTAAAGATATCATACAGTAGAACAACTCGGCGCTGTCCTTGAAAAACATACCTACGCCACGCGTGCGCTAGGGCTGCCCCGTATTTTAATTTCATCTACCTACTTAAGTGACTAGTTTTGTGATTGTAAGGTGAATGAAAAAGGAAGCGTGTTATGTTTTTTATTATTAGCATATTTAATAAACATAAATTGCATATTTCAATAAAAGGTATATGTAAGTAGCTAAGTTCCCACATAAGTAAGTAGACATGTAGCCTAGGAAACCACTACCTACTTACCTACTAGTTTTTTTTTTCGCGAGCGTAGGTAAAATAGCTCACTCGTGGTCGTGGGTTAAGTCTGTCTTCAATTCAACCTTATCACTTATTTATTTTTTAATCCAGGTAATTTACTTAGTGGAGAAACTGAAATACTTACCTATTAAAAAATTAATAAACGACGTACTACCTAGTAGGTACTCATATAAAAACTACTTTACTGAAGAGTTCAAACCATAGACATAGAATTTTTTTTACTACGTAAGTAAGTACGTAAGTAGTATGGTAGATCTATGGTTCAAACAACCAAAAACAGCACAATATTGTCTGTGTTTTGCCATATTATTATCCCACAAGAAAAAGAATAATATACCTTCTTAATAAGTGTTCACAAATAGCACGCTGCTTACAACAAAACACCGTTCGCCACTGCGGCGCAATCCCGACTGTTTGTATACCGAGTCACGGAACAAGTGTATACCGACCTTCGAGGCGCGTAGGTATAACTTGCGTTCCGACCGTTTGTATGAAGATACAATACTGTCTTTACCGTGCCCCAGACAATCTATTCCGCATCGTGCGAAAGAGCTGGGCCTTTTCGGCTTTGTTATCTCGCGTGGTGGTGACATCAACTGGGCACCGAGATCGTGTGATCTAACACCGCTCGATTACGTCCTGTGGGGCTACGTGAAATCTCGAGTCTATGCTGACAAACCACAAACAATTGCTGCCATGAGGGCCAACATAACTCGCGATCTTCATGAGATTGAGCCCCATTTATGCGAAAATGTCGTCCAAAATTGGTTCACCAGGATACACCACCTTCAGCGGAGTCGCGACGGCCATGTGGTGGAAATTATGTTCCATACATAATATCATCAAATTTTCTTTAAAATAAAATAAAAAGTGTGGCAATATCACTTATACAGGATCTTTTATACCATTTCAAAGTTCGAGCGCTCTTAATGAAAAACCCTGTATTTGTTATAAAATATAGTATCGTTGAGTATAACACAAGTATCCTATAATACAAGTCTCCAACTTACTTTGGGGCTAGCTCAATCAGTGTAATTTGTTCCTATTTATTTATTTTTATTTACACCTGTAGATTTATATCAAATAAGGTATTTTTCTATCTTTTTTTCTTAAAATATTAGACAATTAATGATTTTGTAATTAGTAAAAAAATCACAAAAATGGTGGGCTTCTAACTACTTGGGGATATTGGTATTCTGTCACTTTTGTGTTTGCATTTTCCTGTCTGTAACGATGCAATGTGAGTTTAATTAATCCCTTTTTACAAGGTTTTAGTGACGAGGAACAAAGGCTTTATCTTGGAAAAAGGTTAAATAACCAAAAAAAGACGCGGCAAATCATGACATGAACAAATGTCAATACACCGACATTGACGTTTGTTCTTGTCAGTTTTTTTTAACGTACATCAGTGCGTAAACAATAGCTACAACAGGAACTGCTAAAATTTCCTTTACATAATTTATGTAAACCCTGCAAGAACACAAACCATTACGAAGTCGTTACTAATTCTATGCAACGCTAACTCGCAAAGAAATTAGGGGACAACTTTTAATTTATTCACACTGTAATTTGAATGGCAAAGAGGTTCAGGTGATGCAAGATTGTGGTGGCTTGTTTTGTTAAGCTTTTAGTATTTGTTGAAGATTCTTTTTGTTGCTTTTGCATTATTTTTTATAACATATTAATAAAATTTTGTTACAGGTCAATATAATAAAACTTAGAATTATTTAGCACATCAGTACACATAAAATTAGGTGTAAACACACATGTCATACATATTTAATATTTTACAATAGATGTCATCAATTTAAATACATTTCATTGGCAAAATTCGTCAAATGAGTAGGGGGCTCGTTCTATCAGCCATTTTTTTACTTTATTTTTAAAGATTTTATATTATTAAAACTGGAAAAATATGGTCTTATACAACGTGGAAGGAACATAGATAGATAACTCTTTATTATATACCAAAAGATTAAAAAGAAATAATTTTACATTAAGGTGATCTTTTCGCTTAAAGCGATCTCTTCCAGACAACCAGTGGATGGAGAGGAATGTGAGAAAGATGAAGACGGTGGCGAAACTGACCAAGTAGGAAAAATAATATGCCCGCAATATTGAACCAAGAGCTGCTATACTAGATCACTATAGTATAATAAAAGTTTCATACTAAAGTGTGCAGCCGCCCGTCTAAATAGTATGGGAATGTCGAATTTATTTTGGTTTTTTGACTATTAATTATGGGCAAACCCTCCCTTTATTGAGAGAGGCCTTTTTCTAGCAGTAGGCTGTTTTAGCCTGAAGTAAGGAAATTGATCGCTAAAGCAAAGGTTTTTCAAATGGTGAGCATACACCGAAAAGTGCAGAGCGATAGGTACCGGCTAGGCAGTTAGACGACCTGAGGTATTTTGAATATCCTTGGAGTAGGTCGTGTTAAGCATCGGATTACACGGTGCGGTCTAGCTAAAAACCTGAGTGTAGAAAATAAAAATGTGATTTATCTTTAAAATGTAATTATAGTACAATAATAAACAATACATACAATTCACGTCATTCAGAGCTAAGTATGAGAGATAAAATTAGATTTAAAAACATAATTTAAAATGTTACAATGACAAATTATTTTATGAAAATTGATATAAAACCCGCAAAACCTCTAAAAATACCAAACAGAATTCGCGCCGACGAATTTTAGCGAAACACAGATGAGCGTAACCATCAAACATGTAACAAATTACTTTCCTTCCGGCTCATTCACCCCGAAAATAGATTGCAAAATATAAGTGATTATCCTTGTAAATTTATGCAAAATGGCGTAAATTTATTCATAACTTGTTCAATGCTTAGACTAATCAAACTAAATATGTACTTCCGAGACGAAGTAATAAACGAATGGTGAAAAGGTACAGGTGTGTCGAATCGCTGTGATGTAGTGGGGTCTACTTTCGGTTCTCACTAGTTTAGACTTTTATTTATTGATATTTTTCAAACAAAAATTAATGGTTTCTACACCGTATGAAAAACTATATACTTAATACCCATTTCTTTAAGTACTTAAATAATTTTTCAAAACTAAAATCTTTTGAGAAATAAATTGATAAAGTTTGCGCCGTTTTCTCGCTGTCATAGTTCTATGGGCCAACTGAAGTATGTCCTTAACAACAAAAGAACTTTCCAAATCTGTTCAAGCGTCTTCAAACTATCAGTAAGTATACATAAAAAATAAAAATATCTCGACGAATTGAATACCTCCTTGGAAGTAACAAAGCAAAACCGGTTTCCACCCTTTATGAAAAACTTTACTCCATTTCTTTAGATACTTCCTTAAATGTACATATACAATTTTGATAACAGTCTTTTAATTGAATTATACACTTTATAAATCAATACCTTTGCAAATTATTTTTTAAATTATTTTATATATTACATAATTCATTTGTAATGTGTTATTTATAATTTTAAATTATTTATTTTTACGATTCATGGTCTCGTCCCTAAGACTAATCAAGCTTAATACTACCGGGGGTAGGAAGTCGTAAATGGAGAATTAAGGGTACAGGTGTGCCGAATGCTGCCATGTTGTAGGTTGGAAACGATGGGTTGGAGTTATAGGGTGTAGGTACTTCCGGTTCCCACTCTATTTCTATGTTTATTACGTCATAAAAAAACTGAATTCCAGAGACCATAATACTACTCAAAACTTCCAGAATACCAAAATACGCTACTTTTATTTACTTGGCTGACATTAACTATATAATATGTAAAAAAAAACCCTGTCCGATCCGTGAAGGTAAAATATATAAGATAAAAAAAATCTGCAGCTCCATACATTTTGGAACGGTAGGTATTTAATTTTGTATGGAGATGCCGATTTTTTTTGTGATTTCAGGAATGGGAGAAACCAATAAATGGAACATACACAAGCTACCCAACATTACCTTCACGGATCGGACCGGGTTTTTGTTACATATTGTATTTAGACTTTCTGTATAACCCAAAGTTTGACTGGTAGACAACGTATTTAGCGTTAAGATTACTTATTGTTCTGTACAATTTGTATTTGATGACAATAAAGATTAACACACATACTCATATATTTAACAAATGTTTGCTAATGCTCCTTTAGTTAAAATTTGTTTTTTCTCGTTCTTATGCCAAATATTTAAAAAAGGAAAAGGGACAAACGACATTTTAACTAAAAAAGGTTTAGCTAATGGCTGTATTGTTATAAATACGAGAGTAAATAAATAAAATAAATAAGTAGATAATGTCATCCAAGTAAATGAATGCAGTTATTTTGTATAAAAACAAACTGTTTAATTGATGTTAGTAAAATTTATTAACCACTTTAAAAGTAAATTTCAATTAAAAAGACTGAGTTTTGAGATAACAATGATTTGACTTATTAGACAACTAGTTGCGCCCCGCGGTGTTATCCGCAATTTATTAGCTTCCTGCATACCAAATTTTATCAAAATTGGTCCAGTCGTTTGCGCGTGAAGAGTTACAAACATACACACACACCTCTCGAACTTTTATTCGCCTGTATAATATTAGCATAAAAACCACCGAGTTGATAATCTCCTTTTCCGGTCAAAAAGGAGATACAGTCGGTCAATAAAATTGATTCCTGAGAAAGGAATATGTTAAAAAATAACCGGCCAAGTGCGAGTCAGACTCGCGCACGAAGGGTTCCGTACCATTATCTATAAAAATCATTTTTTTTGTATGAGAGCCCCCCTTAAATATTTGTTTTTTTTAAATGTTTATTTATTATTAAAATAAAAATACAACTGAGTATTTTGTGTATATTTCAAGTGCCTACCTGTTGCCATTATTGATATCGAGCAAAAAATAGCAAAAATATAGCGTTTGTTGTATGGCCCCGCCTTAAATATTTATTTTCTTTTGGTTTTAGTATTTGTTATAGCGGCAACAGAAATACATAATTTGTGATATTTTCAACTGTCTAGCTATTGCGGTTCTTGAGATACAGCCTGCTGACAGACGGACAGACGGATAGACAGCGAAGTCTTAGTAATAGGGTCCCGTTTTTACCCTTTGGGTATGGAACCCTAAAAATGAGCCGTAAAAAACAAACACAAAGATATACGATACACAATAATAAGGGTCTTTTCCCTAATTATCTCAAGAATTACCTCTCATTAGAAACAACCTTATAATAATATCAGATCAGACAAGATAATAGGAAACAGTGTGTTAATGAACAAAACGTTTGCCTGAGTGCCAACATTACGGGATGAGAAAATAATAGAGCTACATATCTCGTTGGTCTGGAAAAAAGGAAAAAACGTTTACCGTAACAGCTGTTTCTCTTGCCTGCGATGTGGGTTGTACTTAAAACCAGATTGAAGAACGGGCGGGAATTTGAATTTTATTTTATTGACCAAGTGACCGAAGCCTCCCCATTCTAGCTTCTTCCGTATATCCGAATTCTGGATGTGTGATGTTCGGATATCCGGCTGTTCTCGCTCACAGGTCGCATTTCTGACTGATTCTCGTGAAATTTGGTGAGCAGGTATGATTTTTATATAGTTTTATTATGGATTTTTTTTTCAAAATTTCAGAAATATATTTTCAACTCTTTAAAAGTCATACATTTCCTCGCGAGAAGTTTTTAATTAAATATTTAGTTATGAACAATAAACAATTGGCGGACCCAAGACTGAAAGCTTTCTCTCCCAGTCAACCATGATTTTGTTTAGAAATTTTGTTGCGAAGCAAAATATTTATTGACCGAGCGAGCGAAGCGAGCGAAGCGTCTCAGTTTCGAGATTAGCCAAAAATTCTTTTGTCCGTCTGTCTGTCTGTCTGTCTGTCTGTCCGTCTGTCTGTCTGGCTGTTCTCGCCTACAGGTCGCATTTCTTAACCGATTCTCATAAAATTTTGTAAGCAGGCTCAGCAACTAAATAGAATTTTTTTGTCGAGCCATTTTTTCGAAATTTTTCAAAATGGCGGACATATGGGGGTTTAAAATTTTAAAACTGTAATATATCCGCCATTTCAAAATATTTTCAAAAATTTCATTAGACTTTTTTGTTGCCATTATAAAAACGCATTTTTTTAATTGAACAACTTTTTTGTCTGGACAACTTTTTTATACGTTATACTTAAACGGGTTTAGGGTGACTCGCGAAGTCAAGCTGACTGAGCCGTGACGGATATACAATACAAAATCTTCTTACAAAATATTGGATTCAGTCCAGGTTACTGAACAACTTTCTTAAAAATACATGTCTCTCGTGGGAATTAAACCCGCGACTTCCGAGTTACAAGGCCAATGTCTTGACCACTATTTTTAAGAAAAGAAGAAAATTGACAAATATTTGTTGCGTTGCGTAAGTACATTCAATACCATATAGTTCACAAAAAGCAATAACTATGTAGGTAGATGTCCAACAAAAACTCAACTCGCTATGGTTATTTTTTCATAAGTTTACAAGATTGACTTGATTTTTTCTAGAATCGTATGACTTTTTGTTGTCTTGCTTGTTTAAAGTTTTGTTTAATTTGTTTAGTCAGTTAATTGTGTTCAATTGTCGTGTATTGGATTGCTTGCTTGCTTTGCTTGATAGTAGAAGATATAATCGCGAGGTCTAAGTTCGTGGCGAACTACTAGTAGAAACAGGGATCGCATTAATAGAGAGCTTAGTGAGTGTGACCGTTGAAAAATTCTTATTTTAAAGGATATACTGGTCACGTTCCATAGATTATTTTTCAAAAATGGTTGTGCAGATTTGGGAGTTTGTTTTTAGTTTTGATAAATTATTGTTTTTTTTTTATACAATAAAGAAACAAACAAAATGGTACTAATAGCAAATGAATGCAAGCGGTTTTTTAATACGTAAACTCAGTATTTAAATAACCCTCTTCTTAATTTGAGAGTTTTCAATAAATAAATTATTTAAACAGAGATGAGCAAGAGTAATAGACGAACAATGAGACTGATTTCAGGAAATTTAATCCAATTACCGGCGACAGACGTTCTCTCAGGTATACTGTTGAATCGTTTGAAATGTACAGATATAATAGATAATGTTAAAGTGAATACTGTACTGAATTTATTATAGAACGTATATAAATTATTATGGAAATAGTGAATAATGATATGGATAGGTAAAGACTGCAAGACTCAAATGTTGTTAAGCGCGATATGGGTGTCGTATGCAAGCAAATATATGGGCCCAGAGGTCACCTTGTGGGTACCTGATGGGAGAAGATGTAGGAATAGACCAAAAAAGTGATGGCGGGATGACATTAAGGGCTTTTCTTGGTTTCTTGAATGGATGGCAGTAGGTTACTTAGGATAAAGATAGATCCAGGAAACAAGGGGAGTCTTTTGCCTTGTAGTGGACCACACTATCTTGCAATATTTTTTTTAAAATAAATAATAATAAAATAAATTGGTGATCGTATATGTCTGAAAAAGGTGATCACAATCGTCATTTTAGCCGCATAATATTTACCGCCTTCATTTCAAAATGACCGATCAAAAGCGTTTGAAGGTGGATATTTAAGAGTACCTGCGAGAAAATTAACAAGTTTAAGATTAAGTGCGTAGTCGCAATGAGAGACTTTTTGCCCCATCGGCAATCAGTTTATCTATAGGCCCCACCCACTATAAGTTAATTTGATGAGCTAAACAGTAAAGTTTATTATTTTACTTATTTAAATAAAAGCATAGCGCTGCTGTTACTATCTGGCGCGTAATAACGTAAACATAAAAGTAAGAGTACCCTAGACCAAAATACAACTTTCCATACAAACGTAGTCTACGTTTTATTTCAAAACAACATGCCCGATTTCGGCAAAATTTTGTAATTTCAAAGATAATGCAATTATCTAGGGTAATAACTGGTTTCCGACACTGAAAATATGAACTTGAAATAGAATATAGTGTGTTATATCATTTTTGACCATCAGTATGGGAGACTTCTAAATCGTTATATTTTCTTTCCAGTTCATAATTTTAATGTCGGAAACCAGTTATTACCCTAGATGATTGCTATTTCTTTACAATTACTTATTTTAACCGGAATCTGAGATGTGGTTTCAAAATTAAGCGTAGACTACGTTTGTGTGGAGAAGTCTAGGGTAAGGGGACTCTTAAATAGCGTAAATAATTCCGGTCACCCGCAAGTAGTATTGTAGTACAAATGCTTCACTTTAAGCTTACACAACATATCACTGTGCTGACTCTGTCACCAAAATTATTTTAATCTCTTTGCTCTCACACCAAGATCTCTCTCATGGAATAATAAAGTCGAATCTTCAAATTACATTCCTATATCAACTCTATCAATGGCTTTTTCTAGGTCTTTCAAAGACATAAGCCGTCTTGTCTACGACTATATGTCAGCATAAATATAAAAATACATTTTATTCTTCTTCTACTAACCTACCTGCAGACTAAAAATCTTTTTTGCCTGTCTATATCTATGAATACTCACAGTCTATGGTTCAAACGAAACGTTAAATAGCAAACAAGAGAATGTAATTAACATTTTCGACGACACGTGTACTCCCGACTCGTTTTCAATTATTTGCAAGCATTTGTAAAAGCGTGTCGCGTGAACTGTGAACTTTTCCTTTGTTTTTAATTTGCTTTGTAAAGAAGAAAATTTATTGCTTTTTTACAAGTTCGAGGTATGTAGGCTATAATGATATAATAATAATAATAAAATCGTTTATTTTCTTGTCCCAAAATGTACTGAAACTATTTATAAAAAAAAAGGGAATTCAGTCCGTGATATTGAGTTAATTTCTCCAAGAAATACCTATACATCGAAATGTTGAAAATATTTATTTGGCCTCTTAAACAAGTTTAACGATCAGCTATCACAAAAATATGTTTCATATCTTAACACAACTCTATCCTTAATAGGGCAAACAAAGTTTAAGTATTAGTTGAATCAACATAAATTAATAAAATAAATAAAAAACTAACTAAAATTAAACTAATATAATAACTTAAATCCTACTTAATATTATAAATGCGAAAGTGAGTTTGTATATTTGTTTATTACCTCTTCACGCTTTAACTATTGAACCGATTTAAGTCAAATTTGGTATAGATATAGTTTGAGACTCGGGAAAGGACATAGGGTACTATTTATCCCGAAATTCCCACGGGGAGTGAAGCCCGCGGGCACAGCTAGTTTACTTATAAATGAAAAAGCCCTGGCAAATCGCTGTCTCGTGGTAACAACGTGCCCAGAAGGCAGGCTAAAATTAATAAAAGAAATCAGAAAACTAAATAAAACGAAAGTAATAAATTAACATTTTATTAGTTTAGTTTTAATAAGTTTTCTTGTTTAAAATCTTAATTAAAAAATATGTATTAAATACAAAAACATATTTTTACATGTTTGTCTATTTAATACAGAGATCGATTTAAAGCCAATGTATAAACGAGGTGAAATTATGAATGAAACTAGAGAGACATAATTTTTTTTAAACCAAGACCAGCTTAAAATTAAGCTAATCTGAGAATACTTCTAACTGTATGTTGCATGCATTATTTATTTCTTCTTTAATTCTAAAGTTTAAAAATGAACCGTTGAAAAAGTAACGAGACAAATTAACTCACAACTCGTTTTATTTTTACCTTAAAACCAAAAGCAATTAAAACAAAAGAACAGTGTTTAACTCATTAAACATACATGTGTGGGTGAATGTCAGACGTCCTAACAATTTGCCTTTACACTTTCTGAGTGATTTGGGTGATATTTCGAATTAGAACTTTTTGTTTATATGAACTTTTTACATCAATTTGTTATATAATTTATTATAAATTAATTTTAGTTAGTTTTAATTTTAGCTTGTATTTATTTAGTTAATATTATATTTTGTTAATAGACATGTTTGTAGTAAATAAATAATGTATCTTGTAAATGCGTACATAACTTAGTGTGATTTTCTATTGTAAAAATGTTTGTACATCTGCTTAATAAAAGACTTTGTAATAATGTACTCATCTTGATATTTGTTTTTCCTTTATGTAAGACTAGCTGTGCCAGCGGGCTTCGCTCCCGGTAGGAAGTTCGGAATAAAAACAATCCTATGTCCTTTCCTGGGTCTCAAAATATATCCATACTAAATTTCATCTAAATAAGGCCAGTGTTTGAAGCGTGAAGAGGTAACATACAAACAAACAAATATACAAACTCACTTTCGCATTTATAATATTAGTTAGGATAGTTGGGATTGGGATTAAGTGGCCAACACTCTGCCGTCCGTATCATAAACGCATTAACTTCATTTTGACACATTCCGAGAAAAACGCGGTTAAAGTTTTTATTTTTCTTTTGCTTATATCTCTGAAGTTACTTAGGATACAAACATGAAATTTATATCAATAAATAGAAAATATTGTCTAAAATACAAATATACCATTCAATAATTTAAATATAATAAGATATAGTATATAATTTGAAAAAGGTACTTATGACTAGCAGCCTATAATACTGTCCATTTATGATGACTTGTCATAAGCGCATCAAGTAGATTAGTTAATGCACTTAAACTAAGTAAATCAATATGATGCTATTATATGAAGTACGCTTATACTCCAGTAAATAATACCTACCTACTAAATATTAGTGCATCAACTTCCTCTCTTATTCAGTTTATGTCAAGGAGAAATTGGTAAAGTTAGGGTAATAATACAAATAATTGCAAATTAAAGCCATTTTTTTAAGAATGTTAATTATTATCATCGTCATCCAAACCCTTTTTTCGCCCACAGCTGAGCATAGGCCTCTCTTCGTCGACGCCACCCATCTCGGTCCTGTGCTGCTCTCATCCAGGTGTGACCCGCAACTTTGATTACGTCGTCAACCCATCGCATAGGCGGACGCCCGACGCCTCTTTCACCCGTTTAGGGCCACCATTAAGTCAGTGCCTTGCTCCACTTGCCATCACTCCATCGGGCCAGGTGCGCTGCCCAGTTCCACTTTGAGTTCATGACCGTCTTACCAAATTCTTTAATCGTACTTTCGTACGTTGTCGGATGACAGTGTTGGGAACGTGATCCTGTAACCTGATACCAAGCATGCGCGCACCATGTCTCTCTTTACGACTCTCATTTGTGCACAGCCTCCTTCATAAGCGTCCGTGTCTCAGCACCGTACGTCATGGTGGGCAGTACACACTGGTTGTATATGCGGGTCTTCAGGCATTGTGGAGCATCGGCTGATTTTAGTACGTCATCCAGTCTATTGAATGTCGCACATCCAAGCTGTATTTCTATCGATCGCCTTGTACTTGTTCTTTTCTGTTCTCTTACAGTTGTTGTTTCCTTTCTTTTTCTTTTTGCTTGCCAACTTCTTTAAGGATAGAATATGTCCAAGGTAAACATATTCGTCTACTTTCTCCAAACTCGGAGTCTGGGGATATTTGACATAACCTTTGTCTTGGACATATTCATCCTTAGCCCTACGTTCATGGAAGCTTTGTAGCATTTTTTGGAGATCTTGTATTAATTGCGAACATTACTAGGTCGTCTGCAAATCTCAAGTGAGACAAGCAGACACCATTGATGTTGATCCCTAATCTATCCTATTTAAGCGTTCTTATAGTGTCTTCTAAGACAGCAGTGAAAAGCTTGGGTGAAATTGCATTTTTGAAATTTAACATATTCTGAAAATCTTGGAAATTTAGTTGACGGGTCCATAGTCTATTCAAATCTGTAGGGATGGGTGTACTTTGCGTGGTAGTTGTAGCCGGGCTCTTCAGTTTCGAAGTTACTAACTGAATTTAATTAGTTTTTATAAACAAAAAATATATTTTTTTGTACAAGCTTTTTTTGTATGACCAAAAGTTGTCTCAGCACAAAGCCAACCAGCCCAAACTCGACTCGAGTTAACGTCGTTTTGTGACGGAGCTTCTATGGCCTCCTTCCAGTTAAATCATCAGACATAGAATATCAAGTAATCTTCAAGACAAACCCAACAAACCCAAATTCAAAAGCGGTTCCGTCATATTATTACAGAGTTCTTATGATCACCTTCCAGCTCTATCATCAGATCAGGTGCAAGTCATTGCAAGTTTGCATTAACTTCGGATAAAAGCTTGTATAAAATGATTCGAGTATTTCGAGTAAATTTATCTAAAATTATTATGGTATCTTCAATACTATTTTTTATCGAAAGTATTTTTTTTTCATAAAACAAATTTATTCGAAACAAATCTGACGGGGAAGACTTTGTGGGTTCTTAACCGATGACTTAAAACAATACTCAAGTAACAAAATAAATGCATCAAATACGACGGTGACGGTATTGCGCTGCGACTGACGGGACGCCCCTTCCCGGTAACCTTTCCCATCCCCGCTCGCCCTATGACACCCGTAACGTTACTTTGTGTAAACGCACTATCTCGTATATTTAGTGCAATTAAATGTGTATGGCGATAACATTAATATTCTATGGTTCAAATTATAACCGCATTATCTCCAGTTGTTCCTGTCAATCTAAGCGTATCACCGATAACGAATTATAAGATAACTAGCAAAAAGCGCACTAACTCTAACCTAGTGCGTTTATAAATAGTAAATCTTTAAACAGAAAAAAAAATGTTGGCATTAACTTCGGATAATGCGTTCTAGATAAGTAAAAGTGCTAAGGAAGTCCTAGATAATGCGTTTATAAAATCTGAAAAACTGTTTTCCCTTTATTTTTCACTAATGGTTACTTTGGGAAAGTTGTAGATCTCGTTCTCCTGATTGCAGATATATATATAACTCAATTTGCACCAAAAGTCAAGTTGATGCGTTTTTCATAATGACGGCAGCACTGGTGTCAGATTTTTCAAGCTGCCTAAAGGCTTTACGACTGCCATACAATGAAAACAGCTGAAGTCAACTACTTTACGTGCCTTTTGAAGCACGGAAAAGCTGCAGAATTTTTTATGTCATTTGTGGCCACCCATCCAAAAGTGGTCCACGCCCGGTCTCGCTTAACTACCGTAAGCGCTAGTAACGCTTATTTCAACCTGGCCAACAAGCTTCTCAGTATTGATAACATTATATTTGGGACCTACTTACGTAAGTAAGTATTAGTTTCAATGAAATCATTTTAGTTATGATTACAAATTTTAATTAATAATTATACCTACCATAATGCAATTAAACAATTTTCTCGGAAAATGTATTTGTTGAATAATTATGCAGTAAACTTTTGACGTAATTAACTAAATGATGTCAACAAGTGTGCAACAAAACAATGACGATTCTTCTTCTTATATTTAAGAGCTGGGCTCTTGTCGGTGGAGTGCTTTCCATGTCTCTCTTCCTTCCGCTAAGTTCTTAACCTCTTTATATGTTTTCACGTTTAATGACGATTATTAAGAGATATTATAAATATCCCGTCAATATAAAGATACTTTTGAATCAAACAGAAATGTATTCATAAATTGATATACACTGTGATTTTTTATTGGTTTTGGAGCCGAAGGCCACTTCATAAGGATTGTTAGTAAGACCTAAATTGCTGGTCAAAATAAATATTCTGATATAAAAAATGTTAACTAAAACTCAAAAGTAAAATCGTGAGATAAATTAGTAGTGCCATCGCTAGGCGCCGCCGGCCGGACGGCCGGAGGTCATCGGCCGCACGCGGGAGTTTAGACGGGCATAACTACGTGGTCTCGATCGAAAATCATTTTCGCAACTTTTTTATTATAAGTCATACACAAATTTGGATTACGAATATGGATAGAGGAATTTATTTACTATATATAATTTCTTTTTCCAAAACCAATGAAAAGTCAGCGTGTATACGTAACCGCAAATAAATTTTCAAAAAGATAAGTTCTATATCCATAAATTGATTCGCTTCCTCAAAGTTATTTGCAAATGCTTACTTTCATCTTAAGGTACGTTGTCACATATAGACGTATAAAGAATAAGTTTTTAGTAAGAGAAGAAATTTCTTTGTAAAAGCTTTTTAATTTTGAGGCAGAAAAATTATTAATAAAAAAAATTAGCCTTAACTTGATGAAGTTGCGTCATTAAATTATTAAGTTCCATCGACCACCTAACATCTCCATGATCAGACCCTAACATCTTACATAAAGTGCTCGCAAAAGAAATCAAACGTGTCCTACTCAATAAGGGTTAAGTTGTTTTATAACCTAGTTCTGCTGAATATCTCCCGGCTCCATCATGAGAACAGCTCATTGGCTTCAATATTGTATTGTCCTTCGACAAAATTTCAGCTCAATCGGTTGAGGATAACTGGTTAAAAATTGAGTTGCAAGATTTGACCTAAACATACATACATGATACATTTCAGTTAAATAAAAGCTTTTAAAACAGTTGGCGAATGAGAAAATTCATACTTTACCAACAAGAGTATATAAGATATATGAATTTTCTCATAAATGAGACGACGTTAACACAGTTTCGTATATTGACAATAAATACCTAGTTTTATTCAATCAAATTATTTTTCATTTTCTCTATACTACACAAATCTGTCTCTTTTGTAAAAAGTACGCAGAAAAATACTTTCATATTTTATACTAGCCGAAGCCTGCGACTTTGCTTGCGTGGTCTTTATGACTCCGGAAATCAGGCTCATCAGGTAACAACTTTTACTAAGGCGTCATTTTTATATTTCATAAACTTTAGCTGGATCAATATGGTTCTGTATCAGGTGTTCCATTTTCCAAAATCAATTATTCCCTATATGTTGCCCCAAGCTTACCAGCTATATAAGGAAAAAAAAGTTTCATTCGAATCCGTCCAGTATTTCCGGAGATTAGAATGCATAAATAGACAGAGATTTAAAAAAAATACTTACTCTATTACTATGTCTTCATCACCCCAAATAGTTTTATTGGAAATATATTCAATGTACAGAGACCTTGTGTTGTTTAATATGTATAGGTAACTGGTCATAAAAAGAGATCGATAGATATTTATCGTAGCCAATATAGAAAATCTCCATAAAACATTTAAGAACTTTATCAACCAGCGAGTATCTTATACGAACTACGACCTGAACTTAACCTAAGTGTACGGCACCCAAGCGACGCAGTGTAGTAAACCATAAAGTGACGTTTTATGTTGTCCTTGAGTGCCATAAAACCAAGGGTTACATGTCTTTGATCGGAGTGTTAAAGTGCCCTGAAATATGAACCGAGTGCGTCAGTGTCAATAGAGATATTTACAAAAATGTCTTTATTTTATATTTATATTCACTAATATTTATTATGAAGGCAAAGGTTTGTGAGGGAGTTTGTGTGTGTACGTTTGTTACTTATTCACGCGCAAACGGCTAGACCAATTTTGAAAAAATTGGTATTCAGGAAGCTGATATTCTGGATAAACATATGGGCTACTTTAGGTGCGGGTAACACCACGGAGCACAGCTACTTTTTACTATAATTTCATAAATGTCTCTTGTGTGAAAAGTAGGCAGAAATATAGTCTTACATTTTATGTAACGGGTCATAAAAATAGATCGTTAGGTATTTATCGTAGCCAATATAGAAATCTATATAAAACATTTAACACTTAAGAACTTTATCAACCAGCGAGTATCTGATACGAACTGTACGGCACCCAAGCGACGCAGTGTAGCAAACCAAAAAGTGACGTTTTATGTTGTCCTTGAGGGCCATAAAACCAAGGGTTACATGTCTTTGATCGGAGTGTTAAAGTGCCCTTAAATATGAACTGAGTGCGTCAATGTCAATAGAGATATTTACAAAAAATATCTTTATTTTATATTTATATTCACTAATATTTATTATAAAGGCGAAAGTTTGTGAATGAGTCTGTGTGTGTACGTTTGTTACTTATTCACGTGCAAACGGCTGGACCAATTTTGATAAAATTTGGTATGCAGGAAGCTGATATCCTGCATTAACATATGGACTACTTTAGATGCGGGTAACACTAGGGAGCACAGCTAGTTTTTACTATAATTTCGTAAATGTCTGTTTTGTAAAAAGTTGGCAAAAATATACTCTTACATTTTATATACCGGGTCATAAAAATAGATAAATAGATCTTTATCGTAGCCAATATAGAAAATCTCCATAAAATATTTAAACCTTGAGAACTTTATCAACCAGCGAGTCTGTTTTACGAACTACGATCTGAACTTAACCTAAGTGTACGGCACCCAAGCGAAGCAGTGTAGTAAACCATAAAGTGACGTTTTATGTTGTCCTTGAGGGCCATAAAACCAAGGGTTACATGTCTTTGATCGGAGTGTTAAAGTGCCCTGAAATATGAACTGAGGGCGTCAATGTTAAAAGAGATTTTTACAAAAAATATCTTTATTTTATATTTATATTCACTAATATAATAAGGCGAAAGTTTGTGAGTGAGTATGTGTGTGTATGTATGTTTGTAACGGATTCACGCGCTAACGGCTGTACCAATTTTGATAAAATTTGGTATGCAGGAAGCTGACACACTGTCTTAACTCATGGGCTACTTTTTCGAGGGCAACACTGCAGTGCACAGCTAATTTTCACTTTAATTTCGTAAATGTCTATTTTGTGAAAAGAAGGCAGAAAAATACTCTCATATTTTATATAACGGGTCATAAAAAAAGATCGATAGATCTTTATCGTAGCCAATATAGAAAATCTCCATAAAACATTTAACACTTAAGAACTTTATCAACGTATCTTTTACGAACTACGACCTGAACTTAACCTAAGTGTACGGCACCCAAGCGACGCAGTGTAGTAAACCATAAAGTGACGTTTTATGTTGTCCTTGAGTGTCATAAAACTAAGGGTTACATGTCTTCGATCGGAGTGTTAAAGTGCCCTGAAATATGAACTGAGTGCGTCAATGTCAAAAGAGATATTTACAAAAAAATATATTTATTTTATATTTATATTCACTAATATAATAAAGGCGAAAGTTTTTGAGTGAGTGTGTGTATGTTTGTTACTTATTAATGCGCAAACGGCTAGATCAATTTTGATAAAATTTGGTATGCAGGAAGCTGATCCACTGTATTAACTCATGGGCTACTTTTTTCGAAGGCAACACTGCAGTGCACAGCTAGTTTTCACTATAATTTCGTAAATGTCTGTTTTGTGTAAAGTAGGCAGAAAAAAACTCTTAAATTTTATATAACGGGTCATAAAAAGAGATCGATAGAACTTTATCGTAGCCGATATATAGGAAATCTTCATAAAACATTTAACACTTAAGAACTTTATCAACGTATCTTTTACGAACTACGACCTGAACTTAACTCAAGTGTACGGCAGTCAAGCGACGCAGTGTAGTAAACCATAAAGTGACGTTTTATGTTGTCCTTGAGTGCCATAAAACCAAGGGTTACATGTCTTTGATCGGAGTGTTAAAGTGCCCTGAAATATGAACCGAGTGCGTCAATGTCAATAGAGATATTTACAAAAAAATATCTTTATTTTATATTTATATTAACTAATATTTATTATAAACGCAAAGGTTTGTGAGGGAGTTTGTGTGTGTACGTTTGTTACTTATTCACGCGCAAACGGCTGGACCAATTTTGAAAAAATTGGTATTCAGGGAGCTGATATTCTGGATTAACATATGGGCTACTTTTTTTGAAGGCAACACTGCGGTGCACATCTAGTTTTCACTATAATTTCGTAAATGTCTGTTTTGTGAAAAGAAGTCAGAAAAATACTCTTAAATTTTATGTAACGGGTCATAATAATAGATCGATAGATCTTTATCGTAGCCAATATAGAAAATCTCCATAAAATATTTAAACCTTGAGAACTTTATCAACCAGCGAGTCTGTTTTACGAACTACGATCTGAACTTAACCTAAGTGTACGGCACCCAAGCGACGCAGTGTAGTAAACCATAAAGTGACGTTTTATGTTGTCCTTGAGGGTCATAAAATCAAGGGTTACATGTCTTTGATCGGAGTGTTAAAGTGCCCTGAAATATGAACCGAGTGCGTCAATGTCAAAGGAGATATTAAAAAATATATATGTATTTAATATTTCACAAGAAATTTAATTTTACAAATATATGCAACGTGGAAGGTACATATCCGTAATAAATCAAACCACCTATAAGCTATACTAAAACATTTCATCATCATTTCAACATCATCATCATCATCATCAGGTCTTTCTGTCTCCACTGCAGGAGCACGACTACACCCTCTCTTTACTACCAAAGCCATACCTGGCCTAAACAGCCAGAGGACTTGGCCTACACCCGACACGCTGGCCTGACGGGTTGGAGAGGTCTTGTTGATATAAGCTTTGTTTAGCTTGTATTTCCTAAGTCGTCTTCTACGACATCCACGGGAGAACTTGGAGTGGTCCTATTCTACTCTGCCGAAAACCACACAGCATGAAATTAAAATAACCGACTTAAAAAAAATTACAAACCCATACGAATTGCCCGGGCGGCTACACACTTTTGTACGAAAGTGATGATTTTTTTTGTTCTTTTACTGTTTTCTAATTTCATTATACTAAAGTGATCTTTTTTAGCCCGTGGTTTGATTTATTACGAGTATGTCCCTTCCACGTCATATAGTCCTAAATCAGTGAGTATGCTATCAATTTAAAAACTTTTTATTGACTTGACCGCAAAAATAGTAAGGTCAATTTTGTCAAATCAATTGTGTATATTACTTTTTACGAGAGCGGATTTATACAATTTTGTATCTAAAAAATAGTAAGGTCGAATCAATTGTGTATATTACTTTTAACGAAAGAGAATATTTACAACTTTGTATCTATATACCTACATAAATATGTACATAGCTACAGGCTTTTTAAAATATTTCATATGTAGCAATATGAGGATAAAATATCTGAATGAAGAAATTGAAATCAGGAAATTAAGCCGAACTCCAACTGCGCAAAGTGAATACGGTCTCTAATTACATAGCTATAGCGAGAACGTTCAAAAGCCAGCATTAAATTTTCTTGCCATTAGCAAAGTTAAACATGGGCTGAGCTCGTTTCGGATATTCGCACTTATTACACAACTCTATGTGTACCTACTAATTTATATTTAGTTTTTACGGTTCCGTACGTAAAGGGTAAACGGGACTCTATAACTAAGACTCCGCGGTCCGTCTGCCCGTGTGTCTGTCACCAACTCACCAGGCTGTATCTCATAAACCGTGATAGTTAGACAGTTGACATGTTTACCCAAGATGTATTTATGTTGCCGCTAAAACAAAAAATACTAAAAACAATAAAATAAATATTTGAGTGGGTGCCGAACCATTCGCGCATGAGTCTGACTCTTATTGTAGAGACCTACTGCACAGAAAATAGAAGTTAGCAAAAAAAATAATGTTTTTGACGTCAATGTCATATTTAATCGTATAATTTGTTTTAAAAAAAAAGATTGCCCTAAAGAATTTTGACTCCTCCGTTCTTTGTAAAAACAATTTGTTTATTATTCCACTATTAATTACAACAGTAATATGTACAACTGAATAAAATAATTTGCTCTTAGTTATTTCAGTAATCTGAAATTGAATATAAGAGTAAACAAATGTATACCTAACGAAACGGTTTGACTCCTTTTCTCGACGCACTTATGTACGTAATACACTTAATGTGAACATCTTTAAAGTTTATTCTGTCTTTGTGTCCCATATTTGAGACGTAATTCTCTTTACGATCCTACGCTCAAATTTGTTCACATGTATAAATGTACGTAAAAGCTGTGTATAAATTAGATTCGTAAGTATTTTCCAAGAGTTAGAAATAAATGAGATTGCCTTCATTTTCTCACTTGTTATGTTTTTGCCAACTTCGTACTTATAAATTTTAGGTGTGAAGATTTGTGGTTGTAAAAAGGTAGACATTATAAAAATGTTGATATATCGTTTGTGAATCTTTTGTATGGCTCATATTTTAAGGCATATAATTTTTTTTGTCATATAATCACACTATTCAGCTTATAAGTTGTTCTTATTTAAGAACTTCGTGGTTTTAACGGTGAAGTATGCGCCACACTTTTCTGTCTTCAGCATTACCTATTAACCCTTCCAGGACATAGCTGTTTAAATGACGGAACGTCTAAATAGTTTGATTTAACACTGTCCCTGCCAGTGGGTTCCACTCGCGGTACCCAAAGTACCCAAACAATAGATTATATTCTGTCTTTTAAACTTGGCAGTGAGAATGTTAATGGTTTACTCGCCTTCCCAAACTACAATTGCAAGATGTATAAAATGATTGTTACTCGAAGCATGCTGGGTTTTTCTTTAACTGGTTAAACAAGCTATAAGTTTTTTATTTGTAAGTTCTTCGTAAACAAGTACCTGTTGTTGTTTTAACTGTTGGCACAGAATTAATAATAGTATTACATACAGAACGGAAACTCGCACCGTCCCCCGCAATCTGGCATCCCCGCAACACCTCCCCCGCTTTTGAACCTTGTTGGGCCGCCCTGTTGATTGTAAAACAGGGTTGTTACTAGTCACACGTTAACGTTACGCGATTTTCTTAGGATTATTGAATCATAATGGTGAGATACTACGCATATTATCATTGTTTATCTACGGAAAACAATAAAGAACGAACATTTAATAGATTTCCGAGTGATGAAAACAGGTAAGTAAAGCAACAAATTCTGTAGTGCCGAACCTAATTGTTTAACTCACACATTTGACGTGTGCACAGACATATTGTTTCGTTTGTAGTAGTACTAGGTATATTTGTTACTCCGTTTCTATGAAGTGCCATACCTGTGCTATTGGTGAACTAATAAACAAATACAAATACTCCTTAGCGGTTGACAAAACATGACCCCTGCTTTCTTTTTCAGTTGGTCTGCATAGTTTACAATGATAATTTATTACTATTTTTAGTTGGGGTAATTATTTTAGTTTTATTTGTTTTGATTGGAGTTGCTTTTTTAACTTTATTAGAGCGTAAGTTATTAGGTTAAGTTAAGAGACGGAGTTGATAATCGTTTTTTACCCGACTACGTTAAAGGAAGGATCACGATTTTATCAGTCTATGTATGTAGGTATGCATGTCTGTTTCGTACAATCCTAACCGTTGATTCCATTTTCACAAATTGTATGTCAATAGATTAGTCATTATTGTACGGGTGACATAGGCTACAATTTATATGCAAAAAAATTATATATGATTAAAGATTTTTATTTCTCAAAAGAGTAAACATTCACTAACAGAGAAACATGTATAACAAAGAAACAAATCCTATCCTACTATCCTACTTCCTACTAATATTATAAATGCGAAAGTGAGTTTGTATATTTGTTTGTTACCTCTTCACGCTTAATTAACACTACAATTACTAAACCGATTTGTATGAAATTTGGTATGGATATAGTTTAAGACTCGAGGAAGGACATAGGGTACAATTTATCCCGAAATTCCCACAGGGACCGAAGCCCACGGGTACAGCTAGTTATGAAATATTTAAGAAACCAAATCATTGATTTTTAAATCTACCCTATTTATTTAGTACTAGCTGAAGCCCGCGACTTCGTTCGCGTGCACTTTATGTCTCTGGAAAATGCTCATCAGGCTGAACAACTTTTACTAAGGCGACATTTTTATATCTCTTATAGTTTAGCGAGACCATTATGGTTCTGCATCAGGCGTTTCATTTTCCAGAATCATTTATACCCTATATGTTGCCCAGGCTTAATAGCTATATAACAAAAAAAGTTGCATTCGAATCCGTCCAGTATTTCCGGAGATTAGCGTGTACAAACAGACATACAGACAAACAGACAAACAGACAGACATTTTTTTTAAATTTTTACTCTATAACTATGTCTCCATCGCCCCCAATATTTTTTTTGGAAATATATGTAATGTACAGACACACTTTTTTTACTGTTTTATTATATGTATAGATATAGATTAACAAGTATTTATTCTGTGGTATTAATCCATAATCCATAATTATATATAAAGCTGAAGAGTTTGTTTGTTTGTTTGAACACTAATCTCAGAAACCTATTTGAAAAATTCTTTCGGTATTAGATAGGTCGTTTATCGAGGAAGGCTATAGGCTACATTGCATCACGCCCGCGACTTCACTCGCGTGGTTAAGGGGACGCACCGTGAAAATGGGCATTTTCTATTTCTTATTTCTCAGCGAATATCAGAAATTTAGAACTGATACTTGCTAATAGCATACTAGAACGCTTTTCTAGCATAATTGTGGTTGTGGATACATGATTAGTTAATTTTTGTAACACAAACTTGCTCGTCAAAAACACCTCTACCAAAACATATATGGTCTAATTTCTCACAAACGAGAGGGACTTCAGCTTTGAAACTTTTTATGCAGATTAGTAATTATGTAATCTTCAAAATTGTGGTTCAAATTTTTTTTTGTTGCTTTAGTTTTAATTTTAGAGCTATTTTTCTATAATTGATCAGTTTTGCGTGGCTTTAGATTTCAGTCATATAAGCCCTTTTACCTTCCTGAAAATAATTGTAATTGCCGTCTTGCTTTTTCGCGAGTGTATTTAAATAAACTGTTCTTGTTGCACAGATTTTTGACAGTTATACATCAAATTGTCAGATGGCCGATGGGCCTCGCGGAGCAAGGACGCGTCGCTCTTCACAAAAAAAATGACATTTGATTTCGTTACATTATTGTCACAGTGTAAAATAATATCACGAATATTATATGGGTCGAACAGTCTGTAAACAAACGTGCGAGTAACTTTCTTACACTGTGTCACTTGTCATAATGTCAAAGTATAGCGTGGCATAGATTGATTACCTGACAGACATGGTCGGCATAGATTTTTTTTCATACAAGTACCGTACATACAATATCGATTTATAATATTTTAGTTATATTTAATTACCAGTTTTGTGGCAGTAAATTAATTTTATAATAGCCAAAGAAACTTATCTATAGATACTCTTCGGATTTATTTACTTTTAGATTTCGAGAAATATACACGTACAGACTGTACCACTGACTGACTGGCTGACTGATTGATATGGTTGTTTGACCTGCGCCGTGCTGATAGCCGTAAGGAGTGAAGCTCACTTGCTTGGTGGGGAAGCAGAGAGGAGAGGGGGGGGGGGGCTTTCTGCTTATCCCTCTAAACAAGCAACTAAGTGAAGCTTGAGGCCTAAGGCAGAGATCACCTACGAGGCCGTAGGCCGAGCCACTCCCACCACGTGCTTCGTCGTTCTTTTTTTTGCAAACCAAGATGGCCGCCGAAAGCATTTTTTTGGAATCCAGGATGGCGTCTGGGCTTTAGAAAATTAAACTCTTTTCGTTAGTAACGTCTCACTGGGGCTTTGTAGGAGTCTGATTTTTGCATGAGGGGGTAAAGCACCCTGCGGAACTCGAAACTGGATTCAAATTTTGGATCCAAAATGGCCGCCCACACATTTTTCTTGTTTTCTTAAGTAACTGGAGCTTTTATCCATTTTATGAACTGGAAAAATATCTTAGCCTACCTCAACAGCTGCACGAAAAACCGCGGGCTGCTTGCAGCTTGCGTAACGCCTAAAGAGCTAGTACATTTGTTAAAATTGATATAAAATATCGATGAATAAGTATAAAATATCGTTAGTCTATATACGAGTACTATATTTGTGGCCTTAAAAAACCATAACAATATCGATAGGACTATTGATAATATTGATTACTGATAGTTTACAATAATATCGATGACAAGTAGAACTATCGACAGTTTTTAGGGTTCCGTTTAAACAAGGAACCCTTATAGTTTCATCATGTCTGTCTGTTTGTCTGTCATCCGACGTTTTATTTAGAGACTATAAGTACTAAAAAAGCTATAATTTGGCATGGGTATATTAATCATGCCAAAAAACAGTGAAGTAAAATAGGGAAAATCTTATACCTTTATACGAGCAATTCTTGTATATGTATTTATTTATAAATTTCTATGATCTCGAAAACGGCTCTAACGATTTCGCTGAAAATTGGTATATGGGGGTTATTGTGGGTAAACAATCGATCTAGATTAGTCTCATGTTTGGGAAAACGCGTGTTTTAGAGTTTCTTTCTACGCAGAATATGGTCGCTAATTTCGTCGCGCCGGCCGCCATCCGCTTAGTTCAGCGGTTAAGGATAATGACTGCTAGAAAGAGTGTTACGGGTTCGAATCCCACTCGGTGACTTACTTTTTTATGTTCAAGTTTATATATAATTTTTTGTTTCGTACTGGTTTTAGACAAGTTTAAAAAAATATAGTTAATGATTGAGATGAAACCGACCGAGCAAAGCTCGGTCACCCAGGTACTATAATATTCTAGCTCCCATGAAAGTTTTTTTTCGACTAACCCATCGTGTAGGGTATCTATAGATCTAGTTTAACTTCAAAAAATTGGGTAAAAATAAAGGACTGAATCACCCTTTTTTGGCACTTGTTTAAAATTTTGCCCATCGTTTACAGAAGCACAACTATACTATAGACAAATCTGAATACATAAGATTGTTCTCCTAGCATTAACACTACATAGACACTCCGCAAATTCGACGTCAGTTTAAAATAAATGTAGTGCCCACAGTAGTGCCAATATACAACGTGGAAGGGATATACCCGTAATAAATCGAACCACGGGCTACACTAGACCACTAACTATAATCAAATAAAAATCACAACCAAAAACTAAAAAAAATTGGCATTTCCATACAAAAGTGTGCAGCCGCCTGGAAAATTTGTATTAGAATGTCAAATTCGGTTCTTTTTTACTGTTATTTTATAATTATAATAAAGTGATCTAGTATAGCCTGTGGTTCGATTTATTACGGGTATGTCCCTTCCATGCTGTATATCATCTAATTATTTTTTTAACACACTTGCTCGTAAAGTGGCTCTAATTTCATCGGTTTTAGATATATAAAGTAGGTCATAAAACACGCTTGCGTTATAAACATATTAAAAATTACTAAAAACGGCCACTTTTTGTAAAGGTTTCTAAAGCTGATAGTATTTTAATGACTTTCGAGGTTCTAATGAAACTTAAGGATACTAGCTTAAAAGTTGTGCTAGGATTTCTGATAATCTCACTTACAGAAAGATAAATTATTTTTTCTGTATTTTCAAGGTCGTTAGCGCTGGTAGCAGCCTTGAAATAAAAATCAGTTTAGATATAAGTGTATTGAAAAACGTCGTGCGATATACGTGTGTATATTAGTTAAAACACTTTCAACTCTATTACGCCCTCGCTTTCGGCTCGGGCTGGAAAATCATCACACACAAAACTTATATCATAACGTACAACTATTTTGCAATTTTAAAAATATTACTTACTTTAATATAAATAATTGAATAATGCAGCTCTTTTTATATAGGTATTTATTTACCCCTTAGTAATTTAGTACATACATGCTGTTTTTTCATTGGTTTTGGAAAAAAATCTATTGTAAATAAATTCCTCTATCCATACACTTTATTCAAATTTGTGTATGACATAAGATAAAAAAAATCGAGACCACGTAGTTACGCCTGATCAAAAACTACCGCATGACCTCGATGATCTCCGGCCGGCCGGACGGAGGCGGTGCCTGGTGGTACTACTAATTGATCTCACGATTTTACTTTGTTTTTGAATTTTTATTTCGACTAACTAATTAGTTTTACTAACGACCCTTATAAAGTGGCCCTTAGCTTCAAAAACAATGAAAAAATAACTGTGTATATTTTAAAATTTAAATAAACTATTTTTGTTTTTTCTAAAGGCTGACCGGTAGACAAAGCATCAGCATTAAGTCCTTGTACGGACATGACCTTATTCAATTCTTTACAAAAACATAATATGTTACAAAAATGTAAACAAATAAGATTTATTTCATTACGTCATGTCTTCCATACTGTAAACCTCTATATATTTTTAACTCTATCTGCATTGCGTTTAGACATTACTACAAACCTAGCGGAAAAGAACGGACAACTTTTGAATCAATTTTGACAGATTTTAAAAAATAAAAGCGTAGAGTCAAGCCTTAACGCGGGCGAAGCCGCGCGCTGCCTCTAGTACGTAATATTAATTAAATAGGGTAGATGTCACTTGAGGCGTCTCTTTGTAGATAATGTTTTTTAAGACTCCTGCTATAGGTAGTAACTTATTAGTAATCTGTGGCTATAGTCAGTGGCGCTGAGCGGGAAGCGAGTATACGAACACATATAACGAATGTTACCTACATATGAAGAAGTGAGAGTAAAAAAAAAATGTTTCTTATTCAAGTGTAGTATCAAATGAAAGGCCTTAATTATGATTAGTCATCTTTTATGGTGAAGTTCGTTGATTCTTTACATTCCTGTTAACAGTCCGTAAATAAAAATGGCAATATACAAATTGTTTTGTGTTTACATCACGTAACATGTAAATTACAAGAAGAAATAAACATTTTCGTGAAGTACCACGCGTTGGTACCCTCCAATTTCGATAAAAGACTTACTTAATATTTTACAAATAAGGAATACTTTGCAATACCAAATGGAGAACGCAAAAGTAAAGTAATTGAATATTTTATTATTCTCACATGAAGAGATTTTCTGGCAAATGTTAGAACATACAAGGAAAGATACGGAAGTGAAGTAATCTGGCAAAAATAAATTGTTTTCAAACAGGCCAATTCAATTACGAGCGCAAATGAGGGCAAACGAAAGACGGTCAAATGAGCTTGAGGACTGAAGGTTCCGTACATAATTTCTTTTTATGTTTTTAATTGACAGATTGAAAGCATTTGACGTTTTACGAGTATATTGCAAAAATTATCGTCGAAATGTGAATGGTGTAACTAAGACAAGGTCTTGAATTATTATTTAAACTAGCTTTAGCCTGCAACTTCGCCCACGTAGAATTCGAAAATGGTTCAAATAGGACTTTTAATTGGTGTGAATTATTATGTTAAAATGTTTGAATACCTATAAAATACCGTTCCCGTTCCGACATTCGGACATCGTTCAGATATTCGGACATAGAGCGTAAAAATTAATTTCGTAAATAACCATCATTATCATTATCAAATCTTAAGTATCAGATACTGAAAGTCCTTTGCATAGGGATATGACCAAGTATCCCCAAACTAATCAATCCATAAAAAATAAATACATACATACATACTATCACGTCTTTATCCCTAATGGCGCAGACAGAGCATTTTGGGTCTTGCGGCTCTATGCAGAACCCAGGGCCGCAAGACCCAAAAGCCACTTGCGTCATGGTGGGCGAGAAGATGGAAAAGCAATCAATACAGTGATGGGTTGCTAGCCGCATCGCCTGTTAACATGATTCGCATATTTGCCCAAATTAAAAAATAAATAACAAGTAATAAATATCATGAAGCATAAATTACGAGAAAAAACAGGATATTTTATGTCAATATTGTATCATTTTCTCTGTATTTATGTATAATGATGGTGATATCACCCCTATCTATATTACCATAGTGGTTATTGTTAACATTACATAATAACATACTTACCTCATTATGTCGATAGCTTTATTATGTTATTAATTTATTTAATATTTTGTTGTCAGTAAATAATGTTATGTGCGAACTTTTATTTGGTTTTGCAGCTAGTCATGTTTCTGTTATATAATTTGTTTTATTAAGTTGTATTTAAACCTGTTTTGTGTGCTAAAAAATAAAATAAAAATAAAAGATATACCAATCGGGACTTTTTACGAGACAAACATAAATTCTTGATTAGTATGGTGTCTTGAGACCACAAATAAAAACAAAATTTCTATACGCATATCCATTAAATATGAAATGGCATAACACATACCTAACAATAAAGAATACATTCTTTGTGAAAAACAACACTTTGACAGATTGCTTCCTCTTTCCTTCTTTCGGCCTAGTTTTTGCCGCATAAAATATTACCTTTTGTGTATTTATTTCAGCCAATATTACGGGTTTTTATAAATTTTTTGTTCTAATATTTTTTTATTAACAAATCTCCTTCGATTCCCTGTATATAATTTGACTTTATGAATAAGATGATGATAATTATAACAAGATGGCGCAGACAGAGGGAGGCTTATGCCCAGTAGTGGGTCCCTGATAGCTGACGATGATGATGATGATGAATTCAAGTACTTTTCAACTAACAATAAATCGATAGATGACAATAATTGTATAGTAAATTAGGTTAAACTAAACGATTTTCCGCTGTACCAATCTAGAGGATCTAGCAAACTTCATACTTTAACTCCGACAGCTGTAGACTGGCTAAAAACCTACCTAACTATACTCCATTTGGTTAGGTATTTAAATAAATGTAAACAATTACATACATACATACAATTACGTACATTTATTTAAATACTAAACAAATGGAGTATAGCTAACGAATCAAAAACTTGTCTCTGAACTTGTCTTGTCTTGAAAGGCGAAACACGTGTCGCGTATACAACATCCGATGTTGCTGCAGCCACAGCGGATGCAGCAGCATGGGAGGGAGCATGCATCGACTGTTGGTGGCGGGTGCACACGGGCTGCTGGTGGCAGGTATGCTGGGACCAACAGTAGTGGGTGGGCGCCGGCCGGCAATAGTTTGCATGAACTAACTGGTGGCGGAATCACACAAAGTAAATCACATAGTATAAAAAACCTACCTAACTAGGATTCGTGCAGAAACATGCCATACGACAATAATTAAATGAATAATAATAAGCCATAGATTTCTATACTGGCGACCCCGCACAGGAAAACGAAGCGTAGGCAGACCAGCAGCCAGTTGGACGTCATCAAAAAGACGGCAGGGCCGACCTGGACCAGAATCGCCGCAACAAAATCTAAATGGAAATCCATGGAAGAGACGTATGTCCAGCAGGTGACGCAAACATGCTGAGGAGAAAGAAGAAGAATATATTAAAAAGTTAAAATTTAAGGATTTGTTATTTTACGCTCCAACGAACCAGTTAAACAATTTATCTAAACCCGCATTGAAGTTAAGTTTCCAAAAGACAAAAAGGCGCCTAAGAAATCGTCTCCCAACAAAAACCTATTCAAGTTTAACTAAAACTATAAAACAAAACCTGCCTTTAACTCGTAAATAAACTTTTTACGGTAATAATAAATGAAGAAAGTTTAACTGAAAGCCAGTTTCTCTGCAAGAAGCCTGCGAGTAGGTTGACAATGATAAAATAGTTTAAATTTGGAATTTGAATTAGTCATTCGTAATTTAAAAGTGGTTTTTCATTCTATAACAAGTTGATCAAGACAAAAAAGTCGCAAGAAACTTTAGTTAGATTTTAAAAACAATATAGATTAGAAAACTAGAAAGTCTTCGTGACGTTACATTACAAAAAAGAAAACAAACAGCCAAGTCTCGGTACTATATCTATAAAAAAATCACGTTTGTTGTAAGGCCCGACTTAAATATTATTTTATTATGTTTTTAGCTTTTGTTGTTATAGCGGCAACAGAAATACATCATCTGTGAAAATGTCAGCTGTCTAGCTGTCACGGTTCATGAGATACAGACTGGTGATAGACAGACAGACGGGCGGACAGCGGAATCTTTTTTTTATTTTTACTGTTTTGGTACGGAACCCTAAAAACCAAAAACCGAGCATTAGTTCCGTTTGTGAAATTCTCTTAGACTGACCAATTGACTAAGTAGTAACTAAAGTTTTTATTACCTACTAAGTTTAAACATTTATTCAGCAAATCAACATGACATTGATGCATGAAAAGTGACATATTGATCAATGTAGCATTGTTCATGTAGAAATTGGTTTAAAATAAATAACGTAATCTATTCTATTTTAGAGGAAGCCTGACCTCTAGAGAACGCGATACTGAAATGGTTTACCAACGTTCGATTGGTCCATGAATGGTTGGCGTCTCAAGGTAGCGGATAGGGGAACGCTCATCAGACTCTTGAAAGAGAGTCTGGAGGGCAGGAGGGAAATCAAACAGCTTCTGCGATGCCAGACCAACCGGCCAGGGATAAATACTTCGTTAACAAACCCTGTAGAAAGCTTCTTGCTGGGCGAGGTCTATGCAGTGCTGAATGCTTAGGCTGAAGCACTCAGATGGGATAGTGGCGGCGAAGCCCTAGATGGGGCCTACGACAGCGCCAGTCTAGGCTTCAGATGACAAGCGGCCGTAAAACTTACAGCCTCTTCAAATTCTGGATTGGAAAAATTTACTCCTCTCCTCTCTCTGAACGGAAAAATATTTTTGGTCCTTTAGAGTTTCACGGTCACAATTACTGTTATTAGTATTACGGGACTTACCGCGATTAATATCGTTTTTTGCCAGATATTTCGACGGCCCTTCTGCCATCATGGTCGCTGGCCGACTGAGGAACTGCGATGGATGTCCGGCTGTCAAGGGTAACCATATCGGTCTACCCTCTTTCCTCTTTCGCTTTACGCGACTTCACACCATCATCCTACACATCTCCAGTCAGTCACAACCTCCCTCACACGAAGAGCTTATGATCTGTGTGATCAGGAACATCTACCAGGAGAGCTGGAGCATGTACAAGCGGTTTTAAAACGCAATGGATATGATGGTAGGATAAGGCTGCCAACATCAAGGCGAGAGCGAGCGCCAACGGTAGATAGGCAAGCAGCGTACCTACCTTATGTCAAAGGAGTAACAGATAAAATCGGCAGACTATTAGGAAAGTACTCCATAAAAGCCACGTTTACTCCGGGGAGGAAAATCGCAAGCTATATGCGATCACCTAAGGACAGCTCGCCCTTAGAAAAATCGGGTGTTTACAAGATTGACTGTAGTTGTGGACGCTCGTATGTTGGACAGACCAAGAGGTATATATCTCAACGGGTCAAAGAGCACATAACGGCAGTCGAAAACAGGGATATTGACAAGTCAGCTATCGCGGAGCATCTTTCACAAGCTGGAGTCAATCATTGGATTGAGCTACATCAACCCAAAATACTTGCGACGACTGAACGCCATTACATACCACGCTTAGTTAGAGAGGCGATTGAAATTAAGAAGCATCCCAATTTTAATCGAGAAGATGGCTTCAAGTTATCAGGCACGTGGAATCCAGTGATTGAGCTTTGTAAAAAGAGTGTGCGAATAACTAAAAACAATTCCCGAACGGACACCGTCAGTGTTGTGTGTAAGGACTTATGCAGAGGTAGACCGATATGGTTACCCTTGACAGCCGGACATCCATCGCAGTTCCTCAGTCGGCCAGCGACCATGATGGCAGAAGGGCCGTCGAAATATCTGGCAAAAAACGATATTAATCGCGGTAAGTCCCGTAATACTAATAACAGTATTTTTGGTCCATCGGTTAGATTATTAAAATATATTGTACACATATTTTTTCTGAGAAACGAAAAATGACAAAGATACAGACGTCACGTATGGGTATTTTTACTTAGCGGTGACGTCGCAAGCCCCCACTACGGAACTTTAACGCTCCGTATCTTTGTAAATTTTTACTTTTTTAGTAAACTAAAAAGTATGATTGTAATTAGTCCATCTTTTAGATTACCTATCCAAAAATAGCGGTCCCATACCACCGCTATTTTTGGATAGGTAATCTAAAAGATGGACTAATTACAATCATACTTTTCTGACTCTGTCGTCACCCCTAGGTATTTGTGGAGCCGATGTTAACTGGCAATGGGATTAGGCCGGAGAAAGAAGAAGCACCGTAAATTCCATATTTTTTAAGAAAGTATAATATATGTCAGGTCAAGTGGGATTCGAATTGTTGGCCACCCTAGCCTGACCCACATTTGCGGCGGACTTTTTACTGTCACAAACTATCGCGACATTAACATAATGCCGACATTATTGTGACAGACATCATAGTTCTGTGTACGAGAGGAAATTTATAGTTATCTAATAGGAATGTATATTAGGATCGTAACTTTTCATGGCTCGATACATAGGATGTGAAACGTCAGCATATGGATAGATAGATAGATGAATTGTTTATTTAGCACTAGATTTATTTTGAACTAACCGAAGCCCGCGACTTCGGTCCTGTGGACTTTATGACTCCAGAAAATGTTTATCAGGCTGAACATTTTATGCTAATTATTATTATTATTTATTTTTTTTTATTTTTATTTTATTTTATTTTATTATAAGGCACACAAACAGATTACAGACAACATAGAACAGGAGAAATTTGTAAACATTAGGAGAAAAAAACTAGTCAGCAATCCACTACAGTGTACACAGCAAGGCCAAATAAATACATGAGAGCAAGTATAATATAACAATATTCTTTACAATAGATATAGCTAGTGCAGGTAAGTCATCAAAACAGATAGGTAGGTAATTGTGATAAAGTTTACATATCTAATGAAGCAATAAGTGATCTTTTAAACTGTGACAAACTTGGATTGAAGATATCAAGATCAGCGTTAGATTGTCTCAATTCGTTATAATCGCGACACATTCTAACAATGGGATTAAAAAAGGATGTGTTATTTCTGTAAACGTCAAGGCGAAAGACTTGTGGGTTTCGTATCGGTCGAGGTGGTCCGTTGAAATTAATTGAAGATAGGAGTTCTGGGCAGTCGATGGACGAGTGAATAATTTTATGAAGGCAAATAAGTGCTGAGATTTGTCTTCGTTTATCGAGTTTGGTAATTCCGAAATAATCTACTCTTGTGTCATATGAAGGCAACTGACGGATTAAACCATGTTTGCGACACAAAACTCGCAAAAAACATCTCTGGATACTTTCAATGTTAGCCGAATGCACATTATAATAAGGAGACCACACTACTGAGGCATATTCGAGAATAGGTCGGACTAGAGCGTTAAAAATATAAATTAAACTTGAGTGCCTCTTGAAATCCCTCATGATGCGTGAGATAAAGCCCACCAATTGATATCCGCGTTGAGCCAAGTGATCAAAGTGATGTCTAAAGCTTAGCTTTGAATCAAACAATACTCCCAGATCCTTAACCACATTTTTTTCAGATAAAGATTTATCCTTAATATGATAATCGTACTGAATCCGGCTTTTTTTGTTCGTAAATGTAATAGTGAAACATTTATCTACATTCAAGTACATTCTGTTACGAGAACACCATTCAGAAATGTTATCCAGGTCACATTGCAACAAGAGACAATCATTAATTTCGTCTATAGTGCGGAACAACTTCAGATCGTCGGCATACAACAGAGTCTCGCTTGAGATGTGATCCACTAAATCATTAATAAAAATTATAAATAAAAGTGGGCCAAGGTGGGATCCTTGCGGAACTCCAGATGTTACTTGCACTGGATCAGATAGAAATCCCTTTATTGCAACGATTTGACTTCGCCTGGATAGGTAAGATGTTATCCACCTCAGTAAACTTCCATGTATCCCATATGCGGACAATTTAGTAGGGAGTATTGTGTGATTGACCTTATCGAACGCTTTAGAAAAATCTGTGTAAGCAGAGTCAACTTGTTTTTGAGATGCGAATGCTTGACAAATGTAATTTTTGTATACAAGTAGATTACTTGTTGTTGATCTGCCAGAAACAAACCCATGTTGAGAATTGGATATACTGTTTTTGACATGGTTATAGATATGGTCATAGACAAGTGACTCGAAAATTTTTGCCATACATGACAGAATACTAATGGGCCTATAGTTTTCACATTTTGTTTTGTCACCCGACTTATAAATAGGGATAACGTAGGCGTTTTTCCAAATTGAGGGGAAGACTCCGCTCCTAAGTGACTCATTAAAGATAATACAAAGTGGTAAGCTAAGTTCCTCACAACATTCTTTAACAAATAATGCTGGTATGCCATCAGGACCAGGACCTTTGCATGTATCTAACGTTTTAATTTTTTTGATGATGTCATCTCTACTTATTTGTATATTTGATAGTGTTATATTATTTCTGTCAGGCATATCAAAGTTCGATTGACTTGTGTCAGGTTTTTCAAACACAGACGAAAAATATGACGAGAAGAGTTCACACACTCCCTTAGGATCTGAAGCAGTTTTACCACTGTAAGACATAGATTCTGGAATACCTTTGCTTGTTTTCTTACCATTAACAAATTTAAAGAAATGTTTCACATCTTTATCTAGACTATTCTCAACCTCTCTCTGCAAAGATTTATAGCATTCATTGATTAAATGTTTGCTACGGCTTCTCAACAAGGAATATGTATCATAATCCCTGGGATTTCCAAATTTCTTAAATAGATTATGATATTTTTTCTTTTCGCGGAGACATTGAATAAGAGGATAACTAAACCAGTACGGATATTGGTGAGGATTGCACTTTTTCAGAGGTGTAAATAACAGAATGGCTGAGTTCACTTCCTCATACATAGCTTCAACAGCACAATCCGCATCCAGGCCATCCAATAAACCATGCCAATCAATTTTACCTAAGTAATTTTTAACTCTTTCAAAATCACATTTATGAAAATTAGGCTTCAAAAGCTTAGGGTTGGATTTAACGAAACTACGTTTACTTTTGTGACATTCGAGGTCAATTAAAATTGCTGGATGATGACCGTCCAGCTTTAGCAAAGGTTCAACTTCTTGCACCGTTAAGTCATCGGCTGTGGATAAGACAAGATCTAGTAGGCGACCATTTTTATTTTTAAGATCGTTGTATTGCTTGAGGTCACACAATGCCATGGTGTCTAAAAGAAAGCGATCCTTTGTAGAACCAGAAGTCGGAATCAACCATAAATTTAAATCCGACCTTCTCCAGTCAATTTCAGGAAAGTTAAAGTCGCCCACCATTATGAAATTCCCCGAACAGTTGTTAGTGAGAATGATATCTTGACAATGCTTCATAAATTTTTCAACATCGTTAGTCTGAAGATATGGAGGAAGATAGCATACGCAAATATTTATTGACAGGTGGTTAGGAGTATAAGATTCAAGTGAGATCCACAAATCCTCAAAGTTACTATCCCAGGACGATCTGCGAGTAACGGTAAAACATTTTTTTATTGCTAAAATGACACCTCCTCCTTCATCCTTCCTTTTATTGTATAGAGATTCATTTCTGTCACGCCTGAAAACATTGTAACGCTCATCAAATAGTTCTTCACTAAAAATACCTTCATCCAAGTTAGTCTCAGTCAAGCAGATAACATCATAATCATTATTAAGTATATTTGTATAAAGTTGATTGGTTTTGGAACGCATACGATTGACATTTTGATAGTACAATAACATTTTATTTAAAATTAAATTATTTATACAAAACACAAAGAACAATTAAAAATTAAAACAACTGAACAGAAATTATTTATAAAGTTAAATTGAAAGAGAAAATGATAATAATTAAACTAACAAATTTTAGATACACAATCTTTAGTTTTGATATGGACGGCCGGAGAGTTCTCATCCTTTCTTGCATAAATATTTCCAAATTTGACCCATACATATTTGTATTTGCCACGGGCAGCAGCTCGGGTCAAAGCAAACAGCTCTTTCTGTTCCGGAGATAAATGTTCGGAGAGATAAATTGGACACCTGTCACTTTGAATCCCCAAATGTACAGAACTCAACGTGTTTCCAGGATTGGTTTTGTTGTAGCGCTTTACCGCTGACAGAAGATTATCGCGATGTCTTATGGAGGGTAATGACAGTAAAATGTTGCGCGGGCGGCTGGTTGAAGTAGATTGTAATTTTGCAACTCTGCGACACATACTGATTTCCGCATCTGTTGTTGGTAAGCCAACTGTAGCATACAGATTTCTCACGAGCATCATAATATTCTCATTCTTCTTCTCAGGTACTGCCTGAATCTCCACATTATGACTCCGAGAAACTTTTTCTATCGATTCTAAACGGCGTTGAAGTGTGTTCAGATCGGTTTTCAAATCCGTATTTTGTTTTTCAAGAGTTTTTACCCTGGCTTCTGTACATTCAATATTTCTTTTGATTTCCGTTTGCCCCTTGTGTAGGAAATCAGTAGTCTGTGTAAATTCGACTCTAACGTGATCAATAGCCGCAACAACTTCGTCCTGGATTAATTGTCTCATATTTGTGTTAAATGATTTCTTGAGTAATTCGAATTTTTCATCTAATTTAGCATCAAGCTTCATATCTAATAGTCTCGCAATACTATCTAATGTTACTTCTCCAGCTAGAGAAGGCTGCATAGAAGTGGTAGGCTGAGATCCAAGTGCTGTTTCATGATGATCAACAGAAAGGGAATCGTCGCATGACATAACTGAATCGTCAAATGGTACGGATTTTCTAACTGGTGTGTTGGAATTGTCTCCCTTGCGACGGTTTGTTATATTATAACAAGTTGGACATTTCCACAAAGACTTCTTGTTCATATCTAATTTGGAAAATGACTCTTTGTCTATATTTAAACATTTTAAATGGTATTCTTGTTTGCAGTAGGCACATAAGCACATATCTCTTTTTCCAACTGGTGGCAACGTATCCTTGCAGGCAATACAATGTTTGTTACAGTTTGCCATCTCGTATAATGATATGTTCGTTGTATAATCTCAAGAAAAAAAAAAACAATTGGAAAAAAAAAAAAATTTTTTTTGTTGAGAATCGAACCAAGACCACTGCATATGAGTATTGCATTCAATGTCTATTATAAAAAATATTTGCTTTCAAAAATACGATGAGCCGGCTACGAATCGAACCGGGAACTCTCAGGCGTCCGCCACACTATCTACAGCTGAGCCAGATTGAATCGAATCAATGTGACGAAATTATTGCTCTGTATCGACAAGTTTTAAGTTGTGTGTGAACGTGAGTGACGTATCCTTCTTAGTAATGTTAGATCACCCACTTTAAAAAATGTCACTGAGTCCAATATTGAGATTAATTTGATTATAACATCCACAATTATTTGCGTACAGCCACAGTTTATATGTTGGAGAATAGTCCGAAAAAATCTGCTTCAAATGATGCACAGTACATTAAACTTATCGAGCTTTAACCACAAATATTTATTTTAGACGACAGAGCTTACTATAACACGTCCGATGTGCGTACTTGCGGGTACAATTGAATTATTTCTTATAGTTTAGCTGAAACATTATGGCTCTGCATCAGGTGTTTCATTCTCCAAAATCACTTATACCCTAAATGTTGCCTAGGCTAACAGCCATACAAAAAAAAGTTTTTGAATCCGTTCAGTATTTCCAAAGATTAGCGTGTACAAACAGAGAAACAGACAGTCATTTTTTGTGAATTCTTACTCTATTAGATACTATTTCTGCATCGACCCAAATTTTTTTTTTGGAGATATATTTAATGTACAGACACATTTTTTTACTGTTTTATTATTATATGTATAGATAGATATAGATAAAAACACATTTTTTTAAAAACCCTACCTTTACCCTTTACCCTCTAACTTTTTACAATGCATTTCATGGATTGTCGCTCAGTTGGTACGCCTAGCTATTGAGCCAGGTAATTCTTAAGATTATTTTAATTCTTATAAGATTTAAATTGTATAGTTTTATAATATCTAAATTATATATTGTTTATTAAATTAGTAATATTTAAAATATGATAGATAGATAAATAGATAGATAATTATTATTAAATATATAAATACGATAACGACATTGAGAAATAAATACAATAATTTGTTGAAAAAAATCATAGGTTGCTAGTATCACATAGAGACCCTAAATTTTATGAAAGGCGTAAAACTTTTTGCCCACGCTTACAACATATATTCCTTGTGAATTTACAATAAGTTCTAAAATAAATTAAATTTCTTGATAAAGGCAATACTGTCTTTACGAGTTCGTTTTTATTAGCAGTTGTCGTTTAAAAATCTTTTTCTCGTCGAGTACGTCGTCTATCAGCTATCAGCTGACTCTAGTGACTTTTACGAGCTGGTTAAAACCTGGATGTAGCTCTATCTACTGTTATCTATTGACAACAGTCATTTTTACACATATAAAGTCTAATCCGAAACGCTTGTAGTTTTTAAATATGTTAATTAAAAAAAAAAACGGTTATTAGTAACAATTACTTACTTAAAATGCCTATAAAGAATTATAGGTTATAAATCAATATATTTTGATTTTCACTTGGTCTTTTGTGTCATCTTAGTGTCACGTTTCTTTTTGAATTTTAATATAAAGAACTGACAATCAAAACTATCCGAATGTAGGTACTTTCTGTGACATTCCAGCTTTATAAAGCATTTACTCCATCGCCTCTAAACTTTCAAACACACGGCTAGCTGGCTCCAAGAAATAGAGGACTCAATTCAAAGCAAAAGAGAAATTGAAATTCTTTGCAGCGAATCCTTACTAAACTCCAGCGAAATTCCCTTACTCCCTAGGGAGTTTAATCTATACCCCGATTATCTGGCAATAAGTTCACACACTGTAATTTAGAATTTTCACGGGAATTCCAGCTTTTTAGATTAAGACCCGCCGTAAATTGTTGTAACTTACGACTCGTGTAGTAAAGCCCTTTGCATGCCTGAAATTTCAAGGTTAGGGCTTTGTGACGAAGATGTAAATAAGGTGAGAAATGGTACGGACAAGCGCGGTAACAAAAATGTATATTTTTGACTGGAACATAAGTATTATAATTCTTACTTTTATCTAACAATGGAGGCAGATAAACCTGGCCCCCTTTGACTTTTAAGGTTGTACGTTAGGGTCAATTTTATCTGCTTCCGAGTGTACCAGCTGCTACTCTTTCTATGCGTTGATCGTAAAAGCTGATCGAGGAAACGTGCGAAAATGCATTTTTTAAATAGCAACAACATCACTATTTTAATTCCCTTTTATATTTTCTAGCCCACCATTTTATTATAAGTGGCCTGAGTCTTACGACACGAAGCCCTATCTACCCCGTTAAGGATAAAGATATGATATTGTATCATAACGTCACTTATTATCATCATAATATCAGCCACAGGTAGGTCGCCACTGGACATAGCCCCCCTAATTTGTTTTTCTTATATTCTCGATTACGTTATAATGTCATCCGGAATAAACAAATTACGCAGCAAAAGATCTACAAGGATGTTTTTCTCAATTCATTAAGCCTATTCTTCGTAACCTTAATCCAAACAATAAGGCACACGTAATTGGGTACTTGACCGTGTTTGGTTTGTGCAATATTTTTTACGAAATAACATTTATCATAAAAAGAAATACGGTTGGGAAAACAAGAAGAAAACGACTTATTAAATAAAGCAGTAATTAGTATTTCAAACAAAAACATTAAAGTGAAAGCGTGTTGGCGACATCTTGCTATCTTTTTAAATCTCGCGAAACCTAATCGCAGTGACGTCACATTCTTATAGGCGCGTCTATTTTCTGATACTTTACAGTTTTTCTTTCCACCAGACCAAATTACATACTTTTGAGCGGATTGAAGCCGTGTGGTTTCCGGCAGAGTAGAATAGGGCCACTCTAAGTCCTCCCGTGGATGTCGTAGAAGGTGACTTAGGAAATACAAGCTAAACACAGCTTATAAACATCAATGAGACCTCTCCAACCCGTCTAGCCAGCGTGGAGAGTGTAGGCCATGTCCTCTGGCTGCTCAGGTCAAGTATGGCTCTGGTAGAACAGAGACCGTGCTCCTGCAGTGGAGACAAAAGACCTGATGATGATGATGATAATGAGCGGATTGAAAATTTTTTGTTCTTTTTCTCTCTCAGATTATGTTACTTTTCTATATGAATAATAAATAAAGATTGAGTCAAGTACCGTATTACCAAATGAGAACCTTCGATAATATTGGGTAACTGTGACCCAAATATACCTTGAAATAAGGACACGTGTCCCGAGGAAGGATCTATATTAAACCCTATTGTCCCTAATAATGCTTCTTGCAACTTCAAGATTGAATTACTCTTGGGACTATTTAACATTCGTACGCGTTAAATACTGGACTGTAGAGCTTTTAAAGGGTTAGAACACTCATTTGCTAGAGCGAGAGGGAGCGACCATTCCATTCGACGGCGTTGCGTCGTTCTCTCTCCCTAGCAAATGACGTTTCTGAACGACAGAAGAATAGGAATAGAAAAGGATATCAGCATACAATTCCATGATATCAGCATACAAGCGTGCTGACAGATATATCCCAACCCTAACTAACAAATAAATTACTTTTTTACAAATTTTTCTTTGCAATTTAAGAGCTTGCTCGTGTCGGTGGAGTTAAGTGTAGATGCCTCCATTCCTTCCTTCTCTCTGCCATTATTTTTACTCGTTCTTTACTATATGAGGTGGTGTATCTGTATCTATAAAAATGTTAAACTAACTTACATGAATTACTAAATAGAAAGTGCTACTCTGTGTATTTTATTTCGGAATTTTTGCTTTCTGTCAGATTTGATTTATGTATATTTGGTCGGTAGTAAATTCTGTTTGAATTTTATGACATTGATAGAATTATAATGTGTCATTTTTTTATATTTATGATACAAATTTTATGAAAAACATTTTTAACCACTACAATGTTTACAAAATCACTACTGCATACTACTTCTACTATATTTACTACAAATATTTTAAAAAAATGTACAAGACATTTAATTTACATAAAAAGAAATAATATAATAAGCACTCCACCGACAAGAGCCCAGCTCTTAAATATAAGAAGAAGAAAAAGAAATATGTAGTTTGATCTTTTCGTTACTATATTTTAATGTATTTTAGATTTTTGAGGCTTTTTGATGTGGCGCCGTACCGTTTAGAAATGTAGCATTAACTTAGGTAAAGAAAAGCATAGCTTACAAATTATCAAGATACTATCACAAATGCTGCAGTAAACATTCTAAATATCACTTCTAGTTCTTCTGAAATCTTTGCTAGGACCCGTGAAAATTGGTCCGTAACAATTTCAAGTCAGGCGGGGTAACAGTTAGAGATAAAGGAATTATTCGTGCCAACATCGGATTATTAGATCTGCTTCCGATATGAGAGGGATATTTTTAGTCTCGGGGCCTTTTATTATATCACTGAAGGCGTTCTCGGGGTAAATTTTGTCAAGTTAGCAAATGATTAACTGGCTTTATCATTATTTCAGCCGCATAACGTCCACTGTTGGACAATTGGACATAGGTCTTTCTCAAAGATTTCTAAAACATACAGTGCTATTGAGCGACCTTGATCAAAGTCAAAGTAAACATTCTTTATTAAATGTAGGATTTTATGTCTTTAAAGGTTATTTTCTTAAATATTATTTTAGTACAAAAGCTAAAAGCTACTAGCGTTTCGGAACGAACATTACTGGGAAGATTACGCCGAAAGAAACCCAGTTCAATATTGGTCGCTATCCAGCCTGATGGGCTGTGTTACAATTACAATACAGATTTACACTTAAGCTATACATAATATACATTTAAATTATACAATTCAAATTTGCAGTAAACTATTTTCAAAAATTTTGCTCAGATGATGATCAATAGTAATTTCCATGATAATACGCAGTCAGGTCGTCTGACCACCTTATTGATAGGTGTCCTACGCTTTGCATTACGTGGTCGCCATTCGAAAAACTTTTATCTTCATTTTAAAACTAGGTTCATGGCTGAATAATAATATAATTACATCTCATCATTAGAAAATAATCCTATCCTACTAATATTATAAATGCGAAAGTGGGTTTGAATATTTGTTTGCTTGTTTGTTTGTAACCACACCAAGCTTCAAACACTGAACCTATTTAGATGAAATTTGATACCCAGGGAAGTACATAGGATAATTTTTATCCCAAAATTCCCACGGGGAGCGAAGCCGACGGGCATAGCTAGTTAAGAAATAATTCAACAGTGCTTGGGCTGTTGTTGAAAATGATGATGATGATAATAAAAGTATGTATAAAAGTAATCAGTCCCTATAAATTACTTATATTTCGATACCTAGATATATACTGAGACCTCCCATTCTCCAGTCGTTGAGTACCCAAAACATGAAACTCATATTTTTTATGGAACTATCGAGTAAAGTTTACGAATAAACTTTTATGATGACATAAAAAGCTTGACGGCCGTATAAAATCGGAGATATGACAGAATCACAAGCGTGTTTTCATGAAAAATTATAAATTCAAATAAGTGCGTGATCTATATGGGAGCATATAACTTTAAACAGAATATACTGAATTCAGTCAATAAATACTAAACAAATTTCCCCAAGGAACATTGTATCGAAATAGTAAAGAATAAAAATGCCTTCTTCTCATAGAAACTCAAAATAGCTGGATCGGTAAATTTTTATCGGAATACTATAATAGTTTATCTAAAGGAACCGCTAAAGGGCCTACTAAGAACAATCGCGACAACCTTATTTGCTAGGCAAATTAAAAGAAACCCCGACGACTCCGTCTAGTGATAAGTGGCGGAACTACATTGATATCCGTAGCGCCATCTATTATTTGCTAGGTAAATTACTAAACTCCAACTTTGAAGCATTAACACCCAATAAATGAGAATAACTTTTTCTAAAGTTATTCTCATTTATTATTTTAACACCCAATAAATGAGAATAACTTTTTTTAAAGTTATTCTCATTTATTGGGTGTTAATACTGAACTGATTTTGATCCATCATGGCTTAGAACCACCACAGAGGAATTGATTTCACGTGAGTAAGAAAAACTAAGTTTAAATAAGAGGTTATAAATATATGTTTTTAAAACGAAGACAAAAACTCAAGTTATTATAAGCGCTGATTCACACTGGAGCGGCAGCGGCCGGCAGCGCACTTTTATTGTGAAGCCTTATTGACCTTTATTTCTACCTGAGCAATGCATAAATTAGCTTGAGAAAACAAAAGCCGTAGTCACAAGCGTTTACAAATAATCAAGTTTTTTAAAACTATTCTCTGCATTTCACAGATATGAATAAAGGTGAACATGGCTTCTGAGTAAAAGCACAGAATAAGTACTAGTACTCATGTACAGAAATCTTACTCAGTAAAGGAATTCAAAGAAATATCTACTCAATGTGGTTAGCGATATGGTTTCATTTAGCTCGCGTCAAATCTCAGCACCTTTTCGTTGAGATATCTGGAAATCCATTGCAAGCCAATTTGATTCTTATTTCTGCAAGACAAACGATTCATGTCACTGAAGTTCCCATTCCGGCGTGGTTGCCGTGCGCATGGTAATAATGTAGGTATATTTTCGATACCTAAACGGAGAGTAACACAGGCCTGATGAAAGTGCGTTGCCATCAGTGACTAAACCTCCGTGGCGTAGTGGTCACCAGAGTCCGTCGCCCAGAGGTCCCGGGTTCGATTCCCGGTCGGGACAAGTTGGAAAATGGCCTTTTTCAAATTGTCCTGGGTCTTGGATGTTTATCTATATATGTATTTGTTATAAAATATAGTATCGTTGAGTTAGTATCCCATAACACAAGTCTCGGACTTACTTTGGGGCTAGCTCAATCAGTGTAATTTGTCCCTATATATTTTTTATTTAACCGCTACCATTTCAGACAGAATCGGCGCTAAGTTTGGAATTTGGAAGTGGGAGGGTCCGATAACAAGGGCGTTGGAACTCTTAATCCCAGTGAGGTATTTGCGTAGACGCACAAGATAAATTGCAGGCCCTACTAGTTAAATTCGAGTGTTTTTTTGTGCTTACCATATTTATCCTCATAAAAATAAAAAACCGCTTGCTAAACCTAGTTAAAATATGTTTTGTTCTTTTTCCTCTTTACAATATTTGACATTAAAAGAATGAAACAAAATATATTTTCACTAAAATAAGTTAAGCAAACGGTCGAATTATTTTATGAATAAGGGGGTTAGTGTATACAGGTCAAAGTTAAAACATAGAAAAAAATTAAAAAATATTTCTTACCTTCCCCATAAACGCCTCATTGTGTAGGTGAGTAACTCGCCGTATTAAAAGGTCTTATTAAAAGGAAATCCTACTAAAATAAATCATTTTGAAAAAACTTTGGGAGAGGACTATATCATATATTGGCAATGGATATCAATCTTCTTATGACAAATAAGATCCATTTTTGCATTAAAAAAATTGAATCACTGTAAAAAGTGCGTGAAGATATCATGCATGAAATGATTTACTTTTTTTTATAGAAACATTACATATATAAATTTAAAAAAATCAAAGGTTGTTACTTGACGGCCATTTAATTACAACATATCATTTTATTTTTCTTGAAAAAAGTAATTCACTTTAACTCGCTCCAGTGATATCTTTGGGACTTTGAGACAAATAGTAAGGACCATCACTTTGAGTAAACGAACCAAATTGTTAAAGTGATAAATCTGAAAGGTCCCTTATTATTACTGGAGAGATTTGGAGCACCTCTAGAGAGAAACATATTGTAAACATCTGTCTCTATTGATGACATTAATTCACTGGGTAAATGTTATTGTAGGATGTAGTTTGTAGCTCCATGTGGGAAGAGGTTTTGTAGATTTTGTTTGCGCAGCTCTGGTTCGGAAATGAGATGAAATTTATGGGATGAAATATGTATATGGAACGAAATCATTATCGTCATCATCATTTTATATATACACAAATCTTTCACTGGTAACATGGTAATTGAGTAGCGTAATCTTCTTCTTCTTCTCAACGTACTTGCTTCCGCTGTTGGACATATGCATCTTCCCTGGGTTTCCATTAAGATCTTTCTGCGGCGATTCTGGTCAAGGTTGGCCCTGCTGTCTTTTTGATGCCGACCCTGGTCTATCTCACAGAAATTAAGAGCCCCCTTACCCTAGACCAAAAATACACCTTTCCATCCAAACGTAGTCTAAGTTTTATTTCGAAAGACGTGTCCGATATCGGCAAAATTTTGTAATTTCAAAAATATTGCAATTATCTAGGGTTGTAATTGGTTTAATATGAACTTGAAATATAATATAGTGTGTTATATTATTTTTGACCATCAGTATGGGAAATTTCGTCATCCTTTCCTTTTCCAGTTCCTAATTTTAGTGTCGAAAACCAATTATTAGATAATTGCAATTTCTTTAGAATTACAAATTTTTACCAAGATCTGACTTATGGTTTCAAAATAAAACGTAGACTTCGTCTGTGTGGAAAAGTGTAGGGTAAGGGGATTCGTTACTTTTATAGCATTTTGCTATGTTTTTAAATAAATGAACAATATACTTATATTTATATGCATCAAATTTAATATTGCGACTTTTACGACTAGGAAATAAAGCTAATTTGTGAATTCACGGCAACTATTACGCCAGAAAACTTTGTAAAATGTTTTTGCAAAATAAAAATGTAGGGTAAAATAATCCACAAACCAATTATAACACTGAGTCACCTCAATTTTGGGGGTAAATGTGCAAACTAACGTAAATCTAGAAGGAGAATAATTTAACACCGTTTTTTGTATGTATAAGCCATGTATCATTTCATCTATTTACCAGCCTATATAAGACTACTAAATTTCTCTCGATGTGTCCCATAATCGAGCTCTCCACATTTATCCGAATTATCCTTATCCGATAAAATACTTAACACAAAACAGTTCGTTTCGTCGATTTGAGTTCGACCAATTCACCACGCTGGGCAAGAATTTGTGATATAAGAAGGTCGTATAAAGGCATTACCAGTCGTTGACTTCTCTTCTATACTTTCGTTAATTTCGAGGCTAGATGGATAAACTGGCCTACGCATTTACATATTTCTGATGTTCAGGGACCAGCTTAATGACTTTGCGGTAATTCCTGGCAAGTAATCGTTATGCTAAATAAAGACGTTGAATAGGCATGATAGAAAAAAATTCTTGATTTATCAGTTTTGTATTATTCTTGACTCATTAGGTTTGTCAGAAATATTACAAACAAAAATTATGGAGATACGTAATTTTCGTATTACGTCACGGCTAGGTACGATCTTCATAGGGTCGTTTATGTTTTATAAAAAATAATAATTTATTAACTAAAAAATAAAGATTCATTATTTTTAGAATAAGACACATTTGAGTCGTGTCGTGTTGCCGTGAGTTTTCGGCAGAGTAGAATATAGGGCCACCATGTCGTAGAAGGCGACTTAGGAAATACAAGCTAAACAAAGCTTATAAACATCAACGAGATCTCTCCAACCCATCCAGTCAGCGAGGAGAGTGTAGGCCAAGTCCTCTGGCTGCTCTGACTTATTTATGGCTCTGGTAGCACAGAGACGGTCGTGCTTTCTGCAGTGGAGACAAAAAGACCTGATAATGATGAGTCGCAGATCTCCGCCCGCGCAATGTGAGGCCTGGTGAGAATATCTTCTCTTTGTAGCAATCGAGCATATCACCTGGTTCCCACTACGGTTCATCATCATCATCATCCCAGCCCTTCTTCCGCCCACTGCTTAGCATAGACCTCTTTACGTCGACGCCACCCATCTCGGTCCTGTGCTGCTCTCATCCAGGTGTGACCCGCGACTTTGATAATGTCGTCAACCCATCGCATAGGCGGACGCCCGACGCTTCTCTCTCCCATTCTGGGCCACCATTCGGTCATTGCCCGCAACGGTTACGGTAAATAAATCATGATCTGAACTAAATTAAATCTCAAAACAATCGTAACACATGTGAACAGAGTTCATCGCAAACGGTACTTAATCCTCACTGCATGTTCGGATGAAAACTAAATCCGATTCAGTCCGGTAATCTTTCCGATTGAAATATTTCACGCATCGGATTTAAACGCAATCGGCTTTTTTTACCGGTGATTTTTACCCTACTGCATCTGGAGAGTTATGTTTTTAGAGTGTATGTATATGTATTTCTTTGGGATGCTCTGCAACCTTAACGGCTTGACTTAATGGTGTTGAAGCTTGAAGTTTTAAAGGTGTTAGATATTCGTCTTAAACAACGTGGAAGGGACATACACGTAACAATTCGACCCACGGGATATACTAGATCACTTTAGTTTAATGAAACTAAAAACTAGTTACTACTATAAACAATAGTTTATAAAATAGTTAAAAGGGTTATCTAGGGTTTGGTCAAGACAAAATTTTAAATGAGATATCTTTGTTTTTCTTTCAAATGATTTATTTCAAATGGGGCAGCACTGGACCTTGGAAAATTCAGATATTGCCTTAACCATAGGTTAAAACATTTTAGGAAAAAGATGTGACAAACTAACAATAGGTTCTAAAGTACAATACCCATACATAAGAATACAGAGCCGTAGAATACTTATTTAAAAAAATACACATGAAAAATAAAACAAGGATATTCGACAAAAGAAAGAAGACTTGAAAGTGCCTTCTCCAGTTTTCCTTACTCAATGTTGTGACTTTGGGAACAGCATTCATCACAACATTACTTATCATTACCACGAGTTTGAAACAAAGGACGTCATCAATCAAGTCCGTCAAAAACGCGCTTTATCGCCATTGATATGATAATATTTTGGTATTTTTTGATAAAAAGGGTTTGTGCGTGGGAGTTGCGGTTTCATTATTACGGTTTTCATTTGATATTACCCACTGCGGAAGAAGGGAAAAGGGGGAGGTAATTTATATTTAACTAGCTGTGCCCGCGGGCTTCGCTCCCATCGGAATTTCGGAATTAATATTACCCTATGTCCTTGCGCAAGTCTCAAACTATATCCTTACCAAATTTCATCCAAATCGGTTCAATAGTTGAAGCGTGAAGAGGTAACAAACAAATATACAAACTCACTTTCACATTTATAATATTATGTATATATATTATTAGATACATATATATAATATTACTAGGATAGGATCAACGGAGAAATACTTACTCAAAAAAAAAACTCAATAGAATACCTACTAATATATACTTCATTTGTTGCCTCTCTTTCCGCGCAAATGTAAAATTCGATCGAAGTAATGGACGACAATCCTACTTTCTACTATAACCTATCCTACTAATATTATAAAATGTAAAAGAGAGTTTGTATATTTGTTTGTTAGTTTGTTTGTTACCACTTCACGCTTCAACCACTGAACCTATTTAGATGAAATTTGATATAGATATAGTTTGATACCCAGGGAAGAATATAGGATAGTTTTTATCCCGGAATTCCCACGGGGAACGAAGCCCACGGGCACAGCTAGTTAGTTATAAAGACGTGAATAGTATGTATGTATGTATGTAGGCATAAATACATCTCTCAATAAAAGAAGAATTTGTATTTGTTATACAATATAGCATCGTTGTGTTAGTATCCCATAAGTTAACACAAGTCTCAAACTCTCTTGGGGCTAGCTCTAGCTATTACTATTAGGCTAACTACTAATATTAATCTATGTGATTTGTCCGTATTGTTATTTATTTATTCAGCGTGTTTGTTGTGTAGTATTGTAAGTGGCGACTTCGAACTTTACACACACACACACACACATACACACACACGCACACTTAACTAATATTTCCTGTTTTTTCGTTTAAATTGTTAAATTAAATAAATTTATTTTTTACCTGGTATAGGTACAATATGTTAGCGTTATGGAGGAGCGGAGCCTACTGGCACAAGTATTTTTTTACTTAAAAGTAGGTTCCAACTACTATCTATTGTAACTATGCTACTTACTGAAATAAACATTTTTTGATTTAAACTTTTTTTGATTTTTTTTTAACTTTCGAACTCACAATCTAGATATTATAGTCAATTACTACGCATAACTTAGTTGATCTTGACTAGAAACCCTAGACAAACTTGAAAGTCAAGTAGGTACACGCCATGTATGATTAGCAGTAGTTTGGAGTCGGAAATGTGTCCCGCGGGCGTAAACTACGAATGTGGGTAGTCCAGGCAGATGTGAATAAAGTTTTACGAGTACCAATTACAAAATAGGTGATGTTAAATTTTCATTCATCATCATTTCAGCCGCATAACGTCCACTGCTGGACATAGGCCTACCAGAAAGAAATTTCAAAATTTTTGGAAATGTTAGATTTTAATATGTAATTTTTCTATAAGTTTTAAGGTCTAACTAAACCAAGAAGAAAGTTTACCACTAGCATGCCTACCCATCTCCTTATAAACATAATTTTTTTGTCTTCCTTATCACTAGATGGCGCTATAAGATAATAATTAAAATATTTAAATCTTTTAATACTTTTATTTAAATAAAATAGTACTATAATTTTAGCCACGTAACGTCCACAGCTGGACATAGGCCTCTCCCAAAGAACCTTCCAGCGACCTTAGTTAGATCGTCAGACCTAACCAATGACTTATATGAGATGCAATAAATATTTTTAAAGTATATTATACACTCAATACTCAATATTTATTGCTTTCTTAAATGACAAATAAGTACATGCAGATAAGATAGCAAGTTAATACATAGATGATTCCATAATCACTTAAGGACCCTGATGGGCGCTGCAATAAGAGAGAGAAGGAATCGTGTCATTGTTAGTATAGTACCTTGAAGTAAATTAATTAAAATTCAATTTTTTTTTATATCTGTATCATTTAATTATTTATGTACGTACACTTTCTTTGTCACTATTTTGCTTGTCGTGTGTGCCATCTCAGTTTGCCTACTCGCAACTCCAGTTTTGCCTACTTATCTCCAATAGTTTCTATGGCGGTGGGTATCTGTTACGTTAGTAAATATATTATCTTTGCCACTCGTCACAAATACAATCCGACATCTTTATCTTCTTCGACAACAGATATAACTTGGTTTTGATCGCGACTATTAACTTATTCTAGTCTATAAGCAGTAGAAGACTTACAGTGGAGTTGTTGCGAGTAGGTGACTGTATAAACTTTTCATTGAAGCTCGTTTGAGATGGGAAATACCCCAAGTATGGAAAAATGCCATCGTAACTATTGTATTGAGATTACCAATAACAGAGCAGTATGGCACAGATAAAAGCAGGCTTATGCTCAGTAGTGGTAACCTGTGAGCTAAACTATTCTAATAGAGACATGAAAGTGCGTTTTGTGGCTTCCAGCACAAAGATACACTACCGCTTTAGGTCTTAGCTAAATAAATACAAAAAAAGACATTAAGGTCCTCCACTTTCTGGACTACAAGTCAAGCTATGTAACGACTAAACTTAAGGTGCGCTTACACGGCGTTACTTCAATCAAGCTACAAACTTGAAATTACCGTCGTTCATATAAAATTCTATTTGTGAGGGTAACTGTTGTTTCATTTTACTTCAAGTAGAAACAAAGATGGGTTCATTATGAAATGTTGTTAATCATTTTGAATTAGCTTTTAGAGTCTGTTGGTCAGAAAAGGTATTATTATATATACCTGGTGAGTCCTTTGTGAGAAAGTTTTATATAAGACCAACCATCCGAGGAGCTCGGTAGCTCGTTAGGAGTACGCATTTCTACCGCTTTTGCTAGTAATGCAACCCCGGGAGTGGTCTGCACTTGGATGGAGATCATACAACCGATGCCGTTTAGCATCTAGGTGGACTATTACGCGTATACAAAAAAAAGTTCAAAAACAGTAAATTTCGTAGATTTGATATTTTTTAGGTAAAGCGCCTATCAAAATTATCATCATCATCATCATCAGGTCTTTTTGTCTCCACTGCAGAGCACGACTCTCTCTGTACTACCAGAGCCAAACTTGGTCAGAGCAGCAAGGAGACTTGGCCTACACTCTTCTCGATAGAATCATTCATCAAAATTATACGAGTAAAAATGTCTTCTTTCTGATACTGCTGTGCAAAAAGTAATGATATTTCACCATAAACATAAATTTTTAAATGGGAGCCACGTTCAAAATCCTATAATAGAATAGAGGTCTAATTGAATGCCAAGTTCTGTAGAAATTTATTTATAAGATTCTTTACATTTGATTTGGCAAATTTTAGCATGCCTACTTATATTTGGCTAGTCAACTTGTCATCTTTTCGTTATACGTTATTATTTTTATATTGTAAGCTCCTTTTCTTCTAAATATCACAACAGCTGATTTAAAAAAAAAACTAGCCAGATCAAATGTAAAGATTCTAATAAAAAAAATTCATATTCATTTCTATAAATAAATTTAGAATGTAGCCGCAGCGCGCGCAGCGCCTTCTTGCAACATTGAGCAGGTCGTCTGACCATCTAGCAGGGGGGTGTCCTACGCTGCGCTTGCCGGTACGTGGCCGCCATTCGAGAACCTTTCTGCCCCATCGGCCATCGATTCTTCGCGCTATGTGCCCCGCCCACTGCCACTTTAATGATGCTCCTGCATTAGTGACTAAGAAAAGACCTGATGATGATGATGATGATGAAATAAATTTCAGGATTCTCTACATAACTTTGTGTCCATTTAAATCTGAATTCTTTTATAGGATTTTGAACTTGGCTCCCATTTACACATTTATGTTTTTAGTGGGATTGTATTAACCGGTAACCCTTGAAAGTAATTTCACCAAATTATTTATTCGAGCCAACATAAGTGTTTCCGTGAACGGTTCCCGGTACATCATCACGTGACATACCTGATACCAACCATAACCAACCTTCAACGGTATATAGTATATAGTCGAGTTTAACATCCCCTGTGTAAATTATTTCGACAATTTACGTGTTTACTTTACGGAAAATCAACAGAGGTTCGGTTTCATTTCATTGTTGGATGGAGTGCGATACTTGTGTATGTGGAATGAACACAACAGATTTACTTTTTAACTGACTTTCAAAAAGAAGGAGGTTATAAATTTGTCGGAATCTTTTATTACTTATCTAAGGTTTTTATAGTATATATAAAAAGTAAAATACATAAAAAATATTGCAAAGTATAATCACATTTTAAAACCTAACATAGCTGTTATTAACTTATTTATTATTTATTAACAAAGCCTGGACTGATTTAGAAAATTCTTTTTTTGGTATAAAACATTTTTATGGGACTAGCCTACTAGTCTAGTATGCCCTATACTTGTCTGCTAGTCCCATAAAAATGTTTTCAAATCGGTTGTGTAATTATGGGATGAAGTCTGATTTTAGTTCTGAAAAGTTATGTAATACAATAATTATTTTTTTGTAATATTTATAAAGGACTAATCTTTCTTCTTTCATGCTTCAAAAAAGCTGAAGATAGAGATATATAGAGAATATTGCAAGAACAGCAGCCTTGGATGAATAACCTGATTCACAACTACGAAGATGGAAGAAGAAGAATATTCTTTAGAAAGCAAATGGAACTAAGGGAAGGGGAGGACCATAAAGATGTAAATGAAATGCTTAATGCAAGATATATATGATAGAGAATTTAAATTATAGAACTACATTTTAGTACTCTCATATTTAATCCCTCTTGTTTAGTATCCAGTCATGAAACAGTGAATATTTTACAGTTATGAAAGTTGAATTAAAGTTTATTATTTAGTAATCAGTTACTAAACAAGAAAATAAACTTCCGTTTTCGTAGGAGTTACGAAAAATAGTTACGAAAACGGAATAAGGGAAACAGAGGATTGTAGAAGGAGAAGACATACTGCGCCGACCCCAGAAAATGGGATAAGGTGAGGCAGATGATGAGCTCTTAGTTGACAGAGCCCAGGGCCACAAGATTTAAGAGCTCTTTAAGATGTTTTTTGGCTAGAAGGACAAACTTTGTGTTCGGTCATAATTAAGGGGATACCTAAATTTTCCGGGGCCCAGTGCTGCTCGAATATTTAAAAAAAAGAAATATTAAAATTACTTGGGCATCACTGGACCCCAAAAATTTCAAGTATTATGACCGGATGTACCGCGAGAAAGTGGAAAAACTAGGTAGTTTTTCCACCTTCTCGCGCACCTATCCAGAAATCTATCGTCCACTGGACAGGAGCATTGAGCATTGGAAAAGATAAGTATTAAGAGATTGATGAGAGTACATGAAGCAAAAGAGGTATGTCAGGATCGTAGCAAGTGGAGGTCCTGAGTCTCTGCCTACCCCTGTGTGAAACAGGCGTGATGTTATGTATGTATGTAAGAATCTTTTCCAGCACCATATTAGGGAAAACGTTGTGCCTAGGTAAATAAAAAACATTTTAGGGACTAAAAGTACTACAGAAAACCGTCACATGACAATCGCTTTTTTGCAATTTTTCTCCTATACGATTGAATGTTTGCTACAAAGCCGGTTATCAGTGTTTCGTCGCTATGAAAATTGAATCACAGTCGAAAAATAAAGAAGAAAGGTTTTGATTGTTCGGTTTTTATTTGTTAGGTACATCGGAACATCAAAGTCAAAATCTGACTGTGTAAATAAATAATATCAACGTATTGCTAGCTTATTTTTATTTAGACAACCTTTCGTTCGCTCTTTGTATGGCGATGGTAATTCTCTATATTTAAATAATTTCCTTCACCACTAGTGTCACATCGCCATATTAGATTCCGAACAAATCACAATAACAAAAGCATTTTATGACCAAAATAAAACATTAACCGCATTGACAGCGCCGCCGCCGCTGAATTATTGAAACAATCTGGATTGCAACCTGAATCAAATCGCGGCGATCTTCGGAATTATTCAAAGGCCACTGTATGCGTGGATCTATGTAGTAATTCTGGTGTCTTACATTGCGATAAATTACTTCTGTATCTGTGTATGGGTTTGTTTGTGTAGGATGCGTTGGTGGGCTTGCAGGTGGACAAGAGTACCAAATAGTGATGGAATATTTTTCGCTCTATTTGTTGATATTGTTGAGAACAACATACAAATATCTTCCTACCAGGACACAAAATTAAAAACCTAAATCTCGTTGTCTTTGACATCCGGTTGCCGTCTCGCTCTATTTCCGTAGCTCTCTCTCTTCTCTGCCAACCTTCGATCGAGACGCACGCGTCCAACTGTTGTAATTAATTATTATAATTTCGCATTACATAGTATCTGTGAGTATAGTAAAAGTAACAAGTGTTGTATAGTGTATACTATAGTGCTGCACAATAAACGGTGCTCGAAAATATACCAGCCTTTTACTCCACTTCCTGGCAGGCTCTACCACTCAGCAGACCCCTACGAATATAACAGTCCACTTGGGAAAACCACGTGGAGGACTACAAGACCTCCACAGATATAGTTCCTCGAATTAATGGCAATAAGCATGTCTAGAACTACAAGTAGAATGTACCGGCTGCTTGTCTTCCCGAAAAAGTAGTGAAGGTCAATCTAGGGAATTCCTAACAATTCACAAGAACAATTTACGATGGCAATAAAACATTAACCGCATTGACAGCGCCGCCGTCGCTGAATTATTAAAACAATCTGGATTGCAACCTGAATCGAATCGCGGCGATTTTAGGAATTATTCAAAGCCACTGTGTGCGTGGATCTATGTGGTCATTCTAGTCTTTTACCGGGCGATAAACTACTTCTGCATCAGTCTGTTTATATGTTTCTTTATGAAGGATTGTTTGGTGGGCTTGCAGGTTGACAAGAGAACCAAATAGTGATGTAATATTATTCGCTTTATTTGTTAATATAGTTCCTCGAATTATTGGCAATTAGCTTGGCTTCCCATACAAGTTGAATGTTGCTTGTCTTCCCAAATAGGTATTGAAGGTCAATTTAGGGAATTCCAAACAAATCACAATAACAAAAGCATTTTATGACCACAATAAAACATTAACCGCATTGACAGCACCGCCGTCGCTGAATTATTGAAACAATCTGGATTGCAACCGGAATCGAATCGCAGCAATCTTCAGAATTATTTAAAGGCCACTGTGTGCGTGGATCTATGTGGTCATTCTGGTGTCTTACATTGCGATAAATTACTTCTGTATCTGTGTATGGGTTTGTTTGTGTATGATTGATGCGTTGGTGGGCTTGCAGATGGATAGTGTCGGAATATTAGCTGAGTTTTTGTTGACATATTTCCTCGAATTAATAACAATAAGCTTCTGTACAACTACAAGGAGAATGTACGAGCTGTTTGTCTTCCCGAAAAAGTAGTGAAGGTCAATCAAGGGAATTCCGAACAAATCACAATAACAAGAACAATTTACGATGGTAATAAAACGTTAACCGCATTGACACGGCCGCCGTCGCTGAATTATTGAAACAATCTGGATTGCAACCGGAATCGAATCGCGGCGATCTTCGAAATTATTCAAAGGCCACTGTGTGCGTAGAGTGGTCATTGTTTTACAGGGCGATGAACTACTTCTGTTTTTGTGTATGTGCTTGTTTGTGTACGATGCGTTGGTGGGCTTGCAGGTGGACAAGAGAATCAAATAGTTATGGAGTATTAGCCGCGTTATTTGTTTATATATTCTCTCGAATTAATGGCAATAAGCCTGTCTACAACTACAAGTAATATGTACCAGCTACTTGTCGTCACGAAAAAGTAGTGCAGGTCAATCTAGGGAATTCCGAACAAATCACAAGAACAATTTACGATGGCAATAAAACATTAACCGCATTGACAGCGCCGCTGTCGCTGAATTATTGAAACAATCTGGATTGCAACCTGAATCGAATCGCGGCAATCTTTGGAATTATTCAAAGGCCACTGTGTGCGTGGACCTATGTGGACGTTTCGTTGTTTTACACTACTTATGTGTATTGTAAAGCACGTTGCAGACTGGACACAGAAGCTGTCAACTGTCATAATGACATCCTTTTTAGGGTTCCGTACCTAAGTTGTGAAAACGGGACACTATTACTTAGACTCCGCTGTCCGTCCGTCGGTCTGCTCGTCTGTCTTTTCGTCCGTCTGTCTATCTGTCTGTCACCGGGCTGAATCTCATTAACTGTGATAGCTAAACAGCTGAAATTTTCACACATGATGTGTTTCAAAGGTAGACGCGTGAAATATTTACAGAATATTTAGTTGTATATTTAATTAGTAAATAAATAATTATATTAAAAAAAATATAATTCCCAAACTTACAGGCTGGTCTGGGAGAAAAGAAAAAACGTAGAACGTACAAGCTGCTTCTCTTCCCGCGCAGATCGTAAGAGCCGGTCGAGGGAATGGGCGAGATTTAAATTATTTTAATATGCGATGCAGCTAGCTACCCATCCCTATTTTGATTCCTTTTCCATCTTAACGCCCGCCACCACGCTAAGCGTGGCCTTCAGGCTTAACGGCCCTGGGCTTTGTCTACCCCGTCGTAAATGTATCTGTATCTGTATTTTTAAAAATATTTAAATGAGTCATTAAACGTGTTTTCTTTATAGGTAATGATAAGGAACCTTTCATGCGCGAGTAGACAATCGGTATAGAGAAATATGATTCTTAATACAGAAAAATATTCAAGCGTTGTCAAATGTTTATTTTTTCTTATTTTCCTGCAACATTAGAAAATAACCTAAAGCTATACACATGCTTAAAATTACTACAACAAAATTCAGCGACAAATGACAACAAAACGATCGCTATCACGAAAATCGATACGCTTAAAAAAACTATGCTCAAGTGCTACTCCACTCGCGCGAGTGGGAACAAAGAGATTAGTCTACAGTAGCGTATTGTTACGGTCCTTGAAAGCTCCACGCCTTTTTTGTTCCAATTCGCGGGGTGATTCAACACGTATGGTTCTATTCTTTTGAGATTTCCTGCGGTGACTGTGTAATTTTGTTGAGTAGTTGGGTTATTTTTGTAACTACATTTTTTTTTGAGGAACATTTAACACTTTTTGTCATAATTTTCTAGTTAAGTGTACTAAAACTTTGATTTTACGAAACATATTGTTATCAAATAAACTGCAAACCAAAGATAGAGCGTCATCCATACTTGGTCACAGCAGCCAGAGGATACTTACATTCTGGTCGCTGGCCAGACGGGTTGGAGAGGTCTCATTGATTTTTATAAGCTTTGTTAGGCTTGTATTTCCTTAGTCATGCCTTCTACGATATCCACGGGAGGACTTAGAATGTCCCTATTCTACTCTGCTGGAAATCACACTGTATGAAAGTGTACTAGAAGGCTTTTGTACAGCTGTGGAACATGCTTGGCTAACAAAAGAATTTTTGAGAAATACTGGTTTAATTTCGTGAACCAATGTTTTTATCTTAAAATGAGTCGGAAAAGAGATACTGACAAAAGAACTCCTATTAGTCGTCCTTTTTTTTGATTATTACAAACTGAAGGTACGAGGTGGTAAAGTAGAAATTTACCACGCCATTTTTAAAACTTCCGAAAAAATACCAAGTATAATGTAAATGACTGGACTATCTTTAATATTTGACCAAATCTAGATAATCCGACCTTTGAATGTATATGTGTATAGCTTTTAATTTGAAAAACGAAAAATATTCTAACAACTTATTTATTTGGTTCACAAAACGTTTCACAAATAATTTTTGTAAATTTTTAGACATTCAAAACGTTCAGGAGAACAAATCAAGCTGAAACCCTTATTTAAGAGGTCTGATTGACCCTTTAAGGCTCGCAGGGTCAGATATGAGCAAACAGGGATCGATTAACCCGTTAATGTCGGCAAGCAACTTCGGGCCATTAGTGTTAGCAAACATTATGCACATGGACATCGTAATTGCACAGAGATGACTTTTTCTTTATATTACGATTCCATAATGAAGCGCACCTTAAAAATTTATTCATTCTAGGTTTAGGTTTAAAGAACTTTATTCTTATAAGAAATTTACATTTCACTTAAAATAAGATATCTACTACATACTAAAATAATTATATACAAAAAATAGACATTAAGTACTGGTCGAGATGCGTGATTTTAGTTTCTATTAAAATATATTTATGCTTTTACACATTCTCAGCTCATTTGGTAATTTCTTATACAGCTGTGTTCCTATAAAAAAAGGTCTTTTTTCCGTTATTGGTTCGTGGCATAAGTAATATTTATTTTTGTTTCAACGATTGTAGTTGACTTTTCTTTTTCTAATTTAAACTTTTAACATATACTTACTAATGAAGCTTTTATTCGTTTATGTAATATGTTCCATAAACGAATAAAAGCTTCATTAGCTCCGGACCATTAGAATCATATGTCAATCACATCATCCAAAGGCCACTTGTTGTGTCAGTAGAAAAAGGATCAAAATTATTTTGAGTTGCATTCTGTCATTATTATAGTGAGTGCTAGCCTCATTACCTACCTCAATTTCATTATTTATCAATATTGCACTCTGTTTCATTGTATTACTTATATTGAATTTAACATATATTTCAGTTAAGAAGTGTGAATCAAACTCTCGAAGTAAGTTTTGAGTCTCCTTTTCTTATTAGCTAGTAGATTAATCTTTATTATATAAAAAATCTGATTTTAATCGTAAGTCTACAACTAAAAAGAAAAATATATTCAGAAGCAGCACAACTAAGAATACTACTGGGAACGCACTCAGATGAGAAAGTCTCCTCTTGTAATACGTTTCAGTGGGCCTCGTGTGAGCGTGTTTGATAGGCTGGCAAACGAATCTGATACTTGGAATGGGAATATCGATTTGCTTAGGTAATGACATGAAAGGCTGTATTTCGACGAAATCAAATAATTTTAAATGTTAAGTACCTAATGGCAGAACTTCTGTCGCGTATAGACATAAGTTATAAAGTTTTTATGAATGATCAACAATTTTTTTTATCGGTAATCAAGTAATTAAACCAACCTGCCTTAATACATACAAACATAAATACATGCATACAACATATTATTATATTGCAAGTTAAATAAAAACTTGTAAAAATAATGTCACTTATCATGATCATATCCATTTTCAACGTGATTTTAGATTCATCATAGCAGAAAAACTTATATTTAGAACGCCATTTGACTCCAAGGCACTATGACGTCATTAGTAGGTATATAGTTTTTTATTATTTATTATTTTATATTTTTATAACTTTTTATTTTAGTTTTATAAATCATCTTAGCTATATTTCTATGCTGCAGTTAGTTATGATAAGCTATGTTAACTTATATTGTTGGTATAGCACTATTCTATTTTATGCCGTGTACCTTTACATATGTATAGAAAAAGAAGTTACCACTTAAAATTTTGTCTTGACCAAGCTCTAGATAATACTTAGTCTTACTCAAAGTATTTTATGAACTACAATGTTTACAATGTAAAGAAGAACGTAAAGCTTTTATTCGCACATTTGTAAAAACGACCACTTTTGGCAAATGTGTGAAGAACAGCTTCACATTCTAACTTTAGTTCATAAAATAATTTGAAGAGTTATCTACCTTAATGTCACGTCGCATGCCAAAGAACCAATAGATCTATCATCATCATCAGGTCTTTTTTGTCTTCACTGCAGGAGCACGACCCTCTCTGTACTACCAGAGCCATACTTGGCCTGGTTGGAGAGGTCTCATTGATGTTTATAAGCTTTGTTCAGCTTGTATTTCCTAAGTCACCTTCTACGATCCACGGGAGAACTTGGAGTGGTCCTATTCTACTCTGCCAGAAACCACATGGCGAATTCACTTTGACTAGGTTATCCTTAATTAAGTAGGTTATCCTCACCGTAGTAAATTTATCACCTAAAAACTTTGTGTTAATTCGTCACTCCTTGTTTTTTTTATCAAGTTAAAGCATAATATTTTATTATGATGAAATTAAAAATAACAAAGAAACAAACAAAAAATTTACTGCTTTTACGTGCAATACTTCCAAAATACAACTATATCTTTACTTTAATTCCATCATCTAATTGATGAAGTTATTAACTCGCTAATCAATAAGCGCTTGAACGCACACCACGCTTGTCAGTGCAATGTGCGCCTGACACGGTGACACGTGACTACGTTAATTAAGGCTGACTAATAGATCGCTGCTTATAAGCTTTATATACTATAATCATTACTTTTCTGTTTTCCCCTAAATATAATACAAAAATTACCTTCATTAAGAATCCCCTTACCCTAGACTTTTCCAAACAAACGTAGTCTACGTTTAAGTTTAAAACCACATGTCAGATTGTAATAGTATTTTAAAGAAATTGCAATTATCTAGGGTAATAACTGGTTTCCTACTCTAAAATTATGAACTGAAAAGAAAATATAACGAATTAGAAGTCTCTGATGGTCAAAAATGATTTAACACACTATATTCTATATAAAGTTTTACCGTCGGAAACCAGTTATTATCCTAGATACTAACATAAGGTTCAAAAATAAAATCCATGTACGTTAAATTTATTTCATAAGAGTCCCCTTACCCTAGACCAAAATACAAATCCTTAAAGACACCTTTTTTACTGTTTTATTATATGTATCGATCTATTACATGCTAGCTGAAGCCCGCGACTTTGTTCGCGTGGACTTTATGATTCCGGAAAATGTTCATCAGGCTGAACAACTTTTTCTAAGGCGTCATTTTAATATTTCTTTTAGCTAGATCATTATGGTTCAGGTGTTATACATGTGTACTATAGCATCTCTATAATAAATTATACCAACCTCTCTCGCAACCTAACACTGCGGCTGCAGCTGACACGGGTCGATCTCACCGCCTGGAGATTTCTTGAAAGCTCCGATTGACGGGAGGGTTCGTATACCTAGACTTTACGTAGCTCGGTATTCTCATTTTAGATAGGATTTATTTTAATAAGGTATCTAAAATGATAATCAACTCTATTACGTCTTTATCTATAGACAGACAAATGCCATTTTTAGCGTGATGGTAGGCTATACGGCTTACATACATATTTTTTTAGGCCTGTTTCCCTTGGGGGTAGGCGTAGATTATGGATTTCCACTTACAACGATCCTTGCAAACCTCTTTTGCTTCGTCAACACTCATAACTCTTTTCATGCATGCTCTCCGGTTATGGGTACTCCTTACATCACCTTTCTTCAGAACATCTGCTATTTGCATTGCATTACGTACCCTTGTGGAAAAACTCCACTTGTTCCAGCTCAGTTTATAGGTGTGTTCCCACATAAAATGTGTACAGTAGAGGTCGTAGAGTAAGAGATCGATAAGGGTAAATAAATTTATCTGTTAACAGAACTAATTAACAATTAATAATAAATTACAAGTACTTAGATGTTATTAGAATGAGAGATGAAAGAGGAATGAGTCAGAATGATAAAGAAGGAATGTGTTTGGCGTTTAAAAATTAAATTTAGAAAATTAATTCGAACCGTGATGAAATTTGAAGATAATGACATAATGGAGAAAGGACGTAGGCAAGAACAGGAAACATCAATACACCCAAAATTTTAATAGATTATTTTTATGTTTTTGTCAAGTCACTTTTTTATTTCCTACTAACCATAGAGTCAAAATCCATATTTATTTAAAAATATTTTGGATCCATAAAATGGTCAAATTGACGTAAAATCCTACTTTCTACTAATAATAATATTATAAATGCGAAAGTGAGTTTGTATATTTGTTACCTCTTCACGCTTCAACTACTGAAGCGATTTGGATGAAATTTGGTATGGATATAGTTTGACACTCGGGGAAGGACATAGAGTACTCTTTATCCCAAAATTCCCACGGGATGCGAAGCCCGCGCGCAAAACATACTTTCATAGTTCATAAATAAAACTAATAACATTGAAAAAAAAATGTATTTTATAAATGGGGGCTCTTTTTCGAAAATTCTGGATTTTAAAATTTTGCCATATAACAAAGCAAATATTTTTTTATTATTTTTCCCATGTTCATCATCATATCAGCCACAGGAAGTCCACTGCTGGACATAGGCCTCCTCCAAGGATTTCCAAAACGACCGATCGGAAGCGGCCTGACCATCTAGCAGGTGGGCGTCCTACGCTGCGTTTGCCGGTACGTGGCCATCGACCATCGTTTCTACGCTATGTGCTCCGCCCATTGCAACTTCAATGAGCTTATCCGCTTGGCTATGTCAGTGACCTTCGTTGTGCTATGAATTTCCTTATTTCTTATGTTATTTGGATTAAATTGACCAATGGTTTAAATTTAATGAAAGTCAAAAATTCATGCATTCAAGTTGAACAAACATGATATTTTTTACGTCAAAAATTACTCCGTAAATACATTTTATTGTGCGTATTTAATTTTTCAAAAATCCATTAAAAATGTTCGGAACAGTTGTACCTACGTCGAGAACGTGACGCACCCTCGTCAAAGTGTCAGTCAACCTTGAGCATTGAACGCGATACGACGAAGGGTTTTGCAATCGTTGATGGTCTGACTAAGTTAGCGACAACTGGCAAGCGAAGCCAAATAGCACAGGACCAAGAGCGCTAGCGTGCTCTTGTGCTGGAGGCCAAGACTCACCTTGGGTCGCTGAGCCAGGATAGTAAGTAAGTAAGATGGTTTTAATTCTTGCATAACAGTAATCATTGAACGCGATATGAGGAAGGATTTTTGATGGTCTGAGTATTAAGTTGGCGAGAACTGGCAAGAACTAGCACAGAACCAAGAGCGCTAGCGTGCTCTTGTGCTGGAGACCAAGACTCACCTTGGGTCGCTGAGCCAGGATAGTAAGTAAGTAAAATGGTTTTAATTCTTACATAACTGTAGTCATTGAACGCGATATGAGGAAGGATTTTGCAATAGTTGATGGTCTTAACTCTTACATGACTGTACCCCGTTATTGTCGTATTGACATTACTTCCTTGTAAGGGATTGATACTTTTTATTTATCGACTATTGAATTATCGATGTTATTAAATTGCACTTGAATTATATTATACGTAATGTATTGCCGTGTGGTTTCCAGCAGAGTAGAATATAGAGTATGACACTTTTTTGCTGACTGTACAAAATGCTTCAGGTTATGCCCAGGCAACCCTGTACATTAAGGCATATCTTTTTGATATGCAACACCCTAGATAAATCATATTTTGCTTCTCGATTAGGAAGGGTTGAATGCGGCCCCCTCTTAATAGGGCCACTCCAAGTCCTCCCGTGGATGTCGTAGAAGGCGACTTAGGAAACACAAGGTAAACAAGGCTTATAAACATCAATGAGACCTCTCCAACCCGTCTGGCCAGCGTGGAGAGTGTAGGCTAAAGCCAAGTATGGCTCTGGTAGTACAGAGAGGGTCGTGCTCCTGCAATGGAGACTAAAAAAGACCTGATGATAAAAGCCTTCGTATTAATTATTCAAATTCCATCACAAAACACTGCTATAAATTTTAACTGAAAAATATATTTCCAACTAAATCCCTTTATCGCAGAAATCCTTGGAATACAACCGTATACCAGTAGTTCCAAGAACATTAATTTGTAAACGTATTTCAGACACAACAATTAACAAAATGAAAACCACAAGCCGAATAATTTAACACTGACGTTCGTTGTACTCGTAGCTATTAAAATAACCGTTATTAACCAAATAGCGTTTTAAGTAACGCGTTATTTTTGCTAATCCTTCTGTAGTCTGATTAATGTCTTTGGTCTAAACAGAAACTAATTATTATTTATTCAGGCCTTTAAAAGGATAACACTATGCTTGATTATAAACACCTAAAAACTAACGACCATTGTACAGCGTTTCTCAATCTTTAAATACAATAAATATCAATATGAGAAAAAAGCAAGTAGTTTCTACTTGATATTTTCTTATGCGATAAGACTATTTCTGGGCTTGGTTCAATACTTAACCAGTCGTTGTCGTATTAATTTACGTCCGCCATTTTTATATAACATATAAATTTAAAGTAAAATGCAATATAGTATTGGGCAGATTGGTGGAAAAAACTGGATAGCTAAGGCTAGGGATAGGATTCAATGGCGCAGACAATAGGAGGCTTACGCCCAGCAGTGGGTCATTGAGAGGATGATGATGACGAAAATTCAATACACTATTTGAATAGATATTTGGAGAGATTATATTCTTATTCATTACCTAACTAGTTATTATTAACAAAAAAATACTCACGAGTGCGATTTTGTGGTTGTTTTCACTGAGATGCTCTAATAGCATTTTTCCGATCAGGTAACGAGTGGCCATTTTCTATCCTAACCAACTTATAGTAGCAGGGTTAAGTAAAACTTTAAAGGCTACATTAAAATTCAATTATTTATTCTAATAATTTTTAAGTACGTAGTAATACAATTAGCAGACCCAGGTAACAAACCAACACATAAGTACCTATGCAATTGCGGACACGCTAAGATGAGATTTGCATAGTTTAAAATGGTCTCCAAAAGTTTGAGAAGCACTGCAATTTGTGAATAAATAAGCAAGTTGTTTCCCAAATTTTAGGTCACTCATTAAGAGATGCAGCGCATGAAATAAACATGAATTAATTTTCGTAATTATTACCAGTTTCTGCTCTAGGTACTATTTCAAAGTAAGCCGTAATTTGGCTAAAACGTTAAGCTTTCTCAATTTATTTTTCATTAATTTTTAGCCTTCACGGTATAGTCGTTATTTCAAGTAATTAAGTATAAAAAAATTGTACAGTTCTTCAAATACCCACGTAAATTAAATTTAAATAAAATACTTATTTTTAATAAGGTTTTTTAAATACTATTTAATAATGAATATTGTTTTTTTGTTATTATTTTATTCTCAAGCATCAATATTTAATAAATAACGTATTTAAAGGTATCGAACATTAATAAAGTTGGGTGGAACCCGAAAAAATATGAATACTTTCCAAAGAATTTTCTGAAAGTACCTACCACCAATTTAATTCAAAGATAATATTGCCGAAAATACTAGTTTAATGTACTGGAAGGCAAAGTATGGAATTCTTTCCCATTTTATACCAAACGGGGCGCGTGGAGATTTTAAAATTGAAATTTATACTCCTTTGCGAGCAATTTGAATGTGACCACGGACGCACGTGTAATTTCGCGACGGTGGCGCCATATTTCACGGTTAAGTATTATATTTTTCGGTTTATATGACAGGCTTTTATTTCTATGATAATGTGGACCTGGTTTTAGTATTTAATATCGTTGTTTAATACGTATAAATTTTGATATTGAAGTAACGTAGACTACGTTTGTATGGAGAAGTCTAGGGTAAGGGCCTAGACTTCTCCATACAAACGTAGTCTACGTTTAATTTGAAACCACGTGTCAGATTCCGGTAAAAATTGGTAATTGTAAAGAAATTGAAATTATCTAAGGTAATAACTGGTTTTCTACGGTAAAATTATGAACTGGAAAGAAAATATAACGACTTAGAAGTTTCCCATACTGATGGTCAAAAATGATATAAAACACTATATTCTATTTTAAGTTCATATTTTTACCGTCGGAAACCAGTTATTACCCTAGGTAAATGCAATATCTTTGAAATTACAATTTTTTTCCGAAATCGGACATGTCGTTTTGAAATAAAACGTAGACTACGTTTGTATGGAAAGTTGTATTTTGGTCTAGGGTAAGGGGACTCTTAAGGCAAAATGGTAGCAGAAGTGGCCCCCTTATTTGAAATAAATTGTTTAAAAGTAAATACGGTGATAATGAAAATTTTATTGCTAACAATCTGTAGAAAGATCTTTTAATTATTATATGAATAACCTTTGACAGTAATTGCGTTAGTCCATCTAGAGCGAGTTTTCGCCAAAAGCGGAGGAAGCCACTTTTAGCGAAAACTCGTTTTAAAACTAGACGGATTGTCAATTCTACAGACTAGTGTCTTTCTACAGATTGCTGGAAGTAATTTTTTTTATTATCACCATATTTACTTTCAAACAATTTATTTTAAATGATGTTGCCACTTTTGCTACCATTTCGCTTTAAAGCGTACCTGCTGTTTGATAACCGAAAGAACTAGTAAAATGAGATAAGTTCTGCGTTTGTGTTACCACAGTTAATATTTCAACGCTCGAGCGGGCGATCCGCGAGGCTACCCGCAAGCTATTATCTATTAAGACTGACGAGGAAGCCGGAACATCGTAAAGAATCCTGAAAACTTGCTTACTTATGTTTAAAAATGACTATTGTCATTGTCACTATATGACAGTCAAACTTACGTGCGTTTAGGCAGTTTAAAAATGTAAAACCTCAACACTCGAAAAGATAGACAGATATACCTATAATACAATAAAATAATGCAGATAGTAAGAATACTTTAGTAAAACTGAAACTCGATCTAGTATTTTAAGTTATTTAAAATACAAAATAGCTCTTCTATATTCCACTGGCAGTGTTTTACAGCGCGCTCCTGTCTAGTCGTTCATATTTTACATTCTCGTTTGACTGCCTTACATAATATTGAAGAGCGTCATACTCAAATAACAGATTTCATGTGCATATTGAGTTGTTGTTCGTTATTTGTGTGGTATATACACACAAAAACAAACGAAAACTCAATATTAGTGGCCAACGCTGGTTTAAAATTTTTAAAGCTGCCCTAAGTAGAATCTGGCAAAGCTTGACGATTGTTGTATGGGCTGTACGTCACGTCTACACTTGATGATACGATGATAAAGTGAGTTGATCGCTCTGGTGGTGTGGAGAGAGGTTTTGAAATAATACCACCTACGTTGAGTACTTGAATTAGATTGGTTTATTGTTATTGAATATAATCTCGAAATATATGAATGGCGTTAAACTACTGAGTCGGCATCTGGCTGACCTACTTATTATAAGTATTTATCAACAATATAATACAAAACAGGAATAATAAGAATAAACTAAATAACTAAATATAACAAAGTATTAATAAAAACTAAACTATATGCAATTGTAATAAAAAGCATCAAATTATATAAAAAATATAGCCTAAATCGCTGCGCTCGCCAAGTAGGCTGGCGGTATTTCCGCGTTGAATGGCCAAGCTAAGCCTTTGGCCAAAATGCGCACCAGCCCTTCGATCCCCCGATCCCTTATTATAAATATTGTTAAATAGATTGAACAACTGTCATACAACGATGACAGCCGGGACTAACGGCTTAACTTGTCTTCTGAAGCATGGAGTAGCTCGAGATAGTTTTATTCCACTTGTGGTCCCATCCAAGTGCGGGGATGCCCAGGGTTGTTAAACTTACAAAAGCACTAGCAATACATAATTTCACCGGGCCACCAAGTTCTTCAAATACACATTGAATACTTAATGAGGAACTTTTTAATATTAATGTCCATACAAATAATTATCCTCGTTTACATTTTAATTCAAATTCAATTCAAATATATCTTTATTATCATAGGATATTTATAATATCTCTTAATAATCATTTAATATTCTTTTAGAAAAAAGAAGGGTCTTATGTTTGACGCTAACGTCTGTTGGTCGGTCTGTCTGTCTGTCTGTCTGTGGGAAAGTAGTGCTCGAACGGATAGACCAGCTTCGGTGCGGTATTTTTTTCATGAAAGCAAATTCTCCTTAACTATGTTTGATGAAAACCAGTTCAGCCATTCAAAAGTTATTGGGTATTAACGCTTGAAAGTCACGGCTTTCGCTAGCAAAAAAAAAATGGCGCTAAAGATATCAAGGAGTATCGGTAGTTCCGCTACTTGTGACTAGATGCTAGATGGCGTTCTTAATAGTCAGGGATTTTTTTAATTTGCTTAACAAATAAACTTGTTACAAAACCTCACCTTGAATTAAACTTTAGGCTTGTTCAAATCTAACCCAATTTTTTAAATATACAGCATATCGAAATTCCGCTTTCTGTACGTTCATCATCAGGTCTTTTTGTCTTCACTGCAGGAGCACGACCCTCTCTATACTACCAGAGCTCCTGTACTAGGCCAGAGCAGCAAGAGAATTTGGCCTACACTCTCCTCGCTGGCCAGACGGATTGGAGAGGCCTCATTGATGTTTATCCATCTTATTATAAAACGCAGACTAACTTTGTTACTAGGTTTAAACCACTATCCGACCAAATCAAGTTGACATCTAGTAATATGTCACTGTCTCATTTGAAAATGTCAACTTGATTTGGTCGGATAAGTCGTCGGATAAGTTAGTCGGCGTTTTATAATAAGACGGTATAAGCTTATTTTAGCTTCGAATTCCTAAGTCGTCTTCTACGACATCCATGGGAGGACTTGGAGTGGTTCTATTTTACTCTGCCAGATACCACAGGGCATGATTAGTATATTAATTAAGCAACTAAATAAAACGGCATTGAGTACAGAGAAATACGAATAAAAGACGTAAATATCTCCCATGTACGACATTCTGAGACTAGAATGTTCCTAGCAATGTTTCGTGGCGAGTCGTTCATATTTTACGTTCCTCTCAGATGCCTTTACAGGAAATACGGAAGAGCGTCACACTGTGGCGCATTTTACATATTGAGTAGGACGTAGTGTGGTTTTGGAATATCTTTTATGGATAGTAAGCGAGTAGAAATCTTATGTATATACTAGCCGAAGCCCGCGACTTCGTTCGCGTGGACCTTATGTGTCCAGAAAATGCTCATTAGGCTGAAGAACTTTTTCTAAGGCGTCATTTTTTTATTTCTTTTAGTTTAGATGGACCGTTATGGATTTGCATCAGGTAATCGATTATATTATAACCTATATGTTGCCCATGCTTAACAGCTATATAACAAAGTTTTATTTTAATTCGTTCAGTATTTTCGGAGATTAGCGTGTACAAACAGACAGAAATTTTTATAAATTCTTACTTTATTACTATTCCTGCACCACCCCTATTTTTTAAATATATTCGATGTACAGCCACATTTTTTTTTACTATTTTATTAAATGTATAGATAGATAACAGTGGCTTGGGTAAACATTTGGGCTAGTACAGCTATAAAACTATAAAAATAATTAAATGCTTACCTAATTAGGTCATACAAAGGTTAATACATAAAGGTTAGGATAATAATTCGCATATTTTTATTACTTTGTGTAAGTAATATGTCTCTGAGCGTGTTTACAAAATTTATCGTTGTGAGTGAATTTGAAAATTTTCTTAGTTTGAATATTGTGGGTGTGTGCAATCCAATCATTCTGAAAATAGGAAATAGACATTTTAATGCACCGTGCGCTGATATTAGGTTGTAATTGTTGTAAGTAATAAATGCGTATATATTAAAAACCCCTTAGGAAACTTGATGAGATTTTGCTGTGTGGTTTCCGCCAGATAGTATAGGGCCACTCCAAGTCCTCCCGTGGATGTCGTTAGAAAGCGACTTAAGAAATAAAAGATACGAATAAACAAAGCTTTTAAACAACAATGAATCCTCTCCAACCCATCTGGTTAGCAAGGAGAGTAAAGGCCAAAGTTCTCTCTGGCTGTTCTGGCCAAGTATGGCTCTGGTAGTACAGAGAGGGTCGTGCTCCTGCAGTGGAGACAAAAAGACCTGATGATGATGAAGATCTCTCTTGACCTTGATGATGATCCTTAAAATTTTTGTGGTAGTAGTTATAAGAAGTGGTGTAGAGGTTACTGCAAAGCAGTAAGTAAACCAAGTAGAAGCCCGTGTGACAAGTTATGATGACACGACCAAGAAATAACCGGCCAAGTGCGAGTCGGACTCGCGCACGAGGAGTTCCGTATAGTAACTTATTAGTAATCTTTGGTTCCGTACCATTATCTATAAAAATACAGTTTTTGTATGGGAGTCCCCCTTAAATATTTATTTTATTTTATTATTAAAATAAAAATACAACTGAGAATTTTGTGAATATTTCAAGTGCCTTCCTGTTGCTTTTATTGATATCGAGCAAAAAGGACAAAAAAATCGCGTTTGTTGTATGGGAGCCCCCTTATTTATTTTGGTTTGTTTTAAGTATTTGTTGTTATAGCGGCAAGAGAAATACATAATTTGTCTAAATTTCAACTGTCTATTTCGCGGTTCTTGAGATACAGCATGGTGACAGACAGACGGACAGACAGACATACAGCGAAGACTTATTAATAGGGTCCCCTTTTTACCCTTTAGGTACGGAACCCTAAAAAGTGTATTATAAATACAGACGAACTCTCTACACCTACGTTAGTACCTATCTATGTATGCTACAGGATAATCAAAGCCTTATGACGCTTCACAAGGCTCTGATTATCGATATTCTTAGATCACGCTAGATCCAAGAATATCCAAAGGAGCTCAATAATAGTGACTAAAGATGCCTAGCCTATCACATATTTAAAATAGATTTCTAGATTTATATACCCATTTCCTAACTTGATTTTACAATCTGTACCAGTGATACTTGCGTTCAATGTTTCTTTTCCTTTCTTCTTCTGTTATCTGCCTTTGTGATAATTTTTCAAAACTAAAAACCGAGTTCATCCCTAAACTACATAACCGATACATACATACATACTATCACGTCTCTATATGGGGCAGACAGAGCATTTTGGGTCTTGCGGTTCTATGCAGAGCCCAGGGCCGCAAGACCCAAAAGCCACTTTTAGCGTCATGGTAGGCGAGAAGATGGAAAAGCAATCAATACAGTGATGGGTTGCTAGCCGCATCGCCTGTTAACATGATTTGCATTTTTGCCCATTCCCTCGATCGGCTTTTACGATCTGCGTGGGAAGAGAAGCAGCTGGTACATTCTAAGTTTTTTTATTTCTCCCAGACCAGCATGGGATAAGCATAACCGATTTTGATAAATATTCTAGGGGATCACCTGAAACTATACCCTTTCAAATAAAAAAAGTATTTTTTTCAAATCACTACAGGCGTCTTTGAATTATTGGTAAAAATACACAAAAAAAATCGCGACGTATAATAAATATATAGGGACACATTAAACTGATTGAGCTAGCCCCAAAGTAAGTTTGAGACTTGTGTTATGGGATACTAACTCAACGATCTTCTCCTCTTTGAAAATCGTGATAAATCAGAGCCAATTCTTACACAATCCGTCTTCATTTGGCACAGGGGCCAACAGGGAGACGGCGTAAGCCAGCTTCCACCAAGCCGTTGCCACCACCGGGTCCCGAGAGGAAACAGCGTGATGAAGAGGGCTTCGTGAAGGTGGAAAGGAAGAGGAGGAAGCCCGTGAGCCGCAACAACTGCGGAACCGCGCCGCCCGGACCAGACTCTCCGCTGCGTCCTGCCGTCTGCACTGGTCTACGAGGGTAGAGGAGGTCGTGGACTACGTCCGAAAGAAGTCCAACTTCACCTTGAGAGTTGAACGGCTGCAGTCTCGCCACAAAGCGAATTTTAATTCATATGTGGTGAGAGTGCCCACGCATCATCTGCCGACCTTCATGAAGGAGGACTTCTGGCCGCAGGGTGTCGTATTTCGGAGGTTCCGAGGTCGGCTACCCGACGATACTGTGCGTCACACGTCGCCGACACTACGTGTAAATTAGGATAGATAATTATTATGTATGTTAGTTATAAGGTATTTATAATATGGGTCTCTGGCATTGTACAAAATTTGTAAGTACAATGCTATTGCCTGAAATAAAGGAATTTATTTATTATTTATTATTATTCATTTGACTATTCTTGTATTCCTTGTATTCAAAAAGAAATTTGTTGCATACTGGATGCAACAAATTTCTTTTTTATTTCCTTTACTTCTAACAATAATATCAGTTACAAAGCCATTATTTTGACCGTGGGAGGTAATGTGTACTACAACACATTACAGGGTCGTTAGTCGCAATCGGCTTGCAGGTCACGTGGCACGCTGCTTGTATATTGCTGTTTTTTTTTTGCTTGCATCCCTTATAGTGTGGCTACGAAATACATAGTAATATCACTGAATTAATATATGTATTACATACAGAACGGAATCTTCTGAGGTCCCGTGCAATATGCGTCCCCGTCTCCCATCCCTGCATCTCCCTTCCGTTCTCGCCTTGTCGAGACGGCTAGGCGCCTGCAGTCTCTCAACACCCTCCATAAGCCAAAGGATAAAGACGCATATCGCGTGGGACTTTAGAAGATTCCGTTCTGTATGGAATGCTCATATTAATTTACTTAGTTTACGGCTATGGAGAGTGCTATGATGGTTGTTTCTCTACATGATAGAATCAGGAATGAGGAGATTCGTAAAAGAAGTAAAGTCACTGACTGACATAATCCAGCGAAGTAGCTCATTGAATTGGCTGCCAAGAACTGATGTCTGATTAGGTTGACAGGACTAGGTATTTCTCTTTTTGTTGTTTTTACGTATTGATTCTAAACTTTTCTTTCCTCCCAGACCGGATTGGAAGAAAAATAAACATAAAGCTGTTTAGAAGTTAAAGTGAAGTTCCTTTTTGGACGACACGGACTTGGTGGATAAAAAAAGTGTAAGTGTTTTTCCGTCACTTTTCTCCGTCACGATCTTTTTAGGGGCCGGAATATTTTGGGGGGTTTTTTAGGGCTTCAATTTTTGTAACTTAGTTCTAATCGAGAGCTCCACAACACTTCTTTTTTTTGCGTTTTATTTAATTGTAACCTTAAAGTTGAGCATAATATCATTGTCATCACTCGAGCCCCAAGATCATCCATCATCATTATTTTAGCCACATAACATCCACTGGTGGATATAGGCCAGAAATCATCCATGGCTTGGCTATACATAATAATACCTACGCCTCGTCAACGAATATTTCAATGTAAGACATTTTATCTCAAACTCTATTTTAGTGGCCCAACTCAAACATCACGCGGATCGAATGAAAAACACGCTCATTACCACCGCTGTACGATCCGGCAATTTATCGGATCAGGACACGGTCCGGCAACCATCTATCCACCGGACAAGTTGTACAGTCGTGAGACATTTGTATTCTAAGGAACTGTTCTCTGTACTGCTTTGCACAAAGTAGTTTTCAACATTAGTTCCTTTCCGAAGCTTTGATAATGTGTATAGTTTTAAATAACCTACGGCTTTATGTTTTTATCTTTCTTAAAGCTTCTAGAATTAATTAGAGAATTTTTGATGATTTTGGTTTAGTCGTAAAGTCGTATCGATAGTTCTGCTACTCACCACTAGACAGCGTTTTTGACAGTCGGGAGTTTTTTATTTTTTTGCCTAGCAAATAAATTTGAATTCTGTATTTCTGTAGATATGAAAAATATAGAAAACGATGAAGGAAACTGACTTGCAGAGCTGCTTCCAAATATGGAGAAGGCGAGGAAGATGACGTTGATTAGAAATAAAGTAGGTATTGTCACCTGCAAAATAATTATAACGACCAAAGTCATAATGTCAACCCTCAGAAAATGCTCTTAGCGTTAAGTCCGCCATTGGTTAAAGGCTTTTTTACTTTGGAACAATAAAGTGTGTTACAAATAAATAAATAAATGAGATTTATTTTTTTTTCGTCATGAGGCGATTTTCCAGTGAACAAAAAAATTTGGTTAGAAACATTGTCAATAGATGTCGTATAGTAGTTTTGAAATTGTTCTGTCAAAAAAGAAATAGGCCGCCCGGCCGTTTGTTTAAATACTTTTAATTAATTGAATAAACTTTCTTGTATTTTACTATAATTTAATTAAAATATACATATTTACAAACAATATAACATTTACAGATTATTTTAGTGATTGCTGCGCAATCTATCTTAAGCGAAGTAATTTTTTTTTTAAAAGTAATACTTGTCTTTTATAAAAGTTTCACGCACTTTACTATTGCATGAAAAAGGTCAACTCTAAGAAGACATTCCAAAAAGATCAGATACAACGGCCTGCGTAAGTTTCGGTCCTCTTTATCGCTTCGGGCAAGACCTTAGCCTATCTCCTTAGCCGTTATGAGTATAATAATAATCCCATAAAGGTAAATTTTGAAATAAACATCTGTTCTTGGGTCGGGTACGGAAGTTTTAAGTTTCTGATTAGAAGTTCGTTCAGACTGCTTGAAAGAGCGTCATAGTACGTTTAATTTTACAAGATATAATTGTATCAATTAACACCTAAGTATAATCTGGTTTCTCCTATAATCTTTAAATTTTTTTGTTTTGGTACAAAAAAATTGACAAGATAAATGCTAAGCAAATTTAAAAAAAAAACCCGACTTCCAAGCGTTAGACCCAATAACTTTTAAATGGCTAAACTGATTTTCATCAAACATAACTAAGAATGTTGAAAGAAGAAGAAAGTTAAGAACTCCCTTGCGGTGGGCAAGGTAACTAGCTTTTACATAAGAAAACCGCATCAAAATCGATCTATCTGTTCAAGCGCTAAGATGTGACAGACATACACATATTAGCGCCACACTTAAAACACTCATCTCTTTTGTCGGGGGTGAAAAAACAGATAATACAAAAGAGGAATCATCCTACGTACGTATCTCTTTACTCATGCTGCTTGGGATTTAAGTGCTCAGAAGCCTTTAGACCCAAAATATTCTGTCTACCTCTTTAGGGATAGTGTTGTCATAGTGGATGTATGTATAAAGAATTTTAATCTATAAAAATTCGCCGTGTGGTTTCCGGCAGAGTAGAATAGGACCACTCCAAGTCTTCCCGAGGATGTCATAGAAGGCGACTTAGGAAATACAAGCTAAACAAAGCTTATAAACATCAATAGGACCTCTCCAACCGGTCTGGCCAGCGTGAAGAGAATAGGCCAAATCCTCTGGCTGCTCTGGCCAATTATGGCTCTGGTAGTAATACAGAGAGGTTCGTGCTCCTACAGTGGAGACCAAAATACCTGATTATGAGGATGATGATCTTTAAAAATAAAATGATAGATTTGTCTCAAGATACTTACCTAACATACAAACTTGTTAATAAATTCAAAATTAAATAGCATGAATTCTACTTAGAAAACTTAAAACGCAGAATAAGACGATAATTAAACATGACTGGTATGAAAAATGTAGAGGTATTAAAAATTAACTAGGGGAATAGAGCTCATTACTTCGTTCATTTAAAGTAGGTTAACAAAATAATTAGAAGAAGTTTGCCTTTTTATTGTTCCGTAATGAACAAGAATTCCCATGCTGGTCTGGGAGAAACGAAAAAACTTAGAATGTACCAGCTGCTTCTCTTCCCGCGTAGATCGTAAAAGCCGATCGAGGGAATGGGCAAAAATGCGAATCATTTTAACAGGCGATGCGGCTAGCGACCCGTCACTGTATTGATTGCTTTTCCATCTTCTCGCCCACCATGACGCTAAAAGTGGCTTTTGAGTCTTTCGGCCCTAGGCTCTGTATAGAGCCGCAAGACCCAAAATGCTCTGTCTGCCCCATTAGGGATAAAGACGTGATAGTATGTATGTATGTATGTATGTAATGAACAAGAAACCATTATAGTTTCGCCATGTCTGTCTGTCCGTCTGTCCTATTTAGAGAATATAAGTACTAGAAAGCTATAATTGGTACGAGTGTATGCACATCAATTATGATAAAAAGGTGGTAAAATAAAAAATTTTTTTTTTGAGTTGGTCCCTTACATGTAAATTGGGAGTCATTTTTTTTCTCAACTAACCCATCGGTTGATGTATCGTTGAATAGATCTCTCAAAAATATTATAAACCTGTGAATACCATTTTTTGATTTAGGGATCTATTTCCGAAATATTTGGTTTTATCGTGCAAATTTTTGTTAGAGTCCAGTGCCCATTTCTACTTGATAAACGGTTGTATATGGATACGTGTAAAAATTCTGTATATTTATATCACGAAGTGAAATGGAAAACTATCAGAGCTAATTAGGGTTTACAAATTAAAGAGTTATATTCAATTTACTAATAAAATATACAGCAGATGAATGAAAATGTCATACAAATGTAATAAAAATCATTTTTAAGGCATTTATAGTCGTTATACTGTGAGGCGTCGGCATCCGCAACTACGGAACTATACACTGCACATGGCCTGACACGCTCTTAGCCGGTTTTTAATTATACTTATTTCTTTGGTCCCATACCAAAATGAAAGTCTTTATCAACCTATATTTAAATGGAATACTATTGCTGAGTAAACAAAAAAACATACATATAATGTAAAAAAGATTTTATTAAAATTACGCTGGTACGCTCACCTCTTTCGGAAACCGGCAAGTTGCGTGGGAAAAAAAATTATGGCCATGCTGCCTGCACCGAGTCCGGGCAGGCGTGGTAGACCCAAAAAGTGCTGGTTTGACGTCATCAAGGATGATATGCATGCCAATCTTCTTACAACCAAGGATGCTCAAGACCGAGCGAAGTGGAGAAGAAAAAGTCGGAAATCGGACCCCAGGCTTCGCAGCATTACATAACAGAGAGAGAAATATTTTAATAAAATTCTCGCTACGAAAGTGAAACTGAACTAACACGGCTAACACTAGTAACATATGTATGCTCAAAATGTTGTTTGTCTAAGTTTATTAATATTTTATGACCTCTGCTATTCTATTACTGCGACCCCCGTCAAAGTCCTCCAGTAAATTAAATTCCAACTTACTGGATAATGTCGGCTTAATAAATTAAATATACAGTTTTATAGTTTCATTTGCAAGTTAATCCAGATAACTAATTTAATGTGTTTGAAATGTGCTACTGCCGTTGTATAATCTGCTCGGTTGTTTGCTGGTTAATTGTTCAGTTGTTTTATAATAATGTGCTTATTTGTATTTAGATCTCGCTATCATAGTTTATTTATTTACTTTATATTTACTTGTAGAATAGGGTCACTGCAAGTCCTCTCGTGGATGTCGTAAAAGACGACTTAGGAAATACAAGCTAATAAACATCTATAGGACCTCTCCAACACGTCTGGTCAGCGTGGAGATTCGAGTGTATAAGCCGAATCCTCTGGCTGCTCTGGCCAAGGATGGCTCTGGTAGTAGAGAGGGTCGTGCTCCTGCAGTGGAGACAAAAAAACCTGACGATGTTTATAAATAAAAGTTCAATTTCATCAATACAATTTAAGTGCTGATAAATAGTTTATGCGACCTTTCGGTCCGTATTCGTTTTCCAGCTGCTTCGGCCCAGTATGGCTCTGGTAGTACAGAGAGGGTCGTACTCCTGCAGTGGAGACAAAAAGACCTGATGATGATATTGACAAATTAACAACGTCACAGCCCATCAAAGTTTGTTCGTTCCTTCACTCGCACAATATGTGGTTATGTTCCGCGTGAACTGTGACAAACAATGTTTGTTTGAACCGCTGACCCGCGCAGACTCCTCGTCGCCAGTTCATGAGAAACACTTGCTTGTTCCTGTTGAAATAAACAGCTTTACTTTTACACACATTTATTGACAGTTACGTTTTTTTATTGTAATTTTCATACATATTATATTTTGGTTTTGGGCTTTTTATTTTCTGGCATTTTTATTTTTTGGCAAATTTTTTGGGACATTTTTTGTAGCCATTTTTAGTTTTGGTAATTTTATGACTATAGTAGTGTAAGTCTTCTTTAAACATAAAAGTTTACACTTTAATGTGTCACTTGAAAACCAGTGACACTTAGGTAGTTTGCGTTCGAGGTTGTATTGTCAAAAATCATTGATTTTAACTTTGAAATAAATATCTAAAAATACTTGTATTAGAAACCTGTATATTAAAGTCCCCGGCGAGTATCTGTCCATCTGTACATGTCTCTCTAATTCTTCACGAGTAATATCTTTAGATAAAAATAGACAAAACAGTATTTCCGCTTATCAGACTGTACTTTGCCTTAAATAATTTATTCCAAAATTTTGTACTTAACCTCGAATTTATTTAATCATACGTTTTCAGAAGACACACATAAAACACCGTTAAGTGGCTTGTGGCGGAAAAAAATGGTTAGAGTTCAAGAGAGAGGCCTCTTCTTCTTCTTCTTTCATATCCAGCAGTGGATATTTTGCAGCTGAACATATTGACAAAGCAACTGCTCGCCACAGTCCATCCAAGTTAGCTCGTTCCTTCACTCGCACAATATGTGGTCTTCTTCTTCTTATCGTGTGTGTTAGTGAGTAACACTAGTGTTAGAGTTTTTAGACCGCCTTAAGGGCTCTGACATGGTTTTATGTACTAATATGTGGTTATGTTCCGCGATAAACTGTGACAAACAACGTTTGTTTGAACCGCTGACCCGCGCAGACTCCTCGTCGCCAGTTCACGGGAAACACTTCCTTGTTCCTGTTGAAATAAACAGCTTTACTTTTATACACATTTTTTTATAGTAACGTTTTTTTTATTGTAATTGGTTTTTTATTTTTGGGCATTTTAATTTTTTGGCAAATTTTTGGGACTTTTTTGCCATTTCTATTTTTGGTCAATTTTTTTAAAAACATAGTACATTGGTGCTTATTTTCGAACATGTTTTTGATTTTTTTTTATACATTTTTATGACTTTAACATTAGTAGTGTAAAGTCTTCTTGAAGACATAAAAGTTTACACATTCATGTGTCACTTAAAAGCCAATAACACTTAGATAGTTTACATTTATGATTTTACTGTCAAAAATCATTTATCAATAACTATGAAATAAATATCTTAAAATACTTACTTGTATAAGGTACCTGTAAGTTAAAATGCCCGGCTCGTATCTGTCCATCTGTGCATGTCAAACTCTGAAAGTACAAATTTATTTTAGATGTCGTTTTACTAACATTTATTGGATTTCTTTGAGAAAGTTAATGTGCATAATATCATTATCATTCTTTTTGTCTCCACTGCAGGAGCACGACTCTCTCTGTACTACCAGAGCCAAACTTGGCCAGAGCAGCCAGAGGACTTGGCTTACAGTCTCCTCGCTGGTGAAACGGGTTGTAGAGGTCTCACTGATACAAACTAAACGAAGTTTATAAACATCAGTGCACAATATAAACTCGTACAAAGTCAAACAGGCCGCTAGTTAACCTAATATTTAGTTTGCAAACAAATAAAATAAGCGTGGCTAAACAATCCTACAATTTATCTACTCACTATAAATTAGCATATTTTTAACCGCGTATTCTAAAGGGTTTACTTCAACTTAGAGCAGCTGAGACAACCTGTCATGGACAAATTCCAGAGAGGATGATACTGAGCAACACAGTTGTCAAGGATGGAAAGCATCGGAATTATTAAACGAGCGAAGTTCTGAGTCTATATGAATGGACCCTGACGTTAGTATGTATAAATGTCTGTTCGATGATAACTTTATAGTAGTTTAGATTGGAGCTTTATAAAATTTAATAGGCGTGTAGACGTTCTGTAAGGGTTGCCGAGATATGAGGTTCTCGAGTTCACAGTTCAAGGCGAACTACTAAATATTAGACTTTGTAAGCGGCATAGTTTTTCGTTTATAATTAAAGTTAGTTTTTAGTTATTTAGTTAAGTACATATTTGTGTTTTTTCAGTTTTCTTTATATTTATAAATGTTTACCGTGTGGTTTCCGGCAAAGTAAATTATTCCAAGTCCTCCAGTGGATGTCGTAGAAGGCAATTTGGGAAATACAACCTAAACAAAGCTTATAAACATCAATAAAACCTCTGCAACCCATCTGGGCAGCGATGGCAGTGTAGGCCAAGTCCTTTGGCTGCTCTGACCTAGTATGGCTCTGGTAACACAAAGAGGGTCGTGCAGTAGAAACAAAAAGACCTGATGATGTTCAGAAATAAAAGTTTAGTTTCATCAACACAATTTAAGTGCTGTAAATGCTCGACGTCCTGTCGGTCCGTTTGTGTTATTTCCCTTAGTACCGTACCCGCTCCATATTACCGCCAGTGGCTGACTAGTTTACACTCGAAACGAGCTCGCTTATAAAATATCGTGGGATATAGCTTTGCGTCACTTAAAAATAGTTATCAGGTTTCCTACTCGCTTTGACTCCACTTGACTGTTTGCCGACTTTTGCAGCATTTTTGCAGAGTTTGCGATCTTTTCATATTTTACTTTCGAAACGAATTCAATTTAATTTATTTATTGCATTTCTGATATTAAAGTTGACGTATTATGTGTAGTTTACAATTTTTTTAAGATCGCTAATTTGAAATTAATGCATAAGTTATGAAGTGAATGTAAAGAAAAATAAATATAAAAAGAAATCGGTTTAAAGGACGACATTCGATAGAAGTTTAGCGAGGCTGGGTGGATATATAAAATTTTATAGCAATAAGATTAGGCCCAAATATAATGCTTATTTTATTACCATTATTTTAAGGCCTACGCCTTAAGTCCGCCTATTACAATTTCATGTTATAAAGGTAAAAAAATAAAGCAATATAAAAAAAGCAATAAAAAGCAATAATTTTTTTAAAGTGTTAACACATGAATAATATGAAGTAACGATAACAAAATTCTATAGCTTATTTAAGTTTGTTATACTTCGATCACACTAAAACACATCCAAATACCAAAATACTACAGTCTAAGTAAAAAATTACACAGCTATGTGAGACCCGAGTCCGAAAATAGTTTTCAATTCTAAGCGTAAATTATCCACAGTGATCTGTTTACCGCCGTTTTGATAAATGAGACAGCTATATCATCTCAGTCTCACCAGTTTTCACCCGAAATTTCACTGCAAAATGTTTGTGTTGAGTATTATTGTACCAGAACTAGCGGATTTCCAGTTTCCAACCTCCGACAAAAAGAAGGGTGTTATACGTTTGACATTGATATCTATCTGTCTGTGTGTCTCTTCCTGCGACAGTCGCGACGCGACTAAAAGCCACGGCAGGTGACATAAAGGCTAGCTGCGATCAACGGATCAGCATTGTTATCCAACGATGGGAATACAGCGAGCCTTCTTGCAACCATGCCACATGGGCCAATTGGGCAAGATTTTTTTTTATTTTTTATTTTTTAGCATAGTTTAGTATAGGTTTGTTTAATATTTTAGTTTAGTTGTATTTATCTGACGCTTTTTTTATTTTTTCAATAAAGTTATTTTTATTAATGAAAAAATAAATAAGTGAAATAAAGCGAAAAGAAAAAATCTTATTGCTTTTTTTAAAAGTCTTTACACATGAAAAATATAAAGTAACGCCTGACGATAGCACAATTCTTTATATATGCTCCGTTTATTATCTTTAATGGCATCTTACTATAATACATCGAAATTCCAAAGAACACAGTCTAAGTAAGAAATTACACAGCTATGTGAGACCCGAGTCCGAAAATAGTTTTCAATTCTGAGCGCAAATTATCCGCAGTGATCTGTTTACCGGCGTTTTGATAAATGAGACAGCTATATCATCTCAGTCTCACCAGTTTTCACGCGAAATTTTACTGCAAAATGTTTGTGTTGAGTATTATTGTACCAGAACTAGCGGATTTCCAGTTTCTAACCTCCGACAAAAAGAAGGGTGTTATACGTTTGACATTGATGTCTATCTGTCTGTGTGTCTCTTCCTGCGACAGTCGCGACGCGACTCAAATCCACGGCAAGAGACAAGAAGGCTAGTTGCTTTTTCGCTCAACGGATCAGCATTGCTATCCAACGAGTGAAGGCAGCCAGCGTCCTTGCTACCATGCCGCATGTTTCAATTTAGCATAGTTTAGTATTTGTTTAATAGTTAAGTTTAGTTTTATTTATGTGTTCATATTTTAAATTATATTTTTCAATAAGTTATTTTTATTACTGAAAAAAAAAAAAAAAAAAAAACAATAAGATAAAAAGTTACATATAGCTTTTTATTAAAGTCTTTAAACGTGAAAAACATAAAGAAACGTCTGCCGATAACAAAATTCTATAACTTATTTATGTTTGTTATGCTTCGATCGCACTAAAACACATCCACATACCAAAATACCATAATCTGAGTAAGAAATTACACAGCTGTTTGAGATCCGTGTCCGAAAATAGTTTTCAATTCTGAGCGCAAATTATCCGCAGTGATCTGTTTACCGGCGTTTTGATAAATGAGACAGCTATATCATCTCTGTCTCACCAGTTTTCACGCGAAATTTCACTGCAAAACGTTTGTGTTGAGTATTATTGTACCAGAACTAGCGAATTTCCAGTTTCTAACCTCCGACAAAAAGAAGGGTGTTATACGTTTGACATTGATATCTATCTGTCTGTGTGTCTCTTCCTGCGACAGTCGCAACGCGACTTAAAGCTACAGCAGGTGACATGAAGGCTAGCTGCTTTTTCGCTCAACGGATCAGCATTGCTATCCAACTAGGGAATGCAGTGAGCCTTCTTGCAACCATGCCGCATTGGCCAATTGGGCAAGATGTTTTTTTTTATTTAGCATAGTTTAGTATAGGTTTGTTTAATATTTAAGTTTAGTTTTATTTATCTGATGCTTTTTTATTTTTTTCAATAAAGTTATTTTTATTAATGAAAAAATAAATAAATGAAATAAAGCAAAAAGACAAAATCTTATTGCTTTTTTTAAAAGTCTTTACACATGAAAAATATAAATTTGCTCCGTTTATTATCTTTAATGGCATCTTACTAAAATACATCCAAATTTTAAAGAACACAGTCTAAATAAGAAATTACACAGCTATGTGAGACCCGAGTCCGAAAATAGTTTTCAATTCTGAGCGCAAATTATCCGCAGTGATCTGTTTACCGCCGTTTTGATAAATGAGACAGCTATATCATCTCTGTCTCACCAGTTTTCACACGAAATTTCACTGCAAAGCGTTTGTTGAGTATTATTGTACGAAAACTAGCGGATTTCCAGTTTCTAACCCCTGACAAAAAAGAGGGGTGTTATAAATTTAACGCTTATGTCTGTTTTTCTGTCTGTGACATCGTAGCGCTCGAGCTCGTTTTTTTTACGTGAAAGCAAGTTCCCTTGATGGAAATCGGTTTGACCGTTTAAAAGTTGTTAAGTTATCGCTTGAAATTCGGGATAGTTTCCCTGTCAAATAATAGATGGCGCTACGAATAATTTACGTTGGGGATACGGATTAATTTTACTATTTAGCTCATCCCTCCCTCCATCCATCACATTCAAACAAAAACCAAAAACAAAAACAAACTATATCAAAGTCGGGTTTTTTAATTTGCCTGCCAAATAAACTTGTTACCTATATTTTTATATACCTATTATAAATTATAACTTTTGTATTGTAATACAATTTCATTTCAAGTTACTACGTGCGATATCCGGAATATGGCACATGCTAAACGTATGCTGTAAACTTAATGTAACGTATGTGTAAGTTACTTATATTATTTTAAAATACTATAATATAAACCAAGGGTGAACTTTATTTGGTTCAATAAAATTTAAAAAAAAGTGTTTGTAGTGTTTGAAACTCGTTAGCAATTGATGAACTTTTTACTCATTATGAATACGAAGTCTTTTTTTTGAGTTATTATAGTAAAAAGTGACACTTAGGCACTATTAATTATACGGCTTTTTAGGTAAAAAGCGATACGTTGCATTAGATCGAGAAATTTGGAAAGTCATGCTTAAAACGCAAAAATATGACACAATTTAGGATTTTAAAGTTTCTTTTCCTAAATTTACCACGATCTGTATACGCTAGTTTTGATAAATGATCATTTTCTCCTTTTAAAATCTTATATTCGGGGCATTTGATTAATAAATCTGTAGATGTAGATCTAGCTCCTAAAAAGCTTGGCAAAAGATTTCATTCTTCTAGTAAGTATATTACTAACTAGAACATATTTGTTTCTTTCATTTTTATTTCATGTGATTACTTATTACTACATTCTCTATATATAATCGCAAAAATAGTGCAAAGTTGCCATCATTAAAATTGGATTAAATCGAACATAAACGTGATTAGTAGGAGAATAGAAATCACTGGTGTACTCAAGCTCATTGAAGTGGCAATGGGTGGCCCATAGCCCGACTATCCGATTGCAGATTTTGGGTTCTCAAATGGCAATCTAGTACTGGCAAGCGTAGTGGTAGGACACCCACCAGATGGTGATGATGATGTGGTCAAATGACCAAACCAAAGTAGCTGGAAAACTGGCTGCTTTAGATCGATAGACGATGGAGAGTAAAGATGATGATAATATAATTCAACAGACACGACCTTCAATTTAAATTTAATAACACTTATCAGCTTCAAAAAAGAGTAGCAACAGGCTACTATAGACAGTAATCTGTGGAAGAAAGAAGGGGAGGCTTGCCCTGCAGTGGGATACACCAATAGACTAGTAAAAAAAACATTTATCAATGTACTAACATAGCTTACTTTAAAAATATAAGATATACACGGCCAAATCCCACAGATTGAGCAGCCCCAAAGTGAGTCCGAGATTTGTATTATGGGATCCTAATTCAACTACTTAACGATACCTTGACGATACTTTATTTTATAACAAATACTCATATACATAAACATCTTAGATCTAGGTCAATCTGAAAAGATCATTACTTACAATAAAAAGGTTTAGTTACTAGAAGTAATTCTGAAGAAGATCAAAATTAAATAGTGCGACATCTTGAGAAAACGTAGCATCACTGTTGGCTGAAAACTCGTTGTAATGTTCAAGGCATTTAGGATGAATGTTAGTATTAGCATAGTGGAAAGGAGATGAATTTCTGACTCCATTTTGAAAATTTACTCCCACTTAAGTTATTTCTGAATAAAATATGAATTTCGTAGCAGCTTCATGCAAAGCAGATTTCTTAGGTTCTTTCATATTATTGTCAACTTCTTAAGTGAGGAATGTTTTAGAAAAAATCTTGAATACGGATGTGGACCTTTTTTTTCTGGCTCATTATATAGATTATTAGGTTGCTAGCCGGATCGCCAGTTAACATTATTTTTCCGATTCCCTCGATCAACTGTTTCAATCTTTACGAGAAGTGAAGCAGCAAGTATATTTATAAGTTTTTTTCTGGCTACAAAGTCCTAAAGGCTATTCTTACAAGTCCCAAAGGCATGATGCATCACACTAATGCTACATCCAGACGTTTGGCATGGCTTGGTAAGCTTTCCTAATTGCAAACGTAGGCAAACCAAACCTACGCAAACCTGTAGTTCACACGCTTGCGAGAGCTTGTCAAACTATCTATCTATTTCTTTCCTACTGTTATTTCAAATCAACGAAAAAAAGCGAACAATTTAAAAATACGAGGAAAAACAAACGCAATTACGTGCAATTCAAAACACAAACAATTCAATTCAATCATAATTTGTACTAAAATAAAGTACTCTGTGCGTGTAAGTTATAATTATCAATTTATCACAGAGCCATTTTCAAACGCGGATGTACTAAATGAACGGCTTTTTATATGGAATAATCATTCGTTAGGGTGAAAATATAGAAGACATGGAAAGGATTGGAGGAGACCTTTGTCATTGACAAATGGACAAAAAGAAAAGAATAGATTAAATTAAGTATATTGTTTGTTTTGATAAGTGTCAAAAGTCCGAATAAAGGCTATTATTATTGTTATTCTCTTTTTTAAAATATAGATGAGCTTCTATAATAGGTATATCTATAAAGTAAAAAATAAAATACTAGCTGTACCCGCGGGCTTCGCTCCCCGTGGGAATTTCGGAATAAAAACTATCCTATGTCCTTCCCCGAGTATCAAACTATATCCATTCCAAATTTCATCCAAATCAGTTCAGTAGTTTAAGCGTATATATAACAAACAAACAAACAAACATACAAACTCACTTTCGCATTTGTAATATTAGTAGGATGGGATAGGATAGTAAGATAGATAGAAAGCATAATACTAAATGTAAATACCTATACAGTATAAAACCTAATCTAACTGCCCCCTGGCAGCGGGGCAAGATCCAAGCTACCAATAGATTTAGAGTAAAAAAAATAAATCTAAGCCTATATCTGTACCACACGTTTGTGAAGCCTTGCATAAGAATAACCTTTCGGATTTGCGGTCATAGGAATAATAACGTGATAATATACATATACAACTATCTGAATCAAGTAGCACGGCATTGCAAAGCCTTGTTTTGCTCAGCCGTGCTAATCGGATTAGGCAGGGTTTCTCTCTTGCTGCGGTTTTCGTAAGAAATGAGGATTAAACCGCGAAGATGAGATTTGGCAGCTGTTTCCTTATAGAACTACTATCGTGTATTTAACTAATTATAAAATCTTTATAATAAAAATATACAATTGTTTACGATTAGCGGACTTTATTTTATTTTATTTATTATGGAAGACTAACAGCCATATCTTATCTATTTAAACAATAACAACAAATAGTTATAAAACTTAGCCAATAATAAGTTTTCACTTATCCTAATTCCTACTAATATTATAAATGCGAAAGTGGGTTTGTATATTTGTTTGTTTGTTTATTTGTTTGTTTGTTACCTCTTCACGCTTCAACTACTGAACCTATTTGGATGAAATTTGGTATGGATATAGTTTCAGACTCGGGGAAGGATATAGGATACTATTTATTCCGAAATTCCCACGAGGAGTGAAGCCCGCGGGCACAGCTAGTAGAACATAACGCTAAAAGCGTTCTCTTCCAGTCAACCATGAGGATAAACAAAGATTTTGATGCAGCGCAAAATAATTACTAATAAATCCAACACATACCTAATAAATATACATACATTTACAATATGTATATCTCACTTTGTATAATCCGTTGTTTGACAAAACCTCTAGCTGTTTGGCATTAAAGCCCGGTTTTGTAAAACAGCTGAAAATCGTTGTACATTCAATGCATTTTTTAATACAAATTCTCTTGCGGTGGTTCCTAGCTATCCTACTATCCTATCCTACTTCCTACTAATATTATAAATGTGAGAGTGAGTTTGTATATTTGTTTGTTTCTTTGTTTGTTTGTTACCTCTTCACGCTTAAACTACTGAACCGGTTTGGATGAAATTTTATTATGGATACAGTTTGAGACTCGGGGAAGGACATAGGGTACTTTTTATCCTGGAATTCCCACGGGGAGCGAAGCCCCCGGGTACAGCTAGTGTTTAATGAAAATCGGTTGAGCCACTTAAAAATTATTAAGAGATAAATGCTTAAAAGTCAGGGCTTTCTCTAGCAAATAATAGATAGCGATACGAATATCCATCTAGTGATAAGTAGCGGAACTATGTGGCCTATGGCAAAAACGGAACCTTTATAGATTCGTCATGTCTGTCTGTCTGTCTGTCTGTCCGTCCGTATGTCACAGCCACTTTTTTCCGAAACTATAAGACCTATACTGTTGAAACTTGGTAAGTAGATGTATTATGTGAACCTCATTAAGGTTTTGACACAAAAATAGAAAAAAAAACAATAAATTTTGGGGGTTCCCCATACTTAGAACTGAAACTCAAAAAAATATTTTTCATCAAACCCATACGTGTGGGGTATCTATGGATAGGTCTTCAGAAATGATATTGAGGTTTCTAATATCATTTTATTCTAAACCGAATACTTTGCGCGAGAGACACTTCCAAAGTGGAAAAAAGTGTGTCCCCCCCCCCCCCGTAACTTCTAAAATAAGAGAATGATAAAACTAAAAAAAATATATCATGTTCATTACCATGAAAACTACCAGCGAAAATTGGTTTGAACAAGATCTAGTAAGAAGTTTTTTTTAATATGTCATAAACTGCAATTTACCTTTCATTCAATCAACTCAAATATAAAAATTAAAAAAAATACTACTACGGAACCCTTCATGGGCGAGTCCGACTCGCACTTGGCCGCTTATTTAAATTTGCTAGCAAACAAGCTTCTTTTTTCTTAGCTCAGAAAGATAGGCTGAAACTTATCTTTTATTTTATAGACTTCACGTCGCCGTAAAAATAATCATCCCGGTATAAATACCACCTTTTCAGGTAGACCGGCTGCCAGGCGTTTTTTCACGGCACGTATACAAAATAAAATTATACAAATTCCCGGTATGAACATAAAACTTAACGGGATACCTGCCTCGCCTACCGTATTATGTTTCCAGTAATACTGGCGTGATATGATTTAAATTGTATATTACATAGAGAATACGTGAATTAACGCAAAACATGCTTTTTTTTATTTGTTTTGGCTGACGTTTCTAGATTCAAAGATTCAAATATTTATTTGCTGTTATTAGTATTACGGGACTAGTGAAACTAAACCGTGAAACTCTAAAATCATATATTTATTTGCTAACTATATTTATTAATTTCAAAAAAAACAATAATGAATTACAATTTCAGTTAAAAACAAAATTAAAATCTAAATTAAACACTAAATTAAACTTCTTCTTCTTCTTATCGTGTGCGTTAGTGACTAACACTAGTGTCAGAGTTTTTAAACCGCCTTAAAGGCCTCTGACATGGTTTTAGGTAACGACTAATGTCAAAGACAGTGACCGGGACCGACGGCTTAACGTGCCCTCCAAAGCACGGATCATCTTACTCATCAGACACCAGGTGATCAGCTTGCAATGTCCTAACCAAACTAGGACAACAACGCAAAGTCGTTGCCCCCGCCGGGTATCGAACCCGCGACCTCCGGGTATGAGCCGAACCCTCTTACCACTACACCACGGAGGTAGTTACTAAATTAAACTAAATAACTAATTAATGATTGTTGTTCGTTTAATCATTAATTAGTAAGAGGTAAGTTTACCCCAGCGAAGTTTTATCATAGTTTTATGAGTTTATTCTCGATTTCAACTATCAGGTATATTCCTCTATGGTTTACGTCTCTGATAGTTAAAATCAAGAATGAATAAACGAGAGTAAAATATTGTTTAATTTGTATATTGATGTTCTGATCATAGCAACTCAGAGAGTATTGCAAATACAATGGGTAGATGACAATAATTAAATTAATAAACTAAAATAATATGATAGAACATATCATAATTTTAATATTTTTATTTAATATACTGTATACACCCTTAGAATATTACAATATAATATTAACTTAATAAATACAGCCTAAAATTAAAACTAACTAAAACTAATTAAAAATAATTTATATTTATATGATAGAACTAAATTTCATGCAAAATATTGTTAACAATCAAATTTAATTCTGTACTTATTTACATCTAAATAGTCTTCGACAGTGTAGTGGCTTTTGAAATAGCGTTTTGTCCGGATTGCACCTGACATAATCCCAGCCTGACATGACCTGATGATAGACCACATAGGTGGTCTATCATATATAATATTATATATAATATCATATATAATAGTATATCGACATGCGATTTAGACAACGAGCGTTTAAGGCAAAACCTACATAAATTATTTGTGTCTAAGACCAATCGAGGCTAACTCATTTTAACGCACACTACTTTTATAGCACTAGTACTGTTACAGTTACTTTTAAGTACCAGGATTTGGCTGTTACAATACCCACATTACGGTATTTTACTCAATTATTTTTATTATACATAATCCAAAATAGAACACAAAATATTTTCTTTTATTTGGCCAAAAATAAGTAAATTATAAGCTTTCAAAATATGATGGAAGGGGAAAATATCAAGTAACCGAAAAAGGATGCACATACAGCACTCTTGACGGTACGCTATTAGGTATCACGCGTATCGAAGAGATAGTGAGATGTTCCCACCACGCCCCCACTCATATATTTGAAATGTTAATTACTCCCATGCTGGTCTGGGAGAAATAAAAAAACTTAGAATGCACCAGCTGCTTCTCTTCCCACGCAGATCGTAAAAGCCGATCGAGGGAATGGGCAAAAATGCAAATCATGTTAACAGGCGATGCGGCTAGCAACCCATCACTGTATTGATTGCTTTTCCATCTTCTCGCCCACCATGACGCTAAAAGTGGCTTTTGGGTCTTGCGGCCCTGGGCTCTGCATAGAACCGCAAGACCCAAAATGCTCTGTCTGCCCCATTAGGGATAAAGACGTGATAGTATGTATGTATGTTAATTACTACTTCATTAATTAACCAATTTCCTTGCTTTTTTCAAAAATATATTTCTTTAAAGTGATTCTTTTATTTTATATAAAAATTAACCAAAAAATAACAGTAAAATATTCCACATAAAGAGATAAAGTGGTCGAATTATAATGAAAATAACACAGCATCTTTGAAAAATTAAGTATTTTAATAATTGTAAATAAGAATGTTGACTTTTTAATTTGTAAAAAGAGGTGTCAAAAGTATAAGTATAAGAGGTAAGCAGCTTAAAAGGGAAAACTCTTGTTATAAAAAAATGTTTATAGAAATTGTATTATGATCTTTCCGCAATTTTAAATGTCTTCCTTCACCCTAAAACAACAAAATAACCTTTCAGAAAATACGCGCGTCAAGAGACGACACTTTTTCAAAGGTTCTCTATTCCGCCCCTATTTAGCAAACAGTAGTATAATACCATTCATAAAATGTCAGCCAAACGACATTCTAATGTGCTCGGAAAAAAAGGGTTTTTTACAATGACGTCTATAATATTTTCTTTTTACTGGACGAACGATGAAAAAGTTTGTATTAACGACGGAACTAAGCACTTTTTTTTCGTCGGGCAACGGAACGAAAGCCTTTTCCGTTATTGTACTTGTGTGATAATATTTTTATTATATCTCATATTATATCAGCCACAGGAAGTCTACTGATAGAAATAGCCCTCCCTGAAGCTTTTATATATACGTAATTGTTATTTAGAAACTGAATATTTTATTTTAAAAAAATATATATTTATTAGTTATTTTGAGATATTGGACATAAATTGACTTGAAGATTTTTAAATTTGTCTTTTAAAGTCTCAAAGACTCTCCATTTTGTTAATGTAACTTGTAATAAATATTAAAAATATAAATGATTTCTTAACTAATTTACTAAAAAATATAACAAATTTTTTAGTTAAAATTATATGAGCTACATCGAAACATAATGGCTATAATTAGATAAAGTTGACAATCACAAATTCCAATCGGAATGAAGCATCACATTAAATTTTATTTTCTCAAAATCATATCTAGAAAAAGGCAATCTTGATACAAGACAGTGCAGGTCGTCGGTTTTCCGAAATGATAAATGGGGGAAGACAACAAATTTGCTTTGAAGAAGGCATGCAGACAAAAGCCTCTCAAACAAAAGCAATTCTTTGAGCATTTACGCAAAAATATAAGGTTTCGTGAAAAAAATCAACTTCTTTGTGAATATTATAAACATGAACAACTGTATACAATTGTTATTATTTCATAATGCTGAAAAGACTTTCTGATCTGTTAAACTAACCAATGGTGTCATTCTCAGATTTTCTAAAAATAATTGACATTTAATTTATGGTTCATTCAATCACTAATAAATCACAAAGTAAAGAACGTAAGTGAGTGGGAGTGCGCCCAGCAGAGTGGAGGCTTGTGACGTCACACTTAAGTAAAAATTGTACCAAGGCGTGACGTAGCGTGAACTTGAAATGCCGCGCTATATCTTCGGCTTTTTTATCCGACTTCCAAAGGGAGGAGGTTATCAATATGTCGCTATATTTTTTAAGGTTCCGTATTTTTTATATATACTCGTATACGAAGACGCCTGGACCAATTTGAAAAATTCTTTCTTTGTTTGAAAGATAATGAATATTTGTCATGTAGTCCCAAAGAAAATAAAGATCAGTTGTGCAGTTTAGGTGAGAAGTCGGCTTATAGTTTAGCAAAATTATTTGTAAGATAGTCAGAGAAAATAAAAAATACGTGTACCTATACAATATTTAACTCTCACTGATGGCTCAATTTTTAATCATCACACCTATTATTATATTTTTCGAAGGCCAACAGTAACCCATTACCTATATATAACGAAATTTACGAAGTACGTAATAGACTATCAAATAGAACAGGTATTTCATTTGCGCTGTTACTGCCTATTTTTTCGCAGTTTCCTGGTAAAAAATATAGGATAATATTCTTATTTTCATCCTATTTCTTATTCTTGCTTTGTAGTTTCCGGAAGAATAGAATAGAGCTACTCCAAGTCCTCCCGTGGATGTTGTTGAAGGCTCAGGAAATATTTATTTATTTAAGTTTATAGCACACAATCTTATGATTGATTACAATGGGTCAAACTTAATGCTAATGCATTATCTACTAGTTTGCCTTTGGGACATGTTGAGAAATGGAATAGGGGTGCAAGTGTGGCAAGCTAACTTGTAATATTTACATATATACATATAAATACGAGCTAAACAAAGCTTATAAACATCAATGAGACCTCTCCGATCCGTCTGGCTAGCGAGGAGAGTGTAGGCCAAAGTCATCTCTGCGCTGGCCAGTATGGCTCAGGAGTACAAAGAGAGTCGTGCTCCTGTAGTGGAGACAAAAAGACATGGTGATGATCCTTATCTTCGTTTAGTAATGATTCTATTAATTAAAGAAAATTACGTTGTACTTTGTAAGCTTACGTTAACATATACGTGTAAGAAAAAATATATAAAATATAAAGAAAAGAAATGGATGGAGGGACGACATTGAATGCTACATGATTGGGTGGCAGCAAGCTGCATTGGATCTTGAATCGTGGAAGCAGACAGGGGAACCCTTGCCCAACAATGGGATACTATACAGGCTATAAAACAAAAAGAAGAAATATATATTTTAACATCATCTCAAAATTAAATTTAAAATCAGTAATTTTAATCTTGTCGATCTCAGAGGGTTAACAAAGACAAACCTAATTTCCTGGTGGAAATGAAGTGAGCCGTAATGAAAGGTAGCGTTTTGTTTTATGAAAACGTTATTTTCGTGTGCGGATTTGGTAGCGGTAAATGAACGCTGTCTTAAGGCTCCTCCCCGCGCTAACGACCTTGAAAACACAAAAAAATTAATTTCTCTTTCTGTAAGTGAGATTATTAGAAACCCTCCTACAACTTTTTAGCTAGTATCCTGAAGTTTCATTAGAACCTCGAAAATCATTGAAATAAAATACCCTGAATTTTCCTTTGCAAAAAATACTAAAAACGGCCATTTTTGACTTTTTTTGTAAAGGTTTCTAAACCGGATAGTATTTCAATGACTTTCGAGGTTCTAATGAAACTTCAGGATACTAGCTAAAAAGTTGTAGGAGGGTTTCTAATAATCTCACTTACAGAAAGAGAAATTAATTTTTTTGTGTTTTCAAGGTCGTTAGCGCAGGGAGGAGCCTTAATATAATGTTACGGTATTAAATTAAATATTCCTTAGAGTTTTGGCTAGGAGTATTAAGATGCTTTGTCATATTTTAACTGACTTTCGAAAAGGGAGTTTAATTTATTTTATTTAAAAGGTAAGGGAGTTATGTATTCCTCAATTTTTTTATATTATTTATGTATGTTCACCGATTATTCGGTAACGCCTGGACTGAGCAGAAAATTGTTTTGTTTGAAATGGTATACTTTCTAGGTGGTTCCATACAAATTCTATCATAATAGGTTGGGTAGTTAGAGGGTGAAATTGATTATTAAAAATAATATTTACAAATAGGCATTCAAGATGAAGTACTCAAAGTAAATAATAAAATAAAAGAAAAAAGGGCTTTTTTCAACTTTTTTTATTTTGTTAAATTTGTTTTGTTATGTTGAATAAGCCAGTTTCTGCTTAAGTACCACTTCCAGTAAAGAATCTATAGCAAATCCTCTTTTCTAAATTCGGAAAACAATCACAAAACTCCACTCAGTGCCAATCGCATCGCTAAGCGTCCCCGACCCACCGCAGATATTCCCCAATCCTTCCGTTCAGACATTTCCCTTTAAAATCACTATCGAGCCGCCGGCCCATCGCAGAACATTTCCTTATTCAGATTTGTTATGAATTATGATTGACTTTTATTATTGTTTTATTTAGAGAACGGGTTACTCACGTATAGAGTCAGCTACTGCCGACATGTTTCGACCTCATCCGGAGGTCTTCATTAGGGCGAATGTGACGAGAGGCCCGTACACCGCACCGGCTCTCTAAATAAAACAATGATTGTACCTCACGTTAGTTTTAATCAAAAAAGACTTATATTATGACGGCATTCCACATTTTTACAAAAAAGAGGGATGTTATAAGTTTGACGCTTATGTCTTTCTGTATGTCTGTCTGTGGCATCGTAACTCTGAACAGATGTACCGATGTTTTGATGCTGCTTTTTACGTGAAAGTAATTTGAGTGATTTTTGGCTATGTTTGATGAAAATCTGTTCAGTCGTTTAAAAGTTAATGAGGGTTGACGCTCAAAAGTCGGTTTAATTTGCCTGGCAAATAATAGATGGCGCTTCGGATATCAATTCTATTTTATACGATTGGTATATATAGTTTCACCACTAATCACTAGATGGCGTTGGAGTTTTTAAAATTTCCTAGAACATAAACTTATCTATTATTGGTAAAAGAATGTTGGTGGTAAAGATTGTTTGATTTAGTGCCGTGTTGTTTTAGGCCTGGTACGGAACCAATTCTTTTGTGAATATCGTATGAGAGGATTTAATTATTTAGTATTTAACATAATACACTAAAACTATTTTAAGGATGAATTTAGTCCGTGATACTGAACAACTTTTCCCAAGGAACATGTATCAAAGTATGATTGTTTTTGCTTTAATTAAGTGTCATTCTTTACTTATAACCTGAGAAATAAAACAGTTATAAACCTTAATTCTTAAAAAGTATTTAGGCCCTTATCAAAAAACTCTATGTTCATTATTAACTTCATCTTCCTTCCCTTATCCCACTTTACCTATATGGAGTCGGCACAGCATATAAGTAGCTTCCATTCCATGCCCTATCTGTCGTCATTTCCATTATAATAAATATATATTCATTAATAAAAAAAACGACGGGTTGCACTCTGGGAGTGCCGGCAAAAGTGAAAACTTGAATATTTACGTTGTGCATTTTTGATATTTTGGAATGGTTAGGGAATAATTTTGCACGAATTGCTTTAATTATCAGTATAAAAGTACTCTCATTTATGTGGTAGAATACAATATTTATTTATTGGGCTATCGTACACAAACATGACATTTTATTAGCACGCTGGAACATAAACACACACGAACATTCGCGCAAGCGCCCTGCGCCGTCTTACGAATTTTCGATCAGGGTCACGTGTCCTGACGCGAGTTTTAGATTTTTTACCCATTCCAAAAAAAGTGCACAACGCCGCTAAAGAAGTTTTCACTTCAAAAAAACTATATCAATAAACCTATATCCTAAATTTAATCGCTTTGAACGCGTTATGAATAGCAAACATGGGAGCTAACAAGTTAGAACTTGTTCAACGTTATTCAAAATTTTCACAGTTTTGCTATATTTTAGTATGAACATTAAACTGCACCTAGAGCCGTAGTTTCTGATTATACTTTGTAACCAGAACATAAATTGCATGCAAAGTACTGTTCCGGGATATAAAATACAGCGATCGATACCACGCTTTAGTTTCAAATTGTAAAAATAACAGAAGTGTAACTTTATAGGTTATTTGGACAGACATAAAACCGGCGTTGCGTAAAAATTAAAATGATATTTTTAAGTTATTATTGAAGATTATAATAAGCCTAATGTAATGCTAAACATTTTACTGTAATTCCATGCGGAATATAATCAGTTGAGTAAACACGCTTTACTTTCAATATCGCTAAACATTTAGCTACGGTTCGATTAAGACTATCACACTTATATTTTAAAGGCGAAAGTTTGCGAGTGTGTGTGTATGTTTGTTACTTTTTCACGTGCAAACGGCTGGACCAATATTGATAAAAATTGGTATGTAGGAAGCGGATATTCTGGATTAACACACAGGCTACTTTAGGCGTGAAGAAAAGACTAGCTGCGTAGTCTTTTCATATTTTAGAACTTTTCTACGTATCCGATTCTATTTATCCCAAGTAAAAGTTATTTTTATGAGATGATGTTATCCACGCTTAAAGTAGCCTATGTGTCAATAATTTAGGGTCTCAGCTTTCTGCATATTAAATTGTAACAAAATTGCTCCAGCCATTTGCGCGTGAAGAAGTAACAAACACACATATACACTCACAAACTTTCGCCTTTATAATATTAGTGTGATGTAATAGGTAAATAAGTACATAAATAGAGTACCTTTGAAGGCTATGCTTCTGCCGTAATTTTAGTTTGCAGCTGAGCTACGGCCCGATTGAGACTATTGGCGCAAACGACATAACTTTCACTTAGGAGGGATTTATTTAAGCCCTCGGTGATAAAATCTCGATTAATACTGGACCCGCTGAAGTTGTGCGTCACATTTTGACAGGGTCGCCTTATTTTTGGATTACAAGTTTGGGGAACTTAGGAATGGTCTGGTGATTTTATGCCCTGTACATTTTGCCACTCTTGAATTTTATGGCATTGGAATGGTCTTACGCCCTGTACATTTTGCCGCTCTTAAATTTTATAGCCTAGACATTAATTGTTTGCACACATAGAACAGCAGAATATTTGTTATAAATAATTTCATAAAACACTCGTTGTAGCATTAAATACTTTTAAATGGCTTGCCAAATATAAGTAATAATATTGTTAATTACTCGTTCGTTCTATTTCCGTATCTTACATACGTGTTGGTTACTGGTTACCTGCTTATACAATACTTCTATTTTCTGCTTTACTCATACAAATATTGTTATAGAAATAAGATAAAACATGTATAGTTAGATTGTTTAACAAATTTAATATGTACCTATAAGCTGTTATGTACGAACTCTTTACAATAAAGTATTAATTAACTTAACTCTTTTAATAAATAAACGTTATTTTATTTCAAGTGAAAATTGACATTAATTCACATTAATATATTGGACACGGGTTTGATCCTTAAGGCCCATTTAGACGGTGCAAGTTTCTTGCCCGTTGCATGCCATTTTATTGCAGCAATAGACAACTTGCATGGTCTAAACGAAATGTCAGCCATACAAATCATTTATTGCTTCAATAAAATTGTATGCAACACGCAAGAAACTTGCACCGTCTAAATGGGCCTTTACTCACGACACGACTTAGATCTTCACTCAGGACTTCAATCCTCACAAAGCGTTGTACTTCTAAGTTTGTACTCATGTACCAATAGTCATTTTTAACTACAACTTGCTTCTAATGAAGGAAAACGTTTGTTTATTTTATTGGTTCATGTACACTTGAAAATTTACAAATAAATAAATATATATGGACAAATTACACTGATTGAACTGAGTAAGTTCGAGATTTGTGTTATGGGATACTAACTCAATAATACTATATTTTATAACAAATACATATATAGATAAACATCCAAGGCCCAGGACAAATTGAAAAAGGCCATTTTTCAACTTGCCCTGACCGGGAATTGAACCCGGAACCTCTGGGTGGCGGACTAGCATGGTGACCACTACGCCACGGAGGTCGTCAAACCATATAACCATATAAATAAAACCATAACATAGCGTCAAAACAATAACACAAAAGCTTTAACTCGCTGATATTCATTGAGCTACTTCAGTTGATACCATCAGTGTTAGCTACTATACCAGTTCAAAATTGAAATAACTTAATACTCATACCTTGACAATTATTAACTAATAATGAATATCAAATAATCACGCTTAACCACAAAAACAAAATGAATTAAATGCATGTCATGACACTCGCTTGCCATTTTAATTTCTGGTTGCGATACCCGACAGGGTTCATAGTGTATCTAATATAAGACAGTGACTTTTAGTAGTTACAACTGATGTGAATTGAAATGAAATGATTTGAATTGAATGGAACTAAAATACAAGCCGTGTGGTACCCGATAGAGTAGAATTGGGCCACTCCAAGTCCTCCCGTGGATGTCAAGTACAAGCTAAACAAAGCTTATAAACTGACAAGCGAGGGGAGTGAAGGCCAAGTCCTCTGGCTGTTCTAGCCAAGTATGGCTCTGGTAGTATAGAGAGGGTCGTGCTCCTGCAGTGGAGACAAAAAGACCTGGTGATGATGATGATGAACTAAAATATGTGATAAAAAGAATATATTGGAAATACACACAAAATTTTATTATACATTTTTACAAAGACTCAAAAGTGTTTTCTTAAATTAAATGTCCCAAAAACTTATGTTTCATATGTACCAGTAGGTCACCGGCGCTAGAGATTTTAAACCTTCAGTCTGTGAAGTGTATCTTGTGTTGTCAAGCCTTACGCCTCAGGGTAGGGGCGGGAGTTATAAAATAGTGGATGTTTCTGTTATTTTTCGTGTGCGTAAGTGTTACATTACTAGTGTTAAATTCTTCAACTGCAAAGACAACTGATATTTATCAACCACTATATCATCTAATGATATGAGAAGTGATGATTGAGTGTTCACGCCCACCTTTTAAACTTCCTATGTTAAAAAATTCATCATTTTTTTCTTCTCTTCCTAAGTATTTATATGTTAGTATAAATAAGTAGTACATCAACTTATTTAATAAATTATACTATGTGTGAATTGTATAAGTCGATATTTATTCTAATATGTATGTATTAGAGGTATCATGTAATTACCGTATATTATATTATATATAGTAATATTTTATTTATTGTATTGCTTTTTGTGTCGCATAATTTTCTTTGTTTATCCCTATGGTTGACTGGGAGAAAATGCTCTTAGTATTATTAATACTGTATATTTATATTATATATTTATACTTTGGAACAATAAAGTTTGATAAAATAAAATATATTGAATAAATACATAAAAAAGATAAAAACTCAAGACCCAGGAAAATCATTATTATATTTAGTAAACGGGTTACTCACCTATAGAATCAGCTACTGCCGATATGTTTCGACCGCATCCGGAGGTCTGGAATGTGACTCCAGGCCCGTATACCGCACCGGCTCGCGACACACTGATGTTTTCTAATCAAAAACAAAACCCAGGAAAATGTGACAAAGGCGATATTCCAAATTGTTCAGGCTGGGAATCTAACCTCAAACCCCTGGGTGTCAGACTTATATAATTACCAAAACGCCACAGAGGTCATTATGCACTGCGTTACTATATCGTAGAAAAACACACAGGCATAGCCCTCTTCATAGCCGCTCATCGAAATCTAGAAATTCTTGCCCGAAGTAACGGAAGTGCTAAATCAGCCCGGCTCAAACGATTCGGTTTGAGGTTATGCGCTGTATGCAAGCATTTGCGGTTGCTGGCGCCGAGATACGCGGCGATGGCTTGGCGTGATTTTGTGAATGCAGTGTGTACGAAAATGTAGCTTAGAACTTTTAGTTTGAAATTGTACTCCAAAAACATTATTTTATTTTTTCATTAGGGCGCGTTTGGACGACACGCGCACGAGTAGCCCACGCTTTGTGTGCTCTGAAATTTTTGAAATTTGTTGCATATAATTTGAGTCCTATTACACATCAATACAACTTAAATTGCATTTACCAAAGTCCTGACGGAGCTAGCGCCGGGCGGGCGCGAGGCGGTCTTAAGGCGAAAGCACGGCGAGCGCGTGGCGTAGGCGAGGCGTGCGCTTGGCGTGTGCGTGTCGCTTAAACACGCCCTTATAGTTACAATTCCGTTGAAGTCTGAGACGAGTCACGTGTCGTGATTTGGCCTTCATTAAGCGACCTAACCTGATCAAATGCTCACACGCTACTTATGTACTGAATGTTTCATAAACTCAGCGCTTTGTAGTTATAAAGTTTTCAGTTAGTGCAATAAAGACGTTAATCTTTACTTATCTTAAAATGTTATTGCAGCATAAAAACTGCATCTATTTCGTATTGTATTCCATTTCCTAACATTTAAGTAAACTTGATGAAACTCTCGTTCGCTACTCAAGCAAAGGAAGTAGTAAATCAGCCCGGCTCAAACGATTCGGTTTGAGGTTATGCGCTGTATGCAAGCATTTGCGGTTGCTGGCACCGGGATACGCGGCGATGGCTTGGCGTGATTTTGTGAATGCAGTGTGTACGAATTAGTCTGTAGTATGTACTTAATTCTCTTTATTTTTTTTGGAATTGTTAGTTAGTTTTATACGCCCTTATATTACAATTCCGTTGAAGTCTAAAAAGTTTATATCTTCACGTGTCGTGATTCGGCCTCCATTAAGCGACCTTACCTGATCAAATGCTTACACGCTACTTATGTACTGAATGTTTCATAAACTCAGCGATTTGTAGTTATAAAGTTGTCAGTTAGTGCAATAAAGACGTTAATCTTTACTTATCTTAAAATGTTATTGCAGCATAAAAACTGCATCTATTCCGTATTGTAGTCCATCCCCTAACATTTAAGTAAATTTGATGAAACTCTCGTTCGCCCCTCAAGCAACGGAAGTAGTAAATCAGCCCGGCTCAAACGATTCGGTTTGAGATTATGCGCTGTATGCAAGCATTTGCGGTTGCTGGCACCGAGATACGCGGCGACGGCTTGGCGTGATTTTGTAAATGCAGTGTGTACGAATTAGTCTGTAGTATGTACTTAATTCTTTTTAATTTTTGGAGTTTTGTTAGTTAGTTTTGAAGTCATTACATATTTTTAAAACTGAAATTGAAAAAATAATTTTTACTGCACTATAAGTGTTTATGCCATCTAAAAAGTTTTTTCTCCCCATTTTGCTATCAGCCCGATCTGTCTATAAGCATTTTCAAACACTCGTACGCCATTCAAGTATTTTTTTTTTAAGTATTGTTACAAACGGCTAGTCCTGTGTTAGAAAATACTGAATAGTTAGTGCAATAAAGACGTTAATATTTTCTTATCTTCAAATTTTGATGCCATATCAAAAGTTTATTTCGTCCCGTGTTGTAATCCGCCTCCTAACAAGTGACCAAACGTGTACTAACGTTCGTACGCCCCTCATGTTATGTGAATACAGAAATTTAAGCATTATCTTTTATGATAATACTACATAGTTGGTATAAAAAGGACGTGTAATTTTCTTTCCTCATCTTACAATGTTGATGCCATTTTAAAAGTTTATTTTTTTCCGTGTTGTAATCCGCCCCGTCACAAGCGACCACACGTGGTCTAATGCTTGTACGCCGCTTATGTACTGTGTACATGATCTGTTATAATATACCATATAGTTGGTGCAATAAGGACATGTTAACTTCTTTACTCATATTACAATGTTGATGCCATATTAAAAGTTTATTTCTTCCTGTGTTGCAATCCGCCCCCTAACAAGCGACCAAACGTGTTCTAACGCTTGTATGCCCCTCATGTATATTGTATACAGAAATTTGAACATTATCTGTTATACTCACACTAATATAATAAAGGCGAAAGTTTGTGAGTATCTATGTTTGTATGTTTTTTACTTCTTCCGCAAACAGCTGAACCAATTTCGATAAAATTTGGTACGCAGGGAGATGGACCCTGGATTAACAAATAGGCTACTTTAGGCACAGGTAACACCACAGGGCGCAGCTAGTATACTATATAGTTGGTGCAATAGAGACGTGTTATCTTCTTACCTTATCTTAAAATGTTGATGCTATATCAAAAGTTTATTTCTTTTCGTGTTGTAATCCATGCCCTAACAAGCGACCAAACGTGTTCCAACGCTCGCACACCCCTCATGTACTGTATAAACAGAAATTTGAGCATTATCTGTTTTAATATACTATATAGTTGGTGCAATATAGACGTGTTATCTTCTTTACTTATCTTAAAATGTTGATGCCGTATCAAAAGTTTATGTCATCCCGCGTTGTAATCCGCCCCCTAACAAGCGACCAAACGTGTTCTAACGCTTGTACGCCTCTCATGTTCCGTGTGCTTCAAAAACTTTAGCAATTTATGTGTTAAAACATTAGTATTTAAGATTTTTTTCTGTAACAGCAGTGCGATTCTGAGCTATTAGTTTTATAAACTTTGACACAAAAGCATCTTGTCAGTTTCGAATTGGTATTCTGAGACGTTTTTTGGTCACACAAAACGACTTGAATCTGGTTGAATTAACTTGAATCGACTTGACTTACTGTCATATATGACAACATGTTAGCAGTTTTCCGCGGGTTTGCTTACGATTTGAACTGTCAACCCCGAATCGGTATTCTACGATTCGATATCTTTCGTGTTTTTGACGCTGTCAGAAGGCAATTGGTATTCCGGCAATTACAATGATCGTACTTTGGATAGTTTGAGCGCTGATTTTGTATCGAAACCGCTGTCAAAACTACGAACGAACCTCGAACGCGTGTTTTCTTTCGTGATATGAGCGGACTGGGACAAATATTTTTATTTTACCTTTTTACATAAATTTATGTTGTAGAAATGTTTTAAACATATACCAAATTCCAAATTAAAGATGTTAAAATATATGTCGAAGTCTAACAAAGTACTTTCTAGGGGTAGGACAACATCAATCCCATATCTATCGACAGAGGAGTACGGCAAGGGGTCACCATCTTAAAAAAGACATGTTAAAATAGGAATCTAGCAAGTTAAGCAACACCAGGCGTGGTCCGCATTTGGGTGGGACCACAAGTGGCATAAAATTTTCCCGAGCTACTCCGGGCTTTGGAAGGCACGTAAAGCCGTTGGCCCCGGCTGTCATCATTGTATGGCAGTCGTTAAGCAACCAGTGTTGGCCACTTACACACACGTTTGTGGCGAGAAGATACAGATAATGTAATACATAACATCACGCCTGTTTCCCACAGGGGTAGGCAGAGACTATGGACCTCCACTTGCTACGATCCTGACAAACAAATAATCTAATGTAATTAAGTTAAGCAGTGGAGCTAAAAGGCCTAAATGCACTGCTTTTATAGTAAACTATCTGAAGTCCAGGCCTTTATACGCGTAAAATGAACTTTAGAATTAACCTAACCTCCGTCTTGCCTTCTTTGGTTGGGCTGGCGGAAAACTGGTAAGGTGACAGGAACCCCTACGTGTGTATTGTCTTCACCTGCAGTACTGATAAGATCTCGGTTTTAACATATGTATTTGTTTTTCGTTTGTGTAACTGGCCAACACTGGTACTGGTCTATAGGTATCTGACATAGCTTGACGACAGCTATACCGTGGTGATTTCCAAGACTAACGGCTTGCATATCACGTAATAGATACATTATCATATTTTCATTCCTTACGGTATACACAGAGCCCATTGCTGTAAGACCGAAAGGACAGGCTTAGCGTAATGGTGAGATCTAAATTATGTTCATAGGCGATGCGGCTAGAATCAATGATTACTGAATATTCATTAACAAAATTCATAATCCGTAGAAAATAATTACAAAGTTCAAGTTATAAATTATTTAAAAGCTCATAAAGGAATTTGTATTTCTGAAAAGGGATGTGGACTGGATAAAACGATATTATATTATTTGGTCCGTCAACTAGATTATCCAAAAATAAAGGACCCATATTTTTTCGGTTAGCAAAGTAATATAAATTTACAAAGATACAGATACGCTTCCAAGTGTCGAAGTGGGGATGATTTAAGACACCTTTAGTTAAAAATCGTAGGTGATCTTGGGGTCATGTGAAATTTAAATGCGTATTATCTTTGTCATTATTTGTTAGTAATAGAAAAAAAAAATAATCTACCTACTCTGAGCCAAAAAATATTTTTAGTCAATATCCCTATTGTGCACACGATAGCAACTCGAAAGAAAGTACGAACCAAAACCCATACAAAGCCGACCTCGCCCCGCTTCGAAACAAACCCGATAGAAAGTAAGATGTCATTAGATTGGTATTCTGGTAATTTACTAAGTTCGATCGAAGCCGAGTGAGCAAGTTTGGGGCCAGGAAACTTACCGATTCAAATTTAATCTCACCTGGGCAGTCACTAATACAGACATGTGCACGAGCTAGAGCGCACGCGTGCGCGTATGCGTGTGCGTGTGCGTTTGCTTATGCTATGCTACGAATATTCGCGCTTTCGTCTTCGGAAAATTGCCGGTTTAGGTCTTATAATTTATAAAATAAATACAATTTGTTTTGATAAACAAATATATACGGACAAATCACACAGTTTGAGCTAATCCCAAAGTAAGTTCGCGACTTGTCTTATGGGATCTACTCAGCGATTCTATATTTTTTTTATATATATAATAAGAGCACATTGGTACACATTGCGCGTTTTAAAACGCGCTTTTTGAGAACCCCTAATTCAATAGAAATGTACACATACAAGCGCGCGCTGCTGGTCAAGCGCGTGTCAAGCGCGCGTTTACATTTTTTCGTTTGAACGAGCGTTGCTCGGGCGTCATCTGCGCGCTTTGAGATATATGAGCGGCCATTTTGTTGAACATTTGATCGCGCGCTTTCGTTTCACGATTCGTTTCTTTTCCATTTTTTTTTTGCTTTTTTCGCACCTTACTATCGCGCGTAGAACGCCGTCCTAAGAGCGGTGTGTGTACGCGACCAACGCGATGCCGAGCGCCCAGTATGTACTAGCTCTAACCGGCCAAGTACGAATCGGATTCGCGCACTAAGGGTTCCGTACCATTATCTATAAAAAATCGCGTTTGTTGTATGGCAGCCCCCTTAGATATTTATTTTATTTTGTTTTAAGTATTTATAGTTATAGTAGCAACAGAAATACATAATTTGTGAAAATTTCAACTATATATACTATACATATATATATACTATGGTGGTTCTTGAGATACAGCCTGGTTACAGACAGACACACGGACAGAGGGACAGACAGCGAAGTCTTAGTAATAGGGTCCCGTTTTTACCCTTTGGGTACGGAACCCTAAAAAAGAATACAGGTACCTAACTTATTATCAAGATTTATGCCTAACTAGCAAAGGTACTTTTTAACCCGGCAAAATGTGTGGACCCTGGACTCATCCCAATGAGTAAGGCCTGTCGAGCTGTAGCCACGGTAAATAGTCTACCAAGCGCCGCCGTCACAGCGCCCGCATCGTTCGTGGCGACCAATATGTGAGCACATCGCTCACATATTGGTCGCAACGAACCAATATGAGCCAACGTCTACCAAGCGACGCTCACTCACCAATCCAGGTTTCGACCTCGGCTGGTTCCTTAACTTGTGAAAGCACGAGCGGTCACCCTCACATTACTAGATTTTTCAAAATAAATAAATGTGTATAGACAAATCCCACAGATTGAGCTAGCCCCGAAGTAAGTTCACGACTTGTGTAGATACTATATTTTATAACAAATAAATATATAGATAAAAATCCAAACCCACGTCAATATGAAAAAGGTCATTTTCCATCTTGACCTGACTGGAGATCGAACCCGGGACCTCTGCTGTGACAACCTAGTATGACGAACCCAAGACAGCAGAGGTCGTCGAAACTAGATACAAGTTAAAATCCAGTAAGACTGGCCTCCAGCTAGACAGCGTTCCAATAAATATACCTACATACCTACGTGGGTAATGAAAGAATCATACATACAAAAAAAAAACAGGTACAGTCGAATTAATAACATCCTCCTTTTTTTTAAGTCGATTAAAAATATTCTATCTAGAGTAAAATGAAAACAAACCTCGGGTACAGTCAAAACCTGACCTGGCAATCTATCCAAAGACCAAAAAAAATGTTTAATGTTGTCTACCAGTGCTTGTCAAGACTAAGACTAATCAAACGAGTCTGACAGTTCAACGCAATGGGATTATGTTGTTTTATAACTGAGTTCTCGGCTCCATAAAAGTAAATTAAAAGATGGTATGGTGGATGTTACTAAAACAAGACTCTCATTCTAGGCGTTAGCAAGAAAACGAGCGCGCTCGACAGACTTGATAGATGAATCGAGTAGGTTGCTACTCTGCAAAGCGGCTCGTCTCTCTCGACCGTAGGACCCTGGCGTGAGAAGACTTAGACTTAGACTTTTTAACGACATTGCTCCGCGATTGAAAGCCGCCCCTGGTGATAAGAGAAATGATTATTTTTGCTATCTTTTGCTATCCAGCGAAGAAACTAGAAGATTTCATATAAGAGAGTATGAATCTGTAGAATATACTCTTTTCAAAACCAATATGTTTTTCTAATCATTCTGGAGCATGTCAACTCATGTATAGTGCTCTGAAATGACATATTGTAAATTTTTAATAATGTTGATTTTTACAGGACTCATATTATAAATTAAATATACATTATTTTCACAAAACACACTATTCTGGATGTTATGAATGGAACTCTTTGTGCCATAATATACAATACAAGTGTTAAGTGTTAGAGGATTCAAAGGAGTTTCGAAAAAACAGATTGGATTAAAATTATTGACTAAAGCTCAAGGACAACTACTGGAATACTGGAAATTATTGATTATTTCAAGATATTTTCATCTTGAAATGTTTTATTATAAGAAAAATAAATATTGCTTGTGTATATATATCGTATATTATTCTCACATTCTTGTCTTTTTATTTATTTTTTATAAAATTCCACTGCTGGACGAATTGCCTCTTCCCTGCATAATCAGTAATTACGATGGGCAAACGGAACGGACAGGACGATCACTGTAGATGGTATAGTAGTAAAGCTATTACATAAATATATAACAGAGATTTTGGACTATACATATTTTCAATCTGGTAAACAGTTTTTGACATTTGTGTGTCTATGAAGTTTTACTATTCTTGACAGATTTGTAAGTTATTTGGTTTAAATAAATGTAATACTTACTTGATTATTATAGGGATGTGCAAACTGCTAGAAGAAAAGATTTATCGAATCGATATTTAAGTTGAACGAGCAAAGCAAATGTAGGATTGTTCGAAGATCGTCCCATTTCAGATCGTAAAAGCCGATCGAGGGAATGGGCAAAAATGTAAATCATGTTATCAGGCGATGCGGCTAGCAACCCATCACTATATTGATTGCTTTTCCATCTTCTCGCCCACCATGACACTAAAAGTGGCTTTTGGGTCTTGCGGCCCTGGGCTCTGCATAGAACCGCAAGACCCAAAATGCTCTGTCTGCCCCATTAGGGATAAAGACGTGATAGTATGTATGTATGTATGTAAACTACTCTGATTGAGCTAGCCCCAAAGTAAGTTTGAGACTTGTGTTATGGGATACTAACTCAACGATACTTACTATATTTTAGTACAAATACATTTATAGATAAACATCTAAGACCCAGGACAATTTGAAAAAGGCCATTTTCCAATTTGCTTGCCCTGACCGGGAATCGAACCCGGGACCTCTGGGTGGCGGACTAGCATGGTGACCACTACGCTACGGCGGTCGTCAAATGAAAAATGCATTATTTCTGGAGTATGGCAGTGCCAACAATTTCCGGAGCACGACCTACCTCGCGTTTCATAGTTATTGTGACTTAGGAGGTTGGGGTTTCTTTTATGAATCATTATTTTGATTATCATATTGGCGCTCAACATATTAAAAATTGTAAACGTTTCAAAGCTAAACTTTGCGTTGCATATATGACGGAAATAATCACAGGTAAACCCATGGCCTGTTTATAAAGATCTATTCCTTTTATCGATATCTTCAATTTGCATGTCTACATCCACAGACAAAGCTAGAATTACTACAAAACCGATAAAAATCGTAGTTTTTCAATCCCTACTCCGCTCACCTTCGATTTGTAATGTCAGAAGAAAGTTTAACTGGTTTTGGTTCGAATCGAGGCGTGTTCGAAGCGTACTTTGTATCGTGAATATGACAGTTAAAATGTAAAATACCAGAATTGCACCAGTGCAGTAGTTATTCCTATTCTTTATACCACTCACTTAGAAGGTCAACAAACATACGACCTAGCGTTCCCGTTAGCTAATAGATGTTTGCAATACTAGGTAACTATTTTAAAAACGGACGTGTCTCAATTATTTTTATAAACTTCTGTATAAATTCATCCTTGCTGGCTTAAGAAAAAAAGCTTAGAATTTAGCAGCTGCTTCTTTTCCCGCGCAGACAGTAAAAGTTGATCGTGGAAATGAGCAAAAATGCTAATCGTGATAATGCGGTGCGGCTAGAAACCCAGCACAATTTTTTCATTTTCTTTTCCTTTCACCCACTATCACGCTAATAGTGGCCTTTGAGTCTTGCGGCCCTGGGCTCTGTCTGCCTCAAGACCCAGTATGTTATGTATGTTATGTCTACCCTATTATAGATAAAGACGTAATAGTGTAGGTATGTATGACTGCCTATGCGGACCAGTGGTTAGGGCATTCGTTTTGTGATCCGAAAGTCGTGGGTACGAATCCCACTGGTATGCATACTTTGTGAAAGGTTGTTTCCAGTCTGGTTAGCATATTGCAGGCTTGAATAACCTGATAAAGGAGAGAGATGATTCCATGTTTCAGAAGGCACGTGTATAGGTAAACTGTGGGACCCAAACGCCATCTCAAAATTGGAGTGGTTTCGATCTACCCTTTGGGTTGCGGAGGTCAGACGGCAGACGCTCTGTGTAAAAACCAGTAACCTCGTCAAATCACCTAGGTTAGGGAGCGGACCCCGGGCTCTGAAGTGTTACCAGAAATACGCGCGGATAATGAGTATATATGTATTTACATTAACAACATCACTGCTTTAGTAGACTCAATATTATTAACAACTCCAATGTCCGTTAATAGAAGAACAATGTAAAACAATTGATTGGTTCATATATGACTCATGGTAAAGTGAAGTTACCGACCTACTTGATTCATAAAATGTAAATATTACTCTAAAAAGTTTACATTTCATCAAGCACCAGGCAACAAGTTATCTCAAAAATATATCCGTGACGGGCCTCGTCGGCCGAAATACAGAATTTATCATAATTTATGCAAAACAAAGTATTCATAAGACCTTAAATTATAGCGAAAACGTGACGCCTTTTGATTTCAGACTTCGTCGTTTCTTTTATGGCTTGCGGTAAGAATCTGACGTTAAGTCTAGATTGTTTGTAAATATTAATACAGTTTTGATTATAAAATGTCTGATTAGTGTTGATAGTATTTCGTAGTTAATTTATAAAAAGATTTTGGGATGTTTTTTCACAGTTGAATTTTTACATAATTTTCCCTAAACTATATACCTAGGGCCACGTTTAGTGCATTTGTGGACGTAAAGATGCGAATAAAAACCGGCCAAGTGCGAGTCTGACCCTTCGTCCGTGAGGTCAATCTGATCTCACGCGCGAACGCGCACGGTTTTGTTCCATTATCTATCAAAAAACACATTTATTGTATGGGAGCCCCACTTAAAATTTATTTTGTTCTGTTTTAAGTACCTGTCGTTATAGCCGTAATAGAAATACATCATCTGTGAAAATTTCATCTGTCTGGCTATCACGGTTCATGAGATACAGTCTAGTTACAAAAAAACAGACAGCAGGTGGATAGTGGAGTCTTACTGCAATGGTCCCGTTTATACCCTTTACCCTTGGGTCATAGAATTACACCACCCTACCAAAGTTCACCTGATTTAGTCCAGTAGATTCGGAGCAAATTGGCTGTGACAGACGGACGCACGAGTGATCTCAAAGGTTCCATTTTTTTGTACGGAACCCAAAATTCGTCAAAGAAAAAAATATAAATTAAAGTTTTTCTTGGTAGATATAACTAAAATTAGACCTTTGGTGGTCCAATATCTACCATTCTCGTGTTCGAATAAAAACAATTTTATCGTACCGGCATAAGGTACCTAAATTAGGACAAGTTGTTTCTTCGGACAAGTTTAATTATCTTAGGCTACTGATAATAAACATTTTCAACAATGAACGGCACACAGAATATACAATGCAGAACGTCCACCACGTATCTACGTTAATTATTCTTTATTTTTAATATTTTACTTCATATTGCTTTTAGATTAATTAATTTATTAATTACTGGCACGTCAACTTTGGCGTCAAATTAACCGTCAAAATGTTTAAGTTTGTTTTATTAACTTTATTATAACACTAGGGCATTGTGTGGGCTGCAAGCAGCCCGCGGTTTTTCGTGCAGCTGTTGTATTTGAAGAACTGCTGTCAGTAAAGGAAACACCAAAATATGTGTGGGCAGCCATCTTGTAGCCAAAATCTGTATCCAGTGCTTTATCCTTACTTAACAGTAGGACGTTTTGAATGTATTAAGTTAAAATTGTGTGGTTTCCAGCAGAGTAGAATAGGACCACTCCAAGTATTCCCGTGGATGTTGTAGAAGGCAACTTAGGCAATACTAAAAAAATAAATAAATAAAAAATGCGCTAAACAAAGCTTATAAACATCAATGAGACCTCTCTAACCCGTCTGGCTAGCGTGGAGAGTGTAGGCCAAGTCCTCTGGCTGCTCTGACCAAATTTGGCTCTAGTAGTACAGAGAGGGTCATGCTCCTGCAGTGGAGACTATAAAGACCTGATGATGATAAGTTAAAATTCTAAAATCTAGAGGTTCTCAGGTTTCGCCCTCGATACTGTGGTCTTGAAATTAGGGTGCCACTGGACAAGGTTCTGAACCTTAAGAATTTCAAAACATAAGGCCCATTTACACAGTGTAAATTTCTTGCCTATAGCATACAATTGGGTTTTTGAATTAATTTCAAAAGCCACTGAGAATTAACATAAGTATTACCATGCCCACATATTGCCATATAAACATAATTATTTCTATTCCTTGTCACTAGATGTAGCTTTATGGTAATTATTAAAACATTTAAAACCTTTTATTCCTATTATTTAAATAAAGTAGCACTCCAATTAATTAAGTATGACTTATATGAAATGCAATAAATATTTTTAAAGCACTTTCTTTGTCACTTTGTTGCAAGTCGTGTGTGCTGCCATCTCTGTGTGCCTACCCGCATGTATGTATGTTCGTATACCTAGTTGGTAAGATACTCGGTAAATATATTTAAAGTGGACCTTCTGCGTGTATCTAATTTATGTAAAGGTCCTCAATTTTATGAGTTCTCTCGAAACGTCCAATAAAACTTAACTTGATAAAGGAAGTTAAACTAACAGACTGCTTGCAAATTGTCTAAGTTAAAGCTTGGCGAATGTTTTGTGGGGATTTTAACCAAAACCCTTCCAAGCTGGTCTGGGAGAAAAGGAAAACTTTGAATGTAACAGCTGCTTGTCTTTCCGCGTAGATCGTGAAAGCCGATCGAAAGAATGGGCGAATGTGCAAATCATTTTAATAGGCGATCACTATTTTGATTTCGTTTTCATCTTCTCGCCGACCGCTAAAAGCGGCCTTTATTATATATTAGTATTGAAACGAAAAGATACTGACTTCTGACGCAAACAAAATTAAACCCTATCGCTAACAATATTGAGAAGGTATTTCTTTGAATTCCTTTACAGAGTAAGACTTCTATACGTGAGTGCTTGTACTCATTCTGTGGTACAGCTCTGCTCAGTTTCAATAGAACGTCACTCTAATAATACTGAAACAACAAGTGATTTGCTTGTTATTTTTGACTTCCACAAATTTATAAAGGAAAGCAAAAATATAAAACGGTGTTTCTTTGTGCCTTTGTATCGTTACAAAGTAAATAAGCACTTGTGACGTACAAAGAGGATTGTGTCGAAAATCAATGATGTGCAAGAAAAGAAAAAGGTAGGAAAACAACGACATCTATTTCAATGGTAAGACACTTAAGGACACTAGAGTAAATGAACGTTAGCCTTCTCACAGACGAGCGGCAAATCAATCTCTATAAAGACTCTTACATACGAGCAACAGTATACTCGCGACACCGTTGGCGACTGTCGACGATGGTCTCGCGACAGTTTGTGACTAATTCATATGTGTGTTCCGCGCCTGTTTGCGTCAGTGACCATCGCGTGACGTCGTCGTGCGACAAAAGTCGCCGACAGTTGTCGCGGGCATATAGTCGCCCGTCTGTAAGAGCCCTTATCTTGTGCTTAGTTACGAGTATATGTACAATAATTTAGGTATTTGGAATATCGACAAATATTAAATACTGTATTGAAAATAATAACATGACTGAGAATTTAAATTTGTTTAACTACTAATGGTATTTCACAGTTATTGGCGTAAAGCATGAATTTATAATTAATCTTAAAAGTGGGTAATTTTTGGAAAACAATATTAATTCAGTGCTACAAACATTTACATAAAAATTTAGTGCGCAAAATTAGTTGGCGTAACTAATAATCGTATTGACATTTTTTTTTTGTGGTAAAATCATAAATCTTTAGAAAAAGTCAGAAACCGCAGTGCGAAAGAAATACAGGTTATGGATGCCCAAGAAAAAAACATGGTAAATGAAAAAAACATTAAGTCCAGGACTTATAGGGTAATGTTAGTCTTTGTACAGAAAGTGATTGAGCCCCCAAGACGCACCGTCACTTCACTAAGAACACGTCACGGAAAAGTAGTAGAAGGAAAATGTCAAAATCACTTATCGAATAAACTCCCTTGTTTCAATTTCCGTAACGAGGAATTATATGTTATAATAATAAAAACCTTCGTAGATGCAGCCATCTCTTTTTTTAGATAAAAAGGTACTAAAAGGCCTCTTCATGTGGGCTTTGGCCCCATGAATGCCTCAAAGGACCGGGTCCCCATGGACCCGTGGCTGAAAAGCGTAGCAAAAGTAAAAAAAAAAAATATTTTCTATATGTACTACTTACTACCTTAGTAAATCATCATCATCATTATCATGAGGTTTTTTAGTCTCCACTGTAGGAGCAAGACCCTCTCTGTACTACCAAAGTCATACTTGGCCAGAGCAGCCAGAGGACTTGGTCTACACTCTCCTCGCTGGCCAGACGGGTTGAAGGTCCTCCAACATTAGGAACTGTTACAAACAATTTCCTTTATATACATAAGAATATAAAAGTATATAGACTTACTACTTTTACAACACATTTTTTTATATTTCTCCCGCAATTTTTACGGCAAAGTCAACAAGTCACTTCACTAAGAAACAACGATACGAAGAAATAGAAGGAAAACGTCAAAATCACTTATAGATTTCGACCACCTCATTTGTCCCAATTTCTGAAACGAGGAAAATTGTTTGTACTACTTACTGTCTTAGTAAATAGTTCAAATAATTGTGTTGATTGATAAGAATAATAAAACTTATGCAGTACCAACTGTTTTTTCCCCGCGATTGTAAAAACCGATCGAAAGAATGGGAGAAAATGTGACTCAGCCCTCCAAACCCATCGCGGATAGCCACCGCCTACCAATTTTTTTTAAACCTTTTCTTAATACATTTAAAAATATAAATAACTAGCTGATGCTTTTTCGTACGCGTGGACAAAAATGCTCATCAGGCTGAACAACATTTGCTAAGGCGTCATTTTTATATTTCTTATAGTTTAGCTAGACCATTATGGTTCTGTAACAGGTGCCATTTTCCAAAATCAATTATACCCTATATGTCGCCCAGGCTTAACAGCTATTTAAAAAAAAAAGTTTAGTTCGAGACGGTCTAGTATTTCAGGAGATTAGCGCCTACAATCGCGATGTGGTGGATATCACATCGCGATTGTAGGCGCTAAAGGCAGAATAGGACCACTCGAAGTCTTCCCGTGGATGTCGTAGAAGGCGACTTAGGAATCACAAGCTAAACAAAGCTTATAAACGTCGATGAGACTTTTCCAACCCATCTGGCCAGCGAGGAGAGTGTAGGCCAAGTCCTCTGGCTGCTCTGGCCAAGTATGGTAGTACAGAGAGGGTCGTGCTCCTGCAGTCGAGACAAAAAGACCTAAAGATGAACGTCTACAAACAAATTTGTCATTTTTTTTTATTCTTACTCTATTACAATATCTCCATAGCCGCAATTTTTTTTGTACACATATTCAATGTACAGACACTGTTTTAACTATTTAATTATAGGTAACGATTATGTAACACTACGCTTAAATAGGAACGTGTCTCTTTGATAGCTAATGATGTCGATTAGCCTTCAGAGAACTTAGTGGAAATCTTAAGGCTAAGGTGATTAATTGGTGGTAATGAATTGCGATTATCGGTTGAGAAGTGATTGAGACGGTAATGAAGAAGTAAGGATGTGAAGATCGACTAGTAAGCTAGTACAAGCCATCGTATTAAGCATATTTTATAACATAAAATCGCATACATTAAATATACATTATCACGTCTTTATCTCTAATGGGACTGACTGAGCCAGCAAGGCCACAAGGCCTAAAAGCCATCAGCAAATGTTGGACGAGAAGGTGGAAAAAGAAATCAAAATAGTGATGGGTTGCTAAAGTTACATAGCTTATCGACATGAAAATCATAATTTAGTAACAGACGATGTGTTGTCACTTTGCTTGTTGATAGAGCGATTCGTACGAATAGTATCGCACTAATTGACCGAGCGAGCGAAGCGAGCGAAGCGTCTCAGTTTCGAGACTAGCCAAAAATTCTTTTGTCCGTCTGTCTGTCTGTCTGTCTGTCTGTCTGTCTGTCTGTCTGTCTGTTCTCGCCTACAGGTCGCATTTCTTAGCCGATTCTCATGAAATTTTGTAAGCAGGTTCAGCAACTAAATAGAATTTTTTTATCGAGCCAGTTTTTCGAAATTTTTCAAAATGGCGGAAATATGGGGGTTTAAAATTTTTAAACTGTCATATATCCGCCATTTCAAAATATTTTCAAAAATGTCATTAGACTTTTTTGTTGCCATTACGAAAACGATATTTTTTTATTTGAACAATTTTTTATACGTTATACTTAAACGGGTTTAGGGTGACTCGCGAAGTCTAGCTGACTAAGCCGTGACGAATATACAATACAAATCCTCTTACAAAATATACTCAAACTATGTAATGGTGAATTCAATCCGGGTTACTAAACAACTTTCTTAAAAATACATATCTCCCCTGGGGTCCACGAAGTAATTTCTCTGAATAACTATTATGGCTATTATTTTGAGTTTCATAAGTAGTTCTATAAATTTTATCATATTTAATCGACTTAAAATAAAGGGGTTTTGCTTATTTAGTTTAGTTTTTTTTTTAGTTTTAGCTTATTTTGATTTATTGTTGGCTTGTTTATTAATTTAGCAATTTAGTTGAGTGAACTTTCGTTCAATCACTATCGCTGCTTGTCTGTGCTTCTGTAGTAGTATTAGTAATTATGTTACGAACTAACAAGAGATCAACAGCAACCAAAGCATGCGAAGTAGCTTTACGAAGAAAGTAAGAAACCAATGAGCACAGCAGCGGCATAGAGCCATGGCAATACAAATAAACATTTAAACGTGGTTTTTCCAACAACGAGCTGACTTTGTCATTTGAAACATGATGGGTCATTTTTCGGTGAAAGACTACTGGTACAGAACTGAATTTCAGCATCACGGTAGACCTCATATCCATGGGATTGTATGGTTGGAAGGTGCTCCTGGCATTTCAGAGCTAGATCGAAAGTCATTTGAAGAAAGGGCTGTGATTGGCAACTATTTTGGAAATTTGGTCACAACCATGAATTCGCATGTCGGTAAACCTGCACCGATAATAAAATTTATTAAAATTAGGTACATTATTCTGAAATAATAATCGCGAGGTCTAAGTTCGTGGCGAACTACTAGTATTACAAAGACAAAAGTTTGTGAGAGTGTGGGTGTGTGTTTGGTACTTTCATGCGCAAACGGCTGGACTAATTTAGATAAAATTTTGTACGCATGAAGCTGACACCCTGGAATAACACGTAGGCTACTTTAACCGCGGGTAGCACTGCGCAGTTAGTTAATAACATAAACCTTAGGTTAATTTTGAGAAACAGATATAAACAAAAGTATTAGGCTGCGTTTCCACTGAAGCGGAGCAGAGCGGAGAGGAGAGAAATTGACCAATCACAATGCTCGAAATCTCCGCTCCGCTTCAATTCAAACAGCGGAGCGGAGATTTCGAGCATTGTGATTGGTCAATTTCTCTTCTCTCCGCTCGGCTCCGCTTCAGTGGAAACGCAGCCTAAGGCTCACCACGCTTATCGGAATTTTTCTTGAGCGAAACTGTTTAACAAAAACAAATTCGTCATTGATGGTTCAACAAATTACATTTTGACTACTAACGGTTGGCCGAAAACACAATCCAACAAATTGATAAAATTAGATTGTGGGTAAGAACATACATAAGATTAAAACGTATAAATTTTGCCGTCTTAACCATCACGAGCTCCTCAAATAAGTTTAAAGTATATTTATCAGCCGTTTCAACTAATAGCGGACAGCTGAAGGCCAACCTGACCTGACACTAAAGTGATTAATATTCAGTAATGAACTGTGATGGACTAATTGAAACGAACTGGCAGTTCCAGCTACTCTTATATAGTTCTTCATAAAATAAATATTTGTTTATTTACGAAAAATAAATAATTTGAGCACAAGAAAACAACGGCTTATTATCATGTCTGCAATGGAGTAGCGGAAAATTCTACAGAAATGAAAGAGGAGATTTTACGAACTTCTTGTCTTTTGCAAGAAGATTTGCTCGCATTATAAAAAGGGAAAATTTAAAGTATCTTACAACACAAACCTTGTGTAACTCAATATAAAAATATGTAATACATTAGCTCTTAAATTGATATTTATCTTTTGGAGTAGGCACTCTCAAATTCCAACATCATGCGGTAGGATAAAAGAGCGTTAGTAAACATAACGTATTAACATTTATTTCGTTATACGCCAATTTTTGAAGACGAAACGACTCTTATCTAATAAAATACAAAAATATATGTTTCTGTAAGAATAAATATTTCGTTGAATAAGTTTGCTCCAATATTTTCTCAGCCGTTTCCACTAATAGCGGACAGCTGTAGGCCGGTCTGACGCGACACTAAAGTGATTAATCTGCAGTAATGAACTGTGATGGAGTAATTGAAATGAGCTGGCATCTCCAGTTACTAAATTGTACTTCAGTAATTAACTGCTTTATTTCTATTAAACATTATTAATTTAAGCACAATAAAGCAATGGCTAACCATCCTGCTTACAATATATTAGTAGAGAGAGTTTGCAAACATTTAAGAGTCAATCTTTTGATCTTGAAACCAGATTCAGTAGAAGTTTTATCATAACTATTAGGTATCTGTTAAAACTTCAAACTTTGATGTGAAATATTAGTCTTACATTGTGTGCAATAAATGATCCACAAAGAAAAACAGAAACATATTTGAAAAATATATTTTGAGATTTAACTTATAATAGCTAATGATATTCATTAAGTTCTTCAAGTGCTTAGAAGAGAGCTCAAAGAGGAAGGAGATTGATTACTATTGGTGGTAATGAATCGAGATTAACTGCCCCAGACGTACGGACGAATTGGGGTACGACCATCCTAATAGGATTTGATGGGCAAATGAGAACTACGTAATTCATACACGTCTTTACGTTTTGCGATGGTGACAGAACCCAGGGTCTTAAGACAGAAAGGCATCAACGTGATGATGGAGGTGGTATAAAAGCGTAGAAAAGGGAATCAAAATAGTATCTTATGGTAATTCTATTTCTTCCGATTGAACGAATGGCCTATGCCTTCGATCGGTTTCACGATCTGCACATATCAATAGGTGATGTGGCTAGCAACCCGGGGTATTTCTCGATGCGCAAAAATTTTACGCGCACCTTAACTTAAGGTGCGTCTCATTAGGTGCGAGGAATTCTGCCCTTTTTTGCATCCTTTTCTGAGGCCTTTAAGTTAAGCCTGATGAGCCCCATTAGGTCACATGATTACACATGATCGTGTAATCAATTAAGAAGCGATGGGCAGAACATGTACGCTGAATCAGAAACGAACGTTGGGGAAGAGAATACTGGAGTAGAGACTTAGAATAATTGTTAAATTAAAAACTAGTTACAAGATGGAGTGACGATCTGGTAAAAGTTGTAGGAAAGACATGCATAAGAAAAGTTCTAGATCGAACAGATTGGGGTATGTGGCGTGCGTTGTTACAGGCTTACACTCAACATTGGGTGAAAATGGGCTATGAAAGAAGAAGTAACAGTTGTATTCTGTACTTCCACAAAAAGAGATAAAAACAATTGAGACCGACTTTATTCGTTGAATTAGTGTGCACGCCGACAAGGTCGCGCTTTAGAAAAGCCAATGATGTGTTTCGTACCATTTCTCCTGACTTTTCTTGCTCAATCATATCTAAGGACACTTAAAACTGTTGTGTTCTCGCTAAACCTCTTAGCTTAACTCCACTTAGTCTTGGTCTGTGAATTCTCAAGATTAAATTCTTTTGAAGAATCTATTGTAGTGCCGCTTTTGAGAAATGTTATGTTTGAATATTAATTGTTTCTTCTTAATAACTTTTAAATTGACTTTCCTACCTTCGATTTGATTTTAGTTACCTTTTATAAAACTTTTAAATTGACCTACCTTAGAATATTATTGCTTTTTTAGAAGTACCTACTTCACTTTTAACATTAAACAAGGATTTTTTACCAGTGCACAATTTTTGCTCTACTGATTAATAAAACAAAAAATAGTATACAAATATTCGCATTCGAAAAATCAGTGATGTCTCTGGACAGGGCTTTTCATGTACGTACTTGGCAAATTTTAAGTTAAAATTTTGAAGCATGAAGATACTACCGGGAACGCGTTTTGACATAGAAAAGAGAGAGAAATAAATAAATAAATCCCTAGCAAATCGAAGGCACAAAAGAGAACAACTCAAAAATCTCTCCATATTTTTCGAAGCGTAAACAAGCACATTTTCATCTTTTGCCTTCTGATTTAGGCTGTTACTGTGTAATGGCTCCGAAATCATTTTATACGTAATTCTTAGTATTACGATATCGGTCTTATCGGATTTATTTGCGGCCATAAATAAAATGAAGAGAACTTTTCTTAGGTATATTATGTGTATAGGTATTTCGTATTGTATATTATTAATGTATTTGTTGCCTAAAGTTATGATTTTTGTCAGCTGTTTATGTTCCCCTGCTGGGCAAAAATTTTCAAACTTCTTTATTTTTTTGTTTTTTTTTGTTGGGTAATTAGATAGATTTTTTAAAAGTATGGTATACGAATTTATTATTTTCTCTCATTAGCAAATAATGACTACGATTTTTAAACAACGGTGACGTAAATCACTCTGAAACTTCGAAGCGCGGAACCTTCTACCTTCTACCTTCGTATATTTTGACTACTTTGCTAAAGGAAAAAATAAGGGTCCTTTATCTTTGGATAATCTAGTTGATGGAACAAATATAATAACATAATTTTGACCCAGTGCACATCTCTATTTTTTGCTTTGTGGTGTAGTTAGTGTCCGAGACATTGACATGCATACCGGCTTTAGTAAAAAAATAGCCGGGAAGCACAGCCCGTGTTCAGCAAAATAACCGCTCAAGTGCGAGTCGCACTCGCGTACGAAGGATTCAGTATCATTATTTATAAAAATCACGTTTGTAGTATCCCTACTCGAATATTAAAGTTATTCTATTTTTAGTAATTTTTGTTACAGCGACAACAGAAATACATCATTTGTTAAAATTTTAACTGTCTAGCTATTATCATGGTAACGGATAGACGGACGGGCGGACGAAAGGACGGACGGACGGATTCTTAGTAATGGGGTCCCGTTTTTAATCTTTGGGCATTTGTCCGTTTCTTTAGAAAAAATAAAAAATACTTATTAACTTATATCGACGTGTTTTTGTAGGGTATATAATTAAGAAAAGAAACCACATCAACTAGTTTTTATCGTTTTGGAACTTCGCTCTAAGTATGTTTCGTGAAAACGAAAAAAAAAATTTTTCTCGTAAAATTTTCAAACATTTCGAACTCTACCATGGCAACAGTCAGTAGGTATCTAGTCAAAGCGTGATTTACTTTCGCCAACTAATACCATTTGAGTTATTTTTCGAAATCGCCGCTTTCGCCCGCGCGTCGATCCAGACATTTCTCATTTGGCCGAAGTGAACAAATTACAAGCAGTTACTGCCACTAACGTCCGAAGTTGGGGCCCTACTACTTTTTGTACGTCGTTTTGACAAAAAAGTTTCGAAGTTATTGTTTGAAATCCGAACGTCCTAATAAAGTAATGGTGCACTACTTTTTGCATCATGGGATCCAATGGTAAATAATTTTGTTTATGATTTAATTTTTTTTTTACAGAATATCAGCATTGATACCCGATAAAGTGATTTTCTACATTGAGTCAAAAAAGAGAAGCAGCTGGTACATTTGACGTTCCTCTTTTCTCCCAGACTTTGTAAAGTGAAATATCTTTCGTGAGTAAAATGAGAATCGAGAGTAATACTGCTCTGAATAATACGCCGCCGATTATTACGGCTCAAACGAGATTATTTAGGCAATGAGCGTTAAGCACTCTTAAAACGCAGATTTAATATATCCCTCACGGCATAGACCGATTCTGGGGCCTTTAGACCTATAACTAAATATGTAAAGGCCACTTTTGATGTGATTGTGGGCGTGGAAATGGAATACAGAGAATCTGAAAAGGGATGGGTTATTAGTCACATCGTCTTTGACTTTATAAGGTAATATAAGGTAATAATTATTAGTAAATATTGGGTATGATAAGGTAATATAATTTCTGAACATGATTCTATAATTCACACCGGTTATTATCCGCACATACATCCGGTTGGCGTTTTTTTAAAATGAAAAGAGAAGCAGATAGTACATGATTCAAATTCTCACCCATATACTCGGTTGGCTTCTTTGATAATGAAAAGAGAAGCAGATGATACATTTTACGTTGCAAAGTGAAAAGTGAATACCTTTCGTGAGTAAAATGAAAGTCGAGAGTAATACGCTAACTGTGAATAATGCGCCGCCCGTCATTACGGCTCAAACGAGATTGTTTAGGCAATAAGCGTTGAGAACTCTTGTTCATATTGCTTTACTTACAGTCATATTGTAACTATTTTTTTTGCTTGTTTCACTACCTGTTTTTATTATTTCATTCCCATTACCAGTTACTGTGCCAATTCTTAATACTCATCATCATCATCAGGTCTTTTTGTCTCCACTGTAGGAACACGACCCTTTCTGTATTACCAGAGCCATACTTGGCCAGAGTAGCCAGAGGACTTTGCCCTACATTCTCCTCGCTAGCCAGACGGGTTGAAGAGGTCTCATTGATGTTTATAATAGCTCTGTTTAGCTTGTTATTTCTAAGTCACCTACCACGACATCCACGGGAGGACTTGGAGTGGCCCTATTCTACTCTGTCGTAAACCACAAGAGAAGGAATAGTTAGCTACAATCCTTAATATCATATTTCTCCCAGCTGTGGTTTACGAACACTGCAAGCCAAAGTTACCTTAATTTGGTCATTAATCTTCAAAAATTTGTCAGGCGTGATGGCAATAATAATAATTAAAGGAAAATTTGCATAGATACAAATTTTAGAGTGTACTTAAGATTTAAACAAGTCTTTTTAGGCATTACTTTATAATAACCTTTGACCTTTCACTCAATTTTAATTAACCTGTACTAAAAGCTTTCTAATGGAATTATAATATAAAAGTAACAAGGGCCTATTTTAAGTTTATACTTTATTTATTTTCTGAAAAATATTCTTATAACCACAAATTTCATAATTATTTATAATTAATTAACTGATATTATTTATAATATAAAAAAATCCCGTGTGGTTTCCGGCAAAGTAGAATAGGGAAACTCCATCCTCTCGTGGATGTCGTAGAAGGCAACTAAGGAAATACAAGCTAAACAAAGCTTATTAACATCAATGACACCTCTCCAATCCGTCAGGCCAGCGAGTAGTGTAGGCCAAAGTCCTCTGGCTGCTTTGGCCAAGTATGGCTCTGGTAGTACAGAGAGGGTCGTGATCCTGCAGTGGAAACAAAAATACCAGGTGATAATGATGATAAATTAAATATTACTACTATATTGATGCAGCGACCTAAACCAAAGTAGATCTTGGCTTCCGCCACAAAAAGTCATTTCTTGCTGTCTTGGAAGCGTTGCTGCCAGTCGGCATTTCGCTATTTTCCAACAAGTCAAATCAGATACTTTTTTCCAAACGTCAAAACAGTTTCTATGGATTTTGTATGAAATACAGACAGATGACGTCATAGTTTTTATAAGTCAAATAGCGCTCTTATTATCAGTTCTTTTGCTATATAAATTTAAAATCACGTTAAAAAATGCATATGGTCAAAGACAAGTGACATTATTTTGCGACATTTTATTTTGTTATCGGCACAAAATAATTTATTTTTGGCTTAGGAAAATACCCATTTCTGCGGCCCCGTGGGTCTTTTTCCACCTCCTCGGCTCATTTGTGCCTGTGATGACCAGGTCGACGGCCACTGGTGTCCATCTGTACGAGAGCTACGACGTCACAGACGGATATAGCATTAAACTTAGATCCCCTCTTTTTGACAGAAGTTAAAAAGAATATATCCTTATGATGTATTTTGCCCTAAATTTATTATACAAAATGGCAATATAAAATGCTTTAAAGGACATATATAGCACCTTAATATTATTTTACTCTGGATGAAAGAAACAAATATCATAAGAAAAATATATAAAACTTACGAAATAAAATATAACAGCTGGTTTTGTCAAATGTAGTTTCGCTTGATCAAAAGGTTGCTGCGCACCGAGTTTTGTGTAAAAGTTAGTTTGGATCTCATGACCGATTTGACAGTGATTTTGCAACTGGCCGATTTTTTGACGTCAACCTACATTGAGATTGCGATTAGGAAGTTTCTTGAATCAAAATAATTGTTTGTACTGTTAATAGAATAGAACATTTTTAACGTGATTTGAGATTTAATATTGCGAAAATCTCATATTAAGCGCTATTTGACTCCAAGAAACAATGACGTCATTAGTCTTTAGTTCATACAAATCCTATAGAAAACGTTTGTTTTGACGTTTAGAAAAAAGTCATAGAAAGAGATGAAGTCTATAGGAGTCTTTGATTTGATTTGATTTGATTTTGATTTTGATTTATTATGGAACAACAAACAGTTACATTAATAAAATCTTATAACTATCTTACAGATATACAAGTTATATTACATATATGAAGTAGTAATGATTAAGTAACCCACTGCGTTATTCACAGTTAGAATTTTTGCTTATTAATTAAAAAGTAGCCACTAGAGGTAATATGTTGCAAGATTTAAACTACAGATATTACAACAAAAATATATGATTGCGTGCAAATAAATTATTAAAGTAAGAAAGAAGAAAAAAGTGTTAGTAATAATATGACACTTAGATATCAAGCAAAATTTGCTAAATTTAATTTGATAAGGATTCCTTATTTATTTAGTAAATAAGAAATCCTTATAGTTTCGCCATGTCTGTCTGTTCTAGTCAAATTTCTGTAATTTGGCACGAATGTGTATATTACTTATGCCGAAAAAGTAATAAAATAAAAATTTTAATCAAATATTTTTAGGGTAACTTCCATGCATTTGAAGTGGAAGTAATTTTTTACTAACTGACAAATCTTCTGGTTATCGTAGTATATATAGGTCTTTAAAAAATATCATAAGTTTGTAAAACCCATTTTTTGATTTAGAGATCCATTTCTAAAATATAGGTATTTGGTTTCGAATGCAAATTTTTGTTAGAGTCAAGTGTTCCCATCCTCTATGACAACATCACGGCTGCAGTATATAATACAAAGTTTAAAGAAAACTTATTTATTTTCAGAGCTAAGTAGGAGTTAAAAAAATTTTTTAGGTATATCGGTAGGTGACCATCTTATAAATGTGTTCAGAAACTCATATTCATACAAATTCAATAGAAAATAAGTTTTTTAGACGTTTTTGTCGCGTGAACTCAAAGGCAGCATTCGTAACTACGGAACTCTGCGCTACGTGTGGCACGACACGTACTTGACCGGATATTTTTCTATTTTATTTATGAAATACGGACTGCTATATGGTGTCTATGCTCAAATACAAATAGATAAACAGGACGATTGTATTTTTACAATGCCACACTACCGGATATTGTTGGGAACAGAGAAAAATATTAGAATAGATATACAAATGTTAGAAGAGACATCTAAGATACATGCATACCAAAAATATTAGAATAGATGTGCAAATGTTAGAAAAGTCAGCAACATTTATACGTTTTGGTTTGACTTTCACATACCTTAAATGATCAAACTGACAAATAGGTAGATTTTTTTTTAAATTCTTATTCTATTATTATGATTCCACCGCCCAAAAAATTTTTTTTGGAAAAATATTGAATGTACAGACACATTTTTTAACTGTTTTATTATATGTATAGATTAGGGTGGCACAGGGTAGACAAATTCTGTATGAGATGCACGTTACTACCACTCAATGATAATATATTTTATAATAAAAATATAAAAACCCAGGACCGAGAACAAGGACCAGTGTAAAATAAGACTTTGCCTTTTTCAAAGTAACTGTTTAATTATACAATATCTCTTCTTTATTTAAAGCATCGCTGTACAAACTGCAAAAAAACTTCCTAAAATGCTGCATAATAGTCGAACTTTATCCCTTTTAGTATAAAACTATTTCCGTGTACACACTAGGAGTGCATGTCTCCCGTAAAATTGAGTTCCGTTCCGATAGAATGCAGCCGACATGCTGTACCACGCCCAAATTACATTTACTGGCATAAACATCCTTATATCAATAAGCGTAAAACTCGTATTTGCCCAGTTCCGATATTCAATAACTTTGTCAAACGCAAGAGACGGACGCATTGACCAGTTTAAGTAGACCCGTGGTGTTTCACTAGATTGCCCTGAATTTCTGTGGTTTCGTTTGGTCCGTGGGAGCGAGGAAGGTCATGTTTAGCTGGTCAGTCGTAGGGTTGGTGCACCGCTCAAAACATTTTATAGTACGAGAGTTTGACACTTCAAAACTCGAGTAACTCAGGATATTACTTGAAGGTTATCTGCCTCGTATGAATACACAAGTGACAGGTCAAGAATTATTATGCTATTTATTAAATAATGCTAAACTGACAGCAGAAACCGACAGAATATTTTATATTTGGGAAACTTGATCCCTGGTTGGTCGAGATAAAAATATTTTATTTATTATTTATTTAAAAATGAACTAAAGTTTTAACATTTATTGTACAGTACTTTTATTCATCCTTCAGTCAGTCTTTACAAGTCCCCACATCGTATAGATTTTTTTAGGCCGTATATGGAAATATTTTTTATTACCAGTTACAAAAGAAGAAAATTGACTCTATTTGCGTTACCTACACATTAGAAGTTTAACCTTTTGAGATCCACCAATACCAGACACAATAGTAAAACAGTGGAAGTCGCATTAAATGATGCTATGCGGATCTTGACAGGTAATTATAAGTTAAAAATAATGTCACTTTTTTTTGTATTGTGTACAGTTGTGTTGTGTTGTGTACTTTCAACGTGATTTGCAAAAAAATATTTGACTCCAAGAAACTGTGACATCATTAGTCTTTATTTCATACACATTCCATAGAAAATGTTTGGTTTGATGTCAAGAAAAAACTCATTTGAATTTACATTATCGACCAAGCCATCTCTTGGATTCTTCACCATGTCGTGGTCAAGAATCCCTGCCAAAGATAAATATTATCCATTCTTCTTATTAGGTGAGTTAATAGCTAACACTTGCATCAGATTTTTTAAATTGCCTCATGTCATCGGACGAAGCTCAATACCTGTTATCTATTTACAAAAGTCATTATTACACGATCGTGAATTATTGGGATGTGCGGGGTTCCGTTTCTTTTAATTTTAGAAAACTACGACTCATAAACACATGAAATATACAATATCTCTTTTTATTAAGTAGGTACACATATTTGAAGGGATGATTAAGTCCATCATTTTGAACAACTTTTCTCAAGAAATGTATATCAAAATACGAAAAAGAAAATCATTTTCAATAGTAATGATTTGTATGAGAACCTAAAATATTTTTTTTGTAATTCGATCCATAATTCGAGATACATACATTTTCACTTCTTTATCCCTGACGGGGCAGACAGAGCTCAGACCCGTAAGACCCAAAGGTCACGTTTAGCGTGATAGCGGACGTTAAGGTAAGAATAGGAGTCAAAATAGTGATGGGTTGCTAGCCGTGATACGTATAAAAAACGTAATTCAATATTGAAATAAATATATTGTAAAAAGATTTTCAAAACGATGGACTAGATCACTCCTTAAAATATTTTTATTTAATAAAAAAGGACACATTGCAAAAAACATAAAATTCAAAAAAGCATTGAATATTTATAAAACTTACATTACATTTAAGAGTAAACTTCCTGATCCCTGACAAATATGCTTCAGGGTTCCAAATACCGAATTTCCTCGAACTGTGATGGAGTGCGAGCTCCTGTTCACAAGAAAAATTGACAATCGTTTAAAATTTCCACGCCTCTGACGAAAAATACTTTGAGTGTAGAAGTGACACTACTGTGAAAACATGCTGATGTAACTTTTGTGACATCATTATCATCATCAGGTCTTTTTGTCTCCACTGCAGGAGCACGACCCTCTCTGTACTACCAGAGCCATACTTGGCCAGAGCAGCCAAAGGATTTGGCCTACACTCTCCACGCTGGCCTAATGTGTTGGAAAGGTCTCATTGATGTTTATGAGTCTAGCTTGTGTTTCCTAAGTCGCCTTCTACTCTCTGTCTATCCACTGGAGGACTTGAAGTGGCCCTTTTCTACTCTGCCGGAAACCACACCCCATTGTTTGAGTTATTATTAATGTATTTTATTATGAAATATAGAAATAAACCTGTTTATAGAATCGGTTGCCTGCCTGAAGGGCCTTAAAAAAATATGGTTATCTTCTGTGTGTCAGTTAATGAAGAATACGTTTACCGCAATATAACATGTTATTATTGGGAATAAGAGAAAAAAAAATATTAAAGGATTTATAATAGTTAACTTATATAATAGTTAATATTGCTTTCCTTGATATTTTATATCAAAAAACAAAATAGTACAATATCTGGATTTTTTTGCAAATTTGGTTCTTTAACATCGCGCTTTGAACACTTATTTAATTATTCTGTAAACGTTAGAACAAACAAAAATAGTTCATAGTCCCATTTATAAAAATAAATCAATAAAAATAAACTTAATATTAAATCTATCAAACCCCGACGGTTCACATGTGAACCGCTAAACAATAGAAATCTATTGTGTCTGCGATTCCGGTAGTTGAAGGATTAAGAATACAAAAAAATATTCAGTTTCACTTCTGCAAATTCTTTAACACATCTCGTTGGCACGTGACATGTTGAGAAATACCCTACACCGTGGATTTTGGTTAACAAATGGTTGAAACATCGATCCTCGTGAAACGAGGATATTCGCCTCAACAAAATTGTTGGAAAGAGTTTTCTGTCTAGACATCTTGCAATGTATTTAAGACTAACAACTAAAAACTTTGTAGTTATGTCTGGAAATATAATGAAGGATTTGATACAACATAATTCATTTCATTTGTGGAAAGTTTTCCCTTAAATGCAAGAATTTTCCGAGTTTCATAGAACTTGTAATAATTCCAAATAACATGGGAAAAATATTAATATTCAGATGGACTTAAAAACTTAGTAAACAAGTCTGGCAATATGAAAGATTTGGTACAACTTAATTCATCTCAGTTGCACTAAGTTTAAGACTACTTTAGTATGAATTTGGCAATAATAAAGTACAGCTGTAGTATTCTGCAAGATGATTGAGTTTGAGTTATAATCCTTCTTCTTTAGTTTGCATTGTGTCTTTAATAAGTAGGAATTGACTTTATAAACGCAAACAATTCTGTCAAATCTTGGTAGTAAAACTATTATATTGCCAAAGTAAGTCTAACAATAACAAACTGATCGAACAGCTGAACCAAGTTTTAATGAAAGCAAAAAGCAATTCATATTTTGACATTACTCACCTTGTGAAAAGTTGTTTAGTATTATAGACTGTCTTCTCCTCTTATTATTAAAGAGCTAAGCTCTTGTCTGTGGAGCAACCAATGCCTTCCATCGTTCTCTATCTAAAGCCAACTCTTTAACATCTTTGTAGGTTTAAACATTAATTACTTAGATCCTTTAGTTGTTTTATAAACCTCTCTCTAGGTCTTCCTTTGCCTCGTCTTCCTTCTATTTTCTCCTCCAATTGGAGGGGAAAATCATAGACTGAATACCCTTAAAATAGTTTCAGTATATTTTGTCAGACTTTTTTAAGCTACTTAAGAGCATCTGATATATTTTGATATAGGTGCCTACTAAGAACCATTTCAGAGTTTGTGATGGCTGCAAAAGGTTGATTTCCAACCTCAACCCCGTCGGAGAACGTAGTTCATGCCAGCTGCTTCTCTTCCTGCGCAGACCGTAGGAGCCGATCGAGGGAATGGGCAAAAATCTCGAGTAATGATGTCAATAGGTATATAGTTTCAATTCTGATAGTTATCAGTAATGAAACTGAGCCAAAGCCGAACGTATCTCAGCATTAGCTCGCGTGTTTTCATATCATCATCGGGTCTCTTTAGTCTCCACTTCAGGAGCACGACCCTCTCTGTACTACTAAGCCATACTTAGCTAACGCAGCCAGAGAATTTGGTCTACACCGTCCACAGGTTATGGAGGTCTTATTCATTTATACTTATTAAGCTTTATTTTAAGTCAAAGTTAAAAAAATATTTAATGTATAATAAATTTAACTTTTGTTTAAGGTCATTTTTAAAAAAATATTATTTAAGTGCATAAGCTAAAAACTACTAGCGTTTCGGAATGACCACTGCTGGGAAAATTACACAGTATTTCCATTAAGATACGTGTTTAAATCTTCCCAGCAAAACCCAAAACCATTACGTCAAACTAATTCGCAAACTTCATCAAAACATTACCCTTTAATATTCCGTAACAGAATTGGAAAAACTTAGTTAATAACAAAGCATTTAACTGTCCTGACGATGATTAGCACCTCCCAGCTAAATGATTGATTATGTTTTCGCGTGGAACAGAGAAATTATTACACGGACTCAAGATTATAATTTATCAAAAGAGCATCGCTTTATATATTTTCATACATTTTAAGGTATCATATACCTATTTCAATGTATTTTTTTTCTTTGAAGAGTCTTTTCTTTCATCTGTTGTCGTACCTAAATATAAAAAAATATATAACTATATCAATTATTAATTCTGTGACTATATAGAAGAAACGATAGAAGAAAAATGCAGAGGAAGACCGAGGGTTAAGTTTTTCCAACAAATCAAAGAAAAGTTACGAGTAAGATCTAGAGTTAGGAGAAAGTTTGATAAAAAAAAAGATCCTATCAAAACAATGAAAGAATAGCAGAGAAAAGGGAGGGAATGACCGCATTCATTCCTCCCTTTTCTGCAATTGCAAGAATAAAAAGCCCTGTAATATATCTTCTATACTGATCTAACGTAGAATGTACCGGCTGCTTCTTCCATTCTGCTCATTCAGATTGTCAATATCGATCGAGGGAATAGGCGAGAATGTAAATCATAATCAATAGTCGATGCGACTAGCAACCCATCACTATTAAGATTCATTTTTCCATATTTACGCCTCTGATGACTGATGAGTCAAACTTGGCGTTTTGGGTTTTACGGTTATGTTCTCTGTCAGCCCCGCTAGGAATATATAGGAGATAGTTAGTATATTTGTATAACTATGAACTCTCAGCTTCTTCGTACTTTGGAAGACACTGGATGAGATAATACTCGTATTATAACTAGCTGACCCGGCACCGGTCCCGTTCTCATTCTCATTTCCGCTCTCTTTCCACCGTTCCCGTTTCCGCTCCCGTTCCCATCCCAACGTTCCCGTTCCCGCTGTTGCACCCCGCTCTCGTTTCCGTTAAGACAATCCTAACGCCCCTTGTTTTGTTTTGATTGACGTCAAATGTTTGACAGCTGGGGACAGAGTGGTTTGTATCTGAGGTTGTATGGGAAAAGAAAATTGTTGGTTCTACTTTTTTTTTCTTACATTTTTACTCTCCATAAGAACCTTCCTCAGACATCATCAAACACAACAAAAAAGAAATCAAATAAATCGATTCAGACGTTCTCGAGTTTTGCGCTTAGTAACATTCATTTTTAGGGTTCTTAGGGTTCCGTAGTAAACAAGGAACCCTTATAGTTTCGTCATGTCTGTCTGTCTGTCTGTCTGTCTGTCTGTCCACGGTCCTACAGAGAAACTATAAGTTTTAGAAAACTGTAATTTGGCATGGATATGTATATTAATTATGGCGAAAAAGTCGTAAAATAAAATATGGAAAAAAAAATTTTTTCGGGGTAACTGCCATACAAGTAAAAACGTAGTCAATATCTTTTTTCTCGACAAACACATTGAGTGGGGTATCGTTGAATAGGTCTTTCAAAAATATTGTTAGTTTCTGAACACCATTTTTCGATTTAGGGATTCGTTTCTGAAATATTTGGGTTTAAAGTTCAAATTTTTGTTCGAGTCAAGTGTCCCCCCTCTATCTGCTAAACGGTTATATATGGCCACGTGAAAAAAATCACAATTATAGTATATATAATGTAGTTTGAAGGAAAACTATCAGAGTCAAGTAGGGTATACAAATTAAAAAGATATAGGCGATCAACTTGATTATAAAATGTACTTGAAAAAATAATTTTTCATACAAATTCAATAGATATTAGTTTTTAGACGTTTTAGTGGCAAGAACTCAAAGTTGGCATTCGCAACTACGGAACCCTATAATGTATAATGCGGCGTGAATATAGAGATAGATGAGACACTAAGCTCATTTATATATCTATAGATAGATGAGGCACTCAGCTTATAGAAACCGATTTATAGCTCTTATTTGTCATAAAAATTAAAGAACATTAACCAAGTCATCGAACACAAATGTCCCACTTTGTGAGTTATATAAATAAAGCGACAATTGACGTTACTGGAACGAAAAATTTACATTCTAGCGCTGAAATAGAATAGTCTGGAATCTGGAAATGTTTGGCTTTTTAAGGTTCTGTAACCAAAGGGTAAAAACTAGACTCTATTACTAAGACTCCGCTGTCCGTCTGTCCGTCCGTCTTTCCGTCTGTCTATCACCTGGCACAGATGATGAGTACTTGCTTCTGTTGCGGCTATAACAACATATACAAAGTGGGGCTCCCATACATCAAGCATGATTAATAAGTAGATAGGAGTACGGAAACCCTAATGCGCGAGTCTGACTAGCACTTGGCCGGTTATTTGGGTTGTCTCATACCTTTCCAATAAACCTTTATAATGTTTCTGCTACCAACGCCCTTGTCTTTTTAGGGTTCCGTAGTAAACAAGGAACCCTTATAGTTTCGCCATGTCTGTCTGTCTGTCTGTCTGTCTGTCTGTCCGTGGTCCTACTCAGAAACTGTAAGTACATGGCGAAAAAGTCGTAAAATAAAATATGGAAACAAATTTTTTTTTACGGTAGCTGCCATACATGTAAAGATGAAGTCAATATTTTTTTTTCTACAAACACATTGTGTGGGGTATCGTTAAATAGGTCTTTCAAAAATATTGTGAGCTTGGGATCACCATTTTTCGATTTAGGGATCCGTGTCTGAAATATTTAGGTTTAAAGTGAATTTTTTTGTTAAAGTCACGTGTCCCCCCCATCTATCTGCTAAACGGTTATATATGGACACGTGAAAAAAAACACAGCTATAGTATGTATAATGTAGTTTATAGGAAAACTATCAGAGCTAAGTAGGGTTAATAAATTAAAAAGTTATAGGCGATCAACTTATAAAATGTACTCGAAAAGGAAAATTCGTACAAATTCAATAGATACTTAGACGTTTTAGTGGCATGAACTCAAAGTTGGCATTTGCAACTACGGAACCCTACACTGCGCGTGGCCCGACATGCACTCGGCCAATTATTTAAGTATGCATTTGTACTCAGAAAGAATATGCATCGATTTTGAGCAAATATTAATAAATAAATTTGTTTTACTAGCTGCACCCGCGGGCTTCGCTTCCCGTGGGAATTTCGGGATTAAGAGTACCCTATGTCCTTCTCCGAGTCTCAAACTATATCCATACCAAATTTCGATCGAAATCAGTTCAGTAGTTTAAGCATGAAGAGGTAACAAACAAACAAATATAAAAACTCACTTTCGCATTTATAATATTAATAGGAAGTAGGATAGTAGGATTAATTAATTTATTTAAATTTCATAAGGTAATATAGGTACATTGAAATGACATTGAACCAAAAAAACCTCGTAGGGTTTATATGCATTGATGTATAGTGTAGGTGAAGCGAAAGAGGTCAGTCAGGATCGTAGCAAGTGGAGGTCCATCGTCCCTATATTGCCTATGGAAAACAGGCGTAATATACGTATGTAAATACTTACGTGATTTGAATAATTCATTTATCTACATAATTTTACATTAAATATTATAATAAACGTGCAGATATAGATGTACCTACCTGAAAGGTAGTAGCGTTAAGTCCGTCAATAAGGTATTTTCATTAATTATTTTTATTAATCCTCTCAATAAGTAACATAATTCAAATCCGAAAACAAAATGTCATTTTATCTGTCCAAAAATTTGTACTTATGTATGTAAGCTTTTATTTTTTAAAGAGGAAACTGTCATAGGGTGCACGTACAGCGCTCTTGACGTCACTGCTATTAGGTCTAGCGCATACGACAGAAATAGTGAGATATCCTTACGACGCTCCCACTCTTATATTTAAAAAGATAAGTTCAACTTTATTAATTAACCAATCTTCTTGCTGTTTTCAAAAAAACATTTCTTTTCAGTGATATTTTTTGTTTTATATAAAATATTCACTAGAACGTAAAATAGTATATAGTAAACAATACGCTATTTTCCAACAAGTCAAATCAGATACTTTTTTCTAAACGTCAAAACAAACAGTTTCTATGGGATTTTGTATGAAATACAGGCAGATGACGTCACAGTTTTTTGGAGTCAAATAGCGCTCTTATTATTAGTTTTTCAGCAATAATAAATTTAAAATCACGTTAAAATGGATATTTTCAAAGACAAGTGACATTATTTTGCGATGTTTTATTTTGTTATCAGTACAAAATAATTTATTTTTGGCTTAGGAAAGTACCCAATTGTAAATTGTGTATCAATAAAGTTCTTAAAAAATAAATAAATTCTTGCAGAGCCCATGTCTATAAATAAAACATAAGTAGACGTCTTTCGGACGAAAAAACTATACATAAAGTAGGAAATGCTCCAGCATAGAAGAGGAAATAGTCGGGAAACGTCTGTCTTCATTTAAACAGCATTTGTTTGGACCGAACTTGTCTTATTCCTTTTCAATGAACCTCAGCGGCGTACCTGTGGGAAATTCAGTTTATTACTTAAAGGTTTTCTTTATACGAAAACGTAAAAGACGCTACCTACAGATATTTTTTGAAGTAAAACTTTCTTAAGCCGCTTAGAGCTTGCATTTTTTTAAGTTCGGAAAAAATCGTTGAACCCGCGACACCGTTACCGAGCCCAAGCTCCAATGCTTTTTTAAAAATAAAAATGCCTAAGTACTAAGTATTTCTTTCGTGCTTGTCTAAGAAAAAGAAAAAACTTAGAATGTACCAGCTGTTTCTCTTCCCGCGCAGATCGTAAAAGTCGACTTAGGGTAATAGGCGAATTGGAATCATATTAATAAGCGATGCGGCTAGCAACCCATCACTCTTATGATTCCCTTTTTCCACTTTTTCGCCAACCATTACGCTTTAAGAGCAACAAATTTATTTTAATGTAAATATTGCAATGTGTTAATTTTTGTGTGAGGTCACTTTTAGTGTGAAAGAGGTGTTATCGCGTCTTGAACTCGAAATTTTCACTCATTCCGCTTGATCGGCTTTTTGTTCAACGCGGGAATAAAACCGTAGATTTAGAATATACAAGTAGTGTAGATTTGCTAGCGACCGGGGGTAAGAGAAAGACACATTAATGATACTACGTATATTTTTTTCATGGTCGGGCTATAGGAACTATAGGTACACTTCATGTATATGCGATTTGAAGTGTGCATATAACCCATTTTAGCCGCACAACGTCCACTGGTGGACATAGGCCTCTCCCAAAGACTTCCAAAATGACCTATCTAGAACGGCTTGCATCCAGCGCCTTCCAGCGACCTTGGTCAGGTCGTTAGACCACCTTGTGGGTGGGTGATATAAGCATATAACCCGATTATGAACAAATGTTTGGTCGGCGATAAGGACTAAACACGGCTTTTTTATCTTTTTCTTCTTTTAGAAGTCGCAATAAGACTATCTCGCTCTATCAAAGCGTAGGCACTAGTATAAAACAATCTAATAAGCGAGAATGTCGATAAATGTAGCTCTGTCTCTTGCACACTCTGTCTGTCATGGCGATTATTTATTGTTCTGCTGAAATAAATTACTTTATATATTATTTTTGCCTATTTTTCATATAAGCAGCGTGTACCTTGTACTACTGTATTTATTCCCGATGTTATATAGTTGTTTTATAGCCTGGGCAACTTTTAGGGTATAAATGATTTTGGAAAACACCAGATGCAGAACTATTATAACCGTCTTAATATAAAACGCAGACTAACTTTGTTACAAGGTTTAAACCATTATCCGACCAAATCTAGTTGACATCTAATAATATGCCATTGTCTTATCTGAAAATGTCAACTTGATTTGATCGGATAATGGTTTAAACCTGGTAAAAAAGTTAGTCTGCGTTTTATAATAAGACGGTAATGATCCAGCTCAACTATAACAATATATAAAAATAACGCCTAAACAAAAGTTGTTCAATCTGATGAGCATTTTCCGGGGTCATAGAGACCACGCGAACGAAGTCACGGGCTTCGGCTGCTTATGAATATTTTATACAGTTTAGTTACGTAATGTGGCGGGAGGTCGGCTAGTTTCGATCGGTTTGGACAGGTCTCAGTCAGGTACGGCTACCCGATAGTTTCGTTGCCCTCAAAGCATTCTTTGCTTTGAATCAGAATCCGTCGGGTCGTTGAAAATCTAAGAGCTCAGTGGTATACTGTATATATACACAATGCACATTGCTATAGCGCTATCGCAAGTTATGCAACTCCAGGGGGATTACTCCATAAAATAATACGTAAGTCGTAGGATAATGACGCCCTAATTCTATATCAAACTAAATTAGACTTTATTATCATACGTTAGTGCTCAATACTACTTGACACTGAAACGCAGATACGCAGTAACCTCCGTCTTTCGTGAAGCTTTTGGAGTAGTCCCAAGACACAAAAATATATCAAGCTCCACCATGCTTTGAAAGGCACGTTTAGCCGTTGATCCCGGCTAATTATTATTTTATGGTCAACCACACAACCAGATACCTATTTTTTTTTGTGCTTTTCTATCTTTTCCACTACTGATATTTTCAGTTTCTCCTTTAATATTATCACAAACTTGTGACGAAATCTAGCGCATAACCTTGTGATTAAATTTAGGCTTTAGAGGCATACTTTAGTAAGGAAAACTAAGAATAATAAGGAAAACAATCAAGACTAATCATCAACACTGAAAAGTTTTATTGTATCTACTTAACAAAATATGATTTTATCTATTTTGTGTGTTTATAAAGAAATGAACCAAAATAAGCTTTATCAATAGCTTCAATAGCTCGAAATATCATACACACAATAAAAAATAATGGAAATCAAATTTATAGTCTTAGTTAATTGCAGAAAGTAGGATATAAATTATCGCAACTAAAACGTATAGTCATCACCTATTAGTTTTGTAATGGACGTCGAAGTTCTCATTTGTGTTGTTAAAACTGAAACTGTACCTAATACCTTTACGGAACACGGATGAATGGAACACAAATGAATAGAGCCGATATTGTTGTTCACTTTTTTATATACACAGTGACTTTTTATTGGTTCTGAAGCCCAAGGCTACTTCATAGGCATCGTTAGTAAGACCTAATTAGCTAGTCAAAATAAAAATTCAGAAACAAAAAATGTTGATTATAACTCGAAAACAAAATTGTGAGATCAATTAGTAGTACCGCCGCCATACACGCGTGTCCTCCGCCCGCCGGCGGGCGGAGGACACGACATCCACGCAGCTGTTTTGGCCGACATAACTACGTGGTCTCGATCGGAAATCATTTACGAAACTTTTATATCTTATGGCATACAGAAATTTGGAATACGTATATGGGTAGAGGAATTTATTTACTATACGACATTTTTTTTTCCAATACCAATGAAAAGTCAGCGTGTATATTCAATTTGTTGGGTAATAAGGATTTTATGAAATTTCTGTTGAAAGTCAAATATAAAACATAACAAATTTTAAACATACTCGTATCACAAAATTTGTTATGTAATGATTTTATAAAATATCTGTTAAAAGTAAAATATAAAAACATATTAGTAAACAATGCAAAAAAATATATAAGAAACATATTACAAAACCCTAGTCTAGATGCCCACTGGCAATGGATGTTGGCAATGATCCAATCTGTTTTCCATCATTTAATTTTTTGAAAATGCTCACTCACTTTACAAGTATTGGTTGAGAACTTACGATATGACCTGTAGAAGAGAACAAACGGGCAACTGGTCACCTGGTCTGCCAGAAAGCTGAAAAGCAGGGCAGCCAGTCAGCTCAACAACCGAATAACCGAACAGTCAGACGGATATACAAATGAACTTTTTCCAAAACTTAAACGAAGACGCTACGCGCTCGCGGTTAGTAATCGATCCCTCGGTCAAACAGCCAATAGGCATGACGAATGGAAAAATATTTTTGGTCCATTGGTTATATTTATAAAAAATATTGTACACGTATTTTTTCTTTTCTCTGAGAAACCAAAAATGACAAAGATTCAGCGCATATAAATTTCGCGTGACGTCACGGCTGGGTACGATTTTTACTTAAGTGTGACGTCGCAAGCCCCCACTCCGGAATTTTGACGCTCCGTATCTTTTTGAATTTTTACTTTTTTGGTAAACTGAAAAATACAGGTCCATTATTTTTGGATAATCTAAAAGACAGACTAAATACAATCATACTTTTCGGACCCTGTCATCACCCCTATTAGCAACTCTACAGATTTCGTTATTCCGCACAAAGTACAAAACATTACCGGGTTGCCCTCGGGTCCAAACAGCAGTTTTAAACTGTTGCCAACTCACAAATTGAGCCCTTTATAGTGTTAATGTACAAATAACTGAATAGTAATACTGTTTAGAAGTGGAAACTAGACTGTTATTATGGAAGTTGCGATATTTGTTCAATAACTACTTCACAATTTGAAGTTGCTTGCTCAATGGACCAGTGCACCTGTAGTGCAGTTTAAAACAAAGTCTCGTGTTCATGTAGGTTACTTTGTTCTCGTAATTTTATCAAACTATTGATAAAAATACCAATAACAGTATATTTTACATTAAAAACTTGAGAGGTATCAAGGGATACCTGGATGGAACGAAGTTCGAGTAAGATAGAGAGACAGACAGAGAAACACGCGCACGCCGCACGGCTTACAACTATAGCAAAAAGTGTCGTTACAACTTTTGGTCTTAATTTTTTCCGTCTAGCCTCCTTTCGCAACGCGCGATAAGGAACTTCGTTCCAATAAACGAAGATCATGACAAAATTGGTTGGTGGTTTTCGTTAATGTAAACGGGGAACACTGATGTCAGATTTTCGGCAACCTGAAGGCATCTGACATAGCTTGACGACTGCCATACAATGACGACAGCCACCACGTACCAACGGATTTTACGTGCCATCCGAAGCAAGGAAGAGCTTAAGAAAGTATGCCACTTGTGGTCACCCATCCAAGTGCAGACCACACCTAGTGTCGCTTAACTTGCGAAAACGCTAGTTATGCGCACTCCCGCCGGCCCACCGAGCTTTTCGACGAGAGGATGACCAAATGGTCAAATAATTTAAAATCGTTTGACAGGGACTGATAGTATAAAACGATAAGTCGATACTTATTTAAAGTCCCTACTTTACTCTACTTTAGCTTTAGTGTTTCCATGTTTTTTTTAAATCTAATTTGATACGACCTGCTTTTTAATCCAGTTGGTCTTACTTAGTCCTTTGTTGATCTTATTGTACCTATCTTCTAGTTAGTTTTTAAATGAGGAGTGTTTACTCAACAGATTTTATTTTTATGCTACTGGTTTGTTTGTTTGTTTGTTTGTTTTTTATGTGTGTAATTGGCCAACAATTTACATATCATTCCAGATGCTACTGGTCTGGAATGATATGTAAATTGTTGGCAGAATCATTTTAAAGTTAAATTTAAACCATCGGATTTAAACTATAAAACATTGCCGATCGAAAGACTAGGCGAAAATGCGAATCATATTAATAGGCGATGCGGTTAGCAACCCATCACTATTTGATTCCTTTTTTCACCTTCTTGCCCACTATCATGCTGAAAGTGGCCTTTGAGTTTTGCGGACCTGGGTCTGCTTACCACAAGACCCCAAATGCTCTGTCTGTCCTCTTAGGGATAAAGTCGTGTAGCATGTATGTATTGGATTCAAATCTCAAACTAAAAACTGTCATTAAAAAGTAATCTAAAGTAAAGCTCGTAGATTGGCGGTTTAAATTTTCAGCTCCGGTCGTTCACCCTTCCTCATATCCTGAATTGCTCCCACAAAAAGCACAGAATAATTAAAGGGGTGTACACACGTTGCGGCTTATCCGGACCCTTGTCACATGATGACGGACGAGACAAAAACATAGCAAAAACACGATGTCCACGGAACTTATACGCTTTTTGTGCAGCGCCCTTTGCAAGCGGTTTGTACTGGTGAAATTTTTGTTGTCCGCGACTCTGTACACGCCTTTATTTTTGTACGGATTCCCGGATTCGCTTTGGGTGTTCGTGTTTTATGTTGTTTTCGATTGTGAAGCGTTCTGTTATTGTTTTGCTCAGATTAAGATTTAACTTTAATCCTCTAAAAATACGATATATGGTAGGTAGTTAAAATATCAAAAAATTTCAAAATTAAAATCCAGCGTCACCCCCGAAGTGCTCAACCGATTTTGATCAATTTCTATGGGACTACCTACCAAGTATGCCCTTTTGTTCAAAATATTTTTTTCAAATCAGTCTAGGCCTCAGCTAGTAATCGGTGAACATACATAAAAAGATCACGAGGAAATATGTAAGTAATCATTTTTGGAAGTTGGTTCAAAATAGAGTTTCTTACTCTATAATAAATAATATCTTATCCAAGACGAAAAATTCTGAGTCGCATTTATAATTTAAACTTATGACACCCAACAACTAGGTCAAAGTCAAAGTCAAAGTCAAAGTCAAAAATTTTTATTCAATGTAGGATAAATTTATCTCTTATTGAAGGTCATTTTTTTTAAATATTTTTTTTTTTAGTGCAGAAGCTAAAAACTACTAGCGTTTCGGAACGACCACTGCTGGGAAGATTACGCCGAAAGAAACCCAGTTCAGTATTGGTCCCTACCCAGCCTGATGGGCTATGTTACAATTACAATACAGATTTACACTTAAGCTATACATTTAAATTATACAATTACAATTTGCAGACAACTATTTCCAAGAATTTTTCTCAGATGATGATAAGTAGTCATTTACATGATAATACGCATTTTGTAATAAATGATTTTTAACGGCTGTCTTAAACTTAGATAATGGTAATGCTACTATATCATCTGGAATTTTATTATAGAGGCGCAAGCCGAGACCCACAAAAGATTTTTTTGTTTTCTCTAACCGCAAAGCTGTGATGGCTAATTTATTTTTATTTCTCGTGTTAATACTATGAATATTCGCCAATGACCGTAGCAAGGTTGCAGGAAAACGCTCGGTGCAGGCCGCTTTCAATCGCATTTTGGAAAACCTTCTGGTTACCTATGTTTCAGTAGACTTCCTGTGGCTCATAAGATCATAATGATGACATGAAAACTGGAGTCAAAAATACTGAAAAGGCTTATCACCGTATCCTCTCATTATTATATACAATGCATATATAATGTGTTAATTTTTAATTTCAAAGAAGTTAAAGTTTACTTACATGAAAATTGCTAGATATATAGCGAAGCCCGCGGGTATAGCTAGTTTAATAATGTATTAAAAATAATTAAACGTTGATATAATTTAAATATGTTTTTATCGAATTTCTATTACGTATAAAGAACGCGACCACATAATGGGAAGCCAAGCGGCGCCCACCCACAAGGTGGTCTGACGATCTGACCAAGGTCTCTGTAAAGCGCTGAGATGCAGGCCGCTCTAGATCGATCTTTTTGGAAATCCATGAGAGGGGCCTATGACCAGCAGTGGACGTTATGCGGCTGAAATTATGAAGAATAAAACATTCATCATCAAGCCTTTTGTTTCCACTGCAGGAGCACTCCTCTTCTCTGTACTACCAGAGCCATACTTGGCCAGAGCAGCCAGAGGACTTGGGCTACACTCTCCATGCTGGCCAGACGGGTTGGAGAGGTAAAACATAATTTATCTCAAGTAGGTTAAGCATACCTTTCATATTTTTTATAAATAAGAACCCTTTCTAAAGTTACAAAACCCTCGTGAAAATACGAATACGTTTAAAAATCCAAGATCAATAGCTAAAAAAGGGAAACTACGCAATAAATTTTCATGTTTTTATGCGCATAATGCACATTACTAGAATTCCTACTTAAGCTTAAGAGGGTCGCTAGTTTCCTATAAAATAAAATCTAATGCTTTCTTCTCAAGCTGCATCGGATAGGATGATGTTTCACATAATCCTTTAACGTTCCGTCGAAAATGAAGAAAGTTCAGAAGTTACTCTTCATTTAATTTAATTATCATCACATCAGCCACAGGACATCCACGGCTGGACATAACACCACCCATTGTATGTAATGTATTTTTGTAAAACTATTTTTTTCAGTTTTTTTTTTAATTTGTATATTTACTATGTATTGGTTTATTATGTATTGGTGCGATGAAATGCATTATTTTAATATGTATTGGTGCGATAAAGAGTTTTTCATTTATTCGTTTATAGGCCTCCCCAAAGATTTCCAAAGCGACCGATCAGTTATACATACAATATACACTCTTGTATCGAAAAAATATCTAAATTATTTACATATGTGAAGAAACATTTTACCATTTTTTTTTTAATTTTCGAGAATTATAATGCTAATTGAAATCAATATTTAAAAGTCTAATTGAAATCAATATTTAAAAGTCGAGAACTTAATCTTCATACGAGAATAATATGCATTCTTTGAATCGTAACGCACTAAATATTAACGGTCATAATATAATTTAAAATCTCTTCAATAGGTACACAAAACTTTTTCATATTATGATAAAAGGGTAAATAAACCGCTATCCATAATCTCATCTGTTTATAATATTACGCTTCTAATTTCGGGAGTACTGTTTTAATACACTAAAGTATTACTTAATAGCCTGCTCTTAATTAGTAGACTAAGATTCATTTTGAGTCGAAAAGAGCAAACGTCTTTGTGGCTTAGTGGTCATAAAGCCAGACTGTTACACCCGAGGTCCCGGTTCGGTCAGATCAAGTTGGAAAATATTTTTTTTTCAGATTGACCTGGGTCTTGGAAGTTTATATAATTAAGTTTTGGTTATAAAATACAGTATCGTGAGTTATTATCCCATAACACAAGTCTCGAACTCAATCTGTATTATTTGTTCGTATATTACGTTATTTCTGTTCGCAAAAGATTAATTATTATTATAGGGATTAGAAGCAGGAAGATTTTAAATATTTAAAATTTATATTGTTGATTATGAGGTTTTTATTTCCTTGTTTGGTTATATTTTGTCCACAACTCTCTGGTATATAATTATTTCTGGTCGCAAAAGGTAAATTATCTTCTATAGGGATTAAATGCAAGAAGATTTAAAATGATTTAACTAAATTTTGACATTTATTATCTTGTTTAGTTAATAAATTTAAACTAAACCTGCTATAGATTTCCCAAGTGAGACAAAAATCTTATCTAAAAGCGACATTTCTATACTTTATTTATTTGTTATACCGCGTTTCGAGCACAAAGGCAAACCGCACGATGTAAAAAGAGACTAGCATCTAGTGTGCTCCAAAATGGGAAACAACCGCGACGAATGAGAAAAAATTGCGTAGTTTGATTTCGTCAAAACGAGAGGCCTTTCCTCTGAAATGCGTTTTTTGAAACGCGGAGTCGCTAAACGAACGGTGGTTTGTATGGAAAAACAATTCGTTTAGGTGACTCCGCGTTTTAAAAATGGTAATTCTAGGCTTAGTCTACCCTAAATGATTCAAGATAGGATTATTGTTTCTCCGATTTTAGGCTTAGGGTTAGTTCAGACTGAGAGTGAAAATTCCCGAGCAATGTTGCTCGGGAACTCTATTGAAAATAAGACCGTATTACCATATCCTAAAGTGTTTATATAAACGTTCGAGCATGACAAAATGCTCGCTAGCTTCTTGCACTATCATCACCAGGTCTTTTTGTCTCCACTGCAAGAACACGACCCTTTCTGTACTACCAGAGCCATACTTGGCCAGAGCAGCCAGAGTTTTTGGCCTACACTCTCCTCGCTGGCCAGGCGGGTTGGAGAGGTCTCATTGATCTTTATAAGCTCTGTTTAGCTTGTATTTCCTAAACCTTCTACGACATCCACGTTGGAGTGGCCCTATTCTACTCAGCCGGAAACCACACGTCATCTTGCACTATATATCAATAATTTAAACTTTATTTTCGTCTCATAAAAAAATCCTCTCCGCTACGCCCCTGTTTGTCTGAACAGACCCTTAAAAAAATGCGTAGAACATACCAGCTGTTTTTTTTCCCATGTAAATTATAAAACATGAAATTGTATGTACATAAAAGCCAATGGAAGTAATAATGGAACAAAACCGGTAAAGCGTTATACATTCAGTTTACACGAAAATTAAGTTTCATAATTTTATTTACACTTTTTACAGTGTATGAGTATGCCAAGCGAGCTTACAACAATAGACCGAAATAACTTTGGCCGAGTAACTGTTCCAAACAAAACCGGTCTTCACTGCTCTATTCAAAAAATTACACTTCGACGAGTAACGTTTGACCGAAACTAATTATCTTTTCACGCACATAGTAGAAGTCGCCCAATAAGCTTAAAAATTCAGAGCTTTTGTCCAGGTGGAAGATTACTGACAGCTCTCAAAACTTGTGAGAAGTCTCAAACTATGTCGTACTGCTTTCATGTCCCGATCGCCTATCCACCTGCACCCTGGACCACTTACCCCCTGGCCACAGCCCACGGAGGCGCGGATTGCGGCGCGGCAGGCGGTGAGCGGCGAAAACAAATGGTAGGGAATGTATGGAGTATGCCACAGCTGCCGGCGATGCGGATTGCGGCGCGGCGCGCGGCGCGGGGTGAGTCGCGCGGTACGCGGCCGCGCGGCGGGCGGATGAAACAAATGTATGCGCGAGTATCGAGGTGGCCACAGCTCGGCGCGGCGTCAGCGGCGGCAGCGGTGGACGTAATCAGCGTCGCGCGACCGAAACAAATCATTTTGTTTTTACCGCGCGTTGAGCTCATATAAATACTGAATACGGAACAATTTATAAGTGAAATACTGAGTAGACCAGCATCATGGATGTCAAAAAATTCGGATTGCGGCGCGGCAGGCGGTGAGCGGCGAAAACAAATGGTAGGGAATGTATGGAGTATGCCACAGCTACCGGCGACGCGGATTGCGGCGCAGCGCGCGGCGCGGGGGGAGGGGGCGGGCGGATGAAACAAATGTATGCGCGAGTATGGAGGTGGCCACAGCTCGGCGCGGCGTCAGCGGCGGCAGCGGTGGACGTAATCAGCGTCGCGCGACCGAAACAAATCATTTTGTTTTTACCGCGCGTTGAGCTTATATAAATACCAAATAAGGAACAATTTATAAGTGAAATACTGAGTAGACCAGCATCATGGATGTCAAAAAATTCACATCATAAATATAGGCAAGTTTAAAAAAAATTATGGATCGAAAAAAAACAATTCCCTTCTATTTTAATAGTTAGCTGTTCTCTAAATACGTCCACCGCTGCCGCCGCCGCGGACGCAACATGTGAGCTGTGGCATACCACCGCGAACCGCGCCGCGCGCCGCGCCTCCTGCCGCACCGCGATCCGCACCGCCAGAGGCTGTGGCCAGGCCGTTATTAGTTGATAGAATATATAAAACAAAAACTATAGACACGCAAAGAAGAATTATTTAAAAAAGAAGTACTCTAATGATTTAAATTAACTTGTAAAAAATGCAATGATTATATTGAAAGTATATTAAGCACTACCTTTGTCAACGCTGCCATCTCTGTGTGCCTACCCGCAACTCCAGTATTGCCTACTTACGAGTCCTCCAATAGTTCCTAAGGCGTGGGGTATTTCTAAGGCGTTGGGTATCTATTACGTCAGTAATTGTATTATCTTTGCCTGTGGTGAGAAGTGATAGTTTGTATGTATAATAAAAAGTGTGAGCTAGTTTAAATCGCAGGATCAAACCCTCAGGGATCCACTATCGAGCACCCAGGTGCGCCCCTTCCAACTACCCCGGTCTTAAATTCTTGGCAGGAAGGCCTTGTTTTGTTACGTCATAGAGATTCATAAAATGACTACTTTGTTTAAAACAATGTGTCTTTTGTTCTTCTATTTTACGTCAACATTTCTAGCTGTTATTAGTAAAACTAAATATTTTACAAAAATTCTATAAATTTTATATGTGTATGAACTTGTAGTAGTTGTAGTGTTTTACGATTTATTCCTAATAAATTAGGAGGAGTTATTGCTTTAATGTTATCAATCTTAATTCTTATTATCCTACCTATCACTTTTAATAAAAAAATGCCTTATTTAGATTTTTTGTATTTCGTTCTACTGTACTACTGCCTTCCTGATCTTTGCTCCTCTTGTCGACTGGAAGAGATCCCTTATGGGAGAAGTTCACCATCTTTACCACTGTGTTTGTAATTATCTTCTTCCTTGCCTTTTCCCTATTTGGGTCGGCTCTGTATGTTTGTAATTATATTATGTAATTAAGTACCATACAGTTTTTAAATAATAATAAAGCTGCATACAGATTTTAAATAAAAATAAAATTACTCCAAATTGACGAAAACGGACAGACAGACTTACCACTGCAGTAACATACCGTTTGCTTGGCGACGCACGTAAATGTTGCACGTATGTGTGTATGTATCGTTTCATAATATTAAGATTAAGGGCCGATGTCATCGTTTTCATTGATAAACGAGTTTAGCAAAACTGAGTTTAACATAACTGAGTTCAAATGTTTGATTTGATCTCGATAAACTTCAAATAAATTTCACCGTCAATTCGGAGCAAATTTTTGATCGCGTTTACGAAAACGAAGTTCACCTAAACTCATAGACAAAAAAGCACAGACAGTAAAAATCATTTGAAAGTTTTCATTTCACGCAAAAAATATGAATAACAGATAAGCAAAACTCATTGATTTAAAACCGGTAAAGAATCGCGAAGGATCGGAACGTAAATTAAAAAGTATGTACCTACCTATGTCAATATTGTCAATCAAAGTTGTCAAATCTCCCGAGCGCCCGGCCCGTCGGCATTGACTTGACATTTGTTTGATTGAACGCGTTTAGAAGCGTTAAACGGCCAATATCGGACGTTCAGATTGTTAAACGCGTTTAGCCTTAAACGCGATTAGTTTTTGTCGATGAAATCCAAAGGAACCAGTTTACGTGCGTAAACGAGTTTAGCTTAAATTGATCGCGTGCCGTGTGGTTTCCGGCCTAGAATAGAACCACTCCATTTCCTCCTGTGGATGTCGTAAAAGGCGACTAAAGGATTTTCTTTCCGTCACTAAACATGAACAGACTTCCGATGGGCAGCAGCGTCGGAAGTACGATAGTGACTCCCACTGCGCTCGCCAACCCGCCTGCCAAGCGTGGCGAGTATGGCAATATCCCCTCATGGATAGGCAAAAAATGACCAGGCCCCCAGTACCCGGCAGCCCCGCTATTCCTGACTCCGGTAGCGGTCATGGTAACGGCGGGGCAGGGGGTGCTAAGAATCCCCGGATGGGATCCGGCTACCAACCCCGGCGAAAACTGGCCCTGGTAACACACAATGTCTGCACATTGAGGACTGACGAGAAACTGGCTGAGGTGGAGGAAGAAATGAGTAGGTTACGGTGGGACATTGTGGGGTTGTCTGAAGTCCGAAGAGAGGGCGAGGGCACGACAACCCTAGAGTCTGGTAACCTACTCTATCACCGGGAAGGAGACGAAAAGAAGTCCCAGCATGGTGTCGGGTTTCTCGTCCACAAGTCCCTCATTAACAACGTCACAACCATCGAGAGTGTGTCCAGCAGGGTAATATACCTGATACTCAGAGTATCTAAAAGATATTCGCTGAAGGTTATACAGGTATATATGCCAACTGGGGATCACTCCGATGAAGAGGTGGATGAAGTGTATGAGGACATCAGTAGGGCCATACATACTTCTGAAACCTATTTTACGGTTGTTATGGGGGATTTTAACGCAAAACTGGGTAAGCGAGGCGTTGGAGAGTTTAGGCTGGGAAACTTCGGATACGGAGTGCGAAATAACAGGGGACGTAGGCTGGCTGATTATTTGGAGCAAGAGGGACTCTTTGCGATGAACTCTTTCTTTAAGAAGCCGCCGCAAAGAAAGTGGACCTGGTTGGGTCCGGCAAAAAAGAACCAGCCCCCTGTTAAGAACGAAATCGACTTCATCCTAACGACAAAGAGACGAATATTCAACGATGTCTCAGTGATCACTCGAGTCAAAACCGGGAGTGATCACCGAATATTAAGAGGCATCGTGAATATTGATCTCAAAGTCGAAAGGTCGCGGCTGATGAAGTCGACACTCCGACCTTCGCAAGTCCAAATTGAGAACTCCGAGGGCTTCCAGCTTGAACTGTCTAATCGCTTCGAAGGCCTTCAGGATTGCGTTACAGTGGACGAGATAAACCAAGGGTTTATACAAGCTGTCCAAGCGGTGGGATCAAAAGCATTCAGGTCCAGCCCCAAACGAAAGCCTCAAAAAATCTCTGCTCGGACCCTAGACTTAATGGCAGAGCGACGATCAAGGCCGCTGCAGACCTCCGAAGATGCTGAATCATATCGGCAGCTCAACAGACGTATACAAAAGTCCTTGCGACACGACATCCGCTCCTTTAATACTGAGTGTATTAAGGAGACGATAGAGCAGAATAAAGGCTCCAAAGTGTTCGCAAGAGCTATGTCGGTTGGGCAAAGCCGATTGATGAAGCTGAAGACGGAGGACGGCGGCGTGGTGTCGACAAAGGAAGGGGTTCTGGCGGAGATCGAGAGGTTTTATGGACAGCTGTATACCTCAGTTTCACAACCCAGTAGACAAATGGCTAAAGACCCAAGAGCCAAGCTAACCCGACACTATACCGAAGATATCCCGGACATCAGCCTGTACGAGATTAGGATGGCCCTCAAACAGCTTAAAAACAACAAGGCGCCGGGCGAGGATGGAATCACAGCAGAGCTTCTGAAAGCGGGCGGAACGCCGGTACTGAAAGTCCTTCAGAGGCTCTTTAATTCTGTTCTGCTCGAGGGCGTAACGCCAGAAGCGTGGAACAGGGGCGTGGTGGTCTTGTTCTTCAAAAAGGGAGATAACACTCTATTGAAGAACTATAGACCTATCACGCTTCTGAGTCATGTATATAAGTTGTTTTCGAGGGTCATCACGAATCGTCTCGCGAACAGGTTTGATGCCTTCCAACCTCCCGAACAAGCTGGTTTCCGTAAAGGCTTTAGCACCATGGACCACATTCATACGCTGCGGCAGGTTATAGAGAAGACGAGGGAGTATAACCGGCCGTTATGCTTGGGATTCGTGGACTATGAAAAAGCCTTAGATTCGATCGAAACATGGGCCGTGCTTCAGTCTCTCCAGCGATGCCGTATTGACTATCGGTATATCGAAGTGTTGAAGTGCTTATACAGTAACGCCACTATGTCAGTCCGAGTACAGGAGCAGTGCACGAGGGCAATTCCACTGCATAGAGGTGTAAGACAGGGAGACGTTATATCTCCGAAACTGTTCACCGTTGCACTGGAAGATGCCTTCAAGCTTCTGGAATGGGAAGGATTTGGCATCAACATTAATGGCGAGTATATCACTCACCTTCGATTTGCCGACGATATCGTTGTCATGGCAGAATCGATGGAAGACTTAAGTACTATGCTCGGAGACCTAAATCGATTTTCCCAACAAGTGGGCCTTAAAATAAACATGGACAAAACGAAAGTAATGTCGAATGTCCATGTTGCGCTCCTACCTGTTTGTGTTGGGAGCTCCACCCTCGAAGTTGTAGACCAGTATATCTACCTGGGTCAATTGATCCAGGCAGGAAGTTCCAGCTTCGAGGAAGAGGTCTTTCGACGAATTCGACTCGGCTGGGCAGCGTTCGGGAAGCTACGCAATGTCTTCTCGTCCAAAATACCTCTGTGCCTCAAGACTAAGGTCTACAACCAATGTGTGTTACCAGTGATGACTTATGGCTCTGAAACGTGGTCCCTTACTATGGGTCTCATAAGAAAGTTCAAGGTCGCTCAACGCGCTATGGAGAGGGCTATGCTCGGTGTTTCCCTACGTGATCGAATCAGAAATGAGGAAATCCGTAGGAGAACAAAAGTCACTGACATAGCCCAGCGGATTAGCTCGTTGAAGTGGCAGTGGGCGGGACACATAGCGCGACGAACCGATGGCCGATGGGGCAAAAAGGTTCTTGAATGGCGACCGCGTACTGGCAAGTGAAGCGTAGGGCACCCACCTACAAGGTGGTCAGATGACCTGACCAGAGTCGCTGGAAAGCGCTGGATGCAGGCCGCTCTTGATCGGTCATTTTGGAAATCTTTGGGAGAGGCCTATGTCCAGCAGTGGACGTTATGCGGCTGAAATGATGATGATGATGATCGCGTTTTGCTTCAACGATGAAATCCGCCCTAAGACCTTTTTAAAATCAGTTTTTATTCTGGAACTTATAGGTACTCTAGGAAATATAAACCATAGCGAATGGGGAACAGTCCCAAGTAAGCCTGTGTCCTGAACACCTGGCGGTAAGTATCGCCTATATAAGTATCGCTAAGTAACTATCGCTATCGCCTGTCAAAAAATAAAGGTGCATAGGGACAAAATTATAGTCGATAAACACTTTTTTACGGACAAATAATAGGTATCACAAACGAAAAATACCATCTCCTGAAGTTGAACGAATATAAATGACAGCAATATTTTCCACAACTGGGATTCGAACCCAGGACTTCTTAAGTTAGTAGAGTGAGTGCCTATCCAACTGAACCATCGACAACGTAAATATTACGTTAAATTTTATCCATCTCTATTTTGATTTAGAAAAAGTCTGTCTGCTTAAAGGCATAAAACTCAAAATGCTCTGTCTCCTGTACCCTATTAGGGATATACAATGTCCTTTTTAATTAAGTACAAATATTTTAAGGGGTGGTTCAGTCCATCATTTTGAACAAATTTGCCTAGGGAAGGTATACCGAAATACGAAAAAAAAATTTTAGGTTCTCATATGAATTGAAGGAGTCACGTTTTCGTATTTCGATATACATTTATTGGGAATAGTTGTTAGGAATGATGGTCTGAATCACCTCTTAAAATATTTGTACTTAATTAAAAAGGACATTGTATAAGGCCTAAGAATATAAACTGAAACTATTTCAAGGGTGAATTAAGTCCGTGATAGTGAACAACTTTCCCCAAGGAACATATATCCAAATATGAAACATAATTCCTCCCATACAAATTGACCGATCAGTTAATCCGAGTTTGTATAGAAAGCCAAGCCAATATTTTTTTTATATTTTTACATATGTTCCTTGGGGAAAGTTGTTCACTATCACGGATTCAAATTACCCTTAAACTAGTTTCACTATATTTGTTAGAACTTAAATTATATCGTCTTAAAAAATATACTGAAACTATTTTAAGAGTAGACTCAGTCCACGATACTGAACAAATTTTCCCAAAAGCATACATCGAAATATAAGAAATTAATTGACTTGACTTTTTACAGAAACTCGGATTAAGTGATCGGTCAACTTGTATGAGAGGCCAAAAATTACTTTTCATATTTCGAAACGTGTTCCTTGGGGAAAGTTGCTAAGTGTCATGGACTGAATTAACCCTTAGAAATAGTTTCAGTATATTTTGTTAGACTTTACATGCGTAGTGTATTTATGTATACATATCTACTTTAAATTTCTGTTTTTGTTGATAGTAGGTACGTACCTACGTGCATAAAGTGTTTAAATCTTCGTTCTTTGTAAAACAACAAAGTAATAAAAGATTCTTTTAGCAGTAATGGATCTGTTGGAAAACCACTTTGTAAGGTGCCCTAAAAATACGTTTCAGTGTTTTGCGAAGGTAAAAGGTAAAAGATAAAGTTTTTAGTATTAAAACTGTTACAGCAAAGTACCTACGCAAATTTTAATATCAAGTTGCAAGGTCATAAAAATATCTCCAGTTTTAATAAATCGGTACTTATATCTTTATTAATTAAAAGGCCATGATTGTTTTTAAAATTGCCTGTTTCCAACGTTGACTAGACTATTTTTCAATTTTATTTCAGTAAGTAGCTACACTACACAGAAAAAGAGGTATATTTTCAATTAAAAAAGCAGGTCTTCAAAGTTGTATGAAAAGGTGGTGAACGTAAAGTTTTCTTGAATATTACAGAGGTGGCCCTAAAGAAAAAAAGTACAAAAACTAGCACTAGGACGTACATCTTTCTTTAAGATAAAGATATAGGAATAAAGATGAATTGTATATGTACAATAAGTTTATTAGGAAAATAGAAATAAAAACAGGAAAAAATAAAATAAAATAAACAATGACAAAAAAAATTACTAAATTATGCTAAATTAAAGATATATCCTATAACTTTATTTTACATATTATGTGAATTGTATGTATAAACTTATGAGTAATAGTATTATCAATTAGTGAAAAAAAATTACCAGGTAAACATTTGTTCCTACTTTAAGAGATTCAAAAAGAAGATGTATATGTTTGTTCTTAAGTCTCTGTTAAAGATATATAAAAAATCAAATTGCCTTGGATGTTTATCTATTCATGTATTTGTTATAAAATATAGTATCGTCGAGTCAGTATTCCACAACACATGTCTCGAACTTGCCTTAAGGCTATCTCAATCTGTGTGATTCGTTGAAAAGAAACTATCTAAGATAAAAACGTATCTGTACCTCTTTAGATTGTTAGCTAAAACTCTAAAAAACTTTCCAGCAATCACCCCTATCCTACACCGGGGGAATTAACCCCAACTTGTGTGTTTTGCCCCGAATAACTTCAATGTAATTGCTTCTACTTACTTTTAAAACTTTTCACATTATGCCCGGTACACATGGGAGTATTGAAAAAAGGTTGTTCTACAATTCTCACTACAAAAACTATGGTTGCTGAGCGATGAGAAAGTCGGGATAAAAAAAGGTTTTAAAATAAAACTGCACCGTTGAATGCTAATTATTTTATTTTTAAATAAATATAAATATCCTCGACAAAACGCCTGTGAACAAACAAATTGCAAACGTTTAGACTTTTTTACTTTTTTAAAAAGGTTAGGCTGTAGTTTACCCTTAACCCGATTGTCTCTATTATAAGCTTAAATTGTAGCTGACAAAATTTTGTTTTTCTCAAATTTTTGATATTATTCTTCGTTTCCAAAATATTGAGTGCCAAAATCAACAATTCGGAAAAGAATGTTTTTTTTCTCTATTTCGGCCAGAACCTTTTTTCATTTTTGACATAAAAATTGCACCTTTTTGAATATCATAACAATACAAGGGGATCCTACTTTTTCGTGAAATCGGAGCCTAAACTGAAACAAACGGAAAGACATTTCCAATGTCAAAAAAATTACCTTGTATATTTTTGAGCCAATGACGCGAAAAATATTAGTTTTTTAGTTTGTAATAACTTTATTGTACCAAAAAAAAAAATAAAACACAGAAAATTCGAAAGAGAAAATATACAAAGACAAATAAAAAATATATATTAGTCATACTGTACATTGAGTTCACAGTATGATGAGTGTAAAACAAGCTCAAGAAAGATGAATTTTCCTCAGCAGTTTTTGTGAGCACATCTTATAACATCGTCTGACTCATTTGTCTTTTGTCTGATTGTTCTAAGGGTCACATTCAAAGAATATAATGTGTATTTAGGTTACATACGAAATTAATGTTTGATAAATCGATATCACATATTTGTTTAGTAAGTAGGACTCATGTAGTGAATTTTTTACTTTACAGTGACAGACTTACGTTATTAGCGTTCCGTGCCCAAATGGTAAAAACCCGACAATATTACTAAGACTCCGCTGTCCGCCTGTCTGTCAACAGGCTTTATCTCATGAACCGCGATAGCTAGACAGAAATTGAAATTGAAATCACAAATAATATCTTTTTGTTGTGGCTTTAACAAAAATACTAAAAGCATAATAAATTTTTAAGTGGGGCTACCATACAACAAACGTGATTTTTATAGATAATAGTACGAATCCCTTCGTGGGCGTGTCTGACTCAGCCAATATACTTGGAAATACTACTAAAACGATTGTTGTATGGGAGTTACTTAAATATTTATTTCATTCTATTTGCAGTATTTTTGTTATAGCAGCAACGAAAAAATACTATGTGAAAATTTCAACTGTCTAGCTATCACGGTTCATAAAATGCAGCCTGGTGACAGACGGACGGACAGGTGGACGAATGGGAAGACAGACGGACCGCAGAGTCTTAGTATAGGGTCCCGTATTTACCCTTTGGGTACTGAAACTAAAAAGGGATCAAAAATTGTGATGGATTGTTAGCCTCCTGAAATGGCGACCTCGTACTGGCAATCGAAGCGTAGGACACCCACCCACAAGGTAGTCTGACGACCTGACCAAGACCGCTGGAAGGCGCTAGATGCAAGCCGCTCTAGATCGGTCATTTTGGAAATCCTTGGGAGAGGCATATGTCTAACAGTGGACGTTATGCGGCTGAAATAATGATGATGGTGATGATTATGGCGGAATCAAAAATTATCAAACAGACGGACAGACATGCGGACAGATAGATAGACAGACACACGGACCGAAGTCTTAGTAATAGGGTCCAGTTTTTACCCTTTGGGTACGGAACAAAAATAGTGATGGATTGCTAGCCGCATCGTCTTTTAACATAATTCGTATCTATATACTCTAGCTTTATAGTAGACATAATATACGTAGGCATAATATTAACTCGTCTTAAGATTCCTGTCAGTTAATAACCACACATGAATATGAATTTTACATAAATACTAAATTAGGTAAAATCTCCTAAGTTTATTCATAAACTGCCTAGATAAAGTTTATTAGTACTTTGATCTTGCAGGATTTAGAATTAATTAAATATGTTTACAGGGCACCGTGCTCCGCCGGCCTAATATAATATTAAAAGTAATTACATTTCATATTAAAATAAACGGTCTGTATTTTACCATTTTGGAGAGCTCATTTACTCTGAATAAGGACTTAGGTATATAGTAATATAAAGGAGGTATCAGTAGGTACTTACTTTATCATCATCATCCTCACATATTCCCGGTTGCATCCTCAGAGGTAACGTTTTTGGTCTCATGGGACCTAACCTAGATGATTTGATGAGGTTTCTGATTTTGCACACAGAACTACATCCGTCCGACCTTCGCAACCTAAAGGGTAGACCAGAAACAATCTATGATAGGTACGAGCACACGCTACATGGCGTTCGAGACCCACAGCTATTCGGCCCTTCCGAATGGAATCATCTTCGATTCAATCCTGTAATATTCTAATCGGACTGGAAACAAATTTTTACACGTTCGCCTTGTGACCTCCGGGTCACTGTTACTCGTCTTTCTGAGTTACATATCAATCGTAATTGTGCATAGGTCTTACCTGCCGCTTGGAGACCTATTCTTAAAGTTTTCAAAACCTCTAGTAGTGAGGAAATAAAAGATAGTTTGGTCGGCGAAGTAAATTTGATTCAACCATCTAGGGATCAACGGCGTTTCTGTCTTACAGTTATTCGGTAAAGAAACAACCGTTACTCGGTGAAGAGTATATTTGAACGGAGCAGTGAAGAATGGTTTTGTGTTAAACAGTTAATCGACCAAGGTTATTTCGGTCTATTGTTATGAGCTTTTAGAGCTGGTCGGTACACACAAGCGCCTAGATTATACTCCAGGCGGAGATGATGATGACACGACGGTTTCTACAGTATTACCAACCACTGCAGACACACCACTTTTAGTCATCGTTTCCAACAAAGCAGTGCAGCTTGAGGACAGTGAAACCGTGCGATGACGAAGCCGGTGGTAGCCCTAAGAACTCAGCATTGAATGAAGACTTAGGTACCTACCGTGTTTTGGCATAATGAATCGATTTGCAGCAAGTCAATAAAAACAAGGAAATATCTTTGTTCAAAAATGGAGATTTAAATCTTTACAAAAGGACGACAAATAAGTACTTAAGAAAAAAGTTTTATCAACAAATTTTCATTCCAATTTTAATATTCCCCACGTTATTATTATTTAGATTTACGATGACGTTTTTTATCAACACACTCCACACCCTATCACAAAACACCGAAATTACAGGAATAAGGCTATCTTGTCTTCTTGTTAGTAGTAGGGGTACAATAATAGCCCCGCGTTTAAGTAGTAAGTGGTGTAAACAAACAAAAATAGTTTATCTATTATAAACAACGTAAAGGCACGTTAAGGTCTTATTTGTTATTATTAGATGGTATTATATAAGGATTTGTCAGACAACTTCGTTGAGCCAAAAAATTCTAAAGTCGATGTGGTTTTTAGAAGAAATAAACACAATTAAACATACATACATACATACTATCACGTCTTTAAACAACACAATTAAAGGGCTTATTTAATATTTTATGTTTCGAAAAAATATGGATTCGTGATACCACCGTTATATCAAATTGAGATTTTTTTGTTGTAAGATTTATTTTTAGGGTTCCGTACCCAAAGGGTAAAAACGGGACCCTATTACTAAGACTTCGCTGTCTGTCCGTCTGTCCGTCTGTCTGTCACCAGGCTATATAACAAGAACTGCGATAGCTAGAAAGTTGAAATTTTCACAAATTATGTATTTCTGTTGCCGCTATAACAACAAATACTAAAATCAAAACAAAATAAATATTTAAGGGGGGCTCCCATAAAAAAAACTTGATTTTTATAGATAATGGTACGGACCCTTCGTGCGCGAGTCCGACTCGCACTTGGCCGGTTTTTTTCAGATTTACAGTTATTGTAAATTAAAGGTAAGCATGAATGCAAGAGCGTAGCCAGATAATAAAACAATCTTATGCACTACTTCTGTACAATCGATGTTTTATTTGCACACCTTATTTACGCTCAAGAAATTTCAAAAATCAAATGAAAACATGAAAACGAGGAGCCTTGGAACTTTTTAATAAAAATATTCAATCATTGCGCCTCCGAACTTTAAGATCGTTCTGAGCTAATAAAATGTAGATGAAGAATACTTTACGGAAACTTTTTTGTTTTCTCGAAATGTTGCCAGCCGGAAATGATCTATTGCGGAGGTTCTGTGCAATTTATTTTTTATAGAAAGATGCAGGAGTTTATTTAAAGAGTTTTTTTTTCTAAATAAAATAATATTTGATTTTTGAGTTGCACCTAAGTAAATATGATAATATGCCTGCCATAATCCAAACAACAACTGTTTTGGAGCCCAGGGTCTCAGACCAACCGGGGTATGTTTTACTGACTGACTTTTTCTTAATCGTAATATAATATTTATGTCAATATACTAATGGATACCAAAGACCATATGAAACGTAAGAAAAAAGCCGGAATTATTTAAATATTTGGCTGTAGTAATAAATAAATTATTATAATTTTTTTGAAATACTACACTTTTTAACCAAGATTTCAAAAGTAAATAATAAATTATCGTATTTTATTAGTTTGCACACTGTAATGATATATGTTAAATAAGGTTTATTCAAATAAAATTATAAAAAAAAGCGTTAATAAAATGCCTAAGTAAGTACTTATACATAATGAAAAATCTCTCTACAAGAACAATGATAATCTCTCCAATTTTAAGAAAATATCTAAGCTAAAATTAACTACATTTATCGACCGTAATATAAAAAAATCGACACCTAATCTCCCCGGGGAATTACCCAATTTCGGAGGGAAAAAATTGACAAAGGAAAAAGGGAATCGGGCCTACGGTCTTCCAGGCCAATAAAATATTCCTTAGTGTTGCTGCTTAATTAAATAAAATGGGCCGTGCTCCTTTGGGATAGATTAACAATGTTTGGCCAAAAAGCTTGCTTGTCAAGTGACATAGTTATAAGTAAGCTAAATTAAAAATTTGTTTCAGAATGCTAAAGTGGCGTCAAAGGATTTTTCTAGAGTTGTTTTTACCACAACTTAGGCCGGATTCGATCAAAATTTTATTCCAAAAATAACTCACTCTTCGTTAGTAATGTTGAAATTCCGTACAAGTTTGAAATAACTATCTAAGAGTAAGCGTTATTCTTAGAATATATATAAGTTTGGTTAAATACATCCTCAGTAGATAATACTCGCGATAGTAAGCTTACTTTCCCAGGTAGCACTCGTAATATTGATTAAAATAATCGGTGACACTATCTTCTTCTTCTTCTTCTTATCGTGTGTTAGTGACTAACACTAGTGTCAGAGTTTTTAAACCGCCTTAAAGGCCTCTGACATGGTTTCAGGTAACGACCAATGTCAAAGACAGTGACCGGGACCGACGGCTTAACGTGCCCTCCGAAGCACGGATCATCTTACTTATCAGACAATTAGGTGATCAGTCTACAATGTCCTAACCAAACTAGGATAACAACACAAAGTCGTTGTCCCCGCCGGGAATCGAACCCGCGACCTCCGGGTATGAGCCGAACGCTCTAACCACTACACCACGGAGGCAGTATATAGGTGACACTATCATCTTTATGTACTTCCACGCTATTATAGATTGTTTTTAATTCAACTACTAGATGGCGCTGTACCGATTTAAAACTCGATAAAGATTTTTTAGAAATAATTAGTTTAATATCTAATTAATCTTTGAATAATAAGTAGTCAGAGACTTCATTATGCTAAATTCCATCTTATATTGCTGTTTTCTTTTAGCAGGCCCTTAAAGTAGGCGGTTAATACAGATAGACTAAAAGAAAACAATACTTAAAATGCCTTTAATTAGATTGACATTCACATTACATATTTCTTCATTCTTATTTCATTCCACTGGAGTCAGCATAGCATTGTCTTAAAGACGTAGACGTAATCTACGTTTTTAAGACAATGCTATCAAATATCTAATCAAATTGTAAATAATCACTATTATAAGTAACATTAGACTTACTTATCTAAAGATATAGACATCTTCTTCTTATCGTGTGTGTTAGTGACTAACACTAGTGTCAGAGTTTTTAAACCGCCTTAAAGGCCTCTGACATGGTTTTAGGTAACGACCAATGCCAAAGACAGTGACCGGGACCGACGGCTTAACGTGCCCTCCGAAGCACGGATCATCGTCCTTATCAGACAATCAGGTGATCAGCCTGCAATGTCCTAACCAAACTAGGACAACAACACAAAGTCATTGCCCCCGCTGGGAATCGAACCCGCGACCTCCGGGTATGAGTCAAACGCTCTAACCACTACACCACGGAGGCAGTTATATAGACATAAAAATTGTAAATAGTCACCTTTTTAAGTTACATTACGCTCACACATGTAGTTATCAAATTACAGCCCACCCTTTGAAGTCCTTTATTGCGAGTTTAATAAGCTTGTTAGTGTTATAATGAAGTCATTATAAAGCCCTTGAAATCGCGAATGTCAATTATATTTACATAGTTCATTGTGACGTATGTACAGTGGGCCGCAATGAAAAGAATAGTTTATCCCTATACTATTGGTACTACTAAATTATACTATTGGTGGTATATTTTATGTAGCCCACTGTATTTAACCTGTCAACGTCCGACGGTTCACATGTGAACCCGTTAACAATAGAAATCTATTGTGTCTGCGATTCCGGACGTTGACAGGTTAAACTTGGGAAATGTTATGCTTTGTTATTGTATTAGTTACAGATGCGATATCATTCTTCTTCTTCTTAAGGTGCCTCTCCAACTAGTGAAGATTGGCAATCAGCTTGGCATAGTTCTTTTTGTTCTTAGCTACGACATCATTATTTTATTCATTTATACGGTATATATACCTAAATTTACGTTTAAGGGAAACACACTTGTCGGTATAATTGTACTATAGAAACAACAATATTTAATTTACTAGCATCCAACTAGTGTCGCAAGCAATAGTATAAACTATTGATAGTTAAGCAACGCTATATCAAATCATGCTACGAAATGCTACAAATAAGTATTTTCGTCGCACGGCGTAGCAAATACGAATTTAGGTGGCGCAGCGTAGCACGTATTGCGTAGCAAGTCATCATGTACAAATATTCCGGAGTTTTTATAAATCTCGTCATGCGGTACTTTATATCGTCACTCCTGTACCAATCTGCAAATATCATATTGTTCAGGAGAGCGATTTGAAACTACAAATCTTTGCTGCAAATCAAGCCTTTTTACGTTTCATGACAAGTTTGTAAATATATTAGGCAAAAACAAGTGTCTTGGTTTATTTACCGCTGTTTATTTTAATTAAAGTAATTTACTTAGATGTATGATAGTAATTTATATGGTAGTTAAATCAATTGATTGTTGTGAAAAATATAAAATGACTCGAATTTCACTATCGTCATCATCATCAGGTCTTATTCATCTCCATTGCAAGAGCCTCCCGACCCTCTTTGTACTACCAGAGCCGTACTTGGCCAGAGCAGCCAGAGGACTTGGCCTACACTCTCCACGCTGGCCAGACTGATTGGAGAGGTCTCATTAGAGTTTATAAGCTTTGTTTAGCTTGTATTTCCTAAGTCGCCCTCTACGACATCCACGGGAGGACTTGGAGTGGTCATATTCGACTCTGCCGGAAACCAAGCGGCGCTCTCTAATTTATTGACGATGTTTTATCAAATCTGCATCTCGGCAAATTGACTTTTACCCATTTTCAGAGCTAGGTACTTGTCAGTTCCATTGTAATGAAAGAGACGCACAAAATGACTATTTGAGGTAAGAATAATGAAGGGATTTGCCTTTACCTTCTCCATTTCGCACACTAACTCGCAGGTTTTTGAACGAGTGAAATCCTTACTAGGCGCTAATGAACAGTTATTTTCAGTCAGCTTTCTGTGAAGGAAAATCTTGTGAAAATCCTGCACACTATAAATGTTAAGTATAAATCATTCCATTATATCTTGCCAAAAAATTACATTGTCGGCTTCTATTTTCATACAGTTACACTGACAAGAGCCTATTAAGTGTCGAAGTAGTCACGCATGATTAAATGTGTGAAAGCCACTGAATATTTGTAACTTACAAATACGAATTTGCTACGTAATACGTGAAACGCCATTCTAGTCACATACATACTTGCTGTTTAATTACTGCTACGCCATGCGACGCAAAAACAGACTTGCTACGCAATATAATATATAAATACGTCATAATTATCATCATACTCATTAGGTCTTTCGGTCGGCCAGCGCTGTCAAGCGAGTATGGTTGGAGCTCTTCTTCTGGCAGTTAGCGTTTCAGAGCGACGCTTGTTACGCAATAAGTGCTACGTCATGCTACAAATACTTACTTGCTACGCAAATACGTACTTGCTATGCTCTTCTACGCAAATGCGTATTTGCTACACAAATACTTACTTGCTACGCAAATACATACTTGCTACGCCGTGCTACACAAATACGTAGTTGATACGCAATATGCTACGCAAATACATACTTGCTACGCAATAAGTGCTACGACATGCTACGCCGTGCTACGAAAAATACTTGTAGCATTTCTTAGCATGGAATGATGCTAGTATCAATGTAGTTGTTTTGGACAGTTACTGTACTCAAGTTCTGGTATAGTTTATTTGTATTACTTGTTTACCTACTAATCATGTTATATATGAGTGCAAGTAAGCAAAAATAAACAAACTATTGTTATTTATGATTATATTTTCTTGCAAAAGCGCATTTCTAGTAATGCGCACTCAAAATAAATGTAACAACAAACCACTCTATATAAATCCACTCATTTAGCTAAGAAGTTGCAATTTTAAGAATACGCCTTGAACTGTCAGTATCTGTGTCTTAATTATAAAATGCCGTCAGAATTTTCCGCCAAACAAATTCTTCATTCAGAAAAATTGAGCGAGCATTTTAATATGATAAATTCCACCATTTTATTTAGGCTCATTTATTTTTCTTTGTTTCTTCGGTCGGGGAACGGTTTATGGGTTTACCTTTCGACGACCTCTGTGTTGAAGAACTGATTTAAGTGGATGTGTGGAGTTGATTTAGTTTATTATGGTAATAAATACAATGCAGTCTTATTTCTAGTAGCTTTATTTATTGAAAATTATTTACATAAATAAATATAGATAATTAGACAGCAGAACAGATTATGTATTTACTACAAGCTACGCTCCGCGGTGTTACTCACGTCTAAAGTAGCCTATGTGTTAATCCGGGGTACTAGCTTCCTGCAAACCAAATTTTATTAAAATTAGTCAAGTCGTTTGCGCGTGAAGATGTAACAAACATACATACACACTCACAAACTTTCGCCTGAATGATATTAGTGTGATTTACGTCATTGACGTTATCTCATTGTCAATTTTATCGCTCTCTCTCTCTCTATGTCATTTTCTCTCGTGTTTATGACAGTAATCGTATTTTTTGTCGCACTGGCCTATGATTGTTTTTTATGCAACAATTCTTATTCTGGGTCTATGGATTTCTCTATGCCGCTTCGCTTTCTTGGACGATAATCATTGTTCTGTTTTACATGTTAGTATTTTACTCTTGAATATTTATAGATAAACCAGATAGACAACCAATATTTTTCATGCACATTCTCTTTTATTTAATAGAGCAAGTAAAAAAGTCATTAAAGGCCATAGATAAAGCAAACAGCAGAGATAATAAAATTTCAAAGAGCTCTTAAACTTCTAGCACATGATTGGTCGTATTAAGATCACAAAAAATTTATTGCTCTATTTTATATGTATTTCACTGAATAAATATATTTTAATTTTAAGTTAGCATATTTTTGTTGATTTTTGTAACCATAAATTCAATAATTTTCATTACCTACCTAATGAAGAAACTCTTTTGCGTCTTTATCACTATCAGAGTAGACAGGCTCGGCCGTTAGATACAAAAAGTTACATTTACCGTGATGATAGAAACAGAACGTCGAAATTTCTTTTTTTACTTATATATATCTATTTATTGAAATAAAGAGAAAATTGTACTTACACAATTTTTAAAATATAGTTGATTTACGTTTATAGCTAAACATTTTTCTAGTTAGATCAATAAATTACAAAGAAAATAAATGTTTAAAAAAAATAAGAAAATACAATGCTACTCGTACAAGTAATTAAGCGGCCAAGTGCGAGTCGGACTCGCCCATGAAGGGTTCCGTAGTAGCAAATAACATAATATAAAAGTCTTGTAGTTGTTTTTTTAAATTTTATATTTGAGTTGATTGAATGAAAGGTAAATTGCCGTTTATGATTTATGACGTATTAAAAAAAAACTACTTACTAGATATCGTTCAAACCAATTTTCGCTGGTAGTTTTTATGGTAATGAACATCATGTACTTTTTTTAGTTTTATCATTCCTTTATTTTAGAAGTTACGGGGGGGGGACACACTTTTTTTACTTTGGAAGTGTCTCCCGCGCAAAGTATTCGGTTTAGAAAAAAATGATAGAAACCTCAATATAATTTTTGAAGACCTATCCATAGATACCCCACACGTATGGGTTTGATGAAAAATAAATCTTTAAGTTTCAGTTCTAAGTATGGGGAACCCCCAAAATTTATTGTTTTTTTTCTATTTTTATGTCAAAAACTTAATGCAGTTCACATAACATATCTACTTACCAAGTTTCAACAGTATAGGTCTTATAGTTTCTGAAAAAAGTGGCTGTGACATACGGACGGACAGACAGACAGACATGACGAATCTATAAGGGTTCCGTTTTTGCCATTTGGCTACGGAACCCTAAAAATGCTAAATAAGTTAACAAAATTTATTTAACATGAATTAAGGGGATAGCTTTTACAATCCCAAAGTCAAACAAGCAGAAATACAAAAGATTTTTATTTCAAAAATAAAAAAAGTACAATGTTACGAGTAAAGAATGCAAAATAAGTTAACAAAATTTATTTAACATGAATTAAGGCGATGGCTTAGCTTCTACAATCCCTAAGTCAAACGAACAGCAATACAAAAGATATACCACTCATCCCAAACATAAATAGAAGAGGCCTTTTTAATTCGGCAGGATTCCCGAAATACGCGGGCCCCTTGCAAAAAAATTTAATATTGACTAAACGCCTTTTATATCCCTCCAATTTGAAGAAGTAATTTTCTCTTTTGAGATCGCTTGGCTTTTGTACCTGTCCTATTGTGATATTGGTCTTCAGATTTATTCGTTCTTATATTGAATAAGTGGAGTTTTTGTCTTCTTCCGAGAGTGGTGATTTGATGTGTTGATTATGGAAACTTTTTTTATGATTAAAATCATTTTTATTTTCCTTTGTTGTCTGAATTTCTGAAGTCTAAAAAGAAATGTTTAATTAAACAATTATTAAAGACTGAGATTGCGTTAACAACAAATACTTATTAAAACAAAGAAAAAAAGTTCTGTAGTCTTTTATTTCGATTCATCTAAAATATTATTTAGTCGATTAGGGCGTCCGCTAAGAGGGGTGTGTATTATGTAATAACAACATATCATCTAATGATCATACAACCTAATGTTAAATAATATACTTTTGTTTAATATAAAGATTAATTGTTATACTGTACTATTTATATAATTTCATTTGACCTAATTTAATATGGTATAATGAATATTTTACATATTTAACATTTACATTAATATTTACTTACTATAATATTCTTTTGCTCTAATAATTATAATCTATACATAACAAATATTATAATGTTATGTTATAAAAAAATTGGTTTCACATACAAAATGCGCGTGCATCTTTTATGTGTTTGTGTAACCATTTTTTTTTAAATACAAAAATGATATATAAAAAACAATTCAATAAAATACACCTATGTAATAATATGTATAATAGCTTGCATGCAGGTCTGGGACAAAAAAGAACTTAGAATGTACCAGCTGCTTCACTTCCCGGGCCGATCGTAAGAGCCAATCGAGGGAATCGGCAAAAAATCGAATCATGTTAATAGGCGATGCGGCTAGCAACCCATCACTATTTTGATTTCTTCATCCACCTTCTTTGCCCACATTAAGCTAAAAGTGGCCTTTGAGTCTTGCAACCCTGGGTTCTTTCTGCTTAGAGCCGCAAGATTACTCTGTCTGCCCCATTTGTATTTGTACCTATGTATTCAATAATATTTTTTTCATCTTCTCCCTCGATATTAAAAATAATATTTAAATATTATATAGAAAAAAAATATTTAAAAAAATGGTTACACATACAAAATGCGCGCGCCTTTTTTTTTGTACATATTATTTAAATATTATTTTTAATATCGAGGGCGCATTATAAAAAAAATATTATTATATAGGTACGAATTATCTTTAAAGATTTAAAATTAAAAATAAATATAAAAAAATTGGTTAAAATTTTAAAATTAAAAAAAAAATATATTTTTTTTGTACATATTATTTAAATATAATTTTTAATATCGAGGGCGCATTATAAAAAAATATTATTATATAGGTACGAATTATCTTTGAAGATTATTTTTGTATTTTAATTTTTGTACATATTATTTAAATATTACTTTTAATATCGAGGGCGCTATAAAAAATATTATTACATAGGTACAAATTATATTTCAACATTATTTTTAATATTGAGCGAGCAGATGAAAAAAATATTATGATATAGAAATAAGTAGGTCCATTTTTGTAAATAAAATTTCAATATTATTTTTAATATCGAGGGAACTGACGAACATACATACATACAGGTACATTAGGTAATCATTATTGTTGTTATTGATACAGATTATTTATGATTTTCTTTAAAAAATAAATACCCATATACTAATATTTTCTTAAAATATAAAACCCTTATTTTATTATAGTAACCAATTATGAATTAGTGTATTTTAGTACATTAACGTTATATAAAGAAAGTATTTGGACAAGTGATAATTATATAAAAGAAGATTATAACAAATCAACGTTATATAAAAAGAACATTTGGACAAGTTATAATTATATAAGATGAACATTAAACTAAAAGTTACTAGAGCACATGATGGTTATATTATATGAAATATTAGGTAAAATGAAATTAGGTAGTGAGTTTTTATATAAATTGAAAATTATATCATTTGAACGTTAGTGCAATTGAAGTTAAATTATCTGTTATTATAACATATATTACACACCCGCTAAGAGACGCGGGCGCCCGCTGCGGGTTCAGTTTATCTCTTTCACAAACGCTACTTGCGACAGAGACAAGTGACCCGCGGCAGATTCTGCTATCTCTTTCACACTTAGAGTTTGTGACAGAGATAGACTGAAACCCGCCGCGTGCACCCGCGTCACTTAGCGGACGCCCTTAGACTGGCAAATAAAAGATAGCGCTACTGATATTATTTGTACTATTTAGTTCCTTCGATCATCAACAGATGGCGTTTATACCTGAAACTTTTAAAAGTCGGGGTTTTTTAATTTGCCTGGCAAATAAACTTGTTCTCTCAACATTTGAAAATCGATGTTGTCATTTCCAGCTCTGTAAAGACAGCTATCATATTATATGTTCTTATATTCCGCATTAGTTCAGTGTACAAATTGCAACACCGCTGTGTCGAGAACGGTTTTGTGTTAAACAGTTATTCGGCCTGGGTTATTTCGGTCTATTGTTGTTAGCTCAAAATTTACAGGTCTAGGCATTGTGATAAATAAAGAAGTTCAAATTATAATTAATTACTTCGCCCGAAGTAACTTGTCATTATTCATAATGTCCAGGCATTATAAATAAAAAAAGTCCTAATTTATCCCTTGGTCCATAACATACATACATTAATCTTGTGGCCAAAGCGCGACAGTTTAAAAACCAATGCCATCCTGTTTTTACCTACTTCAAAAAAGGAGGAGGTTCTATGTTGTTCGACTGTATATATTTATTTTTTTATAAACATTATTTATTTTTAACTGTATTATCACCGATTATACTACCAAATAACAAAAATATTTTTTGTTTGAAATGGTATACTTGTCAGGCGGTTCCATAGGAATTCCATCAAAATCGGTTCTGTAGTATAGGGGTGAAGTCGGTTTTTAGTTTTGAAAATAATATTGTGCTGGAGGCTGAGGCGATTAACACACTACACCGCGCCTCCCTGCGTAGTGCGGGGCCGCCATACAAAAATGACGCGCGTAGACGCGGTGTTAGTGTGTTGTACTATGCGTGTTTTCTATACAAATGGAGTTACTTGCATACAGTGCGGCCCGCACCATGCAGCGGGGTGCGTTGCAGTGTGTTAATCGCCTGAAACTCACTTAAGGCGAAATGGTAAAAGTTTTTTTTTTTAAAGTAAATATTGTGATAATTAAATATTTTACTTCCAACAATCTGTAGATGGACCTTTGATTAAATTGAATGAATTATCAATAAAACTTTGATGATTGTTGGATGTAAAATCTTTTCTTATCACCATATTTACTTTCAAACAATTTATTTAAAATGATGCCACTTCTTATACCATTTTGCCTTAAATGGGTTGCTGAGTGTCATGATAGGAAGTAAGTAAGTATTTTATATACGTTATAGTGACATTATCACCACTTCATTACAAATCATTTTTCAAACTAATATATATCATAAAAAGGCATAAGTTTGTGAGTGTGTTACTTTTTTACTCACAAACGGAATTTTAATAAAATTTGGTATGTAGGAAACTGACACCAAGGGACGCAGCTAGTATATCATAAATATACATTATCATTTTATTACATATACTATCATGTCTTTATATCCGGGTAGACATAGCATTACCAGTCTTACTCTAAGCAGAGCCCAGGGCCGCAAAACTTTAAGGTCACTTTTAGATCTTGTCAAAAAGAATCAAAATATTGATGCCTATACCCTCGATCAGCGTTTACGATGTGCGCGAAATACAAAAAGTAACAATCGGTAAACAAATATACAACTACATCAACGAAGAGTTTTAATCATCTTGTTTTTTAACAAATTATCCCAAGAGGATATCCCCTTTATTCCAGAACTAAAATAACCGAAAATACAGGCCGTATGGGAGTTAATGTACCACTTGATCCAACTTTGTATCCGCAGGGGACAAAAAGTTTTGGGACGAACTATACAAAACGAGGGCCTCCCATGGGATTTCCTATCATAACTAAGGGCCGTTCGATTTGTATAAACATGTTTTTAGTTCGAAACTCTTAATTACAAACGTACGATTTTGAAAGTTTGTTCGTCACAGTTAGGGAGTGATTTCTATGTTTTATGTAACATATCAGTACTTATTACACGTATTTTGGACACGTAGGGTAAAACCCGGATAGTTGCCCCGGGGGTATAGTTGCCTTGATTACAATAACTCAATCGCGAATGAAACACACATTATTTCATTTATCTATCGAGAGACTCTGCAACTTTGACTAAGTTCACCGTGTTGCATGTCTCTGTAAGATTGCATGGGACGGCTAGGTGCGATCAAAGTTTTAGCGGGATACATTTCTTCATTCTCAACAGGGCATCTATCGTAAACGTAATTTACATGGATTAGGCAACTATCCCCTGCATGGGATAGTTGTCCTAAAATGTAGAGGTCCGCAAAATCGACAATATTCTGGAAATATTAAAGATATAGTTTATTCCTTTCATAAATTTGAAGATAAAAAGCCAAAGTACCTACCCGTTTCACAAATAAAGAATCTTGCTTTTTGAAAAAGAGATATAAAGTAATTTAAAAAAGTGGGGCAAATATCCTGGCTTATTTGCCCGGAGGGAGTGCGCATTACAAGCGCTTTCGTAAGTAAAGCGACACCAGGCGTGGTCCGCACCTGGATGGGTGAACATAAGTGGCATGAAAATTCAAAAGGCACGTAAAAGTCTTTGATCCCGGCTGGCATCGTTGTATGGAAGGCGTTAAAATATAAAAGATGATTTTAGGAACCTGAAAAATCTGATAGTATTGACCATATACCTACATATGACATATACCATGAGAAACAAACAAATAAACTTAATATTAGTTACATACAGAACGAAACTCCTAGAATCCCGCGCAGCGTCCCCGTCTCCCGCCCTCCCCCGTTCTCGCTTCATCGAGTTTTTTGGGGGCAAACGCACACATTGCCGTATGCACTGATGTATAATATCGTTTGTAGTAGTAGTAAGCATAAATGATACTCCGCTTCTTTGAAGTGCCATACCTGTGGAGGCTAAAATGAACAATTAGAAGCGGATGCTTGTTCTTGGAGTACCAGCAACTTTCTTCCAGCGCATATCATAGAAACCGATTAAAGGAATGGAAGAAAACGTGAGACTTGTAAAAAGGCAAAGCAACTAGGATTTCATCACAATTTTGATTCATTTTTAGGGTTCCGTACTCCAAGGGTAAAACCCTATTGTTAAGACTCCACTGTCCATTTGTCCATCTTTTACCAACTTGTATCTCATGAACCGTAATAGTTACACAGGCACTGACTCTTGTAACTCATTAACTCATTTTCATAATGTCTGTATCTCACGTTAGATTAGATAAAAGAAAAGAGAATTCAAAATTTAAAAATTGCCTGTTTCCCACAGGGATAAGGATAGACTCTGAAAATAATTTCTCTTAATTTAGTCCCTTATTAAAACACCTCATCCAAGTCATGCATATTTCATGCATCCCTAAGATCACTGATGTACATGCATTAACTCCAGATCTGTATTAGCATAATGCTACCGACTTACGTATGACAGATGTCGGTACAGAGCTATATTATAGAACGTGTAGATTACTGTGGTCGTATTGGAATTCAGTAGAGTAACATTCAAGGCGCACACATAGCGCGATGAACCGATGGCCGATGGGGCAAAGAGGTCCTCGAATGGTGACCACGTACTAGCAAGCCAAGCGCAGGACACCTACCCACAAGATGGTCTGACGACCTGATCAAGGTCACACAGTTCTGTTAAATTAGTTTCTTTTGGCGTTTCCTCTCAGCAGTGGTCGTTGCGAGCTGGATTAGTAATTTTTCTTTAAAAATACATTTTAACCACATTTTAAACAATTCACGTAATGTTAATTATACTTATTGACGTGTAAAAGGTCTTACTACATATGAATTTGAAAAAGTCTGCTTCATTTGTACGTAGAATGCGGGGGAGCACCAACAGAATCTTGAAGGTTACTGATGGAAGGATGGATGCTGATGTCCATAAGATTTACAATAAGCATTTTCGAATAATCACTAAACATAAATAAAGATAATAAAAGATCGCGACGTATTGATAACCTCTCCTCCTTTTTGGAAGTCGGTTAAAACACGTTATAAGGAATATTAATTATACTTTGAAACTAATATAAAGTACTATCTTAAGCACTTGCTGGCTCTGAGAAAGTACGCATTACTAGCGCTTTTGCAAATTACCCGGGTTAACTTACAAAGCAAGCAGCTTGAGTGTTTGAGAATTTGATGTGTGACGATAATTTTCATAAAAAAATCTCGTGCTCCTCCGTGTTTTAAAAGGCACGTTTTGTCATTAGTCCCTGTCATTTTATGTTCGTTCTAGACATCAAGATATGCCAGATGCCTTTAGAAAAAGCCACCTTATAAAATCTGATATCAGTTGCCCACAAGAAACAACAAACAAAAGAACTATCTAATGAAATGTCTGACGATTAGCAGCATGTTATATCACTTTATTTTTGAACTGAACCATTTATTTCAATCTTAAAATGAGCTTACAACAACAGACTGAAATAACCTTGGCCTAGTAACGTTTAACACAAAACTGTTCTTCACTGCAGAGCTCAAACCTGCGCCTTAAGAAAGTTATTTAGGAATAATAACTGAACTAGTGCTTTTCAAATCCTACTAATATTATAAATGCGAAACTACGTTTGTATATTTGTTTGTTTGTTACCACTTCACGCTTTAACCACTGAACCTATTTAAATGAAATTTGATATGGATATAGTTTGTTATCCCGGGAAGGACGTAAGATAGTTTTAATCCCGAAATTCCCACGGTGAGCGATTTAGCCCACCTGCGTTAGTATTTTAATATTTGCAAATAAAATTATATTTTAATATTTGCAAATAAATGAAATAAATCTTGTTTAAAACAAGCGCTGCCGGTTTCCAATAGTGGTTTTAAATAAACTATCAACACGTTTACTTTGAAATTCATAAATGATGTTAATAAAATGTACTCAAATTAATGAAGGTTTCAACGAAACCGGCCTTAACACGTCGAGCGTACGTAAAATAATTCTACGTATCCGATTGAATCCGTCACGTTAAATTGACGGCTTTATGCGGAAAATAACGTGAAATAATTGCTGATACAAAATGCAGGAGACAGGCAATCGGTGAAATTGCGGTGCTGGCGAGGTGAACTCCCATTATTGTTAAGATGTTTTATATCCTTCCATGTTTTTTTGAGAGAAAATAACAAATAAGTACAATGTTGCAGTTGTCAGACTCTGAAATTAAAGGAAAACCTGTAATAATTCTAAAGATTAAAAATAAAATGGTAAACTCAATACAATACGTTCAGTAAAACACCACTAGATAGCCCTAGTAGTAGTGAACTTTGGCAATGTATAAAACCCACTCAATATAATACGTTCACTTACGGAAAATAGTTCACTAAAACACCACTAGATAGCGTTAGTGGTAGTTAATTTTGCCATTATATAGAACCCTCATTACGCGAGTTCGACTCGCACTTGGCTGGTTTATTTGTTCATGTTTTTATTGTGAGGCCAAAGTACTTATTCAGACAAATGAAATATGTCAAAACTCGATGTAGTCGCGGTTTTTTTACTGAGTTCCATCGACCACTTTTCGTCTCTATGAATATCGATCGATCATCGTAGGGGTCGTCTACCTCTAAATGCTCGTCAAGACAAATAAAACGAGTCCTACTCAATGAAGTTATCTTATACCTTTAAACGAGCAATTCTTGTATATTTATTTATATATTTATAAATTTCTGTGATCTCGAAAACGGCTTTAACGATTTCGCTGAAAATTGGTGTATGATGTGTACACGGTTTTCGGGGGTAAACAATTGATTTAGATTAGTCTTATGTTTGGGAAAACCCGTGTTTTCGAGTTTTCATGCGTTTTTCTTTCCACGCAGAATATGGTCGATAATTTTGTCGCGTCGGCCGCTATCCGTTTTGGCTCAGCAGTTTAAGTTGCGGACGGCTAGAAAGAGTGTTACGGGTTCGAATCCCACTCGGTGACTTACTTTTGTTTTTTTTATGTTCAAGTTTATATATAATTTTTTATTTTGTGTTGTTTTTAGACAAGTTTTAAAAAAAATTAGTTAATGTTTGAGATGTAATCGAGCAAAGGTCGGTCGCCCAGGTACTGTTGTTTTATAACAAAATTCCGTCAAATATCTCCCATCTCTATTATCAAAACAGCTCATAGATATTGTACTTTCGTCCGAATTACAGAAGAATGTAAAATTTCAGCGCCATCAGTTAAGGATTACTGGTTGAAAATTACGTTGCAAGATTTAACCTAAACAAACATACACACATACAAAATACTCGTACCGTACATTGGTAGTTAAATACTTAAAAGCTTGTAGAAAAATAAACAAAGTTAATCGTAATAAGTAAGAAACATCAAATTTGAAGTATTTGATGTCTATTCTATGACAAAAAAGATTTATTTATTTATTTAAACTTTATTGCATAATAAAAAAAGTACAAGTGGCGGCCCTAATGCCATATGGCATTCTCTCCTGGTCAACCATTGGACCAAGCGGAAAATATGAGTGGAAAAGATATGGTATAATATCGGGGTTCTTAAAGACAAGCGACAGTATTCCCACCACACGAGTCGGCGACTGTCGCCGACGGTCAATTAAAAATCTATGTCAGTCGGCGACCGTCGCGCGACTGTTTTAACAGTTCATGACAAGAATGACAGACTCACAGGTGTCGCGAGCATAATGAAGGTCGTCTGATAGTATAAAAGTAGATTATTTGTACCTAAAGATATCGAAAGCAGCGTCCTTAACAAGAAGACTTCAAGTTCGTGGCATACATTACAAATTATTTTATGACGTGCTATATTGTAATCACCCTTAGGTATTCGACTAGCTGTTGCCATGGGATTTGTCTCTTACAGGTCTCTTATAATAATCGTATGAGGAGCTGGAGTTATGACACCAGACGACCTGGGAGTTTACCTCTCGCATGCTTAAGATGCTATTTATTTTTATTAATGGATAATTGTATCATAATATAACTGGCTCTTTTTAATAAGAATAAAGTAGAGCTTTTGTATGATAAACATTTTTAGGTAAATCTGTTAAATGACGTATGAGTATAGGATCCGTACTATGTAACTTAATGTTTAAGTTAATATTGTAATAATTTCTGATCCGCGAAATGGAAATCCTATCTATATAACGATCTGAAATACTGTAAAATTGCTAGCTACTCACCTATAAAACAATCTGAAATATTGACAGGTTGCTAACTACTTGTCTGTAGAACCATAGAGTTAGGATAGTTGTACCTAATCATAAGTCAATGTGTAGAACAATCTAAAATACTGATAGGCTTCTAGATACTTGCCTTATTTAGAACGGATCCCGGTTACAATGACTACTTTGATCTTGTTCTATGGGAGGAGAAGCAGTTGATACATTCTTAAGTTTCTTCGTTCTAGTGAGCAATGTTGAAATAAAAACAAAAACAAAATCTATTTCAGAAAGGAAGGTAAACCTTTTTTTTATTTAACGATCTTAGTAAAACATCTTAATTAATACCAATTCTGTGAAAACATAGTCATTAAAAAAGCGGTCTTTTAAAAATTTACCCAATACAACCTTGAAAGTTATCAAAGGTATCAAGATTCTAGGTAAACTCGTTAGAAACTCCAAATAATTTAGTTAACATTTTTAAAAACTCACAATTTTGTAAAAGTGCCTTTAATTTTAGTATAATATCTGATAGACTATAAACTCTAAGTGGTTATTCTTAATAATAAAATCAAAATCAAAATTTACCAAACGATACCAAATTTCAATTGAAAGTGTTATCGATACCCTCCCATTCAATATCCGGTACCAAATCAAAGCAATTAAAATGTAAGGCGGCGTGCACTGAACAAGCAAAGACTCTAAACAATATTCTTTTGCCGTGTGGTTTCCGGAAGAGTAGAATAGGGCCACTCCGAGTCCTCCTGTCGATGTCGTAGAAGGGGACTTAGGAAATAACTAAACAAAACTTATAAACATTAATGAGACCTCTTTAACCAGCGAGGCGAGTGTAGACCAAGTCCTCTGGCTGCTCTGGCCAAGTATGGCAGTACAGAGAAGGCCGTGCTCCTGCAGTGGAGACTAAAAAAAGCTGATGATGATGATGATACGTATACAGATACAAAATACTATGTTTTGAAATTGTTGTGTGACGACTAAATACAAAATGACTTATATTCATCATCATCATCATTTCAGCCGCACAACGGCCACTGCTGGACATAGGCCTCTCCCAAAGATTTCCAAAATGACCGATCAAGAGCGGCCTGCATCCAGCGCTTTCCAGCGACCCTGGTCTGGTGACTTATATTAAAACTCACTTATATTTATATACTAACATTAATTAAAAAAAATCTAAATCCAGTCATAATACAGCGAGGAAATTACTAATTTAACCAGTGTTAGCTTTTAATGAATTTCTCAGAAAACTCAGCGCTTTTAAGATCGGTTTTATTGTAATATACAACAGGAGTGCAAATTCTTTATGAATATTGTTTTTAGATTATTTACTTATTGAACTAATTTATATTATATAAATTTTGTAATTTAAGGTCCCATTTAATTTTAGCCCTTTTAAAAATCAATAGTCATAAATGAGTTCATAAGTGAAGCTAGTTAAGTAAGGGTCATTGTTTTTGTAAAGAAGAGTCACAAAGCAAATGATTTTTTGGATTACACAAATAGTTGAATCATTCTTCTAATCAATTAAAAAATAAGGCTATTCTTTACGTTATGGCGTCTTTATTTTTTAAGTCCGAAGGTATCAATGAACCAATCTAGTGGCTTTCGAGACTTATATAAAATACTGAAGGGTTTAATTAAATCAGGTAACATTTAAGGTATATTTTCGATCATAATTATCGTGGACTTTGCTCCTTTGCATGGTTTTGTATCATGCATATTTCATAGTTTTCTTTTTTAAATAAACGAACGACGCCAAAGGAAATAGAATAAAATCAAAGTATTTCCTATTTTTACCGACTTCCAAAAACGTTTTCTATGTTCACTGATTATTTAGAAGATGCCTGGACAGGTTTGGAACACTTATTTTTTATTTGAAAGGGTATACTTGTGAGGTGGTCCTATAGAAATGTTATCAAAAATCGGTTGTGTAGTTTGGTGGTGAAGTCTCATCAATAGTAATGCAAACTGTTTACAATCGATAGAATAGTCCTATCGATATTAATAATGTTTTTCGAGGTCAACTATCGACAGTTATAATTATGCAACATATGTAGGAAGATACTATGAAATAAAGTACAAAGTAACAAAGATATAACTTCATTCTAAAACAATATCAGCGCACATTCAAACAGATTCCCAAGGGACTAATTAAAATTCAACAATAATCTCTCCGTTGACGAAATTTAAAGCCTTAATAAAAACAGGAGCACTTGTTGGTCGCGGTAATTAAAAATTAAGAACAATATAAACAATTGATATTTAGACCACTTGAAGCAGTAAACTAAAAAATGTAGGAGACAACCCGCAATTTAGTCAAAATAATATTAGAGATTTTGCCGTGTGGTTTCCGGCAGAGTAGAATAGGGCCACTCCAAGACCTCCCGAGGATGTCGTAGAAGACGGCATAGGGAATACAAGCTAAACAAAGCTTATATACATCAATGAGACCTCTCCAACCCGTCTGGCCAGCGTGGAGAGTGTAGGCCAAGACCTCTGGCAGCTCTGGCCAAGTTTGGCTAGTAGTTCCTTAGAAATTTTATAAAAATAAATTGTGTAATTAGGGGATGAAGTCTGTTTTCAATTTTGAAAAATTATTGTTCATTTAAAAACCAAGCTCTTGGCGTTACTGTAAGAGAAAGAACGCACACATCAATGATGTTTGGCTGAGATGAAAGAGTGGTTTGTTATTTTCCAGGTTCGATCCCGCCCGGCCCGACTTGTACTTCTGAATTTGCACAATCTAACTCACCATTATTTTAATCAACCAGTACTTGCTTCTGGTGAATGAAAAGTTCGTGAGGTAACCTGTATTGCTAGTGTTTAAAACAATACGGTATTTGACTAAATAAATGTTATTGTTTATATCAATAAGTACCGTATCCTGACGCCGAAAACAAAAAGATTTTTTAATTTGCCAAGAAATAAGTATGTTATAAGCTGATGGAAGGAAAAACTGCTAAGTAACAGAAAAAGGATGCACAAACAGCACTCTTGACGTTACTGCTATTTGGTCTCGTACGTACAAAAGAGATAGAGAGATGTCTTTATAACACTCCCATTCTTATATTTGAAATTCTAATTATTACTTCATTTATTAACCAATTTACTTGCTGTTTAAAAAAAATATTTCTATTCTGTGATATTTTTTGTTTTATATATAGTATTAATTAAAAACATGCACAGTTAAATCGTGAAAATAGCCTATCGTCACTAGATGACAGCCATTGAGCTACGTCAGATAACACCAGTGTTAGCTATTAACACAGTGATACGAAGATTGGCACTCGATACGGAACACTCAATACTTCGTACTAACCTAACATCAAAACTCCGTACAAAAGCCCCAGTTCGATACAAGTTGTTTCAAAAATAAAACGCCAAATGCATTTGAAGCTTTGATTGGCTCGTTGCTTTTGCAGATTGTTCCTACGATTGCATTCATATTCGAGTTGAAAAAAAGATGCTCTAGAAAATAACTCAAAAGGTTTGCAACTAGCATTTTTGCTTCTATTAAGTCTTCATATATACAGGCTGACTGGTAAATCACATTAGATATTGATTGTGGGCCTTCAGTAGGTGCTCGATTCTCGTTCCAAATATATATGTATAAATTACCGGCCAAGGCTCATATTATACGAGTTGGAATTGCGGTTCTAAAATTACGTTTTATGTATGAGAGCCCCATTAAAATATTTATTTTGTTGTTATAGCGGCAACAGATATATATCATGTGTTAAAATTTCAACTGTCTAGCTATCGTGGTTCATGAGATTACGCCTGGTGATGGACAGACGAACAGATAGACACAGATGGATAGACTGACAGACAGATGGACAGACCGGAGGACAGACCGATGGACCGATAGACAACAGACGACTAAACGAACAGCGAAGTCTTAGTAATAGGGTCCCGTTTTTACCCTTTGGGTACGGAACTCTGAAAATGGGTGCTTTAAGCACCTATAACACAATGTACAAATAAATATACAAATATACGATATCTGACTTTGGGTTTACGACCCTAGGCTCCGTCTCCCTATTTAAGAGTGTTCGTATATCTGTGTATTAGCAAAATTACTTGAAAATTCAGAAAATCTCCATTTTCTGAATATGATGTACAAGATGGCCCATAAAAGAGTTACAAGACATAATGAAGTAACACACAACATCGCAACGCCTTCTATCTTATGTTTTACGAGTATTTTATTGCAGTCGTGTTTTTACTATCTTTTGAATATAACTCTATGGTATCACTTTATGGCTTTCGACACTTTAGCCCGGCAAGACTTGTAAGATTTATATGGCATGAGTGTTTCTAAGTAGGGTCGTTTGTTTTAATTTTATTCCTCTTTTTGTGAAAGGTCTAAATTTATATTTTTGCTTAGAAACTTTTTGTTCGGAATTCTTTGTTAGAAATTGTGAGTAATTTTTATAATGAGATCATTAAGATTTTCTACGTAGAAAAGGTGATTTTCTTTTTTAAGGTTCCGTACATAAAGGTTAAAAACGGGATCCTATTACTAAGACTCCACTCCGTCTGTTTGTCACTAGACTGTATCTCACACAAACTTTCACAGATGATGTATTTCTATGTATTTCTGTTTTATTTTTACCATACCTGGGTACGGAACTCTTCGTGCGCGATTTCAACATGGTAAGTTTTCTTATTACCTACTGCTGGGCTAAGGCTTTCCTTCCTTCCTTTCAGTAATCTCTATCTTTGGTCTTTTCTGTCCAATCTTTCTTTTACACTTTCAGTTTATCATTCTTTAGTCTTCCTCGTTTCCTATGGCTATCTGATGAAACCTAATACGTATGTAAGCCGATCTTTATGGATTCATACGACCAAAGTGACATTGAAAAGCAAAGTAAAAAACCAGTAATTATTCAAAAGAATTGTTTACAACAAAGTTTTATCTATATCAATGACCAAAATCGGTGAGGTTATGTTGTTTTTTATCACAGAGGTGCCATGACCACCTTCGAGCTCCATCTTCAGATCAGCTCAATGTCATCATTTTATTGCATTATGATGCAATGTATATGTTTGCGTGCCGTGTGGTTTCCGGCAGAGTAGAATAGGACCACTCCAAGTCCTCCCGTGGATGTCGTAGAAGGCGACTTAGGGAATACAAGCTAAACAAAGCTTATAACATCAATGAGACCTCTCCAACACGTCTGGCCAGCGTGGAAAGTGTTTGGGCAAATCCTCTGGCTGCTCTGGTTAAGTGTGGCTCTAGTAGCGCAGAGAGGGTCGTGCTCCTTTAGTGAAGACTAAAAAGACCTGATGATGATATATGTTTGCGTGCATTTCAGCTTAATCGAAAACCGGTAAGTTGTTCAGATTTAACTTGCAAGATTTAATTACAGACAGACAGACAACGTGACAAGTAACACTAAATTAAGCTTGTAATAAAAAGGCGTGTAAATTACGAGGCCAAGTTGTCACGACTTTTTATTAATTTCAAGTGTATATAATTATTTGCAATATTTATAAAAATCTAAAATCGTTATATCAGTGAAATAGTAATGACAGGACTTCTTTCACTTATATCTCGCAGTTCCATTATTTCATGTTCATGTTGTATCTGCTGTTCTAAGAAGTGTTTGTGTGAAATTGAATGATATCTACACTATAAGGCCCAACGCAGACGACAGACAATCCGTGCCGCACTTTTTAGGCGATTAACATACTGCACCGCGCCCCGCTGCGTAGTGCGAGGCCGCCATACAAAAACGACGCGCAAAGACGCGGTGTCAGTGTTGGACTGTGCGTCTTTTCTATACAAACGGAGATACTTACAAGCATCGTTAGAACACGCATTTACGCGCTACGCTGTGTAGTACAGGGCAATGCGAGAATCGCCTTAGTCTGTCAAAATAGAACCCATGTAATCTTATGCATTAAAACACACGACGCGCGCCGGACTTTTTGCGCATCGTGTGCGTTACTGCATATGATTCCATGGGTTCTATTTTCACATACTAAAAAGTGCGTCACGGATAGTCTGTAGTCTGTGTTGGGTCTAAAGAAAAGAAAAAATAAATCAATTGAAATTGAATAGAGGACTCATAGAGGCTGTTAACAAAGAAATAAACATGTAAATAGATAAAGGTGAAATAAGCTTTGCAGGAATATCGATAGTTTGACTATCGATACTTGATCTTGAAAAATAGTCACAATATCGATAGGCCTGGATACTATTATGTTTCATAATCAATTAAAAAGCGTTGTAGTATAATCTATAGTTTGACTATCGATAGTTGGACTATCGATAGTTGACCTTGAAAAATAGTCACAATATCGATAGGCCTCGATACTATTGATGTTTCATAATCAATACTATCTATAGTATCGATACTATTGACACATTTGTTTCAAGAAACAATCGCTTCTATGGCAGGTTAAAAAAACTATCAATAAAATTTCACTATTGATATGTTACCTTAAAAAATAATCACAATATAATCAATACTATTAATAGATTGATTATAAAATATTAATAGTATCGATACTATCGAAAAGCAATACTATCGATAGTTTTGGTTGTCTTCAATAGTATTGCAAACTACTGGCCATCAATACTATCGATATTGTGATGAATTTTCACGGATATATTACTATCGATAGTCAAGACTATTGCTACAACATTAGGTTAAATGGATATAAGATTCCAATAGATAGATAGATAGATAGATAGTTTATTCACAAAAACTGCATCACATACAAATAAACTTACAAACTATAACTTATCCTAAAAATTTTAATTTATATACACTATTACATTTATAAATGTATGTGCTGCAGCAGTGCAAAAAGGCCAAAACTCAGCGTGGTTAGCCTGTGAGGCGACACACTGGTTTTCAGTTTTAACCTAAGGCAAAAATACGCGGGAGGTTTAAAGTAGTTATATATTATGTAGCCTTACCTAGTTAATAAATTAAAATATATTGAATTCAAATAGGATGACCAAATAAAATAATGTTAAACAATAATATAATACAAAACAATTAATAGTTAATAGTGAGCCCAAAGAAAGTTATATTTTTTATTTTTTCGGTGCTGCAGCCGTTCCTTGCCTGCGACGAAGTGCTTTTTTTTTATTTTTTTTATTTATTGTGTTATTGTGTTATGCAATACGACACCAAAATAGATCTAAACAAACTATCAGCCTTCTTCCAAATATATTCTATAGGTAGACAGATGAAGTTCATAATGGAAGCTCAAATGGAAGAAAAATATTGGCTAGTATTTCTTAGATCTTTTTAATAACTCTTTGTGGGTATAGTATTTTTGAGACTGGGTACAAACAAAAATATTGCCTTCATTGAAATTATAATTATCAATGAAACAATAAAATAAAAAAATATGTCTGTACATTAAATGTTAATTAATTACATTATAATTAATCAGTGTAATTTGTCCCTATATATTTATTTATTTATTTATTTATTTATTAAATATATTTTAAAAAATAAGATTAGATAGAGAATTTTTTTTTAAGTGTCTGTTTGGCTGTTTGTACACGCTTATCTCCAAAAATACTGGGCTGATTCGAATAAAACTTTTTTTTGTTATATATGTAGCTTTTAAGCCTAGGTAACATATAGGGTATATATAATTGATTTTGTAAAATGGAACACCAGATGCCGAACCATAATGGTGCAGCTAAACCATAAAAAAATATAATAAAAATTGGCCAAGTGCGTGTCGGGCCTCGCGCAGTGTAGGGTTCCGTAGTTGTAAATGCCAAGTTTGTGTTCATGCCACTAAAAACGTTTAAAACGTCTAAGTATCTATTGAATTTGTATGAAATTTTCCTTTTCGAGTACATTTTATAAGTTGATCGCCTATAACTTTTTTAATTTGCTAACCCTACTTAGCTCTGATAGTTTTCCTTTAACTACATTATACATACTATAGCTGTGATTTTTTTCACGTGTCCATATATATAACCTTTTAGCATAAAGATAAGACACGTGACTTTAACAAAAAAAGTCACTTTAAACCTAAATATTTCAGACACGGATCCCTAAATTGAAAAATGGTATTTCCAAACTCACAATATTTTTGAAAGATCTATTCAACGACACACATTTAGTTTGTACAGAAAAAAAATATTGACTTCCTCTTTACTTGTATGGCAACAACCCAAAAAAAAATTATTTCCATTATTTATTTTACGACTTTTTTGCTATGATTGATATACATATCCATACCAAATTACAGCTTTCTAGTACTTATAGTTTCTGAGTAGGACCGCGGACGGACAGACAGACAGACAGACAGAGGTGGCAAAACTATAAGGGTTCCTTGTTTACTACGGAACCCTAAAAATGACGGCCTAGAAAAAGTTGTTCAGCCTGATGAGCATGTTTCGGAGATATAAAGTCCACGCGAGCGATGTCGCGGGCTTCGGCTAGTAGGTTAGTAAAATCCTCTCGGGAGTCGGGTTGCGTCACACTTGTACAAAATAAAATGCTTATTTGTAAAAAAAAAATACCGACGAATCACCAGATTGAGCTAGCCCCAAAGTAAGTTCGAGAGATACTATATTTTATCATCATTTCAGTTGCATAACGTCCATAGGTCCTAAAGATTTCCGAAATGATCAATTAAGAGCGGCTTGCATTCAGCACTTCCCAGCGACATTAGCCAGCCTAGGTCTCCTGACCACCTTGAAGCGTATAACACCCACCGTGTTATACACTTCGCTTGCCATTCGAGAACTGGCAACTGGCAAATTATGGCTTTGAAGATTTCTTATATGTATTAAAAAACGAATCTGATCAAATTTGAAACCAATCGACACAAGCCGAATGAAGCCGAAAAAAAACAGTAATTACTTTGAGTCGGCTTTGTTATTCGACGAATATTCTGTCGAAACTATAGTGCCGACCCGCTTATCTGTGAATTGACCAATCACAATGCTTTAAATCTCCGCTCCGCATCAATTAAAACAGCGGAGCGGAGTCTTCGAGCATTGTGATTAGTCAATTCATGCACCGCTAAGCTCCTCTCCGCTCTGCTCCGCTTCAGTGGAAACGCAGCCTAACAAGTCTAAGGAATGTTCGCTGCTAAGTTACTAAAAATTTGTTAAAATAAAACAATTATTTGAGTGTTGCTATCTTTATTTGTCAAAGTTTACCTTAATTTATAAGTTTTACATAATCTCTTGCATGTGTTCTACTCCATAGATTTGTAAAATCAATTGTTTCGTAAAGTCTTATAAACTCTAAAAAATCAAATTGTACAACTGAAATAATTTGTATCTCGACCCATAGAAATAACATTTAAAATTATTTACAGTATATTTACAACTTTACAATTATAATTACATATACAAACAGTTTTATACTTTTTATCATCTTTTCTACGAATCTACAAAATAAACGTTTTGAAGACTCTAACTTTAATAAACTAAAAAATAAAACTATTATAATTATAAAACTCTGTGTTATTAAATAACAAAAAGTGCAAAAGATGAATAGTGATTACCTGAAATATATTCTGTTCTTTTTAATACAAAAGTCGTGCAATTTTTTAAGGTGGAATAGAAATAGTTTACAAAGTATTTTTAATTAAAATATTGATAGGCCTTAATTTATTATCTTTCTTGATAAAAACTTTCACAATTTCAAATAATATGAAATAAAGTTTGAATAGCATTTTATTGTAATTGGAATCAATCTTTGAAACCAAATTGATTTGAATTTTATTTCTATTGTTCTTTCTTTGGGTTGATTGAAAACTTTTACTCTTAAATAAATGTAAAGATAAATGTAAAGATTCAAAATAATTAAAAAACTTAATCATATTGATATAACTATACATATATTGAATTAAAATAAATAGACAGTTAAATTATAAAAAAAGATATATTTTATACAAATTTACTAGTGTAACGTGCTTTCATAGTCTTTTATGTGATAACTACAAGAATAATAAATCTATATTGCTTTAATAAATCTATAGGTTTTAATTTAACTTAACCAACAATATTGCAAGTACTTACGTGTCATATCGTTTTGCCAATACGCAAATCGTAAATCATACAAAAAAAGTTACTTAAAATTGAAACTATACTATAGTGTAACTCTAAAAACACTAAAAACACTGTTTATATCTTAACTGAAAGAAAATTAAACAAATAAAAAACTACCTGCTTGTTCAGTATTAAACTAAAAGTTTATCAGAAAATAGACATTTGTAAATGTTAATCTCAATTTCATTCAGTTCTTATTTGACGGACATACAAAGTTTAATCAAATGCCTACTCGTAAAATTTTAAAATATTCTGCTTCAGAAGACTACAATAAAAAATTATTTCCTAAATACCATTGCAAAATTGTTTGACACGTACAACACGCCGTAATCTGAAACAATACGAAATAAAATTATTCGGCTCTGTCTGCTTGCTCATTTGAATACCTATCTAAAATTTAATTAACTCTATTTACATTTCTCTTTGCCGAAATAAGAAGGCATTTGACATAGGTACAGTTTCCACGAGTTTATTATTATTTACAAAAGCAATACAAACGGAATTTGAATTTGGAATACTGCTTCTAATTTTGAATTTTCCTTGTATCTTAATGGCTTTGCGGTTATTAATGACGAGTCCTTCTGATTGGTTGTCCATTTACGTTTGATCGACATAATTTATCGATAAAAATAAATTCTGGTATTTTACTCGTACATTTGAAACGTAGTTTAATTTTTTATTTGCAAGTATTGCTAGTGACATTTTATTTCACAGTTATTTTATTTATACCGTCTTATTCATCTTTTTCATACTTTAATTTTAAAATAATAAAACAAATATCAAATGAAATTAGGATATTTACATTTAACCTTTTGCATGATATGATATTTTTTTAATATACGTAGTCCTATTTTATTTAACGGAAGCAAGAATATGAAACTATACCTATATCGATATTTTCGGCAAAAAATATAAATATGTTACAAATGTCTTAAAATACCTTAATTTTATTACAATTATATTACGCTACCACCACATCGGAACGATTTTTGGTCGGTAAATTCATGCTTATTTGTAATGTAACGTGTTATCTACAAAATTCTTTTTATCGTTGTTGTAGACACCTAATGTTAAAGTAAAAGTTACCAGTCGCCATATTGGTTTTTAAACTATTGCGCTTTTTTAATGTATCTATACTAGACATGGGTAATCTCGACTCCGAGGTGCGCTTCGGCTCACCTAATCTGAATCCTCATTCGGTACTGACTCATCTTATTGATTCCTACTCCCTTACCGACTCCGGCTCCATGATCTGCTAAGTTTCGCTATCAGATCTTGGATCGAAAGAATACACACGTCCGTTTTGGTACCGGTTTCAATATATATTGAAACCGATACCGGGCTCTGTCTGTAGCTGTATTGGAGCAAACAATGTAATAAATATCTGTCTTGTTCTTATTTATAGAAAAAAATATTCGCATCTTATTCTATCATAATATCATTTGCCGTTGGTTGGCGGCGTACGATGAATAACCGAAGCCTCCGTCCGATTCCTTCCGAGTCCCGAGTATTTCCGATCTCGACACCCGTGACGCGGTTGAGCCGAAACGAATGACTAGCGGATCGCGAGCGACGCGAGCCGAAGAGCGCCGATAAGCTGGCGGGAGGCGGGACTAAGTGTCTACGACGAGGATCAAATAACTCGCGAGAGTCGGTAACATTTGCTCGGAGCTGATTAGGTTATCGGCTCCTGTTGAGTATTCGGCTCATTTGAATCTTCTAGTCCGGAGTTACCCATGTCTAATCTATACATATTAACGGGGCTTAACTCAAACCTTTTTTGTTACTGTCTGAGACCACGAAGGATGTATCTTCTGTTTGGGACGTTAGACGTAACAAAAAAAGTTCATGCTAAGCCCCGTTTATATAGATATAAACATTAGTCACTTTATTGCAGAAAAGATCTGGCATGGCACCGCTCTTGACAATAAATAAAAAAATATTCCGTGGCAACATTATTTTAGGTCTTCTAATAAATGGTTGTCCAGGTCCAAGTCTTTCATACAATATTAACAAAACCGACATTAAATATTGCAGAAGTCATTAAGCGGATTATTTCAACTCGAGGTATTTTTTGAAGGAACGTGTAAGATTAGAAACGTACAATTATAAATGTAGTATGTGGTTAAAATAATTGTACTATGAATTACATCGATCGTTTACATCTTTCATTTCCTGACACAAAATCTAGTTTGAAAAAATAAAACATTTGATCGCGCGCTACTTTTCCAAGGAATGTTAAATAATTTAAACATAGTACCTATATAGTTGAAAATAAATATTATAACATAAATTACATTGCCCGTATCATTGACACATCTACAGTTTACACACATTTGATCAAGCAGTATTTTTCTAAGAATGTAAAGTGCTTAAAGCGTCTAATTTCATAAGCGGATTAAAAATAAATATAATAACATGAATTACGTGGACCGTTAACATCGCCCTGGTTTAATAGCTTTCAACATAAAATATACTGTTTCCACAAAAATTTGGACGAGCGGTATTTTACCAAAGAATGTGTAATACTGTAAATGTAGTACGAAATAAATATTAGAACATGAAATACATGAACCACTATCATTGCCATTGTGTTGTGTATATTTGTCTTTGACACAAAAGCTACAGTTTGAATAAACATTAGATTGAGCGGTATTTTTTCAAGGAATATAAAATGTTATAATCGTCCAATTACAAACGTAATATGTGGTTAAACTAATTGTAACATGAATAAATTCGACCGTTAATATCGCCGCTGCGTAGTAGCCTAATCCGACACAAAATCTACAGTTTGAACAAACATTTGTCCAACTTTCGCTCCAACTCAGTGTAGTTTTCATCTGAAGCCGTCCACAGTGCTGGTGTAAAGAGTCGCAATGGTGCAGTATAGTGAGATAAGGAGGTTGACCGACAGCGCGCATGGAGAAGCGGTGTTCGCGTTCCCGTGCTGCATCGCCGCTGGGTGCTCACCTGGGAAACAAAAGGGTTTTTTTTATTACTTTGTTTAAGGCTTTAAGTTGCTTAAACCTATACAAGGATTGGTTCTGGTCTACCCTGGGTTGCGGAGGTCAGACTGTAGTCGCTGTGTGTAAAAACCAGTAACCTCGTCAAATCACCTAGGTTAGGTAGCGGAGCCTGAGCTCTGAAGCATTACCGCTGAGCATGTAACCAGGAATATACTCAGATGATGACGAATTGACCTAAAGTGTTTGTAAGATTGTGGAGTTTGAAAAAAAGCTTTGGTAGTCTCTCTTCCAATATCTTGAATTTTCTTTTAAAGTCAATATGATTTTATCATGAAAATGTATATTTAGAAAGACTTCATTAAAATCTTTCTGAATATACATTTTCTTGATGGCACTATACCTATATTACTGTACTTGCATTATCTCAGATTTTAAAATGAATTGTTGTAATATTGTTTTTATTCTGTAAGAGTATCAAAAGGTACAGCATTTCCCCCAATGGGCTACCTAAGTTTATTTTCATCCCTTATATTGAACTTTCAGCTGGCCAGAGCAAAAGACAGTAAAAACAAAAGGTATTTCCATCAGGTACTGAAAAATGCAAGCTAATCTCACGTGCCAGCGGTGCATCCTGAATATCAAAGAGAGTTTGAATACGGACCCAGGAGTATAGGACGATGCCGTCGATATCGAAGATATAACTCAGAAAAATAAAATAGATGGATACGATACTACACTTTTTTCTGGCAGTAATATTATTTATTACTAGCTGTGCCCGTGGACTTCGCTCCCCGTGGGAATTTCGGAATAAAACATACCTATGCTATGTTCTTCCCTGGGTATCAAACTATATCATTTCAAATTTCATCTAAATAGCTTGTGGTTGAAGGTTCAGTGATAGAAGCGTTAAGTGGTAACAAACAAACAAATATAAGTACAAACTCACTTTCGCATTAATAATATTAGTAAGGATTAAGGAGTAAGGACTATCTGCGCCCAACGGTGTTTATAGTTTACAACCTGCTTTATGTCAAACCTCTTTAAGAGGGCCCTTCCCGGCTCGTCTATCGTCAGCGCAAGCGTGGTTTGAAATGCTTGTTGTTTCATTTAGCGCAATGCTAGAAAATAAGCAAAGATACGAGAGAGATAGTGCCTGAGCGGTCAGTTTGCATTCTATTGAATGAAATTAGTATTAATATTAACTATTTATTTAACGAATATGAACTATTCATAGGGTGCGGAAATTTCATAAGACTTGTTCCAGCTAATATGTGTTTTTCAGTAAACCTTACAAGTGTGTGAACTAAATGTTTTTTATTTATAATCTTCACTACATTTGCAAGGTTTATATGCAATTTTTTTATTTACTTTTACAATTCATGAGTACCATATGAACGGCCGAAGTTCAGGTAAAATTTGTACAAAAAAGCAGATTTTTGGAGGCTTATACTGAATTTGTTTCTCCAAATTTTTATTTTTAATTTCGATAGAAACCTAAAAATAGCGCATAAGATGATAGTTCAAAAATTTCCAAGAAAGATCTGTTACAACGCCATAATCACGTAAGAGCGTTTGTATGAGAAGTAAAACGGGTTGGGCGCTCTTAAGGATGCATTGTGCGAAATGTACAACCAGCTGCCGCCCGAGGTCAACTCTACTTAGGAATGTAATTATAGTGAGAGATGTATGTGCTTAGCCCTTTACTCGCCTCTTACGACATCCACAGAAAGCAATAGATTTGAATGGTACGATTTTTTCCAAAAACCACTCAGAAAAAATTATACTTCCACTAACTGAGCCCGCGGGTTCCTCTCCTCGTAAGAATTTGGGGATAAAAACTATCCTTTGTCCTTTTTTAGGTCTCAAGTTATATCTTTAATTTTAACTAAATCGGTTAAGTGCCTGCAGCATGCAGTGGTAACAGACAGACAGTGTTACTTTCGCATTTGCATAAATTAAGTAAGAAAGTAAAGATGAGGAAGAAACGCTAAGGAAGTAAGGATAAGGATAAGGGAGTAAGGACAAGAAATAAGGATAAGAATAGTATGGTAGTAAGGATTCTGCCGGAAACCACACGGCACAGAATAATTTCTGTGCCGTGTGGTTTCTGGCAGAGTAGAATAGGGCCACTCCAAGACTTAGGACATACAAGCTAAACAAAGCTTATACAGGTAGGCCACGCCTAGCGTGATGGTGGGCTTGTAAACATCAATAAGACCTCTCCAACTCGTCTGGCCAGCGTGGAGAGCGTAGGCCAATTTCTCTAGCTGTTCGGGCCAAGTACGGCTTTGGTAGTACTGTGAGGATCGTGCTCCTGCAGTGGAGACAAACAGACCTGATGATGATGGAGTAAAATGCTTACCATTAATGACATGAACATTAACTGATGCAGCCTCGGCCATCGTCGGCACACAGCTATAGTTGCCGCTGTCACCTGGCAGCAGCTTCTCTATGGTCAACTTTGACGTGAGCTGTTCTGTCCACTCAGTTTTTAGCCGAATTCTCGGCTCTTCCAGTATCTCGTTGTCTTCTAATTCCTTATATTCTATTAGTTTTGATCCTGAAACAAAAAGGTAAGGTTTAGTAAATTAGGTTTACCTTATTTTCATATTTATATTTTTCAGTCAATTGCGTTCTCTCGTCAACCGTAACCGGGTTCAATACGGTATCTTACTCAATAATTTTTATTATTGATATCTATGACTAACATAACCCTTTTGGGTTATATACAAAAGAATATATTTATATGCGCCCTAAAATAAACGTAAGTTATGAGCTTTTAAAATCGGATGGAAGGAGAAACTTTCCAGTAAGGATGCACTTACAGCGCTCTTGACGTCACTGCCATTTGGTATCCACAGGTATGAAAGAGATAGTGAGATGTTCCTTCCACGCTTCCACTTTAATATTTGAAAAACCAATTTCTACTTTATTAATTAATTTTCTCGCCGTTAAAAAACTATTTTATTGATATTTTTTAATATAAAATAATGTGGAAACGCTTGGTAGAGCATTTTTACAGCCTTATACAAATAAACCTTTTCTTCTCAACATGCACAAGTGACTAAGTTCTTCAATATCTATACGATTTTTAAGTTGTTGAATATCAATATTTAGTGCACGGGTTACTCATGTCAGTCAGCTACTCAGTTGTTGAATATCATGGATAGACAGAACTTATGTTACTCTCAGATCAAACTTGAAAACTACGAACTGGATACAAAATCCGGTACCTACATTAAAATTACAAGAAAATATGTAGGTATAATTTAAAATCATTTCCATTAAGTGCCAAGGTAATATTTTCTAATAGGAATCACAAATATGTTACTCTACCATTATTAAGCTACAATTTTACTAAAAGCTAATAAACGTTCAAGTCATGAAAAATACAAGTCTCAGCAGTCGATATTTATTTTCTAGGAACGCTCGGGTGATTGACTTGCTATTATGAGGCTTCTAAGAATAGAAGTACTATAGCAATAGCATAACTACACGCAAAAGGGCATTTAACATAGTCGTTATACTGGAGGAAATACACTCAGGGTTTCTGTTTAAACAAGGTGGAATGACCCGAATGTGCTGAGGTATACTCAGAGGTGATAATTATTGAAGTTTGGGTCAGCAAAGGCATAGTGCCTTTTATTTCCAAGCTGGTCTGTTAGAAAAGAAAAATAAGTTTTAAAATGATTTGTGCCTTTCTGTAGACGCAGCCGAACGACAGTTCGCGGCAATAGTCTATAACGGTAGGCGACAGTCGGTGCCCAATGGCGACCATCAGCAACCAACCGTCGGCGACCGTCGGTAACCGTGGGCAGTCGTTCGCCGACCAGGGACGCTATCTTTAGCTGACACACTATAGTGTCTGCCTGAATTCTAACTCAGATAAAACATCTTTCCGTGTGTTTTAGTAGGTAAAGAAGTACATAAAACCACTACGATTTAATATAACAATAAATAAAATTAATTAAACTAAAATTAGCGATACTAACTGCGCCACTACTTTATTACAAGTAGGTTATAAAACTACGCTCAATTACGGCTATTATAAAGATTCGGGGCCGGGTCCGGTGACTGTCGGCAACCGTCGACGACAGTCGGAAACCGTCGGCAATGGTCGTTAGCTATAATTTTCTGACCAGGTTCGCTATCTTTAGATGACACACTATTGTGACGGCCTGAATTCTAAGATTAAACATCTTCCGTGTATATTTTTATCAGGTAAAACAAGTCCATTAAATCACTAACGATTACATGTAACAAAAATAAATTGAATCAAATTATACGTGATCATATCATCAAAATACCCATACTAACTGGGCCACTTTTTTATCACAAGTAGCTTAACTACGCCTAATGACGGCCATTTTAAAATTCGAGTCCGTCCAGCGACCATCGGCAACCATCAGCGAAATTCGGAAACCGTCGGCAATGGTCGTATAATTCGCCGACCAGGGTCGCTATCTTTAGCTGACACTATCACTATTTATACTTTAGTATCGGCCTGAATTCTACCTTAGATAAAACATCTTTCCGTGTAGTTTAGTTGATAAAACCAGTCCATTAAAATCACTAAAAATCGTACCTATTTCGATGTACATTTCGATCTATTACGGTTATGTCCCACGTTGTATATAATATTTTTGGTTGTCTGCATTTAACTTTTTTTGTATATTTTTTATAAAACCAGTCCATTAAAATCACTAACATTTAATGTAACAAAAATAAATTGTACCAAATAGCCATACTAACTGGGCCACTTCTTTATCACAAGTAGGTTACAAAACTACGCCCAATCACAGCCATTATAGAAATTCGGGTCAATTTGGGAAGGAAATTAGGCAGAATTGAATATTGAGGACATAATCGAGTAATTCTAGACGTCCTGTTTAAGGACAGTAAATTTGTTAGTCAATGGAAGTCATTCATTAGTCATTCCATTTTAATTTAATTCTACTGGTATAGAATTACTAGTGAAATAAGTTTCGCTTTTGATAAATCAAGTTTGTTTGACTCTTTTTACGTACGTCAATTTCCTTTTGCCATTAAATATTTAGTGTTTAGTTAGGTTTAGAAATAAAATAAAGAGTATGATAAGTTGAAGAAATTTAATAAAATTACGTGTGATCGGCTTAAGCCTCATTTGAAATTTTAAGATTTTTTAGATTTCAATGTGTATTCTATTGTTGAATTACTTTTATTAAAATCCTACTTACATAGTTAAGAACTTATTGAAATAGAAAAGTTCTGCTTAATATTTTGATTTTTAAGATCTTTTTGTAGCATGAATTCATAAGTTTTAACCAATTTGTAACCGATTTTCAAATAGGAGGAGTTTCATAATGAGGCGATCTTTTTTTATGTATCTTCACAGATTATTTGAAGACGCCTGGACCGAAATGGAAAATTCTTTTTTATTTCAAAATGTATACTTGTCGGGTGATCCCATTAAAATTTCATCAAAATCGGTTGTGTACTTTAGGGGCGAAATCGTTTTTAAGTTTCATAAAATTAAATCGTTGAAGATTTTTAGTTTAGAAAAATTAAATCGTTGAATATAGACTTTAGGCGTGCTTACCTTTTTATATTTAAAAACCATTTTAGCCGAAGAGTAAATGATACAAAGGTTAAAATATAAATTGAAATTTGAAAGTGAAATATAAGTTTTAATATTGTTTAATGATGTTTAAACAATCACCTACTAGTCATACGTTTCCTAGCTATTTTTGACTGGGATAAACACGTAAGTTCAAAAATATAGCTCTATCTATTTACCCATCAAATACAAACACTATAAAATAGTGTTTCCTGAAATCCCGTCCTCCTAAAACTTTATTTTAGTCCCGCTTCGAAATTCACGAGCTAAATAAAGACAAAGCTATGCGTCCCGCAGGTGAAACAAAAGCTATAAGAAATACGATCAATACTTCCGAGAAGTTGGTAGTTCACCAATGACGTTATATTTTCTCGTTTCACCCTTCGTTATTAGAAAAACTTAAATTTTTGTCAGGGAATTTTATAGTGTAACGAGTTGTTTTTGTGATTCTCTACTAAACGTATGTACCTACATTATATATTTAGGATTTACGGGACAGTTTTTATTTATAATAGTTTACGGTTTAATGTATTTGTTGTAGGTATTTAAGTTTTTTATAGATTAGTTTTAGTATACCTATACTATAGTTATTATTTAGTTTCAATCATAATGTGGTAATATGTGTAATAAAATTAGTTTTTAGGAATAAAACATATTAACTTTAGTACTCAAAGTATTTTTTGGTGTTTTATAATCGCTTCCACTGGGCTATTTCTTGGGTCGGAGTTTAATAAATATCAAGATAGACTGTCTGGTATGAAAATATGGTAAAAGCTAAGATTAAAGAAAAAGTTTGACAATGATTGAGGTTTGCCAGGATCGTAGCAAGAGGAGGTCCATAGTCTCTGCCTACCCCTGTAGAAAACAGGCGTGATATTATGTATGTATGTATGTTTGACAATGTAAGTATTAATGGAGTCAGGTGTTACTTTGCGAAAGTCAAGATTATATACTATTTCAGTCAGTCTAAACAATTTAGTCCATCATTTTGAACAACTTTACCCAATTAATAAATGTATACCGAAATACGAAAAAAAATAGGTATTTATACATAAGTAGTCACGTTATATCGTTACAATGGAAAAAAATCGTACTTATTTCGATATACATTTATCCCTTACAATATTTTTACCTAATAAGAATGGACATTGTAATACAACGCGGATGGGACATACATACATACATACTATCACGTCTTTATCCCTAATGGGGCAGACAGAGCATTTTGGGTCTTGCGGCTCTATGCAGAACCCAGGGCCGCAAGACCCAAAAGCCACTTTTAGCGTCATGGTGGGCGAGAAGATGGAAAAGCAATCAATACAGTGATGGGTTGCTAGCCGCATCGCCTGTTAACATGATTCGCATTTTTGCCCATTCCCTCGGTCGGCTTTTACAATCTGCGCGGGAAGAGAAGCAGCTGGTACATTCTAAGTTTTTTCATTTCTCCCAGACCAGTATGAGATGGCACATACCCGTAATAAATCGAACCACGGGCTATATCATTATACTATAGTGGTCTAGTATAGCGCATTGTTCGGTCTATTACGGTTATGTCCCACGTTGTATATAATATTTTTGGTTATCTGCATTTAACTTTTTTTCTATATTTTTTGTACTTACGTGTGCTAAAGCAGCAATTAAACGAATTTATCTATATACTATATTTTTGGACCAAATATACAGATTGATCTGGCCCCAAAGTAAGTTCGAGACTTGTGTTATGGGATACTAACTTTATACTATATTACCTCTAACAAATACATTTATATAAAAACATCTAAGACCCAGGGCAATTTGAAAAAGGCCTATCTAATAACAAAATATATTTGGTCCTCTAAATCTATCGCAGGTTGACTGTAAGAGATCCCTACATGGGATAAGTCCGCCTTTGTATTTTTGCTCTTTCGTAAGCTGTCTTTGTATATGTATTTGTTTAGGTACAATAAAGTTATTACAACAACAACAACAATAACAAAGTATACATACCCTTATACCAAAATATAGTGCCGAGGTCGTGCGGCCCCTGGCTGAGGATGCACGTGAGGGACAGAGAGCTGCCAGTCTTCACGTACAGGTCCACAGGGCCCAGGATATGGGCTTTCGCCTCTGTGGACAAACAAAAGATTGAGAACATTTTTGAACGAGGGAGTAAAACAAAGGGAACTTCTTTGAGGAAACTTTGATTATACGGTGGCGTTTTTAGTAATCAATACTTTTTTTAAAATCACTTGCCTAAAAACACTATTAGTATACTATGTAAAAAAATACCATTAGTATTTTTTTTATATACATGTATACATGTTACTGCGGGTGATAAAAAAGAGTAGCTTAAAATCCCACCAAAAACATACCTGTTAAAAAGGTGGCCAAGTTCCTATCGGCTAATTGTTCGCCTAAAATAGCGTTGAAATCCAGTCCAATGCCAAGTTTAGATGTTTAATAAAAATAAATTTGAACTTGGCAGGGTTTCGTGCTGTACGTAACACTTGATTAAAATTAAATTTATTTAACCTGCCAAGTTCTAATTTATTATTTTATACATCTAAACTTAGCATTGGACTGGATTTCAACTCTTTTTTAGGCGAACAATTAACCGATAGGAACTATACTTTTTCCAAGAAATCGTACCTATTTTTTATTTTATACCCCCTCCCCCTATCCTCCTCCCCCGCCTCCTCATCGCATTCTCATTGAATCGCTGGTTCATAAATATTTTTATTAAAAATTCGATATTAGATTGAGCCAACTCACGCTTGACCGATTTCTTAAATTTGTTATTTTTGAAGTGAAAACTTCTTTAGCGGCGTTGTGCACTTTTTTTGGAATGGGTAAAAAATGTTAAACTCGCGTCAGGACACGTGACCTGATCGAAAATTCGTAAGACGGCGCAGGGCGCTTGCGCGAATGTTCGTGTGTGTTTATGTTACAGCGTGCTACGCGCATCCATGGATGGTGACAGCTGATGGCTCGACCGTCTGTGTAGTGGCCATACTGCTGTGTATTTGAAAATGATTTTGTTGAAAATGAATTTGGTCATGCTTGTGACATTTGTGACAGACTGTGGTTCAGAAAAGATTTGAAATATTTTATACTGATAATTAAAGCAATTCGTGCAAAATTATTCCCTTACCATTCCAAAATATCAAAAATGCACAACGTTAATATTCAAGTTTTCACTTCTAACAAATACATATATAGATAAACATCCAAGACCCAGGACAATTTAAAAAATGCCATTTTCCAACTTGTCCTGACCGAGAATCGAACCCGGGACCTCTGGGTGGCGGACTAGCATGGTGACCACTACGCCACGGAGATCGTCGAATAGTAGTATGAAATTTGGCATACTGCTTTAGTACTAGCACATAATTACGTATGTACAATTTTATATTTGTACTTGCAATAGGCACTGAGCTACAGGGGTGTCAAAAGGGGGTCGAAACGGTTCGTGTAAATAGTGCACGGCATGTGCGCGGCCTGTTGCTGGAACTTGGCCTGCGCACTACCGTGCGCTTAGATGAACACAAATTACAGACAAAAAACTTGGCGGCTTGTATGTATGTTTCCGCTAATATTCGAAACCACTGGACAGATATTAACACTGTTTCCAATAATATATTGAGATCAGCTCAACACAACTTAAGTCTTTGTTTAATTCAAATCTGATATCAGGAAAAAAGTGGTCACGCGAACAGAGTTTAAGGCATCAGCTAGTAAATAAAGATATCTTCTTTTATTATTGAGATTGTTAGTAGCTAATACTAGTGTTAACGCTCTAACAGACCAGCTACAGTATGCCCCTGACAAATAATTCAGATTGCCGTAATATACATACCTACTATCACGTCTTTATCGGTAAGGGGGCACACAAAGCATTGGTCTTGATACTCTAAGCAGATAGACTCTAGACTCAAAGGCCACTATCACCGTTATGGTAGGCGAGGTGGAAGAAGAAATCAAATAGTGATGGGTTGCTAGCCGCAACGCCTAATAACATGATTCGCATTTTCGCCTATTCCCTCATTGACTCCTACAATCTGCGCGGGAAGAGAAACAGCTAACATTCTAAGTTTTTTTCTTCTCCCAGACCAGCATGGAAGATACCGTAATATACATACTAACATAAATCTTATAATTTTAGAATCCTTTTCGGAATATTTTTTAAGTAAATGATGTTTTCTCACCGTAAAAAGATCATACTTAATGTTAAAAAACAATCGTATTATTTGAATTATTATCTTAGCATTTTTATGCTAAGAAAATAATTCAAATAATACGATTTCTCTGAAAACATTTTATGATATAATTTTTCTTTGCGGTTCACGTTGAAAGACCTTGGTACGATTCCGCGAAAATATTTCCCTACCACTAAAAGTCATTGATTTGTGTTTCGTAGAAATCAATTAGAGATTATTCATAATAAGACGATTAAAGTTAAATAAAAAGAACTTGTGTTTCTTATATAATATTCATTTTTATTGTAAGTCTGTCTTTTTCTCGTGTCAATCTATTTTGTCACGAAATTGCTACGAGTAAGTCTGAACTAGGTCAACTTTCATTGTTTTAATTACTACTTATGTAGTGCAATTCCTACATTTTCAAGTACATCTACACTAATATTATAAAGAGGAAAGATTTGTATTTTTGTGTGTTTGTACTGAATACTAACTCAAAAACTACTGTGCCGATTTCAAAAATTCTTTCACCATTAGGAAGGTACATTCACCATATGTAACATCGGCTATATTTATTGCTAGAAAAGATTAGGGATCCTTACTAAAACTTTAGTAACCTAACCCCAAAGTGTAAAAAAATGCCACCACTATGTCCACCTGTGCGAAGCCGAGACGGGCCGCTAGTATGTAATTGAATGAAATTAATCAAGGTACATAGTAGGCAAGCAAGCGTAGGTCCACATGATATAGTTGATAGCATGACCTATGGCATCAAAAACGTGGATGAGAATAGCTAAGGACCATGGTAAATGACATTCATTGAGAGAGGCCTATTCACAGCATTTGGGGGTTCAAGACTGCGAATGATGATGATAACGATTTTCGAAGTAATGAGCTGGACACGGCATTGCGACCGTTGAGCAAAGATAGTCATACTCATCGATTGGACGCAAATACAATTACAAATGAACCTGGATTGCTATTTTTCATGGAGGGATTCATCAAAACTCAAAACGTATAGTTTTCCAACTCACGGAGCGTAAAATAAAATTTGCCCTTATTTTTAAAATCGTCGTGTAATCGAAAAACAATACTGTTTTACGCAGAAAACGAAAATTTGTCTGTGGTTTTCTAAAAATTTCACTATGAATAAAACAGCATTGTGAATCGGAACGGATTTTCTATGAAAGATTTTTTTGACATATATATGTTTATGCTATAAAAGTCAACATTACGAGTGGTCCGGAACTCAAGACCACGATTTAAAAATGCATCTGTTTAAAAACGCTCGCGCAAACCATTCAAAATGTGAAAAGTAATTTTAAAAATGCATTCCCAGTTCGACCCATAACCAGACGGTGTGACAAAATTAATAAACTAAACCACGAATGAAGAACAAAAGCTGCGTTTAAAAAATCATCCGAGCGCATTCCAGGCAGCATCCTCAGCGGTAACGCTTCAAAGCCCGGATCCGCTACCTAACATAGGTGATTTAAGGCTTGGCTCTACGCTTTTATTTTTCAAAATCTGTCAAAATTAATTCAAAAGTTGTCCGTTCTTTTCCGCTAGGTTTGTAGTAATGTCTAAACGCAATGCAGATAGAGTTAAAAATATATAGAGGTTACAGTATGGAAGACATGACGTAATGAAATAAATCTAATATGTTTACATTTTTGTAACATATTATGTTTTTGTAAAGAATTGAATAAGGTCATGTCCGTACAAGGACTTAATGCTGATGCTTTGTCTACCGGTCAGCCTTTAGAAACAACAAAAATAGTTTATTTAAATTTTAAAATATACACAGTGATTTTTCATTGTTTTTGAAGCTAAGGGCCACTTTATAAGGGTCGTTAGTAAAACTAATTAGCTAGTCGAAATAAAAATTTAAAAACAAAGTAAAATCGTGAGATCAATTAGTAGTACCACCAGGCACCGCCTCCGTCCGGCCGGCCGGAGATCATCGAGGTCATGCGGTAGTTTTTGATCGGGCGTAACTACGTGGTCTCGATTTTTTTATCTTATGTCATACACAAATTTGAATTAAGTATATGGATAGAGGAATTTATTTACAATAGATTTTTTTCCAAAACCAATGAAAAGTCAGCATGTATGTACTAAATTACTAAGGGGTAAATAAGTAACTATATAAAAAGAGCTGCATTATTCAATTATTTATATTAAAGTAAGTAATATTTTTAAAATTGCAAAATAGTTGTACGTTATGATATAAGTTTTGTATGTGATGATTTTCCAGCCCGAGCCGAAAGCGAGGGCGTAATAGAGCTGAAAGTGTTTTAAATAATATACACACGTATATCGCACGACGTTTTTCAATACACTTATATCTAAACTGATTTTTATTTTAAGGCTGCTACCAGCGCTAGCGACCTTGAAAATACAAAAAAAAAATTCTTTCTGTAAGTGAGATTATCAGAAATCCTCGCACAACTTTTAAGCTAGTATCCTTAAGTTTCATTAGAACCTATAAAGTCATTGAAATACTATCAGCTTTAGAAACCTTTACAAAAAGTGTCAAAAGTGGCTGTTTTTAGTAATTTTTAATATGTTTATAAGGCAAGCGTGTTTTATGACCTACTTTATATATCTAAAACCGATGAAATGAGAGCCACTTTACGAGCAAGTGTGTTGAAAAAATAATTAGATAATATACAGCATGGAGGGACATACCCGTAATAAATCGAACCACAGGCTATACTAGATCACTTTATTATAATTATAAAATAACAGTAAAAAAGAACCGAATTTGACATTCTCACACAAATTTTCCAGGCGGCTGCACACTTTTGTATGGAAATGCAATTTTTTTTTAGTTTTTGGTTGTGATTTTTATTTGATTATAGTTAGTGGTCTAGTGTAGCCCGTGGTTCGATTTATTACGGGTATATCCATTCCACGTTGTATATTGGCACTACTGTGGGCACTACATTTATTTTAAACTGACGTCGAATTTGAGAAGTGTCTATGTAGTGTAAATGCTAGAAGAACAATCTTATGTATTCAGATTTGTCTATAGTACAGTTGTGCTACTGTAAACGATGGGCAAAATTTTAAACAAGTGCTAAGAAAGGGTGATTCAGCCCTTTATTTTTACTCAATTTTTTTAAAGTTAAACTAGATCTTTTATCTTTTTACCGTACCCAAATGGTAAAATCGTCCGGCCAAGCCAAGTCTACGCCACCAAAAACGTCTAAAAACTTATTTTATTTTCATTTTATGATTTTTTTAAATTCGTTAGCCCTTATTAGGTTTGATAGTTTTATTTTATATATATAACTTTTATTAAATACAAATATTCTAGAAACGGATTCTTAAATAAAAAATGGTGTTAACAAGCTCAAAATATTCAGAAAGACCTATTTAACGATACCCTACACGATGGGTTAGTCGAAAAAAAAACTTTCATGGGAGCTACAATATTATAGTACCTGGGTGACCTTTGCTCGGTCGGTTTCATCTCAAACATTAACTATATTTTTTAAAACTTGTCTAAAAACAGCACGAAATAAAAAATTATATATAAACTTAAACATAAAAAAACAAAAGTAAGTCACCGAGTGGGATTCGAACCCGTAACACTCTTTCTAGCAGTCAGTATCCTTAACCGCTGAGCTAAGCGGATGGCGGCCGGCGCGACGAAATTAGCGACCATATTCTGCGTAGAAAGAAACTCGAAAACACGCGTTTTCCCAAACATAAGACTAATCTGGATCGATTGTTTACCCCCAAAAACCCCCATATACCAATTTTCAGCAAAATCGTTAGAGCCGTTTTCGAGATCATAGAAATTTATAAATAAATACATATACAAGAATTGCTCGTATAAAGGTTAGTTAGGTAAGATTTTCCCTATTTTACTTCACTGTTTTTTGACATGATTAATATACCCATGCCAAATTATAGCTTTTTTAGTACTTAAAGTCTCTAAATAAAACGTCGGATGACAGACAAACAGACAGACATGATGAAACTATAAGGGTTCCTTGTTTAAAACGGAACCCTAAAAACTGTCGATAGTTTTACTTGTCATCGATATTATTGTAAACTATCAGTAATCAATATTATCAATAGTCCTATCGATATTGTTATGGTTTTTTAAGGCCACAAATATAGTATACATTGTCCTTTTCTATTAAGTACAAATATTTTAAGGGGTGATTCAGTCCATTATATGGCACAAATTTTCCTAATAATAGTATATCGAAATACAAAAAAAAATTTTCATTTTCCATAGTAATGATATCACGTGACTACTTCGATTTGTATGAAAACCGAAAAAATATTTTTCGTATTTCGATATACATTTATTGGGAAAAGTTGTTCAAAATGATGGACTGAATCACCTCTTAAAATATTTGTACTTAATAAAAAAGGATATTGTATAGACTAACGATATTTTATACTTATTCATCGATATTTTTTATCAATTTTAACAAATGTACTAGCTCTTTAGGCGTTGCGCAAGCTGCAAGCAGCCCGCGGTTTTTCGTGCAGCTGTTGAGGTAGGCTAAGATATTTTTCCAGTTCATAAATGGATAAAAACTCCAGTTACTTAAGAAAACAAGAAAAATGTGTGGGCGGCCATTTTGGATCCAAAATCTGAATCCAGTTTCGAGTTCCGTAGGGTGCTTTACCCCCTCATGCAAAAATCAGACTCCTACAAAGTCCCAGTGAGACATTACTAACGAAAAAAGTTTAATTTTCTAAAGCCCAGACGCCTGGATTCCAAAAAAATGATTTCGGCGGCCATCTTGGTTTGCAAAAAAAAGAACGACGAAGCACGTGGTGGGAGTGGGTCGGCCTACGGCCTCGTAGGTGATCTCTGCCTTAGGCCTCAAGCTTCACTTGGTTGCTTGTTTAGAGGGATAAGCAGAAAGCCCCCCCCCCCCACTCTGCTTCCCCACCAAGCAAGTGAGCTTCACTCCTTACGGCTATCAGCACGGCGCAGGTCAAATAACCATATCAATCAGTCAGCCAGTCAGTCAGTGGTACAGTATGTACGTGTATATTTCTCGAAATCTAAAAGTAAATAAATCCGAAGAGTATCTATAGATAAGTTTCTTTGGCTATTATAAAATTAATTTATTGCCACAAAACTGGTAATTAAATAAAACTAAAATATTATAAATCGATATTGTATGTACGGTACTTGTATGAAAAAAAATCTATGCCGACCATGTCTGTCAGGTAATCAATCTATGCCACGCTATACTTTGACACTTCCTTTGACATTATGACAAGTGACACAGTGTAAGAAAGTTACTCGCACGTTTGTTTGCAGACTGTTCGACCCATATATATACGTGATATTATTTTACACTGTGACAATAATTATACGAAATTAAATGTCATTTTTTTTGTGAAGGGCGACGCGTCCCTGCTCCGTGAGGCCCATCGGCCATCTGACAATTTGATGTATAACTGTCAAAAATCTGTGCAACAAGAACAGTTTATTTAAATACACTCGCGAAAAAGCGAGACGGCAATTACAATAATTTTTAGGAAGGTAAAAGGGCTTATATGACTGAAATCTAAAGCCACGCAAAACTGATCAATTATAGAAAAATAGCTCTAAAATTAAAACTAAAGCAACAAAAAAAAATTTGAACCACAATTTTGAAGATTACATAATTACTGATCTGCATAAAAAGTTTCAAGGCTGAAGTCCCTTTTGTTTGTGAGAAATTAGACCGTATATGTTTTGATAGAGGTGTTTTTGACGAGCAAGTTTGTGTTACAAAAATTAACTAATCATGTATCCACAACCACAATTATGCTAGAAAAGCGTTCTAGTATGCTATTAGCAAGTATCAGTTCTAAATTTCTGATATTCGCCGAGAAATAAGAAATAGAAAATGCCCATTTTCACGGTGCGTCCCCTTAACGAGGTTACTGGTTTTTACACAAAGTGACTGCCATCTGGCCTCTGCTACCCAAATTATAGTAGACTAGAACTAATCCTAGGTAAGGTTTTTAAATGCTAGATGGCATTCGGGACCCAAAGTTTATACGTGCCTTCCGAGACACGGAATCATCTCTTTCTTTCGAATAATTAGCTAATACTGCCTGCAATATCTTAATCAGACTGGAAACAACTTTTCACAAAACCCTGTCGGCCTTTTCCGACTATACTACGTGAGTCACCTCTCTTAAATTACCTATTTCACTATAGATAAATTAAATTCTAAAACATAAATAAAACACGTTATTAAAATTAGTTCTAAAGAACTTTCCTCCTTTGAAGTTTTAGAAAAATAAATCCAAACCTCTTTGTCTCAGCTTCGGAAAATTGGTCTCGAGGAACATTTCATTTCAATTAAATTCTTAAGTTAATTATTATAGAACGAGTGAAATGTTCTACGGATTGGAAGAGAATTATTCTTTTTAATAAAAGCTAAACGGTATAATACAATCTTTGAGTTTTGGAATTTTGTATGTCTTTTAATTACTTTTTGTTTAGTAATCTATTTTATTTCTTGGTAGCCTTATTTTAAAAAACCTACTTAGTAATATTTTAACTCAATGTTGAAATCATAATTGTATTATTAACTTATAAAAACCAAAAGTACAATCATTTGGACCAGAATTGTGGTTTTACCTATATAATTAAAGTTAAAAAAATGAAATAAAATAGCTTTCATTTTGAATCACAAATTCAAACAATGAATCATATTTTCTTCAGAGTTACAGAATCACAAAATGAAGCCACTCAATAATAACGAATAGAAAAAATCTGTGAAGTATATAGATTAATATTTTCCAATATGACATCTTCATCATCATCAGTTCTCTTTTAGTTCTACCAGAGCCACACTTGGCCGTTTAATTATAAGAAATACTTTTTCGAAAAATAAAGATAATTTCACCATAACTTTATGTAATAATCACGAAAAATAACAGTAAAATCACTTTAAAAATAATTTGATCTGTTCAACAACTATTAAAATCCCTCTTAGACTCCTTTCTCGATAAGACGCGACGCTCTCAAAAGCTTTTCGATCTAATCTCATCGAATTTTTCCCGAGCACTAAAGGTCTCAGACGTGCTGTATCATCGATTCACTTTTTGTCTTTAATATCTTAACAGGCATTTACGAAATTAGGATGCTGGAACGAGGGTCCTAAATTGACTAAGGCACTTAGCGATGGTGCTTATGAGGTAAGATAAAAAGTAAGTACATTTTAAAATAGCGAAAGAAAAAGATGTAAGTAATCCAAATAACATTATGATATATTAACTAATATGAAATAAATTAATAGAATAATGAATTTATCTCACGTTAGGTTATGTCGTATCAAAAAAAGACTGAAGCTTGCTTTGAAAATTTTGGAAAAATGTTTATTTTTCCCAAATGTGCGAAAAAAAGCTTTACGTTCTCACTTTAAACGATTAGATAACCCTTTGAAATATTTTAGCTCATAAAATAGGTTAAAGGGTTATTATCTTGGGCACACTGAAGACAAAATTTTTAATGATATCTCCGTTTCCTTTCAACTAATTTATTTCAAATGAGGCAGCAATGGACACCGAAAAATTCATGTATCTTATACAAAGCTGGAAGATAATTTAGCTATTCATATTTCGTATTTTAATTGGATTCTCAAAACTAAGGCTTGGAAATGTCTTTCCTATCTCACTTCTGAGAATCCAATTAAAATTTGAAATTTTGAATAGGTAAGTTATCTTTAATGCCAATTAGCAGTGTTCAAGGGATATTACAACGTTGTTAGTTACCTCCTTTAGTCTTGACATGGTTGTATAATAATTTCAATAATGCTTAACTTGCTTTAACAAGTTTCGTGTTAAAGTTTCAAGTTACAAAGTTTACATGGAATATTACTATTTATTTTACAAATTTAGTTTGAGGCTAGTCTGATGTAAGTTATTTATCCTTATCTTTTTAAGGAAGAGATATTCTTTTGTTTCGAGCTAAAATTATTAATCATAATTCAAAATTTGGACATGAAGGGTATGTAAAATTAATGAAAACTTATTACTTAAACGTTTCATGAACAAGTGAGTAATATGAGCGAGCGTATGTTCAATAAAAACTAAAGCATCTTCAGAATATATATTTTATTTCTGGATTCCTAAATTGATTCTTCTTCATCTTTTTGCGTTCCCGATTGAATCTTTAGCTGTAATGATTCGGAGGCAGGGGTGTGCTTTCCGTTTTTTTTTTTCCAAATATTATAATAATATGCTTGCTTTGGATTCCGAAGACGAAATAGCCGAAACGACTATTGCAATTTTAAATTAATTTTTATATACCTACAAACATTAACCAAATCGATATTATGGGGTTTTTGAAATATGAATAGCCATGTGGTTTCCGGCAGAGTAGAATAGGGCCACTCCAAGTCCTACCGTAAATGTTGTCGAAGGCGACTCAGGAAATAAAAGTAAAACAAGGCTTATAAACATCAATAAGATCTTTTCAACCCGTCTGGCCAGCGAGAAGAGTGTAGGCCAAATCCTATGGCTGCTCTGGCCAAGTATGGCTTTGGTCGTACAGAGAGGATCGTGCTCCTGCAGTGGCGACAAAAAGACCTGATGATGATGATGATGAAATGCATTGCAAGTTTGATAAAACTATTTGTTTCCCGTTCACTTAAATGTTGTAACCTCATCGACTTATCTTATTTTGACATGGTTGTATAATAATTTCAAAAGCACTAAACTCGAAGCTTTAACAAGTTGCAAGTTCCATGTCTAAGTTCGTGGTGCCGCGTGCGTGCACAACAATGCAATTTCGCATTTTGTCAACTGCTGCTTGAATATTTAGCAGTTAATAACTTAGGAACAAACTTTAGCTCTTGTTTGTACAGTATGTTTGATTGTCTTGTGACGTGTATTCTATGTTTTACCCTACTAAGGTCAAACAAAAATTAGGGTAATGTGTTCCGCCACTATTTATGTAACACTCAGAAAGAAAAAGGTTTTGATGTCCTACTAAAGCTAATTATCTCTTTAAGATGCGACAAAACCCAGACACAATCGTAAGACAATGGAAGCCGGGTGGAATTCCACCCAGTGACAGCGAAAAGGTTATAGAAGGTCCTCTGTTATTACTGACTCACCAACGACATTTAGCTGAAACAACAGCGACATCTTCGGCTCAGTGTTTACTTAAAACTTAGTAATAAGAGGCAAGAAGAAGGTTTTAAATATCTAATTAAAGCTAACAAAAGCAGATCCTCCATTACTGACTCACCGACAACATTCAGCTGAAACGCCAGAGACATCTTTGGCTCGGTGTTTACTTGATGCTCAGTGATAAGGAGGCAAGAAGGTTTTAATGTCTAACTAAAGCTAACAATAGAAGGTCTTCCATTATTGACTCACCAACGTCATTTACCTGAAACGCCAGAGACATCTTTGGCTCGGTGTTTACTTGACATTCAATGATAAGGAGGCAAGAGGGTTGTAATATCTAACTAAAGGTAACAAAAGAATGTCCTTCATTACTGACTCACCGACGACATTCAGCTGAAACGCTAGCGACATCTTCGGCTCGGTATTCACTTGACACTTAGTGATAAAGAGGTAAGAAGGAGGTTTTAATGTCTAACTAAAGCTAACAAAAGAAAGTCCTCCATTACTGAGTTATAGACGATATCCAACTGAAACGCCAGAGACATCTTTAGCTTTGTGTTCACTTGGGTGTTAGTAACAAGCAGAAGAAAACTATCAAGGAAGGTCCTCCATTACTGACTCACCGACGACATTCAGCCGAAACGCCAGAGACATCTTCGATTCGGCATTCACTTGAAAGTCAGTGATAAGGAGGTAAGAAGAAGGTTTTAATTTTTAACTAAAGCTAACAAAATAAGATCCTCCATTACTGACTTATGGACAATATCCAACTTAAACGCCAGAGACATCTTTGGCTCAGTGTTTACTTGACATTCAGTGATAAGAAGGCAAGGAGAAGGTTTTGATGTCTAACTATAGCTAACAAAAGAAGATCTTCCATTACTGACTCACCGACAACATTCAGCTGAAACGCCAAAGACATCTTCGGCTCGGTATTCACTTGACACTTAGTGATAAAGAAGTAAGAAGAATATTTCAACGTCTAAAGCTAACAAAAAGAGGTCTTCCATTGCAGACTCACCGACGACATTTAGCTGAAATACCGGAGACATGTTTGGCTCAGTATATACTTGATCCTCAGTGATAAGAAGGCAAGGAGAAGGTTTTAATATCTAACTAAAGCTAAAAAAAGAGGGTCCTCCATTACTAACTCACTGAAGATATTCAGCTGAAACGCCAGAGACACCTTCAGCTCGGAATTCACTTGACACTCAGTGATAAGGAGGTAAGAAGAAGGTTTTAATTTCTAACTAAAGCTATGAAAAAACGGTCCTCCATTACTGACTCACCGATAACATTCAGCTGAAACGCCAGAGACATTTCGGCTTTGTGTTTACTTGGGTGTTAGTAACAAAGACTTAAACAGAAGGTTTTAATGCCTTACTAAAGCTAACAAAAGTATGTCCTCTATTACTGACTCACCGACGACATTCAGCTGAAACGCCAGCGACATCTTCGGCTCAGTGTTCACTTGACACTCGTAGATGCCCGCGTCCCGCTCTTGAGGAAATTTGATCTGCAGCGTCCAGTTCTCTGACTTGTCTGGTCTGATGACCTGGTGAGATAAAATCCAAAGTTAATTAACCATATACAGTACGTGCCGTCCTGTTATATGAGTTTCTACATGTTAAGCCTTCAAATGAAAAGATTTTTGTATTTAGAGTGTCGTTACATCAGTAATTATGACGTGATTAGTACAGCCCAGCTTCGGTACCACTAAAATCAAGATGGCTGCCTTTTACTATGAAACATAAAGTACGCTTGCGAACGAGCTAACGAACTCATTATTTATTTATTTATTACTTATCAGCCGAAGCCCGCGGCTTCGTTCGCGTGTATTTCAAGTCTCCGGCAAATGCTCATCAGGCTGAACAACTTTTTCTAAAGCGTAATTTTTATATTTTTTATACTTTAGCTGGAAATAGATATCCCCTTTTCGTAACATATTGTATAAGTAAATACAGCCGCAAACTAAGTTGAAAATCAGAATTCTTTTCTTCTTCATATTGAGTTCAAAAACAATAAGTTTATGCCGAAAACTTATAAAAAAGTTTTACTTACCTGAAATCTTTGATCTGATGTGTATGTTAAAATCCCTGCAGTTAAAATGTGCAAATCTCTTTTCCGTATCCATGATACCTGAAACAATATAAAATAAAGTTAAGTAAGTAATGCATCTAACTCGAGAAGGACCGCTTTTAAAGTTTTTGCATATGTTAAATCAATTTGACCCCTATCCCTTCAATCCGTTTTTTGTTTGTATGTTACGTGACTTACGCCACTTCAGAACCAATTTTAAAGATTCTTTTTTTTATTTGAAAGCCATACTATTTTGTACCTTAATATTTAGGTAGAGATATGCTGAAAAAGTTAGGTGATATGGAGGAATTTCAAGTTTTTTTTGTTAAAAATTTAATTATAATAGTCCTTTTTCCATAGTCACAGAGCTCAAAATGACATACTGTATTTCGCGGTTAACATGCATTCACTTTCAATCTGTGCAAAGCGAGGTGAACTAAATAATAATTCATTTACATTAGGAGTCACTCTGGTCAAACAAGGGCCTTGCTAGAAAGTGTGGGCGTTACCTACTCAATTATAGCCTTCCACGAATTCCAAGTTCTTACTTGTTTGTAAAACTCCTTGTAGGTAAGTGTACGTATAAACAAACATATTTGTAGTTACATAAACCTTTACATAAGCCATAATATTAATTCTAAATTGTTAACCCATAAGAGCCATCTTATACGATGTGGAAGAGAGAGATATTATCCGTGATAAATCGAACCACGGGCTATACTAGATCACTAGGTATAGTATAATGAAATTAAAATATATAAAAACATTAAAAATTCGGCCGGCATTTCCATACGAAAGTGTATAGCCGCCCGTATTCTAGTATAGCCCGTGGTTCAATTTCTTATAGGTATAATCCCTTTCAAGTTGTATAAATTTAATACCAAGCCTTACGTATAATCGACAACATATTCATCTCAAATTTGATAAGCAATAGTTATTACTAATTCAATTTACTACACATCAAATACACATACGGCTTTTGGTATGAAATACAAAGTATTTTCTTTTTAGTTAAATCTAACGTTACTAGACTATTAATTTGCGATATACAGGTTACTGCCTACCTCTGTGGGAAACAGGCGTGATATTATGTATGTATGTATGTATGTATACGGGTTACTAAATTTAGCTACTGGCAGACATGTTTCGACCTCCCGACGACACAGTGTGGGTGGCAACTTTGTGTGAACATTCGTTGTGATGAAGACCGAATGAAGTCAAAACTTGTCAGCCAGTAACTGTTTTTTACGTGAATAACCGATTTGTCTTGACTTGTGAAAGGAACCATGCTGGTCTGCGAGAAACGAAAAAACCTAGAATGTACCAGCTGCTTCTCTTCCCGCGCAGATCGTAAAAGCTGATCGAGGGAATGGGCAAAAATGCGAATCATTTTAACAGGCGATGCGGCTAGCAACCCGTCACTGTATTGATTGCTTTTCCATCTTCTCGCCCACCATGACGCTAAAAGTGGCTTTTGAGTCTTGCGGCCCTAGGCTCTGCATAGAGCCGCAAGACCAAAAATGCTCTGTCTGCCCCATTAGGGATAAAGACGTGATAGTATGTATGTATGTATGTTGTGAAAGAAACAGGCAAAAAAGTAGAGCTCATTCAACCCATTAAAATAAGAAAAATCACATATCTTGGTCATGTGTTGAGAAACCCACAATATCATCTAGTCCAGACCGTAATGATGGGTGATAAAATTGCCGAAAAGCGCAAGGTGGGAAGTCGCAAAATGTCATGGCTGAGGAACATCCGACAATGGATTGGTATCAAAACGGTAGAACAACTGTTTAGGCATGCCATGGACAAATCAAGATTTAAAGAGCTGACTGCCAATCTTCAGGAATCAAGCGGCACCTAAAGAAAAAGAAGTGAAAGGAACAGCAGGAAAGGGTCAGTTGTTTGACCAAAAGTCATTTGGCAAAATCACACTTGACAAACAACGTTTGGCAAAGAAATCATCATCATCATCATTTCAGCCGCATAACGTCCACTGCTGGACATAGGCCTCTCCCAAAGATTTCCAAAATGACCGATCAAGAGCGGCCTGCATCCAGCGCTTTCCAGCGACCCTGGTCAGGTCATCTGACCACCTTGTAGGTGGGTGCCCTACGCTTCGCTTGCCAGTACGCGGTCGCCATTCAAGAACCTTTTTGCCCCATCGGCCATCGGTTCGTCGCGCTATGTGTCCCGCCCACTGCCACTTCAACGAGCTAATCCGCTTGGCTATGTCAGTGACTTTTGTTCTCCTACGGATTTCCTCATTTCTGATTCGATCACGTAGGGAAACACCGAGCATAGCCCTCTCCATAGCGCGTTGAGCGACCTTGAGCTTTCTTATGAGACCCATAGTAAGGGACCACGTTTCAGAGCCATAAGTCATCACTGGTAACACACATTGGTTGTAGACCTTAGTCTTGAGGCACAGAGGTATTTTGGACGAGAAGACATTGCGTAGCTTCCCGAACGCTGCCCAGCCGAGTCGGATTCGTCGAAAGACCTCTTCCTCGAAGCTGGAACTTCCTGCCTGGATCAATTGACCCAGGTAGATATACTGGTCTACAACTTCGAGGGTGGAGCTCCCAACACAAACAGGTAGGGGCGCAACATGGACATTCGACATGACTTTCGTTTTGTCCATGTTCATTTTAAGGCCCACTTGTTGGGAAACTCGATTTAGGTCTCCGAGCATAGTACTTAGGTCTTCCATCGATTCTGCCATGACAACGATATCGTCGGCAAATCGAAGGTGAGTGATATACTCGCCATTGATGTTGATGCCAAATCCTTCCCATTCCAGAAGCTTGAAGGCATCTTCCAGTGCAACGGTGAACAGTTTCGGAGATATAACGTCTCCCTGTCTTACACCTCTATGCAGTGGAATTGCCCTCGTGCACTGCTCCTGTACTCGGACTGACATAGTGGCGTTACTGTATAAGCACTTCAACACTTCGATATACCGATAGTCAATACGGCATCGCTGGAGAGACTGAAGCACGGCCCATGTTTCGATCGAATCGAAGGCTTTTTCATAGTCCACGAATCCCAAGCATAACGGCCGGTTATACTCCCTCGTCTTCTCTATAACCTGCCGCAGCGCATGAATGTGGTCTATGGTGCTAAAGCCTTTACGGAAACCAGCTTGTTCGGGAGGCTGGAAGGCATCAAACCTGTTCGCGAGACGATTCGTGATGACCCTCGAAAACAACTTATATACATGACTCAGAAGCGTGATAGGTCTATAGTTCTTCAATAGGGTGTTATCTCCCTTTTTGAAGAACAAGACCACCACGCCCCTGTTCCACAAAGAAATGGTTTCGCCAAATGATCATTTTACAACTAATCATTTTACAAACGAGTCACTTTACCAAATGATCATCACTTAAATTTACATTTTACAAAAAATATTTCACAAATGAACATTTTGCAACTCAGTTATCAGACAAAACTACTATTGGTCTAAAAACATTTGATAAAATGTATTATTTTACAAGTGTTTCGTTTAATAATATTAATATTAATAAATCTATTAATAAATATGGTTTGGGTCAAGACACGAGCAAGCGACTCAAGCTTAGGGCGAAAGTAACAAAGACACAAAAACCACTTTGCCGTGGAGTGTAGGTTAGGTTCGTTAGGTTTCCTGTGACCAAGACACAAGCGAGCGAGCGACTCAAGCTTAGGGCGAAAGTAACACAGAATCAAAAACCACTTTTCCGTGGAGTTTAGGTTAGGTTTGTTACGTTTTCTGTATTAGCAAAGGAATTTATTGTTTTTTTTTCATAATTATCGTATGTTCGAAATTAGGACCCGTGATAATTATGGGAAAAAAGTACTTTTTATGAAATAACATTTTGCTAAATGACATTTTTTTTGCAAAACATATTAATTGGTGAAATGATAAAAATTCAATTGACATTTTAATATTTAACAAGTGTAGTGTTTGCTAATTGATCATTTGCTAAGTGAGTTTTTGTAAGATGATACTTTTGTCAAATGTATCGTTTGCCAAATGAACATTTGGTAAAACGTTGCTTGTCGAATGACCATTTGTCAATCATTTTTTGGTCAAAAATTAGTAATCCACATTAATCATCTACTGTATACAAATAGTACAAAACCATAATAATTCATATTCTTCCAATTAGATTACCTGACTGTGTCAAAAGAAGGGTTGTGTTTTTAGAGTGCATGTAGGTATGTATTTATATATTTCTATGAAGCGTAGCAGCCATTTACGTTTAAGACCATTCGAGACTAATTATTAAAATATAAGACTAATTATTAAAGGAAATACAAACTAAACAAAGCTTATAAACATCAATGAGACCTCTCCAACCCGTCGTCTGGCCAGATCCTCTGGCTGATCTGTCCAAGTATGGCTCTGGTAGTACAGAGAGGGTCGTGCTCTTGCAGTAGAGACAAAAAGACTGATGAAGATGAGACTAATTAGTCTAAACAGCTCGGTGGATTTAAGCTAGAGACGTGTTATTAGATTCTTCTTAATTATGAGAGTAACACTGGGTATATAAAAACTAAACAAAAGAAAAATAGCGGATTCTCAGAACATTTTCAACCAGTCTGGTTTTGTTTTTAGGGTTCCGTACCCAAAGGGTAAAAACGGGACCCTATTACTAAGACTTCGCTGTCTGTTCGCCTGTCCGTCTGTCTGTCACCAGGCTGTATCTCAAGAACCGCGATAGCTAGGCAGTTGAAATTTTTACAAAGTATGTATTTCTGTTGCCGCTATAACAACAAATCCTATAAACAAAATAAAATAAATATTTAAGGGAGGCTCCCATACAACAAACGCGATTTATAGATAATGGTACGGAACCCTAAGTGCGTGAATCTGATTCGCACTTGGCCGATTATTTAATAATTAGGTACTCGTCCTATACAAAGATACTTCTTTTCAAATTTAGACAACAAATAAATTCTGTAAACGACTTAGGTGCTCAGTTAACCACCGCCGAGAAATAACATTAAATTTAATTAACACAGTTCACGATTCCTAAGTGAAATCTAAATTGAAGTCAAATACCAACTTAGCAACAATCAGAAGGGACGACCCGTACCACCTACAATTTAATTAAATGACCTACGAGTAATGCGATCGATTTTAATCTCTGACTCTGACAAAACCATTACTCAACGTTGTTTCGAACTGAGCAGGAACTTTTGACGAAAATTGTTGAAAATATAGATGTGACGCTTGATGATATGAATTTTTATGGCCAAAACCACGGCATCTCTTTCTTTAAATGGTATTCATTTGTTAGAAACTTTATTGCACACGGTTTAGTAAAAAAAAAACAAGCGGACTCCGGGAGATCTGACAGAAGTGAAAACTTGGTGTCGGTAACGGTGTCGCGGGTTCAATGTTTTTTTTTAATTAAAAAAAATGCTTTATGTTTCCTGCTTCAAGAAAAGACTTACATTTGAAGGCATGTGTGTATACGAAAGGCGGCCTTATCGCGCAGCAATCTTTTCCAAAAAAATAAAACGTGTCCTAATTTAAAAAGGAAAAACAACCTTTGGGTACTTATTGGGACCCAGGATTTTTTATAAGTTAACGCTGGGGTCTTCCCTTCATTTCCCAACCGGCTCCGGTACCAACACAAACGAATCTCAACCTTAGTACTACAACCTACAATCTATTTTCCTTGATCAAAAAAACGGAGTCCGGTATAGAGATGTTATGATAACAAACAACTGCATTCCCAACGAGGTTTGACGTAAGACAGGCGGCTGTTCACAAAGTCTTTGAACAGTTTTTAGCATTCTTGACACTGACACAATCTTTGACATCCATATCATCATTGAAAAAGAAAAGACCGGAAAGCAGTAAGTACGTACTTACGGTTTCAACAACCTGCGCGGCAAAGCCGTTGTGTCACAAATACTTAAAATTATTGTACCTATTACAAGCTTTTATTTAACTTGCTATGTATCTTGTATGTATGAATGTTTGTTTAGGTCAAATCTTGCAACTCAATTTTCAACCAGTTATCTTCAATCGATTCAGCTTAAATTTTGCATACTTGTGTAAGTCGCATGACAATAGCTGTTCTGATGATGGAGCCGGGAGATATCCGATGGAACGCAGTCATAAAACAACATAACCTCTTTGAGTAGGCCTCGTTGGATTTGTCTTGACGAGCACTTTATGGAAGACGATGCCTAGGGTCTGATCACGGAGACAGAAGGTAGTCGAAGGAACTCAGTAATAAAACGACGCAATCCCATGAGTTTGGGCTTATTTCATAAGTACTTTGGCTACACAATAAAAGCTTGTACATAAAATGAAATTAAAAAAAAAAAACTTATTACATAAATGCTAACAACTCAAAAAAACATCTTACCAATTCTCAATTATTAGAGCGCATGATGTTATTTATGAAAAGCCAACAGTAAATCTTAGTTTCTGAATAATTGATTCATTCTTTAATATTGTTGCTGCGTGATTTTTCATGTAAAAACATAGAGTTGTCATTCTTTCCCCCTTTTTATTTTGTTCCAGAAACTATAGTAAAGTTCTATAAGTTCTGCGTAAGATATGCCACCATATCTCATGATTAAAAGCCGAGTGAGCGAGTGCTCGTAAGCCTAATAACTTGTTGAGTGAATAATATGAGTAAGGCACCTACTCGCCAATTATTATGGCACTAGCCGAAGCCCGCGACTATGTTCGCGTGGACTTTATGACTCCGAAAAATGCTCATCAGACTGAACTACTTTTTCTCAGGCGTCATTTTTATGTTTCTTATAGTTTAGCTGGACCATTATGGTTCTGTAACAGGTGTTCATTTTCATCGCCCCAAATATATTTTCGAAATATATTTAATGTACACACACATTTTTCTTTACTGTTTTATTATATGTATAGATAAGCTTTGCCTTTCTATAAAATATAATAGAGAAAAGCCATTTTTCAAGCGTGTAAATTGTACACCCACTCTGTAATATATATGTCAAGTCATTTTAAAAAAATCTTCACCACAAAACATTTTGGGGCCTCTACGAGAAGCTTTCTTTCATTAGATTTTAAAATAAGGTTTCATTTACTTAGATATTTTTAAAAATCTCAATGACCTTCATTTTCAAGCAAGTTCAGGCTGATGATAAAGATTCTTTGAGTAAAGTTGGCAATTTCCGCTTTCAGTACTGTACTTTGCTTTCACTGTCACTGGTCCTCTGTCAACACAAAAACTTTATAACATCGATGGTAATTTAAACAGGACACATTGACAGTTCACAATTATCATTGTTTTTTTTTTTTGGTGCAGGCATAGTTAAACTTCGATTGCTATGTATCGTAATTTGCGTAATTATGATTAAAATTAAATAAAAAATCCTGATAACACGTAGAACTATTTATTTAAATCACCTTGTTGAAATTGTTTATATTCTCGATCAAAGTATACTATTGTATTTTTTAAATTCAATTGTATACTAGCGATTTCCTAAAATGTGTTCCTCATTTCGGTGAATTCCAGCTACAAATTAAGAGTTCCGGCTACAAATTTGTCCTCATACAGACCAAAAAACAACATGGGTCGTCGGTCCAAAAGCGGACTGGCCTAGAGTTGCTTAACCTGCGCTAGCAATGCATACCTTCTCCACTCAAGTCACCAGGTCTCATGGTCACATGGGCATTGTGAAGAACGGTTTTATGTTAAACAGTTGTTCAGCCAAGGTCATTTCGGTCAATTGTTGTAAGCTCCATTATACCCTTACATACACCTTCATTATACATTAGACCCTTGACTTTGCCTATCCCGTAACAGATAAAGACATAATAATCTGTATTTAACCTACAGCTGTCAAATTAGGTACATACATAATGATAAAAGCAATGATTTAAACTCTATCGAATAACAAATGAATTTCACAGAATTAATTGAATTTGATATGCGTTTCATATTCGCCGTTTCGTATTCATAATCCGTTCTGAGATATGTCTCAATAGTCCCATCAGAATTGAATCATAGACCTATATCTCTATTTAAATGGGGCGACACAAAGACTTAAAATTTCTAGAAGTGACTCTTCATTTGGGAAGTAAGTAACAATTTTAAATCACTCATACCTCAACCAGAACTCTTTTATGACCCCTTGGCAACACCAAAATGTTAAAACAAAATATTAACTTATAAAACTTTTTTGATCATATTTAATCGCTTTTTATATTTTCTTAAAATTTCGATCATATAGGTACATTCGAATTATCGTTGAACCAACATGCGAAATTGTTTATCTGCATGCAACGTAGTAATACTGCCAATCTTCTGGTCAAATTATCTCGAAGCAACATTTACCATTGCTTTTTATTTGATAGTAATAAACATTATTAGGCCTATGCTCAGCAGTGGGCGGAAGAAGGACTGAGATGATGATTATGACATCAATCATATTAACATAGACTAAATTTCTAAAATAAAATGAAACCTATTTGTGTACCACATTTCAATTAAAATAAAGATATTTGTATTTGTCAGTTATTTTTGTTTCTTCCAATAAACATTCATATCAAAGAATCAACCATTCTCCATTTAGCAAACCCTTATCAGTCTTTACCTTATCGCTGCGGCAACTGCTCGCGCCGCCCGCGCATCTCTTTCATGTGCATGCGTTTCGCACATTTGCCCTGATAAAGACTCAGGGATGAGGTTTAAACATGTTGACCAGTAGCTTACTCTTTACGTGAATCATCATTATCATCAGGTCTTTTATCTCACTGCAGGAGCACGACCCTTTCTGTACTACCACTACCAGAGTCATACTTCTCCAAAGCAGCCAGAGGATTTGGCCACGCTCTCCACGCTGGCCATGCGGAATGAAGATATTGATATTACTATGCTTTGTTTAGCTTGTATTTCCTAAATCGCCTTCTACTACATCCACGGGAGGACTTGGAGTAGCCCTATTCTACTCTGCCGAAAACCACACGGTACACAAGTTACAAATCCTTACTACCATACTATCCTTAACCTTATTTCTTGTCCTTTCTTCTTTATCCTTACTACCTTAGCCTTATTTCCTTATCCTTAATTTCTTATCTTTACTATCTTACTTTATATATGCAAATGCGAAAGTCGCCTTCTACGACATCCACGGCAAGACGTGGAGTGGTCCTATTCTACTCTGCCGGAAACCACTCGGCGAAAACCTCGTTACATATAATTATCATCATAAGATCATCATTTCAGCCGCATAATGTCCACTGTTACATATATGCTTTATGTTAAACATAGGCTTTAAGGGAATAATTCGTTTGATTGAATATTAATAATTTTCCATTTAGTTGTCCTTCATTGTGTAGGTTGCGACATCCTATGCCAATACATATCTATGGCAGTATTGATCTGGCTATTTTAGAACAATCCCGCTGGATGAGAATAGTCAGACGAAGCACAGACGTCGCGTCGCCTATAGTCGTAGTTTACTGCTGCCGTCTGTTTTTCAGCCTAGAATCGGACTTCGCCTTGTGGGAACTCCATATGTCCCAGCTCAGTAAAGGTGTGTTCCCACATGAAATTTCTAGAGGTCGTAGAGCAAGAGACTAATAGGAAAAAACGAAACATTGTTTTTGTCGAAGCATGTTGCTGAATATTACTTTTGTTTTTTAGATAATTGTAAATTAATAAAGAACAAGATGATAATTTTATTTATTATACAATAGATCTGATACAAGATTACAAGTGCTGAGATGTTATTCGTATCAGACGTGAAAGAGTAATGAGTCAGAATGATGTGCCAGGAATATGTCTGGAATTTAAAATTGAATTTAGAAATGTTATTTGTAGATAATGAAATGATAGAAAGGACGTGGGCAAGAATATGAAGGATGGAGCTTATTAACATCGTTACAGCCTCTTCCTGTAACTGTCAGAGGCGAACTAAGATTAAGCACAAACACCCGTCGGTTGAAAAATTTTAGCACAAACGCATTTTCAGGGTAAATTTTTACTTTTATTATATGTTAATTAGTAAAGTCACTTCCACTGGGTTAGTAAAGTAATTTGTGCATTTTCACGTTTATGTTAAAAATAAGAACGTGAGGATATAAAAAAGTAGATATCTTGTTAATCTTTGGAAAATTTTATTTACATTCTATAAACAAAAGATTTTTTTGGCTTTTTGGATTTATATAAATTTTGCGCGCCACTTATATTATTGGTCTTTCTGAAGAATCACGTTATCTTTGTAGATTTTACATTTTATTGTTAAGAAAACAGTTATTCAAGGCTCGAATAAGGTAAAAAGAAAATCACTCCCGCTGACCGCTTCATCTCTCAGCTGCTCAACCCTACATTGCTAAACGAGGTCAGTATGACCACCCAGTTACGTCTCTTTTAATATAAATATTATTTAGGACCTCATAATAAATTCATAAAAAATGAATGGAACACAGAAGCGCGATGCACAAAACATCGATGAACCAACTTTGACATTAAGTAGTCCCTTGAAAAGAGACGTAAAATACACATTGTCTTCAAAAGCTACTTTACGCTTTACTAATATTAAGAAAATTCTCACCGCTTAGTCTTAAACTGCTCAACCCTACAATGCACAAACGCGGTCTGTACGACTACCGCTTTCACGTTCCTTTATAAATATGTATAGAACTCTCAGTTAAAACACCATGCTTGCCACGTTGCTTTCTGGACGGATATACCTACATCACTTAATTACACTAATTTTTTTACTTAATAACAAAGGAGAGTTTGTGGGTGTGTGTATGTTTGTTACTTATTTAGCGCAAACAGCTGGAACAATTTTAATGAAATATAGTATGCAGGAAGCGAACACCCTGAATGAACACATGGGCTACTTTAGTCGTCATAACTTGTGATTATACTGACTCTGACATTGTTAATAATAATAAACAAATATATAGGGACAAATTACACTGATTGAGCTAGCCCCAAAGGTAGTGCGAGACATATGAGATACTAACTCAACGATACTATATTTTTTAACAAATACATAGATAAATATCCAAGACCCTGGACAATTTGAAGAAGGCCATTTTCCTACTTGCCCTGACCGGGGATCGAACCCGGGACCACTGGGTCGCGGACTAGCATGGTGGACACTACGCTACGGAGGTCGTCACGTTGTAAGATTAAGGAACAAAAACGTATCTCGTCTTTGAAGGTTAACACGACTTAAAATAACAAAGGATCAAAGAGAAAATAAAAAATAAAAATACTTACCGCTTTGTCTCCCAGCTGCTCAACCCTACAATGCAGGAACGCGGTCTGTCCGACCACGGTGGTCACGTTCCTCGGTACGTTGTACTCGAAGTACGGGAACGACCCCACGCTGTCTTCTCCGTAATGAGCCGTGCCTGCGGATAAAGATAGGGTTTAAATGTATTGAAAAATCTAGGGCTTCGGGAAAATGGGTAAGTTATTTGCAAGATTTCTTTTATTTTATTTTTATTAAGATAATTTTGTAACTCAGGTTTTAGGTTATTTAAAATAGTTAATAATAAAATAAAAATGGTGAAACTGATGTTTGATAAAGTTCTTGCTGGATTGTCAGTGAACTTTATCTATTGTATATTTGTTTGTTTGATTGCTTGCTCTTCACGCTTAAACTACTGAACCAATTTGGATTAAATTTGGTATGGACATAGTTTGAGACACGGGGAAGGATAGTTTTTATTCCCAAATTCCAACGGGGAGCGAAGCCCGCGGGTACAGCTAGTGAAATAGAAATTCTATACTATAAAAGTGTCTAAAAATGTAAGTCCTAGTGGTTATTCATCTACAGATGCAAAAGTCTCGGGTAGGGTTAATAATGTTAAATCATATTTTTTTCATCTGGAAAATTTAATAATATTTAGTGAATGGCTTACTCACGTATAGAGTCAGCTACTGCCGACATGTTTTGACCTCATCCGGAGGTCTTCAGCAGGGCGAATGTGACTACAAGCCTGCTGAAGACCTCGTACGTGAGTGTACGTGAGTAAGCCATTACTAAATATAATAACGATTGTATCTCACGTTAGTTTTAATTTAAAAAAAAACTCGTAAATGAAGTAGTAATAGAAACAAATTTCGAATCGATAATAAAGCGGTTCTTTGTTCCTTTTAACCCGAAGAAAACTCTAGCTTAAACTAAATTACCAGCAAACATAACGATCAAGGCGTTATTAACATAACCAGCTTACCAAGAAGCTGTACAAGCCACTTGACCTAATAGCTCGCTAAAGCCTCTTAGCGTTTTAAAAGGAGCAGCCGAGCTAATGGTAGGTATAAGGATTTCTTAGAATGAATGCTGAATTTTATATGTCTGCTTAGAAGCTTCTTGTTTGTGATTAGAGAGAATGAGAGGTAAAATAGGAGAGAATTGTCTTATGGATAACGGATATGGTGAAAATTAGTGTTGCCGCGAGATAGTACACTATCTGGCTATCGATAGTATTGATAGGCCTATCGTTAGTGTAGAAATTTTTGTATTATAACTATAGATAGTTTGGCAACACTGGTTAAAATTTGGGGAGTTTTTCGTCTATAGACTTGTTGTAAATTTATCTCACAGAGTGTTTAAAATGGAAATTTACTTTATGTTTCTTTACAAATCAGAATCATATCTGAATGTGTTGCTATCTTTGTGTATTATTTATTTATTAATCTTTATTCACCATAATGGTTCCGATTTTCTACCAGCCAGCTTTAAGGAAAAAAAAGTTTATTAGCTATCTATACTATAAACATAAATATACAATATACATTTATACAAATTATTAATACATTCAAATACATACACAAATACAAATAATTTTGTTTAATTTCAACGCTCTTTTAGAGGAAAAGTATATTACATTCATTTTTATTTGCTTACTTCCTAATTAAACTCCTAACAGCTAATACGCAGAGCCCCGGAAAATAACCTACAGCTAGTTTTAAAGGCTTTAACAAAATTCTGTTTGAGTCCAAACAGAATTTGAAACGACACAATTAACGTCGACAAAAGGTGTGTTGATTAAGAAATTATCCACGGAGCAGCATCTGAGCCCATGTACTGAGGGCCGGTATTTTGGGATTACAAACCCTTTTCTGTCACGGCCAAGTTTTGGATCGGATGCGGTAGATTCGGGTAATTCTTAGAATTAGGATAGGAACAATTCTGATCGGCAAATTCGATGTGGTTTTGCTCGATTTGTAAAAGTTTGATACGCTTTAGATACATTTATACTGTTATGTCGCTATTTCTAGAGGTGTACGTACGGAGTAAAGAATTTGAGTTCCAGGGTTGCTGAAAAGCGCTGGATACATGCCGCTCTTGATCGGTCATTATGGAAAATTTTGGGTGAAGCCTATGTCCAGCTATGATGAAAGAAACTGCGGCCACAATACCCAAAAATCACATTTACCATAATTTTATGGGCGTAAAGATGAAAATACAAAGCTTTGATTACAAGTAAATGTGGTTTCACAAACATAAAAACATGTTCATAACTTTTACAAAGTTTCACAAGATTTTAGGGTTGCTGGAAAGCGACTGCAGACCGCTTTTGTCGATAATTTTAAAAATCTTTTGGCACGCCTACCCATCGCCATATAAACGTAATTATTACCCTTCCGTCCTCACTAGATGGCGCAGTAGGTATTGATTAAAACCACGGAAAACATTAAAATCTTTTATTACCATTATTTGAAAAAAGTAATACTCTAACTTATTAAATATGATTTTTATGAGCTGCAATAAATATTTTTAAAGAACTTTCTCTGTCTATTTCACGAAATTCAGAAATATCTGTCTAAAAGCACAATTTTTGGTTTTTAATTATGTCACTAGATGGCACTTTGTGTGCTTTAAGGTTTTATGTGGAATTATATTGATGGCAGCACCGTCTTTACTATAAAGCGTATGTACTAACTCGTCCGTACGAATAGATTATACAAATGATACCTACCTATTATAATATCTTGTAATAATGTACCTCAGAGTAAAATATACTACGTACACTGTGTACAAACAAAATCGTATTCGTATCATTTTGCGCTGCATTTTGTTTCTAGAACAAAGTACCTGGGCGACCGAGCTTTGCTCGGTTACATCTCAAACATTAACTACATTTTTTTAAACTTAACTAAAAACAATACAAAATAAAAAATTATATATAAACTTGAACATAAAAAAACAAAAGTAAGTCACCGAGTGGGATTCCAACCCGTAACACTCTTTCTAGCGGTCGCTATCCTTAACCACTGAGCTAAATCAAGGCGGTAGCGGCGCGACGAAATTAGCGACCATATTCTGCGTGGAAAGAAAAACGCATGAAAACTCGAAAACACGCGTTTTCCCAAACATAAAACTAATCTAGATCGATTGTTTACCCCCGAAAACCCCTATATCAAAATAAAGAAATAAAAATTTTCATTTTCCTTAGTAATGATATCACGTGACTACGGTGATATGTACGAGAACCTGCATTTTTTTTCGTATTTCGATATACATTTATTGGGAAATCTTGTTCGAAATGATGGACTGAATCACACCTTAAAATATCTTATACCTTTAAACGAGCAATTCTTGTATATTTATTTATATATTTCTGTGATCTCGGAAACTGCTCTAACGATTTCCCTGAAATTTGGTATATGGGGGTTTTCGGGGGTAAACAATCGATCTAGATTAGTCTTATGTTTGAGAAAACGCATGTTTTCCGAGTTTACATGCGTTTTTCTTTCCACGCAGAATATGGTCGCTAATTTCGTTGCGCCGACCGCCTTGTTTTTAGCTCAGAGGTTAAGGATACCGACCGCTAGAAAGAGTGTTACGGGTTCGAATCCCACTCGGTGACTTACTTTTAATTTTTTTTATGTTTAAGTTTATATATAATTTTTTATTTTGCATTGTTTTTAGACAAGTTTAAAAAAATGTAGTTAATATTTGAGATGTAACCGACCGAGCAAAGCTCGGTCACCCAGGTACTTTGTACTTAATTAAAAAGGACATTGTATATATATATATATATTATATTTTAAATTAACCTTAGGTACCTACTGTCCCACTGATGAGCAAAGGTCTCCATTTTTATTTATATTACGATGATATTATATAAAAGTAAAAACGACATTTCCATTGGCTGCACACAGCACATAGTTCTTTGAAGATTACATGCATCGAACTAAAAATAATTCAAATCAAGTGAAGCTGATCTCGATATATAAGTAGTACTAAGTACCTACCTATTAGATTTCCATACTCTTTTTCACTTTCCCCGACAAAAAAAAGATAAACCGCCTGGTAAATTAATTGTTATACGTATTCAGATTTCTTATGAGTACCTACATACCTATCACATTGCAAGAGGTTTTTTTTTTGTAAGAAGGTAGGTAGGTACTTAATATAATTTTGCAATTTTTTACGTAGTACGATTCATTAATTATCATAATATATGGTAGGTAAGTAAGCATTTGTCATTTCTTTCATGCACATGAAAGAAATGACAAATGCTTACTTACCTACCTAGATATTTCTGAAGTTATATATGAATGGTTAGTGGTGTCATTTTTTGAAATGCGAAGTCACTAAACGCACTGTTTTTTGTATGGAAAAAACATTCGTTATTGTGACTCTGCGTTTCATAAATGGCACTTACTTCAAACACGTTTTTAAATTTGATATTTTATAACATAAATGATCGACGCGTCGCTGTGCTGCATCCGAATCTGTTAATTTTAACACCCCTCGTGCGGCGCGCGCGGCTACCTACCCCTTGTAGGTATGGCGCGATTACGGTTTACGTACGTAGGACAGCATTAACAATGGCCAAAAGTGTATTATCATAGGTACCTACTCAGGATCTTATGCCTAAACATTTGTTTTCTCGCTAACGCCATCTAGTGACGAACTCTTAAACACTTACGATATGCATTCGCGGCTTTGGCTAGTCCTGTGTGCTGCCATCTCTGCGAGCTGCTGGAACTAGAAACGCCTACTCAATTTGCCTACTTAAGGCCGGTCCAAAAGTTTCTATGGCGTTGGGTATCTGTTACGTTAGTAATTATATTATCTTTGCTTTTGGTGAGGCATACGTCCAGCAGTGGATATTATGCGGCTGAAATGATGATAATGACAAGCTATTACTTTTGTCATGTTACTAGTACACAAGTAGACACTTGGCTCCGAAACAGCCAAGTTAAGGTGTACAAGTACACGGCAAGGTGAGAGAGAGAAAATGTTAAGTGTTATACCACGTCCAAACTAAAACGACCTCTTCGCCTAGCCGGACCCTTTTACAGCATAACCACCGTCATTTAGCCAAATTGCCAACTTAAATCGCTCGGTTCACATCTCATTTACTCACTTTTTATGATAATGTTTGTTAAAAACAGCCCACCTAAATATGTACCCTAATACACAAAGGATTAAAGTTTCTTTTCGCATGACAATATTTGCGGACAGGTGGACAATGAGTGGTACAATTGAGGTTTTCTGCTATTTAATTAAAGTAATATAGTTTTGGGTTATTTTCGAGATAGTTGGGGTCATGACCTGAAAATAAAGAGCGTATTTGAATTTTCCATTTTGTTCGGGTTATTACAGACCCTTATACTATGGTAACTGGTATGATAATAAGAGAATGTATAACAACGATAATATGGTTTTGTGTAAACAAAATAATTTTATATTGTACAACGACTTTGCTGTCGTTTTCCCAAGGGACTAAAATAGTTTCTTTTTTAAATCTTTAACGGTCATGAAATAAAAACTGTACAGAACAATAGGCAACTTGCCGTGTAGTTTCCGGCAGAGTAGAATAGGGCCACTCAAAGTCCTAGTGTGGATGTCGTAGAAGGAGACTTAAAAAATACAAGCTGAAAAGCTTATAAAAATCAATAAGACCTCTCCAACCGTCTAGCCAGCAAGGAGAGTGTAGGCCAATTCTCCTGGCTGCTCAGGCCATATATCGCTCTGATAGTACAGAAAGCGTCGTACTTCTGCAGCGGAGAAAAAAGACCTGATGACGATGATGAATAACAGGGAACAAAAAATAATACAAAGAGGAGTTCCCCAAAAATTCCGTAAAAACTTTTTCAGAGTCGGAAAATCGCATGTAGCACCAATGTGGTACCAATGATGGCAAGGTAGTGAACCTTAGATGCAAAAAGAGATTTATAAATAGGGACAGTTAGTTAGTGGTATGGTAGCCGATCACGTATTTAGACAAATTCCCATTTGCGTAGATACTCATATTTTTTGTTCCAATATGTATAATCATTTCACGAACAACAAATAAGTACCTTTAAAAAAAAAGGAAAACCGTTATGGAGAGACAAAGTTTACATTTCTATTGCGAATCGCTGTGTCTTCATTTCTCGCCAGGAGTATTGAAGCGCATTTTATCATGATTTGCATACATTTTCGAACATTTCCAGATATTCTTTTTCAGTCTTCGATACCGCCATTTTAAAGAGATAAAATTGTGGCTTTATTCCCTTGCTCCCGCAGCTATTCCTTGCGATATTTTAGTGAAATTTGTGTACAGTGTTTTGAATGTATTTGCAATTTTCTTACTCTTCCATCCTATCCTACTCCTACTAATATTATAAATGCGAAAGTGAGTTTGTATATTTGTTTGTTTGTTACCTCTTCACGCTAAAACTACTGAACCGACTTGGATGAAATTTGGTATGGATATAGTATGAGACTTGGGGAAGGACATAGGGTACTTTTTATCCCGAAATTCCCACGGGGAGCGAAGCCCGCGGGTACAGCTAGTAATATATAATAGTCGATTGGCATTTAAAGTATCAATAGAAGATGCCACCTAAAGAACTGAAGTAGTCATTGAACAATTTTTCAAAACTAAAAGATTGATTTCACCCCAAAGTGCCCCAAAGTACACAACTGATTTTGATAAAACTTCAAATGGAGCTCCTAAAAAAAATATAGCATCTCAAAAAAAAAAAAATGGTCCCGGCGTCTTTGAATAATCGCTGAAGATACATAAAAAAATATATTGCTAAAAATACATATTACGAACAGAGCATAAAAAGTCTCATATCGTATGTCAGGCTTGGAAATACCTATATAGCATAAAATACATTCTTACAAAATGACTGTATTACATGTACTTAATAAAAATCACATATTTCTTTCTCATAAAATTAGATAACTCTCTCAAATATTACTAAAATTCTTCCTAAAAATACAGTTGCTGACACAACATAACCGCTGAGTATATAAATAGTTTTTCTTTTACCCAACTCACGATTAGGGTACCCGCAGCCTAACTTCTACACCTTCCGGTAATGATTTTAGTCGATCAAGTGAAATACTCGACGTGGTTTGAATACGAATGGCTTCGACGTCTGAAGTTTGAAGAGCGATGTTACGGAAGAATACGCAATGAATGGTGAACCGGCGATAGCTGAGTCACATTGAGTAATACATTCAAGAGACATGAAACTTGGAACTAAATTAAGTTTTGAACATAGAATCGAAGTTTGTTTTTATGTTATGGATTTTTTATGTTTTTTTTTTTTTTACTGTTACTGGTATGTACAGTTTCATTCATTCATTTCAGCCGCATAACGTTTACTGCTGGACATAGGCTTCTCCCAAAGATTTCCAAAATGACCGATCTAGAGCGACTTGCATCCCGCGCCTTCGATATGTACAGTATTAAGCTTCAAAGGCGTAGACAGAGGCAGAGAGACACGGATATGCTTAGCATGTTCATATGAAAAAAATGGGATATATATCCCATTTTTTCTTCTTTTTAGGGTTCTGTAGTAAACAAGGAACCCTTATAGTTTCGCCATGTCTGTCCGTCTGTCTGTCTGTCTGTCCGTCCGCGGTTCTACTCAGAAATGATAAGTACTAGAAAGCTGTTATTTGGCATGGATATGCATATCAATCATAGCGAAAAAGTCGTAAAATAAAATACGGAAAATTTTTTTTTTTTACGGTAGCTGCTATACAAGTAAAGAGGAAGTCAATATTTTTTTCTCTACAAACACATTGTGTGGGGTATCGTTGATAGGTCTTTCAAAAATATTGTAAGTTTGGGAACACCATTTTTCGATTTAGGGATCCGTAAAATATATAAGTTTTAAGTGAATTTTTTTGTTAAAGTCACGTGTCCCATCTATCTGCTAAACGGTTATATATGGACACGTGAAAAAAGTTACAGCTATAGTATATATAATGTAGTTTAAAGGAAAACTATCAGAGCTAAGTAGGATTAACAAATTAATAAGTTATAGGTGATCAACTTATAAAATGTACTCGAAAAGGAAAATTATATACAAATTCAATAGATACTTAGACGTTTTAGACCTTTTTAGTGGCTTAACTCAAAGTTGGCATTTACAACTACGGAACCCTACACTGCGCGTGGCCCGACACGCACTTGGCCAATTTTTAAGGTTCCGTACCCCAATGGTACAAACAGGACCTTAATACTAAGACTCCGCTGTCCGTCTGTCTGTTACCAGGCTGTATTTCATGAACCGTGATAGCTAACTAGCTGAAATTATTCACAGCTGATGCATTTCTATTAGCTTTATAACAAAAGAATGAAATAAATATATATAGGACTCACCTATATATGTTAATACCATAAAATTCAATAATCAAATAAAAATAAAATAGATATTTCTTTAGCTCCCATACACCAATCGTGATTTTTTATAGATAATGGTACGGAACCCTTCGGGTGCAAGTCTGATTCGCAAGTGGCCGGTTTTTTTTTAAATTCGAAAATAGAGATGACCAAGACGGTCATCTTTATTTTCCTTTCTTTGTAGCTATACATTTAGGATCGTTTGACGTAGATATGTATAACAAAAAGGTGACATTTCCAAAAAGAAAATACACGAAACTCATTCTACTTATTTTTATTGCGACAAATATCATTACAACGCGACTTTTATGTCTCGAACGTATGGTTATCCTTATTTCGCTCACAAAGGTCGAATATCGTGGGATCCCGTAATTTTCGCTTTATTGAAAGAGGTTATTTTCTTATCACGTTCGTGATAGCCACCAGGTAGAGGTAATTCTCAGAAATACGGAAATATACGACGACCTTCGTGGCGTAGTAGTCACCATGCTAGCCCGCCACCCAGAGGTTTCGGTTTCAATCCCCGTTTAGGACAAATTGAAAAATGGTTCTAAGAAATTATCCAGGGTCTTGGATGTTTATCTATATAAGTACGAATTTTTGTATGCAATTCCTCCCGTGGATATTTGAAGGCGACTTAGGAAATACAAGCTAAACAAAGCTAAACATCGGTAAGACCTTTTAAACCCGTCTGGTCAGCAAGAGAGAGCGACTTCAGTATGGCCGGTGCTAAGCTATGTGGAATGAAAATCTGAGAGAACATGAAAAAAAGTTACTGGGTATTAACACTTGAAAGTGGCTTTTTATAGCAAAAAATAGATAGCGATACGAATATCAAGTCGCTAGACATCACTAGATGGCGTTTTTGATGGTCGGGGTTACTTACTTTCCCTATCAAATAAACTTGAAATAAACAAATTAATACTAAGTCACACGTATAAGACTTATCAGCGTTCATAATCACTTCATTATAATATCGTAAACTCCAATATTAACTAAGAAAATTAATGTTCATAAAATGAACTCGTGTAACCTCTTATGATGTAAATTGCTCATTTTCTTACGATGTATGTGTTTCGGAATAGGCAGTCGTTATGCTCGCAAGTCAACGTCCTTAAACCGGCGTTACATAAGGCTTGCTACACAGATGAGTGGGCCGGCACTATGGATTCGGCATTATTTGTCGAACAACAAAGAAAATCCGAAGCAATTGGGTGCTTTTTGGGTCAAAAGTAAATTATTTGGTCATTACCATCATCGTCATCATCAGGTCTTTTTAGTCTCCACTGCAGGAGCACGACCCTATCTGTGCTATTAGAGCCAGACTTGGCCGTAGTAGCCACAGGATTTGGCCTACACTCTCCACGCTGTCCAGACGGATTGGAGAGGTCTCATTGATGTTTATAAGCTTTGTTTAGCTTGAATTTCCTATGTCGCCTTCTATGACATCCACGGGAAGACTTGGAATGGTCCTATTCTACTCTGCCGGAAACCACACAGGAAAAACTGAATTATGCCGATAAAACTCGAAGGAAAATCCCGATCGGCGCAAGCTGAATGAAACCTAACAAAAGCAGAAATTTGCTACTTTGAGGAGCTCGGTGTTCAGTTAAGTGACACCGAGCGCGGTAATAATAAATTATAAATTCAGTTTAAAACGCATACTTACAAGAAATCTTCATTGCCATGGATCGTCATAACTCGGCTGTTGCCCAGCCGAGCCAGTGCGGAAGAAGAGCTGTTTATGATTCCCGAACATTAATCAACATATTACACGATGACTTTTTATTGGTTTTGGAGGCAAAAGCCACTTCACAAGGATCGTTAGTAAGACCAAAGCTAGTCAAAATAAAAATTCAGTAACAAAAAATGTTAACTAAAACTCGAAAGTAAAATCGTGAGGACACTTAGTTAGTGTTGCCACTAGGCGCCACCGGCCGGACAGCCGGGGTCATAGCCCGCACGAGGCAGTTTGAACTACGTTACGTGGTCTCGATCGAAAATCATTTTCGCAACTTTTTTATGGATTACGATTACATCACGGTCTGAACTCACCCTTAAAATAGTTCCAGTATATTGTGTTAGAACCTTATATAGGTATTCAATTTTACCAGCCGGGCAGTAAAATCGACCGATTAACCTCTCAAGATCCGCATGGCATCTTAAGATTCCATTGTTTTGCTATTGTGCCTGGTATTGGCGGATTTTGAAGAGACAATGCCGGCCCGATTAAGTATGTAGCAACCATTACTGAGGATAGTTGTATAACTGCGTGTATTATGGGGAGTAGTTTTCCCAACCTAGTAATAATTATCACGTTTTTATCCCTAATGATGCAGACAGCATTTTGGGTCTTGCGGCTCAAAGCAGTAGGGTTCCGTAGTTGCGAATGCCAACTTTGAGTTCATGCCACTTAAAGCGTCTACAAACTAATTTTCTATTAAATTTGAATGAATTTTTTCTTACCTTGTCCTTATATGAGCGTTTATCAGATACCTGACTCTATCAAAAATTGGCACTTTAAAATTAAATATTTAAGAAACGGATCCCTTAATCGAAAAATGGTGTTCATACAAGCTCACAATATTTTTAAAAGTCCTATTCAACGATAGCTCACGAAAAGTCAAGAAAATAAAATTGTCTCCCACTTTATTTGTATAGTAGATGGCATAAAACATTTTTTTCACCTTTTTTTATTTCAAAATCGCAGAAAGGCAGACAGGCAAACAAACTTATATGGTGTAAAGAGTTCTTTGTTCAATACGGAATCCTGAAAAGTACGTACATTATCAAAAAATGCCAAATTGTGTTTTTCAGTTGAAAAGTCAGTAAGTATTGGGTAAAAATCCATACGGAGACACTAGGTATACTTTATCCCTTACAAGGTAGACAGAACATAGTGCCAAATAATATACCTGCTTATTATTATTGTGGTAATTACCTTGAAAGGTAGTGTCTAGTTATAAAGCTTACGGCTTTACAACATGATACCAACTTTCAAGGGCAGGTAGAGCGTCAAAGAAAATTAAGTCTATGTAACCTCATCGCGAATAATGTTTAAGGCGTATCTCACCGTGATATATGCTAAGTACATATAATAAAACTTTTTGACTTGCCCCTCTGCTGAATAATTAATCTCTTTGAGCGTGAATTGCGTAAGAGGATTCTAATTCAATTCTCGCATTAATTATTATACGTCAGGGCGTGTGAAGTAAATTGTCCAAATATCTAAGTAAATATTTCTCCACCAGCCGATACCACACCACTGCTGAATAAAGGTCTCTAAAGTAGCGACAGTGTCAGAAAAGTATACTATCACGTCTTTATCCCTTATGGGGCATACAGAGCATTTTAGATTAGATCTTGCGGCTCGAAGCAGATAGAGCCCAGGGCTGCAAGACTCAAAGGCCACTTTTAGGTTGATGTGGGTAAGAAAATTGGAATCACGGTAATAAGCGATGTGGCTAGCAACCCATCACTATTTTTATACCTTCATCCACCTTCTTGCCCATATCAAGCTAAAAGTGGCGTTTGTGTCTTGTAGCCCTAGGCTCTATCTGCTATCAGAAAAAAAATATTGTAATAAATCGACTACGCTTCTAGAGAATTTTAATCCAGCAGTGGTATGGTATTAGGGTGGGTCGATTTAAATGAAAAAAAAAAATATATAATTTTTTTGCTGATGGGTAGGTCTTCAAAGTTGCAGAAGGACAAGAACAATGAAAAGTAATAAGTAGTACCATATCTTAAAAAGTAAAAATTCACAAATATACGCAAAACATCAAAGTCCCAAAGTGGAAGCTTGCCACGTCACCGATAAGTAACAATCTTACCAAGCCGTGATGTCATGGGAAATTAAAATAAGCTGCATCTTTATCATTTTTATTTCTCACAAAATAGAAAAATATGTCTATAGAATCAAATATATTTTTCCATTCGTCGTTGTTAAACATAAGCGCCATCAATACGGCTTGCATTACATTATGTACCCTAGTATCGAATATTGTATCAATGCTTGATGCCAATACTATCGATACTATCGATAGTTTTACCTTTCATCAATAGTATTGCAAACTATTGACAATTAATACTATCGATAGTCGACAGTCTATCGATATTATGACTGTTTTTCAATGTCAAATATCGATAGTTTGACTATCGATGTTTGACCTTGACAAACAGTGATGCAAGGTTAATATAAAGGAATTCGGGTAACGTCCGCCCTCTGTTTCAACTAAGGGGCGAGATAGTCTTAAGGGGACGCACCGTGAAAATGGGCATTATCTTTTTCTTATTTCTCAGCGAATATCAGAAATTTAGAACTGATACTTGCTAATAGCATACTAGAACGCTTTTTAAGCATAATTGTGGTTGTGGATACATGATTAGTTAATTTTTGTAACATAAACTTGCTCGTCAAAAACACCTCTACCATAACATATATGGTCTAATTTCTCACAAACGAGAGGGACTTCAGCTTTGAAACTTTTTATGCAGATCAGTAATTATGTAATCTTCAAAATTGTGGTACAAATTTTTTTTTGTTGCTTTAGTTTTAATTTTAGAGCTATTTTTCTATAATTGATCAGTTTTGCGTGGCTTTAGATTTCAGTCATATAAGCCCTTTTACCTTCCTGAAAATTATTGTAATTGCCGTCTCGCTTTTTCGCGAGTGTATTTAAATAAACTGTTCTTGTTGCACAGATTTTTGACAGTTATACATCAAATTGTCAGATGGCCGATGGGCCTCACGGAGCAAGGACGCGTCGCTCTTCACAAAAAAAATGACATTTCATTTCGTAAAATCATTGTCACAGTGTAAAATAATATGACAAATATATATGAGTCAAACAGTCTGTAAACAAACGTGCGAGTAACTTTCTTAAACTGTGTCACTTGTCATAATGTCAAAGGAAGTGTCAAAGTATAGCGTGGCATAGATTGATTACCTGACAGACATGGTCGGCATAGATTTTTTTTCATACAAGTACCGTACATACAATATCGATTTATAATATTTTAGTTTTATTTAATTACCAGTTTTGTGGCAATAAATTAATTTTATAATAGCCAAAGAAACTTATCTATAGATACTCTTCAGATGTAGTTACTTTTAGATTTCGAGAAATATACACGTACATACTGTACCACTGACTGACTGGCTGACTGATTGATATGGTTGTTTGACCTGCGCCATGCTGATAGCCGTAAGGAGTGAAGCTCACTTGCTTGGTGGGGGAGCAGAGGGGGGGGGGGCTTTCTGCTTATCCCTCTAAACAAGCAACCAAGTGAAGCTTGAGGCCTAAGGCAGAGGTCACCTACGAGGCCGTAGGCTGAGCCATTCCCACCACGTGCTTCGTCGTTCTTTTTTTTGCAAACCAAGATGGCCGCCGAAAGCAATTTTTTGGAATCCAGGATGGCGTCTGGGCTTTAGAAAATTAAACTTTTTTCGTTAGTAACGTCTCACTGGGATTTTGTAGGAGTCTGATTTTTGCATGAGGGGGTAAAGCACCCCGCGGAACTCGAAACTGGATTCAGATTTTGGATCCAAAATGGCCGCCCATACATTTTTCTTCTTTTCTTGAGTAACTGGAGCTTTTATCCATTTTCTGAACTGGAAACATATCTTAGCCTACCTCAACAGCTGCACGAAAAACCGCGGGCTGCTTGCAGCTTGCGCAACGCCTAAAGAGCTAGTACATTTGTTAAAATTGATATAAAATATCGATAGTCTATATACTATATTTGTAGCCTTAAAAAACCATAACAATATCGATAGGACTATTGATAATATTGATTACTGATAGTTTACAATAATATCGATCACAAGTAAAACTATCGACAGTTTTTAGGGTTCCGTTTTAAACAAGAAACCCTTATAGTTTCATCATGTCTGTCTGTTTGTCTGTCATCCGACGATTTATTTAGAGACTATAAGTACTAAAAAAGCTATAATTTGGCACGGGTATATTAATCATGCCAAAAAAAACAGTGAAGTAAAATAGGGAAAATATAATATTGAAGCTCCCATACAAGTTTTTTTTTTACTAACCCATCGGTATCGTTAAATAGGACTTTCAAAATATTTTGAGCTTGTTAACACCATTTTTGATTTAAGAATCCATTTCTAGAATATTTACATACATACATACTATCACGTCTTTATCCCTAATGGGGCAGACAGAGCATTTTGGGTCTTGCGGTTCTATGCAGAGCCCAGGGCCGCAAGCCACTTATAGCGTCATGGTGGGCGAGAAGATGGAAAAGCAATCAATACAGTGATGGGTTGCTAGCCGCATCGCTTGTTAACATGATTTGCATTTTTGCCCATTCCCTCGATCGGCTTTTACGATCTGCGTGGGAAGAGGAGCAGCTGGTACATTCTAAGTTTTTTTTTATTTCTCCCAGACCAGCATGGGAGTATTTCTAGAATATTTGTATTTAATAAAAGTTAAAATATAACTATCAAACCTAATTAGGGTTAACGAATTTAAAAAAATCATAAAATGAAAATAAAATAAGTTTTAGACGTTTTTGGTGGCGTAGACTTGGCTTGGCCGGACGATTTTACCATTTGGGTACGGAACCCTAAAAAGATAAAAGATCTAGTTTAACTTTCAAAAATTGGGTTAAAATAAAGGACTAAATCACCTTTTCTTGGCACTTGTTTAAAATTTTGCCCATCGTTTACAGTAGCATAACTTGACTGTAGACAATCTGAATAAATAAGACTGTTCTCCTAGAATTTACACTACATAGACGCTCCGCAAATTCAACGTCAGTTTAAAATAAATGTAGTGCCCACAGTAGTGCCAATATACAACGTGGAAGGTATGTCCCTTCCATGCTGTATATTAATTATTTTTTCAACACACTTGCTCGTAAAGTGGCTCTAATTTCATCGGTTTTAGATATATAAAGTAGTTCATAAAACACGCTTGCGTTATAAACGCAAATAGTGAAGTAATATTATGCAACGGCAATATTTTCAATTTTTTTTTAAATTCCGAACTAGCCCACTGCTTGGTGGCACCAGCTAGTAAGTCCGCGTGCCGCGCTGATTTTAATAAGTATAACGGCGGAAAAGCAGCCCTGTACATCACAGTTTTATGGTTGAGTTTATTTAAGGCTGCTATCAACGCTAGTCCTCAAAAGTCATTGAAATACAATCCGCTGTTAACCGGCCGGCCGGCCGGACGGAGGCGGTGCCTGGTGGTACTACTAATTGATCTCACGATTTTACTTTGTTTTTGAATTTTAATTTCGACTAGCTAATTAGTTTTACTAACGACCCTTATAAAGTGGCCCTTAGCTTCAAACACAATGAAAAATCACTGTGTATATTTTAAAATTTAAATAAACTATTTCTGTTTTTTCTAAAGGCTGACCGGTAGACAAAGCATTAGCATTAAGTCCTTGTACGGACATGACCTTATTCAATTCTTTACAAAAACATAATATGTTACAAAAATGTAAACATATTAGATTTATTTCATTACGTCATGTCTTTCATACTGTTACCTCTATATATTTTTAACTCTATCTGCATTGCATTTAGACATTACTACAAACCTAGCGGAAAAGAACGGACAACTTTTGAATCAATTTTGACAGATTTTGAAAAATAAAAACGTAGAGCCAAGCCTTAATGCGACGTCTAAAAGGAGAAAAAGAAAAAGTGCCTGTTTTCTCCTTATCGCTGACCGAACATTTGTTCATGGTTGGGTTATATGCACTTTTCAAATTGCATACTTATACTACTACTGTACTTGAAGTGTACCTATAATCCGACCATTAAAAAAATTTACGAAATATCATTAATAATGTCTTTTTCTTACCGCCGGTCACTTGGTGGCAAATCTAGACTACTTTTATATTCTAAGTTTTGGTTTCAACGCCCTTTAGCTGTAGTAAGCAATCGCTAAATAAATCGATAGATACCAAATTTCCCTTTTTATTTTGGGCACCTATTTTACAGTCATGCATATCCTACTAATATTATAAACGCAAAAGTTTGTAAGTATGGATGGATAATAGTTTGTTACTCTTTCACGTAAAATCTACTGAATGGATTTTAATGAAATTTTAGAATAATATAGCATCAGAATAACACATAGGCTATAATTTATAAAGATGTTGTGTAATAATCCTGCGCAAACGAAGTCGCAGGCACCGGCTAGTCATTAATATGTCTTTTTCTTATCCCTGGTCGCTCGGTGGCAAATCTACACTACTTGTATATTCTAAATCTTTAGCTTCAAAGCGTTTCAGCCGTAAGCAATTACTAAATATTGTACCATTATGGTCAATAAAGATTTAATAAATAAATATATTGATAGATCTTTCTCTCTTACTCTTGTTACTCTTTCAAGTAAAAACTACTGAATGGATTTTAATGAAACTATACAATCATATAGCTTATACATCAGAATAACACATAGGCTACAATTTATAAAGAGTCACGGGCACCAGCTAGTTCTTCATAATTATATTCATTACCTCAAGAGGCACGCAACTTAGCCCAAACCCATAGACAATACATAAATTGAGATTGATTGAAACCACTTTGATCTAACCACAAGCGAGATCTTACGTTCCGTTCCATTCAATTTGTTTTAATCGCTCTTAATTGTTACTTGGCAGATCGTGAACGCAATTAACGTGTAACGAAACGTTACGGAGAAGGCTTTGAATACGTTATTGATGAGAGGGTTGGGTGTTGCTGTATGAATAAAGGATGCCAATATTGTATTAATATATGCAATATATCTTTGTTAAATTAAAATACATGAGAGCTCGGTGGTCCGATGGTGTGCGACTAGCGTTTTTGTAGTAAAGCAACACAGGGCGTGGTCTGCATTTGGATGGGTGTGTTGCACAAAAAAGAGAGCTTCTAGACCTTCTTTGTGCTTTCAAAGGTACGCATAAGCCGTTGGTCCCAGCTGTCATCATTGTAGGTATGTCAAAGTTCTTTGGGAAAATTAAAAAATTTGATGCCAGTATTAGCCACTTACACACAAAAATAAGTATAATACGTTTTATTATATCAGCTACAGGACGTCCACTGCTGGTCATAGACTTCCCCCAATTAATTCCAATTTAGTAAAAACGATTATGTTTGTACAAATACTTATAATTATCATAATACAATATAACATGGTTTAAGAGTTGACGCAAGGATCAGCCATCGTTTAGCAAAGTAAAGTTTATGGCACTCATACCTAGTTTATGTATAAGTAAATTCTATTAAAAGACTGCTCAGCGTCTATTAAAAGACTAAGAGTGAATTCGACCAACAATTACACATAATTAGTAAATCTTTGGTATTGTTAATCTATGGTTGAGGAATAAAAGGTGAATTAAATTAATGTAAAACCCGAAAATATTCCGTATAAAACTCTTTCCAAAGATTGACTTGAATTGCGAAGACCATTTAATTTTGCTTGACATAAAATTAAAAATATTGCATATGAAGTATGGTGTTTTCACACATATTATCATAACATATCGATATAAATGTCAAAGAAATTAAATCTCAGACAGCCTAAAAATTATATGTCTATGCAGACAGCTGATGAGACATCAGCTGTAAACAGTCCGCCAATAAAAACAACTCCCAGACAACTTTACTATTTCTAGAAAATTAACGGAGTTAATATCTTACTCAGGAATAGACATTCTTGGATCAGTAATTAGTAAAACGTCAAATCGAGTTATCATCATTCTAGAGTATTTTGCCATTTACTCTCGGATTAAAATCAAAAACTAGCTTGGTCGAATCCGCCCTTAGTATTCAATTGCTATAAAGCAAATCCTAACGTTCGACAAACGGGGATAACTAAATATTTGTATGTTCCATCAAATATTCCAAATATTTGTAGAGCTAATGTGATTATATGAATCCGGTTTTTGCAATATGAAATACTTAAACATACACTAACCAACACACATTTTTATCCCTAAGGGGGCAGACAGAGCGTTTTGGTTCTTGCAGCTCTAAACATAAGGGGCCCAAGGGCGCAAGACCCAAAGACCACTTTTAGCGTGATTGTTGGTGAGAAGGAGGAGCAAGTTTATTTGCCAGGCAAATTTAAAAACCCTGACTTTTAAATAGTTTCATAAGTAAATGCCATCTAGTGATAGGCGAAAGAACTATATAGTAGAATTAATATCCGTAACGCCATCTATTATTTCACAGACAAACTATCTAAATATCTTAATTACTTTTAAATAGCTGAACTGATTTTCATGAAACATAGCTAAGAACTACCACAAGGGAACTTTCTTTCACGTAAAGAAAGCCGTATTGAAATCGGTCCATCCATTCGAGCACTATGAGCTACGATGCCACAGACAGGCAGACATTAGCGTCAAACTGCCTCCGTGGTGTAGTGGTTAGAGCATTCGGCTCAAACCCGGAGGTCGCGTGTTGTTGTCCGAGTTTGGTTAGGACATTGTAGGCTGATCACCTGATTGTCTGATAAGTAAGATGATCCGTGCTTCGGAGGGCACGTTAAGCCGTCGGTACCGGTCACTGTCTTTGACATTGGTCGTTACCTAAAACCATGTCAGAGGCCTTTAAGGCAGTTTAAAAGCTCTGACACTAGTATTAGTCCCTAACACATACGATAAGAAGAAGAAGCGTCAAACTTTACCCTCTTTTTTTTTGGGAGTTAAAAATTCAAAATATGTAGTATGATTGCTAGCCACGTGACCACTATTAATATAATTCCCATATTCACTAATTTCTCTATCAGTTTTACGATCAGCGCGGAAAGAGAAGCTGATAGTACATTCTAAGTTTTTTTTTTCCTTTGTCCTAAATCAACGTGAGAGATTAATTATGGAACTGAAATTGCCAAGCGGATTAGCTTAAATTGAAGTGAGCGGGGCAACCGATGTTTATCTAGTTTTACTATATTTTGAGAGGATTGTGTAGCTGTAAATTTTCATACAAAAAGCGATAACGTTCCCCCCCCCCCCCACTCTGCTTAAACATAGGCCAACTTTTATATTTTTTTAATGTGTTGTTGATATATTAGATATATAGGGTTCATTTTTATTTTAAAGAAATATTGCTTACGATAAAAGTTACAAAAGTTATTAGCATCTCAATATCCATATTTTTCAATAAAAACAAAATACCTCGAGCATTTTAACTTATTTGAGTTTGTAGCGGGAGCGAGGTGATATGCTCGACCGCCACAAAGGGAACCAATGGATATACAAAGATAAAAACATAGCGCCAAAAAAAAACATAATCTTTTTGTACCTAAGCTACAGCATAGCTTAGATACAAATAAGTAGTAAGTAAGGTAGGTAGTAAAGCTGAAAGTTAAATAAAACTTTTAATCAGGGTCCAGTTGGTGAACCGACTAAATCCAGCAATTAGTATGGTTGTCGTCAACTTGAGAACGAGTGTTGCGTTTCTCTTGATTATTGTTGTTCCACAGAATTAGAGAAACATTCTAATAGAATAGACTGTATTGACGTTATAAAAAACAAAACTGTAATTGTTGTAACCATAAAATATTTTAAGGTCTATGGTTGTAATGTAACTCATCCTTACAATAATCTCATGGTTAGGATGAAACTTTTTATGCAGGATGCAGATCTTGATTTTGTTTTTAGCCCCAAATAATAGTTGTAAGTTTGACTCTAATGTCTGTCTGTCTGTAGCATCATAAAAGCAATTTCCCTTGAGGTGGTTTTTGCTTGGTGAAAATCTATTAAAAGTTATCAAGTTATCGCTTAAAAGTCAGGGATGTTTGAATTGATGTTTGAGTGTCAAAAAATAGATGGCGCTACTGATATGTTACGTTAGTGATACGGATTAATTCTTCTACGTAGTTCCTTAGCTAGATGATGCTAGCCGCCCATAACTAGATGGCGTTTACTATCAAGAAAATAACATATAATACAATGTAATTCTTTAAAACTATTTAAAAGTCGGGTGTTTTTGTATTTGCCTGGCAAATAAACTTGTTATTGTGACTTTGCAATCTAAAATAGTTATTTTATAGGGAATCTGAAAGGTTTTCACATATTGAAAGGGGTTAAATAAGTTTGTTTAAAATACTTTTTTTGCCGTCAAAGTGAAGGACTGCAAACACGTTCCCTATCTTTTTCACTTCTCGGTACCTTTTAATATAATATCCACGCATTTTTGTTAAATGTTGATCTGAGAGAAAAAAAATATTGTAGAAAGTGAGAGAGAGAGAGAGAGTATACCTACCAGCTGCTTGTTTTCTCGATTAGAAGGAAAATCATATCAGGAAATTGACGAGAATCTAAATCATGATAGCAGGCAATGTAGCTATCAGTCCGTCACCAAAAGAGGTGTTTTTATCTGTATTTTTTTATTAACATGTTCCAAAAAATTCAATTTCCTAGCTAACCTTTTCATAATGTCAACACTGGCGCAAAGCTAATTCCAGTTTTTAATTTCCCGAGTTCTCAGTGGCAGCTGTGTCCCTCAATATTAGGCCACTTCCATCCATTCGTATCCTTGTAAGGTTTTAATGAAACACATTAATAACATCTGTGCTCACTAAAATGTCTTTTGTTTCTTGTACGATTTTGGTGCCCTCTTTTGTATATACCCGGTTAATAATTTGTGAGAAGCAGTGAGAAATGCTTTGTTGGTGGTAAATATTTGGTGAGAAAATACCGTAACTTTCTACCTACATAATATGTTATGAAAACCCTGTCCGATCCGTTAAGGTAATGTTGGTTAGCTTGTGTAGGTTCTATTTAACGGTTTCTCCTAACTGTGCTTACGATTTTGGTGCCTTCTTTTGTATATACCCAGTTAATAATTTGTGAGAAGCAGTGAGAAATGCTTTGTTGGTGGTAAATATTTGGTGAGGAAATACCGTACCTTTATACCTATATAATATGTTACGAAAACCCTGTCCGATCCGTTAAGGTAGTATTGGGTTCTATTTATCGCTTTCTCCCATCCCCGGAATCGCAAAAAATCTATGGCTCCATACGAAATTAAATTCCTAACATTTCATAATGTATAAAGCTGCAGATTTTTTTTGCAATTTCAAGGTTGGGAAAACGAGTAAATAGAACCTACACAAGCTACCCAACGTTACCTTAACAGATCGGACACGGTTTTTTTAACATACTTTTTGTTTCATAAATTGATTAGTGCTATACTTAATAGACATGTACTTATATAATTGTTTTTCGCCGCAACAAAATCTCGGTTTATCATTTTGGTTGACTGGGAGAAAATGCTTTTAGCGTTATGTCAGCCAATCGTAAACACTTTTATATTGTGGATCAATAAAGTTAATATAATTAAAATAAGTTGTTTGAAAAATTATCATTTTTGTTGTAAGCTTTTATTGTAAGGACAAAGTAATAACTAAGACAAATAAAATAAGCCCAAACTCGATGGAGTTGCCACGTTTAATTACTGATTTCTATCGACCACCTCCTCACAACTCTTTCTAAGCATCGTCTACCATAAAGTGCTCGTCAAGACAAATCAAACTAGTTCTACTCAATGAGGTTATGTTGTTTTCTAACTGAGTCGAATATCTCCCGGCTCCATCATCAGAACAGCTCCTTGACTTAATAATATTGTATTGTCATATTGAAATGACGAAGATAGAGCGCATTTAAATTTCGCTTGACATCACGACTAGGTACGATTTTTACTTAGCGGTGACGTCGTAAGGCCCCACTCTGGAAGTTTGACGCTCCGTATCTTTGTGAATTTTTACTTTTTTGGTAAACTGAAAAATATTGGTCCATTATTTTTTGATAATCTAAAAGACGGACTAATTAGAACAATACTTTTCAGATCCTGTCGCCCCCCCTCCCCCTATTCTACATGGATTTACCACGACTACAAGTCCACATGACCACTAAAATATCGATAACTATCATTTTGCATACTCTTACTCTTTTTAAATCAGTCTTTTCAAAGTAAACTCAATGCAACAGTTTACAAACAACACAGTAATGTATCGAGTATTGTTTGTTGAAAATAGAGTACGTTCCATTATTGAGCAAAATGTTTTGTGCAATAAATGTGTTTGAACTATAAAGTTGGAATGTTTGCTATTGGTTTTGTGGCGAGCCGCTGTAATTGCAGCTTTGGTAATGTGTACATTATGCTGCTATGAGCTCACCCAAACATGATACCGTGTAAATTGTCCTGGGTCTTTCTTGGGTGTTTATTTCTGATGAAATATTACTTTAGACTACCTCATTTTTGGACAAGACTAATCTTAAGGCCACTTCCTATTATGATGACATGCGATTTAGACAATGAGCATTTTAGACGAGTTGCTACATAGACTATTTGTTTCTAAGACCATTCGAGACTAACTCATTTATATGCATTATGTATTTATTATTAAATATAATATCGTTGAGTTAATATCCCATAATATAAGTTAAAACTTACTTAGGGGCTAGCTCAATCAGTGTGATTTGTCCCTATATATTTATATTAAATGGTGTGAGATTGTTTAAGCTGCCTGAAGGCATCTGACATAGCTTGACGATAGCTGTACAATGATGACAGCCAAGACCAATGGCTTTACGTGCCTTCTAAAGCACAGAGGTACTTAAAAATTTTTATGCCAATAGTGGTCACCCATTCAAGTGCGGACCACGCCCGGTATCGCTTAACTTGGGAAAGCGCTAGTCTTTTGCATACTGGACTCATTTTAGTCCATTCAGATAGGATTCAATTCTATAAGTTTACAAACAACACAGTAATGTATCGAGTATTGTTTGTTGAAAATAGAGTACGTTCCATTATTGAGCAAAATGTTTTGTGCAATAAATGTGTTTGAACTATAAAGTTGGAATGTTTGCTATTGGTTTTGTGGCGAGCCACCGTAATTGCAGCTTTGGTAATGTGTACATTATGCTGCTATGAGCTCACCCAAACATGATACCGTGTAAATTGTTCTGGGTCTTTCTTGGGTGTTTATTTTTGATGAAATATTACTTTAGACTACCTCATTTTTGGACAAGACTAAACTTAAGGCCACTTCCTATTATGACGACATGCGATTTAGACAATGAGCGTTTAAGACGAGTTGCTACATAGACTTTTTGTTTTAAGGCCATTCGAGACTAACTCATTTATATGAATGATGTATTTATTATTAAATATAGTATCGTTGAGTTAGTATCCCGTAATACATGTTTAAACTTACTTCGGGGCTAGCTCAATCAGTGTGATTTTTTTCCTATAAATTTATTTATTTATTTTAAATGGCCAATACTGCTGTCAGATTTTTAAGCTGCCTGAAGGCATATGACAAAGGTTGACGATTACTGTATAATGATCACAGCTGGGCCGTACAGCTTTACGTACCTTCAAAACACACAGCACAAGATTTTTAATAGTGGTCACCCATTAAAGTGCGGACCACGCCCGGTATCGCTTAACTTGCGAAAGCGCTAGTTTTAGTCTTTGCATACTGGACTCAATTTAGTCCATTCAGATTGGACTCAATTCTATTAGTTTACAAACAAAACAGTCGTGTAACGAATATTGTTTGTTGAAAATAGACTACGTTCCATTATTGAGCAAAATGTTTTGTGCAATAAATGTGTTTGAACTATAAAGTTGGAATGTTTGCTATTGGTTTTGCGGCGAGCCGCTGTAATTGCAGCTTTGGTAATGTGTACATGATGCTGCTATGAGCAAAAGCAAACATGATATTTTTTACAAGCTTTTGATTAGTTTCACCTGTCCCGTTAATTGTCTGTCTGTTTGTAATTAAATCTGACCACTTCCCGAAATGTTTCTGACATAATTATATGTATCGTGTAACAATGCAATTTAGTTTTTAATTTAGATGTTAACTGAAATTGTAATTCATACTTGTATAATAAATAAATAAGACATAGACGCTGTAATAAAACGACGCAACCCAAACGAGTTAGGGCACTTGACTCTAACAAAAATTTTGAAAACCATATCATACTTTACAATAAGATTCCGGTATGTTGCACGGGTCCGGCAATCCAACCGGCAACAAACAAACCCACAAACAAACCTACGCAGTTCTGCTACCACCCTAGATAAGGTCTAGGGAACCTTCTAACCTAATTATAATCTAAACCTAAACTAGAGAAATTAATTTCTGGAGAGGAATAAACTATATTAAACTTACAGTTAGTACGGCCTTCATCTAGCTTGATCTTGAAGTCCTCTTCGGGGTTTGGCGACGGCCTTGGGTCCCTCCACGGGCCTAAGACAGGGGTGAACAAATTGGGTCCCTAAGCACCCCCCTGAGCTCATATCGCCCCAGACGAATATATCGAAATATATCACCACTTCACAATAGATTTCACCGTCTTTATTGTAATTTCACTTTTGAGTACATATAACCAAACATGCGAATTGTGACGTAACACCATGTGACGTCTTTAATAACGATTTAAGTGTTTATCACTATTTATACTATTTATACATCTAGCTTTAGAAATGTCACCAACAAACAGTCTATTTTAGATTCAGTTCGCACAAATACTTCCGTTCTAAACGGGCAATGATGAGGTTATTATAGAGTGTCCGCACTTCTATAACACTATGTTACGTCCTTTATTCGTCCTTTAGAACAATAACCCCACGTTATTCGATCTACCAAACGTTCGACAAACACTGTCTTTACGTATACACAGTAATCAATTTATGGCGTCATGCCTCACAAACGATAATTAGTTAATCAGCGATAAGCCACCATGACTTCCCATACGCTTTTACAAACGACAAAACTTGGCGTCGGAATCGATCGCCCAAGCAATACGGCCGCCCATGATTCCGAGATTTTGAGAACTGAAGAGGTTATTTCCTGACCGGGCGAACACGGCCCGCGCTCGGCCGCGCGCCCACGGACAGATTATCGCTAAATCGATAAATCTTGCCCGTGTTTGTGGAGATCACACGCAGATGGCGCTAGTCTCCTAACAATAAGTACTTTTATTCAAAACACCCTAAATCGAAAAATGGTAAGACTACATCACTATGGACTATTCAAGAATAAAAAAATGTAAGTATCACATTGTCGCCGTGATTAATATTACCCATGCCAATTCACAACTTGTTTAGTACTGATAGTTTCTGAGTAAAACAGACTGACACACATGGCGAAACTATAAGGGCTCTTTGTTTACTACGGAACCCTAAAACATTGTACCTATGTTTGTTTCGCATTATTATTCCCTGTCATTATTTATTTTTTAAGGGTTCCGTGCCCCACCGTTGAAAACAATAATAAAGACTCTTACTTACTTTTACTTACTAAAACTCTGCTGTCCGTCGGTCAGTCCATCTATCTGTCACGAGGCTGTATCTCACAATTCTAAATCTTTGGTATCTCATAAACCACGATTGCTAGACAGTTGAAATTTTGACAGATGATGTATTTCTGTTGTTGGTATAACATCAAATACTAAAAAAAACAGACAAACAACGTGATTTTATGTAGATAGTGGTACGGAAACCTTCGTGCGCGAGTCCGAGTCCGACTCGCACTTGGCTGATTATTATTATAATACTATTCTGATAGTAATAGTCATCAAATAGATATTTCCCTATTGGTAACTCGGTCTATTCGTAATTCTATTCGAATATCTATACGTAATTCAGTCGGTCTATGAAGTTACACAGTACTAGCAATTAAACCTCACCAAGTTTGTGGTCCGTTACGTGACAGTGTCTATCTTGTTATGTAGTTAATGCCACACGTGTCCATTGCTTTGTGTGTACAGTGAGTTGTGGCATCAATAGACATTCAATTAAAACAAGGTAGTTCGAGTATAAACTGGGTCAATGGGATCAATTCGATAATTGTGAAATGAAACATATCATTATGCACAAATTTAAACATTTTACAGTTACGATTATGTGCTTCTGTTGTCGCTAACAAAAAATATTAAAAACAGAATAAAATACATGTTTAAGGGGGCTCCTGTACAACATACCTGATTTTTGCTGTTTTTTGCTTGATATCAATAACGGCAACAGGTAGACGCTTACAATATTTACAGAATACCTATATTAAATTGTATATGCACTTTAAAAATTATTAAGAAAATTAAAATAAAATAGATATTTATGTTAGGCTCCAATAAAACAAAGCTGATTTTATATAGATAGTGGTACTAAGTACTATTCTGATGAATCAATATTCACTAGTATAAAATAGATATTTCCCTATTCGTAACTCGGTCTATTCGTAATTCGGTCTACGAAGTTACACAGTACTAGCAATTAAACCTCACCAAGTTTGTGGTCCGTTACGTGACAGCGTCTATCTTGTTATGTATTTAATGCCACACGTGTCCATTGCTTTGTGTGTAGAGTGAGTTGTGGCATCAATAGACATTCAATTAAAACAAGGTTGTTCGAGCATAAACCGGGTCAATGGGATCAATTCGATAATCGTGAAATGAAACATATTATTATACACAAATTTAAGCATGTTACAGTTACATAAGTACATTTATTTCAAAAGGTTTATTTCTTTTTTATATGATTTAATAATTTATTGTAAAACAAAACACAACAGTTTTTAGAGAACAAACTAGAGAATGTTGGAATTATAGACTTATTTGATGATATGTTATCTTCAAAGGGTTTGAAGGGTTTGTTAGCTTTAAAAGATAACAAAATCGTTATCACAAAGATTTTCTAGAATATTCACAGAGAGTGCAGTGGAACTATCAGGTCGTCGATTATAACACTTACTCTGATGATGATTGCTTAAATCAAAACGGTCAGGAAAGAGTCTTTCCTACTATAAGACGTGACTAAACTCACTAAATCGTCACTGCTATTAGGTCTCGCTCGTACAAAAAATTTTGTAAGATGTCCCCCGCTACGTTCCTACTCTTATATTTCAAATGTTAATTACTACAACCAATTTTCTGATTGTATTCAAAGAATATTTGTTTTCAGTGTTATTTTTTGTTCTATGTAATATAAATCAGGAACATAAAAAGTGAAAGAGTCTACGATTATTTCTATTATGTCTGTTTGAGTGTCTAAGAATGTGTTAACTGTCTTAAATAATAGTTAAAACTTGAGAGGTGTCAAGGGACACCCGGATGGAACGAAGTTCCTTTCCATTAATTAGTGAAGGAATTGTACGTATTTATTAAGTACAAAAAACCTGTATACACTCAACAAAAATAATCTTCGCGACACCACACTGTTCAATGCGAAATAGAAAGACGAAACGAAAATAACTGGCTTGCTTTCTATGAAGGAGAGAGAAAGAAAGAGACAGACAGAGAAACTGCACGCCGCACGGCTTACAACTATAGCAAAAAGTGTCGTTACAACTTTTGGTCTTAATTTTTTCCGTCCAGCCCCCTTTCGCAACGCGCGAAAAGGAACTACGTTCCAACAAATTTATCCTAAGTTCGTTCAAATAGTTACAATATACTAATCTTTAAAATAAGTAGTATATACTTATGCCTAATACAACTCTAACCCATACCAGAACGTCAAAACAGTAGCTTAGTGTACAAGCGCTTAACAAGTTAAGCCTACCATTTAACTTAATTTCTGATGAACAATTTAAAACAGCGTTTCATTGGGGCGCAGCTGTATTTTAGAATAGAGCGTGTTCTAATTAAATATGTTGATGTTTTAATGGTCTTTTCAATTAATTAATTAGGTCAAATCTATTGTTTTAGTAATATTCGTACAATTTTGTAATTAAGTACAAAATGAGAAAAAATATTTAGTGATTATTATTATATATGTATAGATACATTTGGTTAAGTATTTAAATAAATGTAAACAATCTTGACATGTCTTTTTATTGAAATATACACTTTACAAATGAATAATTTTGCTAATTACAAAGTCATTATGTCATAAATTATAAATTACATAATTACTTTGTAATTTGCAAAGGTACTGATTTATAAAGTGTATATTTCAATAAAAAGATATGTCAAGATTGTTTACATTTATTTAAATACCTAACCAAATGGAGTATAGTACTGTTGAATCACGTACGATGTAGCGAATATCAGTAAAAATTTGGTGACACTGTAGACAATCCTTTTTGTACTGAATCGGGGATAACTTTGTAATGTAACGAGTAGAAATATCGAAGCCGTGCTCATTATAAAATGTCTGTCCTGTCTATATGAGTAAGTACTTCTTAACAACTGGACTAATTTTGATGCGGTTTTCATTAGCCAAGCGAAACCAGGGCGGGACACTATATATATAGTATTATTATTTTCTAGTCTTTATCTTTCTTACATTCCTCTCCATCCACTGGAAGAGATCGCTTTAAGCGATAAGACCGCCAATTGTACTTATTTAATGTTTAATTTATTTCTTTGTTTTTTTTTTTGGAACGAAGTTCCTTGTCGCACCTTGTGAAAGGAGGCTAGACGAAAAAAGTTTAGACCAAAAGTTGTAACGACACTTTTTGCTATAGTTATCTCTCTCCCTCTCTCTCCTTCACTAATTAATCGAAAGGAACTTCGTTCCATCCGGGTGTCCCTTGAAACCTCTTAAGTTTTTTGTAATTCTTTTAGTGTACACTAAAGAGTTATCTATATATCTTGCTATAATAGAAAGCCCATTTATATCAGCGTCTAAAGTTAACTTAGTTATTTCAAGCCGTTGCTTTCGTTTGCTTTCACAAATGATATCTTAAGCTCTACTTAAGCCCTTTAAAGATCTTAGTTTTACAGAAATATATCAAACCAACTGTACTAAACTCTAATGTCACACCACATTTAGTTCTGCGTCAGCCACTGAACAAGTTAATCTAGGAATTATTTCGTTTTCTGATATATTAAGATAAGATAAGATAAGCTAAAATTTCTTTATTGCACCAACTAAGTATGACAATAATCAAAAGTACATTTTAAACATAGTAGGTACAAAGGCGGACTTATCACTAAAGTGATTTCTTCCAGCCAACCTTTGGGTAAAGAAGATTATAAAAGATGTGGGGGAGTTGGCGCAGTTAGAGTATTACAGTGTAGAAAAATACAAGTACCTATACAATTAAAATAATAGGAGTACATACTATAACATATAAACAAACAATAAAGTAATATAAAATGCATAAACTATAAAATTGGTACATACGAACATTAAGGAAAGTAATTAAAAAGTAGCCAGTGAAAAGAAAAGAAGAGAAGAGATATTAGTCAGAGCTAGAGGAAAGGTAATGAGACGTCACTAATTCTTTAAATTTTTTCAATGACTGTACTTGGCGAATGTCCAGTGGTAAAGCATTCCAGATTTCTACTGCCTGAACTGTAAATGAGTTAGAATAGAAATGAGTGTTATAACCAGGGGTGGAAAGTTTTAAGGTGACTGTGCTACGCACACTACGATTGGTGTTCTCACGAAAGAAGCTAAAACGTTTTTTAAGGTATAGTGAAGTAGAAGGCACAAACAGGACTGAATAAAGAAGGGAAAGGATATGTAAGTTACGACGTAGTCTAATGGGGAGCCACTTGAGTTGAGCACGAAAACTAGAAATGTGATCATATTTGCGTAGTCCAAATATGAATCTAATGCAGAGATTTTGGAGACGCTCAAGTTTATTTAACTGCTCTTCCGTGAGATCGAGGTAGCAGGTGTCAGCGTAGTCAAGGATGGGGAGAAGTAAAGATTGTGCCAGCGCAATTTTAGTCTTAACAGGGAGAAAGTTATGCAGTCTTTTGAGAGAACTCGCAGACGCAAATATTTTCCTACTAACCTCTGTGAGCTGAGGCCACCATGTCAAGTTTTTATCGATCAAGACACCTAGGTTCTTAACCTTGATGCTGAGGTCAATATTGACGCCGTTAAATATAATTGACGGAAGCGTTTGCCAATCAATGCGCGAGATATAGTAAGAATTGCCGATTATAATAGCTTGTGTCTTAGAGGGATTAACTATAAGCCCATGAGACTTACTCCATTCAGATATACGCGATAAATCACCATTGATCAAATCAATCCCTGAACTGAGGTCATCCAGACTAACATGACAATAGATTTGGAGGTCGTCAGCATACAGGTGGTAGGATGAGCGAAGATGATCAGAGATAGAGTTAATAAATAATGCAAATAATAATGGAGATAGCACGCCACCTTGAGGCACACCGGACAATGTTTCACACCACGCCGAGGATTTATTTTCAATACGTACAGATTGTCGGCGACCATATAGATAAGAATGAAACCAGTCAATAACTGACGGAGATATGTTCAGCGAGCGCATGGTAGCTAAAAGAACCTCAAAATCAACAGTGTTGAATGCATTCGAGAAGTCTAATAATGATAAAACAGTTAATTGCTTATTGTCCATGCCGGCCCGAATGTCATCAGTTATCTTAACTAACGCTGTAGTAGTGCTGTGACCTGTTCTAAAACTCCCATGCTGGTCTGGGAGAAATAAAAAAACTTACAATGTACCAGCTGCTTCTCTTCCCACGCAGATCGTAAAAGGGAATGGGTAAAAATGCAAATCATGTTAACAGGCGATGCGGCTAGCAACCCATCACTGTATTGATTGCTTTTCCATCTTCTCGCCCACCATGACGCTAAAAGTGGCTTTTGGGTCTTGCGGCCCTGGGCTCTGCATAGAACCGCAAGACCCAAAATACTCTGTCTGCCCCATTAGGGATAAAGATGTGATAGTATGTATGTATGTATGTTATTTCGTTTTCTGATATATTGAAACTTAAATTAATTACGGCTATAAGGCTGACGTTTTACTGCGAGCTGTAATGCAGTCGAGTTTAATTGATGTCGGTTTACGCTTAGTGCGTATATTATGCTAGTGCAGTAATAGTTGGTAATAAATGTACAGTTAGGAAAGTGCGGAGGGAATGAGCCGACAATATGATGCCATCATAAAGGCGTGTTATATCATTTAGCATTATTTGTGAACTGCATGTGGAAATTATGAATTTTAGGAAATAAAAAAATAAGCTTGTGATCAAAGACTCTTTTTGCCTCTAGATGTAGGTAAGAGTATAATTTTTCGTTTGCCTTTGACTAAGAAGTAGCTATTTTTTGAGTGGACATATTATTTCAATTTTTCAGGCGTTTACCTATTCTTGCACAAAACTACTAAAAACACATGATACTCTCTCCCAACTGAGCTATCGACGAGATATACATAAAATACCTTTCAATTCATTTAGTGTCGGAAAAAAGTGACGGAAAAATCTTACACATTTTTTCGCCTAACCTCCCGTCTATACCGTCTGAAAAGGAACTTCGATCCAAAAATACACCAGTATTAACCTGTTTTTGACGCTGCTTCTTCCGCTCCCGCTATAAGTTAAGCAGTAGCTTGCAGCCTAAGCGGATCAAGAACATGCTTTCTTAATTAGACGCGTATAATACGCCTTGCGGTTTTATTCGGAGCTTTTATTAAACGACTAAAGTATAAATCCGTCTGTGATGAGGTTTTAGTTTAACGGTTTCATTAAGAAGATATGGAGTTATTAATCTTAGATTGTGTGAATAAAAAGTTAATATTGTAAATAAATTTAACATTATGTATGTTAGATACATACTACCACGTCTTTATGTGTATGCTTTGTCTGCCTTATTAGGAATAAAGATATTCCTAATAAGGCAGACAAAGCATTTTGGGTCTTAAGGATCTTAACAGACAGAGCTCTGGGCCGCAAGACTCAAAAGCCACTCTTAGCGTTATGGTAGGTTAAAAGGTGAAAAAGGAATCAAAATAATTGAGGGTTGCTAGCCGCATCTTTTAACATGATTTGCATTCGCCGTCTTTGACATTGGTCGTTACCTAAAACCATGTCAGAGGCCTTTAAGGCGGTTTAAAAACTCTGACACTAGTGTTAGTCACTAACACACACGAGAAGAAGAAGATCTAAGGAAAATCAGCTTGTACATTTTTTGTTTTTCCTAACCAGCTTATAAGGGTAACTCTCTTTAAAAAGAAAGGCTCCTTCTCTTTTTGGTTGTACCTTACTATATGTTGTTGTTATTTAAGAAATATTCCAAAATTCTAAATGTCTCTTGGTGCAATAAAGTATTTTTGCCATCATCATCATCAGGACTTCTTGTTTCCACTGCAGGAGCAAGACCCTCTATGTATTAATAGAGCCATACTTGGCTAGAGCAGCCAGAGGACAAACGGGAAAGGTCTCATTGATGCTTATAAGCTTGTTTAGCTTTTATTTCCTAAGTCGCCTTCTCCGACCACCACGGAAGGACTTTGAGTGGCCTTATTCTACTCTGCCGGAAATCACACGGCAATTTTTTTTGTATTGTATTTTTTGTATTGTAGTGGCCCTATTCTACTCTGCCGGAAACCATACGGCAATTTTTTTTGTATTGTATTGTACGACGGTCATGAACTTGAAGTGGAACTGGGCAGGGCATCTGGTCTGAAGGAGTAATGGCCTGCACTTACTCCTTCAGACCAGATGCCCTGCCCTGGAGCAAGGCACTGTCCGAATGGTGGCCCAGAACATGTGTGAGAGGCGTCGGACGTCCGCCTATGCGATGGGTTAACGACATTATCAAAGTCGCGGGTCACACCTGGATGAGAGCAGCACAGGACCGAGATGGGTGGCATCGACGAAGAGAGGACTGTGCTCAGCAGTGGGGAGCGGAAGAAGGCCTGGGATGATGATGATGATGATGATCAAGCTACACTGACCTTGGCTCTCGTTGAAGAACCCAAGCACCATGACCACAATGACCAGCAGCCCTATCTTGAGCTGGTAGCTGGCTGACATGGTCTGAGACTCCAGCACTCGCCACATCCTCATCTCTCAGGGCTGCCTCATCCATTCGTTGTGTCTTATATCAGCTGGGGACTGGTCACATTTTCTTAGATGCATGGTCTGAAACAAGGAGTAAGTTTGTGAACATACTGGGAGAAAATGCTCTTAGCATTAAATCCGCCATTTGTTAAAAGTATATTTGTACTTTGGAACAATAAATTTTGATAAAAAATAAATAAAAAAACATAGATAGATAAAAGATTTATTTTGTTTTGTCTGTAACACACATTATACAAAGAAAAAAATGACATCATTGAACATCTTAATACTAACTTAACCTAACATGCATCATGTGTGCCACAGAAGCACAAAAGGGCTCAGCGAAATATTGCTCGTGTTGAACAAGCCTGTAGAGTTGCTGCTACATAAACATATTAGCTGCAACCTCCGGTGTTACTCGCGGAAAAAGTAGCCTATGTGTTAATCCAGGGTGTCAGCTTCCAACCCGTCTGGCCAGCGTGGAGAGTGTAGGATAAAGTCCACTGGCTGCTCTGGCCAAGCCAAGCATGGCTCTGGTAGTACACAGAGGGTTGTGCTCCTGCTGTAGACTAAATGACCTGATGATGATGCAAAATACTATATGTACCTATAAATTAAAATAGGTTTAGAATACGTTTGATAATTTTTTAAATGAATACGCGGATTTTTGTGAAATACACTCATTTTTCTTCTGCACCAATAAAAAACAATTATTTTTATTTATTTCAGAAAACTTACAGCCATTTTGTGAACAATAACAACAAATAGTAAAACACTTAAAAAGCCATTATAAGATTTAAAATGTAGCACTTAACCAATTTGCAAATACTATTATAAGTTCAAGGATACAATAGTTCAATGTTATAAGCTGAAACTAAAAACTAGACAACTGTCTTAAAAAGTGAGGTTGTGAAAATTAATACAAAAATGTTATACGTATAGTAAAAGACGTAAAGGGGGTTGGGAATTAAAACCTTTCGCTCAATGACCAATGACAAATGAATTAAAAAACTTTTCTACAATGACTTAGCTAGTTTATTCTACCATTCTTTCTAAAAATACTTTCGAGAGCAAAGTGTTGCCAACTTTCCTCTCACCCATTTTTCGGCCGCTCCACTCATCCGCAAGGAACTTGTCAATTAACAAGTTCACCAGCAGTGCCATTAAAGCATCTTTAGAGCAAGTTTTAATGTCTTCCGGATTCTTTGTAGCCACACGGTGGAGTGCTGTCTAAAGTTTGTCTGTAAAGCTTCGCGTGAAAGTATTGTCCGAGGAATTGAATTAGAATTGTACAAGGACCAGGAAGATTTTTGACCGTCTAAAATAAACTTAAGCACTTGTTTGCCAAAATAATACCTAAGACAGTAGTTAAATAGTGTATTTTGCGTAGATCTAATCATCGCCGATATGAGAAGTTAATTCTGTTGTGTTTTGAAGTGAAATATTCTACAGGCGCGCTGGGCATGCACGGAAAGCAGTTTTTCAGATAAGAAAAAAAAACATTGAACTCGCGAAACTGTTACTGACACCTAGTTTTAACTTCTGTCGGCACTCTCGGATTGCCATTTTTTTTCCTGTTTCTTACCTTCTGAATACACGTTAAGTTAAAAGTAATTTAAAAATATATATTGTATAAAACTATTTTTTTACATTGGTGTAAAATGTATTAAACAGTCCACAATAAACTGGGAAATAAGATTCAAGCCTTCCCTCATTACTCCCACATAGGTATATTTTATCAAAATTAGTTCAGCGGTTTAGATTAAAACAAAAAAAAACTGTTTTAAGTAGTTTTTAGCTTTTGCAGTAAAATAGGAAATGTTAAAAAGTGTACTTCTGTATGAGACAATCTCGAATAAAAAAATTTGTTACTTTGATTTTGTTAAACTAAAATAAATATATGTTATTTTATTGTTTGTCATAAAAACATTCTTATAACATAACACTATCAAATAACTTATACAAATAAATCTAGGCTAGATGAACAACAAGAAAAGGATTGTTCGCACTTATATGATATTACTGAACATAAAAACAAACAAAAAAATTGCAAGCATTTTAAAAACCTAACATTTTTTTAAATTATATACTTGTACCCGACAATTGTACAGAGAAAACCACATTAACTTAGATCATTAAATTTCAATAGATACTTCCAGAAAACGTAAGCAAAAGCAATTCAATTGGCACAGATACAAAAAGTAAAAATTCAGGGAACAACTGTTTGAAAAGAAATGAAAAGGGAGCAATGGAAAACAAAAGGAAACAGGAAACCGGTTAACGAGCAGATAAAGTACTTGGCAAAAAGAAAAATGGCTATTCTCGATGGAAAACAGCATTTAGCAATTATATATTTAAACTGCTGTAGTGGTTTGTGGAATGAAAACATATCAGTTAATCGGTAATGGTAAATTTTATTAGTATCAGAAGAATGAAAATACAATAAAAAAAGTAAATTTTATTTGATTTTTAGGGTTCCTTGCCCAAAGGGTAAAAACGGGACTCTATTACTAAGACTCCGCTGCTACCGTCTGTCTGTCACCGGTCACCAGGTTTTATCTCATGAACCGTGTTAGCTAAATACCAAATGTTCTCTTCCCTTGTCCCTTCCATAGTTACATGTTGTATAATTAATTATAATATATTACTTTTCTATAACTGAAATTTTAAAATTGAAATCTAAGTTTGATAATATCGATAAAGGGATAGTATGTTATATTCGAAAAGTTTATGAAATATATAAATAAATATAAATATATAGGGACAAATGACACTGATTAAGCTACACTGGATAAGCCAAAGTAAGTTCGAAACTTAAATAATCAAACTAGTTTTTGTTTTAATAACAAATTAAGGAGATATTAAAATAAATCTGTCATTTATTTGTTTATTTATATTGTTCATGGATGTTCACCGATTATTCGAAGACGCCTGAACCATGTACTTATCAGGTTGATCAATAGAAATTTTATCGAAATCGGTTTAGTAATCGGTGGTAGTTTGAGGTATGAAGTCGGTTTTTAGTTTTAAAAAAATATTAACCTTCAACTGGTGACGTGAATAAAAGTCATAGAATTGATGACGTGCCGTCATTTTGACGTACTTCTAAAAAGCCACGATACAGGAGACTAACTGCATGGGGGATGAAATAAAGTACTTTATGTACAAGAAAATGACTTTCTTTTAATAATAAAATATTTTCGTTAAACTCTAATCGAAATGTTTATTGTAAAAATATCAATAAGAATTAAGTATCAACTGTTTGACTTTTTTCATAGTATAAATTTTTAGTATAAAAAAAAACCAACATAAATTTATTAATAAAAACAACAAAAATCAAAAAACTTACTTTTTTTTCTTATTAATAATAAAGTAGTTATACAAATAAAATTATTTAAGCATATCGGTCCCATAAAAAAAATGGAAAATTGCGAGTCAAACTGGCTCCAGGCTTTTGCTATAAATTTGCTATTATAATGTAAATACCATCATCTTTACCTACGAATTACAGAAAACTTTATAAGAAGTCTTTCTTATAAAGTGTAGGTAAAGATGTATGCTTTGTATTTTTTTTTGAAATTTTAGGCCCAGTAGTTTAAGATCTTGGGCGATTCGAGAGAATGGTCAATTTTCGCCTATTTTCTAAAAAAATCAAAAAAAAATGATTTTAAAATAATAAAAAACATGTATTTCAGACTCTAACATTCTCAACTTTCAAAATGTTCTTCGTTTGGATGCATTTTCGATGGTAACGTGCTAAATAAAATACTGACGCTATTAGTGACCTGACGTCAAATTGACGTCGGGTACCCTCTTTCTCCTCACCTATGCTAGTCCGGCATCCAGTTTGATTACTGAAGGACGCCGAACTGAGAAACAAGCATCTACTAAGGGTAACAGGGTCAGGGAACAAGCCGTTCGAATGATATTTCAGGATTTTTTCTGCGCGACGTCAATTTAACGGCACGTCACCAATTGAAGGTTAAGGTTAAGTTTATTGTCAAGCGCAGAAAAAACGTTGGCAACACAACTACAACTTTTTTTTTTAAACTAGATGTAAGGACTTATCTTGCCACAAAAACCAAAATTAATCCCATCAACGTCTATAGGTAACAGAAAAGGGTGACCAGGAACAATGAAACCTTCGACGGATAGTAAATCAATACAGAAAATTCTCCCCCTGGAGTTCGACATAATAAAGCGAGCCATGTTCGGGAATATAATTCATCTACCAAAATGAGGAAACAAAGGGTTATCTGATTTCCCGCCCGGTAAATAAGAATAATCCATTTTCTGCGATGTATGTGTCTATGATCACAGAAAGTTGGAGATGAACCGAAAGGCGACGACTTTGCGTTATGAGCGGTACGGAATGACATCTGTGCCCCGTGATCTTTGCTTTTATCTAAATGCATAATGCATAATATATTTAGTTTATTTCATGTAGATTTTATATCTATATGAAATGATGAAAAAAACCCTCTGTCAAAAAGGAAATAAACTATGACTGTTGGTTATATCAGCAACAGTAACAGCTTTTTAGAGTTCCGTACCCAAAGGGTAAAAACGGGACCCTATTACTAAGACTCCTTTGGCTGTCTATCCGTCCGTCTATATGTCCATCCATCTGTCAGTCTGTCACCAGGCTGTATCTCATGAACTGTAATAGCTATAGACAATAGAAATTTTTAGAGAGTGGCACGAAACCCTTTGTACGCGAGTCCGACTCGCACTTGGCCGGTTATTTATTTTTACCCGACTACGACGAAGCCAAAATGTACCTATATGTGTTTTAATCTTTTTCCGACGCTAATATAGCAAATAACAAATAAAAATAAAATATCGTTAATATAGCAAATGAGGTATGAATTTTATTTTGTTTGGAAATCCATACAGTTATAATATCTACTCAATAACTCTTAAATATCTAGGAACACAATTAACATGTTTTCGCATAATGATAACAAAAATTTGCTAACTATATCATAAATACTAAGTATTTAAACAATTATAAAAGTAATAACACACAATATTGTCTGTGTTAGTTTTAGTTTTAAGGAACCTGATCAAACCACTTTTTAATTAAAAGGTTCTTACGTTTATTACTAGTACAGTTAAATAGATCTAACTCGAATGAATGTAAGTAATTTAAAAATATTTTTTATTACATTGATGCAAATAGCTGTACACATATATCTTCAAAGAGTTTACATTCATAACAGCTATCATACACTACAGATTTTCCCCGCAGTTAGAGCAACAAAATCGGCTTACGAGCAAGTCGTAACATAAGGATCTAAACAATTTACTCGCATCTCGGCTCGGAAAACATAAATCGATGACGACATTATCGATTTATATTTTCCATCCCTATACCGACGATGAAACTTTTTCAAAGAATATATTTCACTATAAGTATGTAAGGTCATTCGAAATAGATACAATCGTCGTTATCGTCATCAGGTCTTTTGGTCTCCACTGCAGGAGCACGACCCTCTCTGTACTACCAGAGCCATACTTGGCCCGAGAAGTCCGAGGATTTGGCCTACACACTCCACGCTGGCCAGACGGGTTAGAAAGGTCTCGTTAATGTTTATGAGCTTGTATTTCCTAAGTCGCCTTTTACTTTATTCACGGGAGGACTTGGAGTGGCCCTATTCTACTCTGCCAGAAACCACACGGCGTAATAGATACAATATTCTTTTATTTTAATTCCTACTCATATTTTTCTTCACCTACATCAAATAATACATGAAGCGAGTAAAGCAGACAGAGATGCTATTATACCATTATTAGTTTACTCATCATGACCATCTAGGTCTTTCTAGTCTCCACTGCAGAAGCACGACCCTCTCTGTGTTACTACAGCAATACTTGGCCAGAGCAGCCAGAGCATTTGGCCTACACTCTCCACCGCTGGCCAGACGGGTTGGAGAGGTCTTATTGATATTTATAAGCTTTTTTAGCTTGTAAGTATTTCCTGTCGCCTTGGAGTGGTCCTATTCTACTCTAACGGAAACCACACAGTGGCATATTAGTTTATTGTTAATAGACAACCAAATACATACATTTAGCTAGTGTTAGTCAACATTCAAACAGAAACTACAAACAATAAATCCGACATGTAACAAAAACCACATTGGGAGTGCGGTTTAATAACTGTGAAATTGATTTACGTATTCTAATAAATTCATTTCACTGTGGCTTAAAATATTGGCACTCAAATTTAACGAGAAATAAAGTAAAATATCATAACTAGGGATAATACTCGATCTGCAATTCGCTACACTACAATTATTATTAACCTCTATTTATGTTTTTAAGTAACCATCTTATTGATAATCTAAAAAAAACTACATCTATACATATAATAAAACAGTAAAAAAACGTCTGTACAATAAATATGTTTCCAAAATTAAAGTTAGGACCGATGCAAAAATTTTAAAAGTAAGAATTTTAAAAAACCTCTGTCTGTGTATTTGTTTGTACACGATAATCTCTGGAATTATTGGACGGATTAGAATAAAACTTTTTTTTGTAATACAGCTTTTAAGCCTAGACAGCATATGTATAACTGATTTTGGAAAATGGAACAAGTGATGCAGCACCATAATGGACCAGTTAAATTACAAGAAATATAAAAAAGATGCCTTAGAAAAGTTGTTCAGCATTATGAGATTTTTTCGGAGACTTGTCCACGCGTACGAAGTCGTGGGCTTTAGCTAGTATTTTAATAAATAAACAATCAAACAGTAAATCAATTACAGTGTAGTTATGAAAGATAATGTTGGCAATGTCGTTTTAATATTTGAAATATTAATAAACCTAATGGTACATTTCCTTTTTCTCTTATCTCAGTGTGTATTGGACTAATGGATTTTACCCAACGTTGCTTAATGAGGGTCATTATGGATATGTCATGCAAGCCATCCTTTCTAAGAGTTTAATTTGCGCTACGAGGAAAATTCTATGCGAGCGTGTTTTAGGTCTATTCAGAGAGAAATGGTCGGTTGTTTTGTTAAGAATTATAAATGACTAAAAATTTAATACAAATTAATAAAATGTGACAGATTTGGCATATAAATAATTTGAAAAGAGACAAATGCCATTTCAAAGGATCACATTATTAGTTATTCACAACGATATCCTTAGGAAAACGGGTAAATGGCGGTGGATTTCACACACATAATGTTGTGTTAACAGTTAAAATATTATACTCGTACATCAATTATCCCCCCCAATGGAGGTACAACAAAAGACCAGGCCCCCAGTCCCCGGCAGCCCCGCTATTCCTGGCTCCGGTAGCGGTCATGGTAACGGCGGGGCAGGGGGTGCTAAGAATCCCCGGCAGAGATCCGGCTACCACTCCCGTCGACGACTGGCCCTGGTAACACATAACGTCTGCACAATGAGGACTGACGAGAGGTTAGATGAGGTGGAAGAGGAAATAAGTAGGTTACGATGGGACATTGTGGGGTTGTCTGAAGTCCGAAGAGAGGGCGAGGGCACGACAACCCTAGAGTCTGGTAACCTACTCTATCACCGGGAAGGGGACATAAAGAAGTCCCAGCATGGTGTCGGGTTTCTCGTCCACAAGTCCCTCATTAACAACGTCATAACCATCGAGAGTGTCTCTAGCAGGGTAATATACCTGATACTCAGAGTATCTAAAAGATACTCGCTGAAGGTTATACAGGTATATATGCCAACAAAGGATCACTCCGATGAAGAGGTGGAGGAAGTGTATGAGGACATAAGTAAGGCCATACATACTTCTGAAACCTATTTTACGGTTGTTATGGGGGATTTTAACGCGAAACTGGGCAAACGAGGCGATGGAGAGATTAGGCTGGGAAACTTCGGATACGGAGTGCGAAATAACAGGGGACGTAGGCTGGCTGATTTTTTGGAGCAAGAGGGACTCTTCGCGATGAACTCTTTCTTCAAGAAGCCGCCACAAAGGAAGTGGACCTGGATAGGTCCAGCAAAGAAGAACCAGCCCCCTGTCAAAAACGAAATCGACTTCATCTTAACGACTAAGAGACGAATATTCAACGATGTCTCAGTGATCAATCGGATCAAAACCGGGAGCGATCACCGAATATTAAGAGGCATCGTGAATATTGATCTCAAGGTCGAAAGATCGCGGCTGATGAAGTCGACGCTCCGACCGACGCAGATCCAAATCGAAAACTCCGAGGGTTTCCAGCTTGAACTATCAAATCGCTTTCAAGGCCTTCAGGATTGCGTTACAGTGGACGAGATAAACCAAGGGTTTATACAAGCTGTCCAAGCGGTGGGATCGAAGGTGTTTAGGTCCCGCCCCAAACAAAGACCTCAGAAAATCTCTGCTGCGACCCTTACCTTAATGGCAGAGCGACGATCAAGGCCGCTGCAGACCTCTGATCATGCTGAATCATATCGGCAGCTCAACAGACGTATACAAAAGTCCTTGCGACACGACATCCGCTCCTTTAATACTGAGCGTATTAAGGAGACGATAGAGCAGAATAAAGGCTCCAAAGTGTTCGCAAGAGCTATGTCGGTTGGGCAAAGCCGATTGATGAAGCTGAAGACGGAGGACGGCGGCGTGGTGTCGACAAAGGAAGGGGTTCTGGCGGAGATCGAGAGGTTTTATGGACAGCTGTATACCTCAGTTTCACAACCCAGCGGACAAATGGCTGAAGACCCAAGAGCCAAGTTAACCCGACACTATACCGAAGATATCCCGGACATCAGCCTGTACGAGATTAGGATGGCCCTCAAACAGCTTAAAAACAACAAGGCGCCGGGCGAGGATGGAATCACAGCAGAGCTTCTGAAAGCGGGCGGAACGCCGGTACTGAAAGTCCTTCAGAGGCTCTTTAATTCCGTTCTGCTCGAGGGCGTAACGCCGGAAGCGTGGAGCAGGGGCGTGGTGGTCCTGTTCTTTAAAAAGGGAGATAGCACCCTATTGAAGAACTACAGGCCTATCACGCTTCTGAGTCATGTATATAAGTTGTTCTCGAGGGTCATTACGAATCGTCTCGCAAACAGGTTCGATGCCTTCCAGCCTCCCGAACAAGCCGGTTTCCGTAAAGGTTTTAGTACCATGGACCATATTCAAACGCTGCGGCAGGTTATAGAGAAGACGAGGGAGTATAACCGGCCGTTATGCTTGGGGTTCGTGGACTATGAAAAAGCCTTCGATTCGATCGAAACATGGGCCGTACTTCAGTCTCTCCAGCGATGCCGTATTGACTATCGGTATATCGAAGTGTTGAAGTGCTTATACAGTAATGCCACTATGTCAGTCCGAGTACAGGAGCAGTGCACGAGGGCAATTCCACTGCATAGAGGTGTAAGACAGGGAGACGTTATATCTCCGAAACTGTTCACCGTTGCACTGGAAGATGCCTTCAAGCTTCTGGAATGGGAAGGATTTGGCATCAACATCAATGGCGAGTATATCACTCACCTTCGATTTGCCAACGATATCGTTGTCATGGCAGAATCGATGGAAGACCTAAGTACTATGCTCGGAGATCTAAATCGAGTTTCCCAACAAGTGGGCCTTAAAATGAACATGGACAAAACGAAAGTAATGTCGAATGTCCATGTTGCGCCCCTACCTGTTTGTGTTGGGAGCTCCACCCTCGAAGTTGTAGACCAGTATATCTACCTGGGTCAATTGATCCAGGCAGGATGTTCCAGCTTCGAGGAAGAGGTCTCTAGACGAATCCGACTCGGCTGGGCAGCGTTCGGGAAGCTACGAAGTGTCTTCTCGTCAAATATACCTCAGTGTCTTAAGACTAAAGTTTACAACCAATGTGTGTTACCAGTGATGACTTATGGCTCTGAAACATGGTCCCTTACTATGGGTCTCATAAGAAGGCTCAAGGTCGTGCAACGCGCTATGGAGAGGGCTATGCTCGGTGTTTCTTTACGTGATCGAATCAGAAATGAGGAGATTCGTAGGAGAACTAAAGTCACTGACATAGCCCAGCGGATTAGCTCGTTGAAATGGCAGTGGGCGGGACACATAGCGCGACGAACCGATGGCCGATGGGGCGAAAGGGTTCTCGAATGGCGACCGCGTATAGGCAAGCGAAGCGTAGGACACCCACCCACAAGGTGGTCTGACGACCTAACCAAGGTCGCTGGAAGGCGCTGGATGCAAGCAGCTCTAGATCGGTCATTTTGGAAATCTTTGGGAGAGGCCTATGTCCAGCAGTGGACGCTATGCGGCTGAAATGATGATGATGACATCAATTATATTCCTTACTACCTTACTTTCTCCCTTACTCTCCTACTTCCTTACTTTCTTACTACCCTACTATTTTACTAAATACATAAATAGGAAGTAACTCTGGCTATCTGTCCCGGTATAAGGTTACGTATCAACGACTCGAGTATCAGCTAGTACATACGTACATACTATCACGTCTTTATCCCTAATGGGGCAGACAGAGCATTTTGGGTCTTGCGGCTCTATGCAGAGCCCAGGGCCGCAAGACTCAAAAGTCACTTAAGTATCAGCTAGTAGTAAAAATTAATCATTTTAAGACACATCTACCATTAGTAAAACGAATACCACACGGGGCACACTCTTGCTTGAAATGTATTTTAGATAAAAATGATTTGGAAAGCTGGCAGAGCGTTTTATAGTTTACCTACATGACATTACATGTTAACTGTGACAAGAACAGTAGCTGCACCCTCACACAAAATATGAAGAATAACTGTTTTCCCAATATTATGTTAAATTTAGAAAAAACAGTAGATATGGTAAAATTAAATTATTAATAAAACTGCGATGTTTTCATCAGTCCGTGCCTCAATCATTAGTGAAAATTGAATTCTCCTTTAACCCAAGCTCGTGAAGTTTAAAATGTCCGTATTTCTTGCATATTAAATAATTTAAACCTTTCAGAGTTATATTTCGGATGTTTCAAAATATCCCATGAACAATCTTCATTGGGATAATAAAATTAATAAAGTATTCCAGAATATTCCAGCGATCCTTTGTAAATTTTGCGATGTTACGAGCTTCGGTTTCCGGCTCTCGACAGACCAGTAGAAAATTCAATTACTTTAAACTGTTTTGTAAAGGAACGAGCAAATTGCATTTGTGTTTTTACCCTTTGTATTGATTGGTAAGTATCATGAGTATCCTATAGTGTATCCTATAGTAAAGTGAGTTTGTACATTTGTTTGTTTATTACTACTTCACGCTTTAATCACTGAACCGTTTTAGATGAAATTTGATATGGATATAGTTTGATACTCAGGGAAGTACATAGGATAGTTTTAGTCCCGAAATTTCCACGGAAAGCGAAGCCCGCGGGCACAGCTAGTTCTTTATATTTACACAAAGTTTTACCATATGTACTTAATACGATTTAATACTAACTATATGCCATACGAGTCGGTTACGGTTAAAAATCAATGTGCAAAATTCTGAAGTAATTTGGTACTTTACTAAATCTTTAGACCAAAGCTTCGGTGCCACATTTGTTCCAAAGTCTTCTACACTGATTTGAGAGTAATTTAAGAATGTACCAGCAATTAATAAATCAATATTTTGTGAACTTACTAAAAAATATACATAGATATTCTGTGACATATGCAGTGCATAAAATCAATCAACTATTTTAAACATCGTCAATAATTTGAGTCCTATACAACTCAAATTGCATTTACCGTATTCCAGTCCGGGCGAGCGCCGCCAGGCGAGCGCGAGGCAGGCGCAAGGCGTAAGCAAGGCAAGTGCGTGGCGTAAGGCGTGCGCGTGTGGACTTCGGTAAATGTGATTTCAAGCGTGCTAGGCGTGTGCGTAACGTCTGAACTCGGCTTGGGCTCTTACAGACAAGCGACAGTAAGCCTGCGATACCTGTCGGACGGCGACAGCGGTATATTCGTCTCTGCCTACTATACTAAGTATAACGACATTATACATCAGCATTACGAGTTTTGGTTTCCTCTTGTCAGACGGTAGAAAATTCAATTTCCTTTAACTGTTTTCTGAAGGAGAAAGAACAAATTGCATTTAGGTTTTTTTCTCCTTGCATCGACTGGTATTGCTTTGTTTAAAGACTGCTCAGCTTTGGAAGCATGCCATGAAAAATTGTCTTAGTAGATTTAGACGAGGGAAAAAGCTGGTTCTTTTTGAAACGTGAATTTTCATCGAAAAGTTAACTTTGTTTGTTCATGATTTTTATTGAGCTAAAAGGAATTTAATGAATATTTCCCAATATTTTTGATCGGCGTGGGGAATAAAGGCCAAATCATCTGTGTGCTTCTGCTTTGTCAAGCATAACCCCTTGAGGGTTATGCTTCTGCAGTGGAAAAAGACCTGATGATTTAAAGATTGAAGATTGAACATGGTCTTAATAAGTTGTGATTGTTTATAAATTAAAACTACAAAAACATTACAAAAATTAAGTGCATAAAATATTCAAGAATATTCTGCGTCAAATTTATGAAACAGTACCTACCTTAATAAATAAAAGCATTATTTTTTTGCACAACATTTATTAAAAAAATTGTATTCATTCATTCAAAACTTACATCGGATGAAATGTATATTTTTGCTTTCCCATTTCTGAACAAGATATTCTAATGTAATTTTATGAAGTGAAATTTTTTCCGAGAACAGCTATCGGCCAAATACATTGCCAAGTTCTGAAAAACCTTGTTAAAAGACACGCCGGTATCGCAGTGTTAAAAAAATATTAAGATTCCATTGCTAAGTCGTATATTTTACGCGTTTCCTACTCCAATTGTTCTCGTTTTAACCAGCACCCGACCTCTTATATCAACAGCTTATAGCACAAAGTATATATATTGCAGAAATGGCACTTCTTTTGCCAAGTTATTTTTAGCTTAGAACAGGACCACTTCATCTCTGTTTGTGACATGTCACTAGACTGATATACCTACTATTTCTTTTGATGTGTCAATAACGAAATGTCATTGTTGTTAAAATACAGGACATCCTCGCTCTGCTTTTATAGAGTCTCAGGAAGTAAAGAGGTTGACATTGAGCAATCAGTTGATAAACTTTTCGCACAAATGCAGTCATGCCAATTAAATACATATCGTGTTATAATAAAACACGGATTAACGTAATGACTATATTTTAACAATTATACACTTTAAACAAGTTGATATCTAGTAAAATTATATTCTCATCTGTCAACTTGGTTTGGGCTGATTGGTTTAAACCTAGTAATGAAATAATTTTTCAAAACTAAAAACGACTTTACCCCCCCAAACTATACAACCAATTTTGTTTTTTTTTTATGAACCTACCTCGCATATATACCTTCAAACTAAAAAAAAATATTTCCGAATCGGTCTAGGCGTCTTTGAATAATCGGTTAACTAATATACGTAAAAAAGATCGCGACGAATTGACAACCTTCTCATTTTTAAAAGTCGGTTAATTAGTTCGCTTTATAAAATAAAGTAAGTCAAGTCCAAAATCTGAGATATGAAGCTTTTAGTTTCATAAAATTTTACAAAATATTAATTTAATGTTTGTTTTTTATTGTTTTTATATCTAGTTTAGTTTTTATCAATAGTTAGTTATATTTAGTTTTTAGTTATTTTGTGTGTAATTAAATAAAAAATATAATGGATTATTTAATACAGATAAAATTTTTCTATACCAATTTTAATTTATGTCAGGGCGCTATATTTCTTCTTCCACATAAAAATGCGTGGCCTTGATTCTAATGACAGGCATGAGTTGAAAAATTACATATAAATGCGTGGAGCAATCTTCCGAGACGCGAGGCTTGAGAAGGATTTTCGCCGAAAAAAAAATTATACCCGGCCGGGACGGCATTATGCAGAACTTACCCATTTTCTTCACATTGAACGTATGACGCATTTGCGACGTGGAATAAGAAAAGGATAAGTAAGAAAAAGAGTTCATTATTTACGGAACAAATCTGAACGCACACCGTTAATAAAGTCGATGTTAACTTAGATTTACAATTCAATTTTCTGTATTGCACATTATTGATATGATCTTAAGGTATACAAAAGGCGGCCTTACCGCTGAGCAATTCCTACAGGCAATCTACTTATATAGAAGAAAGTGATGGGAAATTAGGTGGTGCGGTGATTTAGGTACGTGATACGGTTGATCACGTGTAATACATAGATTTAAATTGGACTTTATGTGGATATATTATGGAAAGTTGCAATAGTTAGAGTTACACAATTTTTGATCAAACAACGTTCGTAAGAAATTGAATAAAGAATCTGTTTATTTTCTGTGTTTCTCATCACTTGGTATAGCAGATATACATTTTCGAATACTACCTGAACGATAAATCTTACTACGAGTATATGCGCCTGATAAGCGATAATGTGAACTCTGTAGCGTAATGGTTAACACGCAAGTATAGAGATTCTGTGTATATCCTCTTTGTTCTTCATCATCATCATCATCTTCAGACCTTTTTGTCTCCACTGCAAGAGCACGACCCTCTCTGTCCTACCAGAGCCATACTTGGCCAAAGTAGCCAGAGGACTTAGCCTACACTCTCCTTGCTAGCCAGACGGGATTGGAGAGGTCTCGTTGATGTTTATAAGCTTTTTTTAGCTTGTATTTCCTAAGTTGCCTTCGACAATATCCACGGGAGGACTTGGAGAGGCCCTATTCTCCTCTGCCGGAAACCACACGACTTGGGCTTCCTTGTTCTGAATTATGTCATATTACAATATTTCCAATAAGTAAATATCCGAAAACTCGACTGTGAAATCTTACTTTGCGTAGCTCAATCGGTGTGAATTGTCTTTATCTATAAACTACCCTTAGACCAAATAAATTAATTGTTTACTTTTTTGGTAGTTTCTCAGATCAATCTGAGAAACTACCTAAAAAAAGATAATACTAATTTGACAAGGATTTATAAAAGCAACAAACATTATGTCAACTGTTTTGCGTATAAACATAAAGCAAAAAGATAAATGACACTGACTGAAAACGTTCGGGTCTGAAACTAAACTCCATCTGTGAAGGCTACAAAGTAAACTCGAAACGATTTGTTTTGCCACTCTCCCGGCACAGTTATAATTGGTAGTCTTACTTCTCTCGCAAATTAAATAGACCATTTTTCGTTTCATTTTCTACTAGACGTTTGAGTTTGAAATTACCTCACTTTGTTTCGCTTTTATAGTGTGAAAATGAAAATGGTTTTATATTTACATTGAAATTGTTTAGCAGTATTTTGTTCATTTTATTCTCTTCGTAAGGCAATTACGACTTGTTGAAATAAAATGAAAAAAGTTTCTCTTGTAGAGTAATCTTGTTGTCAAGCTTTTGACGTCTCTTTTATTTTGATTTTCATATAGGTACCGATATAACATTTTGGACTGCCTAATATGACTTTGAGAATGAGTAATGTGCAAACAATTTTTTGTGTAATTTTAGAGCCTGCCACTAAAACTTAATCAAAGAAATTTATTCTTCCTCTAGTTTAATTTTCATTTCGTCATCATCATATTTATCAGTATCAGGTCTTTTTAGTCTTCACTTTAAAAGCACGACCCTCTCTGTACTACTGGAGCCGTACATGGCCCGAACAGCCAGTGAATTTGGCCTTCACTCTCCACGCTGGCCAGACGTGTTGGAGAGGTCCTAAAGGTTTGTTTAGCTTGTTTTTCCTAAGTCGCCTTCTACGACATCCGCTGGAAGACTTGCAGTAGTCCTATTCTACTCTACCTAAAACTACGTCATCTACAAAATTTTCATTTAATGCCTTTTAATATGTGTACCAATAATTTTACACTTACTTATCTAGACAAAAATCTATTTAGAAAACTGACACAAATCTAAACGAGTAATATAAAAGAGAACAGATTTAAATCTCGCCAATTGATCTCTTTCTAGCCGCATTAGGGCAAGTCATTTGTTCCAACTTGGAGTAACCGTTTGTTTTATCCAATACAATATTCATGGACTCGGCGTAATCGTGTGGAGTTTTACGTACAGTAAATAAGCGAGCAGCTATTTGTTCTCAAAGCTTCTATTTGAATTGCTTGCTATTTGTCGTGGACCTTTGTTAGATTTGTCAAAGGTCAGTGAGTTCGTTAGATATTTCATTTATGAAATGTAAACTGACCAGCACAAGTTTCTAGTTTTGTAAAATGATTAAGTGTGATTTCGAATTTTCTTTGAAGTAAACTTTTTAAAGTATTTTATTATGTTTTACGATATTTATTAATTCTATTTGCATGACTGAACTATTTGCTTTTAGTTACTGCTTCAAAAAAATGTGATTCAAGAAAAATATAAATCTTTGTTTAAAAAAAAAGTTTTTATATCTAGTTAATGGATATTATACTTTAATATATTTTTTTAAGAGTATGCATGTATGACATTATCCTCTCGTCTGTCAATAGGTTATATGAACAAATAAATATTCTAGAAAAATGATAAAATATGAGCTTACTAATAGGTATCACTAAAAGTATAGATAGTTACGCATAAAATTTATTATCAATTAGGCCAACAATAATGGTTCACAGAGAACTATTTGTATTCGCTGCTCAAAGTTATGTCGTAGAATCGGAACAATTCTAAAAGTAAACTTACAACAAGAATCTGTCTTGATAATGTATCCGCTTTTACTGATCTGAAATTTCTTGGCAAATATATTTGACTCAGCATGACTGAGCCAAGATCTCGACACTGATATTCATCTCGGAGCTAAGTTAAGTATATAAACTTTAGTGATAAAGCTCTGATGCAGGGATTTACTGAGATTTAGAAACTGATGTGACAGAGTCACTTGATTGAAAAGAAATCTTTTTGAGCCAGACTTAGATGCGGGGTATTTTCAAGTTTCAATTTTAAAATGCTTTAGGAAAATAGTCAAATTTTCATTTGTGACTTAAAATATAATTGGTAAAGATGATATTTTGATTTAAATATTTTATTTTCAATCTCTTACTACATTATTATATGAATATATATAACAAAAACGAAATTACGTGTTTATTGATGATACATTCATTTCTTCGTGTATGGTATAAATAAAAAGTTTATTTTGTAGTTTACGATGAACAAAAATAAAACATTACAGTCGGGTGCAGATAAACCTGACCCCCTGACTGAGGACCGTACGGTTACTTTTATCTGCCCTCGACTGTACACGTGAAAAAGTTTAACCAAAGATTGAATCAAGCCTTAGCCATAGAATACACGACTGAAAATATTTTTAAACGCGACGCCAAAAGCTCTTCAATTCTCGGCATCCAATCTTTAATGAGCTAACGAAATTTAATCAACAACATAAGCCAGCGTTTTGTTTATAAATTCTGTCTCACTTAAGAGCTTGGTACATAGAAAATGTTATTGAAAGGAGCTGTTGGGGGTGGTGTGCATCAACCAGTTACATTTCAGTCGATCGGTTTAATATCAAATACGCTATTTAAGAGATAGATAGGATTAAAAAACGTAGGAACAAGGATGATTTATTATCATAATATAAAATATAATTTATCGGAAAGATTTTCCTTTGAGTATTATAAACTTAGAATAAACAATTTGAACATACTGCAGTACCTACTTGTAAAAGTAGTATCTATCGAATAAAACAGGCCTTAATATATTTTTTTAATTGTAAAAACAAATCCAGTACGGTTTCATTTCCTTACCCACTATCATTGTAAACATGGTCATTAGCCCCTAGGTTCTGTCTATTTTGTATGTAAAAAGAGGTATCAATATGTATAAACTTCTCCTTTGGGTGCAAGCTAAGTAGAAAAGATACAAAAAATGCCTTGGGTTATTACGTGCCCTTAGAAGGGACTGTACGTAAGCCGTTTTAGCTGAATTTATTCATGATGAAACCCGACAAAGCCCTCGGAAAATATTTTTTTTAGCCCTGATGGACACGGGATAAGGGGAGTAAACTTCAGATACGATATTTACACCGATTCGAAGTATCGATACATTATTCATAAGAGTTTTATGCAGTATCGGAATTCCTATAAATATTGCATCTGATTTTAGGAAAGGTGAAAAAAGGTAAATTATGTTTTATGATGTACAGTGTTATTCGAAAATGGTGTAAGAACTCGGTCAATGCCATCGATACACATTTTTTTATAAAATAACTAAACTAAGGATCGTGGTGTGTCAGGATCGTAGCAAGTGGAGGTTTAATGTTTTTGCCCACCTTGTGGAAAAAACTAGAGAGGTGTCAAGGGACACCCGGACGGAACGAAATTCCTTCCTATTAAGTTATAATAATATTATTTTATTATGTACAAAAAACCTGTATACACTCAACAAAAATAATCGTCGCGAAACCACACTGTTCAATGCGAAATAAAAAGACGAAACGAAAATAACTGGCTTGCTTTCTATGAGAGAGAGAGAGAGAGAGAGAGAGAGACAGACAGAGAAACACGTGCACGCCGCACGGTTTACAACTATAGCAAAAAGTGTCGTTACAACTTTTGGTCTTAATTTTTTCCGTCTAGCCCCCTTTCGCAACGCGCGATAAGGAACTACGTTCCAAAAAGTGTCATCATCATCATCATCATCACCAGGTCTTTTTGTCTCCACTGCAGGAGCACGACCCTCTCTGTACTACCACAGCCATCCTTGGCCAGAGCAGCCAAAGGATTTGGCCTTCACTTTCCACGCTGGTCAGAAGAGTCGGAGAGGTCTCATCGATGTTTTATAAGCTTTGTTTAGCTTGTATTTTCTAAGTCGCCCTCTACGACATCCATATTACTCCCCATTCTACTCTGCCGGAAACCACACGGCATATAAACTACATTTATTATGAAATCTGGCTTCCGAAAGATAAGATAATGATAAGAATATCTTAAGGTGTGACTCATATCATTTCAAAAAGTCAAAAACAGGCTACCATCCCTAAAACAGAAAAGCAGCTTTATATGTAACCGAGATGAGAGAAAATGAAAATTAAAAACCGGACCAAGTAGCTACCAATTGAAAAAGTGTAAACAATAAAGTTATAATTCAAAGCCTCGATTTATGTGAAAAATACGTTTTGGCGGACGGTTTTCAGATAAAATCTCTTTATTAAACGCCCAAAACACACGCGGATGTAAATAAAAAATAATTGAATGCTTTGTAAAGGGTATCAGAATTAGGGATTTTGTTTTATTTTAAATTGGTATTTTCAATAAAGCTGAAAAATCGGAATTGTTTTTTGGCTTAAACAGAATATTGGACGATGCTGAGTTTTATATTAAACCGGATTATTTTTTTTACGACCCATTTATTTTTCACGGCTGGATAAAGTTTTCTCCTCTTTCCTCTTACGATTTTCTATTCCTAATTTAAATTAAACTCGGAAAACCCGAAGTTTTTGTGGACTGTATATGTTTAGCTGTAACTTAAGTAGCATTAATCGGTCATTATCTCTGTTTCTTTTTTTTCTCTTTCAATCAATCAATTTCAATCGTGTTTACACTACGAAAGCTATTCCTCTTGCTGCTCTGATCAAGTATAATACTTGACCAGAGCAGCAAGAGGATTTTGCCTAGACTCTCCACACTAGTCAGATGAGTTGGAGAGTTCTCATGAATATTTACACTCATACAGATATATTTTCACGTCTATATCCCTGACGGGGCAGACGGAGCCCGGGGCCGTATGACCCACAGGCCACGCTTAGCGTGATGGTGGGCGTTAAGATGGAAAAGGAATTAAAATAGTGATGGGTCGCTAGCCGCATCGCCTATTACCATGATTCAAATCTCGCCCAAATTTATTCAAATGAATATTTATGCTTTGTTTAGCTTGTATTTCATAAGTCGCCTTCTACGACATCCACGGGAGGACTTAAATTGGGCCTATTCTACTCTGCCGGAAACCACACTTACTTCTTAAATTCCATACATTTTTGCACTAGGTATAGCTGTCACTTCTCCCGTTGTTTTCATCAAATTTTCTTTGGGTCTTTCGTCGCACTTTAGGACATCCACGGGAAAACTTGGACTTATCATATTTTGCTCTGTCGAAATCCATAAGACACGAAACATCAATCGGTACCTCATTAAATTTTGTAGGCGAGATAACACCAAACTATTTTTGATGACGAGTTTATTTAGTAACAGGTCTGAACAAACTACTTATTTGTTAATTCAACTAACCAGCGCACCTACATTTTACAGAATGTTACATAAAAGAGCGGGCAACTATTCAAAAAACTCTTTCGCTTCATAATTTTAATGGGAGTCATTTAAATTTTCCTTTAGTTACGCGCCTCTCATAATGTAGGCCATAATGGATCTTTGACGCATATTTTATGCGATGGTCTAAAGAGTGTTGAAAAAGTGTTAATTCATGAATAAAATAATCGTAAGGTTGACATTTTCATTAACTTTTAGGTCTCATTTTCCCTACGGCACCTTTAGCTGTAGACTTTTTAAGTAACGCCTTAATTATGCAAGTATAAAGAAGGCTTAGGTACTCAAAGTGTAATTTTTTATTCTTTAGTAAACTTTGTACACGGCTTTGCTTTTGATACGTATTTACAAGCTATCTAATATTTTTAATTGTTATAGATAACGAAACGCAAAAGTAAAGATAGCAAAACGCAATCCCTACACGGGCTACATCTGAGGAATTACTTTAAATATTATTCAAATTGATTTCCTTTGTTCTCACATCCACATCATTAACGGCTCAGACGCTCTTTGTGATTTTCTTTCTCACATTATATCAATCAGTATATATAACTCACGTGGGTATAGTTAACCCACGTAGATGTTCATATTATTATGCCGTTACTTTTAGCAAGAGACTCCGAGAAGTCGAGCGCGGTCAATATCACTGACAAGATTTTGAGCCAATTTTAAATGCACAAAGAATTTCTATTGCGGTGCAGAGGGGCAATGCTGCCAGCCTTCTGGGTACCCTACCTCGCGGCGACGCGTTGGAGTCTCTTTTTTATTTATAGTTACTTTTTTATAATTTTTATTTCATTTGAATTTGTAATGTGCTTAAGAAAATAAAATATAAGTTGACGGATCAGACATTGTATAAAAAACAAAAAAAAACTAATTTTAAATGTATAATATAATATATTCGCATCACGGTGAATATAAAAACATTTCGCTCCTAACATCCCACTTATAGACTGAGCCCCGACACTATTGTGACGCAAAAAATACCGAAACCCACCCGAAACCTAACTATTTAGCATAACCGTACCTTATTTATTCATATTTGGAAACACTCCAAATGGGTCGCGGGTTTTTATTTACGACAGAATATTTCAAGCTCTCGTGCATTTTAACGATATGTGGAAAATATTAAAATGTAACTTGGACTATAGTGACGGAGAAGATAGTAAAGAATTTTAGCTTTTTAAATTGATGTAAGAACGTTATTTTTGTTTGAATAAAATATTTTGACTTTGACTTTGATGATAAAGCATTATTGACACATAATTAATATGTAGATGCCAGGGGAAGACGGAAAACTGTTTATTTTTCACTGAATTTAGCTCGTTTGTTTTTTTTTTTTATGTTTTACTTAATTAAATTTCCACAAAAAAAAACTGACTTTATTTTCTGTCAGGGGTTTTTCCCACATGTCCAAAGTTGTTTATCATATTTTTCACCAAATAAATGACCACTTTGGTACTAAAGAATTTCAAATAAAATAATAATAAAAATCATAATCGGTTCACAAGTTCCGAAGATATAGCGTAACATACATATACAAAAAAAAAAGATAAACTCCTCTTTTTCTGAAGTCGGTTAAAAAATATGGCACTTTTCACATATTACATGTAACTAGCTGTGCCCGCGAGCTGCTCCACATGGGAATTTCGGGATAAATAGTACCCTTTGTCCTTCCCTGAGTCTCAAACTATATCCATACCAAATTTCATCCAAATCGGTTCAGGAGTTGAAACGTGACGAGGTAACAAACAAACAAATATACAAACTCACTTTCGCATTTACAATATTAGTAGCATTTAAAAAAAAAAAAAGAAAACACACTGTATAATACCGGATTTTGAATCTTCAGTTTTATCAAAAATATCTCGATCGTCCATAAGTTTAAGCCACTAAATAAAAACGTCTGTTACATTTCTGTATCTTTGTTCCACGACAATTCAATTTCCGACCTTTTTCTATCGCCGGCTATCTTCATGATACAATAATTGATCCCCTTTTTCTGCGAAAAGCCGGTCTAGGCAAGAATTTGCTCCGGATTTATTATCCTCAACAGCTTTGTCTAGGTCATATATAGGGTAATCACGTCAATAACTTTGCTTTCATACGATATATCTCGGTAAACGGCTGCTTAATTTTATTTATTTATTTAACTTTCTTACAATGTCGGCCATTTACACAATGGCGGACTAAAGGCCTGAGGCCTTTCGTACTAGTCAACCAACAGGTGATGCTGAGAAAGCAATTTTTAGATGTAAGTAGAGCAAACAAAAAAAAATTGTTTTATCAAAATGTACACATACATATATCAAATATAATAAAACTACACAAAAATATATATCTATAAATTATTCCCTAATTAACTACATAACCCGCTAATTAACAGCTCTGGATCGGTAATTTTGGAAATCTTTGGGAGAGGATACATGTCCAGCAGTGGACGTTATGCGGCTGAAATGATGATAATGAAACCACATACATAAACTAGATAAATATTTTTTATATAACAGACAGTTTTCGGAGATAGTGTGCATGCACTGCCTTTTTAAACACAAAAAGAGTTTGATCTTTCCGAATATAGACTGGAAGAGAGTTCCAAAGCCGCACAGCTTGTACAATAAATGAAACTTTATAGAATCTGCTCTGGCAATGTGGCATCGTAAAAAGAAGATTGCTAGAAGAGAGAAGTTTTCTGACGTGTGAATCACCACGTATTTTCACTAAACCTATTTTACGACAATGGTATACTCTTTTGTTGTTTGTTTTATTATATCTGCAACTGACTAGACAAAGCGTTAATCGTTTTATTTGTTGCTTATTTAGCTGACTTGATTTTTTTTTGCTATACTATTTTTGTCTTGACATCGAATAATGTGCTTTTAATTCTTTTCATTTAATTTTTCTTTGTCTTTGTTATTTTATTATTCTCAAGAACTATTTTTGTGTCTTGTCAAACTATGGGTCACTACAACACAAAATAATAAAAGTATACATAATTACAGATGTAGATAGATAATTATATCGAAAAAAAACGCAGCTCCATACTAAATTAGATAAAATGTATGAAGCTGCATTTTTTGCGATTACTTGGGTGGTCCCATAATAAAAGTTGTTCACATTGATTAATACGTTTACTCTCTTTCGGGGTGATACCCCCTTTTTGTTACTCATAGTATGATAAGATTTATCACTATCTTTTATCTATATCAATATGCATCCTCATTCCTTGTCCCCGCACCCCTCCCCCGTTCTCGCCTTCTACTCAACACCCTCCACTACTTATTTAAATTCTATGCCATAGGTTGCGGTCACTAATCATACTTATAAACCTAATTTTACTAATAAAAAAAGCTAAGCAATTTCTTCACACAAGATGCCAATAACCTCTGCTTAACATTTCACATAAAATTTGCACAAAAATTTAATTCTACTGATTGGACGTTGATTTTAGAAATTAGTTCAAATACACTCATCAATTTTACGAATCAGCGTGTCATTTAAATGCTAAACAGGTTTAAAGTGATATGTGACACAGTTTGTTGCCAATTACTTGAATATCACATTGCCTAATTCTCTATATTATGTAGAGAGATATGCACAAATATAAATAAAAGATTTTGAAACGTGCCATGAGTTGCGTTTTACCAAGAACACTGGCTGCGTTTTCTCTCTGAATAGTTATGCTAATTTGTTGAGAAAAAAGCAGCCAGCCCTATAACTATGTCTATACATATGATAAAACAGTAAAAAAAATGTGTCTGTACTTGAATTTATTTCCAAAAAAAAAATGGGGCAATGTATACATCATAATTATTGTAAGAATTAAAAAAAATGTCGGTAGCTATTTGTCTATTTGTACACGATAATCTCCGGAAATACTGGACAGATTCAAATTTAACTTTTTTGTTTTACAGCTGTTAAGCATGAAAAACATATAACGTGTAATTGATTTTGGGAAATGGAACACCTGATGCAGAACCACCATAACGGTCCGTCTAAACTATAAGACGTATAAAAATGACGCCTTAGCAAAAGTTGTTCAGCCTGATGAGCATTTTCTGGAGTCATAAAGTTGATCTATCATTTTGAATATTTTTATATATCCAACTAGCTGTACTAGCGGGCTTCGCTCTCCATGGGAATTTCGGGATCAAGAGTACCCTATGTCCGTCTCCAAGCCTCAAACTATATCCATACCAAATTTAATCCAAATCGGTTCAGTAGTTTAAGCGTGAAGAGGTAACAAACAAACAAATATACAAACTCACATTCGCATTTATAATATTAGTAGGAATTAAGATAGTAGGATTAATTTTCACATAAGAGTAAAAAAAAGTTATTCATACTGACGGGCTTAGTCACTTCAAGTTTAAGTGGACCTTACATTAACACCGTCTACACTTTAACATGTACACGGTAGCTTTTTGTGGAAACCTATAACGTAACATAATACGAGCATGTTTGGCATGCAAAGCATTTTTTATGATCCATTTGTGCACGCTACTCTACCCTTTGATCTCCCGTGGTCATAAAAATTCCAAGCATGCCGTCCGAACTTTCGCCCAAAATATATTTTCTTGGCTATTTTTACGATGGCCAAAGGAGCTAAGGCAATCAGATAATGTTGGCTAGTAATGCTGCCTTTTGAAGAAGGCTACATACAATCAGTAATCCGATTTCAATCCCAATTTTTCATATTTAGTAGATTCTGATGATATATTTTTATATATGACTTTATGAAAATGTTCAGTAATTATTAAGTTGTTTGTTTTTATACTATAGCTTTTTGTGGAAACCTATAACGTAACATAATACGAGCTTGTCTAACATGCAAAGCATTTTTTATGATCCATTTGTGCACGCTACTCTACCCTTTGATCTCCCGTGGTCATAAAAATTCCAAGCATGCCGTCCGAACTTTTACCCAAAATATATTTTCTTGGCTATTTTTACGATGGCCAAAGGAGCTAAGGCAATCAGATAATGTTGGCTAGTAATGCTGCCTTTTGAAGAAGGCTACATACAATCAATAATCCGATTTCAGTCCCAATTTTTCGTATTTAGCAGATTCTGATGATATATTTTCAAATATGGCTTTAAGAAAATGTTCAGTATTTATTAAGTTGTTTGTTTTTATACGATAGCTTTTTGTGGAAACCTATAACGTAACATAATACGAGCATGTTTGGCATGCAAAGCATTTTTTTATGATCCATTTGTGCACGCTACTCTACCCTTTGATCTCCCGTGGTCATAAAAATTCCAAGCATGCCGTCCGAACTTTCGCCCAAAATATATTTTCTTGGCTATTTTTACGATGGCCAAAGGAGCTAAGGCAATCAGATAATGTTGGCTAGTAATGCTGCCTTTTGAAGAAGGCTACACACAATCAATAATCCGATTTCAGTCCCAATTTTTCATATTTAGCAGATTCTAATGATATATTTTTATATATATATATGGCTTTAAGAAAATGTTCAGTATTTATTAAGTTGTTTGTTTTATACGATAGCTTTTTGTGGAAACCTATAACGTAACATAATACGAGCATGTTTGGCATGCAAAGCATTTTTTATGATCCATTTGTGCACGCTACTCTACCCTTTGATCTCCCGTGGTCATAAAAATTCCAAGCATGCCGTCCGAACTTTTACCCAAAATATATTTTCTTGGCTATTTTTACGATGGCCAAAGGAGCTAAGGCAATCAGATAATGTTGGCTAGTAATGCTGCCTTTTGAAGAAGGCTACATACAATCAATAATCCGATTTAAGTCACAATTTTTCGTATTTAGCAGATTCTGATGAAATATTTTCTAACATGGCTTTAAGAATACGTTGAGTATTTATGTTGTTCGTTTTTCGTTTCTGTACGTGGCTGTAACACTGGTATTCGATTGTTCAGGCTGCCTAAAGGCATCTGACATAGCTTGGCGTACAATGATGACAACCGGGACCAAGTCGTTGGTCCCGACCAATACGTTTCTTCCGAAGCATGGAGGAACTCGAGATTTTTTTTGCCACTCATGGTATCCATCCAAGTGCGGACCACGCCTGGTGTCGCTTTACTAACGAAAGCACTGGGATGCGAACTCCTGCCGAGCTACCGAGCTCCTCGTAAATAAATAAGGTCTTACAAAATATACTGAAACATGATAGTGAACAACTTTCCCCACGGAATATATGTCGAATTATGAAAAATAATTTTTGGCTTTCCATACAAACTCGGATCAGCTGCTGATCGAGCAACTTGTATGAGAGGCCAAAAATTACTTTTTATATTTCGATATACGTTCCTTGGGGATATTTGTTTAGTATCATGGACTGCACCCTTAAAATCGTTTCAGCATATTTTGTTAGACCTTATATAAAAATTTACAATTATCAATACGCATTTTAAAATCGAGAAAAATAATCCTGTCGTCATTCAAGGCAAACTACTATAGATAAATGAACTTTAATGAGCAATGTAGGTTTGATTTTCGATATGCTCACAACAGTCTTAGCTCTTAGGTCTAACATGCAGCAAATAGCTAGTTCATAAACACTGTTTAATTCCACATAAATTGGCACTGAGTCTGACTAAATAGGTTTATCAATAGCCTCTGGGGCTGAATAGCGCTGTTCAAAGTAAGAGTCACTGACCTGACATCTATTTAGACTACACATGTTGCTGCTCCAAATTTTGCGGAGTTATATGCTTTTCATGAAGTCAAAGATCTTTCGGCTTACTTATGTTTTTCGTATGTTTAAGTGGCCAAAACTAGAAACAGACTTGTCTTCAAGTTACCGTAAGGCATCTGACAGAGCTTGAAGACAACCGTACAATGATTACGGCAGAATCCAGGGACTAAATACGTGGCTTCCGAAGCACAAAGGAGTTCTAGATATTTTACGCCACTTATATAGTCACACAACCAAGTGAAAAATTCAATTATTTTTTTTAGTAATTAGTCCCTTACAGGCACTTTTACAAATCAATAAGTATAATTAACACTACTTGTAGTGTATATTAAAATTTAGCTGTCAAATTAGTGCAGACAACAAACAAAAAAGTGTGTACTTATTAGGAGCTTCAATAATGTATGTGTGATATACGGAGGTTAAAGAACTCTTAAATTGGCAGCAAGATGCTCTAAAAAGGTCTATCAAAAGCCGCTGGCTCTGAATCGCTATTCAAAGTGACGCGGACCGAATATTCAAATGGACTACACAAACACTTTTTATTATTTAATCAATAACAAGCGATGTCCTAGTACCGGGCAAAAGCCTCTTTCTCACTTCACTTAAGTGATACACAAACATTAGATTAGATTATTTGCATAGTCTATTTGTAAAACTAGCCCGGCAATTCTGGATTGTAATCATGAAGCCAAATTATTTTATTTAACGTTTTACGACCTTTCGATAGGAGCGATACACATGGCTGCGAAAAGACAATGACGTGAATGCGACTTATCATAACTGCCCGAACTGCTCACCAGCTTATACAATAGACAAATTAAACTCTGCTAATTGCTAATGACGGGGGAGTAAGTGTGGCCTCATACTGGTCTACAATTGCATATAAAAATGCTATTCCGATTCGCTAAGCAGACATTCATAATTGCTCTATACTATAATGATGCCACTGCGACTACCGCCAATGCGACATCTCGTTACTGCTTTGCATTATCACTAGTCTATAACACCGCTGCGACGTCACCAATACGATTACGAGCATCTCTATAAAATTCAATACTGATTAATCTACATCAGTCATTTTGGAAATCCTTGGGAGAGGCCTATGTCCAGTGGATGTTATGCTAAAATAATGAAGATAAGATACTTGCATATGTGTTATCCATTTCTATCATTATCTATAGTTATTGCAGTTGTCGCCTCTTGGTATTTATACCCGATCTATATTCACTGGAGACTAAGCCAAAAGTAGGTTATCGCCTATTACGGGAATAACTTCACTAAATTACCAGACGAATAGCTTAGCCTTCATTGTGCCAAGTTAGGGATTTGTTTCTCCATTGATTTTACGTCTATGCAGGTTCTGTTTGTACATAGCGCGATGAACCAATCGCCGATGGGGCAAAAAGGTTCTCGAAAGATGGCCACCCATTGTCAAGTAAAGCTTAGGACGTCCACACATAAGGTGGACAGTCTTCCAGATAAATGTCAATTATCAGAATTGGAAAATACAGCTTAGCTCTATCCATTTGAGCACTATGTTTTGCAACATATGTCTTTATCTATGTAACATAATTTTGTTTTTCGGCGTAGTCGGCACGTAGATGGGTCAACCTATAATTTTTAAAACTAAAACCCGACTTTAAGGCCATACCCAAATTTTCAGGGGTCCAGTGGCGCCGCCATTTAAAATAAATCATTTAAAAGGAAACGGAGATATCATTTAAAATTGTGTCTTGGTCAAGTTCTAGATACCCATTCAAAGTATTTTTTAAACTACTTTTTGTAGTTTTAAGTGAGAACGTGAAGCTTTTCTACGCACATTTGCGAAAAACGGCCACTTTTAGCTAATGTGCGTAGAAAAGCTTCACGTTCGCACTTTAAATTATAAACAGTAGTTCATAAAACAGTTTTAAGGGTTATCTAGGGCTTGATCAAGACACAATTTTGAATGATATCTCCGTTTCCTTTTAAATGATTTATTTCAAATGGCGGCGCCACTGGAGCCCGGAAAATTTGGGTATGGCCTTAATAACAAACTGCACTACGGATTTAGATAAAATTTGAATGGGACCAACTGACAAATATGCCCATTTAAAAAAAAAAAAAAATGGTCCCGGCATCTTTGAGTAATCAATAAACATACTTAAATAAAAATAACCAGAAGGTTCCGACGAATTGATAACCTCTTCCTTTATTGAAGTCGGGTAATCTGTCTAGAATCGGGTACTAAAAGCTTATTACATTATGCAAACTAAGCGACCCTTGTCAGAATATGCTCAGAAAATTCAGCTTAGCTCAATCCATCACATTCTGACACTAGCGACATCTGGTGACAGAAAAATTAAGCATCCGAATCGTTTTGAGCCAGTGTGACCATCAATCAATGTCTGTTTAAAATTGAGCGGCAAATGCGTGTTCAAAGATGTAAGCACATAAGAAAACGTCATATCGGGCTTATTTTTAAACCACTCCAAAAAAGGAAATGGAAACTTCTTTAGGCGCGTTGGGGATGCACGGAAAACATTTTTTGAGATGGGAAAAACCACTGAACTCGCGACACTGTTACTGACTACTACTTTCTGGCGACTCGCGGAGTGCCACTGTTATTTTTTTTATGTGTTTACCAATTACTTGAAAACGCCTAGTTTGATTTAGAATTTTTGAAGTGAAAACTTCTTAACGGCGTTGTGCACTTTTTTTGGAATGGGTAAAAAATGTTAAACTCGCGTCAGGAAACGTGACCTGATCGAAAATTCGTAAGACGGATGGAGAGTAGACAGCTGGCGCGGCGTAGGAGAGGGAGTATCCCCCTCTCTTTCTACGGCGCGGCGAAAATGTATGCCTGCGCCTGCTGTTTCGTTTAGGCGGCGCAGGGCGCTTGCGCGAATGTTCGTGTGTGTTTATGTTACAGCGTGCTACGCGCATCCATGGATGGTGACAGCTGATGGCTCGACCGTCTGTGTAGTGGCCATACTGCTGTGTTTTCACTTCTATGTATGTTGAGATGTAAACAGGAATTAAAATAGTGTTGCTAGCAGCATGATTTAGATTGTCATCCATTACCTTGATCGGCTTTCGCGATCTGCGTAAGAAAAAAAACAGCTGATACATTTTAAGGTCTGGTAAGGTAAGGTACATAAGCTGTAACAAAAAATTCACAGTAGAATGGTAGATCATCAGATATTCCTAAAATTTACATTTCTTTCTATAAAATTTATTACTCGTTATTTAAAATTTTTAAATAAAATCCTTCAAATTAACGAAAATCAAATTTGAATTTCCCCATGGTATCTATTGAGTAACTGCTAAATGAGATTACTTTAAAATTCTAACCTTATTTTGTATCTTATGCCTATGGAATTAACGCGAAATTCGCTTGTGGAATTATATTAAAGAGTATATGGATTGGTTATACGTGACACGTATGAAATTTTAATAGAGCCCGTTTGATCTTGTGTAAACAGATGCGATCAATTTTGAACGCCATATTTCATTTTGAGGGCAAAGGAATGAAAGAAAATGGGTTAAAACGAGGTCTCGTTCGAAAAATATTAAACGCACATACATTTTACGCGAAATAAAGAAAGGTCATACGTTTTTAACAAAGTGCTGGCCAGAACGCGGCCATAATTTCAATTGTTAGTATTACTAATGGCGATCATTTGTTAGTATGGCATGAAACCTGTGGGATTATTCCACAACTTCTTATTTCCATTTAAAGAAATAATTCTTTCAAGCTTTTTATGAAAAGTTCACTTTTCAAATGCCCATAAATCATCGTGGAATAAGCCTACACTTTTAATGCCATACTAATAATTGCTCAACGTCACTAGTGCTAACAATCTGCTGCAGACCCGGAATCTGGCCGGCACTTTAGAAACAATATGAAAGAAATAAATCTTTAAATGGAAATAAAAAGTTGTGAAATAACCCCACAGTTTTCATGCTTTACTAACAAATGATCGCCATTAGTAGTACTAACTATAGACTTCATGGCCGCCTTACAACTGGAACTTTGACTTTGGGCCCAATTTGAATTTTCTCCTTTAATTTGCGAAACTTGATTATGGGCAGACAGACGGACAGATAACGGGACAGGTAAAATTAAATAAAAGCTTATGTTATAAAAAACGCTTGTAAGAAATGACACTCTTTATACAATAGATCTAGAATTTTTTCTTCTAAATGTATGCTTGAAACTAAGAATTGTGTTACAGATTTTAAGCAGAAAAAAGTGTTATTTTTTAATTTTCTAAAAACAGTACGCTTTTAGCTCACGACCAACATACTTAACCAAATCCTTTTACCTTGGTGGAATTTTCCAGGGCCTTTCTTTTGTAACCTTTCTTTAAAAAGGAAACCATTTTCATTTTATTTTGAACTCTTTTTGTAAAGCATTAGCCACTACACATAAATAACATGTTTTAGTGTAATTTGTCCCTATATATTTATTTATTTAGTATTTAGGCATAGAAGATATAGTTGTTAACACCGACACAAAAAGAGAGGTGTTATGAGTTTGACGTCAATGTCTGTAGCATCACAGCTCTCGAATTGATGGACCGATTTTGAGGCGGTTTTATCTCGCCAGTTTTCTGGCTGTGGTTTTAAGCTTTGTTAGACGAAAATTGGTTCAGCCGTTCAGAAGATTTTTGGTGTAAACACTTAAAAATCAGACAAATATACTGGTTAACACTGAAGAAATACCTGCATTATAATTAGGAGGGAGTTAGCAAAAATCCGAATCATAGGCGATTAGGCTAACAACCCATCACTATTTCAATTCTTTTTCCATCTTTTCACCTACTATTACACTATAAATATATTGTCAAATACTCTGTCTGCCTCATTAGGGATAAAGACGAGATAGTACATGTTAAATAATTAGGAATAACTATCTACATCTAAGTATTAAAATTGCTAGACAGTAAATGATTCGAAAATTATTTGTTTTAATGAGAACGAAGATAAAAACTTTTGAAATATTACTAGCATTTGCTCTCGGCTCCCTAATGAATACTTAATTCAAAGTGATGAATGTCTAGCCCTGAAACTGTGACTTAAAAAGCCCTGTTTGCAAGCTAAAGTGGCAGGCTTTCTGTGTAGCTATATTTTAAAGTTCTGACTAGAAATATATGCTTTTAATGCCCGTAGCGCTGCCCGCGTGGTTAAAGAGTATTTGACAATTTTATTTGGTTAAAGAGTATATGGAATCTTATATTTTCTGAGTTATAATATCGTATATTATGATACTACTACATTACTTTTCCATCTGTTTCTGTCTTAAGAAACGCGCGTTACTTCATCGGATAGTAATAGCACAGAGTAATAATATGTAATAGTATAATTATAATTTTCTTTTTTTTTCATACTAAAATATAAAAGTGCTTAGGAGGTTTCTGGGTTCAATCTTCATAGGAGATTTTTTATATCTCTTAATAATTCACTTTGTTTTGTTGCTCAATTGTTGACGTCAAATTGTTACTTACAGCCAAGTTTACTGCCGCTTCCTAAGCGCTAGTGCAGAAGAAGCGGTAACAAACTGCCTGTCTAGCAACCTGATAATGGCTGTAAAGAAAAAAGAAAACGAAACAAATCAGTAAAGTTGTTTGAGTATTTATATTACAACTTCGTATGAAAACGAAACCCTTCATAGCATAAGCCCCTATATTATTCTGGCGGTAAATTTCAAAGCGTATTTTGGGTTGCCACGATTATTTGCTTTCCCACTGTTTTTGTTATAACTCAGGTAAAATGAAGCTCGCCGGCTAAATAAACTAAGTCTTATTTTCGTTATGTACATATTTGAGGGAGTTCGCGCTTTTTATTTACGTTTTACGTGGTTTTTTATGTGACTGTAGAATAGTTGGGTAAAACGGATAGTGCATATACTAATCATATTTCTAGTCCTTACGGAGTAGATAAAGCCTAAGGCCATAAGAACCAAAGGCCATATTCAGCGTGTTGGATAATAAACAATCTGTCAAGTACGAGTCGTGGACGTTATGCAGCTTAAATGATGATGATGATGATGATGATGAAGTGCGAGTCGGACTTGTGTTCGAAGGATTCCGTACCACTATCTATATAAAATCACGTTTGTTGTATAGGAGCCCCACTTAAATATTTATTTTATTCTGTTTTTAGTATTTGTTGTTATAGCGGCAACAGAAATATCTATGTATAAAACGATGCATGAGAGTCTGGTGACAAACAGATGGACAGACCGGTAGACGGATGCACAGACAGACGGAATAGAGTCCCGTTTATTGCTTTTGAGTACGGAACCTTGAAAAATTCGCTTACTTTTATAAAGAAAGCAAAAGACACAAAGAGAATATTTTTTAATATTTTTCTTAGAACGTCTGCAATTTTGTCACAAAATGTTCGCAAACACAATCAAAGTCTACAAAAGTGTTATTCAAGTACTAAAATAGACATTTATGTCAAGCCGTAACATAAAGTTAAAAGAAGACCAATACGAAAATCAAATATGCCTTTATTGAATTGGAAACATTTATGAACAAATGGAATGAGTGAATGAAATGAATCGAATCAAGGAATTGGGTGAAGAATGGCGTCAGGGTGAAATCGGATTGACGTCTTTTATCTTTCATATTAATTTATTACATTTTTGTTTTATAGGCTTACGTGGGATGTGTAAGGTTAAAAGCGAAGTTTCTAGACTTGCAGGTTTGTTTCTTATACTTCTCAAAGTAAGTTTAATGAGTATGGCACTTATCATAATATTTTTTTTAAATAAAAACTGTCTTCACCCCCAAACGACACAAACAATTTTGATAAAATGCGACCGCTTCAAAAGTAGGCATAACTTTTCGAACAAAAAAATAAATTTCCACATTGGTCCAGGCGTCTTTGAATAATCGCTGAACATATTAAAAAAAGATCGTGTCGATGTAACGACCTCCTCTTTTTTTAATTCAGTAAAAAAAATCTTTTGTTCGTTTTTTTTCAAAACTAAATTGACAAAATTACCGAACCTGCTCACGAAATTTTACGATCTCTAGACGAGAACATCCGGGCAGATGGACATTTGTACAGACATACAAACGACTTATTAAAAAAAAAACTAAGATACTCTCTTTTACTTCTCTATCCCTATCTACGAGTCCAACTGGTTACTCGAGCTATGAGAGTGATATATTGAGGTTTGGTACCTCCATGCTCGAAGAACTAAAGATGGTAGTCAGCTTTGACAAAGATAATATAATTACCAACGTAACAGATATTCAACGCCATAGAAACTTTTGGAAGGCTCGTAAGTAGGCAAAACAACTGTGTTGCCTACTTAAGAGTTACTAGGAGTTGCGGGGTAGCCTAACAGAGATGGCAGCACACACGACTAGCAAAGAGTGTTAAATAAACTTTAAAGCCTTTATTGCATTTCGTATAAATCATGTTTAATTAATTAGAGTACTACTTTATTTAAATTACATTAATAAAAGATTTTAATGTTTTAATTATTACCTATAGCCCTATGCACGCATGCAACCTTTTTTACTAGTTGATGAAGCTCGAATGTAGAATGCGAGAGATTTCCGTAACGCATGCAAGATGTAATTTACAGTGAATACACAGCACGTGGGGTACAACCGCAGTCAGCTTAACGACCACTGTATCGACTTTCGGCTTTCATTGGTCGTTAGCCCGCGTACGGGGAGTCCCCGCATGCTGAATATCGACTGAGTTATCGACCAATAAAAGTGAACTATAAGGGCTCTTACAGACGAGACGAGTGACAGACGTATGCTTACAATATCTGATGACGGACAGTTCTCGCGGGCAAACTATCAGTCGTCTATAAAAGCCCTAATACAGACCACATTTACAACATTGGCAGATAAATCTCATAGATAGTTTATGTCCTCAGTGGTGCGCCAATATGCAATGACATAACTCATAGGCAGTAATAAAGCGATTAGTTGAAAGCCACATAATTAGGAGCTACAGTCTGGCTGTTATGCAGTGTTTGGCTGAAGGTCAGGCTTTGGTTGAAGCTGAAACCGAAACTGATCATCATCATCATGTCAGCCGCATAACGTCCACTGCTGGACATAGGCCTCAACCAAAGATTTCCAAAATGACCGATCAAGAGCGGCCTGCATCCAGCGCTTTCCAGCGACCCTGGTCAGGTCATCTGACCACCTTGTAGGTGGGTGCCCTACGCTTCGCTTGCCAGTACGCGGTCGCCATTCAAGAACCTTTTTGCCCCATCGGCCATCGGTTCGTCGCGCTATGTGTCCCGCCCACTGCCACTTCAACGAGCTAATCCGCTGGGCTATGTCAGTGACTTTTGTTCTCCTACGGATTTCCTCATTTCTGATTCGATCACGTAGGGAAACACCGAGCATAGCCCTCTCCATAGCGCGTTGAGGTAACTGATAGGTAGGCTTTTAAAATACTTTAGCGTGGCGATATAATTTATTTATTTATTTTGTACACATTACTGACTTTACAGGATAATGCCTAAAACGTTAGAGAGAAGTCCTCTGGCTGAGAGGGTCGTGCTCCTGCAGTGGAGACAAAAAGACCTGATGATGATGATGATAGAGGGAATACATACATAATACACAAAACATAATAAGTACACTGATACTAATTAAAAATTATCTACATAACTAATGATATGTGAGACCACCTTTGCGCATTCACATAAAGCGTATGAAATATAATGGAGAGACAAAATAATAATAATATTATGGCTTTGATTTTTGTATATAGATAAAAAGCCTAGGCAATAAACAATCTACATACTAAATTTTACTCTAATCTGCCGTTTTAGCGTGAAAGTGGGACAAATATCCACACATCCCTAACAACTTTCGCAATAAAATATTACTTATGATAAAACCATAACGCACCAAGCATCTTTGTTGTATGTGGAGATACGACGCGACGTAAACATAAAAATATCTCATAAAACCTTAAAATAGAAAGGAAAAAGTGCCAGAAAGACCAAAGCGAAGCTACTCTAAATAGATAAGAAAAGAGGACCAGTAAGACCAAGGCAAAGTTACATGAAGCAGATAAAGAAGAAGGTGTACGTCGTGACGTACAGAGAAGTAAAAGAACTGGCGAATGAAAGAGACAAATGTAAATGATAAATGTAGATTATCATTTATATAGAAAGCTATGTATTATTTATATGTAAAGCGTTATAAATAGATGTGTATGTATATGTGTGTATTGTATAAGTAGATATTTATTTTCATATTTTTATATAACACGTATATAATGTAATTTTATATTGTATAGTAATATGTTATAATGTGAGTATATTGTATTGCTTTTTCGTGCCGCATTATTTTCACTGTTTATCCCTATGGTTGACTGGGAGAAAACGCTTTTAGCATTAACTCCGCCATTTGTTAAAAGTATATTTGTGCTTTTTAACAATAAAGTTTGATAAAAAAGCAAAAGGAGGAAATTTCATACTCCACGATAAGAGCATTACGCTATTTTCCAACAAGTCAAATCAGATACTTTTTTCTAAACGTCAAAACAAACAGTTTCTATGGGATTTTGTATGAAATACAGGCAGGTGACGTCATAGTTTTTTGGAGTCAAATAGCGCTCTTATTATCAGTTTTTCTGCAAAAATAAATTTAAAATCACGTTAAAATGGATATGTTCAAAGATAAATGACATTATTTTGCGACGTTTTATTTTGTTATCAGTACAAAATAATTTATTTTTGACTTAGGAAAATACCCAATTATAGGTACAGATATGGAGGTATATGGAATTATCTAGTAGCGCGTCGTGATTGTGGTATTAGAAGCCTATGAAACGCCGGATTAAGGCTGACAGACACACGTATTAGTGATGTCATCGATAAGACTATTTGTTTGTTTTATGTCTGATTTTCTGACTGATTTATTTTATATTCTTTATACCTAAAATCCTACTTCGCCCCCTTACTATACACAACCGATATATAAAATTTTTATAGGCCTAGCTCGCAAACAATAAAATAATTTTTCAAATCGGTCCAGTCGTCTTCGAATAATCGGTAAACATAGATAAATAGGTCGAGACGGATTGATAACCTCCTCCTTTTTACGAAGTCGGTTACAAACCGGAAAAAAAACCCTGACTTTCAAGCGTTCAACCCCTAAAACTTAGAACGCCTAAACTGATTTCTACTAGGTATCTATTTTCAGCCTGTATTGTTTGATACAGGGCAAGGTCGTTTTTGTTTTTCTCATGTGTAAGTGGCCAACACTGGTGTCAGATTTTTTAGGCTGCCTAAAGGCATTTGACAAAGCTTGACGACTGCCATACACTGATGACAACGGCTATGTATCTTCCAAAGCACGAAGAAACCCATCCAAGTGCGGACCCGCCCGGTGTTGCTTTACTTGGGAAAGCTCGTAATGAGCACTCCGGCTAGGTCACCAAGCCACTGAAAGGCTAATTATTCTATTTTAAGAGCTTGTAATGGATTTTATTTTTTACCGACCATTCATCATCATCATCATTTCAGCCGCATAACGTCCACTGCTGGACATAGGGCTCTCCCAAAAATTTTCAAAATGACCGATCAAAAGCGGCCTGCATCCAGCCATATCTATCCAATCATCATATCATAATATCATATATATCCAATATTAATTGTAAAAAGTGGGAGAGACCTAAGAGCAATGGAGACAGTGAAGGTTAATAAAAAAAAATATCAATTGTATCAAATCACTATTCACCTGTATCCAATAAGTATTTATGTACACTGAATAGAGTTAATCTAGTGGACTTATCAAATAGTTATCAAAGCTTGTGGAGTTATAATGTACAGGATAATCGATAGTCCAGAATCCAATTAGAGTAATGTGTTAGATTTTAGTTAATGCGATCCGATTACTGTAATGGAGAGCTTCGATTTATATTAAGTCTGATACAGGGATTCTAGCTATATTGGTAATGAAAAAATTAATAACATTGGTATTTACGAGTATAAGCTGATTGATTCATAAAGTTACTCTACTTTCTTTGCAAAAGAACAAACAGATGAAGAGAAAGTAACGAGAACTTTGGTTATTTTTCATTTGTACGAAGAGATAAAGAATGGACTTGAAAATCTGTTAGATTTTGTGAATAGCATTGACCTAGAATTTTTAGGGTTCCGAAGTAAACAAGAAACCTTATAGTTTCGCCATGTTTCTCTCTGTCTCTCTGTCCATCTGCGGTTCTACTCAAAGTGATGAAGTACTAGAAAATCTTATTTAGCAAGGGTATACATAGTAATAATGCCAAAAACGTGGTAAAATAAAATCTTGTTTTTTTTTAGGTTATAAATACATACATACATACATACTATCACGTCTTTATCCCTAATGGGGCAGACAGAGCATTTTGAGTCTTGCGGTTATATGCAGAACCCAGGGCCGCAATCAATACAGTGATGGGTTGCTAGCCGCATCGCCTGTTAACATGATTCTCATTTTTGCCCATTCCCTCGATCGGCTTTTACGATCTGCGCGGGAAGAGAAGCAGCTGGTACATTCTAAGTTTTTTCATTTCTCCCAGACCAGCATGGGTTATAAATAAATATAAATAAATAAATATATAGGGACAAATTACACCAATTGAGCTAGCCCCAAAGTAAGTTCGAGACTTGTGTTACTAACTAAATGATACTATATTTTTTATCAAATACATATATAGATAAACATTCAAGACCCAGGACAATTTGAAAAAGGCCATTTTCCAACTTGACCTGCCTGGGGATCGAACCCAGGACCTCCGGATTAGTGGTCAAGCGTGTTGACCATTACGCCACGGAGGTCGTCCATAACGGTTAACTCCTATACGTGTAAAGTAAGGGAGTAATTGTCATTAACAAAACTTCATTACAGAAATAAACACAAACAGTGAATGTAGAGGAATCGAAATAGTCACGCTCAATCGCAGATGATATTTCATGTTCACCTTTATTTTTTCTCTCACTTTATGTAAGATTATCCCTTTTCATTTGGGGTCGGCTCTTGTCACTATTCGTCAGGTTCTTCGATTTTGCGTCAACATTACATTTACTTGGGCTTTTTATGTCATTGTTGATGAAGGACATGTAAGTTTGTAAAGGTCTTCCCGGCTTGCTTGGACCAGTGTCTATGTCTGTCTGGTTTTTTAATTTTCAGGCCTTCTCATGACGTGACCTGACCTGAGACGTGTTTCGGAGAGTTTCTCTTCAATTGGTCAAATTTTAACACGACTATTCACACCTTTATCAAATTTTCTCCAAGAAATTATATTCACATTTTTATGACTAGAGTTTACTTGCGATCTTGCTTAGGTTCAACCTTTACATTCTACAGTTTTCACACCATTTGTTTTTAACTGCATTTAAACATGATTAAAAAGAAATAAGTACAGAAACCGATTTTATAACAGATACCTAAATAAAACTTGATTAAAACCTAAATTTCAAAAAACACTAAATGTGCCATGTGCCGAAAGTTTTTCTTTTCTCATGACGCGTTCATAATACCACCTGAGACGTATTTAGAGGAGTTTCTTTTCAATTTGTCAGATTTTAACACGACCTTTTTCCGAATAGATTGATGTCTTAAATTTTTTGAACTGACAAGTTTTTAAAAACTGTTTTTTTACATTATTTAACTTACATTACCTAACCTCATTACAAAACAAACACAAACGGTGCCAACTGGAATTTCTCACAGATAGGAAAATTGATAGGAATCGAAATTGTCAGACTCAGTCGCAGATAATATTTCATGTTCACCTTTATCAAATTTCCTGGAGAATTGTGCCGACGTTTCGTTACGTGTTTTCCGGGGCGGATATAATGTATGCAACTGATAGTTTGTTATTGAGGAGTTAGTTGAAGATTTTATGATTTTACTCAAATGTTTTATTTGTTAATGTGAGATTTACAGTACATTCATTCTATTACGTCTTTATCCCTAATTTGGTACACTGAGCATTTTAGTTCTTGCGACTCTAAGCAGAAAGAGCGGGCCACAAGACTCAAAAGCCACCTTTAGCGTAATGGTGGAAAAAGAAATCAAAATAGTGATGGGTTGCTACCCGCATCGCCTATTAACATGATTCAAATTTCGACCATTCCCTCGATCGGCTTTTACGATCTGCGCGGGAAGAGAAGCAGCTGGTACATTCTTAGTTTTTTCTTTTATCTCAGACCAGTATGGAAGAGAGTTTTACAATGAGGTCTTATAATTATTAAAAACATCTTATTAACCCTTTTAGATACAAAGAGTATCTCCTCAAGACTAGTATAGTTTTATTTTACTAGATATAAAAATAGCTCAAAACACGACTGAATGGAAGAAATGAAGGCAGAATTTGCCCAGCAGTGGGACACACGGTGGGTCGAAAGAAAAACCATAGATGAGATCTTTTATCACAACATTTTGGGCAATGTCTACTTTCAAAGAGATGAAGACGTGAAAGCCATGATAAATGAAGAAATATTTTTTGGGCCCGATGGTTAGATAACTTTAAAATACGGGTATTGTACATTTTTCTTTTCTCTGAGAAACAAAACATGACAAGGATACAGCGCATTTCAATTTCATATGACGTCACGGTTTGGTACGATTTTTACTTAGCGGTGACATCGTCGTCCCCCTCAGGAACTTTGATGCTCCGTATCTTTGTGATTTTTACTTTTTTGGTAAACTGAAAAATACGGGTCCATTATTTTTGGATAATCTAAAAGACGGACTAATTACAATTAACTAATTTCAAAATTAATACTGAATTGATTTTCCAGTTTATTTAAGCGAAGAAATACGTTGACCAAGCCACAAATATGCCTTAAATATTCCACAAAATTCCTTGACTGACAAAGGTTTATAAATCTTTGAAATATTTAAGGAAATATCAAAATTATCAGCACCAAGATCGGACACGCGACAAATATGCAAATAAGCCGACAGTGATAGAATTTGTGATGGTTATCACAGGAACTCGCTTTTGTGGCTAGAAATATGAAAATGAGCAGATAGTACAGTAACATAGTATAATAATATAGTTATAGTATAACAAAATATACTTATAGGTAATCCACTACTTTTTAACAACTCAAATCCGATATTTTTTTCTAAACAAACAATTTCTATGGGATTTGTACGAAATACGGACTTATAATGTCATAGTTTCTTTCACTTTGATAATGCTCAATGGATATGCTCAACGAAAAGTGTCAATATTTTGTTACTTTTTTTTATTAAGTACAAAGTCATGTATTAACACAGGAAAGTAAAAAAAAAAACCTGTCCGATCCATGAGGTAATGTTAAACCGATAAATAGAACCTACACAAGCTACCCAACATTACCTTAACCGATCGGACAGGGTTTTTTTGCATACTGTATACTTCTACATAGAAGTTCAAGGAATCCTTCAATGCTGGTCTGAGAGAAAAGGAAAAGGGATAATGTACCAAAAATGTATTAATCCGCGTAAAACCAATTGAAGGTAATTGGATTCAAATCAATGTCATTGATTTGAATCCATAAAGGTATTCCGATGCGATGTGGATGCAACATACATACAACCCGTCAAATAAATAAAATAATAAATAAATATATGGGGACAAATTACACTGATTGAGTTAGCCCCAAAGTAAGTTCGAGACTTGTGTTATGGGATACTAACTCAACGATACTATATTTTATAACAAATCTTATACCTTTAAACGAGCAATTCTTGTATGTATATATATATGTATATATATTTATTTATAAATTTCTGTGATTTCGAAAACGGCTCTAACGATTTCGCTGAAAATTTGTATATGGGGGTTTTCGGGGGTAAACTATCGATCTAGATTAGTTTTATGTTTGGGAAAACGCGTGTTTTCGAGTTTTCATGCGTTTTTCTTTCCACGCAGAATATGGTCGCTAATTTCGGCACGCCACCGCCATTGGCTTAGCTCAGTGGTTAAGGATGCTGACCGCTAGAAAGAGTGTTACGGGTTCGAATCCCACTCGGTGACTTACTTTTGTTTTTTTTTATGTTCAAGTTTATATATAATTTTTTATTTTGTACTGTTTTTAGACAAGTTTAAAAAAAAATAGTTAATGTTTGAGATGTAACCGACCGAGCAAAGCTCGGTCACCCAGGTACTATATATATAAACATCCAAGACCCAGAACAATTTGAAAAAGGCCATTTTCCAACTTGCCCTGACCGGGAATCGAACCCGGGACCTCTGGGTGGCGGACTAGCATGGTGACCACTACGCCACGGAGGTCGTCGAAATCAACAAATATAGGTAGTAGGACGTAAAACTCAATTTTACTCTTATTATCATGTCAACTTCGTAAAAAATTAAGATGTAATAGCACTATTACAATTATGTTATTCCTATTACCATACAATTTCTCAACCCAAAATTAAAAACATATATTTTTTTTGCTTTAGATTTCCTAACAATACAAGCTGTGCCGGTGGGCTTCGCTCCTCGTGGGAATTTCCAGATAAAAACTATTCTATGTCCTTTCCTGGGTCTTAATCTATATCTATACCAAATTTTGTCTAAATAAGTTTATTGGTTAAAGCGTGAAGTGGTAACAAACAAACACAGAAACAAACTCACTTTCGCATTTATAATATTAGTAGGATTAGATTAAATTATATAAATCAGATTTGACTTCAGTTGTTACATTCAAAGTTTTTTATATTCTTATATACCAGTATGAAAGACAAGTAAATCATGATACACACAAACAGCATGCATAAATTGCATCACCGTGTGTAAATATACATCATAATGAATAGTGTAACGTTCCTTGGTGTTGCAGGTGGTCCTGCGGGAATCATCAATTTTAGGGAACACCGCTTGTTGGCGGACATCCAGTTTGCATGTCTTTGGTTGTGTATGAAATGCATTTATTTAGGTACTAGCCAAGGCCCGTATCTTCGTTCACGTGGACTTTATGACTCCGGAAAATGCTCATCAGGCTGAACAACTTTTGCTAAGGCGTCATTATTATATTTTTATGGCTTAGCATGACCATTATAGTTCTGAATCAGGTGTTCCATTTTCAATATATATAAAATCAATAATACCTTTTATGTTGCCACGGTTAACAGCTTTATAACAAAAAACTATCATTTGAATCCGTCTAGTACTTCCGGAGATCAGCGTGTACAAACAGACAATTAGACAGGCATGTTTTTTCTAATTCCTACTCTATTACTATTTATCCATCGTCCCAAATATATATTTTTGGAAATATATTCAATGTACAGACACATTTTTTTAACTGTTTTATCATAACACATATGCATGATTTTAGTGGCTTCTAGTTCTTCCATGCTCTGGAATAAAAGAAAAAAAACTAAGCGTGTGATCTACTTCTTTTTCCACGCAGGTCGGTAGTCGAGGGAATGTGCGAAAATACGAATTATGTTATAGGCGATGTGGCTAGCAACCCATCACTATTCCGATTTCCTTTTCAATCTCCAACCCCAGCATCACACTAAAAGTGGCGTTTGGATCTAGTGGCCCCGAGCCTTCTATCTGCCCTGTTATAGGGATAAAAGAAAACGTGATAAATATCATTATGTTTGTGATTTTTGAGTCGCAATTTCCCGTTGTACTGATTTAATTGTTTAGATTGGATCTTGAACTGTTATTAAATTTCGATCGAAACAAACACTTTTATCAAAATACCTAGTTTCTTAGAAAAACAAATATTGAATTATTACACAGAAATTAAGCGAAAAAGCCTCCTGCGGTGTAGCTGACAGCCCTAAATTGTTTCTAGAAATACTGAGAAGAGATTTACCGGGAAAATGGTTTCTGGTAAAGATTTTATGTTAACTGATTTTGTTGTTACCTCAATTTGATTTTGTTTTAATCTTTTGGAGGTCAATACAAGTATAGGTAGGTACATAAAGTTTTATCAATCATTTTATTTATTTTGAATTGATAGATGGAGATTCTAAACAAAACCTCAAGTTTATTAGAAAAGTATTTAAACTGTAAATATTTGTATTCCTTTTACTTAGTTTCATATCAGAACACAAAAAAAATACTTTTTACAAATATCGTACCTATCTCTTGACTTCATTAAAATACCTATATACTATTCCTTAAATAAATACACAGGTACATTTTAGTGCTACGACTTACGTGTTGTTTCCAACAGACTAAAATAAGACCACTTCAAATCCTCCCGTGGATGTTGCAGAGAGCTGCTTAGGAAATACAAGCTAAACGAAGCTTATAAACATCAATGAGACCTCTTCAACCTTCAAAGCCAGCATGGAGAATGTAGGCCAAATAATCTGGCTGCTCTTGCCAAGTACGGCTCTAGTAGTACAGAGAGGGTCGTGCTTTTGCAGTGGAAACTAAAAAGATCTGATGATGATGAGTACTTACTTAATATGTTATTCCATTCCTTAGAAGTACTTATGTGTTATTGATGATGATCATACCTGCAACAAATTAAAGATTTCTTTTTGAAAATGCTTTAAAAGTGCTCGACGAAGACAGAGTGCCTAAGGTGGTTTTTAAGAATTACAAAGTTCATGAGCTCAAATGCTGCAGTGCAATTTGTAACCGCTTATTCTGCACTAGCGCTTAGGAAGCGACTGCAAACTTAGATGTCAACAATTGTGCAAAAAAGTAAAGTAACGATTATTAAGAGATTTTAGAAGTATTCTATTTGATAATAAATATATATTTGACTTTGACTTAAACATGATGCCCCGTAAATTATTTGTTTTATTTGGCTTACACTGGTGTCAAGCTGTCTAAAGGTATCTGACATGGCTTTATGACTGCCTGGCTTACACTGTTGTCAGATTATTCAAGCTGTCTAAAGGTATCGGATATGGATTCATGACTGCCATACAAAGATGACATCATGACAACGTGTGTGGAGTTAAAGATGAAGAAGAAGATTTGTGTGCCACTTATAGTCACCGAACCAAATAAGAACTACGTCTAGGGTTCATTAACTTGCCAAAAACCATAGTAAAAAGTACTTCCACTGAGCAACTGAACTCCTTATGTTTTCATATCCTGATAATTGTACAGGACATAAAAATATAGTTTAGAAAAAAAAGGAGGTTTCAATCGAAATGCTGTAGGACGTTAAGAGGTTCTTCCATATCTTTAAAGTTCTTTATCATATCTTCACCCAATAAGTATGAGATAAACTAGATAGTAAGGTTGTTTTATTTTAAATGAAACAAGAATCACCGAAATAGATTCATAATTGCCAAGAATATCGCATAACATATCTATAAAAAATACAGTGAATGTTCTTCCTCTTTTTTTAAGTTTGTTAAAAATGAACACGATTTATTTATGTATATCACAATGCACAACATCAAGATCATACAATGCGCTTTTGAAAATGCGTTTCATATTCAACATGTAAACCATTCCACATATTCCAACATTTCACATAAGAGCCGTTAAAAGCGTGAATTCTTTCTTTGGGGAACGAGATCATTTCAGTACATTATTAAGTGCTTCTTTGTCTTTTGCCTTCTAAATTCCATTTTGGTATTTATTCTACCTTTCGCAGCATATTCTTTTGATCTATTTTGTGTGGAGTACCAATTTATTGTGAGCTTATTACGGGATTGAGTGGCTCTTTGATAACTTATTTTATTTATAAAACATTTAATTTAGGTTATTTTATTTAGAAGTCCATGCGTCTAGAGAAGAAAAAGTGATATGCTATGTATGTACTTCAAAGTCAAAGGGTTTTGGTCAATATTTTGATAATTTCATAAGTAATAATCATATAAGATGACGACTGCGGGCGGTCAGTTCAAGATTCAGATTCAGATTTTTATTGCAAGTCACAAGTTCAAGGATGTTACATAAAAAAAAGTACAAGTGACGCCCTGCAAGGGCACAGCAAACATGAGGGCAGCTAGTTGCCACTTTACTTACAAATAAAATTTTACAATTTATTGTTTTTCATATAATATTTAAATAATAGAGAAATCAAAGCAAATTTGCAGTAAAGTTATCATCGAAAAATTCAGATATTTTGTAATAACATTTATTAATAAGCATTTTTTTAGATTTTTTGCGAATCATGAAGATTTTTCTATATTCTTTAAATAGTAAGGGATGTGGTTGTATATTTTATAGCCATATGATGGGGGCTGGATGAGACAAGTTTCATTTTGGTGTTTGGTCTTTCTAATACGTTTAGGTCTCTATTATTTCTTTTGTTTCTATTTTTCCTTTGTGTGTAAAGAGCTTCGTGTTTCCTAACAAATTTGCAAGATTCTAGAATGTATATAGACGTTAAGGTGAGGATTTGATTTTTCACGAAATATGATTTACAGGATGTCATTTGATCAATATCAACTAGTATTCTAATAAGTTGCTTTTGCAATGTAAATATATCATTTACTTCGCAAGAATTACCCCATAGGACTATGCCATATGATAATCTTGAATGTGCATATGCATATTACGCTGCAAGGCACGTTTTAAAGTCAGATACCCTTTTTAGTTGATTTAATGCGTAGGCAAAAGAAGCCGTCGCCTGCGCCGTTATCTCTCAGATTACATTGCGTCACACCGAATTTTTGTATTTATTGTAAACATTGATCTAAAGAACTACATTTTTATATGTAATACTCAAAGTAATTTGCAGGATATTTTTTATTTATGTATTTTAATTATCCGGTATTTCATTAATCGAATAAAAGAAATGTAAAAAATATTCATTATTTTTATATAGTTGCACACCGCTTGAGCGAATGGACTATCATTATCATCGTCATCTTTAGTTTTTTAGTCTCCACTGCAGGAACACGACTCTCTGTGCTACTAGAGCCATACTTGGCCAGAGCAGCCAGAGAATTTGGCCTACACTCTCCACGCTAGCCAGACGGTTTGGAAAGGTTTTATTGATTTTTATAAGCTTCGTTAAGCTAGTATTTATCGCTTTTTATGACAATTTTGAGGTGAAAAGTATTTTATGTGCTAATCTAGGTAACAAGCTATTTAAATTCTAATCCGTTTAGCTGTTAGCATGAAAAAGGAAGAAACATCCATACATTCTTAGGTTTATTTTTCTTCCAGATCAGCATGGAAGAATATTATCTAAGAAGTAAATTATTTCAATATAATATTATGACTTATAGTGAAATGTTCAACTTCAGAGAACAAATTAAAGAATGATGATAAGCCGTCAACCGTCCCGTTGAAAATCTCAACGAAATTGAATTTCAAATTACCAATCCGTCACTTTGAGTGATTGGTTTGGGACTAAACGATTTTCAGATTATTTCGTCAAACAAAAATTATACTTAGTTCTGCTCTTTAGTTTAAATTGTTCTGCGCTTCCGTCACTAAATCTTGTAACTGATAAAAGACTTTCTTCATTTAAGACAGTCTTATTATGAAACGCTGTTTAACTTTAGTACTTGGTTTAAACTATTAGGCGCCCAAAACAAGACACCCACCCGTAATATGTCTTTTTCGTAATTGTCAACTTCATCACAACATGTGGGTGAGTAATGGCTTAAATCACGTCCTAAAGTTAGTCTGCGTTTTTTTTTTTAAAAAACGGTCATAATCAAAACCATTTATTTATCTTTTTATAATTGTTCAACTTTAATTGTAAATTTTTCTTTCTGTTTCATAGTAGTTGGTGACATCGGATCATTTACTATAACTATTTAGCTAGCAGTAGAAGCGGTAATAAACTGCAGTGCAGTATTTTCTCCAAATATGTCAACTTACAAATACTGATACTAAAATTAGATATCTGGACTGAGAATACATTGCTATGTCATAATTAAGAAATAAGTCTCAGTTTTGGAGATCGTGTTATATTATTAGACTTCTGTAAATTTACAAACTTTGTGCAACGTCACATTTGACAGCATTTTTTTTACAAAAAAATAGCATGTTTTAGAGCCGGAACGGACCACGTGTGTCGGATGCGGCCCTTATATAAATATATGTTAATGTAAACTTTTCCAAGGGTACAGAAAACATAATTTTGTTTGAAGTAAGAAAGGGCGGTCACAATATTATACGATTCTGTGAAGGATGATAACATAAGGAAAGAAAAACAGAATAGTTCGATTATATATCTTTGAAAAATATATTGTACTTACAAGATTTTCTGTAAGGTTTGTTTATTCAAGTTCGAATCTTGTAAGCTAAATAAGAATTATTATAACTAATAACGTTTAGATTTCGTAAGAAAGTTTGCAAACACTTTAGTGAAATACGATTGATCGGCAGAATGATAACATGTGAATCAATTTGACAATATGAATCAAATGGAAATGACAATGTGAATCAATTTAGCGAGACGGTAGAAAAAGGAATCAAATCATTATTTTGATTCCTTTTTCCACCATCTCGGTAAAAGTGGACTTTGTATATTGCGGCCCCGAGCTCTGTCTGATTAAAGATGCTAAAACCAAAATGCTCTATCTCTATCTGCACTGTCCTACAAATATTATAAATGCGAAAGTGAGTTTGTATATTTTTTTAAAAAGGCCATTGTCCAACTTGCCCTGACCGGGGATCGACCCCGGGACCTCTGGGTGGCGGACTAGCATGGTGACCACTACGCCACGGTGGTCGTCAAACATAGGATAGTTTTATTCCGAAATTCCCACGAAGAGTAAAGCCCGCGGGCACAGCTAGTTAGATATAAAGATGTGATACTATGTACGTTTTTAATGAGCTCAGAAGACACATTGAAATATATACCGGTCCTCAGTTAGCAGGTCATTCGTATCATTTATCACAAATACACCCAATTTGCTCGCTTTTGCCCCGTCCCTTTTGGGGTTAGAAAAAACGAAGTAGACGCATCATTAATCATAGCCCGTAGATTGATCTTTGACGATTGCAAATGTAGTTTAACTGATGTTAATGATAAATGAGATTTATAAATCAACACACCTACGTATAGGTATATTAAAAAATCGAAGGCGACTTAGAAAATACAAGATGAACAAAGCTTATAAACATCAATGACACCTCTCCAACCCGTCTGGCCAGCTTGGAAAGTGTAGGCCAAGTCCTTTGGCTGCTCTGGCCAAGTGTAGCTTTGGTAATACAGAGAGGGTCGTGCTCCTGCAGTGGAGACAAAAAGACCTGATGATGATGATTAGTCCTCGTAAGGCCAGACCAGACTATGTCACACCTCCTTTCTGGCCCATCGTGCTCCACCATCTGCACTAAATGTGACCTTTATGCAGCTTCGGACAACGCTGTAAGAGAGCCAATGATATGAAGAAAAAAAAAGAAGAAGACTTATCAACTCGTAGGCGAGACGCAAAAGTATCAACGCGACTAGTTCAGTATTCTTTGTATGAAACTTCCTACTACAACGCATTCTATTCGGATACGCAACAAACTGCCTCGCCTCGGGACCAGAAGTGCCATTTTTAAAAACGCTACGGTCACTAAACGAACGGTTTTTTGTATGGAAAAACCATTCGTTTAGGTGACCTCGTGTTTCAAATATCGCACTTCTGCTCACGATCCGCTTTTATTTTATTTGCGGGTAGGTCAATTGTCGGTCACCGCGCTTACGGCTCGTCATCCACGCGCTTACGTCTCTCCGTACCCGAAACAAAAAGTAACGATGGACAGGGTTAAACTGCGATAAGCGCAGCGTCGCCTAACCCGAGTCGGCGTTCCGAAGCTGATGCAGTTTGCTTACGTACGTACGTCAGGTTGAAGCCTGGGGGGCTACTCCAAAAGCGGTGCGCAAGACGGCCGTTACTGCGTTTCTGCGTTTCAGTTATAAGCGACATCCAGCAATAATGTATAAGTACCTGGGCGACCGAGCTTTGCTCGGTTACATCTCAAACATTTACTAATTTTTTTTAAACTTGTCTAAAAACAATGCAAAATAAAAAAAAATATATAAACTTTAACATAAAAAAAAAACAAAAGTAAGTCACCGAGTGGGATTCGAACCCGTAACACTCTTTCTAGCGGTCGCTATCCTTAACCACAGCCAAATCAAGGCGGTCGCGGCGCGACAAAATTAGCGACCATATTCTGCGTGGAAAGAAAACGCATGAAAACTCGAAAACACGCGTTTTCCCAAACATAAAACTAATCTAGATCGATTGTTTACCCCCGAAAACCCCCATATCACATTTTTAGCGAAATCGTTAGAGCCGTTTTCGAGATCACAGAAATTTATAAATAAATATATATATATACATACATACATACAAGAATTGCTCGTTTAAAGGTATAAGATAATTAAGTCTTATTTGGTTTGATAGAGAAACAGGATTTGATAAGTCTACTGTGACCTTCATTCATCTACAAGTATGGCGTCAGATCTTAGTCCCATAGACATATCTGCAGTACAGTTTATTGCCGCTTCTTCTGTACTTGCGCTTAGGAAGCGGCAATAAACTTAGCTGTAAGTAAATGAGCTGTCAACAAGTATTATGAAATCGAAAGGAAATTGACAATTATCAAGTGATGCAAATATCCAAAGATAAATAAATTATTTGTGACTTTGTCTTTTAACTTTGACTATATTATTTTTTTTGTCTTACCAGTCAGACTTAGTCAGTCTGACACCGGCGAAAGTTCTTTTAAATACTGTGTACTAAATCTGCCAGTCAAATAAATTCATTATCCTCGATTAAATTCATTAATTGAGTTAGAAATTTGTTTATTCCAAAAAAAATACTGTTAACTAAAAAAGTTAAAATATATTAGAAGAAGAAAACAGTACAAAGGCAGACTAATCTAAAGTGGTTTTATATCTAAATACAACCCGACTTCAATTCAGGCAAAATATGAAAACCCCAACTCGTAGTAAACCTGCCTAAGTGAATATTGATACAAGTATTAGACACCAAAGACCCGAGAGAATATTGTTTGATTGTTTACTCAGACGAAAACAAGGGGAGATGTGGCCGCTACAGTGCAAAAATAAATGAAATGTAAGAAGTAAGTGCCGTGTGGTTTCCAGCAGAGTAGAATAGGCCACTCCAAGTCCTCCCTTGGATGTTGTATAAGGAGACTTAGGAAATACAAGCTAAACAAAGCTTATAAAACGTTAATGAGACCTCTCCAACCCGTCTAGCCAGCGAGGAGAGTTTAGACCAAGTCCTCTAGCTGCTCTGGCCAAGTATGGCTCTGGTAGTACGGAGAGGGTTGTGGTCCTGCAGTGAAGACAAAATACCCCATAATTATAAAGAAATAAGGAAACGAAACACAGAATAATTAGCTGCAAGAAATAAACATAATTTAATACTAAAACTTTAAGTTATTATAATATTTTAAGCGTAGGATTTTTTAGGGTTCCGTACAAAAAATAAATAAGAGAACCCTTATAGGATCACTCGTGTGCCTGTCTGTCCGCCCGTCTGTCACAGCCAAAATGCTCTAAATCTACTGGACAAAATCAGGTTAAATTTATGGTAACATGGTGTAATCCTATGACCGACGAGCAAAGCAAAAAAAAAAATTTTTTAAATAAGTACCATTTTCTGGCGACAAAATAGGAGGAAAAATTGTTTTTTTTAATGTTGTGATTTTTTTATACTTATTTAGATGGACTTAAAGCCATTGACTTTATCCATACCATTTATATTTCTGCGAGCTCTTAAAATTTGTTATCTTATAAAGTAGAAACTCCATATCTTCCCTTCTATTTTCATCTCAGACTGTTTGCTTTATTATTGACGGTACATAAGAAACGCGCAAATCTCTCAAAGGAAAACATTGCCTTAGATAATCCCGTGTTTTGACAGCGATGCGATATAATTAAAAGCATATTTCACTCGTTGTTTATTGTTTATTGTGTTATAAACGGTAACTTTACGTGCACGAAAACGTGTGAGTTAAAGTATCTTACAAATTATTTTAAAACAATTTTTGTGTAATTTTTTTTTAAAGCAAAGACTGACTTCCACCTCAAACTACACGACCGAGTGTTAAAATTTCTATGGGAAGATCTGAAATACGTTTGAATCGAGAAAATCGAGAGAAAAGGGAAAAAGGAATAAGTATAATTTTTTAAAATTGTACATTTTTTTTCTTTATCGAATTAAGGATTTTTCAATTTACTTCCCTTCACCTAAAATTGAATTGGACTAATACAATTAGCAATGAAGAGGTACTAGAAAAAGTAGGAGAGAGAGGAAATATTCCAAAAACTAGGTACCTGTTAAAAATAATAGAAGAGAGTAGATGATTGGACATCTAACAAGACATGGCAATCTCTTCAGAATAATAGTAGAGAGAAAGATAGAGAGGAGAAGCGAAGGGGAAGACCGAGGATGAAGTTATTTCAAAAAATGGAATAGAAAAATTATTACGAGTTGTGTCCTGTGACCAGGACATTAAAAAGTATAACAGAGAGAAGAGAGGAACAAAAGTATCTCCTCTTAACTCCACCGACAAGAGCAAGCTCTTAAATTACAAGAAGAACCTAAAACCTTCAATCTTCACAAATTAAATACACTAACTTTCCAGCTTAACAAACTTTACGTCAGAGCAAAAGCAGTGACTTCACTCGCAGCTCAAAAAATCTCAACTTTACAGACTCTAAGTAACGGAACTCTGTCAAACTTACGTTTCAGAGAAACTAGACTAATACCACTAAAAGCAGAGCTTATGAAATAGTTTACAGCATATACGAATTCACACATCTCTGACGAGGTACACTGAGCTCAGAGTCGTAAGAACCGAAGGCCACGCTTAGCGTGATTTTGGCTATTAGGATGGAAAAAGATATCAAAGTAGTGATGCGTTTCTAGCCGCATCGCCTATCAACACGATTCAAATCTCGCCCATTCCCTCGATCAGCTTTTCTCTTTCACACATCCCAAAAGTGAACTGGTAGACAATTCTTAGCATTAAGTTGTGTTGCACTATAATCTTAAGATTCATAAGTAGAATAAATGAAACAAAACAAATCTGCATGGAAATCACTAGAACTATAAAGTGCTAATACAAAGCAGCTTACATTGCATCGTATTGCAAACTACAATCTAATATTCCAAGAATTCTCCAGTGACGTCATCAGGGAAGCACCGAACGTGCACCTATTAATTTAGTAACAAGAACATAACAGGGGATGCAACGGACTTAAACTTGCAAATGCATGCTACGATATTGCACAAATGCACAATGTTATTGCGGTATTGCTAAATAAGTTAAGTTAGCAGTTTGAGAGTTGTAACATTGTACTGATTGTATAATTGATATATCAGGTGGCTTTCATTCTTTTTTTTGGCTATTATCGTATTTTTTAGGTAAAAGGTACATAATTCAATTAGATAGATAGATAATCTGTTGTTGAAACTTCACTTATAATAGTAGTATTAGGACGTAAGCCTAATGCGTTTTGAAAGGACTAAATGACCTGTTTATTTGTTGTTACTGAGACTTATAGTACATTACGATATAAGTGCGTTATGGTGGTTATAACACACGAGGCGGAATTACCGAGCCGAAGGCGAGGGCGTAATACAGCCAAGTATGTCTAACTATACGCACGTATATCATACGTCGTTTTCGGACACGGAAAAAATTAACACCAAAAGTTGTAACGACGCTTTTTGCTATAGTAGTAAGCCGTGCGGCGTGCGCGTGTATCTCTTTCTCTCTCTCTCATAGAAAGCAAGCCAGTTATTTTCGTCTTTCTATTTCGCATTGATCAGTGTGGTGACGCGACGATTATTTTTAACCGACTTAAAAAAAGGATTCGATTGTATGTTTTTTTTTGTATGTATGTGACGCGATATCTTGGGCAACCGTGGACCGATTTTGATGATTTTTTTTTTATTTGAATGCCCTTACTTCTAAGTTGGTCCCATATTAATTTGGTGAAGACATCATGAAGAGCTTTGGAGATATGAAAGAAACTCCTTAAAAAAATTTAAGTCGGTTGTTTTTTTGTTAAAAAAATGTAATTATTGTTGAGTGTATACAGGTTTTTTGTACATAAAAAATAATAAAATTGTATTATAACAAAAAAAAAATTACAATTCCTTCACTAATTAATCAAAAGGAACTTCGTTCCATCCGGGTGTCCCTTGACACCTCTCAAGTTTTTTAACTCACTTGCGAGGAAATAAATAAACTAATAAAATAAATAAACTCAACCACAAAACTGTGATGCATAATTTAGCTTTCCCGCGGTTTTACTTTTTAAAATCAGCTCGTCCAGTAGATGACTCTATTTTTATAAGTAATTTTGTTTAAACAATACTAGCTGACCCGGCGAATTTCGTACCGCCTCCTGAATTTTCTTTGCATAAACCTCACGGAGCCCGAGACCTTTCCAACGAATGCAAAACCGTGGAAATCGGTTCGTGCGTTCTGGAGTTATAGCGTCAGGAAGGCAAACCCGACTTATTTTTATATGGTAGATAACAAAGACGGATAATGAAAAAATACTTAAATTTAAATTTCTTTACAACAGAAAAATAAACCATCTTTTCTGCCAAGATTTATACGCAAAATCGCGTAAAATTCAAAGAAAAACAGCAGACTTGAAAGCCGTGCTAAACTTCCTTAGACAGTCTCAAACTGAGCTTTAGAACTTTGGTTCCTGGATTTACGGAGAGGGTTGGACTAGATCCCCTTTTAGTTCGAGGGAGGATTGTGAAGAAATTAGGAACCAATCTATAAATGTGGTTTTTCTTTCGTACGAAATTAAATGATTTTTTTTAAAGCTTTGTTGTACAAAAGATAGAACACATACAAATCAGAAAAGTAAACATACAACGGCGGACTTATCCCGTATAGGGATCTCTTCCAGTCAACCGGCCAGTATTTAAAAGGAATGTATACTTATTAATCGTTTGGGGTAGAAGTGGTACAATATAAAACAGAATGGTACTGTACAAATAGTATATAAATGTAAACTACACAAATACAACTAAGATAAACTTATATATAAGCATTCATAAATATATATACAAAATATGCCTAATATATATATATTTATATACCTAATATATAATATAAACTATATAAAAAACATGTAAGTAATTAGGTAGTGTAATTTTATTTGACTTATAAATCTTAAATGTACACAAATGTTACACTGTTGGCCCCACACTAGGCAACATGCCTATCCTGTGGTGGCCATTTTATAATTCCAATTAGCGTTAAAAAGTGCCGACAATTAGGTATTAGTAGAATTGCAAATAATAATAATTTACACATTAGTCTGTTGTTTTTCAAGAAAAATAAATAATAATTACCAATTACTTTTTAGGGTTCCGTAGTAAACAAGGAATCCTTATAGTTTCGCTACATCTGCTTGTCTACCTATCCGTCTGCGGTTTTACTTAGAGACTAAAAGTACTAGAAAGCTGTAATTTGGCATAGGTATGTACATTAATTATGCCTAGAAAGTGGAAAAAAAATCTCGTTCTCCACTTCGGAGGGGCCGCGACCCGTTCACCCACCAGCTGAACCCACCAGTGGGTCCACGGAGAATTTCTGTTTAATCGTGCAGTGCACCCACTGTAACCTCATGTAAGAAGCGGAAAAAATGATATATCGATAAAAATACGAGTAACAATTCTATTATTTATTAAGTAATACAATAAACAAAACGACACATTCCTACGAGAAATAAAAACTGAAAAATTAACAATATTCGAGAAATTAATAAATTACTAGCTTTTCGGCCGTGGTTCAGGTTTTGATCTCTATTCAAGACAAGTATATCTTCACAAATATATCTTCAATTTGCCTTTTACATTTATACGATCAAATTTCATTTCGAGTCTTTGAGTTCAAATCAAAACTAATACTTCAACGAAGCTCAATATTTGCTCAGCAAATTGCTCAGAGTAATGAGAACTTTGTTTATGTAGAATATTATTGCACCAATACATGTAGTTTGCTAGCTAGTACGTAGCCCTTGTTCTATTTGTCCCATTATAGATAAAGAAGTTACAGTATATCCATGTGTATTGCAGCGTTTTAGGAACGTTAGATGCCTTAAGGCTGCTCGAAAATCTAACACCTTTGTAAGCTATTAATTAATTAGATAAAAGAGATTTGTTTTTATTATACCGTGACAGCACAGAAAATCTAAATACACAACCACAATATATATTTCCAGTTACTTAGGTTTCTACTGAACTGATTTTTTAGTTCTTTAAAATAAAAAGCATTCTTTAAATCAGTTTAGAAATTACAAAGGTCTGATGTAGGCAACAAAACATTAAAAATAAAACACAACCAAAACATATTAACGTTATTGTGTAAGTCGGTTAAAAAAGAGTAAACTTTCAGCCAGCCAATAATCTCCAATCCACAATGGCTCCAAAGCCAATGTAGTACACCAAACATCCTATTTACGCATTCAGGAGGTCCATTCAAACTCGGACAATACACCAAATCAGCCAAAAAACTATTTTCCATCGACAATAGAAGTATGATGAAATACACAAACATGCTAATGCCAGTCGTATTGTAATGAAAAATACTTGTTTGTTCGCCCTTTCACCTTGAGGAAAGTTTTATGGCCGGCAAAATGGCCTTAGGGAGTCTTTGGTTAGACAAATAAAAAATTGTTAGCGAACTTGGGAGGTTAAAAGTTGGATTAATGACGGTTTTGAGGATATTTTTTGTTGTTTTGTCGGATTTTTCTGGGTCAGTGGAACTGTGTAAACAGGTTATTTTTTGTGTGTTAGTGGCCAAACTTCCGGGATTTTTTTAAGTTACTTGAATAATAAAGTTTTTAACTTCGACAAAGAGGGATGTATACTTTTGACGTGTTTGTGTATCTGTATGCCGGTTATCGTAGCATTTAAATTAATAGGCTGATTATGATGGGTTTTTTAAGCTGATTTGATCGAGATGGTTCTTAGCTATGTTTAATAGAAATCGGTTCAGCGGTTTATAAGTTATTGTTGGCAAATTCTTGAATGCCTTGAATGCTGTTTCTTTTTTTTTAATTTGCAAGGCACTTACACAATAAACTTGTATACTCTTTCTTATGCGCTAAGTAAGTAAATAAAAACACTTTATTGCTAAAACACATGATAAACAATATTTAAATATAAATTCAGATGTGCAATAGGCGGCCTTATCGCCAAGGCAATCTCTTACAGGCTACCTTTGGGTGACAGGATTGGCAAATAGAAATAATAGTTAATAAGCTATATATGTCTATCTTATGTAAACTGTATAAAAGAGTTCATCAACCTCATTCTGCCTTGATACATCATTCCTGTCGTTGTATACTACGTATAATGGAACGTAATCTCAGTTCCGCTCCAATATGGTATTGTTTGCTCTACGTATCAGCAGAACATGATAGCCTGTGGGTCTAATCACACCCAGGGGAGAGCTGCGACTCCGGTAACATTTTGTATGAAAAACACGAAAAATATAACGTGAAAGTTATAAGGTTATAACGCACGGGTTTGTCACGTTATTTTTGTTCAAAAGGTAGTGACGGACTGGCAGCTTTTTAAATGTGGAGGAAAAAGAAAAAATCAGTTGGATGGAAATGAAAACGAATGAAGAGTTACTAAAAATAGTAGAAGCATAAATAAGAGTGCTTTTGGTCACCTCATACGACCTAATTTCTTGTTTAAATTCTTGCTAGAATGAATTATATAAGGTTGAAGAGGTCCGAAAAGGCTTAGAAAGAACTATGTAGACCCACTAAAAGATAACTGGTCAAGTACAAAGCGGCAACAGAAATTCATCTTCTGTGAAAATTTCAGCTGCCTAGCTATCATGATTCATGAAATAAACTCTGATGACCGACAGACATATAGACGGAGTCTTGTAATAGAGAGATGATTTTCCCTTTTGGTACGGAAACCTAAAACGAAACAGGCACTAACTTTCTAAAAATAATAAACGACAGCAAAAATGTATAAAAAAAGTATTCCCCAAATTATACGGAAAGCAGACTCAAAAAGGTGAGGAATTAACTCTTGAAAACGGGTGAATAATTTTTCCACCTATTTTCCTTATTTTTCCTCGGAGCAGGTTTACTCGTAGTAGTAATTTGCTATTAATAAAGCATTTACGTCTTAATTTAGCGGAATTCCATTGAAGCCAGGAGCAAACTGTTTGACCGTACTCAAACAAACGTTCAAACGGTGACCACTCCAGACGCTACGATGAATTTGACATTTATACACTTCTAACATTGGGTAGGTAATTTAATAATGTTGGGAGAAATTGTAGTAAGTTTAAAGATTCTGACAGAAAATTCGTTAAGCTAGTTTAATTTTGTACTAGCTGATGTTGTTGCTAGCTCATTAGAATTTTTACAATCCCACGGAACCTCATTTTTTACAATGAATTTGACAACTTATACACTTCCAACATTGGGTAATTTAATAATATTGGGGGAATCGTTGCTTGGTCCTAGTAAGTTGAAAGATTCTGACTGAAAAATCGTGAAGCTAGTTTTGTTTTGTACTAGCTGATGTTGTTGCCAGCTCATTCACATTTTTGACAATCTCACGGGAATCTCAATTTTTACGATGAATTTGACAATTTATACACTTCTTGTTAGGTAATTTTATAATGTTAGGAGAAATTGTAGTAAATTGAAAGATTCTGACTGAAAAATCGTGAAGCTAGTTTTGTTTTGTATACTAGCTGATGTTGTAGCCAGCTTATTTGAATTTTTGACAATCCCACGGAACCTCAATTTTTACGATGAATTTGACAATTTATACACTTCTTGTTAGGTAATTTAATAATGTTAGGAGAAATTGTAGTAAGTTTAAAGATTCTGACTGAAAAATCGTGAAGCCAGTTTTGTTGTGTACTAGCTAATGTTTTTGCAAGCTCATTTACATTTTTGACAATCCCACGGGAATCTCAATTTTCACGATGAATTTGACAATTTATACACTTCCAACATTGGGTAATTTAATAATGTTGGGAGAATCGTTGCTTGGTCGTAGTAAGTTGAAAGACTTTGACTAAAAAATACGTGAAGCTAGTTTTATTTTGTAATAGGTAGCTTATGTTGTTGCCAACTCATTAAAATTTTTGACAATCCTGCTGGAACCCCAATCTTTACGATGAATGTGTCAATTTATATAGTTGTAATTCAATCATGTTGGGGGAATCCTTACTTGGTCGTAGTAAGTTGAAAGATTTTGACTGAATATTCGTGAAGCTTGTTTTGTTTTGTACCAGCTGATGTTGTTGACAGCTCATTAGATTTTTTGACAATACCACGAAACCTCAATTTTTATGATGAATTTGACAATTTATACACTTCCAACATTGGGTAATTTAATAATGTTAGGAGAATCGTTGCTTCATCGTAGTAAGTTGAAACATTTTAGACTAAAAATTCGTGAAGCTTGTTTTGATTTGTACTAGCTAATGTTGTTGCTAGCTCATTAGAATTTTTACAATACATCGGAACCTCAATTTTTACGATGAATTTGACAATTTATACACTTCCAACATTAGGTAATTTAATAATGTTAAGAGAATTCTTGCTTGATCGAAGTAAGTTGAAAGATTATGACTGAAAATTCGTAAAGCTAGTTTTGTTTTGTCCTAGCTGTTGTTGTTGCCAGTTCATTTTAAATTTAGACAATCCCAGGGGAAACTCAATTTTTTCCGGGATTAAAAGTTATACATGCCAAATTTCATTTTAAACTGTTTAGCTGTTTTGGCGTAAAAGCGGAAAAGACACATTCAGGAATTTATTAATAGAGATTACATGTAGGCAGTTGCTTTTTAAACTACGTGTTTATAGTATTGGTTTTATTTGTACCTTTAAGTTTGGTTTAAAATATGAATTATCGAATTTCGTACTAAGATGTCACGATACCGCATTAATAAATGATTAATATAAAAAACACACTGATTGAGATAGCCCCAAAGTAAGTTTTAAATTATATTATTTGATTGCAGTATGGGATACTAACTAAACGGTACGGTTTTGTTAGTAAAAAATTACATTCCGAAAAAAAAGAGTAACCTTTTCAATTCTGAGGATGCAACCGGGAAAATACAAGTACAAAAAAGTCATATTCTATAGATTAAACTGTCATAAGCGGAAGCGTACCCGCTACGTCTTATGACTAACGTCCCACTCCATTAGTAAGTTTGTTTAGGTAGCCCTCACGACTGGGTCCGAACTAAATTTAATTTCATACAATTCACTAAACCCTTCTAAAAGCAATGCCCTTTATACTCTGAAAGGCACTCTGGACGCCATTTTTGGACTTATCTGCTCATATTATGTTTATTTTTAACCCATCCAATTTTATATGAAGTGGATTTATGTTCGTAAAATGTAAATTAAAAATTAAAATTTTTGTTAAAAAAAGTTCGTATGAATTTTATTTTCGTTTTTAATTTTACTTTCTAAGTTGTTGCAAAACTGGTCTCATTATCATCATATCTCATTAAAGTACCTTGTAATATGTCCAATAAATGTTTATTTAATTATAAGTAGTCTAACTAATGAAAAGATTATGTTACAAAACAATGTGCACATTTTATTTAAAAATAAATTTTCACATATGCATTATCTTCAGGTCTTTTTAGGCTCCACTGCAGGAGCACGACCTTCTTTCCACTCCTATACTACAAGAGCCATATTTGATCAGAGCAGCCAGAGGATATTATGGCTTACACTCTCCACGCTGGCCAGACAGGTTGGAGAGGTCTCTTGATGTTTATAAGCTTTCTTGTGATTACTAAGTCGCCTTCTACGACATCTACGGAAAGACTTGGAGTGTTTCTATTCTACTCTTCCGGAAACCACACGGCGAATACATAATTAAATATACATAACATAATCACGTTTTTATCCCTATTGGATTAGATAGGGCATTTTAGGGTTTGGGAATTTAAGCAGATGGAGCTTAGGGTCGGCAGACCCAATCAATTTTTATTGTGATGGTTTGCGAGAAGGTGATAAAAGTGATGGGTTCCTAGCCGTTCGCATATTCGATCATTACCATGATCGGCTTTGACGATCTACGCGGGAAGAAAACATTCTAAGCTTAGTGCATTCTAAGTTTTTTTTCTATTTTCCCAGAATAAAACAGATATCCGTCTCTCAGCGTTAAATTTAAAACATTTAATAGATAAAACCAAAACAGTTAAATACGAGTATGTATGTATATATTTTATTGCTACCAAGCACTTTTCCTTTTGTTGATGTAAGGTTTCTTTTTATTTTGTGCTCTTTGATACCTATTTACATCACGCTTGGTAAATTCACCTCAAAAGGGGTATTTCCTTTTGTTTACATTTTATTCTTTAACATTCAACTTATTTGTCTAACCAGTTCCGAGAACAAAAGTTCTATGGACTTTTTTCTCAGAAACTGCAGATATATCTTTAATATCATAGGATATTTATAATATCTCTTAATAATCGTCATTGTTTTGTTGTACAATTGCTGACGTCAAATGGTTACTTACAGCTAAGTTTACTACCGCTTCCAAAGCGCTAGTGCAGAAGAAGCGGTAACAAATTGCACTGCAGCATTTTCTCCAAGGACGTCAACTCACAATTAAATTAATATTTAAAGTTAATGTGGACAGAGAATACATTGTTTGTTATCTTATGTCATATCATAATTTTCATTGAATTTTTAAAATGTCAAAATTTTAAACTAATGTCACGTTGTAGATTTAGTTTGCACAAAATCACCGAACTCCCTTATAAATCGTTAATTAAACCGATGTGTAGGTCCATCGGTTCGCTAGGCACGTTTTTTGAAGAGATTACCAGCGTGAAATCGACTCACCCTGTATAAACAGTGCCCTACTAAATACACACGCCTTTTCATACATGATCGGTTAGTTGGGCAAAATTTCCTTTTTGCGTTGCGGAAAAGGGGTTGAAAATTTTTCCAATATTTATATCATGTCTTTAAAAAATGTTTTATTTTTTATTTTTGGTATCTTCTAAAAACAATTATTCTTTGTTCCTATTCCTGAATTGAAAATGACTTTCATGGTTGAATAAATATTATTCAATTTTCAGGGTTCCGTACCCAAAGGGTAAAATCGTAACCCTATTTCTAAGACTCCACTGTCCGTCTGTCTGTCTGACACCATGAAGCGTCAATAGTTAGACAGTTGAAATATTTACAGATGATGTATTTCTGTTGTCACTATAACATTAAGTGCTAAAAATAGAATAAAAGGTATTTCAACGGGGCTCCCATACAACAAACGTAATTTTTTATAGAGAAAGGTACGGAACCCTTCGTGCGCGAGTCCGACTCGCACTTGGCCGGTTATTTCAGCTATCTGTTTTCATTATGTGCCTGCTTCATAAAAAGCAGGCGTGATAATATATATGGAAGGGAACATAAAAGGGATTCGAAAATACATGTTTTCTACTCCTGTACTGTTATCTGTCTTTTAAATGGTCCCGAACACTTCTATAAGAACAATGATTACATGATTTCAGACAAAAGTCTATACTCTATTCCTCATAATAGCACATGTGTCATTATTTCACCAAAATGATACGCAGAGATATGGGACTAATACGACCTAGAACTTTTTTTTTTCATAAATATAACATACTGCCAACATAACAATTTTTTTTTAATACGGTCACAGAAAAGAAGTCAATTAAAAAAAATAAAGCTTACCAATCAAAGATTTAGAATATACAAGTAGTGTAGATTTGCCACCGAGCGACCGGGGGTAAGAGAAAGACATATTAATGATACTTCATATATTTTTTTCATGGTCGGGTTATAGGATCACTTCAAATATATGCAATTTGAAGTGATCATATAACCCGACCATGAAAAAATGTTCGGTCGGTGATAAGGACAAAACATGGCACTTTTTTCTTTTTCTTCTTTCAGAAGTCGCAATAAGACTGTCTCGCTCTATCAAAGCAGTTACCAATAGATACCATATAGATGAATGATAAAAAGATATAGATACTGCTTAGTATCTACCAAATAAACGTCAAGCATTTTCATATTTTTCTTTGTTTGTTTTTGTATTTTAATAAGTTAATAAAGTCGTAGAAAAAGTATTGTATGCAACGTTGTATAAGTACGTCAAAAAATGCTCGATGACGACTCCTTATGATGCTCGCCAAGGCTCGCATCGTAACCTGCGCCACTCGCATTTTTTGACCGTTATTATACAACTGTTGCATAAAATACTATAATAATATACTGCAGTAACTATACCAATATAATGCCTACCATTCCCGTTGAAACATAATTATTTATCTTCTTTGTCACTAGATGGCGCTTTATGGTAATATTTAAAACATTATATCTTTTATTTTTAATATGTGAATAAAGTAGTACTCTAATTAATTAAATATGACTTATATGAAATGCAATTAATATTTTTAAAGCATATTTAACACTTTCTCTATCACTTTTTTGCCAGTCGTGTATGCTGCCATCTCTGTGTGCCTACCCGCAAATCCAGTATTGCCTCCAATAGTTTCTATGACGTTGGGTATCTGTTACGTTAATAATTAATTATATAATCTTTGCCAATAATTACGCCACACGTGTATCAAATTTAAGCTTGTTATCGTATCTCATGACGTTCAGTTTTGCCAAACTCCAGCAATATCTATCTCACAGTACACTTGACAACTTCTGCCAAGTTTGTATCTTAATTGTTAGATGTTTGAGTTTGGGTTATTTTTAACCCCGGGACATAAAAGCAGTTGTTATAAGTTTCACGGTAATGTTTGTCTGTGACATCGTGGCTCTCTAACGAACAGACAGATTTCGATGCGGTTTTTGTAGAAAAATGTGAAAATGTTTGACATAATCTATGTTTGGTAGATATTAGGTATCTATGGTAAACATACTTTTTTAAATTGACGCCTTCCTAGTCATTAAGTTGGTTGGCAGTTGGCAGCATGGAATTCTCTACTTTCGTGGTTGGCAGCATGGATCGGAAAAAAGTTATAGGTGGTCAAGAGTATCTTTTTGGCGTACGACACATGTGCTGTCAAGGGGAATAGACTAAGAATTTCCTAAAATCATAAATTATCTATATTCTTATATTAGTGTTCGCGACTATTTAAAAGACACTTAACGCTACAGGAGTAGAAAAAGGCATTATTATATTGGACTCGCAAGCCACGGTATTGTTTCTGGCCACAGGCTGCTTGTTAAATGAATATGACTCAAAAACTTTCTAGAAGAACCCAAAACTTCATCATCAGGTCTTTTTGTCTCCACTGAAGGAGCACGACCCTCTCTGTACTACTAGAGTAGCCAGAGAACTTGGCCTACACCCTCCACGCTGGCCAAACGGGTTGGAGAGAAGTCATTGATATTTATAGCTTTGTTTAGCTTATGTTTCCTAAGTCGTCTTCTACGAAATCCACGGGAGGACTTGGAGTGGCTCTATTCTACTCTGCCGGAAACCACACGGCTAGCATAGCGTAACCCAAAACTTATTAACTGCCTCCGAGGTATAGTGGTTAGAGCGTTCGGCTCATACCCGGAGGTCGCGGGTTCGATTCCCGGCGGGGGCAACGAATTTGTGTTGTTGTCCTAGTTTGGTTAGGACATTGTAGGCTGATCACCTGATTGTCTGATAAGTAAGATGATCCGTGCTTCGGAGGGCACGTTAAGCCGTCGGTCCCGGTCACTGTCTTTGACAGTGGACGTTACCTAAAACCATGTCAGAGGCCTTTACGGCGGTTTAAAAACCCTGACACTAGTGTTAGTCACTAACACACACGATAAGAAGAAGACCCAAAACCTATGCAATGTAATTTACCGAGCCTATTGCCCAAATCCTGAAAACAACTCTAAGTAGTGTGTAGGCCTGTCAAAACAATCCTTTTGTTTGTTACAAACGTCGCTGTTTATTGTAGTCTTTATTTATTTACGGGTAGTGGCACAAAGTAAAGAGTGTGTAAAAGAATAAATCGTTCGATTACTTACTTTTTAGGGTTCCGTAGTAAACAAGGAACCCTTATCGTTTCGCCATGTCTGTCTGTCTGTCCGTCCGGGGTCCTACTCAGAAACTATAAGTACTAGAAAGCTGTAATTTGGCATGGGTATGTATATTAATCATGGCAAAAAAGTCGTAAATGAAAATCTGGAATTATTTTTTTTAGGATAGCTTCCGTACAAGTAAAGAGGTAGTCAATTTTTTTTTCTTAACAAACACAAAAATTTAAAATATTTAAGTTTAAAGCACAAATTTTTGTTGGAGGCAAGTGTCTTTCATCTGCTAACCAGTTATATATGGCCACGTGAAAAAAATCATAGCTATAGTATATTTAATGTAGTTTAAAGAAAAACTATCAGATAGAGTACACAGATTAAAAAGTTATAGGCGATCAACTTATAAAATGTACTCGGAAAAGAAAATTACATACAAATTCAATAGATAATTAGTTTTCAAACGTTTTAGTGGCATGAACTCAAAGTTGGCATTTGGAACTACGGAACCCTACTGCGCGTGGCCCGACACGCACTTGGCCAATTATTTTCACATGACTGCGGTTATCGGTTTCAAAAAAGAGGGGTGTTATAAGTTTGTCACTAATGTCTGTCCGTCTGTCTATCTGTGGTATCATAGCGTTCAAATGCATGGACCAGATATATGATGCGGGTTTTTCAAAGAAAAGCAAGTACTCATTCGGTGGTTCTTAGCTATATTAGATGAATATCGGTTCGGCTGTTTGAGAGTTATTGGGGGTTATAATAATAATAAAACCCAGTTATCCGGCCCACTAACATCCCATCCACATAGCCCAAACCAAGTCAATCCCTCATGGACCCGTGGCTGAAAAGCGTACCAACATAATAATAATATTTCTTTATTGCAGACACAAGATTATGGTTTGAAAGTCGGGGTAGTTGTAGTTTGTCTGGCAAGCAATACGCTTACGGATATTAGTTCTACTATTTAGTTTGAGTAACACATAGGCTACATTAGGCGTAGGTAACACCGCAGGGCGCAGGTTGTTATAAAATATAGTATCGTTGAGTTAGCATCCCATAACATTAGCCTCGAACTTACTTCGGGGCTAGCTCAATCTGTGTGATTTGTCCGCATATCTATATTGAATTGCAAAGTGTGGGGTTAACTCAGTCTGTGTTATATTTACGAGTAATATTAAAGGTGAATTGCAAAGTGATACTTCTGTACGTTTTCTAAGTCTGCGAACGTCTTTACTTATTCGCGGACTAGTGGGTTGTGTAATGATCGCCCTGTGATATACGGCTGGCACTTCAGACGCCTAAAAGGCTTGCTTACAATAACAAATAGATCGGCCCAGCGTTTCCTGACACAATGTTTTTTTTCTACGCCATTAGTGTGCTTCAATGTGACGTGCCCTTGTATTGTTGTGTGACGTAACAGTATTTTTTGTTACACTGATTGAGCTCGCCCCAATGAAAAATTTGAAAACAATGCTTTCGGCCAACCGTTGCTTGTTGAAGTGTCGTTATTTGAACGCTGCAGTAAAAAAAATTTGGGGACGATGGAGACATAGTAATAGAGTAAGAATTAAAAAAAAATACTGTCTCTTTTTCTGTTTGTCGGTTTGTACACGCTAATCTCCGGAAATACTGGACGGATTCGATCGAAACTTTTTTGTTATATGGCTATTTTTGTTTAAATTTAAAATGACGCCTTAGCAAAAGTTGTTCTGCCTGATGAGCATTTTCATAAAGACTACGCGAACAAATTCGCGGGCTTCGACTAGTTAATAATTAAAGTCTTCGTCGTGCAATCACTTGTTTTTATTAAACTAAAACATTACACTATTCGGTGCTAAAATGCCAATAAATCATAATTCCGTTACACGTTCGGTGCTAGACTGTTATTAAATCATTTAATTAAATTCCTAAATATATGAACCTACTTTATACCTCACATAGTATAGTTGCATGCCTGAGTAAATTGATTTTCAATTGTTCCAGTACGCATGCAGGATTGGTTGCGTCAAATAAATCAAAATGGTGGATATGTTAGGCTGAAATACGTTTACGTGGCTCTAGATAGACTAAAGGCAATTTATTGCGCATACGGCCCGGATTTTGGTGGTACGGTGTGATAATCCAAAGCTTATGTGATTTACCTAGTAAACTTAGATATATACATATAGCGCTAATAGACAAAGACTCTTTCAAAAGTGGATGGCAGCAGACTAAACCTCCGGGTTACATGTCTTCTTCTTCTTGTATTTAAGAGCTGGGCTCTTGTCGGTGGAGTGCTTTCCATGTCTCTCTTTCTTCCGCTAAGTTCTTAACCTCCTTATATGTTGTCACGTTTAATTTTTCTTTTATTTGTCGATAAATTACATGGTTATATGTCAGCTAGACCAAAACCGGGGATGCCGAAAAGATGACCAATATTTGAAAGTTAAACCTAAAGAAAACTTCCAACCTTGTTTACAGTTAAAAGATATTTAATACATAGTAAAAGTTAATTCTCAAATCAACGCTTCAAGTAAAGAGTAATAAATACTAAAGATTGCTCAAAATAGAAACGAGTGGAAAGTAGGCTAGGTAGTAAAAAAATGTCTTTCTTAGATGATGATGATGAAATCGGTTTCTTAGATGACCATTGACATGCCTATTATATTTGGAAAGAAAAAGTACAAAAGCCCCCCTGGTTCTAAAGCAGCACAGTTGAGGATGCAGCCCGACGCGCTACAATGAAGAATATACTTGGAACAGATAACTGGTACAGGGCTTACATATGGACTAGATATCTACATATTAGACGTATAATAAACTTGGTAAAAAGTAAAAGTACCCGTAACCGAAGGGCATGTATGAAGAGATTGATGAGTGTAGATAAATAAATATATAAATATATAGGGACAAATTACATAGATTGAGCTAACCCCAAAGTAAGTTTGAAACTTGCGTTATGGGATACTAACTCAACGATACTATATTTTATAACAAATACTTTTTTTTTTTTTTTAATTACACTGATTGAGTTAGCCCCAAAGTAAGTTCGAGACTTTTGTTATGGGATACTAACTCAACGATACTATATTTTATAGCAAATACATATATAGATAAACATCCAAGACCCAGGACAATTTGAAAAAGGCCATTTTCCAACTTGCCCTGACCGGGAATCGAACCCGGGACCTGGGTGGCGGACTAGCATGGTGACCACTACGCCACGGAGGTCGTCTTAAAATACATATATAGATAAACATCCAAGAAAATATCAAACAAAAGAGGTTTGTCAGGATCGTAGCAAGTGGAGGTCCATAGTCTCGGCCTACCCCTGTGAGCCTCTGTGGGAAACAGGCGTGATATTATGTATGTTATAAACTTGAAACAAGAAAACTTCTGGTTCGAAGCTTAGATACAGACCAGATGTCTGTTTACTTATTAGGTGTATAATCAATAAAGTTTAATCCCAGGATTTAATCATAAACTTAGTCTGACAACGAAATAACTGTTACTAACTCAGTAAACCACTCGTGTGAACAATTGAACATACTTGTCGACCCGCAATAGACAAGCGCGATGAACAATTTGTATAAACGCCTCCATTACGTACCTGAAATAAGAAAAAAAACATTTAAAACATCTACGAGTACAATTTTGTTAACCCCCGAGAAAAAAGAGGGCACACAAGTTTGACACTAGTGTCTGTCTGTCTGTGTATTTGTCTATGACATCGTAGCGCTCAAAAAATTCAAATTTAAATATATCTTTATTATCATAGGATATTTATAATATCTCTTAATAATCGTCATTATTTTGTTGCACAATTGTTGACGTCTAATAATTACTTACAGCTAAGTTTACTACCGCTTCCAAAGCGCTAGTGCAGAAGAAGCGGTAACAAACTGCACTGCAGCATTTTCTCCAAGGACGTCAACTCACAAATAAATTAATACTTAAAGTTAGCTAACGCTCGAAAGTATGGACCAATTTCGATGCAGTTTTTCACGTGAAAGCAGCTTCCCTTGCGGTGGTTTATAGCTATGTTTGATAAAAATCGGTTCAGTCGTTTAAAGTAATAGGGTGATAACCCCTGAAATTAGGGTTTTAGTATACTATCAGACAAATAACAGATGGCGCTGCGATATCAATATATTATGTAGTTCCACCTCTTACTTGAAAGCATTGTACCGTGGTACGGAACCCTTTATATACGAGTCTAGCTTGCACTTGATCGGTTTACTTATTTAATTTTTATCTAGTTTAGTTTTTATTTATCGAGTAGTTAATAGTTCTGAGAGAAAAGAAAAAATACTAAATTAAACTATAAATCTATACATATAATAAAACAGTAAAAAAGTGTCTGTACATTAAATATATTTCCAAAAAAAAATATTAGGGGCGATGGAGACATAGTAATAGAGTAAGAATTTAAAAAAAATGTCTGTCTGTTTGTCTGTTTGTACACGCTAATCTCCGGAATTACTGGACGGATCTGAATGAAACTTTTTTTGTTATATAGCTATTAAGCCTGGGCAACATATAGGGTATAAATGATTTTGGAAAATGGAACGCCTGATGCAAAACCATAATGGTCCAGCTAAACTATAAGAGATATAAAAATGCCGCCTTAGTAAAAGTTGTTCAGCCTGATGAGCATTTTCCAGAGACATAAAGTCCACGCGAACGAAGTCGCGGGCTTTGGCTAGTATACTATATTCTAGTTAAGTTAGTTACCAAGCAACTATCAAGACCACATTTCTCGAACGAACTCTCAAAACTCAACGCGACATAAGTATGAACCAGAAATAAGAGACGCCAAGTCTATAGCGTTTATTCTCGTAAAGCGGGTGGGCAGTTAAGGAAACATAGGCTGTGTGTGCCAACTAGAGCATTGCTCGAGCCAACTGGGGATGTTAAGGCGGCTTTGAGGCGGATAGCCAATAAGGATTTTAAGTGGGAAATGATCGTGTTATCCTACTGGCTTTTATAGGACAAGGTTGAATGTATTAAGCTATCTTGACGAGCTAGCCTCAGTAGCGTAACGGTTGATATGCCTGTCTGGTCCACTACTAGTAGGTCCCGGGTTCGATCCCCGGTCAGGTCAAGTTATAAAATAGTATTTTTCTGATTTGCCTGGGTCTTGAATGTTTGAAGGGTTGAAGGGACATACACATATTAAACCAAACCACGAGCTAGGTCTCTATAGTAAAACAATAATAAAATTACAGGCAAAGAACGAAAAAGTATCGACATTTCCATACGAAAGTGTGCAGCGGCCCGGGCAATTTGTATAGGAAAGTCGATTTACGTATTTTAACTGTTATTTTTTTATCATTATAGTATTATCTAGTATAGCCAATGGTTCGATTGTTTACTTACAGTAATGTCTCTTTCACGTTGTAGGAGTGGGGTAACATGTCCTTATCTATTTATCTTATTTGTACAATCTAACCCAATTATTATTTCACCGCCCTCTGCTGCTCATTGGGCGATTTCACATTAAAACTATAAATATATAAAGTTTAATATGGTTTGACACAGAAATAGGACGTCACTGTCGTACGACTAACCTATTATTTTATGGAGTAACCCCCCCGGTAATCTTACTTAATGATACTGTTGCAAACTCTTTGCAAATGTATAGTTTTTTTAAAGTTTTGAAATATATTTGATTGTTTGTTTGTGTCAAATAAAAAATTGGTTTTGTCTGGTGTGTAATTCGACTGATTTTATTTATATATTTTTAACTACTTATAACTTATACAGTCTACAACAGATACAATAAGGAAATTTATTTATTTATTAAAATCTTTATTGACAACAATGGTACAGAAAGTAAACTTAATGCTAATGCATTCTCTAGTAATAGATATATAGGATATAAACGTGAAATAAAATTTTATAAAATACTTTCAGAACGCGAACTTCTAAGAAGGTATAAAGAATTCAAATAAAACTCCCCATTTCATGAAGTGAGAAATTTTATACGCTTCTTGGAGAGTTCTGTTGGTCACAAATAGACGATAACGTTTCATTTTAAAGTACTAGTCGCGACGATGTTCTATTTCTTCTAGATGTTGCAATCCGTACAAATCGTATAACTAAGCTTAATGAAAACCCCAATGGTGGTGTTTTTTTTACTACAATTTATGTTATTACCATTCCAAAAAAAAAAACGCAAAATGAAATCAAATTTTTATAATGACAGTACATTTTCCTAACTATGTTTTGAAACGTAATTAAAAATGTAATTAGTATTTTTGACTTTAGTTATACAAATTGGCGCAAGAACCTATTGGTATAGTTCATTTTGTTTCAAATAACCTGGCGACACAACATTAACGAGTCATGTGTTTTACAGCTTATTGTGCCAAATATAATTTTATTAGCTGCTGTGCTCGTGGGTTGCGCTCCCCGTGTGAATTTCGGGATAAAAACTATCATATATCCTTCCCGTATCAAACTATATCCATATTAAGTTTTCATCTCAATAGGTTCAGTGGTTGAAGAGTGATGTGGTCACAAACAAACAAATATACAAACTCACTTTGGCACTTATAATATTAGAAGGATATTTGCAATAATTTAGTATATTACATGTCTATAATTACAACAATTGATTGCAATTCAAACTTGTGCAATAATTGGACAACGGTTGCCTATGATAAAAGCACTCGTTTACTGAAGCATTTTTGAGCAATCGTGCTACATCTAAAAATATTTACATCAAAGTGGCAACTTTCATAAATTCAGTAGTGTTATCTTTAACAACTTTTCGCCAAATACAATTTTGTATTTGGGAACTTTTTAAAATAATGTCCTTTCTGTTCGCGTTCATGTATCTATGTCTTTTACGTATTTATAAACCAATATATTTTTTTATTATTCTACTAATACTAAAACCAGGCAAAAACCTAATACTGATAGCTTATAACACACAATGACACTTTAAAAAAAAATTTAAGATTCCCATAGGAGCGTTGTTTTCAATGTGTGTGTAAGTGGCCAAAACTGGTATCATGCCGCAAGTTACGCCTTGGATACCAGCAATCAAAGTACCCAGGAACTGGCTAAGATTAAACAAAGCGGGAGAATTTTTAATCATAGTGCTTTAAGCGAGATTCTCGGAAACGGTTCCAATGATCAAAGACATTTGTAAATATGGGTTTTTGAGGTAGTAACATCAAAAATGTAACTAGCTGGGTATAATTTACATAGAACCTCTTTTTGTGGTGTATTTGCTAATAAAAGTGATCATCATCATCATCATCTGGTCTTTCTAGTCTACACTAAAGGAGCACGACCCTCTCCGCGCTGGCCAGACGTGTTGGAGAGGTCCTACTGATGTTTATAAGTTTTGTTTAGCTTGTATTTCTTAAGTCGCCTTCTACGACACCCACGGGATGATTTGGAATGGTGCTATTCTACTCTGCCGGAAACCACACGAACAAAAGTGATAGTTGTAAGTAATATCACCCATGAATGGAATATTACTTCATTAGCTGCCGTGCCCGTGGGCTTTATCCTACGTCCTTCCCTGAGTATCAAACTATAATCATATCAAACTTCATCTGAATAGGTTCGGTGGTTGAAGCGTAAAGTAGAAACAAACAAATATACAAAATCACTTTCGCATTTATAACATTAGTAAGATTTTAATGAATTCCATAAACATAAGAAAAATTAACCTAATCCAAAAAAATTACGAGTGATTACAATTCAGAGCGCACTCCCTGATAATAGCTGAAAATTAACTACAGACGTACTGTCACGGCCGCTTTGAAGATTCACGTCCCTGACGTTTCGGCCGAATTTCTGCGAGATAATCATCTTTTGGCCGAGATTTCATTGGAATTGGGCGGGGTATTGTGTTTTAATGACCATGTTTGTTTTTTGTGTGAAAAAGCATTTTGCAATTCTTCGGAAACGACTATGTCTATATCCATCAGTCGACCTCATCAGTCTTATTATAAAACATGGTTTAAATTTAGTACTTGGTTTAAACCATTATTTGCTCAAAAAAAGAAACCTACCCGTAATATGTCACCTTCTCTTTCGTAACTGTCAACTTCATGTGGGTGAGTAATGGTTTAAACTAGGTCCTGTATGCGTCTAAGACTCTAGTTAAAAAGACGGATTTCGGCGGGCTAAGCACAGTTTTAAACCGTGTATACCTAAGTCCGGTCGTTAATGTAGGTATGGAGCATTATGGAGGTCACAAATAGTCGTCATCATCATCATCAGGTCTTTTTGTCTCCGCTGTACGAGCACGAGTCAGCACGACCTTCTCTGTACTACTAGAGCCATACTTCGACAGAGCAGCCAGAGGACTTTGGCCTACACTCTCCTCGTTGACCAGACGGTTTAGAGAGATCACATTGATATTTTGCTCAGGCTTTGTTTAGCTTGTATTTCCTAAGTCACCTCCTACAACATCTACGAGAGGACTTAGAGTGGCCCTATTCTAGTCACATAAATATACAATGTCCTGTGGCATTTCCATACTAAAGTGTGCAGCCGCTCGGACAATTTGTATGGGAATGTTGTTTTTTTTTTGGTTTTTTGACTGTTATTTTAATTTTATTAGGTATGCTATAGTGATCTAGCTATGATGTAGATCTGATATAGTAATTTAAAGTAGTTTATTATGGGTATGACCCTTCCAGCGAAGTGAAGCGCGTTGTTCAAGACAGAACGAGATGAAGTACTGTAGCGGCCCTCTGCCCCACCCAGGGGACATAGGACAATAAGTCAAGTCAAGTCATGTCCCTTCCAAGTTGTACATGGTATTAATGAAGAAAACTCTTTTAAAGTACGTAATAGGATTATATTGATACAGACGATAAACTTTCCTCACAAATCATAACTAACGGACATAACAAAACGCCAAAGGCACTAAGGGCCACCGCAACTCTATTGTATATATAAATTACTGCAATTAATACAGGAAAGGACTTACAACCCATATCAGCAATACCCATATCAATTTAAGGCTTATGGTCGCATATAATAAATTAGTTTTTGTTTATATACATACATACATACATACTATCACGTCTTTATCCCTTATGGGGCAGACAGAGCATTTTGGGTCTTGCGGCTCTATGCAGAGCCTAGGGCCGCAAGACTCAAAAGCCACTTTTAGCGTCATGGTGGGCGAGAAGATGGAAAAGCAATCAATACAGTGACGGGTTGCTAGCCGCATCGCCTGTTAAAATGATTCGCATTTTTGCCCATTCCCTCGATCGGCTTTTACGATCTGCGCGGGAAGAGAAGCAGCTGGTACATTCTAAGTTTTTTCGTTTCTCCCAGACCAGCATGGGAGTTTATATGTGTATTGAATATAATGGGTTTTGGGATTAAGGTAGTCTTGTTTTGAAATACATAGGTGGTGATAAAAGTTGTACCTATTTGAAACTGAATAGAGGTATTTAAGCATATTAGTATAAAAAAGGGAATTTCTAAAAGTTACATTTCAATTGATAAATTCGAGAGAGGTGCACTTTTTGGTTTTTTCAAAATATAAAATTATTTTTATCTATATTTATGTATTTTTAGCTCAGTTTATTCATTAGTTTGTCATAATATCATATTTCATTTCCCGTTACTTATGTCACTTTCTTATAATTATATTCAAGTATCAACATAAATTTTAACATAGGTATACAATAATTATATAACTAAAAATTAAATAACCTACCTAAATTATAAATCTATAAACTAAAATAATTTAATTAAAAATAAAACGTTATATTAAATAAAAAATAGACCCCAGATCGCTACGGTCGCAGGGCAAGGAACCTAAAAGACTGGCGGCATTGCCTCGTTGTATTACCAGACTTAATCTTTGGCCAAAATGCGCACCACCACCACCAGTATCAAGAAACCCACGGGCAAGGAAACATTATATTAATCCCGGAGTTATGAGTGACCTTATAATTAATACTCAATATCGACGGATCATTATTTTGAAATGTATCAAATAACAGTTTACGTAATTGTTTACTACGGGTTACTATTAATTTTAATGAAAGCCGTGATTGTTTACGTTTGTACAGGCTAAACTATGTTTGTTTGGGGTCTCTCCTAATTTTCTGTACAAATATGTAAGTCCCAAGTATTTCTTTAAAACATACAGACATATATAATAATATCACGCCGTTTCCCACAGGGGTAGGCAGAGACTATGGACCTCCACTTTCTACGGTCCTGACAAACTCTTTCACTTTATCTAACCTTATCAATCACTTCATACATGCCCTTCGGTTACGGGTACTTTTTACCTCTCCTTTTTTTTAGAACGTCTGCAATTTGGTCGCAGAATGTTCGCCGAGGTCGACCCTTTCCTACTGTTCCTTTCACGTTTGCCAATCTCTTTTCTTTTTTTTTAATGATATTTAATACGTTGATTTGATTGAACATTTTGTAACAGGCCTGTGTACACCACATTATTCAGAATTAAAAAATGGCCGTCATGATAGAAAAGAAGAAAAAAGCGATGCTGTCACGTTCAATTTTATTCTATTGCATAATATCTTTGTTCCGTCACTTTACTTATAGAGAATTCGAGGAGATATTTTTTTGATTGATAAAAGGCAACTGTTAGAATATTACTATTAAAAGTTGTATTGTTTAAAAATAAATTTAATCAATTGATTTAATTTAGAATTATTTAAGACAAAACCTGAACAAAAATTTCACGTTTGAACCAATAAAGAAGAACCACTTTTATTTTACTAAGCCATACACTTTTTTTTTGTTTATTCGTCTGTCTGTTTATATGTACTTTTATATTTACTGCTGAATACCATAAAACATAACACACAGTTAATTTATTTCTTCATTATATAATTACGAAAATATTATGTACAGTGAACGATGAGATAGAATTAATATTCCTTTTTTAATTCTTTACAGCTTTACCTAACTTAGAAGAAGTACTTTCCTTTTTATTACGGTGTTGATTCAAAATCTGAGCGTATTTTGAACAAAACTTTGAATAAAAATCAGTTTTAACTTTTCTTTTGAATAAACTTTTCGGGTTTCGTAATTAAAGAGTTACCTAATTGCATATAATGGAAAAAAAGTGTTCTAACTTCCTTAAGAAGTTTTATATTAATGGTTGGCAAGATAAAATCGTTAAAACTTCTCGGGATAAAAAGTTTATTGCTTTTTTATGCCAAAGTCTTAATCTACACAACAATAATGGCTTTAATTCCCTCATATTTGACGTGGACCCGTAAAAAGATAATCTCTAGTAAAGTTTAAAATGCATGTCGTTATTTTTAATTTTTTTATAACCTCAGAAATTGTGTTTTGCCTATATAGCTTTTTGAACATTTCACCTTAATCATTTTGACATAATTACTTTTTCAAAAGAAGTTTCAAATCGGTTTTGTATCAATAACATTGAATAAATCAAAATCGCTTCCCGTCGTTGTTTATCTTTTAAACTTTGCATAGGATTTTAATGCGGTTTTCATCAACAGATACAGTGACTCAAGAGGATTTATATTAGATTATAACTGCAAATGGACATTCAATAAGCAAGTTTCCTGGGTCAAAAATAAATTATTTGGCACTGTTAAAATAATAAAATGTCACAAAATAATGTCACTTGTCATTCATCATATCCATTCTCAACGTGATATAAGATTTAATAATGCGGAAAAACTGATATTAAGAGCGCTATTTGACTCTAAGAAACTATGACGTCATTCGTTTTTATTTCATACAAGTTCCAAAGAAAATGTTTGTTTTGACGTTTAGAAAAAAGTGTCTGATTTGATTTGTTGGAAACTTCTTTATCGTTAATTTATCTATATCCTGTTTAAATAAACTGTATTTAGTCCCGCTTTTAACGCGAAACATTTAAAACTATGTTGTGAATAAGTTCCAAGAAATAAAATTATAAGCATTTTGTCGGCCGTATAATGAAGAGCTTTAAAACTTTGCCTGTTTTCTTGCTATGACGTAATAAAAGTATTATCTGAAGCAAAGGCCGACAAAAACATTCTGAAAGTTAATTAAAGTTTTTTCCTATTAAAGTCTGTTGCTGTTCATTTTATTTCTGGATTTTGCCTAGTTTCTTTAAGAAAATGGTACAATTTACAAGCGGAGGTAAATTATTTAATGTATTGTTTTATTCTATAAAAATAAGGTCTAACAAAATATACTAAAACTATTTTAAGGGTGAATTTAGTCCATTAAACTGAACAACTTTCTCCAAAGAACATCTAATTATGATAAGTAATTTTTGGCGTCCCATACAAGTTGACCGAGCAGCTGATCCGAGTTTGTATGGAAAACCAGAAATTATTTTTCATATTTCCACATATGTTCCTTGGGGAAAGTTGTTCAGTATCATGAACTAAATTCCCATGCTGGTCTGGGAGAAATAAAAAAAAAACTTAGAATGTACCAGCTGCTTATCTTCCCACGCAGATCGTAAAAGCCGATCAAGGGAATGGGCAAAAATGCAAATCATGTTAACAGGCGATGCGGCTAGCAACCCATCACTGTATTGATTGCTTTTCCATCTTCTCGCCCACCATGACGCTGTGGCTTTTGGGTCTTGCGGCCCTGGGCTCTGCATAGAACCGCAAGACCCAAAATGCTCTGTCTGCCCCATTAGGGATAAAGACGTGATAGTATGTATGTATGTATGTATGAACTAAATTTACCCTTAAAATAATTTCAGTATCTTTTGTTAGACCTTATATAGTAATGATAGAGACTTGGTCTTAATCTTTTCACGATATTCACAATAATTAATTAAAAAAAATTGATCAAAAACAAATCTTCGGGGAGTCCTATGTCCGGCACTTATAATGGATGTTATGCCAATGAAATAATGAAGATGAATATAATATCCTATCCTGCTAATATTATAAATGCGAAAGTGAGTTTGTATATTTGTTTGTTGGTTTGTATGTTTGTTTGTTACCACTTCACGCTTTAACCATTGAACCTATTTAGATGAAATTTAATGTAGTTTTGATACCCAGGGAAGGACATAAGATAGTTTTTATCCCGAAATTCCCACGGGGAGCGAAGCCCGCGGGCACAGCTATTCTACTTATATTTTAAACGCTAAGTTACGCAATCATTTCAAACACTTTCTAGATTTGACATCTAAAAATATCTACGTCTAGCATTTTGCACCACATACTGAGAAAGAAGCGAAAATGTAGCGAAATGATTTGGATACGAGCCAGACCTGTCTTGTGTGTGCTAGGATTTATCATGTTGTTGCAGACAACACGTTTTAATAAGCCTTACAATTTCAGCCTTAATCCATTACTTATATACACGGTGATTTTTTATTGGTTCTGAAGCCGAAGGCCACTTCATAAGCATCGTTAGTAAGACCTAATTAGCTAGTCAAAATAAAAATTCTGAAAAAAAGAATGTTGACTAAAACTCGAAAGCAAAATTGTGAGATCAATTAGTAGTACTGCCGCCATACACCGCCCGCCGGCCGGCGCAGGTCATCGACATCCACGCAGCTGTTTTGGCCGGCATAACTACGTGGTCTCAATCGAAAACCATTTACGAAACTTTTTTATCTTATGACATACAGAAATTTGGATTACACATATGGGTAGAGCAATTTATTTACTATACGACATTTTTTTTCCCAAAACCAATGAAAAGCCAGCGTGTATAAAGCTGAAGAGTTTGTTTGTTTGATTGTTTGTTTGAACGCGCTAATCTCAGGAACCACTGGTCCGATTTGAAAAATTCGGTATTAGATGGGTCGTTTATCAAGAAAGGCTATAGGCTATGTTGCATCCCGCCCGCGACTTCACTCGAGTAGTTAACGCGGGCGAAGCCGCGCGCTGCCTCTAGTACAACATACGAGTAATAACCCTTACGAGGTAGATAGATCCTAACATAAGCACAGAATAAGGACTAGCACTCACGTACAGAAGTTTCACTGAGCATAGAAATTCAAATAAATATGTACTTAATGTAGTTAAGGATATGGTTTAATTTAGTTCTCGTCAGAACTCGGCACCTGTTCGTTTAGATACATAAAAGTCCATTGCAAGGTAATTTCATTCTTATTACTCTGGAGAAAGGATTCATGTTGCTAAATTCCTACTCCAGAGTGATCGCCACGCGCATAGTAATAATGTAGGTATATTTTCGATACCTAACCGGGAAGTGACATAGGCTTGACATAAGGCCCAAAGAATGCCATGATGTTTTTAGGCGTGTAAGTTGAAAAGAGAAGCAACAATTTGATGGGTTTATAGTATTGCTATTCCCTGAAAGGATGCAGTAGTACACAAATCCACTCAGACGCGGCAACACGTCACACAAACTACGCATTGTTAGTCAGTATAGTGTACTCGTCCGAGTAAATTCCAAGCCACTCCACTTACTCAGCATACAAATTCTGTGTGTTATATTATAAAGACGAAGGGCCGATTTCATCGTTTTCATTGATAAACGAGTTTAGCAAAACTGAGTTTAACATAACTGAGTTCAAATGTTTGATTTGATCTCGATCAACGTCAAATAAATTTCGCCGACAATTCGGAGCTAATTTTTGATCGCGTTTACGAAAACGAAGTTCACCTAAACTCATAGACAAAAAAGCACAGATAAAAATCATTTGATAGTTTTCATTTCACGCAGAAAATATGAATAACGGATAAGCAAAACCTCATTGATTTAAAACCGGTAAAGAATCGCGAAGGAACGGAACGTAAATTATAAAGTATGTACATACCTATGTCAATATTGTCAATCAGAGTTGTCAAATCTCTCTTGTGCCCACGGCATTGACTTGACATTTGTTTGGTTAAACTCGTTTAGAAGCGTTAAACGGCCAATATCGGACGTTTATATTGTTAAACGCGTTTAACCCTTTAAATGTCGGACGCCCGGAGCGGGCGTCTGATGTATTGTTTTACTATGTGTCTGCTATGCCGACATTTGAAGGGTTAACCCTAAACGCGATTAGTTTTTGTCGATGAAATCCAAAGCAACCAGTTTACGTGCGTAAACGAGTTTAGCTTCAATTGATCGCGTTTTACTTCAACGATGAAATCGGCCCTAAGTGTAATCAAAGTCCCGAACTTTACTTCCAACCGCCCACGAACCCACGACTAGCTCGCTATGTGTCTTATTATTTTTGCACCACATACGAAAATAAAAGAGGGTAGATAATTGGAAATCTAATAAGACATAACAATATTGACAGTCTCTTCAGAATAATAGTAGAAGAAAAGATAGTAGGGAGATAAGGAAGGGGAAGACAGATGATAAAGTGTTTCTAACAAATTAAAGAAAAGTTGAAGTAAGGTAATAGCAGGAATTAAGAAGGATGAACGAGAGAATAAAGAAATGGAATCATATACTCATAATACCATCGACAAGAGCAAGCTCCTAAATTACAAAAAAACTTAGAACGAAGAGAAAACGTAGCAACATAATTTTGATAAGAATACAACCAAACCTCTATTTATCATGTTATTGCAGACAGCTCGTTTTAATAAGCCTTATAATTCTCTGCCGTTGTTTCGCGTAACGCTGCGTTTTTTGGCTTAATTAACAACTGTAGAGATTTTACTCCTGTTAAGAATTCTTTTTAATTACTTTGAGCTCAAAGGTATGGTGTTTTGCGCAGTAACTTCCTTGGTTTTATGAGGTTATAACTTTTTTATTTAGCGCTTTTATAGACCAGCAACAATATGTCCGCGACACAGGTTTGCGACGGTCGGCGACCGCTGCCGATTACCGGCAACTATAGCCGACTTATGTGCGACCATACTTTCGGTGTGTAAGACCCCTAAGGTTAAATTTATTAAAAACATAAAAAATAAAAAAATAAAAATTATTTTTATAAGTAGTTCTTATTTCCTTAAAGTGAGATCTTAGGAACAGTGGTATTTTTAGGGTTCCATACCCAAAGGGTAAAAAAAGAACCCTGTTACTATAAAATTTATTAAAAATATAAAAAATTAAAAATAAAGAAAATATTTTTATAAATAGTTCTTATTTCCTTAAAGTGAGATCTTAGGAACAGTGGTATTGTTAGGGTTCCATACCCAAAGGGTAAAAAAAAACCCTATTTCTAAGATTCCGCTGTTCGTCTGTCCGTCCGTCTGTCCGTCTGTACATCTGTCTGTTGCCAGGCTGTATCTCATGAACCGTGACAGCTAGTTAGTTGAAATTTTCACAGATATTTTTTTTTTGTTGGCACTATAACAACAAATTTTAAAAACAGAATACTATATTATAAATATTTATGTGGGGCTCATATCGATACCTTGAGGTTCACTTGGCATATAAACCATTTTGGCCAAATTGAGTAATATATATACATTAAACGTGATTTTATATTGCTAATGGTACAAAACCCTCAGTGAGCGAGGTTTTTAAACGTATTACTTTCTTGATATTTTCTGCTTACATACAAACATTACTTACTCTACGTACTTTCTCACTTTGCATATATTTTAGTCCCATGACTACGTCTAATCCTGCAACTCTATCTAGATTGTAATAAATAAAACATAATTTTCAAAAAAGAAGTAATTTAGTTGTTGTTTTAAATTTTTGTCCAAGAACGAAAAATGTCCTACAATTGTTGATTGTTGAGTAAGTATCCCATAACACAAGTCTTGAACTTATTTTGAGGCTAGCTCAATCGTTGTGATTTGTCCCTATATATACTATTTATTTATTTTTATTTTGTTTTAATTGTATATTAAAAATTATGATAGATCAAAATACATAAAATTCCTTTTTCCCTTAGATAGCAGAATCCAGTACAAATTTACAATCGATCCTTGACTTTGACAGGGACTTCTCCAAAACAGAAACAACTTACGTCATCGATCATATTGTTTGTCTTATTCTATATCCTTGTGTTAGAATGAGTAAACTAAAACTATTTGGCTTACAAGTGGTGTTTTGTTTAGATAGAAATAGTATAGTTGTGCTTAGTTAACAACTGTTAAGTAAGTTCGAGACTTGTGTTATGTGACGCTAACTCAATGATACCACACCTTTTGACAAATATGTATTTATTGAAATATAAAAAGTAATTTGTGGCCTTCAAAGCCAAAAATTATTTTTCATATCTCAACATGTTTCTTGGGAAAAGTTGTTCACTATCACAGACTGAATTATTCCTTAAAATAGTTTCAGTATATTTGATGAGACCTTATATAAATAAAATAGTGAAAAAAGTATGCTCATTCACATTTATATATGTATGTGATAAGTCCGCTTTTGTATCATAATTCTGTCTTCTTCATTTTTTTCTGTTTTTTATATTTATTTCCTTTTGTTTATGGTGCAATATAGAGTATTTGTATTGTATGTACTGTGTTTTATTATTTTTATTAAAAAAATATCACCTCTTCTATTTTAAACTTTGCTGTGTATTATTCTATTCTATGTTAATGGGCAATATAGCAAGGTTTACTGTCTTAACGATCGACCTTGACATTCTAAACTAAACCCGATTTCAAGCACTAAGCTCAGCAAAACGTAGCACACAACTAAGTTTGCTCAGTGACAGTTGTGTCGCGCCGATATTGTCCAATACCATCTATATTAGATGACGTCTATGTACGGCCGATTGTTTGGTCCATCGATTTGGCTTTTAGGGTCGCCTTTGTTACGATGCGGTCATTGATATTCAAATTTCCTACTCCAATATGCGATAGTGATAATAGGACCTATAATTTTACCGGCATATGTTAATGTCGTATATGAAAGTACAAGGGCGTTGTAGAGAGATTGGACGTGATAACTAGTTTTAGGTTGCATTACCTATTTCGTTTTAGGTTATTTTCCCATCATAACACAAGTCTCGAACTTACTTTGGGGCTAGCTCAGTCAGTGTCATTTGTCCCTATATATTATATCTTTTTTGCCACCTCAAAGATTTGGTGCTACTGTCACCAGTCATTGCTTATTCGCACTTTTGTTGTTCGCACTATCGTTCTTTTGCCAATCTTGCATATCCTTACTTTAGTGCCACCGATCTTCAAACCATCGACTTTCGCACATTAGTGACGCTTTCTTCTAACGTCAAAGAGAAGAAAAGAAAAAGGACAGAACCAATAACATTGTGTATCTTCAGTCTATTATTATTACTATCCCGATAGTCCTAAACATATATAGCAAAATAAATTAAAACTAGTAGCTCTGTGAGCTGTAGACATCGCAACTACTCCGCCGTTTTACTAAACTTGAATTGAAAAAGAAAAACCATACAATTATCGAACCTGCTTACAAAATTTCACGAGCACGGTTGAGAAATGCGATCTAAAAGCATCTGGACAGCTGGACAGCCAAACTGACATTCGAAAGCATTTTTGCTCAAGCTGAAATGGAGAATCTTCGCGCTGTTCGACTTAAAAATAGTTTTAGTTTGTTTGTTCCATTGATTATTTGGTCCATCGATTTGGCTCTTATGTCGCTTTTGTTAGGTACGGTCATTGATATTCAAATTTCCTGCCCCAATATGCGATAGTGATAATAGGACCCATAATTTTACGGGCATCTGTTACTGTCGGATACATGGCGGAATTCGGAGATATTGGGAATACTGGACGTGAAAATTGCCAGGCATTTGTGTGGCCACTAATCGGTTTGCGTTGTGTCGTTGTGAATTTGGTGTTAGAATTTAAAATTTTATTTGCTAACACTATTTTTGCTATACGTGTCTATCCGATATTATTTTTTACGATTCGAGATCCTGCGTCTCAACCTCGACCTGACAGTCACAATTTATCTATTTTGTAGGAAACATAGACGTGGTTGTAATAATAATATGTTTCTTCGAGACCAAACAAGTAATGTAGAAAGGATAATACTTCTAGAAGGGTATTTTTCATCCACTATATTCAATATTATTGATCTATATTTAAGAGTAATGTTCTTGTCACTGGAGTATGAATCTTCTCCCATTTTTTCCTCTGGTCCGCCAGTTGTTTAAATTCTCTGTACATCACGACGTTTACCTTTTCTTTTATCTGTTTCATATAGCTAATATGTCTCAGTCTTTTCTTCTTGATGTCTTTCCTTGACCTATTGATCAAAATAATTACTTATATTATTGACTGCTTGTCTGACTTAAAGAAATGAGTTAGAATTACCCTTCTGCAACACCTTTCATTTGCTTGTAATATTTCCATTAAATCTTGTGTTGTTAACAAATCGCAATCAAATGATTTATCCAAAACTCTTCCACCAAAAATGATAATACGCTATTCATTTTATTTTGCATCAATTGATATTCCTATAAGGCTAGCGTAAGCAAAACAAAAAATACTTTCTCCCACAAAACTAGGTCAAACGTTGTTTATTTTTGCAAAGCAAGTTACCAACAACGGACACGCTAAGCGATTCTCTCTGATTTGAAGATATCCATATATCACAGAACAAAAGTCTGATGAATGATGGGCAGGAAAAGTAGGTCGTAGTTACGGCAAAAACAAGGGGAGAAAGGAAATCTGACCGGCGAAGCGAAGAGTAAACAAGTCGAGTCATTTGCGGTATAATTATCTCAAATATAGGGAGAATAATGAATTTTAATGCTGAATGGCTTGTGTTTAAGGGCAATTATGAAGCTTGTTAAGTAGGCGTCTAGCAAGAATAATTGTAAGTAATCAAAACTGGAATAGGTGTAAAACTAATGATAGCATATTTTTTAAGATAAAAAATAAATAAATATAAGTACAATAAAGATATAACATTTATGAAAAAAAAAAAAAAAAAACTAGAATCTAATCCTTAAATAAGTATGATTCCAGTTGGAAGTTGTATTGGGCAAAAGAAACAGGGGAAGGTAGAAAAAAAGATGGATGGAGTGCTTGAAGGATAATAATGAAATAAGGTAAAGTAAGGATAAAGAGGAATTGTAGGCTGTTGTGGTAGTTGTCAAGCTATGTCAGATGTCTTTAGGCAGCTTGAAAATCTGACATCAGACATGAGAAACAAACGTTAATTGATAAAATTACACACTGGCAAGAACCGTCGCATATGATAGATAAAACAAAACACACTAATTGACTGGCCCTGAGCCCTACTTTTAAATACAGTTTTGTAGCAAAAGCTTAAAATACACTCAGTATTATCAAAACTAAAAACCGACTTCAACACCAAACTACACAACCGATTTTGATAAAATACACACATTAATTGGTCAGCCCTTTTGCTTAAAAGTAGAGCAATGCAGGTTTTATAGCCAAAGCCACAATTATACAGAGTATTGATGAGACAACAATAACAAGTAATATACATAATGTATTTATTTAAAGAAAAAAGAATTTCCAATTTTGGTCCAGTCGTCTTCGAATAATCGGGAAACAATAATAAAAAAACAAATATTTATACATTTGAATTGAAAAACTCCTTTTTTAAATGATAAAAGCTATTAATAAATATTATACCCGTACAATCAAAAGATTTATACATTCTTGCATTTAATGTCGTCATATTGTTAGTTAACAAGACCTGAATAACCACAGCCAGTTTCGAGTTTCTGAGCAATTGAATTGAAAGCACTGCAGTTAATGATTACAGAGGATGGTCCATTGCCGACTCAGTTTAGAGAGGGTAATGCTCAGTATTGCGGTGAACCACCCGTCCATTCCACGAGTATTTAGTTGAATTGGAGTAGATGGAGATTTCAAATTTTAGTGGCAATTGTGCTAATAGTATTTCATTTACAGATACGAATTGTTTAATTGATTCATTTAAGCTTGTATCTCCTAAATATATATATATATTACTACGTATATCCTTTTACTTATTAATAATAAGGATTTCGGTGCCGGCTCTAATGATTTTGATGGAATTTTGTGGGATAAGCGTCTCAACTTCAGCTTCGGCAAAACATTTTCCAGCTGATCTCGCGTACAGGTCCCATTACTAAACCGACTAAATTTGCGAGCAGATTTGATAATTATATAGAATTTCTTGTAGATTCTGTTTTTCGAAAATTTCCAAATTGCGTGAAATTATGAAAACTTAAAAAAACATATTTTCCTTGCGTTTTTTTAAATACCGTGCAATGAATATTTAGTCAGTTTTATGCTATGCAATAGTAAATACCTAGTTTGTACGATATTAGCAAAGGCACTGGACAAAATTACATAAACTTTATCTTAACCTTATTGATTTCCTCGCAACGAAGATTAAACACGCGTAAAAAACAATTATGATAAAGCGACCACTTGACCCACATAAAGGTGGCGGAGGTATTACACCAATTTATATTTATGACGAGGTTATCCTGCTATGATGCTTTTAGGATTCCGTAGCAAAAAGTGCGAACGGATTCTTTTTGCTAAAGCTCTGATTATATCTGGAACCTAAGCCACAGTCAATCTTCACACTAACATAATATAAAATTAACGTGGTTGATATTACATACCTTGTAATACAGATTTGCTGGTTGTTTTCATCTTATTTTGTAGTGTTTTATCTGTATATTTTAAATTGTCTACTGCATATTTTCAAAGATTTTGAGTGTTGTTTTTTTTAGTCTCACAATTTCATGAAGTTAGCAATTTATATAAAATGTAAGTACCTAGATAAATTGAAAAACAAACTTGGATTAAATAAGTGAAAAGATTAAAAAATAAAAACATCTTTATATGCTTGTAGTTTCTGCATTTTATTCATCACATCTTTATACAATATACGTATAAAACATTATAAGTAGCTTCTGCATTATAATAACCACATTAAAAAAAACTATAAAAAGTTAAAAATGAAAAAATCCTCAAACGAGGTCTGTAAAACACTGTACGGAACTTCCACGTGAAAATCATACTCAGACCTGCCAGTTTTATTATTTGGCCTCTTAATAAAATATCTCTTCAGAATGGCCTCAAATTTATAGGCCAATAAAGCTGTTGCCTGTCACATAACCAATTTAATCTGCCGCTCTTTGATGGCCGTACGATTCGCAATAAAATAAGATTAATATTTGGGATATGTCAGCAAAAATGTATCCTAAACGATTTTTAGTGGTCTTCCACTTGCAGATACACTTCCATGTCTTTGTATATAATAATGAAGTCTAAAGCTGTATCCCAGAGTCCTCGTATGGGGACTGGGAAGGACTAAACTTCGGGGTTACGGCCTTACACCTTACGACTGTTACCTAAAACCAGTAGGTGTAAAGGTGAATTCCCTTTTTCCACCTTCTTCCTTTTTGCCAACAAGCTGCATTGCGCGTATAAACTTGATTCATTTGGTTTCAGACTGTGACTTGCTCCCTCGATCGGCTATTACGATCTGCACGGGAAGGAAAGTGATTCTTCCAGACCAGTATGGAACATATATACCTGTCTAGTAAATAATATACGAAATCTTAACCAATATAATCTGCCGCTCTTTGATGGCCGTACGATTTGCAATAAAATGAGACTAATATTTGGGATATGTTAGCAAAAATATTTCCTAATCGGTTTTTAGTGATCTTTGTCTATTTGCAGATACACTTTGACGTTTTAGGTTGGTTCACCACTCAATTCTGTTCTGACTCCAAAGCTATGCACTGGATTTACTGTCTATCTTTTCTAGCTAAGTGTCTGTTCAGGTAGGTCGCAAGGTAAAGTCAACAACACTTGATATTCTATATATCTTGATTCACAAAGTTCACGAAAAATTAAAGGTTTGGTTATAATAGCGCACAGATAAATTAGCTATGGCGAAAAACAAATATCGAGATAAAAAAAACCAGAACCTCAAAAGCCATGTTTAGCATATGGGTATGCATGTAGGTGGAAAATGGAAACAAAATAGTAATGAGTTGCTAGCCCTATTGCTATCCACTCTAGTCAGATTTTTTTTTAAAGTTCACAATCACACGCAGACGTATTGCAAAGTGAAATTTCGGAACATTTTTCACAAAGAACATTATAAAACTTTGGTGATAATGTTTCTGAACGCATTATAAACCACTCAAGAGTGCGGCGCACGTATCTCATACATCTTGGCTACGTGAACTTTTTGCCCCATACATTTCTATGATTTTAATCGCATATTTTTGCATAACTCTTCCATTCTGGAATGGGAGAAAAGAAAAACTAACAATGTACCAGCCCATGATGATACCAACCCATCACTTTTAACCCCCTGACAAAAAGACGAGTGTTAAATAAATTATTGGGTGATTTCGCTTCAGATTCGGTATTTTGTAATTTACTGCTGTTAACTGCTACAACTGTAAATATCACCTAGTACACGCCCCATTAGAGATAAAGACGTGATCTAAAGACGTGATGAAATAAAATAAAGCAATCAACACCCCAAACTTCTATGAAAGGTAAAGTTACCAAAGGCAGGTGGCCAAAATATTCACAACAACCACTACATTTCATTTGCCACGCATCGCGAATGGTGGAATTCCTCCAAATGTTCCCGCTTTACCCCAATTTATGGGAGACGTGAGCGGATTTCCACACCAAGTTCTCTGGAACGCCCAGGCACCTGCAGGCCCTTAAGTCTGGGATCTTACCGCATGAATGCTACATTCATTCTTTATTTAGTCGACAAATAAAGGATGAATGTTGTGTTAATGCCGTAATATCCTTATTCCTTTTTCTTGCCGATATTTTCCTTTTTAAAGTTACGTACCAAAATAGTAGAACGGAACGTTCGTCCATCCGCCTGGCCGTTCGTCATAGTTTAATTAACCTTCTTTAAAAAAGGAAGAGGTTCGAGAGTAATTTTTTGTGAACCTAGGACCAATTTGAAAAATCATTTAAATTGGTGGTGGTCCCATAGAAATTTTATCAAAATTGATTGTGAAGTTTGGTTTTGAAGTCGGTATTAAGTTTTAATAAATTACTCGTATAATATCTCAATAACTATATACGCTTTAATCCATCATTGGACTAAAGGGTAGATTTTTCCATATTCACCTCGCTGGACAGACGGTGTGGTAGAGTAGATGTAGTTTTAAATTCCTAGAACGGGGGTTTACTACCGCCATTCCTTTTTAAATATCCATTCTAAACTGCGACAAGGTCAGACGACCTATGCAAGGTTGCAGGAAAGCGCTAGATGCAGGCCGATTTCGATCGGTCGTTTTTCAAATCCTTAGCGAGGCCTATGTCCAGCAGTGGACTTCCTGTGGCTGATATAATGATGATAATGATATAGACAGCAAAAAAGTCTGCTATTAAAAAGCAGCTGAAAGTAAAAGTACTACAGCGAGCCCCGATACTATTTCCAAAGTTTCCCAACATCGTCCTTGGGAAAAACATTTTACTTCGAAAACTGTGAATAGAGTTAATACTCGTATCCATGTATCGGGTTCCCGTTTATTTCGATTGCTTTTCTTTGTTTTAGACTGCAGGGAAGCGTGTAAGGGAAGGGTTATTTCTTCTTGATTTTCCTTGATACTATGTATTTGTGATCTCAACAATCGATTTGTTATTTTCTCAAAAAAAATCTATTCTATATTTCTTTTAACCCCGTAAAAAGGGTAGTGTTATAGGTTTGACGAGTCTGAGTATCTGTGTGTTTGTCTCTGAAATCACAGCGCTAAAACGTATAGGCCGATTTTGATGCATATTTTTATCTCTGTATCTATAGTATAATGTATATTTTTATCTCTGTATCTGTAGTATAACTTAACAAAAAATGCACTTTACCGTAGTTGGCGTTATATTTAAAAGAAGCAATAATAAACCTTAGTGCGATTATCATTAGGTCTGAATTTGCGTCAAAATATATTTTAGGAATTGAGTGAAGTTGTGCTTAATTATGACACGCGCGAAGATACGACAAGATGTGTGGTTTCCGGCAGAGTAGAATAAGGCCACTCCAAGTCCCCCCGTGGATGTCGTAGAAGGCGACTTAGGAAATGCAAGCTAAACAAAGCTTATAAACACAGTGAGACCTCTCCAACCCGTCTGGCCAAATCCTCTGACTGCTCTAGCTAAGTATGGATCTGGTAGTACAGAGAGAGAGTCGTGCTCCTGCAGTGGAGACAACAAGACACGACCACTTAGCACTTTCTTTTTTCTCTTCCATAGTTAAACCTATCCAATTTCTAGAACTAGTCCAATCATAATAATCTTTTTTCTTTTCCGTGGTTAAACATATCCTTTTACTAGAACAAGTCCAATCAATATAAGTATTAGAACAGTAGAATCCACTGCATTAGCCCTCATGTCAGGTACAATTTAAGGTTTACTTAATAAAGCTTTTGTTAGAAGAAAGCTTCCATTGCGGCGCGGCGCTTTCACAGAGAAAGCACGCTGGTGTACAAGCTCGCGTGGCACTTGAATTATTGCTGCAATTAGAGTGCTTTCCTGTGTTGTTTTTAATTTAAATGTTTTTTTTTTAATTTCATATATGTAGACATTTATTTTTAAGGTTCTTGAAATTTATGGAGCAGAATAGGGATGTAAACAAAAATAAAATGTTTTAGGCTCATTAACAAGAACATTAAAAAGTATGGTGTACGTATTGTTTTCTTTTCTCTCATTAGCAAATAATGACGAAGATATATAGCGCATTTAAATTTTGGGTGACGTCAAGATTGCTACCATTTCTAACCTTTGTAAATAGTGTGCGAACAACAAAAAACAATCCCGAACGGATACCGTCAGTGTTGTGTGTAAGGACTTATACAACAAACGATGAAGAAAGAGGGTAGACCGATAAGGTTACCATGACGGCAGAAGGGTCATCAAAATATCTGGTATTTAATTGCGGAAAGTCCCGTTATACTAATAACAGAGAAAACAAAGATCTCGGTGAATCATTTCCAATAACATAAATTCGATAAAGCCTGGTTTTTTAGTTAACGTAAATTGCGATATGAGATTTAAAATTACAAACAAAAACAAACAACTATAAATAAAGTATTGTTTTTGAAAAATAATATTTAAATAAATAACGAGTAATAATAAGCTTAAAAATTTGTGGAGTTCGTTTGAATGGAGAGTTATCGTGATAAATAAAAGCCATTTTCGGATCAGAGCTTAAAATGCTATAAAAGCGAAGTAAAATATCAATGAAAAAGTGCCTCCGGATGTAAAATGTAATTAACAAAAGTTAATTAAATCTTCGTAAACTTTTACGTTAATTCCATCCTAGTGGTATGCACATTTTATTCAATAGCATCATCATCATCGGATTTTTCTGTCTCCAGTGCAGGAGCACGACTCTCTCTGTACTATACACAGCCAAAGCAGCCATACAAATTGGCCTACACTCTCCTCGCTGGCCAGACGGCTTAGAGAGGTCTCATTGATGTTAATAAACTTTGTTTAGCTTGTATTTCCTAACTCGCCTTCTACGACATCCACGGGAGGACATGGAGTGGTCCTATTCTACTCAGCCGGAAACCACACGGCATCATAGCGATCTTAATAAAATCATTTCACATTTCAATCACCCAGTAAATTTTTATTCCATGAACAGAAATAAGAACCAAATACCGTATCTCGATACGTCACAGATGACGCGACCAAATAACGTGGAACTTTGATGTGCCATTGTAAATCTCTTATCCGTATACAAAACTCGGGATCATGAGATCCCATATCAGATCAACTTAAACTGGTTGGGATATAAAGAGATTTATATCTCATTTTTGCGTGACAGACTTGACAGTCGCTACAATGCGTACGGAAAGCGAAAATAAGAAATATATCGATACATTATCTAAGGAAAATAATAAGCCATGTAAGGAAGCAGATGGATGAACGAAACTCTATTATTATCTTGAGAAGTGTCAATTTTTAGCGTTCCGTACCCAAAGGGAGAAAACAGAACCCTACTATAAAAACGCCGCTCGTCTGTCCGTCTGTCTGTCTGTTTTTGTCTGTTTCTATATGTGTCTGTCTGTCCGTCCATTTGGCTTTCTTTCTTATTCAATTATCACAGATGAAGTATTAATGTTGCCGCAAATTTCTATTGGTGTAATACTAAAAACCATGCCTTAGGTCGCTTTATAATCATGATTATTTCTCTTTCTTGTCACCTCCAATAGTTCTTATGGTGTTGGGTATCTATTAAATTATTTAGCAAAGACATAAAAAATATTACATTTGCCAAAAACAGAATACAATAAATATTTAAGTGGGGCTCCAATACAACAAACGTGATTTCCTAACGTTTTAGTACGGAACCCTTAACGCGTGAGTCCGATTCGCAATTTGCTTTTTCGTCGATACATATATTTCAATCTGTTTGAGGTTTTGAGTAGGGCGTTGACATAGTAATCCTTTTATAGGCGATGTAGACTAGTAATCTATCACTATAAATATGTATCCTTTGATCTCAGTAGACCAAGACCTTGATCGACCTTTTACATACATACATACTATCACGTCTTTATCCCTAATGGGGCAGACAGAGCATTTTGGGTCTTGCGGTTCTATGCAGAGCCCAGGGCCGCAAGACCCAAAAGCCACTTTTAGCGTCATGGTGGGCGAGAAGATGGAAAGGCAATCAATACAGTGATGGGTTGCTAGCCGCATCGCCTGTTAACATGATTTGCATTTTTGCCCATTCCCTCGATCGGCTTTTACGATCTGCGAGGGAAGAGAAGCAGCTGGTACATTCTAAGTTTTTTTTATTTCTCCCAGACCAGCATGGGAGATCGACTTTTTTATAGCTAAAAATTGAATTTGTATTCTAACGCCATCACCACGGCCATTAAGATGCTCGGATTATTATTCAAATTATAAAATGTGATGAAAAATTGGTCATCGTGATTCGAAGTCACGGCAGCACAATTGGTAATGTACTCACGGTGTTACAAGAGGGTCGTGGGTACGATTATATTTTATTTTTATTATACGATTTATATTATACGTGGTAAAAATTTTCATCTTATGCTTTAATTTAAATTTTTGTATGTTTAGCACGCACCCTGAAAAACACAAGGCACCGCCATTTTGACAAAAAATAAATAAAAACTGAATCTACAAAAATAAACCTTATTAAACCTCGGAAAATTTCAAGAAATCGGTTGCTGAAATGCAATAGTAAAAAACACCCGCGGACAGCCCAACAGACAAACGCGTTTTTGTTTTATGTATAGCAGTATTAGCTGCGTTTTGGGCATCTAACGTAGCTTAAATTAGTGTCAGCTAGTGACAACAGTCATTATTACACACTAGCCCAGAATGAATACTAGAAACTAGTGTACTAGTGTACAGTCACAATTAATATATGCATGTATATAAATTCTTTACTGTACAAAAAGGACACTACAAAAATACAGTAGATAACAATACAAAGGCGGACTTATCCCTATAAGGGATCTCTTTCAGTCAACCCAATTAATATAAGAATTCGTATTAGAAATCCTTGGGGAGACCTGTGTCCAGCAGTGGACTTCCTGTGACTGATATGATGATGATTTAACACTTTGATTACTTGAATTTTTAGTTTTTCATTCCCCGAGTGCATTTTATTAGTTGGTTGACTATAATTTATAAACTCTTTAATTCTTGGCGTTCCGTATCTTTAATTTATAAACCCTTCTTAGCTCTGATAGTTTTAACTTCGGTATATATGTTACAGTTACAACTCGTTTTAAGATAGAGCGCGTTTTGCCTAGTTAAAACTAGTTTTTACTAAATGCCTTTGTTAAAACTAAAATACCTAGTAAAAACTAGAACTCACCACCGATATATTTGATTTCCTCATAAAACTAGTGGTCACTCCGAGCTTTAATTAAAACTAGCACTAAAGAAACTAATTTGGGGTTAAACACAAGATACACTTCTAAAAAGATTTAGGACACGGAGTCATGTTACTTAATAAATAAATACATTTAATAATAAATGATGATCTTATATGCCTGGGGAATCTAAGTCCTTATTTAAAATACACATTTACTTACGTAGAGAATCAGCTAATTAACATACATATAGGTATCGTGCTAAGTGTAATCCCTCAAAACAAACAAACATCTGTTGCATCTTGAGCAACGGACATATACAATATAAATCACTTTGCATGTAGATCAAACCACTAACCTTTGTATGAGCGCTTATGTGAAGTCAGTCAGTCTAGTCTGTGCAAATACAGTTTCAAGCAAATACACGAATGGATGGGTTAAATTGAAATACTTTATGTTTGAGTCTAGACATTAGAACGTTGACATATGCTAGCTAATATTATAAGACAGATTTGAATCTACCACCTGTAAATTAAGCGTTAATATAAATTATTGTGTCAATGGCGTACAAAATGCTTGCATTAGAATTCACTGCCTTAGAAACGTAATTATTATGTCACTATTAAATCTTCTAAAATACACTAGATAAAAATCTAGGACGATATATTTATAAGGACAGATTCGACCAAACTAGTTAAAAATTTATTTCGAGAATAAATGGAAAAATTTCTTATAATTATACATTTATTACTGCCAAGTAACAAGAATATAGATAATAGAAACAAAAATAAAATAAATTAAACTAAGCTTTAAAAAACCTATACTAAATAATATGCTATATAAAAAATGTCATCTTGCCTATGCAGCATGGTTGCAAGAACGTTCCTAGCTGGATAGCAATGCTGAGCGTTGAGCAAAAAAGCAGCCAGCCATATAAAAAAATATAAAATGTTTTAGCCCTCTTCTAATAACTAATCAGAATGAAATGTCTATTTCAGAGTAAGCTATTTATACCGCCAATTTCCTAGGAATAGATAAATAGGATTAATGGCGGACTGTAAACATCTAACCTCTGATGAGACGACATCTGTGACGCATGGTCTATTATGTTTTTGTATTTTGATGCTGAAATAAATCTTGTAATCATAATATGTTTTTTTTTATCCTTCTTATTTCCTTAAATAAATATTTTTTATCTACCAAAAAAAAACATTTAGAATAATAAATTTAGAACATAAATCTAGGTTACAACTTAGTTATTTCAGATAGTCTAGTCTAGTAAGGCAACTAAGCTCGCACGACGACCTATATAAAAGACATAACAAACGGAACTCCATCCGTAAACCATTTTATTGCGTATAGGTAACAATAAAACTGCTGATACCGTTCTATCAACCCGAGAACCGACAGCGCGTTTTACGATAAAAACCAGACTGACAGTTTTACGGTAAATATTTGGTTCTTCGTGAGATTACGAAGGGTTCATTGGCCGTGTTCGGTCTAAAAAAACAAATTGGTACACTGTCTCGTCTTGATCCCTGACGGGGTATTTTTTTGGCATGATGGTGGGCCTGAAAGTATAAAATGGAAGTTAGGATAGTGATGGTATCCACATCGCCTATTGATACGATTTAGATTTATTTCTTCAATTTTCAATTTATAATGGGCTACCTGAATTTTCTGGGGTCCAGTGACGAAAATATCATTTAAAATTTTGTCTTGGCCATGGTCTAGATAACCCTTCTAACTATTTTATGAACTACTGTTTACATTTCAAAGTGAGAACGTGAAGCTTTTCCACGCATATTTGCAAAAAAAGGCCACTTTTAGCTAATGTGCGTAGAAAACCTTAACGTTCTCACTTTTAAAATGATGTATCCGTTTTCTTTTAAGTAATTTATTTCAAATAGGGGCCCGGAAAGTTCATGTATCCCCTTAATAGACTGCCAATGAAATACTTCAGGATAACTCTTATTTTCCTAGAAAATTGGCAGTATAAGTAGCTTACCCTGGAATCGAGATCTTATTCTTGGATTGGTAATTAAAACGCAAAATCGGATTATTTTAGAGTATTTTGATACTTATCCTCGGAATAAATTTCAAACTAGTTTGGTCGAATCCTCCCTAAGTCTATGACTAATGAAATAAGTCTATTCCTATTTGAAACTTTGAGTTCGATTGAGATAACTTATAATTTTACACTTACGTACAAGGGTATTGAATTGTATAAGAAGCGTCAAAAAATGCGAGTTGCGCAGTTTACGACGACGCCATCGAGCATTTTTTAACGTACATATACGACGTTGCATACAATATCTTTTTCTATTTACTTAAAAAAATACAGAAATAAACGAAGAAAAATGCATGAAGCTAAAGGGTTCATGGAAAATGTTAAATGTTAGACATACGTTTGTGCAGATAATAAATATTTTTTATCGTTTATTTCCTAGTTTTTTATAGTAAACTTTTTAAATTGATGTATTTCCTAGTGACGGTATTAAAAATATGTTTTTTTTGGCGGTAAAATTTAATATTAATAAAAACTACATGAATTCATTGCTGCGAGTGCTTTTTGTTGTAAAATTTGTGTTTTGATCAAATAAAACCTTAAACTTTAGGTTACACTTCAACCTACTTTTGGTGTACTTTTAGCAGCTAGGCGTATTTTTTTGGCCACATTAAGATACAAGAGTATTTTTGGGGAATAGAGTATACATTTTTCTGAAGACACTTTATCTGTGTTCTTTATTAGTGTTTGTGACTATGTTAATGACAGATACAGATACAAGTACAGGAGTATAATATTATTAAAACACTCGATGGACCGTTAAAACGTCAGGTCGCCACTCTTCCTAACACTCTAAAGATAATCGTCTAAGCTGATTGAAATTAGTCGGCCTTTTTTGACTACACTACGAGATTAAAATCTCGTCACATAGTTATTAGAAAATAAGTCGACCTTTTTCGACTACATTACGAGAGTAAAATCTCGTCACATAGTTATTAGAAAATAAGTCGACCTTTTTCGTCTACATTACGAGAGTAAAATCTCGTCACATAGTTATTAGAAAATTATTCGACCTTTTTCGACTACATTACAAGAGTAAAATCTCGTCACATAGTTATTAGAAAATTAGTCGACCTTTTTCGACTACATTACAAGAGTAAAATCTCGTCACATAGTTATTAGAAAATTATTCGACCTTTTTCGACTACATTACAAGAGTAAAATCTCGTCACATAGTTATTAGAAAATTATTCGACCTTTTTCGACTACATTACAAGAGTAAAATCTCGTCACATAGTTATTAGAAAATTATTCGACCTTTTTCGACTACATTACAAGAGTAAAATCTCGTCACATAGTTATTAGAAAATTAGTCGACCTTTTTTGACTACACTACGAGAGTAAAACCTTGTTAAATAGTTATTAGAAAATAACTTATTTCTTACCAGAAAAGTTCACTTCGGAAATCATTACACGAAGCTCCATAAATAAGAAGCATCTGTTTGGAGTATAAAATACTCGCAATAAAAGTCCACTCTGTTTCTGCAGAAAAATATTTATTTTATCCGGCGGGGGATTGAGAGATTTCCTTTATTTTCTCAAAACCGGTATTGTGGAAAACCGGGGGATTCAATTTCATCATAGTAAAAGATTTCAGCACGTTCACAAATGAAAACGGATAATAGTGGCCACGTTTTGTGGTCTCGGAGAATTTTCTAAATCATGAAATGCTGCCTAAGGTGCAAGTGAAAAATTGAGAAAATGTGAAAGGCATCATGATTTTACCGTCTTCAAAAAAGGAGGTTATTAATTCTATCCGTATTTTTTCGTATGCAATATCTTATCATTTAAGGTCTAACAAAATATACTGAAACTATTTTAATGGTGAATTCAGTCCATGATACTAAACAACTTTCCTAAGGAACATATATCAAAAGTTAACCAATCAGCTGATCCGCGTTTGTATGGAAAGATAAAAAAGATTTTTCATATTTCGACATTTTTTCCTTTGGGTAAGTTGTTTACTATCATGAACTGAATTCACCCTTAAAATAGTGTTAGTATATTTTTATAGACCTTATATATCAGGAAAGAGATAAGTGGAAGGAGATGGGAGAGACCTTTGCCCAACAATGGGACAATGGGACAAAAAAGGGTTAATGGGTGAATATCTTCGCTACTACTGCACTGATTTTGATGATTTTTTATTTTATTTATTTCATCCATTTTACTTTATACTCAAATACAAGTGTAATAGCGGACCTAAAGCCTTATCTACCAAACCAAACGGGTGATGTGGAAAATGCTTACTGCTTACCAACCACGTTAAACTATTACGGAGGTCGGATAATATAAAATTATAAAAATATATTTTATAAAAATAATAAAAAGCAAAATATATTTTGAAAAACTTGAGAGTCGTCAAGGGACACCCGGATGAAACGAAGTTCCTTTCGATTAATTAGGAGAGAGAGACAGACAGAGAAACATGGCTTACAACTATAGCAAAAAGTGTCGTTACAACTTTTGGTCTTAATTTTTTCCGTCTAGCCTCCATTCGTAACGCGCGATAAAGAACTTCGTTCCAAAAACTTTAGTGTGTAAAATGTCATTTAGGTACACAAAAGTCTTAAAGGTTTTTCGTAACACAGTCACAAGGCCGATCCGCTTTGCGAACGGACACGACAGACACGAGCGTGAGGTTCATATTTTACCGGATTTTCTTCCGCCATACTTTACTACGTATGGCGGAAGAAACTGTAAGTTCCAAATGTACTTTCAGGCCTTACGGAAATATAAGTTAACTCCACGGCTTATTTTTTGTGATTTATTATTTGTTTATTATATAAGGTCCAACACAACATACATAAACATACGTAGCTCAATATTGGGCTGATAGAATATAAAAGAAAACGGGTTGACCATCGACACGCCAAGAAGAACATACTGAAACTATTTTAAGAGTGAGTTCAGTCCGTGATAGGGAACTTTCCTCAAGGTACTTATGTTGAAATAAGTACTACATTTTTTGGCTTTCCATATAAACTCGGATCAGCTAATTTGTATGAAAGGCCACAAATTACTTTTTATACTTCAATACGTGTTCCTTGGGAAAAGTTGGTCGCTATCATTTTTGTGGCAATTAAATCGATTGTCATAGGCAAGAAACATGTACTGTGTAAATCCTATCCTACTATTCTACTTCCTACTAATCCTACTATCATATCCTACTTCCGACTAATATTATAAATGCGAAAGTAAGTATATTTGTTTGTTTGTTTGTTACCTCTTAACGCTTAAACTACTGAACAGATTTGGATGAAATTTAGTATGAATATATATAATATAGTTTAAGACTCGGGGAAGGACATGGGGTACTTTTTATCCCACGGGATTCCCACGGGGAGCGAAGCCCGCGGGTACAGCTAGTTAAAGTATAATTTTTTATTCGATTTTAGCACATTTATGAAAATCGGCCACTTTTTGTTGACTGACCTCTGCAACCTAAAGGGTAAACCAGTACCAATCCTTGGGTAGTTTGATGATCAAACGCTGGATGGCGTTTGGTGCTTACAGTTTACACGTGCCTTTCGAAACACGGAATTATCTTTCTTTTCGGATAAACCCCCCTTGTTGTTGTTCAATATCCTAACCAGACTGGGAACAACTTTTAACAAAGTATGCTTCCCTGTGGGGTACCACTAAACGACAGAGGCGTTCAAGGAAAATTAAGTTATGTATCCCCTAAAAAAATACACAACACAAACTAACCCCTAGATTTGAAATCTGAAATACTGATTGAAGTAAAATGTGCCTTTTCCGAGTATTGGTTTCCGATTAGAATCTTTATCTTTTCTAACGATCGTTAGTGAACAGCTATTTGAATAATTTTCCTATTTTTGGCTTTCAATATGATTTCCATTAGTGATATTAGAAAAATAAAACCTGTCTAGTGCGAGACGGATTTCTACACTAAGGATTCCGTACCTCCTCTTTACTGCCTCCGTGGTTAGAGCGTTCGGCTCATACCCGAAGGTCGCGGGTTCGATTCCCGGCGGGGACAACGACTTTGCGTTGTTGTCCTAGTTTGGTTAGGACATTGTAGGCTGATCACCTAATTGTCTGATAAGTAAGATGATCCGTGCTTCAGAGGGCACGTTAAGCTGTCGGTCCCGGTCACTGTCTTTGACATTGGTCGTTACCTAAAACCATGTCAGAGGCCTTTAAGACGGTTTAAAAACTCTGACACTAGTGTTAGTCACTAACACACACGATAAGAAGAAGACTTTCTAGTATCTAGTTATTGCCATTCCGACCCTTAAATTTTTATCATTATTTAATTTTGAGTATTTGATGTTATGTGGCCACAGTAATACATAATCGGTGAAAATTTCAAGTACCTAGCTATAGGCTTAAGAGATAGGGCCCTGTGACAGGCGGACGTACAGACAGGTCCTGATGGCACTCTTTGGTTACGGAACCTTAAAAATCATGTGATTTGACGACCTCTTTGGCATATTGATTCTCACGCTAGGCTGTTGGGTATAATTTCTGACTAGAGCAAGTTTGAAAATGGCCTTTTTCAAATTGTCCTACATAGACTAAGAGGAGGCCGTACTCAACCCTAACTCATCAAGTAGTAAAATGTGACACATCTAAGGTGTTGCATATTAAAAAGATATGTCTTAATGTACAGGGTTGTCTGGGCATAACCTGGAGCATTTTGTACAGTCTGCAAAAAAGTGATAATTTTTTTGGGTGTACATAACCTATTCGAGTAGCTATAGATACGTTAGTACATTCGATAGTCCTTATCAAGAAGTGCCAAAATGTTTGGTTTGCTACTCGATGAGGTAAGGTTGCTTACGGTTGCCTCTTAGTCTTACACTGCAGCATTTTCTCCAACGTCAACTAAGAACGAAATTGATATTAAATTTGTACATCTCGTCTTACAATCAACTACGGCAGAATTGAACGGTCGGTGACTTGGTGAAGCGTAAACGGCTTGTAATAGGTCCTGGAGACAGCGATCTCATTTATTTTTTTACGATCGACTACTCAGAATAATAATCTTGTTTGTAAAAGCCATATTGGCAAAGACCGGGCAAAGGATTTTATCCGTCAGATCAATTTGGAAAATAATTATGTTGGCATTTTAATGCTGTGTGTCAACGGATTCGTCGACGACAGTTTAAAAAAAATGATTAATTTATATATTTAAAATAAACTCTGCATATTGGCTCTGTATCCCTACGCGCAAGCCTCTCAAAAGATCGGAGTAAAAAGACCCTAGATTTTAAAAAAGAAACATTATAAAAAAAAATATTTTAAAGTTTTTCTATTTTCTCATAAAGTGACCAGTTTGCTAATACAAATAGTATAAAATCGCTTAAGTCGTGGCTCTGGACAGGGCCGCAGGACCCAAAGACCAATTTTGGCGTCTTTCCCTCTTCTTCTTCTTCTTCTTATCGAGTCAAAATAGTTTCAGTGTTGCTTCAATTTCAAATTGTCTTTGACAAGTATGTGGCCACGGCGATCCCTCTGTCATTATTAGCCTCGTTAAGGTCCTCTATGGTTCATGTCGTAGGGTAGCTCGGATATGACAGAAGGACGTCTTTCCCTCTGTATGTATGCTTATATCTTTTAAACTACGCAACACTAAATAGTGATTCAAGAGAATTAAATGTTTATAATATTCCTGTGTAAACCTAGGGCATGCTACAAGTGTACAGTACAACCTATATTAATTTCGAGTTTCCTCTTATCTTTGAATCTCGCCAGAATAATTGTTAAACGGTTCAAGCTAGACACAATTGCATTATCTGTGCGGTACCAGCTCTGCTGTTAAACCCCGATTCACATCTGTCAGCACTTCTCAACTAGACGAGCATTACACTTGAGCACACACGTCACACGAAGGAGTTACGTGATGTTATGTATCACATTCTAACATAAAATAAGAGGATAGAGTTTGTTCATTAAGGGTCTTACCAGCGCTAGCGACCTTGAAAACACAAAAAAAATAATTTCTCTTTCTGTAAGTGAGATTATCAAAAACCCACGTACAACTTTTTAGCTGGTATCCTTAAGTTTCATTAGAACCTCGAAAGTCATTGAAATACAATACGCTGTAGTTTCCTTTGCAAAAAATACTAAAAACGGCCACTTTTGACTCTTTTTGTAAAGGTTTCTAAAGCGGATAGTATTTCAATGACTTTCGAGGTTCTAATGAAACTTAAGGATACTAGCTAAAAAGTTGTACGAGGGTTTCTGATAATCTCGCTTACAGAAAGAGAAATTATTGTTTTTGTGTTTTCAAGGTCGCTAGCGCGGGTAGGAGCCTTAATTGGCTTTGTATTTGTCCCTCGAGTTTTGCTTAAATACTTAGGTTACTTTTCGCTGTGTGTTAATTTTACCTTCAAACCATTCAACCTTTCAGTAAAAAGAAAAGGGGTTCGCAAATATCCAATACCGTACATCAACACCATAACGTGTGTAAATTGCCAACCCCAATAAAGTGAAACGGTTCAAGCTAGACACAATTGCATTCTCTGTACGTTACGGTACCGGCTCTGGTGTTAAACCCCGATTCACATCTGTCAGCACGTCTCAATTTGTGTGTCTCAAAGTGAGCATTACACTCGAGCACACACGTTACACGAAGGATTTATTTCGTGTCATGTATCACATCTTAACATAAAATAAGGGGATAGAGTTTGTTTATTAAATTGGCTTTATATTTATCCCCCAAGTATCCAGCTTTTAGATAAATAAATTATTTTTCTCTGTGTGTAAATTTAACCTTCATTAAATTCGACTTTTCAGTAAAACAAGATAGGTTTGCAAATATCCAATACCGTACGTATATCAACGTCAAAAACGGTGTGTAAATTGCCAACCCCAATAAAGTGAAACAGTTCAAGCTAGACACAATTGCATTTTCTGTACGGTACCGGCTCTGCTGTTAAACCCCGATTCACATCTGTCAGCACGTCTCATGTGGACGAGCATTACCCTTAAGCACACACGTTACACGAAGGCTTTAAGTGATGTTATGTATCACGTTATACGTGAAATGTGAAAAATTTGCTGTCAAATTCGTTTATTGAGTAATTTTACGGTAAAATAAATGTTATTCTACTACCTATTTTAAGTAGTTTTGCTTATCGACATATTGGCCAGCCGTTAGGGTAGGTCAAAATGTATGTAGGCTGGGTCAAAAAAAGATTATTTTATTTAGTCCGTCAAGCAGATTATCCAAAAATCATGATACTATATTGTTTCTATCAGAAAAGTAATAAAAATTCATAACTTTGTGAATTTTTATCACACTATCTAGGTACAGCGCATCGAAGTTCCGGAGTGGGGACAATTTACGTCACCGACAAGTGGAAATTGTACTTGGTCGTGACGTCATGCGAAATTTCAATGGGCGAAAAATAAATCTGCATAATTTTTTGCTTATTAGAGAAAGGAAATAATCCTCTTACTGAGCCAAATATTTTCTTTAGTCCTCATAAGTATTAGGTATTACCGTTTGTATATTTTTATGTCAATTCCCTTGCTCAACAATGATACGTGAGCATCATCATCGGAGCGTATTTACCCGGTTGCATCCTCAGCAGTAATGCTTCAGAACCCAGGGCTCGCTACCTAACCAAGAAGATTTGACGAGGTTACTGGTTTTTACACAGCTTCTGCCGTCTGACCTCCGCAACCCAAAGGGTAAACTAGAACCAATTCTTGGGTAGTAGGAGAAACAATCCGTACATATATAGTTATTCTCCGAGCCAGCGAATATTGAAGAAATATTTTTGTATCTATTTTTGTACAAAGCCTTCTTTTGGCAAAATGTTATCCAGTACGCAATTGCTTCTAGTAAGTCGCGTTACATAAATCCCTTGATGTATTACTATCACTACACTCGAGACGTGCTACTGGGGGCAAAATGTGGAAAGACGCCAAATAGTTTAAGATAATTATAGCCGAAATTTATCTTAATAAACTATTTGTGTAATAAATGGCAGTACCTAATCCTTTTAATGAACAAGTTTTTTTTTTTCATCTTCATCATCATCATCAGGTCTTTTTGTCTCCACTATAAGCAAGACCCTCTCTGTACCAGAGCCATACTTGAACTTGCCTTACATACAGAGCAATTAGGGGACTTGGCTTACACTCTCCTTGCTGGTCAGATGGGTTGAAGAGAGCTCGATGTTTATAAACTTTGTTTCGCTTGTATTTCCTAAGTCGCCTACTACGACATCCACGGAAGGACTTGAAATGGGCCTATTCTACTCTGCCAGAAACCACACGGCAAGTTTCTTTTACTGAATTCCAAAAAAGGGGAGATATTAACTTGCACTGGATATAAATTATAACCACTTTCACACACGTATTAATTTTGTGACTGATTTCTTTGCGGGTTTTAACCCCCGACATAAAAGAAGGGTGTTATAATAATAAGTCTATCTGCTTTTCTGTGTGTCTATCAGTCTTTGGCATCGTAGTACTCGAACTGATGTACCGATTTAGATGTTAATTGAAAGCAAATTCCCTTGCGGTGGTTCTTAGCTGTTTGAAGAAAATCGATTTAGCCGTTTAAAAGTTATTTGGTTATATGATGATAATATAGCGACGTATATAAAAAAAACCTCAACACAAACTTCCAAAGCTTCATTTGATACAACATTAATTCAACCCGGACCTCATCGGGACCTTGACGGCTATTGAATGAGGCCAATCCACAAACATTGTTTGCGTTTGACATGCCAGCGCAAACAATTCCTTGTTTGCTAACAACTGGAATAAAATTTCGTCATTTTTCAAATTACGTGGTTCCGCAGTCCGATTTTTTTTTAATTTAAGATGAAGATAAGGTTTAGCTTAGTACTTATTTGCCACGGATTTTAATTCGCATGATAAAAAAGTAAATATAATACGTGGTCACAATAATTTTTATTAGAATTGCGGGATTTATCGCGATTAATATCGTTTTTAGCTAGATATTTCTGCCGTCATGGTAGCAGATAGCACGGTGGCTTTTTCCTTTCGTCCCGCGATTAATATATATTTTAGCTAGATTTTTCGATGACCTTTCTACGTCATGGTCACTAACGGCACTGTGGCTTTTCTTCCAGACCATCATGAACGAGGTTATATAGGAGCATTATAAAGATGACACTAGCGGCCTATATAGGTCTCAACTAACAAAAAATAATTAAACACAAACTCCACCTTCAAAGCCTCATTTCATACAATATTAATTCAACCTGGACCTCATCGGGACCTTGACGGCTATTGAATGAGGCCAATCCACAAACGTTGTTTACGTTTGACATGCCAGCGTAAACAATTTCTTGTTTGCTAACAACTGGTATAAAATTCCGACATTTTGCGATTTCCGTGGTTCCGCAGTCAGGTTAATTTTTAATTTATGATGAGGGCAAGGTTTAGCTTAGTACTTATTTGCCACGGTTTTTATTCCGCATGGTATAAAAGTAAATATAATTCGTGGTCACAATAATTGTTATTAGTAATGCGGGATTTATCGCGATTAATATCGTTTTTAGTTAGATATTTCGATGACTCTTCTGCGTCATGATCACTAAGGGCACGTTGGCTTTTCTTCCAGACCTTTATGAAAGAGGTTATATAGAAGCATATGATGACGATGATAATTAGCGGCCTATATATTTTCCCTACCTAATAAAAAAATAAAATCTAAACACAAACTCCACTTCCAAAGCTTTATTTCATACAACATTAATTCAACCCGAACCTCATCGGGACCTTGACGGCTATTGAATGAGGCCAATCCACAAACATTGTTTGCGTTTGACATGCCAGCGCAAACAATTCCTTGTTTGCTAACAACTGGAATAAAATTCCGACATTTTTCAATTTCCGTAGTTCCGCAGTCCGGTTCATTTTTAATTTAAGATGAGGGCAAGGTATAGCTTAGGACTTATTTGCCACGGTTTTTATTCTGCATTATAAAAATGTAAATATAATAGAGACAGTCTTGACCTTGACATGTTGAGAGTAATGCATAGTTTCAACGCTCCGCTTATGAGGCGTGCAAAAACATACTATTAACTTTTTTATTATTTGTTTAGTTTAATTTATTTTTAGATATAAATAAATATCAGTTTTCTCTTTAAAATATAAACTACTTATAAGGAGCCTTTCTGAAAATCAATTATCTTGGGAGGTAAATGTTAAGCAACGGACCTCCTGTGGCTTATATGATATTAATACTCATTATAATAAAAGCCTATATAATTTTGCCCACTGAAAAAAAACAATCTAAATACGACGTCCGAGGGTGACCGAGTTTCGTTCGACAAAAAATACGGAGAAAAAGAGGTTCTAATATGTTAATATAACTGGGCCAAATGGATATTTACCCCAGAAGCCTCCTACATACGACATTTCACGGATCCTAATTATTATTAATGAATACAAGAATTGCTAGTTTAAGAAAAAGTTAGAGGTTATTAAGCCATCACATGTCAATCATTTAACAATATTTTTCTTTAGGCACGTTGGCCATGCAAAAAAAGCATTTTTTGAGATGGAAACTAACAGTTTTCACTTCTATCACTCCCGGAGTGCCTCAATTTTTTTGTTGGTAAATTGATAATGTAGCGAATGGGGAACAAGCCGCGCATAGGCAGCGGATGTGACGTGGATGAAGCCATTTGGCCTTTATTGGGGTTGGCAATTTATTAATGTGGATTGATACGCACGGGTTAGGTTGTTGATGTACGGTATTGAATATTGGCGAGGCCGTTTCGTTTTATTGAAAGGTCAAATTGTTTTACAGGTGAAAAACACAAAACAAAACAATTTCAGTTGAGGAATTCGTTATAGCACTTAAATCGTTTTTATCCAACACACTCTTGAAGGTGGTGTCAGAAAGAGTAGACAGTCCAATATGTAAACATTGGTCGTCCTTACATGTCTCTAATAATAACTCGCATTTTAAATTTTATTAACATAGTTATTAAGTTACCTTCTAACAAATATGGACCTGTATTGGATACCTGTGCAGTCTGAAATAAACGATTTCATTTCATTTCATATACTTTCTGGGTACATAGGTGTTTTAAACTTCTATGTTCGTTATAGCATACTTTCTAGTCGACGTAAATAGTTTTAATATACTTTCTGGATATAGTACCTATGTACTGTGTTTCGAACGTCGATATTCAGTAGGACAGCCAGTATTTCTAGATTAATAAGTTATTGTTTTACCCTGAATTTAAAAATAACATCTTAATATTTACATTGCAGATTGAAATGACGTAATTAATCTATAACAACGAAAGTTCAGTACAACCCTAATGAGCTGACAAAAGTTGCAAATAATTTCTAAGTGTTTACCGGTACACAAGAACCAATCCGATTCTTATATTCTACGGGGCCAAGCGGCCCACCTTAGTAACGTTTTTGCATAGTATCGTTGCGTTTCGGCCAGTAAATCGCGTTTGAAGTGAAGGCCTCCGATGGCTCACCGGTGATCACCATGGCCTGAACGGAACAACACTGCTTAGCTCACCGGTGACCCCCAATCCATGGTCTAAACGGAACAACATGCTTTTTCCCGTGGGCGTTCAACGTGTTAAGAAGAAATTATGATATCTACTTAAAACAAGCTAGATACCAATAACGCTGGCTGCATTCCCGTGCTATATTTCAATTGACTGACAATATGTCTCAAAATTGTTGCAAAAGCTAATCCACATTTTATACAGCGACTATAAAGAAATTTTTCTTTCAAGTACTTACTTAAGGAATTATGAAACTTTTAACCTCTAGACATCCATGCATAAAACATTTTGTACGCGAGGATCAATATAAGTGAACGCAAGAATGTTTTCCTTAATCTATTAAAGATTTTTTTTTAATTTTGTTGGAACGATGTTACAAAAATTAAAGCCCTTAAAAAAACCTAAAAAAAATCGTGACAAAAAAATCTTTCACAAATTTTCGCGTAGTCAATGTCCTCCAAAGACGTACCTACTACCCGAAAAGAAACTTCGTTCCAAAAAATATTTCATTATTAGAACTAAAGACAATGCAACTTTTCTAAACCTTACTAAAGAATCAAAACAAATGAAGAAAGAAACTTATCCTGTATAAGTTTTTCTTTCTTCATTTGTTTTGATTACATCCTTATCGTTTCCCAGACTTTGTATTTTCTGAGTTAATTTTATAGGTACACTTCCAGAACATTCAGCGGAACAACAATAGAAGAGAATTTGAATTTAATGTATTCAATGAAAATTAATTATTAAATCAGAAGAGAAAAGTTACAGAATCAGGCTAAGCCGATTATGCCTGAAGGAATAAATTAGGTCAAATTATAGTAAGCCTTCGCAAACATCTTCAGAACCTATTCAAATAAATTACATGTCAATGTCTACTTCATTCTTATCTAAGGGAAAGTAAATTGTTTTTTAAATGATTTATGATCTTTTTCTTATAGTTTTAGGATTTATTTATTTTTTTAACTTTATTACATGTCAATGGAGGACGTAAGGCCTAAGGACTTTTCTACCAGTCAACCCAAAGGATAAAAGCGGGACCCTATTATTAATATTCTGCCGTCCGTCTGTCTGTTAGTCTGTCTGTTCGTCTGTCTATTCGTTTGTCTGTCTGTCTCTCTGTTCGTTTGTATGGCCGTTAGTCTGGCTTCTGTCTCTCTGTTTGACTGTCACCAGGCTAAATCTCATTAACCATGATAGCTAGATAGTTGAATTTTTTACAGATAATGTGTTGATGTTGCCGCTATTACAATAACACTAAAAACAATAAAATAAATCATTTGAAAGGAAACGGTGATATTTAAAATTTCGTCTTGATCAAACCCTAGATAACCCTTTTAAGGCCATACCCAAATTTTCCGGGGTCCAGTGGCGCCGCCATTTAAAATAAATCATTTATAAGGAAACGGAGATATCATTTAAAATTGTGTCTTGGTCAAGTTCTAGATACCCATTTAAAGTATTTTTTAAACTACTTTTTGTAGTTTAAAGTGAGAACGTGAAGCTTTTCGACGCACATTTGCGAAAAACGGCCACTTTTGGCTAATGTGCGTAGAAAAGCTTCACGTTCTAACTTTAAACTATAAACAGTAGTTCATAAAATAGTTTTAAGGGTTATCTAGGGCTTGATCAAGACACAATTTTAAATGATATCTCCGTTTCCTTTCAAATGATTTATTTCAAATGGCGGCGCCACTGGACCCCGGAAAATTTGGGTATGGCCTTAACTATTTTATGAACTGCTTTTTATAATTAAAAGTGCGAACGTGAAGCTTTTCTACCCACATTAGCTAAAAGTGGCCATTTTTAGGGTTCCGTAGTAAACAAGGAACCCTTATAGTTTCGCCATGTCTGTCTGTCTGTCTGTCTGTCTGTCTGTCTGTCTGTCCGCGGTCCTACTCAGAAACTACAAGTACTAGAAAGCTGTAATTTAGCATGGATATGTATATTAATCATGGCGAAAAAGTCGTAAAATAAAATCTGGAAAAATATTTTTTTTTAGGTTAGCTGCCATACAAGTAAAGAGGTAGTCAATATTTTTTTTCTCGACAAACACATTGTGTGGGGTGTCGTTGAATAGGTCTTTCAAAAACATTGTGAGCTTGTTAACACCATTTTTAGATTTAGGGATCCGTTTCTGAAATATTTGGGTTTAAAGTGAAAGTTTTTGTTGAAGGCAAGTGTCCCCCCCCTCTATCTGCTAAACGGTTATATGTGGCCACGTGAAAAAATTCACAGCTATAGTATATATAATGTAGTTTAAAGGAAAACTATCAGAGCTAAGTAGGGTATACAAATTAAAAAGTTATAGGCGATCAACTTATAAAATGTACTCGGAAAAAGAAATTTCATACAAATTCAATAGATAATTCGTTTTTAAACGTTTTTAGTGGCATAAACTCAAAGTTGGCATTCGGAACTACGGAACCCTACACTGCGCGTGGCCCGACACGCACTTGGCCAATTAGCTAATGTGCGTAGAAAAGCGTGGAGAGTGTAGACTAAGTTCCCTGGCTTTTCTGGCCAAGTATGGCTCTGGTAGTTCAGAGAGGGTCGTGATCCTGCAGACAAAAAGACCTGATGATGATTAAGTATATCTCTAACTATGGTATCTAGAAGATTTTTTCTTTTAGCTTTTACATAGAAGAAATTATTATCAGAAATAATAATTTCCAGTGCCGTTCCATTTTTTTCTCATCTCGTAAATCGAACAGAAGCCTCTACCAAGCTGAAGTTTGCTTCATTCCAAATAATAAGACCAAATTGGATGGCGTCTATCGATTGCGATAAGTAACCCGCTTTGCGATTTCGACAAACTTACGGGATAAAGTTGGACACGAAAAATGAGTTCGTTATCCACTGGATAGCTTTCTTCGACAAGATAAAATTCACCTTTACTTAAAATAATAGTTGGAAATAGAACCTTAAGTGTATTGACACAGATGTCAATTTTGACAGTTTTCGAGCGGTGTCTGTAAATCTTTTGCTAGTTCCTTGAAAATATAAAGGTATTTTTAGTTCGTTTCGAACAAGTTACGATTTTCACTTCTTGTTTTAGTGTTTTTGTTCGTGTTTTATTCACCGAATCTCAAAAAGGAGGAGGTTATCAATTAGATTATTCGAAGACGCTTAGGTACTGATGATACTTGTCAGGTGGTCCCTTAATAATTTTATCAAAATCAGTTTGTTTTTAGTTCTAATTATATATTATTATATTTTAATTCTATTTTTTTATGAAAGTATTGCTGTTTGTTATTCTCGCCAAAACTCATTTAAATTTTGCATGACGTCACGATCAACGATTATCACTATACGATGACGTAAACCAACCCTCTTCGAAACAGCGATATGCGATTCGATCTTTGTAAATTTTTATTTTACTACTTTTTACTTTACTAAATGAAAAAATAAAAGTAGGTCCTCTATTTTGGATAATCTGTTTGACGGATCAAAAATTTAAAAAAAATTCCAATCCACGTCCTAGGGCTTTGAAATGTAGACACGTTCATTTCCTGTAGTATTCTAAACGGAAATCGAGCTCTCAAGCATAACGGCTCATACCGACGATGATCGAGTATGCAAACATAACCCTCCTTTGGCAATCGATTAAAAATAATCAAAATTTGCCAGCACTGCAAATCTAGTCGAATTAGAGCTAGCGCACACTTGTGATTTTTAATAGGGCGATAGTTAGTAGACTGTGATTTAGTAGTTTTGTGAGTGAGTAAATCAATTGAAAGTCACAGTCAAGTCAAAGTCATTTTATTTTGGATATTTGTATCACTTAATAATTGTCAATTTTTTTCTTTCGATTTCTTATAAGGTAAATGTTGACGTCAGATCATTTACTTATAGCTAAGTTTACTGCCGCTTCCTTAGCGCAAGTACAGAAGAAACGGTAACAAATTGTACTGCAGCATTTTCTCCAATAACGAAAACAACAGGCTAAAAATTATCAAACTAATATTATAAAGCAATGGTTTGTGAGGGTGTTTGTTACTTCTTCACGCGCAAACGGCTGGACTAGTTTTGGTAATATTTGGTATGTAGGAAGCTGACATCCTGGATTAACACATAGGTTATTTCCAAGGATAACACCGCGGAACGCAGCTAGTAACTGTAGTGTATATTACAAATTTTTCATCCGATAAACTTTCAGGGGTCAGCCCTTCAAGTTTATCGGTTGAAAAATTTGTTCTGACAAAAATTTTGCGTTTTTACAAGGGTAACAAAATGTTTTTGACACTTCTGGGTAAAATATAATATTTTTTACATTTTCAACCCCATATTTCCGCCAGTTTAAACAATATCGAAGAATTGAATTTAAAATTAAATTCAATTTTTCTTATTCATAAGAATTAACAATGGTATGCTATTCCCTATGTACCTTTCCCTTTTTTCATTATTTGACATAGAAAGAACGAGACAAAACATATTTTAACTAAAACAGGTTTAGAGTTTGTATTTTTTTATGAATAAAGGGGTATATAATTATCGAATCTGCTCACAAAATTTCACAAGAATGAATTAATAAATGCGACTAGGCGAGAAATCTGTCAAAGTGACGTACTTACATCGCAATGAGAAACATATGATATTGCGTAATTCGATATAGTATAATTTCTAGTTCACGTAAATTGTTTTTATATACTTTCTAGATACAGTATCTCGATGTTTTAGCTTTCGACGTTCAGTAGGACAGTCAGAATAGACAGAGTGACAGACGGACGGCATTTTTTGCCAATCTCGAAACCTGAGACTTTGCTCGCTCAGTCAATAAATCAGTAAATGCTAGATCCTAAACCGTTTATATTCAATATCTACTCTCCAAACATGTCATTTGAGTGTTTTGTTAGTAAACCGGAGTTTGCGAAGTCTGATTATCATATCCCAACAGAGATCCATTTGACTTGACAACTCCTGTCTGAGGCAGGACTCGGGAGGGGCACGTAGGTATATCAACGTCTAAATGTTAGATAACTTTATTGGTAGCTGTGTGTTACTATACATACATACATACATACATACTATCACGTCTTTATCCCTAATGGGGCAGACAGAGCATTTTGGGTCTTGCGGCTCTATGCAGAGCCTAGGGCCGCAAGACTCAAAAGCCACTTTTAGCGTCATGGTGGGCGAGAAAATGGAAAAGCAATCAAGTGACGGGTTGCTAGCCGCATCGCCTGTTAAAATGATTCGCATTTTTGCCCATTCCCTCGATCGGCTTTTACGATCTGCGCGGGCAGAGAAGCAGCTGGTACATTCTAAGTTTTTTCGTTTTTCCCAGACCAGCATGGGAGACTATACATGATTTGAACCAACTTTTGAATATATACCCTATGAACAAGCATGATTGTAAAACTGCGCTGACTGAATTACTGAAAACTTGGTGCTATGAAAAGACCGAAACATTTCTTAAGGAGTAAGTTATTTATCTACTGTGGACGTTTAATAAAAGCACACTCACTTATGCCCATACATACACATACCTTTTATCTCCTACACACACACACACCATACACACATTCACAAACACCAATTCTACACACATATTCAATTTTTTTTATATAATGTAAGTGGCATTTTAAAAATCCGTATTTAATGTTTTTATTTTTATTATTATTAATACATATTTAATTTCCATTGTGTAATATAGTTTTTGTTTAATTTCTATTTACTGATAACTCATTTGTTTAATATTTTTATTTTAATATATAATTTAAACCTTTTATTTACATTACTTTAATTTTTATTAATTTTCTATTAGTTAATATATACTTACGAATTGTCAACATGTTATGAGATCGGGGAATTCTAACACAAGTATTCTTTACTTAAAAGAATTCCTCGATCGAAATACAGCTTGTAAAAATACTGTTAATGAATAAACAATTTTTTTTTTTACATAGTTTTAAGCGACTTCCAAATAGAACGTTGACGAAGCAAAAGAGGTTTGCAAGGATCGTAGTAAGTGAAAACCCATAGTCTCTGCCTAGCCCCCATGGAAAACAGGCGTGAAAATATGTGTGTAAAATAGAAGGAATGTTTGTTTGTTTGTTTGTTTATAAAGCTTTATTGTACACAAGAAAGAACACAGATACAAATCAGAAAAGTAAACATACAACGGCGGACTTATCCCGTATAGGGATCTCTTCCAGTCAACCGGCCAGTAATTGAAAGGAATGTTTACTTATTAATGTTATCAATTTGTCTGAATCTTTTTTTATATACAACGTAGAAGGGACATACGGGACATACCCGTCATAAAACGAAGCACAGGCTGTTCTAGATCACTATAGTATAATGATAATAGAATGACAGGCAAAAAACAAACAAAAAATTTCGACATTTCAATACAAGTTGTCCGGTCGGCTGCACATTTCCTAGGTAAATATCAAAAAAAAATATTGGGTTATGTCCCTTCCCCGTTATGTCCCTTCCACGTCGAAGACGCTAAGCCGATTTAGAAAATTCTTTTTTTATTTGAAAGTTCACTCGTTAAATGGTCCTTGTCCTTGAGGTTTTGATAAAATTTCTATGGAGCCGAAGTCGGTTGTTTGAAAAATTATAGTTTTATTAATTACATTAATTAGTTTCTCAATGTTTGTTTATTTATGTAAGTGGCTGACACTAATCTCAGATTTTTCGACCTACCCAAATGATTGAACATGGATTTATTACTGCGCTTTTGCAAGTTAAGTAACACCGGGGCGTAGTTCGCCCTTAAATAAGTTAAGAATAACTTTATTTGTTATAAGAATTACATAAAATAATAAGATTCAATTTATTAGACAATTGGGCCCACGTATCTCTAATCGTACTAACGACTTTCGTTCCATATCTATCTGGTTCAACTTTTCATAGCCATTCAACGTGGAAATGCAGCCAGTATTATGTGAACCTTTGGGCCAGGAGCGATGCGGAGTGGTCTCTTAGATTAATAATTTTGACGAAGCATGTTGCGAATGTGCCGTGTGGTTTCCGGCAGAGTAGAATAAGGCCACACCAAGATGGGTGGGTGTCGTAGAAGGCGACTTAGGGAATACAAGCTAAACAAAGCTTATAAACATCAATGAGACCTCTCCAATCCGTCTGGCCAGCGAGGAGAGTGTAGACCAAGACCTCTGGCAGCTCTAGCCAAGTTTGGCTCGGGTAGTAAGAGAGGGCCGTGCTCCTGCAGTGGAGACAAAAAGACCTGATGACGATGATGTTGCGAATATTGTCCTGTTTACATTTTTGACGAAGCATGTTGCAGATGTGTCATTGTATCTTGTAGTTATGTACTGTTCAATTGTTATATAAATAATCGATAAAATAATGTATTCACTTTCCAAGAAAACACAATATTTACACATTATGTACAATGAATATGCTTTTTAAAAACAATAAAAACTAATAGTTTATACAAAGTCCGATCAAATATAAATATTATGGTAATAGGTATCCACACATAACATGAAAAATTCTTAAGCTCCTCCGTGTTCTGAAAGGCACGTAAAGCCGTTGGTCCTAACTATCATCATTATGTGGCAGTTTTCATTCATATACCTTTAGACAGTTTGAAAATGTTTACACCATTATTAGCCCCACAAACACATGAGAAAATGACAGTCCGAAAACATAAACTATATTCCATATTGTATAATTTAAAACGTAGTACAAAAGAAATCAATGTACTGGTATCTAAAAAAAACATAATATTATAATATATTAGTATTAAGCATAGCTATAAAAAGGCTAGCCTGTGACTTGATTTGTAAATCGCCTCAGAATTTGATATTTCGTAGCAAACGTAGGCATCGTAGCACTTCTTCCGTAGACCCTCTACGAGTCTTGAAAGTGAAAAAAATAAATGCACAAATAAATTTTAAGTTCTTCATTTGATTTAATTTCACAGACGGCATTAAGTAGGTCAAAAATAAAAATTATTTATTTTTAATATATATATACCTAGGTCAAAAATATAATTTTGTGTTACTATAATAAAAATGCGTGCGAGATTAAAAAATATTTATTAAAAAATCTCCTCTTTGGCAAATGAATAAAACTAAATATTTAAAATGCTTTTATCCCCTCCGACATTGATTATTTTTATATTTGGTTTTTTATCTTTTTTATCTAACTATACTTTTATGTTCGCAAATTTGACGCCAAAAATTTCAAGAGAAAAAAAATACTATTTTATATTTAAAAACAACCTGAATTTATTAAACCACTCTAAAGATCCAATATAAAATAAATAAAAAGAAAGAAAATCCCGAATGTAGCAGAAAAATTCTTAAAAACACCATTCTTAAGTTCTTCCATCTTTAATTTTGTTCAGTTTCAATAAAGGAGTTTTAATTAAAATTTGAATCAAAGCGTGTTTATGAAGACTTAAAATTAAATTATTTTTTAACACTGAGGGTGAGATTTGTTTCATAAAATTATTTTTTTACGGAAAAAAATGGTACCGCTATTTTGTAAATAAGCATCTCATTTTTTCAAAGGAAAAGAATATGGTTTAGTAATTATATTGGCGATGATAATTTACTTTTATATTTTTTTTAAAGAACAGTTTTTAACAACCGTGGCGTAGCCGTAAAATCTTTTTGTCTTGTTTTTAAATACCTATACCTACTCATTTGACGAAACATGCTGCGGAATTATTTCTGTAAACCTTCGATAAAGCATGTTGCTGTAATTAAAAAATTAAAAAATAAAATAAAAACTTTAAAAAGGCATGTAGGTACGTAACAATTTAACTTTAATAAGTTATATTACATATTTTTTTTGATATTTATTATAACTGACAATTTAAGAGATATTTTTTATTTATAATTGTTTATGTTTATAAGTAATTTATTTTTAGTATTCAAGTTTATTTTAGTAATATTTATTGTAAATATTGTTAGTTAGTCTAATTTAGATTAGTATTTATTGCAAATATTGTAACGTAGAATATAAAAATATTACAGAACTGATAATTTATTTTCAGATTTTTTTACACATTCTAACTTCACAACAAATATCTTACCTTCAAAATATGTCCTTTTCATAAAATGTATCTCCTTTCAAACTATTGCAACTTCAAAAATACTTCACTCATACAGTATTCCAACTGTAAAATCACTGAACACTTCACAGAAAACTGTAAAAAGTCTAAGTTTTCGCAATCCAGGCTGTCACAGAATGTTAAACTTTATTACGAACGTCTTACAATGGCAACACTTACATTCCGAATTAACACGCGGTCTCACATTTCGACGAAAAAATGAAGACATACCAACGCACGTCATCCGACTACGGAACCCCGTGCGATACTAACGCACGCAGCATCGCCAGGGTTAAAACTGGGAGTGTGTGCGTGTGCCAACCCTATTCCTAAACGTCCGTATTTACACAGAAATGGGTAAGTGTGAGTGATTTAGACGGCGATGTCTGTGATTTTGCGCTATCGCGATACGGAATTTGCTTATGTAGTTGTAACCGATCACCTAGGGGTTTGTTTGTGTGTGTTACCGGGAACACGGACCTACGTTATGTCAGGGCGCATGCTCGAGATCCTCTGAAAAATCGTGTTTGGCGCTATTTAAATACTGATGTGAGAGGACAGATTATAAATCCGATGTGTTGACGACAAAAGAGGTAATTTGCAGAATGGGGCTTTTCATTATTATTTTATGAATTGGCGCTTTGGGGAAAGTCTGGTAATTTATTGGATTACAATTACTTTATTATTGTTACAGGACTTACTGGATTACTATCGTTTTTCGCCAGACATTTCGAAGACACTTCTGCCGTCGTGGTCGCTGGCTGACTAAAGAACTGCGATGGATGTTCGGCTCTCAATGAACGGGAGACTCATTGGCTTGGTGATTTTTCACTGGTTTTGGAGCCGAAGGCCACTTTATGAGGATTGTTAGTAAGACCTCATTAGCTAGCAAAAATAAAATAAAATGTTGATTAAAACTCAAAAGTAAATCGTCAGATGAATTAGTAGTACCGCCGATCGGCCGGCCTGAGTTCTTTCTGGTCACGTGACAGTTTTGGGCGGGCGTAACTACATGGTCTTGGTCTTGAATAAGTATGTTTTTTTTTTGTATGTATGTGACGCGATATCCTGGTCAACCGTGGACGATCATTCTGTTTTTATTTGAAAGCCCTTACTCCCGGGAACCCATCACTTTATCGCAATTAACTTCAACGATTTTCATTCCCCATAAAACTATTCGCAAATCTTTTAATACAATATTTAACAAATCCTAAAATCTCTTGACATCGAAATTTCATTTACTCGATTATTCGCTATCTACAAACTTAGTCTATCGTTATTTATTTTCTTATTTTATGTATTTTATCGAAATAACGTAACATCAAAGTTTAGTTACCCATAATTTTGTTTCCACGTAAGTTTCAGTTTGCAAAATAGTTGAAACATTTGAAACGAGTGCTAAGACACTTCTTTCCATTTTCCTAGGTTAGGGCAATCCTATAGGTTAGGTTATGTTAGAACTGCGACCAACACACTCACGAGCCGAGCGAGCGAAGCGAGCGTGCCGCGGCAGCGGCCAGCGAGTGCTAGAAAACTACTAAACATTTTCCTAGGTTAGGGCAGACTTATAGGTTAGGGTATGTCAGAACTGCGACCAACACATGAAGACTACTACTGCTAGAAAACTACTATACATTTTCCTAGGTTAGGGCAAACCTATAGGTTAGGTTATGTTAGAACTGCGACTAACACACGCACGAGCCGAGCGAGCGAAGCGAGCATGCCGCGGCAGCGGCTGGCGAGTGCTAAGACACTTCTTTCCATTTTCCTAGGTTAAGGCAATCCTATAGGTTAAATTATGTTAGAACTGCGACCAACACACGCACGAGCCGAGCGAGCAAAGCGAGTTATTATGCGTACCGTTACATATTGAAACATGTTTTTATGAACAGTTTTATCGATAACTTAATATTTTATATAAAATGTTAGTTCGATATACCGTTTTTCTATAAAAGAAAACCATTTTATAAATATATATTTTTTTAAATGTTGTTATTATAATATGAAACTGCGATGATTAACTATTAGTCATCAAAAAATCGTGGAATAGTTTTCTGGGAAATGAAATTCGATGTCAAAAAAATCTGTATTCTAATAGACACCCCTTACTCCCAAGTTTGCCCCATATTAATTTGGTGAAGACGTGATGAAGAACTTCAGAGATATGGAAGAAATTCCTGAAATAAATTGAAGTTTCGTTGTTTTTTTGTTAAAAATTTAATTATTTATTCGCAACTTTTTTATTTTGTATCATACACAAAATTGAATTACGTATATGGATCGAAGAATTTATTTACTATACGGCATTTTTTTTTCAAATCCAATTAAAGTCATCGTGTATATAGGTTGCAATTCTCGGAATTACGGCGTCGACGTAGGAAAATTTGTTGAGGTTTTTATGAATGTAAATATTTTATGAATAATGAGTTTAGTATAGCGTATATCAAATATTTTAAAAAAAACATTCTGTTGGAATTTATACCGAAATGAAAGTAAATATTTATATTGAACGTACTATATTCTGTACGAATTTCTATAAAAATTATAAGTAACTAGCTGCACCCCACGGTGATCCTAGTGGAAAAAGCTTCCTGGATACCAAATTTGATCAGAATTGGTTCAGCCGTTTGCGCGTGAAGAAGTACCAAACATATACAATCATTACAAACTTTTGCGTTTATAATATTAGTGTGATAGTCGTGATGTGACGTATTACTAAAAAAAGGATATATACCCACTTTGTTAGTAATAACTTTACATATTTAGATTTAGATATAATTCGATTGGTTTATTTATTAATTTACTTTGTGATCTTTCCTCTTTTTTAAATGGTCGCCCAAACTCAAACGAAGTGGAAAGAAGTCAACGGTTGATTTTATAACCGTCTGCGTGACTTGATTCTTCATTAGAAATACATTTGTGCAAATAGTTTGACAACAAGTCGTCGCCCGATGTCATCTTTCCCATGCAATATTTCAAAGATAGTATTTTACTTGATATTGCATACATAAGCACCTTTTTTTTTTTGACGCGATGAATATCCCTTCGGATACCTTACCGGTTACGGGACACCGGTAAGGTTATGTGGTGTTACCACTAAAAACTCCGCGATGTCACCTCTCAGCCGCTATTGGCCGAGACCGTGTGCTTCTTCATGCTCCACAGCCCCGGCGCGGCCGGCCGCTACTTAAGCGACCCCGGCTCGCCAACGGCCTCACGGCACCCTCTGCTGAATCAGAGGGGCCGGAGCAACCGCCGCCTTGGCCTCTTGGCCCAAGGACAGGCGCGCTGACACGCACACGCCCCTGCCTTCCACTCCGGAGGGTTGTCCGTTGGACCATGGAATCCCGTTTCCACCGTCCAACCAGCCCTCATAATTTGGGGCCTGCTAAAGCAGGCCCTGCCCCAGTCAACCTGACGGCAACCGGGGCCCACACAGCCGGCCGCAGGGGATAGGAAGAGCGGCAATGTAACACCGACACTCCTCCTCCCCTGCGGCCCCACCGATGCCATGCCAAGCGCCACGGCCGCGCTTGGTCGCGGAGGATAGGGCGAGCGGCAAAGACACACCGACACTCCTCTTCCCCCGCGACCCCTACCACGGCTGTGATGGTAGGGGGGTCGTCGTCACCCCCTTCCCTCACAGCCAGGCCATTCCAGGCAGGAATGGCCTCCGCCGGGCCCGGGGAGGCCTAAGCCTAGACCTGGGCAATGGGTTCCTCTTAGCTTCCGTGCGGCCGAGGCAACCGCAGGTTGCCTCGCGACATGATGGGAACCACATCGGGGGGGTGCATACATAAGCACCTAATTTAAGTTATATTTACTACGTCTAGTGCATGTGTGCTTACATTTTATATTCCACTCTACCTACAGCCGAAGATCTTAAAATAAGTACCTGCTACACTAATTTGTTTCATTTAAATAAGTCATTTGATAGTAATAGATATTTACCATGTCATAGATCAGATTTCTACCAAATAATTGCCCTATCTTAAATAGCAAGGGATACTTACAGAACAGTGAAAGTAGCAATGAGGAAGTGGCCAACAACCCAAATCAAATGCTTTTTAGGCTTCCGTAGTAAGCAAGGAACCCAGTTTTGCCATGTCTGTTTCTAAATGTCAAACCAAACATTTTCTCTGGGATTTGTGTGAAATAACGACTAATGACGTCATAGTTTCTTGGAGTCTAATAGCGCTGTAAATATCAGTTTTTCCGCAATAATAAATCTAAAATTACGTTGAAATGGATGTGTATAATGACAAGTGACAATATTTTGTGACATTTTACTCTATTAATAATTCCAAATAGTTTATTTTAGACCTAGGAAAAGTACTTGCATCTGACTTATGAATTACTTAAATCTACTCCGACATTTCTTAGATAATTATTTAATTGATACCACTACATACATAAACACCTCATTCAAGTTACAACACATATTAAGTCTACTGTGGTTTACAGTCGCCATAATGTGCTCACATTTTATCGTTTACTAACTATCTCTAGTCGAGGATCTTTATAATAAATAGCTAGCGTTACTTACTAGTATCATTTAATAAGTAATTTGCTAGATAAAGACACGCAATCTTATCTTAATGATCCTGGGTCTGCCGGAAGAGATTTTTTATGAAATAAGCAGTACCTATGTTCTCAATGATCTTACTTTGTTTCTGAATTTGTAATTTGTGTACATGAATTTTATAAATACTTGATTATATAGAATGTCATAGATCAAATTTCCACCAAAAAAAAAAAATTGCTCTATGTCAGAATCGCAAAAGACACATACATAGTTCAAGTAGCAGGTAATAGTACGAGTATCTGGTTTTTGATTTGCTTAAGTCTATACCAAAGAGAGCTTGGCTCTCATGTAGACAGACAGACTCCAACATTGCAAAGATAGTAATTTACATAGTATACATACATAAACACCCAATTCAAGTTACAACACACATTACGTCTGGTGTGAACCCACACTAGACTAACGGTAGCCATAATGTGCTCACATTTTATGTTTTACTAAATACCCCTAGCTGAATATCTTAAAATGAGTAGCTACCGTCACTTACTAGTATCATTTAATTTTAATAGTAAGTCATTTGCTAGTAATAGAAACTAGAATGTCATAGATCAAATTTCTACCAACAAAATACCCTTTCGCAGAGTCGCAAAAGATGCATACAGAATAGTTAAAATAGCAGTTTTTGTACGAATATTTGATTTTTAAATAACTTGAGTCTAAACCGACGAGAGTTTGGCTCTAATGTAAACGGACAGACTCCAACATTGCAATAATAATAATTACATAGTATACATACATAAACACCTAACTCAAGTTACAACACATATTACGTCTAGTGTGGTTTACGGACGCCATAATGTGCTCACATTTTATGGTCCACTAACTACCCCAAGCCGAGGATCTTAAAATTAATACCTAGCGTTACTTACTAGTATTATTTTATTAGTCATTTGCTAGTTATCGACACTAGAATCTTATCTATCTCCCGGGTCTGCCGGAAAAGATTTCTAATAAAATAAGCATTACCTATATATTCAGGTCCTATTCTTACTTTGTTTGTTTCTGTGTTTGTATTTTGAATTAAGTTTAAATTTAGAATGTCATTAATCAAATTTCTACCAAAATAACTCTATCTCAGAAACGGAAAAGATACTTTTAGGCAATTAGCAGTTAATAGTACGAATACATATATATGGTTTTTGAATTCCTTGAGACTACATTGTAGACAGACAAACCCCAACATTGCAAGGATAATAATTTACATAGTATACATACATAAACACCCAATTCAAGTTACAACACGCATTACGTCTGGTGTGGGTTACGGTAGCCATAATTTGCTCACATTTTATGGTCCACTAACTACCTCTAGTGTCGAGAATCATAAAATTAGTACCTAGCGTTACTAGAAACTTATCTATCTCCCGGGTCTGCCGTAAGAGATTTCTTATGAAATAAGCAGTACCTTATGTACTCAGTATACTTACTTTGTTTGTTTCTGTGTTTGTATTTTGAATTTAGGTAGAAATTTAGAATGTGATAAATGAAATTTCTACCAAAATAACTCTATCTCAGAAATGCAAAATATACTTATAGGCAATAAGCAGTTAATAGTACGAATATATGGTTTTCGAATTCCTTGAGACTATATTGTAGACAGACAGACTCCAACATTGCAAGGATAATAATTTACATAGTATACATACATAAACACCCAATTCAAGTTACAACACACATTACGTCTGGTGTGGGTTACGGTAGCCATAATGTGCTCACATTTTATGGTCCACTAACTACCGCTAGCTGAGGATCTTAAAATTAGTAGCTAGCTTAATGACCTGCGAAAGTGTTTACTACGAGTTGTATACAAGTATATTATTAGAAATTTCTGTTAGTAGTGGACAACAAGTATTACGAAATTGAAGAAAAATGTAAATAAATAATTATATAGGGACAAATTACACTGATTGAGCTAGCCTCATAGTAAGTTCAAGACTTGTGTTATGGGATACTAACTCATCGATACTATATTTTATTACATATATTATATAGACTAACTGTTACCCGCGACTTCGTCAGTATATACTATATTTTATAACAAATACATATATAAGAGAATATTCGAGACACAGAACAATTTGAAAAGTGCCATTTTTCAACTTCCTTTGACCGGGGATCTAACCCGGAACCTCTGCGTGGTGGACTAGCATGGTGACCACTACGCCACAGGCGTCGTCTAATTTGTCATAGTAGTTATGTAGCAAGGAAAAACATCTGCACTTAAATCGGTAATATAGTGCTATTGATTTTAGGAGAACTGATTTATCTGTCAACCGCTTTCGGAATAAAGACGTGATAATGTATATTATACCTTTATACGAGCAATTCTTGTATATTTATTTATTTATCTTATACCTTTAAACGAGCAATTCTTGTATATATATATTTATTTATAAATTTCTGTGATCTCGAAAACGGCTCTAACGATTTCGCTGAAAATTTGTATATGGGGGTTTTCGGGGGTAAACAATCGATCTAGATTAGTTTTATGTTTGGGAAAACGCGTGTTTTCGAGTTTTCATGCGTTTTTCTTTCCACGCAGAATATGGTCGCTAATTTCGTCCTACCAGCCACTATCCGTCTGGCTCAGCGGTTTAAGTCGCGGATGGCATGAAAGAGTGTTACGGGTTCGAATCCCACTCGGTGACTTACTTTTGTTTTTTTATGTTCAAGTTTATATATAATTTTTTACTTTTCATTTAGACAAGTTTAAAAAAATGTAGTTTAATGTTTGAGATATAACCGAGCAAAGCTCGTTCGCCCAGGTACTATTGATTACATAACACATAAGCAGGACACAAGCAAATGGTTACGGCTATGCTACCATAAATATTATCCACACTGCCATAATGTACCCACATTTTATGGTGCATTAACTAGCTGCAGCTGAAGATGTTAAAATTTGTACCTGACTCGGGTAACGAGCTCTTAAACTATTTATTAGTATCTAGTCTACCGTCTCCAATGTAAGTAGTCATTGGTGCCGCACGGTCAGAGTGACCAGTACGCTGGCGGTATGCGTTAAGCTGATCGTTAGGGCTAGTTCGCGGTGTAAGTTCTGCCAACAAAATGCAACTGATTTTGGTTTCAAGATCGCGATGCATCGGCCTAAGCTAACGGCGCTGAAGGCGACAGGATGCTTTCTCCTGGCAAGGCACTTCCTTGTCGGGTGCCACTTAGTATTTTAAGCGCAACAAACAAAGCAAAAAGACACCAAAAACCGTTCCTAACCACGAATAAGCGTTCCTAACCAGTCATCATTTCAGCCGCATAACGTTCACTGCCGGACATAGGTTTCTTCCAAAGATTACCAAAATGACCGATCTAGAGTGGCCATGCATCCAGCGAACTTGGTCTGGTCATCTGACCATCTTGTGGGTGGGTGTCCTACGCTTCGCTTGCCAGTACGGTCGCCATTAAAAAACCTTTTTGCCCCATCAGCCATCGGGTCGTCGTTCGTTACGTGTCCCGCCCAATATCACTTCAACGAGCTAAGCCGTTGGGCTATGTCCGTGACTTTTGTTCTCCTACGAATATCCTCATTTCTGATTCGATCACGTAATAAACACCGACCATAGTTCTTTCCATAGCCCGTTGAGCGACATTGAGATTTGAGCCTTATGAGACCCGTAGTAAGGGACCACGTTTCAGAGCCATAAGTAATGTAAGTAGTAATACAAGGTATTATCAATTTATTATTGACTAGCTGTACCCGCGGGCTTCGCTCCCCGTGGGAATTCCGGGATAAAAAGTGCCCTATGTCCTTCCCCGCGTCTCAAACTGTATCCATACCAAATTTCATCCAAATCGTTTTAGTAATTTAAGCGTGAAGTTATATATATTTTATTCATTTTTTTTTATTAAAACTAACGTGACATGCAATCATTCTTGAAGACTTCCGGATGAGGTCGAAACATGTCGGCAGTAGCTGACTCTATACGTGAGTAACCCGTTTGCTGAATTTAAGAATATTATATTCATCTTTTCCATTATCAAAGTAATAATCTACACCTTGCCTATTCAAGTCACAATACATATACACCCTCCAGCTTGCTGTACCTTAGCGTGAGGTGGGGCCTGAAGACTTGTAATACAGGTTCATACCTAGTACAGGCTTCAGCTCCCCACAAAACTTAATGTATACCTACCCATACAAACACAATCCTGTATTGCTCAATTGTATTAAATACTTTCGTTTACATACATACATACTATTACGTCTTTATCCCTAATGGGGCAGACAGAGCATACATACTTTCGTTTAATTGTATTAAAATACTTACTTAAGTTGAATTGTATTAGAATACTAAATTTAGAACCCTTCATATTTGTATTGTACCATTCTATGTATACTGGTTTTGGGGCGAGAAATAAATCTTTATTATTATTATTATTTTGTAAATTCGTTTTCAGTATCTCAGCTTGGGCTGGTATAATTATTATTATTTATTAGTAGGATAGGATAGGATAGGATAGACATGGTAGTCCCAGAGTTGAGCAACTGCCGCTCTAATCTTTCAATCCGCCGAGTAGCTCAGATTTATTTTATCAAACTTTATTGTTCCAAAGTAAAAAACATACTTTTAACAAATGGCGGACTTAATGCTAAGAGCTTTTCTCCCAGTCAACCATAGGGATAAACAGAGAAAATTATGCGGCACAAAAAGCAATACAATATGCTAACATTATTAAAGCGTAGTTGCGATAAGACCGTCTTTTGACATCTGTCTTATGAATTTATTACTCTGTTACTTTATGTTTTTGGGTGCAATAAAGATTTTAACTAACTAACTAAATATATAAAAGTGGTATTATACCTAATTTAAAATAATAAATTATTAAATTACAGATTGAGTGGTCAAAATCAACAGTTTTTTTTAAAGTGGCCAGTTTAGTAGACTTGGTAGTTAAGATCTAGCTAGAAGAAGCGAGCTAATTAAGACCGTCAAATTAATTAACAACAATTCTAGTCCAAAATATCAGAAATATGTTGCAATTTGCTTAAATGTTAAAAGCTGTCTTTTCAACAGAAAACGAGAATGAAATCTTTTTTGACTATTCCACATCTCTGTACATTCGACTTGGGGATCCTCCCTCACCCAAAACGCCCCTATTATTTACCAAGATGTGTATTGAGTTACCACAGTCTATTGACCGACTGATTAATTTAAACGAGATACTATTTTGATAATAAAAATGTGTTTTTTACTACCTTGGTGTTATCTAGTTTCTTTTTAAATAAAAATTGTAAGGACTCTAAAAGCAATTTAAGAAGTCTTGTAGGTTTTAAAAAAATGAGGTTTTGTATTTACTATCTAATTTTAAAGGGTTTTATGCAAGTACCAAGGTAGTAAGGTTTTATATACCATGATCATTAGATCAAGATCTTACATGAAAACTTCACTTTAAGGGAACTTCTCAAATATTCCTAATAGACATAGAATAAGATTTTGATATTTTTGGTGCTAATTTGGTAAAGTGGAAGTGATAACAAACACGAAAAACTTAAAGTCGTTGTTCCTTAGCGTCTCGCCAGCCTATTTGAACATTTTATCATTAGTGATGGATGACATTTTTTTGATAAGAGCAAGTAAATAAATGGGCGAAAATGCGAATCATGTTAACAGGCGATGCGGCTAGCAACCCATCACTGTATTGATTGCTTTTCCATCTTCTCGCCCACGATTGCGCTAAAAGTGGCTTTTGGGTCTTGCGGCTCTATGCGGAGCCCAGGGACAGCCCGGAACCCAAAATGCTCTGTCTGCCCCCTTTGTGTAGATAGTATGTATGTTTATATGAAATAAATCATTTTTTTAAAATAAATTCAGTTTAAAAAATATATTGCCAAAGTAATGACATGATATAGTTATTGCTGCCTTTCTGTACCATTATATTATATAGCAACATATAATCTGTATCATTGTACCTATGTTTAACAAATAATAATTTATTGATGATGATGACTTTAAATAAATTAATATGTGGCTGTGTGGTTTCCGGCAGAGTAGAATAGGACCACTCCAAGTCTTCCCGTGGATATCGTAGAAGGCGACTTAGGAAATACAAGCTAAACAAAGCTTATAAACATAAGCTTTGTTTAGCTTGTATAAACACAAAGCAAACAAAACAACAGAGAGAGTCGTGCTCCTGCAGTCTTCTTCTTCTTATCGTGTGTGTTAGTGACTAACACTAGTGTCAGAGTTTTTAAACCGCCTTAAAGGCCTCTGACATGGTTTTAGGTAACGACCAATGTCAAAGACAGCGACCCGGACCTACCGCTTAACGTGCCCTCCGAAGCACGGATCATCTTACTTATCAGATAATCAGGTGATCAGCCTGCAATGTCCTAACCAAACTAGGACAACACAAAGTCATTGCCCCCGCTGGAAATCGAAACCGCGACCTCCGGGTATGAGCCAAACGCTCCAACCATTACACCACGGAGGCAGTGAAGACTAGAAGCACCTGATGATGATGATGAATTAATATATCTTCAGTTCTCTGTGCTAATAGTGATCAAATTTTTTGTGAGTATCTATAATTGTTAATTTTATACTAATAGAAATTGAAAGATTCTAATATAATTGTTAACAAATGTCAACGCATAGTAACATACCATTACATGATTGAAAGCAAAAACAGTGTGCTTTAATTAACCAAACACCGATAAATGTAGACAAAGTCAAAAAAAACGAATATTTAAGAGAATGGGGTCGTTCAGTACGGGGTGAAAGCCCCTGAGAGCCTTGTCAACACACAAGACGTTTTTCCTGAGAGTGATTGATGTTGTTTTTATCCTTGGGATTAATTTAATTAACTAAGCTGTTGTCTCATAAGCAGAACACGTCTGGGTTAAAGCCTCGCGAATAGGGTTACCATATTTTTGGATTTGTCCTGAGATCTTAGGATTAAGGACAAATTGTAAATCAGTTTTTTTTTTAAATTTTAATACATTTGGCCCCTCGCCCATCGCGGCTTTTTGTAGTGATGCAGTCGCGATACTGTCGCATATTTGCATCGATACAATCGCGATGCAGTCGCTAGCTGTGTACTCGTCCACCTGCTCACGATGCAAACGCACTCTCGACCTGTCTGTGTTGCATTGATGTTCGGTTCTCCACTCCTGCGCCACCCTCCCTTCAGTCTGTCCCCGATATGTTTCGACACGGTCGCGCGACAGTCGCGCGTTTGTATGGATGCAGTCACGCATGATGCTGTAGCGCGTTAGCATCACTCCTGTATCGCCTTGCAAATGCGACTATGACGCGTTAGTAGTGATGCAGTCGCGCGTTTCGTAAACGCGCGACTGCATCACTACTAAAAGTCACGCCATCGCTACTAAAAGTCGCAGTGGGCGAGGGGCCTTTGAGCAAATTTTTAGATCTTTTCATATTAAAAAGGTACATAAACAAAAAAAAAAATTAATTGCACAAAAAAATCAATACTTACTTATCTTTGAAACCTTTAACTATTTCGTCAGTTTTCTTATAGTAATATAGAAAAAAAAATATAATACCTAATTTAATTAACTGAGCTGTTGTCTCATAAGCAGAACACGTTTGGGTTTAAGCCTCGCGAATAGGGTTTCCATATCTCTGGATTTGTCCTGAGATCTCAGGATAATCTATTCTCAGGATTACGGCCAAATTTTACCTCAGGCTTTTTTAAAATTTCAATACATTTGAGCAGATTTTTAGATCTTTTCTCATAAAAAATTACATTAACAAAAAAAGACCTTAGTGTATATAGTCTTGTTATAAAATTAACTTTGGTCTTATTTTTGTACAAATAAAATCAATACTTATTTATATTTAAAACTTTTAACGATTTAATCAGTTTTATTATATGAACTTAAACATACAAAAATAAAGTATAATACCATATCATATCATTACGTTTGACGACCTCCGTGGCGTAGTGGTCACCATGCTAGTCCGCCACCCAGAGGCCCCGGGTTCGATCCCCGATCAGGGCAAGTTGGAAAATGGCCTTTTTCAAATTGTCCTGGGTCTTGGATGTTTATCTATATAGGTATGTATTTGTTATAAAATATAGTATCGTTGAGTTAGTATCCCATAACACAAGTCTCGAACTTACTTTGGGGCTAGCTCAATCAGTGTTATTTGTCCCTGTATATTTATTTAATTAACTAAGCTGTTCATTAAATTAAGCAGAACACGTTTGAGTTAAAGCCTTGCGAATAGGGTTACCATATCTCTGGATTTATCCTGAGACCTCTGGATTACGGTCAAATTCTAACTCAGGTTTTTCAGATACTTTAATAAAATAGAGTAGATTTTTAGATCTTTTCATATATTAAAAAGGTACATAACCAAAAAACCTCATTTATGCATATATATAATAGATTTATTAAAAAATCTACTTTGCTCATATTGATTGCGCAAATAAAATCATTATCTTTAAAACCTTCAACTATTTAATCAGTTTTCTCATCGTAATATAGGCAAAAATATATAATACCTAATTTTATTAACTAAGCTGATGTCTCATAAGCAGAACACGTTTGGGTTAAAGCCGCGCGAATAGGGTTACCATATCTCTAGATTTGTCCTGAGATCTCAGGATACACTTTTCTCAAAATTACGACTAAATTTTATTTCAGGTTTCTCAGAGTTATCAATAAAATAGAGTAGATTTTTTGATATTTTCATAATAAAAAAATACATAAACCAAAATATATATTATAATACTTAATAAGACCAAGCGCAAATAAAATCAATACTTACTTACATTTCAAACCTTTAAAGTTTTCTTATAGTTATATAGAAAAAAAAAACCTACTTAATATGACATTTTAAAATGGAAAATTTGTTTTAAAAAAATGAATACCGTGACCAATTCTTAAGATTTCGTTTGTTTGTAATAACTTTATTGTACCAAAAAACAATATAAAGTACAAAAAATTCGAAAGAGCAAATATACAAAGGCGGACTTATTTACTGATTTTATTAAGGTAATTAGGCTTTTTCTCCCGATTTTTAACTTTTTATCTGGTAACCCTACGTGCAACGTCATTGGAGATTTTCGTTTATTATGTTATGATTAAATGTGATATTGAAAGGTATTAAAGGTATATATGCAGGATTTTGGATGTTTGTCTACATTTCACTCTTCTTAACTTTATATGTGATCGTTTAATATAGTGGCTCCTTTATTGGTATTTTTCTTATGGAATAAAGCCGGGATTGTATTTTTGTACACAATCTTACATCGTGATTTTATTTTTAGGGTTCCGTATCCAGAAGGTAAAAACGGGACCCTATTACTAAAACTCCGCTGTCCATCTGTCCGTCTGTATATAGACAGTTATCTCATGAACCGTCATGGCTAGACTGTTGAATTTTTCACGGATGATGTATATCTGTTGCCGTTATAACAGCAAATACTAAAAACAGAATAAAATAAATATTTAGGTGGAGCTCCTATACAACAAACGTAATTTTGTATAAGTAGTAGTACGGAAACTCTTGTACGCGAGTCCGACAGGCATTTTGATGGGTTTGTTCAAGATTTCAAACATGTTTTTACTTACACGTGAAGTTCATAATTTTAAAACTTTTAGATCATAAAAGTGATTCAACTAGTGACGAAAATATTCCTCTTTATCTAATGAATATATTTTTGTTCCGCTTGGCGTGGAAACTCTTGGTCCGTGGGGTCCAAGTACTAAAAAATGTATTAAAAAAATAACCCCCCGGCTTGTCGACGTCGCTGGTGACAAGAGGGCTGGCTCATATCTCGCGCAGAGAATTGCAGTAGCTATTCAGCGCGGGAATGCAGCCAGTGTTCTTGGCACCATGCCACATGAACAACATTTAGATTTTTAATTTATTTTTTTAATTTAGATTGCAATTTAGATATTAATTTTGATTTTTAATTTAGTTTTTTTATGTAGTTCAATAATTATGACTTGTTTTAACAGAAATAAATAAATCACTACTGACCGATCTGTTTTGACCTTATCTGGAGGTCTAGGAAGAATGTGACTAGAGGACGCGCGTACAAGATGTCGCGTTGAGACACACTGATGTTAGCGTTTCCTAATAATGATCGTGTCTCATGTTAATTCTAATAAAAAAACTATCATATCCATAATTATTTCGATAAAAAATTCTATAAAAAATTGAAGTTAGCAGTAAAGTCTTACATGAAAAATTCCAGATTTTATGAAAGCAAAAAAGTTTCTTTAATAATTAAAATAATTCAAAAAAGGAGTGATTAAATATGATTCATCATCATCAGGTCTTTTTGTCTCCACTGCACGGGTATTACCGATCGTCTTTGTACTACCAGAGCCATACTTGGCCAGAGCAGCAAGAGGTCTTGGCCTATACTCTCCTCGCTGGCCAGACGGGTTGGAGAGGTCTCATATATGTTTTATAAGATTTGTTAAGTTTGAATTTTCTGAGTTGCCTTCTACGACATCCACAGGAGGACTTGGAGTGGCCCTATTCTATTCTATACGTCATCATAAAAACTTGGCTAAAATATTGTAAAGTATTTTTAACAATTAAACTGAATCCACTAAAAGCGAAAACAAAATGGAGTGCGTAAAATCTTTTCAATCTTCACAAACGCAACAAGGAAATGCTTAAAAGCCATTTAAGTCCAATAAGTACCAGGTTCACCATCGCCGAACCTTGAGAGGTATTTGAAGGCAAATAACCTCTTGAAAGTTACAAGAGTGACGGCTGGAGTACAGTACCGGATCTAGAATTTTTCGGAGGCGGGGCAAAATATGAATATGCTGCCCCCTGCTTGATTTTGCCGCCTACCTAGCTTTATGAATACTACGAGTATATGGGATACCGAAATGCGATGCGATGCGGGGCGTACATTTTTACTGAAAAGATAAAACTTGTTTATTATTTTTCAAAACTAACAACCAACTTCATCCCCAAACTGCTCAACTGATTTTGATAAATTTTCTACGGGACCACCTCGGAAGTTAAGCCCCTTTAAATAAATAAATTTTCCAAAGGTCTAGGCGTCTTCGAATAATCGGTGAACATAAATAAAAAACAATTGCGACGACTTGATAACCTCCTTTCAGAAAATTGTACGGTACTCATACTTTAAAATTGTAAACAACATTACAATGCTCGAATTATTATCCAAATTAAAACAGGTCATTTTATATTTATTCAAAAGTGCATGCCAAGACGTTTCTCTGTCTGAACTGAATGGGAGCAAAAACATGGAAGGGGTGGATATATTCGCCGCCCCTCTGACTTCGCCGCCCGGGGCATGGGCCCCAGCTACCCTAGATCCAGGGCTGCAGTGGAGTAGATCTAAGGATTAAGCGAAAAGGTGCAGAAAGCAAAGCTGTGGTGGCCAAGCGGTTTGGGCATTGGCTGTGCGTCTGTGAAGCACAAGTTCTATTCTCACTAGTAGCTCGGATCATTTTCTCCGTAATCTCCGCTTACTTTTCTCGTTAAGTAAAACATCGATGTGCACACAAGTGACTAAACAAATACGTTATTTATTTTTATTTATTTAAGTTTATTACAAATGTAATAGGCGGACTTACAGCCATAGGCTTCATTTACCAGTCAACCCACTGGTGATGCCGAGATTAAGAAGTTTTAAATATGTGGGACCAATTACACAGATTGAGCTAACCCCAAAGTTTGAGACTTGTGTTATGGGATACTAACTCAACGATTTATAACAAATATATAAGTAAACATTCAAGATCCAGGACGATTTGAAAAAGGCCATTTTCCAACTTGTCTCGTAAGGGGATCGAACCCGGGACCTCAGGGCAGCGGACTAGCATGGTGACCGCTGGCAGAGTGTCCCTTTCCTGTAAAAACCCAGATCTAGGTGGGAGAAAATAAAAACACTTACTCATTGACAGGAAGAGTGTTAAAATTTTAGTAAAAACACAGTGATCTTATTTCATAGTTAGTACTGATAAAAAAGAATGGTTGCTAGTATCAAAAACGTTAGCTACATGTTACCAAAATCAAGTGACTGCTGAACTTAGGGCTGCTAGTAGTTAAAATGTGAATGTGTTTTAATTAATACTTGTAGTTTGGGATATGCAACTACATGGTTCTGCTAATTAGAACAAAAGTTGGTATCTACTAACCAGATCGCAAGTAGCAAAACTGGTTCAGCTATTTATTTTTCTCTGTGTAGTTATTCGAACAGCAATTTGGACCTAATACTACCCACGCAGTCAGATCATAAAAGGTAATGAGCACACTTAGTAATTATCGAAATTAAAGGGTGATAGTATCAAATTTTGACCCTCTAATGAGGGTGTACCACGCAAAAGTGTAGATCGGGAGGGTTGTTTTAATAATTACTTTTGTATTTTGTTGAAAAAAATTATAGATTACGAGAGTTGTCACAATTTCTTAAGTTGTAAATATTTTTATTCGTATTTGATTGTAAAAAATTCTAAGTATGCGGAAACTGCAAGTACATACTCACTACCTAATCTCCAACAAATGATTATTGAAACAAGTTTAATTTCTAGGAAAATTAAAAAACCCCGACTGTTAAGAACGTCATCTAGTGATAAGTAGCAAAACTACAAACAAAATTGATATCAATAGCGCCATCTATTGTTTGGTAAGGAAAACCCAGACTTTCAAACGCTAAGCATCGAAATTTAGTCCATCCGTTTGAACGCTACGATGTCACAGGCAGACACACAGATAAAAACGTCAAACTTATAACATAACTTCTTTTTTGTCAAAGGTTAAAAATAAATAAAGTTTGGCCACCCTTAGTTTTCTAGTTTATTTTATTAATTTATTTGTTGAAAATCTAAATAAAACAATAATCTGTATTTATTGGGCTTAGGAAGTTGTAATAAAACTAGGTAGGTACTCCGTGAATTAACTTTTTGAACATTTCAATTCATGTGAACAGCTTCATTCAGGAAACTAGTTTTGTGAACACACCTGTGACTGCGAGCACAGGCTTTTGTTTTAATTTTGTTAACAAGTAGCTTTTAGCGCATAATGTGCCTTATGGCCCTAGGTATAATTGTTTACCTCACGAGGTATAAGTATTTGACTCATTTTTTTTCTTCTTCATTTCAAAAAGTAACAATACGAAACCTAAAATGGCCATTTGTGAGGCTTTACCTCACGAGGGATAAGTTTTTGACTCATTTTTTTCTTATTCCTTTTAAAAAGTAACAATACGAAACTGAAAATGGCCACTTGTATAGGAGGCGAAACAATATTTTCCATATTTCGATATGTTCCTTGAGGAAAGTTGTTCAGTATCATGGACTAAATTCACTCTTAAAATAGTTTCAGTATATTTGTTTGACCGTGTAGAAAAACAACTAAATTTTTGAAACTGCTACTGTTATAAAGACACGCCGTAAAAGCTATGTTCAATGCCTATCATCATTATCAGGTCTTTTTGTCTCCACTGCAGGAGCATGACGATCTCTGAAGTTTCAGAGCCATACTTGGCCAGAGCAGCTAAAGAATTTAGCCTACACTCTCGCTGGCCAGACGGGTTGGAGAGGTCTCATTAATGTGTTTAAGCTTTTTTTAGCTTATATTTCCTAAGTCGCCTTCTACGACATCCACGGGAGGACTAAGCGTGCCCTATTTTACTCTGCCGGAATCAATACGGCAAAAAAATACCAATTTATGAAAAAAAAATACACTTAGTCTTAACTTAAACGTTTTAAATGTAGATTGAAATTAAATTTCTTCTTACAAGATCATTCATCCTCTTGTAACTTGCTGCTCCGAAATTGAGGCAATCTGACTCTTGAATCAAATAAGTGCCTCTCGATCTCCGATTGCTATTGTTTAACACGAGTGCCTCAATCTTCGTTTTAAAATAATATATCTACATTACTGTTATTCGTATTATGGAACTTACCGTGATTAATATCGTTTTTTGCCAGATAATAGTAATATGCATAACATACAGTTATTGTGACCGTGAAACTCTAAAATCATATAAATCTACATTGTCAAATAAGGATTTCTTCCATGCTCTAATAGACAGGGAAATAATTGGCCAAGTGCGTGTAGGGCCACGCACAGAAGGGGTTCCGTAGTTGATATACCTACTTAAGTAGAAGGGACATACCCTTAATAAATCGAACCACTGACTATACTAGATAAAATAGACTATATTATAATGATAATAAAATATCAGTCAAAAATAAAAATAAAAATTGAAATTTCGTACAAATTTTCCGGATGGCTGCACACTTTTGTATGAAAATACCGAAATTTTGTTTTTAGATTTTGACTGTTATTTTAATTACATTACACTTTAGTGATCTAGTATAGCCCGTAATTCGATCTATTACGGGTATGTCCCTTCCACGTTGTATAATAATAAAATATGCAACTATATGGTAACTAAGTAGGTTCTGATCGTCTGGAGAAGATCGCCTTAAGCGACATGACCGCCCATTGTACTCATTTAATGTAAAATTATTATTTTCTTTTTGGTGTATAATAAGAGTTATCTATCTATCTACCTAACTTTATTTTTTTAGACATGTACATCAGATCAGGGACGGACAATACTCGCTACGAATCACGAAACACCGCTGTTTGTAAATAATCAACGCATTTATATTCCGAGTACAGGCCTGGCTCCGGACGAGTGAGATAGAAAACTATTGATGGAAAATGGAGAAGGCAACGTAGACGAGGTGAATCGATTCCAAAAACTTCAACACAGATGTATTTTGTTTGCATAACAGCCTTTATAGTATTTTATGCAACACTGGTATATTGTATAAGAAAGATCAAAAAATGCGAGACACGTAGGTTACGACACGAGACTAGGCGAGCATTTTTTTAAAATATGTTTTTGTTGGCGGTAAAATTAATAAAAACCACAAGAATTGTAAAATTGTGTTAATCGAATAAAACTTTAACATAAGTGTTAAATACTTCGAGTATATCTGTGACAACTAGGCATATCTTTTTGGCCACTTGTTTTTGATACAAGAGTGTTTTTGAAGAATATTGGTAAAGACTTTTCTGAAGTCATATTATCTGTGTTCTTATATCATGTTTGTGACTGTGTAAAAAAACAGATAAACCTACAGGAGTAGAAAATAGTACATTTTGATATAAGTGCGTAATGGTGGCTATAACTCACGAGGCGGAATTTTAGCCCGAACCGAAGGCGAGGGCGTAATATAGTCGAGTATGTTTAACCAATATACGCAAGTGTATTGCACGACGTTTTTCAACGCACTTGCAAGGAAAAATACATAGTAAACTGTTTTTTTTTTGTTTAAAATAAACTCAACCATAACAAAGTTTACTTTTTAAAATCACTAAATGGCGCCGCGGTTCATAAAATACAGCCTGGTAATAAACGGACAGACAGACACAGACAGAGAGTCAGACAGACAGACAGCCAGATAGATAGACGGAACTCTAAGGAAACCTCTCTTAAGGCGAACTTTAAGGCAACAACTCTGCCACCACCGAATAGTTTTCAAGTTTTAGAAAATGCCACATCCGAGCATTAATTCTCCCTAACATATCAATATTAAAGCCCGCAGGTAGCGTGCTAACATCCAATAAGGCCACAATTATAAGAGAACTACGTTTCACCTAATAAACCCCTGTTAGTTTTGACTGCACCGTCACGTACGTTTATGTTACTACAGGTTATGGGCCCAGTCGTGCAGGTCTTTATCATGCACGATAATTTTATCGCATAATGAAAGAAAGTAGATTATTGAATATTCCGTTGCATTTACGCCACGTTAGGTTATGAGCTAATGTACTTTCTTACATAGGCTCATAACATTTTTTTTTTCTTTTTAAAGAATGTGATTTGTTGCTCTGATTAATGAGCCTAGTTTGATGTTTTTAATGCATGCCACATTTAGAAAAGAACGTTGTGTCTTTCTTAACTAGTTCTAGTACGTCCAAATTATAAAGGCGATATTTTTTTTTGTATTCTGTTACATTTTTTACGCCAGATTAAGTTATGAGCCCATTTAAGAAAGTAGATTTTATTAGGTATGTTTTTTTAAAATGAGATTTGTTACCACGAGTTTTGGGCCCAGTTGGATCTTTTTCATTCATGCCATATTTAGAAAAGAACGTTGTGTTTTTCTAAACTAATTAATACGCACAAATGACAGAGGATTTTTTAAAAGTATTTCGTTACATTTCGTACGCCAGGTTATGTAATGAGCCCATGTAAGAAAACATATTTTTATTATATTTTTAGAACTCGGCCAGTTTGATGTTTTCAATACATGCGACATTTAGAAAAAACGTTGTGTTTATTTAAACTAGTTTATTCGTCCAGATTATAGAGGCGAGATTTTTAAGCATATTTTACTTACATTTCTTACGCCAGGTTAGATGGACCCATATTAAATTTAGTATATTAAAAGGGTAAATATAATTGCAAACAAAAAAACGACTAAAGGTACCTACGAGTATATAAAGAAACTAGCTTTTCGGGCGCTGCGCGGGCTGCAAGCAGCCCGCGGTTCATCGTGGGGCTGTTGAGGTGGGCTAAATAACATGTCCAGTTGAGAAAATGTGTAAGTTTGTATGGAGGAAAATTGTCCTTGTATGGCGGCCATCTTGGATTTTGAAAAAAATCAAAAAACAAATGACGGTCGTCAAATTGCTTATAATCTTCTAGATAATGGAAAAAAAATCACGCCCCTAACCTTAATAGTTTTTGCAGGCCATACCCCTTCCACATCAGGTTTCTGCAAATCTTCAAATGTCAGATTTTTCTGGTACTCACTGGAGCACCCTCTATACGACCACACATCAAACCAAACCCCACCAACCCCGCAACAGGGCAAACAACTATGTCAATCAGTGAGTGAGTGAGTGAGTGGTAATGTAGGTTTATAAATACGCAGACGATGTGGTGAGTGTAATCTAGATAAATGCAGTGGGATTGTTGAAGATGTTTTATGTGATTTTCTCAAGCGTTGTAAAATTTCCACGATCGCTTAGCGCGGTATTAAAAACACATTAGGATGTTTATTATTCTTGTTGAGTACAAAGTGTTAAAAACTTGGGTATCACGTCGTTAAACCACAACATACTCACACTATGTTCATAAAATAATCCTACTCCTACTAATATTATAAATGCGAAAGTGAGTTTGTATATTTGTTTGTTAACTCTTTAACTCTTCACGCTTAAACTACTAAACCAAATTGGATGAAATTTGTTATGGATATAGTTTGAGACTCGGGGAAGGACATAGGGTACTCTTTATCCACAGCTAGTGTTCATATAAAAACTACAGGACGCTGTGCCGTCGTTTTCAGGGTTGCATAGTAAATAAGGAACCCTTATAGTTTCGCCTTGTCTATCTGTATGTCCGTCCACGGTTTCACTCAGACTCTTAAAACTAAAAAGCTATAATTTGGTATGGGTACGTTTGTATGTATATTAAACATAATATGGAAAAAAAATTTTTGATTGTGAACACCATTTTTCAAGAAAATGAGTTTTTAGATGTTCTTAGTGGCATTACTCTAAGTCGGCATTCGCAATAACGGTACCGTACACTGCGCGTGGCACGACACGCACTTGGCTAACTAATAGGTTTATTTTGCGTTTCTTGAATTTTCTTCTGCATGAGCCCCTCAACGCTGAGGATCGTTTCCTCATACGAATTACAGTATAAATTGACCACCTCAATTTTTTTATGCTTTAGTCATCTAACAATTGCAGATATATGGAAATGTAATATAATGTATAATAACTGGCCAAGTGCGAGGTCAAGGGTTCCGTACCATTATCTATAAAAAGTCACGTTTGTTGTATGAGGAGTCTTAAATATCTATTTTATTTTAATTTAATTCTTTATTTTTTAAGTGAATATGCTACGTAATATTCTTCAAATATTTCAAGCGTCTGCCTGTTGCCATTTGATTAATATCAACCAAAAAACGGCAAGAAAATTACGTTTGTTGTATGCGATCCCCCTTTCAAAATTCATTTTTTTCTATATTTAATATTTGCTGTTATAGCTGCAACAGAAATACATCATTTTGGAAATTTTCAGCTATCTAGCTATCACGGTTCATTAGATACAGCTTGGTGATAGACAGACGGACGGACAGACAACGGAATCTTAATATTAAAGTCCCGTTTTTACCCTAAAAAGAACACAGGGCGGGGAAAACTACATGAAATGTTATAAACAAACATAGGCTAAATTAACAGTACTTACATTTATTTCGGAAATAACCCAATCTATATGCGTATCGTTACAAAAACAAATAAAAAACACTATAGGGCGTAAAAGTCCATGAGATTTTATGGCTTTTTGACGAGTTTATGGTGTTTTGTGTTAATTACTGGAATACGAGTTAATAGCCGGAATAGACGTAGGTTAATAAAAGTTTTAACACCTTATTTGAAGGGTAGTACTTGCTGAGTGAAATTGGGTTTCGATCTAACGTAAAATAACACCGGGCGTGGTCCACACTTGGATGGGTGTTCACAATCATCATCATCAGGTCTTTTTATCTCCACTGCAGGAGCACGACCTCTCTGTACTACCAGAGCCATATTTGGCCAGAGCAGCGAGAGGATTTGTTCTACACTCTCCTCGCTGACCAGATGGGTTAGAGAGGTCTCATTGGTGTTTATAAGCTTTGTTTAGCTTGTAATTCCTAAGTCTATATCCACTGGAGGACTTGGAGTGGCTCTATTCAACTCTGCCGGAGATTACAAGTTGCATAAACAAAATTCGCGCGTTCCTCCGTGCCTCTGAAAGCACGTAAGCTTTTTGCAGCTGTCACATTGTATTGCAGTCGTTAAGCTATGTCAGATGTCTCATATCATCATATCAGTCTGTTTTTACGCAGCTTGAAAAATCTGTCACTTGTGTTGGCCACTTACACACACGAAAAATCACTCAGCCATCGCTGATCTCATCCATATTAGTTAGAATTCAGTGACCTAACCCCTGACGCCGGCAGTTTCGGATTACATTTAGTTTTCAACATAGCTGAACCCAATTTTTGGATTACCTACCGGCTTATTATAATAAGCTTACTGGTCGGTAAATCTATACGCAAGTATAGCTATTCGTATGTCCCACTTGTGAAGATTTTGTTACTACTAACTTGTATAGCATTTTGCAGAGATTTTAAATGTATGTATATTATTTTATCTACAGCGTGGGAAGGATATACACGTGATAAATCAAATATCACTAGACCACTATTGTATAATGAAATTTAATTAATAACCAAGATACCAAAACAAAAATTTCTACATTCCCATACAAATTGCCCGAGCTGCACACTTTATTATGGAAATGCCAATTTTTTTTTTGGTTCTTTTTTTGTTATTTTGATTTTATTATACTATTGTAAACTAGTTCTACTATACTATAGTATTATTATTACTGTTATTAGTATTACGGGATTTACCGCGGTAAGTCCCGTAATACTAATAACAGTAATTGTAACCGTGAAACTCTAAAATCAAGTATTATTATTACTATACTATAGTAGAAGCAAAAAGGTTCTCGGATGGCGACCACGTACAGGCAAGTGAAGCGTAGGACACCCACCCACAAGGTGGTCTGACGACCTAACCAAGGTCGCTGGAAGGCGCTGGATGCAAGCCGCTCTAGATCGGTCATTTTGGAAATCTTTGGGAGAGGCCTATGTCCAGCAGTGGACGTTATGCGGCTGAAATGATGATTGTAAACTAGTATAGCGGGTATGTCCCTTCCACGTTGTATTTATTATTACACAATTTTTTACAGATAAGACATTATCTTTTATACACTAATGTATACTATAAATCCATACTGACATTTATATTTTTAATAATTTTATTGACTCCCATGCTGGTCTAGGAGAAACGAAAAAACTTAGAATGTACCAGCTGCTTCTCTTCCCACGCAGATCGTAAAAGCCGATCGAGGGAATGGGCAAAAATGCAAATCATGTTAACAGGCGATGCGGCTAGCAACCCATCACTGTATTGATTGCTTTTCCATCTTCTCGCCCACTATGACGCTAAAAGTGGCTTTTGTGTCTTGCGGCCCTAGGCTCTGCATATAACCGCAAGACCCAAAATGCTCTGTCTGCCCCATTAGGGATAAAGACGTGATAGTATGTATGTATGTATGTAATTTTATTTAATTCGTAACAAACTCATTGAAAACCGTAAAGCGCTATTAAATTAGACGAAACGTCACATAACAAAATTCAAATGAACCCTTAATTGTTTCGGGATTCATTTTGCTTGCATCCCGTTGCGGTTCCATTTGACAGATTATGTTTGTCCATTTGTCACCCGCGTATCTCGTATAATGTGGTTGCGACCCCAAAAAACGGACTGATTATCATCGTGTTTGGGTCTTTACGTAACAAAAGGGGATTGATTAATTGGGTGGAGTACTTTTGACCCCAAAATAAGTCATACGATAATAGGAATTTTGTGGAGAAATTTCTGACTTGAGTATTCTTACTTAGCTCAAGCGGCAGTAGTCTAGTGGTTTTTAACCTAAGATACCAGGTTCGATGCAGGCACGGCTGGTCTTTTGAGTTTGTAGTAGTGTTTGACGCTATTTTATGTCTATCTGTAGGTCTTTCTGAGGCATCATAGCTCTCTAATGGATATACCGCTTTTAATAAGTTTTTTTTGTTGAATGCAAGTTCCCTTGTGGTTATTCTTAGCAAAAGTTATCTTGGGTAACTTTTTTTATTATTTACATGGCTAATAAAAATGGTGCTACGAATACAAATTCCATTAACATCAGATGGAATTTATAGTTCTGCCACTCAACACTAGATGGTGTCGGAGTTTTTTTAATTTGCTTGGCAAATAAACTTTTTCGCAACCTGTGATAGAAAACATCGTGAGGAAACCAAATTATGCTATTGTGCAAAATTACAGTTGCCACTAGATGGCAGTCCACGTCTCTAGGCCACGAACTCGATATATCTGACACCAAAGTCAGTTTCAGAACCGCTCTCTGAGGTAAAATTTTATTGCTCATTCTACAAGCGTGTAAATTGCTCCAAGTATAACTACTTAGACAAATTTAGCTTTTAATGTATTTTTCTACTCCTCTACTGTTATCTGCCTTTTACATAGTCACGAACACTATTATAAGAACATTGATTATTTATGACTTCAGGAAAGTCTATAGTCTATTCCCCATAACAGCACTTGTATCGTTATTTCGCCAAAACGATACTCCTAGCCATAGACTTAGAACCTTCTTTTTTCTTTGAATCTATCATACTGCCAACATAAGAAAAACGTTTTATTAATATATTCGTGATATATTCACTAGGGAGACGTCAATTAAAAAAAAATAAAGTTTACAGTTTACCATAGATGCCTATTATCTACCAAACATAAATGATGTCATACATTTTCATATTTTTCTTTGTTTATTTTTGTATTTTATTTAGTAAATATAGTCGTAGAAAAAGTATTGTATGCAACGTTGTATAAGTACGTCAAAAAATGCTCGATGGCGTCTTCTTACGATGCTCGCTAAAGCTCGCATCGTAACCTGCGCCACTCGCATATTTTGAACCCTCTTATACAACTGTTGCATAAAATACTATTATTTATTCGTAAGTTGAGTACCTGTAGATAAACAACGTGGAAGGGACATGCCCGTAATTAATCGAACCACGTGCTATAGAGATCACTGTAGTATAATTAAATAAAATAACATTAAAATAACAAAAAAATGGCATTTCCATACTAAAGAGTGCAGTCGCCTGGGCAATTTGTATGGGAATGTCGAATTTTTTTTTGTTGTCTGATTGTTATTTTGATTTCGTTTTACTATAGTGGTCTAGTATGGCCTGAGGTTTGATTTATAACGGGTATGTCCCTTACAGGTTATATAAAACAACACATACATACATACTATCACGTCTCTATCCCTAATGGGGCAGACAGAGCATTTTGGGTCTTGCGGTTCTATGCAGAGCCCAGGGCCGCAAGACCCAAAAGCCACTTTTAGCGTCATGGTGGGCGAGAAGATGGAAAAGCAATCAATACAGTGATGGGTTGCTAGCCGCATCGCCTGTTAACATGATTTGCATTTTTGCCCATTCCCTCGATCGGCTTTTACGATCTGCATGGGAAGAGAAGCAGCTGGTACATTCTAAGTTTTTTTATTTCTCCCAGACCAGCATGGGAGATATATAAAACAAAACCACGAATAAAGTCGCTATCTCTATTAAAATTATCCTTTCGAACTAAGAGCATGACGAAATTATGATTTAGACCATAAGCGTTTAGACGGGTTGCTACTTTGACTTTGACTATCTAAGTTAGCGACCATTTGATACCAACTCATTTAGGCTTTTGAATTACTAAGTAGTCAAAATCCGGTTCCGTTAATCCTTAATACCTTCCGGCAAAAGCCTATTTTAAGGTTCAATGGCATCAGTTTGAGGTCACCGACCTTGAGCAAAATCCGCCGAATCCGCTAAATCCCTATAAATCTGATAATAATAATGACGTTCGTATGTAGCAGGAACACAAAACAAATAAAGGATAGAAATAGCTCCGTTAAAAAAGTATCCAATTGCATTATATCGATGCAATTAGGTATCCTCTTTTTAGTAAAATTGTTGACAGATCAATGAAGAAATCCTTTTAACCCGGAAGGGTTATCTACTGTCACTTGTTCTTTCAGTCAGTTTAACATTTTAAGCCCATTATCTTGATAACCCATGCCTTTAATCTGTCGTATGTACAGAACAGAATCCGGTTGACATGTGTTGTTTTACTTTTGCCTCTGGTATTTTGCACTGACAACAGGTTAAATATTGTATCTATGACTACCTTACACATACACTTATATTGCAGTCACACTATATTTGCAGACAAAGTTAGAGAGAATCACGTGCCCTATTATAAGGCCATTTGTAAAAAAGAAGAAAACATTACCCGTTTTTATTCAATTATATAGTATAACGCTACTTAATCAAAGAGTAATATTTTTTCTGCTTATTTCATGTAAAGTCTAAACTAATTAAACAGGGAGAATAATATATACAGTATATAATAAACTGACGTATATGACTAGTTGAGGGGGCCAGGTTTCTTACATAATAGATGATATCTATTTTTATGGGTTTATTTTATACACATTATTTTGAAAACACGGATGACAATAAAAAAATGAGCTTTACATTTGCATTATTTGTATTTTGAAACAGAAAACTTATTATCTTTTATTGAAAGATTATCTTGAAAAACATGGGTGACAATTGAAGTAAATGAACTGATTTACTTCTGCACTATTTTTGTTTTGTAACAGAAACCTTAATATCTTTTATTGAAAGGCTTTGTATGTGAGAAAATCAGGCAGAGATTTGTTGCTTCCGTATATCGAAATTGTTACATTTGGAATGGAATATTTCCATTCTTACTCTTACGCATCTTGTGAAACATAATAAAGAATAAGATCGTTTTCTTTACTATAAAATCTTTTTAACTCGAGACATAGGTAAATCGTCTTTATCTCTAATGAGGGAGACGGAGCTAAAGGCCGCATTTAGCACTACATTTAATTTGTAGGTGAACAATGAAAATAGTGACGGATTGCTAAACTAGACACATATTTGTCTATTAACATTTTAGTTTCTGCCTATTCTTTCGAACGATTTCTCCATACTATGCAAAAACAGTAGCAATTGGTACTTAAATTATTTTTTTGTCTTCATCAACACACGTTTTCATTCGATTAATCGATGACCGATGGAGCAAAAAAAGTTCTCGAATGGCAACCAGGCACTGATAAGTAAAGCGTAGGTCACTGGTCCAATACTAGAAAACGCTGGACGCAGGCCGCTCTAGATTGGTCATTTTCGAAATTGTTGGGAGGGCCTACGTCCAGCAGTGGACGCTATGCAGCTGCAATTATGATGATTGGACCATTATGGAAAAAATTACTGATTTTTCCTGCTCTTATCGCTGATATTACCTTTTCAATAGGTAGGTACCTCTAATTAATAGTTAGAACGCCCCTATACAAGATACCGGTGGCTTTCTAAGGGGATTACTTAAAAAGGTCGCTCCAAAGTTTCGGGTTCTCGACCGAAGTTCGGACCTTTGATAAAGTTCGCGACCTCGCAAGTGTTAATAGTGTTGATTTATTGTCGATCGAAACACGTACCTATTACAAGTTGGTGATTTAGATGTAGTTGGTGATTTATAGAGAAACAAAGAGCTACCTGAAGTTTTTGGGGTTAAGTGCTGCCCTCATTTAAAATAAATTTATGGAAGGAAAAGGAGGTATAATTTAAATGTTTGTCTTGATCAAGCCCTAGATAAATCTTTAAAATAAAGTCTTAACTCCTTAATTGAGTCTTGATTAATCCCTAGTTTTTCAAGCCCTAGATAACCCTTTTAACTATTTTATGAACTGCTATTTACAGTTTGCAGTAAGAACGTGAAGTTTTTTATGCTCATTTGCGAAATTTTGATTTGATTTGATTTGATTTTGATAAAAAAAAAAACATTTTTTTTTATTTCAACATAGCTTAAATCTATCTTTACAGTGTGAACCAATACGATACAGAAGCAATTAATTATTATAACACATTACATACATAGCCGTTCTTATGAATTCGCTTAGAGAACAGGCAAACAGGTTGAGGTTATTTAGTGCATGTTAAATATAATCGTGTCTTATAATCGAATTGAACTTTAAACTAATACAATGCAGTTATTATATGATATTAGCAAAGTACGCAACCAAAAAGGTGTACACTTAGCTTCACAGTATGATTAAAAAATAAATTGAGACTCGCTGGTTTTCAATGAAACCGACTATAAAATGAGTTGGTGGCGCGACTAAAGAACAGAAATAAATCACAATTACAATTTACAAATCTTTAGGCTCTAAATAAATTTAAGTGCTTTTTAGGGTTCCGTACCCAAAGGGTAAAAACGGGACCTTATTACTAAGACTTCGCTGTCAGTCCGTCTGTCTGTCACCAGGCTGTATCTCAAGAACCGCTAAAGCTAGACAGTTGAAATTTTCACAAATTATATATTTCTGTTGCCGCTATAACAAAAAATACTAAAAACAAAATAAAATAAATATTTAAGGGGGGCTCCCATCCAAAAAAATTGATTTTTATAGATAATGGTACGGAACCCTTCGTGCGCGAGTCCGACTCGCACTTGGCCGTTTATTTATTTAAATACTGAAGATATTTCGAAATAGTGGCTTAATAGTAGCTAGTATTGCAAAATCATACTTTCATATTCATACTTTTATACTAATATTATAAATGCGAAAGTGAGTTTGTATGTTTGTGTGTTTGTTACCTCTTCACGCTTAATCTACTGAACCGATTTGGATGAAATTTGGTATGGATATAGTTTAAGACTCGGGAAAGGACATAGGGTACTCTTTATCCCGAAATTCCTACGGGGAGCGAAGCCCGCGGGTACACCTAGTATAAAATAAACACTTTTCAGTAGGTAACCAAATCAATAGCTGATATTACTATGAATAAGTACTTTCAACGGCAGCAGCAGCGATCTAAAATGGATGTTTGCCTTCAACACTGGAAACTGGAAGTACATAGGTACTGACACGTAATTTCACACAACTTTTTGTAGACTAAAACCGACTTCAACACCATACTGCACAACTAATTTTGATAAAATTTCTATGGGATCAACTGACAAGTATGTCCTTAAAAAAAAGATTTCCAAATTGGTCCAGGAGTCTTCGAGTAATCGGAAAACACATAAAAACAATAATGCGAATTGATAACTTCCTTCTTTTTTGAAGTCGGTTAATTATAATTGAAATGTAGCGAGTTAGGCTCTTTGTCCATTACGGCAATGCGGAAAAAAGTTGGCAGAAGTTGATAGTCGCCCTTTATTATATTGCCGCAAAAATTTCTAGCGAAATGACTCGTAACCTCATTCACTTAAAAAATACGACTTAATAAAAAGTCTGACATATTTCATCATCATTCTATTCAAAAACTGCACATGAAAACGCTTACCCAGCTACTGTTCCCCAGGTACCGCTCTGCTACCCACCCTACGTAGCGAGGCGTGACGGGCGATGATGTTATATTTTGTAAAGATGTCGCATTGTATAAAATAGAAGCTCTGTAAGCTGTAGACCTCGTGAGTTACCCCTAAACCATTGAAGTTTATAATAATATTTAGTAATCTTTCAAAACTATGAACCAACTTCAACATCAAGCAACGCAACCGATTTTGATTAAATTTCTATGAAATCACCTGACAAGTATTCCTAATAAACCAAAACAATAATTTTCTATAAATAATTATTCTGAAATTATTTTAAAAGAAAAAATTCAGTTAAGGAAATCTGTTAACTTCCCTGGACTGGCTTCAACTAATTAACGTTTTCGTTATTTACCAAAATCAAAAATTGTGGGAATTAAGCTTTTTGGTTGTGAAGAAACACTATCCTTTACAAACAAAACCTTACATTTTCAGAATGTTGTATATTAAAATGTTATGTTAGCAAAAAGTTCTGCGTTAGTGCTATATCTACAACTTTTATATCAAAGGGAACGGGCCATAAACCAAAATTGACGACGCACGTTATATAAAGTCGTAAACCGTCGATTCCGGGAATGCACCTGGTATTTATAATGTAATAAAATATTACGTCAATACTTCAGCGACGTTAAATCCGCGTCGACGAATTAGCCACTCATTTCGGAAAGACAATGAAGATTTATGTGGGCAATTACATTTGAGGGCGAAATGTTAGAATTGTTTCGTTTGAAATATGAACTCAGTATACGAATCCAAGACTTAATTATTTATTAACGAATTACTCACGTAGAAAGTCAGCTACTGACTGACATGTATAGACTGCCTGCAGAGTGCGGTTATGGACGACTAATTGTGCGTGTCTCGAGTCACACTCGCCCTGAGGAAGACCTCCGAAAGAGGTCGAAACATGGCGCCCTGAAGCTTATTTTTAACGTGAGTACACAATACAATACAATCCGATACAAAAAGCTTTATTGCAAAAGACATTTACAATGTCTGTTTATCTGTGTATCTTGTTAGCGCTCTTACATACCAGAGACGGCAATTATTGGCGATCGTCACCGACTTGTATCGCGGGCATACTGGCGTTAGTCTCTAATAGCTCTTAGTTTAAAAAAAGTTTACATTCGCTCAAATGAAGTCCTCCGGATAAGGTAGGCAGATGTCGGCCAGTAGCTGCCTTAATACGTAAGTTAACTGTAACCTGTTAACTCATTCTAATAATATATCTTTGTCTTACGTTAGTTTAAATCGAAATATTCTAAACGTCTACGGGAGGAATGGCATGAAAGAGAGTGTCGCGAGACGGTGTCGTGTACGGGTGGCCTAAGGCCTCTGATCACATTCGCTCTGCTGAGGACCTCCAGATGAGGTCGAAACATGTCGGCCAATAGCCGACTCTACGTGAGTAACCCGTTAACAAATTCTAATAATATCTGTGTCTTACGTTAGTTTTAATCAAAATATTCTAAACCTCTAAGCTACGGGGAGGTATGGCATGAAAGAGAGTGTAGAGGCCTCTAGTCACATTCCTCTGCTGAAGGCCTCCGGAGGAGGTCGAAACATGTTGGCCAGTAGCTGAGTCTATACGTGAGTAATCCGTTAACACATTCTAATAATATATGCGTTACGTTCGTTTTAATTTCTATCAATTGTCTAGCAACCGAACTTCCATTAGAATAAGAGTTAGTTTGTTTACAATGCCGACTGTGAATCAGATAATTATATTAGCAACAACTCAAACTTGCGAAGGGGACGCTAAGTGTTTTCGTCACTTTGAACTTTGTTTGGAACTGCCGTTGAAGATAAATAAGCTTTTAATACTTTAAGTACGTTTGTTGTACTGGTTATTATTGCCAAACATTTTTCAAGAAGGTCAAGAACCCTTTGGCTACTGGCTAAATTAGAAAAATTATATAATAGAGATGTGGACTAAAAAATATTGCTTATACCATTCTCCCTCTAAAAAGTTTATTTTATTCACTAAAAACAGGCGCGGCGCCGGCGTTGATGACTTGGAAACACCTCCTAGAGGCTTCATACATGACATGACTGATCGAACTGACGCCGGTCCGGCGCGCCGTCACGGCGCAAACCGGACGCAAACTAGATACGTGGACACGAGGCCTCACTTTTAATTTTAGTAATTGTTCCAATTTTTATGTGGATTTTAATCAATTTAACCTTCCTTTTTTTCACTAAATTTCTATTATCGCTTAAATCTATCTTTTCCTCGTAGTCATGGTATAAAGTATTGTATGAAACTCTTGAATAAAATGGATTTATATCGAGGGCCGTGAATCACTCGCGTCGCTCAGGATTCTAACACTTGAATCACTTCCTTCGGTCGTGATTCAATTGATAGAATCCTTCACTTGTTCGCGATTCATCTATGACCCTCGATTTAAATCCGTCTTTTATTCACTGATTGCATAATATACTATTGTCTCATTACATACATTATTGAAAAGTATGGTAAGCATACGTATTTTTTCTTTTCTCTGATTAGTATATATCAAATATTTCTTTATTTCTTTATTTTCGCTTACATGCACTCATACATTACATGGTTAGTAGGTTAATAAGTACATGAACCCTGACAGGGTGTTGCGAACTAAAAGTATGTTGAGTTGAGTTTATATAATAAGAGTGGTTTTAGATTTAGGATATGTCAAAAATTGTTAGTGATTACATTTTATGTTATAAATATATATAAATAATAGCCCTTCATTTCAGTTAAGTTTGATTACATTTTACTTTAATTTTAATGAGATGTAGTTTTTGTAAATCCGAACATTTAAAATATCTTAACAATAATATTGCAAAAAAAAAAAAATATATTTAGAAAAGGAAAAATATTAATGGCTGTGGCTTGAGAATTCCTTAAACTAGTTGTGTAATTTGTCTTCTAAGTACTCTTTGACAGAATAATAACCTTTTGTCAATAACAATGTTTTTAGTTTTTATTAAAAATTTTGTCATTGTGTTCTAATTGTAGTGATTTTGGTAGTTTATTATATATTTTGATTGCACTCACATATGGTCCGTTATTGAATATGTCCAGGTTTTAACTATTACTTATAACTTATTTAATCATATATCTATTTATTTATGTATTACATTTTCTAATATGCATTCAATTTATTATTAAATATTTACTGAACTAAATATAAAAACTAAATTAATATCAAATAATGATGAAGATCAGCAAATTTATATTTTGCGTGACGTCACGTACAGATAAGATTTTTAAACAAAGGTCATGTAAATAACCCCACTCCAAAACTTCGAAGCGCTGTAATCTTTTTGACTGTTTACTAAGTACTATGCTGAATGAAAAATAAAGACCCTTTATTTTTGGTTTATCTAATTGACGAACTAAAAAAATAATAAATCTAGACCACATCCCTATATGTGACACTATTATTATACACTATAAAAGGTGCAATATACCGGATGGCTTCCTACTTAGAATGGGATGACTTCTCTCTTCCTGTGGACGGCCGGCGGCTAAACGACTTGCGGCTCTAAACAGACATAGCCCAGGGCTGCAAACCTAAAGGCCACTTTAAGTGAGATAGTGGGCTTAAATGAAAAAAGAGTCAAAAGGTTGCTATACCCGCATCGCCTATTAACACGAGTCGCATTTTCGCCCATTCCCCTGATCGGCTTTTATGATCTACACATTATAAGTTTTTTTCTCTGCCAGACTAGCAATAAAGATATAAATAAAGGCGAATATGGGTTGATAGTCAGGTGCGCTATCGTCCACTATCGTTCCAGTGTGAATTCAGGCTTAGATACGAGTTAAGCGCAATACACACCAAAGCCGCTGACCTGACGAAACCACCCAGCGGGCTATACATATAAAAAGAATCGTGTCGTGTACAGTCAGCATCAGAGACATCTGACCCCTCCTCTTCTTGAATTTTCTCTTGAACTTAAAATAATATTTGCATGAAAAAGTATATTCAAAAAGACTTCATTAAAATCTCTCTAAATACACATTTTCATGTTAATATCATTATCAGTTTATGAGAAAATTCAAGATGTAGTTGGAGGAGGGGTTAGGTTGAGTGGAGGCACTTCATAGAAACGGAGCAGCATATATACCTAGTACTTCTTCTTCTTCTTATCGTGTGTGTTAGTGACTAACACTAGTGTCAGAGTTTTTAAACCGCCTTAAAGGCCTTTGACATGGTTTTAGGTAACGACCAATGTCAAAGACTGTGACCGGGACCGACGGCTTAACGTGCCCTCCGAAGCACGGATCATCTTACTTGTTAGACAATCAGATGATCAGCCTGCAATGTCCTAACCAAACTAGGACTAGAACACAAAGTCGTTGCCCCCGCCGGGAATCGAACCCGGGACCTCCGGGTATGAGCCGAACGCTCTAACCATTACACCACGGAGGCAGTTAGCCTAGTGCTACTACACCTACTACCTAGTACTACTACAAACGAAACAATACATCCATCCGTGCACACGTTAAATGTGTGAGTTAAACAATCAGAGTCGCCGCCACAGAATTTGTTGCTTTGCTTACCTGTTTTCATCACACGAAAATCTATAACATTTTCGTTCTTTATTGTTTTCCGTGGATAAACAATGATAATATGCGCAGTTTCTCACCATTATGATTCAATAATCCTAACTAACTCGCGTAACGTCAACGTGCGACTAGCAAGAACCCTGTTTTACAGGCGCTTACACGTACCAATAACGGGGGAGGGGTTGCGGGGACGCCAGATTGCGGTGGACGGTGGGAGTTTCTGTTCTGTATGTAATCTTATACCTTTAAACGAGCAATTCTTGTATATTTATTTATATATTTTTATGTATGTATATAAATTTCTGTGATCTCGAAAACGGCTCTAACGATTTCGCAGAAAATTGGTATAAGGGGGTTTTCGGGGGTAAACAATCGATCTTGATTAGTCTTATGTTTGGGAAAACGCATGTTTTCGAGTTGTCATGCGTTTTTCTTTCCACGCAGAATATGATCGCTAATTTCGTCGCGCCGGCTGCCATCCGTTTTGGCTCAGCTGTTTATGATGCGGACCGCTAGAAAAAGTGTTACGGGTTCGAATCCCACTCGGTGACTTAATTTTGTTTTTTTTATCATCATAATTTCAGCCGCATAACGTCTACTGCTGGCTTTACCCAAAGATTTCTAAAAGGACTGATCCACATAATATGTTTATTAAATTCAAATCAATTTTTCTTTATTATCATAGGATATTTATAAAATCTCTCACTAATCGTCACTTTGTTTTGTAGCATAATTGTTGCCGTGAAATAGTAACTTACAGCTAAGTTTACTGCCGCTTCCTAAGCACTAGTGTAGGCGAAGCGGTAACAAACTGCATTGCAGCATTTTCTCCAAGGACGCGACGTCAACTCCAATTAAATTTAAAGGACTATTGGACAGAGAATCCATTGTTTGTAATATCATAAATATCAAAATTAAAATTTAGTTTATTTAATGTCATAATTTCAAATAAGTTTGGAAAATCCAAAAACGCCTCAAAGGGTCCATATTTTTTTTTTAATTCGTACGCATATAGAAAAATAAAGATATATATAGATATACTAAAACTATGAAGAACAGTCGATATTTTTTTGTTTTTTTTTTTTGTTTATTTAATAACAATTAAACCACATCGAATCAGACCCTGAAAAATGAAAGGGTTCTATTCCTGAGCATACTCAAGCGTAAGAGAAAAAAAAAGACTCGATTAGTAAAGTATTTCGGTCGTTATCGTGTTAACAATAAAAGCCTCCGCACATACAGACACACGGACGTCCAAGACAGAACTTTTTTAAACTGTTTTTTAACTAGTTTAAATAACAAAAATGACATCAAAAATATCATGAGTGTTAAAAATAGTGTTTTTTTTTTTCTCAATATGTGTGTGTATATATTATCTTACAAGTGCAATGTATGATACATAAAGACATTTTAAGTTTGAAAAATCAGATGTTTTGTGCGAAGTGACAGTAGTACTACTGTCACTTCGCACAAAACATCTGATTTTTCGCTTCCTCAACGCTTCGCTTATGATGCGTGCAATTAATTTCAAGTTGTAGATTCAGTATCTACCAAATGATAAACCATATTATGACATTTGTGAGTATACAAACGTTCTAGAGTGTCCGCGCAACCTTTAAGAGGGACGCAATACGCCCAAGCCAGACTTTTTTGTCTTTAAGGTAGTCATCGGTCCTATATTAAGTCTTTTCACAGAGTACTTTCTTTACGTAAATTTAAAAATGTTTGTCTGGCACATTTTGATATGAATGATTTTGGCAAATAATATTTAAGTGGATGGCAGCAAATTGCTCGGGATAGAGATAGGTGGAGAGGAAAAGGGGAGGCCTTTGCCCAGCAGTGGGATAAAATAAAGGGCTATTGAAAAAAAAAAATATGAAAAGTATACATATGTCGGCGGGTCAGCGGCTTTAGTATGTATTGCGCTTTAGGGCTCAGCGATGTGGTTTCGCAGGTATACTGTGGCTGGTCTGTAAGAGCGCTAAGCAAACAAACCGATTAAAACCACTATACAATTTTGGGAAAGTTAATCATAGCAAAGTTAATTTTTAGACCTAAGAAAACATTTGAAAATGTTTTCCTTAAAGTTTCGTTAATCGACTAACTCAGTGTTTAAATTACGAAGCGTGTGAAAACTGTTGGACCCTTTAGGCCGCAACTCCAATGGAGATAGATAGACAGATAAGGACAAATCACAACGATGGAACTAGCCCCTAAACTTTTATTATGAGATTTTATCTCAGCTCTACTAAGTACTTATATATTCTATCTTACTAATATTATAAATGCCAAAGTGAGTTTGTATATTTATTTGTTACCACTTCACGCTTCAACCACTGAATCTATTTAGATGAAATTTCATATGAATATAGTTTGATACCCAGGGAAGGGCATAGGATAGTTTTTATCCCGAAATTCCCACGGGGAGCAAAGCCTACGGGCACAGCTAATATTTTATAATAAATACACAGGTATATAGATAAAAACCCAAGACTCAGGACAATTTGCTAAAAAATGCCATTTTCCAGCTTACTCTTGCTGGGGATCGAATCTAGAACCCACGTAGGGGTGGACTAGCGTGTTAACTACTATACCACGAAAATCGTTATAGGTATTAGATGTTATATGTTTTGGAAGAATTTTTAAGATACTAAACAAATATACATACAAAATATCACGCCTGTTTCCCACAGGGGTAGGCAGAGACTATGGACCTCCACTTGCTAGGATCCTGACAAACCTCTTTTGCTTCATCTGCTCTCATCAATCTCTTCATACATGCCCTTCGGTTGCAAATACTTTTAAACTATAATGTGTCAATAATAAATTGAATTACCTTCAATGGAGTCTTGACCACCTACTGCTTTTATTTAAGTTCTGATAATAAATACATTGCCTGTTGCTTTACAAATTGTTTTGATCGATTATATGAAAACAAAAACTATATTTTTGTGTTGATATGAACGTTTGAACGATTATCTATCCAAAACAAGTTTTTTTTTTGTCATTATCTATAAAAATCGCGTTTGTTGTATAGGAGCCCCCTTTAAATATTTATTTTATTTTGTTTTTAGTATTTGTTGTTATAGCGGCAACCGAAATACATAATTTGTGAAAATTTTAACTATCTAGCTGTCGCGGGTCTTGAGATACAGCCTGGTGACAGACGGACAGACAGCGAAGTCTTAGTAATATGGTCCCGTTTTTACCCTCTGTGTATGGAACCCTAAAAATTAAAGTGTCGTGCAATCCTCAGCCTTATATTTAATTTTATTTTAACGAGGTTTGCTCACGTTGTTTGAATTATTATTGGAAAACATCAACTTAGGTCAAAGTTCAGTGCTTTGAGAACAGCGAATCTGTCAAGTCAATGCTCCTAACACTCGCCCTGATGATGATCGACAAACAGATTGATACTAGTTGGACTTTTTAACTAACTTCCAAAAAGGAGGAAGTTATCAATTTATCGCGATTGTTTTTTTACGTATCATCATCATCATCATCATCATCAGGTCTTTATAGTCTTTACTGCAGGAGCACGACCCTCTCTATACTATTGGACCCATAATTGCCCAAGGCAGCTAGAAAATGTGGCTTACACTCACTACGCTGGCCAGAAGTGTTGGAGAGTTCCTATTGATGTTTGTAAACTTTTGTTCATCTTTTATTTCCTAAGTGACCTTCTACGACATCCACGGGAAGACTTGGAGTGGTCCTATTCTACTCTGCCGGAAACCACACGGCAATTTTTTTTGTATGTTCACCGATTCGAAGACGCCTGGACAGATTGGAAAAATATGTTTATTCATATTAAATATAACAAAAATATATACAGTCGATTTTACAAATGAATATAAACTAAATTAAACTACAAATACACTTAACAATAATAAAAAAATAATTTGGAAAATTCTTTTTTTTGTTTAAAAAGGTTCCGAGGTGGTCTTAAAACCAATTGTGGAGGATGGTGGCAAAGTTGGTTTTTAATTTAAAATAATTATCTGACTACCACTCGTAAGCAAACCGTTTTCATAATATATATATGCGAAAACGTTTCTATATCTTTATCCCGATTTCTCCATAACAGCTAAAAAACAAGATATATTTTCTTCCAGGAAACAATAAAGGAAATTTTTGAACAAATATAAAAATAGCCACTGTTTATTACTGTCCGTGTCCCATCTATCATCAACTTTTAAACAAAGTTAGCAAAGTTAGCAGGAGTCAGACTTGAACAACATTTTTGACACTGGCTTTGCACCTCGTATTCGTAGGCGGGTGCAAAGTTCTAATAAGGTTTATCATTTCTGAAATCTTTGTATACTTTTTCTTTGTCTGTTTATGCTTTGCTAAAGAACCATTTTTGAAATGCTGAGTCACTAAACGATTGGTTTTTTCCATGCAAAAATCCGTTTATTTGGTGACTCAGCGTTTAAAAATGGCAGCCATGGTCTTTGTTTAAATGAACGAGGGAAGCTATTAGTCGCGGGGCCTTCTTAGAAGCCGATTTCATCGAGTTCCCTTAGAGGTTTCTAATGTGTATGCATTTATTACTAACAATAATTGTCGACCTCCGTGGCGTAGTGGTCACCATGCTAATCCGCCACCCAGAGGTCCCGGGTTCGATTCCCGGTCAGGGCAAGTTGTAAAATGGCCTTTTTCAAATTGTCCTGGGTCTTGGATATTTATCTATATATGTATTTGTTATAAAATATAGTATCGTTAAGTTAGTATCCCATAACACAAGTCTCGAACTTACTTTGGGGCTAGCTTAATCAGTGTAATTTGTCCCTATATTTATTTATTTATTTATTATTTAATTATAAACTACGCATAACAGCGCACTGCGCATTGTAAAATCCAATCCAACCATTGAGTTAGTATCCCATGGCATAAGTCTCGAACTTACTTTGGGGCTTGCTCAATCTGTGTGATTTGTCCCTATAAATGTATATATTTTTTTATTTACGATCTCAGCGGGAAGAAAAGCAGCTGGTACATTGTAAAATTTTTCTTGATGACTCTCCCAGAAGAATCATAAAAGATAATATATAATTATGAATTTTGGTCATTTATAATCAATTAATTACAGAGATTTTGTTTATATCCATATTATTTATTGTAGTATACTTATTGTCAAAGAAAAATGTCGCTTTAAAAAAAAGAGGTACAATCGTAGTACCGGAAACACAAAGTAGATTTTAATAATCTGCCAGTTAAAGAGGTCAGGGTTTTCAGTATCTTATTTCTAAAAGGGTTAGGTTCCTCCTTAACTTTCTGGGTAACTTAGAATTTGTTAGAATTTCCATTTCTAGAGAGATAAAGTTTCAAAGAAGCTCAGACCGGCATTTTTATAAAGCTATTTTTTAAATAATAATATATTATGTAAAGTGAATGAAGGACGGATTTAAAACGAGGGCCAAAAATGAATCACGAGCAAGTAAAGGATTCTAACGACTGAATCGCGTTTGTAGGAACTGATTCAACTGTTAGAATCCTGAGCAACGTGATTCGAGTGATTTATAGTAATATCAATCAGTTTTATTTATGAGTTGCCTACTATGCAACTTGGAAGGAACGTACCTGTAATAAATTAAAGCACGGGCTATATTAGATCACTTTAGCTTAAAATAAGAATAACGTTTAAAAAAACCAAAAAAAAAATTAGGCTATGTTGGTGTGTTCTTAATTTCAAACACCCATTCACTGCACTTTATTCACTGTTTCCAGTGAATTTTGAATAAAAAAATTAAATAAATGAAATCTGCCATTTTTACTTGAATTTTTATGCAAATCTCAGTTAAAAACAAACATTTACATGCGAGTCAGTTCGTTCCGTAGTCGTGTTGTTGCTATTACAATTCGTTGACGTCCAGATTGCGTGTTAATGGAATCATTGGTTCGAATTGGAGTTGTCTCGAAGGGTAGCGAGTTCGATAACCGGTACCGAAGATCACAGAAAATAGAAGATATAATTTCAGTGGTTTAAATCTGATTGGATCTGGTTTGAATGTGATAATCTCAACAAAAATTTTGATACAGGTAATAAATTATTGTTTTAAGTAAGTACCTTACTGATTCAATAATTGACTGATTTTAGTATGTAAGAGTTATACAAAGATATTTCTGTTTTTTCTAAGTCCGTTGCTTTTTGCCATTTCCAAGAATTTTATTATGAAGTTCACTTATACCGTGTCGTGTATTGTAGAAACGACCATTTTTGCGATAGCTTATTAAAAATTGTGCAAAGAGTAAAGTGCGTGCACACATGCGCTTTTAAATCATGCCATGTTGACAAAGTTTATGTGTGCATAGGTACATTTATTAAGATCGCTAAAGCTTTGCAATGACTGAATAATTTGTACAGCACAATATACCAGTCTTGAGCTAACCCGCTTGTTTCATTGACGCGCCCTTCTAATATCTTTTAACTTTTTTTACGTGAAGAATTATTGGCCAACCCACATCAGTCACCCATGCGGACAGGGAGCGTTACTATGGGGCTCGCACCCACTAAAACTTCATGGTGCTACTATTTATCTTTGACTGATTTGCGTAATCGCTAGGTAAACCCAACATTCTTCTGATCTCCGGGAAGACACTAGCTTTATATTGAATGTTAAAAAAAAACTATCCGATCCGTTAAGGTAATGTTGGGTAGCTTGTGTAGGTTCTTTTTATCAGTTTCTCCCATCCCTGCAATCGCAAAAATAATCTGCAGCTTCATACAATTTGAAACGGATGGTATTTAATTTTCTATGGAGCTGCAGATTTTTTTTTGGGATGGGGAATCGATAAATGGAACCTACACGCTACCCAACATTACCTTAACGGATCGGACAGTTTTTTTAACATACTGTATAGCCACACTTCTGAGCTAAAGTAACCATATTTGCCCCACTCTATGATCTGAGTAGAGAGTAAAGCCATTTCGTTTTTTGTCTGGCTGCTGCATTATTGTACGTTGTCGTCTGACAATAACCCTATTAGAGTTTAAGATTCATAATCCGTCTTCTATCAGAGTGAATATCGATAAATTGGCCATTTTTCTTTATGCCACAAAATTGAAGCGGGACTAAAATTTTTTGAGCAAAAACATACGCAGTACTCTATCACTTTTGAAAACCTTACGAGATAAAGAAAATTGCATTTACCAAAATACATTTATAAAATTTAGGTAAAAATTTGGATTTAGATATACCTATCGAAAGGTTGCTTACTTACACAACGAAAGACAAACAAACCAGCCCAGGTCCCTATATATATTTTTTGTTAAATAAATATGTATAGGTAGCTTATCATTACCTATATTATTGGAAACTAGCAGTCCATCCCGGCTTCGCCCGTGGTACATACATAGCCTATGTCACTCAGGGATAACATACCTATCCAACAGTGAAAGAATTTTTAAAATCGATCCAGTAGTTTCGGAGCCTATTCAATACAATCAAACAAACAAACAAACAAATCTTTCCTCTTTATAATATTAGTGTAGAAGTGTAGATAAGTACATTAAAAAAGTATTGTAAATTGGCGTTTAATTGTCTATGGTTTAACCGGGTATCCCTGCACATAAATATATAGGTATATAAAATCTATATGTACTTACTATCTTCTTGATTTTGACGATATTTTTTCATCTTAGTTCACAGTTCTAATTCCAATGCAAGAATTCATTAGACCTAAATATATAATAATTATGTAATTGAGTAAGCGAACGAAGCGTCTCAGTTTCAAGATTGGCCAAAAATGCTTTTGTGGGGAATTCCGTCAGTTCGTCTGTCCAGCTGTTGTCTTCTATAGGTCGCATTTCTCAACCGATTTCGTTCGATTGGGACGAGAGGTTGATTCAAGAGGTTCGAAAATAATACAGATTTTTTGAAGTGAAAACTTCTTTAGCGGCGTTGTGCACTTTTTTGGAATGGGTAAAAAATGTTAAACTCGCGTCAGGACACGTGACCTGATCGAAAATTCGTAAGACGGATGGAGAGTAGACAGCTGGCGCGGCGTAGGAGAGGGAGTATCCCCCTCTCTTTCTACGGCGCGGCGAAAATGTATGCCTGCGCCTGCTGTTTCGTATATCAAAAATGCACAACGTTAATATTCAAATTTTCACTTCTGCCGGCACTCCCAGAGTGAAACCCGTCGTTTTTTTGTAGATTGGATTATTGGAAATTTTACAAAATGGCAGAAATATGTGTTGAAAAGTAAAGTATTCTACATCAGCCATTTAGAAAATTTTAAAAAATTACACTGTACTTTTTTTGTTACCTTATTGAGACGCAACTATTTGTTTGAACATCTTTTTTATCCGATAAACTTCAACGAATCGGGGTGACTGAGGTGTCTCGCGAGGTCTATAGCTCACAGAACCACTAGAAAATAATTATAATCTGCCTGTTCTATTCGTAATCTATATCTATACATATAATAAAACAGTAAAAAAAGTGTGTCTGTACATTGAATATATTTCCAAAAAAAATATTGGGGGCAATGGAGACGTAGTAATAGAGTAAGAATTTTTAAAAAATGTCTGTCTGTTTGTCTGTTTGTTTGTGTGTACACGCTAATCTCCGGAAATACTGGACGGATTTGAAGAAACTTTTTTTTGTTATATAGCTATTAAGCCTGGGAAACATATAGGCTATAAATGATTTTGGAAAATGGAACGCCTGATGCAGAACCATAATGGTCCAGCTAAACTATAAGAGATATAAAAATGGCGCCTTAGTAAAAGTTGTTCAGCCTGATGATCATTTTCCAGAGACATAAAGTCCACGCGAACGAAGTCGCGGGCTTCGGCTAGTATCGGCAATAAAACCTTACACTATAATTGTAGTAGATAAAGCCGCACAAGCTCAACTATAACTCCTAATAACAACGTCAAAATTCAAAGACCTGGTTATACCATCAAATAAATGGGTAAGTAATATAAGACAGAACAACAATATATATATTATTTTGAATAAATACCAACGAAATGTATAATTTTGGTCGGTATAATTATCAATAATAATAAATATCATAAATCATACTTTTCTAACCCATAAAATCGTTTAAATAATAATTATTTAACCTAACAAACCTTTCGTATACATTTAAAGTCGTATAAAATTCTCGAAATCTATTTACGTTACGTATAATAAACTTTCTGTAAATATATTATTAAGCATAATAATCATTGCGTATATGAATCGATTAGTAGAAGATTCTTTATATATAATCATCATTAGATATAACAAACTTTTGATATAGCGCCTGGCAGTATGTTGCGGATAATTTTATTATGACAAGCCAATGCAGGAGGGTTGAAAATAATATATTAATATGTCGCAATCACATAATGTAATTACTGATTACGTATTAACATTAATAAATAATTTCCTTCCTCAAATTTTCGTTTGTTAGCCATAAATAAAAAATAAGTGCGAAACGTTTAAAAGTACGAAATAGTGTTATTTGTGAATCTTTACTTTACAATGAACTACTACTGGTTACTCTTACAATGAAAATAGACAAAACAATAATAAGTGAAATTAAATCTATATCATACATATAATAAAACAGTAAAAAAGTGTCTGTACATTAGATATATAGTATATATAGTTATATAGTTATTTTTTTATTTCTTTCATACCTCGGGCCTGGGGCGAAAATTTGGTTACACATTCAAAATGCGCGCGCATTTTGTATGTGTAACCAAATTTTTCATACCTCGGGGCTTGGGCGGAAAATTTGGTTACACATTCAAAATGCGCGCGCATTTTGTACGTGTAACCAAATTTTTCATACCTCGGGGCTTGGGCGGAAAATTTGGTTACACATTCAATATGCGCGCGCGTTTTGTATGTGTAACCAAATTTTTCATACATCGGGGCATGGGCGGAAAATTTGGTTACACATTCAAAATGCGCGCGCATTTTGTATGTGTTACCAAATTTTTCATACCTCAGAGCTTGGGCGAAAAATTTGGTTACACGTACAAAATGCGCGCGCATTTTGTACGTGTACCCAAATTTTTCATACCTTGGGACTTGGGCGGAAAATTTTGGTTACACATACAAAATGCGCGCGCATTTTGTATGTGTAACCAAAATTTTCATACCTTGTGGCTTGGGTGAAAAATTTGTTTTCATAGCTTGGCTATTGGCAAGATGCCTTTGTTAATAAAAAAAAATGGTTAGTTTTTGTAGCCTTTATGATATGACTTCTTTTTTTACTATTTTCTATTCAGATTTTTTTACTAATTTAATCGTTTACTGACAAATTTAGATATTTTATTTTTATGTTTGCCCCCACTTTTGGGTATCTTATTCACAGTTTCTTTTATGTTATAAAATATCTTAATGGACATTGCCTACTTCTTTGTTTAAACTTTGCACCTTTATAAACCTATCCTATACCTTGAGTTTTTTTATAAGAAAATTAAAGTTTATGAGATTTCGCAAATTTGAATTATTTTCGTCTGCCTGTCTATACTTTTTAGATGGTATGGTTTTAAAGTCATATATCTTCTAAACAATATGATTTTGATAGTTATATGTTTTGAATGATATGTCTTTTCAACAATATACTTTTTGAATGATATACTTTTTGTCCTGTATACCGCACAAGTTGTATAACAGGTGATGTTTAGTGTACATAAACGTTATATAAATGATTTTATGCTTTTTAAAATGAAAATGTAATAAATATTATAGCTATTAAAAATATATACCTTAATGATTATGTCAAATTAACATTATATCTTATGAACGTTATTAAAATGTAAATATATAAAATGTAATTATATCAAGCAATACGCACCCCAAATAAATAGGTATAATCAAACGGAAATTTGTTTAAAGCGACGCTGGAGTCGGCGATAAATTCTCAAGTTTAGGTGTTAAATAGATTACAGTTTGTAGGGAATTCGGATCCTTCATTAATCGAGGACTCAGCTTTTTGATGTTTTTTGGCTGTTTTGTATTATTCCTGAAACAAATAAATAAGTGTTTATTTATTTATTTATAACGGAACAACAAATAGTTACAAAATACAGTGTAATGTTACCGATCTTACAGGCTAAACAGATTTCTTTTTAAGTACGAGTAAGTAATTTTGTAACCAACTACGTTATTCACAGATTGTACATTAACATATTATTTAAAAAATATGTTGTTTTTCTTATTATAACTACAGTTGATTCGGTCCTTCAATATGATAAACTTTTCTTATAGGATCAATAAGGAAGTTTTTAACTACTAAAATTAGATTTTCTAAGCATCAAAACAATCATTTAACAATACAAAATACCCTTTACAATCATTAATTTTCAGGATGCGGGCTGCTCTATATCGATCATTTTGGAAATTCATTGGAGACGCGTATGTCCAGCAGTGGACCTTATCCAGCTAAAATGACGATGATGACGACCCTTTATTGCGCAAAATAAATAAATGCAAGACATAATTATATTACAAAGAAGGAAATGTGCAAAAGGCGGCTTTATCGCTAAGCAATTTCTTCTTCCAAGCCACCTCGATATATAGAAATAAGCGGCCAAGTGCGAGTCCGACTCGCCCATGAAGAGTTCCGTAGCAGCAAGTAACATAATATAAGTCTTGAAGTATGTTTTTTATTTTATTTGAGTGGATTGAATGAAAGATAATTTGCGGTTTATGATTTATGACGTATTAAAAAAAAACTACTTACTAGATCTCGTTCAAACCAATTTTCGCTGGTAGTTTGCATGGTAATGAACATCATATATTTTTTTTAGTTTTATCATTCACTTATTCTAAAAGTTACAGGGGGGGGGACACACATTTTTCCACTTTGGAAGTGTCTCTCGCGCAAACTATTCAGTTTAGAAAAAAATGATATACGAAACCTCAATATCATATTTTGAAGACCTATCTATAGATACCCCACACGTATGGGTTTGATGAAAAATAAATTTTTGAATTTCAGTTTTAAGTATGGGGAGCCCCCAAAAATCATGTTTTTTTTCTATTTTTATGTGAAAACCTTAATGCGGTTCACAGAATACATCTACTTACCAAGTTTCAACAGTATAGTTTTTATAGTTTCGGAAAAAAATGGCTGTGACATACGGACGGACAAACAGACAGACAGACATGACGAATCTATAAGGGAACCCTAAAAAGAGATGGAATTTGTATCAAGCCAAGACTAATGACGTCATAGTTCCTTGGCAACAGCGCTCTTAATATCAGTTTTCGCAATAGAAAATCTAAGATCACGTTGAAATGGATAAAATCAGTGACAAGTGAAATTATTTTGTGACGATTTATTCCTTTACTATGCCTTAAGTACTATAGAACTGTTATTTGGTATGAGTATGTATATTAATTATGGCAAAAAGTGGTGTATCGTTAGCCAATTATTGCACGCCTTATAAGCGAAGCGTTGAGGTGGGTACTACTGTCACTTCGCGCAAAACATCAGATTTTTCAAACTTAAAATGTCTTTATGTATCATACATTGCACTTGTAAGATAATATATACACACACATATTAAGAAAAAAATACAATTTTTAACATTCATGATATTTTTGATGTCATTTTTGTTATTTAAACTAGTTAAAAAACAGTTTAAAAAAGTTCTGTCTTGGACGTCCGTGTGTCTGTATGTGCGGAGGCTTTTCTTGTTAACACGATAACGACCGAAATACTTTGCTAATCCAGTCTTTTTTTTATTTTACGCTTGAGTATGCTCAGGAATAGAACCCTTTCATTTTTCAGGGTCTGATTCGATGTGGTTTAATTGTTATTAAATAAACAAAAAAAAAAATATCGGCTGTTCTTCATAGTTTTACTATATCTATATATATCTTTATTTTTCTATATGCGTAAGAATTAAAAAAAAAATTATGGACCCTTTGACGCATGCTCTTTTGGATTTTCCAAACTTATTTTATATTGTGTTTAACGTTTCAAATAAGACTAACATCTTTCTGGTCGTATGTAAACAGATGAGACTGGTATGCAGCGGTGTATTCTTTTTTTAATTTTTTTATACATGTATAGGGACAAATTACACTGATTGAGCTAGCCCCAAAGTAAGTTCGAGACTTGTGTAATGGGATACTAACTCAACTCAACGGTTCTTGTTGTAAGCACTAATTTTACTTTACCTAAATCTCAGTATTCGTGAAAAACAATCTCCACAAAATAATTTTCAGAACCAAGATTTCCCGCGTAAATCTACCTGAAAGTTGGCAAAATGCCACTTGTGAGCAACTTTGAAAACAATGTGCTAAGCAAACTTCCTTTAGGTACCGCAAGTAAAGATGGCGACCGGAAGGGAGTGGGGTTGGAAACAAACATGGCCGCTGCGAGCATTTCCGGGTTCACGTTTTCCGAATATTGGAATCAGGATTTCGTTTATTCAATAACTACTTAGGCTAGTTTCACAGCTATGCGAGAGATCCGTACCGTACGCGTCACGTCGTCCGTACAACTCTGGAGACATCTTTCAGCGACACGGGTCGTTCCGTACGGAACACGATCGCCCGTACAACGCTACCGCTCAATCGTACCATGCCTACCCGTCGCCTCATAAACATAATTATTACTCTTCCCTGTCACTAGATGGCGCTCTAAGGTAATAATTAAAAACGTTATAATCTTTTATTAATACAAAAAATAAAAAAGCCTTATTATTCTACCAAAAAATAAACAACACTACAGTTTACATTTCTGAAAATCAACAATTCTTTTTATTAATATTATTTAAATAAAGTTAATTAGTCAAAACTCTACTTTTTTTCTAGTCGTCGTGTGTGCTGCCATCTTTGTGAGGCTACCCCGCAACTTCAGTTTTGCCTACGCGGTACGGGCCCTCCAATAGTTTCTATGGCGTTTCGTATCTGTTACGTTAGTAATTATATTATCTTTGATCGTAGGTACCGAACTATCGTTTCGCAGCACTGCGGGCAGTTTCCGTACGTGTCACCCGTAATACGACCGAACCGTACAGATCTCCCGCACCGATGTGAGCCAGCCTTAATAATAGAATTACGCAACAAAGGGGCAAGCCTTTATGGTAATGGGACCAAAAGGAACATACGTTCATGCGTGTATTAAAGTTGTGATAAGACGGCCCATTGAATTATGTAGGATACTCAAACTTGGGGTGTAAATCTAGTCAGTAAGCCGGCAAGTTTTCGTATTAGTCAAATTATGTTTCAACATTATCTCGGTACAACACTTGTATGTTGTTGTTGTTTGAATCGTTGCTTTGGAACACAAATTGAAATGGCTTAACTCTGCATTTTATAAAACAATGTTTGTACCTAATATCACGTCTACTAATAAAACTTCTATGCTGGTCTGGGAGAAAAGAAAAAACTTTGAATGTACCAGCTGCTTCTCTTCCAGCGAAGATCGTAAGAGCCGATCAAGAAAGTTGGCAAAATTTCTAATCCTGTTAATAGGCCATGCGGCTTGCAACCCATCACTGTTTTAATTTCTTCATCCATCTTCTTGCCTACATCAATATAAAAGTGTTCTATGAGTCTTGCAGCCTTAGGCTGTTTCTGCTAAAAGCCGCAAGACTCAAAATGTTCCGTTTGCCCCATTAGGGATAAACACGTGATAGTATGTAGAATAGGGCCACTCCAGGTCCTCCCGTGGATGTCGTAGAAGGCGACTTATGAAATACAAGCAACAAAGCTTATAAACATTAGTGAGACTTCTCCAACCAGTCTGGCCAGCGTGGAGAGTGTAGGCCAAGTCCTCTGGCTGCTCTGGCCCAGTATGGCTCTGGTAGTACAGAGAGGGTCGTGCTCCTGTAGTGGTGACAAAAGACCTGATGATGATGATAGGTATGTTTGTATGTAGGTATGTACTAACAAAATATACTGAAACTATTTTAACGGTGCTCAAACTAAATAATGAAATAAGAAATGGTGAAAAATACCACGTGACCACCATCTTTTTTAATTTGAGTACTTTAGAACTGCATCTTGAATACCTAAAAACCCTAAAAAATATTTTAAAACTGCAATAACGGCTGAGGACGGGACGTCCGTGAATATGTTAAGGGTAAATTCAGTCTTATGCTACTGAAAAACGTTACAAGTTGTCCGATATATACATACATACACAAATATTATCACGTCTTTATCCCTAATGGGGCAGACAGAGCATTTTGGGTCTTGCGGTTCTATGCAGTGCCCAGGGCCGCAAGACCCAAAAGCCACTTTTAGCGTCATGGTGGGCGAGAAGATGGAAAAGCAATCAATACAGTGATGGGTTGCTAGCCGCATCGCCTGTTAACATGACTTGCATTTTTGCCCTTTCCCTCGATCGGCTTTTACGATCTGCGTGGGAAGAGAAGCAGCTGGTACATTCTAAGTTTTTTTATTTCTCCCAGACCAGCATGGGAGCATTGTCCGATATATGTCGATACATATTCGTTCACATAATAACAGATTTTCTGGATAATTACAGAAAATTTTAGATACATAACACGTCTTCATCCTTATGATTAAAGGATAGGTAGAGACTGCAGCTGTTAGTAACGAAGGCCTCGTTTAGCTTGGTGTACTTAAGAAGTAAGGGAGGAAAAAGGAAGTAAAAATAGTAATGCATCTATAGATGTGAGCTCCCTTTCTTTCGATTGGAATTTTATGTGGGAAAAGCAGCTGGTATTTCAAGGAATTTCTTCTTTTTGACTTCCCAAAAAAAAAAGGAGTTAGAGAGGTTATCAATTCATTGCGATCTTCTATTTTTTTTATGTACCTATATTCACTGTTTAATCGAAGAAGCCTGGACCGATTTAGAATATACTTTTTTGTTTGAAAGGGCAATATTTGTTGAGTGGTCTCATAGAAATTAAAAAAATCGGTTATGTTGTTTGGATTTGAAGTCGGTTTTTATTTCCCTTTTTTAGGGTTCCGTAGTAAACAAGGAACCCTTATAGTTTCGCCATGTCTGTCTGTCTGTCTGTCTGTCTGTGTGTCCGTCCACGGTCCTACTCAGAAACTATAAGTACTAGAAAGTTGTAATATGGCATGGATATGTATATCAATCATGGCAAAAAAGTCGTAAAATAAGATATGGAAACAGTTTTTTTAGGGTAGCTGCCATACATGTAAAGAGGAAGTCAATATTTTTTTTCTTTACAAACAAATTGTGTGGGGTATCGTTAAATTGGTTTTCAAAAATATTGTGAGCTTGGGAACACCATTTTACGATTTAAGGATCCTTGTCTGAAATATTTAGGTTTAAAGTGAATTTTTTTGTTAAAGTCACGTGTCTCCCCCATCTATCTGCTAAACGGTTATATATGGTCACGTGAAAAAAATCACAGCTGTATAGGTAAATAATGTAGTTCATAGGAAAACTATCAGAGCTAAGTAGGATTAACAAATTAAAAAGTTATAGGCGATCAACTTATTAAATATACTCGAAAAGGAAAATTTCATACAAATTCAATAGATACTTAGACTTTTTAGTGGGATGAACTCAAAGTTGGCATTTACAACTACGGAACCCTACACTGCGCGTGGCCCGACACGCACTTGGCAAATTATTTAAATTTATAAGTCCTCCACTTGACGTCAACGAGAAACTAGGAAAATGTTATTATATATATAAACCACTAAGTTTTGTATGCATCGCGCATACCTCATAACTCATATATTATGCGTTTCAGACAAAGGTGGAGTATATGTTGAACAGAATACTAAGTGCAGTATAATGTTTGGATTTAGAGTTGTAGTGTTAGTTTTAATCTAGTTTTGAGAGTTGCTCTGGAAGCACGTGTTGCGTGACGTCAAAGAGCTATGTCAGGAATATTCATATTATTCATTCACTCCTTTCAAGCTTGTTTTCTTCCTGCGGAGATCATTAGGGGGCTACCTGACTTTTCCGGGGTCAAGTGCTGATCCCCATTTGAAATAAATCATTTCAAAGAAAACGGATTGTCATTAAAAATTTTATCTTGGCCGATCCCTAGATAACCCTTCAAACTATTTTATGAACTACTGTTTACAGTTCAAAGTCAGGAAGTGAAGCTTTTCTACGAATATTTGCGAAAATCGGCTACGTTTGGCAAATGTGCGAAGAAAAGCTTCAAGTTATCTCTTAAAACTATAAACAGTAGTGCATAAAATAGTTCAAAGGTTATCTATCGCTTGATTAAGACACAGTTATAAATAATATCTCCGTTTCCTTTCAAATTATTTATTTTTTTAAACGGCCTTAAAGAGAATCTAAAGAATGGGTGAAAATCTGTATATTAATAGGCGATGTGGTCAAAAACCTATTACTGTTTGATTCCTGTTTACCATTTTCAATCGAATTGTCACACCTACTAGGTATTATGTTTCTGTAAATTGTGTCTTTTATGTACTATAAAGAACTTATGATTGATTTGCCGTGTAGTTTCCGGCAGAGTAGAATAGGGCCACTCCAAGTCCTGTCGTGGATGACGTACAAGGTGACTTAAGAAATACAAGCTAAACAAAGCTTATCATTGAGACCTCTCCTACCCGTCTAGCCAGCGAGAAGAGTGTAGGCCAAAGTTCTATGGCTGCTCTGGCCAACTATGACTCTGCTAGTACAGAGAGGGTCGTGTTCCTGCAGTGGAGACAAAAAAGGCCTGATGATGAAAGAATTTACTTACTTACTTTGCAAAATTTTTGGCATTCTTGTCTAAATACGATTTGTAAGTATATGATTACCATTATTGGGAGAGGTCTTTGGAGAATAGGCACGACGAATGGATTTTTTTTTAAGCTATTGCATAGCTTCTATCGCGGGCCTTGAGCGCGGGGACCGAATCCAGAAATTCCGTAACGAAAAAACCTCACGCTCCCCACTCCGCCTACCATGTAGGTTGCCGCTTCGTCTCCGTCGTCCGTTTGCGACGTTGCCGTCCTTCCTTATTTGCAATAGCTTTACCGCGGCAGTCCTCGAGTGCCACAGGTCTTTTTTTTTTCTCCTAGAACCAAAAATGACAAAGATTTAAATTTCGCTTGACGTCCTTCTGAGTTCGATTTTTACTTAGCGTTGACGTTGCAAGCCCCCACTCCGGAACTTTGACGCTCCGTATCTTTGTGAATTTTTACTTTTTTGGTAAACTGAAAAATACGGGTCCATAAGTTTTGGATAACCTAAATGACTAATTAAAGTCATACTTTTCGGAAAATGTCGTCACCTCTATTAAATACCGGAAATCAATTTCAGAAACAAATTTAATTTGTTTAATAATGGTCTTTTATCATACACCGCAGTTCATTAATCAGTTGCCGACAAGCTTATAACTCCCAAAGTTAAATCTACCGTCAATATACGCTTCTAAACAATCCTGAACATTTAATCATTTTCATTTAAATTGTCACCAGTTATAATTATGCGAGAAGTTTAGGGATGTCAACAAATGAAATTGAAATTCTGTGAAACAATTTCTTATTTAATTTGTTTATTAATTTTAGGCTTAACGCACATCGATATACTTTTAAGTGTTTTTACACATAAAAGATAAAGTTACAATATCACGTATTTATCCTTAAACATGGTATAATAAAACAGGTATTCTCTTCCCGAGATGGAACTTGACTACGTCATAAAGTGTTGCCACTGATTGTTCTTTTCAGTAAATTTAAGGACTTTCTCAATTAGTTCATAAATATTTAAAAAAATATTAAGTAACTTAGCTATTAAGTATCTCGCGATTCTCGCGTGATTTATCAATTCAATATTTTATAAATGAATATAATGGATTATTAATTCGAAAATTGTATATAAAGTTCAAAAATGCATTACGCTCAGGTAATTAAATTCACACAGTGGTAACATATCAAACTGATGACGTAGTCAAGTTCCACCTACGTCATCAGCTGTCACGGGAAGAGAATACCTTATTTTATTGTACCATGTCCTTAACGAGGTACTACTAGTGGTTCCGTGAGCTGTAGACCTCGCAAGTCATTAGTGACCCGTTGAAGTATATCGGATAAAAAAGTTGTTCAAACAAAATAGTTGCATCTTAAAAAGGGACACAAAAAAGACTTATGATATTTAAAAAATAAACTTAATACTGAAATATGATGTTTATTTATTTATTTAACCACTAGCTGAAACCCGCGACTTCGTGCGCGTGGACTTTATATCTCCTGAAAATGCTCATCAGGCTGAACAACTTTTGCTATTTTTTTTAATTTTTATATTTGTTATAGTTTAGCTGGACCATTATGGTGTTCTGCATCAGGTGTTCCATTTTCCACAATCAATTATACCCTATACCTTTTTGTTGCCCAGGCTTAACAGCTATATAACAAAAAATGTTTTATTAGAATCCGTTCAGTATTTCTGCAGATAAGCGTGATCATACATGCAGACAGTTAGGAAAATAAATACATTTTGATTTTGCTTTCGATTTATGTGTCTCTCTATCCATTTCAAGCAAAAATAGTAAATATACATCCAAAATATTTTTACTGTTTTAGTATATGTATAGATTATTGTGCGTATAGTACAATAGGCGGACTTAATGCTAAGTCAAAATTTACGTAACTTTAAAGCGCTGTATCTTTGTGATTTTTTTACTGCTTTGCTAAACGAAAAAATATTGATTCAATCAAAAAACATATTTTTTACCAAGTCCACAGCTCCGCCTTTAGACACCAGCATCAGTAATTAGAACGTTAAGAATATTATATCGATAAAAAGAAAGACTAAATTTTTGGTCGTTGAACTGGAAATAACTTTAAATTTCGTTGAAAATAGTGACAAATAGTCTGCTTTCAAGATACTTTATAACTAATAGGGTGTAGAAAAGTTCAACAAACTCACTCATCAAAATATAAAGTGTATATTCGTAGACTGTCGATAAGAAGCCATATTTTTCCATTTATAAGACCGGGCGATAAAATTCGGAAGACAGTTATGTTGAAACTTTTGAGAATTTATTTAAGGATTTTTTTATTATTTACTTAAATTGGCATAAAAATACTTTAACGACTAGAATATAGTTCTTAAAGTACTTGAATATAAACAACTTTGCATCATTTCTTCAATTTTGTAGTTGCATAAAGTTGTGTCGATTTAAACTTGCAAATTTTTATTAATTATTTCAAAGAAACATTGACGATTGTACTAAAAGATTAAAAAAAATCTTTACAAATAACAAAATAAACAAAAAACGTATCAACTAGGTTATATGAATAAACTTAATGAAATATACTTCCCTCAAAACAATATGTCACGTAATTAATTAACAATCAGCTTAAATGATACTCGTATAAATTATTGATCAAGTTATGTAATAATAACCTGAAACTTTGTCAAAAACGCCCAAACTTGATACGGTATTTCCCCTGGTATTTCCATAACAAAATCACGTAAACAGGCATCATAAATCAGAACCGCGCATGTCCCCATTGGGCATCAAAACCTATTACGTGTATCACTTTGATTTATGTTGTCTTATTACAAGCTGTTTTGTGGAGGCATGAGCAAATTGAGCCGGGACTATTTCGACAAAATCTGTGGATGATTTTGTAATTGTACGCATTGATAGAGTCTACGCTACTCGCATTGCACATAATTCCCTTAAGGCTTGGTAGGCCGAGTTTTTAAGTTTTAAAACCATCTGAGATGTAGAAAATAGTGTTTTGAAATATGAGAAAGTGATATGTCTTAGTTAAGGATTTAGTCTAGTCAAATTTGCATTCAGTTACATAACATTACATGATAAAAATAAAAAAAAACACCTATTAACCCCTTTTTGTAATATTTTGACAAAAATACGATTAAACTAGTGATATTTCACATTTTATTCTTGTGCTCAATTAAAGCCAATAAATATTTTCAGACAAACTTGCTTACCCTTGTTTTTTTAAATAATTAAAATCCGATAAAGTCCATTCCACGTCATTTCGCGTTAATTCCCCGCCAGCCGTTCCCCAGTCAGACGAGATATATAAAAGTCTGCGGGGTACCTCGCAGATTACCTCGCACCTCATCCGAGTGGGCCGTTGGAATATAGGACATTAAGTGCCTAGTTCAAAAATTGATACTGTTACTTTCCGCGCTATTATGAACGCATCTTTATTTTTCATGCATGCTAGAACTCACTGCTCTTATTCTGGGAAAAAAGAAAAAAGTAAGTATCTGATGTTACTTCTTATTTCTTTACATTACTCCACTATAAGTAAGTCTTTTCCAATTAACTCTATTCTTTGTCATTGAAACGACATGCCGGATTTCGGCAAAAAAAAAAACTCAATGATATTGCAATTATCTAGGGTAATGACTGGTTTCCGACGGTAAGAATATGAACTTGAAATAGAATATAGTGTGTTATATCATTTTTGACCACCAGTATGGAAGACTTCTAAATCGTTATATTTTCTTTTCAGTTCATAATTTTACTATAGGAAACCAGTTATTACCCTAGATAATTGCAATTTCTTTAAAATAACCAATTTTTACCGAAATCTGACATGTGGTTTTAAAATTAAACGTAGACTACGTTTGTATGAAAGTCTAGCTCGGGAGAACTCACGCCCTTGAAAGTTACACGACTACTCGCGCATAGAGTTAATTGCTCACATTTTTAAGCCGGTTATTTGTACATAGTAGATAAGTGATTAATTATTTCATGACTATATTTTAATAAAACATTCATATATAATCAGATAAAAAAAATATTTCAAGTTTGTAACATAATTTTCCTTAAAATCTTTAATATCAGGCAAAGGACTGAATTTTTTATTGTAGCTACAAGAACTTTGGAAAAAAAAATACTTGAATGAAAAAAGAAGACAAAAAATAACATGATATTAATCTTTATTATACGCACGAGAATTACACATATTACATAAAGTAAAAGCATATACTGTACATAAAAAAAGTTTGCACGTAAAACCTGTCTTTTTTAAATAGATTAGTTTTTGGTCTTTGCCTAAGTAACAAAGTCAATTCCCAGGTTGTGCAGAAGAAATCTCACTTTTATCTTCCGTTGATGTCTGTTCCGTAATATTATGATCGCTGTACTCACTTTCTTGGTCGCTATCTATGGTATCGGCTCTAAAAAAAGGATCTTCTATATAATTGGATTAGTCACAGCGTAATTTGTTGCTCTTGTCTATCCATCAGGAAAATTGACTATTTATATAAATAAATGGCTTACTAAAATTACTAATAACGACTGTTTAACATAAAAATAACAAAAACACCGTTATATAACTTTATTTACAAATTTTAAGTAAAGTAACAGCAACTAAAATATACTTACGTCTATAATCGCGCGATGAGCAAAATGCCGCGTGACACGACTCTGCTGAATAAACCACCTTCTGCGATGGACTGGGACGCACTGCACCGATGTAACTGTTGCGAGAGGGTCGAGGGACGTAGGAAACTCAGCTATAGCGAGGACAAGGCGCGTTCGCACATCTTTAACGAAATACTGCGAGTTTTAAAATCACCGTGAGGGAAATGCTCATAGCGCGAATGCGACTCTGTATAATTAGACCCCCAAAACCCAAAATACTCTGGCCGTCTCATCAACCACCACTTTTTGTGCTGGGGTAACGTAAAGATCCAAATAGACCAGTTAGCTCTATATGTTTCGCATTTTTAAAACAGAGTTTGACCCGCTTCAGTCTGCTTGTATCTTTACTCTTCGTTTTCTAAGGCATCCCTTTTAATTCGCTCTCCCAAATGATGGACGGTCTCGTTTGTTCCATCTTATTGTAAAACCGTTTTGTTACTTGAACAAATTATATATTAAGATAAATATTTCTTTAGGTTTCGTACTTATTTTGTAAAAACTATTATAGTCACACATATTGTAAGTACATGTCTTACCTAATCAACTTTATGTTAGGTCTTTAAAAAAGTTAAGACTTAATTCAATTTTTTAAAAAGCCACTTCTTGACTCTTACTGCTTACATTAAAGCACAATTCACTTTAAGATCTAAACTGTAATAAGATTCTTCAACCATAATTCAAGTTTGTTTTAAACAGTTTAGACTGTTAAGACTATCATCAATTTAGACTATAATCATCATCATTGTAGGTGATATTTATTGTATGAGCGAGAAAAAATACCGGGACGTCGATAATACTATATATTACGGAACTTTTAAAACGAGTTTATGTACAATTAATTAATAGAAAAACAGCGAAGAAAATATTTTACATGGAAGCCGAAAAACGAAATTATAACAATTGACAATCACAAGAAAACTTTTGACTTTAGAATTATTTGACAGTCAAAAAGGCGGGAAGATTATTCTACAAAAAAACAATATTAATGTGCCAGTGTCACACTTCTTCTCAGTGACATTTACCAAAGGGCTACACATGTGAAAATTAACTTATACAGTAAAAAAAATAACTATATGAGCGCGTCGCTAACAATCATCATCAATAAATTGAACAACTAGGTTCTTGATGCTCTCCCATAAATTAACATACTATCTTTTAACATTCATTATCATCAGTATCATTTATCTTTTTCCTGTTTTAATTGGACAATTAAAAATCACACTAATATAATTAAGGCGAAAGTTTGTGAGTGTGTGTATATTTGTTACTTCTTCACGCACAAACGGCTGGACTAATTTTGATAAAATTTGGATTAACGTATATGCTACTTTGAACGCTGGTGACACCGCGGGGCGCAGCTAGTTTGAAATAATTATGTCTAGTTACTAAAATATTTAATAATATCTAGTGTAAAGTTCTGTTTGAACACGAAAGATTATCCAATAATTTGTTTGGATTATGTTTATAAAGCTTACTAGCCAATATATTATTTTTATTGCTAATCTTTATCACTGTTAGATAAAAGGATTCTATCAATAAAGTCTTTAATAAAACATAATTCAAAGATAGCCAAGAATTCAAATAAAGCAAATAAATTTTGTAATTTCAGAACACTTTTTAATGAAAACCAATATTATAAGATAAAAAAGATGGGAAGGTTCAATATTAAACTCGCCTGCACACGTTTTGCTGACGTTTTCAATGACTTTGATCTGCGCTCAACTCTTTTCGTTTCATCAGTCAATCCTTGTAATTGTGATTGAAGTGGCTTTTCATTCAAGGAATTTTAAAAATATAAAAAATTGGTGTAAACGTCTAAGACAAAATAATTTATTTATCTTTGTACTTGTACCTATTCGTATCACCTTGCAATAGTGATTGAAGTTACAATATTATTTTTAATGCTCATCTATATCACTGTTTTCTATAAGATTATTTTAATAAAATTTAAATACAGTAAGTACATAATATAGTTTTCATAAAAACAAATTACAAATAACTACGAATTTAAATAAAGCAAATAATTTTTGTAATTTCAGAACACTTTTTAATGAAAACCAATATTATAAGATAAAAAAGATGGGAAGGTTCAATATTAAACTCGCCTGCACACGTTTCGCTGACGCTTTCAATGGCTTTGATCTGCGCTCAACTCTTTTCGTTTCATCAGACAATCCTTGCAATTGTGATTGAAGTGGCATTTCATTTAAGGAATTTTAAAAATATTAAAAGTGTGTGTGAACGTCAAACACTAAATAATTTATTTATCTTTGTACTTGTACCTATTTGTATCACCTTGCAATAGTGATTGAAGTTACAATATTATTTTTAATGCTCATCTATATCACTGTTTGCTATAAGATTATTTTAATAAAATTTAAATAAAGTAAGTACAAAATATAGTTTTCATGAAAACAAATTAAAAATAACTAAGAATTTAAATAAAGCATATAAATTTTGTAATTTCAGAACACTTTTTAATGAAAACCAATATTATATGATAAAAAAGATGGGAAGGTTCAATATTAAACTCGCCTCCACACGTTTTGCTGACGCTTCCAATGGCTTTGATCTGCGCTCAACTCTTTTCGTTTCATCAGTCAATCCTTGCAATTGTGATTGAAGTGGCATTTCATTCAAGGAATTTAAAAAATATAAAAAGTTGGTGTAAACGTCTAAGACAAAATAATTTATTTATCTTTGTACTTGTACCTATTTGTATCACCTTGCAATAGTGATTGAAGTTACAACATTATTTTTAATGCTCATCTATATCACTGTTTGCTATAAGATTATTTTAATAAAATTTAAATACAGTAAGTACAAAATATAGTTTTCATGAAAACAAGTTACAAATAACTAAGAATTTAAATAAAGCAAATAAATTTTGTAATTTCAGAACACTTTTTAATGAAAACCAATATTATAAGATAAAAAAGATGGGAAGGTTCAATATTAAACTCGCCTGCACACGTTTCGCTGACGCTTTCAATGGCTTTGATCTGCGCTCAACTCTTTTCGTTTCATCAGTCAATCCTTGCAATTGTGATTGAAGTGACATTTCATTCAAGGAATTTTAAAAATATTAAAAGTTGGTGTAAACGTCTAAGACAAAATAATTTATTTATCTTTGTACTTGTACCTATTTGTATCACCTTGCAGTAGTGATTGAAGTTACAATATTATTTTTAATGCTCATCTATATCACTGTTTGCTATAAGATTATTTTAATAAAATTTAAATACAGTAAGTACAAAATATAGTTTTCATGAAAACAAATAACTAATAATTTAAATAAAGCCTATAAATTTTGTAATTTCAGAACACTTTTTAATGAAAACCAATATTATAAGATAAAAAAGATGGGAAGGTTCAATATTAAACTCGCCTGCACACGTTTCGCTGACGCTTTCAATGGCTTTGATCTGCGCTCAACTCTTTTCGTTTCATCAGTCAATCCTTGCAATTGTGATTGAAGTGGCATTTCATTCAAGGAATTTTAAAAATATTAAAAGTTGGTGTGAACTTCTAAGACAAAACAATTTATTTATCTTTCTACTTGTACCTATTTGTATCACCTTGCAATAGTGATTGAAGTTACAATATTATTTTTAATGCTCATCTATATCACTGTTTGCTATAAGATTATTTTAATAAAATTTAAATACAGTAAGTACAAAATATAGTTTTCATGAAAACAAATTACAAATAACAAAGAATTTAAAAAAGCATATAAATTTTGTAATTTCAGAACACTTTTTAATGAAAACCAATATAAAAAGATGAGATGGTTCAATATTAAACTCGCCTGCACACGTTTTGCTGACGCTTCCAATGGCTTTGATCTGCGCTCAACTCTTTTCGTTTCATCATTCAATCCTTGCAATTGTGATTGAAGTGACATTTCATTCAAGGAATATGAAAATATTAAAAGTTGGTGTAAACGTCTAAGACAAAATAATTTATTTATCTTTGTACTTATACCTTTTGTATGACCTTGCAATAGTGATTGAAGTTACATTATTATTTTTAATGCTCATCTATATCACTGTTTGCTATAAGATTATTTTAATAAAATTTAAATACAGTAAGTACAAAATATGGTTTTCATAAAAACAAATTAGAAATAAGTAAGAATTTAAATAAAGCAAATAAGTTTTGTAATTTCAGAACACTTTTTAATGAAAAACAATATAAAAAGATGGGATGGTTCAATATTAAACTCGCCTGCACACGTTTTGCTGACGCTTTCAATGGCTTTGATCGGCGCTCAACTCTTTTCGTTTCATCAGACAATCCTTGCAATTGTGATTGAAGTGACATTTCATTCAAGGAATTTTAAAAATATTAAAAGTTGGTGTGAACGTCTAAGACAAAACAATTTATTTATCTTTGTACTTGTACCTATTTGTATCACCTTGCAATAGTGATTGAAGTTACAATATTATTTTTAATGCTCATCTATATCACTGTTTGCTATAAGATTATTTTAATAAAATTTAAATACAGTAAGTACAAAATATAGTTTTCATGAAAACAAATTACAAATAACTAAGAATTTAAATAAAGCATATAAATTTTGTAATTTCAGAACACTTTTTAATGAAAACCAATATATAAGATAAAAAAGCTGGGAAGGTTCAATATTAAACTCGCCTGCACACGTTTTGCTGACGCTTTCAATGGCTTTGATCTGCGCTCAACTCTTTTCGTTTCATCAGTCAATCCTTGCAATTGTGATTGAAGTGGCATTTCATTCAGGAATTTTAAAAATATTAAAACTTGGTGTGAACTTCAAAGACAAAATAATTTATTTATCTTTGTACTTATACCTATTTGTTAAACTTTATGATAGTCGATGATGGTCAATTCTTCTTTCGATTTTTAAGTAGGTTGACGTCAGATACTCTTCCATTCTGGTCTTCCCGTGCAGATCGTAAATGCCGATCGAGGGAATGGGCAAAAATGCGAATGATATTAACAGGCAATACGGCTAGTAACCCATCACTGTATTCAGCTTTTACACATCAATAAGGATAATTTACATTACCTGTAGTAAGTATTTAATGTTTTTGAAGTGAAAACTTCTTTAGCGGCGTTGTGCACTTTTTTTGGAATGGGTAAAAAATGTTAAACTCGCGTCAGGACACGCTCGCGTCAGGACACGTGACCTGATCGAAAATTCGTAAGACGGATGGAGAGTAGACAGCTGGCGCGGCGTAGGAGAGGGATTATCCTTCTCTCTTTCTACGGCGCGGCGAAAATGTATGCCTGCGCCTGCTGTTTCGTATATCAAAAATGCACAACGTTAATATTCAATTTTTCACTTCTGCCGGCACTTCCAGAGTGTAACCCTTTTTTTTTTAAAGAAAATCTTACGCTTTGCATCTAACGCCTATTGCTAAGAAGAAACGCTGAGTGAAACCATTTTCACAGTATTGGTCGCCTACAGTAGCCGTTCTGGCAAGTTACTTGCCAGAACGGCTTATTCGTAATATTATCATGTATTTTTGGATCAATATATACATATAATATAATGCAAGTTGATACATAATACATGCAACGAGTTAACAAAAACAAAATTACGTAATAAGAAATATTAAGTAGTCAAAAAGGCGAAGCTGAGCTGACCAGTCCCTCCCGGCAGCACCCGTTCACGAGTTGACGCGCGGATCAGCCATCGTTAAACTCAACCATATTGGAGAGAATCCACCGACCAAAATAGCGAAGCCACCACCAGATTGGACATTTTAGTAAGCATGAAAAGCCCGATCTCTCATACCTTGTCAAGAGGCAATAAACTTTTATGACACTTTTTTAATTTTTCAAAATAGTATATTATGCAATTAGTGAATAAAAGACGGATTTCAATCGAGTGCCATAGACGAATCACGAACAAGTGAAGGATTCTAACGATTGAATCACGACCGCAGGGAGTGATTCATGGTCATTTTATTCAAGAGTTGCATACTATACTTTATACCATGACTACGAGAAAAATAAAGATTTAAGTGAAAATAGAAATTTTATAAAGAAAAAGGAAGGTTAAATTAATTAAAATCAACATTAAAATTGGAAAAATTAAATTAATTGTTCTGAATTCAAACACCAAACCAGTGACTAAAAGTAAATTTTATTCACTGTTTTAGTAAATAAAATAAACTTTTTGAAAGGGGAATGGTATAAAATTATATTTTTTAAGATTTCCCCCTATGCCACTGGGAAGCATACTATGTGTAAAGTTGTTTCCAGTCTGGTTAGAATATTTATTGCAGGCTTGAATCACCTTATTATTCGAAAAAGAACAATGATTTCGTGTTTCAAAAGGCACGTAAAAACTGTGATCAAACTGCCCAAGGATTGATTCTGTTTTACCCTTTCGATTGCGGAGATCAGACGACAGTCGCTTTGTAAAACCCAGTAACCACGTCTAATCTCCTTGGTTAGGTAGCGGATCTCGGGCTCTGAAGCATTACTGCTGATGCAACCGGGAAAATACGCTCGGATGATGATGATATTAGATACAGAACAAATCAACTCATTAACATAATCAATACCACTCTGTTAGGATAGGCCGAATACATGATAGATCATTTCTAATGAAACATTATGAAGGCGGTTACTCCATGAACGCAAATCCCCTACAAAGGAATAATAATGGACGTTGAATAGACACGAGCGACCTCTGGCGATTCATAATTTCTAATTAATTGCAGTTACATCACGTGATTCTGAAATGAAAGGGGTTTTGTGGATTGTGTTGTGTTGTTATCTCTGAAATGAAACAGGAAATAGCATATATGCTGACGGATAAGATAACATTGGCCTGCTTATTGAGCTTTAATTCACATGCATAAATGTTTTCAACGATTTTTATTAGGTACAGAAGTTTTATTTTAATTATTTACCTAAAATGCTATAAGAATGATAAACATCATCATTATTAGGTCTTTGTAGTCTCCACTGCATGAGCACGACCCTCTATGTACTACTAAAGCTAAACTTGGTCAGAACAGCCAGAGGATTTATCCTGCGCTCTCCACGCTGGCCAGACGGGTTGAAGAGGTCTCATGATGTTTATAAGCTTTGTATAGCTTGTATTTCCTAAGTCGCATTTTCGACATCCACGGGAAGATTTGAAGTGGTCCTATTCTACTCTGCCGGAAACCACACGGCAAATGATGAACAATTAATTAAGATTGCAGGGGGTTTATTCGAAAAGCAAGTACAAGACGGACATTACTGCGTATCCGCATTTCAGTGTCAAGCAATATTGAGCACTAACGTATGACGATATTGTCTAATTTGGTATAACATAGTATTATTTTATAAAGTAACCCCCCTGGACCGTGGTGCGGCATACGTAAGTACCTACGTTCCTTGAGCGCTACAAAACGATAGTCTGATTTGGTTTGACATAAAAATAGGAAGACACTCGGTTGTCGTGTCGTTTTATAGAGTATCGGTCTTTCGTCTTGATGTTTTCACCAAAGGCAAATGAGGGTAAATAAAAATAAGAAGCAAATGGAGGTAAATAAAAATGATTTCCTTGTACATAGCTGGCAATGTAGTTGGTAATGTACAAGGAACGAACGTTTCTTTGTACATTACCCGGTTTTGTACAAAGAATACTTTTTCCTTGTACCATGCTGGTAATGTACGCGTAACAAGCGTAAAAATCTCTTTCGAGAAGGTAGGTACTATTGTTTTAATTCTAAAGTGAGTGACCTACTTACGTAAAAAGACGTTCCTGCCAAATATTACGTAATCGTTTTATGTACGAATGTTTTAAATATTCTTTAAGAATTAGCAGTACTTTACGTAAAAAGACGATGGTTTTTCTAAAATGATTTATCGTTTTGTGAATGTTTTAATTTTATTATTCTATACAGATCTTAACAAAATTAAAGTAGAAGATCTAAAGTTAAAGTGAGATTGGGCAGGCCACGTATGCCGAATGCACCCAGACAGGTAGACCAAATTAATCACAGAATGGATTCCTGCAGATGGTCGGAGGAAACCGAGCAGGCCTAGAAAACGTTGAAGTGGTGAGATCAGATGTTTTGAGAAGAATTGGTCGCAGGTCTCACAAGATCGGGATAAATGGAAGGATATGGGGGAGACCTTTGCCCAACAGTGGGACAGTAAAGATTAATTTTAAAAAAGAAGAAGATCTCTTATTTACTATTTTCTTAGACAATTTTTATAAAAGAGCAGCTATTAGCTAATGATTGCAATAAAATGAAATTTGAAAATAAAATAATAATTTTTATTGTGAGTTTTGTAAAATAGGTGCATTTACTTGTTGAGTTGCGTATTACTTTAAAGGGAAAATAATCCTTCAAAACGAAAACAATACCGCATGGAAAAACAATACCGCATGAATCACATTTAGCTCAGAAATTAGAATCCAACTCAGAAAGTTAGATTTCTAATTTTAGTTCTTAATTAGTTTTAAATTAAATTTATGAGTTTGTATAGTTTGAATTTAATTTGAAATTTATTTCTACTTATTTAAATACCTACACACATAATAAAGATTTCGATTTTTATTAAATAAAAAGTCGTAAATTATCAAATAGAATAATTTTTCAATTTCTAATAAATGCTTATTCAGTAATAAAGGCATTTTTACACAACAATAAGTTTTGTATACATATAATTTGTATTTTTTTTATATTTTAATTATTTATTGATTTAAAAAACTGCTGATACCGTTACGTAACGACCACAGTTCATAAAATTGTTTGAGGGTTTATCTGGGATTAATCAAGATAACATTTGAATTTTAATTATTTTAATGTACTTAGATATAGTTTTGACTGTGTAAAATATGAAATAATGTATTTTATTTGTGACATTTTGAATAGAATTCGCGTTTCTTTTCAAATAATTTATTTCAAATGGAGGCAGCACTGATCCCCGAAAAATGTAGGTAGCCTCTTAAATATAGATAACGATGATAATGATGTAAAAGTTTATTTACAACGTAACTCCTATTAGATAAATCTTACAAGTGTTATTATACTAAATGTATAAAATGTATAGGGACAAATTACACTGATTGAGCTAGCCCCAAAGTAAGTTCGAGACTTGTACTACGGGATACTAACTCAACATAACATCAGGATACTCCAACTTGCCCTGACCGGGAATCGCACCCGGAACCTCTGAGTGGCGGACTAGCCTGGTGACCATTTCACCACGGAGGTCGTAAAACATACAATATTTAATAAACATATACGTCAACTTACAAATAAACGCGCAAATACATTCGCACTTGTTTAGCGGTTAGCCGCACTAAGCGGTCACAGATTAATTATATAAAATTTAATTTTCCAGCCATACAATTAGGTACATTTTTAAATTTTCGAACAAATTCGGAAAACGAGTTCATTTTATGTATACCTCTAAGCAAAGTGTAATGTTCCCTTTCGGTACTTCACCCACTTTTTTCAAAACTTATTTTCTTCAAGTTTTCTATTTTTTTAATCCCTGACGTAAAAAAGGAGTATTATAAGTTTGACGTGTCTGTCTGTTGCATCGTAGCTCCTAAACGAATGGGGGGATTTCAATGCGATTCAAATGCACTTTTTTTTATCGAAAACTTTGTCTGTTGGTATGGTTCTGCTATGTATGATGGAAATCGGTTCACTCGTTCAATAGTTATGGGGGATAAACGCTTGAAAGTCGGGGTTTTTTTATGTAATGATTTATTTTTCAATAAACTTGTTTATTATTTAGTGCACGGGTTACTCACGTATAGAGTCAGCTACTGCCGACATGTTTCGACCTCATCCGGAGGTCTTCATCGGGCGAGAACGTTACAACAGGCCCGTAATAACACCGCAGCGTTCACGACACACCAAATCTTCTTCTTATCGTGTGTGTTAGTGACTAACACTAGTGTCAGAGTTTTCAAACCGCCTTAAAGGCCTCTGACATGGTTTTAGGTAACGACCAATGTCAAAGACAGTGACCGGGACCGACGGCTTAACGTGCCCTCCGAAGCACGGATCATCTTACTTATCGGACAATTAGGTGATCAGCCCACAATGTCCTACCCAAACTAGGACAACAACACAAAGTCGTTGCCCCCGCCGGGAATCGAACCCGCGACCTCCGGGTATGAGCCAAACGCTCTAACCACTACACCACGAAGGAAATAATGATTGATGATAAATGATAACTCGTGCACTAAATAATGATGATACCTCACGTTACTATTAATCAAAAAACTTGTTTATTCTTATGAAATGACATATTAAGTCATCACGTCCATATACCCCTAAAATTATGATCTTCATATCTCAGTTTTTAAAAAGCAATACATTTTTAAAAGTTAAATCCACCTTCACCCCCAAACTACACAACCGATTCCAATAAAATTTATACAGGAACACCTCACAAATATTTAAATAATCGGTGAACATACCTAAAAAAAGATGGCGACGAATTGATACCCTCCATTTTTGTACGTCAGTTAAAACTAAAACTATCGTCTATATATGAGAGCATCACTCCTCGTATCTGATTTACTGACCTGCTAGCTTTATGTAAATAGCTTGTAAATGGGTGAATATTCAAAACTTCAGCGAACTATTCAGAGAAGCTATCTGGCAGCTCTCATTGTTAGCAAATATTAGCTCACTAGGCCAGTTCTCAATTATGTAAACAGTTCATAACATAAATTATATCCGTTCTGAATTTGAATATATGGCAGCTATTTTAAAAGTAGAATAAAAGAAGTTGTATTGTTATCTTGTATTTTTCTTATTGTACACGTTCCTAATTTGTTTAAATAAATAAATTGAATTGATGCGTTCTGGAAATATAATTTTAAGATTGTTTATTTGAAAAGTATTTATTACTAATAAAACAGACGATGACCGATGGGGTAAAATGGTTCTCGAATGGCGACCGCGTACTGGCAAGCGAGCGTAGGGCACCCACCTACAGGGTGGTCAGATGACCTGACCAGGGTCGCTGGAAAGCGCTGAATGCAAGCCGCTCTTGATTGGTTATTTTAGAAATCTTTGGGTAAGGCCTATGTCCAGCAGTGGACGTTATGCGGCTAAAATGATGTTGAAGATGGAAATAGACAAGGCTACTAGTACGTTAATTGTTAAGTGTTATCGTTCTAGTAGTAAAATGTATAAAACGTATTTTACTTAAAGCGTATGCTAAAATTCGACATCGAGAGGTACCTGTCCAAACCGACGACGTAAATTCTCGTATCGAATCCGGCCGATTAGTGTCACATCGCAACGATACCGATACGGCAGCGCTTCCCGTCTCAAATTTAGAACGTGCTGGCTGGCAGTTAGGCGAAATAGTTTTGTGTTACTAGTGCAAATGTTATACAACGGGAAAGAGACCTACCCGTTATACTAGATCGCTATATTACCTATAAGAATACAATACAATACAATACCCTTTATTGCACATAATTAAATACAGTATATAATTATCTTAAAAACTAGGAAATGCGCAAAAGACAGCCTTGTCACTTAGCAATATCTTCCAGGTAACCCATATAGAAAAAAAAACAGTGATGGGAGTGCGGGGGTCAATATAATAAACTTACTTATATACAATAATTATAATAAACATACATATACATATTACTTAAATACATACAACTTACACATAACAAAAAAAAATGATATAACAGTACAAGATGAATAAACTAAGTGGAAACAGGAAAGAATATTTATTTACCTTTCATAAGGATAGAAAATAAGATTTAACTTGGGATTTGAAGCTGGCTAGCGTTTGGGCGCGTCGGATATTAAAATAGCAGTAGAATAAACAAAATTTCGACGTTCCCATAGAAATTGCACGGACAGCAGCACACTTTTGTATGGAAATGCCAATTTTTTTGACTATTATTCTAATTTAATTATACTATAGCGGTCAAATAAAGCCCTTGGTTTGATTTATAACGTAATTTATTATCTAGTTTTTGAAAGTGTTTGAGGCGAAATATTTCGTACAAGTAATATTCCAGTCAAGTTGAGCAAAAGCAAACAAAGGCGCGGCGCGCGGCCGTAGCATACTTTTCCTAAAGCCATTTGAGGCATTTTTAGCACCCTTAAATTTTCCTTGTGAAGAAAGTTAGAAGCTTATATTTTCAGTTATTGAAAGAACGTACCGATCTTAGCTAAAATCCTAAACATTAGAGATAAACATCTGACACATCTACAACTCCTTCTAACAGATTTACGAACTAAATTAGTTTAAGTTTAGCTGAATGTGAGACAAAAAAACATCATGTGATTGCCTTTCTTGAAAAAAAATACGCAAATAAAATGTGCAATGAAAAAGAAATTACTATGTATTAACAACAAATTATTTTTATTTATAAACATAAAGAACACGTAAATGACACAATTAAACTATACAATGATTAAACTAAATACTTAGTATAACTATGAATAAAAACTAAACTAGATATAAATACAATAAATAACATCAAATTATATGCCCAAGAGGCTGGCGGCATTTCCAAGTTGAATAAACAAACATGACTCCCATGCTGGTCTGGGAGAAATAAAAAAAAAAACTTAGAATGTACCAGCTGCTTCTCTTCCCACGCAGATCGTAAAAGCCGATCAAGGGAATGGGCAAAAATGCAAATCATGTTAACAGGCGATGCGGCTAGCAACCGATCACTGTATTGATTGCTTTTCCATCTTCTCGCCCACCATGACGCTAAAAGTAGCTTTTGGGTCTTGCGGCCCTGGGCTCTGCATAGAACCGCAAGACCCAAAATGCTCTGTCTGCCCCATTAGGGATAAAGACGTGATAGTATGTATGTATGTATAAACAAACAAAGCTAAGCTCCCTTAGCCAAATTGCGCACCAGCCCTCGGATCCCCTGAAGCGTCTATTAGATATAAGGTCTAACAAAATATACTGAAACTATTTTAAGAGTGAATTCAGTCCATCATACTGAACAACTTTCCTCAAGGAACATACATCGAAATAGGAAAGTAATTTTTGGCCTCCTATACAAGTTGACCGATCAGTTGGTCCGAGTTGTATGGAAAGCCAAAATATACCTTTCATGTTTCAACGTGTTCCTTGGGGAAAGTTGTTCAGTATCACGGGCTGAGTTCATCCTTTTAAAATAGTTTCAGTATATTTTGTTAGACCTCTCCCAAAGCCGCATATTTTCGCTTTCTATTGGCTTTTGCCGTCAACGCAGCTGCGCCAGCCTTACTTGCAGTCACTCGTACATGGGATGAGGCCACAGCATCAACGCATGTTGCTTGGCATCTAGCAACCGTCCATTTTTCCAAGGTATGAGCATCATTTATTTATTTATTTAACTTTATTACATGAATTGTAATCGGCAGACTTAAGGCCGTAGGCTTTTTCTACCAGTCAACCTACAGGTGGTGTTGACATGCGATGGTTATTCCGTCGGATCCCTTCCTATCGTTTCGTCTGAACGACAATAATAACTTAACTGTCCCATGTTCGCCGCGTGGTTTCCGCAGAGTAGAATAGGATCACTCCAAGTCTTTCAGTGGATGTCGTAAAAGGCGACTTAGAAAATACTTACAAGCTAAACAAAGTTAATAAACATCAATGAGACCTCTCCAACCCGTCTCACCAGCGTGGAGAGTGTAGGCCAAATCCTCTGGCTGCTCTGGCCAAGTGTGGCTCTGGTAGTACAGAGAGGGTCGTGCTCCTGCAGTGGAGACAAATAATACCGAAGAATGATGATAATGATATCCCATGTATCACATATGAGTAAATCCATTGTTTTAATTTTCTTTATTTACCTAAAGTAATTCCCAGAAACACCGTTCCGCTAAAAATAGAGTGATACATCACAATTTCTCAAACAAAGGAATTCGGGAAGTATCCTTTGGTTTATTTTGATAACAAAGATGTATTTTCCTCTATCGGCGCCCAGTATGATCGATAGCACAAGTGTTTGGTTTCAGCATTAGAAGCAGAAATAAACACACTGTGGAAGTGAATCAATAAACGTTTGTATGAAACTCGGCTAAAAACAACCTAAACAGCGAAAAAATTTGAGCTTCTCGTTGGATTGTCGAACATTTATATCACGAACAAATTCGTGTGCTTTAGCTAAGTGCCCATTATTAAAGTACGTTTAACCAGATGGCTGAACGTAGTAAGTATAGTCATTTTGTTAAATTAATTGGATATTGATGAATTTGTGATATATGTGGTTAGCGTCTACTAGATACTCTTTACTAATACCTACCACTTAGTAACCAGTAATAGAGAAATATTAGAAAAATGAGTTTTGATGAGACTGAGGAAAGAAAAATAACATTCACAGTCACAACAGCTGTTTGAGTTGTTGACGCCATATTTGTTTTGGTGGGCTACTCCGCCGCAGTGGGAAAATCTGAACTAAATTTGAATCACTTGGCTGAGTCTTGGTCAGTCATATTCAAAGGGCTGACTTTCAATACGCCATGTAGTTAACTTTGAGTGATTCTAGTTCAATTAACTATTGGACTAGGCATTTAGTAAGATGCCGGGTTTTGATATCTAGGCTAGGCGTCCAGTTGGATGGCTAATTTAATCAGATGGCTGCAACAGATACAAAAAAAAAGATATTAAAACATTTTGTCATTTTCATACAAAAATATAAATACTTTATTTGTAGATATTAAGCCAACTGTTATTCAAAAAATAAATGTTGGATACCTTAGCGAATGCAGCGCTTTTACTCTTAGGTTTGAGATCGGTGATGATATCAAAGTGAATGAACCTAAGTATGAATACCAGACGTAGAGATATTAGAGGGATATTCGGACAGGTTTTGACTGATTGTGTACCAGCTTGCTTTACATTTGAATCAGTGCCCACAATTCGCATAGATTATTTAAAGCTCCTTCGTGATTTGGAAATCTCCTTTACCGCGGCTTCGAATGATCGGTAACAATATACATAACAAATTCGCGATGAATTGATAACCTCCTCCTTTTTTGAAAGTCGGCTAATTATTACATACAATCATCATCATCATCATCATCATCAGGTCTTTTTGTCTCCACTGCAGGAGCACGACCCTCTCGGTGCTACCAGAGCTTTACTTGACCAGAGCAGCCCTTAGCCCTCCGAGGACAGTGTAGGCCAAGTCCTCTGACTTGGCCAGACGGGTAGGAGAGGTTTCATTGAAGTTTATAAGCTTTGTTTAGCTTGTATTTCCTAAGTCGCCTTCTACGACATCAACGGGAGGACTTATATACAATGTCCTTTTTAATTAAGTACAAATATTTTAAGGGGTGATTCAGTCCATCATTTTGAACAACTTTTCCCAATTAATGTATTTCGAAATACGAAAAAATTATTTTAGTCTATCATACAAATCGAAGTAGTCACGTGATATCATCACTAAGGAAAATGAAAAAAAAAATCATGTTTCGATATACATTTATTGGGAATAGTTGTTAGGAATGATGGACTAAACCACCCCTTAAAATATTTGTACTTAATTAAAAAGGACATTGTATAGTGGCCCAATTCTGCTCTGCCGGAAACCACACGTCAATCCGCTAGTTGTCAACAAGTCAAATCAGATACTTTTTTCGAAATGTCAAAACAAATATTGTGTATGAGATTTGTATGAAACAGCACGTCGTGACGTCACACTTTTTTGGAGTCAAATAGAGCTCCTATTATCAGTTTTTCTGCAATAATAAATATAAAATTACGTTGAAATGGATGTGATCATTAAAAAGTGACATTATTTTATATCGTTTATTTCCTTATCAGTACAAAATAATTTATTTTTGACCCTGGATACTACCCAATTCCCGTATAGGTAATGTAAATAGTAAATACACAAATCAAATGTGCAAAAACCAATTATATGAAACACAATGTTTTAAAATAACTTACCACAATCATGTAACATTAACATTCCCGACAAGAAACCCTCGCAATAGTAATTTTTCGCTTGTCTTCCTTTTATCCCGATTCCCGCCTGTTGTGCGCAGATATTATCTGCTAAAACTTAATTTTACTGAAGTATAAACTTTTATTTATTTTATGATTTGCGACGAAATGATCGTTTTGTACGACCAGGGAGTGTTTTGTATAAAATAGGATTACCTACCCAAACGCAATAAGGTATATGCCTATTTAAAACAAAAAAAAATTGAATCCCTCTTTATAATAACTTTTTAGATGCGCCAATACCAGACACAATAGTAAAACAATGGAAGTCGGGAGGAATTCCTCACCCAGTGACAGCGTAGGGGATAAGTAAGTTATTAAGTATCAAGAACATATAAAGTAACAATTTTGTACCCCCTCCCTTAAAACAAGAATGTATTTCGAGTCTCGTATAATGTGGTAGTGAGTGCCATAATTTCACCGCTTAAACAAAAAGGAGTGAATATAGATGATCAGATTGATCAGAGACAGGAGGGTTCAAGGTCTATAGGGCACATTTGACAGCCGAGCAATGAAAAACAGATCACGTAGATAAGTAGATAAGATTATACAAAATTTTGAAAAGAAGACAAAGGTTTTTAAATTGCGATATGATTGATGAATATAATTAAAACGGTATTTTTTTGATCGAATCAATATTAACATCTTTAAAACCACCTAAGCTAGATGACAACATTTCAAACAGACACTTTCAAACATTTTCTTTAGCATTTGTATGAAATACAAAAGTGACGTCATACTTTTTAAAGTCAAATAGCGTTCTGAATACATATATTTATTATATTAGTGTTATTTTTTTTCTATAATAAATCTAAAATTACTTTGGAAATGAATATAATTATTGAAAAGTCTCACTATTTTTTCACGTTTTATTTTATGAACTGTAGTAAATAATTTATTTTTGACCCATACATATATGTATATCATAAATACAAAGTCCACAAAATACATGAACTTTTCAAAACTGCAAAAAGTATGTATTAAATTAATTCAAAAAAATCTCAAAATACTTGACTTGGGCTCTTATTTACTGTATATAAGTAGTGTGTGTAATACTTACATATTGAATAAGCAGAATAAATAAATACCATTACGTGTAACATTAAAAAAAAAAAAAAAAATATCATTTCGCAACAGCAACAAATATTAAATCAAATATTGCAACTTTTCACAAAACACTACACCTGCACTGCAAAGCAATTTTGTTGCCCCGTGTTACAGTAAAAATGCAATATCAGGAATATTGCAACGACCCTAGCCATTATATCGGTCGTAAATCTTTAAGGGTCACCTAAAGGATCCCATGTTTATAGTTTGGTTATGTCCCGTTTTGTAAGTTTTATTTGGATATGGCGTTTTATTTCTTAGAGTCTGTTTAATCTTTAGATAGTTTTTCTGTGTGCTGAACATTTAAGTAAAACCAATAAAGTTTATCAGATAAAAAAGAAGTCCGTGGCGTAGTGGTCACCATGCTAGTCCGCCACCCAGAGGTCTCAGGTTCGATCCCCGGTCTGGGCATGTTTTAAAATGGCCGTTTTCGAATTGTCCTGGGTCTTGGATGTTTATCTATATATGTATTTGTTATAAAATATAGTATCGTTGAGTTAGTATCCCATAACACAAGTCTCGAACTAACTTTGGGGCTTGCTCAATTGTGTGATTTTTTCCCTATATATTTATATGTAATGATAACAAAAAAATTATGACATATTTGTAAATATTTCGAAATGGCTGAAATATGATACGAAATAGGGAGATGGGAAGAAGATTGGGAAGACTTGGAAATGTGCTATTCTACTCTCCTGAAAACACGGCAAAAACACCATGTTGGCCACACTTACACGAGAAAAAACAGCGGGAGACAAGGCCAAAACAGCCTTGTCTTGTGAACGCGCCCGGGGCTCCAGTTTTTGTGAGCGTAAACGGATACCAAGCACAAAGACAACAAAGGCGTTACTTTACAGTTTTTTGGAGAAAAACGCTGTATGTGGAACAAGGTCGGTAAGTTGTTTTGTTATGAAAAGTATGATATTTATTTTTTAAACGTTCCTTTCATTATATTTTAACCCTTAGCCAGGCCTGGCGATTATTTCATCTTTATATACAGATAATAGTAGATTGGATGATAATAAAGAAACTAATTTCTTAATTTTTTTTATTCCTATGTTTTCCTAAAAAAAAACCCTCTGGTCTGGATATGACCACTGCCTATTTAAATATACATGATGTGGATTATATCTGACCACTGCCCAGTTAGGTCACAACATGTAAGTATGGAAAAAATAAAGGTGAATCCACATATAAGCCTAATATTAATAAAAAGAGGAAAGATTTGTGTGTTTCTTTGTATAAAACCTTATTTAAACATCAATGTAACCCCGAGTTATCAAAATTTTGGATATAAACGGCATTGCCGTATCCTTACTAATATTATAAATGCCAAAGTGTGTATGTATGTAATTTTGTATGTATGATCCATTTTCACGCTAAAACGGCTAAACCAATTTTCATGAAATTTAACGTAGAGTTATATTGGACCATGGAGAAGGACATAGGCTGGGTATCGGTTATTCTTCGATCCAAGAACCTATCTATCTACCATACAAAATATTTGATGTGTAAATATGGTTTTGCCTTTACATTTATGGATAAACGCTTGTAGGACAGTGGTTACATGATAACCACAAAAAGTTTTTCCAGACAGGCAGAAGTCACATCTTGAACACAAACTTTCGGCGTAAATATTTCAAAGAAAAACAAATATCATGTAAAACCGAAACATATAACATATTACTCAATCTATCTGCTATCATAAAAACACAAATAGTATCACTTACCGGGATTTTTCCCGCCATAATCCAAAAAAAACACTTCCACTTTGCTCCAAATTTTGCCGGTTGACCATTATTTTCAGTTTGACAAGCGAAATGTCAAGTTTTTTCTTCTAGAGGCGTTTTTTTTTTCCTTCAGAAATCAACTGTATCATAGACAATAGACGGATGACATTTTGCGGTTTCTAGCTAGCATCTGCTCGTCAGAAAAAAAATATTTCTGAGGTGGTTCGCTATGTGTACCCTGCCTGGCTAAGGGTTAAGAAAAAAACAATAAGAACAAATATAACTAAACTAAACTAAGCTATAAAATAAACTAATACTGAACTATGCTAAATTAAAAAAATGTCATCTTGTCCATGCGGCATGGTTGCAAGAACGCTGGCTGCGTTTCCTCGTTGGATAGCAATGCTGATCGAGCGAAAAAGCAGCCAGCCCTCTTGTCACCTGCGGCGGTTATCAGTTGCGGGGAGATCTCCTTAAAATCTTGTATAAGAACATATATTTTTTACAAAATATATCTAAACCTTTAAATATTTTTGTTTTTTCAAAAATCATCGAAGTTCGTGGACAATTTTTTTTTTAATTTCCATAATTTACACAGCCTGAATCAGTCCCCTGGATTGAAGATGAAGGCCTCTCTTAATAAAGAGATGATTTGCTCATACTCACTACGTTATGCCAGGCCTGTGTCACACCCCGTTTAGGTACCGAAAATATACCTATATTACAATGCACAAGGCGACCACCCCGGAGTAGTAAATTCAGTGACATGAATCGTATGTCTAGAGTAAAAAGAATGAAATTGGCTTGCAATGCACTTCTAGGTATCTATACGAAGAGGTGCCGAGTTCTGACGCAAGCTAAATGAAACCATATCGCTATCGGCAATGAGTAGATATTTCTTTGAATTCCTTTGCTGAGTAAGACGTCTGTACGTGAGTACTTATTCTGTGGTTGGACAGACGGGATGTTGACCGCAAAGTCTTTGCAAAGAGCACGTTGCTGCCCGTTCTCTGATTACTTTTTCTTAGTCGCCTCTTACGACATCAGTGGGAGAGGAAAGAAGTGGTCACAAAACGAGTCATACTCCGCCCTCACGGACATTTTTATCTTATTAAAGATATAAGCTCTTAAATTCTAAAACGAAGTTGCTTATATAAGGTATAACAAAATATAAAACTATAGTATTTTAAGGGCAAATTCAGTCCGTTTTGAGGAACAACTTTTCCTAAGAAATGTATATCGAAATATGAAATATTATTTTTGGCTTCCCATACAAACTCGGATCAGCTGATCAGTCAGCTTGTATGGGAGGCCAAAAATAATTTTTTATACAAACATACATGTTCCTTGAAAAAAGTTGTTTAATATCATGGAGTGAATTCACCCTTAAAATAGTTTTAGTATATTTTATTAGACCGTAAATATATATTAAAATAAAAAGCAATCATTAGGCGAGGCACTTTACAGCCCTTAAAAAGGGATACGTCTCTTATCTGTCCCTCAAAGGACATTTAAAATGTATCAAGACGTCATCGAAAGGCCACTAATGACCACCATTAAGGAGCTCGGATTCCAAGGGAAAACTTAATGAGTTTATTTATAGGGAAGGTCATTATACAGGAAGTACTGTACATCTGTGACCTTACCATATTCTAAGACGTACTTATACAATGTCCTTTTTTATTAAGTATAAATATTTTAAGGGGTGATTCAGTCCATCATTTTGAACAACTTTTCCCAATAAATGTATATCAAAATACGAAAAAATAATTTTCATTTTCCATGGTAATGATATCACGTGATTACTTTGATTTCTATGAGTATCTAAAAAAAAATTTTGTATTTCGACGATCAACATGATGGTCTGAATCACCCCTTAAAATATTTGTACTTAATAAAAAAGGACGTTGTATACTTTATATTACGTATTTAATTGCCGTGTGGTTTCCGGCAAAGTAGACTAGGGCCACTCCAAGACCTCCCGTGGATGTCGTAGAAGGCGAGTTAAGGAATACAAGCTAAACAAAGCTTATAAACATCAATGAGACCTCTCCAACCCGTCTGGCCAGCGTGGAGAGTGTAGGCCAAGACCTCTGGGCAGCTCTGGACTAGTTCGGTTCGGGTAGTACAGAGAGGGTCGAGCTCCTGCAGTGGAAAGATAAAGACCTGATGATGTACTTATGTACTGATCGCGATGAACAACTTTCCCCAAAGAGTCTATGCTCTTTGGGAAAAGTTGTTCATCGCCAAATATAAAATAAGCGGCCAAGTGCGAGTCGGACTCGCTCATGAAGGGTTCCGTAGTAGCAAATAACATAATATAAAAGTCACTTCTGCCGGCACTCCCAGAGTGCAACCCGTCGTTTTTTTTTTAATTTATATATTTGAGTTGATTGAATGAAAGGTAAATTGCCGTTTATGATGATGACGTATAAAAAAAAAAACTACTTACTAGATCTCGTTCAAACCAATTTTCGCTGGTAGTTTTCATGGTAATGAACATCATATATTTTTTTTAGTTTTATCATTCTCTTATTTTAGAAGTTACGGGGGGGGACACACTTTTTTCCACTTTGGAAGTGTCTCTCGCGCAAAGTATTCGGTTTAGAAAAAAATGCTATTAAAAACCTCAATATCATTTTTGAAGACCTATCCATAGATACCCCACCCCACACGTATGGGTTTAATGAAAAATAAATTTTAGAGTTTTAGTTCTAAGTATGGGGAACCCCCAAAATTTATTGTTTATTTTCTATTTTTGTGTCAAAACCTTGATGCGGTTCACACAATACATCTACTTACCAAGTTTCAACAGTATAGGTCTTATAGTTTCGGAAAAAAGTGGCTGTGACATACGGACGGACAGACAGACAGATAGACATGACGAATCTATAAGGGTTCCGTTTTTGCCATTTGGCTACGGAACCCTAAAAATGATCCCAAAGAGCAGAGGTCTAAATATGAAAAAAAAGATTTCCGATACAAAACTGCTATTCAGCGGATCGGTTTAGTACGACCGTTTAGCGATTTCTTTCACAGAAGTTACTCGCAGCGTTATATGCCCTACACTTCCATCGCTGAAGCTGACTTTCTTGACTGTATTGGTTTCAGCAGTGCAATTCTGGTATTTTACATTTTAACTGTCAAATTCACGATACAAAGTACGCTTCGAACACGCCTCGATTCGAACCAAAACCAGTTAAACTTTCTTCTGACATTTCAAATCGAAGGTGAGCGGAGTAGGGATTGAAAAACTACGATTTTTATCGGTTTTGTAGTAATTCTAGCTTTGTCTGTGGATGTAGACATGCAAATTGAAGATATCGATAAAAGGAATAGATCTTTATAAACAGGCCATGGGTTTACCTGTGATTATTTCCGTCATATATGCAACGCAAAGTTTAGCTTTGAAACGTTTACAATTTTTAATATGTTGAGCGCCAATATGATAATCAAAATAAAGATTTATAAAAGAAACCCCAACCTCCTAAGTCACAATAACTATGAAACGCGAGGTAGGTCGTGCTCCGGAAATTGTTGGCACTGCCATACTCCAGAAATAATGCATTTTTCATTTGACGACCGCCGTAGCGTAGTGGTCACCATGCTAGTCCGCCACCCAGAGGTCCCGGGTTCGATTCCCGGTCAGGGCAAGTTGGAAAATGGCCTTTTTCAAATTGTCCTGGGTCTTAGATGTTTATCTATAAATGTATTTGTACTAAAATATAGTAAGTATCGTTGAGTTAGTATCCCATAACACAAGTCTCAAACTTACTTTGGGGCTAGCTCAATCAGAGTAGTTTACATACATACATACATACTATTACGTCTTTATCCCTAATGGGGCAGACAGAGCATTTTGGGTCTTGCGGTTCTATGCAGAGCCCAGGGCCGCAAGACCCAAAAGCCACTTTTAGTATCATGGTGGGCGAGAAGATGGAAAAGCAATCAATATAGTGATGGGTTGCTAGCCGCATCGCCTGATAACATGATTTGCATTTTTGCCCATTCCCTCGATCGGCTTTTACGATCTGAAATGGGAAGATCTTCGAACAATCCTACATTTGCTTTGCTCGTTCAACTTAAATATCGATTCGATAAATCTTTTCTTCTAGCAGTTTGCACATCCCTATTATAATCAAGTAAGTATTACATTTATTTAAACCAAATAACTTACAAATCTGTCAAGAATAGTAAAACTTCATAGACACACAAATGTCAAAAACTGTTTACCAGATTGAAAATATGTATAGTCCAAAATCTCTGTTATATATTTATGTAATAGCTTTACTACTATACCATCTACAGTGATCGTCCTGTCCGTTCCGTTTGCCCATCGTAATTACTGATTATGCAGGGAAGAGGCAATTCGTCCAGCAGTGGAATTTTATAAAAAATAAATAAATAGACAAGAATGTGAGAATAATATACGATATATATACACAAGCAATATTTATTTTTCTTATAATAAAACATTTCAAGATGAAAATATCTTGAAATAATCAATAATTTCCAGTATTCCATTAGTTGTTCTTGAGCTTTAGTCAATAATTTTAATCCAATCTGTTTTTTCGAAACTCCTTTGAATCCTCTAACACTTAACACTTGTATTGCATATTATGGCACAAAGAGTTCCATTCATAACATCCAAAATAGTGTGTTTTGTGAAAATAATGTATATTTAATTCATAATATGAGTCCTGTAAAAATCAACATTATTAAAAATTTACAATATGTCATTTCAGAGCACTATACATGAGTTGACATGCTCCAGAATGATTAGAAAAACATATTGGTTTTGAAAAGAGTATATTCTACAGATTCATACTCTCTTATATGAAATCTTCTAGTTTCTTCGCTGGATAGCAAAAGATAGCAAAAATAATCATTTCTCTTATCACCAGGGGCGGCTTTCAATCGCGGAGCAATGTCGTTAAAAAGTCTAAGTCTAAGTCTTCTCACGCCAGGGTCCTACGGTCGAGAGAGACGAGCCGCTTTGCAGAGTAGTAACCTACTCGATTCATCTATCAAGTATGTCGAGCGCGCTCGTTTTCTTGCTAACGCCTAGAATGAGAGTCTTGTTTGTAGTAACATCCACCATACCATCTTTTAATTTACTTTTATGGAGCTGAGAACTCAGTTATAAAACAACATAATCCCATTGCGTTGAACTGTCAGACTCGTTTGATTAGTCTTAGTCTTGACAAGCACTGGTAGACAACATTAAACATTTTTTTTGGTCTTTGGATAGGTTGCCAGGTCAGGTTTTGACTGTACCCGAGGTTTGTTTTCATTTTAGTCTAGATAGAATATTTTTGATCGACTTAAAAAAAAAGGAGGATGTTATTAATTCGACTGTACCTGTTTTTTTTTGTATGTATGATTCTTTCATTACCCACGTAGGTATGTAGGTATATTTATTGGAACGCTGTCTAGCTGGAGGCCAGTCTTACTGGATTTTAACTTGTATCTAGTTTTGACGACCTCTGCTGTCTTGAGTTCGTCATACTAGGTTGTCACAGCAGAGGTCCCGGGTTCGATCTCCAGTCAGGTCAAGATGGAAAATGACCTTTTTCATATTGACGTGGGTTTGGATTTTTTACTATATATATATTTGTTATAAAATATAGTATCTACACAAGTTGTGAACTTACTTCGGGGCTAGCTCAATCTGTGGGATTTGTATAAACACATTTATTTATTTTGAAAAATCTAGTAATGTGAGGGTGACCGCTCGTGCTTTCACAAGTTAAGGAACCAGCCGAGGTCGAAACCTGGATTGGTGAGTGAGCGTCGCTTGGTAGACGTTGGCGCATATTGGTTCGTTGCGACCAATATGTGAGCGATGTGCTCACATATTGATCGCCACGAACGATGCGGGCGCTGTGACGGCGGCGCTTGGTAGACTATTTACCGTGGCTACAGCTCGACAGGCCTTACTCATTGGGATGAGTCCAGGGTCCACACATTTTCCCGGGTTAAAAAGTACCTTTGCTAGTTAGGCATAAATCTTGATAATAAGTTAGGTACCTGTATTCTTTTTTAGGGTTCCGTACCCAAAGGGTAAAAACGGGACCCTATTACTAAGACTTAGCTGTCTGTCCCTCTGTCCGTGTGTCTGTCTGTCACCAGGCTGTATCTCAAGAACCACCATAGTATATATATATATATATGTATAGTATATATAGTTGAAATTTTTACAAATTATGTATTTCTGTTGCTACTATAACTATAAATACTTAAAACAAAATAAAATAAATATCTAAGGGGGCTGCCATACAACAAAAGCGATTTTTTATAGATTATGGTACGGAACCCTTAGTGCGCGAATCCGATTCGTACTTGGCCGGTTAGAGCTAGTACATACTGGGCGCTCGGCGTCGCGTTGGTCGCGTACACACACCGCTCTAAGGACGGCGTTCTACGCGCGATAGTAAGGTGCGAAAAAAGCAAAAAAAAAATGGAAAAGAAACGAATCGTGAAACGAAAGCGCGCGATCAAATGTTCAACAAAATGGCCGCTCATATATCTCAAAGCGCGCAGATGACGCCCGAGCAACGCTCGTTCGAACGAAAAAATGTAAACGCGCGCTTGACACGCGCTTGACCAGCAGCGCGCGCTTGCATGTGTACATTTCTATTGAATTAGGGGTTCTCAAAAAGCGCGTTTTAAAACGCGCAATGTGTACCAATGTGCTCTTATTATATATATAAAAAAAATATAGAATCGTTGAGTAGATCCCATAAGAAAAGTCGCGAACTTACTTTGGGATTAGCTCAAACTGTGTGATTTGTCCGTATATATTTATTTATCAAAACAAATTGTATTTATTTTATAAATTATAAGACCTAAACTGGCAATTTTCCGAAGACGAAAGCGCGAATATTCGTAGCATAGCATAAGCAAACGCACACGCACACGCATACGCGCACGCGTGCGCTCTAGCTCGTGCACATGCCTGTATTAGTGACTGCCCAGGTGAGATTAAATTTGAATCGGTAAGTTTCCTGGCCCCAAACTTGCTCACTCGGCTTCGATCGAACTTTGTAAATTACCAGAATACCAATCTAATGACATCTTACTTTCTATCGGGTTTGTTTCGAAGCGGGGCGAGGTCGGCTTTGTATGGGTTTTGGTTCGTACTTTCTTTCGAGTTGCTATCGTGTGCACAATAGGGATATTGACTAAAAATATTTTTTGGCTCAGAGTAGGTAGATTATTATTTTTTCTATTACTAACAAATAATGACAAAGATAATACGCATTTAAATTTCACATGACCCCACGATCACCTACGATTTTTAACTAAAGGTGTCTTAAATCATCCCCACTTCGACACTTGGAAGCGTATCTGTATCTTTGTAAATTTATATTACTTTGCTAACCGAAAAAATATGGGTCCTTTATTTTTGGATAATCTAGTTGACGGACCAAATAATATAATATCTTTTTATCCAGTCCACATCCCTTTTCAGAAATACAAATTCCTTTATGAGCTTTTAAATAATTTATAACTTGAACTTTGTAATTATTTTCTACGGATTATGAATTTTGTTAATGAATATTCAGTAATCATTGATTCTAGCCGCATCGCCTATGAACATAATTTAGATCTCACCATTACGCTAAGCCTGTCCTTTCGGTCTTACAGCCCTGGGCTCTGTGTATACCGTAAGGAATAAAAATGTGATAATGTATCTATTACGTGATATGCAAGCCGTTAGTCTTGGAAATCACCACGGTATAGCTGTCGTCAAGCTATGTCAGATACCTATAGACCACCAGTGTTGGCCAGTTACACAAACGAAAAACAAATACATATGTTAAAACCGAGATCTAATCAGTACTGCAGGTGAAGACAATACACACGTAGGGGTTCCTGTCACCTTACCAGTTTTCCGCCAGCCCAACCAAAGAAGGCAAGACGGAGGTTAATTCTAAAGTTCATTTTACGCGTATAAAGGCCTGGACTTCAGATAGTTTACTATAAAAGCAGTGCATTTAGGCCTTTTAGCTCCACTGCTTAACTTAATTACATTAGATTATTTGTTTGTCAGGATCGTAGCAAGTGGAGGTCCATAGTCTCTGCCTACCCCTGTGGGAAACAGGCGTGATGTTATGTATGTATGTATTACATTATCTGTATCTTCTCGCCACAAACGTGTGTGTAAGTGGCCAACACTGGTTGCTTAACGACTGCCATACAATGATGACAGCCGGGGCCAACGGCTTTACGTGCCTTCCAAAGCCCGGAGTAGCTCGGGAAAATTTTATGCCACTTGTGGTCCCACCCAAATGCGGACCACGCCTGGTGTTGCTTAACTTGCTAGATTCCTATTTTAACATGTCTTTTTTAAGATGGTGACCCCTTGCCGTACTCCTCTGTCGATAGATATGGGATTGATGTTGTCCTACCCCTAGAAAGTACTTAGTTAGACTTCGACATATATTTTTACATCTTCAATTTGGAATTTGGTATATGTTTAAAACATTTCTACAACATAAATTTATGTAAAAAGGTAAAATAAAAATATTTGTCCCAGTCCGCTCATATCACGAAAGAAAACACGCGTTCGAGGTTCGTTCGTAGTTTTGACAGCGGTTTCGATACAAAATCAGCGCTCAAACTATCCAAAGTACGATCATTGTAATTGCCGGAATACCAATTGCCTTCTGACAGCGTCAAAAACACGAAAGATGTCGAATCGTAGAATACCGATTCGGGGTTGACAGTTCAAATCGTAAGCAAACCCGCGGAAAACTGCTAACATGTTGTCATATATGACAGTAAGTCAAGTCGATTCAAGTTAATTCAACCAGATTCAAGTCGTTTTGTGTGACCAAAAAACGTCTCAGAATACCAATTCGAAACTGACAAGATGCTTTTGTGTCAAAGTTTAAAAAACTAATAGCTCAGAATCGCACTGAGGAATCGTAGTTTTCGGGAAAGCAGGTGATTAGCCCACGGTGTTCTAGTCTGCTGGTGAGGCTGCCACCTCTGAGTTCGCAGACGAACTCTGTTTGTTTCGGGTATCCTCCCTAGTGAGGGGTTCTGCTTTCGGGCGCAGAACGCTCGCCCTTTGCCCTGTATCCTTGGCAGCTACAGCACTAGATGGCGGTCACGCGGCCCTGCATCCTTGGCAGCTACAGCACTAGATGGCGGTCACGCGGCCCTGCATCCTTGGCAGCTACAGCACTAGATGGCGGTCACGCGGCGGCGTGGCCGTAGCCAATCCCAGGGTGGTCGACGGGGACGTGGATGGCTCGGACTGGCTGAGGCTCTGCTTAAGAGGGTGTTCCGCCATTGACACAGCAGATAGATACTCGAAATTTCATAGGCAACCCGGACTCACTACTATCATGGCTCACACTGAGACTCTACCTCAACTTCAACTGTTTTCGTCACACGAAAATTTATAAAATTTTCGTTCTTTATTATTTTCCGTGGATAAACAATGATAATGTGTGCAGTTTCTCACCATTACGATTCAATAATTCTAAGTGACTCGCGTAACGTCAACGTGCGACTAGAAATAAACCTGTTTTACAGGCGCTTACACGGCCCAATAACGGGGGAGGGGTTGCGGGAACGCCAGATTGCGGGGGACGGTGCGAGTTTCCGTTCTGTATGTAATACCATTATTAATTCGGTGACGATGGCTCAAAATCAATCAGTAGCTCATGGTGTCAAAAAGAAAGGTCGTTCTCAGAGCCAATAATACCTACTACGCTGTAAGAGTGGCATCTTTCTGGAGGGAAAAAAATAATTGTTTGAGCCAACGACACGAAAAGAAGAAGATTAAGTATCATTCTTTTTGTACATAATTTCTTATTAATTGTGTAAGCAGAACCAGGAAATTCTAAAATAAACAAAATACGGTAGCGACCGAGGCAGGGAGCATAACACTTAATTTGATTGGGTTTTTATTTCCATTTAGTAAAACACCAGATGAATAGCGAATGAGATGTGAAACGTTTTTACATTTATTACTTTTCTCTTCAAAAGAGTTTTTAAAAACTTTTTGTTTGTGGTAATTGAATTATGTACAAGAAGGCATCTTTCAGTTAAACTTTTACTTTAACAGAAAAATAACGATATAATTTTTACTAAGTTACTAACAAAGCTATGATAAAAACGATAGTTTATTTACCTTCTTTAACCATCTTTAAAAAAAGATAGAAGTTATCAACACTGTATTTAATTTTAATTTCTTCTTAGTTGAATTTCTCACCAATTCAATTCAATTCAAATATATCTTTATAATCATAGGATATTTATAATATCTCTTAATAATCGTCATTATTTTATTGCACCATGCTGTTATATCATCTTGATAAGTAAAGTGTTCGTTTAACAACTGTCCTCTTTTGTCCAAACCCAAGCAACTAACAGAATTTCTTCACATAAAACGGAGTGGAACTAATGGGCTCCTTTGGAACGAATAACCTCAACGTACAACAACCGGCCGAAAATAAATACCCTGGTGAACCGAGACAATAGCTAATCAATTCGCCCGGACGATACCCGATTAAACGCCGTCCTGGAATTAGCACTGCTGGTGCCCCAGGGCTAAATTGTTATGGCGCCCATCTCTTCATGAACTCAATGATCTTGCTTAGAAGCAAGCAGTACAATAAAATAGTCTTTTGTTTAGCTTAAGTCTTTACACCAGATTTTTAGTATTATATTATAATTTTGAGTGTCATACTAAACTTGCCGGAACGTGATCTTTGAGTAGAATATTTCTGGCGCACATGGGCAAGTCTCTACTTTTGCTTTTAATTCTACCGTTTAAAGGTGTAAGCCGTGTAAGTGATGAACTGATCGTAAATTATACAACCTTTTTCCTTTTCTCTCTTTTCTGCCAAAATTACATTTCTCGAAATATTTATTTGACTTACCCTAACGCCACTTCTGTGAATATGACTATTAAAGGTGCGAGATATCAACTGATTGCAAATACAACCTTTTTCTGTTTCTCTCCTTTCTGTCCAAATTTAATATTTACCAATATTTACTTTTACCTAGCTGTTTCTAATTTCTGTTTGTAAGTAACACAATAAGATTACTATTTGTCTGGTGCACTGAGCCCTACTCTAACGCCACTTCTGTGAATATAAATATTAAAGGTGCGAGGTATCAACTGATTGCACATACAACCTTTTTCTTTTTCTCTCTTTCCTGCCTAAATTTTATTACATTTTTTTAAGTAATGCAAAAGAATGCCCCTATAAGTCTGATGCGCTGGATCATGCCCTACTTTACCACCAATTCTGTGAATACGACTGATTAAAGGTGCAGGATATGAACAGATCGCAAATACAACCTTTTTCCTTGTTCCTTTTCTCTCCTTTCTGCCTAAATTACATTTACTGTCAATATTTACTTTTGACTAGCAATTTGTGATGTGCCAATTTGGAATTTTTCTGTCTGTACCTAATTGGTATATTTATGACACTTTGATATTTTTTTATGTTAGATCGTTATTATGTAGAATTAAACACAACCTTTTTAGGGTTCCGTAGTAAACAAGGAACCCTTATAGTTTCGCCATGTCTGTCTGTCCGTCCGCGGTCCTACTCAGAAACGATAAGTACTAGAAAGCTGTAATTTGGCATGAATATGTATATCAATCATGGCGAAAAAGTCGTAAAATAAAATATGGAAATATTTTTTTTTTACCGTATTATTTAGGGATCCGTGTCTGAAATATATAGGTTTAAAGTTATTTTTTTTGTTAAAGTCACGTGTCCCCACCATCTATCTGCTAAACGGTTACATATGGACACGTGAAAAAAATCACAGCTATAGTATGTATAATGTAGTTTAAAGGAAAACTATCAAAGCTAAGTAGGATTAACAAATTAAAAAGTTATAGGCGATCAACTTATAAAATGTACTCGAAATAAAAATTTCATACAAATTTAATAGATACTTAGACGTTTTAGTGGCATGAACTCAAAGTTGGCATTTACAACTACGGAATCCTACACTGCGCGTGGCCCGACACGCACTTGGCCAATTATTTTAGTGATATATTTTACCGTATATGTTTTTGGTTAATCCTATCCTATCCTACTAATATTATAAATGCGAAAGTGAGTTTGTATATTTGTTTGTTTGTTTTTTTGTTACCACTTTAAGCTTCAACTACTGAGCCTATTCAGATGAAATTTGATACGAATATAGTTTGATACCCAGGGAAGGACATGGAATAGTTTTTATCCCAAAGTTCCCACGGGGAGCGAAGCCCACGGGCACAGCTAGTATTTTATATAAAACAAAAAATACCACTAAACATAAATATTTTTTTTAAAAACAGCTTGAAAATTGGTAAATTTATGAAGATTCTTAGAACTAACGTATTATGTATGTTTCTTCTAAAAAATCACAATTTCTAACGAAGTACATATTATACATGTACTTTTACATATCTACTTACACAAAACCCAAGTAATGGGTTGCTAGCCGGGTCGCCTATTAACGTGCTATATAATTCCACCCATTCCCTCAAAAAGCTTTTATTATCTGCGCAAGAAGAGAAGCAGCTGGGACATTCAAATTTCTTTTTGTCCCAGACCAGAATAGAAGAATATAGTAAGATAAATTTATCTTACATTGAATAGAAAATTTAGACATTGACTTTGACTTTGACTTTGACTTTGACTTTGACTTTGACTTTGACTTTGACTTTGACTTTGACTTTGACTTTGACTTTGACTTTGACTTTGACTTTGACTTTGACTTAACAAATGTTTTACAAAACCTTGTTAAAACTTTAAAACAGTAATTACAACTTTAATTCCATATTATATGTAAAGTTTATTTGTTTGTTACAATCTCTGTCTGACAGACGTTTGTTGATGATAAAATAATGTTTTCGAGAGAAATTAATACTCGGGTATTACTGGATTACGTAGTTTGCAGAATTAATTCCCTTTTTGATGTGCATGTGTGCTCATAAGTAATATGAAGTCGAAAAGTTTATAAAATTTGAAAGTCGAATAAAAATCACATTTTGAGGTGTACTTTTTTAATTTATTTACACCTTACGTGTATTATCCGAGCTAAATGCTAAAAGTATTCTCTTTTAGTCAAACTTTTACATAAAGTAATAAATATTACCAGTATATACTTTATCAGATATAATAGGTACAAGTACTGTTTTTTTTTTACTTAAATTTTATCATACATACATACATAATATCACGCCTGTTTCCCGCAGGGGTAGGCAGAGACTATGGACCTCCTCTTGCTACGATCCTGACAAACCGCTTTTGCTTCATCTAAACTCATCAATCTCTCAATCATAAAATTTTATCATAGAACTCATAAATAACTTTTTGAATCTCCATACAAATTATCCAGTCAATTAGGCCTCTTACACACGAGCGACAGTTGCCCGCGACAGTTCGTGACAGGAATGACAGTCGGCAACCGTCAGACAGGGGTCGCATGTCTGTTAGGCCCACAGTTTTTAAGTTTTTTTTTTAAATCCCAGTAATATACAATTAGTAATTGTTAAATTTCCTACTGACCCGTTAATTATGTGTTCATTGTACATTTTCAACGTGTAAATTTACTTACGAATAATCCCAGGTATTAGCTCAAAGGCTGCTTTCTAAGGATTAGTACATTCTTAGACAAGAAGAGGGTAAATGCTAAAGACTTGGCTATTTAAGAATTAATCCAGTCCTGAGCAGGAGCCATAGAGTACCGTAATATAACGTTAGAGCTTAAGGGGTTGCATACATTTTCGGGGGTCCAGTGTTTCCATTTAAAATAAATTATTTGAAAGGAAACGGAGATATTATTTCAAATTTTTGTCTCATTATGACCTAGACAACCCTTTAAACTATTTTTAACCAACTTCTGAAAAAGGAGGAGGTTATCAATTCATCGCAATTTTTATGTATGTTCAGTAATGTTCACTTGTTATACGAAGATGCCTTACCGATTTAAGAAATTCTTTTTTTGTTTGAAAGAGTATACTTGTAAGGTAGTCCCATAGAAATTTTATCAAAATTGGTTAGGTAGTTTAGGGGTGCGGTCGGTTTTTAGTTTTGAAAAATTCTAAGAACTGCTGACGTGAAGCTTTTTGATACATTTTCTAGGTAGCCATTTTTCGCAAATGTGATAATAAGATTTTTTTTTTAAATTTCATTTTTTGTACAAGCTTTTATTGTGTGGCCAAAGTACTTATCAAGACAAATGAAATAAGCCCAAACTCGATTGTGTTAAGACGTTTTATAACTAAGTTCTATCGACCACCACCCTTCTGCGTGATCAGACCCTAAGCATCGTCTCCCATAAAGTACTCGTCACGACAAACCAAACGAGACCTACTCGATGAGGTTATGTTGTTTTATAACTGAGTTCCGTCGAATATCTCCCGGCTCCATCATCAGGACAGCTCATTGACTTCATAATATTGTATTGTCATCCGACTAACACAAGTATACAAAATTTCAGCTAAATCGGTTGAGGATAACTTGTTGAAAATTGAGTTCAAAGATTCCACCCGAACAAACATACATTGCAAGTTAAATAAAAGCTTGTAAAAAGCGACAACCACTTGACCCGTTTTGCTCATTTTCGAACTTAAAAATTCTATTGATAGCATCTACATGTCTACAAAATTTCATGAAGCTTAGTTAAAAGATACTTACACAAGTTATCGCCGATTAAACATACGTATATACATACAAACCCCGGATTGTTCAAGTAGGCATAGAGCCATTTGCTCTCTTCGCTCACTTGTTCAAAAAACCTCATCTTCTAAATCAAAATTAAGAGCAAAATGAACAACCTTTTTATTTACTAAAGTTTCAAGTAAAACTAAACAAAATTAACTTTAAATAAATTAAAACCGACCACACGACACGAGCAGCATAAAAACTAAAGTAATTTTCAGTTTAAACTTTCATTATTAAGAAGTTTAAACAGTTTAAAATGAATTTATTGCTTCGTTAAGTTAACGTTAACATAAAAGAAACTTGTTTCCAGATGTGCATGTATCTTTGTTAGGGTTTTATTAAACTAGTTTAAACCGAATCTGAAGTGGCGACAAGAGGCTGCTAAATTTTGTATAATCTTTTCTTCCGAGTTTGGCTTGCAGCTATGAATTATTGCAGAACTTTTAGGAGTAAATTCCTTTCACGCTTGAAAAGAATAATAACGCAAAATGTACTAGCTTCTTCTCTTCTCTCATAATCATCATCCTCACGTATTCCCGGTTGTATCCTCAGCGGTAACGCTTCAGAGCCCGGAGTCCGCTACCTAACTTAGGTAATTTGACGAGGTTACTGGTTTTTATACAGAGCGACTGCTGTCGGACCTCCGCAACCCAAAGGGTGGACTAGAACCAATTCTTTGATAGGTTTGAGAACAAACACAGTTTATGCGTGCCTTCTGAAACACGGAATCATCTTTATTTTCGGATAATCAAGTGATTCAAGCTAGTAATATCCTAATCAGACTGGAAACAACTTTTCACGAAATATGCTTCCCAGTGGGATTCGAACCCACGACGCTGGATAGGCAGTCAATTCTTCTCTATTCTCTGAATGTAATCAGTATTATAAGCTGACTTCTTGTATTCACGTCTTTATTACTAACGAAGTAGATAGAGCCTGCGGCAGTTTTACCAAAGGCTACGTTTAGCGTGATGGTAGATGTGAATATTGAAAAGAGGAAATAAAAAAGTGATGGGTTGGGTGGAGCCCCAGTTGCATTTAGTTGCTATCTTTTTGTGTGAAAGAATATATTGGATCGTAATAATCTTTACGTAAAAATATATTAAAGAATGGCAACTTCATTTAACTGTTACTAATTTAAATAGGTGCCCGAGAGAAAGAGGTAAATTTATATCCATCAATTTATTTCGAGGTAACTGCTTATATCTAAAGCGCGTTAAAACAGAGGATGGAAATTCCAAAAAATTGTTTAAGTAGTGTATGTACAAAATGACATCTAGTGGCGGCTAAACGAATCATTTATTGACAGGGATTCTTTAAAGTATCAAGTATACCTATGACTAATAAGTATTAGGTACATAATGTAATGCAAGCAATATAGATGGCGCTTGTGTCTAACAACTATAAAAAATAAGAATCTGAAGAAAACTCATCAAAGTGTAGCAAACACGAATAATTTGTACTCCATAAACATCGTAACTATAAAATGTGGAGTTAGCAGAAGGGAATCAACCTTGCTAGCGTGGTCGTTCTTGCTCTTTTATTCTAAACTCCATTAAAGCAGAGCGAAGGTTCACTGCGCTTTGACATCCAATAGAATTACAAGAAACGAAGAAATATCCAGAGTCGTAAAATTATTATTAAATAAAAGAAGTCAGTCAGTTCTAACCTGTGGTTCTGTCTTTCTCTGTCACTGTAAGCCGTGTAAGCCAAAGACTTAGAATATGCAAGTAGTGTTTAGATTTGCCACCGAGCGACCGGGGTAAGAAAAAGATTTATTATGATACTACGTATATTTTCTTCATGGTCGGACTACAAGTACCCTTCAAGTATATGCAATTTAAAGCGTGCATGGAATCCGATGGTGAACAAATGATCTGTCGGTGATAAGGACAAAACACGGCATTTTTTTGCTTCTTTTTTTAGAAGTTGCAATATGACTATCTCTCTCCAACAAAGCGTGTCAGGCCCAGTCAGACCCTTGGTGAAAGTAAATAAATATAATAAATATATAGGGGAAAATTATACTGAAAGTAAGTTTGAGACTTGTGTAATTAGATACTGAGTCAACGATACTATATTTTATAACAAATACATATATAGATAAACATCCAAAACCCAGGACAGTTTGAAAAAGGCCATTTTCCGGCTTGCCCTGACCGGGGGTCGAACCCGGAACCTCTAGGTGGCGGACTAGCATGATGACTACTACGCCACGGAGGTCGACTTAGTGGATCTAACCTATTGTTCTAACTTTCTCTGTGACTATGTGTCCATAATAAAAATAACACACGCAGCATATGATGCGCAACGCAACTTGAGTCACGTTATGTGCGTATATTGCATTTCATAAAAAAATTACCCCCTGTTCAAAACACACGCAATTGACTAAGCACGCGCAACCAGAGCTAGCCGAAACGATAGTACTTTTTAGCTAAAAAATGACCTTCAATAGATAAATCAAGAGATAAATTTAACCTACATTGAATAAAAAATTTTGCGACTTTGACTTAGACTTGGAGCCGCATTTGCGAAAACGTTATGTGCCTACGCATTTTGAGCGGCTAGGGCCACATTAAATGCGACGCAACATACGCTTCGTACGGTTCAGCAGTAAAATCTATTTGGTTCCGTCTTTGTATGTATCATCATCATCAGGTATTTTTGTCTCCACTGCAGGAGCACGACCCTTTCTGTACTACCAGAGCCATAGTTGGCCAGGCTTTGACCTACACTCTCCTCACTAGCCAGACGCTTTGGAGAGGCCTCATTGATGTTTATAAGCTTTGTTTAGCTTGTATTTCCCAAGTCGCCTTCTACGATGTCCACAGGAGGACTTGAAGTGGCCCTATTCTACTCTGCCGGAAACCACGCGGCAAACTACTTGGTTGTATGTATATGTATACTTTCAGTTATTCAGTAAGTTGTATATTTCATGTTACGCTTAAGTCCGGTTGTTGTTGTTTCGTTTCTACATTCAAACTATTTTGAGTCGCAACGTAAAAAGTGATTCACATCGCTCCGAGGGCATCAATCCAACTTTTTAAATTAAAGCGAGCGGAGAAGGTAAAAAGCGAAATGAGAGAAAACACAGGTTTGGACAATTCTCAATTTATGACGACGCGAATTTTTAGGGAAATTACGTTTTACGTGTCCAAGGCTCTTTATTTTTTCGTAAACCTAACACATCACCCAGTAGGGGTATAAACAAATAAATTGGTTCATTAGATAGAGTATTAAAAAGTATGGTATGCTAATTATTTATTTTCTCTGATGAGCAAAGAATGACGAAGATACAGCGCATTTAAATTTCGACTGACGTCACAATCAGCTACGATTTGTAACCAAAGGTGATGTAAATCACCTCAACTCCAAAACTTCGAAGCGCTCTGGGCTCTGTCTGCTCAGAGCAGCAAGACCGCAAATTCTCTGTCTGCCCCATTAGGGATAAAAACGTGATAGTATGTATGATTTCAAACTGTAAACTTTCGTCAAGCCTTTCGGCTCATATTTTTATTTTAATTATTTAGAAACAACATTATTCGCTAGGCAAATTATAAAACCCCCGATTGTAAGGAACGCCATCTAGTTGTGGAGTAGTGGAACTATCGATACGATGTGATATCCGTAGGGCCATTTAAAAAAAAACCCTCATTTTTTTTAACGGCTGAACTGATTTTCTTCAAACATAGCTAAGAACTTATAACACCCCGCCTTTTAGGGTTCTGTAGTAAACAAAAACCCCTAATAGTTTCGCCATGTCTGTCGTCAAACTATCATAACTAAGTGGGGTTTATAAATTAAAAAGTTATAGGTGACCAAATTATAATATTAACCTGTGATATTAACTCTGAAACCTTCGTACAAATTCAATAGAAAATTAGTTTTTAGACGTTTTTAGTCGCGTGAATTATGTAATGAGACGGCATTCGCAAGTGCGGAACTCTACACTGCGCGTAGCTTGACACGCACTTGACAGGTTATTTGTCAAGGATTTTAAAAAAAATTGATTTATTATCTCATCTACTTGCTTACCCAACTTCATAGTTTATCGATGAAAGACACTTGACTAAACATGCATACGCGTACGTTTGCTCCACATATTCGTTCAAAAGTAGTTAGATAGGTAACTCTTTATTGTACACCAAAAGAATAACAAAAAAAAAATACAAAGAAATAATTTAACATTAAATGAGTACAATGGGCGGTCTTATTGCTTAAAGCGATCTCTTCCAGACAACCAGTGGATGGAGAGGAATGTGAGAAAGAAAAAGACGGTGGTGAAACTGACCAAGTAGGAAAAATACCATCAAAACAAATAAAACATTACACACATTTAACATAAACTTAAGCATTATATGATTTTAGAGTTTCACGGTCACAATTACTGTTATTAGTATTACGGGACTTACCGCGATTAATATCGTTTTATGCCAGTATTTCTTTACATATTTGGCCTCAGTCGGCCAGCGACCATGATGGCAGAAGGGCCGTCGAAATATCTGGCAAAAAACGATATTAATCGCGGTAAGTCCGGTAATACTAATAACAGAAACTTAAACATATTGTATACAATTACAAACTTTAATAATAAAAGTACTTAGGCAACTACTTGCTTCCTAGGATGCTAGATCCTGACGTCCTTTCTTTGCAACTGAGATCCGAGAATGAACAATCCCCATCCCGCACTCATACATACTAAAACAATGGAGTAATATTAAAATGCTCATTCTTCGGCGAACAATTGAATAATTTTGTGCAACTGGAAACCACTATCTCGAAAAATTCCAAGTGAAATCCTCGAACCCCGATAACAAAAGCTATAGTAATTTGTGCCACTCGTTGGGCGATGAAGTACTTTATTATGGAGCAGACAATTTATAGAATAATCACGGATGCAACAATAGGTTGAAGAAGATTATGTAGCTCATAATTTTATTTTACTATTAACTGTAAAGTTATTGTAGTTGTGTCCCAATCATCTAAGACTTTTTTCCTGTATTTACAAGTAAGTGGCCCACAATATGAATGGTGACAGATTTTTTAAGTTGGCTAGGTATTTAACACATCTTGACAACTGTCATCTAATGATAGCCGAGACCAACGGTTTAACGTACCTTCCTAAGCACAGAAGAGCTCAAGACATTTTAGGCCATTTGTGGTCCGACACTTATTCAAATGCGGATCACTTTTTCACCGTTAGGTACGCTGAGTAACAGCAGAAATGAATTTCCAAACACAATGTTTAAAAATCATCATCACCTTAGGCACTACAGTCTTGAAAAGGCCTTAGCTTGGTCAAGAATATATTCTGCAAGTAGTTTTGATTTGCTGTGAGGTCATCTCTCTAAGTCAATATTACAGTTAAGTACTTAATATAATCATAATCATAAATCAATTATTAGTCAGACATGAGTACAAAAGTTGTTAGTTTACAGTGTAGAGCTTCATGCTGCGCCGATAGGCATAAGAATTTTGTTTTCTAGGAAGTAAGCATTTATACAATATGTCAATTATTATCGTTACAAATAAATAAAATTTTATGAATTAGATTTATATTATTTTTATTTTATTTGACAACAATTTCACAGAATATTTACAAATAAATACGGAAGAATGACAGCTCTGTGACAAGAAAAATTATACTCAATGCTTATGACAAAATTTTAAGATGAATTCCGTAATAACCTTGGAGACAGCTGAAAGCCTCCTCCTTGGCGTTGGTGTGAGAAAAAAATTGGCTTTTTACAAACTTCGACCGATTGTTACGTGTTTGTGTAGGGTTTTGAATTGGAGAACTAATTTCTCTCTTTTGTGTGAAGCTAAGAGACTTCTGAATGGGGCAGCAACCTGTTACTACTTCTGAATGCCTTTTTCAAAGCATGATGAATTAGACATATTGTATAAAATTTGCTCTTTTCAAGAGACTGCAAAAAAGGAAGAGCTTCTTAGTCATCATCATCATCATCATCATCAGGTCTTTTTGTCTTCACTGCAGGAGCACGACCGTCTCTGTACTACCAGAGTACAAGTAAAGGACTTGGCCTACACTCGCTGGCCAGGCGGGTTGAAGAGGTCCTATTGATGTTTAGCTTGTATTTCGTAAGTCGTGAACGACATCTACAGGAGGAAAAATAAAATAAAAAAAGGCCTTAAAACAACCCCAGGAGGACATAGAGTGGCCCTATTCTACTCTGCCGGAAACCACACGGCAATTTTTTTTTGTAAAGTCAAAGTCAAAAATATAGTTTTTTGTTTTTATATTTCTCAATTACTCTTTTTTACCGATTTTAATAATGGTGCTGAACCCCGCGTCGAGTCTTACCTGGTGCATCGCATATTCCTTGTTGTACAGCGGGGGAATGTCGCTAGTGTAATTGGCACTTTTGCAGCAGGTACGATTTGGGGCGGACTTTTTGACTGACAAATATTCGGACTGTATTTCTCTTTGTAATAAAATTTATGTTTAATAAATATCTAAAATCTTTTTATAGTGAATACATACATGCAAGTTGATCTTATAATCACCAGGTGAGGATCTAATCATGGAATCCTCGAGAAATCTATAGAACCCCTCAAATGTTCTATGTGTTATCAATAATTAAGTTTAAGGATTCAAAAGTAGGTCTTTTTGGTGAAGTGAAACTGTTTAAAGTTATTACTTATACTTACTAATATAAGAAAATTACCATCTGTTTGATTGAATTTATGTTCTCAGGTTTTTCGTCAATATTGGACTGATTTAAAAAATAGTTGATAAAGCTGGTCGAAATCGTGTCCAGTGGAAGTCCATGTCCCTGAAAGAAATTTTAAATCTGAAATCAAAAAATCTTTAGAAATATTGACGACCTCTGTGGCCTAGTAGTCATCATGCCACGCTGTCTTACCGGAGGTCCTGGGTTCGATCCCCAGTCTGGTTAAAATGGAAAATGATAGTTGTCAGATTGACCTGGGTCTTGGATATATCTATAAATGTTGTTAACCCTTAAATTCGCGAATTTTTTGTTTTTTATAAAGCTTACATCATTGGTCAATAATAGTCCAAATAACATGGGAAAAATAATTTAAAAAATATTTACCTAGTTTTGTGGCTAAAATTCGAAAAAAAACACCCTTTTATAACATAAAATAATTTTTCAATTTCGATATTTTTATTTATGAATTCATCATCATCTCATCATCATTTCAGCCGCATAACGTCCACTGCTGGACATAGGGCTCTCCCAAAAATTTCCAAAATGACCGTTCTAGAGCGGCTTGCATGAATTACAAAAATAAATTTAATTTCCTTTTTTATGCAACTTATTTTTTGTCAATCCGACCATTTTAAGTATATAAAATATTTTTTGAAAATAAATATGGATTTTGGCTCTAAGGTTCGTTGTCGCGAGGAAATTGACTTGGCATAGAAAAAAAAAGAAAAAAGTAGAAAAGCTTTATTAACCCTTTAAATGTCGGACGCCCGGAGCGGGCGTCTAATGTATTGTTTTACTATTGTGTCTGCTATATCGACAGTCGAAGGGTTAAACACTATTTTTTAGGAGATTACTATTGAACTCCCATGCTGGTCTGGGAGAAATAAAAAAACTACCCAGGTAGCAAACTGACGTCAGCGACGTATAAGCGTCACTTATAGGTCATAATAGGGTCGGTCATTTATTCGTCGAGAGCAGACGTTAAAGTGACGTCAGTTTAGGGTCAGCGTTGCGCAGGACGTCGTATTTACGTCAAATTAAAGGCAAGTATCTGGACGTACCATATACGCCGCCAAGAGGACGTTTTGCTGACGTCTATTTAGGGTCAGTTTCTGGACGTACCATATTCGCCACAAAGTGTACGTCTTACTGACGTATATTTAGGGTCAATATCAGGACGTACCATATACGACGCCACGAGGACGTTTTACTGAAGTAAATTTAGGGTCAGTATATGGACGTAAGTACCTACCATATTCGTTCCAACGTGGACGTTTTTTTGTTCAAGACTTTTAAGGTAAAAGTAACATGTACTCAGTGATACAATTAAGTGAAAAAAACAGCGGAACCGAATCGGTGGTAGACGCCAAGGCATTGTGAAGTTGGCCACCTGTTAAGTTTAAGTAAAAGTACGGTTTAAATCATTTTTCCATGTCCTTAAGTCTATGGTCTTAAAAAACATGGTCCCTGTATCATTGTTCTGGCAATTGTGTCCCTTTATTGCATCTTAAATATAGATTATACTACTTACATTGTGTTTTTTTAGTTTCATCCATAAAAGTTTTTGAGTCTCTTCAAGATACGTAGGTAAGATGCCTGCAAACGTAAATGCTACATGCTAAGCACTAAATTCTATCCTACTATCACGCGTAAGGATTTGCGAGATGGAGTGAAAAGAGATAGAATATAACACGTACCGTAGTCTTTTGATCTAGGGCCCCTGACCAATAACTTAGAACCGTCGTAGAGCTTAAATGCGCAGCTCAGGCTTAAATGCCAGTTTTGCCAGCACGTTATTTCACTCAATAGCCAGGGCGGTTCTCTTTTTTAACAAACTACCCACCCAAACTACCTAAGGGGAGCATATTGCCATGCTAACGATATCAGCTGTAAGTGTGTTCTTACAATCTATATAATACCCGCTGTCCAAATTCGTGTAGTCTTTGTTAATTAATTTTATTTCCTCTAAATTAGGCAGTTTTAGACTTCGTCCATTCCGTAAAAAATTAAGACGTAAAAAGCATTAAGTAATAGTTCTAATCATAACCATAAAACCTTTTATTTTGAGAAATATTGTATGCAAGTGTTAGTTTCTTAGAAAATCCCTAGATGGCGCTGTTCAAAATTAAAACTGGTTATGGTTTCTTTTATGTACATTCTTATTACTTGGTGCATATTTCCAATTAATCGAGTTCAGCAGTAGTGTGTGGTTTAATTTCCATACCATCGGTGTGCGACGGTAGCGACACCCAAGACACACTACATATCATGAGCTCCCGTAGGTCCTACTCCTGACTTGTATGTCTTAGTAACGTCTGTGTATAACGTCAGTGGCTGCCCTAATATGTACGGCCCAGTAACGTCCCTATGAATTCAGTATATGACGTCACTCAAACGTGAGTGGCTGCCCTAATATGTACGGCCCAGTAACGTCCCTATATGACGTCTCTCTAACGTCTGTAAACTGACGTCTCTCTAACGTCTATAAACTGACGTCTTGAGGCTGTGACAAATTGACGTCATCTGTTGGGACCCCCCGACGTCAAGACATGACGTCTCTTACGTCGAGCAGTACCGTAAACGGACGACATAATGACGTATAAATGCTACCTGGGTAAGAATGTACCAGCTGCTTCTCTTTCCACGCAGATCGTAAAAGCCGATCAAGGGAATGGGCAAAAATGCAAATCATGTTAACAGGCGATGCGGCTAGCAACCCATCACTGTATTGATTGCTTTTCCATCTTATCGCCCACCATGACGCTAAAAGTGGCTTTTGGGTCTTGCGGCCCTGGGCTCTGCATAGAACCGCAAGACCCAAAATGCTCTGTCTGCCCCATTAGGGATAAAGACGTGATAGTAGTATGTGATAGATGTATGTTACAATTGAACATAAAACATTTAAAAAATATTATAAGTAATGAAAATAATTAATTTAAAAAAATTAAGTATGTTGTTTATAAACTACACTGCGCGTTTAAGGGTGTCTCATATCACAATTCTCAAACTTACTTTAGGGCTAGCTCAATCTGTGTGGCTTGTCCGTATATGTTTATTATTTATTAGACTTTGTAAGTTCTGAAATTAATAGTTACCAAGGGAAATAGGACATAGGAGGACATAATATGTATAGCATGTTCTGTTCAATACTCAATAAATTCCCAGCTTTGATATGGTAATTTTTCTGAAACAACAATTGCGAAACAAGATGCTTTTGTATTTTTAAGAGGACAAACGTTTCATTCTTATATTTTCCTTTTGAGTTATATATTTGTATCAATAGACATCATAAACAAGAAGTTCTAATTCTTACAACTCTTTGGTGATTCCATGACAAATTTGGCTCATGTTCAAACGTTAAGTTTGTATTATTTATCATTGATCTCCCTTAAATATAATTTCAAGCAGATTTGATTACAGAAACTGAAAATATCTTTCTTTATTTTTCGACAAATTATCTTTCGACGAATTATATTTTATGTAATAATATGTAAGATTTTGGAGAAAAATAAAGAAATTTTGAATTTTGAATTTTTTTTTACAAGATTTTATTTAGCTTCACCTGTCTTGTTGTCTATCTGTCTATCTGTAATCAAATCTTGGAAGTTAACTCAGGCTCACTTTCCAGTTTTCGATTGAAATTTTGTACGCATAGCTATTTCTGACATGGAACTAATCTGATGATGGAACTGAGAGGTGTATAGCTTACTAGCTTTGACCGTGGGCTTCGCTCTCCGTAGGAATTTCGGGAAAAAACTATCCTATGTCCTTTCCTGAGTATGAAACTATATCCATATCGAATTTCATTTAAATAGGTTTAGTGGTTGAAGCGTGAAGTGGTAACAAACAAACAAACAAAGATACAAACTCACTTTCGCATTTATAATACTAGCTGTACTCGCGGGCTTCGCTCCCCGTAGAATTTCGGGAAAAAAACTATCCTATGTACTTTTTTGGTTACTAATCTATATCCATATCAAATTTCATCTAAATAGGTTCAATAATTAAAGCGTGAAATGGTAACAAACAAATATATAAACTCACTTTAAATTAAGGATTTTACTTATTACACACGAGATAAAACAACCCTTCAAATGATCAGGTCATTACCACGAGGGCAATGCCAGCATTTCACACATTAATTATCAACTTTGACCACAAAACCTTGCCCTTGCACGTCCAAAAACTAAATATGAAATTCCATTTAACCTTCATCATCTAAATTAATTTCGTGAACTATTGTCCACACGCGGCCCTACGAAAGGCTCAATCCTGAAGACATTGACCCGTGTTCAGAAGGGACATGTCATCTGATTATTTCCGCTTGCTGTCAAAGTAAAAAATTAACAGAAGGATACTTTTTTGATTAAAATTAACATGAGCCACAGACTTTACTAAAATAAGTTAACGGGTTACTCACGTATAGAGTCAGACTCAGTGGGTTGCGAGCCGGTGCGGTGTACGGGCGTTTAGTCACATTCACCTTGATGAAGATCTTCGCATGAGGTCGAAACATGTCGGCAGTAGCTTACTCTATACGTGAGTAACCCGTTAACTCATTTTAATAAGAAGGATACTTTTACAAATACTAACGTGATCTTAAAATTCTCAGAGTAAATCTCAAATATGGTTTAGGAACAATAGTAATAAGTGTTTTTACTGCATGCGGCTGAAAACTTAATTTTAATGCAATATAAGTAGAAACGTTCGTTGATAATACTTAGGTTATATTATATTTAAAAATGGTTTTGATCGATTTAGCAGAACACTTTGGGCGTTTGTTTAAATAAAAAAATATGTGACGCAAAATTTTGTTTGTCTCGCGTGTGATTTGAAACACCTCTTACCCTGAGTGCGAATTTGAGCTGAAATGAAATATCTACATGATACCTATAATTGACATAAAAGTTATTATTGCGAGTTTAAGATTCAATCTAAAATCTATTCTCTGAGAGTTGATAAATATTATGATTTGTCTCAGACTATCGACTGTCGCTTAGGAAAATAACAGGTCGCCATACAGTTTGCGATAAACTGTATGGCGACCGTCTGTTGTTTTCAGTTTTTGCCGTTTGCGATTTGTGGTACGAGGCATGCAGTTGATTTCAACCGCGGCTCGAAAGGATGAGCGGACGTGGTAGCAATAGCCAGCCATATGAGTCGTTGAATATTTGTGTGTTGTTTTTTTGTTGAAATAAAATTGTATAAGTTGTTAAATAATTCGCGGACCGCCCGCCGGACCGCAATTTTTATGAGTTAGGAAGCCCTGAATGAGTCGTCTGTCCGTGAACAGACTTAAATTTAGTGTTGGCCTCAGAAGCGACACATCTGTATCCTTCTTTATTTATGGAGTGACGCCCTTTGTACGTGCTCACATTATTGGATGGATAATTGCAATGTATACTTAGGTACGTGTGAGCCATATAGCTTGGATGATTTATAGAAGTTTTGGAGATGAGAAACTTGTAAAGCTTTGATTAACACAAGTTCTATTAGGTTCTCAAAACGCCATTTACATTCTTTGAAGGCTTGTAATAATAAAAAAAATCTACATGTAATAATAAATCTACGTAGAAAGAAAAGCAACTGGTACATTCTTCATATATATTAGTCTTTTCTTCCAGATCATAAATGAAAAAACGGCGTTTTTAAAGCTTATCATCATTTAGCCACAGAAAGTTCACTGCTGGACATAGGCCTCCCCATAGGATTTCCAAAACGACCGATTGGAAGCGACCTGCATCCAGCGCCTTCCTGCAACCTTTCTCAGGTCGCTTGACTACCTAGCAGGTGGGTGTCCTGTGCTGCGCTTGCGAGTACTGAAAAGCATTTAATCTGATTGACAATTGTTAAGGCGAAATGGTAGTAGAAGTGGCCCCCCTTATTTTAAATAAATTAATTAAAAGTAAATATGGCGATAATTATAAATTTTACTGTCAATTATCCGTAGAATCTGTATTAACTGTAGAAAGACATTCAAACTATTTCATGAATAACCTTTGAAAGTATTATTGATAATCCATCTAGTTTTAAACGAGTTTTTCCCAAAAGTGGCCGCTTTTGACGTATATACATTTATTTCGTGTTTTAAACTATTTTAATTTTGTCATTTTGGATTTTCTATCTCTAATTCCCTCAAAAAGGCTGCCTACACTGCTTCAATTCGTTGTAACTGTGAATGTGAAATGGTATTTTCTTCAATATCCATTCAATGCTGCAATCGACTTTCTTGCTGACGATTCAGCCCGTTGCAATTTGAACTAGAGGTCTCATTACTATGGTCACTCCACGTTCGTGGTGATTGGATCTAAAAAATGATGGAAAAATATATTTTTGTTCTTGTTCTCACGTTTGTTTTTGCCTACCTACTGCAATATTCATGACGAATCCTAATATCTTACGAATATTATAAACGCGAACGTTTGTAAGTATGGATGGATGTTTGTTAATCTTTCACGCGCAAACGGCTGGACCGATATTTATAAAACACCGCGGGGAGTAGCTAGTATAAATAAATGTAAGCTATTTCCGGTGAGTACAGTCCACCTATAAAATACTGCGCGGCTCTAACCATTTCAAACGAAAAAGTGTGCAAAATCGTGTGAAAAAATCTCTTTAAAAACCTTTTCCGTGGCCACCGTGTGAATAATACCTCTTTTTTATGAAAATATAACAGTAAAAAAAAACAAAAAAAACCATTGTCATATCCTTAAAACATTGTGCAGCCTCCTGGGCAATTTGTATGGGAATGACGTTTATTTTTACTATTATTTTAATTTCATTATGCTATAGTGATCTAGTATAGCCCATGGTTGGATTTATTACGGGTATGTCCCTAAATGTAAGCCGAGTATAGTACAGTCCACCTATAAAATACTGCGCGGCTCTAACCATTTCAAACGTAAAAGTGTGCAAAATCGTGTGAAAAAATCTCTTCAAAAACCTTTTCCGAGGCCACCGTGTGAATAATTCCTCTTTTGTGATTTACCCTAACGTAAAATATAGTTTGTCGGAAAACGGTCGGCGATTTCGATTGATTTTGGTGAGAATTCCGAAAATGTTGGAATTTTTGGCGATAAAAGATATTTGATCTGAATGCAGTGTGAACCGATCACTGGAAATGTATTTGAGTAGATATACAAAAGTTTTAAAAATATTTTTTTCTATAGTTTAATATTTAGGTAGTTATATCTTGTTATGATGTTGGAATTTGATATTTCCTATTGCTTTGCTTAACTTGTTTCTAGAAAAATACATTCAAGATTTTGAACTGAATTTTTCTTGATAAAGTTGGTTAATAAGCATGGCATTTTATCTTAAAAGCGAGGTCTTCATTTATGAATTTAATTTAATATTTATGTAACATGACATCAAATGGCTTACTCATGAATTTTCAAAATATTTACTTTACACACAAATTTAAAAAAACCCGACTGTCAAGAACGCCATCTAGTGATAAATAGCGAAACTACACATACGACGATTACCGCCATCTATTTTTTGCTAGGGAAAGCCCTAACTTTCAAGCTTTAACCTCCACTAACTTTTAAACTGAAAAAAAAAACTCACTTGTTCCATGTCACAACTACGATGGTCTACTAGAGAAGTCTAATTCCATCTTATTATAAAACTAGGACTAACTAGGTTTAAACCATTATCCACCCAAATCAAGTTTACATTGACAGATGAGTTAGTTTGACTTTACTAAATGTCTACTTGATTAGGACGGATACTGGTTTAAACCTAGAAACAAATTAAGTCCTCGTTTTAAGATAAGAAAAATTAGACTTGTCTAGTTCCATTGTAGTCACATGGAACAAGTGAGTTATTTTCTCAGTAGTTCCATCATTCTTTTATTCAGCGTCAAACTTAGAACACCTTTCTTTTTTTTCGAGGGTTAAAAATAGTATCCATTTAATATCCCGACTTATACCTACCTGTAACATTAGTAATTCTGTAGAATTCCATCCTGCACGTAGCTTTCAGTAGTATTGACTCTAGCTCAGGTTAGTCGTAGATTGCAAATTGATTTTTCCACTCTAATAGTCTGAAAGCTAATTCCAAACCGCAGATGCTATTTACTAAGGCAATATTATAGTTCTGGAGTACGTATTTCAGTTAGAAATAGAATTGTTATTGTATTACATTGTTTATTTACCTGGGTCTTGGGTGTTTATCATCATAATAATAGGTATTTGTTGTAGTGAAGTAAAACTTCAGATTGCTTCACAACAATTAATTAGAACACATTCAGTGTACTAAACTAATACTTAAACGTTTTACTCACAAATACAATATTTAAAAAATATATATCTGTTCTTGTAACGGCCCATACTGCACGAAATCAGACAATGAACGAAACAGATAATGAACTAAGATGCGCGCGCAGGACGCGAGAGAAAATAAACAATTAAACATCCAAGACCCAGGACAATTTGAAAAAGACCATTTTTCAACTTGCCCTGACCGGGGATCGAACTCGCAACCTCTGAGTGGTGGACTAGCATGGTGACCACTACGCCACAGAGGTCGTGAAATTAATTATAAAACATAAAATGTATATATTTATACAAAAAAATATCTAAAATAAAGTTAAAATAGGAATTAATATGTTGAAAAAAATTGGTTGTTTGTAAAGTAGTTTACGATCGAGATGTTTACGTGATAACGTCGTTTCACGGAATGACTGGCAGCGCTCGAGATGAGACGGGAGATCGGTCCGTCTCTCTCTCGTTATACCTGCGATCGCGCTCGTGAGGTTTTGGTGTGACACAAGTTTCTGAACATGTCACCCGACTAAAACGATTTTAAAGACGTTATCACGTCAAAAAATAACGCACTGAAAAAAAAAAAAAGTATATTCTAGCCATAACAACAAGGCTTAAAGTAATAAAGACCTAACAGATCATCTATGAACTAGCAATCAATACTGATTCAACTTCAGCGAGATTCATGTGCGCGAAGTTCGTAGGCTGCGGCGAAGCTGGGATTAAAGGTGTTTCTAGTACAGACGACGACAAAATGTTTAAGTTATTCATCCTTTAGATAGTTACTTAAAATCTTTATTGCACCAAAACATAATTATTGTTACAGAGTATTATCTATAGCGCTTGGCTTCATACCTCTATCATTTAAATAGTCAAATTTTGATAGACGATAAAGCCTTGCAAGTCGTTGCAAACCTTTTTCTTTTTTATCGAGTGCATGGGGTCACACTAGTGTCATCAGATTTCGCAAGCTGGCTATTAATCTGACGTAGTTCAATAAGTCTTCTACTGACAAAAGTATTTTTAACATACTAGTGAACTTGTTTACTTAATTAAGAAACACAAGCTAAACAAAGCTCATAAACATTAATGAGACCTCTCCAACCCAACCAACCAACGAGTCCTCTCGCTGCTCTGCCCAAGTATGGCTCTGGTAGTACAGAGAGGGTCGTGCTCCTGCAGTTGAGACGAAATGACCTGATGATAATGATGATGATTAAAATTTTTTACGAAAGTCTTTTGCCGCTGACTGTACTCCGTGTGTGGAGATTGGAATTGATAGATGTTCGAAACAGTTTAGAAAGATAACGTATAGCAGATACGAACCCGAGCACCATAAATACCTGTTGATTTATCGAATCCACCCGGTTTGAGTAACTTTGCCTTAATTTGAGAAAGGGTAAGAGTACTTATATATTATCAAGTTTATTTGAGAGGAACTGTTTAGAGTATAAATCAGTTTTGAATCCAAACAACGCTAAAGGTCCTGTTATTTATGATTTATGACGTCACTTGGCTTGGCTGGGTATGCACTAGTCTAATAAATATTAAATAATGAAAAAGCAGAACATATTTTTCAGCGTGAACAAAAATCGATCGCATTTTCAACAGATTCTCATGAAATTTTGCGAGATGGTTCAATAAATATGTGGATTTTTATCGTTGTTTGTCGATTTACCGGTTTTAGCTTTTTTTTTAAATGGAAAATTAATGCGGGTTTTAGGGTGTGCAGTAAACATTTTTTACGTTTTAAGATATGGAAGGACTCGTGAGGGCTACGGAACCTCTAGTTCGATTCCGGGACACTTACTGCTGTGGACGTTATTCAATTGTTTTTGTTTTTACTTTTTTACTATATGATACTTTCCAACAAAATCTTTGAGTCAAATGGCGCTCTTTATTTCAGTTTTTCTGTATTGATAAATCTAAAATCACATTGATAATGAATATGATCATGACAAGTGATATTATTTTGTGACGTTTTGTTTTCTTCAAATATTTATTTTTGACCCAGGAAAGCACCCCATTCCTATTATCCTTCAAAAAGAAAACTGAGCATTTGAGCATTAAATTAACTCTTCAATATTTTCCTTCTTTACAAAGCTATTCCAGCGTACAATCACAGGTTGGAAGTGTTGAAATCAAATAAAAAAGGAAATGAAAGCTTTTCTATTTGTGTGGTAATGAACTATTTGATGATTGCAAGAAACAAGTTATAAACTGATAGACGAAACAAGTTATAATATTAATGTTTATTTGAGCATTTTATTGGATTAGAATCGGGTCACCTCTATTGCATTGTCGAAAACGGCATAAAAGTCATTCAAGTGCAGGTGTTTGGACACGTCGGTAATAATAAAAGGTTGACTTTGACGAAAACCTTTTATCATAACTGAGGTATCTCCACAAATAATTGTGGAGAAAAGCCGCACTCGCACTGATTGGTTTATCGTGCAAGCCGCCCAGTATCTTCATCAACATCAGCTGATCATGTGGTCTTTTGTGTCCACTGCAGGAGCACTACTCTCTCTGTACTACCAGAGTAATACTTAGCCAGAGCAGCCAGAGGACGTGGCCTACACTCTCCTCGCTGGCCAGACGGGTTGGAGAGGTCTTATGACCACCTGGGTTCGCAGCCTGCTAAGCGTTTAAGATTACGGCATTATATAATTATTAACTGATAGTATTATTCTCTTTCCCAATCTTCTTCATTGAGGTCGCCATTTGGAAAATACACGAAACTGATAGCGACGGGACTAAATGGATTGATAGCCTTCCATTCACCCTAACTTTACTGTATATTTTTAGGAAACCATTTGCAAATAATAATTATACAAAATTGTGAACAGTAAATAAACAGAAGTACCTAATAGAGTACATGATAATCAAATGATTTATTAACTTAAAAGAAGAAAGAGTTTATCAATTGGAAAATATCATTATCATCTTAATCAGGTCTTTTTATTCTCCACTGCAGGAGCACGACCCTCTCTGTACTATCAGATCCATACTTAGCCAGAGCAGCCAAAGGGTTTGGCCTACACTCTCCACGCTGGCCAAAAGGGCTGGAGAGGTTTTAATGATGTTTATATGCTTTATTTAGCTTGTAATTCCTAAGTCGCCTTTTACGCCATCCACGAGAAGACTTGGAGTGGTCCTATTCTACTCTGCCGGAAACCATTCTTATTTTTTATGAATATTTCCCGATTACTCGAAGATGCCTGGCCCAATTTGAAGCATACTTGTAAGGTGGTCCAATAAAACTTATCAAAATCAGTTGTGTACTATAATTTTAAAGTCGGTCTAAGGTTTGGAAAAAATATTTTACTTACAGCTAAACTGCTTGTGCCATACACGAAGTGATTTTGAGTCGCAAATGAATCGCTATTCACAGCCATACAGTGCTAATTATACCGACGTCAGCCATTGAGATATTCATGTCACTTTACCTCGTTTATTACCACCAACGATTTATGGTTGACTAGCGACATGGCTAACATTTCTCGATCTCTTTATAATTTGTTTTGCATTTTGTTTATTTCATTTGTAATTCGTGTTTAGTTGCCAAAATTGATGTCAAGTTTTACCAGCTGGCTAATGCATAACTGTTAGATAAAAATCATATCGCAATAAAGATGTGGATTTGGCCCCCATTTGAAATCATCATCATCATCATTTCAGCCGCATAACGTCTACGGCTGGACATAGGCACCAATAAAAATATAAATATCCTCACCCAAAAAAGAAACGGAGATATCATTTAAGATTTTGCCTTGATCAAGCCCTAAATTTATGAACTACTGTTTATAGTTTAAAGTGAGAACGTGAAGCTTTTTTTCGCACATTAGCCAAAAGTGGCCGTTTTTGGCAAACGTGCGTAGAAAAGCTTGACGTTCTCACTTTAAATTGTTAAGGCTTGGCTCTACGCTTTTATTTTTCAAAATCTGTCAAAATTGATTCAAAAGTTGTCCGTTCTTTTCCACTAGGTTTGTAGTAATGTCTAAACGCAATGCAGATAGAGTTAAAAATATATAGAGGTTACAGTATGGAAGACATGACGTAATGAAATAAATCTAATATGTTTACATTTTTGTAACATATTATGTTTATGTAAAGAATTGAATAAGGTCATGTCCGTACAAGGACTTAATGCTGATGCTTTGTCTACCGGTCAGCCTTTAGAAAAAACAAAAAATAGTTTATTTAAATTTTAAAATATACACAGTGATTTTTCATTGTTTTTGAAGCTAAGGGCCACTTTATAAGGGTCGTTAGTAAAACTAATTAGCTAGTCGAAATAAAAATTCAAAAACAAAGTAAAATCGTGAGATCAAGTAGTAGTACCACCAGGCACCGCCTCCGTCCGGCCGGCTGGAGATCATCGAGGTCATGCGGTAGTTTTTGATCGGGCGTAACTACGTGGTCTCGATTTTTTTATCTTATGTCATACACAAATTTGAATTAAGTATATGGATAGAGGAATTTATTTACAATAGATTTTTTTCCAAAACCAATGAAAAGTCAGCATGTATGTACTAAATGACTAAGGGGTAAATAAGTAACTATATAAAAAGAGCTGCATTATTCAATTATTTATATTAAAGTAAGTAATATTTTTAAAATTGCAAAATAGTTGTACGTTATGATATAAGTTTTGTGTGTAATGATTTTCCAGCCCAAGCCGAAAGCGAGGGCGTAATGGAGCTGAAAGTGTTTTAACTAATATACACACGTATATCGCACGACGTTTTTCAATACACTTATATCTAAACTGATTTTTATTTTAAGGCGGCTACCAGCGCTAGCGACCTTGAAAATACAGAAAAAATAATTTGTCTTTCTGTAAGTGAGATTATCAGAAATCCTCTCACAACTTTTAAGCTAGTATCCTTAAGTTTCATTAGAACCTCGAAAGTCATTGAAATACTATCAGCTTTAGAAACCTTTACAAAAATTGTCAAAAGTGGCCGTTTTTAGTAATTTGTAATTTTTAATATGTTTATAACGCAAGCGTGTTTTATGACCTACTTTATATATCTAAAACCGATGAAATTAGAGCCACTTTACGAGCAAGTGTGTTGAAAAAATAATTAGATAATATACAGCATGGAAGGGACATACCCGTAATAAATCGAACCACAGGCTATACTAGATCACTTTATTATAATTATAAAATAACAGTAAAAAAGAACCGAATTTGACATTCTCATACAAATTTTCCAGGCGGCTGCACACTTTTGTATGGAAATGCCATTTTTTTTTTAGTTTTTGGTTGTGATTTTTAATTGATTATAGTTAGTGGTCTAGTGTAGCCCGTGGTTCGATTTATTACGGGTATATCCCTTCCACGTTGTATATTGGCACTACTATGGGCACTACATTTATTTTAAACTGACATTGAATTTGCGGAGTGTCTATGTAGTGTAAATGCTAGGAGAACAATCTTATGTATTCAGATTTGTCCGTTTTCGAGATCATAGAAATTTATAAATAAATACATATACAAGAATTGCTCGTATAAAGGTATAAGATTTTCCCTATTTTACTTCACTGTTTTTTGGTATGATTAATATACCCATGCCAAATCATAGCTTTTTTAGTACTTATAGTCTCTAAATAAAACGTCGGATGACAGACAAACAGACAGACATGATGAAACTATAAGGGTTTCTTGTTTAAAACGGAACCCTAAAAACTGTCGATAGTTTTACTTGTCATCGATATTATTGTAAACTATCAGTAATCAATATTATCAATAGTCCTATCGATATTGTTATGGTTTTTTAAGGCCACAAATATAGTATATAGACTAACGATATTTTATACTTATTCATCGATATTTTATATCAATTTTAACAAATGTACTAGCTCTTTAGGCGTTACGCAAGCTGCAAGCAGCCCGCGGTTTTCGTGCAGCTGTTGAGGTAGGCTAAGATATTTTTCCAGTTCATAAAATGGATAAAAGCTCCGGTTACTTAAGAAAACAAGAAAAATGTGTGGGCGGCCATTTTGGATCCAAAATCTGAATCCAGTTTCGAGTTCCGCAGGGTGCTTTACCCCCTCATGCAAAAATCAGACTCTTACAAAGTGCCAGTGAGACGTTACTAACGAAAAAAGTTTAATTTTCTAAAGCCCAGACGCCATCCTGGATTCCAAAAAAATGCTTTTGGCGGCCATCTAGGTTTGCAAAAAAAAGAACGACGAAGCACGTGGTGGGAGTGGCTCGGCCTACGGCCTCGTAGGTGACCTCTGCCTTAGGCCTCAAGCTTCACTTGGTTGCTTGTTTAGAGGGATAAGCAGAAAGCCCCCCCCCCCCCCCCCCCCTCTCTGCTCCCCCACCAAGCAAGTGAGCTTCACTCCTTATGGCTATCAGCACGGCGCAGGTCAAACAACCATATCAATCAGTCAGTCAGTGGTACAGTATGTACGTGTATATTTCTCGAAATATAAAAGTAAATAAATCCGAAGAGTATCTATAGATAAGTTTCTTTAGCTATTATAAAATTAATTTATTGCCACAAAACTGGTAATTAAATAAAACTAATATATTATAAATCGACATTGTATGTACGGTACTTGTATGAAAAAAAATCTATGCCGACCATGTCTGTCAGGTAATCAATCTATGCCACGCTATACTTTGACACTTCCTTTGACATTATGACAAGTGACACAGTGTAAGAAAGTTACTCGCGCGTTTGTTTACAGACTGTTCGACCCATATATATTCGTGATATTATTTTACACTGTGACAATAATTTTACGAAATTAAATGTCATTTTTTTTGTGAAGAGCGACGCGTCCTTTCTCCGCGAGGCCCATCGGCCATCTGACAATTTGATGTATAACTGTCAAAAATCTGTGCAACAAGAACAGTTTATTTAAATACACTCGCGAAAAAGCGAGACGGCAATTACAATAATTTTCAGGAAGGTAAAAGGGCTTATATGACTGAAATCTAAAGCCACGCAAAACTGATCAATTATAGAAAAATAGCTCTAAAATTAAAAATAAAGCAACAAAAAAAAATTTGAACCACAATTTTGAAGATTACATAATTACTGATCTGCATAAAAAGTTTCAAAGCTGAAGTCCCTCTGGTTTGTGAGAAATTAGACCATATATGTTTTGGTAGAGGTGTTTTTGACGAGCAAGTTTGTGTTACAAAAATTAACTAATCATGTATCCACAACCACAATTATGCTAGAAAAGCGTTCTAGTATGCTATTAGTAAGTATCAGTTCTAAATTTCTGATATTCGCTGAGAAATAAGAAATAGAAAATGCCCATTTTCACGGTGCGTCCCCTTAACAGTAATTCATATATTAGTATATCTAGAGCTTGTCAAGACAAACTTTTTAAATGATATGTCTAGTGTTTTAGAATCCTACTAATATTATAAATGCGAAAGTGACTTTGTACTATTGTTTGTTTGTTTGTCACCTCTTCACGCCTAAACTACTCAACCGATTTAGATGAAATTTGGTAAGGATATAGTTTGAGACTCGGGGATGGACATAGGGTACTCTTTATCCCGAAATTCCCACGGGGAGCGAAGCCCGCGGGTACAGCTAGTAAATAATAATAATAAAACACCGAAATAATCAGCCGAATTCGCTCGCAATATCAGTAGATATCTGCAAGATCTCGCACGTATTAAATCAACGTCGGGCCGCAAGCATTTGTCCCGAGAAACTGATTAATTAATTAGTTTGGTGTCACAAAACTGGGTCCCTTGGGTGTCGTGTGTTACAACTTCGAGCGTCGATACAGGGTCAGAGGTTGTTTGGAGTAAGATTATACAGGGTTGCTTTTTAAACACCAGTAAGTCTGGGAACATTTTTTGGGCAAGTTAAGTCCATTATACTGGACTATGTTCTATGAATTTATATAGAAAATCGATGTAAGAAATTTCCATTTTGGCTGAACGCTGATTTGAATGTGAAGTCAAATTTTTATTTTTCCTATTTTAAGGAAGTTTCCAACAAGTCAAATCACAAAAGTCGATTATATTAAACAACCCTTCATATAACCACTAGTCAATTTATTTTATTGCATAAAATAAATATTTACATAGGTATTCAATAATTATATAACTAAAAACTAAATAACCTACCTAAATTATAAAACTATAAACTAAAATAATCTAATTAAAAATGAAACGTTACATTAAATAAAAAATAGACCCCAGATCGCTACGATCGCAGGGCAAGGTACCTAAAAGACTGGCGGCATTGCCTCGTTGTATGGCCAGACTTAACCTTTGGCCAAAATGCGCACCAGCTCTTAAGTCCCCAGAAACGTTGATTATTAATTTATTTATTACAAAATACTGAACATATCAAAAAACTTTTATTCGTTTACAACAAAAATTTAAAACAGACAGTCTGTAATTTATAAACAATCAAACTTTTACAATACGCATAATTTCTTGGCAAACTCTGCATAGAAAAAAAAATCTAGATTAATTCATATTGATAATTATATTCATTATTATTTTCTTTTTATTTAATGAGTGCTATTAATTAATTTATAATGGTGACTTTTTAAAATTTATAATGGCCTAGTTAGTTATTCGGTTACATCAAACATTAAGTACAAAGCATTTAATTACGTTTATAAGTTACAGCATCTGGGCGACCGAGCTTCGCTCGGTTACATTACATCTCAAACAATAACTACATTTTTTTAAACTTGTCTAAAAACAATACAAAAAAAAATATATAAATTTGTAAATATAACAAAAGTAAGTCACCGAGTGGGATTCGAACTCTTTCTGGCGGTCCGCATCATAAAACGCTGAGCCAAAATGGATGGCGGCCGGCGCGACGAAATTAGCGTTCATATTCTGCGTGGAAAGAAAACGCATGAAAACTCGAAAACACGCGTTTTCCCAAACATAAGACTAATCTAGATCGATTGTTTACCCCCGAAAACCCCCATATACTAATTTTCTGCAAAATCGTTAGAGCCGTTTTCGAGATCACAGAAATTTATAAATATATAAATAAATATACAAGAATTGCTCTTTTAAAGGTATAAGATTTATAATGATCTAGTTAGTATTCGGTTACTTATTAAACATTTAGTAAAGCGTATAATTACAAATAAGGCTTTTGTTTTTGTAGAGGCGCGTGTGTATATATTTTTGCCTTTTGAGTGCCTTTGTGATTTGCCGTTAATGTTGATAATTAGTTGGTGAAATTAAAATGCAGTGATCTTTTTGAGAGTTGAATGATAAGTGTATTTCGATTTTTAATTTACAACGTCATGGATAAAGGAAGTGGGAACAATTGTTGACCAATAGTACATGCGCAAATACGGAGTAGGCAGAGCCTCATTGGCTGCCACAGCTGACCGTTTGTCACGTGATGACGATGGGCGGATGGTTGTGGTGTTCTTCCGTCAGGGGGCTCTCCAGCAGTCGGGTTGCCATTAGCGTAAACATGCCCGCGGCCTTGAAAGCATCAGCTTTTAAAAAAGTCTTTATGCGTCTTCATTTTCTACGAGAGGACAAATCTTCACGTAAGGGCGTCTGATGATGCCTGAGGACGTCTGGATGTCAGCAACTCGGGAGATGCCGTCTTTTCCGGGTATGCTTTTGACGACTCGACCAAGTTGCCATTTTAAAGGAGGAAGATTGTTGTCCTTTACTACGACCAATGTATTTGGTTGCAATTCAGCCGTGTTTTCCCTCCATTTTATGCGCGTCTGCAACTCGGAGATGTACTCCTTCGACCAGCGTGACCAGAACTGCTGCCTACACTGCTCCACCCGTTGGTAGCGATTGAGGCGATGCACGGGAGCGTCCTTGATGTCCTCAGCGTAAACGGGAGTGGTGAGAGGACGACCGATGAGGAAGTGTCCTGGACTTAGTGGCTGCAGGTCGTCTGGATCCGTAGATAGCGGTATCAGCGGACGGGAGTTGAGCGCTGCTTCTATCTGGCTGAGTACCGTAGTAAATTCCTCGAAAGTGAGGTGAGCATTGCCTATTACACGTCGCAGGTGATATTTGCACGATTTCACCCCGGCCTCCCATAATCCCCCAAAATGTGGCGTTTGAGGTACTATAAATGAAAATTTTATGGACTGACTGTGAGCGTATTCAATAATATCAGAACTACATTGAGAAAGAAACTGAGCAAAATCATTACGAAGACCTACGAAGTTACGACCGTTGTCTGAAAATATTTCGGACGGTTTACCTCTTCGCGATATGAAGCGCTTAAGAGCAAGTAGATAAGCGTCAGTAGTGAGGTCACTAACTAATTCCAAATGGATCGCACGCGTAGCAAAACAAATAAATAGACAAATGTAACTTTTGACTAACTGGGCACCTCTGCCCTTACGGTTGAGAATGAAAACAGGACCTGCAAAATCACACCCAACTCGAAAAAAGGGAAAACTAGACGTAGTTACACGTTCCTTGGGAAGATTACCCATAAATGGGTTTAGCGTCTTTCCTCTTAAGCGCGTACATATAACGCATTGATGAGACACTTTGCGAGCTAAGTTTCTGCCAGACAAAGGCCACCAATTTTCGCGTATACGATAAAGGAGTGCCTGTGGGCCTGAGTGCAAAGATTGGATGTGCTCATATCTAAATAATAAAATAGTGAAGTGGTGTTTACTACATAAGAGTATAGGGTGTTTTTTACAGTAGTCAAAATCGGGAGAATTCTTTATTCTGCCACCAACGCGTATTACATGGTTATCATCCATAAATAAACTTAAACTAGCGAGCTTGTGTTTTGATTTGAGACCCTTTCCGTTATGTAGCAAATTGTAGGTATCTTTGAAAGACTCTCGTTGTGATAACTTTGCGAGTGTGTTGCCTGCATTCCGGAGCTCATTGACAGTGATCGCGCTCGACAGCTTACCTGTTTTGTTACGCGCATTATGAATAAAACGAAGTAAATAAGCTGTAGAACGTAAAATGCGATTGTATTGCGAAAACCTATGAAATGGAAATAATGACACCTTTTCACTGTCATTAATTTTTACTACTAATGAATTAACTGAGTTTGGTTTTAGTTTTAGCTCAGGTAACTTGGACGGAGAAATATTATTTGAGTTATGATTAGCATTATTAATAAATTCTACTCCTTGTAAAAAATCGGGTCCGTTCCACCACAGGCTTGATGAAGAAAGGTCCTCAAGACTGACACCTCGCGAGACCAGGTCTGCTGGATTATCCTTCCCGCTCACGTGACGCCATGTAAATTCACTCGTCAGATCGTGTATCTCAACGACGCGATTTTGTACGAAGGTTTTGAGTAAAGAAGGTGACATGCGGAGCCAGCCTAAAACGATTGTGGAATCCGTCCAAAATATTACGTCATCGATCGTACGAGTGAGTGAAGCGCGGACCTTATCATAAAGCCTAGCACCTAGTAAAGATGCTGTCAGTTCTAAGCGTGGGATACTGACAGGGGAAATCGGGGAAACTTTTCCCTTCGAGATAAGAAGGCGTATGACTACCTGGTTTTCGCGTATTGTACGCACATATATACATGCACCATATGCAGTTTGTGAGGCGTCTGTAAAAACATGTAATTCCGTCTTTGTGGGATTGAATTGAAAGGCATGACGCGGTACAGTTATATTGAATAGATAAGACAGACTATCGAGAAACCGGTTCCATTCTCGCACGATATCAGCTGGGAGCGGGTCGTCCCATTGCAATTTTAATAGCCAAAGTCTCTGTAACAGCACTTTACCTATCATGACAAATGGACTTAATAAACCCAATGGGTCAAAAATTTGCGAAACAACTGACAAAATTAAGCGCTTAGTAATGGGTTTGTTATCTCTTTGATTATGGATAAGCGTATTAAAATTAAAATGGTCAGTGGCATTACAAAAACCCAAACCTAATGTGCGACATTGGCTTTGTTCGCCTAGATTTAAATCTTTGAAAGTACTAGCTGAGTCTAAGGAGTCACATGAGTCAGCATCAATTGGAAAATTAAATTTCCATTTGTGCAATGGAAAACATGCTGACTTCAACAATGCCACTGCGCCTTTACAATTATTTAATAACGCCTCTTTGTCATCATCAGAGGTCAAAAGGTCATCCACGTAAAAGTCGTCTCGAACAAGCCTTTGGACTTTAATGTCAGAGCATTCGGCTGCTAGCTGTTTTAGGCATCTAACGCTAAGATAAGCTGAGGAAGCTTGGCCGTAGGTTACAGTGTTTAGGCGATAAAACTGGAGAGGCTGAGATGGATCCTCACGCCAGATGATGAGCTGGAGGTCGCGTTGAGAAGGTGTGACTAATACCTGCCTATACATTTTTTCGCAATCTGAAATAGCGGTGTACCTAAACTGCCTAAAGCGTAACAGTATGGCGAGTAAATCACCTTGTATAGGGGGTCCTACCATCTCAAGGTCGTTTAAAGACTTAGAACTACTAGTTTTTGCGCTTGCGTCGAACACAACACGTAGTTTTGTCGTTGTGCTATGTTCGCGAAACACTCCATGGTGTGGAGTGAAATAGTGAATTTTTGAAGGTTCGCTAACTTGAGTCATGTGACCTAGCTCGACATATTCTCGCATGAAATGAATATATAATTTTTTATAACTATCAGGTGCGCGTGATAACCTGTTTTCTAGTGCAAGGAACCGACGTTTTGCTTGGGGAAGTGATTCACCCAAAACCTTAGGTGATTCTTTGAGAGGAATGTAAACAATAAATCTGCCCTCACTATTGCGAATAGTAGTGGTAGCAAATAAATGCTCACATGCCCGCTCTTCATCTGTAAGCGTATCAAGAGGTTTAGGTAACTCCTCGAGCTCCCAGAACTTACGTAATTGTAGGTCAATAGACTGTGAAAAGTTACATTGAACCTGTCCATTTTTGCGCGTATTGTGATGGATGGGTCCCGAAATAATCCAGCCTAGTTTGGTATTTTGAAGGAACGGACCGTTTGGTAAGCGCATCTTGCCATCGACTAACAAGTCCCAAAACTTATCAGCACCTATCAAAATATCAATTTTTTGACAACCTAGAAAATCTGAATTTGCCAACTGTACATGGTCAGGAATCCTGAACTGCGCGCTTTGTTCATGTATAGCTGGTAGTGTAGAAGTTATTTCTTGCAAAACGTAACACTTAATGCGCATCGAGTAGGTACTTAGGCGTGATTTAATTCTAATATCGCAAGTTTGCGTCGACTGTGATACTGAATTACCTACTCCCCGTATCTCAGTAGTGGACTGTATTAATTGAATGTCTAAAAGTTTGCAGAGTGATTGAGTAATGAAACAGCTTTGGCTACCACTGTCGAGTAAAGCGCATACCGTATGATATTTATTGTATTTATCTCGGATCTCGACTAGTGCAGTAGACAAAAGGACTGGTGCACTACCGCACTGTGTACTTGTGTGAGTGTTCGTATGGATGTTGCTAACTGGATTGTCAACTTGTTTTTTATGAACGATTTTCGATTGAGTGGGGCAATGCGACGGTGCATCTTCCGAGGCTACCTGTAGTTGGGCAGTATGGATCGCGTGGGAACTTGCGTTACAAATAGAAGTGTTATGCGTATTAGGATGAATTAGTGTGTTGTGCTTTAGGTTGCATTGCCTACACGTACCAAACCTACAGTCATTGACGACATGTCCGGAACGCAAGCAATTCTCACACAACTTGTGATCGCTTACGAATTTAATTTTAGATTGTAAATCTGAGTTTAAAAATTGTGTGCACGAATAAATTGGATGCTTACCCTTGCACATCAAGCAAGCTTTGTGTGAGAATCGCTCAGAGGGCAGTGTCTTATTTGAAGAAACGTTGCACTGTGATAAGTGGGATTTAGTGTGTGTATTTGACTTTTTGAGATCAAAATTGCTCGTACTATCTTTGGTATGCGAAAGTGCTAATGTTTCTAACAAATCAGACCTGTCCCTGAGAAATTGCAACAACTGATCGACCTTCAACTTGACCTTCACATCAGAGTTAGACAATAGCGTGCCTTTATGCTGCTCCCACTCGCGTTCAGTAGTTTTATCTAATTTAGTGACTACAATGTATATGAGCAGCGTATCCCAATATTCCGTAGGTTCACCTAGGGTTTTTAGGCAGCGTAGGTTATTAATAATAGTGTCAATGAGTTTGCGCAAAAGTGAAGGTGACTCTCTAGTCAGTGCTTGTATCGAAAACAATGCTTTGACGTGACTTTGCACCAATAACCTAGCGTTATCGTACCTATTTAGTAAAAGTTCCCATGCAACCGCGTAGTTGGCAGAAGAAAGTTTAATCCCACTTATGACTAATTCGGCACTGCCTGTTAGCGAAGATTTTAAATAGTGGAACTTTTGGATGTCGCTAATTTCAGTGGAATTGTGCACTAGTGAAGTAAATGTGTCCCTGTAGGACAACCAAGTTTCCAGTGACGAGCCATCATACGATTTTAACGAAATGGTAGGTAATTTTACAGATGACTGTTTGCTAGAACAAGTGCCGTGATTGCATGATTTGGATTCGTTAGTAACCTCACTTTCATTGAGAATAGATTCAGCTCGAGCTAGTGTACTATAGTAGCTATCCTCGAACTGCTGACGCTGATCTAATTGCTCATCAATATGACTATCAAAAACATTCTCCTCAATTTTAGATTGAATATTATCGAATTCAGAGAACAAACGATCTGTGCCTTTTATGCGTAATTTTAAATCTATTTTCGATTGAGAATCTGAGGTCGTAACATTAACGGTTTCTAGGTAATTTGAAAATTTGGTAAGCCTACCCTTTATGATACCCCGTTTTTTAATCAGATCACGAATGATTTGCTCAGTTTTTTCATCAGAAGAATATCTAAAGGGGGACCTATCACGAGATTTAGGAACATTTTCAGTATCAGACATTAAGGGCATTTTGGCGGATTATGAGAAGACGAGGTACTTACGTGCGAATATCGTATGCTGGTCAGGACAGCTTGTGCTAGCAGCGGCACACGGCTGTAACAGACCCTGGGTAATAAGCAACACTCACCACACTCACTGGAATTCACTCGGCACTCTGAAGATATGGAGATCCGTAGGTGCTGGTTTTAGATTTGGTGATGAAGGACCAAGTTATGTAGAGGCGCGTGTGTATATATTTTTGCCTTTTGAGTGCCTTTGTGATTTGCCGTTAATGTTGATAATTAGTTGGTGAAATTAAAATGCAGTGATCTTTTTGAGAGTTGAATGATAAGTGTATTTCGATTTTTAATTTACAACGTCATGGATAAAGGAAGTGGGAACAATTGTTGACCAATAGTACATGCGCAAATACGGAGTAGGCAGAGCCTCATTGGCTGCCACAGCTGACCGTTTGTCACGTGATGACGATGGGCGGATGGTTGTGGTGTTCTTCCGTCAGGGGGCTCTCCAGCAGTCGGGTTGCCATTAGCGTAAACAGTTTTAAATTTAATTTTTAATACAACGCATGTGAAAAAGTAATTTCCTTTAAAAAAAACTCTTGTGACAGAAGACAAACTTGAGGCAAATAGTCATGCTCACAAGGACACTAATCTTGATCTTATTAGGGATGTTCCATTTGACCCCAGTTCCCTCTAATTATCGATATTGATGGGGCCATCTCTATTCATCCCATTGACACCATTGACCCAGTTCCTAAAATTTTATTACTTTGGCAGTTTTAGTTTTTATAAGTATATTTTATATAGATAAAACCTATGTTATTATGTTCTTCTTCTTATAATTCAACATCTGGGGTCTTATCGTTATAATGAATTTACATATATTAATCATAAATTTAATATTTTTTCATGGTACAATTTAAAAAAATGGTAAAATTTACTTCCACATACAAGTAATGTGGAAGTAAATTTTTTTTTACTAACCCATGGTGTGGTTTTGTTGAATAGGTATATATTTCAAGGTCATACGGCCCTAAGCTCTGGCTATCCCGTAAGGGATAAAACGTGATGATAACTTTGTATGTATGACTGCCTTCGTAGTCCAGTGGTCGAGGCGTTCGCCTTGTGATTTGGGGGTCGTAGGTTCAAATCCCGAAGAATTCCAGTTTCGTTATTGCAGGCTTGAATCACAAATCTTTAAAAAAAATCGTGTAAACTATGGTTCCCGAACGCCAAACCTATCCAAGTATTGGTCTACACTTTGGGTTACGGAGGTCATACGGCAGTCGCTCTGTGTAAAAACCAGTGACCTCGTCAAATCTCCTAGGTTAAGTAGCCCGTGCTCTGGAGCGGACCCCAGGCTCTGGAGCGTTACCGCTAAAGATGCAACCAGGAATACGCTTTGATAGTGAAGAAATGTTTCTGTATATTTTTAAAAGTTATAACAATTGGTTTACTTACAATCTGGTTCTACCAGGCCTTTCTCACTCCGCGGTAGGTATTAAAAACGCAAGTACGTACGGTGGCCACGCCAGCGTGGCTAATCAGTGCGCAGAAAGAGATGGAATGAGAAGGTGAATATAACTGTAGGTTATTAGCGTTGTGCGATCTGAATTGAACTTAATTGTATCGTAGCGAGAGTCGCTATTCTTTTAATTGATTTTTCGGAATGAATCTTCTGTTCTTGTACTATTATGTATTCTGTGGTTCTACTGACATTTTTATTCATTGACAAAATCATATACGAAATATTCCTCGAATAGTTTCCAATAAGGCGTACTTTCTCTACAAAATAATGAATGCATATTCACAATAAACTCAGTCTCCAGTCGTTCCAAAGGGAATACATTCAGTGAGACGCTGACTCGTCGAGAACTAAAGTCAATAGACTTGTTTGTCCCATTCACTATGGACGATTACTGCGGTTACGTTATTAATAAAAGAGAATAGCCACTTTAGATCATCATTTTTGCATTAAAAATGTTTCTTTTTACCACTTATTTATTACTAGCTGCCCATTGAGGTGTTACTTGCAGGAAAAGTAGCCAATGTGTTAATCCAGGGCGTCAGTTTCCTGCCTGTCAAATTTAATCAAAATTGGTCCAGCCGTTTGCTCGTGAAGAAGCAACAAATATACACACACAGACACAAACAAACTTTCGCATTTATAACATTAGTGTGATTATTTTTTGCCAATCCTGTCACCCAAAGGTAGCCCTGAAAGAGATTGCCTTGGCAATAAGGATATTGTAAATCCTGATCTACATAGAGTAAAAGTACCCGTATCTGAAGGGCATGTGAATGAAAAGATTGATGAGATTAAATGAAGCAAAAGAGGTTTGTCAGGATCGTAGGAAGTGGAGGTCCGTAGTCTCTGCCTACCCTTATAGGAAACAGGCGTGATATTTTATATGTATGTATGTATGATCAACATATTTTAAATATTACTTTTATGTGGTTTGTTGTAATAAAGTATTACTTATTTACTTTTTCATAGATCAAAGCTGAGATGCTTCGTTTTTAACCAACTTCCAAACAGGAGGACAGTAATTCGTCGAATTGTTTTTTATGTATGTTCACTAAATTAGTGGATCTGAAATAATGGCGCGCCACCGGTTGTTTTTTAATCTGTGTTATGCGTGGTCCAATGTTAAATTTATCCGTTTTTTTTCCAATGTGGCAACGCTCGAAAAGCTAGTTTAACTTTACGTTGCGGCCTAGTTTTCTTGTTCCTTTTTTGTATGCGCAACGTTCAAGTGCATTTGCTTCACAAGCATTTTGATCTTTCGTAGAACTTAGAAGCGAATACAAAATTGTGGTCAGGGGTGCCATTCCTAAATTACCAGTCCGGTGGTTTAATGGATATGTCATACGGGTACGCGGACCCGGCCTCCCGAGCTGCTATGGACTCACTCCTTTTGTCTTCCGAGTCAGTAGTATCCCTTTACCTTTTGTCCTATCCCAATCCCAATTAATCCTGTCCTTATTTATTTATATCTCTTTATATGTTACTTTCTCCCTGCCTTCTTTTTCCATGCCAATCCAAGGTCTGCCGTGCCGAGGGATGCGTGGCTAGGGGCGAGCCTAGTCTCGAGCGTGCTGTTTTACCCTGGGGTCGGGCGCCCCCAGAACAAGGCTAGCCTTCGCCTGACAAGGGGCTCTGTCAGGTGCGACCGAATAGATCCCCATTACTCGTGGGAACGCAATGATCCAGAAACATTTAAGCAATCAGTATGGCGGCGACGCGGTTCGCAACCCGTCACGTCCCGATTCCCGCAGGTGCGAAAAGCGGTCTTTGGACAGCCGCTTGGCTACTTTGAATATAAGAGGAGGAATGAATGGTAAAATAGATGAGGTATATCAGATGATGAGTGAAAGAAAGATTGATGTGCTGTGTGTAAATGAGACGAAACGGAAAGGATGCGGAACCACTGAGAGTGGTTCATTCACGGCATATTGGTCAGGAGTACCAGAAACCGCCAAAGGCTGTCAAGGAGTTGGCCTCATCCTTTCCAAAAGAATGACAGAGTGTGTGAGTGAGTATGAATTTGTAAGTTCAAGACTTGTCTGGATTAGAATGAAAGTTGGGTTGAATCGAATATTTATATTGGGAGCGTATGCGCCTACAGAAGGTAAGTCTAAAAGAAATAAAGAAGAAAGAAAGGAATTTTGGGATAGTGTGAATGATGTTTTGAATGGTTGCAAAGACAATGAGAAGATAGTTATGCTAGGTGATTTTAATGGATGGGTTGGTATTAAGCGAGATGGTTATGAAAAGGTATTGGGTTTGTTTGGCGATGAAAGGGAAAATGAAAATGGGAAAAGTTTGCTTGAGGTATGTCTGCAAAAGAATCTTTATGTGACAAACACTATGTTTGATCACAAAAAGATTCACATGTACACAAGGGAGGAAAACGGAGTGAAGAGTATGATTGATTTTATAATAGTGGACGAAAGAATGAAAAAGAATGTGATTGATACAAGGTCTTACCGTGGAGTAGGGATTTCTACAGATCATTATTTGGTAATCTGTAAAACTAGAAACATTTTTAAAAAATGGCGAAATTTTATATCTAACCCCTCCAACAGGTTGGAACGGATAAAAGTTGAGAAATTACAAGAGGAAGATGCAAAAAAGAAATATAAATCAATACTAATAGAAAAATTTAAAGGAATAGAGGATGAATGTGAGATAGAAAACGTGTGGACAGTATTAAAAGAGGGAATGATTGACACCGCTATTGATGTATGCGGTATGACAAAAAGAAGAAAAGGCAAGGATGTGGTAAATGTATGGTGGGACAAGGAAGTACAAGACGCTGTAAAAAAGAAGAAGAAAGCATGGAAGGATTGGTTGTCAGTACGAGCTGATCGAAGAAATCAGAATGCAAGGGATAGTGATGTATTTGCAGCAAAGCAAGAATATAAGAGGATGAATGTGATTGTGAAAGAGATAGTAAAAGAGAAGAAAAAAGAACAAAAGGATGATTTTGATATAAGGTTGTCTCAAGACTTTAAAAGTAATATTAAATATTTTTGGAAGAGCGTTAAAACAGCTAGAGGTAAAAATACGACCTCTGAGTTAAACAAGATCAGAGACAAGAATGGAAGATTATTAGTTGGGTTACAGAGTGTTGTAGATAGATGGAAGGAATATTTTGAAGGACTGTTTGAAAAAGATGAAATGAGAGTACCGGAGCCTGAAAATGACGCACAAGAGAGTGATATACAAAATTATGATGAGGAAATAAGTATGGATGAAGTAGTGAAAGCATTAAATAGTATGAAAATGGGAAAAGCTGGAGGGTATGATAGGATTACTGTCGAAATGCTGAAGGCTGGACAGGGCATAGTAGCAAGTCAGTTGTGTCACCTTTTCAATCTTTGTTTTAAAAACTGTGTGGTGCCAAAAGATTGGTGCAATGCGGTAATTGTACCGCTGTATAAAGGAAAAGGTTCACAGCAAGACTGTAAAAACTACCGAGGCATTAGTCTTCTCAGCGTTGTCGGCAAATTGTATGCAAAGGTATTGATAGAAAGGGTGGTGAAAAATACCGAAGAGAAGTTATGGGATGTACAAGCGGGATTTAGAAAGGGTATGGGATGCACGGATCAGGTCTTTTCTTTAAGATGCATTTTAGAGAAGATTTTGGCCAAAGATCGAAAAGTCTATTGCATCTTCGTAGATTTAGAAAAGGCCTATGACAGAGTGGTGAGAAATGAATTGTGGTCAACATTGTCTGCGTATGGGCTGAGCAGCCATCTGATCCGAGCACTGAAATCTCTTTATAGGAATTCCAGTGCTTGTGTCAGAATTGACGGCGAATACACAGACTGGTTTAACATCGAAAAAGGTGTAAGACAGGGATGTGTAGCGTCGCCTTGGCTGTTCAACTTATTCATGGACAGTTGTTTGACAGATTTGAAAGATGATGAATGTGGTGTTAGAATGGATGAGTTATTAATCAAATGCCTTCTCTATGCCGATGACCAAGTAATACTTGCGGACTCAGAGGAGGAATTACAGAAGATGATAGCTGTTACGAATGATGCATTAGAGAAAAAGGGTATGAAAGTTAATGTCAGTAAAACCAAAGTTATGGTTTTTGAAAAGGACGATAGTGCAACAGAATGCAATATTTTAATAAATGGGGTGAAAGTTGAGCAAGTGAAAGAGTTTGTATACTTGGGATGTATGTTTACAAGGGATGGTAAGCACGAGGGTGATGTTGAAAAAAGAGTGAATGCGGGTAACCAAGTGAATGGAGCGTTGCATTCCTTTATGAGCAGTAGGAAGGTATCAGACAAGGCACGTCTCGCTGTTCATAAAGGAGTACTGATACCTACTTTAATGTACGGTAGTGAGAGTTGGGTATGGCAGAGAAAGCATGAAAGTAGAATAAATGCAGTTGAAATGCGAGCGCTGAGGAGTATGTGTGGTGTTACTTTGAAAGATCGAATACGGAATGATGCCATAAGGGAGCGGTGTGGAGTAAAAGAGGATGTTGTGACAAAAATAGAGAAAGGGATGTTAAGATGGTTTGGGCATATAGAAAGGATGGATGAAAAGAGATTGACGAAAAATATTTATATGACAAATGTGAAGGGAACAGTAGGAAAAGGTCGGCCTCGGCGAACTTTCTGCGACCAAATTGCAGACGTTCTAAAAAAAGGAGAGGTAAAAAGTACCCGTAACCGAAGGGCATGTATGAAGAGATTGATGAGTTTAGATGAAGCAAAAGAGGTTTGTCAGGATCGTAGCAAGTGGAAGTCCATAGTCTCTGCCTACCCCTGCGGGAAACAGGCGTGATATTATGTATGTATGTATGTATGTATGTTCACCGATTATTCGAAGATGCCTAATGATAAGATGGACTAATTTTCAAAAAAATTTTTTTTATTTAAAAGGCTATTCTTGTCAGGTGGTCCTCTATTAACTTTATCAAATCGATCGTGTACCTCTAGTTTGTCGGCAGAGGTGAAGTCAGTTTTTAGTTTTGAAAAATTAAACAATACTTTTTTTTCTCGTGTAGATCGTAAAATCGATGGAAGGAATGTACGAAAATATGAATCATGTTAATGGTGTACATATTTTTAGATACTCGTATTTAAATTCAAACTATACTTATTAAAATTTAAATTCAAACTAAAAAAGAACTAAACCTAAAAAAAATACAAATTATTTAGTTCCACAAAAATACTACCCCTCGGCAACGTGGAAAAAAGGCTGGCAGCATTGCCACGTTTTATGGCAACGCTGATTTTTTAAGCCAGAAAGTTACCAGCCCTTTGGTCACAGGTCACTTCGAATAGACGTTAAGCAATCATTTTTAATAAATTATGCGCTGAAGGATCTCAATAGGTAATGTGGCTAGTAAACTAAAATAATTATTATTTTAAATCCATTTTCCACCAGCTCAAAGTGACCTTTGCGTCTTAAGACCCTGGGCTATGTCTGCTTAGAATTGCAAATCCCAAAATGCTCTGTCTAATTCATTTTCTATGAAAACGTGATAGTGTATATTGACATAGGTCTATTTTTAACCGCCTTTCAAAAATATAGGAGGTTATCAATTCATTACGAACTTTTTTTTATGTATGTTCAAAAGAGGTTTGTCAGGATCGTAGCAAGTAGAGGTCCATAGTCTCTGCCTACCCTTGTGCGAAACAGCCGTGATATAATGCATGTATGTATGTTTACCGATTATTTAATGATACCAAGACCGATTCGTTAAATTCTGAAATATTACCAAAATCGGGACTGTTGTGTAGGTGAAAGCTGCTTTTAGTTTTGAATAATAAAAGGAGGCATTGGTCGTTGATCCTGGCTAACTTTGTGTGCTTTAATAATCTCATAAAATATTCCAGTGTGATAGTTTAAACCTCTTTGTTATGTTTTCACTAGATTTTAGACTAACAGGATTTAGTACATGTTGTTTACGTGAACTTTAACGTCAAAATGATTTGGCGTTTGAAACTTGAAAACTAACACCTCTTTATCAAAAAAGAAAGTGCTTACGTAGCGAGTTACTTGTTCAAAATAATATTCTTTGTTTTTAGATTATAAGCAAAATATGTAAAGAATTGTTTATTTATTTTGTGGCAGCCTTTTTTCATCCATAAAATCATAAAAAGGATATAGTTGTAACCAAACGCAAAATTAAAGGAAACAAAATGTAATTCCTACGCGTGCAACACCGGGGTAATCACTTCAAAATATTAAGACTTCGATTCCTTTGGTCTCATATCCACATATTTAACGGCTCCTACACTCTTTATAATTATCTTTCTCACATTATATCAGTCTTATGTATTACAGTCTTTTTATTTACATCCAAGTATAGTTAACCCAGATAGATAGTTAGCAGATAGGGGAAGTGCCTTTTTTCTAACCGTCATCAGGTGTAATAGTTTTTATATCAGGATTTAAATAAACACACAAGCGCTGCTTAGTCTGCAAGCAGCCGGGGGTTTGCCGAGCAGCTGTTGAAATTTACTCAAATCCGTTGCTAGTTAAGAAAATAGATGAAAAACTACTCTCATTATAGGTAATATTATAAAGGAACCATTTCAGACACCACGAGGGTCACAATGAGACGTTAAAAATCAAATAAGATTATATTTAAATTCTAAAATCTAGACGCTATCTTGAATACTAAGCATAAAAATAAAAATCTCAACAGATTTCGTGACTCAAGAAGCCCCCGAATTTATGAACTTAGGAATCGGCGGCCATCATGGATTCATTAAAATTAAAAAAGCGGCCAAGTGCGAGTCGGACTCGCTCATTAAGGGTCCGTAGTAGCAAATAACATAATATAAAAGTCTTGTAGTATGTTTTTTTTTTTTTTTAATTTTTATATTTGAGTTGATTGAATGAAAGGTAAATTACTGTTTATGATTTATGACGTATTAAAAAAAACTACTTACTAGATATCGTTCAAACCAATTTTCGCTGGTAGTTTTTATGGTTATGATCATCATATATTTTTTTTAGTTTTATAATTCCCTTATTTTAGAAGTTACTTTTTTCCACTTTCGAAGTGTATCCCGCGCAAAGTATTCGGTTTAGAAAAAAATGATATTAGAAACCTCAATATCATTTTTGAAGACCTATCCATAAATACCCCACACGTATGGGTCTGATGAAAAATAATTTTTTGAGTTTCAGTTCCAAGTATAGGAACCCCCAAAATTTTTCGTTTTTTTTCTATTTTTGTGTCAAAACCTTATTGCGGTTCACATAATACATCTTCTTACCAAGTTTCAACAGTATAGGTCTTATAGTTTCGGAAAAAAGTGGCTGTGACATACGGACGGACAGACAGACAGACAGACATGACGAATCTATAAGGGTTCCGTTTTGCCATTTGGCTACGGAACCCTAAAAAGAACACTCAGCTCATGTCTTTGGATATTTCTGTGCATCGAATAACATACATTTTTAAACTTTATATCATCATCATCAGGTCTTTATAGTCTCGACTGCAGGAGCGACCCTTTCTGTACTGCTAGAGCCTTACTTGGCCAAAGCACCCAGAGGACTTGGTCTACACTACACTCTCCTCGCGGCCAGACGGGAAAGAGAGGTCTCATGTTAATATAAGCTTTCCTACACTCTCCATGGCGAACACTCTCCACGCTGGCCAGACGGGTTGGAGAGGTCTCATTGATGTTTGTAAGCTTTGTTTAGCTTATGTTTCCTGAGTCGCCTTCTACGACCTTCACGGGAAGACTTGGAGTTGTGCTATTCTACTCTATCGGAAACCACACGGCATTTTAAACTTGAAACCTCAATTTTTTAAATTGTTAGTGTCAGAGCAAAATGATCAAATATTTTTTACGAATAAAATCTGTGCTTAAATTTATAACGGTAATTGTGAAGTTATCTCATCATAGTTTTTCTCAAATGGCCAGCAAACTTTCTCTTTGTAATTCAACTTCGGAGTTCCACAAAAACCTAATTAGCGGCTTGTCTACAACAAAACTTGGCGAGTTCCATCCGAGCCGAGATATTTTTTGCTATCTGTAAATCGTTTGTAGCTTGTAGCTTCCGTTGTGGTTGCTTGGCGTGGACTTTTTCTCAAACTTTGAGTCACATTTAGAATTTCAACAAGCATTCTTAATATTTTGCATGCATTTAAAACCTTTATAAGATGAGCGACAATAGACCTAAAATTTTTCTTAGCGACAATATACCTACGACATCTGTCGGCGACTTCGGGTGACAATGAGGCCTTTACCAGAGAAAAAAATAAGGTTAAAAATATTCTCAATAGATGACGCGTAATATAATAGTTTAATGATCATTATGTCAAAAGAATAATAGGCCCTTTACTATAATTTAATGAAAATATAAATAAGTACTAACAATAGTATATTATAAACTAAAAATATTAAATATTCCAAAGCCAAATTACACCACGAAAATTTTATATGAATTAGACATTGAAAGATTGATTTAAGTGATTGCTGCGTTATCTATGTTAAGTGACGTACGAAGTACATATAATCCCATGTATGCGACGATACAAATTTTTTTAAAGAATACGCCTCATTGGCGACTCTCTCCGACTGTCATTGCTGTCACGAATTGTTGCCGACGGTCGCGAACTATAACATACGTCGGCAACCGCGTCGCTGACAGGTGTCGTGAATCATTGCAGGCATGCATACTGTCGTCTTTTGTTTTGAAATGACTGAAAGTAATAACAAGTAGTACCTTTTAAAGCGTGCTTTTACATTTTCTTCTCAAAAACACTAACAACAAATTTCCTATCGATTGTAAAACTCTGGAAATGCAATGAAAAGCAATGAAGAACGCAATACACAAAATAAAACTACGTAGCTGCAAGTAACTGCTGATTGTAGCAGAAATAAAATGGCGCTGAAACTTTTGCCGGAACTTGAGCCAGTATTACTGTGTAGTTTGTTAATTAAATATAGATACAATGTCATACAGAACTGAATTTTACGCCACGTATTCTTTACGGAATAAAAAAGCTGAAGGTTGAGACAATGTCCTTTGAATCATATATGATTCATGTCCATTACTCTATAGCTTTTTGTTGATGGACAGGGAAAGAATCGTGTAAAAAGTAAAATCAAAATTACGTCTCGTACTTCTTAAGCGATAAAAAAACTGCAAGTTGGGTCAATGTGTAATGAATCATAAATGATTCATGACCACAACTCTATTATTTTTTGTTTATGGATAAGGAAAAGCTCATATAAATAGTAAAATCAAAATTAAACCACCGACCGACGTAATTAAAGTCTATGAAACAATACAGCTACTTTTACGACGAAACAAAAAAATATTGCTTGACGTCTGTCCCATACAGAGAATGCGGTATTGAAACGACAAACGAATGTATCGAATATTGGAATCGATTTTAAATAAAAAGAACGTTGGCGCCAGCTTTTACAAAAATGACTATTTTACACTCATATGAATCCTTTGGCCTATTTATTGGTCATCATATCAGGTTGTCACTGTGGTCCTACGTTCGATCCCCAGTAAGCTCAAGAGATCTTTTTCAGATTGACCTTAGTCTTTTATGCTTATCTATATTTGTTATAAAATATAGTATCGTTGAGTAAGTATCCCATAAATAACACAAGTCTCGAACTTATTTTGGGGCTGGGTCTCAATCTGTGTCATCAGTCCGTATATAATATATTTATTTTATTTTATTTTTATAAATAAATCTTTTTTCTACTTATTATGAAATGCAGTCTTACTTTAAGATCATTATTTACCCAAATAAGCGGTTGGAAACCGTTGGTGAACACTAAATCTAGATTTTTTTATTTTATGCTGGATACCACAGACCTAGAATTATTTTACTGCGCTGGATACCGTCGGATCACTGCTCGTCGGACGTCGCAAACCAGACTGTCGCTGGCACACTGCCTCTTGTCTGTTTGAGCCCTTATACGTTAGGTCATCAACCTTGACGCATTACCTATTAAAATATTCCAAAAATAAAAAAACACTTTATCTCAACAAAATGTACATAAACCATTCGCTATACTCAAGAAAATGTTTCTTTAAAATATTCACCTTAACTCCTCAATATGTAAAAGCGAGCGAGTATTACACAGCGATTACTCGACGTGCCTGCAAAATGCAGGGTTGACAAATGCAAGCACATTTTCTGCTATAACTTGTATGTGGCAGCCCTGTCTTGGAGAGCGATGCTGTTTTATGCCATTTCTGTTAAATGGTAAACGTTTTTGCTTAAGTTAAGAAAGTGAATTGTAAAAAGGAAGTTTATTTCGTTTACAAATTTGTTACATACTTCGGGATAAAATTGAACCATACGGTTCTTAATTTATTTTGAACATTGAAAAGTAAATACAAGAAAATTTATAGCCTTTTTTTAATTCAGCTTTACTGAACTTTACGTTTTTCTTAAATTATTTTAAAGATTGAAAAGTAAATAAGAATAAATTTAAATTCTTTCTTTCATATTCGGTTTCACTGAAAATCAGCGCAAAATCTCGATTTTCTAAATCAGACTGAACTGCTAATTAAAATCCTTTTGGGTTGCATAACTTTGGCGAGTTATTTTAATTCAATAATAACGTTTTAGACCAAAATAAAGCTGAAAGACAATAGAATCAATATTCATGATTAAAAAATACTGTTTCGAAACCCTTCCGGTCCCTCTTTGCGTAACCACTCACATATAACAATGTGTGGTTACCCTAACCATTGTAAAGTCTGGAGCTTTGAACGAACCCATTTTACTTTATTACTTTATCAGGTAAAATGTTTATGTTGTCCGAAATTAGGCGATTTTTTATTAATCTGTTGAAAACAGCAAACTTATAAAAGCCAATAATAATTTTACTTATTTGGATATTTATATCACGATAATTATTGAAAAATTTTCAAGCCGAAGCCCACGTGGACTTCACCACTCCGGAAAATGCTCATCAGGCTGAACAACTTTTGCTAAGGCGTCATTTTTATATTTCTTATAGTTTAGCTTAACCATTATGGTTCTCCATCCATATTATATCCTATATGTTGCCCAGGCTTAACAGCTATATAACAAAAAGTATCATTTGAATCCGTCCAGTATTTCCGGAAATTAGCGTGTACAAACAGACAACCGGACAGACATGTTTTTCAAAAATTCTTACTCTATTTAAAAAAAAATATATTCAATAATAATAATAATATTCATTTATTTCGGCCAATTGTCAACCATATTTTTGTTAGTAAAAATAACTTAATCTAATGTTAGTAGTGCGTTCATACATTTATTCAAAATTAAGTCAGATTCAAATATATTAATTGATAAAAATTACAAAAATGCACATTTAATTACCTAATTTAAATATCTGGTGTGCACACCCCCGGGCACACCCACCACGTCACAGTGCATACGCGTCCAGTGCCACTGGATTGGACAGTCCGGCTTATCAGTGATGACTTTCAGAATGCTGTTACGGCTCCCACGTATTCTGCGCCTCAAGGAAGCAGTTCTTTTGCGTAATATGGCATAGAAATCATCAGTACGGGCCTGAGCAAACATCGCTGATGCGCTACAGAATCGCGGGAGCCCCATCAGCATCCTGAAAGCATTATTGTATTGTACACGAAGTATGTTGTAGGCCCTCTGCGTATATCTAACCCACAGGCTACAGGTGTAAAAAGACTGGCAATATGCCTTAAAAAGCGTAATTTTTACCTCTTTTGTACATTTTGAAAACCTGCGGGCCAACATATTACTTCGGACCGACAACGCTCTTCTTTCCCTCTCAATATCCTCATCATCGGATAAATCATCGGTAAGCATATGCCCTAGGTACTTGAATTTGGATACCAAATTCAGGCGTTTTCCATTGAGGTACAAGGGCGGAATTACACGAGGTTTTTTCGACCCCACCCTGAAAACCATGACTTCGCTTTTGCGTACATTATATACCAGCCCATGTGACCTCGCGTACCTTTCACATACACCCAGCAATTCCTGTAAAGCGTCTGCGGAAGGAGCCAATAGAATCATGTCATCAGCGTAGCTGATGCTGTTTATGGTTAGTCCATCAATGGAGCATCCAATACCTGTTTCACTGAGTTCCTCTATCAGCTGGTTTATATAAAGGCAGAAAAGTGCCGGTGAGGTCAAGCCACCCTGTCTAACTCCGCACTCCAACCCATATGGCTCCGACAGTGCACCCAGCCATCTGACCTGGTTGGTCTGGTGACTGTACCAGTACTGCAGTAGGTCAACAGTTTCCCCTGGTATAGGCAATTGACGCAGTACCGGCCACAGAATGTCAAAATCAACCAGATCAAATGCCTGTGAGAGGTCTAAGAAACCCGTATACACAGGTGTGTTTCTATCTGTATAATATCTCACAGTGTGCTTGACCGCCAGTATTGCTGTCTCTGTGGACAATCCTTCTCTAAAGCCAAATTGAGAGTCGTGTAACTTAAGGTGTTTTTTTATCTGTCGCTCAAACACACCGTCGAGAACCTTAGCTATTATAGTGGCCAATGAAATAGGTCTGTAATTGCTACTGTCCGATATATCGCCCGTTTTGTTTTTAACAATAGGAACTACTACAGTCTTCATTAGCTCATCTGGTAGATAGGAATGTCCCATACAATAATTATACAAAGCACACAACAGTTTCGGTAAGTGCGTCAATGTACGAACACATGTTTTTACTGTTTTATTAAATGTATAGATATAGATATCCAAAACATTATCATTACTCAAAAGGACCCCCGAAAATTATACAACATGACTATTGCATTTTATATAACATTCACGCTGCGACAAATGTCAGTCAATCAATTGGATGTAACAATGAATGGATGACCACAAGTGACTTAACAATTTCTCGAACACCTCCGTGCAAAAGCACGTCAACTTGTTAATCCCAGCAGCTGTCATTTTCGTAAGGCAGTCGTCAAAAAGTGTCAGGTGCCTTTCGGAAGCATGAAACATCTGACACCATAGCCACTTACACACACGAAAAACATTGGATAATATTCGTTGCAGTTTCAATACTGCGCGTCACATCGGCTCTGCGTCTGACAGACGCCGCGCAGCAAAATGTGAACATTTTTGATTCGCGGTACAAGTCACTGGATTGTTTCCGAGAATAAAATAACTGTTTGACGTCTGCAGTTTGCGACGATAACGATTTTCGTTCAAATCACAGTACGTACAAGTAATTTTATACAGGCTTTTATTTAGTTTCACATGTCCCTTTGTTTGTGTATTCGTAATTATTCGATAGAGCAGAATCTTCACATGCTTGAGCTTCAAGGGCTTTATAATCACACACGGCAGCCTATAATGTAAAGGTGTACATTATAACACGACACATCTTATTACATTTTCCATAAAAATCGTCAGATATAAAAATATACATAATAGCTTTCGTGTGTGGTCTCCTGACGATTTCTATGGAAAGATGTAATGAGATGTATCGTGCACATCTTTACATTAAAGCTGCAATGTGTAAAACCCTTCACACATAGTAGCTGTAATGTAAAGATGAAATAAAACTACATAATCCTGTGATTCATCTTGATACATTTCACTTTATTATTGTTTCAGATCATCATCATCAGGTAGTTTTGTCTCCACTGCAGGAGCACGACTCTATCTGTACTACCAGGTACTTGACCAGAGCAGCTAGAGGACTTGGCCTACACTCTCCTCGCTGGCCAGACGGATTAGAGAAGTCTTATTGATATTTATAAGCTTTGTTGAGCTTGTATTTCCTGATTTGCCTTCTACGACATGCACGGGAGGACATGGAGTGGCCCTATTCTACTTAACTTTAATTTAAAACATAAAACTAAAAGCCAACTGACGTAACCATTCACAATTTCATTTTAATACTTATTACATTAAACCTGAGCATTAAACATTCAGCCCGCATACGAAAAAAGGTCCTACGATAGAAATCGAATGGAATCGTTCCGACGGAATTCATATAATCGCATACCTAGTGTTATTATGCAGTGAATTCAATAGCTGGATGGAGCTAGTGGGAGAATGTGTACGTGTGAAATCCTACAAATATTACTGTGTGTGTGAATATTAAGGCGAAATGGTAGCAGAAGCGGCGCTTAAAAGCAAAAATTATAATAATAATAAAAATTACCTCCAAAAATTTGTAGAAAGACCTTTATATTATTTTGTAAATAACACTTTCAAAGGTTATTCATGAAATTACTTATGGGTCTTACTACAAAAAATTTAAAGTCAAATTTTTGTCATCACTATATTTATATTTTCTTATAAGCAATTTATTTCAAATAAACGCCACTTCTGCTATCATTTCGCCCTAATATTTTGATGATCTCCGTGGTTTACATACTAACTTGTCCATCATTCGATGATTCTTTCCATTACATTGACATTATTTTGTGTTTTCATTTCAAATGTGAAAGAAACAATAGGAAAGGGCGAACATTCTGCAAATTGCAGACGTTCTAAAAAAAGGAAAGGTTAAAAGTACCCGTAACCGAAGGGCATGTATGATGATATTGATGAGTGAGATGAAGCAAAAGAGGTTTGTCAGAATCGGAAAAATTGTGTTCTAAATATCAATAGAATACATATTTCGATTTATATACCGGAAAAATCTATACGCTGAATTCAGTGAAAAGATTTTTATAGAATTCACATTTTTATAAAATCCACAGCAGGCAATGTCGTAGTTAAAATTCAATAGATTTTACTTTGTTTTTCATAAATATTTGATACAAAATTTATTAAAATCTTTTTGATTGTTTTGTGATATGAGCGAACCACCCTTTTCAATGTTTTTATTATGTAACGGACAAAGAGATACTAAATTGAAACTAAAAGTCTTTCAAACCGAATAATATTCTGAATTTATTGAACAAGCGAAAATGGCTGTAGGTCCAAAGAGACATTCGGACCTTTATAATTTTGCTTTAGTATAACCCGTGACCCTTTGAATAAGGTTGACACCGTCTCGTACTCTGATTATTTGGTAACAAAATTACAATGCGTCATCACGCAGTGCATGCACATTATCTTCAGGAACTGTTAAATAGAATACAAATGATATATTTGTAGTATATGTATTGGTAATTGTATCTATCTATGTATTTTTTGTATGTTAGTTTATTGATATATATTATTGTATTTATCAAATATATGTTTATTGACCGAGCGAGCGAAGCGAGTGAGGTCTCTAAATCGAGTTGGGGGCGAAAACACATTGTATGTATGTATGTATGTATGTATGTATGTATGTATGTATGTATGTATGTATGTATGTATGTTTGTACCGCGATAGCAGCCGAACCGATGGTTTGATTTTGATGAAATTCGGTAAGCATGTAGGAAACATCAATAGAATTTTCAAGTTCGTTGGGCATCAAAATCGGTTCAGTAGTTTTTGAAATATCAATAAAAATGTCCGCGATTATGTAGCAAACGAAACCATAGCGCGTTCTAACTTTGGATACCGCCATCTAGGGGTTATTTAGGAAACTGAATTGCGAAAAATAATCGCGAGGTCTAAGTTCGCGGCGAACTACTAGTATCTTATATTATTATTAGTAAATCTTTCAAAATTACTTTTTTTGCACCTCCTTCTAAAGACTTCTTTTTCTCGGCATCAACAGTGGGTTGACTGGTAGATAAAGCCTATGGCTTTAAGTCTGCCTATTACATTTGTAACAAAATTAAATAAATAAAATAAAAATAAAAATCACGTCCACAAGAGGCCTACCCATCGCCTTATAAATATAATTATTTCTCTTCCTTGTCACTAGATAGCGTAAGGTAATTATTACAACAATAGAATCTTTTATTACTATTATTTAAATAAAGTTGTACTCTAATTATTTAAATATGACTTGTAAGAAATGCAATGGAAAAGAAGCCTATTCCCAGTAGTAAGAGGTTGAAAACAGAAGAAAATGATGAGGTAAACGTGAGCCTTGTTTACGTAGGTAGTTTTGTTAAGATATCATATTTTATTTATAGTAACTGCACTTCATAACTCGCGAAATATACCACGCCAGCAGATTCTAAACGACGACAAATTCTTTATACCAGCTTGTTTTTCCAACATAATCGATTTGTGTCTATCCTGCACGTTGATTTTTTCCACAACATCCTATTCTACTCAGGTAACAACGGTTTTGTGCTAAACAGTTACTCGGCCAGGGTTTTTTCGATCTATTATTGTGAGCCACATATCTGTTTTGCATTGCATGTTACTTTTTTTATTTTGTCTTGTTTTCTTTTTACTTTGAGTACCAAATGAAAATGTGCGAATGTGCATGTACCCTAAGTTGTTGAGTTACACACGTTTCACCTGGAGACCTACTAATTAAGATAATATGGTTGATGGTCGCCCAAGTAATTGAAATTCCCAAATTAAACGCAACAATTTATGTGGGTAGTTCGCAGCGAGTACCTTTAACTTTGTATTTTATTGGGCAATGTCTAACTTTTCAGGCTCAAGTTTCAATGGCTGTTAAAATTAATCTCGAAATGTTTAACTGCACTGCAGTTTTTAGTAGCCAGTTGATTTGTTTTTTAACTGACGATTGGCAATGTTTTATGCAGTATGAAATTAAGGGTGCCGGCCCTTTTTTTTTGCTTCGTATATTTTTGTCCTTATATGCTTTGGCATACTGGGTTTGGCATAAAATATTTTGTCATAATAGTTTTTAGGCATAAGTTGTTTTTTGGCATACTGGTAAGTTGGGCATAATTATATTTTAGGGTAATTTGTTACGGCATAATGTTAATTCGCATAATCTCTTTAGGCGTAATAACTATAAGACTAATAGTATTTAGGCATAATATTTTTAAAAATTTATTTTTAAAAACAGAAACAAAATTAAGATTTAAGTGTTTATTTTTAATTATCATGCAAAAAAAAAAAATATGACCACCCAGAACAAATGTGAGGGCAAAGGGGAAGTTAGATTTAAGTTTTTTTTTATGATCACCTGGAACAACTGTGAGACCAGAAAGGAAGTTAGATTCAACTTATTAGCAATTAATAAACAATTTATATACAATGAATAAAAATGTTATGCTTAATCATTTTTATGCTTAAAGTAATTTTATGTCTTGATAAATTATGGTTTGATGACATTATGCTTACATCCTTTTATGCTTTAAAATGTTAGGGCTAAATAATGATTATGCTTAAAATTATTATACATACTCCATTATGCGAAAGGACGTTATGCTTAAAAATGATTGTGCATTAAACCAGTATGCTATGTGATATTATAGCTTAAATTTGTATGCATATAGATAGTGATCCGAAATTAAGTTATAGTCTGTTGCAGTGTTTTGAGTTTAATTTATTTATTTTACACCAACATAAGCTCTCTACAGATTTGATTATTAGAGAATGTTTTCAGCAGTAAGTTTGCCTAATAAGTATACTGTCTTGACATTCGTATAATAGGCAATTTTACATGTTTTTGATTAATATTTTATAAATACATGTAAAAAAAATTTTTTAACATGCGAGTACGCGCGACCCCTAACAGCACTGACATCAAAAGCGCTGACGTGCATCATTTTTTTGTTACTTGACTTTTTCCCTTTCCATCAGATTTTAAAAGCTTACTTATTTTTGGGCAGATAAAAAATAATTTTGTTTTTGGTTCCGGATTATATTCCTTATTGATAAATAATTGAACAAAATACTGTGTTTGGCACAATAATGTGTAATTTATTAAATTAATCCTCCGTTTTAAGCTATTGAATCTTGTGCAATTGTTTGCAAAATGTAGATCCTATTTGAAATAGAATTGGTGTGTGATCATTTATCAATATCAATTAACTTAGTAACGAAAGTATTAATTTAAAAATAATACTTTAACAACCATAACAATTTAAACCGAACCAAATATTATCAAAAATACCACCCCTAGCAAGTAGTAAATTTATTTTATTTTTTTTCGTTTTTTTTCTTGAATTAGTTTGAGTTAAAATACTTACTAAGTACATAGTGTCAACTGTCAACTGAGAAGACTGAGCGAGTCAAACAGCGGCGTAATAAAGGCGGCCCCAGGCAACAAGCTGCAAAGCTTTGTTGTCTGTTTAAACATTTTGCTCCGGTTGGCGCTTCTTTTAATTATGAATCTTCACTTGTGCTATTTTATAATGTTTGTGACGTGAAGTTTTATTTTTAATCTCTAGCATTTTTAAAAGAATAACAAAATAAACTCTTAAATATTTTTAACTAACCTTATAGGTACTTTAACAATCACAATAATTGAAACTACTGAAAAAGTGAAGATTACAAAAAATACTTCCCCTGGTAAGTGATAAATTTATTTTACCTTTCTCTCTTTTTTTTCTTAAAATAGTTTAAGTTAAAATACTCACTAAGTACATGGTGTTATCTGTCAACTGAGGAGACTGAGCGATTCAAACAGCGGCGTAATAAAGGCGGCCCCGGGCAACAAGCTGCAAAGCTTTGTTGTCTGTTTAAACATTTTGCTCCGGTTGGCGCTTCTTTTAATTATGAATCGTCACTTGTGCTATTTTATAATGTTTGTGACGTGAAGTTTTATTATAGTTCTTTCTCTCATTTTTTAAAGATAAAAAAAAACTCTTTCTATTGATCTAATAACTGGATTGTTTGCCTGTTTGTCTTCGAATTTCAAATTAATTCAAATACCTAAAAATTACGAAAGTGTAAGATATGTTTTTTGACAACTTGAGCTATGTTTGCTTGCATTCGTAAAAGTTTGAAGACAATGCCGTAGAATAAAATAATAGGTCTCGTCTATATAATATAGCCGTAACAAAACGCATTGTTTATTTCTCTTGACGAGTTTGTATTAGAAGGTTAGATGATGTCCAGATTTTGATGATGAAGCTGAAAGGTAGTCATAACGGAAGATTTAAAAAAAAAGAAACTTTCAGAAACCTTTTTACTACTCGTATTTAAACAGAAATAAGCAATGTTGCGTCAAATACTGTTTGCATGAAAACTGTGGAACTCTAGAATTCTCAAGAAAACAATGCTGCCGCTGACCTAAAGTATGCAAAAACGCTGGATATAACATGTCTTTTATATTTGTGTACATCCTTATGTGCTGTTTCCGAGTCCAGAGTGTGTTTTCTAGTTTTTTCTTTTATGAATAATAATAGAGTTAAACAAGAGATAAATAAAGATGGATAAATATTGCGGCTATGGGCTCTATCTACCTAGAGCCAATTTCCACGAATCCCTAAATCTACGAGACCGTTGGAACTTAGAAAATGTGTTCTTCTATAATTTTATATTTAGAAAACGAATTATCCTTATAAAGAACCCTCATAAATACTGCCAAATGGCTACCACAAGCGGCAGTATGCCTGCCAGCAACATCTGTCAGCAATGTTCGGCAACCGTCGTCGGGGACCGTTCGTGATAGTGGTGGTCGCCCACCGTTGCCGACTGGTGTCGTGACGTCTTCGCTCGTCTGTTAGAGCCCTCACTCGTGTTCTCCTTAAATCATCATCATCATCATCAGATTTTTCTGTCTCCACTGCAGGAGCACGACCCTCTCTGTACTATCAGAGCGATACTTGGCCAGAGCAGTCAAAAAACTAGGCCTACACTCTCCACGCTGGCCAGATGGATTAGAAAGGTCTCAAAAATGTTTATAAGCTTTGTTTAGCTTGTCTTTTCTAAGTCGCCTTCTACGACATCCACGGGAAGACTTAGAGTAATCTACTCTGCCAGAAAACACACTCCTTAATTCAGCCCAGCAAACGAATGAAATAGAAGTCAATGATTTTAGAGAAAACAATTCCAAGCATTGCGTTTTGTGGAAATGCTCCTCAGTCACAAAATGAAAACATTGCAACACGATTTCATGCATTTCTCTGTTTTAGTGTAAAACGCTGGCATTTTAGTGTTAAAAGCGTTTTGGGAATACATTTCGTTTCATTTCCTAAGTTAAAAAAGTTTAGTGGCATTTATATCGCGAAAAAATATGAAAAAAATCGCGAATGGTGGGAACATCGCAGAAGAAAAGGAAAAATATAAGGAAGAGACCATTGCACAGCAGTGGATACGAAATTTACAGGCTATTAAAAAAAATACAAGGTATTCGGTATGGTTCGGTTAAGTAAAAAAATATAAGATAGTCAGGAAAAAAGTAAATCACTACATTTATTAAAAAAAAATTGACCTGAAAGTGTATTACACTTTCTTTCTGCCAACCGCAATCAAAAACCCTTTCTGAATTAGTTTTATAGGCTTCGGGAAGCTCGTACAGCAGTTGGTTCTTTCATCATTTTATGGTAGTTGTCAAGCTATAGTAGATACCTAAAGGCAGCTTGAAAAATCTACATAAGTGTAGGCCACACATTGACAGGAAAAATTTTAATGAAACGTTCCATCACCACAAATAAAAAAAAAATATTTTATATGCACTTCAGAATTTACATTATGCACAAGAATTTTATATTTTAATAACGCATTTTTAGCCCATGATGCAATGTTATGCATTTGGGGGCGAAAGCATGCAATATTTGATGTCAAAATTTTAGCACACACTAAAATTTAAAATAAGGACGTATTTAGGACGGAATATATTTATTCGAACAAGAGATATTTGAAAAAAAGTTTATATTGTGAAAGTATCTCTCTTATCGAGTATACCTATAGGCAAAGAAGTGTAGGCTAACAGTAGTTAACGTTTTATGAGCTGTCTTAGGGTATTTTAACCTATTTCTACCAATATTCTTGCAGTTTACAGCACAAAACTATCGTAACCTAACATAAATAAACGATTAAATAACCCTTTTATTCTTGCTCCATCTTTCACCAAATAAATATTTCATTTATTACCCAGTCTCTGATACGTTAGGGTGAATTGCCACAGTCACCATTAGAGCTGCGATACATTATATTAATAATATCCACAACACCTACCTACTTCGCTTGGAGCGAATATAAGTACAAACTTGGAGGTACAAATAGCGCCTAGTGAAGATGAAACTCTAACCTCATACAGGCACCTACGCCACCACCGCTTCTTTATAAAAGTAGGTATCAGGTACCTACTATAAAAATGAGTACTGGATATGTCAGTCGAAAAAACCGGAAGCATATTTTTTTAAATACCACTTTAAATTTTTTATTCAGTTCTTAAACATAAAAATTTAACTAGCTCTATATAATATTTTTTAGTATTCTTAGCAGATAATAAATGCAAGAATTAATTTACCACAGAAAGCAAGTTATGATACTCGTTAAAAAATATGTCATTTTTAATTTTTAAGTGTTCGTAATAGAAGAATTATTATTCTTTTATGTACCAGCTGCTTTTTTTTCTAGCTTAAATCGTACAAACCAATAATAAATAAATACCTTAAAAACAGACATCTTAGGGCTCTAGCTGATGAGCACACTATGCCTGCGACAGTGCGAGACGAAACGTGCTCTGTTGGCGACGGACTGCGAATTGTGTCGCGTGACGGTTGCCGACAGTCACATGGCAGTCGGCGACCGTCATCAACCGTCTCAAAGTATCGTGCGTCAGTCGCTGACTGTCACGCAACATAAGGGTCAGGGTCATACTGTCGTTCGTCTGCTAATGCTCTTATTACTAGCTAACTTAGACCTAGCGATTATTATTCGCGTTCTACAATTCAGTTCCCTTAGTAACACCTAGATGGCGCTATCCAAAGTTAGAACGCGGTATGATCTCGTTTGCTACAAAATCGCTGACATTTTTATTATTATTTCACAAACTACTGAAACGATTTTGATGTGTGTTACTACATGCTTATCAAATTTTGTCAAAATCGGACCATCGGTACAGCTGTTATCGCGGTTCAAACATACATACATACAGTGTGTTTTCGCCCCGATTAATTAAAATAAAACGGATCCACTAGGGTATCAGATTTTGGGTATCAGACCGGAATAACTCGACTCTATTTAGAGACCTCGCTCGCTTCGCTTGCTCGGTCAATTCAATTTCTGCATAAAAATGTTAAACATTAACGAATTAAATATGATAAACTTCAACATTGCGCAGTTATTTCCCAAGAACGCCTGCAACGAACATAAATAAGCAACGTCTTACCAAATACCGACAGCATCACACAAACGCTTTCTCGAGAAACAATTTTGCTCATTTTGTTTTGCAGAGAATGCTCTTTGTCAAAAACGAAAACGTACACCTTCCAACGGGATTTTCGTGCATTCCAGTTTTTTGGAGTAATATTCCAAAACAGAGGTTGCATAATTAAAAGTGAATAAACATTTGAATTACATTTAAGTTTGAATTCTACCATCTTTTTTGTTGTTGTACTTTTTCCACAAAATTAATTCGTCACTAAAAAAGTATGTGTAAATTTGCCGCACTTTTTTTTTAAAGATAATTCGTCACGTTTATCGAGATACGTATCGAGAGTTATAAATTTGTCACATTGATTATTTTCATAAAGACAGCAAAAAAAATTAAACAACAATACAAATAAAAACATTTATTTCTTTAATCACAGTTTTAGCTTTTTAACCTTATATCTAACACAAAAATCACAGTTCAATTTGATGGATTTGCTTATAACATAAGGAAAAGCACAACAAAGATAAATTTGCTGAAAACCCGAACCTACCTATGACGAACTAACACATACTTTTTTAATGCATGTAACGAATTAACTTTCAATGTATGAAGTTTAAAAAACGTGACGAATTAACTTATGAATATATCTACCTGGGTCAGTTGATCCAGGCAGGAAGTTCCAGCTTCGAGGAAGAGGTCTTTTGACGAATTCGACTAGGTTGGGCAGCGTTTGGAAAATTGCGCAATGTTTTATCGTCTAGAATACCTCAGTGCCTCAAGACGAAAGTGTTTAATCAATGTGTGTTACCAGTGATGACTTATGGCTCTGAAACGTGGTCCCTTACTATGGGTCTCATAAGAAGGCTCAAGGTCGCTCAACGGGCTATGGAGAGGACTATGCTCGGTGTTTCTCTACGTGATCGAATCATAAATGAGGAGATCCGTAGAAGTACGAAGGTCACTGACATAGCCAAGCGGATTAGCTCATTAAAGTGGCAGTGGGCGGGGCACGTAGCGCGAAGAACCGATGGCCGATGGGGCAGAAAGTTTCTCGAATGGCGGCCACGTACCGGCAAGCGCAGCGTAGGACACCCACCTGCTAGATGGTCAGACGACCTGCGCAATGTTGCAGGAAGGCGCTGGATGCAGGCCGCTTCCGATCGGTCGTTTTGGAAATCCTTGGGGGAGGCCTATGACCAGCAGTGGACTTCCTGTGGCTGATATGATGAATTAACTTGTGGCAAATGTACAACAACCCCTTTAATCAAAACTTGTGCACTAGAGAATAAAAACATGAAAGTTCCTAACTAAAACCTACTTTGTAATTATATTTGGGTCATTACTCATCCGGCTTTAGATTCATCCTCATTATTTATCGTGTCCCAAGCTCCTGTATCGCTTTACCAATTATTTAGGACAGGTAATATTTCAGAAGTCTAGTTTAAAACTTTGGCTGACCAAGCTGAACTGAAAGTTTGGGGTAAATACGCTATTACTTATATACAAACTAATCGAGTCTTATATCTTACAGGAGATACAAAGCCCTCTGAGGCCCTTTAGAACTAAAAGAGTTCCTCAGTCGTTTTACCTTATAATATTTTAGTAGCCTAGTTTCATTGGATTAAAACCATGGCTCACATGTACAAATTGAAAAGTAAGACTTGTAATTTCATAAATTATTTAAAATGTTTTGACGATATAACGTATTAATAGTAAAAATACATATAAACGTGATATGATATGATTATGACTATGTTATAAGTGTTATATGTAATTGGTGAATGTGGGAGGGTAGAGGACTAGTGTAATGTTATTAATTATTCTATGGACAAAATAGGTCCGAAATAAAGATATTTTATTTATTTTTTATTTTATTATTTAAACTTTGAGTGACCGAGCTGAACTGAAATTTTAGAGTAAACATTAATGCCACGGAGATGTAGGTGAACTGAAACTTTGCAGTAAATATTACCGCTATGCAGGTTTAAGTAATATACTTACATACAAACTAATTACGCCTTATCTTATGGGGCAGAGAAAGCCTCCTCGCCTCCTAGAAATAAGATTCTAAAGATATGCATACAGCCAAATAAGTTTTCGTCTCCAAATTGAAATTTCTTTTTTTTATCAAGATTTTTAAAATTTCATACTCGCCAGGGTCAATAAAAGAAAAAAACTGGAAGAGAATGCCTTCGTTTCCCGCTTAAATTAAAGAATGGCTAAGAAACCGACCAAAAAAACTAACAATTCATGTCACCATTAAAAAAGCTAAGAAATAGATAGATGACTCTTTATAATATATCAGAAATCATTTTACATTATATGAGTATAATAGGCAGTCGTATTATTGCAATCATAAATTATGTGTGTGAGCGATGTGCATTAGAAATAAATATGTTAGAAGTAAATATGTAAGTTACAACCAAGATTAAATGCACTAAAGAGGTCACTTTGTCAAAATATTCAAAGTACGTTCATCAAATCAGTTTCAGTATCGACATGAGGAAATATTATTAGTTCTATTAACTCCTTTAAAACCTAAATCATAAGGCTCAAATCACTAAAGCAAGTTTTCGGCGTAACGTGATAAAGAAAGCGTGGAGCGTGGAAGGTATTTTTTCAATTTCCTTTGAGAAGCCCTCTGCATAAACCTGCCAAGTTATAGGTTGTGGGGCTAAATTACTTAGTCTCAGACCGACCTGCATACGTCATTTTACCGTATTACATTGCGGGAAAGATACTTCGAAGGCGAGTTAGTACGTTAAAGGTTTGGCTTTATACAAGGCCAAATAAGTTTTGATTTACAGGCTGATTAAAGGATTTTTATTGTTAACAGTACTTCTAGATTTATTGAACGAGCAAGCAAAGTTCTCTGAGTCTTCTTGAACAAACCGGCGTTTATATGTGTGTTGGTTCGACGATAACTCAGGTAGTTTTGATCAAAGCTTCATAGTAGGCCTGTACTGCCTCCGTGGTGTAGTGGTTAGAGTGTTCGGCTCATACCCGGAGGTCGCGGGTTCGATTCCCGGCGTGGGACAACGACTTTGTGTTGTTCTAGTTTGGTAAGGACATTGCAGGCTGATCACCTGATTGTCTGAGAAGTAAGGTGATCCGTGCTTCGGAGGGCACGTTAAGCCGACGGTCCCGGTCACTGTCTTTGACATTGGTCGTTACCTAAAACCATGTCAGAGGCCTTTAAGGCGGTTTAAAAACTCTGACACTAGTGTTAGTCACTAACACACACGATAAGAAAGAAAGAAGTAGGCCTGTAGATATAGCAACAAAAAAAAATTATAAGTTCGGACATGAGCCCAATCTGTCAATGGGTTGCAGAGATATTTCAGTAGTGGGCGAGTTCACAGTTTAGGGTAAAACTATCTTAGAGTTGTCTATGGTTAGAAATTTTGGAGCGTTTTGGAGCTTGCATCTCCCACTTTTAGCTTGATGGTGAACAAGAAGTTTGAAAAAACAAAATAGTGATGGGTTGCTAGCCGTACATGTATAAACATGATTCGGTTTCTATGACCTTCGCGGGAAAAGAAGCAGTTGGTAAATTTTAAATTTTTCTTTTCTATATGGAAGAAATACACTACTAGTTTTTACAATATAATAATAATTTAAAATTAAAGTTTAAACCATACTGTGATATTATAAGCAAAGAATTTAATCAAAAAAGTTCTATTCAACTTGGCACTACTTTTCGATTTCTTTTTTTATTTCTAGTTTTATTTTTTAGACCTTTATGAAGATCAGTTTTAGCCAGTTTTCTATGCGAAATCGTTTCATTTCCATTTCCAATGGAGGCCTAATCTGTAGGACGCAGGTGCCGAATTGATCAAATCTTTTCATTCAATTTGTAAGACAAACGTAAGCATCTGTTGTGCCCTAATTGGATTAAATCAGCCGATTTGAATCAATTTTATGGGTGAAACACATTGGTCGAGTAGGGTAGGCGAGTTAAGTAGAAAGGTATTTCCTTTTCTTATATGTTCCTTTGATTAAAGTAAACATTTGTCAAAGGAAAAAATGTTATAATCTTTTAATGGTAATAACTCTGGTTGAAATGTTGGAATAATTACCTATTTCTTTATTACTGGTGTTCATTGATATAATACTTTAAGCAAGTAGAAACCAGCGCCCCTTTGTTCTTCTTTTTTCGGACTCATGATACGTAATTATAACACATTGTAAAGTTAATTTAGTTTTAGATTTTTCCATGGCTTAGAATAGACACAAGATCTCGTGCCACTCGCTCGGGTATTGTGTAATTGTTAGGTATATACCATTTAGATTAAAATTAAAATTACGGATGTTGGTTGGCAGCTTTCTAATTGAATTTTTTAGGATAAGTAAAAAATTTAAAACACACTTACCTTTTAAAACAAGTATACAAAATTATAAATCTAAAGATCTTGCCTTAAAAAATTAAAATTGTTAATAATATTGAGTAAGTAGTTAATCTCTTAAATAATAATTACACAACTAAAGCTTCTTTTTTAAAAACTGTAGGAATGATCCGTCTAGATTGTCTTCTACATCGGAAATAACTGAGCTAATTCTCAAACACTCACTATTTTTGACTCCTCCAATTTACTCGACCAATATAACTCCCGTATAATTTTATTTTCAGTATAAATTCAACCAAATTCCTTAACTTTTCGCTCAATTAATTCTCTTTGGTGGTGCGTGTTCAAATATCAAATGTATCGACGCATGAATGGAGCTGAAAAACGGGTTGAATAACGTTATAGGTGTAAATTCAAAATGGTTGTATCATGTGGCTTCGATTTATTTTACTACTGATCGGTATGACACGAAATATTTTTATTTGTTATTTAGATTCCTGAATATTTGTAGGGTTCCGTAAAAAAATTAAAAACGGACCCCATATAGGATCACTCGTGCGTATGTCTATCAGTCCATCCGTCTGTCACAGTCATTTTGCTCCGAATCTACTAGACTATATCAGGTGAAACTTGGTAGGATGGTGTAATCCTAGGACCCAAACACAGATGTGCAAAGTAAATAAATAAGTTTTATAAAAGAAGATCTCCTTAATCCTCTAATCTCCTAAACAATTGAACCTAAAATTCTGAAAAAAGTACAAATTACAATTCTTTGTTTGTAAATTACAGGAAAACGTATAAGAATTATATCAATTGAAAATAAAGTGGTAAACTCAATAGAAGTCCTTTTCGGGCCGATACCCCCTTTTCGTTATGTCTGGCTGAGTGTCCCCTAATGTGTAAAAAATAGGCAAAAACATATGTAACTATCGAAAAAAAAACTATTTAAACTTTAAAGCACAAAAAAGGTCTCATTGTGCCATTCGCTCTGTTTAAAAAACAATATATAAATGACGGGTCTTAAGGGTCCCCTTTCCATAGACAATTTCATACAAACGTAGTCTAGCTTTTATTTTGAAATTACATGTTAGATTTCGGTAAACTTTTGTAATTCCAAAGAATTTGCATACATCTAGGCACATAACTAGTTTTCAAATTCAAAATATAAACTTAAAAGAAAATATAAGGAGGTAGAAGTTTCCCATACTGATGGTCTAAAATGATATATAATTATATACTATATTCTCCTTTAAGCTTGACTGTAAAAACCAGTTATATGCCTACACATATGCAATTTCTTTGAAATTACAAAATTTTACCGAAATCTGACACGTCGTTTTAAAATAAAAGCTAGATAGACTACGTTTGCATGAAAAGTCTGATTCTGTCTAGGGTAAGGGAACTCTTAACGCATGTGGTATGGCGTTCTCTGTCAGTCAACCATTTAATAGGTAATCGTCATCATCAACAGGTCTTTTTGTCTCCACATTTTGAGTAGACCCTCTCTGTACTACCAGATTTATACTTGGCCAGAGCAGGCAGAGGACTTGGCTGACTTTACACTCTCCTCGCTAGCCAGACGGGTTGGAGAGGTTTCATTGATGTTTATAGCTTTGTTTAGCTTGTATTTCCTAAGTCGCCTTCTACAACATCCACGAGGGAGACTTGGACTGGCCCTATTCTACTCTGTCAATATAGATATACCTAGTTCGATACTCAGGGAAGGACATAGGATAGTTTTTATCCCGAAATTCTCCCGGGGAGCGAAGCCCACGGGCACAGCTAGTATGTATATATTTTTTACCCGTACGGTGTACCGTCAAGGTCTACTCGCAATAGTACCGTCAAGTACAGATGTTATTTGATTACTATACTCATTAAGTACCTACTGATTTCGTAAGCCTTCACGTCACCATTCAATTAACAATGTCGGAAACATCAAAGCAGGTACAGTCATGCTTCCAATTAACAGTCAAATTAACTGAGTTGTAATCTGTTAGTTTTAATTTGGAGGAATAACTCTATTTGTAGTTTTATTTCGTTTAAGTACCTAGTATTATGGAATTTAGAAAAATGTCTTATTAAAATCATGTAATGAAAAAAGTCCTCCTCCTGGTGGACTGCCTCCGTGATGTAGTGGTTAGAGCGTTCGGCTCATACCCGGAGGTCGCGGGTTCGATTCCCGGCGGGGGCAACGACTTTGTGTTGTTGTCCTGGTTTGGTTAGGACATTGCAGGCTGATCACCTGATTGTCTGATAAGTAAGATGATCCGTGCTTCGGAGGGCACGTTAAGCCGTCGGTCCCGGTCACTGTCTTTGACATTGGTCGTTACCTAAAACCATGTCAGAGGCCTTTAAGGCGGTTTAAAAACTCTGACACTAGTGTTAGTCACTAACACACTCGATAAGAAGAAGATGAAAAAAGTTGCTATGAGTAACTTTACTTATAGGCTAGCTGAAGCCCTCGACTTTGCGTGGACTTTATAACTCCAGAAAATTCTCATAAGGCTGAAAATTTTATGCTAAGGCGTCATTTTTATATTTCTTATGCATCATGGTTCGGAATCAAGCGTTCCATTTTCCAAAATCAATTATACCCTATATGTTGCCCAGGCTTAACAGCTATATAACAAAAAAGTTTCATTTGAAACCATCCAGTATTTCCGGAAATTAGCATATGCAAACAGATAAACAGACAATTTTCGTTCATTATTGTCTCCAACGCCCAATTTTTTGGAAATATATTTAATTTAATAATATATTCACTACACATTTTTTTACTATTTTTACTGTATAGATCTTATCTTACAAAACGCAAGAAACACTAAGTACGGGAAACAACTAGTGACTTTTATGAGCGCAGTTTTTTATATTCCTACCAGACCCTTAAGTGATTTCAAACAGTAAAACATTCACACAAAGTATCCCGACGTATTTTTAAAACATAAAACTGGCATCCTAACATTTGAGAGCAGTGTTCAACGAAAAAGCCTTAAAAACAGCGCTAAAAAGTATGCCCCATTTCTTTACTTTGTAACTGAGAATGAATTGCTCTCATTTACCTACTATTAGGGTCCTTGCACACTCAACTGGCATTGCCACAGCACAATAGGACTAATTTGTCTTTTTAAGGCCAAGAATCCTCTTTTGGAGCGCCCATAATTAACATTTTATTAACCTAAGGGCATTCCCGGTAGCATTTTTAAGTAGGTTTCGTTAGAGCCTGGTCCACTCTCCGTGAAAAAAAGCCAGAACAAACGTGGTTTAGTGACCGACTGATATCAGCTCTCCTACACTATTTTTTATTACTGTATAATAAGGTGCATTAAATAAAATATTACTCACCTTAAGCAAAAGATATACGACGAACGGATTCCCGATGGGGCAAAAGGTTTTCGAATCGCAACCACGTACTGGCAAGCAAAGCGTAGGACACCCACCCACAAGTTGGTCTGACGACCTGACCAAGGTTGCTGGAAGGCGCTCAAGATCGGTCATTTTGGAAATCCTTGGGAGAGGCCCTATGTCCAGCAGTAGACGTTATGCGGCTGAAATAATGAACGATGAAACAAAGGATAGGTATATAGCTAATTCCACGACATTATTACGTAAGTCACGTCAGATTAACAAAAAAATAGTATATTTTTCACAATGCGCTAATGGACCTGTAGCCTCAACGCTGGAGTTACGCTCCGTTATGAGTTTTACCATAAAAAGTACTCGTAATTCCCAACTTTATTAATCCTGTGCATTTACTCTGCAAAGGCCTGTACTGTTCCTATCTCCTCACTATAGTAACAGTATGGTGTATTTATAAGTGCATCAGTCTTTTAAAGATCATTTGTACCTTTACATTAAGGGAATGGGCGAAAATGCGTATCGTGTTAAGGCCATACCTGATTTTTCCGGGATCCAGTGCTGCCCCCATTTGAAATAATTCATTTGTAAAGAAAGTTTCCTTTCAAATTATGGATATATCATTTAAAATTGTGTCTTGACCAAGCTAGATACCCCTTTGAAATAATTTTTTAAATGGGGGTATGAAGTACTGGACTCTGGCCGGAAAATGTGGCGAAAATAGAGTTCTTTGGGTTTATTTGAAAGGGCCTCTAAGAGCTGCGTTATGTGATGAAAAGGGCGTTCAGATTTGAGACGTTAGACGCACGGTTGACCTTTGGCATGATGTTGGATTCGCCCTTCTAATGGCGACTCAGCGGGGCCCGTAGAGTGTCAGATTTCATTTATGATGGCGATTTGACGGGTCCTGTCGAGCTCCTTACCCCGCACTTCTCGCGGTTAAAAGAAATCGACAAACTGTTTTTATTCCTTTCTGACGGTTTCATCAGCTAAAAGGATGAGCGCCGTTTGTGAATGTGTGAAGTCCTTGAATGTTATTCAAGTTAAGAGACGGTGCTTCATATAGTCATGTTGGCATTATGTAGCTACCCATCAATATTTTTTTTTTTTTTACCTTCTCGCCCATCACGCTGAAAGTGGCTTTTGAGGTCTTGCGGCCCTGGGCTCTGTTTGCTTCAAGTCACGAGATATAAAAAGCCTTGCCCCATTAGCGATAAAGACGTGATAGTATTTAGTAAATTAACAAATAAAATAAATAAAGCCGTTAAAATGGTAAAAAGGCGAACACATAACAATGATTCGCATGTTTTGCTCAATCCCTCGATCAGCTTCTACGATTTGCTGTTATCTTAGACCAGCATGGAAGGTATACTACTAGAATGTACAATAATAAGTAAAATAATTAAAAATGGAAGTTTGAAACAAAGTGTAACATTATAAAATGAGCAAAGAATTTGATCAAAAAAGTCTTTTTAATTTACATTTCTTTTCGAGGTCTTTTTTTATATTTTTAGTAGTTATAAAGGTCAACATTATCCAGTATTCTATCCGAAATCTTTTAATTTTCATTCACTGGTTTTCCAGTAAAAAGATTAAAACAACACGTCCAGATGAAAATAAAACATCAGTCGCCGTAAGGAGTTTGTCAAACCGCCTGAGTCCACAAAATGTCTTAATGAAAACTAAGCTATAAAAATTCTTAATTAAACTAGCCTCAAAAGCAGAATTTTTGGCTATAAAACTAGTTTACGAACGGTTTTTACGTTCGTCGTTAAATAGTGGTAAAAGCGCAATATTTGTTCTGAAAATTAAGTAAGGATTATTGTGGTCATAGTCTACTATGACATGAAGTTTTTTTTTTTTTCAACTGTCTGTGTCACACAGTCCTACTACTGGCAAAAGGCTCTCCTCTTCATTTATAATCACCTCTGTTGGTCGCTTTCTCTTTCTGATCGCCTTCAAAATTTTACAGTCATCATGTCAGCCGCATAACGTCCACTTCTGGACATAGCCTCTCCCAAGGATTTCCAAAATGACTGATCTAGCTCATACATTATATATTTAGCACACACATATACACACACTGACACGTCTTTTTACTCTCACGGAGCAGACAGAGTTTAGGGCGGCAAGACCTAAATGCCATTGTTAATATTGTTATCATGATAATAGTGAGTAGTAAAAGTATTATTCTAATTAGTCCACTATAAGATATACAAAAAATAAAGGACTCATATTTTTAAGTTTATAAAATATTAGAATTTCACAAAAATACGGAGCATTTAAGTTCCAGAGGGTGGCTTCCGACGTCACCGCTAAGTAAAAAGCGTATTCAGTCGTGACGTCATGCAAAATTTGAATGCGCTGTATCTTCGTCAATTTTTGTTTCTCAGAGAAAAGAGAAAATACGTGTACAATATTTTTATTCATCATATTAACCAAAGGAAGTTCACTGGACAAAGGCCGCAAGGATTTCCAAAAACGACCTTTCGGAAGTGGCCTACCTACATCCATTCTACTTAGGAGTATCTAAAATATATCTCCTTTAATCTAATTGAAACATAATAAAGTAGCGTTTTAAATCGATACTCCGCACGTGCTTACGAGGAGTCGGTACAAACTCGTACGTGAAAAGGAACGTAATTGAGAGCCCATTACCGAAAACTTGGTAATACGTTTTTTATGTTCCGCGCGTGTAATTTAGATATGGCTAATTTTAGATTTACGACTGCCGGGAAAATTGAAAAAATGCCTACAAGCTAGCGAAAACTCGTACTTACTTGAGGACCTGAGTGCCGTGTGGATTGCAGAGGAGAATAGGGCCACACCAAGTCTTTTCATGGATGGAAATACAAAGCTCATATACATCAATGAGACCTCTCCAAACCGTCTGGCTAGCTAGGAGATTGTAGACCAAGTCCTCTGGCTGGTCTGGCCAAGTATGACTCTGGTAGTGCAGAGAAGGTCATATTCCTGCAGTAGAGACTATAAGACCTGATGTGATGTTGATGATTTGAGGTCCTTGGGCCCCTAGGTGAGGGCGTGAGGCAGAGGGCTTCAACAATCTTTCTTCATCGCGATTGGTCTTTGGCTACGTGCTTTACTTCGAGGTCAGTATAGACCAATATGCATTACGAATAGAGATATAATTTTGGCCCATCGATTACATTATTAAAAAATATTGTACACTTATTTTTTTTCACTGGAAAACAAAAAATGACAAAATTAAAGCAAATTTGCCATACGAGTGAAGCAAAAAAAACATGTTACCAATTACGAAATTTCATAAGTTATCGTCAAGTAACAGAATCTATCAATATACAAGTAATTACGTGTACTAACGATACACCAAACTTGGAGAAATTCGATCTCGTTCAATTACATTTTCCTACGAAAATTCTAACAAGCAACACCTAATTTCCATGGGCCACAGTATTCCCTAATAAATGATAGGCATGACGACCCTTTGTCATGCAAACAAGAAACAAGTATGAAAAAGGTATTTCAGCAAACAAAAACTGAAAACTGTCGGCTTAGCGACTTGCAGCACAAAAGGTGGTAAATCTTTGAAATATTGCCAAGGGAGGGCCACGGAGCATAAAAGGATTCCGTAGGAATAAAGAAAGAAACACATTTTTTGTCAACCTTTTTGTTCAATTGAAAAAAGTGCGTTTTCTACAACGCGGAAGTGTTTTCTTCAAAGTGCTAAAATGTGCGAGTTTTTCGGAGGTGAAAGAATAATTTTTCCTTACAAACGTGTTATTATGTTACTATATTTATTTACTGATGAATAATAAATATATAAATTGACTAAAGCCAACAACCAGACCCTCCTTATTTCTGACTCATAATTTGTGCGCAGTTAAGTTTTTTTGTATATAATAACGTTATTGTACCAAAACAAATACGTATACTAAGAAAACATACGAAAGAGCAAATACACAAAGGCAGACTTATCTCATGTAGGGATCTATATCAGTTAACCTGATCGATGTATTGAGAGGATATTTACCCAATTAAGTAGTGTTAGTATGTACCTTTAGTTTACGCATACTCGCTAATTTAAAAACAGGGCAAATTTACTGGTTCAGACGCCTAATATCACGTTTTCTCTTTAAGCCTCAGGGCTGATTTTTATACTCTACTCTAGCAACTATTACAATAAATCCTGCCATACAAACATTCTGTACAGTAACGTGCATAGTTATTAGAGCTTTTATGCAATACTAGTTGCGCTGTAGCCTAAGTCCGGGATGTCGTGATATTTGACCTCGAAAAAGTCACAATATCGATAGGACTATCGATAGTATCCATAGTATAAGTTCAAAAGTAGTAGTAAGCATCAATAGTATTGCAATACTATTGATGAAAGAAAACTATCTATAGTATCGATACTCTACCTAACTATTTGTATGAAAAACAATCAAAAGCTATATTAACGAATATTATTAGAAAATACTATCGATAGTTCTATAAACAAATAGTAACTTTACTGTTGATAGTATCTATAGTATTAATTAAAAACTATCGATTCTATCGAAACTATCGCTACTATCGGTAGTCTTATCGATATTGTTACTGCTTTCCAAGATCAAAAGTATCTAGTAGTAGTAGTAGAAAGACTATCGATACTTTATACTATTGCTTGCAACATTAACGCAGTCTTGCTCGAGCGGCCGTACTGTGCACAACTCATTTGTGTGATTTACTGTGGCTTGGCCATGACTCATTTAGTTGTGATTATTGAAATACCTAGAGACCTATATCCAGCAGTGGACGTTGTGCGGCTGAAATAGATGTGGATTGGTAAACCGATTGACAATGACAACTTAGCCGATACCGCGCAGTACCTTCTCTTCTTGGTCGTCTGCAACATATTATACAATGTGTAAGAAACATACCCTTGATAAATCGAACCACGAGCCAAGTATGGCTCTGGTAGTACATTGAGGGTCGTGCTCCTGCAGTGGAGACTAAAAGACCTGATGATGTCCCTTCTACGTTGTATTTATCTTATTATTACTGTACGAAACGCTATAGACATCAGTTATAATCCTAAAATGCCAAAGTAGAACCTCAAAGAGAAGCTAAAAGCTAGCGTAGCCAACAGAAACCCTTTATAAAAGCATCTTTTAACCCTACATTACTCACAAACGCACGGAATCCTAAATACAGCCTGCAGGTATACTAACTATAATTGCTGCTTCGGGTTAAAAAGGAGTCAGATGAAAGGACACTCCACTTATACAGGCACTGAAAACCTGTGAACAACCAGCCGCAAACTTACCTTTACATCTCAAATAAGCTTTAATACGCAAGCTTAAAGTTTATTTTCCCTTGACGGAGGTTTTTCGTAAAGACTTTCAGTACAATGTCTAGTTTTCTGTCTGGATTGCCGTGGAAAAGGTAAAGCCATTCAAGTCTGTAACTAAAATGGATGACTGCGTGTTAAATGCCGATGGAATGAAGATCTTTAAGCCGAAATCTTTGTCTAGATTTGTAAGAAATTCATGGTTCAACAGCTTTGAGAATTTTTACTTAATTTTTAGTAAAAAAGATAACTAGACTTGTGAAATAAGAATGACAAAAGGAGTTATGGCAAATTTTCGATGCTGGTTTAGACCAGCAAATATTTTTTTGCTCTTAGGAGCAGGCAAAAAATATGCACCGACAGTATTCAGCCTGATTGACTCGAAAAAGGATCAAAATAGTGACAGGTTGCTAGCCGCATTTCCTAAGGTCTGGTTCTTCAGAATTATTTTGTGTGTTTCATTAGTAGCAGATACTAACACTTTGTAATTTTTAATCCTAGATCTTCATGTAAGGTAGATAAAAAAGTTATTTTGCTTCAAAAACATTCCAAAATGCGAGGCAGAATAATAAATTAGTCAGAAAATCTTATTTAATCTTAAAACAAACTTTTATGCTTATGTCTTCGCGCAAATTGAGTCGTAAAATTCTCATTTAAACCAACACACAAATTAGCATTAAAATCTTCTACAATTACTTCAAACATTGCGAAATTAAAACATTTATTTAAATCTTAGAACTTTAATTTGAATTTTCAGCAAGGCGGCTTTTGGTTGTCTAAACATATATGTATGTTTTTATGGTTCGCAGTTCACCCTTGGAAACTATCTGAAAATAATAAAAATTATCTTTCTAATAATGCGACCGACGCCGGCCACGTTCCCTCTCAGTCTTACATTTTTGCTGGCCTACGAAGTAGACAGAGCAGACGTTAGACCTAAATGCCTTGACTACTGCTAGATAGCAGTAGTCAAGGCATTTAGGTCTAACGTCTGCTCTAACTACTGACTGACCTAAATGACTTCGTCAAGTCATTTAGGTCAGCCAGTAGTCAGTGCAGACGTTATCTATCGTCTGCTCTGTCTACTTCGTAGGCCAGCAAAAATCTAAGACTGAGAGGGAACGTGGCCAGCGCGACAACCCATAGGCGGATGGTCCAAGCTCGTTGGGTACTTTGGATATTTCCAGCATATTCAAGAGTTATTTGAAAAAAGTAATATGATCACTGCCTTATCTAAAATGAAATGATAATCCAAAGTTCCAAGGTTTATGTAAATATATTTTGTGAATACTAATTGTTTACCTAGTAAATAAGACGTGATTTGGAGGCAACTTGGCACATTACGCGACCATTCTGCGACCAAATTGCAGACGTTCTAAAAAAAGGAGAGGTAAAAAGTACCCGTAACCGAAGGGCATTTATGAAGAGATTGATGAGTTTAGATGAAGCAAAAGAGGTTTGTCAGGATCGTAGCAAGTGGAGGTCCATAGTCTCCGCCTACCCCTGTGGGAAACAGGCGTAACATTATGTATGTATGTATGTATCAAGATAATTTTATGCAATCGTGTTTTTGAGTAACATAGTCATTAGAGCTAGTCCTGAACTTAACTGCATTTTTTATATCAGCTTGAGTATATCAATAATATTTATATAACATACGCGTACATACATACCTACTATCATGTCTTTATCCCTAACGGGGCAGCCAGGTCACTTTGGGTCTTGCGGCTCTGAGCAGACAGATCCCAGGCCTGCAAGACTCAAAGGCCACTTTTAGTATACACATATAACAATAATATAACAAAAGATAAATATAATTAAAAATATTTGTAATTGTAATTTATTCATATAGTTTATTTCCATGTCTGTACACGTTTGGAAACATAAGAGCACGGAATATTTTTGATCCATAAAGAAGAAAGAATGAACAAGAAAGAATAATACAAACAAGTACTGAAAATTTATTAAAAGTTCCATTGGTATCAAAGAAGTAAAAACGTAACATTACACGTTCAATATTTATGCGATAGTTGGTAAATTAAACCGCAAATTTACGCTATAAACTTTATTTAGTGTGCCATTTAGTATTTTATTACAGCCATAATATTATTGCAATAATTACTATGAATTTAAACAGGTACACCACATTTTAATGTAAAATTCATAATGGTAGTTTAAGTACTTTAAATGCACAACAGGATCCCAGAGGCGTAGGCGATTTGAAAAGACATAATATGTGTATATTATAAACTAGCTGAAGCCCGCGACTTCGTTCGCGTGAACTTTATGACTACAGAAAATTCTCATCATTTTGAACAACTTTTGTTAAGGCGTCACTTTTATATTTCTTATAGTTTAGCTGGACCATTATGGTTCTGCATCAGTTGTTCCATTTTCCAAAATCAATTATACCCTACATGTTGCCCAGGCTTAACATCTATATAACAAAAAAATAATAATTTGAATCAGTCCAGTATTTCCAGAGATTAGCGTGTACAAACAGACAGATCGTTTTTTAAAATTCTTATTCTATTAATATGTCTCCATAGTCCCAAATATTTTTTAACCGACTTGAAATAGAAGAGGAGGATATTATCAATTCTATTGTATGTTTTTTTTTAAATATTTATTTTGCATGTATGTGACGCGATATCTTCGTCAACCGTGGACCGATTTTGATGATTCTTTTTTTATTTAAAAGCCTTTACTCCCAAGTTGGTCCCATATTAATTTGGTGAAGACATGATGAAGAACTTTGGGGATATGGAAGAAACTCCTGAAATAAATTGAAGTCGGTTGTTTATTTTTGTTAAAAATTTATTTATTTGGAAATATATTCAATGTACAGACATCAGACTCGTTTTTTTTACTGTTTTATTATATGTATAAATGTACGTATGTAATAGAGGAATAACCACAAACATATCATGCTGCAACTGCATTCCCAAGGCGCGTCGGGTGGTGGCCGGTTGATAAAACTTTTCTCACAATTGCATTTTCAAAGAAGGTTGACATCAGGCATTCGGGTGGTCATAAAATTATAACCAAATCATTCTATTCTTTTCCACTTCGCAAGGTATTTGGCATCCTTGGCTGACCACTGACATGAATCCTACTATCCTATCCTACTTCCTACTAATAATATTATAAATGCAAAATAGAGTTTGTATATTTGTTTGTTTGTTACCTCTTCACGCTTAAACTACTGAACCGATTTGAATGAAATTTTGGTATGGATATAGTTTGAGACTCGGGGAAGGGCATAGGGTACTCTTTATCCCGCAATTCTCACGGAGAGCGAAGCCCGCGGGTACAGCTAGTATTCTATAAAGCAGAAAGCGTATATACCCAGGGAATATGTTAAAATAAAGAAGATGAACCAAATTAGCCAAGAAAATGCTGAGCTACTGGTTTCGCTAGTTCACCGTCACAAAACGCGTACTGAGGTTAGGATTTCTTTTAAACTATTATCCGAATAAATCTAGCTGACACTTCCGGATAAGTAAGCGACTAGTTTTATCAACTTTCATACTACTATCACGTCTTTATCTATTTCTATACATATAATAAAACAGTAAAAAAGTGTGTCTGTACATTGAACATATTTCCAAAATTTAAAAAAAAAACTGTCTGTTTGTACACGCTAATCTTTGGAAATACTTGACGGATTCGAATGAAATTTTTCTTTTTTAATAGCTGTTAAGCCATGGGCAATATATAGGGTATTAATGATTTTGGAAAATGGAACACCTGATGCAGAACTATAATGGTCTAGCTAAACTAAAGAGATATGAAAATGGCGCCTTAGTAAAAGTTATTCAGCCTGATGAGCATTTTCCATAGACATAAAGTCCAAGAGAACGAAGTCGCGGGCTTCGGCTAGTAGCTTATAAAAATGCTGTTAAATGCCTGTGATTAAACCCGCAAAACCCAAAATGATCATGAAAGCGTAAAAACAAAACAATTTTATGTTTATATTTCTAGGTAATTTCACAAAGCCTGCAAACGTATAATGTAAGCTCCTATTTGGTACGCTCCAGTGCCGTAACTAACAGCATAACGGATGATAACATCCATCACTTCACTTAGCTACTAAGCTAAGCACTTCCTAACACTCTGATATATATTATAGGCAAATAGTTCGCATCCCCGACTCCCGCAGGTCCCATTTGTCTCAATAATTGGCCCCCGCGTCAGCTCGGACGATTTGTTTGAAATAAGGAAAGAGCGGGCGATCCCGGACGATTTAAAGATTTCATGGGGTTCGTGATACGGATGGGGGATTTGCTTTTTGATAAAGATAAGGGCTACTTAGTTTGTTGTTACTTTTACAAAAAAAATAGACTTGGATAAAAACAAAATATTGAACATGTTTTCACTCAATCTCACTGGTCGTTCTGGTACGCATTCTGGGTGCGGGAGATATCTGAAAAGCATGCCATAGGGCACGCATGGAGGTAACTGTTTTCACTAGATGATGTAACTCAAATTCGGGATGCTTGAGATTTCCGCAACTCATGCGGGGAGCCGTTTTTACTAGTCGATAGAGTAATGTACTGTTGATATACAGCATGTGGGGTATAACCGCAGCAGTCGATGTAATAACCACTGTATCTAATCTAATTATGTCTTTCATTGGCGCTATTTCCTGGACTCCCGCATATCCCATTTGTCTCAATAATTGGCCCCCGCGTCAGCTCGGACGATTTGTTTGAAATAAGGAAAGAGCGGGCGATCCCGGACGATTTAAAGATTTCATGGGGTTCGTGATACGGATGGGGATTTGCTTTTTGATAAAGATAAGGACTAGGGAGTTTTTTGTTACTTTTACATTTTAAAAAATCAGATTATCGCATTTTTAGAAATATTGTCATTTTTTCTTTTATCTGACTACCGGGTCGTTTTCATGGGTTGTTCTGGCATGCATTCTGGGTGCGGGAGATATCTGAAAAGCATGCCATAGGGCACGCATGGAGGTAACTGTTTTCACTAGATGATGTAGCTCAAATTCGGGATGCTTGAGATTTCCGCAACTCATGCGGGGAGCCGTTTTTACTAGTCGATAGAGTAATGTACTGTTGATATACAGCATGTGGGGTATAACCGCAGCAGTCGATGTAATAACCACTGTATCTAATCTAATTATGTCTTTCATTGGCGCTATTTCCTGGACTCCCGCATAGCTCGGACGATTTGTTTGAAATAAGGAAAGAGCGGGCGATCCCGGACGATTTAAAGATTTCATGGGGTTCGTGATACGGATGGGGGATTTGCTTTTTGATGAAGATAAGGACTAGTGAGTTTGTTGTTACAAAAACCATATCAAATAAAAAATATATTGAATATTTTTTCACTCAATCTCACTGGTCGTTCTGGCACGCATTCTGGGTGCGGGAGATATCTGAAAAGCATGCCATAGGGCACGCATGGAGTTAACTGTTTTCACTAGATGATGTAGTTCAAATTCGGAATGCTTGAGATTTCCGCAACTCATGCGGGGAGCCGTTTTTACTAGTCGATAGAGTAATGTACTGTTGATATACAGCATGTGGGGTATAACCGCAGCAGTCGATGTAATGACCACTGTATCTAATCTAATTATGTCTTTCATTGGCCGCTATTTCCTGGACTCCCGCATATCTTATATGACCCAATAATTGGCCCCCGCGTCAGCTCGGACGATTTGTTTGAAATAAGGAAAGAGCGGGCGATCCCGGACGATTTAAAGATTTCATGGGGTTCGTGATACGGATGGGGATTTGCTTTTTGATAAAGATAAGGACTAGTGAGTGTGTTGTTACTTTTACAAAAAAAAAACCATATCAAATAAAAGAAATATTGAATATTTTTTCACTCATCTCACTGGTCGTTCTGGCACGCATTCTGGGTGCGGGAGATATCTGAAAAGCATGCCATAGGGCACGCATGGGGGTAACTGTTTTCACTAGATGATGTAGCTCAAATTCGGGATGCTTGAGATTTCCGCAACTCATGCGGGGAGCCGTGTTCATTAGTCGATAGAGTAATGAACAGTCGATATACAGCATGTGGGGTATTAACCGCAGTCGGCGTAACGACCACTGTATCTTATCTAATTATGTCTTTCATTGGCCGCTAATCCTGGACTCCCGCAGGTCCCATTTGTCTCAATAATTGGCCCCCGCGTCAGCTCGGACGATTTGTTTGAAATAAGGAAAGAGCGGGCGATCCCGGACGATTTAAAGATTTCATGGGGTTCGTGATACGGATGGGGGATTTGCTTTTTAATAAAGATAAAGACTAGTGAGCGTGTTGTTACTTTTACACTGAGCTTTAATATGATAAAAAATCAGACCAGTTTTATTATACAAAAACAAGTCTTTCTGTCTCCACTGCAGGAGCACGACCCTCTGTACTACCAGAGCCATATTTGGCCAGATCAGCCTGAGGACTTGGCCTACACTCTCCTCGCTGGCCAGACGGGTTGGAGAGGTTTAGCTTATAATTCCTAAGCTGCCTTCTAGAACATCCACGGGAGGATTTGCAGTAGTCCTATTCTGCTCTGCCGGAAACTACACGGCCTCATAACAAAAAATCAGACCAATAAAAAAAAAATTGTACGAATTTTCTTTTATTTGACTACAACATTCAACTTCACTGGTCGTTCTGGCAGGCTTCCGAGTGCGGGAGATTATATAACGCATGATATAGGGCACTCATTGAGGTAACCGTTTTCACTAGTTGATATTGCTCGAATTCGGGATGCAGGAGATTTTCTTAACGCATGCGAGGAGCTGTTTTCACTAGTCGATATACAACATTTGGGATATATAACCGCAGTCGGCGAAACGACCCCTGTGTCAACTTATTTCTTTCATTGGTCGCTGGCCCGCGTACGTACGGGTCCCCGCATATTGTATATCGACTGAGTTATCGACCAATGAAATGAGGAATACCAAAACCATGCAAATGTGACAGTTGGTGTTAAGTAAAGATTTTTTTGAAAAAAAATATTTTTTTCTAGCTATTATTGTGGGGCCGAAGTACTTACTAAGATAAATGGAATAAGCCCAAACTCGAATGAGTTGCGTCGTTTTACTACTGAGTTCCATCGACCACCTTCCAACTCCGTGATCAGACTCTAATAGGCATCGTCTACTATAAAGTGCTCACTAAGAAAAATCAAACGAGCCCTTCTCAATAAGGTTATGTTGTTTTATATTCCGTCGAATATCTCCCGGCTCTATCATCAGAACAGCTCATTGACTTCATAATATTTGATTGTCATCCAACTTACACATTTACACAAGTATGCAAGATTTCAGCTAAATAGGTTGAGGATAACTAGTCGAAAATTGAATTGCAAGATTTAAGACCTAAACAAACATTCATACATATATGAAAGATTGCAAGTTAAATACAAGCTTGTAAAATAAAACTAAAAAACATCCAAAGAAAACTTCAAACAAAAGTTGAACAATCAAAGAGAGCATTCATACATACATACATACAAAATAGCTTGCAAGTTAAATAAAAGCTTGTAAAATAAGACTAAAAAGCATCCAAAGGAAACTTCAAACAAAAGTGGATTTTCCTCAAAGTGAGTTGAACAATAAACAAAAATCGATACGTGAAGCGTTTTTAATTAAAGGAGGCATTACTAAGACAGCGAATGTAAATCATACAGCGCAGGCGGCGGTAATGACATCTCTAAGTAATCCGAGAAGGACCCAATAGCTTTTCTTTCAACGGTCGCTCGTTTTGGCTATCGGTCCAATTCAGGAGAGAAAGCGTTTTTGAATGAGCGACTGAGGTTCTCCGTGTCTATTTTGATCACTTGGACTATAGGCGTATAAATGTATAGCTCAATTTACTTTTTACAAACACACTAAAACTATCACGTATTTTTTCCTAATGGGCTGACAAAGCAATATTTATTTGTCTTACGGTCCGGGGCCGACAGAAACTAGAGTCGCAAGACATTTAAGTACATATTGCCTTTTTAAAATATTGTTCAGACATTCTAAAATACACAGTATTAAGATAGTGTTTTAATTCGTAATTGTATACTAATAACATTTTTTTTTTAATTCACGAAAGTAAATCGATCGCAATGGCAAGAAAAAGTTGGCTCAAACTTTAACACAACTAGTGCTGGGCAATCTATGCCTAGAGTCGGACACAAATGGCCCACAAAAAATTGTGCCTTGCATGACGAACGTCTGGCATAGAAAATTATGGATTGAAAAGTGAATGGTTATAGAGGAGGAGGCAGGCCGAGAAAAATATGAAACGAATTCCCGAATAAGATATGATTAGATGGTGCATTACATTTTCTAGACCTACGTCACATGACAACAACTACTCCAAAGGGCCTCTACGTCTGTATCCTTACGCTAGCCTTTCAAAGGACCGGGCTAAAAAGACCCTTGATTCTCAAAGGAGATAAAACATCGAGTCGCTTGCCGCCTGTCACTTGCGAATAGCTCTAAATTTTCTTTTTACTTTTCCTTTTACCAAATTTTTATCTCAAGGATTCCCTGGATTACTTCCTCCGAAGTTGCCGATTTTAAACGTAATTGCTAAGGTTTATATTCGAAAGTTAATTAGCATTTTCCACTTCAGAAGTTGTTTACAACTTTTTATTGCAAACATTTTTGTCAATCATTAAACTTTTACAATCCATTTTTTGCATTGGTTGCGCATTTTTTTAATTCTTATTTCGGCAAATCGCTTTTATAGTACCTATATGACCTATATTTGTAATTTAAATATATTATAGACATCAAATTTTGAAAAAGCTTACTTTACAGGGAAACATAATGTTTCCCTGTAAAAAATGACTGCAGTCTATTTGTACTTGTATTTTAAATTCATGGTATTTTTATATTTTATTATTTATCTATCAGTCAGTCGAAGCGATACAATGGATATATATTTTATTGCAAACACGTAAAGTCTCGAGCAAAGGCTAGTTGTGTTTTAATAATTATTACATTAAACAGAGTATTTAGTTTTATCAGTGACTTCAGAAAGGTTCTATTCAAATGTAGGCAAAATGATTTTTTTTATGTAATATATTCTTTAATGAGTTCTCCGTTTTTGACTGATTCTAGCTCTCATCTGGTGCAAAGAATAGACATAGCTATCCAGCGCGGTAACGCGGCTAAGTGTTCTGGGCACCTTTGCACCGGAAACGCTAAGGTTGCAACTTTTTTTTTACCGATTTATATAATTCTTTATTTTGTATTTGATAGGGTATATAGGCATACCATTTTCATCAGGTGAAGATCTGATAATGGAATCCATCCTTCATAGATGTAGAAATCGGGAGAACTACTACAATATTCTATGCACATAATGTTTTCGACAATAATTCAAGCATTTGCATTCAGAGAGTGTGTTTTGGTGAAATGTAAAATGAAGAATACCAGAAATTAAACCATTATAATATTTAATTTTCAAAACAAAATGTAACATGAAAACAAAAATCCACAACGAAAGAAGCTTATGTGCAAGTACGAGTATTTTGTATCGTATATTATAAAATGATATATTATAGGACGCAACGCTATGAGGATTAAATCCTTTATTTAATGCCAAATGAAGCACAAATTTCTGGGTCACGTGGGCAGAATTACTGTATTTTTCGTTTTACTACGTTTAGAGTTTAAATATAAGGGTTTTACAGACGAGTGACAGTGAGACAGCAACAGTCAACGCAACACTAGTTGATGATCGTCGCGCGACAGTTTGCGACCGTTCCTGACTGCCGGCGACAGTTAGCGACATTCGGCGGCCGTCGGTAACAGTCTGTAACCGACGGTCGCCGAATGCCGGACTGTTGGCGACCAACGGCGACGGTCAGTGACAGTCAAAGACCGTCGCGACGGTCGAGGCAGTAGCAAGGGATTATTGGCGTCCGTCACGCGACCATCGGCTACTGTCGGAACTAAGCGACAGTCAGCGACAATCGGCGAAATTTTTGGTGACCGACGCCGACCAGGGTAGCAAGCTGTCGTTGGCGTACTGTCGCTCGTCTGTCTCAACCACAGAATAAACACCAGTACTTACGTATCTCAACCGTAAAGGATAACAATGAATTTCTTGTTATAGTTTGGCACAATTTAAAACCAATATCCACGACATTGTTTATCTTGTGCGCATTTTTTTTTCCCAGCATTGACATAGGTTAAATAATTTTCAAAACTAAAAACCGACTTCAACGTCAAACTACAAATTCGATTTCAAAGTCAAAGTCAAAAAATTTTATTCAATGTAGGATAAATTTATCTCTTATTAAAAGTCATTTTTTTTTAAATATTTTTTTAGTGCAGAAGCTAAAAACTACAAGCGTTTCGGAACGACCACTGCTGGGAAGATTACGCCGAAAGAAACCCAGTTCAGTATTGGTCCCTACCCAGCCTGATGGGCTATGTTACAATTACAATACAGATTTACACTTAAGCTATACATTTAAATTATACAATTACAATTTGCAGACAACTATTTCCAAGAATTTTTCTCAGATGATGATAAGTAGTCATTTACATGATAATACGCATTTTGTAATAAATGATTTTTAACGGCTGTCTTAAACTTAGATAATGGTAATGCTACTATATCATCTGGAATTTTATTATAGAGGCGCAAGCCGAGACCCACAAAAGATTTTTTGTTTTCTCTAACCGCAAAGCTGTGATGGCTAATTTATTTTTATTTCTCGTGTTAATACTATGAATATCACAATTTCTCTTAAATAAGTGTATATTCTGACGCACGTACATAATGTTCGCATAGATGAATTGCGAAGGGAGGGTCAAAATATTTATGTCTTTAAATAGTTCCCTCAAAGACTCTCTAGCACCTAATTTATATATAAATCTGATAGCGCGTTTTTGTAAAACAAATATGGTATTTATATCTGCAGCGTTACCCCATAGCAATATTCCATAGGACATAACACTGTGGAAGTACCCAAAATATACCAAACGCGCTGTATCAACGTCAGTCATTTGCCTAATTCTTCTAACCGCATAGGCCGCAGAGCTAAGTTTTCCAGCTAATTTTTGAATATGGGCACCCCATTGCAACCCTGAATCAAGCGTTATTCCCAAAAATGTTGCGTTATCAACCATGTCTACTGCTTCCTTATCAATAAATAATCGTGTTGGAACTTTTGTAACATTTGGTAAGCAGAACTTTACACATTTCGTTTTTTTTGCATTTAATACTAAATTATTTGCTGTAAACCAAACTATTTAGATAAGATGTATAAAAGACCACATTGCAAGTATGCCCTTTCAAACAAAAAAAAATATTTCCAAAGTGGTCGAGACGTCTTGGGGTAAAAGGGGAAGATACATAAAAAAAATATATATATCATCATCATCATCCTCATGTATTCCCGGTAGCATATCCTCAGCGGTAACGCTTCAGAGCCCGGGGTCCGCTACCTAACCAAGATGATTTGACGAGGTTACATACAGTCGATTACGATGTTATCCGATTAGTCTAGGCAGAACTAAGGACGTAACTCAAAGGCCATATTATGCTTAGCACAATTTGTGCCCTAAAGATAGATAATGGACATCCGAAATGTTCGAATATAAGATTCTCAGGTATACCTTTATTTATTTTACTTTATAAATATTATGGTACCTATGTGATACAATTAGGCATAGGCTCTATATCTTTTTCTTTTTTATTATTAAATACTCCATTACTTCTCATTCTTCTTCCTTGCTTTTCTCAACATTGATCCCTGGCCAGGGTAAGTTGGAAAAAATATTTTGCCCTGGATCGCGAGAATACTACCGCTGATCTGTGAGAGCCCTAAGAATCCCGTGACATGAGTTACAACTTTGGAGCTAGCTTAATCATTGTGATTTGTTTCTCTTTATTTATTTTATATACGTTTACATATATGTATGTGTTATTTGTGTAATATAGAGATAACAAACCAACAAACATTTCATTAAGTTCAAAACATACTCGTTCACATTTCGGAATCTGACCCTGAATCTCAGTTTGTATGTTCAAGAAAATCTTCGTTTCTTCAATAGACCCTCCCATACATGTTTGCGCACGGACCCAAATACTTGAAGAAAAATGGACCCGCTGAGGGCACGACCCGTAAATAAAATGTGGTTTCGCCACTTAGCCGTTTGTTCCGGATTATTAGACAGCAGTTTGGAGAAATTTCCTGCACTCGCTCACTGTTTCTTCGTTAGGAGCTAGATTTTTCCGAGAACTACCTTTATAAGATGGAAAGCACTCAACCGACAAGAGCCCAGCTCTTAAATATAAGAAGAAGAAGATGTAAGAAACTGGTTTTTCCCCCCTCAAGTCTCTCGCTTTCACCTAAGGGCCTAAGGACCTCAAGTCAATATCATCATCATCATCTGGTCTTTTTGTCTCCACTGCAGGAGCACGACCCTCTCTGTACTACTAGAGCTATACTTGGCCAGAGAAGCTGGAGGACTTTGGCCTACACTTTCCTCGCTGGCCAGATGGGTTGGAGAGGTCTCATTGATGTTTATAAGCTTTGTTTAGCACCGGAGGATTTTTAGTGGCCCTATTCTACTCTGCCGGAAACCACACGGCGAAAAGTAATCGATCTTATCTTGCTTTGGGGTCCATATTCGGAAATACTTACCCCCTTGCCTTACTCGACAGCTTTCGGAATTCTGAAGGACTTTTTAGATAAGTACCTATATGTATTTGTGTTTAACTTTAGTTTATTTTGTAAACTAAACTTACTATTACTTACCTGTCTTCTTTTCTTTTCTTTCTCTCCTGGGTCTGCTGGAAGAGGTTTCTTATGAAAGAAGCAGTACCTATGTTAGTGATGTGCCGTTCTTGAAAATTAAGAGAAATGTCCGAAACGGTCTGGAAAATTTCCTAGAAGTTTCTCGAAAGAACTTCTTCAGGAAATGTTTCAACGAAAATTCTCGAGAAATGTTGAACATTTCCGGAATTTTCTAAAAAAGAAATTTTAAATTTTTTGGCGACACATCACTAACTGGATGTTCTTACTCAGGTTCCTGTGTTTGTATTTTACATACATTCATTTTGTAAACAAATAAGGAAGCTTCAGAATGTCACCTGATGCGTAGTGCCTGTAGTCCTCTTACAAGGATATGCTGAAGTAAACGATACTGATTATTCTCTTCATGGGATTGTTTGGATAGTGAGATGTTTTTATCAAATATTTATAGAGGCACTTCGGGCTATAACTGATGAATGTAAAATGAAATATGTTTTTTTTTTGCATTTGATCTTGTTACTATAGAAAGTTATAAAAGATTCTTTGATAAAGTTATTCAGAATCTAGCTGAACTTTGTTTTAAAACTAAAATAAAATGACCTTATATTCTTTCTAAGAATAGTATGCATCATCGACTGAAATGTGTTTTAAAAAATATGAGCACTGGTTAAAATAAATGCTTAAAATAAAAATAACCAATTAAAAATTAATTACAAGTCACCTTCATTATTTGGCCACATTCTCCCAGTAAGAACGAAAAAGTTTGAAGCTAGATTTTTCCTACTATCTCTACTGGAAGATTAATGAGTTTTCTATCGGGAAGTTAATTGTAACTGGTAAGAAGCCTAAGGTAAAGGAAAAGTTTGACGTCTTTTTAATTAATGGTGCTTAGATAAAAATAAATGGGAACTTATTTTGTAAGCGCAGCTACAGCTCTGTAATATTGACGCAAAGTATAATAGACACAACGTTCCTACACAAATGTCTGTGTAAATAAAACGAAAGGCTCGCGTAAACGTAAGTCACAATAAATTCACAGTTCAGGGCAAGCTATACCTACTACTGTTAAATAACCTACTTACTATTAAATTCAATAAAGTAACACTTAAAAGATTTCTTTATACCTACATTTAACATGGCGACCGCGTACTGGCAAGCGAAGCGTAGGGCACCCACCTACAAGGTGGTCAGATGACCTGACCAGGGTCGCTGGAAAGCGCTGGATGCAGGCCGCTCTTGATCGGTCATTTTGAAAATCTTTGGGGGAGGCCTATGTCCAGCAGTGGACGTTATGCGGCTGAAATGATGATGATGATGAAATTTAACATGATTACACATTTTTTATTATATACTTTTAATCATATGACATGGAATTGGAGAAGCAAATTTTTACACGCTTTTATTTTACTTGCAATGTATGTTGTATGTACGAGTATATTTGAATGTTTGTTTAGGACAAATCTTGCAACTCAATTTTCAACCAGTTAACCTCAACCGATTTAGCTAAAAATTTGCATTTGCTTGTGTAAATCGGATAACAAAACAATATTATGGAGTCAATGAGTCTGATGATCAAGCCGAGAGATGGAACTCAGTTATAAAACAACGTAACCTCATTGAGTAGAACTCATTTGATTTGTCTTCACGAGCATTTTATGGTCAGATCACGGAGACGAAAGGTGGTCGATGGAACTCAGTAATAAAATGACGCAACTCCATCGAGTTTGGGCTTATGTTATTTGTCTTATATGTACGTTGGCCTCACAATAAAAGCTTGTGAAAATGTTAATTTTCCATAAAACTTATTTCGAAATGTATTGTGCATACCTAGGTATACTTTTGTCAAAACACGGGCCGATATCCAAAAGATCAATACGCTCAAACTTTCCGACCTCTAGAGGTCCCGATACATGGACGACCCTCCAAAGTTCGGGGTTCCGTATTGGTACTCTCGTACACAAATATTTATCGTTCACAACAAAAGAAAACCTTCCCAGGAATTTCCGCGCCTAAAGCTTTGTGGTGTCATAATGGGACAGAAAATATTTGGAATATTTTGAAAATGCTTGCAACATTTATTACTTAAAAAATAATTAATGTTAAAACTAAGGTATGTTAAAAAAATCTTTGTGTACTTTCAAATTGTATTTTTAATTATAATTAACCCTTGACACTTCCGCCTATTGACGTAGGTAATTATATAAATATATAAGGCCAAATTAATCTGATTGAAGTAGCCCCAAAGAAAGTTCGAGACTTGTGTTGTGGGATACTAACTCAACGATACTATATTTTATAACAAATAGATAAACATCCAAGACCCAGGACATTTTGAAGAAGGCCATTTTCCAATTTGCCCTGACCGGGGATCGCACTCGGAGCATTTGTGACCACTACGCCATGGAGGTCGACAAACCATTTTTTTTTATTGCAAGTTTAACAATGATTATAAATAGTACAGTGATACAGCTGTTGACGTGAAACCTTATCATTTTTATGGTTATTAGCATGGTGGAAAGCGCTGGATGCAGATCGCTCTTGATCCGTAATTTTGGACATTTTTGGGTGAGGCCTATGTCTAAAAGTGGACGATATGCACCTGAAATGATAAATGGGTTCCTCACGTACCTATAGAGTCAGCTACTGGCCGACATGTTTCGACCTCATCCGAAGGTCTACATCAGGGTGAAAGTCATCGCGAGCTGGTGTGGTGTACGGGCCTTTAGTTACAGTACCTGGGCGACCGAGCTTTGCTCGGTTACATCTCAAACATTAACAATTTTTTTTTAAACTTGTCTAAAAACAATGCAAAATAAAAAAAATATATAAACTTAAACATAAAAAAAAACAAAAGAAGTCACCGAGTGGGATTCGAACGCGTAACACTCTTTCTAGCGGTCGGTATCCTTAACCGCTGAGCTAAAAACAAGGCGGTCGGCGCGACGAAATTAGCGACCATATTCTGCGTGGAAAGAAAAACGCATGAAAACTCGAAAACACGCGTTTTCCCAAACATAAAACTAATCGAGATCGATTGTTTACCCCCGAAAACCCCCATATACAAATTTTGAGCAAATTCGTTAGAGCCGTTTTCGAGATCACAGAAATTTATAAATATACAAGAATTGCTCGTTTAAAGGTATAAGATTCGTATTGATGAAGACCTCGGATGAGATCTAAACTGTCGGAACGTGATTAACCCGCTTATTATAAAACGCAGACCAACTTTGTTACTAGGTTTAAACCATTATCCGACCAAATCAAATTGACATTTTCAAATGCGACAATGGCATAATACTAGATCACAGAATTAATAATAGTATTCCATACAGAACGGAAACTCGCACCGTCCCCCGCAATCTGGCGTCCCCGCAACCCCTCCCCCGTTATTGTGAGGTGTAAGCGGCAGTAAAACAGGGTTATGGGTAGTCGCACGTTGACATTACGCGAGTCACTTAGGATTATTGAATTATAATGGTGAGAAACTGCGCACATTATCATTGTTTATCGACGGAAAACAATAAATAACGAAAATTTTATAGATTTCCGAGTGATGAAAACAGGTAAGCAAAGCAACAAATTCTGTGGTAGCGACCCTGATTGTTTAACTCACACATTTGACGTGTGCACGGACGGATTGTTTCGTTTGTAGTAGTACTAGGTATATATGCTGCTCCGTTTGTATGAAGTGCCATACCTGTGACTAGATGTCAACTTGATTTGGTCGGATAATGATTTAAACTTAGTAACAAATTTGGTCTGCGTTTTTTTATAAGACGAAGAATGTCTGTGTCTTACGTTATTTTTAATCAAAAATAACTTATTGTGCCTTGTAAATACATTGAAATACATATTGCATCATATAATGACATATCTAGCTACTATAAAAGTCCAGAAACATTGTATTAATCTCAGTAGCGAGTTTTTAAACCAACTTGGCGAATCCCAACTGAAATTTAACGTGCATTTAGACCGCTTTAACGAGTGTAGTTAAGACTTCGCGGAAATTATATCTCGGTATAATAAGACCAAATTAAATAAGAAAGTTTTGGGCAATCGTCGAGATAATATCTTGAGTCTTAACGCTGACGTAGATTTTAATATAAGCGTATTTGATCGTTACCGTAGCCTTTTGAGTAAGTTTTGTGTTTAAAATCTAAGAAAATAAAAGAATACAAGGTGCTATTAAATTAAGTACAATTTTTTTATGATTCAATACATCATTTTGAACAACTTTTCTCAAAGAATCGTTACGCCGAAGACCGTTCAAGGGTGAAAGAAAAGGCAGAAACTATTAAAACAATTAAGCTATTTTAAAGAACGGCTATTTGCCTGACTCAAACGTCCAATCATCATGTCTTTTTGCTACCACTGCAGGAGCACGACCCTCTTTGTACTACTAGAGCTATACTTGGTCAGAGCAGCAAGAGGACTTGGCCTGCACTCTCCACGCTAGCCAGACGGTTTGGAGTGGTCTCATTGATGTTTATAAGCTTTGTTTAGCTTGTATTTCCTAAGTTGCCTTCTACGACATCCACGGGAAGTCTTGAAGGAGGACCACTTCTAGCCGTGTGGTATCCGGCAGAGTAGAAAAAAACGTCCAATGCACGTGGGTAAATATTGTATTTCAGAGAAATATTTCGGATATAAAGGTATGGCACGAGATATTTGTGTTTAATTCTTTAGTCGTCTTTTCCAACATCTATAAGAAGTGAGTTTGTAAGACAGCCTACTAAACTGCGGAGTGCGCTTGGTCTGGCTAGTCTAATAAATACAAATGATCTTATAAGTCGTACATACCTTTGAAATATAAATCATTTCACGAATAATATCGCCCGGCACAAAATGCAATTTTGAAGGTATTCAAAAACGGCGATATAAGTATCTGCATCCCAGGGCTTGCACCGGAATGCACTAAACCATTGTCACGCCCTTTGCTTTAGAAACGTATTTCCAAAGAATGCAATCTTTCATGGAATTTTCTATTATACTCGCCGAATTTGTCTGAATAGCCGCTCTGATCTTGGAATTTATTGTAGTTCTGCTGTATTTATTGTTAGAAAAGAAACTGGTTTCTTGTATGGTAATCATAACTTTTAATATTAGAGTTCCGTAACTGAAAGGTAAAAACAGTATCCTATTTCTAAGGCTCTGCTGTCCGCCTGTCTGTTTATCAGTAGCTTTATCTGATAAACCGAAATAGCTGGAAAGTAAAGTTTTCAGCAGTGGGCTGAAGAAGAACTAAGATGATGATGATGATTTTAGGGTTCCGTAACCAAAGGGTAATAGGACCCTATTACTAAGACTCCACTGTCCGTTTATTAGACTGTATCTCATGAACCGTGATAGCAAGACAGTTGAAATTCACAGATGTAGTATTCCTGTTGCCGCTATAAAAACAAACACTAAAAATAAAATGAAATAAAAATTTAATTGGGGCTCCCATACAATAAACGTGAGTTTTTTATTTATAGATAATGGTACAGAACCCTTCATGTGCGAGTCAGACTCGCGCTTGGCCGAATATTAGAGTTGCAAATGTAGCAAAAGAAAACTATTTTATAATTTTGATTACTCGATTTTTGTCTGTTTTTAAAGAATCTAAATAAATGGAAATAAATAAAAAAGATATGAAAATAAGAGTGAATAAAAGCATCTAGCAAACTCTAAAGTTATCTAAATATGTAAAAGAAGAAACTGACTGATTGGTGACCGACTGACATATCAACGCACAGCCCAAACTGCTGGGTCTAGAGACTCCAAATTTGGCACAGAGATTCTATATAAGTTTTAGGGGTGCACTAAGAAAGAAATTTTTAAATCTCATCTCCTAAGAGGGTGAAACGGGGATCAAAAGATTGTATGGAGAAACAAGATTAGTAAACCATTTTATTCGGAACTCGCAGGAATACTCCTAACGGTAAATGGGAAAGTACGTGTTTCAGGATTTTAAAAAATTCGACCTCTAGAAAGATGCAATGGGGTCACCTTCTACCTAGGCCATGCTAAAACGTCCGTCATTCTCTCTCGCTCTAGCACGGGACGGGAACGGAAACGGGAATTGGCGTTCTGGGTTAAATTGTAATCCCGAAAATTAAAAAAATAAGCAATCCAAAACACACAAATAGGCGTAAGCGCAAGCAGCTGTATGTGAAAAATCAGAGAAACGTCAAATGACATCCATTTATTTGTTTGACAGATGATGGATGATAGCTCTAGACAAGTTTTTTTTTGTGTCTCCTTATATTTATTTGTGTAAATGTGTCTTCAGTTTTAAAAATCATCAAAAAATATTTTATGATATTTGATAATTATGTCATTTATAGACGCTTAAATGATTTATACCTTGCTACTTAGCATAACTTGCTTATAAGGTCTAGGAATTTACTAAGAAAGGGTCTGCCATGCCATTAAATCCCTATATCATAATAAAGATTGTTGCATTTTATAAGTATTCGAACATTTTAACATAATGTATTTCAATATTATGTAATAATAAAATTAATAACGTACAAAACCAATTGAAAATCTTATTAGAACCATTTCTGACTTCTATGAGGACTAAGTCGCGGTTTAAAGCTAGTAATAAAATATACACAAATACCACCATTATAATATCTATGATCTGTACCTAGTTTATTTATAAATAATATGCAAATGATTGCAGAAATTATCATGCATTAATGCATTGTATGGAAAATATATTTATTTCCTCATATAGGTAGATGTATGACGCACGCGGTTTTTATTATATAATTGCTAAAGCCAAAGTCTGTTAGTGACAATCATTACATGTTCAAGTGACTAAGTAAACATGGTTGCATCAGAATTATTTTTCAACATTTTCTTAATAATTATATTTAAATGCGGTGCAAGTGATTTAACATTGCCGGTTGATAAGATCCTAGAAAAATCTGAAGATAAAACTTTTTCTGCCAGCAACCATATTCTGAAATCTGACAGTGTAAGTACTCTGGAGCTGATACGACACTGCGGATTTGAATGCGAACAATTTGACGTCATCACTGAAGACGGATACATACTGAAACTCTTTCACATCATTGGGAAACACTCTCAACATCTGCCAATACTTTTGCAGCATGGTACTTTGGACTCTTCTGATGTCTTTCTTGTTAGAGGCAATAATTCGCTCGGTATCAATTTGACTCAATCTGGCTACGATGTGTGGATCGGTAATTCTAGAGAGAATAGGTACAGTAGGCGTCACGTCTCCTACAACCCTGATACCGACAAAGAATTTTGGGATTTCACCTTTCACGAAAATGGTTATTATGACTATCCGGCGTTGATCGATTTCGTTTTGAAGAGAACTGGTAAATCGCAGGTGATATTTGTAGCGTACTCGCAAGGAACCATGAACACATTCGTAATGGGCGCCACCCGACCCGAATATAATGAAAAGATAAAGGTTTTCATTGCATTATCTCCTGTATGCTTCTTGAAACACATGAAGGGCCCAGACGCTTTCGCGCCGGTATTCCTACCAGTTCTATACACAGCTCTAACACTAGCAGGTCAAGTGGAGGTTCTGAATTACAATTGTATACTCACAAAATTTATACGAGGACTATGCACGGCGAATTTAGAATTCGGTTACGCATTATGTGGCAGTGCTATGTTCGCGGGGTTAGGTTTCGATCCAGAAGAATTCGAACCGGAATTTCTGCCTGTGGTTCTAAAACACTACTTTACTGGAGTCTCTGTGAAATTAATTGCTCACATGGCTCAGGTAATGAACACATATTTTGGATGGTTTGATTTCGGTCCTGAGAAGAACATGATCAAGTACGGGGCTCGAGTACCACCGCCGTACGACTTATCGAAGTTTACAAGTAAAATTGTATTGATGGTAGCAAAAAATGACTATATATCTACTGAACTGGACACTATAGCACTGGCGAAAGTCCTACCTAATGCAACATATTTTGTGATGCCGCGGGAGAAATTCAACCATATTGACTTTGTTTGGAGTAAAAATATGAAGAAAAATTTCTTACCTTATTTTCACAAGTTTTTGAATAAATACAAATAAGTTTACGACCTGGCACACATTATGCTCAAGAGTGTCAAAACTGGCTTGGTCACAGTGATTTGAAGGATTTACAAGTGAAGTTTTAGTAACTTTATTTTTGGTTAATTTTTGTATATTATTATTTTGTTTATTATACTATAAGTTATTTCTTAGGGATCCGTACCTAAAAAGGACAAAAATGGAACCCTTATAGGATGACTTTTTTATTTGTGTATAACTTATATTTACCTTTATGCAACAGTTTTTATATGCCGTGGTATATAAAATATCTGGTAATCTCGGATTTATTATTCAAAAGATGGATTACAACATCTACTATTTCTTTGATTTATTTGATCTACTAGACAATTTGTTTTACATATCTAAATAAATAAAGAATGCAAATTATTTGATTAGAATTTTGATTTTTTATTTTAGCTAAGTTCTATTTATACCCCAGACGAAAAAGAGAATTGATGATCAGTACAGCTGTTTAAAAGTTATGGGTAAACAATTGACAACCAAGAGCCTATTAATTTTCATCGTAAAGCGTAAAGTTTTAATGATATCGCAATTTTCTGCCTATTTCAAAAAGAAAAGTTATCTATTAGTTTTAGTTGATTATCATATTTTTTTTATATATATGTTTCCCGATTATTCAAAGACGCTTGGATCAATATGAAAAATTTAGACATTTTATATGAATTGTGCAATTTGCGTTTGGTTATAGTTTTAATAATTTATTATAATCTTTGTAAACCCTCCATATTATATACAAAAATATCCAGGTGTATGAACTCTTCCGCGATGAAATAAAGAACAAGAAACCTTATCGCTACCAATTTATTCAAGTCCCTGAAAAACTTAATCCCGTGATCCCGGCAATAATCTTTGTTACCTCGGAGGGGCTCAGTGGGCCATTTTTCATCCCCACTCGTCCCTCGGGAACGTTTTAGTTTCAATAAGAGGGTGAGATAAGCCCCTAGCGCTGGAAAAACTATAATGTTTTCGGCCGAAATCACAAATGTTGAGGAAACAGAAACGAAACTCATGATTTTTCCTGAATTTAAATAAAAAAATGCTGCAATATATTTGTATACTCTTTTATATTTTACATTAAGACAAACATAGTACTTAAAAGAGTTGCACTTACTTTTAAAAATAATTTTAGTTTAAAAAAAATAATAAGTATAGTAAAATATAGTCTTTGAAAAATATTAATAAAAATATTTCGCTGTAAGGTTATCTACGTATCGTACATGTAAAAACCAGTTAATTAGCTAGGTTAGATAGTGGACCTCGGGCTCTGAAGTGTTACCGCTGGGGATGCAATACGTAATACCAATAGGATGATGATGTTTTTTATAAACGTATCTTTTACCACATAACTGGCAGATAGCTGGGTATAAATTGTTATTTAAAGTATACTCAGGGAATAGATTTTTAGTAGACACAAAGTTTATTTCAAAGATTCAACCAGCCAATAGGAATAACATTTCATATAAGGCCGCAATTTTTTTTTCTTGTAAAAATTGAGTCACCTGATATTTGTATTATCAGGTGACTCAATTTTTAGCTTAGAATTGGGAAATCAGATCGCGGTCAAAGAAGTGTTCCAATGCTTATGATTTTAAACGTTCAGTTAGCTACTGTTACGTCACAGATAACCGGCAGATTTATTCAAACCAAATATAACAAAATTAGTTCAATGCGCCTTATTTTTACTTTATTTAATTTGCAGCACAACTTAGAGTATCTGATAAATTAGATGCTGTAATCTGTTGTGTAGAAATGTTTCACTTTTTCTTTTGTTTTCATTAATAACATAGTTTTTTTTTATTAACAAAATTAAATACTATCAATTAGATCTATGATCATCCCATTTGTTTAGTTCTTTATGTTGCACTATCTGGTTATCATCATCTGCCAGTTTACTATAAGGACCTATCAGTAAATATAACCAAAGGTCCACTATATGAAAGAGGTTATCAATTTTTCGGAATCTTTTTTTTTACGTATGACATCTTTGATTACTCTAAGAGTCGAAAACAAAAAAAAACATTTTTGTTTGAAAAGGCATACTTAACAGGTGGTCAATTTGATTGAAATCAGTTTATTTGTTTGTTTGTTTGTAATAACTTTATTGTACTATGAAAAGAAGGATATAGAAGGTAGTACACAGGATAAATGAAACTTACATTATATCTTACTAAATACCTACACATGTATACTTGCTACAAGATATGTACTTATAAAAACATTCAAAAATATATACATAAACCTACATAAATATACATAAACATACATAAAATATATAAATAATAAGTAATATGTTAAAATAATACAAATTGTACTTACTTAACAATAACGAAATGTAAAGCTTAAATGTCTGAAGTAACAAAAGAAGATGTGAGAAAATTAGATTTGAAAGAATTGAGCGACGTAGCCACTTTAACATCATCAGGAAGAGAGTTCCAAAGCCTTGCCGCCATGACTGATGATCAGTTGTGTAGTTTGGAGTAGAAGTTCGTTTCTCAGTTTTGAAAAATTGTGTTCGTGAAGCTAAAAGTGTACGAAAACCAATTGGCTGAAGTAAATAAATTTTTATGTATCCAATAATAAAAATAAAGCTAAGCAAAAACAAGGTCAGATTAAACAGGTCAAAAACATCAAATCAATCACTTAACCCAAAACCATAAAGCTCTACCGAAACGTCAATCATAAATCCACCTGATATTCCACATTCGTCTTACAAATGTAGGATTATCCGAACCCCATATAGGTTAACGCGTTAATAAATTTATATGCCATAGATTGCGCCATAATGTTGGATTTATCGCTCGTGCGAAAGTGAGGCCTACGCCCACAGACATAGATATAGATAGACGACTTAAATGCACCTACTTCGCGTGTAAGTTCTCAGACAAAGCGTCGAGGTTGGCCGCCGCTACTGACAGTCCGCGCGCGTCTGTGATTGCAGCCGGACGGCAGCGAAAAATAAAAAATGCCTCGTAGCGTGATAATAAACTGCAACAGCCCAAAAATTGCAAGAGCCCAAAGTCAAGGACATATTTCCTATCACAGCTAAGTTATTTAAAAAAAAAATTATGCGTAAATTCATTTTAAAACAATTTTTTAAGCATTCCGAGCGGTGTTTCCAAGATTATACCTAAATAATTATAGATTAAGGTTTAAAAACTACATTCACATTACATTGCCGCGTTTGCTTTGAGCGTTTGATCCGACGTTGTGTGTTAAGAAGTAATGTATATCGAAACAAGCGATACTGTCGCGCATCTCTACGACGTCGTGGTACCGGCAATTTCTCATTCGTCAGTAAAATTTAGCGACTAGTGTAGTTCGTTCTACAACATATACCAATAATCGATTTTAATCGATATCGGACTGACGAATGATATAAACTATTATTAAAGAGCCAATTTAATAGATTATAAACAAGCTCATTTCCTAATTTACACTTTAGAAAACGAGGGTAATATTTTCAGAGTTCATGTATATAATATGGTCGCTCTTTGAACTACTGGTCACACGTTGGTGAACAAAACCGCGCGTGCGTCACTGCTCACTGCTCGTTAGTGAGTCGTCCATACTGCATGTCCCCCATTGAAGCGGTATATTTTCGATACCTCTACGCGGAGTGAGACAAGCCTGACATGGCTAAGAACGACCGCAAGGGAAGTTGCTTCAACATTAAAAAAACGCATTGAAATCGGTAAAAACGTGTTTTTTTTATAGATAATGTACGGAACCCTTCGTTCGCGAATTCGACTCGCACTTGGCCGGTTATTTAAGAATAATAATAGTTTTATTTTTAAAGTTCAATTAAAATATTTACATTATTTGTAATTTTTAGTTTTAATTTAAATTTTAATAAGTTGGTATAGTTTGAATTTCAGTTAAATTGAAATAATTTGAGTACAAATATTTATTCTTTATTATCAAACAATTTTCCGTTTAGAATCATTTGTTTATCCAATTTCATATCATTCGTCAATCAGAAAATCGATTGTGATTTTTATCACAAATCGATTAACTTAAATGTTAATCGATCGTATGGTTAGCGAGCGCGGAGTGAGCGAGCGAGACCACAGATATAAAATCTATGAGTATGAGCGAGACGATCATGGCGGCGGCGTGCGTCTTCAATAAATCGTTTAAATCGTAGTGAGCGGTTTCTTTGAATCGGTTTGAATTTCCCGTCACTAAAATTGCGTGTGACGTCACAGTAGGCATTAAAAAAGTTGGCACGCTTGGTTTCCATACAAATCTTGATACGGGCGTTATCTATTACATCTATATCTGTGCCTACGCCTCTGCGATTTTGCGTTAGCGGGTGCGATTAGCGATTTTCATCGTCCTTGAAGAATTTTGCTATCAACCTCATCAAGAGCATCTATACAAAGTGGAGGGACATCATCATCATCATCATCATCCCAGCCCGTCTTCCGCACACTGCTGAGCATCTCTTTGTCAACGCCACCCACCTCGGTCCTATGCTGCTCTCATTCAGTTGCGACCCGCGAATTTGATAATGTCGTCAACAAATCGCATAGGCGGACGTTCGACGCCTCTCTCACCCGTTCTGGGCCACCATCCGGTTAGTGCCTTGCTCAACCTGCTATCACTCCGTCGGACGGGTCGGACCAAGTGCCCTGCCCAGTTCTACTTTAAGTTTACGACCGTCGTACCAACATATCGTACAAAAGGGACATACACGGGCTATAGTAGATCAATAATAAAAAAAAAACAAGAGCCCAAAAACTTAGTTACTCAATCATAGTAACTTTTACATTTGAGGAGCTCGGTGCAAGTAAAGTTCGCAAGTAAAGCGACACCGGGCGTGGTCCGCACTTGGATGGGTGACCACAAGTGGCATAAAAAAATCTCGAGCTCCTCCGTGCTTAGTAGGTACGTATAAGCCGTTACTCCCGGCTGTCATCATTGCATGGCAGTCGTCAAGCTATGTCAGATGCCTTTAGGCAGCCTGAAAAATCTGATGCCAGTGTTGGTCACTTACACACGAAAAACAACAAAACAAACAACAACTTTTAAATACTCTTAACTAAATAAACAAAAAGTGTCGTAAACAACTCACACAATGCAAACTTAATAAACTTCGAAATAATTCGCACGTACTGAATCAAAGACATTTTTGTTTATGTTTAGGATACCGTTATAAAATAACAAAATCACATTAACATCGTCACACCTTAGGACTAAAACAGTTGTGCGATAAACTATGGAGCACGCTCGTGACAAGATTATTTTAGGGCGCGAAACACTCATACATTTTGCTTTGTGTCCTATGAAAAATAACTAAAATGTTGTTTTACTGGCTGAATCCGGGTTTTATATAGTTTACTCATGCAAAAGATCCCAACAAATACAGTACGTAAACGTTAGATAGAACGCACTTGTTCGTATAAAAGAGGAAACGTTTTTCAGTATCAGTAATAAAAAAGCTAGTCTTTTATTGTGTAAATAACATCCTAAAAAATCATTAAAATCAGATAACATTAAGGCGATTAACACACTGCAATGCGCCCTGCTGCGTGGTGCGGGGCCGCACTGTATGCAAGTAACTCCGATGTATAGAAAACACGCACAGTCCAACACACTGACACCGCGTCCCCGCACGTCATTTTTGTATGGCGGCCCCGCACCACGCAGCGGGTCGCGTAGCAGATCGCCTTAATGTTATTTTATTTTTAATTATTCTTCAAGATGTTATTGACAAAATAAAAGACTAGCCATTATATTCATAAAAATTAACAAACGCTTGCCAATCCGATTTTAGATAACATAGTTTTTGTTTCGTTCTTTTAGTGTCAAATATTGAAATGACTTTCGGCCATAAATCCTCCTCAGTAAAGGTCGTCACAAGCTGATCGGATGAAACTTGCACCACATATAAATCAATAAAAAAACACATGCTTTAGTTGATGATAAAGTCGTACTATTGCACATAGTAAAAAAATCTACAAAACAAGTTTTAAAATTTGTAGATATAATTAGTGACCTGCGGAACCCTTTTTTGGCTGCTCAACACGCACTTACCCAATCACTCCAAACAAACATTGTGAACACAAATCTTTTAGGTGACCCCCAACATTGCGTGTCAAAGGTCAAAACATACATTAGTAAAAGCTACAGAACAGCATTAAAAACATATTATATTGTCATCAAGCCCTTGGGCGCGATACAAACTTTTTAAATGCTGAATTTTGTCCAAATATTGACTCCATAATCTATTTTGACGCCTTCGTGATATTTTTATCTTTGTAATGACTAAAATTTGTTTGGTGGGAAGTGAAAACTGAGCGCAAAATAAAACTTATCAGTTAAAGCTCTACAGCATTATTCAATTAGTATCATCATCATCATCATCATCAGGTCTTGTTGTTTTCACTACAAGAGCCTCTCTATACTACCAGAGCCATACTTGGCCAGAGCAGCCAGAGGATTTGGCCTCCAAATTAAGACCTCATGGTTATCGTACTTAAGTTTATAATTGCTTCTTCTAAAATTAACACCGTCTATGATCTTCTTTTTCTTATCGTGTGTGTTACTGACTAACACTAACTGTTAGTCTATGTACTACAAAGTATTTATGTTTTTTGTAAAGTTCGTAAGTACTTTTTGATCCGTAGCAAAAATAAGTCTATAAATAAGACCTAAAGGCCATCTTCTTCTTATCGAGTGTGTTAGTGACTAACACTAGTGTCAGAATTTTTAAACCGCCTTAAAGGCCTCTGACATGGTTTTAGGTAACGACCAATGTCAAAGACAGTGACCGGGACCGACGGCTTAACGTGCCCTCCGAAGCACGGATCATCTTACTTATCAGACAATCAGGTGATCAGCCTGCAATGTCCTAACCAAACTAGGACAACACAAAGTAGTTGCCCCCGCTGGAAATCGAACCCGCAACCTCCATTATTATATTCTATTATTATAAAGGCCATTATTTGAATAAATAAAAATGACAAATCAAACGAATTGTTTATGTAATGCAAATGTGATGAGTGGTTTATTTGTGTGAGTTTGGCGACTACGGTTTCCATACCAATTTTATAAAGTGGCACTTCCACCTCTTTTTTTTCTCTTCCGTGTATATACTACCTAGAAATTAAAATCCTTTCTCCATTTAATTACGTAAAAGATAAATGTTTTATTTTTAGAAATAATTACGGTTCACCATTTCCTTGACCAAATTGTACGTTAAAATCCAACAATTTCTTTATAAAATCTAATATTCCATTTTCTTATAAATTATTCCTTCGGTAGACGAAATACTATACCTACAATTTGTTAATTAAATTCGAAATCTGTCTTCAAAAGGTAAAAGACTTTATTACGAGGGTGGCTGAGTTTAAATTGGTTTGTAGTTTGTGTAAGAAAATAAACGTAAGGGTCCCTCGGGACAAACTAAGCTAATCATAAGAAATTAGGGGACAGATCTACAATTCGACGAATAAGCGTTTTAGCAAAGGTGCTTTAGGATTCAGGGAATTTAGAATTATTTTGGTGCCTTTTTCAACAAGAGTGCTATTTTTATTTAGCTAACTTGGAATATAAAGTTACGCAAAAGCTTCTATTTGGTTTTCTTTTGATTTAAAGTTAGAAACGAGAAAAAGGTATGAGTGGTGTCTTTGATTGTTTTATTTGTTGTTGTACTTTTATTAATTTTTAATGCATTTATTTGAAAAACAGTTTATAATAGTTTTTTAGCCCTTTGTAAGTAACAGTTATCTTTTTAGCTAGTGTAAACATTTCTTTCTCCCAAACATATTAATTTATCTTATGTGTAGTAGACAATGGTATATCTAATTCTGTCAAATGCAACTTGGGCCGACTATTATGGGACATTTGCTTGCCCATTGGGTATCATTCCACTGGATTAAGTTAAACATATGTCTTCCATGACCTCCCTTTCGTCCTTGGAATAAATCAAAACAATTCTAAATTTGATTAAAATATAAGACGTTTGTTTTGATTAAATTTATATGGCCATGTTTGTTGTTTGTTGAAATATAGTCTTGGCAATAAATGCGTATGTTTAAGTACGTTGTATTTTGAGCTTATTTTGGTATATAAATATTTAGTTTGCTCTCAAAGCCTTTGCCAAAATAGGCTTATGAATGGAGCAACATTTTATTATTCGTGGGGACTTCATTCAATAGTTTTCTGTGTGGTATCTAATCTGGTTCTTATACTTTTTACTAAGGTTTTTGATACTCTTATAGATATAGTCCGATAAGCTGTATACTTTTAAAGAAATAGTCAACAACTTTGTCAAAATCATAATTTTGAAAAAAAAAATCTATTTTTTTAAATTGAAATCGGAGTGGATATAGCCGGGAAGGTTAGTTTTAGTTTTAAATCATCGAAATTGATCGACCACAGAGGTGTTGTCATGTTTCTTAAAACTGAAATTACGGCTATGGACGGGACGTCCGTCAATGTGTTATCATTATCAGCATTGCCTCGCCAAATTACAATAGTAATTTTTGACATCAGAAAACGGCGCCTTTAATAACCGGCTGCTGAAGAGTAGATTTTCAGCAGCCTTTTAAATTAAAGTTAACATAAATCATAGAACAATTTTCAAATAATAGCTTCATATTTCCCTATTTGACTACAAACTCAGCTCGCCAAACACAAAACAAGATGAGGAAATAAGCTCGCAACTGAAAATTGGCTCTATATCGCGGTAACAGCACAAAGTAAGGCGTACTCAGACAGTTGGAAAAGTGAACTATATTGGGACCCGGAGGCTTGAAATTGTACGTAAAAGCAGGGTCTTGATCTATGATTTGGTGACAATTTCGCGATCACAATGATATTTTTTTCGTTACAGAAAATAACGAGATTAATTTTGTTTGACGCAGATATCTCAACAACTCTACTGTCGTTATGATAATCGGTAGAATCTATACCAATAACCATGATTTTACCAGTACCACTAGTTCTTAGTAGCAGATTTATCGCGTTACTTTTGCTAACTTTAGCCACATTGACCACCGTGGCGTAGTGGTCACCTTACTAGGCCGGTACCCAGAGGTCGCGGGTTCGATCCCCGGATTCTATACGAGTAACACAAGTCTCGAACTTACTTTGGGGCTAAACAATCTGTGTAAATTGTCCGTATATATTTCTTTCTTTCTTTCGTCGCTGAATTGTTACTAGCTTATTTTTGCACCAAAAAACAGTACTATAGCTTCCAAGCCTACAGGATTTTAAGCTGCTCAAATAACCTTTAAAATAAATCATAGAAAATTTTCCAAATAATAGCATCATAAATTTCCCTATTCGACTACAAATTCAACGCCAAACACGAAACAAGATAGGGAAATAAGCTCGCAACTGAGAATTGGCTCCATATCGCGATAACAGCACGAAGTAAGGCGCAGTCTGACAGTTGAAAACTGCACTGTATTGGGACCCAGGGGTATAAAATCATACGAAAAAGCAGAGTCTTTATCTGTAATTAAGTCACAATAATTTTTATAAAAGCACTATTCATTTCGTCACCTATTTTTAAAACGATGACGCTGAAATAAGCAACATTGCCTCGCAAAATTGCAGGAAATAGATTATATATAATTTGTGATATCATAAATTGGTGCCATAAATAACCGTTTGCTGAAGAGTAAATCTTTAGCAGCCTACATTTTTTATGGTTACAGGCATAACAGCTGCTCAAATAACCTTTAAAATAAATCATAGAAAATTTTCCAAATAATAGCATCATAAATTTCCCTATTCGACTACAAATTCAACTCGCCAAACACGAAACAAGATAGGGAAATAAGCTCGCAACTGAGAATTGGCTCCATATCGCGATAACAGCACGAAGTAAGGCGCAGTCTGACAGTTGAAAACTGCACTGTATTGGGACCCGGGGGTATAAGTCAGTGTAAGGAGATTTTGAACTCGAAATAACAGTTTTATGTATGGGCAAGTGTATTTGCGGTTTTGTAGACTGTGCGAAATGATAAACAGAATTTCTCGAATTAAATAAATAAATATATATATAGGGACAAATTACACTGATTGAGCTAGCCCCAAAGTAAGTTCGAGACTTGTGTTATGGGATACTAACTCAACGATACTATATTTTATAACTAATACATATATAGATAAACATCCAAGACCCAGGACAATTTGAAAGAGGCCATTTTCCAATTTGCCCTGACCGGGAATCGAACCCGGGACCTCTGGGTGGCGGAGTAGCATGGTGACCACTACGCCACGGAGGTCGTCAAATTAATCAATTTAATTAAGTCAAATTAGTCAAAGTAAATGGTTTACAATACAACGTGGAAAGGACATACCCATAATAAATCGAACTACGGCCACTTAACTAGATCACTTTAGTATAATGTAATAAAAACAGTAAAAGAACAAAAATTATTTGTTGGCATTTCCATACTAAAGTATGTGCAGCCGCCCGGGCAATTTGACTGTTATTTTATTATCAGTATATATCAGTGGCGGAGCCTCCTTAGAAGCCAATTCCCACCGAGTTCCCTTAGGGGCATCTAACATATATGTATTCATTACTAACAACAATTATAACCTATGTATATCGGCGGACTTACTATTTTCATAAGCCGTAAACTAACAGCATGACTGGATTACACATACCCACATACACAAAATACGAAAATTCTCTTTGGTTATTGAAATACACTCACAATGGTAAATGCTGAGGGTAAATGTACATATTACCCACACTAAGTTAATAAAAATAAGCCGGACATGGAACGGCTTATTATACGAGTATTATATATAACCTACTTAGGTAGGTATTTAATCCGTTTCATAGTTTTATAGCTGTACTAGTCCAAATTCTCACCCAACGCCACTGTTATATATAGTGTAGTGATCTAGTATAGCAAGTATGTTGATATATTAGAAGTATGTCCTTTCCATATTGTATTCGAATGTTTTATATTAATCGGGTTAATTTTAAAGGAAAAAAACATATCTGGCTACGTCTGTGTCAAAGAGGATCGTAGGTAGTGGTCTATAGTCTCTACCCACTTTTGTGGGAAAAGTATGAATGCCTAATATAAAATAAATAAAATACGTTTATTTCAGGTTACTCGACCCATATAAGTACATTAGAAAAATAAAAGCTATAATTAAAATGCTCTATCCCTACATCCAGCACTGCTGCTCACGTGTCTATTTACAGCAATGCCAGACATAGGGACAGCTTACACTATCAGCAATCATCGCCAGGACAGTGTTGGAGCTGGCCCGTGTCCTGCGCACCAGAGACGCGGCCCGCTTGCGCATAGTCGCATGAAAGCAGTCTGTGCGAGCCTCTGCGAACATACCTGAGGCGCTGCAGAAACTGGGCAGCCCCAACAACGCCTTTAGCGCGTTATTAAACTGAACACGGAGGGCACTGTGGCTTCGTTTCCTGTAATCTGCCCACAGGCTGCATGTATAAAGAGAGGTGCAGAAAGCTCGGAAAAGTGTTATTTACTTATGTATTTAATTATGTCTGTATTTAAAACATGCTAGAACATACTTATGTGTTAACAAGAATTATATAACTTGCATTATTTATGATAAATACCCTTTTGCGTCATCCCTATATTTAATATCGACTATATGTCCATCTCTAGACGGGATTTCTGAAAAAGAAATTAAATTAGAAAGAAATGTTTTATTGGTAGTTTTTTGTACTAATTTATAAAATCTGTTTAGTAGTTACTAATAAAGAATATTGTATTATATTTTATTGATGCCTACGTATGCCATATTTATCATTACTTTTCTCTAATTTCTGCAATCTGACACATTACCAGCGACTATGTGGTATAGATATTTTTTTATCAAACTTTATTGTTCCTAAGTTCAAATGTACTTTTAATAATATTGAATAAATAAATAAATAAAATTAAATAAGTGGCGGACTTGATGCTAAGAGCATTTTCTCCCATACATGTCTATGGACACCACAAGGTGGTCTGACGACCTGACCAAGGTCGCTGGAAGGCGCTGGAAGCAAGCCGCTCTAGATCGGTCATTTTGGAAGTTCTTGGGAGAGGCCTATGTCCAGCAGTAGACATTATGCGGCTGAAATGATGATGATGATGAAAGAATATTGTATTATATTTTATTGACACCAAAGTCTGCCATGTTTATCATTACTTTTCTCTTATTCCTGCAATCTGACACGTTACCATCGAGTATGTGGTAAAGATATTTTTTGGAACGAAGTTCCTTATCGCGCGTTGCGAAAGGAGGCTAGACGGAAAAAATTAAGACCAAAAGTTGTTTTATCAAACTTTATTGTTTTAAAGTTCAAATATGCTTTTAATAAAATAAATGGTTTTCCCACTCATGTTCATTGGGATAAACAAACGATATTATGCAGCACAGAAAGCAATAAAATATTCTTAAATTATAAATAATTATTTAGGTATAATGTAAAGTTACATTATATACCTTTTATAAAAATTTCAGAACGAATATCTACTTAATATTATAAAAATACACACAAGTATTTACTTTCAAATAAGCTATGAAGAGAACTAAATGATGATGTCTTTATGAAGAAAGGAAGTTACCCCATAAAGTATTACCCCAAATAACAATGAATATAACAACATCTTGTCTTGTGTTTCATCTCTACAAGGCATGTAACATACTCCTCATAATTATAAATCAACATGATACTGACATGTAGGTTGGTGTTATACTGACAAATAGGTCATGACCCTTGAGGTACTTACCTGTAAATTACCATACTCTATTAATGTAAGTATATATTTATTTATTAAACTAGCTGATGCCCGCGACTTCGTTCGCGTGGACTTTAGGACTCCGGCATATAAATATAATCATCAGGCTGAAAAACGTTTGCTAATGCGTCATTAATGTATATTTCCAACAGTTTAGCTGGACCATTATATTTTTGCATCAGGTGTTCCAAATCTTCGAGTTTTATACCTCAATAAATGTTCATCAGGCTGAAAAACTTTTGCTAAGACGTCATTTTTATATTTCTTATTATAGTTTAGCTGGACCATTATGGTTCTGTATTATGTGTTCCATTTTCCAAAATCAATTATAGCCTATATGCTGATAAAAAATCCGTCCAATATTTTCGGAGATTAGCGTGTACAAACGGACAGAATTATTTATTTTATTTTTTACTATATTACAGTCTCTATCGCCCCATTTTTTTTAAATATATTCAATGTACAGATAATTTTTTTTACTGTTTTATTATACGTAGAGACCATTATGTTTCTGAATCAAGTGTTCCAGACTTCGATTTTTATACCTCAACAAAAAATGCTCATCAGGCTGAACTACTTTGGCTAAGGCGTCATTTTATATTTCTTGTAGTTTAGCTGGACTATTGTGGTTCTGCATCATCTGCATGATCCAGGTTTTAGATTTTTATAATTCAACAAAAAATGCTCAGCAGGCTAAACAACTTTTGCTAAGGCGTCATTTTTATATTTTTTTTAGTTAAGCTGAACCATTATAAGGCGTCATTTATATATTTTTTATAGTTTAACTGGGCCATTAAGGCTCTGCATCAGGTGTTCCATTTTTCGAAATCAATTATAGCCTATATATGTTGCTCAGGCTTAACAGCTGCATAACAAAAAAAGTTTCATTGAAATCCGTCCAGTATTTCCTGAGATTGGCGTGTACTTACAGACAAACAATCGCCCATAGAAAAATTATCTTTAAACTTTAAATGATGATAACTTTTTTATCTGTCAACAGATTTCGATGAAACAAAGCCTATATGTTGCTCAGGGATGAGCTTAATCTTTTAGAGAAAACCGCGTTAAAAATCTGTTCAGTAGTTTTAAAGATTAGCGAGTACATACAGACAGACAGACAGACAGACAGACAGACAGACAGACAGACAAAAAAATCCAAGAAATCTTTTTTGTGTTCTGTTACTCTTTTCTTATCGCCCACATCCATTTTTTTGTAATTTTTATCAAATGTACAGACACGCGGTTCATACTGTTTAATTATATGTATTGATGTTTATTTTAATTTATTTATTTAGCATTATTACAAAACATGTAAATGATGGACTTAAGGCCTGAGGCCTTTTCTACCAGTCAACCAACAGGTGATGCTAAGTAAGCAATCTTTTGGGGGTAAGTACAGCAAAGAATAAAGAAAATATATTGTTATATCAAAATGTATACATACATATATATCAAATATAATAAATTATTCCCTTAAAAACCCATACATAAAGTACTTAAATACTTATTATATAACTACTGACAGATTTCGGAGATAGTGTGCACGCACTGCCTTTTTGAACGCAAAAAGAGTTTGAGCTTTCCGAATACTGAGTGGGAGAAAGTTCCAAATCCGCACAGCTTGTACGACAAATGAATCTTTATAGAATTCGCTCCGGTAATGTGGCATTGTAAGAAGAAGATTGCTAGAAGAGCGAAGATTTCTGACGTGAGTTTTACCCAGAAAGGTAAATTTGGTCTTGAAATAAGCCGTCTTAGGATCAAAAATTACAGAGAACAAAGTATCTTCTTCTTTCAGTGCCATCTTCAATGAAGGTCGGCAATCATCATTGCGATCTACACTTTTGAGACGGCCGCTCGGAACAGGGATCGCGTACTTTTCTTGTACCATTGGCGTAGATTTTTCAGCCACGATGTTTTCCTCCGTCCAGGCCTCCTTCTGCCTTGGATCTTGCCTTGTATGATAAGTTGAAGGAGTTCATATTTCTCGCTTTGCATTATGTGAACAAAGTATGTAGTTTATTGACCATAATGGTACAAAAGGGTAATGCTAATGCATTCTCTACCAGTCAGCCTTTAGGAAAACAGAAATAAAATTATTAGCGACTAGCTGAAGCCCGCTACTTCGTTTGCGTGGACTTTGTCTCTGGAAAATGCTCATCAGGCTGAACAACTTTCACGAAGGCGTCATATTTATATTTCTCATAGTTTAGCTGGAACATTATTGTTCTGCATCAGATATTCTATTTTCCAAAATCATTTATACCCTATATGTTGCCCAGGGTACTCCATTTCTTATCCTAAAATTTTATGTCCGAATGTCTAAATCCATAACAAGTTTGCTAAAATCTTCAGAATCCATAATGTTTAAATATCCGTAATTTTGATTTACCTACCTACCTAATTATCTTTAATCATAACACTTTTTTGCCATAATATTAATTGCTATAATCTAATCATTGAATTTTCTAATTTTGGGTGCTATAAAGACACATGTCCTAAGTGTTGTATACTATAATGTATGTTAGTCCGAATAATAATTAAAACACTAGGTTAAAATTAGGTTTTAGTCACAGAAAGGAATTGCTGTAAAACCGACTCCACGTGGTCTTGTCTGCCCTACCCCTAGAGTGTAATTCCTACCCGCGTAGGCGCGGAGGGGCTAGGCGGCCTGCGGGCTGAGGAGCAGGTGGCTTGGAACGAGCTGCACGCTGCATGCTTGCTTGCACACTTATATTGTTTATCTTTGTATAGTATCTTTGTATAGTATATATGTTAGATATTAATTTATCGTATGTGTGTCCTGCTACTTCAAATAATACTATGCAACAAGTTAATTTATCTAACATAATGTTGGTAGAAGAAAAATAAATTCTACGCCTTAGAAAATATCATAGTAAAATATTTTTAATACAAACTAACTTTTTTTATAGGATAAACATTATAGATCTGCATGTTTCAAGTTAGGAATAATTAATATTATAGAAAAGTGTAATAAAGCAAACCAATTTATTGCTGCCCGAAATTAGGATAATTGATAATTATGGGGAAAAAGAATAGACATTTTTAATATTATGAAACGTAATATTTATAGCAAAAAAAATTATAGCACGTCGTATTTCGGGATTACAACTTTCGGGTGTGTGATGTTATGTGTTATTATATTATTATTATTTAAAAACTTTATTAGGGCTATGCATCATTCGGATATCTGGTTATTATTAAGAAAAATATTATGAGATCCTAAATTATGGAAAAAAAAATTATGAGACAAAATAGAGAACCGTTGCCCAGGCTTTACAGCTATATAACAAAAAAAGTTTCATTCGAATCCGTCCAATATTTCTGGAGATTAGCGTGCTCTCTCTCAAAAATCGTCTTTTTTCTAGTGTCTAACTTTAAATCAAAGAAAACTAAATAAAAGAAGCTTTTGCGAGCTTTTAATTCAAAGTAAGCTAAATAAAAATAGCACTCTTGTTGAAAAAGGCACCAAAATAATTCTAAATTCCCTAAATCCTAAAGCACCTTTGCTAAAACGCGTATTCGTCGAATTGTAGATCTGTCCCCTAATTTCTTATGATTAGCTTAGTTTGTCCCGAGGGACCCTTACGTTTATTTTCTTACACAAACTACAAACCAATTTAAACTCAGCCACCCTCGTAATAAAGTCTTTTACCTTTTGAAGACAGATTTCGAATTTAATTAACAAATTGTAGGTATAGTATTTCGTCTACCGAAGGAATAATTTATAAGAAAATGGAATATTAGATTTTATAAAGAAATTGTTGGATTTTAACGTACAATTTGGTCAAGGAAATGGTGAACCGTAATTATTTCTAAAAATAAAACATTTACTTTTTACTTAATTAAATGAAGAAAGGATTTTAATTAAATGGAGACAATTACTAGGTAGTTTATACGGAAGAGAAAAAGAAGTGAAAGTGCCACTTTATAAAATTGGTATGGAAACCGTAGTCGCCAAACTCACACAAATAAACCACTCATCACATTTGCTTTACATAAACAATTCGTTCGATTTGTCATTTTTATTTATTTAAATAATGGCCTTTAGGTCTCATTTATAAGGTTTATTTTGCTTCGATTTAAAAGTACTTACGATTTTTTGCAATCTGTAGTATAACTTTACAAAAAACATTGGTACTTTGTAGTACATAGACGGAGTTAATTTTATAAGAAGCAATTATAGACTTAAGTACGATAACCATGAGGTCTTAATTTGCGTCCAAATATTTTTCAGGATTGAGTGCATTTGTGCTTAATTATGACACCACGTGCAATAATTAAGCAAAAATGTGCTGTGTGATTTTCGGCAGAATAGAATAGGGCCACTCCAAGTCCTCCCGTGGATGTCATAAAAGGCGACTTAGGAAATACAAGCTAAACAAAGCTTATAAACATCAGTGAGACCTCTCCAACCCGTCTGGCCAGCGAGGAAAGTGTAGACCAAGTCCTCTGGCTGCTCTGGCCAAGTATGGCTCTGGTAGTACAGAGAGGCTCTTGCAGTGAAAACAACAAGACCTGATGATGATGATGATACTAATTGAATAATGCTGTAGAGCATTAACTGATAGGTTTTATTTTGTGGTCAGTTTTCACTTCCCACCAAACAAATTTCAGTCATTACAAAGATAAAAATATCACGAAATCGTCAAAATAGATTATAATGGAGTCGATTTTTGGACAAAATTCAGCATTTAAAAAGTTTGTATCGCGCCCAAGGGCTTGATGACAATATAATATGTTTTTAATGCTGTTCTGTAGCTTTTACTAATGTATGTTTTGACCTTTGACACGCAATGTTGGGGTCACCTAAAAGATTTGTGTTCACAATGTTTGTTTGGAGTGATTGGGTAAGTGCGTGTTGAGCAGATAAAAAAGGGTTCCGCAGGTCACAAAGAATGTCTACAAATTTTTTAACTTGTTTTGTAGATTTTTTACTATGTGTAATAGTACGACTTTAAAATACAATACGCTGTAGTTTCCTCTGCAAAAAATACTAAAAACAGCCACTTTGACTCTTTTTGTAAAGGTTTCTAAAGCGGATAGTATTTCAATGACTTTCGAGGTTCTAATGTAACTTAAGGATACTAGCTAAAAAGTTGTACGAGGGTTTCTGATAATCTCACTTACAGAAAGAGAAATTATTTTTTGTATTTTCAAGGTCGCTAGCGCGGGTAGGAGCCCTAACTAACACACTGTAACGCGCCCCGTTGCGTAGTGTGGGGCCGCCATACAAAAATGACGTGCGGGGACGCGGTGTCAGTGTGTTGGACTGTCCGTGTTTTCTATACATCGGAGTTAGTTGCATACAGTGCGGCCTCGCACCACGCGGGTCGCGTAGCAGTGAGTTAACTGATTTTAATAATTCTTTAGGATGTTATTTACACAATAAAAGACTAACTTCTTTATTACTAGTACTGAAAAAACGTTTCCTCTTTTATACGATCGAGTGCGTTCTATCTAACGTATACGTACTGTATTTGTTAGGGTCTTTTGCACGAGTAAACTAAATAAAACCCGGATTCAGCCAGTAAAACAACATTTTAGTTATTTTTCACAGACACAAAGCAAAATGTATGAGTTTTTCGCGCCCTAAAATAATCTTGTCACGAGCTTGCTCCACAGTTTATCGCACAACTGTTTTAGTCCTAAGGTGTAACGATGTTAATGTGATTTTGTTATTTTATAACGGTATCCTAAATAAAATAAAAAAGTCTTTGATTCAGTACGTAATTATTTCAAAGTTTATTAAGTTTCCATTGTGTGAGTTGTTTACGACACTTTTTGTTTATTTAGTTACGAGTATTTAAAAGTTGTTGTTGTTTTTCGTGTGTAAGTGGCAAACACGTGCGTCAGATTTTAAGGCTGCCTAAAGGCATCTGACATAGCTTATCGACTGCCATGCAATGATGACAGCCGGGAGTAGCGTCTTATACGTGCGTTCTGAAGCACAGAGGAGCTTGAGATTTTTTTATGCCACTTATGGTCACCCATCCAAGTGCGGGCCACCCCCGGTGTCGCTTATCTTGCGAAAGCACGCAAGGCACTTGGCCCGAAGGAGTGATGGCAGGTTGCACTAACCGAATGGTGGCCCAGAACGGGTGAGAGAGGCGTCAGACGTCCGCCTATGCGATTTGTTGACGACATTATCAAAGTCGCGGGTCGCAACTGGATGAGCAGCATAGGACCGAGGTGGGTGGAGTTGACGAAGAGATGCTTAGTAGTGGGCGGAAGAAGAGCTGAGATGATGATGATGATGATGATGATGTCCCTCCACTTTGTATAGATGCTCTTGATGAGGTTGATATCAAAATTCTTCAAGGACGATGAAAATCGCTAATCGCACCCGCCAACGCAAAATCGCAATGGCGTAAGCCTCACTTTCGCACAAGCGATAAATCCAACATTATGGCGCAATCTATGGCATATAAATTTATTAACGCGTTAACCTATATGGGGTTCGGATAATCCTACATTTGTAAGACGAATGTGGAATATCAGGTGGATTTATGATTGACGTTTCGGTAGAGCTTTATGGCTTTGGGTTAAGTGATTTATTTGATGTTTTTGACCTGTTTAATCTGACCTTGTTTTTTATTTCATTTTTATTTATATAAAATTATCTCAGTCGATTGGTTTCACGAAAATATTTTTCCAAAACTCAAAACTAACTTCAACACCAAACAACACAACTGATTTTAATAGTTAACTGATTTTAGGTGGTCAATTTTATCAGATACTGAAGCATGAGAAACTAAACAAATGATGGAAGCTTACATCATGACGATCATAGATCAAGATGATTCTTTATGTCTTTAACTAGGTTGTAAATAAAAAAAAGTATGTAATTTATGAGAACAGAAAAAAAAGTGAAACATTTCTACACAACAGATTACAACATCTAATTTATCAGATCCTCTTTGTTTTGCTGCAAATTAAAAAAAGTAAAAATAGAGCATTGAACTACTTTAGTTATGTTTGGTGGCAATAGATCTGCCGGTTCTCTGTGACGCGTTACATTAGTTAACTACTCTTCAAAATCATAAACATTGGAACCCTACTTTGATTTCCCAATTTAAAGCAAATAAACATCAGGTGACTGAATTTTTATAAAAAAAAGAAATTTCGGTTTTATTAGAATAAATGCCGTATGTCCTCCGCAACCCAAAGGGTAGACCAGAACCAATCCATAGATAGGTTTGTAGTTTATACAGGCCTACCGATACACGGAATCGTCTTTCTTTTCAGATATAATCAGGTAATTCAAGCCTGCAATATCCTAACCAGAATCAACTTATCCAAAAATATGCTTCCCAGTGGGATTCAAACCCACGACCTCTGCGTTACAAAGCGAACGCCTTTAACACTGTACCACGGAGTCAGTCGAAGTACGTCTTCGAATAATATTATTGCACTCAAATAATTTACCTAAACAAAAGTAAGTGCTACTCTCACGAGTACAATGATTATCACAGATCGGAATTGGGTGTGTGAAAATACCTAAAGTTTGCAACTGGACATAATATGGAGCTGTTACAACCACTTAAGTTAAACCGGTTTTGGATTTTACCGGTTTATACCATACGAGATGAGGGTGTATTATGAGTACAAGACTATCGTCATGATGACCGTTTTTACCAGGCTAGCTTTGGTCAGTGGCGACACTGATGATTATTAATGTGAAATATATAAGAATAGTAAACAAATATACTGTATCATGTTTTTTATTCGAATTTAGAAAAATTCATGAGTTTCATTTCTGTTTCCTCATCATTTGTGATTTCGGCCGAAAACATTATAGTTTTTCCAGGCCTAGGGGCTTATCTCACCCTCTTATTGAAACTAAAACGTTCCCGAGGGACGAGTGGGGATGAAAAATGGCCCACTGAGCCCCTCCGAGGTAACAAAGATTATTGCTGGGATCACGGGATTAAGTTTTTCAGGGACTTGAATAAATTGGTAGCGATAAGGTTTCTTGTTCTTTACTTCATCGCGGAAGAGTTCATACACCGGATTATTTTTGTATATTATATGGAGGGTTTACAAAGATTATAATAATTAATCAAAACTAGAACCAACTTCAACCCCAAATTACACAATCGATATAGATAAAATTTCTAATTTTTTATATTGATCCCTTTGTCTTTGAATAATCGGGAAACATAAAAAAACATAATAAAATTAACAAAAACTAATAGATAACTTTTCTTTTTTGAAATAGGTTAAAAATTACGATATCACTAAAACTTTGCACGATAAAAATTAATAAGCCCTTGATTGTCAATCTCATAACTTTTAAACAGCTGTACTAATTTGCATCAAACATAGCTAAGAACTATTTCGATCAAGTCAGCTTTCAAACGAAAAAAACATTTTAAATCGGCTCATTCGTTTATGCACTACGATGACACAGACAGTGACACAGACATTCCAAACTTATAACACTTCTCTTTTTCGTCAGGGGTTTAAATAGAACTTCGCTAGAATAAATAATAAATGTATAATTTGCGTTCATTCTTTAATTAGATAGGTATAACTAATTGCCTATAAGATCAAAATATTAGATGTTGTAATCCATCTTTTAAAAAGTAAATCCAACGTTACCAGAGGGTATAAAAAAACCCTTGCTTATAGGTAAAGTACAAGTTAATACACAAATAAAAAGTGATCCTATAAGGGTTCCATGTTTGTATATACAAAAATTGTCCCAAAACAAGGTAACTAAAAACTTCACATATAAATCCTTCAAATCACTGTGACCGAGCCAGTTTTGACACTTTTAAGCAAAATGTGCGCCAGGTTGTAAACTTATTTGTATTTATTCAAAAACTTGTGAAAATAAGGAAGGAAATTTTTCTTCATATTTTTACCCCAAACAAAGTCGATATGGTTGAATTTTGTCTGCGGCATCTCAAAATATGTTGCATTAGGTAGGACTTTCGACAGTGCTATAGTGTCCAGTTCAGTAGATATATAGTCATTTTTTGCTACCATCAATACAATTTTACTTGTAAACTTCGATAAGTCGTACGGCGGTGGTACTCGAGCCCCGTACTTGATCATGTTCTTCTCAGGACCGAAATCAAACCATCCAAAATATGTGTTCATTACCTGAGCCATGTGAGCAATTAATTTCACAGAGACACCAGTAAAGTAGTGTTCTAGAGCCACAGGCAGAAATTCAGGTTCGAACCCTTCTGGATCGAAACCAAACCCCGCGAACATAGCACTGCCACATAATGCGTAACCGAATTCTAAATTCGCCGTACATAATTCTCGTACAAATCTTGAGAGTATACAATTGTAATTCAGAACCTCAACTTGACCGGCTAATGTTAGAGCTGTGTATAGAACTGGTAGGAATACCGGCGAGAAAGCGTCTGGGCCCTTCATGTGTTTCAAGAAGCATACAGGAGATAATGCAATGAAAACCTTTATCTTTTCATTATATTCGGGTCGGGTAGCGCCCATTACGAATGTGTTCGTAGTTCCTTGCGAGTGCGCTACTAATATCACCTGCGATTTACCAGTCCTCATCAAAACAAAATCGATCAACGCTGGAAAGTCATAATATCCATTTTCGTGAAAGGTGAAATTCCAAAATTCTTTGTCGGTATCAGGGTTGTAGGAGACGTGACGCCTACTGTACCTATTCTCTCTAGTATTACCGAGCCACACATCGTAGCCAGATTGAGTCAAATTGATACCGAGAGAATTATTGCCTCTAACAAGAAAGGCATCAGAAGAGTCCAAAGTACCATGCTGCAAAAGTATTGGCAGGTATTGAGAGTGTTTTCCAATGATGTGGAAGATTTTCAGTATGTAGCCGTCTTCAGTGATGACGTCAAATTCTTCGCAATCATAGCCGCAGCGTTGTATCAGCTCCAGGGGACATCTGTCAGATTTCGGATTATGGTTTTTGACAGATAAAGTTTCACCTTCAAATTCTTTTGGGATCTTATCAACCGGCAATGTCAAATCACTAGCACCGCATTTTAATATAATTATTAAAAAAATGTTGTAAAATATTTCTAATGCAACCATATTTACAAAATTACTTGAACATGTTAAGATTGTTATATTCAGACTTTGGCTTTTGTAGAAAAAGAAAACGTGCGTCACATGTTTGAGTAAATAAATATATTGTCATATTATGCATTATAATTAATAATTTCTGCAATCGTTTGCATATACTTACTATACTATACTTATTAATATTAATATTATAAAGCTGAAGAGTTTGTTTGTTTGTTTGAATGCGCTAATCTCAGGAACTACTAGTTCGAATTGAAAAATTAATTAAATTTTTTTAGGGTTCCGTAGCCAAATGGCAAAAAAGGGAACCCTTATAGATTCGTCATGTCTGTCTGTCTGTCCGTCCGTATGTCACAGCCACTTTTTTCCGAAACTATAAGATCTATATTGTTGAAACTTGGTAAGTAGATGTATTATGTGAACCGCATTAAGGTTTTGACACAAAAATAGAAAAAAAATAGTAAATTTTGGGGGTTCCCCATACTTAGAACTGAAACTCAAAAAAATATTTTTCATCAAACCCATACGTGTGGGGTATCTATGGATAGGTCTTTAAAAATGATTGAGGTTTCTATAATATCATTTTATTCTATACCGAATACTTTGCGCGAGAGACACTTCCAAAGTGGAAAAAAGTGTGTCCCCCCCCCCGTAACTTCTAAAATAAGAGAATGATAAAACTAAATAAAATATATGTTGTTCGTTACCATGAAAACTACCAGCGAAAATTGGTTTGAACGATATCTAGTAAGTAGTTTTTTTTTAATACGTCATAAATCATAAACGGCAATGTACCTTTCATTCAATCAACTCAAATATAAAAATTAAAAAAAACATACTACAAGACTTTTATATTATGTTATTTGCTACTACGGAACCCTTCATGGGCGAGTCCGACTCGCACTTGGCCGCTTATTATTTTTGTGTTGGATAGATCATTTATCGATGAAGGTTTTAAGCTATATAACATCACATTGCGACTAATAGTAGCGAAGAAACAGTCGAAAATGTGAAAAAACTGTGAAAATTATTCATCTTTCAGGGCTTCCGTTGCGTGCGCTGCGAAAACCGTTTGAGATATCCAAAAAATATGTATGAAAGAATTATTTCTGTTTCAATTATCTAAAAAATGTCAACGACAGTATATGTCTGTCTTTTATGATTAACTCACAATAACCGTTTTTATGATACCTAATCAAATTTGGTCGAAATTAATGCATTATTACATAATAATTTAATCTTTATCAAAATAAATGTGTTATTGATTAAGAGTATTTAACTGTGAACAAAATTGTCTTTGACATCACCTAATTTCGATAAACATCTTATAAGATAATACAATTTTAAAATAACTCTGAAACGCATGATAAGCGCTGGCCGGCGGGCGAGAAGAAGCAGTGCTTGCGGGTATAAAGCTAAGGAGGTAGGTTTGTAAACAAAAAATAAATATGATTCCCAAAATAACTATTTCACGCGGACGAAGTCGCGGGCACAGCTAGTTTTTTTTATAAATAAACTACAGATCATAGACATTATAATAATGGTTTTAGTGCATATTTTATTTATTACTAGCTTCAACTCGCGACTTCGTCCGCATAGAAGTCATAAATGGTTCTAAAAGGATTTTTACTGGTTTTTAATGTTATTAAAATGTTTAAACACTTATAGTGTACCCCTAGACCTTATAAGGTACGTAATTGCCAAGAGTTACGGCAGGAATTTAGTTTAAATTATTTTAAGCGTCTATAAATTACTTAAATATCAAAAAACATAAAATAATTTTTGAGGATTTTTATTTAAAAAAAACATTTTTACAAAGTCAGGTAAAAAACTGACTGTAAAAAATATTGTTATATTGTTTTTGTTTACCTTGATTTCTGTTTTGAAGTTCAAGTTCATATTTTCCCGACATGTGTTGCCAGTTGAAATATTTAATGCGTTCTTAGAGTGCCTTTTTTTGATACAATGAATAGAATAGAATAAAATAGAATTATCTTTATTAAATATAACTTAACATACACAAGCTATTAAAACAAAACATAAACACACAAAAACACATAAATTATAATACAAACATAATAGTCTGTGTGAGTTGTCAATGCATCTCTAAACTAATGGATTTTTCCTTACATAAAATGCTTAATGACTCCGCGTTTCAAAAATTTCACCACAGTGTAGCGGCTGGCCGTACTAGCCAAAATGTATAATTTTGTTATATAACAGGAAAAGCGGGAAGGAAAATTTAATATTTTTAAACCAAATCTACTCGCCGCTTTAAACCTTATGCACTTATGTCATACAATACAACGATATGGAAACACCAAAAAAACCTGTCCAGAGCCGTCAATCATCTGTCAAACAAATGAATGGATGACATTTTGACGTTTCTATGATTTTTCACTTATGGATCGTTTGTTGTTTACTTGCTTATTTCTTGTATTTTCGTGGTTCCATATTAAATCAGTAGCCGTTCCCTTCTTCTTCTTCTTTGCGTGTCGATGGATTTTTTATATTTGATCAGCCCAGTAGTAGGCCACTTCAACGGCTTTAGCGTTAGCCTGAAGTAAATCATCCAGGGTGCAGGTGGTAGGGCACCCGTGACAGGAAATCAGGTGCGCCATAGTTTGTGGAGAGGAACCACACTCGCACGCGTTCCGTGAGCTATGAATCATTTTCCACCTGGACAAAAGCTCTCCACAACGACCTAAACTAAAACAACTAAAAATGTTTTTTAAGTTATTAAGTAGTCATATCCTGGACTGAAATTTGTTAGGCAACCCCATATGAATTATCTTTATTGACATATTAAATTAAACATAAAATACGTTCTTTTAGGGATCCTGTACTATTACTAGTTTAAGATTTGCTTCTTTAATATCCGGCCAGGTGTGAGTTGGACTTGTTCCGTATCATTATCTATGTAAAAAAATTACGTTTGTTGTATGGAAATCCAACTTAAGTAATTTTTTTTAAGTATTTGTTTTTATAGCGGCAACAGAAATACATCATCCGTGGAAATTTCCCCTTTATAGCTATCACGGTTCATGAGATACTTACAGTCTAATAAACGGACAGTGGAGTCTTAGTAATAAGGCTCTATTTTTACCCTTTGGTTACGGAACCCTAAAATCATCATCATCATCATCATCTTAGTCCTTCTTCAGCCCACTGCTGAGCACTTCACGGTTTATGAGATACAGCCTAGTTACTGACAGACAGGCGGACAGCATAGTCTTAGAAATAGGGCCCTGTTAGGCTATTGCATAGCTTTTATGGCGGGCTTTGAGCGCGGCGACCGAATCAAGACTTCCGCCTTATAGGCTACAAGCAAATTCATCACAAATCGTCGTGGACACTAGAATCTTTATCATTCTGTGTAAAAATGTACCAAAAAAATCTGACACTTGAAGATCTGCGGAAACCGGATGTGGAAGGAGTACGGCCTGCAAAAACGGTTGGGGTAAGGGGCGTGATTTTTTTTCAAAATGTAGGGGGTTGGTGGCAATTTCACGACCGTCATTCGTTTTTTTTTTTTTCTAAATTCAAGATGGCCGCCTTATAAGGACGATTCCCCCCGTACAAATTTCATACAAATGGTAACCAAGTAACTTGGCGCAGCCTGAGGCCGAAGGCCGAAGGCAAAGCCGCCTCGCGAGCCCGTAGAGCGAGCTTCGTGGCGAGGCTGAAGGCCGAAACTCTCCAAACCGTCTGGCCAGCGTAGAAAGTAGTGGCCAAGTCCTCTGGCTGCTCCTGCAGTGGAGATAAAAAGACCTGATGATGATGACGATTGGACGTTTGAGTCAGGCGGGTAGACGTTTTTAAAAATAACTTAATTGTTTTAATAGTTTCTGCCTTTTCTTTCATCCTTCGCACGGTTTTCGGCATAACGATTCATTGAGAAAAGTTGTTCAAAATGTTGTATTGAATCGTAAAATAATTGTACTTAATTTAATAGCACCTTGTATTCTTTCATTTTCTCAGATTTTAAACACAAAACTTACTCAAAAGGCTACGGTAACGATCAAATACGCTTATAACAAAATCTACGTCAGCATTAAGACTCAAGATATTATCTCGACGATTGCCCAAAACTTTCTTATTTAATTTGGTCTTATTATACCGAGATATAATTTCCGCGAAGTCTTAACTACACTCGTTAAAGCGGTCTAAATGCACGTTAAATTTCAGTTGGGATTCGCCAAGTTGGTTTAAAAACTCGCTACTGAGATTAATAAAATGTTTCTGGACTTTTATAGCATGCTAGATGTGCCACTATGACGCAATATGTATATTTCAATGTATTGAAAAGACTCAATATTTTTTTAATTGAAACTAACGTGAGACACAGATTCTCCGTCTTATTATAAAACGCAGACCAACTTTGTTACTAAGTTTAACCGTTATCCGACCAAATCAAGTTGACATCTAGTAATATGACACTGTCCCATCTGAAAATATCAACTTGAGTAGGTCGGATAATGATTTAAACCTAGTAACAATAACAATGCATAACAAGGTAATTATGCGTCTTATAATATGACGGTATAGGAATTTGCGGGTTACTCACGTATAGAGTCAGCTACATTCTGATATGTTAAGACCTCATCCGGAGGTCTTCAAACACCACACCAGCTCGCGACACCTTAGCTTTGATGAAAACCTTCGGATGGGGTCGAAACATGTCGGGCAATATCTGACTCTATACGTGAGTAACTACCCATTAACTTATTCTAATAACCATACAAATGATGATGGTTTCACGTCAACAGCTGTATCACTGTACTTCTTAGAATCATTGTTAAACTCGCAAAACAATTAAAATAATAATGGTTTGTCGAACTCCATGGCGTAGTGGTCACCATACTAGTCCACCAACCAGAGGTTCCGGGTTCGATCCCTGGTCAGGGCAAATTGGAAAATGGCGTTTTCAAATTGTCTTGGGTCTTTGATGTTTATCTATATGTGTATTTTGTTATAAAATATAGTATCGTTGAGTTAGTATACCAAAACACAAGTTTCAAACTTACTCCGGGGCTAGCTCAATCTGTGCGATTTATCCCTATATATGTATTTATTTACCTACTTCAAAAGGCAGTAGTGTCAAAGGTTAATTATAATTAAAAATACAATTTACATGTACACGAGGTATTTTTTACATACCTTAGCTTTTTATTTATTTATTTTTAAATAATAATATTGCAAGCATTTTCGAAATATTCCAAATATTTTCTGTCCCCAGTATGACGCCACAAAGCTCTAGGCGCGGAATTAGCTTGTCAACTAAACAATCTATAAGTGTTGATATAATATAGATATATGTACGTCCAACAAACATAGTTACATTCATAAATTTTGACATTCAATAAAAATAAAAAATTCAATTGCACAAAATAAACAAATACAGGACATAATAATATCTAATAATAATGAAATTATGTTAAACTAAAAGCTATTCTATAAATTAAAAATATTACTAAAAATAAAAAGTAAAGTGTTGTAGGTGCCTTTATCCGCAAATATAAACAATTTTAAGGAAGTAATTGGCTAAAAAAAATTCTACATGCTACCAGGATTTTTTAATATAATTTTAAACATTACACCGGAACTGACGACACACAGCAATCGAAGTTTACATTTTTCCTATGCCTGCACTAAAAAAGTAATGACATCTGTCAACTTTTAATGTCTCCTGTTTAAATTACCGTCGTGACAGTGACAATACAATACAGTGGTGCCATTTTTAAAACGCGAAGTCACTAAAGGAACTGTTTTTGTATGGAAAAATCATTCGTTTAGGTGACACCACTTTTCGAAAATGGCACTCCAGTACAGTATAGGAAGTGGAAATTGCCAACTTTCCTCAAAAAAATCTTCATCGTGACGTCACTTCCTCAAAAAGCTTGACCTTGCTTGCAAATTAAGTTTATTGGGATTTTTGCAAATATCTAATTACATAAGACGTTTTCCTAAAGGCTATTCCTCGAAACGATTTTTTTTTTAATTACTTGACAAGCCAATTCCTTTGAAGGTTTTCTTTTGTTCGAGAGTACTAATACGGAACCTCGAACTTGGAGGGTAGTCCATGTATCGGGACCTCTAGAGTTCGGAAAGTTTGAGCGTATTGATCTTTTGGATATTCGGACCCGTTTTTGTCAAAAATATACTTAAATAAGTAGGCATAATACATTTCGAAATAAGTTTTATGAAAAATAATCATTTTTTACAAGCTTTTATTGTGAGGCCAATAAGCCCAAACTAGATGGAGTTGCTTCATTTTATTAATGAGTTCCATCGACCATCTTTTGTCTTCGTGATCTGACCCTAGGCATCGTGTACCATAAAGTGCTCGTCAAGACACATCAAACGAATCCTACTCAATGTGGTTACGTTGTCTTATAACTGAGTTCTGTCAAATATCTCTCGGCTCCATCATCAGACTCATTGATGTCATAATATTGTTTTGTTATCCGTTTTACACGAGTGTGCAAATATTTAGTTAAATCGTTTAAGGTTAACTGGTTGAAAATTGATTTGCAAGATTTGTCCTGACCAAATATTCATATATGTACATACAAAATACATTGCAAGTTAATCAAATCAAATCAAATCAAATCAAAGTTAAATAAAAGCTTGTAAAAATTTGCTTCTCACATTCCAAATGTCATTTATATTTGTAGCTAAAATTCTCCAGCATGAATCCAGCGTTTCCTTAAGAGCTTGCTCAGAACGACCTAATTACCTAATACCTTATTTATTTATTTATTTATTTATTTAAACTTTATTTACCAAAACAATATGGTACAAAAGGCGGACTTAATGCTAATAGCATTCTCTACCAGTCAACCTTCGGGATAAAAAGAGAAAAAAAAAAAAACTGGTGGTAGGCGTACAAATAAATAGTTATAGCTATAGTAATAAAAAACACTAGTAGTTACAACATATTAAATACAAATACTTAAATGTTAATACATAGATATAATAGAATATACTATACATATATACAGTAATAATATATATATATATATATACTAATTATATTATTATATTATATTATTATACTATAAACCTACATTACCACTCACTCACTGACTGACTGATTGACATAGTTGTTTGCCCTGTTGCGGGGTTGGTGGGGTTTAGGTTGATGTGTGGTTGTATAGAGGGTGCTCCAGTGAGTACCAGAAAAATCTGACATTTGAGGATCTGCAGAAACCTGATGTGGAAGGGGTACGGCCTGCAAAAACGGCTGGGGTTGGGGGCGTGATTTTTTTTCCAGAATGTGGGGGGTTGTAAGCAATTTGACAAGCGTCATTTGTTTTTTAATTTTTTCCAAAATCCAAGATGGCCGCCATACAAGGACAATTTTCCTCCATACAAAATTACCCATTTTCTGAATTGGAAACATATTTTAGACTACCTCAACAGCCCCACGATAAACCGCGGGCTGCTTGCAGCCCGCGCAGCGCCCGAAAAGCTAGTTATATTATAATATATAAACCTACATTACCACTGACTGACTCACTGACTGATTGACATAGTTGTTTGCCCTGTTGCGGGGTTGGTGGGGTTAAGGTTGATGTGTGGTCGTATAGAGGGTGCTCCAGTGAGTACCAGAAAAATCTGACATTTGAGGATCTGCGGAATCCTGATGTGGAAGGGGTACGGCCTGCAAAGACGGTTGGGGTTGGGGGCGTGATTTTTTTTCCAAAATGTAGGGGGTTGCAAGCAATTTGACGAGCATCATTTGTTTTTTGATTTCTTTCAAAATTCAAGATGGCCGCCATACATGGACAATTCCCCTCCATACAAATTTAATACAAATGGCCCCCCAAGTAACTTGGCGCAGCCTGAGGCCGAAGGCCGAAGGCGAAGCGCCCCCGCGAGGCCGTAGGCCGAGCTGTGGAGCGAGGGCGAAGCCCGAGCTCCCCCCCCCCCCCCTTTGACCCCTCCCCCCTACAAGTAATTTTCACGAGGCCGCAGGCCGAGTGATGCGAGCCCGAAGGGCGAGCTGCGGGCGAGGGCGAAGCCCGAGCCACTATCACAAAGCGAAGCGTCTTTTTTTTTTTTGGAAATCCAAGATGGCCGCCGTAAGTCAACTGCTTGCGATTTGGCTGAAAATCGATATCTATATGTAATTTGACCCCAAAAACCTAAATTCAATATTTTTTTGGAATCCAAGATGGCGTCTGGATTTTAGAAAATTAAACTTATTTCTTTTATAACGTCTCACTGGGACTTCGTAGGGGTCTGAAATTTTGCATGTGGGGGTAAAACACCCCGCGGAACTCGAAACTGCATTTAGATTTTAGATCCAAGATGGCCGCCCACACACATATTATGATGTTTCCTTTACTGACTGCAATTTTTACCCATTTTCTGAACTGGAAACATGTCTTACCCTACCTCAACAGCCGCACGAAAGACCGCGGGCTGCTTGCAGCCCGCGCAACGCCCGAAAAGCTAGTTATAATATATAAACCTACATTACCACTCACTCACTCACTGATTGACATAGTTGTTTGCCCTGTTGCAGGGTTGGTGGGGTTTAGGTTGATGTGCGGTCGTATAGAGGGTGCTCCAGTGAGTACCAGAAAAATCTGACATTTGAGGATCTGCGGAAACCTGATGTGGAAGGGGTATGGCCTGCGAAAACGGTTAAGGTTAGGGGCGTGATTTTTTTTCCATAATGTAGAAGATTATAAGCAATTTGACGACCGTCATTTGTTTTTAAATTTTTTTTAAAATCCAAGATGGCCGCCATACATGGACAATTTTCCTCCATACAAATTTCATACAAACGGCCACCCCAAGTAACTAGGCGCAGCCAGAGGCCAAAAGCCAAAACCAAAGGCCACTCCCGCGAGGCCGCAGGCCGAGCTGCGGGCGAGGGCGAAGCCCGAGCCACTTTTCCCCCCCCTTGACCCCCCCCCTCCAAGTAATTTTCACGAGGCCGCAGGCCGAGTGATGCGAGCCCGTAGGGCAAGCTGCGGGCGAGGGCGAAGCCCGAGCCACAACCACAAGGGCCGCTTTTTTTTTAAATTTCGGAAATCCAAGATGGCCGCCGAAAGTCAACTGCTTGCGATTTGGCTGAAAATCGATATCTATATGTAATTTGACCCCAAAAACCTAAATTCAATATTTTTTTTGGATCCAAGGTGGCGTCTGGATTTTATAAAATTAAACTTATTTCGTTTATAACGTCTCACTGGGACTTCGTAGGGGTCTGAAATTTTGCATGTGGGGGTATAGCACCCCGCGGAACTCGAAACTGTTTTCCGATTTTGGATCCAAGATGGCCGCCCCCACACATATTATGATGTTTCCTTTACTGACTGCTATTTTTACCCATTTTCTGAACTGGAAACATGTCTTATCCTACCTCAACAGCCGCACGAAAGACCGCGGGCTGCTTGCAGCCCGCGCAGCGCCCGAAAAGCTAGTTATATTATATATAGCTACACTTACCACTGACTGACTCACTGATTGACATAGTTGTTTGACCGGTTGCCAAATAGTAGGGGTGATGGTTTATGGTGGAACGTATAGGGGTGAGGAGGTCGAGTACCAGAAAAATCTGACATTTAAGGATTTGCAGAAACGTGATGTGGAAGGGGTACGGCCTGGCTAAACGGTTGGACTTGGAGATTTGACCCCATAGACAAAATGAAAGGGGTATCTGATCAATTACCAGAGCCTGTATTTTTTTTTTAATTTTCATAAAAAAAATTCCCCCCATACAAATTTCATACAAACGGGCCCCCCAAGTAACTTGGCGCAGCCCGAGGCCGAAGGCCGAGGGCGAAGCCGGCTCGCGAGCTCCGTGGCGAGGCCGAAGGCCGAGCCCCCCCTTCACCCCCCCCCTCCCCCTCCCTCAAGTAATTTTCCCCCATCACGAGGCCGCAGGCCTAGTGACGTGAGGCCGAAGGGCGAGCTGCGGGCGAGGGCGAAGCCCGAGCCACTCTCGTAAGCGCCAGGTTTTTTTAATTTTTGGAAATCCAAGATGGCCGCCGAAAGTCAAATGCTTGCGATTTGGCTGAAAATCAATATCTATATGTTTTTGGAGAAGAAAAATCCAAATTTGAATTTTTTTTTGGAATCCAAGATGGCGTCTGAATTTTAGAAAATGAAATTTATTTCGTTCATAACGTCTCACTGGGACTTCGTAGGGGTCTGAAATTTTGCATGTGGGGGTAAAGCACCTCAAGGAACTCGAAACTGCATTCAGATTTTGGATCCAAGATGGCCGCCCACACATTTTTTCATGTTTTCTCAACTGACTGCAGTTTTCACCCATTTTTTGAACTGGAAACATTTCTTAGCCAACAAGCGCCGCACGAAAAACCGCGTGCTGCTTGCAGCACGCGCAGCACCCGAAACACTAGTTATAATATATAAACCTACATTACCACTGACTGACTGACTGATTGACATAGTTGTTTGCCCTGTTGCGGGGTTGGTGGGGTTTAGGTTGATGTGTGGTCGTATAGAGGGTGCTCCAGTGAGTACCAGAAAAATCTGACATTTGAGGATTTGCAGAAACCTGATGTGGAAGGGGTACGGCCTGCGAAAACGGTTAGGGTTAGGGGTGTGATTTTTTTTCAAAAATGTAGGGGGTTGTAAGCAATTTGACGACCGTCATTTGTTTTTTTATTTTTTTCTAAAATTAAAATGGCCGCCATACAACGACAATTGTCCTTCATACAAACTTACCCATTTTCTGAACTGGAAACATATCTTAGCCTATCTCAACAGCCCCACGATGAACCGCGGGCTGCTTGCAGCCCGCGCAGCGCCCGAAAAGCTAGTTATTTATAATATATAAACCTACATTACCACTCACTGACTGACTCATTGACATAGTTGTTTGCCCTGTTGCGGGGTTGGTAGGGTTTAGGTTGATGTATGGTTGTATAGAGGGTGCTAAATGGAGTACCAGAAAAATCTGACATTTGAAGATTTGCAGAAACCTGATGTGGAAGGGGTACGGCCTGCGAAAACGGTTAGGGTTAGGTGTGTGATTTTTTTTCCTAAATGTAGAAGGTTGTAAGCAATTTGACGACAGTCATTTGTTTTTTAATTTTTTTAAAAATCCAAGATGGCCGCCATACAAGGATAATTTTTCTCAATACAAACTTACCCGTTTCCTGAACTGCAAGCACGAAAAACCGCGGGCTGCTTGCAGCCCGCGCAGCGCCCGAAAAGCTAGTGAATAATATAAACCTACAATACCACTGACTCACTCACTGACTGATTGACATAGTTGTTTGCCCTGTTGCGGGGTTGGTGGGGTTTAGGTTGATGTACGGTCGTATAGAGGGTGCTCCAGTGAGTACCAGAAAAATCTGACATTTGAGGATTTGCAGAAACCTGATGTGGAAGGGGTACGGCCTGCAAAAACGGTTTGGGTTAGGGGCGTGATTTTTTTTCCAAAATGTGGGGGGTTGTAAGCAATTTGACGAGCGTCATTTGTTTTTTGATTTTTTACAAAATCCAAGATGGCCGCCATACATGGACAATTTCTCCCCATACAAACTTACCCATTTTCTGAACTGGAAACATATCTTAGCCTACCTCAACAGCCCCACGATGAACCGCGGGCTGCTTGCAGCCCGCGCAGCGCCCGAAAAGCTAGTACTAATTATATGAATAATACATACCTATATAATTTATTATGTCTAAATACCATATAGGATCCTTGACAACACCTGATAACAGTGTAGATCTTAATTAGTAAGGAATTTAAATTATGTAGAGAGAAGCCGCATGTGAACTTTTTTCTTGAACAGATATCTGTTCGAAATTGTTTTAAGGTCCTCAGGCAGGGCATTCCAGAGTCGTATAACTTGAAGAGTGAAAGACGAGGACATGAAGTTAGAATGAAACAAAGGAATTTCTAAACGAAGTGTGTGACTAGAACGGAGCTCTCTGCTGTGAGACTCAGACTGATACTGGAATTTACTATTCAAGTATTCGGGAGAAAAGGGATTTTTCAGAATAGAAAAAAGGGTGCAGAGCATTCTCTGCTGTCTACGTTGACGAATAGGGAGCCACTCAAGCTTAGATCGAAAATATGAGATATGATCATATTTACGAAGGCAAAAGATGAAACGAATGCAGTTATTAATAAGTCGATCAAGCTTATTGAGAAGATCTTCATTAAGATCAGGATAACACACAGCCTAATGCATACTTGTATCTGCATATATATTTTCTGAACGAGCAAGCGAAGCGAGCGAAGAGTCTACTTAAACTATCAGGCGTTTGTTCGACGATAACTCTAGTAGTTTTGATCGGAGCTTCATAAAATTTGGTAGGCGTGTAGATGTATCTCCCATGCTGGTCTGGGAGAAATAAAAAAACTTAGAATGTACCAGCTGCTTCTCTTCCCACGCAGATCGTAAAAGCCGATCGAGGGAATGGGCAAAAATGCAAATCATGTTAACAGGCGATGCGGCTAGCAACCCATCACTGTATTGATTGATTTTCCATCTTCTCGCCCACCATGACGCTAAAAGTGGCTTTTGGGTCTTGCGGCCCTGAGCTTTGCATAGAACCGCAAGACCCAAAATGCTCTGTCTGCCCCATTAGGGATAAAGACGTGATAGTATGTATGTATGTATGTGTAGATGTAGTAATTTTTCGTCGCATAAGAATAAGACAGAATAAGCAAATCAAATAAAATTGACAACCTTCGGTACTTAGTAAACGTATGATTGTGTGTCAATTTTGGCAGTCATGCATGAAGCTACAGAGCTGTGGTCCTGTGGCTTTGCTTACAAAATAAATTCCCATTTATTTTTATCTAAGCACCATTAATTAAAAAGATCTAAGATAATGATTAGTTCTGCTGCAACAAATTAGCAAAAAGGTGCGTGTGGCCTTTTTGCTTAAATAGATACATATTTGATATACTTTTCATGTCTTCGGGTAAGGCATTCCATATTTTTTTCTGACTCTTTTCAGAAATAGCTGTGAAATAGCCAGTGTTATAACATTTATCATTTTCTTCCACGAAATGATTCCAATAATTCGTTTCGCATTCTCAATAGCTTCAGCCATTTGCAATAATTTCTAACCCCTTCGCTACTGGCCAAGAAATATTTTATACGCCGCGGTTTGAGTGTTCAACTCAATTTTCTGTATTGAACCTGTGTATGAGAGGAATTCGTAATAATGGGCTGTGGGTTTGTTGATGAGCGGCCGAGGGTTAAACTTTTTGTGTTTTGTTACTTGTATTTTAATCAGGTTTATTAGGCTTTAGAATAGAAAGTTTGCAAACATGCCGGTGATTTTTCACAGGTTTTAGAGCCGAAGGCCACTTCATAAGGATAGTTAGTAGTTAGTAAAACCTAATTAGCTAGTCAAAATAAAAATTCAGTAACAAAAAATGTTGACTGACACTCGTTATTAAAATTGTGAGATCGATTAGTAGTACTGCCGCCAGGCGCTGCTGGCAAGAGTTCATCGGGGTCACGCGGTAGTTTTGGTCAGGCGTAACTACGTGGTCTCGCAATTATTTACGAAACTTTTTCGTCGTATGTCATACACAAATTTGGATTGCCTATATGGATAGAGGAATATATTTACTATACAACATTTTTTCCAAACCCATGAAAATCAGCGAGTATTTATCAACTAACAGTTGCTCCAGACGTTACCCGCGTGGTCAATTTGGCTTCAAAACGTACATCTCTTCGTTTTCTACGTCCCTTTGTCGTGACAAAGGGCAGGCATAACGAGTCGCCAATTTGATCTGTCAACCACTATGTGTCCCGCCCACTGCCACTTCAACGAGCTAAACCACTGGGCTATGCCAGTCACTTTTGTCTTTTTACAAATGTCCTTACCTAGACACAATTAAATAGCAATCGTTTTACTTCATAGTAAAAGCGAAATATTTAAAGTAGAAAAGTGTCCCTTAGAATTCTTTACACGTTACGTAACGTGTAAAGAATCTAAGATTTAATATTACTATTTTTAATCTTTAGATTTTATATTTTGACCTTTCTAGCCTATAACTTAGCCCACTCCGTGTAAGGTATCAATGCAACCTCAAGCCGCCACAAATATATTTGGCGTGATATTTCTCTTCCTAATCCACCGCTATTATTTGATTCGACACAGTCCCAAGAATTGAAAGCATTTTTAGATCCCCCTATGTTACAATAAAATTGTTATAGAATCGATGATAATTAAACAGAACTCGTACGCTTCACGCATGTTAATGCAGAAGTAATAGTAAAGAACTTAAAAAATAAAAACTAAAATTGATAATCATCATTATCATCATCAGGTCTATTGTCTCCATTGCAAGAGCACGACTCTCTCTGAACAACCAGAGCCAAGTTTGGCCAGAGCAGCCAGAGGAATTGGGCTGCACTCTCCTCGCTGACCAGACGGGTTTGAGAGGCCTCATTGATATTTATAAGCTTTGTTTAGCTTGTATTTCCTGAGTCGCCTTCTACGACATCCACGACAGGACTTGGAGTGGCCCTATTCTACTCTGCCGGAAACCACAAGCCATAAATTGACAATAGATAAGCATGTACCTACAAGTCACATATTAAAACAAAAATCTAAAAGGCCGACTAAGGAAAAAATACCGATGTTTTCCAATAAGATATAAAAATGTTACCTTTTTTCAGGGAAGATGTTAATAAAGAATGAAGTTTTTTTTTAATGACTATCGATTTTTTCTTTGATTTCTTAAGAGTCGTTGACGTCATATCATTTACTTACAGCTCATTCAGCTCATTATCAGCTTCATACAAGGACCTGGTTATAAATACACGTCGGACTATTAATAGCAGAGGGTTACTCTTCTGTATGTTCGTTAATTGGCAGTACCGAGAACCGAAAGCACTTTCTGCGTAGGTTTTATTTTCCTTCTATTACTAATTCTAGGTATCTGAAGCGAATTGTTGTGTTACAATTTGTCATGGAAGAATATTTATTTATAGCTGATTTATTTCTGTTTCTAATTTTAGTCGAGACTTTGGCAACCGAAACAAATTTATAACATAAATCAAATAATATTACTATTTGTATTAAAATGAATGGGAGTAAAGATTCTTAGAAATAAACTTATTGGAAGATATGGATTATTTACACAGATTGAGCTCCTAAATATACTGAAAATAAATAATACTTAACGAGACTGTATTTTATATTAAGACACAATTCATAAGTTTATTTGCCAGACAAATTAGAAAACCCCGACTCTAAAATAGTTTTATAGCGGAGGAATCAATCCGTATCGCCAACGTAAAATAATTTTCATGTATCAAAACTAACAACTTATAGTAAACTAACCCTTAAATACTAATAACGCACCCATTGTATACCATGTGAGTAAATTATTTATGTCGCATGACATGACGTACACTGCTGGAAAAGGATAACATGAACACGTGGTACAAGAAAGACATCAACTGTTCTATACAAAGTATCATGTGAGCATAAACGTGAGACTATTATAAATAAAATCACATGCAAAATATGAGATGTCAAGCCCAAAGTTGTTTGTCACAAATAAGAAGTCGACACAGATATGACATACGCAGATGTCGGACTTACTTACTTCTGACTGTGGAATACGTTTGCTGAAAATAGTTTTTCTGTGTCATTGATATAAATATGTTTGCCCTTATCATCTGAGTGTGTTTTTATTAGCATGGCACCGTTGATATACCTAGATAAAGTTTAATCGCGCGACAGACTAGGTCATCAGATATTCTTTTAAACGAAAATAGTAGTTAAAACAAATCAAAAATAGTTGCCACGAACAGTGTAAGGTTCCGTAGTTGTAAATGCCAACTCTGAGCTCATGCCACTAAAAACGTTCTAAAACCTAATTTTCTATAGAATTTGTATAAAATTTTGGACATGGAAAAACTATGAGGATTTCTTGTTTACTACGAAAACCTAAAAAGAGCTAGTATCAAATGGTTTAAACGTTAAATCAAACGTTGAAGTAAAAAGCACAAAACGGAAGTTCGAGAAGCCTGACGCATACTCCATTGTCAAGAGCGTTAAGAGTTAAGGCGAAATGGTAGCTTAAGTGGCGCCCTCATTTAAAATAAATTGTTTAAAAGTAAATATGGTGATAATTAAAAATTTTACTTCCAACAATCTGTAGAAAGACCTTTAAATTAATTTATGAATAACCTTATATTTATACACGCTGAATTTTCATTGGTTTTGGAAAAAAAAGTTGTATAGTAAATTAATTCCTCTATCCATACATATACGTAATCCAAGTTTGTGTATGACATATGATAAAAAGTTGCGAAAATGATTTTCGATCGAGACCACGTAGTTACGCCTTCGTGATAAACTTCGTCGGCCGGCCGGCGGCGGTACTGCTAATTGATCTCACGATTTTACTTTCGAGTTTTAGTCAAAAATTTTTGTTACTAAATTTTTATTATGAAGTGGCCTTCGGCTCCAAAACCAATAAAAAATAACTGAGTATTTATGCTAGAATAGTTAAAAATCACGTTTTAAAAGAAACAGGAATTGCTGATACAAAGCACGTTATCAGAGGAAAGCCGAGAAAGGATGGCCGTTAGTAAGACGGACGGCTGCAATCGGATCGAATCACATTTTTTAAGACTTCACCTGGAAAAGCGTTTTGTTAGAAGCTAAACGCTTTTCCTGGAGAAATCTCATGAAGGTGGATAGATAAACTCAGATTTTATTGAAAAAACAAAATTCAGCACTGGATTAATGTCAATTTGGCTTTTGATTTCATAATAATCTGTTGACGACACATGTACTTACAGCTGAAATTAGCGAAAGTGCAGAAGAAGCGGCACAAAAACTTCGACCTAGGCCAGCTAAGCTACATTATTCTAGGCTAAACTAGTTTATCCTGACCCAGGATGAAACTGTTTGGCCTAAGACAAAATAGTTTGGCCAGGAATTGAGTTTGGTCGGTAACATATACAACGTGGAAGGTACACTCCATAGCATAGCATATAAATGTAATGTTAAGCCAAGGTTTGCGTTTAATTCTTGCTACCATAGAGTATGTCTAACCCATTTGGAATAAAGGTGTCAAAATATACCCGCCGGTATAGTTAAAAATCACGTTTAAAAGAAACAGGAATCGCTGATACAAAACACGTTATCAGAGGAAAGTTGAAGAAGTATGGCCGTTAGTAAGACGGACGGTCGCAATCGGATCGAATCACTGTTTTTAAGACCCAATATTTCAGAAACGGATCCCTAAATCGAAAAATGTTGTTTACAAGCTCAGAATATTTTTAAAAGACCTATTCAACAATACCTCACACAATAGAATAATCAAGTAAAAGAAAATTGACTCCCACTTTACATGTATGAGAGCTACACTAAATAATATTGTTTTCAGGATTTTATTCTACCTGTTTTTCGACATAATAATTTCACATACCCATACCAAATTACAGCTTTCTAGTACGTATAGTCTTTAAGTAAAGCCGAAGACGGACAGACAGACTGACATAGCGAAACTATAAGGGTTCCTTGTTCAAGAACCCTAAAAATCACGTTTAAAAGAAACAGGAATCGCTGATACAAAGCACGTTATCAGAAGAAAGTTGAGGAAGTATGGCCGTTAGTAAGACGGACGGTCGCAATCGGATCGAATCACTTTTTTAAGACTTTACCTGGAAAAGCGTTTTGTTAAAAGCTCACCGCTTTTGCTGCTGAAATCTCAAAAAGGTGGGCAGATAAATTTATATGTCAATATGCTATGGAAAGGGCTATGCTCGGTGTTTCTCTACGTGATCGAATCGGAAATGAAGAAATTCGTAGGAGAACTAAAGACACTGACATAGCCCAGTGGATTAGCTCGTTGAAATGATATTGGGCGGGATACATAGTGCGACGAACCGATGGCCGATGGGGCAAAAAGGTTCTCGAATGGCGTCCACGTACAGGCAAGCGAAGCGTAGGAGGAGTAGGTCGTCAGACCACCTCGTGGGTACCTACCCACAAGGTAACTGACGACCTAACCAAGGTCGCAGAGAGGCACTGGATGCAAGCTGCTCTAGATCGGTCATTTTGGAAATCTTTGGGAGAGGCTCATGTCCAGCAGTGTACCTTATGCGGCTGAAATGATGATGATGATGAAATGTCAATATAGCTTTCATGATAATATCTGAGTCACTGAACAAAATTCATCATTTGTTAAATGTCAATTTGGCTTTCTTAGACTGGATTTAACCAAACTTTTATTTCAAGAATAATGCTTTCTCTCAGATAGTAATGACATTTGACATAACTATCGAAGAGTAGAAGTTATTCTTGAGATAAAAGTTTGATCCAATCTGGCCTTAATGATTTGTTGACGTCACATGATTTAGGCTGCCCGATCACATCTGATAATCGATGACCGATTTTGTGTAGGAGAAAAATAGAACGCAGTGATTGTAATAGTGCAACGCACACGTCCCAACAAAAAGTAGATCAGAATTTCATTTAAAAAAAAAAATCGGCCCGACTATCGATCCTACAAAAAGTCAAAGGTAGGCGGGCGCCCTTACAGCAGAAATTAGCAAAAGTACAGAAGAAGCCGCAAAAACTGGTCATGCTATAGTTTGGTCTAGGCCAAACCAGATAATCTTAAAGTACATTAAGGCTTAACTAGATTGTCCTGGGCTGACCTAGGATATTCCGACACGCTTAGGATGAACCTGTTTGTCCTAGGACAAACCTGTCATATATAATTATAGGCTGAAGCCAGTAAGATGATTATAGGATTTTAATACGTGAAATTTAAGTCATTTGTAACTAGCTGCGTTCCGCAGTATTAGCACAGAATTAATAATAGTATTACATACAGAACGGAAACTCGCACCGTCCCCCGCAATCTGGTGTCCCCGCAACCCTTCCCCCGTTATTGTGAGGTGTAAGTGGCAGTAAAACAGGGTTATTGGTAGTCGAACGTTGACATTACGCGATTCACTTAGGATTATTGAATTAAAATGGTGAGAAACTGCGCACATTATCATTGTTTATCCACGGAAAACAATAAAGAACGAAAATTTTATAGATTTCCGAGTGATAAAAACAGGTAAGCTAAGCAACAAATTCTGTGGTGGCGACCCTGATTGTTTAACTCACACATTTGACGTGTGCACGGACGGATTGTTTCGTTTGTAGTAGTACTAGGTATATTTGCTGCTCCGTTTGTATGAAGTGCCATACCTGTGGTATTAGGCAATTCTCACATTGCCCCGCACTACGCAGCGTAGCGCGTGAATGCGTGTTCTAACGTTGCTTGTAAGTATTTCCGTTTGTATAGAAACACGCACAGTCCAACACACTGACACCGCGTCCCCGCGCGTCGTTTTTGTATGGCGGTCCCGCACTTCGCAGCGGGGCGCGGTGCAGTATGTTAATCGCCTTACCCGCGCCTTAATGTTACATGTTAATCCAGTGTGTCACCTTCCTGCATACCAAGTTATATTAAAATTGGTCCAACCGTTTGCGCGTGAAGAATTAACAAACACATACACGACACACTTTCACTTATAATACCCTTCGAATGTCGGCATAGCAGACACAATAGTAAAACAATACATCAGACGCCCGCTCCGGGCGTCCGACATTTAAAGGGTTAGTGCGATATGTTAACATAACAACATGAAATAGACATCGCTATGTCTTTATTTGCCAAAAAAGTACTTTTTTCCGTTTCCTACAAAACCAACAAATCTTTTGTAAGAAAAATATTTTATTACCTTCTTTAGTCAAGGAAAATATACGGAAGGATATATGAAAGGAACCTTTTGGGTCTCATAGAAACCTCACGGGCCGTGTGTTGAGAGTAGTTATTTTGAAAGGAATTCTGTAGGTACTATGTTATATGTATGTTGTTGCTATGTTATCAGTAGGTTCACGGTCAAGTCAAAATCTTTCATGTGTTTCTAACTATTTTTAAGTTAGTTAATGAAAACATTTATAAATTAATTTTGAACCCGTTCATCTCAAACAATTGAATTAATTTTTTTCTAGTATACATTTATACCTGAAATTTTTTCTTTTCAACTATATTACGTAAGTGAACGGATCTCTCATGTTATTTGAAAAAAAACAAATATGCAATTAATTTAACTCAAGTTAATTTTAATAAAATATTTAATTACTCTTAATACACCATTACTGCCCGCGTGGTGACGGCTGAATAGAATATGTCACCACCCATTTGCTCCCACGGGAGTCAGAAGGGTCATCAGCGCCCTTTGTGCAAAGACATTATATCCATCTCGTGCAATCACCATCACGACTGTCCAATTCTTCTCTTAATTAGGAAAGGACTGGAAAGCAGTTGACTAATAAATGATGATAGGCTTTTTTAATAAAAGAAAATTAAACTATTACACATTTGTGAGTGATTATGCCTTGTGTTTTATGCCTTTAAACAAGTAAACTATCCAGTCTTTAAACGCCATGTCGGTCACATGATGTCAGACTAACAATTAAATATCTATTGTGTCTGCAATGATCATAATTATCATCATCATCAGGTTTTTTCAGTTTCCACTGCAGGAGCACGATCCTCTGTACTACCAGAGCCATACTCGGTCACAGCAGCCAGAGGACTTAGCTTACACTCTCCGCGCTGGCCAGATGGATTAAAGAGGCCTCATTGATGTTTAAAAGCTTTGTTTAGCTTGTATTTCCTAAGTCGCCTTCTACGACATTCACGGGAAGACTGGGAGTGGTCCTATTCTACTCTGCCGGATACTACACGGCAATGGTGTCTGCAATGGTGGCAGTCAAAGTGTTAAATAGGCGTATAAATGCCTGCAACCTGCAACACGAAGTGAGCCAAAAGTGCGTTGATAACAAATATTTTTAGGGTCCCGTGGTAAACAAAGTTGTAGGCGACCAACTTTTTAAATATACTCGGAAAGGAAATTTCGTACAAATTCAAAAGAAGATTAGTTTTAAGTCGGTTTTAGTGGCTTGAACTCAAAGTTGGCATTCGCAACTATGGAACCCTACACTGCGCGTGGCCAATTATTTTAAAATTTCATCGGCAGACTAGCATTTTCTATGAAGAGAAATTAACATTGCTCTTGAATTTTTTATGCTGGAATAGCTCTCCAGGGACAAATAACCAAGCCACTTGTCGTGATAGTGCCATAAACTAAAGTCACAGTAGTGCAGCGCACAATAAATCAGAATTTTCTTGAGTAAATGTCTAGAAAAAATTTAAAAGATATTTTTTATTATAATTTTATGCAAATGGTTTTATGAAGTTTTAAGGCCCAAAAAATTTTAGCTAACAAGTTTTTTAAATCTTAATCTTGCATATATATTTTTAACCCTTGCATTTTTCAATTACAGGTTTATAGGAGCAGCTTATGGGTAAGAATTTATGAATATACTTTCAAATGTATTTATATATACCTATTTTAATTTATTTTACATTTTAATTTAACCAGCACGTCTATCGCCAACACCTGGTATAAATCCTACTAATCCTACCAATATTATAAATGTGAAAATGAATTTGTATATTTGTTTGTTTGTTACCTCTTCACGCTTAAACTACAGAACCGATTTGGATGAAATTTGGTATGGATATAGTTTGAGACTCGGGGAAGGACATAGAGGTACTCTTTATCCCGAAATTCCCACGGGGAGCGAAGCCCGCGGGTACAGCTAGTAACAATATAATTGGCTAGATGACTGGGTCAAAAATAAATTATTTGGTACAAATGGTACAGTTCATAAAATAAAACGTCACAAACTGGTATCATCATTTTAGCCGCACAACGTCCACTGCTGAACATAGGCCTCTCCCAAAGATTTCCAAAATGACCGATCTAGAGCGGCTTGCATCCAGCGCCTTCCAGTGACCTTGGTTAGGTCGTCAGACCACCTTGTGGGTGGGTGTCCTACGGTTCGCTTGCCTGTACGTGGTCGCCATTCGAGAACCTTTTTGCCCCATCGGCCATCGGTTCGTCGCGCTATGTGTCCCACCCACTACCATTTCAACGAGCTAATCCGCTGGGCTATGTCATTGACTTTAGTTCTCCTACGAATCACAACTGGTATCACTTTTCATAAATCATATCAATTTTCAACATGATTTTAGATTATAGAAAAACTGACATTAAGAACGCCATTTGACTTCAAAAAACATAACGTCACACTTTTGTAATTAATACAAATCCCATTAAAAATGTTTCGACGTTTAAAATAAGTGTCTGATATTTTAACTGCCTCCGTGGTGTAGTGGTTCGAGCGTTCGGCTCATACCCGGAGGTCGCGGGTTCGATTCCCAGCGGGGGCAACGACTTTGTGTGGTTGTCCTAGTTTGGTTAGGACATTGCAGGCTGATTACCTGATTGTCTGATAAATAAGATGATCCGTGCTTCAGAGGGAACGTTAAGCCGTCGGTCCCGGTCACTGTTTTTGACATTGGTCGTTACCTAAAACCATGTCAGAGGCCTTTAAGGCGGTTTAAAAACTCTGACACTAGTGTTAGTCACTAACACACACGATAAGAAGAAGAAGAATTAAAAATGTTTCGACGTTTAAAATAAGTGTCTGATATGATGACTTGTTGTCATCTAGATTATAAGTGCCTTCTCGAATAAGGTAACAAAGAAGAAAAGTTGCAATTTCAAGTACAATATTCGTACATATGGCACAACACAAGCGAGCAATCGCTTACTAACAGAACGTGCCGCACGATGCACTGAATGCAGCTGAATGTAACTAAAAGTGCCGCGTTTCATATCCGCCGCGGAAATACAGTGTGCATGATTTTCGAGTTATTGGAAGTACATTATTTTTCTTGTTTTCCATGAGACGAGAAAAAACATGTTTACCAAGTTGCTTTTAGCGCAGATCATAAAAGCTGATTGATTTAGTTTTATGAGAAATAATATTCAAAGTTTATAGAAGTGGCAGTGGGTGGGGCACATAATATATGTAGCACGAGGCCCACAGAAAGGTTAGTAAATGGCGGCCACGTGCCAGCAAGTGCTGTGTAGGACACCCATCACCTAGTAGGTGGTCAGACGACCTGAATAAGGTTGCAGGAAGCGCTAGTTACCGACCACTTCTAATTGGTTGTTTTGGAAATCCTATGCCCAGCCGTGGACTTCCCGACGTGAATGGTATAACAAGTTTCTTTGCCAAGTAAATTAAAAAAACCTCCTACTTTCAAGCTTTTACCTCTAATAACTTTTGAACGGCTGAACCAATTTTCATCAAACATAGCCAAGAACCACCGCAATGAATCTTGCTTTTATGTAAAAAACCGCATCGACTTCCAAAAAGGTCAAACATATAACACCCCTCTTTTTTGTTGGGGGTAAAAAGGAATCATGCTTGGAAATGTATAAGCGTCAAGTCTATCGTTTTTGCATTGATGAGCGGTCAATATAGATTGAAATCTATACTGCTAATCTCCGGAAAGTCTGGACGGATTCGAATGATACTTTTTTGTTACGTAGCTGTTAAGCCTAGGTACCATAAAGGCTATAATTGATCTAGCTTAACAATAAGATATATAAAAATGACACCTTAGTAAAAGCATTTTTCCGAGTCATAAAGTCCATGCAAACGAAGTCGCGGGCTTCGGCTAGTTATTTATAAACCACTCTGCCAGAAACAGTAATCATAAGCTCGATGTTGCGAGCATTTTTTATTAAATCGACACGAGCTCGACTCTCAGGTGTAAACTGTAGCTAAAATAAACCGTTATAAAGTTGGATCTTTACAGGTGTTACCTTTTAAAGAGATACATAAACTTTTCGGGGTCCAGTGCTACCCCATTTGAAATAACTCATTTTAAAGGAAACGAAGATATAATTTGTGTTTTGATCAAGCCCTAAATTTATAGTTTAAAGTTAAAAGATGAAGCTTTTCTACGTACATTTGCGAAAAATGGCCACATTTACGTTCTTACATAATTACGTGTCACGTTGCTTGTCCGCGATGGACTCCTAAACTACTGAACCGATTTTAATTTGCACATCGTCTGCAATTTGATCCAACTTGAAAGATAGGATAGCTAACATCTCAAATAGTTCGCGAACGGAGACGCGGGTATCAGTTAGTTAAACTATAAGTAGTAGATCATATAATAGTTTGAAGGGTTATCTAGGGCTTGATTAAGATATAATTCTAGATTATATCTCCGTTACCTTTCAAATTATTTATTTCAAATAGGTGCCCCTATTTGAAATTAATAATTTGGCATTGGACCCCAAATAATTGCATGTAGCCCCCTTAAAATGAAATTCCGATTCAGTAGGCTTACACAAACGTGCATGGATTAGTTCTGTGAAAATTGGGTTTTTAGAATTCGTCTGTTTTAGGGTTCAAACTTTTCAATAAATTGTTTTCATCCATATAACAAATTGGTCTGGGCGCGTTTCGTGCGTCGTCGACTTTTTGTAAACAAGTAAATTAGTCGTGATTATTAGTACAAATAAAAAAAATGCCTCCACCTTCTGCTCGTGTTTCGTGCGCTCTAATATTTTGTAAACAAGTACGTTAACCGTGATTCGGGCGTCCATCGGCTTGCTCTAGATCGGACATTTTGGAAATCCTTGGGAGGGGCCTATGTCCAGCAGTGGACTTTATGCAGCTGAAATGATGATGACATTACATACCACATTATTTTGTGAAAGCCTTCAGAAAAGAACTAAAAAAAAATTAAACTGCGACCTCTTTTTTAAAGTTTTTTATTAGTTTCACCTGTCTCGTTGTCTGTCTGTAATCAAATCTTGAAAGGTAAATTTGATCCACTTCCCAGTTTCCAGTTGAGGTGAAATGCACGTATACGTATACTTGGTGACAATCAAATAATACAATGACATATGGAACTGATCTGACCATACTAACTCTATGCAACGACGCAACCCCAACGAGTTTGCAAAGGGCTCGTTTTGAGGAGCACAATACAATACAATACAAGTACTCTTTATTGCACCTTATACAAAAGGAAATAAAAAAACAGAAAAAAAAATGAATAAGTCAGAATTATGATACAAAGGCGGACTTATCGCAAATCTCTTCCAGTCAACCTTTGGGTAGAGTGAGAAGTAAATATTTAATAAATAGGCGGTGCAGTTTTTCAGATTTACGGTAAATACAATACAAAGTAGAACCTGCCACAATTTATGTAAATAAATACAGAAATACACTACATAAAATACCTATGAAATTACACTTTAACTTTTTGTGAGAAACATTGTGTAAGATAAAAGCTTGTTTTAAAAATACTAAAATTGAATTTACTTAAAACAGCAAAGAGTTTGTATATCAGCATATAAAACGTAAATATTAAAATTTCAAATAGAAACCATACGGAGCACAGTTTTCTCTCGTCAGTTTTCAATCTAGTTTTTATGGAAATTATTTTTCAATTTCGATTACAGTTTTATGTTTATTTATGGCTTGGTTCTATCCGTAGGATGTTTTTATTATTTCTATATCAGAATAGAGATGTTTGTATTGCGTTGCAGATTCATAAACAACGTTTGTTTTATTTTCTTTGTAAGAAAAACGTTTGTTTTATTTGGACTCATGTTTTGTTTTGTCTTGATTCTTTTAAGGGTTCCGTACCCACAGGGTAAAAACAAGACACTATTGCTAGGATTCCGCTGTCTGTCTTTCTGTCTGTCATCAGGCTGTATCTCATGCACCATGATAGCTAGACAGTTAAAATTTTCAAAAAATCTTTTTTGTTGCCGCTATTACAACAAATACCTCAAACAGAATAAAATAAATATTTAAGGGGGGCTCCCATACAACAAACGTGATTTTTCGTAGATAATGGTACGTAACCCTTCGTGCACGAGCCCGACTCGCACTTGGCCGGTTATATCTCTCTGCCTACCTGTACGGTTTCAAGCATACACTTTAGCCGCGCGTCAATGACCGTGAACTAATTAAATACAACATCTGTTTAATTTATTAGTAAGTACGATAACAAACGTCATACGAGACATAAGGGAAAGAATCGCTGCCTATCTTTGTAACTTTTAACTTAAATAAACAAACTTTAACTATTACGCGGTTCTTCGTACTTCACCCCTCCAAACGCATCAACTATTACATAACATTTCTCAAGGATATTGTGCGTAACCGTACACTACCCCTGTGGTAAACAGGCGTAATATTATGTATGTATGTACTTTATGTTTTTTTAAAGATTTTCTGTACGAGCATGTGCAGTGGATACGTATTTATACTACACACTATCACGTCATGGGGCTGGCAGGTCTGAGCAAACAGAGCCCAAAGTCGGAAGACCTAAAAATCTAAAAGTTACTTTTAGATTGATCGGGTGAAAAAATGAGGAATCAAAATAGTGATTGCTGGCCGCGTAGCCTATAAGCATAATTCGCATTTTTGCCCATTTTTTCGATCTGCTATTACGGTAGATTTAAGAGAAGCAGCCGGTAGGTACCTAAACAAAAGTTTTTATAATATATCATCCTAACTCATCATAACTGCCTCCGTGGTGTAGTAGTTAGAGCGTTCGGCTCATACCCGGAGGTCGCGGGTTCGATTCCCGGCGGGGGCAACGACTTTGTGTTGTCCTAGTTTGGTTAGGACATTGCAGGCTGATAACCTGATTGTCTACTAAATAAGATGATCCGTGCTTCGGAGGGCATGTTAAGCCGTCGGTGTCGGTCACTGTCTTTGACATTGGTCGTTACCTTAAACCATGTCAGAGGCCTTTAAGGCGGTTTAAAAACTCTGACACTAGTGTTAGTCACTAACCACACACGATAAGAAGAAGAAGAATATATCATCATCATTATGATGGTGAAATATAGCCGGCTCAAGTCCCGCTCACGTAGTATCAAGGTTGCGTCACAAAATCACAAACAGAAATTGCCCCTCTTTGTCCCGTAAAGTCCCAAGTAAAATACGCCAAAATCTAGACACATTTTATCCCTTATCAAACCTGTAGCTATCAGGTACAACACAATACTAGCAAATAACCCGTGCGTAAAAAATAACCCACATAACACCGGCATTACAAAGGTACACTCGTAAACAAAAGCAATACACTGTGGACAGGGGGCATTGGGAAAATGAGGGAGTTTGCGGTTATAGATAACGGGAGATGAGGAAGGCTTCAGTAAAAACACTCTCACAGAAAATCGATGTCTGAGAGTAACTGTAGCTTCATCGCTCCTATGTTCGTTCGGTGAGTGAGAGAGCCGGAGTCACCAAACTAGCTAGCAATACTTAACTACTCCCACGTAAAAATAACCCACATAACACCGGCATTACTAAGGTTCACTGGTAAACAAAAGCAATACACTGTGGACAGAGGGCATTGGAAAAATGAGGGAGTTTGCGGTTATAGATAACGGGAGATAAGAGGGCTGCAGTAAAAACACTCAAATCGATGTCTGAGAGTAACTGTAGCTTCATCGCTCCTATGTTCGTTCGGTGAGTGAGAGAGCCGGAGTCACCAAACTAGCTAGCAATACTAAACTACTGCCACGTAGAAATAACTAACATAACACCGGCATTACAAAGGTACACTCGTAAACAAAAGCAATACTCTGTGGATAGGGAAAATGAGGGAGTTTGCGGTTATAGGAAACGGGAGATGAGGAAGGCTTCAGTAGAAAGATATTAGCATTTTTCAACGATGCTTCGAAAACTCAGTCATATTTACGAAATGCAATAATCTGCATACATTTTACCAAACTTGCAAGCGTATTGCTTGCATACCGCATATAAGCAACACCAAACTACACTTTTGTAAAAATTAACCCACATAACACCAACATTACAAAGGTACACTCGTAAACAAAAGCAAAACACTGTGGACAGCGGCATTAGGAAAATAAGGGAGTTTTATAGATAACGGGAGATAGGAAGGCGACAGTAGAAAGATTAATTTTTGACAATGCTTCGAAAAATCTATAGTGTTTATAAAATGCAAAAATCTAAGTACATACATTTTACAAAACTTGCTAGCAACACCAAACTACACTTTTGTACAAAATAACCCTTCATAACACCGGCATTACAAAGCTATAGTCGTAAACAAAAGCAATACTCTGTGGACAGCGGCATTGGGAAAATGAGGTAGTTTACGGTTGAAGAAAATAGAAGATTCGAAGAAAAAATACAATGTTTTCTTTTTCTACTTATGGATTTGGCGGCAGTAGGTTTAAAAAAATGTCATAGGTAAATGAAGGAATAAGTGAGTATTCCATTTAATGATTCTTTTCATAACTACTCGTTCATCCTATATAACAGATCTTACAATACTCTTTAGGTTATATTTCTTAACGGATTCTCATGAAATTAAGTAAGCAGGTTCGATAACTAGATGTCTGTTTTACTCAATTAAGTTTTTGGTCTTTTCAAAATGGTGAAGCAATAAGATCACAAAACCAATAATCGATGTACTAACTAGCTTTATTTCCTCATAACTGTGACCCTTACTCTGACCTGTAACAGAGTAAATGTAGCCGAACAAAATCAGAGTTCTTTAGTTTTTCCATCAGAAGTCGAACACGCAACCTAAGGATTACTTGCAATATTGGTCTCGCCATTACCTTACTTTATTTTGTGCGTAATGCTTTAATATTTCCGACGGTGAGTGTAATTTTTCTATTAGGCTTTGTTCAGAACATATTACTCGGTTTAACATGACATTTTGCTTTGTGAAATATATCTATCTACGTTATGTATGTATGCAATGTTTGAATGTCTTACAAGCTTTTATTTAACTTGCAATGTATCTTGTACGTATGTATGAATGTTAGTTAAGGTCAATCTTGCAACTGACTTTTCTTGCAACTCAAGCTAAAATTTTACGTACTTGTGTAAGTCGGGTGACAATACAAAAGAACGTGACCTCATTGCGTAGGACTCATGTAGGACTCATTTGAACTATCTTGATGATCGCTTTATGATAGCCAATGCCTATGGTCTGATCACGAATAGAAGGTGGTAGATGGAACTCAATAATCAGATGACGTAACTCCATAGAGTTTGGGCATATTTCATGAAAAGCTTGTACAATAAATTAAATTAAAAAAAAAACTTATTAAACTGACTAATAACAAAGGGAGTTTAAACTGTGTAAAATCATTTTTAGCCCAGTGAGCAAAGCAAACGCATGTCTCCGTTTCTGCTTCGGCGAAAATTCTTTCCGGTATCCGAATTCCGGATGTCCAGTTTTCCGGTTGTCCTTGTCTCTCATATGCTCGTGAGATTTAGAGAGCAGGTTCAATAATGATGTACAATTTTTTTTCCGAGCCACATTTCGAAATTTTCTAAGTGGTGGAAATGAGGGGATTAAAAACTTTAGAATAAAACAGAAATGTTTTAATTGTTTTGCTACTTTTAGATGCTACTTTTTGTCTGAACAACTTTTATATCTGATAAACTTCAACTTTATAGGGAATGGGGGAGGGGTGACTCGCGCGAAGTCTACACCTCACAGAGTCCCTAGTTTAACTCCTAAAACTTTCTAACTATTTGTAGATAAAAACAAATATTTTCTATCAGATTCGTAGTATTAGAGAACATTAATTATTAATTTGGTTAATCATTATGTGCTTTACTCATGTACCATGGATATACGTGGCCGTCATCATCATCATTTCAGCCGCATAACGTGGCCGTAAAAGTAAATAATTTTTTTATCTATGTATCTAATTTCACAAGTAGAGGTAGATCATAGAAGAATAGGGAAAATTCCACCACATCTCTTTCACACTTTGTTTGATTTGTTTCACGATGAGACGAACAAGCAAGCGAACAAATAAATACGCTGGCATAATTTATAATAAAGATATTAGTACAACACGAAAGGGACGTCAAGGTTTATAATTTTAACAAGGTTAGGCTTCTATCAAGGCTTAAGGTTTTTATAAAATAACTTGGGTTCCGCAAGATAAGGTGGATGATGGGCTTTTTCACTCGCTTCCATTATTGAACGAAGCATAGACGTGTAGGGCTGCCAAAGACCGTAAATAATCAGTAAAAGAAATAACTGGCCAAGTGCGAGTCGGGCCAGGCTCTGAGTAGAGTTCCACAGTTACATTTCTCATTTTTCATAATTTTACATGTTTGTATACTACCCATTTTAAACAAGCCGTAATTGGGTATTTTTCTGGGTCACAAATAAATTATTTGGTACTTTATTTGGAAATAAAATGTCACAAAAAATGTAATTTGTAATTTTAGGTTAATTTATTGCAGAAAATTAGATATCAGAGCGCTAATTGACTCCAAGAAACAATAACCTTATCGGCCTGTATTTCGTACTAATCTAATAGAAAAATGTTGTTTTGACTTGTTGGAAAATAGCGGGTTGTTCCGGAATATATTTTTATTTATTTTTAGTTGCCCGGGTGGCTGCACACTTTTGTATGGAAATGCCGTTTTTTTCCTGTTTTTGACTATTATTTTAATTTCATTATAGTGTAGTGATCTAGTATAGCCCGTAGTTAGATTTATTATGGGTATGTCCTTTTCAACTCCCGACCTAAAAGAGGGGTGTTATAAATTTGACGACGTAGCTCACGAACAGATAGACCGATTTCGATGCCGTTTTTTATCTGGAAGCAAGTTTTTTTGCGGTAATTCTTAGCTATGTTTAATGGAAATATTACCTTTTAGTTACATTGATATTGTGTAAGAATATTTTTCCCTGTGCCAACCCTACACACTTCGTTTAGGAAAAATGAAGGAAAGGACAGAGTTAATTCGGCTAAGTACACACTCGATGCTCTCCGTTAACGCATGTTTATGTATGAGAGCCGTTTATCGACCGGATGTAATGTATGGCCGACTGTTAAGTAGGATCAATATCATTATAGCTGCCTACTTACGCTGTCAATGCGGTGTTGTACTCGAAAGTTGAGTGGTGTAAAGTATTTTACACCACTCACACCTACGACCTTTTTGTGCAACTGCAGCATACACATCACATCTCTAAAAACTTGTAGGTACTTAATATACTAAAAAATCATTCGTGTGTTTCCTTGTGTGTGAATGGGTTTGTGCAGTTTTCACAAATAAACGTTTTATCTATCTATTTTAAATTAAAACTAAAGTGAGACACAGACATTATTAGAATGAGTTAACGGGTTACTCACGTATAGGCTACTGCCATGTACAGCAGTATCTAACTCTTCTTCTTATCGAGTCGAAATGGCTTAAATTAAAACCAACCTAGCCACGGCGACTGCCCTGTCATTGGCCACATTCAGATCTGCCTTAGTGCAAGGAGTCGGACAGTTGGGACATGACAAAAGATGGTCCATGGATTGAGTGACCCCACAGTCACACAAACTGTTACCAGAGTAACCCCACCTGGCTCTGCTCTCTCGGCATTTCCCTGTGCCAGATCGGAGTCTATTTAAAGATTTCCAAACATTCCATGGGAGATCCTTACCCGGTGGCAGCTTCTAGTTAGGTAAAATGTCAGATGGTGAAGGCGGGAACTTATTTTGCCACAGTGTGAGTTTAGTCTTCGAGACTTCTTTAGGTGGTAAGCTACGCTGTCTTAAAAAGCTGTTGCGGCTTTTAAGGCGCGTTGGAGGAGGTTCTTGCCCATAAAGCAGATGTTTGCTGTCATGTATTTGTTTATATTTTTCTCCACCGCAGGCAACCGCACGCCGAACGCTAGGAGGATCTAACTCTTTATGAGAGTAACCCGTTAACTCATTCTAATAATGGTGTATAGTAGTTTGAAAATTACGGCAATTTATTTTAGCAATGATAATTTATTTATTGATTTTTTTTAAACTATCCGGAAAGAATTAATGCTGTCCGTTAACATGCATGTTTATGTATGAGAGCCGTTTATCGACCGGATGTAATGTATGGCCGACTGTTAAGTAGGATCAATATCATTATAGCTGCTACCTACGCTGTCAATGCAGTATTGTACTCGAAATGTGAGTGGTGTAAAGTATTTTAAATTAAAACTAACGAGAGACACAGACATTATTAGAATGAGTTTTTGTATGTAATTGTGTTTTTTCGTAGTACAATAAAGTTATTACAAACAAACAAACAAACAAACAAACAAACAAACATGAGTTAACGGGTTACTCACTACTCACGTATAGTGTTCGTAATATAAATTATACTTAATGACGTGTGCCTGTAAAGATCTAATTACTGAATAAACATTTGATATTGAAATTTGATTTGTATGTTTATAAAACTTTATTGTACACCCACCCACAATAATGCAGTCCCAGTCCCACTACGCAGTACTATGGACCATTTATGCACATACGACGTTCTTCCATAAATTTAATGCACACACACAGACATATAATAATCGCGCTCTTTTATACTTATCAAAATAGAAAGAGATATTTGACTTACTTGATCTATCAACTTGGGCTAAAACTCCAAATGATTGTTAATTTCGTCACCGCTGATAACTGAGAAATGGCTTAGTGGTTAAGCATTACGAACTTATAGTACTTATTAAAATGACTCGAGTTCAATACCTCGGTAGGTCAATAAGTTTTATATGACATAATAGAATTTTGTAAAGCTAAATATTTTGTCTTATTAAAAAAAGTTATAAATTATTCGCCGTAGGCAAAATAGAAATTACATTTTATGTCTCATACAAAATAAATAAAGTTGAAGGTGGCTTTGAAAAATATCACAATTATTGGCTCGATAAGGTATTTGACGTTGTTGGTTAGAGAACTTTGTTCGAAGCGTGTGTGCTAATTGTGATTCGTGGTGTTGATTTCCTTTAGTTAAAAATGCAAGCCAATATTAATATAGAAGAGAGGGCTAATATTGTAGCCTTACACCATAATGGTTATAATATAACCCAGATATCAGAGGAAACCGGTTTATCTGTAAGTAGTTTCATTATGATAATTTTGGTGGTGGTTAACTGTATATTGTTCGAATTTTGATACGATTTTAGTATGAATTGATTATATTACTCGTACTTTATTAAATTATATACTTTCTTTCCAGAGAAAAACCGTGAGACGTTGGGTGATGAGACATCAGTAAGAAGGAAGCCTAAAAAGTCGAGTGCGATGTGGCAGACCACGGCTTATTGACCAGTCACAGCGCCGTTTTATGGTCAATGAGTATGAAACCAACGGATTCATACCAACTAGACGTTTTGCGAATTTATTTAATACGTCATTGGAGACTGTGCGTCGGGCACTCCACAGTGAAGGTTTGCATCACCGTAGACCAGCTTTAAAACCGAGCTTGACCCAACGGCACAAAGAAGAGAGATTACGATTCGCCCGAGAATATTTAGATTTTGATTGGGAGACAACAGTATTCTCTGACGAAAAAACCTTCAAGTCTAGTCAGAATGGAAGACTTCGTTTGTGGCGCAGAGATAATACTCGGTGGTCGGATAGCAATATATTGACTAATACCGATTCTGGTCGCATTAGTGTGAACATGTGGGGGTGGATTAGTGCTCAAGAACCTGGGGAATTGGCATTTATACCTACGCGTGCCAATAGTAATAATTATCTTGATATTACTGAGGAGCAATTAGACAAGCTTGAACGCCTCCAAAATTTATGTATACGGTTCATATTTGGGCTTCGCAAATATGACCACATTTCGCAATTTCGTATTCAACTCAAGTGGCTCCCTATCCGTCTACGTCGTGATTGGCATATCCTTTCACTCCTGTACTCCATCCTCTTTAATCCTACATATCCTGGGTACCTCAAGGAACGCTTTTCCTTTAAAACGTTTTCCAGACCTCTGCGTAATGCCGATAAACCTCTGCTTGATACTCCAGTTTACTCGACTACTTTCTATAAATACTCATACACCGTCTATGCTGCTCGTCTTTGGAACGCCCTGCCTCTATCTATTCAAGACGCCAAAACTTTGAACAACTTTAAAACCTTAACTAAAAATCACTTTCTTGCATTTGTTTAGTTACTAATTTCCTTCTCCTACTATATCTTTCTTCTCTCTGCTTGCTCGTGTGCATTACTGCTGATTTGTTTTGCATCATTGTGATATTGATATTTATTTATTTATATGTATGTAAAGAAACTTTATTTATTTATTTTGTATCATCATGCTATGTAAATATGTGCAATTGTATGTATATGAATATATATATGTACATATATATGTGTATTTAGCTATATATTATGTATTTATTCGTATATTAATTATTTAATGAAGGTTATTGTATTTATTACTATTTAAATTTAGTATATACAAATCGAACTGCGCCACCTGTTATCTTATTATATATTTCGCATTTCTTCACTTTTTGGTTGCCTGTAAGAGATTGCTTCGGCGATAAGGCCGCCTCTTGTACCTCATTACATGTTGTTATTTCAAAGTGTTAAAAAATTGTAAATGTCTTCTGGTGCAATAAAGATTTTTGTATTGTATTGTATTGTATTGTATGCAAAAGTATTAAATGACAATGTTACCTACCGTTCGTACTATTTATCCCGAAGAAAGTGTTAGTCAATTTTACTTTGTTCAAGACAATTGTCCTATACACCGTGCAAGAAATGTCAACGAATGGTTTTCGCAACATCCTGAGGTAAAAGTTATTCCTTGGCCGGCGCGATCCCCTGATTTAAACCCCATAGAAAACATATGGGGAATCATGGTGCAGAGGTGGGAAAAAAGAAATGAAAGGTGTCCTGAGCAGCTCAAGTCTCATTGCATGAAGTTACGGGACAGCTTACGCGGCTCAGATATCTGTGCCAATGTTGTAGGCTCCATGCGCCGGCGGCTACAAAGTTGCATTGATAATAATGGGGGTCACACCAAATATTAATTTTTATTTGTTATCCCTCTCTGTTGGTTATAGTAAAACTGTTATTTACTGATATTCATTGGTTGTTTACCTAATAGTATCATTTATTAATATAAATTAAAACGGAGGCTTGGATAAAATAAGTTTATGGTTGTATTTTTAAAGTGAGGTTAAGTTTCAATCCTCTTTTCCTTGCGAAAATGAATACTTAAGCTATAACCTCAATAAGGCTAGACTACAATGCAATGATAACAATTATATGTAGACAAATATATATTTTAGGAACATTTAAAATTACTGTATCTGTGTATTTTATTCAAGCAAAAAATGAAATTAATTTTCTTAGTTAAAATTTCTAATTTCTTATTTAGATTTGACTTTTGTAGTAAAAATGTTGCCCAAAAATATTTTATAAACTTATTATACTTTTACAAATGAATGTGCATTGTTAATTTACAAATGGCTGGCATGTCGTAGGATTCGGAAAAAAAATCTCAAATATTTTATTTTTAAGTAGAATAAGATAGTTATATAAAACAAGTAAATACTATTTGTTTGTTTTAAACTAAAAAATAAAAGTTATTTTGTTGACTATTAATGCTTGGTTTCATTTTCTTTATTTTTTATAATAGTAATTATATAAAAGACAACATAGTTGTATAAAATACTATTAAATTTATATATTATAAAGATTTCATACTTTAAAAAATACAAGAAACAACATTTTGTGCCAGCTGTGAGAAAAAGGTCTTATAGTCTTAACGTGATTTGAACCCGCGTCCCAATTTTCATTATCTGATTGCGAATTCTAACGCCGTGTCTAATCGACCACGCAACTTTAGTAATAAGTAATAAGTGTTGAAATTTTGCAAATCATCACTTATCAGTAAATAATAACCTTCACATTCGCAGCTCACAATCACACATTGATCTTAAACAGTATTACTAGATATTTGTGAGCATTGTAACATTACTCACACATAGATATCTCTGAACCGTGGAAGGCAATGAGATCCTTACGGTGAGACTCCATTAATGCTTGTGAAGTGTACATAAGAAATAACACAAATACAAATCAGAAAAGTTAACATACAACACTGTACTTATCCTGTTTAGGGATCACTTCCAGCCAACGGGCCAGTCATTTTGAATTATAAAAGAAAAAGTCTAGAATGTCAGATGCTGCTCTTTCCGCACAGATCGCGAAAGCCGATCGAAGGAATGACTTGTTTCTCAAGTTAGGTAAGCTGTACATACATTGGTATATCATAAACATCATCTTTTTGTCTCCGCTGCAGGAGCATGAACCCTCTCTGTACAACCAGAGCCAACTTGGCCAGAACAGCTAGAGGACTTGGCCTACACTCTCCTCGCTGGCCAGAAAGGGTTGGAGAGGTCTCATTGATGTTTATAAGCTTTGTTTAGTTTGTAATTTCAAAATCGCCTTCTACGACATCCACGGAAGGACTTGGAGTGGCCCTATTATACTCTGTCGGAAACCACACTATATCCTAAATCGTACAGATGACGTCAATGTTACCAGATGAGATTTCTCGAATTTCCCGAGATTTGACAATCGATAGTACCAAAATTTTTTAGTGAATTCACAAAATGCATTGTGTATTGTATGAGCTTTGTTTAGCTTGTGTTTCCTAGTGGCTTTATTCTACGATAGGTATATAGCAAGCATAAATGTGGGGTAGGTGGGTTAATTATTGCCCAATTCCTCGCAGCACCGCTTTCAGCTGCGGGGTGACATTGATTGCGACGTGTGGTGTTCGCAATTAGGCCTTTTCAATCAGCCCCCGATTTCACGTCACTCAGGGCTGCAGCTCACACTTTTTTTATTTATTATATTTTAGTAATAGAGTGGGTATTAAATGAAGTTTAATAAATGTTTTCATAGACAGTCTGTCTGCGAAACGAAGGATGTAACTCTATTCGAAGCGTTAGACGAAAGGTTCGTGTTAAGCCCTGTCTAAATGTACATTTAAAAGAGAGGCTTCACGTAAACATTCATCTGAAAAGTGTATGTCCTCTGTGGCACAGAATTAATAAAAGAATTACTATATATGTGGCCTACTGATTATTATGCCACGCTGTCACACTCACTGTATATCACGGGTTTGATCCCCGTTCAGGTCAAGATGTAAAATGATCTTTTTGAGATTGACCTGGGTCTTGGATGTTTATTTCAATATGCATTTGTTATAAAATATAGTATCGTTGACTTAGTATCCCATAACACAAGTCTCGAACTTACTTTAAGGCTAGCAAAATCTATGTAATTTTTCCGCATATATTTATTTATTAAATTGATGTGTAAGTAAAAATAAATTTTCACCACAAGGTGAGATTCGAAATTCATGTCAATTAAGATTTTTTTCGAGCATCGTAAATCGTAAAAGAACACAACCAAAAGCCAATAATTTAAATTGACATGCAGGTTTTCAGTACAATTTAAAAAGGAATACAACTGTCACATCTTTCTTTACTGACTATATAGCGGATTACAAATTTTATCCAACTTTTATTTGCTCTTTGTTTGTACTTACTGTTCTACAAGAGTGAATAGGTTCAGTTTTGCTAGTCCCATTGAAACTGTCAATTAATAATCGTTTTTTTTTTTCGTTAGCTATAACAGGTCAGGTTAGTATAATAGGCAAAAGCCTCCCCTCTTTGTTTTCATCTATGCGGTCTCTAGACGAGATGTGCCATTCTTTTTCAAACAGTGTAAGGTCGTCCCCACATCTCTTTCTTGGTCTTCCTCTCTGTCTTCGCTATTATATACATTTTAGCTAATAAATATTCTAGCCGTGTGGTATCCAGCTAAACAGAATAGTAGAATAGGACCACTCCGTGTATTCCCGTGGATGTCGTAGAAGGTGACTTAGGAAACACAAGCTAAACAAAGCTTATAAGCATCAATGAGGTCTAGCCAGCGTGGGTTTGTCGTGCGCGTGTCTTCCGATCACCGCCGCAAGACCATAAATTTTTCGTTCACCAAATATTTTATGGTATTTTATGGCTATTTGGTGAACGAAAAATGTATGGCCTTGCGGCTTTAACCAGACAAAACACAGACCTGCAAAATCCGATGGCAACATTTAGCGTGAAAAATACCAACGCCTAAGCTAATTCCCTTCGGCCGCTTTGGCAGTTTTTAAAAAATAAAATATTTTTTAAATTGAACTTTCTTTAAAAAAAGTTAAAAATATACGTATCGACAACCCTAGAGCACAGGTCTCATAAAATCGGCTTTCAGACGTAAATTTCACCGCCAACAAATTACACGAATAACGTGTTATAATTAAGAATTCCCTTACCCTAGACTTTTCCATACAAACTTAGTCTACGTTTTATTTTGAAAGCACATGTCAGATTTCGGTAAAAATTTGTAATTTCAAAGGAATTGCAATTATCTAGGGTTATAAATTGATTTCCGGCGGCAAATTATGAACCAGAAAGAAAATATAAGAATGAAGAAATTGCCATACCGATGGTTAAAAATGATATATCACACAATTCTATTTTAAATTCATATTTTGACTATGAAAACCAGTTATATAACTAGATACTCGTATGTGCAATCTTTGAAATATTTTTTTTTGCCGAAATCGGGCATGTCGTTTCGAAATAAAACGTAGACTACGTTTGTATGGAAAAGTGTAGTTTGGTCTAGGGTAAGGGGACTCTTAAGGTAGGTAGTGATTTCTAAAACCTGGCGTCTGGAACATTCTGGATTTAAACTACTTGCTCTTAAAATTATCTGTTTAGAGCTACTTATATATTTGTTACTGATTAAGGCTCCTACCCGTGCTAGCGACCTTGAAAACACAAAAAAAAAATATCTTTCTGTAAGCGAGATTATCAGAAACCCTCGTACAACTTTTTAGCTAGTATCCTTAAGTTTCATTAGAACCTCGAAAGTCATTGAAATACTATCCGCTTTAGAAACCTTTACAAAAAGAGTCAAAAGCGGCCGTTTTTAGTATTTTTTGCAAAGGAAACTACAGCGTATTGTATTTCAATGACTTTAGAGGTTCTAATGAAACTTAAGGATACTAGCTAAAAAGTTGTACGAGGGTTTCTGATAATCTCACTTACAGAAAGAGAAATTAATTTTTTTGTGTTTTCAAGGTCGCTAGCGCGGGTAGGACTCTTAACACGTTGAGGTGACTGTCGGGATACATAGCGTGAAGCGTGACAAACCAGTGGCCGATGTTGCAATTTTTTTTTTGGTATATCACATAGCTGTTTGCGATAGTCAAAAGTCTTTTTTACTACCGCTCGTCTGTAAAAGCGCTACAACTCGATACCTGACATTGACTTCGCACACCTTGACCTTATAAGTCCAGTATTATTCTGCTTCAACACAAAAGTCACTCCCAAAGTATCGTCAACAAAGCTTATTAGTTTATCGTTAGCGTTTGTACTCCAATTTCCTTTCTGTTACTCAACCTACAATAAACCCTTTGAAAAGAGCGCCACAATGGCTCGGTGACAAGGAATTATCGCTTTGCCCCCAAAACGCTAGAGCACAATAGATTGTGCCAAAGGCTTTTTTTCGCGAATGTACGGTTAATGACGTTTGATACATGTTCGTTACTCATTGGTGGGCGGATGGACTATTTATAACAGAGAACTATGTCTAACAAAGATAAGAGAAAATACGCTGTATTTTTGATAAATCTTTTTCTTTTTAACTTAAAATGTCTCATATGTTATATGATAAGAAACTAGCGGACGGCTGAAACTTTGCTTACTTTCATTAGCGTTTTAATTTGGCCTCCATTGGTCTCTATAATGATTTAGCTTCATTTTGGTTTGTCTATTGCCTGCCTTATCCTTTTTCATCTTAGTGCGTTTCCTGTTGCATTTATGCGGGGATTCGCTTGCCCCTTTTACTTTTAAAAAACCAAACTCCAAATAAAATATAGATAAATGATTAAGCATATCGAAATGAAAATGCTATCTCAATTTTCAATAGTCTTATCGAGATGGCATTTTGGTTCTATTCTAAGACCCGAAAGCCACTATGCGAATACTCTGACTGTAAAATTAAAAATTCAAATCTACAGGCATTTTTACACATCATTAAGTAGGTATTATTTAAATTAAATGCGTGTAGTATATATTACAATTTTTTTAAAAGAAATTTACCGATTCCTATACCAGCACTTTTTATTATTAAATACTTACACTCGTAATCCAATTTTGAAACATTATAACACGTAATTTTACACATATATATGCAAAAGTCTTATAATTTGTTGATTCTAAGAGGATTAAGAAATGGTACTGTATCACTATCAAAAAAATAACTTCTAAGAACTCATGTTTGTATGTTTTTTTTTGCATTTGCCTGCAGCGTGAAGTTAGATTCTTATTCTAACCAAACTAAAAAAAAATTAAAACCCGGGCTACATTACAAACTATTTCCTGCTTACACTAAAAGGCGTGAACTCCAAAACAGTTTAAAGGAAATTGAACGTAGAGTCATAGTAGATAAGATCAAAGTTCGTTTGGTAGTTGTAGCAAAGAAAGTTGGGTTAGGTAATGAAAGGACCACAAGCGGTGAACAAATTGCTTTCAGACGACATATTACATTAGGATGAGGCATGCCTGTATCTAACGTGTGTATAGATTATGTTTACTTTAAAGATTCTACGTTAAAATGAAATTTGGGAGTATTCAACCCGGGAGTTAGAAAAATGTGGTGTAGAAGTTACTTTGAAAGTCGTCGCAGTTTTATAAAGTTTTTAAGCCGCATATTTGAACGAGCGAGTGAAGCGAGAGAAATTCTTCGAGTATTATTGAATAATCTTGCGTTTGTATGTATATAACGTGCAAGGGACTTACATACATACATACTATCACGTCTTTATCCCTAATGGGGCAGACAGAGCGTTTTGGATCTTGCGGTTCTATGCAGAGCCCAAGGCCGCAAGACCCAAAAGCCACTTTTAGCGTCATGGTGGGCGAGAAGATGAAAAAGCAATCAATACAGTGATGGGTGGCTAGCCGCATCGCCTGGTAACATGATTTGCATTTTTGCCCATTCCCTCGATCGGCTTTTACGATCTGCGTGGGAAGAGAAGCAGCTGGTACATTCTAAGTTTTTTTTTTATTTCTCCAAAGGCCAGCATGGGTGTACAAGGGACTTACCGTCATAAATCGATCCACAGGTAAAATTAGATCAATATATATAATGATTATAAAATAACAGTCAAAGATCGAAAACAAATTTGATATTCGCATTCAAGTCCGGGCACACTTACGTATAGAAAAGCCGATTTCTTTTTTAATTTTTGACTAATGATTTTTGAAAAGTAATGTTTGTTTGACGTTCTTTCGATTATATTTAGTTATCAGAGCTTAATGAAATTTGGTAAGAGTATTGATGTAGTTAATAGATGTTTTTACGTTCAAACATTAGCTAAATCGGTCAAGGGGTTGCCGAGATATGGGATCCGCGAGTTTACAGTTCGAGGCGAACTACTCGTAAAGGATTTTCTGTAAGAATATTTTCCCGTCAGAAGCATAATGTCAAACACTTTTGCCTAGTAGGTCCCGGCAGAGTAAAATAAGACCACTCCAAGTCCTCCCGTGGATGTCGTAGGAGGTGACTTAGGAAATACAAGCTAAACAAAGCTTATAAAGATCAATGAGACCTCTCTAACCCGTCTGGCCAGCGTGCAGCGTGGAGACTGTAGGCCAAGTATTCTGGCTGCACTGGCCAAGTATGGCTCTGGTAGTACAGACAGGGTCGTGCTCCTGCAGAGACAAAAAGACCTGACGATGATGATGACAAGACATTTCCGAATTTTGAAGTACCTGTTATTAGACCAATTACTTATGCCTAACTACTTCTAAGACCTGAAACACTAGTTCATACTAGCAGTGAGGAACTTCTACCCTGTAATACACGTAATAGGTCACACAAGTTCAGCTACCGTCAAAGTCGAAGTAGTTACGGAAGCGGTGGATAATTTCAGAGCTGCTATACGACGTCGAAGCAACTATCAGTCAGTGTTAGTTTTATGGACCAAGTGGTAAATAAAACTTTTTATAATACCCGGGCATTATGAAAAGTCACTTTGCCACAGATTAAGTACTAGTACTCACGTACAGAAGTCTTGCTAAGCAAAGAATTTCAAAGAAATATCTACTTAATGGCGTAGCGATATGGTTTAATTAAGTTCGCGTCTGAACTCGGCACTTTTTCGTTAAGATACCTAGAAGTGCATATTAAGCCAATTTTATTCTTATTACTCTAAATAAGGAAGTTATTATATAACTAGCTGATAACCTCGGCGTTGCCCACGTGACCCTAATTAGGGTTCCGTAGTAAACAAGGAACCCTTATAGTTTCGCCATGTGTGTCTGTCTGTCTGTCCGTCCGCGGTCCTACTTAGACACTATAACTACTAGAAAGCTGTAATTTAGCATGGATCTGTATATCAATCATGGCAAAAAAGTCGTAAAATAAAATATGGAAATAATTTTTTTTTAGGGTAGCTGCCATACAAGTAAACAGAAAGTCAATATTTTTTTTATCTACAAACACATTGTGTGGGGTATCGTTGAATAGGTCTTTCAAAAACATTGTGAGCTTGCGAACACCATTTTTCTATTTAGGGATCCGTGTCTGAAATATTTAGGTTTAAAGTGAATTTTTTTGTTACGTTCACGTGTCCCCCCCATCTATCTGCTAAACGGTTATATATGGACACGTAAAAAAAATCACAGCTATAGTATATATAATTTAGTCTAAAGGAAAACTATCAGAGCTAAGAAGAGTTAACAAATCAGAAAGTTATATGCAATCAACTTATAAAATGTACTCGAAAAGGAAAATTTCATACAAATTCAATAGATACCTAAACGTTTTAGACGTTTTTAGTAGCATGAACTCAAAGTTGGCATTTACAACTACGGAACCCTACACTGCGCGTGGCCCGACACGCACTTGGCCAATTATTTTTGACATGATCACAGGAACCTCATACCGGGATAAAAAGTATTATATGTCCTTTTTGGGGTCTTAAATATAATATTATATTGGTATATTAATACCAAATTTTATCTCAATCAGTTCAGTGGTTGAAGGATGAAGAGGTAACTAACAGACAAACAGAGTTACTTTCGCATTTATGTTTATGTAATGATTATTTGTACAAAGTAGCTTATCATTATTATTCATAATGCCCGGGCAAGAAAAGTGCCCATATCACATGGTCCAAATGTACATAGGTACTTTAAGTGTAAAATATATAGCAATTTCTGATTCTTCTATCAAATTTATAAAACATCTGAATTGAGTCAATTGAGTATTCATTCGTATGTGACATTTTTTTATCAAATACAAATTTATAACGACGAGCGTCTATAAATTTCGTCTCCCAAATTTATTGAAGTGGATTCCGAAAATAGAAAAGCCGAACAAAAGCATAGCAATTATGAGGAGCGCCTTACGAAGCTCGCGGATCAAAGTTTTAATGCTTCCATTTAAATAATAGAAACGCCGCGTTTCATATCGCTTTCCTGTTAGTGATTCCTTTGATTTCTTAGTTGGTGGATCATTTAATTTATTTGTTAACCGTATAGGATTCAGATTTTTTATTTATTAGATTATTTTAATGGAGAGCTGAGAGGGAGGTCTTTGCCCAACAAAGGGATCTAGCGGGCTCTAAATATATAAAAGGATTTACTTAAATTCTGGTCTTTTAAAATTTGTCTCTGGGCACAGAATAAGTATTAGAACTCACGTATGTTACAAGTGAATAACAGCGCACAACGCACAAATGATTTCAGCATGCTAACACGTTAGGGTTGGTCCAATAAATCAAATACAATACAAACGTACAGAAGTCTTACACGGCAACGAAATTCAAAGAAATATCTACTCAATGTAAGTGATGTGGTTTAATTTAACTTGCCTCGGAATTTAGCAACTGTTCGTTTAGATACTAGAAATCATTGCAAGCCAATTTTATTCTAATTGGACAAACGACTTATGCCACTGAAATTCCCACTCTGGAGTGGTCATCGCGCGCATAGTAATTATGTAGATATATTTCGATACCTAAACAGGAAATGACACAGGCCTGCTTTGGATTGATCTGGCTATCCCTATCTAGAATATCTAGTAGATGCAGGCAGACACAGTAGGTTCTGGGGTTTGATCCCAGGTCAGGTCAAGATCGAGAATCATCTTTTTTCGATAGACCTGGGTCTTGGATGTTTACTATGTATGTATTTGTGATAAAAATATAGAATCGTTGAATTAGTATCGCATATCACAAGTCTCTAAATATCCCTAAATATTTATTTAGTTATTTACTCGAACTTACTTTTGGGGCTGGCTCAATTTGTGTGATTTGTTCGTATAGGTATTTATTACTTCTATCTCGTCTACCAATCAACAGATTTGGCTCTTGTTTGAACTTAAAATTATAGCTATTTACATCTACATACCTTACTAATCTTCCATGCTGGTCTGGGAGAAAAGAAAAAACGTAGAATGTACAGCTGCTTCTCTTCCCGCGCAGATCGTAAGAACCGATCGAGGGAATGGGCGAGATTTGAATCATGGTAATAGGCGATGCGGCTAGCAACCCATCACTATTTTGATTCCTTTTCCATCTTAACGCCCACCACCACGCTAAGCGTGGCCTTTGGGCCAAACGGCCCTGGGCTCCGTCTACCCCGTGATGGGTATAGACATGAAAATGTATCTGTATCTGTATACCGTACTTAATTTCGAAAAGTTCCGATCAATATTACTCAAATTATCGTCAAATAAACATACATACAAACGCCAAATTGTTCAATTAAACGTGGAGAACTTGCTATCTCCGGAGATTTATTAATTCAAATGTAGTTACTTATTTACAATCTATGTAGAAGAAACAATAATTTTTAGTATACTAGTACACTGTGTAGATATAATATGTACATCCAATCTAGATAGTAAAAGCGGCCAAGTGCGAGTCGGACTCGCCCATGAAGGGTTCCGTAGTAGCAAATAACATAATATAAAATTCTTGTAGAATGTATTTTTATTTTTTTTATATTTGAGTTGATTGAATGAAAGGTAAATTGCCGTTTATGATTTATGACGTACTAGCTGAAGCCCGCGACTTCGTCTGCGTGGACTTTAGGACTCCTGCATATAAGTATGGTCATCAGGCTGAAAAACTTTTGCTAATGCGTCATTAATGTATATTTCTAACAGTTTAGCTGGACCATTATATTTTTGCATCAGGTGTTCCAGATCTTCGAGTTTTATACCTCAACAATAAAAGTTCATCAGGCTAAACAACTTTTGCTAAGGCGTCATTTTTATATTTCTAGTTGTTAAGCTGAACCATTCAGTTTTTGCATCAGGTGTTCCAGATCTTCGATTTTTATATCTCAACAAAAAATGTTTATCTGGCTGAACTACTTTTGCTAAGGCGTCATTTTTATATTTCTTGAAGTTAAGCTGAACCATTAAGTTTTTGCATCAGGAGTTCCAGATCTTCGATTTTTATATCTCAACAAACAAAAATCATCAGGCTAAACTACTTTTGCGAAGGCATCCTTTTTATATTTCTTATAATTTACCTGGACCATTATGGTACTACATCATGTGTTCCAGATCTTCGATTTTTATATCTCAACAAAAATTCTCATCAGGCTGAACTACTTTTGCTAAGGCGTCATTTTCATATTTCTCGAAGTTAAGCTGAACCATTAAGTTTTTGCATCAGGAGTTCCAGATCTTCGATTTTTACACCTCAACAAAAAAAAATTCATCAGGCTAAACTACTTTTGCGAAGGCATCCTTTTTATATTTCTTATAATTTAGCTGGACCATTACGGTCCTACATCATGTGTTCCAGATCTTCGATTTTTATATCTCAACAAAAAATGCTCATCAGGCTGAACTACTTTGGCTAAGGCGTCATTTTATATTTCTTAAAGTTTAGCTGGACTATTATGGTTCTGCATCAGGTGTTCCAGATCTTAGATTTTTATAACTCAACAAAAAGTGCTCAGCAGGCTAGCGAAAACAGATTTCGATGAAACAAAGCCTATATGTTGCTCAGGGATAAGCTTAATCTTTTAATGAAAACCGCGTAAAAATCTGTTCAGTAGTTTTAAAGATTAGCGAGTACATACAGACAGACAGACAGACAAAAAAATCCAAAAAATCTTTTTTGTGTTCTGTTACTCTTTTCTTATCGCCCACATACATTTTTTTGTAATTTTTATCAAATATACAGACACGCGGTTCCTACTGTTTTATTATATATCTTCTTCTTCCTTGCCTTTTCCCTATTTGGGGTCGGCTCTGTATGTCAACTCCTTCCATAACCTTCTATCTTCTATCCTTTGCCATCTCTGTGCTGACCCCCCGTTCCCCCATGTCCAATCTTACGCATTCTTCCCACGTCTTTCTCGGCCTTCCTCTTCCTCTATACCCGTCTACTTTTAAGTCGACCATTTTTTTTGCTAGGTGTTCGGCATCCCTTCTCATTACGTGGCCATACCAGGTCAGGCGATGGCTTTTTAATTTGTCGACTATTGGCGCCACTTTTAGACTCCCTCTAATATACTCATTCCGGATCTTATCCATTTTAGTAACCCCAGACATCCATCTTAACATACGCATCTCAGCCACATGCATCTTATACTCATCTTTCTTTTTCGTTGCCCAACACTCTGCTCCATATAACAAGGCAGGTCTAACGATGGTCTTATATATTTTTCCTTTTTATTATATGTATTGATTAAAAAAACTATTTACTAGATATCGTTCAAACCAATTTTCGCTGGTAGTTTTTATGGTAATGAACATCATGTATTTTTTTTAGTAAGGACACACTTTTTTCCACTTTGAAAGTGTCTCCCGCGCAAAGTATTCGGTTTAGAAAAAAATTATATGAGAAACCTCAATATCATTTTTGAAGACCTATCCATAGAAACCCCACACATATGGGTTTGATGAAAAATAAATTCTTGAGTTTCAGTTCTAAGTATGGGGAACCCCCAAAATTTATTGTTTTTTTTTTCTATTTTTGTGTCAAAACCTTAATGCGGTTCACATAATACATCTACTTACCAAGTTTCAACAGTATAGGTCTTATAGTTTCTGAAAAAAGTGGCTGTGACATACGGACAGACAGACAGACAGACAGACATGACGAATCTATAAGGGTTCCGTTTTTGCCATTTGGCTACGGAACCCTAAAAACGATATTTTATTTAAGTATAGTTAAAGTTACTGTAAAAGTATTGTAATATGCGCTATGGGTGCTTTACGAGTATAAAGTAAAAACGATATATCAAACTACTGTGCATGAAATTTGTTAGTTTTGAAGTTAAAGATACTATTGTGCTAAGTTTATTTAACTCGAAACATTCTTTGTAACTTTATGCATGATACTTAAAGTTGGACGTTTGAATATCACCTTAGGATACTTAATTAACAATTATTTTTAGTTTTTCGTCACACAATAGTAATCAAATTAGTGGCAATGCTCGGCAGACCTCCGGGCAGGTTGTACGAAAAATGACTGCCTTTCTTTGTCAATATTTAAAGTTTTTATTTAAAAAAATAGCACTTTGTTATTTGAAATAGCACCTTTTAATTTCAATGCTATTCCAAAAGAAAGAGATAGATAAACTTTTTTATTGCATCAACTATCATCGTCATCGTCATCATCAGGTCTTTTTGTCTCCACTGCAGGAGCACGACCCTCTCTGTACTACCAGAGCCATACGTATCCAGAGCAGCTAGAGGACTTGGCCTACACTCTCCTCCACGCTGGCCAAACAGGTATAATTGATTATAAAAGCTTTGTTTAGCTTGTATTTCCTAAGTCGCCTTCTACGATAACCACGGAAAGACTTGGAGTGGCCCTATTCTACTTACTCTACCGGAAACCACACGGCATCAACTATGAGAACAACTAAAATAAGTATTCATTAACAATATATAGCTTATCATCCATCACTAAAGCGATTCTTCCAGCCAATCTTTGGTTAAATAGAAATTTCAGAAAATATTTTGAGTTTACTTAAATTAAAAACAACGACCTTAAATGAAAAATAAAAGATTTTTTCTTAGGTCTATCAGGTTTTTCCCATCTTTGATGTTTCTTTTGATATTATTTTTTCGTGCCCGTGCCCGGATGTGCCAATTTAAGCCTGCTACGTGCGCGGAAAAAGCCACTTTTAAACAAGGGACAAGAGGAAGACACCACATTGTACCTATAAGGATACAACTGAGAGGGTTTTGAAGAAAGCCAAGATCAAAAAGAAATCTAACCGACAGCTTGATGGGTAATAGGCATGACGAATGGAAAAATATTTTCAGTCCATGGGTTAGATTATTAAAAACTATTGTACACATATTTTTTCTTTTCTCTTAAAAACTAAAAATGACAAAGATACAGCGCATATAAATTTCGCATGTCGTCACGGCTGGGTGCGATTTTTTCTTAGCAGTGACGTTGCAAGCGTACTCCGGAACTTTGACGCTTTATATCTTTGTGAATATTTACTTTTTTGGTAAGCTGAAAAATATGGGTCCATTATTTTTGGATAATCTATAAGACTAATTACAATCATACTTTTCGGACCCCGTCGTCACCCCTATTTCTGCAAATTGCAATATTATTTGCTAACGGCCCTCTGGCCTTCACAAGGGCAATAATAAAATAAAATATTATTAAAATTAGTTAACGGGTTACTCACGTTTTTAGTCTCCACTACAGGAGCACGATTTTCTCTGATCTACCAGAGCCAAACTTGGCCAGATTAGCCAGAGGGCTTGGCCTACACTCTTAACCCTGGCCAAAGTTTTAGTGAAATCCTGCATCAAAATGGCGCAATACTTATGGAGTTTTAAATAAGTACAGACAGATATATCGGTGTCTTCTGATTTATGTTAAGTACGGATGGATTCCATCGGAATCGGGGATTTATATACTATTTCGTCGTGATAAAACCTGTTTTTAGGGAGTGTGTTTCTAGTCTATATTAAGGTGTACATATTATATTCGAATGCAATTTACTGAATAAACCAATTGAATTGAGTCTTCAAATCTTGCTACCGCTTGCGTGTGAATTCGACGTTTATTTTCGAAATACTGAACTGATTTTTATTTCCGGAATCATTGAGTCGACTGCAAATAAAAAAGAACACGGAGATACACTACACGTGGCAAAAAATAAGGAGAACTTAGAAGTAACTCGAACACTTTGATAGGCTAGAAGTGTACACAGCAGTGAAGTTAGTAAGTATGTCACATGATTAATAAGTATTTAAATTTATTAAACCACTCAAAACAATTCTTGTTGAAGAATGTCAGTGTCTTTGAATCGCATCGCAGTCATGTCCACCATAATTTTTTTTTAAATACAATCCACATAAAATACCAAGTCTGTTTAAAAAAAAACTTGTTAACACACGCTACACAAATAAACATCAAGGTAGGCCCATTTTATTCGAATTTTCTTTTTCGAATTAGTAACAGGTCAAATAAATTATGTGCTACGTTTCTTTTTGTAAACGAAGGATCATTGTTATGCACCACAGACATAAATACAGCCGATGAAACCAAAATCGACGCCATCATAGCAGACTTAACAAAAACCATACACAAATGCTGCAAAACTACATTGGGCACCAGGAAAGCACCAGAGAAGTACAACCCTTGGTGGAACGAAGAGTTGGAGGCACTTAAGAAGGCAACAATCAGGGCGCACCACAGGCTACATGACCTTAAAGTGGCAAAGAGGCCTCTACATCAAGCAATTAACGAGTACCGAGAGGCAAAAACCATCTACGCCCAGGCCCTGTCGAAAGCGTCGACAGAAAATTTTAGAGAATTTTGTACCGCCCAGGGGAAAGAGGACGTCTGGGCTGTAACAAACAGAGTCATTAAAACTACAACACAAAGGAACCCACCCCAAACAATGAAAATCAACACCGGATACACAGACTCATTCTCCAGCACCGCTGAGTCACTCATACACCATTTTTACCCAGATGACACAACCAATAATGAAACGAACCAACAGCAAGAAATTAGAGACAAAGCGCGACTGCAACCAGATACACCAGACGATATTGAGTTCACAATCGAAGAAATAGAAAATAATCTATCCACCATGAACTCAAACAAAGCACCCGGACTTGACAAACTACCGTCAGACATATGCCTAGAAACCTTTAGAGCGGTTCCGGAACAGTTTACGCCCTTACTGAACAGATCTCAGCTATTTCCCTACCACCTGGAAGAAAGCATTGGCGATCATAATACCAAAGCCAAATAAAGAAAACTATGAAGATGCATCCTCCTATCGACCAATAGGACTGATAAACGTTTTCGGTAAATTGCTGGAAAAACTAATAACCAAAAGGCTCACACACCACCTCGAAACGAATGACATGAGTTGTAAACAACAATACGGATTCAAGGAGAATACATCCACCATCGACGCACTACAGAACGCCATCGGGCACATCAAAGACGCCAAAGCGCATAAGAAGCAAGTTATAGCTGTTTCGCTAGACATCAAAGCGGCGTTTGATAATGCCTGGTGGCCGTTCCTCTTACATAGATTACAAGAAATAAAATGCCCCAAGAACCTCTACCGGATCATACAAAACTACCTGAAGGACAGAACCGTCACACTCAATTATGGAAGCAACAACACCAGCAAGACACAAACCAAGGGCTGTGTTCAGGGGACCGTATGCGGGCCAATTCTTTGGAACGTTATACTGGATGACCTCCTCACAATGCAACTCCCTAACAATGCCCACCTTCAAGCATTCGCTGACGACGTTCTGCTCCTGGTAGAAGGAAAAGACTCAACTGCTGTAGAAGAAACAACCAATGAAGCTCTTGAACTAATATTCAACTGGGGCAAGAAAGCCAAGTTAACATTCGGACCCGCTAAAACACAGGCAATAGCATTCACCCAAAAATCAAAATCCATCAAACTCGAAATGCAAAACACACCCATTCCCTTCTCTCCCAGCATCAAATTATTAGGCGTTACAATAGACAAAAGACTCACCTTCACGGAACACTGCAAAACTATAATCAGCAAGGCACACAAACTATATCGTAAATTGGCTAATCTTATCAAACCCACTTGGGGAGTGCACCCACAAAACGTAGCCACAATATACAACAACGTGATACAGCCCATGTTCACATATGCCGCTGGAATCTGGGGATCGGCGGTAAAATATAAATACATCAAAAAGCAGCTAAGATCACTGCAAAGACAATTCGCGATTAAGATAACACGGGCATTTAGAACAGCACCAGCTGTTACTGTTATCGCCCTAGCGAAACTCACGCCACTTCACCTAGTAATAGAGGAAGCGAGACAAATCCAGCAAGTAAGGATGGATAAAACACTACAGGATCTCCCCACGGACATTACATTAAGGGAAAAAGCCAAAAACAAACAGAAACTACACCCAGCGCACCGACAATCCATCACATACCTGGAAGCATCGTCGCAGCACGAGATTGACCAACTCACCAACGGAGCAGACATCAAAATATACACTGACGGAAGCAAACAAGAAAACGGTGATACAGGAGCAGGAGCAGTAATATACCTTCCCAACAACAAAACAGTCACTAAAAAGATTAAGCTCCATAGAACACAAACCGTCTTCATCGCTGAATTAACAGCAATAGAATCAGCCCTTAAATATTTACAAGATCTCCCCATAACACCAAGCCACACAAATGTAACCCTAGCATCCGACAGTCTCTCAGCCCTAAAAGCCATGCAAGATCGAAACAACCCAGACCCCACTATATTATCAATCCATAAAATACTATACACAATAAAGCAAAACCCCAATATTTCAATAACCTTTATATGGGTAAAGTCACATATCGGCATCGAGGGGAACGAGCTAGCGGACAGCCTAGCTAACAAAGCGTGTACATTAAAAATCACCCCTATAAACCATCAGTTTCCAATTTCCTACGCTAAGCAAGCTATCAAGCAACGAACCCAAGAAGCCTGGCGCAAGCAATACGAAACGGAAGCTCAAGCCCACTATATTGGAAAACTACTCCCGGACTTAGACGCAGTACACAAATTTGTGAACTATATAGAACCCGGATTTGAGATAACCCAGATTATGACCAACCACGGATATCACCGCGAATACCTAAAAAGATTCCACATCACGGAGACTGATGTATGCCCATGTGACGATACGAGTCTCCAGAGCCTAAAACATCTAATAGAGGACTGTCCCATTTTCGCCCAAACCAGATTTGACCACGAAATGACATCTAGAAACCTGAAAATAATACCATACAACCTTTTAGACATAATTAAAAAAGAGAGTACAGTAACGACATATACCCAACATATCAAGAACATCATAAACAGATTAAAGAAAGTAAATTTAGACTGAACCAAACAGCAACGATATAGAATCCTGTATCCATTAGCAGGAGTAAAACCATATGGTTTTTCCAAGCAGGTGGTGTTTTAGCCGGTAAGAGTCCGGCACTATCTGGGTTACTCCTTCTGGAATTCCCAGATGTCCATGAGGATTTCACCACCTGCTTGTAAAAATTAAAAAAAAAAAAAAAAAAATGTCATGCGCCACGTCCACCAGCAGCAAGATGTAAGGCACATCATTGCCATATTATGCTGCCATATCATCATTATCAGGTCTTTTTGTCTCCACTGCAGGAGCATGACCCTCTCTGTACTACCAGAGCCAAACTTGGACGGAGCAGCCAGAGGACTTGGCCTACACTCTCCACGCTGGCCAGACGGGTTGGAGAGTACAGCAAGCCTCAATGATGTTTATAAGATTTATTTAGCTTGTATTTCTTAAGTCGCTTCTACGCCATCCACGGGAGGACTTGGAGTGGCCTTATTCTACTCTGCCGGTAACCACACGGCACTATCTTGGTGTTACTAGTTTCAATTAATAAGTTTAGGTAAAGTTAAAAATGTACACAAAAATTTATTTTTCTTTCTTTCTTTCCAAGAATCGATTGGTAATGGTTTTACAATGTGTCACCTAAAACAAGATCTATTTCTGTACTTTTGTTAAACTAGATGCAACTGACGACGTATCACTGAGTTCTGACGGAACCACACCATGCCAACTTTACGGATTGCAGCGTGCCAAGTTTGGTTTAACCCGAAAATAGACGGACTATTTGTGTCACACTAACTTTTATTTTTATAATCCAAGTAATTTTAAGAAAATGAGTGTGGAAGTTTGTACTTTGGTCTTCTGAACAATCCGTTTGACAGCGTTTTCACATTGGGACGATAACTACGAGTATACTGGATATCGTCAGCTCGGATGACAACGATATAGTCCAACGCCTATCGCCTGATGTAACAACAGCTGACAAGTATCCTGTTTTTACTCTATAAAACTGACTGGAGTGCAGATTTTTTATTAATCGGCAGTCCTCGAAAAAGGTAGCGCAATGACATGGGTACATGAAAAAAGTGATAAATAAGTGAAAAAATAACCGGCCAAATGCAAGTCAGACTCGCGCACGAAGGGTTCCCTACCATCATATATACAAAATCACGTTTGTTGTATGGAAAAACCCACTAAAATATTTATTTCATTCTGTTTTTAATGTTTGTTGTTATAGCGGCAGGTATATAACAGAAACACATCATCTATCTATCATATATCATATAGCTATCATGGTTCATGAGATACAGCTTGGTGACAGACCGACGGACAGATAGACGGACAGACAGACGTACAGACAGACGTACAGACAGACGTACAGACAGACGTACAGACAGACAAACAGGCAGACGGACAGCGGAGCGGAGTCTAAGTAACAGGGTCCCGTTTTTACCCTTTGGATACGTAACCCTGAAATACAGCGATATTTGTCGTCGACAGATATCGTCATGACAATCGTGTCTTCATGGTTGAAAAGATAATTAAACAATAGCACAGAATTAATATAAGCACTATATACAGAACGGAAACTTCTAAGGTCCCGCGCAATATGCGTTACCGTTCCCCGACCCCGCACCTCTCCCCTATTCTCGCCGTGTCGAGTGTGTAAAGCGGGCGACCACACACACATTGACATGTGCACGGATGTACAGTTTCGTTTGTCGTGGTAGGCATATATGATACTCCGCTTCTATGAAGTGCCACACCTGCGACAATAGAGCAACAGGTTTGTTCGTGACGTAAGTACATTATAAATAAGGCAACTTGATGCGACAGACAATGTTGCAAAGATATATAAGACATTGTACGAACATTATACCATTATCTCCCTTACCTTATCCCATTATCTGGGGTCGAAGCAGTATGTCTTCTCTTTCCAAAGTCCTCTGTTTCCCGTCATACTAACATCTACTCCTATTACCACCATATCCTGCTTTACGCATTCCATTCACCTCTTTTTTGGTCTTCCCCTTCCCCTATTTCCACTTCCACTAACCTTCATGTTTAAAGTTATTTTTTTTGCGTGTTGATTCTCTTTTCTCATTACATATCCAAACCATGATAACCGATTGTTTCTTACTTTCTCGTTTATTGATGCTACCTTTAAACATCCCTTTGCATATACATTTCTAATCCTATCTATTCGTGTCACCCCACACATCCATCGCAACATCCTCATTTCGACTGAATGTAACCTCTTCTCGTCCTGTACTTTGGTTGCCCAACATTCAGAGCCATATAACATCACCGGTCTTATAACTGATTTATAGATTTTTCCCTTCAGCTTCAATGGCATTTTTAGGTCAAAAGTTGTACCGGTTACTTTTCTCCATTTCTGTTGTACGAACATTATCTGCTCACCTTTATTATAAATTGATTTAGTACAGCTTTAAATACCTGCTTGACTCCTATTTATCACTCAGCAACACCTAGCAAATGGTAATTTTATTCTCATCAGGCGTTCTTATAACGAGTTACTCGACTTAGGAAATGACGTCGGGGAAAATGATGTCTAAATGACAATTTCGCCAATATCTCAACGTTAATAAGGCTTATATTTCCGTGAAACATCACTCGAGCGCCTAATGGAGTGCTTTTAAGACGTAATAAGCATATTTTGTGATAGAATTAAGTGTAATTAGATATAATTTTATTTGACTTAAGATCAGCTTTACGATTTGAGTTCCTGATTTTTTCTTGATTTATTATTAATAAAAAGAAGTATAATTTAAATTAAACCTAGCTGCAGGCCCCGGTACACCTCACCCACCTCACCCATTACGCTAAAAGTGGCCTTTGAGTCTTGCGGCCCTGGGCTCTGTCTGCTTAGAACCACAAGATCTAACCTGCTCTGTCTGCCCCGTTAGGGATAAAGACGTGATAGTACGTATGTATGTGTAAATGGCCATTACTAGTGTTAAAATTTTCAAGCTGCTATATAGCATCTGAAATTGCTTGATGGCTGCCAAATAATCATAACAACCGGAACTAACTGCCTAATGTGCCTTCTGATGTACAGTACACTTCAAAAATGGAGTCATAATCTTTCATACTAATTGTATGAGAAATTATGACTCCATTTTTGAATCCTGACCGTACCTCCACCATAAATTTTACTCGAGAAATTTTATGTTCACCCATCCCAGTGCAAACCATGCTCGAATTGTTTGACTTGCGAAAGCACCGGCAATACGTACTCCCAACGAGCTACCAAGCTCATTTCTTGTTGAATTTACTTATCGTCTCTTAAAATTACATCTTTAAGACTTGAGAAAAATTGCTAACGGCGCAGAAAAGTTCAATCAACCCGTCAAATACACCAATAACTCTCAAGGTCAAATACTGAACGAAAATAAATTTAATCCGATTCGACGTCTCCAATATTTCAACGGTTGAGTGACAGTTCAGTTTTTATGAATCGTGTCTAAATGAATGACTAGCTTTACCTAACCTTGCGTCTTGACTTGGCCTGGATGTGATTCGGGACCCTTTTTTTTTGCATAATTTTTTTGTCCTAATATGCTTTCTCATACTGGGTTTAGCATAAAATATTTTGTCATAATAGTTTTTAGGCATAAGTTGTTTTTTGGCATACTGGTAAGTTGGGCATAATTATATTTTAGGCTAATTTGTTACGGCATAATGTTAATTCGCATAATCTCTTTAGGCGTAATAACTATAAGACTAATAGTATTTAGGCATAATATTTTTAAAAATAACAGAAACAAAATTAAGTTATTTAAGTGTTTATTTTTAATTATCATGCAAGAAAAATATGACCACCCAGAACATTTTGTGAGGGCAAAAGGGAAGTTAGGTTTAAGTTTTTTTTTTATGATCACCTGGAACAAATGTGAGACCAGAAAGGAAGTTAGATTCAACTTATTAGCAATTAATAAACAATTTATATACAATGAATAAAAATGTTATGCTTAATCATTTTTATGCTTAATGTTATGTCTTGATAAATTATGGTTTGATGACATTATGCTAACATCCTTTTATGCTTTAAAATGTTAGGGCTAAATAATGATTATGCTTAGGTACATTATGCTTAAAATTATTATGCATACTCCATTATGCGAAAGGACGTAATGCTTAATAACGATTGTGCATTAAACCAGTATGTTATGTGATATTATAGATTAAATTTGTATGCATATAGATATTGATCCATGTGATTCTTATATCATACATCATCATCTTATATCTCTTATATATATCATCATATCCTACTAATATTATAAACGTGAAAGTTTTTAAGTATGGATGGATAGATGTTTGTTACTCTTTCACGTAAAAATGAATGAATGGATTTTAATGAAACTTTACAATAATATAGCTTATACATTAGAATAACACATAGGCTACAATTTATAAAGATAGAGTGTTATCCTGCACAAACGAAGTCGCGGGCACTAGCTTTAAGTCACACATATTAGCCATTTAATTAAGATGCGCAGTCTAACATATAGCACCAGCTTTTTACAGTACCTACTACAAATATAAAGGATATATGTAGTAGGTTACCTCCATGTTTTTTCCTCCATTCTTTTCAGGTCCTACCAGAAGTCAAGTCAAAGTCAAAAATCATTTATATATCTTTGGATATTTGTATCACTTGATAATTGTCAATTTATCGTTCGATTTCATAATAGTAGTTGACGTCAGATCATTTACTTACAGCTAAGTTTACTGCCGCCCCAGAATATTAATAAGATGGACTTGACAGGAGCAAGCTCTTAAACGGCAAGAATACATCTTTTCTTAAGATGTACTTAAGTTTGCAACTTGGTTTTGTATTCCCCATCAAGGATTAAAATGTGAACCAAAGTTCCTTAAAAAAACAAGTGCGATTCAGGTGGCATCCTGCTAACCCAGGAGTCGCATTCTAGCTTTTTTTTTTTCTCTATAGATATACAAAGACAAAAAGACATACGAAATAATTTTTCAAAAGTAAAAAGTGACTTCACCCCCCAACTACACAACCGATTTTGAAAAAGATTCTATCACCTGACAAGTAACCCATTTTAAACAAAAAAAGATTTTTCCAAATCGGTTCAGCCGTCTCTAAATAATGGGTAGATATATATAAAAAAAAATCGCGACGTACTGATAAAATTTTCATTTTTTGGAAGTAAGTTAAAAATACAAATACTTACATAATATTCGGCTTAAGTACAGGCAATACCAAACTAAATTATATAAGCTTATTTGACTAAAAATAAATAATTTAATGTTCCTTTAAAAGGTTTCATTTTTTGCCACCTTGCCTCAGAGTATAAGTCAACTGAAAAACTGGGAACAAAGGATTTTTTACCCCTTTTAGAAAGCAAATAAATTGGCACATACTTTATTACATCAAGGTCTTCCAAGGTAAGAAAAAGTAATAATAGTAGGCCATAAGATCGTATCAAAAATCTATTTACAATTTTTATAGGCCCTAAAAACCCTATCAAATAAAGTAGGCGGTTGAAAGCTACATGTTCCACAGAATTTATATCACAGACATAAAAACGGTTAACCTTTGCTGTCAAGTGGGCGTTGACGAAAACGTGCTTTATTCTTTATTGAATTTCAAGAGAAACTGATTTTATTAAATTTATAAGATGTCATGTGGTTAAATTCTAGAAAAATTAAGGGGCAATAGGTGGGTTGGTATGTTGTGAGGAGGGAGGAAGGTCACATTACAATCATCATCATCATCAGGTCTTTTTGTCTCCATTGCAGGAGCACGACCCTCTCTGTACTACCCGAGCCGAATTTGGCCAGAGCTGCCAGAGGTCTTGGCCTACACTCTCTTCGCTGGCCAGATGGGTTGGAGAAGTCTCATTGATGTTTATAAGCTTTGTTTAGCTTGTTTTCCCTAAGTCGCCTTCTACGACATCCACGGGAGGTCTTGGAGTGGCCCTATTCTGCCGGAAACCACACCGCCAAAAAGTATTAGGTAGATACAGAATGGAAACCTAGGTCTAGGTCCAGCGCATCCCCGTTTCCCGTCTCCGCACCTCACCACATGTGTTGGGGGCGAACACACACACATTTACGTGTGCACGGATGTATAGTTTCGTTTGTAGTAGTAGCAGGCATAAATGATACTCCGCTACTATGAAGTGCCATACCTGTGGATGAGGTCGAAACATGTCGGCCAGTAGCTAACTTTGTACGTGAGTAAATCTTTTATCGCATACTAATAATGTAATATTACTACTTGCAGTCTCTACCTAATATTGTTTCTTGTTAAGATTTTAATTAAACTCGGTTACAATTTAACTAACAACTGAATGATTGAAAGGCTCTTAAACTTACAACCATAAAATCGGACGTAAACTTCTTAGTTCCTGTTGATTACAGATGCAAGCCGGTACTTAATGAAAACTTTTAACGTCTTGGGTTTATTATCGAAGTTTACTGTCGTTAAGACTTAGCGTTGATTATCGGAAGTTTTTATGAAACACGGCCTGTTACTTAAATAATGATGTGCCATTAAGCTTTCAGTTTCATCTTCCGTAACATCTTCTTACATTCTTGAGTAAAAAAGAGTCATTTAAAAAATCCATTATCATAATAAGTACAGTCAGTAAAGTCAATCATGGCAATAGGTATGTTTTATTATTGTGACAACCTTCGTGTCGTAATGGTCAACACGCTAGACCGCCAATCCGGAGGTACTAGGTTCGATCCCCAGCCTGGGTAAGTGCTTTATATATACCTATGCATTTATTGTAAGATATAGTATCGTTGAGTTAGTATCCCATAATACAAGTTTAAATTTTCTTTGGGGCTAGCTCAATCAGTGTGATTTGTTCGTATATATATCATCATCATCATCATATCAACCACAGGAAGTCCGCTGCTGGACATAGGCCTCCCCCAAGGATTTCTAAACGACTGATCGGAAGCGGCCTACGGTATATATATACTAGTTATATAGTATATTATGAAACTAACTAAAATAAACTTAAATACTAAAAATAAATTACTTATAAACGTATACAATTACAATTTATTATGTTTATGTTCAAGTATAGGGTTCGGTACCCAAAGGGTCAAAATTTGACCCTATTACTAAGATTTCGCTGTTCGTGCATATGTCTGTCTGTCTGTCACCAGACTGTATCTCATGAATCGTGGTGAACTAAACAGTTGAAATTTTCACAGATGATGTATTTCTGTTGCCGCTATATCAACAAATTTTAATACTAAAAAGAAATAAATATTTAAGTGGGGCTCCCATACAACAGAGGTGTTTTTTTATGCATCTTATACCTTTAAACGAGCAATTCTTGTATGTATGTATAAATATATATTTATAAATTTCTGTGATCTCGAAAACGGCTGTAACGATTTCGCTGAAAATTTGTATATGGGGGTTTTAGGGGGTAAACAATCGATCTAGATTAGTTTTATGTTTGGGAAAACGCGTGTTTTCGAGTTTTCATGCGTTTTTCTTTCCACGCAGAATATGGTTGCTAATTTCGTCGCGCCGACCGCCTTGATTTTAGCTCAGTGGTTAAGGATACCGACCGCTAGAAAAAATTTTACGGGGTCGAATCCCACTCGGTGACTTACTTTTTTTTTATTTTATGTTTATAATTTTTTATTTTGCATTGTTTTTAGACAATTAAAAAAAAATAGTTAATGTTTGAGATGTAACCGAGCAAAGCTCAGTCGCCCAGGTACTAATGGTATATACGACACACTTCGAGCGCCAATCCGACTTGTACTTGGCGGGATTTTACATTTTCATGCCAAACAATGCGCCGAGTGAGGCATTTAGGTTTTCTGGCCCTGGGCTCTGTCTGTTCAACAAGAGATAAAGACGAGATAATGAAGGCAAAAGTTTCTAAAATATATTTTGAATAATTTTATCATCATTTGACTAATAAACTACAACATACCTTAAAATTTCAGTATTTTATGATAATCAGCCTACTTAAATGGAAAGCAGAATCATGTTCTGAACTATAAAGGCAGTTACAGTCAAAATGAATTACATTGTGCAATATTAGTTAATGCTTTCTAAAGTTATAAAACTATAATAGGGCAAAAAGGTCTCCCTAATATTTTGCTTTACTAAATATTAAGGTTAAGAGGACTGTGTTGTGAGCTGTAAATTTCCAAAGATGATATTGTTTTTATATGTTGTTGATATATTGACATCCACCTGGACCTTCCATGCTGGTCTGGGAGAAAAGAAAAAACTTAGAATGTACCAGCTGCTTTTCTTCCCGCGCAGATCGTAAAAGCCGAGCGAGGGATTAGGCGAGATTTAAATCATGGTAATAGGCGATGCTGCTAGCAACCAATCACTATTTTGATTCCTTTTCCATCTTAATGTCCACCATCACACTAAGCGTGGCCTTTGGGTCTTACGGCTCTGGGCTCTGTCTGCTCCGCCAGGGATACAGACGTGAAAATGTATCTGTATCTGTTTATTGACATGTAGGGCCATATGATTGTATTTTAAAGAAATGTTGCTTGCGACATAACTTAAAAGCATCTCAATATCCATATCTTTGATAAAAAAATACTTACAAATAAAATATTTGAGTTAAATTAAATTGAATTACTAAGAAATAAAGACGTACAGCCTTAGATTAAGGTGTACCAAAATTGCCTTATTTCGTTTAAATTTAAGGGCGGAAACGTTATTACCCTAAACAATATTTCAAAAGGAAAAAATAGTCAATCGCCTCTAGGACTTGCAACTCTCTCTATCGCACAATACAGGTCGGGAGGCAGAGCGGCGTGAAACAGATATAATTTTTGCAAATACCTACTCACGACGCTTATCGGCACTATACAATCATCTTAATCTGTCACTTACACTAATTACATTTTGCAAGAAATATATTGAAAATAGGAGCAGTAAGTAAAGTACGATAAAAAGCCTTTACAGAAAATTACCGCAATTTTATTCTATTCCCGTAAAAATGACATTCATTGAGAACGTTTCAACAAAATAACCATTTCATTTTCATAAATTCTTAACAAAATTGAAATCCATTTACGAGCACTTAACGAAGTATTCCAATTTTAGATAACAACAGACGTATAATATATTCCAAGAAATTTTCTGTTATGGTAAAGTAAAAATTAATATAGGTACGTATTCAATAAACTATCGAAAAATTGCTTTTCGGTTGTCTAGAGGTCACAATCTGGGTATTAATATGTAAGTGGCATAATCGAGATGATGTCAATATATGGGGCAGATATTATATGAAATGCATGTCAGTTGGGACTATAACTATTTATTAGTACTTTTAAATATATTATAGGTAGGTATTTATTAATTTAATAAGTGCATGTCGGGTTGTAGGGTTCCGTAGTTGCGAAGTTTATGCCACAAAAAACTATAAAAAGAATTTCGGTTGAATTTTCCTGTTTAGAGTACATTTTATAAGTTGGTCGCCTATAACTTTTTGAAGTGAAAACTTCTTAAGCGGCGTTGTGCACTTTTTTTGGAATGGGTAAAAAATCTTAAACTCGCGTCAGGACACGTGGCCTGATCGAAAATTCGTAAGACGGCGCAGGGCGCTTGCGCGAATGTTCGTGTGTGTTTATGTTACAGCGTGCTACGCACATCCATGGATGGTGACAGCTGATGGCTCGACCGTCTGTGTAGTGGCCATACTGCTGTGTATTTGAAAATGATTTTGTTGAAAATGAATTTGGTCATGCTTGTGACATTTGTGACAGACTGTGGTTCAGAAAAGATTTGAAATATTTTATACTGATAATTAAAGCAATTCGTGCAAAATTATTCCCTAACCATTCCAAAATATCAAAAATGCACAACGTTAATATTCAAGTTTTCACTTCTGCCGGCACTCCCAGAGTGCAACCCGTCGTTTTTTTATTTGTAAACCTTACTTATCTCCGATAATAACTACAGCTGTGATTTTTTTCACGTAAATCATTTAGTAGATAAAGGAGAAGGCCACTTGACTCTTACCAAAATTTATAAAACCAAATATTTCAGAAACGTATCTCTAAATTGGAAAATGATGTTTCCAAGCTCACAATATTTTTGAAAGAACTATTCAACGATACCCAACATAATGGGTTACGCGAGAGAAAAAAAAACTCCCATTTTACTTGTATTAGAGCTACCCTAAGAAAAACACACTCACAAACTTTCACCTTTATAATTTTAGTGTGATAGCTGTGCATAGAGCCGCAAGATCCAAAACGCTCTGTCTGCCCCATTAGGGATAAAGTCGTGATAGTATGTATGTATAGCTAAGAACGTCGCAAGGTAACTAGCTTTTACGTAAACAACCACATCAAATTGATCCATCTGTTCGACAACTACGATGCCACGGACAGACAAACAATAGCGTCGAACTTAAACGCCCCTCTTTATGTCAAGGGTAAAAAAAGTGTTGAAAAATCACAGAGCGTAGTATGCTAGTTGTATTTTAGACGTGCCTTATAGTAGTACAAAGTGTCACGTGATCAATATTCATAGAGTTAGTCCCGTGGGTGCGATACGTTCACATGATCGAGTGATAGTCCTCACCTCACAGCTGAATGTCAGGGAGATCGTTGCTCATACTTGTTGCGGGGAATTTGCTCTCCAGAGTCTTGAGAATCTAGTTTATACACTGCTTAGATATCTCGCGTGCCTTTCAAGTCGATATAAATCGCTATATCCCTCTTATCGCTATCAAAATTTTCGGCCTATTTTATCTACTTCACAAGATTTTCGCCATGCTTGATAGTGAGACTGTAAGCACGATGAAACTGAAAACTTTTTAAAAATCATTGTCTTTTCAAGCAAACCCCTGAAATATCTAAACAGACTTAATACAATAGATAGAAACTTTCATTCTGATTTGCGAAAAACTGAAAAAAGTTTGGATTTTACCAGCTGCTTCGTCTCCCACGCAGATCGTAGAATCCGATCCAGGAAATGGACTACAGATCATAGCATCGCCGAAAGTGTGGCCTTTGGGTCTTGCGGCCCTAGGCTCTTCTGCTTAGAGCCGCAAGATTCAATAAGCTCTGCCTGCCCCATTAGGTAAAAAGACGAGTGCGAGTTCGTCTCCGACCCGTCTGACCAGTGTGGCAAGTATAGGCCAAGTCCTCTGGCTGCTTTGGCCAAGTATGGCTCTGGTAGTACAGAGAGGGTCATACTCCTGCAGTTGAGATAGAAGATTAGAGTGTTATATCATTTTTTATCAGTATGGGCAACTTCTACATCCTTATATTTTTTAGCAGTTCATAATTTTACAGTCGAAAAGCAATTTTAACTCTAGATAATTGGAATTTCTTTAAAATTACAATTTTTTACCGAGATTTGATATATGGTTTCAAAATAAAACGTAGACTAAGTTTGTAGAAGATTCTTGGCAACCACATTATTCGGAAACTGATGATGATGATGATGATGACGAGTATGGATTCTAAGATACGATGGATCCTGGCACCAAGTCCATAGCTACAAGTTTAAGCCTGCAAAATACCTATCTTTTCGAAACAACATGTTTAATATTTAAACCCTGAGATATTTTGATGTCTAAGCCCTAAACATATTCCAGGCACGTCCCTCGATACTAGCGTAGCGTAGTCTGCAACGAATTAAGTGAATTAGAGGCAGCCGATGAAATAAAAGGTACCTTGGATTCCTCTACGAAACTTTTGAATTTTTAAATTTGTTGCAGCTGTAGTTTATCGTCATTGAAATGAATTGCCTAGAACAGACTTTCTTTCGAGGAGCTCGATAGCCTTGGAGAACCCGTTGCTAGCGCTTTCAGAAGTTAAGCAACCCTGGGAGTGCTCACTTGGATATGTGACCTCATCATCATTTTGACGACCTCCGTGTCGTCGTAGTCACCATGCTAGTCCGTCACCCGACCCGGTTCCGGGTTCGATCCCTGGTCAAGCTGGAAAGTAAGTTGGAAAGTGGCTTTTTTAAACTGTCACGGGTCTTGGATGTTTATTTATGTATATGTATTGTAATTCTTCTATGCTGGTCTGGAAGAAAAGAAAAAACGTAGAATGTACCAGCTGATTTTCTTCTCGCGCAGATCGTAAGAGCCGATCAAGGGAATGGGCGAGATTTGAATCATGATAATAGGCGATGCGGCTAGCAACCCATTACTATTTTTATTCCTTTTCCATCTTAACGCCCACCACCACGCTAAGCGTGGCCTTTGAGCCTAACGGCCCTGGGCTCTGTCTACCCCGTCAGAGATATAGACGTAAAAATGTATCTGTATCTGTATTGTAATTAAAATACAGTATCGTTGAGTTAGTTTCAGGAGAAGAGTTTTGGCTAAGGGGTTTTTACGGCCGGTTGCCACCTGACGCCAAGACTGTAACCTTTTTTGCTAGGCTAGACCGCCGCCGTTGATCGCTGACGCGATTCGTCCGCCGCCGATCTTTCTGTCCGCTTCAGCCTGAACGCACAGCACGTCTGCAGCCTCGCCTCCAATTATAATGGAGAAGCCTGAAGACGGGGTTTTTTGACGGAGTGTCCTTCTCCGGCTGAAATGGCGGTTTCTATCAGGGGTTCTCTGTGATGTAAACATGCCTATAAGAACCAAGGGCAAAGTATACAAACGGGCAGTTAGACCAGCCTTACTCTATGGGTCTGAGTGTTGGGCAGTTAGAAAGAGCGAAGAACAAAGAATGCATGCTGCAGAAATGAAAATGTTGCGTTGGTCTGGTGGAGTTACTAGACTGGATAAGATCAGAAACCAGTACATACGGGGAACATTTAAGGTGGCAGAAATACAGGACAAAATGCGCGAGAGTCGTCTGCGATGGTATGGACACGTAATGCGCCGAAATAGTGACCACATCACTAGGGAAGTTTTGGCCATAGACGAAGGAAGACGTGGAAGAGGACGACCCCCGACCACCTGGATCGGAACCGTCACCGGAGATATGAGGACACTGGGCATTAGTCCAGAGTTAACACAGAACCGCCAAGAATGGCGAAAATGTATCAGAAGGGCCGACCCTGCATAGGAAAGAGGCCAGGAGATAGATAGATCGTTGAGTTAGTTTATCTTATAAGACAAGTCTCGAACTTACTTTGGGGCTCCAAGCACGGACAAAGAATTATCTTGAGCTCCTCCGGAAGGCACGCTGCTCTTAGGTCTTACCATGGTATAGAAGTCATCAAGCGATGTCAGATGCCTTAAGGCAGCTTAAAAAATCTGATACCAATGTTGGCCACTGGCACACATGAAAATAAACAACAACAGACTTTCAAAATATGTTCATGGGAACAAACAATTAAGTTTTGCTGATTTGATCATTTTATCAACTAATTGAAAAGAGTAGTACTTACGTGCGCTACTTCTTAGATCTAGACAAACACACAGATCTGATATGTAATACTATTATTATTCTGTGACACAGATACACAAACACGTTAAACTTACGACACCCCTCTTTTATGTCAGGGATTTAAAACAGACGCAATCAGACTGTAATCCGAAAGAACGTACTTGTAAATGCAACAAAAAATGTTGCATTGGTGAGTATAAAAGAAGTTATCCGCTTACAGATTGTCGTCTCTATACAATATTTTAATCTCAATGCAAAAAACTAGTTTATTGTTAAGCAGTCAACTCCACTCCATTCGGAAGACGTTCATTTGTGCAGAAAGTTTGCTAATGCGGTCTTTTTTTGCAATTCTGAAAGGAAATCTCAAAGTAGAAAAGGTAGAATTTTATAAAAATTTATTCTTTGAATGAGTTTCTATGCAGCTTATCTCATTCTTCAAGTTCTTAATGCAAGTCAAAAACAGGATTGCATAAAAGCTTTTCAGTTTAGTTATTGGAATCAAGGCAAAGAGACCTAGATCTAGAAATAAGTGAGTAGGTGTAGATTAGATAAAGGATAATCTTTTAGGTTGACCGATATGTGAAAGGTCTGAAAAGACAATTTTAAGGTAAAATTGTTTTGATGCATTTCATCGTTAAAATGTATGGGTTATATTTCTGTGAGAAGATTGGATATTGGCATTGTTTCCATGGGTGAAATCGTTCACTTTATTAAGTATGTTTTGACTATATAATTTAGGTATATCTTGTTCATAACATGAAAGGGACATACGCGTAATAAATCAAAGCACAGGTTTTACTAGATCACTATATTATAATGATAACAAAATAACTCCCATGCTGGTCTGGGAGAAATAAAAAAACTTAGAATGTACCAGCTGCTTCTCTTCCCACGCAGATCGTAAATGCCGATCGAGGGAATGGGCAAAAATGCAAATCATGTTAACAGGCGATGCGGCTAGCAACCCATCACTGTATTGATTGCTTTTCCATCTTCTCGCCCACCATGACGCTAAAAGTGGCTTTTGGGTCTTGCGGCCCTGGGCTCTGCATAGAACCGCAAGACCCAAAATGCTCTGTCTGCCCCATTAGGGATAAAGACGTGATAGTATGTAACAAAATAACAGTAAAAAAATGACATTTCCATACGAATTGCCCGGGCAGCATGCAACACAGTTTTGTATGGAAATGACTAATTTTTTTTTTGTTTTTGTGTGTTATTTTAATTTCATTATACTATAGTGGTTTAGTATAGCTCGTGGTTCGATTTATTACGGGTATGCCCCTTCTACGTTGTATAAAAAATAACGGAATGATGAATAGATCAACATACATTGGGTATATCCTCCGAAATACCTACGAAGGTAATCAAATACAGTACCCAAACATTTATAAGAAAATGGGGATATAAATCGTTTTCCTATAGTGACATTACAACGGGGACGTAGCTATAGAATTTTTCAGGGGGGGGGTCTAAACATACATCCATAATTAATGGGTCAAAGAGATATTATTTTATTTAGTCCAAAAACTAGATTATCCAAAAAAAGAACCCACTTTTTTTCGTTTAGCGTTGCCCACGTTATTAAAGGTTGACATAAGAGCTCTAAGCAAAAAAGTATTCTTTGTTTTCAACTATCTGCATGACTAATTTAATTCCAAGCCATTTTGGCGTTATAATGGAATAAACATCCCTACAATCATACAGTAGGATTATTTTATGTATGCTAATATTGTAACCATCGAGCAAACAAAAAAAACACACTTTAAAACATACTTTCAAGAACGCCATCTAGTGATGAGTAGCGGAACTACATATTCCCATTGATATCCGTAGCGCCAGCTATTATTTGTTACGGAAAACCGTAAATTTTAGTCGTCAATCCCCAGTATCTTTTAAACGGCTGAACCGATTTTTATCAAACATAGTAGAATCACCGCAAGGGAACTTGCCTTCACGTAAAAAAACGGCAATGAATTCCGTCCGTCCACACACAGACAGATATATAGACAGACAGACAAACATTAGCATCAAAATTAATACATCCCACTTTTTTGTTTAAAAAAACCTTGAAAGATGTCAAGGGACACCCGGATAGAACGAAGTTCCTTTCGATCAATTAGGAGAGAGAGAGACAGACAGAGAAACACGCGCACGCCGCACGGCTTACAACATAGCAAAAAGTGTCGTTACAACTTTTGGTCTTAATTTTTTCCGTCTAGCCTCCTTTCGCAACGCGCGATAAGACTTCGTTCCAATAACGCTTGTTGAAAAAAGTCCTGTATACGCCCACGTAGTTCGATCTAAAACTTTCACATTTCAGCGACATCAATCCCATATTTTTACTATCACATTCCTATTCGGATAACCGAAAAGCCTTCCGCCAAAACTGAATAAGTTATGATTTCATAAAATTTTACTGCCGGCTACATTGTCATATTCTGGTCCCGTACAATGTTGCTTTCATAATTAATGAACGCTGTAATTTAGGGGACTCAATTCTCAGTTTAAGTACATAGATAGATAGATAGATAAATTCATTTATTTGCAGCTAAAACACACATAAGTACAAAAACTATACGAAAGACAAAAATTAAACGCGGACACAAAAAACTAAATATATATAAACCTACCTGCATAATTTTATGTGTATGTTACGGCAATAAAAAAGGCCACAGCTCAGTGGTAATATTGCCCGGGAGCAATACACTGATTTTCAGCTGTGACCTGAGGAGATGTGTGGTGCGGATCCAATACTAAATGTTAAATAAGAATAAATTGATAACTTTAAATAAATATAATAAATTATATATATAACATACATACATACATACTATCACGTCTTTATCCCCGGGGCAGAGCATTTTGGGTCTTGCGGCTCTATGCAGAGCCCAGGGCCGCAAGACTCAAAAACCACTTTTAGCGTCATAGTGGGTGAGAAGACGGAAAAGCAATCAATACAGTGATGGGTTGCTAGCCGCATCGCCTGTTAACATGATTCGCATTTTCGCCTATTCCCTCGATCGGCTTTTACGATCTGCGCGGGGAGAGAAGCAGTTGGTACATTCTACATTTTTTCTTTTCTCCCAGACCAGCATGGAAGAGTAAGTACATAAATCGTTGAATAGTACCGTTGGGATATTCCCGTGTGTAACTGCCCTAAAATAGGACAATTCTCACTTTGCACACACAAATAGCACAAACATTTCGGATAACTTCTGCATTATCGAGTAGGGTTGACGTCAGGAGTCGGTCAGATGTAAAAGTTTTCGCATTAGTAAATAATTATTCGACTTTTGTGTGACAGTTACCGGTCGATAGTCCCATATACTATCGGTATTTTCAATAAAACCGATACTATAGATGGTCTATCAATAAAACCGATACTATATCGATAATTTCGATTATATCGGTTGGTAAAGTACCAACCTATATAATGGATGTATTATAAAAAGCAATACTATCGATAAGCCTATCAATAGTTCGGTATTTTTTGATTGAAACTATCGATCGTAAATCAATCGATTTTTCGGCAACACTGTTTTGTTTTAATTATTTACATTATAAACTCTCTTTTTGAAGTTGGACGGCCAAAATAAAACTTTGGCCAAAATGCGCACCAGCTCTATTCAGAGACATCGATTGGTATTGTATTAGTATAGATTTCTTTAGATAGGCACTCAGAGAGTTTGAAATACATACATACATAATACTAGTAGTTCGCCACGAACTTAGACCTAGCGAATATTATTCCAAAGGGAGTGCCTCCGCTGCCGGCGCTGGTTGCCGGCGCCGGTATAACACGATCTGTGTCTGTAGTAAGATATTCATTTTTAAGAAAGTTGTTCAGTAACCCGGACTGAATTCACCCTTAAATAGTTTCAGTATATTTTGTAAGAAGATTTGTATTGTATATCCGTCACGGCTCAGTCAGCTAGACTTCGCGAGTCATCCTAAACCCGTTCAAGTATAACGTATAAAAAAGTTGTTCAGACAAAAAAGTTGTTCAAATAAAAAAAAATGCGTTTCTATAATGGCAACAAAAAAGTCTAATGACATTTTTGAAAATATTTGAAAATGGCGGATATATGACACTTTTAAAATTTTAAACCCCCATATTTCCGTCATTTTGAAAAATTTCGAAAAACGGTCTCGACAAAAACATTATATTTAGTTGCTGAATCTGCTTACAAAATTTCATGAGAATCGGTTAAGAAATGTGACCTGTAGGCGAAAACAGACAGACAGACAGGCGGACAAAATAATTTTTGGCTAATCTCGAAAGTGAGACGCTTCGCTCGCTTCAATAACGGTTTTATCCCTAACGGGGCAGGCAAATCACTTTGGGTCTTGCGGCTTTAAGCAGACAGAGCCCAGGGCCGCAAGACTCGTAGGCCAGTTTTAGCGTACTGATGGGCGAAAACGTGGAAAAATAGACCAAAATAGAAATGTTTTTCTAGCCGCATCGTTTATTAAAATTAGTACCTGGGCGACTAAGCTTTGCTCGATTACATCTCAAACAATAACTAGGTATTTGACATTAAATAAGAGTTGCTTACCATTATAACTTCTATATCAACATAATTCATACACTTGGTCTGGCTAAAATTATCAGAAATTACTATTTTTCAACCAAAATAACCTTAACGATTCATCAAGGAAACACCTTACACGTCGAGACACGAACGGCGAGTGTCAAAAAATAACCGCCAACTTTGGCGCTAACTTCCACAGTGGATTTTTTATGTACTAAAACGACGGCGGGATAACTATTTAGTCCTAAACTAAATACGTAGATGGAGTAAAGTGAAGAAAAGTCTTATTTTAATCGAAATTAGTGCAGAGTGGCCAGTTAGTACACGCGGCTAGTTATACCTCGATTTACCCTATATTTTTTAAAACTTGTCTAAAAACAATACAAAATAAAAAAATATATTTGAACATAAAAAAAAACAAAAGTAAGTCACCGAGTGGGATTCGAACCCGTAACACTCTTTCTAGCGGTCATAAACCGCCGAGCCAAAATGGATGGCGGCCGATGCGACGAAAATAGCGATTATATTCTGCGTGGAAAGAAAAACGCATGAAAACTCGAAAACACGCGTTTTCCCAAACATAAGACTAATCTAGATCGATTGTTTACCCCCAAAAACCCCCATATACCAATTTTCAGAAAAAATTACACAGACAGAAATTTGTAAATATATAAATAAATAAATATACAATAATTGCTCGTTTAAAGATATAAGATTTGCATTGTTGTCCATTCTCTCGATCGGCTTTTACGATCTACAATAGCCTTAACAAATGATATTCACATTTTCAACTAGGTAATAGAATCACGTATTTTTTCTTTCACAAAAAACACTGGTACAAAAAATGTGACCGACATTTTCTAATTTATTCTGTTGTGTTGTTTACAGAAGCAAACCAATAGATGGCGTATCAAATTGCTACATCTTTTCATCAGATTTTTTTATATTGATTGTGTTGAATGCGACTTCTGGCCAATAGATGGCGCGTAGACCATGAAGTTGAAAGTATACTCAGTAAGTAGAGCGTGATATTAGAAACAACTCGAGTTCAATCCTTTCAACTATACTTTAATTTATTTTTTGCTGAATTTTAATAGATGTCGCAAAACATGAAATGCCTTGGGTTTACGAAAAAAAAACTTTATAATAATGACTTTATTACTTTGTCACTTAGCAATTTCTACCAAAAGATATTATGAGATATTCTGTTATGTATAAATAGATAACCGGTCAAGGGCGAGTCGTACTAGCGTCCCAAGGGTTCCAGGGTATCTATAAAAAACCATTTATTTTCTGTTTTTAGTATTTTTTGTCATTGACATTTTACAGCGCCAACAGAAATACAGCATTTGTTAAAATTTCAACTCTCAGCTATCACGCTTCATTAGATTCAGCCTGGTGATAGACAAACAGACGGACGGACGGAAAGACAGCGGAGTCTTAGCAAAAGAGTCCCGTTTTTAATCATAAATTAATGTATGTTTATTTTACACAAATTTAAACATAATAACAATAGAACGTCAAGCTGCTAGCGGTAACACAGGTGAAGGTGAAGACGGAAAGTGCGCGGCTGGGAAATGATGCGCGAGAGTCGTACCGCGACTCAGGACGAGTTTCAAAACGCAGTATAAACCGGTGTGGGCCGTGCCGTGCCTCAAGTCGATGTCACACCTACACTATGTGTGTGCACTCACACAAATGCAAAGCTGAGATTATGTCTCGAGAGCTGAACTTTTCAGGTAAGTATCAAAATCGGTAAGGTGTTTAGGTTGTTTTTTTTTATTAGCTTATAGTGTTCTAGTACCGGGCAAGGGTTTACTCTCCAGACTTTTGTTTTATATTTTATATTGTTATCCGTAGCGCTAGTTTGCCATTCTTTATTTATTTTTTTCATTGATTTATTTGGTTCGCTAACGGGCTGAACAACACACAAGATTTCAAATTTTGAGAGATCGTCAGACCATAGCGTTATAGGACCAGGCCAGCCTGCAGGTTTACTATTCCGTGATTATTTTGGCCAACCTATCCGGGTGTATCCTACAGATATGACCAGCCCAGTTTCACTTGAGTTTGACTGCTTTCCTTCCTACGTAAACTATTTTGGTTTTGGAGCGAAAGAAAAATGATTCCAGGTGAACTTCCATCTTAGATCATACATTCACTCTTGGTTTTGGGAGCGAATTAAAAAAAATTCAGGTGAACTTCCATCATAGATCATACATTCACTCTTGGTTTTGGGAGCGAATTAAAAATAATTCCAGGTGAACTTCCATCTTAGATCATACATTTACTCTTGGTTTTGGAGCAAACGAAAAATTTTTTCAGGTTAACTTCCATCTTAGATCATACATTCACTCTTGGTTTTGTAAGCGAATTAAAAATAATTCCAGGTGAACTTCCATCTTAGATTTGGGAGCTCTTGGTTTTGGGAGCGAATTCAAAAAAATCCAGGTGAACTTCCATCTTAGATCATACATTCATTCACTCTTGGTTTTGGGAGCGAATGAAAAAAAATTCCAGACGAACTTCCATCTTAGATCATACATTTACTAACTGAGCTCATAAATCATTACTGGAAACCGCACATTCCTCACAATTACAAATTTAACGGCAGCCATCAAAGTGAGCCTCCCGTTAACCCACGGAGGGTACTTAAAGGCTTAACACGTGGAGTTCCAGCAATATATTTGCCAAGAGTTAATATCGAGGTTTCGTACGGAATATGGAGTTAACTGATAATCCGTTTAAGTTTACAAGAGAGTTTAAAATATTTAAAATAGAATGTGTAACAAAAATGTACAAATCAATGTTATCGTCAGGTCTTTTCTTTGTCTCCACTGCAGGAGCACGACTCTCTCTGTACTACCAGAGCCATATTTGGCCAGAGCAGCCAAAAGATTAGGTCTACACCCTCCACGCTGGCCAGACGAGTTGGAGAGGTCTCATTGATGTTTATAAGATTTTTTTAGCTTGTATTTCCTAAGTCGCTTTCTACGGCATTAACGGGAAGACTTGGAGTGGTCATGTTCTACTCTGCCGGAAATCACACGGCACAAATCAATGTGAACAACCTTTACTTTATTTTGGGTTGATACTCCTTTCATTACACATATAAATATGTAGTGACACATCCACATTTGTTTAGTAGTCACATTGACTGAGCTGACCCCAAAGTATACTTGAACTTTTATTTTAGTAAGGCTCCCATACAACAAACGTGTTTTAAACCGACTTCAAAAAACGTGGAGGTGTGTGAATGTATGTTACGCGATATCTTCGCCAACCGTGGGTCAACTTTGATAATTCTTTTTTTTAAAGCCTTTACTACCAAATTGGTCCTATTTTAATTTGGAGAAGTCATGATTAAGAATTTTGGAGATATGGTAAAAACTACATACAGAAATTAAACTTAATTGTATTTTTTTGTTAAAAATTTAAACATCAATTTCCCATACAACAACATTTTTTTTATAGATACGTATTGGCACGGATTCGTATTTGGCCGGTTATTTATTTAAATAAAAAAGTCACTCTTTAGTATAAGTCCACAACGTTTAAAGGTTGGCTCAACCACAGATCGAAACACACTTGCACTAATTAATGACGACAATTATGCAGAATAAATAAAAACGTGGCAGCACTTCAGAGCAGCAAATGTTACCTGTGGCTGCTGATCAATTTGAGTAATCAATTATCGCCTTCGTATTGGAGTGATAGGTTAAAAAACGGACAGAGCTGTTTTTTAGTTCTTTTTTTTAGGTACTCGACACTCGTAACTGGATAGCTGCTAGACAGAGTATGTGTTTTAAAATACCTACTTCTTTTCGACTTAATCATTACTGTAAGTGTAATTATATAATTATATTTATGCTAGTCTGTCAGGTATTTATTAATAACTAGCTGCTGCCCGCGACTTCGTCAGCGTGGACTTTAGTTTATGAGCATCGTCATTTTGGTATCTATACATATAGGTATAATAAAACGGTAAAAAAGTGTGTCTGTACGTTAAATATATTTCCGAAAAAAAATATAGAGGCGATGGAGACATAGTAATGGAGTAAGAATTTAAAACAAAATGTCTGTTGGTCTGTTTGGACACGCTAATCTCCGGAAATACTGGGCGGATTCAAATGAAACTTTTTTGTTATATAGCTGTTAAGCCTGGGCAACATATAGGGTATAAATAATTTTGCAAAATGGAACACCTGATGCAGAACTACAATGGTCCAGGTAGAATATAAAAATGACGCCTTAGTAAAAGTTGTTCAGTCTGATGAGCATTTTCCATAGATATAAATTCAACGAACGCGAACGAAGTCGCGGGCTTAGGCTAGTTTTCAATAAAACCGGTAAAGTGCATGTCGGGCCACGTGCAGTCAAGGGTTCCGTAATTAAACCTACACTATATGCAAATGCCGACTTAAAGTTAAAACTAAAGAGTTTAAAACAATTAATTCATTTCAATATTTATTTGAAGTACTTTTATTTATCTTCCATGCTGGTCTGGGAAAAAGAAACTTAAAATGCAGATTGTAAAAGCCGATCGAGAGAATGGGCGGATTTGAATCAAATAGGTGATGCGGCTAGCAACCCATCATTATTTATATTCCCTATTTTATCTTAACGTCCACTATCACGCTAAGCGCGGCCTTTGGAACTTACGGCCTTGGTCTGCATAGAGACAAAATTACATTTTCACTTTACATGTAACCCATGCCAAATTTCAGCTTTCTAGTTCTAATTGTCTATAAGTAAAACCGCAGACAGAGAGACAGATGGCTACGGCGAAAAGGGTACCGTTTTTACTACGAAATCCTAAAAACGATCACACATTATCTCTTTGTGTGGACTAAGTCGTTTGGAATTTTAACATTGTAAACACTGTAACCAAATGTTCTGTTTCACCGTGGAGTCTCTCAAAACTGAATATTTATGCAATAAGTAGTGACTTTGCTGTATACTTCATTCACCTTCCGTCTTTCGGCGGGAGTTCCCACAGCACTGTTGTAGGTCTCTTCAGCGGAGTGCGGCCAACGCCTATAACGTTCCTACTTTATGTCCTGACAGATGACGGCGCGGCGTTTCTCAAGTAACGCATAGCCCCATCGGCCCCTAAAATATAGGTTTTCTTAGGTTCGGCTTAATCTAAAACCGCGTCCGAAGCGGGAAGCGAAAGAAAAGTCACCATCCTATATGGATGTGAGCTTGCAAGCTGAGGTATCTGCCAAACTTTAGGTACTCAAGGTATTGGACGTGCGAGAGCCTTGGCACATCTTCCCCAAAGAGCTTCAAGGGTGGCAGGAGATTGACGTTCTCTGAGACCAATGACTGCTTCTTGTTCACTGAAAACCCCTATTTTAAGAGCTTGTCAGGCGGGGCGTCTAGGACTGTTTGGAGGTTATTTATGGCGTACTTTAAGTACAAACTAACCGCAAAAAGCGCTGTATCGTCAGCAAAGAGCACCAATTGAGCCCGACAGGTAACAGGTATGTCGTCGGTGTACTACGCCTATCGCCGTGGCGAACATCAGCTCACACAGAGCGATTTGACAGTTTGACATCTTCGACCGTCACCGTGATCTTTCGTTTCTCGTGGAAGGAGAGCACGCATAGGTGTTCCAGACGTTTGTCAAGCGACGTAATCCCGTTTCCATCGCCCGACTGGCCTACGTTATGGAGGCAGCAGTTGCAGGTCATAGCCCCGACTCCTGCGTCTGAACTAACAAAAAAAAAAGGCGGGTAGCTGCAGAATAATAAACAACATATTTGTAAGCTCCTGTTTAAAATATTAATTTTTATAGTATATTATTTAATTTTCTGCAATATTATATGCACATTTTTTTGGTGTAAATAAATAGTACCTGTGGTAGTATTTCCTTTCTGCATCACTCACCATGGAGACTCTTCATCAAGCTATTTACAATATGACACAAGAGTTCAACACAAGGATGGCGGAATTCCAACAAGAACTGGAACAGGCTAGCACATCAGCACCTCCTATCACTGTGAGTTCCTTGGCAGCAGAGTTCAAATTGTTCCGGACGTTTGCCACAACCTCCATTAGCACGCTGCAACACCTTGTGGTTCTTCTTGCGCAGCAGCAGGACCATACTGAGATGCGCAGCCGTAGAAAGATGTTGCTGGTGCATTGTATTCCAGAAGGTAACAGGGAGGACGTAACTCTAGAGGTGCAGAAGCTTGTCAGCGATAAGCTCCAAATACGTGACATTTCTCTCACAGATATCAGTAGGAGCCACCGTTTGGGCTATACTAAAACAGAAAAGCCAAGACCCATTCTTGTGAAATTTAAAACCACTACAGTGAGAGATAAAGTGTGGTACGCTAAGACAGGCCTCAAAAACAGTGGTTCTCTACTCTTTCGGAATTCTTGACCAAAGCACGTCATGAGGCTTTTATGGCTGCGCGGAGTCACTTCGGCGTTAGTAGCAGCTGGACCCGCGAGGGGTACATCTACATCCTGACTCCGGACGGCTCGAAACATCGCGTTAGCAGTCTTGCAGAGGTGGAGCAATTGGCCGATACTGCATCCAAAGATGGGGCTACCAGCTTAGCTAGTGCGGCATCTATAGTCGTCGCACCAAAGGCCACAACATCGGCGTCTGGGCGTCCCAAACATGCCAAGAAGTAAGATGGTCATGGGCGTGGTAATTGAGTATAACTTTATGTAGGTGCTTTGCAAACACTTGAGCACTGTTTGTTACCCTTACCCCCATCTCAATATTATTATATTACCCACAGTATGTAATGTAACTTCTATTTTTATCATAATCTGTTTGTTTTACAATTAATATCTAGTTTTGCTTGTTTGACATTGACACTGACGTGATCTGTCAAATTCAATAGTTTTTCAAATTCTTCGTATACAAAGTTGTCTCATTTGTACAGCCAAGTATAAAGTATTTTTCTTTTTTTTTTCTTCAATAGTTGTTAGTATTTATTGTACGTTGTCTAGGTAAATAGTTTATTATATGTTTATTTTTCCTGTTCATCTATTAGTCTTCTGTTTCAAATAGAAAATTCTACTAACAGGTGGAATAATATTTACGCACATTTATCTTATTTATAAATTAAACATATTATTATATATATATATATATATTATTGTATTTTCATTACTATATATATTTAGAATTATAACACATTATATAAAGATATATATTATACACAATGACAGCTAGTACTAGTACTGATGATTCAGATGAACTTTTTTTCTCACTATCCTCCTCATCGGAAAGCAACTTTGGCAGTATCCCTACCCCCCTTGATGAAGTTCTTGATTCTCATTTTTCGAATACCCCCAAAAACTTCAACATCATCCACATTAATGCACAAGGACAAACAACTACCCTGATATGCTGGCGAGCTTTGACGTGAAAAATATACACGCTATTCTCGTGTCTGAGTCCTGGATGCATCCTTCTCTCTCTTCTACTTCATACGCTCTACCAGGGTTTCAGCTCATTCGGCAAGATCGCGTCGGGAAAAGTGGCGGTGGTGTTGCCATTTACCTTCGATCCTATATTCCTTATAACATTATCTGCTCTTCTAGCAACTGTAATCCGAGCCTTGAGCCTGAATACCTTTTTCTTGAGGTAACCTTATAACACGTTAAAATACTATTAGGAGTGTTTTACAGCTCTTCTTCAACTATCAACTATTTTTCATCATTAGAGAATATCTTGGAAAACCTTGTACCACTTTATAGTCAGACCATACTCATGGGAGATTTTAATACATGTTTGCTGAAAAATGACCATAGGGCTGACTGTCTGCGGTCACTTGCCGTTGGTTGCAATTTGTCCATTCTCAATAATGAGGCTACTCACTTTTTTCCTGACTGTACACCTTCTCTTTTAGATCTTATCCTGTCCTCTCCTAACCTCGTAGCCAAGCACGGACAATGTCCTGCAGGAGCATTCTCATACCATGACCTCCTCTTCCTCTCATACAAGGTCCGTCCTCCCAAGCCTAAACCCAAAATATTAATGAGGCGCAATTTTGGAGCCATTGACATCGAAAAATTACGACAGGATGCTAATGCTTGCGACTGGCCAGCTGTTCTTAATGCCAGTTCGGTGGACAATCAAGTCGATAATTTCAATCATATACTGATCGAGCTTTATGATAGGCATGCTCCTTTGCGACCTGTACGAATCAAACATCTGCCCGCACCTTGGTTGACTGATGAAATTAAGAAGCTTCAGGGGATAAAAAATAAAGCTAATGCCAAGTACAGAGCAAATCCGGACAGATATCGTGACTCCTATATTCGCGCTAGAAATCACTGCAATAGAGTATGTAGAGAAGCACAGCGTCGCCACATTCATCAGTCTGTTGAAAATGGAGACCCAGGGAAAGTCTGGAGATTTCTCAAGTCCTTGGGTGTTGGAAAAGCTCGACCAAATAGCCCTAAAGATATTGATCTTGACAATCTTAATAGATTTTTCACATCTTCAGGTGCACTAGATAATGGTACCAAAACGAACACCTTAAACTCTCTTTCAGCAACTCCAACACCTGATTTTCCTATGTTTCACTTTAGTCAAACTACCGAAAGTGATGTTGAGAAAGCAATACTTTCCATATCCTCGAATGCAGTCGGCAATGATAGCATTGGTCGTGATATGATCATCCCTATCCTTGACATCCTACTTCCCATAATTACCTCAATCCTGAACAATTCCCTTTACTCCGGTGTATTTCCAGCTGCGTGGAAAGACGCTAATATAACCCCAACTCCTAAAAAACGTAACCCTGTAGCTCCTTCCGACTATCGTCCTATATCCATTCTCCCTTTCCTATCTAAAATCTTAGAACGCATAGTCCAGCAACAGCTGAATGAATTCCTTATCCATAATAACCTCCTTAATCCACTGCAATCTGGTTTCCGTCCCGGGCATAGCACGACCACTGCTCTACTTAAAATTTCTGATGACATTCGTCTGGGTATGGACATCAAGGAGCTTACGGTGTTAACGTTACTAGATTTTAGTAACGCTTTTAATACCGTAGACTTTGATATCCTTCTAGAAGTGTTGCATTCTATTAACATATCTCCTAAGATTATTGACTGGTTTCGTTCTTACCTGTATGGGCGTCGTCAGCGGGTGAAGATCGAGGACTGCTATTCATCCTGGTCCAGCACATCCGTCGGCGTACCGCAGGGTGGTGTGCTATCTCCCCTTTTATTCGCACTATTTATTAACTCAATTACATTACAAATTCGTACTTCCTACCACCTATATGCAGATGATCTACAAATTTACACGCGAACTTCTTTTGATAATCTTTCCTCTGCAATTAATTGTATCAATAGTGACCTTCATCGCATATCAGTCTGGAGCAAAAACTATGGTCTAACTGTAAATCCTGGTAAAACTCAGGCGATCATTATAGGAAGTTCGTGGTTCTACAGCAGAATTGACTTTGACGCAATTCCTAAAATTATATTTGATAGGGTCACAATCGAATACAGTAAATCCGTGAAAAATCTCGGCGTGTACTTCGACAATACTCTCTCTTGGCGCACTCAGATCTCCGAAGTCAGCAGGAAGATGTTTGCAGCTACAAGCTCCTTAAGAAAATTGAATAAATTTCTGCCGATGGATACCAAGATTACGCTTGCTCACTCCTTATTGCTCCCTATCCTTGACTATGCTGACACTTGTTATCTTGATATTACTGAGGAGCAATTAGACAAGCTTGAACGCCTCCAAAATTTATGTATACGGTTCATATTTGGGCTTCGCAAATATGACCACATTTCGCAATTTCGTATTCAACTCAAGTGGCTCCCTATCCGTCTACGCCGTGATTGGCATATCCTTTCACTCCTGTACTCCATCCTCTTTAATCCTACATATCCTGGGTACCTCAAGGAACGCTTTTCCTTTAAAACGTTTTCCAGACCTCTGCGTAATGCCGATAAACCTCTGCTTGATACTCCAGTTTACTCGACTACTTTCTATAAATACTCATACACCGTCTATGCTGCTCGTCTTTGGAACGTCCTGCCTCTATCTATTCAAGACGCCAAAACGTTGAACAACTTTAAAACCTTAACTAAAAATCACTTTCTTGCATTTGTTTAGTTACTAATTTCCTTCTCCTACTATATCTTTCTTCTCTCTGCTTGCTCGTGTACATTACTGCTGATTTGTTTTGCATCATTGTGATATTGATATTTATTTATTTATATGTATGTAAAGAAACTTTATTTATTTATTTTGTATCATCATGCTATGTAAATATGTGCAATTGTATGTATATGAATATATATATGTACATATATATGTGTATTTAGCTATATATTATGTATTTATTCGTATATTAATTATTTAATTTAGGTTATTGTATTTATTACTATTTAAATTAAGTATATACAAATCGAACTGCGCCACCTGTTATCTTATTATATATTTCGCATTTCTTCACTTTTTGGTTGCCTGTAAGAGATTGCTTCGGCGATAAGGCCGCCTCTTGTCATGTTGTTATTTCAAAGTGTTAAAAAATTGTAAATGTCTTTTGGTGCAATAAAGATTTTTGTATTGTATTGTATTGTATTGTAACCTAAACCTAGGTCTGCAGAGGTTCGAAGCCCAGAGCCTCACTTAAATTTAAAAATTTTGAACAGCGCCATCTATCGGTGACCAAAAAAACTATTTTTTATAATACCCCGAAACCAATCAAAATCAAATTGAAATCATTTCATATAAACCATTCTATAAAATTAACAAAAGTTTTAGTCAATGCAACCAAACAGTTTTATTTTATTACAATCTGTCAACCAAAAATGTTTGACGTGATTCTTTTAAATATTATAACTTTTTTATTTATCTACGGATGGAAATAAAACAAACACTTAATTTAATGTTAAGCTTATCACAACATATTAGTGAAAACTGCAACCAAATCGGTTCAGCTCTTTTTGAGATAAGCGTACTTAAACGCAGTTTTTCGAACAAAAATGTTCAACGCGATTCTTTAAATTGATATAACTTTTTTATTTATGAACCGATTTTGATGAAACAAACTTTAGATGTTCTTCTGGGTTAAAACAAAGCAATTCGTGGAAGTTTTAAGTAAATCGGTTCAGTATTTTCGGAGATTAGCGTGATCATACATACAGACAGACAGATAAAAAATTCAAAAAAAAATTTTTTGCTTTCTATTATTCTTTTTAGGCCTCCCTCTATCCATTTTTGTCAAAAAAACTAAATGTACAGACTAATTATTTTTACTGTTTTATTATATGTATATATATATATAAGGGCCTTAATGCCCAAAATAAAACGATTTCATTTCATTTTATGTTTATATTTTATGCCTTGCTTCACTTCGCTTCGCTTCCCTTTCCTTTACTTCATATTCATTTCGTTTTGTTTTATTTAATTTCGTTTCATTTCATTTCATTACTTACCATCTCATAAACATGGTGTTAAAAAAGTTGTAGAACCGTTAAGCGAAAACAGTATTTTCGGCCAACCGTTAGTCGTCGAAGTAATAAATAAATAAATATATACGGACAAATTTATTTTTATTTTATTTATTTAACTTTATTACAAAATATGTAATAGGCGGACAAATCACACAGATAATTTGTATAATTCGTTGAACCGACGAATAACGATCGGTTTTTGTGCTGAACGGCCAAGGATCTTCTTCTTCTTTGCGTGCTGATGGTTTATTTTCAATATTGAGCTACTCTGGCGGCGTCGTCAGTAGCCACATATAAGTCATCCGGGGTTCAGTATCTGAGGCAAGAATAATTTATGAAAACAAGAAAAGTTGACCCTTCCATTGAAATCAGAACTTATAGCACAGCGTTATTGATTTTCTATGGGAGGACAATTATTTTATATCCACAATTTTTATGGAAAAAAGTTCAGTTTTACGAACTAGTTCCTCAAAAAATCTGGCTGGTAATTCTATAACTAGAAAATATTATTTATAAACTCGGTGGGGTTAAGTAGTTTAATCACAGAGATGCTGGTGCCATCTTCCGGCTTCATTAGCCAATCAAGTCCATTTGGTACCATAACATTGCACTGTCATTAATTAACATATAAGTACCTATGTGATTTTCAGCTCCATCGAAGAATGAGAAATGGGACTTCTTTAGCTTGCAAGATTTGATTATAAACATATAAACAAAGGGCCGTGTGGTATCCGTCAGAGTTGAACAGGACCACTTTCCAGTCTTCCAGTGACATAGGAAATACAAGCTAAACAAAGCTTACAAACATCAATGATACCTCTCCAACCCGTCTGGCCAGCGAGGAGAGTGTAGGCCAAAGCCCTCTCTGCTCGGCTCTGGTATTACAGAGAGGGTCTTGCTCCTGTGGTACAAACAAAATTACCAAAAGATAAACAAAAAGACAGGTGAAAATAAATAAAAGCATCTAAAAATACGAAATCATACATTAAGATATATTAAGATAGACACATGCACTTACCGCAATCGAAATCCGAAATATTGCCAATCACTCCGAGACGTGTATTGAATAAAATGTTCATCCTGCCATATTATTGGCGACAATCAAACGAATGGAACACACATTACCATTGGTCGAATGTGATTACCATATCGATAAAATTTTCCGAAACCGACGTATGACAATGAGACGAATTAACCAAACGTGCGCTGGAATATCGGTGAGCGTTGATAACTTATCGAGTTTTAAATAGACAAGTAAACTTGGATTCTGCTCATCTATACATGTTATAAAACGGTAAAAAAAATGGTCTGTACATTGAATATATTTCCAAAAATAATATTTTAGGCGATGGAGATATACTAAGAATTTTAAAAAATGTCTTGCTGTTTTTTAGTCTGTTTTTTCTGTTTATACCCGATAATCTCCGGAAACACTGGAATTATTTGAATGAAACTTGTTATATAGCTGATATGCCTGGGCAAAATACAGCGTATAATTGATTTACAAAAATGGAACACCTGATGCAACACCATAATGGCCCAGCTAAACAACCTATAAGAAAGCTAAAAATAAAACCGTTTTTTTCGTCGTCAATTCGTTCGCTCTATTTGTAGGAGCGATTCTAAAACAATACAGAGATATACTTTTTATACCTCAAAATTTTGGACAACTAGCAGAAAACAAAACAGAAATAATAAAAATGATTTTCATACTTAGTAATACATCGACGTTGATAATACGATGCTATGGGTATCGCAATATACTATCCTTCTGGATAGGGGGGGGGGCCAGACTCAAAGAACGTCGCTCGCTTCACTCACTCGAATCGTACAACTTGATTAAACTTAGGTTCAAATCGCTAACATATCAATGCCACAAGCGTGTGGACAAATTGCATCGTGTACAGTCGACGCCATTAATAATTGATGTGGCCCGACTTGGGTTGAGCCAAATTTTGTATTGAATTTATTCGCCCAAAACCTTAACGTCCTACCTGTATCGGTGTATTGGCAGCCAGAAGGGATAGGTCAAACGTAGGTCATGTCGAGGTTATGTTTTGCTGGGTTTTCGTTTCACCTACTTTTTTTTTATCGAGTCGAAATGGCTTAAATGAAATACAATTAGAATATAACCTGAACTAAGACCTACAATCTTCTTCTTTTTATATTTAAGAGCTGGGCTCTTGTTGGTTGAATGCTTTCCATGTGAGACTTTCTTTCGCTAAGTTCTTAACTTCCTTTTAAATGTTTTCACGTTTAATTTTTCTTTTAATTACACACACGTATAATCCGTTGGTCCTGGCTGGTAGTGGTAAGGATGTTTTTTAAATCCATTATTATTATTAATTGACCGACTGAGCCAAGCGTCTCAGTTTTGAGAGCGGCCAAAAAACGCATTTGACTGGCTGTCCGGCTGTTCTTGCCTACAGGTCGCATTTCTTGACCAATTCTTCTTAAATTTACTAAGAAGGTTCGAAAATTATATAGGTAGAATTATGTAGTCAATTCAGATTTTCAAAATTTTTCTACATAATGTAAATATGAAAAATTAAGTCTAAAAAGTTTTGTTAGACGCAACTTTTTTGTCTGAATAACATTTTTTATCCGAAAAACTTCATTGCGTTGAAGGAACTCTCCACTAATTTTGAGTGCTCATATAGTTGTTGATTTCGCAATAAAGACCTTCGCTCTCACCGGGTGTACCGCGACCGCGACACTCATCCCCTTGTCATAGTTGCTTTTACTCCAATTCACTCAACTATATCTGACTCATCCAAATGTTACCATTAACAAATCACAAATAAACACGATAAACAAAATCCGAACCCGTTTCGCATCCGTAAAAAGCAAACTTAATACTTGGAGTTGACGCAAAATCTCCGGAGATAATAAAATATTTAACAATCACGCCGCATACGCGTAAACGTTTTATTTCTTGCCATTCGTCGCATTGCGGGCTGAGCATATTGGCTTTGGTGTTTGTGTTGGTGTTAACCGACTTACAAAAGGAGGTTTTCAATTCGTCGCCATATTTTTTTATGTATGCTGAAGACATCTGGAACTATTTGGAAAATTCTTTTTTCGTTTGAAAGGTTATTATATACTTTCAGTATGGTAAAGTAGAAATTAAAAAAAAATGGTGTAGTTTGGCGGTTGATTTTGAAAAAATTATACTGTTTATTGTAAGAAAACCTCTTTACATCGTTATAGGCGTTAAGCACGTTAAGTCGTCGGTCCCGGTCACTCTCTTTGACATTGGTCGTTACCTAAAACCATGTCAAAGGCCTTTAAGGCGGTTTAAAAACTCTGACACTAGTGTTAGTCACTAACACACTCGATATGAAGAAGAAGATCGTTATAGGGAGGGAGTAAGTATAACCCTTTAGTTTCATGGTAAAAACAAAGGTAACGAAAAGGTTTGTGCAAATAGTTTTTTGTTGCCAATCGACTTTACTCGTGTTATAAACTTATCGTCAAAATATAAACTTGAAAGAAAATACAGTAAGTATATAAGTTTTCAATCAGACATACACATGACTTTACATGACAAATTATATTTTCTTTCAAAGTCATTTTTTTCGTTTCCACAATGCAACAGCTTAGATTGAGTGCCAGCCAGTGCATGCAAGATTTTAGCACAGACTACATAGGGGCCTACACCACAAGGGGGCCTACACCCACTCCATTTTTTTATCTTATTAAGTAGGTAAGGTAGTAGTGTAGGGCATATCAATTTACAATTTAAAATATACGGCATTGGCAATAAAGACAAATCAATCAATGACATGCTTAGTTTGACTTTTAACCTAATCGATTAAGAATGACATTGCAGTACAGCAAAATTTTAATACTTATAAGCAAATTAAGATTTTAATTTTCTTGTTAAAACGTCCTTGACGAAAGATAATTTTAGGTAAAATCACCACGGAGACGTTGTCAGCAACTTCATTGAAATGAAATGTAGACGAAAACCGGTTCATAGAAATTAGGTATTTACTTTTAGATGCTTTCTCTTGTACATAAATAGATAAAATTTCTCATCGCCAGTATCGTAATTTACATTTTTAGATTATCCCAACGTCATATTTTGTAATAAAATAATTTATATTTGAACAGCATTTTTGATTGACTTCCAAAATAAACAGTATGCACCCGATTCGACCCGATTTATATTTGTTTAGGTTTTTGTATATGATAATTAATAAATAAATTACACTAATTGTGCTAGCCCCAAAGTAAGTTCGAGACTTGTGTTTTGGGATACTACTACTCAACGGTACGATATTTTATAAAAAATACATAAATAGATAAACATCCAAGACTCAGGACAATCTGAAAAAGGACATTTTCTAACTTGCCCTGACCGATGATATGATTATATTTCTCGCCCAATCTGCTATTTTGCAACATTTCAAATCAGATACTTTTTTCTAAACGTCAAAACAAACATTTCTATGGGATTTGTATGAAATACAGGCAGATGACGTCATTGTTTCTTGAAGTCAAATCGCGCTCTTAAAATCAGTTTTTTTGCAAAAACAAATCTAAAATCACCCTGAAATGGATAAGATCATGACAAGTGACATTATTTTGTGACATTTTATTTCCTTTACAGTACTAAATAATTAATTATTGACCTAGGAAAATACAGTATATACAGTAATACTGTCAGTATAATTACTATTACTACTAGTGACTTGATCTGGCTTAGGATGTGTGTTATATCCTTAAAAGGATATATCAAACAGTAATAATAAGCATTGCTGTCCAGTTCACAACTCTTTTTATCATCATTCATTTACAAAATTGAATTACAGGGCATAATCTAATAGATTACGCGCTGATTGTATGTTGTTGTTGTTATAGGGGTTGACGACGTATTGCTAGTTCAATTACTACTAGTGATTTCTGGCTTACGATGTGTGTTATATCCTTTAAAGGACATATCAAACAGTAATAAATCATTAGCATTATTGTCCAGTTCCTAACTCTTTTTATCATCATTTATTTTTATAATTGAATTACAGCGCGTAATCTAATAGATTACATCACTACTCGTCTGTTATTGAACGTTGACGATGTACTGCCAGTATAATTACTACTATAGATTTGATCTGGCATAGAATGTGCGTTACATCCTTTAAAGGACATATCAAACAGTAATAAATCGTTAGCAGTACTGTCCAGTTGTTAACTCTGGTTGTCATCATTCTTTTTCATAATTGAACTAGCTGTGCCCGTGGTGTTCACTTCCTGGGAATTTCGGGATAAAAACTATACAAATATACAAACTCACTTTTGCATTTATAATATTAGTAAGATAGGATAGGATAACAGGGCGTAATCTAATAGATTACACGATGCTTGTCTATTATTCATGAACGTGGACTATGTACTGCTAGTATAATTACTACAAGTGATTTGATCTGGCTTAGGACGTGCGTTATATCCTTCGACTGTTCCTTGACCGCCAATACCAGACAGAGTAAGATAATAAACGTGGACATTTATTAATGTCGTCCGGGTCTTTACCGGTTAAAGGACATATCAAACAGTAATAAATCATTAGCCTTATTATCCAGTTCTCAACTCTTTTTATCATCATTTATATTCAAAATTGAATTACAGGGCATAATCTAATAGATTACGCGCTGCTTATCTGTTATTCATAAGTGTTGACGATGTACTCCCAGTATAATTACTACTATAGGTTTGATCTGGCTTAGGATGTGCGTTATATCCTTTAAAGGACATATCAAACAGTAATAAATCGTTAACATTACTGTCCAGTTCTTAACTCTTGTTGTCATCATTCTTTTTCGTAATTGAACTAGCTGTGCCCGTGGGAGTTTCGGGATAAAAACTATCCTATGTCCTTTCCTGGGTATCAAACTATATCCATATCAAATATCATCTAAGTAGGTTCAGTGGTTGAAGCGTGAAGTAGTAACGAACAAACAAATATACAAACTCACTTTCGCATTTATTATATTAGTAGGACATTACAGGTCATAATTTAATAGATTACACGATGCTCGCCTGTATAAACGTTGTCGATGTACAGTCAGTATAATTACTGGTAGTGATTTGATTTGCCTTAGGATGTGCGTAATATCCATCGACACATTTTTTTATTTTTTTTAGCCATTCACGTCCCTATGCTGGGTAAAGGTCTTCCCTTTTTTCTTCTATACCTCTCTGTCGCTGTTGTGGTAACTTTCCATTGAAGCTTTGAAAGCTTTCAAGCCGCATGCCCATCTCGTCTTCAGGCTACCTCTCTTTCTATGCCCATCCGTTGGAATTCAGCCTGTGGCTATGTGCGCCCATCTTTCTGGATGCATACGCCCAATCCCATTTTAGCTTAGCATTTCTTGCTTAGTTTTGAAGGACATATCAAACAGTAATAAATCATTAGCATTATTGTCCAGTTCTCAACTCTTGATGTCATCATTCATTTTCATAATTGTATTACAGGGCGTAATCTAGTAGATTACGCGACGCTCGTCTGTTATTCATGAACTCTGACGATGTACTATTACTACTAGTGATTTGATTTAGCTTAGGCCGTGTGTTATACCCTTATATGTATATATATCAAACGATAATAAATAAATAGCGTTGTTAATTAATAATTATCGTGAGACACAGACTTTATTAAATTGAGTTAAAGGGTTACTCACGTATAGAGTCAGGTACTGCCGACATGTTCCAACCTCATCCGGAGGTCTTCAGTGAATGAGTAACCCGTTAACTCATTTTGATATTGGCATAACTATCCAGTTCTCTACTCTTGTTTTCATCATTCATTTTTATAAATTGAATTACAGGGCGTAATTTATCAGATCACATGCTAACAGTTATTCATGAACGTTTAAGGTATACTTCCAGTATAATTACTACTAGTGATTTCATTTTGCTTAGGACGAGTATTTTATCCTTTAAAGGACATATCAAACAGTAATAAATCATTAGCATTATTGTTCCTTTCTCAACTACTGTAACCATCATTCATTTTCAAAATTGAATTACGGGGCGTAATCTAGTAGATTACGCGACGCTTGTCTGTTATTCATGAACTCTGACGATGTAAGTACATTTACTACTAGTGATTTAATCTAGCTTAGGATGTGCGTCAACATCCTTAGAGGAATAAATCACACAGAAACGTTTAACTCGCATGATAGTCTCGTTCTCAACTCTTATTTTTAACCCCCGTCAAAAAAGAAGGGTGTTATAACTTTGCCGTGTGGTTCTCTGCCAGATACCAGAAAAGAATTGGAAAAGCAACGGAACAGGACCACTCCAAATCTTCCAATGGATGTCGTAGAAGGCGACTTAGGACAAGCTAAATAAAGCCTATAAATATGACGGGACCTCTCCAACCCTTCTGGCCAGCGAGGAGAGAGTAGGCCATAGACTCTGACTGCTTTGACCAAGTACGGCTCTAGTAGTACAGAGAGGGTGGTTGCAGTGGAGACAAAAACAAGACCTAATGATAATGATGATAATAAGTTAAAAAAGGGTGTTATAAATTTGCCGTGTGGTAGGTATCCGGCAGAGTAGAATAGGACCACTCCAATTCTTCCCGTGAATGTCGTAGAAGACGACTTAGGGATTACAAGCTAAGATAAAAGATAAGATAAAATTTCTTTATTGCACCAACTAAGTATGACAATAATTAAAAGTACATTTTAAATATAGTAGGTACAAAGCCTAAAGCCTAAGCCTAAGCTAAATAAAGCTTATAAATATCATGAGACTTCTCCAACCCATCTGGCCAGCGAGGAGAGTGGAGGCCAAATCCTCTGGCTGCTCTAACCAAGTATGGCTCTAGAAGTACAGAGAGGGTCGTCACAGTGGAGGCAAAAACAAGACCTGATGATGATGATGATGATAAGTTTGACGCTAATTTTTGTCTGTCTGTGAGTATCTCTGGGTCATCATAGCTCTCGATCGGATAGACCGTTTATGTTTGACGACAACAGTCAAGAAATTAAAATAAAATAAAAAGTTTATACATCAAAGTCATCAAACACATAACATCATAAACACGTCTTAACTTACTCCATCTTGTTCCGAAGTTTATCGGAAAATGCCGAGTGCCGCCGAGGGGCGTCAACTCATTTCTAAAATTGACGGAATTTTCGTCACGCACCCAATTGACTTAATCTTACCCCTACTTAACCCCTTTAAAAAAGATGGGTGTCATAAGTTTGCCACTTTTGTCTGTGTTTCTGTCTGTCGCTTACCTGTGTATGTGATTGTGTGATTAATGTGATTTCGAAGCAATTTTTTTTACGTGAATGCAAGTTTTTTGCGGTATCTTAGCTATGATTGAAGAATATCGGTTCAGCCATTTATAATTTATTGGGGTATGAACGCTTGAATTTCGGGGTCTTTTTCATTTGCCTAAGTAGTAAGTTCTCCATTTTATGACCCACGTGCTGTAATGGTAACCACGCTAGTCTGCCACTCAGAGGTTCTGGGTTCGATCCCCGGCTGTCAGAGTGTCAACACAGGTTGCGTCCCACATAAGGGGACATTACATTTATTTCTTACATTTTTTTTGTTATATTAAAAGAAGTTATCCATCATCTATCTACATACTTATTTGGTATGTATATGTATATGGTAGAAGAAAACTCCCTGGTAGAAGTTTCTGAAGCCTAGCAGGCGAGTAGATCCGACCAATTTAGTTTTAAAGAGAGCCGATCTAACGAAGCCTCTGCGCTCCGTAGCGTAATGGACGTATAAACTCTAAAATAAAACGACGCAACTAGGCACATTAGGCCATTGGTCTTTGCTGTCATCATTAGAAGGCAGCCGTCCAACTTTATCTAAGGCTTTTAGGTAGCTTTTAAATCTAACACTAGTAATAGCCACTTACACATAAGAAACAAGTTTATTTCATAGCAAAATAAAATCCCCCAACGGCGCCATCTAGTGATACGTAGCGGAACAATATAATATTCTTGAAGATGTTCAGCGGAATTGATATTACGGAAAAACATAATATTCTAATAGGTGTTAATAATAAAAATAAAAATCTTTATTTTCAAAAATGAGATTTTACATTTGATCTTTGCAGTTGATTGGGGTCTTCTTTTAAGCATAAAGATGCCTGCGCCAGAAGACACCGCTCTTCTATTACCTAAGTGGAATTGATATCCGTAGCGCCAGGTCAATTATAAAACCCCGACTGAAGCGTTAACACCCAATAACTTTTAAACTTAGAACTGAATTTCATCAAACATAGCTAAGAAACACCGCAAAGGAAGTGGTTTGCTTTTACGTAAAAAAAAACTGCATTCAAATCGATCCATCCCTTCAAGTGCTACGATCCCACAGACAGACAGACCGACTGACATTGGCATCAATCATATAACACACCTCATTTTTCGGGGTTTAAAAAGTAAATATTCTAAAATACACAACTGAAAATGTGTATCATTTTAAATTAAAGCACTTTGAGAAATGTTATTTTAATATTAGATACAAGTGGGTTTTGAATACAGTATTCAGGCATTCAAAAACTCGGTGTATATGCAAAGCTTGTAAATGAATACGAAAGCATACGTATTAGGCGATTAACATACTGCACCGCCATACAAATACAACACGCGGGGACGCGATTTAAGTGTGTTGCCATATGTGTGTTTTCTATACATGGTGTAGTGGTGCTAGTGTAGTATGTTAATTGCCTTAGCGTTATAAATGCGAAATTCAGAGAATTTCTAGGTGTAATAATGAGGTGTAATTAAAAAACAGATACAGGGTGGTTACTCTAAACTGCCTCCGTGGTATAGTGGTTAGAGCGTTCGGCTCATACCCGGAGGTCGCGGGTTCGATTTCCGGCGAGGGCAACGACTTTGTGTTGTTGTCCTAGTTTGGATAGGACATTCTAGGCTGATCACCTGATTGTCTGATTAGTAAGATGATCCGTGCTTTGGAGGGCACGTTAAGCCGTCGGTCCTGGTCACTGTCTTTGACATTGGTCGTTACCTAAAAAACCATGTCAGAGGCCTTTAAGGCGGTTTAAAAACTTTGACATTGGTCTTTACCTAAAAAACCATGTCAGAGGCCTTTAGCGGTTTAAAAACTTTGACATTGGTCGTTACCTAAAAAACCATGTCAGAGGCCTTTAAGGCGGTTTAAAAACTCACTAGTGTTAGTCACTAAAATTATTATTATAAGGCCGCCTCTTGTACCCCACTACATGTTGCTTTTTAATAAGTGATCCAAAATTGTGAATTTCTTTCGATGCAATAAAGTTTTTTGTATTGTACCTATTGTATTGTATCATGATAAAGTCTAATTTGATTTGTCAAAGAAATAGGACGTAAGTACCGTACTACTTACGTAATATTTTACGGGGTAAGCCCCCAGATACATTTCAGGTCTTTATCTCTGATGGGGTAGACAGAGCCCAGGGCTGTAAACAGAAAAATAATTTTGGTATGGTCTTTGTGTTAAGGCACAGAATACATAATAGTACAAGTACAGAAGATTCACTCGGAAAAATCAATTAAAGGAATAGCGACTCTCGCTACGACAAAATTAAGTTCAATTCAGAATACACAACGCTAATAACCTACAGTTATATTCACCTAGACGTTCCATCACTTTCCGTCTCTTTCTATCGCGTAACGCTTACCTTTTTTGCCGCACTGATTAGCCAAGCCGGCGCGGCCGCCGTACATACTTTTGGACTTGCGTTTTTAATACCTACCGCGGAGTGAGACAGGCCTGTTTAAGGCAAAACATTTAATACTTCGAATTTTTTGCCCATTCCGTCGATTGCATATTACAGTCCATGCGGGAAAAAAGAGGTTTCCAATGTTATTATTATTATCCCCGTTCCGCATCCTCGCACCTCTCCCCCGTTCTCGCCTAGTAGAAGCGGCTGCAAGTTACCGTTCTATTTGTTATACTTATATTGATTCTGTTGTAAAATAACAAGTGTTTGTTTGCATTGATTGCACCAAACAGTAAGTATTCTAAAACACTTATAACTACTTGCTCAGTCACTGTCATTTGTCCTTATCTATTTATTTATAAGCTAATTGTAGTCACCAATGCAACTGCGTTTGATGCGCAAGCAGGCACCCGAGATCCTCTTTACATTGCTATAATATTAAAATACAAATTAATTTTAAATATTTAGATGCTGCAAAGACATTATTCAAAAAATAACCATAGCCAAAAAACTATTTAGGTAATAACAAAAAGTCACTATTTCAATCAAAAATCCAAAAGACTGATAAACGTATATATGGAGCATCCCAGTACAGTTGCGAATCATAGATAATGAGAAAGAAGGATGAAGCTATATTGGAAGCGTTTGAGATGTTTTGCTGGCGGCGAATGGAAGGCATTAGCTGGACGGAGAAGAAAACTTATAAGGAGGTGTTGGCACTTGTTGGAGAGAAACGAAAACTACTACAAATAATTAATTCTAGGAGAGGGTAAATGTTAGGACACCTCATTAGACATGATGAATTTTCAAAAGTAATACTGGAGGGTAATACATAAGAAAGAAGAGGCAAAGGAAGACCTAGAGATAGTCTTATAAAACAACTAACAGATCAAATCAATAAGTTTCAAGTAAATATATTCAAGTAAAAATACATTTTCACATCTGAATAACGCCGATACGATTAAACCGAAAGAGAATTCAATAAAACCCGCTGTGTGCCGTGAAGTGCATTTTATAAATACGCCGCTTACCGCGCAATTATCAGTTTAGTGCAGACGTCATTTGCAATACAGCGCAAGCTATGAGCAGATAGAGGGCGATTTATATTTCATTTTAAACCGAAATGTTTTTAACCAAAAGCTAGTCGAGTTCTTTAATGAAAACGGGCTGGCAATCACTTCGCTCAAGGAAAAAGCAGTGCCATCTACGCGGCAATGGTGCCAGCCTTTTTTATTTGTAGGTTTGTTTTAATTCGTGTTTACTCTTTTTATACATATTCTTACCAGTTACGGCTACTTTTGACCTCTCTTTTTGAATAATGTCTGCAATCTGGTCGGGTTTGAATAATGACCCTGACCCATCATCTTTAGGTCTTAAAGGTCTCTCCTGCAGAAGCACGACCCTCTCTGTACTACCAGGACCATACTTGGCCAAAGCAGCTATAGGATTTAGCTTATACTCTCTATACTGGCCAGATGGGTTGGAGAGGTCTCATTAATGTTTATAAGCTTTGTTAATCTTGTATTCCCTAAGTCGCCTTCTACTACATCCACGGAAAGTCTTGGAGTGGTCCTATTATATTCTGCCGAAAACCACACGATGATACTTCACCCTAACCCATACTTCCTCACATTTGCTTCGTAGACCCTTTTTGTAAATTTTCTTCAACCAACTTGCCATAGACCATCTCAAGTCACTGTGAAACAACTTACAACATGTTGTAACTTGTCCCACAGTGTCACAATAGTCGTGCTCGTAGTCACGATTCCATTTAATTACAGTGCTTCCGATTGCCAGCCGTTCTTTGACCAATCGGGTGACGGCTAAAGATTGTTCCATCGAAAACACTTAAAACTTTACTCTGGCGAATTTATCATAGTGATTGGATATCCCCTTAGAGAATAGGTATAGAAGCAGCAGTTTTTAAAAAGATTCTTATGAGAAAGGGAATGAAAGTCGGATAAATGCAGTTGACATGTGAGCTTATAGAAGTATATATGGTGTGATTTTGAAAGACCAGATAAAAATGATGTAATACTTAAGAGATGTGGGGTGAAAAAGGATATAATTACAAAAATTGAGAAAGAAATGTTAACGCGGAGAGCATGCATGAAAAGCGTTATGAGTGTTGACGAAGCAAAAGAGGTTTGCAAGGATCGTAGTAAGTGGAAATCCATAGTCTCTGCCTATTGGAGACAAGCGTGAAAATATGTATGTTAGTATGTTATAAGCTAGCTTTTATTAATGTAATTGCAGTTCATTCTAATGCCAGCCGTTCTCGGCTAAAGATTGTCGGATCAAAAACACTTTGATGAATTTATCCCAGTAAGGGGTTTCGTCCAGTCAATCTTTTAGATTACAGATTATAGCGTTTATTATTTTTACACTCTTTTTCATTAAGGCACGTTGCAGTGTCACCTCTGCAGTTTCGGAGCCCGGGACGCGTTTTCTCACTTTTTAACCTCCGACAAAAAAAGGGGTATTATAAGTTTTACGCTTATATCTGTACGCAAATATAGTGCTCGAATAGAAGGACCGAATTCAATGTGGTTATTTTTACGTACTTACATACTTAACGTGCCTTCCAAGCACAATTCAATTTCAATTTTTTCAGTACATTGTTTTAGAAATTATAAAAATACAGAATTAAATCTAAAAAAAATATGAGAAACAAATGGAAATGAAACAATACCGTGTAATGAATATAATAATTATACTAGTATTAAATATATTGCCAAAAACCTAATATTTACATAAAATTAATTTTACGATCTAACATGAAGGACAGTAGAAAACAATAAAATATAAGTATTGCGTGATCTGTTATTTTTGTAGCTAATATTTTAATAATTCATTCCGGTCATTATAGTACTGCTAATCTAATGCATAACACGCTTGTAAAACAATGAACCGAAAATACTTGTGACCGCGTATCTATAATCTGTACTAGTGACCACGTGATTTAAAATGGGTACGATTTGGGTACCCCCGGACATTTCAGAAGTATGTGCAAATATAAAAGCTCCTTTGTCTCAGTGCTCGCAAACAGGACTCTTGTATTTAACATTATTAACCCAGTTATTCGGCAATTCTACAGACAATACAATTTCTTTGTTCCAAAATCCGTATCCAAGTAGCTTTTCTTCTATGACACAAAGTTACCAAAGTAATATTTTTGGGTCAAGGGTACCCGTAGGTCCGTTGAATTACGAGAATTTCAACCCAACCCTTAAACTTTGGCCTTTTAGATTATTATTAAGTGAAACAGAAAGCAAATATGAGACAAACGTACGAGGTGGAACAAAAAGTAGCGGTGTTAGAAAAACATCATTTAGTATCGAATATAATAAAAGTTATTTTTCGAGTTCATTACCAGAGTTTGTGAATACGCCTCCTGTTTTTGATTTTCTAAATAAGAGAAGTTTAGATTCGAAAACAGATGACTTAACATTAAATGAGAAGAAACGTTCTCATGATTCCGAAGCTGCTGATTCGGAGAAAGTAAGAATAAAAGAGAGGAAAAGGGAGAGTAAGAGTAGAAGACAGAGACAAGCAATGGAAGTATATGATTTCATAGTCATAGGAGCTGGGTCAGCGGGGTGCGTCGTCGCAAATCGACTATCTGAGGTCAAGGAATGGAAGGTGATTGTATTCACTAGTGTTTATGTAGATCTTTCAAACTTGTTTGGGAGTAAACAAAAAACTTAGTATGTACCAGCTGCTTCTCTTTTTGCGCTATGAAATAGTGTATATACATACTACTACTACTAACACTTTACTTTTTATAACGGAAAAAAAATATTTTATGCAATCGGAGAACAATAAAATAAATAATTTCAAAACGTGTGTAGCGCAGAGCCTTAAGTTGCTACCTGAAGTTTTCGGGGTCCAGTGCGGCTCCCATTCGAAATAAATTATTTTAAAGGAAACGGAGATATCAGTTTAAAAAGAGAACGTGAAGTTTATCTACGCTCATTTGCGAAAAATAATTATTTCAGGTACTGCTTCTAGAAGCCGGACCAGAGGAACCTGACGTCACCAGCGTGCCAGCCTTCGTCCCAACATTAGCTGGCTCTAGCATCGACTGGAACTACCGGAGTCAACCTGAAGAGTTGACGTGTCGCGCTCAACTCGGCCAGACTTGCAGAATGACAAGGTGAAACTCCTAATTTAAATAAACTTGAATATAATAGCAGAGTTGAATAGGGACACGCGACTTAGGCTCAACAAAGCTTATAAACACCAATGAGACCTCTCCACTCCAACCCATCCGGGCAGCGAGGAGAATGTAGGCCAAAGTCCTCTGGCTACTCGGGCCAAGTATAGCTCTTGAAGTACAGAGAGGATCCTGCTCCTGCAATGGAGACAAAGCATCTCATGATGATGATGAAATAAACTTGCATATTATGACGTCGATGAAGCTATATTTTCTGGATCAGAAATGGATGTAACTTGGCTGGTCATAGTAGCTACAGCTCGTTTCAGTCTATCTAGATCTTGTGTGCCTCACATATTGAATTATATCACGCCATCCAAATATTTTCTCTTTAATCTTATGTTTGATCGCCTTGAGCATTTCTACAAGTAATGTTTGACCACATTAGTTCACCTGGTGGTTTTTTAATTTATTTCTATGCTTTTTACACTAGCTTTATAGCTTCAAAGCCTGTTGTCAATTTTTCACTTTTCCTTTTCGCAGTTGTCACTATTCTTAGAGACAAGAATAGTAAAATCATGATATTCATTCACACCTCCGTAGTCTAATAGTCACCATACCAGGCTGCTACTCCGGAGGTCCCGGGTTCGATCCGCGGTCAGTTCAATATGGAAAACGACTATTTAAGATTGGCCTGGGTCTTGGATGTTTATCTATATTTGTATTTGTTGTAAATTATAGTATCGTTTAGTTAGTATTCAGTATCCCATAACAGAAGTCTCGAACTTACTTAAGAGTCCGGCGACCCTAGACTTCTCCATACAAACGTAGTACACGTTTAATTTTGAAACCACATGTCAGATTCCGGTAAAAATTGGTAATTGTAAAGAAATTGCAATTATCTAGGGTTATATTGGGTTTACTATGTAAAATTATGAACTGGAAAGAAAATATAACGATTTAGAAGTTTCCCATACTAATGGTCAAAAATGATATAAAACACTATATTCTATTTCAAGTTCATATTTTTACCGTCGGAAACTAAATATAAACCTAGATAATTGCAATATCTTTGAAATTACAAAATTTTGCCCAAATCGGACATGTCGTTTTGAAATAAAACGTAGACTACGTTTGTATGGAAAGTTGTATTTTAGTCTAGGGTCGGGGGACCCTTAAGGGCTAGCTCGATCTTTGTGATTTGTCCGTATATTTTTTTTATTATTAACCTGTTTTGTCCCATTATTGGGCAAAAGTCTCTCCCATCGTCTTCCACTTATCTCTTTCCTGTGCTAGGCTCGTCCATCCCTTCTGGAATGCGTATATCTCCCATCAAATGTCCGTAAATAATAAAAATATTTTATATAATAATTATCATCTGATTTTGTTAGATATTTTTAAGTAGGAGTGACATTTTGAAACGCCAATTCACTAGACGAATGATTTTTGTATCAAAAAACCGTTTGTTTAGGGTCTTAGAGATTTAAAAATGGCACCATAGATTTAGAATTTCATTTGCAGAGGAAGGACCATGGGAGGAAGCAGTGCTATTAACTATTTGGTTTACATGAGGGGAAACAGATTGGACTACGATGAATGGGCCGATATGGGAAATTATGGATGGAGTTTTCGTGAGGTAAGAAAACGAGTTCGTACCAAAAGTTTTTATGATCAAAGTGTTTTTCTAACAAAGGAATTGTTTCCATATAGTACGAAAACCCACAAAATCTTACTAAGTCACATTTTTATGCCAGTTTTCTTAGATACTTAACTTTTTAGGGTTCCGTACCCAAAGGGTAAAAACGGGACCCTATTACTAAGACTTCTGTCCGTCTGGCCATCTGTCCGTCACCAGGCTGTATTTTAAGAACCGCGATAGCTAGACAGTTGAAAATTTCACACATTATGAATTTCTGTGGCCGCTATAACAACAAATACTAAAAACAAAGTAAAATAAATATTTAAGGGGGGCTTCCATACAACAAACGCGATTTATTTGCTCTTTTTTACTCGATATCAATAATAGCAACAGGCAGGCACTTGTAATATTCACAAAATACTCAGTTGTATTTTTATTTTAATAATAAATAAATAAATTAAAATAAAATATATATTTAAGATTGTTGGTTTAGATCCTTTGATTGCTTCAAGGAAGCCTCTGGCGACAAATCCGTAAGAGTCCACTGGTTTTTATAGCCGATTAAGTGGTTGATGGCGCCTAAAGACGCCGACTAAAGTCTGCAAACAAATATCACTGGCTATAGTCATAATCCATTTTAACCATTTCACATCATGAGCAAATGAACATGAACATTTATAATACTAAACTACACCGATTTCATAAAATCCACTAGAAACAATTTAAAGCAAATCCTAATTGAACACCTCTACTTTCCGCCAAAAACACTCCTTTTACTACTTTACTAAATGACTTAGTGTGTAATTAATTTTTTATGTGTAGTTTACTGAGATTAGTTTTTTGTTAAGATCCATCGAGATTTTTCAGGCTTATGCTCAGCAGTGCGTAAAAAAGCTGTTATGATGATTTATGAAATTAAGATTATATGGTTAGTTATAAAAAATAATCATTTTCAGGTATTGCCATACTTCAAAAAAGCAGAAAATAATAGAGACATTGAATCTCTTGATTTGTACTATCATTCAACGAAAGGACCTCTCAACGTCGAAAGATTTCCATACATTGACCACAACAGTATAATGTTAGTCCAAGCATTCAAAGAAAAAGGTCTACCTATAACTGACCTAACCGGTGAATATCAAGTTGGTACAGATATTATTCAATCTACATCCCAAGATGGCCATAGAGTATCTACCAATACTGCTTATATCCGACCTATTCGTAATAAAAGATCTAATCTAAAAGTGTATACTGAAGCTCTAGTTACAAAAATATTGATTGATTCATTCTCTAAACTAGCTATTGGTGTTCAATACATACATAACGGGGTATTACATAAGGCTAAAGCTACAAGAGAAGTTATTTTGAGTAGTGGTACAATAAACTCTCCAAAAATACTTATGTTGTCTGGCATAGGCCCTAGACACCATTTGAAAAGTTTGAATATACCAGTTTACGTAGACTTGAAAGGTGTTGGACAGAATCTTCAAGATCATGTAACTACCGATGCTCTGATAATAGAGTTATCTAATACTACATCTACAATGGTAGATGGGTCAAACTTATTTCAACCCATTTTGAATTATTATAATCAACATCCTGTGAAGAACGGTCCAGTAGCATCAACTGGTACATTAACGGCTACAGCTTTTTGGAAGTCAGAGTTTGCGATAGAAAATACTCCAGATGTACAATTTCATTTTGATGGTCGTAACGTCAAAGAGTTTTATTCAGATCCAACATCTTATATGGCTTTGCACATATTTCCATCGTTTTTCTACGACAGTCTTTCTACAAAACCATTGTTATTGAAACCAAAAAGTAGAGGTTATATTTTACTAAATAATACCCATCCTTTATTTGGCAGTCCGTTGATATACCCTAGGTTTTTTACTGTAAAAGAAGATTTAGATGTTTTAGTAGCTGGTACGCGTTTTGCTGTGAATTTAGAAAACACAGAGGCATTTAGAGCTTCTGGTGCTCATTTTACTAAAATACCAGTCCAAGCCTGTGTTAACTACCCTTGGGGAACCTACGACTATTTTGCATGTCTCCTTATTCAATACACATCTACAATATTCCATCCCGTAGGAACTTGCAAGATGGGACCAAAGTGGGATGAAAACGCTGTGGTAGATCCAAGATTAAAAGTGTACGGAGTTCCTAATTTACGAGTTGTTGATGCTTCTATAATGCCAGTAATTGTAAGGGGAAACACTAATGCTCCCACAATCATGATCGCTGAAAAGGCTGCGGATATGATTAAGGAAGACTGGTCGCTTATGTTTTAAAATTAAGTTATTACGTTCAATAGTTGTAAGTTGACTGGTAGAAAAGGCCTTGAGCCTGTCCGTCTGTAACATTCTTGTAATAAAGTTTAATAAACAAATAAGTAGTATAAGTAAATAAATAAATAAATAAATATATAGGGACAAATTACACTGATTGAGCTAGCCCCAAAGTAAGTTCGAGACTTGTGTTATGGGATACTAACTCAACGATACTATTTTTTATAACAAATACATATATAGATAAACATCCAAGACCCAGGACAAATTGAAAAAGGCCATTTTCCAACTTGGCCTGACTGGGGATCGAACCCGGGACCTCTGGGTGGCGGACTAGCATGGTGACCACTACGCCACGGAGGTCGTCAAGTAAATATATGAAGATTATAAACTAAACCAATTTTAAGAGTGAATTCAGTGAATAATACTTAACAACTTTCCCCAAGGAACATATATTGACATATGAAAAGTAATTTCTGGCTTTCCATACAAGTTGACCGATCAGCTGATCTGAGTTTGAATGGAAAGCATAAATATTTTTTTAAATTTCGGCATATGTTCCCTAGGGAATGTTGTTTACTATCAGCGACTGAATTCACCCTTAAAATAGTTTACGTATATTTTGTCAGACCATATAAGGTCTGTTATTAGTATTACGGGACTTACCGCGATTAATATCGTTTTTTGCCAGATATTTCAACGATTTCGATATTGAGCTTTGTAAAAAGAGTGTGCGAATAACTAAAAACAATTCCCGAACGGACACCGTCAGTGTTGTGTAAGGACTTATGCAACAAACGACGAAGAAAGAGGGTAGACCGATATGGTTACCCTTGACAGCCGAACATCCATCGCAGTTCCTCAGTCGGCCAGCGGCCATGATGGCAGAAGGGCCGTCGAAATGTCTGGCAAAAAACGATATTGCAGTAAGTCCGGTAATACTAATAACAGTAATTGTGACCGTGAAACTCTAAAATCATACATATAAGGTCTAACAAAATGTACGTACCTAAACTACCGGTGCGGTAAAAGAAAAAAGACTCCGATTACAGAAAGAACAAAGGTTATATCCTCGTTGTATCCAATGTTGTTGTTAGGTAAAGTAATGATAATCTTCATTGGATAATGTATGTGTAGTTATGTATATCTTATATTTGTATATATTTAGTTTACGTAGGATTAAATAACTATTACTACTTATGTTTCTGTTTTCTCACGTAGTCTGTATTTGTACGTAGTAAATTATTATTGTGGTTTGAACCGATTTTGGTAATTATTATCATAGGGTTTGTACATATGTTTGCATGTGTTATAATTTAGTACCTGGGGGACCGAGCTTTGCTCGGTTACATCTCAAACATTAACTAATATTTTTTAAACTTGTCTAAAAACAATGCAAAATAAAAAAAAATATATAAACTTAAACATAAAAAAAACAAAAGTAAGTCACCGAGTGGGATTCGAACCCGTAACACTCTTTCTAGTGGTCGGTATCCTTAACCACTGAGCTAAAAACAAGGCGGTCGGCGCGACGAAATTAGCGACCATTTTCTGCGTGGAAAGAAAACCGCATGAAAACTCGAAAACACGCGTTTTCCCAAACATAAAACTAATCTAGATCGATTGTTTACCCCCGAAAACCCCCATATACAAATTTTCAGCGAAATCGTTAGAGCCGTTTTCGAGATCACAGAAATTTATAAATAAATATATATATATATACAAGAATTGCTCGTTTAAAGGTATAAGGTAAGTAAGTCTTTTCAGTTTTAATATTTAAGGTTTTGAACATGTTTCCAAAATATACGCATGTCAACACCACCTGTAGCTTGACTTGTAGAAAAGGCTTTAGGCCTTAAGTCCGCCTATTACAATTCATGTAATAAAGTTTAATAAATAAAATTGGACCAAAATATTTTGGAATGAAATAAATCTAACTACAATACACCTTCACGTGCTGTGTGCAAGTCCGTTGGATATACAAAACCCTGAACTAAGTTAAGCTCAAATACGAGTATATTCATTAGTATGAAATTCAAACTCAGGATCTCCAGGTAATAGACAACCTCATCCTCTCCACGAATTTAAAGTGAATGAAGTTTTCCTCAAACTGTGAACTAACGGACCCAATATCTCGGCAATCCAATGACTAATTTGGCTCATGTTCGAATTTAAAAATAATATTGTGGACTTGGTGTCAATACCAAATTCCCCTAACCTTTGAACAAAGATAGTTGAGTAAGTGCGCGCGCCTACTTCAGACTTACAGGGACTTTTTACTTTTTGTAGGGACGTGTGCATTGCACTATTGTTATCATTACATTCACATTCTAATTTTCTCCTAAAAAAAAGGGACACCGATTATCGGACGTGGGCGGGCAACCTTATCGTTAAAAAACATACAAACATATATATAAACACAAGATTGTTCAAGTAGAATCGGAGATTTCGCTCGTTTGCTCAATAAAGAAACGTATTACTGTCTTCGTCTAACCAAGTTTGCATGTTTAGACAACATTAGCCCACCCTATAGTGCATCTAGATGCATTCAGTCTTAGGGTGAACGCCCGCTTAACGCATTATCTCAGAAAGGTTAAAAATGCAAAAGTTATCCCAGGATTTTCATAAAACTAGAACAGTTAATAAAGCAAGTTGCTAGACGTAACTTTTGTTCAGTTTAGATAGTAATATAAGAAGAAACAAGAGAATTTTGTATTAAACATGTTGAAAGATGCATATATACGAAGCTTAAAATGTGTGTTGTTTTCATAAAATTTCAAGCAGTATCAGTTTGCCATGTATTTTTTAGTTTTTTTTTTTTGTAGTAATCCACTTTATAAGAACAAAAAAAAATCATATTCATGCTAGGACTTTAAATAGTTACGATTTTTTCAATTATTTGTTGGACAATGTAGTGCCCATGAAGCTGGCAGCATCATAACATTTTAAAATTCTTATTTCGTGTTTGATAAAAAAATAAAACCCTATTAGGTACTATTTAGTACCTATTAATAATTTTTCAAAACTAAAAACAGAGTTCTCCCGCTATTATATATATATTATATATTACACAACTTATTTTGAAAAAAAAACTGAGACCACCTGACAAATATGCCCTTTTGAACAAAAAAGATTTTTCCCAATCAGTTTATGCGTCTTTCAATAATCGGTACACAATATACATACATAAAAATAGATTCCGACCAACTGATAATTTCCTCTTTTTTTAAAATCTGTTAAAACCAAAAAAAAATACGACGAATCACTTCGATGAAGTCCGATAAAAAAAATATCACGTAATACTATAGAAAACGTAGGAAATACTGGTAGTGCCCTACGCTTCCGTTATCTCGTCTTGGCGGGGGCACTCCCGCGCAGATCACATAATAGGAAACGCTGAAGGTCAAAGCAAAGGCCTATTCGATATGGTAACTAATATTTCAATTTATCTATGGGTTATGCAACCTTGTCACTATCACTTCGTGACAATAGTTAACACTTTTGAGCCTGACCTTGATTTTGACATAGTTATTATTGAAATGTATAGGTAATTTAACATTTGATATCGATCTTTATGTCTTTCATTGGTTTAAAATAAAATATAAAGTTTTATTACTGTAGCAATGATAAAAATGATATTAAGTCGATAAGCCTTTTACGGTACAAAGGAGGAGGTTGTCAATTCGTCGCGATTCTTTTTATAATGTATGTTCACCGATTATTCGAGTTAGTCGCGAATGGTCTTAAATGCAAATAGTCCATATGAAAACTCGTCTAAAACGCAACTCGGAACTCGTTTAAATAGCAACTCGTCTAAGTTGCAAGTAGTCTCAAATGTTATATTGACTAAATGGCAGCTAGTCCCTTATGTTATTATGTCTACTGCTGAAAGTGGTCTAAATATCAATTCGTACGATATGCAAGTAGTCTAAAATGTTACTTTACCTAAAATGCAGCTAGTCTTAGTTGTTAGCCTACTACTGCAACTGGTCTAGATACATATACGTTACATACATGAACCCTTTGGAAGAGTCGGCAACTGCTAGTACTATCAGAGTAAAAGTAAGCTTGCCATTTTTTTTCTTTAGATATATTTGAATAAATGAAAAATACATTTATCCCTTGGGGGAGGCCTGTCCAGCAGTGGGCTTCAAATAGCTGATATGATGATGATGACATTCATCCCGACATTTTTTTTTTTACATAAAAACTTATTGGAAGAACCATTGATTTTCTGCTGCGCTGCGCGGGCTTCCAAATCTGTCCAGCGTCTTCATATCGGTGAAAATCTATTAAAAAAAGATCGCGACGAATTGATATGCGATATAAATGCAATCGTATGACTTTAATAAAAAATATTTTACTTTATTATTGATGGCGTTATTTTCAAAATAAGCTTAATATTTATAATTTCAACTCTATAAAAGTTTTAATTTTAAAATTATAAAGTATGGCAAAGATGTGAACTCGTTAAATCCTAACCCTTGTACTGCAACCCTACCTCATCGAGTAGTAAAATGTGACATATCTAGGGTGTTGCTTATTAAAAAGATAATACGTCTTAATGTTCAGGTTTTCTTTTTATTGAAAATATATTGCAGTAGTATTTTTTTAATTTTCTCCTAACAGTATTAACAAAATTTAGATCACCTCGTACATAGACAAGTTTCGGTTTGGACCACCTGATACTTAGACAAGTTTCAGTTTAGACCACCTCATATTTAGACTAGTTTTCGTTTAGACAATCTCATAATTGTGACGAAATTCTACTTTAGACCACCTTATTTTTGGACGAGATTAATCATAAGACCACTTCCCATTATGACGACATGCGGTTTAGACAATCAGCGTTTTAGGGCCGATTTCATCGTTTTCATTGATAAACGAGTTTAGCAAAACTGAGTTTAACATAACTGAGTTCAAATGTTTGATTTGATCTCGATCAACTTCAAATTAATTTCACCGTCAATTCGGAGCAAATTTTTGATCGCGTTTACGAAAACGAAGTTCACCTAAACTCATAGACAAAAAAGCAGAGATTACAGTAAAAATCATGTGATAGTTTCATTTCACGCAGAAAATATGAATAACAGATAAGCAAAACTCATTGCTTTAAAACCGGTAAAGAATCGCGAAGGAACGGAACGTAAATTAAAAAGTATGTACCTACCTATGTCAATATTGTCAATCAAAGTTGTCAAATCTCGGCATTGACTTGACATTTGTTTGATTGAACGCGTTTAGAAGCGTTAAACGGCCAATATCGGACGTTCAGAGTGTTAAACGCGTTTAGCCTTAAACGCGATTAGTTTTTGTCGATGAAATCCAAAAGAACCAGTTTACGTGCGTAAACGAGTTCAGCTTCAATTGATCGCGTTTTACTGCAACGATGAAATCCGCCCTAACTCGATTATTCGAATACGCCTAGACCGTTTTGAACAATTCTTTTTTTTGTATAAAGGGGCATCCTTGTCTGGTGATCCTTTAAACATTTTGTCAAAATCGGTTATGTAATATTATCGCCTCAGAAGACCGAGGCCATAATTTTTACATTAATCAGAAATAGTCATTACAATAAATGCTACTTTTCACCTAACGATAACTGCCTCCGTGGTGTAGTGGTTAGAGCGTTCGGCTCATACCCGGAGTTCGCGGGTTCGATTCCCGGCGGGGGCAACAACTTTGTGTGGTTGTCCTAGTTTGGTTAGGACATTGTAGGCTGATCACCTGATTGTCCGATAAGTAAAATGATCCGTGCTTCGGAGGGCACGTTAAGCCGTCGGTCCCGGTCACTGTCTTTGACATTGGTCGTTACCTAAAACCATGTCATAGGCCTTTAAGGCGGTTTAAAAACTCTGACACTAGTGTTAGTCACTAACACACACGAGAAGAAGACCTAACGATGTAATAGTTAAATCTGTAATCATCTAGTATTATATGTTATTATCTAGTATTATAGCTAGAAGCTTGGTGGCCCGGCGGGATTGCGCATTACTGGCTTTCTCGCAAGTAAAGCGACACTTGCCATGGTCTGCACTTGGATAGGTGACCTTAAGTAGCATGAAAATTTCTCGAACTCCTCTGGGCTTCGGAAGGCACATCATCATTGTATAGCAGTCGTTAAGCTATGTCAATGCCTTTACGTAGGTAGTCAAAAAAATCTGAAAAAAGTGTTGGCCACTTACACATACGAAAAAGAAAGAAATAGCCATATAATAAAGATTGTCTAACAACATCGGAATTATGCACCCAATCCTAGAGTGAGGATAATTTGTATACACATACATATGATTTTAAGTCTTCCGTCGGCAAGAAAGTAATTTTCTTGCATAAAAACGTGTGCAAAATTCGTCAATTTAATAAAGCAAATTAGATAAAGCTAAGACAATACTTTGTTCATTTTTTTATTAGCCGTTCATGTCCCACTGCTGGGCAAAGGCCTCCCCTCTTTCCTTCCATAACTCTCTGTCTCTGGTTTTAACTTTCCAATCCTGTTCGAATGCTTTCAAGTCGTCTTCATTGTTCAATCAAAATAACCTATAACCCAGGATAAGATATTAATGAAAAACTGATTACTATCTATAGTCAGAATGAGAAAATAGTCCTTTGCACCTCATTTAACTAAAACCTACTCCTATACATCACATTGATGCTATCTTAGTCAAAGATCCCATTGCAAAAATTCTTCTTTTCTAAATTGGACCGATTAAAAATAGCCTACTTGAATGTATCTGGGACAAAAGAAAAATCCTCAAATGTATCAGCTGCTTCCCTTTCCGCCCAGATCCATCCCATCACTATTTCGATTGTTTTTTCACGCTTAAAGTGACATTTGACTCTAGCGGCCCTGAGCGCTGTTTGATTAGAGCCACATGTCTTCTCTCAAAGATTTGAAAAATGTTATTGTATTTAAAGATAATACCCTTACTTGTAAAAAAGTTTTTTAGTTTCAGACCACACTTTTATTTCATAAAAACTTTCAAAAATATAAAGGGTATACATCGTGGAAGGGACATACCCGTAGTAAATCGAAACCAGGGCTATAATAAATCACTTAATTATAATGATAATAAAATAACAGTCAAAAAACAAAAACAAAAACATTAAATACAAATTGTATAGAAATGCCAATTATTGTTTTTGTATTTGACTGTTATTTTAATTTCATTGTATTAAAGAGATTAAGTATAGCCCGCGGTTCGATTTATTACGAGTATGTCTCTTTTACATTGTATAAGACCACATTATATCAATAAATGTGTATAAATGCATGATCTTCTTCTTGAAGAAGTAGAGAAAAAGAGTGCATGATGCTCGTAAATGTAGTAAAAACCAATGAAGTGAGATCTCGGTCTACAATTCCCACTGCTTTTACAGCTCGAAGTCTGCCGATACGACCTAATAATAGCTTATAGTCGCGCAATTGCGAATCGCGAGCTATTTTGCCAGACATGCAATCCCATTCCGTCGGCGATTACATACGGCTGCAGTTCGTTTGATGGCGATGTGGCGATAGCAATGTATTAATATAATTATAACAATAGTCAGGTTTTTATTCTTTGTGAGTAGTCATACAGAAACGTTGTGTTTGCTTCTTAAAGCAAAGTCCCCGTTTAGAGGTTTAGTATTTCGTTTAGTTACGAATGAAAAGTGAATCAAAGTTGTGATAGTTAACTGGCCGTGTCGTGTCATCGTTTCTAAACAGTTTCTATCAACTTAAAAAAGTCGACGAAAACGCCTATAAAATATCTTAAAAAATAGAACTAACTCGATAAAAAATATTCATTGTTAATAGCATAATAGTGTTTGAGTATTTATTTACATTTCATGTGTCTTGAAATTAAAACAAACATACATACGTAATATTATGCCTGGCCAATAAAATGGGAAACACTTTTCAAATAAATTCAATTCAAATAGAACTTTATTCTAATAGGATATTTATAATATCTCTTCATAATCACTTTGTTTTGTTTTACAATTGTTAACGTCAAATGTTTACTTACAGCTATGTTTACTGCCTGCCTTAACGCTCCCTAAATTTAACTATATAATATATACCGAAAACCCAGAAGAAAATTTATAGACCAAATAAAGAAAAAATTAAACGTGAAAACATATAAAGAGGTTAAGAACTTAGCGGAAGGAACAGAGACATGGAAAGCATTCCACCGACAAGAGCCCAGCTCTTAAATATAAGAAGAAGAATAAATACCGCTTTTAACAAAATAAATCGCTGATCGTATTTGGTAGGACCAAAGACTAACATTAGCATGCACTGGTACGGAGAAAATAGTTGTGATATCTGATAAACGATGCATAATATATATTGTTTGGCATTCAAGGCACGGAAGTGTTTGGGGTTAGTTGCATCTTTAAGGGATTCACTCTGGATTCACTAACATGGTTTTATACAAACATTGGACAATATGAAACTATGTTTTATTTTTTATTTTATTTTATTAGGAAGACCAACAACTATTCTAACTTACATAGATAACTGTATAGACACAGAGAGTCACAGATATATGTTTAGTTGCTTATTTCTCGGGCGGAAAATATTGTTAAACGACAGGATGCAATGTGTGCAAGTCGATCAAACATTTACTGACATTTAAATAAAAAAAATAAATAAAATAGTTAATAAAATATTACTATCCGAGGCGGAATTTTTGATTCTATTTAGTTTTTACATAATTTAGTTTTAATTTATATATAATCATTATAGTTTAGTTTAACGTTTATTTATAGTTTAATATAGTTTAGTTTAGTATATATTAATTTGTAAAATCGACTGTATATATATTTTTTAATTTTTAACATGAATAAAACTATTATGCATTGTATGTCATGTTAATAAAATAAAAATTAAATATAATATTTCATTTTTTTTTAATATTTTTTTTTTTGCCGCCCCTTATATGCGCCTGAAAATAAATAAGAGCAAAAGCCATACATTTTTGTCGAATTCGTTATGTTATTAATTGTAATTTGTTTTAAATTTCAACATTCCAGCAGGCATCTTAGAAATACGTAAGTACGTATCACCACAAACATAATCACTTTAAATTTATTCAGATCAGTATCATCATCAGGTCTTTTTGTCTTCACTGCAGAAGCACGACCCTCTCTGAACTACCAGAGCCATACTTAGCCAGAGCAGCCAGAGGATTTAGATTACACTCTCCTCGCTGGCCAGACGGGTTGGAGAGGTCTCACTGATGTTTATAAGCTTTGTTTAGCTTATATATCTCCTAAGTCGCATTCTACGACATCCACGGGAGGACTTGGAGTGGCCCTATTCTACTCTGCTGGAGACCACCCGGCAATTTTATGTGAACTATTTAATGTGATATACAAATTGCAGTGTGAGTGAGATTTCAATGCGTCTCCGCGATGTTACGGGCGATTCAAGGGCTGGCAGTTTTTTTGCACAAAGAATTTCTATTGCGGTGCAGAGGGGCAATGGTGCCAGCCTTCTGGGTACCCTGCCTCGCGGTGACGCGTTGGAGTCTCTTTTTTATTTATAGTTATTTTTAAGCTATTGCATAGCTTCTATCGCGGGCCTTGAGCGCGGGGACCGAATCCAGAAATTCCGTAACGAAAAAACCTCACGCTTCCCACTCCGCCTACCATGTAGGTTGCCGCTTCGTCTCCGTCGTCCGTTTGCAACGTTGCCGTCCTTCCTTGTTTGCAATAGCTTTACCGCGGCAGTCCCCGAGTGCCACAGGTCTTTTTTTTTTCATTTGAATTTGTAATGTGCTTAAGAAAATAAAATAAAAGTTTGTTAGGCATCAAAATTGCAGTATAAAATAAAGTAATTAGCATTTTCAAGAACGCCGCGACTAAAGCCTGAAACTTGCTTAGTAGTCTTTAATGAGAGCGCTACTTTGAATTTTGCCGTCGTTTCATTATAATGGACTTGTCAAACTACTAAATAACTTAAGGCTGTAAGACGGTAACATCTAAAATTGCCGAAGTGGAACTTTGATGACCCCGATGTCACAGTACCCTTAAGATTCTTCGGGCTACTTCGCAAGGTTGAAAGAAAGTTTCTTTTTGGGTTTTACTAATTTATTTATACTTAATTTTGGGTAATTTGGGAACCTTATGTCACAGGATGGTTTGTACTCAGAAATTCTGCAACAAAACTAAGGTGAATGTAAAGACACGAATTTAGACAATGGTAAAAACATTTCTTATATTAATGGAAAAAATAGGGATTTTGAAAAAACACGAGTCACCCATTCAATATTAGATTTTTATTCACTTGCCAAACTATTCTTATTGATTTCTAGAGTTATGAAGGATTAGAAATTACAATATCGATTTATAGCGACTTTACTTTTTATTTAACAATTTAACCTACAAACACAGGACCTTTTACTAGGCAAATATCTATTTTATAGCAAGACTACGTCGACAGACTTTCAGTAGATTAGTGTCTTAAGATAAATCACCCAGCCTTACTTATTTCACAGCAAGATTTGTATGAGGTAGTTTTTCTGTGCATTTAAAGCTAGCAAATCGATCTCTGTTTAAGTCGTCAAAAGATCTTCTTTTAAAGCAGCTCGGAAACTTAGTGGAAGTTAGCATTACTATTGTACTATCGTTGGTAAAGCATCCCCGGGCATGGTCTCTACTTGGGTGGGTGACCAAAAGTGTTATAAAAATTTGAGTTCCTCCGTGCTTCAGAAGATCACCGTATGGCAGTCGTCAAGCTGTGTCCGATGCCTTGGTAAATCTGACATCAGTATTGGCCACGTTTACACACACATACACACACACACACACACAACAACATTATTTTTTTAATATTTTAATAGATACTTTTTACGGGAAAAAAGAAAAGGTGTCCATTATACTTAGAATGATATATTTCACGCTGTCGAATACAATATCCGGCGTTTCTGTATAACTCTGTGTAGTTTTTATGAAAAGAGAAACATTTCAGCCAGCTTAACATTTCCTCAGAAAGCTTACAAAGGTAACAGTCATAAAGTAAAACAAGTAATCCATTAGGTTTGTGTTCGGCTAAGTTAAGCGAGGACTTCCAAGCAATTTGGTCGTTAGAAGCCTAACTTTGCGGTTCGTATGTGGCAGACGTATGCTTTAGTTTATAAGCTACAGCGGGAAAAACTTATTTCCTACGGGTCAGATAAAGCCTATGGCCATGCGATTTAAAGGCCGATAGTTAGGCAAGGACTTCCAAGCAATTTGGTCGTTACAAGCCTAACTTTGCTGTTCATATGTGGCAGACGTATGCTTTAGTTTGTAAGCTACAGTGGGAATAATATACAAATGACAACCTTTTTCCCTACAGGTTAGATAAAGCCTAGGGCCATAAGACTAATAGACCGATAGTTATCAGAACTTCCAAGCAATTTGGTCATCAGAAGCCTAACTTTGCGATTCGTATGTGGCAGACAAGAGGTCTAGGTTAAAAGTAATAGCGGAAACAATATACATGAAGGATAGGGTGGATCCTACAAATTGATTTAATTTGATGCATTTTTTATCTTCCACAGGAATTTCTCTCTAATATCAAGCTTTTGGCAAACATTCTATAGTATACATTACTAACAACTTTTTACAAGTAGTTGGACCTTGTTATCCGTTATAGATTTTGAGTAATAAAAAAATGTATGTAAATTGTCGTGAACGTAATGACGTCTAAAGGAGCGTAATGACATTTATACGTGTTGGTCTTATTTTCTTCATAAGAATTAGTTATACTAAATAAAAGACAAATTAACATCAGTACTTGGTTTATTACTTAATATTACAATTAAGATTGAGTAATCAGAATAACATTTTTTTTTGTATTAGTCTCATCAGGAGATCACCAAGTTAAATGAAAAATAAACAAATAAAGTTCTAAATTTCAACCTTGACTTATTTTTTTACCCAATCAAGAATAATTCAAACTTACAATATACGGTACAAATATACTTACTAAATAACCTTTGTTTGTACCATTAAATATATTTAATATCTTTTTTACATTTTGTCTGTCTATATGTATGTTTTTTCACCCATCACGCAAAAACTATATTAATGGCAGATATTTATGATATTTGGGATGTTTAGGGAGGGAACATTTAATATGCAATTTATTAAAGAGAAATATCTGATTCCTAAGGAAATATACGAAATACGTCACACGAACGATGTCGCGGGCGCAGCTAGTATATACAGTACACATGAGTATGAAAAAATCTTGTTTGTTTAATAGTAAATAGTCTACGATTAACAAGAACTTATATTATCACACAATATTTTGTCATTACGTTCACGATAATGTCATTACAAAATATCTAATTTTAACGTAATAAAAATATATTGTGTGTGTAAAGAGTAAAACTACACACAATTATCGTTGACCACCAGGGTCTACCATATGCATAAATCCGAATTTATTTACGGTTGATCCTTTTGAAATTACACGCACTTTGCTGAATGACGCAAAGGTGTGACAAAACACTGCGAACGAAACTTGGTCGACGAAATAGCTATAAGACACATCTTTCTCCCACTGACTACGGGCGGCAAATGAACGCCGGCCGGTGGGCGGGTGTTCCATGGGGTTTCGACGCGTCTCGACACGAGCAAACATGAACTGGAGACGTTCAAATGTCGAATTGTCATCGTGAACTGAATGACGGGTTTACAGTGACAAAACTTTGAACTCATTTATTTTCTTAAATATTATTTTTTATATATTATCATGTCAAAAAAATGAATGAGACATTCATCTATTTAAAGTATTTTTTTTTTATTATTTTCTCTTTCTTATAGTTTTTTTTTTTGTTATCATATGTTGCCAAGGAGACCGCTTGGCTTCAAACGTCTGAATGACGTTTTGCGTAGTTTTTTTTAATTTATTTTTTAAATGCAAATAAAACACAAGTAAGACTTTCTTACCTTGATAATATAAACCAATTCACATAACATGCAAAAAAAATTAATTAAGAAAAACGAAAATTTCATATGAAAATCGACGGTAGATTGGTAAGAACCAATTTTGTAGGATCCACCCGATAATGAAAACAAGGTGAGTGTGGCGTAACCGGAGACAACCGTTTCGCAGCGCAGTTCAACATACGACAGTCGCCAATTATTGCCGACGACAGTCACCGACTATCCCGTGACAGTAGGCGGCCATCGCTGTCAGTCACTGCTGTGCCGAACTGTCGCGGTTACCTATAGTGTCGCTCGTCTGTAAGAGCCCAAACTTCTTAAGCTTTCAAAGTAAACATGTTTAACGTAAACTGTTTATACTGAGCACAAAACTTTGTCCACCTTTTATGACGGATTATCTCTTATCACTTGCACCAATCAGAAATAAGAGCAACTAGTAGACTTAGTTAATATTTGTCCCAGCTTTCAGAAAGGGTAGTTTTGTGTACACACGTCATCGCTTAGTAAGAAGGGTACTACTTATAGCCATGTGCCTATGAGTAATAATACTTGAACATTGTGTGTCTTATGTAATGCGTGGGTTAGATTAAGTGACTTAAATTCTAATACAAGAAGCTTAACCTAAATTGATAACTCTGAATTATGAGTACTTGTAATCCCTTAAATTGGATACCCCTTGTTATAAAATTGGATGGATTGGTTGCCGTATACTTTCCGGTAGAGTAGTATAGGGCCTCTCCAAGTCCTTCAGTGAATGTCGTAGAAGGCGACTTGGGAAATACAAGCTAAACAAAGCTTATAAACATCGTTGAGACCTCTCCAACCCGTCTGGCCAGCGAGGAGAGTGTAAGCCAAAGTCCTCTGGCTGCTCTGACCAAGTATGGCTCTGGTAGTACAGAGAGGGCTCCTGCAGTGGAGACGAAAAAGGACGGATGATGACATAACATGCTTGTCAATGGTCACCACAGATGCCAAAGACCTTGCGAAGTGGAGTGCAAATGGGTAGAATATGAAAGAAATAATAAAGCGCGAGTCGGACTCTAGCACGAAGGGTGCTGTATCATTATCAAAAAAATGTAAAATCTAAAAACCACTCGTTTAGGGCAGTCACCTTAACAAATTAAAAATTCATCAACGCGTTTCAAAAACAGCACTATAAGACGCGTCTGAAACATATGCACCAAACGTTGTTTGCTTACAATTTATTTTAGAGCTATGTTTAGAATGTCTATTTATTTTAAAAGCAGATAATGTTAAACAATAACATTTTTAAACCCCCTATTCCAGTATCTTCAATAGAAATCCAGGAAATGAACGAATGTATCTACCCGGCACGTGACGCACAACATAAATCAGACACCGTCCGCCTGCACCGGACAGTGCAGTGCTCGTTGTAACTAGATGTGGCTTCGTAGTCTACCTACACAAGTAGGAACTCCTTTTGTACTAAAATATATATTATAGAGAAGATTTTCGGATGAGTTAAATTCACGAGAGACAGCATTATAGACAACTAGATGTGCCCGTGGGCTTCGCTCCCCGTGGGAATTACGGGATAAAAACTATCCCATGTTCTTCCCTGGTTATCAAACTATAACCATATCAAATTTCATTTAAAAAGGTTCAGTGGGTAAAGCGTGAAGTGGTGACAAACCTAACAAACAAACAAACAAATATACAAACTCACTTTAGCATTTATTATATTAGTAGGAAGTTGGATAGGATGATATAACCATTTTATTTTTTTAAAGATAATAATGTAAAATTTTGTGAAAAAAAATCAAATTTTTAACCGACTTCCAAAAAAGGAGGAGGTCATCAATTCATTTGTCGTGATTTTTTTTTATGTAAGTACAGAAGACGCCTGAATCTATTTTATTTTATTTGGAAAGTTATTTTTTGTTTTAAAGGGTATATTGCGTAGTGTTTTCATAGATTTTTTTATAAATCGTAATGTAGTTTGGAGTTAAAGTTGTATAGTCGTATTTTTTTTTAAATTATAAAAATATGTTTGTATAAGTTTAATTCAAGAAATACAGCATTATTTACTAAGAATGCTTTACTGTTAAATTTTTTAACAAATACTTGTAAATTATTCTCCATTTATTTTTTACACCAAAAAATATTTCATTTGATTAACAGATTGTGTAAACTTTAAACTATAATTATATTTAGCTACTCTTCATTTCCTGTCTGTAAGTAGTAGTTATTTTCTAATTTGGGTAAAAAGTCCCAGTATATTTCTTAATCAACTTGCCATTCAATCTTCAATCAAAAAGTTTAGTTGTACAATTTGTCGTCGTCTTCTGAATAGAAGCAAATTACACATAAAAAGTGTCTATGGTCCATCATTTCAGTACTTTTCGTGCTTCAGATCTTTGCTAGTAAAATAACAACCTTGAATACTGTCTGAGTAACCATTTACTGACGTTCTTCCGTTCTACAATGACATTTGAGACAAAATGTCTTATTTTGGAGTGTGGCTAATCATACATAAGGTCAAACAGGCAGTCATTATTTTGTTTATATAAACCAACAGTCATAAATAGATTTATTTATAAAATGACAGAGGTGACTTGGCCAGACGTTTGATTCTTATATTTGTATTTTCAGAATCCTTAGACTAGATTTCCAAGCGTTTTTCTTTAGCTGCAATCGAAAAGAAATAACTTATCTACTAAGAATCCCAGGCTAATATTTCCATGCCCTTTTGTTTATGCTCTAGTATGAATCTACAAAACATAATACATCTTATACCAGTTATGGACACCACTTGGCCTGACTTTCATATGAAACATAAAATGCTCTTTTTTAAAACACCTTGAAAATTGTAACATCTAGTAGGTATTGTTACATCTCTGCTAAACTTTAACAACAGACAATTAAAAGAGAACGAGAGAGCGCATTGTATTTTGTTCTATCTAGTTAGATATCAGGGCTGGATTTACGGTTTTATTAAGGCCAGATATGTAAAGCTGCAATCGAAGACAAAATCTATATTTACTAAGAATCCCAGACTAATATTTCCATGCCTTTTCGATAATGCACTAATATGATTTTAAAAAACATAATACAGCTGTGGACGCCACTTGGCCTGATTTTCATATATAAAATGAAAATGCTCTTTTTTTAAACACCTTGAAAACTGTAACATCCAGTGTTGTTACATCTTTGCTAAACTTTAACAACAGACAATTAGAAGAGAACGAGAGAGCGCATTGTATTTTGTTTTATCTAGTTAGGTGTCAAGGCTGGATTTACGGTTTTATTAAGCCCAGATATGTGAAGCTGCAATCGGAAAGTTGCAACTACTTGGAAAAATAATGCCGGAGATAAATCTCAGAGCTTTTATTTTTTATTCAGTTTGCTTTTGCGTATTTCGTTTGGATTAAAATGTTTGTGATGAACAATAATGAACATACAATATTTGCATGCAATATTGGTTTTTAAACTATGGTGCTTTGAATACATTATTAATTTATTATATTTTTTTTTTTGTTTTGACTAAAGTTTCAAATAGGTTTATAAACCACATAGAGTTAGACGAAACAAAAAAGGTTTGTGCTAAGCCCCGTTTATATAATAAATTAATAATTTACAGAATAGTATTTTTATTCCAGCACATTTTTATTCAAAATGTATTTTTGGTGTTACAACGAGAGAGTTTGACGTTTGTATGTTTACAACGTGGAAGAGAAATATCCGTAACAAATCGAACCAGGGGCTATACTAGATCTTCTTTTTCTTCTTATATTTAAGAGCCGGGCTCTTGCCGGTGAAGTGCTTTCCATGTCTCTCTTTCTTCCGCTAAGTTCTTATCCTCTTTATATGTTTTCACGTTTAATTTTTCTTTTCTTCTGGGTTTTCCTACTCCTCTTTTTCCTTCCATTGTTGTTTTAAAGTATAATCAATAAAGTATAATGATTTTCAAATACAAATAATATTATAAATATTTTCAAAAAATAAAATAAAAATGCATCTGTTACAAATTGCCTGAGCGGCTGCACACTTTGTCTCCTCTAGTATGGAAATGCCGATTTCTTTTTAATTTTTGACCTTTATTTTAATTTTATTATATTACAATGATCTAGTATATCTTGTGGTTTGATTTATTACGGGTCTGTCTCCTCAACTTTATATAGACTGCACTTCTTAAAATTCAGTTTAAACAGTCATTATTCCAGTCAATTCAGAAATGATAGAACCCATGCCTTGCAAAAGGTGGTGTCAAAGTTACATACATACATACTTACTATCCCGTCTTCCAAATGGGGAAGACAGAGCATTTTGTAGGTTGCATCTTTAAGCAGACAGAGCCCAGGGCCGCAAGATTCGTAGGCCATTTTCAGCGTGATGGTGAGCGACTTAGGAAATACAAGCTGAACATAGCTTATAAACATCATGTGACCTCTTTAACCCATCTGGCCTCTCTGGATGCTTTGGCCAAGTATGGCTCTGGTACAGAGAAGGTCGTGCTCCTGCAGTGGAGACATAAAGACCTGATGATGATAATGATGATGAGGGTAATACGTTAAAAGCGCCTGAATGAAATGAAATATTCAACTCCATTTGACTTATGTAAGCCGATGAAGTCACTGATGTCTAATACGCAATTCAGCTATCTGAGAAATCTTATTTATTTCTGTTCCGGGAAAGTTACGAACAAACAATTAAAACAGAGTTGCAACTAAACAGTTATATTGAAAGTTAACCGTACCATGCTCGTAACTTCGTTATGGGTGGAATATAGTTGAAATTGTTTAGCGAGTAGCTATAATTTAAAGGTAGTATAGAATTTCCTTGATAGCTTGAAAATACCACACACAAAATAGAAATAACCGGCCAAGTGCAAGCTGATTCGCACACGAAGGGTTCCGTACCATTATACTACAACACTATCTAGTGGTGATTGGCGAAACTACATATTCCAACTGATCATCATCATCATCATTCTCCTCGCCATTTCCCTATTTCGGGTCAGCTCTGTATGTCAACTGTTTCCACTACTTTCTGTCATTCACCATATTTGCACTAGCGTCTTGTTCCTTTATATATCTGTCCTTACATATTCTATTCACGTCTTCCTCGGTCTTCCTATCCCTCTGCAGCCCTTCACCTCCAAATGAACCATCCTCTTAGCCAGATGTTCGGCATCCCTCCCCATGGCGTAGCCATACCACGTAAGCCGATGGCTGCTTAACTTGTCCAATATTTTTAACATATTCCAACCTTTGTGGAATTGATAGGTATTCATAGCGTTTCTAAGAACCGCCGCAAGGAACTTGGTTTTACGTAAAAAACCTTATCGAAATCGATCCGTTCGAGAATTACGATGCCACAGACAAACACACAGCCAGACAGACAATAGCGACTGTCTACTTACCAATCAAATTTTTGGAGCAAGCTCGGCTTTGCAGAAGGCTGCCATCCTTCTGGGCACGTTACCAAAGGGCAGCGATTTGCCAGAGCGTTTGTTATTAATAAGTTATACTTAATTTTCTTTGTTTTATTTAGAGAACGGGTTTCTCACGTATAGACGTGTAGCTGACTCTATACGTGAGTAACCCGTTCTCTAAATAAAACAATGATTGTATCTCATGTTAGTCTTAATTTTCTTGTTTATTTTATTAATTTAACTAAGTACTTTCTACATGAAAAGTTATTAAAAATCAATACATAAACATATTTCATCTTCCCATACAAAATTCTTTAGGCCGAGCGCTGATTTGTATGGCAAGGCGCATTTTTCATTTAGGTTTTTGTTGATTTATGGAAAGTAGTTCAGAATTATGGACAGAACCTGCTTCCAAAAACACCACCAACTTACCAATAGAGAAATGAGAGAACCCATGCCTTGCTAAAGGTGGTGTAAAAGGAACATAGATACATACAATCACATCTTTAATCCTAATGTGGCAGACAGAGTATTTTGTATCTTGCAGCTCTAAGCCGCCTAGAGCCTTATGTATTTTAGTCACCAATAAACAACACCCCTCTTTTTTGTCGGAGGTTAAATAGAGCACAAATGAAAATGAAGGAACTTACAGCGCGGCTGTCTGTGACATAGCAACTTCAACTTAAGTAAAAAATGTTCATTTAGTAAACTGGCAAGTTGGCTGGGAAATCTCCATTTATATGCAGTTTGTTGAGAAAACAAAAGAAACATTTTTTAAGTTATATTAACTATTCAAAGTGGAAAATCAAAATACGGGCTAAATTAGATCACTATAGCATAATAAAATTAAAGTAACAGTCAAGAAACTAAAAAAAATCGACATTCCCATACAAATTGCCCCGGTGGCTGTACATTTTAGTATGGAAATGCCAAAATGTTTTTGTTATTTTACTGTTATTTTAATTCCATTATGCTCTGTGAATTACACTGCTAGACAGAGTGAGAAACACAGTGATTCGCGGGCGTAATAAACTTCCAGACATAGTCCATATCTTCGCTCAGAGAAAGTGGAAGGGAGCGGGCTACTTAAGCCGGAGGGAAGATGGAAGATGGAGTCGGAGAGTAGTGGAATGGAGACCAAAACAGGGCCACATGACATAAGCTACGTAATGAGAAAGACCTGGATGAGAAAAGCTCAAGATCAAAGAGAATGGCATGCGTATGAGGAAACCTATACTCACCAGTGGGTGGAAGTAGGTTGAAGGGAGATCTAGTGTAGGCCGCAGACGATTTATACATATTCTTTTTATCATTTCTATATTGGTAATAGATATAAATATAACAAACTAACGTTAGATACAAATTGCTTATAAAAATCACCGCGTGCTTTTTACTTTTCTTTTCTAGCTTTAGCAAGTCTTTAGGTTTCAACTTTTGTGCACCGTCTGACTCTCCTCACACCATATCATCAGTGCCTTTTTGTCTCCACTGCAGACTCGTCAGATGGGTTGGAGAGGTATCATTGTTTATAAGCTTTGTTTAGCTTGTATTTCCTAAGTCACCCTGTACGACATCCACGGGAGGACTTGGAGTGGTCCTATTCTCTGCCGAAAACCACACGGCAGAGTCACAGCATATGCTGCCGACCTAAGTTTTGTTAGCAGTGGTCTCAACATGTTTATCCTTTTTTATCTTGCAGTGTACAGTTATGCCTAAAAACTTATATTAATCATGTAAATAGGAAAAAGATCACCACTTGAAATAGCGAAAAAAATCATATGTAAAAAAATAATAATAATAAAATGTACTTTATAATTTGACTTCGGTCCATATAAGTTAAAAATCCAGGTTTGCCTGAGCATCAAAAACACAATAAAATTGTAAATGTAACAATTATTTAATTCAATTGTAAATGCAACAATAATTTCAATTCAATTGTAAATGCAACAAACAATTCAATCAATTATTAATGTAACAAACAATTTCTTAATTGGATAATGTTAAAATCAAAAACCGAGTGGAACGTCAATCAGCAAAGACAACAATCTCAAGAGACAAGATGTCCAAAGAATTTAACCTAGAGGCTTTTACCATCATAAGCCATCACTTGACTTGCAAGTCACCAAGATAAAGGCCACAACAAAAGAAAGGCACGATCCCGTGGGATCCATTAATGAAGTTTCTGGTCCGCAACTTCGTCTTATAAATTTCGATGCCATCGAAATCAAGTCATGTGAAAGCAGGGCCAAGTGCAATGTCTGGTATTTTTAATAAATAATTAGTAATTGTTTGCACCAATAAGGTACCTATTTTTCTTTCTTTCTTACTATAAATTTTGTTAAACAGGTTTTAAAATTTAAGATATAGTTTATTCCAGCCTAGAAGATGCCTCATTTTTCCCGACAATGGAGTTTTATTTTACAAGGAATGATTAAATGAAGAATTTTGATTTACTAAAATTTAGGCATAGTTAATTTATGCAAAATTTTAGATAATTAGTGATATAATAATAATTATCTACAACATTTGCATAATCATAATTTACTACTGTACTAGATAACAGACAGGTTAGGACTTAGACTTTTAGGGCCTCCGCTAAGTGACGCGGGCGCACGCTGCGGGTTCAGTTTATCTCTGTCACAAACGCTACGTGCGACAGAGACAGGGGGCCCGTGACGGATTCTACTATCTCTTTCGCATTTAGAGTTTTGGACAGAGATAGACCGATACCCGCCGCGTGCGTCCACGTCACTTAGCGGAGGCCCTTAGGTAGATAAGTGGATATTTGTAGTTTTCTACTTATCTAACAAAAATGTTTTTAAATAATTATTTTATTCGTATTATAAAAAAGTCTTTTATCACACCATATTAAGAAAGCTAGTTTTGCATATAGTTATTTTCTATATTCGTCGAATCTTAGCGGAAGCACTACCATGCGTACTTATTGTGATATGAAAGGGTTTTTGGAATATAATAAATTTTGATAGCGGTCCGGTATTTGTTATCAAAACATGATTTAAAGGCTTCCTGGTTTTAATGGTTAGAGGTGCTGGGTTTTGTAACTGTTGTGGTGTTAAGGGGCTTGGTTATTTATTTGTTTAGCTATTAATTAAGAATCTCTCTACTTACTCACTGGTACCCAAGGGACGGAAAGAGAACCAGGGGAAGACAGCACATAAGATGGGAGGATGAGCTAAAACTCACTGCAGGGCCTAACTGGAGAAGGGTCGCCAGAGACAGGAGGCAGTGGAAGTGGTTGGAGGAGGCCTTTGCCAAAAGGCACACTGAACTCAGAGATATCCTATAAGAAACACCAATGTAGCCCAAGAGTTCAAGATAAAGGGCTTATACAATACAACAAATTAAGAATCAGAAATAGTCATCCCATCTCAAAGACAATGCATGTTAAATTAATTTCAATATTTAATCGTAGTTTTGGTTACAAAATTTAAATTTATATTTCAATATATTTTCGATTGCAAAATTTCAATATATGTAAGTATATTTATATTTTTAATCATAAAACTTGCTGCTTAATTTTTTTTAATTCTTAATGTTATATTCATCTGTACTTGAGTTGTATGCTAGGCTAAAAGATAAAACTGAATGTTAATCATAAGGCTGTCATGTAACCTGTTGGCGTACCTAATACAAGAAATAAAAAATATAATGTTTGTTATTGTTACGGTTCATGAAGTCACTGTATAAAATGTTAACACTTTTTATACGGAAACAAAGACAAATAAGTACTTCAAACATTATCATTTACGACAGCGTAAAAACAGCAGTATTCAATTTTATGAGAAAAAGTTTCCATTTTATAACCGTTTAATCTGAGGTACAATCATAAAGTAAGCTAAGTCCTTAACACAGGGATTGGAAACCTGGTTAAAATAAATTGTGCCTTTCTTCTGTTAAGATAGTTCAGTTGGAATGTAGCTTCCCCTCTTTTGTACGTCCTACCGGCTGAGAAAAGTTGGTAGATAGATAGATAAATAAATAAATAATGTTTTCTAGTCATTATTGCATTTTATGAGTTCGACTAATAGTAAAAATAAGTGAATAATTTCGGCAATTCCAAAATTTGAAAAATCTCTAATGTTATTATGTAGTTCTTTGTGTATGTATTTGATTGTATGTTATGGTTTTATATAAATACGCTTTTAAATCAGAAAAAACACCAATCATTTTAACCAATAAACCTGTAGTTTCTCAAAGATCCGAAGCTTCTCTAGCCGCTGTAAACCATTAAGCGACTCTTTCACAAAGGTGTTTTGGAGTCCGCAGTCCCAAGTCCGCTTTTTCGATTCAATTCTGAAACCATCGACAAGCTTAAATCTTTGACGTCGTCAAATTAGCCTCTTCAGCCACATCGGTCGAATTTAATCATTTTAAAACCGAATTTAGGACTCGTTTGTTGTGTTCAAGGTCGAAGTAAGAAAACTTAAAAAATACGCTGAGAAATCTCCAAGACTGGCGTACAAAAAACCGGGTTTCTATCCTTGCTTCGACGTTAAGAACAAGAGATGTACGCGTCTGTTTATTTATCGCTCTTTGATGAAGTTTAAACGCAATGGTGCTGTAAAATGTGTAATACTACCAAATTGGGAAGAGCTCTAGCGTAAAGGGATTCTACGATCTGTCCAACTTTATTATAGAATAAGTGTTATTACGAAAACATAAAAGTCCCACTTGCTTTTGTGTCTCTTCCATTTAAAGACTGATCTAATGAAACAAATCAGCGTACTAAAAGACGGGATCTAATCCATTGATGGATTTTATTAATGGATTGGAGTAGAACACAGCTTCCGGAATCAATCGAAATATTAGACGCACTATATGATGCGCGAAAATATGTCGCTTATCCTTTTACGTTATACATATTGAATTTCTACCCACCGTTTACAAGTTACGCGGGTAGAAATTCTATGAGTGACGACGCAAGACTCTTTTATGCTGGTGTTTTATATACATATAGTACACGCTGACTTTTCATAAATTCCTCTATCCATAAATGTAATCCAAATTTGTATATGACTTATTATAAAAAAGTTGTGAAAATGATTTTTGATCGAGATCACGTAGTTAAGCCCGTCCAAAACAGCCGCGTGACCCCGCGTGACATTAAAGAACTGCGACCAACTGGATGGCGGTGCCTAGCGGCGGTACTACTGATTCATCTCACGATTTTACGAGCAAGTATACTAATCAATGTGAATAATTTTTACTACAAGACCACCCCTGCAATCGCAAAATAAAAATCTGCAGCTGCATACATTTTGGCGCGGTAGGTATTTAATTTTGTATGGAGCTGGAGATTTTCTTTTTGCGATTCAGGAATGTTTCCGCAGTAAAAGTTGTTCACAATAATTGTACGTTTGCCCCCTTTCGGGTTTATACCCCCTTTTCATTACACGTTGGATATGCAGGGAAAAGAAATATAGCTGATACATTTTACATTTTTTCTTTTACCCAAACCAGCAATTAAAACAATTATTTTAAATAACTAGTTCATTAAACCAATTAAAAGTAGAACAAACATTTGTTAAGAATGGAACAAACTTCTATAAATAAATTTATACAAATGACGTAAGTAAGAATTATGATACAGAAATATACATATAAGCTGCTCAAAAGGCACATTTGAATCGTACATTCATCTGCAAAGCAAAGTAAAACAAGAAACTTTCAGACAAAGACCAACAGAATAATATCTAGCGTGGAGTCATCTACGAGGAAACGGTGGGGCCACGAAATCTGAGGAAACAATACAATACAAATCATAATAAACACACTAATTACAAAAACAACAAGAAATAATACAGGCACAAAGACGGACTAATCGCTTTTATGCAATCTCTTCCAGCCAACCTTTGGGTAAAGGAAAAAATAATTTAAAACAATATAGAAATACTAGCCGAAGACCACGACTTTGTTCGCGTGGACATTATGTCGCTGTAAAATGCTCATCAGGCTGAACAACTTATGCTGAGGCATCATTTTTATATTTTTTATAGTTTAGCTGGACCATTATAGTTCTGCATAAGGTGTTTCATTTTCCGAAATCATTTATACCCTATATGTTGCCCAGGCTCAGCAGCTAGGTACCTATATAACAAAAAAAGTTTTATTTAAATCCGTCCAGTATTTCCGGAGATTAGCGTATACAAACAGACGAACAGACAGACATTTTTTTTTTTAAATTCTTACTCTATCACTATGTCTCCATCGCCCCCAATATTTTTTTTGGAAATATACAATGTCCTTTTTTATTAAGTACAAATATTTTAGGGGGTGATTCAGTCCATCATTTCGAACAACTTTTCCCAATAAATGTATATCGAAATACGAAAAGAAAATTTTCATTTTTCATAGTAATGATATCACGTGACTACTTCGATTTGTATGAAAACCTAAAAAATATTTTTCGTATTTCGATATATATTTATTGGGAAAAGTTGTTCAAAATGATGGACTGAATCACCCCTTAAAATATTTGTACTTAATAAAAAAGGACATTGTATTTAATGTACAGACACACTTTTCTACTGTTTTATTATATGTATAGATACATTATTTATATGTTTACCACACCGCTCGTTTCCTGGCGTCACCCAAGTCCCATCTGCCGTTGCTACACCCCCATTATCTGCCTCCATAAACCGCTGAGACGCAAACAATCTGCAGCCAGCCTCACTTTAAAGTACCGACCATTCAATACGGGCCTACCTCCCAAATTTAAGATTGTACATATATTTAAAGACTAGCCGAAGCCCGCGACTTCGTTTGCGTGGACTTTGTCTCTGGAAAATGCTTATCAGGCTGAACAACTTTTGCTAATGCGTCATTTTAATATTCTTTATAGTTTAGCTGGACCATTATAGTTCTGTATCAGGTGTTACATTTGCCAAAATCATTTATACCCTATATGTTGCCCAGACTTAATAGCTCTAGAAACGGATGTATCGATTTGGTGCGACTTTTTTACGTGATTTTCTTGCGTAGTTCTCAGCTATTTTTGATGGAAATCTGTTCAGTGGTTCAATATGGGTGTAAACGCTTGAAAGTAGTTTAATTTACCTGTGTTTTTTGTTTCATTTTTCTTCCATTCGCAGAGGAGACAATGAAAGGCCCTGAAGCTGTTTTTAAGGACATCAAAACGCGTCTCATCTAGGCAACTGGTGCCCGTGGCTTGCAGCCGTTTTGCTCAGCGGATAAGTCTTGATAAAAGTTGAGTAATGGATGTATGTATGTTTTGAGTAAAAACTTGTTATTACCTACCTTTAACCTAGGATTGGATCACTCCGTCTCCTTCTTTGGATGTCGAGAGGCGACTACAAGATTAACCCTAGAGTGGGCGCGCTATGAGCATTTTGCCGCCCGCCCTAAAAAAACGTTAATAATTCTAAAATCAATTACCTAGTAGCTGCCCCCACTCGCAATGCGTGCCGAAAGGCAGGACACCATGAGTGCGTAGGGGACCGCGTGAGGAGAAGATTTTTACCACCAGGTATCGCCAAGCGGCAAATTGCTCACCGCGCGCCCACTTACGTAAGTAAAAATTGGCTCATTTTTTATTTGCGAAGTCGAAATGTAGATTATATATTATGGTTATTATTAATATACGATGGTGCATTGTTGTGAAAACTAAAAAAAACTTTAATTTCATGAGTATCAAGTGATAGTAACAAAATGTATGCTTAAATGTACGTACAAATTGTGTCTTGGCTAGAGGAAATGTCTGATTTGGAAGATGCCAGTTCACAGTATGCAGACGAGAATGTGTCAGCCAAAATGGGAAGTTACCAGTTACCAAATTGGGAAGAGCTCTAGCGTAAAGGGATTCTACGATCTGTCCAACTTTATTATAGAATAAGTGTTATTACGAAAACATAAAAGTCCCACTTGCTTTTGTGTCTCTTCCATTTAAAGACTGATCTAATGAAACAAATCAGCGTACTAAAAGACGGGATCTAATCCATTGATGGATTTTATTAATGGATTGGAGTAGAACACAGCTTCCGGAATCAATCGAAATATTAGACGGACTATATGATGCGCGAAAATATGTCGCTTATCCTTTTACGTTATACATATTGAATTTCTACCCACCGTTTACAAGTTACGCGGGTAGAAATTCTATGAGTGACGACGCAAGACTCTTTTATGCTGGTGTTTTATATACATATAGTACACGCTGACTTTTCATAAATTCCTCTATCCATAAATGTAATCCAAATTTGTATATGACTTATTATAAAAAAGTTGTGAAAATGATTTTTGATCGAGATCACGTAGTTAAGCCCGTCCAAAACAGCCGCGTGACCCCGCGTGACATTAAAGAACTGCGACCAACTGGATGGCGGTGCCTAGCGGCGGTACTACTGATTCATCTCACGATTTTACGAGCAAGTATACTAATCAATGTGAATAATTTTTACTACAAGACCACCCCTGCAATCGCAAAATAAAAATCTGCAGCTGCATACATTTTGGCGCGGTAGGTATTTAATTTTGTATGGAGCTGGAGATTTTCTTTTTGCGATTCAGGAATGTTTCCGCAGTAAAAGTTGTTCACAATAATTGTACGTTTGCCCCCTTTCGGGTTTATACCCCCTTTTCATTACACGTTGGATATGCAGGGAAAAGAAATATAGCTGATACATTTTACATTTTTTCTTTTACCCAAACCAGCAATTAAAACAATTATTTTAAATAACTAGTTCATTAAACCAATTAAAAGTAGAACAAACATTTGTTAAGAATGGAACAAACTTCTATAAATAAATTTATACAAATGACGTAAGTAAGAATTATGATACAGAAATATACATATAAGCTGCTCAAAAGGCACATTTGAATCGTACATTCATCTGCAAAGCAAAGTAAAACAAGAAACTTTCAGACAAAGACCAACAGAATAATATCTAGCGTGGAGTCATCTACGAGGAAACGGTGGGGCCACGAAATCTGAGGAAACAATACAATACAAATCATAATAAACACACTAATTACAAAAACAACAAGAAATAATACAGGCACAAAGACGGACTAATCGCTTTTATGCAATCTCTTCCAGCCAACCTTTGGGTAAAGGAAAAAATAATTTAAAACAATATAGAAATACTAGCCGAAGACCACGACTTTGTTCGCGTGGACATTATGTCGCTGTAAAATGCTCATCAGGCTGAACAACTTATGCTGAGGCATCATTTTTATATTTTTTATAGTTTAGCTGGACCATTATAGTTCTGCATAAGGTGTTTCATTTTCCGAAATCATTTATACCCTATATGTTGCCCAGGCTCAGCAGCTAGGTACCTATATAACAAAAAAAGTTTTATTTAAATCCGTCCAGTATTTCCGGAGATTAGCGTATACAAACAGACGAACAGACAGACATTTTTTTTTTTAAATTCTTACTCTATCACTATGTCTCCATCGCCCCCAATATTTTTTTTGGAAATATACAATGTCCTTTTTTATTAAGTACAAATATTTTAGGGGGTGATTCAGTCCATCATTTCGAACAACTTTTCCCAATAAATGTATATCGAAATACGAAAAGAAAATTTTCATTTTTCATAGTAATGATATCACGTGACTACTTCGATTTGTATGAAAACCTAAAAAATATTTTTCGTATTTCGATATATATTTATTGGGAAAAGTTGTTCAAAATGATGGACTGAATCACCCCTTAAAATATTTGTACTTAATAAAAAAGGACATTGTATTTAATGTACAGACACACTTTTCTACTGTTTTATTATATGTATAGATACATTATTTATATGTTTACCACACCGCTCGTTTCCTGGCGTCACCCAAGTCCCATCTGCCGTTGCTACACCCCCATTATCTGCCTCCATAAACCGCTGAGACGCAAACAATCTGCAGCCAGCCTCACTTTAAAGTACCGACCATTCAATACGGGCCTACCTCCCAAATTTAAGATTGTACATATATTTAAAGACTAGCCGAAGCCCGCGACTTCGTTTGCGTGGACTTTGTCTCTGGAAAATGCTTATCAGGCTGAACAACTTTTGCTAATGCGTCATTTTAATATTCTTTATAGTTTAGCTGGACCATTATAGTTCTGTATCAGGTGTTACATTTGCCAAAATCATTTATACCCTATATGTTGCCCAGACTTAATAGCTCTAGAAACGGATGTATCGATTTGGTGCGACTTTTTTACGTGATTTTCTTGCGTAGTTCTCAGCTATTTTTGATGGAAATCTGTTCAGTGGTTCAATATGGGTGTAAACGCTTGAAAGTAGTTTAATTTACCTGTGTTTTTTGTTTCATTTTTCTTCCATTCGCAGAGGAGACAATGAAAGGCCCTGAAGCTGTTTTTAAGGACATCAAAACGCGTCTCATCTAGGCAACTGGTGCCCGTGGCTTGCAGCCGTTTTGCTCAGCGGATAAGTCTTGATAAAAGTTGAGTAATGGATGTATGTATGTTTTGAGTAAAAACTTGTTATTACCTACCTTTAACCTAGGATTGGATCACTCCGTCTCCTTCTTTGGATGTCGAGAGGCGACTACAAGATTAACCCTAGAGTGGGCGCGCTATGAGCATTTTGCCGCCCGCCCTAAAAAAACGTTAATAATTCTAAAATCAATTACCTAGTAGCTGCCCCCACTCGCAATGCGTGCCGAAAGGCAGGACACCATGAGTGCGTAGGGGACCGCGTGAGGAGAAGATTTTTACCACCAGGTATCGCCAAGCGGCAAATTGCTCACCGCGCGCCCACTTACGTAAGTAAAAATTGGCTCATTTTTTATTTGCGAAGTCGAAATGTAGATTATATATTATGGTTATTATTAATATACGATGGTGCATTGTTGTGAAAACTAAAAAAAACTTTAATTTCATGAGTATCAAGTGATAGTAACAAAATGTATGCTTAAATGTACGTACAAATTGTGTCTTGGCTAGAGGAAATGTCTGATTTGGAAGATGCCAGTTCACAGTATGCAGACGAGAATGTGTCAGACAGTGATCGATCTAGTCATCATAGTGAGCATAACACGGACACAGAACAGTCTCCAGTTGCTGTGCCCTTTAAAGTACCTACCACCTATTCGACGCCCCTTCAAAGGACATTTACTTCAGAGAGAAGCCAGTAGACATTCACCAGCTACCATAATATGTCATCAGCCTCGATCTTGTCGTCGCAAACGTACAATACAACCAGGTGATAAATCTCTAGTATGGAAGTCTAGTGATGATGATGAACCATTAGCAAAGCTGGTTCGATAATACCAAACACTTGATGCTACGCCGACAGTATTTGAAAGAAATTTCCATGGTCCTTATCAAGCAACATATGACCATAAGAGCTTTTATCGACACATTAAATATTCCTTTGAGGAACCACATTACTCGCTTTGTACCAGCAGAACAAGCATCATGTTCAAAGAAGGAAAACAAATGCAGTATATGTTCAAGTAAGAAAAATAGGCGCACGAAAAAAGGGTGTTCAAGATGGCCTAAATTACTGTGCAGTGAACATTGCACATACTTTTATGAAGACTGCTTGGATAAAGCATATTCTGAAGATTTAGAAAACATTAAATTTATCTTATTTTTATCCATGTTTTTCAGTATTCTAGAGAATTATATAGGATAAGTTAAAAAATTCAATTGAAATATTACGAATGCCTAAATCTTTTGTAAACCAAAGTTCTTAAAACAAAGTTTAATTAATATGTTAATTTATCGTTACTTATGGGTGTCTTACTGAAATCCTGAGATAAATAATTAATTCAATTGCAGTATTCCTACTCAAAATGGTCAAAGAAAAAGGGCGGCAAAATACTCCCCACGCGCCCACTTACGTTTCTCGGTAAGACGCGCTCACTGTAGGGTTAAGCACACTTACCACGCATCTCCAGGTCACAGCCGAAAATCAGTGTATTGCTCCCCTTGGCTTGGCATTGCTGGTTAATATAGTAGGTAATAGTATGTAATACTATTAATAATTCTGTAACTGAAGTGTGGTTTCTGGAAGAGTAGAATAGGGCCACTCCAAGTCCTCCCGTGGATGTCGTAGAAGGCGACTTAGGATATACAAACTAAACAAAGCTTATAACTATCAATGAGACCTCTCCAACCCGTTTCGCCAGCGTGGAGAGTGTAGGCCAAGTCCTCTGGCTGCTTTCGCCAAGTATGGCTCTGGTAGTACAGAGAGGGTCGTGCTCCTACAGTGGAGACAGAAAGACCTGTTGATGATGATGATGATTATGATGCGGCCTATTTGTATTGCTGTAGCACTCGCATTGAAAATTGTACAGGTTGGTAGAAGCTTATTTTCTTTTAATGGCTGATTTGTGTATATGTATATACATATTTTTTGTATTTTTGTTATAGTACCAAATAAATGAGTTTATGTAGCAGATAGAAAGATTTATATCTGCTGCATTCCAAAGAGCATTGACGTCAAGCAGATGGTCGCTCTTAAAACTATAACTGACTGAATAGAATGACGTAAGTAAATGAAATACCAAGGTTACATATTTTGTTTAACATAATTTTAATATACAAAAATTTACAAAAGTAGAAATCACTACCTACTTTCTGCCACTATTTTATCATACAACAGGAATAACTATGATACTCATTTTCATCAGATTAAACCCAACTTACTTAGCTACAACTTATATTTTCAAAGTACACATCAATCGTATCGCAAATAATTCCCCTGCAGGGGAGTGCGCAGAAGACTGGCAGAATTATCTTCTTTATAAATATTTTTCTTTTATATTTAATTTTATTTACTTCTAATCTTAACAAGACTCAAATCAGCCCCTAAAAATGTTGGTGACGGAAAAATCTTACACTTTCCTTTGCCCCATCCACCAAGTCCATACCGTATGAAAAGGAACTTCGTTCTAATACTGCTCCTGTAGTACCTAACTTTGACATGGTAACTGAATATTATTAACTAAATGACACTTATAGATTAGAACTCAACTAGACCATTTTTCTAGATTTAATTTAATATAAAGCTGATGTCAACCAGTCTTCCTTAATCATATCTGATGCCTTTTCAGCAATCATGATTGTAGGTGCATTGGTGTTACCTCTAACAATTAATGGCATTATAGAAGCATCAATAACTCTCAAATTATCAACTCCATATACTTTTAATCTTGGATCTACAACAGCATCATCATCCCACTTTGGTCCCATCTTACAAGTCCCTACAGGATGGAATATTGTAGATGTGTATTGAATAAGGAGACATGCAAAATAGTCGTAAGTTCCCCAAGGGTAGTTTACACAGGCTTGAACTGGTATTTTAGTATAATGCGCACCACTAGCTCTAAATGCCTCTGTGTTTTCTAAACTCGCAGCAAAACGCATACCAGCTACCAAAACATCTAAATCTTCTTTCACAGTAAAGAACCTACTGTAAATCAATGGTGTACCAAATAATGGATCTGTATTATTTAATAGAATATAACCTCTACTTTTAGGCTTTAATAACAACGGTCTAGCAGCAAGACCATCGTAAAAAGATAAAGGAAATATATTTGAAGCTATGTATGATGTTGGGTCTGAATAAAACTCTCTTACGTTACGACCATCAAAATGAAATTGTACATCTGGCGCGTTTTCTGTCGCAAACTCTGACTTCCAAAAGGCTGAAGCTGTTAATGTACCAGTTGATGCCAAAGGACCGTTTTTCTTATGATGCTGATTATAATAATTATAAATTTCTTCTTGCAACCTTGGAGGACTTACCATTGTTGATGTTATATTTGATAATTCAATAATAAAAGCGTCAGTAGTTACATGATCTTGGAGATTATGTCCAACTCCTCTGAGGTCTACATGCACAGGTATATTCAAACTTTGTAAATGATGTTTTGGACCTATACCAGACAACATCAGTATTTTAGGAGAATTGATTGTACCACTACTCAAAATAACCTCTTTTAAAGCTCTAGCTTCAAAGACTACACCATTAGAAATATATTGCACACCAATAGCTTTTTTGGAAAATGGTTCAATTAATACCTTTGTAACAAGTGCATTAGTAATTATTTTTAAATTTGGTCTGTAGTCACGAATGGGTCGAATATAAGCAACGTTAGTAGAAAATCTACGGCCATTTTTAGATGTAGACTGAATAATATCAGTACCAATGTGGTGTTCACCGTTTAAGTCAGTGATAGGTAGCCCTCTTTCTTTGAATGCTTGGACTAACATCATGCTATTGTAATCAATATATGGGAATCTTTCGACGTTGAGAGGTCCTTTTGTCGAATGATAGTACAGATTATGAGCTTCTATATCTTGATTACCCTCCGCTTTCTTGAAATACGGCAGTACCTGAAATTATTACCACTGAATTATTTTACAGTACTTACGTACATATTTACCTACACGTGCAATAATATGCACATAGCTTACGATTTTGATTATGCCATCACTTTATGACGTCAATTCCAACAAATAATTCTCAGACTTATAATTTGTTTTTTTCCAGGGCTTGGCATGCTGTGTTTTTGTACAATAGGGGTGACAAAAATTCACAAAGATCCGGAGCGTCAAAGTTCCAGAGTGGGGCTTGCGACGTCACATTTAAGTAAAAATCGTACCCAGCCGTGACGTCACGTGAAATTTATATGCGCTGTATCTTTGTCATTTTCAAATTCAAATATATCTTTATTATCATAGGATATTTATAATATCTTTTAATAATCGTCATTATTTTGTTGCACAATTGTTGACGTCAAATGGTTACTTACAGCTAAGTTTACTACCGCTTCCAAAGCGCTAGTGCAGAAGAAGCGGTAACAAACTGCACTGCAGTATTTTCTCCAAGGACGTCAACTCACAATTAAATTAATACTTAAAGTTAATGTGGACAGAGAATACATTGTTTGTTATGTCATATCATAATTTAAATTTAATTTTTAGAATGTCAAAATTTTAAAATAATGTCAAGTTGTAGATTCAGTTTGTACAAAATGTACCAAATTATGACATTTTCGAGTACCTATATTACAAACTTTTAGAGGGACCCGCGTCAAGCTCAATCCGGACTTTTTTGTCTTTAAGGTAGTCATCGGTCCTATAATAAGCCTTCTCGCAAAGAACTTTCTTTACATAAGTTTTGAATTTTTTGTCTGGCATATCAAGAATCGATTGGCAATTTGTTATAAAAAAGTACACAGTTCCCCATAAACGTCTTATTAATTGTTTCGGTTTCTCAGAAAAGAAAAATACGTATGCATTTTTTCTTTTTTCATTTTTTAATAATCTAACCGATGGACCCAAGATATTTTTCCATTCGTCATTCCCATTGTGCTATAAATTATTTTATATATTAATCGGTGACCCGGCTGGAGCGCGCATTGCTGGTGCTTTCGCAAGTAAAGCGACACAGGGCGTGGCATAAAAAAAATATCTGGCTCCTCCATGCTTCAAAAGGTATGTATAAGCCGTTGATCTCATCTATCATCATTATATGACAGTCGTTAAGCTATATCAGATGCCTTTATGCAGCCCGAAAAATCTGATACCATCTGACACACTGACACCATGAAAAAAAAACAACAACAACTCGGTTATATGAACCAGTATTCTCACCTCACGGAAACTCCATCCGTAATTGCCCAAACCAGCCCACTCATCGTAGTCCAGTCTGCTGCCCCTTATGTAAACCAAGTAGTTTAATGCACTGGATCCACCCATGGTCCTTCCTCTGCAAAACGAAATAAAACATGTTAGTACAAATAAAAAAAAAGTTTACTAGATGTGGTCTCATAGTCACATTATCATCATTAAGTTGTCTAATATAATTAACAGAAATAACATTTTGTAATTACCACTATTTCATTTTGGCCATTATAAAATTTTAAAAAGCCTGTGGTCTGTATCAAATATTTTTCTTGCATCTACTCCAGTTGTCTGAAAATGTGAACAATTAGACGACGGGTAAAATATAATTTGATCAGTTTTTTACTTAAAATATTATGTATACCACAGCCGTTTCGAACCCCTAAATGAAAAAAAAATATTTTGGGTTTTTTTCATACTTTTATTACAGCTAGGTCAGAAGTCCTTCAAGAAAATTTTAAATAGGTACTGAAATTTACTTTCCAATGAATATTTCTTTCATAAAATAGTTTAAGATACCACATCTAGTAAAACATTACAGTAAAAAATCAACGATCATGCAGTTAAAAACAGTCTAAATACAACACAGTGATAATTTAGACAAAATCTACATCATAGCTACACACAAAATCTAACTTATGCAAACAAGTAACAAAATAAACCTTAAAATATTAAAACACGTAACTTTTAAAGTTGGTGACATGTATTAAAGACATATTTTGCGCCGAGACTGTGCTTGTGTTTGGATTTAGTTAGTGAAGTCATGTGACTTGTGCCGTGAACACAAACGAAAAGTGTGGAAATGAGTTTTACGTGTAAAATAATTATGTTATTTTTATTTAATTTGTTTTGTTTTGTTTTATATATTTGTCTAGTTTAATGTATTTTTAAAAACATTATCTATCTGTTTACACACATTGTGGTGGATACTTGGGTATCGTATTCCTATAAATTTATAATATCATTTAAAATGTATAACTGAAACTATTTGAAGGTACTGAATTTATTTAGTCCATCATCATCAGGTCTTTCTTTTCTCTCTATACTACTAGAGCCATATTTGGTCAGAGCAGCCAGGATTTGGCCTACACTCTCTACGCTGGTCAGACGGGTTAGAGAGTTCTCATTGAGCTTCGTTCTGCTTGTATTTTCTAAGTCACCTTCTACAACATCCACGGGAAGACTTGAAGTTGTCCTATTTAGAATAACTTTCCCCAATGAACTTATATCTAAATAAGAAAAGAAAACGTTTTTACACAAACTCAAATCATCGCCCAGAATTTATTTTTTAGACATAGGCTTCTCCTAGAATTATGTTTTTGAGACTATTTACTAATTTCTAATCATTACAAAAGAGAAAAATGTCTAATATGCGCCAGAGATTTTATCTTACTTAAAAGAAAAATAACAAAAGTAAAAAAATAAAACTACTGAGTATAAATTGAATATTCAAGTAAATATAGTTTTTTGTTTCTACAATTGCAAAAGTCTGTGGTGAAAGTGCTTGTTGATTATTGGTTATGACAAGTATAGCTATATATTGACTACTTTTATATTTGTGTCTACTATTATTTGGTGGTGTTAAATCAATGTGGGAGAGTAATTTGTAGTTTAACTTACCATACGATGATCTTTATTTGGCGCATGTGTGATTGTATTGTTTTAAGAGGAAAGAAAGAAAAACCATTTATTTAATCTAATTGTTTTAATTAAATTCCGAATAATGAACTACTTACAATAAATAAATAAATTATCACATTTCTAATTAGATTTTAAATTTTAACTTCCATCTTTCCAATCTTCCTTAATCATATCAGATAGTTTTTCTCCAATCATAATAATGGGAGCATTTGTATTACCACGAGGTATATTTGGCATAATAGAAGCATCTGCGACTCTTAAATGACCAATGCCATATACTCTCAATCTTGGATCAACCACAGCGTCCCTATCCCAATGAGGTCCCATTTTACATGTTCCTGTTGGGTGAAATATAGTTCCTGTATATCTTGTAATGATACAATAGAAGTAATCATATGTTCCCCACTTGTTATTAGTACAAGCGTCAACAGGATGCCTTATAAATTCAACTCCATATTCTTTGAAAGCTTTTGTGTTCTCCAATTTTGTTACATATTCAAGTGCTGCTATTAATGTATCAATATCACGATTGACCGAGAATAATCTTGGATAAATTAGAGGTTGAGCAAAAATAGGATCTGTTTTATTTAAAGTCAGAAATCCCCTACTTTTTGGAAGCAATAAAATTGGTCTTACATTTATGCTGTTGTAATAAGAAAATGGGAATATACGAGAAGCTAAGTAATTAGTAGAGTCAGAGTAAAAATCTCTAAGATTTCTTCCATCAAAATGAAATTGTATATCTGGGACTGATGAATCAAAATCTGCATATTTTGTTTTTATGAATGCTGTCACGTGAACTGGGCCTGTAGATGTAAGAGGTCCTTTATTATACTTTAGTTTAGAAAATTCTTCTATTTCATGCAATATTTGTTCGCCACTCAAAAGTGTAGAAGATTTGTTGGTTAGGCCCATTAGCATGGCTTCTGTTGTAGCATGATCATGAAGATTATGACCAACTTTGAGATCTTGCATAACTGGTATGTTAAGTGCTTCCAAATCTTCTCTTGGGCCAATTCCAGAAAGCATCAAAAGTTTTGGGGAATTTAGAGCACCAGAGCTTATAATAACTTCCTTTTTTGCGTTCACTTCACACCATTTACCGTTCCTGAGATATTTTACACCAAAAGCTACTTTTTCGTTAGGGTCAATCAATATCTTAGTAACTTGGGCATTTGTTCTTACTGTTAAGTTTGGTCTTTTATCTCTAATAGGTCTTATAAATGCAGCATTGGTTGACATTCTCTGGCCATCCCTTGAAGTCGTTTGAGCAGTCATCGTTCCTAGTTGAGATTTGGCATTAAAATCTACTAGAGGTAGTCCCATTTCCTTGAACGCTTCAACCATCATTATGACATTTCTATCAGCATATTTAAATCTTTCTACGTTTAAAGGACCATTGGTTCCATGATAATACGTATCTTTTGCTTCTATGTCTCTATTATTCTCAGATTTCTTGAAGTACGGTAACACCTGTAATGAAATAGTTAAGTAATTTTATTTATCTTCAGATAAGATTATGTTTTAAATTTGTTAAGTTTTAAAAGAATAATTACTTCGGGATAGCTCCAGCCATAGTTGCCGAGTTCAGCCCATCCATTGTAGTCTTCTTTATTACCTCTCATATACACTAAGTAATTTAATGCACTTGATCCACCCATAACTTTTCCACTGTAACACAACAATGTGATATATTGTAAATATAAACATATGGATACATAAGCAGGTAAAAAAGCAAAGCATTTACAGGTTTTTAAGCTAAACAACATTTTAAAAAGTTTAACAAGTAGATATAAAGATTAGTTACCAAGTGAATGTTTGTTTAAGTAAATTCATGTCGATGTAATTAGTAGTCATCTTAGTAGCGTCTGAATAGTGTCATGTCGAAGTAAAGTGCTGATGAAGTGTTGAAAAAAGTTTTTACTATACAACTTGTAAGGGATGTACCCGAAATAAATCAAACCACGGAATCAATACTAGATCACTATAGCATAATAAAATGAAAATGACAGACAAAAAACTAAAAAAAAATTACATTCACATACAAATCACCTGGGCGGCTGCACACTTTAGTATGGAAAAGCTATTTTATTTTTTGTTCTTTTACTGTTATTTTAATTTCACTATGCTATTTTGATCTAGTATAACCCGTGGCTCGATTTATTACGGGTTACGGGCGTTGTAAATTTATTTAAATCTTGACTGGCGTACTCGTGTACGCTGATAGGATAGCTGCTTACCCGTGGTACTACCAGTAGTCATGGGAGTTTTCTTTTTTTTTGCCAGTGGTACTACAGATGTGTCTGGTAATACCGCCAATAACGTATAGGTCATGTCTTGCGGAAACCGGTAAATTACATGGGAAAAAAATTGTATAGTCATGCCTCCGCTGGACCCGACAGACGTGGTAAGACCCAAGAAATACTGGCTTGCTTCAAGGATGATACGCGTGCCAATAGTCTTACAACCAAGGATGCTCAAAACAGTGCGAAGTAGAGAAGAAAAGGGAAAGCGGAAATCTGACTTCACATTAAAACAGCTGAGGACGCTGAAAAACTTAGGATGCGATGAGATGTGATAGAGATGGTACAAAGAGTAAACTTTACGCTTATTCAGTATCTACCAGTCAACCTTTAGGAAAAACAGACAATCTTCCTAGATAGGGAGAGGTCGTTAAACCAGCAGTGAACTCAAATATGCTGCAAACAAGAAGTTAAGATCGATTGGTTTACAATCTTACCTAGTCCAGTGGCAAGTCTGGCCAACCTGGGCTCGGCACGACAACTCTTCTGGTTGGGTGCGGTAGTTCCAGTCGATGTTGGAGCCAGCTAGTGTCGGAGCGAAGGCTGGCACGCTGGTGACGTCAGGCTCCTCAGGTCCTGCTTCTAGAAGTAATACCTGGAACAAAGAAACCCTCGTTAAATCTACTTGTTAATAGTACGATGAGGAGAGAAGGAGTATGGTCTTTCTAGTATCTTCTTATTTTGCAATATTCGGCATGCATCGGTTCACTGCCTCTCCGCTATTATATAGTGCTTCCTCATTATATACCTACCTATCACTATGATCATCATCATCATCATCAGGTTCTTTTGTCTCCACTGCAGGAGCATGACCCTCTTTGTACTACCAGAGCTACTGGCCTACACGCTCCTCGCTGACCAGACGGGTTGAAGAGTTCTCATTGATGTTTATAAGGTTTGTTTAGCTTGTATTTTCTAAATCGCCTTCTACGACATCCACAGGAGGACTTGGAATGGCCCTATTCTACTCTGCCGGAAACCATACGGCATTGATGATCAATCAATATCTAATGAGTAATTCGTACTGTTAAATTTGGTTTTATGTCGTCTAGGTGTAAATAATGTGATAATTATTGATATTCTCTAGCCATCTCGCTCGAGCAACCATAGATCCAATTTGACCGAGCGAGTGAAACGAGCAAAGCGTCTCAGTTTCAAGATTGGCCCAAAAATGCTTTTGTTCGTCTGTTCTCTGTCTGTCTACATTTGAGAGCCAGGCTCTTGAAGGTGTTGCTGTATGGAAAAGATGCACACAAATATTATATTGGCTGAGATTTTCGCAATTTCTTTCAATTAACTTCTAGATTCAATTTCTCCAAATTTATCATGAAAGTAAAATAAACACAACTAAAGAAAATCTCAGAAATGAAATCCGCTGGAAATCAAATGCTCTCGAAGTTTAATTGGCTCTAAACTATCAGATTTAAATTAATCGGAAAGTTCGCGAGCGGCTGATAAATTCTGTATTTTATTTCTGAAATCCTCTCTCGTTACAATTTTCCAATATTTCCGGAGAGTCCGGAACTTCAGACGGATTAAATTAACAGGGATGTGAAAGTTTATTTATTGAATACTATGTTAAATGCTTACCTCCATTAAAATAAGAATTCTTGTTAAATTCTGTTTTGTCTTGGTTTTGCAATGTTAAATATTGAAATTCCGCCAAAACATATTTTTACTTATACATATTTAGTAAACATTTTTAATTTTTTATGAAAAATGTGGTCAATCAGGTATTTCAGGGGCATTTCAATTTTGATGGATATCTCGCTCGCACAATTTTTTTTAAATATGACTCAGATTTACAGTTACATGAGCATTCAATATAATTATTACGTGAATATTTTTGGCATATTTTTGTGTGTTCTGTGTGATCTGATAATAACAATACAATATTTTTACACAAACAACAAATAACAATATCAAGAAGTCCTTTTTAGAAAACAGTAAGTAAATTGGTTATAAAATGAGGCAATAATAATTAGCATTTCAAATATAAGAATGGGAGCGTAGTGGGGACATCACGCTATCTCTTTCGTACGCGCGACACCCTAATGGCAGTGACGTCACGCGGGTGTATGCGCGTTCTTTTTCTGTTATTTAACATTTCCCCCTTTTACCTGATTTGAAAGGCTTATAACTTGCTTATTTATGAGCGAATTAAAATAATTATTTTTGTTTTCGGTCTCGTACTATGTAACTTATAGATATAAATAAGGAAAAAATATTGAGCCAAATACGGAATTAATTGTGTCCAAACTGCATATTCTACTTCTCTTATCATTAACAAAACTATCTGTCAAAGTTCTATCATTGTCATTGGGTAACTGGGCACGGAATGCGTCCAGTTTGCTTCGGAGGAACACTTCGGAACTTTACCGGAGTTCCGAGTTTTCCAGTAAATCTATCGGGAAATCATTTTCAAACACGTTTAATTCTCTCTACCATGTTTCTAATGAAATAAAAATACTCTTGATGTTTGATTGTTTATAGTTTTGAAAAGTGAAGTGAAACAAAAGCAACGTTTAGTGTACGAAATTAAAATTAATATAAACTTTGAATAGTGAGACATTGTTCGTAACAGCCGAACAACCACACTCGCCATGTGGTTTCCGGCAGAGTAGAATAGAAACACTCTTAGTCTTCCCGTAAATGTCGTAGAAGGCGACTTAGAAAATACGCTCAACAAAGCTTATTTAAACATCATGAGACCTCTCCAACCCGTCTGCCCAGCGAGAAGAGAGTAGGCCAAATCCTCTGGCTGCTCTGACCAAATATGGCTCTTATCTAGTAGTACAGAGAGGATAATTCTCCTGCAAATTCTATGTCTATGGCTCCTACAGTAAAGACTAAAAAAAATGATCGAAACACAAATTCCTTCTCAAGATTAAACTGTGTTAGAACGTGGTTAGAACTATAAACCTGTTCTCCTTACTGTCTTATCGTTCATAAAACTATCTGTCAAAGTTAAGTCTACGTCGATTCAGTACTGCGCCTCAGCGGCTAATAATCTGGAACTTTATTGGAGACCCAAGTTTACAAGTAAACCTGTCGGTAAATCATTTTCGAATATCTAATACTGCAGTTCGTATTTTTAGTCAAATGTATTTTTTGTTTAAATATAAGATCAAAAGAAACAAAGCGTTTAGTACTCAAAAAAGTGAAGCAAGACCAAAATAAGTTTGGAAAATCTAAAAGAACACGCCTCATAAAGCTCATTAAAAAAGGTAAAAATAAAAGAATTATAATGAACGCACCTATTAATATTTGAGAATGGTGAACGCACTCACAAATAATTGACATAAATAAATGTCTGGTTTGAAGGCGGGTCTCCTGCGCCAGAATTCTCGAAACATTACACAAAAAACATGAAACAAAAACAAAACAAAAATATTATTTTTCATACACAAACCGTCTCCTGCAAATAATTTCTGTTTTGAATGAAACATTTCTTTATGGTTGACTTCATCATGAGGTGCTACTTTTCAAACGCGGAGTCACTAAACGAACGGTTTTTTGTATGGAAAAACCATTCGTTTAGGTGACTCCGTGTTTCAAAAATGACACTTAAGATATCTAATAATATTTATTTCTGATTACTGTTATCATCATTTTTGCCAGACGAAGAACTAGAAGATGTGTTTTGCGTTTTACCAATTGCAGATAATAGAGATAGGCTCCAAAGGACTCGTACCCAAAACCATAAAATAATAAAAAAAGAAACCCTTCCCCTCTCGCCCCGCGCAGCGCATGTTTTCCATCTGCTTTGGAAAGCAGAAACATGTGTATGCCATAGACAATTGTGTATAGCCACGCCCCTTTGTTTGCATGTTTTTGTGTAATGTTTCGAAAATTTAGGTGCAGGAGACCCGCCTTGACAGAGACTTGTAACCATGGCATGGTATTGTATCGCGAATTGTATGAACTTGTAACCGAGCCATATTTTTTTTAAATGTTGGACTTTATTTTGGCCTCGCGTGTTTTGTTGGTTGTTTGGTAATTATTTTATTTGATTATTTATATATGTATAAACTACACTAATTTAGATAGTAATTTTCAATAGGAGACAAGCCCGTGACGTGAAGAAACTATTAAAAATGTTACAAATACATTAAGTATTTCGAGCGTAATCGTGGCAAATCGTACGTCCAAAATCATTTTTTTTTTTAATTTTTTTTTATATGATTAGCTTGAAAAATATTTTCTACGAGTATTAAATCTGTTTATAAAAGGGTTGTTCTTCATATCTCTGTACTTATATTATTGTATAAGTGCTATATGAATATAATAGAGACAGTTTCCGTCTTATTATAAAACGCAGACTAACTTTGTTACCAGGTTTAAACCAGTATCCGACCAAATCAAGTTATCATTTCAAATGTGACAGTGGCATATTACTAGATGTCAACTTGATTTGGTCGGATACTGGTTTAAACCTAGTAATAAAGTTAGTCTGCGTTTTATAATAAGACGGTTTAAGTCAAAAAAATGCTTGACTTTGACATGTTAAGAGTAGACTCCCTCAACGCTCCGCTTATGAGGCGTGCAAAATTATGATAAACTAACTGGTGCCCGCGACTTCGTCTGCGCAGGATCACAAAATATATTTATAAATTGTAGCCTATGTGTTATTCTGATGTATAAGCTGTATTATTGTAAAATTTCATTAAAATCCATTCAGTACTTTTTACGTGAAAGAGTAACAAACATCCATCCATACTTTCAAACTTTCGCGTTTATAATATTACGAGTAGTAGGATGCTTTGAATAATTAGTAGATTTATTTGAAACTTTTTTGAAAGATAGTTTATCAATACTCAGTTTGTTTGTTTGTTTGTTTGTTTGTTTGTTTTCGTGTGTGTAAGTAGCCAACACTGGTGTCAGATTTTTCAGGCTGCCTAAAGGCATCTGACATAGCTTGAAGACTGCCATATAATGACGTACCTTCCGAAGCACGGAGGAGCTTGAGATTTTTTTTTATGCCACTTGTATAGTCATCCATCCATGTGCGGACCACGCCCTAGGTCACTTTACTTGCGAAAGCGCTAGTAACTATTGCGCACACCAGGCCACCGAGCCCCTCAGTTTAAACTGTGTTACAACTACAAACCCCATCCTCTTATCGTTGAAACTATCTGTCAAAATACCGTCGCCGTCAATTCGGCACTGCGCCTCAGCGACTAATACTCCGGAACTTTATCGGAGTTCCGACTTTATCGGTAAACCCATCGGGAAATCGTTTCCAAATACCGAACATTGCATCGTAATTTTAGTTTTGAGTATTCTTGTTTTTATTTTGTGAAGAATGTAGGCCAAGTTTTCTGACTGCTCTGGTCAATGCTTTGGTACTATAGATCCTGTAGTGGAAACCAAAAAAGACCTGATTGATAATGATGATGAAATATTTTCCCAAAATAAGACTTTATGCGTATAAAAAACCTTAATTTGTATATTTTTTCTTTCAATTTCATAATAGGTAGTGGTTGACGTAAGATTATTTACTTGCAGCTAAGTTTTTTTCCGCTTCCAAAGCGCAAGTACAGAAGAAGCGGCAACAAACTGTACTGCAGCATTTTTTCCAATGTCGTCAACTTACAATTATACTTTATATTAAAATTAGATACCTAGATTGAAAATACATCGTCATAATCATTACTTAAGAATGATGTTGAAATTAATGTCAATTTGTAAATTAAGTCCGCTTACACTCCGTTTCAATGCAGGTGGATAAAAAAAATACAACAAAGCAATGAACTTTTTACAAATACCACCGAAAATAATTGATGAATGAACAAACTTTTAGCAGAATGTTTCAACTTTGAGTGCCCATAAAATTGAAAAATTCTATTTATTTTCACTTTTACTACCAATTAAACGAAATAGTAAGGGATTGCTATTTATTATGTAGAACTAGTTTCAAAAGAAAATACAAGGGGACTAGCGAGTGCGATTGTAAAACTTTTTCGCTTTGGGACTTCAGACTCATTGTTTTAGTTTTATGATAAAACGGAGATGTTCGGGTCTAGAAGTGGCAGGACAAACCTTAGAGATGTAATGAGGGTATTTGACTGGTATTTAAATCTTTACTGACCGAGTGAGCAAAGCGTCTCAGATTCGAGGTTGGCCAAAACTGCATTTGTCTGGCTGTCCGGTTCTTAGTCTGTCTGTTCTCGTCTACAGGTCGCATTTCTAAACCGATTCTTGGGAATTATTCTGATGAAAAGGTTTAAAACGAATATATGGGGGCTTAAAATTTAATAAGGGTAATAAAACTTTTTTGTTACCCTTTTTTGTCTAAAAAACTTTTTTATCCGATAATTTAACGGGTGGGGGTGACTCGCGAGATCTACAGAGCCTTAGTTTAGATAGTTATAAAACCTGAAAACGTGTGTTACTTGTGTTTACACAAGTAACACACGTTAATTTGTTAATATTTACGAGTAATTATTTATCTTCGTGTAACATTTCGATAAACAAATTTTATAATTCGAGAGCGTTGCGGCCGAGAGCGCAGCGGACAAATTTTTAATTTCAGAGCGTCGTGGCTGGGCGTTTTACAGACTGAGGGCCTAACGACCGGACCCGCCTGCTTTTTGCTGGGGGTCTAGTCCTACTCCAGGGCTAGCCTCGTAGTGTGTATGGCTGCTCAAAGTATAGCCTATCCACATACATTTGCCGCCGTGTGTTCCGTGTGGTTTTATAATTACGTTAAAGTTAAAGACTCGTTTGCTGTGGGGTTTCTGGGAGAGTACAAAAGGGTTACTCCAAATCGTCCCGTGGATGTCGTAGAAGGAGACTTAGGACAAGCTAAACAAAGCTTATAAATATCAATGAGACCTCTCCAACCCGTCTGGCCAGCTTGGAGAGTGTAAGCCAAAATTCTCTGGCTGCTCTGACCAAGTATGGTTTTAGTAGTACAGAGAGGGTCGTGCTCCTGCAGTTGAGACAAAAAGACCTGATGATGATGATGTCCATGTACAATTATTAGCGGCCGTTCTATTCAGTAACCCTAATTCTTCGCCGCGTCCATTTCAACTTTTTGTAAGACATACTAATTTAAGACGATCGTAGTAAGCGATACTCGAGTGGGAACAATAGTTTTCCTCATGGATGTTATTTCCTTTTATGGATGTTCTGTAACTATTTTTTAGGGATAGGTTATCTTATTGCTTAAGTATGTAAGTACTTTTTCTGATGACCTCTGCGGCACAGTTTCAGCGTTCTTCTCTGGTTTGTTTTTTGAACCCCGATAAAAAGAAGGGTCTTATAAATTTGACTCCAATGTATGTCTGTTTGTTTGTCTATCCGTCTGTCTATATGACTCTGTGTGTCTGTATGGCCTTTATGCCCCTCATACGTTAACATCTCATCAGGTCTACTGGAAGAGATCTCTTTTGAGATAAGTAGTGCCTTTGTAGAATAATTTTATTTGCACATAAACATAAACCTTTATAACATTAACAAATATCCTATAATAAAACTAAATATAACTTTAAATAAAACTACAGCTAAACTAAATATAAATACTTAATTAAAAATAAAATAAAATAACAAATAATAATGTCTTATTTTATGAATTATCTGTATGCATTTTCCGTGTACATAAATTGGTAAATAAATAAATATGTCAGTCTCTCTGTGTGTCTGTATGTGTCACATCGTAGCTCTTGAACGGATGGACCGATTTCGATGCGGTTTTTTACGTGAAAGCAAGTTTTCTTTCCGAGGTTCTTAACTATGTTTAAAAGTTATTGGGGGTAAACTTTATTAAGGATTATTCTCAGTAAGTGAAATGTTATATTTCTTTGTGAGAATGAATCAAGATCGTAAACCTGTATATACACTATTAGATACTATCAATAGTATCGATAGACCTATCGATAGTTTGGCATTTTCGATTGAAACTGTCGATTTTTCGATAACACTATCCGGTAGCCAAAGGGCCATAATTTTTATTACTCGTCAGTAAGAAATGGCTTTAAAAACATTCTTATTCTTACGCTAATAAGGCGTAAAATTTCATAAGTACCTGCGTCATGTTCTACGACATCAACGATACGATCTCCTTCAGCTTATAATGATGTCGCAGGAAAAAAAGGTTGGGAAAGAAATCCTGGTTACAAAACATCCGAGTGTGGACCTGGGTAGCGAGCCCTACTGAGCTATTCCACTGAGCCACTGAGAGTTAATAATAGTATGACTAAGCTAAGAATAAAAAGGACTAACGAGCTGATTGCCAACCTACACTAGTTGAAAAGGCATCATGTATGTATAGCCCGCACTCCGACCATACAAAGTTTTTTCACTTCTCAATGTAATCTGATATCAGTGATTGTTTGTATGGTATACACAATAAAAGACTAAGATTATAGGTATTCCTGTTTGCAAAAATATATTTTTTAATTACCTATAGCAAAAAAATTATAGACCTAGTCTTTTATTTTGGGAAAACGTTTTGACGAAATGTTATTGACGAGAGTATACTATAGAGAAGTCGATAGAAAAATCTTCACAACTTGTAACAGGCAAGCAATAATTCTACGTACATAAATATTTACGTAAAACTATTACCATCAGCTATAATTTACTCTCTGATGTAAATCCGATTTCCGTATTTAGCAACATTTCTCAGTTCCTTATTATTTAATTTTCATTGCATTTAATTTTAATAGCTATTATAGATGATAATGAACATAACAATTGTTATAAAGTTTATTTCTGTTAAATTTATTAAATCTGGCTCGGCGAACTTTATTCCGCCCGTTTCCATTCCCGCTCCCGCTCCTGGTCTCTGTCCTGTTCTCGATAAGAACCTCTTTTAGACTTCATCAAACAAAACAAAAAAGAAATCAGCCAAATCGGTTTAGCCGTTCTCGAGGTTTGCGCTTAACAACATTCATTTTTATTTATATAGGTCATCATAATCAGATCTTTTTGTCTCCACTGCAGGAGCACGACCCTCTCTGTACTGCCAGAGCCATACTTGGACTTGACCTACACTCTCCATACAATACTATTAATATAGATAGACTTGGTTTATTTTTTCAAATAATTACATACATACACTATCACATCTACCTAATGGGGCTGACACAGCCTGCATCTTGCAGTTCTGGGTAGACAGAATCTAGAGCTGCTAGACCCAATGGCCACTTTTGGCGTGATGATGTGCAAGAAGGTGGAAAAGAGGAATCATAATAGTAAATTGGTAGCCGCATCGCCTACTTCATACATATTTTCGATTCCTTGATGGGATATCGAAGAATAACGAACGATCTGCGCGAGAAGTAAAGAAGCTTGTAAAGTCCTGTGGCTGCTTTGGCCAAGTATGGTAGCACAAAGAGGGTCATGCTCCTGCAGTGGAGACAAAAAGACCTCATGATAATGGTGAGGATGATGTTTTATCTATTTTCCCAGATTATAATGGAAGAAGGATTGTATTGTAGGTATAAGATACCGCATGGCATAAAAGTGTACTAACATACATACTGTCATTTCTTTATTTCAAATGGGAAGCAAAAGATAATTTTGAGACTAACGCAATCAAAATTTTTCAGTGACTTTCTGTGATCAATATCTGAGGCAGCAAGGACAATTTTTTTTTAAATAACCTTTTGTAGATTGTGATATAAGTACTCATAGATAAAACCATCTTTAATAAAAATAAAAAAAACTTTCTACGGTTTATTATTTAAACTATTAATCGTAATCAATAGTTCAAGGCCGATTGATAGTCTCTTCAATCACGTGGTAAAATAGAATAAATCAATTTGCCGTTACAACCGAGAAGAGTTAAATAGAGTTACTCAAGATTTGATAACGAAAACTATTAGTGTTAAGGTCAAGTGAATAGTTGAACTGAACAGTATTTTCTAATATAACCTAGTTTTAAAAATTATCTGAATTACTTGAAAGCAAAAAATGTGCTCCAACTTTGACTAAAGATCTTTCCTTTTGCCCTTATTTAATAATTTGGAATATTTCGTAAGACCTTATTTGTTTTTTAAACTATTTTTATAGTGAATTCAGTCATGTGAACAAATTTCTTCAAAGAGCATATATACAACGTGGAAGGTTACCAGTAATAAATCGAACCACAGGCTGTAGTAGATCACTACAGTAAGTATATTGATAATAAAAGTATAGTCAAAAAACAAAAAATCGACATTCCCATACAAATTGCTCGGGCGGCTGCACACTTTTGTATGGAAAGGCCGATTTTTTCTTTAGTTTTAGCCTCTTATTTTAATTTCGTTGTACTACAGTGGTCTAGTATAAGCCGTGGTTCAATTTATTACGGGGATGTCCCTTCCACGTTGTATACGAGCCAAGCTCGCAGATTTTAGCTGCACGTTCCCATATAATAAATATGTAGGTCACGTGTTAGCTGTTTTTACTTTATATAACAATCAAATGATTTGCTATCGAAATCGAAAAAGGACCCGTCACACTCAGCTTTACAACACGTAACATCAACAATAAACAATATAAATAATAATAAAAATAAAATAAAAATAAAAATAAAAATCTTTATTGTGTAAAATGAGTTCTACAAATAATATTTGGTTGTTGGAGCCTACTTTTAAGCATAGGGATGCTTGTGCCAGTAGACTCCGCTCTTCCATATCACTATCATCGAATAGAACTAAGTGCAAAAATTCAAGTAGGTAAGTAACAATACAAACTAAAATTAATTATTTTTGTAAGTGTGTATGTTTGCGAGGGTGTATGTATGTGTGTGTGTGTGTGTGTGTGTGTGTGTGTGTGTGTGTGTGTGTGTGTGTGTGTGTGTGAGAGGGTGCGTGTGTGTGTGTGTGTGTGAGTGAGTGTGTGTGAGGGTGGGTGTGGATGCTTGTGCGTGTTTGTGTGTGAGGGTGTATGTATGTGTGTAATATAAAAGAAAGAAAAATACTTTATTGGGTGCAAATTTACCTACAGGAGTTTCTACGTGACGTGGTCTTGTGTCTCCACGCCAACATCCTACAAACATCATCATCAGTTCATGTTTGGCACGGTCGACCCAGGTGACAACCGTAGCCTGCGCCGAACAGAGTAATTATATTGAAAAACAAAACGAATTTTTGGCATTCCATACAAACTCTGATCAGCTGTTCGGTCAACCTGTTTGGAATCATGTTTCGATGTTTCTTGGACAAAGTTGTTCAGAGTATCATGGACTGAATTAATACTTGGCTTCAGTATATTTTGTTAGACGTTATAATATATAATGGCAAAGTACGTTTTACATGTTGTACTTAGGCTACCGAATAATGATTATATACTATATATAGAATATATATACAAATTATATATATTACATACAGAACGTATAGAAACATAAAGAATAAAATATATTTAATTTAATTTCATTTCTTGTTACTGATAACTCATTTGTTTAATATTTAATTTTAATATATAAAACCTTGTATTTTTATTTTAATTTAAAATATTTTTGTAAATACCTAGAATTTTCTATTAGTTAATATATAATGAGAGTGGAGAATTCTAACACAAGTATTCTTTACTTAAAAGAATTCCTCGATCGAAATACAGCTTGTAAAAATACTGTTCAAGAATAAACAATTTTGATTTTTGAGAACGGCAACTCCTAGAATCCGGGGCTCTCCGTCCCCGCACCTCTCCCCCGTTCTCGCCTTGTAGGCTGCAGGCGCCTGCAGCCACCCACTCAATACCCTCCACAAGGCTAGAACGGGGGAGAGGTGTGAGGATGGGGAACGTATATGAGTGGTGAAAATTTGCCCGTCAACACAAAATCATTTCTCAAAATACGTGGGTCGTAAATTCTTGTAGGTCTTGGCCTCTTTCAAATATTCTGAATTAGATAAACGTCAGGCGCGGTCAACCATTCATTTTCTCAAATTGGATGCAAGCAAACATTACTTTGATATAGGGTTGGTACATGTTGGATATTTATAAGTTAAAAAAATATTCCAGCTATTATTGTGAGGCTAAAGTACTTATAAAGACGAATGAAGTACTTACTAAGACGAATGAAATAAGCCCAAACTCAATGGATTTACGTCGTTTTATTACTGAGTTCCATCGACCACCTTCCGTCTCCGTGATCAGACCATAGGCATCATCTTCCAAAAAGTGCTGGTTAAGATAAATCAAACGAGTCCTACTCAATGAGGTTATGTTTTTTTATAACTGAGTTCCGTCGAATATCTCCCGGCTCTATCATCAATACAGTTCATCAACTTTCACAAGTAGGTATGCAAAATTTCAGCGTTCATTCGTTCATATCATTTAACGGTGGACTGGTTAAAAATTGAATTGCAACATTTGACCTCAACAAACATTCATACATAGATAAATTGCAAGTTAAAATAAAAGCTTATAAAAAATTTCAATCCCTATATTTTAATTACTTCTACTTTTACCTGCATGGATACAACGTAGAACGTGCTTAGATTAAAGAAAATGTGACTTGATAAAACATATTAAAAGGGTACGACTTTAATACAAAAATGTTCAAACCTATCAAACCCAACATCTGGTAACCCTGTTCAAAACAGCCTAATATCTCTTTAGCAGCCTTACTTTAGGGTAATCAGTAATTAATTACGAACCCTTTTTCTATGTCAGACGAGGTTAATCTGAGCTCGATCAACCATTACTCAATTGTCCCCAATTTTAACCGTGACCTTGTGTACGTTGAACTACGGTTTGTTTATTTGTTTTTTAAGTAGACATCACTGGTAAGTGACATCTTTTCAAGCTTAAAAAGCTGTCAGAAGTGTTATCAAGCTATGTATTAGAAACTGGTGAGTGGCACAGAGTTTCTTTCAATAATAGATTTTATCCTATATTGAAAACAAAAATAAGTTTGACAATATTTCCAGCTGTCTATAATACATAGCTTGAAAGCTGTCAACGGTGTTGTCAAGCTGTCTGTTATAGACACTGGTGAGTGGCAACTTTTCAAGCTGTCTCGCTTTGTGGAGGGTGTTGAGTGGGCAGCTGCAGGGCCTGAATTGCCTATACAAGGCGAGAACGGGGGAGAGGTATGAGGAAGGGGACCAGGGGGGACGGGGGAATGAACATTGTTACCTTAGAAAATTCCATTCTGTATGTAATACTTATATTCATTCTGTATTAATTGCGTATCGTTCCTTCCATGCTGGTCTGGGAGAAGAAAAAGCGTAGAATGCGCCAGCTGCTTTTCTTCCCACAATCGAGAGAATGGACGAAATTGACGATCTATTGAGATCGATGCGTCTAGCAACCAATGGCAACCCATTACTAGTTTGATCCCTTTTTCCACCTTTTCGCTTACTATGACGCTTAAAGTGTCCTTTGAGTCTTGCAGACCTGGGCTCTGTCTGCTTAGGGTAACAAGACTCAAAATGCTCTCTCTGTCCCATTAGGGATAAAGACGATAGTACGAGTATATATGTGCCTTTCAAAGCACGGAAGACGTCATAATGTTTCATGTTATTGTCACCCAGCGACTATGCCCATTTTTGCTTGTGCGGTAGTGCAAATATTTTTCTATGTCAGACCAGCTATGCTCGGTCAACTATTACTCAATAATTTTATTGTCCTCAATTTTAACCATGACCTTGGACGTTGAACTGCGGGTAGCAACAAAGATTGGACGCGAGTGAAATGTGTTTCTTATGAAGGGTTCCGTACTTATTGACCTTGACACTCAGACAGATCAATGTTTGTATAGTCTTATTCGTAAGGAAATACACACGAAAAAATAAACGCGCAGGAGCTTAGATCTTTCGCCAAGACGAAATAATAATTTTAAAAATTAAAACAAAATTTAAACCATGTATCTTGTGTAAAACTCCATGGACTTAATTCCTTTTGAAGTTCCTTGCCCAAAGGGTAAAAAGGGGACCCTATTATTAAGACTCCGCCGTCCGTCTGTTCATCCGTCTGTCTGTCACCAGGCTGTATCTCAGGAACCGTGACAACTAGAGAGTTGAAATTTTCGGAGATGATATATTTCCGTTTCCGCCTACAACAACAAATACTAAACCGAATGAAATAAATATTTATGAGCTCCTTTATAACAAACGTGAGTTTTATAGATGATAGTACGAAACCCTTCGTGCACTGGGCCGACTCACACGTAGCCGGTTGTTTTATATTATAGTTTCTGAAGACTTGTAAATTATGTATTTCAGAAAAAACACAGATTCCATCCATATCATTATTACGACGGAATTCTAAAAAGATACGGTAGTGAATATTTATGTTAGTGCAATGCTTAGTTTTTATACAATATCAATCATTAAAGTTTCGCATAGTTACCACTATTATCAGTAGAAAGTGTCAAGTAGCCATTCAGCGCAGGAATGTAGCTAGTGTTCTTAGCACATGAACCACATTTAGATTTTTTATAAAAAAAATAAGTTTAGGTTTAGTTAGAGTTTGATTATGAAAAAGTTGCTGAATATAATAAAATTAACTAACAAATATTTATTGAAATAGAAATCACCGAAACTTCCTCCCTTATTTTTGAATAAATATATTTAAAAAAATACCCATTAGATTCTACTATATTTTAGTGTACTTACTTAGATACTTATCTATACAGATAAAATACATAAATACATACATAATATCACGCCTGTTTCCCACAGGGGTGGGCAAAGACTATGGACCTCCACTTGCTACGATCCTGACAAACCTCTTTTGCTTCATCTAAACTCATCAATCTCTTCATACATGCCCTTCGGTTACGGGTACTTTTTACCTCTCCCTTTTTTTTAGATAAGGTATTCCAAATAAACACACAATTAAAATATTCCAAAACTATTTAAAAAAGGAAAGAAACGGAGTTTATCTCAATTGTATTTACTTTACTAAAATAAAATGGAAATAAAATATTCACTGTTATTAAATGTACCGTTTTTCGAAGAAAAAAAAAACCGCAAATTATATCTACGTTTACGTCTAATAAAATAAATAAAAATTGACTGATAGATAACTATTAAACGTTTCGTTTTGTAATATTTCATTACGGAAACATTATAAAAACGCTATAAATATTGATGTTAATAACTTAATTCTTCAAATTAATAACTGTAACGTTTATTTAAAATTTAATCGTATAGTAATTATAAATAATTATACAGTTACGTAGTAATTAATTTAAAAATAGTTATTAAGGTCCTTTCTAATTGTGTGCCAGTATTTTTGGGTAAATTTTAGTACTAGCCAATTTTTTCTATAAAACTTAATACTTACAAATTCAAGTAAGTTTTTTACTTTTAACTGTTTTGATTGTATGGGAAGCAAAAACGTTTTTTTTCGTTGGTATTTTGGTTTTCATTTATGATGGTACTGCATTCTAAAACCTCTTTTTACACGTCTCTATCCCTAATGGTGCGGACAGAGCACTTTGGGTCGTGCAGCTTGTTAGCTGCAGTAAAAGTGGCCTTTGGGTATTCTCAAAGGCCACTTTTAGCATAATGGTGGGAAAAATGAAAAAAAGAATCAAAATAGTGATGGGTTTTTAGCCGCATCGCCTATTGACATGATTCGCATTTTCCCTTTTCCCTTTCACTATCTGCACGGGAAAACAAGCAGCTTCTACATTCTTCGTATTTTCTTTTCTTCCAGATTAGCATGAAGATAATTAATAAGTACTTTGTCTTATACAACGTGGAAGGGATATATCCGTAATAAATCAAAGCTCAGAATATAATAACATTTGCCATTCAAATTGCACTTTTAGTATGGATATGGCACTTTTTTTTTACTGTTATTTTATTGTCATTATACTAAAGTGATCTAGTATAGCCCGTGGTTCTAATAAAATAATGACGAATAAAATACCTACAATAAAAATAATCAAACTTCTACCCACATTATACATATGGGTATTCAGATTTCTTTTTGTAGGTATTTTATGGGTATTATAACTACTAATTCTCTGTGAATTACCTTTCGTTAAAAATACATTGTACAATATTGAAAACACAATGTAAATAATTACCTTCCAAGTATGTAGCTTATGTTTTTATAGGACCCAAAGACTACCGTTTCCCAGGCATTGTAAGCCTAATTCACAAGAAAATAATATCTAACCATTGTGCCTTGTATCGGCTTTACGTAATAGCTGAGTGAGGAAATTGTATGAGAACATTTTCTTGTTAGCGTCGCTATTATATTCTTATTGATTGCTCAATGAAAACTTATTTCTTGTATAATACAAACATATAGATATACTACATACATATATAATACGTATAGAACGTGTAACGAAAAGAGGGTATCAATCCGAACAGAAATAAACGTGATGATCAATGTGAACAACTTTTACTATGGAGCTATCCCAGAAATTAAAAAAAAAACAGCTAGATACAAAATTAAATACTCCATACTGTTATTAGTATTACGGGACTTACCGCGATTAATATCGTTTTTTGCCAGATATTTCGACGGCCCTTCTGCCATCATGGTCGCTGGCCGACTGAGGAACTGCGATGGATGTCCGGCTGTCAAGGGTAACCATATCGGTCTACCCTCTTTCTTCGTCGTTTGTTGTATAAGTCCTTACACAACACAGACGGTGTCCGTTCGGGAATTGTTTTTAGTTATTCGCACACTCTTACCGTAATACTAATAACAGTAATTGTGACCGTGAAACTCTAAAATCATATATTAAATACTCCATAGTTGTTATTCAGAGTTTCGTACCGAAAGGGTAAAATCGAGACTATATTACTTAACCTCCTTTTCAGTATTTTTTTTATTTTACCTGAATTTTTTTCTGGGTTTTCCTGTTCCTCTTTTTCCTTCTATTTTTCCTTCAATTATTGTTTTAAAGAACGTATCATGACGTAGTAGATAAATATATAAATATAAATGTTTAATCTTTATAAATCTATATTTATACATATGTATAATAAAACAGTAAAAAAGTGGGCTGTACATTAAATATATTATCAAAAAAAAAACGATGTAGCCGTTGTAATAGAGTAAGAATTTAAAAAAAAACTGTCTGCCTGTGTGTCTGTTTGTACACGCTAATCTCCGGAAATACTGGAAGGATTCGAATGAAACTTCTTTGTGATATAGCTGTTAAGCCATATAGGGCAACATAATGGTATAAATTATTTTGGAAAATGGAACACCTGATGAACAACTATAATGGTCTAGCTAAACTATAAGAAATATAAAAATGACGCCTAAGCAAAAGTTGTTCAGCCTGATGAGCATTTTCCAGAGACATAAAGTCCACGCGAACGAAGTCGCGGGCTTCGGCTAGTACATAATAAATACATTGGGACAAATCACACTGATTGAGCTAGCCCCAAAGTAAGTTCGAGACTTAAGTTATGGGATACTCGTCAACGATACTACATTTTATAACAAATACATATATAAATAAGCATCCAAGACCCAGGACAATTTGAAAAAGGCCATTTTCCAACTTGCTCTGACCGGGGGTCGAACCCGACGGACTAGTATGGTGACCACTACGCCACGGAGGTCATCAAATGACCGAATTGTCTTCAATAACACCTTTTCGTTACACGTTTTATATCATCACGCCTGTTTCCCACAGCGGTAGGCAGAGACTATGGACCTCCACTTGCTACGATCCTGACAGACCCCTTTCACTTCTCCTTTATCACTCTCTTTACGCATGTCATCTTCTTGTACAATACTGGTGCAATTTTCATATGTGTAAGTTGCCAACACTGGTGTCAAACATTTAGGCTGCCTAAAAGCACGTGACATAGCTCAACTTATATTAAATTACGAAATTTCTTGGGTCAACAAGAAGTTATTTGGTACTGTTGATAGAATAAAATGTCATAAAATAATGTCACTTGTCAATGAGATTTAAAACTGGTTGTCGTAAACTGACTATGAATGAAAGTCTTCTTGTAATTTTTTAATAAGCTTGCTCTTTTCGGTAGAGTGAAATAGAACTGCCTCCATTCCTCTCTTCTCTCTGCTATCCTGGCCACTGATGTCAGATTTTCCAGGCTGCCTAAAAGCATCTAACATAGCTTGACGACTGCCGTACATTGATGACAGCCGGCTTATACGTGCCTTCCGAAGCACGGAAAAAAAAGACAATGTTCTGGTATGTGAGTAACCTATATTAGCTATAAGTAAATGATCTGACGTCAACATTTACCTTTTAAGAAATCGAAAGAAAAAAGTGAAAGAAGAAAGTGTATCCAAAGATAAATAAATGATTTTGACTTTGACTTTGACCCTTTAAATATTTGTAAAGATGGATATTATATTTTAATATAAATAAGAAATTAAATATAAAGGGTATAAGATTTTTAGACCATAATCTTACCTTCCATTTTTTCACTTCTGAAAGACGATTTGCAACTACGCACCCGGCAGATCCTGCACCGACAATAATAAAATCATACTCTTCTATCGCTTGTCTCTTTCTTCTCCTTTTCCCTTTCTTCTGCTCCTCCACTCTCACTTTCGCAGAACTTGCTGCGTCAGAGTCAGGAAAACTTATCTTTTCTTTTACTGTCACTTTTTCGGACCCCGCTGTATTAGAATCATGCAAACTTCTCCTATTTAAAAAGTTGTAATCAAAAACAGGAGGCGCATTCTCAAACTTCGGCACTGAACCCAGAAAATCACTTTTGAACGGATCATGCCTTACACTAAATGACGTTTTTGTAACCCCAATGCTACCTTTCGGTCCAAAACTGTGTATTTTCGATTCGTATTTGCTCACAGGTTCACTTATTTTCGAGCTAAAACTAGCGAGGTCAGGGGTCGGATTAAAATTGAGGTTATCCAACGGGCCTAAAGGTATTTGCGTAGATCCAAAAATATTATTCTCGTAACCCGAATTCACGGGAGAAAAGTCACTTGAATACGGGTTTTTGGGCAAAGAAAATTTATTGTCTACAGAATTGCCGAATAACTGGGTTAATAATGTTAAAAACATGAATCCTGTCGGCGAGCATTGTGTTAAAGGTGCGTTTTGGTTCGCGCACACTTCTGAGATATCCGGCGGTATCCAAGTTGCCATTTTGTATCACTTATATCAGCACTAGATCACTGTATCCCGGTCACGAATAGTTTTTACGCGTTCATTGTTTGCAAGCGTGTTGAGTACAAGAACAGCAGTACTATAATGGCCTGAAAGTGACTGTTCTACGCCGTCCTTACGTGTCGACAGATCTAAGATACAATTAAAACAGTATAAATACTTTTGCATTGTTTTTTTTGGTTCCGATTTGCTTTTTTAGTTCCGTGGCAAATCGTAAGGTCTGCTCCATGAAGGTTGTGTGTTAGAATAGACGCGAATTGTATTTTGTAGAGATGTTATTGTGATTACTTGCTAATATATTTAAGAATATTTTAATATTTTATTAAAAATCGACTTCACTCCCAAACTACACAAACAATTTTTATAAAATTTGAATGGGACTACCCGACAAGTTTGCACTTTCAAACAAAAAAGAAATTTCCTAATCCGTTCAGGCATTTTCGAATAATCTGTAAACATACAAATAAAAAAAAAGATGTCGATAATTTTTTTTTGATGTCGATAAAAAATAATTGAACTATTGTCATCTATGGGTCAAAATTCTTCAAGTTCATCTCATCCGCTGAGAAAAAATACATTAAGTTACACTTGATGCTATTTTTTTTTTATTTAGTCCCCAAAAGCAGATTGCCTCCCATGTTTCCATCCTCACGAAACTTGGCTTTGGGATTTCACTGTCCTAGGCTCTGCCTGCCCCATTAAGGATAAGGACGTGATAGTGTATCTTCACAAGAGTCGTACGTAAACTACAACTAAAAATATTAAACAAAACCAAAAATACTTTTAGTCATTAATTTTAATTAATGGTAATGATGCTTTAATAAATGATCATTGTTTCACAAATAACTCATTCTTGGTTAACGAAAATAATGATGAATGGATGAAAATTCAATGTTCATTTTGTCAAGTTAACCACATTTTAATTAATCTCAATATTATAAAAAAAAATGTAATATAAGATACCCCTGTTGAGTTGTGATTCTTAACCGATTTAAAAAAAGGAGGAGGTTTAAGATTCCTCGGAATCTTTTATTTTATTGATTTTTTATGTATGTTCTTCGATTACTCGAAGACACTCGGGCCAATTTGGGAAATAGGAAAGTGGACTAGCAATTTTTTAGCTCATTTTAGAGATTATATTAGATAAACATTTTTGTTTCTCTGATTACCAAATAATGACGTAGACACAGCACATTTAAATTTCGTGTGACATCACGATCATCTACGATTTTTAACCTAAAATTACGTAAAACATCTCCACTCCAAAGCTTAGAAGGGTTTTTACTTTTTTGCTAAACAAAAAAAAATATAGATCCTTTCATTTTGGATCATCTAGTTTACGGACTAAAATAATATACTTTTTACCCAGTCCGGTAAATAAAAAAAAGAATAGGGATTCTTTTTTTTATTTACCGGGGCATGGTTACTGATCGTACCCGTAGTAAATAAAACCACGGGCTATACTAGATCACTATAACATGATTAAATAAAAATAAGAGTCAAGAAACCAAACAAAATTCGACATTCCCATACAAATTGCCCGGGCGGTCAGCAGCTGCTTACTTTAGTATGGAAAAGTCGAATTTTTTTTTTTTTGACTGTTATTTTATTTTTGTTATACTATAGTGATTAAGTAGAGCCTGTGGTTTGATTTATTAACCCTTTAAATGTCGGACGCCCGGAGCGGGCGTCTAATGTATTGTTTTACTATTGTGTCTGCTATGCCGACATTTGAAGGGTTAAGGGTATGTTCTTTCTACGTTGTTTATAGAAAGAACTATAAACAACGTATTTCTTCTATTAAAAGCCAGGCTTGACGTCACAATGACTTATTTAAACATTGTGGCACTTACCGCCTCAGCTTACCGCAATAGATTTTTAATTAGGCGTGACGTCGAAATATCAATTAGCTTAATTGAAAATCAATCGCGGTAAGTCCCGTAATATTTGTGAAGTGTATTTAATTATGATAAGTATCTAACAGGTATTAATATAATGTAAATCAGAACAATGTTTAAAACAATGAGTTGTTACTTTAACCTATAGATAAATATAAAATACCTACAAATAACTAGGTGACCCGGGATGAAAGCTGCTATGCGACTAAAGTATATTGGATTATCTTTCAATCTAATGGATTTTATAAAAGATATTTTTATTTTGTCTAATAGTGTTTAGATGAGTATTTAATGTAAAAAAGCAATTATTGTTCTACCTATCAACACTTTTATAATGCAAAAATTAAGCAAAGCTTCAAATATCCTAAAATAAGGTTTTTGTAAAATTTTGCGCAACTACTAAAACAATACACTATTACATTAGCTATACACTACAGGCTACATTGTAGGTAGCAGGCAGGTCGTACAAAGTAAAGCAATTCAATAAGTTAGCATGAAAGGAAAGATATAAGAGAAAAGAGGATCACGAAGACTGAGGCATATCTACATGAAACTGATAAAGAAGAAGGTGAACGTCGTGACGTACAGAAACCAATGAAAGTAAATTTATAATCCGCTGACTAAACAATAGGCTGATTTTAATGCAGTTTCTTTGTTTAAAAGCTGATTTGATCGAGATGGTTCTTAGCTATCTTTTCTGCCGTGCGATTTCCGGCAGAGTAGAATAAGACCACTCCAAGCCCTCCCGTGGATGTCGTAGAAGGTGACTTAGAAAATACAAGCTAAACAAAGCGTAACATCAATGATACCTCTACAACCCGTCTGGCCAGCGAGGAGAGTGTAGGTCCATGTCCCCTGGCTGCTCTGGCCAAGTATGGCTCTAGTAGTACAGAGAGGGTCGTGCTCCTGCAGTGGAGACAAAAATATCTTATCTTGATGATAATGTTCTTAGCTAAGTTTGTTGGAAATCGGTTTAGCGGTTCTAAAGTTATTGGGGTGAACCCTTGAATGTCAGAAAAAGTTTGTGTAAAATATTGTGCTTTTACTAAAACAATCCTATGCTATCCTATCCTACTAATATTATAAATGCGGAAGTGAGTTTGTATATTTGTTTTTTTGTTTGTTACCTCTTCACGCTTCAACTACTGAACCGATTTGGATGAAATTTGGTAATATAGTTTAAGACTCGGGGAAGGACATACGGTACTATTTATCCCGAAATTCCCACGGGAAGCGAAGCCCGCGGGCACAGCTAGTACACTATAAACATTGCACTACATTGTAGGTAGGATTCAATTAAGTTAGTATTTACCAAAGGATGTTCTAATTACACATTAAATCGAGCAGTCTTCAAACTGTTCAATTAAAATTGCGATAGTTCACACTCGGTTGCTCGTTGCTCAAGTTTAGTCATCGAAGGTTTGGTCTTAGAATGCACATTAGCATATCCTGTGTCACAACCTGTGCTATGTGGCTTTCGGTCTAGAATTGGGTACTGAGTCAAAAACATTGTCATAGACTATACAACGTGGAAGGGCTATACTAGATCACTATAGTACCCAATAGTACCCCTACGCTTATAGTATATCTATGTTCTAAACTCATAATACAAAATTATATATATAGGTATCTAACTAAAACTAAATTACGAATATTAGGTAAAATCTAAAACTTAAAACTGTTTATTTATTTATCTTATACCTTTAAACGAGCAATTCTTGTATATTTATCTTATCTTATAACTTTAAACGAGCAATTCTTGTATATTTATTTATTTATAAATTTCTGTGATCTCGAAAACGGCTCTAACGATTTCGCAGAAAATTGGTATATGGGGGTTTTCGGGGGTAAATAATCGATTTAGATTAGTCTTATGTTTGGGAAAACGCGTGTTTTCGAGTTTTCATGCGTTTTTCTTTCCACGCAGCTTCTGGTCGCTAATTTCGTTCTGCCGGACGCCGTGGCAAGAAACAAGTGTTGTGGGTTCGTGTCCCGCTCGGTGACCTACTTTTGTTTTTTATTATATGATAAAGTTTATATTTTTTTTTTTTTAGACATGTTTAAAAAAGTTTATGTAGATTATCACCATATCACAATATATAGTAATACTTTTTATTTTATTGGTTCATGAACACTTGAAAAAGTTTCAAATAAAACCTTATAAAACTAAACTATTAACTGTTTTTAGTATAAGGTCCAAGTTCTTGTTATGTAATTGTGTTTACCATTTGCAACTAATTTTAAATTAACATACATACATACTATTACGTCTTTATCCCTAATGGGGCAGACAGAGCATTTTGGGTCTTGCGGTTCTATGCAGAGCCCAGGGCCGCAAGACCCAAAAGCCACTTTTAGCGTCATGGTGGGCGAGAAGATGGAAAAGCAATCAATACAGTGATGGGTGGCTAGCCGCATCGCCTGTTAACATGATTTGCATTTTTGCCCATTCCCTCGATCGGCTTTTACGATCTGCGTGGGAAGAGAAGCAGCTGGTACATTCTAAGTTTTTTTATTTCGCCCAGACCAGCATGGGAGCATACATACTATCACGTCTTTATCCCTAACAGGGCAGACAGAGCACTTTGGGTCTTGGGGCTCTAAGCATACAGAGTTCAGAGCCGCAAGCAATAACTTATTAGTAATCTGTGCCGCATGATTTAAGACTCAAAGGTCTCTTTTAGAGTAATGGTTTTAATTTATGTAAACAATATATAGATATATATTTTTATTTAAATTATCAATCTTCTTCTAATTGTTTGTGTTAGTAACTAACACTAGTGTCAGAGTTTTTAAATCTCCTTAAAGGCCTCTGACATGGTTTTAGGTAACGACCAATGTCAAAGACAGTGACCGGGACCGACGGCTTCGAAGCACGGATCATCTTACTTATCAGACAATCAGGTGATCAGCATATAATGTCCTACCCAACCTAGGTCAACAACATAAAGTCGTTGCCCCCGCCGGGAATCGAATCCGCGACCTCCGTGTATGAGCCGAACGCTCCAACCACTACACCACGGAGGCAGTTAATTAACAATAAAAACTGTTTATTTTTCTTTTGCTTGACACCTTTTATTACTTCGACGTGATGTTATAAATCATAGATGTTATGTTTACGATTTTTTTGTACCAAACCATAATAATTACGTCTGATATCTTCCGGAACTATGCACATTATAATCGTCGGTAATTGTGTGAAGTCATGCATCAAATGCGTCAGTGCTATGCAATATTCGAGTAATTCAGTAATTCGTCCCATGTACCTACGGTCCATTTGGGACGAAACGCAGAAAATCAAAATTAAACAAAATTTCATTCTGCAATTCGTCCCATTCTTTTTTTGTATGGAAATTTAAACCTTATTAACGCTTGGTACAGTCAGTGAGACAAGAATTAAGATAAATGTATATTTCGTTAGAATTGTTACATTTTTAAACATGGGACGAATTGCAGAATGAAATTTTAATTAATTTTGATTTTTACTCCAATATTCATTAACAGGAAAGGTATACGTAGCAATAATGTATTAACAGCCTATACACGGTGATTTTTCATTGGTTTTGGAAAAAAAAATGTCGTATAGTAAATAAATTTTATTAAGGAAATGTCACAAATAAAATACAATATGTCATATAAACACTGTCAAAACTATTTCGTAAGTACATACAAGTAAATAAATAAATAAATAAATTATTAAGTACAGTTTACAGTTTTTATTTCGTAAGTAAATAAATTCCTCTTTCCATATACCTACGTAATCCAAATTAGTATATTAGTAGCAGTAGCTATTCAGCGCGGGAATGCAACCAGTGTTCTTGGCATCATGCCACATGAACAACATTTAGATTTTATAATTTAGTTTTTTAGTTTAGATTTTAATTTAGATTTTTAATTTAGTTTTTATATTTAGTTCAATAATTATTACTTGTATCCAAATTTGTGTATGACATAAGTTGTAGAAGTTGCAAAGATGATTTATATAGTATCATAGAGTAAGTTTGGGGCTAGCTCAATCAGTGTAATTGAACCCTAATTATTTATATTTATTTATTTATCGTGACGTACAAGCAAATTATCACACTAATATTATGTGTGTGTGTTTTTTCGGAACGAAGTTCTTTTTCGCACGCGGCGAAAGGAGGCTAGACCGAAAAAATTAAGACCGAAAGTTGTAACGACACTTTTTGCTATAGTTGTAAGCCGTGCGGCGTGCGCGTGTTTCTCTGTCTGTCTCTTTCTCTCCTAATTAATCAAAAGAATCTTCGTTCCATCCGGGTGTCCCTTGACACCTCTCAAGTTTTTTTTTTTGTTTCTTTTTTACGCAAACGGTTGGACCAATTTTGATAAAATTTTATACGCAAGAAGATGACGCCCTGGATTACAAATAGGCTACTTTAGGCGCGGGTAACACCGCACGACGCACCTAGGTTTCTATAAAATGTACACATATAATAAAACAGTAAAAAATATATGTCTTCACATTGAATATATTTCCAATAAGCGGCCAAGTGCGAGTCGGACTCGCCCATGAAGGGTTCCGTAGTAGCAAATAACATAATATAAAAGTCTTGTACTCTGTTTTTTTAAATTTTTTATATTTGAGTTGATTGAATGAAAGGTAAATTGCCGTTTATGATTTATGACGTATTAAAAAAAAACTACTTACTAGATATCGTTCAAACCAATTTTCGCTGGTAGTTTTTATGGTAATGAACATCATGTATTTTTTTTAGTTTTATAATTCCCTTATTTTAGAAGTTACGGGGGGGGGGACACACTTTTTTCCACTTTGGAAGTGTCTCCCGCGCAAATTATATATATATATTATAGTATTCGGTTTAGAAAAAAATGATATTAGAAACCTCAATATCATTTTTGAAGACCTTTTCCATAGATACCCCACACGTATGGGTTTGATGAAAAATAAATTTTTGAGTTTCAGTTCTAAGTATGGGGAACCCCCAAAATTTATTGATTTTTTTCTATTTTTGTGTCAAAACCTTAATGCGGTTCACATAATACATCTACTTACCAAGTTTCAACAGTATAGTTCTTATAGTTTCTGAAAAAAGTGGCTGTGACATACGGACGGACAGACAGACAGACAGACAGACATGACGAATCTATAAGGGTTCCGTTTTTGCCATTTGGCTACGGAACCCTAAAAAACAATATTTGGAGCGATGGATTGTAATAGCTTGATGCCTGAAGTGCCATTTTTGAAACGCGGAGTCACCTAAACGAATGGCTTTCCCATACAAAAAACCGTTCGTTTAGTCACTCCGCGTTTAAAACATAGCACCTCAGATGAGCATTTCATAAAGTCTACGCGAGCGAAGTCGCGGGCTTCGGCTAGTACTTTCAATAAACGACAAATATAATTTTACAATTCTCGTATTGACATTCAATGATTTCGCAAGTTATCTCGCAATCTACTTCTAATGGCGTTCTAATACCATTGGCATTTGCTATTGCAGTAACAACAATGGTGATTTATTATCGAATTATCAAGATAATAGTTTTGTGCTAAAGTCGTGGGCTTAAGTCACAATCATTCTTATTGCTGAATACAAACTCCAGATATAGATACCAATATACCTATATGCTCCCACGCTGGTCTGGGAGAAATAAAAAAAACGAAGAATGTACCAGCTGCTTCTCTTCCCACGCAGATCGTAAAAGCCGATCGATGGAATGGGCAAAAATGCAAATCGTGTTAACAGGCGATGCGGCTAGCAACCCATCACTGTATTGATTGCTTTTCCATCTTCTCGCCCACTATGACGCTAAAAGTGGCTTTTGGGTCTTGCGGCCCTGGGCTCTGCATAGAACCGCAAGACCCAAAATGCTCTGTCTGCCCCATTAGGGATAAAGACGTGATAATATGTATGTATGTATATACCTATATGTAGATGGTCTGATAACCTTAATGAGTGTGAGTTTAGATACAAATATATATGTCTGATTAAGATCGCTGAAAGGCGCTGGATACAAGCCGCTCTAGATCGGACAGTTTGGAAATCCTTGGGAGAGACATATGTCCAGCAGTGGACGTTATGCGGCTGAAACGATGATGATATGTAGATACGGGGTAGACATAGCCTAGGACAATAAGCTCAAAAGGCCAATATGTTTAAGGTGACGGTAGGCGTGAAGATAGAGAAACGGTATCAAAATTTTTGAGAGGTTGCTTCATTTTTCGAATATTGGATAACCCCCATAATTACGGTTTATTACTAATGACATCATAATTTCATCTTGAGACTTCTTATGACACCCACAGTAAGGGACCACGATTGAAAGCTATAGATTGCCACCAGACTTTCATTAGAGTTATAAAAAAAAACATGTTTTGCTCAAAAACCTATAAACCTAGATATTTTTTTACGAAAAGCAATCTTTAAAAAAAGTTTGCCACAGCCGAAAACGGTGAAACAATATAAAATGAAATTGAGTGCAACAGAGTATGGCCCAACACAGACGACAGACTATCCGTGACGCACTTTTTAGTCTGTGAAAATAGAACCTATGGAATCACATGCAGTAACATACACGACGCACAAAAAGTGCGGCGCACAAAAAATCCGTGTAATTTTGGCAGACCGCGCCGCGCCGTGCCGCGCCACACCGCACAAAAAGTGTGCGAAAAAAATACAACGTATGCTTCAACCCGCGCTAACACAGACGCCGCGCACTTTAGTCTGTGACCTTCACTCGGCTAGTGGTGGACGTGACGTGCGCGGTATTACAGCATGGCGCCAGAGATAGATGTACCGATGTTAATTCATGAAATACAAAACAGACCTGCAATTTATGATACTTCAAAATCCGAGTATCATGCCTAGTATACCTTTCTTCTGGACCAATGCACTTTCTCATTATTGTTTCCGAATGTGTCAAAGTTGGTCTTAAAATGAATAGCAACTCATTAAAAGTATTAATAGAAATTTTATAAAATTTGAAAAAATTGTCCGGATATTGTTTTAGAATTGTATGTTTCATATGGAATTGTCCTTTTAAATGTAATCTCTCCGAAAGTATAGGATGTACCCAAAATTTTCTATTTCTTCTTATTTTTCTGTACTTCAAGTATAAAATAATACATCACAATCTTTGCACTTCCATGGCGTGTAAAACTGTACGTGTCCCGTCCCTACAGTTCTGCCGACAGAATGATTCAAAATGTGCGTCGTGTGTGTTGAGTCCGTGAACAATCCGCGAAAGACTTTTTGCGCGCCACGCAGACTATTTGTGCGCCGCAGACTCGATCGGACAAAAAGTCTGTCGTCTGTGTTGGGCCTAATGAAATGCGTCCTGCCATCAAATTTGCATAAGTACACGCGTAAACATTTAAATTGCATGACTTATTACGGCTTCATTTAAAACACTGCTACTGTTTATTGAGCTTCCCTCTATTTATTTTGATGTTTGTTATGACTTTAAACAACTTTTAGCCGACTACAGCGAAGGCAAAAGGAGAGGTGTATGTTTTCCGCCATATTATTGTGTAACCTTATTAGACTCAGGTATCTAGTCTAGGTATATTGTAGTAATATATGTAAAACATATAAGTATACAGCTTGCATCAGGTAATATATAAGTCAGTGGCATACTAAAAATTGGAGCCTCTTCGTAATAATATGATGATTTTTGGCCGAGAGTATAGAGTGGTATATACATTATCTATACTTTTTTAAATTAATGTCAACATATATTTGTAAATGGCGGACAACAGTTGATGTTGAGGAAGCAATCTTTTGAGGAGTAAGTACAAAAAACAATAAAAATTTAATCCTCTAAAAACCCTACACAAATATTTATTATACTCTACATATGTTAATAATCTTTTTGAAAGTGTCTTATTTTTAACAAATCATATGTATTTAAATATAACTGGGTAGAGGACATAATAATATCTAATAATAATGAAATAATGTTAAACTCAAAGCTATTGTAGCTTCTATATTTTATTTTATTTTTTGAAAATTAAGGGCAAAGGTACTGAAAATGACTGTACTTGTTGTCTGCCAGAAGTGCCATTTTTGAAACGCAAAGTCAGTAAACGAATGATTTTTCCATACAAAAAACCGTTCGTTTAGTGACTTGCGCTTAAAATTGCACCACAGAATTTGAACACTTCAGTCGACTCGCCCCCGGCACAGGCGAGATGAAGACAGTGCCAAGTAAAGAGGAGTCCAACATACTCCGAACAAGTTAATTTCGTCGCAACAATTCCAATTCGAGAAGTTGCGTTTGAACGAGCAGGTGCGTCGCTGAACTAGTGTTGTTAGGGTGCCTGGAATAGTGGCATTTTAGTGGTGTAATTAAGTTGCCTAATTTAACATCATAGCACAGATAATATAATTACTAGCGTAATAGATACCCAACGTCATAGAAATTATTGGAAGACCCGTAAGTAGGTAAAAATGGAGTTAAGGGGTACGCGCACAGAGTTGTAAGGTATGACTCTGGTAGTACAGAGAGGGTCGTGCTACTTTAGTAGAGACAAAAAGACCTGATGATGATGATGACAAACTACTTACCCCCAAAAGATTACTTTTGCAGCATCACCTGTTGTCCGCCATTTACATGTTAGTACACATATATTGAGATAAAGTTAAACGGCTAAAAATCGTCATATTAATCGTTTCTTTTTAAACATCATCACCAGGTCTTTTCGTCTTCACTGCAGGACCACGACTCTCTCTGTACTACTAGAGCCATACTTAGCAAGAGTAGCCAGAGGACTTTGGCCTACACTCTCCACGCTGGTCTGACGATAAGGTCTCATTCATGTTTATAAGCTTTGTTTAGCTTGTTTTCCTAAGTCGCCTTCTACGACATACACGGGAGGACTTTTAATACGTGGGTAAAACTGAAAATGTTTAGAACTGGCCAGTTAGAAATATTGCTAATGAAAACTTTTTTTGAATTATATTTTAGAACTCTTCGGTAACCTAATATAGTATATTGCATTAATTTGTCATTTGTTTTTGTGAATTGGCGGCAAATCTAAAACTCTTGTTACACGTGAAAATGAACCTAACGCGAGAAAATTTTCGGTCAATGATTTATTATGACTTTCTTTGTGGGCTTACTTAACAGCAAAGCTATGATAGGCTGCGATTAGCATTTCTTAATGAGGCCCTATCTCGTGCCACTATTTACAATTGGTTTAACGAGTTTAAGCGTCGACGTAGCAATGATGATGATGAAAAATGATGATCCGCGTTAGGGACATCCTTTAACAGCGACTACTGAAGATAACATCAGTGCTGTGCGACGCATGATAGAAAAAGAGGTATATATAATAACCTAGGCATTGGTATGAGTCAAGTTCAAAAAATATTACACGAACATTTAGGCGTCAGGAAGCTTTGTGCCAGATGGATTCCCCATACTTTAACCGACGACCAGAAACACCTTCGCATGGACTGGTGTCGCCAAATGTTAGATAAGTTCAACGGCGGTGACTCAAATGCTGTGTTTGACATCGTCACAGGTGATAAAAGCTGGATATATTGCTACGAACCCGAAACCAAAAGACAATCAGCTCAGTGAGTGTTTCCTTTCGAGGATCGGCCAACTAAGGTAAAGAAAGGAAGAAGTCAAGGAAAAAAGATGGTTGCCTCATTCTTCGGTCAAAAAGGTCATTTCGCGGTAGTTGTATGACAGCTATTGCAGACTGGTATGTCAAACGCTGTTTGCCTGTTGTCTTGGAAAAAAATCGACAGCAACGCCCTCGAAGCGGGATCCTCCTTCACCACGACAATGCTTCAGCGCACTCCGCAAAACGGACTGTCGAATATTAGACTATGGCAGGTGTCGAGATAATGAGTCATCCGCCATACAGTCCTGACCTGGCGCCCTGCGACTTTTATTTATTCCCAAGAACTAAAGACAAAATTCGAGGTATTTGCTTTACGAGCCCTGAAGATGCGATGAAAGCGTACGAAACTGCCATAGAAGAGACCCCTAAGGAAGAATGGGCCCACTGCTTTTCTCAGTGGTTCCATCGAATGCGACGATGTGTAGAGAGGAAGGGAGATTACTTCGAAAAACAATAAAAGTATTGGCAACTTTCTACATTAAGCCGTTTTTCATTTTCTAAACATTTTTAGTGGCAAGGGATTAAGAGGCTCAAATTTGTAGCCATTGACTTATATATTATGATGCAAGCTATATACGTATTTTTTTTACATATACGTACTACCATACCAGATACCTAGACTATATACCTGGGTCTAACACGGAGGTTACACAATAAATACATAGCGGCGAAACATATACCTCTCCTTTTAGCTTCGCCATAGTCGGATAAAAAATTATTTAAAGTTATAACAAACATCAAAATAAATAGAGGGAAGCTCAATAAACAGTAGCAGTGTTTTAAATGAAGCCGTAATAAGTCATGCAATTTAAATGTTTACGCGTGTGCTTATGCAAATTTGATGGCAGGACGCATTTCATTACTCTGTTGCACTCAATTTCATTTTGTATTGTTTCACCGTTTTTGGCTGTGTCAACTTTTTTTAGTGGATTGCTTTTTCGTAGAAAAAATATTTTCAGCTATACTGGTTTACTTTAATCTAACTCTAATGAAACTTTGGTGGAAATCTATGGCTATGAAACGTGGTCCCTTATCATGGGTCTTATAGGAAGTCTCAAGGTGACATCATGATGTCATGAGGAACTTTGGTGTCTAATACTAAAAGTTGGCTAAAGACATTTGACGTAGTTCAATTGGTGTCATCTAATGCCAATGTTAAACACTAGGAAATCATATGCTTTGAGCCCTCTGATTTGTAAAAAAATGAACATAAAACCCTTTACCGATTTGGCTCGTATTTAAAATTAGGAATTGTAATAAATAAATAAATTATTTACTTAATATTTTTTACCTAATAATTTCTGTGATCTCGAAAACGGCTATAACGATTTCGCAGAAAATTTGTATATGGGTGTTTTCGGGGGTAAACAATCGATCTAGATTAGTTTTATGTTTGGGAAAACGCGTGTTTTCGAGTTTTCATGCGTTTTTCTTTCCACGCAGAATATGGTCGCTAATTTCGTCGCGCCGACCGCCTTGTTTTTAGCTCAGCGGTTAAGGATACCGACCGCTAGAAAAAGTGTTACGGATTCGAATCCCACTTGGTGACTTACTTTTTTTTATGTTTAGGTTTATATATAATTTTTTATTTTGCATTGTTTTTAGACAAGTTTAAAAAAATTTAGTTAATGTTTGAGATGTAACCGACCAAAGCTTGGTCGCCCAGGTCCTATAAATATACAGGGACAAATTACACTGATTGAGCTAGCCCCAAAGTAAGTTCGAGACTTGTGTTATGGGATTCTACGATACTATATTTTATAACAAATACATATATAGATAGACATCCAAGACCCAGAACAATTTGATAAAGGTCATTTTCCAACTTGCCCTGACCGGGGATCGAACCCGGGAACTCTGGGTGGCGGACTAGCATGGTGACCACTACGCAACGAAGGTCGACATATTAATAAAATAATTACCATTACTATTCGCTTTGCCTATCGAATTAAGTTCCGATCGATAGCAATCAAGCACTTACTTATTTGGTAAATACAAGTTGCAGCCAACGCATAACATTTATATTAGTCTCATATCATAACATCGTACTAACGAAATTCGCAATGATACCCCAGCAACATTCAGTTGGTAAAGTTTAATTTGTAACTAGTTACAATTGCAACTATAGTGCACACCAGTGGATAACATAAATTCACAAATTTGGTGATCATTTGTATGGAGGCAATGTGGTTGCTTCACAATACCATAAGGACACTACCATTAGTACGTTCGTTTATTAGTTAACTGTGCCCGTGGGCTTCGCTCCCCGTAGGATTTCGAGATAAAAACTATCCTATGTCCTTCCCTGGATAGCAAACTATATCCATATCAAATTTCATCTACATAAGTTCAGTGGTTGAAGCGTGAAGTGGTAAAAAACAAATAAACAGACTCACTTTCGCATTTATAATATTAATAAGGATAAGTATTTAAAATTATTTGTATTACTATTCACTTTGCCTATGTTATTGAAGTTCCGATCAATAACAATCAAGTTGTACTTACTTATGTGGTAAATACTAGTTTCAACCAACAAACCGTCTGCAAATAACATTTATATTAGTCTCATATCATAACATCGTACTAACGAAATTCGCAATGATACTCCAGCAACATTCAATTGGTAAAGTTCAATTTGTAACTAGTTACAATCGCAACTATAGTGCACACCTGCGGCGGATAACATAAATTCACAAATTTTGAAAACATTTGAACGGAGACAATGTGGTGGCTTCACAATATCATAAGGACACTACCATTGGTACATTCGTTTATTAGTTAACTAGCTGTGCCCGCGGGCTTCGCTCCTCGTGGTTATTTCGGGATAAAAACTATCATATGTCCTTCCCTAGGTATCAAACTATCATCATCAGGTCTTTTTGTCTCCACTGCAGGAGCACGACCCTCTCTGTACTTACTAGAACCATACTTGGCAAGAGCAGCCAAAGGGTTGGAGAGGTCTCATTGATGTTTATAAGCTTTATTTAGCTTGTATTTCCTTAGTCGCCTTCTACGACTTCCACGGTAAGACTTGGAGTGGCCCTATTCTACTCTGCCGAAAACCACACAGCTTAATCAAACTAGCTATCAAACTATATCCATATCAAATTTCATCTAAATATGTTCAGTGGTTAAAGCGTGAAGTGGTAACAAACAAACAAATATACAAACTCACTTTCGGATTTTATAGAAAGAATATGTACAGATTTGCATGCTATGCTAATAGCTGATAACTTTGTGATTAATATTAAGACGTTTGTATGTATTAATTTAATTTTAACTTTTAACCGACTCGCAAAAAGTATGAGGTTGTCAACTCGTCGCGATCTTTTTTTATGTATATTCTCCAATTATTCGCAGACGTCTGGACTGAGTATCAAAATAGAACAACCGTTTAGGCTCGCAATAGACAAATCAAGATTTAAAGAGCTGACTGCGGAACTTTACGAATAAAGCGACACCTAAAGAAGGTTCGAGAACTCATAGTAACAACAGCATCGTCCCCGTAGGATATAACATAGTCTGGTTAAAATGTCCAACTTTGCACAGCACCGCGACACTTTTGTATGAAATTGCTTCCGCGTAATTTTACGCTCAGAAGTGTAATGAACACTTTATTTAATCAGAAATGTAAGCTAGTTCGTTATTTTAGTAATACCACAAAATAATTACTAGTACTCACGTACAGAAGTCTTACTCAGCAATGGAATTTAAAGAAATATCTACTCAATGTCGTTAGCGATATGGTTTAATTTAACTCGCATCAGAACTCGACACCTCTTCGTTTAGATACCTAGAAGTTCATTGCTAGCCATTTTTATAACTCTAAACATACGATTTACGTCACTGATTTTGCCACTTCGTAGTGGTCGCCGCACTCATAGTAAAATAGGTATATTTTCGATGCCTAGACGGTAAGTGACACAGGCCTGGTACCTAAGTGCGTCCGCTAAATGATGCGGGCGCACGCAGCGGGTTTCAGTCCATCTCTGTCACGAACTCTAAATGTAAAAGAGATAGCAGAATCCGCCGCGGGACACTTGTCGCACGTAGCGTTTGTGACTTAGCGGACGCGCCCGTGTCACTTAGCGGACGCCCTAATACGGTCTTTTCTGCCTTATCCTTGTCCCACTATTTATGTGGGATCGGCACTGCATGTGAGTTCCTTCCACTTTGTTCTATCTCCAGTCAACCCGTCCGTCACCTCTTTCCTACTCATATCCTTGTTTACACATTCGATCCAGTGCCGTAAATAGGGCGGTGCCACCGGTGCCCAGGCACAGGGCGTAGACTCTGGGGGGCGCAAGAACGGCCAGATCAGGCAGGACTATTATTTTTTCGGTTTGCTCCTGATAAGTTCAAGATCAGGGTGGGCAACGCATTTGCACTGGTGAACTTGCGATTGAGTTTTAGTGAATGAGACACAGTGGGTAGTATAATAGGCGAAGGGTCCACTTAACATCAGATGGCTCATCTGCTTGTTTGCCCACATCAATTCTTTAAAAAAATAGATTTTTCTTCCAAAATATTAAATAATTGGTCCACCAACACCAAGTTCCTTGTGCTTTATTTTATCATCCTGAATGAAATTAAGTAGACATATACATAGCATTGCTCTAGGGTACCTATAATATCTAAAAAAATAATTGGGCAAGTGCGTGTCAGGCCACGCGCAGTGTAGGGTTCCGTAGTTGCGAATGCCAACTTTGAGTTCTTGCCACTAAAAACGTCTAAAAACTAATATCTATTGAATTTGTATGAAAATGTCTTTTTTCAAGTACATTTTATTAGTTGATCGCCTATAACTTTTTAATTTGTATACCCCATTGGTTCTGATAGTTTTCCTTCAAACTACATTATATATGCTATAATTGTGATTTTTTTCATGTGGTCATATATAACCGTTTAGCAGATAGAGGGGGGGGACACTTGACTCAAACAAAAATTTGAACTTTAAACCCAAATATTTCAGAAACGGATCCCTAAATCAAAAAATGGTGTTCACAAGCTAACAATATTTTTAAAAGATCTATTCAACGATACCCCACTCAATGTGTTTGTCGAGAAAAAAAATATTGACTACGTCTTTACTTATATGGCAGCTACACTAAAAAAAAATTTTTTTCCATATTTTATTTTACGACTTTTTCGCCATAATTAATATACATATCCATGCCAAATTACAGCTTTCTAGTACTTATAGTTTCTCTGTAGGACCGTGGACAGACAGACAGACAGACAGACAGACATGGCGAAACTATAAGGGTTCCTTGTTTACTACGGAACCCTAACAAGGGCGCAGTTATAGAAGCTCGCACAGGGCGCAAAAAAGGCTATTTACGGCACTGATTCGATCCAACGTTTCTTTGGTCTCCCTCTGTTTCGATGTTCTTTAGTAATCTTCTTCTTCTTATCGTGTGTGTTAGTGACTAACACTAGTGTCAGAGTTTTTAAACCACCTTAAAGGCCTCTGACATGGCTTTTAGGTAACGACCATTGTTAAAGACAGTGACCGGGACCGACGGCTTAACGTGCCCTCCGAAGCACGGATGATCTTATTTATCAGACAATTAGGTGATCAGCCTAGAATGTCCTAATCAAACTAGGACAACAACAACACAAAGTCGTTGCCCCCGCCGGGAATCGAACCCGCGACCTCCGGGTATGAGTCGAACGCTCTGACCACTACACCACGGAGGCAGTTACTTTCTTTAGTAATACGGTATTTTAATCAATTATTTTTATAATTCACTAGCTACTAGTTACACGCGGAAAAGTAGCCTATTTGTTAATCCAAGGTGTCAGCTTTCTGCATACCAAATTTTATCAAATTGTCCAGCTTTTTGCGCGTGAAGAAGTAACAAACATACATACACACACTTACAAACTTTCGCCTTTATTTTATTAGTGTGAAGTGTGATATTAATTTTTAACAATTTTATAAAACGAAAACAAATTGTTTTTGTTTATCTATAAATAACTAACTTAACCTCTTAAAATCTGATGGAAGGGGAAACGGTCACGCAACAATTAAAGGATTTACGTACAGCGCTCTTGACGTCACATCTCGCACGTACGAGAGAGATGCGAGATGTACCCACAACGCTCCCACTCGTATATTTAAAATGCTAATAACTACTTCATTAATTATACAATGGTCATGCTACTTTTAAAAAATATTTCTTTTCGTGGTATTTTTTGTTTTATATTAAATATCAACCAAAAATAGTCTATTGCAAAGTTCGTTAAATGTACATACATACATATTTTCACGCCTGTTTTCCATGGGGGTAGGCAGAGACTATGAATTTCCACCTACTACGATCCTTGCAAGCCTCTTTTGCTTCATCAACACTCATAACTCTTTTCATGCATGCTTGAATTTCATTTTTCGTTGAATGTTATTTAAGTTTCTACACTATTCTTCCATAAAGTTCTAGAAGAAAAGAAAATACTCACCAGCTGCTTCTCTTCCCGATGAGGGAATGTGCTAAAATTGTAAATCATGTTAATATTTGTTATAAAATATAGTATCGTTGAGTTAGTATCCCATAACACAAGTCTCGAACTTACTTTGGGGCTAGCTCAATCAGTGTAGTTTGCCCCTTTATATTTATTAATTAATTATTATTTATTAATGAAAAAAAGAGGGGTATTAAAACACTGTCTGTGTTTGTTATCTTTAGGTCTTTCAAGTCTCCACTGCAGGAGAACGACCCTCTCTATACTCGAACGGATGGACCGATTTAGATTTGGTTTGTTTACGTGAAAGCAAGTTCTCTTGCAGTGGTTCTTAGCTATGTTTATGAAAATCAGTTTAGCCGTTCACAAGTTATGGGGGTTTAACGCCAAAAATCAGGGCTTTCCCTAGCAAAAAAATATCAAGTCGTTTCGGTAGCTCCGCTTAACATCACTAGATTGCATTCTTGACAGTCGAGTTTTTTTTTATTTTCCTACCAAATAAACTCGTTAAATACAACATTAACAGCCAGGAGATTAAGTATCTCTTAGTTTAAAATGTAAAAGGGAAAACTCTTATACATTATTATGAGGAAGCCTACGCGACTTACCTTTAGCGATTTAGAGTATGAATATTTCAGAGCCATCTGAAAAGACTTAAGTAATTCTTGGTAACTTCCGAGTTTCTCCAGGAATCCAAGAGGTTATTTAAAAATGCATAATTTTCCAGCTGACCTTTTAAATCTTTATTAATAACATTCAAAGTTTATTCTCATATCAATTAACCTTTTTATCTTTATTTATCTCCACTCATTTTTTTTAAATCATATCTCCTTCACTGGTCTTGATCATCATCATCATCAGGTTTTTTTTGTCTCCACTGCAGAAGCACGACCCTCTTTTTACTACCAGACCTAAAACTTGGCCAGAGCGCAGCCAGAGGACTTGGCCTACATTCTATTCGCTGCCTAGATGATTTAGAGATATCATTAATATCAGCTTTATTTAGCTTTTTTTTTTCCTAAGTCGCCTTCTACAACAGCCACGGACTTGGAGTGGCCCTATTCTACTCTGCCGGAAACCATACGGCAAACTAGTCTTTGACTTAATTATAAATGTATATTGCCACGTCACCTGATTGCATCCTTAGCAACGCTACTTTAATGCTTGACGTTAATTAAAAACTAGTAGGTCTTATAAAAGTCTAATTAAAAATCATCTATGAGTTTTTTCTACGCGCATAACTTTATTCCAACTAGATCGTTCTTGTTTCATAACATTTTTATTTTCAATTCAAACTCAAACCACGAAATATGAATACCGAAAATAAAACAACAATGTCGTGGCAACAAGTCACACATAAATCAGATACTGTTGTATTGAAAATATTGCATTCTGGCTCGTAAAGCTATGCAGGAATTGCAGACAATAGAAATGAGGAGATATGTCAAATCTATCTTTGAATGAGAACAGACGTCATCATTTTCAGTCCACATGAACCTAACGTAGTAAAAAAATTCTATGTCTATGGAACCTACTATAGGGCCTTCCCTGTTTTGCCCCATTCGCTACGGTTCTATGCCACTCTCATCTAGGTCAAATAAGTTCAGATTTGACGTCATGTATGGCCTAGTGGTCATAATGCCAGGCCGCTACACTGGAAGTCGTGGGTTCTGTCCCTGGTCAGGTCAAGATAGAAAATTACTTTTTTCAGATTGACCTAAGTCTTGGATGTATGTTTTTTTTTTAATATCGTTTAGTTAGTATACCATAACATACATTGCTTGTTCTTCTTCAAACCCCTAAAATGGTCTCATAAGTCCACTTAATTAAGAGTCCCCTTACCCTAGACTTCTCCATACAAACGTAGTCTACGTTTAATTTTGAAACCACATGTCAGATTCCGCTAAAAATTGGTAATTGTAAAGAAATTGCAATTATCTAGGTTTATAACTGGTTTCCTACCGTAAAATTATGAACTGGAAAAGAAAATATAACGATTTAAATGTTTCCCATATTGATGGTCAAAAATGATAAATAATACTATATTCAATTTCAAGTTCATATTTTTACCGTTGGAAACCAGTTATTAACCTAGATAATTTCAATATCTCTGAAATTACAAAATTTTGTCGAAATAGGTCATGTCGTTTTGAAATAAAACGTAGACTACGTTTGTATGGAAAGTTGTATTTTTGTCTAGGGTAAGTGGACTCTTAGATACAAACGTGAACCCTGAAAAAATTCTTCTTTTTATATTTAAGAGCTGGGCTCTTGACGGTGGAGTGCTTTCCATGTCTCTCTTCCTTCCGCTAAGTTCTTAACCTCTTTATATGTTTTCACGTTTAATTTTTCTTTTATTTGGTCTATAAATTTTCTTCTGGGTTTTCCTGCTCCTCTCTTTCCTTCTATTTTTCCTTCCATTATTGTTTTAAAGAACGCATCGTGGCGTAGTAGATGACCGAACATTTTCCCTCTTCTATTTTCTATAATTTGTATTATTTGTCTTTTCTCTCTCACATCCTCTAGTACCTTCTCATTTGTATTTTTTTCTGTCCAACTTATTTTTTTCATTCTCCTCCAGCACCACATTTCAAATGCTTCTAATCTATCTCTATCCTTTTTGATCATCGTCCACGTTTCACATCCATACAAGGCATTGCTCCATATAAATGTTTTAATAAATCTTTTACGTAAACTTTCTTTAATACCAGAACAAAATATATATTTTTTACTCTTAAATGTACTTTTTGCAATAGCAATCCTCTTCTTAATATCTTCTGAGCATCTTGCCTCTTCGTTGATAATAGTTCCTAAATATTTAAAACTTTGAACTTGGTCTATTGTTTTATTATTAAGTTGGATATTTTTAATTACTAGACCTGACTTTGAGACAATTAAGGACTTTGTTTTATTTATGTTTATACTCAATTTATGTTCTTTAAAAATATTGTTCATTGCTTCTATCAACTTTTCTAACTGTTGTGAACTGCTTCCAAGGGCTGCTATGTCATCTGCAAATCTTATAAAATGTATCTTTTCTCCATTAATACTAACTCCTCCTCAATCTTGGTCCTTGATTTGAAATATTGCTGCTTCTATAAATAGATTGAATATCAGTGGAGAAAGTGGGCAACCCTGCCTCACTCCCTGTCGTATTTTAGCCTGTCTTTTTTCATTATTACTTTCTATTATTGTCTCTTGTTCTTTATACAGTTCTTTGATTATTCTCCTGTCTCTGTAGTCTATGCCAGCATTCTTAAGCGCCTTCATCATTAGTTTCCAATTTACTTTATCGAACGCTTTATCTAAATCTATAAACGCAATATGTGTTTCTAAACCAAGTTCCAATCTTCTTTCTATTATAATTCTAAGTGCTAAAACTGCTTCTCGAGTGCCTTTGTTTTTGCGAAAACCATATTGGTCGTTGCCTACTATATTTTCTACTTTAGGTCGGATTCTATTTTGTATTATTTTTATCAAAATCAAAATCTGAAAAAACGCTTTTACACGCTTCTTATTTAGGGCAGTCGAATAAAATACTGCGTCCACTTTGGCATGTCTTCTTAATCTACTGATCTATGTTAGAAATATAGAAAGATCTATGCATCTGGTATTCAGATTGCTGACGGGGGTTTCGACTCCATGCATCTAAATAAGAACTGTAATAAGTTGTCACGTCGAATTTTTCGATTTAAAGTTACTCGCGAGTGAAGTAGCGTATAAAGTGACTTTAGATTGATACATGTTGAGAATATAGTTGCTTAGTTGAGTTAGTATCCCATAACACAAGTCTCAAACTTATTTTGGGGCTAGCCCAATCGGTGCGATTTGTGTTTATATATAGGTATTTATATTTATTAATTTATTTACAGTCGCATAAGTGTTATTTGGTCATCCATCCAATTGAGGACCACGCCCAGAGTCGCTTAACTTGCGAAAGCGCTAGTAATGCACACTCTCGCCAGGCCAGCGAGCTCCTCATGTTGTCACTGTTATAGGAGCAACATATTTTCATGGCAATATCGGCCCAATATCGGCTAACGACAATTAGGAATATTTTTTAACCAATTTTTCATTATTCCTATATGTAAGTACGCGCCTAAATTATCACGCAATCTCTTTTGAGGTCTGCAAATTCATAAAAAATCTGCACTCCAATCAGTTGATTATTTAGTAAAAAGCCGGATAGTTGATAACATCGACTGATGTCCTCCCGATATCGTCGCACGCAATTCTCGATATCGTCGGACGATATCGGTGTCGTGTAGTTTTCGTTATCGTTCTAGTGAGAATAAAAACGCTCACTCTCTGATCTCTGTTTTGTCGAATGTTTTTTTGATTCTCTCGATATTTCAGGGCAATGTAATAAAAAAATTTCAAAGTTTGCATAAAAGCAACATAGGCCATTTTGCTTTGGAAAGAGTTCCTTGAAGAAGAACTAAAGAATTCACGGGAAAAGCAAGTTTTCTGTATTAATTTTTAACCCACTGCGGCAGAAGTGGAGTTATTTTACCCTTCATTCATACTGAATTATTTTAATAACCATATCGAAATTGATAAATCAAATAAAATAGCTTGAAATTGAGTTGCTCAATAATCCGTAACAAATTCAATTAAGAAAATAATTTTATTGTTAAAAAATTAATTCATAATACATTATATACTAAATTCGGTTGCAGTAACACTTATTAAATATAACTATATTGAATATAACCTGCTTTTTAAAAATAGATTTTACGTAAATAATTTCTGTTAAATTATAAAATTAAATATTAAAACATATTTAAAACTTGCATCAACAAAGTATAAATTTTAATATGTGCAGTTATAACCTGAAAGGGCGGATCTCATAAAAAATATATTTCTTATAAGTACTGTACAAACATTATTCGGCAATTTGTTCTTATACACGCTGCCTTTCTAATTGGAATTGGAAAAAAAATGTATTGCGAAGAAATTCCCCTATCCATATACGTAATCTAAATTTGTGTGACTTAAGATAAAAAAGTTGCGAGAATGATTTCCGATCGAGACCACGTAGTTACGCCCGTCTAAAACAGCTTCGTGACCGGCGAGACCCCGGATGAACTCCGGCCGGCTGGCCTGCGGCGCCTAACTGCGCGGTACTACTATTTGATCTCACGATTTTACTTTCGAGTTTTAGACAACAATTTTTTGTTTCTCAAATTTTTATTTTGACTAGCCAATTAGGTCTTACTAACGATCCCTATGAAGTGGCTTTCGGCTCTTAAACCAATTAAAAATCACCGTGTAGAAATGTCAAAAACTTTTTTAAGATGAGCTGCCGTTGTTTGTTTGTTTTTTTTTGTCACCACTTCACGCTTCAACCACTGAACCTATTTGGATGAAATTTTAATGTGAATATAGTTTGATACCCAGGGAAGGACATAGGATAGTTTTTATCTCGAAATTCCCACAGGGAGTGAAGCCCACGTGCACAGCTAGTCCTACTAATATTACAAACGCGAAAGTTTGTAAGTATGGATGGATATTTGTTACTCTTTCACGTAAAAACTATTACTGAATTTTAATGAAACTTTACAATAATATAGCTTATAAATCAGAAAAACGCATAGGCTACAATTTAAAAAGATATTGTGTATCCTGCGCAGACGAATTCGCGAGCAACGGCTAGTTAATTTTAAAAGAGAAAAGGTAACAAAGCAGCATTTAATCGAATCAAATGCTTATCGTCTCTGATTGAGCGCCACTCGAAATACCGAATCAGAGTCTGTTATGATCGGTTGGTTTACTAATTAAGTTAATTTAAAGGTGAATTAGTGGCTGTCTGGATTATTTTGAAGTTAAAGGTAATTACTGTACCCATTAGCTGTATTTAGAAGCATGAACTTTTTTGCACAGTCGGTTCTTGATTAACGTGAGTGTGCACTAGGAAAGGAATTCATCCCATCATCATCATCAGGTATTTTTGTCTCTACTGCAGGAGCATGGCCCTCTTTGTACTACCAAAGCCATACTTGGCCAGAGCAACCAGGAGACTCAGCTTACACTCTCCTCGCTGGCCAGACGGGTTGGAGAGGTCTCATTGATGTTTATAAGCTTTGTTTGCCTTGCATTTCCTGTTTGATAGCAAGAATAGCTAAAAGTATTGCAATATCGATAGTTTACATTGAAAAATACTTACGATATAATTAATCAATTACACAGTATATCGATATATTCGATCGATAGTTTTGGTTGTCATTTAGCTTGTATTTCCTAAGTCTTCTATGACATCCACGGGAGGACTTGGAGTGGTCCTATTCTCTCTACCAGAAACGGCTAATGACTTGCGAGCTTATGGTAGGTAGGCACTGGCAGGGTACTCGTCTATATTTCGATGGACAGAGGTTAGGATCCTTAAAGGTCAAGTTTGACGTGATGGTGGGCGTGAAGATAGAGAGAACAGGGAATCAGACTAGTGATGGTTTGCCGTATCGCTTATTGAAATGATTTAAATTCTTATCCGTTCCCCTTGTCGGCTTTTATGATCTGCATTAAAGAAGCATTAATAATAGTTAACACATAAATCTATAAATAAATGTGGACAAATCACATGAGTAGGTCTTTCTAATAGAATGTTTCCATTAGAAATTAAGGTATCAAATTTTTGAAATGCCTAAGAACATATAGATGTTTTTAATCAGTAATTAAAAGGTAGTCATTAGTAAATATATATATATATATATATATATATATATATATATTTACTAATGACTACCTTTTAATTACTGATTAAAAACATATCATATAACGTGTGTATATATAAATATATACCTATATATATGTCATTAGTAAATATATATATATATATATATATATATTTACTAATGACTACCTTTTAATTACTGATTAAAAACATATCATATAACGTGTGTATATATAAATATATATATATATATATATTTTATTTTTAGTAAAATATTTTGTCAGACAAATCAAATTAAAAAAAAATGTGTCGTGGAATCATGACTTCAGAGAAATCAAAACCACAAAAAACACTCCAAAAGACGTTTTAATGGAGGTGTTAATTTACTGCGATAGTTTAAAAGTAATTATTTAATGGTTCCAGTTTTTTATACATTTTGCACAGTAGATTGCATCTCTCCAATCCGTCTGGCCGACGAGGAGAATGAAGGTCAAGTCTTCTGGCTGCTCTGACCATGTATGGCTCTGATAGTACAGAGAGGGTTGTGCTCCTGCATTGAAAACAAAAAGAAACTGATAACGACGATGATGCTCAGTAGTTTTTTCGGCATACTTGGGCGATCGTAGGCCTGCATCTTTACAGAAGATAGTAAAAGTAAAAAGTAAAAAGTATATTTATTTTCTCCATTAATCTTAAACAGAACCTTAAAGAAACATTAATCTTAAAGACTACTTATAGAATACAAGATAATTCCAGGAAATGCACCGCATTTTTCAAATGCAGTCTTTTTCTTTTTGGCTACGCCCTATTTTCTTGCAACCACTCAAATTATCAGTATCATAGACTTAACATGCTGCAAAGTATAATGCCCTGAAAAAATGACTGTTTTTATGTCCGTTACTCTGCTGTCCCTCTCTCTGTCTGTCTGTCACCAGGCTGTATCTTATGAACCGTGATAGCTAGACAGTTGAAATTTTCACAGATGAATGATGATGTATTGTATTTCTGTTGCTGCTATTACAACAAATACTTCTTCTTCTTCTTCTTATCGTGTGTGTTAGTGACTAACACTAGTGTCAGAGTTTTTAAACCGCCTTAAAGGCTTCTGACATGGTTTTAGGTAACGACCAATGTCAAAGACAGTGACCGCGATCGAGGGCTTAACGTGCCCTCCGAAGCACGGATCATCTTACTTATCGGACAATCAGGTGATCAGCCTACAATGTCCTAACCAAACTAGGACAACAACACAAAGTCGTTGCCCCCGCCGGGAATCGAACCCGCGACCTCCGAGCATAAGCCGAACGCTCTATAACCACTACACCACGGAGGCAGTTACTAAAAACAGACAACAAATACTAAAAACAGAATAACATAAATATATAAGTGCTCTGTAAGCTTCCATACAACTATCGTAAGTTTATATAGACAACTAGCTGAACCCCGCGGTTTTACCTGCGGGTAAAGTAGCCTATTTGTTAATTTAGGGTGCCAGCTTCCTCCATACCAGATTTTAATAAATTTGGTTCAACACTTTACGCGTGAAGATGTTACAAAACATACAGACTCACTCTCAAAAACATTCGCCTTTATAATATAAGTGTTATGGTATAGAACCATTGCGCGAGTCCGACTCGCACTTGTCTGGTTTTAAGGGTTCCGCAGTAAACAAGGAACCTTTATAGCTTCGCCGTGTCTGTCTGTCTGTCTCTCCGTCAGCGGTCCTACTCAAGTACTATTATATAAACCTAGCACTTTCGCATTTTATTATCTTATACCTTTAAATAAGCAAATCTTGTATATTTATTTATATATTTCTGTGATCTCGAAAATGGCTCTAACGATTTCGCTGAAAATTGGTATATAGGGGTTTTCGGGGGTAAACAATCGATCTAGATTAGTCTTATGTTTGGAAAAACGCGTGTTTTTGAGTTTTTATGCGTTTTTCTTTCCACGCAGAATATAGTGGCTAATTTCGTCGTTAGCTCAGCAGTTAAGGTTACGGCCCGCTAGAAAGAGTGTCACGGGTTCCAATCCCACTCGGTGACTTACTTTTGTTTTTTTATGTTCAAGTTTATATATATATTTTTTATTTTGTATTGTTTTTAGACAAGTTTAAAAAAATGTAGTTAATGTTTGAGATGTAACCGAGCAAAGCTCGGTCACCCAGGTACTAATATATTATAAGAAACCATTTCTGTCCCAAAGGCCTCTTTCTATGTGTTCTATATACTTTTTCATCTTTTTATTTTACTTTTTTCTTTTTCTATTTACTCTTTTTGCATTAGATATAATATATTATACTCGCATACTATTATAATTCTGTATTTCGGCGGACGTCAGAAATATTCTGACAGAAAATATCTAAAGTATCTTATATATTTAATGATTAGAAGCCAAATAAAGTTTCGTTTTATTTATAGATATAATATTATCTAACATCGAAATGTTTCGTATTCAAACCTTGATTTACAAATTGAATAAAAGGCTTAGCTTGTTGAGCCGAATCGACTTTCAACGACACAAAGTTCATCGTAAAGAGTTAATTGACCAGAACAGACACTAAAATATTTTATTTTCGTGTAGTATAGTATAACTCTGTGTCAATACTTATTTATTTCAATAAAATTTCACCTTATTAGATCACAAATCTAACATCGAATTTCTTCGGATTCACAAATTAAATAAAACGAATTTCAACGATACAGGGTTAATTGTAAAGGTAAAACAATCATCCGTTCGGAAGTAATAAATAAACACACATACAGAAAATGCTAAAAATTATGTTAATCACGGGAAGTCCTGTAATACCAGGCTTGTCTCACTCCGTGGTAGGTTTTAAAAACGGAAGTACATACAGCGGCCACGTCAGCGTGGCTAATCAGTGCGCCAGAAAAGGTAAGCATTACGCGATAGAAAGAGACGGAAAGAAATGAAACGTCTAGGTGAATATAACTGTAGGTTATTAGCATTGTGCGATTTGAATTGAACTTAATTGTATCGTAGCGAGAGTCGCTATTCCTTTAATTGATTTTTCGGAGTGAATCTTCTGTACTTGTAAGTACTATTATGTATTCTGTGGTAATACTATTAACAGTCTTTCCGTGGATAGTCTCTTTAAGTCCTCCCGTGGATATCGTAGAAGGCAACTTAGGAAATACAAGCTAAACAAAGCTTATTAACATCAATGAGACCTCTCCAACACGTCTGGCCAGCGTAGAGATTGTTGGCCAAATCATCTAGCTGCTCTGGCCAAGTATTGCTATAGTAGTATAGAGACGGCCATCCTTCTGCAGTGGAGACTTAAAAAACCTAAAGATGACAAACACAGACAGTGTTATGATACTTCTCTTTTTTCATTAATAAATAATAATAAATTAATTCACATAGGGACAAACTACACTGATTGAGCTAGCCTCAAAGTGAGTTCGAGACCATGTGATGGGATACTTACTTAACGGTACTATGATATATAATATATATACTAACTATAATATATAGATATAGATAAACATCCAAGATCCAGGACAATTTAAAAATTTTGTTGTATTTAAAGGCCTTAATGTATTTGCTCTTTCGTAAGCTGTCTTTGTATTTGTATTTGTTTTGGTACAATAAAGTTATTACAAACACACAAACCAACAAAGAAACAACTTGAAAAAGGCCATTTTCCAACTTGCCCTCTTCTTATCGAGTGTGTTAGTGACTAACACTAGTGTCAGAGTTTATAAACCGCCAACTTGCCCTGACCGGGGATTAGGGTGACGGACTAGCATGGTGACCACCACGCCACGGAGGTTATTCATTGAAGGTTGTAAAAGTAGTTCTGTAAACTAATCAACATCCCGCACCTGGCTTTCCCTGTGTTTTGCCGTCTTAGTTTACAATTTGCGTCTAATCCAACTGAGACCATTGTGCCGCACGCTTGACTGCATACAAGTGCTGGTAGTGATGTGATGGGAGGCTGGACTAAGAAAGTGTCGATAAAATACCAACTGGACTTTCTTTTTTATAGTTTTGACATATGATTATGTCTTTTCGTTCGCTTTAGTGTAGGCTCCGATTTCATGAAAAAGTACGATCGCTTATACCTTGGAGAGTTGTGAAGATATGTATGTATTTACAAGAGCTGCTGTAAGGTACTAAAAAATTATTCGAGAAAATCAAAAATGTCATAGCCGAAATAGTAAAGAAAAAAAAACTATTTCTTCTTATTTTTTTTATTTTGGCACTCGATATTTTGGAAACGAATAATGATATCAAATATTTTAAATTTCCTCTGGACAATTTAGTCAGCTACAATTTGAGCCTAAAGCAACGAGCGGGTAAGGTTTGTCCTATGGCCTAACGTGAACTTTTTATTAATATTTTGTTTCATTATCTATTTAGGTTACATAGTTATTTAGGTCACGACTGTGACTTTTGTGATCTTTTCCTGGGCAGAACCAGGAAAAGATCAAATATCATAGTAATACTTAGTTATTGGAAAAGACGTAGTTTGTCTACGTCTTTTCCAATAACTGTTATAATAATAAGGCAAGACGGGCAAATCACTTACGAGTACTAAAATGAGGTTAATCTAAATATCGATAAACCTAATCCCAGCACTACTCCACAGACGACACATTAATGGCGCGCCACTCCGCTCATTTTCCACTGCGCCCGCGTTATTTTATCTTCGTGTCAAGCGCGCCCTCCACCATTGTGGTTTTATTTTTATTTTATCGTCGTCGCGTTCGAAATACAAAATTTATAGTGCTGCCAGCGCTATCATTCAGGTGTTGAAACTTCATAAATTTCCACGTTTCTTGATGGCCAGTGTTTATTATTCTATAGCATTTACAGTTTTTCTTTTACGATGTTTTAACCTGGTTTAACGGTTGGAAATCCATCATAGCAGCTTTACCATAAACTGATAAAAATATAAAGCGTCTTATCAAAAGTATGCAGGGTTTAAAACTCCGTCTAACAAAAAGAACTTACTGAGTTTTCAACTTCGGACGCTTAATAATTTATCCCTTTATTTAACTTTGTATTGCTTTTAAAATATAGACTTTATAACGTAAAGAAATGTCCCCACTTCATTTAGATTGTCAACTTACCGGGTCTGCTGCAAATCGTTTTTATATCCATCCCGATCTAATGACAATTTAATGAGGCAAAACCGTTAATAAATTCGGATTAAGGAACCAATCGGCTTAGGAGACGCCACAGCAGAAGCGGACAGAGATAATTATAATCAAGGAAATAAATCAGATAATAAGTCTACCGGAAAATCAGTTTAAACTCGTTTTCTCTCTGCTTCGTCGGATCAGCGCTCTTATAGAATACAGACCAGCGTCAGTATGCCCGCGACACCTGTTGGAAGCGGTCGCGTGACACTTATGTCAATCTGTCACAAACTGTCAAAAAGCGACCAAGTGCGAGTCGGACTCGCCCATGAAGGGTTCCGTAGTAGCAAATAATATAAAAGTCTTGTAGTATGTTTTTTAAATTTTTATATTTGAGTTGATTGAATGAAAGGTAAATTGCCGTTTATGATTTATGACGTATTAAAAAAAACTACTAACTAGATCTCGTTCAAACCAATATTCGCTGGTAGTTTTCATGGTAATGAACATCATATATTTTTTTTAGTTTTATCATTCTCTTATTTTAGAAGTTACGGGGGGGCACACTTTTTTCCACTTTGGAAGTATCTCTCGCGCAAAGTATTCGGTTTAGAAAAAAATGCTTTTAGAAACCTCAATATCATTTTTGAAGACCTATCCATAGATATGTATGGGTTTGATGAAAAATAAATTTTTGAGTTTCAGTTCTAAGTATGGGGAACCCCCAAAATATACTGTTTTTTTTTTTCTATTTTTGTGTCAAAACCTTAATGCGGTTCACATAATACATCTACTTACCAAGTGTCAACAGTATAGGTCTTATAGTTTTGGAAAAAAGTGGCTGTGACATACGGACGGACAGACAGACAGACAGACATGACGAATCTATAAGTGTTCCTATTTTTCCATCTGGCTACGGAACCCTAAAAACTCTCCGACCGTCGCCAATAGGTGTTGCAGGTGACAGGTCTGTCAGAGTGCTTAGTGTAAATCACCTTTAGTTTTATCTTTTGTTGTCAAGATGCGGAATAAGTTTTAGCAATAAAATGGAATAAAATTTATTTATATGTGTAATGATATCCATTGAAAGCTTCTAAGGGCATAATTCATGTTTCAAAGAAATGTATTTTAAATGATTAATATGTTTAGACCTAAAGGAGTAAAAAACAGAGACAAGGGGTGTTAAAACCAGAGGCCACGTTGTCATAGATAGTGGGAAATCAGACCATCCGTTCGAGCGCTACAATGCCACAGACAGGCAAACAGACCGACAGACATTTGCTTCAAACTTACAACACCCCTCTTTTTGTCGGGGATTAAAAACAATTCTCTTAATCAACTTCTTCTTATCGTGTGTGTTAGTGACTAACACGAATGTCAGAGTTTTTAAATTGCCTTATAGGCCTCTGACATGGTTTCAGGTAACGACCAATGTCAAAGACAGTGACCAGGACCGACGGCTTAACGTGCCCTCCGAAGCACGGATCATCTTACTTATCAGACAGTCAGGTGACCAGCCTATAATATCCTAGCCAAACTAGGAAAACAACACAAAGTCGTTGCCCCCGCCGGGAATCGAACCCGCGACCTTCGGGTATGAGCCGGACGCTTTAACCACTATACCATTGAGGCAGTTATTCAACTTCAAGAAGCGGCTAGAATCTTCTACCTCTTCATATTTTCTTTGCTCATAGACCAGAAAAAAACTAACAAACGCTAGTATTAAAACTCAACAAACTAACACTTATAGTTGTTTGCAAACGCATACTTACAAAATTTAGTAGATATTTGTTTACAAAAACTAATAAAGATATATCAAAACCAAGTGTGGTTTCACACAACTTGTGTACCAAGTCGCGTCGCTCACAGGTGAAGTAATGACATTTATGCAAAGTCCCACAAAAGGTGCAGTGTTCAGTTAAATTGCATGGTTTATAGCCTAGGAGATAGAGGATTTATTTAAATTTTAGTTGGTTGCTACGTTTAGTGGTTTGAACTTGCAACTATTTTAAGACCCCACTTAGAATAAATTGACATGAGTGCAGTTTAAAAAAGCGCGTACTAGAGGTCTGACGAAATACCATAATTTCGAGACACGGAGTAATACAATGATTTTTGCATCTAAAAGGACGTGTACTGAGTACAAATATATTGTTTTTATTAGTCTGTTAAGTATAAGTTGAAATTATATTAACCATATGGACATTTAATGATAAATACACTTTTTAGATAAAAATTTTTTTAAAATGAAAATAGGTTATTTATTAGTATTTTCTAAAACTTTTGTTAAACATTTCTACGTTTGGTATATACCAAATGGCTCATATGAGCCATCAAGGTATTTAGTAACGTCATGTAATAGGCTGTTTTTAGTTAGTATTTTGTTAAATCCTTAAAAGTTACCTATTTCCAGCAGCCGACTTTATGAGAATAAAACGTGATGTCAAAAGACTTGTTAAAGTTAAGGTAATCTATACATATACTTAATTCTAATTTGATTTGGGCAAACATTAACTCGCAACTGAATATTTATTTGTTGATTATGTTGTTGATTTGAACAAAATGAAATCAAGCACAAGTTGAAATTTGAATGATAAATATTAAATTACAAAAAACTCAAACTGTCTCTTAGCCTATTCCAAGAGAAACTTCCAGAATGAACGACGAAGCAAGCTATGCAATTTGTTACATTTTTGTTTTCGTACACTGAGTTCGAAAGCTACCTGAATGCCCTGAATGTATGAAGTTACTAGATTTAGGGTTAGAGTGAAGTGTGAAGTAAACAATTCAAACTTTTGAAGTTTCTTTTAGGAGCTCTAAAGCGGTAGAAGTCATTAGACTTCTAGGTTTAAGGGGGGATACATGAGTTTTATGAGATCCAGTGCTGCCCCTTTTTTAAATAAATTATTTTCAAGGAAACGGAGATATCATTAAAAAATTATCTTGAGTAAGCCGTAAATAACCCTTCAAACTATTTTATGAACAGTTTATAATTTAAAGTGAAAACGTGAAATTTTTCTTCGCACATTAGCCAAAAGTGGCCGTTTTTCGCATAAGTTTGTAGAAAGCTTTACGTTCTCATTTTTAACTGTAAACAATAGTTCATAAAACTTTTAACTTACTACTACTTTTCCAACTATTGGAAGGGTTATTTATCTAGGGCTTGGTCAAGACAAAATTATAAATAATATTTCTGTTTCCTTTTAAATAATTTATTTCAAATAGGGGCAGCAATCGACCCCGGAAAATTCAGGAAGCTCCTTAAAAGTGCAACCTCTAAACAGTACTTGTTTTATTCCCTGCTTAGCCCTACACCGATCTCTCCACACACCGAGTGTGGTTACCAAACACAGAGTGCGGTTACCAAACTCAGAGTGCGGTTACCAAACTCAGAGTGTGTTATCTAACTCAGAGGTGTAAGAAAGAAAAGTTTTCACTGAAATTGGATAATGGTAAAGCTCATTGCATTGCTAAATGGATTATTATATGATTTTAGAGTTTCACGGTCACAATTACTGTTATTAGTATTACGGGACTTACCGCGATTAATATCGTTTTTTGCCAGATATTTCGACGGCCCTTCTGCCATCATGGTCGCTGGCCGATAAAAATAAATAAATATCTGGCAAAAAACGATATTAATCGCGGTAAGTCCCGTTATACTAATAACAGTAAACGGATTATTTCTCTTTCTATTTAATATCTAATATAATAGTGGCTCTGTGAGTATAGACCTCGCAAGTCTTTTTAGGGTTCCGTAGCCAAATGGCAAAAACGGAACCCTTATAGATTCGTCATGTCTGTCTGTCTGTCCGTCCGTAAGTCACAGCCACTTTTTTCAGAAACTGTAAGACCTATACTGTTGAAACTTGGTAAGTAGATGAAATTTGTGAACCACATTAAGGTTTTGACACAAAAATAGAAAAAAAAACAATAAATTTTGGGGTTCCCATACTTAGAACTGAAACTCAAAAATTTATTTTTCATCAAACCCATACGTGTGGGGTATCTATGGATAGGTCTTTAAAAATGATATTGAGGTTTCTAATATCATTTTTTTCTAAACCGAATACTTTGCGCGGGAGACACTTCTAAAGTGGAAAAAAGTGTGTGTGTCCCCCCCCCCCGTAACTTCTAAAATAAGGGAATTATAAAACTAAAAAAAATACATGATTTTCATTATCATAAAAACTACTAGCGAAAATTGGTTTGAACGATATCTAGTAAGTCGTTTTTTTTTAATACGTCATAAATCAAAAAATAATAAAAAATTAAAAAAAACATACTACAAGACTTTTATATTATGTTATTTGCTACTACGGAACCCTTCATGGGCGAGTCCGACTCGCACTTGGCCGCTTATTTACGTTTGTAACCCCCATGTGTCCACCATTATGAAACATTTCCTTTAACTGAATCAAGTTAAAAATTACATATGATTACTGAATTTTAATGAAAATCGGTTGAAATATGCAACCAGTAGAAAAATAAAACCAGACAGCCCCGGTCAAACCTACATGTCAATAAGCTTCGGTCACAGTGTGGCACTTCATAGAAGCGGAGTATCAATAAACGCCAGGTACTACTACTACAAACGAAACTATACATCTGTGCACACGTCAATGTGTGTGTTCGCCCCCAAAACACTCAAAGTGGCGAGATCGGGGGAGAAGTGCGGGGACAGGAAACGGGGAGCCATATTGTGCGGGACACTAGGTGTTTCCGTTCTGTAATTTTGTGCTTCAGTTATCTTTGCAATATTCCTAAAACTAGTAGTTCGCCACGAACTTAGACCTCGCGATTATTATTTCAGAATAATGTACCTGATGTGGATGAATTATCGGTGCAGGTTTACCGATATGATCGACAGACAGACAGACAGACAGACGGACAAAAGAATTTTTGGCTATTCTCGAAACTGAGACGCTTCGCTCGCTTCGCCCGCTCGGTCAACAAGAGTGAAAGATGAATGTGGAAGCGGTGTAAATAAAACAAATTAAATTAATTAAGACTTCAGCGTCTTGTTCTCTCAGCCGTTTCCAGAAATATTAGAGCTACCCCACTCAGTTAATTTGTTGTTATGTGCTTTGTGCTATGTGCACGATATTTATTTATTTATTCGCTTACTTATGCTGTGTGGTCATGCAGAGTAGAATAGGGCCACTCCAAGCCCTCCCGTGGATGTCGTAAAAGGCGAATTGGAAATAATGCTAAACAAAGCTTATAAAAATCAATGAGACCTCACCAACCCAGAGTTGGACTTTGGCCTACACTCTGGGTTGAAGAGGTCTCATTGATTTTTATAAGGACTTTGGCCTACACTCCTACTACTATAGGAGAGTGTAGGCCAAAGTCCTCTGGCTGCTCTGGCCGAGTATGGTTCTAGTAGTACAGGGAGGGTCGTGCTAGTGCAGTGGAGATAGACACACACCTGATGATGATGATTCGCTTACTTTATATTTTATTTGTATTCGTTAAGCCAACATGTTCATTACAAAGGCTTGACTGCATGATACAATACAGAATAACACGCTCGGAGGAGCTAATTTAGATGTATTTAGCATTTATCGTTAGAAATTGAATTTAAATATATAAGTTAGGTATGTCTATTTTTGTAAACAATTAATTTTAAAAAAATAAACATAAATAAACTTAGAGTATAACTCAGTTCTGTATTTTCAAGGACAAATCGCACTTTCCACATTTAAATTACATTTTGAGAAAACTATTGCAAATAAAATGGTATTGTTCAATAATATGTCCTTTGTGGTTCCAACAATGAATCTCGACGTGAGAAGATATTGCGAAAAATCTCAGAGCATTGCAAAAAGTTAAGACTGAGTGAAGTGAAATCGAAGTTAAGAAACGTTGGGGCCGTGGGGACCATCTGCTCATAAAATATTTAATACTGTCGCCCGAAAATTGACTGAAATCACGCGTGACCAGAGAGCTGGCCTTTATCTGGCGCAAAAGATAAGCATTGCCATACAACGTGGCCATTCTGCCAGCCTTCTGGGCACGTTACCAGGGGCAGCGATTTGCCAGGGCTTTTTTATTTATAAGTAATTTAGGCTATTAGTTTAGTTTTCGTTAATTTCCTTGTTTACTTTATTATTTCAAATAATAAATTAAGTAAGGTAATAACTACAAACTATTAACTTTCTCAGCAGCGCAAGAAAAAAAATGGTACAATCAAATAAGTGTTTGACTTTTTTAAGTTCAACATTGTTTTTTAAGTAAAAACATTTGTTAAGTAAAAATCATGAGTAGAAAACTGATTTTATCAATACGAACTTATAACAGAACGCATTCCTGTCGTAAACTTCAGTTTTTTGCTACACTTTATATATGTTGTGGTCACGTTTATACACATTTATGAGAACATACAAACAGTCGCGTTTATAAGATAGCATAGTAGGGTTAGCTCATCAGTTTAAGATTTTGTATGTTTGTTGCTCAATTACGCGAAAACGACTAAACGGATTGGAATACAATTGGCATATTGTAAATAGCCTGGATAAACACAAAGTATACTTACTTTTTATCTCGAAAAAATAGGACGTTCTTTGAGGTTGACAGATAACAAATCGGCAATGCCGCAGGTAACTAATGATAAATAAATAAAAATAAATATAAAGGGACAAATTACACTGATTGAGCTAGCCCAGTAAGTTTTTAAACTTGTGTTATAAAATACTAACTCAACGATACTATATTTTACACTTAAAACATATGTAGATAAAAGCCCACGACTTAATAATGTTTTACCTAATTATATCTTAAAACGAAGCATGTTACTGCCTAACAACATGTGCATTGTGTATATGTGGGTAGCGGTGTCAGATATTGACCATTATGTAAGCGTAAAAATTATTTGCTATATGTCATAGTGCCTTTACTTTTTGTATAGTCTGATACGAAAATTACGCAATACGATTTTCAATTCAATAGGTGTGAAATTGATCGGGTATTAAGTATTAATATAAAACGTATTTAGAGCCAAATTATAAAATGTATCTAATTTTTAATAGAAAACAGTTTCTCTTGTAACTCTCCCCTGCCTCTATATTTATGAAATTGCCAAATTTATGAAACTTAATTATAAATTATTCAAAGAAGCTAGATAAGTGTCTTCTAGAAATACTAGAAATGGCAACAGGCTCGCTCTGGACATTATATCAAGAAGTGTAAGGTTACCAAGGAATTGTTATATGTGTAGGCTAATTTACAATAAGATACCAGACACCATGAAAAATGCGACATTTAAGACTTTTAAAATAAAACTATTTGACTGGCTTAGTGAGTGAGGCTTTGAGATGACACAGTGCAAGAGATTCTCAATTTCAAGACATAACTTCTAATACAAATTATCCATACGAAATAGTAATGTTATTTTTAAAGTGACATGATCCATTTCTTATTTTATTTGTGACACAGTCTGTTAGCTATTTTGAAAACTGTTTATTAAGATTTGCATGCCAAGGACCACGCCCGGGTTGCTTAACTTGCGGAATACACAGAACTCTTGTCTACCAATATCTAAAATCAATCAATACATAATATATTCAAGTTAAATAAAAGCTGGTTATAAGAATCCCTTTGCTCCTTTTTACTGTGCTTTTTATCTTAAATTGTATTTTTGTGCGTACAATAAAGCATTACAAACAAGCAAACCTTATTACTACAATAAAAAGAGCCCTTAAAAGGAAAAAGAGTCTATATAAGAATATATTAGACTGAAAAATTACAGAATATTCACAACGAGAAATTGTAAAACAAAATTATTATGAATATTTAATTTTGCTACCATATGAATTAATTGGTTTATCGGACTGCAGATCAAATCGACTAATTAAATATCTCATTAATTTTTGTTTCACCGTACAATTGATTTAGCTTCTATTAATTATCATCTAAAATTCATTGAAATTATTATCCGTTAAATAATTCGTGATTTTAACCTTGTATCTACTGAAGTCTTTACTGTATATTTATCCGACTGCGTCGGAAGGAGGGTTGTGTTTTTCGAGTGTATGTATGTTTATAGATACATGTAGTACGAATATGTATGTATGTGTTACCGGAAATGTGTGTAATCCGTCATTGTATACAATTCCTATTAAATGTATATAATTCCTAAAACCGCCCGGAAATGTGTGAATTAATTTATACTAGACACATTTCCTAGGTAATATATACATTTCCTAAGTAGCTGTCGGAAATGCAATAAACGCTCTATCAAATTGGTACGAAGAAGTCGAAGAACGGTATCATCATAACGAACCTACCCTACACTCCGCGGCAAAGTTGTTTTTGTGTATGTATTAGTTTCGCCCTGAGCTAGAGTCGTTCGCTCGCTTCGCTCGCTCGCTCGTGTTTTGGTCACAGGAAACCTAACGAACCTAACCTACACTCAGTGGCAAAAATTTTTTTGTGTCTAACTAATTTTCGCCCTAAGCTTAAGTCGCTCGCTCCCGTTTTACTCATTTAATTCGTAGAAAGCATTCGTTATAAACATTTCCTAATACGATTTTGGAAATGTATACAATTCCTAGGAAATTTATACATTTCCTAGAATATGTGGGTATTACATAATCTTTGAAACAATACTTAATACATTTCCTTATTAGCTTCGGAATTGTATACATATCCTAGGTATTGTAAACAATTCCTAAGTTTTATACATTTCCGTTAACATATGCACCTATGAAAATTTCTTCGACGTATGACGCGGACGGGGCGCAGACATGTCTGTTCCGCGACGGCAAGCGACGGTTTCATACAAAATGTATAGAAATGTCGCGTGGCAGAACACACTGAAAGGACGGGGCGCCGGTCCTTGCGGACGGGGCGCAGACATATGTCGCAGAAAGACATATGTCTGCGCCCCGTTCCCATGTTACGTCTTTTCTATTTAGATTCCTCTAATCTGTCACAATGGAGGAAAATGTTCGTTTAAAATATATTCAACACTTTCTTTGTCAACTTTTGCTAGTCGTGTGTGCAGAAAAACTTGGGGAGGAAACCAACACAATCACTAGTGTACAATAATGATTGTTATCTAAACTAATATTATAAAGAGAAAAGGTTTGTATTTTTGTTTTTTAATGAATAAACTGAATAACTAATAGACCGATTTCAAAAAAAATTCTATTTTAGAAAGTTACATTCACCCTAAGTAACTTAGGCTATATTTATTGCTAGAAAAGATTAGGGATTCTTACTAAAACTTTAGTAACGTTACCCAAGCTGTAAAAAAATGCCACTACTATGTCCATCCGTGCGAAGCCGGGACGAGCCGCTAGGCCCACTTGTAACTTATAACATGGTATAATAAAATTAGGTATTCTCTACCCGAGATGGAACTTTACTACGTCACAAAAGTGTTGCCACTGATAGTTCTTTTAGGTAATTTTAAGGACTTTCTCAATTAGTTCATGAATATTAAATAAAATGTTAAGTAACTTAGCTAGTTAGTATCTCGCGATTCTCGTGTGATTTATCAATTCAATATTTTATAAATTGATATAATGGATTATTAATTCGAAATTGGTATATAAAGTTCAAAAATGCATTATGCTCGGGTAAATCAAATTTACACAGTGGCAACACATCAGACTGATGACGTAGTCAAGTTCCACCTACGTCATCAGCTGTCACGGGAAGAGAATACCTACCTTGTTTTATTATACCATGACTTATAAATTATAGTCATTGAGCTGCACCAGAAGTCCATTAGGCTGCTCAATAAATGACACCAGTGTTAGTAACAAATTTATTTGTCAGACAAATTAAACAGGCAGACCGACAGACAGACTGTATTATAACACTCCTCTTTTGTCTTCATTTCAGCCGCATAACGTCCACTACTGTATATAGGCCTCTCTCAAAGATTTCCCAAATGAATGATCAAGAGCGGGCTGCATCCAGCGTTTTCCAGCGGCCACACGGTCACGTCATCTGACCACCTTGTAGGTGACCCTCTTTATGTCAGGGGTTAATAAAATTATACACTCAATAATAAAATTCTTTTAAATTTAAAATTAGGAAGCTTTTAGAAAAGTCGGAAGACTTGAGTTGAGTTATATATATGTATGTATAAGTGTATGTGTATATTACTATATATTTATTATATATTAATTATTATTTATGTATTTATATTTATTATGTATTTTATATTATGTATTTTTGTATTTACAAGTATTGGTATAACTTTGTTTTTAGTGTAGTAAAGTAGTTATTATGTTTAATTAGGTTCTGTTTTCTGTTTTATGTATGTTGTACCCACTCTCTACCCTGTGTTTTAAATTGTCCTCTTAATTCAAGGTTGACTGGAAGAGATCCCTATCTGGGATAAGTCCGCCTTTGTACTGTTTTCTACTTCTAACTTGTATTTTTGTGTCTTGTGTTTATGTACAATAAAGTTTTAACAAACAAATAAACAAACAAGAAAAGGAAAGAAGTGTGACGTTTCTATTTAGGCCGCTTTCGTCAGATACCGTTCGTCAGATTATTTTTAGTAATGTTTTCTGATGAAACTGTAATTCTACTTTACGATAGTATAAAAACTGTGGTTAATTTTTACAATATTTTCCTGACGAAAACAAATTTCCTTTTTGACCAAAAAACAACTTTACTTAGTTCCGTACCATTATCTTTTCGTATTCGTATCAAAGTCATGTTTGTTGTGTACGGAAACCCCATTAAAATATTAATTTACTCGCTTAAATTAATAGTTATAGAACAACAGAAATGCGTTACAGCATCTGTGAGAATTTCAACTGTCTAACTATCAAGGTTCATAAAATACAGCCTGGTGACAGACTGACGGACAGACAGACTGACAGCGGAGTCTTAGTTATAGGGTCATTACCCTTTGAGTACAAAACTCAAAAAAAATAATTTTTAAAATTGGTCCAGACGTCTTCAAGTACACGAGGAATGAACATGCTTAAAAAACATACAATAAACATTCGAATTGATATCCTCCTATTTCGAAGTCGGTTAAAATCTAATAATAAAATGTGTACCACACTCACCGGCAGGGTGCTATCGTTCGGTAAACACAAACCATAAAGATGATATATGCGAACGCCGGACATATGTGGCCAGGCATCGTGAGTGTACTACGCGAATGAAGTGCTTGTATATTTTTGTATTGCATTGTGTGTTATTGTAGCAAATAAATACATACATACATACTATCACGTCTTTATCCATAATGGGGCAGACAGAGCATTTTGGGTCTTGCGGCTCTATGCAGAGCCTAGGGCGCAAGACTCAAAATCCACTTTTAGCGTCATGGTGGGCGAGAAGATGGAAAAGCAATCAATGCAGTGACGGGTTGCTAGCCGCATCGCCTGTTAAAATGATTCGCATTTTTGCCCATTCCCTCGATCGGCTTTTACGATCTGCGCGGGCAGAGAAGCAGCTGGTACATTCTAAATTTTTTCGTTTCTCCCAGACCAGCATGGGAGATGAGGCAAATAAATGAATTTACCTATTTATCTATATCATCATCGTCATCATAATTTCTGCTGCATAACGTCTGCTGGACATAGGCCTCCTCCATGGATTTCCAAAATGACCGATCTAGAGCGGCCTGCATCCTTGGTCAGGTCGTCAGACCACCTTGATAGATGTCCTACGCTTCTTTTGCCAAAACTCGTCAGACCATCTTGTGGTCTTTGGTGGCCCGGTGGGAGTGCACATTGCTAGCGCTTTCGCAAGTAAAGGGACACTGGGCTTGATTCACACTTGGATGGGTGACCACAAGTAACATAAAAAATTCTCTTACAATAAAGTTAATCAAACAAACAATAACAAATACGGGGTACGAATGGTAGGTTATGAATTAATATACCTCCGACGCGTAATATGTTTCTGAAAACATGTAGTTTTGTGTTTTTGTTTTGTTTTTTTGTTTTGTTTTAACATTTGAAATAAACCGGGCAAATGCAAGTCAAACTCGTACGAAGGATTTCGTCTCAGTACATAGTTTTAAAGTGTTTGTTTTTAGTGTTTGTTTTTATAGCGGCCAAAGTAATACATAATCAGTGAATATTTCAGTTATCTAGCTATTACAGTTAGAGAGATAGAGCCCTGTGACAGACGGAAAAACAGCGGAGTCTCAGTAATATCCCAGTATAGCAATAGCAATAGCAGCAATAAAAGAACTATAGTAAAATTCTCCCTGAGTGACAAATATTATGGAATGTATTATGAAGTCGCTGGTCCGTAAAAATGATATACGGGGTCACATTACGGCGGCCACATGTGGTCACGCGGTGTTGTTTGTTTTTCTATGACAAACACGATTTAGTACGGACTGCAAACGGTTTTTATTTTGAAATAAAATATTATTGCATGTAACGTATTTTTTTTAGCTACTGTTAAGTGTGGCGTAAGGCGTGACGTAGCACGAATTAAAAATGCTTTGTAGACCTCGCGAGCCTTCCTGCCCTTCATTCCCTTCCCCCTCCCCCCCCCCCTTCCCTTTCATTGTCTAACTAGGTGAGAACGGACAGACGGACAAAAGCATTTTTATGCAAACTCGAAACTGAAACACTTCACTCGCTTCGTTCGCTTGCTCTCAAAAATACGTGTATAATATTTTTTATAAGTATTTAATTAATCTGATGGGTGATTTTTTTTTTTGTTATCATGCCTGTTGTAATTCACAATAATGAAATTTTTATTTATAAAAAATAACCGGGTTTATTTTCTTTCTGAAGTTTCTTCCATATCTCCAAATTTCTTCATTATATACTCATCAAATGAATATGGAACCAACTAAGTACTAAAGGTTTTCAAATAAAAAGAAGAATCATCAAAATCGGTTCACAACTGTCGAAGAAATCGCATACCAAACATACATACAAAAAAGCATACAGATCGAATTGATAACCTACTCCTTTTTTGAAGTCAATAGTAAAAAAGTGAAAAATATTTTTTTTTTATTTTTTTTCTTCTATACTCTACAATTGATACCCACTACGATACCAATCCACAGTCTGTGTAATGGGAATCAGAACCCGTAAAATGGCTTCCGTCCAGGGATTAATATTCATAAGGACCATCGTATCCTAAGGTCGTATCTCACAGGCCACGGGTATTGGGTGTTTTTACATGACCAAGCACGGATGACTTGTTTATTGTCTGTGGTAGTATTAAAAAAAAACATTCAAATCCGTCCAACATTTCTGAAGATTTACAACTACAAACTGACACACAGACACACAGACAAACATACAGACATTTTTTTAAAATTCTTACTCCATTACTATTTCTCCCTCGACTCCAATATTTTTTTTGGAAATTATTTAATGTACAGACACACTTTTTTTACTGTTTTATTAAATGTATAGATTAGACTTTTACAGGCACTTTTACACGTCAATCAGTATAATTTACATTACGTGAATATATATAATAAAATTTAATTTATTTTTTAAAGAAATCAGGGCACCGTGACTAGTCGCCTGTGTCGCCTTTTTAACCTATGTTTAGATAAAGGCTTGGTACCCACAGATTGGTGCAGGGCGGTTATTGTGCTGAGGCACCCCCAGAGCGAGCAGAGACCGCCGAAGCGGTCGCCGCGCCGGGGCTATGGAGCGCGAATAGCACACGGCCCCGGCCCACAGCGGCTGAGAGGTGACACCGCGGAGTTTTTAGTGGTAACACCACATAACCTTACCGGTCTCCCGTAACTGGTAAGGTATCCGAAGGGATTTTCTCCGCGATAAAAAAAAAGAAAGGGCGGTTATTGTGCTGCTTTATAAAGAAAAAAGGTCACAGCAAGACTGCAAAAACTATTGCGGCATTAGCCTTAGCGTAGTCAGCAAATTGTATGCAAAAGTGGTGATTGAAAGGGTTATGGAAGATACCGAAGATAAGATGTGGGATGTGCAAGCTGGATTAGGAAAAGGAATGCAATTCGATGTACCGATCAAGACTTTTCTTCGGGATACCTACTTGAGAAATTTTTGGCCAACGGTCAAAAAGTGTTTTGCGTTTTCGTAGATTTAGAAAAGGCTTACGACTGAAGACTCACATGCTGTCCCGACCCCACGTAAAGCGGGATAAGGTGAGGAGAAAGAAGAAGAAGAAAAGGCTTACGACAGAGAGGTGAGGAATGAGTTGTGGTCAACATTGTCTAAGTATGAGGTAAACGGCTATCTGATACGAGTGCTGAAACCTTTCATAGAGATTCTAGCGCTTGTGTCAGCATCACCTGTTTGGTTCACTAGTAGAATAGGCCTCAGGCCTTAAGTCCGCCATTTACATGTATTGTATAAAGTTAAAGTACCTGGGCGACCGAGCTTTGCTCGGTTACATCTCAAACTACATTTTTTTAAACTTGTCTAAAAACAATACAAAATGAAAAATAATATATAAACTTGAACATAAAAAAAAACAAAAGTCACCGAGAGGGATTCGAACCCGTAACACTCTTTCTAGCGGTCCGCATACTTAACCGGTGAACCAAACGGATGGCGGCCGGCGCAAAGAAATTAGCAACCATATTCTGCGTGGAAAGAAAAACGCATGAAAACTCGAAAACACGCGTTTTCCCAAACAGAAGACTATTTACCCCCGAAAACACCCATATACCAATTTTCAGCGAAAGCGTTAGAGCCGTTTTCGAGATCACAGAAATTTATAAATATATAAATAAATATACAAGAATTGCTCGTTTGAAGGTATAAGATAAATCAATTATTATTAGATCTGAAACGAAGCACATAGATCATTCTAAAGTTTTCTGTCATAATAAATACATTTAAAGCACTCCTAAAATAAAACCTGTCTTCTATAAAGTACTTAACAATTATAAAACCCATCAAGAGGAAACAGCATCTGTCTTTAGAAGACCGGACATCCGGCCTGGGTAAGTACTTAACCTTAGCACGGGCGTTTCCGGAAAATTGGGTTAATTAACTTAACAGATTAAATAAGGGATGAGCGATTTTTATTAAAACTGAATCGTCAATTCGCGAAAAAAGGATACCCGATAATGACTTTTTTATATTATGATTTTATACAACGTGGAAGGGATATACTCGTATGAAATCGAACCACGGACTATACTAGATCACTATAGTATAATGAAATTAAAATAACGGTAAAAGAACAAAAAAAAATTGGCATTTCCATACTAAAGTGTGCAGCAGCCCTGGCAATTTGTATGGGAATGTCGAATTTTTATTTAGTTTTTCTTGCCCGTGTAGTAGCCCACTTTTGTTTTTAGCCCGTGGTTTAATTTATTACGGGTATGTCCCTTTCACGTTGAATATTAGTATCTTTATATGTTAATCTAAAATTATAGTATCGTTGACGCCATTATCTCGAACGGCTTTTACGATCTACGGAAAAACAAGCGGCTGGTACTCACATTCTTCTTTTAGAGTTCCGTGCCCAAAGGGTAAAAACGGGACTCTATTACTAAGACTCCGCTGTCCGTCTGTATGTCCATCCGTCTGTCTGTCACCAGGCTGTATATCATGAACCGTGATAGCTAGACACATACAAATATTTTAAGGGGTGATTCAGTCCATTATTTCGAACAACTTTTCCCAGTAAATGTAAATCGAAATACGAAAAAATAATTTTCATTTTTATAGTAATGATATCGTAACTTGCTCTGACCGGGGATCAAACCCGGGACCTCTGGGTGGCGGACTAGCACGGTGACCACTACGCCACGGAGGTCGTCAAAAATCGTTGTGCCTTTCTTTGATATTTGCGTTTATTGCCTAGATGCACATCGTAGCATTTTGCGACTGCCTTTGAACTAGTCCCATTGTCAAATAAACAAATAGCAGTAGAGTGGCAGTAAACTAGCGTTACAAGGTAAAGTTGAATCCTGGTGTTCTGTTAATAGCCAGCGTTCAATTACAGCTGGAGTGCCACAAGTGTGTGGTGCAGAGTACAAGCGGTGCGGGTGTTGGTCACTAACACTAAAACAAATAAACAAGTTACAAAGCGGCAGTAAACTTATCTGTAAGCACAGAATAAGTACTGAGAGAATAAGAAGTCTTACTCAGCAAAGAAATTGAAAGAAATATCTACTCAATGTCGTTAGCGATATGGTTTAATTTAGCTCGCGTCTGACTTCTTTCTGCACTTTCTCCAGCTTAGAATGCTGCTTGCTTTTCGGGTGTGTAAAAGGCCAAAATCTAGTGTTTTAAAAACAACTAAAAAATAGCAGTAGAATGGCAGTAAACTAGCGTTACGAGGTATAGTTGAATCCTGGTGTTCTGTTAATAGCCAGCGTTCAATTACAGCTGGAGTGCCACAAGTGTGTGGTGCAGAGTACAAGCGGTGCGGGTGTTGGTCACTAACACTAAAACAAGCAAGATTTACAAGCGCTTAGGAAGCGGCAGTAAACTTAGCTGTAAGCACAGAATAAGTACTGAGAGAATGAGAAGTCTTACTCAGCAAAGAAATTGAAAGAAATATCTACTCAATGTCGTTAGCGATATGGTTTAATTTAGCTCGCGTCCGACTTCTTTTTGCACTTTCTCCAGCTTAGAATGCTGCTTGCTTTTCGTGTGTGTAAAAGGCCAAAATCTAGTGTTTTAAAAACAACTAACAAATAGCAGTAGAATGGCAGTAGACTAGCGTTACGAGGTATAGTTGAATCCTGGTGTTCTGTTAATAGCCAGCGTTCAATTACAGCTGGAGTGCCACAAGTGTGTGGTGCAGGGTACGAGCGGTGCGGGTGTTGGTCACTAACACTAAAAACTTAGCTGTAAGCACAGAATATGTACTAGTACTCACATACAGAAGTCTTATTTCGCAAAGAAATTCAAAATAATATCTACAAGTCAATTTCATTCTTATTATCCTAGACATACGATTCATGTCACTGAATTTACCACTCCGGAGTGGTCGCCGCGCGCATAGTAATACCTACTATGCGCGCGGCGACCTTATCGATACCTAAACGGGGAGTGACACAGGCCTGCTGTAAGTAACTATTTGACGAAAGTGACGATTATTTAGAGATATTATAGATATCCTATAACAATAATGATATATTTAAATAAATTTGACAAATTAACAAATAGCAGAGTGGCAATAAATAAGAGTTTCAAGGTATACTCGGACTCGGACTCGGACTCTGACTTTGAAATTTACTTGGGCTCTGACTCTGACTTCGACTTTGAATTTGACTCCGACTTTGACTTTGCATACTTCTTCTTATCGTGTGTGTTAGTGACTAACACTAGTGTTAGAGTTTTTAAACCGCCTTAAAGGCCTCTGACATGGTTTTAGGTAACGACCAATGTCAAAGACAGTGACCGGGACCGAGGGCTTAACGTGCCTTCCGAAGCACAGATCATCTTACTTATCAGACAATCAGGTGATCAGCCTAGAATGTCCTAACCAAACTAGGAGAACAACACAAAGTCGTTGCCCCCGCCGGGAATCGAACCCGCGACCTCCGGGTATAAGCCGAACGCTCTAACCACACCACGGAGGCAGTTTTAGACTTTGCGTCCTAAGCCAGAGGAATGGCAGAAAAAAGCTCATAAACTGTGCCAGCACCCACCGTCCAGCTTCTCTTTCATTAGTCGAATGCGCAGTATTGTTCCTGAAGTAACAAGTTTGCATTGAAACAGCCTCATTGTTCTGCATATGGAAAAATGACAATTAATCAGCAGAATACACGGACGGAAATGTGCGAAACATGTGTAGTGGGGCGCGTTCATTTTCGAAGAGGTTTTTTGCTGAGGAGAAAAGTTGGTGATTTTGGTGGAAAATCATCGTCATCATATCAGCATATCAGCCAAAAAATATCCACTGTTGGACTTAGGCCTTCCACAAGATTTTCCAAAACGACAGATCGGAAGCACCCTGCATCCAAGGCGGAAAATAAAAGCTTAAAATTCTGAACAAAATATTTTTTTATAAGAAATACTCGTTGCACAATTTATTGTTAATTTTTTTGCGTCGCAACTATTAATCTGTTTATCCCTATGATTAAGAAAATGCTTTAAGTACTAGCTAAAACCTAATCTTTTTGACAATCCTTGCATATTCCCGCTTTTTACCCGTATTTAGGTGAGTTTCATACAAAACTTTCATCCTATTTTATCACCTCAAATAATGTTTTTTTGTTTTTAATAGTAATACAGTACCTTTAGCTTTTATGACACTTTATACATTTCTAACTTCAAAATTATCCATGTTTCATACAAACTTTCAACCCTAATTTCTACCCCTTAGTATAAGAATTTTTAAATTCCATTCTTGATGAACACTTACGTCATTTAAGAAAGGTTTTTGCAAAATTTCGTTCTTCTAGACCCCGTGGTTTCTACTGTGCGTTGATCGATCAATAATTATAAATATAGAAAAAACAACAAACAAAAAGTATGATTCATATTTATATGAATCATTAATTCACAAAATGAATGTTATTTTAAAAGAAAAAACACGCTTACAAAAATATTTGAATTCATTTTAATTTCAAAAGGAGAACATTTTTTAAAAAATCCGTTGTTATTTTATTTTAATAGGCCGTGTGATTCCCCGCTTAAAAAAGGGTTGTGGACGGGCTCCGAATAATAATTATTTATTTTATTTTGACCATCGGATTATCCAAAAATAAAATGGACCCATATTTTTCGGTTTACCAAATTTTTAAAAATTTACAAAGATACAGCGCATCGATGTTTCGGGCGATTGACGTGCCCGTTTAGTCATCAGATTAAAAAACGAATTGCATACTGTAAAGGAAAGTTATGCTACTCGGGAGCAGGTTGATGAGCTGGAGCAAAAGATGATTAACCAAGGATATTACGAGTCAGTCGATGCATCTAAGGTAAACATGAATAAGCGTAGTGCATATTGTTTGGATAGCGGGCCGATGGCCATTTCATCCTTCAATATTGATGAATCATCATCGCTGCAAACTGATAAACATCTCGGTGCCGGCGAAAACGAAACCACCACCGTTCGTAGACCTTGCGCAAGTGAGCTGTCCTTGTTGCACCAACCAGATTCAGCGTGTGAGCAAAGGAGTGCGATAGTAACGCAGGAGATTACCGAGAGAGAGAACGAGAAAGCTACTCATGAAATTACGCGTGGAAACGAGAAGGACGCTTTGACCGTTCATAATAATGACATTGAGGAAGATGGTATTGGAAACGTCACTGTCACTGTCACAATGACAGAAGCGCCGCCGCCCTCGACAGCGGCAACGCCACCGCAACCGTCATTGGAAAGTAAACAAACCTTTGCGCAGTGTTTATCTAAAAATCCTAAAATGGAAGAAAGTGCTAATAAGTGGAGTAAAGTGAAGCCTAGAAATCGTCGCTATAAATTTGTTGGCAACAAAGGGAATGCCAATGTACATCCAAATAGTAAATTCAAGGCTGCCGAAACTAAGATCCCTTTGTTTATATCGAACGTACACAAAGATGTATCGGAAAAGGACATAAAGGATTATATTTATGAGAAGACCCATGAGGAAGTTAACCTGGTTAAAATCAATATGAAGGTTGAGAAAGGGTATAATTCCTACAAGGTGTACGTAACAAAACATCGATTAGACGCATTCCTAGACAACAGTTTATGGCCCTCGGGAATTTCCTTTAGGCAGTTTGTAAATTTAAAGGATAAAGCTAATGTGTTAGCTGGAGAGACAGGAAAACCAAAAGTTCCTAATTAATGGATATACAACCATACACTAATATTGTAACTTTTAATTGTAAATCGATCAAGCGTTCGATTGATGGCGTCAGGAATTTGTGTTTGACAGCTGATGTCCTACTACTTCAGGAAACCTGGCTTATGCCACATGATTTGCCATTCTTAAGTACTATTCATGGTGATTTTGCGTATACTGGGAGCTCGGCTGTAGACACATCAACCGGACTACTAATTGGTAGGCCTTACGGAGGCACGGCAATTCTCTGGAGAAAAAGTGCGTTTAGTAATGTGAAAGTCATTGACTGTAACAGTGTCCGTCTATCGGCAGTACGGTTAAGTGCGTGTGATAAGTCTATATTGGTGATAAATGTGTACATGCCAACGTGCTGTCGTGATAACCTAATACTGTTCACGGAATGTATGAGTAATATAAGTGCTATTATAGAAAGCGAGTGTGATACAGATGGTATATATATACTGGGTGATTTCAATGCACATCCTGGTGAATTGTTTAGTAATGAAATGTTAAGTTTTTGTGTTGAGCAGAGGTGGATATGCGCCGATCTGGATTTCCTGGGGGTAAGTTCTGGAACTATTACCTATGTTAGTGACACTCACCCTGGAAGTACTAGTTGGCTAGATCATTGCCTGATAACTGAAGCTACCCAGGGATCAATTAAAAAGGTGTGGGTACAAAGTGATGTAAGCTGGTCTGACCACTTCCCGCTTTGGGTACAGTGTGATGTTAACAACTTAAAGACCAAGCAAGCAGCAGCGCCAATAAATTCAAATGCAGGTATAGTGTGGGGAGAGCGTACCCAGGACCAGATAGGCGCATATCATAATTTCTGTCATGCATATCTTAAGAATATAGATTTTCCTAGTGAATTAAGCAGCTGTGCAAATAAAACGTGCCATAATAGAGACCACATTATATTATTAGATAATATGTATGAACATATTATAAATATACTTAGACAAGGCTCTCTAAATAGCTGTAAGCCTAAATGCCCTCCACGAAGAAAGCGTGGATATATAGCGGGCTGGAATAAGTTTGTTGCTGATTCTCACAGGGAAGCCCGTAGTAAATTTCAGATTTGGGTCCTAGACGGTAAACCAAGACAAGGCAGATCTTACATAGAGATGTGTGAAAGTAGAAATAAATTTAAATACAAGTTAAAAGAGTGTCAGGACCGTCAACAACAAATTAAAATGGATAGATTAGCATCTGAGCATGCAGCAAATAATTTTCAAAATTTTTGGAAACAAACCAATAATCTTAATGTTAAACCTGGCTTCCCTGGGAGTGTAGGCGGAGCTAGTGACCCAGTGTCTATAGGTAATATGTTTAAAGATCACTTTAAAGTTAAACCCGCACAGTGTGACAGTGGCTTCGCTACAGAGGGTGATGCTGGGTCCATCATGCCCAGGGAACTAGGTGGTAGCTTTTCAGCCTCGGAGATAAGAAAGACAATTCAATCTATGCAAAGAGGCAAGTCTCCTGGGCATGATGGTCTTAGTATAGAACATTTAAGGTTTGCAGGTGTTCATTTACCACGTGTTCTTTCTATGTTTTTTACCCTGTGCTTGGGCCATGGCTATCTTCCTAGGTCTATGATGAAAACTTTGGTTGTTCCCATCTTAAAGAATAGAACTGGGGATGTAACTGATAAGGGTAACTATCGTCCTATTTCTCTGGCTACCATAATGGCTAAGATACTTGACAGTATGATCAATACACGCCTCCTTAACACGTACACTTGCATGATGCTCAATTTGGCTTCAAAGCAGGGGTGTCAACAGAAAGTGCCATATTATGTCTGAAAAATACTGTCAAGTATTATACGCGAAGAAAAACACCAGTATACGCATGCTTCCTGGACTTGTCCAGAGCCTTTGATATGGTATTATATGAAAGGCTTTGGAGGAAGCTGGCTGACACGGGTATGCCGGATGAATATGTGTCACTGTTGCGTTTCTGGTATGCTAATCAAACTAACCAGCTGAAGTGGGACGGTAGTTTCTCAGATGAGTACACCTTGGAGTGTGGTGTTAGGCAAGGTGGGGTCTCCTCACCTATACTGTTTAATCTCTACATTAACGAGCTGATTGATGGGCTCAGCAAGGACCATGTCGGGTGTCATGTTGATGGTGTCAGTGTTAATAACTTAAGTTTTGCCGATGACATGGTATTGCTGAGTCCATCTATTAGCGGGTTAAGGAAACTAGTGTCCAAATGTGAAGCCTATGCCAGGGATCATGGCCTGGTGTATAATTGTAAGAAAAGTGAAGTATTAGTATTCAGGGCCGGTACAAAGGAGCCTCAGTTTGTGCCACCTGTTACTTTATATGAAAATGAATTGAAACGGGTCACTAGTTTCAAATACCTAGGACATATTGTAAATTCAGCTCTATCTGATGACGCTGACATTGAGAGGGAGCGCAGGGCTCTAGCGGTTAGGGGGAATATGGTAGCACGTCGTTTTCACCGTTGTACCACTCCGGTTAAAATAACAATTTTCAAAGCCTTTTGCCAAAGCTTTTACACTAGCAGTCTTTGGACACAATATAAGCGCCGAACCATTGGAGACCTGCGCGTCCAATATAACAATATCTTTAGGATGCTTTTGGGGTTGCCAAGTAGATGCAGTGCCTCAGGCATGTTTGCGGAGGCCCGTACAGATGGGTTTCACGCGATAGTGCGGAAAAAGGTCGCCTCTTTATTGCAGCGTGTACGTAACAGCCACAACAGCATCCTAAGGATGATATCCTCGCGTCCCGACTGTCCCATGCTGCAAAATTGCATTCGAGTGGCCATAGGGGGTCGCATCTAATTATTTATTATTATTTACTTTATTAATTAATTATTGTACTTGTGTCATTATGGAGAAATCCGAAATAAAGATTTTATTATTATTATTATTATTATTAAAATCATATTAGTACTAGATTGTCACGTCATGTAAAATTTAAGTGCTCTGTTCGTTCGTATTAAATTCATTGTTATTTGCAAATCAGAGTACCTACCTAAATGAACCGGCCAAGTGCGAGCCGGAGAGGGTTCACCTGATTTGGTCCAGTAGACTCGGAGCAAATTGACTGTGACAGACGGACGGACAGACAAAAGCACGAGTGATCCTATAAGGGTTCCGTTTTTTAAACTTTTGTAAGGAACCCTAAAAAGTAAGTTTTTTTCAAAAATGCATCTGATGGGGCAAAGCTTTTTCAGTCAATATATGTATAGACCCACTCCATTTCTTCGGAATTAGGCGCAAAGAATGGCTCTACACAGATATTGACTAAAAAACCTTTGCCATCAAGTAAATTATAAAAAAATATATTCGTACTTATTTTAGTCTGATTTGGAAATAATGACGAGGATAAAGCGCATTTAAATTTCTTAAAATTTGCTAAAATCCTATAATTTTGACTAATTGGGTACGACAATCGTCCGAAACTTCGATACGCTGTAAAAACTTGAAAATCTGTTCGGCCGTTGTAAAAACTTGAAAATCAGAAAAAAATCCGTGTTTTTGTATTTTGTTTGGCAAATAATAGATGGTGCTACGGATATTAGTTCTACTATTTAGTTCCTACGTTCATCACTAGATGGAGCTATAAAGGCAGGGTTTTTTAATTTGCCTGGCAAATAAAATTTGCAGTTCTTTAATTTTCATTCAAGTATTAAAATCCAAGAAAATTTTAAATGGTTCTGCATAAATAACAATATTTAGCTCCTAAATGCATCTTCGAAGGCGCGACGTCGCCAATTACTATGCAAAAACATTCGCAGAAAGAAAGCGACTTCGACAAACTCGGCAAGTTTGCTGGAATAAAGGAGGATGCAACTCCGATATGAAATTTAAATGAGACTCAGGTACTTTCTCTAATTTCCCTGCAACATCCTTTGGAAAGTTCTGGAATAATCTCTACCTCCGTGGAATTAATTCTTATTGGAATGATGAATTTAAAGCGTTGATTCTATTTGAATGACAATTTCTTCGTGATTAGTTTATAGTTTAAACACTATTACGTCTTTATCTCTAATAGGGTATACAGAGCATTTTGGTCTTAAAGCTAGAGCTTTACTGATGCAAGCAATGCAGAGTAAGCCCACAAGACCCAAAGGTCACTTTTAACGTGATGGTGGGCGAGAACATGGAAAAAGGAATTAAAATAGTGATAAATTGCTAGCTGCATCGCCTATTATTAAATTATATATTAACTTAAATATTAGAGCGGATTAGCTCGTTGAAGTGGCAGTGGGCGGGACACAGCACGAAGAAATAATGGCCGATGGGGCAGAAGGGTTCTCGAATGGCGGCCACGTACTTACCGGCAAGCGTTCGACACCCAAGAACTACGTAGTCGCACGACCTAAGCAAAGTTGCAAGGAAACGCCACAAGCCGCTTCCAATCAGTCGTTTTGGAAAACCTTCAACTTTTCAGCCGCATGACGTCCACTGCTGGACATAGGCCTTACCCAAAGATTTTCGAAATGACCGATCAAAAGCGGCCTGCATCCAGCGCTTTCCAGCGACCCTGGTCAGGTCATCTGTAGTCTGTACCTTGTAGGTAGGCCCTACACTTCGCTTGCTAGTACGCGGTCACCATTCGAGAACCTATGCCCCATCGGCCATTGGTTCGTCGCGCTATGTGTCCCCTGCCACTTTGACGAGCTACTCCGCTGTCTAAATCAGTGACCTACCACCTCCTATGAAAACCTACGACTTCCTGCGCCTGATATGATGATGATTATGGTACCAATGTCTAAATCCCAACTGTATTCAGAATCATATCGCAGGTCATCATTAATACTATCTCTTGAACACCGTGGACAGTGATTTATACTTATCGGGATACCGCAACGCTGAGTCCAGCTCGCTCTGTTACCATGTAATTGAATGATAGCGATTGCATTCACCGACTATGATTTATACTCAGTTGAAGATTAACTTACCTACTACATACTAATCATTGCAATTAGCTCATTATGTCTACGTCCCTATATATCTAATATAAACACAACATTTATGAAATATATCAAAATTGACCTATGTTTAAACGTTATCGCTTTTTGTATGGAAATTTACAGCTACTCTTCATTGGTTTTAATTTTTTTTATTTGAATTTGCACTGAAATTAGACAACAACCTAGTTCTTAAATTTATTGATGACAAACTGAAGCCCGCGAATTCGTTCACGTTGACTTTATGACCCCGGATAATGCTCATCAGGATTAACAAATTTTGCTAAGTCGTCATTTTTACATTTCTTATAGTTTAGCTGGACCATAACGGTTCTGCATTCCATTTTCCAAAATAAATTATACCCTATATGTTGCCCAGGCTTAACAGCTATATAACAAAAAAGTTTCAGTCGAATCCGTTCTGTATAATTTCGGAGATTACATACTAACAGACATACATTATTTTAATTCTTACTTTATTACTCTATACGTCACCATGGCCCTAAAACTTTTGTTTTTGATATCTATTCAATATACAGACACATTTTTATACTGTTTTATTAAATGTATAGATGATGACTCAACAAATTAGTCTTAAACCATTTTTGATTCTAAAAACTCACCTATACGTAAGACTTTTAACCCCTTGTCTGCCGGAATATCAGACATAAAAGCTAATAAACAATGCATTCTCGCGTAGAACTAAGTAACGACATACGAGAGGTAAATTTAATTTCCTAAACATTAAACTAAACATTTTCCTAAATTAAAAAAATAAATAAACAAAGATTACTTACAAAATCAGCAGCTACTATGTCAATTATCGAGCAAAACATTTATTTCTCGACAGAAAACATTTTTAGATACGATTCAATACGTTAGTGCTAAAGCTCTGGAGTTTAAGACAACTTAAACTCGACTGCGACAAAAGTTCAACAACTACATGTAGTTTATTTAGTGGTGGGAGTTAGTCGATAAAACTTTACTATAACTTGAACGTTTCTTGTTTGTTCGACATGAGAAAAGTTCAAAATTTAAAACTACTGCAAAATTAAACTAATGGAAAATAACTTTAATACTTTCCAGTAACTATATTAGATTTTTCAAATCTAAAAACCGACATCAACACTAAACTATATTACACAACCGATTTTGATATAATTTGTATAGTACCTGGCAAGTAAGTTAAGTTAAGTAATACTTTATTGTAAACCAAAAACATAACAATTATTAAAATATACACAGAAAAAAACATATAAATGTACAATGGGCGGTCTTATCGCTAAAAGCGATTTCTTCCAGTCAACGATGGATGGAGAGTATCTCCTTAATAACCATTCTCAACAATAAAAAATCGCTAAACAAACATACAAAAATATAAACAATATTTTTACCTAAAAAATTATTATAGATTCCAACAAATCGATAACCTCCTCCTTTTTTGAAGTCTGTTAAAAATCATACACATACAAATAAATACGCTGTGCCGACACCACATAATAGTAAAAAAAATAAGAAATTTATAACGAATTTTTATTTAGTTCAATAACGGCTCCTTGTTTTTTATACATAAATAAAGATTTTGACAATAGGATCAAATAAACGAACATCATCGACATTACGTTGCAACACTATTCAGCTACAAAGAGCAAAGATAACAGAAAATAGTGAGTGAGACATTTTAATGGAATTCCGCTTAGCTTCTTTGCAAACAGTACATTTTATGCTGTTTACGACTGTTTTAGGGTTACATAAACGCAAACCATTGCGTCTTTTTTCCTAACGGGATAAACAATGCTATGATTTCAATCCTAAAAGTCACTTCTTACGTCAGAGGGTAGGTCAACAATGCAAGTTTTTTTTTGAGTGTAACAGTTACCTGTTACACTCAAAAAAATCTTGCTTTTGCACTGGTGTCAGATATTTCGAACTGTAAAAAAGGCATCTAAAATAATAGCTCATCAGCATCTTATTATCGAGTCGAAATGGCTTAAATTAAATGTTATTAGACCAAAACCTAGCCACGGCGACCGCCCTGTCATTGGCCACATTCAGATCTGCCTTAGTGCAAGGAGTCGGACAGTTGGGACATGACAAAAGATGGTCCATGGATTGAGTGACCCCACAGTCTCACAAACTGTCGCCAGACTAACCCCACCTGGCTCTGCTCTCTCAGCATCTCCCTGTGCCAGATCGGAGTCTGTTTAAAGATTTCCAAACATCCCATGGGAGATCCTTACCCGGTGGCAGCTTCTCGTTAGGTGAAATGTCAGATGGTGAAGGCGGGAACTTATTTTGCCACAGTGTAAGACTTCTTTAGGTGGTAAGCTACGCTGTCTTAAAAAGCTGTTGCGGCTTTTAAGGCGCATCAGCATCATAGGCTACGATGCCACAGACGGACAGACACTTGCATCAAACTTATAACCCACCCTTCTTTTTCGTCGGGGGTTAAAAATGAACTAATGTTCAGGTTTCCTTATGATGTTATCGGTTAGCTGAAACATGTGGCGGCAGTTTAAAATGACCGTACATTAGTGCATTAGGCGACTTAGGAATACAAGCTAAACAAAGCTTATAAACATCAATTAGACCTCTCCAACCCGTCTGGCCAGCGAGGAGAGTGTAGGCCGAGTCCTCTGGCTGCTCTGACCAAGTATGGCTCTGGTAGTACAGAGAGGGTCGTGCTCCTGCAGTGGAGACAAAAAGACCTGATGATGATGATTAGTACAAACTAAGAGCTAGGCAAATGGTGCCTAGTAGATCGAACCTTGTGCCTCACAGACGAACAAACAGCCTAAATCACCTAACCACCATCTCTTTAATACAAGATAAAAAAGAATAAAATGCGACGTGCGAGCTGAACACAAGCACCCAGGATTCCATTTTGTTTTTTTATCATTACCCTGCGAGTATGTTTGTTTCACATGCCCGGGGTCAGCTTTCTAATTATTTTTTTCATCCACATACAACGCCCTTGGTATTCATGACAGCATCTTTATAATACGTATTATTATATTGTACGTGATAAAAGATATATATTAATTTAAAAATAAAATTATTTTTAGGATTCCGTACCTAAAGGGCCCTTTTACTAAGATTTCGCTGATCGTCTGTCAGTCCATCTGTGTCACCAGGCCGTATCTCATGAACCGTTATAGCTATACAGTTGAAATTTTCACAGATGATGCATTTCTGTTGTCGCTCTAAAAGCAGGATAAAATAAATATTTCAGTGAGGCTACTATACAACAAATGTGATTATTTTAGATAATGATACGAAACCCTTAATGCGCAAGTACGACTCTTAGTTGGTCTTATTTACCTATGACAGAAAGCTGATCTGAAATCGAATTTGGCTTTATTGCATTTGTTTGTTATGTACATGGGCCTAACTATAAAAGCTTGTACCTAATTTTTTTTCCAATACATGCATGCTATCACGTCTTTATCCCTAATGGGACAGACAGAGCATTTTGAGTCTTACGGCTTTAAGCAGACAGAGCCCAGGGCTGCAAGACTCAAAGGCCACTTTTTGCTTGATGTGTTTTTTTCCAATATCTTATTTATTTAAAAAGACCGAAATTCAAAATTATCGTCTACACTTCCTTACATGACTTTTAACAGAAGTATCGTATATTACCTTATATATTCTGGCACAACCGCGGTAGCTTATTGAATGGTTCACTTTTTATTCCTCGTCTGATTGATCGTTTGAGGAAGTAGTTCATTATGAGCCCTGTAGCACGTGCCGCCTCTCAACGGCTCTATTTGCTACGTTCCTTTTGTATCTACGGGTTTTTGACTTTTAGTTCTATGATACTACTATAATTATCAGGCCTTTTTTCTCCACTGCTAGAGCACCACCGTCTCTGCAGTTATTTTCACCGAGGCAGTTAAAGTCAACCGATGCTCTGCGGCGTAACTAAGGCAAGAAGCACCTAATGTCCACAGCAAAAAGGCAACATGAACAATATCACCTAAAAACGTGGCAGGGACATCATCATCATCAGGTGTTTTAGTCTCTTCTGCAGGAGCTAAGTATGGCTCTGTTAGTACAGAGAGGGTCGTCTCTGTACTACCAGAGCCATACTTAGCCAGAGCAGCCAGAAGACTTGGCCTACGCTTTCCTCGCTGGCCAGACACACGTCTGAGACAGTAGAGAAATAGAAGCAATTCATAACCTATTTTTATGTTTGTCGTCAAAAAAGACATGATATTGTATAGTGATATTTATTCACAAGATTTTTTAAAGAGCTTTGTTAACTTCGGTCTGTTTAGCCGGCAATGCGTCAAAATTTTTGCGTTGTGACGCCCTTATGCGCCGCTCCAGGGTAAAATCAGACGGGCCAAGAAGAACAAACTCGCGCAAACTTATAAGAAACTTTAGGTCGTTAGCTTAGGCAATTGCTTATCTAGTTTCCATGAGTTCTTTGTACAGTTTCGGTAATGTTGCATGCAATTATGCTAAGTTTAAAATATGGAAACTTTACACATTTTGATGCAACGAGCCACAGCTAAATAGCAGTTTTTTATTAAAATAAATAGTAAATGAGCTTACATCTTTATGTTTTATTTTCTATTTTATAATATATACTGAAAAAGAAACATTTCTGTGCTTGTATAAGTCAACTTGTATACGAAGCAAATTTCTTTTGCTGTCCATGAAAAAAAGTTATTCATACACATGATCTATGTATCGCAGTTGGATTGTATAATCCGCTGTCATTCAAAAACTCTAGCTGTTTGGCATTACAGCTCGGTTTTGTAATACAGCTGAAATTGGTTTAGTTTAGCAGCAGTAATATAGTAAGAATTTAAAAAAATGTCTGTCTGTTTTTCTGTTTAACGCTAATCTCCGGAAATACTGGACGGATTCAAATTAAACCTTTTCTTGTTATATAGCTGTTAAGCCTGGATAACATATAGGATATAATTTATTAGGAAAATGGAACACCTGACGCAGAACCTTATGGTCCAGCTAAACTTTAAGAAATATAAATATGACACCTTAGCGAAAGTTGTTCAGCCTGATGAGCATTTTCCGGAGTCATAAAGTCCACGCGAATGAAGTCACAGGCTTGAGCTAGTACTAAATAACTACAGGTTGGCGACAATAATACATGAAGGGAAAGTGAAATCCTACACATTCTTGAAACATAAATGACATAGCTAAACTATAATAATACCACGTCCAATACAACATAAAAATACATCCCTGGATCAATCGAACGTTACAAAGAGACGGGAGGCCTCATAAAGGGCTCGAAAGGGACTTGCGGCCAAACAAAAATACATAGACGACCCTTGGGACGGCCCTGATATTCTGTAGGGCGATAGTGGATTATTTTGCCAATTATGGAATTCATAAATAATAAATAAATATGCCACTGCCAACAACATTCGTGTTCGATTTTAGAGTTTCACGGTCACAATTACTGTTATTAGTATTACGGGACTTACCGCGATTAATATCGTTTTTTGCCAGATATTTCGACGGCCCTTCTGCCATCATGGTCGCTGGCCGACTGAGGAACTGCGATGGATGTCCGGCTGTCAAGGGTAACCATATCGGTCTACCCTCTTTCTTCTTCGTTTGTTGCATAAGTCCTTACACACAACACTGACGGTGTCCGTTCGGGAATTGTGTGTAAGGACTTATGCAACAAACGAAGAAGAAAGAGGGTAGACCGATATGGTTACCCTTGACAGCCGGACATCCATCGCAGTTCCTCAGTCGGCCAGCGACCATGATGGCAGAAGGGCCGTCGAAATATCTGGCAAAAAACGATATTAATCGCGGTAAGTCCCGTAATACTAATAACAGTAACATTCGTGTTCAGTTTTCAAATTGTGTTTTAATCCCTAGAGATTTTCTTTTTCACTTTTCAATCCCGAGAGAATCAGCACTAACTTTAGCTCCAAAGATTTGAAGATGAAAGTATAGTTTTTCGAGTAAATGAGATGAAAAAGTATTTTCGTGTAGGTTGATGGCACTGAACAAGTTTTTTAAGGATGATAATTATGCGTGTCAATTATCTTACAAAGTAGAAAAAGCCTGAAAGCTGAACCCAGGACTTACAGCAGTACAGCTAAGGATAATTGTTATGAGAGATCAACAAAGATTAATAGGAATAATCAGAAACCAGTAGAAATAACCGCGTACTGGCAAGCGAAGCGTAGGGCACCCACCTACAAGGTGGTCAGATGACCTGACCAGGGTCGCTGGAAAGCGCTGGATGCAGGCCGCTCTTGATCGGTCATTTTGGAAATCTTTGGGAGAGGCCTATGTCCAGCAGTGGACGTTATGCGGCTGAAATGATGATGATGATGATGAGTAGAAATAAATAAGAAATGCTTCTCTAAGTATAGTTTCTTGTTATTCAAAGTGATCTTCGCAAATTCACCCACTTTTCACTAAGTGCAGTACACTCGAAACAAAAATGGAGATTAAAAAGAGCCTTTGAATATTTATGGTTTCTGAAAGCCTAATTTGCAAGATATTAATCCCGGTGAGATTAAAAGAAGCCATTACTGAGGAATTACGTCTTGCACTGGCCATTGAAAATCCAAAGACCTCTGTACATCGTGAGAAAACATGCCATTTCTTATAAGACGTTTTCTTTGGAATCCGTTGCTAAATAAATACGAGTAAATCATTAAAACATACTGCACTGGCCATAGAATATTCAATCATAGGCATTTGTAAAGGAAACATGTATGTTGAGAAATTTTTAATACTAAATAGCATTTTGCTTTGGCCATTATATATTTTAAGCCTATGTGCATTATTGTGAATACATTGTAAATAAAGATCTGATGTATTATAATTTTTTTAAATATATGTTTAAATTTGACTATTAAAAATGATAAGCATACAATTAATAGCAAATATTACAACGCCTTCCAAAACTTTTGGCATATTACTGTCAAAAGAATAGAATTTGAACGGTTGAACTAAATCTCAGTTGTACACTGTAAAAAACTTCTTGAAATATTAGTAAGTATCAAAATCAAACGAATGCTTTAAATCAAGTCGATAAAAACTGTCTTTCAGACAACCAGATCTGGTCAAGACGTTGTCTTATAATGCGCAAATGATCAAAGTTTTATCTACCTAATGGTCCAACACCGCAGTTGAATATGTATTGTTTCTCTTGATTACGCAGTGAAATGAGTTGAATGAGCGATATAAATCGTTACAACTTTGTTAAATGGTATTATTTTATTATTATAGAGTTAATATCCTGTAATACAATACAATACAGTTGGGTTAATAGATAATAACCCTTCAATTTTCACTGTCGACCATACATAAACAATGAAAATCTTAATATATTGTTGTTGTATATTACAACCATGGAATTTATAAGGCTAAGTGCAAACACAGTGTTGGCACACAACGATCCATTTAGTAGATAGAGGAGGACTATTACAGTTGACTTTAACAAAAATTTTCAATAAGTCGAAAATGATGTTCAAATGCTTACAATATTTTTGATAGACCTATTCAAAAACAAGACGGGTTTATCAAGAAAAAAATAACCCTAAAATATTTTTTCAAGATTTTATTTTCAACTTTTTCGGCATGATTAATAACTGCCTTTACATTGGTTTTGAAAAAATCCTCTATCCATATACGTAATCCAAATTTGTGTGTAACATTATATAAAAAGTTACGAAAATTATTTTTGATCGAAACGTCGTAGTTACGCCCATCCAAAATTGCAGCGTGACCCCATGAACTCCAGCCGACAGGCCGGTGGCGCCAAGTAATTCGGTGGTAATTTTTATTCTCAGAATTTTTACTTTCAAGTTTTAGTCAAAATTTTTTGGTTCTGAATTTTTATTTTGACTAGCTAAGTAGGTCTTACTTACGATTCTTATGAAGTGGCTTTCGGCGCCTTAAATCAATTAAAAAAACCCTTGCCAAATTACAGCTAGTCTGTGAGTAGAACCGCGGACGGATAGAAAGACAGACATGGCAAAACAATAAGGGTTTCTTATTAACTACGAAACCCTTAAAAGTACTAGGAACTTTAAATCATTCACAATTACAATATCTACCATTTACACGATTTAAATATTAAAGCCAAGTTATAACGGTTCATTAAACAGTTCAAATGGAAAATTGTTAAGCTACGTCTTGAGAGTAGATCACAGCTCAGAGTGGAGCTAATGCATAGGCGTGAGCGATTAAAAACAATAAAGACAAGTTATAACGGTTCATTAAACAGTTCAAATGGAAAATTGTTAAGCTACGTCTTGAGAGTAGAGCACTGCTCAGAGCGGAGCTAATGCATAGGCGTGAGCGATTATTTATAAACATTAAAGACAAGTTATAACGGTTCATTAAACAGTTCAAATGGAAAATTGATAAGCTACGTCTTGAGAGTAGATCACAGCTCAGAGCGGAGCTAATGCATAGGCGTGAGCGATTATTTATAAACATTAAAGACAAGTTATAACGGTTCATTAAACAGTTCAAATGGAAAATTGTTAAGCTACGTCCTGCGAGTAATGCATAGCTCAGAGCTGCTAAAAGTTTAAACATGGACTTTAGGCAAAAAACGCAGCCACTGACTACTTTCATACTAATTTAGAGGCCGCTATCGGCGTCACCGTGTGCTACGAGTCCATACAAAATGTATGAAAACTACAGAATAGTGGACGGTGGCCTCGTTTTTTAGTGACCTGTTTGCGCCGAGTCTTATTCAATTTGCTAGAGATTACTTCCGGAGATTTTTAGTCTCGTATAAACTATAATTATATTGTAATTAATACATTTTGCATGATTCTTACACAATAAATCATTACCTTATAAATTTTTTCACACATTTTATTTTTTAATTACAACAAATCACTTAAATTAAGCAGATTTTAAGACAAGACTAACTTAATCGAATTATTACTATTTTTAAGAGAAATGTTATTTTCTAATAACATTAATAACAGCCTAGAGTTCAATAGATCACTATCCAATAATGCATTAGTGTCATAAAAAATTGATATGTTGATTTTTATTTTCACGAAACGAACTTTAAGGTACTTGAAAAAATATTAATAAATTCTACAACTACAAAACGAACCAATAGAACTAACCCGTTTTCTTCTTATTATTAGAGAGCTGAGCTCTTGTCTGTGGCGTAACCAATACTTTCCATTTCTCTCTATCCAAAGCCAACTCCTATTAATTTCTGAAGGTTAAAACATGGATTTGATCTTCTAGTTGTTTTATAAAACTATGTCTAGATCTTTCTATAACTAACCTGTTATAGATGTTGTTTTTTTATTTTACCTATACAAGGTGTAAGGGACACACCCGTAATAAATCGAACCACGGCCTATACTATATCACTTTAGTGTAATAAAATTAAAATTACAGTCGAAAATTAAAAAATAAATCGACATTTCTTTGCAAAGTGAGCAGCCGTCCGGGCAATTTGTATGGAAATGTCGAGCCCTAGTATTATAGCCAGTTATACCTTTGAGTGCCGTGTGGTTTCCGGAAAAGTAGAATAGGACCACTCCAAGTCTTCCTGTGGATGTCCTAGAAGGTGACTTAGGAAATACAAGCTCAAAAAAGCTTATAAACATCAAAAGGACCTCTCCAACCCGTCCGCCCAGCGTGGAGAGTGTAGGCCAAATCCTCTGGCAGCTCTGGCCAAGTATGGCTCTGATAGTACAGAGAGGGTCGAGTTCCTGCAGTGGAAACTTAAAAGACCTGATGATGATGGTGATATCCCGTTGACGTCGTATAATATAGAATTTTTTATCCAAATATTTTTAAATTTTCACTTTCCGCTAAATCTCTTGCCTTGCGCCACCATCACAGAGCGTTACCTTATCGACATTCCTAAGTCCACTTGCTTTAAATGAAAAAGTCTTTGAAATTTCAATTAAATGCATTTTGCTCTGCAAAACCGGTGGCATGCTCTAATTAAACCCTAGTTTTGTATGTTTTAACTTAGTCCGTTAGATTTTGCGACATATTTAAATATTTTTAACCCATGCTGGTCTGGAAGAAATGAAAAAACTTAGAATGTACCAGCTGCTTCTCTTCCCGCGCAGATCGTAAAAGCCGATCGAGGGAATGGGCAAAAATGCGAATCATGTTAACAGGCGATGCGGCTAGCAACCCATCACTGTATTGATTGCTTTTCCATCTTCTCGCCCACCATGACGCTAAAAGTGGCTTTTGGGTCTTGCGGCCCTGGGCTCTGTATAGAACCACAAGACCCAAAATGCTCTGTCTGCCCCATTACGGATAAAGACGTGATAGTATGTATGTATGTATGTTTAACCCACGACAATAAAATGGGGTGCTTTGAGGTTGACGCTAACTTGTCTGTCTGGGGCATCGTAGCGCTCAAACGAACAGACCAATTTCAATGCGGTTTTTTTTACGTGAAACCTCATTTTCTTGGTTCTTAGCTAAGTTTGATTCAAAATTGGTTGAACCATTAAAAGTTATTGGAGGTTAACGATTGAAAGTCAGGGCTTTGCAAATAAAGTTGTTGAGGGCATGGTACAATAAAATAAGGTATTCTCTTCCCGTGGCAGCTGATGACGTAGGTGGAACTTGACTACGTCATCAGTTTGATATGTTGCCACTGTGTGAAATTGAATTACCTGAGCGTAATGCATTTTTGAATTTTATATACCAATTTCGAATTAATAATCCATTATATCAATTTATAAAATATTGAATTGATAAATCACGCGAGAATCGCGAGATACTAAATAGCTAAGTTACTTAATATTTTTTTAAATATTCATGAACTAATTGAGAAAGTCCTTAAATTTACAGAAAAGAACAATCAGTGGCAACACTTTGTGACGTAGTCAAGTTCAATCTCGGGAAGAGAATACCTTATTTTATTGTACCATGGTTGAGGGTTAACGTTTGACAGTCAGAGCTTTCCCTAGCATAAAATTGGTGGCGCTACGAATATCAAGTCATATCGCTAATTTTAACTACTTATCACTAGATGGCATTCTTGACAGTCGGGGTTTTTTAATTTGCTTGGAAAATAAACTTGTTTGTATGTGTCTTGAGTTTATCTAAATATATCCCATCAAAAGTATTTAAAAAATATGCCCATGGGTAAGACTGTTACTACGGTTTTTTAAATATATTTCGACATTGTCTACCATTGTTTATTTGAGATATTTAAGTTAGAATCACAGGCGGAATCATTTAGATTATATCGGTCTTTTTTTAAGCGTTGTCTTTTGCTAAAAAGCTTTTCCAAAGGTGTTATTTTGTACCTTTTAGGTTTTCAATACCCATACTTGAAGAGATGACTCATTCCGTCAATTCAAACAATATGTTCCTATGGGACTTAATATGTCACAGGCATGGCACTTCATAGAAGCGGAGTATCATTTATGTCTACTACTACAAACGAAACTATACATCGATACGACGGGGAACGCGGATGCATATTGTTAGATTCTGTTCTGTATGTAATACTTTTATATTAATTGTAAAAAAAAACATGCAAACAAAAACTATTGATATTTTCACACAAAGTAGACTATTTGGATATGAAAAAATATATTCATTTTTAGCTATACTTACTTACTTATCCAAACCTTCTTACTCCAAGGATGGCTGTTCGTAACAAAGTAGATATAATATCTGGGTCCAAGTTGGTAACGAAAGGATAACCGATAAAGTGAGCACCATCCATCATGGATTCGGCGAGTCATCAATCACAGGGCATGTGCTGCACGCTCCCACAGTATATGCATATGGTGTTGTATAGTTAATTCATAAGGTTAACCTTTGACAAAGAGTATATAATTAATAGGAGCTTGGTGAGCTGTAAGCATAGATCTGTATTGGTCAGATCTATAGACTCGCGAGTATGTCTTTGCATCATCAATTCATTACAAAGCATGTGCTGCACGCTCCCACAATATATGCATATAATCGTATCCGTTGCTGTGTGCAGGGGGGTCTCTGACATTGTGGCTTGTAGGTATCAGTACACGCGCATGACTCGAAGTGTTTTGATACATAAGTAATTTTTCTTACGTTTTGATACTTTTTAATTAGTGCATTAATTGCAGTTTTGTTACCGTACAAAATATCTTTCATGTGATTATGTTAATAAGTTTAATTAATGCTAATGATTTCAATTGCAATTGCCTGTAGATAACTCATAAAGTTAACCTTGGATAGAAAAAAATATATATTTACCACGGATCACTTGAAGTTTATCGGTTAAAATAGTTGCGTCTGTTAGAAGTAACACAAAGGTTAAAATATGATTTTTTAAACCTTTGAACCCCCATATTTCCACTATTTTGAAAATTTTTATTGGCATTTCAATCTCACAAAATTTTAAAAGAATCGGTTGATCAACTCGACCTGTAGGCGATAAAAGCCGGAAACCTGGACATCGGATATCCGGACACACAAAAGAATTTTTGCCGAAGCTCAATCTAACATCAATTTTGGTCACTTTTACACATGACCAGTGTTGCCATACTATGGGGACTAAAAATCTGTACATCCGACAGCTTTCACTGTTTCGTTTTTATTATGATAATAGAAAAAAAAAGACCGGTTTCCCTCTGGGAGTGCCGGCAGAATTGAAAACTTGAATATTAACGTTGTGCATTTTTGATATTTTGGAATGGTTAGGGAATAATTTTGCACGAATTGCTTTAATTATCAGTATAAAATATTTCAAATCTTTTCTGAACCACAGTCTGTCACAAATGTCACAAGCATGACCAAATTCATTTTCAACAAAATCATTTTCAAATACACAGCAGTATGGCCACTACACAGACGGTCGAGCCATCAGCTGTCACCATCTATGGATGCGAATAGCACGCTGTAACATAAACACACACGAACATTCGCGCAAGCGCCCTGCACCGTCTTACGAATTTTCGATCAGGCCACGTGTCCTGACGCGAGTTTAACATTTTTACCCATTCCAAAAAAAGTGCACAACGCCGCTAAAGAAGTTTTCACTTCAAAAACGCTCAACTGCGCTGCACTTAAATGCATAATTGCACAATTTCACACAAAAAAAAAACACAACACAAATGAAGAAACACTACATTACATGTATCAGTCACCTATAATAAATATATATTTAACGGGATGACGAATGTAACAAAAATATGAAATTCGTTATTTATGCGTTTCAAATTAGTACTAGATAGCGTGTTACATACATATTATTTATAAATTTTATAATGAATAATAATTTAAAATCCGTACACATATCCGTACGCTTTCTTTGTCCGTACGTGATATATACAAATCCATACATATGGCAACACTGCACATGACTTTTCGTCATATTGAAAGCTATAAAAAAGTATAAATCTCTGTCTTCTTCTTTTCGTGTCGGTGGTAAGTACCTCTTCTTCTCGTGTCGAAAGCTAAAAATTAAATCTTATTTTTTCCCTCCAGTAGGTCCCCACTTTCACAGATTTGCCTGAGGCCTCATATAGGTTACATTTAGTGCAGCTGGTAGGGCACGATGGACATGAGAGGAAGTGGTACTATTAAACACGTATGGGCCTATGGACACACGATAGGAGTCTCCCCGGGGTGTACCTGGAAACAGCTGGACAAGATAACGCTGAGTCCAGGGGGGTTACACCGTTAGTATGTTAGTCGTACGATGTGACATTCTATTTCAAACCAAATTAGACTTTATCATCATAAGTTAGCACTCAATGTTGCTTGACACTAAAACGCGGATACGTAGTAATGTCCGAATGACGTACCGCTTTAGGAGTAACCACCCAGGCTGGCCAATCCTGTCACCACGATGGTACAGCCAAATAAGTCTCTATGTTATTCCACTACAGCTAAAAGTGTCCCGGAAAGTGTTAAAACTCACATTAACTAGTGAACGCCAGGATTGAGCCGCACTGATGGCAAGCGACCCGACGGCCTAACGTTGGTGCCTTGGCAAAGAGGTAGGTGTCTGCTTTGGGACGTGACGTGTGTGAGCACATTTGCCTCGTCACATTTAAGGGATGCCATTCGGTCTGCAGGTGCAGCTGCTGAAAACGCTGCTAAGGCAAAACACCTAAAATATCAATTTTTGAAACCTACTTATATTTTTGTGCCTGTGGCCTTTGAGACCACGGGTGTTTGGGGAACTGAGGCAAGGACATTTATAAATGAGCTTGGACATAGAATATCTGAACGGGCAAATGATAGACGCTCCTTATCTTATCTGGCTCAAAGAATTTCCATTGCCATACAGCGCGGCAATGCCGCCAGTATCATGGGAACATTTGAGCCAGGTACGATAAGGGGTGGTCTCTTAGATTAATATATTTGACGAAGCGTGTTGCGGATTACTAACTGTGAAAATATTGACGAAGCGTGTTGCGGATTACTAACTGTGAATATTTTGACGAAGCGTGTTGCGGATACTAGCAATTTGTTCCTATTTTATAATTATTTGTATTTATTAAATAAACCAACATCAGTGACTAGTGACATAGTTGTCACTTTTCTATGTCGCACAACAAAAACACAAAATATCGCACACAAAAATGTTTGCACGCTATCGACGCGAGTATCTGTCAATTGCATAAAATATTGGAAATAAAATACAATTTCCGCGCAAATGGCCGCGCGGAAAATGGACTCCGTGTGACGTCATGGTATTGTGAACTGAATTTTATTTAGGTTTCGAGTTTTCCAAGTTTTCAGCGTGAATTTTTCAAACCAATAGTTATTCTGATTGAGATATCAACTTTGAATGAAAACCGGACACGGGCAAACGTAGGTTCTGTCCTACCCTGCAAAAATGATGATTATGTTTTTTGTAGACCAAGAAACCCTTATCGTATCGCCATGTCTGTCTGTCTGTCTGTATTTTTGTACAAATTAGTTAGCAAAAGGCATATGGCCCACCTGATGGCAAATGGTTACCGTAGCATATACCAGAAGAGCGATATCAACATTGTAGCAATATCCTTAACCCTGCATGTATTTTCCGATTTTCATAAAACTTACATTATGGGTTAATAATGGTCCAAATAACACGGGAAAAATAATAAAAAAAATATTTGCCTCGTTTTATGGCTATATTTTACAAAAATCCATAATTTTCGAAAAAAATGCCCCCATTTATAAAATAAAATATTTTTTTAATATTGTTATTTTTATTTATTAATTATAAAAATATGTTTAATTTCCTAATTTACGCAATTTATTTTTTGTCAGTTTGACCATCTTAAGTATACAAAATATTTTTTTTAAATAAATATGGATTTTGGATCTATGGTTCGTTGTCGTGAGAAAGTTGACTTGGCATAGAAAAAAAAATGCATTAAACAGCAAATTTTTTGATTATATACCAAAAAGGAGATTACAATTGACCATAAAACATTTAAAAAATATTAAAAGTAAAAAAGATTATAATTTAAATTAAATAATTTCAGCATGATGTATATCTACATCACTATGCATTTAAGGATTAAAAATTACGCCCTTTTGAAAACCTCGTGTCTCAATTATCTTTTACATTAAGAAAAACCGTGCCATGAACTCATTCCACTTAATTAAATGCACGTAAACAAAAAACACCCTTAATAAGGTACGGCAATATATTTCCAACGCTTAACCTTATACAAAGGAGTGAGCAATAATGAAAATAATTTCGGAACATAATCATCCATACGAAAGGGAAGTATTTAGGGCAATAATTGAACGAAGTAATGAAGTCTCATTCATTAAACGTAAGAGATGGGTGTAGAGAGTTTCCACACGTGTTGGAAAGAGATAGCAAGTTCAGGGTTAACCCGAAGTTTAGTCATTATGCGGAATTTTACTGAAAGTCTTTTATGTTCGTATGTTACGTGCTAGGGTGGAGTTAATGATGGAGAAAAATATCTTCGTTTGCTAACTACGTAAATGCAAAAGTTTCGTAATTGACTACTAGAGGCGTTAAGGTCGTAAAATACAAAAGCTACAGAGAAGTCTTTCATATTATATTTTCTTCACAACCCATATCAGTCTATTATACTACTGGACTGAAGGCCTCTCTCATTAAAGGAAGCATTTGCCCTCCACTATACGAATCAGTTTTGCTACTTGCTCAAATTAGCAAAACAATGTAGTTTTAATTAAAACACATTTTAACTACTAGTAGCCCTGAGTTTAGAAGTCACTCGATTTTGTTAATGTGCAAACATTGTTGCTAGCAATCATTCTTTTTTCTCAGTGAAGTTGTTGATCGCAGTTCTTTTGGACTAAAAAAGTTTAGTCTCCATAAATTTGAATTTTCAGAATGCTTTATCCCAAATTGTTGAATTTGCAAAAAGTTGAATTGATCATTTCCGAAAAAGTTGAATTTTCGGAATGTTGCATCCTAAAATGTTGAATTTGGAAAAAGAGAGCATGTTGAATCTCACAGTCACCCGTTATTTTACAGGAGAGGAGAGGGATCAAACTAATAGTATTTTACTTCTTAACAGGGCCATAGCAAATAAGTCTTGAAACAAAGTCATAAAAATACTAAACGAGATAGTTTTCCAAGTACGAGATTATTTACGCCTTAATAATATATATTGATCTCTATATTATAAACTTAATATAGACATCATATAAACTTTGAGTCATCATCATCCGAGCGTATTTTCTCGGTTGCATCCTCAGCAGTAATGTTTCAGAGCCCGGGGTCCGCTACCTAACCAAGGAGATTTGACGAGGTTGCTGTTTTGAGTTAAGTCTTTGAGTTTCTTAAATTAATTATTAAATCAGTATTGTCAACTGAATTTGCTATAAAAAAGTACACCAGTAAAGCTGCTGCCGCCGCTCGTAAATAACTATTTTCAGAAATTAATTATTGTAAAAACAGGATAACTTTTTAATTGTCAACCAAATTTTCGGCAAGTTCTGTACATGACACAGAGCTACTTTAAATAAAAACAATACGAAAATCGAAAAAAATATTCAGCTTTCCACAAAATTTTGCACTCGGAACCAAACGGATTTTACTTCTATAGACAAAAATTCATCGACTTTTAATAACTGTTTTTAAAAAGTAGTCAATGATATATCATGTGCCGTGTGGTTTCCGGCAGAGTAGAATAGGGCCACTCCAAGTCCTCCCGTGGATGTCGTAGAAGGCGACTTAGGTAATACAAGCTAAACAAAGCTTAGGCATCATGAAACCTCTCCAACTCGTCTGGCCAGGAGAGTGTAGGCCAAATCCTCTGGTTACTCTGACTAAGTATGGCTCTAGTATCACAAAGAGGATCGTGCAGAGGAGACAAAAAGACCTGATGATGATAATGATGATGATTTATCATGGAGTCAACAACATGCTCCAAAAATTTGCCTGGTAGGTACAAAATCACCCTCCATTGCATAATTTTTTATTAGCTCTGCACTTTTTGATCAGAGGTAAAAAAATGTTCTACCATTTTACACGGAAATAAATTAATCTGAAATGTCTACATGGAAGCCAGGAAGGAAGGAGCATAAAAATATAATAAAACAAGATATATGCACTTGTATATATGCACAGGGGGTATTTATCTTAGCATTTAAACGCCCCATACGTTTACAAAATGACAGGAGTATGTTTAAAACCGGCGCCATAAAACGGAACAATAAAATTTACGTATTCCAGTGACATAATTTAGCAAGGAAACGATGGAAAATTAGGAAAAAATATGGTACACTAGCTGTGCTCGTAGGTTTCGCTCCCCGTGGGGATTTCGGAATAAAAACTATCCTATTTCCTTCCCTGGGTATCAAACTATATTCATATCAAATTTCATCTAAATACGTTCAGTGCTTAAAGCGTGAAGTGGTAACAAACAAATAAGTATACAAACTCACTTTCGCATTTATAATATTAGTAGGATTAAGATCATTACATTAATTTAAAACAATTACCCAGCTCTGGCGTAGTCTGGTAAAATAATAGCTGCGATCCAAAGATTTGTGTGTGGCCCGGACAATATTAGATAGGTATTAAAATATAATCTTTTCATTTATATTTTCAATTTGCGAGTACATATTTTTTATAATTTTTTACAAACTTTTTGAAATATAATAAAGAGATGCGTAAAATTAACGTGAGACACATTATTAGAATGAGTTAACGGATTACTCACGTATAGAGAGACGAATGAAGATATACATGACACCCCTAACGTATGTTTAACTCATTCTGATACTGAGAGATGCTTATTTGATAAGGCTTAGTTTGTTATTGACGGTCAAACGGTGAAAACGGTTAATAGTTTTTTCTACTCCTGTCTATCTGTCTTATAAATGGTTCTGAACACTAATATAAGAACATTGATAATATGATTGCAGAAAAAAGTCTATACTCTATGCCTCATAATAGCACATGTGTCGTTATTTCACTAAAACGATACACCTAGCCATAGACCAAAAACATTTTTTGCTATAGATTTACCATACTGCCAACATAAGAAAAAATGTTTTTTCAACATAGTCCCTAAAAAGAGGTCAATTAAAAACAAAAATTTTACCATAGATACCAGATTAGTACTTGTATATTCTAAATCTAATTTACCAAACATATGTACGTCAAACATTTTCATATTTTCTTTGTTTGTTTTTGTATTTTATTTAGTAAATATAGTCGTAGAAAAAGTATTGTATGCAACGTTGTATAAGTACGTCAAAAAATGCTCGATGGCGTCTCCTTACGATGCTCGCCAGGGCTCGCATCGTAACCTGCGCCACTCGCATTTTTTGACCGTTGTTGTACAACTGTTGCATAAAATACTATTGTTGGTACCATTTGAGTACAAAACAAAAAAAAAACACATGTTTTTTTATTTTTTTATGTATTGTTTTTATGTATTGTTCCATTGTTGACCAAACTATTTTTTTAATGATACAAAAAATAAATATTTGGCTGCTATGTTATCATCCAGCAAACAATAATGTCTATTCTTTACACGTGCCTCACTGGCAAACACGTCACATTTATTTAAACAGTACCGTGTAAAACAAGGCTTAAAATACAGGTTTCACGCGAAATAAACGGCTTAATTGAACAATTGCGCGGATTTTTCGTCGAAACGGTAAAATTTGGATTACATCGGCGCAAATAATTTTTATTATGTAAATAAATCACTGGCCACTAGTATTGGTGCCATTTTCGCTTCGCCCGTAAAGTGTTTTATTAGGTTATAGTTGTCAATGGACACTGAGTTATGGCCGATACGAGAAACTTATAGAAATTGGAAACTGCTGGTTTTATATTTTTGTGAGTAATTGCTTATTTCGGATTTTTATAGTGTAGCATTTATAAAAAGTTGTTTAAAAAACTTCCCATTTTATTGTGGAAAGTCGTTCACCCCCATAGCATTTACAAGCTGAACCGATTTCCATCGAACATAGATAAGAACCATATCGATCAAGTCAGCTTTCAAATAAAATGCATCAAAATCCAGAGATAGTGTATCGAATGGTCTAAAACGCAAATAGTCCATAAAGCCAGTCGTTTAAAGCGCTTACCATCTTATTATAAAACGCAGATTTACTTTGTTACTAGGTTTAAACCATTATCCGTCCAAATCAAGGTGACATTTTCAGATGAAACAATGGCATATAAATGTTAACTTGCTTTGGTCGGATAATGTCCTAGTAACAAAGTTAGTCTGCGTTTTATAATAAGACGGTGTCTTAATTAAGCCCATTCGTTTAGGCGGTACTATCCACACACAGACAAACAGACTCGCCTTAAGTAATATAATACCTCTCTTTTTCGGATAAAAGCATGGATAAATAAATATAAATAAAATATATAGGAAAAAATTACACTGATTGAGCCAGCCCCAAAGTTAATTCGAGACTTGTGTTATGGGATACTAACTCAACCATACTATATTTTATAGCAAATACATATATAGATAAACATCCAAGACCCAGGACAGTTTGAAAAAGGCCATTTCCCAACTTGCCAACCTGACCGGGGAATGAGCCCGGGACTTCTGGGTAGCGGACTAGCATGGTGACTACGCCACGGAGGTCGTCAAATAGATGTCCATATGACCATATCACTCGGGTTTTCATCCTCTCAAAAATACCTATGCATATGAATATTTTCGAGCTCTCTGCTAGGTCATGGCTCTCGCTCCGAATCTCGATCAGGAATGGTCCCGACCTTTTCCGGACAGTCATCGTTCAGATCAAGACACACTGAGAGCAATAAGATAAGTATTATTGAACGCCTTTATCGCTAACATGTAGAATAGATTCAAGTTTATTTGCCTGGAAAATTAAAAAACTCTGAATTTCAAGCTTTCATTCATTGTATATGTATGAACCGCTTAACCTATTTGATTAGAAGCCAAAAGTAGTTATAAAAAAACCTTCATAGCGCGTTTTAGTTTTATAATATGTAAACATTATGACGCCATTTAGTGATGTGTAGGTAGCGGAAATAACATATTTCGTGAATCGATATCAGTAGCGCCATCTATTATTTTTCAGCCTAATTAAAAATCCTAGACTTTCAAGCATTTTAACCCTAGGAATTTTTTAATGGCTGAACTGATTTTCATTATAAAAAATCGCTTCGAAATCGGACCATCCATACGGGCGCTACAATGTCACAGACAGACAGACAGAAAGACATTAGCGTCAAACTTATATTACCCCTCTTTTTTGTCGGCTGTTAAAAAGCATGATTAAAAATTTTCGCCCATTCTCTCGATTGCCTCTTGCTTTTGAAGAGAAAGAATTGTTATAATCTGATATTTTTATTATCTCCCAGACCAGGTTAAAACAAAAGAGATATGTTAGTCAGACTCAAATTAAAACCCTTGTTTTTTTTAAATTAATTTATTTATTAAACATTATTTCAAAGATGCTCCCATGAAAGATGATTTCTCCCATGCTGGTCTGGGAGAAATGAAAAAACTTAGAATGTACCAGCTGCTTCTCTTCCCGCGCAGATCGTAAAAGCCGATCGAGGGAATGGGCAAAAATGCGAATCATATTAACAGGCGATGCGGCTAGCAACCCATCACTGTATTGATTGCTTTTCCATCTTTTCGCCCACCATGACGCTAAAAGTGGCTTTTTGGTCTTGCGGCCCTGGGCTCTGCATAGAGCCGCAAGACCAAAAATGCTCTGTCTGCCCCATTAGGGATAAAGACGTGATAGTATGTATGTATGTATTTCAAAGATGTAACAGAGGCATTTTCTACTAGTCAACCTACAGGTTGTGCTGATAAAAGCAAATTTTGGACGAAAGTAAGAATTAGAAGCAATTTTCCTATATATTTTTATAGTACTAATAGTACTAATGACCTTTGTGTATGGAAGTTCATTGAGTACAATACACTACCAAAAATGTTTATAATAAAAAATAAATAATATCCAGTACACAAACTATTTCTCCGTGTGGATAATCCGTGTGTTAATTCGCCGTGTGATTTCCGGCAGAGTAGAATAAGACCACTCTAAGTCTTACCGTGGATGTCGTATAAAGCGACTTAGCAAACACATAATAATAAATGCTGGTCTGGGAGAAATAAAAAAAAACTTAGAATGTACCAGCTGCTTCTCTTCCCACGCAGATCCTAAAAGCCGATCGAGGGAATGGGCAAAAATGCAAATCATGTTAACAGGCGATGCGGCTAGCAACCCATCACTGTATTGATTGCTTTTCCATCTTCTCGCCCACCATGATGCTAAAAGTGGCTTTTGGGTCTTGCGGCCCTGGGCTCTGCATAGAACCGCAAGACCCAAAATGCTCTGTCTGCCCCATTAGGGATAAAGACGTGATAGTATGTATGTATGTGTATTAGACTAAACAATGAAACTAAAGCCTGGTAAAACACCATCCTAAACCGCGGATCAAACGGCCGCCCTTGTATTGTAATCAGCCCGAGACTTGGTTAATCAATGAAACTAGGGCATTGTGGATCTACTCGGAGTACCTATGTATTAGTTCGTTATATGGGGTACTGCATGGGGTACTACTACAAGCTAAAAAAGCTTATAAACATCATTAAAAGACAAATAATACAAATTATAGAAAATAGAAGAGGGAAAATGTTCGGTCATCTACTACGCCACGATGCGTTCTTTAAAACAATAATGGAAGGAAAAATAGAAGGAAAGAGAGGAGTAGGAAAACCCGGAAGAAAATTTATAGACCAAATAAAAGAAAAATTAAACGTGAAAACATATTAAGAGGTTAAGAACTTAGCGGAAGGAAGAGAGACGTGGAAAGCACTCCACCGACAAGAGCCCAGCTCTTAAATATAAGAAGAGAAGAAACATCATTAAGACCTCTCCAACCCGTCTGGCCAGCGAGATGAGTGTAGGCCAAGTCCTCTGTCTGCTCTGGCCAAGTATGGTTCTGGTAGTACAGAGAGGGTCGTGCTCCTGTAGTGGAGACTAAAAGACCTGATGATGATGATGATGATGATAATGGGGTACTAGCTGTGCCCGGGGGCTTCGCTCCCCGTGGCGGGATAAAAACTATCCTATGTCCTTCCCTGGGTATCAAACTTTAGTTAGGATTGCTACAAGTTTTTTTCCTTCTTCTTAGCGAGTCGGAATCACGATTTTATATAGTTGTGTACCAGTGTGGCCACATATGTATATATATATATATGTATACATATATATATATATATATATATATATATATATATATATATATATATATATATATATGTATACAAATATGTATATATATGTATATATACAAATGTATGTGTACACATACATTTTTTTTATCAAGCAGGTATACAAAGTGGAAGGAATATACACGTTAAAAACAGAACCACGGGCTATATATAACACCATAGTATATTATAATAAAAATAACGGACAAAAGCAAAAAAAAAATGACTTTTGTACAGCCTTCGGTGCAATTTGAATGAGAATATCGAATTGTTTTTTCGCTTTTGTCTATTATTTCAATTTGTACATTATACTATAGTGAGCTAGTATAGCACAAGGTTCAATTTATTACGGGTATGTCACATCTAGGTTATATAGGTGATAATATTTAATTTTCATAAACTTTCTCCTTAATACGAAAAATATGCTAGGTTTTCTCGTACATGTCTAAATAATTTTTAAAAAGTAACTAGGTATTTAAAACTTTAAAATTAGTTCTTCTCGTAATCGCTTTGTTCTCTTGGAAAATTTTAATACGTAGATTACAAAACTGTTTTTCAATCAGCTCAACTTTAAAACTTTTATAAGCTATATTTTAAGCTAACATCATACTGCAGTGATTTACCGACCAATAGAGTCGCTTGATAACATAACGGATTTTTTGATTTTTTTTTTCAGTTTTTTCAAAAAGCCTAAGAACATCAAAATCAACCTAGCTGACAAGTTAAAAAGTCCTTTGTCTTGAACGTCCTCATATTTCTTTTGTCTCTTATTAAATCCTCGAACATATTGGAATATCTTAGGTTTAAGACGCAATAGTTAAGGTGGGATAAATAGACATAAAAACATTAAAAAACTTTTTTATTTTAAGCCATCATGCGTCCTCTGGCTGCTCTGGCCATATATGACTCAGAGAAAAATACCTGATGATGATGATGATGCGTCCCACTGCTGGAGAAAAGACCCTTTTCCACTTCTTGCATTCAGTCCGGTTCAAAATTATTTCCTTCCATTAGCTTTTAAAGTATCCAGTTCTTCGCACCCTCGCGTTCCTGGCCTGCTGGTTCTTTTAGCAGCGAGAGGTGACCTTGCCCAGAAATAACTTTTACTGCCATCTTTTTTAAGTTTATAACGTAATCAAAATACAATGAATACTATGATTTAGATATGAAAATAACGTCTGCGTTATTATTGACCATAAATATCACCGCTGTCTGAGCAAGGCTTTAACCTCTCGAACATTTCAAAGACTTAATTCCACCGCATTATACGCGCTCAAAGATTTAATTCCAAAACGATGGAGGGGTCAAAAATTCAGAATTAAATTCTTTCAACAATGGGAACTTTTTTAATAAAAGCCACCACGACAGGTGGTGACTGTTTGATTTATACACTTTTCAAATTCACTATGGAAAATGTTTAATGTGCGGTATAATTAATTCGCAATTTCAATTTGATATTAGTGAAGGTGTCGGGTCGGCGTCAATTTCGAGATTTCCCTTTATTGTTGGAAAGCAATTTCTTTGGAAAGGTTAAAAAGGTTTTTTGAGGATAAAATAAGAGAAGCTCGGTGGCTTGGTTGGAGTACACATTGAGAGTGCTTTCACACTAGTTAAGCAACGTCAGGCGTGGTATGCTTTGGATTTGTGACCAGAAGGCACACTAAAATATTTCGAGAGTGACCATCAGTCATCATTGTATGACAGTCGTAAACTTCTCAATCTGTGACCAGCATTTTACTTTATAGAAGATAAACGAGTGAAGAAAAAAGCGAGTAAACGAGTATTACCGTATTATCTTTCCTTAACGAAATGAATAGTACCTATATGTATACATATATTTATATTATGCATTTATAATATATATTATTTATTAGTATTTATTAGTCTTATGTATATACATTATCTATAATATAAAAATGAATCGCAAAATGTGTTGGTAAGCGCATAACTCAACAACGCCTGTTTAACGCCAACGCCAATTTAGCCAATTCTTTTTTTAAAATGTTCGTTGAAATTCAAAGATGGTTTTTACGGCGAGAAAAATTCGAATAATTGCCGGAAAACCCCCTAAAAACAGCCCTTTTCTTTTTCCCATATAAACGTACATTTTGACAGGCTATATTTGGCAGTACGAAGTCTGCCGGGTCAGCTAGTCTATTGTATAATAATGTATGTGTGTACCTACATGTATTTGTATTTATTTTGTACACGCCTACTAAGTACTACCTGTTTTCTTCTCTTTTCCTTTCCTGGGTCTGCTGGAAGAGATTTCTTATGAAATAACAGTACCTATGTACTCAATGTTCTTACTTTGTTTGTTTCTGTGTTTGTATTTTGTGTACATGAATTTTGTAAATAAATAAGTAAATAAGAGTAGGAAGGAAAAGTCTATAAAAGCGTAGTCAGACCAGTCGTTCTATACGGTTCATAATGTTGGGCTACTAAAGTGACAGAGGAAAGACGACTTCATGCAGCGGAGATAAGAATGTTAAGATGGATGAGTGCAGTGACAAGAAAATATAGAATTAGAAACGAATACGTAAGAGGAAGTACGAAGGTGGCTGCAATAACTGAAAAGCTAAGAAGCAATAGACTCGGATGGTATGGACACGTAAAGAGGACAGCGGAGAGCCACGTTACGAAAAAGATGTTTAATTCAAAGATTAATGGATATAGAAACAGAGGACGGCCTAAGAAACGGTGGATGGAATGCGTTAAGGATGATATGGACAAAAAGAATGTAACAAGTGCCTTGACAAAGGATAGAGGAAAATGGAAAAGACTTACATGCTGTCCCGACCCCACGTAAAGTTGGATAAGGTGAGAAGAAAGAAGAAGAAGAAATAAATAAGAGTAGAAACGAGGAGAGAGAAGAAGAGTAAAAATCGACCGCACGTCGATTTTTACCAATAGTTGTTACCCCATATTGTTTTAAAGAATGATCAATCTAGTTGTTTGTCTGTGTAAATGATGGCTCGAAATAAAAAAGTCTCTAATGCTTTGTCTGCCTACCTTATTTGGTAAATGTAAAGACGTGCTTGTATGTATATTTTTTCGAGTGCCTAACCAGTGAATTTATAAAGATACACAAGGAATACCTACAGACAGTCTCACTGGACCTCCCTTACCTACCTACCCCTACTACACGAACTCACGGCCGACCACTCACATATAAGTTGAAGATTTTATTGATCGTCTCACGTTCGCGGCAGGGGTGAGCCCAGTACACCTTTGCTCATTTGGTACGCATTATTTTTTAAAGAATTTGCCATATGTAGGTAAATATTCTCTATTACATTCATTACCAAAGAAATGCTGGCTTGACATAAAACTACTGTATCTTGAATACTAATAACAATAATAAGTGAAATTTTTATTTGCCATTATTTTTATTTTTAAATGATACTAAAAGAGTTGAGTTTAAATCAGTTTATATCATCTTCATCATCATGCATTAGGTACGCATTTATTTTTATTTTTTAGCTGTCTGTAAAAGAGTTGAGTTTAAATCTTTCATATCATCTTCATCATCAGCATCATATCAGCCACAGGAAGTCCACTTCTGAACATAAGCTGACTAAAGATTTCCGACCGAACGGAAGTTAAAATGTTTTCTTTTTATTTTAGAATGTACAAACTTCCGTAGGTACTTCCGACCTTGCGATACATAGGTAAGTATTCTATTTTACATTCATTACCTACCAAAGAAATGCTGGCTTGGCGTACAACTGTTGTTTCATGAATACTAATAACAATTTCACTAGCGTGTCTTTTCCGTTTTTCTCGAAAAGTCTTAAACTGTACATAAGACATTTTAAATTTGCAACGACGAAATATACCTATATGGACAAATAACACTTTCGTTTCTCGCGCAAAGGATGGCCATTGCGATTCAGCGAGCGTGACAATTCTGCCAGCCGCCAAAACGATAAGAGACGGTGAGCTAGCTATAGATTTTGATAATGTAAAATATGACAAAATATATGTAATCACACAGTGACAATGGTCTTGCAACCAAGGATGCTCATTATTGCACTTAAGTTGTTAATAATTATGTTACGGTCCATCATATGTCCCAAGCTGGAAAAGGCCTCATAACTAGTATTGTCCATATTGTCATTACATTGAACAACAAGCTAAAACTTCCACAATTACAATGATGGACGTCAAACAACCCCAAATTGAACATATTATTTATATTAACTGATGCAAATAATGTGCAATTTTTTTGATTTATTCATGTAACACTGGATTGTTTCATAAAATATATAATCCGCATAATATAAAATCCGCAATGACGTGACTGTATAATTGGCTTTTAAATATAGCTTTTATTGCTGTAATAAATGCATATGACATGACACATAGCTTACGTTTAAACATAATTATAATATATTTTTTTAACTAAAAACCGACTTTACCACCAAACTACACAACTAATTCTAATATTTTTTTTATGGAACCACATTGCAAATATCCGAATCGGTGCAGGCCTGTCAAGGCGTCTTCGAAAAATCTGTAAACACACTTAGAGCAAGAAGATCGCAACAAATTGATAAACTCCTTCTATTTTTGAAGTCGGTTAATGAATAAGATTACATCCCTACCTTATGTAAATAATAAAAAGAAAGAGTTTACGACGGACACACGCTACTGTTTTAAAAGTTTCATGCGTCTTTTACATACATATATACGCGTCTTTTAAAGCTACAATAACTCGGGCGTAGAAGAAGAATTTGCTATTTTATTCTATAAGTTCTTCACTCGATAATTCGAGATCGTGCTAATAAAGGTGCATAGAACGCTCGAATTAATAATAACAAAGCACAGTATTTTTTAATTAACATCAAAAATAAAGGTCAAGCATAATATTTAGCCGAAAATAAGGAGATATGAACAATACTCAACAAACATTTGTTAATATAATTTTTCTTAGTATTTATTAATGATGATTATAACAAAAACAGTTCTAGTAAAAGTTCTAGTTCTAGTAAAAAAAACATAAGTACTTATATATACTCACGCCCAGATGTACGAAAAACGATTGCGAGAAAGGAGTAAGGTGCGAACTTACTTTATGATTTTAAATAAATAAATAAATTATTATTTTGCTGAAAATTACTTAAAGGTTAAGTTTAATACAAAGTATGTAATATCGATTCGAAGATTGTAAATTCTTTAATCTTTCAAAAAGTGCCCCCACATTTAGACTATCTGCATAACCCAGAGGTTGACTGGTAGACAACGCTTCTAGCGTTAAGTTCGCCTATTGTTCTGTACAATTTGTATTTGATGAACAATCAAGATTAAATAAATAAATAAAGTGGCTAAAAGCATATTACCGAAACGGAACGACGCCTGAATCCTCCTTGAATTCTTATGAGCGTTCCAATGTACGGACCAAGCGATTTTACATCAGTACGGCGAATGCCCCGTGATGTTGAATGGAATATGTGATGCCGGAATTTATGAAATATGATCGAAACGGAACGTAAAATAGTCGGTATCTACAAAATGTCGTGACAAATCCTACTATCCTACTAATATTATAAATTCGAAAGTAAGTGTGTATATTTGTTTGTTTGTTACCACTTCACGCTCAACCACTGTACCTATTTCGATGAAATTTGATATGGATATAGTGTGATTCCCAGGGAAGGATACAGGATAGTTTTTATCCCGAAATTCCCACGGGGAGCCAAGCCCACGGGCACAGATAGTAAAATATAAGGAATGGACATGGCCGTAGGCGTGGTGAATAATATGGTAGTGTAAGTTTTTGGATTTCACTGCGCATTTTGTCAACCAAAATAACCGGCCAAGTGCGAGTCGGATGCGCACGAAGGGTTCCGTTCCATTATCTATAAAAAATCACGTCATCCATTTAAATATATTTATTCTGTTTTTAGCAATTGTTGTTACAGCGGCGACGAAATATAACGATTTTACGAAAATATGTCTATCTCACATGCAAAAACGCTATTTTCTATACTTGTAGAGGTATATTCTTAATCTTTGATGGCAAATGTACTAGTGACATGGACGTTGACGTCACCAGTCCGTATCGGACTTCTCTTTCTAATTCAAACTTTAAAGTATCACAAGTACGTCGCTGATTAAGATATTTTATAAATTAATGTTGTGTACTTTGGTTAATAATGATTTTATCAAGCAAATAAAAGAATACGTGCATATTCTCTATCGTAAGTAATATTAAATTCTTTCCAGGCTTCAATAAAAGTAACATTGATACTAAATACTCGCACAAAGCGATATTAGAATCGTATCGTGATTTATTTTTCAATATTGGACGTCCAGTTGACTGATTTATTGAATTGAACGTTTCACAAAAATGGTACGCACCAAAAGTAGACAGCTTTTTGTATGAATGCCAGTTGCTATATGCTAGTAAAGGAATTATTGAATTTTTGGGGTCCAGTGATCTTCCCATTTAAAATATATTATTTTATAGGTGACAGAGATATAATTTACAATTTTTTCTTACAGAACCCATCAGAAGTGGTGCATTCGAAACGAACTGTTCAAAAGTATACACGGTGAAAATCAACAATTTGACCTCTAAAAATTCCTTTCAAAAAGATTCACACGACCTTCAAATCATTACATGAACGATCGCTGAAAGTATTATTGATATTCCATCTAGTTTTAAACGAGAACGTGAAGCTTTTGTTCGCAGCAAGCCGAAGCTTCGGCGCGTGAAAGCCATCTGCGACGATTAGCACGCCTGGGACCGCCGGAGCCCCGCAGCGCCGGAGCCGTGACAGAAAAGATGCTTGATGCATGCTGCATGCTTGCTTGCATGTTGCATGCTGCATGATTGCTTACAAACTTATATTGTTTATCTTTGTACTCTTAGCACCCAGTAATATTTTTCTTTTAAAAATCTATTCTTTTCATATGTAAAACCATCACAATTTAATCATATACCACCATTGTTTTTTTAAAATTTCACACATTTGCCAACAGGGGCCGTTTTTCGCAAATGTGCGTATAAATGCTTCAGGTTCTGACTTTTGACTGGAAACAGTAGTTCATAAAATAGCTTTAAGGTTTATCTAGGGCTTGATTATAACAAAATTTTAAATTATATCTCCGTTTCATACTTATACTCCATTTAGTATAGGTATTTAAATAAATGTAAACAATCTTGAAATATCTTTTTATTGAAATATATACTTTATAATTCATAACCTTTGCAAATTACAAAGTAATTATGTAATTTATAATTTATAACATAATTACTTTGTAATTAGAAAAAATATTGATTTATAAAGTGTATATTTCAATAAAAAGACATTTCAAGATTGTTTACATTTATTTAAATTCCTAACCAAATGGAGTATACATACATACAACCAAAACCTTTTTTTTCGCCCCAACTTGAATTGTAACAGCCCTCACTCGCTCGCGCGCTCGGTCAAAAAATAAACATAACATCTCAAATTCCTTTGACATTTTTACATAAACCGAGTTACCGACCCTTCAGCTGCTCAAAGCGAACTGATAGTATTTTTAATGAATTAAATTACCACAATCTGAATGCAAATCGTTTGGAGGTGTCTCGAGGCGCGCCTCAGGCGGTCAATTAAGAGGTATCTGCTTTCTTTAATTAATTTATCAGTTAACACGTTTTCAACTAGATCGAAATTGAATCAATTTGGGAAATAGCCTTTTTCGAATTGTCTTGGGACTTAGATAGGCATTCAAGGTAAAATACTAAAGTACTCATACTTAGATTACTTGATTTTACTCGAATGTTAAATTATTATCCTATCCTACTAATTATTATAAATGTGAATGTGAGTATATATACTGTATATTTGTTTGTTTGTTTTTTTGTTACTACTTTACGCTTCAACCACTAAACCTATTTAGTTGAAATTTAATATTGATATAGTTTGATACCCAGGGCAGGATAGGATACATAGGATAATTTTTATCCCGAAATTCCCACGGGGAGCGAAGCCCACGGGCACAGCTAGTGTTAAATAAATGAAATGTTAATTTTATTTGAAACTTGGATTTCGAATATTTTATCATAAAACTAGCCAAAGCCCGCGACTTCGTTCGCATGGACTTTATGTCTCTGGAAAATGCTCATCAGGCTGAACAACTTTTACTAAGGCGGCATTTTTATATCTCTTATAGTTTAGCTGGACCATTATGGTACTGCATCAGGCGTTCCATTTTCCAAAATCATTTATACCCTATATGTTGCCCAGACTTAATAGCTGTATAACAAAAAAAGTTTCATTCGAATCCGTCCAGTATTTCTGGAGATTAGCGTGTACAAACAGACAAACAGACAAACAGACAGACATTTTTTTTTAAATTCTTACTCTATTACTACGTCTCCATCGCCCCCAATATTTCTTTTGGAAATATATTTAATGTACAGACACACTTTTTTTACTGTTTTATTATATGTATAGATATATTGAGTAACAAAATAAACTGAAAGTATTTTAATGATAGTTTCAGTCGATACTGAACAACTTTCCTAAAACTCTTGCCAAGGTATTTAGTTCCTTCTTATGAAAAAATCTGCTTATTTTTCGCCTGGTGAAGCTTCCAGCCGATTCTGTCGTCGACCTTCTCACTCCAAGCTCCTTTGGGTCTTATTATACTCTATCCGACCTTATAATTTCTCAAAACTAAAACCCGACTTCACCCCAAACTTTACAATCGATTTTGATTAAATTTCTATTGGACCAATTGACAAGTATACCCTTTTAAACAAAAAAAAAGAATATTCTAAATCAGTCGCGTCCAATTGATAACATTATCCTTTTTGAAAGTCGGTTGAAAACAAATGAACCAAAAAAGAAACAGACATTCAGAGTCCATAAAAACAGCTTTTACTTTTGAAAACATCTTTTTTTATAACTGAAAGTTGCAAAAAGTTACATTCCATCGTCAGTAGATTCACAGATTGTCATGTAAAACATGAAATTTACAACAAATCTATGTCAGTTTTGGTGTGTGGGGGTCTTTGGCAATCTTTTTCCATTGGGTTAGCCGGAGTCCATTGGGAGCTCTACACTGAAAAAAAGTGATAGTTGAACCAGTTTTGGTACTTGCAATTTATTAATTAGATAGCAGACTTTTGTTCAAATAGCAACCATCTCTTTTCTCAGTTTATAAGCCTGCGAGTAAGTGCAGTGTTCGAAGATATGTGCATAAGTTAAACTCAAATCAATCACAAAATCGAAAACCTTCTCATGCGTAGGTAATCTAGTATAAGAAGAGATTCGGAGCCCAGGCTAAAAGCAAAAGTGGGTTAGCCGGCTATATAAATTGAAACTTTCTTATCCCCATAAGTTACGGATACCGTTATAAATAACGTTTATGCCGTTCGTAAAGGCTGTAGCGCTATAAAAGTATTTCATCGGTCGGCCATACGTCTGTGTAGTGTAATATTTATGTATGTAACAGGTTAGTGCGTTTAAGTACAGATTAACGCGAGTTTTTTGTGATTTTTTTCATATTATGAGTGTTAATAACTTTATAACATGGAAGGGACATACCCGTAATAATCGAACTACTGGCTATTCTAGGCCACTATAGTATAGTGATAATAAAATAATAATAAAAAATAACAAAAAAAAACATTACCATACAAATTGCCCGGGCGGCTGCAAACTTTTGCATGTAAATGCCGATTTTTTAAATTTATTACAGGTTTGTCACTTTCACATTATTTTACCCTATTATTTCTAAATAATGGTTACGTTTTATCACATTATTTATTCTTCTTTCTCTGTGTTTCTGCTGTCTATTGCCCTTTTTTGACAAAAGCCTCTTCTATCTGTTTCCAAATGTTGAAAACGCTATAATGTCCGTACAAAGTTCAATGTCTCTTTAGTATCTATGTATTTTGTAAAAAAGCCTGTGTAGATCTAAAATTTGAGCTCAGTTTACGTCTACATCTATAAAACTTCAGAACAATGCAATTGGACTAGTCCAAACTAATTCATTTACAGGAGACAGTTGGAATTGCCGCGTGAAACTCCATCTGACTAAGGACATTAGTTCAACTCATTATTTTCACATAGATCAAGATTAATAAATTATTCTAGAATACTGCTAGTCTAACTGTGATTACAAAATGTACTGAATGAGTGAAACTATAGTTAAATACTGATCAACTTTCCCCACGGAACATAATATTGAAATATCAAAAATTATTGAAAAGGGATGCCCAGTCTGTATCCATTATATATCTCATGTATCAATATTTCTCCATCTTATTCAATGTCAATTTGATCTAAGTTGGTAATGGTTTAAACCAAGTACTAAACATCAGACCGTGTTTTGTAATAAGACTATGGATGTCTTATAACATTAATAATCTGAGCTTAGATCACGTCTACATCTCTAACACTTCAGAACAATGCAATTGCACTAGTCCAAACTAATCCATTCACAGCAGCAAGTTGGAATTACTGCGTGAAACTCCATCTGACGAGAACATTAGTGTTCAACACGTTGTTTTGACTAAGAGCAGGGATTGATAATGATTCAAGAATACTCCTAGTTTAACTGTGATTAAGCAGGTACAGTACAATACAATACAAAAACTAAAAAAAAACACCAAATGAGATAATTACACTTTCAAATTTTAACGTAAATGACAACATAACCGTAAACGTAAATGAATTATAAATTATACTCGTAACATCTAACAAAATAACCCGAAATATTTTAAGGATAGATTCAGTCTATGATATTGAACAACTTTTCCTAAGGAATACAATATATTGAAATATCAAAATAATTGCTTTGCATAGAAACTTGGATTAGCTCAATCCGGTTCCATTGTATACTTACTACTACTTACTTACTTACTTATTATACTTTTTTTTACTAGGCATGGAGTTGGGGGTAAAGTAGTGATAACAAGCGCTGTCGAGCAAAAGGTTAAATCTGAGCTTAGATATCGTCTATAACTTTAACGTCATCAGAACAATGCAATTGCACTAGTCCAAACTAATCCATTCACAGAAGCTAGTTGGAATTGCTGCTTAAACTCCATCTGACTGAGAACATTAGTATTCAACACGTTGTTTTGACTTAGAACAAGTCTGATAGTTCATGTCATTTCTTATTAACCGACTTCAAAAAATGAGGAGGTTATAAATTTGATCTGTATGTTTTTTTACGCATGTATGTTTAACCGATTTTAATGATTTTATTATTTTACCCTCGACAAAAAAAGGGTTGTTATAAGTTTGACGCTAGACTATCTGTCTGTCTGTTTGTAGCATCGTAGCGCTCAAAGGGATGAACCAATTTAGAAACCGGTTTTTCTACGTAATAGCAAGTTCCCTTGCGATGGTGGCTATGTTTGGTAAAAATCGTCTTGGCCGTTAAATTTTTTTTAAAGTTATTGCTGGAAAGTCGGGATTTTTGTAATTTTTTTTGGCAAATTATAGATGGCGCTACGGATCATTCTGCTACTCATCACTATTTGTTGACTTAATGACTAATAATTATAGAAAATAATTAATGACCTTCAACTTCTAATATCGATCTTTAAATCATTTTAGCGGTTTATACAAGTTTATGAAAGGTAAACGCTTGAAAGATGGGACTTTTTTTAAATTTGCCATTGCCTGGCAATATTCATGTGCCGCTCTAGATCGGTCATTTTGGAAATCTTTGGGAGAGGCCTATGTCCAGCAGTGGACGTTGTGCGGCTGAAATGATGATGATGATGATTCATATTTCGACAATAGTTCTTGGCAATACTATAGTATCACTGTAGTATAATGATAATAAATAACAGAAAAAAACAAAAAAAAAATCAACATTCCCATACAAATTATCCAAGCGGCTGCACACTTTCGTATGGAAAGGCCGGTATTTAAAAAAATCATTATACTACAGTGATCTAGTATAGACCGTGGTTCGATTTATTATGGGTATGTCCCTTCCACGTTGTATTTAATATATATTGTTATGACAGTAAATGTATTAAGGGCATAGACACCTTTACTTTGAAACAACGCGTAGAAACACTAATTTCCCTTCAACTTCAACATGCCACCGGTATTAACGCCATCTGTGAACAGACGGAGTTTCTGCGACTCAAACTTGACAGGATTAGTTTGAACTTGTCCAATTGCATTGTGCAGAAGCAGTTTAGTTAGTGTTATGTGGGAACGTTATAGCATACGACCTCCGTGGAGTATTGGTTAACATGCTATTTCGTCACTCGGAGGTTCTGAGTTTGATCCCTAGCTAGAGCAAGTGGAAAATGGCCTTTTTCTAATTGTCTTGGGTCTTGGGCGTTTATCTATTAGAATTTATTATAAAATATAGTATCCATGACACAAGTTTAAAATTTGTCCATATCAATTTTTTTGTTCAATTTACTTATATATTGATTGTAGCTACCCATAGACATAGATTTTTTTTACTGCGTAGCTACCTATATCAATTTAAACGCAATATCTCACGAAGACGACCTCCTTCGTTATGCCTCACGAAGGAGAAATAATTTCGTCCATCAGTTAGCTTATAAAAAAATATTATATTTGTACACCTTTTTTTTTCTCTTTAAGAACAAAAAATGAAAAAGATACAGCGCATTTAAATTTGCATGACGTCACGGCTAGGAACTTTTTTTACTTAGCGGTGACGCCGCAAGCTCTACTTTCAAAGTCGTTGTTGGCTACAAATAATTTTATCGAGTAGGTTTTCAATTACACAATTCCAATTAAATTAATCCACTATGGATAAACTTTCAATTACTAACTTAATCATTACCGAATATGGTTTTCTACGGCTTTCGTAGAAATTAATTAATCTTTCCAATGGAAAAGATTAATGAATAAATAAGTATGTAATCTATTTAGTACTAGCGGCCTGCACCGATTTTACACTGGTCTATTATACATATGTATAATACAACAGGGTAAAACATTTACAATAATAAATAGGTAAGCATTTACCAATCACTTTATCTATAGATGAAAACCGCATTAAAACTTGTTATGGATCTGAGATGTAATTGATATAAATAAAATGTAAAATCAATTTACGCATCACTTTAAAAACGTCTATATATAAATTTTATACAACTTTGGAAATACGCCTGTTTTGGTCACTAATAGACAAAAATAATTTTTAAAAGCTAAAAACGAACTTCAGCCCAAAAACTACTCAACTGATTTTGATAAAATTTCTACGAAACCACTCGCAAGTATGCGCTTTGAAACAAAAACGAATTTTTCAAATCGGTCCAGACTCCAGGCGTCTTCGAATAGCTGGTGAAAAAATAAAAAATTTCGCGATAAATTTATAACCTTCTTTTTTTTGAATTTAGTTAAAAACGAGAGCCAACAATTACAGCAATTTTTAACTCGTGGTTTTTTTCACTTAGTTTACTGTTTTATCTATATTAACACAAAAATATATTAATAAACGACCTCCGTGGCGTAATGGTCAACACGCTAGACCGTCAATCCGGAGGTCCTGGGTTCGATCCCCAGCCAGGGCAAGTTGAAAAATGGCCTTTTTCAAATTGTCCTGGGTCTTGGATGTTTATCTATATATGTATTTGTTATAAAATATAGTATCGTTGAGTTAGTATCCCATAACACAAGTCTCGAACTTACTTTGGGACTAGCTCAATCAGTGTAATTTGTCCCTATATATTTATTTATTAATAAATATTACACGGTTTTAATTAAATGTGTTAAACACACTCTGCACGAATTAAAACATAATTAACACCGTAACTTACGCAAAAAACTACTTACTTCTATTTTAAAAGCCACCTTAGCGGCATCAAAAGAATTCATTAGCACATTTTGAATAAAACATTTCACTTTTTCACGACTTTAAGCTAAACAAAATGGCCGGCCTTAGGTCGAGGTATAAGGCTTACAAATAAATCTAGCTAGTAATGCCCCCTGGTGTCACTTGTTACTTAATGAACGGCCTGTATAATGCGTATTTAAATAAGAATACTGAAAACGATATTACTCTTAAAAAGTACCTTACCTTACCTTTATACATAGGACAAGTAAAATACTAGAAGTGACTTAAAAATATATATTTCCTTTATAGATAGGACTTGTAAAATACTAGAAGTGACTTCTTAAAAAAATAAACCGGCCTAGTGTTTAACTGCGTGGAGCGTAGAATGCCAAAGTTAATCACATTTGAAATCTTTGCAGTAAGACGCAAGCTGACTACTACTAATGCTATCTAGTGGTGTTGTTGTTAACTATTTTCCGTAAGTGAACGTATTATATTGAGTTCACAACTTTATTTTCTATTCATAGAAGTCTTGTAGGTTTTCCTGTAATCTACAAGCAACCAACTTTAATTAGATTTTTTTTTTAAATTTTAATCTCACTAATTTTGGAGATCATGGCAATGGTAAATTTTTATTTTCTTTCATGAATAAAATAAAAAGAGTCTTTTAAGCAGTGCTAATTGTTTATTTTTGGGTTAAGTCAGACGTGCGGATTTCAGAGCGTAGTTGCAGAATTTCTGCTCTATAAATTGTCAACTAATTTTCTGTACGCCGTATGTCGTATAGCACAAACAAGACTTTTGAATGAAACTGCATTTCTGTAACTCATTTTTGGCATAAATTATGAAATTTATTATTTGCAAATTTATTTTGACAGTTTGTGTTGGCAAATAAAGATTAAATTAATTTTATTTATTTTTTAAATTGTAGAAGTAATAACGCTCGCCTGGAGGCACCCTTAAACCCTGTAACAGTTGAGTATCTTTCATTTCATCTTAAAGGCGAGCACTGAGAACTGTCCATCGAATTAAGTACAAATACGTTTATACTGACCCATTTTCTTATTGCCGTATCTATACTTTCGCTAGCTCTACGTCACTTCCGATAACTTTTCCGCCGTATAATGGGTGAGCACCCTAATGGCGCAAAAGTGAAGTTTCGGTAGGATTTGGCACATCAATACTCAATTTAACTTATTGCCGACCTACTTCGCAGTATATTCCGACAAATATATGGACTTATACGTACCAATGTAATCTTATTAAATAAGTGAATGGGGATTAGAAACTCTTTTGCCTTGAGAAGGGGCTTGTGCTTAGATTGGAAAAATGCAGAACGTATGTCAGAAATCATACGCCTCGAATATTAACCATAACCCGCTAACGCTCTTTTGCTGAAAACAGAAATCGGTTCAATTTGCCTAGCAAATAATAGATGGCGCTACGGACGTCAATTGGAATAAGTAGTTCCGCAACTCATCACTAGATAGCGTCCCTGAAAGTCGGGGTTTTTGCAACGTGTTAGAGACATTCCCTTAATAAATCGAACCACGAGCTATACTAGACCACTATAATATAATGTAATAAAAAAGAATAGTCAGAAACCAGACAAAAAATCGGCATTTATATGTGCAGCCGCCTGAGAAATTTATATGGGAATGTCGAAATTATCTTTTCGTTTTTTGACTGTTATTTTATTATAATTATACTATATTTATCTAGTTTTATAATTTATTATATTACGGGTATGTCCCATTCCACTGTTGGAATATACAAAAATAAATTTGTCTCTCTCTAACCTCAGGAAGTCTGTCCCTTTCAGTCAGGTTGTTTATATATTAAACAAAGAGTCTTTAATATCGAAGTCCGAGTTACATAGAGGTACATCTAGGCTCCCTCAGAACTTAGTGAGTTCCCGGCCCTTGTCTGAACCAAGCGTTGCCGCACATAAAACACACCTTTTAATTTAACAGTGAAATAAACAATAATATTATATTTAATTTCGTCTTTCATTGGCTTCCATAATCCAACAGGTTATGGGCCCAGTGAAATAAATAAAAAAATACATTGAGATAAATAGTTGGTAAAAACAGACACTTAAGTGAAGTGCGTTTTAATAAATCTTTAAAGACAGCTCGTGGACTGTGAATGTAATAGTGAATAAGTGACTTTGTTATTTACTTATAGACTGTGAACTATTTTCCCGTAAAAATGAACAATTCAAAGTTAAAGAGAAATATTAAACCTTTTGATGGAGAAAAATACAGTGTATGGAAACTTCGAATCCGTAATTTGCTGAATGAACTCGAGGTGCTTAAAATAATCGACGAAGAGACTCCTGAGGTACCGGATGCAGAATGGACTAAGAAACAAAGACTCGCAAAGAATACAATTATAGAGTATTTAGCGGATTCTTTGTTGGGCCTTACCAATGAAGAAAATACTGCGAAACAGATTTTATTAAAGCTTGATTCTATCTATGAAAGAAAAAGCATAGCGACACAGCTGGCATTAAGGAAACGATTACTAAATTTGAAGTTGGTTGAAGAAAATCCGCTAATTAAACATTTTCAAATATTCGACGACCTAATTTGCGAATTGGTGGCTGCAGGTGCAAAGCTGGAAGAACTAGATAAAATAACTCATTTATTTTTAACTCTCCCTAAAAGTTACGACGGTGTGACGACGGCGATCGAGACTTTGGCAGAAGAAAATCTCACTTTAACCTTTGTCAAAACTAGACTGCTAGACCATGAGATAAAGTTGATAAATGGAAGACGAGACACCAGTATGAAGGTTCTCCAGGCAGAAACTCAACATCAGGAAACTAAAAACGAACCACGTAAACCAAATATGAATAAAAAACGTAGTTCTGGAGTGTCTAAAAAGACATATTTTAAAGCTAAAAATAATGCGATAAAATGCTATTATTGCGGAAGAAAAGGCCACATGCAGAGGGACTGCTATTTTAACAAAAGAGCCAAACAACAGTCTAAAAATAACAGAACGGTTCAAACTGTTAACATCACAGATTTTGAAAATCCTAATATTTCTGGTTTTTCATTTATGGCTGGTAGTTATGAAAATGGAAACGAAGATCAAAACACCATTACATTCATATTAGATTCTGGAGCCTCGGATCATCTAACAAATAGAAAAGATTTGGCACAAAATTTCATTGAAATATACAAGCCAATTAATACATCTGTTGCGAAAAATTGTACATTCATAACAGCGACAAAGAAAGGCAACATTCCAGTAACAAGCAACGTGGGCGAAAATGGGATACTACAGGATGTTCTCTTTTGTCCTGAAATTCCTTACAACCTGTTGTCGGTGAAGAAAATGCAACAAGCAGGAATGACAGTTATATTTAGCAAAGATGGCGATGTTCAAGTATTCTATGAGGGTAAGATGGTAATAAAGGGTGAGTGTTTGAACAATTTAATTGGCACAAAATTTATGCTTCATAAACAAGTTTTAACCTCAGGTTGTTCATTGAATGCGGTCGTCAATAATAATTATGAATTATGGCATCAAAGACTAGGCCATATTGGCAAATCTAAGTTTGTGCAAATAAAAAGCAAGCATATGTTTTGTGATATTGAGAAAATAGATCAAATAACACCAAATGATAAAATTTGTGAAGCTTGCATAAACGGAAAGCAAATATGTTTGCCATTTAATAAGTCAAAACATAAAATTATAAAACGACCTCTATTTATTGTGCATACCGATGTGTGTGGTCCAGTCACTCCTTCAACACTTGACGGCAAAAACTATTTTCTGATTTTTGTCGATGAGTGCACCCACTACTGTGCGACGTACTTAATAGCTCATAAATCAGATGTTTTTGCTACTTTTCAAGATTATGTTGCAAAATGTGAAGCTCATTTTAACTTGAGGATTGTCAACTTATACTGCGATAACGGTGGTGAATATTTATCAAAAGATATAAAAAGTTTCTGTGTGCAAAAAGGTATAACTTACCACTTGACAGTGCCGCATACCCCTGCTTTGAATGGGATTGCTGAAAGAATGATTAGAACTATAACTGAGCGAAGTCGAGCCATGATGACTGGTGCGAAGTTAAATAAATCATTCTGGGGTGAGGCTGTTTTAACCGCTACGTACTTGATAAATATAAGCCCCACTAAAGCACTCAAAACAGATAACACACCATTTGAATTGTGGCATAGTAAAAAGCCACAATTAAAGTTCTTAAGAGTTTTCGGTGCAACTGTTTATTATCTAAACAAAACCCGGAAAACCAAATTCGATGAAAAGTCATTGAAAGGAATTTTGGTTGGTTATGAACCGAATGGTTATAAGGTGTGGGATGTGGTAAATGAAAGGTTTGTTGTGGTCAGAGATGTGCAAGTTGACGAGATAAATTTTTTGTCGAACAGGCCGTTTCAGTCTGAAAGTATGACTGAGAAAATCAATCACTTAGTTGATGACTCTAACGTGCACACTTTTAGGAAGTTGTGTAAATCTGATAAACAAAAATCAGATGAGTCTAAGCAAACTGAAATTATACCGCCACAGATGCCACAGATAGAGTTGCCACCAAAGGAGTCTGTAAATAATACAGACGTGAACATAGAAAGTAAATCGCAAAATAATTTGATTTTACCTCGGGATGAATTAGTTTCACATAATCTTAGAAGAAGTGAAAGGATTAAAAGCTTACCTACTAAATCTTATAACGAAAGTGAAGATGATATTTCTGTGAACTACCTTTTGTACGCTCATTCCTCGATCTGTGAAATACCTACTTCGTATAAAGAGATTGAATCGAGTAATAATAAACTTTTATGGGAAAATGCTATCAATGAAGAAATCAAATCACTGAATGAAAATAAAACATGGACACTAGTTCCGAAACCTGTTGACAGAAATATCATCGACTGTAAATGGATATTTAGTATTAAAAATGACGAGTTTGGGAACCCCCTTAAGTATAAAGCTCGTTTAGTGGCTCGTGGTTTTAGTCAAGAGTACTTAATTGACTATAATGAGACATTTGCCCCTGTTGCAAGGATTGCAAGCTTTAGATTCATATTGGCATTTGCAAATCAGTATAATTTACTTGTTCATCATATGGACGTAAAAACAGCATTTTTGAATGGGAAATTAGAGGAAGAAATATATATGAAAATTCCTGAAGGAATCCCAAGCGCAGATAATATGGTTTGCAAAATAAACAAATCGTTGTATGGTTTAAAACAGTCTGCACGCTGTTGGTTTCAAACTTTTGAGGAAGCTTTGATTAAAAGGGGATTTCGATACTCATCAGCTGATCGTTGCATTTACATCTTAGATACAGGCGATATAATGAAAAATATCTATGTGGTACTTTATGTCGATGATATAGTTATTTCAACAGCAAACCAGAAAGTAATGAATAATTTTAAAACATATTTAATGAATAAATTTAAAATGGTAGACTTAAAGGAAATCAGATGTTTCTTGGGCATTAGAATTCAACGACAAAGTAACAAAATTACGTTGGATCAGACCACCTACATTCATAAAGTCTTAGAAAAATTTAAAATGGCTGATTGTAATAGCGTCGCTACTCCTTTAGAAACTAAAGTTGATTACGAAAGTTTAAATTCCAGTGAACGAACTGAGACCCCTTGTAGGAATCTTATCGGATGCTTGATGTATATTATGGTGTGTACCAGACCCGACCTAAGCTTTAGTGTAAACATTCTCAGTAGATTCACTAACAAAAGCAATAGAGCTCTTTGGTCACAATTGAAAAGAGTCTTACGTTACTTAAAAGGGTCCAAAGATTTAAAGCTGACTTACATCCGGAATGCTGATATAAACAATGATACACTGAGTGGCTTTGTTGATTCTGATTGGGGAAGTGATCAAATTCAGAGAAAGAGTACTACGGGGTATTTATTTAGATTATTTGAAAATAGTACAATATGCTGGCAAACAAAGAGGCAGCAAACAGTGGCTACGTCATCATGTGAAGCTGAGTACATGGCTTTGTTCGAAGCAGTGCGAGAAGCTTTATGGTTAAAGTCTTTAGTGACAAGCATTAGCCTTCAAATAACTGAAGCCATACCTATTTATGAAGATAACAATGGGTGCATCAGTATTGCTAATAATCCAACAAGTCACAAAAGATCAAAACATATCGACATAAAATATCATTTTTCTAGAGAACAGGTGGAGAAAAATGTTATTAAAATGGTTTATGTATTTACAGGTAATCAGTTGGCAGACATACTTACGAAGTCATTGCCATCTGTGCGTTTTACTGAAATGAGGGAGAAGATCGGACTACAGTCTTAATTAAATTTATTTCATTCAATTATTTTTATAAGCTATCATATTTCTATTAAGGTTTTGAATATTTTAAATAGCATAAATGGCTTGATTAGGTTTTACTGGGTTTCCCTAATCCTGCGCAACAAATGTTGAGCCATGGTAATATATGTACTCCCAGACAAAGAAAGGTGTGTTGAATTTTATTGTAATAAGTTTAAGATTAGCAATTTTTTTTTGGAATTTATTTTTGAGGGGGCGTGTTGGAATATACAAAAATAAATTTGTCTCTCTCTAACCTCAGGAAGTCTGTCCCTTTCAGTCAGGTTGTTTATATATTAAACAAAGAGTCTTTAATATCGAAGTCCGAGTTACATAGAGGTACATCTAGGCTCCCTCAGAACTTAGTGAGTTCCCGGCCCTTGTCTGAACCAAGCGTTGCCGCACATAAAACACACCTTTTAATTTAACAGTGAAATAAACAATAATATTATATTTAATTTCGTCTTTCATTGGCTTCCATAATCCAACATCCACGTTGTATAATTATCCGAACCCTCCTAGGGAATGCAGTTTGTGCTTAGACAGTTAGTCGCCTCTTACGACACCCAAAAACCACACAACACGAATATTAAACAGAAATTTGCTAAAGACAAAAACAGAATGAGGTTACAGGAAATAAAAGGCAGGGAACAAAACACATGTTTTATATTAAAAGCGCATTTATAAGCAGGTTTTATGTCTCGGTCTCCGTCGCAGCGAAATGCAACGATCATGTGCACTCGATTGCCAGAGGGTATAGTACGGGAGCTAGTACACTTTTCTAAGAGACCTTTTTTTTGACGAGGTTAAAATGCCTTCGCATACAGCTGCGGGTACAGCAGAATGGGTATGTGGGGCTTGAAACCACTAAAAACACCCCGGTGTTCTACTATCCGCCTTTGTTCCTAGTCTGCAGGTACAACGGGGATTTCTAAGAGACTTAGACCAACTTCTGTCATGTCCAAGCTGCCCTACGTCATGTACTATACGAGGAGACCTCTTATGTCACTGTCAACTTCATGTGGATGAATAATAGATTAAACCAAGTCGTTAAGTTAGTCCTCGTTTTATAATAATGTGAAGTAGGTTTATTCATGTGACTATACCTGTCATGGTTGTTTAAAAGAAATAAAAAACGTAGAATATACCTGCTGTTTCTTTTCCTGATCGTAAAAGCCAATCGAGGATATGGGCAAGAATCGTAATCATGCCAATATCTATGCAGCTAGCAATCCGTCACTATTTTGATTATGTCTTTATGCCCACTATCATACCACAGGTGAAAGGTTCTGACGGCAAATCTCTCGAAACGAAACCACCTCTCAACGACTGTCAGAGACAGCTTGCAGATTCGAGTGGTTTTTGGTTATTTTCCCCGTTAGGGATAGGACAGTTAATCTGTTAAAGTGAAAGAAATTAATTTGACATACTTGTAAACGTTTCTTAAATTGTTATCTAGTTGATGTTAGAATTGTTGTTGTTGATGTTAGATTTCGTGCTGAAATTGAAAGGTGACATCACACCGGTACTCAAGGCGTAAGTCATCTTTAACGTTAACATCATGCAGCGTAAATATCTATGATGACATCACAAGGCTTTTAACACTTCCCAATAAAATATAGACGCTAGCCCCGAGTCTACATTCGGCATTTCACATGTGATTCTACCGAGCTGTAAACACCAGTAATTAAGTAAAACTCCAGAATTGCACTCAATAGCTCAGCTGCCATTACTGCGCTCCTTTCTTCTCATTCGTGTATAGAGCACTTTACAAAGACCTGCTTACGTTACGTATGCTTTATTTGCTGAGTATTGTTCTCATTCCAAATGTACCTTTTAAAAGGGACTCGCATGACCTTATGATTTTAGATTTAAATACAAATATCGACTAAGAAATGATAATCCTTAGAATAACAAAAACTTACATTTACCTTTGTGGACCATATAGTGGATTATATACCTATGTGGATTATATACTTAATGAACTGGCAGTGGGTGGGGCATGTGGCTCCCACAATAGAAGAGGATTACTCTTTCTCTTACTGTGAATGTTGTAAGAGGCGGCTACAGGACTCGAAACACACATATCGTGCATTACCAAGGAAATAAAAATCAGAAATGCGGCTGGTCAGACCACTAAAGTCAAATCGGTTTTCTGACCGCGGATTTTCTCCTTCATCTATCCTTGAAAGAAGCCAGTAAGAAACCGAAAGCTAATTTTGGCTTCTAAAATTTAGATCTCAACCAAGAACATGTTAATATGAGTCCGACATTGTTGGATGCCAGGAAAACAGGAATGAGTATATAAGAGGAACTGTAAAAGTGGCACCTATAACAGAAAAATTAAGGAGTTGTAGATTTGGCTGGTATGGACATGTTAAGAGAATAGAGGAAAGTCATATAACCAGGCAGGTTCTGAAAATGTATGTCAACGGACATCGACACAGAGGGAGACCAAACAAACATTGGATGGAATGTGTAAAGGAGGATATGAGTGGAAAGAGAGTGACGGACGTATCGACAAGAGATAGAACATACACAACCCTACATAAATAGTGCGATAAGGATAAGGGCGAAGAAGATTGTAGGAAGACAGTGCGAAATTAGAGCTACAGTTCTATTATCAAATTCTGTAACTAGGGTGACCCATAATCAAATTAGTCTGCAAAGCATTCTGCCTCACTAACTAATAATTATGTAATGTTTCAATCTAAAAGAAAGATGACGCCGTGTGGTTCCAGGCAGAGTAGAGTAGGACCACTCCCAGTCCTCCCATGGATGTCAGAATCCGACTTAGGAAATACAAGCTAAACAAAGCTTATAAAACATCAATGAGATCTCTCCAACCCGTTTGGCAGCGAGGAGAGTGTAGGCCAAATCCTCTGGATGCTCTGTCCAAGTATGGCTCTGGTAGTACAGAGAGGGTCGTGCTCCTGCAGTGGAGACAAAAAAAGGAAAATGAAAAGAAAGATATTTATGTTAAAACTTTAAAGAATACATTCAGAGATAAGGTTGCGACCGGGAAGCGCTTAGATTCGGAAAAGAAGACTTCACGCCTGGAAGATATCCAGGTTATATTTTCAAACCCATTACATACATCCTCCAAACATGGCCACGTATAAAATACCTGCTCGCCGTGAGGAAAGCACCGAAGCTAATGTTATAAATTTTAAAGTAAATCTCGGAGGATTTTGCGGAAATATTAAAGTGAAGATACTCACGGGATCTTGTTTATAGGAGCGGGGGGATATAAAGTAAGTGGACTCTGTTTTTATTGCCATAGAGGCGAATTTTAATTGAATTAATGGGTTTATTAAAATCCGAAATTTTATGAGAGTTTGGGGAAAAAATTAAGGGAAATTGTATATTTTTTAGCGTAAAGTTGCCAGCCGAAGTGCTCGCATTCAAGGTGTTGAGTTGCAAACTAAGTAAGTTTTAATTAAGGAAGATAGTTACAACAACAAATTTGACCCGCTATATCGTATAACATAAGTAGCATAATTAAAAAATCCAGAGAAACATTTTTTAAATCAGTGTAAATGTTTAAGCTAACATTTACAATTATATTATGATGCCGCTCTAGATCGGTCATTTTGAAATCCATGGGAGAGACCTGTGTCCAGCAGTGGACGTTATGCGGCTGAAATGATGATGATGCTAACGTTTCAAATACAAAAGATACGTGTAATCTTTTATTTCTTATTTAGTTTCAATGTAAATTTTAATAATTATAGCTTGAATTTAATTAAAATTATATTTTTTCCATTAAATCTTAATTTCCCAGTTATCTCAGATCTAATAATACTTAAAGTACACATGTCAGCACACAACAAACTCATTCCTTTACATCAAACGTCAATGTCTTTAAATAACAGTTCGTTTGCTCAAATGGTTTGTCGGCATGCCACAGCGCCAGCTCTTTCAAAGATGCCTCCTTTGAAGAGCGCCGACAATCTACAAACAAATTCAGTGAACTGTACATTTTCTACCTTTGACTTGTGCCTGGAAATAGTACCTACAGCTAGTGGCTATGGTAGAATTTCATGCATTGCCAGGCCTGTATCACTCCCCTTTAGGTATCGAAAATATACCTACATTATTACTATACGCGCGGCGACCACTCCGAAGTGGCAAATTCATTGACGTGAATCGTATGAATAGAGTCATAAGAAAGAATTTGACTTGCAATGTACTTTTAGGTATCTAAACGAAGAGGTGTCGAGGTCTGACGCGAGCTAAATTAAACCATATCGATAACGACATTAAGTAGATATTTCTTTAAATTCCTTTGCTGAGTAAGAATTCTGTGTGGCGTTGCGGCAGATTGTTTCTTAGAATCGATGACAAAATGTATTTCAGACGAGGGAGAGAAATCTTGTTTATCCTCAAGGTAAGGAAGGATTAACACAACAATACGCTATTTTCCAACAAGTCAAATCAGATACTTTTTTCTAAACGTCAAAACAAACAGTTTCTATGGGATTTTGTATGAAATACAGGCAGATGACGTCATAGTTTTTTGGAGTCAAATAGCGCTCTTATTATCAGTTTTTCCGCAATAATAAATTTAAAATCACGTTAAAATGGATATGTTCAAAGACAAGTGACATTATTTTGCGACATTTTATTTTGTTATCAGTACCAAATAATTTATATTTGGTTTAGGAAAATATTTGACCTAGATTTATTTTATTTAAATAGCTTATATACATAATAAGGTGCAATGGAGGATGTCATTAAAAATAGCTGTAATCTGGTTTTGTTAAATGCCTATGTGGCCAAAACTATTATCAGCCCCCGTAGCATGACACCGTTGATAAAGCAAGATAAAGTTTCCGTTTAACGAACTAGTACCATCCTTCTCGTTATTATTACGTAGAGTGAGATACCGATAGATGATGGTGCTCAATAAATGCTACGTGCCACGATATGAGGCAGATTTTTTAATCTACCTTAAATCTTCGCGGAGAGTCGATAAAGTCAGGGTTTTGTAACTCATTACAAATTACGGCCTATAAATATTTAAAAACTTATACAATTTAAAAAAGATATATTAGTTGTATAAAACAGAAAACAACACGCAAACACCCAAATTACTCACTCAAAGCGCATTTCAGAACGAGCTGTCCGCTGTGTCCGCTCGCCCGTTCGGGCCGCAGTTGATATCAACTGCCGCCAAAGTTAAACGACAGTTGCTATTCTTTATTAAAATTTGTTTTTAAAGTTAACAGAGAAAGTAAAGGTGAACAGACTTTAAAAAACATCTGATGTAATCCAATGGTCACCTATATCCATGTATGAAAGGTCGTTGGGCTATCTAAACTCTCAAGACGTAATCCTCAGAGGTCTTGAAGCAGAAAAGCAATTAGACATCTGGATGAAATAGTTACTATTTGAACAGCTTCATACGTCGAGGTAGATCGAGTATGAGTGGCGCCCGCTTTCAATTTCCGTCGCTATCCGATCTGAGAGTTTGGGTTCAAACCCCGTGGGACTGCGGGCTGATTTAAAAGCTATCGCGATTTTCAAACGTGAAACCAAGGAAGTATTTTTTAATGGAAAATAATAAAACCTTATACTATCATCGCCGTGTAGTTTACGGCAGAGTAGAATAGGACCACTCCAAGTCTTTTCGTGGAAGTCGTAGAAGGCAACTTAGGGAATACAAGCTAAACAAAATTTATAAACATCAATGAGACCTCTTCAACTCATCTGGCAAGCGTGGAGAGTGTAGGCTAAATCCTCTGGCTGCTCTGGCCAAGTATGGCTCTGGTAGTATAGAGGGTCGTGCTCCTGGAGATTTAAAAGACCTAAAGATGACGATGATCGACCTAAAGATTATATGTATTCCTACTAGCTGGTGCCTGGTGTAAATTGTAGCCTATGTGTTACTCGTATAAGCTTTATTATTGTAAAGTTTCATTTAAATCCATTCAGTAGTTTTTACGTGAAAGAGTAATAACCATCCATCCATACTTACAAACTTTTCAGTTTATAATATTAGTAGGATTTGGCAAAGAATATATAAAAGAATATAAATATAATAGAACTGCCTCCGTGGTGTAGTGGTTAGAGCGTTCGGCTCATACCCCGAGGTCGCGGGTTCGATTCCCGGCGGGGACAATGACTTTGTGTTGTTGTCCTAGTTTAGTTAGGACATTGTAGGCTGATCACCTGATTGTCTGATAAGTAAGATGATCCGTGCTTCTGAGGGCACGATAAGCCGTCGGTCCCGGTCACTGTCTTTGACATTGGTCATTACCTAAAACCATTGTAGTAACGTGATAATATGCATATACATGCTTATTATAAGTTACGTGCTTTGTAAGATAGATTCCAATAAGATAACTTATTTACGTCAGCAATGGTTACTCTAAGTTAGTATATAAGATGTAGTTGTAATCAATAGAGTGAGAGTCGTTACTATGTAAGGAGTAGGTTTAAGAAGATGGAATAAATATAATCAACGGCTCTCGTGTTTCCATCACCACTCCCAACCACAACGCTACCTACTGGACACCTACATCAACCCAACGGCATGGACATATCATTTTTGTTATTGCATGGCGACCGTGACTGCTGAACCGAATTGGAAAAGAAGCTTTTGTTATTGCATGGCGACCGAACAGTTGAGCCAAACCGGAAAAGAAGTCCATTTTGAATAAGAAGACTGACGGGAACCGGATTTCGGCGACCTCCCTGGGCTAAAGATGATGAGCAAGAAATACTGCTGTTTTACTTCGTAGCCACTACATATACAAGGCGCTGAGGATATTTTTGGAGGTATTCTGTTAAATTCATTTATTAGTGGAGCCATAATAATTGATTTCAATTTATGAAGAACCGAAGCTGCAAGTGATCTTTTGAAACTTCGTCAAACGTCTGTGTTGTATTTTTTTTTTTTGGACAGTTTGTGATGTGTACTTTAGTAACTATACTCATAATTATTTATTATCTTATATTCATATTTTATTTTCAGCATTTATGATATTTCATAATTTTTTAGAGAAGTAGTTGCTTATGGTTTTTCTTTTAGCAATCATGGAAAATTTTGATATAAAGACAGCACTTTCAATCTTGCCGGTTATTGACAAAGACGAAGATCAAATTATTCAATTCATCGATAACTTAGATTTTTACAAAACATATATAAAATCAAATAATCATGACATGTTAATTCAATTTGTACTTAAAACACGGTTATCTAAATATGCTAAATTAAAATTAGACAAAGAGTACGGTTCAGTAGATTTGCTAATCAATGACATTCGGAAATATTTATTGCCTAAAAAATCGTTTACATCTATTTTAACAAAACTTTTAAATTGTCGACAGGGAAAAAGATCTATTTTGGAATTTGGTTACGAAATTGAAGATCTATTAACTAACTTAACTATAGCACAGTCAGAACACAACCAAGCGGCATATGAAATTTTAAAACCAATTAATGAAAATCTCGCGATTAAACAGTTTGCTAATGGTTTGAATTCAGAAAAACTGAGTATAATTGTTTCTTCACGAACAGTCTCCTCTTTGAGAGAAGCTATTAGTTTAGCAGTAGATGAGGAGGATTCAGAATCAAAAGATTTGAATAATTCTTTTTGTTTGAATTATGAAAAATCAAGTAATTTTGTGCCGTTAAATAATTGTAAAAATAGTAATAGAAATAAAAATGATCGATCTTATTGCGAACGTGACAAATTACATAATACGCATTTTCGAGGTCAAGCACAATCGAACATTACTAGCAAGCAAGGTAGACGATCTCGCGTAAAGACGCATCAGCAAAATTTCAAAGGTCACGCGTTTACTCTATCAGCATCAAATACTGTGATTAAAAATAATGAAATAACAATTATGTCCTACAATAATGAAAACCGAATTAATTTAAGGTGTCATAATAAAAATATGGATTTGATAGCCGATTCAGGTGCCAGTATTTCGTTATTAAAATACGAATGGTTAAATAATAATTTTCCAAATGTAAAATTGCATCCAAGTCAAATAAAAATTAAAGGCGTTTGTGGTGAAATAATGTCAATAGGACATGTTATTTAAATTTGACTCATCGAGGATTCGTTTTCAAATCTAAGTTTTATGTTTTTAAAGAATTGCAATGTTCCTCGGATGGAATTTTAGGGAATGATTTCCTTCGTAAATATAAAGGCGTTATAAATTGTGGGCAAAGACAAATAAGCTTAAAGCATCCGCGATGTAGGAATAGACTTTATTTAAAGTTATTCTCTAAAAATAAATATTGTAATTTTGATACGACGCTATCGAAACGTGATTCGCTATATAAGGAAAATTCACCGCGTTGGTGTCAATCCGACGAAAGGTCGAAAGGACCTAGGATTGTTGAAAAGGCACAAGCCTGCTATGAGCTCTTGATTGTGAATAGCAAAGACTTTAATAAATATAAGTCTAAATTCACAAGAGTGATATCAAATAATCTCGTAATGAGTAACTCTACTATTTATCTAAACCAGGATTCGGTACTAACGAAGGTACGCATAGACGAATCGTTAGGAGAACTTGGTAGGCTTTGTAATAGGCTAAATATTGTAGAGATTATAATGGTGAAAAATAAGCTCAATGAGAATTTTGTCGAAAAATTTTTGCGGTGTGCGTCAGATTTAAAATATAATAATAATTTGCCCCGTATAAAAATAAAAAATAAAAAACGGAGGTCTTGTCAATTATTTTGGGAAGTTGAAAGAATGTCAAAGTTTCCTCATGTGAAGTTCTTATAGGTAATTAAAAGAATCTACTTCTGCTGTTTTAGTTATTTTGTTGAATAATTGTAACTAGAGAAATCTTGTGAAAATAAAAAATATAATTGAACTAGTGAATAATTTATATGTTTGTTAATGGTTTTGTTAAAAAATTAGAAAAAAAATTTTTTTTTTGATTCTACTATAATTTAGAAACTATGTGATAGTTTTATTAGGAATAGAAGAACACTGTAATTTTTCCTCTCCTTGGTAGATTTTGATTGTGATAGATAAGTACGTACATTTTAAGATACCGTTCTGTATAATATCTAAGTACCTACTAATTTTATGGTTTGTTTAGATATTTTGAGTCTTGAGTATGAGATAGGTACGTAGGTTTATCTTTTCAGGGGAGGGAACCCCAACGTTTTCAGGGGAGGTGTAGTAACGTGATAATATGCATATACATGCTTATTATAAGTTACGTGCTTTGTAAGATAGATTCCAATAAGATAACTTATTTACGTCAGCAATGGTTACTCTAAGTTAGTATATAAGATGTAGTTGTAATCAATAGAGTGAGAGTCGTTACTATGTAAGGAGTAGGTTTAAGAAGATGGAATAAATATAATCAACGGCTCTCGTGTTTCCATCACCACTCCCAACCACAACGCTACCTACTGGACACCTACATCAACCCAACGGCATGGACATATCATTTTTGTTATTGCACCATGTCAGAAACTTTCTTGGTTGTTTATGTATCTTGAATTATTAACTGAAGTTTTTTTCGAAATAAATAAAGTCTAACCTCCTTATTCATAAAAAAATTACAAACGATTTCTAAACCTATTTTAGTTCAAATATGTTTTGTCTCGTTTCTTCAATGTCAAATATTGAAAAGAGACAGAATGACGAAACATGTTTTAACTAAAATAGGTTTAGCAAACAGTTGTTAATTTTTATGAATATGAGGGTTAAACTGTAAGCTGACCCTGGTCCCAGTAAACCCCTTAGTTATTATTTAGTGGTAAACTCGTCCCATGTCTAAGAAAATGTGGTCCGAGTTAACCCCTATTCAAATTGAAAATGGATAACTGGTCCCTGGGCCGAGTCGCCACCTAACCCTTTATAATATGCAGTCAGAATGTCAGAGAAGCTGCTACATTTGACAGCTTGACGACTGCCACCTAACAGTAGCGTGCATTTCATACAGACACATAGAATTTGTCTACCCTGTTGCCACCCTCACAGATATAGATCACCCTAATATAATATCAGATACTGCCAAAAAAATATTTTGTTTGATTTGCAGCCGTTCTCGTACTTTAAGTAAGATTAATGCCTAACCTGTCAAAAATATTTGTGCTCGTCACTGGCACCTAATGATGACGGCTTAGTGGGCCTCCTAAAGCACTAAAGTCTGATTTTTAATTCCGTAGAATTCTGACAGCTGTCATTTTTTGACATATCAGAGATCATAAACCTTTTTGGCCGGGCACATTTTTTTATTAAATTTCAGATTTCAATAAGAGTGTGAACATCTGAGTCTACCCATTTTATTTGTTAGTGAATGTAACCATTTAATTTAGTGCGAGTAATATTTTCATCAGGAACAGTTGAATAACCGACATAAAATACGAACAACTGTGAAAACTATTTGATTTAACAAACATACAAACAAATAAATCCAATTAGCTTTCCACCGCGGTCAATTTGTGGGTGAATGGCTTATACGTCCTTTCCAGGTTCTTAAACTATCTCCATATCAAATTTAATCTAAATCAGTTAAGAAAAAAGTTTTTTTCAACAAGAAAAAACTTAACAGAAAGATAACAAATATAACAATCAATGTGACAGTCGTGACGTGACAGCTGATGGCCGCATACTTTATTTTTTAATTTTTGTGCTTAATGGATTACGAAAAAAAATATTTATTAAGCTTTTGGCTAAAAAGGTTGATGATACATGAGTTAGTAGGGAGTGATGCCATGGAAAGAAAAATAACCTGCTGACTTAAAATAACTTAAAAATATAACTTTGATAATTCGGTATTATAAAATGTTATAACATTTTAAATATACCAGAAAGTTTAAAGTGTATCATTGTCTTGGTAAAACATTAAAATTAATTAAGAATTAATTTTTTTATCGCCCTTATACGCGTTCCCTTTTTAGTGGGAGAACTTTTTTAGTAGCAACACTTATGAAATGTCAGAATTCTACGGAATAAAAAATTAGACTTTAATGAGCTCGGATATTTATTGCCACGTTTCGGTCCATTAGGCACCGAGCCACAAAGCTACTCTGTACAACTGTGCGAAATTTTAGTAATCGCTGTCTCTTGTGTATTATCCCTCATCGATACCCCACAAAGTTTATCTAAACTGTGCGATTCGTAAGTTGGGCAGCCCCACAGCAACTTTGTTTATAAAGAGTGTACTTTATAGTCGCCGTGGACCGTTTTATGTGTGTTTGGAAGTCGCTCGATGTTTTTATGAGTTTTAAAGCTGTTGCCTATCGAATAGCGTTTTTATGCTCGTTTATTTATTTTTCTGCTGTAAAATTTGGAATGTTCGATGGAGTTGGTAACTTAGTCCTGCTTTACACGGGTAGAGTAATTTGGCGAGTAGCGTTACATTGCTGGGATCATGGTACAATAATACAAGGTATTCTCTTTCCGAGATGGAACTTGACTACGTCACGAAAGTGTTGCCACCGATTGTTCTTTTCAGTAAATTTAGGACTTTCTCAATTAGTTCATGAATATTAAATAAAATATTATGTAACTTAGCTATTGAGTATCTCGCGATTCTCGCGTGATTCATCAATTCAATATTTTATAAATTGATATAATGGATTATTAATTGGAAATTGATATATAAAGTTCAAAAATGCATTACGCTCCGGTAATTCAATTTCGCACAGTGGCAACACATCAAACTGATGACGAAGTCAAGTTCCACCTACGTCATCAGCTGTCACGGGAAGAGAATACCTTGTTTTATTATACCATGGCTGGGATGTTTTATTTTACGAGTGCTTGTAGTTGTAAAGTATATGCACATGCGCTTGTGTGTGAGTATCTAAGGGTAGCGTTAGCAAGTTCACCGTTAAATCACAATTTAACTCTAACAAAACATACATTGCAAGTTAAGTACAGTAGATAACGTGAATTGGGTACTTTCCTGGGTTAGAAATAAATTATTTGGTACTGTAAGAAAATAAAACGTAACAAAATAATGTCACTTGTCATGATCATATCAATTTTTAAAAACTGAGTTCAGATTTATTATTGCAGAAAAACGAATATTAAGAGAAGTCTAAGAAACTATGACGTCATAAGTCTATTTTTCATACAAATCTCATAGGAAATATTTGTTTTGACTTCCGAAAAGACAATTTGTATGTCAATATAAACACACTCAATCATGGTTTAGACGCGCTCGTAAACTAAAACACCTGTACTATTCTTAGAGTGACTTGCCTTGTAGTTTCCGGCAGAGTAGAATAAGGTCACTTCAAATCCTCCAGAGGATGTTGTAGTAGGTAACTCAGGAAATACAAGCTTAAAAACATCGATGATACCTCTCTAACCCGCCTGACTAGCGAGGAGAGTGTAGGCCAAGTCTTCTGGCTGCTCTGGCCATGTCTGGCTCTGGTAGTGCAAAGAAGGTCGTGCTCCTGCAGTGGAGACAATAAGACTACAAGATGATTCTTAGAATGCACAGCTCCTCAACACAATGTAACGATACTCGTTCGGGCGATTATCGTTTTGCTCTACCCGTGTACAGCAAGCTTTAAGGTTTGTGATAACATTAGCAACGGCTAGATAACGTCTAACAAAATATACTGATGGACCTAAGAACAACAATTACTAAAAACAGAATAAAATAAATACTCGTATTTAAGTGTCCACTCATACAACAAACATAGACAAACATATGATTTTAGAGTTTCACGGTCACAATTACTGTTATTAGTATTACGGGACTTACCGCGATTAATATCGTTTTTTGCCAGATATTTCGACGGCCCTTCTGCCATCATGGTCGCTGACCGACTGAGGAACTGCGATGGATGTCCGGCTGCCAAGGGTAACCATATCGGTCTACCCTCTTTCTTCGTCGTTTGTTGCATAAGTCCTTACACACGACACTGACGGTGTCCGTTCGGAAATTGTTTTTAGTTATGAACGCCATTACATACCACGCTTAGTTAGAGAGGCGATTGAAATTAAGAAGCATCCCAATTTTAATCGAGAAGATGGCTTCAAATTATCAGGCACGTGGAATCCAGTGATAGAGCTTTGTAAAAAGAGTGTGCGAATAACTAAAAACGATTCCGAACGGACACCGTCAGTGTTGTGTGTAAGGACTTATGCAACAAACGACGAAGAAAGAGGGTAGACCGATATGGTTACCCTTGACAGCCGGACATCCATCGCAGTTCCTCAGTCGGCCAGCGACCATGATGGCAGAAGGGTCGTCGAAATATCTGGCAAAAAACGATATTTATCGCGGTAAGTCCCGTAATACTAATAACATAGACAAACATACATCAATAAACAACATATACAAAACTATCAAAATTGGCCTATGTTTAAAGAGGGAAGGGGGGAAACGTTATCGCTTTTTGTATGGTAAACGATGCATCTGGATTCTGGTTTCATCTAGGTCCATAAATCAAAATTCAAACTCCGCACCACTGAGATAACCGGACGTCCGACGTTCTGTTGCAAGCTTAGTTAGCCTCAATTTAAGAGGACTGTGTTGTGTAGTGCCGATACGCGTCGCGAGTAGGTTACTGCAAAAATTATATCTGTTTCACTCCTCTTCTGCGTCCCATATTGTGCGATAGGGAGTGTTGCAAGTCCTAGAGGCGTTTGCCTATTTTTTCCTTCTGAAATATTGTTTCGGGCGATAACATTTCCACCCCCCTTAACTTTAATAAAATGAGGCAATTTTGGTGTCATTCGATTCGGTATACCTTAATCTAAGGTTGTATGTCTTTTTTTCTTAGCAATTCGGTTTTATTTAACTTAAATTATTTTAGGTATTTATTTTTATTAAAAGATAATATGGATATTTATTGAGATGCTAGTAACGTTTGTCATAAAGCAATATTTCTTTAAAATAAAAACAAATGGCCCTACATCCTACAAATATTATAAATGCGAAAGTTTGTAAGTACGGATGGATGGATAAATGTTTGTTACTCTTTCACGTAAAAACTACCGAATGGATTTTAAAGAAACTTTACAATAATATAGCTTATACATCAGTACAATTTATAAAGATTCTGCGCAGACGAAGTCGCGGGCACCAGCTAGTGTCTAATATATCACTCAACAACATATAAAAAATATCAGAATTGGCCTATGTTTAAGGAGCGGGAGGTAGGAAACGTTATCGCTTTGTGTATGGTAAACGCTGCATCTGGATTCTGGTTTCATCTAGATCCATAAATCAAAATTCAAACTCCGCACCACTGAGATTACCGGACGTCCGCAGCGTTGCAAGCTTAGTTAGCCTCAATTTGAGGCATGACTCGCCATTGCATCTAATAAAGTCCAAGTTTTCGACCTGCTGTATCGTATAGCCAAGCCGTATAAACTTTGTAGAAAGTATTGCGTTGCTAAAGTTTATTAATTAACTGTATAATCATCATCACCATCAGGTCCTTTTTTGTCTCCACTGCAGAAGCATGCCCTCTATGTACTACCAGAGCAGCCACAGGATTTGGCTTACACTCTTTACGCTGGTCAGACGAGTTGGAGAGGTCTTGCTAATGTTTTAAGCTTTATTCAGCCTTTTTTTAATTTTTAATATTTCCAGGTATTAGTAATTATACTTCGACCCACTGCAATGGACTTTGGCCTGATACTTTTTTACTCAAAACATAATTTAGTTTATGACTCATAGCTTTTGTTTGTTTTTTTTTTAAAATACTTATTTGTTTTATTTCTTTCAGTTATCTGTTATACTTTCTAGCGTTTATTACTAATAGTTATCTATTTCTATAAGTAATCATCATCATCAGGTCTTTTTGTCTCCACTACAGGAGCCCGACCCTCTCTGTACTACCAGAGCCATACTTGGCCAGAGCAGCTAGAGGACTTTGGCCTACACTCTCCACGCTGCCGAGACGGGTTTGAGGAGGTCAAATTTATAATTTGACCTCCTCAAACCCTTGTTTATTTTAATAATTGTTTAGCTTATATTTCCTAAGTCACCTTCTACGACATCCACGGGAGGACTTGGAGTGGTCCTATTCTACTCTGCCGGAAACGCTATACGGCAATAAGTAATAGCTAAAAGAATAATTAATTTTGCATGGATGCAAAGCTAGAAATAATTTATTATTATCATATCAGCCACAGGAAGTCCACTGCTGGACATAGACCTCCCCCAAGGAATTCCAAAACGACCGATCGGAAGCGGCCTGCATCGAGCGTCTTTCTGCAACATTGCGCAGGTCGTCTGACCACCTAGCAGGTGGGTGTCCTACTCTGCGCTTGCCGAAAATATTATTAATATTATTATATTTTAGAAATACTTAAAGTTCTCAACTTGAATACACGAGAGGATTCCCTTGAATAAATACTTGTGTAAATGTTCAGTTGTCACCTTACAGTGATGTATGTGAATCGCAAGAAGGACAAACTAAGGGTCTCAATATACATACAGGACAGTCTAAGCAAACATTTCAGTTGTTCTCGAGATTTGCCATTTTTTTTTAAGCTAAGAAAGGTTTGTTTTGTTTGTAATAACTTTATTGTACCAAAAAACAAAATAAAATACAAAAATTCGAAAGAGCAAATATACAAAGGCGGACTTATCCCATGTAGGGATCTCTTCCAGTCAACCTGCGATAGTTTGAGAGGACATTTACTCAATTAAAAGGTAGAAGTAAATACGTACTATATACCTTAAAAGATTAGACATATATAACTACATTACATACACATATACAAACACATATACTTTATACTCATAAACATACATACAAATACACATATTATACTTTATACTCATAAACTTACATACACATACATATACATTGTCCTTTTTTATTAAGTACAAATATTTTAAGGGGTGATGCAGTCCATCATTTTGAACAACTTTTCCCAATAAATTTTTATCGAAATATGAAAAAATAATTTTCATTTTCCATAGTAATGATATCACGTGACTACTTCGATTTGTATGAAAACCGAAAAAATATATTTCGTATTTCGATATAAATTCATTGGGAAAAGTTGTTCGATATGATGGACTGAATCACCTCTTAAAATATTTGTACTTAATTAAAAAGGACATTGTATATATACTAAATATACATACAATATGTAGACTAAGTACTTAATTACCTCAAGTGTGACGCCACCAGAGAAGATTTGGATAGTCATTCCATCTATCTATATCTAAACAAGCGATGGTGCCATTCTTACATCACTAGGAATCGAGTTCCAAAGCTTAGCCGCCATAACTGCGAAAGATTTTGAGTACGACTGCGACGAATGGGATGGAATCTCAAGAACCAGGCTGCCGGCTGAACGCAATCCACGTTACGAAAGTTAAATTTGCAATGAAGGTAATCAGGGAAGGAAGGGTTAAAAAGAGAGTTGAAGAGGAGGGAGAGAATGTGGCTATTACAGCGGATCCTGATCGGTAACCATTTTACCTTCAGTCGGAAATCAGAAATATGATCAAATTTACGTAAACCAAAAATGCATCTGATACAGTTATTCTGAAGGCGTTCCAATTTGTCAAGAAGTTCCTCAGATGGATCCAAAAAAGCCACGTCTGCATAATCAAGAATAGGAATCAGCAATGAGCTTGCCAGCAGTACTTTCGTACCGATTGGTAGGAAATTTTGCAACCGCCTCAGGGAATGCATAATACTGGCAACCAATTTGCGACTCACCTCGTTAATTTGGGCAGACCAAGATCAAGGTGATATAAATTTGACTTTGGTATCGTGTGTATGTCTGAGACATTTTGTAGCATACTTGCTACAATATGTCTCAGAATCAGACATTAACACATTAAGTTACTACTTAAGTATATGTTATCTGTTTTAGTAGCACTTAAGCGTTGTTGCGTTGTTTGTTTTTTATTGGAGATCTGCGCGTCGCACGCACATATATATATATATATGTTACATATATATATATATTATTTATCTCCTGCTAGTTTACGAGCTCGCTCTCCTAAACAAAACAATTAATACAAGTTAACTTAATTAATTGATATATGTAGGTAAATATAATATGATTACAAAATAATAGGTAAAACAATAAAGTAACATTGAGGGTTTTCTTAACTTTGATATAAAAAATGTATCATTAATTTTAATTAACATTTATTAGGTATGTAAATTTGTATAAACTTTTGACAGGAAAAAAAACCACGGCAGAATATTTTGCTGTTGCTTTTGTGTGTGTGTTGAGACCCTAATGTTGAGGTTAATAGCTCAAACTTGCGTTAAAGTTTGTTTAGACTTTCTGAAATCTACTGGCTTTTCTGCGGTTTGGAAGATACTTAAGTTTTTAGACAGTGATACATCAGTAAAGTTAGTCCTACTTTAGTTTCTGCGGTCTAGTGGTTAGGCCAGAAACGGAGTAATGTCGAGAAATGTTGTTAGTAGTTTAGTTTAGAAGCTAATGCTATAGTGCTTCGGAAGGCACGTTACTTTATTAACACCTGTTGCCGTGAGATCGTAGTAACGTTTTGTTTACTTACAAGAAACCTTTTAGTTTACTTTCATCAACTCCACAACTCATCAATTCACTACACGTACAAAAATCATCACTAGATCTTTAAAGCCTACCCGATTTCGCCAGTTATATACGTCTAACAAAATTATCATCAACATCACATTAGCCACAAGACTTCCACTGCTGGGCATAGGCCTCCCCCAAGGATTAACGAAGCGACCGATCGGAAGCTGCCTGCATCCAGCGCCTTCCTGTAACCTTATTCAATTTTACAATACTCTATATCTATCTTATACCTTCTAAATCTATGTGGGAGGGAGTCCTGTGGCGACCTCTACGCCACTACGAGAAACTAAACACCACAAACAACAATGAACGAAGCAATACCAAGTTCACAAGAATCATACGAGATGACAGCAGAATCTACATCTCGATCTCAGAGTTCTGGTTGCAACTGACAATTTATACAACCTCCGACGATACACTGTCGGAGCCGCGGTTCCCCAGGCGCAACACCATGCCTGGCGGGAAGATCTTCCCTTTGTGGCGGTCGAGCATATCACCTCGCTCCCGCTACAGGTCTAACAAAATATACTAAAAAGGGCCATCTACCGTTTGCTCAAACCTAACCAAGGATTGGTTCTGGTCTACCCTTTGGGTTGCAGAGCTCAGGCGGCAGTCACTCTGTGTAAAAACCAGTAACCTCGTCAAATCTCTTATGTTAGGTAGCGGACCCCGAGCTCTGAAGCGTTACCGCTGAGGATGCAACCGGGAATACGCTCGGATGATGATGATGAATAAAATATATAAATAAAATACTTATTATCTCGAGTTAATATTTATTTTCTATGAATTAAGGGGACGCACCGTGAAAATGCGTCTTTTGTATTCCTTATTTCTCAGCGAATATTAGAAATTAGGAACTAATACTTGCTAATAGCATACAAGACCGATTTTCCAACATAATAACTGTGGTTGTGTACATGATTAGTTAATTTTTGTAACACAAACTTAGTCATCTAAAACGCCTCGACCAAAACATATATATGAACATAAAAATACTGTGTTGAGATACGTTCCTATAAAAATAACTCAACAGTGTGCATAACATAAAGTTTCAAACATTTTTATTCGAAATTCTCTAACATTTTATATGCGTGAATGGTCTGTTTGTAGTGGAATCAATTTTCGGATACGATTTTTTATGGCGATGGCTGTTCGTGTTTTTGATGACCGATAGATAGTTTGAAAATGGGCAAAACTTTTATTTGATAGCTATATGAATTCGTGCTTTCATGGTATCAGCTATAAAATAAGATTTTATATTCTATGGCTTTATATGACTTTGACGTGACATCTCTGGAAAATGCTCTTCAGGCTTAACAACTTTTGCTAAGGCGTCATTTAAATTTTATTATATTTCTTAAATTTTATATACATAAAATAAAAAAATGTATCTGTACATTGAATATATTTCCAAAAAAAAATTATTGGTGATGCAGAAATAGTAATGGAGTAAGAATTTAAAAAAAAAATGTCTTTTTTTCTGTTTGTCCATGCTAATATCCGGAAATACTGGACGGATTTGAAGGAATCTTTTTTTTTAATAGCTGATTAGCTAGGGCAACATATAATGATTTTGGAAAATGGAACACCTGATGCAGAACCATAATGGTCCAGCTAAACTATAAGAAATATAAAAAATGACACCTTAGCAAAAGTTGTTCTGCCTGATGATTTTCCAGCATTTTCAGAGGCATAAAGTCCACGTGAACGAAGTCGCGGGCTTCGGCTAATGTGTACTGAATCGAACCGTGGGTTAATTTGACGTAGATCCTAACTAATATTACAAATGCGAAATTGAGTTTGTATCTTTGTTCGTTTCTTTGTTACCAATTCACGCTTCAACCACTTTACCTATTAAGATGCAATTTGATATGCATATAGTTTGATACCCAGGAAAGGCCAAAGGATAGTTTTTATCCCGAAATTCCCACGGGGAGCGAAGCCCACGGGCACTGATGGTGTGTATTAATCGAAGCATGGGTTAATTTTAAAAAAATCTGACTTAAATGTATAAAACTGTCCGGCTATCTGGCGGTTCTCGTCGCATAAAATTCAATGTAAGCATTCTACCTCATAAGACGAGATTAAGGTGTAACTCCACTGCGCGCAATCCATAACCTCCGTGTATTATATATAAAATTGTCACTCATATATTTTATAAAAATCTACGTCAAATTCATACTTTAATGTATAACTAAGTCCGGCTATCCGGCAGTTCTCGTCGCATAAAATTCAATGTTAGCATTCTATCTCATAAGACGAGATTAAGGTGTTACTCCACTGCGCGCAATCCATAACCTCCATTTTAATTGTCACTTTTATCGCCGCAATGAATCACAAATCCTACAGGATTAACTCGAGTTCAAGTAGACCCGATTTATGAAATTTTGCTTACTTAATGTTAATTTGGGTTTCCCGGGTGCTTTAATTTTGTGATTCTGGTTTCGGAGAAAAAAACTGTTCCGTAGTTGCGGTTTACTAAAAACATCTCAAAAACTTTTTTTTTATTGAACTTGAATGAAATAAACCTGTTGCGAGTACATTTAATAAGTTGGTCGCCTATAACTCTTTAATTCGTAAACCTTAGGTACTAGTTTTAATCGTTTTCCTTTTACCTTCGTTATACAACGACCTTTTTAATTAAGTACAAATATTTTAAGGGGTGGTTCGGTCCATAATTTTGAACAATTTTTCCTAATGAATGTATATAGAAATACGAAAAAAAAATTTTAGGTCCTCATACAAGTAGAAGTAGTCACGTGATATCATTATTATGGAAAATCAATTTTTTTTCGTATTTCGATATAAATTTATTGGGAATAGTTGTTAGGAATGATGGTCTGAATCACCTCTTAAAATATTTGTACTTAATTAAAAAGGACATTGTATATTATACTACCGTAATTTTTTAAAGTGTCCATATAGTTACAACCGTTTAGTACATAGAGCAAATATTTCAGAAATAGATCCCTAGATCAAATAATTGGCCAAGTGCGTGTCGGGCCACGCGCAGTGTAGGGTTCCGTAGTTCCGAATGCCAACTTTGAGTTAATGCCACTCAAAACGTTTAAAAACTAATTATCTATTGAATTTGTATGAAATTTCTTTTTCCGAGTACATTTTATAAGTTGATCGCCTATAACTTTTTAATTTGTATACCCTACTTAGCTCTGATAGTTTTCCTTTAAACTACATTATATATACTATAGCTGTGAATTTTTTCACGTGGCCATATTTAACCATTTAGCAGATAGAGGGGGGGGACACTTGCCTCCAACAAAAATTTTCACTTTAAACCCAAACATTTCAGAAACGGATCCCTAAATCCAAAAATGGTGTTAACAAGCTCACAATGTTTTTGAAAGACCTATTCAATGACACCCCACGCAATGTGTTTGTCGAGAAAAAAAATATTGACTACCTCTTTACTTGTATGGCAGCTAACCTAAAAAAAAATATTTTTCCGGATTTTATTTTTCGACTTTTTCGCCATGATTAATATACAGTACCTGGGCGACCGAGCTTTGCTCGGTTACATCTCAAACATTAACAATTTTTTTTAAACTTGTCTAAAAACAATGCAAAATAAAAAAAAATATATAAACTTAAACATAAAAAAAAACAAAAGTAAGTCACCGAGTGGGATTCGAATCCCACTCGGTGACTTACTTTTGTTTTTTTTATCCCGTACCCGTAGACATCCTTACATCCCGTCACCCGTAACACTCTTTCTAGCGGTCGCTATCCTTAACCACTGAGCTAAATCAAGGCGGTCGCGGCGCGACGAAATTAGCAACCATATTCTGCGTGGAAAGAAAAACGCATGAAAACTCGAAAACACGCGTTTTCCCAAACATAAAACTAATCTAGATCGATTGTTTACCCCCGAAAACCCCCATATACAAATTTTCAGCGAAATCGTTAGAGCCGTTTTCGAAATCACAGAAATGTATAAATAAATATATATATATATATATATATACATACATACAAGAATTGCTCGTTTAAAGGTATAAGATATCCATGCCAAATTACATCTTTCTAGTACTTGTAGTTTCTGAGTAGGACCGCGGACAGACAGACAGACAGACAGACATGGCGAAACTATAAGGGTTCCTTGTTTACTACGGAACCCTAAAAATGGTGGTCACAAGCTCGAACTAAACGGGAAGGAGCAAGATTTGAATAATGGCTAACAACCCATCACTATTTTGCTCATGCTAAAAGTGGCCTTGGTCTTGCTGCCTTGGGCAGGTTTGTTTGTTTTATTTGTTGGTTTTTCGTGTATGTAAATGGCCAACACTGATGTCAGATTTCCCAAGCTTCATAAAAGCATCTTACATACCTTAATGACTGCCTTACGATGATAACAGCCGGGATCAACGGCTTATACGGGCCTTCCGAAGCACGGAGGACGTACACTTCAAGTCCTTCTGTAGATGTCGCAGAAAGCATCTTAGGAAATACAAGCTAAACAAAGCTTATAAACATCAATGAGGCCTCTCCAACGCGTCTGGACAGCGTGGAGAGTGTAGGTCAAATAATCTGGTTGCTCTGGCCAAGTATGGCTTTGGTAGTACAGAGAGGGTCGTGCTCCTGCAGTGGAGGCAAAAAGACTTGATGATGATGATGATGACACATTCCAACACTATGTACCTGTACGGTACAAGGCAACAATGAAATGGATAGGATTTGTACGGCGTACATGAAAATGTGTTGATGTTGACTTTAAGATGTTATGGAGACGCAAGACCACGTCACGTAGAAACTATTTATTATATAGGTATGTTAAATATTGCAGTTGGGCGTGACGGGTCCTTTTTCGATCGTTGTTCGATAGTATCTCCCTTGTAGTGATTACAAAATGTAAAATGTAAGGTTAAAACAGCTGACACGCGACCTACATAGTATGTGGCCGCGTGCAGCCAAATGTGCGAGCATTGCTCGAATAGGATTGTTATAAAAATAGTACCTGGGCGACCGAGCTTTGCTCGGTTACATCTCAAACATTAAAACTTGTCTAAAAACGATACAAAATAAAAAATTATATATAAACTTGAACATAAAAAAAAACTAAAGTAAGTCACCGAGTGGGATTCGAACCCGTAACACTCCTTCTAGCGGTCTGCATCGTTAACCACTGAGCCAAACGACGGCGCGACCAAATTAGCGACCATATTCTGCGTGGAAATAAAAACGCATGAAAACTCGAAAATACGCGTTTTCCCAAACATAAGACTAATCTAGATCGATTGTTTACCCCCGAAAACCCCCATATACAAATTTTCTGCGAAATCGTTAGAGCCGTTTTCGAGATCACAGAAATTTACAAAAATATATATATACAAGAATTGCTCGTTTAAAGGTATAAGATATACGCTTACCTATATATTAATACACTGGCACATATTTCAACACTATCTTCCCGATAACAAGCCAGCAACAAAATGGAGAGGATTGTTTGTACGTGTAATATACGTATCTGATTGCGGTTCTTGAAAGCAGGCTTAGGCGGTATGTGTTTTGCGGACGTAGGCTTAGATAATAGACTGGAATCTAGGCTTTGGTTAGATACAAGTGAGCTTCTGTCGTGGCTTTTGATAATTTTATAAACATTCAAAACTAAAAACCGACTTGAACACCAAACCACACCACCGAACATGTTGCTCATTTAGTTAATTAAACATAATAGTGAATAACTAACAATAGGAACATATTTGTCGGAAAATTCACTACTTCTGACTTTAACTTATCTCTATTCACACCATATCATCATTCTAATCATACAATTGTATACCTTACCCGTTCGTATTTAGGGTATATTTTTGTTTCAAATAAAGACAATGTTATGCTCTTATTCAATGTAAATTAAAGCAAGATGATGAATGAGATGCGGCATACATTTTAACCCGAAACCGCGTGTAACCCGAAATAGAATATTTTTTTAATGGATGGACAAATGTGCCATTTTTGTTTTATTTTTTACACCTCACGTATGGGAACATAATTTACTTTTGAAAATGTTTTCCCCTCGTGCCTTACATATTTGTTTCACCGTTGGAACAAATATTTTACGTCCGATACGGGTACGAAGTTTTCGATTTCTTGGTTAAGGAAGTCGGTATTGATTGACCTCAAATCAAATATTTAACATTTATTCAACCACCCTCGTTTTTTTATTAGCTTTTACTAAAGGGGATTCTTGAACTTTCTGTGGTTCTGTGCAGCCCCATTTGAAATAAATTATTCGAAAGGAAAAGGAAATATCATTTAAAGTTTTGTCTTACTCAAGCCCGAGATAACCCGTTAAACTATTTTACGAACTACTGTTTATAGTTTAAAGTGTGAACATGTAGCTTTTCTTCGCACATTAGGCAGTTTTCACTTGAAACTGTAACCGAAAAATTCAAGTAGCCCCCTTAACTTGAAATGCAATGTATCTTGTGTGTTTATTTGGATCAAATTTGAAGTCAATTTCAAACCAGCTATCCTTAACCCTTTAACCGCTACGTCCGACAAAAAGTTTCGTGCCCATTTCAGGATTATCTTAGAGAATCCAAGGTCTTTTTGTAAGAAAATTAACTGTCTGATAAATCCGACATTCGCGGTGAAAAGGTTAACCGATTGCACTGAAATTTTGCATAGGTAGATACTTTTGTAAGTTAGATGTCAATTTCTACAATATTAATTTTATTTTATTAATTTTATTTAATATGATAAAGCTGAACTTTACTGACGATAGAACCCGTCCATATGGCCATATACCTTGTAAGAGAACAACACAATACCTTTATTAGTAATCTGTGACCACACCTCATCGAGTTTGGGCTTATTGTAAGAACTTATCTCACCATAAAAGTATATACAAAAAATGATTTTCTCCTAAAGCTTATCATTGATAGTACTTTAGTTTTGTGTTGACGATGTAAAAAACAAACAAATAAATAAATTTAACACAATTTTAGTTAGAATGAATGACAAAATTAAATTTTAATTTGATTTTTTTATTTATTAAATATAACATAGTTTAAATTAATTGGATTTGTTAGCTCTTAACTAGATGATATTTTAAGGAATAATTAATTGAAATATTTCTCAATATTATATATTTAGACATAACAAGCTTCATTGGCTTAGACAGAATTGATGTATTTTCGCGTTAATTTAAGGGCTGTCTGCTGCTGCAAGTTGTTCAACTGTTACAAGTGATCGAACACATCTAAAATAAAGCAAAACATTTCAGATATTGTATTTTAGAAATCAAACGTCAAGAGTCAAGAGTTATGTAGTGAATATTCAAATAGTGCTTGAATAATAATCCTATTAGATTATTGTATTTCAATTTTAGGTGTTATCTCACTGCAAGATTATATTAAAAGGAACTTATATTAATTTTAGCACAGGGCAAAGGCTTTCTTCTTAAGGCCTGAGTTTGTGCTTGCTTTTTTTACGCTTGCCTGAAAATATATGATAAGTACTTTTTGCGACATAAGTAATAAGTATATATAAATGAAACTCGTGGCCTGACGGGAGTACGCATTGCTAACACTTTCGCAAGTTAAGCTATCCCGGGCTTGATCCGCACTTAAATGGGTGAACACCTGAGGCATACAAATTCAAGCTCCTCCATTCATCGGAAGGCACGTACTTAAAACCATCTAACCCGGCTATCACCATTGTATAGCATAAGCTTAAAGAATCTGACAATCATCATCATCATCATTTCAGCCGCATGACGTCCACTGCCGGACACAGGCCTCTCCCAAAGATTTCCAAAATGACCGATCTAGAGGAGCTTGCATCCAGCGCCTTCCAGCGACCTTGGTCAGGTCAGAAGACCACCTTGTGGGTGGGTGTCCTACGCTTCGCTTGCCAGTACCTCAGATTTTTTATTTGGTCTGAGGCCAGTACGTGGTCGCCATTCGAGAACCTTTTTGCCCCCTCGGCCATCGGTTCGCCGCGCTGTATGTCCCACCTACTACCATTTCAACGAGCTAATCCGCTGGTCTATGTCAGTGACTTTATTTCTCCTACGAATTTCCTCCTTTCTGATTCGATCACGTAGGGAAAAACGCACGAAAATAGGGGGAAACACCAATCCCAAATAGTGGGAATCAATATCTGATACCAGGAAAACATAACTACGAGTATATGAATGGTTGTCCGTCCGCGCTACGCCGGCAAGGCGCCGCCGTCACTTGATATTGATGGAACCCGGAATACTAGGATTTACATAGTTTCGTACTCTTTCAGAGAAATATGCATATTTTCATTATTTATGGTGTCGATAAATTCACTTGAAAAACGAATTAATTTGGCAATAAAGAGAGGTGTAAGTATTATCATCAGGTCTTTTTTGTCTCCACTGCAGGAGCAAAACCCTCTCTGTACTACTAGAGCTATACTTGGCCAGAGCAGCCAGAAGACTTAGCCTACACTCTCAACGCTGGCCAGACGGGTTGGAGAGGCCTCATTGATGTTTATAAGCTTTGTTTAGCTTGTATTTCATAAGTCGCCTTCTACGACATCCATGGGAGGACTTGGTGTGGCCCTATTCTACTCTGCCGGAAACCACACGGCATGGCGGCGGTGTAAGTATCGTTTGACGCTTATGTCTGTTAGTCTGTCTGTGTGTCTGTCTGTGGCAAACTGTGGCTTTTTTTACGTGAATGCAAGCCGGTGGTCCTTAACTATGTTTAATGATCAAATAATAATAAATGGCCCTACGGATATTAATTCTACTAATTAGTTCCTTCGCCTTACGCTAGATGGCGATTACATATGAAAATATTAAGTAGAGGATTTTTTAAATAGAGAAGTCACTGGTACATTCTACGTTTTCCTTCGAAGACAGTCCGTGATTTTCACAAACCTTATTACAATAAGAACAAGGGTCATGAAATATTAAAACCAAACGGGACAGTGACCCCGCCCCCTGCAAGATTCGCATTAAAGTTGTATAATTCTTTCTGACCACGGAACCGTTCGTACGTTTTGCCATTGACCAAGAACTAATGTTATAGACGAACTCTATAGCCTAGCAGTAAAACGCAGGCCAGATCAATTGGTCTTTTTTCCAAACAAAAAAGATGGAGCCTAAGATCATAAGACCCTAAGGCCACTTTTAGAGGAATGTTGGCGATGAAGGTGAAAAATTTAATACATAAGGTCTAACAAAATATACCGAAGCTATTTCTTTAAATAGAATTAGCCCGTGTTAGTAAACAATGTCCCCAAAAAAACATAATGTCGAAATATTAAAAAATATGCATGTAAGCATTATCTTATAGTTAAATTTGTACGTACTTGCTTCTACCTTTTAATTGAGTAAATATCCTCTCAATCTATCGAAGGTTGACTGGAAGAGATCCCTACATGGGATAAGTCCACCTTTGTATATTTGCTCTTTCGTAAGCTGTCTTTGTACATGTATTTGTTTTGGTACAATAAAGTTATTACAAACAAACAAACAAATATTTTTGGGCTTTCCATACAAACTTGGATCAGCTGATCGGTCAACTTGTATGGGAGGCCTAAAGTGAGTTCTCATATTTCGATACGTGTCCCTCGGGGAAAGTTGTTCAGTATCATGGACTAAATTTACCCTAATAATAGTTTCAGTATATATTGTTAGATCTTATATTGCTAGCTGGTGACCATCGCGCGACGGTTCGTGATGTGACAGTCATCGAAAGTTTTAAATGAATTTTTAAAACGCTGAGTCACTAAACCATTTTTTTTTCTACAATAACAAATAGTAAGTCACTAAGACTTACCATTTCAAAAATAGTGCCCCAGAGTAACGTACGCTGGTCGAAGTAAATACTATTCTTAAAAATTTTTGAAAAAAGAAACAAATATAAAAAATACGTACATAATATTTTTTAGTTTATCTATTACTGTAATACTGCTATTGGCTTTACGCATAGAGTAATAAATTCCGATAAATTCAAACCCAAAAATCCGGTTCCTTTTGTCATATCGCACACGTTAGGGCTCCGTATCGCACGAAACATATGCCTTATTCATTGCCTCTACTGAGCTATGGAGGTGCGGTCTTATTGTTAGGAGACAGCGATTTCTTACTTACATACATACATCACGTCTTTATCCCTAATGGGGCAGACAGAGCATTTTGAGTCTTGCGGCTCTATGCAGAGCCCAGGGCCGCAAGACCCAAAAGCCACTTTTAGCGTCATGGTGGGCGAGAAGATAAGAACAATCATACAGTGATGGGTTGATTCGCATTTTTACACATTACCTCGATCGGCTTTTACGATCTGCGCGGGTTCAAATATGGGTCACCATGGTGGAACAACTGGTTATACCTTACAATCAAGTGATACAAATATCCAAAGATAAATAAATAAATGATTTTGACTTTGACTTTGACTGGGACTAACTCAAATTTATTCTGTGCCATAATACTACGTTTTTGACGTCATCGATGTGTAAAATTAAATTTATTGGAAAGTCTGCGACTCCTTTTGATTAAAACTAACACGAGATACAATCGTTATTATTATACGTGAGTAACCCGCTCACTAAATATAATAATGTCAGCGACTCTCTTCCTCTCAGGAGTGTGTCCACACCACTTTGCACCAGGCGCGGCCACCATCCATCATCCGGCCTGTTCCGCCGTCCAGAATCGCCCCGAAACCGTTTCAGTGAAAAACAGCCCAAAAAACCGGTTTTAAAACGCAATACCACACTGGTATATAATTGCTTTTGTATTGAGCACTTGGACATTGGAGAGAAATCAATTTAAAATTTCGCAATCGTCAGTTATTGAAGGTTTTAATCAATTTTATTGTCAGTAGTGAATTAAAAGGTACTTTGGTAAGCCATTTTGTGATTTGTAACTACAGTTTTTGAATACAGGTTTTTTTTGATCAACCAAGTTGCTTAAAAATATAACAGTATTAAGTTTACTGCCGTAATTATTGACTGTTTAAATTCAGAACTATAGAACTGACTTTACCCCAAACTACACAACCGATTTTGATTAAATTTCTATGGGACCACCTGAAAAATATACCTTTTCAAACAAAAAGAAAATTTCCCAAATCAGCTCTAGCATCTTCGAATAATCGGTGAACAAACATAACGATCACGACGATTTATATAACCCTTTTTTTGGACGTTAGATAAAAAGTGGCTTGCATCCATTTTACTCCTACGTTTTAAATGATTCTAAGTCCAAAAAACAACAACAAATATTTGAACCCTCCTTACCTACCTCCACTAAATCCAAGACGAAATCATCATAAGTTCCACAATTGGAAATGGAAATGGTTCATTCACACTAATAATGGTCTGTGAACTTGCTTCGTAGCACGCAACAATGAGCTTTCGGAATTAGCTTTTTATGAGCTTCCACGCACTTCGCCGAGGTGCTTCCGGTGATTCATGGCTATTTGCATAGCCTGTTTGCGTTTCTTTTGTTAACACATTTCTTTCTTTATTTCCTTTCTTGGTGCAACTTTTGCAAAGATTTTATTAGAAATTTCTTTTATTTCGATTTTTGTTTTATTGTAGAAATTGGTATAGGTTTATTTTAATGACAAAGATATGAAAAAACTAAGCCTAAGGGTATGCTAATCTATAACACCTACCTCGTCTGGAAAGGAAGTCAGGTAGAAACCGGATTCAAAAAACGCGATTTTTTTAATTAAGTAAATAAATAATAGTACTTACTTTGGGGCTAGCTCAATCAGTGTAATTTGTCCGCATATAAAAATAAAATAAATAAATAAATATATAGGGACAAATTACATTGATTGAGCTAGCCCCAAAGTAAGTTCGAGATTTGTGTTATGGGACACTAACTCAACGATACTATATTTTATAACAAATACATATATAGATAAATATTCAAGACCCAGGACAATTTGAAAAAGGCCATTTTCCAACTTGCCCTGACCGGGAATCGAACCCGGGACCTCTGGGTGGCGGACTAGCATGGTGACCACTACGCCACGGAGGTCGTCATCTCATGTTTCAAGTTCTTATTTTCAAGATGATGAGCTAGGAAATATAATAATTTAAAGGAAAATACCTATGCAGATCATCGCCTACTTATGATCATATTTCTCTTTCTATAATTTTGTTGGAAGAAAAATAGCAGTTATATTCATTGTAAATTCTGTGGAAAGACAAAAATCACAATGATTACACAAAAACAAACGCTACAAAGTTTGAGTTTCAAAATTGCCCGAACTAAAACTATCATAATTTACAGGTGACTATGCCGAGCGAGTGTTCATTAGACTCATTCACCAATATCGGCAAACACTTTGTGATAAACCTCCGGAATTGCCAACGCAAACCCTTCCAGTTTGATCTACCATTGTGATAGGCTCTGTTCTCAAGTTTCGTACAAATATTTGCGTACAGTTCGAATTAGTTTCACGCCAATCTCTTGTAAACACTGGCACGGGAAACTTTACCCTAAACCTGGTATATAGAGTTTCATTCTACTTGTAAGTTTTTGTTTATTTGTGTGTACAAAAAATACCCGTATGATGGAAAGTGTGCCGAAGAATTTGTTTGTTATAGATACGTGTTACTATGTTTGTTGACAACTTTATGCGAAGTCAAGCGGTGGAAGCGGTTGAAATCTGTTTTTGGTCAAGATAATTTAAAATAAGCGGCCAAGTGCGAGTCGGACTCGCCCATGAAGGGTTCCGTAGTAGCAAATAACATAATATAAAAGTCTTGTAGTTGTTTTTTTTTAAATTTTATATTTGAGTTGATTGAATGAAAGGTAAATTGCCGTTTATGATTTATGACGTATTAAAAAAAAACTACTTACTAGATATCGTTCAAACCAATTTTCGCTGGTAGTTTTTATGGTAGTGAACATCATGTATTTTTTATAGTTATATAATTCCTTTATTTTAGAAGTTACGGGGGGGGGGGACACACTTTTTTCCACTTTGGAAGTGTCACCCGCGCAAAGTATTCGGTTTAGAAAAAAATGATATTAGAAACCTCAATATCATTTTTGAAGACCTATCCATAGATACCCCACACGTATGGGTTTGATGAAAAATAAATTTTTGAGTTTCAGTTCTAAGTATGGGGAACCCCCAAAATTTATTGTTTTTTTTCTATTTTTGTGTCAAAACCTTAATGCGGTTCACATAATACATCTACTTACCAAGTTTCAACAGTATAGGTCTTATAGTTTCTGAAAAAAGTGGCTGTGACATACGGACGGACAGACAGACAGACAGACAGACATGACGAATCTATAAGGGTTCCGTTTTTGCCATTTGGCTACGGAACCCTAAAAATGCAGTTTGGTTTACGGCAGTCTAGAAGAGGACTTTCCATGGATGTCGTAGAGGGTGACTTATGAAATACTAGCTGAATACGAGAGCTCTCCAAACCGACTAGCTAGTGTGAAGAGTATAGGCCAAATACTCTGGCTTTTCTGGCCAAATGTGGTTTGATAGTACAGAGAGGGTCGTGCTCCTGCAGCGACTATAGACTTGCTGAGTATTCAAATAGACTTGCTGACAATATTGATAAATCACATTAATCAAAAGTTTGGTTGTGTGTGTGTGTGTGTACATTTTTAACTTCTTTACAAAAAGGCTGAACCAATTTGGTATGCCGGAAGCTAACACGCTGGATTAACACATAAGCTACTTCAACCGCGGATAACACCACGGGGCGCAACTAGTAAAATACAAATTTACTTGGAGTCTTCTTCTTCTTATAGTGTGTGTTAGTGACTAACACTAGTGTCAGAGTTTTTAAACCGCCTTAAAGGCCTTTGACATGATTTTAGGTAACGACCAATGTCAAACAGTCCTAACCAAACTAGGACAACAACACAAAGTCGTTGCCCCCGCCGGAATCGAACCCGCGACCTCCGGGTATGAGCTGAACGCTCTAACCACTACACCACGGAGGTACTTGGAGTAAAACGGTAGGTACCTTCCTTCTCATTTTAACGTTAGCTTCAACATCATGATGAAAATGTTAGTACACATGGTCACTCAAGGATGTAAAAGACGGGGGGGAAATGGAAAAAATCAAACTATTTAGCTGAAACCTACTGTACAAATTTGATTAAACAATTTAGCTGAAACCTATGGTATTAGAATAGTCGCCTACATGAGGTTCACTTTCCTTGGATTTGCATCTGTGTGATAAGTTTTACATTAAAAAATCTAGGTCTATGGTTTTACTACTGCACCAACAATGATGTCCTTGAATTGCGTAATATCATCATCATCAGGTCTTTTTAGTCTCCAATGCAGGAGCACGACCCTCTCTGTACTACTAGAGCCATACTTGGCCAAAGCAGCCAAAGGACTTGGCCTACACTCTCCGCGCTGACTAAACGTGTTGGAGAGGTCTCATTGATGTTTATTAGCTTTGTTCAGCTTGTATTTCCTAAGTCGCCGTCTACGACATCCACGGGCAGACTTGGAGCGACCCTATTCTACCCTGCCGGACACTACAAGGCATTGCGTAATATTTTTAAGCTTAGTCAGAGTTAGATTGCCTCAACAATCTATCTTCTATAGGCATTATAAACCGAACAAAAAGTGTCATTTGACTCGGGATAAAACAATTGAATACAAGCGGCGAGTACGGAGTAACTCATGGTGACGGAACGGATAAATCACTATAACCCGAACACGGTCGGTTCGCGAGAAATTCGCTCCGTCGACGGCTTTACCTAGTTATCCTGGACAAAATCCCCTGCATTCTGTACACACCGCTCTGAAGAATGACCAACATAAGCTTCTTCTGGTGTTAAACTGGTTTCAATTATTCAGTTATGTAAATTTAGACCAAATAAAGTATTTTTCTTTCTTTCTTTTTAACCAACATCAAAAGGAGGAGGTTATCAATTCAAATGTATATATTTTATCTATGTTACTCGATTACTCGCAGACGCCTGGACCAATATCTTGTTAAAAAAAGTACCAAACTATTCCCGACTCCCGACCCGTGTATTTTGGAGTACCGAATTATTAAATATTTTAAAAGATACAGCGCATCAAAGTTTCGGAGTGACGCCATGCGAAATTTAAATGTGCTGTTTCATTATTCTTGTTGTGTCGTGCTGTTCTTAATTACTTGCTATTCAGAGATAAGAAAAAATACTTACATATAAGTACAATAATTTTCTGTAATCTACTTAAATAAACCAAAACATTTTTTTTGTCCACAACCATATTCTACAGAGTTTGGGGCGAACAACTGGATGAATAAAGGAGATGTTGCTTTTTGAACTTGGAATCTTGTATCACTGATGTACCTGTGAAACTCGACTTATACTCGAATACGTTAGATCCTCAAAGTAGTGGCTCGGAACCCAGTGCGAGTTTATAGAACTTGCAAATTTTATTTCCTTCAGATCTTTATCGCCGTGGAAATGTAGTCGGTAACTTTGTATAAGTTTATCAATAGAGTCGCTCGCTTTCTGAAGTTAAGTGAGGTAAATAAAAGATTTTTTTCCCTAAGATAAGTTATTTTCTTCGATCGCGCTTTCTGATAGTTTGTAGCTCTTTTTATATTGCATTATGTACTTTCTATAATAAAGGAAAATGCCGATTTGGTGTGGGAAATTGAGATTTTTTTTTCACGCAGTTTGTGACCAAAGCCAAATGCACTGTTACATGTTAACAGAAGTTTAATAAAATATGTGTGATAAAAATTGCCTTAAAAACATATGAATATTTACAATTTCTAAACTTAATAACTTAGTTCGGACTGAGTTTAGAGGTTATACAATGTTATGATAGATTTTGTTTATTATGTTACTGTGTACTAGAAAAACAAGGTATAATATAATTTTTCTAAACTAAAAAGAAACTTCACCCCCAAACTACATAACCAATATTGATAAAAAAATTATGGAACTATTTCGACGGTGAAATCTTCCGAATAAAAAAAGAATTTTGAAAATCGGTCCAGAATTGACAGAGAAATAAAAAAACTAAAAAAATATTCAGTCGAACATAGATATATGCTATTGACCTCTATAAAATTTCGTATGGGAAATCCATGTATTTTAATAATCTGCCATACCTCATGGGTAATGTTACCAGTATTAAAGACTTGCTTTAAGAAAATTGCGTAGGTACTAGAAAAAATATCGTTCCTTACTTATTTGAATACATATTACAAACAATAAAAAAATCGAAGTAGATAAATCGACGCTAAGAGTGTTATTAAAAAATCTATTTCTAAAACCTATAAAGCCGACCCATAAGTCATTACTATTTGCCAAAAATCCAAAATGGAACTGAAAATAAAGTAAAAGAAAAATATCAGCCCCTGCGTAATAACCACGAAATCCCATAAAACCTTTGATATTGGTACTAACACCACGTATCAAAAGGAGACCTATTCTTTTTGGGCCAGATACTTTTTCATTATCTCCAAAAATCTCGCTCCTAGCCCAGTTTTCGCGGTCCATTAAAGACAATATGGCGCTGAAATATATAGTGCACATTAGCGAATTTGCAGAGGTGGCGTTTGCCGAGTGGCTAGCTATCTGAAAGTATAAGAAAGAGAATAAGGTTCCAAGACCCAGGTCAATTTGAAAATGGTCATTTTTCAACTTGCCCTGACTGGGGAGCGAACCCGTAACCTTTGGATGGCGGACTAGCACAGTGACCACTACGCTACGGAGGTCGACATTTGTCGACCACAAGACGTGTAAATCTCACATTCTCCAACCGGCCCCATGGATCCAGTCGAGAAAGACGAACCTTAACCTCATTGCATTGACATAAAGTTCCAGTTTATCATGAAATTTTTGACCTTGGGAATCGAATGGAGAACTTCTCACAAATAGGCTGTAAAAATATACTGAAACAATTTTAAAGCTGAATTCAGTCAATGATACTGAACAAGTTTCCCCAAGGAACTTATTTTATATCGAAAATTTAAAAAAAAATTGCTTTTCAAAAAACTTAGATCAGTTGATCGTTCCACTTCTAATGGAAGCCAAAAATTCAGTATTTTTACATTTAGATACATGTTCCTTGAAAATAGTTTTAATATTTATAGACGTTATACTATATATTGTATATATAACATTATGTATAGGAATTTCTCATCCACAGTCTCTTTAGTTTGTATACATAGCTCATAGTAATATCCGGGCTTTAGTTCGTAACATTTGTTCACTGTTTTCTGGATGTTGATTGGAGTTTTTACTCGATAGTGTTTGGGTTTTCTAAATGGATACGTATACTTTAGGATGTGTATTATTATATAATACTATGAATATTTTTAATAGCTTTATGTGCGCATAAAGAAGATATAATCCCTGAATTTAACATAAGATATCTAATAGTCAATATCTTAGTTGGCTCGAACGAAATGTCAAAAAAATTTGCCAGATACATTTTATTTATTTTATCAATCATTATTGTTTCAAAACACAAATATGCTTTTACAAATGGCGGACTAAATGCTAAATTATGACTAAAGGCGAAATCATTTTACTAGATTATTATTATACATTATTGAAATTAAGATTAGAGGGATATCAATAGCGGTTATTTACTTTAAAAAAAATTCAAATGAAGGCGCCACTTCTGCTACCACTTCGCCTTAATGAATTATTATCAAACACGAAGATGAAAGTCATAATTTCTGATTGTTATAACACCTGAGCATTGGTTGAACTGACGACTCATTCGTAAAGAGGTAAGAGCGAATATGAGCGATGTTCATATTGTGAGCTGAGTTACGTCTTCATTAACTTTTACCCTTACATTTACTCGTATGTACGCTAAGTATGTACTTCCAGAAGAACATAAAGCTCCAGAGAATGCAGGGTCATTCATCACGTCGCTACACGCTGGATGCTTGTGTTATTACAACTTTAGTACGTGCAAACCAGTGCGAACCTTCTATTTAGTGTAATGCATTGCGCTATGTCTGTTATGCAAAATAAATGTCCATTCATTCTATAAAAATAAGCTTTTTTTCCCAACTAGCCGAAGCCCACGACTTCGTTCGCGTAAACTTCATGACTCCGAAAAATGCTCATTAGGCTAAACAACTTTTGCTAAGGCGTCATTTTTATTATTTCTTATAGTTTAGCTGGGCCATTATGGTTCTGCATCAGGTGTTCCATTTTCCTAAATCAATCCGTCCAGTATTTCCGGAGATAAGCGTGTACAAACAGACAGATTTTTTTTAATTTTTTTTATTATATGTTTAGATTTTGATTTTATCAAACTTTATTGTTTCAAAGGACAAATATAGGTACTTTCGACAAATGTCGGACTTTATGCTAAATGACGACTCATTCGTAAAGGTGCAAATATGAGCGATGTTCATATTGTGAGCTGAGTTACGTCTTCATTATTTGTTACCCTTACATTTACTCGGTGTACGCTAAGTATGTACTTCCAGAAGAACATAAAGCTCCAGAGAATGCAGGGTCATTCATCACGTCGCTACACGCTGGATGCTTGTGTTATTACAACCTTAGTACGTGCAAACCAGTGCGAACCTTCTATTTAGTGTAATGCATTGCGCTATGTCTGTTATGCAAAATAAATGTCCATTCATTCTATAAAAATAAGCTTTTTTTCCCAACTAGCCGAAGCCCACGACTTCGTTCGCGTAAACTTCATGACTCCGAAAAATGCTCATTAGGCTAAACAACTTTTGCTAAGGCGTCATTTTTATTATTTCTTATAGTTTAGCTGGGCCATTATGGTTCTGCATCAGGTGTTCCATTTTCCTAAATCAATCCGTCCAGTATTTCCGGAGATAAGCGTGTACAAACAGACAGATTTTTTTTAATTTTTTTTATTATATGTTTAGATTTTGATTTTATCAAACTTTATTGTTTCAAAGGACAAATATAGGTACTTTCGACAAATGTCGGACTTTATGCTAAATGACGACTCATTCGTAAAGGTGCAAATATGAGCGATGTTCATATTGTGAGCTGAGTTACGTCTTCATTATTTGTTACCCTTACATTTACTCGGTGTACGCTAAGTATGTACTTCCAGAAGAACATAAAGCTCCAGAGAATGCAGGGTCATTCATCACGTCGCTACACGCTGGATGCTTGTGTTATTACAACCTTAGTACGTGCAAACCAGTGCGAACCTTCTATTTAGTGTAATGCATTGCGCTATGTCTGTTATGCAAAATAAATGTCCATTCATTCTATAAAAATAAGCTTTTTTTCCAACTAGCCGAAGCCTGCGACTTCGTTCGCGTAAACTTCATGACTCCGAAAAATTCTTATTAGGCTAAACAACTTTTGCTAAGGCGTCATTTTTATTATTTCTTATAGTTTAGCTGGGCCATTATGGTTCTGCATCAGGTGTTCCATTTTCCTAAATCAATCCGTCCAGTATTTCCGGAGATAAGCGTGTACAAACAGACAGATATTTTTTTTTAAGCTATTGCATAGCTTCTATCGTGGGCCTTGAGCGCGGGTACCGAATCCAGAAATTTCGTAACGAAAAAACCTCACGCTTCCCACTCCGCCTACCATGTAGGTTGCCGCTTCGTCTCCGTCGTCCGTTTGCGACGTTGCCGTCCTTCCTTGTTTGCAATAGCTTTACCGCGGCAGTCCCCGAGTGCCACACGTCTTTTTTTTAATAATATGTTTAGATTTTGATTTTATCAAACTTTATTGTTTCAAAGGACAAATATAGGTACTTTCGACAAATGGCGGACTTTATGCTAAATGCCGACTCATTCGTAAAGGTGCAAATATGAGCGATGTTCATATTGTGAGCTGAGTTACGTCTTCATTATCTGTTACCCTTACATTTACTCGGTGTACGCTAAGTATGTACTTCCAGAAGAACATAAAGCTCCAGAGAATGCAGGGTCATTCATCACGTCGCTACACGCTGGATGCTTGTGTTATTACAACTTTAGTACGTGCAAACCAGTGCGAACCTTCTATTTAGTGTAATGCATCGCGCTGTCTGTTTTGCGAAATGAATGTCCATTCATTCTATAAAAATAAGCTTTTTTTTCCAACTAGCCGAAGCCTGCGACTTCGTTCGCGTAAACTTCATGACTCCGAAAAATTCTTATTAGGCTAAACAACTTTTGCTAAGGCGTCATTTTTAGGGTTCCGTAGCCAAATGGCAAAAACGGAACCCTTATAGATTCGTCATGTCTGTCTGTCTGTCTGTCCGTCCGTATGTCACAGCCACTTTTTTCCGAAACTATAAGACCTATACTGTTGAAACTTGGTAAGAAGATGTATTCTGTGAACCGCATTAAGGTTTTGACACAAAAATAGAAAAAAAAAAACAAAAAATTTGGGGGTTCCCCATACTTAGAACTAAAACTTAAAAATTTATTTTTCATCAAACCCATACGTGTGGGGTATCTATGGATAGGTCTTCAAAAATTATATTGAGGTTTCTAATATCATTTTTTTCTAAACCGAATACTTTGCGCGGGAGACACTTCCAAAGTGGAAAAAAGTGTGCGTATGTGTGTGTGTGTGTGTGTGTGTCCCGTAACTTCTAAAATAAGGGAATTATAAAACTAAAAAAATATATGCTGTTCATTACCATAAAAACTACCAGCGAAAGTTACAACTTTAGTACGTGCAAACCAGTGCGAACCTTCTATTTAGTGTAATGCATCGCGCTGTCTGTTTTGCGAAATGAATGTTCGTTCATTCTGAGATAAGTATAACTTTTGAAAAAAAATACATTATGTGTACAAGCTTGTATTGAAAGGCCAAAGTACTAGTAAGACGAATGAAAACCCAAACCTGTAGGTTGACTGGTAGAAATGGCCTACGGCTTTTATAAGTCCCCTTACCCTAGACCAATATACAATTTTCCATACAAACGTAGTCTACGTTTTATTTTGAAACGACATGCTCGATTTCAGCAAAATTTTGTAATTTCAAAGATATTGCAATTATCTAGGGTAATAACTAGTTTCCTACAATAAAAATATGAACTTGAAATAGAATATAGTGTGGTATATCATTTTTGACTATCAGTATGGGAAACTTCTAAATCGTTATATTTTCTTTCCAGTTCATAATTTTACTGTAGCAAACAGTTATTACCCTAGATGATTGCAATTTCTTTACAATTACCGATTTTTTTCCGTAATCTGACCTGTTGTTTCAAAATTAAACGTAGACTACGTTTGTATGGAGAAGTCTATGGTAAGGGGATTCATAAGTTCGCCGGTAACAAATTCATGTAATAAAATTTAATAAATAAAAAATAAAAGAACTCTACAGAGTTGCGTCGTTTTTCTACTGAGTTCCGTCTCCTTAATCAGACCTAGGGCACACAAAACAAATCAAACGAGTCTTACTCAATGTGGTTATGTTGTTTTGTAACTGAGTTCCGTCGAATGTCTCTCGGCTCCATCATCAGGACAGCTCATTGACTTCATAATATTGTATTGTCATCCGACTTACACAAGTATACAAAGGGAATGTTATCGCTTTTTCTATGGAAATTTACAGGTACACAATACTCATAACTCTTAAGATGCGACAAAACCCAGACACAATAGTAACACGATGGAAGCCGGGTGGAATTCCACCCAGTAACAGCGAAAATGTTAAATAACATTAGATAAATAAGCTGCTGCATTATTGGATACATTTGACGAAGCAAAAGAACCTTACGACTGACCGTCCATTTACATTAGTATTGATGATGTTAACTTCCTTAACATCATCAGGTCTTTTTGTCTCCACTGCAGGAGCACGACCCTCTCTGTACTACCAGATCCATACTTGGCCAGAGCAGCCATATGATAACTTGATTAATACTAATCCCAAACTTACGTAAGAGCCACAAAAACAAGTTGGCTACGTATTTACGTAACAAATCCATCGAACCCACAAAAGTAAATGATATATGCCACCCCAGGAACCCGGTTATTATGCCATAAATAATATTTATATTACGAGTTACGCCATTTAACACGACTGGTGTTTTAATGTTATTTTTCCGCAGAAAATACTCGATATTTTTGCAAGTATCGATGGAAAAGTGATGTCGATATTACGTGTAAGTAAAAGCTTTAAAATGACTGACAATCCTTATCCTTATCCTAACTATTCTTACTAATATTATAAATGTGAAAGTGAGTTTGTATATTTGTTTGTTTCTTATCAATTCACGCTTTAACCACTGAACCTATTTAGATGAAATTTGATATGGATATAGTTTGATACCCAGAGTAGGGTATAAGATAGTTTTTATCCCAAAATTCCCATGCTGGTCTGGGAGAAATAAAAAAAAACGTAGAATGTACCAGCTGCTTCTCTTCCCACGCAGATCGTAGAAGCCGATCGAGGGAATGGGCAAAAATGCAAATCATGTTAACAGGCGATGCGGCTAGCAACCCATCACTGTATTGATTGCTTTTCCATCTTTTCGCCCACCATGACGCTAAAAGTGGCTTTTGGGTCTTGCGGCCCTGGGCTCTGCATAGAACCGCAAGACCCAAAATGCTCTGTCTGCCCTATTAGGGATAAAGACGTGATAGTATGTATGTATATGTATCCCAAAATTCCCACAGGGAGCAAAGCCCACGGGCACAGCTAGTATTATAAATGTAAAAGCGAGTTTGTATATTTGTTTGTTTGTTTGTTACCACTTTACGCTTCAACCACAGAACCTATTTAGATGAAATTTGATATGGATATAGTTTGATACCCAGGGAAGGACACAGGATACTTTTTATCCCGAAATACTAACGGACACAGCTAGTTGTTTATATAATAAAATGATTAACAATTTTTTGTGCACTCACGGTTTTACCGTGAGGGTCGTGGATTCGAATTCCACTCGTGGCGAAATTTTTTATCACATGTTTTTTTTTTTCATTTATTTGGGTCAACAAACAATTTTGCATTGTAATTTGATACAAAATATTACAAACACAAAAGTAAATAAATGCAAAACCAACACAATTAACCACAGTTTACCAAAATTTTGATTGTTTCTTGTTTTAAAATTTTGTTAAATACTTACTTTGATAAATGGTTGTTTTATTTTCCTAACTTCATGTGTTTCTGTTTACCACATTAAGTGCCAGAGAATACATCGTTGAGCCCACACAATCAAAAATGTACTGCTTTAAAAATTTTGCTCCGATTGTAGGTATTAAAAAAACGGTAAGATAAGATAACTTCTCTGAAATATTTACATGGATTGAGTTTGCTTACAAAACACATTTTAATCATAAGACCCTTGATACGTTGCTTAGAGACAAGTCTATTTAGGGTTAATATAATAGCAGACATAAGCAATAATCTAAAATATTAACATTCATCTAAACCTTTGCGTAAAGACCCTTGTGTGTACTCTGTACAAAGTGTAAGGACTTTAATATCAGTCTTCTTCTTCTTATCGTGTATGTTAGTGACTAACACTAGTGTCAGAGTTTTCAAACCGCCGTAAAGGCCTCTGACATGGTTTTAGGTAACGACCAATTTCAAAGACAGTGACCGGGACCGACGGCTTAACGTGCCCTCCGAAGCACGGATCATTTTACTTATCAGACAATCAAGTGATCAGCCTACAATGTCCTAACCAAACTAGGACAACAACACAAAGTCGTTGCCCCCGCCGGGAATCGAACCCGTGACCTCCGGGTATGAGCCAAACGCTCTAACCACTACACCACAGAGGCAGTTTAATATCAGTCTGCTGACCTTTTAAGATTTACAAACGAAAGCAACTAAAATAAAACTCCCATAAATATTCGAACATTATCTTTGAAAAGTCAATGACTCCCACTAAAACAGTTCAAAAATTATCGAGCCATACTAAAACATTCCGACAACCCTTTGTACTTCTCAATGGGACTTAAGTCCTTTTGTTTAAGCGACAACGGACCTCCAGACACTTGAGTACTCTCAAACTCTCAATTCTATAAAGTATTCACTCACAAGCCTACAGAGGAAAAATTACGAATTCTGTTTAAAGGAAAAAAGTCCATCGCCGAAGAAAATTAGATTTCCACTGTGTGCTATCAACATATCGTCTCAAAATTCGATCTGAAACATACTCTATTTCTTTCTATTTCAGGTCGAGTTTTGTTTGCCTTATATTCAGTTTCTAGAGAATAAATAGGGACTTAAATGAAATTAGGTGAACAGTATGTAAGCCACACGTTGCTGCCTTTGATAGGACAAGTGTAGATGTAGCACTCTAGTGCTCGAATCTTCTCGAACCTTTCAAATGTAGGTCTTTGACCGGGCCTGATGAAACGAACTTTATGTTAATTTGATAAGGTTGAGATTCGCGTGTGTCGAACGGCCCGATCAGGCCACTTCGGGATTGCTCGGTTAACAAGTTAAACGCACTCGTCGTTCTCGTCATGTTTTTCTCAAGTCAAAAGCACTCTTAACATCAGTTTTTCTGCATTAACAAATCGAAAATCATGTTGAAAATGGATATGATCAATGAAAAGTGACACTATTTGGAGACGTTTTATTTTATATACTAATAAAACCAAACAATTTATTTTTGACCCAGTCCTCTACCCAATTCTAGAAACTTGTACACTTTTTTGTGCAATAAAGTTTAAATAAAATAAACATTTGCTTTTAACTTCGAACATGTAATGCTACATCTAGATACACATAACATCATTGGTTGCGGTACAAATGTACGATACTAGTTATACAGTTGGAGAAAATTGGGTTCTTTTATTGCTTACGAAACTAAATTCGGTTTGGTTCGGAAATATTGTAGGTTGTGGGGTTACTGCGTCTTTATTTCATTAGACGTAATTTAATTATTTAAGACGATCTTATCACCTTAAGCTAAAGTAGGTCACGGATGTAGTTTAGTGGATTAGATTGAAGTGGCAATGGGCGGGGCTCTTATCACGTTGAACCGTTATAGCAATCGGTGCATGGAGTATCGACCTGATGATCTAGGTGGTCCGACGACCTAATTAAAATCATTGGTAAAAAACGAAAGTATAGGACAATTTTAAGATATACTTAGTATGTAATACTATTATTAATTCTGTGGATATAGTCTACCTATATTCAGTTGAATCACCTTTCCTTGAAACATCATTTATACAAAATTGTGTAATAAGTAAATGACTTTTCTAAAAATATACTCGACTCAACTGAAGACTTTTGAAGAAATAAATATTTTTGTGTTCTCTGATATTTTTGTACTTTGGTAATATTTGGTATATGCAGTGCATGCTCTAATTACAAAGTTGTTTACTATCATGATCTGAATGTACTTTATTAATTTCAATAACTATATTATGTTAAACATTATATAAATAACTTTCTTTAACCCTTTGCCTTTGTGTTTCAACTTGCAAACTAAGACTGGAATTCTAGTTTCCAAGCGAGTGAATCGAGAGACTCCTACCGCAACAAAAATATTCTAGAACGTATAAATTCCCGCCACATTGCAGAAACGCAGACAAAAGACTCAAAATATCGTGGAAAAGCTATGAAAAAGTCCACCATCGCGGTAATACCTATGATTTAGTTTGTTTCAAAGAATTTGCATTTACATTACAAACAAGTAAGCTTGCAAAGACAAAGTACCTATAGCTCTTAGTCTGTAGCTGCTGCAAGTCGTGCCTTAAAGGGTGGAAACATACGGGTTTGAATTACAAACGGTATCAAATATTAAAAGATTTTTTTTATTTATAAAAAAAATTGCTTGGTTACTTTGTAAATACCTGAAGGGTATATTAACACCATTAATTTTCTAAACTTAATATACTTGATTAATTCATTGTATGTTAAAGTATTAGGAACCTTCAAAATAAAAAAATTGCCAAAAATATTTCTTAAAGATTTTAAATACCAGGCGTTAATTACGTTGTGTTCATAAGTCGCTTAGGTTTACATATTACGTAGGACATCTCTCTATACCACCCGAACACAAGTTTTTTGCTAGGTAAATTAAAAAACCCCTGACTGGCCAGAACGATATCTAGTAATGATCCGTAGCGCTATCTATTATTTGCTACAGAAAGCCCTGACTTTCAAGAATTAACCCCCAATAACTTTTATATTGCTGAATTTTCATCAAACATCAACCGCCGCAATTCCCTTGCTTTTACGTAAAAAAACGCATCGAAATTGATCCGTTCATTCAAATGCTACGATGCCATACAAGGCGCCAAATTTATAACACCTCTCTTTTTTGTCAGGGATTAAAAATTAAAGCTTACGGTAGAATAAATAGCACAATTTATGTTTGTTGAAGTATTCAATTGAGTGTGGTTTACAGATTTACCAATTATACATTGAACACTATACAGATTGTAAATAGCTAGCGCGTGCCCTCACGCAATACGTATCCATATGTTTCTAAGAACACAGAACGTACGTAAATAGCCGTCCATTTCGACGATAAAGGTTCAAAGCTGTTTTGTTCACATTTGACGTGCACTAGGAATGAATAAACCATTTCTAGATCCTCTAAATATACTTGGACTTAAAATTTAACTCAAATATTTGTACTTAAGAACAGTAGGAAAGGCTTCGGCGAACATTCTGCGACCAAATTGCAGACGTTCTAAAAAAGGAGAGGTAAAAAGTACCCGTAACCGAAGGGCATGTATAAAGAGATTGATGAGTTTAAAAAGAGGTCAGGATCATAGCAAGTGGAGGTCCATAGTCTCTGCCTACCCCTGTGGGAAACAGGCGTGATATTATGTATGTATGTATATTTGTACTTTCATGTTCTTAACCGACAGAGAGAGAGAGTCCAGGAACGACATCGAAAAGACGGCTGGGTCGACCTGTACCAGAATCGCTGCAGCAAGATCTGAATGGAAATCCTTGAAAGTAAGAAAATAAATAAAAAAATGCGAAGAGAGTATATCGAATAATACGTCTTCTAAGAGAAGGCTTGGGCAAAGATAATATAATTACTAACGTAACAGATACCCAACGCCGTAGAAACTATTGGAGGTCCCGTAAGTAGGCAAAATCGAGTTGCAGGGTAGCCTCACAGAGGTGGCAGCACATACGGCTAGCAAAAAGTGACAAAAAGTGTTAGATATGCTTTAAAAAATATTTATTGTATTTCATATAAGTCATATTTAAATAATTAGAGTATTACTTTATTTAAACAATAAATAGTAATAAAAGATTTGAATGTTTTCATTATTACCTAATAGCGCCATCTAGTGACAAGGAAGAGAAATAATTATGTTTATAAGGCGATGGGTAGGCATAGCTAGGGGAATAAAATTCCTTACGGAAGTCACCCGACCGCACCTTTTTCTAAGTTTTTAACTAAGCGTAGACGAGACGAGCGGAGAAATGTTTTTTAAACAACCAATAGAATTGCGTTATTGACATATCTCCTCTCCGCTCAGCTTCAGTGAGATCGTTATGCGGAGATGTGTAATATTTGTATGGCGCGATGGAAGCGGAGATGTGAGCTGAACTGCTATTTTTTAAACGCGGAGTCACCTAAATGAATGGTTTTTCTATACAAAAAATCGTTCGTGCGCAGACGACGCGCAGCGGAGACAAGAGATGTGAGCGGCGTGCAGTGAGCGATGTCCCCTGATCCCCTCCCGCCCGCCAGCAACCCGCGGAGCTACACAGTGCACATTTCCGCACAGCTTCGGTGGATTCACCCGAGCGGAAAAGCATCTCTTCTCGCACAGCACACAGCACACCGCACACATCTCCGCTTTGGTGGAGTCTGACCCTGAGGTTCAAATAGTTTTGGCATCAATGTATCACCGCTATCTATCTACGTTTGATGAACTGTCAAAAAAACACTGTGACGATATTTTAGGACGGCCGTACAATCCCCATGTGCCATTAGGTACCCCATTTTGTTTTTGCTTCAAATTTGCTCGGTATAAATAATTTTAATCTGTATGTCAAAGATCAGACGTCACGTAATCAGGACGTGACTCCTAAACATAACAGTTCTCAGTATCACGTTTATGTAACGGTAGATAACAGAAACACGGAAATAAGTATTTTATAATAATAAATTTTTCCAACATTTAATTTTAGCCATAGGAAATTCACTGCTGGACATAGGCATCCCCCAAGGATTTTCAAAACGATCCATAGGAAGCGGCCTGCATCCAGCGCCTTGCTGCAACCTTTGCACAGGTCGTCTGACTATGTAGCAGGTGGGTGTCCTACGCCACGCTACAGAATAAGTACCAGTACTGGCTATTTTTTTTTCCTTTTAATTTATGTGTACCAAATAAACATTTTTTTTTCTTTCTTTCTACGCTTGAATTTGGTCACTCGTCACTCGGTACAGCGTTATGTTATAGTGCACAGTGCTCATCATCATAATCATCAGCTTTCAAAAACCCACTGCTGGGCATAAGCCTCCCTTTGTCTGCGCCATCCCGTTCTGTCCGCGGCCGCTGCTATCCAGTTCTTAACAGCGACTTGCTTGATATCGTCGACCCACCGAGTCACTGGAATTGTGCAGCCGCCGAGGCAATTTGTATCCTCATTTCAGCCGCACAACGTCCACTGCCGGACATAGGACTCTCCTAAGAATCTCCAAAATGACCGATCTAGAGTGACTTGCATTCAATTTGTATAATAAAAAGGTAGTTTTTTTTTATTACTGTTATTTTATTATCATTACACTATAGGGACAAATTAAACAGATTGAGCTAGCCCCTAAGTAAGTTCGAGTTGTGTTATGGGATACTAACTCAACGATACTATATTTTATAACAAATACATATATAGATAAACATATAAGACCCAGGACAATTTGAAAAAGCCCATTTTCCAGCTTGCCACCTTTAAACCCGGAACCTCTGGGTGGCGGACTAGCCTGGTGACCACTACGCCACGGAGGTCGTCACTATATTGATCTAGTAAAGCCCGTGGTTCGATTTATTACGGGTATGTCCTCCAAGGTTGTATTGTAGGGTCCAGCCATATCTCTTTCTTTCACTAATCAATCCACATGCCTTTGACAGCCAATAAGGTCATATCGGGTTGAAAAGGGCGAATTAGTGGGCTGAATTTAATAGTCAAATTATTTATGAGCCAACTAATTTCACAAATTAGGTAGAATATTCATTTAAGTGGGAATAAATTACAAATTACTTACAATGAATGGATTACTTTCAATTGTTTTAATAGGAGTAAATGTGTCTTAAATAAGTTAACCCTTTCATACATTTAAAACAATGTACCAACTTACTCTCGTATCTTATCTTACAGACCAACGAGAATATGTCCGAGACACCTGTCGACGACCGACGCCGACCAGCGTCGCGCGACTGGTCGCCGGCTGTCGCAAAACTCGCAAACGGTCGCGTGACACGTCTCAACCGGTCGCAAACTGTCAAAACAGCCGCGCGACCGACGCCGATCTGTGTCCTGCGACTGGTCGCCAGCTGTCGCGAAAGGTCACGTGACAGATGACAATCAGTCGCAAACTGTCAAAACTGCCGCCCGACCGTCACCGACACCTGTCGTTGACCTGTAATAGAGCTAACAGGTGAAGGGAGGTAAGTATAGGAAAAGGCGATAAAAAAATTGTAAAAACCCCGACGACACCATCTTGTGATAAGTGGCGGAACTACTAATGATTTCCGTAGCGCCATCTAATATTAGCCAGGTAAATTAAAAAGCCGCTACTTTCAAGCGTAAACCCTCAATAAATAAACGGCTGAACGGATTTTCATCAAACATAACTAAATATCACTACTTTCACGAAAAAATACCGTTTGATTCGAGAGTTACGGGGCCATAAACACACACAGATACATTAGCGTCAAACTGATAATACTCCTCTTTTTTGACGGGGGTAAAAATATGAAGAAGAATATAATCTTAGGTAACCATAACCTTTGCGACCAAATTGTTACGAGCGACGAATTAATTACAAAAATCAACGCAAAAAGAAGTGTCAAGAACATCAAATTAACTTTACGAGTAGTTTTTATTGCCGCCGCTGCCGGGCGTAAAAACATCGTATAACGCCCGGCTATTTGATTGGCCCCTGAATGTGTGGCGTTTAGAATAAAGAGAGACAAATGGAAGAAAATTCATACTAAACTGACATAGCTTTGGTGAGAGTGAGAACATTTTTATGATAGTAGACTTTTTCTTTCTTGTTATTTAAGAGCTTCCTCTTGTTGGTGGAGTTAAGAAGAGATACCTCTTTTTTTCTCTCTCTTTTCTTTAAATATCCAGGACCGTACTCCAAACTTCAATTTATTGAAAAAATTTCATCCTCTGTCTTCCTTTTCCTCTTCTCCCTTCTACTGCTATTCTGAAGAGATGTCTTATTAGACGTACAATATCTTCTATTTTCAACTGTTTCTCGAGCGAGCAATGAAACGTTCTATACGTGTATACATCGAGCAATAGTAATGTTTATCAAAATGTGTATGTCAATCAAACAAAATTTATGTCGAGCAATAGTAGTGCCGATCAAATGTTATGTCAGTGAAACAAAATTCATATCGGGCACTAGTAGTTTCGATCAAATGTAATTAAAAAAAAAATATGTCGAGCAATTGTAGCACCGATCAAATGTTTTGTCGGTCATACCACGAAGCTGCTAGCATTTAGCATTTCTAATATGATACCTTTTTTCATGTTTAGGCACCCTAGTTTTTTTTGATGTGTTAGTTAGAGCTACTTTTGTCAGATATTTCAATTTGCCGAAATGCGTCTGGCTAAGTTTGACAACTGCCATAAAATGATGACAGCCAGGATCAACGGCTTTACGTGCGTTCCAAAGCACTATACCTGCCTCTTGAAATTTTAGTCAAACTTTATCGTCTATTGTACCACGATGCCCCATTCCCCATTCAGCCACTATCGGCCACTAATTGTATCGACATTATAACGCGATAGAGCCCCCATTGTGCGCGCTCGCGGCGCCTCCATTGTTCCAGTGTCAAATGCCACAGTTTATTGAATGTCAGATCTGCATTCTGCTTCGTCGGCTTTTTAAATGCCTTCCCAAACAGCTGCTCATTCAGCTTTTGTGATAAACTGTGTACATAATGATGCAATCAAAAAATATAAAAAATTAAATTACTGAAATTTATAGATTTATGAAACATGACTTTGGATCTTCATGAACAATACGACGTTTGTTTGCATGCATGTAGGTTTGTTGGTTCGTTTATAACTCGTGTATCCTTAATCGTTTGGTAGAAGATTTTCCTTATTTTAATAAACATAAACATAAAATCAAAGAAACAAAAACAGACATAAAAATCAAACGATATTTGGTTTGCTATTTAGAACCAATTATAAAGTAAAAAATAAATCGCTCAACATCAAAATTTATTTAAAAATTCGGAAGACAAATAAAAAAATATTGTCAAAATGTTTTCTAGCAATCAAACGGTAGTATTTTTTCAACTACAGAAAATTTCTTTCTGAATTGTACGTGCGAACACAGAAGGTAGAAACAGTAATAATGTAAGTAAGTACCTTTATATTTTGAAATGTGCTAATTAAGGCCATTCATTTTTAGGGTTCCGAAGTAAACAAGGAAACCTTATAGTTTCACCATGTCTGTCCGTCTGCGATTTTACTCAGAGACTATAAGTAATAAAGCCGTATTTAGCATATTAATCATCCTGAGAAAGTGGTAAAATAAAATCTTGGAAAAAAATCTTTATGTTGCAACTGATAGCTCTCATACAAATAAAGGGGAAATCGTTGCTGATTTGTCAAGGGATCATGATATCTTTGAAAAAACGGCAAAACAGATGAACACCAAACCCATCTTTTGGCTTCGCTGTAGTCGGATAAAAACAAATAAATAATTCAACATCAAGATTTATTTAGCTCAAGTCCACATCAGCCAATTTGTAACCAAGTTCCAAAGACAAATAAAAATGAAAGCCTCAGTTCCGTAAGTCATTTCGCAAACAACCTCTGAAGTTTGATGACTGGGGCACAACTTTTTGTTTGTACGAGGTGCTTAGCTGTGTTGTTCTGTAGTGTAATGTAAAGAAATGAGATTTCTATTTTGTTATAGAAACACAAACACTCTAAACTAAAATGGTATGTAAAGAAACGAAATGAGATTTCTGCTATAGAAACACAATAATAATAGGCGCTGGATGCAGGCCGCTCTAGATCGGTCATTTTGGAAGTCTTTGGGAGAGGCCTATGTCCAGCAGTGGACGTTATGCGGCTGAAATGATGATGATAGAAACACAAACAGCCTAAATTAAATAGATACAGTGTAATGTAAAGAAATGAGATTTCTATTTTGTTATAGAAACACTAACAACCTAAACTAAATACAGTGTTGAGTAATGTAACGAAATGAGATTTCTGTTTTGTTATAGAAACAAACAGCCTAAACTAAATACAGTGTAGAGTAATGTAACGAAATGAGATTTCTATTTTGTTATAGAAACACTAACAGCCTAAACTAAATACAGTGTTGAGTAATGTAACGAAATGAGATTTCTATTTTGTTATAGAAACACTTACAGCCTAAACTAAATACAGTGTAGAGTAATGTAACGGAATGAGATTTCTGTTTTGTTATAGAAACACAAACAGCCTAAACTAAATACAGTGTTGAGTAATGTAACGAAATGAGATTTCTATTTTGTTATAGAAACACTAACAGCCTAAACTAAATACAGTGTAGAGTAATGTAACGGAATGAGATTTCTGTTTTGTTATAGAAACACTAACAGCCTAAACTAAATACATTGTAGAGTAATGTAACGAAATGAGATTTCTATTTTGTTATAGAAACACTAACAGCCTAAACTAAATACAGTGTAGAGTAATGTAACGAAATGAGATTTCTATTTTGTTATAGAAACACTAACAGCCTAAACTAAATACATTGTAGAGTAATGTAACGAAATGAGATTTCTGTTTTGTTGTAGAAACCAACAGCCTAAACTAAATACAGTGTAGAGTAATGTAACGAAATGAGATTTCTGTTTTGTTATAGAAACACAAACAGCCTAAACTAAATACAGTGTAGAGTAATGTAACGAAATGAGATTTCTGTTTTGTTGTAGAAACAAACAGCCTAAACTAAATACAGTGAAGAGTAATGTAACGAAATGAGATTTCTGTTTTGTTATAGAAACACAAACAGCCTAAACTAAATAGGTACAGAGGATAGAGAGGATAACGGAATGAGATTTCTATTTTGTTATAAAAACACAAACAGCCCAAATTAAATACACCAAACAAGAGTTATCCGCCGCTGAAAGTAAGTATGCTTTAAAATCTAAAAAATGTCCTGACTAGTCTAGTATATAGAATAAATGGTCCAAAACCACCGCAAAGAAACTTAAAGTGACTGTCACGTAAAAAACAGCATCGAAACCGTTCGAGAGCTACGATACCACAAAAAGACAGACAAACAAACATTCATATCAAACTTATTATAATAATAATAATCATTGTCCCGATAGTCTTATCGGCGAACGGTCTAATAGCGAAGAATCTTGACCAACACCTTAAGACTCTCTCGCTAGATAGCTGGGTCAAGGGTCAGATTCAGAAGGCAGTACTCCTGGACACGACACGCATTGTCAGGAGGTTTCTCTCTCTGGGGCCCTGACCACCGGTAGCTTGGGCCTTGCCCCCGCTGCCAGTGGGCAGCTATATTACGTTTTTTATAATGTGTTTATATTTTGTAGTGTTTTTAAGCTATTGCATAGCTTCTATCGCGGGCCTTGAGCGCGGGTCCGAATCCAGAAATTCCGTAACGAAAAAACCTCACGCTCCCCACTCTGCCTACCATGTAGGTTGCCGCTTCGTCTCCGTCGCCCGTTTGCGACGTTGCCGTCCTTCCTAGGCTCCTAGCGGACCGAATCGAACCACCTTAATGCAATAGCTTTACCGCGGCAGTCCCCGAGTGCCACACGTCTTTTTTTTAAATATTTAACTTTTTATAAATGTATTATAAAAACCTAATATATGTTCTAAAATAAATAAAGAAAATAATAATAATACGAGCCATCACGTGTCCCACTGCTGGGCAAAGGCCTATTATACCCCTCTTTTTTGTCAGGCGTTAAAATAGTTGATAACCTAGCAAAAAAAATATTTTTATCCAATATCTACAGTGCAACATTGAAAAGTCGCAAACAACGCTACGTGATCCACCTACAATAAAACTGTAAACGATTTTATCGCTTTGTTTTTATCGAAAATGGAACCTATTCGTTTTGTTCGTTTATCGCCTTTTAGCCTAAAAGCTTAGCTTTAGCCTTTTGGGTAAAGTGAGTGTTAGTATGAGCCGCCGTGTGATACACACCTGCATACTTTTACCATGCACACCCATAGCCATAATGACATTATTATTTATCTTCCTTGTCACTATACTCCGTTTGGTTAGGTATTTAAATAAATTTAAACAATCTTGACATGTCTTTTTATTGAAATATACACTTTTTAAATCAATAATTTTGCTGATTACAAAGTAATCATTTTTTAAATTATAAATCAATAATTTTGCTAATAACAAAGTAATTTTTTTAAACTGTTTTTTAACATAAAGAATGATTTATTTTGAGAGACGAAAAAAATTTATATATATACACATTAAATTTTCTTAAATACTAAAATAAAGATTATAAAACTACTCACAACAATACACTACAAACTAATATTTACAAATAAAAAAGGCCCGGTAATTTTTTACCCTGCGGTAACGTGCCCAGAAGGCTGGCTGCATTGCCACGTTGTATGGCAATGCTTATTTTCTGACTTAGATATAGGCCAGCCTTCTGGTCACGGGAAACTTCAATAAGTTTCCTTGAGATAGCGCTGTATAATTTGTGAGCTGATGGCCCCCACGGTCCTAAAGTTTCAACCCCAAACGGCTCAAATATGTAGTAATTTCCGATAATCTCATATTTGCGTCGTTTGAGGTTTTTAGCTGATGCCGCTGCAGAGCCTGCTTTAGCTTCTGTGGCTGAAAGATGAGACGGCGCCAGTGTGTCAACGCAAGTAGCGTCCCACACAAGCGGCCGACCCATCTTCCAGGGCACAAGGGTCATACCATCGGGTCTCTTGCCATCATCCCGCGCCAAACCGCTTGGTTCCAAGACAGCCGGCAAATTGATGCTGGCAAGAGCCCGATGTATTATATTATTAAGGGCTGCATGCCGCCCTAAACGGCCGGCACTTTTACGACAGGAGAGACCGTGGTGTCCTAGTCGGTCGACGCTATCGCCGCAGGGGCAACGATGTGGGATGTTGCATATAGCACCGAGCCTTAAAGATGTCGCCATTCTGAAAGAAGTGTCATCGAGGAGAGTTCCCAAGTTGGCAGAAGGGAGCGCTTGTAGCCAAAGTCCGGATTCCCACTCAGCCACGGCTAGAAGGTGGGCGCGCTCTGCAGAATCACTAGATGAAGCAATTAAACTAATCTGAGCTAACCTGCAAAGCGGCCCATCCCATTGCCTTTGCGAGGATAGAAAATCTGGCACTTTTGAATTTTGACAAATGCCAAACCATTCATTCTTGGCCTCTGATACATAGCTGTCATCATAATTTGGGTGTTTAAGTATCCTTTGAAAGAGTTCTCTAATGCTATGTACAGAAGACAAAAATGCTGGTAAGGCAACACTTGAAATTTTGCGGATACCTAAGCCTCCGTATTGTATCGGTAAGGAAGCCTGGTCCCATGTTCGATTTTCCAAATTAATATAATACAAAGTAATTATATTATAAATTATAAATGACATAATTACTTTGTAATTTGCAAAGGTATTGATTTATAAAGTGTATATTTTAATAAAAAGAATGTCAAGATAGATTACATTTATTTAAATACCAAACCAAATGGAGTATAGATGGCACTTAATGGTAATAATTATTACATCGAAATATTTTATTCCTATTATTTAAATAAAGCAGTACTCTAATAAATTAAATATGAATTATATGAAATGCAATTAATATTTTAAAGCACATTCAACACTGCCTTGTCACTTGTGCAGGTGTGTGCTGCCATCTCTGTGTGCCTCCCCGCAACTCCAGATTTGCCTACTTACGGGCCCTCCAATAGTTTCTAAGGCGTTAGTTATCATTAGTAATACGTTAGTAATTATTATCTTTACTTTTACCTTATACGTTTACTAATGATTCTTATGGATTAGACTAGGGCTAAATCGTCAACCATAACTCGTGCTCGTCAAAGACGAGTCGTACTCAGTGAGGTTATGTTGTTTCATAACTCAGTTCCGTCGAATATCTCCCAGCTTCAAGCTTGTAAAAAGGAGAACCTGGCGAATAAACCTCATTTCGTACTTTTTAGGGTTCCGTACTTAAAGGGTAAAAACGGGACCCTGTTACTAAGACTTCGCTGTCTGTCCGTCTGTCTGTCACCAGGCTGTATCTCAAGAACCGCGATAGCTAAATAGTTGAAATTTTCACAAATTATGTATTTCTGTTGCCGCTATAACAACAAATACTAAAAACGGTACGGAACCCTTAGTGCGCGAATCTGATTCGCACTTGGCCGGTTACTCTTTTTGACTCATACTTTTTGTAAGCAAAATACGAGTTTTTTGCTAAGGGTTTTTTATGTGTCTTTTACACATTACCCCTTGCATGCATTGCATATATGTATAAGGTACTCGATTATATTCAAAAACCAAAATTATGTTTAACGAAAACCATCAACTTCGCAGTCCCATTATTAAGAGCGACGAATTAATTAGAGTTGTTACAAACTGGACGCAAAAAGAAGTGTCAAGAACAAGAACATCAAATTAACTTTACGAGTAGTTTTTATTGCCGCCGTTTCCGGGCGTAAAAACATCGTATAACGCCCGGCTATTTGATTGGACCTCAGTGGTGCCATTTTTCAAACGCGGACTCACTAAATGAACGGGGTTTTCCTTCGCCTAAGAACAGGCCTTAGAGGCACCTTCTCAAATAAGGTACAGTCAAAACGAATGGGATAGATAATCATATTTTATTTTAACAAATAATTAGAGATGTGCCGATTATGACTTTGGCCGACTAGCCGACTAGCCGATTAGTCGCATATGAAGAGGCCGACTAGTCGACCGACTATTCGGCCAAGCCGATCACGGTTTCGGGGATTTCCGTAACGCTTCGTTTACAGCTGATTGTCGGAACATGTTTTGTTTACTTCGCATTGTTTCTTGATTTTTGCTCTTGTAAGGACAGAGCGGTGTTTTTGTGTATTTTCAATAATCAAGGTTTTTATTTAATGTACCTAATTACTCCTACATGTTATTATGTACTATTATTAAGAAACACATACACATTAAGAAGATGGATAGTCGGCGCTCTTTGCCGAATATTCGCCGACTAGTCGTCGACTACGATAGTGGCCGGATAGTCGGCTTTACCGACTAGTCGCCGATCGCCGACTACTCGGCACATCTCTACAAATAATATGAAGATTCCTTTATTACGGTTCCGTAGTAAACAAGTAACCCGTATAGTTTCGCCATGTCGCTTTTACTCGGAGACTATAAGTACTACATACATACATACATACATACATAATATCACGCCTGTTTCCCGCAGGGGTAGGCAGAGACTATGGACTTCCACTTGCTACGATCCTGACAAACCTCTTTTGCTTCATCTAAATAATATAAGTACTAGAAAGCTGTAATTTGGCATGGGTATGTATATTCATCATGCTGAAAAAGTTGTAAAATAAAATTTAGAAACAGATTTTTTTAGGTAACTCCTATACAAGTAAAGTGGAAGATTTTTTTTTTAAATTTCTACTAACCTATCTTGTAAGATAACACATATATAACGTCCCTTTTAATTAACTACAAATACTTTAGCTGCTGCTTTATTCAAGGCGTAGCAACAGATTTGGCGCATAAAATAAAAAATCCGCAGGTTAGTTTTCGAGATAACTTCACTTACAAATTTTCCTTAAAGAGACGCATACAACATCCTGTAGACGACATTGCGTATTGCGTACTATTTGTTTACTATACTATTACATTGTACACGCCCCTTTTACGCAAATATTCATTCATTAATTTAAAATATCACCTTCCAAAACCCATTCAATACCTACGGTCATCGAACTTTCAGCTGTCCGAAGCTACTGCCATAGAAAAGTTGAAATACAGATGGTTCGTTCCATAGCTTTGCTATTGTAGTACACACTCACAATATCATTCCGACTAGACACCTTAGTTAGTTTAGGTCAGTGCAATTAGACCTATTGTAAGATATATCACACTCTTAGCGATTCAGCACATAAGCTAGCGAAACCGGCTGAGTAAAATTTTAAATCTTAGCAAAAAATAAACTCTTGATTGAGTCACCTTTCAAACAATAAATAAATTGAAATCGGTGTATCCATTACCATACCAATTACCAATCCGTTTTATAAAAAAATTAAGTCATGAGATATTTACTATTCTTCATTATGGAAATTTAAAACTACCAAATCCCAGGTCAAAATCCTCTTCCCAATAATAGGTCCTAAAATAGGAGGTTGTAGCTTTAATGTACTGTGTAGTTCATCACATACTTAAAGACTAATACCATCGTATAAACTAAAAAACGTACTTCAAAGGTAAGTATGCCTAAGTAGATTTTAAATCGGAAACATGTTTTACAATATTCTCATTGAGGATGTTAAAAAACAATTGTCACATCTGTACTGTAAGAATTCTTTGCTACTGCGGCACTTCTTTGTACTTTTCTAATAGCCGTTTGCGGCAATCGTAAACGAAAGCGGTATCTTTTCAATTCTTTTACCATTCGCCGACACAGTGCCGACAAACACGTGCTCGACAGTTTTATCTCGCTCTTCCCTTGTGTCGCATCTCACTCTTGCCTCGTGTCGCCAAGACGCTATGTACCTACCTATCCTTGACTAGCCGGCTTTCCGTTTGTTTCGTTCAGTCTGTTTGAGTCCATAGGCCTATCTAGATGGAATGTGATGTGATTAATTAATTACTAACAAAAGCGTTTTAACCATTTTTAATTGGAAATTAACCGGCAATTTCCGTCATGAAAATAGGTAAAATTTCTATTCGCGGCTTTGCAGAAGTTGATCGTAGTGTCGCCGATAAGTGCTAAGTATTTACCTATTTAGGATAATAGTACCTACCTAACTATCTAAACTGTTTCAAAAGTACTGCATTCACCAGAGTGCAGGGGATTCTAAATATTCGTAGATAATGTACGAATTTGTACGTACTACAGTGCAGTGTGTTAGTTAAATTTCGTCGTTTGAAGTATTTTTGAGTGCTTGAATGCCAACTCGTTTGGTCTTAAAGTGTCAGTGTGAATGTTTGTGTAAGCCCGGGTGGAAAGCGCAGTCGCATAAGACCTCATGGTCCATTTGGAGATTGACGGAATACTCTCCATGAGGCCATGACTCATGCACCTGCTTGAGGTTTTCTGAATTTGTAACAGGTATGTACCTTTGCTTATTTCATATTGATTTACTATTACTTACAAAGATGTATGTGTACTGTACGTAGGATTAATGATAATGACTGACATTAATGACTCTGTCTATCACAAACAATCTGCTACAGTAAGAGGGAGATAGATGGCGATGGGCGGTGCCTATAAGTGTTTAGAAGTATGAATGAATTTTAGTAGACCACATACAGGAGGATGGCGAATATAATTTAATATTTTTGTTAGAAGAAGTGAAAAAAAAAACTAACCTGCGGATTTTTTATTTTATGCGACTAAACTGTTTTTCCACCCTAATTGAAGCAGCAGTTAAAGTATTTGTAGTTAATTAAAAGGGACGTATAACTTTGAATAGTTCTTTCAAAAATATTGTGAGCTTGGGAACATCATCTTTCAATTTAGAGATCCGCTTCTGAAATATTTGGTTTATATAAATAGTGCAAACTTTTGTTAGAGTCAAGTGTCCCCCACCCCCCTCTATCTGCTTATAGGTTATATAAAAAAACAAAAAAAGATCACAGCAGTACTATTTACTTATAACGAAATTTAAAGGAAAACTATCAGAGCGAAAGACAGTTTACAACTTAAAAGTTATAGGCTAAAATCTCTACATAACTTAAAACTCGGGAAAGGAGTTTACACAAATTCAAAAGAAAAATAGTGTTTAATCGTTTTCAGTGGCATGAATTCAAATTCGGCATTCGCAACTACGGAACCCTACGTGCGTGGCCCGACACACACTTGGCTAATAATTCAAAGTTCTGTAATTACATTTCATTATAAGTAAAATAAGATGATGTTTGTACTAAATGGTTGATGTCAGTCAAGATTATCTTTTGAAGGTTGAGAGAGACATCGATATTGTCAAAAGAGGATGAGGTAGTAATTAAAAAGTTTATCAAAACAATCCATTTCAATATTACTAATTAGCTTGCGGTTTTGAAAACAAGGATGTCGTGGTTCCTTGGATGCGGTTTTTTTTTATTTTACTAGTGGACTTTATAACTTCAGAAAATGCTCATCAGGCTGAACAACTGTTGCGAAGGCGTCATTTTTGTTATTCTTATAGTTTAGCTGGACCATTATAGTTTTGCATCAGGTGTTCCATTTTCCAAAATCAATTATGCCCTATATGTTGCCCAGGCTTAACAGTTATATAACAAAAAAAAGTCTCTTTTGAATCCGTCCAGCATTTCCGGAGATTAGCGAGTACAAACAGACAAACAGGTAGACATTTTCTTTAAATTCTTAATCTATTACTATATCTCCAAGGCCCCAAATATTTTATTGGAAATATATTCTAGGAACAGACACATTTTTTTACTATTTTACTATATGTATAGATTTATTGCACTTATAAAAGTTGTACCCTTTTAAGTGCAATATAAATGCCTAAAACTTGGGTACCACTTTACCTTTGAGACGTAGCAGAAAATATGGTAGATGAGATTTGAGTTGGTTTCAATAGCTTTGGATTGATTTTTCGCTTCTTTTTAAATACAGATCGATGCCTATAGGCTATCAGGGAAAAAACGGGCTTATATAATGGAATGGCACTTCGAGCGTATTCCTAGCAGTTCTGCTAGAGGTCAAGACCTAAGATATTATGAAGGTAAAAATATTTTAACCGTAAAAAAAATCTAGGTCTATGTGTAAAACACTTTTTGTCACTGGAAACGCATAAGAGACCATTAAACGATTTTAATTATGAACCTTCTGGTCTTAAATCACTTTCTCACTGTGATAGTCCTCATCATCATCAGGTCTTTTTGTCTCCACTGCAGGAGCACGACCCACTTTCTACAAAAGCCATACTTGGCCAGAGCAGCCATAGGATTTGGCCTACACTCTTAGCTCAAAAATTATTGTGGAGACCGATACTTACATCAAGATTTTTTTTAAATACTTACTTAGCTAATTGATTGAAAGAATAGATTGTAAATCAAAGTTCAGGATAAAATCCTTAAGGGTCCTCCGACCCTAGACCAAAATACAACTTTCCATACAAACGTAGTCTACGTTTTATTTCAAAACGACATGTCCGATTTGGGCAAAATTTTGTAATTTTAAAGATATTGCAATTATCTAGGTTTATAACTAGTTTCCGACGGTAAAAATATGAACTTGAAATAGAATATAGTGTTTTATATCATTTTTGACGTTTAGTATGGGAAACTTCTAAATCGTTATATTTTCTTTCCAGTTCATAATTTTACTATAAGAAACCAGTTATAACCCTAGATAATTGCAATTTCTTTACAATTACCAATTTTTACCGGAATCTGACATGTGGTTTCAAAATTAAACGTAGACTACGTTTGTATGGAGAAGTCTAGGGTCGCCGGACTCTTAATAGAACTTGACCTGTTAAATACTTACACCTCTGTATTAATAAAGTATCTGCCACTATCTGCCCTTTTAAATCAGTCTTTGAGGACTGATCGACCAATTTAGGAGAAGGTACGGAATTTGATAAAAAAAACCATAGCGCTCCTAAAATCACAAGCACTGTACGATGTAACTGAAAGAAGTTCAGCTTTTCAGCATTCCGCACCCAAAGGGTAAAAACGGGACCATATTACTAACACTCAGCTGTCCGTCCGTCTATCACCAGGCTATACCTCAAGAACCGTGATAACAAATACCATAATAATAATATAATGACAAATAATAATAACAATTACTTAAATAATAACAAATACTTAATAAAATAAACCATAATAAAATAAAAGTGGGGGTCTCACACAACTAACGTGATTATTTATAGATAATACGGAATTGATAGTACGGAACCCCTCATGCGAGTTCGACTCGCACTCTCCCGGTTATTTATAAATACGCTGGTAAGCAAGTAAACAATTTATTCAACCAAAAGCACTTATAAATACTCGTATTAAATGCATCTGTTTATTCCCCACAATACTTATTTTACCACAATTTTCCATACAGCGGAACTTTGTTCGAAATAAAACATTTATTGTTTGCTTTTCCTCATTAAATTGATTCCCCTCATTACAGAGATAATGAAGTGATTTTTGAAATTAACGATGCCATATCAATAACGGGCTACCTCCACGAAGCTTCTCAATTAAGGGCTCTTACAGACGAGTTACAAAGGAGTTGTCTTTGGATAGAGAGAGATGAAAGGCATTGGTTGCTCCACAGACAGGAGCTTGGCTTAGTATTAAGAAGAAGACCGACCATGGATAGACACGATCGGCAACTGGAGCACAGAATAATTAATAGTACTTACGTACAGAAGTCTTACTCAGCAAAGGAATTCAAAGAAATATCTACTCAATGTCGTTAGCGATATGGTTTAATTTAGCTCGCGGCAGAACTCGGCATCTTTTCGTTTAGATACCTAGAAGTGCATTGCAAGCAAATTTTATTCTTATTAATATAGACATACGATTCACGTCACTGAATATACCACTCCGGTGTGGTCGCTGCGCGTATAGTAATAATGTAGGTATATTTTCGACGCTAAGTCACTAGACAAGTGGTTTTCCATACAAAAAACCATTCATTGTGACGCAGGGTCACGGCGGCCATATGTATACCGCCACAAAATGTCGCGCGACAGTCGCCGACTGCCATTGCTGTCATTAACTGTCGCACGACGATAGACGATTATCGTGTGATGGTCATGCGACAAAGGCACTGTGGTGCCATTTTTGAACCGCGGAGTCACTAAAAAAACGGTTTTTAGGGTTTCATGCCGGGTAAAAAGAGACCCACCCTTATTATTAAAACTCCGCTATCCGTCCGTCCATCGTCCAACAGGCTGTATCTCATGAACCGTGAAATTTTCAAGGATGTTGAAGTTCTGTAGCCAAAGTTCTGTAACAACAAAAACTAGAAACAGCGAATAAAATATATCAGTGTAATTTGGCCCTATATATTTATATTTATTTAATAAATATTCAAGTGCCATACAACAAACGTGATTTTTTATGGTATGGAACCCTTCGTGTGCTAGTCCGGGTCGCAGTTAGCTGGTTATTTTTGTATAGAAAAAATCTCTCGCTTGCACTCGTGTGTCTGCGCTCTTATGCAAATTAATCGAGCGTTGCTCTGGAAAACGTCTGTCATTATTACGAGAAATGATTGAATTTGACCCCAATTCCTTATTATTTTACTGATGGCCGCTTTAAGTCAATCTTGAGGAGGAAATTAACTTTTGGGTATATTTAAGGTTGTTCATCTTACTGTATTTTGTAAGGGTTGCAGTTGATTTGATGGTTGTCTCTTTGAGGATAATTATTAGCAGTAATTGAATTCTTCTTACTAAATGAGTTATTTAGCTAACGGATTTTTGAACGCAGGAGTCATATGCGAATGATTGGCACGAGCCCGCGAGCGTTTCCAAAATGCTGCATTTTTTTTATCGTGGCTCTAACGCGAATTTGACCTACTAATATCAAAAAAGCCTTCGTGTTGTTTGCCATAGTTCTAAACCGCGAATCCGCTCCGTTTCAAATATAAAAACAAATGACAAAATTAAGTGTTCTTCGTAAAATAATATTTGTTGCGCGACTTTTCTGCCGTAGGTTGCGCTCTGAAACCACAAGACCACTACCGCTTCAGCTTAGCTATATGCTATCTTACTTTACAAGCTAGATAAAACTCTATATTTCAACCACCCTTCCACGCTTACTAAACATCGGAGAAAACTACATTTTTGAGCCTTTTGGGGTAGAGACTTTTGGTCCGTGGGGTCCTTCCGCCCATAGTTTATTTCATATTATTTCTAAACGTTTATTCGAGGTATCCCATGACCAAAGGGCTAGTAACTATCTGGCTCAAAGAATCAGCATTGCCATACAACGTGGCAATGCTGCCAGCCTTTTGGCCACGTTGCCGAGGGGTAATATTTTAGTGGGACTACATAATTTGTAATTTTTAGTTTTAATTTTAGTTTTAATTAAAATTTTAATAAGTTTGTATAGTTTGACTTTAACTAAACATAAAATTTTAATTAAAATATATTTGAGTTATCGTCGAACATACAAACGTAGGTGCTGGATGCAAGCCGCTCTAGATCGGTCATTTTGAAAATCTTTGGGAGAGGCCTATGTCTTACTGTGGACGTTATGCGGCTGAAATGATGATGATGATTCAAAAGTTCAGGTTAAGGTAGGTACAACTTTCCTTTCTTCTTATCAAAAACTACGCCATAAAACCAAAACTATAGGTAACTCAATTGTATAGAGTAAGTGATTTATATTATTTTTACAAGCTTTTATTTAGCTACTCCCATGCTGGTCTGGGAGAAATAAAAAAAACTTAGAATGTACCAGCTGCTTCTCTTCCCACGCAGATCGTAAAAGCCGATCGAGGGAATGGGCAAAAATGCAAATCATGTTAACAGGCGATGCGGCTAGCAACCCATCACTGTATTGATTGCTTTTCCATCTTCTCGCCCACCATGACGCTAAAAGTGGCTTTTGGGTCTTACGGCCCTGGGCTCTGCATAGAACCGCAAGACCCAAAATGCCCCATTAGGGATAAAGAGGTGATAGTATGTATGTTTATTTAGCTCACCTGTCCCGTTGTCTGTCGGTCTGTAATCAAATCTTGCGAGTTAAATTTGAACCATTTCCCAGTTTCCGATTGAGCTGAAATTTTGCACGCATAAGTATATCGCGTGACAATGCAATATTATGATGACATAGAGCTGATCTGATTAACTCCCATTCGTATGATATTGATATTTACTACTACTACTAATACTAATTAAAAGTACATTTAAAGTATAGCAGTGCAAAGGCGTATGGCAGCAACATTAAAAAATTTTTTTTTCAAAATTTTATTTTTCAACTTTTTTGGTATGATTAATATACCTACGTATTACCCACATGCCAAATTATAGCTTCCTATTGCTTATAGTCTCTGAGTAAAACTGCGGACGGACAGACAGGCAGACATAATTTTATTTTTGTACAAAATATATTTTTAACAAAAAAGTACCTAATGTTTAACTCAAGTTTATCTAACTAATAGCAACGAATTAAGGCGATTCTCACATTGCCCCGCACTACGCAGCGTAGCGCGTGAATGCGTGTTCTAACGTTGCTTGTAAGTATCTCCGTTTGTATAGAAAACACGCACAGTCCAACACACTGACACCGCGTCCCCGCGCGTTGCACTCTGGGAGTGCCGGCAGAAGTGAAAACTTGAATATTAACGTTATGCATTTTTGATATTTTGGAATGATTAGGGAATAATTTTGCACGAATTGCTTTAATTATCAGTATAAAATATTTCAAATCTTTTCTGAACCACAGTCTGTCACAAGCATGACCAAATTCATTTTCAACAAAATCATTTTCAAATACACAGCAGTATGGCCACTACACAGACGGTCGAGCCATCAGCTGTCACCATCCATGGATGCGCGTAGCGCGTAGCACGCTGTAACATAAACACACACGAACATTCGCGCAAGCGCCCTGCGCCGTCTTACGACTTTTCGATCAGGTCACGTGTCCTGACGCGAGTTTAACATTTTTTACCCATTCCAAAAAAAGTGCACAACGCCGCTAAAGAAATTTTAACTTCAAAAACAAACTTTATACAAAAAGAAACATTACTAATAATGGCGTCATAACAACATAATATACACCCCTCAGATTAAATAACATCTTAATCTAAGATACACCCCCAATATCTAAAATCGAGATGGCTCCCCTTCTTAAATCAATATTTGAGTTGTAAGGATCATGATTTATTTATTATCAGACCCTAAATATATACTAGAGACAAAGTACTCGTCATGACAAATCATATGAGCCCAAAAACGATGGGCCGTTTTATTACGAAGTTCCTATGGCCACCTCCCAGCTCCATTATCCGACCCTGGATACTGAAAGCGAAGCCAATATTAGGCCGCGTTATTGTTTCCATTCCTCACTATCCATAATATCCATGTTCGGTTTTCTCCAGGGCAATCCAATGAAATACGGACAGATCATTCCACACTCGTGTTTAATCACTTGATAAAAATACAATTACTATTAACTCGAATGACGTTTCTCTTTTACAATATAATTGTCAAGAACTTATTCCGCGCCATTTATAACTATATCTTATTTCTGACAGACCAACTCAAGTACCTCTCCATTTTTTTTTATTAGCCAAATAGAGGATTGCCATAGACTAAATTACTAGAATTATAGACTTCACAGATTAAAAATATCTTAATAATGGTCCTTTGCTTTCAATACCATCTAGAGACAAAGTACTCGTCAAGACTTAATTGGGTTATGTTGTTTATTACGGAGTCTCTATAGCCATCTTCCAGTTCCATCATCAGACCTTACATAGTATCTAAAGACAAAGTAATCGTCAAGACGAACCATACATCTTGCTAGTTGAAACTCAATGGGCTTATGTCGTTTTAATAGGTACAGAGTTCCTGCAGCCACCTACCAGCTCCATCATTAGATCTTTGATACCATCTCATCATTTCAGCCGCATAACGTCCACTGCTGGATATAGGCCTCCCAAAGATTTCCAAAATGACCGATCAAGAGCGGCCTGCATCTAGCGCTTTCCAGCGACCCTGGTCAGGTCATCTGACCACCTTGCAGGTGGGTGCCCTACGCTTCGCTTGCGAGTGCGATAAAGATAAAGATAAAGATAAAGATAATTTATTTGCCAAACATGTGTTACAAGATATTAGTACATTCAATTTCGTCCAATCATGTTTACCATCACCGGTGTGCAAATGTGGTCAGAAAGGCTATCATCTATACCTATGCTACCTATATAACTATACTATATTAATCTATGGACCTTATATATAAACCAAAATCAATTTACAATTTATCAGATAAGAAATCCCTAATACTATAATAACATTTGTCTATCAAAAGTGACTTAATTTTTTTCTTAAACAAAGTAACATTTAATTCTTTATATTGTTTTGGTATTTTATTATATATTAAAAATATTAATCGGTGCCATACCTAATACACTATCATGTAATAAAGCAGTTTTGGATGGATGTATACATGCACAATTTGTCTTCACGTCGGTTTCTTTCTACTCTATCAGATAACTTAGGAAACAGGTGAGGATTACTTTTTACAAATAAAGCTGTTTCTATTATATATAATGACGGAAATGTTAGAATCTTATGTTTTTTAAATAGCGGTTCACAACTATCTGTACTTTGTAGTCCGAACATTGCTCGAATACAGCGCTTTTGCATTTTAAATACTATATCTTTATCGGTGGAATTTCCCCAAAAAATTATACAGTATCTAAGGACTGATTCAACAAGGCCATAGTATGCAGTTATTAGTGTATCAGTATTTACTTCATTAGATAACCTATATAGGGCATAAGATGAACTACTAATCCGTTTACAAATACTTTCAATTTGTTCTTTCCATTTTAACCTACAGTCGATTATTATTCCAAGAAATCGAGTAGATGGAACATTAGATACAATATTGCCCTGGTATTCTAAGTTAAAATTGTTCGCCTTTTTAGGTCTTTGAGTAAAATGCATAATGTTAGTTTTATCAAGGTTTATTTTTATATTATTATTATCAAGCCATGTTATTATTGAGGCTAATGTCGAGTTTACGTCGAATTTATATGATTTTTTGTCCGTGCATTTAACTGTTACTGTACTATCATCAGCGAATAATGTCATACTATGTTTAATATTCATAGGAAGATCGTTAATATAGATAATAAAAAGGAGAGGCCCTAAACACTACCCTGCGGAACTCCATATGATACACATCGTTCATTTGATGTGTAATATTTTTATGTTTTAGATTTAAAATCAAATTTGGATATTTCTGTTACTTGACGACGATCTGATAAGTCGCGTACGCGGTCGCCATTTAAGAACCTTTTTGCCCCATCGGCCATCGGTTCGTCGCGCTATGTTTGATACCATCTAGAGACAATGTACTCATCAAGACGAATGATACGAGCCCGAACCAAACTCCTTAGGGTTACGTTGATTTTTCGAAGTTCCTAATGCAGCCTGCCAGCCCCATCATCACATCTTTCATACAATCTAGAGACAATGTCAATCTAAATTCAAAGAAAATTCAATCTAATTCAAAAGAAACTAGTCAATCAAGACGAATCATACGAGCCCAAATTCGATTGGGTTATGTAGTTCCTACGGCCACCTTCCAGCTCCATCATCGGACCCATGATACTATTTAGAGACAAAGTACTCGCCAAGACGCATCATACGAGCCCAAATTCGATTGGGTTATGATACATTCCAGCTCCATTATCAGACCTTAAATACCACCTAGAGACAAACTATTCCTTGTCAAGACAAATCATACGAGCCTAAACTCTATCGGCTTTTGTTGTTTCATTACGGACTTCCAATGTCTAATACCTTTCAGCTCACACGATGTGCTTATGTTGTTTTATCACAGAGTTCCTATTATGGCCACCTTCCAGCTCCATTATCGGACCCTAGATACCATTTCGAGACAAAGTACTCGTCAAGACGAATCAAACTGCCTAACTGCCTCCGTGGTGTAGTGGTTAGAGCGCTCGGCTCATGCCCGGAGGTCGCGGGTTCGATTCCCGGCGGGGGCAACGACTTTGTGTTGTTGTCCTAGTTTGGTTAGGACATTGTAGGCTGATCACCTGATTGTCTGATAAGTAAGATGATCTATGCTTCGGAGGGCACGTTAAGCCGTCGGTCCCGGTCACTGTCTTTGACATTGGTCGTTACCTTAAACCATGTTAGAGGACATTAAGGCAGTTTAAAAACTCTGACACTAGTGTTAGTCACTAACACACACGATAAGAAGAAGAAGACGAATCAAACGAGCCCAAACTCGATTGGGTTAAGTCGTTTTGTTTCGGAGTTCCTACAGCCACCTACCAGCTCCATTATCAGCTCTTGGATACCATCTAAAGACAAAATATTCGTTAAGACGAATCATACGCGCCGAAACTCGATTGGATTATGTTTTCTTATTACGGAGTTCCTATAGCTGCCTTCCAGCTCCATTATCAGCCCTTGGATATCATCTAAAGACAAAATATTCGTCAAAACGAATCATACAACTTATTAAAAAAAATCTTACAAGCCCAAATTCGATGAGCTTATGTCGTTTTATTACGGAGTTTAGCGTTTTTCCATTACAGAGTTCTTATGGCCACCTTCCAGCCAACCATCATCAGATCAGCTCCATCTCATCATAATATTGCATTGTCACAGGATATACGTATGCGTGCAAAATTTTAGCTCAATCGGAAACTGGGAAGTTGTTCAAATTTAACTTGCAAGATTTGGTTACAGACAGACAGACAACGGGACAGGTGAAGTAAATAAAAAGCTTGTAAATAAAATAAAACAAAATAAAAAATTTTAAAAACAAGCTTTTATAAAGTAAAAAGAACTAAAAAGTAAACAATAATTTTATTCTGATAAGAAATATCTTATACCTTTAAACGAGCAATTCTTGTATATTTATTTATTTAATTCTGTGATCTCGAAATCGGCTCTAACGATTTCTGGGGGTTTTCGGGGGTAAACAATCGATCTAGAATTAGTCTTATGTTTGGGAAAATGTGTATTTTCGATGTTTGAGATGTAACCGAGCAAAGCTCGGTCGCCCAGCGTGGCTAGTATGGTCAGGGCGACAAATTTTTTTACCTTGTAATTTGTCGCATAACGCGTAATTTACCGCAACCAACATAGACAAAATTGAGTGACAAATTAACTTTCATTCATAAAACGTATTTTATCTCATGCCTAACTCACGTGCGACTCGTGCGAGCATGGTTTTGACAGGTCAATGTAGACATTTCGACGGTTGGCAACGTGAAATCGTGTAAATTTGTCGCCGATTTGCTAGACCCACTTAAGACTCAATTAAAATATTTTCAATCGTATTTAAAACAGTTATTCCATTAAACTAACACTAAATGTATAATTACACATTTAAATGTAGGCAGACATCTTTAAACAAGGTATTATTGAAGTTTTACAAACATAACAAAATATTTAATTACGTAACTGTAGCGCCATCTTTTGATGAATACCACAACTACTTTGGCGGTGAATCTGCCGCCGGCCGCCATCTACTGAAGTGCCATTTTTGAAACGCGGAATCACCTAAACGAGTGGTTTTTCCATACAAAAATCGTTCGTTTAGTGACTCCGCGTTTGAAAAATATACCCCCTGGGCAGCGGTGTTTTTCTTTATGTTGGCTGTACTGTACGACATGAGTTGAAACGTTCCGTTTCACATTTATTGTAATAACATTTCATTTTTATAATGTTTAATACTTTTTAATTGCAAAATTTTTTCTATAAATTATTACGTAATTATATAAGTCTTTTATCTAACGTCATTGTCTTACAAAACGCGTGTTTAAATTTAAAACTAATATATTTTCTTAGCAGACATTAGAAACTCTGTTTATAAACTGCCTGTGTGTGACGACTCATTTTACTACGTGTCCATTCATGAATTTTATGTTATCATGTACATTTTTACAGAGGGAAGATATGAAAAGACTTCTCAGATAAAACACCATGCTTGCCTCGCAGGTACTACCATTTTATAGACAAAAGGTTTATTTTTAACAATTACCGGACCTTTTTAGGGTTCCGTAGCCAAATGGCAAAAAACGGAACCCTTATAGATTCGTCAAGTCTATCTGTCTGTCTGTCCGTCCGTATGTCACAGCCACTTTTTTCCGAAACTATAAGACCTATACTGTTGAAACTTGGTAAGTAGATGTATTCTGTGAACCGCACTAAGATTTTGACACAATAATAGAAATAAAGCAATAAATTTTGGGGGTCCCCATACTTAGAACTGAAACAAAAAAAAATATTTTTCATCTAACCCATACGTGTGAATAGGTCTTCAAAAATAATAGTGAAGTTTCTAATATAATTTTTTCTAAACTAAATAATAAATAATAATAAATAAATAAATATATAGGGACAAATTACACTGATTGAGCTAGTCCCAAAGTAAGTTCGAGACTTGTGTTATGGGATACTAACTTAACGATACTATATTTTATAACAAATACATATATAGATAAACATCCAAGACCCAGGACAATTTGAAAAAGGCCATTTTCCAACTTGCCCTGACCGGGAATCGAACCCGGGACCTCTGGGTGGCGGACTAGCATGGTGACCACTACGCCACGGAGGTCGTCTTTATCGAAATACTTTGCGCGAGAGACACTTTCAAAGTGGAAAAAAGTGTGTGTGTGTGTGTGTGTGTGTGTCCCCCCCCGTAACTTCTAAAATAAGAGAATGATATAACTAAAAAAAATATATGATGTTCATTACCATGAAAACTACCAGCGAAAATTGGTTTGAACAAGATCTAGTAAGTAGTTTTTTTTTAATACTTCATAAATCATAAACCGCAATTTACATTTCATTAAATCAAACATAAAAAAAAACATACTGCAAGACTTTTATATTATGTTACTTGCTGCTACGGAACCCTTCATGGGCGAGTCCGACTCGCACTTGGCCGCTTTTTTTATTTGTAAATATTAGTTTGTAGTGTATTGTAGTGAGTAGTTTTTTAATCTTCATTTTAGTTTTTAAGAAAATTGAATGTGTATATATAATTAGTTCTTCGTCGTATTAAAAGTTTAATTATCTTTTTTAAGTACATTCAATCCCATTTCTTTTTAATAAAAGCGTGTAACATTTTATCGATAATAATGTGTAATTATTTTATTCTATTTCATTTTCTCTTTGGTTTTCGTTTTTAGAAAAAAATATACCTAGGATAGGTATATTATTTTATACTCTACACTATACCCCCTCTAAACCTCTAGATTTATTTATCAGTATTTCGCACGACTGCCGCCTATTTTTCATCAGGATTTGAGCTCATGGTCTGGCCGTGTTCCAAGCTCGCAGGGTATCTGAACAATATACGGCACTGCATGTTTATGGAATGGACTGTGTACTGTGTAGGAACCTAGTGTAGGTTTTTTTTAACAATTTATTTATTAAAAATGATCAGCTTGGAGCTGATCCGTCGTATTATAAAACGCAGACTAACTTTGTTACTAGGTTTAAACCATTAGCCGACTAAATCAAGTTGACAATTTCAGATGAGATAGTGGCATATTACTAGATGGCAACTTGATTCGGTCGGATACTGGTTTAAACCTAGTAACAAAGTGACATTTTCAGATCAGATAATGGCATATTCCTAGATGGCAACTTTATTCGGTCGGATACTGGTTAAAATCTAGTAACAAAGTGACATTTTTTGATCAGATAATGGCATATTCCTAGATAGCAACTTTATTCGGTCGGATACTGGTTTAAATCTAGTAACAAAGTGACATTTTTTGATCAGATAATGGCATATTCCTAGATGGCAACTTTATTCGATCGGATACTGGTTTAAATCTAGTAACAAAGTGACATTTTTAGATCAGATAATGGCATATTCTTAGATGGCAACTTTATTCGGTCGGATATTGGTTTTCACCTAGTAACAAAGTGACATTTTCAGATGAGATACTGCACATTACTAGATGGAAACTTGATTCGGTCGGATAATGGTTTAAACCTAGTAACAAAGTTAGTTTGCGTTTTATAATAAGACGGGATATGTCCATTTCACACAGTGCTGAGATAGTCTTTTCACAGTTCATTAATTTACTAGTGGTTCGCCGCGAACTTAGACCTCGCGATATTATTCCAAAACTAAAGCAGTTTTAATGTCCAGTGAAACTGTGATTTAATGACACTGTGATACATTATTCACTACCAATTCGATACCGTTGCAGGAAACAGATTTTCCAACCTTCTTTCTTCTTCTATTCTGAGCTGCAAAAGATTCATTTTATATTTTTTTTTCAAACAATTTAAATCAAAACCTGTATCAAATTCAATATCCCAAGACATTTGAATCTTGAAAGAGCAACGTATGTAGATCCAGCCGCCAACTATTTTACGCCTACGTCTCATCATCATCATCATCATTTCAGCCGCATAACGTCCACTGCTGGACTGGACATAGGGCTCTCCCAAAGATTTCCAAAATGACCGATCTAGAGCGGCTTCCAGCGACCTTGGTCAGGTCGATAAACCACCACCTTGCGGGTGGGTGTCCTACGCTTCGCTTGCCAGTACGTGGTCGCCATTCGGGTACCTTTTTGCCCCATCGGTCATCGGTTCGTCGCGCTATGTGTCCGCCCACTGCCATTTCAACGAGCTAATCCGTTGGGCTATGTCAGTGACTTTAGTTCTCCTACAAATTTCCTCATTTCTGATTCGATCGCGTAGAGAAACACCGAGCTTAGCCCTTTCCATAGCGCATTGCACCTTTAGCCCTCTTATGGGATCCATAGTAAGGGACCACGTTTCAGATCCATAAGTCATCACTGGTAACACACATTATTTGTAAACTTTAGTCTTAAAAAACTGAGGTATTTTTGACGAGAAGACACTGCGTAGCTTCCCGAACACTGCCCAGCCGAGTCGGATTTGTTGAAAGACCTCTTCCTCGAAGCTGAAGCTTCCTGCCTGGACCAATTGACCCAGGTTACCACTTCGAGAGTGGAGCTCCCAACTGAAACAGATAGGAGCGCAACATGGACATTTGACATTACTGTCGTTTTGTCCATGTTCATTTTAAGGCTTATCATCATCATCATCATTTCAGCCGCATAACATCCACTGCTGGACATAGGCCACTCCCAAAGATTTCCAAAATGACTGATCTAGAATAGCTGGAAGGCGCTGGATGGAAGCCGCTCTAGATCGGTCATTTTAAGGCTCACCTGTTGGGAAACTCGGTTTAGGTCTGCGAGCATAGTACATACATACTTAATGTCGCGGTCTGCCATCGATTCCGCCATGACAACGATATCATCGGTAAATCGAAGGTGAGTGATATACTCGCCATTGATGTTAATGCCAAATCCTTCCCATTCCAGAAGCTTAATCTTCCAGTGCAACGGTGAACAGTTTTGAAGATATAACGTCTGGTTTACACCTCTATGCAGTGGAATTGCCGTGACATAGTGCGTTACTGTAAAAGCATTTCAACACTTCGATATACCGATAGTCAATACGGCATCGCTGGAGACTGAAGCACGGCCCATGTTTTGATCGAATGGAAGGCTTTTTCATAGTCTACTGTCCCCAAGCATAACGGCCAGTTATACTCCCTCGTCTTCTCTAAACTGCCGCAGCGTATAAATGTGGTTCATGGTGCTAAAGCCCTTGCGGAAACCGGCTTGTTCGGAAGGCTGGAAGGCATCAAACCTGTTTACGGAATGATTCGTGTTGACCCTCGAAAACAACTTATATACATGACTAAGACATGTGATAGGCCTATAGTTCTTCAATAGAGTGATATCTCCCTTTTTGAAGAACATAACCCCAATGCCCCTGTTTCACGCTTCTGGCGTTACGCCCTCGAGCTGAATGGAATTAAAGAGCCTCTGAAGGACTTTCAGTAGCTGCGTTCCGCCCGCTTTCAGAAGCTCTGGATGATTCCATCCTCGCCCGGCGCCTTTTTGTTTTTAAGCTGTTTAAGGGCCATCCTAATCTAGTACAGGCTGATGTCCGGGACATTTTCGGTATAGTGTCGGATTAGTTTGGCTCTTGGGCAAACGCCAACGTCTACGACTACTTTATTCAAAGTGAGTCCTTGCGATTTGTGCACATTTATTGCCCAGGCAAGCAACAGTGGAAATTGCGTCTGTGAGCATGACACTTGGCCAGTCTTCCACGATCGGGTCATGCGTGGGATGGGAACCGTGTACTGGTAAGGATTCTTGCCCTCGAATCTCCACAGCGTGCTCACGCATTGAACGCTAGCGCTTTAAGCGTTCAGGGTATAGTTCCTGATTTCATACTTCCCTTGCGTACTCACGCTGTGAACACAAGCGTTTGGAGCGTTCGGGCGAAGTTTTTTGCTGAAAAAGCTCTTATTGGCATGAGAAGTACCTACTAGCATATTCCCTTAGTTGCGTCTCTACGTAAAACTACTTCGCTGGCTTTGGTTGCCGTTAATCTCTTGTTAGTTTGTGGCATTATTACTAATACTACAACAGAAGCACAGACAAGTAGCGATATCGATTGTACCAAAGTTCGCTCAACAAAATTGCTAAATTTAGTAAACTACCTAGTTTGCCGCGAACTTAGACGTCGCGATTATTTTTCGCAATTCAGTTTCCTAATTATCCCCTAGATGGTGCTATCCAAAGTTAGAACGCGCTTTGGTTTCGTTTGATCACACAATCGCGGACATTTTTATTAATATTTCAAAAACTACTGAACCGATTTTGATGCCCAACGAACTTGAAAATTCTATTTATATTTCCTACATGCCTACCAAATTTCATCAAAATCAAACCATCGGTTCGGCTGTTATCGTGGTACAAACATACATACATACATACATACATACATACATACATACATACATACATACATACATACATACATACATACATACATACATACATACATACATACATACATACAATGTGTTTTCGCCCCCAACTCGATTTAGAGACCTTCGCTCGCTTCGCTCGCTCGGTCAATTAACAACACTTTATTTGTTCTGACGAAACAAATTATGGGTGTCGAACAATTGCTTCTCGACATTGGGACTGTGTCGAAATAATTAACTTCAGAATGACACTGGTCCTTATCCACTCGTCGAGTCTATTTTTAAATTCATCGGGTCTATTTATAGAAGGCGCAGTGACCAATTCATCTGGTAGTCTATTCTAGTTGCTTCACTTTTCGTGTTCATAAATGGCGAACACTAGCAAAGGCATCTGACATAGTGCGACAACTGCCATACAACCGTACAGGGAACAACGGCATAATATACGTGCCTTCCAAAGCAACGAGGAGATCGAGAAAATGTTATGCCACTTGTGGTCACCTATCCAAGTGCGGACCACGTCCGGTGTCGCTTCACTTGCGAGAGCGCTAGTAAAGCGCACCCCGCTGGGCCACCGTGGTCCTCGATCCTAGTTATTAACCAGACTTTTAGTAGACACATAGGATAACTTTTGGTTCCAACTTATTTTTCGTACATACGATTCTCATCCTTGGAGAAGAAAACGCACATGCGACCCACCTAATAAATCTCCTACTTCAGTTCGATTGAAGTGAGAAAAAAGAACCAGTAGTTCAGTCAACTGAACTAGTGGAAACAAAAGATTATAAAGTGATTAGGTGAGGTTTATTTAGGTTAGGGCTTAGTATGTGGGCACACATTGTTTCGTGCGAAAATAACGTGCGAAAAATGTCTTAGGCACAGTTTAAAAATCTGACGCCAATGTTGGCCACTCGCACTTACGAAATTAACAACTATATAAGTTATTTATAACATAAATTAAAATAACCACCCACCTAACTGATTTAATGAATTGAAGATACTTATCAAGACATTTCAACAAAGTTAGATTAAATAAGTTATTTTTCTGTTGAAATTTTAACGAAACTTCATTAAAAAAGTTTTCAGACAAAAACGGCCGGTTATTGGGAAGAATTTAATTTTTCGGTGTTTTCGTTGATTTAAACGACAGGAGCACACATTTCATTTTTTCTGACCTACTTTACCTCTTTCGTACGCACCAAGAACGTTAGATGTATCCACAGGTAAATATCTGTATTGTTGTATTTCGTGTGTGTAAGTGGCCAACACTGCATTTAGTTCCCGTGGTCCACCTGGCAGGCCAACCAGGTGAACTAAAGGGTATTTTTTCCCTGTGGTGTAAAACGGGATTTTTTTTTCCCCGTAGTTCATATGGATGTACCACGGAAAATATTTATTAACCATGGTTAACCTGACACCTTACCGTTCTATAAATCAACGCTTACGACTGTGATAACCTTTCATTGCAAATCTGTTTATTTATTTATTTACTAATTTATGCACACGGAAAATGTATCAAGAGAAATCATAAAGTAAAAGTTGTACAAAGACACTACTTATTTCAAAAGAGATCTCTTCCAGTAGGCTTGTGGAGGAGATGTTTATGTAAGAGAGGCATACAGGCGTACATAGGATTGAGAAAGAAAATTAAAATTACATAAAACTACACAAACTACAAATAAACATACTTATACATTTTTGTATCGATCTTTGTATCGAGATCTGCATATTTTTAGGCTGCCTAAAGGCATCTGCACTAAGTGACATACAGGTAGACGTCTTAAAAAGGATAAGTCAAAAATACGACGCAGTGTCGGTCTCTGCAATTGTAATAAACGATGGACGGAAATATAGCGTCAAGTAGAAAGATCTAAAAGGAAATGGGGGAGGCCTTTGCCCAAAAGTTGAACAACGTTAATATAGTAACGGTAGAGTAAAATAAAAATTATATTCTCTTGCTTCTCTCACGAGTGTCAGAAGACACAACTTAGGAAAGCATAAATAACAGGGAACGGATAGCGATCCAGTTCTTTCCAACAATCCTTTTGTTTCAATCAGTTTAGGTGGGGCGACGATATCAATCATAGACGATAGATTGATATCGTCGCCCCACCTAAATGATATAGCAGTTTAGGTGGACTAGCGATATGAACGATAAACGCCCAACACTCCATTTTCCATCCCTGGGGTGCCTATATAACTCGAAGCGTGTCTTATAATAGTTACAATACAAAGTTGTTTATGTCGTCTTTATGTTGATATAGATTCAATGACATCGATATTAATTTTGTTATTTTGTCCTTGAACAAGCCCGGACAACAAACATTATGGAAACAAAGGTTGGCAAAGTCTTTGTTAGGCAAAATATTGGTCTTATGGACAGAGTTAGGCAAATTTCTGAAGACAAGGCCAAATACTAAAGTAAAATAAAATGTTTAAAATTTTTCAGGCTTTTATAATGGGCCAAAGTATTTATTAAGACAAATGGAGTACTTAAAATTCAGCTTTAAAACCTGACAACAATGTGGGCCACGAATACACGCAAAAAACAAACAACACAGTCCCCATTGGGTTTAGTGAGTCTCGACAGTTTCAAATTTAATTTAGGAAAAGTCTAGACTTCAAGACACGAGACGTCCCGGGACCCAAATCCTAGCACCCGTCAAACAATATAGTGGTGTCCTAAAAAAACTTCAAAAACGGACTTCACTCTAAACTACACAAGTGATTTTGATAAAATTTCCATGGGACCATTTTGCAAGTAAGCCGTTTCAAACAAAAAAAGAACTTTCCAAATCGGCCCAGGCGTCTTCCAATAATCGGTAAATATCGGTAATAATCGGTAAAGATAGCAAAGAATAACCTCCTCCTTTTTTGAAAGTCAGTTAAAGCGGTTTTACGTATGTTTGTGTATGAATGTTTTTTTAAATTTATTTATGTATCAAGTGTAGATATTTATTTTTGGATTGTACTCGCCAATTGCCTCTTTCTTTCCATTACCTCTCGCGGGTTTACTGGAAGAAATTTATTTACAAATAAATAGCACATATGTACTATGTTTACTTTTATAATGTTTTATTTGTAAAATTTTCAAGTATACATCAAACCAATAAAATAAATACATTTTAATACATTCGGTCATTTTGGAAATCTTTGGGAGAGGCCTATGTCCAGCAGTGGACGTTGTGCGGCTGAAATGAACAGTTGTGCGACAAACCGTTGACACCTATGACCGACATAATTAATTAATAAGAGGGTACCACATGGCATCACAAGGAAATCTACCTACACCTGCTAGCTTTTGGGGCACTCAGGCAATACCATTAAAATGTAGCACGTGTAACAACAATGTTTTACCGAATTACGTTTTTATCGCAGAGAGTTGCCGGCACTTGAAATTTTACGATGCACCGATAAACTTAATCGCAGCACTCTCAAATTGGGCCCATGGCTTACGTCTTCGCCATTTTAATCTACAGGTGGCATTTTAAGGTATATTTTATTCTTTCCGGGCTGGTTTGTGACACAGAAAATTAAACTATCGGTTAAACGTTATCTGGGAAACGTCCTACTATCCTATCCTATCCTACTAATATCATAAATGCGAAAGTGACCTAATATATTATTATTTGTTTGTTTGTCACCACTTCACGCTTCAACCACTGTAATTATTTATATGAAATTTGATATGGATATAGTTTGATACCCAGGGAAGGAAATAGGATAGTTTTTATTCAAAATTCCGACTGGTAGCTAAGCCCATGGAACAGCTGGTAATTCCATAAAAAGTGTTTGTTAATGGCGTAGGGAACCCGAAAACGTACGGTATCTTCCCGTGCTGTTTTTAAAAGCTCATCAAGGGAATGGGCGTTTCTGAACTGTCACTAATCTGATTCCTTTTTAGGGTTCCGTACGGTTAGTAAAGAAGGAACCCTTATAGTTTTGCCATGTGTGTCTGTCTATCCGTCCGCGGTTTTATTGAGAGCCTCTGGCTACTAAAAAGCTGGACGTATATATAAGTCAAGTCAAAAAAGTGGTAAAATAAAACCCTGATTTTTTTTTAAATCTACCAACCCATCATTGAATAGGTCTTCTGTTTCAAAAATATTGTGAGTTTGTCAACATTATGTTTCGATTAATGAATAGATAGATAACTCTATTGTACACCGAAAGAAAAGTAACAAAGGAATAATTTAACATTAAATAAGTACAATCCGGAGCGATCTCTTCCAGACAACCAGTAGATTTATGGATGAACTGTAAATAAAAAACATACGTTCTCACAGATTCTTTTACTTCTCCGAACATTGTATGACAGAGTCTACTCAACACCCAACAATCACGTTTGCTGAGCCTCGTCCTCTGTCACGGGCGGTGGGATGTTGAACCTGGAGGATGCCTGCCGCTTCTGCTCCTCATGTTCCTCCACCGAAGGTATCCGGTAGGCCATGAGCGCTGCACCGTAGTTGCCCATGCCAGTATCGTTGAACACTATCTGTTGAGTAAAGTTAAAGTAGAACGTTGTGAATCTATACATCAGTATTTTTTTAAAATCATTCTCCAATTTGCGAGAATATAAATCACTAACAAAAACTTCAATATCAAGGAAGTTGAGTTATGTGCAGGGGTTTTTATGACGTAGTTTTGAAAAGAAGATAGGGACGTTCTACGTTTCTTATTGGACAATGGACAGTCGCCTGTACATTTGTTTGTTTGACGATAACTCAAGTATAATTTAATCGAAATCATTCACCGTATAGTTTCCTGCAGAGTAGAATAATACCACTCCAAGTCCTCCTGTGGATGTCGTAGAAGGCGACTTAGGAAATACAAGCTAAACAAAGCTTATAAACATCATGAGACCTCTCCAACATGTCTGGCAAGCGTGGAGGGTGTAGGCCAAGTAGCCTCGGTCCTCTGGCTGCTCTGGCCAAGTATGGCTCTAGTAGTACAGAGAGGGTCGTGCTACTCGTGCTCCTTCAGAGGAGACTAAAAGTCTTATGATGTTGATAATGAATGTCGAGTCAATTAAAATATTTGTCGAAACTTGTATAAAATCTTAAGAATCGATAAACCTGTCTATTTACCTATACCTACTTACTCTCTAATATAGATACCTAGATAGATTTATAGACTTTCTTTTCTTCTTTTGAATTATCCTTCAATGTCTATCGAAGGATAAAACCGTTTGTATCAAACTGCTCACAATCGAAGACATGAATAATTCAGGCCTATAGAAAACAGTAACTGTGTATTGGCAAGCCTGAAAAACAGGCTGAACAGGCATCGAAAACAGATGCGGCTAAAATGTTAGGGCTTTCTTCAAGTGTCTGGATTATATTAGGGTCTTGTCACACAGTGGCGATGCGGCTAGCAACCCATCACTATTTTGATTTATGTTCCATCTTAACGCCCACCATCACGTTAGGCGTGGCCTTTGGGTCTTACGGCCCTGGGCTCTGTCTGCCCCGTCAGGAAGAGAACCGTAAAAAATGTATCTATGTATCTTGTCACAGTAAAATAATAAGAAATAATATAATACCACAGAGTACTATAAACTAGCGTAAATAATACTAATACTTTGCACCGTTTGTTTTTTTGGTGTGTTTAAATGGCCAACACTAGTAACAGATGTTTCAAGCTTCTCTAGGGCTGACGTACTTTGATAACTGCCACTGACGATAACCAGGACCTAATAGGATGTCGCACATTTCAAAGCACGTTGGAGTCATGAACTTTGCCTCACAAACTCTTGTAACTCTTGTGTCGTCAATCCCTATTATTATTTTTCGTCTTACTCTATCTTCTCATCTACCAAACATGTAGTTGGCTCTAACCAAAATTACTCGAGTAGTATAAAAATTTGAAAGCACATGTTTGATAATTAATCTTATTCTTGAAAGATCCTTTTAGACCACCTCCGTAGCGTAAATGGTTAACACGTCATTCCGTTACTCCGAAGGTTCTGGGTTCGATTCAGCCAGGGCTAGATGGAAAATAGCCTTTTTCAAACTGTCCTGGAGCTTGGGTGTATGTATTTAAAAGTAGCTGAGGCAGACAAAAAACTACTTACTAATATTGCAAGAACTTTCTACAAAGTATAAGAAAACTAAAAAAAGGCGTAGACATGGCGTGGGAGATATGGATCACTTTTTATATAATAGTATCGTTAAATTAGTATCCCATAAGTATAACAGAAGTTTAAAATCACTTTGGAGCTAGCTCAATCCATGTGATGTAGTAGTGAAACTTCCAGTAGTTTCCAAATTTATCGAGAAAGTTGTACGTACCATGGTACTCCCTTTATAACTATGTAGGGATAATCGCCCCCAAATTTAAGACCAACACTCTAAACGCAGCCTAACTTTCCTTGGTATCGAACCCTAGACCTTGAAGATTAGACTAGATAAGCGTTGTAGCAATAGTCTTTACTATCGATAGTATCCGCTAGTTTCCATCAAGTCAAAACAGATACTTTTTTCTAAACGTCAAAACTAACATTGCCTAAGGGTTTGTATGAAATAGCATGTGGTGACGTCATAGTTTCTTAGAGTCAAATGGTGCTACTATTGTCAGTTTTTCTGCAATCATAAATATCCTTATATTCCATTCCTTATAGTCCTTGAAAAAAAGTCACAATATTGATAGCTAACAGTTTGCAATACTATTAATGACAATCAAAACTATCGATCGAACATATCGATATACTGTTTTTTTTTATCCGAGCGTATTCTCGTCGCGTCCTGAGCGATAACACTTCAGAACCCGGGGTCCGCTACCTAACCTAGGGGATTTGACGAGATTACTGGTCTTTACACAGAGCGACTGCCATCTGACCTCCGCAACCCAAAGGGCAGATCAGAACATATCGATATACTGTGTAATTGATTAATTATATCGTGACTATTTTTCAATGTAAACTATGGATATTGCAATACTTTTGGCTATTCTTGCTATCAAACAGGAAATGCAAGCCAAACAAAGCTTATAAACATCAATGAGACCTGTCCAACCCGTCTGGCTAGCGAGGATAGTGTAGGCCAAAGTACTCTGGCTGCTCTGGCCAAATAGATGATAGGCCTATCGATGCTATCGATAGGCCTACCAATGTTGTGACTATTTTTCAAGGTCAACTATCGATAGTTAATTTATCGATATTCCTGCAACACTAGATTCGATGTTTCCTTCGCCATCGGGCGTGGTAATAGACGCGTTTCACTTTTATGTCCGATGTAGAATTTTCAAGGGTCAATGTGTAATAATGTTCCCTTTTCAAGTGCTTTTGAAATGGTAATAGACATTTTACATGATGTTTATTACATGTTAAAAATTTTAGTAGTCACTTTGTGTAGGGAATCGTAAAAACTGAGTAGGTATATCTGAGTATCAGTTAGGTGGAGGTAAAAACAGATATTTATCTCATCTTCTATATTCCATGCAGGTCCGGGAGAAATTAAAAAACTTAAAATGTATCAGCTTCTATCTTCCCGCGCAGATCGTTAACAGCAAAAAGCAACACTTTACCAACCAACTTCACTTGGGAGGTGAAGTTTGATAAAATTTCAACGAGACCACCTGACGAGTATGCCCTTGAAAGAATTTTCTAAACCGATCCAGGCATCTTGAAATAATCAGTAAACATACATTAAATAAAAAAGATTCCGACAAATTGATAACCTCTGATAGTCCGCCTATTACATTTGTAATAAAGTTAAATAAATAAATAACCTCCTCTTTTTTCGAATTCAGATAAAAAGTGGTCTAGGGATCATACGACTCTGTCTACCTAGGGCCGCAAGACCCATGGGGCTCCGTCTGCTATATGTATGTAACTATCCAAGGGCTGGTGCGCATTTTGGCCAAAGGCTTAGCTTGGCCATTCAACGCAGAAATGCCGCCAGCCTCTTGGGCACCCTACCCTGCGAGCGCAGCGATTTAGGCTCTATTTTTTTATATAATTTGATGCTTTTCATTATAATTATATATAGTTTAGTTTTTATTGTTACTTAGTTATATTCAATTTTTTGTATTATATTATTGACAAATAAATATATGTAACTTATTCACTCACTTTTTCATCAATCAGGTACCGGATATAGTATATCTCGTTGAATTTCTGGAAGCCCAGTTCATCGGCGACCTGTTGAGAGCGGCTCGTGGTGAATATTCCCGCCATAGCTGGCACGTTCGCGTTGGCGGACAATGCCAGAGCGGCTTTTAGCATTTCTTTTGCGAGCCCTGGAAAGAACATATCTTTTATTTAGTATTTGTTGGAGCTCGGCTCTTCAGCGACCTGCTGAGAGTGGCTTGTGGTGAATATTCCTGCCATAGGTAACATACGTCACACGCTATATGCGGCGGATATTCCTAGAGCGGCTTTTAGCATCTCTTTTGCGAGCCCTGGAAAAAACATGTCTTTTATTTAGAATTTGTCGATGCTCGGCTCTTAAGCGACCTGCTGAAAGTGGCACGTGGTGAATATTCCTATCATAGCTGGTACATTACCGCTGGTAAAGAATGCTAGAGCGGCTTTTAACTTCTCTTTGCTATCCTTGGCAAAAAACATCTTTTACTGTAGTTCACCCCGAATCGAGAACTCGCCAACTATATCTTGGCAACTACTTGTCGGATTTGGGTCATGTCCGAACTTAAGAATGGTATTACTTTTACCTACCAAATTTCATAGAGATTCGATCAAATTTTTAAATAAAAATACCTCGATGCCTATACCGTGACTTCAAAGCCAACAAGTACACTTTGAAGTACTTCCTCACGCCCACCTCGCTGAATAAGTCTACTGGTTTCTCTATGGTGTTGTAGAACGTCATGACTGTGGAGTACAGTGGGTTGTAGGTCAACTTCACTTTGCTAAAAGTTCGGGAGAAGGCACCTGGAATAAAGTTGAACTGTTATCATTTCTGCCACATGACAACCACTAGTCGGGACATAGGTCCCGGATCATAAAACAAGAAATAAGGTTTTGAATATGAGTGCGGACCAGGGACCGGAAAACCCCTTTATTTGATTAAGTCTGTCGATGGAGTAACTCCATCATAAACTTACCCTTTGTTACAGTTAGCATATGGATTGACTTACCCTAACGTTATGGTAACTCCTTTGAATCAGTTAACTAATGGTAACTGGACTTACCAGTAACCTTAAAGTTCCGATTATACCTGTTAGCATTAAGTTGGTTACCCTTTCCCCCTCTTTGTTCTACAGTCTTGCCTACTACTTCCAAACTCATAGAAACGACTGTAAACAATGCAATATAAATCTTATGTGAATGCAATTATTATAATTATTGAATGGCTGTTTGGACATCCACAAAGCCTGCCTTCTTTTTCTAGCCCGATGCGTCGTCTCGCTAACCCTATAAACTGTTTGCACAAGCAGTTATGTGTTGTATGCCATTCAAATAAAGATTAAATTGCTTGAGGCCGTATAAATAATATTGATAGGGTAAGCCTATCATAGGGTTTTGCGATATTAGTTAGTGCTTAGTTGAATTAACTGTATCGTATTAGTAAGCCTTTTGTCAGGGTAAGCAAATGATATGGTTACCAAATCATTAGGGTTTACGAAAACCAGTCGATCAAAAACCCGAACGAAAACCCTTTAAAAGGTAAGCGGTTCCGGTCCCTGGTGCGGACAGGATGAAGTCGACGATATTGACGACCTCCGTGACGTGGTTGACATGCCTGTCCGCTAGCTACTCATAGGATGTCCCGGCTTCGATCCCTGGTCAGGTCTTGATGGAAAATGTTTCTAATTGGCCTGGGTCTTGGATGTTTATCTATATATGTATTTGTTATAAAATATAGTATCATTGAGTTAGCATCCCTTCATAAGTCTCTAACTTAACTTTGGAGCTAGCTCGATCTATGTAATTTGTCCCTAGAATAGGTATCCCTAGGTATATATAGGTAGGTATATACTTATAACATAGACCTACTATTTTGCCAAAAAGTTATCAAAATTTAGGTGAAAGAGTCGATATCTGTAACCGCCGTAGTCGTAGTCACATGGACATCTCTGATATCATTTTACAAGATTTTATTCCATGATTTTATTTATCTTGTATGTTTGCTTAGGTCAAATCTTGCAACTCAATTTTCAACCAGTTATCTTCAACCGATTGAGCTGAAATTTTACAAACTTGTGGTCCAATGACAATACAATATAATGGAATCAATGGGCTATTCTGATTATGGAGCCGGAAGATATTTGACAGAACTCAGTAATAAAACAACATAACTTTATTTAGTAGGACTCGTTTGATTTGACGACTTGACGAGCAGGCATGTCTAGAGTCTAATCACGGAGACGGAAGGTCGTCAAGGGAACTCAGTAATAAAACGACGCAACTCTATCGAGTTCAGGCTTACTTCATTTGTCTTAATAATTACTTTGTTACCTCACAATAAAAGCTTGGACAAAACCTGTATATTTTTCAGAAACCTTATTTAATTTAATATTGCCAAAACCTTATTCTTTCTAAGTAAAAATTCAAATTATTGTCATGGTAATTCTTTCTTTTATTTTGATTTTGAAAAAACTAGTTATTGTGATACCCTTCAGATCTTATAAATCAGCGTCAATCCTTATATAAACTGAACTAGACAAACACCAACCATAATTGACAAATTCCTGTCCAGTCCTGTAGATAACCAAATCATTTGCAGATCACGTCCCAATACGTGACCAATTAAAAGCGTCAATGCTCTAAAATAACTGAAGCTAGATTGTCAATGGTCAATTGGATATAGCTGGATTATACCTATATATTAATGACTATCCGAAGCTCGCGACTTCGTTGACGTAATCTTTATGTCTCTGGAAAATGCTCATCAGGCTGAACAACTTTTGAAAAGGCGTCATTTTTGAATTTCTTATAGTTACGCCGATTACGGTTCAGCGTCAGGTGTTCTATTTTCCAAAATCAATAATATGTACCCTATATGTTGCCCAGGCTTAACAGCTATGTAATAAAAAGTTCCATTCGTATCCGTCCGGTATTTCCGGAGATTAGCATGTACATACAGACAAACAGACAGACAGACGACAGACATTTTTTTTTCAAACTCTTACTCTATTAGTATGTCTCCATCGCCCCAATCTTTTTTTAATATTTTCTATGTTCTGTTTCTATATATACAGACACATTTTTACTGTTTTATTATGTGTATAGAAAGATCAGCTGTAGTGCAGTGTAGGTTAGTTATTATTTTAATGTCCTGGCATAACCTTACTTCTAACTTTTCTTTAATTTTCACTTCACACTTTTCTTCGTCTCGCTTCTGTCTTTCCTTGTACTATTATTCTGAAGAGATTGTCATGTTTTATTAGATGTCCATTCACAGGGCCGGATTTAGAGGTCGAGAGGCTTCGGGGCAACAAAGGAGTGGAGGCCCCCTGGCCCCAAATTATTTTGCAAATAAAGTGGAATAGGCTGCTAAAATCCGCAGAATATACTATCAATTCCTTATCGAATTGGCAACTTTTATTCTATTGTGGATAGCCAGGAACAGGCAAAGAGCTTTTGAAGATTACAAGAAAGAAAACTCACACTTGCCACTTGCAAGGTAAAACAGCGAAAGAAAAATGTCTAAAAGCGAAAACAGCGTAAAAATTTTTTTACGAGTGATTACTAGTTGGAATTTGTTTTTTTTTTTTTTTTTTGAAGTCTCCATTGTGGGGGCCCCTCTTTCGTGGAGGCCCCGGGGCTGTAGCCCCGGTTGCCCCCCCCCTAAATCCGGCCCTGTCCATTCATCTTCCTTCTATTTTCAATAGTTTAAAAAAAATCGTCTCTCTCCAACTTTTTCTAATACCTTTTTATTGCTCACTCTATCCATCCAAGAGAGAAGAGAGAGGAATGGAGTTACATTAACTCAATCGACAAAAGCAAGCTGTTAAATTACAAGAAGTTAAGTATTCCTCTCTTAGTTTAAAACCACCATAACTTCTCTTCTGAGGAGCTCGGAGGCTCGATGGCAATACGTAAGTACTAGAGTTTTCGCAAGTTAAGTTATCCCAGGTGTAATCCACGCTTGGGTGGATGACCACAAATGACTTAAAATTTCTCGAACTTCGTGCTTCGGAAGGCAAGCGTCGTTGGTCCCGGCTGTCATCAAGGCATTATGTATGGCAGTCTTCTAGCTATGTCAAATGCTTTTAGGCAACTTGAAATTTCTGACACCAGTGTTAGTCACTATATGTAATAATGTAAATTTTGTTTTCTGCATGGAAGAATATTGTCATTGTAGTATATTGTTATATAATTAAATAAGTGCAAATACTTCCTTTACTTACAAACGTTACCGATAACGAAACCGAATTGTCTTATCAAATTCCAGAAAAAGATTACGTTTCACCCCAACTTCTCCATTATGAGATTCGCAATTACAGTACAGTCAATGTAAAAAGTGTCTGGCAGAGTTCACCTTACGTCGGCTTCTATCGCTAATACAGACCTTCCCGATCGACTGCTTGGAATCCAATTTACGTACAAGAATCTTGGCCCAAATGTAAGACAGCGCGGAAAAAATATTTGATAACAATATAAACCAGCTCGTCTTTGTCCACAAAAGAGAAGCAGAATATATATAACAAGTGTCGAAAGACGTAAAGGCCACTTTTATGGTGATGGTTGACGTAAAGATAGAAAAGGAAACAAAAAAGTGATAGAATAGCTTGTGGCTAGACGCATCGCCTGTTAATATGATTCGCATTTTTGCCCATTTTCTCGAAAGAAGAGCAGTTGGTAGATTCAAAGTACTTTTCTTCCAGATAAGCATGGAACAGTATATTCTGTAAGTGTTAAATAAATGCAAGACACAAAGGCCACTTTTACGGTGGTGGTGAGCGTAAAGGTGGAAAATGTGCATCGGGAAATAGTGATGGGTTGCTAACTACGTCGCCTATAGATATCATTCGCCATTGTCAAAATTGGCTTTTATGAATAAGAGGAGCTTCTCCCCGCACAGAACGTAAAAGCCGAAATGGTACCTACTATTTTTTTTGTTTGTTTTTATGCTGGACTAGTATAGAAGGTTTGGTAAATATTAGGTAACATAATGCATGAGCAAAAAGGTTCTGGAATGGCGAGCACGCACTGACAAGCGAAGCGTAGGGCACCCACCCACAAGGCGGCCAGACGACCTGACCAAGGCCAGTGGAAAGTGCTGGATGGAGGCCGCTCTAGATCGGTGATTTTGAAAATCCTTGGGAGAAAGAAAGAAAGAAAGAAAATCTTTATTTGGCAGATAAGATCTTATGTACTAGACTAGACTTATATCTATTAAGAGAGCCGAAAAGGTGGCCAGCTCAGGTTTGTGCTGCGGTGTGAACCACAGCGCTGATTTTCAGCTGGTACCTAGTGATTCAGGTTAGATAGCTTAATAATCAAATTAGCATTATAACAAATAACATCGACAATACGATATTGCACAATACTTATGTTATGATACACGTTTACAAAACATTTACCTACGTCTAAAACTTGATAAACACGTGAACAAAATATTCCTGAATTCATCTATTCTGCACTAAAATTATAGTAGTTAGTACTAAAAAGAAATTAAACAAGTAATTTGAGGGTTTAGAAGAAATTAATGGCAGTATCATCAATTTGCCGCGGGAGAAGCCCATGTCCAGCAATCTATCAATCAATCAGATCTGCTTATGACTTGCACCAATCGAAAATCCGACAGCTGAATCGGAATTCTTTTTACGGATGCAGTAAAAATTTAGGCTCAAAGCATTCAGGGAATCTGCCCCCTAATGTTACTGCTATCGATACAGGCCGAATCGCGTTTATTCCCAATCGATACGCAAATAGAATCGAATAGTGACGGGGGATCTCTGTGAATGTCTCAGATTCTATTCGGATCGCGGATGCCGGCGGTTTGTTTTGTTGTCTTGTTGTTATAGATTTCCTGACGGTTTTTATGGTAAAAGTTATTTTACATCGCGTCTACGAGTATTATTGTAAATATAGAGTCCCAATAAAACTAAAGCCGGTGAATAAAATCTTATTAGTTCACAATAGCGCACGTAAATACGGTTTTTTGAAATGTTGTTAGATGCTCTTAAAGTAGTTTAAATTTAGGTTTCAATAGATGCAAACTTGATGTTTTGTGCTAAATACATGATGATCGAAACTACAGAACCTGCTTAAGGTGGCTATACACGACCCAATTTGGTATGAAGTAACAATCTGGTGTTGTACTGCAAATTTTTAATACAGATTTTATGCTGATTGTAAAGCAATTTTTGGGGTCCAGTGCTGCTCCCATTTGAAATATCACGTCTTTCCGGCAACTTTGACCAGATCATCGGTCCATCCAATAACTAGTTTACCAACACTTTTGCGACCAGTCTAGTCATATAACTCATTCATTCGATTTTAAAAGCAATGATCTTGTCGGTAGAGTTTTTTGCATTTCTATTCTTGCCTGTCTTTAGTCAGCCTTAAAAAGACTAGTGAGAAAAAGTAATTTATCCTGTAGTCAGTGCAAATCACCAGACACAATAGTAAAACAATGGATGTCGATCGGATTCGGATCTGCTTACAGATGAGACTACTACGAAAGCATTATTCTACGGTTTTCAATCTCTTCCAGAATCTTCGACTGCCAAAAAACATACACGGTGTGTGTGGTGTTCGCTGTATTGTTTCCGGCAGAGGAGAATAAGATCACTCTCAATTTTACTGAGGTGAGGCATGTCGTAGAAGGTGACTTAAGAAGTACAAGATAAACAAAGCATAGGTATAAAAATTACAAACATGAAACATGGACCTCTCCAACCCGTCTGTCTAAATCTTCTGGCTGCTTCGGCCAAGTTTGGCTCTAGTAATACAAAGTCAAAGTCTTTTTTTTAAATATTATTTTAATGCAAAAGCTAAAAACTACTAACGTTTCGGAAAGACCACTGCTGGGAAGATTACGCCGAAAAAAACTAAAAAACCACTGCTGGGAAGATTACAGAGAGGGTGGTTCTCATGCAGCGGAGACAAAAAGAAACCTGATGATGATGTTGATGATGACACACGGTTTGTTTTTAGCAGTCGAAGTATGACTTACTTTTCTCCTGTATCCTCATAATGAGGACGCCGACCAGTTTATCCGTGCCTTCCTTTACCGCTGCGAGGGACATTTTGTCTTTCATCCATATCCTGGCATTGTGGATAAACTCATCCACGCCTTCTTGGTCTTCCGTTAATTTCACGGATCTGTAAGTTATCTAAAAAATGATTTATTATTACAATTAACTCCTATAAAGATATTGCGTAAAGTTGTTTTGTTAAATCTTTTTTGAACAAAAGAGAAAACTTAGATCTAGGTAGAAAAGACAACATACGGCCGCGAACTAAAACCAATTTTTTCAGTTATTATTAATTCAACTGAATGGATTGTTTCAATAATGAACGACATGTAGTAAATTAAATTTATTTGAAGCTAAATCATCATCATTTGGCTGCAAGAGGTCCACTGCTGAACGTAAGCCTTGCCCAATATTTTTTTAAATATTTCTTTAAAAGTTGCCAGCATCCTAGGTCACTATTCGAGAACCTTTATGAATGACCATCAGTTCATGACACATGCCAAACAGAATAAAACAACAGAGCAAGTTCCTTGCCTGTTGCATACAATTAAATTAAAGCAATAGATGAGTTTTATGGTCTAAAACTCTAAACAAAACGTCAGCCTTAGAAATCATTTATTGCTCCAATTAAACTGTATGCCAGTATCATCATCATCATCAGGTCTTTTATAGTCTTAATTGTAGGAGCACGACCCTCTCTGTACTACCAGAGCCATTCTTGGCCAAAGCAACAAGAGGACCCGGCCTACAATCCCCTCGCTGGCCAGGCAGGTTGGAGAGGTCTCATGGAGGGGCCTTCTACGACATCTACGGGAAGACTTGGAGTGGACCTATTTTACTCTGCTGGAAACCACACGACGAAATTACGTAAATTTTATGTAACAGGCTGCAATTCTTCACTTTTTAAGTGGGCCTCAAGATGAAGAAAACGATTCAAAACCTAAGGAACTTTCGCAAAGATTCAACAGAAATCGGATAAAGTATTATGAAAATAGAAAACAAACTAAAAGTCTATAAAAAAGATTTAAGTAAGTAACTTTTTGAGGAAAATATGTTAATGAACAAAATTACGAGTTTGAAAAGACTCATCCTTTTTCGACCACTTTCTTAATTAACGACTTGCGAGTTGTTCCCAACTTTGATTGAGATTGCTGATTCTTTTTTTAAGAAAAACTATTTTATGCTTTCAATAATTTTAATTGATTGTTGTTGTTGAATTTGAAAATTAAACTAAAGATACAATAACACATATTTTGTGTTAAAGACAAGATATTGATCACGTCTACGGTGTACTGGACCCGAAAGATATGTTTAGTAAGATTTTGGGTCTATCTATAAGTGGAAAACATTAATCATTAATAACATAGTAACTGGTTGTTAACCCATTGATTAAAACTAACTCTTGAATTTTCTCTAAACTGAAAATAATATTTACAAGAAAATGTATATTCAAAAAAAAAACATTAAAATCTCCTCTCTAAATACATATAGACAAAGGAGGGGTCAGGAATCTTTGATGTTGACTGTACATGTATGTACATTATACGCACCTCTTCAGGCAAATAATGTTTCTTCAGCAACCTCACAGCGTCCTCATACCTCCTGTCCTGCAGATCCTCGAACCTGATACCGCTGGGAACTCTGCCCCATATACTAGGAGCCTTGATCCTCTCTTCCAACTGCTTCATTTTCTCCACTTGAGCTTCTGCGGAGCCCGCCATGATTGTGATTGGATTTTAGTTTTTTTTTTCTTGATTTCACTGTAAAATGATTTGTTGTTATTTATAAGATAAATGTCAGATGTGAAGTTAGTGAAATGGCGTAGGCCACTGTCAAATGAATTGACAGCCTCTCTAGTCTCTAGTAGGTTGTAGACCATAGATTTAAGACGCAGTAAAAAATCTAGTTCTTATGTTGTAGCTGGTTGTAGACAATCGGATTTTTTATGTAGGTCGTTCATGGATGAAGTAAAAGAAAAGGCAAAAGTTGTTTCGTATAGGGAGGTTAAGCAATTAGCGAAAAATAGGGAGACATGAAAAATACTCCACCGACAAGAACCTAGTTTTTAAATTTATTGATGATGATGATTTCTGATCTAAACTAAGTCACAGAATAGAAGAATAAAATAAATTTTATTTGCATTTGAAAAGGGTACATACTTAGGTCTTGATACTAATCACAAAGTAACACCTAATCAGCCATTACCAATCCAATGGATTAGCTCGTCGAAGTGGCAGAACGGATAGCCAATGGGGCAAAAACGTTCTCGAATGGTGACCGCGTACTGGCAAGCGAAGCGTAGGACACCCACAAGGTAGTCCGACGACCTGACCAGGGTCGCTGGAAAGCGCTGGATGTAGGCTGCTCTTGATCGGTCGTTTTAGAAATCTATGAGAGAGGCTCATGTTTAGACTGTTGTTTTTACTGTTGTGTGTTTTTACTGTTGTGTGTTTAGACTGTTGTTTAGGCTGTGGACGTTATGTAGCTGAAATGATCCAAATGATGAGGATGATGGTGCTCTGAGATACAAGCTTCGCTTAGTTCAGACACCAGTCTCTCACAATCTTCTGCTAACCATGTACCTATGTCAACGAATTAATATATTTTATGTAATAATATGTAAGATTGTGGAGAAAAATAAAGAATTTTGATTTTATTTTTTGATGATAAAATACTTTTTCGTACAAATTTTCGTTGTGAGACTAACGTACTCATCAAAGCAAATTCAATAAACTCAAACTTGATGGGGTTGCGTCCATTTCTTACAGACTCTTTCACTTATCTTTGGACTTCATCGTCAGATTAGCTTATTGTCATAATAATATTACACGAGAATAACTAGTTTAAAATAGAGTTGCGAAATTTTACCAAACACATGCAAAATTTGACCAAACACAAACTTATATCACTGATTGCAAGTTAAATAAAACTTCTAGAAAATGTATTGCATAATTTTCACTTACTACTAACATAAATATGTATGTTCTCAATGATATAGATATATAAAAGAAAGATAGGTCAGCGATTTATTTAAATCACAGAAAATGCTAACAAATAATAATACACGGACAAATCAATTGAGCTAACACCAAAGTAATGGTAACTGAACGATACTATATTTTTATCACAAATACATAATTATATAGATAAACATCCAACACCCAAGTCAATCTGAAAAAGATCATTTCCCATCTTGACCTGACCGGGGATCGAACCCGAGACCTCTGTTGTCACAGCCTGCCGTGATAACCACTAAGCCACAAAGTCGGCGTCTAATATGTTTGTGCCACACATAGCCAGAAAATAAATTGTGAATTTTCCCAAAATTCAAATTCGCAAATATTTTTCGCCTCAAAGCCCTTAATATCGATGGAAGATTATTTCTTAGGAAAGTGGTTCAGTAGTAAACAAAACTTCCTTGCCAGCCGCAATAATTGAGAGAGCATCTAATCAAGAACTAAGCGAGTATAGTTTGCTCAGCAATCAACGCATTTCATCTCTGTCGTAGGGTGACCACGTTACGACCCAGCGCCTCAAAGACTAAAAAGTCGTCATAGTTTTTTAAGGAGTATAAAGGCGCTGGACTGCAACATCAAAGAGGCCAGGATAAAACTCTGGGAAAGGGACCACACTGTGCCCAACTATATTACACCAAAAGAAGAGTTACCACCTGGACGGGATCTGCCCTGGTCTACCTGGAATTCGCTTAATAGACTGCGGACTCAAGTAGGTCGTTGTGGAGAGCTTTTGTCCAGGTGGAAAATGATTCATAGCTCACGGAACGCGTGCGAGTGTGGTTCCTCTCCACAAACTATGGCGCACCTGATTTCCTGTCCCGGGTACCCTACCACCTGCACCCTGGATGATTTACTTCAGGCTAACGATAAAGCCGTTGAAGTGGCCTACTACTGGGCTGATCAAATATAAAAAATCCATCGACACGCAAAGAAGAAGAAGAAGACCATGTTACATACAGGACGGAAACTCCTAGGACTCGCGTAATATGCGACCCCGTTCCCCGTACCTGCATCTCTCCCCCGTTTTCGCCTTGACACTGACACCCTCAACAAGGCGAGAACGGGGGACGGGACGCATGTTGCGCGGTACCATAGGAAATTCCGTTCTGTGTGTAGTACTCATATAATTCTGTGACCGAAAAAAATAGTCCCAAATAAAATATTTATTATTAACAGAATTATTACATCTAGAATTGCTATTGACGAAGTCTTCTAAGTAAAGAATTCTTGAGTTAGAAGTCCCCGCTCTCATTAAGTGTTCAATGCTTACCTAAAGATTTTTATTGATCAACCTAGTCAAACGAGCGTCGTTTGGTCTTCTGCACTTAACTAATCTCATTAGTTTACTCGTCTAAAAAAACTTAAGTACCTCAAGACAAAATCTCAAAACCCCTATACCTGTTACCGTGGTATATTTTTATTGGTTTGGAACTTAAGATCATAGGCATAAGGTTTAATTTGATGCGGGAACTAAGCTACAGTTACACGGTGATTTGACCTATGCCCCTATCGCGTTATAAATGCAGAAAAGATTTTACATTCGAAAGTGATCGATAGTCTAAGAAAAATAAGAAAATCCTTTGTAAACGAGTTACGTATGGACACCCTAACGTTAAGTGGAAGCGGAACCAGGTGATGGGATTGATTAAATAAAACCCGAATCGCTTGCCCACGCTAAACAAGTGTATTTACTCATCCAATGGGAACCTTCTTATGCAGAGACCTACAAATACACTTTTAGGTCTTCACTAACGGGGTAAGATAAGATAAGATAAAATTTCTTTATTGCACCAACTAAGTATGACAATAATTAAAAGTACTTTTAAAATATAGTAGACTAGCTATGCCCGTGGGCTTCGCTCCTTAAGGAATTTCGGGATAAAAACTATCTTATGTCCCTTTGTATATCCCTGGGTATCAAACTATATCCATACCAAATTTCATCTAAGTAGGTTCAGTGGTTGAAGAATTAAAGTGGTAACAAACAAACAAATTTACAAACCCACTTTTGCATTTATAATATTGGTAGGATAGTAGGATAGGATACAAAGGCGGGCTTATCACTAAAGCGATTTCTTCCAGCCAACCTTTGGGTAAAGAAGACTATAAATATGTGGGGGAGTAGGGTTAGACAGAGCCACGGGTGGTATGATCTAAACATGTTATTGAGACTGTGGGTTTATAGGTTTGGGACAGTAACACCCTTCTGGGATATAGCTGTTCACATGGTCATGTGAACAGCTATATCCCAATTGTTCGATACAAATTTTAACGGTTATAATGTTGTATTCACAAAATGACAAAATTAAATCGAGCTCATGTCAAAATCAGAATATCAAAATACAGATCACATACAAATATTATTACCTTTGTCTATGTCAATGTCATGTCAGTGGTTAAATATTTAAATGTTACGATATATAACTGGCTTGTAATTTCAATAATTTACTGAATCTTACATTGGCAAAAATATACCCTTCACGCAATGAGAACATACTTATTGTTACTGGCAATTATAATTCCGAAAGACACACTTAATAAAAGTTTGCGTGCAAACTTTTCTCTTCGTAAAAGCCAATCGAGGAAATGGATAAAAATGCGAATCATGTCAATAAGCAATGCGGCTGGCTTCCCATCACTATTTTAATTCTCGCTAAAAATAGCCTTTTATGATTTCTCTCTTTCTCTCTCTTTTGATTCCTTTATCCACCTTCAAGCTAAAAGTGGCTTTTGGGTCTTGCGGCCCTAGACTCTGTCTGCTTAGAGCCGCAAGCCCCAATATGCTCTGTCTACCTAATTGGGGAAAAGGACGTGATGACGAATATGTAAACATACCGATTAAATTAGCAATATCCATACATATCTGAGAGGCAGTAAATCAATTTGCATGATCACTTCATATTAATTAACTATAATGTATGCCGGAATAAATCACTGCTTCCTGAGGGCTGCTTTTCGGTGTAGCGCTAATAATTTAATTAAGTACTTAGATATATAGATACTTTGTAATATATGAATATTTATTTATATATACGTATACTAAATAATACAATACTATAAATATATACACGGAAAATGTGTACAAGGACGACATAATATAAAAATAGAAAATGTGTACAGTACATAAAAAAAAATTGTACAATTATCTCAACAGAGATCTCTCGATAGATAGAAAATGTATTTTTTTAAAAACGCTATGTTTATTGAACTTTTTTTTATTTATTTTTTATCAAACATAGCTAAGAACCACCGCAAAAACTGCTTCCACGTAAAAAAACCTAAAAAAAATTTCCATCTGTTCAAGAGCTACGATTCCACAGACAGACAGATATTAGCACCAAACTTATACCTCTTATTTTTCGATAGTAAAAAGTGAATCCCAAATTCCTCACGCCGCCTCAACTAAAAACCGCTTTACAGTTTTCATCAATTTTTAAAAAACGTTTTAATACTTTGTAGATGGTTCTGTGGTTCTGACGGAAAAAATAAGTTGCGTAAAAAATATTAAGTCAGGTTAGCTAGTAGGTACTTAATAAAATACTCACATGAACAAAATAGACCACTTCAAACTATGAATATCACAAAACTATTATTTAGCAGGTTCATGCTATACCGCCATTACAGCATACCTACTCATAGAACCGTACCGTTCAAATCCACGAAAATTGTCGGCGATTTGACGCAACTCCGTAATATCGTAGTGTTTATTATTCATTTCACCGATAATATTCATACTTTACTGTCGCACTGAAATTCAATATGAAACCGCAAATGTACCATAAATTTCGAGTTTATGAAATTAAATTGGCAACTTTTGAATAATAATTGGCAAATGACATAATTACATTATCATTATTGAAAGTCAATGATTTTATTACTGTAAATTATGTTATGTATTTTGAACGTAACGTCAGGTATTTGTATTATTAATGATGCTAAAATGAAAATACTACCACGGTGTGCCGATTTCATATAACGGCACAGAATTATGTAAATCTAGTTATATAAGTAAGAAATTGAATAATTTTGGCAATAATATAGATAGATGCCACCATTTCTCTCTGGCTTTTTTATCTTTAACGTCCTAGTAGAAAAACTTCATCCTCGCTTTTCCTTTATTTACTTCGACTTCAAGGTCACATATTATACAAATATTACGTAGGTAAAGCACACAATATAGTTAAAGGTTTTACAGATTTTTACAGATAATAAAATGGTGAAATTACTTCTTAACTAAATTTTGTCGATTGAAAGGCAATAAATTGCTCATGAAAGAATCTATAAGTGGAAAAACAAGAAGATACCTGCGTAAAAGTCAAAAATGAAAAAAAAAACGCTACAAATCGAGACAAAAGCTATACTGGCTCTACATAATAAAATGAAAAATTCAAATGTATCTTCACTAATTAGACCTTTACAGGCACTTGTACACTTCAATAACTATAACTTACATTACGTGTAGCGCATATTAAAATTTAAATGATATTTTTTTAAAAAAAGCTCCCAGACCACCGCTTCGCAACGACCGCTGCTGATAAGAAACGTTAAAAAAAACTCATTTCTACATAGGTCGCCTACTCGCCAGAAGGTGACGCATTTTGTGAATGAAAACATGACTGGCTCTTAAACTCCAACCAGAAAAGGAATAATTTATTTTCATTCAGGCTGAGACCACGTTTGGTGTAAGAAGCACGAAACATAAGCAAAAATAAAAATATAACTTAATTGATATTTTTTCTCGTAGAAGCTTTTATTGTGAGTCCAAAGTACATAACTCAACATCAGCAAAAATAAATAAAAAATGATGTATAGCATTAATTTATTTAAAAAATGCTTAAGATGCCAAAGTCGACCCCATGCTACCATTTTAATATCTGGATTCTATGCCTAGATTAGATAATGAAACATACCTTTTGGTTATATAAATTTTAAATATTAAAAAAAGAATAAAGCCATTTTTTCTCTAACGGACTTTTCCAAATAAAACATTAAAGTGTTTTCTGCCTTAATCAAAGTGCTAACAAACTTGTCTGAAGTAATTATCAAGTTCTCACCACTTAGAATTAATCCCTCAAGTTGGTCTACTGGCAACACTGACGCTTCACAGGGGCGGATAGTAACTGGTACAGTGGATTCCATGAAAAAACGAAATATCAATAGTCGCTGAAGACATCAAACTTTACGCGGCACCGGGGAGGGTGGAAGAAAAGTAAGTTGCAAAAATCGAAAGGTTCCGTACTAAACTCCGTATTATCATTAAACGTGGGATTTAAATATTATCCACGCAAAATTATGAAAACTGACAGATTAGAATTTAAAAAGTCGAAAGGTTCCGTACTAAACTCCGTATTAAATGCGAACTATGAATGTTATCACCCAAAATAAGTTAACACTGACAGATTGGGAATTGTCGTTAGTAGATATCAATTTGTTTTGGTCGGATATTTGGTTTAGCGGTAATTTTAACGGGTCTATATTGGCTCCCCTAATTTTCTGTATTCCTACTTTAGGTTGGTGCACAAACTAGTGTAGATTCTAAAACTGGAGCTAAAAATTGTTAGGCTATATTATAGGCTATAGTGAAAATTCGGCGAAGTGAAATTAGAAACAAAAATTTAAACAAATCGAAAGGCACACCTTTAACTCCTACTTTTTAAAAATACACGATGTATTTTTATTAGAATTTGAACATAACTCTTTATAATTGCTATTTTTGTTAAGAGAAAATAAACGATTTTATTATTATTACTCTCTTCATTTCATGTAAAAAATAAGTTAGGTTTTTACAATATACCTATAAAGAGTAAAATATTAAAAAACAATACAAAAATAAAAATATTGTTTTAATAATTGGCAATGGAATCACGGCAGAGTAGAATACGATTTATTGTGGGAGACGACAGGGAAGGGGTGGCGAACTTTCGTCTCCCACAGCCCACGGGTGTCGTAAAAGGCGACTAAGGGAGGTATAAGTTACAGAGCAATGGCAGAAGCATCGTCGATGCAAAAACTTAAAAGGAAAAAGGAAGAAAGGCCTATAGACTTATAGAAGACTGACGTAGTCTGTGCAGTTGGTAGTAATTCATTCATATACACACAAATTACGGAGCTCTACCGCTAATAATTATTGAAACTTTCCTACTTCAAGATAACTAATTTATTTAGTTTAATAACGATTTGTTTCTTTTTGATATTTACTAGCTTTTAAAAAAAATCTACTGCGAGTGTCCAGCATCCAGCAAAGAGGTTGTAAAAACTTAAATAATACTTTATAATAAAATCTTCTATGCTGGTTTGGAAGAAAAGAAAAAAAATGTACTAACTGTTTGTTTTCCAGCGCAGATTGCAAAAGGCGATCAAGGGAATGGGCGAAAATGTAAATCATGTTGATAGGTGATGCGGCTAGCAATTCATCACTATTTTGATTACTTTTCCATCATCTCGCTCACCATCATACTAAAAGTGGCTTTTGAGTTTTGCGGTTTTTTGCTCTGATGGCTTAGCCGCAAGATACAAAATAAGTCTGCCCCATTAGGGATAAAGACGTCAGTATGTATGTATGTTTAGTAAAATTGTATGATCTAAATACGCAAAGGCAATGATAATGAAGATAAAAAGATGATTTATTTCCCACGGATCTCTAATAGCGCTGAAAGTTTAAATCGATACAGAACGAGTCAATACGGTTTGGTCGATGCTGAAAGAAAGCTTCGGGCGCTAAGGAAACGGTAGACATTTCTTTGTTTTTTCATAACCCCAAGTTTTGATTTTGACGAGCGATCATGACGGATGTCTTATTTAGTGGTAGCATATAAAATTATAGTTATTTTTACGATAAGTCGTGCCTTCCGAAGCACAGAAGAGCTTGATCACCGCTAGTGGTGTATGAAAGTATTTAATTTTTACATACTTGGACCATCAAGGTGCGAGGTCTGGGAAAGGGGTCGCATATTGCGTGGGACCTTAGCCGTCTTATTATAAAACGCAGATTAACTTTGTTACTAGGTTTAAACCATTATCCGACCAAATCAAGTTGACATCTAGTAATATGACAATGTCTAATCTGAAAATGTCAACTTGATTTGGTCAGATTATGGTTTAAACCTAGTAACAAAGTTAGTCTGCGTTTTATAATAACACTGTAGAAGTCTCCGATCTGTATGTAATACTTAATTCTGTGGTAAAGTATAAAGTTCATACCCAGTTTTATTAATCTATTCTCGCTGATGTTACATTGGCAATAGTTATGCATACGAAATCCAACAAAAGTCTTGTGATTTTTGTAACCATATGGATGTAGTAACAGCGATTCCACACATACAACCGTGGAGAATTGGGTACTTTCCTAAGTCAAAAATAAATTATTTTGTAATAAAAGAAAAATAAATCGTCGCAAAATAATGTCACTTGTCTTTGATCATATCCATTTTAACGTTATTTTAAATTTATTATTGTAGAAAAACTAATAATAAGAGCGCTATTTGACTCCAAAAATCTATGACGTCATCTGCCTGAATTTCATACAAAATCCCATAGAAACTGTTTGTTTTGACGTTTAGAAAAAGGTGCTGATTTGACTTGTTGGAAAATAGCGTATTATTCTACTCTCTTTTGGAACAACCTGATGTACTTAGTTCTGAAAACCTTTTATTACACTAGTCAGTCATTATCATCATCAATTCACCCGCTAACGTCCACTGCTAGACATAGGCCTGTCCCAAAGATTTTCAAAAAGACCAATCAAGAGCGGCCTGCATCCAGCGCTTTCCAGCGACCCTGTCATCTGACCACCTTGTAGGTGGGTGCCCTACGCTTCTCTTGCCAGTATGCGGTCGCCACTCGAGAAACATTTTGCCCCATCGGCCATAGGCTCGTCGCGTTATGACAGTAGGTTAAGTGTTTTTCGAGTAGGCGTCTAGATCATCTCGCCGTCTTCACGTAGGTTTAGGACTGGCACGCGCTAAACGACAAAACAGGAATAAATGGAGAGCCGAGAGAGAGGCCTTTGCCCAACAATGGGATTTAGTGGGCTCTAAATAATACTAAAACTCTAAATCCGGTGGGTTGACTGGTAGATAAAGTCTATGGCTTTAAGACCGCCTATTACATTTGTAAATAAATTGAAAAACTGAACTGAAAAATAAAGTGAAGGCCAACTTTATCCAACTTTATCCAACAGTGGGCTGGACCCTCCACCTTATTTTCCACAATTCTGACCCTCGCAAAAAATCTGCCTTTACCACCTAGAAAAAGATGGCAGAAAACATATCCGATGCAAAAAAAAAATTACAAGTTCATGGTATCGAAAATATCCTACTAATTCTCAACATTTCTCCACAGTACTACAACTACACTATAGTACACAGCGAAATCAATTATCTGAATACGATTAATCACTGCCGCACATCGTCACAACTCTCGATTGTCGATCAATCTAATCGAATAGTAATCGCCGAGCAATTTATTCGATCACGATGGTATTTTATTTACATCACGTTAACACACAACTGAATGGAACCCAAGCAGATTTTTTTCATTCATTTAGAGACGGGAACCTAATACTTAGACTCGCTGTCAGATAGATACCGTTTTTACCCTTTGGTAAAGAAAATATAATTACTAACGTAACAGATACCCAACGCCAAAGAAACTATTGGAGGGCCCGTAAGTAGGCAACTGGAGTTGCGGTAGGCACACAGAGATGGCAGCACACACGACTAGCAGCAAAGTGACAAAGGCGTGTTGAATTTGCGTTTCATATAAGTCATATTTAATTAATTAGAGTACTACCTTAATTAAATAATAGGAAAAAGAATTTTTGTTGTAATTATTACCCTAAAGCGCCAACTAGTGACAAGGAACAGAAATAATTATGTTTATATGGCGATGGGGAGGCATGCTTCTGGGTACGGAACCCTAAAAAGTGTCATGATTTTCGTACGAGCGAGCGGATCACGCGATGTGGTCCGGATCTACCAGGACGAACGGTCAAAGGGTTACAAAACTTTTATAGATATTTCTTTATCTTATTATTTTGCAGTCAAGACTCAAGGCTCTCTGATCCGGATGAAGGATTCAACCGGACCTTCGCAGGGTCCGGAACTCTCCCTGTGGACGTGTTCGGAATTACATTCTTAACTGTTCCCGTTAAAATGATTCAAAAATGATATGATACGTGAGCCTTAAGCTGTCTACACACGACTAAATTCGGCATACAGTCATATAAATTGTATTGTGTGTAAGCAGCTTTAATTTTTAGGGCTCTGTAGTAAACAAGGAACCCTTATAGTTTCGCCATGTCAGTCTGTCTGCCTTTACATTGAAAAATGTTTTTTGGTCGCTCCTATACATGTAAGAGTGGAAGTCTATTTTTTTCCCGACTACTATATTATTAAAGAGGGTTTTTATAAGTTTGACGTAAATGACTGTTTATCTGTGGCATGGAAGCGCTCGAACGGATGAACAAATTTCGATGCGGCTTTTTCACGAGAAAGCAAGTTCCCTTGCGGTGTCGGTCATTCTTAGCTATGTTCGATGAAAATCGGTTCGGTCGTTTAAAAGTTATTAAGTTATCGCTTGAAAGTCGGGGTAGTTTGCCTGTCAAATAATAGATGGCGCTACGGTACGGCTACATTACGTTAGCGATATGTATTAATTCTACTATTTAGTTCCGCCGCCCATCATTAGATGGCGTTTACATATGAAACTATTTAAAAGTCAATTTTTTTTTAATTGTCTGGCAAATAAACTTGTTAGAAAGAACCTAACTGACAGACTAAGCAGAATAATGTTTTTCAGATCAATTTACTTCTTTCGTTGGTTCAATATGGTAATTTATTACAAGTCTGCAAAACACGCCTTCAAAGTTCAAGGTTTTTACAAATCCACCGTCATTATGTAAAACATCTTACGCATTTTTATATTCCTAACCCTACACTTGGTTTTAGCGAAAGCTCCGAAACAATTTAAAGGGCCTCTGTCATGAATGCCAAGGGCCAAGGTAGATTCCGGGCCGTCTGTGTCAGCCCTGGATTTATATGAAAAATGGGTTTAGGAGACGTGTGCTCAGTTCTTATAGTACTTGTCACATATTTTTAGCCCACTGACGTTTACGTAACAGTAGATATAATCGAAATGGTTCGGATAATACACCCATGACTTTTGCGTCATAAGTTCCGTTTTCTTTTGACTTGAAAATACAAGATTCAAGATTCAAATGTTTATTCAGTAATAAGACTGTTACAGGCACTTTTACACGTCAAACTTGTGTATATTAAAATTTAATTTATATATTAAAAAAAAAAAACGAAACCTGTTCTACGCCACGATCACTGCTAAAAAAAACGTCTAAAGAAACTAATTTTCACAGTACTGATCGCCTACTTGCCAAAAGGGCTTTGTTATATAATTATTGGAACGTAGTTCCATATCGCGCGTTGCGAAAGGGGGCTAGACGGAAAACTAAGACTAAAAATTATTACAATTCCTTCACTAATTAATAGAAAAGAACTTCGTTCCATTCGGGTGTCCCTTGACACCTCTCAAGTTTTTTATGTCTTTTTTTATCAACAAAGACTTATAATATAGGTGATGAAATGTTGAAACATTATGATAGGCCAAAACTTGCGAAAGAGTTAACAAACATAAATTACGTAATAGCTGTAGTAGCTTGGCTGGTCACGCAATGTCGCGTGTCTAATTTACTTTCTTTAAAAAAATTACTTTCTTTAAAACGGGAAAGGGATGCCATCATCCCTTGCGTGCATCTGATGCGTGCGTTTCACGTTTAAGTTGCGGATTGCGAGCTGTGACGTTACATTTGATAAAAAAATTGTACCAAGGCGTGACGTAGCGTGAACTTGAAATGTATCTTCGGCATTTTCTGTTTTAATTGTCAAAGAAAATAAAGAAATACGTGTAAAAGTACAATATATATTTTTTAATTCATCTGATGGCCCGCTTAAAAATTTCATGGAATTGAGTAAAAATGAAGTTCTTTCATGCTGGTCTGGGAGAAAAGAAGAAACATAGAATGTAGCTGCTTCTCTTCTTCCCGCGCAGATCGTAAAAGATTATCGAGGGAATGCATAGCCATATAGCCGATGCGGCTAGTAACTAGCAACCTATCACTATATTTTCCATCTTCTCGCCTCGATGATGGCATCTCTTTCATCTATAAATGCGTTTGCAGTGTCAGTATCAAAATGCTAAATTAGTTCACTAACAAGTTCTATGTTATCAAATTAAATATAAGTACAAGTTATTTCAAAACTTTTTGAAAATTAAGAAAAAAGCAACCAGCAAGCGTCTCTAGCAAAGTTTTTTCTAAGCATTAAACTTTATGGCACATACACACGAATTTATGCGACCAAACTAACTGATCCAATCTTCAAGAGAGGATATAATCCGACGTAACGCCAGTAAGACGTGACCGGGCATGTGTCGCGCAGATCCGGGCCATGTCCGGATAAATATTGCAGGTTGCGTGCTGTCATAATATCGTGTAACATACATTTGGCAGGTTTTTATAGAGCAGTTCGCTCTTACCTCTGATTCATTCATTCCTGTTCAGGGAAAGGTGGAGAATTGACATGTTTTAGATCTTGTATCTAAAATGTTTTCTTATACGCTGTATAGTGATGGTGGCCACCCGGGCAATTCGTATGGGAATGTCGAAAATTTCTTGGGTTTATATTTAAATTTTAGTTTAAATTTTATTATGATATAGTGATCTAGTATAGCTCGTGTTATAAATCAAACACGACGGGTATGTCATATTCACGTTGTATATGATTCAGGCTCCGGTCTGTCTATCATCTTTGAGAAGAAGAGAAGTCAGAAGGCACACCCATGCTATACATGTATATAACTAATAAAACCGACCAAGTGCGTGTCGGGTTTCGTAGTTGCGAATGCCGACTTTGAGTTTACTCCACTAAAAAGTATAAAAACTAGTTTTCTACTTACGTACTCTTGAATTAGTATGAAATTTTCGTTGCCCGAGTACATTTTATGAGTCAATCGCCTATAACTTTTTAATTTTATTATTTTAACATAAATCAAAAAATTGTGTTTTTAAGCTTACAATATTTTTGAAAGACCTACTAAACGATATCCCACACGATGGGTTAGTTGAGAAAACAAAAATTACTCCCACTTCACTTGTATGGGAGATACTTTAAAAAAAAATTTAAGATTTTAAATTACTACTTTTTTGGCACGATTAATATAAATACCTAATCAAATTACAGCTTTCTAGTACTTATAGTATCTGAGTAAAACCGCGGACAGACAGACAGACAGACAAACATGGCGAAACTATAAGGCTTCCTTGTGCACAACGGAACCCAAACACGAATTCGTAAACCCAAAACCAACAAACAATTTTATTTTATTTCATTATCTAGTAATAGTAGGTAATAATTAACCCGACCCGGATATCCGGGCTTCAAAGCCGCTATCTAATGGTATAAATTCACCACAATGCCCCGGAGATATTAATATAGGCGCCATCTTGACCGGACGGTGTTGGGACTCGGGCCGGTTCAACCATTGATTTCGCACTGAACTTATGATTTGATACATAATTTAAAAGTGGGAAAAGTTTTTTATTTTTATTGAGTACTCTTGGACAAAGATAATATAATAACTAACCGCTGCTCGGGCTTATCTCGTAACACGTAACCCAACGCCGTAGAAACTATTGGAGGGCGCGTAAGTTGGCAAAACTGGAGTTGCGGGTAGGCACACAGAGATGGCAGCACACACGACTAGCAAAAAGGTGACAAAGAAATTTTTGAATGTACTTTAAAATATTCATATAAGTCATATTTAATACTACTTTATTTAAATAATAGTATTATAAGATTTGAATGTTTTATTATTACCTTACAGTGCCATCTAAAGACGAGGAAGAATGACTTGGATTAAAGATGAAATAGATGAACATAAATTATTATCAAACTATCCGGTATAGTTATTTAACAACTTTTAATTTAGGAAAACACCTATTTCTCAAATCTTAGCCGCAGTAAAAATGTTCTATCAAAGTAATGTGTTTGACAATGTGGAATTTTTTGATCTTACCTGGCTCTATACGTAAAATTTTCCATATTGACGAGTGTCACTCGTGTGACTGTACATTTACACTGTGTATTTTATATATAGGATAAGTTGGCCTTTGTGCCTATTTTGTTTTTTGTTGTTTTTGTAATTTTTGTATATTTATTATGGTGCAATACTGTTGATTTGTATTATATTTTAATCACAATATACTAATTTCTCAAAACTGAAAACAAAATCCCGGTAAGCCCAAACCTGTCCAACCTGACCAGCGTGGAGAGTGTAGGCCAAATCCTTTAGCTGCTCTGACCAAATATGGCTCTAGTAGTATGGAGAGGGTCGTGCTCCTGCAGTGGAAACCAAAAAGACCTAATGATGATGATGATGATGAAACAGTATAGGCTGAAAATAGTAATAGAATATTTTATTTAAAAGTGGCAAAAACAGTGAAAGGGTGTGTTTGGCCGGACAATCTAGATATCGCGCCGCTAATCTGACCGAGTGTGAATTAATCGATCGTTTTATCGGTATTCTATTACCGATTGCGTTTTAATCGCACGATTACTCGCGAGTAATTTTATTCGATTCATTTGGAATCGGGTTTTAAAGATCATATTTAGACTTTGGCGACTGCCTCCGTAGTACAGAGGACAAGGCATTCGCTTTGTGATCCGGAGGGCATGAGTTCGAATTAAACTGGAAAGCATACTTAGTGAAAAGTTCTTTCGAGTCTGGTTAGGATATTGCAGGCTTGAATTATCTGATTATCCGGAAAAAAAGGATTCTGTGTTTCGGAGGGCACGTATAAACTGTGGGTCCCAATCGCCATCTAGCGTTTGATCACCAAACTACCCAAGGATTGGTTCTGGTTTACCTTAGGGTAGCGGAGATCAGACGGCAGTCGCTCTGTGTAAAAACCAGTAACCTCGTTAAATCTCCTTGGTTAGCAGAAGCATTAGGTACTACTGAGGATGCAACCGGGAATATACGCTCGGATGATGATGATTTAATAGACTTTGATGATATATTTCGATTAGTATCTTCTTAAACGTTACAGATAGAGTACCACTCTTTACCCTAGACAGAGCCTACAGTTGTAAGACCCGAAGGCCACCTTAATTTAGCGTAACTTTGGGCGTGAAAGTTATAAATAGGAATCAAAATAGTGGTGGGTTGCTAGCTGCATTGCCTATTAACATGATTCGGATATTTGAAGTAGGAAGAGAAATAGCTGGTAAGTAACTTTCATGCATTATAGTCATAAATATTAACAACAATTTGCTAAACGTATTTTGTTTAATTGCCTCTTTTCATTAGACTTTTTAAGTAAAGTTAGCAAATATTTTTTTATTAACACGAGGATTAAGTAGCGTTTTTTTTCCCATGACCCAGCGTAAAATATACAAGCGCTTATGTGGAGGTTAAAAAGGAAAAGATTTATTTTCTTTCCGCTGAGCCAAGCTAATACCTGTGCTCTCACTTAAAACCTAATTGTTATAAACGGCGAGCTTACCTCTTAATACCTATTTCAATGTGCTCAGTAAATGCAGCAGCAATTAATGTGGCTCGCTGGGATTAGGCCCTCTTAAAGCTACAGATGCGGTGGAAGCATCTACTTTTTAACCAATTTGAAAAGGAGGAGGTTACTAATCGAACGTATGTTGTTTTTTACTTGAAGACGCCTGGACTTATTTAGAATGAAACTATTACACTAATATTATTAAGGCGAAAGTTTGTGAGTGTGTATGATTTTAGAGTTTTACGGACACAATTACTGTTATTAGTATTACGGGACTTACCGCGAATAATATCGTTTTTTGCCAGATATTTCGACGGCCCTTCTGCCATGATAACAGAAGGGCCGTCGAAATGTCTGAACAAATACTGTTATTAGTATTATATTACTCAGTCAGACTGAGTCAGCCAGCGACCATGATGGCAGAAGGGCCGAAATGTCTTGCAAAAAACGATATTAATCGCGGTAAGTCCCGTAATACTAATAACAGTATTTGTGTGTTTGTTACTGCTTTACGCTCAAATGGCTAGACTAATTTTGATAAAATTTGGTATGCAGGGAGCTGCTGACACCCTGGATTAACACATGGCTACTTTTTCCGCGGGAAACACCGCGGGTGCAGCTGATTTAATAAAAATCTGTCGTGTAGTTTGGTGTTGAAGTCGGATTTTAGTTTGGAAAAAAATATAGTTTACCAGTTTCACTACGTAGTCATTTTTGCAAAAAAAATTGCTTGCTTTACAGAAACTTTCCTGGAACTTAAAAGATTCTGTCCAGCTTTCAGAATATCGGGAATATAATTCATTATTACTTTTTGATGTTACTAAATCCCTAGGCTCAATAAGTCATTAAAAAGAAAAAACAAATTTCGTGGCACTCAGCTCTACGTGAGGCGAATGCGCTTAAAGGTATGTTTTTTACTCAACTGAAGCCAAAAGGAGGCTTAAAATTAATTGAATCACAGTTTACCTTTGCCATCTTTTGAAGATATCCGTGGTGTAATGATTAACACGCTAGTCCGCGAGTCCGGAGGTTCTAGGTTCGATCCTCAGTATGGGCAAATTGGAAAATGGCCTTTTCCTAATTGTAGTGTTAATACAACGTGGCAAGGACATACCCTTACCCGTAATAAATCGAACCACGGGCTATACCAGATCACTATAGGGCTTAAGACGACTGAAAGTCATATGGGCTTTTTACCATTTAAACCACTGGGTGATGCCAAGAAACGAAGATTGAATAAAAATTGTTTTTTTTTTTGTTTTTCGAACGCGCTTCCTGATACCGTGAAGACAGCCACTATCTAGTTTTGAAACTTCGCTGTTTAAGCATTTGCTTGCTGAGTCCAATTAAGTGTAAAATTTTTGCATCTGGTGGTTTTAGTAATATCTATGTATTATTCAAGTAGTATAAAATATAACTGGTATTGTTTGTTTGTTTGTTTGTAATAACTTTATTGTACCAAAAAACAAAATAAAGTACAAAATGGTATTTATACATATGTATATATCATATATATTATAAGGTTTTTTTTTGGTTATATGTACTATATATACAGATACTATTGTATGTATGGTATTTATTTTAGTAAGTAGTATACAGTTAATTATTAGTATTAATTTACATTACGTGTAGTGTATATTAAATTTAATTTATTTCTTAAAGAAAAGTCACCGTTACCAGGGCTTCGCAACGACCAAGGTTGGGAAGAAACACAGGAAGAAACTTATCTTCACAGTACGTTGGTTGCCTAGTCGCCAGAAAGGCTTTGTCATATTGTAATGTTTTTTTTAAATAAATAATTATTGAAATGTTGATACATCAGACAGGGGTCCCGGGTTCGATCCCTGGTCAGGGCAAGTTGGAAAATGGCGTATGGCGTAGCAAAGTATGAATTTGTTATAAAATATAGTATCGTTGAGTTACTATCTCACAACACAAGTCTCGAGCATACTTTGGGGCTAGCTCAATCAGTGTAATGTGTCCCTATATTTATTTATTTATTTATCTATTTGTAAAGGGAATATTTACGTAGTCAGCAAACGCTGAAAGACGTAACAACCAAACATATGATGCACCCTTCAAAGCGGCAATTTAAATACAAAGCCGATCGGAAAACTACGGCATTGGAGACGATTCGGTGATTCAGTTTTATGTGCCCCTCGCGGCGGTACAGTCGGGCCCAAATTATGTTTTAGAAATGTTTAGAATTGATTTATTTACAAGCTGTGCCCGCCTAAAAAATATTAGTACGAAAGTAGGAATAGGATAGTATAATTAGTAGCATTTATTCGACACTAGCTTGTGCCCGGGGGCTTCTCTCCCCGTGGGAATTTCGGGATAAAAACTATTCTATGTCCTTCCCTGAGTCTTAAACTATATCCATACTAAATTTCATTTAAATAAGTTCAGTAGTTGAAGCGTGAATCACAAACAAACAAAAACTACAAAATCACTTTCGCATTTATAATATTACTAGCTGTGCCCGTAGGCTTTGCTCTCCATAGGAATTTTTGGGTAAAAACTATCCTATGTCCGCTTCCCTGAGCGGACATAGGATATCTTCTTCTATGTTCTTCTATATTATATGTTCTTCTTAAACTATATCCATACTTTTCATCTAAATAGGTTCAGTTGTTGAAGCGTGAAGACGTATTTTTTTTTCCAATCCTGAGAAATCGTCAGACCATCGTATTCTAATGCGACCTCTCTTCGTTGACCTACTTGTATAACTTTTTGAAAATTCAAACAAGTTACGCAGCTGACTGTACCCGAAACGGTGACCATGAATTCAGAATTCCCATTATGGGACAACGCGTGACATTCCTCGGGGCATTCAGCTCGTGTACAACGTACAATCGTAAGAAATAACACCCCAGCACAACTGAGTTGTAAAAAACGTTGCCGTATGGATTCTGTAGTGTGCTTTGGCACACCCTTTTCGGTAATAAGTTTAGGTAATGTAATTTTGGTGGGAATCCCGAGGGAGACTGGACGAGACTTACAATAGCTTTTTGTATTCTTACCTGGGTCACGTCTGTCGGAAAAGTTTTGTGAGGCAGCTAAACATCCCACTCTATAAAGCCACAAATACGTACTAGATTGACGTGGTGGAAAAATTAATACCCCCGGTACCTTCAAATCTTCCGCTTAATGAGAAAACCCACGGTGTGGTGATCACCCTTGGACAGTCTACATACATACATACTATCACGTCTTTATCCCTAATGGGGCAGACAGAGCATTTTGGGTCTTGCGGTTCTATGCAGAGCCCAGGGCCGCAAGACCCAAAAGCCACTTTTAGCGTCATGGTGGGCGAGAAGATGGAAAAGCAATCAATACAGTGATGGGTTGCTAGCCGCATCGCCTGTTAACATGATTCGCATTTTTGCCCATTCCCTCGATCGGCTTTTACGATCTGCGCGGAGAGAAGCAGCTGGTACATTCTAAGTTTTTTCATTTCTCCCAGACCAGCATGGGAGTTGGGCAGCAGACTAGATGTCCTTAAATAGTCCTTCGGGGTGGTTTAGTCTGGTGAGTCAAGTGGGGTTTCTCAAGCAACGACCCTTGTGACCTTTGTTCAAACAATAGCCCACCTCCTGTCATGCCCTAACTGCATAACCACATGTAGAGTAACTCTATTCTTCTTCTTATCGTGTGTGTTAGTGACTAACACTCAAAGTTTTTAAACCGCCTTAAAGGCCTCTGACATGGTTTTAGGTAACGACCAATGTCAAAGACAGTGACCGGGACCGACGGCTTAACGTGCCTTCCGAAGCACGGATCATCTTACTTATTAGACATTTAGGTGATCAGCCTACAATGTCCTAACCAAACTAGAACAACAACACAAAGTCGTTGCCCCCGCCAGGAATCGAACCCGCGACCTCCGGGTATGAGCCGAACGCTCTAACCACTACACCACGGAGGCAGTTCTCTATAATAAGTAATAACGGAGTAACTCTATAATGCGCTGGATGCAGGCCGCTCTAGATCAGTCATTTTGGAAATCTTTGGGAGAGGCCTATGTTCAGCAGTGGACGTTGTGCGGCTGAAATGATGATGATGATGAACTCTATAATAAAGGCCCATTTAGACGGTGCAAGTTTCTTGCGTGTTGCATACAATTTTATTGAAGCAATAAATGATTTGTATGGCTGACATTTCGTTTAGACCATGCAAGTTGTCTATTGCTGCAATAAAATGGCATGCAACGGGGAAGAAACTTGCACCGTCTAAATGGGCCTTAAGGCCATTTCTTCCAGAGACCTCAGTGAGACGACTAATACACGACCAATTCTGTCGGAGTGTATTCTCGGCAATAGTCAATAGGCAATAGATAGAAACACTCTATAGTGTGAAAATGGTATAATCTAGAGTTTCGAAATGCCTTGACCACTGGACCACGGAGGTAGTCAAAAGGCCCTTGAAACACGATGGACATTATTAGTAGAATAATAGTCAACGCGGTACATAAAATTTAAAATTCATTTAAAATAAACTTACATGAATATAGTGTAAAACAAGGTTATTAACATCACTGCTCCTTAGCCGACTAGCCTAAAGGGACCCTAATAAATATTTATGTGAACATTGACGTCAGCCCCCTTCTTATTAATATATATCACACGCCATCGCTTTACATAAATGGATAGTCGATTCTGTATAATTTAATCTTTGATGTCGAGTGAGGCATTATTTGGGGTAGCTTTAGAGGTTTGATAATGCTAATCGTACATGTCGGTGTAGGGTTCCGTACCTAAAGGGTAAAAAAGGAACCCTATTCCTAAGACTCCGCTGTACGTCTGTCACCAAGCTGTATCTCATGAACCGTGATAGCTAGACACTTGCCGTCTTATTATAAAACGCGGGCTAACTTTGTTACTAGGTTTAAACCATTATCCGATTATATCAAGTTGACATTTTCAGATGAGACAGTGGCATATTACTAGATGTCAACTTAATTTTGTCTGATAATGGTTTAAACCTAGTAACAAAGTTAGTCTGCATTTTTTAAAAAGACAGTTTAAATTTTTCACAGAGTATGTATTTCTGATGCCGCTAAAACAACAAATACTGAAAACAGAAAAAATAGATATTTAAGTTGGGCTCACATACAACAAACGTGATTTTGTATAATAATGGTACGGAACCATTCGTGCGCGAGTCCGACTCGCACTTGGCTACTTATTTCTTATTCGTATCAAAATCTATAGGAGCAGACAGAGCATTTGGGGTCTTGCGGTTCTAAGCTGACAGAGCCCAGGGCCACAAGAATCAAAAGCCACTTATTCATATCATCATCATCATCATCATCATCATCATTTCAGCAGCACAACGTCCACTGCTGGACATAGGCCTCTCCCAAAGATCATAAAGGTACATAATACGAAACTCCGCTCAAAAATAAGCAAGTTATAAGCCTTTTTTGCTCGGTGGAAGAGGAAACTGTCAAGTAACAGGAAAAGATAAAAATGTATTTATTGTTCTCCATACAATCTCACAAGTAAATAAGTACAGATAATATGCCAGTGCACATTATTATGTTAGGTTACCAATTGGATTGGGTTCGATTCCCGGCGAGGGCAACGACTTTGTGTTGTTGTCCTAGTTTGGTTAGGACATTGTAGGCTGATCACCTGATTGTCTGATAAGTAAGATGATCTGTGCTTCGGAGGGCACGTTAAGCCGTCGGTCCCGGTCACTTTCTTTGACATTGGTCGTTAACTAAAACCATCTCAGAGGCCTTTAAGGCGGTTTAAAAATTCTGACACTAGTGTTAGTCACTAACACACACGATAAGAAGAAGAAGAATTGGTTTGGGGGAGACTGGAGATTGACGTAGGCGGCGGCGCCTGTATTACAATTTTTTGTAGTACTTCTCTTACAATAGGATGCTCATATACCCATGTGACGTCACTGACTCTAGGATTCGCGCATACGAATAAGATAGCGAAATTTCCCCATTATGCTCCCACTCTACTTCATTTCAATATTTGAAATGCTAAGCAAAACCTAGGCAATTTAAGTTAGACATCGAGTGTTTTAACGTGTGTAAAAGGTCAAACAAAAGAAGAATAAACAGTTAAGGCGCGTTCGGACGACACGTGCACGCCTTGCCCAAGTTTAGGCCACGCCTAGTGCGCTTTGAAATTTGTTGCATATAATTTGAGTCCTATCACACATTAATACAACTCAAATTGCATTAACTGAACTCCACACGCTCTCGCCCCGCCTACGCCACGCGCTAGCCTTGCTTCCGCCTTACGCCCGCCTCGCGCCCGCCTCGCGCCGGGCTTGCGCCAGCCTCGCGCCCGTCTCGCGCCCGCCTCGACTGGACTTCGGTAAATGCAATTCGAGTTGTATTGATGTGTGATAGAACTTATATGCGAAAAATTTTAAAGCGCGCTAGGCGAATTCATTTCCTCCAATCACGAGAATGTTAAACTTGTAACTTTCGACTTCTTAGTACCTTTAGTAGGTACCTTTCCTATTACAGAGCACGCTCGAACAAACGTTCAGTGAAGCCACACACGTTGTTAGGCTGGCGTCTTTCCAATTGCTTGATAAGCGTTTATTAATTGTATAGTGAAAGTCAGGTTAACTATATCATGGAAATACCAAAGACATACAAAAAAAAGTAAGCAGACCAAACATTAGGTACATACATAGAACGCGTGGCAATTTTTCACTTTTAGTTTTTGTTTCAAATAATACCAATTAAGTTAAAGAAAATCAACAAAACTATGCATGTGAACGTTTGATCCCATAATCAAAGATGTGAACCTATTTACATGAAATTTGATATGAATATAGTTTGATACCCAGAGAATGACATTGTATATTTTTATCCCGAAATTCCCACGGGAAGCGAATCCCACGGGCACAGCTAGTTATTTATATTTGATAAAGTATTCTGTGTATGTGCATAGCCTCATAATTGTCTATTGAAACAGTCGACATTTCGACAACAGCTCAAGCAAGTGATCCGACGAAGCGAGCAGAGTCTATTGGAGCGAGCGATAATTTAACGCAGATTGGCCTGTGGCCAACTAACAAGCTACGAGGAATACTAGAATACGACATAATATTGCCGTGTTGTCTCCGGCAGAGTAGAATAGGGCCACTCCAAGTCCTCCCGTGAATGTCGTAGAAGAAACTTAGAAAATACAAGCTAAACAAAGCTTATAAACATCAATGAGACCTCTCTAAACCTTCGCGCCAGCTAGGAGAGTGTAGGCCAATTGGGTACTTTCCTAAGTCAAAAATAAATTATTTTGTACTAATAAAAAAATAAAGCGTCGCAAAATAATGTCACTTGTCTTTGAACATATCCATTTTACCGTTATTTTAAATTTATTATTGTAGAAAAACTGATAATAAGAGCGCTATTTGACTCCAAAAATCTATGACGTCATCTGCCTGTATTTCAACAAAATCCCATAGAAACTGTTTGTTTTGACGTTTAGAAAAAAGTTGCTGATTTGACTTGTTGGAAAATAGCGTATTCTTCTGGCTGCTCTGGCCAAGACTAGCTCTGGTAGTACAGAGAGGATTGTGCTCCTGCAGTGGAGACAAAAAGACCTGATGATGATGATGATGACCGATCTATATCAGAGGTAGAACTATATATAGACCACGGTACTGTACAAGGTATTATCATAGTAATCTGTGGTATTATGGAGGTGGTGTCGTGAAGACAGGCACTTATGCGAGGTAAGTAAATATAAATTTAAAAAGAAATGTTTGATGAAATACATTACTTTTATCTCGTTTCTTATGCGATATAGTGAAAGATTTCAAAACATATAAATTTTTACGTCTATTATTGAAACGGTAGACCTCTCGATAAGATTCGAGCGAGTTATCCGCGAACAATAAGAGAAAACTCCTACAGAGTAAGCAATAATTTAACTTATGTCTTTGTTTAGCGCAGATTAACATGTAGCCAATTAACAAATCTAATTTCCGAGACATGACCATTGTTTAGTATTCCTGGAAGCCTGTAAGCTTAATACTAAACATGCCAGTAATTGGCATGTGGTCTATTTGATTGTAGGTAAGATAGTTAGCCGAATTTACTTCTGGTCATCAAGCTGTGAGCCGGTGACCAGGAGTACAATTAGCAGTCAATTGGAAAGTAGCCAGCTTTAACCAAAAAAAATTATTACGAAATAATGTAAGGTTTTTGTGGAATCGCCAAATATTATTTAACCATGTGATCAACGCCGCGGGCAATATCCCATGTGACGTCACTGACTCTAGGATTCGCGCATACGAATAAGATAGCGAAATTTCCCCATTATGCTCCCACTCTACTTCATTTCAATATTTGAAATGCTAAGCAAAACCTAGGCAATTTAAGTTAGACATCGAGTGTTTTAAGACGATACCACAAAAATTATGTACCTCATTTGTGGGCGGAGCTAGACGTATCGTGTCGATTGCGCGAGGGGGCGCTTTCCTTAATATTATATTTACGCGCACTGCCGAGAACATGTTCATGAACTCGGGAGCTTAGAACGTATGGAGATAGCAGACAGATATGTTTACAATAATATTTTTAATTCAGTAGATACAAATATGTTAAAAGAGGTGATTCGGTCCATCAATTTGAACAACTTATAGCAGTACATGTATATTGAAATACGAAAAAAAATAACGTTCTCAAACAAATCGAAGTAGTCACGTCATCTAGTTACTATGGTCTTTATGTATGGTATTTTTTTCATACAATAAAGTTAACAACTTTTATGTTGCTTTCGCCAAGAAATCAAAAGACAAAATATATAAATATAGTTACAAATTGACCGGTCGGCTGATCAGAAAATATTGTTCTTTATATATAAGGTCTAACAAAATATACTGAAACTATTTTAACAGTAGGCTCAGTCCGTGATACTGAACAAATTTTCTCAAGAAACATATAGTGAAATATGAAGTTTATTTTTTACATACACTGACCTTCGACCGCACATGCCGCGCCGTCCGCTCATCGCCGCAATACCTAAAGGCAGCCACAAACGTAGCTAAATGGCGCGAGGCCGCGACATCACTCGAACTTTATGGCACGACTTCACAACACAATCACAGTCACAAAACAAATTCATCAAATTAGTCGAGTGATTTATTATTTTTGATATCACTTGCCTAAGGCAACTAGTATTTATTCTGTACCCTATTAAACCTCAAGTAGACCCGCGTCTATTACATGATGCATGAAGTTATTAAAACAATAAGAATATAAATAAAATGGCGCAAGTCACCTAAGTTTGATGTAAAAGTATCTAGGCTGGCGTTTTAATTACACACAATATGACTAGGTATTTTTGAATAACTGCCTATAATTTGGCATAAAGAAAACGTACGCACGATGCTATTTGCATCAGTTCCAACTCAAAACTGACCAGACCTTGGAAAGTTTTTTTGTTGTTTATTTGTTTTCAGTTAGCGTTCCCACGGTTAACATTTATGGCCCCTTTTGTTCTCGCCGCAGGCACGAGCTAACTTAAATTTTATTGCACATTTTTTGCTTGTTGTGAACAGTATTTTTGTAAGTAAAATGCCGACAAAAGAAACAAACAAAACATCATAAAAGCCGGCAAAAATTGAACCGGTGAATTTTTACTACAAAATCCTTTGTTGTCATATTCAAAGAAATACCGCCTCATGTGAATAACATGTTTTTACTTATTATAGCAAGAAACAAAACCGACTAATAACATCAGTTGACTTTTGTTGCTCTAGTGAATAGGTAGTTCAGTCTCCAAAATATGCGAGTTTAGTGTAAATTAGATTTTACTTATTAATAACCTATCGCATGAGATGTTTGAATATTTTTGACTGTATCAAAATATTAATTTGGAATGTGTTTTACTGTTGTGAATAATGTCGTTATTAACTGTTTGCACATTGTAAAGATACTTGTCGAAATAATAAAAATAATCTTAATTTCTTAGGTACTTAATTCAAAGTGTGTTGTGAATTGATTAAATTACATATGACTACCTAATGACTACTAGGACAACATGTGATTGTTTGTGAATGAGTGTAATCGTAGCGTGTGTAGACGTCCTTTGCTGCATACAGCTGATGTGTCGGGTAGAGCGGCGAGGCACATAGCAGTCAAAGGTGGGTGATATATGAAAAATATATTTTTTATATTTCGCTATGTGTTCCTTGGGGAAAGTTGTTCAGTATCACGGACTGGACCTACCTTTAAAATAGTTTCAGTATATTTTGTTAGACCTTATATTTCGATACAATGATAAGGTCTTTGGGGAAAATTACACACATTAAAACATAGGTATGGAATATGTAAAAGAAAAATATTCAGTATATTTCGTAAAATAGTTTCAATGTATTTATATATATAGGTGTACAAAATAAAAATATAAAACAATTTTTCATAGATTTATTGCTAAACATATACAATAAAAATAGCATAATAACAATAATAATTGATATCTTTTGATTATACGATGAGACTGATGTATTAAACATAAAAATAAAAAACATCCTAAGAAATATAATAATCTTGATAAAGTTTGAACTGGACAATCAACTGCTAATAAGATTACATTATGTTCAAAGAATCAGAAAAATATTTATTGCCCAATACAGCAGTATTTATTTTTCACACACATAAAGAGCACTTGTGTAAATCGCCTCCCTATCATAGTTGCAGCACCAGACAGAGCGGAGTAATTTCTCTCAAGAGTCTCTTTCACCCGCCATTTTTATCTATTTTACCCTCTTCAATCGCAGCAGCTTTTTCTCTTTGTCCAGCTTTTTTCATTTCGTCCTAAGCTGTGGTCCCCCAGTTTTCGCATATTTTGTCATGTGCACGGTTGTAAATGCGCTCAGACATAATTGGTATATCTAAGGAGGCAGGCACTAATTTGTTTGAGTGGGGGGTGACCACAACCTGCTACCATAGCCCCTGCTACTCCATCTTTATTAACATCCTCCAATGTATTCTTTATTGTAAATTGTTCGTTGCAAATGGAGCATGATAAAAAGCAATTTGATGTTATTCCCGTACATTTTTCTGATACAATATTGATGGTATTTAACCCACAATCACAAAGCGACTGGTGCCTATTTTCTTTAATTCTTTAAAGAAGTACTTGATGTTCACTATACGATGTCCAGAAATATTTTCATTAAATTCATTCTGAAACAAATACCATATTGTAATTTTTATTTCATGCTATTAGGTATACATATGCAAAACTATATAGATAAAGGTAATTTCAGACCGCAATACTGAAAGAACTTCGATGTCACAGACAAACAGACATCGGCATCAAACTTATAACACCCCTCTTACTGTCTGTCTGTCCGTCCGTCCGTCTATCTGCGACCAGGCGAAATGCCCGTTTACGAGATTAAAAAATAACTTAAAATATTGTCATATTTGAAAGTATGTATTCTATTAAGTTCTATTTAAAATACACACCTTTCCATTCCACCTGTAGTGATCCTGACGAAATATTTTGATTGTCCAGATCCATAATTTGTAAATCCGACTCCATATCAATTACACCTCCTTGTTCTTCTTGCGGCGGCGACGATCGACGCGGACAAAGAGTCATCAAACTCTGATAAAAGAGGATTTTTTTTAGCCTGAAAACAGTAGTACTTTTATATTAGCGGATTTACTTCGAAGTTATTCGGTAGGTGCATATTATCCAAAATGTTAGTTGGGTAGAATAAGTTGTAACTTGTAACAGTAGAATTAGACAAAAAGGTAGATACGTATGAAAATAACATAAGTAGGTAATTATGGTTTGAAAGTAGGACAGTACGGTGCCATCTCAGTATGATACAACTTATACCTAGTAGGTACCTATATTTTGAGTAGTCAGTAAGATTGGTAGGCACTTATTGACATACCTACTCCCTTTCTTACAAACTTTACATATTTTATCAATATAAGCCACTTATTTAGAAACATTGAGGTAGGTAAGTACTTACCATCTATTAAATTTTTGTCTCATCATGCTTGCTTTTCCGTTCCCGTTTTCTATTTTACCTATTATTATTATACTTATGTACACAATCACAATGTAAAACAGTAAGTGAAAATAGGGTTCTATTTTCACAGACCAAAAAGTGCGGCTCGGATTAGTCTGTCGTCTGCGTTGGGCCTAAAACTTAATTTTTACAAATAAAAGATCGATCATTCGAAACGTTGGGATGTGCGGACGACTGGCACAGGTCTTACGTCCAAGGAATCCATACGCAGACTGAGCAAGCTGTGGCAAGAGATAGCGCTCGGCGAGTTGACGCGCGTGGGGCCGAGAGAGGTATACGGTGGGTGTGTTCAATTGGGGTTCCAATTCACATGAACGAATAGGTCGTAACCGCCAAAACCTTTATTAATAATTTACGGCAAAATTAAATGATCAATCAAAATTTCATCTTGTTATTATTAAAAATGTCTGAAAATCTTACTTATAGTTCAAACGGTTTCTTTTAAGTCGTCCTATTCGAGCGATAATATTGACAAGTTTGCTAAGTAAGACCATATTTCGAAAAATATTTCTATCGAGATTTTTCTTTTCAATCATGTTTTCATCTTATCAATAAACTAAGAAAAGAGTAAAAAATCATATCCTTAAATTTCAAATTTATATTTCAAATACTTTGCGAGATAAATTAGACTCAACACAACCTTTTTGGCGGAGGTATCGTCTTAACGTGTGTAAAAGGTCAAACAAAAGAAGAATAAACAGTTAAGGCGCGTTCGGACGACACGTGCACGCCTTGCCCAAGTTTAGGCCACGCCTAGTGCGCTTTGAAATTTGTTGCATATAATTTGAGTCCTATCACACATTAATACAACTCAAATTGCATTAACTGAACTCCACACGCTCTTGCCTCGCCTATGCCACGCACTCGCCTTGCTTCCGCCTTACGCCCGCCTCGCGCCCGCCTCGCGCCCGTCTCGCGCTCGCCTCGACTGGACTTCGGTAAATGCAATTTGAATTGTATTGATGTGTGATAGAACTTATATGCGACAAATTTTAAAGCGCGCTAGGCGTATTCATTTCCTCCAATCACGAGAATGTTTAAACTTGTAACTTTCGACTTCTTAGTACCTTAAGGCCATACCCAAATTTTCCAGGGTCCAGTGGCGCCGCCATTTAAAATAAATCATTTAAAAGGAAACGGAGATATCATTTAAAATTGTGTCTTGGTCAAGTTCTAGATACCCATTCAAAGTATTTTTTAAACTACTTTTTGTAGTTTAAAGTGAGAACGTGAAGCTTTTCTACGCACATTTGCGAAAAACGGCCACTTTTAGCTAATGTGCGTAGAAAAGCTTCACGTTCGCACTTTAAATTATAAACAGTAGTTCATAAAATAGTTTTAAGGGTTATCTAGGGCTTGACCAAGACACAATTTTGAATGATATCTCCGTTTCCTTTTAAATGATTTATTTTAAATGGCGGCGCCACTGGACCCCGGAAAATTTGGGTATGGCCTTAAGAAGGTACCTTTCCTATTACAGAGCACGCTCGAACAAACGTTCAGTGAAGCCACACACGTTGTTAGGTTGGCGTCTTTCCAATTGCTTGATAAGATACAGCGTTTGTTGATTGTACTGTCAAAGTCAGGTGACTATATCTAGTGACTATAGCATGGAAATACTGATACATAATCAGGGTTAACTGAACAATTTTTGCTAAGACGTCATTTTTATATTTATAGTTTAGCTGTCTGGATCAGGTGCTCCATTTTCCAAAATCAATTAGTCCCTAATTATTGCCCTGGCTTAACAGCTATATTACAAAAAAAAGTTTCATTTTAATCCATCTAGTGACTTATCATGGAAATACTGATACATAATTAGGGTTAACTAAACAATTTTTGCTAAGACGTCATTTTTATATTTATAGTTTAGCTGTCTGGATCAGGTGCTCCATTTTCCAAAATCAATTGGTCCCTAATTATTGCCCTGGCTTAACAGCTATATTACAAAAAAAGTTTCATTTTAATCCATCTAGTATTTCCAGAGATAATTGACCGAGCGAGCGAAGCGAGCAAGGTCTCTAAATAGAGTTGGGGGCGAAAACACATTGTATGTATGTATGTATGTATGTATGTATGTATGTATGTATGTATGTATGTATGTATGTATGTATGTATGTATGTATGTATGTATGTATATATGTATGTATGTATGTATGTATGTATGTATGTATGTATGTATGTATGTATGTATGTATGTATGTTTGTACCGCGATAACTGCCGAACCGTTGGTCTTATTTTGATGAAATTTGGTAGGCATGTAGGAAATATCAGTAGAATTTTCAAGTTCATTGGGCATCAAAATCGGTTCAGTAGTTTTTAAAATATTAATAAAAATGTCCGCGATTATGTAGCAAACGAAACCATAGCGCGTTTTAACTTTGGATAGCGCCATCTAGGTGTTACTTAGGGAATGATTTTATGTTTTAATATAGAATAATAATCGCGAGGTCTAAGTTCGCGGCGAACTACTAGTTAGATTAGCGAGTACAAACAGACAGACTTTTTTTTTCAATTCTTAATCTATAACTATGTCTCCATCACCCCCAAGATTTTTTTTGGAAATATATTTTTCTTACTTAGACACACTTTTCTTACTGTTTTATAATATGTATAGATGTGCATAGCCTCATAATTGTCTATTGAAACAGTCGACATCTCGACAACAGCTCAAGCAAGTGATCCGACGAAGCGAGCAGAGTCTATCGGAGCGAGCGATAATTTAACGCAGATTGGCTTGTGGCCTACTAACAAGCTACGAGGAATACTAGAATACGACATAATATTGCCGTGTTGTCTCTGGCAGAGTAGAATAGGGCCACTCCAAGTCCTCCCGTGAATGTCGTTGAAGGCGACTTAGGAAATACAAGCTAAACAAAGCTTATAGACATCACTGAGACCTATCCAACCCTTCTGGCCAGCGTGGAGAGTGTATGCCAAATCCTCTAGCTGCTCTGGCTAAGCTCTATTAGTACAGAGAGGGTCGTTCTCCTGCAGTGGAGACAAAACGACATGATGATGATGATTGGTCTATGTCACAGGTAGAAAATAGATAGACCACGGTACTGTACGAGGTAATATGGAGAAGATGGTGTCGGGAAGATAGAGGCACCTATGAGAGGTAAGTAAATAATTTAAAAACAAATGTTTGATGAAGTACATTCGTTTCATCTCGTTTTTTATGCGATTGACTAAAAGATTTCAAAACATATAATTTTTTACGTCTTGTAAAAGGGTAAACCTCTTAATATCATTCGATCCGCGAACAATAAGAGCAAAGTCCTACATAGTTAGCAATAATTTAACTTATGTCTTTGTTTAGCGCAGATTAACATGTAGCCAATTAATAAATCGAATGTCCGAGACATGTCCATTGTTTAGGATTCCTGGAAGCCTATAAGCTTAATACTAAACATGCCAGTAATTGGCATGTGGTCTATTTGATTGTAGGTAAGATAGTTAGCCGAATTAACTTCTGGTCATCAAGCTGTGAGCCGGTGATCAGGAGTAAAATTAGCAGATTGGAAAGTTGCCAGCTTTAACCAAAAAAAAATTATTACGAAATAATGTAAGGTTTTTTTGGAATCGCCCGTGAGCAACACCGCGGACAATATCTCGAGAAAGTGATCCCAGAGCGATAATTTAACTTGTGTATTTGTTCAGCACAGATATTAACATGTAGCCAATTAACAAATCTAATGTCGGAGACATGTCCATTGTTTAGTATTCCTGGAAGACTGTAAGCTTAACACTAAACATGCCAGTAATTGGCACGTGTGGTCTATTTGATTGTAGGTAAGATAGTTAGCTGAATTTACTTCTGGTCAGCTGTGAGCTGGAGACCAGGAGTAAATTAGCAGCAGGCAATTGGAAAGTTGCCAGCTTAACAAAAATTTTTAATACGAAATAATGTGAGGTTTCCTTGGGATTGCCAAGTATTATTTAACCACGTGGGCCACGCCACGTGCAATTGCTAGGATCCTTATCCTTATTATCCTTATTCTTACTAATATTACTAGTAGTTCGCCGCGAACTTAGACCTCGCGGTTATTATATACGGCTAACTAATAATTTACAATACATACATACATAATATCACGCCTGTTTCCCGCAGGGGTAGGCAGAGACTATGGACCTCCACTTGCTACGATCCTGACAAACCTCTTTTGCTTCATCTAAACTCATCAATCTCTTCATACATGCCCTTCGGTTACGGGTACTTTTTACCTCTCCTTTTTTTAGAACGTCTGCAATTTGGTCGCAGAAAGTTCGCCGAGGCCGACCTTTTCCTACTGTTCCCTTCACATTCGTCATATAAATATTTTTCGTCAATCTCTTTTCATCCATCCTTTCTATATGCCCAAACCATCTTAACATCCCTTTCTCTATTTTTGTCACAACATCCTCTTTTACTCCACACCGCTCCCTTATGGCATCATTCCGTATTCGATCTTTCAAAGTAACACCACACATACTCCTCAGCGCTCGCATTTCAACTGCATTTATTCTACTTTTATGCTTTCTCTGCCATACCCAACTCTCACTACCGTACATTAAAGTAGGTATCAGTACTCCTTTATGAACAGCGAGACGTGCCTTGTCTGATACCTTCCTACTGCTCATAAAGGAATGCAACGCTCCATTCACTTGGTTACCCGCATTCACTCTTTTTTCAACATCACCCTCGTGCTTACCATCCCTTGTAAACATACATCCCAAGTATACAAACTCTTTCACTTGCTCAACTTTCACCCCATTTATTAAAATATTGCATTCTGTTGCACTATCGTCCTTTTCAAACACCATAACTTTGGTTTTACTGACATTAACTTTCATACCCTTTTTCTCTAATGCATCATTCGTAACAGCTATCATCTTCTGTAATTTACAAATCATCTAAAATATGATTTTGACATTTCTAACACAATTCCTCAAGTAACACCTAGATGGCGCTATCCAAAGTTAGAATGTGCTATGGTTTCGTTTGCTACATAATCGCGGACTTTTATTAATATTTCAAAAACTACTGAACCGATTTTGATGCCCAACGAAATTAAAAATTCTATTAATATTTCCTTCATGCCTACCAAATTTCATCAAAATCCTATCATCGGTTCGGCAGTTATCGCAGTACAAACATACATACATACATACATACAATGTGTTTTCGCCCCCAACTCGATTTAGAGACCTCGCTCGCTTCGCTCGCTCGGTCAATTAATAAATGCTAAAGTGAATTTGTATGATTGTTTTTTGTTTGTTACCACTTCTTGCTGAAATTTGATATGGATATAGTATGGTCTAGGGAAGGGCATAGGATAGTTTTTAATACGAAATTCCCACGGGGAACGAAGCCCATGGGCACAGCTAGTTTAAATATAAATGTAAAACGAAACTGTTGTAAACCATACTATTTTAAAATTTATTCCGAGAATAAATGGCTAAATACTTTAGAATAACTTGATTTATTATTAGAATATCAATTAATCCAAGGATTAGATGTCTATTCCAGAGTAAGCTATTTATACCTCCAATTTTCGGGGAACAGTAAAGTTATCTGAGAGTATTTAAATGGCGGACTAATAACAGCTGATGAAATGGCATCTGTGACATCATCCTTCAAATCATCAAATGTAATTTTTGAAGTGAAAACTTCGGCATTGTGCACTTTTTTTGGAATGGGTAAAAAATGTTAAACTCGCGTCAGGACAACTCGCGTCAGGACACGTGACCTGATCGAAAATTCGTAAGACGGATGGAGAGTAGACAGCTGGCGCGGCGTAGGAGAGGGAGTATCCCCCTCTCTTTCTACGGCGCGGCGAAAATGTATGCCTGCGCCTGCTGTTTCGTATATCAAAAATGCACAACGTTAATATTTAAGTTTTCACTTCTGCCGGCACTCCCAGAGTGCAACCCGTCGTTTTTTTTTCCATTTGTCTCATGCTAAACTAAATGGTCTTCGCAATCCAAGTCAATCAATAGTAAAACTAATACGGCTTTTTGTCGAGTTTAAAATTTATTCACCACTCATTCCTAAAATAAGCATTACTTACTCCAGAAATAGAATAGATAAACGTCAACGAAGTTATTCGAGATTAAATTAAAAGTTTAAAACTATCTCAAGAATAGTTTACACTAGTGTAACTTCTGCCCGTTTGCACTAAACTTAAAAATCGCCTAAGTTCTTGCCTAACTCATTTAGACTGCTCCTAGCAAAAAATGTATTGCACTAACCCTAAGCCATTCCTATATATGTCCACTTAGGAGATTCTTAACTTTCCAAACCCGATTAGGAACCACTGAGTGTAGGTAATACTTCTGTTGTGTTTTTTTTTTGGAATCAGTGTGTGAGATCTCCACCTGTCCCAGCTAGTAATGGTACACACCATTGCACATGAAATTTATAGAGGTCGGAGAACAAGAGACTTAGAGAACCAAAGAATAAATATATTTATTATACAATATAACTATTATAAGAAATTCCAAATGCTGAGATGTGTTATTCGTAACAGGAGTGAAAGTGGAATGAGATTATGAGAAAGGAATGTCTGGAATTCAAAAGTTAAATTTAGGAATGAAATTTGAAAGTGAATCATTTGTCTGTCAAAAATAATCAAAATATTGTGATTTACTTTAATTTATTTAGGGTGTCTGGTTATTTTAGTTCTAGTTATTTTACGGGTATTAATGTTTGGTCGAATTCGCCTTAAGACCCCTGAGGCCCAACAGACGACAGACTATCCGTGACGCACTTTTTAGTCTGTGATAGTCCGTGAAAATAGAACCAATGGAATCACATGCAGTACCGCACACGACGTAAAAAGTCCGGCGCGCGTCGTGTGCGTTACTGCGGGGTCTTAATGCGAATTCGACCAAACATTAATACCCGTTTGCACTAAACGTTAGTTAGCCTTGTCCTTGTTAAGATACACCTAAGCCTAAGCAGCCTAGCTAAAATAACCAGGCACCATAACTAAATTAAAGCAAACCACAATATTTTGACTATTTTTGACAATATTTTGACTATTTTTAAAAAGTGCGCCACGGATTGGTCTGTCGTCTGCGTTGGGCCTAAGTATTACTTGTACTGGGACGATAGAGTTAAGTTAACTAGATCACGCGGTGGGCCGGTGACCCGAAGTTGTAGATTAGCGGCGAATTGGAAAGACGCCAGCTTAACAACGTATGTGGCCCGTATTGAACGCTTGCTTAAATGTGCCCTCTTAGGCCCAGAACTATTGGGTATTTTCCTAAGCCAAAAATCAATTATTTTATGTTACCCGACACTCCGATGACGCGGAACACGTCGCAGCCTCAAGGTGTGCCATTAGTTTAAGTTATAATATATATATATATGTATTTAAGTTTAGGTATATATTGATATTGACCTTGATGTTTATTTTTTGTAAACTCTTTTGTTGCCTGAAATAAAACAATAAATAAAAAAATTATACTGATAACAACATAAAACGTTGGTATGTCATTTTGTCATTAAATAATGTCATTTGTCTTTGAACATATCCATTTTAACGTGATTTTAAATTTATTATTGCAGAAAAACTGATAATAAGAGCGCTATTTGACTTTAAAAAACGATGACGTCATCTGCCTGTATTTCATACAAAATCCCATAGAAACTGTTTGTTGTTGTATATGGGAGTAACTAACAGGTATGCCCTTACAAACAAAAAAAAGAATTTTCCAAATCGGTCCAGGCATCTTTAATTTTTTGTTTAACATACGTAAAAATGAAAATCACGACGAATTGATAACCTTTTTTCGTAGTCGGTTAAAAATAGTCTAAGTTATCTATACTCCATTTGGTTAGGTATTTTAATAAATGTAAACAATCTTGACATGTCTTTTTATTTAAATATACACTTTTTAAATCAATACCTTTGCAAATTAAAAAGTAATTATGTAATTTATAATTTATAACATAGTTACTTTGTAATCGGCAAAATTATTGATTTATAAAGTGTACATTTGAATAAAAAGACATGTCAAGATTGTTTACATTTATTTAAATACCTAACTAAATGGAGTATAAGTGAAAACATGGTAAGGTATACTATTATTAACTTAGATCAAGTATATTATCAGGCAATTGGAAAGGCGCCAACCTAACAACGTATGCAGTTGCATCTAGCGCTTATTTGAACGTTGACTAAGGGACTAGGGAACAGTTAATGTATACAACGTAGAAGGGACATACCAGTAATAAACCACGGATACTAGATCACAATATTAAAATTGTGGTCTAGTTTAGTCACAACATACACACAAAACATGAAAAAACTTGACATTTCCATACAAATTGCCCGGGCGGCTGCACATTTTTGTATGGAAATGCTGATTTTTGAAGTGAAAACTTCTTTAGCGGCGTTGTGCACTTTTTTTGGAATGGGTAAAAAATGTTAAACTCGCGTCAGGACACGTGACCTGATCGAAAATTCGTAAGACGGATGGAGAGTAGACAGCTGGCGCGGCGTAGGAGAGGGAGTATCCCCCTCTCTTTCTACGGCGCGGCAAAAATGTATGCCTGCGCCTGCTGTTTCGTTTAGGCGGCGCAGGGCGCTTGCGCGAATTTTCGTGTGTGTTTATGTTACAGCGTGCTACGCGCATCCATGGATGGTGACAGCTGATGGCTCGACCGTCTGTGTAGTGGCCATACTGCTGTGTTTTCACTTCTGCCGGCACTCCCAGAGTGCAACCGGTCGATTTTTTTTTTGTTTTTTTCTGTTATTTTAATTTCACTATACTATGGGTGTGTCCCTTCCACGTTGTGTAAGGTCTAACAAAATATACTGAAACTATTTTAAGGGCGAATTCAGTCCGGAATAGTGAACAACTTTTCCCAAGAAAAATATATCGAAATATGAAAAATTATGTTTGTCTTTCCATACAAACTCGGATCAGCTAATCGGTCAACTTGTACGGGTGGGCAAAAATAACTTTTTATTTTTTTATATATTCCTAAGTTGTGAAATTGCCCTAGAATGTTTAAGTATCGCACTGTATGTGTGTCACACATTTCTTTATTTTATTATTTAAAAAATGTCTTTTTTTACGTCCGCAATAACAACGGATATTATCTGACGATTTAGCAATGAAAAATAAAAAAAATAACGTCATTCATAACAAACATCTCATTTACATTCAAATATTTACATCGAAAACATTTCGAAATACCTAACCGAAGCTAATGCAATTAAAATATTAAAAACAAAGACTAAACCTGAAAAGTAATTTTTCAAACGCAGTGGGTCGAAAAAAATGGTCGGTGTTTCGTTTATTAGTGCAGTTTTTTGCTTAAAATAAATTGCCTCTCGTATTTGGCCTTAAAAAAATAAAAGGTTATTTTTTGTACATGTTGAACAGTGCCTCTATGATTAACATTTGTTTTTCACGCACAAAAGATATTCTTACTGGATTAGAAAAAAAATCTGAAAAAGGTAATCAAACGAAAATTAGAGTGTCGGTCTTGGATTTTAAATTAAAGACAATATTTTTGTCAGCAAACTTAGGTAAGTACGGATTTTAATTAAACTAGCTTAGAAAAGTTATTCATGTCCTGAAACCTACTTTATAATGAAATCTCTTGTATTTTGCAGATTCTCCAAAAGCTAGCAATATTATAAAGTCCAAATAAAAAAATATACGATAGTAAAATACGTAATTACAAATTAGTACATACCGCAATGCAACACTCAAAAGTATACACTCTCCCAATTTTTGTATAATTTAATGGTTTCAAGACATTTAAAAAAAAAAAAAGAAAAACAGCTTTATATGATTTTAGAGTTTCACGGTCACAATTACTGTTATTAGTATTACGGGACTTACCGCGATTAATATCGTTTTTTGCCAGATATTTCGACGGCCCTTCTGCCATCATGGTCGCTGGCCGACTGAGGAACTGCGATGGATGTCCGGCTGTCAAGGGTAACCATATCGGTCTACCCTCTTTCTTCTTCGTTTGTTGCATAAGTCCTTACACACAACACTGACGGTGTCCGTTCGGGAATTGTTTTTAGTTATTCGCACACTCTTTTTACAAAGCTCAATCACTGGATTCCACGTGCCTGATAACTTGAAGCCATCTTCTCGATTAAAATTGGGATGCTTCTTAATTTCAATCGCCTCTCTAACTAACCGTGGTATGTAATGGCGTTCAGTCGCAAGTATTTTGGGCTGATGTAGCTCAATCCAGTGATTGACTCCAGCTTGTGAAAGATGCTCCGCGATAGCTGACTTGTCAATATCCCTGTTTTTGACTGCCGTTATGTGCTCTTTGACCCGTTGAGATATAGACCTCTTGGTCTGTCATACAACATACAACAACTTATGCAACTTATGCAACAAACGAAGAAGAAAGAGGGTAGACCGATATGGTTACCCTTGACAGCCGGACATCCATCGCAGTTCCTCAGTCGGCCAGCGACCATGATGGCAGAAGGGCCGTCGAAATATCTGGCAAAAAACGATATTAATCGCGGTAAGTCCCGTAATACTAATAACAAAAACAGCTTTGGCCCAATATGCAGACAAGAAAATAGAAGTAATTTAATCTGCCGTTCCGTTCCGTTCCGTGCCGCTTGAGGCTGGCGGTAATTACAAATTAGTGCACACCACACTCCTGCCATCAAAACTATATTCTTTCGACATAATACTGAACTGCCAATAAAGAAAAAAAACTAATTTCCCAGTCTTTCAGTCCGAACTAACCAAGTGCCGCGTAAGGCGGGCGGTGAATACAAATTAGTGCACACCACACTCCTGCTATCAAAACTTTACTCTTTTGACACAATACTTAACTGCCAATAAAAACATAAAAAACGAATTTCCACAGTCGCTCAGTCCGAACTAACCAAGTGCCGCGTGAGGCGGGCGGTAATTACAAATTAGTGCACACCACACTCCTGCTATCAAAACTATACTTTTTCGACATACTACCTGGGTCGATTCGAAATAAATCATTTAAAAGGAAACGGTTATATCATTTTAAATGTTGTCTTGACCAAATACCACCACGATAAACCTTCAAAGTAATGTATGAACTAATGGTTACAGTTTAAAGTACGTAAAGCTTTTCTAAGCACATTTGCGAAAAACGGCCACTTTTGGCTAATGTGCGTAGAAAAGTTTCTTGTTATCACTTAATCTATAAACAGTAGTTCATAAAATAGTCTAGGGCTTGGTCAAGACACAATTTATAATAAACTAGCAGTCCATCCCGGCTTCGCCCGTGGTACATACATAGCCTGTGTCACTCGGGGATAACATACCTATCCAACAGTGAAAGAATTTTTAAAATCGATCCAGTAGTTTCGGAGCCTATTCAATACAATCAAACAAACTAACAAACAAACAAACAAATCTTTCCTCTTTATAATATTAGTGTAGATAAAATAAATAATATTAATTAGGGGCAGCACTGGTGCCCGAGAATTCAGGTTTACTGCCAATAATGAAAAAAAACTAATTTCCACAGTCGCTCAGTCCGAACTAACCAAGTACCGCGCGAGGCGGGCGGTAATTACAAATTAGTGCACACCACACTCCTGCCGTCAAAAGTGCAACGGGCTGTAACTAGGGCCGGCGTTATGCATGAAGCGATAAATACTTTACAAACTCCATATAAAGGAAACTAAAAAAGAACCAAGTAATTTCTGTAGACGCTCAGCCCTTAGTAACCAAGAAGGTTTTGTCAATTTAGTATAAGAAAATTAACAACATTTACACCTTAGAGTAGGATACATTAATATCAGTCTTGATGCACTTTTATTTACGGACTAGCTGCGCCCCGAAATGTTACCTGCGCCTAAATAAGCCTAGTGTGAATCAAGGGTGTCAGCTTCCTGCATACTAAATTTTATTAAAATTACTCCAGCTGTTTGCGCGTGAATCACAGACTCACAAACTTTTGCCTTTATAATATTAGTGTGATATAACCTTAAGGAACTAAATCACTACTTACTAAGGGGATAAACTCGGTTATTTTTTAAGCTTTTTAAATTTATACAACTTTGTTCGTTTTTCGAATGTGCATACATTTTCATTTAGGAAAAAGGCATGCTCAGACCTCAGCTCAGTCAAACAAAAACAACGGCCTTATTCCGCCCACTGCTGAGCATAGACTTCCCTTCGTCGACATCGTTCTATCGAAATACGAAGAAAACCTTTTCACAGTGACAAAGTGACGTGACTTCAGCAATTTTTATGGGTTGCATTTTAATTATTTAAGTTATATTAAATATATGTATTGATTATTAGGAAATACAGTCCTACAGAATAATGGACTGAACTGGTCCTTAAAATATTTGTAGTTTATTAAAAATTATCTGCATATTGCGTTTATATGTTTCAGTATATAAAATTCTTACCGACTTCATCGCGCATAACCCCATCCAAACCTCACACATCGCTTTACTGGCAGGTTCGGACAACCTAATTAAAATATTTCGCTTACTCATAAAGTCTGGAGGGCAAGCAGGGCCATAATTATTGCCAGAAACTGAAAATATGCTTTAAAACGCTACCCTGTACCGAATTTATTCTTGTGGAACACCGTTATCCAAAAAGCGGCGGCTGGAAGAAAATAATTAACGTTTTGCTTATTTAATTAATTAATTTAAATGTTATTACGAAATACTTCGGAGATTAACCGCTTTCGTTGATATGTAGAGGGGGTTTTCTTTTGTTTTGTATTGTTTTTATAATAAGGTAGTCATTTTTAGCAAAAGCCAAATCAAAGCAAAGAGAAAGGGAAATGATTTTATCAGTCTATGTATGTATGTATGTATGTATTTGGGTATGTATGCTTGTTCCACCGTAGCAACCAATTGCTTGTCCAATCTTCACAAAGGCTATGTCAATCGATTTGTAATTACTGTCCAGGTGACAAAGACAATTACGTATACAATTTGTATGCAAAAATGTATATAACGATGTTACATACAAAAAATTGCGACGCAAAGTTTTTTGTTTCGATATCTAGTATAACAAATTAAAGGTCTTATAAGTGTGTATGTATAAGTACATTTTAATAATATATACAATGTTAGCCATAATTTAGAAGCTTGGATTAAGTGTATCCTATTCTATCCTACTAATATTATAAATGCGAAAGGAAGTTTGTATATTTGTTTGTTACCACTTCACGCTTCAACCACTGAACTTATTTAGATGAAATTTGATATAGATATAGTTTGATACCCAAGGAAGGACATAGGATGGTTTTTATCTCGAAATTCCCACGGGGAGCACAGCCTGCGGGCACAGCTAGTAATATTTACATCGTAAGCCTTAAATGGACTTAAGTCCCACCAGCAGTAGGACAGTATAGGTTAAGTAAAAAAAAAAAAGCCTTAAATGGCTTACGAGATTGGATTGATTGTATAGTTCATACTTTCCATCATAAAAAATTTCCCGTAGTCGTGTATTAGTTTTTTAAACGTATTTTTTTGTTAAAAGTGTATTTTTCAACTCTGTGCTCAAGCATTCAGGTCACCAGGTGTACAGTCGATAAATCATTGAAAAGGTTAACCAAAAAAGTGTATCCGTCAATCTATGTAACTTTGCATAATTGTCCAGCCGTCTTTAATCCTACTTAACGGGGTAGGCAGGGTCTAAAGCCCTAATTCCACGTTTAGCGTGATAGTGGGAAAAGTCATTCAAAATAGTGATGGGTTCATAGTCTATTGATAATATGGTTATTCTCTCTCGAAATTCATCAATCATGCTCATTTCCTCAATCGAAATTTAAATATGCGTAAGGAAAAAGCCGCTGGTACATTTTACATTTAAATAAATACATTTTATTTAATTAAATATAGACTTCACCTCCAAACGAAACAACCAACCAACTCACAACTTTTCAGATAAAAGAAATATTTTCAAAATCGGTCCAGGCATCGTCGAATAATCGAAGAAAATACATTTAAAAAAAGATCGCGACGAATTTATTACCTCCTCCTTTTTAGGAAGTTGATTAAAAATAAATAAACTTGTACAATAAGTGCATAAACTACTGTACCATAAATCACGATTACAGTTGTATGTAACATAAATGTCAGCCAGTCAGCACTAATTAATAAGCCATTACACCACGACTGCTGTAATTAGTCGCTTATACTACATAGTGTTTATTAGCTGTTGTGTATTCTTCTTCTTATCATGTGTGTCAGTGACTAACATTAGTGTCCGAATTTTTAAACCGCCTTCTTCTTCTTATCGAGTGTGTTAGTGACTAACACTAGTGTCAGAGTTTTTAAACCGCCTTAAAGGCCTCTGACATGGTTTTAGGTAATGACCAATGTCAAAGACAGTGACCGGGACCGACGGCTTAACGTACCCTCCGAAGCACGGATCATCTTACTTATCAGACAATCAGGTGATCAGCCTGTCAATGTCCTAACCAAACTAGAACAACAATACAAAGTCGTTGCCCCCGCCGGGAATCGAACCCGCGACCTCCGGGTATGAGCCGAACGCTATAACCACTACACCACGGAGGCAATTCTTGGTTATGCTGATAAAGTATATAGCGGCAAGGTTTGTACGATATCTTATTTGTATGAAAGAAAGATACAGAGCCATCAGACATAGCATAACGATAGCCACAATAAGTGCGAGGTAATTTGTGTTGCAAGATTTGACCTAAACAAACATTTATACATATAGATAGACACAAGAGACATTGCAAGTTAAACAAAACCTTGTAAAAATATGACAGCCAGAAATTAAGGGCTTAACGTGCCTTCGGAAATACTAAGAAGCTGGAGAAATTCTTATGGTGGTCACCCATCCAAGTGCAGACCATGCAATGTTGCTTAAAACTTGCGGAAGCACTCTAAGTAAAACATACTCCCGACCAACCGCAGGCAAATATAAAATAAAATAAAACTTACTCAATATAATAAAATAAACAAATTTATGTTAACTTGTCTGATAAAATTCAATTATAATTATCAGCAACTACTGTACCATAAATCACGTTTACAATTGCATTTAACATAAATGTCAGCCAGTCAGACTAATTAATAAGCCATTACACCACGACTGCTGTAATTAGTCGCGTATACAACATAGTGTGCATTAGTTGTCTACGGTCTAATTACGGTGCAGGTTCATGGTTATGCTGCTGAATTAAGTGGTAGCGATTAAAGTTATACAAGAGAAAGTTTTAAAGAGTGTTACAAAATAACATCTTTATCCTTTACGGAGTCGATCAGTCCCAAGGCATGGCACTTGCAGCGCGATTGATAAAAAAGAGAATAAAATTTAAGTAGTAATGGGTTTCTTACTGCATCACTTTTTGGCGTCATTCCTCTAGGTTTTTGTCCATTCCATCGATCAGCTCCTGCGGAATGAAAACGAAGGCTCCAGCAACTAAACTACAGTACCATAAATCACGATTACAGTTGTATGTAACATAAATGTCAGCCAGTCAGCTCTAATTAATAAGCCATTACACCACGACTGCTGTAATTAGTCGCGTATACTACATAGTAAGCATTAGTTGTATACGGTCTAATTACGGCGCAGATTTATGGTTATGATGCTAAAGTAGGTGCCAGCGATGAAAATTATACAAGAGAAAGTTTTAAAGAGTGATACAAAATAACATATTTATCCTTTTAAAACAGAATCAAATTTATGGGTTTCTTGCTGAATCGCCTTTTGACGTCATCCCTTGAGGTTTTCGCCCATTTCATATATCGGCTCCTACGAAATGCAAAGAAATGCTCCAGCAACTAAAATACAGTACCAAAAATCACGATTACAGTAGCATTTAACATAAATCTCAGTCACCCAGCTCTAATTAATAAGCCATTACACCACGACTGCTGTAATTAGTCGCGTATACTACATAGTGTGCATTAGTTGTATTAGATCTAATTACGGTGTAGATTCATGATTATTATGCTAAAGTAGGTGCCAGCGATGAAAATTATACAAGAGAAAGTTTTAAAGAGTGATACAAAATAACATATTTATCCTTTTAAAACAGAATCAAATTTATGGGTTTCTTGCTGAATCGCCTTTTGACGTCATCCCTTGAGGTTTTCGCCTATTTCATATATCGGCTCCTACGAAATGCAAAGAAATGCTCCAGCAACTAAAATACAGTATCAAAAATCACGATTACAGTAGCATTTAACATAAATCTCAGTAACCCAGCTCTAATTAATAAGCCATTACACCACGACTGCTGTAATTAGTCGCGTATACTTCATAGTGTGCATTAGTTGTATACGGTCTAATTACGGTGCAGATTCATGGTTATGCTGCTAAATTACGTGGCAGCGAGCGATGATTCTACAATATCTCATTCACTGAGCGAGCAAAGCGTATCCGTTTCAGCTCCCTCAAAAAAAATGTGTTTCTTAATTCCGGATGTGACGGGGTGACGACAGGGTCCGAAAAGTATGATTGTAATTAGTCCGTCTTTTAGATTATCCAAAAATAATGGACCCGTATTTTTCAGTTTTCCAAAAAAGTAAAAATTCACAAAGATACGGAGCGTCAAAGTTCCGGAGTGGGGGCTTGCAACGTCATACTTAAGTAAAAATCGTGCTTAAGCGTGACGTCACGCGAAAATTCAATGCGCTGTATCTTTGCCATTTTTGGTTTCTCAGAGAAAGGAAAAAATACGTATACAATATTTTTTTATAATCTAACCGATGGACCAAAAATACTTTTCCATTCGTCATGCCTAAAACATATTGTACGTATGTATCTAAGTAAACTTCTATAAGTATAATATATAGTGTATTTTAAGTACATCTTTAAGCACATATCGCAATAAGATTAAATTTATCTGTTTTCCTACAGGTTGACTGGTAGAAAGAGAACTTTTGTACCATTGTGGTCAATAAAGGTTTTAATAAATAAAACTTTATTTCCCTATAAAAAATAAAAAAAACTACACTACCTATAAAACCTTTTTTACTTTTAAAACCCATCGATAGTATAATTGAATGTATTTCCAAAAATCATTTAAGCCGCATAACGTTCACTGCTGGACAACTGGACATAGGCTTCTCCCAAGAATTTCCAAAATGACCGATCTAGAGCGGCCTGCATCTAGCGCTTTCCAGCGACCTTGGCCAGGTCGTCTGACCACCTTGTGGGTGAGTGCCCTACGCTTCATTTGGCAGTACATGGTCGCCATTCGAGAACCTTTTTACCCCATCAGCCAGCGGTTCGTCACGAGCTAATCCGCTGGGCTATGTCAGTGGCCATTGTTTTCCTACGAATTTCCACATTTCTGATTCAATCACGTAGAGAAAGATAGCAAATATAGAAAAGCATAGCCCTCTCCATAGCGCGTTGAGCTACCTTGAGACTTATGAAACCTATATCCCGAAATGAATAATTTTAACCTGATTTAAATGGGAAATTCCTAAATTATGAAACCCCCAGTATTGACATAGCAAACTGTATAACTTGGCTATTAATTAGTTTGTATTTGATTACAGACATCTTCAAGTAGTTACCTAACGATTTAATTACTTCGTAACACTTCTACCGCTGGTGGGTTGCAGTTGGCTCCAATGATAAAATTGATAATTATGTAACTACTTATCCAATTACATCATTTTAATTACCAGCAGTTTAATCATATAATAAATCATAAAACATATAATAAAACAGTAAAAATCACGCATCAGTATATTTCTAGCGGGCGAGGTGAAATGCTCGACCGGCCCTTAAAGGGAAGATCTTCCCGCCAGGCATGGTGTTGCGCCGCGGCTCCGACGGTGTATCGTCGGTAGTTGTATTGTATATAGTCAGTTGCAACCAGAACTCTGAGATCGAGATGTAGAAACTGCTGGCGCCATCTCGTATGATTCTTGTGAAATATGGTATGACTTTATTCATTGTTGTTTGTGATTACTAGTTCCTCGTAGTGGCGTAGAGGTCGCCACATATTTAATACAGCTATTAAAAAACGAATGAGTGATAATCATCATGGCAAGCAACATCAGATGTATTTACATATTTGCCAGTTTTGGCCACTTGAATTAAACACACGAAAAACAAACAAAACATAAATAACTACCAACTTTGACGACCTCCGTGGCGTAGTGGTCACCACGCTAGGCTGCCTCCTAGAGGTTCCGGGTTCGATCATCAGGGCAAGTTGGAAATGGCCTGTTTAAAATTGACCTGGGTCTTTAATGTGTATCTTTATCTTTATATGATTTGTTATAAAATAAAGTATCCTTGAGTTAACCGGTCAAGATCCGCACGACATTAATAAAGGTCCACGTCTATTGTCTTACTATTGTGTCTGGTATTGGCGGTAAAGAACGGTTAATATCCCATAACACAGTCTCGAACTTACTTTGGAGCTAGCTCAATCAGTGTCATTTGTCCCTATATATTTATTTACAGAGTCAAACGCAGCCATGTTTCTTTTGGAACCACTGTTTGGTTCCAAAAGGAACATGCCCCTCGCCTGCCACTATAAAGGCTAATTGCTTAGTTTTCAGTTTTGTCCTTACACAAAGTTTCCCAAGAATCGTCTCCTTTTTCGAGCTGAACAAGGTGTGGTGAAAACAATATTAATTGCCTAAACAATGACATTTTGCGAGAAAACATTATTTTATGAAATTATTTCGGGATATCAGGGTTTTGAACAAACGGGAAAAAAATCTCACTAGTTCGGTCAACTGACTGGACGACTTTAAAATTACACATGGGAGAAAATCTTCCTTCCTGGTCTGGGACAAAAAAAAACTTCGAATGTGCCAGGTGCTTCTCTTCAAGCGCAGATAGTAAGAGCCGATCAGGGGAATGGGTGAAAATTAGAATCATATTAAAATAGATAGACGATGCGACTAGCAACCCATCACTATTTTGATTCCTTCATCCACCTTTTTGTCCTTATCAAGCTTAAGCCTTGGAGTTTTGCAGCCCTAGGCTCTATCTGCTTAGCCCTTCAAATGTCGGCATAGCAGACACAATAGTAAAACAATACATCAGACGCCCGCTCCGGGCGTCCGACATTTAAAGGGTTATAGCTGCAAGACACAAATGCTCTGTCTGCCTCATGTATGAACTTACACCACAGGAATGAGGGCTAGTATTTTAGTTTAAAACAAAATGGGTTCCTGCAAGCGTCGGTCTGTATATATGCATGTACACAGATGCAACGGATTTCAGTTTAGGCGGTCAGGGGAAAAAAATACTCTTAGAAGTACCATAGCTTTTTACGAATTAAAAAAAATCTAGGTCTTCTTGAGGTCTACGGAGAAAAAATTATGATTTTCAGCTCTGTAAAATATAAAAAAATAAGACTGCAAAGAGTTTTGTATCGCATAACACAAAAGAAATGTCAAACGAAAAGTCACGAAAAAAAGTCAAAATCTACTTGTCAAAAACTGCATCATTCACAAGATTTGTACAATCTTTCCTGTTTTAAACACAAATGTTCCAATTTTTTTAATGGATGACAACAAGGGATCAAACGAAACCAATGGAGAAGAAACTACAAGTGAGGACACTGAAACCGACAATGAAAAAAAATTAAATGAACGTCTTAGACACAATCAAACACCTCAGGATGATGCAGGTCCCTCAGGATCCGTAACTTTACCTGGATCTATTCCAGACACCCCAAAAACGTGCCAAATAAAATCGGGAAAATCCAAGTCAGAGCACAACATACGACAAATCTTTACAAGCAAGGATGTAGCTAATGCATTAAAAACTTTAGGTGTCAACTCTGCTCAAGGTAACAGAGTTACAATGAAAAACGACATAAAAATCCCTATAGTAGAAAAATATGACAACACTGAAAAGGATGATACAACAACGTTTATAGAACTGAAGAGATTCATGGCTTCATGCTTCAAGTTCAACAAAGAGCTTAGTAGCGTTGTAGCTGACGTCCCAGCGGTGGCTCAACCGATAATAAGACAAAATAGCGGCTGTGATGTTCAGACTGAGAGTGTTATAAATCAACCAATAGCGAATGAGGTGATAGTGACGAAAACGGCTCCAGTAGATACCAAGCTGTCTAAAGTTAGTTCGGAAAGCAATAAGAAGAAGACTTCGGACAATATTTCGGAGCGATCGGACTTTGCGTTGGCGCAGAGAGACTCGCTGTCCAGTATTGGCTCCAACGTTTGCAGAATCTGCATGACAAGAGGTCGGGAGAGGTAAGAAGTTACAACTTACATAAAAAATAAAATAAAAAGGGTACAGAAGTAGGTCTTATTCCAAAGTATTAGTAAATAAATATATATGGACAAATTACACTGATTGAGCTTGCCCCAAAGTAAGACGAGTTAATGGGATACTTCTTCTTAGCGAGTCGGAATGGCGATTTTATATAGTTGTGGACCAATGTTTGGCAACACTAACTACACGATACTATATTTTATAACAAATACATATATTAAACATCCAAGTCCCAGGAAGATTCGAACAAGGCCATTTTCCATCTTGCCCTAACCAGGAATCGAACCCAGAACCTCTGGGTGGCGGACTAGCATGCTGACCACAACGCCACTAAGATCGTCAACGATAAAGCAATATCCTGTCTCCCAAATATAGTTCTTAAATTTTCGTGTTGCTGTGTCAGGTGGTCTGTAGTAAAACTATAGCCGAACATTTATTTGGTCTGAGAGCCAAAACGTTTAAATGATCTGGCTCATCATCGTCGCCATCATCAGGTCTTTTTGTCTCCACTGCAGGAGCACGACCCTCTCTGTACTACCAGAGCCATACTTGGCCAGAGCAGCCAGAAAATTCAGCCTACACTCTCCTCGCTGGCCAGACGGGTTGGAGAGATCTCATTGATGATTTGTACGCTTTGTTTAGCTAGTTTTAAATATATTTGGAGAAGAAAAGCGGAATAGTGCACCTTGGCTACTTCTAGAGAACTGAGGATACAAGTTTATTTGCCAGTCAAATTAAAAAACCTCCAACTATCAATTACAGTTTCATACGTTAACGCCATCTAGTGATGAACGGAGCAACTAAATAGTAGAACTAATATCCGTAGCACCATCTATTATTTGCCAGACAAGTAACAAAAACATCGATTTTTAAGCGTTAACCCCCAATAACTTTTAACTGGCCGAACCGATTTTCATCAAACAGCTAAAAACCACCGCAAGGGAACTTGAAAAAAAAAACGCTACGATGCCACAGACAGACAGACGTTAACATAAAATACTCCTTTTTTGTCGGGGGTTAAAACAAGCTAAGATAAAGAAGACTGACCAATGTCCACTGGAGCTCACTGGGCTAGTATATTCGTTATGTTTAACTTCTGTGATATCGATATTCTAGAAACTTGCTTGTTTATTCCCTGCCCGGAAAATAACTTAGGTCTTGAAAGATCTTACCTAAGATGTTTTCGCTGTAAAATGTTGCCTGCTTTGTGTACTTCAATTAGACCGAAGGAGGGTTGTTTTTACTCGTACCGGAGTGTTCACGGGGACATATCTTGATAAGTCTACCAAAGAAACTGATCTTGCTAAGAAGTTGCGACAAAAAGAGGGGTACTATAAGTTTTACTACAAGAGAAGACTACAAGTTTTTGTACTAACGTCTGTCGGTCAGTCTGTATGTCTGTCTGTATAGCAACGTGGCGCTCGAACGGATGGACCGATATTGATGCGGGTTTTTTACATTAAAGCAAGGTCCCTTACGGTGGTTCCTAGCTATGCTTGCACATCGATTCAGCTATTTAAAATTATTGGGGTTATGTAACGCTTGAAAGTTGAAAGTCAGGGCAAAAAATAGATGGCGCTACTAATATCAAGTCACGTCTGTAGTTCCGCTACTCATCACTAGATGTTCTTGACAGTCGTGGTTTTTTTTAATTTTCTTAGCTAATAAACTTGTTTTAATGTATCAACCAAGTTTACTTGGTAAACAAACAAGTAAGACCCAAAAGCCCATTTTAGCACGTTTTAATTAGGCTATAAATATTAAATAGGCCTTTGGGTACTGCGGTGGCCAAAGGGAATCCAAATTGTGATTGGTCAGCCACATCCGAAAGGATAACATTTAAATTGGGCCCAAAGTCAAAGTTCCAGCTGTCAGGATATAGGCAATAACCCTACGCTTTTAATGCCATACTAATTATTGCTGACCATCACTAGTGCTAACAATCTGCTGCTTCGCCGGAATCTGGCCGGCACTTAGGAAAAAAGTATGAAAGAAATAATTCTTTAAATGGAAATAAAAAGTTATGAAATAACCCTACAGGTTTTATGCCATACTAACAAATGATCTCCATTAGTAGTACTAACAATAGAAATCTTGCTGCCCCATAGCCAGAGTTTGACAGGTGGACCCAAAAATGTATGGCGCCTGAATGGTCTTCTTTGACCCATTCGGTCAATCGGCTTCGAGAAAAAAGGAAGCTGGTATTTTCTTTATAACAATAATACTAAAGAAGATAGACATGATGAATTGTTTCAAACTTAATTAGGCTCAAAGATGTAATAAAACAAAATATAACTGTCATCAAACAAAGACAAACAAACATCAGTCATCAACAACTAATGAACAACTCAGGTCGAGAGCGAAAGTCAAAACTAAATCATAAGCCGACTTAATAAGTACTTAGCAGAGACAGAACATGAAATATCTGTTTTTGATGTGCCTGGAATTAACGTGAAAACAGCCTAATGGAGTTATTTAGTAGGTAACAGCTTCTGCCCGCAACTTTGCCCCCGAAATTTTCGGGAACCAGTGCATATTAAATGAATCATTTGAAAGGAAACGAAGTCATCATTTAAAATTGTGTTTTGACCAATCCTTAGATAGTATCTAGGGATTGGTCGACTGCCGAATTAACCCTTCAAACTATTTTATGAACTACTGTTTATAGTCTCAAATTATAGTATAAAAAGTGAGAACGTGGTGCTGCCCCATTAGAAATAAATCATTTGAAAGGAAATGGAGATTTCATTTAAAATTGTGTTTTGACTAATCCCTAGATAACCCTACAGACTATTTTGTGAACCACTGTTTATAGTTAAAAGTGCAAACGTGAAGCTTTTCTACGCACATTTGCGAAAAATTGCCACTTTTAGCTTTAGTGCAAATAAAAGCTTCACGTTCTCACTTTAAACTGTAAACTTAAGTTAATCAAATAATTTGAAGGGTTATATAGGGCTTCATCAAGACACAATTTTAAATGATATCTACGTTTCCTTTTAAATAATTTATGTCAAATGCAGGCAACACTGGGCCCAGGAAAATAGAGGTTATAAGTCAGACCTGACTCATAAACTAATAAATATTTTTTATTAATTAAAAAAGCGGCTTCGACTTTTACCTAGATGACATATTTTATCCAGTTATTTTGAAAATCACTGATCGATTTTATCAAAATTTCGATGGGACCAATCTCTTAAAACAATTTTATTTTATAATTCTTTTTTTTAGGGCAGTCGTGTAAATAAAAACTGTTTTGAAACTTTCTTACGTACAGCCAGACACAAAACCGTTAAAAAAATTATTTACTCATTTAAAATATTTAGACAAAAACAAGATGAAATATCTCAAATATTCATTAGGTAGTTACAAATTAATTTGAACTATCTCAGAAACTCGTGAAGTTTTACAATGGTTTTCCATTGTAGATTGTTTTCGCATTTGCATAATTTTTATACAAATATGTTGGATTTATTTTAAAGTAAGAATTTAAAACGATACAAGATTTCAAAAGTATATGCGTGACGTGTTTTTCTATCTTGGTCATAAACTCTACGTGCGAAAGAGATAGCAGACTATGCCGCGTAATGCCGTACTATAAATTAATTTAAAGAGTGATTTTTAAACGATACAAGATGTCTCAATCTCTGTCACAAACTATATGAGCAAAAGAGATAACAAAATATGTCGCGTAATGCCGAACTATAGAATACTTTTATCCCGGAAAAATGTGAGGATCCCGTGTAGTGTAGTTGGCAAAAAAATTACCAAGCGGCCAACACCGCCAGCGTCAGCTAATAAAAAATAATAGTGACCATACACTCGTAGTGTCACGATTTTAGTAGGGTAACGATTATTGTAGGGTCACGATTATAGTAGGGTAATGATTATTTTTAGTAGCTGGTCTGATGATGCCAGCTTTTTTACTAGCAGTTCCCATCAATTGGCAATATGCATGAAAAAAATATGTGTTATCTAACCAGTTTAACCGTAAATATTCGAAAGTAAAGTACTAATAGTGAAAACAGAATAAAAATTGGTGGAAAAACGAACGAGATATAGCGATTTTACGAAAATATGTCTACATATCTCACTCGCAACAACGCTTTTTTCTATTTCAAATTATGTATGATAGATGATATGGACTTTGACGTGACCAGTCCATATCGGACTTTTCTTTCTAATTAAAACTTTAAGTTATCACAAGTTCGTCGCTGATAAGGATATTTTATTAATTCTTTCATATTTGTTTACTGTGGTTAATAAGGATTTTATTAAACAAATAAAAAAATCGTGCATATTCTCTATTGATAGGTACTTCTGACTTCTGTGTATTATTTCCAGATTAATTTCACCATGCAACTGCAAGGGGTCTTTGGCAAACGTTCACCTGAGCTGCTTGGAGCGGTGGCTGAACCAAGTGGGAAGGAACCACTGCGAATTGTGCGGATTCAGGTAACTGACTTATCCAACATTAAGTACATTACGATTGTCTTCAACCAAACGTTTGTCTAAGAGCTCTTTCAGACGAATGACAGTATGTCATCTATGACAGTGAAACTAGTCACAGTTCGCGATACTGGATGCCGACCAACGCCGACCAAGATCGCGATAAGTAGTACATTTGTTTAATCGGAACTGTATAAAAGATGTATGTATGAGAAAAGCTCAAGACCAAAGAGAATGGCATGCATGTGAGGAGACCTACACTCAACAGTGGGTAAAAGAAGGTTGAAGAGAGTATGAAAGATAGAGAAAGAAAAGAAAATATATGATAAAGCTGTCAAGTTGTACCCAGGATGTAAAATGGGATCTTAAATATACATCGTGTGTTCAAAGTTTAGATAGAACAACTTATTTAGATGGTTTCTCATCTGCATCCATGTTTAATCCATACGCGTAATACAAAGGCCAATCACTGCAAAGGGGCGACATAAAACTACAGTACCAACTTTACTTTATTTCTTTAAACTTTATTGCACAGTAAAAAATTACAAGTGGCGGACCTAATTCTATTAATATGGCATTCTCCCGGTCACCCATTTGACCAAGCAGAAAATATGTGTGTCTGGCGTGATGAAATTGGTGAATAGGTAAACTAAAAATTTAATGCGTTCCGTTCCGTTCATAAATATAACATAAAATATTATATCAACTTTTATAATAAGTAAATACACGTACATAAAATATATAAACAAACGCATCCAAGAAATAACACTTTGCCTAAAAAGATCATTGTCTAACTAGCCCAGGCTAAATTTGAATACAAAACCTCCGGAGTGGCGGATTAGCCTTTTTACTCACACGCCAAAGGAGGTTGTCAATAATATTTTTTTTCAAAACTAAAACCTGGCTTTACCCCCATGCTGCACAAGCTATTTTGATAAAATTTATATTTGGTTAAGTAATTGTCAAAGCAGCCGGTCCACTTTGGAAAAGAAAGGCGCAACATCGGGAGGAATGGCGTGCAATGGAGGAGGCCTATAACCTGCAGTGGATAGATTAGGCTGTAAAAGAAGAAAGAAGAATAACTTCGTATATGATACATACGATACATACGAAGTGAACCTATATAAATTAATTTAAAAAAAATTGGTTGTTTGTAAAGTAGGTTTACGATCGAGATGTTTACGTGATAACGTCGTTTCACGGAATGACTGGCAGCGCTCGAGATGAGACGGGAGATCGGTCCGTCTCTCTCTCGTTATACCTGCGATCGCGCTCGTGAGGTTTTGGTGTGACACAAGTTTCTGAACATGTCACCCGACTAAAACGATTTTAAAGACGTTATCACGTCAAAAAAAACTACAAATCTATCACTAGAACACACACTACACAATAAATTACAAATTATAAATCGGTGAAGATACATGAAAAAAGCTCGCGACGAATTTATCACCTCCTGTTTTAGAAGTTTGTTAAAAATATAGTATCTATACGACAAAAGAATAAGTACCTACCTACAAAAATAAAAGCACAGAAGTACTGGTTACTATAAATTGGGTTATGTGGATTACTTGAACAAGTTTGAAGGCGAGCGGTTTGTTATACTGATTTATAGTCCGACTTGCGTTCATTACTTATAACTTTCGGAGTCTAGATTATAGCCACAGTAGTCTGTGGTTGGTCGCCGCGGTATTTGTTATAGTTAACAAACACCGCGGCGACCAATCAATAGTAAATAACCAAAAGAGTTAATACTTTTTATTACCTACAAGCCGAAACCCGCGACTTCGTTCGCGTCGACTTTATGTCTCTGGAAATGTTCATCAGGCTGAACAACTTTTGCTAAGGCGATATTTTTATATATCCTATAGTTAGCTGGGCCATTATGGTTTTACATCAGGTGTTCCATTATCTGAAATCATTTATACGTTTTAACAGCTATATGACAAAAAAGTTTCACTCGAATCCGTCCAGTATTTCCAGATATTAGCGTGTACAAATGACAAACAAACAGACATGTTTTTTAAAATTCTTACTTTACTACTGTCTCCATCGCCCCCATTTTTCTTACACTTTTTTTACTGTTTTATTATATGTATAGAGTATTTGCTCTACGACATCTACGAAAGATGGCATGTATAAAGAGATTGACGAATTTAGATGAAGCAAAAGAGGTATGTCAGGATCGTAGCAAGTGGAGGTCCATAGTCTCCGCCTACCCCTGTGGAAAACAGGTGTGATATTATGTATGTATGTATCTACGAAAGATATTATTATGTAGTTATCCTATTCTAGGCCTGGAACTATAGTTGTATACGATACAAGACATGGAATCTGTATTCAGATACAGATTTTCCTAGGCACCAAATAAATCACAGTTCCCAATATATTTCGTAAACCCTAATAAACTTCATCGGATACTAATTGCTGGTGAATTGCGATTCGGCGGCACGTCCGAGTTGTTCGGACGCACAAAATAAAAGACGTTATAGAATAAGTTTGTTTTCCAGGCAACTTAAAAAATCGATAGTTTTGTGTTTTAATGCCATCTAGTGATGGGAGAAAGAACTATATAGTTGAATTAATATTCGTAGCGCCGTCTATTATTTGACAGGCAAACTACAAAAACCCTGACTTTTTTTAACGGCAAAACAGATTTTCGTCATATGCCCGCAGGCCAGCTTGTCGCGAGTTGTTGCTGAGTGACGTCACCGCGGATACGAATGCTCCAGAGAGCCGGTCAGAGCCCTCGTCCCCGACGCGTCTTCATGGGTCTGGGTGGAGACATAAGAGGGCTCGCAGGGCTCTCAGCTCTGCATTGCCTAAATTGACCGTGCAGAGAAGAGTCGATAGGGCTGTTGCTCCAGGGGTGGAAGTGTTAAAGGGCATTACGCCATGAGCCGAGAGTTGGGCAAAATTTAATTGCAAACTACAATTAAAAATAATAATTAATTAATTGTTAATTGTGAAATATCAACAATTGAATAATTGTTAACTATAAGTTTATGCTATTATATATATTTTTATATATATTTTTTATGTTTTTGCTAAGATTGTGTTTGGTCACTGGAATAAATAGGCTTTTTATTTATTTTTATTTATTTATTTATAAGTTTACAATTAACAATTAATTAATTGTTAACTGTTAGGTTTTTCAATTATTAATTAATAAATTGTTAATTTTTCCTGCAATTAATCTTAAATTTAAATAATGCTATGAGAAATAATACAAGATGGAGAAGTGGCACAGAGTACGACCACCGTTGGTTCCTGGCCGCGCTAAATCGTTCTTTATGGTATATATGTTTGTTTAAAGATTTGATTTTTTTAAGCTTTTTTATGCATAGGTGGTTAGTACGAATTTAGTGTACTTACAATCGTGGTCAGAAAATTGAACGGACTCTTGAGCGAGAGCTTACAACATTGTCAAACGCCGTTTAGAAATTGACGGAAAGTTTTGTACCAAAATAAGTAGCAGCAAGTAAGATCATTTAAGCCCGTTATAGACGGAGCTATAATTAATATTTTTATAACGTCACCAAAATATGTGGAAAATATAGCACGGCATATTAATATATATTATAGCTACGTGTGTGACGGCCTTTAAAGTGTGGGTGCAGAGAAACATGATTATGATTATTAATTGTTAGTTTTAATTATCTCCCACAAGAATTAAAAATATCAGTTACATTATTTTAATTGTATCTTGCAATTAATGTGAGTTAATTTAAATAAATTAATTTCGTTATGCAACTAACAGATTAATTGCAATTAAATCAATTGTGATAAAATTAATTGCAATTAATTTTTCAATCAATTAATACGATGATTAAAATATTAATTAATTAATGCCCAACAGACGATCCCAATCTCACACCACCATAGACCTATCCCTTTTTCATGCAATAGATCCTTCTCCTATCGAAACCTATTAAAGGTTAAAGGGTACACGTTTTATTGGTATATCAAGGAATAGGTTTTGGCAGGAACGCCATATGACAACTTCTCCAAAGGGCCTCTGCTTGTTGGATCTGTATCCCCACGCAAGCCTCTAAAGAAACCGAGTAAAATGACAAGAGATATTTTAACAGATATGAAGTTTTTAATGATCAAAATGGTTCATCGCTTTCTAATAAAACATTGATTAAATTTTAGGTAATTTTTTTTGACTGACTACCTTAGGCGCTCACTCACGCTAATACAAACCTAAGCTAACCCTCACGATTCTCACTCACTTGGTATTGATCACATAGAAGATATATGTACAAAAAATCTACGGGTTTATGTTTCAAAAAAAGCTTATAAACAGCAATGAGACTCTGGCCAGCGAGGAGAGTGTAGGCCAAAGTCCTCTGGCTGCTAGTAAAAGAGGGTTATGCTCCTGCAGTGGAGACCTGATGATGATGATGATGATGATGTTAAATCCATACTAAATATAAATAAAATAATAAAAATGAATCCCTGTAGCCCTTCAAACGTTGTCAGTGCAGACACAATAGTAAAACAAAACATCAGACGCCCGCTCCGGGCGTCCGACGTTTGTAGGGGTAGGACAGTCCCTATTTCCGTGGTCACGCTATCACGCGTGAACGGCTAGACCGATTTAAATAATATTTGCTATGGATATCGTTTAAGACCCGGGGAAGAATATAGGATAGTTTTTATCCCGAAATTCCCACGGAAAGCGCGGGCACAGCTAGTCTCCTATAAAGAGTTAGATCTATCACTCCCTTATTCCCAGAGTGAGATCGTCAATGCAGCGGCAGGCAGACCAAGTCGAGGACATGTTGTGTACTTGTGCCTGCTCTTTTCGCCGACAGGACTTAGGACACGGAGAAGAAGATCCGTTATCATTTTGGAGAGTACGACAATCGCCCTTTAGGTATGTGAAATTGTAAACCATGTTTCTTCTTTATTTGCCGCTTTGTTCCTGAAGATGAGCTCTTTAAATCTTGATTTGTCTGTGGCAAGCCTGAACAGTTTTTCTACTGTTTTGATACCAGTCCATTGTCAGATGTTCTTCAGTCATGACTCATGACATTTTGCGAAGTCCCAAGTTGCGCTTTAAACATCAATGTGGTCTGGAGTAGTATTGTGGGTTTCTTGACACATACATACATACATAATATCACGCCTGTTTCCCACAGGGGCAGGGAAAGTCTATGGACCTCCACTTGCTACGATCCTGATAAACCTCTTTTGCTTCATCTACACTCATCAATCTTCATGCCCTTTGATTACGGGTACTTTTATTGACACGTGACCAACATATAAGATTTTTCTTTTTTTAATAGTTCGATCTATGTTTATTCATGCATTCTTAACTGCACCTTGAAGTGTCACATCTACAACCTCTTTAATTAGCAACGGGAACTTCGGCGGCCATTTTTATTCCGTTCCAGTTATAACCAGTTTATTGCTCAATTTAACGCCGGAACTTCAGTAAATTTGTAGTGATATTTATTAACGGCTACCATCGACTTTACTAGCGCATTCACGAACGAAATAACTATTTATTTTCGAAGAGGTGTATTTTATAAGTCGCAATTTAATTATTGATAAATGCGGACTAAAAAACTTTGGATTGTTACTTAGTCAATCAACTAAAAACAAAGTTATTGAATCGAAAAAACACATTATTGTGCTCAAAAGCCTTTTTTACTTAACGCTTTCAAAATCATCAAGACATTTATTCAAATCTACTCATTGCGCATCTTCTCTGTTGTCCTCTTCTCCCAAAATTCTCGATTGGGTACTATTCTGTGTCCAAAATGTCACTTGTCATGATCATAATATTTATTTTCAACGTGATTCCAGATTTATTATTACGGAAACACTGATATTAAAAGAGCTATTTGACTCCAAGAAACTATGAAGTCATTAGTCTATATTTCGTACAAATCGCACAGAAAATGTTGTTTAGACGTTTAGAAAAAGTATCCGATTCGATTTGTTGGAACGTAACGAATTTCTGAGTTAAAAATAAATCTTCAGATAACAAGAGTTTAGCCATCGCGAACAAGCGCAACGAAGACAAAATGGCGAAAAGGATAATTTTCAAAAAATATTAATCAAAAGCTAACGATGATTGGCGGACGGTGAGGGATTGGTGCCAATTAAGTATCGTCGAGAAGGTTCCATTTTTTATAAGACTTTTACAGCCCCTTTGATCATCTGAATTAAGAGTGTTCGTTAATTTCTGTGTTGACGATCTCTGTAGCGTATCGTCAATAGCCCGCCTCTTTAGTATCTCTGGATTCCCCAGTGTAGGTAATTTAGAAAATGACCTTTTTAATTTTGCCCTGGGTTGAAGGTGTTAGTGAATTCATCTACACAAGTATCAAACTTATCATTATCATCATCATCATCATTAGGTCTTATTGTCTCCACTGCACGAGCACATATACATACTTGCAGTATACATACTTGGCCAGAGCAGCCAGAGGATTTGCCTACACTCTCGTCGCTGGCCAGACAGGTTGGAGAGGTATCATTGATGTTTATAAGCTTTGTTTAGCTTGTTTTTCCTAAGTCGTAATCCTTCTACGACATCCACGGCAGAAGTTGGAGTGGTCCTATTCTACTCTGCCGCGGAAACCACACGGCAGACAAATCAAACTTATAACATTCCTCTTTTTATGTAGAAAACTTTATAAATTACAAAATCACATGATTACAAATGCTCATAAATTAAAGCGTATAAAACATGAAATTATTGATCATAAGTTATTGAAAACGTAAATAAAATTGGGTCTCTGTCATCCACCATTCTGAAAAATAACATAAGTTAAATATGGATATTGAGATGCTAATAACTTTTGTCGTAAGCAATATTTCTTTAAAATAAAAACGTATGGCCCTACATATCTAATATATCAACAACATATAATTTTTTTTAACAAAATTGGCCTATATTTAAGGCGGGGGAAAAGTTATCGTATTTGGTATGAAAATTTACAGCTACAAAATACTCTTAAACACTCAAAACAGAAAAGTTATCATATTTTGTCCATTCCGATTTCAATTTTCCCCACAAAATATTTTTTAAAATAATACAAGAATTTCCTCATACCTCGATCGCAACCACAAACGTTCCTCACGAACGTATTCAAGCGCCTTGAGTTTGTATTTATGTGCCTTAATATCTCAAGAATGTGTGAGAACTGAGAATAGTTCCCGAAATTACAAATGGGAATAGTTGAATTCATACCGGTGGCAATGCAGCAAAGGCCACCACAGTGCGGCAAATTTCTGATTACAGTCTTTTGAAGTTGTGTTCTGTGTTGGAAATTTTGAATAAACTTAGGTATGCTTAACAATCGTCTATATAGGTTGTATTCTACATCCTACTCATATTATAATCGCGAAAGTCTGTAAGTATGGATGGATGTTTGTTACTCTTTCACGTAAAAACTACTAAATATATTTTTATGAAAGTTTACAATAAAACTATAGCTTATACATCAGAATAACACATAGGCTATACAATTTATATATAAGATATTGTGTGATAATCTTGCGCAGAAGAAGTCGCTGGCACCAGCTAGTACAGTATACTGTAAAGTAAGGTTATTTTTGTAAAACAGCTAAAAGAACACAAAACCACAAAAATAAATAGTTATACATACAACTTGAAAGGGACATACCCGTAATAAATCAAACCATGGGATATACTAGAGCACTATAGTATAATGAAATTAAAATAACAGTCAAAAACTAAAAAATATTTTGGAATTTCCAGAAAAGTGTTCAGCCCCCTGGGCATTTGTATGAGAATGACGAATATTTTTTTATTGTTTTTTGACTCATTTTATTAGGGTTCCGTAGCCAAATGGCAAAAACGGAACCCTTATAGATTCGTCATGTCTGTCTGTCTGTCTGTCCGTCCGTATGTCACAGCCACTTTTTTCCGAAACTATAAGACCTATACTGTTGAAACTTGGTAAGTAGATGTATTATGTGAACCGCATTAAGGTTTTGACACAAAAATAGAAAAAAAACAGTAAATTTTGGGGGTTCCCCATACTTAGAACTGAAACTCAAAAATTTATTTTTCATCAAACCCATACGTGTGGGGTATCTATGGATAGGTCTTCAAAAATGATATTGAGGTTTCTAATAGCATTTTTTTCTAAACCGAATACTTTGCGCGAGAGACACTTCCAAAGTGGAAAAAAGTGTGTCCCCCCCCCCCGTAACTTCTAAAATAAGAGAATGATAAAACTAAATAAAATATATGTTGTTCATTATCATGAAAACTACCAGCGAAAATTGGTTTGAACGAGATCTAGTAAGTAGTTTTTTTTTAATACGTCATAAATCGTAAACGGCAATTTACCTTTCATTCAATCAACTCAAATCAAAAAAACATACTACAAGACTTTTATATTGTTATTTGCTACTACGGAACCCTTCATGGGCGAGTCCGACTCGCACTTGGCCGCTTATTATTATTATAATAAAGCTATCCATAGCCTGTGGTTCGATTTATCGAACGAAAAAGAAGTTCTTTTTCCCGCGGTACAGACTTGGGTGATGGGGCTAGGCGAAAAAAATTAAAAGATTTTTTCTTCACGATTAGTCACAAACTTTTTTTTAGGGGCGAGGAATTTTTTGCCGTTTTTTAGGGGATTTAATTTTTGTTACTTCGTTCCGAACGAGTGTTCCACGACACTAATGCGATGGGTAATATTCCGAAATTTTTCAAATAATGGAAATTCTTCAAGTTATTTTACAGAAAAATAAAAATTGGTATATGAAACTTGAAAACTATTGGAAAAATAAATTGTTTTCCGAACGAAATTTTTCATTATATGATTATGTTATACTGATATACGATATTCAGTATTCTTTTGTAAATGTTTTCGAAATTATATTGATATAGAGGCGTTTGTACAAATAGATCGTTTCCTATTCGGATCATTAGACCATCTCAAAAAATGCCACTTTTCTTTTCAGCTATCCAGCCATACGAACCCCTCGGTACACCGTTCTGCAAGCTCTTCGGCTGTGGTTTGGGAATCCACGGAATAGGAGCCATTTGCAGGTCAGTGAAAATTTATGTGTAGGTAATTAAATTGATTTTCCTATTCTATACCTAATGGTTGACTGTCCACCTTTTGTACTCTCGCGTTCAAAATGATTTAATAAATAATTAACATAATTGTAAGACGCTTTAGGAAAATATGTCATTTGTAGGTAAGTATATTTTCAAGCCACCTTTTTCAGTGCTTAAGGCCGTTATACTGGTGGGTGTGAACTGTGAAGGCGGAAAGTGATAGGTTGCCGGCCGCATCGCCTATTGTCATGATTTAGATTCTCGCCCATTTCCTCGATCAGTTTCTACTATCTGCGCAGGAAGAGAAGCAGTTGGTTCATTCTAAAGATTTTTCTTTTTCTCCCATACTTTTTTTATTTTATTTTATTTATTGTTAATACACAAAACAGATTACAATCAAATAGAGGATCAGTATTTATGCGTAAAAGTATCGTTCTAAATTATAATCCAAAAGATGTATGCCTAAAAGCATAGTTGCATTATGACTATATAGATATTCGCCGTGTGGTTTCCGGCAGAGTAGAATAGAACCACTCCAAATCCTCCCGTGGATGTCGTAGAAGGCGACTTAGGAAATACAAGCTAAACAAAGCTTATAAACATCCAACGTGGAGAGTGTAGGCCAAGACCTCTGGCTGCTCTGGCCAAGTATGGTTCTGGTAGTACAGAGAGGATCGTGCTCCTGCAGTGGAGACAAAAAGACCCGATGATGATGATGATATATAGATATACTAGAAGAATATGACAGTAGGTAATTCAAAAAGTAGCTGAACTATTCCACTATTAGAACTAAGGTATACCATTTAGCTACACTGGTGGCTCAGCAATTCCACATCCACGTAATAGGAGCCATTTGCAGGTGAAGCCATTTTGAGCGCTCCGGCTCTAACGTACGTACTAAGTTCAAGTTAGGGTCAGTTGTACTGAAGTTTAAAACCGTTTACAAATTACCAAATATCATTTCATTTTGGAAATCTTTGGGAGGGGCCTATGTCCAGCAGTGGACTTTATGCGGATGAAATTATGATGATGAGGATTTCCATGATGGTCTGGGAGTAAAAACCTAAAATGTACCAGTTGCTTTTCTTCCTGCGCAGGTCGTAAAAGACGATCGAGGGAATGGGCGAGAACCTGAATCATGTTAATAGGCGATGCGACTAGCAACATACTTAACACTATTTTGATTTGCTTTTTTCATATTAACACCCGCCATCACAATCTTGCGACCCCTAGGATCTCTGTCGTCGGGCAAAAATGGCATAAAACGGCTGTTCTTTTCATAATTGAAAATAGAAAACCTTTTCAACCGACCTTCATTAAGGACGAGGTTATCAATTCATCGCAATCGTTCTTTTTTTTGTTTGTATGTTCACCGATTATTCGAAGAGGCATAGACGGATTTGGGAAATTCTTTTTTGTTTGAAAGAGCATAATTGTCAGGTGGTACCATAGAAAATTTATCCAAATCGGTTGTGTATTTTAGGGGTGAAATCGGTAATTAGTTTTGAAAAATTACTTTAAATATGTTTTAAAAGTGTAAATTAATCATACTAATATTATAAAATCGAAAGTTTGTAACTGTGTGTGTGTATGTTTGTTACTTCTTCACGAGCAAACGGCCGAACTAATTTTGATACAATTTGGTATGCAAGAAGCTGACACCCTAGACTACTTTAGGCGGGTAACACCGCGGGGCGCAGTTTGTTCAATTCAAATACATCTTTATTATCATAGGATATTTATAATATCTCTTAATAATCGTCATTGTGTTGTTGCACAATTGTTGACGTCAAATGGTTACTTACAGCTAAGACCACCGCAACCCAAAGCTGAGCTGGCCGCTTTTTCGGTAAAAAGAATAAGTCTAGTCTAGTACATAAGACTTTTTCTGCCGAATAAAGATTTCGCTAGTGCAGAAGACGCGGTAACAAAGTTAAAAATAAAAGTAAGAAAAGAAAGCAGACAAGAGTAAAGCGTTTCCTTTAATTCAGTGTGCGGCTTCCCTTTCCCCGGCCATTTGCGCCACCACACCGCCACAATCCGTCTTTGAATTTTGTGCACTTCAAATTTTTTCCACTATTTTTTGGGCGATACAGAATTGTCGGCCGACGTTTAAAAGGCCGTTTGTGTCGTAAAAGTTTGTTTATTGTCGTTCCCGTGTCGCCTTCGGGATATATTATCCTACGGTTACGGTTGAGGTCTAAGAAAGGAGGAGAGTTGGCGAGTTTGTCCCCAGAAGTCGCGATTTTTTTTCTGTCAAGTAATACAAAACTTTACTGTAAATATTAATCCATAAATTGATTTAAAAAAAAACAATTGTGTGCTTAACTTATTTAAGTTATTTTTGTCTCGTTTTTTAAATGTCAAATACCTATTAAAAAAGAAGAAAATAGGAACTGAACATGTTTTATCTAAAATGGGTTAAGCAAACGGTAGTAAATTTTTATGAATATGGGAGTAAATCTGTTGAAATTCAAATGCTAAAATTCATATAGATAAATATCATTTTTTCTATTAAAATGTTACCAATAAAAAAAATTGAATTTTATATTATACTCATGGTAATTATGGTTTTTTTTATTCGTTAATAGAACCTCTAATACACAAGTGTAAAAGTTGCTAATTATAATTTTTCAAAACTAAAAAACCGACTTCGACCCTAAACTACACAACCGATTTTGATAAAATTTCTATGGAACCACTTGACCTATACCCTTTCAAACATAAAAAGAATTTCCCAATCGGTCCAGGCGTCTTCGAATAATCGGTGAACATTTCATAAAGAAGATCGCAACTAATTAATAACCTCGTTTTTGGAAGTCGGTTAAAAACTAGCCTACATCGTTATTGACATAATAAAATTTATAACTACTTGGAATTTATTTTAGACTTTGTTGCGAATCGGTTTAACTTAGTACGTACATTATGTCATGTTACTACGAGTATATCCTTGATACTCGTACACATAAACTAATGTGCATTATTAGGATTTGTTCATCTAACCTGATCTTTTTGCTTTTAAATCTTTTGCAATATTTTTTAAAATTTAGCTATTCAACGCATGATATTTAGCTCCGACTAAATGTATTGATAGAAGAAAGAAAGAAAGAAAAATATTTTATTTGGTGCATAAAAAATACAGTAACTGTTGTGTTCAAATAGTTCAAACTAATACAATTCCAGTTAAAATACGCTATTAAGAAACTAATCTTGGTTTAAAGAAAAGAAAAGAAAAGAAAAGATAAGAAAAGAAAAGAAAAGAAAAGAAAAGAAAAGAAAAGAAAAGAAAAGAAAAGAAAAGAAAAGAAAAGAAAAGAAAAGAAAAGAAAAGAAAAGAAAAGAAAAGAAAAGAAAAGAAAAGAAAAGAAAAGAAAAGAAAAGAAAAGAAAAGAAAAGAAAAGAAAAGAAAAGAAAAGAAAAGAAAAGAAAAGAAAAGAAAAAGATATTGCGAAATAATGGGCTACTATTTTTATATAAATCTTATACCTTTAAACGAGCAATTCTTGTATGTATATATATTTATTTATACATTTCTGTGATCTCGAAAACGGCTCTAACGATTTCGCTGAAAATTTGTATATGGGGGTTTTCGGGGGTAAACAATCGATCTAGATTAGTTTTATTTTTGGGAAAACGCGTGTTTTCGAGTTTTCATGCGTTTTTCTTTCCACGCAGAATATGGTCGCTAATTTCGTTGCGCCGACCGCTTTGTTTTTAGCTCAGATGTTAAGGATACCGACTGATAGAAAGAGTGTTACGGGTTCGAATCCCACTCGGTGACTTACTTTTGTCTTTTTTTTAATGTTTAAGTTTATATATAATTTTTTATTTTGCATTGTTTTTAGACAAGTTTAAAAAAAATTAGTTAATGTTTGAGATAACAATATATATCTATACTGATTACGTGAATAAGATTTATGATTTCGAGTTTTTATTTTATGAAGCATTAGTGCAAAACGAAAAATTTACCAATATTTACCGATACAAATTTTTAACACAGTTTTTTGAATAGTTTTTGTGGCGCCATCTCTCGGATAATGCTATAAAACTAACTACTACGCCTAGCGCACACGAGCTGTGTAATAAGAGAAATTGACAATAGATGGCGTTACTCCGTGACAAATGCTCTCCCATATCTCTGCAAATGCTGTAAGATTGAGATTACGAATATCGAAAACGGCAAGAAAGAGTGTTACGGGTTCAAAAGTGCTATTTTTGAAACGCGGAATCACCTAAACGAATGGTTTTTCCATACAAAAAATCGTTCTTTTAGTGACTCCGCGTTTGAAAAATAGCACCTCAAATCCCACTCGGTGACTACTTTTGTTTTTTTTTTTTATAAACAAGTTTATATATCATTTTTAAATTATATTTGATTTTAGACAAGTTTAAAAAAATGTAGTTAGGGGCTACTCTAACAATATATATTTCTCATAAATATGTCTTACATTTAACTATACTGATGACGTGAATGAGATTTATGCTTTCGAGTTTTGTTTTTTTTTTTATGTTCAAGTTTATATATAATTTTTTATTTTGTATTGTTTAACTTCATTTTTTTAAACTTGTCTAAGTTTAAAAAAATGAAGTTAATGTTTAAGATGTAACCGAGCAAAGCTCGGTCGCCCAGGTACTCTTATACCTTTAAACGAGCAATTCTTGTATATTTATATATTTATAAATTTCTGTGATCTCGAAAACGGCTGTAACGATTTCGCTGAAAATTGGTATATGGGGCTTTTCGGGGGTAAACAATCGATCTAGATTAGTCTTATGTTTGAGAAAACGCGTGTTTTCGAGTTTTCATGCGTTTTTCTTTCACGCAGAATATAGTCGCTAATTTCGTCGCTTTGGCCGCTATCCGTTTTGGCTCAGAAGTTTAGGATGCGGACCGCTAGAAAGAGTGTTACGGGTTCGAATCCCACTCGGTGACTTTTTTATGTTCAAAACTTTTTAGACAAGTTAAAAAAATTGTAGTTAATGTTTGAGATGTAACCGAGCAAAGCTCGGTCGCCCAGGTACTTTAATTTAATTGAACTATTTAAAATAATAATAATGAAATATAATATTAATACAATGTAATGATAAAGTTACAAACCACATTTTCTTCTTTCAGTGCTCACTCAGCTACTGTATCTGTGAATAAATTGTGGATTAGTGGGATTTGCGCGAAATGAGGTCTGCTTTGGTTATTTATTGGCGTGTAACGTACTTTTTATGGGGTTTACACTGGAAGGGTACATTTTCGCACATAAGTCACATGATCAGTCAAGAATTGGGGACGGGACGTTGCAGGGTCGGTTGAGTTTTTATTCTCGTATCTGATGCTAACCCTGCTGGCTGATTTATTTTAGCGACTATACTCTGATATGTTGATGTTTTAATTTAAAACTTGGGTAACTGTACTGTACTTACTTATCTATAACTGTAATGTGTTGGTAAATAATCTCCAAAGTTCAAAACTTATAGGTATTCTGAAAGAGATTGTTGTTAAATCTTTTCTTAAGAAATCTGTTCTCTTTCCACTGTATTGCTCGATGCGAAATGTGAGTGCACGCGTCCGTACAAAAAATAGAAAAACGTTTTTTACCCCGAAATGTAATCTGATCTCAATTTTTGAAGTGAAAACTTCTTTAGCGGCGTTGTGCACTTTTTTTGGAATGGTGTAAAAAATGTTAAACTCGCGTCAGGACACGTGACCTGATCGAAAATTCGTAAGACGGCGCAGGGCGCTTGCGCGAATGTTCGTGTGTGTTTATGTTACAGCGTGCTACGCGCATCCATGGATGGTGACAGCTGATGGCTCGACCGTCTGTGTAGTGGCCATACTGCTGTGTATTTGAAAATGATTTTGTTGAAAATGAATTTGGTCATGCTTGTGACATTTGTGACAGACTGTGGTTCAGAAAAGATTTGAAATATTTTATACTGATAATTAAAGCAATTCTTGCAAAATTATTCCCTAACCATTCCAAAATATCAAAAATGCACAACGTTAATATTCAAGTTTTCACTTCTGCCGGCACTCCCAGAGTGCAACCCGTTTTTTTTTATCAATTACTTACACACTAAAAGACTAAGTTTATATATTTTCCTGTACGTTTTCCTAAATGTAGAGACGTTCTGCAAAACGTTTTCTCCATCTGCTTTTTTTATGAACGGGGCGCGTGCTAAACGTACTTTGCTCTTAAAATGATCGCATTTTTTTTAAATTATTAATATTTTTTTATAAATAAACGCAAATAATGCTAATGAATATATTACGATCGTATAGTTTCATCATAACGACAGTTATAGTCGCCACATTTCCATTTACTTATATATCGATTGATTGAACTTAGAGATCTTGAAAATATGGAGGCATGGAATGTACTCCACCGACATGAGCCTAGTTCAAAAATTTATTAAAGATGATGATGATCGATTGACTTTATGAGACTAGTGCAAATTATGAATTTCATTAGTACAATTATAAACATTCCCTGAGGAATAAGGTAAACGCAAAAATAACATCAACAAGTACGTATTAGAACTTGAAGGAAAAAGAAAAATTCCATCCGCTATGACGGCTGTCAAGTAATCCGAAAAGCCAATAACAAATAAGCAGTGACGTGTGAAAGATGCTAGTTCAACTGACAGGAAAGGGACAAATCCAATATGCCCATGTCGCATCACTTCAGTTGACGTGTCAGCCATCTTTGAACCGCGATTCTTAGAGACATTACTCGCGATACAATTTATTGTACCCAATATAATATTAATTCGTTATATCTTAAAGATGTTTGTAAAATATTTATAAGAGCTGAACTGAGATAGAGAGAAATGAACTGACAGGAAAAGGACAAATCCAATATGCCCATATAGCATCACTTCAGTTGACGTGTCAACCATCTTTGAACCGCGATACTTAGAGACTTTATCCACGATACAATTTATTGTGCCTAACAAATTGGTTCGTAATCGTAATATCTAAAAGATGCTTGTACAATACAACTGACAGGAAAGGGACAAATCAAATATGCCCATGTCGCATCATTTTAGTTGACGTGTCACTCATCTTTGAACCGCGATTCTTAGAGACTTTACCAGTGATACAATTTATTGTACCTAATATCTTGGTTGATAATATGTAGAAGATGATAGTACAACTAACAGGAAAAGGACAAATCCAACATACCCATGTTACATTACTTCAGTTGATGTGTCAGCCATCTTTGAAACGTGATTTTAAGAGACTTTTCTCATGATACACAAATACATTAATTAGTTTTAGACTCATCATAAGTGAATTAGTGTGTATTCTTCACCTATGAATCAATAAAAAATCTTTAAACCTAGATAAAATTTATTGGACAAGCCTATTGAACTCTATATATTGTTTAGCCATCTTTAAACCGCGATTCTTGGACTTTACAGTTTATATAACATGGTACAATTTATGAATTTATGAGCCGCATTTTGTAAATGCAACATTTTGCAAGTTCAACTTTTTCTACCCGAAGATAAATAAATAAATAAATAGATAATAAGATATAATCGCGTAATTAGAAAAGTAGTTATTTTATCAATCAATTAATTCGAATCAAGCGGATATGAGGTTTCCATAGTGACTTTGAATATTACAAGACTAACGCTGCAATATAATTATTCTATTAATGTGATTGAAATTATCAATTAACGTTAACTATTGACATACCATCACTACCAACCAACACCAACTAGGTTAGGCAAACCGTTATAGTAAGATGTTTGCACACAAAGAGACAAACACGCTTGCTTTAGTCTTATTTTCTTCGGAATAAAGACATGGCTGTTCCATGTGTGGAGGTGTAATGCTTGACTTCAGACTACATCTTAAACTATCTATCCAACAAATTGGTGCAATATATTGCTCCGTTTGTAAAGGCAACGTGCCCTTGCGGTCAAAGTAGCTGGTAGTCGGTGAAATATCGTTCAGGGTTGAGAAGCGCTGAAATGCTCTATGGTGATCTATTTTGGATGTCGGCCTACAGATTATAAATTGTTTGCGCATCAGTCATATGTCAGATGGTTGGGACTTGATGGCTGGACGCCTGACTAATATTGGTTATGTACGAATATATATTGTACACATATTACAAATAATGGTACCTCCTGCTACGTAAGTACTAATCAAATCAAAGTTTACTTACCTTTTCGCTAGAAAACTGTACGCTACTAAGAACAGTAATTAGTAATCCTTTTTTGGAAAATTGGGATTTTATTTTTTATTTAATGTCTAAAAAAATAGTTATAAACTAAGGTATTTACATTTTAGGATATAGAAGCTATTAAGTACAGGTTCAAACAGAAAGTTAATTTGAATAAAATGCTTACCCTCTTAATTATCATATAAGTCACAGGAAGTCCTCTGCTGGATATAGGCCTCGAAATGAAATACTAAGGCCCAACGCAGACGACAGACTAATCCGTGCCGCACTTTTTAGTCTATGAAAAAAGAACCCCTGGAATCAAATGCAGTAACGCCCACGACGCGCAAAAAGTCATAGGTTCTTTTTTCACAGACTATCACAGACTAAAAAGTGCGTCACGGATAGTTTGTCGTCTGCGCTGGGCCTAATACTATTCATTAAACTTGTCTACGTTTGCTAAAACTGTTTTAGTTAAAATATGTTTTATCTATTTTAAGCCGCTGTACGAGTAGATCGCCCATGTCCAGCAGTGGACGTTATGCGGCTGAAATGATGTTGTAACTAGTTATTACTATGCCAAATATGGAATAGAGAGATGAGGACAAAACATATGTTATTTAGAATAAGTCCAACAAATGTACAAAAAGTCGTTAAACTTCATGCTTACTATCAAAAGCACCGGCACATTCACCACATACTGTAATCAATTATGACGTCACTACAACCCTGTTGATTGTAAACACACTGACACATTGACACGTCAGTTAAACGACGCGGTTTAAGGTAATTCCAAGTTATTCTGTAAATCTTCGCGCATCTGCTTGGCTTAGGGTTGACTACTTATACATTTTATTCATATATTTTTTTATTAACATACTTATGCCATAGAAAGGAAAGAGATCTCAGAATTCTTAAAGGACGGAGACGAGTAAAGAAAAAAGGGAAGATCTTTGTCCAGCTGTGGGATACAACACCGATAGGTTATTTATAAGGTCAAACAAAATACACTGAAACTATTTCAAGTGTGAATTCAGTCCGTGATAGACATAGTGAACAACGTTCCCCATGGAACATGTGTCGAAATATGAAAAATAATTTTTGATTTCCATACAAAGTCGGATCAACTGATCAGTCAACATCTATGGTATGCCGAAAATTACTTTTCATATTTCAGTTCAATATATCTATCACGGACTTAATTTACCCATTAAATAGATTCAGTACATTTTGTTAGACCTTGTATATAAAAACAAAATAGAAAACACGTTCATATTAACACCTGATTTTAACAGCTCAGGACCGTTGTGTGGCATTGACGAAGGAAAACCTATGCCAGCAGCGGGCTGAAGATGGGCTGAAATGATGATGATGATGATGATGAATATGTTCGAGGCAAACCACTTTTATTTCCGCCAGAAATCGTCATTGTATGCATGTCTTTTTTTATACAATGAAACAAGTCCTTTAAGTGACAGGTTTTACAAAGTAACTAAGTGCCTCACACACGAGCGTATTTAAAGTCAAATGAACATATTCTTCTTCTAAGGAAAGGGTTCTTTGAGGATAAAAGAATATCATCATCATCAACTGTGTACTCTTACACTAATGTAGGTAAAGGAGTGACACAGGCCGGGCCATATTTGGCCCGAGCAGCCACAAGAGCAAAAAAGAATATGTTCATAAAGAAATAATTTAAAATTATTCTAAGCCAACCCTGGGGTTATCTTGCGCGAACTGACGGATTACATTGTGTGTGACGTCACTAAATCAATAACGCCTAAGGCTTAATTATAACAGCGTTCGCTTTGACGGCAATTAATTTTGAGCTCGCCTGTAACGCGTGGCAGCCCTAAGTGGATTTACTTTAATTTACGTTCTTACCTATCTGAAATTACGAATTTAATTATAATTATTTTTACACCCTTTATTGTACAAAATACAATGTGTATGGCACGATAGGTGGACTTAATGCTAAAAGCATTATCTAACTGTTAACCTTTGGGTTGTTAGAGAAATTTAGTTTAAAAATGTTATTTAAATATAGGTTTATTAAGTACTTACACACATTAATAAAATACTTTTTACTTGTATCTATGATTATAAAAAAATAATTATAACTCTTGACTTGATCACGACTATGTGACCCGATTGGTTATATGGTGCCTTGTAAAATCTAGTTTCTGTTTGTACCCAATATACCGAAAATTCCTCGCTTATTTGTCCATCTTTATTTACATGCGGCCACATTACCAATGTTTACATCTAAACCAACATGGCCGACCAATCAAACAGGGCTTAGATTCCCGCCAAACGCACGATTCCACAAGGCGACTCACTACGGCTCGATTCATTTGCAAATTAAATGGTCGAATGCGATAAATTCTGATGCCAATTACGATTCCATATAAATTGTAATTCCTGATTTGATTACTGGATCTGATACATCCTATTTTGTTTGATGCTTACATTAATGGCAATGTTTCATTTATATGGATGTGGACTAATAAATATTTATTTGCTCATTAGGTAGATTATTAAAAAGTATTTTTATATTCAGTAAAAATTGTAACTTGACGTTTTAGGAGAAAATGCTGCAGTACAATTTTTTGCCGCTTCTTTTGTACTTGCGCTTAGGAAGCGGCAAAAAACTTAGCTGTAAGTAAATGATCTGACGTCAACAAATTGAAAAGGTAAATAAATGACTTTTGACTTTGAATTATCCATGCTAGTCAGGGAGAAAAGAAAAAACTTAGAAAGTACCAGCTGCTTCCTACGCAGATAGCAAAAACCATCGAATAGGCGAGTTGCGATATTGCGAATCATGTTTATAGGCGATGCGGCTAGCAAGCCATCACTATTTTGAATCGGTTTTAGGTTTCCCGTCCGTCCGTCCACAAACATTTTCTTACATTTATTCTGGTTTTCCTTTCTGAGGCTTACGCTAAAACGGGCCCAACACTTTCCGCATAACCCGCTGACACCTGTAGTTTACGAACAAAACATAACAAATGTTTTATTTTGTTACAATATGTTAGCCACATGTTAGCTAACAATTTTGTTCAGAAATGTTTACGAACCTTACCTACCTGACACGGAAACATTTTTTAACATTGTGATTAAATGTTTGCTAACAAAATGTTTACTGTCAACATTGAAGAGTTGGGGGAAAAACGCAAATACATGGGTCTGGCAGCCAATCATATTTTCTTACCTTTCGCGGTGGAAACGATGGGTCCTTGGGGCCCGGTGGATAAATTATTTTTGAAAGACGATCACGATACGACCTATTTGAGACCCAAGAGTTAGGCGAATAAGTCTCGCAATTCAGCGAGAGAACACTTCCAGTGTACAGGGCACTTTGCCTCGATGCGAAGCGTTGCAAGATTTTTTAATATACCGATAATTGAATGTTGGTTCTTAATATAAAAGAAATATTGAAGTGTTCCAATCGATAAAGACTCGGGAGATTATTATGAACAGCCTAGGTTATAGTATCATCCATTACTGTCTCCGTTAATGGACTCCTCTGGCTGATATATGATAATAATACTTTAATGTTTTAAATAAGTTATAACCTTAGGCTACCTACCAGCCTACCACTACCGACGTTTAAGGTAGGTATTGCAATTTTACTTTCGACCGACATTTATACGTGTTATTTATTTTACAATAAAGCCTACCCTACCTACTAGTACCAACCCTCTCTAGTACCTAAGTACTTTTAATTATTACGTGATGACGGAATAATTTAGTGATAACTGTCCCATTATCATTATCTCGCGAGCTTACACAGTCGGTACCCGTTACGCATTAGTAAAAGAATATCCGTCTTATTATAAAACGCAGACTATCTTTGTTACTAGGTTAAAACTATTATCCGACCAAATCAAGTTGACATTTCAGATGAGACAGTGGCATATTACTAGATGTCAACTTGATTTGGTCGGATAATGTTTTAAACCTAGTAACAAAGTTTGTCTGCGTTTTATAATAACACGGTATTAGTCTTATTATAAAATACAGTTCAAACACCTTCTCTTTCGTAACTGTCGACTTCATGTGGGATAGTAATGGTCCTAAAACTAGGTCCTAAAGTTAGTCTGCGTTTTATAATATAGTATTTTATTATATTTCTTCGAGAAACTCCCATGCTGGTCTGGGAGAAATGAAAAAACTTAGAATGTACCAGCTGCTTCTCTTCCCGCGCAGATCGTAAAAGCCGATCGAGGGAATGGGCAAAAATGCGAATCATGTTCACAGGCGATGCGGCTAGCAACCCATCACTGTATTGATTGCTTTTCCATCTTCTCGCCCACCATGACGCTAAAAGTGGCTTTTGGGTCTTGCGGCCCTGGGCTCTGCATAGAGCCGCAAGACCCAAAACGCTCTGTCTGCCCCATTAGGGATAAAGACGTGATAGTATGTATGTATGTGTCTTCGAGAAATAAAGATTCTACAACCATATCTTCCTAACATCGATCACACACTGCATTTAGTTACTATAATAAAAGTTCAAATACAGTTTGGAAGAAATCCAACTATGTACGAGTACGTGATTTATCTTCGAAATCATGAAATCCTCTAACAAATGTTAGAGGCAAGGCAACGACCGGACTGACGGCAGACTAGCTAGACTAAGTCGCAAGTTAAGCTTATGTTATTAACATTAACAAGATTTATTTCAAAAGAGCAAAAGAGGTTAATCAGGATCGTAGCAAGGAGGTCCATAGTCTCTGCCTACCCGTGTGGGAAACAGGCGTGATATTATTTAAGTATGTATGTATGTAAGATTTATTTCATTTTATTTCCAATTTTAAACCTCGAAGAAAAAGAGGGGTGTTATGAGTTAGACATGACTGTGTATCTCTCTGTGCATCGAATCTTTAAACGAATGCTTTTGATGCGGTTTTTTTTTTGTTTGAAAGCTGATTTTATCAAGATAGTTGTAAGTTTTGTTTGATGGAAATCGGATCATCGGTTTAAAAGTTTTACAGGGTAGAAATTATCTTACCTAAATTACGAGATCGGCTCCATATCAAACAAAATATATTTCTCGCTAGTATCCGACGTTATATTAGGGTGGACAGGGTAGACAAATTCTATGTGTCTGTATGAAATGCACGCTACTGACTGCACTTGCCATCACTTTTACTACCGGAAACCACACGGCTAATACTTCCTTACATAACAAAAAGATTTCACGTTATGAATACAGTAAAATGAAATGTGTATTATCAAGTTAACGGCCCCATGTGTAGTCTTGGAATGGGCGAGCTAACGTTCATCAGAATTCATGTTTAATACTTGCGAATTTTTACACCACACCAATTTCAACTTTATTTATATGTTTCTAAAGGTGTTTTCTTGTTGTTTCAGTCGGACTGCCTGATATTCTGGCTCCTATCCACAGTAACAGCTGGCCTACTGGCGGTATGCATCGTTGGCACTCAGTACTTTGTAATCGAGGGCAACAAATTTGGTAAGCTAGACGCAAGTAGAAAAGAAGAAGGTGTGTTTTATTTTTTCTTATTTTTTATTTTTTATTTTCATCCTTACTACTCTTGTTAATTTAGAAAAGCAGAGGACTCCAAAAGGGGCACGACATAGATGTCTATTGTCCGCGTTGCAGTATCAGACAACCAGGGCCGGATTTAGGGGGGGGGGGGGGGCAACCGGGGCTACAGCCCCGGGGCCTACATGAAAGAGGGGCCCCCACAATGGAGACTTCAAAAAACGATTTTTCGACGAAAAAAGCTCGGAAGATTCCATTCGTTAACGCTAAAATTTAATTTCAGATATTTCTCGTTTCCGATTATATTTATATGTTTGTTAAATAATAAAATAATCGATACTTGGTTCCACAATAAATTATTTATTGAAAAACTCAACTGAAAAAAATTGACCACTTTATTTGGAAAATAATTTGGGGCCAGGGGGCCTCCACTCCTTTGTTGCCCCGAAGCCTCTCGACCTCTAAATCCGGCCCTGCAGACAACACTGAATGATGAAGTTATGAAAAAGTCTTCATAGTTCAATTAAAAAAGCACCAAAGTAAATAGCAAAGACTCCGTTTACAATCATAGTGTGATGTTTGTTAGGACATAGATAGATAAGACAGAAGTCAAAATCTTTAAAGGAAGTTGGTAAGAAATTAGATCTCTAAGAAGAATAAAAGAAGATAGAAAATATCTTATCAAATCAATGTTCTAAAGTGGCGTGGCGTATGACTGATTTTTATGCTGGCAACCCAACCCAATTTTAAATTTTTCATATGGCGGCGTAATTGCGGCAATACCAAAAAAATCTTCAATTCCTCATTTTTTAGGGTTCCGTACCTCAAAAGGAAAAAACGGAACCCTTATAGGATCACTTTGTTGTCCGTCTGTCCGTCCGTCCGTCCGTCTGTCAAGACCCTTTTTCTCAGGAACGCGTGGAGGTATGAAGCTGAAATTTATATCAATTACTCAGGTCTACTGTCCCTTGAAGCTGTGAAAAAATCAAACTTCTAAGCCAACGCAATCAAAAGATACAGCCGTTTATGCCGCAAATTTTCGACACTTGCAAGGGAATCAAAACCTACAGGGTGCTTCCCGTGAACTCAGAATCTTGAAATTTGGTACGAAGCAACGTCTTATAGCATAGATAAAGGAAAAATTACGAAAACCATAAATTTTTAGTTACATCACATAATATATTTTTTTTTTAATAATTTTAAACTTACTACCCATTTCCTCATAAACGCGTAGAGGTATTAAATTGAAATTCATACCAAATTCTCGTTTGTACGGAACCCTAGGTGCGCGAGTCCGACTCGCACTTGGCCGGTTTTTTTTTTATATTACATGTTTACGGCCAGTGCTTATTTAAATTTATTTTGTATCCAAATCTCAAAATCTTCTCAGCCATAAAAGTTAATGCACGTATTATTTCTTCTCTGAACTCAAGTCTTAGCATACTTAGGAAGTTGAATTTGTCTTGCGATTTTATATTCCTTGTTTACGAGGAAACTTCAATCGCAGTCGTAAAGAAGCTGGAGTTTGAAATTGCCGCTGATGAATGCTCTTTACTGCTGTCACAGATGTGTGTTTATCAGCATAAATAATGATAACAATCGTCGAAACTCCAGTAAAATGACAAGAGTATTTGTGTCATCAAACGCCTAGAAAACTCGAGTCGTGATTTAAAATGGTAGTCTTTTTCATACTGATATTACCACCTTTTTAACCGACTTCCATAAAAGGAGGAGGTTATGAATTCGCCTTATGAAGACGCCTGGACCGATTTGGAAAATTATTTTTTTGTTTGAAAAGGTACCTATACTTGCGAGGTGGTCCCATAGATTTTTTTTTCAAAATCGGTTGTGTACTCGTAGTTTGGGGGTGAAGTCGGCTTTTAGTTCAGAAAAATTATTAAAACAAATGATTGTTTACACACTCGTCCATTATATTTGTTCTAAAATGTTCTTTGCCACTCTCCTTTTGTTTATTCTGACCTATTTAATTTTCAAATATAACCTTTTTCAATTACTCTAACCTACTCTCTTGGGTATCTAAAACATTGAGAGTATTATCGTCTTGGGAAAGCATTACATTTTTAGATCACAAAATAAGGTCTTACATATTTAAGGAAAATGTTATACATTATCTTGAAGGGAAGAACGATCTACCTCATTTGTCATATTTCCACACAGTCGTGGCACGCTGTAGACATCACTGTTGTCGTCGACGTATCAATCAACAGCGTGGTTTAATCTAACGAAACACCATTTTTCCATTTACTAAGTATTATATAAAAAGTCACGTACTTCTTTTTTCTATCCGGCAGTGGGATAGATAACACAAAATCATTATTAGAAGTTATATCTCAAGAAATAAATATCTACATTATAATGCCCAATAGTGGCAATTAAGTAGTATTTATGAAACTAAACCAAACTTAGTATAGGTAATTGATATTCTTACTTATGGCTTATGAGAGAAAAATATACAAAATAGTCAAAGAAACATTTGTGAAATCGTTCAATGTTGCCGTTGAACTCAGGACGATATGCAGTAGGCAGTTGCTTCCTAAATAATATCCAGTTTCCCAAGTCTATATCTCTCCACAGGGATTTCTCACCGCATAACAGAAACGGCAATGGACTTCTTTATGGCAATAGTCTTGTGTGGGTACTCGGTCACTGTGTACTTGTTGTGGAAGGATCATTACGTCATGTGGAACAGATGGAGACGAGCTAATGTCAACGTGAGGCTGCTTCTCAGCCCTGATGCGAACCCAGTGCCTTTCGTGCCTCGAGGAAGGTATAACGTGGTTTGAGAATAAATGTAAAGCTGTAAACGTATACTGGTTTGTTTTATTTTAATTATAAAATACATTTAATTATACCTAATAATTGTTTTGCAACGTGGAAGGGACATACCCGTAATAAATCAAACCATGGGCTATACTAGATTACTATAGTATAATAATAATAAAATAACAGAAAAAAAAAACAAAAAAAACGACATTCCCATCGTCCGCAAACTTTTGTATGGAAAGGCATTTTTTTAAATTATTGTCTCTTATTTTAATTTCATTATACTACCGTGATCTAGTATAGCCCGTGGTTCCATTTATTATGGGTATGTCCATTCCACGATGCATACTTAAAAATTTTAGGAAATGTTTGGCGATTTTAGGAAATGTGATGTTAAAAAAAGTGAGAATGCGGGTTACCAAGTGAATGGAGCGTTGCATTCCTTTATGAGCAAGTAGGAAGGTATCAGACAAGGCACGATCTCGCTGTTCATAAAGAAGTACTGATACCTACTTTAATGTACGGTAGTGAGAGTTGGGTACGGCAGAGAAAGCATGAAAGTAGAATAAATGCAGTTGAAATGCGAGCGCTGGCGAGTATGTTTGGTGTTACCTTTAAAAAAACGAATACGGAATGATGCCATAAGGGAGCGGTGTGGAGTAAAAGAGGATGTTGTGACAAAAATAGAGAAAGGGATGTTAAGATGGTTTGGGCATGTAGAAAGGATGGATGAAAAGAGATTGACGAAAAATATTTATATGACAAATGTGAAAGGAACAGTAGGAAGGGTCGGCCTCGGCGAACATTCTACGACCAAATTGCAGACGTTCTAAAAAAAGGAGAGGTAAAAAGTACCCGTAACCGAAGGGCATGTATGAAAAGATTGATGAGTTTAGATGAAGCAAAAGAGGTTTGACAGGATCGTAGCAAGTGGAGGTCCATAGTCTCTGCCTACCCCTGTGGGAAACAGGCGTGTACGTATGTTTGGCGATGACTAAAAATATGTTTGCTCAAATATCAAATGATCAGATTAGACAATTTTGTCTTGTCCAAGATTATTTGTCTTTCTGATAATCATGTGTTTGCCCAGGAGTGGTCTTCTTGCTTTCTCTTTCTTCTGAAATGATAATCTTTGCCAGTGGTCTAAATAGAAATAGCATTGGGTAGGTATCCTCCAACCTTTTACCCTCTTACTTCATGCCTCCAACTTGGAAGTCGCAGCATTTTAATTTTTAATCGCAGCATGGTGTTCTTACCCTATTGTAGGTACGCTCACGCACACTACTAAGTTCTACTGCAGTAATCTCTTCTATTTTATCTTATACCTTTAAACGAGCAATTCTTGTATGTATATATATTTATTTATAAATTTCTGTGATCTCGAAAACGGCTCTAACGATTTCGCTGAAAATTTGTATATGGGGGTTTCGGGGGCAAACTATCGATCTAGATTAGTTTTATGTTCGGGAAAACGCGTGTTTTCGAGTTTTCATGCGTTTTTCTTTCCACGCAGAATATGGTCGCTAATTTCGGCGCGCCGGCTGCCATCGGCTAAGCTCAGTGGTTAAGGATGCTGACCGCTAGAAAGAGTGTTACGGGTTCGAATCCCACTCGGTGACTTACTTTTGTTTTTTTTTATGTTCAAGTTTATATATAATTTTTTATTTTGAACTGTTTTTAGACAAGTTTAAAAAAAAAATAGTTAATGTTTGAGATGTAACCGACCGAGCAAAGCTCGGTCACCCAGGTACTCTCTTTTTATACATACAATCGGTTTCTCCCATTCCTGAAATCACAAATTAAAGCTGCTGCTCCATTTTTTGCCGATTTTTTTGTGATTTTAGGAATGGGAGAAACCGATAAATAGAACATACTCAAGCTACCCAACATTACCTTCACGGATCGGACAGGGTTTTTGTTACATATTGTACAGTGTTAGGTACCCCACTTTGTTGTAAAGGTTGCTACATATATATGCTACATAACTCTAAAAACACTGAAGAAAGTTTATTGAGTTACCGAATATATAGGACCAACAAAAATGTCATAGACCTTGCGAAGAAGAGAAAAGAAAAGTTAGAGGTCGGTTGCATAAATATTGAACGGGGTAGCGTGACAATGAAGGAGGTTAACCCTGAGTTCCCCGACACAAAAAGAGAGGTGTTATATGTTCGACGCCAATGTCTATCAGTGTGTCTGTGGCATCGTAGCATTTGTAGCTCTAGAACGGATGGACCGATTTCGATGCTTTTTTACGTGTAAGCAATTTTCCTTGCGGTGGCTCTTAGCTATGTTTGATTAAAATCGGTTCAGCCGTTCAAAAGTTAAAGTGAACGCTTGAAAGTCGGGGTATTTTTAATTTGCCTGGCAAATAAACATGTGTACATCTTTTGCGCCTCGTATACTATTATTAATTCTGCGGCCTCGTATCATACCAGAGCGCTTTATCCAAGCAATTAGACAACTTAATCAAGCGACCCTCCACCCAACTCTCCGATAAATCTCACCTCTCTTTACAATCCGGCTTGTTTACACGTCGTTTACATAGAATAGGCACTAGCGATGATTTGCAACAGCCACTACGATCTGGCGACGAGCCAGACCTAGATTTTGGCTGTTTAAACCCCCTTTATAGGTGGTGGTAACGTACGATGCTTTCGTATGAATTCGTGAATTCAATTATCGTTAGATTGGATCTGTGAGTATGAATTACAATATTTATAAGCTGACTACAGGTACTAAAGTCTAATAAGTAATGTAACAAAAATAGAAAATACATGTAAAAGTACCTACTTACTAAAATATGTAACGTTTACGTTGTTAATTATATTATCTTTGGTAACGTCCACCTAAATATAACGTCATAACATAACTGAAAATATTTTAGGGTGAATTCAGACTATGATCTGAACAACTTTCCCAAGACACATGTTCTGAAATATGATAAATAATTTTTGACTTTGCATTCAATCTCAGATAAGCTAATCGGTCCACTTATATGGAATAGCAAAGATTATTTTTATAGCATGAAAAATAATCATTGCCTTTAACATGACATGAATCTTCCCTAGAACCTATTGAAACTAGGTAGGTAGGAAAATAAGGAGAGAATTAGTCTACGACATCTACTAGTTTCAATAAATGTTTAGACATTATATAGGTATACGTTAGAGATAAGTATAATACGTTATTCATAGTTAGCTCTAGTTCGGCTTGATCAGTACTACAAGCACCTCGCCTCGCACTATTATGGAAGTAAATCAGAATCAAATCTCATAAAGAAAAGTCTTAGAACTTTTTCTCTTGTGTTGTTTTTTGTTATGTTCTTTACTAATAAACTTCAATTTAAAATAAAACAGCTCAAAAACATTACCTTTCATTTTAATGTTGGATAAAATATATGTCATTGAAATATACTTTGTTATGGCAATATTAATATATTCTATTTACTCTATGCAGAAAATGACAGCAGTTTTGTTTTGACAGTGACATGGAAGACATGTTATTTATTTAGTTGACAAATGGCGGCATTTTGTTGACGTTCGTTTGTTGTTGTATCACTTGTATCGTTTTTTTGGTTTATCTAGTTTTAAACTATTGATATAAAAAATATTCCTACTGCTATAGTTATTCTTTTTGGACTATAATTAAATACTTGCTGTAAACCATGAGTTTCAGCTTCGGTGCAGCGACGACTACTTCTGGCGGTACTTTTGGTACTGCCACTCCGTCCACAGGTATTTCGGCCGATTTAATCCATTATCTTTACTATTTGTGTATTCATAGCATCTTAAAAATATATTTCAGTCTTGTTTAGCAGTATTAATGAGTACCAGTAGCGTTAAAAAGTATTGTGCTGATATATAACCTAAAAATCATAACGCATTTCGCGTTCCAGGCTTCTCGTTTGGAGGTGGAGATAACAAGCCATTATTTGGAGGAGCAGCAACTACGGGTACTTCTATCTTTCTATTTAAACAAGCGGATTTGCAAAATTCTCTGTTTTGTAAATAAAAACTTGTGTAGGTATTGGAGAATGTAAACATTAGCTTGTCCCTTTTAAAGCTTTGATAAATCCGGATTTTAGTGCTGGTAGTAGGTACACCAGCCAAAAGGGCATACCGTACGTATTAACCTGTTGTCTGTGCAAAACACCAGACACACTAGTAAAACAATGCATGTCAACCGGATTCCAGTCTGCTCACAGATGACAGGTTAAGGTAACATTGTTATGTCTGTGGTAAAAATGTAGGAATTTTTAAAGTATTACTTATAGCCTAGGGTTCCTCAAAGAGGATGTATGTGTATTCTCCAAAAAGGGATATGTCTTCACAATCTGCAATGTGTGCATGCATACATACATACTATCATGTCTTTATCCCTAACTGGGCAGACATCTCTGTCTGGGTCCTGCAGTTCTAAGCAGACAGAGCCAACAACCGTAGGCCACTTTTAGTTTTATGGTGGGCGAGAAGGTGGAAAAGGCATCACAATAGTAATAGGTTGCTAGCCGCATCACCTATAAAAATTATTAGCATCTTCGCCCATTCCCTCGATTAGCTTTTACAAACTGTGTTCTTCAAAAAGAACATGCTACATTTATTATTTTCCCCCTGACCCAGTAATTTATGCTATTAGATTGATATTCAATGTACTATATTTAATGATTATAGACCTTTAAAAAATACATGTATAAATAAATAAAGAATCATGACAATCTAAAAAAAGTCATTACCATACCAAGAACCTCATAAATATAAAGAATAATAAATATAATTCTTTCTTAAATCTTCTCTAACAGATAATAAGCCAGCGTTCAACTTTACAAGTCAGACAACTAGTGCCCCGGCATTTGGGGGCTTTGCCTTCGGAGGCGCAAAGACTACCACATCTGCTCCTACATCATCTCTTTGTGAGTATTATTTACCCATCTGCTATTAAATATCTTTGAACCTTTTGGAGGTAGGACCTCTGGCTCCTGTGCTCCTGCAGTGGAGACAAAAAGCCCTGATGATGATGATAATGAGGAGGTAAGAAGAACTAGTGGCCATAAAAGAGTGTACATGGGCAGACCAACAGGAAAAGGCTGGTGGGTCGCCCTAGGTATCGCTGGAGAGACGAAGCCTGCAAAGACATCGAAGCCCTCCAAGAAGATATGCAGATTGCGCAGGCTAGATCTTCTGATGTCAGAGGCCAAGACTCACTTAAGGTCGCTGAGCCAACACAGCAAGTAAGTGCAATGAAATATGAAGGTCATGTTTGTCCTGTTTATTCAACACTTACTAGTGTGACAAGCTTTTTGGCCTGGAGAAAGAATGCACTTTACATATTAACCAACTTTCAAAAAAGGATTGGATCTTATGTTCACTGATTATTCGAAGATGCCTGGACGGTTTTGGTAAATTCCTTTTTGTTTGAAAGGGTATACTTGTAAAGTGGTGTTATATAAATTTTATCAAAATCAGTTGTGTAGTTAGGGGGAGGAGTTGGAATTATGCATAACAAGCAAGGCACGGTCAGAACTTAGATTCTTCATCATCATCAATATGATCACAAGAAGTCCACTGCTGGACATAAGTCTCACCCAAAGTTTTCTAAAATTACTGAAAACGGCCTACATTCAGTGTCTAGGTAAGGTTGTCCAACCACCAGGTTGAAGTCCTAGCCCTATAAGAGGCATTTAACCCTTTAACCGCGAGCGTCGCATATATGTGACAAACATTGTCGGGCCCATACCGCGAAGGTCAAATATTTGTGACAAAAAAAAAATGCTCGTATGGCACATAACTTACGTATCCATATCCGTTTTTGGTTGTAGATAGGTATGTTAGATTTACCATGTCTCGCGCTGGGGGCACGACAACTGATATAAAGTCTCGCGGTGAAAGGGTTAAAGAAATATCTTGAACTACTCACTCAGTGCTTCAGTACTTCACTTAGTTTAGTATGAATAGACCTTAAAATTTTCAGGCAAGTTAACACATTTGAACTTTCGATCTTTTAATCATATTTGTATGATGTTTTGTAAACAACTTTTAATCAAATGATTAAATTGTAAGTTGAAAATGTGGGTAGGTACATAAAAAAATACAATCTCAAATTATCATATTGAATTCTATATTTGAAGTGGTGATTGTGTACATAGTTTTAAAAATCGCACATATTTTATATTTACATATTAGTATTATTTTAGTAATGAAATGTTTTTAAGTATTTAAAATGAAAAAGGTGTTTGGTGATAGAAAAAGAGGTGTGTAAAACTATAATCCTGTTTAATATGGGTGATGACAGAGTCAGGAAAGTATTATTCTAATAAGTCTCGTCTTGTAAATTATTCAATATTTAATGGTGTATCCCATGTTTTTAGTTTATCAAAAAAGTTACACAAAAAGTTAAAAAAGTTCACAAAGATACGAGTGTCTAAGTTCCAGAGTGGGGGCTTGCGACGTCACCGCTATGTAAAAATCGTACCTGGCCGTGGCGTTATGCGAAATTTAAAAGTAATTACGTAACACATTAACTATCGAGCTGAACGATTTTCAGCTATTTTACAAAACCGAGCTGTAACCCAAACGGCTAGAGCACAGATATGTCTGTGGGCTAGAGGTTTATACAATATCAACGGATTGTACAATCCAACTGCAACATGTATAGTTACATAAGCCATTTCGAGCTGTTTTGACCCCTTTGCTACTCGAAATCTATTTCACCATATACTACCTAGATACAATTTGGCACATACATTAAAGTTCTTTAACATAACTTGAATCCAATGTATTACAGACGCACAGCTAGTACCTAAAAAAACCGGGTACTACTGTTTCTTTGTATTTTACAGTTGCCTCTCCGTCAACCACCACTACTCCAGCGTTTGGAGCAACCAAGGCTCCCAGCTTCGGTGGGTTCGGTTCGCCCCCGAACCAAACCGTCGGCAGTCCTGGATTTGGACAACCCGCTGCACAGGTAATTTGAATTGACTTGTCTAGTGATTAAAAAAAATGTGATTCGCAAACCATTTCGAGGAATAGCTAATCTAGGAGAAGGTTTCTCTAATAAGATTTTTAAATAAAGTCTTACTTATTATAACTGCCTCCGTGGTGTAGTGGTTAGAGCGTTCGGCTCATACCCGGAGGTCGCGGGTTCGATTCCCGGCGGGGGCAACGACTTTGAGTTGTTGTCCTAGTTTGGGTAGGACATTGTAGGCTGATCACCTGATTGTCTGATAAGTAAGATTATCCGTGCTTCGGAGGGCACGTTAAGCCGTCGGTCCCGGTCACTGTCTTTGACATTGGTCGTTACCTAAAACCATGTCAGAGGCCTTTAAGGCGGTTTAAAAACTGACACTAGTGTTAGTCACTAACACACACGATAAAAAGAAGAAGATTATATTATATAACAAATGCTAAAATCATAATAAAATAAATATTTAAGTGGGGGTTCTATACAACAAACATGCTTTTTATATATAATAGTACGGAACCCTTTGTGCGCGAATCTGACTCGCACATATCCGGTTATTAAGATCATATAAAGTATTGTTTGCACACTGCTACTCCTGTTTAGCACCAAATAAAGTACTTTTCTTTCTTTCAAATAAATCTGCCTAAGTCTAGTCTACACTCTGATTTACTTTTATTATTATTTTTGTGTTGCTTCCAGAATGCTGCACAAAACCTGTCTTTCGGTGGAACGTCGACACCACAGCAACAGCCAGCGCAGACAACTCCAGGTACCAATTGTTATGCTTACCCATCGCCATATCTTATACCTTTAAACGAGCAATTCTTGTATATTTATTTATTTATATGTATATTTCTGTGATCTCGGAAACGGCTCTAACGATTTTGCTGAAAATTGGTATATGGAGGTTTTCGGGGGTAAACAATGGATCTAAATTAGTCTTATGTTTGGGAAAACGCGTGTTTTCGAGTTTTCATGCGTTTTTCTTTCCACGGAGAATATGGCCGCTAATTTCGTCCCGCCGGGCGCTTTCCGTCTGGCTCAGCGGTTAAAGACAAATTTAAATATAATTTTTATTTTTTTAGGCAAGGTTCAAAAAATGTAGTTAATGTTTGAGATGTAACCGAGCAAAGCTCGGTCGCCCAGGTACTAAATATAATTATTTCTCTTCCTTGTCACTAGATGATACTTTACAGTAATTATTAAAACATTAGTCTTTTATTCCCATTATTTCAAATAAAGTAGTGCTCTAAATAAATTAAATATGACTCACATGAAATGCAATAAATATTATTAAAGCTTATTCAACACTTGCTTTGTCACTGCTAGTCGTGTGTGCTGTCATCTCTGTGTGCCCATGCAACTCCAATTTTGCCTACTTACCTCCAATATATTTTTACCTCCAATAGTTTCTATGGCGTTGGGTATCTATTACATTAGTAATTAATTATATTATCTTTGATATTCTGTTTCATAACATAGGTACAATCACGGCTATTTCCACAGGGGCAACCGGAGAATATGGGTCTTACGCATGAAAAGGTGTAAATGTTTCAATGTGTTAATTACCATTTAGTAACAGCTGTTATTAGTATTGCGGGACTTACCGCGATTAATATCGTTTTTTGCCAGATATTTCGACGGCCCTTCTGCCCGTAATACTAATAACAGTAATTGTGACCGTGAAACTCTAAAATCATATATTTAGTAACAGTTTAATTAAATAAAGTGGACAAATAGAACTACAAGTTGGTTTTTTTTTTTGTATTTGTTTCCATTTTTCCCTCGCATTCATTTCGAACACAGTGAAATATATTTTAAACATTGTATTATAATTCTAGATAACTTAACAAAGACTCCATTGATATACCACATGTCTGGTATTTGAAAACAGGAAGGCCATAAAACCGGTCAAGTGCGAATCGGATTCGCGCACTAAAGGTTCCGTACCATTATCTATAAAAAAATCGCGGTTGTTGTATGGGAGCCCTTAAATATTTATTTTATTTTGTTTTTATTATTTGTTGTTAGAGCGGCAACAGAAACACAACAACTGTCTAACTATCGCGCTTCTTGAGATACAGTCGGGTGACAGACAGATGGACGGACGGACAGCGAAGTCTTAGTAATAGGGTTCCGTTTTAACCCTTTGGGTACGGAAACCTAAAAACCAACATTTATAAGACACCTAAATCGTGGCGCGCCGTCTTTTGTGCGTATCACGATACGGAAACAGCCACGACAATGCAATCAGTTGAGGGCTTAATGAATAACTTATAACTACTTTACTTGTCGTCTTTATTGTTACAGCGGCGAACACTTCGTTCGGCACCGGCTCGTTCTCGTTCGGCGGCGCTAAGCCCGCTACCACCGCGGCCGCCCCCGCTAGCTTCAACTTCTCCACCCCCAGTACGGGGTTCTCTGCGCCACAAGTGTCTACTACCGTAAGTATCTATATCTAGACATAATAAAACAGTAAAAAATGTGTGTCTGTACGTTGTTTGCATATATAAAAAAAATTGTGGGTGATGGAGGCATAGTAATAGAGAAAGAATTAAAAAAAAACGGTTTGTCTGTTTTATATATACATACATATTTGCACGCCTGTTTTCCTTGGGTGTAGGCAGAGACTATGGATTTCCACTTACTAAGATCCTTGTAAATCTCTTTTGCTTCGTCAACACTCATAAATCTTTTCATGCATGCTCTCCGGTTATGGATACTCCTTACATCACCTTTCTTCAGAACATATGTCTGCACACGCTAATCTCCGGAAATACTGGGCGGATTCTAATGAAACTTTTTATGTTATATAGCTGTTAGGCCTGGGCAACATATAGGGTATAAATGATTTTGGAAATTTTAACACCGGATGCAGAACCATAATGGTCCAGCTAAACTATAAGAAATATAAAAAATGCCCCTTAACAAAAGTTGTTCAGCCTGATGAGCATCGTTTCGTGTGTCCAAGTGGCCAACGCTGGTGTCAGATTTTTCAAGCTGCCTTAAGGCATCTGACATAACTTGACAACTGCCATACAAAGATGACAGCCGGGACCAACGGCATATACGTACCTTCCAAAGCAGGGCGTAGCTCGACGGGCGAATCTCTCCGCTGCGCTTCTCTCTGTTTGTAGTGACCCTTTCACTAAAAATTTGTCAGCCTTTATGCCTATATTGAATTTCCAGACCAGCACGTCTGCCGCACAGCCCAGTTTCGGCGCCGCAACATCAGCCCCGGCTTTCGGCCAAACGACCACCCCCGCTTTCGGCCAAACGACCGCTCCCTCTTTCGGCCAAACGACCGCCCCCTCTTTCGGCCAAACGACCACTCCCTCTTTCGGCCAAACGACCGCGTTCGGACAAAACGCAGCGTCGTTCAGCTTTGGTGGCGCTGCGTCGACCACTAGCGCAGGTAAACTAGTTTTTCTACTGTAATGTTAAGGGGACGCACCGTGAAAATGGGCATTATCTATTTCTTATTTCTCAGCGAATATCAGAAATTTAGAACTCATACTTGCTAATAGCATACTAGAACGCTTTTTTAGGATAATTGTGGTTGTGGATACATGATTACTTAATTTTTGTAACACAAACTTGCTCGTCAAAAACACCTCTACCAAAACATATATGGTCTAATTTCTCACAAACGAGAGGGACTTCAGCTTTGAAACTTTTTATGCAGATCAGTAATTATTTAATCTTCAAAATTGTGGTACAATTTTTTTTTTGTTGCTTTAGTTTTAATTTTAGAGCTATTTTTCTATAATTGATCAGTTTTGCGTGGCTTTAGATTTCAGTCATATAAGCCCTTTTACCTTCCTGAAAATTATTGTAATTGCCGTCTCGCTTTTTCGCGAGTGTATTTAAATAAACTGTTCTTGTTGCACAGATTTTTGACAGTTATACATCAAATTGTCAGATGGCCGATGGGCCTCACGGAGCAAGGACGCGTCGCTCTTCACAAAAAAAATGACATTTAATTTCGTAAAATCATTGTCACAGTGTAAAATAATATCACGAATATATATGGGTCAAACAGTCTGTAAACAAACGTGCGAGTAACTTTCTTACACTGTGTCACTTGTCATAATGTCAAAGGAAGTGTCAAAGTATAGCGTGGCATAGATAGATTACCTGACAGACATGGTCGGCATAGATTTTTTTTCATACAAGTACCGTACATACAATATCGATTTATAATATTTTAGTTTTATTTTATTACCAGTTTTGTGGCAATAAATTAATTTTATAATAGCCAAAGAAACTTATCTATAGATACTCTTCGGATTTATTTACTTTTAGATTTCGAGAAATATACACGTACATATTGTACCACTGACTGACTGGCTGACTGATTGATATGGTTGTTTGACCTGCGCCGTGCTGATAGCCGCAAGGAGTGAAGCTCACTTGCTTGGTGGGGGAGCAGAGAGGGGGGGAGGGGGGGTGGCTTTCTGGTTATCCCTCTAAACAAGCAACCAAGTGAAGCTTGAGGTCTAAAGCAGAGGTCACCTACGAGGCCGTAGGTCGAGCCATTCCCACCACGTGCTCCGTCGTTCTTTTTTTTGCAAACCAAGATGGCCGCCTATAGCAATTTTTTGGAATCCAAGTTGGCGTCTGGGCTTTAGAAAATTAAACTTTTTTCGTTATTAACGTCTCACTGGGACTTTGTAGGAGTCTGATTTTTTCATGAGGGGGTAAAGCACCCCGCGGAACTCCCAACTGGATTCAGATTTTGGATCCAAAATGGCCGCCCACACATTTTTCTTGTTTTCTTAAGTAACTGGAGCTTTTATCCATTTTCTGAACTGGAAACATATCTTAGCCTACCTCAAAAGCTGCACGAAAAACCGCGGGCTGCTTGCAGCTTGCGCAACGCCTAAAGAGCTAGTACATTTGTTAAAATTGATATAAAATATCGATTAATAAGTATAAAATATCGATAGTCTATATACTATATTTGTGGCCTCAAAAAACCATAACAATATCGATAGGACTATTGATAATATTGATTACTGATAGTTTACATATCGATGACAAGTAAAACTATCGGCAGTTTTTAGGGTTCTGTTTTAAACAAGAAACCCTTATAGTTTCATCATGTCTGTCTGTTTGTCTGTCATCCGACGTTTTATTTAGAGACTATAAGTACTAAAAAAAGCTATAATTTGGCATGGGTATATTAATCATGCCAAAAAAAACAGTGAAGTAAAATAGGGAAAATATAGTATTGTAGCTCCCATACAAGGGATTTTTTTTAAGTAACCCATCGTGTAAGGTATCGTTAAATAGGTATTTCAAAATATTTTGAGCTTGTTAACACCATTTTTTATTTAAGAATCCGGTTCTAGAATATTTGTATTTAATAAAAGTTAAAATAAAACTATCAAACCCAATGAGGGTTAACGAATTTAAAAAAATCATAAAATGAAAATAAAACAAGTTTTTAGACGTTTTTGGTGGCGTAGACTTGGCTTGGCCGGACGATTTTACCATTTGGGTACAGAACCCTAAAAAGATAAAAGATCTAGTTTAACTTTCAAAAATTGGTTAAAAAAAAGGACTGAATCACCCTTTCTTGGCACTTGTTTAAAATTTTGCCCATCGTTTACAGTAGCACAACTGTACTGTAGACAAATCTGAATACATAAGATTGTTCTCCTAGAATTTACACTACATAGACGCTCCGCAAATTCGACGTCAGTTTAAAATAAATGTAGTGCCCACAGTAGTGCCAATATACAACGTGGAAGGGATATACCCGTAATAAATCGAACCACGGGCTACACTAGACCACTAACTATAATCAAATAAAAATAACAACCAAAAACTAAAAAAAAAATGGCATTTCCATACAAAAGTGTACAGCCGCCTGGAAAATTTGTATGAGAATGTCAAATTCGTTTTTTTTTTAACTGTTATTTTATAATTATAATATTGTGATCTAGTATAGCCTGTGGTTCGATTTATTACGGGTATGTCCCTTCCATGCTGTATATTAATTATTTTTTTTAACACACTTGCTCGTAAAGTGGCTCTAATATCATCGGTTTCATAAAACACGCTTGCGTTATAAACGCAAATAGTGAAGTTATATTATGCAACGGCAATATTTTCATTTTTTTTTAAATTCCGATCTATCCCACTGCTTGGTGGCACCAGCTAGTAAGTCCGCGTGCCGCGCTGATTTTAATAAGTATAACGGTGAAAAAGCAGCCGTGTACATCACAATTTTATGGTTGAGTTTATTTAAGGCTGCTATCAACGCAAGTCCTTGAAAGTCATTGAAATACAATCCGCTGTTAACCGGCCGGCCGGCCGGACCGAGGCGGTGCCTGGTGGTACTACTAATTGATCTCACGATTTTACTTTGTTTTTAAATTTTAATTTCGACTAGATAATTAGTTTTACTAACGACCCTTATAAAGTAGCCCTTAGCTTCAAACACAATGAAAAATCACTGTGTATATTTTAAAATTTAAATAAACTATTTCTGTTTTTTCTAAAGGTTGACCGGTAGACAAAATATAAGCATTAAGTCCTTGTACGGACATGACCTTATTCTATTCTTTACAAAAACATAATATGTTACAAAAATGTAAACATATTAGATTTATTTCATTACGTCATGTCTTTCATACTGTAACCTCTACATATTTTTAACTCTATCTGCATTGCGTTTAGACATTACTACAAACCTAGCGGAAAAGAACGGACAACTTTTGAATCAATTTTGACAGATTTTGAAAAATAAAAACGTAGAGCCAAGCCTTAATGTTATCTGTCTTTTAAATAGTCACGAGCACTAATATAAGAACATTGAATTTTATTTAATTACAGAAAAAAGAAACAATAATAAATATTACAATTAAACTAAAAACAGAATATCGATATGATTGCAGGAAAGTCTTTATTTTTCATAAAATCACAAAATCTACCAAAAAAAGGTGTATTTTATTTGAAATAACTTTTTGTCTGGAAGAAATCGCTTATAGCGATAAGACCGCCCATTGTACATTTGAATGTGTGTATATTTTAATTATTTTTATTTTATTGTGTACAATAAAGTATTACTTAACCTAACTTGGGATATGTTTTGTATATTCAAAATCATTCATATGGTCTTTTTTCAGGAACTTTTTATTAGAGTCCCGTACCTAAGCTCAAATGAATGCATGTAGCTTGTTACTCGTACATTACTTAGTTACATTACCAGCAATGTACAAGGAAATAATATTTTTTGCACAGCACCGGCTAATTTACTAAGAAACTTTTGTTCTGTGTTTTACTAATTACATTGCAAACTATGTACAATTCTCGGCTGTCATCATTATATTGTAAATGTCAGATGCCTTTAGGAAGCTTGACAACCCTTTCACACACAAAAACAAACCTTACGGAAGTGCAATGAGAATTTAATTCAATGTAGGAAACATAAACTTTAATTACATAATTAAGAATATAAAAATTAAACTTTCGGAACAAACAATAAAATAAAAATTCTTAAATTAATTAAAACCATCATAAAAACAAAATAAAATGAATTAAATATGAAAAATCTTTTCAAATGCATCTGATCTAGGCAAAGTACCCAGAACACTGGCAGTTTTGCCCCGCTGAATGGCAAGCCTAATTCTTTAGCCAAGGAAGCTGCCAGCTCTTATAAAAGCTTAAACCTTATATTATTATCATCATTAGCTCCAGCCCCAGCATTCGGGTCAACCACCCCAGCGTTCTCGTTGAGCGGCCAGCCTGCAACCCAACCCGCGGCCCAGCCGGCAACTCAGCCGGCCGCTCAGACGACATCTCAGCCCAGCTCGCAACCTGGTTTTGGCACCTCTCTGGGAACCACAGGTAATTTCTGAAATTCCCCTTTATATAGAAATAAAAAATAGTTTATTTCGGACAACAATTGATACAATATTTTTAAGTATAGCACTTAATCTATGTTAGTATGTTATAAGTAGTGTAGTGACAATGCAACTAAAACAGTTTGCTTCTCTCCGTTATCACTCTCCTCACGTGTACCGATCCCCTAGCGTCATCAGGATGCTGTTGGGACTGTCTCTTATCCTGCGAATTAGCGAGTTGGTTTAATCGCGAACGTCGGATTGATCCGACTAACATTGTCGGGCCCATTCCCCGAACGTCGGATATTTCCGACAAAAGAAAATGCTTGTTTAGTAAATAATTTACGTATCCATATCCGTCTTTGGTTGTAGGTATTGATTTGACAAATGATAATATAAAGTCTCGCGGTGAAAGGGTTAAAACTTACTGCTGTGAAAAGACTGATAATAATATTAGACGCATACTGCTACTAATGCAGCTCATAAATAATGAAATTACTTTAGAACTAGTAATTGAAAAGTGTGGTTAAGTTTTATCCTTTAATAAAGTTTTAAATAATTTTAAAAGTTTAAAGTTTTAAATCTATAAGAATATTGACGACCTCCGTGGCGTAGTGATCACCATGATGGTCCGCCACCCAGAGGTCCCGGGCTCGATCCCCGGTCAGGGCACGAAAAAACAAAAAAAAAGCGGTAATTTATTATAAATATATAAATAAATATACAGGGACTAATCACACTGATTGAGCTAGCAAAGTAAGTTTAAACTTGTATTATGGGATACTAACTCAACGATACTATATTTTATAACAAATACATATATAGATAAACATCCAAGACCCACGACAATTTTAAGAAGGACATCTTTCAACTTGCCCTCACCGAGAATCGAACCCGGGTCCTCTGGGTGGCGGACTAGCATGGTGACTACAACGCCACGGAGGTCGTCATAGTATGACCTTTGCAAATAAAGACTTCATTTAATTTCAGGAGCCACACTTGGTTTCACCCAAACCACTGCCGCGCCATCATTCGGCACAAGCTTCGGCACAACCAGTGCCCCCACCACCGGCCTCAGTTTTGGAACTACCACATCGGCGCCAAGCTTCGGAACTACCGCTCCAAGCTTCGGAACTACCTCAGGACTTGGCTTCGGCACTACTCAAGCAACTACTACACAAGCAACTAGTTTTGGAGCCACTACAACGTCGACTGGGTTGAATTTGGCAGCTTCTTCCGCTCCCGCTTCGACTGGTATGTATCTACTTTTCTTGTTTTTTTTATATTTCTAGATCCTAGCCTCACTTTTACTCAGGATCGGAGCAACCGCTTCTAGCTTCGGAACTACTATGGGACTTAATTCCGGGACTACTCGAGCAACTGCGACCCAATCTACTAGTTTGAGCTACTACCACTTCTACTAGACTACTACTAACACCTACTCACTAGAAGTCTCAGGTTCGGAACTACCGCTCCCAGCTTCGGAACTACCACGGGAGTTGGCTTCGGCACTACTCAAGCAACTAGTTCTGGAGCCACTACAACGTCTACTGGGTTGAATTTGGCAGCTTTTTCGGCTCCCGCTTCGCTTTGTATACATTTACCATAGAAAATAGCGTTTATACCACTCCCCCTTTAAAAGATTATTTTATTTACTGAAAACAGTGAATAAAATGCATTTTGGTGTTTGAATTGAGAACAATTACTTAATTTTTACAATTTTAATGCGCATTTTAATTAATTTAACACCATAAGACAATGTCTGTTTTGGCGTTTAAAAAAAGTGTCTGACTTGTTATGTAGCATATTCTGTGCCGGTATAGGGTTCTCACATTTATCTTCAACAGGTTTGAGCTTCTCAGCAGCCACGGCGGCGTCAACCCAGCCCGCGCTCAGTTTTGGCTCTTCCGCCGCGCCCGCTACTGGACTCGGCTTCGGCACTACGAGCTCCACCGGACTCGGTTTCGGAACTAAGTTGACGACCGCTACTGCTGCTTCTACCGCTGGTGAGTTTTGTTAGCTGTGCTCGTTTTTAACCCCCGACGAAAAAGAGGTTTTATAAGTGTCACGTCTGCCTGTGGTAACGTAGCACCTAAACTATTTCGGCGCAGTTTTTTAGGGTTCCGTAGTAAACACTTACAGTTTCGCCATGTCTGTCTGGCTGTCTTTCCGCGGTTTTACTTAGAGCCTATAAGTACTGAAAGGCTGTAGGTAATTTTATATGGGTATGCATATTAATTATGCCGATTTAGATGCAGATGCAGTAACGCACAAGACCCGCAAAAAGTCCGGCGCGCGTCGTGTGCGTTGCTGCGTATGATTCCATAGGTTCTATTTTCACAGACTATCACAGACTAAAAAGTGCGTCACGGATAGTCTGTAGTCTGCGTTTGGCCTATGGATTACACTACAAATGACGTTATGACCACAGAGTAATAAGGGCAACCAGTTTATTATGTGTTTTCTTCAAATTACGCGCGAAACTTAAAAATGTAAAATTTAAATACATTTTTTTGAACCCACGATTGACAAAATTTTTCTTAGTTTTTTTAATGGTACTAATTAGCACTGCAGAATCTACATAAGACGACACTTTTCAAAAATGGGTGTAATACCCTATTAATTTCTTTTTCATGAGTTTAATGACGATTCGTTTTTTTATTTATAATTGTAGAATAGTATCTATCAAAGAGTCTTAGTACATGTTTAGACCTTTTTTTTTAAATATTTAAACGACAACTATTTACTGAAGTTTTATTACTTTGTATCATGGTCATAGTAACGTAGTACTTAAAAGGATGCCAACGAATTCAATTTCACCCTGTATATAACGAAATTTTAAGTAAAACTATCAGAGCTAAGGACGGTATACAAATTAAAAGTTATAGGGGACCAACTTATAAAATATGTACTCGGAAAAGGAAAATTCATACAAATTCGATTTTTTTCTTTCTTTCAATGGCCACAAAAAGGTGCTTAACCACTGACCTCCATATATAGAAGTACGCTGGACCTATGATTAGCCGGGCCATAGTGAGGCGATTGGATTTTCCCCATTTTGGCGCTGATCGTAGAAGCAAAGTAGAAGTGGGTGGGAACCACGAAAGTAGAGTGGGAACGGAACTAATATTTAGAGATGGGACAATGACATCGAATATAAGACATTTCCGAATTAGTTACGTCAGATTTAGTTCTCTTCCCACGCATTGGGGGCGCTTCAAATAGGCACAATAAAGAGCTGTCATTTCTTAGGGTGTCATAGGTCCAGCGTACTTGTATATCAAAGAGCAAAAAAATATTTTATAACTTATTTATCTATGATGCTTAATGTAGCCCATTAACCTAGATTTTTTATCTTTAGACCTTTGGTGTAGGGTCTTATTTTTTTTTAATGAAGCACAAAGGATTTGCATTTATTTTTTATCTGTTATTTTGAACTATTTACATGTGTCACATTTTGATTTGGACCTGTTGTTATGACATCTAAAAAAAATTATATATTCGGCATTACATTACTGAAACATAATATTTAAAAATTCTAAAATAGCGGGTGGTTTTTATTTTGCTTTCTAAATTTAACGTGTTTGTTTACTATAAGACAGTCATCGTAACTACAACTAGTTTTAAACCAAGGTTAGACGCAGATTATCCGATTTGCAAATTTTTCTTTGCCCGGGTATGTTTTTTATACATACAAAACTTCCTCTTGAATCACTTTATCTATTTATGAAATCCGCATTAAAATCCGTTGCTTAGTTTAGAAGATCAAAAGGTATATACAAAAAGACAGACCACTAGAAGCGACTTAGTTTTCTATGCTAATATTATAAAGAGAAAGATTTGACGTAATCCAGATTCGTCGTAACATAGTCGACGCTTTAATAAAATTAAAACCAAATACAAATTGTAACTTATTTTAATGAACAAAATTAAAACTATTTAAAAAAGTCCAAGGGGCTCCTGAGCTTGGGGCCCGGGGCACTACCAAGGCAAAGCTGGATGGCACTAGTCCGTCCCGCGACATAAACTTTATCTAGGTATATCGACGGTGCTACGCTACGCGGGCAGAAAACTTTGTGAATCAGGAATTCTGCCGATCGGACCTTCTGCGTTTTAACCACATTGAACCTAATACTTAGACATCTCGTAAATTTATAAGTACGAGGTTTTAGTGACGTCTAGATAAATTACTTCAGGGTGAAAGTTACTCTCGATAAATTGCATGGGAATATTTAAAACATGACGAATGACTCAAGTGTTATCAAATTGACTGTGATTGTCCTTGTAATTTCTGAAGTGTTCGTGTTTAGTTATTTTTTTGCTGGTTAGTTTCTTATACGTACTTCTATCTTTATGTGTAACTAAAACATATATGTCGGGGTTTGAAATATATTTAAATTTTGTCATTAATTTGTCACAAGCATTTTGGGTATTGCGGCTCTAAGCAGACTAGAACCCAGGGCCGCAAGACTCAAAGGTCAAAGTCGAGATGGAAAATCCGACTAAGCGCGAGTCGGACTCGCGCACGAAGTGTTCCGTACCACCGTCCACATAAAATCACGTTTGTTGTATGAAGCCTTACTTAAATATTTATTTTATTCTGTTTTTAGTATTTATTGTTATATCGGCAACAGAAATACATCATCTGTGTAAATTTCAACTGTCTAGCTATCACGGTTCATGAGATACACCCTGGTGACAGATAGACGAAACAGAGGAGTCTTAGTAATAGGTCCCGTTTTTACCCTTTGGGTACGGAACCCTAAAAAGAAAGCAAGATGGTGGTGAGTTGCCAGCCGCATCGCGTATTAACATAATTCGAATTTTAACTCATTACCCTTAAAGTTTTTTTAACGATCTGTACGGGAAGAGATACACTCTAACCTCCATATTAAAAAAATACAAACAGTTGCTAAACCTGTTTAAAAAATATGTTTTGTCTCATTCTATGTCAAATATTTAAAAGAGTAAAAGGGCAAAATGTTTTTACTTAAATAGTTAGCAACGTATTTTTTTATGAATAAGGTGGTAAGTATTTTCTTTCCTCCCAAGACTAACATGGAAGAATACTTTTACGAGCTTTTATTTATTTTCACCTGTCGCGCTTACAGCCGCCCGGTCATTACCCTCGACAAGGCGAGTATGGAGGAGAAATGCGGGGACGGGGGACGGGGACACATATAGCGCGGGATCTTAGGAGATTCCGTTCTGTATGTAATAAATAAATGAATAGGGACAAATTACACTGATCGAGCTAGCCCCAAAGTAAGATCGAGACTTGTGTTATGGGATACTAACTCAACAATAATATATTTTATAACAAATACATATATATAGATTTTAAAAAAGTCTTTATTGTGTAAAATGAGTTCTACAAATAATATTTGGTTGTTGGAGCCTACTTTTAAGGGTCCCCCGACCCTAGACCAAAATACAACTTTCCATACAAACGTAGTCTACGTTTTATTTCAAAACGACATGTCCGATTTGGGCAAAATTTTGTAATTTCAAAGATATTGCAATTATCTAGGTTTATATTTAGTTTCCTATAGTAAAAATATGAACTTGAAATAGAATATAGTGTTTTATATCATTTTTGACCATTAGTATGGGAAACTTCTAAATCGTTATATTTTCTTTCCAGTTCATAATTTTACTATAGGAATCCAGATATAACCCTAGATAATTGCAATTTCTTTACAATTACCAATTTTTACCGGAATCTGACATGTGGTTTCAAAATTAAACGTGTACTACGTTTGTATAGAGAAGTCTAGGGTCGCCGGACTCTTAAGCATAGGGATGCTTGTGCCAGTAGACTCCGCTCTTCCATATAACTATCATCGAATAGAACTAAGTGCTAAGATAAACATCCAAGACCCAGGGCAATTTGAAAAAGGCTATTTTTCAACTTGCCCTGACCGAAGATCGAACTCGGAACCTCTGGGAACTAGCAATACTTATAATAATTCTGTGCTATGGTATTGGTTACAGCGTCGACCTCAGCGCCATCTGGTATCACAGCGCTGGGAAAAACTACTACTTCGGCCGCTATGCCTGCTTTATCTGCTGTTACCACGTAAGCATGCCTGCCAATCGCCATATAAACATAATTATTTCTCTACCTTGTCACTAGATGGCGCTTTATGGTAATAATTCAAGCATTAAAATCTTTTATTACTTTTATTCAAATAAAGTAGTACCCTAATTCATTTAATATGACTTATATGAAATGTGATAAATATTTTTAAAGCATATTCAACACTTCCTTTGACATTTGTGTGCTGCCATCTCTGTGTGCCTACCCGCGACTTCAGTTTTGCCTACTTACGGGCCCTCAAATAATTTCTACGACGTAAGGTATCTGTTACGTTAGTAATCAAGTAGTAAGCCCCGTTTATATAAAAGTTAATACTCTTCTTACTATTAAATAAAATGAATGAATTCACACAGGTATCATCATTAGAGATAATTTGTTATGGTAATGTACTATCGCATTCGGTGTCAACGTTTAAAGAGTCCCCCGACCCTAGACTTCTCCATACAAACGTAGTCTACGTTTAATTTTGAAACCACATGTCAGATTCCGGTAAAAATTGGTAATTGTAAAGAAATTGCAATTATCTAGGGTTATAACTGGTTTCCTATGGTAAAATTATGAACTGGAAAGAAAATATAACGATTTAGAAGTTTCCCATACTAATAGTCAAAAATGATATAAAACACTATATTCTATTTCAAGTTCATATTTTTACTGTAGTAAAAATATGAACTTGAAACTGTGTACTTTAGATAATTGCAATATCTTTGAAATTACAAAATTTTGCCCAAATCGGACATGTCGTTTTGAAATAAAACGTAGACTACGTTTGTATGGAAAGTTATATTTTGGTCTAGGGTCGGGGGACCCTTAATCAAATGTACCTATGTATATGTTAATAAATAATTTTAAAAAAAAAATATTTCACAGTACAACAACAGCGCCCCCAGCCCAAATATCCTCCATAACCTTTGGTCAACTGGAAGAGAACATCAACAAATGGACCCTAGAGTTGGAGGAGCAAGAGAAGACATTCATCAACCAAGCCACGCAGATCAACGCGTGGGACAGGCTGCTGATCGCTAATGGGGAGAAGGTATGTCCTCATCATCATCATCATCAGGTCTTTTCGTCTCCACTTCAGGAGCACGACCCTCTCTGTACTATGATAGCCATACTTGGCCAGAGTAACCAGAGGACTTGGCCTACACCTCGCTAGCCACACGGGTTGGAGAGGTCTCACTGATGTTTATAAGCTTTGTTCAGCTTGTATTTCCTAAGTCGCCTTCTACGACATCCACGGACTTGCAGTAGTCTTATTCTACTCTGCCGTAAACCACACGGCTTACTACTATTAGTATGATGAAATTAAAATTACAGGCTTTTTTTTATTCGAACTTCCCATACTAAATTCTCAGGCGGCTGCACAATTTCGTATGAGGCAGAGACTATGAACCTCCACTTGCTACGACCACTCATCAATCTCTTCATACATGCCCTTCGGTTACGGATACTTTTTACCTCTCCTTTTTTTACAACGTCTGTAATTTAGTCGCAGAATATTCGCCGAGGCCGACTCTTTCCTACTCTTCCTTTCATGACAGAGACTATGAACCTCTACTTATAAGATCCTTGCAAACCTCTTTTGTTTCGTCAACACTCATAAAATTCACATTACAAGTTCGGTTTCCGGCCAGGGCAAGTTGGAACCTTGCAAACCTCTTTTGCTTCGTCAACACTCATAAAATTCACATTACAAGTTCGATTTCCGGCCAGGGCAAGTTGGAAAATGGGCTTTTTCAAATTGTCCTAGGTCTTGGATGTTTATCTATAATGTATTTGTAATGAAATATAGTATCGTTGAATTAGCATCCCATAACACAAGTCTCGAACTTACTTTGGGGCTAGCTCAATCAGTGTAATTTGTCCCTATATATTTATTTATTTATTATTTACTAGCTGCACCCGCGGGCTTTGCTCCCCGTGGGAATTTCGGGATAAGGAGTACCATATGTCCTTCCCCGAGTCTCAACCTATATCCAAACCAAATTTCATCCAAATCGGTTCGGTAGTTTCAGCGTAAAGAGTTAACAAACAAATATACAAACACACTTTCGCATTTATAATATTAGTAGGATTTATTTGATAAAAATTTATCTTCTCAACTTACAGATAGTAGAACTCAACGACGCAGTTCAACAAGTGAAGAACGAGCAGACGAGCTTAGAACACGAGTTAGACTTCGTACTGGCGCAGCAGAAGGAGCTGGAAGAACTACTGGCGCCGCTCGAGAAGCAACTGCTGGAAGATGCTGGGGACAGGATGAGGGACCCGGAGAGAGAACACATGTAAGTTTACATTCACTACTAGCCGAAACCCGCGACTTCGTTCGCGTAGACTTTATCTCTGGAAAATGCTCGTCAGGCTAAACAACTTTTGCTAAGGCCGTCATTTTTATATATAAGAAATCCTTACTAATGAATTCTTCCAAATAAAACTTAAAAAGTTTTTTCCTGTTCTGTATGTAATACTGGGATTAAATACAAGTTTCATGTCACCAGGTATTCCTTAGCCGAGAATCTGGACACACAGCTGCGACAGATGTCTGAAGACCTGAAGGAAGTCATAGAGCATCTCAACGAGACCAACAGAAGTCAGGATAGCAATGACTCGGTGAGTATTATCATGATCAATCATACCAGCAAACATTTTGGAGCGAGCTATAAAAAAGTATTCAAAATTGATATAATATAGCGATTTTAATTTCATTATACTATCTTCTTCTTCTTATCGTGTGTGTTAGTGACTAACACTAGTGTCAGAGTTTTTAAACCGCCTTAAAGGCCTCTGACATGGTTTTAGGTAACGACCAATGTCAAAGACAGTGACCGGGACCGACGGCTTAACGTGCCCTCCGAAGCACGGATCATCTTACTTATCAGACAATCAGGTGATCAGCCTGCAATGTCCTAACCAAACTAGGACAACAACACAAAGTCGTTGCCCCCGCTGGGAATCGAACCCGCGACCTCCGGGTATGAGCCTAACGCTCTAACCATTATACCACGGAGGCAGTTTTTACTATAGTGTATACTATACTATAGTGATCTAGTATAGCCAGTGGTTCGATTTATTACGGGTAGGTCTCTTCTATGTTGTACATTATTAGTTGTTACTCCATGCTTGGCTTGCATACACTTTAGAAACGTACTTTCAGTAAGAATTTAATTTTCCGGGTTTATATTTTAACTCCCAAATTCAAGAAAATTAATGAACGTTTGCTAAAGCTTCTTTAGTTAAAATGTTTTTTGTCTCGTTTTTGCTATGCCAAATGTTAAAAAGAGGGAAAGCGACAAAAGATGTTTTAACTAAGGTTTAGCAAACGTCTGTCAATTTTTATGAATATATGGGAAATAATAATGTCGCGAACGAGATAGATGTAGAATATTCGCGAGTAAGAACTTTGCTGGCGAGATAGATTTGGAATGTTCGCGAGTGGAATCATGCAAGCGAAACTAGGCCTTATATTCTTACAGCATAAAGGCTAGAGTTCTTTGAATGGTCGTCGGCTTAGTCGCACTCACACATACATACCGGCGTCTCGATGTTTCCCGTCAATCGAAATATATTCGTCAAGTAATGAGAATATTCGAGAAAAGTGTAGACATCTGTATCGGCGCATATAAAAAGGCGATCGAGTGCGCGTCCCGCCAGTTCAGTACGAGCTACGAAAGCGATAACTTCGAAGCGAACCGAAGCGAAGGAAACCTACCTTAGTGCGACAAGTGGAAGTACCTGCGACAACTTTGGCGATATACCTGGACCTCAGCTGCTACGCGACTTGGACTTGGACATCAGGAAGACCATCTTCACGTGTCAACCTTTGGGTTCCGTAGTGAATAAAAACCCTCATACGAACTTTGGCGTTTTTCTCCAAATCTCGAACCCAGTTTCGTAACAATAAGCTATTCGACTAAGTTTTTGGACGATATTTTATACACATACAACAAATAACACTAACAACAAGTTTTTTTTCAAAAACAGCAAGTAAATTGGTTATAAAACGAGGCAGCAATTAGTATTTTAAATATAAAGTGGGACATCTCGCTATCTCTTTCGTACGTGCGAAACCTAATGTCTGTGACATCACGCATTTGCATCCTTTTCTGTTACTGACAGTTTCCTCTTCCACCGGATTTGAGAGGACTCGTTCTATTATGTTACTTTTAGATATAAGTAAGAAAAAAAATTGTCAATACCGAATTACCTGTTATATATTTATATATTTTTAATAGCCTATTATTCCACTGCTGGGCAAAGGCCTCCCCTCTAATAATAATATTTATTTATTTATCTTATTTATTGCAGATCGTGCAAATCGGGCGCATCCTCAACGCGCATATGTCGTCGATGCAGTGGATCGACAGCTCGGTGGCGCAGATCTCGGCCAAGCTCGACCAGCTCAAGGCCACGCACGACACGCTGCGCCGGGACAACGAGAGGTCCTTCCAGCTCACTTACAATTAGGGTTGCTGCCTTACCGTACAACGAGCGCTCCTACCAGCTCACTTACAGTTAGGGTTGCTGACTTACTGTCTTGTTTAAGCGCCTGCTACACGGTTGCCGACAAAATTTCGTTTGACATTTTAACGCTCTTGGTCGTCGAGCGAGCGCTCCCGCTATCGGGACTGCCGGTTGGCGACCGTATAGCCGCCTGTTGCCGACCACGCTGAAATTTCGATAGATTGGTAGCCATTTTACGAGATATTGTCAGTCTGTTCTCAGTTCTAAACACACTGACGCCAAAGCGCGGTCGGCCGACCGACCCGACCGTGTGGCCGAAGCACTCCGCCGGTCGGCGCCGACGAGGCACCGACCGAGGTCAACACGTCGGAAGGCTTGTTGGCAACCGTCTAGCAGGCGCTTTAGATCGCGGATTGACATTACAACTGAGGTTAATAGTAGCCCCATTGCAGGGATTGCGGGATTTACTCGAGCGTACCCATTTATTTTATTATCATACCATTATTCCAGCTCACTTACAATTAGGGTTGCTGACTTACCGTCTTGTTTATAACGCGGATTGACGTTAGAATTGAGGTTAATAGTAGCCTAACAGAGGGATTACGGGATTTACTCGAGTGTACCAATTTATATCATTTATTTATTAACCTCTCGTATGCCGTTCCGTAGATCTACGCGAAATGCATTGTTTAACTATTGTGTTTGATATTCCGGCACACAAGGGGTTAAACTTCATATGAAATTTGCTCTGGTAAGTATGGCTCTGGTAATAAAGAGAGGGTCGTGCTCGAACACTGCAGACAAAAAGACCTGATGATGATGATGATGATGAAACTTCATTACAAAAATGTAACAGGCGGACTTAATGCCCAAGGCCTATTCTACCAGTCAACCTACACCTACCTATTAATACTTAAATTATTTAACACTTTTTAAAGTTTAATCTTTATTATTAAAAAGAACAATAGGCTTATTTTATTGAGCTTCAAATCACAATTTTTAACAAATGGCGGACTTAATGTTGCGAATATTTTCTTCTAGCCGACCATAGGGATTGTAGAGGATGACGAGCTTGCGCTAGGTAGAAAGGAAAAACACACGTACTTCCACCAGAGTATATTCACTTGTAACGCGTACAATAACATGGAGCCGTGCGATGTGGCCCACGTATGGTATTAGACTAAAAACTAAAGAGTGGTAGAGGGACGATAGGCGTCCGATACAATGTTTTCATGTGAAGGTACATACAAAATTATTTTAAACCAAAATCTCGATTTCAATTAGAGCCGTCGCTAACAGGGATAAAACACAGTAATTTAACATAAAGTTAATCTGATTATGGAGCAGGAAGGTAGCCATAAGATCCTAAATAAATGACGAAAACGTTGGCAACTCAACGTTTTAAAAATGGCACTTCATGTTTGAGCTAACTGAGCTTACGATTAAAGCCTTTACCCAAACAATTTTCTTTTTTTATATCAGAAACGTTTTTATTTCCAACCATCAGATTCTGGTGCGTTATTTTTTGCGCTCGAATAAATCCCAAAATCCCCTCTTGGGTCCCTAATTATACTTTATACCACTATCCGCCCAAAACAAATTGAATCTAATGCGATACTTAGTAAAATATAAGATGATATGAGTATAAATATGTCCTTTTGTTTCGGGTTATACAATGTCCTTTTTTATTAAGTACAAATATTTTAAGGGGTGATTCAGTCTATCATTTCGAACAACTTTTCCTAATAAATTTATATCGAAATACGAAAAAAAAATTTTCATTTTCCATAGTAATGATATCACGTGACTACTTCGATTTCTATGAAAACCTAAAATATTTTTTTTCGTATTTCTATGTACATTTATTGGGAAAAGTTGTTCAAAATGATGGTTTGAATCACCCCTTAAAATATTTGTACTTAATAAAAAAGGACATTGTATAAGGTCTAACAAAATATACTAAAACTATTTAAAGGGTGAATTCAGTCCATGATAGTGAACAACTTTCCCCGAGGAACATATGACGAAATATGAAAAATATTTTTTGCTTTCCATACAAACACACATCAGCTGATCATTCAACTTTGGAAGGCCAAAATTAGGTTTACATATTTCAATTATGGTCCTTACAGAAAGTTTCAGTATATTTTGTTAGACCTTATACACGGTGATTTTTCATTGGTTTTGAAGCCGAAGGCCACTTCATAGGTAAAAACTCGAAAGTAAAATTGTGAGATCAATTAGTAGTACCGCCGCCATACACCCCCACCGGCCGGCCGAGGTCATCGACATTACGCAGCTGTGTTGGCCGGCGTAACTACGTTGTCTCGATCGAAAATCATTTATGCAACTTTTTTATCTTATGACATACAGAAATTTGGATTATGTATATGGATAGAGGAATTTATTTACTATACGATATTTTTTTTCCAAAACCAATGAAAAGTCAGCGTGTATAATGGTTAGTTAGCCAAAAATCAGCATTTCATAATAAGATTGTTAAGGTTTTTTGTACGTTGTAATGTGATGGTTGTAACGCAATCGTCGGATAAAAACAGGTCTAGTTGAACTTATGAGTCGTATGAGTTCATATTAGTACAATTTACATAGAGGGCATTATTTCAATGTCTTAGATCAGAAATAAGACGCCCAAGCCTTAAGCGATGGTGATAAATATCTGCCCATTCATAAAAAATATCAGATGTTTCCTAAACCTATTTTAGTTAAAATATGTTTTATCCTTATCACTCTTTTCAATATTTGACAGAGTAAGAACGAGACAAAATATATTTTAACTAAAATAGGTTTAGCTAGCATCTGATTTTTTATGAATAAAAGTGGTTGATCTGTAGAGTTCTTTATTATCAAGGTGTAAACGATTGACTTCCCCTGTTCAGGAACTAGCTTTTACGTACAATTATCAACTTCAATCGAAACTTAAAAATTAATGTGTCATTATTCGTAATCGTTTGATATTAAATTTGTGTATTTTTTCGTATATGTTACAATTAAGTGGCCTCAGATTTCGCGCTAACGGTGACGTTTTACTGGAATACATAAGATCATAAATATGACGTTTAAAGTGAATGTTAATTATTATTGTAAAATAAAGTATTAAATCCATTCCCATCAAAATAAAAAATACTTTAAAATAACGATTGTTTTATTTTACGAATATGTTAAAAATGTATAAACAAATATGCTTTGCATTTATCACAATAGTCCTGACTTATATAATATTCCTGACTTAATCTATGTATAAAACATAGTTAATATTAATCCTGCGTGGCTAACACGCTGACTAACTATATCTTGAATTTTCTATTAAACTCAACTAATATTACCACACCACACAAAGTGGCAACCTTCTGGAGGGAAAAAATCTTTATTTATTTTGAGCCTTCGACACGAGAAGAAGAACATGAAAATGTACATTTAGAAAGACTTCATTAAAATCTTTCTGAATATTGAGTATAAAAGAAAATTCAAGATATAGGCAGAGGCCTGGCGCTGGTATCTCGTTAGCAGACTGTACAAAAGATATAGCAGAAATCGCGTGGTGTCGTATCTCTGTCGCACGCAGAGTTTGTGACAGAGATAGAGTGAATACGTCGCGTGGTTCCGCTTGACGCAGTTTACATCGAACCACACATAGACTTTTTCATTCATAAATTTATAGGGACAAATAACACAGATTGAACTAGCCCCGAACTAAGTTTGAGACTTGTGTTATGAGATACTAACTCAACAATACTATATAACAAATACATATTATAGATAGACATCCAAGACCCAGGACAATTCGAAAAAGGCCATTTTCCAACTTACCCTAATCGGCGATCGAGCCTAGAACCTCTGGGTGGCGGACTAGCATAGTGACCATTGCTCCATAGTCGACCAAAAAGTAGATTAAAAAAATTGTAGAGGTCGTGGAAAAGATGAGTAAAGAAAATTCTAGGTGTACGCATCGAACTAATACACAATCCCTGTTATAAAACACTGCAGTTTAACATTCTCTTCAGTTTGCAAGCACAGCACTACCAGTTTCTTGTGCACTACACTGCACACTGTCCTGTTGTGAGATATTTGGTCTGCACTAAGGAACATCGACAGTTTCTTAGCGTCCACCCTGCAGTAGCACACTCGAGACATGTCTTCGTTGATTTGGGTCTCTGTTTCTGAGTCTGAATGTTCCACTGGGCCTGAAATCACATGGTTACAATTTTTCAAAACTAAAAACTGACTTTGGACCAGAACTCTTATGGACCCCAAAGAACGGACGTCGGCCGATAACCTAGGCATAGATGGCGTGACGACTTAGATGCCTACTCAAAAGACTGGCAGGCACAAGACAGAGAGAAATGAAAAGCCGAGAGGGAGGCTTGTGCCCAACAATGGGATCTAGCGGGCCCTAAATAATAAAAACTGACTTCACCCCCAAACTACACAACCGATTTTAAAATTTCTATGCAAGTATAGCCTTTCTAACAGACAAGGATTTTCCAAATCGGTCCAGAAGTCTTCGAATAATCAGTGGACATACATAAATACCAATTTAGCGTGATGGTGGGCGAATGTAAATAGGAATCAAAATAGAGATATAGATGGGAATTCACATTTTCGCCTATTCCCTCGATCGACTTTTACGCGCGAAGAAAAGCAGCTGGTACATTCATAGCCGGATAAACATAGGTAATTATTTCTGTTCCTTGTCACTAGTATATTTATATTTATTAATTAAAATCTTTTATTCCTGTTATTTGAATAAAGTAGTACTCTAATTAACCTGTCGTCTGTGCAAAACACCAGACACAATAGTAAAACAATGCATGTTACGACCGGATTCCGGTCTGCTCACAGATGACAGGATAATTAGATACGACTTATATGAAATTCAATAAATATTTTTAAAATTTATTTAACACTTCCTTTGTCACTTTTTTGCTAGTGGTGTGTGCTGCCATCTCTTTGTGCCTCCCCGCAACTCCAGTACTGCCTACTTACGGGCCCTCCAATAGTTTCTATAGCGTTAGGTATCTGTTACCTTAGTAATTAGGTACAATATCTTTGGTAAAACACTTATTTCAAGGTTGACTGGAAGAGATCTCTATAAGTAGTAAGGGATAAGTCCGCCTTTGTACTGTTTTCTACTTGTATTTTTGTGTCTTGTGTTTATGTACAATAAATATTTAACAAACAAACAAAACACTTTACTTACCGCCAAAAGCCTCAACCCGCAAATCTTTGAACCTAGTAGACACTTTAGCCATGTCAGTTTTAATTTGCAAAGTCAGGCGACCCTCAGCTGATGCCCTGATCACTACTTCTGGTGCCATGGTCTTCATTCGGTCGATTGTTGTGCGCAGTTGCTTCAATGCTGGCAACTCTATTGACACCTGAAAACAAAAATAAACAGCTAAGTGCGAATCGGACTCGGGAACAAAGGTTTCCGTACCATTATCTATAAAAAAACCGGCCAAGTGCGAGTCGGACTCGTGAACGAAGTGTACCGTACCATTATTTATATAAAATTACGTTTGCTGTATGGCAGCCCCAATTAAATATTTATTCTTTTCTGTTTTTAGTAATTGTTGATTTTTTGTTATAGTGGCAACAGAAATACATCATCTGTGAAAATTTCAACTGTCCAGCTATTACAGTTTATGTGATACATCCTGGTGACAGACATACGAACGGACAGACAACGGAATTTCAGTAATAGAGTGCCGTTTTTACCCTTTGACTATGGAACCCTAATAATATATAATTTAATTTGTTTTGATATCTTTTTCTCAAATCTAAGTTGCCAACAGCCACATACTGGACATAGGCCTCCCAAGGTCAACATAATTAAATGTAAGACCTTGGGAGGCCTATGTCCAGCAGTGGAAGTTATGCGGCTGAAATGATGTTGATGAATGATGATTCTATTCTGCCGTCGCCACACGATTTTACATGCATATTGCCAATTGGTGAAGTACTTCATGGTTGTTTATCTATATATGTATTTGTTACAAAATATAGTATCGTTGAGTTAGTATCCCATAACACAAGACTCGAACTTACTTTGAGGCTAACTCAATCTGTGTAATTTATCCTCATTTATTTGCTGCTATAACACACATAAGTACAAAAACTATACCAAAACAAAAATAGTACTCATATTATGAATTAAATATACATCTACAATCTAATGTATTCATAATATAACAATATAATATTAACTAAATAAATACAACCTAAAATTAAAACTAACTAAAACTAATTAAAAATAATTTGTCCTCATATATTTATTTATGAAACTACTAAACTTACATCAGGATCTGGCACGGTTGGCTCGTGGAAGTCTGCCCACATCTTCCTCGGTATCACAACTACTGGAATGTCGTGAATCACTTGTCTTGTTTGCTGAGATGTAGAAGATAACTGAAAAAATATAATATATCTATTGCAGGTTGACTAAAGAGATCCCTACGTGGGATAAGTCCGCCTTTGTATATTTGCTCTTTCGTAAGTTGTCTTTGTATTTGTTTTGGTACAATAAAGTTATTACAAACAAACAAATATTTCATGCACGTTAAACACATCAAAACGAATCAATCCAAATATTCAAAATAAAGTACTCAAATTAATAATTAATTTGAAATGATGAAATAAAACCACGCGCCTTTTTACAAGCATGCTCTTCCAACTGAGCTGACATGTGTTCAACCATACACATCGAGTTTGTACACATAATTAATAGCCCATATCCTATTCCTAAAACATGCACTAATATTTAAAAATATGAAAATAATAATATAAGGTATACAATAGACATCATCATCGTCATCTTACGTAGCCAAATCGTTTGGATTGTATCCTCTATTTCTTCTTCACTTTGCAAGGTATTTGGCATCCTTGTGTCACTATACATCCTAGGAAATCAACAGTGTGTTAGTACATAGCTTGAAAAACGGATGGCCGATGAAGCAGAAGGGTTCTCGAATGGCAGCCACGTACCACGCGCAAAGGCAATGTAGAACACGCACTAACTATGGTGGTTGGACGACCTTAACAAGATAGCAGGAAAATGCTGGAAGCAGACCGCTTCGAATCGGTTGTTTTGGAAATCCTTGCAGCAGGCCTATGTGCCCTTTCTTATCATCAAATTACACACAGGAAGTCCATTGCGACTTCCTGTGTGTGTGTGTGTGTGTGTGTGTGTTTGTGTGTGTGTGTGTGTGTGTGTGTGTGTGTGTGTGTGTGTGTGTGTGTGTGTGTTCCTGTGGCTAATTTGATGATAAGAAAGTATAGTGTGTATAAGTATATGTTATTTGTATTGTGTTGTATATGAAAGTTATGAAAATAAATGTATAGTAAAATTCATACAGTTTCAATTTCCAAAGTGAGGCATGGACATTGCTTTTTTGTTAACTTCATTTTTAAAGATTTGGCTGTCTTCAGTACCACCAGCGATCTTGCCAAATTTGCTGAAAAATGAAAGATACACAAGTAATAATATAAATGTATAAGGACAACCACTCAGATTGGGGACTGAACCTGGGACCTCCAGTGTAACAGCATGACATGATGACCACTTATTTTTATATTCATAATTTATGTCTCTTGACGACCATGTATGTACCATCCACTGTACTTACATGAATACAAATAAATTGATTTGATTTGATTGACCTCTGTGGCCTCAGAGGTCGATAAACATACAATATGATAATAAAAATCCCTCAAACCACTTCACCATTCTCACCTTGTCGAGGGTGTTGAGTGGTCAGCTGTGGTGCCTGGCTGCCTTGACAAAGCGAGAACAGGGGAGAGGTGTGGGAATGGGGTACGGGGACACATATTACGCAGAACTTTAGAAGATTTCATTCTGTATGTAATACATAAATTAATTCTGTGCTGTCTGTCCATGTCATGACTTATCACATGCCATACTTGATGACATACATGACACACATATTAACGTGCCTCTCGAATGAAGGTTTTTTTTATCTATTACTTTACCGAGGCTTCAGTTCACTTGGTGTGAATATACCAGCCTCATGGAGGACTTCGATAAGAATGAAAGTCGAATTTTTTTTAGCCACTATTGTGTTCATCCTTGAAATTCATGTTAAGAGTTGTTTAAGGGTCCTGATTTTCATCTTTGTATAGAAGTAATCAAGCTTATTCAGATGCCTTTAGCAGTTTAAAAAATCTGACACCAGTGTTAGCCAATTTGACTGATGAAAAACAGTGGAACTCATGACTAGACATAGATCTACTTTGTAGATATGAAGGTACGTTAAAAACTGGATATTCACCTGAACTTATACCCAAATAAATGTCTTTGTGGTCATCATCCAGCCCTATCATTTGGTACTCAGAGAAGAACATAGCTTGGGGTATTTCACACCACAGAATTGGAGGCGCCGGTCCGTTGCTCTCGTCACTCACGATGAAATAAAGCTGATCGCTGGCCACTCTTAGCACACATTCTTTAGAAAGCTTTGAAATTGTTGTTACTATGTCTGTAACATAAAAGAAACAGGTATTCACTACAGTAATGATATACGCAAATGAGGTTATTGAGTACGTAGGGCAAAAAATAAATTAATAAAGATTTTGTTTAAATAAGTACACAAAGATAATTTATGACGAAAACTGTGTTTTTGAAATCTCGTATCGAAAATTAGATTTTTGGTGACTGCAATACAAAGGAAACGGGCTTTACTTGTGAATTCTCGCATAGGTCCTGCATCTATCATAACCGCCCTGAATTTCATTATTTACAAAGGTAGTACCTATACCTAATGAAAAAGAAAGCAAAAATTACGATAATTATGAGTTTGTTTGTTTTGTTTACTTGTACGAACTCGATTCGCGGGTAAATTTAACAACTGACACTGACAGAACACACGAACAATTTTGATAACTATTCATAGACACTTTTTTATTTTTTATAATTTATAGCCAGATAAAGAAATACAAATACTACTATAAAATGAATTATTTTTAACCGATAAGAACGTGAGAAGAACTGAGGAGAATAATAATGTATCGTCATAGAGATGGGCCCGGGTATTTACCCACGCTTGGGTATTTACCCGATATGCACCGGGTATATACCCGTATCTACCCGTTTGGGTGGGTAGATTGGAATATTTATTTAAAAATTAGTGTGAGTCCACTATTTATGTGTAGAAATGTACAAAAAGGTTATTTAATGTATAAAACAATGAATATCTCTAAAAGAAAAAATAACAAAGATTAAAATCACTGATGCTATCCATATTAAATATACAGATGCCATCTTATTTGTTATCTGATTGCTTAATTTAACATACAATTAGGTCTACATACGTTTGCCAGCAAAAAATGTAAACATAGACCTGTCAATTTGTATGTTCCCATACAACGGGTAGATACGGGTAAATACCCGGAATATTATTTTGTGGGAAACGTTATAACAAGTTGATGGATGATCAAAGAACTAGTCAATACGAACAGCTTTTATTCCCAGACCAACCCCCAAATCAGTAGTTTTGGCTCTTGAATAAGCAGTCAAAGATACCTACTCTCTATACATGTATGAGGGTACTCATATATTGACATCGCATTTGATGTCTGATTGCTCATTTTAACATCTTGTTAGGTCTACATACGTTTTCAAGCAAAAATATGAAGTTAGACCTGTCAATTTGTATGTTCCCAATGTTCCCATACAACGGGTAGATACGGGAAAATACCCGGCATACTATTTTGTGGGAAATGTTATAACAAGTTGATGAAGAATCAAAGAACTAGTCAATACGGATATGTTTTCTTCCGAGACCAACCCCGACATCAGTAGTTTTGGCTCTTGGATGAGCAGTTAAAGATATCTACTCTCTATACATGTATGAGGGTGCTCGTATATTGACATCGCCTTTGATGTCTGATTGCTCATTTTAACATCTTGTTAGGTCTACTTACGTTTGCCAGCAAAAAATATAAACTTAGACCTGTCAATTTGTATGTCCTCATACAACGGGTAGATACGGCTAAATACCCGGCATACTATTTTGTGGGAAATCTTATAACAAGTTGATGGAGGATCAAAGAACTCGTCGATACGAATATCTTTTGTTCCGAGACCAACCCCGAAATCAGTAGTTTTGGCGTTTATATGAGCAGTCAAAGATACGTACTGTCTATATATGTATGAGGGTTCTCATATATTGACATCGCATTTGATGTCTGATTGCTCATTGAAACACATATAACTATGTCTTTGCGCACCTCCTAGCAAAAAAATTATAATAAATCAAAGAAGCCTACTTTCAAAGTATGATTAGTATGGTGGTTTAATATACTTCAATGTCAGATTTGACATCTAGCAGCATTTTAAGCATATTACAGCGCTTGCACACACTTTCGGACACGAATTGCGAAGTAATTACTCATAAAATTCTAATCGCCACTAGAGATGGGCGGTGGGTATATACCCAATCTACCCATTTGGGAATATACCGGTAGATTGGGTAAATACCCGGTAAATACCCGTATCTACTCATTTGGTGGGTAGATTGAAGCAGCGCAGCGCCAAATCAATGGATAAGAGTCGAAGGGGTCGCCATGGCCGAAATCGGTCAGACAGATCATCATCATCATCATCATGGGAACATACAAATTGACAGGTCAAACTTTATATTTTTTGCTGGCAAATATTTGTAGACCTAACGAGATGTTAAAATTATTAATCAGACATCAAATGCGATGTCAATATACGAGCACCCTCATACATCAATAGAGATTTGGTATCTTTGAGTGCTAATTCAAGAGCCAAAACTACTGATTTCGGGGTTGGTCTCAAAACAAAAGATATTCGTATAGACGAGTTCTTTGATCAACTTTTTATAACATTTCCTACAAATAGTGTGACGGGTATTTACCTGTATCTACCCGTTGTATGGGAACATACAAATTGGCAGGTCTAACTTTATATTTTTTGCTGGCAAACGTAAGTAGACCTAACAAGATGTTAAAATGAGCAATCAGACATCAAAGGCGATGTCAATATACAATGTCCTTGTTAATTAAGTACAAATATTTTAAGGGGTGATTCAGTCCATCATTTTGAACAATTTTTCCCAATAAATGTATATCGAAATACGAAAAAAATATTTTAGGTTCTCATACAAATCGAAGTAGTCACGTGATATCAATATTATGGAAAATGAAAAATATTTTTCGTGTTTCGATATAGATTTATTGGGAAAAGTTGTTAGGAATGATGGACTGAACCACCGCTTAAAATATTTGTACTTAATTAAAAAGGACATTGTATACGAGCACCCTCATACATGTATAGAGAGTAGGTATCTTTGACTGCTCATAAAAGAGCTAAAACTACTGATTTTGGGGTTGGTCTCGGAACAAAAGATATTCGTGTTGACTAGTTCTTCGATCTTCCATCAACTTGTTATAACATTTCCCGCAAATTAGTTTGCCGGGTATTTACCTGTATCTACCCGTTGTATGGGAACATACAAATTGACAGGTCTAACTTTATTTTTTTGGCTGGCAAATATTTGTAGATCTAACTAGATGTTAAAATAAGCAATCAGACATCAAATGCGATGTCAATATACGAGCACCCTCATACATGTATAGAGAGTATGTATCTTTGACTTCTCATAATATACAAGAGCCGAAATTACTGATTTCGGGGTTGGTCTCGGAACAAAAGATATTCGTATAGACGAGTTCTTCGATCCCCCATCAACTGGTTATAACATTTCCCACAAAATACTATGCCGGGTATTTACCCGTATCTACCCGTTGTATGGGAACATACAAATTGACAGGTCTAAGTTTATATTTTTTACTGGTAAATGTTTGTAGACCTAATTATATTTGACATTTGTAGCGTAGATATGTCAAAGAAACCCCTTACATACAATTCCATGCCCCTTATGAAATATCCGTTTCAATTTCCAAAAAAAGATTATTACAATATATATAAACGATATTACAATATATACATTCCTATACATAGTTTAACTTTCATTGTATTTATTGGTAATATTATGGTATTTATTAATAAAGTAATTCGAATTACAATATGAATAAAAAAAAAAGAATATTCAAGTATGGTTCCGTTCCGATTCACGCTGCTTGTGAAATTAGTAGAAAACCATAGAAACTAAAATTAGTAGAAAACCAAAAATCGCAACTATCGCGAGCGGCGAGTTGGAAAACTATACGTTTTGTGTTTTAGTGAGTCCCTCAATGAAAAATAGCACTCCTGGTTTCATTTATGTAATATTTTATGTACAATTAGAATCTGCGAATGCTATAGTCCAAAACACTATTTTTTTAAATATATCTCGTCTCGTACGTATTTATTGCATTAAAAAAAAAGAAAACTACTATTTTTTTATTAATCTTCAAAAAACTGGCAAGCATTATGTGCCATAGACAAACATGACGTTTCCGCTCAAGATGGCGCCTCTGCTCTGTTGTTGGAATCTGACATTTCTATTTGCGGTATAGTTGGTTATCTCTTTCGCACACATTATATTTACAATGGAGAGTGAAAGAGATAGTTAACATCGCCATTTGATTATTGTAACGTAAAATAACGAATTGTGGTTTACTTGAAGAAAAGTTTTTATTTATATTATTACAATAGTGTGCAATCCAGAGTAATTTATTTTTCACTGCTGCTTATTTATATTAGACATTTTATATCTACCTTTATTTCTACAAAATAACCTGAATTTATGGAGAATAATGAGAGCTCAAGGTATGTTGTCGATCGATAATGTCGTCATTACGGATGTAATATAACCAAACACGCGCTTTCCTTTTTACCAATCACTCTTAACAATTCATTAAATAATTCAATACACAGGTTTCTAATGTAACACTTAAGTTTAATGTAGGGTTTCGTCGTAAACAGTGAGAGAAGTTTGATTCCGTCCAATACCGTTGGAATAACGTATTTACTTCGAATTTGGATCTTCGAATATAACGGATTCTATTTTTGAAAGGTATTTATTGAGATGTCAAGAGGGTGTCCAAAGAAAAAATAGTGTAGAACATAATATTTTTTCACATTAGTTTGATCCACGTTGGTTCGTTTTGCTGAACAAACATGCAATAGCGAGGCTCAATGCCGTCCGTCCTCCATTGCGTTATGCAACTTGAAGTCATTGACTGTCGGACTCTATTTATTTAGAACGAAATTAAATTCTTATAGCATCTTGTATTTCATGATGTTTTATTAACATTTGTAGACATTTTTTTAATTCATTGAGACATTAGGTAGGAGAGGTTATTTTTATCTCGAGATTTGTTATCACAAGCACGGGGAATAAATGAGGTCAATTCGTTTGCAATGCGATTGCAATGTGATGGAAGATGACTGATGCCAGAATAGACCTTATAGACATAGCCTACCACAAAAAAGTTTCAAGTTGATACTAGGTAGGTATTATTAACAACGTAGATAGTTACCATTTCTTTATTTCTAAACCTAACAACTTACTATAATTAGAATTCACACTGGTCTAGTCTGGTTGCGATAGTAAAAACTCGACCATTAGCGAGTGAGGCGAGTAATATTGTGAAATTCATACTTATAGCCTAATTATCGATAGTGGTAGTTAATACGGTATTTTACTCAACGAGTGGCTCTGTGACCTTGCGAGTCACTCCCTCAGAAGCACATCGGATGTAATTTTGGAAAACTAAAAACCTCAGCCTGACTTCAACACTAAATTACACAACCGATTTTGATAAAATTTCTATGGACCCTTTTAAAAAAAAAATACCGTGTTGGTCTAGGTACCTATGTAACTTCTATGTAGGTAATTGGTCTTTTTCTTTTCATGTCGTCGTTGGCTTAAACAATTTTTTTTTCCCTCCAGAAAGATGCCACTTTTAAAGCGTTGTCCGAAGCCTCTTAAAGGTCACGTTTACTGCAGCCGGTGGGGCACGATGGACAAGAAAGGAGGTGTAACATAGCCGCACTGACACTGTGTTGCGGATTTATCAATGTAACGCCGCTATCGGCCAATTTATGATTGCATCGGCCTAACTCAGTACGAAGGCGGTTTAGGCTCTTCCATAAGGACCATGGGAGTTCATGAGCCGCCGGGTATCGGTAGCGGCACATTTCAAGTCGAGAGGATTTTAGGTCGCCTTAAAGCGGTTTTGTGTTAATAAAACTATTGCGGCTTATAAGTCGACTATCATAGGGTCAACCCTATGACCTATGATGTCTGGAATCAGAGACTTGTTTTTCCTTTCGAAGGCACTAGTAACAGTAGCAATACTTCTCACAGATGAAGGAGCACTACCCGCTAGGGGGTGTAATAAATTTAGTGGTGTCGGTTTTAGACAACCGGTAATTGCAAGGCCGCTAGTTCTGAGGATGTGTGGGTTTGCTCCCCATGTGCTTAAGTTATTGCGCGTTTCGACCTTGCTTTTCGTGTTTTAGCAGTGACTTCTATGTGTGAGTGACCTGTCCAATGAGACGCCCAAGTAAAATGGATTTATTACAGTGTTGTATCCTTTCTCCATTCTCCATCCTCTCTGTAAAAGGGGAACTCGGCTGGTCATTAGTGTAGATTTTGAAGAGAATGGAAGCCAGGACACTGCCGTAGAGTAACACACTTTTCTGTGGTCTCCAGCGACTTGCATTACCGTTCAAGTGCACCCTAAATAGCCGGTCTTTTAGCATCTCGCTAAGTAAATGTGAGGCTTTTGTAACGGTATATACTTTCCACAATAGCTGTCTAATGTTAACGGGGTCATAGGTGGCAGACAGATTCACCAAAACCAGCCCCGTTACCATTTCTGCCTCAATTCCATCTTCTATATGTTGAGTCAGTCAGCTTAATTTTCCTGTGCGTGACTTTCCAGGACGGAAACCTGCCTGCTCAGGGATTAGGTTCGGATCTATAATAGGGATTAGTCTATTCAAAAGAAGCCTTTCAAACTGTTTGTAAGCAAAGATATCGGCCTATAGCTTTCGGGATCTGTTTTTGACCTTTCTCCATATGCGCGGGGGATTTGCAGTTTTAAGGCAAGTGTTAAAAAGTGCTAACAGCCAAAAGATTGCTACAGGTCCCATCTGTTTAAGTTGATCAACCGTTAGATCGTCGTAGCCAGTCGCTTTCCCATGTTTGAGTGCACGCATCGCGGTAATAATAGATATCAGGGAGATCAAAAGGTTCTGTTATATCGGTGTCAGTGCAATCTTGTTCTGGTGTTTTGGGGGTTTGGTTAGTTGACTTGGAGATTTATCATTTAACAGAAGCTGATGCGCCACCTGATTAGCTGTGACATTACCATTTTATAAGTAAGTTTTCTAAGCGTAAACCAAGCTTTCGTGCTGTTTTTAGACATATCGATTTCTGTAACCGTTTGTATAGTAAGAATAATTGGTGAACGTGCTTATAAAAAGATTCCGACGAATTAATAACCTCCTACTTTTTTGTAGTCGGTTAAAAAGTTGTTCAGAAAACAATATTTACATCTTAATAAGAGTATCTATTACAGGTGCCAAAAGATTTGGAATAAATAAAACCCGACCGGAAAAAAATCGTAGTAAAACAAAAAAATATTTACAAATCTCAGAAAATTTAAAAAATATAATAGCATATCACATGCTGTCCCATTGAAGTTTATCGGATAAAAGAGGTTGTTCAGACAAGACAGTTGCGTCTTAATAAGGGTAACGTGACTTGTTGCTTTTTTCGGCCCTATTGATCCACTCGCCAGACGACTCGTCTTTCAACTTGACCAACGTGATCGATAGATGTATTAACCTTCCTTCTGTTGAGGGTGTAGACTGTAGAGGAACTATGTCTATTTACTAACCTCCTGTTAAGTATAATGGAGGTATACATATAAGTGTGAAGAATCTAGAATCTAAAGTTAGCCTAGTTTTCTAGCCACAGGTTTACCTTGCATATTGGTGTCTTATTCTTGATTTTGCCGGTTCACCATTACATCTCCAGTTTTGTTGCTTTGTAGCCCGGGGTGAAGTTTTCTGGTCCTAGATCATGAGGTCAATCGTGTGCTTGTCATTGATGCCAATGACCTTGAGATGTGGAGAAGGCCGACCTCGCGTGACGTCACTCTCCTTAGTAACGAGCACTAGTTGTGTGTGATTTACTTTACCTTTTGTAGTCGCCTCTGACGACTTCCAAAGGAAAGGATAGAGTGGTTCTATAGTAGATGCGCCTATTTCTTTTTGACAGGTGGCTTTGACTAGCATTAAAATAAAAGTACAGAACCTAACAATAGTTAGGTATGAAATTAACCTATCTACAGATAGAAAGAAAGAAAAAGACAGGCACTTATACAAAGGGGAATTGGATTATTGGATTCGTTGGTATCATTTGAGTATCGACTATAGCCATTACACTAAGTAATTTAAGACTTTTAGACTAATAAAACATCAATCCAAATTCGACATTTTTATATGAAGAAAACCTCTTAAGGCCATACACAATAAACAAAACAATATTAACTATATACTTACGTAGGTACTACTAATTTATACTTGTACCCAAATTTTCCGGGGTTCAGTGGCGCCCTCGTTTAAAATAAATTATTTGAAAGGAAACGGTGATATCATTTAAATTTTCGTTTTGATCAAACCCTATATAACCCTTGTAACTATTTTATGAACTACTGTTTATAATTTAAAGTGCGAACATCAAGCTTTTCTACGCACATTTGCGAAAAACGGCCACTTTTAGCTAATGTGCGTAGAAAAGCTTCACGTTCGCACTTTAAATTATAAACAGTAGTTCATAAAATAGTTAAAAGGGTTATCTAGGGTTTGATCAAGTCGAAATTTTAAATGATATCACCGTTTCCTTTCAAATAATTTATTTTAAACGAGGGCGCCACTGAACCCCGGAAAATTTGGGTACAAGTATAAATTAGTAGTACCTACGTAAGTATATAGTTAATATTGTTTTGTTTGTCCTGTTGGAAAGGAAAGGAAATGTCTGTGGTTCCAATGCAAACAATTTTACCCATCTTGTTTACTTGTCAGTCAGTTTATTAAAAAAACCTTGACGTCTGCTGGGTTACAGTAAAATTCTCACATGATATTAACAAGAAGTCAATTAGCTTTTACGTGTAAGTAAATAAGACGTGTTGAGTTTTTAATTTAATCTTAACTATGTTTATCAGCATCAACATCATCATCATCAGGTCTTTTTGTCATTACTGCAGGAGCACGACCCTCTCTGTGGTACCAGAGCCATACTTGGCCGGAGTAGCCAGAGGACTTAGCATACACTCTCTTCGCTGACCAGACGGGTTGGAGAGGTCTCATTGATGTTTTGTAAGCTTTGTTTAGCTTGTATTTCCTAAGTCGCGAGGACTTGGAGTAGCCCTATTTTTCCCTGCCGGTCACCCTGAAGCCATAAAACCCACTTTTGGATAAACCTCCTTTTGTCTATGCTGCGCCATAATCATTCTGTTTGTTCCCATCGTGTTATCTAGCACTCACTAGAGAAATCTTTATATTTCATGTCTTTTTTATTCACTTTTTCAAAATAAAACGTATGTAAAATAATAATAAGTGGATAAATAAACATAAGAAAGGACACAAACAAAGTCGTAAAGGTTTATGTATCACGCCAAAATGAAGTGGTTCCCAAACATTTTAATCGCGACAATCCGCGACATTCATCACCTCGTCAAACCGGCCCCAAACTTTTATCAAATTTATGGGTTTCTAAATTTATACTTTATAGGTACCTTTCTGCTTTGAGGTTATCACGGACAAGACCTTTCTTTTGCGGAGAGTATGAGTTGGGCATATTTAAAAAAATTCAACTATCTAGTATCCCAAAAAATAATTGTTTTCGGGATAGCTAGATAGTTGAAATTTTCATTGATGATGCATTCTGTTGCCGCTATAACAACAAATAGTGAAAACAGATTAAAATAAATATTTAAGTGGCTTCCATATGTACAACAAACGTGATTTTTATATATATAATGGTACGGAACCTTTCGTGCGCAAGTCCGATTCGTATTTGGCCGGTTATTTTCTACGTCAGGCGAGATGGGCAAAAATGACGGCGTTGAGTGGTGTATAATTTTTGTAATTAATTGACAAAAAATTGATTTTTAATCACGCAATAGGAATGTTATTGCTAACACGAGAAAAGTTTTAGGCGTTTTTAAATTTTTCATTACCTTTCCAGATCTATTTGGATGAAAAGGACACGATCACTAATATGAGCTTTCTTGCAGAAGTGCTATGGAGGATGACGAGACCAAATCGTACATGCAAGTTCAGATCGAGAAACTAAAGGCTTTGCGAGCGAAGCTATCTACGGAGGAAGATGAAGATGACTACATTGTTGTCAAGCAAGAGTACCTTAAAGAGTGAGTACTTTCTATTATTTTTTCCCATAAAAACCCTAGCCATGGCAGGTGTGTATCACTCCCCATTTAGGTATCGAAGTGTCATGAGTCGTATGTCCAAAGTAATAAGAATGAAATTGGCTTGAAATGCACTTCTAGGTATTTAAACAAAAAAGGTGCTGAGTTCTTATGCTAGCTAATTTAAACCATATAGCTCATGACATTGAGTAGATATTTCTTTGGATTCCCTCGCCGAGTAAGACTTCTGTATGTTAGTACTAGTACCTATTCTGTGCCATGGGATGTCCCCAAACTGGCTGACCAATTCCTCGGGTAACGAAGCAAACACCAACTTGTTTATAGCATGTGTATGGTAAGGAGATGGATGTATTCGTAAGTTTAGTACAGAATGATTCGAGCTTCTTCAAGCTCATGTCTGTGTTGCTCATTCATAGCTCCAGTTCAGGGAATTAATCAATATGATTAAGCTAAATAAAGGTTAGTTTAAGCAATATGTTAAAGGAATATAATGGTAAAACGTCGACGAACATATTCGATATTAAATTCGAAGACTAAAATTATTCTAAGAATAGTTATACTGGTATAATTTAATGTTTGGTCGAATCCGCCCTAATTAAGCTTACGTTGGGGCTAGCTTAATAAGTGTAATTTGTCCCTATGTATTAATTTACTAATATGTCATTCGTTTCACTGTTTACATATACTTGGCCACTGGAATTTTCAAAAAACTAGTAATTTGATCGACAACATTGCTCACACTACATACATACAAACACTAACTCTTTAAGCACCTATAGCATTTAGATTTTTCTGTTTTCCTGCAGGTTGACTGGTAGATAATGCATTAGCATTAAGTTCACCTTTTGTACCATTGTGGTCAATAAAGATTTTAATTAATAAATAAATAAATAACTCGTGGTACTTTTTTCTCTTCCTTCGCTTAAATCGTGGTCAACGTAAAGGTCGCTGATGCTTCATTCGTGAATTAAGTGTCCATCGGGTCCGAAGAGTTGATCACTCCAGAAGATGCAATTCATGGTATGAAATCTCCAACATTTGTTTACAAAAAAGTTAAAAAAGTTAGTGGCAGAAAAGGCCCCTGGCCTTATGCCCGCCATTTTGAAATAAAGATATTACAATACATAATATCACGCATGTTTCCCACATGCAAGGCAGACAAGGCAGAGACTATGGACGTCCACTCTAATTAAAGATAATAAGTAAACAAATAAAAAGGTTTGCAAAGTAACATTCCTTTAATTTCGACATTAGGAAATATTGAACGGGTTACAAAATTAAACATATACGATTACTCAGGCTAAATGTTACAATACAATCTCATTAGGCATCTATCATCAGGGCGAATACGGAGCACTAGACGTAGATGCCGCAACTTTCGAGCTCGAACTAGCCCCCCTCTTACATCTGGAAGCGCGGGTAGCCGCCCGCTCCGCTCGACGGGTAGGTCCAGCATCTGGAAGAATGTCACTCTCGGCATTTCCTTTTTCTTTCAACTCTTGCAATCGGGTTCCTTTCAAATCTTTCTTTATGATGTCATGCACAACACTTTTTGGAAGCGCCAGAGCAGCTGCTCTTTTCCTCACTGACAGACTTTGATTTTCCCGCAAACTTTGTTCCACTTTCTGAATGTTTTCTGTTGTTCTCGACGTTTTACTGGGTCCTGGGTGAGGGGTGTTCAGAGCTGAAGATGTTTTGCGGAATTTTAGGACCCACGACCGTATTAATTGTATACTGGGTGCGTCGCTCAAACGTTTAATGTTGTATCGAGAGCAAAATTTTCGACGAGCACTCACGTAGGAATCACCGCTCTTAAAAAATGCTTCAATAGCGTATGCGCGGTGTTCTCCCGACCACTGTGGCATTGTGTCTGACTGACTGACGATGTAGTCCGCCTTCTCGATGATTCAGATGGTGGCGCCACCCTCCCCTACCCTCCCCCCGCACCGCTTATAACTTTTTGGGATAATCGGCTTTTTATAATAATGATAAAAATCTCTCACTGGACATGACACTGCTTACTTACATAATATTCTCTTATATTACATGGAGGAAATAGAAGAAATAGGTACTTCTATTTTGATTTATTTCTTCTTTTCGGCCACAATCACGCTAAAAGTTGCCTTCGCGTCTTGTGGCCCTGGACTTTGCCTGCATAAAGCTGCCAGCAAGACAAAGAATGCTCTGTTGACCCTATTAGGTATAAATACGCGAGTTTAATTCTCTTACATATTTATAATACATGGGTACCTTCGTACTTTTAAAGAAAAAATGCTATTAAATATTACTTAAATAATAATATAAATAATTAAAAAAAAATCTTATGTGCTCATGTCCTTCTCAATCCGTACATACGGACGAACATAATATTTTATGCCAACACCTGTCCTGTGCATCTATCTATCTAACAAGATTTAAGTAAAATGACAACTTTATTTTAATTATGAAAATACAGCTAAACTACCTGTATAATACTATTTATCTCCTCGCAATAAATTACACCGTAGTACCTAGAGGTATTCATTGACGATTATGGCAAGAAAGCCGCAGGGGTTCGGGGTCTGAGGTACCACTTCGATTCCCCGGCCGCCCGCCCGGTTGTCGCGACTTGTTCAGAGTTTAGTCAGTCCGGCTCCGCGCGCGCTACGGCCGTGATTCCCTCGCGTCTAAAACAAAAATAAAAAAATAAAAACCTGTTTTGTCTATGCTAAAATTTTTCATTTCCGCGGGAAAAGTTTGAGGTTATTTACTTTGGTGATTGTAAATAAGTGTAAAATATAAAATAAAATGCATAATGATTCTAAAGTTAAATGAACACAAGGGTGGTTTATTTCGTCATCGCGCCCCGTAATTGTTGTGAGAGATGCAATATCAAATCGATGATGGGGATGAATTACAATACAGGATTTTTGGCGAGTCCTTCAACCTACCGAGTGACAACTCTAGCGCCGGCCGCCGTAGAAAGTGAGTTTTATTATGTTTACCCACTAGGTACAATGATGCAGTTTCACTTTCAAGCAAATGCACTCTTATACCTACTTACCGTCAGCTGTTTGACATACTTACATACAAAGGTAGGCAGGTATGTAGAGGTGAACGGCTGTGAGAGGTCAAGTGGAAGGAAGATTGATCATATTTAGCGAATTTCAAGCTCCTTCTTTGTTATTTAAGTCCCAGGTAGGTAGCTCTTTGCACATGTTCTATAAAAAGTAGGTAGTACTTACATTTTAATTTTATACTGTTATATATAGGACATACCTGCCTATTATTTTACATAATTAAGATGTAACCTATAATGTGTTCGGCAAGTTAGAAGGCTAACTTAATCTGTGTGATTTATGAATATTTATATTTATGAAAACAAAGGATAGGTACCTGCAAATTTCCCTAAGTTTGTACTTCCATATAATTAAGTACTTAACATGTTGCATGATCCTATGACATTTATTTTTATTTCATCAAAAGATAAACAGTTAAAGCAAATTAAAAAGGCTACAGATGTGTCACTCTAGGCGATTTTAAAAACACTGAGCATTGTCAGTAAAGTAATGTCAAAATCAATTGTCAATGCCATGTAGTTTTCGTCAAAGTAGAATATGGCCACTCCAAGTCCTCCCGTGTATGTTGTAGAAGGTGACTTAGGTAGGACATACAAGCTAAACAAGGTTTGTAAACATCAATGAGACCTCTTCAACCTGTCTGGCCATCGAGGAGAGTGTAGGCCAAGTCCTCTGGCTGCTCTGACCAAGATGCTTGTTGCTCTATGGGTTTAAAAGTTAAGGGCATAACATGAAAATCTACCATTTGCCACTAGTTCCTCATTTAAATATGTATGTCGGTGTCACATATGCCATGTTTCCATAGATCATACTTTTGTCCCAGATGGTGGCTTAGTGGCGTAATTTTGATATTCTGTACAGTTAACAGTAAGGTAAGTTAGGTACTTTTCGCTTGATACCCTGTTGTATCATAGTAGTGACTCTTCTATAACCACTTTATTTTGTGTTAACTCACCAAACTCTTTCCCTCTGAATGTTAACCTTTCTAACTGATAGAATCAAGTTCCTTATAATTTTATTATTACTATAATAACCGATTTTAAAAAAAGTTCGTTGTGATCTTTTTTTTATGTATGTTCGTTCACTGATTACTCAAAGACGCCTAGTCCTATTTAAAAACTTTGTTGTTTGAAAGGGCATATACTTACTTGACACTTTTAAGGTGGTGGCTCCATAGAATATTTATCAAAATTGGTTGTGTACTTTGTTGTTGAAGTCTGTTTTTAGGGTTCAGCAGTAAACAAGGATCCCTTATAGTTAGTTTTGCCATGTGTCTGTCTGTCTGTCTGTCTATCTGCGGTTTTATTCAAAGACTAAGTACTAGAAAGCTGTAATTTGGTATGGGTATGTATATTAATCATGCCAAATAAGAGGTACTTAAAATACTTAAATATTTCTGGTACAAGTGAGAGTCAATTATTTTTTCTTGACTAACCCATTGTGAGAGGTATCGTTGAATAGCTCTTTTAAAATCATGACATTAGCTCTCATGATTTTAAGAGAGCTATTAAAAATAGAGTCTAATTAAAAATTTATAGGCGATCAACTAAATTAATTTGAGGTATACCTAATTACGTGGATGTAATTCTTCATTCCCTTCCACGTAACAATATAATTTACAATAAATATTAAACTAAATTAAACTAACTAAAATAAAATTAAATACTAAAAATAAATTACTTATAAACATATACCATTATTATAAATAAAAAATATCCCTTAAATCCTTCCCCTGCGGAAGAGTGCCAATAAGGCTGGCAGCATTGCCACGTTGTATGGCAATGCTTTTTCTATGAGCGAAGTTATAACCAGCCCAGTATCTCGACCAGCTTTTTACCTAGAAATTTAAATAAACTATGTGGAGAAAGCCCCCATGGACAACTTGTAAAAGGTACTCGGAAAAGGAAAATTTCATACAAATTGAATAGAAAATTAGTTTTTAGACGTTTTCAGTGCCATAAACTGAAAGTTGGCAATCACAACTACACACCCTACACTGCGCGTGGCCCGACACGCACGTGGCCAATTTTTCAAATCGTCCTGGGTCTTGGATGTTTATCTATATGTATATGTATTTGTCATAAAATATAGTGTAGTATCGTTGAGTTAGTATCCCTTATCACAAGACTTGAACTTACTTTGGGGCTAGCTCAATCAGTGTAATTTCTCCCTATATCTTATACCTTTAAACGAGCAATTCTTGTATATTTATTTATATATATATTTATTTATAAATTTCTGTGATCTCGAAAACGGCTCTAACGATTTCGCTGAAAATTGGTATATGGGGGTTTTTGGGGGTAAACAATCGATCTAGATTAGTCTTATGTTTGGGAAAACGCGTGTTTTCCAGTTTCCATTTGTTTTTCTTTCCACGCAGAATATGGTCGCTAATTTCCTCGCGCCGGCCGCCATCCGCTTAGCTCAGTGGTTAAGGATGCTGACCGCTAGAAAGAGTGTTACGGGTTCGAATCCCACTCGGTGACTTACTTTTGTTTTTTTTTAATGTTCAAGTTTATATATAATTTTTTATTTTGTACTGTTTTTAGACAAGTTTAAAAAATGTAGTTAATGTTTGAGATGTAACCGACCGAGCAAAGCTCGGTCACCCAGGTACTATTTATTTAAGAGACATTACTTGCCAAATAATTTATTGTTGACTCAGGACAGGACAACATCCTTATTTAAAGTATAATTTTAAATAGGTACAGTTTGATATTTAGTACCTTCGTGGAATACCTATTACAACTCTACTATTGCCTACGTCAAATAAAAAGTACTCAAGCAGTCAAGCCCATACTCGGAAGGAAACACGAGCAATCAATCGCCAATCAACTTACTAATGAATCCTTTGGCATGCCGACAATGGTCGAAACATTAGGTAGTTATTACCAAATGCCAAATTTGAATATACGGACCTCCCGCGACCTTCAACTCGTCCGGATAATCCTGCGTGCTTTCCGAGACCTTGAATGGGGCACCAAGGTCTCACGTACTAGAGGACTCGCCTAAAATTCTGAATGTATAGTGCCATGGGGTTATCAGGTATAATCATCAGGGTTGGGCAGCGATTCAGGTTAGCGTACCTACCAGTAGCGCGCATTTCATATAGACACATAGACTTTGTCTACCCTGTGCCATCCTAATATAATATTGGATTCTAGCAAAAAGTGTATTTTGTTTGATATGCAACCTTTCTCTTAGATTAGGTAAGATTAGTGCCTACCATGTGCCTACCCTGTCAAAAAGATTTGTGCACGTCACTGCTACCTAATAAAACCTTAAAGTAACATGGGGAGAATTGTAGTAACTTATGAACTTACTTCTTACTTCCCACGAGGATAATTTTCCGCAATTAGGCCCGAATTTGCCGGTCCCGTTTTGCGTGGGGAGCTGACGCCGGCCTCAGATCTCGAACCAGCCCAGCTCCTGCAGGAACTTATGAACTTAAGACCTTATGCGACTCTTCAGGACTCATTCTGAAGCAAGCTCCTGAATTCTAAAGGTCTGCATTAGCGTAGCCTGTAGTGGCGCCGAATCGCAAAACCATAACGACTACGCTGATTAGGTTATCGGCTACGGTTGAGGCTCGAACGAGGTAGTCCCGTAATTTATTTATTAGGTTAGATTTACAGGTCAACATTTTATTTTATAGCTTATCGCAAATTCTGTTACTAGTTGTTTAAGTAATTCTGAGTTTTCAAAACATTAAAACTATGCTAAAAAGTTCTCAGAAAATCAGAGGGCCCTAATGGCTGAATATACTCCGAAAATTCCGAGAAATATGTTGTAGGATGTATTTCAGCTTAAAGGTTCTCTATCCATTTAGACAAGTTTCCTAAAAATCTTGGATCGTATAGCGAAGAACAAGAGAACGTCTCCATGGTCGGTGAAATGAACATATGATGGCAAATTACTGTTAGAGCATCGTTGTGTGTGCAGGCCCTTTAAATAATAAGGGTGTTGAATTGACAAGTTTTGGCGGCGTAAACAGTTACATACCTTGGCGCTTCACATCCAAAAGTAACTAGGTAACTACACACTAGGCCAGTTACATGAGGTTTTTTAAAATTAAATAATCAGACAGAAATGTTTTAAGATAATTTATTTCAAGATCCACAAAGAAGGCAAAAGGTTACATTATATGGATCTACAAATTTTGCTATAAAATGCGACAGCCATTAGCTTCAAACTTTTCTCGACCCTGCCTTGAATAACTGGTCAAGTTACTCAGAGGAAATACAAATCAACATAGGATAAGCTTGAAATGTGATGTTTATTTCACTTTACATACAACCTTCATGAGTAGGCGGTGTGGAATTCGCAACTAGTTACTAGGCAAGTTGAATGAAGTCATGGAACCTCCATTCAAAAATATGAGGCCCGCAGCGTAGCCTTGAGTCCTGTAATTCGCGATAGGAATGATATTATCTTTATTCGCTTTTTTGTAGACACTAAAAGTAAATTTAGCTATGAGTCACAGTATCCGAATGATAAACGAGCTTTTTGATATTATTCTGATTAAAAAACATACGAAATGCCGATGACACTAGATATTATGTATTATGTTGTTTTCGAGCAAACTTCTTTATACATATGTTTACAACATAAGCCCAAATTTCATAAATTGAGCAACTTTGGAATTTTGCAATTCTTTTTTACATGAAATCAAATAATACTTTCAAAGTTCAGAAGGACTTAAAAATGACTACTCTTTTATCAACAATTTCCATTAAGTTATATTGTTTTTAAGATACTTACTTACCTAACGTCAATTCAAAAAATTGCAAAGTAGTCAAGCTGCGTACAAAACATTGACATTGTTCTAAGTAATCCACTCCAAGCTTTTCAATTCTTTCACATCATTTATTTTTTTAAGATTACCATATCATTCATAATTGTTTACATGTCCTATCAAGTCGACCATAAGATAACAATAAAAAACCTTTGTGACCGTGAGAGAAAACTCCATGTACAATACAAAAGTACATTGACCACGCCACCCCTCTTTACCCCCAGGTAAACGACCACGACAGAGGGTGGTACCCCCAATGCCTCAATTATTTCATGTGCGTCGGCAGATGGTAGGCAAGGTGCTAGCCAGTGATGGCCGCAGCGATATCGATGTTTTTTGTACCATCTAGACATGCTAATGTTCACAATTATTTTGTACTATTGTCTGAAACGGAAATCATTTCGATTTATAATAGGCATCTGCTACTGCTGCTAATTTTTCATGTTTTTATAGGCTATTTAAATAGAGTTATGTAAGTACATACTTAGTTACTTTAATAATCCGTGTCTTGTTAAAATGCGCTTATCAGTATGTAGGCTTCAATTTATTTTAAAATACGTCTGAAATGAAAACTGTACTTATTTTAAGACAGTGGCAGGTGGCAGACTATGCGGGTGTTCTGTACGGATAACATTATCGATGTCGATAGTTCGTGGTCACATCCTTAACTAACATGGCTCTTCTATGAATACCAATGTAATTGGGGTGAGTACAGGACTGCACTTTCACACGAGTGCAACAACTGCTGCTAATGCAACTAGTATCTTTAATAACTCCCTTATTTATGAGGTTGTTACGTTGTTAGACAGCAATGTTGACATTTCGCTGATATTTAAAAATACAATTTTACAATGTAGGTGGAAAGTTTGCTATTGAATATTTTTTCTATTTACAAAATTACCCTTATATGATTATTGGAAATTATTAAAGTTTCCAATTTAGCTTTGTTGGAGTATGTCTTGCTTCTATTTAATAGGTATCAAGGATCAATTTGAAATTGTAATATATTTTTATCGGGTAAATGTATGAAATTGACGGAGACATGAGCATGAACTGTGCATTTTGAAATTAGATAACAGGCAAAAGATAAGGATTAAGTACAAGATTGAAATTCAGTTTTTAGAAATTATAACTACGATCTTTACCTCCATAGAAAAAGATCCATTATTATTTCCTGCGCATACCAAAACCCTTTTCGTAGCCAGCATGGGGTTCAATCTGAAACTGGCTTTAGGCAGGGACGTGCATCACCGATTATTGCAGGGTAGACTAATTGTGGGGCCATTGCCCAGCAGTGGGACTAAAATAAAGCTCTCTGACTAAACTGACCCTATTAGTGTGTTTACATCCTGAGAGCCACTTATACGCGTCATAATGTTTAATATTAATAAATGTTCCTTTTAGCTTATAGACCAGTAAATAAAGCTGCACCTGGACATAATGCTATAACCGTAAGTTTCTTTTTGTATGATATAAAGTATTGTTAGTTATAGTTAAAATAAACCGAATTAAACAATTTAGGGCTCTGCGTCAGTGTAAAAAAACCAAATAACTGAAAATTTAACAAATTTTGATTTCATAAGTACAGCATAATTAATAACTATGGAAAACTACCTCTACCGTATTATAACGTGTGCATTCCAGTTGAATAAATCTAAATTAAGCAAATTCATCAATTAGCACTATCGTTAATAAAGAAGGTTCGGTATGTTACAAATTTTCAGGCTTATCTCACCAGAAATTATAGATTACTGTATTTCAACAATTTATTCTAAATATTATATTATGTGTGTTGATAAATTATTAAAAATTAAACAAATTCATTTTATGCATTACTACATTTACAAATTTTTGTATTTTTTGGAAAGCCAAAATACATAACTATTTTGAAAGTGTTTAACTTATGCCGTCAACATATTTTTGATACTATAAGGAACAAATCAAACAAAAAATATCTACGATTATAATTTATTTCTATTTTTTTCTTACTTACGTTTTAATATGAACGTTATTTCTTGCACAATAAGGTCGTCATTGGTTTGTGCCTCAACTCCCGACCGTGCTGTAGCGAGTCGCGAGTGATTCTCGTGTACAGTAGTTTCGTCGCGTCGTCTTATGCATTTATTTGTAGTCAATGATTGTCAAACTTTTATAAGCACGTGGGAACTTTTACTAACCATGGATCGGCTAGGATGGAGATTTATTGAAATATTGTGTTTATTAGATTGACAATAACTACATTGTTGAGCTTTTATTGTTTGTTTACAAAGCTTTTTATGGTACATAATAAAGAACACAGACACAAATCAGAAAAGTAAACGTACAACGGCGGACTTATCTCCAGGGTTTGTTACTGGTACCAAATTCACATTTTAAGTACCAGTAACAGAATTTTCATCATGTTAAAATTTTAAGGGTAATACTCGTATAGTACGGGTATCGTTTATGTAGTAATAGTAACGTTATAGGTATTGTTAAAATTTAAAGGTAATTTTACCGGTACGTACCTACGCGTTGTTACCGTTCCACATGAAACTCGACTGTGAAAAGCCACATTCCCGTACCTAACGAGTCGCGATCGCGACGCACAACACTGCGATGACCAGTGTTGCCTCTCGATAGTACACTATCGCTAGTCTATCGAAAGACTATCTGTATTTTAAATAAAATCGATAGTATTGATTCTGACGACGAACAAACTATCCATAGTATTGCTTTTCTAATAAATAAATAATCGATACTATCGATAGTTTATGAAACGCAATACTATAGATAGTTTATTCGTCATCAGGATCGATACTATCGATAGTATTGTTGGTTATCCATATTGTTGCCCTAAAACAGGAATTACTTTCAATAGTACACAAACTATCGATAGTATTGTTGATTATTAGAGATGTGTTGTTCCTTTAATCTTTAAGGTCTAAACCAATACTGAACTGTTGTGAGTAGTCGATCCGGTTTTTCTGACCCATTCAATTAATTGATGGGTTTTCTCATGAAAGTTCACGAAACAATCGTTAAAGCCGGGTATTCCTACAAATGTAGATATTTAATGTTGCCCCGGCCGCTATTTGCATCGCGTGGACACTGCGTCGGTGAGCTCACATGTGACCCCGCCAGCGACACAGTATAGAAATAAGCAGTAGAATAGTTTTATTTTGATTAAACTTTGTTTAAAGTAGTGTTGGATACAGCTACATTATCTTATATTAATGCTGACGGGGTAGTCAGGGCCGTAAGACCCAAAAAAAATAAATCAATAGTGATGGGTTGCTAGCCGCATCGCCTATTAACATAATTTGACAGTAGCGATTTATTAATAAACAATTAATAGAAACAAATAACCCTGCAAAGTCGTTATTTAGTGTCTTTGTTTATTTTCAACCCCCGACAAAAAGAGGAGTGTTATAAGGTTGACGTGTCGGTATGTCTGTGTATCTAGGTGTCTGTTAATGGCATCGTAAGGCCTGAACGAAGATTTAATTTTTTTGTTGACTTCTCGTCATAGTTCTTAGCTATATTTATTAGAAATTGGTTCAGCCGTTCAAAATTTATTAGGAGTAAACACCTCAAAGTCGGTTTTAACTATTTTCCTTGAATATAAACTTATGGGTATTATGTTGTTTTGTTATTTACTATCTATGATACAATACTGAACCTAAAAAATATGGGTCTCACCTAGATCCCAGTATTTTTCACACGACTTGCAAAGAAGGAGATTACGAATATATAGTCTATAGGGCGCAATTGAAATCATTAGCATTGATTTAACTTATCATCATACTCACCTAAAGGATATTTTGTATGGTAACAATACTGCAATTAATGCAGTAATTAAAAAGTATCAAAAAGTAAGAAAAATGAATAAAGTATCAAAACACTTCGAGTCGTGCGCGCGTACTGATACCTACGTGCCGCAAGGCCGAAGAACTTGGACAGATACAGCCAAACGGCGCGACCGACCGGCATACAAAAGTACACCTTAATTTACGTGAATAAGGTTTGAAGTCGAATGGGGACGGGTCGTGTCACACGAACGCTTGAGGACAATAGGTACGTTTGAAGTAGGAACGAATGTTAGGTCAAAGTCAAAGTCAAAGTCAAATTCATTTATTTATCTTTGGATATTTGTATCACTTGATAATTGTCACTTTTTTTCCTTTCGATTTCTTATAAGGTAAATGTTGACGTCAGATCATTTACTTATAGCTAAGCTTACTGCCGCTTCCAAAGCGCAAGTACAGAAGAAACGGTAACAAACTGTACTGCAGCATTTTCTCCAATAACGTCAACTTACAATTATACTGGTATTAAAATTAGATATGTGGACTGAGAATACATTGTTATGTCATAATTATAAATTAAGCATGATGTCAAGTTTAAAATTAATGTCAATTTGTAAATTTTGTACTAAAACATGTACAGAATGATCTTAAATTATGACATTTCTGAATGTTAAAATACAAACCTTTAAGAGGGACCCGCGCCAAGCTCAAGCCAGACATTTTTGTCTCTAAGGTAATCATCGGTTCCGTAATAAGCTTTATCACAGAGTACTTTCTTAAAATAAACTTTAAATTTTCTATCTGGCATACTAAGAACCGATTCTGGCAATTTATTATAAAACTTTATACAGTTTCCCATAAACGACTTACTAACTGTTTTCAGCCTATAGGACGGAGTAAATAAATCATTTATATTACGTAAGTTTCTATCCGTAAAATCACCCACTTTATTAAACAAGGCAATATTTTTCCTTACATACATTATATTTTCAAATATGTACTGGGATGGTACAGTAAGTATATCAATTTTCTTAAAAAAATCTCTTAGGGAGTCTCTTGATCCTAAACCGTAAATAAAACGAATTGCCCTTTTTTGCAAAATAAAAATAGTCTGTATATCAGCTGCACTCCCCCATAGAAGAATCCCATAAGACATCAGACTATGAAAGTAACTAAAGTAAACTAGTCTAGCAGTTGCCACATCTGTCAATTGTCTGATTCTCCTAATAGCGTAAGCCGCTGAGCTAAGCCTATTAGCGAGTTTAGAGATATGTGCACCCCATTGAAGTTTTGAATCTATTGTGATTCCCAAGAAAGTAGTATTTTCAACGAGATCTAATTTTTGACCGTTCAGTAGCACATCAACATTGGCTTGCCTCACGTTAGGAAGACTAAATCTAATGCATTGGGTCTTGTTTGCATTCAACATAAGGTTATTGGCTGAAAACCAGTTAGAAATGGCCGTCAAGGTGTTATTCACCGAAGTAGCATCTTCGCTATGACGGTCTATTTCAAAAATAAGAGACGTGTCATCGGCGAACAACACAATGCCAGCTTGTTTCTCAACCGCGTAAGGCAAATCATTGACGTACACTAAGAAGAGGAACGGTCCCAGGATAGAACCTTGAGGTACTCCCATTTTAACGAGAGATCCGTTTGACTTTATGCCATTTATGTCAACAGTCTGAAGCCTATCCGTTAAATATGATTGAATGAGGTTTATTGATTTATCGTCAAAACCGTACTGACGGAATTTGAGCAAAAGTGTTGGATGATCTACGCAGTCAAACGCTTTTGAGAGATCGCAAAAATTGCATCGTTCTTGTTTTCCCATGCGTTGTAAATTTGAGTAACGAGCGCTACCCCCGCATCAGTGGTCGATTTCCCTCCAGTAAAACCAAACTGCTGGCTATGAAAAAGGTTATGGGTGATAAAGTGATGTTGCATTTGATTAAGCATTATCTTTTCAAACACTTTGCTCAAAACTGGCAGAATCGATATTGGTCTATAATTGCCAGGATCTGTTCTTACCCCCTTTTTAAATAAAGGAATCAATTTACTGCATTTCATTAAATTTGGAAAAATACCTTCATCAATGCATTCATTAAAAATAAAAGCTAGGTCTGCAGCAATGATATTTATAATGTGGCTTACTACACTAACGGACATACCCCAGTGGTCTTCCGATTTTTTTAAATTTAACTGTTTAAATGCATCAACTATATCTTTGGGGGTAATATGTTTAAATTGAAACTTATGATTACATTGAGCTACATTATCTTTAAGTAAGGCTTCAGCATGTTGAGGACTTGAATTGGTATTTTCAGTAAGTTCCAAGGGAATATTAGTGAAAAAATTATCGAATACATTTACTATATCATTAGGGTTGGTAATATTTTTACCGGCACATTTGATTTCACGAATATTTTCTCTCGGTCTAGTTTTACCGGTTTCTTTATTAATAACATTCCATGTCTCTTTAATTTTATTTGGAGCATTATTTATTTTTCTACTAATGTAGATAGCTTTAGCATTTTTGCAAACTTTTTTAAATAATTTAGAATATTTTTTAACATACTCAACAAAGTTAGGGTTGAAATTAAATTGTTTTTGGGCATATAAATCAAATAATTTTCTTCTACTTATATAAATACCTTTAGTTGCCCATTCATTAAACTTTAACCTACCATTAACATTAACTTTTTTCTGTTCCAATGTTTCTGAATATTCTTTAGACACTGTACTAAATAATTTATTGTAGTGATCATCAGGATTACTTCCTGTGTATATGACTGAACATAACTTATTTTCTAAATTCTTTTTGAGCTTATGAATTTTTTTTGAAGTAATAGGCCTACACATGATTTTATCTTCTTTCAAGCAGCGGGTGGACTCCTTGACAAAAGAAACAAATACACCCATATGGTCAGATGGCAACTTGTTAATTACAGATTTCTTAAAATAATTTATATTGGTAAAGAAATTGTCCAGGCACGTGGCCGATGTAGCAGAGATTCTAGTAGGTTCAAAAAAAACGTTTTCTAGGTCATAACATTTAAAGAGGTTTAAAAATTGTGTACTCCTTGGATTCTGCACTAGAATATCAACATTCAAGTCACCACAAATAATTAAATTTTTTTTACTAGTTGAAGCTAACTTTAGCACCTGATCCATTACTTTCAAAAATCCCCTAAAATCGCTATCTGGTGGACTGTATACGCATACAATTAAATGTTGGTCTAGCTCGGCACAGGCCACCTCACAACAGCGGTCAACAGAAAGTCTAACTATGTCTTTCCGCTCCTTGCCACGGAATCCATTTTTTGTAACTATTATAGAACCGCCTCGAGTAGTAGACTTTCTGTTAAAGCAGCTAACAATGTCGTAGTTGTTTAGGCTGAACATCATCTCACTCTCACATAGCCAATGCTCAGTCAAACACAAGATATCTACATCTAATTCTTCTAATACTAGTTCAACTAGTAGTTCTTTGCTGGAAAGGCCTTGTATGTTTTGATGAATTATTCTTAGTTCTTGTGACCTTTCCGTTGTCTGGATGTGCAGTTTAAATCTGCCGTCAAATCTACAGAATTACTATTACAATTTTCTGGTAACTCGGTAGATATTTTACAACTAGTAGTTTGTTTACAATGTAAACTCGTCCAAAACTTAATAGTATAAGCTACCAATGTAGCAATTTTTAATTTATAGTATTTAGATAGGTATATATTACCCTTTGTCACAAAACATTCACTTATAAAATTGTTAGTGTCAAAAAACACTAATTTGTCATCATGACGACATGTCAAGTTATGTAATAAAGTATTAAGGCAGTGAATGTTTTTATTGATTGATGGAGGCTGGCAACTCAAATATGGAAACGCACATATTATTATTTTACATACATTAAGTTTGCTTAAAGTCTCTACACATTGAATTATATCTTTCTTTCTTAATTTACTACTGTTACCTACGAGCAACACAATGGTGGAATTACAGTTAAAATTTGATAATTTTATTTTCTGTATCAACTGGGGAAAGCTTGTATTAGGTAAGCAATAATTAATACAAGAATGTTCAATGTTTTCATAAAACATTGAACCCATATTGCAACCTACACTGTCAGAAAACACCATTGTATTAGCTGGGGGGTCAAAAAGGGTACCAAGACGCAACGAAATTGATACTATTATAATTAATTTATTTTTCGTATTAGTTTTTTTATTTATAATTGCAGTAGAGGTATCTATCAAAGAGTCTGACGCATGTTTAGAGGTTTTCTTGAATATAAAAATGACGACTTTTGATTGAAGTTTTATTAGTCTTAAATTACTTTGTATCATGGGTATAGTAGATACTTAAAATATTGCTAACGAATTCAGTTCCACCCTGTATATGTTGAATGTATTTGATTTTCTTTATTCCTTAATGTCCCCACGGATTTGAATGTATGGCCACAGAGCAGATAATAGTATTACATACAGATCGGAAACTCGCACGTTTTTGGACCTTGTAAGCGCCTGTAAAATAGGGTTGTTGCTAGTCGCACGTTGACGTTCCCCGAGTCATTTAGGGTAATTGAAATAATATTGTTCGGGATCATTAAATGGAGTAAATCCAACATAAATAGTTTAGAAATTAATACCAGGACAATTCTTACAAAATATAACTGTTTGCACCCCAAATCCGCAATAGAAAGGATGACGATAAAAAGACAAGAAGGAGGCAGAGGACTAATAAACTTAGTTGCTCTCTGGAACAAACAAATAACGAACCTTAGAAAATTCTTTTTCCACAAGTCACCTAATAGCGATATCCATAGATCTGTAGTAAAAAATGACTTCAACCATACACCTTTGAATCTTAGCGTAGAGAACAGAGTAACAGATTTGGATAATGTAGAAAAGACAAGAATAGAGCAATGGAAGAGAAAAGTACTCCACGGTCGACACCCGCATGATCTGGAACAGTCACATATTGATGCTTCTGCCTCCAACAAATGGCTTTCTATCGGATCCTTGTTTCCAGAAACTGAGGGCTTCATGATTGCGATTCAGGATCAAATCATAAATACAAGGAATTATAAGAAACACATAATTAAAGATGTAACAGTAACTGACGACCGATGCCGCAAGTGCCACAGCCAACCTGAAAACATTCAACATATTACCGGGGCATGCCCAAACCTTGCACAGACGGACTATACGCACAGGCACAACCAGATAGCAAACATTCTACATCAGACACTAGCATACAAACACAGACTCATTCCTAGCACAAACACACCGTATTACAAATACACACCAGAACCAATTCTAGAAAACGAAACACACAAGATGTATTACGACCGGGCAATACTGACTGACCGCACCATTCATTACAACCGCCCAGACATAACCCTACAAGACAAAATAAATAAAGTTACTTACCTTGTTGACATCGCCGTACCCAATACCCACAATATACAGAAAACCATAGCCGAAAAAATACACAAATACACGGATCTGCAGGATGAAGTCACCAGAATCTGGAAGCAGAATAAGGTATTCATAGTCCCTGTGGTTCTTTCAACTACTGGAATTATTCCTAAATACTTACACCATAGTCTCAAACTCCTAGATCTGAAACCCTCGACCTTTATTCCGATGCAAAAAGCTGCCATATTAAACACTTGCCGCATAGTTAGGAAATTCCTACAGATTGACGAAAACGGACAGACAGACTTACCACCGCAGTAATATACCTTTTACTTGGCGATGCCCGTAAATGGTACAAATTATACCAGCTCAAGCTGAGATACTGAAAACGTATATACATAAATAATAATAAACGTGGCTAGTTAGGGTGCCCACAGGCAGTGTAGCCAACGAGCAGCAAGTCACCATCTACCAGGTTAAAATTATTGTGAGAGATTTTTAGGTAGATGTCCGTATCTCACTCCATAACCCAGTTATCCGGCCCACTAACATCCCATCCACATAGCCCAAACCAAGTCAATCCCTCCCTGGCAATAGTTCGGCAGCTATGGAGGACTGTCCGTTAGTGTATCTCAATGGTACATTAAGGGATAGACCTCCGTAGATGCAGCTATCTCACATTTTAGATAAAAAGGTACTAAAAGGCCTCTTCATGTTGGCTTTGGCCCCATGAACGCCTCAAAGGACCGGGTCCCTATGGACCCGTGGCTGAAAAGCGTACCAACTTAATTTTAAAAATAGTTGAGTCCGTAACGTGACCCACATCTAGTTGCGCTTACTCCGTTCACAATCACTAAGTACACTCACACATTGACACGTTTTTTATTTAGTTTCGAAGATGACAAACTAGTTCCGCGCGAGGAGCCAGCACGGAGCAAATATTGTTTGTTATTGTTTATCTACCGACCTTTTGTACACGTCCACTGAATGTAATATTTTTAAGTTCTCATTGTAAGTGAATTTGTAGATTCTTTTATGAGAATAAATTTCTTTAATCATAAGCAAAGCAACAAATTCTGTGGTGGCGACCCTGATTGTTTAACTCACACATTTGACGTATGCACAGTATTGCACAGATATATTATTTCGTTTGTAGTAGTACTAGGTATATTTGTTACTTCGTTTCTATGAAGTGAAATACCTGTGGAATGGCGTTTCGTTAGAATCCTTACTTTTCAAAGTGACATGAGCTAAAAAGTCTTTTTATTGTTTCGTACCTAAATGTTAGAAATTAGCCCAAACTCGATTGTGTTGTTTTATAACTGAGTTCTATTGACCACCATCCGTCTGCGTAATCAGATCCTAGATAAGCATCGTCTTCCAAAAAGTACACGTCAAGACAAATCAAACGAGACCTACTAGATGAGGTTCTAACTGAGTTCCGTCGAATATCTCCCGGTTCCATCATCAGAACAGCCCATTGACATCATAATATTGTATTATCATCCGACTTACAAAAGTATACAAAATTTCAGCTAAATTGGTTGAGGATAACTGGTTGAAAATTGAGTTCGAATATTCCACCCGAACAAACATACTTACATTTATACATACATTGCAAGTTAAATAAAAGCTTGTAAAAATATCGTAGCGATCTTTAGTTGTTTTATTGGTCCAATAAAACAACTAAAGATCGCTACGATATAAGACGAAGACGAAGTAAGCGCTAGCACGCGTCTAATCGGACCTGCCGAGTTCAAGTCGTCGCGCTCTCGAATTTCGTATAATTATTAAGAAAATAATTATATCAAGTCAAACTCAGCGAATTTATCTGTAAATATTAAGTGGCTTTAATTAAAAACAATTTTTTTATGTAAAATATCAGTATTTTACTCGTAGTTTTGAAAAAATATCACAAAAAAGGGTTACTTTGGGATTTTTTCCAACCGAATGAAGTTTATAGGATCTTGTAACTGAATGCGAATTTGACGAGCCTGGATAATTAACATAAACATACCTTTTTTTAAGAGTTTAATAGTAGATTGTGCTACAAGGCGTAAAGGTAATACTTTTAAGTCTAGTGCGCTACTTTGAATCCAGAGCAAAACGAAGGATTCCTCAGTTGAATCACGATCGTAGCGAGTGATTCTACGATGGAATCTTGAGTGAAGCGAGGGATTCGTGTATAACGCCCGAGACAAAAATAATACCGTACGCAAGTAGCACACATTACATCGCTATCCATGAGAAAAACTAGCAAAAAGATACAAAACAGAATATGGAGAAAGTAGAACAACTACAATACCTAATCAAAGCTCCGACAAGTACTAACCTTTATTTAGTGTCGTTTTCATTCAATAAATACTAAGAAATAATTTTTAAGAACCAACTTCTATAAAAAATGTTTGTTCACTCATAAACTCGTAACTTTGCTTGCGTGGACCTACATATTTTAATATTTTTATAATAACAATAAATTTAATGTGCACTATCGGCTTAAACTTACGAAAAAGGATTTAAATTTACACAAAAAAATTGTATTTTATCATTCTATGATATGTCTACGTCGGAGAAAAGCTTTACAGATGCCTGTTGTACGTATTACCACAGAATAAATACTAGTTACTCCCATGCTGGTCTGGGAGAAACGAAAAAACTTAGAATGTACCAGCTGCTTCTCTTCCCGCGCAGATCGTAAAAGCCGATCGAGGGAATGGGCAAAAATGCGAATCATTTTAACAGGCGATGCGGCTAGCAACCCGTCACTGTATTGATTGCTTTTCCATCTTCTCGCCCACCATGACGCTAAAAGAGGCTTTTGAGTCTTGCGGCCCTAGGCTCTCCATAGAGCCGCAAGACCCAAAATGCTCTGTCTGCCCCATTAGGGATAAAGACGTGACAAATTAAAAAAAATACGAAGTCTGTTCCAGTTATTTATTGTATTAAAACTTAATTCTTTTGTTTTTAGCTGATTTTACATAGATAACATCGTGTTCAATTTTCAAATTGTGTTTTAATCCCGTAAGATTTTCTTTTTCACTTTTTAATCCCGAGAGAACTAGCAGTAACTTTAGCTCCAAATGTTTTGGGATGAAACCATCGTTTTTTGAGTAGATGGGATGAAAAAAACACTTTTGTCTATGCCTCAAATGGTTTTCAAAAACTCTAAAGCACGACCTCTGCGGGAATACCTAGTCTTAAATGTGTCCAATCGCTCTCGTCATTTTTGGTCCAAACCCAATAATTATTTTACTGAAATAATTAATTTTTATGTGACTGTAATTCTACTTTTTTTAACTAAAAAACTCATTGAACCTCATTACATGATACCTAGATGAACCACGCTAGGAATTAGTTGGCCATGTGATGAATTCATACATGTAGCCAGTCGATACTGAGTGACTAGTGTCGTGTAGTGGTTTGAAAATAGTATTTTATACACATTAAAAATTAAAGTGTGGTTTTCGTTTTGGTTTTTACTGATTATATTTATGCATTAAAAAGCAACAACTAAGTTTAACTTCCATAGCGCTTATTATAATACGATATAATAAATAGTAATAATACTTTATTAAATACAAAAAATATATAATATTTAAAATGTACATAGCACACAGAAAAAGACATTAAAATGTCCAATGGGCGTGGGTGGTCTTATAGCTAATAGCGATAATTTCTTTCAGACAGCTGATGTAGAGAAGTGAAATGCTGCCATTTCCCATAGAAGTCTGATAGACAAGGTCTATGTTAAAAATAAGTCTTTCTATGTCAAACATTTTAGTCCTGCTCTCTAACACTACAAGGCCTCTGTGCGGGCACTTGCGAGCACGTGTGCAGTGCGAATTGCGTTGAGACGTAACTTGGGCGTCGCATCGCATCGTTTGAACGGTGGGTAGAAATTGTGTAAAATGCTATTGTTACGAAACTGGGTTCGAGATTTTGGAGAAAAACGCCAAAGTTGGTATGAGGGTTTTTATTCACTACGGAACCCAAAGGTTGACACGTGAAGATGGTCTTTCTGATGTCCAAGTCCAAGTCGCGTAGCAGCTGAGGTCCAGGTATCTCGCCAAATTAGTCGCAGGTACTTCCACTTGTCGCACTGAGGTAGGCAGGGACAGGAAGCGCTTTCCCTAACGTGGGTTTTTAGCGGCTAATTGATAGGCTTGAATATTTTTATTGGATTAAAAACCCCTATCGCTGGGTAACTCTTTCGATCGACTAACCGTATCATATGGAAAGCCTTTAAAAGGGTTTCCCTTTAAATAAGTTGTTAAAACATGCACGTTACGTTACCCTTACAAAAACCATTTCTCATAGGGTAACCCTATCTCATAGGCTAACCCTTTAAGAAGCGCTTTCCGTGGCGGCCACGGGGCGGGCAGGATACGTGGGGGGAAAAACCCTTTCAATAAAGCGGAAAAAATTACCCCTTCCAATGATTTGGTAAACGCTTAGCCTATCATAAGGATAGGGTTACCCAATAGGGGATACGGTAAGCCTTTCGCTGGATAAGCTTTTTACAGTCTAACATAAACGTGAGGGTAAGTCTATCGTAAGGATGACCACTTAAAGGGGTATTAAAAATTAGCTGCTAATCCGGTCCCTGGAGGTAGGTTTCCTTCGCTTCGGTTCGCTTCGAAGTTATCGCTTTCGTAGCTCATACTGAACTGGCGGGACGTGCACTCGATCGCCTTTTCCAGCGCCAGCCTTTGCCAGCGGTCTACATTGTTCTCGAATATTCGCATATCTTGACGAATGTATTTCGATTGACGGGAAACATCGAGACGCCGGTATGTGTATGAGTGCGACTAAGCCGACGACCATTCAAAGAACTCTAGCCTTTATGCTATAAAAATATAAGGCCTAGTTTCGCTTGCATTATCCTGACGTCTTTTTTATACCATTCCGCTCGCGAACATTCCGAGTCTATCTCGCCAGCAGAGTTCTTGCTCGTGAATATTCTACATTTATCTCGTTCGCGACACTATGTTAGTGCATAACATAATGAAACTTAAGTTGCACGGCGCAACTTGCACTCTGTAAATACCCAACTACATTTTAGTACGACAGCATAAAAACTTCGTTATATATTTATGTATTTAATTTTTTCTCATGTTACATCCCATTAATATGCATTGTCATGGGAAACGGAATATTTCAGCAGGGGCCCATTTTTGGAACGGTATTAGTCCAGGGGCTGTCATGTTGTACGGGTTTGCCGTGACAACAAGAGTATTACAAGACTTATATTGTTTTTAGAGTTTTAAATTGTTCATTGTGTCACCACGTTAACCCGTAAAGACCCGGACGGCATTAAAATGCCCACGTTCATCGTCTTTCTATTGTGTCTGGTATTGGTGGTTGCGAATGGGTTAAAGTTCAATGCACAATCAAAACAATCCTACAATCAGCAAAATTCCATATTTACGAGTTATATGTTTTGTAAGCAAACGGCGCGATCGGTTGAAAACACGTATAAACTCGTTCGCAGCCGCGCGCTCACCCGGCTGGTGCCTCGCTCTCCCTCCCCGCACCGCACCGCAATCACCGCAAGCATCCCGCTTCACGACATGTTCTCGCGTATTTTCAATCAAATATTTTTTGTTTTAAGTAAGACGTTAATATGTTTAATTTTGATGAAAATGTGATTATAGTACACAAAAAGCTATTATTAAACAAAAATAACACAGTTACTATTTCTGGCTACTGAGAAAAACATTAATTTTAAAACATTAAAAAATGATGTTTAATTTTGGTCTTTAGTGTCTAAAAAGATACAATACAGCTTATAAAGATATAAACATTATGGTTATCATTTTGGCTTAACTAGATATCAAGATCAGGTGAAAACTTTGAAAAAAACCTATAAACAAAAATGGGGTCAGTTTAATTTTGCTATTAAGTGATCGCATTTGAATGCACCTAAAAGTTAAACTAACAAGGTATTTGGTTACCTATTTTGCTTTTAGGAAAAAGTTAGTTTGTGTACAAAATCTCACGATTTTTATATAATACGGTTGCGACCGCGGATAAATTACTTAATATATCTAAATAATATTTGATACTCAATATTGATATCCGATAAAATATTGAAAACAACGAGTTTATTATTTATGTCCAGGTTGTGCTATTTTGATCGGTCTATTACCGCTTGTTTGAACTTAATCCAAAATAGGCTGGCATCGGCCATTTATGATTATTGCACTTTTTTCCTCAAAAGTTAAATGGTTAAACGCGTAACTTCTCAGTTTTAGCAAAAAAACACCTGGCGCACCACTTTCACATGGAAACCTTTCCATTGCAAACTGTTTTAAAGAGAAACTTCTCCTAATTTCATCTGTTATCGCAAACAAAACAAAGTTCAGAGTTCAGAGATTTGTAATGCGACAATGCAAATAATTATCATTGGACAAGAAAAAATATCAAATATATACGACTAACACAAAAATCTTCGTGTTCCGTTTTATCCTCGAACATCTTCCGTGTATTTAAATTGGTAGCATAACACAAGCGAGAACCAATAACATTCTAGATTTCATCTCGGTACGCATCTCTGAACAAATGAATAGGCCTAAAATCGATATCATTCCTTATTGGTCAAAAGTGAAAAGAGATAAAAAACGTTGATTATTGAGATAGAACTAGCTTAAAGATAAGGACCATTTTTGAAATCAGCGTTTCACTAACCTAATGCTTTTTTCCATACAAAAATTTGCTTTAATTGTTACTAATGCGTTTCAAAAATGGCATTCATCAGCCAAAGTCTAAAATATTAGTTGTGTGCGCGAATACTTCATGTTTGTGTGCGTGGGTGAAGTACGTTGACGATCATACTACAGACGCAAATCCTTATCCATGCGTTGTGAATGTGTGCAAATCGAGACACGATGAACAATTGTCTTTTAGGTAGGTAGCCCCTAGAGTACATGAGCGTATATACGTATAACTTATGTAAGGTAGTACGTGGCGGTGGCCTGCATATGGCGCGATGGGAAACGGACGGGGAAGCGCGCGTTTATTTGAAAATATATTTCTATTTATAATTTATTATAATATAAAAAATGCGGATATATTAGGGAAGCTCCGGGTAGCCAATGTCTTTGCGTCTCTATGGACAGCACGTCCCTGGCTTTAGGTACTCCACACAACACATCGTACAAGCAGGAAAAATGAACAAGTGCTAGTTATTGCTATTATTGCATCAGCCGGCCCCCGTAGCATGGTACCGTTGAACAACCAGAAAAAGTTTATATCGCGCGACGAACTAGTTTCATCCTGCTCGTTACTATTAAATAGAGCAAGATAATAATAGACGATAGCACTCGATAAAAGTTGTCGACGGTGTCATGCTAAGATCAGGGAAGGAAACGTCACATTTACCATCTAGTACCAGCTTAGGACAAATCCATGTGCAAATATTGGGGCCAAGAATTAAGGTGAATGTCATTTGGCGCAAGATTTGATGTATCGGCCCGGCCCAGACAGATAATAATATTTATCAAGGAATTATCTATGAAGAAACCAGTCGAATTTCCGACCACGTGGTTTGAAAGGACTGTATTTTTTTGCCATTCAAAAAAAGGCGTTCAATAGACCAGCTGTTTGCCGCCCGGTAGAAGAAATATTGTATACACTTACAAGGGGACCCAAGAAATTGGGGGAGCTTATTATTTTCTGAATTCGCCTTTCGAACAAAAGTTCCAGCCTAGTTCTTTTGTTGAAGCGAGACAGATTCGCAATGCCCTTTTATTTGGATAAGTAACATAGGTCGGTCTTGTATACGTGTCAAAGTTCATCAATGTTTTTTACGAATTTTGGCGAATAAAGTCGGGGCTTGACGTTGTTGCGTCGATATTTTATTGGTTTCCTTCCCTATTTCACATAAACTATTCTATCTAATAAATATCATGTACTATACTGGAAGTACTTATAAAAAAATATAACATCGTTGGGTAAAATTCTATTTTATGTCTGTTTTTTCGGCTCTCTTCTTGTAATTTGAGACTTGAGAGCTTGCTCTTTTCGGTGAAGTTAAGTGGAGATGCCTTCATTTTTCTCTTCTCCCTGCCATCTTGTTAATGACCTGGTAGGACCCAAGTCCTAGCATTTCTTTAATTTGTTGGAAAAACTTAATCCTCCTAGCTTTTCTTTAATTTATTGGAATTACTTTATTCTCTGTTTTCTCCTTCTTCGTCCCCTTTTATTTTTCCTTCTACTATTATTCAGAAGAGATTGCCATGTCTTTTCTTATCAGATGTCCAATCATCTTACCGCTTTTATTTGCAATAGATTTTTAAATATTTCTTCTCTCCTTCTCTTTCTAGTACCTAAAACCTGGTAGTTTTTTCGGCATAAATCACATTCTCATACCAGTAAGCAAGTTTCTTCCGAATGTCTCGTGATAAAGGTAGTAAGTAGCCTTGCGATATATCTTTTCCTATCTTACACATACAACAATAAAGTTATAAGTATGTATCTTGTTCCATTTTCATTAATTTATAATTACAGAGGATTCCTAGTAACCACATCTTTCAAAAAAATCTAACTCAAATTTGTGTCAGGCCATGCTCAGAGTAGAGTTCCGAAGATACATTTAACAGATACATGAAGATATATTTTCCATAATTTTATATATATACTCGTATTTTATGCAACTCAAATTCAATGCAATCAAAATCGGAACCAGAACATCACAATGGTCGGCAAAAACGCACAATGGATGCATGACAGCACAGAGGATTCTTCGATGCGTAGGTGTCCATACGGCTGTCGACGCGTGCCAAAGCGAACCCTACGAAATTACATATGCACCGGAGATAGGTGGTATAAATTCAAATGAGGTTTTTACTATCACCATGCGTCAGACGGTTCTCCGTGGTATTTTTATGTCTTAAGTTTGGGTTGTTCAAAATAATAATACATCTTATTCGTTTTTACAGCAATTAATAAAAGTTGGCGTTGGAGTCGGTGACGCTTTATTCTCATCTACATGTAATGTAATCAACTTCATGTTTGCGCTTTGTTTTGGTCTCCTGCTAGTCAGCTTTCATATTGTCGTACATCTTGCTATTTGACGACTTATTCACCATTGTCTTCATTAGAGTTTTCTTTCACGTGTTTCTTTTTCTTACCTTAAAGCGCAAGGTTGTGTGTGGTGTTATTTTAAACAGAGCAGTGGCAGACAATGCAAGTCTGACTATAGTTGATTCTAGAGAATTGCAGGAGGTTTTTTGGGCGATTCTAATAACCTTTACTTAATGTAACTTATTACAAAACAATACAAAGCTTATAATGTGTTTTTATATATGACTTCCTCTCATTATCAGGTTCCCGGTGTAACATATCGTCTAGTTATCGCAGAGTCTCGTGTATTTGAATGGCGTCATAACATAACATAACCATAACATGCTAGTACATTTGTATTTATTATGTTTTTTGTTAGGGTTCCGTATTTGATATTTCGTTTGATTATATGCTCTGTTCCTTATTTTAGTAACTTATTTCCTCAACAGGAAAATTTAATACTTCCTCTACTTTACTACTTAGTATATTTTATTGAAAGATTTTTTGCATTCAATGTCAAAATTGTGTTGCTTTTTTAAGATGACCATGTGGATACCTGGTAAAAGTATCCTTGTATATTTTTAGCGTAACCAAAGTGAATGAATCACTTATTGTGAAGATCCTTCATGCTTTAACTTGGGTGGTACAATAAACAAGGAAAATGATAAAGAAATACGTGGTCAAGCTATGTCATTGCAAGGAATATAAAAGTATTAGAAACCTGAAACGTTCTGTAACTGTATTATTATGACTTGTATTTGAATGACCTTTTAATATTTTTTTCCAGTAAGTATTGAAAGATATAACGTAGGCATAGGTAGGGAATATTAGAAATTAGCAATTTATCATTGTCAATTCTTGTAAAAAGAAATGAACTATACAGGTTGCAGGCATGGATGTAGACCAAACCGCATCCACAGCAATAAAATAATATTAAAACCCAATAACACCTTTGCTATCGTCATGCGGGCTACAAGTTCAAATTAAGTTTGTATCTGGACCCACATGTTCAAGACAATTTTAATGTGTAACTTCACCTTTTCTTTACTGTAGGGTACCATTAGGGGTATGAGGGTTTTGAATTGTTATCGTTTCGTTTCCTACCAACATATGGCAGGCGTATTTGTAATCGATTTTACGAGACTTCTTATATTTTGTATTAGATATTAGTATCGTAAAATATTATTTCAAAGTTTTTTATTGCCTCTTTGGAATCAGGCTTAACACATTTCGGTCTTCTAAGAATTAGAAGTTTTCATTTGTGAAGCATTTTGTTTCTTCCGTTTTGAACGAGGAAAAGCAAATGAACCTCTTTACATCATATTGTCAATAGCAATGAGTTTATATCAACAGGAAGCGAAGAACAAAGTCTGCGGCTTGAGAATATTGAAATACCTACAATATTTACGACTATTTTTAGAAATTCATTTCGAAATTCACTGCGTCATTTTAAATATTAATTACTATAATGTCTTTCAGGTTGTGTCTAAACCTAAACGTGATCATTCTAAGCCTTTCAGATCCAGCATCTAATCATCATTATTTATTGCACTGACTTCAACATTCCTTGTCATCTCCCCAGGAGAGAACCTGTTCCCATCGTTCCCATTATAAATAAAACAGGAATCCTGACATGACATGCAAATGGTAGCAACATCATTAGAGCATGTAAAGTTCCCGTAATTAAACGTCCATCTAAAATTAATTCAGTTAATGGTGATCGTTTAGGTATTAACAACCGTGACGGCCATATTGCACGTGATGTCATGCTCAGATGAGCTAAGGATATGAGGGTATGGGAACTGCCTGCCAGATTGTCAATTGGCTTATTTATGGCATCTAACAATGAAATTGTTTATGTTTTTGGATATTCTTCTTGTATCCTTGCTGTCTGGGCAATCTTTTGTTAGCTATTAATTGATTAGTTTTTTTATCTTTATACTATTCTATTCTAGTTGTAGTTTTGTAGGTATTGAGTGTATTCTCATTTGGATATTCTTCTTTTATCTTTGCTATCTGGGTCTTCTTTTGTTGTTAGCTATAAATTGATTAGTTTTTTTTATACTATTCTTTTCGTAATATTGTGGGAATTCTAGTTTTGCAGGAATTCAGTGTTATACCAATACTTACTAAAAAGAGTTATTTGCTGTCATCCTTCCCAAGTCTGTTTGTCTATATGCAGAAAGAAATATATTTTTATACTAACTTACGAAGCCTTGGTACACGCTAAAGTTTATAGTAGGTAGATTAGTTGTGCAAGCATCCTTAATGCATAAAACCTGTGATAAAACTTAGGTGGTCTTCGCTAGCTTTACTTGATTACTTTTATTTATTTAACTTTATACACAAATACAAGTGTAATGGCGGACTTAAAGCCTAAGGCCTTATCTACCAGTCAACCAAACGGGTGATATGGAGAATGATAGGGGTAGTGCACAACTTGACAGGTATATGGTGAAAAAGAAAGAAAAGACTATATGTAAAAATAATAATTAAAAAATAATCAAAACAATAAACTACATGCAAAATACACACTACAAAGTATATGCTAAAATAAGCAATACCTACATATACTACATACTTTAACATCTGATAGTTTATAAAATGTTATAAGTTATTTCCATCTTCTCTGTTGGTGGTTTGCGTAAAAATAGAATAATTTATCTGTGGAAACTTATTGTTCTTGCAACGTTATCAATACAATTTCACTCTTTGTTTCATGACTTCTGATCTAGAAATTCTGTTTCTATGTTCACCTCTAACAAAATTAATTCACTAAGAAACTTGATACATGGTAATTCCCGAATCGAATTACCTAATCACGCGTGAATGGAATCAAAATACTGATTGTAATTTATTGCACTTATAATTAATGTAAGGGTAGGAACACCCCATGCAGGTAAGTCTCATTCCCACGAGTCAAAAAACAGGGGATTGGTTGGACAAGAGGGTTCTACGTCATGTCCCTCTGTACCTTGCAGACTGTCTAAATTTGTAAGCGGTTCAGATGACGTGTCTTTTTTAATTCTGTGGTTCCCATGACCCCAATGATAGGAGATGCTCGGATAAGGTTTTTGGATTTCCTATCTTGTCGTTTATTATACTTTCTTTTAATACATCCATGTTTTGAATTGAATTGTTTTGGATCTTTCGAACATTGACCCTATTGCTCTTATTTTAACATTATCGGTGGTTTATTAGTACGGTTTTATGAGACTAGGTTTCAAGAGCGTACTTTAAAATTCAATAAAATAAAAATCTTAATTGTAGAACATATCGATGTGTACTTATTTAAAATTTTGTAATTTTCGGTCCTCTTCGAATTGAATGAAAATTCGTTGCTTTGAGTAATAAAACTGATTAATCACAAAATAGTCTTAGTTTTCTCTTTTTGAGTTTAAAGAATTTATTTACTCACAAGAATTACATAGGTATTCAGTGAGGTAAGTCTACATAATTAATACACTTTATAAAAATCGGTGAATATAGGTAGGGATCACAAATCTCATAAACACCAGCCAGCATTTTAGGTATCTATCTCTAGTAGAAAATGCCCGACTTGTATAGACATTGTTTGTAAAAAAGAATTTGACTCTTAACGAGTTATACCTATTAGTAGTCTCGGATGTTTTAATAACTACGCCGAAAATGTTTAAAACAAACATACCGTGTTCTGTGCCGAGAACGACTCTTTCATACCTGTTTCCGTTCCTCGTAATATACTCCTTTTAGAGGGGAATTTCTATTGTTCAAATTCCCAATATTCAGAAGTGCATTGCCCTTTAAATGGGTCATTTGCACTTCTTTAATGAAGAACACGTTTTATTTTAAGATTTTAATAACAGGAAATATATCCGCAAGTATTAAAATAATGCTGGAAATTATCATTACAATAGTGAGGGGCTTAATCACGATAGGCTAGGGATGATCCGCTGTAGTACGGGTGAATGTGTTATCCCGGGGTCGAATGCCGTGTTGTTATTGGTCGGCGGAATCCCCCGGTGGCACTGCGCAGGCAGCTGCATGGCAATCAACGTGGCTTTGTGCGTGGGGGGCGCAGATGGTCGCTCAGTCGCTCCCGCCGATTCACAGCCAACGCGATAAATCGATCGCGCGGTACATTTGATCAAGTATGGTCATTCCGGCATGTGTTATGGTAATTCCGTATGTTCAATGATGACAGGTTGGATTTTTAAATAAAAAGAAGATTAATGAATTGATGTTAAACCTGGCAACTGTCTTGTCATGATGCTTTAGATAGTCGATAGATTTGACGACCTCTGTGGCCTAGTAGTCATCATGCCACACTGTCACACCGGAGGTTCGATCCCCAGGCAGGACAAGATGAAAAATGATCTTTTTCAGATTGACCTAGGTCTCGCTCTATGTAAATGTTTTGGGCATAGCCCTAGAGTTTTTTTTACAAATATAAGGTTTTTGTCATAAAATATACTATCCCATAACACAAGTCTCGAACTTACTTTGGGGCTGGCTCAATCTGTGTGATTTTGTCTGTATATATTTATTTAGATTTTGAATATTATTTAAAATCACGATCACGATATTTTATAATCAACACAGTCTTATAGAACAGTGTTCATACCTTTTGGTAATTCCATTAATAAGGGCACTGTTAAAATGGGAAGCTAAATTGATTAATGTTTTCTTGTTAATCGATTTCTGATAGACCACCAACGAAATGGGTTAACATTAACACATTAGTGCTCAAAAAACGTTCCATTCAAGGTACCGTTCGAAATCAAATTCCCTATAATTGGCGATTGCCGTCGTAAATTTGCCGTTCTTTGACACGTGGTTAAAGCCAGATGGCACATCACCTGCTCGCGTTCGATCCATGAATACAGTCTGCAATCGAGACATTGCGGAACTCGATTCACCCCGGACCGCATTCTTATGCGAATACCCAACACTACGTCCCGGTCGTTGACTTTGGAACAGTTTTGAAATCAGATGACAATTTTCTTTATTTTACATTTCATTAGGAATTTAGCCGCCGGCGTAATAATCATTTGCGATAAAGTAATAAAGTATAGCAATTTAAAGCCTGGCGCTTGGAACAATGACCTCATACAATAAACACAATCTTCCTCTCAAGAGGCCCCTCGCTTCCAATCTGTTTCACATAAACTGGGTTGTATGAATTATGGTCACGTTTTATGTTAGAGTTCCTTACGAAAATAGCCTATGCCATTGTACTGGAGCTATTTGCGAATAGGACTGTAAACGGCATGAATTCTGCTGAAAACGGCTTCATAATAAAATTATAGTCCTGAATGTGCAGAAATAAAGGTTAGAATAAATAAGCAAATGGTTTATTAAGTCAAATTAAGTACAGCTTTCTCTAAACACCTTTTCAGCGCGTGCTACTCCGTAATTGTAAAACGATATAATAAGGGGAGGAAGTGAAAAAAAACAGGGGTAGAGAAATGTCAGGCCATGTGCGCGGGGGCGAAGTCATTGTACTCTGTCTTAAGACATTAATCTTGAGGAATAGGGGAAATGCCCAGGTGAACACCCTTACTGGACCTTTGTACTTTAACAATACATTTTTTTATATTAAAGTCACCTTAAGGTTTTCAGCTTGAAATTTGCGCTACTAAAAGCAATTGAAGATTTTTCGTTTTGATAATAATCATCGGGTTAAACAGCTGTCAATGCAATTACACCCCTTCGTTACGAAAAATCATGAAATTACTTACCTACCTACTCTTTTATCTACCTAAATGGTTTCATATCAATTAGTTTAATGAAGTACAGAAACTGTCTTTAATATAAAAGCTGCCGCATGCTCTTATCGTATTGTAGATAAATAAAATTGAGACGATTTGCCAAACACAAGTTTGTTTGACTAACAAGCAAAAAGTCCAAGGGTCTACTGTGTGTCATCCTTCACGGCATATGGCCGGGCGATTCACGCGCTTCGTGTAAAAAAAGAAACCCCTCTACGGAAGTTACTTCCAGCATTTTTTGTTTGATACTACATATTTAAAAATGAAAATGAATTATCACTTTTCGGACACTGCCAATATTATTGTTCGTGCTGTTTCCCATCCTACTAATATTATAAACGCGAAAGTTTGTAATTATGGATGGATGCATGGATGTTTGTTACTCTTTCACTTAAAAACCACTGAATAGATTTTAATGAAATCCTAAGAATATTATAAACGCGAAAGTTTGTAAGTATGGATGAATGGATGGATGTTTGTTACTCTTTCACGTAAAAACTACTGAATGGATTTTAATGAAACTTTATAATAATATTGCTTATACATCAGAATAACACATAGGCTACAATTTATAAAGATACTGCGCAGACGAAGTCGTGAGCACCAGCTAGTCTATTTATATTTTATTCTTTTAGCCCCTTTATTTATTTAAGGAAATAAGAAGGATAAAAAAAAAAAAATATACATATTTACAAATATACATACAGAAAAAAGTTAACTACTAATTTAGTCTAAAAAATCTTGCCCATGTGGCATAGTGCCAAGAACGCTGGCCGCATTTAATTTATTCAAATATCTATAAGTCCACAGTGTTAGTGAAAAATAGAATGGTTATTTGAATTTTTGCAAATGACCAATTCATTTTAAAATTCCCCGTGAGAAATTGGATCTCTTAAATGAATAGGCAAGGACTTTGAGAAATTCGCATGCGACCCCTTGGTCTCTATTATCTATTGTAAGTAAATCCCACGTGAGCTATCCTTTTAGACTAATGTCTATTCGTCTATGCTAGAAGGGATATGAACCTGTTTCTTTTGTGACCTTTTCTATAGGGATGGTTATTAATCATAGCCTGCTGTGTTTAGAGGATTATTTATATATTTTTTTAATTTCATTAGGTATGTACTAGTGTTTATATGTTTTAAAGGAAATAATTGTGAAAATCGTTCATTAAGTAATCTAGTATTTATATGTTTTAGAGGAAATAATTGTGAAAAATCGGTATGATAAATAACATTACATGCATAGCCTTTTCTTATGTTATCTAGCACAGTTGCTATTTTTTGTAATTCCCTAATTTTCGTAACTCCAAATACATTTTGTCACCGTTAAAGGTTTTTTGCACTCATCTTCTGATTGGTTCCAGAGCATGGACCACATGTGTCAAAAGTAAGCTATCTTCGATATTCCAATAGTCTGCAGCGTATGTTTTGTTACACACACAGTAAAACTGATGATTCTCTTTTTTAAACTTTAACCCCATATTGCTAAAACTATTTTTGTTAAAATATGTTTTGTCTTGGTCTTTAAATGTCAAACATTGAACAGAAAAAGGGACAAAACATGTTTCAACTAAAACAGGATCAGCAAAAGGTTGTTAATTTTTATTTATGTATTGTAGACAAAATAAAATATGATATAACACAAAGTTTCTAGATAGTATCGTCTTTGTTTCCCTTGCCTTTTCGCTGATAGCATTTTGTGGACATGTAAAACAATACCCATTCATCTTAGCCAAAGGATGCAAGCAATCAGTTCCACTTGATAGGATAGTATTGGATTACGCAAGGACGCACGGCCACCACATGACTTTTTGAAACGCTTTCTCACACAGATTCCGGTGTCGTCTTACGCTTCACTATGGCTTTAGGTTGTATGACTACATTTATACATACAAGCTAATTCTTTTTTAATTTTTAGGTATTTTTGTCTCCACTGCAAGAGCACGACCCTCTGCAATACCAGAGCCATACTTGGCCAGAGCAAACAGAGAACATGGCCTACTACTCTCCTCGCTGGCTTGAAGAGGTCTCGTTGATGTTTATAAGCTTTGTTTAGCTTGCATTTCCTAAGTCGCCTTCCATGACATCCGTAGGAAGACCTGGAGTGGTCCTATTCTACTGTGCCGGATACCACACGGCGAAATATATAAGCCAAACAAAGCTTGTGAACGTCATGTGACCTTTTCAATCCGGCCAGCGAGGAGATTGTAGGCCAAATCCCCTAGCTGCTCTGGTCAAGTATGGCTTTAGTAGTACAGAGAGGGTCGTGCAGCGTGCTCCTGCAGTGAAGACTAAAAATACTTGATGATGACTACATTTATATCATTCAGCACACAGGTCGGCGACAGTATAGTGTCGCTTGTGTGTAAGAACCCTAAGTATTTATTAAGCCTCAGATGTAGCTAAATCCACCATTGTCTATAGAATCCGGTCTTTCATTTTTGCTTTCTTTGTATTGGGATGTTCGCAACCATAGTAAATGAATTGGTGTCAGTTTCTTTCAATATCATATTCTAGTTTGGTCAAAATGTATATTTAGTGCATGTAGGGTTCCGTTGTTGCGAATGCCGACTTTGAATTCACGCTACTAAAAACGTCTAATAACTATTTTTCTATTGAATTTGTATGAAAATGTTAGCTGAGAAAAAAAAAACTTTTTCCAGATTTTATTATTCCACCTCATTTTTCCGGCATGATTAATCTGTCATTAATATACATACGCATACCTGTGGCCATATCCAATTTAGCTTACTTAGTACCTGAGTATAACCTCGGACGGACAGATAGGCCCGAGGCCGATAGGAACCCGAAAAACTAGCTTTCTTTACACCATACCTTTCTTCATGTCCCAACTCGTGCATGATTAGTTTAAGGGGAAGGGGAAGAAAACATTTATATCATAATGTTTAACCACAAAACGAGAACAAGATTGAGTTAAAACTAAGAAGTAGGCAGTTATTTTTAGCCCAGAAATATGACTCAATCGAGACGTTAATCGGTCGAAATATGTTACAGCGATTAGCTGAAATATCTCTTATAAAATTTTCACACGAATTTCGTCTTTACAAACGTTTATAGAGGGACTAAACTGGTGTTGTAGTACAGTGCGCGACTCTGAAAGGTATTTTGTCTCCAGTGTTGTAATAAGAGCTTTGAGACATTATCTTTATTATTTTCGCAAATTGAACTTGATCCAGCAAAGGCCTGCAGTGTAAATAGTTTCATTTGATACAGCAATGCTCATTGAAATCTTAGCTACAGACTACACAATACATGTTTCTAAGAAGTTGTATGGTGTGGTGCCTTGGTGTCTTATCAACATTACCGTCTCCCGCCATTTGCCTAACTTCTTTCCTTTAGGTGTGTGCAGTCTACAGGTCTATGCGTTGCAGATGTTTTATGATCTATTGGCTGCATTGTTCTAGGCTATTTAATGTTATTGGTTTGAAAGGGCTTCCTTATGAATTTTAAAGTAACTGGAAGTTGTGAAACATGTTACTTTCGGGATTGCATGTTTGCTCTACTTTCTCCAAACTTTACAATACCATTCAAACATTATATGTTTGCTCTACTTTCTCCAAACTTTACAATAACATTCAAACACGGTACTAATACGTAGTAACATATTATCACTTCAACTACAAAATTTGTAAACTTGTTGGATATTTCGTAAGCATGTAGGTTGATGTCATAACCTTCTTAGAAAGTCCTAAGTGCTAATAAAAAAAGGGGACAACACAGGAAGCACGGGCCATGCGTGAGTTAACAGGACATTTCCTTAGGGAACCCTCGGAGACATTTTTTGCTATATCCTTGTCTTTTGTAAAGAAAACGACGTTTGACCCTCTAAGAAACAAAGGTCGTGTTATTATTGGAGTTAATTACGCGGAACAATTAGAATTCGATGAATTTAAAGTTAATTTTACAATTTCATTGTCAACAGATTGGTAAATTAGCGAAAAAGTATCCTTTTTGCAAAGTATTTGAAAATGGAATTTCTTGAATCTGTGGTTTTAGAAGTGTCAAACTTAAATTGTTGTCAAAATATCCACACGATACACAAAAGCCTATAGGTATAAAACAATACGTACTTATAGAAGTTTATGAATTGTGTGACCAATTGATTAGTACTTAATGACTTAAGAATATTTGTCTTTAGGATGAAATTGTTGTTTTTGGGTAAAGTGGTAGCATAAGTAATTACTGTCGCCCCTTTTTTCTATGTTTAATGGTCAGACTGTAAACCCATATTACGCCATTCCAAAGTTTGCACTGCAACTTCTGTTTATATATTACAATTTCTAATTTCAAACTTCTTCTTATCGTGTGTGTTAATGACTAACACTAGTGTCAGAGTTTTTAAACCGCCTTAAAGGCCTCTGACATGGTTTTAAGTAACGACCAATGTCAAAGACGGTGACCGGGACCGACGGCTTAACGTGCCCTCCGAAGCACGGATCATCTTACTTATCAGACAATCAGGTGATCAGCCTACAATGTCCTAACCAAAGTAGGTCAACAACACAAAGTCATTGTCCCCGCCGGGAATCAAACCCGCGACCTCCGGGTATGAGGCGAACGCTCTAACCTCTACACCACGGAGGCAGTTCAAACTAATGTATTGTGTAGTTTGTTCTTTTCCTTTCTGAAAGATCAGTGTATCACGTAGGAACCTAAATGTCCAAATTGTCTTCCGTTCTGAGGTGACACGCTCTATAATTTTCCAACCTTAGCTTCCGCTCCTTGATATAATCGGTCAACAGACTCATCACGACAGGTGAAAATAACTTCCTCATTTTAATTAAAGGCCTATAAATTCTACGTAATGGTTTCAATAGCGACTTCTATTGATAGGGAAATGAACTCGACTACTATTAGTGCACCTTTTAGACATTTCACATTTGCCCTTAGTTTATCAGTACTATTATTAAAGCTCTTATTATTTGGTCCGCACGTTTTTATTATCATTATCATTTGACCCAAGACAGCTGTTTGAGTATAATCTATACGTAAAACTATGTTCCTATTGTTATGTTCCAATAACTTATCTCGTTCATTACGCAAGCATGATTCAAAAAGTTTCGGTAGATAATAATAATCTGTACAAAATGTCGGTGTGAAAAAGATTTCCTTATCATCGTAAATTCTGATTAGATCAATTCGTATCTGGCAATGCCCTTAAACTTATAGCTTTCAGAGAAAAAATCTTATCGTTGTGTCTTCAACAGGAAATGATATACTTAACTTATGTAACATTTTATCGCTTTCGTATTAGCTTTTTGTGTCTTGACATGAAAAGTAAGGAAGAACTCAAATGCCAGCTTATTAAAGAAGTTAATGCCTTTGCATCGTAGTCATTCCCATCAAAAAAATATTTTCCCGTTCGAAATTACCGTAGTAACTGCTATACATTTGAGAATGCTACAGTTTTTGCAAAAATTTTTGCTTACGCATTGCTGCATTTGCTAAATCTTTTGGCTTTGTGGTTGCATTTGGTTAAATTCCACTAACTTTGTATTGATTTGACGATTCATTAATTATATTATAAACCTCTCATAATCTAGACTAGAAATATGTGGTATTTCTATATACGAGTTCAGTTCTAGATGTGTGTTGTTCATAGGTCTATTTCATGATAATGATGTGTCTATGTTTGCTGCCAGAGATCATATTATATCGTTTGTAATCTTTTCATTATACAAATGGTAAAATTTTATTTTTGATACATTTTATAATTCGTTGGATACCTATTAATTTATTTATATTATTTTTAATACCATTCAATAGGATACCTTCTTTTGTATAAAATGTTGCATATGCAACTTATGCAAGGATTCATTACTTCTTCTATCGCTGACCTATCCAATAAAAAAAGTATAAGATCGATTTTCTTTGTTCCTTTTCTATACGCGTCGCTTACACCTGCTTTCCATCGCCTGCGTTGCGTCACACGTTCCCACTGCAGGGTAGGATTTCTGTACCTGATTCTACATCCTTGTCGCTCTTCATATCATTGTTACGTACTGTCCTCTTCTCGCCTCAAGGGTTTTTGTCGGTCCCTTCACCCTTATTACGTCTTGCGTATGCGGCGCGTGTAGGTGTGTTTGTGAATATGTATTTTAGTGTGAGTGTGGGAACAAGGGACTGAATTTTTCTTTATCTTTATTAACCTTAGTTGTGAGTTTGTATGCGCGTGAGACGCCTGTGCGTGAAGAGATGTGATTGGGATCGTTTTGGCGGGAAATCTTCGGGTGTAATTTTTGTGTGCAATTCACTTTGTGATAGTGTTAATTTTGTGTAAAATGTGTTGATGTAAATAATGGAGTGTTGTTCAAAGAGGAATACCTTCGCGTCTTTTTTTGGATAACTCGGCGTGATGTTATATGAGTGAGTCTCGTATATTTGCGTTTCTACGATTGCATAATTTCTTATTTTACTCAATTTTAAATCATGAAATTCTATAATTTTTTTGGTGAAGAAACAAACAGGAATATAAATTATTTTCAAATAATGACGCATGGAATACATTAGAAGATCTAGTTTGCAAAATGAATGGGAACAAAAACGTGTTATTCTATCAGCTGATTCCGAAGCTATGTATAAAGTGTCTGCCATTATTTTTTTATTTCCATTCTTACCTCATCGAAAGTCTGTTCATTATAACCGGTACGGGTTATTTTTCCACACCTATTACGAGATCTTGTTTCTTGCTAGTAGATCCTTCGGCATCCTTTGGATCAGTATTGCAAGCAATCATGTTTATTATGTCTTTGACATAAGTGTTCAATTCGTGTGCTAGAATAGAGACTACTTGTAGGGCCAGCAAAAAGTACTTGTGCCTTTTTCTGAGAATTTATGTCTACAAATTAAAGAATTTAGGCGCCAATGAGATTTTTTACTTGCAATAATTTTGTATTCTCTCTGGGAATTCCTCGAATTTCTTTGTATCAAGTACTTTTGTTGGACGTAGAGTTGGCTCGACAAGTTTTTCAGAATATGCATTAATGCATTCGTCCATGATTCTTTTAAATGCAGGCAGATGTACTACCATCATCCTGTCTTTCAACAGATATTTATCGAACACTCGGATTTACCTTTATGTTCTTTAAGCATACTTAATGTGCCTTTTCACCTTTGTTTAGTAACACGAGTCTATGCATCTTATGAAAATTGAAGTTGATACCACAGAATACATAATAGTATTTAGTACTGATACTCCAAAGGCATGCCTTGCCCAGTTCCTTACTCCTTTGTAAAATTTAGTTTCCAGACGACACTGATTATTTTCTATCTTCTATATGATAATGATAAAATTATCCTAGAAAAGTCTATCTTAATAAGTAACAGTCGCGTGTTTGCACGCATTACGTAAGCAGACGCGAAGTTATGATCCTTATCCAAGGATAAACAGGCTCCAATACAATACATCTTCGTGTTTTTTAGTTCTATTTTAAAACGTGACCAGGAGTCCAATCGAGCTGAACCGAGATCTTGTTGTTTCTGCAAAGAGGCATGCTGCTTTTAGATTCACCTAATTGGTTCTGGTATGTCGTATGCTAATTTGACGCCTAATTTATCTGTCTGAAGGAAATTGAAATGCTTTTAAGGGCTTCGCAGTAAACAAGGAAACCCTAATAGTTTCGCCATGTCTGTCTGATCGTCCGTGGTTCTAAGCGACTATACCTAAGTACTAGAAAGCTGTAATTTGTGACAACTGTGACAAAGAGGAGGGTGGAGTCAAAATGTCATAATTTTTGCGTGACATAATTTACAGACGGTCCCTATGGAAGGATCAACATATTGAAAATCGAGAGGCAGGGGCAGGTGCAGAATTTTTTTTTGACAAATTCTAGTTGTGTCAAACTCTACACTGCATGCAAACTCTAAGGCTTTTATCCTGTTAGTTTATTTCAAGTTTACCTTCAAGTATATTTTATGGTTAATTAACTAAGGGATAATATTTATCTACCACCCTATCAGCGTCGTTTAGTTACCAACACATTTCATTAGATAAGTTACCTACCTATACGTCGGTGTTTCCATTTCTTTTTTTCTCACATTCTTGAGCCAGCGTGTGTATATTTTAAAGGTAAAACCTTTTAACTTTATTAGACTTAACAACTGTTTTATAATTACCTAAAATCAATGAATTTTGGATAATGTTAAGATTGGGTATGGCCCATGCGAATACTAAAATATTAGAGTTTTTATTAATCAAGTTGTTAAGTCTGAAACTTTGATAGTCATTAAGCTACGATGAAATTATCTAACACCAGCTTTGGTGATATATTTGTTAAATAGAAAATAGACACAAAAGAATGGGTTATTTAAAAATACAAGTGTCACACAAGTGTGGCTTTGGAACACCTTTATAGTTAGGAATATTCAAAAGCGTTTACAAGAGAAGGCTTTTATTTTAGGCTACTTAACATAGTACGATGATGTGAACGAATAACGGACGGATTTGGATATATTTTTTTTTATTTAGTTATTAACCATCTATCATTGTCTCACTGCTGGAGAAAAGACTCTCCTTTATTTCTCCACTCATCTTTGTCCTCTGCAAGCTTTTCCTATCTCGAGAAAAACTTAACCAGATCATCTCGCTACCTCGTTTTGGGTCTAAAAACAACGCGGCAGGCAGTCTTTAAAATGTAGTCAACTTTCTGGCCTCATTCGACTGAATGACCAGCCTGTTTTATTTACGTTCAAACTTATAAGTACTTTTACAAAAATGAGGGCCGCGTTGATTAATAACCCATAACTGCTTCATAAGCCGTGTGGTTTCCGGCAGAGTACAATAGGACAACTCCAAATCCTCCCGTGGATGTCGTAGAAGGCGACTTAGGAAAAACAAGCTAATTAAACAAAGCTTACCAACACCAATGAGACCTCTCTAACCTGTTAGGTTAGCGAGGAGTGAAGGCCAAATCCTCGGGTTGCTCTGCCCAAGTATGGATTTAGTAGTACAGAGGGTCGTGCTCCTGCAGTGGAGACAAAAAGACCTGATGATGATGATGATGACCTACTTCATCTATAAAAGATACATAAACACTTTTCTTTTATTTTGTAAATTGTTATCACTAATTCATATATTTTTGCCAACAGACGAAGCGGCTATGATTCGGAATCGAGTGAGGAGTACTCAGAGGACTCGACGAATTACGAGGATGTGCCGGCTGCAACCAAAAGCTCTGGGTCGAGGAAGAATATCAACAGGGGGAGGTGGACCAAAGATGAGGTGAGTGACGTCAGACCAGGAGTTACGGTCTATTCACTACTAATTTTGTAAATACGACACTTTGGATGGATGAATTTACTCTTATATCTTTAGGTTTGGAACTTACCGCATTATTTATAAAAAGTCAGCACTCATTAAATCAGTTTTATAGTACAACGTTACTGATTTAGCACTAAAGTTTTTTCTGTGAATTGCATAAAGTTTAGAAGGACAGATTTTGTATAAATATGAGTGTTAGCTACTAAAAAGGATTGGAAATTTGGAATGAAAAATGGCGAATAGCTTATTTTATGAGCTTGTCCTAGTAGATCTATTAAGTTATTCCTGCCAGTTTTGCCAACAAACGGTTCTCTGTTTCAGGATAAGAGGTTAAAGATGTACGTGAAGATGTACAACGAGAACTGGGAGATGATCGCGGCCCAGTTCAAAGACAGATCCGACGTCCAGTGCCAGCAGCGGTGGACGAAGGTGGTCAACCCTGAACTAGTCAAAGGTCCTTGGACCAAAGAGGTGAGCACCTGTCTGTTCTATTGCTATAGACTTCAGGGGGCCTTATGCAACCATACCTCATCGAGTAGCAAAATGTGACATATGTAGGGTGTTGCATATTAAAAAGATATGGCTTAATGTACAGGGTTGCCTGGGGCATAAACTGGAGCATTATGTACAGTCAGCAAAAAAGTGATACTATGTCACATTTCGCTACTCAATGAGGTAGGGTTGCATAGAGCCCCCTTTTAGTCTACTAGCACTATCATCTTGACTAGACCTGCATTGTTCTTTCGACTTCACAATCTTTACACGACGGCTGTCATTGACCTATTATTAAAAAGTTATAAATATTTGAGATCTTAAAGGTATGTAGTTGATTCTTCTGTATTTATTTCCTGTTCAACCTATGTAGGTTTTCTAATGTCATACCCACTTAAAAACTTTATAAATAAGAACTGATAATGTACGGAATCGACTGACGAAATAAATACATACGTGCTTCTTATTTCAGTCAACTAATGGACATTTAGGGAAATCCCCCAATAGGTATAATCCAAATTTTGTGGGTAGTTAGGTCTTAGTACCTCCGTGGTAATACATATAACAATAGCGTAGCATCTGCCATAGCAATGTGCAGAGGAAACATGACTCACAGGTCACAATGCACGAGCGCATAGAATTCTTGCATAATTAATGGAGCTGTTGTCAGTACATATCTTCGGAAGGCCCAGTTCTGCACCCACTTCGTTTGTTTACTGTATACAATCTTACACTATACACTATATTTTTTTTTTATAAAACGGTTCCTAAAAAAAGACGATATTTATGATAATGTGTTTTATGATTATGATAATATATATTTTTCTCACGCCTAACTATAAATTAGGAATGTAGGCCTAGGTGTGTCCCCAGTGACATCATCACCAGTACCTAGCTAATTTCCGGATCAAAACATAGATTATATCGATTTTTATAGGGAAAATAGATTTAAATTTTCGAATCCGATTCAAAAGATATTCCGTCTCAATACAAAATACGGTCTTTATTAGTTACTGTTTAAACCTATATCCACCTCATAGACCTAGAGTTTTTTCATGATCTATCTAAGTATCTACCTTAAATAAGTTGACTGACACCTAGTGAAATGACACTTTCATCTGTCAATGTAAACTTAATTTGCACCATGGAATTGTATGTACTTCGTAACTTTCTTGATTTGCACAGATGACGGTTTAAAGTAGTTTATATTAAGTACTCTGTGGTACCAAATAATGTTAGCCTGTGTTTTTATAATAAGACGGTTGGAGTTTGAAACGGTCAAAAATTACCGATTTCGTCTTTCTGTTAGACTGACAGAATCTCTCTTCATCTGTTTCTTTTTCGATACCCCATAAAAGTTATTTTCAGGGTTTATGTTAATGTATGTAAGTGTCTCTATTCCGCCATAACTTTGAATTGATCTGGATATATAAGGCATTCGTTAGAATCCTAACGTCATACCAACTGACATAGGTTATAATTTTTTCTGGATATTTTTGAGAAATCTAATTTTTTTTTTAATAATATGTAAAATAAGTATTTAACTAATGGCAGCTGGGGTTGGATTCCCGGATTTTTCACAAAAAATGTTTTAAGAATCCAAATGTGGGCCCCAATAGTGATGTAACCATGTATCTAGACCGTGCCGTATCGTCACTGGCCTTGACTCGGTCAAGTTTTTTGTGTGTTTGTCTGTGACACGTGTATTTGCTAAAGCTGGGCGGATTGGGTGTAATGTACCTACTAAATCTGTTCATATATTTCGATTTATATTTTTTTGTCAAAGCCAAAAATTTATTAACTGACTGTATTTAATAGCATGAAGTTCAAATAGTGTAGTAGTAGGTATCTATGAATCAAATAGTGTATAGTTAGGTAACTGATGTAATGCACTTACCTCATAAAAGTTATTTATTTTAATTGGCTTGTTATTTCGTATTGTAGTTTTTACTGTACTTCTCCTAGAGCTAAGCTCTTGTCTGTGGAGCAAAGCAACCAGTGCCTTCCATCTCTCTCTGTCCATAGTCCATAGTCAACTCCTTAACATCCTTGTATGTTGAAACATTAATTTGATTTCCTTTAGTTGTTTAATAAAACTTTCTCTAGGTCTTACTTTGCCTCTTCTTCCTTCTATTTTATCCTCCAATATTACTTTTAAAAATTCATCGTGTCTAATTACGTGTCCTAACATTTTCCCTCTCCCAAAATTAATGTACAGTACGTTTAATTTTAATTTTAAATGTACATGGTCATTAAGGTTACTAAAATACCTACTTGTTGTGTATGAGAGCGGGGTAAGGGGAAATTGAAAGATAATCCAAAATGTAAAAATTTGAAATTCAATTATTATTTTTTTAAATTTGGTTATCGGTTGTTATTTTAAAATTTATGTTGCTAAATTTTTGCTAGTACAGTGCCTACATAATTCAATTATATTTCTTTCCAAGGCTAATAATTATCTTAGTAAGTCTTGCGTGACCGATATCTTTAATTGGTTGGTATAAATACCTACTATGCGAAGATAATATCAGCTAGTTCAATGGACAAGTTTTTTTGGCAGAAAATATTTTCATTGACAATTATTGTTTTGCTTAGAAGAAACATAATATTATGGGAAACTGTAACAATAATTAAATCCAAAATAGAATCGTTATAAATACAAATAATATAAAAATAAGTAGGTGCCTACTTTGATTTTAATTAAATAAAAATGTTTCAAATGTTTTCTTTAGTTAACTATTTTGTAAAAAAAAAAATAAGAGGGTATGCCATCCAAAAAAATCCTTTGTTAAAATGTTTAAAATGATTACTTTAGTCAAACTATTTTGGAAAAAAAATAAGAGGATTTGGCATCCAAAATATCCATTGTAAGAGAAGGTCTAAAGCCTAAGATAATGCGATTTATTATAATCACGACCTTAATTAAAGTGATTATATCATCACCATACCTATACATTCTAGTATCAGTTCTCAATACACCGGAACTGCCTAATCCCTAAAGAGCCTCTGCCCATACACCATCCATCGGCAAAAAGGCGGGCAAAAAGACAAACATCTGATCGTGTGAAAATTGTTTCTACAAGGTGAACCAGTGCGTAGGCGAAAAAATTCGAATTACAACCGTTGCGATCAGCTGGTGTTGTAGATTGAACTTACATAATGATCTAAGCGCTATTCACGGTCATATCTTTGAACGATATAAATTTAAATAAATAAAACAAAAAAAGAAATTGACGTGTGGTTTCCAGCAGGGTAGAATAGGGCCACTCTAAGTCCTCCCGTGGATGTCGTAGAAGGCGACTTAGGAAATACAAGATAAATTGGTCTTTCAAAAATATTGTGAGCTTGTGAACACCATTTTTCGATTTGAGTATCCATTTCTGAATTATTTGGTTTTATTTTAATTTTTCTTAGAGCCAAATGCCCTCTCTGCTAAACAGTTATGTGTGGACAAAAAAAAATAAAAAAATTGTTTTTAGACGGTTTTAGTCCCGTGAACTCAAAGTCGGCATTCGACATGCACTTAGCCAGATTTTATATGAAAAGTCGTGTCTATCTTAACATAATCATGATCGTATTAATACCTTTTCCTTGTATACTTTATATGCTTTTATAGGACGCATACACAACACCTACTTAAGTTCATTACTTCTTTGATTCGTGCAATCCATCAATTTTACATCATAGACATTTATAACCGAACCAAACTAGCATACTAATCGTAACGTACTTTTGGTAGATACCATGGTATGATCCGATATCGGCAATCGGCATGACTTGAACCAATCGATTCACTCTCGTTCATCTAAATTGGTTTAAAAAGTTTAAATGTTTTGTGATTTTGAACACGCAACTGCGGCTCCATTGATCTCGTGAGCCCTTTTAAGTAATTTTTACATCGACAATTTAAATTATTGAACGTGAGGTGTGTACTAAAAGGGAATTATGTTAGATTAGAAAAAAGAAGGAGGTTATAAGAACTGGTTTTGGAAACGAAATTGGATGTGTAAAATTAGGGATCCTTTTAAAGCCCGCTCACAGTATTCATTCAGTGTCTGATTTTATATATATTCCCGGTTTTGTAATGATAAAATTCTGATCGATCATTACAAAATTTCAAATTTTATAAAACCAGAACTTACTTATCTGTAATTCAGGTAAGTGTAAGCTGGAAAATTCTGGTTAGTGTAAGGCCGTAAAATTTCCGCTATGTGTAAGGCCGGAAAATTTCCATTAGTGTAGAGCCAGAAAATTGGTTAGGTATGTAAGTAATATTATGTGAACATATTGGCTATGTCCAGCAATTGATCTTCTGTGGCTGATGATAAAACAATGTTTAATAATGATTTTATATGTTTGTTACAGGAGGATGAAAAAGTAGTTGAGTTGGTAGCCAAATACGGACCAAAAAAATGGACGCTAATAGCGCGACATTTGAAAGGCAGGATAGGGAAACAATGCAGGTAATTGTTTCAAATTACATTCTTGCACAAATTGCAAACGACATGTTTTTGTAAATTTCTTATATTTTGCCTTAAAATTATTATTCGAACCAAGCCGAGAACTATATAGTGCTATGTAATCGTATAAAAACTTTCCGTTTATCTAATCAGGGATGTGGACTGGGTAAAAAATATATTATTTTATTAAGACCTATAACTAGATTATCAAAAAATAAAGGCCCTATATTTTTTCGTTGAGTGAAGTTGTAAAAAATGACAAAGATACAGTGGTTCGAAGTGTCAGAGTGGGGGTGATTTACTAACCATATAAAAATCTATCTAATGAGCCAAAAATTTTTTTCGTCCACATCTCTATTCTGCACACTACACAGCCTGTATAATTATTATTGTATGATTTATTTTATTACTTTTGCTCTTTAGACTAAGTATAAAAATTGTAAAGATACTTATTATAATTTTATGGAAGGAAGAAAGAATATGGGAGAGACCTTTGCCCAAAAATTTGACAAAAAAAGGTTAACAAATAAAAACAAGGTTTATTCAAAGACTAATACATTAAATCAAGTTTTACTCAAAAACGAAGACATTTTGGTTTTTTTTTCAGAGAGAGGTGGCACAATCATCTCAATCCGTCTATAAAGAAAACGGCGTGGACAGAGCACGAAGACAGAGTTATATATCAAGCCCACAAACTATTAGGGAACCAATGGGCCAAAATAGCAAAACTATTACCCGGCAGGTGAGGATTTTTGTCAGACTATATTGCTTTGTATTAGAAGTTTTCCCATTTTTGATCACTCCGTGGCGTAGTGGTCACCAAGTTAGAAAATAGCCTTTTCTAATTGTCCTGGGTCTTGGATGTTTATCTATACATATTTGTTTTAAAATATAGTACCGTTGAGTTAGTATCCCATAACACAAGTCTCAAACTTACTTTGGGGCTAGCTCAATCTGTGTGATTTGTTGAGAGCCACTGCGTTCTTAAATAAGAAGAAGTACTTAGAAGAATGTTGTTTTATATTTTAAGAACGATAATTTTACGCTATCTGTCGCCCAGCTTTCTTTTCTATTTTATTTCTTTCTGTGCGTAAATGGCCACCGTTCCGATTCTTCAAGTTGCCTTATCTAAGATATAGCTTGACGACTGCCATACAATGACGACAGCCGGAACCAACGGCTTAACGTGCCTTCCAAAGCAATGTCTAATCCAAAAAACTATCTTATTTACCTAGCTTAGCTACAGGGTATGTTTGTCCAACTATGTGACATAAATAGCAAAAAATAGTACTTAAATTAGTTTTGTGCTTCTACTCATCCTCCTTTGATTATTTTTACTCATATGCAAATATTGTTAATCCTCAGAACAGACAATGCAATAAAAAACCACTGGAACTCCACAATGAGGCGGAAGTACGAGCCAGACATGGTCGACAGCTTCGAGTGCCTGCGGAGGAAGCAGCGGGTGAAGCGGCCCGAAGCGTCTTACGATGAGAAAGTTCAGACGGTGTTTAGTGACGTAAGTCTAAACTACACCCCCTTGTTACTAAACTGCCCCCCCCCCCCCTGACAGCGCAATAAAAAACCACCGATAAGGTAGACAGATTTGAGTGCCTGCGGAGGAAGCAGCGGGTGAAGCGGCCCGAAGCGTCTTACGACGAGAAAGTTCAGTCAGTGTTAAGTGACGTAAGTCGAAACTACACCCCCTTCTTACAAAACCTTACCCCCTTCCTACTAAAGCTAATCCACCTCTTACTAAACTGGCTCCCCCTGACAGCGCAATAAAAAACCACCGATATGGTGGACAGTTGCGGCCCGAAACCCCCAAACATCGGGATATAAATTGAAATAAATAACTTGCGTGTGGTTTCCGGCAAGTAGAATAGGACCACTCCAAGTCCTCCCGTAGATGTCGTAGAAGGCGACTTAGGAAATACAAGCTAAACAAATCTTATCAGTGAGGCCTCTCCAACCTGTCTGGCCAGCGAGGAGAGTGTAGGCCAAGTATGGCTCTGGTAGTACAGAGAAGGTCGGTTTCCTGCAGTGGAGACAAAAAGACCTGATGATGTTGATGATGATGACATTGAAATAGACAAAATCACTACAATAAATGTTTATTTTGCCTTTACAGCAATGGACAGAAAACCTCAACGAGTCAACTCAAAGTAACTCTTCCACCACCAGCCAACCGGCTTCCAAACAAATGATGCACTTCAGACAACTTCTAAAAGAACAACTGACCAACCTGCAACATCAACCCGTACCAATACGACCCAAGAGTCCAGACAGAGGTGGCCTAGTGGCAGCTGAAGTTGAAATTGTGGATTCACCGATAAAGTAAGTACATTGTGAACAACTAAGCAAGCTGAACAACCCGTGCCAGTGTGGTCTAGTTATCCCCACTAGCCAACTGGCTTCCAAACAGATGCTACACTTCACACAACTTTTAATAGAACAACTACCAAAAGAACAACTGACCAACCTGCAACATCAACCCGTACCAATACGACCCAAGAGTCCAGACAGAGGTGGCCTAGTGGCAGCTGAAGTTGAAATTGTGGATTCACCGCTAAAGTAAGTATGTTGTGAACAACTCAGCAAGCTGAACAACCCGTGACAGTATGGTCTAGTAGTCCCCACTAGCCAACCGGTTTTCAAACAGATGCTGCACTCCAGACCACTTTTAAAAGAACAACTGACCAACCTGTGCCAATAAGAGCCAAAAGTCCAGACAGTACAGAGGTGATTTGGTGACAGCTGAGATGGAAATTGTGGATTCACTGCTAAAGTAAATAAAAGCTTGTAAATACTCTGAACAAACGGTGCGACTGAACTAAAATTGTGGATATGGTGTAATTGGAAATCAAACAGAGACAGATAGAGCTTTCTAGCCAGGGTTCATTTCTTCTTCTTCCTCACTTTATACTACTCTTGTTGTTGCAAGTATTAATTTATTCTCTTTATCTTTCAGATTCGTGAACTTAGAGACGTTCCCAGAAGAGTCTCCTTTGAGGAGTTTGTTCAGTACTACGGCTACAAATGACAACGACCACAATGGCGGTGAGTATATAATACAACACACAATGGGCTTGTCGAGTACAATAGGACCACTCCAAGTCCCGTGGATGTCATAGAAGGTGACTTAGGAAATACAAGCTAAACAAAGCTTATAAACATCAATGAGACCTCTCCAATTCGTCTGACCAGCAAGGAGAGTGTAGGCTAAGTCCTCTGGCTGCTCTGGCCAAGTATGGCTCTGGTAGTGCAGAGACGTTCGTGCTTCTGCAGTGGTGACTAAAACCTGATGATGATGATGACACAATGGGCGACACTCGGACTGTTGAAAAACTACGCTGTATGATTTTTCTTTTTCGCAAAAAACACCCTGTGTTTTTTTAGCGAAGTGTTTTAATCTCGTTAAAATGGGTCAAAAATATACTATTCGGTACGGTTTGTGAAATGAAACTTCACAAAATAGTGTCACTTCTCATTGGTGTCTGCTTTCTGCATACCAAATTTTATCAAAATTGGTCCTGCCGTTTGCGCGTGAAGAAGTAACAAACACATACACACAAACTTTCGCCTTTATAATATTACTGTGATAATTTTTCAAGCATCTAATGCGACAGTTTTTTTTAATTCCAGTGACGTACGCGATCCAAGCTGAGCCTATCAAAGAGATCGAAGTGCCGTCAGTGTACACGTCCCCCAAGAAGAAGCTTCTGGAAACAGCCAGCAACAGCCCGCCACCGATCCTCAGGCGGAAGGCTAAGAGGCCTAGCAACAATGTGAGTTCAAGTATTGTATCGTGTTCATTTTATCTTACGTGTGTTCATTTAGCACGTAGTTAAAAGACAAAAGTATCCAACACTGTGGGATTTAAGAAATAACCGGCCAAGTGCGAGTCGGACTTGCGCACGAAGGGTCACATTATCTATATAAAATCGCGTTTGTTGTATAAAAGCCCCACTTAAATATTTATACTCTATTTTTAGTATTTGTTGTTATAGCGGCAACAGAAATAAATCATCTGTGAAAATTTTAACTGTATTGCTATCAGGGTTCATGAAATACAGCCTTGTGACAGACAGACAGCGGATTCTTAGTAATAGGTCCCGTTTTTACACTTAGGGTTCTATCTTTTTGTTTTTCGTTCTAGAAAACATTGTATGTAAGTTAGGAAAGGTTGGTTTGCTTATTTCTGTCAATAAGAATGTTTAGTAACTCCTTTCACTCGTAGGTCTAACGATGCGCCTGATGAAATTATCTTTATGTTAATGTAATTAGGTTGTGATTCACCTGTTTCTAGCGGCCCGATCGGGTCGTTCGGGCTAGAATCATATTACTAAACTAGCTTAAACCCGCGACTTCGTTCGCGTGGAAGTAGAAAATGGTTCTGATAGGATTTTTCGTTCGCTTTCCCTTTCCCATGAAATTTAAGTTTACTCCAGCGAAGTTTCGAATAAAATATTCTAACTAACTTGTGTCTCCATACAAACTTTGTACCCCGTTTCTGCCCCTTAAGAAGTGAGTTTTGAAAATTCCTTTTTTAGTGGACCTCTAGACCTTATAAGGAACCTATGTGCCAAATTTGGAATCTTTGGACCTAGCGGTTTGGCCTATGCGTTGATACATCGTTCAATCACTTTTGCCTTTTATACACGGTGATTTTTTATTGGTCTTGGAGCCGAAGGCCACTTCATAGGCATCGTCATCGTCAGTAAGGCCTAATCAGCTAGTTAAAATAAAAATTCAGAAACAAAAAATGTTGACTAAAACTAGAAAGTTAAATTGTGAGATCAATTAGTAGTACCGCCGCCATACACCGCCCGCCGGCCGGCGGAGGTCATCGACATAACTGCGTGGTAACTACTGCGGCGTAACTACGTAGTCTCGATCGAAAATCATTTACGCAACGTTTTTATCTTATGACATACATAAATTCGGATTACGTATATGGATAGAGGAATTTATTTACTATACGACATTTTTTTTTTCCAAAACCAATGAAAAGTCAGCGTGTATATTTATATATATTTTTTGTTTTTGATTCCAGCCATGGCCCGACTCCGTGAGCAAAATGCTAGAGTCGCGAGACAGCGGCGTCACACCAATCAAGGCGCTGCCATTCAGCCCCTCCCAATTCCTCAACTCTCCTTTGAGTTTGGCGCAGTTCGACTCCACACCGCTACGAACGCAACATTCTAAGGTAAATATCATTTTTATTTAACCTTTATTGTACAAAATACAATTTGTACAGCACAATAGGCGGACTTCATGCTAAAAGCATAATCTAACAGCCAACCTTTGGGTTGTTAGAGAAATATAAGTGGGTTTTAAATAATGGGATGAGTAAACGGGAAAGTGGTTAGGTGTCATCATCATTTGAGTCGCATATATACACAGTGAATTATCATTGGTTTTGGAGCCGAAGGCCACTTCATAAGAATCGTTAGTAAAAAAAGAAGAAAAAAAAGTTTGAGTAAAGTCGTAGTAGTAGTAGTATCGCCGTCAGCCGGCCGGTCGGAGTTCATCCGGGGTCACGCGGCAGTTTTAAGACGGGCGTTAGTACGTGGTCTCGATCGAAAATCATTCTCGCAACCTTTTTATCGTATGTCATCATCAATCATATATTCTACGCAAATATGGATTGAGCAAAGTTGTTCAGTATCGTGGACCTTATATACTATATTAGAGGCACGTAAGTTATAAAAAGTAAGTAAGTAAGTAAGTAAAGTAAGTAAAAAGCTATATAAATATAACATTGACGACCTCCGTGGCGTAGTGGTCACCATGCTAGTCCTCCACCCAGAGGACCCGGGTTCGATCCTCGGTCAGAACAAGTTGGAAAATGGCCTTTTTCAAATTGTTCTGGGTCTTGGATGTTTTACTATATATGTACTTGTTATATAGTATCGTTAAGTTCGTATCCCATAACACAAGTCTCGAACTTATTTTGGGGCTAACTTAATCTGTGTAATTTGTCCCTATATATTTATTTATTTATTGTTTCAGGAATGGAGCGCTAGTCCACTTCTGCACACGCCTACGCCAGCCAATGCCCACCTTACTCCTGTGAACACGCAAATCAGGAACGACACTCCTAAGTAAGCATCAAAGTTGTTTTATTTCACATTTTTATCAGCCCGATCTTCTTCAAGTAACCGATTTCTAATAAAGGTCCATGCACTTTAATTTTAGTAATTGCTACTAACAAATATTTTTTCCAAATAAAAATAAAAACCGGAATTCAGCACCAGAGTTCAAAACCGACATTGATAAAACTTCAAAGGGACCACGTCCTTCCAAACTAAAAAAATATTTTTTTAAATATATTTTGATTTTCAATAATTATAACTAACACTTTCAAAAATAAAAACAGACTTCAACACCGAAGTACTCAACCGATTTTGATAAAACTTAAAAGGACCGTCTGACAAGTTCAAACGATTTTTTTTTAATTGGTCAGGTATCATCGCGTTCTCGGTGAACATATTCAAAAAAGAAACAAAATATTCCATCATCAAACATGAATGGATAAAACCTCCTCCCTTTTTGAAGTATGTTTGTGAGCCATTGTTTCCATAACACAAATAAACATAATATTTTCAAAATAAATGAATGTTTGAGCAAGTACCCTAAGACGCTATTAAAATCTTTAAACTATGATTGAACTTTTGTTCGCGACCGTACACTCTCCACGCTGGCCAGACGGGATTGGAGAGGTCTCATTGATGTTTACAAGATTTGTTTAGCTTGTATTTCCTAAGTCGTCTTCTACGACATCCACGGGAGGACTTGTGGTGGTCCTATTCAACTCTGACGGATACCACACGGCAATGTATTAAAACATATATATTTCTTCCAGAACACCCACCCCCTTCAAGATAGCAATGGCTGAAATCGGCAAGAAATCAGGCTTAAAATACGAACCCTCAAGTCCGAACTGCCTCGTAGAAGATATAACAGAAATGATCAAACGGGAGGAGAATTCTGATAGCACCGTGCAACTCAACGACTCTATGTTATCGTCCACCGCTGATCAAGAGCAAGGAAATGTGCAGGTTTGTATACATCTTCTTTTACATCCTTAGCTGGACTGTTTCGGAGCCCGGAGCGCGCGTACCGGTTTTTCTTCCCTAAACCATGCCTACCCATCGCCATATAAACATAAGTACCTAGGCGACCGAGCTTTGCTCGGTTATATCTCAAACAATAACTATATTTTTTTAAACTTGTCTAAAAACAATAAATATTAAAAAATTATATATAAACTTTTATTATACAATATTTTAAGGTGTGAATCAGACCATCATTTTGAACAACTTTTCCCAATAAATGTATATCAAAATAGGAAAAAAAAAATTAGGTTTTCATAGAAATCGAAGTAGTCACGTGATATCATTACTATGGAAAATGAAAATTATTTTTTCGTATTTCGATAAAAATTTACTGGGAAAAGTTGTTCAAAATTATGGACTGAATCACCCCTTAAAATATTTGTACTTAATAAAAAAGGACATTGTATATATTTCTTTCTTTCTTTCTTTCAAACTTGAACATATAAAAAAAACAAAAATAAAAAAAACAAAAGTAAGTCACTGAGCAAGATTCGAACCCGTAAGACTCGTTTCTTGCCGTCCGCGTCTTAACCCGCTGGACCAAACGGAAATTAGCGACCATATTCTGCGTGGAAAGAAAAACGCATGAAAACTTGAAAACACACGTTTTCCCAAACATAAGACTAATCTAGATCGATTGTTTATCCCCGAAAACCCCCATATACCAAATTTCAGTTCGAGATTACAGAAATAAGTTTATAAATATATATACAAGAATTGCTCGTTTAATTAAAGGTAGTACCTGGGTGACCGAGCTTTGCTCGGTCGGTTACATCTCAAACATTAACTACATTTTTTTAAACTTGTCTAAAAACAATTCAAAATAAAAAATTATATATAAACATGAACATAAAAAAAAAAAAGTAAGTCACCGAGTGGGATTCGAACCCGTAACACTCTTTCTAGCGGTCAGCATCCTTGACCGCTGAGCTAAGCGGATGACGCCCGGCGCGACGAAATTAGTGACCATATTCTGCGTGGAAAGAAAAACGAATGAAAACTCGAAAACACGCATTTTCCCAAACATAAGACTAATCTAGATCGATTGTTTACCCCAGAAAACCCCCATATACCAATTTTCAGCGAAATCGTTAGAGCCGTTTTCGAGATCACAGAAATTTATAAATATATAAATAAATATACAAGAATTGCTCGTTTAAAGGTATTAGATAAGATTATTTCTCTTTCTTTTCACTAATATGTCACAAGATGGTGCTGTAAGGTAGTTAAAATATAAAAATCTTTTATTACAACTATTTGAATAAAGTAGTACTCTGATCATAAGTGGATGGTAGCAAGCTGCCTTGGATCGTAAATCGTAGAAGCAAGAAGGGGAAGACTTTGCACAAAAATGGGGTACCATACACGCTGACTTTTCGTTGGTTTTGAAAAAAGAAATGTATCCATCCATATACGTAATCCGAAATTGTGTATGACTTATAATAAAAAAATGCCGCGTGTGGTCGATGACCTCCGGCCGGCGGCCCCTAGCGACGGCACTACTAATTGATCTCACTATTTTACTTTTGAGTTTTAGTTAACCTTTTTTTTTCACAGAATTTTTATTTTGACTAAAAAATTAGGTCTTGCTAACGATCTTTATGAAGAGGCCATTATTTCATAGTCGTGTGTGCTGCCATCTCTGTGTGCCTACCCGCAACTCTCCGATAGTTTTTATGGCGTGAGGTATCTGTTACGTTAGTAATTATATATTTATGTATTTTTTTTTCGCCTCAGGTGAACGATTCCGGCATCGGCAGCCTGAAGCGGCGCTCGTCGGAGAGCTCGCAGCAGGGCAAGGAGAACGTGCCGTGCGCACACAAGCGCGCGCGCAAGGCGCTGGCCATCAACTGGGGCGCCTGCGCCAGCACGCCGCACGCCGCGCGGGTGCCCGACGTCGCCTTCGTCGTCGAGACGCCGGTACATATATATACGGACACATTACACAACGTACTGTATTGAATAACAAACACAAGGCGCTGGCCATCAACTGGGGCGCCTGCGCCCATTTTTTTTAAATAGTACATTTTTCATAAATTTATATCTAAACTATGATTAAACTAAATATGACTTAATAAATAAAAATAAAAACTAAACTTACTATTCATTTATTTCTTCATTCGTTCATTTGTTCATTCATTTATTTATTTTTCTTTTGCATCACTGAAATGAAATACTGAAATACCAATAAAAATACTAACCAATCATTATTTCAATTTTTCCAGAGCAAAACCCTTGCCGGCGACAGCTCAGTCATGTTTTCCCCGCCTTCCATCGTCAAGAACTCCATCCTCGAAGAGTCCACCAGCCTTCATAGCCTCATCAGTGCCGAGAACACTCCCGACACCAGCAAGTATGAGGAACTCGACATCGAATCCGTCATCTCCAACAAAACTAAGGTACAACACAGGTCCGACCCTACTAATCCCCAACCTAACACCTACAACGAAATCATGTACCCCGACTTATACTTAGAGAACCCTAACGTATTTAGAAACATTACTAATTTAGAATCCCCTAGATCTTTCGCTCGATTGAACGCGGATAGAATCCGGACTATAACTACGAACGAAATTAATTGTGATGGTAACTTAATAGCACCCAAAGAAGTGTTAGCTAACGCTTTGGCGGATCATATTTATAAAGTGACCAATCAGAAGCCTTCGACGTCGCGGTTAGATGAGATTTTAACCAATAAAATAATGAATAAGAACGAATGCGTGGATAAAGAAAACCAATGGTGGGCAGAGGAGAATAAAGGGCAAACGCAAACGGAGGACTTGTTTTCGAATGATTATTATAATATTTTCGGTAGTTATGTAGAGTAAATACTTTAAAATCCAAACGTATTTAGAATCAGTAATAATTTAGAATCCCTTCGGTCTTTTGCTAGATTAAACGCGGATAGAATCTGGACTATAAATACAATTGAAGTTAATTGTGAAGGTCATTTAATAACACTTAATAAAAAATGATAATAATAATAACATTACAAAAACATTTTATTTTCTGTAGTTGTGTGAAGTGAAAATTTAATAAATCCCGATGAATTTGAAAGTAATAAATAACAGATTTAGAATCTTTCGTTAAATAAAATATACATAGATAGAATTTGTATCTACTTTACAGGACATTTTTTCTAGTGTACATTCTTTAACAGCAAAGGACTTATTGTAGAAACGTTTGTACGTCGGTCTTAATCTATATCATAATCTGAACTTGCTGTCAAATATGCACACTGAATTAATAATCTTCCTGTGCTATAAATAATTAATTCTCTTAGATTCGTCCCCCTATCGGGTTCACCGCAATAAGTAGTTCTAATTATAACAGACAAAATTAATTCTCAAAATGATTTATTAGCGTCAAAAGAGATTATTTTTATAAACTTGCAAATCGAAGTCAATAGGGAGGTCGGCTAAAATTTTTTTTAGCTGATTATTTAATCAAAAAGTGTGCAAGATTAGCAAATAATGACAAAGATATAGCGCATTTAAATTTCGCGGGACATCACGATCAGCTACAATTTTTACCAAAGGTGACGTAAATCACCCCCACTCCGAAATTTCGATGCGCTGTATCTTTGTGGAAGTTTACTACTTTGCTAAACGAAAAAATATGGGTTCTTTATTTTTGTGTAATTTAGCTGACTAAATAAAACATTTTTTTTACCTATTCCACATCCTTACATGACATTAATTTTGTATAAAAACTAATATGTTGAATGAGAATAAAGAAAAACCAATGGGGTGGATTAATGATAATTTTTGAATGATTTATTTTATGTATGTATGGCAGTTATGAAGAGTGAATACGCTTAGTATGGTTATAGGGGAATTAATGCGCTAAAATACTAACATTGATACAAAATTGCATCTCTTTTTTTTATTAAAAATGGCGTACTAAAACATTAATCGATATAAAAATGTTGGCCAACTTTAAAGTTTGATTATAAAGAATGAAATTTTGATAAATATTAATATCAATAAATGTAGTCGCGTAGGACGATGAATGACAATCTCGACGACGATATTCTTGCTTTTTATAAAGAAACGCTAAATAAAATATTGCCGTTTGTATGTTCATTTATCAAAGTTAAAGAACTATTATAGAGCAACAACTAACTTTTAGTCCATAAGAACATCATTTTATTGTGCTATTATACTCGGAAAACTATGTCAGATGCCTTTAAGTGGCGTTAAAATTTTGACACGCGGAAAGAAATAACGTACGTCCAAAGGACGTAGGTAATGGGCCGATACTTGCGGCGAATTCAGTCTATCTTAGTCACAAAATATACGAGTGAAAGAGATGGAAGTAATGCGTCGAGGATCGCCCGCAGCTTACACGCGTGTCTTATTGATAAAAACCTATTTTAGTTAAAACAGTTTTTGTACCTTTTCCTCTTTTCAACGTTTGATTAATTGACGTTATTAAATTTTGACTAAAATAGATTAAGCAAACGGTTGTTCGTTTTTATGAATACAAGAGTCAGTATGTGACTTAGTCACGCCTGCTCTAATAAAATCAATTGTATAAAATTTTCAGAATTAGAAAAACGTTTAATTTTACCAGATATTTTATTTGTTGACAATAAATTGAAATCGGACTATAAATTATGAAATATCGCGTTCATATTTTTAATATTGTAAATATTTAAATCGTGTTGTCGTAGGCTAGGTACTAAATAAGTTGATATAAATAGCGTTTTTTTTCTCTAATATAATTTAAGTGCACCAAACGTAACGTTTAACGGCTTAGGTAGTAAGACACCAAAGATGAAAGTTTCATCAAATGAATATCGTGAATTTAATATATTGGTAAAACGTTAGGTTTAAAATAATTAAGATTTAGTTGTCTACAAAAAGTATACCTCAAGTTTACCAATCACCAAATCGTTTTAGTTACTAGTAAGTACAATTTAGGCGGTCGTTTTCAAGTATTAACGCTTAGGTTAGCTTTTAAAATGTTAAGTTAAATATCGTGTAATTGAAGATTAATACAAATGCAGTATTTAGAAATGGCTTAGTCGACTTTTAAGTCTATAGCTGGAAAAATTAGGGGTTTAGGATACTGTGCGAAAATGTTTTGAGCAAATTCAGCCCATTCTATCTTAATAATTTACATTCGCTAAACTCCAAAACAATAATGGCAAAATGCGAAAAAACAGATTAGCTGATCGAGTCTGTAAATAAGCAGTCTATTTTTATGTTATCTCTTATAAAACGTTTAACAGACATATGCGTAATAAATCAAATAGATGATTATGGTATCGAATAAAAATAACAGTCATAAAATTGACATTTCCTACAAAAGTGGCATACTTTTGTATCATCATCTTCTACAGGTCTTTTAGTCTCCACTGCAGGAGCACGACCCTCTCTGTACTACCAGAGCCATACTTTTGTATGGAAATGCCGATTTTTTCCTAGACAATTTGTATGGGAATGTCGATTTTTTTTTGTATTTCGACTGTTATTTTGATATTATTATACCACAGTGATAGCCCATGGGTTGATGTATTACGCGTATGTTAGTTAAACTTAGTATATTAAATATGGAAAGTTCGGTATCGCAGACTGAATATACTCCGAAAATATTTGCACAAAAGATAATCGTGTATAAGTCAGGGTACTAACAAATCCTTGCTAGGTCCTGTCCCATCCTGTATTTATTTGTTTAGAAATTCTATAGTTTTGCTTTGTAACTTGCATACGAAATAACATTTTTATTCTTAACTTATTAGTAAGATTAAAAGTAGCTGTGCTGTCGCGTCGGTTGTGAATTCTATTTATTTCACTTATTATTTGTTAAATTTCTAACAGTTTTAATTACTCGGCAGCTTACTTAAGGATACGTTATTTGAAATAAATAAATGACATTACCAATTACCCCCTCCCGCCTTTTGCTTCCCTTCCCCGCCACAGCATATCCCTTCACAATATTGACAGGCCAGTGTTGATACTTCGTATTTTTTTTTATTATTTTATGAAAAAAACCTATTTATCTTTCTTGTTGAAGCGATTGTTTTTGTTACTATTTATGTTGAAATGTTTTAATTTATTCTGTAGTGGTAGTTTTTTCTTTGTATTATGGCAACTTTTTGTATTACAAATTGTGTTTTTAATTTTTTTATGAGTAGTTTAGTCGCTGTCAATATTGTTTGTAATCCACTCCACTGTCCATGAAATCCGATGTCATTTTTTATTTCAATAAATGTATTTTATCTGTAACTGTTGATTTATTTTACCCTCACAGCACTAACAGCTTGCGAGATGAATGACGAGAGAGAGGGATGCTTGTGTATACAGAAAGAGAGACTGAGATACCTAAACAAAAATATAATAAAAGAACACTAAACCCAAAAACCAATGATCTTTTCTACTCGAGAGCTTTTGAAATTGCAGTAGTAGCAGTAGTTGCTGGTAGTAAACTCATTTTTACTATTGGCACTAGCTATTTTCCTTTAGCAGAATAATGATTCTGCTTTACTTAACTGGTACACTGTAAAACACAATATGAGATAAATCCTACAATAGGAATGAATATAGGTCTTTTATGCTGCCTAAAAACAATAAGAAACAATGTAGGCTCAAAGAAGTACGGAAAAGTCTGGGTAAGGTCATTCTTACTACGCATACCCTAGAATTATTTGTATTGTAATAAGACCACACTGGCGGAGTGCGACAGATAATATGATGACTGTCATCCTCACAATCCCAAAAGAGATAGCGATCAATTTGACAAAGAGACCAGTTTTCATAGAAAACACAAGCCATTATATAAAACCCTGGCTCGAACATCGTTACACGAAAATTGGATTTTTTAAATTGTTAACTGTTAATTTGTAAGTTATTACTTACTTTGGAAAGATGGTTTCGTACTGCTTTACCGATAGTTGTGTAGTAGGCACAAGTACAACCATTTTAAGTTTCTGGTCACAATTTACAAAACGCTATAGCCATCTTGTACCTTCTAAATCCATAGTACCACACGTCCGTACATTTATACCTACACTGTAATTGCAAGTGTGCGAAACTTTGAAACAGGTAACTTATTTACATAATTTACACGAAAGATACAAGTTATTCAGGCACCTTATTTATTGAAATGAGTATAAAGAAAAAATAACTATACTATTTAAAACGAATTAACTAAAATAAACCTCAATACTAAAAATAATGTTGCAAGTTAAATAAAAACTTGTAAAATCAGGTGCCTCGGCCGTCGTCGCCGCCGGTGGTGGTCAAGAAGTCAGCCGTCAGGTCCATCAAGTTCGACCAAGAGCCGGACTCCGAGGACAGGGACAAGTCTTCAACCTCCACAACGTCGTTCATCAGTTTGTTTATGGTTTGTATTCGATGAATTATCATCATCATACGGTCTTTTTGTCTCCACTGCAGGAGCACGACCCTCTCTGGACTACCGATACTTGGCCAGAGCAGCCAGAGGACTTGGCCTACACTCTCCACGTTGGCCAGACTGGTTGGAGAGGTCTCATTGATGTTTATAAGCTTTATTTAGCTTGTATTCCCTAAGTTGCCTTCTACGACATCCACGGGAGGATTCGGAGTGGCCCCTCTGCCGGAAACCACACGACGAATAATTATAAAGACCCTAAACTGTAGACATCGTAGGTATATTTTTTACTGGTTTTAAACTTTATGTCAAGGGCATTAGGTTTTGTGGTAACTATTGTACCAGTGACTAAAAATAAGACAATATGGTAGGAGTAGCGTGCATTTCATACAGAACCTGGAATTTGTCGTATCGGATCATCATCATCATCATCACTGCTGAGCATAGGATACTACCGAAAAATGTATTCTACTTAATATGTAGGCGTTGTCGTAATTAAGGTAAGATGTCTCTGTGAAAATAAGTAACCTCGTCAAATCTAGGGTAGGTAGCGGACCCCGGGATCTGAAGCGTTTTTGCTGAGGATGCAACAAGAGATGCGTCAAAATTATTTGTGCATGTCACTGTGGTAGGGTATGAAAGAGACAATGATACACTCGCAAATAAAGCAACCAAGAAAAGGAGTTACATGATGATAAATCCTCCCTGACATACAGACACATTAGGTAAAAATTAAAAAATCTATTACAGATTTTCGCTACATGGCTAAAGGTTAATAAATAAGTTAGTAGGCCTCGCCATATTGCGGCAAAAATGGGAACTAAAGTTAACACGAGACCGCCCATTACACAGATTAAAAAACAACCGGTGGCGCCATCATTTCAGATCTATCAACTTAGTTGTTGTCTTATGTACTTATTATTTAATAATTTATTAGTTATTAATTAGTTTCAAAAGTAAAATGCTAAACGTAGATCCATTGACGGCACTGATGAATACAAATCGTTCATGCCATTTTGCGTATTTAACTTCAGTTATTTAACTAAAACTCTAAACGTCATTCGCTGATTACCAAAACCGAGCTGTAATGCCAAACAACTACAGGTTTTGTCAAACAACGGATTACACAATCCGACTGCCAGTAGCGTGTATTTCTTAGGAGAAGTAAGATAAAAAGATAAAATTTATTTATTGCACCAACTAAGTATTACAATAATCAAAAGTACATATCAAATATAGTAGGTAGAAAGGCGGACTTATCACTAAAGTGATTTCTTCCAGCCAACCTTTGGGTAAAGAAGACTATAAAAGATGTGGGGCAGTTAGAGTATTACAGTGTAGAAAAATACAAGTACCTATACAATTAAATAATAGGAGTACATACTATAACATATAAACGAACAATAAAGTAATATAAAATGCATAAACTATAAAATTAACTAGTCTTAATCGAATTAAAACAAACAGTGTCAGTAGTATCTACCTTCTAGCAGTAGCGTGCATTCCATACAGACGCATAGAATTTGTCTACCCTGTGCCACCCTAATATAATGTCAGATTATAGCGAGAAATGTATTTTGTTCGATATGAATTCTCGTTGTTTATGTAAGATTAGTACTAACCCTGTATAAAATAGTTGTGCACTTCTCTTCCAACTGTGGCAGGTATTTGATAAATTTATGTATACATACACACATACATAATATCACGCCTGTTTCCCACAGGGGTAGGCACAGTTTATGGACCTCCACTTGCTACGATCCTGACCTCTTGCTTCATCTACACTCATCAATCTCTTCATTCATGCCCTTCGGTTACGGGTACTTTTTACCTCTCCGTTTTAAAGAACGTCTGCAATTTGGTCGCAGAATGTTCGCGAGGCCGACCCTTTCCTACTGTTCCTCACATGTGTCATATAAATATTTTTTACTATGTATATTTTCTGCTATTCTAGGATGAACCGAAATGGGAGACGTTTGCATGCGGCAAAACCCAAGACCAGCTGGACTTGACAGTCCTCGCCCACCAGTACCTGAGGAAGACTGCCTTGAAGCCTAGGTCTCTTAATTTCTAGCACGTTAGCGCCGGTACTTGCTTTTGATTACTGTTGAGCTAGACCACAGAATGAATATGAGTATTGTATACAGAACGGAATCTCCTTAACACATTGCAGGACACTCGGCCAGACACAATAGAAATAACAATTGAATTACGTCCACAGCCGTAAGTGTCCTGCAATGTGTTAATCAAATGAAATCAAAGTTTATTTGCTAGAAAAGTGGTAACAAAGGTTATTAAATTATATATAGACACAAGCACTTTTCACCAAAACCTGGCATGCAAAATCTGTTTGAGTACAAATAAAAATTAGGCTAATAATTATGGCTAATAAGTAGAAGAATGTCACTAAATTATGTCAATATTACAACAGTAAAATAAATTAATTCCACATTCGTATCTACACATGCATGTCAATTTCATACTGTTATGAAGGAAAGGTCCTAAGGTCGAATGTGCGTCCCCGTCCCCCGTCCCCGCACCCCTCCCCCGCTCTCGCCTTGTAGAGGGTGTTGAGCGGGCGGCTGCAGGCGCCTTAAGAGTTTCCGTTCTGTATGTAATACTTTTGCTTTAGCGCTCTTTTAAATGACGATAAACAAGAGGTGTAATAAGTTTATACCCAATAACTTTTGAACGTCCGCAAGGGAAGTTGCTTTCACGAAAAAAAACACATTGAAATCTGTCCATCCCGTCGATCGCAATGTAACAGACAAACAGATATTAGCGTCAAACTTATAACACTACTTTTTTGTCGGGGGTTAAAAATAGCCATTTTGGCGCCCGCCTCATTTGCTTTAATATAGAGTACTGGATAAAGTTAGTTATATTAAACAGAATTATTGTTTTTAGTAATGGAAACCACTGTCATCCACATCCAAATGTCATCATTATTCAAAACTAAAAACCGACTTCAATACCAAATTACACAACCGATTTTGATAAAATTTCTATGGTACTACCTGAAGTATTAAAAAAAATATATTAAAAAAAAAGAATTTTTCAAATTGGTCTAGGCGTTCTCGAATAATTAGTAAACATACATAAAAAATCAAAACATTTCGACGAATTATTACCTAACCTTCCTCCTTTTTTGAAGTCTGTTAAAAATAGGATTGCTAATATAATTTTTAGCAAAATTTTATTTCTGTTTTTTATCCCATCTTATAAAATTTTAAAGAACATTTTTGTTTGGATTTCTTGTATTTTTTCAAAATCACACTTAATAAAACTTTGTATAAAGCTTTTGAAATATTTTAAGCTGGGCTTAAGTGAGTATGGAAGGATGATTAATATGATTATACTTATCTATAATTTAAATGTAAACGGAGTATGTAAATAACCTGTGTGATTTAAAATAAGTTTAGTTCGTATTAAAACTATATTATAATGGGAGTTATACAGCACGAATATTGTTTGAATTGCAAATATTTCATTTCCTCGTATAATGTAAAAAAATTTAGAATTATTTTATCGTAATCACGCTAAGTGTGGCCTTCGGGTCTTAGGGCCTCCGCTAGGGTTCGGTCTGTCTCTGTCACAAACGCTACGACAGAGACAGACCCGCGACGGATTTTGTTATCTCTTTCGCACGTAGCGTTTGTGACAGAGACAGACCGAACCCGCCGCGTGCGCCCGCGTAAATTGAGCGGAGGCCTTACGGCCCTGGGCTCTGTCTGCCCCGTCAGGGATGAAGACGTGAGTATTTTTAGTGTACGTTTTTGTTAATTTTACTTGTACAGGTAATTATTTGAAACAATTATGGTGTTTTGAGATTATGAAAGATTATAAGCAAATTATGGATATAAGTTCGTACTCATCTTTATTTTATTTTTAATTCGATACTTGATTTTTTTTCTTTAAATGAAAGATTCGGTTTAACTAGAAAAGTAGTTAATTGCTTTGTATCATTTGTTTATTCAAAGTGGAACGTCAAATTTTATAGGCTGTTATTATAAGCCAGATATTTCGATTACCTTTCTGCCGTCATGGTCGTCTTTCTAAAATGATATTAACTTATTAATCGCGGTAAGTCCCGTAATACTAATAACAGATATTGTGACCGTGAAGCTCTAAAATCATATATAAAATTATATTTGGTCTAACAAAATATGCTGGAATTATATTAAAACTGAATTCTGTTAATGTTACCTGTACTAATTTCTCCATGGAACTTTTTATATCGAAATATGAAAATATTATTATGAAGCTTTGTAATTGACTTTCTATGGAAAACAAAAAAAAAACTTGAGAGGTGTCAAGGGACACCCGGATGGAACGAAGTTCTTTTCGATTAATCATGGATTAATTAGTGAAGGAATTGTAATATTTTTTTTAAGGTTTAATAATATTTTATTATTTATTATGTTCAAAAAACCTGTATACACTCAACAAAAATAATCGTCGCGACACCACACTGTTCAATGCGAAATAGAAAGACGAAACGAAAATAACTGGCTAGCTTTCTATGAGAGAGAGAGAGAGAGACAGACAGAGAAACACGCGCACGCCGCACGGCTTACAATTATAGCAAAAAGTGTCGTTACAACTTTTGCTCTTAATTTTTTCCGTCTAGCTCTCTTTCGCAACGCGCGATAAGGAATTACGATAAAAAAAAAACATGTGTTGTAAATTGTCCTCTTATTTCAAGGTGGACTAGAAGAGATGCCTGTTTGGGATAAGTCCGCCATTTTACTGTTTTGTTACTTCTTACTTGTATTTTTGTGTCTTGCGTTTATGTACAATAAAGATTTAACAAACAAACAAAATCTTCGATTCTATCATAGAATCGAATTATGATTTTTTTGGAGAAAGTTGTTCAGTACCATGGACTGAAATTTCAAATGTTTTCAGTATATTTTGCTGGACGTTTAATACAGTTAATGAGTATGAATGCATGTCTTCCCTTCATAATGCATTAAAAATACTTACTATAATTTAAATACAAATTAGTGGTCCACTCAACAAGGCACTCCGTTTTTTAGATCATTCACAATCAGATTATCACCGAAAGAAATATTGCACTTGTGCAATATGTGTTTTTAGAATATATATTGTCTAACAAAATATAATAAAACTATTTTAAGAGTGAATTCAGTCCATGAAATTTTTTTCCCAAGGAGCATGTATCGAAATATGAAAAGTAATTTTTGGCCTCCCATACACGTTGACGGATCAGCTGATCTGAGTTTGTATAGAAAGCTATAAACTATTTTCCATATTTCGACATACGTTTCTTGGGGAAAGTTGTTCAATATCACGGACTGAATTCACCCTTGAAATAGTATCAGTATATTTTGTTAGACCATAAATGTGTAACAAAATATATGTGCTGAAACTATTTTAAGGGTAGATTTAGTGCATGATGCTGAACAACTTTCGCCAAGGAACATATATCAAAATATTTAGGTCAAAAAATATTTTTTATATTTAGATATATATTTTTCGGGAATGTTGTTTCACTGACTCAAGTGAATCCTTTGAAATAGTAGCAGTATATTTTGTTTGATCCTGTATAAAATAATGCAAATATTGCCTTGTCGTAGTCAGGTCAGCTAGAAAAGTGTTTTTTTTTGTGCTATTATGCTAATAATTGTGTATTTAAGTAAACCAATATAGTACAAATTTAGGAATGTTATATAAACACAGTTAGAAATAGGGAAAAAACTACTTTTTATTTGTGTAAAGTAACTGCCAGAGTTTTCTAAAGTAATGAATACGGGAAATTACAATAGGCATGATGAATGGAAAAATATTTCTGGTCTATCGGTTAGATTATTAAAAAATATTGTACACGTATTTTTTCTTTTCTCTGAAAAAACAAAAATGACAAAGATACACCGCATTGAAATTTCGCGTGCCGTCACGGCTTGGTACGATTTTTACTTAAGTGTGACGTCGCAAGCCCCCATTCCGGAACTTTGACGCTCCGTATCTTTGTGAATTTTTACTTTTTTGGTAAACTGAAAAATACGGGTCCATTATTTTTGGACAATCTAATTACAATCATACTTTTCGGACCCTGTCGTCACCCCCATTGTGTGCTTAATGTAACATACGTGGGTATACAATGTCAAAGGATCTTTTATTCAATGCAATTCAAATAAGAAAGGAACGAGATAGAAGGTAAATACAAAGTGGTTACTGGTTTGGTTACTATACGATGTCGATGCGACGATCATTTTATATAACTTTAGTAGGCCGTAGATTCTGTTTGAAGTTACTCTTCCGTAGAGTTGATCCGATAGAAAGAGTTGTTCATATAATTGACACCTTTTCGACACGTTGTAAGATCCAAGATGTCCGTCTTTATAGCTATACAAGGTGTAAGTGACATATGCTTAACAAATCCAACCACGGGCTTTACTTGATTACTACAGTATAAGTAATTTAAAATAACAGTGAAATTGTAATAACAGTAAAAATCTAAACAAAAAACGCATATTCCTGTTCCATGCCCCGTTTCATCATCTTTAGGGCTTTTTGTCTCAACTGTAGGAGCACGACCCTCTCTGTACTTCTAGAGCTATAGTTGGCCAGAGCAGCCAGAGGACTTGGCCTACACTCTCCTCGCTGGCCAGACGGGTTGGAGAGGTCAGCTTGTATTTCCTAAGTCGCCTTCTACGACATCCACGGGAGGACTTGGAGTGTCCCTATTCTACTCTGCCGGAAACTACACGGGAAGCCCCTTTTTTATAGGCACAAATAGAACAAAAACAATCGTCATTTTCGTATAAAAGTGTGCAGTAGTCGCCCGGGTAATTCGTATAGGAATATCCATTTTTTTTTGTTTTTAACTGGTATTTTAATATATTTTTACTATAGTGATCTAATAAATCCCACGGCTTTTTATCACGCATATATATGTCACTTACACGTTGTATATAATACATTTTAATTCTAAAATTGTACATATAATAATTGTAGCGTTTGATAAGCGAAGCAATATTTATGAACGATTTAATTATGTTAACTTTAAATAACTTTATTTTACGTTTTACCTTGTATTGTCTATTGTGTATTTTTATTATGTATGTTCGCTTTTAAATGATTTAGTACATTTTCAATGGATAAATAACTTATTATATAGTAGAAGTTTCCTCAGGATCAGAGAAAGCACTTAAAAAAAATTGTTGCAAAGAAAAAATAATTTGCAGTATTGGGTAAGTATATAAATAGGTCTCATGGCATAATGTATTTTTCCCGGAATGTCCAAAAACTCTTTTTTTATTTTTTTTATCAATATATAAATTTTTACATAACTTTTTTGTATTGAAAATTTGATATGTACCAATAGATGATAGTCCCGTTTTATTTATTTCAAAACATTGCCTTCTTCAGAAAGATATGACGTAATTCGTAATAGGACATTTTGAGAAAGGACATAACGTGATGAGACTGCATTTTAAAAAACCATGGTTATTTTTTTAAAGCTACTAGTACACTACTGTACTTTTTGTTTTTTTATTTCTGAAATAGTTTCTAAGGATTTTAACGCTTGACCGTGTGAACTATATAGTAATTTGGTAATCCCACACTTTGCCATATCCGATGGTATTTTAAACAAAGACTAATATAAAACTGTTTTACTGTGTGACTATTTTTAACTGTAAATTCATAGTTTTAAGATTTAAGAATTTTAGTTTGGTGGAAATAAAGGATTGGATATATGTTATTGTTTTATTATTGCTTTGAGTCAGGAGACATAAGGCCCATTGTCCCACACAAAACATATCCTTTTATATAAGGTCTAATAAAACTAACTGAAACTATTTTATGAGTGAATTCAGTCTATGATTGTGATCAATTTTCCCTAAGGAACACGTATCGAAATATGAAAAGTAATTTTTGGCCTTCCATACAAGTTGACCCATCAGCTGATCCGAGTTCGTATGGAAAGCCAAAAATAATTGTTCATATTTTGCTATACGTTTCTTGGGGAAAGTTGTTCACTATCACGGACTGTTTTCACTAAAAATAGTTTTAGTATATTTTGTTAGAACTTAGACCTTTATATATTCCGGGACACATCTGTAAGCACGGAACGAAACTTTCGTATGTTGCTATCCTTTTCAGTCGCTCACAACCGTCCTTTGCTAGAGCGAGAGAGAGCAACGGAACGCATCAGCATAGCCGGTTCCGTGGCGTTTCGTCGCTCTTTCGCTCTAGCAAATGACGATTCTGAGCGACAGAAAAGGATAGCAGCAAAGAAAAGTGCTGTTCTGTGCTGACAGATGTGTCCCGGAAACGGTATATAAGTTAGTGCAGCAGTCTGCACACTTAGTAAAAAATTCTTATTTATCATCATCATCATCATTTCAGCCGCATAACATAACATTGCAAGCCGCTCTAGATCGGTCATTTTGGAATTCCTTGGAATTAATTGAGGCTGTGGCTACAGCATCTTACCTCCGCAACACTTCCGCGAACTTTTTATAAAAAGTTCTTCTCAGAGCTGGTAAGGTAATTCTTGGTAACTTGGTTTTTGCAGAGGTAAGGTAACGGGTAAGTATACTGTAGCCACAAGGCTATGTCCAGCAGTGGACGTTATGCGGCTGAAAAGTACTTATTGAAAACTTTTATACAATGTGGAAGGAACATACCCGTAATATATCGAATCACGGGCTGTATTAGACATAGATTTAAAAGGTATAAGATGGATATAAAGTATTATAAAATGTGTCCAGAAACGAAATATTTCTGTGTAACTTTTTATGGGTTGTATTTGTACCTACTACACAAACTATGGGTAGTGTGCTACACTGTGTTAATTTATAAGATAACTTATAAATTAACACAGTTACAATTTTGGAAAATCAAATTTTCGTGTAACGATGTTCGAGCCAGGGTGACAATGGGTGACATGTTTTGTATAAAAACTTGTCTCATTGTCAAATTGATGCTATCTCTTTTGCATGAAGATGACACTTATCATATTATCTGTCGCACTCGGCTAGTGTGGTCTATTTATGCAGTAAAAAATTCTACTTCTATGGTATTAGATCACTGTGATATAATTAAAAAAAAACAGCAAAAAAAACGACTTTCCCATACAAATTGCCAGGGCGGCGGACACCTTTCTATGGAAGTGCCGAATTTTCTTTTGGTTTTTGAATGTTAGACTAATTTCATTATATAGTGACCTAGTATAGCCAGTGGTTTGATTTATTACGAGGATGTCCCTTCCACGGTGTATTATTTCGTACCAGAGTAGGTGCCTACAAAATCATACATTTTCCTCAACCTCTAAAGTTGAATTTAGTTCAACGAATCAGGGACTTTTTTGCCACACCATTTGAACTCGGCTTATAAGATTCGCTCAATTAATTACATTTCCTTAGTATTCATAATGTGTTATGACTTTTATCTCGTACTGAATAAGGTCGAATATAGTGTACAAAGCGGTTTACTGATAACCTACATGCAATAAAGATGATAATATGAAGTCGGCGCAGGGGAATAACTGAGCCCTCGCGAGATGACTGTTCTGAAAACAGCCCCGGGTTGGATTTGTTTGTATAAATACTGGAGTTGGGAAGAGGAAGACATCAGTCAAAGATCTTCGCTTCAACTAGTGTCATCCTTAGCAGTCCTAGAAACAACAATAAAAAAGGTAAGTTATTTTTTTTTTCTAAATTTGATTAGTTGTTACGAACTTAAAAAAATATCTTTCTATTTTTGTTATACACAATGTATAATATGCTTGTTAGGGATGAGCTTCTCGACTATTTCATATACTTTGTCTTACTTCAGTAGGTGGTATGTATGTACCTATATAAGGTCTAACCACAAAGTAATAATATACTACGTATAAAAAAATATACTGAAACTAGTTTAAGTGTGAGTTCAGTCCTCGGTAGTGAACTACTTTCTCCAAGGAACCATGTCGAAATATAAAAATAATTTTTGACTTTACATAAAAGCTCGGATTAGCTAATCAGTCAACTAGTATTTATTACTTTTCATATTTCGATACGTGTTCCTTTGGGAAAGTTGTTCAGAAACACGGACTGAATTCACCCATAAAATAGTTTCAGTTTATTTTCTTAGACCTTGTATGTATAGGTATGTCAAATGAAGAATACTTATATTTATTCCTTACGCTCTGCTTCTTAGCGAGTACCTATTCCTTACGGAAAGATGGAGTCATGGGTAGCAACCAGAGCCAGCCCAAGGGAAAGGTGTGGCGGTCGCACCACCAGGTTGCAGGCACCTATTCCCGTTATCATTAGTTCTTTTTTTCATAACTCGTATTCTTCACTGTAGGAGTGCGACTCTTTCAGTACTACCAAAACCATACTTGTCCAGAGCAGCCGGAGGATTTGGCCTACCTCTCCACCCAGGCCCAGGGCAGACGGGTTGGAGAGTCCTCATTGATGTTTATGAGCTTTGTTTTGCTTGTAATTCCTAAGTGACCTTGTATGACATCCACGGGAAGACTTGGTGTGATCTCTACTCTCCCAACTACCAAACGGCTCCCATCCCCATAAGGTAGAATATAGTTAACTAAGCGGTTTACTGATAATGCATGCAATAAAAATGATAATATGAAGTCGGCGCAGGGGAATAACTGAGCCCTCGCAAGATGACTGTTCTGAAAACTGACTATCCCCATGCAAAGACATAGGTACTCGTACCTACAAAATCTCCTACAATCTTGTTACAGTGACCATGCAGTCCCTCGTTGCTTTCGTTTGCTTAATGGTAGCAGTTAGCGCCCAAGAGTTCATCCAGCCAGGGATGGAGATGGAAAGGTAATTATGCTCTCCTTTTATAAACCTACCTATAGCTTTAAATACATACTTCGTGACCTCTTGTTGCTTATAATGCTGACATCAGATCAGCTGGTTACAACATTTTATAACTTACAGCTACCCATCCTGGTACGTGCACCCCGAGCATTTGAGGTATCGCCGGCAGTTGTCAGCGGATCCCAAGACCGGTGACGTCACCTACAACCATGGGGTCTCCGATGAAGGAGCGGTCTTCGGCACTCTTGGGTCCAGAGGAGACGCCTTATTTGTGAGTATTTTGCTACTGTAATAATTTTAAACTAGCAATTACAAAAAGAAAGGAATGGAGGCATTTCCACTAAACTTCACCGATAAGAGCAATGACAAAAAGACTTTTAAATGTAAAATAGGTGCTTGGTGATTTGGTAATAATGTAAAGCGCGTTGAAACAGAGGATGGAAGTTCTCAAGAATCGTTTAAATAGTATGCGTACAATATGGCATCTAGTGGCGACTACTCGAATCACTTATTGAAAAGGATGCTTATAGCATCAAGAATAATACTGTCGCGTAGGACGATAAGTGATAATGACAATGTCAACGTCACAAATTCAAACTAGGAGAATTCATCTAAAGGGAAATTTCGTCACTCACGTCAGCACACGATTGGCCTAGCGGTCTTGGTGTTGGACTGTGAATCCATAGACCCCAGGTTCAAATCACAGACACGTATAGTGTTTTTGAAGTTTTGTAAGAAGTTTCTAGATAACTCTAGATTAAATTGGAATGAAAATACGGGCCAGAAACAAAAGAAGACAAAAGAAAATTTATGACTTAAGTTTAGAACTTTGATGCGATATTGTTCGCATCCGGGGGGGTATATAAGCAGAACAAGGCGCGGCCTACGCCAGTTTAGTTTGAAAGTAAAATCCGAAGAAGGAAGAAGGAAGAAGAAAAAGGAAGAAAAGTAAAAGTGGAAGTAGTGAGTAAAAGTAAAGTGTAATAGTGAGTGAAGTGAAGTGTACAGTGCAGTAAATACGCGCGAGAGACGTTTCCGCGCGTGACAGTGCAGTGACGTTTACGCGTGTGACAGTGCAGTGACATTACCGCGCGTGACAGTGCAGTGACGTTTCCACGCGCAAGACAGTGCAGTGACGTTTCTGTGTGTGTGACAGTACAGTGACATTCTCGCGTACGTACCTGTGACAACTGTGAGTACCCTAGAGTTGTAAATAAAGGCACTATTCCTTAGGATTGGTGTTTCCTTTCCTATCCCCAACCCACTCTCGTGACAATTGGTGTCAGAAGTGGGATAGGAAAGATGCCGATCGTGCCTAGAAATGAGAGAGGGGTAACCACGCGAGCGGGAGCTGCAGCGGCAGAGGAACAATCGCTCGAGGAGTCCAACTCTGGCGGAGCCGCGACAACATCAGCGGCCGTCCCACCAGCCGCTCCATTGGAAATGAACGCGTTCCTGCAGCAGATTACTGTCATGATGCAAGAACAAGCACGCCGTCAGGAGGAGCAAATACGGGCGCTGCAGGAGGAGCAAGCACACCGCCAGGAGGAGCAAATACGGGCGCTGCAGGAGGAGCAAGCACACCGCCAGGAGGAGCAAGCACGCCGCCAGGAGGAGCAAATACGGGCGCTGCAGGAGGAGCAAGCACACCGCCAGGAGGAGCAAGCACGCCGCCAGGAGGAGCAAGCACGCCGCCAGGAGGAGCAAGCACGCCGCCAGGAGGAGCAAATACGGGCGCTGCAGGAGGAGCAAGCACGCCGCCAGGAGGAGCAAGCACGCCGCCAGGAGGAGCAAATACGGGCGCTGCAGGAAGAGCAAGCACGCCGTCAGGAGGAGCAACTTCAATCCTTTTCCAAAGATGTTTTGGCCGCGGTTCGGGCCAACACAGCCCGGATGGATGAATTCGAGAAGGAAGTTGCAGAAGTAAAGGAGGAAGTTACAGAAGTAAAAGAGGAAGTTGCTGAAGTAAAAGGGACGCTTCAACAGCTTGGTAAGGAAGTAAAACTTCTCAAAGAGTCTGGCCCTGTCACTAGCTCTGTGGTCGCTCCTTTTACCAAAAATTTAAAGGTGCCACCCTACGATGGCAAATCCTCTTGGGCTGCTTTTAAATTGCAGTTGGAGACAATTAAAAAAGCCAGCCATTGGGATGAGCAGGAGGCGCAGTCTGCATTGACCCTGGCACTTCGAGATGACGCTCTGTCTGTATTGGAAGCACTCGGCGCTGGGAAGAAAGAGGTCACCTACGACGAACTCATAGGCGCTCTGGAAGCCAGATACGGTGACAGCCACCTGGAGCATGTATACAGGGCGCAACTCAAAGATCGTTGTCAGCGGGCTAGCGAGACCTTACAACAGTGGTCCGTGGAAGTAGAAAGACTGGTCCGCAAGGCATATCATTCATCACCATCTGTCGTGGAGGAGATGCTCTTGCAGGTTTTTATTGATGGGATACGGGATCCCGAAGTCAGGGCGGCTGTACGACTGGATCACCACACCACCTTGAAAGAAGCAGTGGCTCACGCTTTGGAAGTAGAAGCGGTTCGTCATGACTCACGAGCTCTAAGGCTTCGAGAGGTTGTAGTCACAGAAAACAGTAGACGACGACCCTACAACCCGATGTGCTATGAGTGTGGAGAGCGGGGTCATATTCGAAGCACTTGCCCGAAGCGTGAACGTACAACTTTCCGACGTCAAGTGGATGCAGCGGTTTCGACGTCGGAGCAGTCACAGGAAAACTAATGAAGGCCAGGGCTATGGGGTGGGCGCTGGCCGGTAGTAGTAAAGCCCCAGAAATTCTTGTGAAGCAGACTAACGACGGAAATACTCTAGTGATAGACGGTTTAGTCAATGGGAAACCTTGCCAGTTGACATTAGACACTGGAGCTTCACGGACAGTCATTAGCAACCACAGACTTAAGGACATTGGAGGTCGGTATATTCAAGCGAATAAAAATATCACGTTAACTACTGCTACCGGCCAACGAATCCCATCTGAAGGAGAAAAAATTGTAGCCATTAAGATCGGGGCAACACTTTATTGGCAAAGAGTGATTGTCGCAGGCATCTCCGACGATTGCATTATTGGTTTGGACTTTCTACAAAATCATCAGTGCAATATTGACTTGAAAAATGGTGTTCTAAAACATGGCAATGATGAAATTCCGATGAAAGGAGGAAATTTTGGTAAGGTGTTATGTTTGAGAGACACTGTCCTAAGTCCTAGATCCCAAACGACGGTCCCTGTTATGCTACCGCCTAATAATGGAAGCGGACCGCGGAGATGTGCCATTATAGAGGGAGGAATCTCAGACGCATCATGGATTCCGGCTAGAACCTTAGTTGGAAGTGGCCAAGTTGCGTTGGTACCTGTTCTGAATCCGCATGACGTGGAGCAAAAACTGCGAAAGGGAACGATTGTCGGAAACTGTGATGAAGTAGCCTGGTTGAGGAAGTGTGAAGAGGGGCAAAAGCGGAAAATTACGAATCAGGAAGAAAATGTCGCAAGGTTAACGGAGGGTTGCAAGGGTAATCTTACTAAATTGCAATTAATAAAAGCAAGAAACTTCTTGTTGAAATATAGCAATTTATTCTCTAAAAATGATGGAGATATTGGCAGAACTGGTTTGGTAAGACATAAAATTGATACCGGAGATACAGCACCCATCCGGCAGAGACCAAGACCTGTTCCTTTTGCCCGTGAACAGTAAGTTGAGGACATGATCCAAGAGATGAAGAAGAATGGCGTGATAGAACCTTCATCAAGCCCATGGTGCTCTCCGGTTGTATTAGTAAAAAAGAAAGATGGATCGACTAGGTTTTGTGTGGACTATCGGCGATTGAACGATGTAACTAAAAAGGACAGTTACCCACTTCCTAGAATCAATGACACTTTGGATTCACTTTGTGGTATGACTTGGTTCTCTACTCTTGATTTAAAAAGTGGGTATTGGCAAGTAGATTTGGATCCTAAGGATAAAGAGAAAACTGCGTTTTCGACCGGCAAGGGTTTATTGCAGTTCAAAACTATGCCATTTGGACTGTGTAACGCGCCAGCAACATTTGAAAGATTGATGGAACATGTGCTGGCAGGTATGCTGGGAGAAACCTGTTTGGTCTATTTAGATGACATCATAATAATGGGGAGAGATTTTGATGATCATCTCAAGAAGCTTGAAAGCGTGTTTTCGAAACTACAGAGTGCAAATTTGAAGCTGAGTCCAAAGAAATGTTCATTTTTTCAACGCCAGGTCAACTACTTGGGTCATGTTATATCGGAACAAGGTGTTGCCACTGACCCATCTAAAATAAGTGCAGTAAAAGATTGGCCAACGCCAACAGATAAGACACAGGTGCGAGCATTTCTGGGTCTATGCTCTTACTATAGAAGATTTGTGAAAGGGTTTTCCGATATCGCTAAGCCATTACATCGGTTGACCGAAGAGAAACGAGCATTTTCTTGGGATGAAGATTGTGAGCAAGCTTTTCAGGACCTCAAAATGCGGCTATGTAAAACCCCTATCCTCGGATTTCCTGACATGGTAGGAAAGTTTATTGTGGACGCTGACGCAAGTAACACCGGAATTGGAGGTGTTCTATCTCAACAGAGGGGAGATCAGGAAGTAGTTATCGCTTACTTTAGCAAATCTCTTTCAAGGCCAGAGAGAAACTATTGCGTAACTCGCAGAGAATTGTTGGCTGTGGTAAAGACATTGCAACATTTCAAAAAATATTTGCTTGGCCGCAAATTTCTGGTAAGGACTGATCACGCTGCATTGAAATGGTTATTGGAATTCAGAAATCCTGAAGGGCAGGTAGCCAGGTGGATTGAGCTACTCCAAGAGTATGAGTTTGAAATTGAACATCGAGGAGGGAAGAGTCATGGCAATGCAGATGCTCTGTCTCGAAGACCTTGCCTGGAGGACTGTAAACATTGCAATCGGCAGGAAGAGAAGGAAAAAGTAAACATCCGGCTAATCCGTACTGATTCCATAGATGAAAATTGGACTGACGACGCCATGAAAAAGGCTCAGGAAGATGATAAAGATTTTCAACCACTATTGAACTGGCTAAGAAGTGGAACTAAGCCAAAATGGTCAGAAGTGGCCAAATACAGTACGGCTACAAAGAGTCTTTGGGCGCAATGGGACAGCCTGGTGTTACATGATGGATTACTCTACCGAAAATGGGAAAGTACTCAAGGTATAGATTGCCATCTACAATTGGTCGTCCCCAGAGAGAAGGTAAGGGAGATTTTAAAAACTTTTCATGATGGTACTTCCGGCGGACACCTGGGGATAAGAAGAACCCTCACAAAAATTAAAGAACGTTTCTACTGGTTACACTGCCGAGATGATGTAGAAGACTGGTGCCGTAAATGTCAGAGTTGTGCGGCAGTTAAGGGACCACAGACTAGAAGCAGAGGAGCCATAAGGTTGTATAATGTCGGAGCTCCTTGGGAACGAGTAGCTCTTGACATAGCCGGACCGTTTCCAATTACGAATGCTGGCAACCGGTACATTTTGGTAGTTATGGACTACTTCACGAAATGGCCTGAAGCATTTGCACTACCTAATCAGGAGGCTACCACCGTAGCGACAAAGCTTGTGAACGAAGTATTCTGTAGATTTGGTGTGCCATTGGAGATGCACAGTGATCAGGGTCGAAACTTTGAATCACAAGTATTCCGAGAAGTCTGTGAAATCATGGGAATCCATAAGACTCGGACGACGCCGTATCACCCGCAGTCAGATGGAATGGTTGAGAGGTTTAACCAAACATTGGAACGGCATCTGGCAAAAGTAGTAGAAAGCCATCAGAAAAACTGGGACGAGTATATTGCGCTATTCCTGTTATCTTATAGGACTGCGGTGCATGAGACCACTACAGTTACTCCAGCATATGCCAATTTTGGAAGAGAATTGAAATTGCCAGCTGATTTGTTATCTAGTTGTCCACCAGATACCCCAAAAGGAATAACCGACTACGCTAATGACCTTCGGATTAAGATGGTTGACGTCTATGAGCAGATTAGAGAGGCTGGGCTTAAAGCTAGTGAACGGATGAAGACTCGTTACGATCGAAGAGCTAATGGCCTCAGCTTCGAGGAAGGAACACTGGTTTGGCTTCATAATCCGGTGAGGAGAAAAGGAAAATCTCCAAAGCTACAACCAAGTTGGGAAGGACCTTACAAAATTGTCACCAGAATTAACGACGTGACCTACCGGATTCAGCGTAATCCTCGCAGTCCTCTCAAAATAGTTCATGTGGATCGATTGGCACGTTATCATGGAAGCAATAATGATCGGGACGATCATGTCTCGAGAGGGGGCAGTGGCGCGTAGGACGATAAGTGATAATGACAATGTCAACGTCACAAATTCAAACTAGGAGAATTTATCTAAAGGGAAATTTCGTCACTCACGTCAGCACACGATTGGCCTAGCGGTCTTGGTGTTGGACTGTGAATCCATAGACCCCAGGTTCAAATCACAGTCACGTATAGTGTTTTTGAAGTTTTGTAAGAAGTTTCTAGATAACTCTAGATTAAATTGGAATGAAAATACGGGCCAGAAATAAAAGAAGACAAAAGAAAATTTATGACTTAAGTTTAGAACTTTGATGCGATATTGTTCGCATCCGGGGGGTATATAAGCAGAACAAGGCGCGGCCTACGCCAGTTTAGTTTGAAAGTAAAATCCGAAGAAGGAAGAAGGAAGAAGAAAAAGGAAGAAAAGTAAAAGTGGAAGTAGTGAGTAAAAGTAAAGTGTAATAGTGAGTGAAGTGAAGTGTACAGTGCAGTAAATACGCGCGAGAGACGTTTCCGCGCGTGACAGTGCAGTGACGTTTACGCGTGTGACAGTGCAGTGACATTACCGCGCGTGACAGTGCAGTGACGTTTCCACGCGCAAGACAGTGCAGTGACGTTTCTGTGTGTGTGACAGTACAGTGACATTCTCGCGTACGTACCTGTGACAACTGTGAGTACCCTAGAGTTGTAAATAAAGGCACTATTCCTTAGGATTGGTGTTTCCTTTCCTATCCCCAACCCACTCTCGTGACAATACAATATATAAATAATGCAATGCAGGCCATATAGATGGCGCTTTTGTCTAACAGAAGGTATACATTGATAGAAGACCTTTCCCAGCAGCGAATGTTAAAGGCTGCGAGTTATTATGATGATTGCCTCTTAAAGCAAACTTGTAAAACAACCACCTGCTAGGTGGCTGGACGACTAAAGTAACGTGGCAGAAGAACGCTGAACGTAGGCTGCTTTTAAAAGGTTATTTTGGAAATCTTTATGGACGCGGACTGCCTGTGGCCACAGAATAAATACTAGTACTGTGGCTTAAAAAGAACTTGCTTATCAAAAAAGTATTTAATAAACAATATTTTCCCCTACAATGCTAGGCTAGACGAAGTTAGACTGGTAAATATTCTCTTGACCATGTTTTCTAATAAAATTTCAATTCCAGGGCAAAGGCGGCTACAAGCACAACATTTTCGATGACAACCGTGGAAAGTTGGACGCAACCGGCTACGGCGCGCATGTGATCAGCCCCTACGGCGACTCGAACCACTTTGGCGGACGCGTCGACTACACTGGAGCTCACTCTAAGGCCTCTCTTGACGTCAGCAGGCAGATGGGTGGCATGACCTCTGTAAGTTGAGGCTTTAAATGACAGGTTTATGTACAGCTACATGGGAAGAAAGGTTCTCGAATAGCGACCACGTACTGGCAAGCGAAGCGTAGGACACCCACCTATAAGGTCGTCAGACGACCTTACCAGAGTAAATGCGCTGCAGGCCGCTCTAGATCGGCCATTTTGGAAATCCTCGGGAGAGGTCTACAGCAGCGGACATTAAGCGGCTAAAAGGATGACGTACAGCTACAAAAGTTATGGTTCTTCGATGACGGCATTGTCTATAGTGCTCAAGCTCAAGTCACCAGTCTCTACTCCTCCTTCCACCTCGGCGGTCGGCTAAACCAGGGTTTACTTGAAAATTGCCTTCCACGTACCTTTACAGAAACGAACCACTTCACAACTAATTGATAAAATTGATGACGAATGATTAAAAAATGGGTCTCTTTCTTCTAGATCGATGCCGCAGCTGGAGGAAGATGGCCGCTGGGCAAGAACGGTGACGTCAGTCTCCAGGGCACTTACAACAGGATGGGTCCCTTCAGGGACTACGGGGCGAGGGCCGGCCTTGACTACCGCTTCTAAGTATTATTAGTACTTGTAATAATCTCAGCCAATAGCATATCTAAATAGATACTGAAATTCATAGGAAATTCCAGCACTAGTTTTCTTTGTCTTAGAAATTGGTATTTCCGATCGCATCCTTAGCAGTGCTGGTTAGGAGTCAGGGGTGCGCTTTCCGGCTTTGGGTAGAGCTACATCTGGCAGCACCGAAGAGCACTTTTCTATGCTGCTATCCTTTTCTGTCGTTTAGAACCGTCATCTGCTAGAGCGAGAGAGAGCGACGGAACACTATAGCACCGGCAGTGCTATAGCGTTACGTTTTCCCCTTTTTTCTTCTCCGCACATGCTTAATGAAGGTCAATGGTCTTGGGAACACAAAAATGCAGAAGATTATGCAAAGTGGAGGAGAGAAAACTAGAAACATTTAAACTATTGGCTATGGTTTTATTTGACTGTACATGTAAATATTATTGAATTTCATGTAAATACTTCTCATTAATTGCCATATAATGTTTTAGGATTAAATGTAAATATTGAAATGTCTTAAAATAAAATTTATTGTAACTAGACTATCTACCTACTTTTATTTGATTCCCATACTTGAAAATTTTAAGTATCGAATGACGACCTCTGTGGCATAGTGGACATCATGCCACGCTGTCACACTGAAGGTCTCGGGTTCAATCCCCGGTCAGGATAAGGTGGAAAATGATCTTTTTCAGATTGACCTGGGTCTTGGAGGTTTATCTATGTATATGTATATGTTACCGGCCAAACCAGATTTCAGGACAAACTAGTCTTGCCTAGTCTAAACCATGGTATAATAAAATAAGGTATTCTCTTCCCGTGGCAGCTGATGACGTAGTTGGAACTTGACTACGTCATCAGTTTGATATGTTGCCACTGTGTGAAATTGAATTACCCGAGCGTAATGCATTTTTGAACTTTATATACCAATTTCGAATTAATAATCCATTATATCAATTTATAAAATATTGAATTGATGAATCACGCGAGAATCGCGAGATTCTAAATAGCTAAGTTACTTAATATTTTTTTAAATATTCATGAACTAATAGAAAATGTCCTTAAATTTACTGAAAAGAACAACCAGTGGCAATACTTTGTAACGTAGTCAAGTTTCATCTCGGGAAGAGAATACCTGTTTTATTATACCATGGTCTAAACTAGTTATTCCTACACGAGATAGGATTAACTAGTAAAAACAAAATTCGTTGAATTGAATATACATTATGTAATTTGCAGAAATTGACAAAACTCACTGAGAACAGAAAAACTTGAGAGGTGTCAAGGGACACCCGGATGGAACGAAGTGCCTTTCGATTAATTAGTGAGAGAGAGAGGGACAGACAGAGAAACACGCGCACGCCGCACAGCTTACAACTATAGCAAAAAGTGTCGTTACAACTTTTGGTCTTAATTTTTTCCGTCTAGCCCCTTTCGCAACGCGCGATAAGGTACTACGGTTCAAAAATACTAAAAATATTGGTTTTGGTCAGCTGGAAAAAAATTAAGCAGTCGGTAAAAAATATATAGAAAGACCATGTCACGGCCTATGTTCTGTTGTAACTCTTCAATTACCAAGCTAAGGGGGCAAAATTGCGTTTTAACTTATAAACCTATAAATACTTACCAACTTATAAACCTATTAAATACTTACCAACTTCTAACGCTTATAACACCATTTGGACTGCATTTAGAGCTTATATTATAACAATCATCATGATCATCATCAGGTCTTTATGTCTCCACTGCAGGAGCACGACCCTCTCTGTACTACCAGCGCCATACTTGGCCACAGCAGCCAGAGGACTTGGCCAACACTCTCCTCGCTGGCCAGACGAGTTGGAGAGGTCTCATTGATGTTTATAAGCTTTGTTTAGCTTGTATTCCCTAAGTCGCCTTCTACGACATCCACGGGAGGACTAGTGGTGGCTCTATTCTACTCTGCCGGAAACTACACGGCTTTATATTATAACAATAAGTTTTGTTTATTATGCTATTATCTATTAGAAAAATCAGGTCTGGTCTGGGGGCCGCGCGAAAAAATAAGGCGCCAATTTTAGGCAATGTCCTTTGCAAGTTATTTAAAGTTCAGTTATTTTTATTTTAGTTTCGTGCGTGCGCAAGCGAAGATAGTGAGGAGTACTTTCCGGTTATACTGACACTCTCATACATCCTACTTCCTACTAATATTATAAATGCGAAAGTCAGTTTGTATATTTGTTTGTTTGTTACCTCTTCACGCTCAAACTACGGAACCGATTTGTATGAAATTTGGTATGGATATAGTTTGAGACTCAGGGAAGGACATGGTATTTTTTATCCCGATATTTTTACATACATACAGCTAGTTAGTGTATAATTCGGCTTATGTATCTTATGATCACAAAGGATAAAAAAACATACTATCTACCTAGGTAAAACTATGCACAAGTCAAGGGCGTCGCCAGCCGATGGCGCAGGAGGGGGCAAGTTGACTTTACCTACTACAATTCATACTTTTCTCATTCTCTATGAATGAGAAAAGTAGGTATGAATTGTAGGTAAAGTCGACAGCACATGAAGCTTTTCGACGAAGTAGTAGAAGTTTTTAGAAGTACTACGAGCCTTAAATCTACAGCGATTGTAATAACAACAGTATCTTAGTACTATATACATATATATTCTGTGACAGTACAGAGTCCAATGTGTAAAGCTACACGAGCACGAGCTCTTGACTATGCAATAAAAAACTTGTAAATAAGTTATAATAACATTTATTAGAAAAAAAGAATAAAATGAGTTTGAATTTGAATAAGTGAAGAGTTGAAGATTTTAATATTTTTTTAGAATCTCTAGGGGGGGGCAGCTGCCCCTCCCTGCCCCCCCTTGGCGACGCCCTTGTGCACAACTAATAATAATATGTAAATACGTTAATAGTTTGTTTTTTGTTTTTAGTAGGTTTTTTTTTTTCACTTTTTGCGTAAATAACCGAAAAGAACACTTCAAGGTCCAAATACTCTAGTAATAAAAAGCTATGACCAGAAATCTCGGTTCTAATCGTTTCACAAGACATTCTAGCTAAAGTTTAGCTCCTAATTACAGTTAAACCCGCCTTAAATATTAACACTCGGCTGGAGAGCAAACGTGGAGATAAACTGCAAGAATAAACGATGATATTTCATTGTTGTTACATTAAAGGTATCCGTTAAACGTTAAAATAATACCAGTGATGTCTAATGATAGGTAGAATTTCTCGAGGTCATCCGTGCTTCGGAAGGCACGTATAAGCTGTTGGTCCCGGCTGTCATCATTGTTGGCAGTCGTCAGGGATTGTCAGATGCCTTGAGGCAGCTTTAGACACACGAAAAACAAACAAGTAGGTAGGTGGACAGATATAATATATCTAGGACGGAAAAATATAAATTAAGGCTCCACGCGAGTAAAAAATTCATTTGTTATACGTGGGATAAAAACACACATTGATTGTAGACTTTAGTCTTGAGACAATGAGGTATTGTTTGAATGCATTTAGGTTTTTTCAAAAGCATCAAACTAACCGCAAAGAGAATCTATTTTTTAGCGACAACGTTTGTAGTGTTTGTAATACATTGTTCGCCTTATTTAAAAGGTAAAAAATAAAATAAATACCTACATGGAATATTTATCGTCTTCCTGCACTTGCATATAATGTCGGTGGAGTGCTTTCTATGTATTTCTTTCTTTTGGTAAGTTCATCTTATACCTTTAAACGAGCAATTCTTGTATGTATATATATTTATTTATAAATTTCTGTGATCTCGAAAACGGCTCTAACGATTTCGCTGAAAATTTGTATATGGGGGTTTTCGGGGGTAAACAATCGATCTAGAATACTTTTATGTTTGGGAAAACGCGTGTTTTCGATTTTTCATGCGTTTTTCTTTCCACGCAGAATATGGTTGCTAATTTCGTCGCGCCGCGACCGCCTTGATTTAGCTAAGTGGTTAAGGATAGCGACCGCTAAAAAGAGTGTTACGGGTTCGAATCCCACTCGGTGACTTACTTTTGTTTTTTTTTATGTTTAAGTTTATATTTTTTTTTATTTTCTATTGTTTTTAGAAATGTTTAAAAAAAATTAGTTAATGTTTGAGATGTAACCGAGCAAAGCTCGGTCGCCCAGGTACTAATCTTCTTATATGTTTTCACATTATTATTTTTTTATTTGGTCCAATTTTTTTTACATTATTGTTTTTTAAAAAATCCTGGAATATTTATATAAACCTAATATCGTACCCCAGCAACTGTTTGTTTGTTTGTACACATAAAATAGCGGAATAAAAGAACGTTGACGTCTTCTCTATAAAAATATACCTAAACTCTATGGACGCAAAGAAAATTACAATAAATTACGAAGTCCTAGCTTTGTAAGTGTGGTTGGTTGATTAAATATTAAGTAGTTGTAAAATGAAAACGATAGAGATTTTACTCAAAATCAACTATTTGGTCTGATTTGCATACTAGGAGGTAGATACTACAGGTATTGTTTGTGCTGTTGATTCGATTTAGACTAGTACCTCTCCGATTCTCCCTGAGGAAGTCGTAAGTAGAAGATGGCTTAGAGACTCACCAGCAATAAACGTACTACAACAGCTGCATTCTCAAAGAAGTTTGACGTTTAGGATGATGACTTATTCTAAATCATTTCCACACGAACGCATTTTCGATTAGGGTTGACGTCAGGCTAGACGTTGAACCAAAGCCAGAGTTTCCCCTCTTATCTCTGAAAAAAATATATAGAAAGCTGACCCGTGAGATAAAGCGCGCGGCCGCTGGCCCGCCGGCACCAACCCGGCGGGCTAATGTCGGCGGCGGCGGGGCGATCCGGTGGCTTTAGAAGTTGTGACCCGGATAATTTTCCCGGCGGGAAATACGCGCGGGCGCAAGCCGGCGGGAAATACGCGCGGGTGCAAGCCGGCGGGTAATACGCGCGGGCGCAAGCCGGCGGGAAATACGCGCGGGTGCAAGCCGGCGGGAAATACGCGCGGGTGCAAGCCGGCGGGAAATACGCGCGGGTGCAAGCCGGCGGGTAATATGCGCGGGCGCAAGCCGGCGGGAAATACGCGCGGGCGCAAGCCGGCGGGAAATACGCGCGGGTGCAAGCCGGCGGGTAATACGCGCGGGCGCAAGCCGGCGGGAAATACGCGCGGGCGCAAGCCGGCGGGAAATACGCGCGGGCGCAAGCCGGCGGGAAATACGCGCGGGCGCAAGCCGGCGGGAAATACGCGCGGGCGCAAGCCGGCGGGAAATACGCGCGGGTGCAAGCCGGCGGGAAATACGCGCGGGCGCAAGCCAGCGGGAAATACGCGCGGGCGCAAGCCGGCGGGAAATACGCGCGGGTGCAAGCCGGCGGGAAATACGCGCGGGCGCAAGCCAGCGGGAAATACGCGCAGGCGCAAGCCGGCGGCAAGATCGATTCAAAAACAGCCGCCGGCCCTGGTCGGCATTAGGGCCGCCAGGCCGCGGTTTTGGTGTGGTATGCATCAAAAGGAATGAAGCGGGACCTACTTATATCCTTGACCGAGCGCTCGCAAAGTGCGAGCGAAGCGTCTTCGTTTCAGCTCAGGCAAAAATGTTTTCAAGGGGCGTTCGACTGTCCAAATGTTCTTCTCTACAAGCCGTATTTCTCAGCTGAACCGTCATGAAATTTTGTGAGCAGGTCGCAAAATTATATGGCTTTTTGTCAATAAAGTTTTTAGATTCCTTTTAAAAATGGCTGTGCCATATGTTAGAATGTGCGCAGTGAACATTAATTAAGTTTTGATATACACATACAGACTCGTGAGTGTGGGTCTACAGCTCACAGAACTACTAGTTACCTTTTTTAAGCCTCGGCAAAGACGGTGTTATTAGGTTGACGCTAATATCTGTCCGTCTGTCTGTCTGTGACAAGGCAGGAGGCGGTTTTTTTACGTGAAAAGAAGTTCCCTTGCGGTGGAATGTTTAATGAAAATTGGTTCAGCCGTTTAGATGTTATTGGGGGTTAACGCTTGAAAGTCAGGGTTTCTTGATTTGCCTAGCAAAAGAGATAGCGCTGTTTACGCCATATAGCTCTTTTTTATCACATCCTCCTTTCGTTTATCTTTGTCATCTACGGCCTGCTTGTCAAGAAAAGAAGAAAGAAAACTTCAGTCTTCAGTCTGATCGCTTCCGCTGCTCATCACTAGATGGCGTTCTCGAAAATGAAGGTTCTCTAAATTTGCTGGCAAATACACTTGTTAACATTTACAAATACTTACGTAAAGTGCAAAGATGTGTGCTTAGCGTACAGCTAGAAACATTTAGCAGTTAGATCCTAGGTCGTAAAGTGTACACTATCTTCCGAAACTATCCAAAACTCATCACGGTCAACGCGGTAATATCATCAGTAACTGAAACGTCTTGCGAAATTGCTTTCTGCGCGAACCGAAACCTATTAGCATGGGGCGGAATTAAATTGTCGGGAAATGAGGACCACACTGACAAGCGAAGCGATAGCGTAAAGTGAATTCATATAGAACGCACACATTCATACAATAACTTTTCAAAACTAAAAACCGACTTCACCCCCAAAGCACACAACCGATTTAGAAAAAAAATCTATCGAACAGTAAAAGAGTTTTCCAAATCGGTTCAGCATCTTCGAATAATCGGTGATCATAAATAAAAAAAGATCGCGATGAATAGATAACCTCCTTCTTTTTCGGAAGTGACAAAGTTTGTAGAATCCCATACCAAAGATAATATAATTACTAACGTAACAGAAAAGCCAAAGAAACTATTGAAGGGCCTGTAAGGGAAGTAGGCAAAACTGAAGCTGCGGGGTAGGCTCACAGAGATGGCAGCACACACGAATATCATAATTTTTTAATGTTTTAACTATTAACTATAGCGCCATCTAGTGACAAGTAAGAAAAATATTTGTTATATAAGGCGGTGGGTAGCGACATGCCCATACTGTCAGTTTAGTTTATGTGTGTGTCCCCAGCGGAAAAGTGTCGAATAATAAATGTTGACTTACTAGATCTTTAGTGTAAAGCTGCCTTCAAATGTTTAAGTATCGCGGGTTTTTTTACAATATTTCCTTTATTACCAATTGGATTAAGCTAATTATTGGAATATGGATAGTTAAATTAATACATTAAAGATTGGAATTAGTCAGAACTTGTCACATATTATAAAACTCGTTCAATAGACCGATTCAAAATCATGATGTCAGTGGGGCATTATTTTTTGTTGTATCTTTTTTAATGTTTACTCTATTACGAACGTACTTTTCCAGATGTTGGAGGCAGTTTAAATACATAAATCGACATTTAAACTTTTTCCCTATGTCCCTAAGTTAAGAGGGCTCTTCCCGGTCCGTCTATCGTCAACGCGAGCATGGTTGGAAATGCTTGTTGTTTCATCCAGCGCAATGATAGACAAAAAAGCAAAGAGAGAGATAGCACCTGAGCGTTCAGTTTGCATTCTATTGTACTAAATTAGTATTATTATTAACTATTCATTTAACGAATATTAACTTTTCATAGGGTGCGGAAATTTCATAAAACTTGTTCCAGGTGATACGTGTTTTTCAGAAAGCCTTTCGAGTGTGTGAAATAAATGTTTTTCATTTAGAATCTTCATTACATTTGCAAGGTTCATATGCAAATGTTTTCTTTACTTTTACAATTCATGAGTACTATATGATCGACCGAAGTTCAGGTAAAATTTGTACAAAAAAGCAGATTTTTGAAGGCTTATACTGAATTTGTTTTTCCAAATTTTAATTTTTAATTTCGATGAAAACTTAGAAATAGCGCACAAGATTCATGTTAGTTCAAACATTTCTAAGAAAGTTCTGTTACAACGCCATAATCACGTACGAGCGTTTGTATGAAAAGTAAGGCGGGTTGGGCGCTCTTAAGCCACTAGAACCAAGACACCTACTTTTATGTTTATATTTATTTATTCGTAAGTGGTTGTTTTTTCTTGGTTTCTGTTTTGCTGGAGCAAAAGGCCAAACATTTCCCCAGCGGAATTTTGAATAACTTCGGAGGCCTTCGACATATAAAGTCCTTTTGTACATAAACATTTGTCTCGTATGATACATTAATTGCTCTACTAATTGAATTCTGTTATAGGAAAGATCTAGTATAGTCAACATTTATTATTTGACACTTTTCCGCTGGGGACATACACATGTTTAGTTTCACGGGTAAGCCATGGCATCCCTGGTCATTCCACAAATGAAGAAGGATTATCGAGGGGTATCGCCTGTCGATATTTCGCTTTACGTAGCAGTAATGAGCGAGATGGTAGGTACCTATTTATAGTCCATTCAGTAAATGGTGTCTATAAAGCGGCATTGGCTTTTAAAAAGTCGCGGCTTTTGTGTCGCTCCGATGGCGTACACACCAATTGAACAAATAAAATTCGTCGCGTAATAATAATTATGTACTTTACATATTTTGATAACGAACTATCTTACAGTATCCTAACCCTAAAATCTAAAAGTTTATTTGCTCAGACAAAATTGAACTATCGCGATATACTTCTAAGGTTCAAAACTGATTAAGAGACAAGTCCTTACGAATGTTATAAATTGGAGAGCACACCGGTCTCAATTAAGATTGCATGTCATTGCCTGAATTTGTACTGTCTGTCTGGCTGATATTAATTGGTTGGATTAATAATAAACTACACAGGTAAGTACAAAGAGGGTTAAACTACAGACTACATCTTATCTCAAACTAGAGGCAGCGTGCGGCTTCGCCCGCATTAACCACGCGAGTGAAGTCGCGGGTGTGATGCAATATAGCCTTCCTCGATAAACGACCTATCTAATACCGAAAGCATTTTTCAAATCGGACCAGTGGTTCCTGAGATTATCGCGTTCAAACAAACTCTTCAGCTTTATATATAAGTAATATGGATATGGATGGGATAGACAGAGAATTTTGAGTTTTGCGGATTTAAGGAGAGAGAGCTCAGGGCGATCAAAAGGTCTAGCATGATTTTGGGCGAGGAGATACATAAAGGAATCAAAATAGTGATGAATTGCAGCCACATCGTCTTTTTACATGATTGGCATAATTCGCATTTTCGCCCATTCCTTCGATCGGCAATTACGATATGCACGGGTTCAACTATTGAATAATAAAATTTTTAACAAAAAAAAAAAAACAACCGGCTTCAATTTCTTTCAGGAGTTTCTTCCATATCTCCAAAGTTCTTAATCATGTCTTAACCAAATTATTATTGGACCGACTTGGGAGTAAAGGCTTTCAAATACAAAAAGAATCATCAAAATCGGACTACGGTTGACAAAGATATGGCGAAACAATTAACAAAAAAAGCAAACAGTCAAATTGATAAGCTTCTCCTTTTTTGAAGTCGGTTAAAAATAGCCTTTATTTCAGACTAGCTGATGCCTGCGACTTCGTTTGTGTGGACAAAAATGCTTACTAGGCTGAACAACTTTTGCTTCGGCTTCATTTATATTGTTCCGTAAATGGCAAAAAACGGAACCCTTATGGATTCGCCATGTCTGTCTGTCTGTCCGTCCGTATGGCACAGCCACTTTATTCCGAAACTATAAGAACTATACTGTTAAAACTTGGTAAGTCGATGTATTCTGTAAACCGCATTAAGATTTTCACACAAAAATAGAAGAAAAGCAATAAATTTTGGGGGTACCCCATACTTAGAACTGAAATTCAAAAAATATTTTAAAAATAAAAATAAACTCAAAAATAAATTCACATTTCAGTAACACATTTTTGAAATCCTCTACAACTTTTATTTTATTGTAGAGGATAATATGTTATTTAGGGGATACATTAACTTTTCGGGGTGCTGTCCCCATCCCCATTTGAATAAATTTCGAAAAAACAAAAACTGAAATTTTGGTCTTATTCGCTGGGTGCGTGATGGAAGCGCCATCTAGCGTTTACTCTGAGTAAAACCGACAAACAGACATTTATGAAAATAGTTTCATGCACTAAAGGTGCATCCCCGAGGTTTTGTTGGTTTGCTTCCACTGGGATGCTATCATCAGGGCAGAGAGCTGACCACGTTTCCTTTGCGATACTCAGGTCATCTTTGAGTATTTTTTTGCAGAGGTTTGAGACGCTGTGAACTGAGGGAAGGAAAGCGGGTATAATCATTTTTCTGATGCCAATACCACCGTCTTTGATAGGTTAGGTAGGTACTATAGGACCAAAGTAAGGTACTATACACATTATTTTGTTTTCTACAAAGTATGAGGGTATGAGGGACTTGTAAGACGGACTAAAGAAGTAAAATGTAGTCTCTATAGTTTTTCCACATGTTTTAAAATGATTTTGAATGATACAAAAATAGGTCTACACTACACTAAGGTTTTTCCATTTGATGGCGCCGCGTTAAGGGGACGCACCGTGAAAATGGGCATTATCTATTTCTTATTTCTCAGCAAATATCAGAAATTTAGAACTGATACTTGCTAATAGCATACTAGAACGCTTTTCTAGCAAAATTGTGGTTGTGGATACACGATTTGTTAATTTTTGTAACACAAACTTGCTCATCAAAAACACCTCTACCAAAACATATATGGTCTAATTTCTCACAAACGAGAGGGACTTCAGCTTTGAAACTTTTTATGCAGATTAGTAATTATGTAATCTTTAAAATTGTGGTACAAATTTTTTTTTGGTGCTTTAGTTTTAATTTTAGAGACATTTTTCTATAATTGATCAGTTTTGCGTGGCTTAAGATTTCAGTCATTTAAGCCCTTTTGCCTTCCTGAAAAATATTGTACATGCCGTCTCGCTTTTTCGCAAGTGTATTTAAATAAACTGTTCTTGTTGCACAGATTTTTGACAGTTAAATATCAAATTGTCAGATGGCCGATGGGCCTCACGAAGCAAGGACGCGTCGCATTTCACAAAAAAAATGACATTTGATTTCGTAAAATTATTGTCACAGTGTAGAATAATATCACGAGTATACATGGGTCGAACAGTCTGTAAACAAACGTGCGAGCAACTTTCTTACACTGTGTCACTTGTCATAATGTCAAAGGAAGTGTCAAAGCATAGCGTGGCATAGATTGATTATGTGACAGACATGGTCGGAATAGATTTTTTTTATACAAGTAATGTACATACAGTATCGATTAATAATATTTTATTTTTATTTAATTACCAGTTTTGTGGCAATAAATTAATTTTATAATAGCCAAATAAAACTTATCTATAGATAATACTCTTCGGATTTATTTACTTTTAGATTTCGAGAAATACACACGTACATATTTTACCACTGACTGACTGGCTGACTGATTGATATGGTTTTTAGGGTTCCGTAGTAAACATGGAATCCTTATAGTTTCGCCATGTCTGTCTGTCTATCTATCTGTCTGTCTGTCCGTCTGCGGTCCTACTCAGAAACTATAAGTACTAGAAAGCTGTAATTTGGCATGGATATGTATATTAATCATGGCAAAAAAGTCGGAAAATAAAATATGAAAATATTTTTTTTATGGTAGCTGCCATACTAGTAAAGAGGAAGTCAATATTTTTATTTCACTACAAACACATTGTGTGGGGTATCGTTGAATAGGTCTTTCAAAAATATTATGAGCTTGGAAACACCATTTTTCGATTTAGGGATCCGTGTCTGAAATATTTAGCTTTAAAGTGATTTTTTTTGTTAAAGCCACGTGTCTATCTGCTAAACGGTTATATATATACACGTGAAAAAAATCACGGCTATAGCATATATTATGTAGTTTAAAGGAAAACTATCAGAGCCAAGTAGGGTAAACAAATTAAAAAGTTAAAGGCATTCAACTTATAAAATTTAATAGATATACTTAGACATTTAAGACGTTTTTAGTGGCATGAACTTAAAGTTGGCATTTACAACTACGGAACCCAACATTGCGCGTGGCCCGACACACACTTTGCTAATTATTTGATCTGCACTGTAGTGATAGGTGTAATGAAGGACTTGCTTGGTGGGGGAGCAGACAGGGGGGGCTTTCTGCTTAACCCTCCAAACAAGCAACCAAGTGAAAGCAGAGGTTACCTACGAGGCCGTAGGCCGTTTTTTGAATGTTATTTTAATATCATTATAATATAGTGATCTAGTACAGCCTGTGGTTCGATTTATTACGGGTATATCCCTTCCATGTTGTATATTAATTATTTTTTCAACATATTGCTCGTTAAGTGGATCTCATTGAATTTCATCGGCTTTAGACATGTATAAAGTAGCACATAAAACACGCTTGCGTTATAAACGCAAATAGTGAAGTTATATTATGCAACAGCAATATTTTAATTTTTTTTTCAAATTCCGAACTCGCTCACTGCCTTGTGCACCAGCTAGTAATGGTTTGCCAGCCGCGCTGATTTTGATAAGTATTACGGTGGGAAAGCAGCCGTGTGCATCACAGTTTTATGGTTGAGTTTATTTAACCGCTCCTTTACCGCCAATACCAGACACAATAGTAAGACAATGAACGTGGACATTTATTAATATCGTGCGGGTCTTTACCGGTTAAAATAAAAATCAGTTTAGATATACGTGTGTTGAAAAACTTCGTGCTAATATACGTGCGTATATTGGTTAAACACTCGGCACTATCACGCCCTCGCTTTCGGCTCGCGCAAGAAAATTCCGCCTCGTGTGTTATAACCACTATAGAGCACAAATATGGTAATATACACAACTATTTTTCAATTAAAAAAATATTACTTATTTTAATATAAAGAATTGAATGATGCAGCTCCTTTTATATAGTTACGTATGTACCCTTTACTTATTTTGTACAACATGCTGACTTTTCATTGGTTTTGGAAAAAAAATCGTATTGTGAATAAACTCCTCTATCTATATACGTAATCCAAATTTGTGTATGATATAAGATAAACAAATCGAGACTACGTAGTTATGTCCGACCAAAACTACCGCATGACCTCGATGAACTCCGGCCGGCCGGACGGAGGCGGTGCCTGGCGGTAATACTAATTGATCTCACGATTTTACTTTGTTTTTGAATTTTTATTTTGACTACCTAATTAAATTTTACTAACGATCTTTATAAAGTGGCCCTTGGTCCAAAAAACAATGAGAAATTACCGTGTATATTTTAAAAATTTAATAAAATAATTTCTGTTTTATCTAAAGGCTGACCGGTAGACAATGCGTTAGCATTAAGTCCACCTTTTGTACCATTATGGTCATTTAAGATTTAATAAATAAATAAATTTACATGTCAGTTGCTGTAGTAAGCCATATTATAAATATCATAGCTGACTTAGCTTTTATATTTAACGAATGTATTTATGAAGGCATATTTCCTAACCTAATGAAGTGTAGTAAACTAATACCCTTATTTAAAAAAGGAGAAAATACAGACCCTGGCAACTACAGACCGATATCTATCCTGCCAGTTTTGAGTAAGGTGTTTGAAAAGATAATGCTTAATCAAATGCTGCTTCACTTCAAAACCTACAACCTGTTCCATAGCCAACAATTCGGTTTTACTGGCGGGAAATCGACCACCGATGCGGGAGTGGCACTCGTTACACATATATACGATGCATGGGAGAACAAAAATGATAGAATTGGATCATTTTGTGATCTCTCCGAAGCATTTGATTACGTAGATCATCCGACACTTTTGCTTAAATTTCGTCAATACGGTTTTGATGATAATTTAATTAAACTAATAGAATCTTATTTAACAGATAGGCATCAAACTGTTGATTTAAATGGCATAAAATCGCACGGATCCAATGTTGAAATATATAAGTAGTTCAATTCTTGGACCTTTCTCTTTCTTGGTTTATGTCAATGACTTGCCTTATATGATTGATAAACAGGCTGGCATAGTGCTATTTGCTGATGACACCTCACTTATATTTAAAATAGATCGACATAGCACAAACGCTTGCGCAGTGAACAGCACCTTGTCTTCCATTTCTGATTGGTTTTCTGCCAATGCTAAATGCGAAAAAGACCCAATGCATTCGATTTTCTCTTCCCAATATGAGACAGGCCTGCGTTGACATAATGCTAGATGGTGAAAAACTCGATCTTGTTGAAAGTACTTCCTTCTTAGGAATTACAGTAGATTCAAAACTTCAATGGAGTGCTCATATAACTAAACTTTCTAATAGGCTTAGCTCTGCGGCTTATGCTGTTAGGAGAAATAGGCAATTGACAGATGTAGCAATTGCTAGACTAGTGTATTTTAGTTATTTTCATAGTGTTATGTCTTACGGCATACTATTGTGGGGAAGTGTAGCCGGTATTCAGACTATTTTCATTTTACAAAAACGGGCAATTCGTGCTATTTATGGGTTAGGACCAAGAGACTCACTTAGAGAATTATTCAAGAAAATTGATATACTTACATTGGCATCGCAGTATATATTTGAAAACATAATGTCTGTAAGGAAAAATATTTCCTTATACAATAAAGTAAGCGATGTGACCGATAAAAACTTACGTAATAAGAATGAATTATTTGCCCCGTTTTATAGGCTCAAAACAGTTAGTAAGACGTTCATGGGAAACTGTATACTTTTTTTTATAATAAATTGCCACAATCGGTCCTTGATATGCCAGACAAAAAATTTAAAACTTATGTAAAGAAAGTACTTTGTGAGATGGCTTATTATAGGACCGATGACTACCTTAACGACAAAAAAGTCTGGCTTGAGCTTGGCGCGGGTCCCTCTTAAAGGTTTGTTATATAGGTACTCGCAAATGTTCATAATTTGGTACATTTTGTACAAACTAAATCTACAACTTGACATTATTTTAAAATTTTGACATTCTAAAAATTTAATTTAAATTATGATATGAAATAACAAACAATGTATTATCTGTCCATATTAACTTTAAGTATTAATTTATTTTTGAGTTGACGTCCTTGAAGAAAATGCTGCAGTGCAGTTTGTTACCGCTTCTTCTGCACTAGCGCTTTGGAAGCGGTAGTAAACTTAGCTGTAAGTAACCATTTGACGTCAACAATTGTACAACAAAACAATGACGATTATTAAGAGATATTATAAATATCCTATGATAATAAAGATATATTTGAAAAAAACCTATTGCGATCTTTTTCTGCACGTGTAGTTGGCTCAAACTAATAAATATTAATCTTTCATTATGAAGTTCGAACATTTTAGACTTCCCTCCAGAATGTTAGTCATTGCTCAGATTCTGGTTCATTGAACTAGTAGGCTTGATAAGTCTCAGTTTCAAAAACACAACGTAACTAATAGATTACGTGACATGACCTTTTTCAATTATTTACAAAAACATAACATGTTACACAAAAAGTTAACATACTTTTCATTACGTCATGGTTTTCATACTGTAACCTCTATATATTTTTAACTCTATCTGCACTGCATTTAGACATTACTACAAACCTAGCGGAAAAAAACGGACAACTTTTGAATCAATTTTGACAGATTTTGAATACGCCTTAAATCGCTGCCGCGCTTACGTTAATGTATCGGTTGAAATAATATTTACTCTGCGAAAATATTTCCGCGCGGAAAATCCGCGACAAACATTTTTTCCGAGCCCCTCACGTAAATTATTCCGTCCCGCTAGTTTTTCAAATGCACTTCGAAATTGGTAAATTTTGCTTAATTTGCAGAATGCTAGAATTTTATTTGCCGGTTGCTTTTCATTTTTTGCAAGAAGCTTTGCAAAAACTTTAAATGTTTTTACTTACCTGCTACTATTTTAATTGTATTTATTGTTTAATTTATTTCACGATCAATAATTTCGACGATCAAACAAATGAGAAAAAAATTCTTAGTAGTTCGACAGACAATTCAAAAAAAAAATCTCAAAAAAAATAATTGTTTTGTACAAGCATTTATTGTGAGGGCAAAGTACTTACTGAGACAAATGTAATAAGCACAAACTCAGCGGAGTTGCGTCGTTTCATTACTAAGTTCCATCGACCACCTTTTGTTGTTCAGGACTAACAGAAAACCGCAGAATAAACTTACTGCTTCTCTTTCCGCGCAGATCGTAAAAGCCGATAAAGGGAATCAGCAAGAACCTGAATCATGTCAAAGATAAGGCCTATCTTTATTTCTTTTTTCAACCATCAAGCTGTTTGTTTTTGCCGACACTGGTGTCAGAATTTAGCTGCATTAAGGCATCTGTTATAGCGTCTCGACACTCACGACTCACGACTGCCATATAATGATGGCCGCACCTTCCGCATCAATGCGATCTCCCACTGGACGGACAGACAGACAGATAGACAGACATGACAAAACTATAAGTGTTCCTTTTTTTGCCATTTGGCTACGGAACCCTAAAAATCAAGCCGTAGGTAGCAAAAGTTGTTCAGCCTGATAACCACTTTTGTTTACGCAATCGAAGTAGCAGGCATTATTAGCTAGTCTGAAATAAAGGCTATTTTTAGGGTTCCGTAGCCAAATGGCAAAAACGGAACCCTTATAGATTCGTCATGTCTGTCTGTCTGTCCGTCCGTATGTCACAGCCACTTTTTTCAGAAACGATTAGACCTATACTGTTAAAACTTGGTAAGTAGATGTATTATGTGAACCGCATTAAGGTTTTGACACAAAAATAGAAAAGAAACAATAAATTTTGGGGGTTCCCCATACTTAGAACTGAAACTCAAAAATTTATTTTTCATCAAACCCATACGTGTGGGGTATCTATGGATAGGTCTTCAAAAATGATATTGAGGTTTCTAATATCATTTTTTTCTAAACCGAATACTTTGCGCGGGAGACACTTCCAAAGTGGAAAAAAGTGTGTCCCCCCCCCGTAACTTCTAAAATAAGGGAATTATAAAACTAAAAAAAATACATGATGTTCATTACCATAAAAACTACCAGCGAAAATTGGTTTGAACGATATCTAGTAAGTAGTTTTTTTTTAATACGTCATAAATCATAAACGGCAATTTACCTTTCATTTAATCAACTCAAAAAAAAAAACATACTACAAGACTTTTATATTATGTTATTTGCTACTACGGAACCCTTCATGGGCGAGTCCGACTCGCACTTGGCCGCTTATTTAATAGCTGAACCCGTGCAGATCGTTATTGCCGATCGAAGGAATGGGCGAAAATGCAAATTATGCCAATCATGTTAAAAGACGATGTGGCTGCAATTCATCACTATTTTGATTCCTTTTTCTATCTCCTCGCCCAAAATCATGCTAGGTGACCTTTGGATCGCACTGAGCTCTCAAAATTCTCTGTCTGCCCCATTTGAGATAAGATGTAGTCTGTAGTTTAACCCTCTTTGTACTTACCTATTTATATTTGGTGCCGTGTGGTTTCCGGCAGAGTAGAGTAGGGCCACTCCAAGTCCTCCCGTGGATGTCGTAGAAGGCGACTTAGGGAATACAAGCTAAACAAAGCTTATAAACATCAATGAGACCTCTCCAACCCGTCTGGCCAGCGAGGAGAGTGTAGGCCAAGTCCTCTGACTGCTCTTGCCAAGTCTGGCGGTGCAGAGAGGGTCAAGCTCTTGCAGTGGAGACAAAGAGCCCTATTGATGATGATGATGATGAAGTACTTACTTTCCTATGTAGTTTATTATTAATCCAACCAATTAATATCAGCCAGACAGACAGTACAAATTCAGGCAATGACATGCAATCTTAATTGAGACCGGTGTGCTCTCCAATTTATAACATTCGTTAGGGCTTGTCTCTCAATCAGTTTTGAACCTTAGAAGTATATCGCGATAGTTCAATTTTGTCTGAGCAAATAAACTTTTAGATTTTAGGGTTAGGATACTGTAAGATAGTTCGTTATCAAAATATGTAAAGTACATCTATACATATATCTACCTCCGTGGCGCAGTGGTTACCATGCTAGTCCGCCACCCAGAGGTTTCGGGTTTGATTCCCGGTTAGGGCAAGTTGGTAAAAAGGCCTTTTTTAAATAGTCCTGGGTCTTGGATGTTTATAATATATGTATTTGTTATAAAATATAGTATAGTTGAGTTAGTATCCCATAACACAAGACAAGTCCCGAACTTACTTTGGGGCTAGCTCAATCTGTGTAATTTGTCGTGTTGTATATTTATTATTTATTTATCTGTACATATAATAAAACAGTAAAAAAAAGTGCGCTAAAAAAATATTGGGGGCGATGGAGACAGTAATAGAGTAAGGATTTAAAAAAAGATGTCTGTCTGTTCGTTTATTTGTACTCGTTAATCTCCGGAAATTCTGGACGGATTCGAATAAAACTTTTTTGTAATATAGCTGTTAAGCCTGGGCAACATATTAGTATTTTATGCAACAGTTGTATAATAACGGTCAAAAAATGCGAGTGGCGCAGGTTACGATGCGAGCCTTGACGAGCATCGTAATTAGACGCCATCGAGCATTTTTTGACGTACTTATACAATGCTTTTTCTACGACTATATTTACTAAATAAAATACAAAAACAAACAAAGAAAATATGAAATTGTTTGAAGTATGTTTGGTAAATCAGATTTAGAATATACAACTACACTTTATTTTAATTGACGTCTTTTTAGTGACTATGTGGAAAAAACATTTTTTTCTTATGTTGGCAGTATGGTAAATCTATAGAAAAAAAAAGTTCTAGATCTTTGGCTAGGCGTATCGTTTTAGTGAAATAACGACACATGTGCTATTATGAGGCATAGAGTATAGACTTTTTTCTGCAATCATATTATCAATGTTCTTATATTAGTGTTCAGAACCATTTAAAAGACAGATAACAGTACAGGAGTAGAAAAAGTAAACTGCTTACCAACTATTTATTATGAACTTATGAACTATAATGGTCCAGCTAAACTATAAGAAATATAAAACTGACGCCTTAGCAAAAGTTGTTCAGCCTGATGAGCATTTTCCAGAGACATAAAGTCCACGCGAACGAAGTCGCGGGCTTTGGCTAATAATTAATATTACGCGACGAATTTCATTGGTAATTAAAAATATAAAAGGGCCAACCATATTTTAAAGACCTAGATATATTAACTTTGCCCTGTTTTAGTTTAAGGGTCCCCCGACCCTAGACCAAAATACAACTTTCCATACAAACGTAGTCTACGTTTTATTTCAAAACGACATGTCCGATTTGGGCAACATTCTGTAATTTCAAAGATATTGCAATTTTCTAGGTTTATATTTAGTTTCCGACGGTAAAAATATGAACTTGAAATAGAATATAGTGTTTTATATCATTTTTGACCATTAGTATGGGAAACTTCTAAATCGTTATATTTTCTTTCCAGTTCATAATTTTACCATAGGAAACCCAATATAACCCTAGATAATTGCAATTTCTTTACAAATACCAATTTTTACCGGAATCTGACATGTGGTTTCCAAATTAAACGTGTACTACGTTTGTATGGAGAAGTCTAGGGTCGCCGGACTCTTAACATTTTAGAATCATGCATGTAAGTAACCATTTGACGTTAACAATTGTGCAACAAAATAATGTCGATGACGATCTTATCCTATGATAATGAAGATATATTTAAATTGAATTGAGTAAGAACATTTAAATCTGTTATTACTATTATTTAAATAACGTATTACTCTATTTAACTAAATATGACTTATCAAATGCAATAAATATTTTCAAAGAATATTCAATACTTTCTTTCTGACTTTTTGCCAGTTGTGTGCTGCCATCTCTGTGTGCCTACCCGCAACTACCAGTTTTGCCTACTTACGGGCTTTCTATAAATAAATAAATAAAAATATATAGGGACAAATCACACTGATTGAGCTAACCCCAAAGTAAGTTCGAAACTTGTGTTATGGGATACTAACTAAACGATACTATATTTTATAACAAATACATACATAGATAAACATTCAAGACCCAAGGCAATTTGAAAAAGGCCATTTTCCAACTTGCCCTGACCTGGGATCGAACCCGAGACCACAGAATACATCCGAGACCTCTGGGTGGCGGGCTAGCATGGTGACCACTACGCCACAGAGGTCTATGTTGGGTATGTGTTACGTACGTACGTTAGTAATTACATTATCTCGTAAAGTCAAGTCGACATCAAAGCAAAGTCAACCATTTACATACTTATGCCTTTTCATAACCTACGTACTTGAAATAAGGAGATGACAGGTTATCAATTGTACTGTATGTTTTTCTTTAGGCCCATTCATAACCGACTTAATATAAGGAAGTAAGAGGTTAGCAATTTGATTGTATGTTTTTCTTTAAGCGTTTTCATAACCGACTTAAAATAAGAAGGTGAGAGGTTAGCAATTTGACTGTATGTTTTTCTTTATACGTGATATCTTTGCTAATTATGACCAAGTTTTGGTGATACTTTTTAACACCTGACAAAAAAGAGGGGCGTCATAAGTTTGACGGATATCAAGTCGTATCGGTAGTTGCGCTACTCATCAATAGATGGCGGTCTTGACAATCGAGGATTTTTAATTTGCCTTGCAAATAAGCTTGTATTGGATAGTGTTTACTATCTAGTTTAGTTACAGATTCATTTCGTGAAGATATGATGAAAAAAAATTGGAGATATGAAGGAATTACGATGATTGTTACATCGATACCTTTAACAAACCGGAAGTTGTTTTATAAGTATTTATTGTAACTTTTAGTTTAAGACAAATTAAAAAACAAAATTGTATTATATATTTTTTTATTTGGTTCGCAAATTGGTTGTTACAATATTAAAATGTTCTAAAGTAAGACCCGAAGTAACATAAACTGAACAACCTCCTAGGAGGGAACACAACATAGCATGCACACAACATATATTCGCTCTCAGTAACAATTTTCAGACACCTATGCAAAAAAAGCACATTAAGCATACTAACAATACGCTTTCAACAATTCAAATCAGATACTTTTTTCTAAACGTCAAAACAAACAGTTTCTATGGGATTTTCTATGAAATACAGGCAGATGACGTCACAGTTTTTTGGAGTCAAATAACTGCCTCCGTGGTGTAGTGGTTAGAGCGTTCGGCTCATACCCGGAGGTCGCGGGTTCGATTCCCGGCGGGGGCAACGAACGACTTTGTGTTGTTGTCCTAGTTTGGTTAGGACATTGTAGGCTGATCACCTGATTGTCCGATAAGTAAAATGATCCGTGCTTCGGAGGGCACGTTAAGCCGTCGGTCCCGGTCACTGTCTTCGACATTGGTCGTTACCTAAAACCATGTCAGAGGCCTTTAAGGCGGTTTAAAAACTCTGACACTAGTGTTAGTCACTAACACACACGAGAAGAAGAAGAAGAAGGAGTCAAATAGCGCTCTTATTTTCAGTTTTTCTGCAATAATAAATTTAAAATCATGTTACAATGGATATTTTCAAAGACAAGTGACATTATTTAGCGAAGTTTTATTTTGTTATCAGTACAAAATAATTTATTTTAGGCTTAGGAACATACCCAATTTTAAAGAAATGTCACTACCGTCGCGCGCCGATATGGAAATTAAACCACACACTACTGCTGAACTCGATTTATTGGACACTAGCCGAAGCCCGCGACTTCGTTCGCGTGGACTTTATGTCTCTGGAAAATGCTCATCAGGCTGAACAACTTTTACTAAGGCGGCATTTTTATATCTCTTTTAGTTTAGCTGGACCATTATGGTTCTGCATCAGGCGTTCCATTTTCCAAAATCATTTATACCCTATATGTTGCCCAGGCTTAATAGCTATATAACAAAAAAAGTTTCATTCGAATCCGTCTAGTATTTCCGGAGATTAGCGTGTACAAACAGACAAACAGACATACAGACAAACAGACAAACAGACAAACAGACAGACATTTTTTTTTAAATTCTTACTCTATTACTACGTGTCCATCGCCCCCAATATTTTTTTTGGAAATATATTTAATGTACAGACACACTTTTTTTACTGTTTTATTATATGTATAGATATAGGTTATACAAAAAATAATCTTTTTATTGTATATGTGCGATGTACATTGCACTGAATATGGTGGCAAAATGCATTATATTGAGAACATATGTGATAGCGTCCCTCTTAAAATGGTTTCCAGGCTAGCATTTCATTATTTAGTATTAGAAATAATGGAAAAATGACATCTAGAATTCATAAAAGCGATGTTCGATAACGTAACGGTGTCTGATCACAAAAAAAGGCAGGCTGACCTCAAAGAGGCTGGACAACTGATATGTTATGCTCACCACTGGGTAGGAGTAGGTTCCCTTTGGCATCTTTCTGTTTGCACCATTTGGGTATACCATAAAAGTAATTTCCGGACTGTGTCTGTGGTTTCTGCCGTAGAAAGCGTTTTAGGAAATACGAGCCAAACAAAGCTTATAACCATTAATGAGACCTTTTCAACCCGCCTGGCCAGGGTGGAGAGTGTAGGCCAAAGTCCTCTAGCTACTCTGGCTAAGTATGGCTCTGGTAGTACAGAGAGGGTCGTGCTCCTGCAGTGGAGACTTAAAAAGACTAAGATAATGTTGCACTAAACGTTGCTGTATTGGTATGTTAACGCGTTAATAAAGTCAATATATTTGACAATCATGCTGGTCTGGGAAGAACGAAGCCTAGAATAAACGAGCTGCTTTTATTCCCGCGCAAATCGTTAAAGCCGATCGATATATCGGGCGTGAGATATCGTAGTCACATCACTATCGTTCTGTAACACATCTCTATCGCACATACAGTTCTCTCTCTCTCTCTTGGTGAGTGTCTGTAATGGCGGTTACGTGCGTTTATTTGGATGTCTCCAAATAAATTAATAATTGGAGATAAATAAGTGGTTTCATTGAATATAATAAAGGAAATGGGCAAAAATGCGAATCAAGGACCGCATATATTCCCCACCGGTGTGGAGCTATAGAGAAGGCACCATTTTCCCAACGTCCCTCATATTCTAACAAAGAAATCATTCGGACTTCTCTAAAAAGATATAAAAATCTTTGTTCCCTTTACGTCCATTGGCCACCGAACGACCCAAAATGTAAAAATATAGAGTCGACTTTCCTCCGAGAAAAGCCATATGAAATATTACACTAAATAAAAAAACTCTAACGTCACGATAAAATCCGCAACAAAGCCAAAAGAGGTATTTCTTTCATTCACTCCATTTGCGATTTTCAACCTTACTCCTTCGTGATAGCTGTTGTGTATATCAAGTAGGAATTCAAGGAAGATGTTTGATAAAGAAGGCTATTGAAAACGGAAAAGGGTCCAGAAAGGTTGGCGCTTTCCAACCGAAACACCATTTATTTTGATCTTAAGTGACATCAGTTTGTGAAAAGATTCCAGTTCTGAATGTGGGAAGACGTGGTGGTTACGTATCGAGAATATATTTGTACAAGACTAATGGGTTTCAGCCCTTTCTAGTGTTTGGGTATGTTTTGAATCAGAACCTCAAACAAACGGAGACAAAAAATGTACGAATGTTTGAATGGAGTGATTGAAAACTTATACATACAAAGATTATAGTAAAGTAAGTACTTCAAGTTAAGTACTTCACTCGGGTACTCGCCCTCAGGCGTCTCGCACGTAAAATAAAGTCTTCGTACAAAGTTTGTTGGATTTTGTTTTTACATACATATCATTTCATCGTCATTTCAGCTGCATATAATATTCACTGGCCCCACTCCTTCAATTTTTTGATGGGGGGAATGGGGGGCCATACAAGTTGATCAATCAGCTAATCCGTGATTAAATGGCAACCAAAATTTTTTTTTCATATAACGATATATGTTCTTTGGGGAAGGTTGTTCAGTATCATAATCTAATTACACCCTTACAATGGTTTCAGTGTCTTTTGTTAAACCTTGTATAAATAACTGGCCAAGTGCGAGTCGGACTCTAGCACAAATAATTCCGTACCATTATCTATAAAAAATCACGTTTGTTGTGTGGGAAACTTAAATACAGGGTGACAGACCGATAGACAGAAAGATGGACGGACGGACAGCGGAGTAGTAGCGTTAGTAATAGGGTCCCGTGTATACTCCTTGGGTACGGAACCCTGAAAATTTATCAGAAAAAGCCGGTAATGGAGTTCAAACCTTTTATGCGGTTGCACCGTTAACGGGATTAAAATGAATTCCCGGATTTGAGTAACATTAAAGCTTTTAAGCAAAGCCATTACGAGATCGGCGCCGAGCTTTTTTGTAATCGCATCGCGTTGTTTGTCTTAGGCTGCGTTTCCACTGAAGCGGAGCAGAGCGGAGAGGAGCTTAGCGGTGCATGAATTGGCCAATCATATTGCTCGAAATCTCCGCTCCGCGTCAATTCATGCACCGCTAAGCTCCTCACCGCTCTGCTCCGCTGCAGTGGAAATCCAGTGAGATAGGCCGCTTCCGATCGGTCGTTTTGGAAATCCTTGGATGAGGCCTATGTCCAGCAGTGGACTTCCTGTGGCTGATATGATGATGATATTGAATTTAAGGCGACATGGTAGGAGAACCCAAGAGAAGTGGCGCCCTCATTCGAAACAAACTGGTAAACGTAAACACGGTGACAATCAACAATTTGACCTCCAATAATTCCAGAAAGATCTACAAATCATTCCATGAACGAGCCCTGAAAGTATTATAACCCAATTACTTTTAACGGTCTTCATAAAATAATTCAAAGATCCTTCCAGAGATTGTTGGAAATCAAATAGCCCATCATCACCATATTGTAACTGCCTCCGTGGTGTAGTGGTTAGAGCGTTCGGCTCATACCCGGAGGTCGCGGGTTTGATTTCCGGCGGGGGCAACGACTTTGTGTTGGTGTCCTAGTTTGGTTAGGACATTGTAGGCTGATCACCTGATTGTCCGATAAGATGATGATCCGTGCTTCGAAGGCAACGTTAAGCCGTCGGTCCCGGTCACTGTCTTTGACATTGGTCGTTACCTACATACGTACTATCACGTCTTTATCCCTAATAGGGCAGACAGAGCATTTTGGGTCTTGCGGTTCTATGCAGAGCCTAGGGCCGCAAGACCCAAAAGCCACTTTTAGCGTCATGGTGGGCGAGAAGGTGAAAAAGCAATCAATACAGTGATGGGTTGCTAGCCGCATCGCCTGTTAACATGATTTGCATTTTTGCCCATTCCCTCGATCTGCGTGGGAAGAGAAGCAGCTGGTACATTCTAAGTTTTTTTTATTTCTCCCAGACCAGCATGGGAGTACCTAAAACCTACTAGTGTTAGTCACTAACACACATGATAAGAAGAAGAAGATCATTATATTTACCTTTAAATAATCCATTTAAAATAACGGCGCCACCTCCGCCGAGTTCAGCTACCATTTCGGAAGCCCTGTCACGTTCAAGTCGCGCTATAGCAGCGCTGCAAGTGAAACACCTCTACTTTACAGAGGCTTTAATACGTCACCATCTTTTCCTGCTTTAACTTGTGTCGTAAGAAGCGACTAAAGGATAGGTAACAGAGAACAGGCAACAGCGTCCTCTGTGCAAAGACTTAAGAGCTTGAAGTGCGCATTACTTATTTACTAACATATTATGGATCTTTGATATCTGAATAAATAAATTATTATTATTATATATATATTTAAGCTTTGGCAAGTAAAGCGACACCGGGCGTGGTCCGCATTGGATGGGTGACCACAAGTGGTATAAAATTCTCGGGCTCCTTCATGCTTCGGAAGGCACATATAGGCCGTTGGTCCCGGTTGTCATAATTGTATAACAGTCGTCAAGCTATGTCAGATGCCTTTTGGCAGCTATTAAAAATCTGACATCAGAGTTGAATACTTACACACATGAAAAAGAGCTGGCTCTTGAGTGGAGTTAAGGGTCCTACCCGCGCTAGCGACCTTGAAAATACAAAAAAAATAATTTCTCTTTCTGTAAGTGAGATTATCAGAAACCCTCGTACAACTTTTTAGCTAGTATCCATAAGTTACATTATAACCTCGAAAGTCATTGAAATACAATACGCTGTAGTTTCCTTTGCAAAAAATACTAAAAACGGTCACTTTTGACTCTTTTTCTAAAGCAGACGTGGAGTGGACCCTTAAGTGGAGATACCGCCATTCCTCTTCTCTCTCTGCCATCGTTTTTTATGTCCTGGTAAGACCCAACTTCTAACTTTTCTTTAATTTGTCAGAAAACCTTCATCATCAGTCTTTCCCTTCTCGTCTTCCTTCTATGTTCCTTCTACTATTATTTTTAAGGGATAAAGAAGAATGAATAAGCTGTGTGGTATCCGGAAGAGTAAAATAGGACCACTCCAAGTCCTCCCGTAGAAGGTGACTCAGGAATTACAAGCTAAATGAACTTTATAAAGATCAATGAGGACTCACCAACCCGTCTGGCCAGCGTGGAGAGTGTACGCCAAATCCTCTAGCTGCTCTGGCCAGTACGGCTCTGGTTGTATAGAGAGGGTCGTGATCCTGCAGTGGAGAATAAAAAAGACCTGATGATGACAGTAAATGATGTGTATCCTGTAAATTATCGCTCTCACCCGACACCAGCCTAACAGAAAGCAGTTAATATCCTAAAAGGTCATTTAAACGAGAGCCTCCGTTCACGTTTCAATTTGAATGATTTCCTCAATAAAAGTCGAATGGCTTTGTTCGCAAAGTTTACGACGCTGCAGTTAATGGATCGAGAGGAGAGTCTCTTCGTGCGACGTGTCGAGTTTAACTAAAACAACTGAAACTCATCCTAGAGGAACAGTTGGTGCAGCGTATTTTGAGATTTGATGACCCATTTATTTATTTAAGTTTATTGCACACTATCTTATGATGGATTGATTTCAGTGGGTCAAACTTAATGCTAATTAATGCATTATCTACCAGTTTGCCTTTGGGACATTTTGAGAAATTGGAATAGGGGTGCAATAAAATACCTATATGTATAATATTACACCTTATATAATACATATATTGATTTCTTATGATAAAATAAATATAAAAATACGTAAATACATAACATAATATATACTTATAATATACATAACATTAACATAGAAAATATACAAATATTCTTCTCTTTCTTCTGAAAATGGCTTTGCTCCCCGTGGGAATTTCGGGATAAACAGTACCCTGTGTACTTCTCCGAGCCTCAAACTATATTTGTACCAAATTTCATTAAAATCGGTTAAGTAGTTTAAGCGTGATGAGGTAATAAACAACTTATATGTTACATACATACATACATACATACTATCACGTCTTTATCCCTAATGGGGCAGACAGAGCATTTTGGGTCTTGCGGTTCTATGCAGAGCCCAGGGCCGCAAGATCCAAAAGCCACTTTTAGCGTCATGGTGGGCGAGAAGATGGAAAAGCAATCAATACAGTGATGGGTTGCTAGCCGCATCGCCTGTTAACATGATTTGCATTTTTGCTCATTCCCTCGATCGGCTTTTACGATCTGCGTGGGAAGAGAAGCAGCTGGTACATTCTAAGTTTTTTTTTTATTTCTCCCAGACCAGCATGGGAGAGCAAAAAAATTGTTAATATTTGCAATTGTTATTTTTCCGGGTGCGTATTTCTTGATATAATTACATTTTATATATTTACATTTTAATAACGTTCATAAGATATAATGTCAATTTGACATAATCATTATGGTATATATTTTTAATAGCTATAATATTCATTATTTTTATATTATGAAAAGCATAAAATCATTCTTATAACGTTTATGTACACTAAATATCACCTGTTATACAACTTGTGCGGTATACAGGCCAAAAAGTATATCATTCAAAAACTGTATTGTTGAAAAGAGATATCATTCAAAACATATACCTATCAAAATCATATTGTTTAGAAGATATATGAAGATGTATAGACAGGCAGACAGAAAAAAAAATTTGGTTACACGTACAAAATGCGCGCATTTTGAACGTTTAACCAAACCATTTACTCGATTATTCGTTATTGACAGACTCAGTCTATCGTTATTTCTTTTCATATTTTATGTATTTCAGCGAAAGCTGTAATTTGGCATGGATATGTATATCAATTCAATCATGGCAAAAAAGTCGTAAAAAAAGTTTGGAAAACAATTTTTTTTAGGGTACCTGCCATGCAAGTAAAAAGGAAGTCAATATTTTTTTCTCTACAAACATGTTGTGTGGGGTATCGTTGAATAGGTTTTTCAAAAATATTGTGAGCTTGGGAACACCCTTTTTCGATTTAGGGACCCGTGTCTGAAATATTTAGGTTTCAAGTATTTTTTTTGTTAAAGTCACGTGTCCCCCCCATCTATCTGCTAAACGGTTATAAATGGACACTTAAAAAAAAATCACAGCTATAGTATATATAATGTAGTTTAAAGGAAAACTATCAGAGCTAAGTAGGGTTAACAAATTAAAAAGTTATAGGTGATCAACTCATAAAATGTACTCGAAAAGGAAAATTTCATACAAATTCAATACTTAGCCGTTTTAGACTGCAAGTTGGCATTTACGACTACGGAACCCTATACTGCGCGTGGCCCGACACGCACTTGGCCAATTATTTTTGTTATATAGCGGTTAAGCCTGGGCAACAAACACGGTATAATTTATTTCCGTGTTTTGTCCTTATCACCGACCCAACATTTGTTCATGGTCGGGTTATATGCACACTTCAAATTGCATATACTTGAAGCGTACGTTTAGCTCGACCATGAAAAAATATATGTAGTATCATTAATATGTCTTACTTTTACTCTCCGTTGCTTGGTGGCAAATCTACACTACTTGTATATTCTAAATCTTTGGTGAACATACATAAAAAATAAAATATCGTGACGAATTAATTATTGTAAGTCTGTAAAAAATAGAATCATACTCACCTACTGTATCAAGCAGAAAATCGATACAACTCCTCCTGGGAAATGCAAACTCGGTACATCGTACAGTTTTAATTAATTAAATATCCTTGAGCCAGCTGCTTGCTATTTATCAATGACAGAACGACGCAGTAAATTAAATTCCTGTAAATCACTGCTTTTCTGCGGCATCTATTGAATGAATTAAAGCTACTATTTCAGAAGATAATTTATGAGTCTTATACCTACATACCTAAATCAAAAATGTACCTACCCAGGAATGTAGAAAAACCACAGAGTAATCATTTACCTTCAAAGTATCTGATAGTTTTTCTAAACGTCATAAAAAATATTTTGGGATTTTTATGAAATAGTTCTTTGTTTTTTAGAGTCAAATCTGCAATCGAATGATCTTCAAACTCGATATGATCACTGACAAGTTACATTATTTGGTGTCGTTTTATTATCATATCATTACAGAATAGTGACAGATGGCGGTGAACTGTAAGAATACAAGATCTGCAAACGCATACACGACCATCGTTTATGATGAAATGATAAAGAAGAAAATTGCATTTAGACTGTTCTAGAAGTTACTAGCAAAAGCAAAATATAAATATTTTCTCTTGAAAGAAAGAGATACGATAAAAAAGACTGGCCAAGTGTGTACGGGACAGCCGACATACAGCAACATAGAAATAGTATATAGCTTATAGTTTGTACATAGTTATAATAGGTCGCAAATAAAATATATTTTTATAGTGGTTTTATTCTCCTATAGTTAATAAGTCAATAGAAATACATAGGTAGATAGGTGTATGCATAGGTAATAATAGATACACTTATGTTGTAATCATTGTAAATAAATGATTTTTCTCTTGTCTTTTTATTCCCCAGATAACTAGATAGCCTAGATAGGTAATAGATCCGATAACCGATATAGGAAACTCTGATAAGAAAAAAGGTTTTCGTTACAAATACATAGTCATAGGCTTATAGTTCCTATTTCTTATTAGACTGTTATTATGTAACTTACTAGAATAGTGTTAATTAATGTAATAGATACGAATTTTATATAGTTTATAGCAATAAAAGCCTATGTACAAAGAGCGTGAACGATACACGGACAGAGGGGCGCGCGCGGGGGGAAGCACACCGCAGCTTCTTATTGGCGCGTTCGATAGGCGGTATCGCAATAGATCGATACAGAAAATTATAGGATAAATATACGGCCATATCGGCATTCCGCACTGCCTGGCCGACTTCGCTACAGAATACTGCCTGTACGACTTCAGCACTTCAAGATCGGACAACGGGTTATGAAGAAACAGCAAGACACAGTGGAAATACAGGAAACAGAACGCCACTCTGTCCGCCCGTACGTTCGTTTCGTCCACGCTCGCCGTACCGCTGGGTATATTCACGATTACATCGTGTTTCATTTCGTTTCTTTTGATACATCCCGTTTCTTACGATTATCTGTGTCAAAGTGGTACGGCTTGAGCGCCCGCGATCAACCGCGTCGCGCGTCGTGTCACAGCGCACAGAGACAGACAGCAGCCCGCACATATATAGGAGAGAGACCAACGTGTGGGTCCTACAGTCCGAAAGTACGTAGGTTCGACACCAGCGCAACCAGTGTACGGTTCGTCACGTACAAAGTGCGAGTCGGACTCGCGTACTATAGGTTCCGTACCATTATCTATGAAAAAACAGGTTTGCTGTATTAAAGCCCCACATAAATATTCTTTTTATTCTGTTTTTAGTATTTGTTGTTATAGCGGCAACAGAAATACATTATCTGTGAATTTCAACTGTCTTGCTATCACTGTTCATGAGATACAGACAAACGGAGTCTTAGTAATAGGGCCCTATTTTTACCCTACGGAACCCTAAAATCATCATCATCTTAGCCGCTCTTCGGCCCACCGCTGAGCACAGGCCTCCCTTCGTCGCCGCCACCCATCTCGGTCCTGTGCTGCTCTAAACTCTAAACGTTTGAGAGGGCATACTTGTCCGATGGTCCCATAGGACTTTTATCAAAACCGGTTGTGTAGTTTTGAAGTAAAATCGGTTTTTAGTTTTTAAAAATGATATTGTGTAATGTTTTTGATTAATATTATATAAAACGGAAAACACCACTACACAGAAATCGTTTTTGAAAACAACAAGAAAACTGGTTATTTAATGGAGCATTTAAAATATTGCTATGAAGGGAGAGTATGGTGGGGACATCTCGCTATCTCTTTCGTATGCCCGAGACCTAAGGCTGCGTTTCCACTGAAGCGGAGCAGAGCGGAGAGATTTTAAAAGTTCATAACTTACTATGTCGTCAACCCATCTCATTGCTGGACGTCCGACTCTACTTTCCCCTGCTCTAGGCCCCATTCGGTTAAAGCCTTGCTCCACCTGCCATCACTCCGTCGAGCCAGGTGCCCAGTTCCACTTTAAGTGCATGACCGCTGTTCAAATATCTCGTACCTACGAAACCCTAAAAAGGACTGAATATAATAAACTGATCTAACTTATCAAACTTTTTATAGGGACACGCGATATACCTAGCGGGCATACTGGGTGTACCCAGTTTATTATACCCGGATGATATCGCCCGGATTTACCCCGTTGTTGGTACAAAAAGCAATCTGCAAAGTTCACAGCGAATTTTCTGAAATGTACTCGTTAGGTACGAGATAGGAAAGTTTTTGAAAATAAAATGAAAATGCGGAGTGCATTCAGAGTAATACGAAAAGGTGACCCACCAGCCGACAAAAAAGAGGGGTGTTATAAGTTTGACACAAATGTCTGTTAGTCTGTCTGCCTGTGTATCTGTCTTTCTGTCTGTGTGTCTGTTTGGGGCATCGTAGCTCTTGAATGGATGGATTGATTTCTAGGCGGATTTTTTACATGAAAGCCAGTTTCTTAGACCCGGGCTAAGAATCTCTGCAATGCAGAAATGCCACCAGCTTATTGGGTACCTGCGAGCGAAGCGATTTAGGCTCAATTTGTTTTATAATTTGATGTTTTTTACAGTATCTATATCTAGTTTAGTTTTTTTTTTATTACCTAATAGTTATATTTATTTTAATCGTAACTATTATGGTTTATTTATGTTATTTAAGATTATGAAAAATAAACTCGTTTTGTAATGTTACAATAGTTATTTCTTCCATAAATTTTCTTCAGTCATCATCATCATCATCAGGTCTTATTTTTCCCCATGACAGGAGCACGACCCTCTCTGTACTACCAGAGCCATACTTGGCCTGTGCAGTCAGAGGACTCGGCCTACACTCTCTTCGCTGGCCAGACGTGTTGGAGAGATCTCAATGATGTTTATAAGCTTTGTTTAGCTTGTATATCCTAAGTCGCCTTCTACGACATCCACGGGAGGACTTGGAGTGGCCGTATTCTACTCTGCCGGAAACTACACGACAAGTCTTCTTTTTCTTCAGTAATTAATAACAATTAAATTTAAATAAATTTACCAAAGGTAACACACACGTTAGACTGATTTTCAGATCTCTGAACTAGTCTAAACAATCCACAAACCGTTTTAAAACTCACCTAGAGACACATTAAGGTATAACAACGATACGCAAATGGCAAGGCAAGAATATTTTACGAAAACGAAAAATGTATTTCTTAAAACTTCGAGCAGACAACTCTTCTCTGCCGGATAATAACGTTCAGAAATTACACCATTATAAGCTCAGGCAATGTCTGGAACTGCAACGTAGCTTGTTACCAATGGGGACACACGTTTGTGTATTACGGACGCGCACGCATGAAAGAATAAATCGCCATTCTTCTTCTTCTTATCGTGTGTATTAGTGACTAACACTAGTTTCAGAGTTTTTAAACCGCCTTAAAGGCCTCCGACATGGTCTTAGGTAACGACCAATGTCAAAGACAGTGACCGGGACCGACGGCTTTACATGCCCTCCGAAGTACGATCATCTTACTTATCGGACAATCAGGTGATCAGCCTACAAGTCCTCACCAAACTAGGACAACAACACAAAGTCGTTGTCCCCGCCGGGAATCGAACCCGCGACCTCCGGGTATGAGCCGAACGCTCTAACCACTACACCACGGAGGCAGTTAAAATCGCCATTGTTGTTGCGTAAGTGGTCACTGGGTACCACTGGTGTGAGGTTTTACTACCACCTGTCAACGTCCGACGGTTCACATGTGAACCCGTTAACAATAGAAATCTATTGTGTCTGCGATTCCGGACGTTGACAGATTAAAGCATCCGATGGAGCTTCATTGCTGCCATCTAATGAAGGCAGCTGGAACCAATAACTGAACGTGCAAGGTTCAGCCACATCCATATCTATTTAGACATGTAATAAAACAGAAAAAAATGTGATTGTACATTGAATATATTTCCGAAAAAGAAAATATGGGTGATGCAGAAATAGTAATAGAGTAAGAATTAAAAAAAAATGTCTGTCTGTTGTCTGGTACGGATTCGAATGTTTTTTTTTGTTATATAGCTGTTACGCCTGGGCAACATATAGAGTATAATTGATTTTGGAAAATTTAACACTTGATGTAGAACCATAATGGTCCAGCTACAGTCTTTCCCAAAGTGGGCGATAACGCCCCCTTGTGGGCGCTGCAGGTCTCAAGGGGGGCGGTAAGAGAGAAAATGTTTTTTTTTGCTAGGAGCTTTATTTAGCTAGGAGGCCTCTTAAACAACGACTGCAAGAGCTCGAGACTCTCAACAACAACTTGTGAACATCAACTAATATGAATTAAAAGATTGCTCAAACTCGGTTCTATATTTCTCTCCGCGTAGTTCATATATCTGTCCTATTTTATTGAATATAAAAAAAATGAAAATCATGTCAATCGGTCGCTCCGTTTTGTAATGAAAGTAGACACAAACAAACAAATAAAAAGGCAACAGACACACTTTCGCATTTTAATAGTTATTAGTACTCGTAGATATCTATCATGTTTTAACAAGTTTTTGTTAAATAACCCGAATTGTGCATTCCTGTATCAGTTGGTTGGTTCATTGAATACTTGTTCGGACTTGTTGAGTACGATTGAGCGTCGAATGAGATAAACGAGTTTATGCATGTTTGTTTTATTCCTGTCGGTGCGTGCTGCTTAAGCATTCCTATATAAACAATGTAAAATTTATTTTATTTTCATTTGTGGTTTTGCGCGCAATAGATGAGCAGTACTTACCCCTCCTCTACACTACTCGCGAAGTTGAACGTATTTCTCAAAGCAAAACAATGTCGGAAGTAAAAAAGAAGAGACGGCAATACTGTGCGGAATATATTAAATTCGGATTTATTGAAAATCCCACAAACCCACGTCGCCTTTGTGTCTTCTATGTCTAAAAACATTTTTGAATGAAGCAATGAAGCCTTCAAGGCTGCAAGATCATTTGAATAAAATGCATCCAGATAAGAAAGACAAGAATGTAGCATATTTTCAAGACCTAGAGAAGAAGCATAATTCTCAGCCAAGTGTATCAAAACTATTTTCGGCGGCTGCTAAGCAAGATGACGACGGACTTCGAGCTTCGTACAATATCTCTTTTGTTAATTGCTCAAAAAGGCAAACCACATAACATCGGAGAAGAGTTAATATCAATATCAAATAGGTTTCAAGTTGCGGGTTATAGTAAAAGTTTCGTTTAGAATTCTCCGTTAATATACATATATGTATAGGTCACAATAATTAATTAATTTAATTTGAAGTTATAGTGGTTTTTAAATAGGTGAATAAATGGGGGCGCTAAATAAATATTTATTCTCAAAGTGGGCAGTAGACAAAATAAGTTTGGGAACCACTGACTAAACTATTAGAAATTATAAAAATGACGCCTTACAAAAAGTTGTTCAGCCTGATGAGAATTTTCCGGATACATAAAGTCCGTAATTAAGATAAGTATTACATACAGAACGGAATCTTCTAAGGTCCCACGCAATATGAATCCCCGTCCCCTGTCCCTGCACCTCTCCCCTGTTTTCGCCTTGATTCCGTTCTGTACGCAATACTCATATTATTTCTGTGGTTCAGCTGTTGGTGTTTCGAAGCTTGGAGGAACTTACTAATTAACTTTACTATGATTATATATATTTACTAAAAAGAAGCCCTACTCTGAGTCCCTGCAGGTTAGACGTAGAGCTGTCGCTGTGTCGTTTTACATACAAATAATCATAGCGTAAGTACACATGATGCGCTGCGTTGACTGACACAACGCACAAACGACTGCTGATGCTGACTCACTATTAGCTGGTAAAAGTGTGGATGATAAAGATTTTGATTGAAAGTAAAATTTTTACTACTTTAAGCACTGCGTACTGCAACTGAAAAATGGAGACAAATGCCCCTTTTAAATCTTTTTACCGACTTCCAAAAAAGGAGGATGATATGTTCACCGATTATTCGAAGACCGATTGGAGAAGTTTTTTGTTTGAAAGAGCATACTTGCGAGGTGGTCCCATAGAAATTTTATGAAAATCGGTTTTGTAGTTTCGTGAAGTAAGTTGTTAGTTTAGAAAAAATATTTTTGCTTTCTTTTACTTTTTCTTGCTGAAAAATTAAGGGGAACGGAACGCTTGCGCAACCACAACGCTTCCGTATGTCCCCGCCTAACCTACTTATTTACTTTATAATAGTTGGAGTTTCAGTCTGCCGGGACGAAGTTTGAAGACTAATAAGTATTGCTTTTGCTGTTTTGTTGTGAGCTAGATAATCTTTATTGCCAGGGTTGCTCCTCATCGTCTGGTCTTTTTGTCTCCACTGCAGGAGCACGACCCTATCTGTCCTGCCAGAGCCATTGGTCAGTACAGCCAGAGGACTTGGCCTACTTTTCTCGCTGGCCAAACGTGTTGGAGAGGTTTCATTGATGTTTAAAAGCTTGTATTTCCTAAGTCGCCTTCTACGACATCCACGGGAAGACTTCGAGTAGTCCTATTCTACTCTGCCGGAAACTACATGGCCTATCTAGGGTTGCTAATAACTAAATTTAATTAAAACACCTTTTCTCCGATTGTTTCAAGATTTATGAACAGTGGTTTGTTATTTAAATATGGATATTGAAATTTTATTTAGAAAAATATTTGAATATGTTTTCAATGAAAAGGAGGGGAAGGGGGGAGGAATTGGTCTGACACCGGGCAAAATCGAACTCAGCAGAATCAAATTAGTCTAAAAAACTTCGGTGTCAAACTGATACATTCCATGCCGTTCAAAGTCGTAAAATTCAAAAATTCTTCTAGACTAAAAGTGTCGTTACAACTTTTGGTCTTAATTTTTTCCGTCTAGCCCCCTTTCGCAACGCGCGATAAGGAACTACGTTCCAAAAAATCGAATGTAACCATATTTGGTATTAGCTCCTAACCACACTTACCCATACAGACCTTAAGTATTTTTTTAAATGTTTGGTAGAAAACTATTTATTAAAGTTCTAATTCAACATAACAGCCGTTCGCTAGAATGGAAATTTCAGACACGGATCCCTAAATCGAAAAATGGTGCTACCAAGCTCACAATATGTTTGTAGAGAAAAAAAATATTGAATTCTTCTTTACTTGTATGGCAGCTACACTAAAACAAATTTTTTTTCCCATATTTTATTTTACGACTTTTTTGCCATGATTTATATACATATCTATGCGAAATTATAGCTTTCTAGTACTTATAGTTTCTTAGTAGGACTGCGGACGGACAGACAGACAGACAGACATGGCGAAACAATAAGGGTTCCTTGTTTACTACGAAACCCTAAAAATGAACCAAAATTTGTTTTTTTTTTTAAATGAGTTCTCACACATTTTTCCTCAATTTTATTAAAAAAATATCCATGCGGAATTCTTTTTTAATTCATGTTGTGGCCAATTAAATACAGTATTTAATACAGAAAACTGCATGTCAATATGCTTAATATTTATGGAGATATAAAATTATTAACGAGGGCAGTAGCCGCATCGATTTCAATGATATTATTATCAAACGACGTTTATTTTTTGTCATTTTAAGAAATATGTATTCAAAGAATATATTTTACAAAGCATGTAAATATATTCTTTAAATATTTATTTCTTAAAATAAAATTGAGTAGGAGTGTAACTTTAGAAATAATGGAAGTATATATAACAAAATAATTTTATTTAATCAATATCTTCTAATATCTATTCGTGATCGATGATGGTTTAAACTGAAAAGGAATAACAAAACATTATTATTTACTACTTTGCATATGCAATAACTTTAATAATTTAATTTTAATTAAGTACCTACTGAAATGAAAAAAGGAAATTATTGTACATCTTTTAAGATTTTTTTGGAAATTATTTTAAATGGTGTATCATTAATAATCATTACTTTTATTGACCTTTGATTTACACCACCGCCCTTGCAAATGTAAATTTGCACTGCAGAGTGCATGGTAGGCCGTTGCATCGACAACTACAGCGCATAGTGTACTCAGTAAGTTCTGCACCCGCAATGATCTAGGAGGATTAACTCTGACTAATTCGGTGTAGCAGTGGACCGCTATTTAGGAGTCCATCCCCCTTTAGATATTTTGTGGCATCTCGAAGAAGAAGGACATGGAAGTGGGCCTCCTAAATTCAAGGCGTTACCCCATATATGGCGTAACGGGGGAAGGCTTGTCACTAGCTTATTTTTGAGGACAAATATGTCTTAGCGTACAGCATTGACACTCGTGTGTTCTGTTTGAGCATCATATTGTTTGCAAGTAAATCTGATGTAATTCGATTTAGCGGGGCCACGCGAGCCAGACCTAAAACACTAGTGATCGAGAGGTACATTGGATCAAGTTACGATCTGAAATTTTTTTAGGTATTTTTAGCGTAACACAACCGAGGGCCCCGCTGGCTGAACGGATAAAAAATATATTTTTTTATTTTTTTCCAAATGGTTGAGGTACATTGGATTTTGTTAATAAATTTGAGAGGAACATTGAACAGACAAAGCATTGCCATATTAAAATATATAAACTTCTGCAAACTGCTTACAACCCCTACATTTTGGAAAAATAATCACTACACTATGCGCTGTAGTTGTCGACGCATCGGCCTACCATGCACTCTGCATTGCAAATTTTGCTAAGGCGTTGGTGTAAATCAAAGGTAAATAATAGTATTTTATGCAACAGTTGTATAAGAGGGTTCAAAATATGCGAGTCGCGCAGATGCGAGCTTTAGCGAGCATCGTAAGGAGGCGCCATCGAGCATTTTTTGACGTACTTATACAACGTTGCATACAATACTTTTTCTACGACTATATTTACTAAATAAAATACAAAACCAAACAAAGAAAATATGAAAATGTTTGACTTACATGTTTGGTAAATCAGATTTAGAATATACAAGTACTGATCTATATGGTATCTATGGTAAACTTTTTTTTTAACTGACGTCTTTTTAGTGACTATGTTAAAAAAACATTTTTTTCTTATATGGGAGGATGGTAAATCTATAGAAAAAAATGTTCTTGGTCTATGGCTAGCAGTATCGTTTTAGTGAAATAACGACACATGTGCTATTATGAGGCATAGAGTATAGACTTTTTTCTGCAATCATATTATCAATGTTCTTATATTAGTGTTCAGAACCATTTAAAAGACAGATAACAGTACAGGAGTAGAAAAAACTAATAATTATTAATGTATGTACACCATTCAAAATAATTTCTTCTATACATACTTACTTAAATTAAATTATTAAAGATATTGCATTTTACACTAAATAATAAAGTTTTGATAATCCTTTTCAGTTCAAACACCATCATTGATCACGAATATTTATTTCATCACTATTTTAAGAAATATGTATTTCAATAATATATTTCACATGTTTTGTAAAATATATATTTTAAATACATATTTCTTGAAATGAAAAAAGCGTCGTTTGATACCTATATTATTGAAATCGGTGCGCCCGAGAAATTAGTTTCTCGGGCGCACCGATTTCAATAATATAGGTATCAAACGACGCTTTTTTCATTTCAAGAAATTTAATTAATTAGGGCAGTACCTAAGTACTGCCCTTATTAATCATTGTGTATCTCCATCATTATTCGAGATATTGACGTGCAGTTTTCTTTATCAAAAACTGTATGTAATTGGCAACGATATGAATTAGCCAAAAAATACCCTATGGATAGTACTTTTAATAAAATTAAGTAAAGAGCGACGAAGATATTTTTTTTTTAAATTAAACCTATATTTTGTCATTTTTTACAGTTACGATTTTACAATATTTTTTAATGATAGATTATGTAATTATCTTTCATTTGACGCTCATTTTATAAAAATCGGTCCAGTGGTTTGGCTTGTAGATTTTTTAAATTATTTTTTAAGTAAGTGGCGCCATCTTTGTTCCTAAGGGATGAAACTTTCGCTGCTGCGGGTGAAATCGCTTATTTTGGTCCCTACTATCACTGTGCAAAGTGGCTTGCTTTCATCACCAATTAAAGTAACAAGATCAATAAAATACGTCCTTTCGCTCGCAAGATGGCGCCGGAAAAAAAAAATTAATAAAGTATAAAGAACATCAATGGAAAGTGTGCGGCGATCTCAAGGTCACCGATATGTTATTGGGATTGCAAGGTAGTATTAAATATAAAAACACCGTTCTTATTTAACACAACTAATTTATTTTAACTTTTTCACCGGCGATCACAATTGGCGCGAACGGTAACTCTCTGACAACTGACTGCCAACTCTCTGCGCTAGGGACGGGCGCGTGTTGATTGTGATGAACTAGTGTTGTGCCGTCCTCGCCTCAACATAGGTAATCTTCCTATCAGTTGTTACACAAAATACTAGTGTTTCCTTTGCTTGTGGGACAGTAGAGCGAAACAACATCATCATCATCATCAGGTCTTTTTGTCTCCACTGCAGGAGCACGACCCTCGCTGTACTACTCTGCCGGAAACCGTATGAAAACATGTCATGAAACAACATCATTATATGTATAATAAAACAATAAAAGAATGGCCTGTTCGGAATGAGAATATTCCAAACAAAATAGAAAAAAAAAATTACAAGTAATTAAAATTAACAAAATAAATTGAAAATATTAAACAAAATCAAATTGTACCAGACAACATAATTTGTACCTAATTTTTATTAAATTATTCCAAAAACTCTCTTAAACTATAAAAAAATTCGAGAAGATACTCTTTAAGTTTTTGTATAAAAATTTTCATGTTTTTTTTTCTTTTATATTCGAAGGTATTTTATTATATATTTATGCAGACATAACTAATGTGCCGGAATTAAATAGTTCAAGTGTGCCAGTGGGAAGCTCTAATAGTCCTTTGAACCGCGTGTTTATATTATATATATTATATTATATTATTTATATATATTATACTAGCCGAAGCCCGCGACTTCGTTCGCGTGGACTTTATGACTTTGGAAAATGCTCATCAGGCTGAACAACTTAGGCGGCATTTTTATATCTCTTATAGTTTAGCTGGACCATTATGGTTCTGCATCAGGCGTTCCATTTTCCAAAATCATTTATACCCTATATGTTGCCCAGGCTTAATAGCTATATAACAAAAAAAGTTTCATTCGAATCCGTCCAGTATTTCCGGAGATTAGCGTGTACAAACAGACAAACAGACAAACAGACAAACAGACAAACAGACAAACAGACAAACAGACAAACAGACAAACAGACAAACAGACAAACAGACAAATAGACAAACAGACAAACAGACAAACAGACAGACATTTTTTTTTAAATTCTTACTCTATACTACGTCTCCATCGCCCCCAATATTTTTTTTGGAAATATATTTAATGTACAGACACACTTTTTTTACTGTTTTATTATATGTATAGATATAGATATAGATTATTTTTCCGCGATTGTTCCCTTCACACATCTCCAAAATGTAGATCCCTTTTAACGTCCGTATGCCTAGCTTTTTAAAGTGGGGTTGGCAGCTTTAAGTTTGATTTTTAGCTTTTACTAAAATGCGTCAACGTAATAATCGACACTATAGATTTACATTATCGAACAAAATATACGGAAGTTACATACGATATTTAATTGAAATTATTTGTTTGTTTACTTACGCTTCGTGAGAGCCAGCAAAATCGGTTGAGTAGTCAATTTCAATTTCAATTTATTTATTGCTTTTCACATTATACATATATCAGATTACACTACACAGTCACTTCTTAGGTTAGTAGGTACAACATGAACCCTGTCAGGGCATTGCAACAGAAAATAACGGAACGGCATGCGGATTATTTCTTAGTATGTATCAAATTCAATGTTAAAATTATTATGAATAAAAATGTAATTTCTTTTTATTGATGTCCTAAAATTTAATTTAATTTCGGTCATATTTTTTATTTTATTTAATGAGTCGATACTATACTATAACATTTAATAAAGTCCAAATGTTGTTTTAATTTAAATGACAATTATATTAAATGTCAATGCAGATTATGTTATTCGTCATTATCATTTATTGTATATTTTGTCAAATCTTTATCATTAAAAAACTCGTCCAATGTATAATAATCTTTATCTATAAGCAGGGCTTTTAATCTTTTAATAAAGATCGAATTCTTCTCCTCTGCTCTAAGCAGGTCTGGGAGGGCATTATAGACTTTAATTGTCATTGCAAGCGGCCCAGAATTAAATATTTCTAAATTACGAGTGGTTTTCGCATCGTCTTTTTTCGTGTAATATTGGGGATATTTTCTCATAAATTTACTAGTTTCTAAAATGTATATGCATGGCAATGTCAGTATTTTTAAATTTTTAAAATATGGCCTACAGCTTTCTCTGTCTTTAATATTTTCTATGATACTGTCGCGTAGGTCGATAAGTGATAATGACAATGTCAACGTCACAAATTCAAACTAGGAGAATTCATCTAAAGAGAAATTTCGTCACTCACGTCAGCACACGATTGGCCTAGCGGTCTTGGTGTTGGACTGTGAATCCATAGACCCCAGGTTCAAATCACAGTCATGTATAGTGTTTTTGAAGTTTTGTAAGAAGTTTCTAGATAACTCTAGATTAAATTGAAATAAAAATACGGGCCAGAAATAAAAGAAGACAAAAGAAAATTTATGACTTAAGTTTAGAACTTTGATGCGATATTGTTCGCATCCGGTGGGTATATAAGCAGAACAAGGCGCGGCCTACGCCAGTTTTAGTTTGAAAGTAAAATCCGAAGAAGGAAGAAGGAAGAAGAAAAAGGAAGAAAAGTAAAAGTAGAAGTAGTGAGTAAAAAGTAAAGTGTAATAGTGAGTGAAGTGAAGTGTTCAGTGCAGTGACATTACCGCGCGTGACAGTGCAGTGACGTTTCCACGCGCAAGACAGTGCAGTGACGTTTCCGTGTGTGTGACAGTACAGTGACATTCCCGCGTACGTACCTGTGACAACTGTAAGTACCCGAGAGTCGTAAATAAAGGCACTATTCCATAGGATTGGTGTTTCCTTTCCTATCCCCAACCCACTCTCGTGACAATTGGTGTCAGAAGTGGGATAGGAAAGATGCCGATCGTGCCTAGAAATGAGAGAGGGGTTACCACTCGAGCGGGAGCTGCAGCGGCAGAGGAACAATCGCCCGAGGAGTCCAACTCTGGCGGAGCCGCGACAACATCAGCCGCCGTCCCACCAGCCGCTCCATTGGAAATGAACGCGTTCCTGCAGCAGATTACTGCCATGATGCAAGAACAAGCACACCGCCAGGAGGAGCAAGCACGCCGCCAGGAGGAGCAAGCACGCCGCCAGGAGGAGCAAATACGGGCGTAGCAGGAGGAGCAAGCACGCCGCCAGGAGGAGCAAATACGGGCGTTGCAGGAGGAACAAGCACGCCGCCAGGAGGAGCAAGCACGCCGCCAGGAGGAGCAAATACGGGCGTTGCAGGAGGAGCAAGCACGCCGCCAGGAGGAGCAAATACGGGCGCTGCAGGAGGAGCAAGCATGCCGCCAGGAAGAGCAAGCACGCCGTCAGGAGGAGCAACTTCAGTCCTTTTCCAAAGATGTTTTGGCCGCGGTTCGGGCCAACACAGCCCGGATGGATGACTTCGAGAAGGAAGTTACAGAAGTAAAAGAGGAAGTTGCTGAAGTAAAAGGGACGCTTCAACAGCTTGGTAAGGAAGTTAAACTTCTCAAAGAGTCTGGCCCTGTCACTAGCTCTGTGGTCGCTCCTTTTATCAAAAATTTAAAGGTGCCACCCTACGACGGCAAATCCTCTTGGGCTGCTTTTAAACTGCAATTGGAGACAGTTAAAAAAGCCAGCCATTGGGATGAGCACGAGGCGCAGTCTGCATTGACCCTGGCACTTCGAGATGACGCTCTCTCTGTACTGGAAGCACTCGGTGCTGGGAAGAAGGAGGTCACCTACGACGAACTTATAGGCGCTCTGGAAGCCAGATACGGTGACAGTCACCTGGAGCATGTATACAGGGCGCAACTTAAAGATCGTTGTCAGCGGGCTAGCGAGACCTTACAACAGTGGTCCGTTGAAGTGGAAAGACTGGTCCGCAAGGCATACCATTCATCACCATCTGTCGTGGAGGAGATTCTCCTGCAGGTTTTTATTGATGGGATACGGGATCCCGAAGTCAGGGCTGCTGTACGACTAGATCACCACACCACTTTGAAAGAAGCAGTGGCTCACGCTTTGGAAGTCGAAGCGGTTCGTCATGACTCACGAGCTCTGAGGCTACGAGAGGTTGTAGTCACAGAAAACAGTAGACGACGACCCTACAACCCAATGTGCTATGAGTGTGGAGAACGGGGCCATATTCGAAGCACTTGCCCGAAGCGTGAACGTACAACTTTCCGACGTCAGGTGGATGCAGCGGTTTCAACGTCGGAGCAGCCACAGGAAGAACTAGAGAAGGCCAGGGCTGTGGGGTGGGCGCTGGCCGGTAGTAGTAAAGCCCCAGAAATTCTTGTGAAGCAAACAAGCGACGGAAATACTTTAGTGATAGACGGATTAATTAATGGGAAACCTTGCCAATTGACGTTAGATACTGGAGCTTCATGGACAGTCATCGGCAATCACAGACTTAAGGACATTGGAGGTCGGTATATTCAAGCAAATAAAAATATCACGTTAACTACTGCTACCGGCCAACGAATCCCATCTGAAGGAGAAAAAATTGTAGCCATTAAGATCGGGGCAACACTTTATTGGCAAAGAGTGGTTGTCGCAGGCATCTCCGACGATTGCATTATTGGTTTGGACTTTCTACAAAATCATCAGTGCAATATTGACTTGAAAAATGGTGTTCTAAAACATGGCAATGATGAAATTCCGATGAAAGGAGGAAATTTTGGTAAGGTGTTATGTTTGAGAGACACTGTCCTTAGTCCTAGATCCCAAACGACGGTCCCTGTTATGCTACCGCCTAATAATGGAAGCGGACCGCGGAGATGTGCCATTATAGAGGGAGGAATTTCAGACGCATCATGGATTCCGGCTAGAACCTTAGTTGGAAGTGGTCAAGTTGCGTTGGTACCTGTTCTGAATCCTCATGACATGGAGCAAACACTGCGAAAGGGAACGATTGTCGGAAACTGTGATGAAGTAGCCTGGTTGAGGAAGTGTGAAGAGGGGCAAAAGCGGAAAATTACGAATCAGGAAGAAAATGTCACAAGGCTTCTGGAGGGTTGCAAGGGTAATCTTTCTAAATTGCAATTAATAAAAGCAAGGAACTTCTTGTTGAAATATAGCAATTTATTCTCTAAAAATGATGGAGATATTGGCAGAACCGATTTGGTAAAACATAAAATTGATACCGGGGATACAACACCTATTCGGCAGAAACCAAGACCTGTTCCTTTTGCCCGTGAGCAGGAAGTTGAAGACATGATCCAAGAGATGAAGAAGAACGGCGTGATAGAACCTTCATCAAGCCCATGGTGCTCTCCGATTGTGTTAGTAAAGAAGAAGGATGGATCGACTAGGTTCTGTGTAGACTATCGGCGATTGAACGATGTAACTAAAAAGGACAGTTACCCACTTCCAAGAATCAATGACACTTTGGATTCACTTTGTGGCATGACTTGGTTCTCTACTCTTGATTTAAAAAGTGGGTATTGGCAAGTAGATTTGGATCCTAAGGATAAAGAGAAGACTGCGTTTTCAACCGGCAAGGGTTTATGGCAGTTCAAAACTATGCCATTTGGACTATGTAACGCGCCAGCAACATTTGAAAGGTTGATGGAACATGTGCTGGCAGGTATGTTAGGAGAAACCTGTTTGGTCTATTTAGATGACATCATTATAATGGGGAGAGATTTTGATGATCATCTCAAGAAGCTTGAAAGTGTGTTTTCAAGACTACAGAGTGCAAATTTGAAGCTAAGTCCAAAGAAATGTTCATTTTTCCAACGTCAGGTCAACTACTTGGGACACGTTATTTCGGAACAAGGTATTGCAACTGACCCATCTAAAATAAGTGCAGTAAAAGATTGGCCAACGCCAATAGATAAGACACAGGTGCGAGCATTCTTGGGTCTATGCTCTTACTATAGAAGATTCGTAAAAGGGTTTTCCGATATCGCTAAGCCTTTACATCGGTTGACTGAAGAGAAACGAGCATTTTCTTGGGATGAAGATTGTGAGCAAGCTTTTCAGGACCTCAAAATGCGTCTATGTGAAACCCCTATCCTCGGATATCCTGACATGGAAGGCAAGTTTATTGTGGACGCTGACGCAAGTAACACCGGAATTGGAGGTGTTCTATCTCAACAGAGAGGAGATCAGGAAGTAGTAATCGCCTACTTCAGCAAATCTCTTTCAAGGCCAGAGAGAAATTACTGCGTAACTCGCAGAGAATTGTTGGCTGTGGTCAAGACATTGCAACATTTTAAGAAATATTTGCTTGGTCGCAAATTTCTGATAAGGACTGATCACGCTGCATTGAAATGGTTATTGGAATTCAGAAATCCTGAAGGGCAGGTAGCCAGGTGGATTGAGCTACTCCAAGAGTATGAGTTTGAAATTGAACATCGAGGAGGGAAGAGTCATGGCAATGCGGATGCTCTGTCTCGAAGACCTTGCCTGGAGGACTGTAAACATTGCAATCGGCAGGAAGAGAAGGAAAAAGTAAACATCCGGCTAATCCGTACTGATTCCATAGATGAAAATTGGACTGACGACGCCATGAAAAAGGCTCAGGAAGATGATAAAGATTTTCAACCACTATTGAACTGGCTAAGAAGTGGAACTAAACCAAAATGGTCAGAAGTGGCCAAATACAGTACGGCTACAAAGAGTCTTTGGGCGCAATGGGATAGCCTGGTGTTACATGATGGATTACTCTACCGGAAATGGGAAAGTACTCAAGGTAAAGATTGCCATCTACAATTGGTCGTCCCCAGAGAGAAGGTAAGGGAGATTTTAAAAACTTTTCATGATGGTACTTCCGGCGGACACCTGGGGATAAGAAGAACCCTCACAAAAATTAAAGAACGTTTCTACTGGTTACACTGCCGAGATGATGTAGAAGACTGGTGCCGTAAATGTCAGAGTTGTGCGGCAGTTAAGGGACCACAGACTAGAAGCAGAGGAGCCATGAGGTTGTATAATGTCGGAGCTCCTTGGGAACGAGTAGCTCTTGACATAGCCGGACCGTTTCCAATTACGAATGCTGGCAACCGGTTCATTTTGGTAGTTATGGACTACTTCACGAAATGGCCTGAAGCATTTGCACTACCTAATCAGGAGGCTACCACCGTAGCGACAAAGCTTGTGAACGAAGTATTCTGTAGATTTGGTGTGCCATTGGAGATGCACAGTGATCAGGGTCGAAACTTTGAATCACAAGTATTCCGAGAAGTCTGTGAAATCATGGGAATCCATAAGACTCGGACGACGCCGTATCACCCGCAGTCAGATGGAATGGTTGAGAGGTTTAACCAAACATTGGAACGGCATCTGGCAAAAGTAGTAGAAAACCATCAGAAAAACTGGGACGAGTATATTGCGCTGTTCCTCTTATCTTATAGGACTGCGGTGCATGAGACCACTACAGTTACTCCAGCATATGCCAATTTTGGAAGAGAACTGAAATTGCCAGCTGATTTGTTATCAAGTTGTCCACCAGATACCCCAAAAGGAATAACCGACTACGCTAATGACCTTCGGATTAAGATGGTTGACGTCTATGAGCAGATTAGAGAGGCTGGGCTTAAAGCTAGTGAACGGATGAAGACTCGTTACGATCGAAGAGCTAATGGCCTCAGCTTCGAGGAAGGAACACTGGTTTGGCTTCATAATCCGGTGAGGAGAAAAGGGAAATCTTCGAAGCTACAACCAAGTTGGGAAGGACCTTACAAAATTGTCACCAGAATTAACGACGTGACCTACCGGATTCAGCGTAATCCTCGCAGTCCTCTTAAAATAGTTCATGTGGATCGATTGGCACGTTATCATGGAAGCAATAATGATCGGGACGATCATGTCTTGAGAGGGGGCAGTGTCGCGTAGGTCGATAAGTGATAATGACAATGTCAACGTCACAAATTCAAACTAGGAGAATTCATCTAAAGAGAAATTTCGTCACTCACGTCAGCACACGATTGGCCTAGCGGTCTTGGTGTTGGACTGTGAATCCATAGACCCCAGGTTCAAATCACAGTCATGTATAGTGTTTTTGAAGTTTTGTAAGAAGTTTCTAGATAACTCTAGATTAAATTGAAATAAAAATACGGGCCAGAAATAAAAGAAGACAAAAGAAAATTTATGACTTAAGTTTAGAACTTTGATGCGATATTGTTCGCATCCGGTGGGTATATAAGCAGAACAAGGCGCGGCCTACGCCAGTTTTAGTTTGAAAGTAAAATCCGAAGAAGGAAGAAGGAAGAAGAAAAAGGAAGAAAAGTAAAAGTAGAAGTAGTGAGTAAAAAGTAAAGTGTAATAGTGAGTGAAGTGAAGTGTTCAGTGCAGTGACATTACCGCGCGTGACAGTGCAGTGACGTTTCCACGCGCAAGACAGTGCAGTGACGTTTCCGTGTGTGTGACAGTACAGTGACATTCCCGCGTACGTACCTGTGACAACTGTAAGTACCCGAGAGTCGTAAATAAAGGCACTATTCCATAGGATTGGTGTTTCCTTTCCTATCCCCAACCCACTCTCGTGACAATACGTATGCATTTCTTTTGAAGAATTAGCAATCTATTTGCGTCGGTACTATTTCCCCAGCGTATAACCCCATATGTAAGACACGACCAGTCAGTGTTGAAGTCGTTTTTAGTTTTGAAAAATTATATTCGATAAACTTTTCAACGGGTCGAGGGTGACTCGCGGGGTCTACAGCTCACAGAGCAACTAGTCTATAAAAAATCTCGTTTGTTGTATGGGAGCCCCCTTTAAATATTTATTTTATTTTGTATTTTAGAATTTGTTGTTATAGCGGCAACAGAAATACATAATTTGTGAAAATTTCAACTGTCTAGCTATCGCGGTTCTTGAGATACAGCTTGGTGACAGACAGACAGACAGACGGACAGACAGCGAAGTCTTAGTAATAGGGTCCCGTTTTTACCCTTTGGGTACGGAACCCTAAAAATGGCATTAGAAACCTCAATACCTTTTTGAAGGACTATTATCCATGGATACCCCAAACGTATAGGTTTGATAAAAAAATATTTTTTTAGTTTCAGTTCTAAGTATGGGGAACCCCCAAAATTTAATGTTTTTTTTTCTATTTTTGTGTGAAAATCGGTGTGAAATGCGGTTTACAGAATACATGTGTATCTACTTACCCAGTTTTAACAGTATAGTTTTTATAGTTTCGGAAAAAAGTGGCTGTAACATACGGACGGACAGACAGACATGACGAATCCATAAGGTTCTGTTTTTTAAGGAACCCAAAAACTGAAGCCGTAGCAAAAGTTGTTCAGCCTGATAAGCATTTTTGTCCACACAATCGAAGTCGCAGGCATCAGCTAGTCTGAAATAAGGGCTATTTTTTAATAGTTGAAACTGTGCATATCGTAATTGCCGATCGAAGGAATGGGCGAAAATGTGAATTATGCCAAGCATGTTAAAAGACGATGTGGCTGCAATTCATCACTATTTTGATTCCTTTTTCTATCGCCTCGCCCAAAATCATGCTTCCTTGGTGATGGTGACCTTTGGATCGCCCTAAGCTCAAATCACTATCACTAAGCTCAAAACTGATTCAAATTACTATAAAAACAAGGCAAAAATTAGCCATTTTGAATTTTATTTTTGTATTAATACCAAAATGATATTTCTTAAACCAGACGTGACAGAATTTTTTTATATTCTTTTTCTGGATAATTTTACCTCAACGTTTATCAGAAAATACATAAAAAGTATGCATTACTAAAGACACTACATGTGCGGTCACAAGTAATCGTCTACAATATATAAGAAATGCGTAATTCGATTAAATTTGTTTATTTATTTTACTATTCGGAAGACAGTCAAGAAAAAGTCCGTGTGTACTACCTGAAATAATTTGGTTGTGCCATTTTAGACAGGACGACACTATAGATGTACATTATTGAACAGAATATACGGTTAATTTCAGTTATTGTTTTTTCAAAATTTATTCAAATGGGGATTGGGGACAGCACCCTGAAAAATTCACGTTTCCCCTTATATACATTTATCCTCTACTATAAAATAAAAGTTGTAGAGGAATTAAAAATTTTATTACTTCCGCGAGTAATGTGTGTTTATATCTCTAAAGTCGGTGATTTCACGCCCTTATTAACAGAGACAAAACAAACCATAGCGCGTTTTAATTTTGTTCAACGCCATCTAGTGATAAATTTCAAAAGTCCATTTATCAAGTAATGTTTTACCCATAGACATAGAATTTTATGACTCTTAAATCTATGGTTTTACCACATCCAGCGAATTAGACCAAAATTTCAGTTTTTGCTTTTTCAAAATTTATTCAAATATGTAAAGCACCCCTAAAAATCCATGTATCCCCATAAATACGTATTTTATCCTCTACAATAAAACAATAGTTGTAGAGGATTTCAAAAAATTACCTTGTTATAAGATGGTCTACTTTATTGAAATTACTCAAGATTCGGTGATTTCACGCCCATAGTAACTGAGACATACAAACGGGCGCATTTTTGAATCGGTCGTATGCGAAGGATTTGCAGCGAGTGGTCTTGAATACTCGTAATTTTGACAATTGTAGCGTATATGTATATGTCAAAGAAACCTTTCATGGAGAATCCATTCCGATTCACGCTGCGTTTTTATTTATGGTAAAATTTTTTGAAAACCTATTTTCGATTTTTTCTTATTTTCGCTGACACGAAGTTTTCAAAAATACGCCAAAACATTACAGACACTTACCAAGAGAGAGAGAGAGACCTATATGTGCGACAGAGATGTATTACAGAACGATACTGATATGTATCGATCGACTTTTACGGTTTGCACGGGAATAAAAGCAGCTAGTTTATTCTAGGCTTCGTTCTTCCCAGACCAGCATGATTGTCAAATTGACTTTATTAATATTAACATACCAATACAATATGTTTCGTATACGTAGAATAGAAAGCGACTTAGGAAATACAGGCTGTATTTCCTAAGTCGCTTTCTATTCTACGACATCCACGGGAAGACTTGGAGTATAAATGGCCGGAAAGATTTTTAAATGGTTTAAACAGGAAGATGCTAAAGGGAACCCACTCCTACCCAGCGCGGTGAGCATCACTTATCAGTTGTCCAGCTTCTTTGAGGTCAGCCTGCCCTTTTTTGTGATCAAAGACACTGTTACGTATCGAACATCCTTTATGCGAATTCTAGATGTCTTTTTTCTATTATTTCTAATACTAAATAATGAAATGCTAGTTTCCTAGAAAACATTTTAAGGGGGACGCTTTCGCATGTCATTATCATCATCATCATCAGGTCTTTGTGTCTCCACTGCAGGAGCACGACCCTCTCTGTACTACCAGAGGCATACTTGGCCAGAGCAGACAGAGGATTTTGGCCTACACTCTCCACGCTGGCCAGACGGGTTGCAGAGGTCTATTGATGTTTATAAGATTTGTTTAGCTTGTTGTCATTTTTGTTTTGTTGCAATCATCGTAATTCCTTCATATCTCATAACACTATCGTCAAATTGATTACCTCTTACTTCCTTATGTTGTTAAGTCGGTTATGAATAGGCCTAAAGAAAAACATACAGTCAAATTGATAACCTCATCTCCTTATTTTAAGTACGTAGGTTATGAAAAGGCATAAGTAAGTAAATGGTTAACTTGGCTTTGATGTTGACTTGACTTTACAAGATAATGTAATTACTAACGTACGTACGTAACACATACATCATTTCAGCCGCATAATGTCCACTGCTAGACATAGGCCTCTCCCAATGATTTCCAAAATGACCGATCTAGAGCGGCTTGCATCCAGCGTCTTCCAGCGACCTTGGTTAGGTCGTCAGACCACCTTGTGGGTGGGTGTTCTACGCATCGCTTGCCAGTACGTGGTCGCCATTCAAGAACCTTTTTGCCCCATCGGCCATCGGTTCGTCGCGCTATGTGTCCCGCCCACTGCGATTTAACGAGCTAATCCGCTGGGCTATGTGACATTAGTTCTCCTACGAATTTCCTCATTTCTGATTCGATCACGTAGAGAAACACGAGCATAGCCCTTTCCATAGCATTGACTTACGTAAATCCTAAATTCATGCACTATTGACTCGATATCATATAAATTCCTTGAGACCACAGTTGCTATAGTAGGTACTTGCCTTGTTTACTTAGTTCGGAGTTCAAGCGCTTGTTACATAAATTACGATCAATTCAGCTTTCCAGGAAACTGTACCGTTGTGGACAAGTTCTGGGAGTCTGATTGTTACAAACAATAGTATGACTGTGGTCTACTAATGACGTACTTAAAAATATATATACGTATATAATCTAATAATTAATTTGCACATAAATATATAAATAACCTTAATAACATTAACACATATCTTATAATAAAACTAAATATAACTATTAATAAAACTACAACTAAACTAAATATAAATACTTACTTGAAAATAGAATGAAATAATCCTGAGGCGTCGATAAGGCGTGAGGAAATGTAATTATATATTATATAGTATTATTTTGTAATGTGTAAGTATATTGTATTGCTTTTTGTGCCGCTTAATTTTCTCTGTTTATCCCTATGGTTGACAGGGAGAAAATGCTCTTAGCATTAAGTCCCCCATTTGTTAAAAGTATATTTGTACTTTGGAACATTAAAGTTTCATAAAATAAAATAAATAAATTGTAAGAAAGAGCGCCAAATTACTATCTAAAAATACCTAGCAGAAAGACTTGGTGCGACCCTGTCTGATATTTACGAAAGAGTTAAAGAGCAACCATTTATCATTGGACAGGTTGTATGCCTAAAAGACTTACAGACTTGTCAGACAATATAACGACAAATGTATAGATTAAAATTCCTAAAACTCTAAACGTCCGTCAAAATATCTTAAATAACAGCGCCATCATTAAAAGTTACCCGATTTCCGAATATTCCCCGAGTTCCGGTGAATTCCGAACTACGGGCGACGCTTTTGTTTCAAATTTGAGAATTTGCACAATTTTCCGACGGACAGTGATAATGTCCCGAAGATTCTCGTTTGCATCGGGACGAAGAGATAGAGTTTCAAAGGAATTGCGTCATTTTTTTCTCCAATAACTTTTCAAAACTAAAATCCGTCTTTGACGTGAAGCTTTTCTACGAACATTTGCGTAACATGGCCACTTTTGGCAAATGTGTGAAGTAAAGCTTCATAAGATAGTTTGTAGGGCTATCTAGTGCATTTGACCAACATTTTTTCGTTTCCTTTTAAATAATTTATTTTAAATGAGGGCATCATTGGACCTTGAAAAATTCATGATAGAGACTAGTGACATGGGAAGTAAGTGTGGCTACACATTGATGTACACTTGAACTGACTTTCTGCTCTTAATTCTGATTTAAACGACATTTATAACGCACGTTCAAGTTGGTAGCTTATGGAATCTACCATGCAAATAGGCATGTAGTCAAAAGTATTAACTTTTAAAATTCACATAAACTAGTTCTATAAAATCACAACATAGTCTTTAAGATATAAATCAGTTAAACAAGCATGAATAGAGTTGCCAGCGCTGAAAACCCTTGGGGAACACTATCAATACAGTCTCTTCCAGCGGCTGGTTACCGTTTATTATGATTTAACTCCCGTCCCATTGAATAAAGGACAAAAGATTTACTCGGCAAAATACTCCAGACGTAAAATACAGAGGGCATAGAATATAAACTTTAGGCCTCTTTAAATCTCCACTGCAGGAGGACGACCCTCTTTGTACTACCAAAGCGATATTTGGCCAGAGCAGCCAGAGGAGTTTATATTCCACATCGATGACTATACATACATACATACTATCACGTCTTTATCCCTAATGGGGCAGACAGAGCATTTTGGGTCTTGCGGTTCTATGAAGAGCCCAGGGCCGCAAGACCCAAAAGCCACTTTTAGCGTCATGGTGGGCGAGAAGATGGAAAAGCAATCAATACAGTAATGGGTTGCTAGCCGCATCGCCTGTTAACATGATTTGCATTTTTGCCCATTCCTTCGATCGGCTTTTACGATCTGCGCGGGAAGAGAAGCAGCTGGTACATTCTAAGTTTTTTATTTCTCTCAGACCAGCATCGATGACTATGATGAATATAAACTTAATACGTTAAGAAGTAATCATAAAAGTTGGTATGTGTATATTTTTTTCTGGTTCTGGTTTCATAAACATCAGGTAAAACCTCCGTGGTTTATTAACGAGCTTTGGAGCGTAGTATTTTGAGAGTCTTTTTCTTATCGAGTCAAAATGGCTCATCTTAAATATTGTTAGACCAGAACCTAGCCAGGGCGACCACCCTGTCATTGGCCGCATTCAGTTCTGTCTTAGTACAAGAAGTCGGGCAGTTGGGACATGACAAAAGATGGTCTACGGATTGAGTGACCCCACAGTCACACAAACTGTTGTCAGAGTAACCCCACTTGACTCTACTCTCGGCATCTGCCTGTCGGAGTATGCTTAAAGATTTCCAAACAGCCTCGGGTTTTGAGAGTCAGACTTTCAGACCGCATAAGAAACACACTACGTCCCAAAACACAGATTGGACAAAAAGGTTGGACGAAAAGGACATGTTTGCCATATGTTCGACGAACTCTAGGCCAAATAGTAATACAATATATTTCTCAGAACGAAAAGCAGAAGCCTGCTAGCATCGGGAAGAGATGAAAGAACGAGCTTGACTCCTATTGCAGGGATAGAGCCTCAAAAGACCTCGACCGAGAGAGTTGGAGTACTGAAAGGGAGGCCTTTGCCCGGCAGTGGGCCAGCAGTAGAAAACAGAAAAAGAATAGGTGATCTCTGAAAACTTCATGCGCAACTGCTCGGTTTAAACCTCGGAAATGATATGGATGGGCGATATTTCCAGAAGAGAGCTTACACACATCCCGAGGCATAAACTGAAGTGTACGGGCTATCCTGATGGCGAGATAGATAATTTCAGATAAGCCTTCAAACTATTTTATGAACTACTGTTTATAGTTTAAAGTGAAACCGTGAAGCTTTTCTACGCACATTTGCGAAAAACGGCCTTTTTTGGCTAATGGGCGAAGAAAAGATTCACGGTCTCACTTTAAACTATAAATAGTAGTTCATAAAGTAGTTTGAAGGGTTATCTAGGGCTTGGTCAAGATAAAAATTTAAATTATATCTCCGTTTCCTTTCAAATGGGGACAGCACAGGACCCCGGAAAATTCAGATAGTTTATGTCAAGAAGCAACAGCCATGTTTTGTCGGACAACATCTGTTACTCTCTATAATGTACGATTACACTCCAGACAAGCGATCGATGAAACGTTTTGTTTAAAATGCTTTGTGTATTCACTATCGCGATTGAGTTTGTTCGCTGATACTTTTGTGATGGATGCTTTTGGTTCGTTGGAGGTTCAAAACGTCTTTTTGACTCTTTCTATCAAATATTTTCAGGGATTATTATATTTATTTCTTGGATTACTATGCGCTATAATGAGAGTTAGTGCTTGGGTGTTAGGAATTTCACCCCCCCCATTTTAGGGGACAGGGAGAATAATTTTTTATGTCGTCTGTGTACAAACAAATCTTAGCCTTCACACCAAATTTCAGTTTTCTTTGATTTTAAGAAGTACTTTAATTGACCGAGCGAGTGAAGCGAGCGAAGCGTCTCATTTTAGAGACAAGCCAAAAATTCTTTTGTCCGTCTGTCTGTCTGTCTGTCTGTCTGTCTGTCTGTCTGTCTGTCTGTTCTCGCCTACAGATCGCATTTCTTAGCCGATTCTCATGAAATTTTGTAAGCAGGTTCAGCAACTAAATAGAATTTTTTTGTCGAGCCAGTTTTTCGAAATTTTTCAAAATGGCGGAAATATGGGGGTTTAAAATTTTTAAACTGTCATATATCCGCCATTTCAAAATATTTTCAAAAATGTCATTAGACTTTTTTGTTGCCATTATGAAAACGATATTTTTTTATTTGAACAACTTTTTTGTCTGAACAACTTTTTTATACGTTATACTTAAACGGGTTTAGGGTGACTCGCGAAGTCTAGCTGACTAAGCCGTGACGAATATACAATACAAATCCTCTTACAAAATATACTCAAACTATTTAATGGTGAATTCAATCCGGGTTACTGAACAACTTTCTTAAAAATACATATCTCCCCTGGGGTCCACGAAGTAATTTCTCTGAATAACTATTACGGCTATTATTTTGAGTTTCATAAGTAGTTCTATAAATTTTATCATATTTATTCGACTTATAATAAAAGGGTTTTGCTTATTTAGTTTTTTTTTCAGTTTTTGCTTATTTTGATTAATTGTTGGCTTGTTTATTATTTTAGCAATTTAGTTGAGTGAACTTTCATTCAATCACTATCGCTGCTTGTCTGTGCTTCTGTAGTAGTATTAGTAATTATGCTACGAACTAACAAGAGATCAACAGCAACCAAAGCACGCGAAGTAGCTTTACGAAGAAAGTAAGAAACCAATGAGCAGCGGCATAGAGCCATGGCAATACAAATAAACATTTAAACCTGGTTTTTCCAACAACGAGCTGACTTTGTCATTTGAAACATGATGGGTCATTTTTCGGTGAAAGACTACTGGTACAGAACTGAATTCTAGCATCACGGTAGACCTCATATTCATGCGGGATTGTATGGTTGGAAGGTGCTCCTGACATTTCAGAGCTAGATCGAAAGTCATTTGAAGAAAGGGCTGTGATTGGCAACTTTTTTGGAAATTTGGTCACAACCATAAATTCGCATATCGGTTAACCTGCACCGATAATAAAATTCATTAAAATCAGGTACATTATTCTGTAATAATATTTGCGAGGTCTAAGTTCGTGGCGAACTACTAGTATATTTAGCTGATGGTCAGTCAGTGAGTCAGGGTGTCAGTGAGTGACGGAATCTGGGGATTTTAGATAGATTTTAATAAAATATTAAGTATACTTGCTACACATTAGAAACTTAGCATGTTAATGAGTACTCTAATGAAATCGGATTACTAATGTTTGACCAAAAAATGATTGACAAATGGTCTTTCGACAAACAACGTTTCACCAAATGTTCATTTGGCAAACGATACATTTGACAAAAGTATCATGTTACAAAAACTCACTAAGCAAATGATCCATTAGCAAACACTGCACTTGATAAATGTGTTAAATAATAAAATGTCAATCGACTTTTTATCATTTCACCAAATAATATTTTTCGTAAATTAATTATTTGTCCAAATGTTATTTCATAAAAAGTACTTCATTTTTCAAACATCACGATTTAGTGGTTCTCTATTTTGTGTCATAAATTTAATATCCATAATTTAAGATATCATAATATTTTTTTCCATAATAATCATATGTCCGAATGATGCCTTGCTCTAACATAATATCGCAGAATATCACGTGCCCGAAAGTGGTGATCCCGAAATACAACGTGCTATAACTTTAAAAAAAAATATTTTTCATCAAACCCATACGTGTGGGGTTTCTATGGATAGGTCTTCAAAAATGATATTGAGGTTTTTAATATCATTTTTTTCTAAACCGAATACTTTGCGCGGACACTTCCAAAGTGGAAAAAAGTGTGTTCCCCCACCCGTAACTTCTAAAATAAGTGAATTATAAAACTATAAAAAAATATTTGATGTTCATTACCATAAAAACTACCAGCAAAAATTGGTTTGAATGATATCTAGTAAGTAGTTTTTTTTAATACGTCATAAATCATAAACGGTAATTTACCTTTCATTCAATCAACTCAAATATAAAAATTAAAAAAAAATACTACATGACTTTTATATTATGTTATTTGCTACTACGGAACCCTTTATGGGCGAGTCCGACTCGCACTTGGCCGCTTATTGTGTCTTTGTTAATTGTTACTTTCGCCCTAAGCTTGAGACGCTCGCTCGGGTCTTGACCTAAACCATATTTATTAATAGATTTATTAATAAAGTAGTTTCAGTCTATTTTGTTTGACCTTATTTGTATTTTTATGTGTGATCAACTAGTAATAATTAGAAGTACATAGTGAGTACAAATTTTTAGGCATGCTATCGTTTCAACAACTTTTTACAAGTTGGAAGATCAGCGTGGTCGTGTTGGGCATTGGGAAGGAATCTAGCCAGCACGACAAATATAACTACGATAATTTAGCGGTATTACATTTATAATCCTACTAATATTATAAACGCGAAAGTTTGTAAGCATAGATAGATGTTTGTTACTCTTTCGCGTAAAAACTACTGAATGGATTTTAATAAAACTTTACAATAATATAGCTTATACATCACAATAATACATAATCTACACTTTATAAAGATATCGTGTGATAATCCTGCGCAGACGAAGCCGCGGGAACCAGCTAGTTAGTGGTATAAAAATAGTACAAACTAAAAGGATTTTATTACCACCTAAAGTTTGAATGAATGCGAATGATTGCATTCATTCAATTGTACTTTGTAGCATGACCATGAGGTCGTGCTACAAAGTACAACACAACCATTTATACATAAATAAAGAGTGACTTTATTAAATAATTTAAATGTTATATTGTTACATTGCTAACCAGAATGGGATTCCCAGTGCCTTATCATGTCATTATATAAGGAGGTTTTACAATTTTTCAGTTTATTCTATCACAGTCCTCGATATAACAGGGACATAATTATTTAAGCAAAATGTTTGCTGTAAGAATTTTAACTTTAATTTTAGTAATCGGTGTCGGGTTTTCTTTTCCACATAACTTTATTCGAGTGGAACACCCTGATGCGTCCTCGGATATTGCTGTGATTCCTCTTAATGGCAAACCTGGTGATGATAATCTTTTGAGCGCTGTTGGGGCAGTGACCGGCTTGAAAGAAAGTGAATTTGGATCAGCTACTGGTGGCGTACAGCTGGAAAATATGTAAGTACTTTTTTGACAACTAATGGCATAGACACAAACTAATTTGATGACATCCATGGCGAATTGGTAACCACGCTAGACCGCCACTCGGAGGTTCTGGGTTTAATCCCCAGCCAGGGCAATTTGGAAAAAGGCCTTTTTGAAATTCCTAGGTCTTGGGTGTTTATCTAGTTGTTATATGACATAAAAAGCACTGGTACTGCTTTCACAACAATTACATTATTATGTTGTATTAAAAAGAAACTACTTCTTCTTCATAATATATTCACCAAATTAATATGGAAATAACTAAATAGTAAAGGCTTTAAAATAAAAGTAAAATCATCAGAATCGGTTTACTATTGGCGAAGATATCTCGTACAATCCCACGTACATACATGCAAAAAACATACAGTCGATTTGACAAACTCCTCCTTTTTGAAGTCAGTTAAAAATAAATACTATATTGTTTCAGTGCCGGAGAAGGTCACTCCCTGTCTGTATTAGAGAAACACACCCCATCTTTAGGGGATCAACTCACGGCAGCGGGGTCATTGAACCTGCTGGATAAAGGCCCTCACAAACTTGACTCCAATGCATTCATCACTAGGACTGTGCCAAAAAGTGACCCATCTTATACTAGTGCTGGTGGAAATATCAACTACAACTATGGGTAAGTTTTAAAAGTAAGTTAAAAGCCATTTTCACTCGCTAAGAAGAAGGTAAGTTTGATATAAAGATTGTTAATGGATTCAAGTGTTACTTTGCAGAAAGTCAACTTTCTTTCTTGGTGACTTGTAATACAGGTGCATCTACCTAGTTAAGGCACCAATTCTCTCTCTTTTAACAGATTATATTAACCTTATATTGTAAAAAAAATAACATCTTAAAAGTAAAGTAAAGAGATGAAACATGTGCTGGGAGTACGAAGCCAATGATGCTGCAGCCACAACGGATATAGCAACATAGGCAAGGGCATGCATCAACTATTATTAATATATAATAATCATTTATTTCGGCCAAGATTCAACCATATTTTTGTTAGTAAAAAAAAATTGGTCTAGTGTTCGTAGTGCGTTCATACATTTATTCAAAATTAAGTAAGATTGGATAAAAATTACAAAAATGCACAATAAATTACCTAATTTAAATATCTGGTGTGCACACCCCCGGGGACACCCACCTCGTCACAGTGCATACGCGTCCAGTGCCACTGGATTGGACAATCCGGCTTAACAGTGATGACTTTCAGAATGCTGTTATGGCTCCTACGTATTTTGCGCCTCAAGGAAGTTATTGGTGGCCGTACTGGAATTAACGGTAGTGGGTGGTCGTTGGCCGGCATAAGTTTGCATGAACTATGTGGTGGCACATAAAAGACTAGTCACAATATCAAATACAAATTATAATATTGCCGGCGCGTTTGAGGAGCCCATCTAGTGGGCGGTAAGCCACCACCTGCCTACAATAAGTAAACATGATTATGGCAGGTGACGTTTCTATTGCAATATCTCAGCATCAATCCATCCCAAATTCATTCCATAACCCAAAAACGTTTCCCTTTTTCATGCAATAGATTTTTCTTCTGCCGATACCTATTCAAGGGTAAATCTTTCATAGGTATATCCAGGAATGGGTTTTGACGGGATCCCCACGCAAGCCTCTCAAAGGACCGGGGTGAAAGACCCGTGATTCTCAAAGGAGATACATAATAAAGGGCCAGAATTGCTTAGTCCTATAATATACGACAGGTTTCCCAGGAAATAAATTAACCAGAACTAGAAAAAAAGGTACACTAAGAAACGAAGCGTAGCACACCCACCAACAAGGTGGTCAGATGACCTAACCCAGGTCGCTGGAAATCGCTCGATGTAGGACGTTTTGAATCGGTAATTTTGAGATTTTCGGGTGTCTTGGTCTAGCAGTAAATGTTATGTGGCTACAATTATGATTTCTTCCAGCGGATGTAAAAGAGAAATAAAGAACTAAGCACAAACACCTCGTGCATCGTGATTGACCTGAATGTAATGATCTTAGAACTAAATACTAAAATCATGCCTACCCATCACCTTATTAACGTAATTATTTCTCTTCCTTGTCACTAGATGGCGTTATAGGTAATAATGAAACATTAAAATCTTTTATTACTATTATTTAAATAAATTAGTACCCTAACTCATTAAATATGACTTAAATGCAATGCAATAAATATTTTAAGGCATATTCAACATTTCTTTGTCACTTTGTGTGCCTTCCCGCAACTACCAGTTTTGCCTACTTACGCGGGTCTCCAATAGTTTTTATGGCGTTGGGTATCTGTTAATTAAGTAATTTTATTCTCGTTTATATTATTGATTTTAACATTTAGGTATATTTCTCTATACTTTGCTTTTAAAATCTACGAATGAATAAACTCATAAAATGATGATCGAAATTCACTTAAGGTAAGTTCGTTACATCATTTTATCTTTGCTAGAATGATGATCAAAGCCAGAAGATGACCAACCATGAAGAGGTTATGCTTGTTTGATTTGTCTTGAGAATTACTCTGATCTTTGATATTATCGAGGGTCAAATGATAAAGTCGAAAGGTATCCAAAGTAGAAGCTACATAATTGTGTAATTGTTTTTTCAGGGACAAAGGCTCCCTGTCATTATCAGGGGTACACGACCCTTCTGGAGACCAGCTCAAGGCGGAAGGATCTCTTCACCTACTGGATAAAGGCCCCCACAGACTGGACGCTGATGCTTTCATCTCGAAAGATATACCAAGAAGCAGACCTTCTTTTACTAACGCAGAGGGTAGTCTCCTTTACAATTACGGGTAAGGGGTATGTTTTACATTGGTCGCATGGTCTTTTACAGCGGTCCAAAAGACTCCGAAAGGTCCGAAGGACCCAAACTGAAGGTGGCCCGCGAGGGTCTGGAGAGGTCTCATTGATGTTTATAAGCTTTGTTTAGCTTGTATTTTCTAAGTCGCCATCTACGACATCCACGGGATGACTTGGAGTGGCCCTATTCTACTCTGCCGGAAACCATACGGCTAATAGATGGTTTATGAACTTAATAAATTCAACCGCGAGTGGAAATGTAAAACTGTAGACATACAAGACAGTCCAGACTGGACAAAAGAGAGAGAGGCCTTTGCCAGCATTGGGACCAAAATAGGTCGTTATAATATTATAATGATTGCATTTTTTCTCTTTTTTCGTCGTACGCCTGACCAAAAAACGGTTGCATAAATCACTTCATCTCTTTTGATTGATGTGGGATAGAAGCCGTTTGTAAGTTTTTCACGCAAATGACGTATTCCTTGGGAGGCTTGACGTTAGGTCCATGTGTTGTGTTGAAGGCCGGTCATAAAACTGCAGATTTATCTTCTTCACTTCGCTCGGCTTTCGGCATCTGTCGGTGATCATTTTCGAGTATGTCGTAGTTGGGAAGAATAATCCGGAGCGTACTCCAGGCTCCAAAGCAACACATCTAAGTAAGTAAGTAATGAGAAGTGTTCTGATCTTTGATATTATCCAGGGACAAATGTAACCCAAAGTAGAAGCTACATAAATGTACGTAGCAACCATGTCTCAACAGAGAAAATAGAATGGTTGCTAGTATCAAAAATGTGTGCTACATGTTACCAAAATCGAGTGACTGCTGAACTCAGGGCTACTAGTAGTTAAAATGTGTTTTAATGAATAGTTGTAGTTAGTTTGGAACATGCAACTACATGGTTCTGCTAATAAGAACAAAAGTTTGTTATAAACTTACCAAATCGCAAATAGCTAAACTGGTCCAGCTATTTCTTTTTCTCAGTTTAATGGTGTAATATATTTTTTTATTTATTTATTAGAAACACAATCAGACTACAACCAATAAATGTTTTTCATTGACATTTTTCAGGGATAAAGGCTCCTTGTCATTATCAGGGATACACAACCCATCCGGAGACCAGCTCTCGGCAGCAGGGTCACTCAACCTACTGGATAAAGGCCCCCACAGACTGGACGCTGATGCCTTCGTGACGAAGCATATGCCAGTGAACAGCGATCCTTTTACCTCTGCAGGAGGCAGTTTGGGTTATAAGTACGGGTAAGTAACACTTTTAAACAATCTGTTTAGTTTTAGTTATTGCCAAAAGAGAAATCTTGTAGCAACAAAAGAACATCGTTTGGCATTAATGGCATCATCGTGGGAAAAGACAGATAATTATTTAAAAATAAAAATAAACCTTTTTCCTTTTTATATACCTACATAGTAATCTAATAACACTTACCAAGCCTAAATCCATCGAGGATTTAGGCTGCAGAGCGTTCCATAGAACTATACATACATACACTCGAAAACATAACCCTCCTTTTGACTCAGTCGGGGAAATAGTGATGGATCGGTAGGTATATTATTCAAATTCTTTTGATTATTATAAATAAAAATAAGAAAAAAAATGAATCAAATACCAAACAAATACCGGCTTTATATCACTAAGCAATTTCTTCCAGGTAACCTTGGTATATAGAAGAAAAGTGATGGGAAGTTAGATAGTACGGGGGTCAATTTAATAAACATACTTATATACAATAATTATAATAAACATACAAATACATCTTACTTAAATACATACAACTTACACAAAACAAAAAAAATGAAATTAACAGTACAAGATGAATAAACTAAGATGAAACAGGAAAGGATATTTATTTACCTTTTATAAGGATAGAAAATAAGATTTTAATTAAGATTTTACTTGAGATTCAAAGCTGGGTAAAGTTTGGGCGCGTCGGATAGTAGGTGGAATGGTTTCTAGTATTAAAAATGTTTGCTACACGTTACCAAAATCGAGTGACTGCTGAACTCAGGGCGACAGTAGTTAAAATGTGTTTTAATGAATAGTTGTAGTTTGGAACATGCAACTACATGGTTCTGCTAATTAGAACAAAAGTTTGGTATCTACGAACCAAATCGCAAGTAGCAAAACTGGTTCAGCTATTTCTTTTTCTCATTGTAATAGAGCATATGCATGAAAAAAATATGTGTTATCTAACCAGTTTATCCATAAATATTCAAAAATAAAGTACTAACAGTGAAAACAGAATAAAAATTGGTTGAGAAACGAACGAGATATAACGATTCAAAGAAAATATGTCTATCTCACTCGCAGAAACGCTATTTTCTATGGCAAATGTATAGATGATATGGACTTTGACGTCACCATTACATATCGGATTTCTCTTTCTAATTAAAACTTTAAAGTATCATATATTCGTTTCTGATTAAGATATCTTAAAAATTCTTTCATATTTGTTTACTGCGGTTAATAAGGATTTTATTAAGCAAATAAAAAAAATACGTGCATATTCTCTATTGTGTAACTATTTTTTATTTATTTATTAGAAACACAAACAGATTACAACGCATACATGTTTTTCACTAACATTTTTCAGGGATAAAGGCTCCTTGTTATTATCAGGGGTACACAACCCATCCGGAGACCAGCTCTCGGCAGCAGGGTCACTCAACTTACTGGATAAAGGCCCCCACAGACTGGACGCCAATGCCTTCGTGACGAGGCATATGCCAGTGAACAGCGATCCTTTTACCACTGGAGGAGGCAGTTTGAGTTATAAGCATGGGTAAGTAACACTTTTAAACAATCTGATCATTCGCCTTTTATAAGTTTTTTTTTGCTTTCGGTTATTGCCAAAAGAAAAATCTTTGGGCAACAAAAGAGCATCGTTTGGCATAATGGTGGAAAAAGAGAATCAAATAGGTAATTATTAAAAAACCAAAAATCCCTATTTCCTTTTTATTTTTAGTGATCTAACGACACCTTTCAAACTTAAATACATCGAATGTTTAGGCTGCAGAGCGTTCCATAGAACTATACTTATATACACTCGAAAACATAACCCTCCTTTTGACTCAATATGGCAAATAGTGATGGATCGGTAGTACACTATTAAAATGCTATTGATTACAGATTAAAGATATTCGAGTTATTATCGAACAAACATACATATATACATATGTATGTTTGTCTGGCGTTTTAATGTAAGTTAGTATTTACTTAGATAAATAAATAAATATACACGCTGACTTTTCATTGGTTTTGGAAAAAAAATGTCGTATAGTAAATAAATTCCTCTATCCATACATGTTATCCAAATTTCTGTATGTCATAAGATAAAAAAGTTGCGTAAATGATTTCCGATCGAGACCACGTAGTTATACGCCGGCCAAACAGGTGCGTAATGTCGATGACCCCGGCCGGCCGGCGGGCGATGCATGGCGGCGGTACTACTAATTGATCTCACAATTTTACTTTCGAGTTTTAGACAACATTTTTTCTTATTGAATTTTTATTTTGACTAGCTAATAAGGTCTTACTAACGATGCCTATGAAGTGGCCTTCGGCTTCAAAACCAATTTAAAATACGGACGTGTATACGGACAAATTACACAGATTGAGCTAGCGCCGAAGTAAGTTCTAGACTCGTGTTACGGGATACTAACTCAACGATTCTATATTTTATAACAAATAAATATATTAGTTGCTCTATGAGCTGTAGACCTCGCAAGCTTAAAGAGATTGATTGCGGAGCGAAGAAACTTTTTACACTATATGTTTTTCATAAAATATTGTTACGAAACTGGGTTCGAGATTTGGAGAAAAACGCCAAAGTTCGTATGAGGGTTTTTTATTTACTACGGAACCCAAAGGTTGACACGTGAAGATGGTCTTCCTGATGTCCAAGTCCAATTCGCGTAGCAGCTGAGGTCCAGGTATCTCGCCAAAGTAGTCGCAGGTACTTCCACTTGTCGCACTGAGATAGGTTTCCTTCGCTTCGGTTCGCTTCGAAGTTATCGCTTTCGTAGCTCGTATTGAACTGGCGGGACGCGCACTCGATCGCCTTTTTTATATGCGCCGATACAGAGGTCTACACTTTTCTCGAATATTCTCATTACTTGACGAATGTATTTCGATTGACGGGAAACATCGAGACGCCGGTATGTATGTGTGAGTGCGACTAAGCCGACGACCATTCAAAGAACTCTAGCCTTTATGCTGTAAGAATATAAGGCCTAGTTTCGCTTGCATGATTCCACTCGCGAACATTCCAAGTCTATCTCGCCAGCAGAGTTCTTACTCGCGAATATTCTACATCTATCTCGTTCGCGACACTGCCCCCTTCTTAAAGACGCGCGTCCCGAGCGTCACTATTGCTGCCATGATAACGTGCTAGACGGTCTATGTGCACCACTTTGAGTGCCCCTCTTGGTTGACGTTGGATCCGATAGGTCACGTCGTTTATTCGCGTAATGATCTTGTATGGGCCTTCCCATCTCGTTTGTAATTTCGGTGATTTTCCTTTCCGGCGAATCGGATTATGAAGCCATACTAAGACTCCTTCTTCAAAGCCACGTGAGTTCGCTCTTCGGTCATATCTAGTCTTCATGTTTTCGCTTGCTTGTAAACCGTTTTCGCGAACTAAGTCATAGATGTTCCATATTCGCTCTTGAAGATCGAAGACGTAGTCTGGCACTGTACATGGGTCTTCTGGTGGCCTCCCCGTTAGGAGATCCACAGGTAATCTAAGTTCTCTGCCAAAATTCACCTGAGCTGGGGTAAGTTTTGTGCTTTCATGCTCCGATGTCCTATAAGCCAGGAGAAAAAGCGGTATGTATTTGTCCCAGTCTTTCTGATGTTTGTCAACCAGTTTCGCTAGATGTCTCTCCAGAGTCTGGTTAAATCTCTCCACCATGCCATCAGACTGAGGGTGATATGGAGTGGTCCTCGTTTTATGAATCCCCAGAAGTTTGCAGATTTCTTGAAATAGTTGCGACTCGAAGTTTCTTCCTTGATCTGAGTGGATTTCTAGTGGTACACCAAACCGGCAGATTACTTCCTCAACCAACTTGGAGGCTACTGTCGAAGCTTCTTGGTTAGGTATAGCGAATACTTCCGGCCACTTGCTAAAATAGTCCATGACAACCATGAAGTACTTATTTCCTGATTCAGTTACGGGAAATGGTCCGGCAATGTCTACTGCAATCCGTTCCCAGGGCGCGCCGACATTGTACAGCTGTAGACTTCCTCGAGTTCTTGTTGACGGGCCTTTCACGGCTGCACAAGTTGTACATTTGCGGCACCAATCCTGAACATCTTCCCGACAATTCAGCCAGTAAAACCGTTCCCGAATCTTTGTTAACGTTCTCTTTACGCCTAGATGTCCACCTGTTACACCATCATGTACTTCACGGAGAACGTCTTTCACTCTGTCTCTTGGAACAACAACCTGTAGGTGAAACTCTTTGCCATTTGGTTTCTCCCATTTACGGTAAAGTATTCCATTCTGCAGGATAAAACTGTCCCATTGAGCCCAATACGCTTTGGCGGTGGGGCTCGTAGGTGCAACTTCTGCCCATCTAGGTTTATCAGCACTTCGTTCTTTCCATGCAATGATGAGCCTTATATCTTCATCATCTTCCTGGGCTTCTCTAAAGTTGTCATCGTCCCATTGCCCTGTAGGGATTGTTCTTGTGATGTTAACCGTAAGCTCCTTTGTCTCTTGTTTAACGCAATGCTTGCAGTCTTCCACACATGGTCTTCTTGAGAGTGCATCAGCATTTCCATGGGCCTTTCCACTACGGTGCTCAGTAACAAAGTCAAATTCTTGGAGTTGTTCAATCCAACGTGCAACTTGGCCTTCCGGATTTTTAAATTGTAACAGCCATTTCAAAGCAGCATGGTCTGTGCGAAGTTTGAACTGTCTACCAATGAGATATTTGTTGAAGTGTTGCAGCGTCTTCACAACGGCCAAGAGTTCTCTTCTTGTAACACAATAATTCCTTTCAGGCCTTGACAAAGATTTGCTGAAATAACCAATTACTATTTCTTTTTCACCCTGTTTTTGAGATAGTACCCCTCCGATCGCTGTGTTGCTAGCGTCTGTGTCAACGATGAATTCGCCACTAGCTTGCGGGTATCCCAAGATTGGAGTATTGCAAAGACATTCTTTTAGTTTGAGAAAGGCATTTTCACAGGTATCATCCCATTTAAAAGGCTGTTTGTCTTCTGTCAGACGATGCAGTGGTTTAGCGATTTCAGAAAATCCCTTTACAAATCGCCTGTAGTAAGAGCATAATCCCATAAATGCTCGTACTTCTGTCTTGTCTTTGGGGGTAGGCCAGTTTTTCACAGCTGCAACTTTATCAGGATCAGTTTGGATGCCCTCGCTGGTGATAACATGTCCGAGATAATTCACTTTGTTTCTGAATAGACTGCATTTCTTTGGATTTAGTTTTAAGTTGGCACCCCGTATCTTCATCAAGACTTGCTCCAGATTCCGTAGATGATCTTCAAAGTCTCGACCCATGATGATGACGTCATCCAGATAAACTAGGCAGGCGTCTCCTACTAATCCTGCTAGTACACACTCCATAAGTCTTTCAAAAGTGGCGGGGGCGTTGCATAATCCAAAAGGCATAACATTTAACTGCCATAAACCTTTTCCTGTTGAGAATGCTGTCTTTTCTTTATCCTTAGAGTGAATTTCCACCTGCCAATAACCAGATTTCAAGTCTAGGGTTGAAAACCACTGCATTCCGCTAAGGGTGTCCAATGTGTCATCAATTCTTGGTAATGGGTAGCTGTCCTTCTTTGTGACGTCGTTCAGTCGTCTATAGTCGACACAAAATCGTGTGCTGCCGTCTTTCTTCTTAACTAAAACAACCGGGGAGCACCATGGACTTGCAGACGGTTCGATGATTTTATTTCTCTTCATGTCCTCCAGCAGATCTTGTACTTCCTTTTCCTTAGCATATGGAATTCTTCTCGCTCGCTGACGTATAGGTCTTTCGCTTCCAGTATCAATTCTGTGCTGAACTAGCGAAGTTCTTCCGAGATCACCTTCCTTGGAAGAGAAAATGTCAGCAAAATCCAGCAGCAACTTCTTTGCCTTCAAGCTCTGTGAATAAGTTAGGTTGCTTTTGCAATCTTTTAGAAGGTCGTAAACTGTAGAACAACTGGAGTTTTTAGATGCATCTGAGTTTGGTGTTAATTGGCACTTTTTCATCCAGACAACTTCCTCGCATCTTCCCACAACATCGCCTTCATTTAAGATGATCTCATGGTCCTCTAGATTGACTATTCTCACTACTGCAGTATCCTTTCCAGTGACTAATGTTCTTGCTGTCAGGAATCTTTGAGTTGACTTGTTTGATGTATCCTCAATAAGAACGCATCTAGAAGGCTTGTGTGTTTTAGGGACTCTAGAGCATGTGCCAAGGCATCTTTTAGTGACGCGTGATGTTGAGTCCCCACTGCAGCCCTTACCTCAACATCTCTAATTCCAGCAATAAATGCTTGTAAAATGTTCGTGTCGACCATTTTGGAGTCAACAGACGAGTAGGCTTTACGCACTAGTTTTTCTATTTCCAATGCCCACTGTTGAAGTCCTTCTCCTGGGCGCTGAACTCTTTCACGCAGCTGGGCTCGAAAAACGTGTTCTAGATGACGTTCCCCATACCTGGCTTCTAACGCCTCCATCAATTCTTTAAAGGTGCTTCCAGAGCTAGGCAGTGCCTCCAGGACTGATAGTGCTGAGCCTTTCAGAGCAACAGTAAGGGCTGTATGGCTCTGTTCATCGGTCCAACCGTTTAAACTAGCGACGGTCTGGAATTGTTGTTTGTATGCGGCCCAAGATGTGGTACCGTCATAAGATGGCACTTTTACACTTGGCCCCTTAGTTTCACAGCCGGATGTACTTGGGGTTCCCACTGTCTCTAGACGCAATACTTTCTTTTCCAAAAAGGTTACTCTATTTTCCACCTTGTTTTCCAGATCAGTCACACGGTTTTCGACAACGTCTACATCATTTCGGATCTGCTCCACTGATTGGTTGAGTTTGCAGAAATTTCCCAAGACTATTGGCTGTTGCTCACTCAAGCGTGCAAATCGTAAATCTTGTTTCTCTTCTATACGTTGAAGTCGTAAATCTTGTGTCTCTTCTATACGGTGCAGTCGTTGTTGAATTAGTTCTAATATGTGTACTAAGTTATTTGAAACGTTCGGCGTCTCTAATGAACTTGGCACTGCTTGGTGGGCGTGGTCAGTAGGCGTGGCCTGGCCAAGGTGGGCGGGGCCAGTGGGCGGAGCTAGACGTCTGGTGGGCGTAGCTTGAGGTCCAGTGGGCGTGGCTTGATGACTGGTGGGCGCGGCTTGAGGCTCAGTAGGCGGAGCTTGCTGTCCAGTGGGCGGAGCCTGATGGGCGGTGGGCGTGGCCTGATAGGCGGTAGGCGTGGCCTCAGGGTCAGTGGGCGTGGCTTGAGGTTCAGTAGGCGTGGCCTGAGCCACGCCCTCTTGAGCCTCCATGGCACGCTGGGCCCTGGTCCTGACGCCCTCCCTGGTGGTATCCTCTTCTTCTCTTGGTAGAACTGGCATCTCCAAATCCCACTTCTGACACCAAATGTTACGAAACTGGGTTCGAGATTTGGAGAAAAACGCCAAAGTTCGTATGAGGGTTTTTTATTTACTACGGAACCCAAAGGTTGACACGTGAAGATGGTCTTCCTGATGTCCAAGTCCAATTCGCGTAGCAGCTGAGGTCCAGGTATCTCGCCAAAGTAGTCGCAGGTACTTCCACTTGTCGCACTGAGATAGGTTTCCTTCGCTTCGGTTCGCTTCGAAGTTATCGCTTTCGTAGCTCGTATTGAACTGGCGGGACGCGCACTCGATCGCCTTTTTTATATGCGCCGATACAGAGGTCTACACTTTTCTCGAATATTCTCATTACTTGACGAATGTATTTCGATTGACGGGAAACATCGAGACGCCGGTATGTATGTGTGAGTGCGACTAAGCCGACGACCATTCAAAGAACTCTAGCCTTTATGCTGTAAGAATATAAGGCCTAGTTTCGCTTGCATGATTCCACTCGCGAACATTCCAAGTCTATCTCGCCAGCAGAGTTCTTACTCGCGAATATTCTACATCTATCTCGTTCGCGACAATATTAAAATCTCGATAATGTTCGTTCGACCCAAGCTCGACCACTACCCTGGGTAAAGTCAATCCCTGTGTCTTATGTACGGTGACTGCCCAATGCCCATGCTAATGTGAGAGGAAATTGAGTCCTAGGACATGTGCTCTCTTAAGAGTCCCCTTACCCTAGACCAAAATACAACTTTCCATACAAACGTAGTCTACGTTTTATTTCAAAACGACATGTCCGATTTCGGCGAAATTTTGTAATTTCAAAGATATTGCAATTATCTAGGGTAATAACTGGTTTCCGACACTAAAAATACGAACTTGAAATAGAATATAGTGTTTTATATGATTTTTTACCATCAGTATGGGAAACTTCTAAATCGTTATATTTTCTTTCCAGTTCATAATTTTAGTGTGGGAAACTAGTTATTACCCTAGATAATTGCAATTTCTTTACAATCACCAAATATTACCGGAATCTGACATGTGGTTTCAAAATTAAACGTAGACTACGTTTGTATGGAGAAGTCTGGGGTAAGGAGACTCTTAAGAACGCCAAGTTCGCGTGACAGCGGCAATAGGCACTAGTCGCATTATGGTTGGGCCAGTGTAGTCGTCAAATCTAATCAAAACTACCAAAGGGCGATCAATAGGTGATGCGTAATTAGGAGGTATTCCGCAAAGCGCTTCAATTTTGAGGCGCACCTGATGAGGCGCTCCATTTTTATTCCTCGAAGCGCACCGTTTTGGAGCGCTTCCGATAGCAATTAAAAATATTAAAATTTTATTCCTCGAAGCGCACCCACGTTTAAAAATAGGAAAGAGCATGAAGCAAACGTAATAAATTATATCGATGATTTTAAAAAACTCGTAATTTGTGCATCGTCATCATTGAAGTTGCTTAACCAAAATACTCCACTGCAGGAGCACGCCCCTTTCTATACTACCAGAGCCATACTTGGCCACGTTACTCTTTAAATACACAATAACATTGCTCTTTGAATACACATTATAGTGCAGAAAGCGAAAAAATATTTTTCTGTCAATTTCGTACTTTTGGTTAAGCAACTTCAATGATGACGATGCACAAATGAGTTTTTAAAATCATCGATATAATTTATTACGTTTGCTTCATGCGTTCCCTATTTTTAAACGTTGCGCTTCGAGGAATAAAATTTTAATATTTTTAATTGCTATCGGAAGCGCTCCAAAACGGTGCGCTTCGAGGAATAAAAATGGAGCGCCTCATCAGGTGCGCCTCAAAATTGGAGCGCTTTGCGGAATACCTCGTAATTAGACGCATACACCAAATCAGTTCCAACAGAACCATTTTTAGGGTTCCGTACCCAAAGGGTAAAAACGGGACCCCATTACTAAGACTTCGCTGTCTGTCCGTTTGTCCGTCTGTCTGTCACCAGGCTGTATCTCAAGAACCGCCATAGCTAGACAGTTGAAATTTTAACAAATTATGTATTTTTGTTGCCGCTATAACATTAAATACTAAAAACAAAATAAAATAAGTATATAAAGGGGGCTCCCATACAACAAACGCGATTTTTTTGCCCTTTTTGCTCGATATTAATAATGGCAGGTAGGCACTTGAAATAGTCACAAAATACTCACTTGTATTTTTATTTTAACAAATGAAAAAAATAACATAAAATAACTTATTAAGGGGGCTCCCATACAAAAAAATTGATTTCTATAGATAATGGTACGGAACCCTTTGTGCGCGAGTCCGACTCGCACTTGGCCGGTTATTGATCTACTTTCCGGTTTCCAATTGGGCTGAAAATATTGCACACCTGTATATATCGCGTGGCAACGCAATATTATGATGACTCGGAACTGGTCTGATGATGCAGCTGGAAAGCGGTCATAGGAACTGTATAATGAAACCACGCAATCCCATTCAGTTTGGGCTCGTTTATTTTGTCTTGAAGAAAAAAGATTGTCAAAAAAATTAAACCTATTGATTTTTAATTTTGTTATGAAAATGAATTCTTATAAAATTTTGGTAAAGTAGACTATAACTACTGTAAGCACCTTAACGATTGTTTCGTGTAATTACATAATTCCCAAGAATACAAATAAGTACATATACTTAAAAAAAAAGACGGGTTGCACTCTGGGAGTGCCGGCAGAAGTGAAAACACAGCAGTATGGCCAATACACAGACGGTCGAGCCATCAGCTGTCACCATCCATGGATGCGCGTAGCATAAACACACACGAACATTTGCGCAAGCGCCCTGCGCCCGTCTTACGAATTTTCGATCAGGTCACGTGTCCTGACGCGAGTTTAACATGTTTTACCCATTCCAAAAAAAGTGCACAACGCCGCTAAAGAAGTTTTCACTTCAAAAAACTTTTAAAATTAACTTCAAATTACCGGTCGTAAAATATAAATAAATACATCGCACTAAAAAGAGAACATCTTCTTGGTGGGATTCGAACTCTAGACGCTAAAGTCAATCAGATCTTTATAAAAACAAATTAGACTATTTATCCTGTGACAATGCTGGTAAAACAATCTGTCTATTGTATGTCATTATAGAAAATAAAATTCTTTTGTTATATCGTTGTCACTACAAACACAAAATGGTCGTAAGAGCCATATAATCCAAAAGCGCTTAGGCCCTTTGTGCCAACTCCGCCAATTTGATTTTTTTTTAAATGGCTCGACTATCGATTTTTATATGTTTATCGAACCTGTTTCCAAAATTTCACGGGAATCGGTTGAGAAATGCGACCTCTAGAGGAGAACACACAGACATACGAAAGCATTTTTTGGCCAAGCTAAAACGGAGACCTCTCTCGCTTCGCTCGCTCGGTCAATAAACATCCAAGACCCAGGTCAATCAGGAAAGCTGACCGGGGATCGAACCCGGAACCTCCGGTGTGACAGCGTGGCATGATGCCCATTAGACTACAGAGGTCGTCAAGTCAACAACCCCGGATTGTTCAGTTAGTTAGACTCTCAAACTGTGCTCGATCTCTAAATAGCATTTCCTTTCTTCCAGGGATACCTTCGGAGCAACTCTCAGCGGATCTAACACGGGCTTCTCTGCCATGGCTGACGCGAACCTCATACGTGGCCGGGACTACTCTCTGAAATTAAGCGGGGGTCTTACCAAGTCTATTGGACCTTACATGCCAGAGACAGGCTGGCAGCCGACAGGCTTATTTACCTTCCGAAAGAGTTGGTAATTTACCTTCATACCTCACCTTAGCCCTTGTTCTGCTCTCTGCTACATTGCCATCTTTGCTATCTATATAGGACCTGTATTGATTCACTGGACTTAGATGTAACAAAAGGCTGATCAAATATTCAATCAATCAATTAACCAACCATTTATTAATTCCAACTTAGCATAACATTATGTTTAACATTCATACTTTATCCACTACTTAACAACTAAATAATTACTTACTTAAAAAAGTATTGGACTTTTAATGCCGGGGTCACATTGGCGGCCGACTGCCTACTTACTTTCTGGAAGAGTTGGTAAACTACCATCATATCTCACCCAGCCTTTTGCCTGTTCTCTTATATAGAGCTATCTTCGTCTCTGATGTCTGCATCGGGTCTGTATTGATCCCTTGAACTTGAACAGGCTGAGCAAATCTATTGGATATTACGTGCCTAGAATATTCTGCCTACCTACTGGTTCATTTATCTTTTTGAGAAATTGGTAATCTGCCATCATACCTCACCTCAGTCTTTTCGCTCAATTATATAGGCATATATTTGTTTCCGCCATCCATATCTTTGTCTGTCATAACTTACCACAGATCTTCTTTCTGCTGTAACCCATCTTCGTCTCTACCACCCGTGTATCTGTCCTTAACCGAATAAGCGCGTGGTTTGAACTTCGAGCAACTACTCCTTGACATCAGCGCGGGTCTAAGCAAGTATATAACGTAGAAAGGACATACCACTACGGGCTATACTAGATCACTATAATATAATGATAATAATATAACAGTCAAAAACCAAAAGAAATTTTCGACGTTCCCATACAAATTGTCCGGGCGGCTGCACACTTTAGCATGGAAGTGCCGAAATTTTATTTTATTTTTGACAGTTTTACAGTTTTTCATTATACCTCTATTATAATGATCCAGTACAGACCGTGGTTCAATTTATTACGGGTATATCCCTTCCAGGTTGTATATGCCTCCACTCCAAGTCCACCAGCTTGCTTATCTTTCAGAGGAATAGGTAATCTACTATCACTGACCTCACCACAGACCCATTTCTTTCTGCCACCAATTTTGGGCCAGCAAATTGTTTCCTTGGACTTTAGCGGCGGGCTGAACCAATCTAGTGGATCTTACATGGATAGGACATGTTGGCTGCCCACTGGTTTGTTTATCTTCCTGAGGAGTTGGTGATCTGCTATCACTTCTTACCTCCCACTGTTTGCCAGTGATATATAGGTATACTCAAAAATTATATTATAAGAAATGTTTATTATGTGTTTTTTTCAAATTTGTTTTCTTATTTGTTTAGATTATACTGCGTAATCAATAATGTTTAGAGTTTTCTTTAATTTGTAATGTAAGAATTAATTATCATGCATTTACTTCTTTTTGTATTTTTTGTGTAAGATGTATAAGCAATAAATTTTAATAACTTTTTTATTGTTTTTTGTCTTCGTTTCTAAGCGGTGTCAGATTTTTCAGGCTGCCTAAAAGTGTCTAACATAGCTTAACGACTGCCATACAATGATGACAGCCGGGACCAACGGCCATCACGTGCCATCCGAAGCACGGAGGAGCTCGAGAAATTTTTATGCCACTTGTGGTCAACCATCCAAGTACGGACCACGCCCGGGGTCGCTTAACTTGCGAAAGCACTAGTAATTGCGAAGTCCCGTCAGTCCACCGAGCTCCTCTACTTTTTACAAGCTTTTATATGTATCTTGTATGAATGTTTGTTTAGGTCAAATCTTGCAACTCCATTTTCAACCTCTACCGATTCGGCTGGAATTCTGCATACTTGTGTGAGTCTGATAACATACAATATTATGAAGTCAATGAGCTGTTCTGTTGATGGAGCCGGGAGATATTCGACGGAACTCAGTTATTAAACAACATAACCTCATTTAGTAGGACTGGTTTGATTTGTCTTGACGAGCACTTTACGTTAGAAGATGCCTAGGGTCTTGTCACGAAGATGGAAGGTGGTCGATGGAACTTAGTAATAAAACGACGCAACTCCACTGAGTTTGTGCTTATTTCATTTGCCTCAGTAAGTACTTTGGCCTAACAATAAAAGCTTGTACAAAACAATATTTTTTTTAGGCAGACAGACGACGCGCGCCGTACTTTTTGCGCGTCGTGTGCGTTACTGCATATGATTGCATGGGTTCTATTTTCACAGACTAAAAAGTGCGTCACGGATAGTTAGTCGTCTACGTTAGGCCAAAATGGATTTTTGTTTGTCGGACTCCAGGTGACCGTCATTGCGTTTAAAGACTTAATAGTATTTTTATCATAGCCATCCATATAAGTGCGGACCATGCCGGGGTTGCTTGACTTGCAAAAGCGTACTTCCACCGGGCTACCGAGCTCAACGTAAAGTTAGATAAAAAGTTAATTTATACATACATACATACATACTATCACGTCTTTATCCCTAACGGGGCAGACAGAGCATTTTGGGTCTTGCGGCTCTATGCAGAACCCAGGGCCGCAAGACCGAAAAGCCACTTTTAGCGTCATGGTGGGCGAGAAGATGGAAAAGCAATCAATACAATGATGGGTTGCTAGCCGCATCGCCTGTTAACATGATTCGCATTTTTGCCCATTCCCTCGATCGGCTTTTACGATCTGCGCGGGAAGAGAAGCACCTGGTACATTCTAAGTTTTTTCATTTCTCCCAGACCAGCATGGGAGTAATGGGAGTAGTAATTTATAATACCAAAAATAATGATAAAATAGCAACTAATTGCTCAAAGTAAATTGTTTATTGAGAAATCAATTAATAAAAAAATAAAGTTCTACTGATCTGAGTAAAGTAGGTTTAGTAGCAGATAAGTAAAAATATTTATAGTTTTTGCAAAGCTTTTCGCAAAAAATGAAAAGCAACCGGCAAATAAAATCCTAGCATTCTGCAAATTAAGCAAAATTTACCCATTTCGAAGTGCATTTGAAAAACTAGCGGGACGGAATAATTTACGTGAGGGGCTCGGAAAAATGTTTGCCGCGGATTTTCCGCGCGGAAATATTTTCGCAGACTAAATATTATTTCAACCGATACATTAACGTAAGCGCGGCAGCGATTTAACGCGGCGCCATCAAATGGAAAAACCTTAGTGTAGTGTAGACCTATTTTTGTGTCATTCGAAATCATTCGAAATGATTTCGTTTACGATGATTATGTTTACTACATTTTACTTCTTTAGTCCGTCTTACAGGAAACTCATACCCTCATACATTGTAGGAAACCAAATAATGTGTATAAGTACCTACCTTTACTCCTTTAGTACCTACCTATCAAAGATGGTGGTTAATTTATTATGTTAATTTATTGCATTAGAATATAACAAAAATAAAATGAGCACCGTTGATTTTGTACGTGGTACAGCATTAAATACCATAGGAAAATACTAATATTTTTTATTAGTATAAAAAATATTTAGTAGAGCTATTCACTTCTATAAAGTCGTATAGTTAGTTAAGGACGAGATTATTCACATTTAATAACAGCTTTATGTAGTTATAAAACGAATGGAAATTTGCTGGTAAACTTTAATTTTTTGTTGATTAAGATGATGCTTTCTTTTTGTGTTTAGAGTTTTAAACTAAAATATAAAAAATAGGTGATTAGAAAATCAATTCGCCATAATGCCTTTCGCTGCGGTGTCCTTCGACTTGGTAGTTTGCGCTCAATAAGTTTTCGCTCCAGTGTACCAAGCTGAAATATTTTCGCCGCAACGTGCATCGCTTCAGCATCATTTGACACAAAGTATGGGACCCCTTCCGTTTGGGTTTGCCGTAGACGGAAGGGGTCCCATCAAAATGATACTTACTAACTTTCCAAAGATCCGTCTAATCATTAGAGTCATTTTATTTACCTAAAAAATATCGTTCGATTTTCAGAATAGCCCACCAAACCTGCATTTCATTTCCACCGCCATTAACCAGATTGAGAGAAAAACAAAAATCTCGTAGACGCAAGTTTGTCGTCCGACGTCCTTGTTTCTGCTACCCATTCCACGTTTTTTAATTAAACCCAAAAGTAGTACTCTTATTTCTTACGGCTGCCATCTGATATGTTCGGTATTTTAGCCGACTGTGGAGAGGATATTATGTCATTACTAAATAATTTCCGTCTTAAAAGTCTGTTCGCTCCTGGAGCGGAGCGGGCCCGTAAACTGGAGCTACTGGGGATCCCTACTGCGGCGGACGCAAAGGCATGGACACTATGAAGCGACCATCTGAATCCCGCCTAACAGATTTGATAAATTCTTGTTCACATGCCAACTCATCTGGAGTGAATTCATGCTGGGACTGAACAGTATCCAGCTCCCAGAAACGAGACAAATCTACTTGCGGTTGAATATCGTTACTTAACATACATACTTGAGAATGTGAACCGGGTGAAGCTATGGCGCCTGACACTAACCATCCGAATTTGGTTTCGAATAGGACCGGTTTGTTTTTACCTAACTGGATACGATTCGTTCCTAAGACCTTCCAAAATACGTCCGCACCAACAAGAATATTAATGGCTGACGGAACATTGAACGTTGGATCGGCTAAACGAACACCAGATGGCAACTCTAAATTGTGTATATCAATGTATGTGTTAGGTAGTAGCGAAGTTATGTTGGATAAGACGTAACAATCAATTTGTGTTCTATAGCTACCATCCAAAGACTCGAATGTAAGAACGGTTATTGATACCTGTTACCTTGGAACACGCAGCGTGGGTGCGCATTTGTAGCTTGTTACAAAGATCATGTGTAACGCAGTTACCCGTGCTACCATTGTCCAGCAGGATCCTGGCAGTGTGAGGTGACCCTTGGGAGTCGAACACCTTGACCAGTGCTGTGGACAGTAATACATGCTTAGCATTAGAAGCGGGTTGTGAATTTTCAGCAGATAGCACAACACTCTCATGCGAAATTGACTCTTGGGTCGGTACATCTTTGTGCAAAAGCGTGTTGTGTTTTAATTTGCAATATTTGCAGTGAGAAAGGGTGCATTGAGCCTCATGGTGACCAGACCTTAAGCAGTTTTTACATACTCTGTATTCATTCACACGTGGTAAGCGTGCATCCACAGACAGCTTGCGAAAACCAAAACAATTAAATAAAGCATGGGGTTTATTGCAAAATGGACAAGAAGAAGATTTATGTTTGTCTGTAGGAGTAGAAACAACAAAACTCTTTTGTTTTTGAACCGGAGGGGTCTCTAATTTACCTCTGTTACTCCTAGCCTCCTCCAATGTCTCCAAAAGATCGGCTCTGTTTGATAAAAAAGTGATAAATATATCAAGTGTTGGTGGCTCACTATGACTATTACGGTGCTCTTCCCATTCCCTATTTGTGATAGCATCCAATTTACCAGCCATCATATGAATAATGAGTGTGTCCCAGTGCTGTGTGGGCTGATCAAGCGTGGCTAAGGCTCGTAAGTTTTTATTTGTGACATCTATTATGTAGCGTAAACCTTTGCTAGACTCCTTTTGTATGGCATTCACATTAAAAAGATCTTGAACATGATTATTCACAAGCAAGCGTTTGTTGTCAAACCTTTTGCAAAGCAGGTCCCAAGCAGAGGCATAATTCTTGGCTGAAAAATCCAAACTCTTTATGACCAGAGCTGCACTTCCCTGCAGACAAGCGCGAAGATAGTGGAACTTTGTGATATCGTCTATGCTGTTATTAGAATGAATCATGGAAAGAAAAGATTCTTTGAATTCCAGCCAGCTCTTGTAATCACCCGAATATTTAACCAAGTCTATCTTCGGAAGTCGAACAAAACTTTTGTGTTTGTGTGTGTGTATAAGTGCATCATGTGAGCTTACCTCAGCACTATGCATAGAGGTGTTCGGAGACGACCCTGATGACACCGAGTCACACAGAGCCTTGGCAATACCGACTGCGTTGTAAAATTGACTCTCGAACGCTTCCCGTTCCTGGTACCGCACTCCAGAATCATCAGAAAGCTCCTCAATCTCCCCCTGAAGCACATCAAAATCATTATATAATACCTCAATTTTTTCCAGACGAGTTTTGAGTTCATTAAGGACATTTGGATTTTGAACTGAGGTGTTATTTAACAGATTTATGTAATTGCAAAATGTGGTTAGTTTACTTTTGAATGTTCCTCGCTTTTTAATCAATAATGCAACCTTTACGTCAGTCATTGTAATTTAAATTAATTGGAAATTGAAATACTAAGTTAGAAAATAACTAAATTGAAAGAAATAAGAAACTATATGTAACTGAAGTAAGAAAAAGGAAAACTGTAGAAAATAAATAGCAGAACGATACGTAAATGACTGTTGCTATGATGTTTACGTTAGGCGTACTGGGAGTTCAAGTACCACCGATGTCAGCCCGACTGACCTAAGAAAAAAAATGGAAAATATTAGCACAAATCTGTAAATATCTGGAAGAAAATGTTGTGGAATGATTTGATTATGATGACTTATGATTGATGTGATGAAATATGGTGTGATTGATGATTTATGAGCATGGAATGATTGAAAATTACTATGGGAATTTAAATGACAAAGGAAATGAATTTTTATGTGCAAAAAATCAGACAATTATGCTACTACAGACACAATTGACAACACAAACTAGTACTACGACTACCACTTGTAACAAAAGAGGATGAAAACATCAAACTAAAAAGATGATGCAATGCTAACTACCACTAAACACAGATGAAATGAAATGAAAGTGAAATGGAAATGAATAGGTGATGATGTGATGAGAAAAGCACATAGAAAAGTAGGGAAATTGGGTCGATCTCACGGTTTCGTTGCCCTTATTCCTTGGTACTTCTTGTGGCGAAGTATGTTCACGTTGCTTCTGCCTGCCGATGCGATGCTGTCCGCCTTGGAACTGTTGTACTGGCCAGGAAACACGATGACGAAGTTGGATGAGCAGAAACTTATTGGTGACGCACGATGACCTATATTATAACTGCCAATTCTTGAAATTGAATTTGACAGCAATGGAGCCGGCGTCGAAGTCCCGTGGTGCTCGAAGGATATGGAGCGGAGCGGGCCCGTAAACTGGAGCTACTGGGGATCCCTACTGCGGCGCTGATGGAAACGCTGGTTAAATTGTATGGACTGTATTTCTTGACTGAGTTTTAAATGTACAAAATAATTCGTGTCGCCCTCGCCCGACAGTAAAATATACGGCACGCACGCGCAGGTTACCGCTCGGAGCGCAGATGACAAGTGACGACGTTTTGTGTGACAGTTGGGAACTGTCAGACCACCGACGTGAAGTGCGCCGCTCTGACGTTCGTGCGAGCGGCGCAGTCTGGTTGTCGCTGGTATGATGATGTTGCCAGCAACAGCTCCGAACAGTGAACTCGCGAACCTCATATCTCGGTAAACCCTGGACCGATTTGGCTCATGTTCGAACAAAACAATTCTATTGGCTATGTCTACACGTCTACCAAATTTGATGACGTTACAATCAAATATACTCAAGTTTTAGTCGAACAAACAGTCAAACCCTCGTTCCATAAGACTAATTTGAGGACTTGGCTTTAACCATTTACCCAAGTGAAGTTTTTTAAGGACAATATTAAGATGACAGTAACTAATGAGAAGGTGGAAGTAATTGCGGAAGGGTTACTTGTTTTTGGCGGATAATGTACTTAATAAGATTTATGATGTTTTACATACGGAATGTCACTGTAGGTTAAACCAAAGATTGTCTAATATTATATATATTATAATAACATAACAGATACATAACGCCATACAAACTATTGGAGGGCCCGTGAGTAGGCAAAACTGGAGTTGCGGGTAGGCACACAGAGATGGCAGCACACACGACTAGCAAAAAAGTGACAAAGAAAGTGTAATATACTTAAAAATTATATATTTCATTTCATTTATGTCACATTTAATTTATTAAAGTACTACTTTATTTAAATAATAGTAATAAAAGATTAAAATGTTTTAATTATTATCTTACAGCGCCATCTAGTGACAAGGAAAAGAAATAATTGTTTATAAGGCGATTGATCGGCATGGTTAGGCGAAAAATATACATTTTACCTCATTTTACAGAAACAAAAATGTTGTGAAAAAGATAAGGTCTCTAGAAATAACGTCACTAATGCCAGTTGAAGCTAGCAAAATAATAATTATGTGAATAAAAGTACCCACAGCATAATCAGATTGAGTTGAGAACTTGAGAGAGGATCAAGAGCTTCAAACTTAGTCGAGAACCTGGCTTTTTTAATTAACTCCTGGCGAGATCCGAGTTTGATTACACTGCATTTATGAGAAAAGTTCTGTTTTTTCTTACATTCATACATACATACTATCACGTCTTTATCCATAATGGGGCAGACAGAGCATTTTGGGTCTTGCAGTTCTATACAGAGCTCAGGGCCGCAAGACCCAAAAGCCACTTTTAGCGTCATGGTGAGCGAGAAGATGGAAAAGCAATAAATACAGTGATGGATTGCTAGCCGCATCGCCTGTTAACATGATTTGCATTTTTGCCCATTCCCTCGATCGGCTTTTACGATCTGCGTGGGAAGAGAAGCAGCTGGTACATTCTAAGTTTTTTTTTATTTCTCCCAGACCAGCATGGGAGGCATTCTTACATTCGTAAGTAAATAACCGGATAAGCGCGAGTCGGACTCGCGTACGAAGGATTCTGTACCATTATATACCAGAAAATCATGGTTGTTGTATGGGAGCTCCAATTAAATATTTATTTTATTGTTTTTCGGCGACAGAAATACATTAACTGTGAAAATTTCAACTGTTTAGCTATCACAATTCATGAGATACAGCCTGTGACAGACGGAAAGACAGACGAACAGTGGAGTCTTAAAAATAGGGTCCTGTTTTTAACCTTTGAGTACGAAACCCTTATAAGATTTTTTTGAAATATTTATTAGAAATCTATATCTATATCTATATCTATATCTATATCTATATCTATATCTATATCTATATCTATATCTATATCTATATCTATATCTATATCTATATCTATATCTATATCTATATCTATATCTATATCTATATCTATATCTATATCTATATCTATATCTATATCTATATCTATATCTATATCTATATCTATATCTATATCTATATCTATATCTATATCTATATCTATATCTATATCTATATCTATATCTATATCTATATCTATATCTATATCTATATCTATATCTATATCTATATCTATATCTATATCTATATCTATATCTATATCTATATCTATATCTATATCTATATCTATATCTATATCTATATCTATATCTACATCTATATCTATATCTATATCTATATCTATATCTATATCTATATCTATATCTATATCTATATCTATATCTATATCTATATCTATATCTATATCTATATCTATATCTATATCTATATCTATATCTATATCTATATCTATATCTATATCTATATCTATATCTATATCTATATCTATATCTATATCTATATCTATATCTATATCTATATATATATCTATATCTATATCTATATCTATATCTATATCTATATCTATATCTATATCTATATCTATATCTATATCTATATCTATATCTATATCTATATCTATACATATAATAAAACAGTAAAAAAAGTGTGTCTGTACATTAAATATATTTCCAAAAAAAATATTGGGGGCGACGGAGACGTAGTAATAGAGTAAGAATTTAAAAAAAATGTCTGTTTGTCTGTTTGTCTGTATGTCTGTTTGTCTGTTTGTACACGCTAATCTCCGGAAATACTGGACGGATTCGAATGAAATTTTTTTTGTTATATAGCTGTTAAGCCTGGGCAACATATAGGGTATAAATGATTTTGGAAAATGGAACGCCTGATGCAGAACCATAATGGTCCAGTTAAACTATAAGAGATATAAAAATGCCGCCTTAGTAAAAGTTGTTCAGCCTGATGAGCATTTTCGAGAGACATAAAGTCCACGCGAACGAAGTCGTGGGCTTCGGCTAGTGATTAAATAAAATTACAGTCAATCCTCCATGTCTCTATATAACATACTGTGTCTAGGTCTATGAACATACCTATATATAAGGTCTAACAAAATATTCTGAAACTATTTTAAGGGTAAATTCAGTCCGTGAAACTTTCCCCAAGGAACATTATGTCGAAATATGAAAAATATTTTTTGGCTTTCTATACAAACTCGAATCAGCTGATCGGTCAACTTGTATGCGAGGCCAAAAATTACATTTTCCTATTACGATACGTGTTCCTCGGGGAAAGTTGTTCAGTATCATGGACTGAATTCACCGTTAAAATAGTTTTAGTATATTTTGTTAGACCTAATTGATCCACGTTTATATACTTGATATACGTAGATTCAGTGAAATGGAACGGAGTGTACCCATCTAATGGACAGCGTCAAAGCCTGTATTTAGCACTAAAAGCTCAGACCGTGTCTGTGAATTTTGAAGGAGAGAGCTTATACAACGTGGAAGGGACATACCCGTTATAAATTAAACCACGGGCTGTACTAGATCACTATAGCATAATAAAATTAAAATAACGGTCAAGAAACCAAAAAAATCGACATTCCCATACAAATTGCCTGTGCGTCTTTTTATGGAACACTTTAGTATGGAAATGCCAATTTTTTTGCTGTTATTTTTTCTGATATTTTAGTCTTATTATACTATAGTGATCTGTATAGCCCGTCGTTCGATTTATTACGGGAAGTCCCTTCCACGTTGTGTATAGGTACACCTTCATACATTCATTCCTTACGGTATTTTCCTAACTAAATTACTAGTTGTTCGCCGCAATTCAGTTTCCTAAATAACACCTAGATGGCGCTATCCAAAGTTAGAACGCGCTATGGTTTCGTTTGCTACAAAATCGCGGACATTTTTATTAATATTTCAAAATCTACTGAACCGATTTTGATACCCTACGAATTTAAAAATTCTATTATATTTTTTACATGCCTTCCCAATTTCATTAAAATTGGATTATCGTTATCGCGGTACAAACATACATACATACAAACAATGTGTTTTCCCCCAAACTCGATTTAGAGACTTGCTCGCTTCGCTCGCTCGGTCAATTATACTTCAGTGAAACGGAACGCACTATTTGCATCAAAACTGCATTCGGAACGTGTTCACAACGTGGAGGGAACATACTCGTCATAACTCAAACCACGGGCTTATACTAGATCACTGTAACATAATGAAATTAAAATAACAGTCAAATTCTAAACATAATTTTGAAGTTTCCATACGAAAGTGTGCAGCCGCCCGGGCAATTTGAATAGTAATGTAGATTTTTTTACTAATATTTTATTATCGTTATAATAGAGATCTAAGTAATAATATATTTTAAATAAAAAGATATTATAATTCTTTTATTAGTATGAAAACTAATAAATAAGCAAAAATGGTTTTAGCATATTTTCTTAATCATATCTTGGTCTTTTCTTTCACGCTTCAAAAGAAAAAACTTAGAATGTACCAGCTGCTTCTCTTCGTAATCGTAAAAGATGATTGAGGGAATGAGTGAGATCTGAATCATCGATGCGGCTTGCATTTAATCCATCAGAATATTACGCCATGGCCTTTTGGTCTAACAGCTCCAGGCTCTGTCTACCCCTACAGGGATAAAGACGTGATAATCTATCTGTATCTTTTTGAACCAACAAAAACCATTCTAAAACTATTTTCCAACAGGATGTAAACCACTTCTCAGTAATGCATCTATCTTAATTGAACTTCTTTTTAAGGAAGCGTTCCGTTTTCCCGAGTTTTTACGTAATGAAGGGCGGGTACAGGTGTTTTCCGTTGTTTACTTTTAGCTTAATGGAAGTAGAATGCTGCAAGAGAACTATACAATCTATATGACATCGCAGGAGCATTTTTTAAATGGAAAACTTTTTTCGTCGTAGCTAAAATTACTCAAATACATAAATTTTCCGGGGTCCAGTGCTGATTTGAAATAAATTATTTAAAAGGATGTTTAATAAGCTTTGTTTAGCTTGTTTGTGGTCCTTCCGTGGATGTCGAAGAAGGCGACTTAGGAAACAAAAATTAAATATGCTAGGTACCTAAAATAAAACTTTCGAGTTATGAAAAAATGCTCTGTCTGCCCCATTAGGGATAAAGACGTGATAGTATGTATGTGTATGTATGAGTTATGAAATTAAATTAAGTAAAAATCCTTTTAGTGCTTCGACCATTGGAAATTGTGTGCTACTCGTAAATATTGCTCCTTCAAAATTCACAGACACGCGCCGAGCTTTTAGCGCTAATACGAGCTTTGATGCCGTGCATTAGGTGCATGCATTCTGTTTAAGTAGCTATACATATTTTTCATATATACCTGTGTGGTGCACATGGATGTTTCAATGGTAATGAATTATGGTTAAAACGACGTCGACACTTTCAATTCATTTATTGCTTACATTTACACTTTATTAGATTGTCACTTCTTAAATTAGTAAGTACAACACGAACTCTGATACGGCACGGGCATTGGAATAGCAAAAAATGGAACGGCATGCGGTTTTATTTTTAGTGAGTATTTATCAATTCTAAAATTAGTTAGTAATTATACAAATGAAAATCGATTTGTCCCGTATAATTCTTTTTTAGTTAAAACATTTTAACTAAAAGAGCTTTTGCAAATTCTTCACGCGCAAACGGCCAGACAAATTTTAATCTTATACCTTTAAACGAGCAATTCTTGTATATTTATTTATTTATATATTTATAAATTTCTGTGATCTCGAAAACAGCTCTAACGATTTCGCTGAAAATTGGTATATGGGGGTTTTTGGGGATTTCGGCGCGCCGGCCGTCATCGGCTTAGCTTAGTGTTTAAGGATGCTGACCGCTAGAAAGAGTGTTACGGGTTCGAATCCCACTCAATGACTTACTTTTGTTTTTTTTTATGTTCAAGTTTATATATGATTTTTTATTTTGTACTGTTTTTAGACAAGTTTAAAAAAAATAGTTAATGTTTGAGATGTAACCGACCGAGCGAAGCTCGGTCACCCAGGTACTAAAATTTGGTATGCAAAAAGCTAACACCCTGGATTAACACATAGGTTACTTACGTTATACCACGGGGCTCAGCCAGTATTATACGCAACTCCCCGTTTAGGTATAGAAAATATAAAAACATTATTACTATTTGCGCGGCGACCACTCATTATCATCATCATCAGGTCTTTTTGTCTCCACTGCAGGAGCACGACCCTCTCTGTACTACCAGAGCCATACTAGGCCAGAGAAGCCACAGGGCTTGGCCTACACTGTCCTCGCTAGTCCGACGGGTTGGAGAAGTCTCATTGATGTTTATAAGCTTTGTTTAGCTTGTATTTCCTAAGTCGCATTCTACGACATCCACGGGAGGACTTGGAGTGGCCCTATTCTACTCTACCGGAAACCACACGGCAACCACATGGAGTAGTAAGTATAAAAATGGCTTGCAATGCACTTCTAGGTATCTAAACGAAAAGGTGCCGAGTTCCGACGCGAGCTAAATTAAACCATATCGCTGTCGATATTAAGTAGATGTTTCTATGAATTCCTTTGCTGAGTAAGACTTCTGTATGTAAGTACTAGTACTCTTTCTGTGCTCTAGGTAAGTACGTACCCACGCAAACATTCTCCGTATTTCCGCTTGTCTTAAATCCCATTTAACAATTACTCACGCCCGTTAAACCGTATAAGATTTTCAAATTACTTTAGAACTTCATCTTTCTTGAGCGAACTAATTTTCTCTTTGTTTATTTCAGATCTTATAATGAGTTCGTGGGGGACTTTATTCATTTCTCTTTGCAAATGAATCTTTAAAGAGTTTCTAAGCTGATATTGAATGACCATTGAATTTCCCGACGCAAGAACAGTGTTATACGAATAAGTTAGGCGTTTTACGTAAGCAAAGATAATATTTACTAACGTAACAGATACCCAACGCTATAGAAACGATTGGAGGGCCTGTAAGTAGGCAAAACTGGAGTTGCGGGGTAGCCTCACAGAGATGGCAGCACACACGATGTAGCAAAAAGTGACAAAGCAGGTTTTATATTCAACTCGAAATTTACGCAGACGAAGTTGTGGGCAATAGCTAGTTTCATATAAGTCATATTTGGAGTACTTACTACTTTATTTCAATAATAGTAATAAAAGATTTTAATGTTTTAAATATTACCTTATAGCGACATCTAGTGGCAAATAATTATGATTATAAAGCGTTTTTGGATCATAGGTCCCTAAAATATTTATATTTTAGTAAAAGACCTTATAGTGTATCAAACGTAGGCATAAATAGACGCCTTTGGTCTAGCATCAGGCTGACACTGTCTGTAAAGGATTTGTTTTTTGCCCTATTCGTCACTCTGTGTATAAATTAATCTCAGGAACATTTCTGAGTCAAAATCATAAGACAGGATAGTGAAATAATAAAACAAGGTAATAATATTCAAATTTCAGCTAAAGTTACTCTAAATCAGATTCAAAATAAACCTTCTTGTATTAAAATGAGTTTCAAAGTTATCTAGCAAAGTTATAGATCAGGTAAATGTGGAGATTTAGAATTAAATGTCCAATTTTTCATAAGACTTTATATTTCTTATCATTTAATAGGTGAGTAGGTCTAGTTATGTAAACAGCTATGTCTCAGAAAGATAAAATATACTAATATAAGTTTTTTCAAGGTGTCATAGTATAATTTCATGCACAACACAATTGTTTTTTGTTTATTCTTATGGTTGACTGGGAGAAATGCTTTAGAACAATTCGTTAAAAGTAAGCTTTTACTTTGGATGAATAAAGTGTTAAATAAAGGAAGTGGGAACCAATGAAAAACTGAAAATTTACTTTTTTGAAGATCTGCGATTAAGTTTCCTTAAAAATGTTACATTGAATAATTTACAATCTACATAACAAACCCAAGAGTCGCAAAAGGAAATAAATCTCTTTTTAATAATTCATTTTTCTATTTATTATTTTATAATGAATTATATATTATTAATATTTACATCGCGCAGAGGGTTGCAGTAGCTATTCAGCGCGGGAATGCAGCCAGTGTTCTTGGCACCATGCTAGCTAGTTTTTAATTTAGATTCTAATTTAGATTTTTAATTTAGTATTATAAAATAATAAATACAAAAATGAATTGTTTGCTTTCAAAGGTTATTCATAAAATAATTTAAGTCTTTTAATCATTTAAAATATATCTCTTTTTTCCGATATCAAAAGACAAAGTTTCTAAGTTCGACGACTTGCGACTTTATTAAGCTAATAAAGGGTACAATTGTTTAGGAGATACAAGATTGTACGGACACATTTTTGGCAGCCATTGTTGGAGTTACGAGTGGATGTATTGTTACAGGGCTGACAGTTGAAGGGCTTTTGTTTTGATTAAAATAAATAAAGATGTGGCGAACTGATTTTAGTTTAACGAAGCATTTTAAAGTCTTTATTAATCTTTTCTTCTTCATGTCTACATCATCTTATCTTGATATGAAAACAAAGTTGTAGTCATCATCAATTTTTCTGATGTTTCTTATCCGCGGTGTGGTTTCCGGCAGAGTAGAATAGGGCCACTCCAAGTCCTCCCATGGATGTCGTAGAAGGCGACTTAGAAAATACAAGCTAAATAAAGCTTATAAACATCAATGAGATCTCTCCAACTTCAACCCGTCAGGCCAGCGAGGAGAGTGTAGGCCAAAGTCATCTAGCTGTTCAGGCCAAGTATGGCTCTGGTGGTACAGAGAGGGTCGTGCTTCTGCAGTGAAGACAAAAAGACCTAATGATGATGATGTTTCTTATCAGAATCTCCATTGGCAGCCACGTATTACCAGCAAGCGTAGAATGTTACACCTATCTGAGTAAGTATTAGGTAGACGGACGACCCAAGGAATGTTAAGTAATGAAAACTGCATCCATGCCACTTCTAATCGGTCGGTTTGACAATTCCCCAATGTGCAGCGGTGGACTTCCTTTGGCTGATGTATAAGAATCTCATCTATCTAACTCTTGTCATTCATATGTATTCATTACTCCAATGCTTTACCTAAGGATTTCTAAAATTACTGATTGAAAGGGTCTGCAGCTGCACCTAGTTTTAACCCGCAATCGTTTTTTAGTCATGCCTACTCATCGCCTTATAAACGTTATTGTTTCTATCATATTTAGAGTCCCTAGAAGCGATCTGTCATTCCTTTCCAACCTGTGTAAGATCGTCTGCCTATCTCTTCTTTGGTTTTCCTTTGCTTATCGACCATCCGTAGTCTAGAGGTAACCACCTCTGCACATATAACCATACTAGCTGTTGCCCGCGACTTCGTCAGCTTGGACTTTTCGAGACTTCATCATCATCATCAGCTAGCCTTTCATCTGCTAACTGCTGAGCATAGACCTGTGCTGCTCACATCTAGGCGTGACTCTCGACTTGATTATTTCGTCAAATCATTGCATAGGCGGACGCCTGACGCTTTTGATATGGTTATCAATATATATGTTTAACCATATGTGCCTATCTTTCAGACCCATCGACATGGCGCACCCGGTCGCGTATATAGAAAAGCTTCTTCAATACGTCCCCACCGGCTAAGACGAACTGAATTAGTATAGCTCTGCTTTTCTAACGATAAAAACGTGTAAATAAAAACTCCCATGCTGGTCTGGGAGAAATGAAAAACTTAGAATGTACCAGCTGCTTCTCTTCTCGCGCAGATCGTAAAAGCCGATCGAGGGAATGGGTAAAAATGCGAATCATGTTAACAGGCGATGCGGCTAGCAACCCATCACTGTATTGATTGTTTTTTATTATCTCGCCCACCATGACGCTAAAAGTGGCTTTTGGGTCTTGCGGCCCTGGGCTCTGCATAGAGCCGCAAGACCCAAAATGCTCTGTCTGCCCCATTAGGGATAAAGACGTGATAGTATGTATGTATGTATGTAAAAACGTGTAAATGCTGCTCCGATACGTCACAGAGGGTGATGTACTGCAGTAGGGTTCCAAGTCATATCACGCGGCGCAAAGTAGAGGTTATCCTAATTCTGTTCGTCAACTTGAAACTGATACTAAAGGAAATCTAAAAATAACTATTTATGTTTCATATGAATTCAGTTCGTCTTAGCCGACGGAGACGTACTGAAGTAGCATTTCTATATACGCCACCCGGTCCCATTTAATTTAGCCGCTTTTATGTCCATATCAGTTATCTTATAATTTTACAAAACTAAAACCCGACTTCACTTTTCACAAAATTTCTAAGGGACCACCTGACCAAGTATGCTATTTCAAACAAAAAAAGAATTTATGTCCAACAAAAAAAGACTGAATATACGTGAACATTCATAAAAAAAAGATTGCGATGAATTGATTCCTCCTAATTTTTTTGAAGTTGATTACAAACAGGGATTTTGCGGGATGAGTAACCTTTTCTGTACGCATGCTTTTTAAAAGCTAACGTTATCAAAATCTAATCAATATTGAAAAGAGTACCATTTATTATTCCACAGAGTAATAATATACTAAAGACTAAAGACTTCTTATTCTCGGCACCACCAGTGGGTTGACTGGTAGAAAAAGCCTATGGCTTTAAGACCGCCTATTACATTTGTAATAAAGTTAAATAAATAAAAATACTACTTCAAATGCTTCTGCTCCAGTGGCTCTCAAATCTCCCTCGACATCAAACGGGACACGTGGAAATAACAAAAAACGTGTTCTGTTCCGGGAAATAAATGCCGGGAACTGACTACGTCATGAATATTGTATTGCAGTAGATTTATGTTTTACGTTACGTTTACTTGTTACTTTTTAGGGTTCCGTACCCGATGGTTAAAAACGGGACCCTATTACTAAGACTTCGCTGTCTGTCCGTCTGTCCGTCTGTCTGTCACCAGGCTGTATCTCAAGAACCGTGATAGCTAGACAGTTGAAATTTTCACAAATTATGTATTTTTGTTGCCGCTATAACAACAAATACTAAAAACAAAATAAAATGGGGAGCCCCCCTATATTTTAAGGGGGGCTCCCATACAAAAAACTTGATTTTTATAGATAATGGTACGGAACCCTTCGTGCGCGAATGGGCAGACATAGCATTTTGGATTCAGCAGCTCTAAGTAGACAGGGTCAAGGCCGCAAGACTCAAAGGCCTGTATTTGTGTAGTTTACATTTCTATATTACTAGCTGTGGCCGTGGGCTTCGCTCCCCGAGGGAATTTCGGGATAAAAAACTATCATATGTATCTATATAATCTATCAAGGAACGCCCTTGGCACAGTACAGACAGTATTGCAACTCGGCGCTGTCCTTGAAAAATATACCTACGCCACGCGTGCGCTAGGGCTGCCCGTCTACAGTATTTTAACCAGTCAAGACAGAAAAATACAAATTTTTACCTAGATAATTGCAATTTCTTTAACCGGTCAAGATCCGCACGACATTAATAAATGTCCACGTTCATTGTCTTACTATTGTGTTTGGTATTGACGGTACGGTAAAGGAACGGTTAATTTCATGTACCTGCTGGAGTAACTAGTTTTTTGATTGTAAGGTAAATGAAAAAGATAGGGTTAAATAAAAATACATGTTATGTTTTTGATTATATCAAATTTAATATCACTTAAATATTTGTTTTGTTTTGTTTTTAGTATTTGTTGTTACAGCGGCAACAGGAATACATAATTTGTGAAAATTTCAACTGTCTAGCTATCGCGGTTCTTGAGATACAGCCTGGTGACAGACAGACGGACAGACGCCGTCCGTCTGTCAGACAGTGAAGTAATATTATATAAAATTAGTAATAGGGTCCCGTTTTTACCCTTTGGGTACGGAACCCTTAAAAAGATCGCGACGAATTGATTGCCTCCTTTTTAGAAGTCGGTTAAAAAGGAACGGTAAGTTATTCTGGTTTGTTCAGTTCGGTCGGATTACAATCCCTACATACAGCACGAAGCAACTCGAAACAATTTTTTTTGTTTACCACCCCAAATTGAAACGCTGCGAACGTAATATTAACTGTATCATCGCGTACGCTTCCTACAGCAATCAAAACCCTACTACAAAATCTCACTTAAAAATTATAGGTAGGTCTACTTAGCGTAAATCTTACTAGGTAGGTAACTAAAAGGTAGGTAATAATTGTTATAATAACATTATAATCATTTGTAATGATATTTTATTTCAATAATATATGTAAGTAGCTAAGTACCCACATCAGTAAGTAGATATGTAGCCTAGGAAACCACTACCTAACCTAGCTAGTTTTTTTTATCGCCAGCATAGGTAAGATAGCTTTCTCGTTTTATGTATTAAGTCTTTCAACATTATTACTTATTTATTTTTTAATCTAGGTATTTGTGGAAAAAGGGAAATACTTACCTATTTAAAAAATAAACAACATACTAGTAGGTACATATATAAAAACTATTTTTATTAGTCTTACTTACCTTTCGAAGTTTTGAAGTAACCTAAAAAATTTTATCTCTGTGTGTTTAACCGACGAGTTTAAACAACCAAAAACAGCACAATATTGTCTGTGTTTCGCTATATTATTAACGCACGACTACTGCTTGCATCAAAACACCGTTCGCCACAGCGACGCATTCTCGGCTGTTTGTATACCGAGTCACGGAACAAGTGTATACTGACCTTCGAGGCGCGTAGGTATAACTTGCGTTCCGACCATTTGTATGAAGATACAATACTGTATGATATCTATATTGTGCCCTTGGTTATCAAACAATATCCATATCACATTTCATCTAAATAGTTTCAGTGGTTGAAGCGTGAAGTGGTAACAAACAAACAAACATACAAACAAACAAATATACAAACTCACTTTCGCATATAATGTTTTTAGGAAGTAGGATGGGATATGCGGATTTGTACAGTATCTTTCTGTAACTTTATATTGTACCACTTCTATCCTAATGCATAATAAGTAAACGTTCTTGTCAATTACAGGCCGGTTAACTGCAAGATATCCCTCGGATAAGTCCGCCGTTGTATGTTTCTTCTTATATTTAAGAGCTGGGCTCTTGTCGGTGGAGTGCTTTCCATGTCTCTCTTCCTTCCGCTAAGTTCTTAACCTCTTTATCCTCTAAGCCAGCACTTGGACGAATTCCTCCCGACTTCAATTGTTTAACTATTGTGTCTGGTATTGGCGCAGCTTGAAGAGTTATATGTTCACTTTTCTGATTTATATCTGTGTTCTTTTTTATATTCAACTAGAGGCAGCGCGCGGCTTCGCCCGCGTTAACCACTCGAGTGAAGTCGCGGGCGTGATGCAATATAGCCTATAGCCTTCCTCGATAAACGACCTATCTAATACCGAAAGAATTTTTCAAATCAGACCAGTGGTTCCTGAGATTAGCGCGTTCAAACAAACAAACAAACAAACAAACTCTTCAGCTTTACATATAAGTATGGATAAAGCTTTAGAGACAAACAAACAAGTTTTTTTTAGTGTGAGGAGCTTGGGGGCCCGGCAAGAGTGCGCATTTCTACATCACTTACTACCAAATTTCTCAGATTTTCGCCCTTTTTTTCACAACCGGCTATAATGAGAAGCATGGTAGCATGGAAGAAACAGCCATTGTGTACGCAACTTTTTGACTACCTCTGTGGCGTAGTGGTGACTGTGCTAGTCCGCTACCCAGCGGTTCCCGGTTCGATCCCCGGTGAGGGCAAGTTGGAAAATGGCCTTTTTCAAATTTTCATGGGTCTTGGATGTTTATCTATATATGTATTTGTTATAAAATATACTATCGTTGAGTTAGTATCCCATAACACAAGTCTCGAACTTACTTTGAGGATAGCTTAATCAGTGTATTTTGTCCCTATATATTTATTTATTTATTCAAAACTTTTAAAAGAGCACAACGATTATACTCGTAATGGTTATCGTGCAGTGTGGCACGTTATCGTGCGTTCGGGAATCGTGACGTGCTCGCAATGTTCCACAGACGGGATATATCGCTTCCGCGAGGATCTGCGGGATATTGATACAATGGAAGAGACTAAAAAGTTGTGTTTTTACCTTCAATGCTAGGGTTTACAAAAAGCAATATGCAAGACGGACGTTACTGCGTATCTGCATCTCAGTGTCAAGCAACTTTGAGCATTATTGAATGAGGATAAAGTCTAATTTGGTTTGACATAGAAACCATCATCATCAATAAGTCTTTCTAGTCTCCAATGCAGGTGCAAGACCTTCTCTGTACTACCAGAGCCATACTTGACCAGAGCAGACAGAGGGCTTGGCATACAAACTCCACGCTGGCCAGACGGATTGGAGAGGTCCTATTGATGTTTATATGCTTTGTTAAGCTTTTATTTCCTACGTCGCTTTCTGCAACATCCATGAGAAGACTTGGAGTAGTCCTATTCTACTCTTTCGAAAACCACACGGCGACATAAAAATAGGAGGTCACTATTAGACAACTGTCGTATTATTCAATGGAAGAACCCCCTGGTCGGGGAGAAAAAATACTTACAATGTTCCAGATGCATCCCTTCCCGCGTAGATAGATCATATAAGTTGATCGAGGGATTAGGTTAAAATGCGAATTGCGGCTAGCAACACATCACTGTGTTGATTGCTTTTCCCACCTAAGTCATAGGTCCAAATGAGCGTACAACGTCCTTCAAAAACAATTTACCTCAAGCGTGTTCCTCAGAGCCTGGGTTAGCATATGAAAAAGTCTAGTTAAGAATATGAAAAAGTCTATTTAAGAATTTGGAATAGTCGAATGAGAAATTCGAACATTACAAAGTTGAGTTAAGCGTGGCTTCGCTACCCGTAGAGGGCTATTTAAGTTTCATAAGATGCCTTTCGGAATTTTTCCCACAACTTCCTTAATAAGTCGCAAAAGTAAGTGAAACGTGCTTCACTACCCCCGGCAATATAAGTTATATGTTGCCTTTTGTATTTTTCTACATAATAATGCTAGTATTTCCATTTAACCTAGATCCGTGGACTCGCTTGAGTGAACGAGATTTATACAGCGCGGTTACCGGTCCCCGGTTATAAATTCACTGGCACGTATGCTGTTAAACGGATTACTGTTTGCGAATGATGTATTTTTTCTTACGATTGCTTTTCGCATATTGCTTCCGGGCGGATTGATTTATTGACCCGCTCTGAGGGTGAATAATGTACGTGTTGAGATTTGCGATATTATTGTGGGGTTAAAAGCTTTGGAATATTGTTAAACTCGTCACAAACGTACCTAAAATATAACACTTATATTATAAAGGCAAAAGTTTGTGAGTGTGTGTGTTACTTCTTCATGAGCAAACTGTTGGACAAATTTTGATCGATCGACACCAGTCAACCTGACGGCGACCGGGGCCCACACAGCCGGCCGCAGGGGATAGGGAGAGCGGCAACGTAACACCGACACTCCTCCTCCCCTGCGGCCCCACCGATGCCGTGCCAAGCGCCACGGCTGCGCTTGGTCGCGGAGGATAGGGCGAGCGGCAACGACACACCGACACTCCTCTTCCCCCGCGACCCCTACCACGGCTGTGATGGGAGGGGGGTCGTCATCACCCCCTTCCCTCACAGCCAGGCCATTCCAGCCAAGAATGGCCTCCGCCGGGCCCAGGGAGGCCTGAGCCTCAACCCGGGCAATGGGTTCCTCTTAGCTTCCCTGCGGCCGAGGCAACCTAAAGCAGGCAACCTAAGGCAGGTACTAAGCCCCCCTCATCGCGACAAGATGGGAACCACATCGGAGGGGAGGAAGCTGACACCCTGGATTAACACATAGGCTACTTTAGGCGCGGGTAACATGGCGGTTCGTAGCTAGTATATTATTAATATATCGTGATATATCTTTTATTATAGCAAGCCTCCACTCACGGTAACTATTACTATATTACTATAATATCTATATTTGTTCACATAGGTACTTACGTCATAACAATATATATTATAGCACCGTCTGTGGTCGCTCGAAGATTATAGCTGCGTGTGCAGTGGGCTTTAGGGTGGAAACATACGCAGCGCAAGATGCGCGACGCAAGTTGCGTCATTCATACAATCTCTGCCCGTGGAACTTGCGCGTGGTGAGAAATTGTATGACACAGCATCAAAGATAATATAATTTTTAACGCAACAGATACCCAACGCCATAGAAACTATTGCAGGGCCTGTAAGTACACAAAACTGAATGGCAGCATACACGACTAGCATAAAAGTGACAAAGAAAGTTTTGAATATACTTTAAAAATATTTATCGCATTTCATATAAGTCATATTTAATTAATTAGAGTACTACTTTAAATAACAGAAGATTTGAATTTTTTAAATAATACATTAGTGACAAGGAAGAGAAATAATTATGTTTATATGGCGATGATTAGACATGACAGCACGTAGGCGCGTAACGCGACGCAACTTGCGTCGCGCTTCTTGCGTTGCGTGTGGTTCAACACTTAGTTTAGTTTTACTTGTACTCTGATACGGTTAACAGTTTTGGTTTTATTAGGCTATAAACATAAAATTGTATTTGATTTTATGAAGTCTCGTATGGAAACATTGTATTTTTAGAGTAACAATAATTTTGCAAAACTAAAAACCGACTTCACCCCGAAACTACAACGATTTTGATAAAATTTATATGGGACCACTTATCAAGTATGAACATACCTGTCAAGTGGTCCCCCTCTTTTTTATGTATGTTCACCGATTATTCAAAGACACCTGGACCGATTTTAAAAATTCTTTTTCTTCTCGAAAGTATATACTTTTGAGGTGGTCCTATCAGTGGCGTTGGGTGAGAATTTGCGCTAGTACAGCTAACTATGAAACGAATTAAATGCCTACCATAGTTTCTACATAGGATATTAATTCGTTCAATGTCCGGCTTATAATTCACCAATTTTTATCGCTGAGCGTATTTATACAAAATTTATCATTGTGAGTGTATTTGAACAACCAGCGAAAATTTTCGTATTTTGAATATGTCGTTTATATGTGAGTGCAATGATGCTAGTTGATGAAGCCGCGTATTATAATGAACATTTTAATGCGCGGTGCGCCGATATACGTAGGTTATAATTACATACATACATACATACTATCACGTCTTTATCCCTAATGGGGCAGACAGAGCATTTTGGGTCTATGCAGAGCCCAGGGCCGCAGGACCCAAAAGCCACTTTTAGCGTCATGGTGGGCGAGAAGATGGAAAAGCAATCAATACAGTGATGGGTTGCTAGCCGCATCGCCTGTTAACATGATTTGCATTTTTGCCCATTCCCTCGATCGGCTTTTACAATCTGCGTGGGAAGAGAAGCAGCTGGTACATTCTAAGTTTTTTTTTATTTCTCCCAGACTAGCATGGGAGTTTATAATTGTTGTTAGTAATAAATGCGTATATATTATAAACCCCTAAGGGAACTCGATGGGAATCGGCTTCTATGGAGGCTCCGCCACTGGGTCCTATAAAAGCTTTATCTAAATCGGTCGCGTAGTTTGTGGGTCGAACGTCGAAATAAATTTAAGAAAGATATTGAGATGATGCAACCCGCGGTCTTGCTCATGTCACAGTCCGTATCTTTATCATAAAGAGTTAGAAATCTCCCAATTTTTCAACAGGTAAAATTGGGTTCCTTCCAAATTGGGTCATTTGATTTACATACTCGTTTCACTTGAACCAAAATGTCACTTTATATGGTAAAGACGAATCTTACCGTAAAATTTCATCACACAGGGATCAATTGATTTTTATGTCTTTTATGATCAACTAGCTGCGCCACGCGGTGTTACCCACGCCCAAAGTAGCCTAGGTGTTAATCCAGAGTGTCAGCTTCCCGGATACCAAATTTTATCAAAATAGGTCCCGCCGTTTGTGCGTGAAGAAGTAACAATAATACACATACACAAACACATTCACAAACTTTCGCTTTTATAATATTAGTGTGATATTCTCAACCCAATAGTTCATATACATCTTCCATGCTGGTCTGGGAGAAATAAAAAAAAACTTAGAATGTACCAGCTGCTTCTCTTCCCACGCAGATCGTAAAAGCCGATCAAGGGAATGGGCAAAAATGCAAATCATGTTAACAGGCGATGCGGCTAGCAACCAATCACTGTATTGATTGCTTTTCCATCTTCTCGCCCACCATGACGCTAAAAGTGGCTTTTGGGTCTTGCGGCCCTGGGCTCTGCATAGAACCGCAAGACCCAAAATGCTCTGTCTGCCCCATTAGGGATAAAGACGTGATAGTACGTATGTATGTATGTATAGTTCATATACAAGTGCAGTTATCCTTTTTGATGACCTCTGTGGCTTATTGGTAACCACGCTAGTCCGCCACTCGGAGGTTCTGGGCTCGATTCCCAGCCAGGGCTAGTTGGAAAAATTATACAGTAATTTTAATCGATTCAGTTTTTCGAATTTTTTTAGAATGACCCATAATAAACATCTTAACCATAAATATATGGATGCAGGCCGCTTCCGATCGGTCATTTAGGAAATCCTTGGGGGAGGCCTATGTCCAGCAGTGGACTTCCTGTAACTGATATGATGATGATGAGGATGACGATACATCCTCCATATTTCAAAAAAAAATTAAAAATGTTGTAAAACTTCTTTGTAACCCTTATAAACACCAGTAACTTCTTTGTCTGAACAACTTTCTTATTCGATAAACTTCATCGGGTTGGGGCTGGCTCGCGAGGTACTCCAGCTCACAGAGCAACTTGTCATTATCACAATATCTAGTAAGGACTAACAACTCCTGTAGGCCAACTCCTCCAATCTTGATTTGACTAGAGAGAAAGAGAGAAAGAGAGAAAGAGAGAAAGAGAGAAAGAGAGAAAGAGAGAAAGAGAGAAAGAGAGAAAGAGAGAAAGAGAGAAAGAAAGAAAGAGAGCAATAGGGAAAGAAAGAAAGAGAGAAAAAGAGATAACATTACTCTACGTTACAGTACAGTAACATACATTATAAATGAACCAGTCTCACATTCGTATCAAACAATTAATGTTGCTGAACTCTAGGGGCCCTTAACATGGCATGAAAATAGCAACTACATGCAAATTATGATCGACAGAGCGCGCCGATCTCCAGTAAGCATAATCTCCTTACTATATGGCAGATTTTATTTGCATGATAAAACGAACGGGCGAAGTGAGCGAAGTTTAATAATTCTATTACATTAGCATTATGATCTGGGGTTCCTTTTTTTTTAAATGAGAGTGACAGTTTAAGAAAAGTAATTGAGTATTTTGGCATGAAAATAGCAACTTCATGCAAATTATGATCCTAGCTAGAGTTAGGTGAATCTCCTTACCATAAGGCAGATTTTATGTGCATGATAAAACGAATGCGAAGTTAGCGAAGTCTTCCTAGTTACATTACAATAGCAATATGGTCACAGGTTCAAAAGGTTTTTATGAGAGTCACAGTTTAACAAAAGTAAAATTTAGTAGTTTGGCATGAAAAAAGCAAGTTCATGCAAATTAAGATTGACAAAGCGCGCCGGATTCGAGTTAGCCTAATCTCCTTACCATATGGCAGATTTGATGTGCATGTGAGGAGGATTTTATATGCAACCTATTGGGCACCTTTGAAATTTTTGCAGGACATTATAATTTCAAAATGTACTTGTAGTGCTCCTGCAGTGGAGACCAAAAGACCTGATAATGATGACATCATAAGTTCTAACACTTTGACTAACACCCTGTTAGGTATCTACTTCTAAGCATTATGCTAGTCCTAGAGTAGAGCGGCCGCTGGGCTGTCGAGCCTCACTACAAATAAGCTGTCACGCTACCATGTCAAAATGTAATTCGCGTCCGCGGCCCGTAAATCTGTCCGGTGATCCAGTCGGAAAACTGACACATAAATCTGGTGCACGAGAAATATTCATGAAACTGGACCAAAAGCCGCTATACGCCAGACCTTGCTTATTTTCATCATCATTTGTGTGCGCTTGTAGTGTATGTACTTTCAGTTTAGCAAAGGCAGAACCATTTATTGGTACGAGGGCCCGAACTCACTTCTCTTTTAATCTCAGGGCTGATTTTTAGGGTTCCGTAGTAAACAAGGAACCCTTATAGTTTCGCCATGTCGGTTTGTCTGTCTGTCTGCGGTCCTAAAGTAATAGAAAGCTGTAATTTGGCATGGGTTTGTATATATATAGGGAGTCTATTTTCTTTCCTCGATCAACCCATCGTGTGGGGTATCGTTAAATAGGTCTTTCATAAATAATATCAGTTTATGAACAACATTTTTCAATTTTTTTATCAGTTTTTAAAATATTTGGTTTTATGACACGTAACACATAAGTAAATTACTCTGGCAACTATTTCAATACTTTTTGTAAGCAGCCAGACCGGTCGGACTTGTCAGATTTTGGTCCTCGACAAATTTTATGCAACTTGTGGTCACCCATCCAAAGGCAGACCACGCCCGGTGTCGCTTAACATGCGAAAGCGCATCTAATGCTTATTCCCACTGGTCTACTGAGCTCCCCAAAGCAGTAAGTGAAATCATCATATATTCTCGCCCGTCCAAATGAATGTACTCTGTCGGAAAACGGCGGCGATACATCTCTGGGGGATGTGGAATATTCATGAGGTCCAAATTAAACATGCTGCATAGTTAGGCTCATTTGGTAGTGGTATGCCTTTTTAACCAACTTCGAAAAAGGAGAAGGTTATCAATTTGTTGCAAACTTTTTTTGAAAAAAGACGCCTGGACTGATTTGGAAAATTCTTTCTTTCGATTTAAAAGGTATACTTGTCAGGTGGTATTAAGTAGTGGTAGTGGTAGAAATTTTATTAAAATCGGTTTTGTAGTTTGGGGGTGAAGTCCGTTTTAAGTTTTGAAAAATTTGATTGCACCAAAGACCAAAATTATTTAAACTTCTTCCAAACAAAGCGATATCGTTAGTTTTCTGAGATATCAAACTGTAGCAGACGGACAAAAAGGATGGCCCCATAAAGGCTCCTATTGGCCTTCTTGGTAAGGACTCCTTAAAACAAACATATATTCAATTTCTGCTAGATAAAGAAGCAAACCTTTAAGAATTATAATAATAAAAATGCTTGTAAACTCTAGGTATGTATTTTTTAAGGTCATTTGTTTGTCGGCTTAGAATAGGATTACTATACATCTCGTCCTGTGGATGTCACAGATGGTTAAATTATCAAATACGTCAAAGTACGGACATGTTTGATAATGTGCGGGGTCTAGCACAAAATATATGGGCAAAAATCATATACGAGCTTAGCACCGTACAGTATTTGATAAGTCGAATCAGCATTTGCACAATTTCGCCTTATTAGTATAAAATTGTCAGTTGGCAACCTACGGCCAACAAGCGCGCCACGCGGCTCATATATCATTCTTCGTCAAGTTATTTTATAGTTAGCTAGTTGCGCCGCGCGCGGGCTTCGCTCTCCGTGGGAATTTCGGGATGAGGAGTACCCTATGTCCTTCCCCGAGTCTCAAACTATATCCATACCAAATTTCATCCAAATCGGTTCATTAGTTTAAGCGTGAAGAGGTAACAAACAAATATACAAACTCACTTTCGCATTAATAATATTAGCAGGATTAATTATCAAGAATATATCTCAGTGTTTATCAGTTTATTAGTGACTTTCATTTGATCAAAATTCTTATTTCGGTTCAAACCCAAACAAATCTTATAAGATGGGTTCATTACATTACCACTATCTTACGGTTCATAATCTAGCTCTCATGAATATTCGTGCTAGATTTACAGCGTCCGTTTTCCGTCTGCCTTACCAGAATATACGGACGGACGGCCGCAAATCACATTCGTGACGCAACAAGATGGAGGTTAGGCTAAGATTCACTTACTGCTGCCTCAGTTGTTTTGGTTGTGATTTGTGACATGCCGGCTAGTTTTTAGGGTTCCGTACTCACATTTATATCGGGATGTCACGATTAATGAGATACAGCCTGGTGACACACTGACAGAAGGACGTTCAGGGGTGTTTTAGTAATAGGGTCCCATTTTTATCAAGAGGGTTAAAATGGGACCCTATTACTAAAACTCTGCTGAACATTCATCTGTCTGTATGTGTCCAGGCTGTATCTCTTACTCGCGTTGTTATGCCCTTTAACACTTCCACTACTAGAGCAACAGCTCTAACGACTCCTCTCTGCACTGCCAATTAAGGCAATGCAGAGTTGAGAGCCCTGCGAGCCCTCTTGGGTCTCCACCCCGACCGATGAAGACGCGTCGGGTTCGAGGGATCTAGCCGGCTCTCTGGAGCACTCGGGTCCGTGGTGTTGTTACTCACCAACAGCTCGCCACAAGCTGCCCTGCGAGTAATTCATTTTATTTATTTATTTATTTACCAATTTATGAACACGGAAAAAGTATACAGAGAATTCATAAAATAAAAGTTGTACAAAGACACTACTTATCTCAAAAGAGATCTCTTCCAGTAGGCCTGTGAGAGGAGATGTTTATGTAAGAGAGGCATACATGCGTGTTCATACAAAGGATTGAGAAAGAAAAAAAATTAAAATTACATAAAACTACACAAACTACAATTAACATACTTATACATATATTACACATATACTTAAATAAATACATATATATATCTAGAAATAAATTAAATATATACTTTAACATTAAAAATATAGGTTACAATTAAGATGATTCCAATAAATAATGATCTTTTACTCGTCTTTTAAACACAGAAATCGTTTTAGATTCGCGTATAGCAGGTGGTAATGAGTTCCATAGTCTGACTGCATGTACCGAGTAGGAGTAGGAAAAGTTTATTATTATATTACTAATCGGCTGTCCCCGCAGATTGCCCAGGGTGCACGTTTAAAAGGGGTCATTACGTTACTCGGGAAGGCTCCTTTCATGCAATCTTGTCAAGTAATTTTTAAAGATATCTAATTTCCAAATCTTTTCGAGAAATAGCCTTAAGGAGAAGGTTTCTGTGATCAGATTTTAAAATAAGGTGTTACTCATTTAGATATTTGCAAAAATCCCAAGAACTTTATTTTAAGTCAAGCTTATTTGAGGAAGTGAGGCGACGATGAAAATTCTTTGAGTAAAGTTATAAATTTCCACTTTCAGTAATGTACTGGATTATTGTTTTAAGTGCAGGCGTAGGAAAAATGTAAACTTTTATTGCTGTATGTCGTCACTTCCTTTGTAATCTTAAAACATTTTTTCCCAGTTTAGTTGTCTAGTAAATAGTGACTTTGTAAAAGAGAAATAAATTCATTGCCCATTTCTATCACACGGTGCATAACCGTATCTCCCCATGAATATTCATGTAGTGGAGATTTATGACGTCCGTTTCCTGTCTACCTAGATATATAGTAGCTCGGACGGATGGGTTGGTGCCTAGTTATAGACATACTTACCAATATACAAAGTGATTATAATCCCGCTAGCTTTACTTAAGTACCCTAAGCGAAATAAAAAATAAGTTTGAAAAATCCAAAAGAGCACGCCTCAAAGGGTCCATAATTTTTTTTTAATTCTTACGCATGTAGAAAGATAAAGATATACTAAAACTATGAAGAACAGTCGAAATTTTTTTTTGTTTATTTAATAACAATTAAACCACATCGAATCAGACCCTGAAAAATGAAAGGGTTCTATTCCTGAGCATTCTCAAGCGTAAGAGAAAAAAAAAGACTCGATTAGTAAAGTATTTCGGTCGTTATCGTGTTAACAAGAAAAGCCTCCGCACATACAGACACACGGACGTCCAAGACAGAACTAGTTTAAATAACAAAAATGACATCAAAAATATCATGAGTGTTAAAAATAGTGTTTTTTTCTTAATATGTGTGTGTATATATTATCTTACAAGTGTAATGTATGATACATAAAGGCATTTTAAGTTTGAAAAATCAGATGTTTTGCACGAAGTGACAGTAGTACCCACCTCAACGCTTCGCTTATGAGGTGTCTCCACTGCAGGAGCACGACCCTCTCTGTACTACCAGAGCTATACTTAACCAGAGCAGTCAGAGGACTTTGCCTACATTCTCCTCGCTACCAGACGGGTTGGAAAGGTCTCATTAATGTTTAAAAGCTTTGTTTAGCTTGTATTTCCTAAGTCGCCTTCTACAACATTCACGCGAGGACTTAGAGTGGCCCTATTCTACTCTGCCGAAAATCACATGGCCTAAAAAAAATTCAAAAAACCTTTTTAATTTCCCTAAAACTTATTTAATTCTATTTCATTTCATGTAACAAATTGCTATTAAAAGGGTCGGAATGAAGCCCTTCTCGACATGTGGAGCGAATAAATGTAGGTCCTCATGAATATTTGGTGCGCGCGATTTATTGCGAGCTCTCCGCTAGATTTATGTGTGGCGTTTTGTGCTTCGTCCAAGCAGGTTTTATACGAAGATCAACTGCCTTAGGAGAGGTTTTAATTTGACAGATTAAAAAAAAAGTTGTCAAGAACACTTATGTCAATGTCACTCAATGTTAGACATGTCAGCCAGAACAGTAAAACAAGTTGTTTTGGTGGGAAGTCAAATGGTTCAGTTTGCTTTAAATTGTTATGCAAATTGATGCGTGAAAGAGTAACAAACATCCATCCATACTTACAAACTTTCGCGTTTATAATATTAGTAGGACATTTAGTGCGTATTTGACATTTTGTTGTTATACATCCTATGTTATTATAGGTCTTATATACAGAATTAAATTACAGGAAATCGTAGAGTCAGTTGCTCATTCAACGGTTATATCAAAGTTCACACATTAAGCACGACCGTCCTAGTTTGTTATTTCCCTAATTCCTTTAAATTCCTTTGAAATTCCCCACATGCTGTCTCGGTAATAAGTTTATTACGGTTTGCGGGCACAGCGGGAAAGGTTTCTAGGAATTCCCATTTGAGAATCTGTCGGAAATGTGTAAAGAGAGTTAAATTTTGCTTTCAAATGTGTGAATGTGTACACTGTACAGTCAATAGCTCAGATAACTTTTAAATTCCCATTTGAGAATCTGTCGGTAATGTGTGAAGGAAGTTACTCGTAAATTTTGTTTTGAAATGTGTGAATGTCTACATTGTAGAGTCGATAGCTCAAAACACTTTTAAATTAGAATGACGATTTAATCTGTTAAAAGTATAACTATTTTTGACATAACTTTATTTCTCATAATATTTATGTAACATACATTTTTAACCACAAGTTTGAGACATAATTTTTACGGTTGACGTATCTGAAAAAGAAAAACCTATCCCTTATAGGATCACTCGTTTGTTTGTTTGTTAAATCTTTATTGTACATAAACACAAGACAATAAAATACATGTTAGAAGTAGAAATCAGTACAAAGGCGGACTTATCCCAGATAGGGATCTCTTCCAGTCAACCTTGAATTAAGAGGACAATTTACAACACAGGGTAGAGAGTGGGTACAATAACTATAGAACAGAAAACAGAATCCAATTAAACCTAACTACTTTACTACACTAAAAACTATTAAAAATTTTACTAATAACATAATAAATATAAATACAAAAAATATACATATATAATAATTAATAATAAATATATAGTAAATATATACTAATTACACATACACTTATACACATATATATACAACTCAACTCAAATCTTCCGACTTTTCCAGAAGCTTCCTAATTTTGAATTTATAAGACTCAGACCAATATAAGAATGCAAAGAAGACGACATTTTAATTTCTAACGGCAGTTTATTCCATAGCCTTGCTGCATAAACTGCGAAAGACTTATTATAGCCCTGGGAGGAGTGAGCGGGTATGTGCAGCATCGGGTTGTTACTAGATCGAAGGCGGGAGTCAATGTCACGAAATGAAAAATTTTCGGTAAGGTATTTAGGAGAGGAGGGGTTAAATAGGACTTTAAAAAGAAAGGAGAGGATGTGAAGGTCACTCGTGTGTCTGTCCGTCCATCTGCAAAGCCAATTTGCTCAAAAATTATCGGAGCGATTGAGTTTTTTGTACGCATATATAAATCGGTGATCAAAAGAAGTGTATAGTAATGAAAAAAAATGTTTCTTTTTAGATTTTTAAATAATTAGAAAATTAAATAGGAGTTCTGCAAAGTAGATTAAATGACATAATTAAATTAAATCTTGTTCTGAAAATCTTAAATATATACCTATACATATTTACAAACTTAAATGTATATGTATATATTTAAGATTTGAAGTTATTTATGCAAATAGGCCCACCTATCCGGGCCCATCCTGTAGACCAGCCCAGTCCCACTTCGAGTTCGACTGCTTTCCTTCCCACGTCAACTATTTTGGAGTATTTAAGTCTCTTTCAAGTTGGTCTGGAAGAAAATAACTAACTTTGAATATATTAGTTGCTTCTCTTCCCACGAAGATTGTAAAAACCGATCGAGGGAATGGGCGAAAATGTGAATCATGTTAATAGGCAATGTGACTAGCAACCCATCACTATATTGATAACTTTTGCATCTTCTAGCCCACCATCACGCCAAAAGTGGCTTTTGAGTCTTGTGGCCCTCCCTGGGCACTATCTGCTTAGAGCCGCAAGATATAAAATGCTCTGTCTGCCCCATTAGGGATTAAGACGTGATAGAGTGTACGTATGTTAAACCGTCTACACGTAAGTTTATTCGTATACCGCTCTTGTTCATTTTTTGACATAATTTTGTTTAACATACTTATCTCTAAAGCACGGCAGTTGGCCTCATAAATATTCGTGGTCTACTAGAGATTTATAACCCGTTTTCCGTCTGTTTAAATTAATTTCTTTTTCGTGCGTTTATGACGATGTTTTTTTTTAAATATATACTTACTTGCAGTAAAAGTATTTATTAAAGAGTATAACACACGTTTAGAGATGTTCTTCTTTCTTAAAATGTCGACTATTAATTGACGTTCTGTAGCCAAATGGCAAAAACGGAACCCTTATAGATTCGTCATGTCTGTCTGTAACTATAAGACCTATACTGTTGAAACTTGGTAAGTAGATGTATTATGTGAACCGCATTAAGGTATTGACACAAAAATAGAAAAAAAACAACAAATTTTGGGGGTTCCCCATACTTAGAACTGAAACTCATCAAACCCATACGTGTGGGGTATCTATGGATAGGTCTTCAGAAACGATATTGAGGTTTCCAATATCATTTTATTCTAAACCGAATACTTTGCGCGAAAGATACTTCTAAAGTGGAAAAACGTGTGTCCCCCCCCCCCCCCCGTAACTTCTAAAATAAGAGAATGATAAAACTAAAAAAAATATATGATGTTCATTAACATGAAAACTACCAGCGAAAATTGGTTTGAACAAGATCTAGAAAGAAGTTTTTTTTAATATGTCATAAACTGCAATTTACCTTTCATTCAATCAACTCAAATATAAAAATTTAAAAAAAAAAACTACTACGGAACCCTTCATGGGCGAGTCCGACTCGCACTTGGCCGCTTATTTTAGTTTTCAATTACGTTGTATCATGGGTATAGTACATACTTAAAAGGATGGTAATGAATTTAATACCCCTGTGGCGTGTCCACATAATCATAAAAATATTTATATATAATTACTATATTACTATACCTACATATATATTTAGTATATCACACATCCCACTACACATACAAATAAACACAACAGTCAGACATAAACACTTACCTTCTTGCGCGCCTAGCCGCTCGCTATGAAATCACTGGCCACCTACAAGAAGTTTCGCCCGGTGACAAGAAGAAACAAAGTGAGGTTCTACGACAGATTTCTTGATCTTCTCTGCGGCTGCCTACGAAGCTTGCGAATCACAACTACATAAATAATTATTGCAAATAACATCTCGCGCATTGTGCTGGAAAATTTTACTTGTGTTTTATGTATATAACATTGTTACTAAATATACAATATTTATAGTGGCTCGTTGTTTGTATGAAGAGTCCTTCGTCACTACGACCCCGCTATACTCGTTAAAAAAAAAAAAAAACCGCTATACCCCCATGCAGACTACTAGAAACCCTGTACAAGTCTATACTATAATATTATTTTAAATTATCAACTTAATGGAATTAAGAAATAATCAACGTATCAAACCTACTATACTGATTGATTTTCCATCTTCTCACCCACCATCATGTTAAAAGTGACTTTTGAGTCTCTCAGCCCTGGGCTCTGTCTGCTTAGAGCAGCAAGATAAAAAATGCTCTGTCTCCCCCATTAAGGATAAAGACGTGATAGTATGTATGTTGTATGCATGTTAAACCGTCTATACGCCAGTTTACTCGAATACCGCACTTGTTCGTTTTTTGACATAATTCGTTTCACATAATTTTGTTTAACATACTTAACTTAAAGCATGGTTGGCCTCATGAATATTCGTCGTCTACTAGAGATTTATAACCCGTTTTCCGTCTGGCTAGATTTACGGGTGCACGGACAGACGGACGAGACTCGTGTTCACTCGTATTACATTTGTGACGACTGAGCATTAAAGAGAGAGGCGAATTAAAAGAGCGGTGTTACACAGATATATTACACTGACATCGGTTTATCACACTGAATGCAATGTTTTTGAAATTTGCGACAAATAAAAAGTTCGCAAAAATCATCATCAGGTTTTTTTGTCTCCACTGCAGGAGTACGACTCTCTCTGTACTACCAGAGCCATACTTGGCTAGAGCAGCCAGAGGCCTACACCCTCCTCGCTGGCCAAAGGGTTGGAAGAGGTCTCGCCTTCTATGACATCTACGGGAAGACTTGGAGTGGCCTTAATTTATGTGTGTTCCCCGATTACTCTAGGGCGCCTGAACCCATTTGGATTTCTTTTTGTTTAAAGGGTATACTTGTTTCAATAGAAACTTCGTTTGGAAAATGAGATAAAAACTTTTGCTGTTATCAAAAATCATTTCACCAGATCTAATAGAAATATAGATACATTGAGTTCACCACCCGCCATTACAAATAAAGGGAAACCGCGACTTACTGATTAGTTTACGTCGACTTGCGCAAAACTTCGCCTCTTAATTAAATGAATGAATTTGCCGGGACCGAGTTTAAGTCGATTATTTTACTCACTGAACTGGTAGGGGCTTCAATTGATGACCACTACTACGTTGTTCGAGCAATGCTCGCTCAAGTCGCATGCACGCGGCCACATACTTAAAGGTCGTGTGTAGTGATGTTTTTGAATAATTTGAGAAATGTCTGAAACGGTCTAGACCAAAAAAATGTAACGCAAGAAATTTCTTCAGGAAATTCTCGAGAAATGTTAAAAAAAAATTCCGGAATTTTTTCTTCAAATATATTTTATTTCGAATTTAATGAAGAATGACAGAAAGAAGTGGAAACAGTTGACATACAGAGCCGACCTCAAATAGGGAAATGGCAAAGACAATGATGATGATGATGATGATGATATTTTATTCTGAATTTACTAGTCGTGTATCAGCTGTTTTTAACGCCTGACAAAACGTGTTACAACATGGGTTATGTTGTAAGTTGTGCTTGGCAAGTAAATTTGTTTTACCAAGCTCTCCGCGAGACATCATGTTAAATAAATAAATAAATGATAAATAAAAACGCTGATTCAGTATCCATCTCCTATCTTTAGCAAACTCATTTCAATTAGGTATTCCGACTTTTTCTTCTTCATGTCGTAATATGTCGTATGCGGCCTTCAGCATCTTTGGATGATTGATATGCACATCTCAAGCAGCTAAGAATGCAACTATAAAAAGAAGATTTAGGCAAAAAAAAGAATTTTTAATCAGTGAATTCGAGTCTTGTCTGGATGTGGTTCGAGAACTCATAGTAAGTTTCCTTTTCAAGAAATATGGACGATGAGGAATAGAAATAATATTCTAAAGAGGATCCTTTGCGACTTATGTAAGGACGCTAATAGTATGAATGTCTTTCATTTTTGATGCAATGTATTCTTATGATCATAGAGCTTTGAATGTCCTTTTTCTATGCTTATGACTTCGAAAGATAGACACATCGACAAAGACAAAGCATTTAAAATTCACTTGACGTCACGGCTAGTATAGTTACGTCGCAAGAACCCACTCCAAAACTTTTTTTTTTTAATTATATTTATCTAACTTTATCACAATACATGTAAATGGCGGACTTAAGCTCTGAGGCCTTTTCTACCAGTGATGCTGAGAAAGCAATCTTTTGTGGGTAATTACAGGAAACGAAAAACGAAAGAAAATATTTTTGCGAATTTTTACTTTCTTGCTAAACAAAAAAATATGGGTCCCATTATTTTTGGATAATATAAAAGATGGACAAATTAAAATCATACTTTTCTGACTCTGTCGTCACCCCTAATAAGTATGTGTGTATCCTAGTAGTCTGCGCTAGTGACCACTATCTATCTCTGACGAGCTAAAATTAGATCAGTTCATATTGATTTATCTAGAAATAGATCTTCCTGAACGAGGAATGAGCTGTGGCGATGCCTACCCACACGTTTTATCTGTTACAGGGTAAACAGTGCCAGTTTCGACCCTAACCATTAAATATATCCTGTTCAGTTTTTGGCTCGACGAAACCTAATTATTTGTACGTATTACTTTTAATATCTTTAAAATTTTCATGAATTTCTAGCATAGTATTACGATTGATTATATTAATTACCGCGGTCGTAATTCACCGTGTGGTTTCTGGTAGAATAGAATAGGACCACTCCAAGTCTTCCCGTGATGTCGTAGAAGGCGACTTAGGAAATACAAGCTTCTTCTTCTTATCGTGTGTGTTAATGACTAAAACTAGTGTCAGAGTTTTTAAACCGCCTTAAAGGCCTCTGATATGGTCTTAGGTAACGACCAATGTCAAAGACAATGACCGGGACCGACGGCTTAACGTGTCCTCCGAAGCACGGATCATCTTACTTATCGGACAATCAGGTGATCAGCCTGCAATGTCCTAACCAAACTAGGACAACAACACGAAGTCGTTGTCCTTGCCGGGTATCGAACCCGCGATCTCCGGGTATGAGCCGAACGCTCTAACCACTACACCACGGAGGCAGCAATACAAGCTAAACAAAGCTTATAAAGTAGCTCTGATAGTACAGAGTGGGTCGTGCTTCTTTAATTGAGGCTAAAAAGACCTGATTATGATATTAATTATTACATTAAGATCTCTATTTGACTCCGAGAAACTATGACGTCGTTACATTAGTCTATATTTCATACAAATCCCATAAAATGTTTCTTTTGACTTTTAGAAAAAGGATCAAATTGATTATAGCGGATTTGTAGTCTATATGAAAAACAAAGAAGACTTCATTCCCGATGAGAATAGCATCCAAAAAATTGAAATAAAATCTCTTTTAAAATGTAATAAGCTCCGGAATCAAGAGAGCCTATAAAAGACACTTTATCACAATTTAAACACGTTTAGAGGGAAAGCGTTTTCAGATAATTATTTCTCGTCTCCGTTTCAAGGAGCCTTTGTCCCAATCTTTTTTCTTTTTTCAACAATAACAAGATTAATTGGAAGATTTGTAGCGATGGGCGATAATGCGATTTGTACTTTCCGTGATAGATTTATTATAATGTTATGTAGGTAAAGTACAACAAAGGTTAAAAAGGTACAAAGGTGGCTCCAATAACGGAAAAGCTAAGAAGCAATAGACTAGTATGGTATGGACATGTGATGAGGAGAGAGGAGAGCCACGTTACGAAAAAGATGCTAAATTTTAAGATTAATGGATACAGAAACAGAGGACGGCCTAAGAAACGGTGGATGGAATTTTAACAAGTGCCTTGACAAAGGATAGAGGAAAATGGAAAAGACTCACATGCTGTCCCGACCCCTCGTAAAGTGTGATAAGGTGGGGAGAAAGAAAGATGTAGAAAAAGGACAACCCTTAGTTAGGTTAGCAAAAAGTGATAGCGTCATATTTATCGCATTGTGCCAGAAGGAGGGTTCTGTTTTATTAAGTAGTAAGATAGAGATCATTCTGTGCCAGATATTTCCTCCGCATTTTTGAGAAATATAATTTTTAAAACTAATAACCGATTTTAACTCCAATATACAGATTTTGAAAAAATTTGGGACCACTTGACAAGTATGCGCTTTTAAACAGAAAATGAATTTACCAAATCGGCCCAGGCGTCTTTGAATAATCAGTAAACATACATAAAAAAGAAGATTCAGACGAATTGATAACCTCCTCCCTCTTGGAAGACGGTTTTCAATTTCTAAAATGTCAATTGTATTTATTGTATTTTAAAATATCGAGTAGACACCTAGTATTAAAAACAGTTAAATGGATAATAAGAATTTGATTGCGATTAGATAACTAATTTTTTATCATTATTTGCCAGTTCTCGCGATTTAGGTATATGTCATTTATTTGTTTGTTTATTACATTTCACGCTTCAACCACTAAACTTATTTAGATGAAATTTGATATGGTTATAGTTTGATACTAAGGGAAGGACATAGGATAATTTTTATCCCGAAATTCCCACGGGGAGCGAAGCCCACGGGCACAGCTAGTACGAGTATATTTGGCATTTTTAAATATTAATCTTCTTTATGTATGGTTTTATGAGATGATTTCGCATTTATAATATTACTAGAATGGGATACGATAAGATTTATTATAAAAAGAGAACAACATACCGCGCGGAGAGATCTACAGCTCTCCTGAAAATGCAAAGATAATAATAATAAAAAAAAAAATGCAAAGATACTCTCCCGAAAATGCAAAGATAATGTTATTTGGTATTAAAAGCATCATTAAAGAAATTCAAGCACGTCTCCCACACGCCCTGATTGGCACTCTCTCTGGCACGTAATTGTATTTTTCCGAACTTTGACCGCCAAGGCGCGGAAAAGTTTCCAATCTATCGAGTGAGCCCTCAGCAAACCTCTTTACGGCACTCCCGCCTCTGTAAATCAATCTTCAGTTTCCGTGATCAGACCCTAGGCAAAGTCTTCCATAAAGAGCTCGTCGAGACAAATCAAACGAGTCCTACACAATAAGGTTATGTTATTTTATAACTAAGTACCTTCGAATAACTCCCGGCTCCATCATCAGAACAGCTCATTGGATTCATAATATTGTATTGTCTTCCAACTTACACAAATATACAAAAGTTCAACTCAATCGGTTAAGGATAACTGGTTGAAAATTGAGTTGCAATATTTGCCCTAAACACCATTCATACATACATACATACATACATACATAAGAGATACATTGCAAGTTAAATAAAAGCTGGAAAAAAAAGAGAGAAAAACATAACGCGCGGAGAGATCTACACAGTTCTCCTGAAAATGCAAAGATACTGTCCCGAAAATGCAAAGATACTGTCCCGAAAATGCAAAGATACTCTCCCGAAAATGCAAAGATAATGTTATTTGGTACTAAAAGCATCATTAAAGAAATTCAAGCACGTCTCCCACACGCCCTGATTGGCACTCTCTCTGGCACGTAATTGTATTTTTCCGAACTTTGGCCGCCAAGCCGCGGCAAAGTTTCCAATCTATCGAGTGAGCCCTCAGCAAACCTCTTTACGGCACTTCCGCCTCTGTAAATCAATAAACGGAACCCACTTTGGGAACTCTTCTACGGAACCACCACGGAGACTTCGGAGTAAACACAAGTTCCGATGTTCATTTTGATATTTGAGTTTGCGTATTCTGAGTCACTTTATTTAACTTTCTGTCTAGGCGTTGGTTTTAAGTTATCGCTTTTTGAACACGTAATAATAATTAATGTATATTTCACGGCTACATAATACCCGAAATGCGGTTACGCCTAGTTTTAGCCGGGTAGAACTAGGTGCAGGCAGTCTCAGGTGGTTACACTCAGATGTATAAGTACCCCTGGAGAGCATGCATGAAGAGTTATGAGTATTGACGAAGCAAAAGAGGTTTGCTAGGATCGTAGTAAGTGGAGATCCATAGTCTCTGCCTACCCCTATGGGAAATAGTCGTAAAAATATGTATGTGTAAGTACTCCGGGTCGTATATGTATTTCTAGGTCTATTTTTACTATCATACACTAAGAAAAAATTGTCGATAAGTATTATATTACATTTTCTATAACACAAGATTATTTCGATCTTAGATTGAACATACAAAGAGTTCTATTATTAGATCAAGAGCTGAAAAATCGAAGTTTGATTACTTTTTTACTTAGATCTAAGTAGGTTTTAAAATAAAAATATAGTAACACCATGAAGACCTCCTTGGCTTAGTGGTCACCATGCTAGTCCGCCACCCAGCGGTTCCGGGTTCGATCCCGATTAGGACAAGTTAGAAAATGACCTTATTCAAATTGTCCTGGCTCTTGAATGTTTGTCTATACATGTATTTATTATAAAATACTAGCTGTACCCAAGGGCTTCGCTCCCCGTTGGAATTTCGGGATAAAGAGTACCCTATGTCCTTCCTCGAGTCTCAAACTATATCCATACCAAACATCCAAATCGGTTCAGTAATTTTAACGTGAAGAGGTAACAAACAAACAAATATACAAACTCAATTTAGCATTTATAATATTAGTAGGATAAGATAGGACAGCATCGTTGAGTTAGTATCCCATAACACAAGTCTCGAACTTACTTTGGGGCTAGCTCTATCCGTGTAATTTATCCCTTTATATTTATTTATTTACCATCTTATAAATAAATAAAACAAAAATTATGAAAAACAAAAATCCCAAGTTTGCGAAAAAAATTCTGACTTAATAAATGAACAGAAAGCTATGTCTAGGATGCAACGGGAAACGTTTAAATGAGCGAGATTATATGTTTTTTTTTACTTCTTGGCGCAGTCGGTTAAAACGATCCCCAGTCTACACAGTCGCATTCTGGAATTAAAAGTTACTCGTATCACGTACTAAGTTAGTAAATCGCGAACAAAATAATCAAGTTGCAAGTCTGATTTCTGTATAGCTAACTTTGGCTCGCCTGGGGACTTCTAAACTATTGGAGGACTCGGGAATAATGAAATATGTGTTGTTAATAAGCCTGCAACATAATATTAAGCGCCGGTATTACATTAATGGTGCCATTTTTCAAACGCTAACTCACTAAACTAACGGGTTTTTGTATGGAATAAGTTATTTTTTTTTGGTACAAGCTTTTATTGTGAGGCCAAAGTGTAAGTAATTACTGTTTGAAATTACTTATTGTAGAAATATTTATATAAATTGTGTAATATTAAATAGGTTGAGTAATCGTTTGTAATTTTTTTATCAGAGGATACATACTTATGGTTACAACGAATAAGCATTGCCATCCAACGTGGCAATGCTGCCAGCCTTTTGGGCACTCTACCGCAGGGCAATGATCTGGAAGACGTTTTCTATTTGTAAGGTTCTTTTTTATTATTATTATTATTTGTTTAGTTTAATTTAGAGTATAATTTAGATTTTAATTTAGATGTAACCATAAGTATGTATCGTCTAATTAAAAAAATTACAAAATTGTGTAATATATATTTAATATTCAGTTATAGTAGCAACGTTACTAACAAAAAGAGTAGTCGTATCGATCTTGTCTATAAAAGTAAAATGAGTGATAGTCCGAGCTCTCTCCTCTTTTGGTCGTTGAGGAATACAGATATTTGAAGTGATTCTCTGTCTTATTTTATCACTCCACAAAAGTATTAAGACAAATGCAATAAGTCGATAGAGTTGCGTCGTTTTATTACTGAGTTCCATCGACCACCTTCCGTCTCCGTGATCAGATTCTAGGCATCGTCTACCATAAAGTGCTCGTCAAGACAAATCAAACGAGTCCTCCTCAATGTGGTTATATTGTTTTATAACTAAGTTCCGTCGAATATCTCCCGGCTCCATCATCAGAACAGCTCATTGACTTCATAATATTATATTGTCATATGACTTACACATATATACATTTCGGTTTAATCGGTCGAGTATAACTGGTTGAAAATTGAGTTGCGAGATTTGACCTAAACAAACATTCATACATACATAAGATACATTGCAAGTTAAATAAAAGCTTGTAAAAACCATTCGTTTAGGTGACTCCGCGTTTCAAAAATGGCACTTCAAGTCGTGAACATAATACGAGTATAGTCACGCGGTAGCACTTTAGCCCTGTACACCGGTTGAGTAAATTTTACGGTAGTTACATTGCTGCTTTCATTGTTATTCTTCTTAGCGAACACAGCTCAACAACGCAATGTAACGATACTTTCTGAACTCGCATTTTTTAAGGCAGGTAAAATGCTATGTGACAATTGCAATTCGCGATGTAAAGGTGGAAACTTTTCGGCTCCTGAGAGGAAGGAGTTTTGCAAGTAAGAAAACTTGTGGGGTCCAAATAACAAACGAACATGCAACTACGGTTGTGTTTTGTTTTTATTGACATAATTTGTGCAAATTGTTACCGACCTAGGTAACGATTTGGTCTTATATGTTTGGATCTTATATGCCTGTAATCTGTAATGTTTCTCTGAGCTAAAATGCACATAATTATACATACTATCACGTCTTTATCCCTAATGGGGCAGACAGAGCATTTTGGGTCTTGCGGTTCTATGCAGAGCCCAGGGCCGCAAAACCCAAAAGCCACTTTTAGCGTCATGATGGGCGAGAAGATGGAAAAGCAATCAATACAGTGATGGGTTGCTAGCCGCATCGCCTGTTAACATGATTTGCATTTTTGCCCATTCCCTCGATCGGCTTTTACGATCTGCGTGGGAAGAAAAGCAGCTGGTACATTCTAAGTTTTTTCATTTCTCCCAGACCAGCATGGGAGAAAATGCACATAATTATTTGTACAAAATGTCTATAATGTCTCTTTCTTTCCATTTCCTCTCGCGGGTCTACTAAAAGAAATTTATTTAGAAATTCGTAGCACCGCAAAGTTACTTCCCTTCACGTAAAAAAACCGCATTGAAATTGGTCCATCAGTTTGAGTGCTATGATGCCACAGAAAGACAAACCTTAGAGTAAAACGTATAACACCCTTTTGGTCATGGGTTAAAAATAAGCGAAAGAAAAAAAAAACTTGAGAGGTGTCAAGGGTCACCCGGATGGAACGAAGTCCCTTTCGATTAATTAGGAGAGAGAGCGACAGACAGAGAAACACGCGCACGCCGCACTGCTTCAAAAAGTGTCGTTACAACTTTTGGTCTTAATTTTTTCCGTCTAGCCTCCTTTCGCAACGCGCGATAAGGAACTTCGTTCCAAAAAGAAACAAATATTTCAAACAAAACCTTCATCAAAACCGGGAAACTATTCACTATTACCATAAACCCGCCTTCAGTGCAGTCCCAAAAGAAAACATCCAATTAAAAGATGTTTTTCTTCAAGTTGCTTCTCGTCTCATGAATTAAACATGGCTAGATAACGCCCCTCAATGTCACTTGAAGAGCTAAGAAACAAATGGAGCTAGCACCATAAAAATGAAGAAAGGAGAATAATAATCATCATAAACTAACCGATCGGTCGTTTTAGAAATTTTTGCCGCCGTTGTTTAGTGTACTTTACGATTATACTGAAGCACTTGTCAAGCTTAGTTTCATCTTTTAAAAAATAATTATAAAGAAAATATTAATAAAATCTAGGAAACTAAAGAAATATCAGATCTAACATTAGCTGTACGTAAATAAACGAAGTATTTTAAAATTGTTGAAAGAAGACAGGTGTCCGGCAGGACCAACAACTGCACAAATGAAATAACCAGATATTGATAATAAACAAGTTTATTTGATAAGCAAATTAAAAAATACCCTGACTGTCAAGAACGCCATCTAGTGATCAGTATCGGAACTATCGACACAATTTTATCCGTAGGGCCATCTATTATTTGTTAGGAAAAACGATTGGTCCATCCTTTCGCATGGATGGATAGATCTCGATGTAAAAAATAAAGTTTTAAAAGTTATTGGGGGTTAACGCTGGTGGGGTTTTTTTTATTTACCTGTAGGACTGATATCCTATGGATATCAGTTCCACCTAACATCGGTAGGAATATCAATTCCTCCACACATCACTACATAGATGGTGTCGTCGGGTTTGTTTTTAATTTGCCTGGCAAATAAACTTTACTTTTAGTACTAACTGCAAACTCCATTTAGTTCCAACATCGTCGGTGTCAATCAAACTCATCCTCCGCCGTTTTGGCCTACTTTCACGAATGTTTACTGTTTTCGTCCTTTTCAAAGACTGCTGATTTTTTTGTAGAAATTTTGTGAATTATTATTTATTATCCGCCTTATAAAGTTGGAGAAGCCTTTTTTATTTCATAAAAAAGGAAAAACCCTGTTTTTAAGCGCACCTCTAATAACTATTTTAAATGTCTGAACCGATTTTCATCAAAGATAGCTAAGAACCAACGCAAAGAAGCTTGCATTCATATTAAAGAAAACCGAATGGAAATAAGTCCATTCATTTGAGTGTTACAATACCATAGACACACACAGACAGGCAGACATTAGCGTCAAACTTTTAACACCCTAAGGACTTGATTTCACGTAAAGAAACCGCATTAAAATCGGTCCATCCAAGGATGGAGCGATTTCGATGTAAAAAAAGAAAGTTTGTCAAAAAGTTATTGGAGGTTAACGCTTGAAAGTCGGGGTTTTTAATTTACCCCGCAAATTAAAGATGGTGCTACGGATATTATACATACATACATACTATCACGTCTTTATCCCTAATGGGGCAGACAGAGCATTTTGGGTCTTGCGGTTCTATGCAGAGCCCAGGGCCGCAAGACCCAAAAGCCACTTTTAGCGTCATGGTGGGCGAGAGGATGGAAAAGCAATCAATACAGTGATGGGTTGCCAGCCGCATCGCCTGTTAACATGATTTGCATTTTTGCCCATTCCCTCAATCGGCATTTATGATCTGCGTGGGAAGAGAAGCAGCTTTAATTTTTGTACTAACTGCAAACTCCATTTAGTTCCAACATCGTCGGTGTCAATCAAACTCATCCTCCGCCGTTTTGGCCTACTTTCACGAATGTTTACTGTTTTCGCCCTTTTCAAAGACTGCTGAATTTTTTTGTAGAAATTTTTGTGAATTATTATAATCCGCCTTATAAAGTCGGATGAGCCTCCTTTTATTTCATAAATGAGACTAAGCTCATCATCTTTTGTACTTTTGTAAAGTTTTAATTTCGTTTTGAATTGGATTTTTATTGAGTTTCTCACTTTATTCTTCTTGTAATTTAAGATGTAAGTTAGGTGGAAATGCATTTATTTCTTTCTTCTTTCTTCCATCCTTTTATTATTCTGGTAGGACTAAACACTTTGATAAAAATGCGAATAGTTAAGAGTTCCCTTACCCTAAACAGAATTAGACTTTTTCATACAAACTTAGTCTAGCTTTTATTTTAAAACGACGTGTCAGATTTCGGTAAAATTTCAAAGCAATTGCACATAATTTTGTACGTGTAACTGGTTTTCAGACTCAAAATATAGACTTGAAAGAGAATATACTTTATATATCATTTTTGACCATCAGTATGGGAAACTTCTACACTCTTATATTTTCTTTCAAGTTCATATTTTGAATTTGAAAACTAGTTATATGCCTAGAGGTATATGTAATTTCTTTGAGATTACAAAATTTTACCGAAATCTGACAAGTAAATTCTAAATAAAAGCTAGACTATGTGACGTAGTGATTATTTTGAAAGAAACAATATTTGAAAAGACCAAACTCTTTAATTCATTTTTAACAATTATACAATGAGAAAGAAGTCACAGGTAAGGGTCGTAGGTTCACAGCCACGAGATTCGTTGTTCCAGAAGAGATTTCCAAAAGTACTCAGCTTTGAAGCAGCCCGGCGTCCAGTCGGTCGAAAGAGGACGAAGGTCCTCGCGCCTCCGTATTTATATGGGCGCGCGGGGTGGAGAGCGGGGTGAGGAGGGAAGCACCCGAGGACTTCATCACACACCCCCCTCGTTGGGACAGAATTTTCCTGCCGGAAAATTCGGCTTCGTCTGCTCGCTGGCTGAAGCTGGCAGGATACGACGGGGCTGCGGACTCTGGAGACCCAGGAGGAGCAGGACAGCTGAAATTTATAGAAAAAGGAATGAGTAACATTCTAGGTATCGCAGTTAGGTTACCTGAAAAGTTAGAAATACATTATACGAGCCGAGCCGAGTCACCTCACAGAGCAATTTTATTTTTATTTTTTTTTATTTTATTTTTAGCACCAGAAACAATGATTAAAATATAGCGCGAAACGTTAGATGCGATGCGATATGAAATAACAATGTGAAGCGATCATTATAGTTATCTATTAACAAGTGTGCGTGAACAGCTGTGGTATGCACAACCGGTAAGCCAAGGTCAAGAACCGGTCGTAGCTTGCAAGTGTCAATGCGTTCGATAGCGAATAGGTGAACACACAATGTTATAAAGACAATTCGAACCTGTATACTTGATTCAAGCGAGAGACTTTTTTACCACTAAACCATAGGGTACAAGAAAAAAAAATGTTATACATTGGTTATAGAAGATAGTATTTAATTAGTTTAAATTTTGATTATATTTTGATAATTATTCTTTATAATTTATTTGTTTTATATCTTTAATATGCCATTCGCCCAGTGGCTTACCAGACATGTCTGAAAGTTTATACACCAAAGGAGATTTTTTTGATACTATTTTGCATTTTATAAATTTAGGGGCCAATTTTTTTGAAAAATATTTGTCTTTATCACTTAAATAAAATGTTCGCTTCCAAACAATATCGCCAACGTGGAATTCGGCCGACTTACGGCGAAGATTATAAGACTGGCAGTTACGCTCGTGGGCCGATAACAAGGATGCATGTACTTTGTCGAAGATAGAAGACAAATGACCAAGGGACTCCGCATAACAGTCACGTGGTTCGTGAATTAAGTTCGGATCAGAATCTAGATAGTGTGAACCGCAGGTTATCAATTCGCGACCGAAAACAAGAAAAGAGGGCGTGTAGTTTGTGACTTCGCTTACGGCACAATTGATAGCGAATTGGATTTTAGGTACTAGCGTATCCCACACTCTGTGGTCGTTCTCAATGAATGCGGAGATAGCTGTAGTTATAGTTTTGTTATAACGTTCAACCGTATTAACGTGAGGCGTATAAAATGGGGTATAGTGTGTGTTCGGAACTTTATATTTAGATAATAAGTTTTTAAATTGGGCACTAACGAATTGTTTACCGTTATCTACTATGACCGTAGAAGGAATGCCGTGAACCAAGAAAACATTATCTTCGAGTATTTTTGTTATTATTTCTGCTGTGGCACGCTTTATAGGGAAAAGCAAACAATACTTGGAGAAACAACAACAGACAACGAAAATATAGTTATTTTGTTTTCTTGTAGGCGGAAGGGGTCCGATTAGATCGATACTTATCGTTTGAAACGGCCTAAGACATGACTTTGGTCCGCCCATATGACCGAAAGTGGAGTGAGTTTGATGTTTATGAGCGATACAATCATCGCAAGAATTGACGGCCTTAACCACGTCCGCATACATACCTGGCCAATAGTAGTTAAGGGCCAAGCGCTTGTATGTTTTAGAGATGCCCATGTGACCGGCTGTGGGCAACGAATGGTTTTGCCTTATTAACTCCGATCTCTCTTCGGATGGAACAACCTCTTTCCATTGGAACTCTCTAGTAAGAGGGTTAAGACTTTTTTTAAAACGATATAATTTATTATTAAGGACCTGATAGTCTATAAAAGAGGCAGGAGACTGTGAACAACCTTTATAGATATTAAGATACCATGGATCATTAGTAGAAATGACATTCCCATCTATTGTGTTGCATTGCATAGGCATGACATTAGGAGAACGAGAAAGGAAGTCTGGCACAACGTTATCGGTTCCTCGACGATGCTTTATTTCGAAATTATAGGAAGAAAGACGGACTCCCCATCTAGCCAGTCGACCCGTAGGATTGTTGAGTTTGATAAACCACTTGAGAGCAGCGTGATCAGTGTACACAATAAATTTTTTGCCATTTTCTACATAGCAACGCCAGTGTTCAATAGCTGACAGAACAGCAAGCGCCTCGCGCTCTGTAGCACTATAATTTCTTTCTTGGTCCGTAAGGGATTTGCTGTAGAAGGCTATAACTCTTTCTTTCCCCTCCAAGACCTGACAAAGAACAGCTCCGATACCAAAGTCACTACTATCCGCGTGAATTTCAAATGGTTGTGTGTAATCTGGACAAGATAGTACCAGCGAAGAAGACAAACAATCCTTTAATTTATTGAAAGCTGCGTCAGCCTCTCGCGACCAATTGAACGCAGGAGAGTTTTTACCGTTAGAGGTTAGTTTATTCAAGGGAGATGCCAGCGCACTGAAGTTAGGTATAAACCTTCTATACCACGACGCAGCGCCTAGGAAGCGACGGACCTCCTTTTTGTTAGTAGGAGTGGGGTAGTTTTTTATCGATTCTACCTTTTCGGGATCGGCGTGAAGGCCTTCCGAATCCACTACATAACCCAGGTATTTTAATTTAGTACAGAAAAAGTTACATTTGTCGAGATTTATAGTGAGGTTCGCATATTTTAATTTTTCTAGTATTTTTGACAATAGTGTGATATGGCTATCAAACGAATCTGAGACACAAATCACGTCGTCGATATAACAAAAAACCCTGTTTTCAAATTCTGGACCGTAAAACAAAATATCTGCAAGACGCTGCTGGGTGGCTGGAGCGTTAGTTAATCCAAAAGCCATAGATTTAAAATGAAATTTACCACGCGTAGGAATATAAAATGACGTTTTGCAACGATCCTCTTTTTTTATCAAGGTTTGCCAAAAACATTTTGAAATGTCTAAACTAGATATGTATTTAGCATCTCTTAAGTTATCCAAAATCTCAGCAATATAGGGTAAACTATAAGCATCTTTTTTTGTTATAGAATTTAATTTCCGACTATCCAGACAAAAACGCAGTTCGCCATTTTTTTTAGGGGTCAAGATCACTGGATTAGACCAAGGGCTCTCGGAAGGTTCAATCACGTCCTCTTTAAGCATTTGGTCGACATGTTTTACCAAAATGCGCTGTTTCTCTGGTGACATGCGATAGTAACGCTGCCGAATCGGTGGGTGATCACCTGTATCTATCGAATGAGTAATGAGAGAGGTACGGCCGAGACCGCGTTTCTGATAAGAAATATCGATAAATTGAGAAATAATGTTTTTGGCGGTAGTTCTTTGATCGTCAGTTAAATTATCAAATGAAATTAATTTACTAACGGTGTCCTTCTGTACTACCGAGGTTCCAGATTCGTGATTATTTTGAGGTGAGATGGTTTCCAAATTAGCCGGAAACAGACCAAAACTTCTCCAAAAATCCATACCCAGAATCAAGGGGTTTTTGATGCCAGGAACGATATGGGTAACAAGAGAAACAGTTTTATTTTGAAATTGGAATGGAATTACCACTGAGCCGAGTGAAGAATATTGCTCGCCACCAGCGGTGGTAAAAACCAAGGGCTTAGAACCACTTAATTCCAAATTTTTCAAGAAAAGAAGATGAGAATTATTACCAAGTATAGTTGCGCAAGACCCAGAATCGAGTAAGCCAATGGTGTTTTTTTTATTTACTACTACAGGAATATAGGGAGGTTGTGTGTTTGTATTTACGATTGAAGAAAGTTTATGGCAATTAAAGAAATTGGATACGTGATGTAGCCAATTGTGCCACTCAGTTTTACTAGTTCGAGTTTTTATTTTAGACTTTCCCCAATCGGAACTTACAAGTTTTTTGAAGGTTCATTGTTTTTATTACAGTTTGTACAATTAGAGACTTTAAAACCTTTCAAACCACATTTAAAGCAAATAAGAAAACGAGGCTGAGTGCAAGATGATAGATTGTGCGAGTCATTTCTACATCTAAGGCAGAATTGTTTATTATTAGTAGTATTAGCAACGGCATTAATTTGACGATCCTTAGAAAAATTGTTAGAAGAAGCCGGACTGGGATTTTTAAAATAATTTCGATTTCGGAAAAAGTTTTTATTATTATAAGTTTTATTTACGATGGCGGAATCGGAATCAACGTAAGCCAGTTCAGGCGCCAAAGTACTAGAAGTAACCTTAGGTGGCTCAGAAAAATCATTACTACGACTTTGATATTGTTCGAACTTTCTGCAAATGCTAACCAACGAAGAAATATCTGAAACAACCCCAGTCAGAAGGCAATTAGTGTAACAAGGCCTAATGTTATTTAACAAGATGTTCAATTTGACAGACTCGCTGACAGGCTCATCCAAACGGGAAAATAATCCTTGCATTTTTGCTATATATAAGGTTATGTTCTCTTTCTCGCCCTGAGAACGAAGTCTTATTTCCGCCATTAGTTTATCGTCGTAATTATGCGGACTAAAATCACGCTTAAGTAATTTACAAAGATCGTCCCAAGTATCAACGCTGTCTTTGATAGAACGATACCAATGGAGTGCATCGTCTGAAAATATCTCAAAAGCGAAAGAAAAGATTTTGCTATCTGGAATGTTTCTACAAGACATAAATTCGTTAACTTTTTGGATAAAGGCGCGCACACACGATTTGCCGTTATATTTAAATTTACCGAGTTCAGAAAATAATTTACGATCGTAGGTTAATGCATCAAAGAATTTTTCATCAGAGTTCTGTGACTCGACTCCGCTCGATACTACAGGTTTAGAAGAAGTTAAGGACGAGAGAATTTCGGAAATGGAATGAAACTCGTTCCAGACCGAATTAAATTTTTGTGTATCACTAATTGAGGTGACGTCAATGCGTGATAACCTATGAAAAACGTGGCTGAGAATAGATTCAGTTCTAGAGTAAAGATTTTTATCAAATTTAGATTGCAAGGCTTTCGCGTTGTTTTTCACTCGTATTAAGGAATTATTTACCGCGGAAATATCCTCTTCGACCGTAAAACATGATTCTAAAATGTCCTCTGAAGGAGAACTAGATGAAAGTTTGGTAATTAATTTACGTAACTCCTCCACAGTACACTTTGAGGAGTCACCACCTCTTATTTCTACCTCATATTCGAGTTCCGATTTATTTAATAAAGTAAATTTTATGGTATAAGCCATAGTGACCGAAAAAAAAAAAATGTGTGGAGCAGCTACGAAACCAGAAAAATTATGTGGAGCGAAAAGTAAAAAAAATCAATTTGATTCCGTCCAAAAGGGTTTAACAGCAAGGGTATTATTACGTGAGGTTAATTAAGTTTAAAGTGGGATATGATATGCCACGCTGCGCGCACGCAAAAGCACGTGGACGGACGATAGCACCGCGTGAACAAAGGAATTAGATATGTTATATAATTATGCACTGCACTGCACTGAGTACGGAATGAAAACACCAAAAAAATAACAAACACTAGTACATACCCTTTTGAACGAAATAAAGCACTCAAAACACAGTTATAAAATTTAGAAGATCAACGAATCTCGTGGTAACTCCTCTGTTGTGGCGCCACTGTGACGTAGTGATTATTTTGAAAGAAACAATATTTGAAAAGACCAAACTCTTTAATTAATTTTTAACAATTATACAATGAGAAAGAAGTCACAGGTAAGGGTCGTAGGTTCACAGCCACGAGATTCGTTGTTCCAGAAGAGATTTCCAAAAGTACTCAGCTTTGAAGCAGCCCGGCGTCCAGTCGGTCGAAAGAGGACGAAGGTCCTCGCGCCTCCGTATTTATATGGGCGCGCGGGGTGGAGAGCGGGGTGAGGAGGGAAGCACCCGAGGACTTCATCACAACTACTTTTGTATGAAAAAGGTCTATGGTAAGGGACTTAATGTTAATATAGGCGATGTGGCTAGCGACCCATAACTATTTTGATTTCTTATTCCAACATTTTGCCTACCATTACGCTGAAAGTGGCCTTTGAGTCTAGTCACAAGTAGCCTGGTTTTATTCCATTATACCATGCTCATTTTCGTGTGGTTGGCTCAAATATCCTATAACCCATAAGTGGCTACTTTTTAGCCTTCCCCCAAAGCAGAGTACTGGCCAAGTAGCACAGCGGGTGGGGCAGAAAGGGCATAAGAGGAGATGCTGCATGGTCTGACTGGTCGTCTACGTTCTACCAGTAAACTATACTCAATTTGGTTAGGTATTTAAATAAATGTAAACAATTTTGACGTGTCTTTTTATTAAAATATACACTTTATAAATCAATAATTTTGCTCATTATAAAGTAATTGTGTTATAAATTACTTAATTACTTTGTAATTTGCAAAGGTATTGATTTAGAAAGTGTATATTTCAATAAAAAGACATTTCAATATTGTTTACATTTATTTTAATACCTAACCAAATGGAGTATAGTAGTACTGAAACGGAACGGTAGTAGGTAAGTAATTACTAAACTTGTTATTAGAACGTTAGGCTATTCATTAAATATATAATTTTAATTTTAACTTATCGAAACCAAAACTTCATCTGCATCGAGTTTGCTTTCGTCATTTCAAAAAACCTCACCAATTTTGAAAATCCGGCGTGCATATCCGAACTGTTTCCACTACACAACGTAAATATTTCAGAGCATCACTATTTTTTCTTGTTTTGTACATTTCTATGCTAATACGGGCTGGGATTTCGCTCGGGTTTTTCTGACAACACCACTGCATAGAGAATTTAAAAAGTTTTTAAATGCGACTCGTTTTTTGTCGCAAATGGCTAAGAGAGTGGATATGCGCTTTTTCATAGTATATAGGTTAATCATATAGATAATTAAATAGCTAGTAGGTTTATCTTTTGAAAATAGAGAAAATGTAAATTTTTAAGTGTTATTATAAATAACGGATTAAAGATAGTATTAAACCATTATCAACCCAAATAAAATTGACATTTATGGATAAAGAAATGACATACGAGTATTGACATATTTAAGGTGAATAATGTTTATAATGGTAACAAGTTTCGAACTTTCTTTTCTTTTAATTTGTGTGACTTGTCCGAAAGTATATAAGTATAAATAGTAGATAATGTATGATTATAACAGTAAGAAATATACGTACGTATTAGAAAACCTATTAAAATAAGAAAAAAATATATTCTTGATAAACTACTGAAAAGCATATGGGTACAAGTAAAAGTCGGCAAAAATAATATACAACGTGGAAAGGCGGCGAACATACCCATAATAAATCGAACCACGGGCTATACTAGACCACTATAGTTGACCGAGCGAGCGAAGCGAGCGAAGCGTCTCAGTTTCGAGATTAGCCAAAAACTCTTTTGTCTGTCTGTCTGTCTGTCTGTCTGGCTGTTCTCGCCTACAGGTCGCATTACTTAAGCGATTCTCATAAAATTTTGTAAGCAGGCTCAGCAACTAAATAGAAATTTTTTGTCGAGCCAGTTTTTCGAAATTTTTCAAAATGGCGGAAATATGGGAATTTAAAATTTTAAAACTGTCATATATTCGCCATTTCAAAATATTTTCAAAAATGTCGTTTGACTTTTTTGTTGCCATTATAAAAACGCATTTTTTTTAATTGAACAACTTTTTTGTCTGGACAACTTTTTTATACGTTATACTTGAAAGGGTTTAAGGTGACTCGCGAAGTCTAGCTGACTGAGCCGTGACGGATATACAATACGAAATCTTATTACAAAATATTGAATTCAGTCCAGGTTACTGAACAACTTTCTTAAAAATACATGTCTCGCGTGGGAATTAAACCCGCGACTTCCGAGTTACAAGGCCAATGTCTTGACCACTATTTTTAAAAAAGGAGAAAATTTACAAATATTTGTTGCGTACATTCAATACCATATAGTTTACAAAAAGCAATAACTATGTAGGTAGATGTCCAACAAAAATTTTAAAACTCTTAGAACTCGCTATGGTTATTTTTTCTTATGTTTACAAGATTGACTTGATTTTTTCTTAATCGTATGACTTTTTGTTGTCTTGCTTGTTTAAAGTTTTGTTTAATTTGTTTAGTCGGTTAATTGTGTTCAATTGTCGTGTATTGGATTGCTTGCTTGCTTTGCTTGGTAGTAGAAGATATAATCGCGAGGTCTAAGTTCGTGGCGAACTACTAGTATAATGATAATAAAATAACAGTCATACAAATTGCCCGGGTAGCTGCACACTGTATGTGTTAAATTATGACTGTTTATTTTAATTTTATTATACTATAGTGATCTAGTACAGCCCGTGGTTTGTTTTTAGGATTCCGTACCCAAAGGGTAAAAACGGGGCCCTATTACTAAGACTTCGCTGTCTGTCCGCCTGATTATCCAACTGTCCGTCTGCCCGTCCGTCTGTCCGTCTGTCCATCTGTCCGTCACCAGGCTGCATCTCAAGGAACGCGATAGCTAGACAGTTGAAATTTTCTAAATTAAGTATTTCTGTTGCCGCTATACTCGTAACAACAAATACTAAAAACAAAATAAAATAAATATTTAAAGGGGGCTCTCATACAACAAACGCGATTTTTTATAGATAATGGTACGGAAACCTTAGCGCGCGAATCCGATTCGCACTTGGCCGGTTATATTACAGGTATGTCCCTTCCACGTTGTATATGTATGTATTCCCAAAAGTGTCCCAGATTCCTGAGCCGGGTCGGAGTCATGCTCCGCTGGATGATGGATTGGCAGTACTGGGAACTAATCCTGATAAGTACCCCACACCTACATAAACTGTAAGAGGGACTGCCTCTGTAGTCCAGTAGTCACCTACTTACACTGTCAGAGAGACTGCCTCTGTAGTCCAGTGGTCACCTACTTACACTGTGAGAGAGACTGCCTCTGTAGTCCAGTGGTCACCTACTTACACTGTGAGAGAGACTGCCTCTGTAGTCCAGTGGTCACCTACTTACACTGTGAGAGAGACTGCCTCTGGTAGTCCATTAGTCACCTACTTACACTGTGAGAGAGACTGCCTCTGTAGTCCAGTGGTCACCTACTTACACTGTGAGAGAGACTGCCTCTAGTAGTCCATTAGTCACCTACTTACACTGTGAGAGAGACTGCCTCTGTAGTCCAGTGGTCACCTACTTACACTGTGAGAGAGACTGCCTCTGTAGTCCAGTGGTCACCTACTTACACTGTGAGAGAGACTGCCTCTGGTAGTCCAGTGGTCACCTATTTACACTGTGAGAGAGACTCTGTGGCGTTCCGGAAAATGTCCGGTTTTCTTTCAACTTCTTCTTCTTAGCGTTTCGGAATGGCGATTTTTATTTACTTGTGGACCAGTGTTTGGCGACACTCACTCCTCTGTCGTTAGCAGAGTTTAAGTCCTCTATTGTACAAGGGAGGACGATGATGTTTTCATAAACAGATCCCTAAATTGAAAAGTGGTTTTGACAAACTCGTAATATTTTTGACCTATTCAACGACATCACTTCACACCACACACGATGGGCTAAGTCGAAAAAATTAAATTGGTTCTAATTTTACATGCAAAATACATTTCAAAAAATCTAAATTTTATTTTACCACTACAGCGACGTGATTCATGCCAAATTGAAGCTTTTAAGTACTAATAGTCTTCGAGTAAAACCGCGGAAGGACTCAGACAGACAGACAGGCAGACATGGCGAAACCATAAGGGTTCCTTGTTTAATACGGAAGCCTAAAAAGCGACTTTAATTTCTAAACTTTTTATTACTATTACTAGTTCCATTCACATTATTCTTTTCAGCGTTTCTTCGCACATGACTTTTTATTTAGAATTTTAAAGTGATTCGAACCTTTCCTATTTTTCCGTTACCCACTTGTTTACAATTCCATGAAATAAAAGTTACTTTCAGGATAATTTTTCATTTGCAATTTATTATCGTGACAAAGTAGAATATTAAATCATTTCAGTCCTTCTGAATTTTTTGACTTAATGCTTTTGTACGTTTAATAAATCTTGTTTATTCATTTATTAATCAATATTTATTGTTCCAAAGTACAAAATTACTTTTTAAAAATAATAATAAAAAAAATATGATGACTTTATGAAGAAAGAGAAGTCAAAAGGTGGTGAACTTTTCTTTTAAAACAGAAATTGGTAGATATTTCACTGCAATGAGAAAAAAAGAATGGTTGCTAGTAGCAAATTTGAATACATACATACATACTATCACGTCGTTATCCCTAATGGGGCAGACAGAGCATTTTGGGTCTTGCGGCTCTAGAGTCCAGGGCCGCAAGACCCAAAAGCCACTTTTAGCGTCATGGTGGGCAAGAAGATGGAAAAGCAATCAATACAGTGATGGGTTGCTAGCCGCATCGTCTGTTAACATGATTTGCATTTTTGCCCATTCCCTCGATCGGCTTTTACGATCTGCGTGGGAAGAGAAGCAGCTGGTACATTCTAAGTTTTTTTATTTCTCCCAGACCAGCATGGGAGACTCATTTGAAACAAATTATTTAATAGTAAATAAGGTAATAATTAAAAATTTCACTGCCAACAATCTGTAGAAAGACTTTTAAATTATTTTATGAATAACCTTTGAAAGTAATTGCGTTAGTCCATCTAGTTATGTGTTTTTCTTATTAATACTTTCAAAGGTTTTTCATTAAATAATTAAGGTCTTTCTACAGATTGTTGAAAGTAAAAATTTAAATTATCACCATAATTACTTTTAAACAATTTATTCCAAATAAGTGCGCCACTTCTGCTACCATTTTGCCTTAAGGTTTAACTACTTACCTACCAATAACCATGTCAGAGGCCTTTAAGGCAGTTTAAAAACTCTGACACTAGTGTTAGTCACTAACACACACGATAAGAAGAAGACTACTAACTTATATTTTAGTACCTCAAAGTAGCTGTCATTTAGAAATACATAACTATACACTTCACCCATTGACATCATCTGAGAAGAGAAGAGTTAAATGAAAATAAAACCAGTTCTCTCGTTTCTTAAAAAAGTACCTGGGCGACCGAGCTTTTTGCTCGGTTACATCTCAAACATTAACTACATTTTTTTAAACTTGTCTACAAAAAACCCAAAATAAAAAATTATATATTCCTAAACATAAAACTAATCTAGATCGATTGTTTACCCCCGAAAACCCCGTATACCAATTTTCAGCGAAATCGTTAGAGCCGTTTTCGAGATCACAGAAATTTATAAATATACAAGAATTGCTCGTTTAAAAGTATAAGATAATGTAATAAGTCAGCTCGTTGTTCATAAGTCATGTCATGATGAATGGTCCCCGTCAGACGTCAAAGCTGTGCATTAAAAACTGACTGGTTAGACTCTTTAAGATTAGTTTCTGATGATTGCTCCAATCCATCACGCGGGCCGTCACGTTTGGCCTGATTTTAGGACGACGCTTTTCATTTTGCTTTTAGGGTTCCGTACCCAGAGGGTAACAACGGGATCCTATTAAGAAGACTCAATTGTGATAGCTGGACAGTTGAAGTTTTTAGAATAAAATATTTATTTAAGTTACCTTAGTGCGTGAGCACTTGGCAGGTTATTTACTATTATAAGAGGCAGCTTGAAACATCTGAAGCCATTGCAAGTAAGCTTTACATACTCCATAAGGAAAAAAGACTACAATATCAACACCTCAGTGGCGAACTCAGTGGCCTAGTGGCCATCATACCAGGCAGTCGCACTCAAGGTCCTGGGTTCGATTCCCGGTCAGGTCAAGATGGAAAATGATCTTTTTTTAAATTGATCTGGGTCATTGATGTCTGCCGCTTCCGATCGGTCGTTTTGGAAATCCTTGGGGGAGGCCTATGTCCAGCAGTGGACTTCCTGTGGCTGATATGATGATGATGATGATGATTGATGTCTGCCTATAAATGTATTTGTTATAAAATATAATATCGTTAAGTTAGTACCCCATAATATATTTAAAACTTACTTTGGGGCTAGCTTAATTTGTTCGATTTCTTTGTTTATCAATATTTCGAATTTGGGTTCATATATAACTGGGTTTCCGATGCGGAGAAAATAGCTACTTATTAACAATAAATAACAAATCCTCGTACATATGTCGAATTTCAACATTTGTACGGGAAGTTTTAAAATGTTTTTCTACAAAATCTTCCTGTATGTATTTCTGTACCAATAGAATAAATATGACACAACTTCAGAGTTAATGTTATAATAAAAGTTATTATTTTCAAGAGGTTTATTGTCGAAATGGTTATATCAGTTGAGCATTAATCATGTGCCGCTTTGAATCCGGCTTTTCCGGCAATCCGGCATATGGAAGCACGCCAACTGCAGATTTGCAGCTAATGAACGTTGTCGTTTGTTCTCAAATCATTTTACGAAGTATATCGCTCATAACTGTGGGACTTGCTTTCTGACCTTTTTAGGGTTCCATACCCAAAGGGTAATAATTGGCCAAGTACGCGTCGGGCCACGCTCAGTGTAGGGTTCCGTAGTTGTAAATGCCAACTTTGAGTTCATGCCGCTAAAAACGTCTAAAACGTCTAAGTATCTATTGAATTTGTACGAATTTTCCTTTTAGTACTTTTTATAAGTTGATAACCTATAACTTTTTAATTTGTTAACTCTTCTTAGCTCTGATAGATTTCCTTTAAACTAGATTATATATACTATAGCTGTGATTTTTTTCACGTGTCCATATATAACCGTTTAGCAGATAAATGGGGGCGACACGTGATTTTAACAAAAAAAATCACTTTAAACCTAAATAGACACGGATCCCTAAATCGAAAAATGGTGTTTCCAAGCTCACAATATTATTGAAAGACCTATACAACGATACCCCACACAATGTGTTTGTAGAGAAAAAAAAGATTGACTTCCTCGTAACTTGTATGGCAGCTACCCTAAAAAAAAATATTTCCATATTATATTTTAAGGCTTTTTCGCCATGATTGATATACATATCCATGCCAAATTACAGCTTTCTAGTACATATAGTTTCTGAGTAGGACCGCGGACGGACAGACAGTCAGACAGACAGACATGGCGAAACTATAAGGGTTCTTTGTTTACTACGGAACCCTAAAAACGGGACCCTATTACTGAGACTCGTACATTCATACGTCTCCGTACGTCTGTCACCAGGCTGTATCTATGGAACCGTGATAGCTAGACTGTTGATTTTTTTACAGATGATGTACTTGTCTTGCTGCTATAACAACAAACACTAAAAACATAATAAAATAATTAATGGAGCTCCTATACAAAAACGTAATTTTTATATAAAATGGTACGGAATACTTTGTGCAGGAATCCGATTTGCACTTGGCCGGTTGACAAATCCGTTATAGTCTTTTCGGAGTACATGATACTCCGGAAAGACTATAACGATATAAAGAACACACGTAACAAAAATGTCAAGCCGTCATTCAAATTGTTTCCGAAGTATCCGCAACAAAATGTATCCAAATTCAACAAAATTTAATTAAACGCAACGCGAAATCCTACTCATCTTGCTCGTACAGCTCGGTAGGCTTAGTATAAAATACATGTGAGCTATTAATCCCCTCATTTCTGGGGTTGGATTAATTCGTCAGTCGGCGGGCAATCCATTACTGAGTGACGTAAACAAAGATACATAGTATCTCATCTGGAAGAGGTTTATGTAAATTTTGCGAAATATTTGAAGATCATATTTTATTAAAAACAGAAGCTAGTCTGTGAAAAAAATTGAATGTTTTGACCACCACTACAGGAAGATATTGTTTTGACCACCACTAAGGGAAGATTATGTCGTGTGGTTTCCAGGCCAAGTCCTCTGGCTACTCTGGCCAAGTATGGCTTCGGTAGTTCAGAGAGGGTCGTGCTTCTGCACTGGAGACAAAAAGACCTTATGATTATGATGATTATAATGATGAAGGAAGATATGTCACCAGGCATCTAGTGCATGTGATATTTACTTTTAAAAAAACTGGCCAAGTGCGAATTGAACTCGCGTGGAGAGGGCTCCGTACAATGCCATGATCAATTTTCGTCTTCTTTCATACACACAAAAATAACGAGCTCTTTCATTTGATATGTGACACAGTAAGAATGCGCATATATTAGCAAAACTCCGGGTAGACTACGACTTTGGGTCTCTATCGACAGCCCGTCTATATCCCGTATAGTCCCTGTTAGACAGTACACGTTTATCTACAACGCTTTTCGTTTTATAGTAAAATTCCGAACTCGCAACGAGCAATTTTATGATACTAAAGCAGCGAGATATACTAATTATATTAATAGCAATACCTTCCTACATAGCACTGTAGGCGTAAGCCGCGTTAGGCCTCTCCGCGTAAGTACCTCTTCAAAATGCTTTGAGACGGCATAGGTACTAGGCCTCTTTGTCATAGTAATCCTTTTACTCTAAAAATTATATTTGACTTATAGTTGACGAAGTATAGTTACATTTACACATAATATAGTTACATTTTTGGTTAATGAAGTGAACTAAGGGCGGATTTGACCAAACTAGTTTAAAATTTATTTAGAGAATAAATGGCAAAATAATCTAGAATAACTCGATTCAGTTACTAATCCAAGTATAAGATGTTTATTCCAGAGTTAGCTATTTATACGGCCAATTTTCTGTGAATGGAGTTATCTGGGAGTTATCTGAGTATTTTAATAGCAGACTGCATGAAGTTAGAGGGTAAATGTGGAGTCCCATCATTGTGCTTCGTGTTGAAGCTAAGTTTATTAAGCCTTCTGTTGAAGCCTGAGATGCCATCTTTTAAATCTAAATCTGAACTGAGTGTACGTGTGCTTGATAAGATTTAAAAACTGCGGGTACCGAAAATCCTGAATTTTAGTCTTATAATAAATTCAATTGCAATCTATAATTTGCAAAATAATATTCCACTGAACAAGCCATATCTACTCAATTTTCTTAAAAGGATATTCAAAAGGATGCACCAATTTCGATGCGATTTTTACATAAAAGCAACTTCTCTTGCGGTAGTTCTTAGCCATGTTTGATGAAAATCGGTTAAGTGACTTAAAAGTTATGCGTGATAACGTTTTAAGCGTTACCCAATAATTTCCTTATAATTCCTAATAATTCGCTACGATACTACACTACACTTGTACTTACTGTTGAAACTAGATGATATCCTAATAAAAATTCGGCACTTCCAGATCATTCACATCTATGTGCCCATCGCTCCAGAGAATGATCGTAATGCAAAGGCTTTCAAAGAAATCAGGCTCGATTCGGAGATATTAGATACATTAATGCGCTTAGTCGCTGTCGCCCTTATCTCGAGGAATTGGTGGAAATTTAAGTACCTACTTGCCTATTCCATTACGTAATGGATGTTTCTTACTTATAAGTATGATGAATGGAAAGAAATAGCTCAGAGCAGAACTGAATGGAAAAGATTGAGGGAGGCTTATGCTCAGCAGTGGGACATGTGATGGCTCGTAATTAATAGTAAAAAGGAAAAAGGAATTATGAATGTCAAAGTTTAGATGTCGGGATGTTTGAGATACAAACATCCCAACGTATAAACTTTTATTGTCAAGTCACGAAAAAGTTACGAATAGAAAAGAGGAGGAGTGGTTTCCGGCAGAGTAGAATAGGACCACTCCAAGGCTCCATGTCCGTAGATCCAGCAGGACCCTATGCCTGATTGAATTCAATTCCTATATTCCTTCCTATTCCAAGACCTATTTAGTCTAATAAGTATTCATTTCTACCTATTGATTTGTATATGTTTAAATTTTTACCTCGTTGGATTAACTGTCAAAATAAAAAAATCTTCTTCGTACAGTCAGCGGGGCCCTTTTGCCGATTATGGTTATCGATTTGTTACATATATTTTTCATGAGCCTTGAACATGAACTGTCAGTTTGCCAGCGACCACGACGGCAGAAGAGACGTCAAAATATCTGGCAAAAAACGATATTAATCATAACTAAGCAGTAGTACTAGTAACGTACTAAGTAATACTAATAACAGTCATTGTGACCGTAAAACTCTTAAATCATATAAAGGCATTTAGAATTTTAAAGAGAGCTTAGCACTTTAAAACTCTATCAAATCCACTCCATAAGCAGGCAGTCTCTCAAATACTAGATTTTTAGCGTAATATCTGGCAAATGGCCTCGGGCTACCGAAATTTGAACCCGTAAATTATCAGAGCGAACAGTGCTGGTAGTGCTAGTAGCAGACATTATCGTTATCGAGTTGCTATAAATGTTCGAGTCGAGTAGTTTCACATGAATATATTTTGAAATGAGGAACTGATTGGTATGTTTCATCTGTATAGTAAAGATTTGGTGGAAGGCTCGCTGGGTATGTTGCCCTCTCAATGAGTATGATGCAGTACTTAGCAATGAGTGATAAACTAGAAAATAATCCAAATAATGATTTTCATTTTTCCATTTGGAAGAACATTTAATTTCAAATGAATAAACTGACAGTACTCTGAAGCATTACTGCTGAGGTTGCAACCGGGAAAATATACGCTCGAGTGATGATGACTCGTGTTATGGATATATCGATTACTGACCAAATGATATTATATTTTGTGACAAATATACTTGTATTGATAAACCTCCAAAACCCAGGAAAATTTTGATTGAGGCCATTTTCCACATTGTCCTGGCGAGAGTCGATCCCATAACCTCAGGAGTAGAGGAATAGCGTGACCATTATGCCAAAAAACAGTTTATCATTCAAAACTATTACATGCGGGAGTGAGGTGATATGTTCGACTGATACAAAGGAAGATCTACCCGCAAGGCATGGTGTTGCACGGAGAACCACCGCCCCGAGTAGTATATAGTGTATTGTCGGAGATATCGGACGAACTCTGAAGGACACTGTCAGCGCAATCTCGTAGTCTTCTTGTGAACTATGTTGTCGTTTTGTTGTGTGGTTCTAGTTCCCGTAGTCATCGCCATATAAATATAATTAAATAAAAAATATTTCTCTTCCTTGTCACTAGATGTCGCTTTGTCGTTATAATTAAATTATTAAAACCTCTAATTCCTCTTATTTAAATAATGTATTACTCTTAACCATGAAATAAGACTTTTATGAAATGCAATGAATATATCAAAAGTATATTTAACACTTTCTTTGTCACTTTTTGCTAGCCGTGTGTGTTGCCATCTCTGTGTTTCTCCTACCCGCAACTATAGATTTGCCTACTTACGGGCCCTCCAATAGTTTCTATGATGCTGGGTATCTGTTACGTTAGTATATTATCTTCCCGGTTTGCCGTGTGGTTTCCGGCAGAGTAGAATAGGACCACTCCAAGTTCTCCCGTGGATGTCGTTGAAGGCGTCTTAGAAAATACAAGCTAAAGAAAGCTTATAAACATCGAGGAGAGTGTAGGACAAGTCTTCTGCTCTGGCCAAGTATGGCTCTGGTAGTACAGAGAGGGTCGTGCTCCAGCAGTGGAGACTAAAAGACCTGATGTTGATGATGATTAATAAATAAACCTATACCATACGCATAATAAAACATTATTTACTCCAATAATTTCCATGACGTTGGGTATCTTTAACGTTAGTATATTATTTTTACCGTGGTGTAGAGGTTGCCACAAGACTTTTTTTAAACTTAGTTGATGATATCGAAATCGATAGAATAATAGTGCTAAGCGCAGCAGATGTATCGAATGTCAGTTTGATAGCCACAAATTACCTTCTGTTGGAAATTCGGACTGAAACCCTGCATAATGCGCATTGCGTCTCTTTTAATTACGTGTTGGTTTAGTATTCTGATATGAATCTTTGACTATTATTGATTGTATTCCATAAAGACTATTTGCATTTAAGACCATTCACGACTAACTCTTAGATGCACTGATTTATTAAATGCATAAAAGCATTTTTAAGATATATTATATGTCATATTTTACATTGTCAAAACTATAGCTAGCTTACATATCTACATCCAAAGTTAAGTATATACATCTAAAGTTATTTATATAGACCGCCTCTTATCGTATTCCCGTGCAAAGGTGCCCAAAGCGCTGGCAGCATTGTCAGGATGGACCGCAATGGCTATCCTTTGCACGAGAAACGAAGCGGGAGTCACAGTGACTCCCGCTACTAATATACTAGTGACTAGTCTTCTGATTTTAAATTAGATGTTATGTAACAAAGTTTTAAATTAGAAAAAAAAATTGATACTCAATTAGTTTTTTTAAGAATTTACGTCCCCGGATACAAGTTCTTTGTTCCTTTGTTCCTAACAAGTTTTAATAAAAGGTTGGTGTAGGTCCTTTTCCAAACTGCTCAAGGGAGCTTCTGGCAACAATAGCTGATTGAGTGGTGGACGGCGACTAAAGACGCCTGCCATAGTCCGCTAAATATTTATCTACTTATATAAGGTCTATCCTCCCATGCTGGTCTGGGAGAAATAAAAAAACTTAAAATGTACCAGCTGCTTCTCTTCCCACGCAGATCGTAAAAGCCGATCGAGGGAATGGGCAAAAATGCAAATCATGTTAACAGGCGATGCGGCTAGCAACCCATCACTGTATTGATTGCTTTTCCATCTTCTCGCCCACCATGACGCTAAAAGTGGCTTTTGGGTCTTGCGGCCCTGGGCTCTGCATAGAACCGCAAGACCCAAAATGCTCTGTCTGCCCCATTAGGGATAAAGACGTGATGGTATGTATGTATGTATGTATGTATAAGGTCTAACAAAATATACTAAATCTTTTTTATGGGTGAATTCAGTCCATGATACTGAACATCTTTCCCCAAGAAACACGCATCGTAATATGAAATATATGTTTTGGCCTTTCATACAAGATCAGGTGATCCAAGTTTGTATGGAAAGCCAAAAATTATTTTACATATTTTGACATACGTTCCTTGGGGATAGTTGTTTAGTATAACGAATAAAATTTCACCCTTAAAATAGTTTCAGTATATTTTGTTATCTGGTTATCTGTGAGAGGTCAGAGTAAATATACTCTGAAAATAAACTTTTCAAAATCCGATATGGTAAATCCCTCTGAAATTATTCATAGGCGGACTGGGGACTAAGTTCATGTTTTATTCCTCCTGACCCGTGACAATTGAGTTGCCAATAAATTCAATATACCTCCCGAGGCTGGCTGCAATCACATAGGGTCAAAACGGTACAGAAACGGCATCCTTCGATAGCCTGTTAGGCCGGTACCTGCAACATTTTCTCAGCTTTTGTTTTTCTATATCATTCAATAGTTTCTTTTTCGTTGGTTCCGGCTGTCATATCTCATGACAGTCGTCAGGCTGTCTTCTTCTTCTTCTTATCGTGTGTGTTAGTGACTAACGCTAGTGTCAGAGTTTTTAAACTGCCTTAAAGGCCTCTGGCATGGTTTTAGGTAACGATCAATGTCAAAGACAGTGACCGGGACCGACAGCTTTACGTGCCTTCCGAAGCACGGATGATCTTACTTATCAGACAATCAGGTGATCAGCCTGCAATGTCCTAACCAAACTAAGACAACAACACAAAGTCGTTGCCCCCGCCGGGAATCTAACCCGCGATCTCCCGGTATGAGCCAAACGCTCTAACCACTACACCACGGAGGCAGTTCTGCTCAGTGAGTAAAGGAAACATCAAGAAAAGGGTGGGCGGCCATCTTGTAACCAAAATCCGATTCCAGTTTCGAGTTCCGAGGGTGCTTTACCCTTCGTTACATCAGAATGTTATGAACGAATCAAGTTGAAATTCTTAAATCCAGAAGCCATCTTAAATAAATAAATAAAAAGTTTAGATTCCGATTCCGTGACACAAAAAACTCAAGAATATTTAATTTCGGCAAAATTGCTAAGACTTATAGGTTTTCCATTTTTTTTTATTTATATTATAGAACATTTTGAAACAAGGAGAAAACCTATAATCCTATTTTTTTATGGTGCACATAACAAACTAAAAAATCATTGAGATCAGACAACATTTAGGAGTGGAAAAACGATTTCTCTTTTTGAATATTCGTCCATACAAAAATAGCACGCTTGAGCCCACTAAACATAGAGAATTATATCGCTGTACTAAATTCACAGCGGAGACAGGATGTAATGATTAGCAGCTCATTTACTAATGGACATTATTGGACATGATTGGACACTAATGACTACCGACGGTTGTAATGTGTACCGAATCCACTGCAGCTGTGGTCCAGTCATTAATTACGAGTAGTTAGCCACCAATCAAATCGGTGGCGTGGCCCGGTGTTGCTGACCATGCGATAGCGCTGCTAAGCCAATAAGTAACCTTTAAACAGCTTACTAAACTTACTTTACAAAAAGTTACTTTTCAAATTTTGCTTGAAAATTCTGTCTCGTTTGTGTTTGTGAATTTCCAACACACTGTTGGAAATTTGCAAATACAAACGAGAAACAATATTGTATGATTTAGTACAATATTGTTTCTCCTTTGTATTTGCAAATTTCCAACACACTGTTAGAAAACAAACAAACACAAATGAGAAACAATATTGTACTAAATTAACTTTGTGTTATAATGATTACGACTCAGTTACTAATGGACATTATTGGACATGATTGGACACTAATGACTACCGACGGTTGTAATGTGTACCGAATCGACTGCAGCTATGGTCCAGTCATTAATTACGAGTAGTTAGCCACCAATCAAATCGCCGGCCTCGCCCGGTGTTGCTGACCATGCGATAGCGCTGCTAAGCCAATAAGTAACCTTTAAACAGCTTACTAAACTTACTTTACAAAAAGTTACTTTTCAAATTTTGCTTGAAAATTCTGTCTCGTTTGTGTTTGTGAATTTCCAACACACTGTTGGAAATTTTAAAATACAAACGAGAAACAATATTGTATGATTTAGTACAATATTGTTTCTCCTTTGTATTTGCAAATTTCCAACACACTGTTAGAAAACAAACACAAATGAGAAACAATATTGTACTAAATTAACTTTGTGTTATAATGATTACGGCTCAGTTACTAATGGACATTATTGGACATGATTGGACACTAATGACTACCGACGGTTGTAATGTGTACCGAATCGACTGCAGCTGTGGTCCAGTCATTAATTACGAGTAGTTAGCCACCAATCAAATCGGCGGCCTCGCCCGGTGTTGCTGACCATGCGATAGCGCTGCTAAGTCAATAATTAAATACCTTTATACAGCTTACTAAACTTACTTTACAAAAATTTACTTTTCATATTTCGCTTGAAAATTCTGTCTCGTTTGTGTTTGTGAATTTCCAACACACTGTTGGAAATTTGCAAATACAAACGAGAAACAATATTGTATGATTTAGTACAATAATTTTTCTCCATTGTATTTGCAAATTTCCAACACACAGAAAACAAACACAAACGAGAAACAATATTGTAATAAAATTAGTTAGCCTCCAATCAAATAGGCAGCCACGCCCGGTGTTGCTGAACATGCGATAGCGCTGCCAAGTCAATAAGTAAAAACCTTTAGACAATGCCCTTTACACAGCTTAAAAGTTCTGTCTTCCAACACACTGTTGGAAATTTGCAAAAACGAACGAGAAAAATCATCATTAACATCATTTAAGCCGCATAACGTCCAAAAAACATAACCAAGTCGGCGAGAAACAATATTGTACTAAATCAACTTTGTGGTGTAATGATTAGCAGTCCAGTTACTATTGAACATTATTGGATATATTTGGACACTAATGACTTTTCAAATATTGCCGATAATTTTAATAGGCATAGGCAGTGAATCAACTGCAACTGTGTTCAAGTTATTAATAATTACGCGTAGTTAGCCACCAATCAAATCAGCTGCCACGCCCAAGGTTGCTGAACATGCGATAGTGCTGCTAAGTCAATAAGTAAATACCTTTACACAGCTTGATAATTCTGTCTCGTTTGTGTTTGTGAATTTCCAACACAATGTTAGAAAACAAACACGAACGAGAAACAATATTGTACTAAATCAATTTTATGATATAATGATTAGCAGTTCAGTTACTATTGGAAATGTTTGGACACTAAAAACTTGTCAAACATTACCGATAGTTTTAATGGGTACTAGGTAAATAACTATATGCAGCTTGAAAATTCTGTCTCGTTTGTTTTTGTGAATTTCCAACACAATGTTAGAAAACAAACATGAACTAGAAACAATATTGTACTAAATCAACTTATCGGTATAATGATTAGCAGTCCAGTTACTATTGGACATTATTGGACATGTTTGGACACTAATGACTTGTCAAACATTACTGATAGTTATAATGGGCACTGAATCGACTGCAGCTGTGTCGGACCTGATGCTATAATTAGAGGCTATTAATCTACGTCAAATAATAACTATTACGTTATTGAAATTGATTCATTTATCAGTTTACATTTACTGTAATAATATATATATACGGATAAAAAAAATAGATTGATTTAGCCCCAAAGTAGGTTCGAGACTTGTGTTATGGGATACTAACACAACGATACTATATTTTATAACATATACGTGTATATATATAAATATATATATATATATATATATATATATATATATATATAGAAAACATCCAAGGCCCGGGTCAATCTGAATACGATCATTTTCCATCTTGATCTGACTGGGGATCGAACTCAAGATATTATGACTACTAGGCAGAGTTTGTCAAGTATTGTCAAGTGTATAATGAACTGATACTAATTTTATAAACTATATATATCTACTATATTTGCTATAGTTACTTTACTATTTAGTTTTTTTTTTAATTCTTTATTGTTTTTTACAAATGATTTAAATACCAAATAATTGTGAAGGCTTTTTTACACGTCAAAAAGTTTACTATATTTTGATGTTTATTTGAGTATATTGATATTATAAATTATTTAAAAAAAAATCTACCGTTACTAGAATTTTGCATCGACCACAACTAAAAGACCAAAATAACTGTAAAAAATCGAAGTATTTTAACCGACTTCCGAAAAGGAGGAGATTATCAATTCATTGCGATCTGTTTTTATGTATGTTTACCGATTATTCGAAAACGCCTGGACCAATTTGGAATATTCTTTCCTTGTAATATTCTTTCTAGATAAAATGACCACATAACAAGTATACTCTAGTACTTGTTAGGTGGTCATTTTATCTAAATTAGTTATAGTTTGGACTGAAGTCGGTTTTAAGTTTTGAAAAATTATACTTTTAGTATATATGCTATTTGCCGTGTGGTTTTCGGCAGAGTAGAATAGGACCACTTCAAATCCTCCCGTGGATGTCGTAGAAGGCGACTTAGGAAATACGAGCTAAACAGAGCTTATAAACATCAATGAGACCTCTCCAACCCGTCTGGCCAGCTAAGAAAGTGTAGGCCAAAGTCCTCTGTCTGCACTGGCCAAATATGGCTATGGTAGTACAGAGAGGGTCGTGCTCCTGCAGTGGAGACCAAAAGACCTGATGATGATGATATATATGCTATCTCACTGCTGGGCAAAGTGAGGTGGGCAAGGTGCAAAAGGGTTGACATCGTTTTAGCAAGCAGTAGAGGATTTTTGAGGTCCAATCCTTGCAGTAAGAATCAAGCTTATGTCTCCATCTTTTTCGGGCTTACCGCGCTTACGTTTGGTTTGAGAATATATTGCGTAGTTGCTTTCAAAGCAAGGCGTATAATATTTTTGAAGTGAAAACTTCTTTAGCGGCGTTGTGCACTCTTTTTGGAATGGGTAAAAAATGTTAAACTCGCGTCAGGACACGTGACCTGATCGAAAATTCGTAAGACGGATGGAGAGTAGACAGCTGGCGCGGCGTAGGAGAGGGAGTATCCCCCTCCCTTTCTACGGCGCGGCGAAAATGTATGCCTGCGCCTGCTGTTTCGTTTAGGCGGCGCAGGGCGTTTGCGCGAATATTCGTGTGTGTTTATGTTACAGCGTGCTACGCGCATCCATGGATGGTGACAGCTGATGGCTCGACCGTCTGTGTAGTGGCCATACTGCTGTGTTTTCACTTCTGCCGGCACTCCCAGAGTGCAACCCGTCGTTTTTTTTTCATTAAATTGAACCATCATCATCATCATCATGAGGTCTTTTTGTCACCACTGCAGGAGCACGACCCTCTCTGTACTACAAGAGCCATACTTGGTCAGAGCAGCCACAGGACCATGGCCTACATTCTCCACGCTGGCCAGACGGGTTGGAGGTGTCATTGATGTTTATAAGCTTTGTTTAACTTTTGTTTCCAAAGTCGCCTTCTACGACATCCACGGGAGGACTTGGAGTGGCCCTAGTCTACTTTGCCGAAAACCACAAGGCACATTTTTTTTTATAAAATATAAAATTTATCCAGCTTTATTCGCCATCAAAACAATATAATGCGATCCAGCAAAGAGAGCAATTTCATAAATCATACTGTGGCGCCAAGTGACCGCAATTTACATTACGCGTCCGTTCTAAATGTAATTAAATTCGGCCCGGGGTCACTCGCCTTAAATGGGATTGCGAATGAATCACTTTTTAGTCCCGAATAAAAATGTTTTTAACTTATTTATTTATACAGGGTGTTACATTTAGAGGCAGAATTCAGTCCATGGTACTGAACAACTTTTCCCAAGGGTCATTTTTCGAAAAATGAGTTAAGGTTTCGTACCTTTAGGGAAAAAACGGAACCCTATATTTACCTACTATAATTTGCTAATAGACAACGTGGTAGGGACATATCCGTAATAATAAATCAACCCAAGGGCTTAGATCACTTTTTTGGCGGCTGGCAACCCAAAAGCATAAGAGTCAAAATTATTGCTCCGTATATAATATTGTAAATTTAAATATTTTCAAAGCTAAATCCAATAAATAATATAACTTGTTTGTGAAATATATTTAAATATAATATAGAATTTCTTTTTATATAAAAATTCTAAATGAGATTGCGAATGAATCGCTTTTTAGTCCCAAATAAAAATGTTTTTAAGTTATTTATTTATACAGGGTGTTACATTTAGAGGCTGAATTCAGTCAACGGTATTAAACAACTCTTTTCAAATAACATTTATCGAAATATGTTTATTTTTTGTCATTCCTATATCAGTTGATCGGTCAACATGTATAGTTTATTTGCATAATTGGTCTTTGAAAAAGACGATGCTGCTTTCAATCCAGCAAATTGAATGAATTCTTATTTCCTTACTAATATTATAAAAACGAAAGTGAGTTTGTATATTTATTTGTTTGTTACCACTTCACGCTTCAATCGCTGAACCTATTTAGATAAAATTTGATAGGGATATAGTTTGATACCTAGAGATGGACATAGTATAGTTTTATCCTGAAATTCCCACGGCTTCGCTCCCCGTAATCTACTGATTACATGGAGTGGTAAAGAAATTACACTATATTTATCTATAGGAAAGTTTGTTTGTTTGTAATAACTTTATTGTACTACGAAAAACAAAATTACATACAATAATAATAAAATAAATTGACAACTCTCTTCCGATCAACTAGCGAATAAGTAGTTGAGTTGAGAATCATGGACTACTATAATTTGCTAGTCGTTATAAAATGCAATTTTTTATTTTATTTTCAGAAACGATTGAACAATCTGCAAGTCCTAAGAAGTTAACGAAGTGGGAACGGTAGAAGGGCTGTCCCCTCCAGAGTTGCAAACTTTAACACTGTAGACTTCGTTCGAGAACTGTTACGTCTTTGTGAGCGGACCCAAATTTACTTTTACAATGCAATTCATTTTCATGCTGGTCTGGGAGAAAAGAAAAAACTTACAATTCCGCGCAGATTGTAAAAGCCGATTGAGGAAATGGGCGTAAATGCGAATCATGTTAAAAGGCGATGCGGCTAGCAACCCCTCACTGTACTGATTGCTTTTCCATCTTCTCACCCCCACTATGCTAAAAGTGGCCTTTGAGTCTTGCAGCTCTAAGGCTCCACCTGTTTAGGGCCGCAAGACACAAAATGCTCTGGCTGCCTCATTAGGGACAAAGCCGTGATAGTATGTATGTATGTATGTCCCTTCCACGTATATTGCAAATTCTTTATGTTTAGAAACAATTGAACAATCTGCAAGTGCTACTTAAGGTGCTGCGAAGTTAACGAAGCGGGACGGTAGAAGGGTTGTCCCCTCCAGAGTTGCAAACTTTACTAACACTGTAGACTTCGATCAAGAACTGGGACGTCTTTGTGAGCGAACTCAATTTACTTTTACAGTACAATTCATTTTAACTTTTTGTAATCAGGTCTTTTAGTCTCCACTGCAGGAGCACGACCCTCTCTGTACTATCAGAGCCATACTTGGCCAGAGCAGCCACAGGACTTCGCCGACTTTCGACGGGTTGAAGAGGTCTCATTGGGTAAAAATATTTTAACTCTTTTTTACCCTTACAGGGTAGATAGGGCTGAGACATAAAGTATTCACTTAGGCTGTGTTGAGTGAGAAGGTTGAAAACGGAAATCAAAATAGGCATGAATCAAATATTTTTGGCCTATAAGATAACCTACTAAGATAATAAACGCGAATTTTGTAAGTATGGATGAATATTTATTATTTTTTCACGAAAAAACTACTAAATGGATTTTAATGAAACTTTATAATAATATAGCTTATACATCAGAATAACACATAGGCTACAATTTATAAAGATATTGTGTAATCCTGCGCAGACGAAGTCGCGGGCACCAGCTAGTTTATTTTTTAAACAATATTCAAAATAGGCATGCATGACGAATGAAAAAATATTTCCTGTAAGATATTTATTAAATGAACCTTTGATATTGCAATTAATATAGTAAAAGTATGATGCCTAAAACAAAATAATTTGATTTGTATAAAAGGGCCCTAAATCGGCATTTACGGTTTGCGCGCGAAGAGGAGCAAAGTAGGAATGAACTGAAAAAATAATTGACCTTTTCACCTTCTTGGTCCGCTTTAAAATAAGACCAAAATATGAATACAAAGTGTAAAAGAAAGAGAGTAAAAGTACTTAATCAATGTGAACAACTTTTGCTATCCCTGAATTTGCAAAAACATCCGCAGATATTGCAAAAGAAAGCAGCACCATATAAAATGTGGTGCAGGTATGGTCCCATAGTAAAAGTTGTTCACATTGATTAGTATATTTTATCTTTTTCGGGTTGATACCCCTTTCCATCACACATTGTATACACGCTGACTTTTCATTGGTTTTGAAAAAAAATGTCGTAGGTATAGTATATAAATTCCTCTGTCCATATACGTAATCAAATTTCTGTATGTCATTAGATTGCGTAAATGATTTTCGATCGAGACTACGTAGTTACGCCGGCCCAAACAGCTGCATGATGGCAATAACCTTTGGCCGGCCGGCGGGCGGTGTATGGCGGCGGTACTACTAATTGATCTCACAATTTTACTTTCGATTTTCGCCTATGAAGTAGCCTCTGGCTCCAAAACCGATAAAAAATCACCGTGTATAGTGAAACCAATCAACAAAAATAATTGAATACGAAACTCTAGAAACTTAGCTATAAACCTGGAATTTCAGCACTAACACAGCACACTACATATTAAGGGAGGAATCAGAGCGTAGAATGATTTATAGCCCGCCCGAATAGCTTTTAGCTAGCTGACTGGATGATATTTCTTTATTAGGTTTCTGGGAAAATAGTTGACGGACAAACAGCTTTTCTAGTAGCTAAACACTGTATGTATTCGGGAAAGTTCGGAAAACCTCGTAAAACCTCGTGTTGTATTCCGCTTCGTGATATAGCTCTTAGGTAGCTGATTGAATGATATTTCTTTATTAGGTTTGTGCGAAAATATTTGGGACACTGACACACAAACTGATTATACAATCCAAATGCGACATATACACAACGACAGGTGAAACTCAATAAAATAAAAAAAGTTACTAAAATATTTTTTCCTTTCCATAGAAACGCGGCTCAGCTCATCGATCTTTATTGTTGATTGTTAAATTATAATGAATAAATACTGATTTGCAAATTGAGAAGTCTTTTATAAAATATTATCTTATATTTGAATTTTTATTTGCAAAGCTTTTGATCCTGACTGTACATCAGTTATTCTTTTGTAGTAAAATGCAACTTAGACCAGGTACTTATTTTAATTAATGCTTTATGATTAAAATGGGGGGAAAGGACTTTGGGAACATTTTAAAATTATCATGGAGGAGAATGAAACTAAATTTAAAATAATATTTTTACCGTGGAGAACATTGGGAACTTTTTTGAAGGACTATGGAAATAACCCGATCAAACCTTATATGGGATGTCAAAAAATATTTTTTCATATTTCGATATAGGTATTTTTCTTGGGGAAAGTTGTTCAATATCATGGTCTGAATAAAGCCCTAAAATAGTTTGAGTATTTTTTGTTAAACTTCGTATTAAAATACAAGGTCTATTATATATAGTGAAACTATGTAAAGGGTAAATTTACTCCTTGATAGTGAACAACTTTCCGCAAGAAACATATGTCGAAATGTGAAAAATAATTTTCGCCTTTCCACACTAACTTAAATCAGCTGATGGATCAAATTGTATGGGAGGCCAAAAATTAATTTCCATATTTCGATACGTGTTCCTTGGAGAAAGTTGTTCAGAATCACGGACTGAATTCACCCTTAAAATAGTTTGAGTATATTTATTAGACCTTATATTTTTGGAAACTTGCCATAGAATACCAAATAAATAAAGAACATTTCCACTCTAAAACATGTTAATGAAGATACAGATATTCCAAAAGAGTCGTTAAAAACTAGTGTCCATTAAGTCACAGCACCAAAAGAGAACCAGACCGCGGAAGATTTAGTGTGTGCGTTGCTTTAACACGTGTAAAAATGTGCATATATATGCTCCTTGTTTCTTTTGCAATAGAGTTCAGTTTAGTTAGTCAAGCGAATTAGACGTAACCTTTGTGCAGTTAAATGCAATCCAAAAGTTGCTTTCGAGATTTATGTTGGGTAAAAATGAAATTTATTTTACTAGAATTTACTTTAGAAATATATGTACGAAGAGTACATAGATTTCTCAGTCAAATTTGGTTGTAAAAATGTGTAAAATTTTAGTGTAACATTTTAATTGTAAGTATTGCCATACATCATGGTAATGCTGCCAGCCTTCTAGGCCCGTTACCGCGGGGCAGTGATTTGCCAGGGCTTTTTTATTTATAACTAATTTAAGTTATTAGTTTAGTTTGAGTTAAATTCCTTGTTTATTTTATTGTTACAAAACGAAATAAAGCATATAATGAGTTAAATTGTAAGCAGGTAGTCTTTTTAAAATTGTGTAAGTGTGCAAAGTTGGCGTTACATCCCTAAGGCACGCCTGGTAACAGGCTTCAACCAAGGCTTTTCAAAAATAGTTATTGGAAGCTGCCTGCCTACCCCTAAGGTAATACTAGACTTACTGAGTTTACAAATTAATTATTTCTTTTAAATACATCTCTAAGAACCACAAAAAGCCGTGCTACCATCCCCCCCAAGTAAATGGTTTTCTACTAAAGTATATAATGATACCAAAAATCATCATCATCATTTCAGCCGCATAACGTCCACTGCTGGACATAGGCCTCTCCCAAAGTTTCTAAAATGACCGATCTAGAGCGGCTTGCATCCAGCGCCTTCCAGCGACCTTGATATGATACCAATATATTATGATTTTAGAGTTTCGCGGTCAAATGACTGTTATTAGTATTACGGGATTTACCCCAATTAATATTGTTTTTTTGCCAAATATTTCGACGACCCTTCTGCCGTCATGGCAATGATAAAACGATATTAATTGCGGTCAATCAATCATCATAATCATCAGGTCTTTTTGTCTCCACCGCAGGAAGACGACCCTCTCTGTACTACGAGTGCCATACTTGGCCAGAGCAGCCATAGGATTTGGCCTACACTCTCCTCGCTGGCCAGACGGGTTGGAGAGGTCTCATTTATGTTTGTAAACTTTGTTTGATTTTAGAGTTTCACGGTCACAATTACTAATACGTAATACTACACCGTAATACTAATAACAGAAACTTTGTTTGGCTTGTATTTCCTAAATCGCCTAATACGACGTACACGGAAAGATTTGGAGTGATCCTATTTGTGGTAAGACCGAACCATGTTATATTTACCTACCCACAACCGACCGAACCATGTTATATTTACCTACTCACTCGTCTTCGATTAGGCGAGCCGATCTAACGCGTCTAATCATTATAAATAAAATAGATATTCATTTTTAAAATCCGTGACCTAGAACTACCTAAGCACAAAACTGCTGTATAGTAACAGGTGTTATTACTTATATGAAGTGAATTACATAAGCGATTTTTAAGACTATGTTTTAAAAGAGTGAGAAATAGAAGGATATGGACAGTCCCTTCAACCGCAGCGCGCTGACGCGCCGCAGCCCCCCGCCCACGCCCGTGCGCTCACCCCCACAACCAGAACCCAGGAGAAAACAGGAGCAGGATGAGGCCACAGCAATCATATCTACTCCGGAAATTCAGAACTGGATGACACAAATTGAGCAGTGCCTGAATGAGGTTTGTACTATTTCGACAGAAGGCAAGTTAAATTCAGAACAAAAACTGCGTATTCACAATTTATACCGAAAAGTGGGACATGGAACATCGCAAATGGCCATACATTATCAGTCTCTGAAGCAGAAAGCAATTCTGAATCATTCCAACATCCAAGATCTTATGGAAAAACAGGACCTCACGCGACAACTTCAAGACCTTCGACAAACCATCAAGGAGTCCACTAAACCTACCTCGGGAGCAGTGTCCTTCGCCGATATGGTTAAGAAAGGTGAACAGAAATTTGTACAGCCGACCAATACAAGCTCTGTGGCTATTTATCCCTGTGACAAGTTGAAATCCAGCGAAGAGACGAAAGCCCTTGTGCAGAAGATTATTAAGCCGGAAGAAATGAAGTTGCATGTGAGAGGATTGCGCAAAACTAAGAACGGTGGTGTTATTATCAACACCGACACCAAGGCTGACATAGAGAAGCTTAAACAGTCGCCGCATCTCACGACCTCTGGCCTTACTGTGGATGAGCCGTATAAACGCAAGCCACGAATCGTTGTCATCGGAGTGCCCTCGGTTATGCAGGAAATAGAAGTCTTTAATTGCATTTACCATCAAAACCTAGCCGACGACCCTCAAGGCATCTCTCTTGATACTTTTTTGACCTCTATTAAGCTCAGTCATAAATCGGGAAAGAAGGACTCCCAGTCATGCAACTACATCATTGAAGTTACGGCACAAATACGCAAGGCCATTATAACCAAGGACAGAGTGTTTGTGAATTGGTCGTCCTGTCCTGTGAGGGATTTCACCTTGGTAACTAGGTGTTACAAATGTCAGCAGTACGGACATGCGGCCAAGACATGCAGAGCTGACACCGTCACTTGCGGTCATTGTGGGGCACTGGGTCACACAGTAAAAGAGTGTACGAAAACTGCTGAGCCGCCAAAATGTGCAACATGCCTGCACTACAAAAAACCGTGCAGTCACAAAACTGGTGACCCCGATTGTCCAGCTAAAATTATGGCCGAAAAAAGGTTTATAGACTCCATAGACTATTAATGTGCCAAATAATACCATTCTTTTAGATTTTTATTATGTAATTTTTCTTTATGTAGAATACATTATGCAAAACTTAGTTTTACTTTTAGATTTTTTATTTTTTATACATTCTCCATTTATAATTGATATATTGTTATTATTTTTATTTTATTTTTTCCCTGTTGACTTGTTCGATTTATAAGTTTTTATGTTGATGGCGAGTCCTGGTGACCCGTAACACAGGTTCTTCGGAAACCTATCATAGGCACCAGTTCTCCACATCTTTTATTGTTTTTAAATACGAGTACAAATATGTTCATTATGATTACCTTTTAAGTTACAATAAGTTTATTTTTGTGGAGGAAAATAAATATACATTATTATTATTATTATATTATTATTAAACTAACTTTACCCACATATTTTACAAAGTTGGACCAACCTAACAATTTTGTCCGCCCGGTCTAGCCATGTATCATGTTTCTACAGTGCACGTCAAAGGGTCTCTTTTGATAGATGATCTACAATAATCTCATCTTATACAAAATAAACCATCTTGTTTACTCAAAACTCTATCTTATACCTTGGTAATAAGAGCTTCAAGAGATGAGAAATAAAGGTTGTGATCTGAGCCATAGATGTCAAATGATAATGGATTGGGTGTATCTAAGTGTCCGTGACGTCGTGCGGAGATTTTGAGAAAATCTTTTGGTATAAGGAGGTAATTGATCCTTAATGTATTTTGGGGTTAGTGTCGTCTTGAATATACAGCTCGAACACACTTGCCGAATTTCGGCGCAGAATTAAATTCCGTTAGTATTCTTACTTTTGTATGCTCCCATGCTAGTTTAAAGAGCTAGAAAAGCTCTAGAATATTTCCGCTGATTTATATCGTTAGATGTTGGTTATTGGAACTTGGATATTCATCTAAATAGACGATAGACGAGCAAACCAGGCATATAGAAGGAGCTTTACAGTTGTTAAAATGTCGACTATCTCTTTAATAATAATATCCCAGCATCAGTCCATCCAAATCTCATTCCATAACCCATAGACCTTTCCTTTTTTCTTGCAATAGATCTTTCTCTTGTCTTTCTCTTCTTTTCTAAAAACTTTCCATTATCACTTCGACGAGACACTTATGGAATGGAATGCGTAACGCGACGCTCGAGTGGCCGGCCCAGCAGGGTCGCCATGTAAGGAGGTGTGTTCGGGAGATGATTCAAAAAACCAAGTGAAGATCAGAATGAATATATTTTAATGAATAAGTTGCTTATAACGAGTACGAGTACATAGACTACGTCACTTCAAGGGTACACTTTTCATAGGTATATTCAGGAATGGGTTTTGGCGGAAGTGCCACATGATATCAACTGCTCCAAAGGGCCTCTACGTCTTGGATCTATATCCCCACGCAAGCCTCTCAAAGTACCGGAGTGAAAAGACCCTTGATTCCCTATAGGAGATACAATAATCATAATATTTTTATTTCAGATCATTTAAAAATCCATATAATACAACAAAAAAAAAAACTAATTAATGCTTATAAGTGTTAGTAAGGCTTTGGATCGGTATTAATATGCGAGACACATGAAGTATGGCTTTGGATCGGCATTAATGTGCGCGACACATGAATTCCGATCCAAAGCCTCATCATCGGACAGTCTAGCTTATTTGCTAACACGCTTAGAATGATACAATTGTTTTTTATAGACAATTATTATGCAACAGAATAAATAAAAGTATTACATATGTCGGCGGGATTAATATAAGATGCTGATTTAACTACACTTAGACACGAAACGATGTTTTTTTACCTGAATATGTGTCGATATAATAGTAATTTCGTGCGTATTTTACATAGCAAAACGGCACCTGTCTATCGTAAACAACAGCTGCAATCTGCGAGCTGCGAGATTTGGATTGGTAATCTGATTTATTACAATGACTGTTTATTTCAGCTGGACGATTAGCCTAGGTGGACACAGAGCATCTGTGTGGGCCAGAGTATTTCATTTAACTCATGTGGTTGTAATGCATGGATCAGTGCGAGGAGGGGCGCTTATCTTATTGTCACATTTTAATAAGACCCGCGTAAAGCATCTCTTTCTCCGACACATACTAAGAACCTGCGCACTGCGAGTCGGACTCGCGCATGAAGAGTTCCATACCACTATCTGTACAAAATCAGGTTTTTATTCTGTTTTTAGTATTTGCTGTTTTAGCGGCAACTGAAATACATCATCTATGAAAACTTTGATTGACTCGCTATCACGGTTAATGAGATACACAGCCTGGTGACAGACAGGCGGATAGACTGACCGATAGACAGACGGACGGACAGACGGACAGCGGAGTAATAGGGTCCTGCTTTTAGCCATTGGGTACGGAACCCTAAAAGCAGTGGACAATACAGATTTTGTTTCCAAAAAAGTTATAATAAGTTATAATAATCAGTTCTTTAAAATATTTTTTTACTCAAATTCTCAAGCGTAAATTCAGCTATGTTTGGGAGGTATATTCTCGGCAAATGTGTTGTATTATATCCAAGCGACAAATGGATGTTTAAACCCACGTCATGGATTTGTATACAGCGTGGGGATTATGTACCATGTTTCAATTAATCTTGAGTAATTAAATTCAGATTAGTAGTGTCTATTTTTGATGTAGTTTGAGATTATATTAAAATTAAAAAGCTTTTTAAAAAGACAAGAGTTTAGTGTAATAATTAAATAATAATATTTTTATACTTCAGCTTCTTTGTGCTTCAAAGATGTACTATCGCAAGATGGCCATTTTTGATTTTTTTATGTAATGATCCCATTTTCATATCAACTCTAAGCATATAACAAATAAAATATTTTGCAACTTTTTAATAACCTAAGGAACTTATTAATGTAACACGAAAAACACTAAACCTCTCATACAAGAAGCCCAATTAAATGATCCGAAATTCTATGAGAAAAAAAAACTTGAGAGGTGTCAAGGGACACCCGGATGGAACGAAGTTCCTTTCGATTAATTAGTAAAGGAATTGTAATGTATTTTTTTAAAGTTATAATAATATTTTATAATTTATTATGTACAAAAAACCTGTATACACTCAACAAAAATAATCGTCGCGACACCACACTTTTCCATGCGAAATAGAAAGACGAAATGAAAAAAACTGGCTTGCTTTCTATGAGAGAGAGAGAGAGAGAGAGAGAGAGAGAGAGAGAGAGACAGAGAAACACGCGCACGCCGCACGGCTTACAACTATAGCAAAAAGTGTCGTTACAACTCTAGCCCCCTTTCGCAACGCGCGATAAGGAACTACGTTCCAAAAATATATTAGATTGCATACCAAGAGAGTTCAATAAATGTAAAGTCCAACAAAATATACTAAAACCATTTTCAGAGTGAATTCAGTCCATGATACTGCACAACTTTCCTCAAAGAACATATGTCTAACTATGATAAATTGTTTTTGGTTTTCTATACAAACTCGGATCATCTTGTATGGAAGACCAAAAATTAATTTTCATATTTCAATATACGTGCCTTGGGGAAAGTTCTTAGCTATCACAGACTGAATTCACCTTTAAAATAGTAGCAGTATATTTTGTTAGACCTTATACTCGTATGTACATTTTTAATCAATTTGTCCACTGGAATATAGAGCAACTCCCATGCTGGTCTGGGAGAAACAAAAAAACTTAGAATGTACCAGCTGATTCTCTTCCCACGAAGATCGTAAAAGCCGATCGAGGGAATGGGCAAAAATGCAAATCATGTTATCAGGCGATGCGGCTAGCAACCCATCACTGTATTGATTGCTTTTCCATCTTCTCGCCCGCCAAAAGTGGCTTTTGGGTCTTGCGGCCCTGGGCTCTGCATAGAACCGCAAGACCCAAAATGCTCTGTCTGCCCCATTAGGGATAAAGACGTGATAGTATGTATGTATGTAATATAGAGCAACTATCATAGAATACATTTTTGTGTAGTTTTAGTTAGCTTTGTACGAGTAAATATTAGTACCTACTCTGAATTGTTTGCTCAGAACCGATCGCTATGTTAGGCTAGGGGGTCCATGAGTGTTCGTTACTCACGGAATTAACTCGGACATACCTCTTTTACTGACGTCCATATGGGTTACGGATCAGAAATGAGGAAATCCGTTGGAGAACAAAAGTCACTGACATAGCCCAGCGGATTAGCTCGTTGAAGTGGCAGTGGGCGGGACACATAACGCGACGAACCGATGGCCGATGGGACAAAAAGGTTCTTGAATGGCGACCGCGTACTGGCAAGCGAAGCGTAGGACACCCACCTACAAGGTGGTCAGATGACCTGACCAGGGTCGCTGGAAAGCGCTGGATGCAGGCCGCTCTTGATCGGTCATTTTGGAAATCTTTGGGAGAGGCCTAAGTCCAGCAGTGGACGTTATGTGGCTGACATGATGATGATGATATGGGTAACGCCTGTCGTAGTGAAAAGGCCGGTTGTAGTGTCGTAGTGAAATGAAAAAAATGTTACCAAATAATAAAGAAAAAGTTATAAGTATAGGTACGTATTAATAATTCAAACTTGTTATACCTATTCTAACTGCGCATACTCCCTAAATTCTTATAATATAGCCTACATTTCCACAAAGGTTGGCTAGAAAAAATAGTTTTAGCGATTAGTTCGCCTTTGTAGGTACCTACTTTGTTTTAAATTTACCATTAATTATTGTTATACACAATTGAAGACTTAAAGTTGGCAATAAAGAAGTTTATCTTATGTTTTGCGTTAATTCTTATACTGAAACAAAATTTAAGTACTTAACAACAAAAGGTAACAATTTAGTCACTTATAACAGTCATAACACACTTATTGAGGGGAACTATTTTTATTAAAAATCTTGTTTTACACATAGCATTCTGCTATTAGATTATAAAATATTTCAAGTGCTACACTTTTAAGCCAAAAGAGATTACCATTTGCTACAAATGAAAGTAAACATCGTGAGAATATTTCCACACTACTTCATTAGTCGTCATACGTCACAAATAATGACTGTTGTCACCTAATGACGGTCATTGAGCTATGTCAGATGACATAAGGCAGCTCGACATCTGAAAATCTGACATCAGTTTAAACTAGTAACACATTCTTTAAGAGAGAAAATGTATTATTATTGATCCTATTTTTCAATATTATAAACGCGAAACTTTGTAAGTATGTATGGATGTTTGTTGTTTACGTAAAAACTACTGAATGGATTTTAATGAAACTTTACGATAATACAGCTTATACATCAGAATAACACATAGGCTACAATTTATAAAGATATTTTGTGATAATCTTGCGCAGACGAAGTCGCGAGCACCAGCTTGTTCATTCTATTTCTGCTGGATGCAAGCCTCTCTTGATCGGTCATTTTGGAAATCTTTGGATGAGGCCTATGTCTAGCAGTGGACGTTATGCGGCTGACATAATGAAGAAAGAAAAGTCTTTAAAATTCTGCAACAGTAGTCACCCTACAACTGAAACTATTGCACTATGGTTTGTTCAAGCCGATTCAAATGATGTTTGAGTTGAAACGTTCATATTTGGAAAGTTGTGATTACATGTGCCATGTGTGCTTCGGGGTTGTCCGCAGTAGCTGTGGTTGATTGCTTCATTGCTCCATTGCAGCAAGAGGGAAGCAAGTTCATGTACCTTTAACTTTGGGGATGTTTAGTTGTCGTGTGGTTTCAGATTGCCGTGTGGTTTTCGGCAGAGTAGAATAGGGCCACTCCAAGTCCTCCCATGGATATGATTGAAGGCGATTCAGGAAATACAAGCTAGACAAAGCTTATAAACATCAATGAGACCCGTCCAACCCGTCTGGTCAGCGAGGAGAGGGTAGGCCAAAGTCCTCTGGCTACTCTGGCCAAGTACGGCTCTGGTAGTACAGAAGCTTAGAGTCGTGCTCCTGCAGTGGAGACAAAAACCTAACCTGGTGATGTTCAGTTTCATTGCTCAATAAGAATATAGAAGCCAGTTCTTGTACCTTTAATACATTTATTGACCGAGCGAGCGAAGCGAGCGAAGGTCTCTAAATCGAGTTGGGGGCGAAAACACATTGTATGTATGTATGTATGTATGTATGTATGTATGTATGTATGTATGTATGTATGTATGTATGTATGTATGTTTGTACCGCGATAACAGCCGAACCGATGGTTTAATTTTGATGAAATTTGGTAGGCATGTAGGAAATATCAATAGAATTTTCAACTTCGTTGGGCATCAAAATCGGTTCAGTAGTTTTTGAAATATGAATAAAAATGTCCGCGATTGTGTGACCAAACGAAACCATAGCGCGTTCTAACTTTGAATAGCACCATCTAGGGGATATTTAGGAAACTGAATTGCGAAAAATAATCGCGACGTCTAAGTTCGCGGCAAACTAGGTAGTTTACTAAATTTAGCAATTTTGTTGAGCGAACTTTGGTACAATCGATATCGCTACTTGTCTGTGCTTCTGTTGTAGTATTAATAATAATGCCACAAACTAACAAGAGATTAACGGCAACCAAAGCCAGCGAAGTAGTTTTACGTAGAGTCGCAACTAAGGGAATATGCTAGTAGGTACTTCTCATGCCAATAAGAGCTTTGTCAGCAAAAAACTTCGCCCGAACGCTCCAAACGCTTGTGTTCACAGCGTGAGTACGCAAGGGAAGTACGAAATCAGGAACTATACCCTGAACGCTTAAAGCGCTAGCGTTCAATGCGTGAGCACGCTGTGGAGATTCGAGGGCAAGAATCCTTACCAGAACACGGTTCCCATCCCACGCATGACCCGATCGTGGAAGACTGGCCAAGTGTCATGCTCACGAACGCAATTTCCACTGTCGCTTGCCTGGGCAATAAATGAGCACAAATGGCAAGGACTCACTTTGAATAAAGTAGTCGTAGACGTTGGCGTTTGCCCAAAGCCAAGCTAATCCGACACTATACCGAAAATGTCCCGGACATCAGCCTGTACTAGATTAGGATGGCCCTTAAACAGCTTAAAAACAAAAAGGCGCCGGGCGAGGATGGAATCATCCAGAGCTTCTGAAAGCGGGTGGAACGCTGCTACTGAAAGTCCTTCAGAGGCTCTTTAATTCCATTCAGCTCGAGGGCGTAACGCCAGAAGCGTGAAACAGGGGCATTGTGGTCCTGTTCTTCAAAAAGGGAGATAACACTCTATTGAAGAACTATAGGCCTATCACGTGTCTTAGTCATGTATATAATTTGTTTTCGAGGGTCAACACGAATCATCCCGCAAACAGATTTGATGCCTTCCAGCCTTCCGAACAAGCCGGTTTCCGCAAGGGCTTTAGCACCATGAACCACATTTATACGCTGCGGCAGGTTATAGAAAAGACGAGGGAGTATAACCGGCCGTTATGCTTGGGGACAGTGGACTATGAAAAAGCCTTCCATTCGATCGAAACATGGGCCGTGCTTCAGTCTCCAGCGATGCCGTATTGACTATCGGTATATCGAGGTATTGAAATGCTTTTACAGTAACGCACTATTTCAGTCCGAGTACAGGAGCAGTGGACAACGGCAATTCTACTGCATAGAAGTGTAAACCAGACGTTACATCTTCGAAACTGTTCACCGTTGCACTGGAAGATCAAGCTTCTGGAATGGGAAGGATTTGGCATTAACATCAATGGCGAGTAGGTATATCACTCACCTTCGATTTACCGATGATATCTTTGTCATGGCGGAATCGATGGCAGACCGCAACATTAAGTATGTATGTACTATGCTCGCAGACCTAAACCGAGTTTCCCAACAGGTGAGCCTTAAAATGACTGATCTAGAGCGGCTTCCATCCAGCGCCTTCCAGCTATTCTAGATCAGTCATTTTGGAAATCTTTGGGAGAGGCCTATGTCCAGCAGTGGATGTTATGCGGCTGAAATGATGATGATGTTGATAAGCCTTAAAATGAACATGGACAACCCTCGAAGTGGTAACCTGGGTCAATTGATCCAGGCAGGAAGCTTCAGCTTCGAGGAAGAGGTCTTTCAACAAATCCGACTCGGCTGGGCAGTGTTCGGGAAGCTACGCAGTGTCTTCTCGTCAAAAATACCTCAGTTTTTTAAGACTAAAGTTTACAAATAATGTGTGTTACCAGTGATGACTTATGGATCTGAAACGTGGTCCCTTACTATGGATCCCATAAGAGGGCAAAAGGTGCAACGCGCTATGGAAAGGGCTAAGCTCGGTGTTTCTCTACGCGATCGAATCAGAAATGAGGAAATTTGTAGGAGAACTAAAGTCACTGACATAGCCCAACGGATTAGCTCGTTGAAATGGCAGTGGGCGGACACAGAGCGCGACAAACCGATGACCGATGGGGCGAAAAGGTACTCGAATGGCGACCACGTACTGGCAAGCGAAGCGTAGGACACCCATCCGCAAGGTGGTTTATCGACCTGACCAAGGTCGCTGGAAGCTGCTCTAGATCGGTCATTTTGGAAATCTTTGGGAGAGGTCTATGTCCAGTCCAGCAGTGGACGTTATGCGGCTGAAATGATGATGAGACGTAGGCGTAAAATAGTTGGCGGCTGGATGTACATACTTTGCTGTTTCAAGATTCAAATGTCTTGGGATATTGAATTTGATCCAGGTTTTGATTTAAATTGTTTGAAAAAAATTTATAATATGAAACTTTTGCAGCTCAGAATAGAAGAAGCAAGGAGGTTGGAAAATCTGTTTCCTGCAACGGTATCGAATTGGTAGTGAATAATGTATCACAGTTTCATTAAATCACAGTTTCACTGGACATTAAAACTGGTTTAGTTTTGGAATAATATCGCGAGGGGCGAACCACTAGTTATTTGGGGTTGTTCAGTGGCCGTAGTTGATTGTTTCTTACTTGTGTGACGCAAGCTTTGAGAATAGAGAAAAGTTCTAATATTAAACTGTTATTTTCATTTTGAACGTAATTTTAGATTTTTATTGCAAAAAATTCATAGTAAGAGCGCAATTTGATTTCAATAAACTATGACGTCATGATTTGATATTTCATACAAATCTCATTCATACAGAGTGTTTGATTCGATGTTATTAAAAAAGCATCTGATTTTTCTTGTAGAAAACTAGGGCATTCTAAGCCGGGAAACGCATAATTTGCTCATATTGTGTATTATTTATTTATACAAAATTCATGTACACAAAATACAAACACAGAATATATAATATTAATTATGTCCCTTGTTTGCAATGGAAATTGTACTCAGCCTTTTTATATGGTATGTTTTAATTCCATAGTGTTATGGAAAAGCAAATTAAATTTTATCCAAATCCAGCTTTTGACTTCTCAAAATCTGAAATTCCAACTGCAAGTAGTGTTTGATTCGATTTTATTAAAAACTTATCTGATTTCTCTTCTAAAAAACTAGGGCATTCTAAGCCGGCAACTGCATAATTTGCCCAATATTGTGTTTTTATTATGTTTCTTGTTTACAAAGGAAATAATATTCAACCTTTTTCGGCTATTTGATTCCATCATCATCATCTGCCTTACCTTATCCCATTCTATTTGGGGTCAACGCATTATGTCTTATCCTTCCATTCTCCCTCATTCCTTTATCCACCGCAACAATACTCACGTCATCATTTATTTCATCTTTTATTTGGTCGTCCTCTTCCTTTATGTACTCTTTATGTTTGGATTCCAATCATAGCAAAAAGTAAAGTCCATTTTACCCAGATCCAGTCTTTGAGTTCTCAAAATCAGAAATTCCAACTGCAAACAGCAGACGCTGTGCCGTCGGCACAGATTGGAGTTTGCGTTCTGCAACATGTTTGCACTTCACAGCGAACAGCGGAGCGGAGCGTTCGTAATTATTGAATTACAGTGTAAAATAGGTACTTTAATCTTTAAGTGTGTTATTATAACATTTCACTGATTTTTAATAAACATACAGCCTTTCAGATACTGTGTAGTGTGTAGAAAATTTCAATTTTGATGTTTAAAAGTTACGAGACTAACTCAACGTCACGCTATACTTACGTTCTGACAAGTGTTACTGCAAAACCAGTTACAATCCTAGATATTCGTATAATATGCTCTTAACAATTTGTCAAAACTAAAAAGCAATTTCACCCCCAAGCTAAAACATAACCTCAGATTTTGATAAAATTTCTATGGGACCTAAAAATTATGCATTAAAAAAAAAAAAAATTCCGAACCGGTCCAGGCATCTTCAAATAATCGGTGAACATACTTAAAAAATGATCGTCACGAATTAATAACCTCCTCTTTTTTTTGGGTCGGTTTAAAAGTTAACACCACACTATACTTACGTTCTTACGTTACGTTCTACTACTAAAATTCTGAACGCTGTGTAAATACATTTATATACAAACGGTCATTCAAAGAGGAAGACCATGCGACCGTGGAAAGTGGAGAAGTCAATAAAACGATTTGGCTATGGTTTTACGAAGGAGAGTATGGTTTTAAGGTTTTAAATACTGTAACTTTCAGCTTAGAACTCTTTACTGACACTAGAGTAAGCGCAATCCGCAAACTGTTCTGCATGCTATAGAATGTGAAATCCCACGAGCAATGTAAATAACTGTCTGCTCTGCTGCTCCAACTGTTCAGGGCACGTCAGCTCGATCCGATACATGGCTGCGGGCGTATATATTGTGGGGCAAGGGAAGCACTTGGTATTATTTTATTTTATCAAAATTTATTGTTCCAAAGTACAAATATACTTTTAACAAATGGCGGAATTAATGCTAAAAGCATTTTCTCCTAGTCAACCATAGGGATAAACAGAGAAAATTATGCAGCACAAAAAGCAATACAATATACACATTATAAAATAATACTACTCGTATAAAATATTTATATAGATACCTATTATATTATTCCCTGATATAAACCTAAAAAAAGAATCAAGTCTATATAATTGTAAAAGTTTTAATTGTTTGTAAAATCTTTATTGCATAAGTAATATAGACACAGAATTAATATACGTATTACATACAGAAAGAAATCGAGGTGTCCGGTGCGAGGACGGGGAATGGGGAAGCATTTTGCGCGGACCTTGAAAGATTTCGTTCTATAGGTAATACTTATATTCATTCTGTGATATAGGAACGGATACCCTTTCAAAAAATTTGAATTTACTAACTCACGAAGCATAATTTTGTCTTTGTGATTAAAATTAGAATAACTTCCACCAGGAGGAAAATGAAGGCCAAGAATGTTCATGGATGAATTAAGGGAAAGGCAGGTGTCGTATAGGTGAGTCAAGCATTTAGCTGGAAATTACGCATAGCATTAAAAGAAACAGAGTGTGATTTGAACAGTATTTACGAGTTTACAGTTTTGTTTGCGAAAACTTATTTATTTTTCCATTGATTTTGCCACAAGACTAAAAGATTTTTGGTTTTAGGTAGTTAAGTAAGAAGGTTAATTCCTAATTTTTTGTTTTTGTTCCTGCGAAACAAATCATCGTCATTATCGTCATTGTCATGTATGGCCTAAAACCGGCTATCACAATTTGTCTGTGCTTTTGTTTCAAACCTTGTTATCCAGTTTATTCCATGATAAATATTAAATGTTGTTAACCTGTATAATTACATAGTCATCCCCCTAGGTCACAACCTTAAGTCGCTTTGCCCCACCCCTAAATGGGTGCTGGATACGCCAATGGACAAGGTAAGTCTTGCATAACCCCAATTCAGTTTGAACATTCGCTATCTCGCATGTAATTGTAATCTCGAGCGAATTCTTTTCGAAATACTAGCTTTATATGCAGAATTTGAGGCTGCCATTCTATAGGTCCCGGGTTCGATCCCCGGTCAGGTCGAGATGGAAAATGATCTTTTTCAGATTGACTCCACATCCACATCTAACTCAACCAGATCGTTGAGTTAGTATCCTAACACAAGTCTCGAACTTACTTTGGGGCTAGCTCAATCTGTGTGATTTTTCCGTATACATTTATTCAAATACTAGCCGAAGCCCGCGACTTCGTTCGCGTGGACTTTATGTCTCTGGAAAATGCTCATCAGGCTGAACAACTTTTACTAAGGCGGCATTTTTATATCTCTTATAGTTTAGCTGGACCATTATGGTTCTGCATCAGGCGTTCCATTTTCCAAAATCATTTATATCCTATATGTTGCCCAGGCGTAATAGCTATATAACAAAAAAAGTTTCATTCCAATCCGTCCAGTATTTCCGGAGATTAGCGTGTACAAACAGACAAACAGACATACAGACAAACAGACAGACATTTTTTTTTAAATTCTTACTCTATTACTACGTCTCCATCGCCCCCAATATTTTTTTTGGAAATATATTTAATCTACAGACACACTTTTTTTACTGTTTTATTATATGTATAGATAAATTTACTTGATTAACATAGTTTATTTTTTCTTTTTTTTAAAATTAAAAGTCATATTTTGTTTAATTATAGTTTATTATTATGAAATTGATTTTTTTTTTATTTGCATAAGTGACGTACAATATAGGTGTTATAAGTAGTATAGTTTATTTATGTTGTTTAAGTTTCTGAAAAACATAATAAAGATTCCAAAATAAAAAATACATTTATTGTTACAGTTTTCGGGTTCGTCAGTTAAACAAATCCCATTGTTGGAAACAAAAAGTAGTAGAAAGCAGTGTATCAAAAGCGGCTTTCATAATTGATCGTTGGCAACCATTCGAGCTGAATGCAATATGCAGCGGCCATCTGGGATCATACGTCATGCCAGTGCAAATGTTTTGCTGGTTTATGTGCATTGTGTGATGCAGAGAATGGATTTGCTGCATGTAAAAAAAATAAGCACTTTTAAATCTTTACATATTGTTTCCTTTTTTTAATATTTGAACAGAGTTTCCTTTTTTTAATATTTGAACAGCAGAGGTTAAAACTCAATTTGAGTAGAGATATAGGTAGGTATAGCTAAATTTGAGCAAAACGTCTCTTTTTCAACTTAGACAAAAAATTTACCTAGGACTTAATCATCGATATATTTGTCGTGTGATATTCGGCAGAATAGGGCCACTCCAAGTCCTCCCTCGGATGACGTAGAAGGCAACTTAAAAAACCTCTGCAACCCGTCTGGCCAGCGAGGAGAGTGTAGACCAAATTCTCTGGCTTCTCTGGCCGGGTAGTGGTCCTGCTTTGGCGACTAAAAAGACCTGATAATGATGATTGAATGTTTATCTATATAAATATTCATTACATAAAATATCTATCTATGTGTAGTACCCACACTAGTTTAAACTTTCTTACCATCATCATCCTAATTTATAAACATAATTATTTAAATGTGATATATCTGATATAATTTTCGAACAACCTGATTAGGGAGCGATCAATAGATGGAACCCTGAGATAGGATATTGCGACCGGAAAATATGATTGTCCAGGTAGGTAATAACAAAGCCAATAGTCCGGTATTTATGGCTAGCCTTAGGCGGGGAAATTTATGGATTTTGGGCCTAATGTCTTTAGAAGTATATGGTTAATAGGATGTAGGACTGAAAGTTACGATGTTTAGATGCAGATATCAGATTCTTATCTTATATCGTGTGTGTTAGTGACTAACACTAGTGTCAGAGTTTTTAAACCGCCTTAAAGGCCTCTGACATGGTTTTAGGTAACGACCAATGACAAAGACAGTGACCGGGACCGACGGCTTAACGTGCCCTCCGAAGCACGGATCACCTACTTATCAGACAATCAGGTGATCAGCCTGCAATGTCCTAACCAAACTAGGACAACAACACTAAGTCGTTGCCCCCGCTGGGAATCGAACCCGCGACCTCCGGGTATGAGCCAAACGCTCTAACCACTACACCACGGAGGCAGTTAGTAGATATCAGATGGTCCTACGTAAATGAATAAATCAGGTAAGTTTTTATAATGAGTAATTTTTCAAAACTATAAACCGGCTTTATCACCAAACTACACAACCGATTTTGATAAAAAAAAAATGGGACCACCTCGGAAGTACCTCTATACCCTTTCAAACAAAATAAAGAAGACTTTCGAATAAAAAAGGATCGCGACAAAGTAATAACCTCTTGCTTTTTAGAAAGTCAGTTAAAAATGAATACCACATCACATATTATTATTTATACGTTAGTAATCGAACTCAAAAATTAAACTAAATATAAGACAGAAGGGTTGTAAGTTTGTAACCAATACGCCAGGGATCCTTAAAAAAGGATTCAAAAAAATCCTTTTTGACAAAGTCGGGTAAAAAAGTAAAAATTAAAGCTTTGGCAAAAGAGATGGAAATATTAAATTAAATACTTTTGTTAACAAATGCTAGTAGAAGAATCTTTTTTCAAACAAAGTAACGTAAAAAGGCGGGAATTTAACCCGCATTTCAGTGAAACATTCTTAGCATAAACATGTACGGAACACGCGTTATGCTAAAAGTGTTTATTCTCTTGAATGTAGAGAAGTGGATAATGGTACGGATTGCAAGGAATAGGTTTCTTTATTTAAATTAAAATCTTTCAGTACTTATTTATAACATGTTTTATTCAACGAGCGAGTGAGTCAAATATGTTTTACTTAGTAAACTTTAGCTAGTCACGCTTGCGTTTTGTATTCGTTTTTGTAATTTAAAGTTTTGACAATTGTCAATTGACAATTTTCCTAAGTCAAAAAAAATTATTTTGTACTGATAACAAAATAAAATGTCCCAAAATAATGTCACTTGTCTTTAAACATATCCATTTTAACGTGATTTTAAATTTATTTTTGCAGAAAATCTGATAATAAGAGCGCTATTTGACTCCAAAAAACTGTGACGTCATGTGCCTGTATTTCATACAAAATCCCATAGAAACTGTTTGTTTTGACGTTTAGAAAAAAGTATCTGATTTGACTTATTGGAAAATAGCGTATTCTGACGTTTGGGAAATCTGAGGATATTTTTGTAGCACTGTTATTGTAGCAGTTATCTTATTGTAAACTAGCTGTTGCCCGCGACTTCGTCCGCGTAAATTTTGAGTTGAATGTATAGTATTCTATCCATACATATAATACAAAAGTAAAATAAGTGTGTCTGTAGATTAAATATATTGTAAAATACTTTTTCATCTTTCATATTTCTTCAATGGTCTGAGAAAAAAGAAAAACATAGAATTTACTATGTAAATGTACTATCGCTGGGAAGCGATGGATGCCTGTCGGTCATTTTGGAAATCTTTGGAAGAGGCTTTTGTCTAACCAACAGTGGACGTTATGCAGCTGAAATGAGGATACATTTTCGCCCATTACCTTAAAAATTGAATTAAAATTAAATTTGAAGCGGGAGCGAGGTGATATGCTCGACCGCCACAAAGGGAAGATCTTCCCGCCAGGCATGGTGTTGCGCCTGGGGAACCGCGGCTCCGACGGTGAATTGTCGGAGGTTGTATATATAGTCAGTTGCAACCAGAACTCTGAGATTGAGTTGTAGAATCTGCTGGCGCCATCTCTTATGATTCTTGTGAACTAGGTGTTGTTTCGTTCATTGTTGTTTGTGGTATTTTAGTTTCTCGTAGTGGCGTAGAGATCGCCACAAATTGCTTAAAATTTTCATTCCTTCCTTCAAAAGAATATTAATAAATATGATTAGCATTTTCGCCCACTTCCTCAATCAGCTTCTATAAGATATGCTCTTATAATACCTACCTTTATTATATGTTTTTTCTGTTCTATCATACCAGCATCGAAGATTTTCAAGAAAAGCTTTATTTTATTAACTTTTAAGAAAACTAAAAAGGAAATATATTCCTTGTGTGAAAATGTCTTAAAGGTGGTGCTACTGGTGCTAATTAGTCGGTTTCCACCCTCCCTTAATCTATTAACCTCTGGCCTATTTCGGGGCTAAGTGATTTTTCGTGTCCCCTGACAAGATTATAGCTAAATGGATAGGAATTTCTGTTAATTAAGTAAATAGATGGTCGTATTATAGACGCTTCCTAATTTTGATTGTTTATCTTATCAGAGATAGACGTATATCTGTGTTTAGCAAACGATAGGGTCAGAAAAGTACAAATAAAAAATTTAATATATATAGACAATTTACACTGATTGAGTTACCCCCAAAGTAAGTTCGAGACTTGTGTTGTGGGACACCAACTCAACGATACTATACTTTTATAACAAATACATATATAGATAAACATCCAAGACCCAGGACAATTTGAAAAAGGTCATTTTCTAACTTGCACTGATCGGGGATCGAACCCGGAACCTCTGGGTGGCGAACTAGCATGGTGACCACTACGCTACGGGTTGTAATTAGTCCGTCTTTTAGATTATCCTAAAATAATGGACCCCTAGTTTTCAGTTTATAGTTCATACAGTTAATACCCTGTATCTTCATCAATTTTTGTTTCACAGAGAAAAAAAAAACTTTTTAAAAATAATCTTACCAATTGGTTACATTATAATAAAAATGTTGGTCGGCAATGACAATAATATAATAATAATAAATTCATTTATTTCAGATATCAGAGATCCATACATGATACACTTATTAGAAATTCACAAAATACACAATTAAATAGCAATAAAAATGACACACAATACTTGAATTAAAATTGAAATAATAATTAAATACAAATGTCACAAATCACTACTATATACTAAATACTTATAAATACAATGGACAGAGACAGATAAAAGGAAATCGGAGAGACCTTTGCCCAGCAGTGGGACAAAACAGCTTATTAGATCTCCCCTCTGTACAAAACAGCTCATATTTCTTCTGATTTGTTTCGCTCTTACTAGTATAAAAACGAATAAATGAAACATCTAGTTAACTACAGCCATTATTATTTTTAATAACTTGAAAACTACGAGAAAAGCTGTCAGTGCAAAAAACATAAAACTCTACAACGGATTATGAAGATTTCTTTTCTTATTATAAAACGTTCATAAAAACGTCTTCCTGATGGAAAACAATATTTTGCTCCGAGGCAGACGGGATACTTTAACCCTTAGCCAGGCAGGGTACACATAGCGAACCACCTCAGAAATATTTTTTTCTGACGAGCAGATGCTAGCTAGAAACCGCAAAATGTCATCCGTCTATTGTCTATGATACAGATAATTCTGAACGAAAAAAAAAATACGCCTCTAGAAAAAAAACTTGACATTTCGCTTGTCAAAGTCAAAATATTGGTCGAACGGCGAATTTTTGTGCAAATTGACAGTGTTTTTTAGTATTATGGCGGAAAAAAATCCCGTTAAGTGATATTATTTGTGTTTTTATAATAGCAGATAGGTTGAATTATATGTAATATGTTTCGGTTTTACATGATATTTGCTTTGAAATATTTACGCCGAAAGTTTGTGGTCAACATGTGACCTCTGCCTATCTGGAAAAACTCATTGTGGTTATTATGCAACCTCTGTCCTACAAGCGTTTATCCATATAAATAAAGGCAAAACCATATTTACACATCAAATATTTTGTATGGTAGATAGATAGGTTCTTGGATCGAAGAATAACCGATACCCAGCCTATGTCCTTCTCCATGGTCCAATATAACTCTACGTTAAATTTCATCAAAATTGGTTCAGCCGTTTTAGCGTGAAAATGGATCATACATACATACATACAAAATTACATATATACACACTTTGGCATTTATAATATTAGTAAGGATACGGCAATGCGGTTTATATCCAAAATTTTGATACCTCGGGGTAACATTGATGTTTAAATAAGGTTTTATACAAAGAAACACACAAGTCTTTCCTCTTTTTATTAATATTAGGCTTATATGTGGATTCACCTTTATTTTTTCCATACTTACATGTTGTGACCTAACTGGGCAGTGGTCAGATCTAATCCACATCATGTATATTTAAATGGGCAGTGGTCATATCCAGACCAGAGGGTTTTTTTTAGGAAATTGTAGGAAACAAAAGACCTATGTACAGAAGAAAAAACTTATTTCCAAAGTAATTTTGAATAAAGTTTTAAAACTATCGCGCTTTGAACATTTCAGTTTTTTTATATAAACGGGGCTTAGCAAGAACCTATATTTTGTTTTGTCTAACGTTTCGAATAGGAGTTACATCCTTCATGGTGTCTGCGACCACGAAAGATTAGATTTTGAAAAATGTTTTATTTTTAAACAGATATGTTTTTGTTTATAGTTTTTTTTTTTAATTTAGGAAGGTTTTACGTTTTGAGTCAAATTAATTATCTTATGTACTGATTGGTGAAACTAAACACAAATAAAATTTTTAAATAAAAATTAATGAAGTCTTAATGCTCTCTCTACCTTATGAGGGATAAAGATGTCAGTTGGGATGTTTAAGATATGTTCATTAGAACATGAATATCTTCAGGAGCTTGAAAAATTACCTGTTGGATATCATTTCAGCTGCATAACGACTACTGTTGGACATAGGCCTCACCCAAAGATTTCCAAAATGACCGATCAAGAGCGGCCTGCTTCCAGCGCTTTCCAGCGACATTGGTCAGGTCGTCTGGCCACCTTGAGGGTGGATGGCCCACGTGTTGCTTGCCAACTGGCAAGGTATGTACTCCTTTCTATCAAAATGGTAATTTTCTTGTCTCTGTGATAAGGCTTTAGATTCAATCATCGATCATGTATTTAGAAGGAACAGGTATATAATAAATTACTTTGCTTTCTTCAATAAAGCTCTTCATCTGTTTACACCATCAGCCCAATAGCATATTTGTAAAGTTGCCAGATCAGCAAACAGTATTGTCAAACTATTATCGCAAACTGTGGAATTCCATACTTCGAAATCAGGTAGCGGAGTCGCCTTATATGAATTATCGAATACTAGCTGTGCCCGCGTGGGACATGGCCCATGGACGTGGCCCGCTTCGCTCCCCGTAGAAATTTTGGGATAAAGAGTACCCTACGTTCTTCCCCGGGTCTCAAACTATATCCATATCAAATTTCATCCAACTCGGTTCGGTAGTTTAACTCACTTTCGCATTTATAATATTAGTAGGATAGTACGATAGAATAGGGTAGGATAGGATTCATAAAATCACTTTTGACTTTTGACGATCCAAAATACTATATAATCTACTTAGAATAATTATGGAATAAGGTTCTTTTGCGATTTCTTTTAATTTTTGATTAACGATTGTTTTGAATAAAAGCACTTATTGTTAAGAAACTAGCGCCATCTGCGTTTAATCCCCACAAGCGCGGGCAACGGTAAGCTATGGAAGCGTCGCCTCCGCTTCAGTGGGTCGCGGCCCCGACTCGGGCGCCATTGTGCTGTTCTCGAAATCACGAAAAGCGGGCGGCCGCATTGATGGTTTTTTGTCGGAAGCGTATGTCCTGGAGATTTATCGCTAATTGACTAATTGCAGTTTGTTTTAGTGCCCAACTTGTTTGTCTATTGTTTATGAGGCATGACGCCCTAAATTAAAGACAGTGTATTGTCAAGTGTTTGAACAATGTGCCCATTGCATAATTATGGACTTGTTTGTTAACCTATTGCCCGTTGTGGAACGGATGTATTTGTGTGAACTGATTCTAAAATAGACTGTTTGTTGGTGTTATTGATGGAACTGGACGTATAAATAGTGATAAACGCTTAAATCGGAATGAAAGACGTCACATGGCGTTACGTCACGGTTCGCGTGTTGGTTAAATGTACTCAATAGTGAAATTACATAAAAGACGGTGAAATCGGTTGTGAAGTGATGATATATTCGACATATTCGTCTAGGGCGATATGAGCTCAGGGTGGGTGGGGCATAGGGACCCAATCTTGTTCACCATTGTCCTGGGATCCGTGGAGGACCCAAGGCCGTCGCCAAACCCCGAAGAGGACTTCGAGATCAAGCTGGACGAGGTCGTCCGAAAGCCGTCCGACCAATATATGCGGAGTAAGTAATAGATATTAAGTTTGCCAGCTTTTGTAATTTGATGTAATTCATTCATATATTTTATGCGTAGGTTATAATTAGGTTAGAAGGTTCCCTAGACCTTATCTAGGGTGGTAGCAGACTGCGTAGGTTTGTTTGTGTGTTTGTTTGTTGCCGGTGGGATTGCCAGACTCGTGCAACAACGATACTAAAAAAGCAAGTCTACAAAGACTTTTGAATAAAAGTACGGACATAGCAAACAAAATTGTGAATTAGAGCATCACTAAGAGGGACAACCGAATGAGCGCAAATGTCTTTTGTTGCATCTGTTTCACTGTTTTCATCTCCTTTAACTGTTATATAATTATCTAATTTTACTTTTTCAAAACAGTCTTTAAGAAAAGACTTAGTATTGAATCGCATACCTACGTAACTGGCAACTCGTCTAAGCAAGTCGGAACTGGTCTAATTTGCAACTACACTAAAATGTTATTTATATTTACCTAATCTAGTTCGAACATACAACCCCATATCACGGTAATCTTTTGACCGAGTTCAATGTGACAACCTCTGTGGTAGTAGTCACCATGCTATTCCGCTACCCAGAGGTTCCGGGTTTGATCCCTGGTCAGGACAAGTTGAAAATTGGCCTTTTTCAAATTGACCTGGGTCTTGGATGTTTATTCATATTTATATTTGTTATAAAATATAGTATCGATGAGTAAGTATCCCATAAGACAAGTCACGAACTTACTTTGGGACTTGCTTAATTTTATACCTTTGAACTAGCAATTCTTGTATTTTATTTTATTTTATTTTCATTTATTCGGAAGATCAACAGCCTTAACAAAAATATTACAATAAATTTATATATCTACTAGCCGATAACAAATCTTCACATATTACTATCTAAGCAGAAACAACACAAGTACAGCTAACAATAGAGAATATGCATGAAAAAAAAAATATGTTATCTAACCAGTTTATTCGTAAATATTCAAAAGTAAAGTACTAACAGTGAAACAGAATAAAAAATTGACAGACAAACGAACGAGATATAACGATTTTACGAAAATGTCCATCTCACTCTCAAAAACGCCACTTTCTATAGCAAATGTATTGAAGACATGTAGTTATGACGTCACAGTCCAGATCGGACTTCTCTCTCCAATTGAAACTTCAAAGTATCACAGGTTCGTCGCTGATTAAGACACTTTATAAATTCTTTCATATTTGTTTACTGTGTATTAAACAAATAATTTGTTTTTATTAAACAAATAAAAAATAACAAAAAATGCGTGCATATTCTCTATTGAATATTTTAACTGAAAAAACATGCGGGTAGACTTGATAACCTCCTCCTTGTTAAAAGTCGGTTAAAAAGAGATTAGAGCAGAACACTATATTTTATTAACTAAGTACCTTTATCAGTTATGTGCAGTCAATTAACTATCATGTAACAGTGTCTACGATGTAGTGCATTATTGGTCACATATGAAGTACGAGTTCGCTATAGTACGTTTGATGGAAGGTACAGAGGTGTTAAAGAGGTCAAAGTCGTACTTACTGATGTATTCATTATATGTGCCACAGCCACGGGTAAGAAATGCATTCTGTCTATAATTCGATTTAGCCAAAGATAGGCTCAAGATAGGACGATTACGGAGTCTGAGTAGGTTTGTGCTAAAATTTAACTTTCCTAACAATTCAGGGCAAGATATTGATCCATTTGCAAGTTTGCTAATGTAACAAGCATCGCTAATTTCTCGACGTAACTGTAATGGTAGCAGATGATATCTTTTACACCGTTCTTCGTAGTCCCTAGATCTAATTTTTGCTTTATAATCTAAAAAGCGTACAAATTTCTTTTGGACATTTTCTATGCGCCTAATATATATTTGATACTGGGGGTTCCATACTTCTGACGAAAATTCTAAATGACTTCTTACGTACGCACAATATAATATTTTTATAGATTTGATAGTTTTGAAATCTGTAGATATTCTCATAATGAAACCTAATGTTTTTGACGCTTTACTGACTATATTATCTATATGTTTATCAAATATAAGTTTATGATCATGTATTACTCCTAGGTCTTTTATATGGTAAACCCTTTCAAGATTTTCATTTAGTAATTTATATTGAAAGTTAACATTAGTTACCTTGCGTGAAAAAGTCATACAAAAGCACTTTGAAACGTTAAGATCAAGTCTATTTGTAATGCAATATTTTTCAAATCTATCAAGATCCTGCTGTAGTCCTAGTGAATCCGATGTCGTGTGAACTGACTTTAAAACTTTCATATCGTCAGCAAATAATATAATTTTAGAATTTAAAAACACTGATTTGATGTCTAATGTAAATATAATAAAGAGCAAGGGGCCTAAAATGGATCCTTGCGGTACACCCGATGGAATCATAGACCATCTAGATGTATATCCACCAAGAACTACAGCCTGAGAACGGTTATCAATATATGATGAAAACCAACGGTACAGATCGCCGTGGACACCTGCAGCATCAAGTTTATGCAGTAAAACGACGTGATCAATACGATCAAAGCACTTTTGATAGTCGGTATATATTACATCTACTTGAGCTCCACCGTCCATCGCTTCAGTAATGTACTCATTAGCAATAATAAGGTTAGAAGTTACGGACCGTTTCTGCAAAAATCCATGTTGGTTTTCATCAAGTAAATGTTCTACAGCAGCGTAAAGTTGATCATAGACAATCCTCTCAAAGACCTTAGCAAACAGACATAACTTCGAGATTGGTCTATAATTTTCAACGTTTGACCTATTACCCTTTTTAAACACTGGTGTAACAAATGCCGATTTCCAGATTTTGGGAACTACACCTTCTTTAATTGAACGTTGAAATAATATACATAAAGGTTCAACCAATTCATTAGCACATTTAACAATAAAAATAGGTGGTATCATATCTGGTCCTCCGGCTTTGGATAGGTCCAAGGATTCTAATATACACTTCAGTTTGTCAGGACAAACAGAGATGCTGGATATTCCGCTTTGGTTGTGGGATACTGATGGAAGAGGTTGATTTGTTCTGGAGCTGTCAATTCCTACAAAGGTTGACTGGAAATATGATGCAAATAAATTACTTACGTCTTCACCCTTACTAGCCGATACATCTTTGTAATGCATGACATTTGGATATGCATTTGTTGCACGCTTCGATTTTACGTACGACCAAAAAGATTTAGGATTATGCGTTATGGAAGACTCTATACCGTTAATATATTCGTCGTAACACTCATTTTCCAAGTTTTTTGCCCTGGCACGAAGAATTGAAAATGTTTGATAATCAGATAGATTCCCATATTTTTTGTATTTCTTATGAAATTTGCTTTTCTCTTTTAATACTTTTATAAGTGCCGGGCTAAACCACGGTGGATGAGATTTAGATTTAATTAACTTACTTGGAACGTGTTTGTCACGAATTTCATATAAAACAGTATAAAAGTTATGGACAGCTTCCTCTATCGTTTCGGTTTGGAGTCGTTTATTCCAGTCAATGCCTTTCATTTCAGTAACGATAGCTGTGTAATCCGCTTTGTAATATAAGAATTTTTTAACGCCAGTATTATTCCGCAGAAGATGTGTATTAGTGTACTGAGCCGAAATGCATAAGGCTTTATGATTTGCATCCTCCCGTACTAACGGATCGGAACAGTCAGTGACCTTGAGATCATGATTACATAAAACCAAATCCAATATTCTATTAATACTATTAGGTTGACCGTTGTACTGATTTAAATTACAGAAGTTTATAGTATCCAAAAAATCCAGTATGTATTCTTTTGAGTAATTATCCGGTTTTAAATAAATATTATTGTCTATATGTATCCAATTAATGTCATTACTAAAATTAAAATCTCCCATTACAATAAACTTATCGATAGGGTGCGATGAGATTAATTTAATTAAGTTGTTCAAAAAATTATTCAATTGATTTTTATAAGTATTCCCTCCCTTTTCATCTATCAGATAAAGTGTACAAACATGAATTTTCTGTTGCGCCGACTTACCTTATATTTATTACTTAGTATATTTATATATTTCTGTGATCTCGAAAACGGCTTTAACGATTTGGCTGAAAATTGGTATATGGGGGTTTTCGGGGGTTAACAAATCAACAAACGATCTAGATTAGTCTTATGTTTGGGAAAACGCGTGTTTTCGAGTTTTCATGCGTTTTTCTCTCAACGCAGAATATGGTCGCTAATTTCGTCGCGCCGGCCGTAAATTTTGGAGAGTGTTACGGGTTCGAATCCCACTCGGTGACTTACTTTTGTTTTTTTTAATGTTCAATTCAATTTTTTTTTGTATTGTTTTTAGACAAGTTTAAAAAAAATGTAGTTAATGTTTGAGATGTAAACGAGCAAAGCTCGGTCGCCCAGGTACTTATTATACTATGTACATATAATGTACATGCATACAGATCTGATACACTATTTGTTTATTTTGCCAACTTCTTTATAAATTCTACTTAATTTCAGAGAAGCCTTTGCATTAAATTCACCCCTTTCCTTCATTCCCAAAAGCACATTTTTCTTCATAAAAATTGTCAAAATATTTTGCTCTTGTAAATTAAGGAAAATAGCTGAGACGCTCATTAATATTTATGCAAACGAGATTGGAATTTGGAAACTGGTCGTAATTTGAGGAAATAATCGCCGGATTAGATGTTGCTAAAGGATTAAAATCGCTGGATCCAGTTTGTTTATTATTTAGGGTATTAAAATCATGGATAAAATGCCTCCTTGAAAGAAAGCGGCTATACAGGTGACTTTTTTTCCATCAGTAAAATTTTGGAGCGAGTCTAGACATGTTACCGAACCACTACCTATTCATAGAAATCGTAATTTTTCGACATTCATCTTGAATATCCCACATTAGAACTTGCTAGATTGTTCTGGAATATTCTGCGTTGTTCTCGAATGTTCTACTTTTAATAACTTGGCGACGATATGTCCATGGTACGTACAGTGTATGGTTTATTTTCGTAAGAAAGTCTTAATTGTGGCCCCAACGTCCCCGTAATTAACCGAGGTAAGTCAAATATTCGGATCTGCTAATTCCACATTGTAAATGCCCACAATACTTTCATTGTTTCGTCCTACAATAATAATTGCTCATAGCCAGAGGCTTTTGAATGCGGTTGTTCCCGCTGTACCCTGTCTTTCGTTTTTACTACAAACGCTTACTCTGTATTTATAAGTGGAGGACTGACAAATTCATTAATTGTAGTAATGCTGTCAGTGTTTGGCTTTTCATTTCGTAATGATTTTTTTTCTTCGACTGCATTTTTCAATACCTAAATACCTATGGGCATTGGTCGCTACAAATTTTTGATCAGCTTATATGCGCTGATCAAAATCATCGTAATCATCAAATTCAATGAGATTTTCAGGAGCCCTTTGCTTGAGTATACTGGAGCAAAATAAACACAAACGTTACTTGTTATACTTATCAAAAAAAAAGATAGATATTTGGTATTTGTTTATCTTTTGGCGACGATAACTAGATATATTTAAAAAAGGCAAATAGATGAGCAAAATAGTCAAGGGATTAAAATAGGTGTTGCAACACGAGCAGCGAATACTTATGGCTAAAGTTCTTGTTACGTAAGTATTAATAAAAGTATTACAGGTAGTGGCACAAAACTCTAGCGCTGACCGTTATTGCGCAGAAGTCAAAAATTAGTACTGTACCCGTGCGCAGTATCCCCTCTACATTTCACTCAGCGCTAAACTTACGTGCCGCTACTTATACATGAGGTTAGCATCATCATCAGGTCTTTCTGTCTCCACTGCAGGAGCATGACCCTCTCTGTACTACCCGAGCCAAACTTGGCCAGAGCTGCCAGAGGTCTTGGCCTACGTTCTCCACGCTGGCCAGACAGGTAGGAGAGGTCTCATTGATGTTTATAAGCTTTGTTTCGCTTGTATTCCCTAAGTCGCCTTCTACGAAATCCACGGGAGGTCTTGGAGTGGCCCTATTCTACTCTGCCGGAAACCACACGGCGATGAGGTTAGCATAATTCTTTGAATTCTTTCCTTGACCAGTGGGTCGAATGTAGTGGAAACAACAAGAGCACACAAATGCTCCACGGGCTTCCTTTTCTTCAGAACAATGGGGCGAAACAGCCACGTTGCGTTTTGTTTCTATCGAAAATAATGAAGGTACGTGTCTTAGAATTTTGCGGATGGTAATAAGAATTTTCTTGGCGCGGGGATAAAAATTCTGCTGATGTTTATTGCTGCAGTATTTGGTATAAAAGAAGATATGTGTTTTTTGATTAAAACTAAAGTGAGACATAGTCAGCTACTGCTATGTTTCGACCTCATCTGGAGGGTCTCATCAGGGCGAATGTGACTACAGGCCCGTACACCGCACGGGCTCGCGACACACTGACTCTATACGTGAGTCATATTAACTAATTTTAACAAGGTATATGTGTTATACAATTTATTAAAAGATTTTAATCCAGAATCTTTTCTTCAATCTATATGTTTGATGTCTGATTGTTCATTGTTATCTAGTCTGCAAGAAGTTTACACTGGTGCCTAATGGCATCTTATTTAGCTTAACCAAGCATATATTTATGACTATTGAGACCAAAGATAATTCAATATGCCTTCCAAAGCACATTAAATATTAATGCCATTGCCTCCAGAGCGATAGAATCGCAACACGTTACAATCAATCAATCAATCAATCATTTATTTATCAATCATAGGTACACTACATCAAATCGCTGAAATGCATCGTCTTGACCAAGTGTAAACCTCTCCATAATTGTATGCATAATAATTTTTATATGTAATTTTTTGCAGGATCATAAAACCCCTAAAATTATTACCGCCTCTTAAATTTAACGCCCCACGCGTACAACATTTCAAATTTTAAAAGCTTTGAATTTTGTACGTAACAGCTGAACTTCTAGTTCTTTGGACAAAATTATTATACTAAAGTACCAATCAAAAGTTCAAAACAAAATTTATCGCAGGAAAAATCACGTAACGTTTCTTTAGGAACTTTGCTTAAAAAGCTATGCGTACAAATTGGCTGAAATTATTCCATCATCTTTAAATGACAGTAATAGAGGGATACATCAGCAAAATGGAGAAAAATAGGGGAATCAGTGTCTGGTGGCAGACGACGGTTCCGTACATAACAATCTAGCAAACTGTAGTTTTTAACCAGATTTGTTTTCCAAGGTTATTATCAATTTAGATTTTATTCCTAATCTTATTAGAATACAGATATACTCTCTTTTTCTGCGCAATAGAATCAGAAATGAAGAGATTCGTAGAAGACTGACTTAACCAAAGGGATCAGTTTATTCATCAACCGATGGCCGATGGGGCAGAAAGGTTCTCGAATGGCGGCCACGTACCGGCAAGCGCAGCGTAGGATACCCACCAATTGCTATGTGGACAGATGACCTGAAAAAGGTTGCAGATAGTCGCTGGATGCAGGCCGCTTTTGATCGGTCGTTTTGGAAATCCTTGGGGGCGTTCTCTATTTTGGCTTATAATTTTTAATCCATAATTTAAGATCTCATAATATTTTTTCCATAATAATCATATGTCCGAATGATGCTTAGCCCTAACATAATATTGCATAATATCACGTGCCCGAAAGTTGTAATCCCGAAATACAACGGCTGCGTGGGCATAAATCTCCTTTTATCTGCACCGTTTTTTTCTATCCCTGGCAACTGCCATCCAGTTCTTTCCTGCAACTTGCTTGACATCGTCACCCCTCCTAGCCCCCGGGCGTCATAAACCACGTTTCCCTTTCCTAGGTTACTCTGACGGCCTTACTATATTATGACATAACAATTTATTCTCAGTCCACACATAACATAATTTTAATATCAGTATAATTGTAAGTTGACGTGTTTTGGAGAAAATGCTACAATAAAGTACTTGCGCTTAGGAAGCGTCAATAAACTTAGCTGTAAGTAAACGATTTTCTCATAGGAGATATTGAAAAAAACGATGTTTCATCATGACATCAAGACTACCTATTATGAAATCGAAACAAAAAATTACAATTATCAAGTGATACAAATATCCAAAGATAAATAAATGATTTTTGACTTAACTTTGACTTACTTCACCTACCATTGTTCCTTCGAGCCAAGTGTCCCTAAAGTGGAAATCGTTCGATCATTATAATATAATCATTTATTTCATAATACGAACGGAACCCTAAAAGTATAATTCCTACGCCGTTATCAACCCCGGCCTCCGATCTGAAATCATATTATTTATCGCAACAAAGTGGCTCCTTATCGCCAATGAGTTCCCGCTGATTACTTTTTCTCCTCGCCACTGTTTCGAAGGAAAGAATTTGCGAGGAAAAGCGAGATTTATTTGATAGAAAATACATTGCTGGTTTTGTGGGACAACTGAGTTGTACACTATGCAGTGAGATAAACTTAGCTGAATGTGAAAAGAAAATCATCTACCTACATATACATAGTAACCACGTCTTTATACCACACGTGGTAGACAGAGACCACATTCATTGTTCATCTTGCGCTTCGCATAAAGGTTAACGACAAAAGATTTTGTCAGAAGGCGCGTTGTGTTGATAGAAAAAAGAAATAAATTAGCGACGACTTGCCAGTCCTATCGCCTTCTCGATTCTTCAAAATTTGCCCACATGCGTACACACGGCAACACGTCCAGCCAAGTTCAAAGAATAAAGGAAGCGACGCAGCAGCCGTGTCAACCATATATACATACATATGTATTACATGAAACATTTTAAGCTACTATTTACTTTAGATACTTGGCTTGCATACTTTAGCTTAATAGTCGTCTTTTATTTGGCTAATCAACTTATCATCTATATGCTATACGCAAGTTATTGTTTTTACATTGTAAGGTCTATTCTTCTGAATATAATATGTTAGATTTGTTGGTAAAAAACTAGCCAAGTCAAATGTTGAGATTCTTATTTATATATGTCAGGATTCTACAGAACTTGGTAATATTAAAATCTCAAATCTTTTATCATCAAAGTATAACACAATATTGAACTTGGTTGCTGTTTTCACATTAATGTTTTTAGTGGAATTGTGTTTACTTAATTTGACATACTTTACATTTCTACCTCCGTTTATTAAAGAGATAATGCGCAGAAATATTTACTCACATAAATAACTGTCAGAACACCGGGATCTCGCAAATAAGGAATGTTTAGCCCTTAATAATTGTTGCATTATAATGTAAATTAACGTAATTACCTTGCCAGTAATGCATATTATAAATGACGTTATCCATCTAATTATAAAAACAGGACCTTTGTTACTTGGTTTAAACCAATATCCACCCAAATCAAGTTAATTTTGACAGATGAATTAGTTTTACTTTACTAATATCAACGTGCATAGGACGGCTAATAGTTTGAACCTAAAAAAAAGTTAGTCCTCATTTTAAATTATTTACTTTGTAAGAGCTAGATGCTAATTAATACAAATAATTAATACAAAGCTTTTAAAAGTATTTACTGTACTATTATAAACTTTTCTTTAATTTTCATATTCAAGTATTTTTGGGTTTTTATAGAAATTTGCATCAGCTGATTGGTAAACTAACATCGTTAGGAAATTAAATAATAAATATTTGTTGTAATAATCTTCCATATTAGTTTGAAAAAAAAAACTAGAATATAAAAAAACATAGAACTGCTTCTCATTCCACACATGTTTTTGACGGGACGAAATGGTTAAAATGCCTGTCTGCTACTCAGGGGGTCTCGGGTTTGATCCGCGGTCAGGTCAAGATGGAAAACGTTCTTATTCTGATTGGCCTGGGTCTTGGATGTCTATCTATTTATGTATTTGTTATTAAGTATAGTATTATCGATAAGTTAGTATCTTATATCAAAAGTCTCAAAATTACTTTGGAGCTAACTCAATCTGTGTGATTTGTCGTTATAATGTATTTATTTATATTCTATAATAAACGTCAATGTAAACGAAACACTGCCTTTCCGTCGCACAACTCTCGCAGTAGATGTATAAGCGGATTAACTTAATGGCTCTTACAGGCTATTCTATTGAATGATGAAACAAATCTTTTTCTCGTACATTAAGGAAATATTCTGCTTATATCGACACTGCTGGTTTGGACCGGCTTAATTAAATGTGAGTTAATTAGTTTGGGTCATGTCACATTAGGTTTGATTAATGTTTTTTATTTTATTTTCTAGTATGTAGTTTAGTTAATTATTATGCTCAAGACCGTGCGAAGTGGAGAAGACACATAGCGTGACGAACTGGTGGCCTATGGGGCAAAAAGGTTCTCGAATGGCGACCACTTGGCGGCCACTGGCAAGCGAAGCGTAGGACACCCACCCACAAGGTGGTCTATGACCTGACCAAGGTCACTGGAATGCGCTGGATGGAGGCCGCTCTAGATCAGTCATTTTGGAAATCCTTGGCAGAGGCCTATGTCCAGCAGTGGACGTTATGCCGCCGAGATGATGTTAATGATAATAAAGGGCAAAGGTCTGCCCCGTATCCTTCCACTTATCTAGATTTAGTGCGACCCGCGACCAATTCTTCTCAAAATATCTGATGTCATCAATCTAGAGGTTCAGTTACAAAGAGTAAAAAAACCCTAAAAGCTGTAGGGCTTGTTTTATTAGAGCAGTTAAGTAAAAACACGTCACATTATGTGAAGGCACATCACTCATAAAAAGTTGTAAAGCAAACAAGAATTTTATTAAAAATGTATCGTGGAAAAGCTGTATCATATAAACACGGAGTATAAGTTAGCGCTACTTTTTTAAAAAAATATTTACGGCTCTGGATTAAACATGTCAAATCTGATACTGTTGTCTAAACGTCAAAACAAACAATTTTTATTTATATGAATTTGGCCGGACGATTTGGCCTACACTCTCCTCGCTGGCCAGACGGGTAGGAGAGGTCTGACTAATGTTTATAAGCTTTGTTTAGCCTGTTTTCCTGAGTCGCCTTATACGACATCCACGGGAGGACTTGGACTGGCCCTATTCTACTCTACCAAAACAACACGGCAAAGTCTTCGAATAATCCGTAAAAATACATAAAAAGAAGATCGTAATGAATTAACAACCTTCTCCCTTTTGGAAGTCGGTTAAAACACTTGTTTTATAATGGCATTAAGTAGCAACACGTGACATTATGAGGAGACACATTCTAACGCGTCGTGAAGCAAACGAGAATTTTAATAAATACAATTTTGCGCCCATCGCGCAAAAGCCGTATCGTAAAAATGTAGTTAAAACGAAATTCGTCAACAAACAATTAACCTTTTTTTATCGCGACACCTATTTACATAAAAAAGTTCATTTAAAAAGGTCTCTCCTTATATTAAGTATATAAAGAAACTAGATCAGTCAACACAACTCATAAGTAGGTATTTCTTGACTTTGACAAGCTAAACAAAGCTTAGAAACATAATGAGACCTCTCCAAACCGTCTGGCCAGCGTGGAGAGTGTAGGCCAAGTTCTCTGGCTGCTCTGGCCAAGTATGGCTCTCGACCCTGTCTGTAGTACAGAGAGGGTCGTGCTCCTGCAGTGGAGACCAAAAGACCTGATGATTATGATGATGAATCTTACTATGGTCTACGGAGTAAGGCCGTTATCGAGTGGTACCTCGATGACGGCATAATTCAACTCCTTAGCTAGAGAAGGCGATGGAAAGCTTCAGCAACGGTCGTGCTAAAGCATATCGTCGCTATCTCTCGCTCTAGGAAATGACGGTTCTGAGCGACAGAAAAGGACAGCAGCATGCTAAAATGCTGTTCCGTTTTGCCAGATGAAGCCCAACCCTTACTGGAAAGGGGTTGCAACGACATCCAACAGCTATGTGGGTTGACGACATCTTTATTAGGTTATTCTTTATCAGGTCGAAGCCGTGTGGTTTCCGGCAGAGTAGAATAGGGCCACTTCAAGTCCTCCCGTGGATGTCGTAGAAGGTGACTTAGGAAATACAAGCTAAACAAAGCTTATAAACATCAATGAGACCTCTCCAACCTGTCTGGCCATCAAGGAAAGTGTACGCCAAATCCTCTGCTCAGGCCAAGTATGGCTTTGGTAGTACAGAGAGGGTCGTGCTCCAGCAGTGGGGATAAAAAGACCTAATGATGATGATAATGATGGGTTGACGATGTCAAGCAAGCTACAGGAAAAAACTTTACAAAATGGCGCAGACAGAAAGAACCTTATACCCAACAGTGGGTTTATGATCGTAAAGAGCTGACAATGATGCTGATCATGATGTAATCTTTTTTTGATAACTCACTACATAAATTACAGATATTTTTTATGTGTAGTATTTATTCTTTAGATATGTTCTTTCTAGTTATTTATAAGAACTCGGTGGATCCCTTGTAATTTATTCCGGTACAGACAGCAAAAGAAATTAGTCCCAACTCTATAATGACAAGCTATTAAATATTTAACTACAAGGAAGTCGGAAAGTAGAATATTTTCCTTTGAAAACCTTTTGTTTAAGTTAATGTTTAGTAAGAATGGTTAATGTTTAGTTAGAATTTTAGATTTTTTTTCTGTACTTTTATAAATTTTTAGTTAGAATGGTTATTGTTTAGTTAGTACACGCAAGATTTTTTTTCCGTACTTTTATTTCAACACTTAATGTACCTAAATACAATAATCATATTTATTTATTTTTACTCCTTAAATCATTTATACAACGTGGAAGGAAGGGACATACCTGTAATAAATAGCTCACTATAGTATGATTGCCTTTAAAAAATCATTCTCATACAAATTGCGTGGGCGGCTGCACACTTTTGTATGGAAGTGCCGATTTTTTTTTGTTATTTGACTGGTATTTTAATTTCATTATGCTAAAGTGGTCTAGTAAAGCCCGTGGTATGATTTATTACGGGTATTTCCGTTCCACGTTGTAAAGTAAGTATAACACTCCTTTTAAGTCAATTGCACTAAAATGTCCGCACTCCATTGGTAGCATACTTGCTATATCTTATCTTATACCTTTAAACGAGCAATTCTTGTATGTATATATATATATATTTATTTATAAATTTCTGTGATCTCGAAAACGGCTCTAACGATTTCGCAGAAAATTTGTATATGGGGGTTTTCGGGGGTAAACAATCGATCTACATTAGTTTTATGTTTGGGAAAACGCGTGTTTTCGAGTTTTTATGCTTTTTTCTTTCCACGCAGAATATGGTCGCTAATTTCGTCGCGCCGCGACCGCCTTGATTTAGCTCAGTGGTTAAGGATAGCGACCGCTAGAAAGAGTGTTGCGGGTTCGAATCCCACTCGGTGACTTACTTTTGTTTTTTTTTATGTTTAAGTTTATATATTTCTTTTTATTTTGCATTGTTTTTAGACAAGTTTAAAAAAAAAAAAGTTAATGTTTGAGATGTGACCGAGCAAAGCTCGGTCGCCCAGGTACTGACAAATTTAAGAGGACATATTCTTTATGTGAAGGCAAGAGTAATACTTTTTTTTTAAATTAATTAATCTGTTATCATTTCCGTATCAATAAAAGAACACTCTGGTACATACAAACAAAATAAAAACAGTTGCTTGTTTAAATAGTACGCTTCGATTTCATTTTATATTATTCTACCCTCTTCAAACATTCAATGTAAATACAATCCCATCAAAACAATACTTGTTTAGGAATGCCAGTCTCGCAATTCATACTTTACCACTATAAAAAAAAAACTAAGTCACTTAAAAATATTTTTTTGGTAGTTTCAGCTGATTTAATATTCTTTTTACAAAAAGTAGGGACAAATTACACAGATTGAGGTAGCTCCAAAGTATTTTTTTTTACTTCAGGTAAAACTAACTCAACGTTACTACATATATTTTATATAAAAACATAATATATAAAACGTAAGTGACATAATTATGCATAATAAATCGAACCACGGGCTTTACTAGAATACTATAGTATAAAAACATTAAAATAGCAGTCAATAACCAAAATTAGATATTTTTTAAGCCTGTGGTTTGATTATGCAAAATAAGATGTCACTTACACATTGTATAAATAAATACCCAAGACAAAGGAAAATTTTAAAAATGGCTATTTTTCTACTTGCCTTGGCTTTATATCGAACTCTGAACCTATAAAATGGCGGACTAGCATGTTAACAATTACGCCACAGTAGTCGTTGATATATATTTGAGAACAAATGTTTAAGTTTCTAGCATAACTAAGTTACAATGACAAAATTGTCCCGAATAGCTCCGAGAATAGTATGATACGGTTGTGCCCTTTTTGCTTGACTTGGCGGGGCTACTGCCGTGCTGATAAATCCCTCAGAAGAAAACAATGAGCGCGAAATACTACAACATTAAGCACATTTATGGCAACAAACAGACATAAACAAGGAGTGAATGAGAGTTCGATTTATTGTTGAGCGGAGTAATGAAACTGAATAATGCATGTATACCAATATTGGCCGAGCAGGTAGGGTGGCCATGCGCAGGTACGGCACTTCATAGAAACGGAGTAACAAATATACCTAGACACGAAACAATATATCTGTGCACACCTCAAATGTGTGAGTTAAACAATCAGGGTCGTCACCACAGAATTTGTTGCTTTGCTTACCTTTTTTTATTACTCGGAAATCTATAAAATTTTCGTTCTTTATTGTTTTCCGTGGATAACCAATAATAATGTGCACAGTTTCTCACCATTATGATTCAATAATCCTAAGTGACTCGCGTAACGTCAACGTGCGACTAGCAACAACCCTGTTTTACAGGGCCAAAAAGGCCGAAAAGCGAAGGGAGGTGTTGCGGGGACGCCAGATTGCGGGGGACGGTGCAAGCTCCCGTTCTGTATGTAATACTTTTATAAATTCGGTGACCATGGCTAGAGTTGGATTTTACGACTAGATTACAGACATTGTTAGAAAATTCGAGGTCCGAAGGCGGGCGTATATGAAGAGAGTGATGAGTGTAGACGAAGCGAGTCTGAAAGGATCGTATGGTCTATAGTCTTTGCTTATCTTCGTGGAAAAAAATAATAATAAATAAATATATAGGGACCAATTACAGTGATTGAGCTAGTCCCAAAATAAGTTCGACGTTTGTGTTATGGAATACTAACAAAAGGTATGATAGTATGTATTTATAACTATGTATCGATTGATGATATTTAAGTCAGGTGTTTCGCACCGCGTGCGGTTCGGACCGCAATGCAAATCGTACAAGAGCTCGTTTTAGAAAGGGTCCTTTTGCACTGCCCACTTTAATTTGGACTGCAGTGCGAAACAAAACGGTATTCTTTTTAGATTGAATTCGGACAAAGAACATAACTTTTAAAATGTACCTATAATTAGTACACATTTATTTTTTACTAACCACTTTTCTGTCATCACCAGTCGCATAACGTCCACTGCTGGACATAGGCCTCACCCAAAGATTAATTATCTACATGACAAATAATTATATGAAATCCTTAAATCTTTGTCATTATTAAAAATCTAACAAAAGCCTTCCCTTTTTTTAATGACTTCTTAATTTATTTATTTTTAATTATCAAACTTAATTGTTTCAAAGTTCAGCAGCTAAAGATATCATCATTATCTTTAGGTCTATTTAGTCTCCACTGCAGGAGCACGATCTTTTCTTCGCTAGCCAGAGAATTTGGCCTACACTCTCCTCGCTGGAGAGGAGAGCTGAGAGAGAGAGCTGGGGTTGAGGAGGTCTCATTGATTTTTATAAGCTTTGTTTAACTTGTATTTCCTAAGTCGCCTTCTCAACATCCATGTAACGACTTGGAGCGGTCTTATTTTACTCTGCCGGAAACCACACGGCAAGTAAACTAAAAATACAAATTCCGGATTTGTATTCAAAAATGTGGACACCCGAAGCTTACAGTGAACCGTAAGAGCCCCGTGTGATCACGCCGATTAGATTTTCATGAAGCTTTGACGGCATGCGCTTTTTCGAGCTTCCATGAATAAATCCGAATCGATATTAGCGAGATTAAAGCCGAGTAGAATATTTATCGAAGTTGATAGCTTTTTGAAAGCCTACGAGTGTAATAAATAATTTATAGAAAAATATCGGTATTAAAAAGCTATCTAAAAGCGATGTTATATAAATGAGGTTTCTAGGAAATTCATGTTTTCTTTTTTCTAGGTTTTTATAAACTTTTCATTTGAAACCTTTGATAGGATTCCGTAAAAAATATCATATTTTATAGAAACGAGCTAGAAAGTCCTACGTAATTCAAAATATAGAAGAAACTTGTATTGGTTATTTTTTTTCAGGTGGGACTGAAATGGTCTTTCGAAAAAAAAACATATTTCTTATAAAAAACCGGTCAATTTGTATGGGAATCTAATGTTGATTGATATAGAAATACAATGCTTGGAAAATATCTTAATTAATATGTGATGGGAAGGATAAAAGGTTTTTCTTTACTTATTATTAATTTTATAATTAACTCTGGCTCCAACGATCCGTTCGTTGTCCTGGAAAACCTAGGCGTAGATGGCGTGACGTCTTAGATGTTTATTCAAAGTACTGGCAGGCAAAGCGCAAGACAGAGAGAAATGGGGAGCCGAGAGGGAGGCCTTTGCCCAACAATGGGATCTAGCAGGCTCTAAATAAATAATAAAATTATTATGAATTTGTAAAACTTACTTTGGGGCTAGCTCAATCAGTGTCATTTGTCCCTATATATTTATTTATTATTTATTTAATAGTCGAAAAAGGTACCTAAATTTACACTTTGAATGGGTACATTCAGTCAATTGTAAAGTTACTTCAGAATATCCGTCAAAAGGATATAATGCGCCAAAGTTACCCCTTTAGTCACCATAGCTACTTTGTCAGAACTTTCTGTAATTTTCAACTTCCATACGAATCTTTGAGTTTGAACGTATTTTGTAGAATGAAACTTGGTTCGTTTAATATTTCTCCTATTTTGATGTTGATTGTGCTTTAATATTTTTCTCTATTTTTCCTTTTTGAAAGAGTAATGTCATTTTTTTCAGTGAAAAATGTTCAAAGATTTCGAATATATAAGTAGAGCAACCGGGGGTAAGAGAAAAACAAATTAATGACACTATGCGAATATTTTTTTCGTGGTTGGGCTCTAGGTACACTTAAAGTATATGCAATTTGTTGTGTGTGCGTGTGCACAAAAGTGTGCTTATAATCCGACCATGAACAATTGTTCGGTCGGTGATAAGGACAAAACACGGCACCTTTTTCTTTTTCTTCCTGTATGCAAGTTCTAATGATTACATTTAATTATATGTAGCGTGATGTAATACTTTAAATAAAGTATCAGTCGTGTGGTTACTAGCAAAGTAGAATATGACTAGGTGAATTGCTGTTATCGTTTTGTGCTGAATTTGACCTTTCCATTACAAACACCTTCTTTCGGCTGGCCAATAAGTTTAAGACATCTTGGATGCACCCCCGCTCTAAGCACTGGCATCTTATTGATTATGTCATAGTGCGCAGGGCCGATTTAAAGGATGTTCACATAACAAAAGCCATGCGGGGCGCAGAAGGATGGACTGATCACCGATTAATAAGGTCGAAGGTTCACCTAAATTATAAACCTCCTCGAAGAGCAAAACATAAAATTCCATCTCGTCTGGCTTTTGCGAAACTTGCCGGTTCAGAAGAAGCGCAAGAACAGCTAAATTCCAAATTAGGGGAGGTGAGACTTGATACAACAGCTCCTATTGATGAACATTGGCGCGCCTTAGCACAATCACTTCATCAAGCTGCTGAAGTTGTTATTGGTAAACCAAATAAAAAGCACCAAGATTGGTTTGATGAGTCTGACACGGAGCTTATGAATCTTGTTAGCACATCCAAATCTTTGTTGAGTAAGACATCTTGCGTTGTCCAGAGGAGAGCAATTCAGACGGAACTGAAGTCGCAGATAAGAAATCTAAAGAATAACTGGTGGATGAGAAAGGCGCAGGAGCTACAACTTCTAGCTGATACGAAGCAAATCGGAAAGTTTTTTTGAAAACCTAAGAGCTATCTTTGGTCCCCGTTCCAGAAAGATCAGTCCTATTTATACTCGCGATAAGACAAGGCGGTTGACTGAACACGATGAGGTGCTGCAGCGGTGGGCTGAACATTTTAATGAAGTATTAAACCCCACAAGTCACGGTGCTGACCTTTCCTACGTAACATCTTTGCCAGCTCTTCCAACATGTGTGGAGCTTGATAACCCACCATCATTTGACGAATATCTTGGGGCAGTCAAACGGCTTAAGAATGGCAAAGCTTGTGGTTCTGACAGCCTGCCAGCAGAGATATACAGGTATGGTGGTCCCAATGTTCATAACCAACTATATGAACTCATCTTGCGTATATGGGACTTAGAAACTGTACCCCAAGATTGGAAAGATGCCTCTATATGCAAGCTCTACAAAGGCAAAGGCGATTCTTCGGACTGTGGTTCTTACAGAGGTATTGCTTTGCTGAGTACAGCTGGTAAGGTTCTGGCCCATATTTTGAATCTTCGACTGGGTCAACTGGCTGAGAAAATTTTACCTGAAAGCCAATGTGGTTTTCGACCTGGCAGGGGAACGGTTGATGCTATTTTTGTCGTCAGGCAATTGCAAGAGAAAAGTCTTGAGCAGAATCGTGATCTCTGCATGTGTTTTGTCGACTTAGAGAAAGCATTCGATCGGGTGCCGAGATCTGCTCTCTGGATAGTACTAGAGAGGGTCGGCTGTCCCGCAAAGTTCATTAATCTTATCCGCCAATTCCATGATGGCATGACCGCAAGAGTTCAACACGATGATGACTTTACGGATCGCTTCTCTGTCACAAGTGGTGTCAAACAGGGCTGTGTAATGGCTCCTACCCTTTTTGCTATTTACTTTGCCGCTGTATTGGCGGACGCTAGTACTGGCAGTTCTGGGCAGATTCATCTTGATATCAGAACTGATAAGGGTGTTTTTAATTTGTCGCGGTTTCGATCAAGGCAAATGGTACAGGATTTGACTGTTCTAGATGTTTTGTATGCCTAATAGCTGATGACACTCGGAACCTACAAATTTTCCTGGACAACTTGAATAACTCGTGTCAAAAATTTGGCCTGGCTGTAAGTGTATCTAAAACGCAAGTGCTAAAACAACCAGCTCGTGGCAAATCTGTGGATGCTGCGTCAATACTTTTGGATAGCCAGGCCCTGGAAGAAGTCAAATCGTTTCGATACCTAGGCAGTTGCATTCGTGATGACAATCGCCTGGAGACAGAGATTTCTTCACGTATTGCAAGAGCCGCGGCTTCGTTTGGAAATCTGCGTTCCAGAGTCTGGGACTCGCATGATCTTAAATTAAACACAAAGATTGCTGTGTACAAAGCAATCGTCCTACCCATTTTGCTCTATGCATCTGAAACGTGGTGTCTATACAAAGCGAACATAAGACGCCTTGACGCTTTTCATATGCGATGTTTGCGCACTATTCTTCGGGTGAAGTGGCAAGTAAAATGACTGGTATTGAAGCAGTACTAATGAAAGGTCAGTTGCGCTGGTGCGGACACATTGTACGTATGGATGACGCTAGATTACCCAGGTCTGTCTTCTACTCACAGTTGCAGAGTGGAAAGCGTAAACCTGGAGGTCAGTTCCTGCGTTACAGAGACGTGCTGAAGCGTCACCTCTCCGCATGCCATATCTCACCGGCGAACTGGGAAGAGCTTGCTGAACAGAGAGTAAATTGGCGCAACTCTGTTAAGGACGCTGTTACTAAATATGAAGAAAATCGAATTCGGGAACTCGATTCCAAGCGCTTCCTTAAGAAAACTCAACCAAAGCCTTCCTATACATATACATACAATTCCTTAGGTCAGTTGCATTGTGCGTCCTGCAACCGCACCTTCAAAACTAAATTTGGCTTTGCGAGCCACATACGCTCGCATCTACGAACTTAACCCAAGGTTCGCCGTTGACGGACACGTCAAGGAGGACATCAGAATATGACTACTCCTAAGTCCTACCGTGGATGTCGTAGAAGGCGACTTAGAAAATACGCTAAACAAATCTTATAAACATCATGAGACCTCTCCAACCCGTCTGGCCAGTGTGGAGAGTGTAGGCCAAATCCTCCGGCTGCTCTGGCCAAATGTGGCGAGAGAGGGTCATGCTCCTTTAGAGAAGACTAAAAAAACCTGATGTTGATGATGAAAAAAAGGATCTTTTATTGGTTTATTAATTTTAGGTTGACACCACAACTTTTTTCTAATTTTAGAAAAAGATTTCTGATCTCGTCTTGCTGATACGTTCTCTTTCTTAAAAATGATTTTAATTTTAGTTTTCTTTTCCATTGTTTTCTTGTTTTTAATTGATTTGTGTCATATGTAATTTCTTCTCTGGCTGTGTTGTTTATTGTTCGTAACATATAACGTGTTTTTTAGGCCCGTGGTTTCCATTTCATCCATTAATATTTTAAACTAAAATATTGTCTAAATGAAAAACAAACTCAGTCAGTTATTTTCCAGGTTTTTACTCAAGCAGACTTTCAGTGCTTGCAGTGCAACGACCACTAATAATCTTTATGAAACATGAAAAGGATTAACAACCTCATTTTCGCCGAATGAATCTTCTCGACATGCACTTTTATTGCCCAACATTTGGAGCCGTATAATATTCCAGGTTTTATGTATTTATTTATTTATAAATATAAAAACTTTGTTGATCGACAATATAAAAGTTAAGTTTACAATTTACGGACTTAACGCTAAAAACGTTCTCTCTCAGTCAACCATAAGGATAAACAGAGATTTTGTAGCGGCGCAAAATAAGTTATTATTTAAAACAATCTCGGGTTTTCCCGCAGTGTTGCTCGCGTTTTGAAAGATAAAATTTAGCTTTTATTACTCGCTGATAGCATAGCTTTCTATAGATGAAACAATTTTTAAAATCGGATCAGTAGTTTTTGAGTTAATCCATTACAAACTAACAATCGAATCGCTTCTCTTTACTAGTAGTTCGCCGCGAACTTAGACCTCGCGATTATTTTTCGCAATTCAGTTTCCTAAATAACCCCTAGATGGCGGTATCCAAAGTTAGAACGCGCTATGGTATCGTTTGCTACATAATCGCGGACATTTTTATTAATATTTCAAAAACTACTGAACCGATTTTGATGCCCAACGAACTTGAAAATTCTATTGATGTTTCCTACATGCCTACCAAGTTTCATCAAAATCAAACCATCGGTTCGGCTGCTATCGCGGTACAAACATACATACATACATACATACATACATACATACATACATACATACATACATACATACATACATACATACAATGTGTTTTCGCCCCCAACTCGATTTAGAGACCTCACTCGCTTCGCTCGCTCGGTCAATAATATTAGTATATATATTCCACCCGTCAGAAAACATTAACGGTTTGATAAATTGGAGTCAGGGCAGGATAACCCCTTGGGGTTTCTGTATCAATACTCATCGGCTTGGCAAACACAGGTTTTGTACCGAAATGTTTTCTTTGGACGTCTTGTCTTGGTTTGTTTCTTTACCCAGCAGAAATCGAATATATGTTTGTTTTAAGAATCCCCTTACTTTTCTTTTCTTTTCTATGCGGACAGACACTGATAAAACCACATGTCAGTTGTCGTAATGTGTAACAATGTATTCTCAGTCCACATATCTAATTTTATTATCATTATAATTGTAAGTTGACGTTTTTGAAGAAAATGCTGCAGTACAGTTTGTTACCGTTTCTTCTGTACTTGTGCTTAGGAAGCGGCAGTAAACTTAGCTATAAGTAAATGATCTGACGTCAACATTTACCTTATAAGAAATCGAAAGAGAAAAAAAAAGACAAATTAACAAGTGATACAAATATCCAAAGATAAATAAATGATTTTGACTTTTGACTTTTGATTTGTAATTTAAAAGAAATGAATCAATGAAATAACAAATAATTCCGACATTAAATTATGAACGGGAAAGAAAATATAAGGATGAAAAGTTTTCCATACTGATGGTCAAAAATGATATAATACACTATTTCTATTTGAAGTCCATATTTTGACTGTGAAAACCAGTTATGTGCAATATCTTTGAAATTACAAAATTTTGCCGAAATTGGGCATGTCGTTTCGAAATAAAACGAAGACGACGATTGGGTTTAGGGTAAGGGGTTTTTTACCAAGAAGACCAATAGGAACCTTTATGGTGCCATCCTGTTTGCCTGTCATAGTTTGATATCTCAGAAAACTATGAGGATATCGCTTTGTTCGGAAGAAGTTTAATTCTGGTTTTTGGTTTTTAATATAATTTTTCAAAACTAAAAACCGTAAAACTTCACCCCGAAACTACACAACCGATTTTGATAAAAAAATTATGGGACCACTTCGCAAGTATGCCCTTTCAGATTTTCTAAATCGGTGCAGGAATCTTCGAGCAATTGGTGAACATACATAAAAAGAGAGAGCGACGAATCTTTTATATATTTTAGATAAACTTCCCCTTTTTTAGAAGTGGGTTAAACAGCTTTTATATAAATTCCGTAGCGTATAAGAACAGAAAGCTTCTAAAAAAATATATTTTAGTACAAGACGTAGATCACATTTTTCTCTTCAAATTAAAATCGCTTAAAGTCACTTTGTGCCAATATTGTTTTCCTGTTGTTATTTACTACATGATCCAATCTGTTTCGAATTTAATCCTTATGGAAATAAAATAAGGCTTGTTTTTGAAAAATCATGGTTCAGAGATAAACTTCTCTTGAAAGTTGGACATCTGTTTGTAATCAAATACTTTTTTACTCGACCACGGCAAAGCTAAGAGGAAGGGTAATGATTTCAGTAGTCTATTTATTCATTTATAAAATATTTATTGATTCACAATATACAATTGTTTACAATTGGCGGACTTAACGCTAAAAGCATTCTCTACCAGTCAACGTGCTGCAACTGCATTCTCAAGGAAGATTAACGTCAGATTGTGGCCGGTTGTAAAACTTTCCGCACAAACACATTCCTGAGGGTTGCCGTCAGGCAGACCGGTCGGAGAGAAGAAGCGGGAAGCAAACCTGTACTTAAAGATGGGATAAAGTTGATCCACAAACCTCTACAAACATAACTCTTACTAGTGTTGCAAGCAATAGTATAAAATATTGATAGTCTATCGATCCTATCGTGACTTCGGAAAACAGTAACAATATCGATAGGAGTATCGATAATTTCAATACTATTGATAGTATCGATAGTTTTTAATTAATTCTATCATTAATTCTATAGATAGTATCGATAGTAAATGTACTATTTGTATAAAGAACAATCGTAAGTATTATCTAACATCGATATTATTGTAATATCGAAAGTAAATTTAGCAATGGATAGTTTTTCATACAAATAAGAGTTACAGTATCGATACTATCGATAGTATCTAAATTCAATTGTGTTTATCGATAGTTTTACCTTTTATCAATAGTATTGCAAACTAATCGCAATAGAAACTCCTATCGATATTGTGACTGTTTTTCGAGGTCAACTATCGATAGTCAAACTATCGATATTCAAACTAGTTATGCAAACTTAACTCATACTGATGTTCACAATAGTTTCCCCATTAGTAAAGGTCTCAAAGGTAAATAAAACTGAGACAAGAGATCTGAAGAAACACGTTTATACAGAACCTGATGTTTGCCGAGCCGAAACCCCGGGGGTTATCCTGTCCTGATTTCAATTGATCAAACCAGAAATAAAACAGTATATATGTTAGGGGCCAACACTGGTTACAGGCTTTTCAAGCGGCTAAAAACATCCGCTTCTTAAGAATCTCATGAACCGTTATGGCTAACCTAGCTATCACGGTCATTGAGATACAGCCTGGTGACAAACAGACTATACAGACAGACAGACGGACAGCGTAGTCTTAATAATAAGCTCCCGTTTTTACCCTTTGGATACCAAACCCTACAAATAACACAACAGAAACCAATTCTTAACCATCATCAACATCTTTCAGCCCATATCAACTGCTTGCAATAGCCTCTCTTTTTTCCACGGTCAAAAGAAAATTCTTTATCATCATCATCAACAGTTCTTTTTAGTCCTCACTGTAGGAGAACGACCTGTCTGTACTACCAGAGCCATACTTGGCCAGAGCAGCCAGAGGATTTGGCCTAAACTGTCCACGCTGGTCGGACGGGTTAGAGAGGTCTCATTAGCGTATTTCCTAAGTTGCTTTCTACGACATCCACGGGAAGACATGAAGTGGTCCTATTCTACTCTGCCTAAAACAACAAGTCGAAAAAAAATTTACAAAAGAAAATTTACACAGCCATTTGCGACTCCGTAAAGAGTAAACATTCTCCCTCAAGCGTTTATTAGGTAATACACTCTGCCATGAAGGCACTCACGGCCGTTTAGCAAGATGTGTCCCGTCAAATGTAGCACAGTACCGCCATCTGCACCACTATCAATTAACTAATGCAGCCCATGAATATGGAAGCGCCACTCTGAGTACACCTAGTTACGGAAAGGCGTGTGTATTTGATACTATGTGTGTACAAGCGAACGAGTACTATGTGTGTGACAGCAAACAATACTAAGGAAGAGTAACTTCAAACATTATCATCGCGTGATAGATAATATGCGGCTGAAATGACGACGACGATGATGAAAACGTCCAAGTATTTTTTTAAAATATTTTTCAAAACTAAAAACAGACTTCATCCTCAAACTACAAAATCTATTTTATTAAAATTTATAGGTATGGGACCAATTCGCAAGCAAAACAAGAATTTTCTAAATCGGTCCAGTCCTTCGAATAATCGATTAACATACATAAAAAAACTAAACATCATAACGAATTGATAACCTCTGCCTTTTTTAGAACTCGGTTAAAAATGAAGTCAACACAAGACCTATGGCGGCTACAACATGACGTTACACAGCACACAGCGGCCGCTGATTTAAATTCAAATTCAAATATATCTTTATTATCATAGGATATTTATAATATCTCTTAATAATCGTCATTATTTTTTTTTGTTTTGGTTTTGGTTTGGTTTTGGATTGGCCCAGCAACCGGCGTAAAGCAACGTCAGTCAATTGTATTGGTTAAAAAAAAGTTTTTAAAAACCGCCTTTTTAATGTTCTCTTGACGGAAATATTTTTGGTATATTTTTAAAATCTTTATTTTAAAAAAATACCAAAAATGTTCCCGTTTATGAAAAAAATTATGTCAGATCGGAATGGTCCCAAAGGAGACCATTCCGATCTGACATAAATTTTTGTACGTTTTTATTGAAATGAAGGATATCTCCGTTTTCAACGTCCACAATGCCAGTGCAATCGTCTAGGGATTTGTCGCGTGACAGTTGTCGTACAATTGTCGCTTCACGTTGCTACTCCGAGGGGATTCTGGGCTTAGCAATATCTGTTTGAGAAAATGGTCACTATTTTTACAGGCGTTTATTATCTTCTTATCAGCTCAAAAAGAAAAAGGAACAGGCGTTTATTTAACTTGCAACACTAGTATATATGTAAGTTTTGGTTGGTATGTACGCTTAAGTTTTTTCGAACGAAAATTTTTAATATGAAATGTCAAAGTGAGACGTAACCAAGTTAAAAATCCGTATTAAGTCCGTAGAGAAAATCGGTTGTGAGTGTGCCCACTACTAACGTCAAAAAAAATCTAAGAAATCAAATCAATAGCGATGTTATGAATAGTGAATGCGAATCGAAAAAACAGACAGGTGGCTATCCCGCGATGTACAACATTTTTGGGTTTTGTACAAAAAATTAAAAAAAACATATCCTTTATAGGATCACTCCTGCGTCTGTCTGTCCGACCGTCTGTCAAAGCCAATTTGCTCCCAATGCCTCCGAGCTCTGTCAACCCGAAATGCATTAAGACGGGATAAGTATATAAATCCATCCCTCCCATGCTGGTCTGGGAGAAACGAAAAAACTTAGAATGTACCAGCTGCTTCTCTGCCCGCGCAGATCGTAAAAGCCGATCGAGGGAATGGGCAAAAATGCGAATCATTTTAACAGGCGATGCGGCTAGCAACCCGTCACTGTATTGATTGCTTTTCCATCTTCTCGCCCACCATGATGCTAAAAGTGGCTTTTGGGTCTTGCAGCCCTGGGCTCTGCATAGAACCGCAAGACCCAAAATGCTCTGTCTGCCCCATTAGGGATAAAGACGTGATAGTATGTATGTATGTATGTAAGTATATAAATAGGTATCCAATTTGAATAAAATAAACGGCATCAAATACATTTTCAGCAATAAGAGTGTGTCTTAAGTGCTTACCGCGCGGGAATGAATTTACCTGTTTTTTTCTTTTGCTCGGAAAGCTCACTTAATTGGTCTCTAAATAAATGACCTTTGTTCTGGAAGGTTTAAGACTGTTACAGAAAGTAACTATCCACCCAGTTTTACGTTTATTCATTTATTTATATACTTGGCCCTTTTCTTAATAATACTCAGTACGTTTCTCGTGTCCTGAACCTAAAATCTACAATTTACTAATTTCACGAATTTCTAATAATAAATGATCTTTGTTCAGGTATGGGCGCATTTTAATTAATAGGTGGGTATAGTTAGCTGTTAAACAGTTATATTATATTTTATATAATTCATGACTATTATCACGAACCACTAAACATTTTCCTAAAATTATTTCATCCTCATTCGTAGGTATTTTTAAATAATTTGTTAAACAGGTAATATGCACGATGACTGGAAAAATATTTTCGGCTCATTGGTTTGATTATTAAATAACCGGCCAAGTGCGAGTCGGACTCGCGCAATAAGGGATTCGTACCATCATTATCTATAAAAAACACGTTTGTTGATTGTATGGGAGCCTCACTTATATATCGATTTTATTCTGGTTTAGCAACAGAAATATCTGTGAAAATTTTATATGTCAAGCTATCACTGTTCATGATATACGGCTTGGTTACAGACGGACAGACAGACGGACAGCAAGTCTTAATAATAATAGAACGGAACCCTAAAACGAGCGCTATATCAGTGTACGCCAAAGCGACAATACACATTCTACAAAAATTAAAATAGTTCTTTATTTACTTTTTGACTGTTATTGTGTGCCACTTCCAATTATTATCATCACACGTGCGTATTTTTCCGGTTGGATCGGCGGTAACACTTCAGAGTTCGGGGTCCGCTACCTAAACCAAAGAGATTTGACTAGGTTATTTACTGGTTTTTACGTAGAGCGACTGCCGTTTGACCTCTACAACCCGAAGAGCAGACCAGAACCAATCCTTGTTCGGGATCCACAGTTTATACGTACCTTTTGAAACTTCATCGTCTTTCTTTTTTAATAATTAGGTGATTTAGGACTGGAATATTTTAACCAGGCAAGAAATAACTTTTCACAAATTATCCTTCCCAGTGGGATTCGAACCCACGACCACCGGATCACCAGGCGAACACCTTGACCACTGAACCACGGAGGCAGTCTAACGTTCCATCTCATTTTATCATCATTTCAGTCGCATAACGTCCACTGCTGGACATAGGCCTCACCAAAAGATTTCCAAAATGACCAATCAAGAGCGGCCCGCATTAAGCGCTTTCCAGCGACCCTGGTCAGGTCATCTGACCACCTTGTAGGTGGATGCCCTACGCCTGACTTTCCAGTACGCGGTAGCCATTCGAGAACCTTTTTACCCTATCGGTCATAGGTTCGCCGCGCTATGTGTCCCGCCCACTGCCACTTCAACGAGCTAATCCGCTGGGTTAATAACTTTCCATCTAATTGGCATCTAATCCCCCAGCCGCACCGGGAGCGTTTGAATCTCTGCTAATGAGAGCCGAACTGGATCATTGCACATTAATTATGTATGGAGATCAATACAGGGCTGCTCTCCTGTCTATTATACAAACAATTGCGTACTTGTACCAATAATTGTGGTCTGTTTACCTTTTACTGTTTTTTTTTATTGGTTACAATTAACGCGAGACACAGGCATTATAAATAGATAGGGTTACTCATGTCACGTCATGCCTACTCATCAACATCATCTTCATCAGCTTTTAAAAACTCACTTATGCCTCCTTTTGTCTGCGCCATCCCTTTCTGTCCGTAGCCGCTGGTATCCAGTTCTTACCAGCGACTTGCCTGATATCGTCGACCCACCGAGCTACTGAACGTCCCACTCTGCGCTTATATACATACATACTATCACGTCTTTATCCCTAATGGGGCAGACAGAGCATTTTGGGTCTTGCGGTTCTATGCAGAGCCCAGAGCCGCAAGACCCAAAACCCACTTTTAGCGTCATGGTGGGCGAGAAGATGGAAAAGCAATCAATACAGTGATGGGTTGCTAGCCGCATCGCCTGTTAATATGATTTGCATTTTCGCCCATTCCCTCGATCGGCTTTTACGATCTGCGTGGGAAGAGAAGCAGCTGGTACATTCTAAGTTTTTTTATTTCTCGCAGACCAGCGCTTATATGATATACAATAAATATTTTTAAAGCATATTCAACACTCCCTTTGTCACTTTTTTGCTAGTCGTGTGTGCTGCCATCTCTGTGTGCCTACCGCACCTACCAGTATTTCCTACTTACGGTGCTTTCAATAGTTTCTATGGCGTTGGGTATCTGTAACGTTAGTAATTATATTGCTCACGTAGATAGTCAGCTAAGGGCCGATATGTTTCGAGGTCTTCCTCAGGGCGAATGTGACTTTAAACATGCACACGATAGTGTGCCGAGCCTTACTCAAGCATCAGTGTTGCTCACTTGATTTTTTTACTGATTTTGTAGTGTAGTATCTGAAGTAAATTTTTTTTATTTATTTATTTATTTAACCTTTATTGTACAAAATATAATTTGTATGGCACAATAGGCGGACTTAATGCTAAAAGCATTATCTAACAGTCAACCTTTGGGTTGTTAGAGAAATTTATGTGGGTGTAAAATAATGGGATAGCAAAAGGAAAAATATTTTGTACTGACAAGAGAATAAAACGACGCAAAACAATGACACTTGTCTTTGATAATATCTATTTTGAATGTAGAAAACTATGATTCCAAGAAACTAAGACGTCACGAATTCATACAATGCTTTCCCGCACAAGTGCAACAAATTACGTACATCATGTAATGCTCAAAAGCTTTTACAAATAATAATTTGCCAAGTGCGTGTCGGGCCACGCGCAGTGTAGGGTTCCGTAGTTGTAAATGCCAACTTTGAGTTCATACCATAAAAAAAATCTAAGTATCTATTGAATTTGTATAAAATTTTCATTTTCGAGTACATTTTATAAGTTGATCGCCTATAACTTTTTTTTAATTTGTTAACCCTACTTAGCTCTGGTAGTTTTCCTATAAACTAAATTATGTATGCTATAGCTGTGATTTTTTTCACGTGTCCATATATAACCATTTAGCAGATAGATGGGGGGGACACGTGACTTTAACAAAAAATTTCACATTAAACCTAAATAGTTCAGACACGTATCCCTAAATCGTAAAATGGTGTTCCCAAGCTCACAATATTTTTGAAAGACTAATTCAACGATACCCCACACAATGTGTTTGTAGAGAAAAAAAATATTGACATCCTCTTTACATGTGTGGCAGCTACTCTAAAAAAAAAATTGATTCCATATTTTATTTTACGACTTTTTTGCCATGATTGATATACATATCCATGCCAAATTACAGCTTTCTAGTACTTATAGTTTCTGAGTAGGACCGTGGATGGACAGACAGACAGACATGGCGAAACTATAAGGGTTCCTTGTTTACTACGGAACCCTAAAAAGATCCGACTTTAAGCTTAGTTTGATCTCATGCAATAAACGTACGGTTCACCAATCTATACTTAATGAGGTAGTTTGTAAGGCGGAGTGCTTCGTAGACTAATGGGCGTGGATCACCCTGATTCACGGCCGGCATCTGACGACGTCTGTAACATTAAATTTATGTTTCTGACATAAGGGTTTTCTTCTCTTCCAGACTACTGGAAGAGAATAAAAACCTTAAAACATTTCAGATGCTTTTCATATAGAGCCGATCGAAGGAATGGGCGAAAATATGAATCACTAGCTGTGCCCGTAAGCTTCGCTCCCAGTTGGAATTTCGGGATCAAAACTATCTGTTGTCCTTCCCTGGTTATCAAACTATATCCATATAATTTCATCTAAATAAGTTCAGTTTTTGAAGCGTTAAGTGGCAACAAACAAACAAACAAGTATACAAACTTACTTTCGCATTTATAATATTAGTAGGATAGTAGGATTTTAAGCGATACAACTAGCAGCCCATCACTACTTTGATTCCTTTTTCCCCCTTTTCGACCACCATCTTTTAAAATAAATTATTTAAAAGGGAACGGAGATATCATCTGATTTGTGTCTTGATCAAACCCTAGATAACTCTTCAAACGATTTTATGAACTACTGTTTATAGTTTAAAGTGAGAAAATGAAGCTTTTCTTTGCACATTAGCCAAAAGTTGCCGTTTTTCGTTTTTCCGTTTAAATAATTTATTTTACAAATGGGGGCAGAACTGGATCTCGAAAATTTCTGGTAGGCCCTTAGCCCTGTCTGTAAAACATAAAATAATAATAATCTTCTTATCGTATATGTTAGTGACTATCACTAGTGTCAGAGTTTTTAAACCGCCTTAAAGGCCTCTGACACGGTTTTAGGTAACGACCAATGTCAAAGACAGTGACCGGGACCGACGGCTTAACGTGCCCTCCGAAGCACGGATCATCTTACTTATCAGACAATTAGGTGATCAGCCTACAATGTCCTAACCAAACTAAGACAACAACACAAAGTCGTTGCCCCCGCCGGGAATCGAACCCGCGACCTCCAGGTATTAGCCGAACGCTCTAACCACTACACCACGGAGGCAGTTAATTGTTAGTTAATAATAATAATTAGACCAAATCATAACTTCTCTTTCTTGGGCAAGTCGAGAAAGAAGTAATATTCGCAGCTACAACTTAATTTACGACGTCCGCGTAGCACATTGTTCTAAGTTACCATTATGTTAATTTCAACTTAACTCAGGGTTCCTCTGGGAGCGCCAATAAATTATGTAACTTAGCTGTAACTTAGCGAGATGTACAATTCAACTACACACTGCTTTATTATCAGACTAGCCGAAGCCCGCGACTTCGTTCGCGTGGACTTTATGTCTCTGGAAAATGCTCATCAGGCTGAACAACTTTTACTAAGGCGGCATTTTTATATCTCTTATAGTTTAGTTGGACCATTATGGTTCTGCATCAGGCGTTCCATTTTCCAAAATCATTTATACCCTATATGTTGCCCAGGCTTAATAGCTATATAACAAAAAAAGTTTCATTCGAATCCGTCCAGTATTTCCGGAGATTAGCGTGTACAAACAGACAAACAGACATACAGACAAACAGACAAACAGACAGACATTTTTTTTTAAATTATTACTCTTTTACTACGTCTCCATCGCCCCCAATATTTTTTTTGGAAATATATTTAATGTACAGACACACTTTTTTTACTGTTTTATTATATGTATAGATTTAAACGTACCATCTTAGTTAGTTGCTAGCCGCTTCGGCTATTAACATTATAACCCGAATTCTAAAAGAAGAGAAGGTTATCGATTCGCCGCTATCTATTTTTATGTATGACCAGAGGTTCCGAGTTCGATCCCCGGTCAGGGCAAGGTGGAAAATGGCCTTGTTCAAATAGTCCTGGGTCTTGGATGTTTATCTGTATATTTATTGGATATAAAATATAGTATCGTTGAGTTAGTATCCCATAAAAAAGTCTCGAACTTACTTGGGAGCCAGCTCAATCAGTGTAATTTGTCCCTATTTATTTATATTATATTATATGATTGATGAAAGTTGTTCAATATCATCGACTGAATGCATTTGATATTTTGTTAAATCCTGAAGACCATTCGGGACTATCTTTATTTTACTATTAGAATTTCACTTTGATATCTAAATGCATTTCACAAACTATTTCGGTCTATCTGAGAAGCATCTGTTTAATTTCAGACTGGTACTAAAGCTAGGGTTGTCATCTCCTAAAATAAAAAAACCAGACTCTACGCTCAATAAAAGGCCGGACATTTAGCCCCAAAGCCGAAAGGAGATAGATAGATAGATAGATAAAAAGTTTATTTGTGAAAACTGCACAAACACATTCACACACAAGGAAATACATGAATGATTTTTTAGTATATAAGTACAAGTTTTTAGCGATGTGATGTGTATACTGCAGTTGCACAAAAAGGTCGTAGGCTCAGCGACAATATTGCTCAAAGAGCAATGCGCCGATTTTCAACTAAAATCTTAGGTATAGTTGCAAGTGCGATCAGTTGCAAGAGATACAGTATTGGGGCAAGATTAAAGTTTATTTATTTAACATAAATAGTTCCACAGAATGAATATGAGAATTACATACAGAACGGAATCTTCTAAGTTCCCGTGCAATATGCGTACCTCTACCCCGTTCTTGCCTTTTGTTAGGTGTTGAGCGGCTGCAGAAGGCGCCTGGCGAGAACGGGGTTCTGTATGTAATACTTTTACTTCTGTAATAGTTAATCAAATACAAATTGTACAGAACAATAGGCGAACTTAACGCTAAAAGCGTTGTCTACCAGTCTACCTTTGGGTTATACAGAAAATTTAATTGTGGTGGTAAGATGGTTTAAATTGTAAAGTTTTGTGTAAGATAGTTGTGGTAAAGCCTAAGAAAAAGCTTATGCATTTGCTAAAAAGCCTAACAATAGGGTAGTAGTTCTGGCAAGGCCTAAAAAATGGACATCTGCTTTGTCAGAAAGCCTCGCAAAAGTCGGACAGGCCGGACGCGACCCGAAAAGCCAAATTCCACTGAAATCAGAAATGTGAAAATGGAAGCTAAGTTCAATATCCGACTAAAGAATTGAGATCTAATCCGCTAGATGAATTAAATCAGACACTTATTTCTAAACGTCAAACCAAACATTTTCTGTGGGATTCGTATGAAATACAAAGGCGTGACGTTATGGTTTTGTTGAAGTCAATAGCGCTCTTAATATCAGTTTTTCTGCATTAATAAATCTAAAACCATGTTGAAAAATTATTTTATCTTCATTTTTTTAATTTTACTTTATTAGAAATTCCCATGCTGGTCTGGGAGAAATAAAAAAAACTTAGAATGTACCAGCTGCTTCTCTTCCCACGGAGATCGTAAAAGCCGATCAAGGGAATGGGCAAAAATGCAAATCATGTTAACAGGCGATGCGGCTAGCAACCCATCACTGTATTGATTGCTTTTCCATCTTCTCGCCCACCATGACGCTAAAAGTGGCTTTTGGGTCTTGCGGCCCTGGGCTCTGCATAGAACCGCAAGACCCAAAATGCTCTGTCTGCCCCATTAGGGATAAAGACGTGATAGTATGTATGTATGTGTAAAAACACAAACAGAATACAATCATATAAGGACCAAAATATCTTCTTAATTTCTACATGTCAATCAAATGAAAATGGATATGATCAATGAAATGTGAATCTATTTTCTGATGTATTATTTCATAAACTGTACCGAATTATTTATTTTTTACCGAGTCATACCCAATTCTGATTGAAATTTATGTAGAAGAATGTCAAGATTTGACTTTGTTAGATTTTTACTTTGTCTTCACACATCCAGACAGATAGATGACAACCCTATCCGAAGCAATTGAGTGCGATCCCCGCAATAAATCTAGGCAACAACTTGAAGGATAGGGGTATTGTTCGAATAAGTGGAGGGATTTATTCTTTTGAATTGAAATGTAAACAATATTTTTATGAAATCTCAAGCAGTATGAGAGGAATGCTTATTTATTTTTGGTTCATCGTATGTTAAAAAAAACTTGAGAGGTGTCATGGGACACCCGGATGGAACGAAGTTCGCGAGAGAGAGAGATAGACAGAGAAACACGCGCAAGCCGCACGGCTTACAAAAAAGTATCGTTACAACTTTTGGTCTTAATTTTTTCCGTCTAGCCCCCTTTCGCAACGCGCGATAAGGAACTTCGTTCCAAAAATCTGGCATTAGAAACACGCCTGCCAGATTTTCCAAGCTGCCTAAAGGCATCTAACATAGCTGTACGGATGCCATATAACAACGAACCATAGAAAAATAGTGATGGTTGCTTGCCGCATCACCTATTGAGTTGAGATGAAGCACATTTTCGCCCTTTCCTTTGATTTGAATTTACGATTTGCTTAGAACAGAAGCAGGTGGTATATTCGTTAGTTTTTTTTCTATTCCGTCCATAGAAGATTCATATCTGTTTTCAGCCATCTTTTCTAAATATCTTTGCCATTCAAAATAACAATATGAAATAATCCCAAAAACGCAAAATATCTGCTGTTTAAGGTTTGAAACATTTTAGAGCTAAACCATTTTCTAAACTGCCTAATGGCATATGACGTAATGCAAAAAGCTCAATGCACTCAACATTTTCTAAACGAACATGCAACAAAATTCGCAAAATATGCACATATAATGCAGCCAAATAAAAATGCAACCGTCCAGATTGCAGAAATGAATACGTTTTATAGAGGAATAGATTTCTTTCATGTTCCAATAGCGTGCGGCTTCCGTATTGAATTCCAATGTACCTGCACAGCAGTGGGTGGAATCACAGCAGGATCTGTTTGGATGCAAATATATTTTTCCATACAATTGTATTTGCAAACTATTGAAAAGTTTCCAGGAAATTGACTTAAGTCCGATTTAGATGGTGCATGTTTCTTGCCTGGTGCATAGTATTTTATTGAAGCAACAGGGATGTTAACTAATATTTTTGGAACGAAGTTCCTTATCGCGCGTTGGGAAAGGGGGCTAGACGGGAAAAATTAAGACCAAAAGTTGTAACGACACTTTTTGCTATAGTTGTAAGCCGTGCGGCGTGTGCGTGTTTCTCTGTCTGTCTCTCTCTCTCTCGAACTTCGTTCTATCCGGGTGTCCCTTGACGCCTCTCAAGTTTTTTTTTGTCTCATCAGATTAATTATCATTATATACTTAGTGAACGGATTTCTCACGTCTAGAGTCAATTACTCACGTCTAGAGTCAGCTACTGCCGACATGTTTCGACCTCATCCGGAGGTCTTTATCAGGGCGAATGTGACTACAGGCTCGTACACCGCACCGGCTCGTGACATACTGATAGATTATTAAAAACTATGGTATATGTATTTTTTTCTTTAATTAGCAAACAATGACGAAGATACAGCACATTTAAATTTCGCGTGACGTCACGATTGGCTATGATTTTTAACCAACGGTGACGTAACCACCCCTACTCCGAAACGTCGAAGCGCTGTATCTTCGTGAATTTTGACGACTTCGCTAATCGAAAAAAAAAAAACTTTTTTTCCTAGACAATGAGCGATATAGGAAGTAATACAGGCGCGTATTTTACACAAATTACGATGGGCCAATTTGCGCGATGATAATGTAAAAAATGATTCTGACATATATTATAGTTCGCTGGATTAATCAGACGAGGTTATACAATAAACCATACAATAATCCCATGTTGGTTTGGGACAAACAAAAAAACTTAGAATGTACCAGCTGCTTCTCTTCCCGCGCAGATCGTAAAAGCCGATCGAGGGAATGGGCAAAAATGCGAATCATTTTAACAGGCGATGCGGCTAGCAACCCGTCACTGTATTGATTGCTTTTCCATCTTCTCGCCCACCATGACGCTAAAAGTGGCTTTTGAGTCTTGCGGCTCTGGGCTCTGCATAGAGAGCCGCAAGACCCAAAATGCTCTGTCTGCCCCATAAGGGATAAAGACGTGATAGTATGTTATACAATAAACACTAATATTATACATGACGCAGTCATCTGGTTAAATTGGATGTCTGACAATTTGATGCCTGGTTTAAATGCCCGGGCTAGGCATCCAGTTGGATGGCTAATTTAACCAAATAGCTGCGACATACATACAAAGCCTCCCACATGTATTGTTAGATAGTTAAACTAAGTTGCACGACATAGTGACGTCACGTAGCAGGAGACACGATACGCTATCAGGAGATTGCTGCAGTATCAGGCAAATTGGTAAGCAATTAAATCAGACGAGGACATCGCTTTTTGAATTCAATGGGTACGATTTTGCAATCAGCACTGGTTTGAATCATAATAATCACATGTAATTATGTTTGAATCTCTTTGTGCTTTTCTTGACATCATTAGGGCGTGTTCGGAAACATGCGCACGCCAAGGCCTAATTTTCTGAAATTTGTTGTATATTATTTGAGTTCTGTCACATATCAATAAGTACAACTTAAATTGTCATGCGCTAGGCGTGGGCTGGGCATGGCTTGCGCGTGTCATCTTAAAATATGTCAATATGACTATTTATCATGAATTTTATTATAATTAAATTCATTATGTATAAATAGTCATATTATATTTACTGGGACATATATGTCCCAGTAACAACACTGGCATTGTGATGTAAGCTTTTAGCTAGCTGATTGGATGATATTTCTTTATTAGGTTTCTGCGAAAATAGTTGACGGACAAACAGCTTTTCTAGTAGCTATACACTGTATGTATTCGGGAAAGTTCGGAAAACCTCGTGTTATAGATTTTACCTAGCTGGATGATATTTCTTTATTAGGTTTGTGCGACATATATGTCCCAGTAAATATAATATCCTATTATTAGAAAAAATAGTTTTAATATTATATAAAAAAAAGAATTTAGGAAACCGAATTTCTTGTGCAAAACTGAAACTATTAAATTTCAAAAATTGATCTCCAGAATGGTTTATATTGGATTGCTGGAACCAGATATTCGTGTGTGAGTCAAAACCAAAGTGTTAAACCAAACATACTTTCAGTACATACATACACTTATCACGTTTTCATTCCCTGCGTCGTAGCCAAGCAGGCTTTGTATTAGTAGCCTTAAGTTTGCAAGTCAGAAATTCCGCAAAACTACACCTGAATCTACAACAATATTGTGACATCTAAGTCCAAGTCTAACAAGAGATAAAACAGAAGCGAGCACGTATAGGGGATTTTAGATCATACTCACGCTTTGCTCACGTAATATGGAGGAAGCTGAGTAAATCTTGAGATACTACCATGATGTTTTAACTGTTTCATAATATACTAGTGAATCTTTGAGATGTAGACCTAGCAAGTCACCCAGATCCGTTGAACTTTATCGGACAAAAAAGTTGCGTCTTAATAAGGGTAACAAAAAGCTATATGATTTTTTTTTAATATTTGTAAATGGCTAAAATATAATCATTTTTAAAGTTTTGATGCCTCATATTTCCACCATTTTGAAAAATTTCAAAAAACTGAATCTGCTAAGCTGACGTACAGACGGATAAAAAAACATTTCTGGCTAATCTCGAAACTGAGACGCTTCGCTTGCTAGGTCAATGATTTAAATAAACTTTATGATAAAAGTGTAGAAAGTTGTTTTTCACTTGTTGAGGCGGGTATTATTACATTTTACATTTGATTATTGAGTGTTATTGAAAATTGAGTATTGCATTCAAGTCGGCGAAGTCGGTTTGTATGTCTATGAAGGTAAAAGTCATAAAAAACTTCCTAAATCGTTGTAAACCGAACTGAAGACGAGAGTGATATAAATGTGACCAAACGCTTTTAATATCATCTTTATATGTCACTTTAGATAGAGAGTCCTTGATGTATGCTATTAAATAAATAAATGATTAACTGTGGTCTTTATTTTTTCTTAAAGTTTTAGTATCACATGGACTAAACTTGCTTCAAAAATTTTACTGGTGGTTAGTAAATTACGCGCTACCTATCTATACAGTAGAAACTTAGGTCTGTGTTGTAAATAGATGTTTATCAAATGGAGTAAAACTCTCTTGGGTAACATTTTAAAGCCACAAATAATGTGGAGGACGCTTTATCGTTGACAACAGATGGGGTGTAAACAGGCACTAAGCTGGCTGCGAGCCAAACAGCAACGTATGACAACAACACGAGCATTCTAGATAACTGCAGTGGAGTGCTGACACATTTCTTACTAAAATAGAATTGTATAAGCATATGCTAACATTTTAAAGCCACAAATAATGTAGAAGACGCTTTATCTTGGACAACAGATGGGGTGTAAACAGGCACTAAGCTGGCTGCAAGCCAAATAACAACGTGTGATAAGAACATCAGGCTGCTAGATAACTGCAGAATCAGAATTTATTTCCAATCATTGTTTTTGAAGATGTTACATTATAAATAGTACAAGTGACGCCCTGTAAAGGCACAGAAAACATGAGAGGCGACTGCCTTATTACTAAAATGCCTTGTTACTTAGATATTAGATTAAATTATTACAATCCACTGCAGTGGAGTGCTGACACATTTCTTACTAAAATACATTTATTTAATCATATATATATAAACTTATTTAAAGCCACAAATAATGTGGACGAACTTTATCGTTGACAACAGATGGGGTGTAAACAGGCACTAAGCTGGCTGCAAGCCAAACAGCAACGTATGACAAGAACACGAGCTTTCTAGATAACTGCAGTGTAGTGGTGACACATTTTTTACTAAATCCATTAATTTTCATATATATAAACGTTTTAAAGCCACAAATAATGTGGAAGACGCTTTATCGTTGACAACAGATGGGGTGTAAACAGGCACTAAGCTGGCTGTGAGCCAAACAGCAACGTTTAATAAGAACACGAGCTTTTTAGATAACTGCAGTGGAGTGCTGACACACATCTTACTAAAATACATTAATTTAAAGCCACAAAAAATGTGAAAGATGCTTATCATTGAGATCTTACATTTCTTACTAAATACATTAATTTTCATATATATAAACGTTTTAAAGCCACAAATAATGTGGAAGACGCTTTATTGTTGACAACAGATGGGTGTAAACAGGCACTGAGCTGGCTGTAAACTAAACTGCAACATATGACAAGAACACAAGGTTTCCAGATAGCTGCAGTGGAGTACCTGACACATTTCTTACTAAATACATTTATTTACATAATATATAAACGTTTTAAAGCCACAAATAATGTGGAAGACGCTTTATTGTTGACAACGGATGAGTGTAAATAGGCACTAAGCTGGATGTGAAGTAAACATCAACATATAACAAGAATTCGACCAATAAAGATAACTGCAGTGGCGTTCTGACATATTTTATACAAAATACATTCATCTATATATGGAAACATTTAAAACCACAAATAATGTGGAAGACGCCTTATCGTTGACAACAGATGGGGTGTAAACCGTCACTAAGCTGGTTGCGAGCCAAACAACAACGTATGACAAGAACACGAGTTTTCTAGATAACTGCAGTGGAGTGGTGACACAATTTTTTGTCAACAATTAATGTTCATAATAAAAACACAAGTTTTTATTTCTAATCCGATTGGCTACCTACCCGTTTCTTAATAATCTTTTCTCCTACAAATAACACTCCATTTTAAAGCCGGTTAAGTGTCCTGTGGTTAGTCAAATGCCGTTTTAAAAAGAAATGTTTTCAGGTATTTTCACAATTTTCATCCTTAGCTATTGTCCCTACAGTATAAAAATCTCTACGATTCTCTGTATTGTATGGCTACGTATAAATCTGTGTGTTTGTATTGCACACAATGCATTCGGTGCCCCACTGCCGGGTTCCAGAACATTGCACTATCGAATCTCGAATGCAACCTGAATAAATCTGATACAATGGTACATGCATTGAACTATGAACAACTCAACTATTAATAAAGATGTCTTATAAATGCTGACGACCTTTGTGGCGTAGTTTTCACCATGCTAGTCCGCCACAAAGAGGTCCCGGGTTCGGTCACCGGTTGGAAAATGGCCTTTTCCAAATTGTCCTTGGTTTGGATGTTTATGTATTTGTTATAAAATATAGTATCGTTGAGTTAGTATCCCATAACACAAGTCTCGAACTTTCTTTGGGGCTAGCTCAATCAGTATAATTTTTCCCTGTATATTTGTCCCTATATATTTATATTTATAAATCACCGCCAAAATGTTTAATACTTATAAGTCTGAATAAAAACAACTTTATAAAAATCGGATCAGCCGTGAGGAGTTGAATTGAGGTTTTATTTCCATCCTACGAGTAATAAAAATAATAATAAAGAACAACTAAAAACTAAATATAACTAAGTATTGATAAAAACTAAATTAGATATAAAAACAAAAAAAAACAAATCGTTAAAATGTTATTCGGGAAAGTTATTAAGTTAAAGGTTAAAGGTGGTCAAATGAACTGAGCAAGGTTGCAGGAATGTGCTGGATGCAGGCCACTTCCGATCGGTCGTTTCGGAAATCCTTGGGGAAGTCCTATATCCGCAGTTGACGTACAGAGGCTGATATGATAATGATGATTAAGTTAAAGGTAATTTAATTGAAAAATCGTGCATTGTAAAGCTGTTAAACAATAATTATTGCGGATTAACGCTTGAAAATCAGGGTTTTTAGGGTTCCGTAGTAAACAAGGAACCCTTATGGTTTCGCCATGTCTGTCTGTCTGTCTGTCTGTATGTCCACGGTCCTACAGAGAAACTATAAGTACTAGAAAGCTGTAATTTGGCATGGATGTGTATATTATTTATGGCGAAAAAGTCGTAAAATAAAACATGGAAAAAAAAATTTTTTCAGTTTAGCTGCCATACAAGTAAAGACGTAGTCAATATTTTTTTTCTCGACAAACACATTGAGTGGGGTATCGTTGAATAGGTCTTTCAAAAATATTGTTAGCTTGTGAACACCATTTTTCGATTTAGGGATCCGTTTCTGAAATATTGGGTTTAAAGTTCAAATTTTTGTTCGAGTCAAGTGTCCCCCCCCTCTATTTGCTAAACGGTTATATATGGCCACGTGAAAAAAATCACAATTATAACATATATAATGTAGTTTGAAGGAAAACTATCAGAACCAAGTAGGGTATACAAATTAAAAAGTTATAGGCGATCAACTTATAAAATGTACTTGAAAAAAGACATTTTCATACAAATTCAATAGATATTAGTTTTTAGACGTTTTTAGTGGCAAGAACTCAAAGTTGGCATTTGCAACTACGGAACCCTAAACTGCGCGTGGCCCGACATGCACTTGCCCAATTATTTCTAGAAAAGAATAGATGGCGCGACGGATAGGTATCAAAGTCGTATTAGTAGTTCCACTACTTATCCCTAGATGGCGATATTAAGTCAGGTATATTTAAATTTGCCTGGCAAATAAACTTTTTGCGTGATACTTCACATTAATAATATTATGTAATTTGGATACTCACAACTCGTTTCATAAGCTCCTAGCGATATATACTAACACCAGAATAATTACTAAGGCTAGTGACCTACATAAAACCAAAGCCGAAGGGGTTGCAAATGCTACCTTCAGATTCCATCAACAGACTGACTTGATGGCGGTACCGTAAGCTATCAAATTTAATCGAGGGATAACACCACACGACTTGGTACATACACATCATTGTCATCATCAGGTCTTTTTGTCTCCACTGCAGGAGCACGACCCTCTCTGTATTACCAGAGCTAAACTCAGCCAGAGCAGCCAAAGGACTTTGGCTTACACTCTCCACGCTGTCCAGACAGATTGGAGAGGTCTCATTAATATTTATAAGCTTTGTTTAGCCTGTTGCTTGTGTTACATACACATAATCAAACAATATGTTTCGTGCCTAGGTTTCTAGGGTTTTGCTCTGAGGCTTCAAGAGAACAATAGACCTTGAGCAAAGCACACAATACTGTATAGTAAGTGCTACTTGAATCACAATCAGTGTACGGGGAACAACAGTGTTGGATACATTGTTGTTTTGTGGCAGAGAATAATTGAATTATCCGCTAGTTTCCAACAAGTCAAATCGGATACTTTTTCTAAATGTTAAAACTAACATTTTCTATGGGATTTGAAATACCACGCCGTGACGTCATAGTTCCTTGAAGTGATTGAGCTTTCTTAATATCAATTTTCTGCATTGAGTAATAAATCTAAATCAATGACAAGTGACATAATGTAGTAAGTAGCTTGCGGAAGCGCTGACAGGTATAGCCCACCCAACCCTTATGGTTCCGTGCAATATGCGTCCTCGTTCCCCGTCCCTACACCTTTCCCAAGTTCTCGCTCTCTCTCTCGCTCTCAAATTCGGGCCACAACGATAGCTATATCATTTGCGACCGTAAGGTCTTCCCAAGTTCTTCATAGTTTGTAGAGAGAAACCACACTGGCAAATGTTCTGCGAACTGTCTATCATCTTCTACCTGACCAAATTATCTTTACAACTTTATTAATATCCTATTGTTGTGGAAGGGCGTTCTATCTTTACTTTCACATTGTTTTAATCATCATCATTTTAGCCGCATAACGTCCACTGCTTAACATAGGCCTCTCCCAAGTATCTCTAAAATGACCGAGCGGCTTGCATCCACCGCCTTCTAGCGACTTAGGTCACATCGTCAGACCACCTTGTGGGTGGGTGTCCTACGCTTGCTTGCCTGTACATGATCGCCATTCGAGATCCTTTTTGCCCCATCGGCCATCGGTTCGTCGCGCTATGAGTCCCGCCACTGAAATTTCAACGAGCCAATCCGCTGGGCTATGTCAGTGACTTTAGTTCTCCTACGAATTTCCTCATTTCTGATTCGATTCCGTAGAGAATCACCAGCAACCATCATCAACATATAGTTTCATCAGGCAACACAAAATATTCACGTTTACTTCTGTTAGTTTTGGAGTATATCTGCAGTGCTCCAATCAATATGACACAGAATTGAATCTAGGGCAGGATTGAGAATTCTATTCAATCCTTGATCAAAGCTCGCTACATACACTGCATACGTGCCTGATCCATCTTCATTCATCAAGTCATACGATTAGTGAATACAATATGGTATGAATCTTCCTTGCTTGAAAAGAGAAAACATTCTAGCTCATTTTCTTCCTGTGCAGATAATAAAAGCCGATAGAGGGAATAAGCGACAATCTGAATCATACAAATAATTGGCTAAGTGCGTGTCGGGCCATGCGCAGTGTAGGGTTCCGTAGTTGTGAATGCTAACTTTGAATCCATGACACAAAAAACGTCTAAAAACTAATTTGGTATTGAATTTGTATGAAATTTTCCAGGTTAATTTTATAAGTTGGTCGCTTATAACTTTTTAATTTGTAAAACCTACTTAGCTCTGATAGTTTTCCTTTAAACTTCGTTATATATAGTACAGTTTTTCACGTGTCCATATATGATCGTTTAGCAGATAGAAGGGGACGACGACGACGACACACACACACCTGACTCTAACAAAAGTTTGCACTATAAAACCAAATATTTCAGAAACGGATCCCTAAATCGAATGATGTCCCAAGTTTACAATATTTTTCAAAGACTTATTCAACGATACCAAACGAGCAAATAAAAAATTGTGTTCCACTTTACATTTATGGGACCCTGCTACCCCTTTATGTAAAGTTGTTATGTAAAGTTTAGGAAAAAAAAATTGGAAAAAAAAATCAGGATTTTATTATACTACTTTCTCGGGATGAATAATATACATACCTTTGCCAAATTACAGCTTTCTAGTACTTATAGTCTAGCGAGTATAACCTCGGACCGACAGACAGACAGACAGACATGGTGAAACTATCAATGTTCCTTGTTTAATATTAAAAAAGTGGTGAGGCTAGCAACCCATTACTATTTTGATTTCTGTTTTCCATCTTCTTTTTAAAGTCGGCTCTAGGCTATGTCTACCTCGTTAGGAATAAATATTAGTAGTGTGTATATACATAGGTATAGATAGAGTAAGGTAAGCATAAAAAATATATCTACAAATAAAATATAGTTATTCCAAGTTTCCTTTTTGTTTTCCGTGTGTAAGTGGCCATCATTTGAAGCTGTTTAAAGACGTCTGACATACGAGGAGTTCTAGGATAGATCAACGGTATCAGGTGCTTTCCATGCGCTGAGAAACTCAAGATATTTTTGTCATTGTGGTCTGGTCACCCATCCAATCTGCGATCACGTCCGAGGCTACTTAAAATGCGAAAGCGTTATGCCTAATTTTGTCGGGTCACTGACCTTAGACCAGTAAATATGTATGTAGCAGTAAAAAAAGGTTTTAAATCGGCTCTTGTACTCACTAATCACATTGATGAATGAAGATGGAGAGGGCACGTATTCAGAGTATTAACTTGATATATACGGGCTTTGATCGAGTGACTCTGTAGCTTCGGTGAATAGAGTTCTGAATACTGCCCTGGATTCTAGGTTTGACTTACAAAACAACTAACTGGATATAGCTGGATCAAAAGAATTGTCCCTTGAGAGGCTACATTAAAGCCATGTCATAATTTGCTTAATAATTGCCTTCTAATTAAGACGGCTGAAACTAACAACTTCAAGTACTTTCGGATACATGAAAGAATTTAATACCACTTATGTTCACACTGTACATACGCGACTCATGTTTATTTATTTAAATTAATTTCCGTCTTTATTCTAATGAATCTGATGTCGCTAGCAAAACCGAACTTCGTCTCAAAGACTCGGATACAAGATGTACAGTATAACTGGCCAGCTAAGTTGGTATTATATGTGTAGGAGAGTTTCGGCTAAGTCTTCAATCATTATTAGATGCTACTTATAGTCATCAATCCAAGCACAGTTTAATCCTCGAGTTGCTTAATGCGAAAGAGCTCGGTTGTATGTAGTGGGCATATTAATGCATACTACGTATTACGTGTTACTCCTACTGTGCCATTGAACATAAAATACAAAGCTCAAATTGGCTCTTGTACTCACTAATCATTTTGATGAATGAAGACGGAGCGGGCACGTATTTAGAGTATTAACTTGATATATTCGGGCTTTGATCGAGTGACTCTGTGGCTTCTGTGAATAGAGTTCTGAATACTGCCCTGGATTCTAGGTTTGACTTACATAACAACCAGCTGGAATAATGGAATTGTCCCTTAAATAATTTAGTGTTAAGTATAGTATAAGTGTATCAAAATGCGGCTTGACTGGATTTTCGGTTTAGAGGCTTCTAAAGGTGTCTAAATTTGCTTAATAATTGCCTTCTAATTAGGACAGCTGGAACTAACAGCTAACTTACCTTCGGATAAGTACATGAAAAAAATGTATACCACTTATCATGTTCACGCCGAAACCGGCGACGCGACTTCTGTTTGTTTAATTAAATTATTTCCGTCTTTATTCCACAAAGCCGAATACAAGATTAAAGTATTACTGGTCAGCTGAATCGGTAGTATATGTGTAGGATAGTTTCGGCTAAGTCTTCAATCATCATTAGATAATACTTATAGTCATCAATCCAAGCACAGTTTAATCCTCGAGTTGCTTAATGCGAAAGAGCTTAGTAGTTTGTAGTAGACGAATTCACGCATATTACGTAGTTACTCCTCTGTGCCATCGAACATAAAATACAATGCCTCAAATTGGCTCTTGTACTCACTAATCACATTGATGCACGTATTGAGAGTATTAACTTGATATATATGGGCTTTGATCGAGCGACTGTAGCTTCAGTGAATAAAGTTCTGAATACTACCCTGGATTCTAGGTTTGACTTACAAAACAACTAACAGCATATAGCGGGATGAATGGAATTGTCCCATTGTTAATTTAGTCATCATCATCATTTCAGCCGCATAACGTCCACTGCTGGACATAGGCCTCTCCCAAAGATTTCCAAAATGACCGATCAAAAGCGGCCTGCATCCAGCGCTTTCCAGCGACCCTGATCAGGTCATCTGACCACCTTGTAGGTGGGTGCCCTACGCTTCGCTTGCCAGTACGCGGTCGCCATTGTTAATTTAGTGTTAAGCTGTATTGATTTTGAAATTATGAAAGACTAACATTGATGTCAAATTCTTCATGTTGCCGAAGTGTCCATGAAATTGCTTGACAATTGCTATTTTATGAAGACAGTTTGGACCAATGGCTTAAGAGTCCCTTTACCCTAGACTTCTCCATACAAACGTAGTTTACGTTTAATTTTGAAACCACATGTCAGATTCCGCTAAAAATTGGTAATTGTAAAGAAATTGCAATTATCTAGGTTTATTATAATTAACTGGTTTCCTACATTAAAATTATGAACTGGAAAGAAAATATAACGATTTAGAAGTTTCCCATACTGATGGTCAAAAATGATAAATAACACTATATTCTATTTCAAGTTCATATTTTTACCGTTGGAAACCAGTTATAAACCTAGATAATTGCAATATCTTTGAAATAACAAAAATTTGTCGAAATCGGACATGTCGTTTTGAAATAAAACGTAGACTACGTTTGTATGGAAAGTTGTATTTTGGTCTAGGGTAAGGGGACTCTTAACGTGCATTCGGGAACATGAAACTTTTTATATATTTGATGCCGCTTATGGTCATCAATCCAAGCACAGTTTAATCCCCGAGTTGTTTAACATCTTCGATCATATTTATTTTTTTAATCTTTATATTTTTTGGAGCTTTTGTCTTAAGACATGTCCGCTCCATCGAGACAAAACTTTAATTTGCTTACACATTAACCTTATATAAATTAACCAACCCTATTAATAAATAGAACCTCTAACCATCGATCATATTTAACATGCAAAAGAGCTTGGTAGTATGTACAGGGCATATTTACGTATACTACGTATACGTGCCATGGATCATAAAATACAAAGGCTCAAATTGGCTCTTGTACTCACTAATCACATTGATGAATAAAGACGGAGCGGGCACGTATTGAGAGTATTAACTTGATATATACGGGCTTTGATCGAGTTCTGAATACTGCCCTGGATTCTAGGGTTGACTTACAAAACAACCAGCTGGATCTAGCTGGATCAATGAAATTGTCGCATAGTTAATTTAGTGTTAAGCTGTATTGATTTTGGAATTATGAAAGACTAAATTGATGTCAAATTCTTCATGTTGTCGAAATGTCCATGAAATTGCTTGACAATTGCTATCTTATGTAGACAGCCGGGACCAATGTCTTGACGTGCCTTTGGGAACATGAAAGATTGTACCTATATATTTTATGACACGTATGGTCATCAATCCAAGCACAGTTTAATCCCAGAGTTGCTTAACATCTTTGATTATATTTAACATGCAAAAGAGCTTGGTAGTATGTTGTTTAATCGTACATATTATTACATATTACTCCTACTGTGCCATCGAATATAAAATATAATGGCTCAAATTGGCTCTTGTACTCACTAATCACATTGATGAATGAAGACGGAGCGGGCACGTATTGAGAGTATTAACTTGATATATACGGGCTTTGATCGAGTGACTCATAGCTTCGGTGAATAGAGTTCTGAATACTGCCCTGGATTCTAGCGTGTTTTAGTAGGACATAAAATCTTACTGGATCTAGGTGGATTACTGAATGCTAGTTTCTAGTTTATTTTTCGTTTATTTACACTTACACTCTATGAGGCAGTATATAACAGACTTTCAAATAGTTAATATCTACTTATGAATAGCATGAATTTTGAGTTTTTTGCCGTCTGGTTTCGCAATTTGGCAGAGTAGAATACGACCACTCCAAGTCCTCCCGTGGATGTCGTAGAAGGCGACTTAGGAAATACAAGCTAAACAAAGCTTATAAACATCAATGAGACCTCTCCAACCCGTCTGGCCAGCGAGGAGAGTGTAGGCCAAGTCCTCTGGCTGCTCTGGCCAAATATTGCTCTGGTAGTACAGAGAGGGTCGTGCTCCTGCAGTGGAGACTAAAAAGATCTGATGATGATTATGGTGAGAATGAGTTTTAGCAATATATATAATCTGTCGAAACTAAAAACCGTCTTTACCCCCGGTCACATAATAGATTTTGGTAAAATTTCTAGACCTAAATTAAACCATATCGCTAAAGACATTAAGTAGTTTTTTTTTTAATTCCTTTCCTGAGAAAGACTTCTGTACGAGAGCACTCGTACTTGTTCTGTGCCTGAAGTAAGAGCAGCGTCTACATTTAGTTCACTATACATTTATTGAACGTTTTAATAGTTCACAAGTGGTATCTTGCAAAGGCAACATAATAAATATACACATGTGCTATCTTACACAGCACTAAGCATATTGTTCTCTACTAAGTTACCCTTAAACAGCTACTAGTGTTTAAAAATGCTTAAAGCTGTGTAGGGACGAATGTATGTACCCTTTCTTTACCGTCATACAGGTCTCATTCAGGCTGAGCTGTTTAATTGACACTATATGTTATTAAGAGTTTATATCAGCGAATTAAACTTTATTTTATAGCTGCCACGCTGTATACCTAAAGAAGGTTTCCGTTCCCAAAAAAGATCAATCTCAATAAAAGCCTAATTTAAAACCTCTTTTAACCTCCTCCTTAAATGCTATTTCGGATCGGGAGCCTCAATGGGGAATAAAATTGTAGTTTTAACCGTAATTTACGCCCAAACTCGACGTATTTATTTACCAAAGTTGGGTGATTTACCAGGGACCCCGCTGGTAAATTACGATGTCCCTACTTGAAAGTTTTACCAGTAAAAACTATAGCGACTTTAATTATATGGATGATTTAGTGGTTGCAAGGAATATGGGGTAATGTAGGCACGTATTGCTTTGAATTATGTTTCCGATGTCAGATAAACCCTTGTTGTTAGGAAGTCATAAATCAGTTAAAGTATGTTATGGTCTGTTCCATTGTTTTTGGAAAATTAAATTTCATTAAATGTGTGTGGTAGTCTAGAATGGTCTTAAACGCAAACAGTCTTCACAAACTGTAAAAAAAAGCCGAGCGCCTGTCGGCGACAGTCGTCGAGTATCGGTGATTAACGGCGATTATCAGCGACCGTCGCTGACCTGTGTCGCAAGTCGCGTGACACATGTCAATCAATCTATCAAGGACTGTCAAAAATAACGACCTGTGTCCCAAACAATCGCGTGACACATGTCAATCTATCACGAACTGACAGAAATAGCTGCGCAACCGTTGGCGACATTCGCGGATTATGAGTGATCAGTCAGCATCGACCGTCGCGGACCTGTGTCGCAAACGGTCGCGTGACACATGCCAATCTATTACAAACTGTCAAAAACTCCCGCGAGACACAGGTTGCCGACGGTCGCCGGCAACCCCCGACTGTTGCCGTAAAACTATGCCGTAGGTGTTGCGGGCATAGTTTCACTTGTCTGTTAGAGCGCTAAACTTACAGAATATACGTACCTCTCGAAATTCAGAGTGCAAATACATGAAACAGTTTACAGGAATCCATCGGGAATTAGGAGTTGAATATTGCATGCGCAGATTTCTCTCGAGTGTGTTCATGGCTAACTTACCTTGATTTTCAAGCTGCTAGTAGAATAGGATTACATATTCGTTTTGCAAAAATGTAAGCAGAAATGACATCTATCTCATAGTCTCATATTAGCATATTCCCAGTTATGAAATGAAAAAGCGCAAAGTAAGTGGCGATGGGCGGGCCATATATGCCGAACTAGAGAACGTTGAGGAAAAGAAGTGCTGGAGTGGAGACCTAGATGAAACGAAGTTCTGGTCAAGGTTGTCTGAAAGACGTGAACCTTTGACTAAACTAAAGACCGAACGGAATGGCGTGCATTGTTAGAAACCTACACTGAACAATAGGGGAAGAACGCTTAAAAGTCCCAGGTTTCTTTTTATTTAATGCAATATACTTTTAAAAAAATGTTTTTTTTTTTTAAATCCGGTCTTATGGTATAGCCCTTCAGCCAGTCCAATAACTATACCTTAGTCCACGAGGGCATCGCTGCGTGTATCAACTAGCACCATAAAACTGAAATGAAATAGTTCCGCACGAACTAGAGCGTGCAAATACCGCAGTTTCGAGTATAATGGATTCCATCGGGAGAGCGATGTTGCAACGTTAATGTGATTAAAGACAAACTTGCGTGGAGCGAAAATGTGGCTTTTATCGGAAATGTTATTACTCTTCTTTATTCCTTACAGGATAAGTCGAGTTTCGACTCAAAATGATATAGTGTAGAGGTTGCATGTGTCCCTATATTCTTAGCTTATTTCTCATAGCACTCTTAGTTATTTCGCTTCAGATCCCGAAGTCAGCTGTTCAGCTTTTATTTTGCCATTAGCTCAATCTTTGTATCTCATGAAGGGTTGACATCAGACAGCTAAAGATGTGGTTGAAATATATCCGTAAAACATATAATACGTTTTATCTCTGGAAATATGAGATTTCTCTAGTTGCTGAATCACAAATTACATGACGTTGCGGGCATTTCCACGGATTAGAACTAGTACCATAAAACTGAAATGAAATAGTTCCGCACGAACTAGAGCGTGCAAATACCGCAGTTTCGAGTATATGGATTCCATCGGGAGAGCGATGTTGCAACGTTAATGTGATTAAAGACAAACTTGCGTCGTGTGAAGCGAAAATGTGGCTTTTATCGGAAATGTTATTACTCTTCTTTATTCCTTACGGGACAAGTCGAGCCAACTCAAAATAAAAAATATAGAGGTTGCATGTGACTGAATCTTAGCTAAGTCCCCATTGCACTTTTAGCTACGTCTCTTCAGAGCCCGAGGTCAGATTTTCGGCTTTTACCTTCCCATTAGCTCAGTCTTTGCATCTCATGAAGAGTTGACGTCAAACAGCTAAGGATGTAGTTGAAACATACCCGTAACACATATAATACGTTTTATCTCTAGAAATATAAGATTTCTCTGGTTGCTAAATAACAAATTACACGACGTGTCAGCTTAAATTTGTTTACGCGGGCGTCTCCGCAGATTGGAACTAGTACCATAAAACTGAAATGAAATAGTTCCGCACGAACTAGAGCGTGCAAATACCGCAGTTTCGAGTATAATGGATTCCATCGGGAGAGCGATGTTGCAACGTTAATGTGATTAAAGACAAACTTGCGTCGTGTGGAGCGAAAATGTGGCTTTTATCGGAAATGTTATTACTCTCCTTAACCTATTACCTACGGAATAAACCAAACCTCTAGAGTCCAAATTATAGTATGAAAAGATAGTTATTTCTGTTTTTCCTAAAGGCTGACTGGTAAATAATGCATTAGCATTAAGTCCACCTTTTGCATCGTTGTGGTCAATAAAGATTTAATTAATAAATAATAGAGTACCCGTGAGAAAATGTGGGAAATTTAACATTTTATTTAAGTTAGTTCATATGGTACATTTTTATACTTAAAGGTATCTTTCCCCTGTTATTTACACATTGAACTATTTAGACGTTGAGTCAAGTGAAAAGCTTTGTAAAGAAAGGATTTTAGTCGATTTTTGATTACAATATGTACTAATATGACAGACGTAATAATAGTGTAATTTGCATGGCACCTATAATCTATAATAAATTACCTGATAATTTTAAGGAATTACATTTAAAGACATTTAAATATAAAGTTAAATCATTTTTGATAAAAAAATGTTATTATTCCATAAAAGAATATTTAAATGAATAATATTATTGATTTTAATTATAATTTATATTTGTATACATGTGAATGCTGACTTACGAGTACATAATAATATATTAAGCAATTTATATTAGGTAATAATAATTATTGTATGTCCTCTTAGGACAGAACATGGAGGCACTTTTATAAATTTAAGACCTATGTATATAATTTAAGACCTGTGTTCCACAATAAAAACTATTTGTATTTGTATTTGACGTCACACGCACAAAGCTATGTGAAATAGGCTTAATATAATGTTTCAGTTTGAAATGTAATTAATTATTAGGATATACCTAAATATAAAATACTTATTGTAATAGTCACTGTCAGCACGATGGGTCGACGACATCAGAAAGTTCGCGGGTCAAACGTGGATGAGAGTGGCTCAGGACCGTGGTAAATGGCATTCATTGAGAGAGGCCTATTCCCAGCAGTGGGAGGATCAAGGCTGTGGATGATGATGATGATGATGAAGATTAGACACTGTATCAAAAAGCATACGGCTCTACTACTACTACATTTTATATCTAGATAGATAGATAGATAAATTATTTATTGCATCTATAGCACACTACAAAACATAAAAAAAGAAAAACTTAACCTAACATAAACTAAGTATGGGTATGTGTGTGCTACAGTATTACAAAAGGCTGTAGCTCAGTGTGGGGAATTGCCCAGTGAGCAAAACACTGATTTTCAGCTACCGCCAGTCTAGGTGTAATTGCGCCGCCGAAGTTAATTACGGTACTTAAATATATTAACATTTATATAACATTTTTTTTTTTATATTCCATTTATTCTCTGTATACATTACACAAATTGATAAATAAATAGACATATTAAAGGAAGATATACTTAAAATATTTACTTTATTATGTATTATCAAAGAGATAGGAAAGAAATGTAATAAAATGTAACAACATACTTACCCTTTCTCATCATTTTCTTTGTCCATTTTCTTTCGATTAGACTGTGATTTTATGACTAGCGTGACGTTAGCTCTGCTTGGTCAGCAATAGTCGCATGAGATGTGTGTGCGTAATCCTTTAGTCTCCTATTATGTACCTGCCAGCGGGGCTAGCATGGTTACGAAGACAAGTTTTATCGAGCGATATCATCTAGCATTAACTTGATCTACACTATTATTATTAGAAACTAGCGGAAAAGCTGACCGACGCGCGATGCATACTTTATCCAGATTTATCGACAGTGCCATGCTACAGTGGCTGGACGTGTAAGTACGTCCCCATTCTAAGTCGGAAACTACTACGATATAATCGATAATAAAAACAATCATGAGTACTTCAAACATTTATTACCATTTTCACATTTATGCTAAAAGATCTAAAACAAAACCTAGAACTATTATTTACTTATTGTTTATTTGGAAGTAGACTAGATATTTTGTTTTCACGAACTTTACTACGGTATTATATCAGCAACTCAGTTATTCAAATCAAATTCCATACATTAAAATAAAACAAATTCTAAAACTTGAAATTAATAACGAAAAATTATCTTTCCTTTAATGACACTTAAAAAGAGGGATTTTTCTCATACACATTTTAGTCTAAAGTTTCGACAAGTTTCAACCCTTTTGTAAGGTCGCCTAAGCAAGTGTTAAGATTGCGACTGTGACTTATTGTAAACAATTATAAAATTGCTAAAATAATAACCATTTTTTTTACATGACAAAAGATAATTCATATAAAAAACAAGCTTTTCAAAATATTGGCAGATGTAAACAGACGAACATTTGGCAAATGTCTTATACTATTTTAAAACATCAGTCTTATAATAAATTTTAAATAAAATATAATTGAACGAAGATTTAATTCCTCCGAATTATAGAATAGTTTAAAAATTCAAAACTGTTTCAATATTATTGATATGCTTTAACATTATAAATTAACAATTTTATGTAAATGTTATAAAATTTTATACATTTTAATTTATATTAATTTTTAATTTTGACGTTATCTGTGATGCGGTGTACGGCAGTGTCCTGTAACAAACAAAAAATGTAAATACAAACAGATAGACATAAAAATATTTTATATACATTTTGTCAAGTTTTAGACTTTATTCATACCTAAGATTCTTTTTTCATTTAAAATATTCCATCTTAAACAGTACCTACTTAAATTTATTTCTATAGAAATATGGGAAGCTGCATAGATAGTACGACTTTTTTTTAAACAAAACTACAGCAAAACTTTTCTACAATATAGAGATAATAAAAAGGTATAATGTAATAATTCCTACCTCTCCAACCCGTCTGGCCAGAGAGGCTAAGTCCCCTGGCTGCTCTGGTCAAGTATGGCTGTGATAGTACAGAGAGGGTCGTGCTTCTGCAGTGGAAACTAAAAAGACCTGATGATGATGATGAAATAATTCCGAAATAGTCATTATTATTATTATATTACATTATACCTTTTATTATCACAACCGCGAGGGGGCGTGGACCATTGGCCACAGTTTCGCGGTTTAAAAGGCCTCGAATGTGAAGCGGATAACGACCTCGCAAAACTACTTCGCCCCCATAAACTTTGATATTGCTACGTCACTGTCAAGCAATGTAAAAGAGGCAAACTGAGGACTGAATGGAATGACGATATACGAAAACATGTGCAACGGTGGATAGAAATGCCAATAGCTGTTACACATGGCTTCGCCTGCCTTCATTGTTTAATGACACAACATTACCTGCTCTGTAATCTTTTGATACCTACGGTTACATTTTAGAAATTTAAAAAATAAATAAAAAACTTGGGTTTCTTTAGATAAAATAGAGAACTCCCTGATAACGCAGCTTTTTATAAGTAAAAGAACTTTAAAAATCTAAATGGTAGTTTTTTTGTTTATCCATTAAAAACAAACATCAATTAAAATCAAATCTCTTCTTTTTATAATATTAATTTTGATTATGCATTAGATATGCAAAGGAACAATTATAATAGGTACTTACTTACGTACAAAAATACAAAAGACAATATTTTTACATATTTTTTACAGGTTATTAAAATTCTATTGGAACCAAACTCAATACAATTAATATTACTGTCAACAGACTATCATTTGGCACTATTTCAGGTCGTTAATAACTTATTTATGGGGCAAGTGTGGCCACACCCGATCATCTGATTTGGCAGTATAACCAGTTGCATAAAAATAATATATAGAAACTTTAAACAAAACAAAGAACAGCCGACTTCAAAAGGTGAGGAGTTTCTTCCTTATCTTCGAAGATCTTTGTCATATCTTCACTAAATTGATTTGGGACCGACAAGATTTAGTAGAATAGTATTTATATTTAGACAGTATATATTCCGATCGGTCGTTTTGGAAATCTTTGGGGCTGATTTTTCCATGATGATGAAGATAAGTAAAGGCTTTCAGTGAATCATCGAAATCGGGTCACAATTGGTGAAGAAAAGAAACATGTCCTCATTTTTGAAATTCTGGAGGAATATTAATCGACATGGAAAGTCCCTTATTTTGATTCCTTTTGCCACCTTAGCTTCCACCATCACGAATAAAGACATGTATTTACCTATGTATACGAGTTTAATACACCAATGTTTCGCAAAGGTCTATACTAAATTCATATATCTATAACATACAATTCCCCAAAGGCAGAAACTGGAGCGCAGTGAGGTTAAAATCAACAGAGCCTAAAACTATCCCCGTTCTGAATAAATACAGTTGTTTGTACGTTTGTGCAGTTTTTCTTTTGCTATTCTGTTATTCTACTCTATCGAAAGTTATGACCAGCGAACAAACTGCGTTAAAAGCGTTTTCTAACAAAAATAAAGCAATTATCTATTGTATTGGCTTATTCCTATTTCAGCAAGGATATAGTCAAGTCATAGTATTTTGAAAAACCCGCAGATACCCATTAAAGATACAAGAAGAATCTTTAATTCATGAATACTGCCATGTATGACTTAAGGATGCCAAACATGGGCTCTTACAGATAAACTATAGAAGCGTAAAAGTATGTCGTTTAAACAAAAAACGTTACAGAGTGATATCCTCGTGATAGAAAAAAGAGGAAAGGAGCAAGGTAGAGGAGACAGGAAGATGAAATCTTTACTAGGCGAGAACGGGGGTGGTATACAACATGTTATAAATAAATAAATATATAGGGACTAATTACACTGATTGAACTAGCCCCAAAGTAAGTTCAAGACTTGTGTTATGGGATACTAACACAACGATACTTTATTTTATAACAAATACATATATGTATAGATAAACATCCAAGACCCAGGACAATTTGAAAAAGGCCATTTTCCAACTTGCCCTAGCTGGGGATCGAACCTAGGAATATTGTATAGGTATACAACATTTATGTACATTTTTTTGTTTGAATCACATGTCTTTTCACCCGAGTCCTTTGAGAGGCTTGCGTGGGGATACAGATCCAACACGTAGAGGCCCTTTGGAGAAGTTGATGTTATGTGGCGCTCCCGCCAAAACCCATTCCTGGATATACCTATGAGGAATGTTCATGTACATTATAATTACTTACGTCGTGGCATCGCCGAGACGGTAGCTTTTGATGTGCTGTCACTGTCGTCAGACTCTGAGCGGTTTTGGAAACTCGTTTCTGAAACAAACAGTTCAAGTTACAAATGTATCGACTAATAATAATAGGACTAGAGCCCTACGGCCCAGTGTCAGTTTGGAGAAAATGCTGTCGTACAGTTTGTTACCGTTTCTGCTGTACTTGCGCTTAGGAAGTGGCAGTAAACTTAGCGTGAATGATCTGCCGTCAACAGTCAAAAAAAAAAGACAATAATTATCAAGTGATACAAATGTCCAAAGATAAATAAATGATTTTGACTTTGTCTACCGCTTGGAATTGGATAGACGTGATAATTTATATTATTATGTTGTGGCCAGATCTTAGAATAGATATTGTGAAAATAAGTTTTTTTCGGCGTTTTTAGCATAGATGTAGTAGTAGTTTCGTAGTAAACAAGGCACCCTTATAGTTTTGCCATGTCTGTCTGTCCGTCCGCGGTTTTACTCAGAGACTATAAGTACTAGAAAGTTGTAATTTGGTACAGGTATGTATATTAATTATGCCAAAATAGGGAGTAAAAGAAAACATGAAAAAACTCACAGCTGTAGTATATAACGAAGTTTAAAGAAAATTGTTTTTAGTTGCATGAATTCAAAGTTGGCATACGCAACTACGGATCCCCTAAAAGCGCGTGGACCGATACGCACATGGTAATTTTTTTTAATTTGCCTATCTTATAAATTTGTAATCATATTTTTTTCCTACATACCTATACAATACAAGTATCATCATCTTCATCAAGTCTTTTTGTCTCCACTGCAGGAGAACGACCCTCTCTGTACTACCAGAGGCATACTTGGCCAGAGCTGGGTTTGGCCTCCACTTTCCAAGCTGACCAGACGGGTTAGAGAGGTCTCATTGATGTTTATAAGCTTTGTTTAGCTTGTATTTCCTAAGTCGCTTTCTACGACTTGGGAGGACTTGGAGTGGCCTTATTCTACTCTGCCGGAAACCACAAGGCAAACAAGTATCAAACTCATTTAATCTAAAGGCTTTTTCCTAAGACATTTAGCTAAAAAACAACATTAATATCCTTTAATAAATCAATATCATTTCTGATCCGTCCGTGCAGAAGAGATTACGATTAAGTCGCCTCTGCAGTCACAGTTTATTCAAGATCTCCAATTTGATGAAATTAATGGCTCAGTAAGAAGGGATCTCGACTTGATCTGTTGGCTTTAATACAGGATATTTATTGCTTTACTGACCCATCATTTGTGGCTTGAATTTAGGTTAATCTGTTGTATATTTTTTATCGTTGCTGAACTGTCTCGGTGAAAACAAACTTGTCCGGCCGGTAAAGAGAAAACGAGTCGGTCAATCGTTGCTCGACGAAGTGTATTTTTTGAACAGAGTAATGAAGGATGGTTTTTAAGCCCCGCCAAAAACAGAGGGGTGTTATAAATTTGACACGAACGTCTATCTGTTTTTTCGTTTGATGCGACCGATTTTCTTGCAGTGGTTCTTAGCTACGTTTGATGAAAATTAGTTCAGGCGTTTAAAAGTTATTAGGAGTTAACGCTTAAAAGTCAGGGCCTAATCAAGCAAATAATTGATGGTGCTACTAAATAAACTTGACGCAGAAACAGTGATATATTTATGCCATTGTTTTAAATAGCAATAACCAATTTCAATTTCAATTTATTTATTGCTTTTCACATTATACATATATTAGATTACACTACACAGTCACTTCTTAGGTTAGTAGGTACAACATGAACCCTGTTAGGGCATTGCAACAGAAAATAACGGAACGGCATGCGGATTATTTCTTAGTATGTCTCAAATTCAATGTTAAAATTATTATGAATAAAAATGTAATTTAAATTCTTTTTATTGATGTCTTAAAATTTAATTTAATTTTGGTCATATTTTTTATTTTATTTAATGATTCGATCTTCTTCTTATATTTAATAACGTCCCATACTTACCGTACCATCATAAAAAATAATTAAGGCGAAAGTAGGCAACTTTGATTAACATTTTTGCGAAGTAATCTAACTTTTCAAGTCTCCAATTAAAATGAGAAGTCATAAAACTTGAAATGAATATTAATCATCAGATTTTTCAAGTTTAGCGTCGACTTCATTCGGATAATCTTGCAAATATACCTAATTTTTTTCGATTTCATTTTTGTTTGTCGAATTTTGTTTGGCTTTCTGACAATTTTTTCTGATTTGTGGCCCGAAGCTCCCTCGAAGTATACAAAGATCTAAACTAACCTTCAAGTATCTTATTATAAAACGAGGACTAACTTTGTTACTAGGTTTAAACCATTATCCGACCAAATTAATTCGACATTTTCGGATGAGATAATGTCAATTTAATTTGGTCGGATAATGATTTAAACCTAGTAACAAAGTTGGTCTGCGTTTTATAATAGGACTGTTATTTATCATTTCACAAATTAATCTTTACAGTACATACCTACATTTGACTAATGACTTCTTTCGTAAAACAATAGTACGCGACGTAGATTAGCACAGTCATAATTCAATTTTAGCTTTGATACGAAATTTAATTACCACGCTCTAGATCTGGGACGTTTCAGGACGAATCTACGTGATTTTATGAAAGCCGTGTTCGAGTTACTATTTTTTAGGGAGCTGATAAAGATGTAGAATGTGTTTCGCCTCATGTCATAAAATAAATTGAAGGAATAGTAGTAAACTTAAGAATTGGGGAAAAAAATCAACGATACAAAGTAATATAATTAAAATTAAATAACTCCAAATTCATAATAGGCCGTCCCCCCTTGTAACCTGCCAAATAACTTCGTTCTAATAATGCTAAAGCACTAAAATTTTTGATGTTTCTCGGTGAACAATTTCTACCAGGTAGTACTCAGAAGACAATGTATTTAATTTGGTACAGCCATTAGAACAGCATTTATTACAGCCTATCAAACCTTTAGCAGTAATTGTTTGCTGTCTTTTGTCCCAAACGACGTCTCGAGTGCTACCGTAAAGAGAACATAACTCGTCTCCATCAAAATAATTTATGGCGCGATGGCATTTGTTTAATAGGCAGCTTTATTTACGGAAACGGAGCTATGAATTTTAAATTTGTCATCATTTTTAACCCCCGATGAAAAGAGGGGTGTTTAGCACCTAAATGTTAGGTCGATCTTAATGCGGTTTTTGTGTTTAAAAGCTGGCTTGATAATAGTTTTTAGATTAGATTTGATAGCGATAAAAATTATATACGGGGGATGAGCAACTCAAATTAAAGTGTTAAAATTGTAGATTAAGAAATCGGTTTTTTAACGAAAATTGGTTAGCGGTTACCCTTACAAAGTGGCTGTGTGGTTTTCGACAGAGTAGAATAGGACCACTCCAAGTCTTTCCGTGGATGTCGTAGAAGGCGACTTAGGAATTACAAGCTAAGCAAAGCTTACAAATATCAATGAGACCTCTCCAACCCCTCTGGCCAGCGTGGAGAGTGTAGGCCAAGTCCTCTGGCTGCTCTGGCCAAGTATGGCTCTGTTAGTACAGAGTAAGTCGTGCTGTAGTGGAGATAAAAAGACCTGATGATGATGAACCTTAAAAATATATATTTGCCTGACACATAAATGTTTAACCTTCTGTTTTAATCGTAACTCTTTAAATCGCATCGTAAAATTCGTCGTGAGTTTGAGAATTTACCCCTATCGATATGGCCGGTCAGATACCTCTGATAATAAATAATAAATAAATTAATTAATATTTATAAAGGCGCGTCCACACTTGTGTCATGACAACGGACCGGACTGCGTGGCATCGCTACAGGACATGTTACGCAAAATGTGGACGGTCTTAGGTTGCACTGACACGGTTACAAACCATGTACGATGAAATGTTACAAGTGTAGACTCATGGTCTCGAACTACAGCGCGTGGCATGACATCGTTACATGAGCCGATCAGTGGCGTCATTTAAGCTCCGACCACTTTTTCTTGACTTCATTCCATGCCTAAATATAGGTAACTACTTTACAAAACAAAAATAATTTAAATGAAAACGATGCTCATAATTAAAGCAACGACGAGGCGAAGTGCGGGCGGGGGAAGTACCGGGACGCGTCACGATACTCACGACTCACGACGACCCGATCCACTCCTACCCCGTGTCTGTGTTTGTCATCATAAATACAAGTGTGGACGTCTCATGGACACGCGGCCAATAGCGAACATCCTTTGAAAAAAAACGACTTTCAATGGATCGGCTCGCAACACGTAACTTAGATGCGTGACAGTACATAGACCAGCGTCCACACTGGATCCGGCTGGAGGATCGTAACTCCGTACATTGCCCTGCCGGATGGATTGAATCGTGACTGCAGCTTGTTACAATAATTATTCGCGTAACAAAACACGTCCACATTTACGGTACTGACACGGGATTCTGATATGGTCACGGGATTTTTTTTGTTTTGCGTTCGGCAAAATGTCACAAAAGTGGACGCACCTTAAAACGATAAAAGAATGGAATAGGTACAATAACAATACATTGAAGAACAATCTACTTAGAATTTACCTTTTGGATATTATTATTAATGTTCATTGTCAGACATAACAAAATGCAATGAAGTAAAAATGCTTTGTGAATATTAAATTATTTTTTTTAAACTCCAGAGAATTTTACGGGCTACTTTTTCAAAGATTTCTTAAAGGCATTATAAATGAGGCTCGTTAAAAACAACATTTTCAAAGCTATGGAAATCATTATTATTCTGGAGATTTATTACGGCAAACAGTTCTGTTTTGCTGCGAACAGCGAAAACAAATTATTGTTTTGACTTAGCTGAATTATAATTTGAGTGATGCTAAGTTGAATATTGATACAGGAATATTCCTGTATTTACTATGTACATGGATAATTCTGTATTTAGGTTACGTCTTTACTTGAATTGAGAAAATAAAAAAGTAAGATTATCCTTTAGGATGTAGAAGATGTTATTCTTTTAGTTTCTTTGACGACCTCCGTGGCGTAGTGGTCCCCATGCTAGTCCGCCACTCAGAGGTCTTGGATGTTTATCTATATATGTATTTGTTATAAAATATAGTATCGTTGAGTTAGTATCTCATAACACAAGTCTCGAACCTACTCTGGGGCTAGCTCAATTAGTGTCATTTGTCCCTATATATTTATTTAGTTTATTTAAATATGTATTTATTATAAAATAAAGTATCGTTAAGTTAGTATCCGATAAAATAAGTTGTAACTTACTTTGGGGCTAGCTCAGTGTGATTTGTCCTTATTATATCTTATACCTTTAAACGAGCAATTCTTGTATGTATGTATATATATATATTTATTTATAAATTTCTGTGATCTCGAAAACGGCTCTAACGATTTCGCAGAAAATTTGTATATGGGGGTTTTCGGGGGTAAACAATCGATCTAGATTAGTCTTATGTTTGGAAAAACGCGTGTTTTCGAGTTTTCATGCGTTTTTCTTTCCACGCAGAATATGGTCGCTAATTTCGTCGCGCCGCGACCGCCTTGATTTAGCTCAGTGGTTAAGGATAGCGACCGCTAGAAAGAGTGTTACGGGTTCGAATCCCACTCGGTGACTTACTTTTGTTTTTTTTTATGTTTAAGTTTATATATTTTTTTTATTTTGCATTGTTTTTAGACAAGTTTTAAAAAAATTAGTTAATGTTTGAGATGTAACCGAGCAAAGCTCGGTCGCCCAGGTACTATTTATTATTTTAGTAATATATATTTTTTTAAATACTATAATCCTAAATGGAAAATATCAGTCATATTCAAGTCGGATTATCAAGGATTCCGTATCACTATCACCATATGTTTTTAGACATTTTGAAAAAAATCGTCCTTTTATAAAAAATATTAGTTTTGTGATACAAAAAGAATAATTTTTATACAAGTCGATTTTTTAATAGGTAACTAATCAGAAAAATGTAAAGCAGAAACCATATTACTTTTTAACCCTCAACGCAAACAACCCTATCGGGTGTTATAAGATTGACGTTTCTATGTGTCTGTTTGTGGCGTATCTCCTAAACGAATGGAACGATTACGATGCGATTTTTGCTTGAAAATGGACGTGTTCGAGATTTGACGGGCTCAATTTTGTCGGGGTCACTTAAAATTTTAATTTCTTGTTTAAATACAAATGTTTATCAGTATATTACACATGTCAGCAATATCGTTCAAGTATGTATGTATGTTTATATCTAACAGGTACTTAAAATCACTTACCAGTATCAAATCTCGGCCTGCTGGGCAGTCGGCTGGGCAAGTCTTGGTTCTCGACATGGTCAAACGTACGGAACCCTAACGCGAATTCCGCGTAAGGGCTGATCTCGAACATTTCTAAAGGAATAATAATCATTTATAGGTATTTTGAGGACTTTATTAAAAGCAAATAATAATAATAATTCTCAAAGGAGATAATAAATAATAATAGACATGCAAAAAAATTTTTACCCAATAATTCTTCAAAACTAAAAGCCGACTTCGCCTCCAAACAACACAACTGATTTTGACAATATTTCTATGAGACCACCTGAAAGGTATGCCTTTTCAAATAACAAAAGAAATCCTTACAAATCGGTTCAGGCGTCTTCGAATAATCAGTGAACATACATAAAAAAGATTTTATTGTACTACAGGAGCACGATTGTACTCCCATGCTGGTCTGGGAGAAATGAAAAAACTTAGAATGTACTGGCTGCTTCTCTTCCCGTGCAGATCGTAAAAGCCGATCTAGGGAATGGGCAAAAATGCGAATCATGTTAACAGGCGATGCGGCTAGCAACCCATCACTTTGCTTTTCCATCTTCTCGCCCACCATGACGCTAAAAGTGGCTTTTGGGTATTGCGGCCCTGGGCTCTGCATAGAGCCGCAAGACCCAAAATGCTCTGTCTGCCCCATTAGGGATAAAGACGTGATAGTATGTATGTATGTAGGAGCAAGATCCTCTCCTACTAGACCAAAGGTAAGGCAAAGAATAACCGTTATATTTAAAAAAGTCTGCCCTTTTAAATTAGTCATAATGTAAGTATCCTACCAAATGTAAGGCGTGCAGACGTTTTCATGAAACTGACAAAAAAACATTGCTTCTTAAATCAGTCGTTTTTTACCATATACTATAAAACTTATTTAAGGAGAGCAGAATTTCACGTACAAGGCGGTAAATAAAATAAAAATAAGTTTCCAGAAAAACCTTACCGTTTTTACTACTTTTCCTCGGATGTATGGGCGACGTGTAAATCCTGGGCGCATGCGCATATCTCTCCTTGCTGTCGGAATGCGAGGCCACGCTCTCGTTGCGGGACTTCACTTCTTCAGCGATGGAGTGGCGGTACTGGGACGTGTAGTTTTGCCTGCTAGGACACAAATAAAACTTGAAAGGGACATACCCGTAATCTTCTTCTTATCGTGTGTGTAAGTGACTAACACTAGTGTCAGAGTTTTTAAACCGCCTTAAAGGCCTCTGACATGGTTTTAGGTAACGACCAATGTCAAAGACAGTGACCGGGACCGACGGCTTAACGTGCCCTCCGAAGCACGGATCATCTTATTTATCAGACAATCAGGTGATCAGCCTGCAATGTCCTAACCAAACTAGGACAACTACACAAAGTTGCCCCCGCTGGGAATCGAACCCGCGACCTCCGGGTATGAGCCAAACGCTCCAACCATTACACCACGGAGGCAGTTATACCCGTAATAAATCGAACCACAGGCTGTATAAGAACACAATAATGTTAAATAAAAGATCAGTCAAAAAACAAAAAAAAAATTGACATTTCCATTCAAACTGGCGATTGCACACTTTTGTTTTGCCAAAATTTTTTTTGACTTTGACTTTTTTTGTTTTAACTTTATAGTGGTGTACTATATAGCCCGTGGTTCGATTTATTACTGGTATATACTTTCCACGATGTATAAGTTTGTTTTAACACGCTATTCTTCTATGCTGGTCTGGGATTGCTATACTAGTGGCTCTGTAAACTGTAGACCTCGCGAGTCACCTTCAATCGTTGTCATTTCAAAAAAAGCAGAAATATATTTTTTTAAATGTTATATCAACCGCCTTTTTGAAAAATTTCGAGAAACTTAATCGACAATAAATTATTCATATTTATAGAACCTGCTCACAAAATATCACGAGAATCGGCTGAGAAAAGCTACCTGTCGACGAAAATAGACAGACAAACTGATAGACTGACAAACTGACAGACAGACAAAAACATTTTTTGGCTAATCTCGAAACTAAGACGCTTCGCTCGCTCGGCCAACTATCACGGCATAAATACGCAGGCATGAATACGATACTTTATGAAGGAATACTACATAACGATTGATAAAGCCAATTTTTTTCCAAATTTAAGACCTATAAAATAATAATAAGAATATAAATAAAGCGAAATCAAATACCAATTTGGCTTCTTTTTTAGTCTTGACTAACGAGATTTTACCTGAAGGCATTTTCAGTGTATTAGGAAAACATTTTTTGATACATCAACGAAAACTTGTTATATGTAAAATTCACGACAAGTTACAAAACAGATTTTTAGAAAAAAAAAATGAGTTTTCACTGTACAAGAAATGGTTACATAGAGAGCAGTGGTAATATAAGATGCTATTAACAAACAAGTAATTGTAAGATTAGATGAATTGTAAGTAAGATTAGATTAGAAAATGTATTTTTAAAACAAACTTTTGTCCCTTAGCCAGGCTGGGTACACATAGCGAACCACCTCAGAAATATTTTTTTTCTGACGAGCATATGCTAGCTAGAAACCGCAAAATGTCATCCGTCTATTGTCTATGATACAGTTGATTTCTGAACGAAAAAAAAAACGACTCTAGAAGAAAAAACTTGACATTTCGCTTGTCAAAGTGAAAATAATGGTCAACCGGCAAAATTTTGAGCAGAGTGGAAGTGTTTTTATTAGATTATGGCGAAAAAAAATCCCGGTAAGTGATACTATTTGTGTTTTTATGATAGCAGATAGATTGAACTATATGTAGTATGTTTCGGTTTTACATGATATTTGTTTTTCTTTGAAATATTTACGCCGAAAGTTTGTGTTCAAGATGTGACTTCTGCCTGTCTGGAAAAACTTTTTGTGGTTATCGTGTAACCACTGTCCTACAAGCGTTTATCCATAAATGTAAAGGCAAAACCATATTTACACATCAAATATTTTGTATGGTAGATAGATAGGTTCTTGGATCGAAGAATAACCGATACCCAGCCTATGTCCTTCTCCATGGTCCAATATAAATCTACGTTAAATTTCATGAAAATTGGTTCAGCCGTTTTAGCGTGAAAATGGATCATACATACATACATACAAAATTACATACATACACACTTTGGCATTTATAATATTAGTAAGGATACGGCAATGCCGTTTATATCCAAAATTTTGATACCTCGGGGTTACATTGATGTTTAAATAAGGTTTTATACAAAGAAACACACAAATCTTTCCTCTTTTTATTAATATTAGGCTTATATGTGGATTCACCTTTATTTTTTCTATACTTACATGTTGTGACCTAACTGGGCAGTGGTCAGATATAATCCACATCATGTATATTTAAATGGGCAGTGTTCATATCCAGACCAGAGGGTTTTTTTTTTAGGAAAACATAGGAATAAAAAAAAATTAAGAAATTAGTTTCTTTATTATCATCCAATCTACCATTATCTGTATATAAAGATGAAATAATCGCCAGGCCTGGCTAAGGGTTAAAATAAGTTTACAGTACAAGACGAATCAAACGAGCTCGAACTCGATGGGATTGTGTGGTTTCATTACAGAGTATCTATAGCCACAGTCCGGCTCTATCATCAGATCAGCTCCAAGTCATCATAATATTTCACTGTCACGCGTACGTATGCGTGCAAAATTTCAGCTCAATCGGAAACCGGGAAGCGGTTCAAATTTAACTTGCAAGATTTGATTACTTACAGACAACGGGACAGGTGAAACTAAATACAAGCGTGTAAAAAGTAATCATTTTATAACAATAACTATGCAAAAAGGCCTGCATATTACTTGCAGTAACAACATAGTCCTTTGCATTTAAAAAGCTCTGTAACTTAGTAGCATAATAACATTCTGCGGTAAGTGCATTAGCTTTAAGCACATTAATTCCACCCACATTACTTTGTAAGTTTGCGGCGACCAATCTGGATGTAATTAGAAGGTTTCATTTAAATACTTTAGTTTCTGTACTTAAACTTAGTTTTATTCGAAGTTGAGAATAGTAAAAGAAAAAATTGAAAGATAGTTGTAAGGATTTTGGTTATTTCTTAGTTGATTTTCATATTGAAATTTGTTCAAACGAGCAGGAGTGCCATTCACTAAGCAAATGGTTTTTCCATACAAAAATCATTTTCAATCTTGACTTGACCGGGGATCGAACTCGGGACCTGAGGTGTGACAGCATGGCATGATGACCAACAGGCCGACGTAAGTAACTAACCTCATCATCATCATCAGGTCTTTTTGTCTCCACAGCAGGAGCACGAACCTCTCTGTACTATCAGAGCCATACTTGGCCAGAGCAGCCTGAGGACTTGGCCTACACTTTTCACGCTGGCCAGACGGGTTGGAGAGGTCTTATTGATGTTTCTAAGCTATGTTTAGCTTGTATTACCTAAGTCGCCTTGTACGACATCCACGGGAGGACTTGGAGTGGCCCTATTCTACTCTGTCAGAAACCACACGGCCGGCGGCCTTAGTAACTAACCTGTTCACATTAATTAGTTTTTAACAGAATTTTGGACTCACCTGTGTCTTCTAAATAGTATGCAGAAGAAGGCCAGGAGACAGACTACGAGCAATATGGAGCTGCACACGATCACCAGCATGTTGAGATCGAAGAACTCGGATGGGGGCCCGATTTCCTCTAAAACAAAGAAGGTAAAAGCCCAATTACACAGTGCAAGTTATTTGCCAGTTATTTTATTTTTATTTTACTTTATTAGAAACACAAACAGAATACGATCATATCAGGACTAAAGAATCTAATTTCTACATATCTGTTCTAGACTGTACTCCAAAACTATGTGTTTACAGCATGTTTATACATAGTGACTTTATTTAAATTTTATATATACATAAATACCATTTATATAAACACTGAATAAACTAATAAGCGCATCGAATATTACACAAACGTTGAGAGATAATAAGAATATGCATACATTATTGAATAAGTAACTAAATAACAAACAAATTGTTGAGAGCAATGACGTTCATATAAAATAATTGAGTCTTATCAGATAAAGAAATTTTTTATTTTAGCAATAAAATACTTGAAATAAAGAAAGAAAGAAAAATAATTTATTTGATATAAACTTGCATGGTCTAAAATTCTAAATGAAACCTCAGACATACAAATCATTTATTGCTACAATAAAATGGTATGCAACAGGCAAGAAACTTGCAACGTCTAAATGGGCCATTAAATCCGTGCCTGCTTCATGCAATATTTAGTAGTAGATAGTTTATATAAGTTTTTTTATTTCTCCCATGCTGGTCTGGAAGAAATAAAAAAACTTAGAATGTACCAGCTGCTTCTCTTCCCACGCAGATCGTAAAAACCGATCGAGGGAATGGGCAAAAATGCAAATCATGTTAACAGGCGATGCGGCTAGCAACCCATCACTGTATTGATTGCTTTTCCATCTTCTCGCCCACCATGACGCTAAAAGTGGCTTTTGGGTCTTGCGGCCCTGGGCTCTGTATAGAACTGCAAGACCCAAAATGCTCTGTCTGCCCCATTAGGGATAAAGACGTGATAGTATGTATGTATGTATGTATGTATAAAATAGTATGCAACAGGCCAGAAACTTGCAACGTCTAAATGGGCCATTAAATCCGTGCATATTTTATACAATATTTAGTAGTAGTTTATATAAGGTGTAACAAAATATAGTGAAACTATTTCAAGGGTGAATTCAGTCCGTAATACTGAACAACTTTCCCCAAGGAACATCTTATGAAAAGTATTTTTTTCCGTACAGGCTGATCCGAGTTTGTATTGAAAACCAAAAATTACTTTTCATAATTCGATATATGTTCCTTGGGGAAAGTTGTCACCCTTTATATAGTTTCAGTATATTTTGTTATACCTTAAATAATTACATCTACTGAGACGCAAAACTAGTACGACACTCAGACAGAACTCAACAAACTAGTCCCGATTGAAGTTAACCCTCAACTTCCAAGGCTTCACATGTTCACTGAACACTTGAACTATTTGACAGATATTATGTGAACTGCAGACATGTTTACGACTTTCTATAGTAAGTTTATGTAGACTTATTATGGTATTTTTTAATTAAAATTGATGTGAGATACAGTGTGTCGCGAGCCGGTACGCTGTACGGGCGTGTAGTCACGTTCGCCCTGATGAAGACCTCCAGATGAGGTCGAAACATGTCAGCAGTAGCTGTCTCCATACGTGAGTAACCCGTTAGCTAATTTTAATTACGCGTATTTAGCAAAAAGCAAAAAACAAATTTCATCTCTTGAGACGTAAACTAGAACGACACTCAGACAGAACTCAACAAACTAGTCCCGATTGAAGTTAACCCTCAACTTCCAAGGCTTCACGTGTTCACTGAACACTTGAACTATTTGACAGATATTATGTGATCTATAGTAAGTTTATGTAGACTTATTATGGTATTTTTTAATTAAAATTGATGTGAGATACAGTGTGTCGCGAGCCGGTGCGCTGTACGGGCCTATAGTCACATTCGCCCTGATGAAGACATCCAGATGAGGTCGAAACATGTCAGCAGTAGGTAGCTGTCTCTATACGTGAGTAACCCGTTAGCTAATTTTAATTACGCGTATTTAGCAAAATGAAAAAACAAATTTCATCTCTTGAGACGTAAACTAGAACGACACTCAGACAGAACTCAACAAACTAGTCCCGATTGAAGTTAACCCTCAACTTCCAAGGCTTCACGTGTTCACTGAACACTTGAACTATTTGACAGATATTATGTGAACCGCAGGCATGTCTACAACTTTTAACGGAAAATCTATACTAAATTTTACATCTATAATAAGTTTATATACAGGGTGTAATTGAATTCGTTGGCAATATTTTAGGTATCTACTATACCCATGATACAAAGTAATTTAAGACTAATAAAACTTCAATCAAAAGTCGTCATTTTCATATTACAGAAAATCTCTAAACATGCGTTAGACTCTTTGATAGATACCATTACTGCAATTATAAATAGATTATTTAAATAAATAAATTAATTGTAATAGTATCAATTTCGTCGCGTCGTAGTACGCTAACATTCGTTCCTACTTCAACTAGTGCAGGAAGTAGTGTCACCCAATGTATGGAAGGTGCAAATTTTGGTATCGGAAGAATTCACTTGGCACAGATGTAATATACGTAAAGTTAAGCTAATTTAGCCCGGTAGCCATCCCCCACCCCCTGGGGGGTAGGCAGGGGGGGCATTCAAAGTTACTCACCGCCGCGCTTTAGAAAAAAAATCATATCAGCTTCTATTTACCTAACACCTCGAGTATGGTGTCATTTTCTGATAAATCGGGGATGAGGAATTCAATTTTAAGTACAATTTTACATTTAATGTATAGGTTAATAGTAAAAAAGGGATAATATTGACGAAAATATCAAAATCTGATCGCAGTTTTTTTTATTTTAACAGATTTATTTTGCTAGAAACCCGGAATTTTGTGTTTAAAAAAATATTAACTTAAAGCATATTTATCTAGCTTTTAAAAAATATATACATTATTATTTATAGCTGTCATACGCCTAGAAACTTTTTCAATCGTCTCATCTCACATAATTTGTTGCAAGTATTAAGTTGTTTTTTTATGAAAAATATATAGAATACATACTTAACTTAATTATTGACTGTCGTTTATGGTCCTATATATCAAAAATAGTATTTTATATTTATATTTGTAAATTTTTCATTCAAATTTTTCACCACATTGGTATAATTCGGTACATTTAAATAGTTTTCTTAGACAGTTGCACCTAACATTGCACCCTGACTTGCACTTGCACCGAATCAGTTCACGACAAGCGGTAGCAGCCACTGGTGCAGTTGTCCACTTTGGTTTCCAATCATTTGATTCCATTTCCTATCCCCAATCCCCCCGGACTGGAAGGATTTGGAATCGGCACCATCGCTTGGCCCCATACGTGCACTGCACACCATGCTAAACAGCTCTTATGCTGCCGAAAATTCTCTAGCTGTCAGCCTTTTTTAGAGAAAATCTCCCACCTGCACTCGTTTAACGATGTGCACTGACTGGATCTAAAATGAAAATGAGGTAAGTAGGTATTGCATTATTTTGATTATTATAAAAAACAGCTATATATACCTGTCATTTATAACCACGTAAATACAATTTAATTTATGCTCACTTATTATACATCGTTATGATAAATTTTTGAATAATTTGGTTACAGTTTTCTACGTGTCTGTCAGCGAGCATATTAAATACATTAGTTGCTGATGGAAAAGTATTTTATGCTTCAAAAGCAGCTGCTAAGAACAGTCATACGACTGTTCCTAGCAGCAGCGATCGTTGTAAAAATAACATCGACCCCTGTAACTACGTAGCTGAATGCCCATACGAGAATAATTGTTCATGTTGCTGACGAAGCATGGAATACTTTTCCATCAGCAACTAATGTATTTAATATGTTCAATGACAAAGACATAGAAAACTCTAACCAAATTATTCGAAATTTGACATAACAATGTATGATATTACTTCTTACTTCCCTCGAGGACAATTTTTCGCAATTAGGCCCGAATTTGCCAGTTCCGTTTTGCGTTATGGTTTCCGGATGTTCTAGGAACTTTTTTCTTATATGTGCGATACCATCGCACTCCGGGAGGAGATAGCTCGCAGTTTCTTCAGCATCCATGCATGCTCTGCAACGAGGACTGTTACTTAAACCTAGGGTGAAAAGGTGTTTGTTTAGTGCACAATGACCAGTAATAATGTTAATCATAGGGCGTAGGTTCCTCCTCGGCAGTGCTAACAGACGTCGGGATAAACGTCTGTCTCATTGGGGTAGCGCCTTCTTAGCCTGCCAAGACTGAGCCAGTTCTTCGCCAATACGACTCTTGATCAAAGAGAGATCCTGCGTGAAGGGAATCAGGGCCATCGGAAGGGGTCCCTCCGGTGTTAGTTCGTCCGCTGCATCGTTACCCAGTGAGTAACGATGTATGATAAGTAAGCATGTCAGGTATATATAGCTGTATTTTATTTTAACCAAAATAATAATGCAATACCTACTCACCGGATTTTCGTTTTAGATCCAGTCAGTGCATATCATTAAACGAGTGCAGGAGGGAGATTTTCTCTAAAAAAGGCTGACAGCTAGAGAATTTTCGGCAGCATAAGAGCTGTTTAGCATGGTGTGCAGTGCACGTATGGGGCCAAGCGATGGTGCCGATTCCAAATCCTTCCAGTCCGGCGGATTGGGGATAGGAAATGGAATCAAATAATTGGAAACCAAAGTGGACAACTGCACCAGTGGCTGCTACCGCTTGTCGTGACCTGATTCGGTGCAAGTGCAAGTCAGGGTGCAGTGTTAGGTGCAACTGTCTAAGAAAACTATTAAAATGTACCGAATTATACCATTGTGGTGGAAAATTTGAATGAAAAAATTTACAAATATAAAATACTATTATTGATTTATAAGACCATAAGCGACAGTCAATAATTAAGTTAAGTATGTATTCTATATATTTTTCATAAAAAACAACTTAATACTTGCAACAAATTATGTGAGATGAGACGATTGAAAAAGTTTCTAGGCACCGCCGCGTGCCATGTCCGATTTTTTTCAGATAGATGTATGACAGCTATATATAATAAAGTATATATTTTTTTAAAGCTAGATAAATATGCTTTAAGTAAGTAAATATTTTTTTAAACACGAAATTCCGGGTTTCTGGCAAAATAAATCTGTTAAAATAAAAAAAACTGCGATCCGTTCAGCTGTATTGCAGCGGGTCGCTGACCTTGCGGCTCGTAGGTATCAGTGAGCGCGCACGACTCGAAGTGTTTTGATACTTGTTTTTTTTTCTTTTTAATTACTGCATTAATTGCAGTGTTGTTACCGTACAAAATATCCTTTATGTGAGTATGTTAATAAGTTAAATTATTGCTAATGATTTCAATTGCACCCTGTAGATTTAAAAAGGTATTCAGAAAAAAGAACTTTTTTTTAATTAACCGTCTTATTGTAAAACGGACTTGCTTTTACATTTGGTTTAAGCAATTGTATAAACTATTGAGACCTGGGCCCTAAATAAATGTATAAAACTCATTTCAAATTATGCAACCTGGAAGGGACATACCCGTAATGGATTGAACCACGGGCTATACTAGATCACTATATAATAGTATATTAAATAACAGTAAAAGCGTGTACTTATGTACACGCGTTAGAAGTTATACTTCTTTGGCGTATGAAATAACTTGAACATAGATACAGTACAGCCAGATCGTGGGCTAACTTCATATACTGTTGCTTTTTTCTGTTGGTGTGCGCACGCATCGAAAAAAATTCAGTCTCATCATTTTTCCCAATTGCGCCAAAAGAAGTATAACTTAAAAAAAATGCACGTTTCAATATTAAAGTGTACAGCCGCCCGGGCAATTTGTATGAGAACGTCGAATTTTTATTTTTTATTTTTGACGTTTTTATATATAGTTTTAATATAGTGATCCAAAGTCCGTGGAACCAATTATTACAGATATGTCCCTTCAACGTTATATAACTTACTTCCTAACTAATCAACAAATGCCACTCAAAATTTAATCGATCGTTCAAGTCATACTCATCTCGATAATTCTCTATCAAAACTTTTGCTATTACCATTTGACAGCGGCAGTCGACAAACTGACGTCATTAATTTAAGTTCGAACGTCAAGGAGGATTATTAACGCAAATTGGCGAAGCCTCAAACATATTTGTTCGACGAGATTGCTTGTCATTTTAGAAGATACGCTTCTATTTGTTGTTATGTCTATGTGATTTTTGTTGAACTGTTTTTATTCATTTCGAATTCTTATTTCCAGATCAATAAAAACAAAATCGACCTGTGGCTATCAGTCTTTTGTTTAATTTTTCTATATCCCTAGGTAATAAAATAACCTAGTTTGTGGGGCAGATACAGTGCTTCTCATAGACATAGAATTTTTTTACTAATTAAAGTGCATCTTTATTTCATTCTGTCTCAACCATATACATAGAATTTTTTTACTGCGTAAGGTCTTTTCTCAAAATAGCTTGTCTTCTAATGAGATTGAAACCTTTTTGGCCTTACTTTACTGTGACTTTTTTAAATAATTTATTTTCACTATGTAAGTGAGTAACGACAAATAAAATATGTTATTATTTAAATTTTTTTTTTTAAATAAGCTTTTATCTAAAGACTATCCTCAAGACAAGTCAAACGAGCCCAAACTTGATGGAATCGCGTCGATTAATTAAAGAGTTCCTATGTCAATCTCCGGCTCCATTATCAGATCAGCTCCATGTCATTAAAATATTGCATTGTCACGCTATATAAGTATGCAAATTTCAGCTCAATCGGAAACCAGGAAGTGGGTCCAATTCAACTCGATTACAGACAGAACGACAAACAACGGGACTGGTGAAACTAAATAAAAGCATATAATAAACTCACCTCCATCCAAAGTCTTCGTAGCATAAGTATAAACTGTAGAAGCTACTCCCGCATCATTCGCGGCGGTCACTCGTAACTGGTACCAGTTGGCTGGGGCGAGGGACCCGACAGCATACGAGGTTGGTATGGAGCGGAGGGGCGGCGCTTGGTAGTGACCCTCCATGTAGCTCCAGCCCAGGTTTAGGTCCATTGGCTACGGATAAATTACTTCTATTAACTTAATTTTTTATGAAAATCATCATTGAAGGGAAGATAGAGGAGAAAAGAAGACCAGGAAGACCGAAGCATAGCTCCATGAAGCAGATAAAAGAGACGTTGAGTTATTATCTCATAACACAAGTCTCGTACTTACTGTAGGGCTAGCTCAATCTGTGTTATTTGTCCGTATATATCAGTACATATTATATCAAGACACCGGGACGTATGGAAGGAAAGAGGGGAAGCTTGCCCAGCATAGCACAGCTTGAGACATAAATGGCCTTAAAAAAAGTAAAGTTTTCCTTGTGTTAATAGCAGAGTAGAATAAAATTTATTATCTTTATCATCTTCCACGTGTGTCGTAAGAGATATCATAAAATTTGCCACCAGATTCGTACTTTTGCGTAGTGCATTCTGAGACCACTGTTAGTTTCAGTGCACCAAATTCCCTAATGCCTGTCTGTCTATGGTGACTGACACTATACAGGCAAAGCATTGACTCTAGTTTTTAAGGTCTAGTTTGAGTGGCCTCGCTAGATCGAAGTACATTCTATATAATAATGAATTCTATTTTTATATCACAAGTCAATAATAATCCAATTAGACACAGTTGCGTGGGCTAACCATCATCTAAGAGATTTCATTACCTTTTTCTGAGCATCTCAATGGCATCCATCTCTCAAATTAATTTCGTGAATTGAAGGCGTTTTGAGGTTTTACTTTATGATGGCTCTTTTTGAGTTTTTTATTTACGTTCGTCATCTTATTAAATAGGCTTCATTGTAAGATTCAAAGTGATGAATGGAATCAAATAGTTTTTTAGGAGAAGAGAGCATATTAAGATACCTAAGTCTTTTCAGAAATAAAAACATACATTACATTTTCATCTAGACTTTCTGACTTTCCTATAGGGAGCTAAAACATGGACATTAGGGCTGACTTAGTGGAGAAACGCTCTGAAAATGTGGTTCTGGCAATGACAGAATAAGTAGGATAGCCGACTACACCAACGTCTCCATATTGAAAGATTTCCGAATTAAGAAAATGGTCTTGTCGATGCATTTACGAATCCATTCCACTGCCATGTCACCCGCAAAGAAAACTTTATGGAACTTTTAGTGATTCAGGTTTGAATGAAAGGCAAGTGGCCGGTCTCTAACGAGGTGTTTCGATCTTGTCAATGCTGTAATATAGTGCCCAGCAATGGAATGTTCCGAAAAAGCTATAAGGTTAGGGATATGTAGAGAAAAATCGCAACCCAATTCGTGTGTGTGATAGATAGATATCTATATTAAAAGCTGTGCTCTTGTAGGTGAAGTATGAAATTCTTTATTCTCATACTTCATTTTCAGAGAGGATTTAGTGTATGTAACTAAGAAAAAAGACATTTTGGTTGGAAAATCAAGCAAGTATAGTGTATTTTGCTTTGGTTTGACAAATTGTTTATAAACTCGTTACTCTATTGATGCATATTCTACTGTTTTCAGTCTGTGTTGTTTCTTTCTCTTCTTCACTTAAGTTGATAATGTAGTCTTATGAAACTAAAGATTGTATGTACTTACTGCTTTATTTTCAGCTCTATGCCAAGAGTTGGAGCCAAGGAGCCGATAGTCCACCTCCCACTTCGTGACGTCACAGCCACCGTCATCCCATCCACTCAGTTGTATGTAAATGTGTGTCGCGTTACTCCATAACCAGTCCGTTGATGGTGGGGACACCGGTGCTAAAGGGACAACATAATAGGCATTTATTTATTTTATTTATTTATTTAAACTTTATTGCACAGTAAAAAAACGTACAAGTGGCGGACCTACAAGAGGCAAGACGAATAGAAAAATATTTTTGGTCCATCGATTAGATTATTTAAAAACATTGCACATGTATTTTTTCTTTTCTCTGAGAAACCAAAAATGACAAAGATACAGCGTATTAATATTTCGCGTGACGTCGCAAGCCCCCACTCCGGAACTTTGACGCTCCGTATCTTTGTGAATCTTTACCTTTGGTAAACTGAAAAATACGTTTCCATTATTGTTGGATAGGCTAAAAGACGGACTAATTACAATCATACTTTTCGCACCCTGTCATCACCCCTATTCTTATATCGATTAAACTGTTCCGTCTATGACTTTTCGATTTGGCATGGTCTTCAGCAACGCAAGCAAAAATAAGTAAAAAGATCTGAAAATCTGAAAAAGAACTAAAAGTTCCATTTAAGGGTCCCCCGACCCTAGACCAAAATACAACTTTCCATACAAACGTAGTCTACGTTTTATTTCAAAACGACATGTCCGATTTGGGCAAAATTTTGTAATTTTAAAGATATTGCAATTATCTAGGTTTATAACTAGTTTCCGACAACAAAAATATAAACTTGAAATAGAATATAGTGTTTTATATCATTTTTGACCATTAGTATGGGAAACTTCTAAATCGTTATATTTTCTTTCCAGTTCATAATTTTAGTATAGGAAACCAGTTATAACCCTAGATAATTACAATTACCAATTTTTATTGGAATCTGACATGTGGTTTCAAAATTAAACGTAGACTACGTTTGTATGGAGAAGTCTAGGGTCGCCGGACTCTTAAGATTAAAACATACCTCCTCCTAAAGTAGTGACGTCAACATGAGCTGGAGCTGAAGTCCCAATGTTATCGGTAGCGGTGACCCTTATGGAGTACTTTGTGCCACACTTCAGGCCAGCCAGCGTGTGCTGCTGCAGGCCTGGCAAACGGGTTTCGCGGGCTACTGGCCAGGCTTCCTGCCAGACTCCATCGCCTTCACGCCAGGTTAGATTGTAACCTTGGGAGAAGAGATTGTGATAAGTCTAAGTTAAGTGTTAAGTGTAAGTTTTCTGCGTAAAATTATTTATTTATTTATTTAAGTTTATTGCACACAATCTTATGATGGATTGATTACAATGGGTCAAACTTAATGCATTAGCATCCAAAAGGCAAACTGGTAGATAATGAATTATCATTATTTACCAGTTTGCCTTTGGGACATGGACATTATTTGTGTAAAGTAAAGCGATGGTTTCAAAAATAAAATGGTAAATAAAAATATCATTTATTGTCTTACTTTAAGGGGCTCTCATAAAATTCTAATTCCTATTCTTTATCTTACTACCGATTTGTGTTCATAATCATCACTCTTCATAATTCTATTCTTCATACTTTTTTTATTCATACATTTTTATTACTATCATCGGAGCTCATAACATTTAGTGATCATAATTTTTTTATTCATACTATTACTATCAAGAAAAGTCTAAATTCATAAATTTTTTTTCAGAACTTTTTTCTTTGTAACATTCAATTGTCATATTGTTTTTATTAATAATTTTTTTACTAATAATATACTACAACTCATAACGTCGTTGTTCAGAATACTTTTAGTAAATAGTTTATAGGCAATACTAAAAAAATATTTTAACTTACAATGTTCTTTACCATAATGGTAAATACATCATTATTTTATATCAAAAATTAGTTTCTGGCGCTTCGCCGGCCGCTACCGCGGCACGCTCGCTTCGCTCGCTCGGCTCGCGCGTTATTGTGGTCACAGTTCTAACTAGGGATGCAACGATATGGCTATTACGATACCAATACAAATGACGAATACATCGTAATGGCCAAATACGATAACGAATTACGATACGAATGCATTACGATATTTGTTTATACCATTTTCATGAATTTATTGGAAGCTTTGTTGTATGTTATTATTGTAAGACTAGGTAAAGTCTTCTTCTTCTTATATTAAAGAGCTGGGCTCTTGTCGGTGGAGTGCTTTCCATGTCTCTCTTCCTTCCGCTAAGTTCTTAACCTCTAACTCTAACTCTTTAAGTTAAGAACTAAGTAAAGTTAAAGTATAAAAAAAAAGTTATGCATTTTTAATCAATATATTTACTAATTTTATCAATTTTTATCATTAACTTATATTTCAACCTTCCAGGACATAGCTGATTAAATGACGGAACGTCTAAATAGTTTGATTCAGAAAACACAACATATTTGAGTTTTTTCCCTTAAGTCGGTTTCTCTCATCACTGTGTATCAGTCCTGCCTGCCTGCTTAAAACTATCAATGCTAAAAGTGACGGATGCGAAGCGTTTAGAAATTGACGCGTTATGCGTTTCGTCTCACCCGAAACAGTAAAAATTTTGGAGTAAATGTATCGTAAAAATATCGTATCGTAATATTTACGATAACGAATAATCGTAAAGGTTTACGATAATCGCCGATATACGATTATCGTATCGGTATCGTTGCATCCCTAGTTCTAACCTAACCTAACCTAACCTACTTTTCTGGTAGCAAGTCTTTTCTGGTATGTTCACTCTAACCTAACCTAACTTACTTTTCTGGTAGCAAGTCTTTTCTGGTATGGGCACAGTTCTAACCTAACCTAACCTACTTTTCTGGTAGCAAGTCTTTTCTGGTATGGTCGCAGTTCTAACCTAACCTAACCTACTTTTCTTGTAGCAAGTCTTTTCGGGTATGGTCACAGTTCTAACCTAACCTAACCTACTTTTCTGGTAGCAAGTCTTTTCTGGTGTGGTCACAGTTTTAACCTCACCTACTTTTCTGGTAGCATCTCGTTTCTGGTAGCAATCAGATTTTGAGTGCAGTCGCATTTTTAAAAACTAAATGAAAATGAATTTATTAGTATAAAACATTGTGTTTGATTATAAACATTATGATTTTCAATAATATGGATGAATACACTTATGATTAAGAAATTTATGAATATAATATTTATGAATTCAAATGATTAGGAGTTTAGATCATTGGTATAAACAAATATATGAAAACAAATATTATTAAAAACAAAGTGTATGATTAGTAAAATTAAAAATTCCGATGATTATAGTTTAAAATCATTTGTTTCTAAAATTTTTATGAAGAATGAGCATTATGATTTAGAATGGTATGAGAAAAATTTTCAGACTTGCGATGATATGAGTTAAAAAGTTATGTAAGAAAATGCGCACCCATAAAAATTACGTGTCACATTGTTTGTCCGCGATGGACTTCTAAACTACTGAACCGATTTAAAATTTGGTTTGCATACCGTGTGCACTTTGATGCAACTTGAAAGATAGGATAGTCATAAAGTCCACGCGAATGAAGTCACAGGCTAGTATATAAAAATAACACCAAATTTAACCTACTACTTACTTATTCCATACGCTAAAGAGTCATTCCCATAACTCCTGATCTCATCCCATTCCACCACGATGTAGTCCTTATACGGAGTAGCCCTGATGGCTGGAGGGTCAGGTAACGGTAGTACCCTCACAGCATATACCACGGAGTCAGAACCGTAGAGGTTTTTGGCTAGGCAGGTATAGTTTCCACTTAGGGCTTGGTCGATACCTGTGAGGACACGTTAACATTTAGGGGAAAAAAAAATGTACCCACATTTTAAATTTATATCCATAAAACTTCGTTTTATGTTTGCTTTTCTGATTTGTATATGTGTTCTTTCTCGTGTACAATAAAGCTTTATAAACAAACAAACAAACTTTATTGATCTACAATTAAAATTGTTTACAAATGGCGGACTTAAGGGTCCTCCCCGCGCTAACGACCTTGAAAACACAAAAAAATTAATTTCTCTTTCTGTAAGTGAGATTATCAGAAACCCTCGTACAACTTTTTAGCTAGTATCCTTAAGTTTCATTAGAACCTCGAAAATCATTGAAATAAAATACCCTGAATTTTCCTTTGCAAAAAATACTAAAAACAGCCATTTTTGACTCTTTTTGTAAAGGTTTCTAAACCGGATAGTATTTCAATGACTTTCGAGGTTCTAATGAAACTTCAGGATACTAGCTAAAAAGTTGTACGAGGGTTTCTAATAATCTCACTTACAGAAAGGGAAATTAATTTTTTTGTGTTTGCAAGGTCGCTAGCGCAGGGAGGAGCCTTAACGCTTAGAGCGTTCTCGGTCAACCATCATAATTTGTCAAAAACAGGCCACTTTTATAGATAAATTTGAAAATCCACAATCCTTAAAGGATCAAGGATTAATTCACCTTCAAGGCGATGCTCCCATGCTGGTCTGGGAGAAATAAAAAAAAACTTAGTATGTACCAGCTGCTTCTCTTCCCACGCAGATCGTAAAAGCCGATCGAGGGAATGGGCAAAAATGCAAATCATGTTAACAGGAGATGCGGCTAGCAACCCATCACTGTATTGATTGCTTTTCCATCTTCTCGCCCACAATGACGCTAAAAGTGGCTTTTGGGTCTTGCGGCCCTGGGCTCTGCATAGAACCGCAAGACCCAAAATGCTATGTCTGCCCCATTAGGGATAAAGGCGTGATAGTATGTATGTATGTAAGGCGATGCCGCTAGCAACCCATATTTATTTGGATTCCCTTTTTCCACATTCTCGCCACAAGACTAAGAGGCTCTGTCTGCTTAGAGCCGCACGACTCAAAGTGCTCTGTCTGCTCTATTAGGTATAATGACGTGATACGTTTTCCAAATATATGGAATATAAGGAATGATGATGATAGGTCCTGGTAATGAAATTACGAGTATTAAAATCGTAATTGTAGTCTTTATTTTAGTAGTACATCTTTTATTAATCGTAGTTTCCGAATATAAATGCCGTTCATAAGAACTCATGTACGCTTACACCGTGACATTATGATGAGACCGTTTTAGTAGATTTAGAAGTTGTGTCCTAAAATAGTCTCCCATTTTAGTAGCTTTATAAGTTGTGTCATAAAATGGTCTCCCATTTTGGCAGATTTATAAGTTGTGTCTTAAAATGGACTCCATTTTAGTAGATTTATGAGTTGTAACACAAAATGGTCTTCCATTTTAGTACATTTATAAGTTGTGTCTCATGCTGAAATGTTCATATTTTTATGTGGTTTCTACGAAATAAACAAATTTTGCTATTTTTTAATGTTATTTAAGTCTAACGTTATATATTTGCTCTTCTGTTTTTAACAATCAAATAAACAAATATATATTTATTACGCTTAACAATCAAGGTATCAAAGTTCATACTATCCATATTTATCCTAACAACAGGTCAGATTTCCACCGTTCCTCTCAATATTGTTTTAACGTTCAGTTATTTCACGGAAGCGGATGTTTACTCCGATAAAATAAAATTGCATTTGCATGAAAAGTGCAGATAAAAGGAACCTGCACAATATAGATCGGATAAAAACATTTAAACTATCCGATATGCAATGCGATTATAATTTAAAAGACAATGAGATGCAAAGTTTAACTTGTTTACGTTTATAATTGAGGTTTGCTTCAACTTTGGTTTGTTTTTGACTACCTCCGTGACGTAATGGTTAACATGCCTGTCCACTACTCAGGAGTTTTCGGGTTTGATCCCCGGTCAGGTAAAGATCTTTTTCTGATTGACCTGGGTCTTGGATTTTTATAATTTTTAACTTATCCCATAAAACAAGTCTCGAACTTACATTAGGGCAATCAATTTGTGTGATTTCTCCATCTTTTTATTTTATTTACAAGAAATCTTCTAGTGATCAATAAGGTTCATTCAACTGTTGGAAGGTTAAAGTCAATGGCGATAAAGATGACAAATAAAAATATAATGTCACTCACTTTTGATGAGGAGACTATCATCGTTATTCCTCGTAAACCTCGGATGATGAGTGATGATGTTCTGATTGTGATACCACACCGTCCTCGGCGGTGGGGACCCTACACTCCTGCATTCCAAGAGGAGGGAGTTCCTCACTGCTACTGTCACTTCTCCACTCAATGAGGCCACGCCTGCTACCACTAGTGAAGAAAACAAATCATTATTAACACATTATTAACACGACTCTAGCTGTACATCAATTGTTATTTCTAGAGACTTCAGAACCCTAAAATAACCGGCCAAATGCGAGCCGGACTCGCGCACGAAGGGTTCCGTACGATTATACGAGTATAATATCTATCACGGATCATGAGATACAGTTTGGTGTCAGACAGATGGACAACGGAGTCTTATTAATAGGGTCCCGCTAGCAACGTGAAAATAAACAAACAACAGAAACTAGGATGCAACCGGCCGGAAACACGCTCGGATGAGCGAGGTGATAGCTGATTGTAGGTGTTTTAGTATTTCTATGAACTCACCTTTTTGGGAAGGCGTATTAGTAACATGTTTGCTGTCGGGTCCCTCCCCAACTATGGTGCTGGCAGTCACCCAAACGTCGTACTGTCGTCCGTCGCTCAAACCCTTAAGTTCGACTGCTTGGGTCCGTTCGTACGCGTCGTGGGTTTGTTGGGCATCTATCCTCATGGTTTGGGGACCGTCGTTACTGGTCAAAAGAAAGTTAAGGCATGATGACTGGAAAAACAATTTTAGCCTATCGGTTAGATTATTTCATAATATTGTGTACGTATTTTTTCTTTTTTCTAAGAAACAAAAAATTACAAAGATACAACGCATTACCCTTTAACCGCGCGAACGTCGAATTAATCCGACAAACGTGCTCGGGCCCATTCGGCGAACGTCGAATGTTTCCGACAAAAAAAAAATATTCTCGTTTGACACATAACTAACGTATCCATATCCGTTTTTAGTTGTAGGTCACCGCGAGCCTCCTAGACTCTCGCGGTGAAGGGTTAAATTTCGTTTGACGTCACGACTGGGTACGATTTTTACTTAGCGGTGACGCCGCAATACCTCACTCCGGAACTTTGACGCTCTTATTTGAATTTTTACTTTTTTGTCAAACTGAAAAATGACTATTTTTTAAATAATCTCAAAGACGGACTAATTATAATCATAATTTTCCGAGCCTGTCGTCATCCATATTATACTGGATGAAAGTGTGTAACTTGCCATATTCTCCAATATACCTGCACCTATTAAGTATACTGAACAACTTTTCTTTAGGAACATAGGTCAAAATATGAAAAAAAAAATGGACTTTCCATTCCCATACATTGGCAAAGTTACAGATTTACACCCTGTTTAGAGACACGCGGTTTGGATAGAGAAAAGAAAAATACACAAAAAACACCAACTGTTGTTTAAATGTTCACTCTAATCTTTGAAAATACTGGATGGGTATTTCGTGGTTTTGGTGCAACATATAGGCTTGGTTTCATTAAAATCCGCTATCAGAAAACAGTTGTTATATTGAAATTTTACGCGAACGAGGTTGCGTGCACTAGAGTATATATAATATGCTAACTACCCGCGCCTTAAGTAGCCTATGTGTTAATCCAGGGTGTCAGCTTCCTACGTACCAAATTTTATTAATATTGGTCCAGCCGTTTGCGCATGAAAGAGTAACAAACATCCATCCATCCATTCTTACACCTTCGTGGCGTAGTGGTCACCATGCTAGTCCGCCACACAGAGGTCCCGGGTTCGATTCCCGGTCAGGGCAAGTTGGAAAATGGCCTTTTTCAAATTGTCCTGGGTCTTGGATGTTTATCTATATATGTATTTGTTATAAAATATAGTATCGTTGAGTTAGTATCCCATAACACAAGTCTCGACCTTACTTTGGGGCTAGCTCAATCAGTGTAATTTGTCCCTATATATTTATTTATTTATTATTTATTTATTTACAAACTTTCGCGATTTTAATATTAGTAGGATCTAAACTTACCTTGCTGTAGGTTTGCAATACACAGTATAATGAAGCAGACGTCCATTCGGCTGACTTGGCTTCTTCCAGCTAACCAGCAGCGAGTTCGACGACTGTGCCAGGAGCTTGATTTCCGCCGGAGCGTCTGGCACTGCCAATAACATTAAAAACTTGACTTTGAACTGTAAATAACTCGAATAGACTGGTGGAAATCATTTTTAACTGACTTCCAAAAAGGAGGTTGACAATTAGCCGCGATTATAGATATGATAGAATAGGCATGACGATGGAAAAATATTTTTGGTCCATCGGTTAGATTATTAAAAAATATTGTACATATATATTTTTTTTCTGAAAAACCAAAAATGACAAAGATACAGCGCATATAAACGCATAACGTCACGGCTTGGTACGATTTTTACTTAGCGATGACGTCGCAAGCCCTCACTCCAGAACTTTGACGCTCCGTATCTTTGTGAATTTTTACTTTTTTGGTAAACTGAAAAATACGGGTCCATTATTTTTAGATAATCTAAAAGACAGACTAATTACACTCATTCTATTTAGATCCTGTCGTCACCCCTATTAACTAAAGTTATAGACAAGAATATATTGTCGCGTAGGATGATAAGTGATAATGACGTTTCCGCGCGTGTCAGTACAGTGACGTTTACGCGTGTGACAGTGCAGTGACATTTCCGCGCGTGACAGTGCAGTGACGTTTCCCTCACGCAAGACAGTGCAGCCCTAGAGTTGTAAATAAAGGCACTATTCCATAGGATTGGTGTTTCCTTTCCTATCCCCAACCCACTCTCGTGACAATATTTTTAGATATTTTCTCTTATGGACTAAAATAGCATATTGGAAGCAGTGAGGGAAGGCCTTTGTCCAACAGTGGGGTCACAAATAGACTGAAAAAACAAGCAGAGACCTGGGTGACTGTACTGGCAGCTTTATTTCCGCCGGCGCGTCTGGCACTGGGAATCACATTAAAAACTTGAGCACTTCACTCAAGTTTAAACTTGTTTAGTTGGTGAAGACGGAAAAGACGCCTTTTTAGTTCCCGGTGAGTTGGGGAGTTTAATTTGATCTTTTCTCTGAACTTAAGGTTTCCTCACAATTATAATTGACAATTCAGGAATTAATTTTTCTTTACTTTCTCTCTTATCGAGCGAACACCAGATTTTTCGAGCTACCTAAAGGCATCTGACGCAGCTCAATTGATGTCGTCTAGTGACAATTCTTCCATTCTGGTCTGGGAGAAAGGAAAAAACTTAGAATGTACTAGCTGCTTCTCTTCCCGCGCAAATCGTAAAAACCAATCGAGGGAATGGGCGAGATCTGAATCATGTCAATAGGCGATTAGACTAGCAACCCATCCTGTTTAGTGTTCCGTTGTAAACGAGGAACCCTATAATCGACATGTCTGTCTGTCTGTTCGTCTGCGGTTTTAGTCAGCGACGAGAAGTACTAAAAATATTCCCAATAAGTGAATATTTATTTATCAAAATATTTATTGAATACAATAAAACAAAAGGCGAACTTAAGAGTCCGGCGACTCTAGACTTCTCCATACAAACGTAGTACACGTTTAATTTTGAAACCACATGTCAGATTCCGGTAAAAATTGGTAATTGTAAAGAAATTGCAATTATCTAGGGTTATATTGGGTTTCCGATGTAAAATTATGAACTGGAAAGAAAATATAACGATTTAGAAGTTTCCCATACTAATGGTCAAAAATGATATAAAACACTGTATTCTATTTCAAGTTCATATTTTTAGTGTCGGAAACTAAATATAAACCTAGATAATTGCAATATCTTTGAAATTACAAAATTTTGCCCAAATCAGACATGTCGTTTTGAAATAAAACGTAGACTACGTTTGTATGGAAAGTTGTATTTTGGTCTAGGGTCGGGGGACCCTTAATGCTAATGCATTCTCTACTAGTTAACATGTAGGAAAACAGAGGTACGTACTTTTGCACAAGTATATCAAAATACGAAAATAAGAAAATTTTCATATTTCGTTATACACGGAAAAGTTGTTCAAAATTATGTACTGAATCATCCCTTAAAATATTTGTACTTAACAAAAAAGGACATTGCATAGGTACTTACAATGAAATATAAGCTCATTTATCCCTTAGATAGATGTATTATTAATTTCTAACTTCAATAGCTGGCAAATCCTTGAACTACTACAATATCAACTAACAAGCCTTGATGAGAACATTATTAAGCCAAAATTTACACACCAACAGTCTCCAAAATTTCTAAAGTTACATAACAACTTGCTCGTCCCAATCGGTTCCAATCTAAAACTTAGGAAGTGTTACGTAGCGTAAATAAAGTTGAGGGATGGAAAAGGGACCATCTCACAGCTCAATAAACAGTATAAGTACTGGATGGAAATTTGCTAAGGAATGACTTTTCATACTGTTAACTATATTTTCTAGTTCAGCAGTCTCGGCTGTCGACATATTATGTTAGGGTTCGGCTACATTTGTCTGTATGTAACAGCACTTTTCTATGGTGCTATCCTTTTCTGTCACTCAGAACCGTCATTCTCTAGAGCGAGATAGAGCGACGGAATGCTATAGACGGCCGGTGCTTAACCGTTACGTTGCTCTCTCTCGTTCTAGCTAATGACGGATCTGGGCAACAGAAAAGGATAGCAGTATAAGTGCTGCTCATGCTAACAAATTTAGCGCAAAAATTAAACTGCAAGAGAGTCGCCTACGCTGGTACGGTCATGTCTTGCAGAAACCTGCAAGTTACGTGGGAAACCAATGTATACCCATGCCGCCGGGGCCCGGCAGACGTGGTAGACCCAAGAAGTGCTGGCTTGACATCGTTAAGGATGATATGCGAGCCAATCGTCTTACAACCAAAGATGCTCAAGACCGTACAAAGTGGAGAAGAAAAAAGTCAAAAAGTGGACCCCGGGCTTCGCAGCATTACAGCTAAGGATGCAACTGAGATGAAAGAGAGAGATACTAATGTAGAAAAATATCCAAGTGGACCATTCAAATACTCGTATTCTCATTACTCAAAAGACAAAAACGAACTTGAATTTTCTCCTTTTATTAATACGTGATGAGTAACACAGAAAGCATGCCAAATAAATGCATACATATTATTATCACGCCTGTTTCCAAGGGAAGGCAGAGACTATAGACCCTCACGTGCTATGATTCTGACAGACTTCTTTCGCTTCATCTACACTCATCACTCTCCTCATGCATCGGTCGGTTACGTCAGTTACGGAAAAGCATTCCAAAGATGTGAAATGTTTTGATAACTTACCATCCTGCAGAGTAGAGCAGACAATAGGGAAGGAGAATGGCCCAAGGCCATAGTTGGAGAAACCAGCCACTTTGATGGTGTAGTTCGTATACTTGAGCAGGCCTTGCAGTCGGAGCTCTGTGACAAGGGATGTCGCGTTCAGCCAGTGTCTACCTGTTGGAAAAAGAAATATAGTTATATAGTTAGTTTTATGATTGGTCACTTATGTCTAATACTTGTGAGCTATAGACCTCGCGAGTTACCCCGACCCATTGAAGTTTATCGGACAAAAAGATGTGAAAAAAAATTGCGTCTTATAAAAAGTAACAAAAAAGTGTCATGTTTTTTTTTTTTCTAAATTTCAAAAATATTATATTTAAAAAAAAATAACACCCATATTTCCGCCATTTTGAAAGTTTCGTAAAACTGAATTTACAAAAAGATTCTATATCATTGTTGACCGGATAAAAGCATTTTTGGTCAATCTCGAAACTGAAACGCTTCGTTCGCTCGGTCATATAGTTGCCATATGGAATAAAGGTAAAACAGGACCCTTTATTAAGACTGCACTGTCCGTCTATCCGTCTGTCTGTCACCAGGCTGTAAAACTTGAACCGTGATAACAAGACAGCTAAAATTTTCACAGATGATGTATTTCTGTTGTCGGTATAACAACAAAAACTAAAAATAGAATAAAATAAATATTTAAGTGGGGCCCGCATACAACAAACGTATTTTTTAAGATAATGATGAGAAAAAAAACATGTACCTATCTGATATGATATACCTAATGCAGATGTCCTATTACCTGAATTATCACATAAGATAGTTTTCAACCCAGGAAAATGTCAGGTTCCCTTATAGTTTCACCATGTCTGTCTATCTGTCTGTTCGCGGTTTTATTCAGCGACAATAAGTACTAAATAAAATTATGAAAAAATCTACTCTTTATATTATTACATCTATTTTAAAAGTCAGAAACTTGTTTTATCTAAAAACCCTTAGTACCATTTTGCTAGAAATAAATTTAACGGTCCAAAATAGGTGACGTTAGACCCTGAACCGCAGCGCCAAAGTTTGGAGACAACTCCCTAAACCCAACGACTATTATAAACGATATTTTAAAACTTTACTTCGTCGCCTGTTAACAGGAATTAAATTTCACTATTTAATATCTGAAATTAAAAGCCATTTTTGTCCCCTTGAGTTCCAAATTATATGAGCTAAGGTATCATTTCAGTCGCATAAAAAAGTTATAAAAAAACTTGAGATGTGTCAAGGGACACCCGGATAGAACGAAGTTCCTTTCGATTAATTAGGAGAGAGAGAGACAGACAGAGAAACACGCGCACGCCGCACGGCTTACAACTATAGCAAAAAGCGTTGTTACAACTTTTGGTCTAAATTTTTTCCGTCTAGCCTCCTTTCGCAACGCGCGATAATGAATTTCGTTCCAAAAAAATCTACTCTTTATATTTTTACATCTATTTAAAAAGTAAGAGACTAGTTTTATACGTAACACTCTAAGTATCATTTTGCTAGATATAAATTTAATTAACAAAGCAACATGGTCCGAAATAGGTGACGTTAGACCCTGAACCGCAGCGCTAAAGTTTGGAGACAAGTCCCTAAACCCAACGACTATTATAAACGACATTTTAAAACTTTATTTCGTCGCCCGTTAACAGGAATTAAATTTCACTATTTAATATCTGAAATTAAAAGCCATTTTTGTCCTCTTGAGTTCCAAATTAGATGAGTTATTGTATCATTTCAGCCGCATAACGTGCATTTCTGGACTTGGCCTCTTCCAAGAATTTCCAAAATAAATTATATGAGTTATGTATGGTATACTTACATTGTATAAACTTATATTATAGATTTTTTTTTTGTAATTTGGCATACGCATTAATAATGCCGACAAATTGGTAAAAGAAATTATTAAAAAACATCTATTCCTTATATTATTAGGTACCTATATCTATTTAAAAAGTTAGAAACTAGTATTGTATTAAACCCCCTAGTGTCATTTTGCTAGATATAAATTTAATTAACAAAGCAACATGGTACGAAATTGGTGACGTTAGAACCTGAACCGCAGCGCTAAAGTTTGGAGACAAGTCCCTAAACCCAACGACTATTATAAACGACATTTTAAAACTTTACTTCGTCGCCCGTTAACCGGAATTAAATTTCACTATTTAATATTTGGTATTAAAAGCCACCTTTGTCCCCTTGGGTTCCAAATTACATGAGTTGTTGTATCCTTTCAGCCGTATAACGTGCATTTCTGGAGATAGGCCTCTTCCAAGAATTTCCAAAATAAATTAAATGAGTTAGGATATACTTACATACATATAAGTATTAAATCATAAAAAGATTACATTTTTGAATTAAAATTGCTCAAAGCTAGATGAAGGTTTTAAAATCGCTTCTTCCATCAGTAGTTAGTTCTAACCCCTAACAAAAGAAGGGGTGTTATACTCGTAAGTGTGATGTTAATGTCTGTCTGTATGTCTGTGGCAGCGTAGCGCCCGAACGGATAGACCAATTTCGATGCGGTTTTTTTACGTAAAATGTAAGTTTTCTTGCGATAGTTCTTAGCAATGTTTGATGAAATCCGATAAAGCCGTTTAAAAGTAATTGGGGGTTAACGCTTGGAAGTCGGTTTTTTTAGTGTGTCTGGCAAATAATAGATGGTACTACGGATATTAGTTCTTCTACTATTAAGTTACTCCGCTCATCACTAGATGGCGTTTAGATATAAAACTATTGAAAGCCGGGGTTTTTTAAATGTTCCTGGCAAATAAACAAATTGCTTTAAGAAAGCCTTTACGATGAAAATAAAGGGATATTATTTTATGGTCGCTACAATTTACATTTGATTCTATTTACTTTGGAATATGATTGAATTGCTAATCAATAAACGTACATCGTGAAAGTAGATACCATTAAACAGTTTTGGTTTGAAATATTATGATTTTAGAGTTTCGCCACAGAATTAATAATAGTATTACATACAGAACGGAAACTCGCATCGTCCCCCGCAATCTGGTGTCCCCGCAACCCTTCCCCCGTTATTGTGAGGTGTAAGCGGCAGTAAAACAGGGTTATTGGTAGTCGCAGGTTAGCATTACGCGAGTCACTTAGGATTATTAAATTAAAACGGTAAGAAACTGCGCACATTATCATTGTTTATCCACGGAAAACAATAAATAACGAAAATTTTATAGATTTCCAAGTGATGAAAACAGGTAAGCAAAGCAACAAATTCTGTGGTGGCGACCCTGATTGTTTAACTCACACACTTGACGTGTGCACAGACGGATTGTTTCGTTTGTAGTAGTACTAGGTATATATGCTGCTCCGTTTGTATGAAGTGCCATACCTGTGGTTTCGCGGTCACAATGTTGTTTAAAATATAGTTGTGGGTACATTGCTGGTTTTGTAACGATACAATTTTGTAAAAGTGTAATTCAATAGTTTTAACTGTTATTAGTATTACGGGACAACCGTGATTAATATAATATTTTGCCAGATATTTCGACGACCATTCTGCCATTACGGTCGCTGGAGGACTGAGGAACTGCGATGGATGTTCGGCTGTCAAGGGTAACCAATAACCATATCGGTCTACCCTCTTTCTTTGTTGTTTGTTGCATAAGTCCTTACATCGGGAATAGGCATGACGAATGAAAAAATATTTTAAGTCCATCGGTTTGATAATTAAAAAATATTGTATACGTATTTTTTCTTTTCTCTGAAAAATGACAAAGATACAGCGCATTGAAATTTTGCGTGACGTCACACTTAAGCACGATTTTTACTTAAGTGTGACGTCGCAAGCCCCCACTTCGGAACTTTGACGCTCCGTATATTTGTGAATTTATACTTTTTTTTTAAACTGAAAAATACGGGTCCATTATTTTTTCATAATCTAAAAGACGGACTAATTACAATTATATCTTTCGGACCCTGTCGTCACCTATTGGTTTTTGTTGTTCTCACCCACTATATACTAATTTAGTTTGAAACTTTAATGAACTGCAACAAAACCTCTAAAAACAAACTTTCAAACATATTGCCGGACTTATTCAAACCTTCATAAAATAAAAGTTATTTACATTCATTTTTGAGCAAATTGAAATGGAAGAAATATAACATTTGCTTTTAACGAAGCCTCAAATCACAGTGGTTATACTATCTTCCACATGTTTATTTTTCTAAAATTGCCTTCAGCTAAATATTCCTTGTGGAAAACCTTGCAAGGAAAACTGCACGCCTGGCCGATCAAAGGATTATGAAGTTTGCTTACCTCTATCCCACGTATTGAGGATTCTATTTATATAGTAGGTAGCATAGACTAAAGCTTTCTAACCGACGTAAAACATAGAAAATGTTTCGTGTATTACTACTTTGTCTTCCATTCCCTCATCATCATTATCCGAGCATATTTTCCCGGTTGCATCCTCAGCAGTAATGCTTCAGAGCCCGGGGTCCGCTACCTAACCAAGGACATTTGACGAGGTTACTGGTTTTTACACACAGCGACTGCCGTCTGACCTCCGCAACCCAAAGGGTAAACCAGAACCAATCCTTGAGTAGTTTGATGATCAAACGCTAGATGACGTTCGGGACCCACAGTTTATACGTGCCTCCCGAAACACGGAATCATCTTTCTTTTCGGATAATCAGGTGATGAAAATCTATATCCTAAACAGACTGAAAACAACTTTTCACAAAGTTTGTCCCAGTAGGATTCGAACCCATGACTCCGGGATCACAAGGCAAATGCCTTGACCACTGGACTACAGAGGCAGTCGTTTTTTACTCCCATACCTTATCTTACTCTAAGTGAGGTCGACACCGTATGTGATTTGATTCTATTATAGCCGACTTTAAAAAGGAGGAGGTTATAAATGCGTCTCGATCTTATATTTTTTATGTACCTATGTTTATTCGAAAACACCAAGATCGATTTGAAAAATACTGTTAAGAAATTTTTTTTTAAAGGTTATACCTGTTAAATGGTCCCATAGAAATTTTATCAAAATCGGTTGTGTAATTTGGGGGTGAAGTCGGCACACTTGAAAATTTACAAATGAAACATTCATAAAAATAAACTAAAGTACATAGGCGCTATTCATTTATTATGAAATTCCATTCAGTAGAGAGAAAATTAAAAGAAAAAGTAATTGTTGTATACAACACAAAAATAAATAAATAAACCACAAACAAACAAATATTTAATTTTTATTCTGTTCAAAAAGAAAATACGTAAATAGAAGTATATGCCTATTCCACAGTTTTATTTGACAAACGTAAATTAACAGCTCAGTTGCAGTTTAAATTAGTTTATTTTAATTAGTGCATCCAATTAACTAGCTATTGGGTTGACTGGATCATTATTGACTTTGTTTTAATGTTCCATGATATTGAACTGCATTACTAAGTAAACCTAGATTAAAATAAACGGCCAAGTGCGAGTCGGGCTCGCGCACGAAGGGTTCCGTATAATTCGTTCTCTTGACCTAGAAATTTTTCAACTGCGTAAAAAGACCGCACAAGCCGTCTGTCCGTTCCACGTTGTATATTTTTGTTATACAATAATAATCATAGAAAAGAGAGTACCTGGGTGACCGAGCTTTGCTCGGTCGGTTACATCTCAAACATTAACAAATTTTTTTTAAACTTGTCTAAAAACAGTACAAAATAAAAAATTATATATAAACTTGAACATAAAAAAAACAAAAGTCACCGAGTGGGATTCGAACCCGTAACACTCTTTCTAGCGGTTAGCATCCTTAACCACTGAGCTAAGCGGATGGCGGCCGGCGCGAGGAAATTAGCGACCATATTCTGAGTGGAAAGAAAAACGAATGAAAACTCGAAAACACGCGTTTTTCCAAACATAAGACTAATCTAGATCGATTGTTTACCCCCGAAAACCCCTATATACAAATTTTCAGCGAAATCGTTAGAGCCGTTTTTGAGATCACAGAAATTTATAAATAAATATATATACAAGAATTGCTCGTTTAAAGGTATAAGAGAACCTGGGCGACCGAGCTTTGCTCAGTTACATCTCAAACATTAACTAATTTTTTTAAACATGTCTAAAAACAATGCAAAATAAAAAATTATATATAAACTTAAACATAATACAAAAATAAAAGTAAGTCACCGAGTGGGATTCGAACCCGTAACACTTTTTCTAGCGGTCGGTATCCTTAACCACTGAGCTAAAATCAAGGCGGTCGGCGCGCGAAATTAGCGACCATATTCTGCGTGGAAAGAAAAACGCATGAAAACTCGAAAACACGCGTTTTCCCAAACATAAAACTAATTTAGATCGATTATTTACCCCCGAAAACCCCCATATACAAATTTTTAGCGAAATCGTTAGAGCCGTTTTCGAGATCACAGAAATTTATAAATGTATATATATATATATATATACATACAAGAATTGCTCGTTTAAAGGTATAAGATATACTGTATAATTAGTGGCAATAGTTCGGTAACTATGGAGGACAGTCCGTTAGTGCATCTCAATGTTACATTAACGGATAGATCTCCGTAGAGGCAGCTATCTCACTTTTTAGATAAAAAGGTACTAAAAGGCCTCTTCATATTGGATTTGGCCCCATGAACGCCTCAAAGGATCGGAACCCCATGGATCCGTGGCTGAAAAGCGTACTGACACAATATCTATACATATAATAAAACAGTAAAAAAAGTGTGTCTGTACATTAAATATAGTACCAAAAATAAAAAAATATTGAGGGGATGGAGATGTAGTAATAGAGTAAGAATTAAAAAAAATGTCTGTCTGTTTTTCTGTTTGTCTGTATGTCTGTTTGTCTGTTTATACACGCTAATCTCCGGAAATACTGGACGGATTCAAATAAAACTTTTTTTGTTATATAGCTATTAAGCCTGGGCAACATATAGGGTATAAATGGTTTAGGAAAATGGAACGCCTGATGCAGAACCATAATAGTCCAGCTAAACTATAAGAGATATAAAAATGCCGCCTTAGTAAAAGTTGTTCAGCCTGATGCGCATTTTCCTGAGACATAAAGTCCACGCGAACGAAGTCGTGGGCTTCGGCTAGTATATAATAATACAAGCCATCACGTGTCCCACTGCTGGGCAAAGGCCTCCCTCCATCTTTTCCATTCAGTTCTGCTCAAAGCTTTTTTCAAATTCTATCCTACTTCCTACTAATATTATAAATGCGAAAGTGAGTTTGTATACTTGTTTGTTTGTATGTTACCTCTTCACGCTTAAACCAAATATTGTTATATTATACTTGCTCTCATGTATTTATTTGGCCTTGCTGTGTACACTGTAGTGGATTGCTGACTAGTTTTGTTCTCCTAATACTTACAAATTTCTCCTGTTCTATGTTGTCTGTAATCTGTTTGTGTGCCTTTTAACAAAATAAAATAAAAAACTACAGAACCGATTTGGATGAAATTTGGAATGGATATCGTTTGAGGCTCTGGGAAAGACAAAGGGTACTTTTTATTCCGAAATTCCCACGTGGAGCGAAGCTCGTGGGTACGGCTAGTTATTAAAAGTACTAGTTGTGCCCGTGGGCTTTGCTCCCCATGGGAATATCGGAATAAAAACTATCCTATGTCAAACTATATCCATATCAAATTCCATCTAAATAGATTTAATGGTTGAAGCGTGAAGAGGTAACAAACAAACAAACAAATATACAAACTCACTTTCGCATTTATATTATTATTAGGAGTAGGATAATATTAGTAGGATTATACACTAAAACATGTAGGAGCTAACGAACCAGTCAGAATCCCACAAGCTCCCAGATCGAGCTAACCTATTTCCTCATTAATTATATTAGTACGCTCGGTCATTCATTGGAAAATTGGGACTTGACATCGGATGCTATTTGGGGCGTGATTGATGAAGTAATTTGCTGGGATAGTTTGCCGGATCACTAGTATTTACACTGGACTTCTCTCGTAACTGAAGTTGTTCGAAGCTTTTATAATACGTTCGAAAGAGAGAAGTTCTTTTTCGCTTCCATTTCTCTTTTTTAACTTCAAATAACCGACTTCAAATATCAGACAAAAAAGAATCGACATTCTGATACAACTTTTACCCGGGCTGCACACTTTTGTATGAAAAGTCTGATTTCATTTTAATTTTTGACTGTAATTTATTTATCATTATACTATAGTGATCTAGTTTAGCCCGTGGTTTGATTTATTACGGATATATCCCTTCTACGTTGTATAGTTCTCATAAAAAAAATCTTACTTTTGACTTTTGTATACACTTTTTTGCCGGTTTTTTCAACTCTATTTTGAAATATAGTTCGTTCCATAGATCTAGATGTTTTTTACTGCATAAAAAGACCTCACAAGCCGAGTGAGACAAACAACGTTAATGGTCGCCCTCACAAGAGCAAAAGAGATAGCGATCACATTTACATGATCTAAATCTATTATTCGTTCAGTTACGTTATTATATTACGTTACGTTAGTAAATAAAGCTAAACAAAGCTTATAAACATCAATAGGACCTCTCAAACCCATCTGGCCACCGAGGAGGGTGTAGGCCAAATCCTCTGGCTGCTCTGGCCAAGTATGACTGGTAGTACAGAGAGGGTCGTGCGCCTGCAGTGGAGACAAAAAGACCTGATGATGATTACGTTACTCAAATATCGCACAAGCGGAACGTTGAGGTAGTGTTCTACTCAAAATGTCAGGGTCAAACATTTTTCTGGACTTAAACTGTCTCTATCTAGCATATTACACTAATAGAATAATATAAGAACAGAATAACCAAGAACAACTCTTTTATAAACACATTTAATACTTTTAGAAAATTTTGTTAAGCAGTCATATAAAAAAAATCTTTTTACTCGATTTCGCTCGATATAGGTACTTAATCTATTTTTAATATATTTTTATAGCTTCATCACGTCAAGAGATTATTTCCTATTGAAAATTACTATCTAATTTAGTGTCGTTTAATTATTATTATTTTTCAATGAGCGCTATGTGGCGACCACTTTTGGATTTTTCAAATTTATTTCTGAGTTTGATAGCCGAACAGTGAAAACATTGAGATAATTTGAGTAAATAGATAATTTATTCGTTTATTTAATAATATTTCATTTAAATAATGTCAAAAATAAAGAGAAAATTGTTGATAGTGTCACAAATTATCCTACTATCCTTCCTACTAATATTAATAAACGCAAAAGTTTGTAAGTATGGATGGATGGATGAATGTTTGTTACTCTTTCACGTAAAAACTATCGAAAGGAATTTATTGAAACTTTACAATAATAAAGGTTATACATCAGAATAACACATAGGCTACAATTTTTAAAGATATTGTGTGATAATCCTGCGCAGATGAAGTCGCGGGCACCAGTTAGTACTTTATAATACAAAGAAGTCCTATCAATTAGTAATGAAGTTATTGTACTTTTAAGGCCAGAATGTAAGAAGCTTGAGCGCCATTTTGACAATGGCTTAGCGATATTATCTCTAGTAGTTACGGAGTTACAAAGTTTCAGCTCCTTTGTGGCAAGTTCCGACAGCTCCCGTATGGGGGTATAATCAGCTGATTTGACGACACTTTGTGGTATTAGCGCAGTGGAAATTCTGTATTATGAAGACATTTACTTGGGACAAATAATTTTGTTGTTAAGAACTCATATTTTGGAACTAACTTTTGTTTACCAAAAACAAAGAAAAAATTCAAATCGAAACCATTTTAAATTAACAGCATCCGAGCGTATTGAGCGTATTAGAGCATTCCCGATTGCATCCTCAGCAGTAATGCTTCAGAGCCCAGGGTCTGCTACCTAAACTAGAAGATTTGACGAGGTTACTGGTTTTTACTCGAAACACCAACAAGCGCGCCCGCTTGCTTGTTCGGTGGGATCGGTTGCCAACTGACTCGCAGAGCAAACGTTACTTCAGCACCATACTTCATCTAATAAAAGACAGATATATTTTAGTTTAATTAATAATGAACAACATCTTACCCTGCGCAGCATAAAGCACTGTGTATCCAACAAGTGCGCCAGCTTGCTTGTGCGGCGGGATCGGCTGCCAGCTGACTCGCAGGGCGGTCGACGTGACCCCACCACACTCGACTGAAGACGGCCCTTCTTCTGGGGCTGGTGAGAAAAATTCATGTTAAAAAACACAAATTATTTTTCAAAGTCTGGTAATTTGGATATGTAATATATATTACAAGGTTATAATCAATAATAGTAATCAATATACTTTTGTCCCTATATATATTTATTTATGTATTTATTTATTGATCTATACATTTAATAAAACTGTTACCGACGGAAACCAGTGCGGTATTTTCTCCGAGTTCCTTTGCTCAGCTGGTAGCACGGTGGACTGCAGGTCGTGCACAATGAAAACACTTTTCTCTCTTCACTTGTTTATTCCACTAGGCTCACAATGACACTGAAGTACAAATCACAATGATCCCGCCTTATATTTATACATTCGAGCCACAAAAAATCTTAAACTAAAAGAGGGTAGGTGTGCCTAGATATATCCCCTCCACTTTACAATGTCGGTTACCTCACAAGGGGCGTGGCCATGGAAATCCCCAAAATTACCAAGACCTATACAAATTCGTAAGGAAATTCCATGGCCAACCACCTTAGAATACCTATTTACCTCACGTTTAGCACTATATACCTGTGCTAGACGCTACAATTTGTACCAGGGAAATAAATGTTACACCCAGTTCATAACTCATTTACTCAATATAAGTACATATACAACAGGTAGATATATCTAGGCACCCTATATTTACATCTATTTATCCTATATATACCTAGGTACGCTAAAAAGCCCTAACTTTACCGTATGGGAAAAATATCTTTATTTAATTTGCTTATCTATTTACAATATACAGTACCTGGGCGACCTAAATACATCTCAAACATTAACTAATTTTTTTTTAAACTTGTCTAAAAACAATGCAAAAAAAAAATATAAACTTAAACATAAAAAAAAACAAAAGTAAGTCACCGAGTGGGATTCGAACCCGTAACACTCTTTCTAGCTGTCGCTATCCTTAACCACTGAGCTAAATCAAGGCGGTCGCGGCGCGACGAAATTAGCGACCATATTCTGCGTGGAAAGAAAAACGCATGAAAACTCGAAAACACGCGTTTTCCCAAACATAAAACTAATCTAGATCGATTGTTTACCCCCGAAAACCCCCATATACAAACTTTCAGCGAAATCGTTAGAGCCGTTTTCAAGATCACAGAAATTTATAAATAAATATATATATATACATACATACATACAAGAATTGCTCGTTTAAAGGTATAAGATATAGCTAGCTATTCTGTCCGCAACAAAAACAGTAAAAATATATTGTCTGTAAATTCAGTGTTTTTGACTGAAATTGATAGAGGGACACTTAAAAAGAAAAATAATTTTTTTTAAAAATTTGCCTATCTATCTGTAGGTATGATCAAGTTTATCTTCAGAAATACTAGATGGATTTGAATGTAACTTTTTTGTTATATAGCCATTAAGCCTGGGCAACATATAATTGATTGTAGAAAATGGAACACCTGATGCAGAACCATAATGGTCCAGCTAAACTATAAGAAATATAAAAATGTCTCCTTAGCAAAAGTTGTTTAGCCTAGTGAGCATTTTGAGGAGTCATAAAATCCACGAACGAAGTCACGGGCTTTGGTTAGTTTTAAATAATACAGTAGAGAGTCGGTCAGCTATATAAAAATAAAAAGATTGTTAAAACAAAACAAAAAATATAATCAAATAAAAAATCCTCAGTAATTAAAACTTCAAACGTAAAGTTGGAACATAATACCTACGAGATGAAAGATAGCCAAATAAAAACAGATGAAAACGAGCAAAAAATTAAGAAACTTCTTCAGCAAAAAAGCAAAAAATGAGAGCTACAAAAGGTGAGAAAGTAATTATAACAACAATAAGGAAGTTTGAAGACGTAATGAAGGCGATAAAGCTTTATGACACAACTTTGTTTGCTCAAGTGAAAATTTTGCTAATTTACGTGTTACACTTGTTGACGCAATTTCAAATTCTTAAAGTGCGTAAAAAGTTGAGAATGTCAGTGTTGAAACAGTGACACTTTACGTTAAAGTCACAAGTGTTACATTAAGAGTCCCCTTACCCTAGACTTCTCCATACAAACGTAGTCTACGTTTAATTTGGAAACCACATGTCAGATTCCGGTAAAAATTGGTAATTGTAAAGAAATTGCAATTATCTAGGGTTATAACTGGTTTCTTTTTAAAAATTATGAACTGGAAAGAAAATATAACGATTTAGAAGTTTCCCATACTAATGTTAAAAAATGATATAAAACACTATATTCTATTTGAAGTTCATATTTTTAGTGTCGGAAACCAGGTATAAACCTACATAATTGCAATTTCTTTGAAATTACAAAATTTTGCCCAAATCGGACATGTCGTTTTGAAATAAAACGTAGACTACGTTTGTATGGAAAGTTGTATTTTGGTCTAGGGTAAGGGGAGCTTAAGGCGTGCAGAGACTTTAGTCACCTCGCTGTAGCAACGTAGATTGGAATGAATGGGACATATTGTTATGATACTTTATACTCCATTTGGTTAGGTATTTAAATAAATGTAAACAATCTTGACATGTATTTTTATTAAAAATACACTTTGTAAATCAATACCTTTGCAACATACAAAGTAATTAAGTCATTTATAACATAATTACTTTGTGATTAGCAAAATTATTGATTTATAAAGTGTATATTTCAATAAAAATACATGTCAAGATTGTTTACATTTATTTAAATACCTAACCAAATGGAGTATAGGGGTGACGACAGGGTCCGAAAAGTATGATTGTAATTAGTCCGTCTTTTAGATCATCCAAAACTAATAGACCCGTATTTTTCAGTTAACCAAAAAAGTAAAAATTTACAAAGATACGGAGCATCAAAGTTCCGAAGTGGGGGCTTGCGACGTCATTAAAGTAAACATCGTACCCAGCCGTGACGTCATGCGAAATTTAAATGCGCTGTATCTTTGTCATTTTTGGTTTCTCAGAGAAAAGAAAAAATATGTGTACAATATTTTTTAATAATCTAACCGATGGACCAAAAATATTTTTCCATTCGTCAAGGATGCAAAAATGTTCATGTTGAATTTATTCTGTAGAGACATCTAAAGAGGTTCAATTTGTTTGGGATGCTGAATTTATTTATTATTGTTTAAGATTATTTACTGAAGTTGACATATATCTCCGATAAAAGGTAGGGCTGTTATAAGTTTGACGCTAATGTCAGTCTGTAGCATAGTCGCGCTCGAACGGATGGACCGATTTCAATGCGTTTTTTTACGTGAAAGCAAGTTTCCTTGCAGCAATGTTAGATGAAAATCAGTTCTGCTATTTAAACTTTTAGCATAAACTGCAAAACGGGCGTATGCTCGCGCGGTCTCAAGCCGGGCCGTGTTTAAACTTTAATACACTTTAAGCTATGGTAATAAGATCTTATTTTCAATTGAGTTAGTAAATTGCTCGGGTATTTTTCCCCTCTGACTGACCCTTAGAAGAGGCAAATGACCGATGAGTATAATAAGAAGAAGAAGTGACCAATACTAGCCACTTACACACATAGATGTCAGAGATTTTATAAACTTCCTAAAGCCTGGATTACACATTGACAAGTGACTAGCGCGAGTGACAAGTAGTATCTATGCATTTATCACTTGTCAGTGTCTGTTTACGCGCTCATTTGTCACTTTTTACTTGTCACTTATCAATGTGTAAACCAGGCTTGAAAATAAATTTTTAAAACCGCTATTGTTTTTTATTCATTACCATCATCATCATTTCATAGCCGTGTGGTTTCCGGCAAAATAAAATAGGACCACTCCAAGTATTCCCGTGGATGTCGTAGAAGGCGACTTAGGAAATACAAGCTAAAGCGTATAAACATTAATGAGACCTCTACAACCCGTCTGGCCAGCGAGGAGAGTTAAGGCCAAATCCTTTGGCTGTTCTGGCTAAGTTTGGCTCTAGTAGTACAGAGAGGGTCATGCTTCTGCAGTGGCGACAAAAAGACCTGATAATGATGATGATCATCATTTCAGCTGCATAACGTTCACTGCTAGACATAGGCCTCTCCCAAAGATTTCCAAAATGACCGATCTAGAGCGGCCTGCATCCAGCGCTTACTAGTGACTTTGGTCAGGTCATCAGACCACCTTGTGGGTGGGTGTCCTACGCTTTGCTTACCAGTTAGTACTGGTACAATTATAACTATGTTTTATCCGCTTCAACTTTTTAACTCAGTTAGAGTTTTTTGCTTGGTAGAGTGTAAAATAATTGTGGAGCATAATAACATTTTGCTTGTAATTTTGCATGAGCAGAATAAGAAAGAGGGGAAAGTTTTGCTACGAGAAATCTTTTGAACAAAGATGGCATTCAAATTGTGAATAAATATTCCAAATTGTGTTATGAAAATGGAAGTCTTGAAAGCATTTTAAGTGGATTTAATGCAAATTGCTCTTCATAAATATGTTTATTATGTACATGTTATTCATGAGGATATCCATTAAGTGTATTCTGAGTGATTTTCTGAAGTAATGATAGCTATTACATGTATACGACTTGAAAGGGCACACCCGTAATAAATCGAACCACGGGCTATATTATTATAATAGCATAATAAAATAAAAAATAAAAAAGTAAAAAAAAATATATATCGACATTCCCATAAAATTTGCCCGGGCTGGACACTTTAGTATGGAAAAGCCAATTTTTTTGTTTCTTTTTCTTCTATAACAGCAAATAGTTACTAAAACAGATATTTTTTAAAAGTATATTTGTACTTTGGAACAATAAAGTTTGATAAAATTAAATAAATATTTAAGTAGGGCTCCCATACAACAAACGTGATTTTTTATAAATAATAGTACGGAACCCCCCGTGCACGAGTCCGACTCGCACTTGGCCGGTTATTTACTTCCATCACAACTTACATTTTATGAATAAAATGCCAGCCATCTTGGAAAACATTGTTCGTTGTTGTTTACCTTGCGTCGCCTAAAGTTTAAGATAATGGACAAAGCTCTAAATAGCTTTCGCACGAAAAACTTTTGTGTGAGGAATTTCGTATCTCTAAGTTAGGACTCAACATGGCGTGATATCGAGGAAAGTTTGGTGGGATATCTCTTTAAAGTCTTGCTTGAGTTTTAAACAATATTTTGCTTAGGGCTTTAACAGACCACTCATTGAAACCTACGGTCTAGATCTAGCGTTTTCTTGTAAGTGAATAATTTTATTACAAGTGGCTTTGTGAGCCATAGAACTCACGAGCCAATCCCAACCAGTTGAATTATATCGAATATTTTTTATAATTTCTGAAAAAAAAATGGCCCACGTATGTTTTTTTAAAGATTTCTAGCCCCATATTTCAGTTACCATCAAAAAAATCGAAAACCTGATCCACAAAAAAATCTCTGCAAATTTATTACAGTATCGTACCCTAACCTACGTTGGGAAGATTTTAACGTAGTGGGGGAAAGTTTGCGCATTTACGGCTCACAATAAAAAAGTTCTTTTTAGAATCATAGTATTTTTCATAATACGTAAAACTTGAAAAATGAAACTTACCACCCTCCCTGGTGTCTTGGAACAACGGAACGGAAAATGGACCAACGCCGGCTCCGTTGAAAGCTGCTACCGACACTGCATACCTGTTGAACAAATGTTTGGATTAGAATTTGTCCGCCAACGTTCTTTGTCAATTGTTCGAACGTTTGTCATCAATTATTAATTGTGGATCAATAAAGTTTGAATAAATCAGACTAATATCATAAAGGTGGATTTCTGTGAGTGTTTGTGTTTGTTACTTCTTCACGCGTAAACAGCTGCACCAATTTTGATAAAATTGGTATGCAGGAAGCTTTCTGCATACCAAATTTTCTTGACACCCTGGATTAACACATAGGCGCAGGTAACACCGCGGAGCGTAGCTAATAAATAAATAAACTTGTAGTAGCGCCACCCAGCGCGTCATGCTTATTTTAAAAAGTGAAATGGCGGGAAAGCTACCGTGTTCATGACAGTTATATGATTAATCAAAAAATCTGTTATTATTTATTCTTGCAAGTTTGTTGAAAAACGTCGTACGATATACGTGCGTGTATTGGATAAAAGCCCTCACCTTTGGCTCGGGCTGAAATTCCGCCTCGTGTGTTATAACCATAATTACGTACTCATATCGTAATGTACAAACTATAATGCTTATTTCAGTTTTAGTAAGACTCTAAACACATAGCTGAAATTCTCGCATGGTATCACAGGGAGAGGGGGTTCTTGGAAAACAGCATTGCCTCGGACTCCTATCCGAAGTATTCCTTTGCGTACTTGCAAAATTTTTAACCACCATTGCAGGACAAAGAACTCTAACAAGACTCCTTGCAACTTAGACGAGTTGCTATTTAAACAAGTTCCGAGTTGCGTTTTAGACGAGTTTCTACGTAGACTATTTGCATTTAAGACCATTCGAGACTCGCTCCTAAAAATAAAACTTTATAAAAATGGTAATTACCGTACTCCTTTTAGAAGGCCAGTTATCACAGTTTCTTGTTTTGAGTATAGTGATGAAGTTTTGATGATTTTGTCACTAGATTCTTCGGCTTCTGTAACAAAGGTTTTACAAGAGTATTTATTTACAATGTCCTTTTTTTATTTAGTACAAATTTTAAGGGATGATTAGTCCATAATTTTGAATAACCTTTGCCAATAAATGTATATCGAAATATGAATTTTTCATTATAACGATGTTATGTTAATACTTCGATTTGTATGAGAAACATTTTTTTGATATTTCGTATTACATTTATTAGGAAAAGTGGTTTTAAATGATGGACTGAATCGCCCCTTAAAATATTTTTACTTTATTAAAAAGGACATTGTAAACTGAAAATATTTGGCACTTATATTAGTAACAGGTTTAGGTTGCCCGCCCACATCCAATAATCTGAGACAGATTTTTTTAAATAGAATGTAATGAATACCTTTAAACGAGCAATTATTGTATATTTATTTATATATATATTTATTTATAAATTTCTGTGATCTCGAAAACGGCTCTAACGATTTTGCAGAAAATTGGTATATAGGGGTTTTTGGGGGTAAACAATCGATCTAGATTAGTCTTATGTTTGAGAAAACGCGTGTTTTCGAGTTTTCATTCGTTTTTCTTTCCACGCAGAATATGGTCGCTAATTTCCTCGCGCCGGCCGCCATCCGCTTAGCTCAGTGGTTAAGGATGCTGACCGCTAGAAAGAGTGTTACGGGTTCGAATCCCACTCGGTGACTTACTTTTGTTTTTTTTAATGTTCAAGTTTATATATAATTTTTTATTTTGTACTGTTTTTAGACAAGTTTAAAAAAATGTAGTTAATGTTTGAGATGTAACCGACCGAGCAAAGCTCGGTCACCCAGGTACTAGAATGTAATGATAGCAATAGTGCAACGCACACGTCTCTACCAAAAGTAAGTCAGAACTTCGTACAAAAAAAATCGGCCCGACTATCGGTCCTACAAAAAGTCTGACGTGGGCGGGCCCCCTTATTTACCATCAGGTCTTTATGTCTCCACTGCAGGAGCACGACCCTCACTGTACTACCAGAGCCGTACTTGGCCAGAGCAGCCATAGGACTTGGCCTACACTCTCCACGCTGGCCGTCCTATTAATGATTATAATCTTTGTATAGCTTGTTCTTCCTAAGTCACCTTCTACGACATCCACGGGAAGACTTGGAGTGGTTCTATTCTACTCTGTAAGAAACCACACGGCGGACACCCTTATAACCTTTATTAAACTTTTTTCGTACAAACCTTTAATGCCATTGAGTTGAGGAATAGCTCTCAACCTGTATCCGATTATGAGACCGTTGTGAGCGTCAGAAGGTGGCGGCAGCCATTTTACCCTCAGCTCCCCCGGCGTGTCTGTCTGTTCTATTTGTACGCCTAAAGGTGGCGATGAAGGCGCTAAAACAAAAACAAGGTCTTTAGTATTCTGTTAACTAAAAAACTATGCCTGTGGTGGGATGTTCAAAAACATTTACATGGGTTGCCTCTTTTAAATACAATTATTCGTACTTAGCTATATTATGAACAATTGTACTCAATAAAAAAAATATAATAAACCTTTATCATCATGATTATCAGGTCTTTTTAGTCTCTACTGCAGGAGCACGAGAGCCCTCTCTGTGCTACCAGAGCCATATTGGTAGAGCAGCCAGAGGACTTGGCCTACACTCTCCTCGCTGGCCAGACATATTGGAGAGCTCCTATTGATGTTTATAAGCTTTGTTTAGCTTGAATTAGTTACCTTCTATGATATCCAAGCGAAGACTTGGAATTTTTCTATTCTACTCTGCCGGAAATCACACGATAAATAATGAAAACCTTATCTTTTTTAAATTAATAAATCGCAGGGCAAGGAAGGTCTTAACGTAAGTTACCAAAAAAAATGTTCTAGTGAATACAATTCTTTTATGTATCTAAAATGCTAAGCTTTTAATGGTAGTTTTATCTTCTCATTTTGTTCAATAACTATTACCTTTTTACACGAAAAATCCCGAAATAAAACATGTAATCCATTTACCCTGAATACTTAATGTAAGATAAAATAAGGAGATAACAAAAGAACACACATAAGAAATTATTGATAAATTGCACAAGAAATAGGTGGCAAGTATACCTGCATTTTTGGGGTCAATGCTGCCCGCATTTGAAATGATATTGATAAAAAAATTATGTCTTGATCAAGCCCTAGATACTACTTTTGATATCTCCGTTTCCTTTTAAATAATTTATTTTAATTGGGGACAGCACTGGACCCCGAAAAATTCAGGTAGCTATCATCACCATTTCAGCCGCATAACGTCCACTGCTAGGCATAGGCCTCTCCCGAAGATTTCCAAAATGACCGATCTAGAGCGGCTTGCATCCATTAAAGAGGTAGGTAGCCATTTAAGGGTCCTAACCGCGCTAGCGACCTTGAAAATACAAAAAAAATCTCTATTTGTAAGTGAGATTATCAGAAACCCTCACAACTTTTTAGCTAGTATTCTTAAGTTACATTAGAACCTCGAAAGTCATTGAAATACTATCCGCTTTAGAAACCTTTACAAAATGAGTCAAAGGTGGCAGTTTTTTAGTGTTTTTTTGCAAAAAAAACTACAGCGTATTGTATTTCAATGACTTTCGAGGTTCTAATGTGACTTATGGATACTAGCTAAAAAGTTGTATGAGGGTTTCTAATAATCTCACTTACAGAAAGAGATTTTTTTTTTGTATTTTCAATGGCGCTAGCGCGGTTAGGACCCTTAAAGAACATTATTTCAGAGCCAAGAGACTCAAGTCGTGAGGTGCCATTTCTTTACTATTTTTACTTTGTTATAAAACCATTTAATCCACTCTTTCCCACTAAATGGAAAGAGGATTAGCGACCCACGCTACGCACGATGTGTTTAAATTTATATGTTTAGAAAATACAGCATCCATTATTCACTTCAACGAGATGTAACGTATTAAAGTGAAGATGTTTCGAGGAAACTATTAGCCTTTCTACAGACGAGCTAAAGTACCACGTATAAACAAAGTATACGGAAACTATTTTAAGGGTTTATTCAGTCCATTGTACTAAACAACTTGGCCCAAGGAACATGTCTTGAAACATGAAAAAAATTTTTTTTGCTATTCTATAAAAACTTGGATCCTTGTATAGAAGGCCAAAAATTATTTTTCAGTATCATGGACTAGATTAAGCTTTCAATATGAAAAATATTTTTTTTGCTTTTCCATAAAAACTTGGATCTGCTGATCGGTTAAATTGTATGGGAGGCCAAAAATTATTTTTTAGTATCATGGACTAGATTTAGCTTTCAATATGAAAAATATTTTTTTTGCTTTTCCATAAAAACTTGGATCAGCTGATCGGTTAACTTGTATGGGAGGCAAAAAAAAATATTTTTCAGTATCATGAACTTTAGCCTAAAATAGTTTTAGTATATTTTGTTACTTGTGTATTTTTCCAACATAAACCAAAGTACCGGGCGGTATTGATTTACCGTCAGACGACATAAGCTAACAATTTAGAAAGTGAAGAAGAGGGTTTTTTTTTTTTTTGTGTGTGTAAGTGGCCAACACCGGTGTCAGTTATATCGGGCTGCGTAAAGGCATTTGACATAGCTTGATGACTGCCATACAATGATGACAGCCGGGACCAACGACTTATAATGTATCTTCCGAAGCACGGAGGAGCTCAAGAAGTGTTTATGCCACTTGTGGTCACCCATCCAGCTGTGGACCATACCCGGTGTCGTTTGCGAAAGCGCTAGTAATACGCACTCTCGCCGGGCTACCGAGCTCCTCAAGACGAAGGTTAGAAATCGTGGAAAGAAAGAGAGCACCTTTGCCCAGCAGTTGGACAGAAAGGGCTATAAAATGTTTATAAGCAATCTTACCTTCTTCAGTAGTGGTGAATCTCACAGGGGACGAGTAATGACTGAGGTCTGCCTGGTTTCCCCCCGCAACCCTTGCAGTATACGCAGTTGAAGGCTGCAGGTCTTCCACGTCTAACGTGTGACGTATGTCTTCTAACCTAGAAATGAAGGTATTGTGTAAGAAATTCATCATCAGGTATTTTTGTCTCCACTGCAGGAGCACGAACCTCTCTGTACTACCAGTGCCATACTTGGCCAGATCAGCCAGTGGACTTTGTCCTACACTCTCCTTGCTTGCACCCCGAATTCGAGTTACATCAACTAGTGAAAATGGTTACCAGCATAAAGAATGAATGCAGAATTCATTCCAGAACGACCAATGGAAATGAGCCTTAACTTGTCTTGAGTGTCAAAAAACTCCTACTACAATTTACATGTACCGAAGAAAACCTTAAAAAAAAACAGATTATATTTTACCAGTTTTTTGCTATCAGCAATATACATACCCATGCCAAATAACAACTTAATACTCATAGCACTTATTGTCTCTGATCAGTAAAACCCCGTATGGACAGACAGACAGACTTGGCGAAAAATAAGGGTTTCTTGTTAACTACGGAACCCTAAAACGGAAAATTTGGAGGAATCTATATAAGTGGCCTTATATTAAACTGAAAAAATGTTGTATCGGTAAAATTTCTTAAAAAATTGTAACCGTCTTATTATAAAACGCAGACTAAGTTTGTTACCAGGTTTAAACCATTATCCTACCAAATCAAATTCATAATCATTATCATCCGAGCGTATTTTCCCGTTTGCATCCTCAGCAGTAATGCTTCAGAACCCGGGATCCGCTACCTAATCAAGGAGATTTGGCGAGGTTACTGTCTATATCTATTATTGCCATTGTCTCATCTGAAAATGTTAACTTGATTTGGTCGCATAGTGGTCTAAACCTAGTAACAAAGTTGCTGTTTTGTAATAAGACGGTAAATAGTTAAAATAATATCCCTTTTCATATCACGTACCTGGTAACATTGATAGTCCTCGCACTATTCCACGACAATCTCTGGCTGCTGGTAATCTGCACACTGTAGTATTGAGCGAGGGACCTCGTCATGTCTCTCCACGACAGTTTTACTGATCTGCTCTTGACAGAGTCTACTGACAGGTCTGACGGGGGGGTTGGAGGTTCTATAGAAAACACGCTATAATTTAAAACTAAATTAAAAATAATACTAGACGTTATAATTAATCAACACGCTTGCTCGTAAAGTGGATCTAATTTCACCGGTTTTAGATATATAATGCAGCTCATAAAACGAATGCGTTTTAAACGCAAATAGTGAAGTTATATTCTTTATCCGCTCTATTTCTAATTATTTTTTTTAACTTTCGAACTGGCCTGCTGGTAGTGCAGCGCCGTGCCGATTTAAAAAAGCGAAAAAGCAGAAAAGAAATTATGAGCATCACAGTTTCATGGTTCAGTTTATTTAAAAAAAATAAAAAACAGTTTATTAGGTACTTTTCCTCGCAAGTGTGTTGAAAAACGACATACGATGCGTATATTGGTTGAACACACTCGGCTATTATATTACACCCTCGCCTTCGCTTCGGGCTGGTAAATTGCACCTCGTGTGTTCAACCACCATAATACATTTATATCATAATGTACTATTACGACTTCCCGCTGCAAGGAAAAGGATTGTTATAGATTTTATTACTATTTATTTATTATAGACCACACTAGCAGCTTATTTGTTTACAGCTTACAGCATTTGCGTCTTAATGTTTGGAGATCTCGTTTTTGTCTAGTCTATTTTTGAAGCTGTTTACTGAAGGTATAACTTCTACGACATCATATACTTTTTTGACATAATAGTTATAATAAATTTTGAATATTTTTTACTTACCTAAAATAGTAAGATGAACACTATACACGTCTGCTCCAAATGGGTTTCCAGCCCTGCATTGGTATAAGGCACCATCACTTGTCTCCGTTTGTAATAGTTCTAGTGTGCTCATCATACCATCTTCTATCTTAATTTCTGATATTTTTACTCTGAAAAGAATCTTAAGCATTATAAAAGAATCAAAAAATTAATTAAAATAAGTAGGTAGGTCTCTAATAATTGTTATTTCATTTGTTTATAACAGCATATGAAATGTAATGCACCATCCGAAAAATATTGCTAGTTCTGTCCATACCATCCTGAGAAAAATATAGTGGAAAACTAAAATTAGTTAAATACATTTTTCCGTGTATTGTCATTTTTTTTTGAGTAATCAGTATCGTGAACTAATGTATTTAATAAAAAGTGTAATAAAAAAGAAACAGTCCCCATTATAGCTAAATAAAAATGTAACTATCTTACTACAACTATATAAATATATTTGTGTTAAGGTTTCGAAATTGTATGCATAGATGATACGTCTAAATGATATTATAAAGCATCTCCATGCACTCCAGTACTTTACGACGTAATAAACTTAAGATTTTTATGATACAAAGTGTCAATACAAGGAAGACATTTATGGCCGCTTGCTCATCATAACAGATAATGTAGTTGCAATACATTGTGTATTTCCTACATAACTATGCTCTGTTGCCACTTAGGTAACATAGGTATGTTTAGTCAATTTATGTCATGAAAAGGAATTGGATCACGAGTTCCATCAAGTTAATTTAATGTTTTACTACATAAGTAAGTCGCTTAATCTAAGTAATTGTATTATGTTTACTTCTTTAATATGATTATATTGGAGCAAAAAGTTCAAAATAAATATTATTTTTAATGTTTCAGGTGAACATATATTTTTATTATGTTGGAATAAAATTACGCAAACATACTTAGATGATATTATGATGAGTGCAGCTTCAGTAAAGTTCTTACCTTTGTGTCAAGGGATTGATTGGTTTACCATTCCTCGTCCACATCATCCGAATAGGGTCATCACCTTTTGCTTGGCACTCTATTGTAACATGCTGACTCAGCTTAGCTGTCATGTTTCTGGATGTGACGTCAAATGTAACCGGTTCTGAAAGTAAGATGTTTTTAAATATCTTTGGATAGCATTCTACTCAAAGCAGGGTTATGAGAAATCATAGGGGCCGATAAAACATACTTTTTTCTGCTATGTAATCATTAAGACACTTTGGAATCAGTGGACGTTAAGAAACGCTAATGTCCTAAAGCTAATGCAATATCTCTCCGAAACGTTTACTTTTGGGAGTACACACAAAAGAACAAAATAACTTCATATCAGAATTTTTCTACAAGCGAAGAGAGTTATCTATGTGGTATAATAAAATTTTCGGTTTTAAGAATGGCCTTTAAAGACCAGCGATGGTCGCCAACTGTCGCTGTCGCTAGTCTCTAAGGGCGCTAAGTGTCTCATTGTTGGGCAAAACCTCGCCTTTCGCACCTTACTTAATTCCATTAACATAATTTGAGGTCCATTTAGACGGCACTAATTTCTTGCCTGTAGCATACCATTTTATTGCAACAATAGATAATTTGAACGGTCTTAAAGAAACATCAGTCATAAAAAAACGATTTATTGCTTCAATAAAAAAGCAAAGGAAACTTGCAACGTAAATAAATAAATAAATATGGACAAATTATACAGATTGAGCTAACCTCAAAGTAAGTTCGAGACTTTTGTTACGGGATCTCAACGACTCATATACAGACAAACATTCAAGACCCAGGACAATTTGAAAAAGACCATTTTCCAACTTGCCCTGACGAGGGATCGAACCCGGGACCTGTGGCAGGCTAGCATGGTGACCACTACGCCACGGAGATCGTCAAAGGAACGTCTAAGGGGCCTTTCTTTCTCTTACTTACTATTTCATAGGTCTTTACTCACTATTTACTGATATCCATATAGTCTTGCTCAGGGCTTCCCCGACTCCGTTCTCAACGTGACAGGTGTACAGACCAGCATCAGAGAGAGCTACTGAATCAAATATAAGAGATCCATTAGACAGGCTTAAAACCCCTCCGCCGGCTACTTCCAAAACTGGCCGCCATGTTTCTGATACCACTGAAAAAATATCGTCATTAATTTTCTTTTTAATCCTACTAATATATAAATGCAAAAGTGAGTTTGTATATTTGTTTGTTTGTTACTTCACTTCACGCTTTAACCACTGAACCTATTTAGATGAAATTTTATAGGGATATAGTTTGATACCCAGAGAAGGACATAGGATAGTTTTTATCTAGAAACTCCCACGGGGGCGAAGCCCACGGGCACAGCTAGTATTTCTTATACACTATAGCATAATAAAACTAAATAAAAACAAAAACTATATTCTCATACAAATTGCCTGGGCGGCTGCATAATTTTGTTATTTTACTGTTATTATAATTTCGTTCTATTATAGTGATCTAGTATAGCTCGTGGTTTGATTTATTACGGGTATGTCTCTTCCACGTTGTATATTTTCTTCAACATTGCCATCATATTGCATTAGGGTATTTGCTTGTATTAGTTTTTGGACAATATTTTATCCGCAATAAGAAATAACACTAAATAGAACTCTTTTTTCTAAAACAACCTAAAATTTTTTTATGAAAAAATGTAGGGGCTTGGTCGGACATCTCGCTCATACTTTCATACACACATCTCTTTCATATATGCGAAACCTAATGACAATGACGTCACATGCCATGATTATGTTGACACATGACCAGATTTTACTAAGTCTTTCAGGCTTCAATAATTTTCTCACTTTTGAATGTATCAAAAAATCTTTTTCTTTGGTTTTGGCAAGAGGTTTCTATGATTTGTATTAGCAACTGAGCAATAGTTTAAAGTTGTTTATGTATAACTTAGTTATCATTAGGTGTGATGGTTTTCTTACCGTCTCTTTTCAGCCAATGTGTCTGCGGTTGAGGATAACCACTTGCACTGCAAGATATATGTCCGCTTCTTCCTAATAACAGCGAAGTGTTTTGTGGTTCTTCGCTCCATTTTGGTGCCACTGAACAAAAAACGGTTTACACCATACATAAAATAAATAGACATACATTAAAAAATAAAAACAAATAAATTATACTAAAACAGCTATCAATAGGTCTATCGATAGTTTAGCATTGTTCAATTGAAAATATCGACTTTAAAACTATTATAGATTTTTAGGCAACACTTTCGATAGGTCTATCGATAGTTTAGCATTTTTCGATTGAAAATATCGACTCTAAAACTATTGATTATTAGGCAACACTTTCGATATGTCTATTGATAGTTTATCATTTTTCGATTGAAACTATCGATTATTAGGCAACACTAGTTTACTCTACACTAGCGTATTTCTTTACAATATTATATAGATATACGTTAACATATGGAAAAAAAAAAAACTAGTTTACTCATCCATTTATTATAGTTCATTGTTTAATACTAAATACGTCTCATTCCGTCAAAAGTTATTGTTTTCAATACATAACATAGTTATTACAATTTTTTTAAACTAAAAACCGACGTCAACACCAAACTACACAACCAATTTTGATAAAATTTGCCAATCTGACAAGTAATCTATTCTTTTTATAAGTCGGTTAAAAAATGAGAGCTGTTTCTACATAGCAAGACGTATTTCAGGATTCGCTCCATTTCAGAGCGACTGGACAGAAAGGAATGATTTACGTTCATGTGGAGTGATATATTGCTATGTAGTGAGAAGTGGTTCATTCATTTCTGTGGGAATTTTGTGTTCTTAGAATTTTTAATAAATCTTCATCTTATTAAAATTTTCCTTGTCTTCTTATTTTGTGAAAAATTTAGTACTTTTAGTTAACTAAGTATGTATAAAGTAATACTTAAGCTTATCTTAAGTTAACTGCAAGGGATAAGTTTAGTCAATAATTACAGAATTTAAAAACATGTCTGTTATTTTGGCATACGGAGCCAAAAAAAATCGTATTGAAGTTAAATATTCTTTTGGGAAAATTCGACATGACAGATCGTACTAATTTAACCATTAAAACATTTTAATTTCATTGGTAAATACCTACTTTTTATATTACAACACAAAAATATTTTTTTATTTATATAGGTTAATTATACTTACGTAAAATTTCCTTAAGTACACATTAAAAAGCGCTACTTTAATGAATAATCAACGGCCAAATAACCTTAATAAAATTTCATTAGGTATCTTAAATTTTGCAAAGAAAAAGCAAACCTTTTAACGAAATTCCCTAGTTATTAGAGAGATTAAAACAAAAAGGGTAAATCCTTCGATACCCCTATAATTTTCATTAGCTCCAGTTTAAACTTGGTCCCCTAAGTACGTGATAAGAATTTTTAGAAGAAATGTAAAATATTTCTGTTGGAAGAACGCTTTTTTGGAATTTATTTTAGTAAAGTTCAAAACAGCCGCATAAATGATTTATTTATTTATTATATTTATATATAAAAATACCTTTTATTAAAAAAATACAGGGCACAATTACTTTTTATTTAAGTACATTTATTTTTTATATCCTAAAAAATCTACGAAATGCGAAAAAAAGGCAGCGAAAAAAAATCTTCGCTATATAGAAAATAACCAAATTGAAATGAATTTGGCTACAATTAAGACTACGAATTAATATTATTTAAATTTAGTATTCGATTGTTTTAAGGCAAAGGTATTATTATTTCAACGCGGATAAGCTATGTGGCAAAATACATACCTATTAAGTAATTTATAAATTAATTAATAATTAACTTCAATATTTAAACACTGTCAAAATTATTCAATGTTTTCTTTAAATTCAAAACGATTGATTTTTGTAACAAAATGCCTTTTTTAATATTTCATTTATTTATTATCTTGACCACAATGGTACAAAAGGAGGACTTTATTAGCTTTACAAGTCAGTAAAATGTTACGATCATTAGAGATCTAAATGTTGTTACTACTTATGCTAAAAATCCTTAACAGCTTTACTTTCAAAGAGCGTAAACCGGCTATATACAGATTAACGTTTGTGCTTACCTTTTATATACAGATTAACCGTCCTATTCACCTTAGCCACGTGATTAGCGGCAACACAAGTGTACGTCCCACAATGTTCTAAAGACACGTTCTTGATGATAAGGACACTGAACACTTCTAAACTGCGCTCTACTATCTGCAACATAATGGACGGGTTGAAAGCATACATAGAACACAGAGTAAACTTTGAATGTACTCGTAATGAATCTTTATATGGTCAAGCTTGAGTTTTAGATTGACGAAGAGTTTATTAAAGAATGTAGTCGGGAAGTATAGGTAGGTCACGCAAATAAACCCTAAATCAAAAATTAAGAGATATGTAATCAATAGACATAATAAAAATAAAATAAATAAAAATCATTTATTTCAGGCATGGAACCCATACAAATTTGTCGATATACTTATGAAATGTATATGTCAAATTTCAAATTGTAAATTATAAATTTTAATTTAATTTTAGTTTAAGAAAAAAATTAAAATTAAAATAATAGATTCATAATAAACAAAAACGTAGAACTAAAACTAAAAAGGAAACAAATAATCCTTAATTTTTGTAGAATAAAATTTTATTACTAAAATCTACCTAGTGAAAGTAGGTTTTTTCATTAATTTTTTAGTTTAATTCAAAATTTCAAGGAACCAGACTGGAATTCAAATGTTTGTCTAGTCAATAGTTTCGTTATATGTAGGTAATGGTCATTTTTGCTAGATAATTAAACAAGTATCAGTTTTTTGTTGAAGAGAGAAAATTACAATATAATAAGATACTAGTAAGTCTAGTGACACAATTATTATATGAGCTTACCTTCAAATGGGTTGGTATTTTCTTTCCATCTTTTAACCAGGAATAATAAACGGGTGAATCACCGCTCTTTAAATTACAATGTATTTGTACGATCTGCCCTTCTTGTAAATCTGGTGCTAGCATAATATCTTCCAGTTGTGGTGGTTCCACTACATGTAATTCAAAAGATCGTTTCGCCATTTCTCCTGAAGGGCTCCTAACTACACAGGCATATAGTGCCCCATTATCATTTTTGGAAACCTTAGCTATATTAAGAACCCCATCGGCAACTGTTGCTAATTCTCTTTTAGTTCTTAAAATTAGCTTTTCTTTAGCTATATCTAATTCATCCTCATCTTTTATAAATAATTCCTTTTTAAGTATAAATTTAATATCTTTATTAATTACTTCATTTCTTACTGTCGCTGATTCTTTTTCCTCTCTTAAATTTTCCTTGACAATATCTTCATTTGACACTTCATCACTAATTGTAGCAAATCCTCTTTTATCTCTAATAATTGGTTTAGCGTCTACTAGATTCAAAAGATCATAATAAACTGTTGTTAGTTTTCTGTTGGCTTTTAGATTTATCGTAGCTGTATTTAGCTCACTTACTGTAACTAATTTCGTCTTTTGTCTAACTTGAGCTACATTTAAGACATTATCCGCTATATCTAATTCCCTTTTCGCTCTTAATTTCGGCTTTCGTCCAAATATCTCTATGCTCAAAGCGGTATTATTAATGAATCTCTTAAACCTATTTGGCTGAGTGGATATGTCGGAAATGATCTCTTTTCCTTTGTATTCCCATGTTATTTCTCTGAAAATGGATTTTCGTTAAAATGTAATAGCTTTTGTTATGTACTTTACTAATGATTTTCTTTCATATAACAAAGTTTAGGTTTCAATGTAAATTCAATATACCTATATTATTATTTAGAAGTCAGTTTTACAACGTAGTTACTACAATTAAATTCGCCTAATATTTCATCATCGTCATCATCATAATCAGTTTTCAGAAACCCATTGCCGGCATAAGCCTCCCTTTATCTGCGCTATAGTTCTGTCTGACTTGTTTGATATCGTCGACCCACCGAGCCGCCGGAATTGAATACTTTATACTTCAATCAATGTAATAATAATTACTTATTATGATTGTTTTTAGATGTTTTAACGCAAATTTTTGTGTGCGTTTCTTCATCAGTTACAACAACACACATATAATAATTTAAAGAAAATACAACACGAACAACGCCGAAAACTGTATTTACAACTTAAGTTACCTGACTGGATATCCATAATAGGGACATCGAAGTGTTACGCTCTGCCCACTCTGTACTTTGAAGGGGGGCAACGTCCGGATGTACGGTGGACCTGAAAATAATTCTGATTAAAAAAAGCTTAAATTACAAAAATATTTTAATATTAATATTTTTATTAGGGAACATCAATTATCATCATATCTATCTGAAACAAGCTTTTTTGCCAGGAAAATTAATAAAAAAATAAATTTTGAACAGATGAACCTATTTTTATCAAACATAGCTAAGAACCACCGCAAGGAAATTCGCTTTTACGTATCCGTTCTAGAGCTACGACGCAACAAACAGACAAACATGATATGATAGATCCTAATTATAAAACAAGGTACATAATATGAAAAAACATATATTTTTTATTTCGCTTCTAGAGTACGTACTTTTCTTTAATATATACTAGTACCTGGGCGACCGAGCTTTGCTCGTTTGCATCTCAATTTTTAAAACTTGTCTAAAAACAATGCAAAATAAAAAATTATATATTAACTTAAACATAAAAAAAACAAAAGGAAGTCGCCGAGTGGGATTCGAACCCGTAACACTCTTTCTAGCGGTCGGTATCCTTAACCGCTGAGCTAAAAACAAGGCGGTCGGCGCGACGAAATTAACGACCATATTCTGCGTGGAAAGAAAAACGCATGATAACTCGAAAACACGCGTTTTCCCAAACATAAAACTAATGTAGATCGATTGTTTACCCCCGAAAAACCCTATATACAAATTTTCAGCGAAATCGTTAGAGCCGTTTTCGAGATCACAGAAATTTATAAATATATACAAGAATTGCTCGTTTAAAGGTATAAGATACATAAATAGCTCGGAGGTTCAAAATCCCTGTATACAGTCATGAGGTATATAAGCATATTTAGTATACATTAAATACATAAACAAATATATAGGGGCAAATTACACTGATTGAGCTAGGACCAAAGTAAGTTCGAGACTTGTGTTATGAGATACTTACTCAATAATACTATATTTTATAACAAATACATATATAGATAAACATTGCTTAAGTACTCTATTTAAGCTACGTAGAAGTATATAAATACTATCTTTTAAAAGTATACAACAGTAAATTCAATTTCCATAGATCAACATAAAACCTTTTATGTTGAAAAGCTTTCGCGTATTGGAATTAAAGCTACTTTTCCTGCAAACGGGAAGGAAGATTGGAATGTCACTTTTTATCGAATGGAGTTTGGAATTTAAATGTAATTTAATTCCTGAAAGATTCATTGTGATTTCACAAAATATCTAAGTGAAATGTTTATTTTTTAATTATTTTATTTTATTGGATTTACACATGTAAAATTTACAAATAAAACCTTATAAAAGAATAAAGGAAACTAGTGCATAGGTGCTACTAAAGAACTTTCTTGCATTTTAGACCCGCGAGAGAAAATGGGAAGAAAGTGGTAATTGGCATTCACAATACAAAAATAAATACCTATTCAAGATACATAAATAAATAAAAAACATACCTACATATAAACGTACGTTTCTTTTTCATTGGTCTTGGAAAAAATATGTCGTATAGTAAATAAATTCCTCTAACCATATACGTCATCCAAATTTGTGTATAACATAAGATTTAAAAGTCGCAAAAATGATTTTCGATCGAGACCACGTAGTTACGCCCGTCAAAATCAGCCGCGTGATCTCGATGTACTCCGGCCCGCTGCGCCTGGCGGCGGTAAGCTACTAATTAATCTCACGATTTCACTTTCGAGTTTTACTAATGATCTTTATAAAATGGGCTTCGGCTCCAAAATTAAAATTACCGTGTAGAAATAAAGGTGAATATGGTTTGAAAAACTGAGTTGCCAGCCGATGTCCTTTCGGTATGAGCTGCAAACGCCTAATTACTGATTAATTTTTAATTCTTCTGATTCTTGCCACTCACCGTATACATTGACTCTGTCATGATGGGCGATAACATTGTCTCCATGGTGGGCTACACATGAAAACAATCCGCCGTCGTCTACCCTCACATGTGATATGTTTAGCTGCGTGACGACACCTCCATCTGGGGCCATAGTTTGGCCTACGGAATACCTAAAAACAAACATATTATTAAAGAGGCGTATGTATTTGTTTTTGAAGTTTCTCTTCTTTTTTCACGATTAGGAAAAATGACGAGAGTGAATTTTTACGATGCGCGCATACCGACAGAAAAAAGCAACAGTATGAAGTTAGCCCACGATCTGGCTGTACTGTATCTATGTTCAAACCTACGTATAACTTTTATTGCGTATAACACACTTTTTTTGTGTGTGTAAATGGCCAACACTGTTGTCAGATTTTTCAGGTTATTATATTTTTATAAGATTTCTTTCTCCCAGACCAGCATGGAAGGACTTCAAAAATACATAAATTAGATACTTTGTAAGATGCTCTTGTATTTAATTTCTCACGTGTCTGGAGTTACCCCTGAGAGTTGCTTCAAGTTTATTGTTTACGATGTTTTACTAAGCCCCTTGAATTTAATTAAGGAAAGTAATATCTGACTTGAAACTTCTCATTTTGTTTTGTGCTTTCATTTTGAGAGCAATTTTTAATGAAAATTCCCATTATTTTTATTCAAAAAACAACGCTAGTAACTAAGTTACAGGTTACTTAGTAGTAGCTATAGTAGAAAGTAATAAACCTACTATTCGTTTTGATGAGACGTTGCGCTGTTGTTTTGGTGACTACTAGCGCTGCAGTGGAAAATATAAAACTAAATTATAATCACTTCGCTGAGTCTTCGTCAGTCATCTTCAAAGGGCTGACTTCAATACGCCAAGTTGTCAAACGTTGAGATATTTTAGTTCAGTTAATTAATTTCCTAGGCATCCAACTGGATGCCGGCCTTCAAGGCCCTACAGCTCCTATGGATTACTTCCCAAAAATGTCCACTTCCCTAAATGTCCACTTCCCAAAAGGTACGACCTAGGTGTCCAATAAGTTGGCTAATTTAAGATGGCTGTCGTCAACATATTAAATTTAGAATAGGTACTTTATTCTTTTGTATTTTATTTATTTAGAGAAACAACAGGCGTAAATATTTCATATAGGCTTATGATTTACAAATTACACATCACCAAAAAGTTTCTACTACTAGCTTATTCCTATATTGACGTTGAAAATTTAACTACAAAATCTTACTAAAACCAACCAAAACACTTCTATTTAACTGTTAACTTTTTTTTACTATGCTTCTGTTACCTATTTCGTATTTATTACAATAATATTAAAGTTATCATTATTATTATTTTTACAAAGTAAAAAAGATAAATTTATTTCAACATTCAACAATCTCCGAAATTTACCCAATTTTTCTTTAAATATATCGACATGATTATATGTCCTCTCATAATTGTCACAAGCTGTCACAAGAAATCGATTATGTGCTTAATAAGTATTACAATCTTATATAAGGACTAACAACACATACTGAAACTATTTTAGGGTGAATTCAGTCACTGATAGTAAACAATTTTCCCCGAGGAACATATGTTGAAATATGAAAACAATTTTTGGCTTTCCATAAAAACTCGGATCAGCTGATTGCTCAACTAGTATGGGAGCCAGAAACTACTTTTCATATTTCGATATATATTCCTTGGGGAAAGTTGTTCAGTATTATGGACTCAATTTAGCCTTGAAATAGTTTCAGTATATTTTGTTAGACCTTATATATATCAATTTTATCCATAATATTTAATTAAATATACGACAAGACTGTAGATAACATTTCATGGTAAAATGTCATTAGAAAATACCTGGAATCCGTGTTAGAAGAGATAACAAGTCCGTCCCTTTCCCAAATGAATCTGACTGGATGCGGTCCTGTCACCGTACATTGTAGACTGACCTGAAAACTCAACCTTATCACAAAAGAAATACAACCTACAATCCCTTGCAGCTATTAATCTCCCCAATGAAAGTAATTACATTTGTGATTCATGAAAAGATACTGTATTATAAAAGCAGTATAAGTCAATTTCGTTGAAATTTGTAATTCGACGATGAATATAAAGTAAAGAATTTTAGTATTCATTTGAGGAATTTTTTAACAGTTTTGCAAAAAAAAGCAATTGATTGTAGGATTCTGATATCGGAAGCTTTCGAGTACTGCTCGGAGCTTTGAAACTGAATATTACTTTTAAATTGACTCGCACGGTGAAAATGTATTTTAATGTAATTTGTTTGTTTATCGCTATTTAAAGTTATTAAAGTTTTAAAGCCAATGTAATCGGTGTCTGCTTTATTCATTTTTGTCCTTTTGCAGAATTTTTTGTTTCTTTTTTTTACAATCGTTGGCGTATGATAAAGTCATTTAGAATACTACTACTTACATCGACTCCTGGCATAACATTAGCCTCTGAAAAATGCTGAGATATGCCCATTTGCAAGCTCCTTCTATGTCGAACTTGTGCTTCTGAAACAAACATTCTGAATTCAAGTCATGTTGATGGAAAATTATAATAAAAATGTTGTAAATCTTCTCTCATTTTAACGTCGATTAACGTGAATCTATTTGGTGTTCGTTCGTCTTTCTGTTTTTTCTGAAATGAAATCTTCTTTAGGCATGTTGGGCATGCACGGAAAGCATTTTTTGAGATAGGAGAAAAACCATTAAACTCGCGACACTGTTACATATACCAAGATTTCACTTCCATCGGTACTTCTAAAGTGTCTCGCTTTTTACTGTACGTCCATTCTGTCAGTACTACGTATATGTTACATGCTATATACTGACGACCTCCGTGGCGTAGTGGTCTACATGCTAGTCCGCCACCCAGAGGGCAAGTTGGAAAATGGCCTTCAAATTGTCCTGGGTCTTGGATGTTTATCTATATATGTATTTGTTATAAAATATAGTATCGTTGAGTTAGTATCCCATAACACAAGTCTCGAACTTACTTTGGGGCTAGCTCAATCAGTGTAATTTGTCCCTATATATTTATTTTTATATATTTATATGTACATAAAAGAAATATAAACTAAAAACTTACATCATACAAGTTACTTACTTAGAAAGTCGGCACTTTAAATAAATAAAATTACTTAATAAATACGGACAAATCACACAGACTGAGCTAGCCCCAAAGTAAGTTCGAGACTTGTGTTATGGGATACTAACTCAACGATACTATATTTAATACAAACAAATACATACATAGTTCAACATCCAAGACCCAGACCAGACCAGAACAATTTGAATATGCCATATTCCAACTTGCCCTGACCGGGGATCGAACCCAGTTATTGTTATTGTATTTATTTTACCATCGTCTCGCCCAGCTTTACGCTAAAAGTGTTCTTTGAGTCTTGCGGGCCTAACAATAACAATATATAGATAAACATCTAACTGGCGAACATGTTTCAACCTCATCCTCAGGGCGAATGTGACTCGAGATGATTGTAAACCACTGTAGTCTGAATGATTTGATTGATTGATTGATTGATTGATTGATTCATGCGCGTACGACGCGACATCGTCACTAACAGCACACGGTGTGGCCGGGATGACTTCGTCGGCCAATATCTGACTATCTACTTGAGTAACCCGTATACCGTATATTAATAGAAAAAACTTACCATTATACAAAAGATTCCCATCATACCCACCCTGTGGATCACTCCTCCCAAACCTGCGAACAACCAATTATTTTTAATGAGCTGTAAACCGAAGCTGTTGCTTTCGCTTTAAACCAGCCTTTAAATAAAGAACGGTGAATTTATCAGATACAAAATCATGTTATTGAAAGACCCGCCATTTATCGTAATTTTGGGGTTATAAGAGACCGGTCAAGCGTGTGTCGAGCCACGAAAGTTCCGAAAATCCTTTTATAATATGCGGACTTTATGAGCGTAATGTAGAGAGCCTAAAAATATGTACCATCCACATCTACTTCTTCTTCTTTAGGTGCCGCTTCATTCCTGAAGATTGGCAGTCAGCTCTTTAAATCTTGATTTGTCCATGGCAAGCCTGAACAGTTGTTCTATCGTTTGATACCAGTCCATTGTCGGATGTTCCTCAGCCATGACATTTTGCGACGTCCCACCTTGCGCTTTCCAGCAATGGCAAAATCATTATGGTCTGGAGTAGATGATATTGTGGGTTTCTCAACTCGTGATGATAAATGATGCCATAAGGGAGCGGTGTGGAGTAAAAGAGGACGTGACAAAATTAGAGTTTGGGCATGTAAAAAGGACGGATGAAATGATTTGATTTTGACTTTCAAAAATTCTAGAGCTCCTCGTGCTTAAAAGAGCTATTGAATGGCTATATTGATGACAGCTGGAACTGCTAAGTCGTCAAGCAACGCCAGATGCGGTTAGGCAGCTTTAAAAACCTGTGAAGCGTTGGTTACTTACACACAGGATAGATAGATAGATTCAGATTATAATGTGTATTTTACCTTAGTCTGGATTAAAAAGATCTCCGTTCTATTAAATAATCCTAAATTCACAATTCACGGAGCTATCGCCGCTCGAATTCAGAAAACGACTTGGAAAATTATTTTTAGATGATAAGATGTATTGTGTGACTATATTTACGACGTATGATTTCATTACGAATGAGGAGGTCTTGAAAAGAATAGGTAAAGTAAGGTTTATTTGAACATAATAGAGAATAAATAAATATATAAGGGGAAATCTTCTTCTTCTTCTTATCGTGTGTGTTAGTGACTAACACTAGTGTCAGAGTTTTTAAACCGCCTTAAAGGCCTCTGACATGGTTTTAGGAAACGACCAATGTCAAAGACAATGACCGGGACCGACGGCTCAACGTGCCCTCCGAAGCACGGATCATCTTACTTATCAGACAATCAGGAAATCAGCCTACATTGTCCTAACCAAACTAGAACAACAACACAAAGTCGTTGCCCCCGCCGGGAACCGAACCCGCGACCTCCGGGTATGAGCCGAACGCTCTAACCACTACACCACGGAGGGAGTATAAGGGGAAATCACACAAATTGAGCCAAAGTAAGTTCGGGGCTTGTGTTATGGGATACTAACTCAACGATACTATAATAATAAGAAAGTGGCCGGCGGTAGACGAAAAGCACCTTTTCCAAACTTGAAAAAAATGGTTATATTAGGTGTAGGTTGGGTTCGGTTAAGGACTGCAATAAAAATCTGGAACCATGCGTGCTTTCCTTAGTAAAACAGAAATCCTTATAGTTACGTCATGACCATCTGTCTCTCTGTCTGTGCTTTTACTTATAAACAATTAGTACCAGAAAGCTGTAACTTGGCACGGGTTGAGAACGTCTAAATTCTTGAAAAAATAAAAAAAAGTTTTTTTTTCGTGTAATGTGAAAAAGTAAAAATAAATGCTCTGTCTGCCCCATTAGGGATAAAGACGTGATAGTATGTATGTATGTATGTGGAAAAGTATTTTTGTCTCTATGCAGACGTCAATTCGGCATGATGACCCAGTGGTCAAGTCTTTCCTTGTTTGTTTTGATGTTTTGGTCACTGGACCAAAACATCAAAACAAACAAGGAAAGACGTAAGGTTAAGATCTGACACGACAATTTCATAAAAAACGAGGCGTGTTATAAGTTTGACACTAGTGACTGTGTGTCTGTCTGAATGAATATACAAATTTAGCTGCGGTTTTTTTGCGTAAAAGCAACTTCCCTTGCGGTGGTTCTTAGCCATGTTTGATGAAAATCGGTTTAGTCGTCAAAAAGTTATTGGGTAATAACGCTTTAAACTCGGGATTTTGTAATCTACCTAATTAGATGGCGGTACAATATCAATATATTATGTCTGGGTTTTTTTTAATTTTCCTAAAATCAAAATCAAAAATGTTTATTTCAGTAAGTAGCATAGTTACAATAGATAGTAGTTGGAGCCTACTTTTAAGTAAAAAATACTTGTGCTAGTAGGCTCCGCTCCTCCATAACGCTAACATATTGTACCTACCAGGTAAAAAATAAATCTATTTAATTTAACAATGCAAATAAACTTGTATGCATGGAGTGCGTGTCCTCATAATACTTATTCTATGACCAAAGCTACGAGTTAATACGAATAGTACGATATAGCTACGGCTATGAAACTAGCATGCTACGCCGTAGCCAATGAACTATACCGGTGCTACGACGTGAAGCGATTTCGTAGAACCACCGTAGCACAATCTTCCTACAATCACTCAAATAACTGGAAGGCGACATGTTGACCGAATTGGTTCGTAAACCTAAACATTCTTTAGTCTTACTTGTATTTACTTTGGTACTACCAAAATGGAATAATATTTGCTCCTAGCGTTAAGTCCGCAAATTGTGAACAATTTTAACTGTGGATAAAATTTGAATAAATAAATAAAGATTCAATGAAATACATACATACACTATCACGTGTCTTTTCCTAATAAGGCAGACAAAGTATGTGGCTAAAAGTGGCTTTTTGATTTTGCGGCCCTGCTTAGATCCGCAAAATCAATAGGCCATTTTTTGCGTGATAATGGGGAAAGAAGGTAGAAAAAGGAATCAAATTATTTAGGATTTTCAAACATATCCTTGATCGGCGTTTACGATTGTAGACACACCGTAGCACGCTCTTTTTATCATCTCTTAACTAGTTTAAGGACATAAATTTGTATTTAATGTGTTGTAACTAGAAGTGTTTGTTAAATTACTATACTATAATTAAGTCATCATCATCACCAGGGCCATATACTTGGCCAGAGTAGCCTTGAGGACTTTGGCCTACACTCTCCTTGAACAGACGGGTTGGATAGATCTCATTGATGTTTATAAGCTTTGTTTAGCTTGTATTTCCTAAGTCGCCTTCTACGATATCCACGGGAGGACTTGGAGTGGCCCTATTCTAGTCTGCCGGAAACCACAGGGCAAATAATAAAGCACCTATTCTTTCTCTATCTATGTTTCACCAGTTTTTCTCTATCTATCCCAAAGGTTGACTGGTAGAGAATGCTTTTAGCATTTAGTCTGTTTTTTGTACCATGTTCTTTTGGTTAAATTCAGTTTAAATAAAATAAAATAAGTTAAAAAAATAAAGAACTTAAGAAAAATAACAAACTCAGCGATCAATGTTTAGAACATTTGCAAACAAGTCACTAAATAAAAGCCAGTTAAGAAGGTTCCCTTCAAAGGCCGATGTGTAATCACAGGAAATATGATTCGGGTCATTGAATATGCGACGTTCGTATCTTATAGAATATTCCGGAAATAGGAGAGCCTTTAGGTATTATTAACATGAATAGATTTATTTATTATAGTTGCTTTTTCGATAGCTTTATTTTATTTTTATCGAATATGGTGACGGTCAATGATGACAAAGGGGATTATGTTATACGCTATAGATCTGTCTTTCATGCTGGTTTAAGGAAAAAAAATTTAGGAGTACCAGCCGCTTCTCTTTCTGCGCGAATCGTAGGGTTCTGTAATAATCAAGGAATCCTTATAGGTTCGCCATGTCTGTCTGTCTGTCCGCGGTCCTACTCAGAGACTTTAAATGCTAGAAAGCTGTAATATGGCTTGGGTATATATATTAGTCATGCCAAAAAAGTGGTGACATAAAAACTTTAAATAAGTTTTGTTTAGAGTAGCTCCCATACGTGTAAACAGAGAGTCAATTTCGTTTTTATTGACTAGTCCATCGTGTGGGCTTTGATTTAGGGGTCCGTTTCTGAAATATTTTATTATATAGTGCACATTTTTGTTAGAGTCAAGTGTCTCTCCCCTGTATCTGCGAAACGGCTACGTATGGACGATAGAATATACTATATCCCTTCGAATGTCGGCATAGCAGACACAATAGTAAAACAATACATCAGACGCCCGCTCGGGGCGTCCGACAGTTAAAGGGATATCAAAGTTTTAAGAAAAACTATCAAAACTAAGAAGTGTTTACAAATCAAAAGTCATAGGCAACCTTATAAAATGTACTCGGAAAAGGAAAATTTGATACAAATTCAATAGAAAATTAGTTTTTTAAAAGTTTTCAGTCGCGTGAACTCAAAGTCAGCATTTGTAACTACGGAACCCTATACTGCCAGTGGCCCGACACGTTATTAAATACATATAAATAAATAAATATATATAGGGACAAATTTCACGATTGAGCTTGCAAGTTCGAGACTTGTGTCATGGGATACTAACTCAACGATACAACTGCAAGTGGCCCGACACGTTATTAAATACATATAAATAAATAAATATATATATATAGGGACAAATTTCACGATTGAGCTTGCAAGTTCGAGACTTGTGTTATGGGATACTAACTCAACGATACAATACTCAAAGATACATAATTATATAGATAAACATCCAAGACTCAGAACAATTTGAAAAAGGCCATATTCCAATTTGCCCTGACCGGGATTGAACCCGGTTATTGTATTTCTTTTACCATCGTCTGGCCCAGCTTCACACTTAAAATGGCCTTTGAGTCTTGCGGGCCAGTGCTCTGTCTGCTTAGAGCCGTAAGTTGCAAATTGCTTTGTATGTACCATTAGAAAGAAGATGTGAAAGTGTGTTTTTAATTTCGTCAGACATTTTATGCGTAGGACAGCGTAGGACATCCATCTTAGGTTAGACGACCTAAACTAATCTTACCTAAATAACGAGAACGGCTGCATTTCAAGCAAAATATTATTTTTTCTAGTATATTAGGGTGGCACAAGGTAGACAAAGTCTTGATATTAAGGTGGCACAAGGTAGACAAAGTCTCAATATCAGGGTGGCACAAGGTAGTCTAAGTCTATGTGTCTGTGTGAATTGCAAGGTTGCAGGAAGGCGCTGGATAAAGGCCGCTTTCGATCGGTCGTTTTGGAAATCCTTGGGAAGGCATATGTACAGCAGTGGACTTCCCGTGGCTGATATGATGATGATGAGACATTTAATGAATTTTTTTGAGAAAAATTTGCTTTCCTAATATGTAGTTTTGTAATAAATAACTGTTTTTTTTTTATAATATGACGGAAAAACAAAAAAAATCGTATACCATTATTTCTTTGTTTCACGGACTTATGGTACGGCCCTCTCGTTATCCCTCGGGAACCTTGTTTAGAATACTCCAACCTCCAACCTCCTTACCGTTGCTTATTGCGAGCATCTTTCCTTTATTCCTTTTGAATCTTTTATTTGTATTTTTGAGAAACATTTCAGGTGATAATAAGTGCAGGATAACAATGTAAACGCTTTATCTTTCGCGCAGAAAATGTAAAATAATTATATAGTTATTTTACGTTAGGTTTGGTTTACATTTGGATTTTTGCAAATATAATTTTGCAAAGAAATATTTAAATGAGTAGAGTTTTTCTATTTAAATTAATTTCATTTTAATATAAAGTTACACTACATGTTATGTACCTAAATTAAACTTGTTGACGTGAAAAGGTTTATTACTGAATAAACACGTTTCGGGTACTAGTTTACATTACATGTATGCTAAAATGTAATTTGAAAACTGCTGAGAAAAAATGCTGAAAGAAACTCATTTTCACAGTATTGGTTCACACAAAGGCTTTGTCATATTATTGTCGTGCCTTTTGATTAATAAATCCTTATAAAGTCAAAGGATCCAAAAAAGCGACAAGTAGACAGAATAATCTCAATAGTACATACCAGTGGCGTTGAATGAGAATTTGGGCTAGTACAGCTATATAACAAGCCGTTCCATGTCCAGCTTATTTTGATTAACTTAGTGTGAGAAATATGTATCTGAACGTGTTTATACATTTATCATTGTGAGTGTATTTTAATAACCAGAAAAAAGTTTTCTATTTTGTATGTGGGTGTGTGCAATATTCAATCATGCTGCTAGTTTACGGCTTATGAAAAAAGTGAGCGCATGCCGATGTACGTTGGATATAATTGTTGTAACTAATAAATGCATATATATTAGAAGCCCCTTAGGAAACTCGATGGGAATCGGCTTCTAAGGAGGCTCCGCCACTGGTACATACTTTTTTCCAAAACCTTAATACAAGTTAAAGCAATCTACCAATAGTAAACTTGGATAAAGAAGAAAACGTGTCTGATATAATGCTTTCGTAAGTGGTAGCAGCCACAGAATCACAAAAGAAAAAAAAAGCCAAAAGGATTGATTCAAAAATTAGTATGGGATATTATGACTCCATTTGTAATTTGTCTCTATATATTTATTTATTTATTATTTATTTATTTACTATTTCTGAACTGGGTTTCTTTCAGCGAAATCTTTCCAGCAGTGGTCGTTTCAAGACGCTAGTAGTTTTTCGCTTTAACACTAAAATATATTTTAAAAAGATGACCTTCAATTAAAGATAAATTTATTCTATATTGGATAAAAGTTTTGACTTTGACTTTGATTTTTGAAGTACATATTCTCGTAATATATACGTAATAATATCGGCAATAGAATATTAATTCTGTCATCCACTGCATTGCGTCTCAAATAGCCGAAATTTTTGGATGTCGATCAAACGTCGGGCCCTGAAACTAATCCCAACTATTCCTTTGTCAAATATAGTCGAGTTCAGAGCACCCCATACCTACAAGTTAACCCCAGCTTCTGAACTATTTTAAATGTTCATTCAAATTTGATAATGTTAGTTTAAAGTTTTAACATTTTGTTAATGAAAGCAAGCTTATGTTTCATTAGAGATTATTGTTTTTCTAAGTTTGTTATACAATCAGAATGATATTCGGTTTTGTTTTTCGTAAATGTAAGTGACCAACACTAGTGTCAGATTTTTTAAGCTGCCTTAATGCATCTGACGTAGCTTAACAAAAGCCAAACTAGCCTGCTTTATGAATCTTCCGAAGCCTGGACGAGCTCGACACATTTTTATGCCTCTTGTGGTCTGGGTGACCACAAGAGACCACCAAATTCATATTCAGGCTGCAAAACATGTAAGGGAGAAACTTGGTACACGCCTATCATATATCAATATCATCATCATCATCATTTCAGCCGCATAACGTCCATTGCTGGACATAGGCCTCACCCAAAGGTTTCCAAAATGACCGATCCAGAGGATACACGCCAATATGAGGTCTTGTAATCGACATTTCGTGGATAAAAGATAAAATGTATTTATTGCTCTCCATCTCCATACAATCTCACAAAAATTAAGTAGTACATAGTGTGAAAAATAGCATTAGCAAAAAGTTAATAGGAAAAAAGATTTTGTCAAGAGATTCTGTTGGTTAGACACTCACTGACCTACCATTCTGCTTGGTAACTTCATGGGCTAAATATTGTTTGGGTGAAAATTTTAATTATCGATCAGAACAGTCTGTTATGTTGGCGAATCGTTCGTAGGTGAAAAGTCTTTTGGATTTGAAGTTAATTATTTATAGATTATGTTGACCAACGTGTTATAGAATGTTGGTAAACCGTTTCATTTTCAGAGAAGATAAACTTCCTTAAGGATTCTAATCAGTGTAATAGACTTAATTTGCTCCTGAAATTTATAAGAACACCTCCGTAAGCTTGGAAAGTGTTTCTACACTTACCTCCAATACAAGTTTCCTTGAGCGCCATAGTTTCCGAGGGTCGAGAGCGCTTTGCCTGAAACAAGGTAAATGTGATTTTAATTGCGTGAATGCAAAAAATTAAAGGCAGCATAATACTAAATGAAGTACTACTTATAATACTTAATCTCTAAAACATGCTATAAAGTACTATAAAACAAGGGATTTGACATAAGTTGCACTAGGTTAAAGTTGTTCATTTAATTATTACTAGCCGAAGCCCGCGACTTCGTCCGCGTGGACTTTATGTGACGACCTCTGTGGCGTAGTGGTCACAATGCTATTCCGCCACAGAGGTTCCAGGTTCGATCCCCGGTTAGGGCAAGTATGAAAATGGCATTTATCAAATTGTCCTGGGTCTTGGATGTTTATCTATACATATATGTATTTGTTATAAAATATAGTATCGTTGATCAGTGTAATTTGTCTCTATATATTTATTTATGTCTCTGGAAAATGCTCATCACGCTGAACAACTTTTGCTTAGGCATCATTTTTATATTTCTTATAATTTAGCTGGACAATTATGGTTCTGCATAAGGTGTTCCATTTCCCAAAATCAATTATACCCTATATGTTGCTTAGGCTTAACAGCTAAATAACAAAAAGTGGTTTCATTTGAATTCGTCCAGTATTTCCGAAGATTAGCATTTAGGTACAAATAGACAAACAAACAAACAGACACATATTTTTAAGCTATTGCATAGCTTCTATCGCGGGCCTTGAGCGCGGGGACCGAATCCAGAAATTCCGTAACGAAAAAACCTCACGCTCCCCACTCCGCCTACCATGTAGGTTGCCGCTTCGTCTCCGTCGTCCGTTTGCGACGTTGCCGTCCTTCCTTGTATCGAACCACCTTAATGCAATAGCTTTACCGCGGCAGTCTCCGAGTGCCACACGTCTTTTTTTTTTAATTCTTACTCTATTACTATGTCCCCATCGCCCCAAATATTTTTTTTGGAATTTATTCAATGTACAGACACATTTATTTACTGTTTTAATATATGTATGGATGTTTTTTACATGTGAACATTACAACATAATTTGACAACAGGGCTGGCTGCTTTTTCGCTCAACGGATCAGCATTGCTATGCAGCGATGGAACGCAGCCGGCGTTCTTGCTATCATACCGCATGGGCAAGATGAAATTTTTTTAATTTATGATTTTAGAGTTTCACGGTCACAATTACTGTTATTAGTATTACGGGACTTACCCCGTAATACTAATAACAGTAATACTAAGTCCCGTAATACTAATATATTTTTTAATTGAGCAAAATTTATCATAGGTTTATTTTATAGTTTAGTTTAGAATTATTTGTCTTTATTCCTATTCTTATTTCTTTTTTCTCGATAAAGTGCCCTAAAGTAATCAACATAACAAATAAATCACTAAAAAGATAGTATAAAAATCACATAGTTATTTTTCTATGCCATCCAGAAACCATGAAAGTTTGTCTGAAGAGCATAAATCTACGTTTAATATATGTTTGTATGCATAATAATCACAGACCTATAATAGCTGTATGTATCTTCTTAAATGGTAGTATTTTAACCACACTATAAGACACTAAAGTCCATTTTTATAAAACACTTAGATATAAATGAAAATGGTTAGAAACAAGAAATCAACCCAACTCAATTGTTTTTTACAGAATTGTACGTTCAGAGAAGGAAATGTTTATTTCCGCCCTAGAATTGAGTTGAAATAACATTTTCTGCAGAAAACGTGCAATGGACTTTACGTTTCATTTCTTAGTGCCAACGAGATTGGTAGTTGACTAGGATAGTAAATCCCACCAAAAACATAAATGTGAAAATGGAAGCCAAGTTCTGTAGAGAATCCTAAAATTTATTTCTGAGAATGTTAACATTTCACCTGACTGGTTTTTTACCAGCAATTCTGATATTTAAATAAATAGGACCTAACAATGTAAATTTGCATTGAAAGGTCCTTTTCATCTAAATATCTATGATGAATAGAAACTTAAAATGTAAATAAAAATAAAAAAACTAGCTTATACAATTTCAATGAATTAACAACTAAAATTTAAAAAAAGACTTGTCAGGTGAAATGTATAACCTAAAGATGATAAGTTCATTAGCCAAATATAACTAGGCATACTAAAACTGGCCAAGTCAAACTTTAAGTGCAAAATTTTATGTATTTAGGGTAGAAAGGTTTCGAGTTGTGACGGGGTCAAAAGTACCTCGACTTGGTTCGTGTAAATATACACGCGGCTGCTGTGTTGCCAGTTACTTTCTTTAAACTTGGTTTTGACACGCTGCCGAGTGTCTACATTAGCAGAACCATGTGAATTACATTTCTAGCTCATCCCAATGTCTTAAACTTCGTTCAGTTTTAATTAAAAAGATTAATTAACTCCCAAAACAAATCCTTAGAGTGAGAAGTAAGTACTTATTGACATGCGCGGGATCTTTACCGAACTTTGCGGACCTGATTGCACAAGTTCTAACGTGTGGCTCATCCATTTTAATTTCGAGTTTCTGACTACAGGGAATAAATAAGAATATTTCCAGAAGTAGCGAAATTCGAGAGAATTTTACGATGTTTAATTTTTTTTAACGACTTCCAGTAGCCCATTAAATACAACTTAAAAGGGACGTACGTATACGTAATAAATCAAACCACGGGATATACTAGATCACTATAGTATAATGGAATTAAAATAACTGTCAAAAAACAAAATAAAATTTTGGCATTCCATACTAAAGTGTGCAGCCGCCCGGCCAATTTGTATGGAAATGTCGTTTTTTTTTTGTTTTTTGGCCAACTGGTAGACACACAGAGATAGCAGCACACAAGACTAGCAAAAAAGTGAAGAAGAAAGTGTTGAATATGCTTTTAAAATATTTATTGCATTTCATATATGTCATATTTAATTAATTAGAGTATTGCTTTATTTAAATACTAGTAAAAAAAGATTTTAATATTTTAACTATTACCTATAGCGCCGTCTAGTGACAAGAAAGAGGAATAATAATGTTTATAAGGCGATGGGTAGGCATAACGCCACGATATCATTGAAACAAAAACCATAAAAAACGAAATCTACAAAAATTATAAAAAAATTGTAGAATTAAAAGACTAAACTTTAAGATAAATGAAACTCGATGAAGAGAAAGATAACTGCCAACACTCGAGGTCCATATTGAAGCTGCAACTAAGTATATTGCTCAGAACTTCTGTTCGAGCGCCGTCGTTAAAACTTGAGCAATTATACGGAGTTGAGCACATGTCATTTGTGCTCACTTTTATATTTGTTTTGAGTTCGCGTACGGGTAGTACGTTCATTTTGATATAGTTAGTTACTTTGAGGAAGATTGTTTCTATGAGCATATTTATATTGTTGTTATATATGATGTAACGAAAAGAGGGTATCACCCCAAAAGGTAAAATGATGTTAAATTGTAATTGTAAATAGTAGGGCTGACCACCTTGTAGGTGGGTACAAGGTGGTCTGACGACCTGACCATGGTCGCTGAAAAGCGCTAGATGCAGGCGGCTCTCGATCGCTTATTTTGGAAATCTTTGGGTGAGGAATATATCCAGAAGTGGCGGTTTTGCGGCTGAAATGAAAGGGAACATACGTACTTATCAATGAGAACAACTTTTTCTTAGGATTTTTTAGCACTTACAGGGATTGTCTTATAGTAAAAGTTATTCACATTTATTACTTCGTTTATCTATAGGGTTGATACTCCCTTTTTGTTGCATAAGCATTATTACTTTAATGTGTCATTTTTATCTACAAGACCTGTTCATACAACTGATAATCAAGACTATCCCTATATATGAAGCAGGCAGAGCATTTAGAATCTTGCGGCTCTAAGCAGATAGAGCCCAAACCTCGTCAAGTCACCTGGGTTATGTAGGGACCATGGGCTCTTAAGTGTTACCGCTAAGGAAAAAACCGGGAATACGCTCAGATGATGATGATATAACCGTTTAGAGAGGGGCGGGACTCTTTTTAACAAATATTTCACAAACTAATCCCAAAAAGAATGTTCACAAACAATCTTTTAGATAGATCAATTCAACGACAGTCCACACCATGGGTTAGTAATAAAAAGTATCTTAATTTACATGTGTAGGAGCCTAGGAGCTACCCTAAAACATATTCTGGATTTTATTTTACCACTTTGTCACATGCCATACCCATGCCAAATTACAGCTTTCTAGCACTAAAAGTCTCTGAGTAAAATCGCGGACGGACAGACAGACATGGCGAAACTAAGAAAAATTAAAATAACTTTATTATAATTTGAGGTACAGCCACAGAATTAATAATAGTATTACATACAGAACGGAAACTCGCACCGTCCCCCGCAATCTGGTGTCCCCGCAACCCTTCCCCCGTTATTGTGAGGTGTAAGTGGCAGTAAAACAGGGTTATTGGTAGTTGCACGTTGACATTATGCGAGTCACTTAGGATTATTGAATTGTAATGGTGAGAAACTGCGCACATTATCATTGTTAATCGACGGAAAACAATAAATAACGAAAATTTTATAGATTTCCGAGTGATGAAAAAAGGTAAGCGAAGCAACAAATTCTGTGGTGGCAACCTTGATTGTTTAACTCACACATTTGACGTGTGCACGGACAGATTGTTTCGTTTGTAGTAGTACTAGGTATATATGCTGCTCCGTTTGTATGAAGAGCCATACCTGTGGTACAGCAAAAAAATATAATTTATAAGTATATTATATAGTAATTTATTTCTTTGAAAAGCAAGTATTCTGAAACTTCGCAGACAAATTTATTTTCGACACAGAAACTTTCGTAACTTTAATAGCAAAAAGATTTTCTCGAGAAATTTTACATGCTTGGTCGTGTACAGCCTTAGAGCATAGCGCAAAAACAGTATATTTAAATTTTTATTCTTTGTATTTTTTTGTGAGCAGCAGAAAAAATTGCATGGTAAGATATATACATACAATCACGTCTTTATCTGTGATGGGGCAAACAGAGCATTTTGGGTCTAAGATATTTTGGTAAGGTTTTACTTAAATCTCAATCTTTTATATATACATCATCATTACCAGGTCTGTTTGTCTCCACTGCAGAAGCACGACCCTCTCTCTCTGTACTACCAGAGCCATACTTGGCCAGTTGGCCAGAGTAGCCAGAGGACTTTCGACTACACTTCTCGCTGCCCAGACGGTTTGGAGAGGTCCTATTATTGTTTATATTCTTTGTTAAGCTTGTATTTCCTAAATCGCCTTCTATGATATCCACGGCGAACTCGGAGTGGCCCTATTCTACTCTGCCGGAAACCACATACTCGTATATGTGTATAGAAGACTTTAACATTTCATATAATCAGTCTTTTTGACGGAGGTGACGCAACTATTTCAAAATAATTCAAAACTCAAAATAAAATAATATAAAAATGACACATTGCAAGTTAAATCATGTATGCTGGATGAAAAATAGTATATATTACATTATACTTTAACTTGGGAAATACATCCAATTTTACCACTTCAAAATTACAATTTTAAAATTATATTCAGTAAGCGAAATATACTTTCCGCATGCAAATAAGTTTAATTGCCTCTGCCACGAAACAAATATAAAACTGAGCGCACGAGTGACATGTGTCAGAACTTCGTAATGTTATTGCTGGAGTTTCAATCAGTTTGAACAACTCCAATTTATATCGCCGCATAACTTCATTAAATTTTGTTCAGCTAGATGAGAAGTTTTTTTTTTATAAATTGATACAATACTATCTTTAATCATATATTATCTCATTATAAGTTATTTGTTCGTAAAATGTTAAAAGACATCTTTAAATTATCTCCTTTTCAGAGTTAGGCTCAATAACTGGCAATTTAGTCTTTTACGACATTTAGCTCTATCTATTTTAAGCATCTATATGCTAAAATTATATTCAAAGAGCGTAACAGACTTTCCGAATGCAAATAAGTTTAATTGCCTCCACCGCGAAACAAATATAAAACTGAGCGCACGAATGACATGTGTCACAACTTCGTAATGTTATTGCTGGAGTTTCAACAAATTTGAACAACTCCACTTTATATCACCGCATAACTTCATTAAATTTTAGTCAGTTAGATAAGTATAATATTTTCATGTCACGAGTAATAAAAAAATAATAAAGAACAACTATTGCCCCCTCCGATCATATTATTTTGGTTGGTAACATAGTTTTATTTCATAATGGTAACCTAGGCTATATGTAATCCAAACGTTAGCTATTTTGTTAAACGTAAATACGAAACTCATAGACAATTCATCTACACGTTTTTTTAGCTCTTGTACAAAACCGAGCTGTAATGCCAAAGAGGTTTTATCAAATAACGGATTATATAATCCAACTCTGACATATATACATCTATCTATATACCAAACTTTATATTCAGAAAACATAAGAGACTTTCCGCATGCAAATTAGTTTAATTGCCTCCGCCGCGAAACAAATATAAAACTGTGCGCACGAATGACATGTGTCAGAACTTCGTAATGTTATTGCTGGAGTTTCAACCAGTTTGAACAACTCCAATTTATATCGCCGTATAACTTCATTAAATTTTATTCAGCTAGTTAAGAAGTTTTTTTTTTTATAAATTGATACAATCTTTAATCACATATTTTCCGATTATAAGTTATTTGTAAAATGACATCTTTTATTTATCTCCTTTTCTTACTAAGGCTCATCAACTGGCAATATGGTTTTTTACGACCTTTTGCTCTATCTATTTTAAGCATACAGATGTCATTACATCTGTATGCTTAAAATAGTAAGAGCAAAAGGTATATATATACAATGGTATATATATACTAAAATACATCTATATACTAAAATTATGTTTAGACAGCGAAACAGACCTTCAGCATGCAAATAAGTTTAATTGCCTCCGCCGCGAAACAAATATAAAACTGAGCGAACGAGTGACATGTGTCACAACTTAGTAATGTTATTGCTGGAGTTTCAACTAGTTTGAACAACTCCACTTTATATCACCGAATAACTTTATTCAATTTTAGTCAGTGATATAAGTTGTTCTATTTTTTATTAATTGGTACAATACTCTCTTTAATCACATATTTTCTCATTATGAGTTATTTGATCGCAAAATGTTTAGAGAATCTTTTAATCATCCCCTTTTCTTACTTATGCTTATCTTACTATAATTCGCAGACTAACTTTGTTTCTAGGTTGGTTGAAATGGTTTACATTAACCTACCAAATCAAGTTGACATTTTCAGATGCGACAACGGCATAATGGTTTAAACATAGTAACAAATTGGTCTGCGTTTTAAAGTAAGACGAAAAGAGTTGAGTGACATATCTTGGCGTGGTCCGTATTTGAAGGTCATATATACTTAATATTAAAAAAATGGTCGAGCTTCATCATGCTTCGGAATTATTATTGGTCCAGCTGTTAACATTATAACTAAAAATTGTAAGGGAGACTTCATGCTATTAGGCAGATTGAAATCTTGACGTCATGTTGCAAACAAACAAACAATAAAAACCACGTGCCTTGGAAATTATATCTTCATTTAAAATTTTATAAGAACCGAGCTACTGGGTGCCTCCCAATACTTCAAAATCAAACACGAGTTGAAAACTAATTGAGATTAAAGAGCTTGTTTGCCTAGTTTTGGACGAAAACTTGTTCAATTCGACAAATTACCAAACTTTCTTCAAAATACAGAGTTGGAAAAGTATTGAAAACTCAATAAGGAAAAAAAAACTCATAAACATTTGAAAACTTTTACCCGAATAAAAAGATACTGATAAATAGAGGAAATGAAGTAGGTATGCATACACATCATTTTCCCGACATATTGCACAAATATATAGGTAAAAATATTCCAAAATAATATCCTCTGTACATATGTAGATGAATATCAATATGTCTGCTTTAATTTCCAGAGCACTAATTAACAGTATTTCAGCAAAGCAAACAGTTTCGATATCCAATATGAAATGATGCATATTCCTGATTCCGGATATAATTGATCCTCCAGAGGTTTACAGTACTGTAATAATGTTTGCGAGCTTTGTTCTGCTTAGGTAATATAATAATTCCACTAAAACATTTTTATGTAAAGTAACGCCAAGACTAGTAGATTTAGCTTGCACTGTGTGAAAGTTATCAGATCTCATGGAGTGCTAAGTTAACTCTACATTGCCTTTTTTTGTGTCAAAAAGAAACAACTACAAGAAAAGAACTACATAATAACTTGATATCGTAGCGCCATTTATTATTTTCAGGTAAATAACAAAATCCTGAATTTAAAGCGTTATCAACGAATAACCAACTGGGAGAGGCCTATGCCCAATAGTGGACGTTATGGAGCTGAAGTGATGATGATGACTGAAGCGATTTTCATCAAACTTGGCTATGAATCACCGCAAGGGAACTTGCTTTCACGTAAAAAAACCGCATGAAAATTGGTCGATCGAACGGATGGACCAATTTTGATGCGGTTTTTTAGACTAGCGTCAAAACACACAATAATAAGTACTAGTACTCACGTACCAGAAGTCTTATACTCAGCAAAGGAATTCAAAGAAATATCTACTCAATGTCGCTAGCGATATAGTTTAATTTAGCTCGCGTTATAAGAGCACCTTTTCGTTTAGATACTTAAAAGTGCAAAATAACAATAGTTTAATCGTGCACACAGATAATTTTTCAACTCAAAAAACCGACTTCACCCGCAAACTACACGCGATTTTCATAAAATTTCTATGGGACTACTTCGTAAGTGTATCCTTTCAAACGAAAAAGAATTTTCTAAACCGGTCCAGGAGTTTTTGAAAAATCATACAAAGAGAAAGATCGCGACGAATTAATAACGTCCTACTTTTTTGAAGTCGGTTAAAAAGACATTCAAGTGTACAGGGGTCGTATCACCTATTGTTATGAAAAAATCTCGAGACTTACGCCTTTTTCTAAAGCATTAACCATTTGAATAGGTAGAAGCAGCTGGTTAAATAATTACCATAATTTAATTAATTTGTGGTTAGCTTTCATTGTTTTTTTCTTTGAGACTAACACGGAAAAATAGCGGTTTCATGATGTCGATATTTTTTTATATATTTGAGCCTCAAGAGGTTTACAGAAATGATAAATTAAAATGACACTTCTAGGATTTTAACTGCGATTCCATTAAACTAACCTCGATAATATAGGTTCATTAGCTGCACCCGCAGTGTTACCCGCGGTTAAAGTAGCCTATGTTGTTAATCCATGTCAGCTTCCTGCATACCAAATTTTATCAAAATTGGTTCAGACGTTTGCGCGTGATTTAGTTGCAAACATACACACTCACTCACATTTGCCTTTACAATATTAGTGTAATTAAAAACTAAACTTTTACAGAATGCATTTTCTTTCACGTATATATTTTGTTGCGTCGTTTCAAAACTACGTTTATTTGTATGGAGAAGACTAGAGAAAGGGACTCAACTAGAAATTTAAACGGAAAACGCCAAAAAAGCTAAAACTCCATGACGCAAAGCAAAGCCTCCTTTGATTCGAGAGATGAGACTGCCTCAATGGGCGAGATGTAACCCAGATAACTTTCCATAAACCTTTGATGAAGCTACGAGCAGCTAGATACTATGTGGCTAGATGTAGATATATAGGCAAGGTACTCTTATTAGCTGATTATATTTTGAAACGTTGGTAACCACACTGGTTAAGTTTTAATTTTAAGATTGGTTTTAAGTTTAGATATTGTTTAGTTTTAGTTATCAACCAAATGTATTTTATACAAGTTTTAACTTACTTTGGAGCTAGCTCAATCTATTGACGTGAATTGCCGTTGACTGTTGACTTGACACACACATTGAGAAGAAAGAATACCCATCAGGTGCAGGATGTCGACTGAGTAAACAATAATTTTTTTTTTATTGAGGTCGCTATCTAAATTGACGTTTTCGTTTAGCAAAATATAAAAAGTTTACAAAGATACAGCGCTTGTAAGTTTCTGAATAGAGGTGATTTTCGACACCTATGATTTAAAATCGTAGCTGATCGTGACCTCACGCGAAATTTAAATGCGCTGTGCTTTCGTCATTATTTGCTAACCAGAGGAAAAAAATCGTACTTATACCATACTTTTTAATAATCTATCTAATGAGCCAAAAAATTGTTTTACTTCACATCCCTACGAATATCACTGGAACTAATCGAAAAGTTTTTTCGCCTTAAGTAACTTAAGTATTGCTCATCGGGATCAAACGGATTGATCCCTTTCTTTAATACGTACTCTTTCAGGACGTGGCATTTATATGAACAGTAGGCGTGAATTGCATAAACCTTGTGGGACCCTAAATATACTTTCAATACCTTTGAAACCCACTCGCTGACTGACACAAAACCTTTTGTATGTTTAAGCATTTACATTACTAAATCCCTACATTTCTTGCCGTCTAAAAGTACTACGGCAATCCCCTACAGGGCCTGCCTATTATTGTTTTTGTAGAAACCCTCTTACTAAGTGAAAGTTAAGACGCAGAGCAGTGAAAGAAGTAGTTTATTTATTAAAATTTATTTAAAAAATGTAACAGGTAGACTAAATTCCCAAGGCATTTTCTACCAGTCAACCTACAGGTGGTGAAGATAAAAGCAAATTTTGGAGGAAAGTACTGATTAGAATTAACCATACTATATAAGTGGGCGCGTGGGGAGCATTTTGCCGCTCTTTACCTTATACTTAGAGCATTGTCGAAAAAACAACTTTAATTCTTAAAAAAAAAAAAAATTCAAGATGAACAAGAACATAATAATATTTTTAGGTGCTAACATCATACTGAAGTTTGACGATCAGCAAGCGTATATAAATGTAAAATATGTATGTACTGTTGTTACGATTCAAGGTAGAAATTTACTTGAGAATTGCTTTGCGTCTTTACATTTTCCCTTTCTTAGCTGGTGTCATTACACCCCTCATGTCGAGGTGGAATATATACATAATTCGCAATACAACCTCTACAGTGTGATACCTAGATTCGCATGATATGGTATACCTAAGTATGCAAGAAAAAATAATGATAATAACGACAGCCTTTCCAAGCCAAGAAATAGACAGAACCTAAGTAGAAATCTACTTGAAAGTTGCTTTGCGTCTTTACATTTTTCTTGTTCTCTGTGTCTACTCCACAATTCGTCTCTCACACAGTCAAGTGCTTGTTTTGCTTTGCATTACCTCCTCTTTGGTGAGATTTATGACGGAGATTATTTTGATACCCATGATAATCCTGCTAATCTTATCCTACTAATTATTATAAATGCAAAAGTGAGAGTTTGTATATTTGTTTGTTTGTTACCACTTCACACTTAAACTACTGAACCTTTTTAGATGAAATTTAATATGAATATAGTTTGATACCCAGGGAAGGACATAGGATAGTTTTTATCTTGAAATTCACACGGAGAGCGAAGCTAATGGGCACAGCTAGTAGTCAATATTTTTTTGTAAAAAATAACATAAAGCAGTTAAAACCCACTTGACGTATTTTAAATCATCATCATCTCATACCCTCTTCCGCCCACTGCTGAGCTTAGGCCTCCCTTCGTCGACGCCTTCCATCTCGGTCCTGTGCCGCTCCAAACCAGGTGCGACCCTCGACTTTCACTATGACGTCAACCCATCTCATTGCTGGACATTTGACGCTCTTTTCACCAGCTCTAGGCCACCATTTGGTATTTAAATGTGAAAATTAATTGATAGTATTTTATACGTTGAGAATTTTATACTCAAGTCCTCTGGCGGTTTTGGCCAAGTATGTAGTAGTACAGTGAGGGTCGTGCTCCTGCATTGGAGATTAAAAATACCTAAAGATTGATAGAGTATTTTAAACGCCTTTATAAAATACTCGTAGTTTTATGACTGCATAATAGCAGGAAGGGTGGGGATTCCTATCTTCTTCTCCTTAGCGAGTCGGAATGGCTTTTTCATATGGTTGTGGCCACACTTACTCCCTTGTCATTAGCAAAGTTTAAGACGTCTATTGTAAAATATGTTGGACAGCTCGGGCATGAGAGTAGGTGGTTGGATTCCTATTAAAAACCCGTATGCCACTGCAAGGATATACACCCCATAAACTAAGTCCGTATTGACTACTGGGCAAAGCTCTTAAGCCAGAGCTTAATGGCTATTCATTAAGCTAAACGGCTGGAAAGCGTGATTGTAGCCTCCAGGGATACATAAGAGGAATTAACGATATAGACGTAATTCCTGTTTAACCTAATTGTTGTCACTGATTAGGAGGTTTTGTGCTTTGGAAGACACGTATATGTATGAGCCGATGGTCCGGGCTAATATTATTAAATAGTAGTCATTAAGCTACAACTACAATAACAAAATCTGATATGTACCAGTGTTTTCCACTTACATACTTGAAAATAAAAAACAATGAGGTATTGTGTAATGAAAAAATAAGCAAAAAAGATTTAGATCGGTCAACTTGTACGGACACTGGGCAGCCAAATTTCTTTTCATATTCCGATACATGTTCCTTGGGGAAAGTTGTTTAGTATCATGGACTGAATCCACTCATAAAATAGTTTAGGTATATTTTGTTATATCTTTTGATAAATGATTCTTTTGATGAATGAAATTCTTTATATTTCCTTGATCTTCTTTTTTTCTAATTTATTTCTACTAGTGGAGACTTTTAAATGGCTTTCTATTTTTTATTGTTTCTATATAATCTGTATTATAGCTAGAATGTAGTAAATCTTCCTAAAATGTAATAAAAAAATAAAAATAAATGACTTTTTCAATTTTTTTTTTGTTTTTAGATAAATTTTTTTCATTGTTTAAAGATAATGAGATCATGAGATAATTGGCCAGCATTAATGTCAGAGTTTTCAATCTGCTTAAAAGCATCTAACATATTTTGTCTACAAGAATATTCACTTTATGAAGTAAAGCTACTGTGCAAAGCTCTTAAGCTATTAATTAAGCTAAACGGCCGGAGAGGACGATCGCAGCCTCCAGGTAAATGCACATTACAGCAAAGGAAAACGATATAGACGTAGTTACTGTTTACCTCACTGTTCACTGATTATATACAATAAGGAAGGTACATACTCATAAATCTCCCCCCGCGCGCGGCGAATACTGAACACACAAGTTACTGTCGCTCCCGTTGTAAATTACCAAAAAGTGAATTATTTATCGATTTACCAGTTGATAGTTATATCAGTGTAAACTTAATATCACAAAGCATCTGGATTGAATATCCCTATTTAAAACCAAGATTACTGCAAAGCACAAACTGTGAGTGAAGTTTTAAATTATCACTTTGATAAACCACCACAGGCCGGCCGCTTGACTCACATAACTGCCGATAGTGCCGGTACATCGAGAAACGAGCTGCGCTTGCGACGGCGTTCTACCACAGTGAATAGCCCCCGTACTACGATACCTCAACTTAAAGCGATAAGTATCGCGTTACTGTCGCCTCTCATTGCTGGGTTCATTCGGCCATATACTGCATTCTCATTTTAATAACTTGGTACCAGGCACGTGTAATCAAACATGCAATGCTCAGGATGTCTTTTAGACCTACAAAAAGGTGAAAAACGGATCACCTGCTCCGCAAATACATGTAAACTAACCTACCATGCAGGGTGTACGAAAACTGACCAACTTAAACCAGGCGAAATCAAGTCATGGATCTGTCCTGAGTGTCGTGCTAAGTCAAGAAAAGGAGGTGATCATTCACAAGCCGCTTCACACTCTGCGCCTGCGTCGGAAAACGCCCGCAAGAAACGACGCATACCTGCAAACGACAGCAGTGGTAGCTCCAGCCCAATCGCTCTTCCGTCCGATGGACTGCAATCCCTCTCGGAAGAGATAAAAGCACTTCGTATGTGCTTTACCGTTCGTTTCGATACGTTAGAACAAAAGCTAACAAGTTTTGATGGTAGAATCAAGGCAGTGGAAGATGTAGCTATTGAAAATGCAGCTCTTAAGACCAGAATTGTCCAGCTAGAGGAACAACTAAAAAACCAAGCTCAGAGGGAATTGAACAGGGAAATCGAAATAGCTGGATTAGAAGAATTACCCAATGAGAACCCGTACCACTTGGCTTTGACTACTGCCCAGGTAATGGGCATGGACATACAAGAGACAGATTTAGATTTCGTTTCCCGGGCGGGCCCAAAGCGGCACGCCAGATCAATGGATAATATGAGCTCCCAGCCCTTATCTCGGCCACTGGTTGTGGCATTCACACGTCGAGCCATGCGAGATTTATTTCTTACCCGAGCTAAGTCACGGCGTTCCATCTGTAATAAAGATATTATAGAACAAGGCTCAAACAAATCAGTATACATTAATGAGCGCCTATCGAGCTGCAATCGAAGCTTATTTCGAAGCGCAAGGCTTTTCGCAAAGAACAACGAATACAAATATTGCTGGACCCGCAATGGACAGATTTTCCTCCGAAAGAAGGATTTCAAGGACGGTAGCCCCGCCATTAGAATACAATGCGAAGAAGATCTCAACAGACTTCTCCCAGCTAACTTCATCGCGACGGGACAGACGGGGCCGGTTGAGCCGGCAGAGAAGGCAGTGCCAGCAGAGCAGCATGGACAAGCAGAAGAGTCATTCACCGCTTCCTACCCATAAGTCTTTATCAATGGGTACCCTAGGTATACTTGAAGACATAGATAATTTTGATAATATAAAATGTCATACCACAACCATCCTTGAAAACTGCACTCATATAATTTCCAAATTTAATTTTAAAATTCTTAGTTTAAATATTAGAAGTGTCAATCATAATTTCGATAAATTCTTAGTAGTTTTTAATAGACTAAATATTGAATTTGATGTGATAGTGTTTAGTGAATGTTGGGTAAGTGAACTGTCTACAATAAGACAGCTTTCCGGGTACATATCATTTCATTCCAAGAAGTATATAAATCAAAATAGTGGGGTAATAGTTTATGTTAACAAAAAATGGGCTCCAACATCCATAGAATTAGAAATCGATGAAGCAAACGGTATCTTGGTGGAGGTTCCTGGCCACTTTAAAGTTGTAGCTATATACAGATCTCCTAGCTTTAAACAACATGAAACCTTCATACGCTCCCTCGAAACAGTTCTAAACAGCCTTACGCCATCACCTTGCCTTATGCTTGCTGGTGATATTAATCTTAATATTTTAAACGCTGAAAATGTTTATATCTCGGATTACCTCAATGTCTTGGCTGATCAGGGACTAGTTCCGAGTATTCGCTCAATCACTCATGATAAAAGCTGCTTAGATCATATATTTGTTCCGGAAGAGTGTACAGGTGAATCGATCGTATGCTCCACTGCTCTAACTGACCATGACATAACAATGGCAGGAATCATGTTCAAGCATCGCCAAAAACATCTAAAGCCCAACCGATCCAGAACAATAATTGACTATGACGCACTGAAATCGACATTAGATCAGACAGACTGGTCCCAAATTGAGACCATTAATAATGTTAATGATGCGGTTTCATCATTTCAAGCCACTTTATCAAATGCAATACTACAACACTCTAAATCTGTAAAAATAAGCCGTTCAAAATATGTTATTCAACCGTGGATGACCCCAGGCCTATTAAGATGTTCCAAACACCGTGATAGACTACACCTCGATTCTCGCAAAGATCCTAATAATCGTGTCAAAAAACTTATTTACACACGTTACAATAACTTTTTTACCTCTCTACTAAGACAGCTTAAATTTGAACACAACAATAAGGAACTAAATAAGAATAAAAATACTCCGAAAAAGCTCTGGAATTCCATTAAGCAAATTACACATAAATCTACCTTTAAAATGCTACCAGATGAGCTCCTTCACACTCAAACAAATGTAAAAGATTCAGTTAACTATTGTAATAACTACTTCTCATCCAATGGAGAAAAACTTGCAAATTTAATTCTAACAAGGCTAAATAAAACAGAGAAATCTCTCGCTACCAGAATTTCAAATCCGGGTCACCACGTAAACTCATTTTTTATTGCACCAACGGATGCTGATGAGGTCTTGAGCATGATTAATAACTTGGACTCGGGCCGTGCTTCCGGCACCGATGGCATAAATAATAAACTGATTAAAAGCATTGGAACAGTCTTGGCCAAACCCCTTGCTACGATCTTTAATTTAAGTATCTCTTCTGGGATATTCCCGAAGGACTGGAAAACAGCTGTAGTTATACCTATTCATAAAAGTGGCCCCAAAGACGATCCCAGCAATTATCGCCCAATCTCGCTTCTCCCTGCATTCTCTAAGCTTTTGGAGCGCATAATTAATATAAGGCTAGTCAAATACCTTGAGGACCATAATCTTATCCATAGCGAACAGTTCGGTTTTCGTCGGGGCAAGTCCACTGAACAAGCTGTAACACTTCTGGTAGATACTATTGCTGATCATCTTGATAAGGGTCGGAGATGCATCGGTGGCTTTCTTGATTTAAAGAATGCTTTTGATACCGTGTCGATCCCTATCCTTCTTAATAGACTAGAAGAACTCGGGATTCGAGGACTACCTTTGCGTTGGTTTAGCAGCTATCTGTCATCAAGAAGGCAATGTGTTAGAATCAATGGTAACTTAAGCGACCCTAGTTCAGTTTTTTTCGGGGTTCCTCAGGGAAGTATTTTGGGCCCTACACTCTTCCTCGTTTATATAAATGGCATCATGTCCATACCGATACAAAATTGCAAGGTGCTGTGCTATGCCGATGACACTGCCTTAATTTTTCACGGAAGATCGTGGCAGGAGGTGCAATATATGACAGAATTAGGATTTCAGAAAATATCTGATTGGCTTGACCGTAATATTCTTACTCTGAATGCTTCTAAGACGAATTTTGTTTGTTTTCATAAAACAGCAGCATCCTGCCCTCTTCCCAATACTAATATTAAAATTCATGCTCAAAACTGCATAATCTCAGATAAAAATCCTAAATCAACCTGTGATTGCAAATGTATTGCTAAAACTGAGTCTGTCAAATATCTGGGAGTTGAAATAGATGAAAACCTTAGCTTCGATAGACACATAACAACGACCACTGGTAGGGTTCGTAAATTAATTCACACTATGAGATTACTCCGGGACGCTACAGATGGTCCATTGCTAAAATCTGTGTACCTGGCCCTCTGTCAGTCTGTAATAAACTATTGCATACTTGCTTGGGGTGGAGCTGCCAAGTCAAGAATGATTATTCTAGAGAGAGCCCAAAGAGCCGTTTTAAAAGTATCCTTAAGAAAACCTCGAAGATATGACACCAAAAGTTTGTATGAGGAAGCCCAAGTCCTTAGCGTGCGGAAAATATTTTTAATGCGAGTTATCATGTCCATGCATAAGCACGCTCCAAGCCTACCTACTTACAACTACCTCATTAATAAAAGAATCTACCGTCTTCCTCTTCATTCTGTTGATACATTTTTTGCCCACCGCTTCAGTAAATACCTTTTCCCCTATGTGTATAACAAAGTAGTCAAAGTCTGTGACATAAAACTGTGCTCCGTTTTTGAAGCTAAAAAACGAATATTTGATTTGTTAATATCTTGGTCTTATGAAGATGCAGAAAATGTTTTGTTAGATGATAAATAGTAGGGAGTTTAATTAATTTCTAACGTAATTCTTTTTAATTTAATTTTTCCTTTTTATACTTACATTCCAAATTGCAGAAAATCTTAGTTTATATATGTTATACTTATACTTAATGCCGGTAGTTCTGCTGTTCAGATTAAATTGTAAGACGTTAAAATTTAGTAAGTTATTTAGATTGTTGTAATGCCGCGCCGTGGCTGTATGTTACCAGTTGATTGTTTGGTTTTGATACCCACGATACAGGCCTAGCCTAGTGTGGGATCAATTGTCACTTTGTATCATTGCATGTTGCCTATTATGATCAATAAAGATTTATTATTATTATTATTATTATTATTAAATCGAACCACGGGCTACACTAGATCACTGTAGTACAATGGAATTAAAATAATAGATAAAAATTAAAAAAACTTGACATTCCCACACAAATTGCCGTTTTCACACTTTAGTACGAAAATGCCGTTTTATTAGTTTTTAACTATTATTAAGTGGAAGACGTTGGGAGAGACCTTTGCCCAACAATGGGACAAAACAGGTTTTTAGATAAAAAAAAACTACTATTTTAATTTCATTATACTATAGTGGTCTAGTTTAGCCGGCAAATTAAAAAAACCCTCAAAAACACCATCTAGTGATGAGAGGCGGAACTACACAATCACACATTTCAACTGATGTTAAGTGGAAATGATATCCGTAGCGCCACCTATTATTTGCCAGGTAAATTAAAAAGTCCGACTTTCATGCGTGCGTGCCCAATAACTTTTTAACGGCTTTAAACATAAAGAACTACCGCAAGGGAACTTGCTTTCACATAAAAACCTTACTAAAATCGGTCTATCCGTTTGAGAGCTACGATGCCACAGACAGATAGACTTTAGCGTCAAACTAATAACACCCCTCTTTTGTCGCGGGTTAAAAAGGCAAAAGCTCTTAAGCGGATGAGAGCTTAACGACGATTAATTAAGCTAAACGAGCGAAACTGATGATTCCTGCCTCCGGATAGACGTAGTTAATCGTACTTAAGGCGAATAACGTACTTACTGCTTTTTGCTCTGAATTACTTGGTTTGCTGTCGCCCCTTCATATGATTGGCTTAGGAAACTTGAATTTTCTAACTTGAAATACATTATTTGAAAGGAAACGGAGATATCGTTTAAAATTTTGTCTTAGCCAAGCCCTGTACAACGTGGAAGGGACATACCCGAAATAAATCGAACCACGGGACCAGTCTAGTCTAGACCACTATTATATAGTATAATGAAATTAATATAACAGTCAAAATCAGAAAAAAATCAGCATTTCTTTACAAATGTGTCCAGCCGCTCGGGCAATTTGTATGAGAATGGCGAAATTTTGTTTCTTTTTTTACTGTTATTTTATTACCATTATTATATAGTTATCTGGTACAGCCTGTGGTTCGATTTATTACGGGTATGTCCCTTCCACGTTGTACAACCCTTCAAACTGACAGACAAACACACAGACAGACATAAGCGTCAAACTTATAACACCCCTGTTTTCGAGGTTAAAAAGTCCCATATTGGTAATCGATGTGTGGTTTCCGGCAGAGTAGAATAGGACCACTCCAAGTACTCCCGTGCATGTCGTAGAAGGCGACTTAGGAATACAAGCTAAACAAAGCTTATAAACATCAGTGAGACCTCTCCAACACTGTCTGGCCTGCGAGGAGAGTGTAGGCAAAAGTCCTCTGGCTGCTCTGGCCAAGTATGGCTCTGGTAGTACAGAGAGGGTCATGCTCCTGCAGTGGAGACAAAAAGTCCTGAAGATGATGATGATGATATTATGATAAAGCCGTTTCATTGTTGTGTCTCGTTCAACAGTAGAGATTGCATCACACATCGCTTAGTTTATATACCGACGTTTCACTACCATTTACTTACATTCCCCATTCTATCCTCATCCAGTAAAAGTAAATAAAAATAAAAGTCCCATATAATACTGTAAACCCTCGATACTAACAACTTTCATACTCGACCGCATTTTATGCGTGTGTCAGCTCCGATTGCTGTCATTCCGTTTGAAATTGAGCCTTTGGGACGTGGGATATGGCTTTACTGACAGCGGACAGTCATAAGCGGATATGAATTACAGAAAACTTTTACCAGTGAGTTATTTTTTTGTTTACAACTGAAAATTAGGCGGGGTCTGTAACCTCTTGAAATTTAGCTTTCGGGAAACAGGATACGGTCTTACTGACAACGAATCACGCTAATATTACAAAGGTGAAAATTTGTGAGTGTGTGTGTTACTTGTTTGTTACTTCTTCATGCGCGAACAGCAGGACCAGTGTTGATATAATTTAGTATGCAAGAAGCTAACAAAGGTTGCCCTGCCCAAGCCCTAGATTACAACATAGGCGCGGGGCGCGGGTAACACCGCGAGGCGCAGCTAGTAGTGGATAAAAATAAAAAGGAACGTTTTGCATACATTTTCACACAACAAAAACAGGCTAGTCAACTTTGTTTGTACGATTGCTGACATTACCTTTTACCCATCTCATTATATTTCACCCACCTAAATTTCTCCAGCAACCCAAACAATTCTTGAAATTATCATTATAATATTATAGTGATCTATTACAGCCTGTCGCTCGATTTATGAAAGGTATATCCCTTTCACGTTGTATAAATAATATAAATATGGTGTTCATTTCCGCTTATCGCTTTAACTCTAACCCTACCCTAACAACACGAGGCAGTTATTCCGATAGCTTTTTCTAACGCTCGAAAAAATAGCTCCCATAACAGTTAGACTTTATAGTAGACCCCTTTTCCTTTGATGTTCTTAGATGTAACCAAATTTCTTTTTTCGGGGTCCATTTTTTCTCATAACGCTATGTTTGTATTGGCCCTTTGAAGGCACTTGGGTCGCAAATATTGGGTGACCTTGCATTATTTGTAGGGAAAATAATGAAATTTTATGGGATCGCGTCTGCAAAGGGTTGATTTAGTTAGGGTAGTTACCTAGTAAGTTAGTGCTATTTATAGTTGAGTTATATTTTTACTTACTTATATTGATTCTATGATGTGACTATTTGAAGTATTTTGTGTATATTTTGATCGGCTTTTCATACGATGAGCATTTTTTTATCGAAGTATATACTTTTTGACGAATAAAAGAAAGGAACCCATAACTTTGATTCCCATTTTAGGGTTCTATAGTAAACAAGGAACCCTTAGAGTTTCGCCGTGTCTGTCTGTCTGTCCGTTCGCGGTTTAACTTAGAGACTATAAGTATAAGAAAGGTCTAATTTGGCACGGGTATGTAAATTAATCATGCCAAAAAAGTGGTAGAATACAATTTTGAAATATATTTTTTTAATGTAGGTTTAATTTCTTTTTATTATACGAGTACATAAAGTGGAAGTTATTTTTTATTTTTCGACTAATAAATCGCGCGGGGTATCGTTGAATAGGATTTTGAAGAATATTGTTAGTTTGGAAACTTTTTTTTTCAATTTAGGGATCGCTGTTTTTGTAATATTTGGTTTTATCTTCTAAACTAAACGGTTATATAAAAAAAATGTACTCGAAAAAGGAGAATTTTATACAATTTCAATAGGAAATTCGTTTTTAGACGTTTTTGGGAGCATGAACTCAAGGTCGGCATTTGCTATTACGGAACCCTACACTATGCGTGGTCCGACACGCACTTGGCTAATTATCTTTCTTGACACCCGCCATCACGCTAGACGTGGCCTTTGGTTCTTACGGCCCCAGGCTCTGTCTTTCCCTTTAGGGATGACGTGATAAATAAAAAAAAGAAAGGAATTATGTTCAAAACACCTATTTTAATCCGAGCTACCTATCACCCGATCTGAACGGGTCGCCTACGTAATATATTTTTATGACACCCACCTCATTCTTTTTTATTTAAATAAAAAAGATTAACGTCAAACATATACCTCGATTGCCTGGAAGAGATTAAAATAGCGATTAGGCCGCCTTTTGACATCTGTTTTGTGTATTATATTTCTGTCATCATCATCATCAGGTCTTTTTGTCTCCACTGCAGGAGCACGACCCTCGTTGTACTGGTCTGTACTACCAAAGCCTAGAGCCATACTTGTCCGGAGCAGCCAGAGGACGTGGCCTGCACTCTCCTCGTTGGCTAGACTTATTGGAGAGGTTCTATTGATGTTTATAAGCTTTGTTTACCTTGTATTACCTAAGTCGCCTTCGACGACACCCACGGAAAGACTTGAAGTGGTCCTATTATACTCTGTCGGAAACCATACGGCTAATTAAATTTCTGTATCACAATGTTTTGGTGCAATTAAGATTTTAACGAACGAAATAAATAATATATTTATACAATGTCCTTTTTAATTAAGTACAAATATTTTAAGGGGTGATTCAGTCCATCATTTCGAACAACTTTTCCCAATGAATGTATATCAAAATACGAAAAAAAAATTTTAGGTTTTCATACAAATCGAAGTAGTCACGTGATATCATTACTATCGAAAATGAAATTTTTTTTTCGTATTTCCATACATTTATTGGGAATAGTTGTTCGAAATGATGGACTGAATCACCCCTTAAAATATTTGTACTTAATTAAAAAGGTCATTGTATAAATGGATACGGTTTCAACTATATATGCAACTAAAAATTAAATAAAAAAAGAATAGAAATAAAAAAAATAGAAACTAATCGAAGAGCCCGCCTCGGAGCATACGGGGCTCCAAATAAATTATTTGTTAGTAAGTTTTATAAGAAAAATAATTGTGAAGAGAAATATTAAACCGCATTTGACTTGATAAAGGTAAACAGTTATGAGGAAAGGTTACAAACAAAATAGCAATTATTTATTCGCTTTTGTTTGTAACAATTTTATTGCTTCTCTCTTTGACGCCATCCAGTAAAACCAATTAGAACAAAAGCATCGTTTTCCTTATTTAGCCACAATCGTTTATTTGCATAAAACCGAAAACAGAAGACAAACAAAAGTCTGAGTGCCGGCAATGTTTTTACCTGATAAAAAAAAACAATTTACTTTGTAATCTGTTGCAATTATATCTGATTTATATGCATTACTTCAATTTAGTACCTGTTATGACTACAAGTTTTAACTGTGTAACAAATTTTGTCGAAATTCAAAACGTATTTTATAATGACTAACTAACAAACTTACCAATAAAACATGAAGAAAACAGCAAAATAAACTTCCAAAAAGTCAAATCCATTTTGAAACTTTTTCGTCCAATGAAAATCACACTGGCCAGAAACACCACACATTCAAATTTTTAAAAAGAAAATCCATTTTTCAGAGCAAGTCGAATTTTCAAGTCTCGAATGTACTTTCGCGGTTTTCCCGCCTTTTCGCAAGGGGTAAGCGTGCGTTCCTTGCTACGGCTAGGGATGAACTGAGAGCGCGGCCCACCCCCTTTCCTCATGAAGTACATAATGTTACGAACATAATTTATAAGGAGGTCGTTTGAATCGAGTGTTAAATGGAACGTATAAAGTGGTGTGTCGTTGACGCTAATGTACTCGAATTCATTTTTGAGTAAATTAATTCAAGTTATGTACGTACAGTACAGTACTCTACCTTTTATGGTTTGTTGAGTATTAAATTAATGAACATGATTCTTATTTTGAATAGGGTCACTCCAAGTCCTTCCGTAGATGTCGTAGAAGGCGACTTAGAAAATATAAGCTAAACAAAGCTTATACATCAATGAGACCTTTCCAACCCGTCTGGCCAGCGGCTCCACGCTGGCCTGACCAGCGTGGAGAGTGTAGGCCAAGTCAACGAGCTGCTCTGGCTAAGTATGGCTCTGGTAGTACAGAGAGGGTCGTGCTTCTGCAGTGGAGACAAAAAGACCTGAAGATGATGATGATTATTTTGAATACCGTGCATCTAGTTTAAAATTACGTGATTAAAAAGTTTAATCAATTTATTCTTAAATTTTAATTAAATATCTATCTGTGTTTACTTTTTGTAAAAAAAGGTTTCCTAGACGAAATTTCTTAGGCCTTGGATATACCTAACGTCTTTATATGCTACCGTTTGGTTTATATAATAGCGTCATTGCGCATTTCGTAGTTTCGAAGATATATAATATAAATACATATATAATGTCCTTTTTAATTAAGTACAAATATTTTAAGGGGTGATTCAGTCCATCATTTCGAACAACTATTCCCAATAAATGTATATCGAAATACGAAAATAAAAATTTCATTTTCGATAGTAATGATATCACGTGACTACTTCGATTTGTATGAAAACCTAAAAAAATTTTTTCGTTTTTCAATATACATTCATTGGGAAAAGTTGTTCAAAATGATGGACTGAACCACCCCTTAAAATATTTGTACTTAATTAAAAAGGACATTGTATACATATCATCATGCCTGTTTCTCACAGGAGTAGGCAGAGACTATGGACTGTTATTATTGTTATTAGTATTACGGGACTTACCTTACGTGAAACTCTAAAATCATATATAGAGACTATGGACCTCCACTTACTAACATTATTGTACAATATTTATTTTTTGTTATGACAAAGAGTATTGTATTACATTGTAAAAAAAAGTGGGAGTGTTATTTATAAACAACTCCGCTTTATTTTGATTCTAAAAATAATCAAGGTAAACATTTGGTTTTTAGGCAGTGAGTACAGAATTTGCGTAAATAGAATTGTTTTTGTTTACTTAGAACATTTAAATAAACACCATTTGTTTGTTTTTCGTGTGTGTAAGTGGTCAACACTAATGTCAGATTTTTCAAGCTGCCTACGAGCATCTGACATAGCTTAACGACTGACTGGTTTTAACTACTGAATCATCATCAGGTCTTTTTGTCTCCACTCAGGAGCACGACCCTCTCTTTACTACTGGTCAGAGCAACCAGAGGACTTGCCTACACTCTTCAGGCTGGCCAGACGGGTTGGAGAGGTCTCATTGATGTTTATAAGCTTTATTTACCTTGTATTTCCTAAGTCGGCTTCTACGACATCCACGGGAGGACTTGGAGTGGCCCTATTCTACTCTCCTGGAAACCACACGGCAAAACTACTGACTAGTAACTGTTAATAATCACTATTACGTCTTTATCCCTAACGGGGTAGACAGTCCTTCAAGACTTGAGGCTCTAAGCAGATATAGAGCCTAGGGCCACAAGACTCAAAGGCCACTTTTAGCGTGAACAGTGGGCCAGAAGGTGCAAACAGAAATCAAAATAAACCGCATTTTTACGTATTCCCTTAATCGGCTTTTATGACTTTTTGTTTTCTTTTCTCCGAGACTTCTTCTCGTGTGTGTTAGTGACTAACACTAGTGTCAGAGTTTTTAAACCGCCTTAAAGGCCTCTGACATGGTTTTAGGTTAGGTTAGGTCACACCAATGTCAAAAACAGTGACCGGGACCGACGGCTTAACGTGCCCTCCGAAGCACGGATCATTTTACTTATCGGACAATCAGTGTACAATGTCCTAACCAAACTAGGACAACAACACAAAGTCGTTGCCCCCGCCGGGATTCGAAACCGCAACCTCCGGGTATGGGCCGAACGCTCTAACCACTACACCACGGAGGCAGTTTTCTCCGAGACAAGCATGGCAGAAAGACATTATTATTCTAGCAACACCTTATCTGCCTATGTAGAGGTAAATATGACACCTCACAGAAGGTTTATGAAAGCTTAAAACACCATAAGTATACTTCAGTGTTCGTTTCTGAAGCAATTTCAAGCGAAGGCTTTATAAAGAGTGTTTTACATAGATAAAAAAAAGATAAAAAAAAGTCTTATAGTAGTATGTTTTAGATTTATGTGTTAGTATTTAACAACTGTATTTCTATTCCATTCAAAAACGGCTGTTTAAAATAAAGTGAGAATTTGGGCAGCCATCGTCTTGTGGTTATGGGCTCGCATTTTTTGAGGAGGGAAAGGGGAGGGGGACTTTGTAGTGTAGGTCTAACTGTACATGAAAGTCTTCTTAAAATCCGAGTATACAATATAAAACTATGAAACGAATTAAATATACCTAATTAGGTTATAAGTCGCATAGTTTTATTTCTTTTCACTTAGCGTGAGTAATATGTCTTTGAGCGTGTTTATACAAAATTTATTATTGTGAGTGTATTTTCGTATGTTGGATAAATAATATGTGCAATCCAGTTATGATGCTAGTTTATGAAAATAGCTAATGGATGTGTTAATGCACAATACGCTGATATACAAAGTTTATGATTGTTGTTAGTAAAAATACATATACTTATAGGTATATTAGAAACCTCTAACTCGACAGGAATCGGTTTCTAAGGAGGCCGACTAGTATATAGTGTAGACAATTTGATGAGTATAGTGTAGTGAAGACAACGCTTTAGCAGCAGTAAGTTAATGCCTTGTAGTAATCTCTCCGTAGGAAATGACAGCAGCAGGTGCGCTTCCGTCGGCGACTGCTAATAGCTTTTAGACAGGCGGCAGAGAGGCAAAGATATTTCATCGATATTATACAACACTAGCTAACAGTATTTTATGCAACAGTAGTATAAGAAGCATCAATAATGCAAGTGGCGCAGTTTACGATGGTTGCTGAAGCTAGCATCGTAAGATGATGCAATTAAGCATAACTAAATTAAATAAAATACAAAAAAAAAGAATTATATGAAAATGTTAGACATAATGTTTGCAAAAAACAAGGTTATTTTTTTTAATTGAGGTCTTCCTTGTGACAATGAAAAAAAAGTTTTTTGTTATGTTGGCTAGGCCCACACTTTTGGCGAAATAACGACACAAGTGCTGTTATGAAGAATAGACTATATAGACTTTCCTGAATTACATTTTCAATGTTCCTATATTAGTGTTCGTGACTATTTAAAAGACAGATAACAGTGCAGGAGTAGAAAAAGATGTTTCTATACATGCATACATACTATTTCTATCTATATTTCTATATGTTTAGTATACAGAGTATTGTAGACAATACTTTAGCAGCGATAAGTTAATGCCTTGTAGTAATCTCTCCGTAGGAAATGACAGCAGCAGGTGCGCTTCCGTCGGCGACTGCTAATAGCTTTTAGACAGGTTGTAGGGAGGCGACGGTGTTTTAACGATATTATGTACAACACTACATAAAGAGATTTCTATATAGACAATTTGTTGAGTATAGTGTAGTGTAGACAATACTTTAGCAGCAGTAAGTTAATGCCTTGTAGTAATCTCTCCGTAGGAAGTGACAGCAGCAGGTGCGCTTCCGTCGGCGACTGCTAATAGCTTTTAGACAGGCGGCAGGGAGGGGACGGTGTTTCATCGATATTATACAACACTAGTTAAAGAGATTTCTATATTTTTAGTATACAGAGTGGTGTAGACAATGCTTTAGCAGCAGTAAGTTAATGCCTTGTAGTAATCTCTCCGTAGGAAATGACAGCAGCAGGTGCGCTTCCGTCGCCGACTGCTAATAGCTTTTAGACAGGCGGCAGGGAGGGGACGGTGTTTCATCGATATAATATGTACAACTTGTTGAGTGTAGTGTAGTGTAGACAATGCTTTAGCAGCGGTAAGTTAATGCCTTGTAGTAATCTCTCCGTAGGAAATGACAGCAGCAGGTGCGCTTCCGTCGGCGACTGCTAATAGCTTTTAGACAGGCGGCAGAGAGGTGACGGTGTTTCATTGATATTATACAACACTAGTTAAAGAGATTTCTATATTTTTAGTATACAGAGTGGTGTAGACAATGCTTTAGCAGCAGTAAGTTAATGCCTTGTAGTAATCTCTCCGTAGGAAATGACAGCAGCAGGTGCGCTTCCGTCGCCGACTGCTAATAGCTTTTAGACAGGCGGCAGGGAGGGGACGGTGTTTCATCGATATAATATGTACAACTTGTTGAGTGTAGTGTAGTGTAGACAATGCTTTAGCAGCGGTAAGTTAATGCCTTGTAGTAATCTCTCCGTACGAAATGACAGCAGCAGGTGCGCTTCTGTCGGCGACTGCTAATAGCTTTTAGACAGGGGACAGGGAGGGGACGGTGTTTTATCGATATTATATAAAACTAGATGAAGAAATTTATATATAAACAATTTGTTGAGTATAGTGTAGTGTAGACAATACTTTAGCAGCGGTAAGTTAATGCCTTGTAGTAATCTCTCCGTAGGAAATCACAGCAGCTAATTGCTTTCAGACAGCTCGGCTTAGAGCTTAGTATTTTGTAGAGGTAATGGCTCGGCCTTCGGCCTCGCCAGGAAGCTTATCCTACGGGCTCGCGAGGCGGCTGCGCTGCGCCAAGTTACTTGGTTACCGTTTGTATGAAATTTTTATTTTAGTTTTCCGCGATGGTCATGGTTTATGTTTTATATGTTATGAATTATAATTGTGATTGCCGTGCGAGCTTCGTACAGTCGTACCATATACATTCTTGTTAAGGTTCAACTAGTCGCGGGCTCGAATTCACTCGTGGACGCGCGCGGCCAAAAAGCACTCTGTCTCACATAAACTCCATTAGGTTAATGTTAACAATCCTAACATGTCTTTTTATTGAAATATACACTTTATAAATCAAGACCTTTGCAAATTACAAAGTTATTATGTAATCTATAATTTATAACATATTTAAATACCTAACCAAATGGAGTATAGCATCGTGTTGGTAGGCGGAGTGGGGGATGTTATGTTTAATTTTGTTACGGAATTTCTTGATTTGGTAATAATAAAAGCTTTGCAATAGTTTAAAAATTGTACTTCGATAACCATTTACTGGAAAAAATTGTAAGAAATGTTGGACTGAATCACTCTTTAAAACATATTATAATCACATCCATATGGGATGTGATGACACACAGCAGATGCTACTAACATGGACTTAGTACCATGTCTATCGATGAAAATATCAATATTTTCACATCCCTATGGCAGATGACACAGTAATGGCACATGCAGCAGATGCTACTAACATAGACTTACTTAACTCTTTATCGATAATAATATCGATATTTTCACATCCCTACGGCAGATGACATACAGTAATGGCGACTAGCAGCAGATGCTACCAACATAGCAGAATTAGCCAACAGGCCGTCTTCGCACTAAAACTGAACATGTGCTCCACTCCAGCCTCCAAGTGTTCTTTACACCTAACGTTTTTACCTCTTTCTAACGGACGGTATTCCAGTCGTATACTTCCAAACTAGTCTCAGAGGAAATAAAATGTATGTGTTTATATACGACAAACTTAAAGTACTAATTCATGTATATACCTTGGAAGAGACATACACGTAATAAATCAAAATACAGGCTTATTCATTCAAAAAACTAAAAATAATCGCACATGATCACTATGTGCAATTATTTTTAGTTTTTTTTAAAGGTTATAATGATAATAAAATAACAGTAATTATATAAAAAACTAGCTGACCCGGCAGACTTCGTACTGCCAAATATAGCCTGTCAAAATGTACGTTGTATGGGAAAAAGAAAAGGGCTGTTTTTAGGGTTTTTCCGGCAATTATTCGAATTTTTCTCGCCGTAAAAACCATCTTTGAATTTCAACGAACATTTAAAAAAAAGAATTGGCCAAATTGGTCTAGGCGTTGTTGAGTTATGCGCTTACCAACACATTTTGCGATTCATTTTTATATTATAGATTTAAAAAAATCGACATTGCTATACATAATGCCAGGTCGGCTGCACACTTTTGTATGAAAATGATGCTATCCGTGGTTTGATTTATTTCGGGTATATCCCTTCCACGCCACGTTGTATGTCAACAATTGTATTTTACTGGTATGTAGGTACAATATCCCATTTCAAACCACAATTAAATTCTCGGTGTAATGTGTAACTCAAAGATTGACTGGTAGACAAAGCTTTTTTACTTTAATATTTTCATGTTCGTCTATATACAATTTATTAACAAGATTAAAAAAAATTGTCCCAACCCCTCGATCGACTTTACGATCTGCGCGGGAAGGGAAGCAGCTGGAGCTTTTTATTTTCTTTATTTCCTTCCAGAATTTTCAGAGTTAAGAATCATTGAAGAATTTATGTGTAGCATCATCGGTAATTGAAGAATACATCTTTTCAAAAAAGGGCAATTTTTTCAATATTTGTCTTCCTTTATAAAGCATCCTTTAAATTGGTACATATGAGCGTTAAGCACGTTCCGCGAGTGGCTTAATTAAATTCTCAATTTCGAACCTTAAGGCATCCGCGTAAGAGCTATATTAAAAGTTAATTTTAAGTTAGTAGGTACTTGTACACCAGGTGCGTTTAAGGTTAGTTAGGTAAACCATTATTATTATAACTAAGCTTTTCCAGTTTCAGGAAAAAGCGGCCTAATTTTATCTGCATTTTTAGGGTTTGTACTTTGTAGCATTAAGAATTAAGGTTGGGCGGGATGGTTTATGGGATAGGAGCCCTCCATATACAGGACCTAGTTTGGCTCTGGTACTGTCAATTCGCTTGGTTCCCCCCATCTCCCTTCCTGCCACCAACACTTCGTCAAACTAGTTCCTACCTGTTTAAGTTTTTATACTCAGTGTAGGTACTTTTCTGCAATAAATTATTTTTTTAATTTCAGGATTCCGTACCCAAACGTAAAAACGGGACCCTATTACTAAGACTCCACTGTCAGTCGGTCTGTCACCAAGCTGTATCTCATGATAGCTAGACACTTGAAATTTTTACAGATGATGTATTTTTTTAGTGCGACTTTAACAACAAATACTAAAATAAATATTTAAGTGGGGCTTCCATACAACAAACGTTATTTTATACAGGCTAAATCTGACACCTTGCCATAATCTCAGACGTACCTATACCGATCATACTGAACAACTTTCCCCATGGAACATAGGTCAAAATATAAAGAAAAAAAGTTCTCCCTTCCTTCGTCGTCTTCCATAGGTACGTCTCAATATGGCAAGGTTACAGATTTACAGACTGTATAGATAGTGTTCTATGCGACTCGCACTTGGACGGTTATTTATTTTATCTTACATACATACAAACAACGATTTGTTCAAGTAAGACAAGACTCAGAAAACTTCATGCGTTCAATAATCATATCTTAGCAACCCCATAATCCATTTAGCTCACCCATATTTATTACTGGAAAGATTAAAACAATTACAAAGAGATTATGCTAAATAAATAACTTAACAATCCGTCCTTACAGCGATTTAATATTTAAAACAGCAATGAAAACTCTCAAGTCTTAAAACCGATATTCAATAAAGCGAAACAAAAGAGAAAATTGCGAAACTTATAATATCCACTTTCGAGGCAAAGTGAAAACGGAACGAAGTCTTATACGATGATCCGCTTGGATGTACTGAGAATGTAGCGAAGATTTCTGTATTATTTTTACCCAACTACGAAGGTTAAAGAAGGGTTTTTGTTTATCGCATAACTTATAATATTCACTCTAGGGCAACGCGGAAACGGAACGAAGTCTTATACGATGATCCGCTTGGATGTTTTAAGAATGTAGCGAAGATTTCTGTATTATTTTTATCCGACTACGAAGGTTAAAAAAAGCTAACACCAACCAGAGTCTATTAAGAGTCTTCCAGACAGACCAGGGGAGGTCTCCAGGTGGGAGTTATCTGCAGGTGGTAGGTTTGGTTCGTAAGGTGGATATGTGTTTATCCATTACGCAACTCTTGCATCAGGAGTTTCTGCGGCTGGTGTGTTTAGCTGCCTTAGGAAGCTGTTACGACTCTTGAGACGTTTTATATATTGACTCACTAGATTCACTAGTTTAATATTTACTTACTCCAATAGGCTGTAGGTTTCAGCCGACGGACCGAAACGCTCTGGGGCTTGGAGTGCAAATTTTAACTACAAATCCTGTTTACTTCCTGGTCAAATAACAAGCTTGTGGAACGTTGCGGGTGTTAGAAAATGAAATAGGGTGAGGGAGAAAAACATAATTTATTTCAATAAATTAATATATTCCCTCAAAACAACTTTTCAAAGCAAAGCTAAAACTACCAGGGTTTCGTAATCGGCCACTAGTTTTCCGAGAAGACAGACCCCGAAAGAAACTCGTCAGTATAGGCCGCCTACTAGCCTGAAGGGCTTTAGTCTACATTTCATATTTTCACATTTTCACTATGTGACCAGTTCAATTACAAATAAAGTACATTAATAATATCACAAGTATCACAACTCATTCCAATCTTGAGAAACCACTATTGCATCATATTATCTAGGGCTAGAATAACTATAAGTAGTTACACCTGTACTTCAAAGATACTGGTTATTCTATAACGGTTCTTCACAAAAGAATAATGGCAAAAGCAGTTTCACAAACATATCAGGAATATCTATTTTAATACCACTTAATTATTATCACAATTAAAAAGAAACATAGTAACAGGATAAAACTTACATACTCTGCAGCAGCATACTCAAAAGTAGTCCAAAACCTGACAAACACTGAATTTATAACCTAGCCCCGCCATCTTGGCGCCCCACTAAGATCAATCCCTTAAAAGTCATGTAATCATCTTATATTATTACTAATTGTAAATTACTTTAAAATCACAAGCATTTTATGTATTTAAACCAAGCCTTATTTTTAAGAACAATCGAACTGTTTTGTAACACCAAATTATCATCTTACTATAAAACAACAATCAAATCGGAAACAAGTAATCTTTGTAAAAATACTTTTAAGTTACAGTTAAATGTGTCTGTAAATACACAATCGAATTTATGAGCAATATATGTACATATACATTAGGTACATATATAAGTTTTATATAAATAGTTATCACGGCCAGACTGACTGTACTTCGCTCCCGAAGTACAAACCTTAGTAACATTTTCGAAACTTTAAATTAATACACGAAATAATAATTGTCTATTTGTTACGTAATTACTTCTTATTGCTTAATTATTACAATATTACTACTGCCATATTTTTTTTTACAATAAATCGCCAAGTCAGTAGAAACACTTGTCACCGTTCTACCTCTCCTATTAGGAAAATTGGCTAGCAATATTCCATCATATTAATGTTCCACTTTCACATTAGCAGGTCAATCTAACAATATCAATTGAAATATCTAGTTTAACATATATAACATACGATTAATTTTACAGTATTTATTTTCAGAATCTTCACAGCACTACTTAACAAAAATATAGACCAAATACATATACGTACATTTAAATGAAGTGTTTACATAAGTAAAGATTCATCAAAGATAATGTATAGATAAGCATCTATCCAAAAATAAATATTTTTTTATTACATGTATTCCTTAATATGTACGTGTATGTACAAGTAAATTTTAACAAACGAATTAAACCGATAAAGTCCTGTTACATCGCATCGACCATAAATCTGATCAATAACCGAAACAAATTATTTTCTCAACATTAAGCTTCCATCAGAAAAAAAATACAAAATAAAGGAAATAAAATTTCCTTGCTTAGCTACGTGTTTCTCATGAGAACTTCTAATTACAGTTACAGTACAAAGCATATTATACTTTACAGTTAAATGTTACAGTTTTATTGGTTACGTTTTGTTAAGACCATATTTCACTTATATATTGTATTTCATATATGTTACAGTTATGTTGTTTACAGTTATGTTATAATATTTTGTTTTTAGTTTCGCTTTACACAATCGGGTTACAGCGGTGCCTTTTACAGTAGGCAGTAGAGCCAAACCTCATATAATATCATTCAGTTACAGTCAGTATTGCTTCTGCCTTGCTTTACATATCAAAAGGCTTAAGCAAATATGTAAAACAAACATAAAGCTTATTTAAACATTGGTAACAATAGTAATTTTATTTATTTTATTAAATACAAAAGTTCCATAGCACAAAATACTTTGATAAATGGCAGACTTAATGCATTATTTCCTCCCAGTTAACCAAAGTAATAGAGTAAAGACAATATTCATAATTATAACTTTATTTAACGTGTTATTTTACAGTGCAAGTAAATATAAATTTAATTTAATCACACCTTAATTCTATTGCAATGGGATCAATCCGGTTTCAGTTTAAGTACCAAACATTGTAAACAAATATAAAACATGTGTAATTTAATTTCATACAATGTAATCTTTTAGAAGATAAAATGTTTAAAAAGAATAAATAAATTGTAATTTTTTTTAAATTGCATGTTACTTCAAAGTCCAGGTTCAACATGATTCAATTCTGTTATTTCGTAATAGAATGTTTGTGTGAATAATATGAATAAGAGTTATTTTCCACGCCTCGGCCAATCTGATTTTATATAGTTATGTAAAGATTCACTATTCCAAACAATATAGGGGATCCCTTTCGTAGACATAGTGTATTTATTACTAAAATATTTTGGCACAACGAATTTGGCATAATATTACTTGGTCACAATTGATTTTTAGCAGGATATGTACTGTTGTATAATTAAATTTAGGTCTCATAATATTTATACACCGTTTTAATTTGCATAATGTTTTTAGGTTATTTCGCCCAAAGAATTTCAATTGCAGTGGAGAGATAGTGTATAGTCCCATAATAGTATTTTATAAACAAAGAAAAGTCAGAAAAAAAACTTGTTATCAGAAAAGAAGGCGAGGTTAAATTTGTGTGACCACACCAGAGAACGAATCGCTATCAGAAACGAGCTTGTTTAATTAGTACCCTTAATAAATAATACATTGATCTATTTTCTTATTGTTATTATTTCATTATTGACTATATCCATTATGGTTTTATACTATGATGCCTTTATAAAGTTAGGTATGCTTGTAATTTTATGATTAGATATGATTATTTTGATTTTATTTAAAATTAAGACAATTATGCTAAATTTGTTATGGATGAAAAAACTATGCGTAAAACTCATTAGTTTAAATTACCATATACTAACATTTTATGCTTATTTTTTTGTATGCAAATGGATAGTAAAACACTTTATAGACCAATGTTAATCAAATATAACGTAAAATAGTGATACATCTTTACTTCGTTATCCTCTGTATCCAGATTGTATGTTAATATTCTCAAAAATAAATGAATTATATTTTAAGTGATATTAATGTCCCTGCAAAATGTTTTGAAGTTTTTATTTTGTGTTTGATGGAATCAACACAGTCTGTTGCTAACAAAACTAGTACTTATATACCTATGATGAAAATTTAAAGTTTCATATTTTCTAAAAACTATCCAACTTTTTTTTTTATTTACTTTTATTATGAATACACATGTAAAAATACAATTAGAACATTTTTGAATTGTCACTAAATTCAATATTTCTACATAAAAATTAAACGTGAAGAAACATGATTAAATCTTCCGTTTTAAAGAAAATCTTAAATCAATGATTATGTTTATTATTTTGTACAGTTTTAATTATAATGGCCTCAAAAACATATGCCTAATTTACTTTTAGATTTGAACTTTTAAATAATTAGTTTTTTTTTTCTTTTTTTTTTAATGTATCAGGCATTATCTTTATTTACTTTTCGTGAACAAAAATTACAAATAAAAGCAAATTTCATTAATTCGTTTGCTATTCTTACTTATTACCCAAAAAATAAGTTTTTCTCGGTAACAGTAAAAATCAATTATGAAAATAACCTAATTTAATACACTAATACAGATACACTGTCAACCAATGGTAAACATATGGTTATATATCACAACGTATTGATAGTGGTAGCCTATCAAAAAGAAATACGTAAGTAAGACGAATATCAAGCCTTAACATAATTTAAGTTTATATCGTTGACTTTTTATCGACTTCTTTTTATTAACCCAAATTCTTATTTGTTTTGTCTTTTTATAACCCAAGTAACGAACAGCAATTATATAAAGATATCTATGTTATGATATATACGTTTAGCTTGCTACTGTATAGCTAAAATTTCAATTCAAATTCGAGAAAAAAATCGAAAAGGGATTATTTTATTTGCAGGATAGTATGGTATTTAGAGAAAAAAAAACCATATGTATTTGCAAGAACGAAACATGCAGCACGAAAAAAGGGCAAAAATTTTTTTTTTTCTTGTTTGCGAATACACTTTTAATAATTGTAGCTTTATTATTTTAATTTTCTTTAAAAATAAAAATTACTTAAGTCTCTTTTCCATTACTTTGACCTTTCAATTACACTTACGTTATACAGACTTATTAATAACAGAGCCTCAAAGGCTTTACCTTTTATAACTTCCGAAGCACCTTGAACATTAATCCATAAGATTTTATTTTTGCGGACGCTGCATGTAGTGGCCAGCTGCTAATTTTTTTGGTTCTGGATCGGACTCGAAGAGCTGCACATCATGCTGCCACGTGGACGTTGCGTCATCTCGTACCATGTAGTCTTGATCGTAGGCAGAGCGTTCTCATCACGATTCACATAAAAAAATATATAAACGTATTAGTAATTATTCATGGAACCGTGGTATCCCACTTCTGATGTTAGAAAATGAAATACCAGGGTGAGGGAGAAAAACATAATTTATTTCAATAAATTAATATATTCCCTCAAAACAACTTTTCAAAGCAAAGCTAAAACTACCAGGGTTTCGTAATCGGCCACTAGTTTTCCGAGAAGACAGACCCCGAAAGAAACTCGTCAGTATAGGCCGCCTACTAGCCTGAAGGGCTTTAGTCTACATTTCATATTTTCACATTTTCACTATGTGACCAGTTCAATTACAAATAAAGTACATTAATAATATCACAAGTATCACAACTCATTCCAATCTTGAGAAACCACTATTGCATCATATTATCTAGGGCTAGAATAACTATAAGTAGTTACACCTGTACTTATCAAAGATACTGGTTATTCTATAACGGTTCTTCACAAAAGAATAATGGCAAAAGCAGTTTCACAAACATATCAGGAATATCTATTTTAATACCACTTAATTATTATCACAATTAAAAAGAAACATAGTAACAGGATAAAACTTACATACTCTGCAGCAGCATACTCAAAAGTAGTCCAAAACCTGACAAACACTGAATTTATAACCTAGCCCCGCCATCTTGGCGCCCCACTAAGATCAATCCCTTAAAAGTCATGTAATCATCTTATATAATTACTAATTGTAAATTACTTTAAAATCACAAGCATTTTATGTATTTAAACCAAGCCTTATTTTTAAGAACAATCGAACTGTTTTGTAACACCAAATTATCATCTTACTATAAAACAACAATCAAATCGGAAACAAGTAATCTTTGTAAAAATACTTTTAAGTTACAGTTAAATGTGTCTGTAAATACACAATCGAATTTATGAGCAATATATGTACATATACATTAGGTACATATATAAGTTTTATATAAATAGTTATCACGGGCATATTGTTGCTCGTGTGTAAGAAGGCTTTCAGACGCAGGGCTAGCGTCTGAACTGCTTAACTACCACCTTCAGTTTTATTTTAGTAACGTACACATCATCATCAGGTCATTTTGTCTCCACTGCAGAAGCCATGAAACCTCTCTGTATTACTAGAAACATACTTGACCAGAGCATCCAGAGGACTTTGGCTTACACTATATCCACGCTGGCCAGACGGGCTGGAGAGGTCTCACTAACGTTTATAAGCTTTGTTTATTTTGTATTTCCTACGTCGCCTTCTACGACATCCATGGTAGGACTTGGAGTGGCCCTATTCTACTCTGCCGGAAACCACACGGCACCAATAATGGGCACAAATAACATGTATTTCAAAGCTCAGAACTGCTAAAGATACGTTGCCAACTTTCAACAAAAAAACTGCAAAACAACGTCTAGAAATAAATAATACATGGAGCGTAATATTCCTTGGAAACTTAGTGGAACTCATAAAAACTCAGTTGCAAATTTTCAAAATGATTATCCTAGCATGCAGCCAAAATATAGTTTTAAAAAGTAAAGCGTTGGTCAGATTTGAAATACATAATTAAAAAAAATGAAGAATACCTCTTTTTACATTTGTAGGGTATACAAACTTAATAGTGACGGGTTTCTATCCGCATCGAATATCAACATGATTTTCGCCCATTCCCTCGATCGGCTTCTACAATCTTCGCGGAAAGATTAAGTAGCTGGAACATCCGCGTTTTTCCTTTCTCACAGACCAGAATAGATGTTGTTGGTCCTGGCTGTCATTGTATATTGTAGGGCAGTCATCAAGCTATGTCAGATGCCTTTAGAGCGGCCATATTTTATCAGATTTTTAGTCGAAAATTTTGGACAGAAAAATTCTGATAATATGCGGCTGCCTATGGAAAAATTCTGATAATATGCGGCTGCCTATGGAAAAATTCTGATAATATGGCCCTTAGGCAGCTTGAAAAATCTGACACCAGTACATATTGGCCACTTCATACACGAAAAACAAATAACCAATATTATATGGAAGAGATTTTACTTTTGCCAAACTTTTTTTTATAATTTTTTTACGGCTCTGGATACTAGTTCTTCAGAGCCAATCTTTATTTTTTTCACTTATTTCTTCCTAACCTTAACCCTAACTATACAATTAAGGTTAGGCATAAATGTATTTGTAGAGATGGAAAGTAATTTAAAGCTTTAATATAGCTAATTCCTATGTGACCGAGTCTCAGTCGCAACGTGTAGTTTCCTGGACTTTAGGAGTCTGCTTTAAAAGCTGCATAAATCTGGCTTACGGGATTGTTTTTAACTGAACTTAGTACTTGGTCCCATACGGGTGGGGACTAAAAAAAATTTTTGGTTCATTAAGCAGATTATCAAAAAGTACGGTCTACGTTTTTTTTACTTTTATCTGATTAGCAAATAATAACTAAGCGTTTGCTAACCTAGTTACCTTATCCGCTGGTCCAGTGAGCGTATGACGTAAGAGACGAATTTAACATTCTACTTTTTACTTAAAATCCCTTTGAATGTGTGCGTGAAAATTCTATCCGACATTAGCATTCACATTTTTAATACTTTAGAAATTAAAATGTGCTTGTATGATATGTAGTTGGGATATATTACAAACTAGCCGAAGCCCGCGACTTCGTTCGCGTGGACTTTATGTCTCTGGAAAATGCTCATCAGGCTGAACAACTTTTACTAAGGCGACATTTTTATATCTCTTATAGTTTAGCTGGACCATTACGGTTCTGCATCGGGCGTTCCATTTTCCAAAATCATTTATACCCTATATGTTGCCCAGGCTTAATAGCTATATAACAAAAAAAGTTTCATTCGAATCCGTCCAGTATTTCCGGAGATTAGCGTGTACAAACAGACAAACAGACATACAGACAAACAGACAAACAGACAAACAGACAGACATTTTTTTTAAATTCTTACTCTATTACTACGTCTCCATCGCCCCCAATATTTTTTTTGGAAATATATTTAATGTACAGACACACTTTTTTTACTGTTTTATTATATGTATAGATATTGCGTTGTTTTCGTGAATAGAATTTGTTGTAAACATTAATGCACGTTTCATTCGTAAAAAATAAAACGACCATCTATTGACGGTGAGGCTCCTAGCGGAACGAAGCGAACCACCTTAATGCAATAGCTTTACCGCGGCAGTCCCCGAGTGCCACACGTCTTTTTTTTAATTAAAGGTGTCGTAAATCACCCCCATTCTGAAACTTCGAAGCGCTGTATCTTTGTGAATTTTTACTACTTCACTAAATGGAAAAATATAGGTACTTTATTTTTGGGTAATCGAATTGACAGGGAAATAAATAAAAAAGGATTTGGACTGGGTAAGAAATATATTATTTACTAGTACAACTATAGGTGCCCGCGACTTTTATTATAGTTAGCAACTAAGATTGGCATTCGTGAAGAGAAAAGGATTTGCATTTGCGCACATCACCTCTGTCGGTTTTTATACCTGCACAGGAAGAGAAGCAGCTGGTACATTCAAAATTTTTTCTTTACTTCCAGACTAGATAGAGTCCATGAAACAAAAGACTATGTAAAAGACCACAATCAGACTATACCAGGGGGTTTACTCCAAAAGTGGTACGCAAGACGGACGCTAGGCGATAAACACACTGTACCGCGCCCCGCTGCGTAGTGCGGGGCCGCCATACAAAAACGACGCGCTTAGACGCGGTGTTAGTGTGTTATACTATGCATGTTTTCTATATAAATGGAGTTACTTGCATACAGCGCGGTCCCGCACTACGCAGCGGGCGGTGTTGCAGTGTGTTAATCGCCTTACTGCGTGTCCGCCTTTTAGTGTTAAGCAACATATAATGATAAAGTCTAATTTGGTTTGATACAGAAATAGGACGTCACTATCGTACGACTAACGTTTCATTTTATGGAGTAACCTCCAGGTGAAGGCACATTTTCTTCAAAAACTGTCAGATAGATCATAGTGTATTTGTTTGTTTGTTTGTGATAACTTTATTGTACCAAAAAACTAAATAAAATACAAAAAATTCGAAAGAGCAAATATACAAAGGCGGACTTATCCCATGTACTGTATGTTTGTATTTATGTGTCTTTTATGACTATCTTTATAGTGTGTATAATTTGTTTGAATATTATTGTTTATATTTTTATTTTTCCATTATTATAATATAGTCTTTTCACCTACTTATTCAAGTTTTGCAGTACCCCTGTCAACCTCCACATCACCCGTTTAGTTGACAGGTAGATTATGCCTTATGCTTTAAGTCCACCATTACACTAAACCCACCAGACTCTTTTAATTTGGACCACACTTGAAGACACTGCGCAGCTCTCGCTGGCAAACTTGGTGATTATTCAATTATATCCGCAGTTGAAGTTGCTGAAAAATTACTGCGAGAAACATGAAAATTATTTTATTGGAGCTTGAAGACAATTTGCTACAAGGAAGATATTTTCATTCAAGCATATACAAACATAATATCACGCCTGTTTCCCACAGGGGTAGGCAGAGACTATGGACTTTCACTTGCTACGATCCTGACAAACCTCTTTTGCTTCATCTAAACTATTCTAAACACATCAATCTCTTCATACATGCCCTTCATTTACTTATAAAACGTGAAAGGGACATACATGTAATAAATCGAACTACGGGCTGTATTAGATCACTTTCGTAAATGGAACTAAAATTATAGTAAAAGAACAAAAAAAATTACATTTCCATACAAAAAAGAATTGTCATTCTCATACAAATTGCCCGGGCTGTCTTTAAATTGGTGTGAGAATGTCGTTTTTTTATGGTTCCGTACTCAAAGGATAAAAACGGGATCCTATTACTAAGACTTCGCTGTCTGTCCGTCTGTCTGTCACCAGGCTGTATCTCAAGAACCGCGATAGCTAGACAGTTGAAATTTTCACAAATTATGTATTTCTGTTGCCGCTATAACAACCAATATTAAAAACAAATTAAGGGGGGCTCCCATACAACAAACGCGATTTTTATATATAAGGGTACGGAACCCTTAATGCGCGAATCCGATTCGCACTTGGCCGGTTATTTTTGGTTTCTTGGCTGTTATTTTAATTTTATTATGCCCTTCAACGTTGTATAATACTTGTAAGAAACCATTTAACTACGATCGATAATTTGTATAAAAACGAATCAGGTAGAAGTCAGCAAAAATCTATTGATATCTCAGAAGTTCCTAATCCATTAATTCTAAGTAATAGTAAACGTGAGGACTTTTAGACTTTATTATGTAATAAACAAAGATAACTTAAATGACATAAATATTATATCTTATGATTAAACTTAAGAGGCCGTCTATTAAATTTGACAAATTTCACTCAACTTTGCGTCGTGTTTTTGAGAAAACTACAGGATTATCATTAAATTTATTTATATATTATGAAAGATAATATCATATTATTTAGCATGAGTGAACCATTTTGCCTATGAATTTGCTTGTTTTAGTATAATTCACTGGAATCCAACGTGCGTTTTGCCAAATTTCGCAAGACGCGTGGCGGGGCTTTCGAGATTTTCAAATGATTTAATCATTAACACCCGGTAAAAAAAATACACAAATATAGCTGAATAAGTATTTTATGACATGAGTGAAGCTTTTTTCATTGTTTTATTTAAATTCACAAGGAAAAAAAATCAACAAGTCGCGTAATTTTCGCCGAAATCGATGTAAATAAAGTCGCTTGTATTTGTGTTTTGAGCTCCTATTTTAGAAAAATAAAAATAACGTTACAAACGCCATTTCATGCCCTTTTTAAATATGCCAAACACATCATAATTATATTTTTTTAAATAATGTAAAAAAATAAAATCATATCGCATAAAAAATTATTTAAATAGGATGCGGTTTACTCCCCGACGGCAGTCCGCGCGCAGCGCTTACAGCGAGAGGACGTATTTCTTTGCGCCAACGCCGGCCTCGTAGTCACTGTGCGATGACGTGCGCAAACCATAGAGTGACTGATAGGATTTGATCATTGGAAAACTTGATTACTTATAGTAATTTATTTATGTCGTTGAACTACTGTCGTAAATATAATGGGCTATCGGATAAATTTTTCAAACTTGAAAAGAAATAGAAAATTTATCAAGTTCTCCCTAATTGCCACGTATTTCTGAAATGAAGATGTTGCTCCCATTCCATCGCTGGGCGGTGGTGTTCAGCGCTGGTGTGGCCCTAAGCCATATGCGTAGGCACTGTCTGCTCCGCGGTGGAAAGGGACACGATGTAGCGGCCATTTTAAGAAATTCAGTTTACATGAAAATGCGATTTCACTAATATCGTCTAAGTAACCAAACATAATTATTGAAAGATTTTTTATATTTAATTTGCCGTACTCATTTGAAGAGTGTAGCACGGCAGCTGAGTGCTGGCACCGGATGCCGTCCTCCACACCCCAAATTTAAGATGAAACAAATTTTCAAAAAATCAATAAAAAATAGTTAAATTCATTTTTATTCCAAAAACTTGTTAGTAAAAACTTTAATTTGGAGAATACAGTCTCCGATTATGTTGGAGGATGCAGACTAAAAAAAATAGAATCGGCAAACGAGCTAAAAATAGAACGTTGATAATGTGAATCGGAAAAATAAATACTATGGTGCCACTAATTCTGCAAAAGGCAAAAAGTAAGCTTAAGTAAGTCACTAGACAAGAGTTTGTCAGTTTGGTCTCTAGACTGGACCTGATTTGTTAATTAAAACTGAAATTATCAGGCGAGACGATGAGATTTGGGAAAATAAAATATATAACCGGTTGATAAATTTTTATCATAAATTATTACTACTGGAAATCATCGATCCGCCTAAATGTCGTTCAATGAAACTCCTGCAGCTATTAGCCCTATATTATAATTAATACGTGCTTGTACCTTCAATAAGTATCCTAGCTATTGTTACGAAAGTGGGGTTTGAGATTTGGAAAAAAATGCCAACACTCTTCTTAGGGAATTTATTCACTATGCAACCAAAGATTGACACACTAATATGGTCTTCGAAACGTCCATTGTCCAAGTCTTCATGCAGTCATAGTCCAAAATTCGTCGCTGAAGTCGTATAGGTTACGCGCCGATAATATTTGTTAAATCTCTTTGAAGTTATCTCACCACTTTTATATACGCCTGCCAAGGTACGAGAATAGATATTTCTAGAAAATTCATGTGCTTGACCCTCCGTCACCCCGACTTAGAATGTTAGTGTTGGTTGACCGATGTGAACTCGGGATTATTCTCAAACATTCCACAACCTTCTTTTTAATTCTTCATCATTCTGGATTATTCTATAAACTTCTAGAACATTCCACATTATTTTAGAACTTGCTAATTCTTCTGGAATTCTCTACTTCTAGTAGCTTTGCGACACTATTTCTCATCATTGTGCTAAATTTCATCGAAATCCGTTTATCTACACTAATATTATAAAGAGGAAAGATTTGTTTGTTTGTTTGTTTGATTGTATTGAATAGGCTCCGAAACTACTGGATCGATTTTAAAAATTCTTTCACTGTTGGATAGGTATGTTATCCCTGAGTGACATAGGCTATGTATGTACCACGGGCGAAGCCGGGATGGACTGCTAGTATGTTATAAATAATTGTTTTGAGCACGCAAGGTTTAAAACGGTAGTCAGATTTGCGTGCTAACATGAGGCTTTTCTGCAATAATTTTAATCGAAAATCAGAAGCAAAAGTAGCGTTTCCTGTCAAGCAGATTTGTATGTGTACTTTTTAAATGTATACTCAGACAAATTATACCAATTTTCTTAATTCTACAGTTTTATTTATTTTATTCGATAATAAGGAAGGCAACTTCTAATCTAGCGATGCAGTCGTGTGTTTCATGAACGCGCTACTGCATCGCAACATTCTCCATCGGTTTATGACCAGCGACTGCATAGCTACCAAAGAATTCACCGTGTGCTACCTCCCTAAACTCCTTTTCATTCGATATACACGCTGACTTTTCATTGGTTTTGGAAAAAAATGTCATCGTGTAAAAAAATTCTTCTATCCATATTTGTGTATGACAAGACAAAAATGTTGCGAAAATGACTTCTGATCGAGACCACGTAGTGTTAAATAAAAGATTCGCATAGATTCCATGACACGTGTTTATCTCCACCGTCAATGCCCCAGAAAGCTTGTAAAAAAAATTTCACCAAAGACATTTAATTTCTACCTTCATTATTTATTCAGAATGAATTCTCACCAACCGGTCAATTAGTGCTGCCAATTTTTTAAATATCCATTTGTTCGTTACAACTTGCCACAGATACCCGACCGTACGAACGTACCAACTGTATCAATCGACTTCCACTTGGGTTTTATTAATTTAGCAAAACTTATGACAACTGCCAATACTGTTTACAAATCGTGATACTTATTAGCTACAACAGATCTAAGAGTTTTAAATAAAAGTAATACTTAATAGTAGTTACGCCTGACCAAATCTGCTGCGTGAGCTCGATGAACTCTGTCGGGCCGGCCAGGTGGTGGTACTACTAATTGATCTCACGATTTTTATTTGTTTCTGAATTTTTATTTTAACTAGCTATTTAGGTATTAATAACGATCCTTATGAAGTGGCTTTCGGCACTAAAACCATTGAAAAATCACCATGTAGAGAGTAATACGGAGTAATATGGCTTACAATCAATGATAAGTAATACTTTGCACTACCTAATTTGCTAAAACTTGCCTTATTTAAGTTTCTATACAAATTAAATAATGTGCGTGCTCAACTCTGCTAAAGTACCTGGGTGACCGAGCTTTGCTCGGTTACATATCAAACATTAACTACATTTTAAACTTGTCTAAAAACAATACAAAGTAAAAAATTATATATAAACTTGAACATAAAAAAACAAAAGTACTCATTAACAGTCACCGAGTGGGATTCGAACTTGTAACACTCGTTCTAGCGGTCCGCATCCTTAACCGCTGAGTCAAACGGATGGCGGCCGGTGCGGAAAAATTAGCGACTATATTCTGCGTGAAAAGAAAAACGCATGAAAACTCGAAAACACGCGTTTTCCCAAATATATGACTAATCTAGATCGATTATTTACCGCCGAAAACCCCCATATACCAATTTTCAGCAAAATCGTTAGAGCCGTTTTCGAGATCATCGTAGGTAAATTTATAAATATATAAATAAATAAATATACCTACAAGAATTGCTCGTTTAAAGGTATAAGTTAAAGAATAGAAGTCTCCATTATTATCACCTTCACGATTTATCATATTATTTTATCATAATATTTTTTACTTACCCGTAATCCAAAGTACTCAAGGATTTAATATTCATATATTATTACTCGCATTTAAATTAGGATGGCATTTACTATGTAATAAAACTTTTACCAAAATTTGAATAATATCTGTTAGTTTATACCAGTTAGTAAGTTAGAAAATCTTTATTGCACCAAAACATAATGTACCACCAGTATATTTAACCAAAAAACATCAACGATCGCCGAGCGCGCTACACCGCGCTTTACGTCGCCTACGTAGCTCTGTGTGTGTGAGCGGCATGTCGTTGTGTGCGTGCGCCCGCTGCCAGCGTGCAAAAAGATTACAGCGGGCTCTTAATACAAATAAAAATGTGAGTAGGCATATTACATTGACTTTGAAATAGTTGAGCAAGCAATGTGGACATAACTAAAATTGCTTTCTAAAAACCATAGATCCACCTGGTTGCCAGCCGCTGTTGTGAAATGGGTTTTGGGCTTTGTTGACCCCTGAAATACATAAAAACATTGTATATATAAAGATTAATCATCATCATTATCATTTTTGTCGTATAACGTCCACTGCTGGACACAGGGCTCTCCCAAGACAATTTAACGAGCCCAAACTCGATGGATTTTTGTCATATAGCCACCTTCTAGTTTCAGTCAAATTTAACTTTTAATATTCATTACAGACAGACAGACAACGGGACCGGTAAAACTAAATGAAAGGAAGACATTACCTACTATCCTATTTGTTACCTATAATAAAAGTAATATGATCATATTCTTAAAATTTTGATAAATACACTCAGACTAAAGGAGATACATAATTAAAACAAAAAGTACATAGATTTTTACTGTATCTGTAATTTTCTAAGGCCCTTTTGGGGAGGCCTTTATCTATAGCTGTAGACGTCCAATGGCTGATTTGATGATGAATAAATCAAACGTACCTGCGTTCAGTGACAGTGAGGAGGACGGTGTATTCATCAGGTTAACCCCCGCAGAGATAGATTGCTCAGTGTGCTTGAACAGCGGCGTGTGCGCCACTGAGGCCCCGGCGCGAAATGTATCACTGAAAATAAAAACATGGTAATAAGCATCTATTTTGGATACATACATACATACATACTATCACGTCTTTATCCCTAATGAGGCAGACAGAGCATTTTTTGTCTTGCGGTTCTATGCAGAGCCCAGAGCCGCAAGACCCAAAAGCCACTTTTAGCGTCATGGTTAGCGAGAAGATGGAAAAGCAATCAATACAGTGATGGGTTGCTAGCCGCATCGCCTGTTAACATGATTTGCATTTTTGCCCATTCCCTCGATCGGCTTTTACGATCTGCGTGGGAAGAGAAGCAGCTGGTACATTCTAAATATTTTTTATTTCTCCCAGACCAGCATGGATATTTTAATAAAATACTTAACATTCAAATTTCAAGCTCTCTTGCCGTCTTGTCAAAATATTTCGTAGATGCGCACTCGCACTTGACAGGCCGTAGCTGAAAATCAGTGAGTTACTCTCTGAGCAACACCAAGCACTGTGTTATGACCTTTTTGGATTGCTGTAGCATATAGATACAAAGTAATTGATATATGTGCCCAATACGTTGTTTTTTTTTGTTGTAATTTGTGTATTTTTTTCTGTACCTATGTGTGTCACTATAGCTACAAAAAAATCTACTTTTTTAAAAATCTTTGTGCATGTACTTTAATGACTTTTTCAGACTATCTTACTATCCTACTACCGGCAGAGTAGAATACGACCACTCCTATGACGACCTCCACGGAAAGACTATAGTCTTCCCGTGGATGTCATAGAAGGTATCATCATCATCCGAGCATATTTTCCCGGTTGCAAACTCAGCAGTAATGCTTCAGAACCCGGGGTCCGCTACCTGACCAAGGAGATTTGACGAGGTAACTGGTTTTTACACAGAGCGACTACCGACTGACCTCCTCAAACCAAAGGGTAAACCAGAATCAATCCTGTCATTAATGGCAACTTAAGAAATTTGCTAAACAAAGCTTATAAACATCATAAGACAGGAGATTTGCCAATGATGATCAATCTACTCACTTGTAAGAATAGTTGGCGCCTGCCCCATGCGTAGTGAAGTTTGGCGCTGGTCCATTCTGGAACGTCTTGGTGGCAAAAGTGTTGACATAAACTTTGTGAGGGCCAGAGTTCAGCAGATTGACGTTAGCCGACCCTGTCAGCTGGTTGGCTGCGTGCGGTATATGCGTGGCTGTAACACCCACGTTAGCTGCCCTGAAAAAGTTAAAGATTAGTTATTGACGTCGACTCAACAGTGCCGTGTGGTTTCCGGCAGAGTAGAATAGGGCCTTATAGGGTAAATGTCGTAGAAGGCGACTTAGGAAATACAAGCTGAACAAAGCTTGTAAACATCAATGAGTGCTCTCCAATCCGTCTGGCCAGCGTGGAGAGTGTAGGCCAAAGTCCTCTGGCTGCTCTGGCCAATTATTGCTCTGATAGTACAGAGAGGGTCGTGCTCCTGCAGTGGAGACAATAAGACCTGATCATGATGATGATGATGAAGACTCAACAAATACAATAGTTAGGTTATATATAGTAGCGTCTACTAGCGTTCTGAGTATGACTGGTTAAAACTAATAATCACTGCTTATGGCCCAATTACACTGTTCAAGTTTCTAGCCAGTTAAGGCGATACATGAGTTTTCCGGGGCCAGTGTTGCCCCAGTTTGAAATAAATTATTTGAAAGAAAATCGAGATATCATTAAAAATGTTGGTGTCATTAAACCCTATAACCCTAAGGCTTAACTCACACTGGAACGACAGCTGAAGGCGGCGCACTTTCATTGTCAAGCTATATTCACCTTTATTTCTATTACGCAATGCACAGAATAGCTTAAACAGAATAGTTTTTTTTTTTCAAGTAGACTATGTAGCATCTCTTTTAAAACGCTCAGTGTCTAAATCGCATGTCGAAATAATAGGAAGTGGTCTTAAGATTAATCTTGTCCAAAAATGAGGTAGTCTAAAGTAATATTTTGTCATAATTATGTTTAAACGAAAACTAGTCTAACTATGAGGTGGTTTAAACCGAAACTTGTCTAAGTGTAAGGTGTTCTAAACTGAAAATTTAAATTTAATTTTTCAGTAATTTACTTTCAAGCTTTTTGACTTTTAGCTTAATAAAACTGTCAAATGGGAATACCCAATCCATTGAACGGCTGTTACAACTGTTTATTTATTTATTATAACTTTATTGATCCACAATTAAATTGTTTACAATTGACGGACTTATTAACACAAAGAGCGTTCTCTCCCAGTCAACCATAAGGATAAACAGATAAATTGTTGATTGTTGTTGAAAATTACAGCACAATATACTTACAATTGCATACATACATACATACATACTATCACGTCTTTATCCCTAATGGGGCAGACAGAGCATTTTGGGTCTTGCGGTTCTATGCAGAGCCCAGGGCCGCAAGACCCAAAAGCCACTTTTAGCTTCATGGTGGGCGAGAAGATGGAAAAGCAATCAAAACAGTGATGGGTTACTAGCCGCATCGCCTGTTAACATGATTTGCATTTTTGCCCATTCCCTCGATCGGCTTTTACGATCTGCGTGAGAAAATCGTAAAAGCCGATAAGAAGCAGCTGGTACATTCTAAGTTTTTTTTATTTCTCCCAGACCGGCTTGGGAATTACAATTGCATATAAATATAAACATATCATTATATAATAAACTGTGTTTGAATAAAGAATACTATTCTTTATTCTGCGAAATACTCACGGTGATCCCAAAGTGACGTTCCCTCCTGCAGATCCAAACGAAGGTCCAGTAGGCTTAGGGAAATCCCTTCCGTCCTTGTACCCATTCACAAAGGCACTAGCACTGCCATTATCCCCAACCAACCCCATATTCAGATTCTTACTACCGTCAAGATTGTCAGTTATACCTCCACGGGCTTCCATGTTTATTAGTAAATAAATAGGAATATAGATTAGTGTAGTAATAATTACTACTATAAGTGTAGTTTAGTAGATGGGAATCAGAAACGATGTGAATCATTTGAAATCTGCGTCGGATTTTATAGGAGGTGTAGTGATGTGATGATGGCTTGTTGTTTTATCGATATTAGCTGCATTCAATATGCAACTAACTCGTAAGTTCGTTAAATTGAAGAGCGGAACCTAGAAAATTAAAAATATTTTTATTTGAAATGTTTCCTAATGAAAAAAAGTATTAAAAAAGCAAGTTACAATACTATCAATTTTTTAAATACTTTAATTCATAAAGAAAATAAACAAATGAAGACAGATTTTTTAACAAAACTAACCATGAAAAGTAAGTTTATAAAACTGCAATTAAATACGGATGATTAATTGAATCAATTGTACCAAATGATATCAAAACCTATCTATATTAACCACTTGTAGACTGCTACGATTTTATCGACATAAAGTCCCAGTGACAGGGAACAGCACTAGTACAGGGACTGCCCCGTACAAGTATGTAGTAGCGTTGAAAATGACATGTAAAATACATGTATCTTTCAAACGACCTCTGTATTTTTCAATAAAATACTGAAACTTTCTTTTTCCGATCTTCGGTGAATCTTTCGTAAGTTTATGTTTTTTACATGTATTTTACAGTGTATTTTTCGAATTTTTCTGAAGGCTTTTATTTTTAACGTTTAATTTAATATTCGCCTTTAAAAACTTATATCTGCTTGTCTTAGAAAGGTTTAATTAACTTAATACGTGACGTGTCTGACTTTATTTGTATAGGTATGTTCGTTACAAATGAATTCTGAAGTATAAAAAATATTGGTCCGATATAGTTAAATGATAAGTAAAGAAAAAGTAAGTTTTACATTAAAGATTTAAAAAAAATCACATATAATATTTGCGAAATATCATTATTGGCATAAGATACAAAGCACTCACATAGGTTGTCGGTTATTTCTTTAGGTAGTTCTAATTTACTTAGATCTCAAGTTATAGTTCTCTAGTTCTAGTAGTTATTTTCTTAGTAATTTTGTTAGCAAACTGGCTATTATAATTTACTTAGATCGATTAAACAAATTAATATTTGTAAACTGGAATCTGAAGATTGTCTTTCCTAACGAAAACGAACCATCATTACATGAAACGGATGACATTTACGACGAAGCCAGTGATAGTGACATTGAATTGTAAACAGTTTGATTTTTTCCAATTATTTAAATCTACTCGCCTACTCAAAATCAATCATATTCAATCATTATAATGTTGATAAGCAAGACATTTTCCCTTTTGATTGTTAAATACAAAAAGAACACCGTTTCAAACAAGTATTATACATGTAAGATTGTATTTTTCAGACGAACCTCAAATTTGTTATTTTCGAAAATTACATGTATTTTACGGGAAAGATACAAAGTTTCGAAAGAAACAAAATGTATCTTTCGCAATTTTCAACGCTAGTATGTAGGTTGGAAGTACACTCGTCGTAAAATATGTTGTAATTTTATCATTAAAAATAATCTTACCTATCAGGATACCAAGTTTTAGCCACTGACACAACTTAAGTAATATCTTATTAGATTGTTTTTAAAAATACTTTCGTTATTAGTATTAAATTCCGGAGCACGAAAGAGCTTGAGAAATTTTTGTGCTCTCCCATTCAAGTGCGGACCACGCCTGACTTTGCTTAACTTACGAAAGCCCTAGCAAATCGTACTCCCACCGGCCCATCAAGCGCCATAGCATAAGACTTATCATTTTTTTTTACTCTATGCTCATTCCTCATTTATTCGTTAATTCTGAAGTGCCGTATTTCTGAAGTCAATGCACCGTTTGCCTGGAAAAGATCGCTCTGTGCGATAAGACCACCTATATTATTTTACCTGTGTATCTATTTAGCTTTTATGTATGTTTAAATGCCAATTGTGTTTAACCCTATGTATTTTTGTACATTTTTTATTTTATTTTTGTTTATTTGTTTGTTTGTAATAACTTTATTGTACTATGAAAAAACACAATTACATACAAAAACAAAAGAATTAATTGACAACGGCGGACTTATCCCATAATGGAATCTCTTCCAATTTTTTTTCAATTTTTGATTGGTGCAATAAAATGTTTTTCTTATCTCTGTTTCTTTCCAAAGAGGGCAGCACTTTACCTAGGAAAATTCAGGTAGACGGTCTACGTAGACCCTTAATTTCAAACTACAACGCTTGTTCTTGGCCACGGAACGTAAACAAAGCGCGCGGGCGCAATCATCGCATATGATATCAGAACCTGTATCAGAACTATACAAAAATAGAATGGGGAACAACATGCGTGAGAGCATCCAATATCAATTTCCTGTTGAATCCCAAGGACTTTTTGATTTTTTTAACAATGCAGAAGGAAAATAATTACAGCTAGACAAATTGAACTAAAAAGTAATAATTACGTTAAACTAAAAGCTTTACATAAATTATCCTTTTTCACTAAAAAATGTTTTCATTAAGTTTAGTTTTTTGTTTTGGCCTAAGTATATTAAAAAAAAAAATATTAACATCATATTAATATTATCATCATCATCATAATAAATATCAACATTAAAAAAAAATTACTTGTAGTCTAGATAATCTTAGATAATAGGTAATCTTAGATTTTCACCCATTCCCTTGATCAATATAACGATTTCTGCGAGATCAGAAGCAGCTACATTTTCTTATTTCCCAGATTATACAAATAGGTACTAAAAACAGAATAAAATAGTACAACAAACCCAATTTTTATAGATAATAGCTCGGAACACTTTGTGCGCGAGTCCAACTCTCACTTGGCCATTTATTATTTTATTAAAGTTTCTTCTATGCTGGTCTGGGAGAAAAGAAAAAACTTAGAATGTACCAGCTGCTTCTCTTCCCCGCAGATCGTAAAAGCCGATCGAGGAAATGGGCGCGATTTGAATCATGGTAAAATACGCGTTGCGGCTAGCAACCCATCACTATTTTGATTCCTTTTCCATCTTAATGCCCACCATCACGCTAAGCGTGGCCTTTGGGTTTTACGGCCCCAGGCACTGTCTGCCCCGTCAGGGATATAGACGTGAAAATGTATCTGTATAAAGTCGCGGGTAAAAGCTTGTTAGACATGAATGACACATATTCTATTCACTGATGACTTATGAGTCACCTCTCGGGAACATCCCTATATCGCAACGAGTTTGAAGTAATTTCCCTTGACTCATGATCATGAAATCTATTTAGATGAAATTTGGTATGGATATATATATATAGATATACCAGGGAAGGACATAGGTTAGTTTTTATCTCCTTATTACCACGGGGAGCGAAGCCCACGGGCACAGCTAGTTTTATACTATTCGAAAAATCATTTTTCTTTTTACTCTATTCTCATTTCTTTAGCCTAAGCTTTAAATAAAAATAAACCTTCGGTATAAAATGCTGTAGTGTAGTAGCTACAGATGTTCCTGTAAAACCAGCTAACAAGCACTTACCCGACTGATCAAGTGTAGTGTCCTGTTGTACAAACAACGCCCAATCAACGGAATATGGTATACTTCATACATATTTCACCTGACTTGCACTTCCGTTAAGTATGGAATTTTCAATTTACTCGTACAATAAGTTGATGCCTATTCTAAGTTCTTCTTCTTATCATGTGTGTTAGTATCAGAGTTTTTAAACCGCCTTGACTCTGACATGGTTTTAGGTAACGACCAATGTCAAAGACAGTGTGACCGGGACTGACGGCTTACCGTGCCCTCCAAAGCACGGATCATTTTACTTATCACACAATCAGGTGATCACCCTACAATGTCCTAACCAAACTAGGATAACAGTCGTTGCCCCCGCCGGGAATCGAACTCGCGACCTCGCGAAATATGTATGTATGATGCGGTGATCTGCATCATACATACATACTTACATAACATACATAAGCTTGCAGGGTTGACTGGAAGAGATCCCTGACAGGGATAAGTTCGCCTTTGTACTACTGCGTTTCATCTGTATTTCAATTGTGGCTTTTTATGTACAATAAAGAATTTACAATACAAAACAATTATTTTTTTATTAAATCCGTAGCGAATCTACTGTGCGTACCGCGACTCAACGCTACCGACGCGAAAAAAGGAAAAGCCGAAAAAACCTGGGGAAACAGAAGAAAACAAGGTAAACACCGATTCGTATTTTATATCGGATTTATTGGGCTCTGCGTTTGTTAGTCGGGGTTGCCAGTTTAGTGCCTCCCTCAATTTGTGGTATCCGAGTTACTTGGAACGTACATCTAGAATAGAATTAATAAGGCTAAGTACTTCGCAGTATTGCAGGTCCATTAAATTACATACATACTAATTACGTTTTTTTCTTTTACTGGTTAGATAGAGCCTGACTGGTATCACTCTCACACTTTCATACTAATAATCATCACACTAATATTATACTGTCGAAAGTTTGTAAGTGTGTGTGTGTATGTTTGTGACTTCTTCACGCGCAAACGGCTCGACCGATTTTGATAAAATTTGGTTTGCAGTAAGCTGACATCCTGGACTACTTTAGCGCGGGTAACACCACAGGGCGCAGCTAGGCATACATAAGACATACTCAATACTCTATAGGGAACCTCAGCCCGTCAGTTATCAACCTAAGCAAAGAATCAATATAGGTAGGTACCTAAGTACTAACTCCCGTCCCATATCCGTCCTTATACACGCTGACTTTTCATTGGTTTTGGAAAAGAAAATGTCGTATAGTAAATAAATTACTCTATCCATATACGTAATCCAAATTTGTGTATGACATAAGATAAAAAGTTACAAAAATGATTTTCGATCGAGACTACGTAGTACACTCGTCCAAAACTGTCGCGTGAACTCGCGTGGCCGGTAGACGGCGGCACTACTTAATGATCTCACGATTTTACTTTCGAGTTTTAGTCAAAAAATTTTTGGTTCAGAATTTTTATTTTGACTAGCTAATTAGGTCTTACTAACGATTCTTATTAAGTGGCCTTTGGCTCTAAAACCAGTGAAAAATCACCGTGTATATGACTATTAAATCTACTGTGACAGTAACCGTCTTCTTACTAATAGCCGGATTAACTTATGTAGTTATTGTCACAGTCGAATAAATTTTCTCACATGATTCAGTATATGGTTAGGGCACAGAATAAGTGTAGTACTTGGCGTCGCGCGTATGGTGCGAACCTTCGATAGCTAAATTTAAATAAGAAAATGACGGAGACAGAGAATCAGCAAGGTAATGGCTAAGGTGAGGTATATGGAAGACGTGCACCAACCTTCAGATCTTCGGGAAGCGAGCTCCTGGTCCTCCAAGCTCAGCTAGCCACGTGGAATCCACCGGTTTAGGATCACGTCAACTGACACCACACAAGCCAACGTTCGTCAAATTCTTACTGTCCACACGCGAAAAACACCACTTTTGAAACAGCGGGACGGATATGACTTACGAGCAGAAGTTGCTCATATCATCAGCGAAAGAAGCTGGAACAACTCTTGATGCTACGGCGGTTGAACTAATTCTGTGTTGCGGATTGCGGCGCGCAGAGGGCGCCTCCTTGTATAGGTACACGTCAAAGTAGGAAAAATGGAAAAAGGATGTGTAGCCTATACCTTGCGTAATTAATAGATAATATTTAAAGTAGCCGATAGGTGGCGGCACCAGTACTCATGTACAGACGTCTTACTCAGCGAAGAAATTCAAAGAAATATTTTCTCAATGTCGTTATCGATATGGTTTAATTTAGCTCGCGTCAGAACTCTACACCTTTTCGTATAGATACCCACCTAGAAGTGCATTGCAAGCCAATTTCACTCTTATTTTCACGTTCACGTGAAAGAATTTACCACTCCGGAGTAGTCGCCGCGCGCATAGTAATAATGAAGGTATATTTTCGATACCTAAACGGGGAGTAACACAGACAACAGCCTCGGTTAGGGTTAGGAATAAAGAAGTGAAAAAATTAAGAGGCTTTATAGGACTAATAGTATCCAGAACCGTGAAGTAATTTAAAAAAAAAAGTCAGAGTGTACTTTATGAGCAAAGATTTAGAATATACAATGTCCTTTTTTATTAAGTACAAATATTTTAAGGGGTGATTCAGTCCATCATTTTGAACAACTTTTCCTAATAAATGTATATCGAAATACGAACTTTTTTTTTTAGGTTTTCATAGAAGTCGAAGTTGTCACGTGATATAATTACTATGGAAAATGAAAATTATTTTTTCGTATTTCGATAAACATTTATTGGGAAAAGTTGTTCGAAATTGTGGACTGAATCACCCCTTAAAATATTTGTACTTAATAAAAAAGGACATTGTATAAGTACAAATAATAAACTAAGTTACGTAAACATATAGTTAAGTACATATAAAATAAATAATTCCATTCTGCTTGTGTGTTATGTTATGTGTTCTTCGTTTATGCATCAATGAATATTGCAAACTGGTGCAATATGTACCTACTCTAAATCCTGAAGCCTCTAACTTCATGCTCTAAATCCTCCATCGGTTTAACAACCAACCTAGACTGTATTTATTGCAGGCATTAGTTCCTCCTAGAGCTGGCAACACTGTAGTAAATTGAAATGAATAAAAGATATTTCGTACTACTGAAAGAATTTTTTTTTAAAATTATACTTTGCTTTGCATGTTTTAATTCTTTTTTTAAGAGGATTATAAGTAATAAAACAGGTCAAGTGCTAGTCGGACTCTCGTACGAAGGGTTCTATATACAAGTCTATCTAATAATCTATAAAAAACACGTTTGTTATGAGGAAAAACTTAAATATTTCTTTTATTCTGTTTTTAGTATTTATTGTTATAGTGGCAACAGAAATACATCATTTGTGAAATTTTCAATTGTCTAGCTATCACAGTTCATGAGATACAGGTGACACGTGTACGTGGTGACAGACAGACGGACTTTGGAGTCTTAGTAATAATGGGTCCCGTTTTTACCTTTTGTGTACCCTAAAATGTACGAGAAAATTAATTCTACAAGTAAAAACTTATCAAAACTGCCGAAATTAAGCGCTGTCAATGTAAGATAGATAACGTAGGTATATTTAGCAAAATACCTTAATCATGTATTTAGAACAAGATCTACCAAAATCAATAACTCTTTTTACTAAAGGCAAAAGTCGTTTCCCTTATTTTAATAATGTGTTCCATAGGATTTTAGTAATTATACGCGAAGTAAGCTTAACGGAAATCAAAGAATCCACCGTCCATTCCATCTCCCTAACCCAGAGTATTTATGTCTAGCATTAATTTCTTCTAGAGCTGGCAACACTGTGGTAAATTGAAATGAATAAAAGATAAGAGTGTGAGGATCGTCCGGGGACAATACGATATCACGCAGGGGACTCATGCGGTTGGAGGTCTTTGTATAACAAGCTGAAATGTTTTATTCTCGGGCCATCTCTAGTCTTTACGTAACCCTTTTTTCTGCTTTTTTAGTAAATACATATACGTGTGAGGACATATGCGAAATAAATCGGAACACGGGAAGGTCACTATAGTATATTGAAACTAAAATACCAGTAATTTTTAACCGAATCAAAAATAACCGGCCAAGTGCTAATCGGATTCACGCACTAAGGGTTCCGTACCATCAATGATATAGTACCTAATGGCAAACGATGTTTACAATATTGGTTCACAAGAAGTTCATAGAAGGACCAAAAATAAATACATACATCCATAACATCACGTGTTTATCACTAACGGAGCATACAGAGCATTTTCCGTCTTATTACAAAACGCAGACTAACTTTGTTACTAGGTTTAACCATTACCGACCAAATTAAGTTGACATCTAGTAATATGCCAGTGTCTCCTCTGAAAATGTCAACTTGATTTGGTCGGATAATGGTTTAAACCTAGTAACAAAGTTAGTCTGCGTTTTATAATAAGAATATTAGAGTTTTGCGACTCTAAGCAGACGGAGCCCAAGGCCACAAGACTCAAAGGCCACTTTTAGCGTGATAGTAGGCGAAAGGTGGAAAAGGATTAAAAATCATCATCTATTAACATGCAATGTCGCTAATTCTATCAATCGACTTCCTTTATATGCGCGGAAAGAAAAGCAGCTGTTAATTTCTAAGTTTTATCTTTTATCCCAGACCAGCATGGAAGGGAAGGAAGAAGAAAACAATTTTTACAATCCCAAAATAAGTTTAGTTGTGGAAATTAAAATAAACCTTCTTGTATTCGATATAAAATTCTATGAGGATGTTCCAGTAAAACCAGCTAACAAGCACTTACCCGAGGAGAAAATATTCATGAGAGTTCTCAAAATAAGGTTGAAGGTGGTGAAATATAGATAATGTGACAAAGCATGGTCAATATCTTACCCAAATTTAAATCATGGAATAATGTTCCCAATTGAACCCCAAGCTTTATTTTTGTTTAGGATTTAGTGGAATATTGTATAGAGTAGTATAGGGCCATTGCCGTGGATGTCGTAGAAGGTGACTTAGGAAAACACGCTAAATAAAGCTTATCTTATACCTTTAAACGAGCAATTCTTGTATATTTATTTTATAGCGGGGTCGTAGTGACGAAGGACTCTTCATACAAACAACGAGCCACTATTAATATTGTATATTTAGTAACAATGTTATATACATAAAACACAAGTAATATTTTCCAGCACAATGCGCGAGATGTTATTTATAATAATTATTTATGTAGTTGTGATTCGCAAGCTTCGTAGGCAGCCGCAGAGAAGATCAAGAAGTCTGTCGTAGAACGTCACTTTGTTTCTTCTTGTCACCGGGCGAAACTTCTTGTAGGTGGCCAGTGATTTCATAGAGAGCGGCTAGGCGCGCAAGAAGGTAAGTGTTTATGTCTGACTGTTGTGTTTATTTTGTATGTGTAGTGGGATGTGTGATATACTAAATATATATGTAGGTATAGTAATATAGTAATTATATATAAATAATTTTATGATTATGTGGACACGCCACATCACTCCCCCCCTGAGGCCGTCCTAGGACGGACGATAGTGGGCCGGAGGCTTAACAATTCTTCCGGACCTTGTCCGGTGATAGTTACTTTCAGTGTCTTTCTCATTCATTTCTTTTTCAGGTATATTATCTACTTTGTTTTCATTATTCTGTTCAGGTATACTGTGCAAAGGATCTGGGCTATTGTTAACAAAGTAAGCTGGTTTTATTCTGTCGATGGATACTGTTTGCTCTTTGCCTTTTATTAATAATTTGTAAACTTTGTCTTTTCTTTCTAGAATCTGATAAGGTCCTGAATATGCTGGCTGGAGAGGAGGTTTGACGCTGTCGTCTCGAAGGTAAACGTGTGTTGCAGTTTTCAAATCTTTAAAAATGAAGATATTTTTGTTGCAGTGACGTGATGCTGGTACTGGGCGGATATTTTCTATTATCGAGCGAAGTCGCGCGATGAAGTCGGTCACGTCAGTTGTTATGACCGTGTAAGGGTTAAAGAATTCTCCAGGTAGCCTCAGTGTTTCTCCGTAAAGAAGTTCAGCGGGTGATGCTTGTAGGTCTTCTTTGATAGCGCTCCTTATGCCGAGCAGCACTAAGGGAAGTGATTCTGTCCAGCTAACAGTATTGTGGCATGTTATTGCTGCTTTTAACTGCCGGTGCATTCGCTCGACCATGCCATTACAAGCGGGGTGGTATGCAGTGGTTCTTTTGTGATTGAATCCGGTTATATCTGACAGATATTTGAACAAAGCGGATTCAAACTGCCTTCCGCGGTCTGTTACGATCTCTGTTGGGCATCCAAAGCGGGAAATCCATCCTTGAAGCAGTGCTTTTCCAACAGTTTCTGCTGTAATATCGGCTATGGGGTAGGCTTCAGGCCATCTCGTAAATCTGTCCACAGCTGTCAAGCAGTATCGAAAACCATCTGATATGGGAAGGGGTCCAATGAGATCAATATGAACATTTTGAAATCTGGCTTTAGGAAGATTGAATGTACTTAGAGGTGAAGAAGTATGCCGGGTGACTTTTGATGATTGACACGCGTGACATGCTTTTGACCATTCTCTGCAATCTTTTCTAATTCCAGGCCATACGAAACGCTGGGCGACCAAATTTGCAGAACTTTTAGCGCCAGGATGACTAAACGAGTGAAGGTTCTTGAAAACTTGTCTTCGGAAGTGTTGAGTAACGAAGGGTCTTTCGTTCCCGGTGCTAATGTCACAATAAATGGGCATGTTAGCTCCGTCCAAATTAACTTTCCTGAGTCGAAGCGCTGTAGATGAATCTTTGAGAAGGTTCTGCAGTTCGGTGTCTGACGACTGAGATTTCGCTAAAGCTGTCAGGTCTATGGGTTGCGTAATTTCCGTTATTCTGGAGAGAGTATCAGCTACCACGTTATCTTTTCCAGATATATGTTGGATATCCGTAGTGAATTGGGCGATATAATCCAAATGCCTAAATTGTCGTGGTGAGCAGTTTTCTTTCTGGGACTTGAATGCGAAACAGATAGGTTTATGATCAGTATAGATCGTGAAATGTCTGGCTTCTAGCATGTGACGAAAATGTTTGATGGCTTCGTAGATGGCTAGTAATTCTCGATCGTATGGAGAGTACTTCTGTTGAGATGGGCTCAATTTACGAGAGAAGAAAGCTAACGGTTGCCAATCGCCGTCTTTTAGTTGCTGTAAAGCTGCTCCAATAGCCGTATCTGAAGCATCCGTTACTAGAGCTAATTTAACGCCTAAGTCTGGGTGAGCCAAGAGGGTTGCCTGGCAAAGACTTGTTTTGCACTCTTCAAATGCCTCCAGGAGCTTTCCAGAGATGGTAACGGGAGATGAGCCTTTGACTGAACCTGCCAACAAGGCGTTTAGAGGGGCTTGTATTTTTGCTGCACCTGGGATGAATCGGCGATAATAGTTGATCATCCCGAGGAATCTCCGTAGTTCTTTCACGTTCTTCGGGATTGGGAACTCCTTAATAGCCTGAGTCTTTGTGTCGAGGGGCTTAATACCTTTTTCAGAAACATTGTAGCCTAAGAACTTGACTTCAGATGCTCCAAATACACATTTTGAAGTATTAATGACCATTCCAAATTCTTGGAGTTTGGTGAATATCTGCCGTAGGTGTTCCATGTGGCTCTTCTCGTCACGTGAGCAGATTAAAAAATCGTCCAAGTAACAGTAACAAAAATCAAGGCCTCTGGTCATCTCATCGACAAATCTTTGGAATGTTTGACCTGCGTTCCTCAATCCAAAAGTCATGTAATTGAATTCGAACATTCCAAAGGGCGTTGTGATGGCTGTTTTAGGGATATCATCAGGGCAGACTGGTATCTGATTGTAGGCTTTCACTAAATCTATTGTGCTGAAGACCTTACAGCCAGAAACATTATGTGTTAAATCCTGCACATGTCGTATAGGATATCTGTCTGGAATCGTGCGAGCGTTGAGCATCCTGTAGTCACCGCATGGTCGCCACCCGTTGTCTTTCTTTGGAGCTAGGTGCAGCGGCGAAGCCCAGGGGCTCTCCGATGGACGAGCAGTTCCATTCTTCAACATTGCTTCAAATTCAGCTTTCGCTATTTTTAGTTTGTCCGGTGCCAATCTTCTCGGTGTGCACGAAATTGGCGGTCCTGGCGTTGTCCGGATGTGATGGACTGTTTGATGCCGTGGTATCCGCTGTGTGCCCGAGGGACGAGTTATTTCCGGGAAATCACTAAGTAGCTTGTGATACTTCGAGTCGCCGTATATGGTTTTCACCGACGAAATGCTAATAGTTGAAGTTGCTAGGGATGCTGCCGTTGACAATGTGGTTTTATTGTCAATTAGCCGACGATTACGACAGTCCACCATTAAATTGTAGAAGGAGAGGAAGTCGACTCCTATAATCGGTTTAGTGACGTCTGCCACTATGAATCGCCACGGAAAATCGCGTCGAAGACCAAGGTTTAAGTCCAGGTGGATGATGCCATAAGTCTGGATAGGCGTTCCGTTTGCAGCAAAAAGTCCATACGAGGTTGGTTCTCGCCATTGATTAACTGCTGTACGAGGGTAGACACAGAGGTCGCTGCCTGTATCAACTAAGAACTGCATTTTGGTCCGTCTGTCCATTACAAACAAGCGACTGTACGACGTGGGGCAGTCATCTGTCGCCATTAACGACCGCCCTTGCAGTTTTCCGACTTCTCATAGTCACACGGCTGCTGACATGACTTAGCATTTTCACGGTATTTATAATGGTAGAAACAAATTGGGTACCTTCTATAATTTGACTGCGATCGTAGTCCACGTTGGTTGTTATCAGTCCTGGAAATCGACCTAGACCTGGAAGTTGACCTTCTGTCGTTACCGCCTCTAGAGGTAAGTGTCTCTATTTTGCGCGTCAGGTTCTCAATTTGCTTGGCCATTTTGGCTATCATGGGGTCGACTGATGTACTAGCTGCTGCTACCTGAGGCGTCGGTGGTACCAGTTCGTAAACTTTGTCTGCCAAGTCAGCAATAGATGAAAGGGGTGAGTCAGGTTGACATGCGATAACTGTTTGCAAATTCGCTGGCAGGCGGCTGGTCCAAATGGTTCGCAGGAAATCTTCTGGTACGTTGGGACCTGCTAAGCCTTGAAGATGTCGCAAAAATGTGGAAGGGCGACGGTCTCCCAACTCTTCGTGCATGAGGAGCTGTTTGACCTCCTTTTCTCTGGATGCCGACAATCTTTTTATCAACTCTGATTTCAATTTTTCATACTTCCCTTTTGCAGGTGGCGATATTATTATGTCCTTGACTTCGGCTGCATATCGCTGATCTAGTTGGGCGATGACGTAATAGTACTTGGTCTCGTCGATCTTTATCCCTGAGAGTATGAAGTTACCTTCTATTTGAGCGAACCAAACGCTGGGCTCTTCCGCCCAAAACGGTGGTAATCGCACGCCTACTCTAAAAATATCGGATGGTGTAAACGATCCTTTTCCTACGTCGATCTCATCGCCGGACGCTTCGCTGCCATTTGCGGTTTCCATAGTTTTTCAATAAAATAAATCTGCCTTACTTGCTTATAAACTGGAATCCAGTATATACCGGGGGTGTGTTCACTCTTGAGGGGTCACCAGTATAGCGGGGTCGTAGTGACGAAGGACTCTTCATACAAACAACGAGCCACTATTAATATTGTATATTTAGTAACAATGTTATATACATAAAACACAAGTAATATTTTCCAGCACAATGCGCGAGATGTTATTTATAATAATTATTTATGTAGTTGTGATTCGCAAGCTTCGTAGGCAGCCGCAGAGAAGATCAAGAAGTCTGTCGTAGAACGTCACTTTGTTTCTTCTTGTCACCGGGCGAAACTTCTTGTAGGTGGCCAGTGATTTCATAGAGAGCGGCTAGGCGCGCAAGAAGGTAAGTGTTTATGTCTGACTGTTGTGTTTATTTTGTATGTGTATTGGGATGTGTGATATACTAAATATATATGTAGGTATAGTAATATAGTAATTATATATAAATAATTTTATGATTATGTGGACACGCCACAATTTATATGTTTATAAATTTCTGTGATCTCGAAAACGGCTCTAATGATTTTGCTGAAAATTGGTATATGGGGGTTTTCAGGGGCAAACAATCGATCTAGATTAGTCTTATGTTTGGGAAAACGCGTGTTTTCGAGTTTTCATGCGTTTTTTTTATTCACGCAGAATATGATCGCTAATTTCGTCGCGCCGGCCGCCATCCATTTTGGCTCAGCAGTTTGTGATGCGGACCGCTAGAAAGAATGTTTCGGGTTCGAATTCCACTCGGTGACTTACTTTTGTTTTTTTTTATGCTCAATTTTTTTTTATTTTTTTATTTTGTATTATTTTTAGACAAGTTTAAAAAAATGTAGTTATTGTTTGAGATGTAACCGAGCAAAGCTCGGTCGCCCAGGTACTAAACATCAATGAGACCACTCCAACCCGTGTGACCAGCGAGGAGAGTGTAGGGCAAGCTGTTTGGCTGCTCTGGCCAAATATGGCTCTGATAGTACAGAAAGGGTCGTGCTCCTGCGGTGAAGACAAAAAGACCTGACGCTGGTGATGATGATGACAAATGAAAAAATATTTTGAATCCATTTAATACGAATTTTGTTATTTTCTCAGCTCAATTTCGCATGACGTCACGGCTAGGTACAAATTTTGTTGGGCGATGACGTCGTAAGACCCGCTTCGTATCTTTATAAATTTCTACTTTTTTGATAAACTGAATAATATGGGTCCATTATTTTTGTAATCTAAAAGACGGACCAATTACAATCATACTTTTCTGACTCTATCGTCCTATATTGTTGCGAAGCTTCCCCGTTTTTTAACACTATACTAGATGACATGATATCCAACGATATTTTTTATATGTAGAATTAAATTCTTAAGATGGTATAACACAAACATACCCAAATTGCACCGCAGTCTAAACATACAATTAAGTGAAATAAATGTAGGCGTTACTGAGAGGCTGCTAGAACAATAGATTGTAGAACAATAAATTTACATTTACCAGCCTGTTCTTTGTTTTCGGCCAAATAATTTACGTCGGCAATTCTGTTACGTTTCAATAAGATTGAGATGATTTATTTGCAACGATTAGTCGTTTTGGGGCGAAATTAAAATCCATAAATAAACTTTTTACAAGCCTTTACCTACCTTGGCTTACATCTCTCCACGCCGGCCAGACGTGGGCTACTTCTGTCAGCCGGAACAGCACCTCCTACCTGATAAATGACCAGATAATACATAGTACCTGGGTGACCGAGCTTTGCTCGTTCGGTTAAAAAATTATTTATAAACTTGAACATTAAAAAAAAACAAAAGTAAGTCACCGAGTGGGATTCGAACTCGTAACACTCTTTCTAGCGGTCAGCATCCTTAACCACTGAGCTAAGCGGATGGCGGCCGGCGCGAGAAAATTAGCGACTATATTCTGCGTGGAAAGAAAAACGAATGAAAAGTCGAAAACACGCGTTTTCCCAAAAATAAGACTAATCTAGATCGATTGTTTACCCCCAAGAACCACCATATACCAATTTTCAGCAAAATCATTAGAGCCGTTTTCGAGATCACAGAAATTTATAAATAAATATATATATAAATAAATTTACAAGAATTGCTCGTTTAAAGGTATAAGATTTATAAATAAATATATATATATATAAATAAATTTACAAGAATTGCTCGTTTAAAGGTATAAGATTTATAAATAAATATATATATAAATAAATTTACAAGAATTGCTCGTTTAAAGGTATAAGATTTATAAATAAATATACCTATATATAAATAAATATACAAGAATTGCTCGTTTAAAGGTATAAGATATGACTTCTAACAACTGATACTTAATGATACTGAACAACCTTAGTTAAGAAACATAATAGGATATCGAAATACGAAAAATAATGTTTGGCTCCCATACTGACCGATCAGCTGTGGTGCTATTTTTGAAACGCTGAGTCACTAAGCAAATGGTTTTTCCATACAAAAAACCGTCCGTTTAGTGACTTGGGGTTTCAACTAAATTAAACCAACAAAATACACTGAAACTATGATTTATTCTATGATACGTGATGATACTGAACAACTTTCCCGATAGAACATATCCCAAAATATGAAACATACATTTTTGGCTTTGCATGCAAACTCAGCTGAACAGCTTGTTGGACAAGAAACTATGACGTCACGACGTGCTATTTTATACAAGTCCCATAAACGACGTTTGTTTTGAAATTTAGAAAAATGTATCTTGTTTGACTTTTGGAAACTAGCGGATTTCTAAATCCAACAAGATTACTTCCATGCTGGTCTAGGAGAAAAGAAAAAACTTAGAATGTACCAGCTGCTTTTCTTTCCGGGCCGATCGTAAAAGCCCGTCGAGGGAATGGGCAAATCGCGTTAATAGGCGATGCGGCTAACAACCCATCACTATTTTAATTCCTTCATCTACCTTCTTGCCTACATCAAGCTAAAAGAGGCCTTTGAGTCCTGCAGCCCTGGCTCTATCTGCTTAGGGATAAAGACGTGATAATATGTAGGTATGTATGTAACAAGGTGTACCTTCCTCCGATTTGACGACCTCTGTGGAGTAGTGGTCACATCCAAGTCCGCCACCCAGATGTTCCGGGTTCGATTACCGATTAAGGCAAGTTGGAAAATGGCCTTTTTAAATTGTCGTGGGTCTTGGATGTTTATCTATATATGTATTTGTTATAAAATATAGTATCGTTGAGTTAGAATCCAAGTCTTGAACTTACTTTGGGGCTAGCTCAATCTGTGTAATTTGTCCCAATATACCTATTTATTTATTTAGTTACCTACATTAAATACAATGTTATTGCTTTAGTTAGATTAGTTTAGAAAATCCAAAGTTCATTATCCCTACACCTGTCCATAACTAGAACTAGTGGAACCTCCCTCTTTTTAATCTAAGATAAAGGGTACATTGAGTGCTTAACCATCATGTCTGAGCATGTACAAACTTATACCCACACTTATATTAAACCTTATTACTTATGTTATAAAGTTAAAAATACCGTATCGAAAAGCACAAGTAACTTTGTGACGTAGGATCTAGATACAATTTTAAGTCTTCTTATCTTTTGGACTTTAAGTTGAAGGTATTAATGACTATATTGCTTTGTGTTTTATAGGGATTAAAATTGTGCGCTGGTATCTGTAGATAGGAGACTTGACAATGGGGTCTCTTGTTTTACCGGTCGCTGAACGTGTAAAGGTGTGGTGTTAGTGTTGCAAATATAGAGATTATTTTGATGATTATTTGGTGCACGGGTTTCTCACGTAGAGTCAGCTACTGCCGACATGTTTCGACCTCATCCGTGTCCATCAGTGTGTCTCTTAAATATTCACTTCTCCTACTACCCAAAGGTTGACTGGAAGAGATTGCTATGCGACCGATAAGTCCGCCTTTGTATCATAATTCTGTCTTATTCGTTTTTTTCTGTTTTGTATTTCCTTTTGTTTATGGTGCAATAAAGAGTATTTGTATTGTGTCGCGAGCCGGAGTGGTGTACGGGCCTGTAGTCACATTCGCCCTGATGAAGACCTCCGGATGAGGTCGAAACATGTCGGCAGTAGCTGACTCTATACGTGAGTAACCCGTGCACCAAATAATGATTGTATCTCACGTTAGTTTTAATCAAAAAATTGTTTTGATCGTTTTTCTGTTTTTACTGAATTTTAAAAAGTTGTTATTAATTTTTGTGATCTTTTTAGGGTAGTAAACAAGAAACCCTTATAGTTTCGCCATGTCTGCCTGTCTGTTAGTCTGTCGGTCTGTCTGTCCGTCTGTGTAGTTTGGTGTGCAACTCGGTTTTAAGTTTTGGAACATATTAAAGCAGATAATTGACCGAGCGTCTCAGTTTCGAGATAGGCCATAGATGCTTTTGTCTATCAGTCTGTTCCTGCCTACTGGTCACATTTCTAAGATTATTTTAAGATGATTTTGTAAGCAGGTTTTATGTCGATGCAGATTTTGTAAATTTTTTAAATGGCGGATATATGGGGGTTGGAAAACTAAAAATAACATATGTCGACTTATCGGATATTTTTTAGAAATGTCATAAATATTTTATAATACTTGGGCAAAAATGCGAATTATTTTAACAGGCGATGCGACTAGCAACCCGTCACTGTATTAATTGCTTTTCCATCTTCTTGCCCACCATGACGCTAAAAGTCGCTTTTGAGTCTCGCGGCCCTAGGCTCCGCATAGAGCCGCAAGACCCAAAATGCTCTGTCTGCCCCATTAGGGATAAAGACGTGATAGTATGTATGTATGTATGTTATAAATATTTTTACAAAAACTTTTTTGTCTGGACAACTTTTTATCTCATAAACTTTAAAGTGTTTGGGATGACCCACGAGGTCTACAGCTTACAGAGCCACTATTATAATTTATAATAACTCAACACTTAGCCCTACCCTATGGTGTGCATCGATCCCCGTCCATTGACTACAGATTATCTTTAGACCGACACTTCATTATACTTCAGTTTCGTACCTCATTGAATTACAACCATTATAGATCGGCTATTCAGCATAATCCTGTGTAACAGCTGAATAAGAAAATGGTAATTTCATAAGGTCTTGAAGAATTTGAATTCTTGTAGAAAGAATCAAGGATCTCTTTCATAAAGGCGAAACTTTATCCCTAAAGGCGAAAAGGTGAAAAAAGGAATCATAAGACTGATGACTGATGAGTTAATTGCCACATCGCCTATTCACATGACGCGCATTTTCACCCATTTCCTTTGTCGATACATTTTCACATCTATATCCCTGACGGGGCAGACATAGCCCAGGGCTGTAAGACCCAAATGCCACGCTTAGCGTGATGGTGGGCATTAAGATGAAAAAGGAATCAAAATAGTGATGGGTTGCTAGCCGCATCGCCTATTACCATGATTCCAATCTCGCCCATTCCCTCGATCGACTTTTACGATCTGCGCGGGAAAAGAAGCAGCTGGAACATTCTAAGTTTTTTCTTTTCTCCCAGACCAGCATGGAAGAATTTGCTAATTTTTTGCTAATTAACCTCTTAAAAATTACTCAACATTTTTATGATATTCTTAAGAACATAAGCAGCTGGTAAATTTTATGTTTTTTCAGTGAAAGATTGCTCATTATTGTTATTAAAAAAGATTCTGAAACTAATTAGTGTGTAAGAACAACCCTGCTAAGAAAAAACACTGCTGTCATAAAATCTCTTCATGTAATCTCTAAGCACAGATAATTATATAATTTTCAATCCTACTATCCTACTTCCTACTATCCTACTATCCTACTTGTTTGTTTGTTTGTTACCGCTTCACGCTTAAACTACTGAACCGATTTGGATGAAATTTGGTATGGATATAGTTTAAGATTCGGGGAAGGACATAAGGTACTCTTTATCCCGAAATTTCCACGGGGAGCGAAGCCCGCGGGTACAGCTAGTAAAATAATAAAAAAAATTATCTTCCAATACAAAATTCGTTTGGCCGAGCGCTGATTTGTATGGGAAGCTTAATTTTTTTTCGTTTTAGTAATTACTTTTATAAAAAGTAGTTCACTATCAGGAACAGAACTTGCTCCAAAAATTATGCTGGTGGTCGAAAAGTCATCTGCATCATCATCATCGTTAATTTAGTCGCATAACGTCCACTGCTGGACATAGGCATCACCCAAAGATTTCCAAAATGACCGATCAAGAGCGGCCTGCATCCAACGTGTCCCAGCGACCCTGGTATACTTATAAGCAACTTTAGGTACTGAAAATGGCCATTCAAAAATTAAACTACAAGTTTCTTTTCTTCAGTAAACAAACATTATAATGAGTAATAATATAAAAAAATGCAAACAATATTTTGCTTCTAAATCACAGGAAAAACGTGCGGTTTATACTTTTTATCGTCGCCACTCGTTGACTTGTACACTTGAAAACAATTACACGGACAGATTTTTTTTTTTTAAAGTTAGATGAAATTAACTCCTCCAGTATAAGTTCAATCAATTATACTAAAATATGAAAAAGTGTATGAACTTCCACACCCTACTGGTGTGATTTTATTAGTTATTTAATTAGGAGTTTGTAGGAAGCTAAATCAAGCGCATAATATAATATAATATGAACCCATCAAATACTTAAAATACATTTTTTTTAAATTCTCATAAAAACCTTTTCAAAGATGCCATCTTTCTCATTCTTCTCACAGTTCTTGCGCCTTACTACCGCCGCCGCAGCGTGCAGCTCGTTTACACATTATTCCTTGTGAATCCCAATTTTTTGATAACACCGCCCTTTTGACGCTGTGGGCTTCGTCTCCATTTTTTTTTTGTAAATGGGTGAGGACTCATTTAAAAAAAAATCTAGCTGTTCAAAGGCCTCCCCTTTTTCGAACCATAATCTCTATCTCTGGTGTTAACTTTCCAATCTTGTTCGAATGCTTGCAAGTCTGCCTATCTCGTCTTCGGTCTACCTCTCTTTCTACGTCCATCTGTTGGAATCGCCTGTGGCTATGTACGCCCATCTTTCTGGGTGCATACAGTCAATGTGATCCATCCAATCCCATTTTAGTTAGCTGATTCCTTGCCCACATCCGTAACCTTTGTCATAAAGCGCAGTGTAGTGTTTCTAACTCTATAGTTTTGTGAAATACCAATGGACCTTTGTGTGGTGATGACCGCGTGCTTGTATAAACCGACCCACGCTTCCAAAGTTTCAGAAGTGCCTGCAGCAGATCTAGGGAGTAGTTGGGAACAAAGACAAGATTCCAGGTCAGTGCTAGCCACAGTCACATTAGTAAATTGAAAGCAGTTCTTATTTTCTTTTCATAAGGCTGTGATATACACAAACAAAGTATTTTACACGTCCATTCCAGGCATTTAAACAACGTGGAAGGGACATGCACGTAATAAATCAAACCACAGGCTATGCTTGATCACTATAGTACAATGATAATAAAATAAGCCAAAAACAAAGAAAAATTCCTACATTTTCATACAAACTGCCCACGCATTTTTTTAATAAATTTTGACTATTATTTTAAAATATCTGTACTATAGTGATGTAGCCTTTGGTTCGATTTATTACGGGTATTTTCCTTTCACGTTGTATTTTTAATAACCACATATTAGAAGATATTTTTGCTCTTTAAATCAAACATTTTGCAATGAACATTTCTCCCTGTCTTCGAGTGTAACTTTATGAAATAGACGTCAAGAACAGACTCTCATTGTTCTTCATAGACTCCACTTGTTTTATTTGTTTACTTCTTTATTTACGTCGTCATCGTGTTCGGACCATTCGTTTTTATTTTTATCTTGGTAGAAGATATTTATGAGATATTTTTTGAGATAATTATGTATTCACTTTTTATATTATTTGCTTAACGAGAAAAAAGATTTTTTTTATGTTTAATTCGCTTTTGTGTGATGCCTGTCTGTGTGTCTGTCTGTGGCATTGTAGCGCTCGAATGAACGGACCGATTTCGATGCGGTTTTTTGGCGTGAAATAAAATTTTCTTGCAGTTGTTCTTAGCTATATTTGATGAGCAAAATCGGTTGAACCGTTTATAAGCTAGCAAATAATAGAAGGCGCTACGGATTTTCATCTAGTGACGAGCAGGTTTACTTTGATAATAATTTATAAAATTGGAAAATTATCAACCTCTTGGAAATTGATCTTTTTGGACATTTATAGTCGTGCAAAGCCAAAATATCTACTCCTATGTCTAGCAGTGGACTGCCTTTAGCTGATATGATGATAACGCCAAAATGGAGAAGAGAAAGTCAGAACCATAGACCTAGAATTTTTTTACTGTTACTTCTTCAATCTATGGCCAGAACCATTAAAACTATTTGGCTATTCGTTTTACAAACGGCCGCGTCAGATGTCAAACCTACGTCGCGTGATCTGTTCTATTATCTGACTTTACGTAAATATTAGATGAACCTATAATACAATGATGATGATAATTATAATCTTATACCTTTAAACGAGCAATTCTTGTATATTTATTTATTTATATATTTATAAATTTCTGTGATCTCGAAAACAGCTCTAACGATTTCGCAGAAAATTGGTATATGGGGGTTTTTGGGGGTAAACAATCGATCTAGATTAGTCTTATGTTTGGGAAAACGCGTTTTTTCGAGTTTTTATTCGTTTTTCTTTTCACGCAGAATATGGTCGCTAATTTCGTCGCGCCGGCCGCCATTCGCTTAGCTCAGCGGTTAAGGATGCGGACCGCTAGAAGGAGTGCTACGGGCAATGATATATTATAATATATCATTGGCTACGGGTTTGAATTCCACACGCTGACTTACTTTTGTTTTTTTTTATGTTCAAGTTTATATATAATTTTTTATTTTGTACTGTTTTTAGACAAGTTTAAAGAAATGTAGTTAATGTTTGAGATGTAACCGACCGAGCAAAGCTCGGTCACCCGGGTACTATTATATTATTGACCGAGCGAGCGAAGCGTCTCAGTTTCAAGATTGGCCGAATATGCTTTTGTCCGGATGTCTGTCCGTCTGTTTGTCCGGCTGTTTTAGCTTACAAGGTCGAATTTCTCAACTAATTCTCGTTAATTTTGTGAACAGGTTCTAAAATTACGTATAGTTTTTTTTTGCTGATCCAGTTTTTGCCAAAATGAAGAAGTCGAAGTCAGAACCATTAAAACTATTTAGCTATTCGTTTTACAAACAGCCGCGTCAGATGTCAAACCTTCGTTGCGTGATCTATTACTGACTTAACGTAAATATTAGATGAACCTATAAATACAGGTAAAGTGTAAGTAAATATTTAATGGCCCTTCTAAAGAGCCTCATTGCGATTCGGGGCACGTCCTCATTGATTGATCGAGACACTGCACTCGCTTTTATTACCGACTGCAGCAGAAGGAGGGTAATGTCTTTGCTGACTTTTTATTTTCAGCTATTATTGCTTTTACGAGACGCTGACTTGAATAATATAGTAATTTACATATTTTATTTTTGTCTGAGCAACGTTTTTTTTTCTTTGCTTTTTAGGGTTCCGTAGCAAAGGAGGAACCCTTATAGTTTCGCCATGGTTGTCGCCATGGCTGTTGCTCTGTCTGTTGTCTGTCTGTATATCTGTCTATCCATCCGCGGTTTTACTCAGAGACTATAAGAACTAGAAAGCTGTAATTTGGCGCGTTTCGTGCGTCGTCGAATTTTTGTAAATAAGTAAATTAGTCGCGACTCGGGCGTCCAGGAAATTTTTAAAAAAAATGCCTCCACCGTCTGCTCCTCTATATCTGTGGTCTGCTCGCATTTCGTGCGCTCTAATTTTTTTTAAACAAGTACGTTAGTCGCGATACGGGCGTCCATCAAAATTTAAATAATTGGTCAAGTGCGTGCCGGGCCCCGCGCAGTGTAGGGTTCCATAGTTGTAAATGCCAACTTTGAGTTCATGCCACTGAAAACGGCTAAAACGTCTAAATATCTATTGAATTTGTATGAAATTTTCCTTTTCAAGTACATTTTATAAGTTGATCGCGTATAGCTTTTTAATTTGGTAACCCTACTTAGCTCTGATAGTTTTTCTTTAAACTGCATTATATATACTATAGCTGTGATTTTTTTCACGTGTCCATATATAACCGTTTAGCAGATAGATGGGGGGACACGTGATTTAAACAAAAAAAATCACTTTAAACCTAAATATTTCAGAAACGGATACCTAAATCGAAAAATAGTGTTTCTAAGCTCACAATATTTTTGAATGACCTAATCAACGACACCCCACACAATGTGTTTGTAAAGAAAAAAAATGACTTCCTCTTTACTTGTATGACAGCTACCCTAAAAAATTTTTTCCAAATTTTATTTTACGACTTTTTCGCCATGGTTGATATACATATCCATGCGGAATTACAGCTGAGTAAGATCGCGGACGGACGGACAGACAGACAGAAAGACATGGCGAAACTATAAGGGTTCCTTGTTTACTACGGAACCCTAAAAAATGCCTTTATCGTCTACTCGCTTCACTTCACGCTTAAACTACTGAGCCGATTTGGATAAAATTTGGTACCATGGATATAGTTTGAGACTCGGGGAAAGACATAGGGTATTCTTTATCCCGAAATTCTCACGAGGAGCGAAGCCCGCGGGTACAGCTAGTAGTATAATAAAACTAAAATAACAGTACAAACATTTAAAATAAAAGCGGCCAAGTGCGAGTCGGAATCGCCCATGAAGGGTTCCGTAGTAGCAAATAACATAATATAAAAGTCTTGTAGTATGTTTTTTTTAATTTTTATATTTGAGTTGATTGAATGAAAGGTAAATTGCCGTTTATGATGATGACGTATTAAAAAAAAACTACTCACTAGATCTCGCTCAAACCAATTTTCGCTGGTAGTTTTCATGGTAATGAACATCATATATTTTTTTTAGTTTTATCATTCTCTTATTTTAGAAGTTACGGGGGGGGGGGGACACACTTTTTTCCACTTTGGAAGGGTCTCTCGCGCAAAGTATTCGGTTTAGAAAAAAATGTTATTAAAACCTCAATATCATTTTTGAAGACCTATCCATAGATACCCCACACGTATGGGTTTGATGAAAAATAAATTTTTGAGTTTTAGTTCTAAGTATGGGGAACCCCCAAAATTTATTGTTTTTTTCTATTTTTGTGTCAAAACCTTAATGCGGTTCACATAATACATCTAATTACCAAGTTTCAATAGTATAGGTCTTATAGTTTCGGAAAAAAGTGGCTGTGACATACGGACGGACAGACAGACAGACATGACGAATCTATAAGGGTTCCGTTTTTGCCATTTGGCTACGGAACCCTAAAAACATAACAGCTGCCCGGGCAATTTGTATGGGAATGTCGAAATTTCTTTTTGTTTCTTGACTGTTATTTTACAGTCATTACACTAAAGTGATCTACTGCCTCCGTGGTGTTGTGGTTAGAGCGTTCGGCTCATACCCGGAGGTCGCGGGTTCGATTTCCGGCGGGGACAACGACTTTGTGTTGTTGTCCTAGTTTGGTTAGGACATTGTAGGCTGATCACCTAATTGTCTGATATGTAAGATGATCCGTGCTTCGGTGGGCACGTTAAGCCGTCGGTCCCGGTCACTGTCTTTGACATTGGGCGTTACCTAAAACCATGTCAGAGGCCTTTAAGGCGGTTTAAAAACTCTGACACGTGTTAGTCACTAACACATACGATAAGAAGAAGTGATGTGTATAGTATAGCTCGTGGTTCAATTTATTACCCTGCCCTTCATTTTATATAAGGTTTAACAAAATATACTAAAACTATTTTAAGCGTGAATTCAATCCGTCATATTGAACAACTTTCCCCAAGAAACATATGTCGAAATATGAAAAATAGGTTTTGGCTTTCCATACAAACTCGGATCAGCTTTCGATCAACTTGTATGGGAGGCCAAAAATTACTTTTCATATTTCGATACGTGTTTCTTGGGGAAAGTTGTTCAGCATCATGGACTGAATTAATCCTTAAAATAGTTTCAGTATATTTTGTTAGACCTTAGTCAGTTAAAATCTTTACTGCACTAAAACATAGTACCTACAGAGTAATAGATACAGAAAACAGATGTCAAAAAGCGGCCGTATCTCGGTGATGGTAAACATGATTGGACGAAATTGAATATAGGTACTAATATCTTGTAACACATGTTTGGCAAATAAATTATCTTTATCGCAACTGCAATCTCTAGGCTTCCAGGCAACCGAGGTACTTGGAGATGTTTGACGAAAACTGGTGATATATAATTATAGATATATGTCACTGCTGTAGAATAAATCTTTGTATTTATCTCGTCAGCAGTAAACCTGGAGTTACGGACGGTCACGGCCAATTAAAGTGTAGACCGGGAGCTCGCGTTCCAGCGCTCTGTGCATTTAACATAGATTTACGAAAGCGAATACACTAATATTATAAAGTCGAAAGTTTGTGCCTGTGTGTTTATGTTTGTTACTTCTCCACGCGCAAACGGCCGGACCAATTTTGATAAAATTTGGTATGCAGGAAGCTGACACCTTGGATTAACAAAGACTACTTTAATCTTTTAACCACCGGAAATTATATGACACTAAGTACTTTTGGCTGGAAACGGCAGACGTGCAAAGTTTAACCGCGGGCATGACTTCCCATTGCCATATTAACATAATTGTTTCTCTTATTTGTCACTAAATAGCGCTTTATTGTAAAAATCTTTTATTCCTATTATTGAAATAAAGTAGTACTCTAATTTATTACATATTACTTATATGAAATGCAGCTAACGCATTTTCAGCACTTCCTTTGTCACTGTTTTGCTAGTCGTGTGTGCTGCCATCTCTGTGTGCCTACCCGCAACTCCAGTATTGCCTACTTACGGGTACTAGTATTTATTATGTGCTTACGAACCCTCCAATACTTTCTGTTATGTTAGTAATTATATTATCTTTGCCGCGGGTAACAACATATATATAGATACAAAAAAGCTTATCTGTCTCTTTAGTTCAGAATAAAGTTCCGTTGTATCGCGCACTTTTCGCGGTTTGAATAAATGGAGGAACACTGTTTATCCCTTTCTTACGCTTACTTTAATTAGAAGGATAGATAAGGAAAGCAATACAATTTTGACATTACCATCGTCTCAAACAAAAGGTTGGAGAAATCCGTACTCGAATCCGCAGTGTACTCGCGTGTTCGAACTGAACAGTTACTTGTTGTATGTGGATCGATTTGTGGTGTTTTCGTGTTGTGTTGTTTGATTCCGACTATTAATAATTATGCCTGGGTAAGTACTTTATACTTCTAACATATTTTTTTTGCTGAAAAACGATGGTAAACCATAAAATTATTTTAAATTACTACCAGTATCCCACTAGTCACGTACGCCATCCCCGTATGGTTTCGTAAAATTTTACAACAAAACTTCTTTGTATCAGTGATATATGTATGTAATCGCTAAATAATATGTTCAGCTTTTGGTTAAAAGTGTTAAACAATCATACATTCGCATATTTCTTTTCGAAATACATTTTAATTTACATGCGTATTCGCGATCTACGGAAGCCGCTAACGCGCCAAGTCAGTATTTCGGGGTTAGTGACCTTGAACTCCATACTAATTGGCCGCCATTTTTTTAAAATGTTGATATTTTTTTCGTGTTTTTTTCCCTGATTTGGTGATTTTTTTTGTAAATGTTTTATTTATACGACGTATGCATTTTATTTAACATATTAATAGTTAATTTAACCTTCTTGTAGGAAAATATTATTTTATTAGTAAATTAAGTTGTTTTATCACAGAAATAAATTCATTTCCGAACTCACCTGTTTTGCCCCAGGCCTAGTCATAGTTCAAAAAATATATTCGTAAAATTTAGTACATTAACTCTAGCTTATCAAAATCTTTGTTTGTGTTAAGCTCATAAACGTAGCAATAAATTAGAGTCATAACAAAGGCCCACTATGCGTCTCGAATTCTCTAAACAAACATCTGCTAGCGCGATCGTTTTTTGTCAAGTACTTGAGTTGCGGCCGCGACAAGTGTGCCTTTCATCGGAATTGCTGACAAAAAATACTATGGAATGGTGTAGAGTTTAAGTTTTAAACTAAAAGCGAATTTATTTAAGAATGTATAAAAAGTTTAACTTGGCATGTATAATGTTTTGATTTACGAAAATTTAGTTGTTAATATAAAAAACCGGGGAAAAAAAAATGTTCCTTATTAAACTTAAAATTATATGATAGAAATGAGTGGAATGCGAATAATTTACAATTGAATATTTTGTTTGTTTTGTTACGATCACATAATGGTATAATACATAATAGTTATCATACAAAAATAACGCTAAATTAATTTTTAAAGTGCGGGTGTCGGATTTCAATTTTTTGCGCCAATTGCTCTGCCTTCACTGCGGCGTAGCCGATAGAGGGCGCGCCAACCCGGGGGAGACGGCACTAAACACGACCAACATTATCGACGACGGAGCTAGCATTTTTTTTATTTACACATATGCTAGCACTTTTATAATAGCTATTTGGTTATAAGTCTCACAAGATTAAAGGTTGTAACTTACTGAGTCTTATAACCAAAGTGCTATCATAAATGTGATATAAAAAAATAAGAAAAGAACAAAAATGTCGCGTTTATTTCCCTTCGTAACTCGGTCGTCGGTAATTTAAACACACTGAACACAGTTCAAGTTGTCTGTGTCTAGTGCCGTCTATAAAACGGAACTTCAGTTTGAACGCCGTAAATTGCAAGTTGCAACCTTTTATTTTAATTTCAAAGAAATTATTTCGTAATTTCATGAAATCTCACACAAAAATAAAGATTGCAACTTATTGAGACTTATAATGAAAGTGATTTTATTTAAGTGAAATAAAAAAAATGTGAGAGGAACAAAAATGTCGTTTCTATTTCCCTTCGTAGCTCGATCGTCGGTAATTTAAACACACTGAACACAGTTCAAGTTGGCTGTGTCTAGTGCCGTCTATAAAACGGAACTTTAGTTTGAACGCTGTAAATTGCAAGCTGCAACTTTTTACTTTTATTTTAAAGAAATGATTTAGTTACTTCGTAATTTCATGCTGGTCTGGGAGAAATAAAAAAAACTTAGAATGTACCAGCTGCTTCTCTTCCCATGCAGATCGTAAAAGCCGATCGAGGGAATGGGCAAAAATGCAAATCATGTTAACAGGGGATGCGGCTAGCAACCCATCACTGTATTGATTGCTTTTCCATTTTCGCGCCCACCATGACGCTAAAAGTGGCTTTTGGGTTTTGCGGCCCTGCATAGAACCGCAAGACCCAAAATGACCTGTCTGCCCCATTAGGGATAAAGACGTGATAGTATGTATGTATGTATGTATGTATGTAATTTCATGAGAACTGTGGATAGTACTTAATAATTTAAACTAATAAGTTTAAACGTTAAGTATTTTTTAAATTATCGTCTACATTTGAAGTGGTTATTTTTACGCCCCTACAACTTAACCACACCAATCCAAGGATTAACCTACTTAATTTTAAAATCTTAAATACGATTAAGGTTTTAAAATTAAGGTTTTTGCCCAGCAGCGTACAACAACAGGTAAGAAAATTTTTTGAAGTGAAAACTTCTTTAGCGGCGTTGTGCACTTTTTTTGGAATAGGTAAAAAATCTAAAACTCGCGTAAGGACACGTGACCCTGATCGAAAATTCGTAAGACGGCGCAGGGCGCTTGCGCGAATGATCGTGTGTGTTTATGTTACAGCGTGCTAATAAAATGTCATGTTTGTGTACGATAGCCCAATAAATAAATATTGTATTTTACCACATAAATGAGAGTACTTTTATACTGATAATTAAAGCAATTCGTGCAAAATTATTCCCTAACCATTCCAAAATATCAAAAATGCACAACGTTAATATTCAAGTTTTCACTTCTGCCGGCACTCCCAGAGTGCAACCCGTCGTTTTTTAGGGTTCCGTAGCCAAATGGCAAAAACGGGACCCTTATAGATTCGTCATGTCTGTCTGTCTGTCTGTCTGTCCGTCCGTATGTCACAGCCACTTTTTTCCGAAACTTTAAGACCTATACTGTTGAAACTAGGTAAGAAGATGTATTATGTGAACCGCATTAAGGTTTTGACACAAAAATAAAAGAAAAACAAAAAATTTTGGGGGTTTCCCATACTTAGAACTGAAACTCACAAAATTATTTTTCATCAAGCCCATACGTGTGGGGTATCTATGGACAGGTCTTCAAAAATGATATTCAGGTTTCTAATATCATTTTTTTCTAAACCGAATACTTTGCGCGGGAGACACTTCCAAAGAGGAAAAAAGTGTGTCCCCCCCCCCGTAACTTCTAAAATAAGGGAATCATAAAACTAAAAAAAAATATATGATGTTCATTACCATAAAAACTACCAGCGAAAATTGGTTTGAACGATATCTAGTAAGTAGTTTTTTTTTAATACGTCATAAATCATAAACGGTAATTTAACTTTCTAAGTTGATTGAATAATCGACTCAAATATAAAAATTAAAAAAAAAAAACATACTGCAAGACTTTTATATTATGTTATTTGCTACTACGGAACCCTTCATGGGCGAGTCCGACTCGCACTTGGCCGCTTATTTTTTATTGAGATTTCCAATTTTCATTGTAATGTAACGCTAAGTTCAATGTATTATTTAGTAGGTACAGGTAAATTTAATTTTTCCTAAAGGACCTTACAACAAAATATGAATACAATATTCATCTTTCCTAAAAACTGCCTACAATAAGAGACGATCGATTTGAAAAAAATAGTATCGATCAAATGTTATGCTGGTCATAGATCTGCCGGGCAACGGTTTGTCGCACAATTATGGTTCTTTCAAAAAACAACTTCCTTGCTAAAAACGGCTCTAAATAAAACCTAATAATACCTGGTAGAAGAACATAAATAATTTATACTTATTTGTCTGAAAGCCTTGAAACACAAACAAACAATTTGAATAAAATTATGGCGGAAAAACTTTCACCAGCCTTTTTTCGAGAGCTCTCCGTTCTCAGTGAATTTCAGACAGCGTCATGCTGAGAGTCTGAGACGGACGAAAGAATAATATAGATACGATAAATTTTGTTTCATTATTACACAACAATTAAAATAATACAATGATTGCAGGGGGAGCTCGGTTGCCCGATGGGAGAACGCATTACTAGCGCGGGCGTAGTACGCACATGGATGTATAATCACAATTGGCATGAAAAATTCTTGTACTTGTCTGTGCTTCATAAAATGACTCCTTAAGCAGTTGGTCACAGCTATCAATATATGGCAGTGCAGCCAAGTCAGATGCCTTCAGATCGGCAACTTGAAAAATTTCACATTAGTGTAAGTTACACACGAAAAACCAAATAAATGCAATAAGCGTACTCTGCTCGCGAGTTACGCTGACATATAAACAAACATATTATCACTCCTGTTTCCCACAATGGTAGGCACTAAGCAGAGACTATATATAGACCTCCACTTGCTAAGCCCATGGAAATTTCGAGAAAAAACTGTCACGTGTTCTTCCTCAGATGTCGAACTATACCCATACCAAATTTCATCTGACATTTCATCTAACAGACAGTTATATTCGCATTTATAATGTTCAGGAATGTCCACACCAATACTCCGCCAACTCCAGCCCACTTGTTTCGACGCGACACATTGAAATTGAAAAGAAAACTCGTCTTGCAGGAAACTCGCTATTCCCGGTCATAAATATTTTGATTGTTCGCTTGTCTGTATTGACTGATACGGCTGGGAGTTTGGCAGACTGAAGTAACTCAAAACTACTCAAAAGCGAAAAATGATTACCTACGAAATCACTTTCTTCATTGAATTTGAGATTTTTTAATCTTTTACTAGTTACTTATTTGTTATTTGTCGAAGCCCGCGACTTCGTTCACGTGGACTTTATGACTCCGGATTACGCTCATATATCGGGCTGAACAACTTTTGCTAAGGCGTAATTTTTATCTGGACCGCTATGGTTCTACATAAGGTGCTCCATTTTTTACAATCAATCGTATCATAAATGTTGCCCAGGCTTAACAGCTATATATAAAAAAAAGTTTTATTTGAATCCGTCTAGTATTTCCAGAGATTTACGTATAGACAGACGTAGGAACAGACAGACTTTTTTTTAAATTCTTACCCGAAATATTTTTTTTGGAAATATATTCAATGTACAGACACATATTTCTACTGTTTTATTTTATGTATATGTATACATTATGTATCCTATAATTCTTCCATTGTGGTCTGGAAGTAAATTTTTAGAATATACTTACTATTACTCACCAACTGCTTAAATTCTTTCCCCACGCCGATCTAGGTTAGAATAGGGCAAAAAAGGCCAAAAAAAATTATAATTAAGTACAGATTTGTACAGTGTACCTAATAAAAAGAAAGACTACGATATATTTTCTTTATTTTTTTCTTTTATAGTTTATTGAGGTATTTAAGTTGTATTGTTTAGTATAATAAATAAATCTAGATTTTAACATTGCTAACCATTAATAATACTGATACTATCGTGGGCGTCAGACAATTACAAAAATAGGTGTAAAGCGCCATCTATTGTAATAATGTTAAACTAATACGAACAGAGAGCATGTGGTACTGATTAACAGGACTAGATTTTATCAGTAAGGCATTTCGTACTTTATCGTGGATAAATAAAAATAAATAAAAATGAATCAGGTCAAGTCATAAATGTAATAAATTTCCTTAAATTCTAAATGAGACGTTGAAAACATTTTGGTATACTTTTATGTAAAGTTTAACTAAGTATTTATTAATTTTTACATTTTATACACAAACTATAAATTTTTTGATGTCTGCCTATAAAAGTTGTTCCACAGAAGTTATGCATTGGTGAATTACATTTCCCACAAAAATATACTCTGTAGACTGGATGAAAACAAATAGTGCATTTTGGAACAGTGACGTCCGCTATGACACCCCCCATTTCTGCCTCTTTGTTATTAAGCACTACGCTTTCTTTCTTTTTGTTTTTATGCGTCTTTATGTTAAACGTTTTTCGAAAATCTTTAAGATACATCGATATATTCTCATTCATCGAATCGCTGTTTCGTAGCCAAATAGGATTTGCGTATAAAGAATCATTGGGACGGGTACCAAAAAGGGCTTCGTAAGGAGTTGTTTCGTCTATTAATTGTGTGTTATTTATCTTCCATTGTACCATTCGACACCCCGTTGCCCAGTTGAAAGATCCCGTCATAGAAATCCACTCACACAATTCAAACTTGACTAATTCATCATATTTGAATATTTCACTGTTATCCACCGTTTTGACATCAACCGAAAATTCCGGGGATATTTTTTTCAATTCCACATTCACAGATTTCATTAGGTTAATGCCTTTTTCGGGCGTCAGCAATACAGATGGTGGGTAATAGTCTGCAAATATCTTAAAGAGTTCCATTGCCACTTCTGAGGCAGCTGGTAATACTAATGGCCTTAGATGAAAAAAACCTGTTGATCTTTCAACCAAACATAACAAGTGCGCATACGGTTTGTCCGGGAAAGGGTTTAAATCCATTATAAAAGTTGTATATGTCTTATTCAGTGGGTCTAGGTTGTGGCGATCGTTTTGAGGATTACAAATGTTACACAGCTCTATCAATAAAGGGATATTCTCCTCTCTTATTAAGTATTTGTTTTTTATCAGTTCCTTCATTTTTTCCTCGTCAGCGTGGTCATTTTCTAAATGTGTTTTTACCAGCAATTCAAAACATTCTTCGTTGGGGATCACAATTATATTTTCTCCCTGTTCATTAACTACTTTTTTCATAACAAGAATTTGTTTTTCTCCCTTTTTGACGACATCGTATGTGGCAAGTGCTAGTGTCGCAAAACTGTCAGGTATTTTGTACTGTTTAAACGAGTCCCTACCGTCTACGATGGCCTTAATGATGAACTTAACGACTTCATTCCAACACGGGTTCTCAAGACTCACTGTTTTTGGGCACGTTTCGTTCAAATGCGAGTAAAATTGATTTTTAATAGTACTGTAGTCAAAATTCACATCTCCACTGATAACACTAGTAATATTATCACTGATATTATGTTGTGACGCCATTTTGCCGGCTTGTTTACAAAAATAATGCACAAAAAGTCACCGTCTCGTGATTATAACCTGCTTTCGACTGACGTAACATGCGAACAAATGGCGCGGCAGACGCGGCTCGCGGCGGCGCAAGGTCGTATGAAAGAGACAAGTGGGGATTATTGTTGAAGTGCGAGAGAGATAGCTTTATGAATGTTTGGTAGGGAGACAGACAATGCGATATGGCTGGTTATTCATTGTAAATGGCTAGGTTTGCATTGGACTTTACTTATAATAGGTATGTAAGTACATAGCGCGCGTGAATTTAATAGCCGGTTACATATTTTTGTTTTAAAATAACTAATGACTTTTAATGAGCAATCATTTGATACTTATACCTACTTAGAAGTAGGTACTTAAATAACATGATTGCATAAAAGCATAAACATTTAATTATTTTAATTTACCAATTTATTTATATTACTCGAAGACGCCTAGATCAAATTGGATTTTGTGTCAGGTAAGTATACATTTTTTTTTATTAAAATCGATTGTGAAAATCGATACTTTGGTGTTGAAGTAGGTTTTATCTTTAGAAAAAATATTAGAAAAAACCAAAGTGATCCAAATTACTACAACGTCTTTATACAATTTATACTTATTTTACTTATCTAGGTTATTCTTTTCGCCAAGGGTCTGTTAAAGTCATGGGATAATTTTTTTAAACTAAAAACGGATTTCTATAAACAGACATCGCGACGAATTCATAACCTCCTCCTTTTTTGAAGTCGATTAAAAAGTTAATGTTTAGTAGTACATTAAAACGTAATAAAGTTACTGCCTCCGTGGTGTAGTGGTTAGAGCGTTCGGCTTATACCCGGAGGTCGCGGGTTCGATTCCCGGCGGGGGCAACGACTTTGTGTTGTTGTCCAAGTTTGGTTAGGACATTGTAGGCTGATCACCTGATTGTCTGAAAAGTAAGATGATCCGTGCTTCGGAGGGCACGTTAAGCCGTCGGTCCCGGTCACTGTCTTTGACATTGGTCGTTACCTAAAAAAACCATGTCAGAGGCCTTAAAGGCAGTTTAAAAACTCTGACACTAGTGTTAGTCACTAACACACACGATAAGAAGAAGAAGAAGACGTAATAAATCCACGGACTAAAAAAAAAACAACATTCCCATACAAGTTGCCCGGGCGGCTGCACATTTTATAAGGAAATGCCGAATTTTTTTTTATAGAATGTTATATTAATTTAATCTATTATTCGAATTAGTCCAGTAAATCTGGAGATAAGCGTGATCATACATACAGACAGAAAATCAGAACAAAAAATTTTTTTTTTCTATTGTTCTTTTTAGGTGTCCCCTTTATTTATTTCAGTCAAACATACTAAATAAATGATAGTAATAAAAGAAAAGTTAAAAAACAAAAAAACACAACTTTATCTTACGAATTTTACTTAAACTTTTGTATGGAAATGCCCATTTTTTTGGTTTTTTTTTTTGACATTTTTACATTAATTTTATTATACTATAGTGATCTAGTATAGCCCGTGGTTCGATTTATTACGGGTATCTCCCTTCCACGTTGAATATTATCAGAGGTGCTATTTTTCAAACGCGGAGTCACTAATGAACTGTTTTTTGTATGGAAAAACGATTCGTTAGGTGACTCTGCCTTTCAAAAATGGCACTTCAGAAAGGACCAATTTCGCCAGAACTAGCTACGTACAGACGCCTCAAGGGAAGCACTGTCAGATATATTTATTGTTATTAGATGCTACTCGTATTTTTACTATTATTGGACTTTTGTGACGATCCAGTCTCCGAAGGACCAAGGTCATATTGAGGTCGACTATTTCGGCAGGAAATACTTCGACAATGCTCACTCAGCACCTAATAACGTTTCACATATATAATAGTACATTTTTAATTCCCAACAAAAAAGAGGAGTGTTTTAAACAACGTGGAAGGGACAAACGGCTGCACATTTTGTATGGAAATGCGCAATTTTATTTTATAGACTGAAAATTTAATTTAATTATACTATACCTAATGGTTTAGACGGTTTAGTATATTGAGGTTTGATTTATTAAGGGTATGACCCTTCCACATTGTATAAGTTTGACGCTAATGTTTATGTCGGTCTGTCTACCTGTCTGTCTGTGTGTCTGTCTGTAGCATCATCGCTCTCGAACTAATGGACCGATTTCAATGCGGGTTTTTTAGTGAAAGAAAGTTACCTTGCTTCTTCACTTCAGCCTCAGCTTCAGCCCTTTTGAAAGTTTTTTTTTAATTTATTGGGGGTTAACGCTTAAAATTCATGGTTTTTAATTTACCTGCCAAATAATAGATGGCGCTACAGATTTGTAGTCACAATTCTACATTTAGTTCCGCCACTCATTACTAAATAGTTTCGTCGGGGGTTTTTTTAATTTGCTGGGTATCTATGGATAGGTCTTCAAAAATGATATTGAGGTTTCTAATAGCATTTTTTTCTAAATTGAATAGTTTGCGCGAGAGTCATTTCCAAAGTGATAAAATGTGTGTCTGTGGTAAAATGAACATGAACACAACACAAACACAACAATAGCATACCAACGCTATTTTTGAAACTCGGAGTCACCGAAACTAGTGGTTTTTCCATACAAAAAACCGTTCGTTTAGTGACTCCGCGTTTGAAAAATAGCACCTCAGGCCTGTGACCTGCCTCACCTGTCTCACTCACTCCGCGGTAGGTATTAAAAACGCAAGTGTAGTATATGTACGTACAGCGTCCACGCTAGAGGTGGGTCATCGACGTTTTGTCGCTGACGAAACGAGACCGTTTTCCGTCAACTTTAAACGAGTTCATAAAACAGTCTAATTTTCGACTAGTTTACGTCGTCGACGGACCACATTGAGGGACTATGACAACGTTTACTAATCTTTTATTGCACGATTCAATGACAACGTCAACGTCGTGACGTGAACTAGACAAGAGTCAAATGATACTAAAATAAGCGGCCAAGTGCGAGTCGGACTCGCCCATGAAGGGTTCCGTAGTAGCAAATAACATAATATAAAAGTCTTGTAGTATGTTTTTTTTTTTTATATTTGAATTGATTGAATGAAAGGTAAATTGCCGTTTATGATGATGACGTATTAAAAAAAAAAACTACTTACTAGATCTCGTTCAAACCAATTTTCGCTGGTAGTTTTCATAGTAATGAACATCATATATTTTTTTTAGTTTTATCATTCTCTTATTTTAAAAGTTACGGGGGGGGGGGACACACTTTTTTCCACTTTGGAAGTGTCTCTCGCGCAAAGTATTTGGTTAAGAAAAAAATTATATTAGAAACGTCAATATAATTTTTGAAGACCTATCCATAGATACCCCACACGTATGGGTTTGATGAAAAATAAATTTTTGAGTTTTAGTTCTAAGTATGGGGAACCCCCAAAATTTATTGTTTTTTTCTATTTTTGTGTCAAAACCTTAATGCGGTTCACATAATACATCTACTTACCAAGTTTTAACAGTATAGGTCTTATAGTTTCGGAAAAAAGTGGCTGTGACATACGGACGGACAGACAGACAGACAGACATGACGAATCTATAAGGGTTCCGTTTTTGCCATTTGGCTACGGAACCCTAAAAATTACGTAAATAAAGTCTAATAACCTGTTTTTAAACAAATAAAAATATAATCTATGCGTATGACATTATAATTGAACTGCGCCCACTCAGTGGAATGCAGCATGAATTTCGCGCATGCGTGCGACAGAGACAGACATATCGGCAAATATTAAAGTATGAATGAAGCCCACATATTGCTTGCTTGGGGTAGCGTAAAGCGAAACGACGAAGAGTCACGATCACGACACGACTCGAAAAATGGCGTTCACAAGTGAACTGGTTTATCATTCGACGGTAAACTAGTCTAATACTTCATGCCAATTTAACTAAACTTTTTTGTTGGTTGGTTGAAATAAACCGTTCGTTCATTCAACGCCCATGTCTAGGCCACGCCAGCATGGCTAATCAAACCAGTCGGGTCTCACGAGCGAGCAGGGACGCACGCGCGACCTTTTTGTTACATTTACTTCAATCGTTGTTTTATAAATGGAGGAACATAAAAGTAAGAAACAAAAGAAATACTGTGCAGTGTTCAACTGTTTAAATACGGATCGCGATCCAAATTTAACTTTTTTTAAGCTTCCTAAGGACGCTGAAAGGTAAGATCTACTTTATTGTGACTAAATCTTTAGACGAATGCACCGCGCCCCGCTGCTGTATTTATTTATCATTTATGATAGGTGTAAGTACTAAGTAGGTTTAATACTTAAGTTACGTAAATAAGTAGGAAGCTAAGGACGTAGGTTAGTTATACTAGGTTATGTATTCTTTCACGAATTCATTAGAATTAAAACAATTTCTGATGTTAAAGATTGATGATCTGTTTCATTATAGGTACCTACTTAGTTAAGTAGGGTGGACGTACCTAATGTCAGCCTTGTGGTACAAATTTCACCTTTAAAAAATTGTACTGCTTTAAGTATAGGCTGAAATCAATTGTTTCTTTTTTAGGTTGATAGCTTATTTATTTGAGAATCATAATTAACATCTGAATTGACCATAAATCTAACAAATGCTGCAAATTTTTAAAATAATAAAATAGAAAAAGAACCCTTCGGCTCTAATTACAGCCTCTTGGTGTCTAATACCACCCTTTCACGTACCGAATATCAGCCTAGTGTGATACCAGCCTCAGGTGGCTGGAATTAGGTACTCCGTTAAACCCAATACCAGCCTAATAGGGTGGCTGAAATTAGGTACTCCATCTAACCTAATACCAGCTTAAGGTGGCTGGAATTAGGTACTCCATCTTACCTAATACCAGCCTAGAGTGGCCTAGAGTGGCTGGAATTACATACTCCATACATTTGATGTATATAACTACAGCCCCATTAATTTCATCTGATATGAGAGACAAAACCTAAATTATTGTATAGAAATCAATTAACAACTTCATCATAATATAAAATAAACCAAATCCGGAACAGTAGAGCTGAAGAAATAAGAGAAATACCTTGTTCTAGTGACTCCGGAACTTATCTAATTTTTAGCAAAATTGCCGCAGTCCGTACTCGCCTAGCTTTAATTACCAATTGACGTCAAAGTACTCAGTCCAGTGTTACCATATTTAACAAATATTTTGGACCAAATGGTTTTTTTTTTTTTAAGTTCTTGCCACGGTACAGAAACCTTATTATCTAATAAAACGTTGAAAGGCTGGTATTAGGTACGTCCATATGTAATGTTTTTCTTTTCAGGTACTTACCTACTAAGTGCATCCTATAGTTTTAGGCCTACTTAATTTCAAGAATTTGTTTTAGCCTGTTAGGTACCTAGCCTGCATGAAGTGCGAAATGTTTTTTGTTTTTCGTGCGTGTAAGTGGCCAACACTGGTGTCAGATTTTTCAGGGCAAAGGCATCTGACATAGCTTGACTGCCATGCAATGATGACAGCCGGGACCAACGGCTTATACGTACCTTCCGAAGCGTGGAGGAGCTCGAAAATTGTTTATGCCATTTGTAGTCACCCATCCAAGTGTGGACCTCGCCCAGCGTCGCTTTACGTGCGAAATATCTAGGTATTTCGGCTTATGACCATGATGGAACAACGAATTTCGTAAGGGACGCATTTCAACTAGGTGCCTAGATATTTTGAACGTGTTATAGTTCGTTCATTAGATTTGTATGTTTTTCTTTTGTCGTACTTATATTAGACCTAGAGCCGACCGCAAAAAAGTTGTTAATATAACATTGAATTCCTACATAACTGTCTACGCGAACGCGAAATGTCTGTGTCGGGCACTTACAATACGAATCCTGTTTAAATGCAGTAACTAGGACTTGCTAAGACAGGTTTAGCTATGTTAGGTCGGTACCTGCCTCCGTGGTGTAGTGTTTAGAGCGTTCGACTCATACCCGGAGGTGGCGGGTTCGATTCCCGGCGGGGTAAACGACTTTGTGTTGTAGTTTGGTTAGGACATTGTAGGCTGATCACCTGATTGTCTGATAAGTAAGATGATCCGTGCTTCGGAGGGCACGTTAAGCCGTCGGTCCCGGTCACTGTCTTTGACATTGGCCGTTACCTAAAACCATGTCAGAGGCCTTTAAGGCGGTTTAAAAACTCTGACACTAGTGTTAGTCACTAACACACACTATAAGAAGAAGGAGGTCGGCACCTATCTAATGTGCAAATAATTTTGTTTTTGGGAGGTAGATATAACTATTATGATTTCAGTTATGTTGATGTGTAGACTAAGACTACTTACTTAAAACAATGAATTTGTTGACTTAACTTAAGTTTTAAAACTGTCTAATAGACAATGAGCTGAGAAAAAATAATTAAAAGGTTTTTTACCACAAGTTTTATTTTTATGTTCCAGGTACCGTAAATGGTTGACATTAATCAATAGACAAGACTTATTACAAAAAGAAGATATAAACAGGAAAAGCTATTTAGTTTGTTCTGCACATTTCGAAGATTCTTCAATTAAAATAATTAAACATCTCAGAGAAAATGCTCTTCCAACAATTTTTTTCCACAACCAACCACAACAAGGCTCATCTTGTTCAGAAACACAGTCCACATCGTCACAAGTCATAGATGAAGTGACTAAATTGTCTATTAAGAAAGAACATGCTACCGTTGGAACCCAAACAGAGTTATTACAATCAACGGAACAGAAAACACAGACTTTAAAGTCGCTTACCGCAAAAACGCCAAGAAAACGAAAATCTTTAAATGAAGTAAAAGAATGTAAGTTAAGACGCCGAAAGTTGGATCAAGAGATCACAAAAATTAAGAAGGAGTTGGAAGAAAAGGAATCAGTATTTAATATGCAATAATCTTGAGGATGAAATCGGTCGAAGATTCCAGAAATAATTGAATGGCAGAATAAAATTTAAAACAAGTACCAAGGGAATCGGTACTACGCCGAAAGTTTTGCATTGAACTTACATTACTCTAGTCCACATGCATACAAATGCCTACAAACGATATCGAAACTACCATGTAAAAGTACTTTAAATAGACTCAAAACAAATATTCCTCCCAAATTTGATAATCGCGTAGTAAGTTTGGCCTAAAAAATGAAATCGTTTCCAAATAAAGCAAAACACTGCATCGTTTGTGTTGACTAAATGACTCTCAAAAGAAACTTATACTACAATTAATATAAAAAACCGATGAAGTACCTAATTGGTTTTCACAATGTCAATAGAGAAATATTGCCAGAAATTGCCAGCAACGCATTCATAATAATAATGCTTAAAGGTGTTTACGACCATTTGTATATGGATTGCTCGCAAATGCGAAGCATTATAAAGATATTGACTTCTGGATGAATGATATGAGAACAAAACTTTCTTCGATAGGAATTAAAGAGAAAGCAAAAGTGTCAGACCAAGGGTCATATCTTGACAAATATTCGAAAGAAGTTAAGGCCATACCCAAATTTTCCGGGGTCCAGTGGCGCCCCCATTTGAAATAAATCATTTGAAAGGAAACGGTGATATCATTTAAAATTTCGTCTTGACCAAACAACCCTAGATAACCCTTTTAACTATTTTATGAACTGCTGGTTATAATTTAAAGTGCGAACGTGAAGCTTTTCTATAGAAGTGGCCGTTTTTCGCAAATGCGCAAATGTAGAAAAGCCTTGGTTTCATTTGCTACATAATCGCGAACATTTTTATTAATGTTTCAAAAACTACTGAACCGATTTTGATGCTCAATGAACTTGAAAATTCTATTGATATTTCCTTCATGCAATTTAAATTTTATCGAAATCGGACCGTCGTCGCTTCGGCAGTTATCGTGTTACAAACATACATACATACATACATATACATACATACAATGTGTTTTCCCCCTCAACTCGTTTTAGAAACCTTGCTCGCTTCGCTCGCTCGGTCAATTAAGAAGATTAAACCAAGATAATCTGGATTTTTTTGGTGCAATTAGACAACAGAGTGGCTCCTGCAGCCTACACCAATTCAAGTGTAAAATAAAACTTACCAAGTGACCATTGTTCTACTCCAGTCAATAAATTGATCAGAAGTTGATGTCGGTCATCGATTTATTTACTTTTAGTTGCTAGTTGCGAGCAGCGGTTGTAAGCTACAACTAAAACAACAACAAAACTTTTGACTATAAACATAAGTTTACATTGTGGCTAGTGGGGGAAGTTTTGAAACTTAGGATTTACTTTCGATTTTTAAAATTCATCATCATCATCAGGTGTTTTTGTCTCCACTGCAGGAGCAAGACCCTCTCAGTACTACTAGAGCCTTACTTGGCCAGAGCAGCCAGAGGACTTGGCCCAGACTCTCCACGCTGGCCAGACGGGTTGGAGTGGTCTCATGATGTTTATAAGCTTTGTTTAGCTTGTATTTCCTAAGTCGCCTTCTACGACATCCACGGGAGGACTTTTTGTGGCCCCTATTCTACTCTGCCGGAAACCACAAGGCCACGGCACAATTTTAAAAATTGCTAAGTAGGTACCTATTTAACCGGAGTGCATGCATGAAAAGGGTTATGAGTGCCTTATGTATGAGTGTTGACGAAGCAAAATAGGTCTGCAAGGATCGTAGTAAGTGGAAATCCATAGTCTCTGCCTACCCCCAGGGGAAATAGGCGTGAAAATATGTATGTATTTATTTTTTGATGAAGTACCATCCTATGGCAACTATTATGAATTCTGTGCCTATGGTATAACTCAAAGATAATCAAATTAAGACTTGATGATCTTACCTTGATGTTGACTAACACCATAGAATTAATAATAGTATTACATGCAGAACGGAAACTCGCACTGTCCCCCGCAATCTGGCGTCCTCGCAATCCCTATTTCGCTTTTCGGCCTTTTCAGCCCTGTAAAACAGGGTTGTTGCTAGTCGCACGTAGACGTTACTCGAGTCACTTAGGATTATTGAATCATAATGGTGAGAAACTGCACATATTATCATTGTTTATCCACGGAAAACAATAAAGGACGAAAATTTTATAGATTTCCGAGTGATGAAAACAGGTAAGCAAAGCAACAAATTCTGTAGTGGCGACCCTGATTGTTCAAATCACAAATTTGAGGTGTGCACAAACATATTGTTTCGTTTGTAGTAGTACTAGGTATATTTGTTACTCCGTTTCTATGAAGTGCCTAAGCTAGCACTTCATCGTCAGGTCTTTTTGTCTCTACTGCAGGAGCACGACCCTCTCTGTATTACCCGAGCCAAACTTGGCCAGAGCTGCCAGAGTTTATAAGCTTTGTTTAGCTCGTATTCCCTAACTCGCCTTCTACGACATCCAAGGGAGGTCTTGGAGTGGCCCCATTCTACTCTGCCGGAAACCACACGGCACGGAAGCTAGCACGTAAATGTTGCTTTTGAGTTTTGAGAGGACTTGAGAAGACCCAGGGTAATTTGATAGGAAACTTTACAACTTGACCTGACTGTGGATTGAACCCAGAACCTCCGGAGTGGCGGACTCGCCATGGAGGATATCAATATCTAGTAGTTAGTATGTATGATGTGACTGATGTGGTGTGGTTGTCAACTATTTTTTACAAGCTTTTTACAAGCTTTTATTTAACTTGCAATGTATGTTTGTTCGGGTGGAATCTTTGAACTCAATTTTAAATCAGTTATCCTCAACCGATTTAGCTGAAATTTTGTATACTTGTGTAAGTCAGATGACAATACAATATTATGAAGTCAATGAGCTGTTCTGAACTCAGTTATAAAACAACATAACCTCATCGAGTAGGGCTTGACGGACGATGCTTAGGGTCTGATCACGCAGACAATTGGTGGTCGATAGAACTCAGTTATAAAACGACTTAACACAATCGAGTTTGGGCTTATCTATCATTTGTCTTGATAAGTACTTTGGCCACACAATAAAAGCTTGTACAAAAAATATAATTTTTTCAATAATTTATTTGGTCTCACTGGTAAGCCTAGAAGCAATATGGATGTAGATCATGTGGATAAGGTAAAAAATATATTAAAACTAACTGTAAACTATACCTTAAACTAGATTATCCAATATTTTTCAAATCAAAAAACAAACTTCACCCCATACTACGCTACAAATTTTGATATGACAAGTACGCCTTTTTAAAAAAAATCCAAATTGATCCAGGAGTCTTCGAATATACAGTGAACATACATAAAAAACAGATTCCCACGAATTGATAACCTCCTCCTTTTTTGGAGGTTGGTTAATAAAAATGCATTTTTTTTTTCGTTTTGCAAAGTCGAGCAAAGTGATTCCCAAAAATACAGCGCATCGAAGTTTCGGAGGGTAGTGAAAATCGTACCTGATCGTGACGTCACGCGAAATTTAATCAGAGAAAAGGAAAAATATTTATTCTACAATCCTACTTCCTATCCTACTAATTCTATCCTATCCTACTTCCTACTAATAATATAATCCTACTAACATTATAAATGCGAAAGTGAGTTTGTACCTATATTTGTTTGTTTGTTACCTCTTCACGCTTAAACTACTGAACCGATTTGACTGAAATTTGGCAGGGATATAGTTTGAGACTCGGGGAAGGACAAAGGGTAATCTTCATCCCGAAATTCCCACGGGGAGCGAAGCCCACAGCTAATACTGTAATCTACCTAATGAGCCAAAATCATTTTTTGTCTACATCCGTATTGTAATAGTACCTACATTTCTAAAGTGCAGAAATTTACCCATTCCTCTGTACGTACAATCCCAATGTTTAATTATTCCAACATTGTATGTGTGATTACGGTCCCTGATCACTGATAACATTCCTATTATGGCAAAGGGACCCAATATGTGTTATTAACTTGCCTTGTATTCCTGTTATATAATCTGGGTACCATAATGTTCTCTTGGGTTTTAGCATTATTGTGGAATAGTTATTTAATCATAATTTTGTGTACTTTATTAATTTAGCTTGACTTTGTGAGTATATTTTCCGTGTGGTTTCCGGCAGAGTAGTATAGGCGACTCTAAGTCCTTCCGTGGATATATCTATACATCTATACATATAATAAAACAGTAAAAAAAGTGTGTCTGTACATTAAATATATTTCCAAAAAAAATATTGGGGGCGATGGAGACATAGTAATAGAGTAAGAATTTAAAACAAAATGTCTGTCTGTTTGTCTGTTTGTCTGTTTGTCTGTTTGTCTGTTTGTATACGCTAATCTCCGGAAATACTGGACGGATTCGAATGCAACTTTTTTTGTTATATAGCTATTAAGCCTGGGCAACATATAGGGTATAAATGATTTTGGAAAATGAAACGCCTGATGCAGAACCATATTGGTCCAGCTAAACTATAAGAGATATAAAAATGTCGCCTTAGTAAAAGTTGTTTAGACTGATGAGCATTTTCCAGAGACATAAAGTGCACGCGAACGAAGTCGCGGGCTTCAGCTAGTTATAAATAAGATAAGAGTGAAGAAGTTTCCTATACCAGTATAGGTTCAAAACTATTTGTTTAAGCTATATCTATACATATTATAAAACAGTAAAAAAAGTGTGTCTGTACATTAAATATATTTCCAAAAAAAATATTGGTGGTGATGATAGGAATGCCATCTCTAAAATTTTGCAACCAGGACAAGACGCGTGAAATCCCCGGATTTTAGAGCCCACATGGACATGTCGACAGGTTTTTTTAAACATAGTCAGTGTAATAAAAAACAGCTGAAAATGTCATAATCACCTTTTTATTCAAGGGGAGTCTTTTTATTTAGATTTGATTTCTTTGGGATTTTGTAAAGTTCAGTCGTAAGTATTTTTTCATTAAAAGTAATTTATCCATTGGTGTTAAATCGATGTCGCCACTCGCCGGTGCCACATAACCTAAGCACTCGTTTTTAACAATTTCTAAACGCAACCTAACCTCAAATGTCAATAATGTCAGTGTCATTGTCACAATTTATTTGATACAAACTGCAAAAACCAATAAAAAATATGTTTTTAAACATAATAACAAATTAAACATAATATTAAATAAATAAAGTTGTACTTTATTTTGATACTATGTACTTTTTTTTTACCTATTATAACATACATACATACTATCACGTCTTTATACCTAATGGGGCAGACAGAGCATTTTGGGTCTTGCGGTTCTATGCAGAGCCCAGGGCCGCAAAACCCATAAGCCACTTTTAGCGTCATGGTGGGCGAGAAGATGGAAAAGTAATCAATACAGTGATGGGTTGCTAGCCGCATCGCCTGTTAACATGATTTGCATTTTTGCCCATTCCCTCGATCGGCTTTTACGATCTGCGTGGGAAGAGAAGCAGCTGGTACATTCTAAGTTTTTTTTATTTCTCCCAGACCAGCATGGGAGATGGATGGTTACCTATAATAACCATAGACATAGAATTTTTTTTTACTACGTAAGAAGACGGAACATGCCGAGTGCGACAAAAAATACGTAAATGTAGCTAACGCAAAAGCAAAAGAGATAGCGATCACATTGACATGAGCCAACTTTTGGATGAGAGTCAACCGCGGTAATCCTAGTTTAAAAAGTGTCAAATGAAAATTAGATTTTTCTTATAGCAAACTGTGTTTTTCCATAAGTTTCCTTACCTTGGAAAGATGGTATCTTGCAGCTTTACCGACTGTGATACAACAACGAACAATAATCCTAGTAAATACACATTTCACAGGTAATTTTGCCAGACACGTATTACTCCAGTTAGTCACTATTTCCTTCACAACTTCACCAAAAAACCACTCAAAATCATGCATTTTATATTTTCATTTAAAGTTAACACAATATTAATTAGTTATTTAAGGGATTCAGTAATAAATTGCATAAAATATAAAAAGTATCTAATTCCGCTAGGGCTTGACTAATTATTGACGTCATTATATGTCATGAATATGTATCGATAAAAAGTCACTATTTTTTATCATCAGTGTAATACAAACTCTTTTTGAGTAAAATTACATTTTTGAATATTTGATATTGAGTTTATATTTTCGTTGGTAAGATTTATTTCCCTATATTAATCCTAACATTTGTCCCAATATATATTAAGTATTATGTATTTTTTTGTTACGGTCAATTTTATCAGTCTAGCGCAACTTCTTATATTATTCTTATATACCATTATACCTTTAAACAAAATTTATTTCTGTGATTTCGAAAACGGCTCTAACAATTTTGCTGAAATTTGGGTATATGGGGGTTTTTGGGGGTAAACAATCGATCTAGATTAGTCTTATGTTTGGGCAAACGCGTGTTTTCGAGTTTTCATGCGTTTTTCTTTCCACGCAGAATGTGATGTAACCGAGCAAAGCTCGGTCGCCCCAGGTACTATAAACAATGTCCTTTTTTATTAAGTACAAATATTTTAAGGGGTGATTCAGACCAAAAAACGAAAAAAATTTTAAGTTTTCATAGAATCGAAGTAGTCACGTGATATCATTAGTATGGATAATGAAAATTATTTTTTCGTACTTATTTCGATATACATTTATTGGAAAAAGTTGTTCAAAGTGGTGGTCTGAATCACAACTTAAAATATTTGTACTTAATAAAAAAGGTCATTGTATATATATATATATATATATATACATTATATTACTTAACCTCTCGTATGCCGTATGCATTGTTTAACTATTGTGTCCGATATTCCGGCTTACAAGGGGTTAAGTATTGTATGGCAATTGATAGCGACAAATATATTTATGTATAATGTAATGTTTCTCTTCTCTTCTCGCAGATTGTAAAAGTCGATTGTCGGCATAGGGAAAAAACACTTCAAACATTATAGTATATATATATATAGTAATATATCACATAATATACTGCATAAATAAGGGTAAAGATTCGGCCCATGATAATGACCTACATTTCTCTCCTAACATACTAATATCAAAATATGAAAAAAAAGTTTTCCGTACAAAAAAAATCTTAGATCACCTGATAAGTCAACTTGTATGGGAGGTCAAAATTTTGTTTTCTTTTTCACATATGTTCCTTAAGAAAGTTGTTTGCTATCATTACCTGAATTTAGCCTGATAATGATAACATATTTTTATCCGTTTATTCCATTTTCCACCCACGCATCTACTCTTAGCTACTGAACTAATTTTTGGACTTGGGCGACATCTACACCGCTAGGGACAAAAAGATATTTTTTTTTTAAGTTTATATTTACTGTCATAACATTAACAAGAACATTAATTCATAATCACAATACATTATTTTATCGATATCGACAAAGCACGTGGCGTGTTAGTAGGTACAACCATTTAAAAGTCAGACATGACATTTCATTTCTGGTCTCATTTTACAATAAGGTAGTTATATCTTGTAGTATCTTAGATCTATGATAATAACCAATGTACTTTAACTGCCTAAAAAAGAGCTGGAGACATAGTAATAGAGTAAGAATCGCTAATCTCCGGAAATACTTGATGGATTCGAATAAAACTTTTATTTTATTGTATAATCTATTTTTAATCTAAAATGTATACAATGTGGAAGGGCATACCCATAGTAAATGGAACCGATTGAACCACATTATATTTTTGTGCTCTCGGAACAAAAATCATCAATGGCGATTCGCGCCAAAACAAAGCCAGAGGCGGCAATTACTTTAATTACACAGCTCAATCAGCACGTGTTCGAGAGCGGCAAGAGAACAATAAACCACAATACTTCAATAGAATTCTGCACACAGAAGAAAGAGCGAACCAACGTAAAGCTATCTGTTCACAACAAAATATTGATACTCAGACAGATTAGAAATAGAGTAGTAGTTTACATATTTACAAATTTACAAATAATCATTAACAAAAAATTGATAAACCAATTATTTTAAAAACTAAAAACCGTCTTCAATTTCTATGTGGACCACTAGAAAAGTATGCCCTTTCAAACAAAAAAAGAATTTACCAAATCGGTCTAGGCGTTGTCAAATAATCGGTGAACATACATTTTAATAACAAGATAAAGTAAAAAACCTAAAACCCAACTACGACAAAACTTTTTGTCCGCTAGAGGGCGCCATACTAAATTTGGTGACAAGCTTAATATATTCATAATGTACAAGTAAAGCGCTTTCAAACGATATCAAACACGGCATATTTATCTTAACTTTATTTTTTTACTCTGTATGTTTTGCCCGTTAGAGGGCGCCACATTAGATTTTGTGAAACGCCGTATAGTCTATAACCAGCGGACTGTTAAGACGCTTCTAACGATATATCATTTGTCGAATTCTGATAAGTAGTTTAGAAGTTACGAGGGAACAGATGAACATACATACATACATATATACATACATACATAGCCTGTCAAAATCATAACCCTCCTTTTGCTTCGCCGTAGTCGGGTAAAAAGATCGCGGTTATTTGAGAATCTCCTCCTTTTTTGAATGCGGTTAAAAATAAAAGTGCGTGAGGTTTTCACATACTTACCTATCCTTTTTTTACAATATTTTGTTTTTCTTTTCCTTCTGAATACAATGTCCTTTTTTATTAAGTACAAATATTTTAAGGGGTGATTCAGTCCATCATTTTGAACAACTTTTCCCAGTAAATGTATATCGTAATACGAAAAACTTTTGTAGGTTCTCATACTAATCGAAGAAGTCACGTGATATCATTACTATGGAAAATGAAAATATGTTTTTCGTATTCCGATACACATTGGAAAAAGTTGTTCGATGTGATGTACTTAATAAAAAAGGACATTGTATATGCAGCTCATCATCATCATCATCATCATATCAACCGCACACATTTGCGCTATGTGCCTCGCCCACTGCCACTTTAATGAGCTAATCCGCTTGGCTATATCAGTGACTTTCGTTCTTCTACGAATCTCCTCATTTCTGATACGATTACGTAGAGAAACACCCTATATATATATGCAGCTAAGGAAACCTAACTTCTCTACTCTCTACGTTTTATGCCACTACTCCAAATTGAACGGATAAAATCTGAAGTTGGACACGAGACAATAGAAAGCTAGTATTGTGTAGAGTGCCGGGTGATTCAAAGAAACTCGAATGAAGTTGTAGGGATGTATGTAGCTAAAAGGTAAGGTACTCGATCAAGAAATTACAGTACAAATAGTTACTGCCTTATACTAGTGTCGCGGAGTGACTACGTTATCGCGGGAGGCGCGGGGCGCGGGGTGACTGACAGGACCGCCGGTCACGGTCAGCGGTCATTGTCATTACTCGACTCGGCCAAAAGATGGGCATTGTGCGTGGACGTGTTGTAGATTTTAAGCTATTGCATAGCTTCTATCGCGGGCCTTGAGCGCGGGGACCGAATCCAGAAATTCCGTAACAAAAAAACCTCACGCTCCCCACTCCGCCTACCATGTAGGTTGCCGCTTCGTCACCGTCGTCCGTTTGCGACGTTGCCGTAATTCCTTGTATCGAACCACCTTAATGCAAAGCTTTACCGCGGCAGTCCCCGAGTGCCACACGTCTTTATTTATATTTATTGCTTGTAAGTAAGAGGAAAAGGAAGACCAAGAAGGTCGTTCATGGATGAAGTAAAAGAAAAGGCAAAAGTTGTGTCGTATAGGGAGGTCAAGCATTTAGCAGAAAATAGGGAGACATGGAAAATACTCCACCGACAAGAACCTAGTTCTTTTTATTGATGACGATGCTTGTAAGTAAACCAATACCTATTTGATATAACCTAAATTACAGTCCACCGTTTAGTTATCGCCAAAGTCCCACAGGATAACCTCGTAGGGTTAGGGCTCAGTCAACTAGGGTCTAACAAGGAACGTATATCGAAATATAAAAATAAATTTTCATTTTGTACTGAAATACAAGTAGTATAAAATATTAAGATAGCTTACCTAGTCTAAAATAGTGTGTACATAAACTGCCTTATTTAGTGGAAAATATTAACATTGTGCCGTGTGATTTCGGGCAGAGTAGAACAGGACCACTCCAAGTCTTCCCGTGGATGTCGTAGAAGACGACTTAGGAAATACAAGCTAGACAAAGCTTAGAAAATATCAATGAGACCTCTCCAACTCTTCTAGCCAGCGTAGAGATAGAGATTTTTAGCCAAGTCCTCTGGCTGCTTTGGCCAAGTACGGCTCTGGTAGTACAGAAAACTTTTGTGTTAAATTTGGTGATCTCGACAAGAATAATAAATAAGGAAAAAACTGATGCTAGTTAGTGCTGGGTGTCTTAAATAATAGCTATTTAGGGGAGTTTAATTTAGTGTTTGGAATGTTTAAATATATAGGCAGGCATCCAAGGTAAGCTAAGTTTGTGCTATAAAAAAAAAGTGGCCAATTTTGGCAAAAACAGGCTTGAAAATATGTATGTATGTAGGGACCAACACGATTACTTTCAACGGTTGTCTCGGTTGTATGAACTTTTCGGTTAAACCTTATTTTCTTTTGCCATGCTGGTCTGGGAGAAATGAAAAAACTTAGAATGTACCAGCTGCATCTCTTCCCGCGCAGATCGTAAAAGCCGATCGAGGGAATGGGCAAAAATGCGAATCATGTTAACAGGCGATGCGGCTAGCAACCCATCACTGTATTGATTGCTTTTCCATCTTCTCGCCCACCATGACGCTAAAAGTGGCTTTTGGGTCTTGCGGCCCTGGGTTCTGCATAGAGCCGCAAGACCCAAAATGCTCTGTCTGCATCATACTATCACGTGTATATCCCTAATGCTTATTAGGGATAAACACGTGATAGTATGTTTAGCCCCCAACAAATAGTAGGGATGTTATAAGTTTATCTGCAGATTTAATGCCAAGAAAAATTCACGCCCACCTTTTAAACTACCTTTCTTCATAAAGTCATCATCATTAACTCTTCTGCTCATGGCTATGTATTTATATGTTAGGTAGTATAAGTAAATGTGTGTGTATATGTATGTATTGTATAAGTAAATATACATTTGAATATGTATTTATAATATGTACTTATATACTGTAATTTTATATTAATATTTTATAATGTAGGTATATTGTATTGCTTTTTTGTGCCGCATAATTTTCTCTGTTTATCCCTATGGTTGACTGGGAGAAAATGCTCTTAGCATTAAGTCCGCCATTTGTTACAAGTATATTTGTACTTTGGAACAATAAAGTTTGATAAATAAATAACGCGTTTTATTTTTGTTTGACCTCTCGTATACCGTTGCGTAGATCTACGCGAGGATGCATTGTTTAACTATTGTGTCTGATATTCCATAAAAGGGGTTAAAAGATGACTTGATTCAGATGGTTCTTAGCCTGTTGTCTGTGCAAAACACCAGACACAATAGTAAAACAATGCATGTCGACCGGATTCCGGTCTGCTCACAGATGACAGGTTAGCTATGTTTGATCCCCTGATAACCTCTTCTCGTCCCGCTGAATCGAGTTCAGCGGGTCTAAAGTTGAGGGGGTGAACGTTTGAAGGACGGTTTTTTTTAAATAAAAAAACTTGTTAGGTAATAGACGAAGTATCAGGCAGCTTACTAAGACTGAAACGTTTTCTTTTCAAAAGAAGTATCGTAAACAATGTCGTTCTTTTCTGTTTTTTCGTATATTTCGCACAAAGCCTTACATTGCTCACTACATTTGAAGCCATTATATTTGGATAGTGATGTATTTTTGTGTATATTTATATATCATCGTTTACATTGTCAGACAAATAGATGTTTTATGTTAACATTTATGTAACTTAATCTTTAAAAAACCTTTTGACTTTTTTTAGGAATCTTTCTTAGTGAATAAAAATGTTAGTCACTCCCATGGGAATTTCGGGATAAAAACTATCCTATGTCCTTCCCTGGGTATCAAACTATATTCATGTCAAATTTCATCTAAATAGGTTTGGTGTTTGAAGCGTAAAGTAACAAACAAACAAATATACTGACTCACCTTCGCGTTTATAATATTAGCTAAATTTTCATTGGTTTTGGGAAAAAATGTATAGTTAATAAATCCTCTATCCATATACATAATCCAAATTTGTGTATGACATCAGATAAAAAAGTTGCAAAAATGATTTTCGATCGAGACCACGTAGTTATGCACATCCAAAACTACCGCGTGACCCCACTGAACTCCGTCTGCCGGCCACGTTATCCAAATTTGTGTATGACTTAGGTTAAAAAAGTTGCGAGAATGATTTTTGATCGAGACCACATAGTTACGGCCGGCCGGGAGCGCCTGGCAGTAATACTCATTCATCTCACGATTTTTAGACAACATTTTTGTTTCAGAATTTTTCTATTGAGGTCTTTTATTTTAATGAGAACTAACCCACCCGTCTGGCTAGCGTGGAGAGTATAGCCCACATTTTTTTGTTTTCTTGTTTTGTACATAAAGTACTTAACACGTTCAGCGGGTTTTTTACTAATCTCACCCTTCGACTTACAAGTTCGTGGAGTCAGTAAAGGAGCTAGAAGTGTAAAGAAAGCTAGTTCACAAGTTATTTGCTTGGCAAAAAAAAAGAAAATTGAAATTCCAGACACAGAAAAACAGACAGGTAGATATTAGCGTCTAACTTTAAAACCCCTCTTTTTGTCTGGGGTTATAAATGGTTTTATCACCACCTTTACGAAGAATAAAATATTTAAAAATGAGGACGCCACTTACGCACTGAATTCACCTTAAGTCCTTTGAAGAAGCTGCAATTTACAAAATAAATAAAGTGATTTTAAAACAATAGGCAAGACGAATGGAAAAAAAATTTTGGTCCATCGGTTAGATTACTAAAAAATATTGAACACGTATTTTTTCTTTTCTTTGAGAAACCAAAAATGACAAAGTTACAGTGCATTTAAATTTCGCATGACGTCACGTGACGTCGCAAGCCCCCACTCCGGAACTCTGACGCTCCGTATGTTTGTGAATTTTTACTTTTTTGGTAAACTGAAAAATACGGGTCTATTATGTTTGGATAATCTACAAGACGGACTTATTACAATATACTTTTTATACCCTGTCGTCACCCCTCTTATAGTGGTCAATTAAAATTTTTGTGAATATGTAAAGTAACAAAAAATCAACAGTGCCTGAAATAGACACAATCTCATCAGCTTTAAGCTGCTCGTCTATAAACTAATAAATAAATCTGGGCGTGTAAACATACCTCATTCATAGATAAAAAGATTTCGTCTTTAAGTACTTTACCTCGACGGGCCCTTTATATTATTGTTTGAGATCCGCGGGTTCCGAACAATAGGAAAAGAAAGAAACACTTACTTAAATCAGTTTTTGGGAAATCTTTTTTATGCCTATTTTCTTAAAAGATATAACAATGAGAAGCTTTGCTTTTTCGGAGTTTACTAATTTTATTTGTTACTAGCCGAGACTCCGTTCGCGTGGACTTTATGACTCCAGAAAAAGCTCATCAGGACTTTTTCTAAGGCGTCGTTTTTATATTTCTTATAGTTTGCTGGACCATATGGTTCTGCATCAGATGTTCCATTTTCCAAAATCAATTTTACAGCTATATAACCAAAAGTTTCATTTGAATCCGTCCAGTATCTCCTGAGATAAGCGGGTAAAAGACATAGTACCCGCTTATCTCCGTATACTTGAGTTAGTATCCCTTATATAATAGTCTCAAACTTACTTCGGATGACAATACAATTATGTGGAGTCAATGAGCTGTTCTGATGATGAAATTCTTCGGAACTCAGTTATTAAAACAACATAAACTTTGGTGGGACTCGTTTGATTTGTCTTATCGAGCACTTTATCGTAGATAAATGCACGGAGACCGAAGGTGGTTGATGGAACTCAGTAATAAAACGACGCAACTCCATCGAGTTAGGGCCTATTCCATTTGTCTTAAGAATCCCCTTACCCTAGACTTCTCCATACAAACGTAGTCTACGTTTAATTTTGAAACCACATGTCAGATTTCGTTAAAAATTGGTAATTTTAATGAAATTGCCATTATCTAGGGTAATTACTGGTTTCCTACAGTAAATTATGAACTGGAAATAAAATATAACGATTTAGAAGTTTCCCATACTTATGGTCAAAAATGATATAAACACTGTATTCTATTTCAATTTTTACGTCAGAAACCAGTTATTACCCTAGATAATAATACAAACAATATCTTTGAAATTACAAAATTTTGCCGAAATCGGGCATGTCGTTTCGAAAGAAAACGTAGACTACGTTTGTATGGAAAATTGTATTTTGGTCTAGGGTAAGGGGACTCTTAAGATGTACTATGGCCTTGCAATAAAAGCTTTTAAAAAATTGTATTTAAAAAAAACTTATTTTCTGCTTAATAAACACTTCCTCACAAAACATCAAACTAGTAAACAAATCAAAATGAGCCAGTCGTTATACAAACTCAATCTACCTTATACACATTTAATTTTTTTGATAGTAAAAGATAAGATACAAAATGACAAAAAACTGTTCGTCACTTCGCGTATGATGGTAACTGATGACCTGTCGATGGCAAGCGGGGTTAATGTATCACTCTGTTTCCAAAGTTATAGACGTCCCGTTTCTTACATAATTTATCTTATATTACTTTGTACCTATATTTTATTAACAATACAATACAATACAAATAAACTTTATTGCACCAAATAAAAAAAAAGCAACAAGAAAAAACCATATATTCCTAAAGATTAACCACCGTTTGCTTTATGTACCCTTTTTATTTAAAACGTGTGTTATCCGTTGTACCTTTCCCTCTCTTTAATATTAAATAATTTGACATTAAAGAACGAGACAAAACAAATTTTAACTTAAATAGGTTCAGCAAACAATTGTTTTTTTATGATTGTTAGTTTTTTTTTCTTTTACGAGGACAAATCACACAGATCGAGCTACCCAAAGGTTGACTAGAAGAGATTGCTATGCGATAAGTCCGCCTTTGTATCATAATTCTGTCTTATTTTTTTTCTCTTTTTGTATTTCCTTTTGTTTATGGTACAATAAAGATTATTTGTATTGTATTGTATTATTCATCTTGACTTGACCGGGAGTCGATCTTTGAATATTGTTAAGAAATACTTAGTATATCTTGATTGCTGTAGTATAGAGAAGTACCATAATTTACTTGATGTGATATATATGTGTGTAAAGTAGAAAAAACGTGCAAAAATATACAAGATTTTTGGAGTCCCATACTTAGTGTCGGATGATGCTGAAGCACTCTTGTGTTTCCTTTCGCTTTTATGTTTTAAAATAGAATATAGAAATAGAAAAAAAATCGCCAATATGTATATAATCTCAATAAGTTTTCACTCCAGTGTAAAAAGTTGAAATATTTTCGCCACAACGTGCGTCGCTTCAGCATCATTCGACACAAAGTATGGGACCCAGATTTTTGAAATCAAGGGAGGTTAGTTCAATGGTCACAGATATCGGTGATGTTACCTCTATCTCATCTAATTTAAAAACCCGTTAACGCTTCATAATCATCATTTCAGCCGCATAACGTTCACTGCTAGACATAGACTTCTCCCAAAGATTTCCCAAATTACTGGCAAGTGAAGCTTAAGAGTCCGGCGACCCTAGACTTCTCCATACAAACGTAGTCTACGTTTAATTTTGAAACCACATGTCAGATTCCGGTAAAAATTGGTAATTGTAAAGAAATTGCAATTATCTAGGGTTATAACTGGTTTTTTGTTTAAAAATTATGAACTGGAAAGAAAATATAACGATTTAGAAGGTTTCTCTACTAATGTTAAAAAATGATATAAAACACTATATTCTATTTAAATTTCATATTTTTAGGGTCGGAAACTAGTTATAAACCTAGATAATTGCAATATCTTTAAAATTACAAAATTTTTCCCAAATCGGACATGTCGTTTTGAAATAAAACGTAGACTACGTTTGTATGGAAAGTTGTATTTTGGTCTAGGGTCGGGGGACCCTTAAGACACCCACCCACAAGTTAGTCAGGCGACCAGACCACAGAATAAATACTAGTGCTTAACCAGACCAAGGTCGCTATAAAGCGCTAGATGCAGGCCACTCTTCATCGGTTATGAACGCTTGAACATGATCAGGAAAATAACTCTCCGATTTTGTAACAGGCGAATTAAATTTTTGCATTTCCTAATAGCTAAGACCGTGGAAACGCGACCAATATTTTTTGCGAGACGAAATTTATAGAGAACGAGTTTATGGACCAAACGTTTTTTACTTACTAGATTGATGGCAATGGGCTGGTAGGAAAGATAATTCGATTTAAAACACATGAGCAGAGAATTAATTTATGTAAGTATTACATACAGAACGGAATCTCAGGTCCTGCGCAATATGCGTCGCCGTTCCCCGTCCCCGCACTTTTTCCCCGTTCTCTACTTGTAGAGGCGGTTGCAAGCACCTGCAGCCTTGACGATCAATACCGAAACCCATATAAAAATTAATTTTTTTTTTTCAAAACTGGTCGGAGTTAAAATGAAAAAGAAATAGAAAATAGATTAAAGAATTAAATCTTATACCTTTAAACGAGCAATTCTTGTATGTGTATATATTTATTTATAAATTTCTTTGATCTCGAAAACGGCTCTAACGATTTCGCTGAAAATTTGTAAATGGGGTTTTCGGGGGTAAACTGTCGATCTAGATTAGTTTTATGTTTGGGAAAACACGTGTTTTTGAGTTTTCATGCGTTTTTCTTTCCACGCAGAATATGGTCGCTAATTTCGTCGCGCCGACCGCCTTGATTTTAACTCAGTGGTTAAGGATACCGACCGCTAGAAAAAGTGTTACGGGTTCGAATCCCACTCGGTGACTTACTTTTGATTTTTTTTATGTCTAAGTTTTTATATATAATTTTTTATTTTGCATTGTTTTTAGACATGTTTAAAAAAAATAGTTAATGTTTGAGATGTAACCGAGCAAAGCTCGGTCGCCCAGGTACTTATCATTACCGGCGAGCAGACATACCTAATAACACATTTTTTTTTTTACCAAAATTTAAAACCGAATTTGCTCAAAAAACTCTCGAAAACCCCCCAAACTACTCAATCGGTAAAATTTCTATGAGACCACCTGCCAAATATGCCCTTTCAAACAATCGATCCAGGGGGGTTACTCCAAAAGCGGTACGTAAGACGGACGTTACTGCGTATTCGCGTTTTAGTGCCAAGCAACATTTAGCTCTTAACATATGATGATAAATTCTAATTTGGTTTGACATATAAATAGACGCCACTATCGTACGACTAACGTACAAATAATCGGTGAACATACATTGAAAAAAATTAAAGATCGCGAAACCTCCTCCTTTATAAAGTCTGTTAAAAATTTGAATTACTGTCGTAAATTTCACAAACTCAAAATCGGTTTACGAATTGGGCTCTCGACTCGGGAAACCCGGAAAAAAGTATAATCCCTTGATATTCCCGCACTTCCCGTTAATTATCTAAATTGGTCTCTGTCTGGCTAGAGTTATTATTAAATTACCACCGAAGAGCTTGAAACCAAACGAGGTTGCCAAATCATGTTTATTTTCTAGGCAAATTAAAAACACCCTGACGAGACCACCTAGTGATATTAGGTACCATCTATTTATTAGGTGCCTACTTAAAGCGCCTATCGAAATTATGCTAGCAAAAATTCCTACTTTCTGAGCTGTTCTTATATTTAGAGGCTTATATAGCTGTGCCCGCGGGCTTCGCTCCCCGTGGGAATTTCGGGATTAAGAGTACCCTATGTCCTTCCCCGGGTCTCAAACTATATCCATACCCAATTTCATCCAAATCGGTTGAGTAGTTGAAGCGTAAAGAGGTAACAAACAAACAAATATACAAACTCACTTTCGCATTTATAATATTAGAAAGATTTTTTCAAAACTAAAATCCGCCTTCTCCCCCATACTACACAATCGATAAAATTTCTTTGAGACAATTTCAAACAATCGATCCAGGAGTCTTCAAATAATCGGAACATACATTAAAAAATTAAAGATAGCGAAACCTCCTCCTTTTTAAAGTCTCTTAAAAATTAGAAATACTTTCGCGAATTTCACAAACTCAAAATCGGTTTACAAATTGGGCTCTCGACTCGGGAAACCCGGAAAAAAGTATAATCCCTTGATATTCCCGCACTTCCCGTTAATTATCTAAATTGGTCTCTGTCTGGCTAGAGTTATTATTAAATTACCACCGAAGAGCTGGAAACCAAAAGAGGTTGCCAAATGATGTTTATTTTCTAGGCAAATTAAAAACACCCTGACGAGACCACCTAGGACCCTGACGAGACCATATTGGGTACCATCTATTTATGCAAAAAATCCTACTTTCTGAGCTTTTCTTATATTTTGAGGTTTATATAACACTAGCTGTGCCCGCGGGCTTCGGTCCCCGTGGGATTTTCGGAATAAAGAGTACCCTATGTCCTTCCCCGGGTCTCAAACTATATCCATACCGAATATTATCCAAATCGGTTATATCGGTAAACAAACAAATATACAAACTCACTTTCGCATGTATAATATTAGTAGGATAGGATAGGATTTAAGTAGGTAGGTACACAATTTTTTAATTAAATAACTTTTGAATTAATTTATTAACCAAAAAGTAATGACATACCATCAACAAAAAACAGACTAGCCCCAATTTTAACACCGCCATTTACATGTATTGTAAGGCGTATAACGCCCAATATGTCGTTGGCCGACTGTACTAACTTGAGCCCATAGTTTGAAATAGACGATAACCATCTTATTATAAATCGCCAACTAACTTTGTAACCAGGTTTAAACCATTATCCGACCAAATCAAGTAGACATTTCAGATAAGACAACGACATATTACTAGGTATCAACTTGATTTGGTCGGATAATGGTGGTGACAAACCATATGTGACGGTATGTGACGAAATCTCCATTAACTTTTATTACCTCACAGGCACCGTGTCTGTATAATTTGTGGCAATTTCAGGAATTATTACCGCGTTCTCCATCTGTGTAAGCTTTTTGAAATATTACGGCGTGACGTAATGAGATTGGGAACGTTTCGTTGATTCTGCGTCTTTTGTTTAGGGAAGTTCTATTATAACGTGTAGGACTGGCCCACAGACTTACTAATATTTCTGTGGATTGGCCCTTTAGCATGGCACTGTTGATAAAGCCAGATAAAGTTTTTATCGCGCGACAGATTCGTGACGCACGTACATATAGTGCTGTTTATCTTAAAGTGTGTCAGACGTTTATCAGTTTTTTGTTACATTAATCGCTTCTCTTTTAGTTAGCTTTTGTTTTCGAATTAACTTCTACGAGTATTAATTCTAAAACAAAAGCTTATTCTATATTGGGATGGCCCCTTTCTCTCAGTCACAGGGTCTAAAGCCTGGACAGCTGCTATAAAAAACCTCAAACGACACAAATTTAACTCTTTAAGATGCGACAAAACCCAGACACAATAGTTAGACAATGAAAGCCGGGTGAAATTTCACCCAGCGACAGCGAAAAGGATAAAAGCCTAAGCAGTAATTACCTATTCGAGCCGTTTGGAGTTGAAACGTTGGGGCCGTGGGGACCATCGACGCATAAAATATATAACTACCTGGGCGACCGAGCTTTGCTCGGTTACATCTCAAACATTAACAAATTTTTTTAAAACTGTCTAAAAACAATGCAAAATAAAAAAAATAAATAAACTTATACATAAAAAAAACAAAAGTAAGTCACCGAGTGGGATTCGAACCCGTAACACTCTTTCTAGCGGACGCTATCCTTAACAACTGAGCTAAATCAAGGCGGTCGCGGCGCGACGAAATTTGCGACCATATTCTGCGTGAAAAGAAAAACGCATGAAAACTCGAAAACACGCGTTTTCCCAAACATAAAACTAGTCTAGGTCGATTGTTTACCCCCGAAAACCCCCATATACAAATTTTCAGCGAAATCGTTAGAGCCGTTTTCGAGATCACAGAAATTTATAAATAAATATATATATAGTACCTGGGCGACCGAGCTTTGCTCGGTTACATCTCAAACATTAACTAATTTTTTTAAAACTTGTCTAAAAACAATGCAAAATAAAAAAAAATATAAACTTAAACATAAAAAAAAAACAAAAGTAAGTCACCGAGTGGGATTCGAACCCGTAACACTCTTTCTAGCGCTCTCGCTATCCTTAACCACTGAGCTAAATCAAGGCGGTCGCGGCGCGACGAAATTAGCGACCATATTCTGCGTGGAAAGAAAAACGCACGAAAACTCGAAAACACGCGTTTTCCCAAACATAAAACTAATCTAGATCGATTGTTTACCCCCGAAAACCCCCATATACAAATTTTCAGCGAAATCGTTAGAGCCGTTTTCGAGATCACAGAAATTTATAAATAATTATACATATATATATACATACATACAAGAATTGCTCGTTTAAAGGTATAAGATACATACAAGAATTGCTCGTTTAAAGGTATAAGATACTGTCGCCCGAAAATAGGCTGGCCTTTTTCTGGGTCAAAAGACAAGCATTGCCATACAACGTGGCAATGCTACCAGCCTTCTGTGCGTGTTACCACGGGGCTGTGATTTGCCAGTGCTTTATTATTTACTTATGTAAGTTTTCTTGTTTATTTTATTAATTTATTTGTTGAGAATTCAATCTATAATTACCTAAAGACGTGTTAGTATAGTTTGCTCTAATACTAAATTCCTTTTTTTTTGCAGTTTGGTACCTTAATGCAAAAATACATAGAAATGCGTTATATGTACGTACCTACACTTCTGCATATCAGCATACATCACTCGCTTCCTTACTTTATAGTATACAAGCTAAACCAAGATGGAGTGTAAATGGAAGTCAGCCAAATCCCCGGTGCTTAGAACACAAATTAATTGCATAATAATGCTGAAAGTGCTTGCATAAGTGAGCATAGTTTACTTACTGACTAAGCTCATATTAGGGAACAACCCGTGGCCTAAAATATTGTATAGTCAGTAAAAATATAAAAGAAAGATAATTAATAGAAAAAAAATAAAGATAATTTTGCTAACTATAAACAAAATAGCAATGACTTGTTTTTTTTGGATGTATTATTTTTCTGTACTACCAGAGCCATACTTAACTAGAGCAGTCAGAGGACTTGGCCTAAACTCTTTTCGCTGGCCAGGCGGATTGGAGAGGTCTCACTGATGTTTATAAGATTTTTTTGGTTGTATATCCTAAGTCGCCCTCTACGACATCCACGGGAGGACTTGGAGTGACCCTATTCTACTCTGCCGGAAACACACAGCATTTTTTACTCCAACTTACGAGAACGGCTCCATATCGAACAAAATACATTTCTCAATATTATCTTACATTATATAAGGGAGGCACAGGTTAGACAAGGTCTATCCGTCTCATTAAAAACGGAGACAAAGAATTTTTAAACATTAGCCGATCAAATCAAGTTGACATTTTCAGATGAGACAGTAGCATATTTCTAAAATTTACAAATTGACATTAATTTTAAACTTGACATCATGCTTAATTAATAATTATGACATAACAATGTATTCTCAGTCCACATATCTAATTTTAATACCAGTATAATTGTAAGTTGGCGTTATTGGAGAAAATGCTGCAGTACAGTTTGTTACCGTTTCTTCTGTACTTGTGCTTAGGAAGCGGCAGTAAACTTAGCTATAAGTAAATGATCTGACGTCAACATTTACCTTATAAGAAATCGAAAGGAAAAAAAAAGTGACAATTAGGTATCAAGTGATACAAATATCCAAATATAAATAAATGATTTTTGACTTTGACTTTGACTAGATATCAACCTGATTTGGTCGAATAATAGTTTATACCTAGTAAAAAAGTTAGTCTCCGATTTATAATAAGACGGTACCTATGTGTCTGTTAGAAATGCACGTTACTGCTAAATAGAGCTAAGAAATAAACTAATGTAGCCTGTGGTCCGGTCGTACACAAGACATGTCTGCTTATGGATGGGTGACTACAAGTGGCACAAAAATATTTTGAGCTCCTCCGTGCTTCGGATGCTCCTGGCTGTCATCTTTCTATGGCAGGCGTCAAGCTATCTAAGATGCTGACACCATCAATTATTTATCGGCAAAGTATTTTTCATTTTAGGCTAAATGTTTGAATACACGACAAGACGTCCTTTGTTGTACTTACTTCATCCATAAACGACCTTCCTGTTTTCTCTTATCCTCTCATGGTAGTGACATTATAGTCTATGATCTCAATAATACAAAGTGCAAAATAGTTTACATGCTCTGGCTTTTGAACTAAGGATCTTAAATCTAACACAGTCTCTGAGACCCTTATCCTACTATCCTACTTCCTACTATCCTATCCTACTTCCTACTATCCTACCCTACTAATATTTTTTTTTTATTTTTTATTTTTATTTTTTTTTATTTCTGTCTCCTCCTACATGATAGGAGTCTATGCCTGCCTTGAGCCTGATACATGCCAGTTCTCACTAATATTCCTCTCGCACTTCCATGCCTCATACCATTTCCTTTCATTCTTCATCTTATATGCTTTTCACGGGTGGGATGCCCGACTATCGTTTACTAGCTAACTAACTATTCCTCTTTATTTCTATTCTTATGTCTATGTGGGGGTAACACGTTTTTTATTTCTTTATTGCTATTTAAATTTTACAGTTCTTTAACATCTACATTACAACTAAGTATATATATTACAAACATTTTTGTTATACATTTTCTTATTTTATAGGTTCTTCTTAGATAACAACTACTTATATGCTTATGGTGTCGGGTAATATGTATTAATATTAGGACATCATATCTTATTACTATGTCTCTTGTTTACTATCTCTATTAGTTTTACACAATAACTTAAGAATCTATGTCTTTGCTTACAAGCTATTAGTATTGGTAGGTTTTCTATTTTTATTTTAAAATCCATGATTTGCTCTATTTCATATCTCTGTGAGCTGAAGATCTCACATTCCGTTATAATATGGGGAACAGTTTCTCTCTTATCAGGATCACACAAGCAAGATGGGCTGGTTTTACGCTTAAAACGATGTAAGTAGTCAGCAAGTCCGCCGTGTCCAGTCAACAGTTGTGTTGTCAGGTAAGTCGGTTCGAATTTGCGCACCGTCTTGTATGCCGTTGAAGCTGCGGGAAAGAAAAGCTTTGTGGTTCCCGCTGTTTCCCCGGTAATGTACCTTTTATCCCATTCGCTAATCGATGTTGTTCTCAGCATTCGCTTCACGAATGAGACTGGGCACAGGTCATAATTGGGTTTTCTTTTGGAACCTACCGCGGCTTCTTTGGCCAGTTGGTCGGCTCTTTCGTTTCCCTCCAACCCTGCGTGAGCTTTTATCCAAAATAGATTTATCTTCTTATTTTGTAGGGAAAATGTTTTTATATTTTCCCGTGTTTCAACAGCTAGTGGGTGGAGGGAAGCGATGTTTGTGACTGTCTGTAATGCTGACATAGAGTCGCTGTAGATTCCAAAGCTATCCCCATCGAGTTTCCCTATTCTCCTTGTTGCTTCGCAAATCGCCAGAAGTTCAGCCTGGTATACTGTGCAGTACGACGGCAGACAGAGTTTAATTTGTTTAGCTTCTGCTTCACCTTTCCAGATCGATAGTGCGGCTCCTACTTTGCCGTCTATTTTACTGCCGTCGGTATACATTTTGACAGCATAATTGCTGTGCTCATCGACTTGCTGTTGGTTTGTCAGGCTGATAAACTTCAGGTCGATTTGATCTGCAGGATGAGGAGTCTCGAGTGCTGAGGCCATTCGCTCGACCTCCCGATCGGCAAGCCCTGGCGGGGGCGCACCCCTCTTGATCTCGTACAGTGAAGCTGCTTCACGCACTCGAAGATCAAGGGGGAGCAACCCCGACAGGACCAATGCCGAATTCAGGGAGGTCGTGCGATAGGCTTTGCACATCTTCTGGGCGAAACCCCGTTGTAAGGTGTTGAATTGCTTCTGAACCCCCAGCTTCTCCGCAGACCCTGCCCACACGCTTGCAGCATACAATATGATTGGCTCAACAGTGGCATTGTGAATGATGCGTATTATTTCCGGCCTCAGTCCCCAGCTTATTTTTGCCGCTCTAGCCAGTAGTTTGTATATGCCAATGGCCTTTTTGCATACGTAGGCGACGTGATTGTTGAATGTCAGTTTAGAGTCAATAGTCACCCCTAGCAACTTTATTTCCTTCGTGTTAGCTATTTCGATTCCTCCCATGTGTAAACGCGGGGTGTTGTACTTAAGCTTCCTAGTAATAACCATTGCGTTCGTTTTGTGAGCTGCGAATTTGAGCTTGTTTCTTACACCCCACTTTTCCACACTACCGAGTATATCGTTCGCTTGCTGCTCTATCTCCAGGGCCGTATCACCGTCAAAAACAAGCACCACGTCATCTGCGAAAGCTTGGCAGTAGACGTTTTTCTTTTCCAGGTCTTTAAGGAGGGGATCGAGCAAAAGGTTCCATAGGATTGGGCCCGCTATGGACCCCTGCACGCATCCTTTGGTCGTCTCTACTTTAGCCTCGGATCCTCCGTATCTGACGGTGACTCTCCTATTTGTAAGGTAACTATCTATGACTCTCCTGATTTTTACGGGACAGTTTTCTTCCGCCAATCTTAGTCTTATAGCCGGCCACCACGCGTTGTCAAAAGCCCCCTCTATATCCAATGAAACCATTGTGACAATTTTCTTTTGATCGAGCTTGTAGTTGATATGCTTCATTAGAGTATAGAGGGAGTCTTCTGTACTTCGCTTCGCTGCGGCATAAAGCCATACTGGTTTGGGCTCATTTTGGGCATCAAGTAAAATTTCAGGCGAAAGACAATCATTTTTTCGTATATTTTACCGAATATGGGAAGCAATCCTATCGGCCTGTACGACTTAGGGCTTATATAATTGTCTTTTCCCGGCTTTCTGAGGACCACAACAGTTGCCTCTTTCCATGCCTGGGGGAAATGGTGGTACTCTAGGCATTTATTAACAAGTGCTAGAAAGACCTCCGGGTCGCTTTCTATGGCATTACGACATATATCAGCGGTAAAGCCATCTTCCCCTGGTGCTTTTTTGGGGTTGAAAGATTCGGTAGCTCGTCTCAACTCTGTCATCGTGAAGAGAGGTTCGGAAGTTCCCACTTGCTCACCTCCATTCGCTTTGTCGGCCTTTAATCTAACTTGTCTATGGTACTCGTCGTCACTCCTGGCAGAGTCCTTCTGATAGAAGGTCTCTGCCAGAAGTTTCGCCGAGTCACCCATGTCCAGTGTTTCACTGTCCTTTTCGAGCTGAATATCCTCCTCTCTTTTTGTGACTCTACCGATTACTCTGTATATGCCTTCCCATACTCCTTCGCGATCTTGTTTTTCACAGAAACCCTTCCAGCTGTCAACCTGAGCCTTAGCTGCCATCTCCTCATATTCCTCTTTACATTTCAGGTACTCTTCAACGACTCTCTGTCTACGCACCGGAGCTGCACATCGGATCCTGCGTTTCCTGGTGGCGACTTCTGCTTTTTTCTTCTCAAGTTCTTCGGACCACCACGGTAAGTTGATTCTCTCTTCATTTTTCTTTACAGGTATAGTTTCTTTGCAAACTTTGTCTATTAAATTATTGTATTTATTTATGGCTATTTCTATTTGATTAACTGAGTTTATTTTTTGTATTTTTCCTTTTGTGAGTCCATTTTCAGGTAACAATTGCTCCATTTTCTCACGAAAATTGATCCAATTGGCTTTTCTCGTATTATATTTCCTCGTAGTTCTAACTATTGTTGTTCCTTTTAGTCTTTTGGTGTGTATGTTGAAGAGAATTCCGTTGTGATCCGAACTTGTGAGGCCTTCGTCCACTTTCCAGTCATCCACCAGGTCCAGCAGGTCTGTCGAACACGTCGTTATATCAATATAACTAGTGTATCTCTTGCCTCTCTTGTACGTGACATAGGTCGGAATATTCCCTTTATTAAGAATGTTGAGGTTTAGGTCTAGAAGAGTTCCCAACAGAATTTGCCCTCTCGGGTTTATCTTAGGGCTCCCCCACCAGGTGCTCTTCGCATTCGCGTCCCCTCCAATTATTATTCTATTTGGACCTAGTTCTGTTTTTATTTTGACTAGATGTTCCAGGTAGGGTTCTATAGGGGTGTTGGGTTCGAAGTATATAGAGACCAGCGTAATTTCCCAGAGACCGGCACTGATCCTTACTACACAGATGTTGTTGGTGGTAAGTTTCGGGTATTGTTGTATTTTAAGACTGCTATCGAATACCACAATGGCCGATTTGACATTCCCCTCTCCGGTGTCGATGTTCTGGTAAATTCGCATACCTCTACAGCTCTTCATACGGGTTGCCCCACCTATATATGGTTCTTGTAGCAATGCTATGGAAGTTTTGCGCTTTTTCGCTTCCATAAAGAACTCCTCGGTCGCTAGTCGTTTCCGCTGTAGGTTTGCCTGCATGACCCGATAAAGGGTGTTTTCCATTTGGCTGCCCTTAGCAGTAGGCCACGGTTGATCGTGCCAGTGCATCCCACTTTCGTCTTACCGAGCATATTGTGTCAAATGCGTTGTGTTCGGTTTCTTTTAAGTCAGCTTTTGAGCAATTTCTGCATTTGGCTGGTAGTTTGGCCAGCCAATCTGCACATTCGGCCTTGAGGTGGGGGTCCCCGCAGTGGCTACACAGATCCGCAGGCTCAGTACAGAACCTTTTTCCGTGCCCAAAACCTAGGCACCGGGTGCACTGTACCAATGGTGTTTGGTCCTCCACTCTAATGTGTTGCAGATCGATCTGTAATACTCCCTTTTTGATTGCCCTCTGCCATATTATGGGCGATGTGCACATCACAATGTGGTTGGTATGAGGATTCCTCGCTTTTTTTCTATATCGTATATCCATTCTACTCTCCTCTTCGTTGAGGCCGTGAAAGACCCCCTTGTTCTGGTTTCTAAAAGCTTTTTTGATTTCTTCATCCGTATGCACGGAAAGTACGCCTTTTAGAACCAGAAGCGGGTCGCGGTTCTTCACTTCCTCAACGTTGAGGTTTTCTCCCTTTTTCAGCCTTTCCTTTAGCTTCTCACGCTCTTCCTTTGTTGCCAGGCCTATTACTACCTTTCTGTCTTTTGCCTTCCTAACTCTTTTTACCTCAATCCATCCTTCCTTTGCATCTACTTCTTTTCTTACTCTTTCTAGTACTTTTTCCCCTGTTTCATTTTCGTCCTTTGAGGTGACGACGATCGAATGCAGTGTTTTGTTTTTGGGAACAGCCGCTGTCTCTCCCTGCGAAGCAAGGCAGCTCGCTACCACATCCGCGTAGGAAGTCTTTTCCATTGTTTCCTTTTGTGCCACCAGTATTTCCTTCAATTCATCCATTTTCCTGTTGTTTTCCTCTATTAGTTTAGTTTGAGTTTCTAACTGGCTTAGCAATTTGTTACCTTTTTCTTCTTCCTCTTTATCTGACGATCTGGTAACTGGTGTCAGTGAAGCCTGTTTTGGCTTGCTTGCCGGGTTTGCCCCTGAGTTTGCTTCCGCTTCTTTAAAAAGCTCAAACAGCCGGTCCAGTGCCCTAGTGATCCTACTAATATTATAAATGCGAAGGTGAGTTTGAATATCTGTTTGTTTATTTGTTTGTTACCGCTTCACGCTTCAACTACAGAACCGATTTGGATGAAATTTGGTATGGATATAGTTTGAGACTCGGAGAAGGACATTGGGTACTATTTATCCCGAAATTCCCACGGGGAGCGAAGCCCGCGGGCACAGCTAGTAAAGTACCTAATATTTTTGAAATTGTTCTCTAAATAAAGTATCGTTTAGGTTACTATATCCAAAGATAATTACTTACGTAACAGATACTCAACGCCATAAAAAATATTGGAGGGCCCGTAAGTAGGCAAAACTAGTGGGCAAAATTAGTACCAGCTGCTCTTACAGAGATGGGAGCACACACGACTGACAAAGTGGTGACAATTAAGTGTTGAAGTACCTGGGTGACCGAGCTTAGCTCGGTCGGTTTCATCTCAAACATTAACAACTTTTTTTAAACTTGTCTAATAACATTACAAAATAAAAAATAATATATAAACTTGAACATTAAAAAAAAACAAAAGTAAGTCACCGAGTGGGATTCGAACCCGTAACACTCTTTCTAGCGGTCAGCATCCTTAACCACTGAGCTAAGCGGATGGCCGCCGCGGCGACGAAATTAGCGACCATATTCTGCGTGGAAAGAAAAACGAATGAAAACTCGAAAACGCGCGTTTTCCCAAACATAAGACTAATCTAGATCGATTTTTTACCCCCAAAAACCCCTATATACAAATTTTCAGCGAAATCGTTAGAGCCGTTTTCGAGATCACAGAAATTTATAAATAAATATATATACATACATACAAGAATTGCTCGTTTAAAGGTATAAGATATCCGTTAAAATATTCATTGCATTTCATATAAGTCATACTTAATTAATTTGAGTACTATTTTATTTAAATAACAGTAGGTAATAAAAGTATTGAATGTTTTAATTAATACCTATAGCGCAATCTAGTGACGAGGGAAGAGAGATAATTATGGTTATAAGGCAATGGGTAGGCCTCCGTGGTGTAGTGGTTAGAGCATTCGGCTCATGCCCGGAGGAGTACTGGCGCTTTTATCATTTTTTTACTAGGCCTAAATTTATACACTTGTGACTTTAAATCAAGGCCTGCTATTGATAGCCTTCGTAGGTTTCAAATTTTCGGATTAGGGATTCGCCAAATAATTTCTCGTTACGTTTAGACTCCTTAATGTATTGTATAAGGTTGAAATCAAAAAAAATCCTTTTCATTTTTGTGTCACATAAAAGACGACAGGCATTGCTCATATGTTTTAAACGAACTTGATTCGTCTCCGACTTATCCTTTACCAAAATATCCATGACTCTGGTCAAAGCTGCTAGAGCTGTACCAATTTGTGCTTGACGAGCAGCCAAAGAAGCATCTTATTTCTTCAGAATATCAGATACTGCTGCTTTTACTTCAGCATTTAAATAAAATGCAAATGCGAAAATAAATGCGATAGTGAGTTGTATATTTGTTTGTTTGTTTGGTTCCTCTTCACGCTTAAACTATTGAACCGATTTGGATGAAATTTCGTATGGATATAGTTTTGAGACTCGGGAAAGGACATAGGGTACTCTTAATCCCGGAATTTCCACTGGGATCGAAGCCCGCGGGTGCAGCTAGTTGATTATAATGGCTTTCAATCTTGATGCAATATTTGCGTGAATCTCCCCACTTACAAGAGATTTATCTTGTTTGTTTGTTTAGGAAACACTTTTGTAAATAAGAAAGAACAGAGATACAAATCAGAAAAGTAAACATACAATAGCGGACTTATCCCGTATAGGGATCTCTTCCAGTCAACCAGCCAGTAATTGAGAGGAATGTTTAGTTGTTATGCGTTTGGGTTAGAAGTGGTACAATATAAATTTCACTCATCTTTAGGCGGATCTCCAAGAATAGTGAGAATTTCATCATCTAAATGATCCGATTCCACCAATGCTGATTACGAAAATTTTGTTTATCACTCTCTGTCGACATGGGAGGGACGAATGATGTTGATGGTTCACCATGGACTACCAGTGTCACTGGTTCATCATGAGTGACATGGTATGATTTCACCAATTCTGGTTCAGTTTAGTCGCTATCGTCCACCGCTAGTGCAGCGGCTGACCCATAACTTAGCTCGTTATCCGAGTTTTCAACAACAATGTGTAAGAAACATTGAAAAGAATGATGTCAAAAATATTTTTACTATCAATGATGATATTTTTCTTGTATTTTTGTCACATAGTGTCGAATATTGTACACTACCGATGACATGTCTGTGAAGGTAACAGTCCCAGTTCGTACTGTTCGCATCACAATAATAATTGTACATTTATATAGGTGAGACAGGTAATAAGGATACGGTCACCATAGTGTCGAATGTTGTACACTACCTATGACCTCCTTGGTGAAGGTAACAGTCCCAGTTCGTACTGTTCGCATCACAATAATAATTGTACATTTATATAGGTGAGACAGGTAATAAGGATACGGTCACCATAGTGTCGAATGTTGTACACTACCTATGACCTCCTTGGTGAAGGTAACAGTCCCAGTTCGTACTGTTCGCATCACAATAATAATTGTACATTTATATAGGTGAGACAGGTAATAAGGATACGGTCACCATAGTGTCGAATGTTGTACACTACCTATGACCTCCTTGGTGAAGGTAACAGTCCCAGTTCGTACTGTTCGCATCACTCGATACCGATGTCAAATCACTGACACTGATTTCACTCAAAATATTTCATTGCTATCGTTGCCAAAATACTCCAAGTAAATATAATCGTTTCGAATTGAGTAGCTCGCATAATTATGAAAGAACTTCACGTACAGGTAAGTTCGTTTTATCATTAATTATAAGGCAATGGGTAGGCCTCCGTGGTGTAGTGGTTAGAGCATTCGGCTCATGCCCGGAGGTCGCGGGTTCGATTCCCGGCGGGGGCAACGACTTTGTGTTGTTGTCCTAGTTTGGTTAGGACATTGCAGGCTGATCACCTGATTGTCTGATAAGTAAGATGATCCGTGCTTCGGAGGGCACGTTAAGACGTCGGTCCCGGTCACTGTCTTTGACATTGGTCGTTACCTAAAACTACGTCAGAGGCCTTTATGGCGGTTTAAAAACTCTGACACTAGTGTTAGTCACTAACACACACGATAAGAAGAAGAATGGGTAGGCATACAATAACGCAAGTTTGATGCAGAAGAAAGGGTGGTGTGGTGATAAGGTACATTCCAACAAAGTCTTCATTTACGTTAGGTATCTTCTCTGTACCATTAATTTTAATACTACCTCCCCACTCACCCAGAAGATCGTAAATTTTACATCGATTTTACGCGATCCGTTTTTGTTGCGAATTTTAATGTTTTATTGTGCCGTAAATATATTTATTAGCGAGATAAAATATCTGAATAGCAGCCAGGACATGTTTGAAAGGCTTTTTGAACAGATATAAGATAAAAAAAGCTTATTAACATCAATCATGGCTCTCCAACCCGTTTGGCCAGCGCTGAGAGTGTAGGTCAAATCCTCTGGCTGCTATAGCCAAGTATTGCTCTGGTAGTACAGAAAGGTTCGGTGCACTGGAGACTAAAAAGACCTGATAGTAATGATAAAGTAGATCAGAAACATTTTTAAAGCGAGGCCTTTGGCCATAAATGGGGAAACATTGATTAAATATATTTTTTTGACTTTGATACTAATAAGTAGGCTAAAAAAACAATAACTAAAAGCTCCTGGGTTTGATCTTTGTACGACCTGATTTGTACCTATAAGACATACATTCTGGCACTTGTTGGTATATGGTCATTTTTACCGACCACTACTTGAATGGCAATATCATCATCTTTTTCTTTAGGTCTTTTAAGTCTCCACTGCAGGAGCACGCCCCTCCCTGTACTACTAAAGCCATACTTGGCCAGAGAGAATATTTGGCCTACGCTCTCCACGCGGCCAGAAGGGTTTGAGAAGACTTATTGATGTTTATAAGCTTTCTTAGCTTATATTTCCTAAGTCGCCTTCTACGACATCCGGGGGAAGACTTGGAGTGGTCCTATTCTATTCTTTTCCTATTCTTCTTATCTTATTCTTCTTTGCCGGAAACCACACTGCAGTTCAAGATGTCGGAAAACGAGTGATGGAACTCAAATGGAATTGGGCAGGACACCTAGCAAGACGAGGAGATGACAGGACAAAATATTAACTGAGTGGTGGCCCATAAATGGTAAGCGCAGCGTAGGACGTCCGCTAGCAAGATGGGTCGACGACATTAGAAAGTTCGCGGGTCAAACGTGGATGAGAGTAGCTCAGGACCGTGGTAAATGGCATTCATTAAGAGAGGCCTATTCCCAGCAGTGGGAGGATCAAGGCTGTGGATGATGATGATGATGATGACACTGCAGTTCGTATAGAACATACAATTTGACTCAAATCAGATTATGGTAATTTTCACCGACCAGTACTTAAATGGCAATTTATTTAAATATTTGTCAATACCTTAACATAAGAAAACTGCCTCCGTGGTGTAGTGGTTAGCGTTCGGCTCATACCCGGAGGTCGCAGGTTCGATTCCCGGGGGCAACGACTTTGTGTTGTTGTCCTAGTTTGTTTAGGACGATGAAGGTAGATCACCTGATTGTCTGATAAGTAAGATGATCTGTGCTTCGGAAGGCACGTTAAGCCGTCGGTCCCAGTCATTGTCTTTGACATTGGTCGTTACTTTAAACCATGTCAGAGGCTTTTAAGGCGGTTTAAAAACTCTGACACTAGTGTTAGTCTCTAAGAGGAACATAAGAACATTGCAAGTTAAATAAAAGCTCGTTAAATTGTAAAATAGCAGTAAGGTTGACATAAAATCGTTTTGTTTCGACTCTGACGGAAATCTGCTAAGCAAGCAATTCCAAGATTAAATTCTTGGAGCGGGCCGCTACGCGATATAAAAACTGCTACGTCACTCGGTGAGAGCCCTTACCATTTGAACTCGGGATTTGTAGAACCCCTATATCAGGCTACTGATAGTGCCAAGGCTACTGATAGTGGCCAAGGTGCAGCCGCCTCTCCGTGAGGGGCTATTTCTTCACTCTCAGGTATGCTTGCAGTAGGACCTGGTTTAGTGAGGAATAGAATAGAATAGTCATTTAATCCTCCGAATATGGTGTGATTCCAACTGCTTGGGGATATTGGTCTCTTGTCTTCTTTGTGTTTACAGAAATTGACGACCTCCGTGGCGTAGTGGTCACCATGCTAGTCCGCCACCCAAAAGGTCCCGGGTTCGATTAGTCAGGGTAAGTTGGAAAATGGCCTTTTTCAAGTTGTCCTGGGTCTTGGATGTTTATCTATATATGTATTTGTTATAAAATATAGTATCGTTGAGTTAGTATCCCATAACCCATAACACAAGTCTCGAACTTAGATTGGGGCTAGCTCAATCAGTGTAATTTGTCAATGTATATTTATATTTATTAAGACTGAATTAAACGCTGCTTTGATTCTAAGAATGTTACAAGGTTCTAAAGTAGGTAATAAAAATATAAATTTTAGGTAGGTTTTTTTTTCATGGGAAAAAAAGATTAATTATCCAAACAAAAGCGCGGCAAATCTTACACACTGACATTGACACTTGTATAAATGACAGTTTACTTTTTTTGTTAAACATGAAATAGGGCGTAAACACAAGCTGTTCAGGTTACTGGCTGTTCGTCTGCGAGTTACGAGTTCAATTCAATTCAAATCATGAACGTAATTTTTAACTCCCGACAAAAAAGGGTGTTATAAGTTTGACGCTAATATCTGTGTCTGTATGTCTGTCTGTGGCATCATAGCTATCAAACAGATGAACCGATGTCAAAGCAAATTTCCTTGCGGTATTTTTAGCTATCCTATTCTACTATTATTATAAACGCGAAAGTTTGTAAGTGAGATGTTTGTTCCTCTTTCACGCAAAAACTACTAAATTAATTTTAATGAAACTTTTCAATAATATAGCTTATACATCAGAATAACACATAGGCTACAATTCATAAAAATATTGCGTGCCGCGCAGACGACGTCGCGGGCACCAGCTAGTGTTTTATAAATATCAGTTCAGCCGTTTAAAAGTTATTGGGGATTAACGCTTGAAATTCGGGGTTTTTGAATTTACTTGGCAAATAAACTTGTATTGTAATGTCAGTAATTTTTTCTTGAGTTTGTGTGTTTTTCTTTTAGCTTCTTCCTTGTCGGTTTGAAATAGTCTTAAACTTAATGATTCTTATGTCTTCTTCTTCTTATATTTAAAAGCTGAGCTGTTGGTGAAGTGCTTTCCGTGTCTCTTTTTCTTCCGATAAGTTCTTAGCGGAAAAATCTTATGTATGAGCTTCTATATTGAACTCAAGAATTTTGTCAAACGTTTCACTTGGTAGGGGTTATGTCGCCGTGACACATAGTAATGGATGTTCTGTCGGCATAAATGCGAGAGAAATCTCTCGATACTGCATCGAATATCCTCTGGTGCTCTTTATTAAAAGTTAAAAGTGCGATGCTGAGCTGGAAATGAAGGCGAAATAGATCAAAGACCTTTTCTTTTATTGCAGTTGTAGTCGAAGTTGCGCGAACCGATGGCTGATGAGACAAAAAGTTTCTCGAATGGCGACCACGTTCTGGCAAGCGAAGCGTAGGATACCCACCCACAAGATGGCCTGACGACCAAGGTTCGCTGGAAGGTGCTGGATGCAAGCCGCTTTAGATCGGTCATTTTGGAAATCCTTGGCAGAGGCCTATGTCCAGCAGTGGAAATTATGCGGCTGAAACGATGATGATGGTGAGTTGAAGTAGTGAGAATGCGCTTTTTGGTACTTAATGCAGCTCACGTAGCATGGCAACTACGATAAATCCCGATAAAGTTTTTATCTCGCGACTGACTAGTACCATCCTAAGACAATCGTAGATGATAGCGCTCGATAAACACTGTCGCCGGTCCCATGCTAAGAGTATTGGATATCTTTTAAGTAAATTTGCAATCCGTTTATCATAAATCTTTTAGTTCTTAAGAAAAATGATTTTGCCATTTACACCTTTTTCTACAGGATGTTTTAGAAAGGTGAATTTTATTTTAAAATTGTTGGAAAAATTGCTTTTAAAATGTTTGATAAACAGATATTTATTTGTTTATTTATCACAATAAATTGTAAGATGTTAGATACAAGATAACCAGTCATTTCTTTTTTATACTAAAAATGATTTTTTGGAACCCCTATGTAAGTATTGTAGCTTCTACCCAAGCAGCACACAACTTGTATATTATCTTTAAAAAATGTGGATTTAGGACGTTAAGATAAATAATCACTTTAATTTGGCACTAGCAAAGATTAAAATTTATATATCGGCTTTTGATAATGCTTTTTGGTATATAATAGTCTAAAAAATATATATTACAATGCCAACAGTTGTAAATTAACATCTGATAATTTTAATATAAATCATCTTGAAAACTATTAACATATATCGATCATTTGAAAAGCGTAATGCATTATATTAACATTAATCAATGATTGTATAATGTCTTAAACTGTAATTAAACATTTTTGACGATTAAAACCTGTATATTGATCTGTGATTGTGTTAATATAATGCTAGTCATACACCAGCTTTGACTAAATAAGATATAATGCATTTGCTTAGTTTTTTACTTTATTAAAAAGCAAATAAAGCCAATACCTGTATTTTGATCTAATTTGATGTATTTTTAAATACACAAGTAATAATTTAATTAATAAATAAATTGATCATAACTTAGCTTTGCAAACCGACTTCTACATTAAACTTTAATTTTATCTCTCGCCATTTGTTTTCTGTTTTCTTTTGTTATAAAGATTATTTGAAGTCACCAAAATCTGTTCAAACAGCGTTAATGTTGATTACTTTTATTCACGGATGACCGAAAAAGCAAATTATATATGTAAAAACTGTGTTCACAGCGTATATTTTACAAAACGTATATATACTAGGTTATATATAAATACTTTTAACAAAAAAGCATTTTTGCGAGGGCGCCTTTATGCCCGCAGGTCCATTTCACTAAAAACGCAGAATAAAGATCTCTCACGCAAAATTAATTTTCTATTCACATCACATCACATCTGCACGCCATAATATGTTGACCCAATAAATGTATATTTTTTTAATCTATGTGATAATATACATTTAATTACAAGAAAATAATGGAGTACGTATTATAAGAGGATTAAATCAACATATTGTCAAACAAAAAAATCTGTATACCAATCGTAATGAAGTTACAAATAATGTCTTAAGCATAGGGATATGCTCTTTACTGACTTTATTAAAGGTAATATACAAAAGTTGTATTGTCATTAAAATGCTGATATAAAACTCAAGGCCGTCTAAGTTGGGGCCCAAATTAAACATAAAAGAATCGTACAAAAGTTATAATGCTAAAATACGATTTCCATATAATGCGTGGTGCATTATTTCTTGCTATTATATGTTTGATATAATGCTGTTTTGTGCTGCTTGGGTATAAACGTCATTTGAGAAACATACAAACCAAGTTAGTATCAACTAAAACCACAATTTCCCCTTCGATTAAAATCCACCAAACTCCGCGTTCCCCGTCGCATGTTGTTTAGCAAACATGTCCCAGATCTCGGTTTGTTCAGCTGCAAACAGCGCGCTGCAAAAATGCAGTGTCTGCCGTGTGGGATTTTAGCAAATATTTAGACTGCATACCGGGTAATGGAACATACTATATCCCTTCGAATGTCGGCATAGCAGACACAATAGTAAAACAATACATCAGACGCCCGCTCCGGGCGTCCGACAGTTAAAGGGCTAAGATGTCATCAACATTGATGTCTTTTATGCAACATATCTAAGGAGAAAAGTACTGGCAAGCGAAGCGTAGGATACTCAGCCACAAGGTGATCTGACGACCTGACCAGGGTCGCTGGAGAGCGATGGATGCAGGCCGCTCTTGATCGGTCATTTTGGAAATCTTTAGGTGAGGCATATGTCCAGCAGTGGACGTTGATAATGATTATTAGCTAAGGAGTGAGCAGTTTATACGAACCACTAAGGCTAATGAAACCTATTGGATCTGGTTCGATCCATCACCGTCTACAGGCTAGGAGAGCCGAAGGGATAATGGATAATTTATTTGATTATTGCAGAGTATTTGTACTAAAATATTATATAGTGTTGAATCTACACGTCCAGTGGTCAAGTGATGTGCTAAAAAAGACATGACAATCCCTTCATAATAAAAGTAAAAGGATAAATCAAAGGGAGAAGAGGATAAGGAAAACCGTTTGTGACGTTTTTTTAACAAATATAAGAAAAGTTAGATGTAAGATCTGACCAGGACTTTAAAAAGATGGCAGATTTTTTTCTCGTGTGTAATTGTGTATGCCTATCTAAAGGCATCTGACTGATGACAGCCGGGACCAGCGGCTTATACGTGCCTTCCGAAGCAAGGAGGATTTCTAACTTTTTTTTATGTCACTTGTAGTCACCCATCCAAGTATAGACCACGCCCGGCGTCTCTTTACTACGTCTCAACATTCTTGCGAAAGCGCTAGCAATGCGCATTCCCGCCGTGCCACCGAGCTCCTTATAAAAGGAAAATGGAGACAGTTAACTTAATTTTACCGATATAAGCAAACTCAGAAGCCGAAACCAGCCAGGCTCTTAAGTAAAAAGTAGACTATAAAATTATCAAAGCAATCTCTCTAATCAATAGCGCATAAAGCTCGCATGCGCAAATCAATAGTATATCAAATGTCGGCTACGCTAAATCCTACATTTTGGAAATGGACCGGCCGGACATGTAACATGCTTCAATCACAGAGCACACTCCAGCGCCGTATTTACAGCGTATATAAAGGGATATGTTTGCATTGTAGCACGGTTTTCTGTGCTGAAGCGTAAGGTGGAATCGATTTTGAGGGTAAGAACAGCGCAGAGCCATCGTTATTCTAGATTTTTCCATAGTTTCTTTCAAGTTTAATAATTCTTTTACTTAAACTTTATTGATCTTCAATTAACAATTGTTTACAATCGGCGTATTTAACTCTAAGAGCGTTCTTTCCAAAATATGTTTTGACCGCGGACAACCAGTTAAAATCCCAGTGCAACAGAAAGAAACATCATTTTTAGTTCAATTAGGCCTTTGTAAAAACCAACATATTTCAGATAAGAAGTAAGTATATTATGAAAATGGCGTGTGAGATATCCTGATTTCTATAATTTAACACCTTCACCTATTGGGCAGGACCTTCTCGACCCCCTCTATTGATTTCCTTAGCGCCCTTCTTTTCTATTTGGCAACTTTTTTGATAATCATATCCATTCTTATTATAGTTATACTTCATCTATTTCAAAATTTGTATAAAGTAATTTACTCTAACTTGTAAGCATCGACTCATTGATCACCAATTACATATCTAGTTATAACTTTACACTACATTTAATTTGGTAACAACTTACGCATCGTATCTACTTTGTTTTTCTTTTTCGTTTGTCGCATAGTCAGCGCTATATTTCCAACCAATTTCGAATCGTGTAAAACAGTGAAAACAGGCCGCTTCCCGTGCAGTGCCGAGTCAACATAATGGATGAGCATTGCATTTGGCCAGCGCCCAAATTTACTGCTAGACACAGTGTGCCACTGAAACCTACATACGGCTCATGAATACCGATATATCTATCTAGTACATTTACTCGTAGTATATTGGGATTAGAGAATACAGGTTTGTACAAGCCGTGTGGTTTCCGGCAGAGTAGAAAGGGCCACTCCAAGTCCTCCCGTGGATGTTGTAGAAGGCGACTTAGGAAATACAAGCTGAACAAAGCTTATAAACATCAATGAGACCTCTCCAACCCAACCAAGTAGGCCAAGTCCTCTGGCAGCTCTGGCCAAGTATGACTCTGGTTGTACAGAGAGGGTCGTGCTCCTGTGGTGGAGACAGAATGACCTGATGATGATGATGATGATGAATACAGGTTGACTTTCTAACTACCACCCAAATTTACTGCTAGACACAGTGTGCCACTGAAACCTACATACGGCTCATGAATACCGACACATCTATCTAGTAAGTTTAGTATATTGGGATTAGAGTACACAGGGCGGCTTGTTAACCTCCAGAACAAATTTTTGGAGCAAGTTCAATGTATGATACTGAACGACTTTCTAAAAAAAAGTAACTGAAAATTGATTAGAAAAATTGACATACAAAATCCGTCTGGCTGAGCCCTGATTTGTATGGAAAGGCGAAGATTTTTTCAATCAATTATTTTCATGGACTGAACTTGCCCGTTGATCCGTACCATTATCTATATATAATAATGTTTGTTGTATGGAATCCCCACTTAAATATTTATTTTAGGACAGACCGAGGGACAGACGGACAGCTTACTCCTAGTAATGGGGTCCCGTTACTACCCTTTCGGTACGGAACCCTAAAAAACTACGCCCATTTGGCTAGGTCCTTACTCATTTAAGAATAGATCTCTGTTTTCTATTTCCCGCTCAGTCATCAGCTTATTTATAAAATGACGTCTTAAAAAAGAATAAAAAACACCGGACGCGGTGCAAAATCGAGGCAGAATTTTATTATATAAAACGGGGCAAGTTGAAAGTAAGCAGACAGTGATAGTTAAGTGCTTAATGTATCCGTAGAGGGCGTCGTAGAGCTGGGAAATTGAAATTGCTTAAGGTGCGGTTCCGTCGCTGCGACTTTTTTAATCGGAAAGAGAACTTTACTTTCAATTAGTACTCTTCAGTTGTCTATTTCTCATTATAAAAGTATTAGAAGTCCTCCTGTGGATGTCTTAGAAGGCGACTTTAACTTGTAACTAAACAAAGCTTATAAACATTAATGAGACCTCTCCAACCCGTCTGGTCAGCATGGAGAGTGTAGGCCAAGACTTCTGGCTGCTTTGGCCAAGTATGACTCTGGTAGTACAAAGAAGGTCGTACTCCTGCAGTGGAGACGAAAAGACCTGATGATGATGATGATGATAGAATAAAAGATTGTGACGAATTGAGAACCTTCTCCTTTTTGAAGTTGGTTGAAGCAATAGATATATATTCCTTAAAATAAAATGAACATTAGGACTGTAATGATTTCGCACTGGAATTGTACATTTTTAAGCTGAGAGATCAATTTCACAAAGAACATGAGATTTCCGTCGGCCATTTACTCAAGTTTAGTAGACGTAGCAAACTGTTTTGTGAAGGCAGACTCGAATATAATTTGTCACCACCTCTTACTTCTCCTCGTAAAGGTGATAAGACATTAACTGAGAACAGGCAACCGCGTGGTTTTCGGCAGAGTAGAATAGAGCCACTCCAAGTCCTCTCGTGATGTCGTATAAATACAGGCTAAACAAAGCTTATAAACATCAATGAGACCTCTCCAACCCGTAACGTCTGGCTAGCGAGAAGAGTGTAGGCCAAGTCCTCTGGCTGCTCTAGCCAAGAATGGCTCTTATAGTACAGATGATGAGGGTCGTGCTTCCTGCAAAGGAGACAAAAAGACCTGATGATGATGAGGCAGCCGCGTCCTTTGTGTAAAGACTATATAATAATAAACCATACACTGCGATCACATACCCATTTGCTCAGCGTGATGACTATGGTTGAATACTTTCCTTATTGGGAAAGGTATTTAGTTTAACTGATATGCAGGCTATAAAGAAGAAAATAGACATAGAGTTTTCAATTCACCCGCAATAGAATTTCATCCTATACAAATCGCACTATTGAATCTGTTCCTTAAACAAAGTCCACTTTATGAGAGTTATTCAGTTTTAATATTTTGCTGCGAAATAAGCTCTAATGGTGAACGTTTACTACAAAACCTTTCATTAGACCGTGTTTTGTACAAGAGAGTCCATTAAAATAAGAATCTAAGCTTCAATTTGGTTTAATAAACTCTTCTGAGTGAAATTGGAAAATGAGAAGAGAATGTATATATATGCTCGCCAACTATAGGGAAGTGGAATGGGTCAAAAAATACTATTTTATTTAGTGCGTCAACTAGATTCTCCGAAAAAAAAGGACCCATATTTTTTTGTTCACAAAAATAGACAAAATTCACGAAGATACAGGCGTTTCGGAGTGAGTGACTTACGTCACCGTTGTTTATAAATCGTAGCCAATCGTGACGTCACGTGAAATTTAAATGCGCTGTATCTTTGTCATTATTTGCTAATAAGAGAAAAGAAAAAATATGTATATCATACTTTTTAATGTTCTATATAAAGAGCCATAAAAAGTAATAAAAAAAGAAACTATTTGTAAAAAAATATTTTTGCTAGCATTATAATTGTGATTTTTAAGCATTACCTAGGGTAGGTAGGTACGTCAATTAATTACCAGCTTTAGAGTGACTTTAATCTTAAAATGCTGCAAGAGGGTGCTAATCTATTCGCACCCAGACTTGGTTGAGTACTTTCCTATCTACATTTACAGTCATACCTACTTTAACTACGTTTTATGGTTTATCTTTGCTTAAAGATTTAAAATCGGACAGTCATTTTTAACTCGAAAAATAGGGGTGTTATAAGTTTGACTTGTCTGTTTCTCCAGGTATAGGGCCAGCAACCTAAATTAATTATTGTGAGGATGAATAGAAGTATAGATTGGCATGAGTTTCATTTAAAAAAAGAAATTGCCACCCTAACATCAATTTGACTTATGAAAGTGCCAGGGTTAGGCGAGGCAACCATATACATTTTGCCACTTCTTGATAAGGACTATCGAATGTACTGCGTACCTAATTGCTAATCGATGAGATAATTTACACCCAAAAAAATGATCACTTTTTTGCTGACTGTACAAAATACTCCAGGTTATGCCCAGGCCAACCCTTAACATTAAGACATTCTTTTTAATATGCAACACCCTACACATGTCACATTTTGCTACTCGATGAGGTAGGGTTGCATACGGCCCTCTTTTAGTCCAACATGTTGTGGAGCTGGGTGTGACGGATCCTTTCTCGATCGCCGCTCGACAGTATCTCAATTGATTTTTATAAATTGATTTAAAATGTAAACTAAAAACAGTTGACACAAGTGTACTCACAATAATTTATACATACCCCTTGAAACGAAAACTTAGACAACTAAACTCTGAGATACAGTGTAACTAAGCGTCAACTATTTGTTGTTATTTGTACTCACTCATCGCCACATAGTTGCAGCTGAACTTTATCAATTACGTCATAGTGCTGCAACTTGCAGTGGCGGTACAGCGGCGTAATGAAATAACTTGCATAGCTGTTGTTTGTAGCCGACCTCCGAAAAGGAGGACTGTGTGTTCTGGGATTTCAAATGTTTTTATGGTTACAATTGCATATGGTGCCATATGTATCATCATTGTTGAGCAAAAACCATATACCTACTTAATAAGTGGGAGGTCCTCTCCAATCTGGCCACCTTGGAGAGTGTAGGCCAAGTCCTCTGGCTGGTCTGACCAAGTATGGCTCTGGTAGTATAGAGAGAGTGTGCTCCTGCATGATGAAGTCTGGAGGTTACAAGGGCATCCGCCCGCGGGCGGCTGCACACTTTTATATTGAGCTCCTCCGTGCTTTGGAATGCACGTACAAGCCGTTGGTCCCGGCTGACATCATTGTATGGCAATCGTCAAGCTATGTCAGATGCCTTAAGGCAGCCTGAAAAAATGACTGACACTACTATTTGACCACATACACACGAAACACAAACAAAAGAAAAACACTAAGTACCAAAATACATTGAGCTCAACAAAGGAAGAAATTATTAGCAGGCAGCCGTATTGTGAGTCACGAAAAGAACCTGAGCGAGAATCAAACCCACGCATCTTGAAAAGGGACATTACCTACCGCGCTAGCGGGATATAAATACTTAGCGCTTAAAACAATATTTGTCAGATTCATTAAGAAATTCTCTAAGAATAGCACGCTGGGAGAAAATATTTGTTTTAAGTAAGTTTTATCGATACCATGTATATGGAGGACTACTTACTCAGAAGGTAAAAACGGGATTAAAGTACTAAGACTCCACTGTCCGTCTGTCCGTCACCAGGTTGAAGCTCATGAACCGTGATAGACGTTGAAATTTTCACAGATGATGTATTTCTGTTGCCGCTATAACAAATAATACTTAAAACAATAAAATATTACAGCAAACTTGATTTTTTGTAGACAATGTTACAGAACCCTTCGTACGCGAGTCCGACTCGCACTTGGCCGGTTTTTCACAATTAGGTATTTACCTACCGATTTACGTTCTCTTCAATTAAACAAATTATTTTCGATTTTTTTAAATGAATTTGTTTTTTAAGAATAATGGTGAATCAATTTTTTTGTACTCGCAATTTTGTTGGTAAGTTAGGGATCTTGTTCTGCATTTTTAACCGACTTGCAAAAAAGGAGCAGATTATCAATTCGATGCTTATTTTTTCAAATTTATGTTCATCCATTATTGGAAGACGCCTAGATTGATTTGGAAAATATTTTTTTATTTTTTCAAAATTGTTTGGATAGTTTGGGGGTGAAATCGGTTTTTAGTTTAAAAATTATACAATATAAATTCATTTAAGTACGTACGATTCTTTTTTCTAGATCACAATGAATTTCCTGGTTCTCATCTATATAGCGGTTTTGGTGTCTTGTAGTCTTGCACAAGTATCTCTACCACCAGGATACAAAGAGAAGTAAGTTTTTTAAAAAAATACTAAATATAATATCTCTAGAATTGCGGCTCTTAAGTGGAACTGGGCGGGACACCTGGTTAGAAGGAACGATGGTAGGTGGAGTAAGGCCGTCACCGAGTGGTATCCTAGAAATGGTAAGCGCAGTGTGGGACGTCCTGAGGCTCGGTGGGTCGACGATATCAGGCAAGTCGCTGGTAAGAACTGGATAGCAGCGGCCTCGGACAGAACGGGAGGCCTATGCCCAGCAGTGGGCTTTTGAAAGCTGATGATGATAATGATGAAGTATTAAGTATATAGGTATCATCATCACCATATCAGCCACGAGAAGTCCACTACTAGACATAGGCCCTCAAGGATTTCCGAAACGACCGATCGGAAGCGGCCTGCATCCAGCGCCTTCCTGCAACCTGGCACAGGTCGTCTGACTATCTAGCAGGTGAGTGTCCTACGCTGCGCTTGCCGGTACGTGGCCGCCATTCGAGAAACTTTCTGCCCCATCGGCCATCGGATCTTCGCGCAATGTGTCCCGCCCACTGCCACTTTTATGAGCTAATCCGCTCGGCTATGTCAATGACCTTCGTTCCTAATTGGAACACCGAGCATAGTCCTCTCCATAGCCTGTTGAGCTTTCTTATGAGACCCATAAGTAAGTTTAAGTACCTACCAAAGTAAGTAGATATGTGTAAAGAACCTACATACCTAGGTACCTATGGGAATTCAGATATTTTGTTACTGTAATTACATAGACAAAGATAATAAAGTTATTATTATTTCAGGTATTCCTACTACTACAAAATTTCAAAGAAGGCTCGACAAGCCCGTGACGTCACCCGGGACAAGAATGTGGGCCACGAGAAGTTATTTGGAACCCTCGGGAGCAACGACCAAGAACATGTACCTACCTATTCGAGGGTCAATAAGGATTTGGACTATGTAAAAAATACCTACAATGTTAAAAGGATACGCTTAAGAGTCCCCCGACCCTAGACTTCTCCATACAAACGTAGTCTACGTTTAATTTTGAAACCACATGTCAGATTCCGGTAAAAATTGGTAATTGTAAAGAAATTGCAATTTTTAGTTTTGTTTTGTTTAGTTTTTAGAGGTTTTAAATGGGTTCCCATACTAAAATTATGAACTGGAAAGAAAATATAACGATTTAGAAGTTTCCCATACTAATGGTCAAAAATGATATAAAACACTATATTCTATTTCAAGTTCATATTTTTACTGTCGGAAACTAAATATAAACCTAGATAATTGGAATATCTTTGAAATTACAAAATTTTGCCCAAATCGGACATGTCGTTTTGAAATAAAACGTAGACTACGTTTGTATGGAAAGTTGTATTTTGGTCTAGGGTCGGGGGACCCTTAATAAATCGAACCAAGGGCTATACTAGATCACTATAGTGTAATGGAATTAAAACAACAGTAAAAGAACAATAAGAAAATTGCCATTTCCTTACTAAAGTGCGCAGTGCGCATCAATTTGTATGGGAATGTCATTTTTATGGTTTGTTGTTAACTGTTATTTTTATTATAATAAGTACTTACTTATGTTATAATGATCTATACTCCATTTGGTTAGGTATTTAAATAAATGTAAACAATCTTGACATGTCTTTTTATTGAAATATACACTTTATAAATCAATAATTTTGCTAATTACAAAGTAATTATGTTATAAATTATAAATTACATAATTACTTTGTAATTTGCAAAGATATTGATTTATAAAATGTATATTTCATTAAAAAGACATGTCAAGATTGTTTACATTTATAATACCTAACCAAATGGAGTATAGTATTTAGCCCGTGGTTTGATTATCACGGGAATGTCCCTTCCACGTTGTATGTTATTATATACCTATCACCTATTATATATTATTCTTTATGTGCTGTACTTATGTATTTACTTTCATATATTTCTTTCTTATGTCATAGTAGAAGTAGATCTTGCAAGAAAACGCTGGTTACAGGCTACTTCCAAATGAGCCGTTTCGGAAAACCTATTGGAATATTTACTAGTATGTTGGGCAGTGAACTTTATTTTACATGAGAACTCTTTTAAACTGCATTTCTTTCAGTGTTGGCCCCAAAGATTTAGAATATATACAATTTTGATCATTGGTCCACAACAAATAAATCAACAGAGAGTAGTGCCATCTATGTGTGCAAGTCGGAAGTACCTATTAAAATTTTTAGGTTCTGCGCAAGGTTGCGTTTTATGCGAGCGTCTCTATAAAACAGTAACAAGAACCGCCGACAGATGGCAGTAAATATATTCACTAAATCACAGAAGTAAATAATTATATGTGTTTTGTAACTTTAATAAAAATTACATAAACTGTGTTCTATATGTGCTGCATTTTATATCTACCGTACCTATCTATCTATTGAGTTTACATTTCTTACAAAATTTCAATAATAATTTTAATTAAAAACTTTAATGGCGTGATGCGCTATCTACTGGTTTTTGTCCAAACATTTTAACTTTAATACAGCAGTTAGCAACAGCGTGCTTTCGCTTAGCTTTGGCCTTATTTGGTACTTTTAACAAACACCGATAGATGTCACTAAATAAAAATATAGGCATTCTGTCCTCTCACTTGATCAGAGAGGGGATTAAGCTAGCATCAAAATAAATTTATACTTACTTACATCTTACGTCCTACAATAAAATATTGCTAAATTGATACTACACCGTATCGCCTTTTCATTTATAAATAACTAGCTGCCTCGCGGTGTTACCCGCGGAAAAAGTAGCGAATGAGTTATTCCAAGGTGTCAGCTTTTTGCATACCGAATTCTATCGAAATTGGTCCAGCTGTTAGAGCGTACACAAAAACACAAACTTTGCCTTTATAATATTAGCACAGAGTAATAATGATGTTAGTGTAATTAGCTGCGCCCCGCGGTGTTATCCGCACCTAAAGTAGCCCAAGTTAATCCAGGATGTCAGCTTTCTGCATACCAAATTTTATCAAAATTGGTCCTGCCGTTTGCGCGTGAAGAAGTAACAAATATACACACACACACTCACAAACTTACAAAATTTTGCCTCCATAATAATAGTGTGATGATGTAATTGATGTGATATTATAACAGCTGCTTGTTTTTTTTGGATGTTTTTATATTTTATTGACATAAAAGAAAAATTTTCGGTCATAACAATTTTCATCAGTTTTTCTACACTTTATACGGACTTTCAGCTCCTCCTCAATTATATCGTGCCTGGTATGATGTAAGATGTAGGTAAATACGCCACTCAGTTATCAGATGGCAAAGCTTATCGCTTTCATATGTTACGATCAAGTTATGTGTCATTTAAGTTTAGACAGGAATAGAGTATGAATTTAAAGTGTGTATCCCGTGCAGATCGTAAAAGCCGATCGATGGAATGGACGAGATTTGAATCATGGTAATAGGCGATGCGGCTAGCAACCCATCACTATTTTGATTTCTTTTCATCTTAACGCCCACCATCACATCTGTCAATGACTAAAATAATCTACATGAAATTACCTAGTATGAATTTTATTTTTATAAATCTTAACGTTTTTGAGTAACATCTACCAACCCATACTGGTCTGGGAGAAATGAAAAAACTTAGAATGTACCAGCTGCTTCTTATCCCGCGCAGATCGTAAAAGCCGATTGAGGGAATGGGCAAAAATGCGAATCATGTTAACAGGCGATGCGGCTAGCAACCCATCACTGTATTGATTGCTTTTCCATCTTCTCGCCCCACATCACGCTAAAAGTGGCTTTTGGGTCTTGCGGCCCTGGGCTCTGCATAGAGCCCTAAGACCCAAAATGCTCTGTCTGCCCCATTAGGGATAAAGACGTGATAGTATGTATGTATGTATTTACTAAAACTTTAAGTTTTTTTGATTGTAACTGTTTTTTCGCCATTTTATAGGGAAACCGCTGCATTTGGAACAAAGTGATGTATGCACTAATCAATCTTGAAATAACAACCAAATTTTTTTCTACATAAAAATTTTTTTTTTTATCCGATTTTCTAAATTTTATACGGATTTTCAGCTCCTCCTCAATTATATCGTGCCTGGTATGATGTAAGATGTAGGTAAATACGCCACTCAGTTATCAGATGGCAAAGCTTATCGCTTTCATATGTTACGATCAAGTTATGTGTCATTTAAGTTTAAGTAAGTAGTCTTAAACTCGTAACGGAATGGGTTTTGTTTTTTTTTACTTACGTAAGTACATACGACTTCACGTAATCGTCAAGTTGGTGAGTATTTTATAATTGTAAGAACAACGAAATAATTTGCGCATTAAAAAAATAATGAGCGCTTTATAAAATTGAAATAAAAAGAATGAAAAAAATTAATTAGGGTTCCGTACCCAAAGGGTAAAAACGGGAACCTATTACTAAGACTTCGCCGTCTGTCCGTCTTTTCGTCTTTCTGCCACCAGGCTGTATCTCAAGAACCGCGATAGCTAGACAGTTGAAATTTTCACAAATGATGTATTTCTGTTGCCGCTATAACAACAAATACTAAAAACAAAATAAAATAAATATTTAAGGGAGGCTCCCATGCAACAAACGCGATTTTTTATAGATAATGGTACGGGACCCTTAGTGCGCGAATCCGATTCGCACTTGGCCGGTTATTTTTTTATATTAATACACATTTATAAACTGACTTTAAAAAGATGGAGCTTATCAAATTCTAAAGTAATTTTTTGTGTATGTTCCCCACAGACTTAGATGTACTCGTAAGATGTTCCCTAGTTACTCGGAGACACCTAAAACCAATTTGAAAAAAAAAAGACTTTTTTGTTTGAAAGAGCCTTCCTTTTTCAACCAACTTCAAAAAAAAAAGGAGGAGGTTATCAATTCAACTGCATGTTTTTTTTGGATGTATGTTACGTGATATCTTCGTCAACCGTAAACCGATTTTTATGATACTTTTTTTATTTGAACGCCCGTACTACCAAGTTGGTCCCATATTAATTTGGTGAAGACATGATGAAGAACTTTGGAAATATGAAAGAAACTTCTGAAAGGAAATGAAGTCGGTTGTTTTTTTGTTAAAAAAATAATTATTTGTCTATAGGATCACGAAAAAATTGAACTTTGGAAAATGGTCCTAATGCAGGACATGGCCTAGCTTAACTATAAGAAATATAAAAATGACGCCTTAGCAACAGTTGTTTTCAGCCTGCCAGTTTTTTCGAGTCAAAAAGTATGCAAACGAAGTCGCAGGCTACGGCTAGTTTAAAATAAATCATTGGAAAATTAAAGGAAAAAGAGACATCATTTAAAATTGCATCCTGACCAAGCTCTAGATAACCCTTCAAACTATTTTATGAACTACTGTTTATAGTTTAAAGTGAGAACGTCAAGCTTTTCTTCGCACATTTGCCAAAAGTGGCAATTTTTCGCAAATTTGTATAGAAATGCAAGTTCTCACTTTGTGACTATTTAATAAATAGATACCTACTTTTGAGATACTTTAGATGTTTTATAGCAAATTTTCGTAAAAGAAGATGGAACTTTGTGATTGCTTGTGGACTTATTCTTAAATAGATATAGATACCTACCTATTTGAGATACTTTAGATATGTCTTAGCAAATAAGAAAATGGAATTCGAAATTTCCATAAATGTTTAGCAGCTTCTCTTGATTGGATCTAATCAAAAACATAATCGATAATATCGATTTACGCTCAATTGATACTTTCATTCTCAATTCTGCACGCACCCATTGTGTGCTAACCGCTAATATTGGTAAATCGATCGTTGGATCTAAACGAGATATTATGTAAGGTATATTCGGAAGAATAAATAGGTACCTGCCGTTATTACTACCTGTATCACCTCAATTGACGACCTCGGTAGGGTTGCCATCTGTCCGGTTTTAACTAATAAATAATACAGAGATCGGATATTCCAGTGCATATTTACCTAAAGTAATTTTTTGGCTAACAAACTATGAAAGCGGCTTCTTAGGACATTTTTATTAAAAAATAAAATCCCGGGATTTTAATATTGCAAAGCTAATCAGAAGTAATTTCGTAACTAATCAGATGTATTTTTGTTTCCCAAGGCACAGTACAGACAGTATTGCAACTCGGCGCTGTCCTTGAAAAATATACCTACGCCACGCGTGCGCTAGGGCTGCCCGTCTACAGTATTTTAACCAGTCAAGACCCGCACGACATTAATAAATGTCTACGTTCATTGCCTTACTATTGTGTCTGGTATTGACGGCACGGTAAAGGAACGGTTAATTTCATGTACCCGCTTGAGTAACTTGTTTTGTGATTGTAAGGTAAATGAAAAAGATAGCGTTCAATAAAAATACATGTTATGTTTTTGATTATTATCATATTTAATATCCCTTAAATATTTATTTTGTTTTGTTTTTAGTATTTGTTGTTATGGCGGCAACAGGAATACATAATTTGTGAAAATTTCAACTGTCTAGCTATCGCGGTTCTTGAGATACAGCCTGGTGACAGACAGACGGACAGACAGTGAAGTCTTAGTAATAGGGTCCTGTTTTTACCCTTTGGGTACGGAACCCTAAAAAGATCGCGACGAATTGATTGCCTCCTTTTTAGAAGTCGGTTAAAAAGGAACGGTAAGTTATTCTGGTTTGTTCAGTCCGGTCGGATTACAATCCCTACATACAGCACGAAGCAACACGAAACAATTTTTTTTTGTTTACCATTCCATATTGAAACGCTGCGAACGTAACTTAACATTAACCATATCATCGCGTACGCTTCCTACAGCAATCAAAACCCTACTACAAAATCTCACTTAAAAATTATAGGTAGTTCTACTTAGCGTAAATCTTACTAGGTAGGTAACTAAAAGGTAGGTAATAATTGTTATAATAACATTATAATCATTTGTAGTGATATTTTATTTCAATAATATATGTAAGTAGCTAAGTACCCACATCAGTAAGTAGATATGTGGCCTAGCCTAGGAAACCACTACTTAGCTAGTTTTTTTTATCGCGAGCATAGGTAAGATAGCTTACTCGTGTTATGTATTAAGTCTTTCAACATTATGACTTATTTATTTTTTAATCTAGGTATTTGTGGAAAAAGGGAAATACTTACCTATTTAAAAAAATAAACAACATACTAGTAGGTACATATATAAAAACTATTTTTATTAGTCTTACTTACCTTTCGGAGTTTTGAGGTAACCTAAAAAATGTTATCTTTGTGTGCTTAACCGACGAGTTTAAACAACCAAAAACAGCACAATATTGTCTGTGTTTCGCTCTTAGAGTTTCGCTATATTATTAACGCACGACTACTGCTTGCATCAAAACACCGTTCGCCACAGCGACGCATTCTCGGCTGTTTGTATACCGAGTCACGGAACAAGTGTATACCGACCTTCGAGGCGCGTAGGTATAACTTGCGTTCCGACCGTTTGTATGAAGATACAATACTGTATGATATCTATATTGTGCCCAAGGTGTGTATTTAAGATGTAGGGAAAAGGTTCCCGGGATCGTGGATATTTTTTTCGATAAAATAGTGCTTTCCATGTTAGCCAACATCTCAACTTTAGGTAAATATGCACTGGATTATCCGATCTCTGAATTAATAAATATATATGGACAAATTACACTGATTGAGCTAGCCCCAAAGTAAATTAGATTGTGTTATGGGGATATTAATTCAACGATACTATATTTTAAAACAAATACATAGATAAATAAACATCCAAGACCCAGGACAATTTGAAAAAGGCCATTTTCCAACTTGCCCTGACCGGGGATCGAACCCGGGACCTCTGGGTGGCGGTCTAGCATGGTGATCACTACGCCACGGAGTTTCATTAACTGGACATATTATTTGGCTTTTTCGAGTCGTGTCCGGCCAATGTTAGTGTCCAACTAGTCCGGCTTTTGTTAGGCTTTTTGGCATAACGGATGACCTATTAACCGACTTCCAAAAATGATGTTGTCCATTTTTTCCCATATTTTAACGTGTCTATATTGTAAATAAACACGCTAATAATAATCTAGACTAAACTCAAATTAATGAGTATTTTTACATTGACCTAGTTTTATAAAGTACCTATTTTATAAGCTGTGTCTATCGGCACTTTTCTTACTGTCTCTAGGTATTATGGGGAAAGCACTTTGCTCGTCCACGCTGATCGTGTCTTTTGCTTTCTTCTTCTTCTTTTCTTTCTTCTTCTTTGTCTAGTCTTTTGTTACCGATTTATCACGATCTTTTTTTATGTATGTTAACTGATTATTCGAAGAAGGCCGATTTGGTAACTACGATGCCACAGACAGACACACATCTAGATATTAGCGTCAAACTTATCAAACACCTCTCTTTTTTGTCGTGGGTTAAAAACTTGTATTTACAACTATTTTATGAAACCTATCCTTACTTCCTTATCCTACTTACTTAACCTACTTCCTTACTTCGTTGCTATTCTTACTATTCTTATCATTGCCGTGTGGTTTCCGGCAGAGTAGAATAGGGCTACCCCAAGTCCTCCCGTGGATGTCGTAGAAGGCGACTTAGGAAATACAAGCTAAACGCAGCTTATAAACATCAATAAGACCTCTCCAGCTCGTGTGACCAGCGAGAAGAGTGTAGGCCAAAATCCTCTGGCTGCTCTGGCCAAGTATGACTCTGGTAGTACACAGAGGGTCGTGCTCCTTCAGTGAAGACAAAAGACCTGATGATGATGCTGATTACTAATAATCATCATCATTTCAGCCGCACAACGTCCACTGCTGGACATACTGATTACTGCATTAGTAATCAGTATGTGGACTGTCAAGGGGGTATGGATAAATCATTCTAACAACTTTTAGTAATATTTTTAATTTTTAATTTATAGAATAGCTTTTAGTTTAACATTATTTCGTTTATTTATACTTTAATAATGTTATTTAAGTGTTGTGCATAAATAATAAATGGTCCATTTAAACTTTGTAACAATGTATTGAAAAAAAAAGACTATCATTTCATTTATTTTTCGCTCTTAAATCCTGCAATGTCAAACATCATAATAAAGCTTATATTTCACTTCACCAAATGAATGAACAGGGAATCGTTTGACAAATTGAAAACAAATCTGATAAGTCGACATGGGCCAAATGAACAACTGTCTAGCCCAATCAAGGATTTATGTGACATGTAGTAGAGTATTTATTTATTTTAATAGTTATTTTTCCTTTATCATATGTACCTAAGGCAGGAGACAGTTGTTATAAAAAATATAAAAGCAGATACGTACATATATCTACTTATAGAAACTTTCGTTTATTTGTTATTCACTTACAAAACCGTTCATATTTATACATAAATTAAAATAATATAAATTTGTCAATCAAAAATGCTCTAAGGTACCCATTATGCTAGCTGCGTTTCCTCTCTGAATGGCAATGGATATCCTTTGAACCAGGTATTTAAATGCTATAAAAATATGTACTTTAAACACCTGCGACATATATGTTGCAGGTGTTTAACATATATGTTGCAGGTGTTTAAAGTACATATTTTTATGGGTAATGTATTGATATTGATTTATTAGCCGATTTAATAATAGATTAATCATGGGTTTATTCATTAATCGATTCATCAATTCATTAATTTAACTAATGATAAATAGTTTAAAGTGAATATTGATTTAGAAGGACTTTTTACTCGTAGTAAAAGCCCTATGTTCTAATATAACATATAAGGTGTCTATGATATTATTTTTTAATCCTAAATACAAAATCGTTCTTTGTTTAGGGTTCCGTACCCAAAGGGTAAAAACGGGACCCTATTACTAAGACTTCGCTGTCTATCCGTCTGTCCGTCACCAGGCTGTATCTCAAGAACCGCGATAGCTAGACGGTTGAAATTTTCAAAAATTATGTATTTCTGTTGCCGCTATAACAACAAATACAGAAAACAAAATAAAATAAATATTTAAGGGGGGCTCCCATACAACAAACGCGATTTTTTATAGATAATGGTACGGAACCCTTATTGCTTCGCAGTGATTCGCACTTGGCTGGTTATTTACGTCCATCGTCGCACGCGTCATTTTGACGCACTAAAGGAAGCGTGCAAGCGTAAAATTTTACACGTTTCTTTGGATTCAAAGGAAAGGATGAAAATTTTAAAACACGTCTCGGTTAATCTTCTTGTCGTGTGTGTTAGTGACTAACACTAGTGTCAGAGTTTTAAAACCGCCTTTAAGACCTCTGACATGGTTTTAGGTAACGACCAATGTCAAAGACAGTGACCGGGACCGACGGCTTAACGTGCCCTCCGAAGCACGGATCATCTTACTTATCAGAAAATCAGGTGATCAGCCTACAATGTCCTAACCAAACCACAAAGTCGTTGCCCCCGCCGGGAATCGAACCCGCGACCTCCGGGTATGAGCCGAACGCTCTAACCACTACACCACGGAGGCAGTCAAAAAATAAATTAAGCAAACTTATTTCTGATATCTGACAAATAGTTGCTAATTTCACTCGTGGTGTTAAAAGCACTAATTATTTATATCTATTCCGATCATTTGTTTGCATGCATATTAATGGGATAAGTACCTAGGCATACTTAAAACAATCTAGTCTACAAACTTAAAAAAGCGGTGCGAGTTGGACTTGTGAAGGGTTCCGTACCAATCTATGAAAAAAACTTAAATATTGATTTTATTATGTTTTTAGTATTTGTTGTTATAACGGTATCAGAAATACATCATCTGTAAAAATTACAACTCTCTAACTATCACGGTTTATGGTGACAGACAGACAGACGGACGGACAGGAGTCATAATATGGTCCCGTTTTTACCATTTGTGCACGGAACCCTAAAAACGCCGTCACATTACCTAAATCAAGTTATAACGAGTGAAAGTAGGTAATTTCTTATTAATGACACCTACTCATTTTTGCTTTTACTTTTACGGTGTAGAATTAGGACCATTCCAAGGCTTATATCCTGTGGAGGTCCATAGTCTCTGCCTACCTCTTTACCTCTGTGGGAACAAGTGTGATAATATGTATGTATGACTACGACATCCACGGGAATTCCTCCCGTTAATGCCGTAGAAGGCAACTTAGGAAATACAAGCTAAACAAAGCTTATAAACATCAATGACACCTCTTCAACATGTCGTGGCTAGCGAGGAGAGTGTAGGCCAAGTTCTATGGCTGCTCTGGCCAGGCATGGCTCTGGTAGTCAGAGAGGGTCGTACTCCTGCAGTGGAGACAAAAAGACCTGAAGATGATAATGACTATGACATACTTCATAAGATCGAAAATTAAAATTGACAACTTTTCAAAACTAAAAACCGACTTAACCCCTAAACTGCACAACTGATTTTGATAAAATTTCTATGGGACCTCGCAAGTTTACCCTTTCAAAAAAGACAGGCGTCTTCGAATAATCGGTTAACATACATAAATAATAAACGGCTAAGTGCGAGTCGGACTCGCGCACGAAGGGTTGCGTACCATTGTCTATAAAAATCAAGTTTTTTGAAAATTAAATATTTTTTTATTTTTTATTTATTATGAAAATAAAAATACAACTGAGTATTTTGTGAATATTTCAAGTGCCTACCTGTTGCCATTATAGATATCAAGCAAAACGGGCATAAAATCGCGTTTGTTGTATGGGAGCCCCCTTACATATTTATTTTATTTTGTTTTTAGTATTTGTTGTTGTAGCGGCAACAGAAATACATAATTCGTAAAAATTTCAACTGTCTAGCTATCGCGGTTCTTGAGATACAGCCTGGTAACTGACAGACGTACAGACGGACAGACAGCGAAGTCTTAGTAATAGGATCCCGTTTTTAACCCTTTGGGTACGGAACCCTAAAAAGAAGTTCGCGACGAATTGATTATCTCCTTCTTTTTTGAAAGTCGGAGTTTTCGGATGATTGGTAACGAAAACGGTAGAAAAACAAACACCACTTTTTTTAGTACTAACATTTCTTGTTTTATAACTACTTTAGTCCACGATTTTAATATTCTCCAATTAAAACATAGGAAATACGAAAAAAGTAAAAGCAATATTTTTTTGTATGTTTTTAGTTTTTTACCCACTACGGCGATGACAAAAGGAGGGTTATGTGTTTTGCCGCTATGTATCTTTTTTTTATATCTTTATTTTATATCTCTTTTTTTTTTGGCTTATAAAGGGAGACACCCTTTATAAGCCAAAAAAAAAGTAACTACGATATTAAATAAATCGAATCATACCCTGTTTGGTATCAAATGAAAGGGCACACTTGTTAGCAACTTTCAAAAATATATATTTAGCTGTTTCTCCTTACTGTGCTTGCATTCACTGTAGAAACTTACTTTTCAGCAAGAATCATTTCGTATTCCGGTTTTAGTTTCAAAACTATATCTTGTGATATGATATCATGCGAGCTTGCTCCTAAAAATACGTGTATAATTTACACCGGGTATGTAATATTACAGAACTGGTGATGATGATGTCATATTAAAGTAAGTTAAAAAGCCACCTTTTAACTTGATACGGTCATGTCAAGAGGCGGGATGTCGAAAATCTGGCAAAAAATGATTAGCCTAAAGGCTACAGAGATACCTACGACCTAGAAATATGTGAAGGAAAGTGTAAAGTGGGAGAGGGGGGGTTAGTATGGCTATGGTAAATGATAGAAAACTATGGAGTGAGTTGACATACAAAGCCGACCCCAAATAGGGAGAAGGCGGGGAAGATGATGATGATAATAATGACCGAGCATGTGATATTAATGAAAAGAAATAAAGACTAAAAAAGAGAAAGAAAAAAAATAAGATCCAGGTCTCAGTAACCAATACCTACAAACTCGTGCGCAGAAAAATAATCAAAAATAACACTCGACCGAAAGAGTGGTGGATCTGTACAGAGTTGATGATACCGTTTTGTTACTTTTGTTTAGGATTTTCGTTTTTTTTGACGTGATTCTGAATATCATGAATTTAAATTAACAAGCATGATCTAAGGTTTTTGTTTTTTTATTTACAACTAGCTGTGCCTGTGTATCATTAACTTCATTAACTTTTCCTTCCAGAGTTTTGTTAAATATTTTATTTAGACAGATACTACGTAATTTGTCTATTATTTTTAGACATTTTAAAATTCTATTGGAACGTAGTTCCTTATCGCGCGTTGCGAAAGGAGGCTAGACGAAAAAAATTAAGACCAAAAGTTGTAACGACACTTTTTGGTAGGTACCTACCTACAGGTGTAAGCCGTGCGCCTGTTTCTCTGTACGCTTATAACTAAAAAACTACTGGACAGATTTTGTTGCAGTTTTCACTATTAGATAGATCGTTTATTCCGGATGGTTTATGTATATAATTTGTATGTATTTTACTTATATTTACTAAAGTTTTTGTCAAAAAAGTGATTTCGGACACTGCAGTTTGGCACTTTCAGAGCTAACGCTGGCTAAGATTAAAAGATATATAAAAACAATGTATCAAAAAGTTGTAGGTCTCTAAAAGGTCTACAAAAAAGTCCGCGATAGCATATGTCTATCTCCTAAGGTTAGGTCACAATAACAATTTTTATGTTTATGCCACGCGTACAAGTTTTAAATAATATTTTCACCGACAGGATATTAATCCTTATCCTTTTAAATATTTTAGATACCTTGTTTTTTTAAAGTAGATTAACATTGTCCTTTACAATATGGCAATCAAATGTATAGTTTAGAAGATATCACGAAATCAAAATTAAGCGAAATCATTTATCAGAACGTGATGATCACGGAGCTGTCGCTAGATGGCGTTTTCGGGACGGGCGATAGATAACACTACTTCAGTTCATCAATCCAAAAATGAATTTCCACCCTTAGCGTTGGCCATTCTGAATCATCAAGCCCCTCAGATGTAGGGATTTCTACTAAGTACCTAACCTACCTATATAGTTAGTTATTCTAGATTTTTTCTAGATTTTTTAAATATTAATTTGTGCTACGTTGCTATGTAGGTTACGTTTGTACTATCATGTCTATCCCTAACGAGAAAAAACGCCTTCACTCATCATCATGAAACTCCACAAAAAGTAGGTATGTAGACACTTCTACATAGACCTACCAGTAGTTTTTTTTTTTTTTTCAAAAATCCACGCACCAATTCCTCATAGGTCTTGGGTCAATCCACATCTGGCGACCATACCACGGTCAAAAATATTTTGGGATAGGTGGGCAACAAGGGATGGCTGGCGCCAGTGCCCAGTACGCAATTGACCTCGGACGTATGCGTATGTTGTGTGATGTGGTTTTACTGTACAAGTTCTTGAAAATTGGTCAAACTCTTCAAAAATACGGTCTTTATTTGTTTAATTGTGGTTGTTATTGGTTAAATGAAGAAGGTACTGGTAACCATTTTTAGTTTTATATGCCATAATTACGAGAATAACTGCCTTTATAATATCTGAACTGATCGAGATATTAAAGTGCAAAGTTAAAATTTTCGGTCTAACCGCGGCTTAGACCGAGCGCGATATCGTTGATGACGTCACGGGCCCAGAGGGATAGGTCTCAGAGAGTAAAAGAGTCTTCTACTGATCGGCTTAGCGCCTATCATTTGATAGGAACAGGCACATATCACAAACACAGAGAGAGACTTCGACGGAGAGCGCTGAGCGTTGGTCGTTAGATAGGGACCGGAATGTTTCTCAAATAGAACGAGTCATTGGATTAACGTAACGTTCGTTCGTCTTTTAATGCGCTATAACACGAAGAGAGAAAGGTAAATGTCTCAAAAAAGTGAACAGCTACCTCCCCTAAAATATTATGGTATATAAAAACAAAGTACGTTTCGCACTAAAGCATCTCAAACAAATAAAAAGTTATAAATCAATTTGGTAGGTACTATTCGATTTAACGCGAGCGAAGCCGCGGGTAACAGCTAGTAAATAATAAAATATTATTATAACTAAAAAAAATATTACAATCCCTTCACTAATTAATCGAAAGGAACTTCGTTCCATCCGGGTGTCCCTTGACACCTCTCAAGTTTTTTTTTTTAATTAGCCGTTCATGTCCCACTGCTGGGCAAAGGCCTCCCCTCTTCCTTCCATTACTCTCTGTCTCTGGTTTTAACTTTCCAATCCTGTTCGAATGCTTTCAAGTCGTTTTCCCATCTCGTCTTCGGTCTACCTCTCTTTCTACCTCCATCCGTTAGAATCCAGCCTGTGGCTATGTGCACCCATCTTTCTGGGTGCATACGGCCGACGTGACCCGCCCAATTCTATTAATGTAAAACGAAAATATACTTCATCTACTAGACGTAGAGTTGCCTAATGTCACATTATATCACAGTTGGTGTAATAAATATCTAATTTTAATTTCCATATTAGGTTACTGTAACAAAGTTGTGTCATACACTTCCGAGCATTGAAAAGTGAATACCTATTAATTAACTTCGATATTTTAAATATCAATTCATACATTGTCGATAACATAATGAACATTGAATTAATTAACAATTAATACAATAATGTAATATTTAAGTCTATTTATTTTAGTTACAATTGTTAACTGCCGTGGTGTAGTGGTTAGAGCTTTAGGCTCATACCCGGAGGTCGCGGGTTTGATTCCCGGCGGGGGCAACGACTTTGTGTTGTTGTCCTAGGTCGTTGTTTGGTTAGGACATTGCAGGCTGATCACCTGATTGTCTGATAAGTAAGATGATCCGTGCTTCGGAGGGCACGTTAAGCCGTCGGTCCCAGTCACTGTCTTTGACATTGGTCGTTACTTAAAACCACGTCAGAGGCCTAAAAACTCTGACACTAGCGTTAGTCACTAACAGACGATAAGAAGAAGTAACAATTATTCTGTTTTATTTTCATTTTGAGATAGGTATTACCTAAAACTATTAAAACATAAAATAAATTATCATTTAAATCGTACTTAAATACTATTTAATGGCTATAAAATATATGAAAATAATAATTCTCCAATCAATAAAATGAGCACAAAAAGCAAAAAAAAAAAACATGTTGCTGAAATCTTTTTTTTTATTTCTGTACGGTACGGTCGCAAGGAAAACTCCATTCTTAGGCTAAATGTATTTTATATATATTTTTTAAGTAGTATCTTAATTTCATATATTGAATTGCAAAGCTTATTTTTTTTAACGTAAGAAGAGGGCTATAAGTTTGACGTGTCTGTATGTCTGTCTGAAATTCTTTTTTTTTTAATCTTTATTTTTTATAAGGCTTTGGTTTTTCTTTAAAACATGACAGCCTTATCGTAACCTAACCTATCTTATTTGTATACATTAAAGGGAGTTACTGTTGCGCAGCCGCTGCTAATTTATATACTGCTATCGCTCCATCCAAGGATGGCTCTGATAATACATACTATCACGTCTTTATCCCTAATGGGGCAGACAGAGCATTTTGGGTCTTGCGGCTCTATGCAGAACCCAGGGCCGCATGACCCAAAAGCCACTTTTAGCGTCATGGTGGGCGAGAAGATGGAAAAGCAATCAATACAGTGATAGGTTGCTAGCCGCATCGACTGTTAACATGATTCGCATTTTTGCCCATTCCCTCGATCGGCTTTTACGATCTGCGCGGGAAGAGAAGCAGCTGGTACATTCTAAGTTTTTTCATTTCTCCCAGACCAGCATGGGAGAAATGGCTCTGATAATAAACAAGAGATAACACCAATATCAAATTTATTCAAATTCCGACTGCTCAACAGTGACTGTCTTTCTGTAATTCTTAAACAAATGTACTTATTTTGATCAAAAGCCTTGTCTGTTGAGATGGTTCTCAGCTGTGTTTGATGGAAATCGGTTCAGCAGTTCAAAAGTTATTGGAAGTAAACTCTTGAAAATCGTACGAAGTATCCAAGAAAATTAGAACAATAGAAACTTATTTATGCTTGCTATATTATGTATTTAATAGCTACTACGTAACGTCGTTAGTTGAAGTCAGGTAACATCATAATTGTTGCTTCCAAAGTCATAATAAATTAGACCAGACCTTTCAAGGAAATCTCTATAAACGTATTTACGACTCCTATCCACTCTCTTGATAATTAAGTTATTATACTTTACTGTTTGACCCACGGTCGTAGAAATAGCTTTTCCTTGTGATTCTCCGCGGACGACCACAGGGAATGTTTATAAAAATCAGACAGTCATGTCAAAAAATAAAATATTTTAATACTGTTTTATTCATAATGTCAAAAAGTTTAAGAAAACATTACATTGTGAAATGTATTGTCATTGTTGTCTTTAATTATTTAAAAAAAATACTTTTTAAAAAACTTGAGAGGTGTCAAGGGACACTCGGATGGAACGAAATTCCTTTCGATTAATTAGGAAAGAGAGAGAGACAGACAGAGAAACACGCGCACGCCGTACGGCTTACAACTATAGCAAAAAGTGTCGTTACAACTTTTGGTCTTAATTTTTTCCGTCTAGCCTCCTTTCGCAACGCGCGATAAGGAACTTCGTTCCAATATTTTATTATACTCCTCATTTAACCTAATATATGGAATAACATATAATACATTTTACTGTACCTATATCAGATTTTTATTCACCACAAAAAAGAACACACATTGAGTAAAAACATAGTTGTCGTAGAAAAAATAAACAAATCGGCCAAGTTACAAAAGAAGTTTTGATTCTAATCGAACCTATTTAAATAAATAATTAATGGGATAAACATGCAAAGTGTATTCAAATTTAAAATTACTTGTCCAGGGTGTTATCTGGAGTTCTAAGAGTATTTGGGGAAGAAATGGGACAATGAAGGGCGAAACCAATTTTGGAAATGAATGGACTTCCATTCAATTCTGTAATTGTAAAAACAGATGTATTTAATTAAGATTTCGAATATTCTTGCTTATAATGGATTTATGGTTTCCTTCTGCTAGTCTTATTTAGTATTTCGAATGTTCACGGTTATAATGGTTCTGTGATTTCCTACCATATCAAAGTTAAATTTCAATGTAATTACTGGAATAAACAGTTAAGCAATAACTAGCTTATTCCATATTTTAAAGATAAATTATAACTTAAGTAATTATATTTCTATATCTTGCTAAATTGCTAAATGATACCTGGCATTTTATTAGAACCTTGCTCCTTACGTATCTTTCATGGATCGAAGCGCAGTCGTTTAGGTATTGAAATATAATATAATGTAAGTAAGTCAGAGAAGGACACAATACAAAAGAAAGTTTTCCTCGGTGGCCTTAAGAGTATTTTCATAAATAATATATCATAAATTAAGCTTTTCGTGGATAAAATAATGATGTTCATTAATATATAGTATTTAAGATACTTGATCTTCTTATCATTTTATATAGAATATTTCAATTAAGATATTATATTTTATTTAGTATATTTTGATTAATACTAAACAGACCGGATATTGTGTAAATCCCTTAGCTACAAAATATAATTAATATTCGTAATATTAAGTTACAAAGTTAATATTCGTTCCTTATTTCCAAATCTGTTTAATTTAAATCCAGAATTAATTAATCATGGCGTTAAAAGCTTGAGGGTTATTTGAAGTTCATCTAAATGGAAAACCTGTTAAATTGCAAATATAATTATATTATATTGACTGCGGTTATTTTGGAATAAGCCAGCATTTTCAATATAAACATCTTATTGTATCGAGAACTCAATCAAATCTAATATCGTACACACGCACTTGAAATTACAAAAACGAGTAGCAACAATCAAATTTAAATTAAATTTATTATCAAAAACAAACTTTTTTTTAAAGTTTCATTAAAAAACGCCTATAATTAATATGTAACTAATTTATTCCATACAATACACATCCGAGCAAATATATCAACCAAAACTGCGGTTATATTGGAATAAGCCAGAATTTTCAATATTAACTTCATAATGTATCGAGAACTCAATCAAATCTAAATACCGTAAACGAGTAGCAAAAAACAAATATTAATTAAATTCATTAAAAAAAAACTCTTTAAAAAATAGTTTCATTAAAAACGCCTAATTGATATACAACTCATTTATGCCATACAATACACATCCGAGCAAAAATATCAACCAAAAAAAGACACATCCCTTTCGCTGTTGTCCACTCTCGACAAATCCCGAGCTACCTTTCTCGTATAGCAGCACAAGCCGACAATCACTTCCGGTTGGTATAAAAATGTTTGTGCATTTGTGCAAAAGCACCATTGCACCGCATCACACAGCGGGGTAGACGACTCACCCGCAACCCAAACGTGACAACATGAGGACCTTCGTAAGTTTTTATATTTTTAATGTTGAGTGTGCAGTTTTCCGTGCCTGGACGTGTGCAGTGGAGTGTGAAAAAGTGCTAGAGTTAAAAAAGTGACTTTGGGGTTTTTGGTATTTTTTTGAAACCACAGTGATCTAAATTTAAAAATGATAACCAATTTGGTAACCTTTAGACTTTGAAAAAGTAAAATTTCAAAAGTACCTAAAAGTGTTTAAAAATTAAAAAACGACAATTAGTTAATTAATATTCCTTATCTATAACAAAAAAACTTAAAATTACTTTTAAAATGTGCTCAGAAAAAAAAATTATAATATAATATCATCATAAGCTGTTATAAAACTTAATTTTTTTTTTGTAAAAATATTTCCATACTATTTTAATAGAATCGAATATTTGGTTGTATCTATAATGAGTACAAAACGATATCTCTAACATGTTGTGACAAAAGATAAAATGTAACTTGTTGTAACGAAAGATAAAAGATAAAAAACGTAACACTAATTCACTAATTACAAATTTATATACCTAATAAAGTGATTAAATTCACAATATTTCCATTAATAACTACTAAAAAACTTATCATATTAAAATTATCAAAGTGTTAGACCTTAAAGTAATTCAGTGATTGTTTATGCATTAATTTAAAGCATATAAAAATAAATTTACAAAAGCATTTGCTTGCCCGTTTCCTTAGCCTATAAAATTATACAAATAGCCCATAATAAAAGATATTGAACAAACGATAAAGTCTCCTACATTGCGAATTAAGACAAAGGAGATTATTATCTTAAATGATAGTTTAGCTTGCATTCGATAAAATTTCTTTGTTACAAATTCTTCATTGTTTTGAACGCAATGATAATATCTCATTGGTCTCCATTAAAAAAAATAAGTGTTAGATATAATGATAGACTGTTATGATATATTTTTATTATTGTCGCTGACCTGGCATAGTATTTTTATTTGCATTTTAAGTGGTTTTAAATTCTTTATTCTTTTTTACAATTTATTAAGAAACACTGTGTAAAGGAATAATCATTTCTGTTTTATCTAAATTTGAGTTTGAGACAAATAAAAATATATAAGCTTTCGTCTCTGCTACTATATAATTAGACAAAAATTGTATTTGTATATTTTAATACCATTTTAACATTTGGACTTACGATCATATTTACAAAAAATCTACCTTCTTTAGTTATTTAGTGAGAAATCTAGTATAATTTGAGGAGGACTGTAATAAGTTTCACTGCAATATTAGAGGTCCTAAAATCGGTAACATTTGTATATTGTATAAATTATTAGTAATAGTACTATAACAGTACTTTCTTTCCTATCCTTTAAAATGTTTTTCACAAATTATTGCCTAGCTAAAGAACAAGCAATGTTAATATAAATACAATAATATTTATCATAAGTACACCGTAAAATATTCAAAATTCAAACACTGTAAGGCGAATAATACGACCCAAAAGTCACATTCATTAGACAAAAGATTACTTATACGAAAGTAATTAAAAGTTTTCAAAGTCATTTCACTGCTCGCATCCATATAAAAACGACGTAGGAAACTTCCACACAGTTAGGGTTTCCAACTCATGGGCTTTTAAGAAAATTGGTTGGGAAACATAACAAAGAATGTTTAATTTGTGTGCAATTATAATACGATTAAGTATGAGAATTTCTTCAATAAAAAAAAACGTTTTACAAACAACTGAAACGGAACTCGAATTATTTCGTTTAGTATAACTTTTAACAAAGAAATCACTTTTGCTTATAATCTAAACGGTTTGTTATATTTCCTTTTAATAAATAAAATAAGGTACCTACCGTCGTTCTGAATAAATAACAACGTGGAAGGGACGTATCCGTAATAAATCGATAAATCGATCGATCACATGCTACACTAGATCACTATAGAATAATGACAATAAAATAACAATCAAAAAACAACAAAAAAACGACATAAATTGCTTAGGCGGCTGCGCGCCTTTGTATAAAGAAGCTTTAGGGCCTCCGCTAAGTTACGCGGGCGCACGCGGCGGGTTCAGTCTATCTCTGTCACAAACGCTACGTGCGACAGAGACAAATGACTCGCGACGGATTCTGCTGTCTCTTTCGCATTTAGAGTTTGTGACAGAGATAGATTTAGCGAAGGCCCGAATAGTTTATTTATTTTTTGACTGTTATTTTAATTTATTTTAATATAGCCTGTGGTTCGATTTATTACGGGTATGTGCCTTTCACGTTGTATACAGACGTACAAAACACATACAAATATTACATATGATGTATCTTGAGGTATAATAGAGAGAGGATAATAAAGTAAGCTTATACTTACTTCATTATAAATATTCATAGGTCATTGAAGAAGGCAAAACTTTTCATATACTTTTTTAAAGCCTAATAAGACGTTTATGTTTAAAAACGTGGTAACCCTAAAAGCTATTCATCTCTACCACAGTAAACCTTTTATGGGACATAAATATGATATATACACACCAAAAGCCTCTTTATGACGCTACAGATAAACGTTATTTTGTTTTGAATTAGAAATTCACAGTAATTTACGCTGATTACACAATATGAGGTCTAATACTGGTAATTGAAATTTTGACAAGTTTTGTTCTATATTTGGCTTTATTAGCTATCTAGAACAGATGTGGTACTTATTATCATCAAATTTCATCAAAGTTTCTCATTTATTTATCCGAAATTCGTTTATAGTAGTAGGCAACTGGTTAAAATATTGGTCAATCGAAATATTTTGGATATTTCCATACGTATAAAAGACAAAAATATAGCGCCCGAAATGAAAACATAATTTAAATATTGTTTCATATCACGAGTATTATTTGATTGTTCCCTATAATGTTTATATAGACACATTTTTGCTTACTTTTTAATCAAATTAACTACATAATGCTTGAAAAATAATTACATGAAAAAAAAAATAGCATAACTACACATAACTTTACTTTGATTATTAATATTTGAACAGTTTAATATATGAATATTCTGTCAACTTTGTTGGAAATATTTTGGAGGCTCTTTCGTTGCACCAATATGTACCGACATTATGAATATATTAATCATGAATGAGCTAAATATGTAATGTTTAATGTTAACTATACATTAGTTTATTAGTTTTAAACACACACGTAGGTAAGTATCATAATAAATACATTTAAAAAAATCACGTGTATGGACATTGAATATAATTATCAATAAATTTATAAAAGGGCAAAAAGAATATAAATAAATATATAAATAATATATAGGGACAAATTACGCTGATTGAGACAGAGACAGATTGACACTGAGGAAGAGAGTAACTGAACACAAAAAAGATTTTTTATAATTTTTGTCTGTCTTTGTGTATGTTCGCGCTAATCTTACGGATATTTATGCGGTTTTCAGCTTAGCTCGGAGCAAAATACAGGCTTTGTGTAATTAATGTAATATCAGAAAAAAAGTTGACGTCATTTTAATTTTATGCGAACTAAAAGTTAAAATTTTCCGGTCTTTGCCATACAAATTTTCCGGGCGTCTGTAGACTCTTCTATAAATTAGCCGTTTTTTAAAATTTTTTACTGTTATTTTAATTTTATTATACTATAGTGAACTAGTATAGCTCGTGGTTCGATTTACTACGGGTATGTCCCTTCCACATTGTAATTTTTTATTTAATTTTCAAAATGAAGGTTGAAAACTTTAAAAAATCATCTTTTTCTTAGCGCAAAACTAAAAGATAAAAACTGAGTTTACCAACGTCCTACGCCTACGAACGTACGACAAGATACATTTCCGTATAGTATGTAGGTAGTAGTTAATCAAGAAACCACTCACCGCCACCTAATGACACAGTACCTGCAACAGTTGATGTAACTGACATTATGCAAAGATGTAGATTATGTACGTCTTTGCTAACTGATGCTTTTTGTGTGTTTCTGTTTACGTCCTTTGGCTGATGACTTCCTTAGATTTGTTCCTTATTTTGTATTTTAACATGCTAGTCCGCCACCCAGAGGTTCCGGGTTCGATCCCCAGTCAGGGCAAGTTGGAAATTAGCCTTTTTCAAATGGTCCTGGGTTTTGAATGTATATCTATATATTTAGGTATATGTTAAATATAGTAACGCTGAGTTAGTATTTCATAACACGAGTCTCGCTCGAACTTACTTTGGGGCTAGCTCGATCTGTGTAATTTGTCCCTATAACAAAAAAAAAAAGATTTAAAAAAAAGGATGCTATTAATTCGATTGTTCGTTTTGTATGTAGGTATGTTACGCGATGTATCTTTACTTTTTAAAAACTATAATGTGTAGTCAGTCCCGCTTTAATTTGATAAAGATATAGTAAGAACTTATAGATTTGAAATCTTTCTTTTTTTTGGAAAAGAAGTGCTGGTTTCAATAAAATAATTAGTCTCCATTATAACATAAGTAAAAATCGCAGGCCTTTTTGTCTTGACCGATTTGGCTCATAAACATTCTATTGGAATTATTTATCATCTTTTTCTGTATCATTCCACAATCACAAAAAATATAGCTTTCCTCACCTCAAAAAATATCTTGAATGTTAATAAAAATATTCGCCTGTTTCCCACAGGGGTAAGCGGAGGCTATGGACCCCTATTTCTTGAAATCCTGACGGACATCTTGCTTAATCTAAAGTCATCACTCTTCAATAAATAATTTTTGAAATCAGATTACCCAGAATTTCAAAATAGTTTAAAAGCCAATCAAGAATATTTATTCTAATAATCATATCAATGTTTGATGAAGCTAGATAAATTTTCAATCCTGTATTAGGATTTACATGAAATTAATAACGATTTACATTTTGTATTAGCGCTATCAATAGTTTCAATCAACGTCCAAATTAGATATAGTTTCATGTTGATATGAATGGAGATTTTGTTTGAAATTGAGCGAGAAATATTATATTTTCCTGACTAGTATCAATTACACGACAAATTAATGTAAAGCAGTAAATAATACTGCTTGGATTCTCGGGCTTAAAGTGGTGTTTTAGTTTCTACCTGGTCAGGAGATGACATGTGAAATTGTGTATATAAACCTTTACAAAACCAAATTTTAATCCCTTTTAAGTTGATAATTCCTGTAATTTGAGACTTTAAAAGTTCTTAAGGAAGGTGATGTAAGAAATACCCGAAACAGGAGAGTATGTATGAAAAGAGTAATGAGTGTTGACGAAGCGAAAAAGGTTTGCTATATTCATATTTCATCGCCTTCATTCTCATGTTTAACCAACTTTCAATAAGGAGGAGGTCATCAACTGGTCGCGATCTTTTATTTTTATTTTTTATGTATGTTCACCAATTATGAAATCAAATATCAATAAAATTACTTTTTTGTTTGAAAAGGTGAACTTAACAGGTGGTCCTAAGAAATTTTATTAAAATCGGTTTTGTAGTTTGGGATTATAGTCTATTTAAAGTTTAGAAAAAAATTATAAAGTTGGAGAAACCGTAATGTTAGCAATACTACTGATTCCAATGTGTACGTATGTCCATGTGAAAGACTTTGATATCTTCATAAAAAATAACAAATACTCGTCTTTCTAAACTATTGTATAAAAATAACACAATACTTCTGAGTGTGACAGCTGTCATTCACAAACCTATAAATTAATTGGACGGATGTATCCGTTTTCCTGTTACGGATAAACCGGTCTAAGAAGAGTAAGAGGGACCTTCACTTAGACGGCTTACTAACCGTTACATAATGTACTTTCAATGATACATATACGATAGCCCGTCAACACGATCTTATGGATATAATAATAAACAAATATGTAATCATAAAAAATGTGTCTTAATTATCGAGTTTCGAAAATAGCGAGTATCGAGAACAATATATTTGTTCAAAACTAAAAACCGATGTTAATAAAATTTATACCTATGAGACCACCTCGCACGTGTCAAGCAATAAAATATATTTTTTATTGTTTGACGCGTCTTTAAGTAATCGGGGAACATATATAAAAATAAAAAATATACATTCGAATTAATAACCTCCTTGTTTTTAAGGCGGTTAAATAGCGCCTATGAAATAATTCAAATAAAAACATAATTTTTCAAATCGGTCCAGGCGTCTTCCAATAATTAGTGAGCAAACATAAAAAAATGACTTAGTAACGTGTCCTTTTTTAGAAGTCGGTAAAAAATCACACTGATTGGAGTCAGCACTTGTGTTATGAGATACTGACTCAACGATACTATATTTTATGATAAATACGTATATAGATAAACGCCCAAGGAGGTCGTCATACAAATATAACCGACGAAGACGATAATAAATCAAATTAATTACCTAATCAATTTATTTAATACATCAATCTATATTAAAACAATCAATAAAATCAAATTGATTGATTGATCTCGAGACAACACCGAAGTGAAAGGTCAATGGCATTTTTTATAATCAAAGTAACAAGGCAGAACCGCGTAACCCACATTTTTCAGTTTTTGCGCAAGTCCAATTTGCAGGAGTGAAGGTTTTTATTTTTTTATTTATGTAGAGCGAGGAAGTTACGTCAATTTAATGTCTAGACGCAATAATGGTTTTATTAAGTTGATGTAATATAATAGAATGCGGCCAATCCCGTGAGAAATGTAAGCAAAAAAAAATAATTTACAAAAGTCAATTGTTAGAGTGAAATATAAAGCATACATTAAAAATATGTTTCTAAACTTTACTGTATTGTATATATAGGATATTTAATCCGTCAACAAGATAATAAAAAATAAAGAACCCATATTTTTTGGTTCAGCAAAGTAGTAAAAAATTCACGAAGATACAGCACTTCGAAGTTTCGGAATAAGAGTGATTTACTTCACATTTGGTCAAAAATTGTAGCTGATCGTGACGTCACGGGAAATTTAAATACGCTGTATTTTCGTCATTATTGGCTAATCAGAGAAAAGAAAAAATACGCATTCCATACTTTTTAACAATTTATTTAATGGGCCAAAAAAATCTTTTAGTCCACATTCCTAACCTCATAAACTTTAAAACACATAAGATTGACAGGTAGTACTAGTCTAGGTTAGTATTTCAGAGATTTTTATTATTAAATTAAATATTTTAAAGCGTGATTAAATCGATATATTTAAAAAGTTCATTCATTGCTTAAAAAATAAAATCTCTACGTAATTTGAAAATCTATACATATAATAAAACAGTAAAAAAGTGTGTCTGTACATTAAATATATTTCCAAAAAAAATATTGGGGGCGATGGAGACGTAGTAATATAGTAAGAATTAAAAAAAAAATGTCTGTTTGTCTGTTTGTCTGTTTGTCTGTTTGTCTGTTTGTACACGCTAATCACCGAAAATACTGGACGGATTCGAATGAAACTTTTTTTGTTATATAGCTATTAAGCCTGGGCAACATATAGGGTATAAATGATTTTGGAAAATGGAATGCCTGATGCAGAACCATAATGTTCCAGCTAAACTATAAGAGATATAAAAATGCCGCCTTAGTAAAAGTTGTTCAGCCTGATGAGCATTTTCCAGAGACATAAAGTCCACGCGAACGAAGTCGCGGGCTTCGGCTAGTAAAACATAAGTATATTTATTTTTAAATTATGTAAAGGCAAATCAAGTAAAGACATATATTTTGCGGTTATACTACTATTTGTATCTTTGAGTCAACCGCGGTTAGGTCATTGACACTTGGACAAATACTAAAAAATTACAAAGATACTGTACAGTACAGTGCATTTAAATTTCGCATGACGACATGGCTGGGTACGATTTTTACTTAGCGGTGAGTTCGCGAGCGCATTCCGGAACTTTGATGCTCCGTATCTTTGTGAATTTTTACTTTTTTGGTAAACTGAAAAATATGGGTCCATTATTTTTGGATAATCTATGTAAAAGACGGACTAATTACATACTTCTCTGGCCCTGTGTCACCCCTATTCGTAATAATGTCATTTAACTAATAAAACCACAAAAAATAAAAATGCTCTTTACCGCAAAAATCTAAAAAAAACCATTCATAGAGTTTAACTGCATAGAATCACAAATAGGCATTTACTTTTTGCAGGCTTTCATAGTGGGTACCCATTTTCTAAAAAACCATTGAGATAATAGACATAGAGGAGACAATGCTAGATTTTTTAGACTTTTTGAGCCTTTGTGCCGAAAATATCAGAGCGTGACTGTGTGAAATGATCGATGGTCGTGCGGCGTGACCGACTGCATAATATTGTTCGTGTTATGTCATTGGTTGTAATGTGTACGGTTATTAGGAGGTTGTGAATGGATTTTTGAGATAAAAATAAAATAATGTGTTCAAAAAGTGAAAAGGTACGTTCTTGGTACATTTGATTGCATTTTTTATAAAATACAATTAATAGTAAAGAAACATACATACATACTATCACGTCTTTAACCCTAACGGGGCAGACAGATCTCCTTGGTTAGGCAGCGGAACCCGGGCTCTGAAGCATTACCGCTGAGGATGCAACCAGGCATACGTGAGGATGATCAGATAAGTAAATCACTATACATAACTAATCCCCACGTACTTTCAATTAACAATATAAATACCGATTTTCTAAAAATAGAACACATTGTCTTCTTCATAATTACGCCCAAAAAAAAAATAAATAAAAATAAACAATTATCTGAAATTAAAAAAATACGAGTTTATAAAATTGACCTTTCACTTCGCAAAATTTATGCCTCAAAAAATCTTATCGCATGTTACTTCACCAATTAAAATGTCAATTACCTGGTCCCGAATTGAATAAAAAAGTGCCGAACATTTTCTTATCAAAATATACAACTTGATCGAAATAAATGATATAAGTTCCGTATATTTTGCTATAGTGCCTAAATCTTGAGTTTATATAACGTAGAAGGGACATATCCGCGATAAATCAAACTACGCGCTATATTAGATCACTTTAGCATAATACAATAAAAATAGGTTTTTGTTCTTTTCCTGTTATTTTCATTCCATTATACTACAGTGATATAGTAAAGCCCGTGGTTCGATTTATTATGAGTATTTCTCTTCTTCTATTGGTACGTTCTATTGGTAATGCTTTCTATTAAACTGCGCTATGAATTGGAAATATATATCTAAAAATTAGATGATTTCCTATATCATTGTTCAGGTAATAAATAAGCTTTTTACTGCCTGTCTATATCCTACTGCTAGGCAAAAGCCTCTCTTATATGCATCCAAACGTAATAATTTAAAATATCGTATAATTTTATTGCAAGAAAACATATTTAAATTAAAACTTCTGTAAGGATCTCCAAAGTGAAAGGAATGAACGTATGGATTTTGTCGGTAAAGACATTGTTATTGTTTTTATTGTAACATGCGCCATTTAAATAATAAATAGATTGGAAAGTGAATGTACCTAAACTTTTTCTTTTTCGTACCAAAAATATTCCTTCGGTTGCTTCGGTAATTGCCAATTACAAATACTTCATGTTGTTAAGTTCGATAGGTTCCTTCTATCATTTTGAATTTGGAATCAGATTTTTAATAGACACAAATTTTAGATTCAAATGTACACAGTGCATGTTTCTTGCCTGTTCTATACAATTAAATCAAAGCAATAGATATTTTGATTGTAAAGAAAAGTTAGTTGTTTACCTATAGTAGGTACTTATTGCTTTGTTATTTCCATGAAAATGATTAAAGCTAATGATAAAAGCTTAGTTGTATAGCCACTTGTGTTATTGCGTTGTAAAACGAAAATTTAAACCTGTTGAAACGAGTATAAACAGAACACTTAAATTTAAAAGGCCCTTTTCATAATTGAAAACTCAATGTAACTGAGAAGCTATCAAAGGGTTTTCGTATTGTAATCACTTAAATAGAGATAACAAAATAAAATGAGAAATTTGCATAGTGATAATATTGAGGTATTTTAGTAATTACATTGTTTGAAATAATCAGTTTATTGCTATTTATGTCCTAAGTGGAAAGGTTGATTGAATATTGGTATTCAATTAGACAATGCTTCCAGAACTTTGGGACATTGCTGCGGGGCGATGATTTAGAAATAAAAAATCGAGTATCATAGTAATACAGTTTTTCCAAAACAAAAACATTCATTATAATCATCAGGTCTTTCAAAGTCTTCACTGCAGGAGTACGACCCTCTCTGTACTACTTGAGCCATACTTGGCCAGGGCAGGCAGGGGATTTGGTCTACACTCTTAACGAGACGGGTTGAAGAGATCTCATTGATATTTAGTTTGCATTTCCCAAGTCACCTTCTATGACATCCACGGAAAGACTTGGAGTAATCATTTTCTGCTAAAAACCTCACGGCAAACATAGAGTTTATGAATGCAAGGAGTCGACATTTATCTAAACATAATTTCTTTCTTTCCAGGTATGTCTATTGTTGGTAGTCGCCTCTTGCAAGGCCGGTATTGTAGGAGGGTATGGCGGCTCAAGCGGAGGGTCAGGAGGCCACGATGAAGGGGGTTCTTCAGGGGGCTACGACTTCGCGCAAAGTGGGGGGCACGACTCGTCAGGGGGTCAGGGAGACTACACGCAGGCTTTGACCCAAGGGGGCGGACATGACTTTGGGGGTCAACACGATTTCGGAGGCCAAGGGTTCGGAGGACACCAAGAGCTCCAAGGTCTAGAACAGCAAGGAGGTCATAGTTTCGGAGGCCAAGGGTTTGGCGGACACCAAGAGCTCCAAGGCCTAGAACAGCAAGGAGGTCACGGATTCGGAGGTGGGGACTCTTACTTACAAGCAGCCCATGATTTAGGTCACCAAGGATTCCAAGGCCATGGTTTCCAAGGAGGCGATAGTTTCCAAGGTCACGGGGGAGACTCAGGCGGTCAGAGCGCGGAACTGAACCACGATTTCGGTGGTCAGGGAGATTTCGGTCACGAGCAAGGACAAACTTTCACTTTACAAGATGGCGGAAATGATTTCGGTGACCATGGACATGGCTACGGAGCTCAATCCATCCCAGTTGGTGAGCACATCGACGTAGAAACCCCTGTAGCTGTACCCCTCTACAAACACGTTACGTACCCAATCCACAAGACAATCCACGTGAATGTGCCTAAGCCTATCTTGGTCGGAGTACCCCAGCCGTACCCAGTCAAATTCCCAGTTCACAAGCCAGTACCTGTTCCTGTTGAGACTGAAATCTCCATTCCTATTGAAAAGGTTGTTCCCTACCCAGTGGTCAAACATGTGCCTTACCCAGTCGAGAAGCACGTGCCTATCAAAATTGAGAAGACTGTGACAGTCCATGTACCCCAGCCATACCCTGTTAAGATCCCCGTATACAAAACCATTCACCATCATAAAGGCCATTAAGGCTTCGATGTGAGTGTGTGCCGTGCCTTGTAAATATTGTTGATTAATTTTAAGTCATTTTCAACTGATGTTGTAGTTGATTTATTTATTGTATGTTGTTGTTGATTAAATGTTGTTGATTTTATAAGCTTTTTGTGTTATTTGCCTAGTTTTCAATATTTTATACATTTCATTACAAATCAGCAGAATGATTTGAGATGAAAGCCAGTTAGTAGAATAAGGTTTATCAAAAACATACTCCATTGATCACGTATTTAACCCTTACGGTCCTAACAAATATGGCCATAAGTTCCAAAGGCCAGATTTAGCAGTAGGCAAATTAAAAAACCCCCGATAACACCATCTAGTGATAAGTGGCGAAACTACAAAATATTCTAACCGATGAAAAGTGGAATTGATATACGTAGGTTATACGTAGGGATACGCCATCTTTTATTTGTCAGGTAAAATAAAAAAACCCAACTTTCAAGGTGAACCCCTAATAACCTAATAATAACTAGTTTTTTTCTTTCATATCAACATAAAAGCTTTACAAAAGTAATGCTTCGTTACACGATAAAAATCATGCAACCTTCCCACATTTAGACTTTCTGTACCTACAACCCAAAGGTTGGCTGTAGAGTTCACTTATTATCTTGTATAATTGATATTTGATAGACAATTATTACAAAGATAAAATAAATAAATAAAGTAGTTAGTTTGCAGATTATAGGTTAAGTATCATCATCAACAGATCTTTTTGTGTCCACTGCAGGAGCATCTTCTTTGTACTACCAGAGCCATACTTGGCCAGAGCAGTTGACTTGGCCTACACTCTCCTCGCTGGCCAGACAGGTTGGAGAGGTCTTATTGATGTTTATAAGCTTTGTTTAGCCTGTATTCCCTAAGTTGCCTTCTACGACATCCACGGGAGAACTTGGAGTGGCCCTGTTCTACTCTGCCAGAAACCACATGGCGACAATGAAAGGTTAAGTATACTGGGAAGTAAATAAAAAGACTGAAATACGTAAGATTGATATAATGTAAGACAGAGATTACAAAGAGTGACCCGTAATGATGTGGATATGAGAACAAAGGAAATCTAGTTTGCATATATTTGAAGTACTTCCCCCAATGTTGCGCGCGTAGGAATTGCGTTTTGCTTTCTTTAGTTTTGTGATTTGTTATCTTTCAATTCAATTTCAAATTAATTTTTTTTATTATTATCTCTACAATCTTGACTTATATCTATTTAAAAACTATAGTAAAAGTAAATTTCAGTGAATAAGATTGTACGAGACTGGTGTGTCTGAACTAAGCAGAGCCTGTATCTCAGTACAACAGCCTATAAAATAAAATAAAACAAATATCTATCTATCAATTATCTTTAATAGTAGTAAGTAGTAAAATTAGTTACCTAACAAAAACTAGAACTAGTGGCTCTGTAAGTTGTAGATCTCGCGAGATCCCCCTCCCCTTGCGTAACAAAGGATAACAAAAAAGGTTTATGATATTTTAAAAAAATAATTAAACGGCTGAAATATAATTAATAACTCCCATATTTCCGCAAGTTTAAATAATTTCGAAAAGCTGAATCAACAAAACAATTCTATATAAGTTTCAAAGCTTCTCAGAAAATTTTACAAGAATCGGGAAAGGCGATCTGTAGACGAGAACAGCCGAACTAAAGCATTTTTTTTCCAATGTGGTTCTTTATATGTATAGATAGGTAGGTATCTCATCCCTTTGTCTTGACAAAGCCAGTATTTTGTAAAGATTCTGAGCTATAGAAAGTTTCCCGAAGGAAACCCAAACAATTGGCTCGGTTCAAACACACGAAAGCGATTCCAATACTGCGATGCTAAAGTTTCTGGAGTTGAAACCACCGATATTTTGACGTCGACTTACAATAAAGTTACCCGAACCATCTATTCTTATAAGAATAGAACGTGGAAGGGACATACCCGTAATAAATCGAATCACGAGCTATACTAGATCACTATAGTAAAAATAATGAAATTAAAATAATTTCATTTCCATACAAAATGTGCAGTGGCTCGGGCAATTCGTATGGGAATGTCGGATTTGTTTTTTATTTTTTCATTGTTATTTATTACGAGTATGTCCCTTCCACATTGTAGATTCTATCCTGAAATGTATTATACAATAAGTCATGATAATTTTTCAAAACTAAAAATTGACTTGAACCCAAAACTACACAACTTATTTCGATAAAATTTCTATGGGACCACCGGACAAGTAAACCCTTTCAAACGAAAAAAGGGTTTTTCCAAATTGTTTAGGCATCTTCGAATACATACATAAATACATACATACATACTATCACGTCTATATCCCTAATGGGGCAGACAGAGCATTTTGGGTCTTGCGGTTCTATGCAGAGCCCAGGGCCGCAAGACCCAAAAGCCAATTTTAGCGTCATGGTGGGCGAGAAGATGGAAAAGCAATCAATACAGTGATGGGTTGCTAGCCGCATCGCCTGTTAACATGATTTGCATTTTTGCCCATTCCCTCGATCGGCTTTTACAATCTGCGTGGGAAGAGAAACAGTTGGTACATTCTAAGTTATTTTTTATTTCTCCCAGACCAGAACAATCTTCGAATAATCGGTGAAAAAACATAAAAAATAAAAGATCGCTCATTTTGGAGGTCTTTTAAAAAGTAGGTATCAACACTTTCAACTCGAAAGGAAGTAAACGTACTAATCATTGTAATTTATTCACCTTTATAATTTGATTGATTTTTAAGAATACACATTGACATAAGCACATAATTCAAGAATAGGCAACAAGGACTTTGCGTTTCATGATTTATTCAAAATGTCTTTGCATTCGAGCGACGGCATGAAATGAAATAATTAAATGTTGAAAGTTAAATATTTGTACACACTCCAAGATGGAACCATAGATCTCTATTGAGAAAGTTGACTAGACTGTACTTATATGAACAAAAATTTGCATTTTTTTCTTTTATTTTAAACAGATTACAATACAACATGTAACGAAAAGGGATGTGTAATCTGTCTATAATAACATATAATAAAGCAGTAAAAAAATGCGTCTGTACATTTAATGTTTTTCAATAAAAAAATTAGGTCGATGGAGACATAGTAATAGAGAAAGAATTTAAAAAAACTGTCTGTTTGTCTGTTGTACACGCTAATCTCTGGAAATATTAAACAGATTCAAATGAAACTTCTTTTTATATAGCATTCAGGGAATCATTGATGTTGTAAAATGGAAAACCTGATGTAGAACCATAATAGTCTGGACTATTTTGGACTAAACTACAAGAAATATAAAAATGACGCCATAGCAAAAGTTGTTCATCCTGATGAGCATTTTCTGGAGTAATAAAGTCTACGCGAACGAAGACGCAGGCTTCGGCTAGTAATCTGTTATGATATAAAAGATGATCTAAGGATGTAAGTGTGTAACTCATCAATATGAACAATTTAACAAGTTTTATTATGTGGCCAACACTGATATCACGAAAAATATCGGGTGATCCATACATTTTGGGGCAATACGTATTTAATTTTGTATATGTTCACATGCTTCAAAATTGTTTTCTGCTGCTCTTGTAAAAAATAACAGGCACAGTGCGTGTCGGACTTGCGCATGTAGAGTACCGTACCATTATATATTATAGTTATATAAAAATCGAGTTTGTTGTATGGGAGCCCCACTTAAATAATATTTATTTTACTCTGTTTTTAGTTTTGTTATAGCGGCAACAGAAATACACCATCTGTGAAAATGTCAAATGTCTAGCTATCACGGTTTATGAGATAAAGCCTGGTGACAGACAGTCGATAAGCGGAGTCTTAGTAATGAAAATATTTTTTTTTCTCTGCGTTATATTTAGTCCAGTGAACCATTTCTATGAACATCAAGAACCAAATTAATTTAGGAAGAAGCAGCCATGCACTTTGGTTCATGTTAGTTTACTGTCCGACGGAAAATTAGACAAACATATTTTCAGAAAACTGAGCCTAATCGTTAATCTCTTGTATGCCGATGTGGTTTCGGCAGAGTAGAATAGGACCACTCCAAGTCCTTAAGTGGATATCGTTGAAGGCGACTTAGGAAATACAAGCTAAACAAAGCTTATCAACATCGATGAGACCTCTATCTATATAATACAAGACTCTACTCCTCGAGTTCTAATTTTGAAGACCCAAGTCAGTATTGTTTAACAGATCAATTTTATAAAATGGAAAATCAATGCTTTTTAAAAACGTGAAGCTTTTTTACGCACATTAGCTAAAAGTGGGCGTTTTTCGCAAATGTGAGTAGAAAAGCTTCACGTTCTTACTTTAAACTATAAACAGTAGTTCATAAAACAGTTAAAAGGGTTATCAAGGGGTTGGTCAAGACAATATTTTAAATGATATCTATGTTTTCTTTCAAATGATTTATTTTAAATGATATCTCTGTTTTCTTTAAAATGATTTATTTCGAATGGGGGCAGCACTAGACCCGGAAAATTCAGGTATGGCCTTAACGAACTTTACACATGAAAATTGTCAGTATCTAAAATAAATAAATAGGGACAGATCACACTGACTGAGCTAGCCCCAAAATAATTTTAAACTTGAATTATGGGATACTGAGTCAACGATACTATATTTTATAATAAATACATGTATAGATATATATACACTCAAGACCCAGGACAATTAGAAAAAGGCCAATTTCCAACTTGCCCAGGCTGGGGATCGAAATCAGGCTCTCCGGATTGACGGGATAGCGTGTTGACCACTACGCAACGTTCGTCAAACTTACTACGTAGTACCTAACTGTTGTTTTGTTTTTCGTGTGTGTAAGTGGCCAACGCTGGTGTCAGATTTTTCGACTGCCTAAAGGCCATCTGACATAGCCTGATGACAGCCGGGACCAACGGCTTATACGTGCCTTCCAAAGCACGGAGGAGCTCGAGAAGTTTTTATGCCACTTGTGGTCACCCATCCAAGTGCGGACCACTCCCGGTGTCGCTTTGCTTGCGAAGCTAGCAATGCGCACTCCCGCCGAGCCACCGAGTTCCTCATATAGTAACAACTAAATTACTTTGGGTTATTGTATAGCGCTGAAACTCAATCATGATACGGTATCAAAGAAAACTCAAGTTTCTTTGGAAAGTTCTAAGAAGTCTTACGTGGACTTACTGGCAGGCAAACGGATTAGATGTGCGATGCACTTTATACCGAGCTAACTTGGGCTCGTCGGGTTTTCTTGATTACTTAAAAAAATATATTTGAATGTACCTCTATACAAGGTGGAAGGAACGTACTCGTATAAATCAAACCACTAGATCTAGATCACTTATAGTGATAATAAAATTACTGTGAAAAACTTAAGAAAATCCGCATTTTAGAGTTTACAAACTAAATTCAATAGAAAATTATTATTTAGAAGTTTTTACTTTGAACTAGGAGTCGACGTTCGTAGCTACCCGCATTTTAGAGGATAAAATCTAAATTCAATAGAAAATTATAATTTAGAAGTTTTTAGTAGCGTGAACTAGGCGCCGACGTTCGTAGCAACCCCATACGCACTTAGCCGATTATTCATATATTATCACGTCTTTATCCCTAATGGGGCAGACAGAGCATTTCATGCAGCTCTAAGTAGACAGAGCCCAGGGCCGCAAGACTCAAAAGCCACTTTTAGAGTGATGGTATAAGAGAAGATGGAAAAGCAATCTCAGTGGTTTCACCGGACCACCGAGCTTCCTAATCTCTTTCGCAATAGATAATTTATTAATGTTGAAATTATTGATTTTTGAAGTGATTTTTGAGTGTACGTAATGTACACTCAACGACAAAGATAATCAAAAATAGAAATGTCAAAGTTTTCTTTTCTGTTCAGTCGTAGTATCTTGAATATTTGTATCACTTGATAATTGTCAGTTTTTTTTTTGAATTGATAATAGGTAGTTGACGTCAGGGGCCTTACTATGAACTTTATCAAAAACATGATGGATTAGTTCCGTTTTGATTCAAGCTTATAATGATATTGTTTCAAATCGCACCATGAGCTCTTAAAACAAGATTGTTATATTCCTGCTTAGAGATGTGACAGAACGAATGAATGAGAGTGAGATAACGCTATGTGTTTTGTATAAATCCATCCCGTTCTTGAGCCCGATGGACGTCACTTAGCAATATTAAAACAATATTACTTTAATGTTGTATTTTCTAGCAGTTTTGTTGACGTCACACTAAATCATTCACTCTAATACGCGTACCATGAGCTCCTATTCGAGTCTTAGCAGTATTGTTTTACTGTCAAATTAGCAGTCTTAAAAAAGTTGGTCGATGGCCGCGGAAACAAAACTTTTATCAACAATCCGGAGTCTTATAATGCAAATGTATATAGAAAAAAAAGAAGAATGTACCCAAAGACTTAAAATTTTTAATGTATCAGCTACTTATCTTTTTGCGCTGAATATGAAAATCGATTGAGGGAATGGGCGAGAATCTGAATCATGTCAAAAGACTTATTCCCTTTTTCAAGACTGATCTTTGGGTATTGCGGCACTATCCTACTAATATGTGAAAGTGAGTTTGTATATTTGTTTGTTTGTGAACTCTTCACGCTAAAACTACTGAACGGATTTAGATGAAATTTGATATGGATATAGTTTGAGACTCGGGGAAGGAAATAGGGTACTCTTTATCCCGAAATTTCCACGGGGAGCGAAACCCGCGGGTACAGCTAGTAGGTAATATTTTATATATATACATTTACTAGCTGTACCCGCGGGCTTCGCTCCCCGTCCTTTATATCCTTCCCCGAGTCTCAAACTATATCCATACAAAATTTCATCCAAATCCGTTCAGTAGTTTAAGTGTGAAGAAGTAACAAACAAACAAACAAATATACAAACTCACTTTCGCATTTATAATATTAGTAGGAAGTAGGATAGGATAGTAGGATTCTTATGTTATAGTGCCGCAATACCCTACTGTACCTATAATATTAGACCCGGTCAACCCCGTTGGCCACTACTTTTCCTACGGGGACCTTTTGTTTCGTGTAACAATACCCTATGCGTTACAACTCAGATAACGTTTGTATTCCATTAGCTTTTCTTACCATACGCTATAAACACACCTAGAATATTTTAACGTACCTACTTGTATATTTATGTAAGTACGTTAACTAATAAGACCCTGTCTCAATAATGTAGAAGAAAAGAACGTTCCTTTTAAATAATTTTATTGAAAGCAATCACGAACGAGTCTTAATTCCTTATTATACAAAAGGACCCAAAAAATACAAAAAAAGAATTATTTTCAAGCTTAACAAGTCAAAACTTTTGAACACAAACATTGATATTATTGCATAGGTATACAAATTCAATACATTGAATTGCTCGGCGGGTCTGGAAAGCCATTGACGAAGTCCTGAAAAAAAACAAATATTAAATACTTACAGCGCTTTGTAGTTAAAATGTGTTAAGACGATACCACAAAAATTATGTACCTCATTTGTGGGCGGAGCTAGACGTATCGCGTCGATGGCGCGAGGGGGCGCTTTCCTTGATATTATTTTTACGCGCACTCCCGAGAACATGTTCATGAACTCGGGAGCTTAGAACGTATGGAGATAGCAGACAGATATGTTTACAATAATATTTTTAATTCAGTAGATACAAATATGTTAAAAGAGGTGATTCGGTACATCAATTTGAACAACTTATAGCAGTACATGTATATTGAAATACGAAAAAAAAATAACGTTCTCAAACAAATCGAAGTAGTCACGTCATCTAGTTACTATGGTCTTTATGTATGGTATTTTTTTCATACAATAAAGTTAACAACTTTTATGTTGCTTTCGCCAAGAAATCAAAAGACAAAATATATAAATATAGTTACAAATTGACCGGTCGGCTGATCAGAAAATATTGTTCTTTATATATATATTTCGATTCAATAATAAGGTCTTTGGGGAAAATTACACACATTAAAACATAGGTATGGAATATGTAAAAGAAAAATATTCAGTATATTTCGTAAAAAAGTTTCAATGTATTTATATATATAGGTGTACAAAATAAAAATATAAAACAATTTTTCATAGATTTATTGCTAAACATATACAATAAAAATAGCATAATAACAATAATAATTGATATCTTTTGATTATACGATGAGACTGATGTATTAAACATAAAAATAAAAAGCATCCTAAGTAATATAATAATCTTGATAAAGTTTGAACTGGACAATCAACTGCTAATAAGATTACATTATGTTCAAAGAATCAGAAAAATATTTATTGCCCAATACAGCAGTATTTATTTTTCACACACATAAAGATCACTTGTGTAAATCGCCTCCCTATTATAGTTGCAGCACCAGACAGAACGGAGTAATTTCTCTCAAGAGTCTCTTTCACTAGCAACCATCCAGTATAACATCAATTATGGCATTGCCATTTTTATCTATTTTACCCTCTTCAATCGCAGCAGCTTTTTCTCTTTGTCCAGCTTTTTTCATGTCGTCCTAAGCTGTGGTCCCCCAGTTTTCGCATATTTTGTCATGTGCACGGCTGTAAATGCGCTTAGACATAATTGGTATATCTAAGGAGGCAGGCACTAATTTGTTTGAGTTGGGGGTGACCACAACCTGCTACCATAGCTCCTGCTACTCCATCTTTATTAACATCCTCCAATGTATTCTTTATTGTAAATTGTTCGTTGCAAATGGAGCATGATAAAAAGCAATTTGAATCCCGTACATTTTTCTGATACAATATTGATGGTATTTAACCCACAATCACAAAGCGAATGGTGGCCATTTTCTTTAATTCTTTAAAGAAGTACTTGATGTTCACTATACGATGTCCAGAAATATTTTCATTAAATTCATCCTGAAACAAATACCATATTGAAAATTTTATTTCATGCTATTAGGTATACATATGCAAAACTATATAGATAAAGGTAATTTCAGACCGCAATACTGAAAGAACTTCGATGTCACAGACAAACAGACATCGGCATCAAACTTATAACACCCCTCTTACTGTCTGTCTGTCCGTCCGTCCGTCTATCTGCGACCAGGCGAAATGCCCGTTTACGAGATTAAAAAATAACTTAAAATATTGTCATATTTGAAAGTATGTATTCTATTAAGTTCTATTTAAAATACACACCTTTCCATTCCACCTGTTGTGATCCTGACGAAATATTTTGATTGTCCAGATCCATAATTTGTAAATCCGACTCCATATCAATTACACCTCCTTGTTCTTCTTGCGGCGACGTAAACGATCGACGCGGACAAAGAGTCATCAAACTCTGATAAAAGAGGATTTTTTTTGGCCTGAAAACAGTAGTACTTTTATATTGGCGGATTTACTTCGAAGTTATTCGGTAGGTGCATATTATCCAAAATGTAAGTTGGGTAGAATAAGTTGTAACTTGTGACAGTAGAATAAGACAAAAAGGTAGATACGTATGAAAATAACATAAGTACTCGTAGGTAATTATGGTTTGAAAGTAGGACAGTACGGTGCCATCTCAGTATGATACAACTTATACCTAGTAGGTACCTATATTTTGACTAGTCAGTAAGATTGGTAGGCACTTATTGACATACCTACTCCCTTTCTTACAAACTTTACATATTTTATCAATATAAGCCACTTATTTAGAAACATTGAGGTAGGTAAGTACTTACCATCTATTAAATTTTTGTCTCATCAGGCTTGCTTTTTCCTTGAGAAATCAGGAATGTTCCCGTTTTCTATTTTACCTATTATTATTATACTTATGTACACAATCACAATGTAAAACAGTAAGTGAAAATAGGGTTCTATTTTCACAGACCAAAAAGTGCGGCTCGGATTAGTCTGTCGTCTGCGTTGGGCCTAAAACTTAATTTTTACAAATAAAAGATCGATCATTCGAAACGTTGGGATGTGCGGACGACTGGCACAGGTCTTACGTCCAAGGAATCCATACGCAGACTGAGCAAGAGATAGCGCTCGGCGAGTTGACGCGCGTGGGGCCGAGAGAGGTATACGGTGGGTGTGTTCAATTGGGGTTCCAATCCACATGAACGAATAGGTCGTAACCGCCAAAACCTTTATTAATAATTTACAGCAAAATTAAATGATCAATCAAAATTTCATCTTGTTATTATTAAAAATGTCTGAAATTCTTACTTATAGTTCAAACGGTTTCTTTTAAGTCGTCCTATTCGAGCGATAATATTGACAAGTTTGCTAAGTAAGACCATATTTCGAAAAATATTTCTATCGAGATTTTTCTTTTCAATCATGTTTTCATCTTATCAATAAACTAAGAAAAGAGTAAAAAATCATATCCTTAAATTTCAAATTTATATTTCAAATACTTTGCGAGATAAATTAGACTCAACACAACCTTTTTTGCGGAGGTATCGTCTTAATTTTTTTATGTAAGGATTTCATTCTTATAACAAATCAATTGTGATTCGTAATAAATAAGAAAATAATGTAATTCTTAAATGTTTTGATTACATACCTTTTATTTGATATGCTGTAAACTCTCACTATTGGTTATGTTATGGTTATGACTCCACTTTATCCCGAAGAGAACGGTTATAGGCTATACCAGCTATAGGTACACATCTTTATTAGTAGGTATGTAGGAATTTCCGTAGAAAATCCAGCTGCCTCATAGTAATGCGACGCGTTCCGCTGCAAAAATAAACCAATCACATGAAATTCATGCGGATGTATCACTACAAATCACAAGTGAAATTTCAACTCAACAATGTTAACATAAAGAAATATTACTTGGTATAACTTTTATTAGCCATAATTATGGTAAAATCTGATTTACTTTTATTCAAAGAAAATATATAAATGTCGACATGACATTTTATATGGCTGTGCGGATTGCGGTTACCAAAGAGAATATAATATCACTCACTACCTACATGGTTTGGTATAAAACCATTCCATATTACGCTCACAAATGCAATACCGTTTCAAATTTTAATTGATTGCCTTTTAAAAAATATAAGAACGGATATTTTATAAAAACAAATAAGGTTTTAATTTCGTACACATTTTGTTACATAACACAGTGCTCTTTCACATTTTTTTTAAATAAAATAAATATTTCGAAAGACTTCCATCAGAATTAAATGGAACGCCGCGCAAACAGTGATGGAGCTATACGAAATAATATAGCGCTGTCTCACTTTCACTATTGTTTGGGAATAGACATATCATTCGTTCTTTCACATCACTTAGCAGGAAAGAAATAATCTTACTTTTAAAGTTCATGGTACGATTCGAAACAATGTTATTACAAGCTTGAAACAAAACGGACCTAAACCATCATGATTTTTCTGTCAAGCCCATGATAACGCCCCAGACAAGGATAATCCCCTTGATTGTCTTTAACGATTTCACATTTTTCTACTTTTGCTTATCCAATCCCTGTTTATATTATGAATATCGCCACTCAATCGACTATAAAAACTAGTGAACTCGCACAGATTTATCAGTAGAAGCTCCATTGGAGCAATCACAGAACCTACAACAACCTTTGATTGTAACTAGTTAGGATTACGAATAGAAATGAAGAAAAAATATGGATCTAAAGGAATTGTATCCAGAGCCGTAAAATTATTTAAAAAAAAAACAGACCACCATTTTGATTGCTACTTTGACGTTAAAACAATACTGCTAAGATTGCGGCCATACCTTCGTAGCATGACCCTGTTAAGAAACCCAGATAAAGTTATGTCGCTCGTCGGAAAAATACCATCTCGCTCGTTATTATTGCGTAGAGCAAGATACTGAAACGAAGTTAACGAATGATAGTGCTCGATAAACACTGTCACCAAAGATGGTACTCCTGCTGGTACGCTATTGAGTGAATGATTTGATGTGACGTCACAAAATTGCTAGCAAGTACAATATTAAAGTAATATTACTTTAATGTTGTTTTCTATTGGTCATGGTACGAATTGACAAAGTAATATTAAAACAAGACTGCTATAAGAGGTCGTGGTAAGGCCCCAGATCATTTACTTACAGCTAAGTTTCCTTTTTTTAAGATGTACTTTCTTGTCGATTTGTAGCCACAATCCAAATTTTTGGAGCTAATTCAGTTAATCATCCTGAACATGCACAAAAATATATTTTTTGTAAATCAGAAAAAATTATTGTCCTGTCTTAAAAAATCAGTACCTGGGCGACCGTGCTTTGCTCGGTTACATCTCAAACATCAAAAATACGCGATTTCCTAAACATAAGACTAATCTAGATCTATTGTTTACCCCCGAAAACCCCCATATACCAATTTTCAGCGAAATCGTTAGAGCCGTTTTCGAGATCACAGAAATATATCAATAAATATACAAGAATTGCTCGTTTAAAGGTATAAGATTCAGATTTTAGATGAAAAATTAGTATCATTGACTGAACTTGGTTGAAGGTTAAAAAGTCGCTTGCCTGTCAAAAATAGGTTAATTATTTGGTTCTGTTTAGAAAATACTCATTATGATCGTATACATTTTAGATTTAATATTGTAGATTTATAGTCTATATTTCATACAAATCCCATAAAAAATTTTTGTTTTGACGTTAAGATAAATAAATATCTGATTTGAATTGGCGTTAACCAGCAAATTGTTCGACAGAGGATAAAAATGGTCAATTAACTATTAAAAATCCCATTAAAGTAAAGTAACTTAATAAATACATCTTTCAAATTGAGCTCTTGTAGTAAAAAACCTCCGAAAACAATTCTTATCTATTTCCATATCATTTGGCTCAAACTTTTTTCATTATGTGCTTCATTACGACGGGAGATCTTCAGAAACATTGCGGTTCACAATAATGCCATAACAAGTCATCTAATTCCGAGGTACGCTCCCTTTGCATCTGTGTTACCTACTATTGTTTTTTAAATAAAAGGTGTAACAACAACAAACTATTTTAATGGTGAATTCAGTCAATGATATTTAAAAAATTTCCCCAAGGAACATGTATCTTCGATGAATCGTTTTGGACTTTTAATTAGGTATATACATTTCAATTTATTATTTTAATTAAATTTATGATACATTTCTATTGAAATGTATCATAAATTAAATTATATAAATTAATTCTCCAGGATATTTTCTGGAGAATAAAAGTCACAAAATAAAGTTACTTGTCATTGATCTTATAAATTTTAAACCTTTTTATTTTATTTTTATTATTGAAGTAAACTGGTTATGAGATTCAAGAAACTGACGTCACTGGTCTGGTTTTTTTTTTGACGGTGACCAAATCAGTAAAAACGTTTGAATAAAACTGATTAGAAGTGGTCAGCGTTTTCCAGCTACGAGTACCTATATTATATCGCCTAAGAGGTTTAGTCGCTTACCTTTCTGCCCTAAGCCACCAATTTCATATGCCCGACTCATACGGAAAAAGAAGTTGCTTATTTTTTTTTTACTTTTGGTCTCATTATGATTTTTACACACTTTCATACAAAGCATGAACGTATCTAACATGCAATCAACACCAAACTTAATTTTCATACAAAATGTTGTCAACAATGTTTCTTTGAGAAGTCTTTAAGATTTTTATGGGCTCGTGAAGTAGGTATTAATGGGACCAGAGGGAATGCACCCCACAAGTAATTTTATTTAATGAATTTTACTGTCTCGGGAAAGTCATTTGGGGAGAACGTAATTTTCAAGTTTATATCCGAGATATATTTAGTATGAAATTATTTCTTCGCAATTCTAATTTACATTCCGCGCGCGCTTTTGTAGGAATAAAATAGCACACTAGGTGATAAAAACACAATTAAAAATTTTCAGGTTATAATTTAGTTAACCTCTAAAAGAATAGGCACACTGAAATTATTTTAAGAGCAGTTTCAAACTATTTACCCTCGAGAAAATAAAAAAAAGGTATGCTCCATGACTTAAATAAGATATTGGAACGAAGTTCCTTATCGCACATAGCGAAAGGGAGCTAGGCGGAAAAAATTAAGACCAAAAGTTGTAACTACACTTTTTTGCTATAGTTGTAAGCCGTGCGGCGTGCGCGTGTTTCTCTGACTGTCTCTCTCTCTCTCGAACTTCGTCCCATCCGGGTGTCCCTTGACACCTCTCAAGCTTTTTATTTTTAAGAATCAAAATTTTGCAAACTAATATTATGCAAAAATACTTGCCTTTGTTTTTGGAAACAATCATGACTGCAATCACAATTTTTTTGAAAAGCTGACGTGAAAATCTTTTCAACAAAAATGCAAACAATAAATGATTGAAACCTAAGTTTATTTTAGATATCTATCTTCAAAGTATAGTATCGTATATGCCGATCGAGGGAATGGGCGAGATTTGAATCATGATAATAGGCGATGCGGCTAGCAAACTCATCACTATTTTGATTCCTTTTCCATCTTAACGCCCACCATCACGCTAAGCGTGGCCTTTGGGTCTTACGGCCCCGGACTCTGTCTACCCCGTCAGGGATATAGACGTGAAAATGTATCTGTATCTATATCTTCAAAAAAAAGATAGATTTTACAAGAAATTTTACTTATTACTTACTCTTAAAAAAAATTGTAGAGTTGTCTATTTCAAAAAGAAATTTATTCATTTATTTAACCTTTATTGTACAATCTACAATTTGTAAACCACAATAGGCGGACCTTATGCTAAAAGCGTTATCTAACAGTCAACCTTTGGGTTGTTAAATAAATTTAGGTGGGTGTAAAATAATATGGGATGAGTGAAAGGGAAAGTGGTTGGGAATAATTCAGATATACATTAATAATTACTACATAACACAAACTACTGTACACTACTTACTAAATAAATACATATTTGGTACATATAACAACCAAAAAACGAATTCTATATACAATATGTATAAAATATAATATATCCGCCACTACCAACAACGAAAGAAAATCGCAGGAACCCCCCATCAATGGCAATCTTTCTCTGACGTCATCATTCCAAAATAAATCACATACCTCGAATATAAAAAACAGACGGTGGATTTAACACCATAATAAAAAATCAAATATTCAGAAACACCGTGGTGTAGTGTACGACAGATGGCGCGAAACTAGTGATGTCTTCATGAGGGTTCATTCTATCGATATCGATATTTAAGAGTGATTTGTACCTAAATGACTGAATGTATAGTTTTTAGTGATTGCTTAAAATAGTATTACTTTTAGTTTAAACGAATGAATGAAATTAATGCATGCATGTTTTCCTCTTCGAAATCTTTTCCTGTGTACTTTGAATAGTCTCGTGTTGTTTATTCTGATGGGAAAAACGTGGCAGAGAAATCATTACACATCACCAGGTCTTTTTGTCTCCACTGCAGGAGCATAACCCTCTCTGTACTACCAGAGCCATACTTGGTCAGAGCAGCCAAAGGACTTGGCCTACACTCTCCTTGCTGGCCAGCCAGGTTGGAGAGGTCTCACTGATGTTTATAAACTTTGGTTAGCTTGTATTTCGTAAGTCGCCTTCTACGACATCCACTGGAGAACTTGGGGTGGCCCTATTCTACTCTGCCGGAAACCACTTATAATTATACACACACACACAACATATAATTTTAAGAAGGTACTAAAGACAGTGTATTCAATTTCAAAGAGGATCAAGTAATTTCTCAATATGATCTACTGACTTACTATCCTGGGTCAGCGACCAAAAGTGAGTCTTGACCTTCAGCACAAGAGCACGCCTGCTTAAAGTAGATTTGAGCTATTTTAATTATTAAATCTAATCTATGCACTAAGGCACTATACTGAACTAAAAGTAAGGCTTAAAAATCTCCTACAGTTATTTAAAATCGAGTAAAATTAAATGTTCTGGGTGACCAACTTGATTCTAATCTAAAAAGTATAAAATGAAGAAAAAATCAAAGATATTATAGAAGCCTAAGTTTTTGTATCAAATTGTAAGCTTCCAAAACAAAAAACACTACTAATAGTACAATGAATGACTCCGCAAATTTATTGTAAACTTAACAGTATTCCATTGTAAATCTTATTGGATAGATACTATTTTTACTGCAAACTGAACTCAATTTAGCTCTTTCTATTCGGAGCGGTCAATTTTATCGTGGAAAGTTTTTAATTAGCTTACATAAAATGAACAAATTGTTCGACTTCTTCTGATGAACATTTAATATTAGAGAAAGGAGTTTTGTTTTATTAACTGTTGTACTAGTAATTATGGTACGTATTAGACGTTCTAAAGATTTTACGTAAGAGTCTAGAATTAACTGATATTTATCTGAGTTTACAAATTACGCCGCCGAGGCGGTACTATGTATAAGGCCATTTCATGTGTATGAAATAATAATCTTAATCAAAAAAGTCGACAAGATGTATGTTATACCCATTGGAAACATTGCAAGCATGACTTTTCCTTGCAGTTATAAATTTTATGCAAGATATATTAAAGCCCTTTTATCTTAAACACCAGTGCTGCTTTCGATTGATATATGTATTAATTTCTCGAAAACTGACACGACACATTTTCTCTAATTAGGCATATCTAATGATAGCTTTGGTTACATTGTCTTTGCATACGACCAAAAAAAACCTCAATAAAGAACGTTGATATTTTTGAACCAATTCTTTGTTTCGCCGGTCCGGTAATATTCGGCCAGCCGGACTTGAGATGGCGACAAAGCGTCTCAGGCATCTATCATCCTTTTGATGGCTTCCGTTTAACGTATTCTTATATTAATTAAATAAAATAAACATTATTGTATGGCAACGTATCGTAAGAAATTAAAAAATAAACATCGATATTTAAAAAAGGTCACAACACATCGCTACATTTCGGCGCTCGATCTAAATGTGGGCTTTATTCAAATCCAGTAATATCCCGCCGGCCGGACGCAGCGCCGACTTTTTACAAGTTGCCTGCTGAGTTTTCATCAAATGCTAATTCCGCCGAATAGTTCCGGCACACCTCCCGGAATTAGCCTTTGTGAGATAAATGAAAGGAGTTGATAATTCGTACAAATTACGTGACAAGAATGCACAATAACAATTCATATTTAGAAACAATCGAAGAACGTTTTGAAAAACTAAATTTCAAATCAAATATCCGGTTAAGTGCGAATCGAACTCGCGCACGAAGGGTTCCGTAATCCGTACTATCATCTATCAAATGAAACTGGTCAAGAGCGTGTCCAGCCACGCGCAGTTTAGGGTTCCGTAGTTACAAATGCCGACTTTGAGTTACATAAATTTTAATCATGTCTTTACAATAAAATTTTGTCATGACCTATGAGTCATGACAATATAAACGACTTATGAAGAAGATAGTACACTAGGTGGAAAAGGGGTTCCAATGTGATGGATTGCTAGCTAAATCGCCTACTGACGTAAATCCACCAAATTTGCGCCCAATCAACTTTTATAGGATTTCCTCAATAATTTGTAATTGGTCATCTCCATTAAAAATTACGTCAATGTAATGGGATGGGAAATTGGCCTCAAATTTACATTAGGGGAAGTTTGGGTTTTAGTGAATACCGGAATGTCTCATCACTATTCATGACTAGCTAATGTCCACGGTTTTGCGTGGACGGCTAGTACGATTAGTATGAAAAGCCTATTTGTCTTAGTTAGAGTAGGCTAATGTTGTCGCTGTAAGTCTATACCCTAAATCTATATTTAACAGTAAAAAAGTGTGTCTGTACATTTATACATATTTGCAAAAAAAATATTGGGGTCGATGGAGACATAGTAATAGAGTAAAAATTAAAAAAAAAAGACTTGTGGCACTCGGGGACTGCCGCGGTAAAGCTATTGCAAACAAGGAAGGACGGCAACGTCGCAAACGGACGACGGAGACGAAGCGGCAACGTACATGGTAGGCGGAGTGGGGAGTGTGAGGTTTTTTCGTTACGGAATTTCTGGATTCGGTCCCCGCGCTCAAGGCCCGCGATAGAAGCTATGCAATAGCTTAAAAATCTGTTTGTTTGTGTGTCTGTTTATCTGTTTGTACATGCTAATCTCCGGAAATACTGGATTCGAATAAAACTTTTTTTGTTATATAGCTGTTAAGTCTGGGCAAAATAGCGGGTATAAATGATTTTAGAAAATGGAATACCTGACGCAGAACTAGAATGGTCCAGCTAAACTATAAAAAATATAAAAATGACGCCTTAGCAAAAGTTGTTTAGCCTTATGAGCGTTTTCCAGAGACATAAAGTCCATGTAAACGAAGTCACGGGCTTCGGCTAGTAATTAATATAACAATAAATATAACAGATAATATGACAATGAATATAACAATGAGTTGAAGGCGGGTTATGGAAATTCTAAATTATCGCTTATAGGTAACAGAAGTAGATACCTAAACATTACGAAAATAACTGTAAAGGAATTGGCGTGTCTGCTTGTTTTAGTTTTTCGTGCATGTACACTGGTGTCTTGATGAATATAAATAATAAATAAATATATAGGGACAAATTTCACTGATTGAGCTAGCCCCAAAATAAGTTCGAGACTTGTGTTATGGGATACTAACTCAACGATACTATATTTTATAACAAATACATATATAGATAAACATCCAAGACCCAGGACAATTTGAAAAAGGCCATTTTCCAGCTTTCCCTGACCGGGAATCGAACCCGGGACCTCTTGGTGGCGGACTAGCATGGTGACCACTACGCCACGGAGGTCGTCAAAACAACAGAATATACAACTTGGAAGGAACATACCTGTAATAAATCAAATCACAGGCTATACTAGATCACTATATTAAAATGATAATAAAATAAAAGTCAAAAAACAAAGAAACAAAACGACATTCCCATACAGATTGCCCGGGCGGCTGCACACTTTCTTATGGATAGGCCGATTTTGATTATTTTTTAAATTTAGTGGTCTAGTATAACCCACCTTGCATGTTGTATTGTTTCAGTGTTTCTTCACAATGACGTACATATTGCGTGACAATGCAATATTATGATATCATGGAGCTGATCTGATGATAGAGCCGAAAAGTGGCCATAGGAACTCTGTAATGGTCACGCTACCCGATCAATTTTGGGTTCGTTTAATTTGTCTTACATACATACATACTATCACGCCTTTATCCCTAATGGGGCAGACAGAGCATTTTGGGTCTTGCGGTTCTATGCAGAGCCCAGGGCCGCAAGACCCAAAAGCCACTTTTAGCGTCATGGTGGGCGAGAAGATGGAAAAGCAATCAATACAGTGATGGGTTGCTAGCCGCATCGCCTGTCAACATGATTTGCATTTTTACCCATTCCCTCGATCGGCTTTTACGATCTGCGTGGGAAGAGAAGCAGCTGGTACATTCTAAGTTTTTTTATTTCTCCCAGACCAGCATGGGAGGTTTAATTTGTCTTGAGATGTTTAAAAAACTATTTTTACAAGTTCACCTGTCCCGTGGTTTGTCTGACTGTCTGTTATCAAATCAAGATTGTTTATTTTTATAATTACCTTCTTGTTGCAATATCTGTGTTACATTTTATAGTTAGTCAAAGTCTGGGGCTTAATCAAAAGTATATTTTTAGTTAAAATAAATATGTGAAATAATAAATTTAATCCGACAAAATATCTCACTCAAATCACTTCCAAGCCTTACTTCGGAATCCTACTTGACGTCTGGATTTTATCCACAGCAAATTGGCAATGCATTATAGCATAACCCGATCACACAAGATATACTCCGAGCCAGTACAAATTGATTCCGGTATATCGCGATCTAACTTGGTTGGGTTATTTATACTTAATATTCGACTCCTGAATTCGAGGATCTTTCGAATTTTCCATGTTGATATTTTTGAAGGCAGCGTTGCGTTTTGCAGAATTTTGAGTAAACTTTTTATATATTTGACGTGCATTGCATATATTATTACCCTTGAATTTCCTTTACGAACTAAGTTTAGATTTAGCTTTTGAATTCTGTAGATTAGGTATAAGGTCTAAAAAAATATACTGAAAATTTTTTAAGGGTAAATTCGGTCCGTGATACTGAACAACTTTCCCCAAAAGAACATATATCGAAAGATGAAAAGTATTTTTTGCCCTCCCATACAAAGTGATCGATCAATTCATCCGAATTTGTATAAAAACCCAATTTTTTTTTCATTATTCAACATATATTTCTTGTATGACTGAATTCATCCTTAAAATAGTTTCAGTATATTTTGTTAGACCTTATATTTTTAGTGGTTTGATTATGTATGGAAATAAGTAAGTAGGTTGTAAGCAGGTGTTCCAAACTTTTTAGATTAGGCTTATCATTCCGCACTTTCATCAGCCTATGTCATGTATTTTAGCTCACTTACCTGCTAAAGTTCAGTAAAAACGAAGCATTAATTACAGTGCCAAGATAAACAACAAACTTATAAAGTATAAAGCTAAGATGAGACAATCCAAGCACTTTGCAACAATAAGATAACAAGAACTAAAGTTTGTATCTCGCTGCACTTCTGGAACTCCTAATCTTATAATAGGAGAACTGTGTTACTTATGCAACATTGCTGGAACTAAACCAGCAGGCGTTCGAGACGATGTGGTTTGGACGGATTTAGCTTGGACAATGGTTATCGGAGCAAACTGTGACTGATAATGAAAGTCGCTTTTACCTGAAATAATTCATGGAATTGATTTTGTAGGTAATAATAATGTCATCATCGTCTCCACTGCAGGAGCACGACCCTCTTTGTACTACCAGAGCCAAACTCGGCCAGAGCAGCCAGAGGAGTAAGCATACACTCTCCACGCTGGTTAATTAAAATAAAATTAGAATAAATAGAAGTATTTATTCTTATTTTATTTTATGGCTCACCGTTATAACTGAAATAGTACTAACCTACCTAGGCTACTAGTAAAGTAAAAAATAATTTATTGCGCTTTTAGGTACTTAATAAGTATATACAAACATACTTATAGGTATGACAAATGCCTCAGCTTGGTCCAGAGACTGATGACGCTATTTTCACTACACACAACTATTTTTAACAATATCCGGCTAAGTGCGTGTCGGGCCATGTGCAGTGTAGTTTCGAATGCCGACTTTGAGGTCATGCTACTAAAAACGTCTTAAACATATTTTCTATTGAATCTGTATGAAATTTTTCTTTTCCGTAGTTCATTTTATAAGTTGGTCGCCTATAACTATAACATTTAATACCCGTAATAAACCAAACCTCGGGCTAAACTAGATCACTATAGTATAATATAATGCAATTAAAATAACAGTCAAAAATTAAAAATAAAACAGCCTTTTCATACAAAAGTTGCCCGGTTGGTTTTTTGAGTGTTATTATCATTATATTATAGTGATTCAGTATATTTTGCGGCTCGATTTATTGCGGGTATGTCCCTTCCACTTTGTATATCCATGTCAAATTACAGCTTTCTAGTCCTTAAAGTTTCTGAGTAGAACTGCGGACAGACAGACAGACATGGCGTTTGTATAAGGGTTACTTGTTTACTACGGAAGTCTAAAAATACGATACCTACCTTTATTTAAATAACCTTGACAAAATTAAGGCGATCCCAGACAACATTGGTGTAACCCAATTCCCAAATTCTACGAATAATTGAAGGATAACCCCGTAATTAAGGAGGTATAAATATTCGCCTCACGCGTTCCGTTTTATAATATTATGAGAAATATGTGAGCTATCGTAAATGTGGTTGAGCTCACGCGTCTGATTATTATTCTGTATCACGGAACGCAGGGTGTGCGGTGGCGTATTAGACACGTACCGGGACTGAGTTGAGTATGTGAATAAGGACAGTGAATAGACAAGTGTCTTGGTCCCATTTACTAATAGCAAACTGGATGGCTTTCATGCTATCGTGGCGACATCTACACCACTACGAGGAAATATAACCATTACATTAAATAATGAAGCGATGAACCGGCAATATAGTTCACAAGAAGCATATGAGATGGCGCCAGCAGTATTCTAAATCTCGATTTTAAAGTTCTGGTTGCAATTGGCTTGTCAAGTAATTAAAAAAAAAAGACGGGTTGCACTCTGGGAGTGCCGGTAGAAGTGAAAACTTGAATATTAACGTTGTGCATTTTTGATATTTTGGAATGGTTAGGGAATAATTTTGCACGAATTGCTTTAATTATCAGTATAAAATATTTCAAATCTTTTCTGAACCACAGTCTGTCACAAATGTCACAAGCATGACCAAATTCATTTTCAACAAAATCATTTTCAAATACACAGCAGTATGGCCACTACACAGACGGTCGAGCCATCAGCTGTCACCATCCATGGATGCGCGTAGCACGCTGTAACATAAACACACACGAAAATTCGCGCAAGCGCCCTGCGCCGTCTTACGAATTTTCGATCAGGTCACGTGTCCTGACGCGAGTTTAACATTTTTTACCCATTCCAAAAAAAGTGCACAACGCCGCTAAAGAAGTTTTCACTTCAAAAAACTAATTGCCAAATCGTTTCGAGGAAAATATAAAATAAATAAAAAAAAATTTTTTTTTCTTTATTCAGACAAAAATAGTCCATTTAGTGTTAATACTACAAGAAAAGCCTCTAGGAGAAGTTTCTCCAGATTTTAAAATTAGGTCCTAATTATTTAGATATTTTCGAATTCTCGCAAATATCTAAATAAATTAAGGTCATAACGTCAATTAAGCTTATTTGAGGAAGTGACGTCACGATGAAGATTCTTTGAGTAAAGTTGTCAAATTCCATTTTCAGTACTGTACTGTATCGTCACTGTCACTGTCATGTATCAAAGCAACCACTTGACAACAATAACCAACATAACAAGGGTAATTTAAACAGGAGAAATTGACAGTTGACAGATCTTATCTACCAGAGTAGGTAAATTTATTATTCATTATTAGGTATTTCACTTGTGTATTTCACGTGAAACACTGCTTATCTGCTCTCATACTTATCACTGAGAAGATCAAAGATCCTAGTATTCAATCAGAATTTTTTAATGATCTTTATCGGGATAAGATTTAGCTACTTATGTACCTGCTTAAATTTGAAATTGCTCGTGTAGTAATGGCAACACAAGACTGTTGCATTGATTCATTCACTACATATATTTTTTTAATCAGGCATTATATGCATGTTAGCCGTTTTTACATGCGTATAAAAATATTGAACCTAAGACTTTGTAGGCTAAGTATCTTTGAAATTACAAAATTTTGCCAAAATCGGGACTCTTAAGTTCTGATTTGGCAAAATTTTGTAATTTCAAAGATATTGCACATATCTAGGCATATAACTGGTTTTCTTTGGTATTATTTTTGACCACCAGTATGGGAAACTTCTACATCTTTATTTTCTTTCCAGTTCATAATTTTAGAGTAGGAAATTAATTATAACCCTAGATACTTGAAATTTCTTTGAAATTACAAATTTATACCGAAATTTGACATGTGATTTCAAAATAAAACGTCACTACGTTTGTATGAAAAAGTAAGGAAAAAGTCTAGGTAGAGGGGACTCATAAGTACTTATAGAATTCCTGATCTTTAAAGAGCAATTTTGCGTAAACGCAGCATTGCTAATGATAAAATTGCAGGCGATTAAAAATTAATTTTTCATTAATGTCGTAGCATCCACGCCGGTAGAATATTACACTTTGACATACGAGTATATTCTAGTTCATGGTCGTTAACACAACTAACTATAGCTAGGTTCGTTTGTATGCATAACGAGCACTTGTGCCATGCCAGCACAGCTCAAAATTATCACTTGGCTAAGCTAACGCTTACAAGATAAGTTTAAAGTTTGCCGGCAACAGCTTGTTGCAAGCTGCTTGCAATAAGCTCAAAATTGGATGTCAGAAAGAGGAATCGCAACTACTTACTAGTTGTTACCCGCTGCGTTGCCCGCGGCACTCTTATGCTGTGATCATCTCACATTAAATTTCGGTAAAAAAAATCTAATCCATATGTAAATTAGCGAACAGTTTTATTTATCGTTAGTCGTTATGAAGTTTATTTATCGAGCCATCATATGTCCCACTACTGGGAAAAGGCCCTCTCCCTCCTGGGACTGGGAAAAAACCCTCTCTGCCATTCGCTTTTAAATTTATCCAGTTCGTCTCACCTTCGCGTTCTTGGCCTACCGTTCTGATATTAGTAGGTAAGCAAAGAATGCTCTATACTCAGAAATTATTTAATCACCTTCCTTTGGTGTTTGAAAATGACTTATGACTATGACTTATGACTTTGTGGCCAGCCCAGTTTCAATTTTGCGGTATTCAGAGGTACGTCAGCTGTGAAATTATAATCAAGTGCAAAATATGACCACATTAAATTAAGATAAATGCAAGTAGGTAGGCAGTACTTTAAAAATACCTATGAGTATCTACTACAAAAACTAACAAACAATTACAATGTTGGCCCACATTTGACTCGATGTGCTTACCAATCTCTCACTGTTCCTTCCGTTTTCGACTTTTTAAGAGTTGTATTTTATTTTTGATACTATTCCGGCCCAAGCTGTGTCGTTGATTTAGAAACTTATTTAGCTTGTGACATCAAAATATCAGGCATAGGATAACACTAAGCTCACAGACATAATTCTCACAGAATGCACAACTTTAATCCATAAATAACATGTAGAGCGTCTAGAAGTATAACACCTGTAATTAATGTAATATTGGGACTGAAAATGAAATACAATAAACTAAAGAAAATAATTAATTGTAACTCATTACTTGTGCCTTAAGAAATAAATTAATAAAAAAATAATTTAAAATTTCATCCAATATTAAATCAAGTGGAGATTTGAGAACTTAGGACTAAAGGCCTTATGACCTACGTCAAAATAGACGAGACAAAACACAAATGCCAAATATTGCCCAAGTACTCAAAAAATTTTGCTTGCTTTCCGCGCTAGTTCAAATATGTAGCTAAAACATTAAATTCTCATTAAATTAAGGTCATTCGCCAGTCTTCGCATTTAAAATCGTAGTTTCAAAGTTAAAAGACGTACTTTCCTCGACGACCTCCGTGGCGTAATGGTCAACACGCTAGACCGCTAATCCGGTACAGGGTACAGGGTTCGATCCCCAGCCAGGGCAAGTTGGAAAATGGCCTTTTTCAAATTGTCCTGGGTCTTGGATGTTTATCTATATATGTATTTGTTATAAAATATAGTATCGTTTAGTTAGTATCTCATGACACAAGTCTCGAACTTACTTTGGGGCTAGCTCAATCAGTGTATTTGTCCCTATATATTTATTTATTTTATTATTTATTCCTGGGTCAAAACTAAGTTATTGATACTATTAAAAAAAAGTCACAAAGTAATGTCACATGTCATGATCATGTCGAATCACAACGTGATTTAGATATATTATTGCAAAAAAACTAATTTTAAGAGCGCTATTTGACTCCAAGACGTCATCTGCCTGAATTTCGTCCCACAGAAAATGTTTGTTTTGTCGTTTAGAAAAAAGTGTATGATTTGACTTGTTGGAAAATAGTGAATTTAGCTGTTTGTACTCTTGACGTTTAAACCGGTCACTGTCATCGTGAACGCAAGGAGTTGGTATTTATGCTTTTTGTAATTCCATACATACCCATTAATTATTTGTATAACGTTTCTTCTATTAACTGTCAGGTCACCACCTAAATATGTTTTTATAAGTACATCCAGGAGACGGGCAACGATCATGGGGAAGCCTAAAATGAAATGGAGTAATGACCTTTTGGATTTAGGATTGGAAAGAAGTACCTGTAGATCGAAATAGCTGAAAAAACAAGGGGAGGCCTTTGCCCAACTATCGGACTTAAAGGGCTAATAAAAAATACTATGAAAACACACAAATAGTAAATTAAAGATGTTATTCTGTGTCAATTTTATTTTATCCTACAATCCTGGAGGAGACAACGGGGTCAGTTTACAGCAAACAGCGACAATATTATGCAAAAGTGGACTCTAAAGTTTGAGCAGTAAAGTCGGTGGTTTGGCAAATTTGCATTTTATGATTTATATCGCGGTCGCAGTGCGGTAAGCCACGGTTTTTACGGAAGTTGTTGGATTTAAGCTTTATGTGGTTTTATGTACTGAGGTTATGAAATTATTTAACTTAGTGCGTTTATAGTCTGTTAAGGCCCAACACAGACAACAGACTATCCGTGATGCACTTTTAGTCTATGATAGTCTGTGAAAATAAAACCTACGCAATCATAAGCAGTAACGCACACGACGCGCGCCGGACTTTTTGCGCGTCGTGTGCGTTACTTGCATTATTGCACGCGTTCTATTTTCACAGACTAAAAAGTGCGTCACGGAGTCTGCGTTGGGCCTAAGAGCCCACATCCGATAATCCGATAAACCGTGACCGGTTTTTGTAGGAGAAAATACTGATTGCAATAACGCAACGCACACGTCCCTACAAAGAGTAGGTTTGAAATTCATACAAAAGAAAATCAATCCTACAAAAAGTCTGACGTGGGCGCGGGAACTAAAGTTTTCCGATATAAATCTATCTTTCTACAGCAGCCTTTATGTTATCCTTCCAGGACATAGGCCTCCTATATTTTTTGGACTCCCATTCAAGTTGACCTAACCGCAAAATCGACTTTTTATGGAAAGCAAAAAAAAAAACTATTTTTTCGTATTTTGATATATCTATACATAATAACTTGGAGAAAGTTGATCGGTATCACCTGAAATATAGTTTCAAGTAAGATTATTTTTATCTTCGAATTTTCTATTGTGTCAAGAACGTTGACCTTAAACTTGAACATTCTGGGACACTCCCAGATAAAGAAAATTTCCTCGAAATAATCCCATCACATCCCAAAGATAAGGCACCTCCATAACTCCATTTTTTCATAACGTAACTTACACTCTGGGACGTAGAATATAAACCTTCCTGATATACTTACAACGCGGGTCTAGATAGGATTACGAAGAGTATGGAGAGAAAACTTTCTAAATTAATTGTTCAAATGTCTGAAACATTGCTATATCTAAATATATAATTCGCTATCATTTAGTCTACGTAAAAGCATACGTTGCATGCGCATTTTCATTGAATTGTTATTACAAGCTTTTATTTAACTTGCAATGTGTGTATGTATGAATACTTGCTTAGGTCAAATCTTGCAAATCTATTTTCAACCAGTTATCCTCAAACGATTTTGCATACTTATATAAGACGTGTCACGATACAATATTATGAAGTCAATAAGCTGTTCTGGTGATGGAGCTGGGAGATATTCGGCGGTACTCAGCTAAAAAACAACACAACCTCTTAAGTAGGACTCGTTTAATTTCTCTTGACGAGCACTTTAATAAATAAATAAATATATAGGGACAAATAACACTGATTGAGCTAGCCCCAAAGTAAGTTCGAGACTTGTGTTATGGGATACTAACTCAATGATACTATATTTTATAACAAATACATATATAGAAAACATCGAAGACCCAGGACAATTTGAAAAAGGCCACTTTCCAACTTGCCCTGACCGGGAATCGAACCCGAGACCTCTGGGTGGCAGACTAGCATGGTGACCACTACGCCACGGAGGTCGTCTACTTTGTTGTAGACGACGCCTAGGATCTGATCACGGAGACGGAATGTGGTCGATGGAATTCAGCAAATAAACGACACATCTTCATCGAGTTTTGGCTTATTTAATTTCTCTTAATACTTACTTTGGCCTCACAATAAAATGTTTTTTTTTCAAATCACTTATATATTTATTTTGGCTTTATTTCTGTACTGTAAGCATTTTGGGTACAGAGCGTGGGAGAGGGTGCATAATATATTTTACTAGCTTCCGCCCCCGCCTTGCCGCGGTTTGTCACTTAGGGATTTTGCATAATCTTCGGAAGGTGCTCGGCCTGCAGATATTTAACATTAAGGTACCTACAGAATTAATCCAGTAAGTGCTTTTGACAGATAAATAGGTGTACGGAAGTGTAAACAGCTTAGGCCCAGATCAATTTGAAAAATGCTTCCAACTTGCTCTGGCTGAAGATAGGAACCCAGAATCTTCGAGTTTCTACTTAGTAACATAGCTATTGGAGTCGTTGCCGAATTTTTTTTTTTAATTTAACAAAGATATACCTATGAATTCATATTACAAATTCAAAATGGTTCAAATTATATAACTTAAATCCATAGTCTCTGCCTACCCCTATGGGAAACAGGCGTGAAAATATGTATGTATGTATATAACTAAAAGTATATCACAACATGAAACTAATAAAAAAACATCTAAAGCGCCACATATATACTTTTTACAATGTTTTTTCCATTCTTAACATTCCTAATTAACTAAAATAATCAAGAACTTTAAATTTAGCCTAAACTCAGACTAATAAGTTATTTAACATTGATCTAGTTTTATACGTTATTGTCTATCTATAGAGAGAATATATACATGTCTATAGAGACAGTAAAAAAAGTGCCAATAAAGTTAATAGTAACACATAGCACATCACTGCACTATAATATCAATGTATTTTTTTTTAAACTACACTAGTTCAAAAGGTTTAGTTCTTTTTAGACGTCGCACTATGTCCGTGTTGTCGTTTGACAATATTGAAATTATTTTTATTCCATCGAGGCAAAAATAAATATACAACGAAAAGCACTTCTAAACTGCCAACTTGATAACATAAACAAAACGGACAGAAATGGCCCAAATTGAATCTACCGGATTAAACCAAAAATACGCAACACTGATTATTATCGAATTAAACTTACAAAATCACGACCCTAAGGGACGCAAAATGGGCAAAGTTTCACGAAACGACTATGCCCTACGCCTGTTTGCCAATTTGCAATATTTTTTAACTTTTTTCCGTTAAAATATCAACTCTGCAATGGATTTTGTGAAGTTGGATCGTTTTTCTTGTTAACTTAAAAGGATTGTGTTTTTAAGTCGCCTTTGCCAAGAATTGGAAAGAGAATGATATGAATTTATGTTTTTCTTATGTGCAATTTTAATGAAATAAAATAAGTACGTGCCTATTCTGTTTGGATTGAGTTTTTGTTTTGAGTGAGAGAGAGAATATTAAAAAAAAAGAATCTTATTCGTTTATAATAAACTAAAACAAAATGGCGATTTTATGTCTGGTAGAGTATTTAATAGTAATAGTAAATTATACGTCGAATTGACTCGTTTGAGGTGTCTGAACGTGATATTTTTCAAAATTTTAATTTAATTATTGTTATTGTTCAAAATTTCAGAAATAAGATGGCAGATCCTTATTATATTCTTAAATAACTTTTTAACTATTTATCAAGAATATAAAAAAAATAAAAGAAAAAAAACAAGTAATTATTTAAATTCATCAATTTTAAAACAAGATTTTATCTAAATCAACGAACTTGAAAGTTAAAGTGCTAAATACGAATCGAACGAGCTCTTGCGTTGTTTCATTACAGAGTTCTTATGGCCACCTTCCTCCAATATTGTGTTAATATGAGATATACGTCTGCGTGCAAAATTTCAACATAATTGGAAACCGAAAAGAGGGGTCGAATTTACCTGGCAAGATTTGATTACGGACACACACAGATACCGGGACAGGTGAAAATAAATAAAAGCTAAAAATACGAAAAAAAAAACCACATTTCATTACATTTGTCATACGATATTACTTTTTGTCTAAAAGTTTATATTACAACCCTTAGTAGTCCTCATTAGGTTATGGCCCCCTAAAAAAATATATGAAATATCACTATTCATAGAAAAATTAAATCACATCTTTTGTACTGCCCGAACAATTATTTCAAGTCCAATCTAGTATTCGGACGTAATACGTCGAATCGACGTGTTTGCGGTCTGTGCGCGTGCTACGGGCGCCCGCTTTAGGACTTACCAGGTAACGACCGAATTTATGGCTTCGAAACTCAATTGCTTGGTGCTACGATATAAATCCAATAATGATCCAAGTTTGAAATGTGTTACTGGTCAAAACTAGTGAAAACCTTTGAAGAGTCATTTGACATAATAATTCATAACATCTTCTCACATTAGATCAAATATGTCTTGATTTAAGTAAGAACTCAAATGACAAAGAAATAAAATATCAATTATTCGGTCCGGCCACAGAATAAACACTAGTACTTACGGATCGAAAAACGTCGAATAGGTATAAATTCAATAATGATCCAAGTTTAAGTGTGTTCTTAAGTAATAAATAATAAATAAATAATAAAATCTTTATTTTCAAGCCAGTAGTTTAAGTAAGTGTAAGTGTTCTATGGCCGCCTCCCGGCTCCATCATCAGATGAGCATCATGTCATCATAATATTTATTGTCTCGCGATATACCTACGTATGAGTGCAAAGTTTCAGCTCAATCGGAAACCGGAAAGTGGGTCAAATTAACTGGCAAAATTTGATTACAGACAGACAGACAGATACCGGGACAGGTGAAAATAAATAGAAGCTAGAAATATGAAAAAAAAATGTGGGTCAAATTTAACTTGCAACATTTCATTACAGACACAGATAGACAGACAGAAAACGAAACATGGAATCTAAATAAAAGCTTGTAATAAAATAAAGTACCTACTGATATAATTATAATTTATTAAATAGAGGAATTCGCCTTTTTCGATTACGGAAACATGGACCGAACTTTTTGGAAAACAATTAGCTAATGAGTCATGCGGTATAAAATCTAAAAAAAAAAACAAAAACAAGTTTATTTAACCTTTTAACCGCGAGCGTCACATATATGTGACAAACATTGTCGGGCCCATTCCGCGAAGGTCACATATTTGTGACAAAAAAAAATGCTTGTATGGCACATAACTTACGTATCCATATCCGTTTTTGGTTGTAGATAGGTATGTTAGATTTACCATGTCTCGCGCTGGGGGCACGACAACTGATATAAAGTCTCGCGGTGAAAGGGTTAAAATTTAAATGGCTGAACCTATTTTCATTTAAAACTTGGTTTCACGTAACAAAATCGCATTGAAAGCGGTTACGTACGATGCCACAGACAGACCGAAAGATGTCAAACTTATAACACCTTTTTCTTGGGGGTTAAAACTTGTTTAAAGGGTTGGTCCAGTCATTATACTGATCAATTTTTAATAAGGAACTAAACGAAATACCAAAATTTATTTTAGTGACCCAGATTTGCAACAAAAGAGGAACTGAATCAAAGGTAATTTTTTCCTCCTATAAAATATACAATGACATAGAAAATGCGTGGATTTAGCAAAAATTGTCATTTCATTTTCAACGGCAAGTTGGAAAATGGCCTTTTTCAAATTGTTCTTGTTTTGTATGTTTATTTATAAATTTATTTGTTATTAAATATAGTATCGTTGAGTTAGTATCCCATAACACAAGTCTCGAACTTACTTTGGGGCTAGCTTAATCTGTGTAATTTGTTCCTATATATTTATATTTATTTATTAAAGAAAAAAAATCGTTTTAAACTAAATTACCGTATTAAATTAAAATTATATTTGCCGTGTGGTTTCCTGCAGAGTAAAATAGAACCATTCCAAGTCCTCCCGTGGATGTCGTAGAAGGCGACTTAGGAAATACAAGCTAAACAAAGCTTATAAACATCAGTATGACCTCCGTGACATTAACTGCCTCCGTGGTGTAGTGGTTAGAGCGTTCGGCTCATACCCGGAGGTCGCGGGTTCGATTCCCGGCGGAGGCAACGACTTTGTGTTGTTGTCCTAGTTTGGTTAGGACATTGTAGGCTGATCACCTGATAGTCTGATAAGTAAGATGATCCGTGCTTCGGAGGGCACGTTAAGCCGTCGGTCCCGGTCACTGTCTTTGACATTGGTCGTTACCTAAAACCATGTCAGAGGCCTTTAAGGCGGTTTAAAAACTCTGACACTAGTGTTAGTCACTAACACACACGATAAGAAGAAGAAGTAGGACCTCTTCAACACGTCTGGCCAGCGTGGAGAGTGTAGGCTAAGTCTTCTGGCTGCTCTGGTGAAGTGTGGCCCTTAGTAGCGCAGAGAGGGTCGTGCTCCTTTAGTGGAGACTAAAAAGACCTGATGATGATGATGATGAAACTAAATTAATAATAGTGATGGAAGCTCAAAGCTGCATAATATTTATATGAATTTCATCTCGTGATTATGTTAATATCAGTTGCAAGAGTTTGCGGATGATATTTGCATACCGTCATAGTCTACCAGCCATTAAAATAACTTATTAGGCTCGTTTAGTATTTTTGGAATTTTCAATTTTAAGTAGTTTCGTGCCACTTGAATGATTTTTACCCGACTGCGGCAAAGCCAAAAGGAGAGTTATGTGTTTTGCCGTTAGATACCTATGTACAAATGTACATACCTACATGTGAATGCATTAACCCTTTCACCGCGAGACTTTATATCAGTTGTCGTGCCCCCAGTGCGAGGCATGGCAAATCTAAAATAAATACCTACAACTGTATACCGATAAGGATACGTAAGTTATGTGCCATACGAGCATTTGTCGGAAATATCCGACGATCGCGGAATGAGCCCAACAATGATAGTCGGATAAATCTGACGTTCCCGGTTAATGGATTAACTAGATTAACGTAAGTCTTCAGTGAGAAAGTTAAATACTCCAGTTTTTTTGTTAAAAATATGTTTCCATAAAACCGAACACACTGACAGAGCAAGATGCACTGTCTTCGGCTTCTTTTGGGTAATGTTAAAATGCACAGCATCAAAAAAGGAAGAAGGAGCAGAAAATGCTTCTGGGCTTCTGTCTACAATTGTCTGTAACTGTAAAAGTGCATGACGTTGAATTATATGTACCTATATACACGGTGATTTTTCATTGGTTTTGGAGCCGAAGGCCATAAGAATCGTTAGTAAGACCTAATTAGCTAGTCAAAATAAAAATTCAGAACCAAAAAATTTTGACTAAAACTCAAAAGTATAATCGTGAGATCAACTAGTACTTTCACCGCCAGGCGACGTCGCCGGCCAGCCGCCTGAAGTTCATGGGGTCACGCGAGTTCACGCGACAGTTTTGGATGAGTACTACGTGGTCTCGATCGAAAATAATTTTCGTAACTTTTTTATCTTATGTCATACACAAATTTGGATTACGTATATGGATAGAGTAATTTATTTACTATACGACATTTTCTTTTCCAAAACCAATGAAAAGTCAGCGTGTATAGGTATGTAGTCGATGAAACTAGATTAAGTGTTACAGGAAATATTGCATACTGTTTAATGCGGTTATGTAGAATAGGTTAATGTATATATATTATATACAATTACACAATTACAATTGTATCTGACCCTACCCGTGGATCCTACTATTGCAAATAAATTATTAGGTTAAAAAAAAACGTGTCTATTTCGTCTCTATGGATGGGCGTTTTACATGTGAGCTACGCGGGTTATTCTTGAGGAACAATTTAATTAAACTGCGTGGATTAGCCAAAATGCATGAATTTTGCCTTTTGCATGGAATAATTAAGAGGCAAACTTTGTAACTTCATTCATGTTTAGGATTCCGTAGGTATTCAAAGGGTAAAAATGGGACCCTAATACTCCGCTGTACGTCTGTCTGTCACCAGCCTGTATCTCATTAACTATGATAACTAGACAGCTAAAACTTTTACAGATGATGTATTTTTGTAGCAGCTCTAATATAACAACAAATACTAATAAAAGCGGCCAAGTGCGAGTCGGACTCGCCCATGAAGGGTTCCGTAACAGCAAGTAACATACTATAAAAGTCTTTATTTATTTTTATATTTAAGTTGATTGAATGAAAGGTAAATTGCGGTTAACGATTTATGACGTGTTAAAAAAAAACTACTTCCTAGATCTCGTTCAAACCAATTTTCGCTGGTAGTTTTCATGGTAATGCACATCCTACATTTTTTAGGGTTTCGTACCCAAAGGGTAAAAACGGGACCCTATTACTAAGACTTCGCTGTCTGTCCGTCTGTCAACGTGATTACAACAAACGTGATTTGCTCGATAGTAATAACGGTAACAGGTAGACAAAATATTTCGTTGTATATTCACTTTTAAAATATTTATATTTAAATAAAATAAATATTAAAGGGCTGCTCTCATACAACAAACGTGGTTTTTTATAGATAATGGTACGGAACATATCGTGCGCGAGTCCGACTCGCACTTGACCGGTTATTAGTTAGCTACGTTGATGATGTTATAGCCGTTATACAACTATGTTGAAATAACCAAGTAAAAGTGAAATAAGCGCTGCCGTTTTGAAAAACTGCTTAAAAGCAACTCAGCACGGCAATGCGATTATTGTACAACTAGCTGTACCCGCGGGCTTCGCTCCCCGTAGGAATTTCGGGATAAAGAGTAGCCTTTGTCCTTCCCCGAGTCTCAAACTATATATATACCAAATTTTATCCAAATCGGTTCGGTAGTATAAGCGTGAAGAGGTTACATTACAAACAAACAAACAAATAAACAAACTCACTTTCAACTTTATAATATTAGTAGGATAGTAGGATAGGATACAATACAATACAAATACTCTTTATTGCACCTAAAACAAAAGAAAATACAAAAAAACAGAAAAAATAAATTAGACAGAATAAAAAGGCGGACTTATCGCATAGCAATCTCTTTTAGTCACTATAGCAATCTCTTATAATCACTTACAAAAACGAAACACAGCGAATGTTCCAGATAGCTACATAGTCTAGGTGCGAAGTGAACAATAACTGTGACAAAAACCTATTTCGCTAATCCGGATAAAACATCGCAATATCAACACAGTCTTCAGCGTTCATCGCTTGTTTTTTTAACCGATTTCCAAAAAAGTAGCTTATCAATTTGTCGCATTTTTTTAACCGACCTTAAAAAAAGGAGGAGGTTATCAATTCGATTGTATGTTTTTTTTAGTATGTATGTGACGCGATATGTTCGGCAACCGTGGACCGATTTTAATGATTCTTTTTTATTTAAAAGCCCTTACTCCAAAATTGGTTCCATATTAATTTGGTGAAGACACGATTAAGAACTTTGGAGATATGGAAGAAACTCCTGAAAAAAACTGAAGTCGATTGTTTTTTTTTTTTTGTTAAAAATTTAATTATTTTATGTATGTACACCGATTATTCTTTTTTGTTTGAAAGAATATACTTGTGAGATGATCTCATAGAAATTTTGTCAAAATTAGTTGTGAAGTTTGGAGCAAAGTCAGTGTTCAGTTTTGAAAAATTATAGATTTATATTAGGTAAGTACTAACCTTTTGACTTATAAAATACCTAATTTTTTATCTCATTGCCTTTCCCAGTTATATCAATAGGTTATCATCAGGTCTTTTTTGTCTTCACTGCAGGAGCACGACCCTCTCTGTACTTCTAGCGCCATACTTGGTCAGAGCAGCCAGAGGATTTGGCCTACACTCTCCTTGCTGGCCAGACTTGTTGGAGAGGTACTATTGATGTTTATTTGCTTTGTTTAGCTTGTGTTTCCTTAGTCGCCTTCTATGACATCCACGGAAAGACTTGAAATTGTTCTATTCTACTCTGCCGGAAACTCATTAGGTACCTATGTCGGAAATTACACAAATCATTAGGTATGTGCTCTCAAAGGCTCTGCTTTCTGTCTTTACTTCTTGAAATATGATCTTTAGAACTGTGCGTAGTGGTACATAATTAGCCTAGTACATTTGGGCCACAAACCATGTCTGTGATAGCAACTGGTATTAATTTCGCCTACTAGTTTTGCCTACTTACTGGGCCTCTAGCAGTTTCTTCGGCGTGGGGTAGGTATGTTTTAAGTTAGTAAATCTATCTTTGGTCTAATAGATTCAAAAAATCAAATATTCAAGTGGCTATATGCAGACAATGCCCACCGCCACATGACCCAAAAGCCACTTTAAACTGACTTCCAAAACGTTGCGATATTTTTATGTATGTCTACCGATTCGAATCCTCAACCGATTTGGAAAATTCTTTTTTGTTTGGAACGGTATACTAGTTAGGTGGTGATAAATATTATCAACTTCCATGCTGGTCTGGGAGAAATAAAAAAACGTAGAATGTACCAGCTGCTTCTCTTCGATCGTAAAAGCCGATCGAGGGATTGGGCAAAAATGCAAATCATTCCAACAGGCGATGCGGCTAGCAACCCATCACTGTATTGATTGCTTTTCCATCTTCTCGCCCACCATGACGCTAAAGGTGGCTTTTGGGTCTTGCGGCCCTGGGCTCTGCATAGAACCGCAAGACCCAAAATGCTCTGTCTGCCCCATTAGGGATAAAGACGTAAAAGTATGTATGTAAATATTATCAAAATCGGTTGCGTAGTTTGGAAGTGAAGACTGTTTTTAGTTTTGAAAAATGTATTAATCTAATAGTTAGTTTAGCTTTATGAGGGCGGGTTGTGTGTGTGAACCTATACTCTGATGATGAAAAAAAAGAAAATCTCGGAACTCACAAAAACGAGGCAATATCAGTTAAAACGTATCTTACACAAAGATTCCGGTCTCCTGCGTCCTCTAGCGAACTTATTTCCGATACACTTCGATTGCTCGTTTTTTTATCGCGAGATTGGGACTTATAAAAAATGTTCGGCGCTGGGGACCGCTCTGTATTGTTTTCCGGTATTGAGTGCGAAATCGTAGGGTTGTCACTTTCAATTTAGACTTATTTGCACCTATCTTTAACTTGTATTACCATTGAGATCAGGCAGATGTACTGACGGGTAATAGAAAAAAATCTTTCGGAAAAGAAAAGAAAAAAAACCGAAAGTTTATTTTTTATTTTTCTGAAAGTAACTTGAAAAATGTCCATCATTTGAATTTGTTTAAAAATTGCCATCAGTAGAAAGAAGATTATTATATTATCTTTTGTCTTACTAAATATCTTATAAATTCAAAGGATCAAATATTTACCTAATAGGCTTTAAGCAGACACTTCCCAGGACCGCAAGACTCAAAATCCACTTTTAGCACGATGGATGGATGGGTGAGAAGATAGAAAAAATAAATCAAAATAATGATCGGATGCTTATCGCATCGCATAGTCATATTTCGCCCATTCCCTTAATTGACTTTTACGATTCGCGTGAAAAAAGCTTTATTTCTACTAGATCAACATAAAAAAGTTAAATAAAATATAAAACAGAATTACCTTGGTGCTGACAACCCTTCCGTCGGTAAACTTTTGTCGCGCGCGAAGTATAGAATTGTTAAATGTTGAATCGCCTCGTAAAATTGTACGGACGTGGTGGTGCTATGCTAGCCAATAAAAGGAGATAGCTGATATTATTGTAGTTGTTACTTTCGTTTGAGTGGCCAACTGACATCAAATAATATACAGGGTGATGTTTGAAGCACACGACCAAATTTTTAGAGAAAATTCGGCCCTGTTTATTAAATACTTATTATAAAAAATAACTACTAATATCGATTAAAAAATTTCTCTCAGATTTAAAACGTCTCATAAAATAAACTTTAACTAAACATTAACGTTTGGTAGCATAGCGGCCAGAATGGCGTCGGATTGTGGACAGCCAAGTACGCGAGTTCGAGGATCAGCGTAAAGCTGATCTCGATTCTAAACGCGACCACATAAAGGCCCGTCCACCAGCCGCCATAGTATATACGCCTGTATGCCTCTCATTACATAAACATCTCCTCTCACAGGCCTACTGGAAGAGATCTCTTTTGAGATAAGTAGTGCCTTTGTACAACTTTTATTTTATGAATTCTCTGTATACTTTTTCCGTGTGCATAAATCTATACATATAATAAAACAGTAAAAAAAGTGTGTCTGTACATTAAATATATTTCCAAAAAAAATATTGGGGGCGATGGAGACGTAGTAATAGAGTAAGAATTAAAAAAAAAATGTCTGTCTGTTTGTCTGTTTGTCTGTTTGTCTGTTTGTCTGTTTGTCTGTTTGTACACGCTAATCTCCGGAAATACTGGACGGATTCGAATGAAACTTTTTTTGTTATATAGCTATTAAGCCTGGGCAACATATAGGGTATAAATGATTTTGGAAAATCTATACATATAATAAAACAGTAAAAAAAGTGTGTCTGTACATTAAATATATTTCCAAAAAAAATATTGGGGGCGATGGAGACGTAGTAATAGAGTAAGAATTTAAAAAAAAATGTCTGTCTGTTTGTCTGTTTGTCTGTTTGTACACGCTAATCTCCGGAAATACTGGACGGATTCGAATGAAACTTTTTTTGTTATATAGCTATTAAGCCTGGGCAACATATAGGGTATAAATGATTTTGGAAAATGGAACGCCTGATGCAGAACCATAATGGTCCAGCTAAACTATAAGAGATATAAAAATGCCGCCTTAATAAAAGTTGTTCAGCCTAATGAGCATTTTCCAGAGACATAAAGTCCACGCGAACGAAGTCGCGGGCTTCAGCTAGTTGGTAAATAAATAAAAATAAATATATCATTATGAGGACGGTGTACTTACGTGTTCACAATGTGCGCGGTGTTTTGCCGCAAAGATAGGCTACGTAAGCCATCTTCGAGCGCACGAGCGCCAAATCAATGGATAGAAGTCAAAGGGGTCGCCATGGCCGAAATCGGTCGGACAGATCATCATCATCAACTTGTATGAAAAAAAAAATACTTTTCATATTTTGATACACATGTTCCTTTGCGGAAGTTATCAGAACCTGTTTACTCCCACCGGACAATAAAACCTGTTTACTCCCACCGGACAAACCTTCAGGGTAGATAAAGTAAAAGCCTAACAGTACAGCCTGTGGCGTAGGATATACAGAACTAGTGAAAAAATACGTGCCCTTGGAATTTCATGCAGAATCTTAGGACTTAATCATATAATTAATATAAGTATTACATACAGAACGGAAACTGCCTCCGTGGTGTAGTGGTTAGAGCGTTCGGCTCATACCCAGAGGTCGCGGGTTCGATTCCCGGCGGGGGCAACGTCTTTGTGTTATTGTCCTAGTTTGGTTAGGACATTGTGGGCTGATCACCTAATTGTCCGATAAGTAAGATGATCCGTGCTTCGGAGGGCACGTTAAGCCGTCGGTCCCGGTCCCTTTCTTTGACATTGGTCGTTACCTAAAACCATGTCAGAGGCCTATAAGGCGGTTTAAAAACTCTGACACTAGTGTTAGTCACTAACACACACGATAAGAAGAAGATACAGAACGGAATTAAGAGCCTGCGGAAAATGTGTCCCCGTTCCCTGTTCACTCATCACCGTCCACGAGACGGAATATCCCAACCTGTGGACGGTATTGTATACGCCTGCAGGCGCCTGTAGCCACCTCTACAAGACAAGAAAGAGGGAGAGGAAGAAGGAGAGAGAGGAAGGGGAACGGGGACATAAATTGCGCGGGTCCTTAGATTCCGTTCCGTATGTAATACTTATATTTGAGCTTATATTAACCCAACCGCAAACGTCGGATATATCCGACTAACATTGTCAGGCCCATTCCGCGAACGTGGGATATTTCCGACAAAAAAAATTGTCGCTGGGCACATGATGATCCTATGATACGTAAATAATAGGCTATGCTCGGTGTTTCCCTACGTGATCGGATCAGAAATGAGGAAATCCGTAGGAGAACAAAAGTCACTGACATAGCCAAGCGGATTAGCTCGTTGAAGTGGCAGTGGGCGGGACACATAGCGCGACGAACCGATGGCCGATGGGGCAAAAAGGTTCTTGAATGGCGACCGCGTACTGGCAAGCGAAGCGTAGGGCATCCACCTACAAGGTGGTCAGATGACCTTTCCAAGGTCGCTGGAAAGTGCTGGATGCTGGCCGCTCTTGATCGGTCCTTTTGGAAATCTTTGGGAGAGGCCTATGTCCAGCAGTGGACGTTATGCGGCTGAAATGATGATGCCTTACGCTGGAGGCACGACAACTGATATAAAGTCTCGCGGACCTCGCGGTCGAAGGATTAATTCTGTGACATAATGGTTGTACCTAAATATAAATCTTTTAGGACAGTGACTATTTCAGGGCTGCCCCAACAACCGCAATTAGTAAGAACAGTAATACCGAAAATGTGAGCTAGTTTTTAATTACACAAAGTTCCATCATCGCAGTTACGGGAGCTCAGATAAAACTTTTGCGAACTGCGCGTCCAAATGGTCGCCCCGTAACTTTCGGCTCGTTCTTATTTGGGTATAGTTTCGATTCTCCTCGTCTAAAATGATGCAATGAGATGTGAAGGCAGAAGTTGTGTAGTACAAGGAGTTTACTTAGCTGGAAATAGGAAACTTAACCCAAAAAATCCAGTTTTCCAATTTGTTGATGATGATGAGTAATATGTGATGTTTATCATTATTAAGTACTTCTTTACGGTTATTCTTCAAAAGCAATGTAACTTGATTATTTATTTTATAAAAAATATGGAATTGTGTATTTTTTCATTACACAAAGTATTAGTACGAAGTAAAACATTCAGAATGTATTAGGTACTTTACTTACTTATAAATTCGGATACAAGATACAATTTGTAACTAATTTGATTTTGTGAATAGAAAGTATGTTTTTTACATTTTGAATTTAAAAGTGAAAGACAACCTCGGTCTAGGTCACAGAGGTCGTCTTTTAATTTAGTCTTTATACCACGCTGTCACACTGGAGGTCCTAGGTTCGATCCCCGGTCAGGTCAAGATGAGATATATTTTTTTTCAGATTGACCTGGGTCTTGGATGTTTATATACTTATATGTATTTGATACAAAATGTGTTATCGTTGGGTTAGTATCCCAAAAATTTAAATTACTTTAGGACTAGCACAATCTGTGTGACTTGTCCGTATATATTCTCTGTTTATCCCTATGATTGACTGCGCATTAAGTCCGCCATTTGTTAAAAGTATATTTGTACTTTGGAACAATAAAGTTTGATAAAATAAAATAAAAATAAAATATTTATTTATTTATTCAAAATAAAGTCCCGTCCAGGACCGTAGTGTAAGTAAGTACATTAACCAATACTACGAAGCCGCCGGCGCCGTAGTGAATCGAAACTGTATCGAATAATCACAATCCAAATTTTCGTGAAACAAATTCGTACTTAGTCTGTGAGATTGGCCATTACTCTGCCTTATGTAAGTAGAAACTCGTGGAATTGGTCTATTTATCCGTATTAAAGTAGAATATTTACGTTAGCCAATTGTTAGAGAGATTAAAACTTGTGCTACAACTGTAATAGAAGTACTAATGACGTTTTGGATGTAAAATAAATCAAAATAATGAATAAAATCAATAATTAATTATTAAAATACGCTCAAACATGGCGTAAATTTATAAATCTAATCTCTTAATCTTATTTTTAAAATATTGATGAAGTTATAACATTGTACATTAATAGTATCGTTATATACAATTAAAATTAATATCTAAATTACAATCTAAATTAAAAAACTAAATTAAAAATCTAAATCTTGATCATGTGGCATGGTGCCAAGAACACTGGCTGCATTCCCGCGCTGAATAGCTACTGCAATCCTCTGCGCGAGATATGAGCCAGCCCTCTTGTCACCAGCGGCGTCGACAAGCCGAGGGGTTATTTTTTTGATAAATTTTTTAGTACTTGGACCCCACGGACCAAGAGTTTCGACGCCAAGCGGAACAAAAATATATTCATTAGATAAAGAGGAATATTTTCGCCGCTTGGCGTCTTCTGCTGCTTCAGCCGCGGCTCCAGCCCTTGACACCGTCGCCCCGAGGCGAGAAGGGGCAACCGTATCGACGCATGTCGCGTCCCACACGAGTGCCCTCCCCCGCTCCCAAGGGACAAGGGTTAAACCATCTGGACGCTTGCCATCATCGCGAGTTATTCCTACAGGTTCTAACACATTAGGGATATCGATGGTGGCAAGCGCCCTTTTAACGATATTGTTAATGGAGCCGTGGCGTGAAAATCTGCCGGCACTGCGTTGGCAGTGTAGCCCGTGTAGTCCGTTCCTGTCGACGACACTGCCACATAAACATAGATGGCGTTCGACAATGGCAGCACCCAATCTAAGTCCAACGATAATTCGAAAACTGCCATTGTCGAAAAGTGTTCCGAGGTTGGCGGAGGGGAGTGCGTGTAACCAGTGTCCTGATTCATGTTCAGAGACGGCAAGAAGCCTTGCGCGGTCTAAATCACTGATAGAATTTTGAACCAAATAGTTATAATCTCTCTGTACCAGAGGGACATCTTATTTATATTAACTAATATTTTCTAACTATTGAAATCAATTTAATTTAATGTTTAAGAATTTATGTATGTTAATTCTTTTTTCTTCGCATACTTAAATTTGATTCAATTAATATTAATATTATATAAACTCACATAAATTCCTATAATTTCGCAATACCCTGCCAGGGTTCATGTACTTACCTATTAACCATCTTCTGTATGAGTGCATAAGCGATAAATAAAGAAATAAAGTAAATATCCTACCCGTAACGATTTTTAGAAATCTTATTATCATGTCTACCCATCGCCTAATAAACATAATTATCTCTTCCTAGTCACTAGATGGCGCTTTATGGTAAAAAATTAAAACATTAAAATCTTTTATTACTATTAATTAATTAAAGTAGTACATACATACTTTAATTAATTAAATATAACATATGGCAAGCAATACATATTTTTAAAGCATATTCAACACTTCCTTAATCACTTTTTTGCTAGTCGCGTGTGCTGCCATCTCTGTGCTCCTACCCGCAATTCCAGTTTTGCCTACTTACCCCTCTCAAATAGTTTCTATGGCGTTGGGTATCTGTTACGTCAGTAATTATATCATCTTTGCCTACGCCTACAGGTTTAATAACCTCATTCAAACAATCTGAAACTGAGCGTAGGCTGAGCAACCGCACACAGGCCAACGGAATGCCAACATTGCCAACTATGCCAGCCCTCTGACGTAAACCTTTGTTGCCAACGAAAGTTTTTAATATGCAAAAATGTTATACCCAATTTAATTTAAAGTGTGATATGTTTTTGGGTCCTCGATTTGTTACCTACTTTGCAAGTAAAAATAGAAACTTAAAAAACTCCAATTTAATCATCGGCCAAGTGCGTGTCTTGCCACGCGCAGTGTAGGGTTCCGTAGTTACCAATGCCGACTTTGTGTTCACGCGATGAAAAACGACTAAAAATTAATTTCATAAGTTGGTCTTTTTAATTGGTTAACCCTATTCATCTTTGATAGTTTCTGTTATTTATACTAACACTGTGATTTTTTTACGTGTCTATCAAAAATTTGTATTTGCACTAAATATTTCAGAAACGGGGCCCCAAATCGAAAGATGGTGTTAACAAGCTCACAATATTATTGAAGGACTTTTTTTATGATACCCAAAAAGATAGGCAGTCAAGAAAAAAAAATACTCGGACTTGTCTGGGAGCTACTCAATTTTTTTTTCTATACTTTATTTTAGTCTTTTTTTTTAGTCTTTATTTTAGTCTTTATTTTAGTCATGCATGATAAAGAAGTAGTAAACTACTTCTTTATCATGCATGACTAAAATACATAACCGAGCCAAATTACAGCTTTGTAATATTTATAATCTCTGAGTACAACGTATTTATTCAGTGGTACAACCGCGGATAGGTAGATAGATATACAGACAGACAACATCGCGAATATATTAGGGTTTCTTTTTTACTATCACGTCTTTATTCCTAATGGGGCAGACAGAGCATTTTGGGTCTTGCAGTTCTATGCAGAGCCCAGGGCCGCAAGACCCAAAAGCCACTTTTAGCGTCATGGTGGGCGAGAAGATGGAAAAGCAATCAATACAGTGATGGGTTGCTAGCCGCATCGCCTGTTAACATGATTTGCATTTTTGCCCATTCCCTCGATCGGCTTTTACGATCTGCGTGGGAAGAGAAGCAGCTGGTACATCCATTCTAAGTATTTTTATTTCTCCCAGACCAGCAGATAATAAAATCCCATCAAAAACAATACTTGTCAAAAAAACCAAGTCTCGCAACCCAGTTGTTCAGCGGTAAAAAGTTGTGAGATCCATGTAATACCAAGTCGGTTATTAATTTATTCAGTCTCTACTTAAGCGACTTTCTGTCTTAATACGTCCAGTCTCTAAGACCACGGTCGTGGTCCATAACAATTGAAAATCAATTGTCTGGAATCTCCGTACTCGAAGCATTAAGTTGTTACGTAATAATTAACATCATCTTATAGTGACGCATATCAATATTAAAATTCTTTAATGTTTTATATAAATATATCGAGACTTGGCCATCGCACTAAATAATTGAATTTACATGTGTTTACAGGCGATTGAATTTACACGTGTTTTCAGGCGATGGCCAAGTCTCAATATATTTATATAAAACATTAAAGAATTTTAATATTGATATGCGTCACTATAAGATGCTGTTAATTATTAAGTAACAACTTAATGCTTCGAGTACGGAGATTCCAGACACAATTGATTTTCAATTGTTATGGACCACGACCGTGGTCTTAGAGACTGGACGTATTAAGACAGAAAGTCGCTTAAGTAGAGACTGAATAAATTAATAACCGACTTGGTATTACATGGATCTCACAACTTTTTACCGCTGAACAACTGGGTTGCGAGACTTGGTTTTTTTGACAAGTATTGTTTTTGATGGGATCTCATTTCTTTTTGTATTTTGTAGACAGTTCTACTTTTTTCCTTTTCGGTACCTTCTACTTATTGTATATATGTATATCTACCAGCAACGAATTTTCTTAAAGCCCTCTCTCTGACTTATGAACTTTTCTTATTTTTGTAGGTAGCCTTCCGTTTTCTCTTTTCCGGTACTACTTCTTGAGCTTCAGCTACAGTTTTTCTAAGAGCCCACTCCCTGTCTCTATGCGTTTTTCTGGGAAGCTTTGATGTTACAATTTTTGACAAATCTGGACGGTAAATGCTTCTTAGTCTGTTGTATTCACAAATTGAGAATTCCTGCGCTTTTTAATTTAAATTATTTATCCGAACAACGTCCAAATTGTAAGCAAATAATATCAGTAAACCAATGAGAGTAGCCTTTAGTCGTCAAACTAATATAGCAATCGAAATTATCAATGAAAATCGCAAACTTATAGGTAAGAATTCTGGGCACATCCGAACAGCATTGGGTCGCTCGCGCGTATGAGCGCGGCTGCTGCTCGCTCGGCGACATTCACCTTTCCGCGCGCCCCGCCACTGTCCCCGCCCCGCGCCCTCGCGCTAGCACCGCGCAGCGCGTAGTAACGGCCCGCGCTCACTCGCTAGCATCGCAGCACTCGTAATAAGTACGAATACGCACGTAGGTACGTTTTTTGCATTAAATAATTTAATTTACACGTGTTTTCATGACGGGAATACCCATTTTTTGCTCGATTTGGCAGGGGCACTACCATGCGCCTATATTTATATGGGACTAGCTTAAACCCGCGGCTTCGCACGCAATAATAATAACTGCCGTAAAACATCGTTACGAATAAAGCCAATATTGAAAATTTAACTGAAGACTTGGCAGTCTTTTCTAGATTTTTTAGTTTTTCCTTGATTCATACACCAAACACTACATAAATTCCAAATTTGAAGCTTCTAGGTCTGCTAGAAGTGCCTTAGAATTTTGATGATCGGTGAGTCAGTGAGTGACAAAATTAAGAAATTTGACCCGTTATAATTCTTAAAATACTGGTTCAAATTGAATGAAATTTGAAACATACCGTGTCTTTGCAATGCCTGCATGGTTACTGAAAATTTCAGTCTTCTAGTTTTATCCACAACGAAGTTACAGGGGGTCTAAAATGGTCTGAATTGCTTCGAGAAAAGGATGGTACGGCCGTGACGCTTTTTTGCTCGACTTGGTGGGGGCACTGCCGTGCCCCCAGATAACAGAAATAATACAAAAAATAATTCGACATTCTCACACAAATTGCCCAGGCGGCTGCACAATTTTGTATGAAAATGTCGAAGTTTTTTTTTAGTTGTTGACTGTAAAAAAAATTGTTCGTATTTTTGTTTCTTTAAAAACATTTGGTACATTATAAACTTGTGATTGTGTTCTTCTATTAAATGGAATTCACCTTTATTAGAAGTGCACACTCTTCCATAGCCAAAGTAAAACAGTACCTATTAAATGATTTATCATAACTTAAAACTATAGATAAAGTAAAGAGTGAACATGCATAATACATACGTTTGTTGATTTTTATGTGTGAGTGGCCAAACACTGGTCTCATTTTTTTTCAAAAGGCCTGTAGGCATCGGACATAGCTTGAAAAGCATAAAAAGCGAAAACCGGGACCAAGGGCAAAAACGTATACAAGACTGTTATTGACCGAGCGAGCGAAGCGTCTCAGTTTCGAGATTAGCCAAAAATTCTTTTGTCCGTCTGTCTGTCTGTCTGTTCTCGCCTACAGGTCGCATTTCTTAACCGATTCTCATGAAATTTTGTAAACAAATTCAGCAACTAAATAGAATTTCTTTGTAGAGCCAGATTTTCGAAATTTTTCAAAATGGCGGAAATATGGGGGTTTAAATTTTAAAAGTGTCATATATCCGCCATTTCCAAATAATTTCAAAAATGTCATTAGACTTTTTTGTTGCCATTATAAAAACACATTTTTTTTATTTAAACAACTTTTTTGTCTGAACAACTTTTTTATACGTTATGCTTGAACGGGTTTAGGATGACTCGCGAAGTCTAGCTGACTGAGCCGTGACGGATATACAATACAAATCTTACAAAATATACTGAAACTATTTAAGGGTGAATTCAGTCCGGGTTACTGAACAACTTTCTTAAAAATGCACAGATCGTGTTATACCGGCGCCGGCAGCCAATTCGGCAACCAGCGCCGGCAGCAGAGGCACTCCCTTTGGAATAATATTCGCGAGGTCTAAGTTCGTGGCGAACTACTAGTTTTAATTTCATTGTACTATGGTGATCTAGTATAGCCCGTGGTACGATTTCTCACGGGTATGTTCCTTCTACGTTGCATAATATTTTGTGCTAATGTATAGATAGACGTTTAAGAATGAGCCGCATAGTAAAATAAAGTACAGAATGCCACAGAAAACTTTAACACAAGTGCTAAAGCGGCCATTAGAAACGTTCCATGCATTTTGATAGTCAAATTCGAAGGGAAATGACGTTTTTATGGCTTTTGCGATCGCTGTAATGTTTTATATCGGTCCGAAAAAGTATCGGATTAAATGCCTTTAGTCGTAAACGGGTTGCGGCAAAGACATTGTAAAGTTTTTAGAATTTGAGAAAACCTTTTTTCAACTTAGCGCTTTTTTCTACTCTTTATATAAGGTCTAACAAAATATACTGAAACTATTTTAAGGGAGAATCTAGTTCGTGATACTGAACAACTTTCCCCAAAAAATATTTGTCGAAATATGAAAAATAATTTTTGGCTTTCCATACAAACTCGGGTCAGCTGATCGGTCAACTTGTATGTTGTATGTGTTCCTTGGAAAAAATTGTAACATGGACTGAATTCACCCTTTAAAAAAGTTTCAATATACCTATTTTGTTAGATCTTATACATTATAGTACAACGTGGAAGACTAGATCACTATAGTATAATGATGATAAAATAACAAAACAAAAAAAAATCGGCATTTCCATACAGATTGCCCGGGACGGCAGCGTACTTTCTTATGGAAAGGCCGATTTCTTTAATATATTTTGACTGTTATTTTAATATAATTGATTAAAGTGATCTAGTATAGCCCGTGGTTCGATTTATTACGAGTATGTCCCTCAACCTTGTATATCAATGGTCATCCAAGGATACCAAAGACAACTGCCTCCGTGGTGTAGTGGTTAGAGCGCTCGGCTCATACCCGTAGGTCGCGGGTTCGATTCCCGGCGGGGACAACGACTTTGTGTTGTTGTCCTAGTTTGGTTAGGACATTGTAGGCTGATCACCTGATTGTCTGATAAGTAAGATGATCCGTGCTTCGGAGGGCACGTTAAGCCGTCGGTCCCGGTCACTGTCTTTGACATTGGTCGTTACCAAAAAACCATGTCAGAGGCCTTTAAGGCGGTTTAAAAACTCTGACACTAGTGTTAGTCACTAAAACACACGATAAGAAGAAGAAGAACAAAGACAATGCAAACCAGAAAATTAATGAATGGAACAGTTAAGTGGAGCTCGTTTCTAATTCGGATCTTCGACAAAAAAGTCTGTACAAACTTACCTATTAGGTTGTTTTAATCATAATCTCTGCTCAACTTTACAAATACATGGATTTACAAATGGGAAAGTATGTTGTGGCGATTATCACACAACTTTGTATTTTGATTTTAACCCTAAAACTACTACAGTTTCAGGAATTATTTCAAAGCATTAAAATAACAATACAAAATTAATTTATTATAATACTTAATTAACTTTCACAATTCTACTTACGAGTTCTTCAGTTTTATATTAAAGTGATTGATAAATAGTGCTTTCAAATTTAACATCACAAGTCCTACTAAAAATATCACAGAAACTACTGCTAAAAGTAAATACGTCACTAGTTCTAGTTCGTAGTACTGTGTCCACGGCATGAAGGCGGCGGGCGCGCGCAGGTGCCGCGCTCCCCCGTGACGTAGCACGTGCTCCGTCCACCACACCGCGCGCTCCAGTGGACTCTGAGGCTGGTCGTAGAGAAGAGAACGGAAGTTTTGCATATTTTGTCTGTAACTAAAATTGAAAAAATACATTAATATTATGCCTATGATAAAAAAATGGGAAAATAATTTTCGATCATTTTTTACGTAGGTACAAGAGATTACATAGTAACGACCATTCAAAACTTCGTAACTGGCGTGACCCCGTGTAAACTCGGCTGGCCAGTGTCGGCGTCAAGCGGCGATACTACTTATTGATCTAAAGATTTTACTTTCGAGTTTTAGTCAACATTTTTTGTTTCGGAATTTTTATTTTGACTAGCTAATTAGGTCTTTCTAACGATCCATATTAAGTGGCCTTCGGCTCCAAAATCAATGAAAAATTACCGTGTATTTGAAAAACACGAAGCAGAAAAGCGTAGCGGGCTCACAGCACAGATACGTTTAAAAAATGCGTTAAACGAATAAGAAATAATGTTACTTACGTATCATCTTTAGTGAGAGCATCTATAGCATTCTTAAAATTATCTTCATTCAGATCTTGCAATTCTACTTTAACACCAATATTATGCCGCTCGTACATAGCTACGTTGTACCACTGGTCTCCCAGCATTGGAATCCCGAGCAGAGGTACGCCGGCGATAATAGCTTCATCAGTAGATTGCAGGCCTCCTTGGGTTACAAACAGTTTGATTTTTGGGTGTCCTGTAATCAATAATGTACTTAACAAAAAATTCTACTGAAGATCGATGTCTAAGCTGTAGAGAACCATATTTAGTAAAACAAGGAAGGAAGCGGTGGTGGCCAACATTGGTTATTCATCTGTAGAGGTACGAATTCAATCCTCTTTAGTTACTTGGACTTAAGTTTAAGTCCAACTAACACCATTTGCTTTACCTGTCAAAGTATGGTCTGATCATAACCATGACAAGTCACGACACCGCTCAATCAGCTTACCAAAATTGTATATCCAAGCCACAATTTCGTTCTTTTCTATATGTATTTCATTTCGTTCTGTGAGTAGCATATACATTAATGAATATAGTTAGGCACTTACTCAATAGGTCAGATTGCGGCAACCACTTCGATATTTTGATATTCTTTGTCCGCCCAGGCAGTTCATCCTTATCCCATTTCCAAATGACGTCATAGGGCAAGCGAGATAAAACGTTTATGAAAGTCTGTATTCTTTCTGGAGGAAGTGATGATGGGTTCATGTTGGTACCAAAACTGATATAAATCACTCCACTTTTCGAGGAGTCCAGATATGTTTTTAGGTCCTGAAAATATGTATAACTAGTAGATCTGTGAGCTGTAGACCTCGCAAGTTACTCCGATCCATTGAAGTTTACCAGATTAAAAAGTTGATCGGATAAAAAAGTTGCGTCTTAATAAGGATAACAAAAAAATCGACTGAATCGACAAAAAAATTATATATAATTTTCGAACCATCTCACAAAATTAGACGAGAGTTGGTTGAGAAATGCGACCTGTAGGCGAAAAAAATGCTGATTTCGACACTGAGACGCTGCACTTGCTTTGCTCGCTCGGTTAATAATGAATTTAATAGGAAAAAAAAATTATAATCAATTAATCGGTAGGGCTACAAACCCCAGTCCCCTCACAAAATCAAAGCACTTTGCGGTTCTTTTATTTATTTAGGTCTATTTGCAATTGTTATACAAAATGCTTTTATCTTACACTTAATAGCAATCTGATAAAAACAGTAACTACTTTTAAGTTATTTGTAATAAAGTTAAAAATTTAATGGTACATACCTCAGGTAATTCTTTAACAGGTTTTACGTGAATCCCTCCTAGATACTGGACACTTGGAGGCACTGGTCTATTTGAGTCCCAAATTGGGAAACAATTCAAAAACAACATAGCTACATTATTGTACAACTCTTTAAGAGGAGGAACATCTGATCCAAATACTTTTTTCATTGTTTTTTCGAAGTTAACTTCAAAATTTGTAATATCTCTATCGATAGTATAATGGTTGTATAATTCATTTATTTTTTCTATTAAACTTAAATTATCTAGTTTCTGACGAGTCACTGCTGGATACAAAATAGGATGTTCTGGAGCTCCAACTATTCTTAAATCTGTGTGAATTGGTAGAAATGAACTCATTAGTATCACAGGTACTTTGTGAATGTGAGAAAACCCTAATGTTGACTGCACCCATGCTTCAGCCAGTATTAAATCAAAAGGTTTATTATTTCTCTTCAAAATTTGTTGTACTGGTTCCACATTCATCTGTGCTTCAAAAACTTTAGTCATCGAACTAAAAACCAAGTTTGTTTGGATTTTTAAATTACTTTTTTCACCTGACGTATGTTTTTTTACAAATTCATCTCTCCATATGTTATATGATATGTCGTGAACGTCGATTTCTGTATAATTTTCCGGTTTTTCTCCTTTAGTAAAAATAGGATCCGTAGTAATGACGACTACTTCATGTCCTCTTTTTGCCAATTCTTGCGTCAAAGGTCTGAAAGTCACTTGATGACTTATCGATGGTGTAGGGAACACAGCCAATATTCTAGCAGATTCATATTTTGATAAACTACACAAAAATATAAACAAAACTATCTTATACATCGTTGCTGCTGTCTGACTGATGCCAACTGATGAGATCGTAATAATATATATTGTCTTATATAAATGACCTTGTATCAAGAACAATTATTTCTTATCTGTTACTATGAGGCATGCGTAAAGAATTGACAAATCATTCATTCCTGTGATAATAGATCAAGGGTGATACATGAATTTTTCGGGGTCCAGTACTATTTAAAATTAAATATTTAAAAATAAGTAGAAAAATCGTTTCAAATGTTGGTCTTATCATGCTTTAGATACCCTTGTTTGTTTATTTTTCGTGCGTGTAAGTGGTCAATAATGATGTCAGATTTTTCAGGCTGACTAAAGAAATCTGACTTAGCTTGATGATTATTATACAATGATGATAGCCAATGTCTTATATACATGTAGAAGCACGGAGGAGTCACTTTTGGTCAACTATCCATGTGCAGATTGCGCTCTGTGCCACTTTACTTGCAAAAGCACTAGTTATATGCACTCATGCCGGGCCACCGCTAAAGCTTTTTTTTGCACATTTAGCAAAAGTGGCCGTTTTTTGCAAATCAGCTAAGAAAACCTTTACATTCTCACTTTAAGCTATAATCATTCGTTCATAAAATAGTTTGAAGGGTTATCTTGTGCAAGATCAGACCATCTTTTTACTGTGTCGATTAACTCAAATTACACTATATTTTGTAGCTCCAGCGAGTTGCCACTCTTATACCTCTCTTCGACGCCGAGTACAGGTCGTATTTTGTACAGACCAAAATTTTAAATGAACTGGATTAGGTCGGTATGAATTGGTTCAAACTCTTCTTATCTTATCTGGTCTTAGGTCAAAATGTAGGTTCAGTAGCATTCTTATTAAAATAAATTGTTTCATCGTAGACGGTGATACTCAGCACTCTTTTCTGCTCTGCATGTGTTTGTAGAGAGTTTTTCAAAGATTTTAATGAACAACTATTAAACATAAAAAGACCTTCTTGCTTTATTCAATACTTGGTGGTGCGCGCGACTTTGTCTGCCCAGTATCTTTATAAATTGTAGCTTATATGTTATTCTGATGTATTAGCTATATTATTGTAAAGTTTCATTAAAATTCATTTAGAAGTTTTTACGTGAAAGAGTAACAAACATCCGTGCATCCATACTTAAGGGCAGCTATAGTGTAAAGATGTACATTATAGCACAGCACGATACATCTTTCCATAGAAATCGTCAAGATGGAAAAATATATTTGTAGCTGTCGTGTGTCTCCTGACGATTTCTATGAAAAGATGTAATGAGGTCTATCGTGCTGTAATGTACATCTTTACATTATAGCTGCCGTGTGTAAAGCCCTTTACAAACTTTCGCGTTTATAATATTAGTAGGATTTCTATAGGCACACCCAGTACATATAAAGATTCCTAATTTACTATTTTTATGTCTGAAACAAATTGATTGGAAATTTTTCGCTTTTGATAAATTTAATTCTTAACTCAAATTACCGTTTTTTTAGTACATATTATATTCAATTTTATGAGTATAATTAAAGATAATGTCATATCATTGTACTTACTGAAATCATGCTGCTGATAATCATGTCTAGGTAGCATGTCAGTCAAAATAATGACTAGCAGAAAATGTGTATAGTCATTGCGTGACATAAATCGTGCGTACGTAAGCTACGCGGCGGAAATAAGAAGTATCTAAATAGATTGTTGTTTCATATTTGTTCGTGCCTGTCGGATAAAGGCGTATTGTATTTTTAATAAAATTATCATATTGGCTTTTTTTATTAATTTAAGTTTGTGGTTTTAATTGACTTACGAAAACTAAGAGTAAGGACGTTCCATTTTTTTTTAATAGGATAAATAAAAATGGCGCGTATGAAAAATTACAAAGAATCAAAACGTACGGCCCTTGTTTTTCTAAATTGTCTCGGGTCTTAGATGTTTATCAATACATGTATTTGTTAAAAAAATATAGTATCGTTGAGTTAGTATCCCATAACACAAGTCTCAAACTTACTTTGGGACTAGCTCAATCAGGCTAGTGCTGGTGACATTCAATACATACATACATATTAACACGCCTGTTTTCAACGGGTGTAGGCAGATACAATTGAACTCCACTTGCTATCATATGATCCTGACATACTTCTTTCGCTTCACCTACAGCTCTTACTATTCTCTACACACATACATAAAAAATTAATTCACATACAACAAAATCAATTTGGCGCCAATCAAAATGTTGTGTACATATTATTATTTGCGTTCTTTCTTTAAAAACCTATTTTTAAAGCTGTTGGTATGTCTTACGTCTAGATTCTTCTGCAAGTCAATCACATTTAACTTACTAATACGACATGGAGGCTTAGGTATCCGCAAAATTTCAAGTGCTGCCTTTCCAGATTTTTTTTTCATTAAAGAACTTGATCAAAGTATACCTATACACCCAAATTCATATGTAAGCTATATATCAAAGGCCAAGAATTGGTTTAACCTTTTACAAAATTCAAAAGTGTCAGATTTTCGATCCTTTCAAAGGCAATTAGATGGGCTGTGTAGGATAGCTTATACTTGTAAAATTCATCTAGCAATTCTGCAGAACGCGCTCGCTTTGTAGCCGTGGCCGAGTGAAAATCCAGACTTTGGCTACAAGTCTGGATTTGCTGTAAAATTGAGAACCCTCCTGGATGTCACTTTTTTTAGAATGGAGACCTTTTTTATTGGTTTTGTATCGGAAATTACTACAAAATTGAGACGTTTAGGGTTGAAACGTGGGGACCGTGGGGGCTGTCACCTCACAAATTATACGTCGCTAACTTAAATAAACCTTATTGAATTTTCCCGTGACCAGAAGACAGGCCTTAGACATACAACGTGGCAATGCTGCCACGTTGTATGGCTATGGGCACGTTGCTACAGGGATAAGATTTACCGAGCCTTAATTATTTGTAAAAATAGCCTAAATATTTAACATTCAAAGCTATGACATAAGCAATATGTCATATAATTTTAAATTAAACTATAAATTATACGCATGTTATTAATCTTTTTAATTACTTTTTCACTTTTAATTCCGAAAAATATACTTCAAAATAAACGTTATACAGTAATATATCACTAAACCGATTAGGAACACCACTGTAAGTAGACCTAAAAGTAAATACGTCACTAGTTCTAGTTCGTAGTACTGTGTCCACGGCATGTTGGCGGCGGGCGCGCGCAGGTGCCGCGCTCCCCCGTGACGTAGCACGTGCTCCGTCCACCACACCGCGCGCTCCAGTGACGTCACAGGTTTATCGTACATAATTCCACGAAGTTTCATGATATTCTCTTTGAAACTGAAAAGAAAGTAAAATACTTTAGTACACACACATAACAATATATTGTTGATCTGAGTAAAAACTATCAGAAATAAAAACATGACAATTATTCTGAAATGAATGCGGGAGGTAATTCCAACACACAAAATTATGCTCTTTGCATAAGTTATATTATGAAAACACTATCCCATCAAAAACAATACTTGTCAAAAAAACCAAGTCTCGCAACTCAGTTGTTCTGCGGTAAAAAGTTGTGAGATCCATGTAATACCAAGTCGGTTATTAATTTATTCAGTCTCTACTTAAGCGACTTTCTGTCTTAATACGTCCAGTCTCTAAGACCACGATCGTGGTCCATAACAATTGAAAATCAATTGTGTCTGGAATCTCCGTACTCGAAGCATTAAGTTGTTACGTAATAATTAACAGCATCTTATAGTGACGCATATCAATATTAAAATTCTTTAATGTTTTATATAAATATATCGAGACTTGGCCATCGCACTAAATAATTGAATTTACATGTGTTTTCAGGCGATTGAATTTACACGTGTTTTCAGGCGATGGCCAAGTCTCAATATATTTATATAAAACATTAAAGAATTTTAATATTGATATGCGTCACTATAAGATGCTGTTAATTATTACGTAACAACTTAATGCTTCGAGTACGGAGATTCCAGACACAATTGATTTTCAATTGTTATGGACCACGATCGTGGTCTTAGAGACTGGACGTATTAAGACAGAAAGTCGCTTAAGTAGAGACTGAATAAATTAATAACCGACTTGGTATTACATGGATCTCACAACTTTTTACCGCAGAACAACTGAGTTGCGAGACTTGGTTTTTTTGACAAGTATTGTTTTTGATGGGATCTCATTTCTTTTTGTATTTTGTAGACATAAGAGTAGCCTTTAGTCGTCAAACTAATATAGCAATTGAAATTATCAATGAAAATCGCAAACTTATAGGTAAAAATTCTGGGCACATCCGAACAGCATTGGGTCGCTCGCGCGTATGAGCGCGGCTGCTGCTCGCTCGGCGACATTCACCTTTCCGCGCGCCCCGCCACTGTCCCCGCCCCGCGCCCTCGCGCTAGCACCGCGCAGCGCGTAGTAACGGCCCGCGCTCACTCGCTAGCATAGCAGCGCGTGGTATAATAATTAATTTACAACCTTACGCACTCGTAATAAGTACGAATACGCACGTAGGTACGTTTTTTGCATTAAATAATTTAATTTACACGTGTTTTCATGACGGGAATATCCATTTTTTGCTCGATTTGGCAGGGGCACTACCATGCGCCTATATTTATATGGGACTAGCTTAAACCCGCGGCTTCGCACGCAATAATAATAACTGCCGTAAAACATCGTTACGAATAAAGCCAATATTGAAAAATTTAACTGAAGACTTGGCTGTATGGGCTTAATTTTTTTTGCGGTCTTTTCTAGATTTTTTAGTTTTTCCTTGATTCATACACCAAACACTACTTATATTCCAAATTTGAAGCTTCTAGGTCTGCTAGAAGTGCCTTAGAATTTTGATGATCGGTGAGTCAGTGAGTGACAAAATTAAGAAATTTGACCCGTTATAATTCTTAAAATACTGGTTCAAATTGAATGAAATTTAAAATATACCGTGTTTTTACATGCCTGCATGGTTACTGAAAATTTCAGTCTTCTAGTTTTATCCACAACGAAGTTACAGGGGGTCGACAATGGTCTGAATTGCTTCGAGAAAAGGATGGTACGGCCGTGACGCTTTTTTGCTCGACTTGGTGGGGGCACTGCCGTGCCCCCAGATTAAAAATGGATATGTTATGAAAAAACTTTTTTAATTAAACGAAAATACAAGAAATCTTGCAAATTATATTATAAAAAAATATCATACCTACCTACCTATTTAGTTCAAAAAATATTTAAAAGAAATAAAAGTAACATTTCTAGATATAATAAGTAGATCTTGGATATTAGACTCTGCAGTCTGCAGTGTCGTTACCTTTTTTAAAACAAATATATTAGTTGTCAAAGGGCATTTTTATTGGCATGTCAAAGGTTATTCATAAAATAATTTCAAGGTCTTTCTATAAATTGTTGGATGTCAAACTTTTAATTATCATCGTATTTACTTTTAAACAGTTTAGGTTTTTCAAACGAGGACGCTATTTCTGCTACCATTTTACCTTAATTTATACTGTCCCACTGCTGAGCAAAAGTATATAGTTTTTAAATCGTGATTTAAAATTACCTTTTATCATTGATGACTGTATTAATAGCATTTTTGAACTGCTCAGCACTAAGCATCTCAATATCCAACCTCACTCCAATTCCATTTATGACATACATGTCAACGTTATACCACTGGTCACCCATCATTGGTATACCAACGGTAGGAACTCCAGCTAGAATGGTTTCATCAGTAGATTGGAGACCACCTTGTGTGATGAAGAGTTTAACGTTTGGATGCACTAAAACAATTTATGAATTAGGGCGTTAGGTATTTACATATAAAACACAAATAAGATGTGACAAGATAAGCAAAAACGATTTTTACGGCATATGAGCCCAAGATAAAACACAAGATCCAGGATAATAGGGTCTAACATAATGTACTACTCGTAAAACTATTTTAAGGGTGAATTCAGTCCATGATACTGAACAACTTTCCCCTTCAGTATATTTTATTAGACCTAATAGAACATAGAAAGTATATTTTGCAACAGAGACAAAAATTAGAAAGAAATTCGACGTTTTTTAACAAATAGAGATGTATTAAAGACATCTCTATTTTCTCGTACCTACAAATAAAATGGGTGTGTAATATGTGGGAGAAAAATATTTATTTACCTATAAAAATATATATTTGTGTTGATATTTTATTATTTTACATAGCAAAATGGCACCTGCCTATCGTAAACAACAGCTACAGTTAATATCCCCACTGTTGCCTTGTTTTGAACGGCGTATAAAAGCGTCACTCAGTCGATAAAATACACAGTCTTGTTCGAGCCGCTGTACTGTGCACGATTCGTTTGTGTAATTTGCTGTGACTTGGCCATGACTCATTTCATTGTGATTATTGTAATAGATTGATCTGATTTATTACAATGACTGTTTGTTTCAGCCTGACGATAAGCCCAGGTGGACACAGAACATCTGTGTGGGCCAGAGTATTTCATTTTACACATGTGGTTGTAATACATGGATCAGCGCGAGGAGGGGCGCTCATCTTATCGTCACGCTCCTTATTTTTTTTTGGTACCGCGTAAAAGCCACCCTGGCTCCCACAAATATATGTAATAACAACAAATCCTCTAATGATCATACAACCTAATGTTATATAATATACTTTTGTTAATATAAAGATCAATTGTTATACTGTACTGTTTATATAATTTCTGTTGAATGAATATTTTATATATTTTACATTTACATTATTTTTTACTTACTATAATATTCTTTTGCTCTAATAATTATAATCTATACATAACACATGTTATAATACGAGTATTATGCTATAAAAAATTTTTTATGTGTGTTGTGTAACCATTTTTTAAAATTACAAAAATAATATATAAAAAACAAGTCCATAAAATATACCTATGTAATAGCTTCCAAGCTGGTCTGGGAGAAAAAAAAAACTTATAATATCCCAGCTGCTTCCCTTCCCTCGCAGATCGTAAGAGCCAATCGAGGGAATGGGCAAAAAATCTAATCATGTTAATAGGCGATGCGTCTAGCAACCCATCACTATTTATTCTCCCTCGATATTATCAATAATATTTAAATATTATATACAAAAGATATATAAAAAAATTATGTAAAAAATTAAAAAAAAATTGGTTAGACATAGTAAATGCGCGGCGCATTTTCTATGTCTAACCAAATTTTTTTTTATATTTTAATTTTTATACATATTATTTAAATATTATTATTATATAGGTACTAACGAAAAATGTCAATATCTGCAACTATAGAAGAAAAAATTAAACCCATTGTAGAAGAAAACCAAATACTGAAAAAAGAAGTGAGCAAACTTAAGACCAGAGTCCATAACCTTGAAAAAGAAACCAGAAAGAACAATATAATCCTCCATGGGATCCATGAAAGCGAAAACAACAGCAAAGAGCTTCTAGAGAATGTTGTGGCTACTCTAAATATTCTGAGTAACAAAGTAGGAATAAAAGAATGGGACGTTTGGGAAATTAGCCAAACAACTCGCTTAGGCAAGAGGACAGAGGGCAAGATCAGACCAGTCCTTATAAAACTCACACTCGCATGGAGGAAGTGGGAAATACTCACAAACGGCAAGGAACTCCCGACGGGAGTGTATGCTACCGAGGACTTCCCTAGAGAGGTCTTGGAGAAAAGAAAGGAACTAAAAATCCAACTTAAAGAAGAAATAAAAAATGGGAAGAATGCTTTCATCCGCTACGACAGGCTGGTGATCAAAGACAAAGTAGAAAAGAGGAAGAGGTCTCCATCGAAGTCAGCGGAATCAACCCCTACAGCAGACAAGCAGCATAAAGCACCAAGCAAGATACACAAAACTATATCTTCAAAATCACGAAACAGGTCTAACTCAGCCTGTGATTTGAACAAATATTAGCAACTAAAAGGCATCAGCAACCGGAACAGAACAAATTCATTTATCGAAACAAAACCAGCAACAACAAACAAGCCAAGTCCCAAGCCGGCTGGTCACCGTGGGACGATAGACCAACACCCCCCCAACTACAAGAAAAAATCATCACAAAACCAAAAATCAAAATATCCGAAAGTTATATATTGCTACACTAAATGTCCTCACACTTCGAACAGATGAGAGACTAATTGAGTTAGAAGAAGCACTTAAAAGTATTAAATGGGATATCTTAGCAATGAGTGAAGTGAGGAGACTAGGCGAAAAAATAGAAGACAATAATAACTATATCCTATACCACAAAGGTGAAACCAAAGGACACTATGGAGTTGGATTCATGATTAAAAGACATTTAAAAAAGTACATTGTAGAATTTTCAGGTATATCAGAAAGAATAGCCTTGCTAAATATGGAATTACCAGGTTTCAAAGAAAACTGGACCATTATTCAAGTCTATGCACCAACGGAAAACAGTGATATAAATCTCAAAAAGAAATTCTATGATGATCTTGCAGAAACCCTACAAGGCATCGACAAAAATGTTATAGTCATGGGTGACTTCAACGGTAGAATTGGAACTCAACAAGAAGGCGAAGAACCAATAATAGGAAATTTTGGCCATGGAGATAGGAGCGAGAATGGAAAAGCCATGATCACTTTAGCACATGAATTCAAACTATCTTACTTAAATAGTTACTTCAAGAAAAAGCCCACAAAAAAGTGGACATGGTTACACCCCGATGGAATACACCGTAACGAAATCGACTACATAGCCACCAACAATAGAAAACCATTCCAAGATACATCTGTCATAAATAAATTCAACTTTTATACAAACCACAGAATGGTGAGAGCAATCTTACAGCTTAAGGAAGATAAGAAAACAAGAGCTCACTTTAAACATAAACAATTGCACACCCAAAATGAGCAAAAGTATGTGATAGCTGAAAACCAAGAATTCCAAGACTTGTACAACAAAGAAATAGAAAAGATCTCTAAACTGCCACCACTGCAAACAGAGAATAAGGAAACCTTGAGCAAAGAAACAAAGAACCTGATAGCATAAAGGAAAGAACTATTCAATAAGAAGAAGGACAAAGAGAATACGAAACTGATTTCTAAACTTAGCAAGGAAATTAGTCGAAGTATAAAAAAAGACAAATCTAAAAGACGAATTGAATACATAAAACAACAGGTCTTGAAAACTGGAGGAATAAGAAAAGCAATAAAAGAGTTAAAAGAGAGTAAAGAATGGATCCCTAAAGTCACAAACAAAGCTAGAAAGAAAGTTACACAGCGAAAGGAAATACTGAATACAGCAACAGAGTTTTACAGAGAACTGTATTCATGCCCAGAACAACAGGTGAACACAATAGTGGATCCACAAAACAATACTAAAGAACTGGTACCACCTATCCTAGAATGTGAAGTCATACATGCAATCAAATCCCAAAAAAATGACAAAGCACCAGGACCAGACGGCATAACAAATGAACAGCTGAAAAGTAATCTTGTTGAAAACGCTAAAATACTAACTAAGTTATTCAACATTATATTAGAACAAGAAATTATTCCGACACAATGGACAATCAGTACTATCATACTCATACACAAAAAAGGAGACAAAGATAATATGAACAACTATCGTCCCATAAGCCTGATGTCTAATGTGTACAAAATATTTTCCAAGATAATTCTGAATAGAATATCAAAAAAACTGGACGAAGAACAGCCAAAAGAACAGGCAGGATTTAGATCAGGCTACTCTACAGTAGACCACATGCACACACTAAAACAAATAATCGAAAAGACACATGAATATGGCTACCCACTATACCTGGGCTTTATTGACTACAATAAAGCATTTGACTCCCTCAATCACAATAATATCTGGACAGCATTGAAAAACCAAGGAGTTGAAAGCAAATATATTAGCATCATCAAAAAGATATACTCAAACTGCAAAGCCCAGGTGAAGCTGGAAACAGTCGGTGAAGCATTCTCAATCCAGAAAGGAGTACGTCAAGGAGATCCTCTCTCACCAAAACTGTTCTCTGCAGTATTAGAAGAGATCTTTAGAAGCCTGTCGTGGGACCATATAGGAATAAAAGTAAATGGCGAAAGATTAAACAACCTTAGATTTGCTGATGATCTAGTGCTTCTTGCGCAGGACCCCCACACACTGCAAAGTATGTTACAAGATCTTACATCAAAAAGTAAAGAAGTGGGACTGACGATAAACAAAGCAAAGACGAATATAATGGCAAACAGAGAAGAGGTACCCATAGTGGTAGATGGTGATAAAATTGAATATGTACAGTCATACATTTACTTGGGCCAGCTTTTATCATTTAGAGAACAGACAGAACAAGAGATAGACCGAAGAATTACTAATGCCTGGAACAGATTCTGGTCCCTAAAAGAACTCTTAAAAAGCAGGCACTACCCTATGTCCGCCAAGAGGAAGGTATTTAATATCTGCATACTTCCAATCCTAACATATGGTTGCCAGACATGGACTCTCAACCTCAAAGACGTATACAAATTGAGAACATGTCAACGAAGCATGGAAAGGAGTATGCTCGGATTCGTCCGGTGGGACAGACAGCGTGCTGAAACCATACGGAAGGTAACGAGAGTGGTCGACGTTACAAAGAAAAGTAGAGCACTAAAATGGAGCTGGACAGGACATATGTGGCGGGAAAGGATTAGAAAGTGGACCAAAATTGTATCCCAATGGACCCCACGCGAAGGAAACAGAAAACGGGGCAGGCCTTTGAAAAGATGGTCGGATGACTTCAAAAAAATCGCCGGACCCCTATGGACCAGACTAACAGGGGACAGAGAAAGATGGAAACAGTTGGGGGAGGCCTATGCGTCTAAAGGATGCGCTGATGCCGAAGACTAAAATTATGTTGTTTTTATATGTATATTGTATCAGTTTATAGGCTAATAAATAAATAAATAAAAAGGTACTAATTAAAAAAATGGTTAGACATAGGAAATGCGCGGCGCACTTTCTATGTCTAACCATTTTTTTTTATTTTTTTTACATATTATTGACCGAGCGAGCGAAGCGAGCAAGGTCTACAATTCAAGTTGGGGCGAAAAAAACATTGTTTGTATGTATGTTTGTATGTATCTATGTATGTTCCACGATAACTCTCGAACCGTTGAACTAATTTTGATGATATTAAGAATGAGTGTAGCAACTATATAAAGAATTTTTAAGTTCGTTTGGCATCAAAATCAGTTTATCTGTTTCTGAGATAAACGCATTTTGGTAAAAATAATTATTGGTCAATAACATCATTCTAACCAATTTTTTATATTTTAATTTTTGTACATATTATTTAAATATTATTTTTAATATCGAGGGCGCATTATAAAAAAAATATTATTATATAGGTACAAATTATATTAAAACATTATTTTTAACATTGAGCGAGCAGATGAAGAAAATATTATATACACAAATAAGTAAGTATTTTTGTAAATTAAATTTCTATATTATTTTAAATATCGAGGGAACAGATGAACATATATAGGTTAGGTAAATAATCATTACTGTTGTAATTGATACAGATTATTTATGATTTTCTTCAAAAAATAAATACTCGTATAATAAAAATATTTTTTTTTGTAAATATTTAACCCTTATATTATTCTAGTAACCAATTAATAATAAGTGTATTTTAGTAAATTAAATAAGAAAATACTCCACCGACAAGAACCTAGTTCTTAAATTTCTTGATGATGATGATGAGTAAATTAATATAGATATAGATAACGTTAAGAGTATTTGGACCAGTGATAATTATGTAAAAGAAGATTATAACAAATTAAAGTTATATAAAAAGAGCATTTGGACAAGTGATAATTATATAAGATGAACATTAAACCAAAAGTTATTAAAGCACATGATGGTTATATGATATGAAATATTAGGTGAAATGAAATTAGGTAGTGAGTTTTTATATCAATTGAAAATTATATAATTTGAACGTTATTGCAATTGAAATTAAATTATCTGTTTTTAAAACATATATTACACACCCAAATAAAATGTACTAGCAAAATATGTCGCAAGCAACATGAAAAGTTAATTTTAAAAATGGATGTACAAAGAAATTTTAAATATGGATTTTTATTTACTTAAGAGATCTCTTTGGGGCACCCATTTTGCAATTCTAACATTTTTTGATAGTCCAGGAACATCTTGCGTATGCCATTTCCATAGAACATTATAGGGCAACTCCGAAAATACTTTGACGAATGTCTCGACGGTGCCTGGTGGAAACATCGAAGGGTCCACGTTTGTGCCAAAACTCATGTAAATAACGCCATTTTTCGAGGAGTCTAAGTAATATTTGAGATCCTAGAATATAATAAAACACTTAAAAATTTCATACAATTAACCAGGCAATTAGGCACATGGTCCAGTACTGGTAGTAAGTGTTTCTGATAGTCTTTGAACACCTATAAAAACTTCGTTTTTGTGTGAAGCATTTATAAAGTGAAAAATGGTAAATTAAAATGTGTCATCGATATTGTAATGAAAAAATACGGAATGGTGCAAGTTTCTAAGCACAGATTCATACTAGAATGGCAGTAACCGGCAGCGCATTTTTACCGCCAAACGCAGTTAATAGTCTTTCTCAAGCTTTAAAATTCATTTTATAGATAGAAACAAAAGTAAATTTCGTTCGACAACTAAATGCGCGGTCAGTTTCTGTCCTTCCAGTGTGAATTGGGGGGAAAAATATTTTTTTTGAATACTGTTTTGTTAAATTCATTTTGTAACTCGATTGTAATGTATGACAAGAACATCTTAAATAAATTATATCAATATTTACCTCATTGATAGCCAGACTGATAGACGTGCTATCACGTCGCTCTTCTCTTTATCTAAACTTTATCTATATAGAGCATTTTTTTAAATCAAATAATTACTTTATCGTTTTAAATCTACAATTTTTATTAAACTGTTCACGTAACTAGGCTTAATGTAGATGTAAAAAGTTCAAAAATATTGAATCAAAAATTTTTTGAGTTTAAATACTTGCCTCCTAGTATCGCAACATTTCAAAGAAAGATACAGTCCCTTATTAGGCAAAGAATGCATCAACTATCTATTCAACTTATATTAAACTTTGGCCTGATAACTCATATCGAAGAAACGTGATAAATGGTCATTATTTACTAAGGCATTTACGATAATAAGCATCAATTAGAATAAATACTTGTGCATCACATGATGTAAATGTTATTATTGTCTTAACTCACGCTTGTTTATATTATTATCACCTAAAGAATTTACATTAATTGGTAAAAGATAACATTAAATACACCTTTGTATTTGAGATCTTTCTGTGGTTTTATATGCATTGCTCCAAGATTTATAACATTTGGTGGGACTGATCTATTGAACTCCCAAATTGGATGAATGTTTAAGAATAAAAAGTCTACGTTATTGGCTAACGCGCCAATTGTTAGTATACCTGGTCCCAAAGTTCTTTTTAGCATTTCATTTTTTTCCTTCTCATAACTATACATAATATATCGACCGACTGCAAAATTGTAGATATCTTTTATCTTTTCATTTGGACTAAGATCAATTATTTTTCTATTAACAGTATTCTGATGTAAGATTGGATGCATCACAGCTCCAATAATCTCCATATTAAATGGAGTAGAACCGCAAGAACTCACATGAATCACAGGTGCTTTAAAAATATGAGAATATACCAACGCTGGTCTTAAATACGCTTCAATGAGAAGCATATCAAATTTTTGTGTTTTATTATTAATCATCTTTTGGATTGGCTCCGAAGCCAGTTGCAACTCTATCACATTTATAAAAATTATTGGGATCACTATCTATATGCATACAAATTTAAGCTATAATATCGCATAGCATACTGGTTTAATGTACAATCGTTTTTAAGCATAACGTCATTTCGAATAATGGAGTATGCATAATAATTTTAAGCATAATGTACCTAAGCATAATCATTATTTAGCCCTAACATTTTAAAGCATAAAAGGATGTAAGCATAATGTCATCAAACCATAATTTATCAAGACAGAACATTAAGCATAACATTTTTATTCATTGTATATAAATTGTTTATTAATTGCTAATAAGTTGAATCTAACTTCCTTTCTGGTCTCACAGTGGATCCAGGTGATCAAAAAAAAAAAAAACTTAAACCTAACTTTCCTTTTGCCCTCACATTTGTTCCGGGTGGTCTTATTTTTTTTCGCATGATAATTAAAAATAAACACTAAATAACTTAATTTTGTTTCTGTTATTTTTAAAAATATTATGCCTAAATACTATTAGTGTTATAGTTATTACGCCTAAAGAGATTATGCGAATTAACATTATGCCGTAACAAATTAGCCTAAAATATAATTATGCCCAACTTACCAGTATGCCAAAAAACAACTTATGCCTAAAACTATTCTGACAAAATATTTTATGTCAAACCCAGTATGCCAAAGCATATTAGGACAAAAAAATTATGCAAAAAAAAACAGGGTCCCAAATTATTGTTAACATTTTTGACAGTCTCTTCATATCGAAATTAACAGACGGTTTTATTTGATTTAACTATTCTTCAGGCAAATACTCAGTCCATAGTTTATATGATATATCATGCATATCAATTTCCAATTCATAAATAAATAGTCTAAACACTACTGATATAAAAAGCAATACAAACTGCTTTTTATATCAGTCAATAATTTGATAGCAGTCAGTGTGTTTTGTGATTTCTACGATGGCTTGATTTCATAAAAAAAATGTAATTTAATAAAATTAGATCATATTATTTTTGCTTGATGAGTATAAGGAAAGGCCCTATATCTACAAGCTTGCAAAAAAGTGACGTTTTCATTTAACATAATAATATGTAGTATACGTAGGTATACTACATGTTTAACACTTTATTGTATACCAAAGCCAGTTAAAAATCCACAGTTTGTAAGTAAATTTGCACTAAATAATTTTTGTATTCTAAATAATCTTTCCTTCTTTCAATAATTTTGAAAAGTGTTAATAGGCTGTTCATGGTACCGATAGCTAGAGTAAATAAAAAAAAACATTTCTACACGTGCTATTCCATCAAAATAAATTCAGTTAAAAATATATTACTGTTTGTAAATATGCATTTTTTTAACTTAAATAATAGCAAAATACAAGATTGTTTGATTAATTACAAATTTACTACAAGTATTGAACCAAACGGCCTCTTTCATTTTTGACGGAACGATTTCAAACTCATAAGCGCCATCTTTTGACAATGCTTTTAACCTCATTTTTTTTTTCACTGGAAAACGCCTCATTAAATAACGACCAATATGGGCCTTGTCATTATTCATTATTTGTCAAATATTGTCATTCGTAATCAAAAGTTATGATGACGCATATTTTTTACTACTTTATGCTCATTATTTTTTATAAATAATAACACGCACCACGTGACCTATCTCCATTTTATTTTGTATTAGACATTTTTTGGTTTTAATAACGTGTGGTGTAACACACTTGGCTAGTTATTTTTAATAATGAAACATTGAATAGGCCTCCTTTGTTACCAAGCCATTCTCCTATATGATCTACTAATTCTTTAACTTAAGTCTAATAATTCCTTTGATAACTACTCTCAACAATTCATATCACAGACACATAATGTTTAGTCTCGGCCTTTTGATATATTGTCAAACTGTATCAATTAATATAATACATATTATTGCACAATTTCTGACATCACATGAGGTAAATGTTAACATATTCTGGGACACTTACAGCTATGGACGTAATTCACTTTTTATATCTGTTGTGTCTAGCTAAATGACCCAGAGTTATTGTTAAAAACGAAGCGCATTTATATGTATTATTATCAATCAAAAAGTTTTTATCGATGCATGTATGTATAGATGTTTGTGTATTTTTCACGCCAAAAAAGAGAAGCGTATGTATGTTAATAAACTATTAAATATGTGTTCCAATGGGACTGGCCTAAATTTTATTTATTTTTATTATGAGGGCAATAGCTATAAGTAGCTAGTTACGGATCTACGAGTACTTATGAAAAATGATAAATAAAACTTACGTTTGGTAGATCTTCCTGCGGTTTTATATACATCGCTCCGAGAAATATCACATTTGGTGGAACAGGTCTGTTAAAATCCCATATAGGATGAATATTTAGGTATAACATGTCTACATTCTCAGCTAACTCAGTAATGGTTGGCATTCCTGTTCCCAAAGTTCTTCTCAGCATTTCATTCTCTTTTTTTTCATAGCTGTTTACAATATATTGATATATTGCGAAATTATATATCTCTTTTAATCTTTCATATGGAGACAGATTAATTATTTTTCTAGTAAAAAGGTTGGGATGTAAAATTGGATGCATCACAGCTCCAAAAATTTCTATGTTGAATGGAAAGGAACCAAAAGAACTTACTTGAATCACAGGTGCTTTAAAAATATGAGAGTATACCAACGCTGGTCTTAAAAACGCTTCAATGAGAAGCAAATCAAACTTTTGTGATTCATCTTTGATCAAATTTTGGATTGGCTCCGAAACTAAATGGAACTTCATGATGTTTGTAAATGTGATTGTTCGCATTTCTGACATTTTCTTTATGTCGTAACTTACAGATGGTTTCAGTTGCTCAAAATATTGTTCAGGTAAATACTCTTTCCATGGTTTGTATGATATATCATGCATATCAATTTCAGTCAAATTAACAGGTCTACTTCCGTTTGTGAATGCTGGATCTGTTGTTATCACAACCACTTCATGTCCTCGGTTTACCAGTTCACGAACAAGTGGTCGAAACACGACTTGATGACTTATAGATGGCGATGGAAAGACTGCTAATATCCTTGCACTTTCCACATAAAATAACACAGCACTTAATGAAAATATCACTTCTTTCATTATTTTTGTTAGTTGCTTCGAGAATGTGTCAATAATTGTACTTGTATTTGTTGTTACTTTAGTTTATATATTCTGTCTACTACTCAGCACATTGATAGCATAATAAGTGTTGTAAATAATACATTCGCTCATATTCATCACCATATTAGCCAAAGAAAGTCCACTGCTGGACATAGGCCTCCCCTAGGGGAGGCCTATGTCCAGCAGTGGATTTTCAGCAAGGATTTCCAAAACTACCGATCGGAAGCGGCCTGCATCTAGCGCCTTCCTGCAACCTTGCATAGGTCGTCTGACCATCTAGCAGGTGGGTGTCCTACGCTGCGCTTACCGGTGGCCGATGGAGCAAAAAGGTTCTCGCTCATATTAAAATTAATAAACATTAAACATATAATGCAATCACTTCATTGAACAATCTGCTGTTTCCACTGACACTAGGAATCCTATACACATATTGAAGGCAAATGTTCCAAAAGTTCATAATGACATGCAGTGGGCAATGATCACGCCACACGAGATCAAAATGATAATCAAATCAATGGATTGCAAGAAATCATGTGGATATGACGAAATACTAATTAAAATAATAAAAGATAACATTGATATCCTATTACTACCATTGACCCATTCTTTCAACATGTGCGTAGCACAAAATACTTTTCCTGACCAAATCAAAATCGCCAGAGTAATTCCCGTACATAAAAAAAGTTCGAGAAATGATCCCAAAAACTTTAGGCCTATTTCAGTACTATCAATATTTTCAAAAATTTTTGGTATGATCATAAAAACGCGACTTGTGAAACATTTAGAAGATAACGGTATTTTAGAAGACGAACAGTATGGATACCGTAAAAATATTGGAACCAGAGAGGCTATAGATGCATTAGTAGATGAAATAGTAAAAAAAATAAATGAAAAAAAGAAAGTATCTTGTCTCTTTCTTGACCTTAGCTCCGCGTTCGATCTAGTTGACGAAAATATTTTATTAAAAAAGCTAGAGCACTATGGGATACGTGGTAATATACTTCTATTATTCAAATCCTACTTAGAAGGCAGAAAACAGTATGTCGAACTAAAAACGGTAGATAACGTTAATGAACGCGTCATCAAGTCCAAACTACATGCAGTAAAAAGGGGTGTACCGCAGGGATCAATTTTAGGACCTATCCTGTTTCTTATATTTACAAATGACTTGGTTAAATATATCCTAAACGTGCAAAATGACATAAAACTAATATTATACGCGGATGATACTAATGCCGTTGTTTCTGATAAAAACATTGTTAATTTGGAACATAAAATTAATATATTATTAAATGCGTTTAATGACTGGTTTGATGCCAATAAACTTAAACTAAATCACAATAAGACAAAAGTCTTACTTTTTAAATCGACTGCTCAAAACTCAGATACACTTGACATCAAGCTTAATGGAGACAAAGTCGATATTGTACAAGACACTCAATTTCTAGGAATACACATTGATGAATATTTAAATTGGAAGAAAGAACTGGGATCACTAGAGAACACTGTGTCGTCAGCTTGCTATGCTATTAGGACTTTAAGGAACGAAGTATCCTTAACACATCTAAAAAAAGTATACCATGCCCTAGTAGAGTCAAAATTACGGTACAGTATTAAATTATGGGGAAACAGCTATCAATACAATCAGGAACGAGCCTTCGTGATACAGAAGAGCGCCATACGAGCAATGGTAGGAATCCCATCCTGGGAGTCTTGTAAAAGATTCTTTATCAGTCTGGGCATACTAACAGTTCCATGCCTATACTTATTTGTTCTTTTGACGGATCTGAAAAAACGATTACCGGCAATAGACACAAATGAGGAAAGGCAAGCACGCGAAAGGACTCGCAGGCAGGCTCTCAAACACGACATAATGCCACATTTAAAAGTAATGGAACATAGTGCACAGTATCAAGCTTTCTATGCTTATAACAAACTGCCGGAAGAGATAAAAAATGTAGAAAATCTTAAGCTCTTTAAAGCAAAATTGAAGGCGTACTTGTTGAGCAAAAACTATTACTCTGTTAATGAATATTTTGAATAATCCTCGTCACATTATGCATTTTTTTAAATCAAATTATTATAGTGTGTTATTATAGTTTTTCATTATTAATGTGCATTTTAGTATAGTATTATTTGATTCTTGATGATTTAATTTTAATTATAATTATATTTGACTAGGTACTGTAATTGAATTCTGACATGTTATGTTATATGTATTTTATTTTATTATTATATAAATTTTCACAAATATCAAACACAATGTAAAAATTGTTTATGATTAAATAAAAAAATAAAAAAAATGTAGTGGCCGGAGTGGACTTACTGTGGCTGGTATGATGATGATGAGGTATTTAGGTACTCCACTTGCGATAGTTGCGATGTATATAATTAACACACTTTATAAATCTACACTATTTACACTACTATTATAAAGAGGAAATAATTGTATATTTTTATTTTTGTGCGTGTGTGTGTGTGTGTGTGTTTGTAATGTATTAACTCAAAAACTACTGTGCCGATTTCAAAAATTCTTTCACTATTAGAAAGCTATGTTCATTCTGAGTAATATAGGCTATATTTGTTTTTAGAAAAGATAAGGGATCCTTACTAAAACTTTAGTAACGTAACCCAAGGTGTAAAAAGATGCCATATAAAATCTTTCGTCGCATGCACTGCGGAAACTATTGATGATAGAGCAAAGGTATACAATATTAAAAATATATCATGTCGTTTCTAATTAGGATCTTCTTGTTTAAAAATAATCTGTCTTGCATTTATATACTGTACTTAGCTTAAGCTAAGTAAAGTTTATAAAATTGAAACAAGTACAGTACACCAACACATCATGGAGTTACACACGGTTATGTTATAATGCAATGCAGTTATATTCTTGACCGAAGTGTGGTGCTTTACCAGCTGTACTTATGACCGAAGTAGGATTACGATGCGAAGATGTGGAGCTCAAAGCTGGCTGATCGAAGATGCTTCTTTGCCTTCTCTTAGTTGCTCGAAGCTTGTAAGACGACTTGATCGAAATAATTTACAGTTCGCGTTTCTTAGTAATTTTAGTAATGAAAATCTTACTATTAAATTAAGATGTTAGATTTTACCTAATAAATTGTACACAATTTAAATTTAAAATATATGGTATACGAAAAACGCGCTTAATATCGGCTTGGGAATAGAATGAGTCGCTAGTACTCATTGCCGGGTTTTTATATAAATGCAAGAGAAGGGATGTCTCCTATTAAAAATCTTTTAAGGTTTATCTTGAAAAACAAAGTCGTAAAATAGCCATAAACTTACCACCGTATCGTATCCCTTGTTTTAAAAGTCACGAAAACGAGTAAACTTTACAATTGTTTATGGAGTTACTTTGTAGTTCAAAGTATCGGGCGGTACTATGTAGTATGTAGTAAGGTATGTTGCATTTTGTTTTGACTAATTCCTAAACCAATCAAAGTCAGAAAAATTCTTTTAAACCTACTCAATAAAAGTGAATAACTATACAAAATTAATTTATTATAATCCTGACTAAACTATCAGAATATCTTCAAGTTCTTTAGTTTTATACTTAAGTGTTTGATAAATAGTGCTCTTACATTATACATTACAAGGGCTACTATAAATATCACAGAAGTAATTGCTATAAGAATATACGCCACTAGTTCTAGTTCGTAGTACTGTGTCCACGGCATGTTGGCGGCGGGCGCGCGCAAGTGCCACGCTCCCCCGTGACGTAGCACGTGCTCCGTCCACCACACCGCGCGCTCCAGTGGACTCTGAGGCTGGTCGTAGAGAAGAGAACGGAAGTTTTGCATATTCTGTCTGTAACTGAAATATTAAAACATATATAAATATTATCCCTAATGGGACTGACAGGGCATTAAGCGTCTTGCGACTTTAAGCAGAGCTCAGGCAGGGCCGCAAGACTCAACTTTTACAAACACACTTCCAAATGGGGTTAGCCTCTAGTTAAACTCTATTATACACGCTGACTTTTCATTAATTTAGATAAAAAGTATCGTATAGTAAATAAATTCCTGTAACCATATACGTAATCCAAATTTGTGTATGACATGATAAAAAAGTTGTAAAAGTGATTTTCGATTGAGACCATGTAGTTACGACCGTTCAAAACTTCCGCGTGACTGGCGTGACCCCGCGTGAACTCGGCCGGCCGCCCGGCCGGTGACGGCGTCTATCGGCTATACTACTCATTGATCTCACGATTTTACTTTCGAGTTTTAGTCAACATTTTTTGTTTCCGAATTTTCATTTTGACTAGCTAATAAGGTCTTACTTACGATCCATATTAAGTTGCCTTCGGCTCCAAAACCAATAAAAAATCATCGTGTATTTGAAGAACATAAAGCAAAAAAGCGCATCAGGGTCCGGAGCAGCACAAATGCGATTGAAAATGCGTTGAAAAGAATAAGAAATAATGTTACTTACGTATCATCTTTAGTGAGAGCATCAACAGCATTCTTAAAACTCTCTTCATTCAGATCTTGCAATTCTACTTTAACACCAATCTTATGTCGCTCGAACATAGCTACGTTGTACCACTGGTCTCCCAGCATTGGAATGCCAAGCAGAGGTACGCCGGCGATAATAGCTTCATCAGTAGATTGCAGGCCTCCTTGGGTTATAAACAGTTTGATTTTTGGGTGTCCTGTAATTCATAACGTACTTGTTAACAAAAAACAATTCAATTAACTAGGCTCGACTTGTACCTTTGAGTTTTAACTCATCATCATCAGGTCCTTTTGTCTCCACTGCAAAAGCGTGACTCTCTCTTTACTACCAGAGCCATACTTGGCTAGAGCAGCCATAGGACTTTGGCCTACACTCTCCATGCTAGCCAGACGGGTTTGAGAGGACCCATTGTTTAGCTTGTGTTTCCTAAATAGCCTTCTACGACATCCACGGGAGGACTTTGAAGTTTGAAGTCTGGCAGAGACTGTAGACCTCCACTTGCTATGATCTGACAGTCCTCTTTCGCTTCATCTCCGCACATCACTCTTTTAATGCTTGTCCGCCGGTCACACTAGTTGGTGTTGAAGTCGGTTTCTCGTTTTGATATTTTTTTTATTTACTATTTGCTCGCTAAACTCACATCAAAATACAGCTAAATATATCTTTCATCATATATTTGACAATTATATGTATATGTAAGTAAGTATATAGAATATAAAAGTGAGTCTTATTCTGGTTTTAAAGAAAATATTATTGTTAGGTACTTACTTTTAAACTAATAAATAAAAGTAAATATAGCTTTTTTATTTGTTTGCGCTGACGTTTCGTTCAAGGACGAATAGAGGCTTATGCTCAGCAGTTGGTGGAAGAAGGACTGGGTTGATGATGATGACGTTTCTTTCGAGTTGCACGGTTGCAGTTGGTACGGACGAGTCAGGAGGTATGTTTCACATTTATCGCCGTTTGCACTGATTCAGTTTGATTAGGTACTCACTCAAAAGGTCAGATTGCGGCAACCATTTCGATATTTTGATATTATCCGTTCGTCCAGGCAATTCATCCTTATCCCACTTCCAAATGACGTCATAGGGCAAGCGAGATAAAACATTAATGAGAGTCTGTATTCTTTCTGGAGGAAGCGACGACGGGTTCATGTTGGTACCAAAACTGATATAAATTACCCCCCTTTTCGAGGATTCCAGATATGATTTTAGGTCCTGAAAACATAATATGAATGTATTACATCATAATACAGATAAAATCAATCTTCATCATTTAAGCACATAGGCGTACCAATCTAAGGCTTCACTTTCAAATCAAGAAGTTTAAGGTCCATTTATCTAATTAGGTCTATTTGACATACAAAATTCCATCTAATACTTGATCTGATGAAACGTCACTAACTATACTTTATACAAATTTGTAAAAAAATTAAAAATAAACATCGAAAGTAAGCAAACATACCTGAGGTAATTCTTCGACGGGTTTCACATGAATTCCTCCTAAATACTGGACACTTGGAGACAATGGTCTATTCGAGTCCCAAATTGGGAAACAATTCAAAAATAACATAGCCACATTCTTGTTTAACTCTTTAAGAGAAGGAACATCTGATCCAAATACTTTTTTCATTGATTTATCGAAGATAACTTCATAATTTGTGGTATCTCTGTCAATACTATAATGGTCGTATAATTCATTTATTTTTTCTATTAAACTTAAATTATCTAGTTTCTGACGAGTCAGGGTTGGATACAAAATAGGATGGTTTGGAGCTCCAACAATTCTTAAATCTGTTTGAAGTGGTAGAAATGAACTTATTAGAATAACAGGTACTTTGTAAATATGAGAAAACCCTAATAAAGACAGCACCCATGCTTCAGCCAGTATTAAGTCAAAAAGTTTATTTTTTCTCTTCAAAATCTGCTGCACTGGTTCCACATTCATCTGCGTTTCAAAAACCTTAGTAATCAAATTATAAACCATATTTATTTGGTTTTTCTTCTCACCTGACGTCAATTTTTTTGTAAATCCTTCTCTCCAAATTTTATATGATATGTCGTGAACGTTAATTTCTGTATAATTTTCCGGTTTTTCTCCTTTAGCAAAAATAGGATCCGTGGTAATGATAACGACTTCATGTCCTCTCTTTGCCAATTCTTGCGTCAAAGGTCTGAAAGTCACTTGATGACTTATCGATGGTGTAGGGAACACAGCCAATATTCTAGCAGATTCATATTTTGATAAACAACACAGAAATATAAACAAAACTATTTTATACATCATAGCGTATGCTGCTGCTGTTTGACTGATGCCAACTGATGACTGAAGCCAACTGATGAGATAAATCTTTAAAAGTTTCTCTTGAAAATCAAAGTCGTAAAATATATGTCACGAAAACTAATAAACTTCGTAATTGTCTATGGTGTTAATTTGTAGTTCAAAGAATTAGTGGTACTATGTAGTGTGTAGTACAATATGTTGATTTTTTTTGACTGAACTTAAACCAAACAAAATCAAAAAAATCCTTTGAAAAAAGGAAATAAAAATAAATAACTGTACAAAAGTAATTTATTATAATCCTGACTAAACTATCAGAATATCTACGAGTTTTTTCAGTTTTATACTTAAGTGATTGATACATAGTGCTCTTACATTATACATTACAAGTGCTACTATAAACATCACAGAAGTAACTGCTATAAGAATATACGTCACTAGGTCTGCAATCAACTCTTGTACGGTCATTTATAACTAGGCACCTCCAATTGCTACCTGGTGGGTAAAACTTTGTTTTTAACTGACTTTAATATAACAGGAGGTAATTAATTCATCAAAATCTTTTGTTTTGTATGTAGGTTCACCGATTTGGAGATATTTTTTTTTGCCCACTTGTCAGGTGGTACAATTTTAACAAAATTGGTTGTGTATTTCGGTGTTGAAGTCAGTTTCAAGTTTTAATAAATTTTTATTTACTATTTGTGTTAAATAAATTAAACAATTATATTTAAATGCGCAAATTAAAGCATCATTTGTAGCATATGAAATTGAGTCTTATTCTGCTTCTAAAGAAAATAATATTGTTTATCTTTCAAAAGTAACAGAAACGTATTTATTTGCGCTGACATTTTGTTCGAGTTGCATGGTTGCAGTCGGTACGGACGAGTCAGGAGGTATGTTTTGCGTTCATTCCTGTATGCACTATGTAATATGTAATGTAGTTTAGTAGGTACTCACTCAAAAGGTCAGATTGCGGCAACCATTTCGATATTTTGATATTATCCGTTCGCCCAGGCAATTCATCCTTATCCCACTTCCGAATGACGTCATAGGGCAAGCGAGATAAAACGTTAATGATAGTCTGTATTTTTTTTGGAGGAAGCGATGACGGGTTTACGTTGGTGCCAAAACTAATATAAATTACACCACTTTTCGAGGAGTCCAGATGTAATTTTAGGTCCTGAAAATATAAAATGAATTTTTTAAATCATAAAAAGATATAATCAATTGTCATCATTTAAACACAAAGGCGTACCAATGGGGTCTAAGATTTCACTTTGCGGTCCATTTATCTAGTTAGGTCTATTTGGATTTGTCATACAAAATGCTATCTCACACTAAATCTGATAAAAAGTCACTAACTTCATCAAAGATATTTGAAACAAAGTTAAAAATAAACACCAAAATTGTGCATACATACCTGAGGTAATTCTTTGATAGGTTTCACGTGAATTCCTAGGAGGAATTCACGTAATACTGGATACTTGGAGGTCCTGGTCTATTCAAATCCCAGATTGGAAAACAATGCAAAAACAACATACCCACAATATTGTACAACTCTTTAAGAGGAGGAACATCTGATCCAAATACTGTTTTCATTTATTTATCGAAGTTAACTTCATAATTTGTGATATCTCTGTTAATACTATAATGGTCGTATAATTGATTTATTTTTTCTATTAAGCTTAAGTTATTTAGTTTCTGACGACCCACTGCTGGATACAAAATAGGATGTTCTGGAGCTCCAACGATTCTTATATCTGTGTAAAATGGTGGAAATGAACACATTAGAATCACAGGCACTTTGTAAATGTGAGAAAACTCTAATGACGACAGCACTTCGGCCAGTATTAAATCAAAAGGTTTAAGGTCACAGCACACTTATCAACTCGTAAACGGAACGTAAACGTATCAACTCGAGCAGCTCAGTATTCTTTGTATGAAACTTCCTACTGCAACGCACACTATTCGGATTCGTAACGTAAACGACTCGCCTCGGGACCAGCTCACAAACTGCTTTGCTGGTCGGTCAACTAGCGGTCCCTGCGTTTGCGGCTCGTCGTCTGCGCGCTTACGCCTCTCCGTATGCGAGCTGACGTCTCTCCGTTTCCTCACACCAGCGTTTTATTTATTTGTAGATAAACAAAAATTGATGGCTATGATTGCCAACTCGCGTATTGTGAACCAAGGCATAACCGTGCGCTACACTTTACGTTTAAAATTATCTAGTGCCAGCCAGACCAAAGCGGCCGGCGAGCGGTAAGCGCGGCGTCGCCCAGCCGTAGTCGAGTCGACGTACCGAAGCTGAGCCTGTTTGGTTACGTGCCTACGTCAGGTTAACGCCTGGTAGACCGCGCAGCGAAAGGCGATACGGTGTCGATCCCTTTCCGAGTTGATAAATGAGCTGTGACCTTTATTTTTTCTTTTTAAAATTTATTGCACAGGTTCCACGTATATGTGTGTTTTAAAAAACTTTAGGAATCAAACTATAAATCATATCCCATCAAAAACAATACTTGTCAAAAAAAACAAGTCTCGCAACTCAGTTGTTCTGCGGTAAAAAGTTGTGAGATCCATGTAATACCAAGTCGGTTATTAATTTATTCAGTCTCTACTTAAGCTACTTTCTGTCTTAATACGTCCAGTCTCTAAGACCACGATCGTGGTCCATAACAATTGAAAATCAATTGTGTCTGGAATCTCCGTACTCGAAGCATTAAGTTGTTACGTAATAATTAACAGCATCTTATAGTGACGCATATCAATATTAAAATTCTTTAATGTTTTATATAAATATATCGAGACTTGGCCATCGCACTAAATAATTGAATTTACATGTGTTTTCAGGCGATTGAATTTACACGTGTTTTCAGGCGATGGCCAAGTCTCAAAATATTTATATAAAACATTAAAGAATTTTAATATTGATATGCGTCACTATAAGATGCTGTTAATTATTACGTAACAACTTAATGCTTCGAGTACGGAGATTCCAGACACAATTGATTTTCAATTGTTATGGACCACGATCGTGGTCTTAGAGACTGGACGTATTAAGACAGAAAGTCGCTTAAGTAGAGACTGAATAAATTAATAACCGACTTGGTATTACATGGATCTCACAACTTTTTACCGCAGAACAACTGAGTTGCGAGACTTGTTTTTTTTGACAAGTATTGTTTTTGATGGGATCTCATTTCTTTTTGTATTTTGTAGACAGTTCTACTTTTTTCCTTTTCGGTAACTTCTACTTATTGTATATATGTATATCTACCAACAACGAAGCCCCGCGCCCTCGCGCTAGCACCGCGAAGCGCGTAGTAACGGCCCGCGCTCACTCGCTAGCATCGCAGCGCGTGGTATAATAATTAATTTACAACCTTACGCACTCGTAATAAGTACGAATATGCACGTAGGTACGTTTTTTGCATTAAATAATTTAATTTACACGTGTTTTCATGACGGGAATACCCATTTTTTGCTCGATTTGGCAGGGGCACTACCATGCGCCTATATTTATATGGGACTAGCTTAAACCCGCGGCTTCGCACGCAATAATAATAACTGCCGTAAAACATCGTTACGAATAAAGCCAATATTGAAAAATTTAACTGAAGACTTGGCTGTATGGGCTTAATTTTCTTTGCGGTGTTTTCTAGATTTTTTAGTTTTTCCTTAATTCATACACCAAACACTACTTATATTCCAAATTTGAAGCTTCTAGGTCTGCTAGAAGTGCCTTAGAATTTTGATGATCGGTGAGTCAGTGAGTGACAAAATTAAGAAATTTGACCCGTTATAATTCCTTAAATACTGGTTCAAATTGAATGAAATTTGAAATATACCGTGTCTTTACAATGCCTGCATGGTTACTGAAAATTTCAGTCTTCTAGTTTTATCCACAACGAAGTTACAGGGGGTCGAAAATGGTCTGAATTGCTTCGAGAAAAGGATGGTACGGCCGTGACGCTTTTTTGCTCGACTTGGTGGGGGCACTGCCGTGCCCCCAGATTTATCTGGTTTTTCAGATTACTCTTTTCACTTGACGTCGATTTTTTCGTAAATTCATCTCTCCAAATAGTATACAATATGTCGTGAACGTCAATTTCCGTGTAATTTTTCGGCTTTTCTTCTTTAGTAAAAATAGGGTCCGTGAAAATGATTACGACTTCATGTTTGCTAATTCTTGCGTCAAAGGTCTAAAAGTCACTTGATGACTTATCGATGGTGTAGGGAACACAGCCAATTTTCTAGCAGATTCATATTTTGATAAACAACACAAAAATATAAACAAAACTATCTTATACATCATAGCGTGTGCTGCGGTTGTCTGACTGACGCCAAATGATGAGATCGTTATTAATTATATTATATGAATGATCTTGTATCAAGACAATTTTTTACTTATCTGTTACTATTAGGAGAGTTGGCACAAGTAAAGAATTGGCGAATCATTCGTGTGTTAATAGACTAAAGGTGATACATTAAATTTTCGGGGTCCAGTGCTGCCTATTTGATATGAAACGGAGATATTATTTAAAATTATACGAATCCACAACTTCGTTATCGTGGACTTTAAGTGTCTGGAAAATGCGCATCAAGCTAAATATGTTTTGCTAAGGCGTCATTTTGATATTCCTTATAATTTCGCTGGGCCATTATGGTTCTGCATCAGATTTTCCAAAATCATATATAATATACCCTATAACAAAAAAAGTTTCATTGAAATCCGTCCAGTATTTCCAGAGATTAGCGTGTACAAACAGACAAACAGACACACAGACAGAGACATTTAAAAAAATTCTTACTCTATTACTATGTCTGCCATGTTGCCATGTAATGTCTGCTATGGTTGCCTGGAAGAGATTGCAGTTGCATATGGCCGCCTTTTGACATCTGTTTTATGTATCTATTACTTTGTTACTTAAGTTTTGGTGCAATAAAGATTACAACTAACTAAACTAACTATGTCTCCATCGCTCCCAATATTTAATTTTATTTTGTGAAATATATTTAATGTATAGACATGTACACTTTTTTACTATTTTATTATATTTATATTCATATAATAACACAGTAAAAAAACTGTGTCTGCACATTGAATATGTTTCGAAAAAATAAAATTTGGGACGATGGAGATATAGTAATAGAGTATAGAGTAAGAATGAAAAAAAAATGTTTATTTGTCTGTTTGTCGGTTTGAATTGTACACGCTAATCTCCGGAAATACTAGACGGATTCGAATGAATTTTTTTTCGTTACAGGCTATAATTAATTTTGGAAAATGGAACACCTGATGCAGTACCATAAATACCATAATGGTCCAGCTAAACTATACGAAATATAAAAATGACGCCTTAGCAAAAGTAGTTCAGCCTGATGAACATTTATTGTTGAAATATAAAATTTATTGTTACTGTTGCTCTTCAACAGCTTAACCGCCTAAGAAACTTCTTGCCAGTTAAAACTTGTGTTAATTATTATTATGTATGTTAGTTATAAGGTATTTATAATATGGGTCTCTGGCATTGTACAAAATTTGTAAGTACAATGCTATTGCCTGAAATAAAGGAATTTATTTATTTATTTATTATTTATTATAAAACCAAGATTTTGTTAGTTCAAACATTGAAACTACCCATCATTGATTACGCTGATGTGTGTTACCCAGATCTCAATATGAATTTTCTCAATAAGGTTGATCGTCTCGTTAATAATGGCAAATATGATTATATACCATCTTTTTATATGGTATATGTATAATAAAAATAAAAATGGCTTCCTATCCGGGAACCCAGACAAATGCGAATTCTTTGTACTTTCTTTTAAATTTTTTCGAATTCAAATTCTCCTCAATACCTTAAATGCAAATTTTGCTCTGCCGACACTCATCTTCTCTTTATTCCTCTACATCGCACTAGGTTTATAGAAAACTCTTTTACCTTACAAGCTCACGGCTCTGGAATGCTTTACCTGTTGACATCAAGGACATTTCCACTAAACTTTCTTTCAAAAGACTAGTACACTCTCTTCTTTTAAAATGATAAATCCCCTTCCAGTTAAACCATCATCATATTTATATATTATAGAATAAATGAATGTTTATGTATGTATATGTATAAGTGTAGGTATATGTACCTATGTAGGTATACATTTTAGGTATCTATGTGTTGTTTTATTTAAGTAATTTTGCGCCGCTACCAAATCTCTATTTATCCTTGTGGTTGACTGGGAGGGAACGCTTTTATCGTTAAGTTTGTCAATTGTACACAATTGTATACTGTGTTGTGGATCAATAAAGTTTTAGTAAATAAAATAATATTATAATCTTCTAGATAACGATTCAAAATATTAAGTGAACTACTGTTTACAGTTAAAAGTGAAAACGTAAAGCTTTTCTTCGAACATTTACCAAAAGCGGCCGTTTTTTAGCAAATGTGCGAAGAAAAGCTTTACGTTATTATTTCAAACTGTAAACAGTAAGTAGTTCATAAAATAGCTAAAAGGGTTATCTATAACTTTCACTTTCACTAGTTTCATTTAGTCGTGAAATTTATCGTATTTATCGTTCTAATTTTTATTATTTTATGCTTATTTAAGCTTTACGTTACATTTTTAGGAGTTTATTAATTTTCATTAGATAAAGAAACCTCATAGGTATATATGGGGACTCCAAGCTGCTCCATTGTTCGCTTTTCTGTGCCTTTACTTGCCAGCTAATGATACAATATCATCTGACTATCAAATTGTTCTGCAAAGTTTTTTTACTTATTTACTTCTAAATAGTCTTTAACAGTGTAGTAACATTTTGAAACAAGGTAGGATTTTAGAGTATTAGAGAATTTTAAATGCTTTTTCTTGTCGATTATAGGAGGGTAATTTATTAAATACTAGCTGTACCTGCGTGCTTCGCTCCCCGTGAAAATTCTGAGACAGGGAGTACCCTAAGACCTTCCCCGTGTCTCAAACTATATGCTAAATTTCATTCAAATCGGTTCAGTAGTTTAAGTGTGAAGAGGTAACAAACAAACAAACAATCAAATAAACAAACTCACTCAACTAAACAAATTCGCGACTATTGAGATCTATATTTTTGTTAAGGATCTGTTCATCTCTTTATTAAAAACAATTCTAAACTCAAATAACCGATTTTTTGTACATGGTATATATTTTATGAGTATAATTAAAGATAATGTCATATCATTGTACCTACGGAAAATAATCATGTCTAGGTGGCATGTCAGTCAAAATAATGACTAGCAGAAAATGTGTATAGTCATTGCGTGACACAAATCTTAAGACTTGTGCGTATGTAAGCTACGCGGCGGAAATTAGAAGTTTCTTAATGTATGAGTGGCTTCATCACCTATTCTCACCATTTACTTATATATACAAAAAAGGAATACATACAACTAAAACATTTTTGCGCTTATCTAACTATCTAGTCCTAAAATGTTGTGAACATATTTGCGTTCTTTCTTTAAAAACCTGTTTTTCAAGTCGTTATTATATTTGTAGTTAGGTACTTCTTACGTCCAAATTTTGCTGTCTTAGAAACAAGCACTTTACATACATACATATATACATATCACGCCTGTTTCCCACGGGGGTAGAGGCTATGTATGGACTTCAACTTGCTACAAGCAGTTTGGTGCGACATAATGGCAAGAAAGTATAAATTGTAAGCATGTTTTTAATTTTTTAATTATTTTTTAACTTTTCATTAATAAAAATATTCTTTAAAATAAACGTAATACAGTAATAAATCACTAAACCGATTAGGAACACCACTGTAAGTAGACCTAGAAGTAAATACGTCACTAGTTCTAGTTCGTAGTACTGTGTCCACGGCATGTTGGCGGCGGGCGCGCGCAGGTGCCGCGCTCCCCCGTGACGTAGCACGTGCTCCGTCCACCACACCGCGCGCTCCAGTGACGTCTCAGGTTTATCGTACATAATTCCACGAAGCTTCATGATATTCTCTTTGAAACTGAAAAGAAAGTTAATTACTGATTTAGTACACACACATACGAATATTTTGTTGATTTTCGTAAAACCTTATAGCGGGGTCGTAGTGACGAAGGACTCTTCATACAAACAACGAGCCACTATTAATATTGTATATTTAGTAACAATGTTATATACATAAAACACAAGTAAAATTTTCCAGCACAATGCGCGAGATGTTATTTGCAATAATTATTTATGTAGTTGTGATTCGCAAGCTTCGTAGGCAGCCGCAGAGAAGATCAAGAAGTCTGTCGTAGAACGTCACTTTGTTTCTTCTTGTCACCGGGCGAAACTTCTTGTAGGTGGCCAGTGATTTCATAGCGAGCGGCTAGGCGCGCAAGAAGGTAAGTGTTCATGTCTGACTGTTGTGTTTATTTGTATGTGTAGTGGGATGTGTGATATACTAAATATATATGTAGGTATAGTAATATAGTAATTATATATAAATATTTTTATGATTATGTGGACACGCCACATCACTCCCCCCCTGAGGCCGTCCTAGGACGGACGATAGTGGGCCGGAGGCTTAACAATTCTTCCGGACCGTGTCCGGTGATAGTCACTTTCAGTGTCTTTCTCATTCTTTTCTTTTTCAGGTATACTGTGCAAAGGATCTGGGCTATTGTTAACAAAGTAAGCTGGTTTTATTCTGTCGATGGATACTGTTTGCTCTTTGCCTTTTATTAATAATTTGTAAACTTTGTCTTTTCTTTCCAGAATCAGGTATGGTCCTGAATATGCTGGCTGGAGAGGAGGTTTGACGCTGTCGTCTCGAAGGTAAACGTGTGTTGCAGTTTTCAAATCTTTAAAAATGAAGATATTTTTGTTGCAGTGACGTGATGCTGGTACTGGGCGGATATTTTCTATTATCGAGCGAAGTCGCGCGATGAAGTCGGTCACGTCAGTTGTTGTGACGGTGTTAGGGTTGAAGAATTCTCCAGGTAGCCTCAGTGTTTCTCCGTAAAGGAGTTCAGCGGGTGATGCTTGTAGGTCTTCTTTGATAGCGCTCCTTATGCCGAGCAGCACTAAGGGAAGTGATTCTGTCCAGCTAGCAGTATTGTGGCATGTTATTGCTGCTTTTAACTGCCGGTGCATTCGCTCGACCATGCCATTACAAGCGGGGTGGTATGCAGTGGTTCTTTTGTGATTGAATCCGGTTATATCTGACAGATATTTGAACAAAGCGGATTCAAACTGCCTTCCGCGGTCTGTTACGATCTCTGTTGGGCATCCAAAGCGGGAAATCCATCCTTGAAGCAGTGCTTTTCCAACAGTTTCTGCTGTAATATCGGCTATGGGGTAGGCTTCAGGCCATCTCGTAAATCTGTCCACAGCTGTCAAGCAGTATCGAAAACCATCTGATATGGGAAGGGGTCCAATGAGATCAATATGAACATTTTGAAATCTGGCTTTAGGAAGATTGAATGTACTTAGAGGTGAAGAAGTATGCCGGGTGACTTTTGATGATTGACACGCGTGACATGCCTTTGTCCATTCTCTGCAATCTTTTCTTATGCCAGGCCATACGAAACGCTGGGCTACCAAATTTGCAGAACTTTTAGCGCCAGGATGACTAAACGAGTGAAGGTTCTCGAAAACTTGTCTGCCTAAATTGTCGTGGTGAGCAGTTTTCTTTCTGGGACTTGAATGCGAAACAGATAGGTTTATGATCAGTATAGATCGTGAAGTGTCTGGCTTCTAGCATGTGACGAAAATGTTTGATGGCTTCGTAGATGGCTAGTAATTCTCGATCGTATGGAGAGTACTTCTGTTGAGATGGGCTCAATTTACGAGAGAAGAAAGCTAACGGTTGCCAATCGCCGTCTTTTAGTTGCTGTAAAGCTGCTCCAATAGCCGTATCTGAAGCATCCGTTACTAGAGCTAATTTAACGCCTAAGTCTGGGTGAGCCAAGAGGGTTGCCTGGCAAAGACTTGTTTTGCACTCTTCAAATGCCTCCAGGAGCTTTCCAGAGATGGTAACGGGAGATGAGCCTTTGACTGAACCTGCCAATAAGGCGTTTAGAGGGGCTTGTATTTTTGCTGCACCTGGGATGAATCGGCGATAGTAGTTGATCATCCCGAGGAATCTCCGTAGTTCTTTCACGTTCTTCGGGATTGGGAACTCCTTAATAGCCTGAGTCTTTGTGTCGAGGGGCTTAATACCTTTTTCAGAAACATTGTAGCCTAAGAACTTGACTTCAGATGCTCCAAATACACATTTTGAAGTATTAATGACCATTCCAAATTCTTGGAGTTTGGTGAATATCTGCCGTAGGTGTTCCATGTGGCTCTCCTCGTCACGTGAGCAGATTAAAAAATCGTCCAAGTAACAGTAACAAAAATCAAGGCCTCTGGTCATCTCATCGACAAATCTTTGGAATGTTTGACCTGCGTTCCTCAATCCAAAAGTCATGTAATTGAATTCGAACATTCCAAAGGGCGTTGTGATGGCTGTTTTAGGGATATCATCAGGGCAGACTGGTATCTGATTGTAGGCTTTCACTAAATCTATTGTGCTGAAGACCTTACAACCAGAAATATTGTGAGTGAAATCCTGCACATGTCGTATAGGGTATCTGTCTGGAATCGTGCGAGCGTTGAGCATCCTGTAGTCACCGCATGGTCGCCACCCGTTGTCTTTCTTTGGAGCTAGGTGCAGCGGCGAAGCCCAGGGACTCTCCGATGGACGAGCAGTTCCATTCTTCAACATTGCTTCAAATTCAGCTTTCGCTATTTTTAGTTTGTCCGGTGCCAATCTTCTCGGTGTGCACGAAATTGGCGGTCCTGGCGTTGTCCGGATGTGATGGACTGTTTGATGCCGTGGTATCCGCTGTGTGCCCGAGGGACGAGTTATTTCCGGGAAATCACTAAGTAGCTTGTGATACTTCGAGTCGCCGTATATAGTTTTCACTGACGAAATGCTAATAGTTGAAGTTGCTAGGGATGCTGCCGTTGACAATGTGGTTTTATTGTCAATTAGCCGACGATTACGACAGTCCACCATTAAATTGTAGAAGGAGAGGAAGTCGACTCCTATAATCGGTTTAGTGACGTCTGCCACTATGAATCGCCACGGAAAATCGCGTCGAAGACCAAGGTTTAAGTCCAGGTGGATGATGCCATAAGTCTGGATAGGCGTTCCGTTTGCAGCAAAAAGTCCATACGAGGTTGGTTCTCGCCATTGATTAACTGCTGTACGAGGGTAGACACAGAGGTCGCTGCCTGTATCAACTAAGAACTGCATTTTGGTCCGTCTGTCCATTACAAACAAGCGACTGTACGACGTGGGGCAGTCATCTGTCGCCATTAACGACCGCCCTTGCAGTTTTCCGACTTCTCATAGTCACACGGCTGCTGACATGACTTAGCGTTCTCACGGTATTTGTAATGGTAAAAACAAATTGGGTACTTTCTATAATTTGACTGCGATCGAAGTCCACGTTGGTTGTTATCAGTCCTGGAAATCGACCTAGACCTGGAAGTTGACCTTCTGTCGTTACCGCCTCTAGAGGTAAGTGTCTCTATTTTGCGCGTCAGGTCCTCAATTTGCTTGGCCATTTTGGCTATCATAGGGTCGACTGATGTGCTAGCTGCTGCTACCTGAGGCTTCGATGGTACCAGTTCGTGAACTTTGTCTGCCAAGTCAGCGATAGATGAAAGGGGTGAGTCAGGTTGACATGCGATAACGGTTTGCAAATTTGCTGGAAGGCGGCTGGTCCAAATGGTTCGCAGGAAATCTTCTGATACTTTGGGACCTGCTAAGCCTTGAAGATGTCGCAAAAATGTGGAAGGGCGACGGTCTCCCAACTCTTCGTGCATGAGGAGCTGTTTGACCTCCTTTTCTCTGGATGCCGACAATCTTTTTATCAACTCTGATTTTAATTTCTCATACTTCCCTTTTGCAGGTGGCGATATTATTATGTCCTTGACTTTGGCTGCATATCGCTGATCTAGTTGGGCGATGACGTAATAGTACTTGGTCTCGTCGTTCTTTATCCCTGAGAGTATGAAGTTACCTTCTATTTGAGCGAACCAAACGCTGGGCTCTTCCGCCCAAAACGGTGGTAATCTCACGCCTACTCTAAAAATATCGGATGGTGTAAACGATCCTTTTCCTACGTCGATCTCATCGCCGGACGCTTCGCTGCCATTTGCGGTTTCCATAGTTTTTCAATTAAATAAATCTGCCTTACTTGCTTATAAACTGGAATCCAGTATATGCCGGGGGTGTGTTCACTCTTGAGGGGTCACCAGTATAGCGAGGTCGTAGTGACGAAGGACTCTTCATACAAACAACGAGCCACTATTAATATTGTATATTTAGTAACAATGTTATATACATAAAACACAAGTAAAATTTTCCAGCACAATGCGCGAGATGTTATTTGCAATAATTATTTATGTAGTTGTGATTCGCAAGCTTCGTAGGCAGCCGCAGAGAAGATCAAGAAGTCTGTCGTAGAACGTCACTTTGTTTCTTCTTGTCACCGGGCGAAACTTCTTGTAGGTGGCCAGTGATTTCATAGCGAGCGGCTAGGCGCGCAAGAAGGTAAGTGTTCATGTCTGACTGTTGTGTTTATTTGTATGTGTAGTGGGATGTGTGATATACTAAATATATATGTAGGTATAGTAATTATATATAAATATTTTTATGATTATGTGGACACGCCACAACCTCATCATCATCATCATCTGGTCTTTTTGTCTCCACTGCAGGAGCACGACCCTCTCTGTGCTACCAGAGCCAAACTTGGCCAGAGCTACCAGAGGTCTTAGCCTACACTCTACTACATGAAAGGAATGCAGAAGGTAATTTCAACGTACACAAAATTTCGCTATTTGGATAAGTTATATTTTGGAAACGCTATATAAAAAATCTCTTAAAAAAGCTTTTGTGACTAAACAAAAACACAGCAAATGTTGCAAATTATATTATAAAAAAAATCATGGCTATTAACTTTATCACAAAAAGGATTTAAATGAAATGAGACTATCATTTCTCGATATAGTAACTCAGCAGTGTGCAGTATAGCTACATTCATATAATATTATATACATATTAGTTGTCATTGTATTTTTTTTAATTTATAATTAAAAATGACTGACCTTTTATCGTTGATGACTGTATTAATAGCATTTTTAAACAGCTCAGCACTGAACATCTCAATATCCAGCCTCACTCCAATTCCATTTATGACATACATGTCAACGTTGTACCACTGGTCACCTATCATTGGTATACCAACGGTAGGAACTCCAGCTAGAATGGTTTCATCAGTAGATTGGAGACCACCTTGTGTTATGAAGAGTTTAACATTTGGATGCACTAAAACAATACTATTATTTTATAACATATGACAAGATATGAAAAATAAAAGATTTTTTTAGGGCATATGACCAACTTTTAATGAATTATATTTTGTTCAAAGATTATATGGTTTTTACTCATAAAACAGTTTTAGTATAATTTGTTAAAAGTATGAATACATACACGTATATGAATTTAAAGAAAAATAAATATATAGGGAATACTACTAATTACACTGATTGAGCTAGCCTCAAAGCAAGGGATACTAACTCAACGATACCAAATTTTTAACAAATACATATATAGATAAACATCCAAGACCCGGGTTACTAAGATACTATTTGAAGGAAAATTCAGTCCACGATACTGAACAACTTTTCCGTTAAAATAGTTTTAGAATATTTTGTTTGACCTAATAGATCATAGAAAGTATATTTTGCAACAATGATAAGCTTATGTTTTACATACATACATACTAACACGTCTTTATCCCTAATGGGGCAGACAGAGCATTTTAGGTCTTGCGGTTCTATGCAGAGCCCAGGGCCGCAAGACCCAAAAGCCACTTTTAGCATCATGGTGGGCGAGAAGATGGGAAAGCAATCAATACAGTGATGGGTTGCTAGCCGCATCGCCTGTTAACATGATTTGCATTTTTGCCCATTCCCTCGATCGGCTTTTACGATCTGCATGGGAAGAGAAGCAGCTGGTACATTCTAAGTTTTTTTTTATTTCTCCCAGACCAGCATGGGGAATTAGAGATAAAAAATAAGATAAAAAGACGACTTCTAACTACTACTAAAAACTAACTACGAAATATCCATTTATTTTTTAACTTTTCGCGTAATAATTAGTAAAAATGTACTTGCAAGAGAAGTTACAAGGAACATGAAAAAATAGTTTAACAAAGCAATTCTAACTATGGATTTTAACTTACTTAAGAGATCTCTTTGGGGGACCCATTTTGAAATTCTAACATTTTTTGATAGTCCAGGAACATCTTGCGTATGCCATTTCCATAGAACATTATAGGGCAACTCCGAAAATACTTTGACGAATGTCTCGACGGTGCCTGGTGGAAACATCGAAGGGTCCACGTTTGTGCCAAAACTCATGTAAATGACGCCATTTTTCGAGGAGTCTAAGTAGGATTTGAGATCCTGGAATAAAATAGGACACGTAACAATTCCATGCAATTAAGAAGGCAAATAGGCAAATGATCCTCATGGTAGTGTTGACGATAGTCTATGAACACCTATAAAACTTCTTTTTTGTGTTAAGTATTTAATAAATAAGTAATAAGTGGTGAGTGAACATGTGGGTTTTCCGGCAGAGTAGAATAGGACCACCCAAGTCTTCCCGTGGATGTCGTAAAAGGCGACTTAGGAAATACAAGCTAAACAAAGTTAATAAACACCAATGAGACCTCTTCAACTCGTCTAGCCAGCGAGGAGAGTGTAGGCCAAGTCCTCTTGCTGCTCTGGCTAAGTATACATTGGCTGTGGTAGTACAGAGAGGGTCGTGCTCTTGCAGTAGTCTCTACTGCAGGAGCACGACCCTCTCTGTAAAAAGACCTGATAATGATGATGAAGAAGAAGTGATAAATTAAAATGTGTCATCGATATATTGTAATAAAAAGAACGGAATGTTGCAAGTTCCTAAGCGCAGATTCACACAGGAATGGCATTGAACGGCAGCGCACTTTCTCAAGCTATACGATGCATTTTCGATTTCGACACCTAAGTGCACTGTCCGTTTCTGTCGTTTTAGTGTGAATTTTGTTAAATTTATTTGGTTACTCAATTGTGACGTATAACAAGAACATGTTAAATAAATTATATCAATATTTACCTCATTGATAGCCAGACTGATAGACTTGCTATCACGTCGCTCTTATCTTTATCTAATCTATATCTATATAGAGCATTTTTTAATCAAATAATTACTTTATCATTTCATATCTACAATTTTAATTAAACTGTACACGTAACTATGCTTGATGCAGATGCAAAATTTTTGAGGTTAAATACTTGCCTCCTAGTATCGCAACATTTTAAAGAAAGATACAGTCCCTTATTAGGCAAAGAATGCATAAACTATCTATTCAACTTATGCCTCATTCTTTAACTATTCAACTTTAACTTTGGCCTGATAAGTCATATCGAAGAAACGTGATAAATTTACATTATTTACTAAAGCGTTTACGATAATTAAGCATCAATAAGATTAAATAATTGTGCGTCACATGATGTAAATGTTATTATTGTAGTAACTCACGCTTCTTTATATTATTATCACCTAAAGAATTTACATTAATTGGTAAAAGATAATAATAAATACACCTTTGTATTTAGAACTTACATTTGGTAGATCTTTCTGTGGTTTTATATGCATTGCTCCAAGATATATAACATTTGGTGGGACTGGTCTATTTAACTCCCAAATTGGATGAATGTTTAAGAATAACAAGTCTACGTTATTGGCTAGCTCGCTAATTGTTGGTATACCTGGTCCCAAATTTCTTTTTAGCATTTCATTCTCTTCTTTCTCATAACTATACATAATGTATCGACCGACTGCAAAATTGTAGATATCTTTTATCTTTTCATATGGACTAAGATTTATTATTTTCCTGTTAACAGTATTTGGATGCAAGATTGGATGCATCACAGCTCCAAAAATCTCCATATTAAATGGAGTAGAACCGCAAGAACTCACTTGAATCACAGGTGCTTTAAAAATATGAGAATATACCAACGCTGGTCTTAAATACGCTTCAATAAGTAGCAAATCAAATTCTTGTGTTTTATCATTAATCAACTTTTGGATTGGCTCCGAAGCTAGTTGCAACTCCATCACATTTATAAAAATTATTGTCAGCATTTCTGTCAGTCTCTTCATATCAACATTAACAGATGGTTTCATTTGGTCTAAATATTCTTCAGGCAAATACTCAGTCCATGGTTTATATGATATATCATGCATATCAATTTCTGTTAAATTTGCTGGTTGGCCTTCATTTGGGAATGCTGGATCTGTTGTTATCAGAACCACTTCATGTCCTCGGTTTACTAATTCATGAATAAATGGTCTAAATACTACTTGATGACTTATAGATGGCGTTGGAAAAACTGCTAAAATCCTTGCACTTTCTACATACTTAAATAATAGCACAGCACTTAATACAATCACCTCGTTCATTGTTAACGATTGTTGTTTCTATACTATATTATGGCGATGTTTGTAATGCTTTTTATATCAGTCAATAACTTGATAGCAGTCAGTGTGTGTTGTGATTAATACGCTGGCTAGATTTCACAATAAATTTAATTTAATAAAATTACATCATATTATTTTTGCTTGATGAGGATAAGGAAAAGCCAAATACACAAGGTAGCAAAAAAGTGACGTTTCCTTATAATATAAAAATATGTTGTATACGTAGATATCTTCGTGTGTTATTTGCCAGTTAAAATACACATTAATTAGCAAATTTGCACCAGATAAAGTGCTTTCTTTCTTTCTTTCAATTATTTTAAAAATTTCTCAATAGACTAAATATAAAAAAAAGAATTAGTACACGTGCTATTCTTTTACAACAAATAAATAGTGTTATCTTCGTATCTTTTTTTCAATAATATGACGAGCAATTTTGGCCTTGACATTATTTATCACCAAATATTCTGATCCGTAATCTAAAGTAACTATGACGCATTTTTTTTTCTACTACTTTATGCTTATAATTGTTTTAATTATGTATAATAATAAATAATAACACGCACTGTGTGACCTGTCCATCTCCATATTGGGTGGTGTGAGACATTTTTTGGTTTTGATAATGCATAGTCTGACGCACATGGCTTGTTATTTTAAATAATGCAACATGGAACAGGTCTTCTTTGTTTCCAAGCCTTGCTTCTATATTATCTAGTGAATGTTTAACTTAAGCCTAATAATTTCTTTGGAAACTACTTACAATAATTTATATTACAGACGTATAATGTTTGGTCTTGGCCTTTTAGTTTATTGTCAAACCTTATCAATAAATACAATTCCTATTATTGCACAATTTCTAACATCACACGATGTAAATGTTACATATTCCGGGACACTTATGGCTTTGGACGTAATTCACTTCTTATTGTGTCTGGCTGAGTGACCCAGAGATATTGTTAAAACCGAAGCGCATTTAAATTTTTTAAATCTTATCTTACTAATTTATATGTATTATCAATCAATCAAAAAGTTCTTATGGATACATGTGCGTAGAGATGTTTGTTTCTTTTCAAGCCAAAAAAAGAGAAACGTATGATAATGAAATTCGATATAAACATAACTTATTACCTAAGATGACACCCACATTATTTTTATCATGAATATGTGAAGTTCTAATGAGACTGGTCTAAAGTTTATTATTTTGATTATGAAAACTACTTATGAATAATGATAATTAAAACTTACGTTTGGTAGATCTTGCTGCGGTTTTATATGCATCGCTCCGAGAAATATCACATTTGGTGGAACAGGTCTGTTAAAATCCCATATAGGATGAATATTTAGGAATAACATGTCTACATTCTCAGCTAACTCAGTAATGGTTGGTATTCCTGGTCCCATAGTTCTTCTCAGCATTTTATTCTCTTCCTTTTCATAGCTATTTACAATATATTGATATATTCCGAAATTATATATCTCTTTTAATCTGTCATATGGAGACAAGTTAATAATTTTTCTAGTAAAAAAGTTGGGATGTAAAATTGGATGCATCACAGCTCCAAGAATCTCCATATTGAATGGAAAGGAACCAAAAGAACTCACTTGAATCACAGGCGCTTTAAAAATATGAGAGTATATCAACGCTGGTCTTAAATACGCTTCAATGAGAAGCAAATCGAATTTTTGTGATTTATCTTTGATAAAATTTTGGATTGGCTCTGAAGCTAAATGCAACTCCATGATGTTTATAAACGTGATTGTCAGCATTTCTGACATTTTCTTTATATCGAAACAAACAGATGGTTTCATTGCATCAAAATATTGTTCAGGTAAATACTCTTTCCATGGTTTGTATGATACATCATGCATATCAATTTCAGTCAAATTTACAGGCCGACTTTCATTTGTGAATGCTGGATCTGTTGTTATCAAAACCACTTTATGTCCTCGATTTACCAGTTCACGAATAAGTGGTCGAAACACGACTTGATGACTTATAGATGGCGATGGAAAAACTGCTAATATCCTTGCACTTTCCACATACAATAACACAGCACTTAATAAAAATATCACTTCTTTCATTATTTCTGTTAGTTGCTTCGAGAATGTGTCAATAATTGTACTTGTATTTGCTGTTGTCTTAGTTTCTATATTCTGTGTACAACTCAACACATTTATAGTACAATTAGTGTTGTGATTAATAAATTCGCTCATATTAAAATTAATGAATAAACATATAATATAGTCGCCAGACTATTTAGATACTCCACTTGCGATAGTTGCGATATAATTAACACACTATACAAATATTGATATACCTATAACATAATATACTAAAATCATTTTAAGGGTGAATTCAGTCCGTGATAGTAAATAACTTTCCCCAAGAAACATTAGTAGAATTATGAAAAAAATATAAAGTCAGGTTTTTACATGTTTGCAAGAGAAGGGATGTGTCTTATGGTAAATCTTTGAACGTTATTTTTAATCTTTTAATTATTACGTTATTTTTTAATCGTTAAAAAAAAGGTTTCTCTTGAAAAACAAAATCGTAAAATATATGTCACTATGGAGTTACTCTGTAGTTTAAAGGATAGGCGGTTATGTAGTACGGTGCATTTTGTTTTGACTAGATCTAAAACCAAAGTTTGAAAAATTCTTTTGAAACAACTTAATAAAAGTAAATAACTATACAAAATTAATTTATTATAAGCCTAACTAAACTATCAGAATATCTACGAGTTGTTTAGTTTTATACTTAAGTGTTTGATAAATAGTGCTCTTACATTATACATTACAAGTAATACTATAAATATCACAGAAATAACTGCTAAAAGAGTATATGCCACTAGTTCTAGTTCGTAGTACTGTGTCCACGGCATGTTGGCAGCGGGCGCGCGCAAGTGCCGCGCTCCCCCGTGACGTAGCACGTGCTCCGTCCACCACACCGCGCGCTCCAGTGGACTCTGAGGCTGGTCATAGAGAAGAGAACGGAATTTCTGCATATTCTGTCTGTAACTAAAATAAATAAAAAAATATATTAATATTACACCTAAGATAAAAAAAATTGGGAAAATGATTTTCGATCGAGATCACGTAGTTACGACTGTTCAAAACTGCCTCGTGATTGGCGTGACCCCGCGTGAACTCGGCCGGCCAGTGACGGCGTCTAGCGGTCTAGCGTCTAGCTAATAAACTTATTGATCTTAAGATTTTACTTTCGAATTTTAGTCAACATTTTTTGTTTCAATTCTTATTTTGACTAGCTAACTAGGTCCTACTAACATCATCGTGTATTTGAAGAAAACAAAGAAGAAAAGCGCAACGGCCTCCGGAGCAGCACAGATAAGATTAAAAATGTGTTAAAATGAAAAAGAAATAATGTTACTTACGTATCATCCTTAGTGAGAGCATCTATAGCATTCTTAAAATTCTCTTCATTCAGATCTTGCAATTCTACTTTAACACCAATCTTATGCCGCTCGTACATAGCTACGTTATACCACTGGTCTCCCAGCATTGGAATGCCAAGCAGAGGAACGCCGGCGATAATAGCTTCATCAGTAGATTGCAGGCCTCCTTGGGTTATAAACAGTTTGATTTTTGGGTGTCCTGTAATTCATAACGTACTTGTTAACAACAATTCAACTAGCTAGGCGCGACTTGTTTCTCTGAGTTTGAACTCATCATCATCAGGTCTTATTGTCTCCACTGCAGGAGCACGACCTTTTCTGTACTACTAGTGCCATACTTGGCCAGAGCATCTAGAGGACTTTGGCCTACACTCTCCACGCTGGCCAGATAGGTTGGAAAGGTCCCATTGATGTTGCCTTCTACGACATCCATGAGAGGACTTTGAACTCATACATAAATATTATCACATCTGTTTCCCACCGAGGTAAAAAGGTAGGCAGATATTATGGACCTCCACTTGCTATGATCCTGACAGTCGTCTTTCACTTCATTTACGCACATAACTCTTTTAACGCTTGTCCGCCGGTTATACTGGTTGGTGTTGAAGTCGGTTTCTTTCTAGTTTTGGTAATTTTTTATTTACTATTTGGACGCTAAATAAAAATACAGCTAAATATATCTGTCATCATATATTGGATAATTATATTTATATGTATGAAAAAAATATGTTGAATATAAAAGTAAGTACTACACTGGTTCTAAAAAAATACTATTTTAAAGGTCCTAACTTTTAAACTATCAAATTTAGGTAAATACAGCTTTTTTATTTATTTTCTAAGGACGAAGAGAGGCTTATGCTCAGCAGTGAGTGGAAGAAGGGCTGGAATGATTGTGATAATGATGATGTTTCATTCGAGTTGCGGTTGCAGTTGGTACGGACGAGTCAGGCAGGGAGTATGTCTTGCGTTAATTCCTTTATGCACTTATTTAGTTTAGTAGGTACTTACTCAAAAGATCACATTGCGGTAACCATTTCGATATTTTGATATTATCCGTTCGTCCAGGTAATTCATCTTTATCCCACTTCCAAATGACGTCATAGGGCAAGCGAGATAAAACGTTAATGAGAGTCTGTATTTTTTCTGGAGGAAGCGATGACGGGTTCATGTTAGTACCAAAACTGATATAAATTACACCACTTTTCGAGGAGTCCAGATATGATTTTATATCCTGAAAATATAACATGAATTTATATTATCATAAAAAAGATATAATCAATTTTTATCATTTCAACACATAGGCGTACCAATGGGGTCTAAAGTTTCACTTTCAAATTAAGAAGTTTGCGGTCCACATAATATAGTTAGGTTTTTTGTATTTGTTATATAAAATGCCGCCTCACACTTAATCTGATGAGAAGTCACTAACTACTTTACATAATATTTGTAATCAAGTAAAAAATGAACACTGAAAGTGTGCATACATACCTGAGGTAATTCTTTGATAGGTTTCACGTGAATTCCTCCTAAATACTGGACACTTGGAGGTACTGGTCTATTCGAGTCCCAAATTGGGAAACAATTCAAAAACAACATAGCCACATTATTGTACAACTCTTTTAGAGGAGGAACATCTGATCCAAATACTTTTTTAATTGATTTATCGAAGACAATTTCATAATTTGTGATATCCCTTTCAATACTATAATGGTCGTATAATTCATTTATTTTTTCTATTAAACTTAAATTATCTAGTTTCTGACGACTCACTGTTGGATACAAAATAGGATGTTCTGGAGCTCCAACGATTCTTAAATCTGTTGGAAGTGGTAGAAATGAACTCATTAGAATCACAGGCACTTTGTAAATGTGAGAAAACCCTAATGACGACAACACCCATGCTTCAGCCAGTATTAGATCAAAAGATTTATTTTTTTTCTTCAAAATCTGTTGCACTGGTTCCACATTCATCTGCGTTTCAAAAACTTTAGTTATCAAACTATAAACCATATTCAATTGGTTTTTCAGAAAACTTTTTTCACCTGATGTCAATTTTTTTGTAAATTCATCTCTCCAAATGTTATATGACATGTCGTGAACGTCAATTTCTGTATAATTTTCTGGTTTTTGTCCTGAAGTGAAAATAGGATCCGTGGTGATGATGACGACTTCATGTCCTCTCTTTGCTAATTCTTGCGTCAAAGGTCTGAAAGTCACTTGATGACTTATCGATGGTGTAGGGAACACAGCCAATATTCTAGCAGATTCATATTTCGATAAACAACACAGAAATATAAACAAAACTATCTTATACATCATAGCGTGTGCTGCGGTTGTCTGACTGATGCAAACTGATGAGATCGTAATTTATTAGCTTTATAAATGACCTTGTATCGAGACCAAAGAACAAAAGAGCTCTTATCTCAGCTCAAGACCAATTTTTTCTTAATTGTTGCTATAGGTGGCATGAGTAAAGAGTTGACAATACATTTGTGTGAATAATTGGATCGGGTCACGCACGGGTTCAATTAAAAGGCAAGTCAGGCGCTGAACACACAAAAAAGACGTAAGAGGCGGTATGTCTCTTCCGCGACGGCAAGCGACGGTTTCATACAAAATCTTATACCTTTAAACGAGCAATTCTTGTATGTATGTATATATATATATTTATAAATTTCTTTGATTTCGAAAACGGCTCTAACGATTTCGCAAAAAATTGGTATATGGGGGTTTTCGGCGGTAAATAATCGATCTAGATTAGTTTTGTGTTTGGGAAAACGCGTGTTTTCGAGTTTTTATGCGTTTTTCTTTCCACGCAGAATATGGTCACTAATTTCGTCGCGCCGACCGCCTTGATTTTAGCTCAGTGGTTAAGGATACCGACCGCTAGAAAAAGTGTTACGGGTTCGAATCCCACTCGGTGACTTACTTTTTATTTTATTTAATGTTTAAGTTTATATATAATTTTTTATTTTGCATTGTTTTTAAACAAGTTTAAAAAAATTAGTTAATGTTTGAGATGTAACCGAGCAAAGCTCGGTCGCCCAGGTACTGTATATAGAAACGTGGCGTCGCAGAACACACAGAAAGGACTGGCAAGGACGAGGCGCCCGTTCGCTTTCGTTCAAACGCTAGCCAGCTTCAAATCCCAAGTAAAATCTTATTTTCTATCCTATGAAAGGTAAATAAATCCTTTCCTGTTTCACTTAGTTTATTCATTATTACTTTTTTTTTGTTCTGTGTTAGTTGTATGTATTTAAGTAAGATGTGTATGTATGTTTATTATATTGACCCCCGCACTAATTTTCCATATTTTTTTCCTGGAAGAAATTGCTTAGCGGTAAGGCCGCCTTATGCGCGTTTCCTAGTTTTTAAGACAATTTATATGCTGTATTTATTTATTCTGTGCAATAAAGGGTATTGTATTGTATTGTAAAATCTTTAAGAAAGCGTGATGATGGTCGAGAAGGTGGTAAAATAATCAGTAACGATTAATAATTCCCACTGTCGCCTATTTTCCCATTAGCTTAAACTATATGCGCGGGAAGAGAAAAAGCATTAAGTTTTTTTCTTTTCTCATGTGCTTATGTTTGTCTACATATAGTGTGGCATTTAATATAATTAAAGATAATGATGTCATTGTACTTACGGAAATAGTGCTGCTGATAATCATGTCGAGGTCACATGTCAGTCAAAATAATGACTAGCAGAAAATGTGTATAGTCATTGCAGTGACATAAGTCTTAAGACTTCATGTCATGACATATGAGACTTTTGTGTACATATGCTACGCGGCGAAATTAAGAAGTTTCTATTTAGATTGTTATTTAATATTTGTTAGTGCCTGCCGGACAAAGGCGTATTATATTTTTTTGTAAAATTATCGTCTCAGCCGATACTGTTTTCCACCCATAAAACTTTATTTAATTTTTAAAGTTGTTTTTTACATTATAATATGTAATACTTTGACGACCTCCGTGGCGTAATGGTCAACACGCTAGACCGCCAATCCGGAGGTCCTGGGTTCGATCCCCAGCTAGGGCAAGATGGAAAATGGCCTTTTTCAAATTGTCCTGGGTCTTGGATGTTTATCTATATATGTATGTATTTGTTATATAATATAGTATCGTGGAGTTAGTATCCCATAACACAAGTCTCGAACTTACTTTGGGGCTAGCTCAATCAGTGTAATTCATCCCTATATATTTATTTATTTACCTATGTATATTTGGATAGACGAAAATATCGGTGGAGGTAGATTTAAAAAAAAATACTCATAATTCTGTGATTAGGGCGTAGCCATAATTTAATATAAGTTTTTTGAAAAAATAATATTTTCTTTACTAGCTTTTATTGTGTTGCCAAAGTAAAGTACTTATAAAGAAATGAAATAAGCAAAAACTCCACGGAGTTGCGTCATTTTATTACTTAGTACCATCGACCACTTCTAGTCTCCGTGATCAGACCCTAGGCATCTAAGTACACATCAAGCCAAATTATCTAAACGAGTCCTACTCAAAATGGTAATGTTGTTTTAAAACCAGCTCAGTCAGAATAGCATCAGAACAGCTCATTGACTTCATAATATTGTATTGTTATCCGACTTACACAAGTATACATCATTTCAGCTAAATCAGTTGAAGATTGAGTTGCAAGATTTGACCTAAACAAACATTCATACATACATTCAAGATACATTGCAAGTAAAAAAGCTTGTAATAAAGACATGAAAGTGACCTATAAATGGTGTAACAAAATATACTGAAACTATTTTAAGAGTGAATTCAGTCCGTGATAGTGAACAACTTTCCCCAAGAAACATAAGTCGAAATATGAAAAATATTTTTTGGCTTTCGATACAAACTCGGACCAGCAGCTGATCGTTCAACTTGTAAAAAATTACTTTTCATATTACGATACTTGTTCCTTGAGGAAAATTAAATAAATATATAGGGACAAATTACACTGAATGAGCTAGCCCCAAAGTAAGTTCGAGACTTGTGTTATGGAAAACTGACTCAACGATACTATATTTTATAACAAATACATATATAGATAAACATCCAAGACCATCCAACATCCATTATAAATTGTTCAGTATCATGGACTAAATTCACCCTTAAAATAGTTTCAGTATATTTTATAGGTACATATCATTACAGGTTGACACCTAATACGATAGTACATTACCATAACAAAGTACCTCTAATGATACCCGTGTAAGTTCATATTTTGTTAGACCTTATCCGTCTTATTATAAAACGCAGACGATCTTTGTTACTAGGTTTAAACCATAATCCAAACAAATCAAGTTGACATTTTCAGATGAGGCAATGACGTATTACTAGATGTCAACTTGATTTGGTCGGATAATGGTTTAAACCTAGTAACAAAGATAGTCTGCGTTTTATAATAAGACAGTATATATCTGTAGCATAAAAAAACATGTAGCATAAAACCAAACTTTCATGAATGTTCCCAGAAAAAATGCACATCAGAATGCCGGGCGGAAGCCAACTTTGGCTTGCAATATTTTATGGCAAGCGACAACTTTGAGCGGCTTTGTGTGCGTTTCCAGTTCAGGCGATAAATCCTACAGATGGCATTGACAGTTGTCCGAAGCGGGGAATGGGTTAGTGGTATTGCCTGAATGGACAGTAAAGATTTTCTATTCATTTGAGAATACGACGTTATTTCAAACCAATTTTGTTTATTGCTTTATTAGCCTACTAGCCGAAGCCCGCGACTTTGTTAGCTTGAACTTTATGTCACTGAAAAATGCTCTGCTCATTAGGTTGAACAGCTTTTGCTACGTCATTTTTATATTTCTTATATAGTTTCTTCCTTAACAACTTACTTTCATAAGTAAAATAAAATGTTGCACTTAATTATAATTTATCGGTAGACTATAAAAAATATTATTTAAACTCCAGAGCACAGTTACTCTACGTATATGGCTGCAGTACTACGAATGTTGAATAACTTAATGTCGATGATCTTCCGTGCTGGTCTGGGAGAAAAGAAAGAAGGTAGAATGTACCAGCTGCTTCTCTTCCCGCGCAGATCGTAAAACCCGATCGAGGGAATGGGCGAGATTTGAATCATGGTAATAGGCGATGCGGCTAGCAATCCATCACTATTTTGATTCCTTTTCCATCTTAACGCCCACCACCACGCTAAGCGTGGCCTTTGGGCCTAACGGCCCTGGGCTCTGTCTACCCCGTCAGGAATAAAGACGTAAAAATGGATCTGTATCTTATAGTTTAACTGGACCGTTTATACCATACTAGCTGTGTCCGTGGGCTTCGCTCCCCGTGGGAATTTCGGAATAAAAACTATTCTATGTTCATTCCTGGGTATCAAACTATATCCATATCAAATTTCATCTAAACAGGTTCGTTAGTCGTTGAAGCGTGAAGTGGTAAAAAACAAACAAATATACAAAGTCACTTTCGCATTTATAATATTAGTAAAATATGTTGCCCAGGCATAACAGCTATATAACGAAAAAAAAAAACATTCGAATCAGTCCAATTTTTCCAGAGATTAGCGTGTACAAACAGATAAACAGACAGACATATTTTTTTTAAATTCTTACTCTATTACTATGTCTCCATCCATGATATCCATATTAATGTACAGACACACTTTTTTTACTGTTTTATTATATGTATAGATAGATATATGTATAGATACTTACTGTCTTACAATTGACCGAGCGAGCGAGTCATCAATCACTTTTTTGCTGACTGTACAAAATGCTCCAGGTAATGTCCCGGCAACCCTGTACATTAAGACATATCTTTTTATTATGCAACACCCTACATATGTCACATTTTGCTACTCAATGAGGTAGGGTTGCATATGGCCCCCTCTTAGTCTACTCTATAGTATATTGTGATAACTTTACAATTCCTGTCTTTTTATTGTTTGTTTGTTTATAGAGCTATCATGTACATAAGATTTTTGTTTAATGTCCGTAAGTTAAAACAAACAAAGACTAAACTTCGGTGCACGACCCATGTCGTTGGAAGTTAAGACATGGTTTAACAAAATTATCACTCTTCATTTGCAAGTCATTTTCTGACAGCTTTAAATACTTAGTTGGGCTAGTAAACGAGCAATAAAACTTTGCTTTATTTGTTAAACTTTGCAACAATATTGCATACGAAATTATAAAAGCCGGAGACTTCAACGATTGACGATCTCCGTGGCGTTACGTAGTGGTCACCATGTCAGTCCGCCACTCAGAGGTTCCGGGTTCGATCCCTGATCACGGCAAGTTGTAAAATAGCCTTTTTTAAATTAGCCTGGGTCTTGGATGTTTATCTATAATGTATTGGTTATAAAATATGTATATTGTGTTAGTATCCCGTGACACAAGTCTCGAACTAACTTTGGGGCAAGCTCAATCTGTGTGATTTGTCCGTATATATTTCGTTATTTATTTAAACGCATATTATTGTGTACATGAAAAAAAAAATCGAAGAAAATATTTTCTTTATTTTATTGGATAGTATCAAAATAAAAAATCGTATCAAAATTGGACTACCTAAATACTTACAATTTTGGACTTTATACGATTTACGGGCTAGGAGACTCCATTTTATAATAAGTATGAAAGAACTATAAAGTTATATTATTATGAAGCCATTATTATCATGAGTTAACGAGTTAATCTTATAGCACTATTGGTATTTTGTATCGATACATCGATACCAGTATTTCAGTACACAAACATCGATGTATATATGGAAAGTTATCAGTATCGATATCGATGACTCAATGATTAATACTGATAACTTTCCGTAATTGACATGGATGACATTCTGATAACTGAAATAAAATACTGGTATCGATACCCGATACTATTAGAATACCGTTATGTATCGATATATCGATGTAAACTATCGATATTGCTGTCTCTACATGAAAGTATGGCCTTTCCATCCACATCCATTTGCGGCGAGTAAACGCTGTTTTTATGGCCCCATACAAAAAGTAAATTGTAAATCTTCTCGTTCCGAGGTAGAAATTGTTAAGCGCCTTGTTTACAATGCAGTCAAAGTTTTGGAATTGTTTGTGACGTCTTTGAGGGGAGGTTGGTACGCAGGTCAATAAAATATTTAAATTTACAGGCTTCTTGAAGTAATCAAACTTTCCAAAGATAATAAGAACACAGAAAAAAGATTCAAAATGATTTAATAACACTTATCCAAGTAAGCAAATCTTAGCTAATGCTCGCGACTTCGTCCGTGTATAAGTCCAAGGAACAATGGATAAGCAAAATAAAACCAGAATGTTCGGTACTACGGTTTATTGGGGCCTACCCTGGTATCAATAATCGTTGGGAGCTAGTAAAACACACAAAAATCTCTATATCTAGTTTTATATTGCTCCCAACACCATCTATTATACAACTTGAGAAATACATGTTCTTCATTTAAAATATTGCCTATACTTTCTTATACACTAGGTATAGAATATACGTGACATAGATGCCGTGACATATATTTATGTGATTGCTGGAATCACATAAATATAGATCTGTCAATGTCTAATTCATATAAAATTTTAATAGTGAGAGTTTGTCTTTGGAATCAAAGAGAATATAATCACTACGTTTTGGAATATTTAATATTTTTATTTTATTAAATTTAGTTAAAAATATATTATTGTTTGTGAGTAGGTATGTATTTTTTTATTTAAATAATAGCTTGAACCAAACGGCCTCTTTCATTTTTGACAGAACGATTTCAAACTCTTATGCGTCATCTTTTGACAATGTTTTTAAGCTCATTCTTTGTAGTTATACCTAGCGTTGCTAGCGCAGCGCTACGAGCGCGATAGCTGTCAAATCGATGCATTTGTATAAAAATGTATGGAACGGATTATACCTCGCGCTTCGAGCGCTATAGCGCTCGGAGCGCTCTCCTAGCGCTCTCCTAACGTTCTCCTAACGCTCTCCTAACGCGCGTCGAGCGCGCGCTTTGGGAGCGTTGAAAGCGCTCGGCAATCGCAAATAATGTCATTTGCGAGTACTAGGGTAACTAGGCAGGCAGGTGGTAATCTAAATAATGTTCCTTTTCTTGGTCGCGCGACTCGGGGAGTATATTCGGACATACATTGTTAAACTTACATACCTACATGACCTACATCAGAGTATATTTCAAATAGGTAGGTACCTAATACGCAATAGACAGTATTTGAAATATACCAACTATGTATTACTTGCGTCGGATCATATTATCATTTAAGTTACAGATCAAATAGGTACTAGGAAATAAAGAAAATGCCGGAAACGTGTTTTTCTTTTATTTGTGTGTGAATTTTTAATAACAAGTAAGTATAGTATAAAAACAACATGTCGACAAATATTACGTGAACGCAACAGTCACAGTGTAGATCTACACGCACAAATTATACGCATTGTATATTTTCTTTTGGTTTTCTTTCCGTTTATTATTAACTGGTTTTTGCAAATTACGTTACCTTGACAACGCATATATTGTCATCAAAAAATTCAAAGAATTTGAATATCTCTGAAAAAATGCATCATGTCATGTAGGTATAAATTAAAAGAGAATTTAGTCTCTCGATTAAATTCTCTTTATTTGCAATTAGAAATAGAATGGATTTTTACCCGACTTCATAAGTATGTATTGAGTTTATTTTCACCAAATTGTATATATCAATATATGTAGGTATACATGCTTAGAATAGTGGATGACTTTGTTTTACGTATATGTAATGGACCAATACTGGTGGCAGATTTTTCAGGTTGCATACGAGTAAAAGCTTTTGACAAAATTGACTATTGGGACCAGCGTTTTACACGTGCTTTATACAGCACGCAGGAGATCGTTTTTTTTATGCTCTTGTGGTCATCTATCCAAGTCGGATAGTGGATAAAAAATAGTACAGAAATGTGGACACCCTCCGAAGAAAAGCGCTCATCAAGCGCTCTGCGAACGCTAATCGAACGCGAATTTTTTGATGACATGTGTTTGGCACCTGTCACGCTAGGAGAGCGCTGGAAGCGCTGCGCTTCTAGCGCAAATCTAACGCAAAATCAACGCTAGGTATAACTACTCCCGAATACGCCTCACATACGCCTCATTACTTTAGCCGCCCGGCTGTCATCATTGTATGGCAGTCGTCAAGCTATGTCAGATGCTTCTGACACAAATGAACAAAATCTGACACAAATGTTTCACCATTTACACACAAAAAAATCTATACTACAAAACACTTATGCGCCAATCAAACTTTTAAAAAAAATCAAAATTCATTTATTTAAAAATTGCGTACAAAATATTTGCGTTCTCGCTTCAGAGACCTTTTCAAAGCCGTTTTTAATCCCTAAATCCTTTTTATACAATTCGAGACAGTTGTATTTTTCAGTCGAGGTATGTGGTCAATGGTCAGTTCCAAAACATATCTTGTACCGTGGGATTCGTTTAAGGCTTCGGTTTGGTTTATTTTATCTTTGGGGATTTTTTATTTTTTTTCACCATTATCTTCTCTTGTTTAAACCGATAAAAGAAACTGTTTTAATCTGTTTAAAAACAAAGAAGTCCCTTTGTTTCAATCTGATGATTGAATCTTCGAGATATCAAAGGAGTACCTCAAATACAATGTTAGTGATTTAGATTTCTGCCGTGTGGTTTCAGCAGAGTAGAGTAGGGCCACTCCAAGTCCTCCTGTGGATGTCGTAGAAGCTGACTTAGGAAATACAAGCTAAACAAAGCTTATTAACATCATGAGACCGCCTCTCAAACCTGTCATGCCAGCATGGAGAGTGTAAGCCAAATCCTCTGACTGCTCTGGCCGAGTATGGCTCTGGTAGTACAGAGAGGGTCGTGCTCCTGTAGTGGAGACAAAAAGACCTGATGATGATGATGATGACAGTGATTTAGATATTATGTAATTTAATCAACAAATTGTATTTAGAAACTGTGGAGAAAAGACTGAGGCAGAAGGCCAAAGGCTGAGTTTTCCTGAAAGGTGCGGCCTTTCAGGAAAACTCAGCCTTTGGCCTTTGGCCCAGCCAATCACTCCAGAGGGCGAGATATTTTTTTAGTTTATTTATCTTGACATCCAACATGATGGAGAATTTTTAACTGCATGCAATTTGTCTGAAATTCCTTGAGTTTCTCCTCATATACAGGGTTTATTATAATTGTAGAATTTGAATTCAAGATGGCGTCTAAAACTTATCAGAATTACCCGTAACCGGCATGCATGAAGAGAGTGATGAGTCTATAGCGAAAGAGGTCTGTCAGGATCGTAGCAAGTGGAAGTCCATAGTCTGCCTACCCCTGTGGGAAACAGGAGTCCCACCCCCTTGTCTTCCAATAGGTTTAAATAGTTTTTAAGTGTTTGAGTTTAAATAGTATTATTTAATCCGCTTCCGTTACGCTGATAATCAAACGTCAGCCTTACGGTTAGGCTTCGTTTCTCATTGTTAATCTCTTGGTTGCTAAATCGTCTATTTTGTTCACCTTATTTGATTTGTTTCGTTTGTTCATTATTTACTGGCTGTTAACCTTGCTTTTGGGTAAACAAAATATATTTAGTATGTAATATTTTCAAAATTGAAAATACAAAACATGTGTTAAGATGTCTTTTGTTATTTTAGAAGATATACCCACCAAACAGATAAAAATACAAAAATTTTATGATTCATTTTTTTAACCCTTGTACAAAAAATATCCTGAAACTATTTTAGGGGGAAAACAGACCATGGTAATGAACAACTTTCCCCGAACATACGTCGAAATATGAAAAACTAATTTCATGCTTTCCATACAAACTTGGATTAGCTGATCGGTATAACAGGTAAAGGTAACCTTGTATAAAAGGTAAAGGTAAAAAAAATACTTGGATCAGCTGATCGTTCAACTAGTATGGAAGGCCAAAAATTACTTTTACATATTTCGATATATGTTTCTTGGGGAAAGTTGTTCAGTATCATGGATTAAATAGTTTCAGTATATTTTGTTAGACCTTATAAACTAGCGTGGTTAACTACGCCACGAAGGTCGTCAATTATGGTTAGATCCTCACTTTTTGTAAAAAAGGTCTTAAATTCAGCAGCGGACTGCGATAATAAATAAATAAATAGGGAGAAATTACACTGATTGAGTTAGCCCCAAAATAAGTTCGAGACTTGTGTTATGGGATACTAACTCAGCGATATTTTATATATTGCCCTGAACGGGGATCGACCCCGGAACCTCTAGGTGGCGGACTAGCATGGTGACCTCGCCATGTGAGGAGGTCGTTCATGGTGCGGACGGAGGAGGTAGTCGTAATTTTATTTATTTATTAATTTATTCAAACTACATGGTCCAATTTATGTTATATAGACTGTAAGAAGGAGATCAAAAAAAATTATTCACAGAGGAACCAGGAAAACTGCACTCGACCCATTTCAAAGCCCACACATGAATGTCTAGTTAAATACAATATAACAAGTTTATTTTCTAGCTAATTAAAAAAAACCGATTGTGCAGAACACCATCAATGATGAGCAGCGGAACTACCGAGGTCGTATCGGAAGTTCCACTACTGATCACTAGATGGATATCCGTAGCGCTGTTTATTATTCGCTAGAGAAAGCCCTGACTTTCAAGCATTATTTCCCAATAACTTTTCAACGGCTCAACCGATTTTCATTAAATAAAGCTAAGAGTAACCGCAAGAAAATTTTCTTTCACGTGAAAAAAATCGCCATGAAATCGGTTTATCCATTCGAGCGCTACGATCTTCTTTTTATCTAGTGTGTTAGTGTCTAACACTAGTGTCAGAGTTTCTAAACCGCCTTAAAGGCCTCTGACATGGTTTTAGGTAACGACCAATGTCAAAGACAGTGACCGGGACCGACGGCTTAACGTGCCCTCCGAAGCACGGATCATCTTACTTATCAGACAATCAGGTGATCAGCTCACAATGTCTTAACCAAACTAGGACAACAACACAAGATGTTGCCCCCGCCGGGAATCGAACCCGCGACCTCCGGGTATGAGCCGAACGCTCTTACCACTACACCACGGAGGCAGTTAGCGCTACGATAACACAGACAGACACACAGACAGACAAACAGACATTAGCGTCAAAAACACCGCTCTTTTTCCTAAGGAGGTAAAAACAAGAAATCCTGTTTTATATATAGAAAGTCGAATAAAATCAACTGAAAACAATTCTCTCTGCACGATTGGAATAAAAGAACAAAATGTAGGATAATGCGAAAGTTTACACGGCCATTTTCATATACAACGATAAATAAAGATTACTGTGAAATATCCTAACCTAAATGGATGCTGTGGTTGGGCCACGAGATCGAACTTTTGGAGATTTTGTTGTTGTTGCTAATTCTTTGTTGTACATAAAAAGTTTTGTATATTGTGTTTGGTATATTCGACCAAATTGCAAACGTTCTAAAAAAAGGAGAGGTAAAAAGTACCCGTTACCGAAGGGCATGTATGAAGAGATTGATGAGTTTTGATGAAGCAAAAGAGGTTTGTCAGGATCGTAGCAAGTGGAGGTCCATTATGTATGTATGTATATTGTGTTTTTGTGTTTGGCAAAGGAAACAGTAAATACAGAAATAATGTTAGCATATGGGAATAAAATTAAATCAAGTTTATTTGTTAAGTAAATTAAAAACCACGACTATTAGGAACTACCGATACGACTTAAATTAATACCGATACCGACGGTTTAAACTAATACGGTCTATTTTTTTATCTTATTAAATTATCGCCGAATATGCATACTTACATACCTCTTCTAATGCCGGATTGCTTAAGTAAAATCGGCGACCTTCTATCTCTCCTTTAATTACCTGTTAAAAGTATTAGTAACTAACTTACTACTTTATACTTTATTTGTTTTGGAATTTAAATAACTGTAAACAATCTTGACATGACTTTTTATTCAAATATACACTTTAAATCAATACCTTTGCAAATTACAAAGTAATTATGTAATTCATAATTACCTTGTAATTAGCAAAATTATTGATTTATATAGTGTATATTTCAATAAAAAGACATGTCAAGATTGTTTACATTTATTTAAAGACCTAACCAAATGGAGTATAGATGCTTGTAAAACTTATCGCCGATTTCGTAGCCACGGATTTCATTACTATTACATTACAGTGGTAACTTGAACTGGGACAATAAATATTATTGGCCTTTTTAAGCCCATTTAGGCTCAATTAGTTCCGTCCCATGCAGTTTAATTTGCCCACATGCCTACTCAAGTATATTTAGTTGGGACTTGAGGTTAAATACCTGTAAATTACCGGTAAATTAGACACGCAGATATTTCAATTCGAACAAGGCACGGCAAGATATGAGCCAAATCCGTTTAACGGATTTGTCCCATGTCTTGCCGTGCCTTAACGAATACCGTTAAGGCACGGAATAAGTACTAGTACTCACGTACAGAAGTTTTACTCAGCAAAGGAATTCAAAGAAATATCTACTCAATGTCGTTAGCGATATGGTTTAATTTAGCTCGCGTCAGAACTCAGCATCTGTTCGTTTAGATACCTAGAAGTGCATTGCAAGCCAACTTCATTCTTATTACTCTGGACAAACGATTCATGTCACTGAATTTACCACTTCAGAGTGGTCGCCGCGTGCATAGTAGTATTGTAGGTATATTTTCGATACCTTTTACAGGGTAATGATCTGACGTCAACATTTACCTTATAAGAAATCGAAAGAAAAAAAAAACTAATCAAGTGATTCAAATATCCAAAGATAAATAAATGATTTGACTTTGACTTTGAGGGACTGACACAGGCCTGGTTAAGGTGTTGCAAAGATGTATAAAGACCGTGAGTTTTTATTTTGGGGTTAACTTATTTCTACTATCAAAATCGGTCGAAGTATCGTCAAATACCAACATACATATATGCATATATAAACGCCGGATTGACCACGAAATAATTAAGTATGACAGAGGAGTTGCTCCATAAAATCATAAAATAATACGATAGTCGTAAGAAAGTGAGGTCCTATTTCTATGTCGAACGAAATTAAACTTTATAATCATATGTTAGTGCTCAAGGTTGCTTGACACTGAAACGCGGATAAGGAGTAACGTCCGCCTTGCGTACCGCTTTTGGAGTATCCCCCCAGAATTTTACTTGCTTCGTTCTGTTACAAAGGGGAGAGGTTAGCACTTTTTAAAAAACTATATTTTTTTTATAAGAACCTGGATTTTATTTAGATTTAGTTGAAACTGAATTTAACAACAGGATTTTGGAAATGAAAATTGGATCGAGTCGGAGCAACTTCTCTGTAAGAAGGCTGGTTGAGAACTGACTGGAGTCCCACCCCTCTCAGAGGCTCTTCAGCATAACTGCTGCCACAGCGCTGAGTCGGCTAGTGTAACAGTTCGTTGGTTCGAGATTTAGTCGCTGGTTTCGTAGCCTCGGCCATAGAAAGAGATTGTCCTCGCTATTGTTATCATTATGCTGGTAAGTTCAACAGAGCCCGTTTAGGCTTAATAAGGCCCATAAATATGGCGAAAAAACACCAACGTCTCTGTTTATTTGGCCCACTGCAGATTACTGTAACGCCACTTAGGTCGGAATATAGTCGGTTTTAGTGTTATGGTGGGTAGTTGGAAGAGTTTTGATGGTATTCGTGTATTTTGGTTAAATTTCTTTATTTACTAGTTGTATCCGTGGGTTTCGCTGCCCCTGAGAATTCCAGGATAAAAACTATCCTATGTCCTTTCCTGGGTATCTAACTATTTCCATCAAATTTCATCTGAATAGGTTTAGTGGTTGAAGCGTGAAGTGGTAAAAAACAAACAAACAAACTCACTTTCACATTTAATTTTATTACAAAAAATTGTAATTTAACAGATTTAAGTCCGTTGGATTCCTTTTCCATCTTAAAGCCCACCACCACGCTAAGCGTGGCCTTTGGGCCTATCGGCCCTAGGCTCTGTTTACCCCGTCAGGGATATAGACCTGAAAATGTATCTGTATCTGTAAGGCCGTTGGAATTTTCTATCAGTCAACTTGCAGTTGATACTGGCATAAGATTGGCATAGGAAAATTTCTCGAGCTCATTCGTGCTTCGGACGGCACGTAAATGCGTTGGTCTCAAATTTTACCCGTGTTGTACCCGTGGTCCCACCAATTTGTCCCACTAGTGGGACCACGGGATATTACCATGTACTCGTGGTCCCACTGCATGTACTGGTGGGACCACGGGATATCATCACGCCATGTTGTACCCGTGGTCCTACCGATTTGTCCCTCTGGTGGGACCACGGGATATTACTATGTACTCGTGGTCCTACTGCATGTACGGATTGTAATGCAGTCGTGAAGCTACGTTAGATGAAGTCAACTTACAAACCTGACAACAATGTTGGCCACCTATAACAAACGAGAAAACAGAATCTAATTTTGGCTTGTTCATCTCGAAGACCCTCTTCTATAAATAGTTTTCCGCAACTCAACACGCAATCCACTAGTTCTAATACGTGAATCAGATATTTACTTTTTTCCTATCATCAATGCAAACATTTCTATGATATTTGTACGAAATAGGTACCAAACCGCAACGTCATTGTTTCTTAAAGACAAATAGGCGTTCTAAATATCAGTTTTTCTGCATTACTGCTTAAAAGCCAAGCTCTCTGGTTATTTTTATGGAGAAAACCAAAGCTAATGACGATTAATTTTGCATTACATCAAATCAATAAATAATTACGTACAAATCACACAGATTGAGCTAGCCCCAAAGTAAGTTCGCGGCTTATATGATTAGATACTAACTCAACGATACTAAAATATTTATTCAAATACATATATAGATAAACATCCAAGATCCAGGTCAATCTGAAAAAGATCAATTTCCATCTTGACCTGACAGGGGATCAAACTCCGGACCTCGGAGTGGCAGCCTGGCATGGTAACCACTAGGCCGTTAAGGTCGTCAATAACAAGTAACATTATGTTGTGACGTTTTATTCTCCTACTATCATCAGGATTTTTGTCTCCACTGCAGGAGCACGACCCTCTCTGTACTACTAGAGCCATATTTGGCCAGAGCAACCAAAGGATTTGGCCTACATTCTCCACAACTCATTGATAAGCTTTGTTTAGCTTGTATTTCCTAAGTCACCTCCTTTTTTTTTTTTTTTTGACGCGGAGAAAATCCCTTCGGATACCTTACCGGTTACGGGACACCGGTAAGGTTATGTGGTGTTACCACTAAAAACTCCGCGGTGTCACCTCTCAGCCGCTATCGGCCGGGACCGTGTGCTTCTTCATGCTCCACAGCCCTGGCGCGGCCGGCCGCTCCTTAAGCGGCCCCGGCTCGCCAACGGCCTCACGGGACCCTCTGCTGAATCAGAGGGGCCGGAGCAACCGCCGCCTTGGCCTCTTGGCCCAAGGACAGGCGCGCTGACACGCACACGCGCCTGCCTTCCACTCCGGAGGGCTGTCCGTTGGACGATGGAATCCCGTTTCCACCGTCCAACCAGCCTTCATAATTTGGGGCCTGCTAAAGCAGGCCCTGCCCCAGTCAACCTGACGGTGACCGGGGCCCACTCAGCCGGCCGCAGGGGATAGGGAGAGCGGCAACGTAACACCGACACTCCTCTTCCCCTGCGGCCCCACCGATGCCGTGCCAAGCGCCACGGCCGCGCTTGGTCGCGGAGGATAGGGCGAGCGGCAACGACACACCGACACTCCTCTTCCCCCGCGACCCCTACCACGGCTGTGATGGTAGGGGGGTCGTCGTCACCCCCCTTCCCTCACAGCCAGGCCATTCCCGCCAGGAATGGCCTCCGCCGGGCCCGGGGAGGCCTAAGCCTCAACCCGGGCAATGGGTTCCTCTTAGCTTCCCTGCGTCCGAGGCAACCGCAGGTACTGAGCCCCCCCATCGCGACAAGATGGGAACCACATCGGGGGGGTCCTAAGTCACCTCCTACACCAACCACGGGAAGACTTGGGCTGGCGCTATTCTACTCTGCCGGAAACGTAACGCCTCTTTCATTCTCCTATCAGTAGATAATAATGTATTTTCGACCCAGGATACTATCCCATTGTGACGAATCTGATGACCCTATATTAAATAAAAGAATACTTTTCCTCACACATAGAACCCTTCCCATCCCCACTTAAAGATGAAGAGGTCGTCATTGTAGTGACGTCAAGGTTACAAGTATAAGAAATAATAACCAACCCAACCTCAGACCATTTTGTAACAAAAGCGATGGCCAAGTGGCCTTCTGTGTCGTTGGATACGAGGAAACATATCTACTGGAAATGAAATCTTTTTGTGACAGAAAACTTAGGCAAGTGATATAATTCAGGTAAAAAACAAAATAATTGTAATAAAATGGCGACCACGTACAGGCAAGCGAAGCATAGGACACAACCACCCACTAGGTGGTCTGACAACCTGACCAAGGTCACTGGAAAGTGTTGATTGCAAGCCGCTCTTGATCGGCCATTTTGGAAATCCTTGTTCGAGGCCTATTTCCGCCAGTGGACGTTATGCGGCTGAAATTATGATAATGATGAATAGTAATAAAACTATAAAATTAAAATAAGAATATATATGTTGCAGTTGGATTGTATAATCCGTTGTGTGACGAAACCTCTAGCTATTTGGCATTACAGCTCAGTTTTGTAAAACCGTGAACGATTTTCAGCTGTTTTACAAAACCGAGCAGTAATGCCAAATAGCTAGAGATTCTGTCAAACAGCGGATTACACAATCCATTTGCGACATAAAAACAAATTCGACGTTCAGAAATAATTAAAAATGATAGAAGCATGAAAAAAAGGAAAAAGTTGTTTAATAAATATATGTATTAGAAACTAAAGTGAACTAATAAAATAATGTAATACATAGAAATCTTTTTTATTATGGAATAAATGAGGCTTTAAAATTGAAAAATAATTTAGGTATAATTATTAGGTGAGATTTATTTATTTTTGTCTAAGTGGCTGTTTTTCGCAAAAATGCTAAAGAAAGTTCCACGTTCCCAGTTAAAACTGAAAACAGTTGTTCATACAATTGTTTGAAGGGTAAAATATCATTTAAAATTTTGTGACAAAATTTTTATGATATTTTCGTTTCCTTTTAAATAATTTATTTCAAATGGCGGCAGCAGTGGATCCAAAAAAATAATGTATACCCCTTAACTGAATTCAATTGTCTTCCACTCAATCTATCGCAAATTGACTGGAATAGATTGTCAACGCTTCGCTCTTGACGATTTCAAACCAACCAACGAGGCGCCGTGCCATCACTCGGCGACCAATGGCGAGTCGACGACAACACCTCAGCCAACCGCGAACGCGCTCGTTTGAGACATCGGCATGCAGCGACGGGTCACGTGTCATCCTTTTCCGCAAAATATACCACGTTCCTTTCTGATCTCCATCTTGTAACTTCACGCACAACGAAGCATTTCACAAATTGTATAATTTAGTAATAAAACCAAATAATTACAAAAATCGCTGCTTCATTCAAGCCTCCAAGCGCCAACATGAATCTGGTCCAATCGACCCAGGATGGGAACCACCACCATGGATTATACGGATGACGCTGGATGCTAAAAAGCAGCTACTAAGAAAATAAGAAGAATGCGCGCCGCCGACGCCATTTCATAAATCACGCAAATTTTCACTCATGGCCCATCAATAATAGTGCATATTTAACAATTAAAAAACATAGAAACCCAACGTCGCATCATGCGTTGCAGAAGGTGAGGTGTACCAGCCAAAATATCCTTCTAACCCCTGTCTTTTCGCTTGTGTAATACTGTGCTCTTTCTGAATTCCAGTGCTTTGAGTGTGCATACCTAATTGCGCGTCGTGGGCGTGCTATTTCGCTGTAAATACCTGCTACGCACGCAAAGATTTCGAGCTGTCTTCAAGCTGCCTGCATCTTGCTTAGGCACCGCATTGTTTTAGGGTTAACCGTAAGTACCACTACTTCACTATGGCTGGCGATAGTGTGGAATCAAAATCGGATGGTAGCCTGGCCATTAAAATAAAAGATTTAAAGAAAAAACGTGCATCCGTCAAAGGTCGCCTTACTCTTTTAAAAAAATACATAAATTCATTTAGTGAAAGTGCTATTTTGTCTTCAACACAGCATGCCGAGTTGAAATTGAGAATAACAGGCTCGCATATGTTACTGGCCGATTTCAATCGCATACAAACTCAAATCGAAGACCTCGTAGATGAGACACAGATCCAAATACAACTTGAATCTCGCGAGGAATTCGAGCAAGAGTATTATGCCATTTTAGCATATGCAGAATGTTTGATCGATTCCAGCTTGGACAAGAAAGAAACGGTGGCTGATGATGCCAAATGTACAGCTTGCACGTCCAATCTCAAATCTATCCGTCTTCCGATCATTTCTATTCCAGAATTTCATGGAGAACTGGAAAATTGGCTCCATTTTAGAGACAGCTTCTCGAGTCTGGTACATAATTGCACATTAATTTCACCAATACAGAAATTTCATTATCTGAAGTCGGCGCTTAAGGGCAGTGCTAGTTCTGTCATAGAATCTATTGAGTTTTCCGCTGATAATTATGAGGTGGCATGGGAATTATTGTTAAATAGATTTGAAAATAGCAAACTTTTAGTGCATAATCATATAAAATCAATATTTTCCTTGCCATCGCTTAATAAAGAATCATCGGTTCTATTGCGAAAGCTTATTGACAATGTATTAAAAAATATGAGAGCTCTGAAGCTTCTTGGGGAGCCCACTGAATATTGGGACACGCTTATAATTTTTATTATCGTTTCCAAGTTGGATCCTGCCACAGAGCGAGAATGGGAGGAGTACAAACGCGTCTTGCCCAATAATTCTAGTGAGAACCTCAAGAATAAGATAAAATTGGATGATTTATTGCAATTTTTGAGAAATCGTGCAGAAATTTTAGAAACTTTGACAGTAACGCATTCCAAAACTGGTTTTAATTCAAGCGAACATAGAAAACAAAATAATTTACAATCTGCTTCAAAAATACATTGTAATGTTTCTATGAATAATGACAATAAGTTTCAAAACAAAGGGCAACGCAGATTTGTTTGTCCAATGTGCAATGCTTCACATAACCTATATTCATGTCAAAGATTTCTTAATTTAGATACTCAGGGGCGGTTTCAGTTTGTGAGAAATAAAGGTATATGCATCAATTGTCTGCGCACAGGTCACTCGGTTGATAAGTGCACGTTTGGGCCCTGTCGCAAGTGTGATAAAAAACATAATTCTCTGCTTTGTGATGTGATTACACAGGAGCATGCATCGCGCGCAGCGACGCTCGTCACAGCAGACGGGCGATCAGCTGTTCCTGCTGCTCACACACAAGGTGACAGCACACACACACATGCGCTGCAGGCGTACGAACGTGTTCTTAACGACACGCATTCTTCTAAGGTACAAACGCAACAATCTGTTTTGTTATCAACGGCTGTCGTGGAGTTATTAAACACGTACACTGGTACATATCACAGAGCTCGAGCTGTTCTTGACAGTGGTAGTGAACGGTCATTCATCACGCAGTCGTTGTGTGAAAAATTAAACACGCAATGTATACAGTCCACTATTAAAATTTTAGGTGTAGGAAACTCAATTACACATTGCACGCAAATGTGTAACTTACAATTGAAATCGATTCATGAGAACTTCACTACGCGCATACAGTGTTTAGTTCTACCACAAATCACTACAAATTTACCTACAGTCAATTTAGACGTTACGATGTTAAATATTCCTTGTAATATTACGCTTGCTGATCCAAACTTCTTTTTAAATCAGCCGATTGATTTATTAGTAGGTGCGGATCTATTTTGGGAATTATTAACAGACGGTAAAATTCGTCTACCATGTGGGCCATTTCTCCAAAACACGCAATTAGGATGGGTGGTTTCCGGTGCGATTCCGTCATACGCGCAATGTAACGCTAACATGATTTATGTTCCTTGCAATTATACGCACGCATGTGAGGATAAGGTAAATGACACTTTACGCAAATTCTGGGAAATAGAAGAATTGCCTGCTCGATCAGACAATACCCGCAGTCTTGAAGAGCAGTTGTGCGAAGATTCTTTTCTCTTAACAACGACTCGGCTTACGGACGGTCGGTTCAAGGTTCGAATCCCGTTTAAGGCATCGCCAACCGCATTAGGCGAGACGCGCACTCAGGCCGAGCGTCGGTTTTACGCATTAGAAAAGCGCTTACAGCGCAACCCTGCTTACAAGAAAATGTATGTAGATTTTATGAATGAATACCTCGAATTAGGTCACATGAGTCGTATCGATACCTACGGTACTCCGCACTATTTTTTGGCACACCATGGCGTATTCAGGGAGCACGCTGTCACTACAAAATTGAGGGTTGTTTTCGATGCTAGCATGGCATCGACTTCAGGGTTGTCACTAAATTCGTTGCAAATGATTGGTGAAGCCATTCAAGGTGATTTGATTTCTATTTTGTTAAGATTTCGAGAAAACAAATATGTAGCCTGTGCAGATATAGCTCGGATGTACCGACAGGTTTTGTTAGACGAAAATCAACGCGACTTGCAGCTGATTTTATGGCGGGAGGACCCTTCCCAACCGCTAGGGGTGTACCAATTAAATACAGTAACTTATGGGGTAGCCTCTTCGGCCTTTCTTAGCTGCAGGTGTTTAAAACAATTAGCACAAGAATGTAAAATTCCGGAGGTAGCACGCAGCATAAATGAAGATTTTTACGTGGATGATTACATTTGCAGTGCGAACAGTAAACAGGAATTGTTAAATTTATGTCAGGAAACTGATAAGGTTTTAAAGTCAGGATGTTTCGTTTTACGCAAGTGGGTTTTTAATTTTGACCGTGCCAGCCCTAGTGATATTCACGATTTTACAAAGGAATTTGCATTGGGCGTTGACGCACAAAATAAAACATTAGGGTTGGGCTGGAATAATAAATCTGACACTTTAAACTTTCACACAAGAGTTAAGTCAATTTCGGAAACTATTACTAAGCGTGTTATTCTGTCAGGTACAGCGCAGATATACGATCCTTTAGGATTATTAAGTCCTGTTATAACTATTGCCAAGTCCCTCATGCAAAAATGTTGGCTTTTAAAGCTTGACTGGGATGAACCCGTTCCTAACGACGTGGCACGAACTTGGGTTCAGTTTATCAACCTTTTACCACAGCTCGACAGTTTACATATTCCACGTTTTGTAGCTTGCGATAGCCCTAGCCTTTTGGAATTACATATTTTTTGTGACGCTTCGCAAATAGCGTACGGTGCATGCGCGTACCTACGCGCCATTGATAACGAATCAACTGTCACCGTGCGGCTGTTATGTTCCAAAGGAAAATTAGCTTCGGCGAAAGCAACCACAATTCCGAAATTGGAATTATGCGCAGCGTTAGTAGGTGCCAGATTGTTCCAAAAAATTATCGAATCTCTAAGATCTACATTATCAAAGGTTGTGTTTTGGACAGATTCTACCATCGTGTTGGGTTGGTTGGGAATGCCGCCGAATCTACTCAAGACTTTTGTCCAGAACAGAACTGCTGAAATTCATGAGTTAACTAAAGATCATCCTTGGCGTCATGTACAAGGCAAGGAGAACCCAGCTGATCTGGTCTCTAGAGGTGAACATCTGGATAAACTTATTGATTCGACACTATGGTGGCAAGGCCCTAAGTTTTTGCATAGTTCTGAGTTTAAAATCCCTACATTAAAAGCATATCGTGAGTCACCTTCTGACTTACCAGAAATTAGGATAAGTAAAAATTTGAATTGTGTGACAGCCAAAAGTGACAATTGGTTTCCATTCGAAAGGTATTCACAGTTTAATCGTATGAAGCGTAGCATGGCATATGTGCTTCGCTTTACATATAATCTTAAGAATAAAACTAATAAACGTTTAGGTCTTTTTACCGTAGACGAACTTCAAGAATCTGAGTTGACATTAGCGCGCATATGTCAACGTGAGTCGTTTGCTCACGTATACGACTCGCTAATACGCAAACAAAAAATGAAAAGAGATGCGCATTTATCTAAGTTAAATTTATTTTTAGATAAGGATTATATTATACGTGTTGGAGGTCGCATTCAAGACTGTCCCAACTTTTCATACAATAAGAAATTTCCTATTTTAATATCAGCTAAACATTACTTTGCAGTTTTGTTGTTTCGCAACGAGCATAAGCACACAATGCATGCAGCACCGCAGCTGCTTCTGTTCACATTGCGCGAGACGTGGTGGCCTATTGGTGGCCGCTCTCTTGCAAGGCGTATTGTGCATTCATGTGTTAAATGCGCGCGCCTACGCGCGACTACGGTTCAACCTATAATGGGTAACCTCCCGCGAGAGCGTTTAGAACCAGGTTTTGCTTTTATGCGCTGCGGTTGCGATTATTGTGGACCTATGCTCGTATTAGATCGTAAGGGTCGAGGGTCGCGGCTACATAAGGCGTACATCTGTGTATTTGTATGCTTCGTCACACGAGCTGTACATTTGGAATTGGTCAGCGACCTTTCGTCTGATGGTTATCTGTTAGCTCTTAAGCGCTTTATCTCGCGACGCGGCAAGCCGTCCGAGATATTTTCCGATAATGGAAAAAATTTCGTAGGTTTAATGAACGAATTTGGTAAGTTTTTGGATGCATGTTCGGGTGATATTAAGGAGTACGCTGCGTCGGTTAACATAAGGTTCAAAATGATTCCTCATTATGCTAGCCATTTCGGAGGATTGTGGGAATCGAGCGTTAAAAGCTGTAAATATCATTTGCGGCGCGTAATAGGTAATGCACACTTAACGTTCGAGGAGTTTAGCACTGTATTATCGCAAGTTGAAGCTATCCTAAACTCCAGGCCCTTGACTCCCTTGTCTACTGACCCAAATGACTTTCTTCCTCTCACTCCTTCCCATTTTTTGGTTGGTCGCCCTCTGACTGCACCCATGACAGCCGACATGGAAGATGTACCTGTCCATCGACTGACAAGGTACCAGAGAGTGGAGCAGATCAGACAGCACTTTTGGTCACGATGGGCAAAGGAATATGTCTCCGAGTTGCAGACCAGATGCAAGTGGCAGCAGCATCAGGGCGATCTAAAGGAGGACACTCTTGTTCTCATCAAAGACGATAAACAACCGCCTTTGAGATGGAGCCTTGGACGGATTGTGAAGACGCATCCCGGAAAGGACGGCATCTCGCGTGTGGCCGACATTCGCACAGAGAACGGCACCATACGTCGAGCCTTTTCGAAGATCTGCCCACTTCCTATTGATGAAGCTTAGTCAACGTGTACACATCTCTCCATCATTACCAGTACTTTGAAAGCTACAGCTTCCAAGGCCGGGAGCATGTCAACGCTTCGCTCTTGACGATTTCAAACCAACCAACGAGGCGCCGTGCCATCACTCGGCGACCAATGGCGAGTCGACGACAACACCTCAGCCAACCGCGAACGCGCTCGTTTGAGACATCGGCATGCAGCGACGGGTCACGTGTCATCCTTTTCCGCAAAATATACCACGTTCCTTTCTGATCTCCATCTTGTAACTTCACGCACAACGAAGCATTTCACAAATTGTATAATTTAGTAATAAAACCAAATAATTACAAAAATCGCTGCTTCATTCAAGCCTCCAAGCGCCAACATAGATCCTTACATAGGACAAATACGTCTTTATATATTTGCTCTTTCATATGTTGTCTCTCTATATGTATTTTTAGTACAATAAAGTTATTACAAACAAACAAAGTTTGTCCTGGGAGGACATTGACTTCACAAGACATGAAAAAAGATTCATTAAATAACTTGTGTTATCATACAAAAATACTTTATCTTTTCTCCGAATTATTAAGCCGGCACATTCGTTAAAATATTTTTTAGGCCATTAATATTTTATTAGAACATTCTAGAAAATGAACATCCTTTGTCTTTACCAAGTGACTCTAAGTGAAATACAAGCCCACTACTTTCTAGTGCACTGGTCTGCTTTATATCTAGGAAACGAGGAAATAATACAGCTTTTAACAAAAAACCGAAAGATACTTTGCAGGAAAGGTTATTTAAAGCGAATTTTAAAAAGGAGTAGGTTAACAATTCGTCGCGATTTTTAATTTTTTAGGGTTCTGTAGTAAACAAGATACCCTTATAATTTTGCCATGTCTCTCTATCTGTGTGTCCGTCCGCGGTTTTACTTTTGACGACCTTCGTAGCGTTAGTGGTCACCATGCTAGTCCGCCACCCAGAGGTCCCAGGTTCGATTCCCGGTCAGGGCAAGTTGAAAAATGGCCTTTTTTAAATTGGCCTGGGTCTTGGATGTTTATCTATATATGTATTTGTTATAAAATATATTATCGTTGAGTTAGTATCCCATAACACAAGTCTCGAACTTACTTTGGGGCTAGCTCAATCAGTGTAATTTGTCCCGACATATTTATTTATTTACATATTGGCATAAATATCTTATACCTTTAAACGAGCAATTCTTGTATATATATACATATTTATTTATTAATTTCTGTGATCTCGAAAACGGCTCTAACGATTTCGCTGAAAATTTGTATATGGGGGTTTTCGGGGGTAAACAATCGATCTAGATTAGTTTTATGTTTGTGAAAACGCGTGTTTTCGAGTTTTCATGCGTTTTTCTTTCCACGCAGAATATGGTCGCTAATTTCGTCGCGCCGACCGCCTTGTTTTTTTAGCTCAGCGGTTAAGGATACCGACCGCTAGAAAGAGTGTTACGGGTTCGAATCCCACTCGGTGACTTACTTTTGTTTTTTTTTTTATGTTTAAGTTTAAATATTTTTTTTTATTTTGCATTGTTTTTAGACAAGTTTAAAAAAAATTAGTTAATGTTTGAGATGTAACCGAGCAAAGCTCGGTCGCCCAGGTACTGTATATTAATCATGACAAAAAAAATGGTAATATAAAAACATAAAAAAAAAATTTCGTCGTGGTGGGCGAGATTGAGGAAAAAGTAATAAAATACTGACGCGTTGCTAATCTGAGACACCAGTATTGACCGCACATATAAAAAGATATAACAAAATAGAAGAGAGATGTAAAAAGGCCTTTTATCTTAAAATATATTCAATTCAACCTACAAAAGTACGCCATCGCAATTCTGTTCTCAGCAATCAAAATACTTTCACCCACTCTGAAATGCTCAGTAATTTACCCTAACACAGGATTGGCTCTTTTGTCCCAATCACAATTTTTTCTCAACCCTCCAACGCCGATGTCTGATTGGGTCTATTGGCAAACAATACGGTGAGACAAAGAACAAAAGACAAATCATAGCTAGTTTTAATGACTGCCTTTGTTAGTATTCTTTGACTGATTTTGTGACATTTTCCTGCTTTTTTATTTAAGCTTTAACCTGTTGTCTGTGCAAAACACAATAGTAAAACAATGCATGTCGACCGGATTCCGGTCTGCTCACAGATGACAGGTTATCCTAACCTTTTTAGGTTTCCATAGTAAATTAGTAGTTTTTAGACGTTATTGGTGTCAAAAAAAATCAAAATATCCATTCGCAACTATGAAACCCTACATTGCGCGTGACCTGACACCCACGTCCGCGGAAGACCAGCGCCGTAGCTCATGCTACGACATATGCTGAGCGGAGACCATTTTGGTGAAATTTGAAGATCCCACTGTGTTTAATATGTTTTGTTATTTATATTTCTACCAAATAAACATATTTTCTTTCTTTCTTTCACGTGGCCAATTATTTAATGTACTTTTATTATGTACTAACCCATCGTGTGGGGTATCGTTAAAATGGTTTATAAAAAATATTTTCCCTCACTATTACGAGTATATATGTTTTGATTGAGTAAATATTGTTTTATTTTCGTAAATAAGAATCTATGCCATTTAATGTTTAATGGTCACTGACCGACTTCAAAAAAAGGAGGAGATTATCTTTTTGGAACGTAGTTCCTTATCGCTATTTGCTATAGTTGTAAGCCGTGCGGCGTGCGCGTGTTTCTCTGTCTGTCTCTCTCTCTCTCCTAATTAATCGAAAGGAACTTCGTTCCATCCGGGTGTCCCTTGACACCTCTCAAGTTTTTTTTTGTCAAAATATCTGATTTTTTAAATGTATATTCACCGATTATTCAAAGAAGTCTAAACCGAAATTGAAATAATTTTTTTGTTTGTCATGGTATACTTGTCAGGGTCTCTTTGTCTCCACTGCAGGAGCACGACCCTCTCTGTACTACCAGAGACATACTTGGTCAGAGCAGCCAGAGGACTTTGGCCTACACTCTCTTCGCTCGTCAGACGGGTTGGAGAGGTCTCATTGATGTTCAGCTTGTATTTCCTAAGTCGCCTTCTACGCCATCCACGGGAGGACTTGCAGTAGCCCTATTCTACTGCGCCAGAAACCACACGGCAGTAGCATAGCATAGAGCAAGTAATCACATACCAGAAACGTTTTCAGATATGCCGGATATGAGAAATTTCATATATTGTAATATAAAGGCACGTGTATAATCGCATTGCAGAATTGTTGACAGATTCTCGTGCTATTATTACAGAAAAAGGGCTTTTATGTCTGTTTTAGGTTTTTTTTTTTAATAGAATTACTTACCTATACATATATAACACACTCTTGTATTAATAAAAACTAACTAAAGTACTTATGGTAAAACTATTTTAATTAAAATAATTTTGTCTGAGAAAAATGACAAAGATATAGCGCATTTAAATTTCGCATAACGTCACGGCTAGGTACGATTTTTACTTAGCGGTGGCGTCGCAAGACTCCGGGACTCAGACGCTCCGTATCTTTGTGACTTTTTACTTTTTTAATAAACTGAAAAATGTAGGTCCATTATTTTTGGATAATCTAAAAGACGGACTAATTACAACCATACTTTTCCGACCTGATCGTCACCCCTGTACATTTTGCCACGAAAGCATTACGTCAAAGAGTGCAATTTAAGCAAGAAATAACAAGGCTTCCTGCGAATTGGGTCGAGTTTACGCTGGCTTAAGAAATGTGAAGTGCTATTTATTTTGTAGCTCTCGACGTAATGAGCTGCTCGTCTGCATGAGGTTTTGATGAACTACCTACTTTGAATTATTTAAAAAACATGAGACAATTTTTAATAATCCAATTTTGCTTTTCATATTTTTACAGGTTCTCTATTTGTTTTCATAAAATTGTTTGTCATACATATTATATACTTTACATAGTATATTCCAACCTAACTTTTATATCTCATATTTTTTTTAGATTCCTTGGAGAACGAGTCCAACCGGCCGTTACAGTGCGCAACCTGTAAAGATACAATACAATCTGTAATATTCTAAAAAGCTTGTAACAAAAATAGAATGAATCTGAAATGTGACATTGTATGCGAATGCTCATTATATAGGGAGGCAGTATTGTAACGTATTGCTTAAAATCAATTTTGTAACGTTATATGACAGGCTAAAGCTCTCTAGTAAGGGAGCATCTTATATTAAATTTAAGTTCCTAAAGATTACACCTGTCATAATAACATTCAAATTTCACAATAATTTTAAAGTATTTAAAAAATATATGTTCGTGGCTTAAAAAAGTGGCTCTTTAGATTCTCTCACATTATATCATAATTATAATGGCTTTTGTGTTACACATTAAAACTTATAATGAAATATATTATGACAAATTGTTTTCTGAAAATAAATAGACTACTAAAATATGTGGAGCTTTTAAGCGTATGAAATTGCGTATTTTAATACCTATTACAAAAATTAACTATAGCAAATATTACAAGTAATACATTTTTCAATCCTACATATTGTCACAGCAAAAAACATCACCCTGTTTTCTGCAAAATGCCTGTTTTTCTGCAAAATGGATGTTATTTTCATTAGACATAACAAAGTAGAATTATTCTTTGAGTGTAATTATATTAAGCAAGTAGCATCTCTTTTAGCCAGTAAAAGGCTAAATATTTTAACATTTTAATTATAATGCGCTATGCAACAGCAAGGATGCATCATAAAAATGCTAAGTTATTTTTTTGGATTTCATCTGCTTGATGGAATTAACCCTTTGTCTTCTATCCCTTATTTAAACAATATTTAAACCTATTTAAACAATAATATTATTCTAAGTATAAGTAGAAAGATGCATGAGAAAAAGTTTTATAAAAAATCTTGTTTTTTGTATTAGCTTTTGTCGTGAAGCCGAAGTACTTAAGCCCAAACTTGCTCTAACTGAATTCGATAGATAAATTCATTTATTTATGTATACTTTGAATGTAAAAAAAATTATGAAAGTACCTTCATAGGTGCAGATTTTTAAAGAAATTTCTTTCAGCAGACCCACGTGAGGATTTGGGAAGAAAAAGGTAATTTATAATTACTATTAATAATATCAACATTTTAATAACGCAAAATGTATGTTTGTTTTAAATAAGGAATTTCTTAAAGAAAGTCTTTAGTAAACCCTACAATAAAATAGAATATTGAGTCGTTTCAAGATTTTCAGATAAAACGAAATATCAAATAATATTTGAGTGCTGTTTTGAGTAGTTTTGCCAGCATGATTTCGTCCATTTTATTCGTTTCCTTGATTCATTCGAGTATGGATAAAGTAATAAATCTATTTGTGCTGTGAGATCGAATCAAGCAATCTCGCCATCTTAGTTACCGCAGAGTACCGTTTTGTTGTATCTTTGACGACGGCATCTCGGCTTCACCAGAGTGATACACACAGTTCGTAAATTAGGCAAATATTTTAGCACACTTTGCTAGCACTTGTTTTGGCGTCTTCAAGGTCGACATGTGTGCTAATGTTCTTACAACCAAGAATGCTCAAGACCGCGCAAAGTAGAGAAGAAAAAGTCGGAAAGCGGACGCACTTGACGAGTCACTTCACGCATGCACCCCTCAAATAAACTATTATGGCATCCAAGAAATGATGAGGACATTTCTTAATAGTCATGACAGGTTAACCTGATAAATAACTTGGATCACTGGTCTACACTAATTTTGTTTCCTGTTTTTTTATTACTGTTATTGGGTATTTATATGGCCCTGACTATGAAAAATATAGTGGGATATTGCTAAGAGCTTTATTTTTTGAAATATAGACTTTTACTATTTTGACTAAAACTATACGAAAATTAATCCACATTTTTACAAAATGTATATTAAACACTATCAAACGATCTTTTATATGATTTTCTAGAATAAATAACATTAGGTAGATCTCGTTGCAAACTCCAGCAGTAGTCTGCCATCATATGTGCGTCCCATCTTCCCTGATAACGCTCTTCCATGGTCCGAATATCCTGATGAAATCTTTCACCCTGCTCCTCACTAATATCGTCTAGATTTTGTGGAAATCGGTCTAAATGCGTGTTCAGGAAGTGAAGTTTTATGCTCATGTTATACCCTAGCTCTTGTAAATTCGATAGCATGCACTCAACAAGCTGGACATAGTCGTCAGATTTCTTGTTACCAAGGAAATTACTCATAACTAAAACAAATGAGTTCCAAGCTTTGGATTCAACATCAGTCATTGATTTGACAAAATTAGGATCTTTCACGAGTTGCCTAATCTATGGTCCATCGAAAATACCGGCTTTTAATTTTTCTTTACTTAATCCTGGGAATTGCGTGTAAGAAAATTAAAACATTCGCCACTTTTGTCAAGCGCCTTCACAAACTGTTTCATTATGCCGAGTTTAATATGAAGTGGTGGAATTATGATGCGGCTGAGGTCTTTGAGCAGAAAATAAGTTCGGATATGACCATTTACTTCGATTTACAGGGTTAATTCCGTTTATTTTATCAACGCAGAAGTAGCAGTCATCATGGTGGTTTCGAGGTTCCCGCTAGATCATAGGTGTTACGAACTTTATTGCATCCCTTTTTCCACTGGACCATAATCATAGACATACAACACATTTCTGACATACAGTATGAGGAACCCATGACTTGTCCTGATTACACAATTTAATCTTAAAATATTGATGATACGCAGTTTTTACAAAGTCCGATATAGGTTTTCGATATTTTTCGAATATATATTCACCACACACATAGCAAAAACAATCTGGATTAATAACACAACATCTTCTTGAAGAAGCCATGTCGAAAACAACAACATAATATTATTTTGTGTCCAACAAAAAAATAATAACTTAATAAAAATAGTAATTGAGGGTAGTTAGCTATAACTCAAAAACAAAAACTGTTAGAGAAAAATTGTTGTCATATTTAAAAAGTACGTGTCAAACTTAGATAGAAACAAAAATAAAATCTCAGGAAACACAAGTAAATTTTTTTTCTGTAGGGTTGTTAACAATAAAATTTAACCAACCTGAGACCTTTCTTCAAGTTTACACAAAAATAAATAATGTTAACCTAAAACTGATATTAAAGCATGAAAAAATTTAAGTTTGCTAATAAATTATGTAGGACACCCACCTGCTTGGTGGTCAGATGGCCTAAGCAAGGTTGCAGGAAGGCGCTGGATGCGATCGGTCGTTTCCGAAATTCTTGGGGGAGGCCTATGTTTAGCAGTGGACGTCCTGTTGCTGATATGATGATGATGATTAAATTATAGCAGATTTAATAAGTTCGGAGTACACTTATAGGACACGGGTCGAAGCATAGTCAAGCACTCGTTTTACCTGATAAGAAATAATCGTTTGCTACCGCTTCTTCTGCACTCTTCTTCTTATCGTGTGTGTTAGTGACTAACACTAGTGTCATAGTTTTTAAACCGCCTTAAAGGCCTCTGACATGGTTTTAGGTAACGACCAATGTCAAAGACAGTGACCGGGACCGACGGCTTAACGTGCCCTCCGAAGCACGGATCATCTTACTTTTCGGACAATTAGGTGATCAGCCCACAATGTCCTAACCAAACTAGGACAACAACACAAAGTCGTTGCCCCCGCCGGGAATCGAACCCGCGACCTCCGGGTATGAGCCAAACGCTCTAACCACTACACCACGGAGGCAGTTACTACTTCTGCACTAGCGCTTTGGAAACGGTAGTAAACTTAGCTGGAAGTAACCATTTGACGTTTTTGTGCAACAATTGTGCAACAAAATAATGACGATTATTAAGAGATATTATAAATATCCTATGATAATAAAGATATATTTGAATTGAATTGAATCGTTTAAGTCATAATAAGTTCTCCACTGTAGTTTACAGTATCTATAAACATTAAAGTTGGTCATCTTCACATGCTGTGTGTCTCACGTTATCTGCGGATTTCTATTCCAGTCTTGATTTCGCTTTAGGAGTTAGCTTCCGTTTTAAGAGTTTTTATAACTTGAGATATTGTTTCCAATGCGCCATTTTGTTTCTCGGCTAATCTCGTAACTTCTTATGCTCCGGGTTTATCTCGCATTTTCGAACTTGTGTTTTTTTGTTTAAGTGCCTTTTTTAGCTCGTAATGTATGCGGTTGTTGTTTGGTTTTAAGCTTTGTACTGCTCTACTTTAGAAACTGTTTTGAGGATATCATGGCTGTTTTTAATCATTTTTGACCGAGAGAGCGAAATCTCCATTTCATCATCATCAGGTCTTTTTAGTCTTCACTGCAGGAGCACGACCCTCTCTGTACTACTAGAGCGATTTTTGGTAAAAGCAGCCAGAGCATTTGATCTACACTCTCCACGCTGGCCAGACGGGTTGGAGAGGTCTCATGATGTTTTTATGCTTTGTTTAGGTTTTATTTCCTAAGTCGTCTTCTACGATATCCGTTTCAGCTTAGCCAAAAATGCTTTGGTGTATCTGTGTGTCTAGAGGTCGTATTTCTCAAACCGATACCCGTGATATTTTGGGAGCAGGTTCGATGAACATATGAAAATCGATAGTCGAGCCATTTCTTTTATGAAATTTATGAAAATGGCGAAGTTTGCACAGGGGCCTAAGTACCTTTAGATTGTATGGCTCTTACAAACATTTTATGTTTGCAATGAAAAAACATAGGAATTTTATTTACTACTAGCTGTACCCGCGGGCTTCGCTCACCGTAGGAATTTCGGGATAAAAAGTACACTATGTCCTTCCCCGAGTCTTAAACTATATCCATACCAAAATTCCTTAAAATTGGTTCAATGGTTTAAGCGTGAAGAGGTAACAAACAAACAAATATACAAACTCACTTTTGCATTTATAATATTAGTAGGAAGTAGGATTAGTAGAATAGGATAGGATTACGACATTATAATAGTTGGATATTTTCACGAGCATTGTCAAAAGATGAATAGTCCAGTTTGTTTTTAAAGAGATCAAATCGACTTGAACTCTAGAGTTCGAGTCCCATCGGAAGGTGTTCTTTTTAGTTCTATGTATTTATATTTATTTCTGGACAGGTATTTTGAAGTTTTTACAAATATTTTTGGAAGTATACTTATTTGTTTTCTTTGGAATTATGTAACTACAGAAAACATTCGTTCTATAAGCTCGCGAGTCTACAGCTCACAGAGACACTAGTTTAAATGATTTGACTCAAGTGTTTTCTGCATAAAAAAGTTCAAAGTTGATTTTGAAAAATCGATAAATAGTATAAATAGAACACATTCCAATAATATACTATTTTACAGTAAGATTAAATTGAAAAAAAAGGCAATTCTTTCATTCATATACAAAAATATATTTTTCTAGATTCGAAAGTAATGAGGCTGTATTATAATTACACAGCTTTAGAAAGAGCTTTTCCTGAAGCGCTGAGGAAAACCACAGCTTTCAATAATTACTGAAAAAAAAACACAATGAGATGTTAGGTCATTTAATTTATTCGAGTTCAATTAATATTTTATGTATCTTGCGTAGGTATTTATTTTTGTATTGTACACGCCAAATTCCCTCTTTCTTCCCATTTCCGCTAGCGTATTTACGGGAAAAAAATCTATAGAAATAAGTAGCACCTATGTACTATGTTTACATGTAAGGTTAAATTTGTATAATTTTCATTAATACTTCCATTTTAATTATAAAAAAACACAATACACAACTGTAACAACTAGTTTACCAAAAAATAATGTTATTTATTTACATTTCAAGATGAAATGTATTTTTCTTTTAGAAATGTACACAGATATTAGAAATGTATTACTATATTAAAGTACTCGCATTGTATATCATATATTACATTGAAAAGTCAAGTCTGTGTAAGATTGTAAGTCAGCGATGAAACAACCTTTCTAACAGATTGAAAAGAATTTAATATAAAAATAGTTTATTCGTTATTTCAGTGCGTTTCGTTATTTATTATTGAAAAAGCTTAGAATCATTAATTTCTGTCATGCTGTTATCACCTAAACAGTTTAAGGTATATTACAAAACGTGGGCGTTGACACACAAACCGGGAACCGGACGGCATCTGTCATAGATCTAATGATACTGAAGAGATCCATACTTGATATATTTTATTTACTAACTGCGCCCCGCAGTGTTATGTACCCGCATCTGAAGTAGCCTATGTATTAATCCAGGGTGTCAGCTTCCTGCATAATAAATTTTATTAAAATTGGTTCAGCCACTTGCGCGTAAAAAAGTAATAAAACACACACACAAACACACCCTCACACCCTCATACCCTCACACACACTCACAAACGTTTGCCTTTATAAGTATGATGATTAAAAAAGCAATTCTTCAAAAGCACTTCTTATTTGTTTTCATTTCTCTATTATTGGTCAGATCAAGGACCATAAATAATTTTAACGAAGGATCATTTATAAAAGGAATAGCTGCCGAGCTGTCAATACGCTCCAATTGGAAGTGGCTCCATAGAAAAAACATAGCTGAACTGTCCTTAAATGATGAGCAGACATTCACTCATTGCCTCTGGAGGAGGGCTCAAAAAACCACAAGCATACAAAAAATTACCGCTGATCGTAAACAAAAATTAGTTTAAAGACCAATAACCTTAATGTCAGAACAATTTGGTCCCTAATCCTAATTGTGTCATTTTTGACTGATGATTTTTACAATACATGTAAATGATAAACAAAATTAAAATAAAACATAAGTGGACAAAATGGACGGGGTACTCGTTTAGAAGAGAAGAAAGCTGATAGACCAAAGCAGTCTCATGGATAGACAAAAATGACCAGTACCCCGCAGCCCCGCTATTCCTGACTCCGGTAGCGGTCATGGTAATGGCGGGGCAGGGGGTGCTAAGAATCCCCGGATGGGATCCGGCTACCAACCCCGGCGAAAACTGGCCCTGGTAACACACAACGTCTGCACATTGAGGACTGACGAGAAACTGGCTGGGAAGCTACGCAATGTCTTCTCGTCCAAAATACCTCTGTGCCTCAAGACTAAGGTCTACAACCAATGTGTGTTACCAGTGATGACTTATGGCTCTGAAACGTGGTCCCTTACTATGGGTCTCATAGGAAAGCTCAAGGTCGCTCAACGCGCTATGGAGAGGGCTATGCTCGGTGTTTCCCTACGTGATCGAATCAGAAATGAGGAAATCCGTGGGAGAACAAAAGTCACTGACATAGCCCAGCGGATTAGCTCGTTGAAGTGGCAGTGGGCGGGACACATAGCGCGACGAACCGATGGCCGATGGGGCAAAAAGGTTCTTGAATGGCGACCGCGTACTGGCAAGCGAAGCGTAGGGCGTCCACCTACAAGGTGGTCAAATGACCTGACCAGGGTCGCTGGAAAGCGCTAGATGTAGGCCGCTCTTGATCGGTCATTTTGGAAATCTTTGGGAGAGGCCTATGTCTAGCAGTGGACGTTATGCGGCTGAAATGATGATGATGATGAGACCAAAGCAGTAGGCTATGGTGGCCAAGACTGGGAAATATACCTATCAGTAGGGAAACGACTGGCTCGATTGTCACATAATATTGTAAGATTGACGTTGCCAGGAGAGGAGTCGATGAAAATAGAAAATGGCGCAAAAAAGAAAGCCTTTCCCCAACAGTCACAGTGGGTTGATGTAGGTTGAAAATGATGATGAGATGTTTAATTTACCTTATTTGCTGTATGCCAATGTACAAATAGTGGGTTGGCCGGATACCGAATACTGAACATTCAACCGGCTCTAAAAGCATTCATAAAGATACGGTTTTGCCGGTATGTGTATGTTTACCATTGTCATCGCTCTAATATCTTTTTAGTAGGAATGTCATCAATCATTAATGATTAAATTTCTTTGGCACTTGAATGAAGAAATGTCCTTTGTATAGAAGAAAAAGTTGTGATTAATTTCCGTAAAACTTGCTTTAGATCAGTGGAGTTTCGACGTCTAGCGAGACTTTGCAGAGGAAAACTTTGAGTTAAAGTTTTCTGTGTCACCTCTATATTTTTCTGCATTCTATGAAAGTCTACAACTAAAAATTGCTTTTAACAATAAAACTGACGATTATTAATGAGTAGACAGCCGGATAATCCTAACTAGATTTCGGAGATTGTTTGTGTTTTTATACTTCGTACATGCATACATACTATCACGTCTTTATCCCTAATGGGGCAGACAGAGCATTTAATTTATTTTATTTTAAAGGTACTTCGTCGAATTCGTATTTAGATAAATAATTATTACAGTCATTCAATTGTTTACTAATTCTACAATATGAATATCAATTGACGTCAATTATTCTTTATTTATTGCTAGATTGAACAGTTGGAACTGACTGATCTGATTTCATATGATTCCTTTTTTTTTTTACAAAAAAAAAACTACAAGTTATGTGTATTAAAAATAAATGCATACTTTTACATTAACTCACATGCTGGTCTGGGAGAAATAAAAAACTTAGAATGTACCAGCTGCTTCTCTTCCCACGCAGATCGTAAAAGCCGATCGAGGGAATGGGCAAAAATGCAAATCATGTTAACAGGCGATGCGGCTAGCAACCCATCACTGTATTAATTGCTTTTCCATCTTCTCGCCCACCATGACGCTAAAAGTGGCTTTTGGGTCTTGCGGCCCTGGGCTCTGCATAGAACCGCAAGACCCAAAATGCTCTGTCTGCCCCATTAGGGATAAAGACGTGATAGTATGTATGTATGTATGTTTTACATTAAAGTATATCAAAAGGTATATGTTGCCAATAGACTAAAAAGTGTAGAACTATAATTAAACGTTTCACTGAGAATCGTCTTATAAAAGAACTGTTCCAAACAAACAATTAAATTGTTGCAACGTTCATAAATTAAATAAAACAAAGAAGCGGGACCAATTACTGTCTCCAGTTATTTTCAACTACATTTACCCTGTAATTTTTAAATGTTCAGAGCTCGAAGCGTAAAATTAAGACGACGGAGTAAACTTGGAGTATAAATCAGACGAACGGCTTAAGTGAACAAAGCCAGGGCTTAACACTTTCTGAGTTTTACTGGAGTGGAAACTTTAAAGTTGCATCGAATTACCTTGAGATGGAAAACATGTATTTTTTTATTAGACCACCTCCTCCACCCTTCATTTAGATTTTGAATTATCACAATTTAGATTTTAGTTTAATTTTTGTAGGTATTTTGTTATGAATTAAGTAGGTTAAGTATTATAAAGAAAAAATTGGCAATGATTGTTTTTTTGGATGTCAATACCTACTTAAAACTTTCTGTGTTTTAACTGGAGTAATTTAAAGTTATATTTACATCTAAAGGTTATAAACACAACGTGAATACAAGATCACTTTACTATAAATATCACTATATATGATAATAAAATAACAGTAAAAAAAAACAAACAATACACAAGCACACTTTTGTATGGGAAAGCCGATTTTTAATGATTTTGACTGTTCTTTTATCAAGAAAATAAATATTAGACACAGTTATACATAATACATATTTATTTTTGCTAAATAGACCGTTATGCTCAATACAATGATCACTAGTACTTTATGGAATATCTAATTATTACTTCAATTACTTTAAACAATCATAATCTATAATCTATGTTCTATAAATTCAGTACTAATAAGTTACAATATATGGACCGACACAACCATACGCGGCGAGCGTTGAGCCAAGAAGACCGATGACCGGGCGTGTGCGACATCACCCGCGCCCCTCATCTAATAGGGTTGCCAGCTACGCCCCGATGTTGCCGTCCGCCGCATGGTGTTGCAAGTGTAAGCGCCAGTAAGGCGCTAACACTCGGCCATCTGACCACGCGGTCGTCCTCGGCCTGCGTCCGTGTCTGATGCATGAACTGAGAACATGAAAAATAAACACATTAACTCAAATCTCATTTAGAGAATTCCACGTGTGTCTGACTTGTTACCAATCGATCATAGCTTATTGCAGAGCAATTCAATGTATCAGAGCAGTGTATTATAGCAACATCAGCTTTCTTCACCAGTTTTGTATTGCCCGTGTATAGTCATAAGGCCTGTTTACCGAGACCCGTATATGCTTTGACTTAGGCGTAAACTGTGTAAGTTTGTCTCAGTCTTTGTAACTTTATTCGTTCATCAGTATCTGTTCTAAGTTATGTCCGCAATAACCTAGAATGTTCGATGTGAATGCATTAGACAAAAGATGAAATAAATAATGTATTATATTGGAATAGCATGATAACCCGCTAACACTCGGCACCTTCGGATTTACCTCCTATATCCGGATTCGCAATTCTGTTCCTTGAGCTGAGCTTAACTCGTAAAAATAGTAAGAGCTATTGAATCTGCACCATCATTGGCAGCTAAGTCATATCATCTCAAACAGATTTTTTTATCCTCTAATGTTGAATCGCACAGAATACACACGTGCAATTATCACAAGATGGATGACACAATGATATTACTATTGGAGCAATACTAAAGCTTAATCATTATAAAAGGTGGTACGGTTGCATCCTTTGCCAATGCATGCAACACAATTAAAAATAAAATGGAATCTTTATTCTCTCGAGTAACTACATGACTTGTTTTATTAATTATGATAATCAGTATTCATTACTGTTAAAGATAACAAAACTAAAGAAAACAAAACGCAATCCCTACGCGGGCAACACCGCGGGAATAACTTCAAACTAGATTCAAATTGATTTCCTTTGTCGTCATACATACACATCATATTAACGGTTCGTACTCATAACTTGTCTTATAATCTTCTCCTTATTATACCAGCTCTATGAATATAGTTCTTTTATTTTACTTCCCATAATAGTTGACATTATAGTTAGCAGATAGGGAAGTCCTTTTTTTTTTTTAATTACCAATAAAAGACTGGGTGTGAATCGCTGAACTATCAACATTAATCACTTTCTTTTACTTTTATTGTAAAAAGTAACCAGAAGTAGAAAAACTGAATTTGCTAAGTTCGAGAATTGGGCTCGGCCTCACCTGACAATTCTTTAGGTAATTGAAAATAATGTATACTGTCTGTTGAAATACATGCTTATTTGCGAATCCGGGTACCCAAAAAAAAATTAAGTAGCAGGATTTGGTTCATTTAATTGGATTTTATACTTAAAGCAGCCCCACCGTACTAGCCTACTACCATTTATTATTTTTATGGGTTTAACTTAGTACTTAAAAGAAATAACGAAGTAAAAATTACTCTCAACATAATTCGGAAACTATAGTTCTCCATACACTCACAAAAAATTCGTTGAGTAATATTATTTTCATTTATCCAATAATTATATAACATTACACTTGGTAATTTCATATTATAACCTTTATTCAACTGTTTATATTATACTTAGTTTTTCCCATTAACAACTAAGCATTTAATAAAGCTAGTAAATAAATCGTTCCAAATGTTACTTTATGTTTATAACTCAATTCAATGCTAAAGTAATTGAATGTGAACCAACACGACTAGATTCTGAACTGTATACAAGTTCTCAGAACTGGAGAATATCATGTCGAACTTTACCCCTCATCAAATCACGATCTATTGGTGAACTTGAAATCATCTTTATACGTAAGCTACTTCCATAGACGGCAGTATCATTTGAGTCACTTTCTTGAAAAACGATTTTATTTCTGACCATATAATCCACTGTATCAAACATTCTTCGGTAAAATAAATGTATATCAAGCGTTTTTTTAACTTCAATTAATTTGTCAAACTTCGGTGAGCTATTGGTAGTTATGCTTTTATAAAGTATGTAACGGGTAGTTTATACTATTTGTTGAGAAGTTATCATGCAACTTATAATTTTAAATTACTGCAATAAGCAAATCCAGAATGCTGTTTATTCTTGCTCTTTGCCTATCCTTTAGTTTGCGAGACTGATCAGCAAAAATATTTTGTCTCAATACGAAAGTTAACAGAATTAAAAGAAAATTACAACGTAAAAAATAACTGAACATAGAAATAATCAAAATCTTCTTATAATAATTAAAATTTAAAATCAATTCTGTATTTTCTACCAAATTGAGTCTTACTGCTTGTCATATTTACATCACCACCTCCTGACAACCCACTACTTTTACAATGTTTATAACCAGGTATAATACATTTAAAAACACTAATCGATTAGGCACACGCAACGCTTTGAAGTTTGCAATACTATGACTGACGAAAAACTGTCAACGAGACTTGCTATTTTCATCGAGAGATATCGTAGACATCGTTTATGATTTTGGACTGCATATGATTGAAAAGAATAAAGAAGACCTTCAGCTGGGTTCTTAAGTAATTATTTTGACGCCCACCTTTCGGCATGTTGAAAAATACACGTGGTTCAAATGAAGGATGTGAGAAATCCCTACGCCATTGAGATATCACGTTCACTACATTTGGATATCTAATTGCATCGAGCTGATTATCATTACTTGTTGGTTTTGTACAATTGTTGCTAGTTTTGGATTGGATTACTTAATAAGTTTAATTCATGTTTTATTTTCATGCTGTGCGTGATAGATGAATGAAAATCATATATTCCCCATCATAACTAACTATTAAAGTTATATCTTTCAAAATATTAAACAATATGTTCTTAATTTAAAATATGATTATAAATTTAAAAAGTGTGTCTCAAGGAGAGTAATGTTTTAATTAGGTACCTACTGATGAAATATTTATCTGTCTTAGTAAAAATATAGTTTTTCTGTTAGAATTCAATGTATACATAACTTTAATAATAACTACTCAATCTTATTCAGTATAACTTTGTTTTTCAACTGAATTAGTTTAAGACGATCACGACGATTTATATGTAAATTTTGAAACTAAATATTTCAATTAAGTGCTTTTTTTTATTATTATTACTTAGCTACCATATTTTATTATTATCATATTCATCTTATCCGCTACAAGAAGTCCACTTTTAAGTCTTAGCAAGACTAGCTGCAAACAATATTGTCAAAAGAACGGAATTTTTCAGTTCGACCATTTGATGACTTGACGGTTTTCATACAGATTTCCGTATCGGTCATCCGTGATTTTCACTGATCGTAACCCTGCATCACCATTTGATGACTTGACGGTTTTCATACAGATTTCCGTTATCGGTCATCCGTGGTTTCTACTGCTCGTAACCCTTCATGACCATTTGATGACTTGACGGTTTTCATTCAGATTTCCGTTATCGGTCATCCGTGGTTTCTACTAATCGCCACTGTGCTTGATCCTTATCAGACCAATAGAGAATTTGCACGTATTTTTTTTTTATTTGCTTAATGAAATCCTTATTAACCACGGTAAACAAATATAAAAGAATTTATTAAAAATCGTAATCAGCGATGAATTTGTGACACTATTGGAAAGAAGTTCGATATGGACTGGTAACGCCAACGTCCATTTCATCTTTATACATTTGCCATAGAAAATAGTGTCTGAGTAAGATAAACACATTTTCGTAAAATTGTTACATCTCGTTCGTTTTTCAACCAGTTTTTATTCTGTTTTCACTGTCATTACTTAACTTTTAAATACTTATGGATAAACTGGTTAGATAACACATTTTTTTGTGCATATTCCCTATTATCTTCAATTTTTTTTTAACACAGTTTTTAACTTAATATAGCGCAAAAGTGTGAAACTTCGCAAATATAAAGGCATTACGAAGGCCATTATCCAACAATGGACTGTAAAATCTCAGAATAGCAAACCACCAATCGCGTTTACGTATAATTTTGCAATTATTCCTATGTTAAAAAGTACAGTTTTTGCACAATACACTACAATTAACTGCGTAACGTACGTTATTTTTATTTTTAAATCTAGCAAACATTTTCATGATTTTCTAACGCCATTACTAGATAAGAACTTCTTTTTGCAAAAAACACGTGCACTTGCTTATACAGTGTAATATAACTATACATATGGAACAAATTATATCTGTGTAATTCTGATTTAACTAATTTTTTGTGGCACTTGTTTAAGATATATCAATTTGATCATGTTCACCTCGTTGTACACCCAATAATAAATGTGAAAAGAAAAAGATTCGACTTACAGTTTTACGCTGTCTTACTACAGTTTTTGGTTGCTTTGTCTCCTCTCCTGACGATCACTTCCAAGTGCATCCTCGCTTGTGGGCGTGGGTTCGAATCCCACTTCTGATATCAAGAAAATAAATATTAGACACAGTTATACATAATACATATTTATTTTTGCTAAATAGACCGTTATGCTCAATACAATGATCACTAGTACTTTATGGAATATCTAATTATTACTTCAATTACTTTAAACAATCATAATCTATAATCTATGTTCTATAAATTCAGTACTAATAAGTTACAATATATGGACCGACACAACCATACGCGGCGAGCGTTGAGCCAAGAAGACCGATGACCGGGCGTGTGCGACATCACCCGCGCCCCTCATCTAATAGGGTTGCCAGCTACGCCCCGATGTTGCCGTCCGCCGCATGGTGTTGCAAGTGTAAGCGCCAGTAAGGCGCTAACACTTTTTATTTTATTTTACTAAAATGGTCTAGTATAGCCTGTGGTTCGATTTATTACGAGTATGACACTTCCACGTTGTATCTAAAGGTAATTAAATGCATGTTTTTTTTATTTGATAATTTATTATCATTTTTATATTTTTAGTTAAATATATTTTATAGAAACGTCATTATAAATTTGTGACTTCAAATAATACGCCATCCTTGGCGTATCACCGATTATTGCAGGATAGACTAATTGTGGGGCCTTTGCCCAGCAGTGGGACAAAAAAAAACTCTCTGACTGAACTGACCCTATTAGTGTGTTTACATCCCGAGAGCCACTTATACGCGTCATATTGTTTAATACTATTAAATGTTCTTTTTAGCTTACCGCTTGTTTGAATGAAATCCAGAATAGGCTGGCATCGGCCATTTATGATTATTGTTCTTTTGTCCTCAAAAGTTATAACAAACACCTGGTGCACAACTTTTACATGAAAAACTTTCCATTGCATTAAAGCGTTGTTATAAAGCGGTAATAAAGTTTTCCTCCTAATTTCATTTGCGATAGCAAACAAAGTTCAAAGCAGATCGTAATCACTTGTAATTTGTAATGCGACAATGCAAATAATTATCAGTAGACAAGAAAAAATATCAAATATATACGACTAACACAAAAGTTTACGTAATTTCATTTTATCCTCGAACATATTCCGCGTATTTAAATTGGTAGCGTAACACAAGCGAGAACCAATAACTTTCTACTTTTCATCACGGAATGCTTCAAGGAACAAATAAAAAGGCTCGAAATCGATATCATTTCTTATTGGTCAAAAGTGAAAAGAGATAAAAAAAGTTGATTATTGAGATAGAACTAGCTTAAAGATAAGGGCCATTTTTGAAACTCTTTGAATTTTTGAAAAATTAGCTTTGTATAACTGACGCCTTTTAAAAATGGCTGGCATAAGCTCTTGCCTTAGATATTGGTTGTGTGTGCGGAAATTTCGCGTGTGTGTGCGTCGATGAAATACGTAGACGATCACACTACTTATGCAAATTCCTATCCGTGCACTGTGAATGTGTGTAAATCGAGACACTATGGAGAATTGTCTTCTAGGTAGCTACCTAGAAGACAATTCTCCATAGTGTCTATATATACGTTTACCTACACTAAGTAAGCGAGTACGTAGCCAGCATATGGCGCGATGGACAGGAAAGCGCGCGTTTATTTGAAAATATTAGTCTATTATAATTTATTTTTAAATAAAAAAATGCGCATATATTACGAAACCTCCGGGTAGACAATGTCTTTGAGTCTCTGTGGAAAGCACGTGCCTGTAATACGCTAGTCATACGAAAGCGACGTCTTATTTCTATGTCAAACCAAATTAGACTTTATTATTAAACGTTAGTGCTCAATGTTGCTTGATTTTAAAACGCGGATACGCAGTATCGCCCACCTTGCGGACCGCTTTTGCGGTATCTCCCCCAGGTATCTATCGTTATATTCGGTTGACTCTATTTGCTAAAAAGTTAATGAGACATTTCAACATACATACATACATACTATCACGTCTTTATCCCTAATGGGGCAGACAGAGCATTTTGGGTCTTGCGGTTCTATGCAGAGCCCAGGGCCGCAAGACCCAAAAGCCACTTTTAGCGTCATGGTGGGCGAGAAGATGGAAAATTAAAAAAGACATTTCAAATAACAGTTAAAAGAGGTATTCAAGAAAACGTTTAATCAAAATTTTGTATTACAATCCTTTTGAGAGTGAAATTCGTTAAGTTTCCAAGTTAAATCGCGATTAGACGTTAATTTGTAAGTTTCTTCCTCGAATTTTAGCTAACTTGCTCCTACTAGTACTTACTTACTGACAGCCTTCAAATGTTTTGTCATGTCAAAGAAATGTCGTAAAGTAATTATGTACTTAAAAAGTAATTTCTACAATATTGGTTTTTAAGCTCCGCGCTTTGAACACTTTATTAATCTATACATATAATGAAACCATAAAAATATTAGTTAATAAAATATATTTTCTCATGTACCTATATATTCCCCGATTCCTCAAAAATACCCGGACCAAATTTAGCAAATTCTTCTATCCTACTATCCTATTCTATCCTACCAATATTATAAATACGAAAGTGAGTTTGTATATTTGATTGTTATCTCTTCACGCTTATACTACTGAACAGATTTGGATGAAATTTGGTATATATATAGTTTAACACTCGGGGAAGGACATAGGGTACTCTTTATCCCGAAATTCCCACGGGAAGCGAAGCCCGCGGGTACAGCTAGTTTTTTCATACTGGTATTAGTTGGTCCCATATTGATCTGGTGAAAATATTGACGAAGACTTTTGGAGATATTATGAAGTCTGTTTTTTTTGTTATACATTATACTGTTTATTTGAATAGGTTGACAATTTTAGCTGAAATATAAGTATCAAGAAAATTATGAAATAATTATCTACGGTAATACACTTCTTGGAGATCTGATAAGTATTTATGTCAAGGTGTTGAATGCTAATTGAAGTTTCCCAATAGTTTCATGTATGCTTGCTTATCTAATTATATATTTTTCCATGCTGGTCTAGGCAGGCCTGTGTCTTTTCCCGTTTCGATATCGAAAATATACGTACATTATTACTATGCGCGTGGCTACTACCCCGGAGTGGGAAATTCAGTGTCATTAATCTTTTGTTCAGAGTAATAAGAATGAAATTAGCTTGCAATGGATTTCTAGGTATCCAAACGAAAAGGTGCAGAGTTCTGACGTGAGCTAAATTAAACCATATCGCTAACGATATTGAGTAGATATTTCTTTAAATTTCTTTGCTAAGTGAGACTTCTGTATTTGAGTACTAGTACTTATTCTATGGTCTAGGTTTATAATTCTTTCGAATCCAAATTTAAATTTCTTTCTGACGCTCATGAACGGCAACTTTGCTCTGCCGATACTCGTCTTCTCTCTATTCCTCTACATTGCACTAACTTTATGGCAAACTCTTTTACTCTTCAAGCTTCACGGCTCTTGAATGCTTTACTCGTTAACATTAAGGACATTTCCACTAATTTTTCTTTAAAAAGAAAAGGACACTCTCTTCTAAAATAATGTATCCCCTTTCAGTTTCACCATCATTATTGATTGCTTGTATAATATTATAGATTGTATGTATATTTTTGTATATTAAGAGTTCCCTTACCCAAGATAGAATCAAACTTTTCCATACAAACATAGTCTAACTTTTAATTTAAAAGGACGTGACAGATGTCGGTAAAGTTTTGTAATTTCAAAGAAATTGCACATATGTAGGCATATGGCTGGTTTTTACAGTCAAAATATGGACTTAAAGGATAATATAGTTTATATATAATTTTTACCATCAGTATGGGAAACTTCCACACCCTTATATATTTTTTAAATTATATGTAGCATTTATTTTTTAAATTACAATATTTTACCGACACCTATCACGTCGTTTTAAAATAAAAGCTAGACTACGTTTGTATGGAAAAGTCTAATTCTATCTTGGTTAAGGGAACTCTTAATAAATAGAAACATACAATCTATAATATTATACAAACAATGAATAATGATGGTAAAACTGAAAGAAGATGATGCATTACATACATGAGTAAAATTTTGAAATTTCAAAGAAATTGCACATAGTAGGCATATGGCTGGTTTTTATTTATTTTTTATTTTATTTTAATTTAGTTAGTTAAGGATAATATAGTTTATTCATAATTTTGACCATCAGTATGGGAAACTTCTAAACCCTTATATTTTCTTTCAAGTTCATGTATGCAATTTCTTTAAAATTACAAAATTTTACCGAAATCTGACATGTAAATTCAAAATCTATACTTCGTTTGTATAAAAATGTCTATGGCAAGGGGACTCTTAAATAAAAAAGCCTTCTCCTTACAAAGTAGCGTGCATTTTATATAGACGAATAGAATTTGTCTACCCTGTACCACCCTAATAATGAAGGATACTAGCGAGAAAAGTATTTAAAAGAATTTTCTACGACATATTTTTTCAGTTTTTTCTTTTCTCCTAGACCAACATGGAAGAAAAACACTCGACATCAATAACTATACAGAAAATTACCTAATCTTTTGACCACAACAATACAATCTCACGTGTCTCATTATCTGCCACTTAAAGTAAACAAATATATCTTAATAAACAGAGCTATCTTAATAATCTGAGAATTGGTGTGAAGGTTCTGCTTATCAGTTAACTATATTGACCTATTAATCTTTTGTAATATTCAGGTATAAATGCTATGTCGATGATTTGATTGTCGGTCAGTTGTTAGCTAAAATGTATAAGTTGTTAGTGCTAGCGTTGGTAGGGTGTGTCGGTGAGTAGTTTTTTTGTTTGAACGAGTATTTTTGCGTACATGAAGCTACCTTTATTTACATTTCTCAATGTTTTGTTTCTAGACTATCTCGCAAGTATACCCTCTCAAACAAAACAATATGTTTAATGGTTCAGGCGTTTTCGAATAATCGGCAAACATACATAAAAAAAGATTGCGACGAATTGATAACCTCCTCCTTTTTTGGAAGTCGGCTAAAAAGTAAATTGGGGATATCAAAGAGAATCAGTGATTTATGTATGACTCTTTGAAATCTAAAATTAATTATGATTGGGGTTTAACTTCTCAAAAAAAGCAATATTATTGCCTAGGTGGACCCAAGGGTGGGCACGCATTTTAAAAAGCATTTAGGTATTGCTATCTAACGCAGAAATACCGCCAGCCTGTAGGGTGTTTTGCCCTGTGACGGCAGCGATTTGGCCTTAATTTTTATATAGGCAATGTAGTAAATTTATTTTTAATTAATTTCGGTTAGTTTTAATTTTAGGTTTATTCTATGCAGTTAATATTATATTATTAAATTGACTGGTATTTTTCCAGTTTTCTCAACAGCCACAAATATATAACGTCTAACAAAATATAAAGAATATTTCAAACTCATTAAAAACAGTAAATTTCAGTAAAATAACCGCCGAATAAAAGTGGCCACCTTTATCAAACTTAGAAATTTTTACCCCAAACTTTGGGAAGAGTTATTGAAACAAAGAAAGTTTGCATTATATTCTCATTCCATTTTTTACCGACTTCAAAAAGGAGGAGGTTATTAACTCCAATGTATACTTACGAGTATATGATTTTTTATTTATGTTCCCCGACTCTCACGTCTTTATCCCTAATGGGGCAGACAGAGCATTTTGGGTCTTGCGGTTCTATGCAGCCCAGGGCCGCAAGACAAAAAAGCCACTTTTAGCGCCATGGTGGGCGAGAAGATGGAAAAGCAATCAATACAGTGATGGGTTGCTAGCCGCATCGCCTGTTAACATGATTTGCATTTTTGCCCATTCCCTCGATCGGCTTTTACGATCTGCATGGGAAGAGAAGCAGCTGGTACATTCTTAGTTTTTTTTATTTCTCCCAGACCAGCATGGATTAATTTGAAAAAATATTTTTTTTGGCTGAAAGGGCTTACTTGTAAAGTAAGGTACATCGGTTATGTAGTTCGGTGTTAAAGTCAGTTTTTAGGTATAAGGTCGGCATCGGCGAACATTCTGCGACCAAATTGCAGACGTTCTAAAAAAGAGAGGTAAAAAGTACCCGTAACCGAAGGGAATGTATGAAGAGATTGATGAGTGTAGATGAAGCAAAAGAGGTTTGTCAGGATCGTAGCAAGTGGAGGTCCATAGTCTCTGCCTACCCCTGTGGGAAACAGGCGTGATATTATGTATGTATGTATGTTTAGGTATGCCTAAGCATTTATAATGTTTGAAGAAGAAAAATCGAAAAATTGCATCTCGATTGATCCCAAGCTCCGAAGTAGCTATACACCTGAGGATGCTACCGGGAACGCGCCCTATGATGAAAATAAAAAGCTTGACTTGTTATAAGAAAGAATAGGTTCTAATTTTAGTTAAAATATTTATTGAGAACACAGAGAGAGAACAACAAAAAACTTAACTAAACTAAACTAAATTAAACTAAGCTATAAAATAAACTTATACTTAATTATGCTAAATTAAAAATTCTAATTAATTATCAATATGCGATGTTATTATAATATGCGAGGCCAGCGAAGAGGGTTTAGGCCAAGCTCTCTGGCCGCTCTAGCCAAGTATGGCTCTGTTAGTACAGAAAGGGTCGTGTTCCTGCAGTGGAGATAAAAAGACCTAATGATAATGCGATGCTTTTCCTTTTTTTTCTGTGTTCAAGTGGCCAACACTAGTGTCAGATTTTTGAAGCTGCCTGCAGACTGCTATACAATGATGACATCCAATACCAACGGCTTATATACGTGATTTCCAAAGCATGGAGGAGCTTAAAATTTTTTTTATGCCACCTTTGGTCACTCACCCAATTGCCGACTACGCTTGTCGCTTTACTCTCCCGCCGGGCCATCTGCTCATTCTCAGCTCAGTGAACAGATAAGTTCACGGCGATTCCCTGGGGGGATCAATCTGAGGATCCTGGTGGCGGTGTGATATTGTCTTTATTTCATTTTCTGTAAAGGGATTCTGATGAACAGATAAGTTCACGGCGATCCCCTGGTAGGATTGATCTGGGGATCCTGGTGGACGAACTCGTCTGCCGGCTTAGCCGGCAGACGAGTTCGTCCACCAGGTCTAGCCGGCCCGGCCGTCCACCACGTCTAGCCGGCCCGGCTAGTATCTGAGTTAGACTATATCTGTCAGCACGGAACGATACTTGCGCATGCTGCTATCCTTTTCTGTCATTCAAAACCGTCATTTCGTAGAGCGAGAAAAGACGATGAAATTTCTCGGCATCAGCCATGCTAATGCGTTCCTTCCGAACTTTAATGCGATTTGGGAGTATCTAGAGTCAAATTTGCTAAAACATGTCGACCCATAGCTGACTTTCTACGTAAGTAACATATTATTGCCATGTGGTTTCCGGCAGAGTAGAATAGAGCCACTCCAAGTCCTCCTGTGGATGTCGTAGGAGGCGACTTAGGAAATACAAGCTGAACAAAGCTTAAATCAATGCAAATCAATGAGACCTCTCCAACCCGTCTGGCCAGCAAACGAGAGTTTAGGCCAAAGCCTTTAGCCGCACTGGCCAAGTATGGCTTTGGTAGTACAGAGAGGGTCGTGCTTCTGCAGTGGAGACAAAATATCTGATGATGATGGTAATAATATCGCATATCAATAACGTCGGTTTCCTTTATCGTCTATTACAGTGTCGTCACCGACACTTAGAAGCAAAGAAAATGTGAGGATAGTTGGTGGTGAAGACATCGACATATCGGAGGCTCCGTACCAGGTGTCTATAGTGTACAGGGGGCGTCATTCGTGTGGGGGCACCATTATAGCCAGTGATATCGTGGTAACTGCTGCCCACTGTCTTATGGGGTAAGTTTTTATTTACTCCCGACAAAAATAGGGGCGTTACAAGTTGGAAGCTAATGTCTGTATGTGTGTTTGTCTGTGGTATTGTAGCTCTCAGACAGATAGACCGATTTCGATCAAGTTAATTTACATGTGTCGAGTAATTTTGAAACAATCTAATCGCAAATTTTTTCGAGGAATCTATTAGGATAATCACGTGTCAAGCCTCTTTCAGTACTAGGTATACTGGACTACACTACAACACTGTCACTGTCATCTACCAACACAATAACTTGACAACAACCAACATAACGACGGTAATTAAAACAGGAGACAGTGACAGTTGACAGATAATTTTGTTTTTTTTAGTGGGGGCACTGGAAAAATTTAAACTTTGATTACTGTGTGTCGTCACGTCCCGTGTTTTGTTTATAATTACTTTCTTGAAAATGTCTATATTTTCAATTAAATCACCTAAAACACCAAATTACTTTCATAAATTGTCTATAATTTTAATTTCATCACCACTTACATAATACAACTTTTTAATATTCTTAAGTTGACAAGCCAATAAGTCCGTTTATTAAATTATCCAAAACGAATGGACCCATATAAAAGAAAAAATACGTGTACAATATTTTTTAATAATGGAAAAATAATATTAGCCTATAATATTTTTTTGGCCCCTAAATTTTTTTTGGCCTATAAAAGTATTTTTGGCCTATTAATTATTGTTTCGCCACAAAATTTTTTTTTGGCCTATACATTTTTTTTCCGTTTGCCAAGCCTATAAGCTAAAACCACACGGCCAATTTTAGAGATCAACCTGGAAAAATCCCAAAAATAACTCATCCCGTTTAAATCAGATTCTTCGAAACACCGGCTCCGGCCTGTTAATTTATCTAACACTTCAAAGGTGCCGCCTCATTAATTTGTAGCTGCCTCTCCAGATGCAAATTGGATAAACACTGTTTTGGATGTTGTAAATTAACTGCTAGGAGCACAGTTATTATTAATTGTTTTGATAACAATCACAACAGGTTTTGAATAAAAAAAAAAAATTACATTATTTGGTGCCAAAAAATCTGCTGCCATTTTTTCGGACACTGGGACACCCAGTGCTTCATAATCATGAAGAATGTAACAATATCATTTAAACTATATTTATCAAGCTGTTGATGCTGCAAATCGTGTTAAAAAATACACATAACTTACATACATAACTTTGCTTCAGGTAAAGTCAGCTAAAACTTTAAAAAATAAATCCATTTTAATCAGATTCTTCGAAGCACCGGCTGCGGCCTGTTAATTTATCTAACTCTTCAAAGGTGCCGCCTCATTAATTTGTAGCTGCCTCTCCGGATGCAAATTACATTACTGGATAAACATAAACACTGTTGTTTTGGATGTTGTAAATTAACTGCTAGGAACACAAGTAATTATTAATTGTTTTGATAACAATCTCGATAGATTTTGAATAAAAAAAATCTGGACATTATTTGGTGCCAAAAATCTGCTGCCATTTTGTTTTTTTTTCGGATTCCCAGTGTTTCACAATTATGAAGAATCTATAGGTTTTGAATTCTAAGAAAATTAAGACATTATTTGTTCCCAAAAACCGCCAATTTCTTTTTTTATTTTCTTGAAATACCCAGTGTTACTTTCTTATGATGAAAAATCTAACAAAACCTTTTAAGACATAATCCATGAAGCTGTTGAGGCTGCAAATTATGTTAAAGAAAAGTTACATACATACACTCGAAATACATAACTCTCCTTCTGGCCAAGTAGGCTCAAAATCCCAAAAATAAATCCTTTTTAGTCAGATTCTTCGAAACACCGGCTGCGGCCTGTTAATTTATCTAACACTTCAAAGGTGCCGCCTCATTAATTTGTAGCTGCCTCTCCGGATGCAAATTAGATTACTGGATAAACACTGTTGTTTTGGATGTTGTAAATTAACTGCTAGAAACACACGTTATTATTAATTGTTTTGATAACAATCAGAGCAGGTTTTGAGTTTAAAAAAAGGTGCCAAAAATCTGCTTGTTATTAGTTTTGGGACACCCAGTTTTTCATAATTATGGAGAATGTAACTATATCTCTTAAACTATATCTATTTTCACTATTACGAAGAATCTAACGACCCCTTTTTAACTATAACTCATCATTCATTTAGGCTGCAAAGTGTGTTAAAGAAAGACACGTAACTAACATACCTACACGCAAAGAATATACCTTTCCTTCTGGCCAACTCGGTTAAAATCCCAAAAATAACTCACTTTTTTTAAATCAGATTCTTCGAAGCGCCGGCTGCGGCCTGTTAATTTATCTAACACTTCAAAGGTGCCGCCTCATTAATTTGTAGCTGCCTCTCCGAATGTAAATTAGATTATTGGATAAACACTGTTGTTTTAGATGTTGCAAATTAACTGCTAGGAACACAAGTAATTATTAATTGTTTTGATAACAATCACAACAGGTTTTGAATAAAAAAAAATCAGGACATTATTTGGTGCCAAAAATCTGCTGCCATTTTGTTTTTTTTCGGACACCTAGTATTTCACAATTATGAAGAATCTATAGATTTTGAATTTTAAGAAAATTAAGACATTATTTGTTCCCAAAAACAGCCAATTTATTTTTTTAATTTCTTGAAATACCCAGTGTTACTTTCTTAATGATGAAGAATCTAAGCCTTTTAAAACATAATCCATGAAGCTGTTGAGGCTGCTAATCATGTTAAAGAAATATACATAAGTTACATACATACACTCGAAATACATAACTCTCCTTCTGGTAAAGTCAGCTAAAAATAAATCATTTTTAATCAGTTTCTTCGAAGCGCCGGCTGCGGCCTGTTAATTTATCTAACACTTCAAAGGTGCCGCCTCAATCCGCCTCATTAATTTGTAGCTGCCTCTCCGGATGCAAATTAGATTACTGGATAAACACTGTTGTTTTTAATGTTGTAAATTAACTGCTAGGAACACAAGTTATTATTAATTGTTTTGATAACAATCAGAACAGGTTTTGAGTAAAAAAAGGTGCCAAAAATCTGCTTGTTTTTAGTTTTGAGACACCCAGTTTTTCATAATCATGAAGAATGTTACTATATCTCTTAAACTATATCTAGTTTCACAATTACGAAGAATCTAACGACCCCTTTTTAACTATAATTCATCATTCGGTTTAGGTTGCAAAGTGTGTTAAATAAAGACACGTAACTAACATACCTACACGCAAAGAACATACCTTTCCTTCTGGCCAACTCGGTTAAAATCCCAAAAAGAACTCACTCCTTTTTAATCAGATTCCTCGAAGCACCGGCTGCGGCCTGTTAATTTATCTAACTCTTCAAAGGTGCCGCCTCATTAATTCGTAGCTGCCTCTCCGGATGCAAATTACATTACTGGATAAACATAAACACTGTTGTTTGGGATGTTGTAAATTAACTGCTAGGAACACAAGTAATTATTAATTGTTTTGATAACAATCTCGATAGATTTTGAATAAAAAAAATCTGGACATTATTTGGTGCCAAAAATTTGCTGCCATTTTGTTTTTTTTTCGGACACCCAGTGTTTCACAATTATGAAGAATCTATAGGTTTTGAATTTTAAGAAAATTAAGACATTATTTGTTCCCAAAAACCGCCAATTTCTTTTTTTATTTTCTTGAAATACCCAGTGTTACTTTCTTATGATGAAGAATCTAACAAAACCTTTTAAGACATAATCCATGAAGCTGTTGAGGCTGCAAATCATGTTAAAGAAAAGTTACATACATACACTCGAAATACATAACTCTCCTTCTGGCCAAGTAGGCTCAAAATCCCAAAAATAAATCCTTTTTAGTCAGATTCTTCGAAACACCGGCTGCGGCCTGTTAATTTATCTAACACTTCAAAGGTGCCGCCTCATTAATTTGTAGCTGCCTCTCCGGATGCAAATTAGATTACTGGATAAACACTGTTGTTTTGAATGTTTTAAATGCAAGAGCAAAAATAATTATAATTGTTTTAATAAAAAGAAAATTTAATGACATTATTGGGCGCCAAAAATCTGCCATCTTGTTTTATTAAAGTCAATGACATTTTTTTATCTATGTATCACAAAATAACCGTCAATTTTTTTCGATTTCATTATAATTGTTAACGTCAGATCATTTACAATTTGCTGTTTTATTATTCACTAGCCGAAGCCCGCGACTTCGTTCGCGTGGACTTTATGTCTCTGGAAAATGCTCATCAGTCAGAACAACTTTTACTAAGGCGGCATTTTTATATCTCTTATAGTTTAGCTGGACCATTATGGTTCTGCATCAGGCGTTCCATTTTCCAAAATCATTTATACCCTATATGTTGCCCAGGCTTAATAGCTATATAACAAAAAAGTTTCATTCGAATCCGTCCAGTATTTCCGGAGATTAGCGTGTACAAACAAACAAACAGACATACAGACAAACAGACAGACATTTTTTTTTTAATTCTTACTCTATTACTACGTCTCCATCGCCCCCAATATTTTTTTTGGAAATATATTTAATGTACAGACACACTTTTTTTACTGTTTTATTATATGTATAGATATAGACTAGCTGAAGCCTGCGACTTTGTTTGAGTAGACTGTATGACTGCAGAAAATGCTCATCAGGCTGAATAACTTTTGCTTAGGCGTCATTTTCATATTTCTTATAGTTTAGCTGGACCATTATGTTCTGCATCAGGTGTTCCATTTTCCAAAATCAATTTTATCCTACATGTTGCCCTAACTTAACAGCTATGTAACGAAAAAGTTTAATTCGAATCCGTATAGTATTTCCGGAGATTATATAATAGCGTATATAAACAGACAGACATTTTTTAAAATTCTCTTTTACTATGTCTCCATAGCATCAAATGTTTGTTTGTAATAACTTTATTGTACTAAAAACAAAATAAAATACAAAAATTCGAAAGATCAAATATACAAAGGTGGACTTATCCCATGTAGGGATCTCTTCCAGTCAAATATATGTTTTTGGAAATAAATTCAATGTCCTGACACTTTTTTTTACTGTTTTATTATATTGTACTTACAGATTTACCCACTATTACTTAATCTGTGAAGTCAGTGCTTCTCTGATGCAATTTACATTTGTTGAACAAACGGTAAACGCTGTTGTTTTGAACACTGTAAATTAACTGACAGGACGAAACAATAATTTGTAAGACAATGTCTGCTTAACAGTCTTTTGTGATGTGTTTTTGATCAAATGTGAAACCGTAAGTTAAGTTTTGTTTTTAACCTCCGACAACAAATAGGGGTGTTATAAGTTTGACGCTAACGTCTCTATAAGTGTCTGACTGTCTGTGTAATCGTAGCTCTCAAACGGAGGTACGGATTTCGATGCGGATTATTTTACTTGAAAACAAGCTCCCTTGCGTTAGTTCTTAGCTATTTTATGAAAATCGGTTCAGTTTTTAAAAGTTATTGGGGGCAAACGATTGAAAATCGAGGCTTTCAAAAGAGGCGAGGGTATCAAAATCGTGTTGGTAGTTCAGCTTCTTATCACTAGATGGCGTTTTAACAATCGGGGATTTTTTAATTTTCTTATTTTCTTAGCAGATAAACTTTTTTGTCAAAGAAATATTTTTTTTTATTGTATTTTTGAATTCACCCACAGATATTTTAAAAAAAGTTTATATTTTCAGATCAACCGCATCAGACTACGCCATCCGCGCCGGCTCTTCCTCCAGCAACGATGGTGGTGACCTTTACCCAGTAGGCAGCTTCATCGTCAACCCTGACTTCAGCTATATGAAAATGGACAGCGACATAGCCCTCATGTGGTTGGCAAAGCCTCTAGAGTTCAGTGATAATGTAGCGGCTATTGAGATGGCTGATGCTTCAGATAAGATACCAGATGGTGCGGAAACTGAGGTTACTGGCTGGGGGAACACCAGGGTAAGTGTCGGTCACTCACACACACAAAAACTGTTAGGTAAACGAAGATGGTCAGCAAAATAATTCGACTGGAGATTCTGTAGTTCAGTGACAATGTAGCAGACATTGTGTTGACGCAGATGCTGATGATGAAACACCAAATGATTCGGATACTGAGCTTACTAGCTCGAGTTAAGGGTAAGAGTGTTAGTTACTAATATAAACAAATCAAAATCTAGAGTTCAGTGATAATGTAGCTGCGATTGAGATAGCTGATGCTTCAGATGAGACACCAGATGGTGTGGATACTGAGGTTACTGGTTGGGGGAACACCAGAGTAAAAAAAAACTGTTAGTCAAATGAAGATGGCCAGTGGATGGATGGATATATAGTTTAGTGGTAATGTAGCAGACATTAAGTTGACGCAAGTGCTGATGATTAAATACCAAATGGTTAATAGATTCAGGTGTTATTTTGCGAAAGTCAAAGTTACATACTATGTGATTTGAATTACTTTGTGGTGGTGTGTTTGTGGTTTGTGCTGGTGGCGGAATCACACAAAGTAATTCTAATCACTAAATATAAACACCAAATGATGCGGATACGGGGGTTACTGGCTCAGGGAACACCAGGGTAGGAAGTGTTAGTCACACACAGCAACAACAAATAAAAAGCTATTAGTAACATGATGGAAAGTGATATGGTGCTCATCTGGTAGTCGAGGCTGGTAAATGAGTATGTTTCGGTGTTTCTTCTGAGTAGTCATCATCATTTCAGCTGCATATCGTCCATTGCTTGACATCTGCCTCTCCCAAAGATTTCAAAAATAACCGCCTGCATCCAGCGCTTTTTAACAACCTAAGTCCTCTGGCCAACTTGTAGGTGTCCTACGCTTATCCATGACCACTGCTAAACTCGCCACGGTAAGCAGGCGTTCCGAAACGCTAATATCAGTAACTTTCTTTAAAATAATAGGAAATTAAAAAAAATATATTTATAAACATCGACCTTATTTACTTGACTTTAGATTGATTCTATGATTCTTGACTGGTTTCAGGAAGGAGGTGGTTACCCGAAGACCTTACAAAGGGTGCTGGTTCCAAAGGTGAACGACCGACAGTGCCACAACGCGTACGCACCAAGCTATACTATCACACCGAGGATGGTGTGTGCTGGGAGTCCACTGGGAGGAAAAGACGCTTGTCAGGTACCATCACCGTTGCCGTGTGGTTTCCAGCAGAGTAAAATACAGCCACTCCAAGTCCTCCCGTGGGTGTCGTAGAAGGCGACTTAGGAAATACAACCTAAACAAAGCTTATAAACATGATGAGACCTCTCCAACGCCTCTGGCCAGCGAGGAGAGTGTAGGCCAATGTCCTTTGGCTGCTCTGGCTAAGTGTGGTTCTGGCAGTACATAGGGGTCGTGATCCTGCAGTGGAGACAAATAGACCTGATGATGATGATGATGATGATAAAGTAACAATACATCTTTTATTTTTGGTGTTGGTAAGTGGGGTATTTTTTTGAGCTGCCTCCCATATTTTGAGCTAAGTGAGCATGATAGCCATGAACAATTGAAGTAATTATTAATGTATACTTTTTTGCTACATCTAACGTTTCTGACTGGCTGCAGTGCAGATCTGCGGTGTTGCCTTATTTTTTATATTTTTCATAATACATATACACATACATGATATCACGCTTGTTTCCCACAGCTGGGAAAGGCAGAGACTATTACTAGTATTTTTGATACTGATTACCCGCATTTCTACTAATGGCAGTTAAAGTCAATATCATAGAACAAACAAGCAAAAGAAATGGCGGCGACACGCTGCATTGAGACCATTTTACGTGATTAAAAATGAAGTACCTGGGCGACCGAGCTTTGCTCGGTTACATCTCAAATAATAACTACATTTTTTAAACGTGTCTAAAAAGAATACAAAATAAAAAATTATATATAAACTTAAACATAAAAAAAAACTAAAGCAAGCCACCGAGTGGGATTCGAACCCGTAACACTCTTTCTAGCGGTCCGCGTCCTTAACCGCTGAGCCAAACGGAAAGCGCCCGTTGCGACGAAATTAGCGACCATATTCTGCGTGGAAAGAAAAACGCATGAAAACTCGAAAACACGCGTTTTTCCAAACATAAGACTGATCTAGATCGATTGTTTACCCCCGAAAACCCCTATATATTAATTTTTTGCGAAATCGTTAGAACCGTTTTTAAGATCACAGAAATTTATAAATATATAAATATACAAGAATTGCTCGTTTAAAGGTATAACTCGTTTGAAGGTATAAGATATATCTTTTTACATTGGTAAAATATTCAAGCGTGTTCAAAATTTTACAGGCAAAATTAAAATGATTTGTCCACAGGGTGATAGCGGTGGCCCAATGGTGTATGAAGGAAAGCTGGCTGGCGTTGTCTCCTGGGGCCTCGGTTGTGCCAGGCCTTCCTACCCAGGGGTGTACGCGAGGGTATCAGCCTTGAGGACTTGGCTGGATGAGCACATAGCGTTTTTAAGGCTCAAGAACGTCCTCCGAGCGTTCCCTTAAATTCTAAGAGGGATTCCCGTACTTAAGTTTGTGATATCGAATATTTTATACTTTTATAATGGTAATATAGTGCTTATTTTTAAATTTACTGTGGTGTTTTATTCTTATAGTAACGCTTGACAAGGGCGGATCCGGGGATTTCTTGTACCTTCCAAATTGTATAGTAATCCTGTCCTACTAAATTATAAACGCGAAAGTTTGTAAGTATGGATGAATGGATGTTTGTTACTCTTTCACGTAAATACTACTAAACTACTGAATGGATTTTAATGTAACTTTACAATAATATAGCTTATACATCAGAATAACTTATAGGTTACAATTTATAAAGATACTAGCCGAAGCCCGCGACTTCGTTCGCGTGGACTTTATGTCTCTGGAAAATGCTCATCAGGCTGAACAACTTTTCCTAAGGCGGCATTTTTATATCTCTTATAGTTTAGCTGGACCATTATGGTTCTGCACCAGGCGTTCCATTTTCCAAAATCATTTATACCCTATATGTTGCCCAGGCTTAATAGCTATATAACAAAAAAAGTTTCATTCGAATCCGTCCAGTATTTCCGGAGATTAGCGTGTACAAACAGACAAACAGACAAACAGACAGACATATTTTTTTAAATTCTTACTCTATTACTACGTCTCCATCGCCCCCAATATTTTTTTTTTGAAATATATTTAATGTACAGACACACTTTTTTTACTGTTTTATTATATGTATAGATTGTGTGATCCTGCGACGAAGTCGCGGGCACCAGCTAGAATTTCATAATTTAAGTACTAGATTGCCCTTTCGTGCCGCATAATTTCCTTTATTTATCAATATGGTTGGCTGAAAGAAAATGCTTTTAGCATTGAGTCCGCCATTTGTTAAAAGTATACTTTGGAACAATAAAGTTTGATACATTCCAAGTTAAAGTTGTTCCAATTACTATTCTCGCACTAAATTTGCTTTTATCAGCACGACCTGTAGGTTGACTGGTATAAAAGGCCTTGGGCCTTAAGGCCATACCCAAATTTTCCGGGTTCCAGTGGCGCCGCCATTTAAAATAAATCATTTAAAAGGAAACGGAGATATTATTCAAAATTGTGTCTTGGTCAAGCCCTAGATAACCCTTAAAACTATTTTATGAACTACTGTTTATAATTTAAAGTGCGAACGAGAAGCTTTTCTACGCACATTAGCTAAAAGTGGCCGTTTTTCGCAAATGTGCGTAGAAAAGCTTCACGTTCTCACTTTAAACTACAAAAAGTTATTAAAAAATACTTTGAATGGGTATCTAGAAATTGACCAAGACACAATTTTAAATGATATCTCCGTTTTCTTTTAAATTATTTATTTTAAATGGCGGCGCCACTGGACCCCGGAAAATTTGGGTATGGCCTTAAGTCTGCCTGTTACATTTTTGTAATAAAGTTTAATAAATAAATAAAATAAACAAAAATATTTATCAGGATAAAATCAATTTTCCTTTCTATAGTTCCTTCTTTATGATAAGCTAGGAATAACATGTTTTTAGGCCAATGACAATATTCCTTAAATTATCGGCATACCCCACGCTCACTGAATATCAAACCAAGGGTCCGATATTATCAATTTGATAAGACACAATTGATATTAGAGGCCCACAGTTTTGGGCTGGCGATGTAGATAAGATAAAACTGTTTCAAACTATTATACCTATATATAAGGCGTTACAAAATATACTGAAACTACTTTAAGGGTGAATTCAGTCGATGATACTGAACAACTTTCCCTAAGGAACACGTATCGAAATATGAAAAGTGATTTTTGGCCTTCCATAAAAGATGACCGATCTACTGATCCGAGTTTGTATGGAAAGCTAAAAATATTTTCCATATTTCGATGAGTGTTCCTTGGGGAAAGTTGTTCTGTATCATGGACTGAATTCACACTTAAAATCATCATCATCATCATCATCATATCAGCCACAGGAAGTCCACTGCTGGACATAGGCCTCCCCCAAGGATTTCCAAAACGACCGATCGGAAGCGGCCTGTATCCAGCGCCTTCCTGCAACATTGCGCAGGTCGTCTGACCATGTGTCCTACGCTGCACTTGCCGGTACGTGGCCGCCATTCGAGAACCTTTCTGCCCCATCGGCCATCGGTTCTTTGCGCTACGTGCCCCGCCCACTGCCACTTTAATGAGCTAATCCGCTTGGCTATGTCACACTTAAAATAGTTTCATTATATTTTGTTAGACCTTTAAGACCAAGGAATACGTATCCAAATATGAAAAGTAATTTTTGGCCTTCCATACAAGTTGACCCTTATAGAGGTATAGTTTGTTAGAATAAGTTAAAGGTTTACTTACATATAGAGTCAGCTACTGCCGACATATTTCGACCTCATCTGGAGGTCTTCATCAGGGCGAATGTGACTGAGTAACCCGTTAACTCATTCTTATAATGTCTCACGCTAGTTTTAATCAAAAAATATTTTGGTATTGTTTATTTTCAACTATTTTCATACTGAAGCCTGCGATGATGAAAATAGGATACTTACATTCTAACTTTTTGACTTCCTCCTTTAATCACTTACGCGCTTCCTTACTTCTTCACTTTCTCACTTCCTTACTTACTCACTTCTTCATTCCATAAGACTGAAATACTTTCTATAAAAAGTTTAAAGCGTCACTTCCAATAACTTCTGAACGGCCGAACCGATTTTTATCAGACACTGTGTTTGATAAATCCAACGGCCGTCGGTTCATCGCGCTTTGTATACATATATTGTTAACAAAATATAGCAAATTTAGTACTCCAAGAAAAGTATATCAAAGAGGTGAAGGTTAAATAAAATCTATAAAATAAATTGTAGCTCAAAGAGCTTTTATTTCCAACATATTTCCGTCTCGTTCCGCAAAAATTTCAATACGTTCCGTGTTCCTGGCAAACGAGCGAGAACTTAGTATACCTCTTGGAATCATCTGATTTGATCCTGATGCAAACAAGTTATCATTAAACATGAAAAACTGGGTGGTTTCTGGCAGATTAGAATAGGACAACTCCAAGTCCCTTGGATGTCGTAGAAGCGATTCAGGAAATGCAAGCTAAACAAAGCTTACAAACATCAATGAGACCTTTCCAATCCGTCTGGCCAGCGAGGAAAGTGTAAGCCAAGTCCTCTGCTCTGGCCAAGTATGGCTCTGGTAGTACAGAGAGTGTCGTGCTCCTGCAGTGGAGCACGACCCTCAAAAGACTAGATGATAATAAAAAAAAACTGAGTGTCGTTGAATACTCGGTTGGTACGAAGTTACAAAAATTTAAGCCCCTAAAAATTCCCAAAAATGTTCGTGATGTAAAATCTAACAATTTTTTTTGCAGTCCGTAGCGTTCGAAAAGGAACTTTTTAATAAGAAAATATTTATTTAAACAAGGTTTTGTCTAAAACTATAGACTTAAAGTTTAAAGTCAAGACGAATCAAACGAGCCCAAACTTGATGGGGTTGCATCGTTTTATTACAAAGTTCCTATAGCCACCGGCTTCGTCATAAGATCAGTATGCCATAATATTGCATTGTTATGCGGCTATGCGTGCAAAATTGCAGCTCAATCGGAAACCAGAAAGTGGGTAAAATTATACTTGCAAGATTTGATTACAGACACACAGACAACGGGACAGGTGAAAGTAAATAAAAGCTTGTAATAAAAAAAGAGCAGACCTTAGGGACCATTCATAAATTACGGGATACATCCATAAATGGAAGGGGGGGATCAATTTTTTAAATTTGCTTAGCAATCAAACTTATTTATAAACTCAGTAAATCGAGTGGGAAGTGAGAATACGTCGATATACAGATTTCATTGTTATATTGAATATACTATATATTACTAACTCTACTTACTCTATTTGTATGATTTTTAACCGACTTCAAAAAAGGGAGAGGTATCAATTTGACTGTATGTCTGTTTTGTTGTATGTATGTTACGCGACATCTTCGTCAACGCAACATCTTCGATTTTGTTAATTCTTTTTTTATTTGAAAGCCTTTACTCCCAAGTTGGTCTCATAATAATTTGGTAAAGACATGATAAAGAACTTACATACTGTATCTCCTTTATATTACATATTGTATCTCCTAAGTTCTTTATTATGTCTTCACCAAAGTAATATATATAATGCCTGCCTATACAAATATTTTTTACTGTCGAACTTAGGTCTTAAATTATATACATAGATTATAAATCTTAAATTATATATATAGATATAGAAGAAACTCCTAAAAGAAATTGAAGTATTGTTTTTTAGTTAAAAATTTAATTATTTATAAATGTTTGGTGGAAGTAATCAATGAACACAAGAAGAGTACTCTTTGGAACTCAACGTAGCGTAGTTAACGCGGTACACCTTTGCTTTATGAGCTCAGTAAATCGAGTGGGAAGTGAGAATATGTCGAGATACAGATTTCTTTGCGATATTAGGAGTACGTATAGTTGTTTTCAGATTATTGCCAGAAAATACCAACAGTTTTTTTTGGTTCCATACCCAAAGAGTTAAAACAGGACCCTTTTGCTAAGACTCCGTTGTTCGTCTGTCTGTCACCAGGCTGTATCCCATGAACCGTAATAACAGATACACAGACAACAGGACAGGTGAAAGTCAATAAAAGCTTGTAATAAAATATAACAGACCTTAGGGACCATCCATACATCACGTCTCACTAAACTGGAAAGGGGGTAATTTTTTTGTTAATTTGCTTTGCAATTATACTTTATGAACTCAGTAAATCGAGTGGGAAGTAAGAATACGGTGAGACACAAATTTCTTTACTATATTGAATGTATTATACTCTCTCTATTTGTATGATTTTTTGTCAATTTTTCGTGGAAAGAATCAATGAACACAAGAAGAGTGCTCTTTGGAATTCAATTGCTTTATGAGCTCAGTAAATCGAGTGGGAAGTGAGAATACGTCGAGATACAGATTTCTTTGCGATACTGGGTACTTACAGTTTTTAACCGACTTCAAAAAAGAAGGAGGTTCTATATTTAACTGTTTTTTTATGTATGTTCACGGATTTCTCCGTCAATTGTAGACCGATTTTTTAAATTATTTTGGATTCAAAAAAGTACATTTTTGAGGTAGACCCATAGAAATTTTATCAATATGGGTTGTGCAGTTTGGCGGAGAAGTCGGCGGTTTTTAGTTTAGAAAAATCATATATGTCTGTTTGTACACAAACATCTGAGCAAAGGCATGCCTACCCATCGTCATATAAACATTATCATTTCTTTTCCTTGCAACTAGATGGCGCTTTAATGTAAAAATTAAATCAGAATTTTTTTTTATAACTATTATTTAAATAAAGTAGTACTCTAATAAGTTAAATAAGACTTATATGAAATGCAATATATTGTCGCGTAGGACGATAAGTGATAATGACAATGTCAACGTCACAAATTCAAACTAGGAGAATTCATCTAAAGGGAAATTTCGTCACTCACGTCAGCACACGATTGGCCTAGCGGTCTTGGTGTTGGACTGTGAATCCATAGACCCCAGGTTCAAATCACAGTCACGTATAGTGTTTTTGAAGTTTTGTAAGAAGTTTCTAGAGTAGAAGAATCTAGAGTTATCTAGATAACTCTAGATTAAATTAGAATGAAAATACGGGCCAGAAATAAAAGAAGACAAAAGAAAATTTATGACTTAAGTTTAGAACTTTGATGCGATATTGTTCGCATCCGGGGGGTATATAAGCGGAACAAGGCGCGGCCTACGCCAGTTTAGTTTGAAAGTAAAATCCGAAGAAGGAAGAAGGAAGAAGAAAAAAGGAAGAAAAGTAAAAGTGGAAGTAGTGAGTAAAAAGTAAAGTGTAATAGTGAGTGAAGTGAAGTGTTCAGTGCAGTAAATACGCGCGAGAGACGTTTCCGCGCGTGACAGTGCAGTGACGTTTACGCGTGTGACAGTGCAGTGACATTACCGCGCGTGACAGTGCAGTGATGTTTCCACGCGCAAGACAGTGCAGTGACGTTTCCGTGTGTGTGACAGTACAGTGACATTCCCGCGTACGTACCTGTGACAACTGTGAGTACCCTAGAGTTGTAAATAAAGGCACTATTCCATAGGATTGGTGTTTCCTTTCCTATCCCCAACCCACTCTCGTGACAATTGGTGTCAGAAGTGGGATAGGAAAGATGCCAATCGTGCCTAGAAATGAGAGAGGGGTAACCACTCGAGCGGGAGCTGCAGCGGCAGAGGAACAATCGCTCGAGGAGTCCAACTCTGGCGGAGCCGCGACAACATCAGCGGCCGTCCCACCAGCCGCTCCGTTGGAGATGAACGCGTTCCTGCAGCAGATTACTGTAATGATGCAAGAGCAAGCACGCCGCCAGGAGGAGCAAGCACGCCGCCAGGAGGAGCAAGCACGCCGCCAGGAGGAACAAATACGGGCGCTGCAGGAAGAGCAAGCACGCCGTCAGGAGGAGCAAGCACGCCGCCAGGAGGAGCAGCTTCAGTCCTTTTCCAAAGATGTTTTGGCTGCGGTTCGGGCCAACACAGCCCGGATGGATGACTTCGAGAAGGAAGTTGCAGAAGTAAAGGAGGAAGTTACAGAAGTAAAGGAGGAAGTTGCGGAAGTAAAAGGGACGCTTCAACAGCTTGGTAAGGAAGTTAAACTTCTCAAAGAGTCTGGCCCTGTCACTAGCTCTGTAGTCGCTTCCTTTACGAAAAATTTAAAGGTGCCACCCTACGACGGCAAATCCTCTTGGGCTGCTTTTAAACTGCAGTTGGAGACAATTAAAAAAGCCAGCCATTGGGATGAGCAGGAGGCGCAGTCTGCATTGACCCTGGCACTTCGAGATGACGCTCTGTCCGTATTGGAAGCACTCGGCGCTGGCAAGAAAGAGGTCACCTACAACGAACTCATAGGCGCTTTGGAAGCCAGATACGGTGACAGTCACCTGGAGCATGTATACAGGGCGCAACTCAAAGATCGTTGTCAGCGGGCTAGCGAGACCTTACAGCAGTGGTCTGTTGAAGTAGAGAGACTGGTGCGCAAGGCATACCAATCATCGCCATCCGTCGTTGAGGAAATGCTCTTGCAGGTTTTCATTGACGGAATAAGAGATCCCGAAGTCAGGGCAGCTGTGCGACTGGATCACCACACCACCTTGAAAGAAGCAGTGGCTCACGCCTTGGAAGTAGACGCGGTGCGTCATGACTCACGAGCTTTGAGGCTACGGGAGGTTGTAGTCACAGAAAACAGTAGACGACGACCCTACAACCCAATGTGCTATGAATGTGGAGAACGGGGCCATATTCGAAGCACTTGCCCGAAACGTGAACGTTCAACTTTCCGACGTCAGGTGGATGCAGCAGTTTCGACGTCGGAGCTGCCACAGGTAAACTAGAGAAGGCCAGGGCTGCGGGGTGGGCGCTGGCTGGTAGTAGTAAAGCCCCTGAAATTCTTGTGAAGCAGACAAGCGACGGAAATACGTTAGTGATAGACGGTTTAATCAATGGGAAACCTTGCCAATTGACGTTAGACACTGGAGCTTCACGGACAGTCATCAGTAATCGCAAACTTAAGGACATTGGAGGTCGGTATATACAAGCAAATAAAAATATCACGTTAACAACTGCTACCGGCCAACGAATCCCATCTGAAGGAGAAAAAATTGTAGCCATTAAGATCGGGGCAACACTTTATTGGCAAAGAGTGATTGTCGCAGGCATCTTCGACGATTGCATTGTAGGTTTGGACTTTCTACAAAATCATCAGTGCAATATTGACTTGAAAAATGGTGTTCTAAAACATGGCAATGATGAAATTCCGATGAAAGGAGGAAATTTTGGTAAGGTGTTATGTTTGAGGGACACTATCCTTAACCCAAGATCCCAGACGACGGTCCCTGTTATACTACCGCCAAATAATGGTAGCGCACCACGAAGATGTGCCATTATAGATGGAGAAATCTCAGACGTACCATGGATTCCGGCCAGAACCTTAGTGGGAAGTGGCCAAGTTGCGTTGGTACCGGTTCTCAACCCTCATGACGTAGCGCAAACACTGCGAAAGGGAACAGTTATCGGGAACTGTGATGAAGTAGTCTGGTTGAGAAAGTGTGAAGAGGGACAACAGCGAAAAATAACGAATCGGGAAGAAAATGTAGCAAAGCTTTTGGAGGGTTGCAAGGGCAAACTTACCAAATTGCAATTAATAAAAGCAAGAAATTTCTTGTTGAAATATAGCAATTTATTTTCTAAAAATGATGGAGATATTGGCCGAACCGATTTAGTAAAACATAAAATTGATACCGGGGATACAACACCTATTCGGCAGAGACCAAGACCTGTTCCTTTTGCCCGTGAGCAGGAAGTTGACGACATGATCCAAGAGATGAAGAAGAACGGCGTGATAGAACCTTCATCAAGCCCATGGTGCTCTCCGATTGTGTTAGTAAAGAAGAAGGATGGATCGACTAGGTTCTGTGTAGACTATCGGCGATTGAACGATGTAACTAAAAAGGACAGTTACCCACTTCCTAGAATCAATGACACTTTGGATTCACTTTGTGGCATGACTTGGTTCTCTACTCTTGATTTAAAAAGTGGGTATTGGCAAGTAGATTTGGATCCTAAGGATAAAGAGAAGACTGCGTTTTCAACCGGCAAGGGTTTATGGCAGTTCAAAACTATGCCATTTGGACTATGTAACGCGCCAGCAACATTTAAGAGGTTGATGGAACATGTGCTGGCAGGTATGCTAGGAGAAACCTGTTTGGTCTATTTAGATGACATCATTATAATGGGGAGAGATTTCGATGATCATCTCAAAAAGCTTGAAAGTGTGTTTTCAAGACTACAGAGTGCAAATTTGAAGCTTAGTCCAAAGAAATGTTCATTTTTCCAACGTCAGGTCAACTACTTGGGACACGTTATTTCGGAACAAGGTATTGCAACTGACCCATCTAAAATAAGTGCAGTAAAAGATTGGCCAACGCCAACAGATAAGACACAGGTGCGAGCATTCTTGGGTCTATGCTCTTACTATCGAAGATTCGTAAGAGGATTTTCCGATATCGCGAAGCCATTACATCGGTTGACAGAAGAGAAACGAGCATTTTCTTGGGACAAAGATTGTGAGCAAGCTTTTCAGGACCTCAAAATGTGAAACCCCTGTCCTCGGATATCCTGACATAGAAGGCAAGTTTATTGTGGACGCTGATGCAAGTAACACCGGTATTGGAGGTGTTCTATCTCAGCAAAGAGGAGATCAGGAAGTAGTAATCGCCTACTTCAGCAAATCTCTTTCAAGGCCAGAGAGAAATTACTGCGTAACTCGCAGAGAATTGTTGGCTGTGGTAAAGACATTGCAACATTTTAAGAAATATTTGCTTGGCCGCAAATTTCTGGTAAGGACTGATCATGCTGCATTGAAATGGTTATTGGAATTCAGAAATCCTGAAGGGCAGGTGGCCAGGTGGATTGAGCTACTCCAAGAGTATGAGTTTGAAATTGAGTATCGAGGAGGGAAGAGTCATGGCAATGCGGATGCTCTGTCTCGAAGACCTTGCCTGGAGGACTGCAAGCATTGCAATCGGCAGGAAGAGAAGGAAAAAGTAAACATCCGGCTAATCCGTACTGATTCCGTAGATGAAAATTGGACTAACGACGCCATGAAAAAGGCTCAGGAAGATGATAAAGACTTTCAACCACTATTGAACTGGCTACGAAGTGGAACTAAACCAAAATGGTCAGAAGTGGCCAAATACAGTACGGCTACAAAGAGTCTTTGGGCGCAATGGGATAGCCTGGTGCTACACGATGGATTACTCTACCGAAAATGGGAAAGTACTCAAGGTAAAGATTGCCATCTACAATTGGTCGTCCCCAGAGAGAAGATAAGGGAGATTTTAAAAACTTTTCATGATGGTACTTCCGGCGGACACCTGGGGATAAGAAGAACTCTCACAAAAATTAAAGAACGTTTCTACTGGTTACACTGCCGAGATGATGTAGAAGACTGGTGCCGTAAATGTCAGAGTTGTGCGGCAGTTAAGGGACCACAGACTAGAAGCAGAGGAGCTATGAGGTTGTATAATGTTGGAGCTCCTTGGGAACGAGTAGCTCTTGACATAGCCGGACCGTTTCCGATTACGAATGCTGGCAACCGGTACATTTTGGTAGTTATGGACTACTTTACGAAATGGCCTGAAGCATTTGCACTACCTAATCAGGAGGCTACCACAGTAGCGACAAAGCTTGTGAACGAAGTATTCTGTAGATTTGGTGTGCCATTGGAGATGCACAGTGATCAGGGACGAAACTTTGAGTCACAAGTATTCCGAGAAGTCTGTGAAATCATGGGAATCCATAAGACTCGGACGACGCCGTATCACCCGCAGTCAGATGGAATGGTTGAGAGGTTTAACCAAACATTGGAACGGCATCTGGCAAAAGTAGTAGAAAGCCATCAGAAAAACTGGGACGAGTATATTGCGCTATTCCTCTTATCTTATAGGACTGCGGTGCATGAGACCACTACAGTTACTCCAGCATATGCCAATTTTGGAAGAGAATTGAAATTGCCAGCTGATTTGTTATCAAGTTGTCCACCAGATACCCCAAAAGAAATAACCGACTACGCTAATGACCTTCGGATTAAGATGGTTGACGTCTATGAGCAGATTAGAGAGGCTGGGCTTAAAGCTAGTGAACGGATGAAGACTCGTTACGATCGAAGAGCTAATGGCCTCAGCTTCGAGGAAGGAACACTGGTTTGGCTTCATAATCCGGTGAGGAGAAAAGGAAAATCTCCAAAGCTACAACCAAGTTGGGAAGGACCTTACAAAATTGTCACCAGAATTAACGACGTGACTTACCGGATTCAGCGTAATCCTCGCAGTCCTCTCAAAATAGTTCATGTGGATCGATTGGCACGTTATCATGGAAGCAATAATGATCGGGACGATCATGTCTCGAGAGGGGGCAGTGTCGCGTAGGACGATAAGTGATAATGACAATGTCAACGTCACAAATTCAAACTAGGAGAATTCATCTAAAGGGAAATTTCGTCACTCACGTCAGCACACGATTGGCCTAGCGGTCTTGGTGTTGGACTGTGAATCCATAGACCCCAGGTTCAAATCACAGTCACGTATAGTGTTTTTGAAGTTTTGTAAGAAGTTTCTAGAGTAGAAGAATCTAGAGTTATCTAGATAACTCTAGATTAAATTAGAATGAAAATACGGGCCAGAAATAAAAGAAGACAAAAGAAAATTTATGACTTAAGTTTAGAACTTTGATGCGATATTGTTCGCATCCGGGGGGTATATAAGCGGAACAAGGCGCGGCCTACGCCAGTTTAGTTTGAAAGTAAAATCCGAAGAAGGAAGAAGGAAGAAGAAAAAGGAAGAAAAGTAAAAGTGGAAGTAGTGAGTAAAAAGTAAAGTGTAATAGTGAGTGAAGTGAAGTGTTCAGTGCAGTAAATACGCGCGAGAGACGTTTCCGCGCGTGACAGTGCAGTGACGTTTACGCGTGTGACAGTGCAGTGACATTACCGCGCGTGACAGTGCAGTGACGTTTCCACGCGCAAGACAGTGCAGTGACGTTTCCGTGTGTGTGACAGTACAGTGACATTCCCGCGTACGTACCTGTGACAACTGTGAGTACCCTAGAGTTGTAAATAAAGGCACTATTCCATAGGATTGGTGTTTCCTTTCCTATCCCCAACCCACTCTCGTGACAATATTTTTTAAAAGTATATTCAACACTTTCTTCGTCACCTTTTTGGCTAGTCGTGTGTGCTGCCATCTATGAGAGGCCGCCTCGCAACTCCCGTTTTGCGTGCTTACGGCCTCTCCAATCGTTTCTATGGCGTTGGGTATCTGTTACGTTAGTAATTATATTATCTTTGGCAAAGGTCTCACGCGATCTTTTGTTTAACGTATAGAGTCAGCTTCTGCCGACAGGTTTCGACCTAATCTGAAGGTCTTCATCATTGCGAATGTGACTAAAGGCCCGTACAGTACACGAAACCGACTTGTGACACACTCACTTGACGGACAAACCGACAGACAGACAAATGGACGGGCAGCGGAGTCTCAGTAATAGGGTCCCGTTTTTACCCTTTGAGTACGGAACCCTAAAACAAAAAAGTATTTTTTACGTAAACATATATTGGAAAAGTCAAATACTTTTCCAAGATCTGCAGAACTTCCATGCGACTTACCCTTACTTATGGAGTTACAGAGAGATGGGATTAGTTTTTACCTTTTATTAAACTTGCAATGTATCATATATGTATGTATGAATATTTGTTTAGATCAAATCCAGCAACTCAACTTTCAACCAATTATCCTCAATCGATTTTGTTAAAATTTTGCATTCTTTTGTAAGTCGGGTGGCAATACAATATTATGAAGTCAAAGAGCTGTTCTGATAATGAAGCTGGGAGATATTCGACGGAACTCACTTATAAAACAACATAACCTGATCGAGAAGGACTTGTTTGATTTGTCTTGACGAGCACTTAATGATGCCTAGGGTCCGATCACGGAGACGGAAGGTGGTCGATGGGACACAGTAATAATACTACGCTACTCGAGTTTGGGCTTATTTCATTTGTCCTAATAAAGACTTTGGCCTCAATAGAAGCTTTTACAAAAAATGTTTTTTTTTCAAAATAACTTATAAACGTTTATCTTGTTACAAAAATAAGTTTACTGTATACGAAATGTAGATGATATCTAAACCCTTCAGAGATTTAACTCACCTGAAAAAGCCCGGGTCCTTATAAATCCCTAAGCTTTAGGTCATTATATAAGATGTAACTCCATAAGTAAGGGTAAGTCGCATGGAAGTTCTGCAGATCTTGGAAAAGTATTTGACTTTTCCAATATATGTTTACGTAAAAAATACTTTTTTGTTTTAGGGTTCCGTACTCAAAGGGTAAAAACGGGACCCTATTACTGAGACTCCGCTGCCCGTCCATTTGTCTGTCTGTCGGTTTGTCCGTCAAGTGAGTGTGTCACAAGTCGGTTTCGTGTACTGTACGGGCCTTTAGTCACATTCGCAATGATGAAGACCTTCAGATTAGGTCGAAACCTGTCGGCAGAAGCTGACTCTATACGTTAAACAAAAGATCGCGTGAGACCTTTGCCAAAGATAATATAATTACTAACGTAACAGATACCCAACGCCATAGAAACGATTGGAGAGGCCGTAAGCACGCAAAACGGGAGTTGCGAGGCGGCCTCTCATAGATGGCAGCACACACGACTAGCCAAAAAGGTGACGAAGAAAGTGTTGAATATACTTTTAAAAAATATTGTCACGAGAGTGGGTTGGGGATAGGAAAGGAAACACCAATCCTATGGAATAGTGCCTTTATTTACAACTCTAGGGTACTCACAGTTGTCACAGGTACGTACGCGGGAATGTCACTGTACTGTCACACACACGGAAACGTCACTGCACTGTCTTGCGCGTGGAAACGTCACTGCACTGTCACGCGCGGTAATGTCACTGCACTGTCACACGCGTAAACGTCACTGCACTGTCACGCGCGGAAACGTCTCTCGCGCGTATTTACTGCACTGAACACTTCACTTCACTCACTATTACACTTTACTTTTTACTCACTACTTCCACTTTTACTTTTCTTCCTTTTTCTTCTTCCTTCTTCCTTCTTCGGATTTTACTTTCAAACTAAACTGGCGTAGGCCGCGCCTTGTTCCGCTTATATACCCCCCGGATGCGAACAATATCGCATCAAAGTTCTAAACTTAAGTCATAAATTTTCTTTTGTCTTCTTTTATTTCTGGCCCGTATTTTCATTCTAATTTAATCTAGAGTTATCTAGATAACTCTAGATTCTTCTACTCTAGAAACTTCTTACAAAACTTCAAAAACACTATACGTGACTGTGATTTGAACCTGGGGTCTATGGATTCACAGTCCAACACCAAGACCGCTAGGCCAATCGTGTGCTGACGTGAGTGACGAAATTTCCCTTTAGATGAATTCTCCTAGTTTGAATTTGTGACGTTGACATTGTCATTATCACTTATCGTCCTACGCGACACTGCCCCCTCTCGAGACATGATCGTCCCGATCATTATTGCTTCCATGATAACGTGCCAATCGATCCACATGAACTATTTTGAGAGGACTGCGAGGATTACGCTGAATCCGGTAAGTCACGTCGTTAATTCTGGTGACAATTTTGTAAGGTCCTTCCCAACTCTGACACTAGTGTTAGTCACTAACACACGAGAAGAAGAAGACTTGGCCAGAGCAGCCAGAGGACTTGGCCTACACTCTCCTCGCTGGCTAGACATGTTCAAGAGGTCCTGATATTGATGTTTTTATGCTTGTTTAGCTTGTATTACTTAAATAGCCTTTTACGGCATCCACGGCAGGTCTTGGAGTGGCCCTATTCTACTCTGCCGGAAACCACACGGCAACTGTACTGGCAAATGAGTCCCATCCCAACCCAACCCAACCCTTATGATAATTTTAGGTACAAATGTTCTACCTCTATGTTAAACTCACGGATTTTACGCTCTGATGAAATACAAGAATAGTGTAGAAAAATAAAAATATCTGAGAGCTCACGGACAGGAAATAAAGTTGTTAATTTTGAATTTAAATTCTCGCACCTTAACTAGATGTTTCGAGAAATTTCAGAATTTTTATTCCGTAATTTGTGCTGACATGTGCCAATTAGCGAGATACTATTTATGTTGGTAATTTGTCAATTTTGTCGCTTTTCATAATGTTGATTCGAGTTTTTATGAAATTCGTTCTTACATTTTGACCCTGTTTTAGACAAAGAAGTATGTGTTTTTAATGTATATCTGTTTCCTTGTATCTTTGCATGTGAGGTATCCTTGAAAGCGTCTTATGGCTGCCGTACGGTATGTGACGTCACAATATATCCAACATGGCGCCACTTTAAATGGGGCCTGAACCTAATTTTTGTATTAAAGTTCCATAGACCCCGTCTGCTTCTATGGAGTCTCGCCCAAAGTAGAATTCCGTGGTGTAACGTTTTAAAACAAATAATAAAAACTTAACTTTTTTGTTTTATTTTATTTTTCTAAAAAGTTAATGTTAAAAGCACTTTTAAAACTAATCAAAACTGTACAATCATATAGTTTATTACTCGTTACACCGAAAATAACAACATCTATTAGCAGAAACTTCCAGCAAAGTCCCAACGACATGTCACAACATACCTTCACATTTTGCGGTTTCTTTACACATTACTTACATTTAGCCACTCTTATGACTTTGACATAAGGTTGAGAATTGAATGAAGACTTTATTACACAAGTGGTAGGTAAAGTTTGTTTGAAAAGAACCCTTTTCCACAGATGTTTTTCGCTGTCCAGTTATGTGGGGTTTGTCCAAAGGACTGTTATGGGTTTCGTGAAGAACTGTGTGAGTGGTTAAATAATATAGGTACAAGATTAATACTGCATTTCGTCCAAAAGTTACGCGATAGACAGGGGGCAGGGTTGTCCCTTCTCTGACCTCTAACTAACACTATTCCGAAGACCCCTTAGGAGCGCAGAATGACAAGTCAGTGGTAATGACAAGTGACAACGCTCTGCCAGAAGTCTGTCACTATTTAGAGATTGGTTTACGCCTGGGCCTAATGGGCGCATTGCATAATAATTCCGAATAAGCCGAATACCTGTCCGTTGGCTGAGCAACTACATTAACAGAATTTTTATTTACTTTTTCGATCAAATAGCTACATTTGAGTATGCACAGAATTTAATTAGATTACAACTAATAAATTGACAGCGAAAAACAAGAAATTGATATTATAATAATGTTTAATGACTTAGTCAACAACTCTCCAGTTGCGTTAACTCAGTGCGAGCTAGATTTTATTTGAAGAAAGCTAGAATTAATTTGATTTAACGTGACTATGATTATTCTATGATAAAACTAAATGATTTGTTTCTGCCTATAGCGATCAGGCATTTATTCGGGCGTTGGCTTTTTTTGCCCAATACGCCCGTTTTTGTCCATTTATGCCCAATTTGTTTTTGCCCTCGACCCATTACTAGTCACTAATCGACGTGAAGTGCGCTAACCGTCTGTTCTGTAGTAACATTTTTTAAACCCTACATTTTTGGATTATACAAGTAGACTACGACAACTTTGCTCACTAAGCTCACACGTCTCTCTCCTCTCTCTCTCTCTCGCCTCACAGAAAAGGACAGCAGCATACTAAACAGAAAGCTACGGGATAAATCAATTGATTACAGTTGTAGTGAACTATCAGCAATGAACATTAAAGTCTAATTTTTTATTCCGTAGAATTCTGACATTTCATAAGTGTTGCTACTAAAAAAGTTCTCCAGCTAAAAAGGGAACGCGTATAAGGGCGATAAAAAATTTAATTCTTGATTAATTTTAATGTTTTTCCAAGATAATGATACACTTTAAACTTTCTGGTTTATTTAAAATGTTAAACCATTTTTTAATACCGAATTATCAAAGTTATATTTTTAAGTAATTTTAAGTCAGCAGGTTATTTTTCTTTCCCTGGCATCACTCCCTACTAACTCATGTATCATCAACCTTTTTAGCCAAAAGCTTATTGAATATTTTTTTTCGTAATCCATCAAGCACAAAAATTAAAAAATAAAGTATACGGCCATCAGCTGTCACGTCATGACTGTCACAGTGATTGTTATATTTGTCATGGTTCTGTTAAGTTTTTTCTTGTTGAAAAATACTTTTTTCTTAACTGATTTAGATTAAATTTTATATGGAGATAGTTTAAGAACCTGGAAAGGACGTATAAGCCATTCACCCACAAATTGACCGCGGTGGAAAGCTAATTGGATTTATTTGTATGTATGTTTCTTAAATCAAATAATTTTTACAGTTGTTCGTATTTTATGTCGGTTATTCAACTGTTCCTGATGAAAATATTACTCGCTGTAAATCCCCTTTTGATTTGGAGTATCGCACTTAAATAAATGGTTACATTCACTAACAAATAAAATGTGTAGACTCAGATGTTCACACTCTTATTAAAATCTGGAATTTAATAAAAAATGTGCCCGGCCAAAAAGGTTTATGATCTCTGATATGTCAAAAAATGACAGCTGTCAGAATTCTACGGAATTAAAAATCAGACTATAGTGCAAACTACTCGTAAGTGTTGTCAGCAACTTGTACTGTGGGGTATCTATTGCGGGGCAATGAATTATTGCCGCTCGATAAATCCCCCGCACCGATTACGGAGTTTCCAACATGTGTTGACAGTGTTCATTATAAATGCCCGACACTTATTTGTCGATACAGAATTGAAAGAGCGACAGCATGTCAATATAAAAATATTTTTCTGAATATAAAAAAGATTCGTCATTGTTAATTGTTTTATAAAAGCATACTAACATGCTTTTTGTGTATTTTAGTAGACAATGCTGGTGTCAATTTACATGAGTTTTGCTGTAAGCACTGCAATTTAATGTTCCTGTCAGCAATTTCTGTAATTTATGACGGCAATGTAAAATTGTTAAAAAGTACGCACAGAAAAGAGAATCAATATAACTGTGATGTGTTTTTCATAATATTATCGCCCGTTCCATCAATTCTAAGAATCTCCGCGAGAAGAGATCAGCTGATATAATCTTGTTGCTCCAAAATTTAAATTTTCCTCAAATCATTCATAATCAGGATTATTCAAGTAGTAGGATTATTAAGTCTACTACGTCTCTCTCTCGCTGTAGCTAATGACGGTTCTGTGTGACAAAAAAGGATAGCAGCATACTAAACAGATAGCTACGGAATAGTTGTAGTGAACTATCAGCAATGAACATTAGTGCAAACAACTCGTAAGATGTCAGCAACTTGTACTGTGGGGTATCTATTGCGGGGCAATGAATTATTGCCGCTCGATAAATCCCCGCGCACCGATTACGGAGTTTCCAGCATGTTGTGCTGACAGTGTTCATTATAAAAGCCCATTATCTAATAAACTAAATGTTTTCTTTATCTCGTGCGGGGTTAATAGAGCCTAGGGCAATTAAAACAAAGGGTCTGGGGATAATGAGATTTACGTTTAAAAACTAAGTACCTGGGCGACCGAGCTTTGCTCGGTTACATCTCAAACAATAACTACATTTTTTTAAACTTGTCTAAAAACAATACAAAATAAAAAAGTATATATAAATTTGAACATAAAAAAACAAAAGTAAGTGACCGAGTGGGATTCGAACCCGTAACGCTCTTTTTAGCTGTCAGCATTATAAACCGCTGAGTCAAAATGGATGGCGGCCGGCGCGACGAAATTAGCGATCATATTCTGCGTGGAAAGAAAAACGCATAAAAACTCGAAAACACGCGTTTTCCCAAACATAAGACTAATCTTGATCGATTGTTTACCCCCGAAAACCCCCATATACCAATTTTCAGCGAAATCGTTAGAGTCGTTTACGAGATCACAGAAATTTATAAACATATAAACATATAAACATATAAACATATAAACATATAAACATATAAACATATAAATAAATAAATATACAAGAATTGCTCGTTTAAAGGTATATGATACCAGACTACGGCACAGAATATGTACTAGTACTCACATACAGAAGTCCTCAGCAAAGGAATTTAAAGAAATATCTACTTAATGTCGTTAACTATATGGTTTAATTTAGCTCGCGTCAGAACTCGACACCTCTTCGTTTAAATACCTAGAAGTGCATTGCAAGCCAATTTTATTCTTAAAACTCTAGACTTAAGATTCACGTCACTGAATTTGCCACTTCGCAGTGGTCGCCGCGCGCATAGTAATAATGTAGGTATATTTTCGATACCTAAACGGGGAGTGACACAGGCCTGACTACGGGAGCTATTGCAGCTAACAATATATATGTATATTATGTGCTAATTAAGGCCTTTCACAAGAAAATCCACCAGATAAAGAAAAAAAACTTTGTGTCGCACTTTTTTGTATGTAAAATTCGTTATACCCATACGTTTATTGCATACAGATTATGAGGATTAGATTGAAATCTCATTTGCAAAAATTGGATTAGCGGCTCGAATGCCACGGCTGATCACACCTAAATATCCACATACATACATACATTACTTAGATACTAACCCCCAAATACTTTTAAACAGCTAAACAGATTTTGATCAAAGATAGCTAGAAACCATACCGCAAGAGAAGTTCCTTTTACGAAAAATAAACCACACCGAAAGCGGCATTTCTTTCGAGCGCTACGACGCCACAGACAAACAAATAAACAGTCAGACAGACGTTAGAGTCAAACTCTATCAAGGAAATGGGTGTAAATCTCGAGAAAACTTGGCAAAAAGCGATGTGGAATGCAGCCCAAAGTTACATCTTTTTATTTCACTTATCACAAAAGTTGATTGTAAGTACATTCTACTTGACGACCTCCGTGGCGTAGTGGTCACTATGCTAGTCCGCCACAGAAAAGTCTCGAGTTCGATCCCCGGTAAAGGCAAGTTGGAAAATGGCCTTTTTCAAATCGACCTGGGTCTTGGATGTTTATCTATACAAGTATTTGTTATAAAATATAGTTTCGTTAAGTTAGTATCCCATACAGTGGTGGATCTACACATTTGCCGCCTGTAGGCTAATTATATTTTGCCGCCCCTACCCATCCTGTTTCGGATCCTTCATGTGTAGCTTTTTCTGTGGCGAAGAAGTGGAAATGTACGCATCAGTCCGACGCCCTGATTACTTAAAATAAAACCTGGGAGCGCTTGATTATGCCGGACCTTTTCAGGGTAGCGGGGGTGCGCGGAAGGGGAGGGGTGGGAAATATTCAATATTGCCGCCCCCTAAAATGTGCCGCCCTAGGCTCCAGCCTACTCAGCCTGCTGGTAAATCCGCCACTGATCCCATAACACAAGTCTCGAACTTACTTTGGGGCTAGCTCAATCAGTGTAATTTGTCCCTATATATTTATTTATCTACGCCGAGCGTGAACTAAACGAATCATGACCAGTTCCTAAATGTTAAAGCTCTAAAATTCCCTTTAGGCAATGCTAGAAACGAGGGTTACATTCCAGTCTAGCTGGATTTAAATACCTGAGTCTGAACGTGACATTGCGCGAGAAAGCTAATTTTGTGACTAAGTGTAGACTTGCAACTAGGATTCCAACATAACAAACGAGAAAGGAGAAAGAATACATATGCAGTTTCACTTTTAAATTTTGTAACCTCGTTCAAAATCCTCTTTTGTGCAAAGGATGGCCATTGCTATTAATAGCGGTAACGCTGCTAATGCCTTGGGCACAGCAAAAATCAAAGAGCTTGTTTATTATATGTTATGTATCTTTTATTACAGTATAATAAAATAAAAATAATAGTCAAAAATAAACATTTAAAATCCGTCATTTCCATACGAAAGCCGCCCGGGCAATTTGTATTGGAATGTCAAATTTTATTTTTATTATTTTAGACTGTTATTTTATTATCATTAATTTATAGTGATCTAGTATAGCCCGCGGTTTGTTGTTTATTGGGTAACATCCCTTTCACGTCGTATTTGGTTGGTATTTGTACGAAATTTCTAGAAAATTCTATAACGGCAGTACATCCTACGAGAACACACGTACCGTACATACCCAGGTTTCAGGAATACCAGGCCTGTCGCATACGTACGTGACGTTCTTGAAGTAATCCAATTCGGGACAGTGAAATCTTGTGCTAGTCGAGAATGCTCAACTTAAAATCCTTTCTTTGACTTTGAAAATTTGAGGAAAAGTCATGTTTTAATTTTATTGGGCAAAAAATGTTTGTATTTAAAAATAGTTAGCTAGGGCTTTTAATCATGTAAGTATGTAATTACCTATGTAAGTATGTGAACATGTAAAAGTAAGTATATTTATGAATATTTTAATTACAAAATGAGAATCTGTAATTGGCAGTAAGTAATAGTTTATACGATAAAATAATAATATTGTAAAGAGCTGTTGCTTCTGTGATTAATAAATCAATTTAAAAATAAGAATGTAAGCGTGTAAGTGTGTAAGAATGTAAGTATATAATCATGTAAGTGTGTAAGTGCGTAAGTGTGTAAGTATGTAAGTATGTAAGTATGTAAGTATGTAAGTATGTAAGTATGTAAGTATGTAAGTATGTAAGTATGTAAGTATGTAAGTATGTAAGTATGTAAGTATGTAAGTATGTAAGTATGTAAGTATGTAAGTATGTAAGTATGTAAGTATGTAAGTATGTAAGTATGTAAGTATATAAGTATGTAAGTATGTAAGTATATATGTATGTATGTATGTATGTAGATATGTATGTATATAAGTATGTAAGTATGTCATATGTACGTATGTAAGCATGTAAGTATGTGACTATTTACGGACTACAATTTTTACGTGGTTTTTAGGGGCTTCAATTTTTGTAACTTCGTTCCGACCAAGTGTTTCGCTATACTTAGCTTTTTTTATTTCTTTAAAGGATTATGCAAGTTACACAATCTTACCACAAGGCTAATAACTCTCGGAGCACGGTAATTGCATCTTAGCGCGATAAAGCACGGCATACGTTACTCATGTTTGGAGACTGAGAATGGTAGCGTGTAACACTGAAGCAAGAAAATACAACGTGGTAGGGACATACCCGTAATAAATTAAACCATGGGCTATATACTAGACAATACAATACAATACAATACAAATTAACTTTATTGCACCATGATATACATAAAAAATTACAAGAACAAGAAACAATATAGGCACAAAGGCGGACTTATCGCTTTGAATGCAATCTCTGCCAGCCAACCTTTGGGTGGAGGAAAAAAATAATTTGAAATTAGGTGGGCGCAGTAATTATACCTATAGTTAATTTACTTACATATTAATAATACATAAACATAAATAAATAAAACATACCTATGCGATACATAAAATAGACCCCTTTAGTTTGAAATTAAAATAACAGTAAAAACTTTTTTTAAAGTGTGTAGCCCGAGCAGTTTGTATGGAAATGTGTTTTTTTTTGGTTTTTTGACTTTAGTATATGCTAAGCTTTAGGTTCGGTTAATTACACGTTGTATATTAGTACCAATATTTATACGTCTGATTCGTATCTCTGGGGCTCCTAAAGCTGGCACCCATATCGGCTAGATGCTAAGTCTGACCATAGAAAGCAGAAATGCTGCCAGTCACTTAGGGACCATGTCGCAACCTGGCGATTGCTTTAAAAGCGGCACGCAAGATGCATGTTACTGCATATGTATTCGCGTTTCAGTGTCAAGGAACATTGAGCATTAATGTACGGTGATAAAGTCTAATTTGGTATGATTTAAAAACGTCACTATCGGACGACAATTGTATTATTTTATGGAGCAACCCTCTGTCCTGGGTTTTGGATGTTTATCTATATAAGTATACATTTGTTATATAAAATATAATATCGTTGAGTTAGTATCCCATAACACAAGCTTCGAACTTACTTTGGGGCTAGCTCAATTAGTGTAATTTGTCCCTATATACACACTGATTTTTCATTGCTTTTGGAAAAAGAAATGATGTATAGTATATAAATTCCTCTATCCATATACGTAATCCAAATTTGTATATGACTTAATAAAAAGTTGCAAAAATTATTTTCGATCGAGACCACGTAGTTAGCCCGTCCAAACTACCGCGTGCGGGCGATGACCCCGGCCGTCCGGCTGGCGGCTTAGCAACGGCACTACTAATTGCCCTCACGATTTTACTTTCAAGTTTTAGTTAACATTTTTTGTTACTGAATTTTTATTTTAACTATCAAATTAGGTCTAACTAACGATCCTTATGAAGTGGCCTTCGGCTCCAAAACCAATAAAAAATCACCGTGTATATAAAAAAAATAGTTTAAATTATTTTTCATGTCTGATATTACATAACGCCGTCCTAAGGCAGTCCACAGATAACGGCGTGTGCCAGAATTAATTAGAGAACTAAAAACTTGCCGCTCTCAAGACTTGGATACTTTACATAACTTAAACAGAAATATTTGCTAAGTTCTGAATAAATTCTTCCATGCTCATCTTGGACAAATTCATAGTTTAGTTCTAGGTAGGTTTTGACCTTATTATTTTACGAAAGAATAAAACTTTGTAATGAACGAAAAACTGAGAAAGGTATGTAAGTTTTTTTTTTTTCAGTTTTATTTACAGATATAGATGTAAGAGATAACGCCCGTATCAAGATTTGTATCGAAACCAAGCGTGCCAACTTTTTTAATGCCTACTGTGACGTCACAGGCAATTTTACGAAAATTTGACGGGAAATTCAAACCGATTCAAAGACACCGCTCGCTACGATTTAAACGATTTATTGAAGACGCACGCCACCGCCCTGATCGTCTCGCTCATACTCATAGATTTTATATCTGTGGTCTTGCTCGCTCACTCCGCGCTCGCTAACCATACGATCGATTAACATTCAAGTTAATCGATTTGTGATAAAAATCACAATCGATTTTCTGATTGACGAATGATATGAAATTGGATAAACAATTGATTCTAAACTAGGGATGCAACGATACGGCTATTACGATACCAATACAAATGACGAATACATCGTAATGGCCAAATACGATAACGAATTACGATACGAATGCATTACGATATTTGTTTAATACCATTTTGATGAATTTATTGGAAGCTTTGTTGTATGTTATTATTGTAAGACTAAGTAAAGTAAAATTACTAAAAAAAGTTATGCATTTTTAATCAATATATTTATTAATTTTATCAATTTTCATCATTAATTTATATTTTAAATTGTTACTATTTGTTACATTTACTGACTATTAATTAATTTTAATTGTAGTCGTAATTTATAACTGGCAAATTCTTATTCAGAAAACACAACATATTTAAGATTTTTCTCTTATGTCGGTTTCTCTTAACACTGTGTAGGTATCAATCCTGCCTGCTTGCTTAAAATTGTCAATGCCAAAAGTGACGGATACGAAGCGTTCAGAAATTGACGCGTTGTCGTTTCAACTGAAAAAGTAAAAATTTAAAAATTTTGAAGTAAATGTATCGTAAAAATATCGTATCGTAATATTTACGATAGCGAATGATCGTAAAGGTTTACGATAATCGCCGATATACGATTATCGTATCGGTATCGTTGCATCCCTATTCTAAACGGAAAATTGTTTGATAATAAAGAATAAATATTTGTACTTAAATAATTTATTTAACTGAAATTCAAACTATACCAACTTATTCAAATTTAAATTAAAACTAAAAATTACAAATAATGTAAATATTTTAATTGAACTTTAAAAATAAAACTATTATTATTCTTAAATAATCGGCCAAGTGCGAGTCAAATTCGCGAACGAAGGGTTCCGTACTATTATCTATAAAAAAACACGTTCGTTGTATGGGATGTATTTATTTTATTCTGTTTTTACCCCGACGAAAAAGAGTGGCATCGTAGCACTCGAACGGATGGACCGATTTCAATGCGTTTTTTTTAACGTTAAAGCAACTTCCCTTGCGGTCGTTCTTAGCCATGTCAGGCTTGTCTTACTCCGCGAAGAGGTATCGAAAATATACCGCTTCAATGGGGGAAATGCAGTAGGGACGACTCACTAACGAGCAGTGAGCAGCGCGCACGCGCGGTTTTGTTCACCAACGTGTGACCAGTAGTATATGTTCAAAGAGCGACCATATTACATACATGAACTCTGAAAATATTACCCTCGTTTTCTAAAGTGTAAATTAGGAAATGAGCTTGTTTATATCAATATCTATTAAATTGGCTCTTTAATAATAGTTAATATCATTCGTCAGTCCGATATCATTAAAATCGATTATTGGCATATGTTGTAAAACGAACAACACTAGTCGCTAAATTTTACTGACGAATGAGAAATTGCCGGTACCACGACGTCGTAGCGATGCGCGACAGTATCGCTTATTTCGATATTCATTGCTTCTTAACACACAACGTCGGATCAAACGCTCAAAGCAAACGCGGCAATGTAATGTGAATGTAGTTTTTAAACCTTAATCTACACTTATTTAGGTATAATCTTGGAATCGCCGCTTGAAATGCTTAAAAAATTGTTTTAAAATGAATTTACGCATAATTTTTTTTAAAAATAACTTAGCTGTGATAGGAAATATGTCCTTGACTTTGGGCGCTTGCAATTTTTGGGCTGTTGCAGTTTATTATCACGCAACGAGGCATTTTTTATTTTTCGCTGCCGTCCGGCTGCAATCACAGACACGGGCGGACTGTCAGTAGCGGCGGCCGACCTCGACGCTTTGTCTGAGAACTTACACGCGAAGTAGGTGCATTTAAGTCGTCTATCTATATCTATGTCTGTGGTTTTATTGTTAGGTTAATGTAGCTACTTACTTGTCAATATGATGGTCTAATCTCAAATAGCCCACAGCTGAGCACTTGTTCAGTCGATTGAACAAGTGAGAAAAAATATCCCACTAGTTCCGTCAACTAAACTGGACAACTGAACTACTGGGAACTAAGGCATTACTCTGGGTCAGGGCCGCAATACTCAAAGGCCACTTTTAACGTAAAAGTGGGCAAGAAGATGGAAAAACGAATGAATATAGTGATTATGTTGCCTTTGGATCAGGTTCTACAATCTGCGCGGGAAGAATATTCACTACATTCTAAGTGTTTTTTTTTCTTCTGAAAATCTGGTAAGTTAGCTAGCTACACTTGCATATTTTTCTTTTTCAACACATTACAAAACCAAAATGGTAGATAATGCATTAGCATTGAGTTCGGCCCGTTATAATTAATGGACATATTTTATATTATGGCTCCAAAACGTGGTCCTACCTAGGGGGTCTCGTAAGAAGACTCAAGGTTGCTTAATGCGCTATGGAGATAATGCTCGGTGTTTTTCATCGTACGTTTTTGATCGAATGAGACATGAAGAAATTCTTAGAAAAACAAAAGTCACTGACATGTAGCTCAGCGGATTAGCGTGGGTTGGACACATAACGCGATGAACCGATGGCCGATGGGGCAAAAAAGTTCTCGAACGGCGACCGCGTACTGGCAAGCGAAGCGTAGGACACCCACCCACAAGGTGGTCAGGCGACCTGACCAAGGTCAAGCGCTGGATGTAGGCCGCTCTTGATCGGTCATTTTTGAAATCTTTGGGAGAGATTCTTTAATTTATTATAAGATTGTGTACAATAAATATAAATAAATAGTACATTCAAATCTTCTTCTTTTTTCGCAGACCGTCACGGAAGAAAGAAAATCAAATAAACTGGAAGTAATTTTACCAATGGCGGCGATTTCCCCTTATCTCTGGTTAAGGCCGCAAACAATCTGTATATTAACTAACAAAGTTGGCAGACCGCAACTTGCAAACTTGGTAACTTGCCGTCATGGTAAGTAAATCATGTTGTCTTATAGACGTATTTTACCAGATTGCGACCTAAAAGACAATATGCTGCTTGTGATTTTGAAATTAAAAAAAAAAAAGATTATTTTAGTTGAATTGAATTAGATGGCCCCATAGCACAGAATTGATAATAGTATTGGCCATAGTAAAAGTTGTTCACATTGATTCGTACGTTTACTCCCTTTCGGCACAAAATTATTATAAATATTACATACAGAACGGAATCTCCTAAGGTCCCGGACTATATGCGTCCCCGTCCCCTACCCTGCACCTCTCCCCGGTTCTCGCCTTGTCGAGGCAGCCAGGCGCCCGCAGCCGACCACTCAGCAACCCTACAAGGCGAGAACGTTGAAAAGGTGCGGGACGGGAGACGGAGAAGCATATTGCTCGGGGCCTAAGGAGATTTTTTAATTCTGTCCTTTTCTAAGATAGTTAATAGATTCAGGTGTTACTTTGCGGAAGTCAAAGTTACATACTATGTGATTTGAATTGCTGTTATACACCAGTGCTGCTGGTGGCGGAATCACACAAAGTAATTCAAATCACATAGTCTGTCCTTTTCGTTACACGTTGTAAATGTATTTGCTATAAAATAATGATATCTTGGAGTTATTATTACATAATACAAGTCTGGAACTTACTACTTAAGTAGTAAAAAGGCACAAAAGTAAGGTTCTCAAGCAGGTAATCTTGAGTTGTAATAACAAAACATAAAACCATATTTATTTTACTTTATCACTATACAAGTAATTTGCCGTGTGATTTCAAGCAGGGAATAGGACCACTCCAAGTCCTGCCGTGGATGTCATAGATGGTGACTTAGGAATACAAGTTAAAAAAAGCTTATAAACATCAATGAGACCTTTCCAACCCGTCTGGGCAGCGAGGAGAGTGTAGGCCAAAGTCGTTTGGCTGCTCTGGCCAAGTATGGCTCTGCTAGTACAGTGCCGTAAGGGTCGTGCTCCTGCACAGGAGACTAAAAGACTTGATGATGATGTAAATGGCGGACTTAAGAATCCCCTTACCCTAGACTTCTCCATACAAACGTAGTCTACGTTTAATTTTGAAACCACATGTCGGTAATTGCAAAGAAATTGCAAATAACTAGGGTAATAACTGGTTCCTACAGTAAAATTATGAAGTGAAAAGAAAATATAACGATTTAGAAGTTACCCATACTGATGGTCAAAAATGATACAACACACTATATTATGTATATTTCAAGTTTATATTTTTAGTGTCATGAACCATTTATTTTACCCTAGATAATTGCAATATCTTTGAAATTACAAAATTTTGCTGAAATCAGGCATGTCGTTTCGAAATAAAACGTAGACTACGTTTGTATGGAAAATTGTGTTTTGGTCTAGGGTAAGGGGACTCTTAAGGCCTGAGGCCTTTTCTACCCGTCAGCAGTTAACCAGCAGCAGGTCATCTGACTACTTTGTGTACTATTATTTCAATGTTTCATGCATATTTCAAAAGCATTTATGTTCTGCATGCAAGAGAAGTACCTAATCCTACGACTGGTAATAAAATCTTTATGGTTATGAAGTGTCATATGAATTTATAATGGATTTTCATATTTAAATATTTAACTTTATTTTGCCAAACTTTAGTGTTTCAAATATTTTTTTAATAAATGGAGGACTTATTACTTAATTTAGAGAGCCGAATTTTTTTTTTATAAGTTATTGGGAAAATTTAGAAACAGATAGATTGTCATGTCTTTATCCATGTCGGGGTAGACAGAGCTCGGGCTGTAATACCCAAACCCCACGCTTTGAAAGAAAGAAAGAAAAATATTTTATTTAGTGCATAAAAAAATATACAATTTTGTCTTATGAACTTTGCATATTAGAAGGCAAAATTTATCAAAATTGAAAACCGGCTTCACATGGAGGCCTACAAAACCGACTTTGATAAAATTTCTATGGGTCCACCCACCTAACAAGTATTTGAACAAAAAAGAATTTTCCAAATCTGTCCAGAGGTGCTCTTTTTCAAACGTGGAGTTACTAAACGAACGGTTTTTTGTATGGAAAAACCATTCGTTTAGATGACTCCGCATTTCAAAAATAGCATTTCAGGCGTCTTCGTATAAGCGGTGAACATACAAAAACAAAAGATTGCAACGAATTGATAACCTCGTCCTTTTTCGGGAGTCGGTTAAACAAGGAATCAAAAAAATGATGGGTTGCTAGCCACATCAACTATGAACATGACTTTTATAAATACAATGTTTTCTATCATTGAGGACCTGTAATGGACTCTCTGTGTCTATATAGTTATCTATGTAAGTTAGAATAGTTGTTGGTCTTCCTAATAAAATTAATTAAAAAATAAAATAAAATAAGCCAAAAATGACTTTTCATAGTTGGACACTTGTTCCTCGGAAAAAGTTGTTCAATATAATGTACTGGATTAACCCTTAAAATAGTTTCAGTATAACCCTTGAAATAGTTTTGTTAGACCTTATATATAAGTAAGTACATATGGACCTACTTAGTTAGTGAGAAGGTAAGTAAGTACTTACTTATAATAGGTAGGTAGGTATTTAATAGTTTTAAAAATATATGCCCACCAATGATAATACAACCTAATAGGTACTAGTACTGCCTACCAAATAGTTTATAATTAGATATAGAATGAATTCCTAATAAAACAACTCTCAACAAAATATTATTATATATTTACTCCGTACGTAAACGTACATCTACCATACGAGCTCTCTTATTGATTGTCCATCCCACTCGCACCTTCGCCAGACATCACTTTCCTCTTTCTAACGCATTCGCGCAGTCGGTCGGTCACCGACGCCGCGTCGCGCCCCGCGCTCCTCAGTTAGCATTTGTCTTTCGAAATGGCCGCGCGTCGCGGTGAACCAAATAAATGGAAATTCTACACGCCCTTTGATTATTCTAGAATAAAACGTAGATACCTAAAAGCTATAGAAAACTACGAAATACTCCGACTTTGGCGCGGGGAAGTGTTTAAAACGATAATAGAAGAAATAAATTCGGCAAATGGAGCGGCGAATGCGTACTCGCAAAAATTCGAAGTTTTCAAAAATGTTCAAGGGGATGATATTTTGATTTTACACCGACATGAGTCGCCGAAGATTATTGAATGCCTTTCTGCTGAGGACAGTTTTGATGTGTTTGTTGACGTTCATCAAACAACAGGTAGGTGTTTTTTTTTATCATTGATAAATTCCAATATTTGTATTTTCCTATCCTTCCTAAGAAATAAATAAACCAATTTTAATTTAACCTGATTTGTTCCACTTCAGGGCAAAGGTATTTCCCATTTCCTTCCATCTACTAATAAGAACTGATAAGGAATGTAGGTATGACAAAAATTTTAAGATCACAATCCACATATCAAATATAAGAAAGTCAGATAAAAAATACAATAAATTGGCAATCTTTGTTTTGTTTTTTAAGGGGAGAGGAGGGATTTTACTTTTTACAAAATATTATTAAAAATAAGTATTATTAATTATTCAAATTTAATGTGTTTTTAGTATCTTGTCAGCATGTTATAATCAAGCAAATCTTATTAACTAAATCATCAAAAAATCATTATTAACTTTTCATAAATGCTTTAAAATGATTGCTTGCAATATTATTACAAAATAGGAATAAAAAAATGGTGTTCGTTTTACTTATATATTTGTTTCAGGACATGGCGGGAAAGAGAAGATGCTACAAAACATGCGGCAAAGATACCACGTTTCTACAGCCTGTCTCAAAATTTTCCTAGAACTATGCAATGTGTGTAAAAGCAAGAGAAATGAGAAAAAATCCATCGACCTTTCCCCCAAAAATCTCGCACACAAAGCCATGGTATCCCTTTTAGATTTGGTATTACAAGAAGATGGTGATTTTGGCTACGTCCTCATTTATAAGATTAAATGGTCTGGTTTTACTTTGCTACGACCAATAACTATTTCTAACTTCGAACAAGACATAACTATGGAATTATTAAATATTTTTCTAGATTTCGGTCCACCAGTTAAGATTTCTGTAGATTTAACAAGATTAGAAATCATTTCTAGAGCCATATCAAACATCTCGAGTATAACATGTGACTGTCATATTTTAGTTGAAATGGACATGAAATGGGTAATAGATAGTGCTAATTATGCCATATTGAACACTATTCAAGATTGGATGGCACAGGCAAAGAGCAACCACTGGTCGTTAGCATGTCATTTGATTCAATGGAAGATTAACAATAGTGGCCCAATAGATATGAATGAGAATAAAGATTGTCCGCAAAGGATTCATTTTAATAAAACATCTCAGACTGATGATGTGTCGAAAGGTGCAGAAGAGGAAGAAATATTGACGGTGGTGGTTGATGAAGATGATGATGAAGAAGAAACATCTGTACCGTCACCAATGGTAGTTGAAGATGAGCCTGGTCCTTCGAACGCGTCTAAGACAATGCCTGTTGTCTATATTTGTGAAGATTAGTTATAGTTTTCGATTGAAATAAATAATGTGCTTATAAATGTTTGTGTTTTTATGTCAATTCAATTTTTCATCTATAAAATGCTAAAATGCGTTTTGATATTATGTTTTAGGTTGAAGTTTGATGTAAATAAGCGGCCAAGTGCGAGTCGGACTCGCCCATGAAGGGTTCCGTAGTAGCAAATAACATAATATAAAAGTCTTGTAGGATTTTTTTTTAATTTTTATATTTGAGTTGATTGAATGAAAGGTAAATTGCCGTTTATGATGATGACGTATTAAAAAAAAAACTACTTACTAGATCTCGTTCAAACCAATTTTCGCTGGTAGTTTTCATGGTAATGAACATCATATATTTTTTTTAGTTTTATCATTCTCTTATTTTAGAAGTTACGGGGGGGGGGGGGGACACACTTTTTTCCACTTTGGAAGTGTCTCTCGCGCAAAGTATTCAGTTTAGAAAAAAATGCTATTAGAAACCTCAATATCATTTTTGAAGACCTATCCATAGATACCCCACACGTATGGGTTTGATGAAAAATAAATTTTTGAGTTTTAGTTCTAAGTATGGGGACCCCCAAAATTTACAGTTTTTTTTCTATTTTTGTGTCAAAACCTTAATGCGGTTTACACAATACATCTACTTACCAAGTTTCAACAGTATAGGTCTTATAGTTTCGGAAAAAAGTGGCTGTGACATACGGACGGACAGACAGACAGACAGACATGACGAATCTATAAGGGTTCCGTTTTTGCCATTTGGCTACGGAACCCTAAAAAACAAAAGTAAATGCGTGATAACATATTTGGTACTGCAAAAGTCAACCTTATTATATTCCAATTGACCGTTCACTAAAAAAGTAAAAAGTTGCGGTAAATGCTCTTTTTATATTTTTTTTTTTTACTTTCACTTCATTTCACTCTCAATTTTAATCCTTTGTAATCCGTACACTTCTTTTTCAAAAAGAAAAAAGAACTTAATAAAATATTTAAAAACTAAGTTCAAATTTAAGTGTCGTAAAATAAAAATCTAATAGAATTTTGACCATTCTAGAAAAAAAATATTTATATCATACGTCAAGTAAGTGAGTAACCTATACAACGCGTAGCGATAAGAGGGTAACAACCCAAAAGCCCAAAATTTTATATGGAGCCGCAGATTTTTTGAGATTTCAGGGATGGTCCCATTGTAAAAGTTGTTCACATTGAACAATACTTTTACTCCCTTTCGGCAAACCCTCTTTTAATTACACGTTGTGTACGTACGAGTAGATTTGACCACGACAAAATGGCCGAGACAGTTCGTCTCTCGAATTAATTCAGCGAATCGAGAATCCGACTCAGCGGTTATTGGAATTCGAAATTCGAAAGCCGACATTATTTATTAACAGTTTTTGCGTGCATAAACAATGGAATATCTTTCGTAAATTCGTTATCTTGTTTTTGTTTACGATGCAAAGTTTAATTTTGGAAATATTAAAACCGCAAATAAATATTCGTACGTTAAATATTCGACGACCTCCGTGGCGTAGTGGTCACCATGCTAGTCTGCCACCCAGAGGTCCCGGGATCGATCCCCGGTCAGGGCAAGTTGAAAAATGGCCTTTTTCAAGTTGTCCTGGGTCTTGGATGTTTATCTATATATGTATTTGTTATAAAATATAGTATCGTTGTGTTAGTATCCCATAACACAAGTCTTGAACTTACTTTGGGGCTAGCTCAATCAGAGTAATTTAACCCTATATATTTATATGTTGTTATAGTTTTGTACATTGCCGGAAAAACAAACTACACAGCGATGCCTAAGGTACGCGAAGTAAGTAGGTACATTCAAAGTTTTCTTTTCTCCCAGACCTAGCATGGAAAATTTTTTTGAAAAGAGAAGCTGCGAAATATTTTTGTCTCTATTGATCTACAGAAGTTGCTTATAGGCGTCGGACGTCACTTTATGACGTTATGTCACTGAAATCAGCAAAAAGGAGTCTCTTCAATACTGGAATCGTTTTAGAAATTTGCTTCCCATCAAAACTAAAATTACTTTGATTGCATTGTATCAAAGTACAATCCCTTATTCTGCTCATTGATATATGCTGATTATCCTAATCTAAAGCAGATCTTCTTGAAATACTAGACTTACCGCTTTATCTGCCTCTGTGGTGTAGTGGTTAGCGTTCGGCTCATACACGGAAGTCGCGGGTTCGATTCCCGGCGGGGGCAACTACTTTGTGTTGTTGTCTTAGTTTGGTTAGGACATCGTAGGCTGATCACCTGATTGTCTGATAAGTAAGATGATCCGTGCTTCGGGGGGCACGTTAAGCCGTCGGTCCCGGTCATTGTCTTTGACATTGGTCGTTACCTAAAACCATGTCAGAGGCCTGTAAGGCGGTTTACAAACTCTGTCACTAGTGTTAGTCATTAACACACACGATAAGAAGATGACCGCTTTATTTTCTATCTTCGTAAGCCAGATCACATCTCTTCTTTTTGATCTAAGCTTAATTGGCTTCCTTTTTATCAGCACAGTCAGCAGATTTTAAAAAAAAGAGGTTATCTATTCGCAGGAATCTTTTTTTTTTTCATTTAACGATTACTTAAATAAAAAATAAATATCGACGAAAGTTTAATTTCGGTCGGTCGATATAGTTATCAATTGAGATAAATTGTCAAAATTAGGTACATTTCAAATGTATGAAATCGATTAATATAACTATTATTGTATGTAACAAACCTTTCGTATATTTTTACCGTGGCATAATATTCACGAAATCAATTGGAAATAACGTATTACAAACTTACTATAGATATGATCATTTTGTTTACGAATCAATTAGTAGAAGATTCTCAAAATGTAAATGAATATCATTAGATATCATTATATCAAACTTTTGGTATAACGCCTGTGACAAATGAATAGCAATCTTAACTGTCACTGCAAACTATAATAGACTGAAAAGGCGACTCATGACAGAAAGTAATTTCTGCCACAATTTCTTTCGATAGGTTTTGGAATAAAATATTTAGGTAACATTATAATTTGTCCTTGTTTTCAAGGGATACAAAAGTTTTCTCCAAATAAAGACTAAATATAACTTAGTCCTAGATAGGTATTATTTTCTCTCTTATCATGTTTTTCATTGTATTTTTAGTAAGTATAATTTATGAATAGATTATTTTATAAGTAGGTTATGCAACGGTATTGTTTAAAAAATTAAAAGAAAACAAATCAATGATATATTCCTCCTCTACATAAATTTTTCGTCGTCCAGTGCTGCCGCTATTTGAAATAAATTATTTGAACAGATTTTTGAAAAATTACATTTTTTATACAAGCTTTTATAGTGATGCTAAAGTACTTATTAAGTCAAATAAAATAAACAAAAACTCAATGGAGTTGCGTCGTTTTATTGCTGAGTTACATCGACCACCTTTCGTCTCCGTGATCAGAAACTATGTATCGTCTACTATAAAGTTTCTTTTATTTATTTTTATTTAAATTTATTGCACACAATCTTATGATGGATTGATTACAATGAGTCAAACTTAATGCTAATGCATTATCTACCAGTTTGCCTTTGGGACATGTTGAGAAATTGAAACAGGGGTGCAAGTGTGGCAAGCCAACTTGTAATATTTTTAATAAAATACACAAAAGACGAATTAAACGAATCCTACTCAATGAGATTGTGTTTTTTTTTAAACTGAGTTCTGTCAAATGTAAGTGTTATTACCCTTTTTATTTATTTATTTAAATATCTCCCGGCTCCATTATCAAAAGAGCTCATTTACTTCAAAAGTATGCAAAGTTTCAGCTAAATCGGTTGAGGATAACTGGTTGAAAATTGGGTTGCAAGATTGACCTAAACAAACATTTATACATACAAGTTACATTGTAAGTTAAATATAAGCTTGTAAAAAGGAGATGTCTAAATTTTTTGTTTAATCATGCACTAAATAACTCTTTGAACTATTTTATATATAGATAACATGAAGCTTTTCTTCGCTTATTAGCCAAAACTGCCTCCGTGGTGTAGTGGTTAGAGCGTTCGGCTCATACCCGGAGGTCGCGGGTTCGATTCCCGGCGGGGGCAACGACGTTGTGTTGTTGTCCTGGTTTGGTTTGGACATTGCAGGCTGATTACCTGATTGTCTGATAAGTAAGATGATCCGTGCTTCGGAGGGCACGTTTAGCCGTTCCCGGTCCCGGTCACTGTCTTTGATATTGGTCGTTACCTAAAACCATGTCAGAGGCGCCTTTAAGGCGGTTTAAAAACTCTGACACTAGTGTTAGTCACTAACACACTCGATAAGAAGAAGCCAAAAGTGGCTGTTTTTCGCAAATGAGCGTCACCTTCATAAAATAGTCTGAAGAGTTAAAAAGGGATCAGATCTAAATTTTAAATGAAATCTCTGTTTCCTTTCAAATATTTTTTCTAATAAAGGCAGCACTGTTAGAGTTAGACTTGCACTATTAGATAAATACCTATAACAAAATAAAATCCATCTATTCTTTAGGTTATCCTAAAATGAACTAGAAAATGCAATTTTCCTCCCAATTTGATTTACAAATAAAAAATAGCATAAAGAATTCCTAGTAGTCGCACGCCGCACTAACAATCTCGCTTGTAAATTGTTATTTAAATCCTAATCCCGCTCTTGTAGTCAGAATATTCGTACTTCACTATTACGACAATTTTGTTTGGAAAATCAGTTCCACGGTAAAAGCAAATGCCAAATTTTAAAAGGAAAATGCAATGTCTGTAAGTTTTGTAACTCTGTATCTTGTATTTTTTTGTGAATTTTCTTTTCAGTTTATACCTAGGGATTTAAATGAATCTTAATGGGCTTAAAACAAGTTACTTAAAGACAACTTGACCGATTAGCGGATCCAAGTCTGAATAGAAAGCAAAAAAAAAAGATATAATATTATGTTTCTATTGCCATATCAAGAGGCGAGATGCCGAACATCTGGCAAATAAAATGGTTAGCTTATAGGTAGATGGCCACAAAGATGGAGGACGACCTAAAAAGACGTGGGGGGAATGTGTAAGGCGGGACATGGAGGAGAGGTTAGTACAAATATGGTTAATGATAGAAAACTGTGGAGAGAGTTGACATACAGTGCCGACCCCAAATAGGGATAAGGCGAGGAAGATGATGACGATGAATATTATGTTTCTTACAGAAAGTTCAGTATTATGAACTGAATTCAACTTTTTAATACCTATTTTTAGTATATTTTGTTTGATGTTCAGCAACTAATCACAGCTTTTTGCGTATACAACTGTGTTTTTGTCCGTTCTGGATAGATAGCGCTGTTCGTTTTTAAAACGCGCTATGGTTTGTTTTGCTGAATCGTAATTCATAATCATTATAGAAAAAAAATCCATTTGTAAACTGAGTATTTTTGTAATCTTTGTACCTACATGGTACTGGGATAAAAATTATATAGAAATTACATATATCTGTGTATATTATCATATTTTCAGTATATTTTATTTGATGTTATATTAAATCCGATAGATAGGTAGTTTAATCAATCAAGCTTTTGCGTACGCAACTCTGATTTCGTCCGGTCTCGATAGATGGCGCTGTTCGTTTTTAAAACGCGCTATGGTTTGTTTTGCTGAATAGTAATTCATAATCATTATATGCCTTTGTAGGTGATTTTTCTAATTGTAAACTGTGAATTTTTGTAATCCTAGTACACGGTACTGGGATAATATATTAAAGAAATTGGGTACTTTCCTAAGTCCAAAATAAATTATTTTGTACTAATAGAAAAATAAAGCGTCGCAAAATAATGCCACTTGTCTTTGAACATATCCATTTTAACGTTATTTTAAATTTATTATTGTAGAAAAACTAATAATAAGAGCGCTATTTGACTCCAAAAATGTATGACGTCACCTGCCTGTATTTCATACAAAATCCCATAGAAACTGTTTGTTTTGACGTTTAGAAAAAAGTTGCTGATTTGACTTGTTGGAAAATAGCGTATTAAAGAAATTAATGACTTGCGTTGCATTGTCAGGCGTCTCAATTTTAAGGTAAGGATTAAGACACGTTACACACACGGGACGGGACGCCAAATGTCCCGATTTTTGACAAACTTTTATTAATTTTTAGGGTTCCATAGTAAACAAGGAACCTTATAGTTTCGCCATGTCTGTTGTCTGTCAGTCTGTCCGTCCGCGGTTATACTTAGAGACTATCAGTCTTATTATAAAACGCAGACTAACTTTGTTACTAGGTTTAAACCATTATCCGACCAAATCAAGTAGAATTTTCAGATGAGACAGAGGCATATTACTAGATGTCATTGACTTCATTTGGTTGGATAATGGTTTAAACCTAGAAACAAAGATAGTCTGCGTTTTATAATAAAACGGTATAAGTACTATAAAGCTGCAATTTTGTATATGAATTATGCCGAAAAAGTGGTAAAATAATATCTTGAATATTTTTAGGATAGCTCCCATACAAGTAAAGTGAGTTTTTTTTTTCTTGACTAAGTCATCGTGTGGAGTATCGTTAAATAGGTCTTTCAAAAGTATTGTGAGCTTGGAAACACTATTTTTAGATTTAGGGATCTGTTTCTCAAATATCATTAAGAGTCAGTGTTCGGGAATAATCTATTTCCTAAACGGTTGTAGGTATATGTACACGTGAAAAAGTTATAGCAGGTTAACAAATTAAAAAGTTATAAAAGACCAGCTTTTAAAAATTACTCGGAAAAAGAAAATACTCATACAAAAAATTAATAAATAATTAGTTTTTAGACGTTTGTAGTGACATGAACTCAAAGTTGGCATTCGCGACTACGGAACCCTACACTGTGCGATCATAGACTAATTGATACTATCGGTAAGTACAGGGTGGCCAAATAACAGGTATACACTTTAGTTTTGTAATTTAATTCCATGAAATATAAAATATATCAAGTATTCCTTGTTAAATATAATATTTAAGGCCGGCAGTTAAACATGAAAAATAATGTCAGACATGTCCACCTCTAGCAGCATAACAGATGTGAACCCTTTTCATCACATTTCCTGCGTTATCTCAGTCACTGTGTCTCGAATATTTTGTTTTAATTGCTCAAGGTTCATTGGCCTGTTAGCATAGACACGTCTCTTTAGATAGCCCCACAGAAAAAAGTCAGGAGCTGTTAAATCAGGCGATCTTGGGGGCCAATTAATGTCACCGTTTCTCGAAATTAATCGACCGGGAAACATTCTTTTTAATGTTTCGTAAAACGTTTTAATAATTAAAACACGTTGTTCCGTCGTAAAACGCTCCATAATAAATTTGCCGTATCTATACAAAGTAATATTCATGCAACAACTATCATATATATGCCGCCAAAACAAAATGGCAGCAAAAAAAGTTGTATACCTCCCAGTTGGCCACCCGTTATATTCGCGTGTATTGTCTTAGTAATAGATAGAGACTAGTATTCTGTGGTAATAGGGTGTCTGTTGGGTTGACAGATAAAAGCCATTAAAAAAAGCATAAAAATAGGGACCCGTTTTTATTGTTACACTTTGGGTACGGAACCCTAAAAATGTATACAGACCAAGCAGTAAAGTTAACGGCAGATACCTCTATAAGTAGATAACTTCCAAAAAGGTAGGTACTCATTCCATATGTATAAGAAAATCTCAAATCGTAAAATGTCAAATCCGAGCTCATTGAGATGGTCTGGCGGCCATAAAATTAACATTAACGTAACATTAGGATTTTAAGGGCTAGGGAGTAAAAGAGTTCTTTTCGATTTGCGAATTAAATAGCCTGTCACGTTGAATTGATGGCTGGTCCTTGGTTTTTACTAGCTAAAGCCCATGGCGATGTCCACGTATTCAATAAAAAAAAACTTACTTTCTAGAATGTTTTTGTTGGTAATACAGTAATCTTTTGTTATGAGTGCTCATTATGTCATCATCATCATCATCATCAGGTCTTTTTGTCTCCACTGCAGGAGCACGATCCTCTCTGTACTACCAGAGCCATACTTGGCCGGAGCAGCTAGAGGACTTTACCTAACACTCCTCGCTAATCAGACAGGGTTTCTTTTTAAATAATTTTGAAAACCTAAAGGATTCCAAAATTTGAATGTCGTGCGTGATATTGGAATAATATTAGACTAGTGACGTAATAAAAATACAAAATCGTGGCACCAAACGTCTTCCCGATATTTGCGAAGAATTTGATATTACGAAACTAGGGACATTGATTAAGAGAAAAAGTTGTAGCAGGAAGGCCTGCAGGGGCCTTAAAACTCTGTAACTCAGTTAGCAACGCAATAATTCTTTCCTTTGAACAATTTATTGTTTCCTGAACTTTTGAGAACTTAGCGAATAAGTGTTTGTTTCTAGGAAGGTAGTTTAACTTTTCTGTAGTTTTCATTACCTTTCATGTTAGTTTGAGAAAATATATATAAAAGTAAGGTACAGAATGTAAAGGAAAGGGGGTATCAACCCGGAAGGGAGTTAATACATTAAAAAAATACATTTTAAATATACATTCTCGTCCACGTAATAAACATAAATTTTCGTACAAGTTATCCGGGCGGCTGCACACTTTCGTATGGAAATGTCAAAAAAACTTTTTAGATTCTGTCTGTGATTTTATTACCATTATACTATTTCTGATGTAGTTTAGCCCTTGGTTTGATTTATTATCGGTATATCCCTTCCACGTTACAACGTGGGAAGTCCTGTATACATACAGGACTTCATAAAATGTACCGGTTAATGTACCGTTAAAATGAGAAAAAGTATCCGTGTATGTTGTACTTTTTTACTTTTTAACCCATCACTGCGGTCGACCACCGCACCGTGAAAAACTTTTATGTCATTCCAGGTATTCTAAACCCTGTTGCTCACGCGGAGTCCTATTTTTGATCTGAGGAGTCATCGAAACGAAAAACGCGATGATACATCGTTGTAAGGTCGTAACGCGTACTTCTACAAGACACACTCGCTTTCCAAGTCACTTAATACCATTTTAATGTAAGGTACCTTTGATCTTTGAAATCGTCACTTTAAGTGAAGTAGAGCCAAAAAACTACCGAGAAGATTTCTTTCACATTATTTTTACTAATCATCTTCTAGACGTTTACTAACTAGTCGTCTCTACGAGTATTATTAAGGGCAAAGGTAGCAGAACCAAGTAGAAGTGGCGCCTTCATTCGGAACTTACTTTTTAAAAGTAAACACGGTAATAATCAACAATTTGACCTCGAATAATTCCAGAAAGACCTTCAAATCATTCCACGAACGACCGCTGAAAGTATTATTGATAGTCCGTCTAGTTTTAAAACGAGTATTCGCTAAAAGTATTTAAACTATACGGACTAAAGCAATTACTTTCAACGGTCGTTCATAAAATAGTTCAAAGGTCCTTACAGAGAAATTCAGAGAATGTTGGAAATTAAATAGCCAATAATTACCATTATTTATTTTTTAAACAATCCATTTCAAATTATGAGGTCGTCACCTCTGCCGAGTACTGCTACCAGAAAGCTTGACGCACCTTAAAGCGCAATTTGATTGGGCGTAAAAATCAATCGATGTACTTTGACTTCGCAATTCAAAAATATGGTCCCTCAATTCGAATAGCGAACGCACAGACATAGATATAGATAGACGACTTAAATGCACCTACTTCGCGTGTAAGTTCTCAGACAAAGCGTCGAGGTTGGCCGCCGCTACTGACAGTCCGCCCGTGTCTGTGATTGCAGCCGGACGGCAGCGAAAAATAAAAAAATGCCTCGTTGCGTGATAATAAACTGCAACAGCCCAAAAATTGCAAGCGCCCAAAGTCAAGGACATATTTCCTATCACAGCAAAGTTATTTAAAAAAAAAATATGCGTAAATTCATTTTAAAACAATTTTTTAAGCATTTGGTGATTCCAAGATTATATTTATTTATTTTATTTATTTATCAAACTTTATTACAAAAATGTAACAGGCGGACTTAAGGCCCAGGGCCTTTTCTACCAGTCAACCTACAGGTAGTATTATACCTAAATAAGTATAGATTAAGGTTTAAAAACTACATTCACATTACATTGCCGCGTTTGCTTTAAGCGTTTGATCCGACGTTGTGTGTTAAGAAGCAATGAATATCGAAATAAGCGATACTGTCGCGCATCGCTACGACGTCGTGGTACCGGCAATTTCTCATTCGTCAGTAAAATTTAGCGACTAGTGTTGTTCGTTTTACAACATATGCCAATAATCGATTTTCATCGACATCGGACTGACGAATGATATTAACTATTATTAAAGAGCCAATTTAATAGATATTGATATAAACAAGCTCATTTCCTAATTTACACTTTAGAAAACGAGGGTAATATTTTCAGAGTTCATGTATGTTATATGGTCGCTCTTTGAACATATACTACTGGTCACACGTTGGTGACCAAAACCGCGCGTGCGTCACTGCTCACTGCTCGTTAGTGAGTCGTCCCTACTGAATTTCCCCCATTGAAGCGGTATATTTTCGATACCTTTACGCGGAGTGAGATAAGCCTGACATGGCTAAGAACGACCGCAAGGGAAGTTGCTTTAACGTTAAAAAAAAACGCATTGAAATCGGTCCATCCGTTCGAGTGCTACGATGCCACTCTTTTTCTTCGGGGTAAAAACAGAATAAAATAAATACATCCCATACAACGAACGTGTTTTTTTATAGATAATAGTACGGAACCCTTCGTTCGCGAATTCGACTCACACTTGGCCGATTATTTTAGAATAATAATAGTTTTATTTTTAAAGTTCAATTAAAATATTTACATTATTTGTAATTTTTAGTTTTAATTTAAATTTTAATAAGTTGGTATAGTTTGAATTTCAGTTAAATTGAAATAAATTATTTAAGTACAAATATTTATTCTTTATTATCAAACAATTTTCAGTTTAGAATCAATTGTTTATCCAATTTCATATCATTCGTCAATCAGAAAATCGATTGTGATTTTTATCACAAATCGATTAACTTAAATGTTAATCGATCGTATGGTTAGCGACCGCGGAGTGAGCGAGCAAGACCACAGATATAAAATCTATGAGTATGAGCGAGACGATCAGGGCGGCGGCGTGCGTCTTCAATAAATCGTTTAAATGGTAGCGAGCGGTTTCTTTGAATCGGTTTGAATTTCCCGTCACTAAAATTGCCTGTGACGTCACAGTAGGCATTAAAAAAGTTGGCACGCTTGGTTTCCATACAAATCTTGATACGGGCGTTATCTATTACATCTATATCTGTGAGCGAACGCGACGCGACGGGTAACGGAATCAGAATGTAAATGCGCTGCCAGATGTGCCTATGCAAATGCACTGGTCAATTTAAATTTGGAACGGCGCCGCGTTCCGCGCCTTGGAATACAAAATTAATAATCCAAGTGCGTGTCGGGCCACGTGCAGCGGAGGGTTCCGTAATTGCAAATTCCGACTTTGAGTTCACGCCTTACTTCTTAACGACTGAAAATCCCTTAAAAATAATATATGAAGCTATATTACATTGCTGTGAATTTTCTATTTTTCGAGTAAGTATATTTTATTAGTTAATTGACTTAATACCTCTTCAATTTGAAGCTACTTAACTCTGCTAATTTTGTATTTTACAATAATTTAATTAAAGTTTACAAATGTAAAAACAATATTATTATATTTGAAACTAAAATATTCCAAAGACAAAATCACACCCTGAAAATTTTATATGAATTGATCGATTTAAGTGACTGTTGCGCTGTCTATCTTAAGTGACGGTACTATTTTTTTTTAAAGAAAATGCCTCCTTTATCGCTTCGTAAGACCCAGGTCGACCACTCAACGATTCAGTATTGATTTAAATTCTCAAAGATTGAACAAATGATACAATTCTTTTGCACTCCGACGAAGAAATCAAATGACACACTAGCTAACCTATTGCTGATATCGATTTATTGGAAATATGCACCAAGTATAAACATTATATACAACATAAAAAAAATATCCAACCTAATAACCTGTTTTAGTTTTGAACAACGCCATCTAGGGAGCCTCTTAGAAACTACCATTTTTATTCAATCCTAAATGCAAAAGTGAGTTTGTATATTTGTTTTTTTGTTACCTCTTCACGCTTCAACTACTGAACCGATTTGGATGAAATTTGGTATGGATATAGTTTGAGACTTGGGAAAGAACATAAGGTACTATTTAATCCAAAATTCCCACAGTGAGCAAAGCCCGCGGACACAGCTAGATTATAACATGTAATCACTATAAGCGTACCTTTTAAATAAAATAAATAAATTTAATATAAATTAAAACAAAAGGTTTTATTTTATGGTTATGGTTAGAACTATTACTTATTGCTATTTACGTTTTAATATTTCACGGGAACGACGGAGTCTAAAACGGCCTTAATTAAAAGGAAATAAAATTAACAAACAAATTTTTATTAAGACAAATAAAAAAATTACATATACACATTAAATTTTCTTAAAAACTAAAATAAAGATTAAAAAACTACTTACTACAATACACTACAAACTAATATTTACAAATAAAAAAGGCCCGGTAATTGTTTACCCTGCGGTTACGTGCCCAGAAGGCTGGCTGTATTGCCACGTTGTATGGCAATGCTTATTTTCTGACCTAGATATAGGCCAGCCTTCCGGTCACGGGAAACTTCAATAAGTTTCCTTGAGATAGCGCCGTATAATTTGTGAGCTAAAGGCCCCCACGGTCCTAAAGTTTCAACCCCAAACGGCTCAAATATGTAGAAATTTCCGATACATTCATATTTCCGTTTGGTTTTCAGCTGATGCCGCTGCCGAGCCCGCTTTAGCTTCTGTGGCTGAAAGATGAGACGGCGCCAGTGTAACGTCCCACACAAGCGGCCGAACCATCTTCCAGGGCACAAGGATCATACCATTGGGTCTCTTGCCATCATCCCGCGCCAAACCGTTTGGTTCCAAGACAGCCAGCAGATTGATGCTGGCAAGAGACCGATGGCTGCATGCCGCCCTAAACGGCCGGCACTTTTATGGCAGGAGAGACCGTGGTGTCCTAATCGATCGACGCTATCGCCGCAGGGGCAACGATGTGGGATGTTGCATATAGCACCGAGCCTTAAAGATGGCGCCATTCTGAAAGAAGTGTCATCGAGGAGTGTTCCCAAGTTGGCAGAAGGGAGCGCTTGTAACCAAAGTCTGGATTCCCACTCAGCCACGGCCAGAGGGCGGGCGCGCTCTGCAGAATCGCTAGATAATTACATTAAACTAATCTGAGCTAACCTGCAAAGCGGCCCATCCCATTGCCTTTGCGAGGACGGAAAATCTGGCACTTTTGAATTTTGACAAATGCCAAACCATTCATTCTTGGCCTCTGATACATAGCTGACATCATAATTTGGATGTTTAAGTATTCTTTGAAATAGTTATTTAATGCTATGTACAGAAGACAAAAATGCTGGCAAAGCAACACTTGTCATTTTTGGTATACTAAGTACTAAGTTTAAGTATAATTTTCAATTTAAAATACCATACTACCAGTACTATAATACAAACAAATTTAACTACACGTTTGGGACACTTTCATTAAAAACTTTTAACTAGCATGTTTAAATATATTTCATATCTAATATTTTAAAGCTCGCCAAACATACTCTTTTTAGCTTTTAATGAGGTCGAGCCTTTGAAACCGCATTCGCCTTTTTGAGCTCACGTATGTTAGCTGGAAAAGCGATGTCATACTCTTCAGTTAAAAACTTTTAAGTCAACAGTATTTTAAATGAAAAATATGAATAAATCTATCTATACATATAATAAAACAGTAAAAAAAGTGTGTCTGTACATTAAATATATTTCCAAAAAAAATATTGGGGGCGATGGAGACATAGTAATAGAGTAAGAATTTAAAATAAAATGTCTGTCTGTTTGTCTGTTTGTCTGTATGTCTGTTTGTCTGTTTGTCTGTTTGTCTGTTTGTACACGCTAATCTCCGGAAATACTGGACGGATTCGAATGAAACTTTTTTTGTTATATAGCTATTAAGCCTGGGCAACATATAGGGTATAAATGATTTTGGAAAATGAAACGCCTGATGCAGAACCATAATGGTCCAGCTAAACTATAAAAGATATAAAAATGCCGCCTTAGTAAAAGTTGTTCAGTCTGATGAGCATTTTCCAGAGACAAAGTTCACGCGAACGAAGTCGCGGGCTTCAGCTAGTTTAAAAATATATATGTAGTGACAAATCACAATGAGCTAGCCTCAAAGCTTTGACTTGTATTATGGGATATTAACTTAAATATACTACGAGTATATTTTATAATAAATAGGTACATATTTTAACAAACACCCAAGACGCGGCACAATTTGAAAAAGGCCATTTTCCAACTGGGGATCGAACCGAGGACCTCCAGATTAAGGGACTAGCGTGTTGACCATTTGGGAGGTCGTCATAAAATATAAAAATCAGAATATTCAAATTATAAAATTTATACAGGGTTTAACAAAATATAATAAAATAGTCCTGACAGACAGACAGACATAGCGAAACTATAAGGGTTCCTTTCCTTGTTAACTAAGGAACCCTAAAAAATTAACTACCTTATACCTTCAAAGCTAGACTCATAATTTACTAAAACTAGCAAACTCGTTTATATCTGTAACAATTTACAATTTCCTCATTATTTGATTCCTTTTCAGTCTTTCCGCCCAACATCACGCTAAACGTGGCCTTTGGGTCTTACGGCCCTGAGCTCTGTCTGCCCCGTCAGGGATATAGACGTGAAAATGTGATGTATCTACATCATCATCATCAGGTCTTTGTCTCCACTGCAGGAGCACGACCCTCTCTGTACCACCAGAGGCATACTTGGCCAGAGCAGCCAGAGAACTACACTCTCAAAGCTGGCCAGACGGGTTGAAGAGGTCTCATTGATGTTTATAAGCTTTGTTTAGCTTGTATTTCCTAAGTCGCCTTCTACGATATTCACGGGAGGACTTCACTTAGCCCTATTCTACTCTGCCGGAAACCACACGGCGAAATGTATCTACAAATACAAACGTATACCCGAGTATACATATACATATATGGCAGCTCACCCGAGTCACACGCCTTCAATAGCCCATCTCGAAATAACGATCTTTGCTTACGCTTAATTTGCTATGTTATCAACTAAATGCGCTCAATTTTGCATGCTTATCTCCGTAACTGGAGTGCGGAACTTTGCTCATGAGGGGTAAGGTGGGGTCTCAGTGTAGGAGGAGACTAATCAATATGGTAAATATAATCGAGGTATCATCATCATCATCAGGTCTTTTAGTCTCCACTGCAGGAGCACGACCCTCTCTGTACTACCCAAGCCAAACTTGGCCAGAGCTGTCAGAGGTCTTGGCCTACACTCTCCACCCTGGCCAGACGGGCTGGAGAGATCTCATTGATGTTTATAAGCTTTGTTTAGCTTGTATTCCCTAAGTCTCCTATTCTACGACATCCACAGGAGGTCTTGGAGTGGCTCTATTCTACTTTGCCGAAAACCACATGGCAATCCGGAACCACACAGCAATCAAGGTATAAAAGTCACTTTTCTAAAATGAAGAAATACAAGTCGTTCTTGTAATAAAAACTTGGTTAAGATGACATTTGTTTATGGGTTGCTCTTCTTCTTATCGAGTCAAAATGGTTTCAGTGTAGCTTTAATTTCAAATTGTCTTTGACCAGCATGTGGCCACAGCGATCCCTCTGTCATTAGCCTCGTTTAAGTCCTCTATGGTACATGTCGTAGGGCAGCCCGGACACGACAGAAGTGGTTGCAGATAGGGTTGCTCTATGTACTATGTACTTCGATGACGCTCCGAGAATTTCCGACCTGATAATATGATCAGGCACAAAAATCAAAATGACTACGAAGCAAAATGCCGAAAATTCATATCTATAAAGCAAAATAAGTTTACGGAGCATAAGGCGCTAAGGCATTTTCTTTTACTGAACTTTTAGACCTTTTCTAATGTAATTCTGATTTGGTATTACTACTCATTAATTTAGTAATTCGCTCATGTGTATATTTTCCAAAAAAAAGCTTGCTAGACATCAAAACATCGATAATCTTGCCAGTGGTCTTCCAACTAAGGATGCTTAAGAGCATAGGAAGAGGAAAAGAAAAGGACCCCAGGCTTCACAGCTGAAGATAGAACTGCAAATACGCTGAGGTTAGAGAGAGAGAGAGTGTGTAGGTTAGGCAAGAATCATCATCATCATCATTTACATAGGCCTCTCCCAAAGATTTCCAAAAGGACCGATGGAAAGTGGCCCAAATCCAGCGCTTTCTATCCAACTTGGTCAGGTCAGTCCATGGTATTGAACAACTTTTCCCAAGCCAAATAATATGTCAAAATGTGAAAAATATTTTTTGGCTTTCCATACAAACTCGGATCGACATAAATGGGAGGCCAAACATTACTTTTCATATTTCGTTTTATGTTCACTAGGAAAAGTTGTTCAGGATCATAGACTGAAACAGACAGAATTCCCCTTTTAAAAAAAATTGCACATTTTGTCAGACCTTATAAATAAATATTTCCGCTTACAGTAAGGACTGATATTTCCAAATTGAATGCGAAGTGTCGGGGTATAGCGTTACTGTTTGCTCATATTTGTCTCCAGTAGGTTGCTATCGGTTTTTTGATACTGATCACGGACAGTGTTGTTTTGTTATGGTCTTGTTTTAATGTTTTAGTAATTATCGTTCGTACGTATGTTTCGAATTTTCCGTCATCTACCTATTTTTTGGAACGAAGTTCCTTATCGCGCGTTGCGAAAGGGCTAGACGGAAAAAATTAAGACTAAAAGTTGTAACGAAACGTTTTGCTATAGTTGTAAGCCGTGCGGCGTGCGCGTGTTTCTCTGTCTGTCTCTCTCTCTCTCGAACTTCGTTCCATCCGGGTATCCCTTGACACCTCTCAAATTTTTTTTCGTTACAACTATTATGAATGTTTTGGATTTTCCGTCATATTCATTTTTTTTTTGGTTAAATTTATTAATATTTTGAGTTTAAATACACGCCAAGTGCATGTTGAGTCAAGCGCAGTGTAGGGTTACATAGTTGCGAATTGAGACCGACTTTCACGTGTCCTTAAACAGGTAACCGTATAGCAAAAAGAATACTTGACTCTAATAAAATTGGAACAATAAAACCAAATATTCCGTATAGCAAAAAGAATACTTGACTCTAATAAAATTGGAACGATAAAACCAAATATTCCGTATAGCAAAAAGAATACTTGACTCTAATAAAATTGGAACGATAAAACCAAATATTTCAGAAACGGATCCCTAAATCGAAAAGTGGTGTCCACAAGTTCATAATATTTTTTAAAGACTAATTCAACAAAACGCCACACGATGAGTTAGTCCAGAAAAATAAATTTGACTCCCTCCTTACTTGTAATACCCTAAAATTATTTTTCACGAGACCTACTCTAAGTACTTTACTTACTCTTCGAACGGATAGACAGACAGACATGGCGAAACTATAAGGGTTCGTCAACTACGTAGTAATCCAAAAAAGGAATTTAAAGGCTCAAAGTCAAAAAATATAATGTCAATAAGCTTTGTGGCTAGTAAACTTTCACTATTTTGGTTCCTTCTTTAACCTTCTAACCTACCATCACGCTAAAAATGGGATTTTGGACTTGCGGCCTTGGGCTCCGACTACTTAGAGCCGCAAATCCCAAAATGCCATTTTGAAATTTGAGGCCAGACTCATGAATCCACCGGCTTTTTCCACTTTTGTGTCCAACTCGGCATTCCTCCAATAGACTTTATTTTTGATTCAAGTTATCTTTCCTTGGCCCATCTACCTAGTATATTTTTGGATTTTTTTACCTTTGGATGTACCCGTAATAGACAAATTTTGAAAACTAAAACTGACTTCACTCCTAAACTATACAACCGATGTTGATACAATGCCTACAGAAGCACCTGACAAGTATTACCCTATCAAAGAAAAAAAAATTTCAATCGGTCCAGGTGCTTTCGAATAATTGGTGAACATACAAAAAAAAGAATGCGACGAATTGACAACCTCCTCCTTTTTAGAAGTCGGTTCAAAAAGACCTGATAGTATTTGTCCATATTTACTGATAGAAACATTAACTAAACATAATTCATATCGAACTTACAACCATCTGAAAATCACAACTCCTTCATTCCAAGTTGGATGAAATTAATTAACACCGTACATACAGACTTAACAATACGTAGATAGGACTGAAGTGAGATTATGTACAAAATGTCGTCAAAGTTTGCAGAAACAAATTGCCTTTTGGCGGGAGCCAGAGCGAAAGTTTAATTTGAATTTATGCTGGTAATTAACTTGGGTATAAATTAAAATACTAAGAGACGTACGAGACCCTATTTACATCATCATCATCAGGTCTTTTAGTCTCCACTGCAGGAGCTCGACCCTCTCTGTACTACTAGAGCCATATTTGGCCAGAGCAGCCAGAGGATTTGGCCTATACTCTCCACGCTAGCCAGACATTCACGGGAGGACTTGAAGATCCTATTTTATTAAGCTGCAAATATTTAAGGTCCAAGATTTAAAAAAAACAAAACTAGCTTTTCGGGCATTGCGCGGTCTGCAAGCAGCCTGTAGGTAATATAGACTGTAGGTAGTCTTTGTGTGAGGTACGAGTTAATGTCTGTCTGGCTGTCTGTGAATCAAAGACATCAGGTATTAGTAAAAAAAAATCAAGTTCTATGGGCTATGGGTACGTATATCAATCTTGCCGAGAAAGTAGTAAAATAAAAATTCCTTTACAAGTGGGAAACAATTATTTTTTCTCGACTAACCCATTGTCTGGGGTATTTTTAAATAGGACTTTCAAAAATATTAAGCTTGGGAACACTGATTTTGATTTAGGGACTCGTTGCTAAAATATTAAGGTTTTATAGAACATTTTTGTTAGAGTCAAGTGTTTGGGAACCGTCTGTCTACTTCTTCTTCTTCTTATCGTGTGTGTCAGTAACTAACACTAGTGTCAGAGTTTTTAAACCGCCTTATAAGATTCTGACATTGTTTTCGGTAATGACCAATGTCAAAGACAGTGACTGGGACCGACGGACGGCTTAACGTGCCCTCCGAAGCATGGATCATCTTACTTATCAGACAATCAGGTGATCAGCCTATAATGTCCTAACCAAAGTGGGCGACATCACAAAGTCGTTGCCCCCGCCGGGAATCGAACCCGCGACCTCCGGCTATGAGCCGAACGCTCTAAACACTACACCACGGAGGCAGAGATCTACTAAACGGTTGTAGGTATATTGACATGTAAAAAAGTTCACATCACATATGTATGTAATGTATATCTATAAAAGTTTTTAAAAAGTATTTACAAATTAAAAAGTAAGGCAACGAACTTATAAAATGGACTTAAAAAAAGGAAAATTTCATACCAGTTCAATAGAAAATTAGTTTTTAGACGTTTTTAGTTGCGTAAATTAAAAAACAGGATGGGACGACGGACTGCAATAATAATTAGAAGATAAACATGAAACCACAAAGCATCAAGAAACAGAAAGCAAAAAGCTAAAATTATTATACGGACAATTCAAAAACTGGGCCAAGAACAATTGGAGTCCGCCGATCCCATAGTCAGGTTGAAATTTACGGCCTATCCCATTTTTCAGTGTAAACGAGCTCTTGGCTTATCGTGTGTGCCCCCTCATAACTCAGGAGGCGAAATCTTTTTTAAATATAATCTTTTTCATAAACTGCCAGGAAATGGCAGGAAGCCGGATGGGTTGACGACCGGGATTCGGCATTTGTTATATTTAAGGTCAGAGGTGTATTAATGTACAGTGGGCCACATAGAAAAATATACCACCATTAGTACAATTTAGTAGTGCCGAAAGTATAGAGGTATTATATTTTTCTATGTGGCCCACTGTAAAAGCCGCGCCCCGTGACGTTACCCGCGGCTAAAGTAGCGCATACCAAATTTTATCAAAATTGGTCCAGCCGTTTGTAAAGAATAAGAATTAACAAACATACATACACTCAATCTTTAGTCTTTATAATATTACTAGCAGCGCCCCGCGTTGTTACCCGCGCCTACAGTAGCCTATGTGTTAATCCAAGGTGTCAGCTTCCTGCATACAAAATTTTATCAAAATTGGTCCAACCATTTGCGCGTGAAGAAGTAACAAACATACACACATACATAAAAACCTTCGCCTTTATAGTATTAATTACATCGCCCTGCGGTGTTTTCCTCGCCCAAAGTAGCCTATGTGTTATTCCAAAATGTCAGCTTCCTGCATACAAAATTTTATCAAAATTGGTCCTTTGCGCGTAAAGAAGTAAAAAACATACACAAATAAATAAAAAAAATTGCCTTTATAATATTACTTACAGCGCCCCGCGGTGTTTTCCTCGCCTAAAGTTGCCTATGTGCTAATCCAAGATGTCAGCTTCCTGCATACCAAATGTTATCAAAATTGGTCTAGATGTTTGCGCGTAAAGAAGTAAAAAACATACACATAAAAAATTTAGCCTTTATAATATTACTTGCAGCGACCCGCGGTGTTTTCCACTCCTACAGTAGCCTATGTGTTAATCCAAGATGTCAGCTTCCTGCATACCAAATTTAATCAAAATTGGTCCAGACGCGTGCGCATTAAGAAGTAACAAACATAGGCCTATGTCCAACAGTGGACGTTATGCAGCTGAAATGGTGAAGGATGACACCAAATTTTATGAAAATTGGTCCAGACGTTTGAGCGTGGAGAATTAACAAACATAACATACATAAAAACCTTCGCCTTTATAATATTACTAGCTGTACCCGCGGGCTTTGCGTCCATCCCCGAGTCTCAAACTATATCATTTATTTATTATTATTTTTTAAAAACTTTATTGCACTTAAAATAACACACATTAAACACATATAATTATAACAGCCAGCGGTACAAACGGTGGACTTATCCCAGAAGGGCTCTCTTCCAGTCGACCAGAGAAACAGAGAACTATATCCATACCAACTTTCATCCAAATCGGTTCAATAGTTGAAGCGTGAAGAGGTAACAAACAAACAAACATACAAATTTAGCTGTGCCCTGCGATGTTACCGGCTCCTAAAGTACGACGTTTGCGCGTGAACAAGTAACAAATAAACCCTCATTTACACACACAACACACACTTCATCGATAGGCAACAATCTACGCGGTGTCACAGAATACATAATAGTACAAGAACAGAAGATTCACTCCGAAAAATCAATTAAAGGAATAGCGACTCTTGCCACGATACCAGTAAGTTCAATTCACGTCGCACATGGCTAATACCCTACAGTTATATTCACCTAGACGTTCCATCTCTTTCCGTCTCTTTCTATCGCGTAACGCTTACCTTTTCTGCCGCACTGATTAGCCACGCCGGCGTGGCCGCCGTACGTTCTTTTTTTGTACTTGTGTTTTTAATACCTACCGCGGAGTGAGACAGGCCTGGCGGTGTTATCTTTTCTCCCAGACAAACATAAAGAGATCTTTTTGACTTACAAAATCATTTTCGAGGGCAATATTTTTTCATGAAATCGCAGCGGAAATGGTAGGTCGCCGGAAGGGTTGACAACCGGGATTCGGCATTTGATATTCAAACGAGGGTTAGGGACTATTAAAGCTGTATAAACATTTAGTTGGGCTATTATGGGCCCTTATAGTGGCCTTTTAGCAATATTAGTAGGCCTAAAGTAGCGTTTCGGTGAAAAGTTTTTTTTTGTCCCTTCCACATTGTTTAATTTCACACAAATTAGCCATTGTGTGAAATTAAACAATGTGGAAGGGACATACCCGTAATAAATAAAACTACGGGATTTACTAGAATAGCATAATTAAATTGAAATCATAGTTAAGAAACCAAAAAAAAAAATGACAATCCCATAAAAATTGCTTGAGCGATTGCACACCATATTATGACATGGCAATTTTTTTTTTGTACATACTTTTACTGTTATTTTAATTCTCTTATACCATTGTGATCGTATAGCCCGAGGTTTGATTGATTACGGTATGTCACTTCCAAGAAAATTAGTTTTTAGACGTTTATTATATGTGTTTATAATTCAAAGTCGGCATTTGCAACTATGGAACCCTACACTGCGTGTGGCCCGTGGCCAATTTTTTATTCATAAGTTTTTTTTTATCATTTAATTTAGTTTAACTGGGTATACAATTCGGGTTGGTGTTTTTGACTGATCTCTTTGACGAATGTCGTATTACCTGTTTTTTCAAAGGTAAATAAATGATTTTTGACGTTTAACTTAGATTAAAATTTAGATTTAATATATAGTTTTATAATACAGGTTTAGTATATTTTTAAAATAACTAACAAACTAAACTACTAAACTAAGCCTAAATCTGAGATTATTAAATTATAAAAATATAACATTGGTACCAAAAACATCAAAACTTCATATGATTTCAAAACTTACAACTCGAAATTACAAGCAGAAAATGATAAACAAACACTTTTATTAAATTTTTGCAACATTGTAAGTGACATTCGTAAACGAAATCGCGACATACGATTAAGCGACAGAACAATACGTCAATAAATTTTGTCTTTTAAAGTCAGCATCAAGTTCTTTCAACGTTTTTCAATTTGGCTGCGAAAAAAGGAATGACGTAATAGGTACTGTACCCGTTGTTTCATTGTTTACTGCTACAATACACATAATTCATTAAAACCTTATATTTGTTTTTTTTCATCACTTTTAGAGTCATCATTATTACAGTTAAAAACGTGATACTGTATCTGTATTATTTTGTATTTAAAAAAAAAATGTTAGCACTTTAAGGTAGGCCCAAGAGCCTCTCTCACCATACCTTAACGTAAACTACCTATAATAGTTTGTCATATTTATAAAAAAACTTAAGATTAATAAATATCATGACAACTATTATACATTGTGAGAAATCAAAATTATGACTATTACAAAAAAATTACTTAGTCATCAATACAACAATATTACGAAATAAAATTCGAAGAATTAAGGCGAATCCCATTCATCATATCAGCCACAAAAATTACAATGTCGAAGGGCTGTTTGTCGCGGCGCTGTTTGTCGCAACTACAGACACTCGTAACGTAAACAAAACACATGTGTTTCCCAGACGTTCGAAGTGCTCTATACTTCTATTGTACGAAACTTTTCCAATTACAAAACTCGTTTGATGGGTGGAATGCTGGGTGTTATTAAATGGAGATATCGTCCAAATGAGGGTGCCCTTGGATCCAGTGGGAAAAGTAATTTTAACACATTTGGTATTGTTTCAGCGAAGTTTGAAATACCCACATAATATTTTTTTTTTTTTTTTAACTTTATTACAAATGTAATAGGCGGACTTAAAGCCATAGGCTTTATTTACCAGTCAACCCACTGGTGGTGCCGATATGTATAATATGTGTCTGCCTTTTACCGCGATATTCATAAAAAAATTAATAGCACGATTTTAGGAGTGCTGATTTTTCTAAAAGTTCATTTAAAGTCTGCAATTTCTAAATTGGTGGCATACTCATTTATTGGGAAAACATTTTCATGAGGGCTAAATCGGCCAAGTTTTTGAGTTTTTAAAACTATCTGAGACATAGAAATAGAGTCATAAAATCTAAATAAGCTCAGAATCTAGTTATGTAATATTGTATTCAAAACAAAAATTATAAAATACATTTGCTTCTAAATAAAATATTTCTTCAAAAGCACCACATCGAGGCAACGTACCTAATATGCTGGCAGCATTCCCTCGCTGGATATAAATTTTATTCGTTGAGCAAAAAAGTTACCAGCCATCAGGTCTCCAGTTGCCTCGATGAGAAGCTTTGTGATGTCCTTAAAAAAAACCCTTAGCTTCAGGGCCCCAAGGACCCATCGTCTCCACTGCGAATGGAAGAAAAATGTAACTGTCTCCCAGACCTGAGTACTTCAGCTTTTTGGCAGCCTCTGAAGCACAGGCTGCTCCACTAATATTAGATGTTGAAGGCAAGTGCGAGTGTGCCAAAGTGTCCACACATGAGGCTTGCAAAACAAGGATTTAGTTTAAGTTTTCAAAATCGCATTCAGTTACATGATAAGAAAATCCCAAAGCCTCAAAAACCTCATTTTGTTTCATTTTTTCAAGACTACTGATATTTTTTCTTGTGCTTAATCGACCCACTAAATATTTATAGACATACTAGCTATGCCCGCGGGCTTCGCTCCCCGTAGGAATTGCGGGATAAATAGTATCCTATGTCCTTCTCCGAATCTCCAACTATACCCATACCAAATTTCATCCAAATCGGTTCAGTAGTTTAAGCGTGAAGAGGTAACAAACAAACAAATATACAAACTCACTTTCGCATTTATAATATTAGTAAATCAAATCAAATCAAATATATCTTTATTATCATAGGATATTTATAATATCTCTTAATAATCGTCATTATTTTGTTGCACAATTGTTGACGTCAAATAGTTACTTACAGCTAAGTTTACTACCGCTTCCAAAGCGCTAGTGCAGTGCTAGTAGGAAGTGGGATAGTAGGATTTGCAGTAACATTTTATACATTTTGTCCCTTTTTAGGGTTCCGTAGTAAACAAGGAACCCTTATAGTTTTGCCATGTCTGTCTGTCTGTCTGTCTGTCCACGGTCCTACAGAGAAACTATAAGTATTAGAAAGCTGTAATTTGGCATGGATATGTATATTAATTATGGCGAAAAAGTCGTAAAATAAAAAATGAAAAAAAAAATTCAGTTTAGCTGCCATACAAGTAAAGACGTAGTCAATATTTTTTTTCTCGACAAACACATTGAGTGGGGTATCGTTGAATAGGTCTTTCAAAAATATTGTTAGCTTGTGAACACCATTTTTCGATTTAGGGATCCATTCCTGAAATATTTGGGTTTAAAGTTCAAATTTTTGTTCGAGTCAAGTGTCCCCCCCCCCTCTATCTGCTAAACGGTTATATATGGCCACGTGAAAAAAAAATATTTATAATGTAGTTTGAAGGAAAACTATCAGAGCCAAGTAGAGTATACAAATTAAAAAGTTATAGGCGATCAACTTATAAAATGTACATGAAAAACGACATTTTCATACAAATTCAATAGATATTAGTTTTTAGACGTTTTTAGTGGCAAGAACTCAAAGTTGGCATTCGCAACTACGGAACCCTACACTGCGCGTGGCCCGACACGCACTTGGTCAATTATTTAATCTATTTTAGGCTTTTTTACTGTGTATGTTTTTGGTTAATATTTATTTTATATAAAGCTAAAAATACCACTGAAAAGAAATATTTTTTCGAAAACATCAAAATTGGTTAATTAATAAAGTCGCAATCAACATTTCAAATATAAGATTGGGAGCGTGGTGGGCACATCTCACTATCTCTTTCGTACGCAAGAGACCAAATAGCGTGACGTCAAGAGCGCTGTACGTATAGGTTGTAAGCCCTATGCTTGGTATTGACCACTATAAATAAATAAAATAAATAAATATATAGGGACAAATTACACTGATTGAGCTAGCCCCAAAGTAAGTTCGAGACTTGTGTTATAGGATACTAACTCAACGATACTATATTTTATAACAAATACAAATATAGATAAACATCCAAGACCCAGGAAAAATTGAAAAAGGCCATTTTCCAACTTGACCTAGCTGGGGATCGAACCCAGGACCTCCGGGTTGGCGGTCTAGCGTGTTGACCATTACGCCATGGAGGTCGTCAAATCTAAAGCATTGGAAATTATGAAACTATGTTTCATAATTTCCAATGCTTTAGATTCAATCTCCGAAATTCTTCACGTGACTGTTTCTCCTCTTTTGTCTCGATGTGGCAAATAAAATAAAAAAACAAAAAAACCTGTCCCCAAAACAAAAACAAATCTTAACAATCAGAAACTTTCGCTCTCTCCAACGTTAACCCTGCAAAGGGTGTGTTTAAATTTTTACACCTAAGTTTTAATAGCAGAAGTTGGCAAACGCGGCCATTTTGACAAAAGTTAATTCATTAGAGCTACAACAGATGGCGCTGGGGAAAAACGGTGCGTTATGGTGACCCAGAGATACGTTTTAACTTCAAACTATAAAACTTGGTCACACTTTAGAGTTTATGTGGCATATCAGTTGGAGCTCGATGGCAGGCGTATGCATTAACCTTAAACAAGTTCAGCAACCACGGGTCCTCTACGTAACTGCTTCCGTGGTGTAGTGGTTAGAGCGTTCGGCTCATACCCGAAGGTCGCGGGTTCGATTCCCGGCGGGGGCAACGACTTTGTGTTGTTGTCCTAGTTTGGTTAGGATATTGTAGGCTGATCACCTAATTGTCGGATAAGTAAGATGATCTGTGCTTCGGAGGGCAGGTTGAGCCGTCGGTCCCGGTCGCTGACTTTGACATTGGTCGTTCGTTACCTAAAGATGTTACATGTCAGAGGCCTTTAAGGCGGTTTAAAACTCTGACACCTTACTCTGTTAGTGACTAACACTAGTTAGTCACTAACACACATGATAAGAAGAAGAAGAAGCAACCCCGGGTGTGGTCCACATTTAGCCTGGTCAAAATAAGACGAGTTACTAAATTGTCCTGGTTTTAATCATTATTATACAACGTGGAAGGGACATACCCGTGATAAATCGTATTGTTAGTATAAAAGAATGAAAATAACAGTAAAAAAACAAGGAAAAATTTGGCATTTCCACTACTAAAGTGGTATGGGAATGTCGAAGTTGTTTTGATTTCCTGACTGTTATTTTGATATTATTATGCTATAGTGATCGAGTATAGCACGTGGTTTGATTTATTAAGACGAAGTGGTAGCAGAAGTGGCGCCCAGAATTTAAATAAATTGTCTAAAACTTTTTATGAATAACTTTCAAAGTAATATTGGTAGTCTGTCTAGTTTTAAAACGGTTTTTCGCCAAAAGTGGCCACTTTTGGCTTAATAATTTCAAAGGTTATGCATAGAAAAGTTTAAAGGTCATTTTAGACATTGATACAAATCAAATTATTAATAATCACCATATTTAGTTTTGAACAATTGATTTCAAATGAGGGCGCCACTTCTGCTACCACTTCGTCTTAAGGATATGGACCTTCCACGTTGCATTATGAACATTCATATCGAGGAGACCGGTGGTCACCGGTGGGAATGCATATTAATAGCGCTATTGCAAGTAAAGCGGCACCGGGTGTGGTCCGCACTTGGATGCGACCACAAGTGGCATAAACCTTTATCCAGCTCCTCTGTGCTTCAGAAGGCACGTATAAGCCGTTGGTAAGTTATATATAAGCCGTTGGTTAACGTTAAAGCCGTTTAAGTTGGTTATACGTATAAGCCGTTGGTTTAGTAAGTTTCCAAGTAAGTTCTAGCTATGATTGAAAAATCAGTTCAGTTGTTAGGGTTAACGCCTGAAAGTCGCTAAATTTTTTTTATTGCGCTACGGATATCAAATCATATTGATAATTCCGCTACTCATCACTAGATAGCGTTTTTGAAAGTCGGGGTTTTTTTAATTTGCTTAGCAAATAAACTTATCATATGAATAAGCTTATATAATTAAATTTAGTTTCATTCCTAGTAGATTCCGATTTGAAAGTAAAAATACTTAGGGCCTGGCCTATTTACTAGTGAAAGCCTTAGTATGAATCTAGATATCTGTTGTGGCAAAGAGATTTCATCCTCAGATCTCAAACAATAATCCCTTATTTATCTCACTCCGTTTCTATAAGAGCCATTATCATCAAAAATCTATCAGCAGAACCCCATTCAACAAAGTTTGATCTAGCTTTCAAGGCAAAGCTTTGAAGTTAAGCTTAACCTTTTGTGTGCACTGTTTGCTCCAACGCAATATCTTTCCGTTCCATGAGACATAATTTTTCTAAAACGTTCCAGCTTTTGTTAGTTTCTCCCGTGGTTTCGCTTCCTCTTTTCAATAGAAATGGATCAGTCTTTGCTGCTATCTCTGATTTTGTATACCTGATGCATCTTTCTGATTCATAGCATCGATTCTAGGATTCTTGTGCACAATAGTATCCTTTTCTGATGTAGGGATTCTGGTTTCTGAATGTGTTTTATAAAAGTTGCTTTTCTGAGCTGCAAAATTTACAATGAAAAGTTATTTTAAAAATTTCAGTTCTAGAAAGTATACTACTTTACTCTAAGCTGATTTAGAATAAATGTAATGTATGGTACGTGAGTTTTCTTTTTTAACCCATTGCAGGACACTTACGGCTGTGGACGTAATTTAATTGTTATTTCTATTGTATCTGGCCGAGTGTCCTGCAAAGTGTTAATAAGTACTTCATCATCATCTTCCATGCCTTGTCATATTTAGAGACGGCTCTGTATGTCAACTTCCTGCAAAGTTTTGTATCATTTACCATATCTGTACTAACCCCCCCTTTTCTCCATGTCCCGCTTTATACATTTCTGTGGCCATCCACCTTCAAGCTAATCATTATATTTACCAGATGTTCGGAAATTACAATAGAATAATAATAAAAATACTTCGTAAATAATAAAATAAAAAATTGTGTACAGAAATGTACACAATTTTTTATTTTATATACGTAAAGATTTATCTTTTTGCGTTAAACAAAACAATAATGACATGAGGTATCCATATTTTCTCCTCATTTCCTCAATTCTTTTTTTGTGCGGAAAAGATTAAATTTATCTTTTACGTTCCTTTTGCTATCAGTATAGAAAAAAAAGCATTCTTTCGTTTTTACCTGGCTAAAACCTACCATAAATCACTATACCCTATTTTTACTTCAAGGCCTCTCGCATAACCGTTTCCTACTCTCTAAACCTAGCTCCAAATTTATATCGGCACAAGCGGCTCTAGCCGTGACATCAATCACCGAACTCTTACAATATTGCTAAGTAATAAATCAAAACTCCGGCCACAACCTCATACGTGTTGCGGGAATATGACAAAAACGGAATTTTATACATGTGCCTGAGAAAAATTTACTGCGTCGCGCTATGTCTACCCATTGTCTTATAAACATAATTAATAATAAGCGGCCAAGTGCGAGTCGGACTCGCCCATGAAGGGTTCCGTAGTAGCAAATAACAATATAAAAGTCTTGTAGTATGTTTTTTTAATTTTTATATTTGAGTTGATTGAATGAAAGGTAAATTGCCGTTTACGATTAATGACGTATTAAAAAAAAACGACTTACTAGATCTCGTTCAAACCAATTTTCGCTGGTAGTTTTCATGGTAATGAACAACATATATTTTATTTAGTTTTATCATTCTCTTATTTTCGAAGTTACGGGGACACACTTTTTTCCACTTTGGAAGTGTCTCTCGCGCAAAGTATTCGGTTTAGAAAAAAATGCTATTAGAAACCTCAATATCATTTTTGAAGACCTATCCATAGATACCCCACACGTATGGGTTTGATGAAAAATAAATTTTTGAGTTTCAGTTCTAAGTATGGGGAACCCCCAAAATTTACTGTTTTTTTTCTATTTTTGTGTCAAAACCTTAATGCGGTTCACATAATACATCTACTTACCAAGTTTCAACAGTATAGGTCTTATTTTCTCGCCCATTTCCTCATTCTTTTTTGCGCGGAAAAGATTAAATTTATCTTTTACGTTCTTTTTGTTATCAGTAAGGTAACAAAAGATTTTTCCATTTTTACCTGGCTAAAACCTACCATAAATCACTATACCCTATTTTTACTTCAAGGCCTCTCGCATAACCGTTTCCTACTCTCTAAACCTAGCTCCAAATTTATATCGGCACAAGCGGCTCTAGCCGTGACATCAATCACCGAACTCTTACAATATTGCTAAGTAATAAATCAAAACTCCGGCCACAACCTCATACGTGTAGCGGGAATATGACAAAAACGGAATTTTATACATGTGCCTGAGAAAAATTTACTGCGTCAAGACATGTCGTCCCATCGCCTTATAAACTTAAAGTAGTACTGTAATTAATTAAATATGACTTAAGTATATGTAATGCAATGAATATTTTTGAAAAATATTCAACTTTTTTCTTTGTCACTTTTTTACTAGTCGTATGTGCTGCCATTTATGAGCAACTCCAGTATTACCTACTTACGGGCCCTCCAATAATTTCTATGGCGTTGGGTATCTGTTATATTAGTAATTATATTATCTTTGGTCAAGCGGAACCACACGATGTGTTCTTCCTATGTCACAAATACTACGTGCGAAAGAGATGGCAAAATACGTGTCTCTGTCTCACGTGGATTTGCGATAGAGAGACTGAACTTAGTGGTCCCGCTTGAGACAGTATGTACACAATGTCAAAACATCGTGTGTTTAACACATTCACGGACACTAAGCCAGACACAATAGAAATAACAATTGAATTACGTCCACAGCCGTAAGTGTCCGTGAATGTGTTAACAAACGCTGCTCGGTCAAATTGTATGGGAGGCCTAAAATTATTTTTCATATTTCGATATATTAGGTTCCTCGGGGAAATTGTTCAGTATCATGCACTACGGAACACTACACTGCGCGTGGCCCGACACGCACTTGGCCATTTTTTTGTAGCGTGGTACGCCACATCTCAGTCAAACCGTTTTGAATTTTAATTCATTGGTACTATACAATACAATTCATTATTGGTGGTTTGTGAGAAAAACTATACTGTTTAATTAGGTGTATCAACTAGTTCTCTTCCATTTATCAAGCAAATCAAAACATCCAGAAAATCAGTGAGAATTAATGTCAGAATATAATGCGATCTATCTACTTCTTACTATTTTGTTTTTTTTTTTACCTAATCATCAACTTTCGTCTAAACATTAAGCATGGCCTTTAAGTCTTGATCAGTATGTGTTGTAAGTACTCGTATGTAATGTATATTTATCAAAAAATAACTAGAACTTCCATATTTATCCAGACTTTTACACATTCCTGGAACATAGAGTAGAGACGTTAGCAATCTTGTCGAAAAACTTGTTATGGCGTGTGTTTTATGATGTGTGTTACAGGAAGTTAAATCTTTCCACATCTCAAAGGGCTCTTATAGACGAGCAACAGTGTGCCCTCGAGTCCCTCGAACATGATGGCAACGGTCGACCATAATTGGCGACGGTCGCTGACGGTTGCTGATGGCAGCCGATGATCATCGAAAGGTGTAGCGGGCATACTGAAGGGTTTACCAATATAGATAGAACGTGAGATACTATCATTATTATATTAGACGGATTATTAGACCTCCGGATGAGGCAGTAGCTGATTCTATACGTGAGTAACCCATGTACTAAATATAATAAAGAGAATATTATTATGTGATTAATTACAGGTTTAAAACAATCTCACATCTAGGCAAACTTGATTTATGCCTCTAATTATTTAGATAATGTTTTTTAACTACATCTATTGAAGTGAAAACTTCTTAAGCGGCGTTGTGCACTTTTTTGGAATGGGTAAAAAATGTTAAACTCGCGTCAGGACACGCTCGCGTCAGGACACGTGACCTGATCGAAAATTCGTAAGACGGATGGAGAGTAGACAGCTGGCGCGGCGTAGGAGAGGGAATATCCCCCTCTCTTTCTACGGCGCGGCGAAAATGTATGCCTGCGCCTGCTTTTTCGTATATCAAAAATGCACAACGTTAATATTCAAGTTTTCACTTCTGCCGGCACTCCCAGAGTGCAACCTGTCGTTTTGTTTTTATTTTTTTATAGTGTGCAATTTCTTCCATGATGGAATCCATGCAATTTTAAACAACAAAGTTAGGCCATGATACTTATTCATTCCGCGTAGTAATAAAATGGCCAAAAAAATCAAATCAAACTAAAAACTAAAATAAAAACTTGAATAAGATAATATATCATGGACAAAACATGACTTTCTACGATTATTTTGCCTTTAGATATCCTTTAGTTTAGACTCAGTGATTTAAGTGCTTCGGTGGTGTAGTGGTTAGAGCTTTCGGCTCATACCCGGAGGTCGCGGGTTCGATTCCCGTCGGGGGCAACGACTTTGTGTTGTCGTCCTAGTTTGGTTAGGGCATTGTAGGCTGATCACCCGATTGTCGCCGATTCGGTGGGCACGTTAAGGTCATTGTCTGTAACATTGGTCGTTACCAAAAACCATGTCAGAGGCCTTTAAGGCGGTTTAAAAACTCTGACACTAGTGTTTACACACGATAAGAAAGAAAGAGTGATTAAGTCTCAAATTCAGAAATCTGAATCTTGTTCTCTCCCATCAGACTCTTCATGTCAAACCGTACACATAATAAAAAGCTCAAATATATATTCGTATAAATCTCAAGTATCTCACCGTCGAAGTGCTTATTTCACACACCGCTGGGTTTCCTTCATAGTTTGACCTTTGATGTAGAATTATATGGATGCACATTGATTAAAATACTTTATAACGGATGCTCAGTTATGCGTATCGCATTTTTTTAAAACGGTATTCTATAATAATGTCTTATTTTTAAATACTTCTTATTCTCGGCATTACCAGATATAACTATATCTGGCGGGGCCCTCCCCCCTACCGAAATATGTTTAGAATAGATGGTTAGTACCAGTGGATTGACTTTAATTCCACTTATTACATTTGTAATAACATTAAATAAATAAATAATAATAATAATATTGTCGACTTTTCAAACAACCACTTCAAGATCATAACAAATACAAAAGAGGCAATCTTTTATAAATAAGCGAACCGTTCCAGGTTTGCACGGTTATTTATGATACATTGAACATTTTTCTCGTTTTGCAAACGTGAAAACACATACCTACGCTGTGTTTTCAGCAGTTGAAGTGTTGAATTACTCTACTTGCTGATGAAAGTCCTAAAAGTACGTTAAAAAATTAAAAAGAACCAAGCGTGTATACAGAGGCAAAGACAGCGGGAAAAATCTTTGTTTTAAACACTGTGTTGATTGACCTTATATTATTATAATCTATATCTATACATATAATAAAACAGTAAAAAAAGTGTGTCTATACATTAAATATATTTCCAAAAAAAATATTGGGGGCGATGGAGACATAGTAACAGAGTAAGAATTAAAAAAAAAAATGTCTGTCTGTTTGTCTGTATGTCTGTTTGTACACGCTAATCTCCGGAAATTCTGGACGGATTCGAATGCAACTTTTTTTGTTATATAGCTATTATGCCTGGGCAACATATAGGGTATAAATGATTTTGGAAAATAAAACGCCTGATGCAGAACCATAATTTTCCAGCTAAACTATAAGAGATATAAAAATGTCGCCTTAGTAAAAGTTTTTCAGCCTGATGAGCATTTTCCAGAGACATAAAGTGCACGCGAACGAAGTCGCGGGCTTCAGCTAGTAATAAATATAAAACTATCAGTAAACCCTAGGCTTAATACTCGTATGAAAGGGCCATTAAGCTGATTTTGATTTTCATGAGCATTTTCAACTGCTGTGCTTAAAATTTTTCATCTATCAAAAGTCAAGATGATTATACTCTAATGAACACGTGTGCAAGTTTTCTCATGATATTTTCTTTAACGAAAGACGATTTTGGAGATAACCTTAATAAGTACAAACTTAGAGATACTCGTCTTTGTCATTGCCTTGTAAAGATATAACCTTAATTTGCAGACGCAACAATGCCTAAACCGCATGGCTACCACCGCTTCTGTATGTAAATAAATAAATAAATAAATAAAAGAAATAAATAAAAGAAATAAATAAAAGAAATAAATAAATAAAAGAAATAAATAAATAAAAGAAATAAATAAATATATAGGGACAAATAACACTGATTGAGCTAGCCCCAAAGTAAGTTCGAGACTTGTGTTATGGGATACTAACTCAACGATACTATGTAATGCAACATCTAGAGAAAATGTAATATCAATGAAGTTAACCTGCAAACTTTTGATGTGGCTCGAAGTGCCGTAATAAATGATGAAGTAGTTAAAGTACCTACGTGAAGATGCTTTATAATGTCGAGTCGAAGATAACGCGTTTTGAAGGGTTATGAAAGTTTAATACTTACTATGAAGAACTGTTTGAAAATCTTTTACTTCCCGTCTAACGAAGTGGGGTGAATGTATTTTAATACATTTTAGGATGGTACGGTTGGTACGGTTGGTACACAGGGTTAGGCAGAGACTATGGACCTCCACTTGCTCCGATCTTGACAAACCTCTTTTATTTCATCAAATCATTCTCCTTCGGGTACTTTTTACCTCTCCTATTTTTAGAACGTGTCAAATTGCAGACAAGGTCTTTGGAGGATGTTTTTTTTATAGCCTATATAGTGTCCCATTGTTGGTAAAAGGCCTCCCCTTCTTGCTTCTACGATTCATGATCCAAGGCAGCTTGCTGCCATTCACTCATGTAGCATTCAATGTCGTCCTCTTTTCCTCGGCCTTACCCTACGCCAGCGTCCTTCTGGAACCCATAACGTCGCCTTTCTTGCCCATCTTTCCGGTCTCATATGACAAACATGTCCGGCCCATGGGTATTTTGTATGTATAATACTCAGGTATAATACTAAAAACCTACCTATTTTAAAAACTTACCACGTCCGCCCACTGCTGAACTCTTCCAAAGGATTTAGAAAACTTTTACGATCGTAACCGCGACAATCGTCGTTTGTCGCCGATTATCGCCGACGGTCAACTTTCGCTCGTCTGTAAAAGCCCTAAGAACAAGAATCAAAAAATATTCTGTCTGCTTCATTAGGAAATAAATTGAAAACAATTTTGTTTATTTATTTATAAAAACTTTATTGATCCAAAAAATATAATTGTTTACAATTAGCGGACTTAAGGCGAAATGGTAGCAGAAGTAGCGCTCTCATTCAAAACTAACTTTTTAGAAGTATAAACACGGTAACAATTAACAATTTGACCTCCAACAATTTCATAAGTCCTTCTAATCATTCCTTGAACCACCGCTGAAAGTATGATATTGATAGTCCGTCTAGTTTTAAAATAAGTTTTCAAAAAAAGCCACTTTTGGCGGCAACTCGACATTCAACGGTCATTCATAAAATAATTCAAAGGTCCATCCAGAATTAATTTTAAATTAAATAGCCAATCATCACCATATTTACCTTTAAACAATCCACTTCAAATGAGAGCTCCAACTCCGCCGAGTTCTTATACCATTTCTCCTTAACGCCAGCCTAACGCCTAAAAGTGTTCTCTCCCAGTCAACCATAAGGATAAACAGAGATTTAGTTGCGGCGCAAAATTACATAAATAAAACAACACATAATTTTGCATATTTTTGCAAGTCTATTCAAGAGATCGTTCCGTTATAACACTAAAGATTTGTCATAATTTTCCAAGTATTACGTAGTGTCAACTTTTGAGAGTTGCACCGTACTTTTGTTCGCAAAAGTTCCGTAGCATTATTTTCTTTCTCGAAGAAAAGTTCTTGAATACTGAACTCTTACAATTTTTATCGTCTAGTTTATACTATAGTTTTTTTTTCTTTTTTTAACCCTCCGACGTAAAATAATTGTGGGCTTATTCTGTCTAAATAATATACCCAATGATAGCAGGATCACCGGAATGGAATCTGTGAAGACAGCATAATTGAAATTAAGTGTCCCACAAGTGTAAGGTCTGTCTGTATTTCTGTCGGTCTTAGTATCCTCTTACTTTACTCTTTGGTATCCTCCCGTGGATGACGTAGAAGGCAACTTAGGAAATATAAGTTAAACAAAACTTATACACATCAATGAGACCTCTCCAACCCGACTGGCCAGCGTGGAGAGTGTAGGTCGAGTTATCTGGCTGTTCTGGCCATGTATGGCTCTGGTAGAACAGAGAGATCCGTGCTCCTGCAGTGGAGACAAAAAGACCTGATGATGATGATATGTGTACTTTTGGATTTTCCAAACTTACTCCTTTAATCTTCGTTTAAGCAGTACTACTGACTTCTAATTACTCTCGGGAACTCAATAAAAGTTCAAGATAAAACTAGCGGCTTGATATCATCTTAATGTTGGAGACTAAAGTCAAAGGTAAATAACGAAATAGACAAAATATATGCACCATTGCATAGTCTTTTGTCACCCAACGTGTCCATGCGAATGCAAAGAAATATTTTTTTTTAAACTAAAATCCGACTTCGTGTCCAAATTGCACCCAACGAGATCATGTGAACTGAAAAGAAATATTTTTTTAAAACTAAAAACCGACTTTATTTCCAAACTACACAACTGATTTGATAACATTCTATGTGACCCTTATGAAACCCTCTTTCAAACAAAAAAAAAACTTTTTCACATTGGTCCAGGCGTTATCGTGTGATCGCAGAACATATATAAAAAATATAAACATCTAAATTGATTACCTTCTCATTTTTTAAGTTATTTAAAAATGTACCATTACTTACCTCTAAAGATATTCACTAGAAGAGATATAGTGGCAATTTTTTATGCCGGAAAACACCACCTTCTTAAGTCGGTTAAAAATGAACCATTAGTTACCTCTAATGACATTCACTAAAACAGATCTAGTCTTCTTCTTCTTATCGTGTCAGAGTTTTTAAACCGCCTTAAAGGCCTCTGACATGGTTTCAGGTAACGACCAATGTCAAGGACCGACGGCTTATCGTGCCCTGCAAAGCACGGATCATCTTACTTATCAGACAATCAGGTGATCAGCCTACAATGTCCTAAACAAACTAGGACAACATTACAAAGTCGTTGCCCCCGCCGGGGATAGAACCCGCGACCTCCGGGTATGAGCCGAACGCTCTAACCACTACACCACGGAGGCAGTAAAAAGATCTAGTGGCAATTTTCTATGCCAGAAAACTCCAGGTCCTTTATCTATCGAGTTAGTTAGTCTTTGTCAAAACTACTTCTCTACAAGTTTAAGCTTTGTTAGTTCAAGGAAAAGACAATTTCTCGCTAACAATGATGTACTGGGAAAGTAGTTCTGCGGTTTTATTTAGTGTAACGAGAAAAGTAAATCTGGTCTTAGACGACTAACATTTGTACTATAATTATTTAAATTTTTTTTTTAATTCGTATTTTTTTTTCAATCGTCTTTAACAATCTGCGCGGAATAAAAGTAATTAGTATATTTTAAGTTTTTTCTTATTTAAAAGCCATAGTTAAAATATGGCCTGTTTAGGATAAAGATAGTTTTTGAAAACTAGAAACCACCTCACCAACTAAAAAACCGATTTTGGTATTTTTTTTATGGAAAAACTTGACAAGAATGCCCTTTTAAAAAATTTCTACATTGGGCCATGTATCTTTGAGTAATCGAAGAAGATACGTAAAAAACATATGCAAGTAAAAATTTCGACGTTCTCATACAAATTACCCAGGCGGCTACACACTTTTGTATGGAAGTGCCGAATTTTGATTTTGATTTTTGACTTTTTTATACTATAGTGTTCTAGTATAGCCCGTGGTTCGATTTATTAGGGGTATGTCCCTTCCACGTTGTAAAAATCGAATTGATATACTTCTTTTTTAAAGTTGGTTAAAAGTGGAAACCACCGATCGAGGCGTAATACAGTTTTGTGTAGCTATCAATCTCAAGAATGGAATTCTGCTCCATTAGGGGACTTTCTTTAAAGCCAACTTATGAGATGCTGCGTTTAGTTGTGACAAGTCTACTAAGCTGCTAAATACGCTCTACTAAGTCCTACTAATTCCTAATATCAAAACATATTTATCAAATTTTATTTTTGAGTGTTGACGAAGTAAAAGTGGTTTGCAGGATCGTAGTAAGTGGAAATCCATAGTCTCTGCCTACCCCCATGGGAATCAGGCGTAAAAATTTGTACGTATGTATATTAAATAAGACATCACGTATTGCCGAGAAAGAGATAGCGCGACTACCTTGGTGCTTTTTAGTGTGGTTGGCAATGACAATGGACAGAGACAGATAAAAGGAAATGGAAGAGATCTTTGCCCAGCAGTGATATGAAACAGGTAGAAAAATTACGTATTGTTTAATAATCAAATATGAGTTTAGAATCTAGGTTTTCGCAGACATCTGTTTATGTTAATATACATTATGTTTTGTCATCAACAGTAAATTGATATTTAAAAAGTTAGGTGAAGTTAATTAGTTTTAGTTAGTTTTAATTTTAGGTTGTATTTATTTAGTTAATATTATATTGTTATATTATGTTTAAGTTAATAAAATTATTTGGTGAAGTCCTGCTCCACATTCAAATAAATCCCTTCATCAAAGTCTCTTCATATATTTATTTGACACATTGGGTACATCCCTGGGTCAAAAAAATATATTTAGTAATCTTAAGAAAATAAAATATCACAAGAAAATGTTACTCATTTTCCACATTATTTTAGAATGCAAGAAAACGTATATAAAAGCGTAATTTGATTGACAAACTATGACGTCATTAGCTTATGTTGAATACAAACCACAAAAAAAAAATTTTGATTTGAGTTGAAAAAAAATTAAGAAAAAAACATGTTTTGTCCTTTTCACTCTTTTCAATACTTGACAAAAGCTTTTATAATACTTGACACTGAAAGAATGAGATAAAACATAATTATTTTTACTAAAATTAGTTAAGCAAACGTTTGTTTTTATATGAAGATTAAAAAAGTTATTAAGACTAATAGTTCAAGTTTAATAGTTGATCTAATTGGTAATTTTGGAAAACCTTGGTGGACGTTATGCAGCTGAAATGATGATGATCATGAAGAACTGAAAAGCTGTATTTAATATATAATTACAAAATAACACATTATTTACAAAATAACAGTAAATATTTAGACATATTAATAAAGGCAAGGAAATATCTATAACTTTTTACGAGACCTTATAAATACGAGTTAACACCATAGCGACTTTCCCCATGCAATTTCAGCTTTTACGAACAAAAAAAGCGGATCATGGTGTTCGTTCTATAAAAATTTTATTGCTTCCCGGAAATATTAATAACGGTTACGAATCTTTTATGATGAGGAAAGGGATCTTGCAGTAGGATTTTTATGTTATGTAATCGTAAAATATTCTATTTCATATTCATGTACGTAAATCAAAAATCATGTGTGGGTGGGACTAATGGATGAATTTAAAACAAACAGTTTTTAGGGTACCGTACCTAAAGGTCCCGTTTTTATACAGGACTCTTTTACTAAGACTACGCCATCCGTCCGTCTGTCTGTCTGTCTGTCCGTTTGTTCATGAACCGTGATAGCTAGATAATGAAATTTTCACAAATGATGTGCTTTTATTGGATGTTTATCTATATATGTATTTGTTATAAAATATAATATCGTTGAGTTAGTATCCCATAACACAAGTCTCGAACTTACTTTAAGGCTAGCTCGATCAGTGTAATTCGTCCCTATATATTTACTTATTTATTTTATTTGACAAAAATACTTAAAACAGACTAAAATAAATATTTAAGTTTCGTTTCCATACAACAAACGTGATTTTTATAGATATAATAGTAAGGAACAATTGGCCGACTTTTTAAGAGAATATTATGTGTCCTGTCATCTTTGTCGGAGTATTGAGTGGTGTGAAATACAGCTATTTTTATCAAAAACATGCAGATTTTATGAACGACCTCCGTGGCGTAGTGGTCACCATGCAAGTCCGCCACCCAGAGGTCCCGGGTTCGATCCCCGGTCAGGGCAAGTTGGATAATGGCCTTTTTCAAATTGTCCTGGGTCTTGGATGTTTATTTATGTATTTGTTATAAAATATAGTATCGTTGAGTTAGTATCCCATAACACAAGTCTCGAACTTACTTTGGGACTAGCTCAATCAGTGTAATTTGTCCCTATATATTTATTTATAATGAATTTAGCCTACTTAGCCTTAACTTAATCTACCCCGTTTTACAAACGGGGTGGACATAGCCCTGAATCATACGACCCAAAAACCAAATTTAGCGTAATGGCTTTATGAAAGTACCCTTTTATTTGAAATATCTTTTAGCCGCTTTATAATATTCAGACATTAAAACACCGACCCTCCTGAGAAAATATATTCATCATAGGATAGAATATGAATTAAATATGTCCCATAAATTGCCATATATTCATGGTCGGCTAACAAGACCAGGCAAAATGCGTGAAGTGATTAAAGAGACATTTTCTGTAAGGTCCGTGTGTTTTTGTCTTTCTCGGTACGGGTGAAGGGTGCAGAACAAAATATGGCGTCTAACGTATGCAATGAAACCATTTCAAGAATAGATCTACCCTCGTTTTTATAAACTCACCACAATTTTTTATTTTTTTTTTATTTAACTAATTTTTTTTTAATTTAATTAAGCTGGCATTAACTACTAATAATTTTTTATTTTTATTTTCAAAGCAGCACCTTAAAAAAAAACCAAAATCTCGTCATTTAGAAAATTCGTGCCTATTGTCAAAATTTGTGCATACTACATACTTTCCTTAAGCACTAATGAATATTTTATATTTTCAACGCAGCACCAAGAAAAAAAAGTATATGTGCTCGTCACTGCTAAATACTGCCCTTAACTAGTACTATTATTTTCAAAGCAGAATAAAAAAAAGCTCATAAATTAGAAAATTAGTCCTTATAGTCAAAAATATTTTTGTGCACGTCACTGGTAAATACTGTCCTTAACTACTACTAAATATATTCTACTAGCTGTACCTGCTGGCTTCGCTCCCCGTGGGAATTTCGGGATAAAGAGTATCCTAATATCCTAATACCCTAATATCCATCCCTGAGTCACAAACTACATCTATACCAAATTTCATCCAAATCCGTTCAGTACTTGAAGCGTGAAGAGGTAACAAAGAAACAAACAATTATACAAACTCTCTTTCGCATTTATAATATTAGTAGGATTTTCAACGCAGCTCAAAAAAAAACTCGTAATTTAGAAAATTAGTGCATAATCTGTCAAAATGATTAGTGCACATCACTTCTGAATACCTGTGAACGTCACCGCCGCTAAATTAAAATGGGATTGGGCCGGTCACGTCAGCCGCATGCCGACCGAACTATGGGCCAAAACTGTAACTTTGTGGACCCCAACGAACGGACGTCGGCGTCCTGGAAAACCTAGGCGTAGATGGCGTGACGACTTAGATGCCTACTCGAAGGACTGGCAAGCAAAAGCGCAAGACAGAGAGAAATGGAGAGCCGAGAGGGAGGTCTTTGCCCATCAGTGGGATCTAACGGGCTCTAAATAATAAATAATAACTTCTAAATACTGTCCTAAAACTACTACTAAATAATTTTTATTTTCAACGCAGCACCGCCTCGTAGCATAGACATGATCGATCACGTGGCATTATGTTGAAATCGATTGCCCGTTTTGTTCTACTCCTGATGTATGATTAATATGATTTATATGATTATAAATATTTTTTATTCTTTAAAAGGAGCACCAAAAACAAAATAAAAAAAACTCGTAATTTAGGTAAGGTTAGTGCCTACTCTGTCAAAATTTGTGCACGTTACTGCTAAATACTGTCCTTAACTACTACTAGATATTTTTTATTTTCAAAGCAGCAACAAAAAAAAAAAAACAAAAAACTCGTAATTTAGAAAATTTGTGCATAATCTGTCAAAATTATTAGTGCACGTCACTACAACATACTGTCCTAAAACTACTACTAAATATTTTTTATTTTCAACGTAGAATCTAAAAAATAAAAATAAAAAATATATTTGTGCACGTTACTGCCAAATACTGTCCTAAACTACAACTAAATATTATTTTATTTTCAACGCAGCATAAATCAACCAAAAAAAAAAAGACGTGTGGCACTCGGGGACTGCCGCGGTAAAGCTATTGCAAACAAGGAAGGACGGCAACGTCGCAAACGGACGACGGAGACGAAGCGGCAACCTACATGGTAGGCGGAGTGGGGAGAGCGTGAGGTTTTTTCGTTACAGAATTTCTGGATTCGCTCCCCGCGCTCAAGGCCCGCGATAGAAGCTATGCAATAGCTTAAAAATATTTGTGCACGTTACTGCCAAATACTGTTCTAAAACTACTACTAAATAATTTTTATTTTCAACGCAGCACCGCCTCGTAGCATAGACATGATCGATCACGTGGCATTATGTTGAAATCGATTGCCCGTTTTGTTCTACTCCAGATAGCTTTGTATGATTAATATGTCTTGCTCAGATTTTCCAATAAAATAGCAGCATGAAATCGGATATGTTCTCTTATACACTTTAGAAAAGCAATTTCATTTAATGAATTCTGATTCAATTTTCTAAACAGAACTTTTATAATAGAAATGCAAAAAAAAATTCATAAAAACATAATTTTTTGCGTATTCTACTTAGACGGCTTATTTATTTTTGTGTTTTTAATGTGATAAAAAACATGATATAGTTTTAAAACTAAAATCTAACTACGGGAAGATTTTTGCTTAAAAGTACGTTTGTTCAGTGAATGCAAGCGCAACAGGGAGGAACAGCTAGCATTTATTTTTTATATTGAGCTACTTATTTGAGCTCTTTTATTTGATACTAAACACTGAATGATACCAATTATATTATTTTTAATTTTTTTTTTAATTCGTGACATATATAGGGCGCCATATTGGATTTATTGTGACGTCATATAGCCTATAACCAGCGTACAAACAGCTAAGACGCTTCCAACGATAGATAAAGTAACTCATTTGTTGAGGTACCATGAATATCATAGAAGATACGAGGAAACTGATAAACTATCATACAAACATACATACGTAGCGACGAAACATACAAACCTTCTCTAGGCTTCGTCGTAGTCGGGTAAATATATAAACAGGGAATCAAAAACCGGCCAAGTGCGAGTCGGACTCGCGCACGAGGAATTCTGTACCATTATCTAGAAAAATAATTGTTTGTCGTGTGGGAGCAGCACTTAATATTTACTTTGCTCTGTTTTTAATATTGTTGTAATAGCGGCAACAGAAATACATCATCTGTGAAAATCATACATACCGGCGAAAAACACAACCCTCCTTTTATCTTCGCCGTAGTCGGGTAAATATATCTTCAGGAAATTAAAAACCAGAAGATGATGCGTAACCACGATTACCGTGCGTTTCCCGCGTTACCAACTTTTCTCATCCATTTCGCGGCCCATCAATCATCAGTGAGTAATTACATTAGTACGTGGCTAATCGCATTTTGTATAAGACTAGAAACTTCCCTAGTTTGTGTTGGATAAACTTGTAGTCTATAAAGGATTTTTTCGTGCATAATTTTTGATGTCAATGACAAAGCAATAAATACAAATTGATGCCGCAAGCGTCATGGGCACATTTGCATCAGGTACGATTCAGGGCGGATTGTTTGACTGACGTACTCAAAGTCAAAATGACATACTTATGTGAAATTAAATTTGTAAAGAAATTTAAGTTTATTATTATTTATAAATACAAAAAATATAATTTAATTTAATAAAACATTTGCTGTCGAAAAAAAAAATTCGAAACAAAACAATATATGACGTAGGATAGCCCACTCGGATTAACTGTAAATACTAACCCTCTTTTTCTTAATAACATAAAAACATTCGCTTAACCTATTTTTGTTAAAAATCCGTGTTGTTACTTTCAATATTTAACATTACGCGAACAAGGCAAAACTTTTAAAATAAAACGGGTTTTGCAAAGGTTTGTATTTTTTTAAAGAATAACTGCATATGTCTATAGTATTTATACTAGTAGTTACGAGCAGTGGCCTCGCGAAAGCAAAGACTCGCATTCCTGACAACTTCAAGTTAATTGACTGAATAATTTTTCAAACTAAAAGTTTAGTCTAATAATGTCTTTATAAATAACATATTTACATTTTTTGTAGAAATTGCTGAAATATGTTTTTTTACAGTTTTTAATAATAAGGTTTTTCACTTTTGATTTAGGCGCTCGATATTTTGACGACATCCGTGGCGTAGTGGTCACCATGCTAGTCCGCCACCCAGAGGTCCCGGGTTCGATTCCCGGTCAGGGCAAGTTGGAAAGTGGCCTTTTTCAAATTGTCCTGGGTCTTGGATGTTTATCTATATATGTATTTGTTATAAAATATAGTATCGTTTAGTTAGTATCCCATAACACAAGTCTCGAACTTACTTTGGGGCTAGCTCAATCAGTGTAATTTGTCCTATATATTTATTTATTTATTTTTGAAACAAAGACTGATATCAAAAATTTGAAAAAAAAAACACAATACAATTTGAGTCTAAAACAAAGACGATTGGGTTCGAAAGGTTTGCCCTGTAGCTTATCCTTTTTGAAGAAAGTCAAAAAGTCAAAACGTTTGCAATTTGTTTGTTCACAGGCATTATGTCAAGGAATCTCCGAATGAAATATTTATCATTCAACTTTGCAAGTTATTTTGTAACCTTTTCCAGCAACGAGAAAGTCAGGATAACTATTTCCAATGTAAGGCTCAAAATCTGTGATTTTTATAGAAAGTGTTGAAATATGATATCTTACAGTTTTTAACACCAACATGGGTCGACCGTTTTAATAATTAGTTTTTTTTTATCAGCAATGAGTACATATGTAGGTGCTAGTTTTATTTTTTCGTGTGTGTAAGTGGCCAACACTGGTGTCAGATTTTTCAGGCTGCCTAAAGGCATCTGACATAGCTTGACGACTGCCATACAATGACGACAGCCGGTACCAACGGCTTATAAGTGCCTTCCGAAGCAAGGAGGAGCTCGAGAAATTTTTCATGCCACTTGTGGTCACCCATCCAAGTTCGGACCACGCCCGGTGTCGCTTTACTTGCGAAAGCGCTAGCAATGCGCACTCCCGCGGGGCTACCGAGCTACTCATGTGTAGGTATGATAACATGGTCGACCGTTTTAAAAATTAGTTTTTTTTTAATCAGCGATGAGTACATATTCATACCTACGTATGATGCACCAACATCGAGGTCGTCTAGCTACCGGAGCGCCGATTGTCCGCGCTGCAGCGAGCCCTATTGTTTTGCCTCCCATTTCACGGATGGTCGCATGCAATAACTCGTAAGTAACAAAAATTAGGTAAGGCATTTAATATTCAGCCTGCCTCCGTGGTCTAGTCTCAAGTGAGTAAAGTGACGACCTCCTTCAATCAATCAATCAAATATATCTTTATTATTATAGGATATTTATAATATCTCTTAATAATCGTCATTATTTTGTTGCACAATTGTTGACGTCAAATAGTTACTTACAGCTAAGTTTACTACCGCTTCCAAAGCGCTAGTGCAGAAGAAGCGGTAACAAACTGCACTGCACCTTTTCTCCAAGGACGTCAACTCACAATTAAATTAATACTTAAAGTTAATGTGGACAGAGAATACATTGTTTTGTTTGTTATGTCATATCATAATTTAAATTTAATTTTTAGAATGTCAAAATTTTAAAGTAATGTCAAGTTGTAGACTCAGTTTGTACAAAATGTACCAAATTATGACATTTTCGAGTACCTATATTACAAACTTTTAGAGGGACCCGCGTCAAGCTCACGCCAGACTTTTTTGTCTTTAAGGTAGTCATCGGTCCTAATATAAGCCTTCTCACAAAGTACTTTCTTTACATAAGTTTTGAATCTTTTGTCTGGCATATCAAGGATCGATTTTGGCAATTTATTATAAAAAAGTATACAGTTCCCCATAAATGTCTTATTAATTGTTTTAAGCCTATAAAACGGGGCAACTAAGTCATTCTTATTACGTAAGTTTCTATCGGTAAAATCGCTTACTTTATTGTATGAGGAAAGATTTTTCCTTACATACATTATGTTTTCAAATATATACTGTGATGCTAAGGTAAGTATATCTATTTTCTTGAATAATTCTCTGAGTGAGTCTTTAGATCCTAACCCGTAAATAGCACGAATTGCCCGTTTTTGTAAAATAAAAATAGTCTGAATATCGGCTGCATTCCCCCACAGGAGTATGCCGTAAGACATTACACTATGAAAGTAACTAAAGTACACTAGTCTAGCAGTTGCTACATCTGTCAATTGTCTTATTCTCCTAACAGCATAAGCCGCAAAACTAAGCCTATTTGAAAGTTTAGTTATATGAGCACCCCATTGAAGTTTCGAGTCTATTGTAATTCCTAAGAAGGTAGTACTTTCAACAAGAACGAAACAAGATCGTTTTTCACCATCTATCATTATGTCAACGCAGCCCTGACTCACATTGGGAAGAGAAAATCGAACGCATTGAGTTTTTTTCGCATTTAACATGAGATTATTGGCAGAAAACCAATCAGAAATGGAAGACAAAGTGCTGTTCACCGCGCTAGCGTTTGTGCTATGTCGATCAAGTTTGAATATAAGCGAGGTTTGAATATCAGCAAACAGCACTATGCCAGCCTGCTTCTCAACCATGTAAGGCAAGTCATTGACATAAACCAAGAAAAGGAAAGGTCCAAGAATTGAACCTTGCGGTACGCCTATCTTAACATTAGAGCCGTGCGATTTTATGCCATTTAAATCAACAGTCTGATGCCTATCTGTTAAATAAGATTCTATAAGTTTTATTGAATTATCATCAAAACCGTATTGACGAAATTTAAGCAAAAGTGTCGGATGATTTACGCAATCAAATGCTTTGGAGAGATCACAAAATGATCCAATTCCATCATTTTTGTTCTCCCATGCGTCGTATACAATGTCCTTTTTAATTAAGTACAAATATTTTAAGGGGTGGTTCAGTCCATTATTTTGAACAACTTTTCCCAATAAATGTATATCGAAATACGAAAAAAAATTTTTCATTTTCGATAGTAATGATATCACGTGACTACTTCGATTTGTATGAAAACCTAAAATTTTTTTTTCGTATTTCGATATACATTCATTGGAAAAAGTTGTTCAAAATGATGGACTGAACCACCCCTTAAAATATTTGTACTTAATTAAAAAGGACATTGTATATGAGTAACAAGTGCTACTCCCGCATCGGTGGTCGATTTCCCGCCAGTAAAGCCGAATTGTTGGCTATGGAAAAGGTTGTAGGTCTTAAAATGAAGAAGCATTTGATTGATCATTATCTTTTCGAACACCTTACTCAAAACTGGCAGGATAGATATAGGTCTGTAGTTGCCAGGATCTGTTTTTTCTCCTTTTTTAAATAAGGGGATTAGTTTACTACATTTCATTAGGTTAGGAAATATGCCTTCATCAATACATTCGTTAAATATAACAGCTAAATCAGCAGCTATGATATTTATGATATGGCTTACTACAGCAACTGACATGCCCCAATGGTCTTCAGATTTTTTTAAATTTAACTGTTTAAATGCATCTATTATATCTTTGGGGCCAATATGCTTAAATTTAAATTTAGAATCACAAGGCCTAACATTATTCTTAAGCAAGGCTTCAGCACGCTGGGGGCTAGAATTCACATTAGAAGTAAGCTCCAAAGGAATGTTAGTAAAGAAATCATCAAAAATATTTACTATTTCTTCAGTTTTAGTAATAGTCTTACCACAAGAATTGATTTGACAGATATTTTCTTTGGCTTTATTTTTACCCGTTTCTTTATTTATAACATTCCAAGTTTCTTTTATTTTGTTAGGAGCATTATTTATTTTTCTACTTATACGATTTGCCTTGGCTTGTCTACAAACTTTTTTAAATATTTTGGAATAATTTTTAACATATTCTAGAAAGGAAAGACTAATAATGCCGTAGTGGTCATTATGCTGGTCCGCCACCCAGAGGTCCCGGGTTCGATCCCCGGTCAGGGCAAATTGGAAAATGGCCTTTTTCAAATTGTCCTGGGGCTTGGATGTTTATCTGTATTTGTATTTGTTATAAAATATAGTATCGTTGAGTTAGTATATCCCATAACACAAGTCTCGAACTTACTTTGGGACTAACTCAATCAGTGTAATTTGTCTCTATATATTTATTTATTTATTTAAGTCAAGGCGTTCGCCTTGTGATCCGGAGGTCGTGAGTTCAAATCCCACTGGGAAGCATATTTTGTGAAAAGTTGTTTCCAGGCTAGTTAGGATATTGCAGGCTGTAATCACCTGATTATCCGAAAAGAAAGATGATTCCGTGTTTCGAAAGGCACGTATTAACAGTGGGTTCCAACGTCATCTAGCGTTCGCTCAAACCTAACCATGTTTTTTTTCTGGTCTACCGTTTTGTTTGCGGAGGTCAGGTGACAGTCGCTCTGTGTAAAAACCAGTAACCTCATCAAATCACGTAGGTTTAGTAGCGGACCCCGGGCTCTGAAGCGTTACTGCTGAGGATGCAACCGGAAATACGGGAGGATGATGATGATATCATAAAGTTTGTATTCCCTAATTTCCAACAACACAAATCAGAAACTGTTTTCAAAACGTCAAAACAAAAAAAAAACTATTGGTAGATAATGACGTCATATTTTCTTGGATTGAAATAGCTTTTCTGCAATAATTAATTTTAAAATACATACTATCACGTCTTTATCCCTAATGAGGCAGACAGAGCATTTTGGGTCTTGCGGCTCTATGCAGAGCCTAGGGCCGCAAGACTCAAAAGCCACTTTTAGCGTCATGGTGGGCGAGAAGATGGAAAAGCAATCAATACAGTGACGGGTTGCTAGCCGCATCGCCTGTTGAAATGATTCCCATTTTTGCCCAATTAATTAATTTTAAATTACGTTGAAAATGGATATGATCAATGACATCGGTCACAAATATGGTGACAATATTTTGTGAAGTTTAATTTCCTAACAATACCAAAAAAAAAAAAAAATTTAACCTATGAAAGTACCCAATTATTTTTAACCTTTGTTGACCTTCGCCTTTATGTCATGGAGAACGTATTTTTGATTTGTTTGTATAGGCCTTTTTCGACTCTTAACTCTCTTACGCTTACTGGGATTAATGCGCCTTTTCTGTTGTGGTATCTAAGACGTTTACTTTAACGGCTCTGCAATAAGATTATATTAATATTGTAAATAGTGAGCTGGGCACACCTAATACCTATTCAATGTACAAATATTTATCCGTGCATGTCTTTGCATTTGTCCTGAGGGTGGAATTTTAATGAAATTTTAACCTAGATGTCATCAGTTTCAACTAAATTACTATTTCTGATTTTGAATCAAATAACAACCTAAAAAACAATGAAATTAAAGAAACATCAAAAAATTATGTGTCCATAACAAAAAAAATAATTCTAAATCTTTATCCTAATAGATAGCAATCATGTGCCTATTTCAATTTCACTAGATTGCGTAATATGTTATTAACGAAGCAATTTGTAGTTAGTTGGATTAATTTAAATGAAACAAAATTGCATTTACGAAATATATTAAACCTCTGGCATTCCAATCAAACGCAAAGCGCAAAGTTGTAACAAGAATCTTTGAGTGAAAACTTGTTTAATTATTTTACACAATAACAGTACATAAATAAGAGAAGCTCGATAACCCAACGGGAATAATAACGTGATTTGTCTATGAGTGCGCTCAATCATTCCATTAGCAGTGGGGTGATATGCTGCGGCCCTATGTTGTCTTATGACAAAATTTAAGACGACATTTAGCATGCGTCGTTGAATTAAACCCAAACATTTACTAAATGGTTTGAGATGAAATAATAAACTATAATTAATTTGTTATTAACTTGTTAGGCATCCAAATATAATATGCAATAAATTAATTGATATTAGCTTCATACTTACATTTTTTTTATACATATGGTTCAGTTTGACTATTCTTACATTATAATTATAATTGAATTATTACATTATAAATATAATTAATATGAAATTACATATTATTTTAATACTTCATCCCTGACCACTTCAGTTCAACGACACACAATTCGCAACTATTTTTTATTTTTTTTATTAATTGCATCTAAAATCTTACGGTTATAGTACAAAAGGTACAACTTGATGCTAAGCTAGTCTGTCAGTTCATTTTGGGACGTTCTTTCTTATATTTATTTTTATTTTTTAAAATTTTTACTTGTTTACGAAAAATGGCCGACGCACAAAATGCGAGTTTTACTAAGTAGACAGTTTTATTTGTAAAAAGTAACAGTAAAAAACAATACAATATTTGCTTGCCTCAGTCGCGCTTAGTTTCAATAGGCCCGAGTGAACACTGAACACAAGATGACATGCATGAGATCTTCTGGCGCTGAGCCAAATGCGTGCACGGCAATAACCGGTGTTTACCTGAAAACTCAAATTAAAATTCTAAAAGTAACTTTTGATGTGAAATAAAAAATATACTTCGCAAAAACCTTAAATACAAGAGGGATGACGACGCTTTCAGAAAAATAATAATCAAATAAGCATGGAAACGACGAATAGAAAAAAATATTTTTGGTCCATCGGTTAGATTATTAAAAAATATTGTATACCTATTTTTTCTTCTTTCTGAGAAACCAAAAATGACAAAGATACAACGCATATAAATTTCACATGATGTCACGGCTGGGTACGATTTTTACATAGCGGTGACGTCGCAAGCTCCCACTTCGGAACTTTGACGCGCCGTAGCTTTGTGAATTTTTACTTTTTTGGTAAACTGAAAAATATGGGTCCATTATTTTTGGATAATCTAAAAGATGGACTAATTACAATCATAATTTCGGATCCTGCCGTCACCCCTATTGTAGTCTTTGAGATCATCCAAAATTAAATGGATTTATATTTTTCCGTTTTCCGAAAAAGCTATAAAGTTCACAAAGATACGGAGCATCAATGCTCCGGATTGGACTTGCGATGCGACTTCAAGTCACCGCTTAGTAAAAATCGTACCTAGCCGTGACGTCATGCGATATTTAAATGCGCTGTATCTCTTTCGTTTTTTGTTTATTATCGAAAGAAAAAATACGTGTATAATATTTTTTTTAAATCAATGAGCAAAAAGCTTTTTCCATTCGTCATTCGTCATGTCTATTGGATAAAAAAAACTTAAGATTGTACCAGCTGCTTTTCTATCCACATTCATCGTAAAAAGGCGATCGAGATGGTTGTGGTTAGTCCTTTAGTCGCTTCTTACGACATGCACACAAATCTATATATTCTTGTGGATGTCGTAAGAAGCGACTATGTGTAATGGTCCTATTTTAAAAGCCACACTGATGAAAAAAATACAAGATAAGCCAGAGTAAGTTACTTACATATTTTTTTAAGAAATAAACTTCAAAGAACGTCACTCAGTATCTCCCAAAAAACCTACTAATTGTTTAAGATCTCATTTAACTTCTAATTCAGTTGATCAACTTTAGACCTTACTTGCAAATAGTTAAGTGACATTTTCAATCAACACCAAAAAGACTTTAACATTGTTTACTTTGTACTGGCCACGATTAACTAAGTCTGCTACAACTTTTGTGGTATTTTCTATTTAGTACCTTACGTTTGGTTCCACTACATATTTACTGAGAAAAAGAAAAAGCTGAAACAGTTTTGCTACTTGCGATTTGGTTAGTAGATATCAAACTTTTGTTCTATGTAGCAGAACCATGTTGTTGCGTGTCCCAAACTACAACAATTTTAACTAGTAGTAGCCCTGAATTCAGCAGTCACTCGATTTTAGTAACGTGTAGCAAACATTTTTGCTACTAGCAACCATTCATTTTTTTTCAGTGTTGCCTTATTTTACTTAGAACTAAAACGTCAGACTTAGCTGAAGTCAACCATCAACCGAAAACGTTTCACGTTTGTTGTTTCTTTACGATGAAATTGGGTTAAATTATTTTTATCTTAATTTATAAATAAACAATAACCAATTCATTTGCCAGGCAAATTAAAAAATATCCGGATTTCAAGCGCCATTAACTTTTGAACCCGTAAACCGATTACCATTAAACATATCTGAGAACCATCTCGATTAAGTCGGCTTACAAAAATTATAAAAAACGCACTAAAATCGGTCCACTCGTTTAGGCGCTATACGATGCCACAGATAGACATTTCCCTTTTTGTCAGGGGTTAAAAAATGCTAAGATAGAATTATAACATGGGCCCAAAGGAGTGGTGCCAACAAAAACTCACCTATGACGGAAAAAAACTTTTTCCTCGTTAAAAGTCTTAGAACTTCTTTTGGGAGTTCCAAAAGTTCGATTTGGCGGAAATCCATCAACTGCTTTTACCCTAATTAAATGTTTGATTTCTTTTTGTAAATTATTTTGGTTCAAGAATTAGCCCGTGGCAGTATAAGTAATTAACTTTAAATAAGTTTTAGGAAAAATATACTGACTTCATTTTCTTTATCTCTGACTAACTCCCATGAATGCATGACTCCCATGCTGGTCTGGGAGAAATAAAAAAAACTTAGAATGTACCAGCTGCTTCTCTTCCCGCGCAGATCGTTAAAGCCGATCGAGGGAATGGGCAAAAATGCAAATCATGATAACAGGCGATGCGGCTAGCAACCCATCACTGTATTGATTGCTTTTCCATCTTCTCGCCCACCATGACGCTAAAAGTGGCTTTTGGGTCTTGCGGCCCTGGGCTCTGCGTAGAACCGCAAGACCCAAAATGCTCTGTCTGCCCCATTAGGGATAAAGACGTGATAGTACGTATGTATGTATGTTCATTTTCTTTAAGAAGTTTATTCCATTTCAATTCTCGAGCTGACTTTGGGGTTTTTTGGGAACTTTTCCCTTTTTGGGGTCGGCTCTGTATGTCAACTCCCTCCATAACCTTCTATCCTTTGCCATCTTATCTCTGTACTGACCCCCCGTTCCCCCATATCCGATCTCACGAATTCTTCCCACGTCTTTCTCGGCCTTCCTCTTCCTCTATACCCGTCTACTTTCAAGTCGACCATTTTTTTTGCCAGGTATTTATATATCCAAAATTCTTCATCTTCTCTAAAATTATGTGACCTACCTGGTACTAAAGGCACATATATATAAATGAATGCGCGGTTCACAACCGCTTATGATGATAGTTGGCGAAGATACCACGTAACATACATACAAAACAAAAAAATAATAATTATCTTCTTGTTTTTGAAATGACTTAAAATACTTATTTAAAAAACATGAACACAACAAAATTAATTTTTAAATTAATTATTACTTACTTTAAATTATTTTCATTACTTATATTTAAAAATATTTTTTTTTATATTTTTTTTAAACTAAAAACCAAATTCACCCTCAAACTGCACAACCGATTTTCATAAAATTTATATGGGACTACCTGACAAGTATTTAAACCTTTCCTTTAAACAAAAAAGGAATTTTCCAAATAGCCAATGTCCCATATTTTGTGAAAATTGGATAAATGGTGGAACACATTTTAATATCCACACACATACATACTTACATAAATAGTCTGCTAAAAGAATACCCTTTTTTTTGGCTTTGCTATAGTCGGGTAAAAAATATAGTATCTTTATTCAAAATAGATAAGGACTAATAAAATATACTGAAACTATTTTAGGGGTGAATTTAGTTCGTGATAGCGAACCACTTTCCCCAAGAAACATATGTTGAAATATGAAAAATAATTTTTGGCTTTCCATAAAAACTCGTTTCAGCTGATCGGTCAACATGTATGGGAGGCCAAAAAATACTTTTCATATTTCGATACTTATTCTTTGGGGAAAGTTGTTAAGTTATATTTTGTTAGACCATATATCCTATCCTACTTCCTATCCTACTATACACCTATTATATAATATTATAAATGCGAAAGTGAGTTTGTATGTTTGTTTGTTACTCTTCACGCTTAAACTACTGAACCGATTTTGATGAAATTTGGTATTAATATAGTTTGAGACTCGGTGAAGGACATCAGGTACACTTTATCCCGAAATTCTCACGGAGCGAAGCCCGCGGGTACAGCTAGTATTAAAATAAGGTTTGCCCACCATTAGCAGTCACAAAACGTGTGCCAAAAACCGCGTTCAGCTTTTTTCTCCGGTAAATTATCCGGCAGTCTGTGGTCCCGCACATGGCTATAACGAAATCCCCGTAACGAATGCTGAAATATCTTTTTAGGGATCCGTAAAAATTAAAAATATATATTTTAGTGTAATTTCTATTTCACACATTGGTCAGATTTTTTGTAGTTGGCCTTTCCGCTGTCACTGGGTGGAATTCCACCCGGCTTCCATTGTCTTACTATTGTGTCTGGGTTTTGTCGCATATTAAAGAGGTAGCCTTTCGCCTCGAGAATAAGTTTTTGATCGGCTTCTAAAAAGCAGAACGTTAGAAATTCATCGCGTTTTTTTTTTGTGTTTCTATATTCACTGATTATTCGAAGATGTCTAGACTGTACAAATAAAAAAGGCCCGGTAATTCCCTAGTTGCCGTGTGCCGTGTGGTTTCCGGCAGAGTAGAATAGGGCCACTCCAAGACCTCCCGTGGATGTCGTTTAAGGCGGCTTAGGAAATACTAAGCTAAATAAGGTTATAAACATCAACGAGACCTCTCCAACTAGTCTGGCCAACGTCTCCACGTTGGCCAGACTAGTTGGAGAGGTAGAGGAGAGGAAGCCAGAGGATTTTGGCCTACACTCTCCAGTGTAGGCCAAAATCCTCTGGCTGCTCTGGCCAAGTATGTCTCTGGTAGCACAGAGAGGGTCGTGCTCCTGCAGTGGATACAAAAAGACCTGATGATGATGATGATGAATTCTTTAGTGCTGCAGAAAGCTCAGATATGCTTCGAACGAAAATAATAGTATTATGATTTACTTTGATTAAATGAACTATCAAGACATAACCCTAAAAAGTTAAGCTGTACGGAATCCAAAAATATAAAACGACAATTTTCGACCAAACATAAAATTGTCGTTTGAAATATTGTCTTTTATTTCTTTATTGCTGAGAGCACATGTTTTGTTAGCCCGTTGTAAAATATTTGGCTGGGATTATTTTGTTTGCCCTTAAATCAATGACGTCACATTTTGAAAGTTTGTGAACTCGATTGGATAGAAATTGTGGTTTACTCAACTAATGTTGCATTATTTGTTCCATGTTGAGGGTATCGACTTTATAAGAATGTCTTCTTAAGGACAGTTTAAATCCTAAATAAAATGTAAAATTTCTTAAAAATCTGACGTAAAACCATCTACGAAATCTGGCTACGAAGTTATCCAAAGTATTCGTTTCTAATTATAAGCTAGATTACATTCGAATGGAAAGGCATTTCCTGTTTTATTATAAAACGCAGACTTATTTTGTTACAATAGAGACTACATATTATCCGACCAAATCAAGTTGACATTTCTAGTAATATGCCAATGTCTCATCTGAAAATGTCAACTTGATTTGGTCGAATAATGGTTTAAACCTAGTAACAAAGTTAATCTGCGTTTTATAATAAGACGGATATAGTTTAAATAAATAAATACAAACTTTTTGAAATATGAAGATGTGGAACATTTACGTTTAAAAAAATCTGGGTTAAGTCTGGCTGAGTTATTTGTAGAGATATTTGTAAAATCGAAGCGTAACCTCGGAATATAGGTATAAATATGTAAACCAGTTGCTTTTGATACTGTGAAACAGTGTGAATTTATTCAACTCGTGCATTCAGCGGTTGGAATACTCAAACTAGCATTACCAGTAGTTCCGGAAACCTGAAGAATTATTTTTAAATCCGAAATAGAGTTTTTTGTTTTATTAACCATTTAAAGAATTACATGGCAAAAGAAAATACTTAAAACATACATACATACATACATAAACTACGCAGGTTTGTACTTATGTTATTAATATTTTACATATAATAAAAGCGGATTCCATCTAGTGGGCGGCAAGCCACCACCTGCCTATAATAGTCAGTAATCATGATTATGGCAGGTGACGTTTCTGTTGCAATAACCCAGTATCAGTCCATCCCAAATTCATTCCATAACCCTTAAACCTTTTCCTTTTACATGAAATAGATTTTTCTTCTGCCAAAACCTATTCAAGGGTACACCTTTCACTTTACAAAATAAAAAAAGTAGGTTTCCATCTAAACAAAAACTTTACTTTTCATGGGAGCAGAATAAATTTAATTATATTAAACATCCTTTTGGTTCCTACACTAGGCGTGGCCTGTATTGTAGGTAACCATTTATTATACTTATTAACAGATAACTTGTTCCGTGTAGTGTCAATACTACTCTGAGATCATAATTTTTAGAATTCTTAGTATATCGGCACTTAGCATAAAAAAAACAAGGAATTAAAGAATATATTTTTTAAAACAGCTTTTATCTAAAGACTTTCTTCAAGACGAGTCAAACGAGCCCAAATTTTTTGGAATTGCGTCGATTAATTATAGAGTTCCAATTGCCATCATCCTGCTCCATCATCAGATCAGCTCCATGTCATTATAATATTGCATTGTCACGTGATATGCGTCTTTATAATATGTCATTATAATATTGCATTGTCACGTGATATGCGTATGCGTGCAAAATTTCAGCTTAATTAGAAACCGGGAAGTGGGTCAACTTAACTTGCTAGATTTGATTACAGAGAGAATGACAGACAACGGGACAGGTGAAACTAAATAAAAGGTTGTAATAATAAACTTGTAACAGATGCTTTGTAATAGACAAGAGCTAAACAATCTAGAAAAACAAATACTTGTTGGCCGCGTGGAAGGAGTACGACCTAGAGGCAAACCCCCAACATGATGGACTGATCCTCTTTTAAGTGCACTGAAGTGCAGCCTGGAAAGACCGCGTACTCAGAACCAATTATGGTGGTCACGACCCTCAGTCATGAGGACTACGACAAGAAAGAAGAAGAATAGATGCTTAGATATGATTATACATGATACCTATCCTTCTTTAGCTTAGCTTCCGGTTACATCCTCAGATGTGGGCTACTTCGAAGCCCAGGGTGCCTTTTCCCACTTTATCCTCATGTCAAAAAATACTCATGTCAAAAAAACAAAATAACTGAAAAAAAATCATCTTTTAAGAAATTCTTTTAAAAGAAATTCAAAAGATATTAAAAATATTAAATGCATAAAAAATGAAGAAGGAAGAATTTTGACAAAAAATGATGAAATAAAAGAACGATGGAAAAACTATTTCAACAAATTGATGAATGAGGAAAATGACTGGAGTGGAATTCTTGACGATGTGCCTAAAAATAAAGGGTTGGTGAATGAAGTAAAAATGGAAGAAGTGCAAGATGCGGTAGAAAGCATGAAAAATGGAAAAGCTGTAGGACCAGATAAGATACCAGTGGAGGTATGGAAGTTGTTAAAGGTTGATGGATGGAAGTGGCTGGCTTTATTCTTCAATAAGTTGTTGCAAGAAGAGGCGATCCCTGACGAGTGGGGTGCCACTTTATTGGTGCCTATATTCAAAAATAAGGGTGATGTACAGGACTGCAACAACTATCGAGGAATAAAGCTCATGTCTCATAGCATGAAAGTATGGGAAAGGGTGATAGAGAAAAGAATGAGAGAGGAGAGTGAGATAAGTGAAAATCAATTTGGGTTTATGCCTGGCCGTGGAACTATGGACGCAATATTTTCCATTCGCTAACTTTGCGAAAAATACCGCCTTGCTAACAACAACTTGCATATGGTGTTCATAGACCTCGAAAAGGCTTATGATAGGGTCCCGAGAGAAGTGCTATGGTGGGCATTGAGAAAGAAGGGAGTGCCTGAAAAATACCTGCGTCTTATACAAGCCATGTACAGTAGAGCCAGTACATCTATCCGGTCCGAAGCTGGGGTCACCAGCGAGTTCAATGTGGCTGTAGGCTTGCATCAGGGATCGGCGTTAAGCCCTTATCTGTTCCTTCTGGTGATGGACGCCTTGACGTCGGATATCCAAGAAGAGACACCCTGGTGCATGCTGTTCGCCGATGACATCGTCCTCGTAGGTGAAGATGGACTTGAGGTTCAGAGCAGACTGGTAAAATGGCAGCAGAGACTGGAGAGCTTCGGTTTTAAAATAAGCAGGACCAAAACCCAGCAATTTTTTGCTGATTTTGGAGGTCCCTCCGGTTTCGAGTCAATTGCCTTAGATGGTGCATCCCTACCAGTCTGCTCCGACTTCCGATACCTCGGGTCTCTTCTTCAAAGCGACGGCAATATAGACCGAGACATCAATGGGCGCATAAACGCAGGATGGATGAAGTGGCGACAGGTATCCGGAGTAATTTGTGACTCTCGCATGCCCCTTAGGCTCAAAGGCAAGATCTATAAGAGCATAATAAGACCTGTCATTATGTATGGTGCTGAGTGCTGGGCAACCAAGGTGATAGATGAAAGACGATTGCATGTAGCGGAGATGAGAATGTTGAGGTGGATGAGTGGTGTGACTAAAATGGATAAGATAAGAAATGAGTACGTAAGAGGAAGTGTGAAAGTAGCCCCAATTACAGAGAAGTTGCGAAGTAGTAGGTTAGGATGGTATGGGCATGTGTTGAGGAGAGAAGAAAGTCATGTTACTAAAAGAGTGTTGAATATGAAAGTTAATGGGAAAATAAATAGAGGGAGGCCAAAGAAAAGGTGGTTGGAATGTGTGAGGGAGGATATGGGAAAACGGAATATAACATCGGAGCTGGCTCAGGATAGGGGAAAATGGAAGAAACTTACATGTTGTCCTGACCCCACATAATGTGGGATAAGGAGAGGAAGATGATGAGCCCTCCGTATCCGATGAGTCCGTCCAAGTTTAGACTGAGCACAAGACACCTTCAAATGGCGACGACGATGGCGTTTAGAGAACCCAACAATGGCGGAAAATCGATCTTTAAAAATGCTGAAAGCCAGGCTCGGCGCAAACGGACCACCACAAATCGTGGCTACCGACCACTTTCCTACAATTAGTAGGAAAGTGGTCGTAGTGGCTCCCACCGGCGTCACCGTGTGCAGGAGTCCATACAAAATGTATGAAAACAACAGGAAAGTGGTAGTCGGCCGCTTTTTTTGGAGGCCCGTTTGCGCCGAACCTTAATAAATAATTGTGAACTTATTTAATCAAAAAGCTTTTTTATCTTAAGAGTCCGGCGACCCTAGACTTCTCCATACAAACGTAGTACACGTTTAATTTTGAAACCACATGTCAGATTCCGGTAAAAATTGGTAATTGTAAAGAAATTGCAATTATCTAGGGTTATAACTGGTTTCCTATACTAAAATTATGAACTGGAAAGAAAATATAACGATTTAGAAGTTTCCCATACTAATGGTCAAAAATGATATAAAACACTATATTCTATTTCAAGTTCATATTTTTAGTGTCGGAAACTAGTTATAAACCTAGATAATTGCAATATCTTTAAAATTACAAAATTTTGCCCAAATCGGACATGTCGTTTTGAAATAAAACGTAGACTACGTTTGTATGGAAAGTTGTATTTTGGTCTAGGGTCGGGGGACCTTTAAAGGTTACCTATTCTTCCAGATTGTTTCTATAGATTTTTTTTTCAAAATCATTGATAACAGTATTGCGGTTTTTAAACCAAAACGAATGAAAAAAATGAAGTACGACATCTAAGTGTTTCAATGTAAAATAAACTTCTTTAAATACGAAGTAAACAATTAAGTATTGAGTTTATAGCTGTTTTAAATTCAAACCTGTCAACATTTTTAGCTTTAAAAAGCCCGTATTTATCATCCAAGTTTAGACTCAGCACGTGACACCTTTAAATGGCGTCGGCGACGTTTAGAGAACCCGAAAGTGGCGGGAATTCAATCTCTAAAAATGCTGAGAGATGATAGGCTGGGACACACTGAGGATTAAGTTTTCACTCACTTATTACTACATTTATTCTTATTATATGAATCTAGATTTCAGCCTAGAAAATTACATTACTGATTCTCTATTTCCATCTTTGTCTTATATAGCCCATATTCTCTGCCTAACCCTGTGGGAAAAGGGTCTGATAATACGTATACGAATGTGGTTTCCGGCAGAGTAGAATAGGGCCACTCTAAGTCCTCCCGTGGATGAAGTAGAAGGCTACTTAGGAAAAACAAGCTAAAAAAAGCAGCAAGGAAAGTGTAGGTCAAGTCCTCTGACTGCTCTGGCTAAGTATGGCTCTGGTAGTACAGAGACGGTCTCGCTCCTGCAGTGGAGACAAAAAGACCTGATGATGATGATGATGAATAAGTATGTACCTATATATGTTAATGTTTGTATGTAATATTAGATTCAAACTTGTCTATGCAACAAATGACTTGACTTCTGATTATTAAAAAAAAACTTTTCTAATTTTCAAAACCACCCATGCGGCGACTGTATCCCCGGCCTTATAAGGGCAGGTCCCCACTTTGTCTTTGATTATACGGCGTTGTTTCGCAAACTCCGTATTGCCGCCTTTTTTACCTGAGCGCCAGGTTTTTGCTCTCCATAGTAAAACACCGAAACAGAAGGTGAACTCTGTCCCAAAAAAATCTCTAGCTTCATTAAAAATTTAAACTTTTGTTTGTGGAGGACAAATTTTAATATTCCCGAGTCGTTGTATCGCAGCATTTACAGCGGTGACATCGTTGTATTATAGAGGTAGGCCTCTTTACAAGCTGACTTTTCATTTGTTTTGGAAAAAAAATGTCGTATAGTAAATACAAGGCCAACTTGGAGGTATACAACTTTTTTTTGCCGCCATTTTATTGTGGCGGTAATTATGACCGTTTTTGCATGAATATTACTTTGTGTAGATACGGCAATTTTATTATGGAGCGTTTTACGATGGAACAACGTGTTTTAATTATTAAAACGTTTTACTCAACCCAATCGTATTGGGGAATGTATTGCGGAAACTGAGAAAAATGCGACCTATTTTGGATTTCGAGAAACGGTGGCATTGATTGGATAAGATCGCCTGATTTAACAGCTCCTGACTTTTTTCTGTGGGGCTATCTAAAGGGACGTATCTATTCTAACATGCCAATGAACCTTCAGCGATTAAAACCAAATATTCGAGACACAGTCACTGAGATAACGCAGGAAATGTGATGAAAAGGGTTCATGTCTGTGATGCTGCTAGAGGTGGACATTTTATACTTAACAAAGAATACCTGACATGTTTTATATTTCATAAAATAAAATTACAAAACTAAAGTGTATACCTGTTATTTGGCCACCCTGTACATTCCTTTATCCATATACCTAATCCAAATTTCTGTATGTCATAAGATAAAAAAGTTGCGTAATTGATTTTCTATCGAGACCTCCTCCGGCCGGCGGGCCGTGTATGGCGGCGGTACTACTAATTGATCTCACAATTTTGCTTTCGAGTTTTAGTCAACATTTTTTGTTTCTGAATTTTTATTTTGAGTAGCTAATTAGAAATTACTAACGATGCATTTGAAGTGGCCTTTGGCTTCAAAACCAATATAAAATCACCGTGTATTATAATGTCATGGAATTATAATGTTAAAAAAAGTGGAATGTAAATTGAAAGGCTGGTTCTAATCGGTCTAGTAACAAAGTTGTGAGTGTGTGACAATAGCTACAAATGAACGTCTTATCTATCTATTTATCTAAAATTAACGCTCATACGTCCGCGGTGGTTTTGCGATGCCAAGATTCTTCCTCAGCCTCTAACCCCACAGCTGCTCTTCTTGTGTGGCAAAATCGCCTTACAGGTAAGTATAGAAGAAAAATTCAACGAAAAACCAGCGGCATGATGTAAAGGAGCATCATTGACATATGCTTAGTGGTGCCATTTTGGTGTAAAACTAGTTTTAGTTATTATTATTACACACTTCGCGTCAAACATTGTCGTGCCCATTTCGCCAGCGTCGGATATTTCCATCAAAAAACCACTGCTAGTATTGCACATAACTTTAGTATCTGCATCTGTTTTAGGTTGTAGGTATTTATTTTAGATTTAATTTGCCTCGCGCTGAGGCCACGACAACTATATAAAGTCTCGCGGTGACAGGGTTAAGTAAGTAACTAATGAAAATTTTAAATGTACCACGTAAGTTATTTTTCTTTCATTCTATAGAATTGTCACGACGTATATATCGCCGCGATAAAGTCACATGTGGATTTAGATTACCTTCTGTTCTATTTTTTGCTTGCTCGAAGAGAAATTGTTACCTCGCCTTTTGGAATTGCTTGTTTTCCTTCCCTTCTTTATTTGTTTACGGCGCACGATGATGCCGAGAGATAACATTGCTGTTGGTACAAATGTTTGGTAGACCATATTCGCTAATTAGGTTTGTGGTCTTTTGGTACAAACACAGAATTAACCCCTTGTATGCCGGAATATCAGACACAATAGTTAAACAATGCATTCTCGCGAAGATATACGTCATACGAGTGGTTAATATAAGTCTTACATACAGAACGGAATCTCCAAATGTCCCGTGCGATATGCGTCCTTGTCCTCCGTCCTTGCACTTCTTCCCCGTTCTCGCCTTGTGGAGGGTGTTGAGTGGTCGGCTGCGGGAGCCTGGCCGCATCGACAAGGTGAGAACGAGCGAGAGGTGCGGGAACGGGAATGTATGTAATATTTATATATTAATTCTGTAGTATAGGGCAAATCGGCCTGGGTTAAAGTAACCTATGTAGCGAGAGCCAAGTGATATGCTCGACCGTCACAAAGGGAAGATCTTCCCACCAGGTATAAAGATGCGCGGGGAACCGCGGCTCCGACAGTGTATCGTCGGAGGTTGTATATATAGTCAGTTGCAACCAGAACTCTGAGATCGAGATGTAGGTTACTGCTGGCGCCATCTCATAAGCTGCTTGTGAACTATGTTGTCGGTTGTCGCTTCATTGTTTTGTGGTTGTAGTTTTACATAGTGGCGTAGAGGTCGCCACACCTTCTAAAGATTGTATGATGTCGCTGTTTTTATTCAGAATGTCTTCTTGAAATCGTCGAACATCCGTCCACTTTTTCATAGTTCAAAATTTATGTAAAAAAGTGTGCAGCAGCTCTGGCAATTTGTATGGAAATGACGATTTTTTTTGTTTTTTGACTGTTATTTTATTATCATTATACCTACTTAAGTGATCTAGTACAGCCCATGGTTTGATTTATTACAGGTCCCTTCCAAATTGTATAAGAAACTGTATCGTTGTTAGTTTATCAATGAACAAAAACTAAATATCGAGTTCAAAATAAAAGTAGTAGATCCAATCGAGTCACAAAGGAGTATGCAATCAGTACACAGTAGGGACCGTAGTTGCTTCATTACAGGGAGCGATTGACCGAAACGAATTGGGTTTGGCGATACCTGCTCTAACCGTGTTTCCAAAAAACTAAGTTGGAAATATATGTAGATATTTTATTAATAGATTCTCATATTATGTCGAAAACCTATCTATATCTAAGTTTATATTATTTAAGAGCTATGCTCTTGTCGGTGGAGTATGATTTTTTTCCACATTTCTCTCTCGTCCGCCAGCTGTTTCACTTCGCAGTACGACACGACGTTCACCTTCTTCTTTAACTGCTTCATGTCGCTATGCCTCGGTCTTCCTGGTCCAGTTTTCCCCTCAATAATGTTTTGTTTATTTTATTTACTTAAATGTTTTATTTAAGTAAATAAAAGTGGGAAGTGGCACACGATCGAGATATTTGAAAGGAGATGGGGGAGACATTTGCCCAGCAGTGGGACAGTAAAGGTTAATTAAAAAAATGTTTTATTTAAGTCAAAAAGCGTTCTTTATATCAATTTTTCCAAAAAAAAACAATCAAAAATCTCGTTGTTAATGATTATGATCAATGACAAGTTACGTTTTATTTTATTAACAGTAACAAATAATTTATTTTTGACCCTGGAAACTTCTTAATTAGTCAAAGACGCCTGGACAAATTTGTTTTTTTTTTGTTTCAAAGGTCATATTTGTCAGCTAGTCCTGCTAGAAATATCATAATCAGTTGCCTAGTTTGGTATTAAAGTCGGTTTTTAAGTTTCGAAAATTTATGAACTCTCTATTTTTGAAACCTCCGAATAATATTTTATTGAGTGCACTTAAACTGTCAACCTCGTTGTTAAAATTCCGAGCACACAGCCTGTTGAAATGGGACCAATACCTTTATAAAAGTATCAACGTAATCCAATTGACAAAATTGAATGGGGATAACTTGGTTATAATCGTATTTTGGAGTTTGGGATCAAGATCACTGTTTAGAATATTTTCCTCACTTATTTATTCGTTGAATACGGTTCATGACAGAATAATATTTTTCTATATAGTCCGTCAGTTAGATAAAAATAAATAAATATATACGAACAAATCACATTGAATGAGCCAGCTGCAAAGTAAGTTCGAACTCTGTGAGATAATAAATAACGATACTATAATTTTATAACAATAACAAATACATATACAGACAAACATCCAAGACCCAGGTCAATTTGAAAAATACCATTTTCCACCTTGACTCAGTCGGGGATCAAACCCGGGGCCTCTGGTGTGACAGTCTGGCATGATGACCACAAGAGGTCGTCAAAATTATCCAAAATGAAATAAGTGGATTTAAATTATGAATTATCCAATCAGTATAAAATGACAAAGAGAAAGACCGTATCAATTCCGGAGTGTGGATTTATGACGTCACTTTCGAAGACAAAATGGTACCAAGGCGTATGTACAAACTACTTTGTAATTTGTTTGCTAATCAGAGAAAATAAAATTAAACAATAATGTGATATTTTAATAAGAATAAACATCTCCTCTCACAGGCCTACTGGAAGAGATCTCTGTACAAACTTTTATTTTATGTATTCACTATATATATTATTTGTGTAAATAAATTAACAAAATAAATTAATAATAAGGGGTTAAAATTTTAGTTTAATAATATTTGGAGCATTTTTAACTAACTTGCAAAAAAGGAGCAGGTTATAAATTCGTTGCGAGCTTTTTTTTATGTATTTTCACCGATACTTAGAAGACGCCTAGACTGATTTGAAAAACTCTCAAATAATTATGTGGTTCTATAGAAAATTTATCGAATCGGTTGTGGATGATGAAGGTTAAGTTTTAAAAAGAATATATTATTTATTGTTCTAATTTATTCCTTTATTTTAAGCGATTACATTCTCTTTATGCGATAAATAGAAGATAAATTCATTGCCTCAATAATAGATAAATCAAGTCAAAGCTAAAATTCAATTAAATATGACAATGCCAGCTGTTCTCGAATTAACATAACTATTAAATTAGAGATAACTTTGCCAATATTTGTGTAGACATTAAAACTTAGAATTGAATTATTATTCTAGATCATCATTTTAGCTGCATACCGTCCAATGCTGGATGGCCTCTGCCACGGATGCAAAATTACTGATCTAGAGCGGGCTGAATCCAGCATTTTCCAGCGACCTTGGTCAGGTCATCTGACCACCTTATGGGTATAAATAAATAATAAATAAATAAATATATAGGGACAAATGACACTGATTGAGCTAGCCCCAAAGTAAGTTCGAGACTTGTGTTATGGGATAATAACCCTTCAAATGTCGGCATAGCAGACACAATAGTAAAACAATACATCAGACGCCCGCTCCGGGCGTCCGACATTAAAAGGGCTAATTCAACGATACTATATTTTATAACAAATACATGTATAGATAAACATCCAAGACCCATAACAATTTGAAAAAGGCCATTTTCCAACTTGCCCTGGCTGGGGATCGAACCCAGGACCTCCGGATTGGCGGACTAGCGTGTTAACCATTACGCCACGGAGGTCGTCAAAGTAATGTTTATGACATAATATGTAGCAAATTATGTAGGTAGTTTATCATCATTAGGTCTTTTAGTCTTCACTGCAGGAGCACGACCCTCTCTGTACTACCCGAGCCAAACTTGGCCAGAGCTGCCAGACGTCTTGGCCTACACTCTCCACGCTGGCCAGACGGGTTGGAGAGTTCTCATTGATGTTTTAAGCTTTGTTTAGCTTGCATTCCCTAAGTCGCCTTCTACGACATCCACGGGAGGTCTTGGAGTGGCCCTATTATACTCTGACGGAAACCACACGGCAAGGTAAAAGGTAGTTTATGTTAAGTAGTAATTATTAATATTTATCTGAATTATACCCAATACCACTTTCCCTTTTACTCATCCCATTATTATACACCCACCGAAACTTCTCTAACAACCCAAAGGTTGACTGTTAGATAATGCTTTTAGCATTAAGTCCGCATATTGTGCCATACAAATTGGATTTTGAACAGTAAATAAATAAATAGCAATATTGATTTTCACAGTGAAAATTCCGCTATATAATGCACAGCCCCTATAAATATAAGGGTAACCTCATCATCCGCCTCACATTGGCTCTGCGCCAGCTCTAACAACAAACATATTGACAAACGAGTACTTATATGTATACATCTTACCGAGGCCTGGCCAATTTATATGTTGTAATACTATATTGGCGATTAGTAATGTTTATGATACATAACTTTCGTCCATGCTGGTGAAGGGGATATATGAACTGGGTAGAACTACTGTGTCAAAAATAAATGATAACTATGTATGTATTGCTATATTAATTTATGTATGTTTATAATGTATATTTGTGTGTAGCAATGTAAGCATGATCTTATAGTTAAATTTGTACGTACTTGCTTCTACCTTTTAATTGAGTAAATATCCCCTCAATCTATCGCAGGTTGACTGGAAGAGATCCCTACATGGGATAAGTCCGCCTTTGTATATTTGCTCTTTCGTAAGCTGTCTTTGTATATGTATTTGTTTTGGTACAATAAAGTTATTACAAACAAACAAACAAACAAACAAACAATAGTGTGACTTTGTACTCATCATATCCATTTTCAACAGGATTTTAGATTTAGGCTCGGCGCAAACGGACCACCAGAAAACGCGGCCACTGACCACTTTCCTGTGGTTTTCATACATTTTATACGGACTCGCCGCACACGGTGACGCCGGTGGCAGCCACTAAATTTGTATGAAAGAACGGCCTTATTGATGCAGAAAATATACATACATACATACTACCACGTCTTTATCCCTAATGGGGCAGACAGAGCAGTTTGGGTCTTGCGGCTCTATGCAGAGCCGGGCCGCAAGACTCAAAAGCCACTTTTAGCGTCATGGTGGGCGAGAAGATGGAAAAGAAATCAATACAGTGACGGGTTGCTAGCCGCATCGCCTGTTAAAATGATTCGCATTTTTGCCCATTGATTGATTGATTGATTGATGCAGAAAAACGAATATTAAAAGCGCTATTTAACTTCAACAAAGCATGACGTCACGCTTTCGTTTTTCATACAAATCTAATAGAAAATGTGTGTTTGAGGATTAGAAAAAAGTGTCTGAGTTGATTTGTTGTCATCTAGCGGATTCCTCGAGGTCCTGTGCTGCCACCATTTGAAGTAAATTATTTAAAAAGAAACGGAGATATCATTTAAAATTTGGTCTCATGCTGCTCTAGATAACCCTTCAAACCATTTTATGAACTACTGTTTACAGTTTAAAGTGAGAACTTGATATTTTTCTTAGCAGTTTTAGGGAGTTAGCACAAAGTAAAGCGAATTGAATACAATTTAAATGCCTTCGTGGTATAGTGGTTAAAGCGTTCGGTTCACACCCGGAGGTCGCGGATTCAATTCCCGGCGGGGGCAACGACTTTGTGTTGTTGTCCTAGTTTGGTTAGAACATTGTAGGCTGATCACCTGATTGTCCGATAAGTAAGATGATCCGTGCTTCGGAGGGCACGTTAAGCCGTCGGTCCCGGTCACTGTCTTTGACATTGGTCGTTACCTAAAACCATGTCGGAGGCCTTTAAGGCGGTTTAAAAACTCTGACACTAGTGTTAATTACTAACACACACGATAAGAAGAAGAAGATTGAATAAAAAATAACGTTTTTTAATTAGGTCAAAAATATACGGATAAAAATTCCGTAAAAACTTTTATACTAAAAAAGAGCCCGAATATTCTATTACCGATACAGGTATTCGAAAAAGTAGTTTCCGAAATAATTTCCAACATTTTCGGGCGGAATCATGCGATCTGCATGCGGACCTTTTTCCAAATAGATTGAAATAAATATTGATGTTGGTTATTTGATAAAAGAAGCCGCGGGATGTTCGGGATCGGGGTTTGGTGTCAGTGCGAGAGATAGATTTAAAAAGATAAATATACATATAGGGACAAATTACACTGATTGAGCTAGCCCCAAAGTAAGTGCGAGACTTGTGTTATGGGATACTAACTCAACGATAGTGACGAGGTCGAAATGGAGATGGGCTGGACATATGAGTAGAAGAGAAGATGGACGTTGGGGGCGTAAAATTTCCGAATGGAGACCTCGGCCTGGCGGGAGAAATGTTGGAAGACCACCTATGCGCTAGGCCGATGACATCTATAAGATATTGGGTAAGACCTGGATGCGAACTGCAGAAGACCGGGTCAAGTGGAAACACCATTAAGAGGCCTATACCCAACAATGGGTGAATAAAGACTGAAGAAGAAGAAGAAGAAGAAGAAGTCAACGATACTATATTTTATAACAAATATATATACCTACACGCTGACTTTTCATTGGTTTTGGAAAAAAAAATGTCGTTTAGTAAATAAATTCCGGCGACTTAGTAAATACAAGCTAAACAAAGCTTATAAACATGATGAGACCTCTTCAACCTGTCTGGCCAGCGTGGAGAGTGTAGGAAAAATTCTATAGCTGCTTCGGTCAAATATGGCTCTAGTAGTACAGAGAGGGTCGTGCTCCTGCAGTGAATACTAAAAAGACCCCATGAATACTTAGTGAACGGGTCTAAACGTGAGTAACGTATAGAGCCAGCTACTGCCGACATGTTTCGACCTCATCCGGAGGTCTTCATCAGGGCGAATGTGACTATACAGGCCCGTACACTGCACCGGCTCGCGATACATTAAAAAAAACGTAAGTAACCCGTTCACTAAGTATAATAATGGAGTGTATCCCAAAATCCCGGTGCATGTTATCCCGACATAGTCTTTGTTTACCGATTTACACAAAATTTAGCACACGGCTAGATTATGATCTGAATTAAAACGAAGGCTACTTTTTCCCGCGGTAAAATGCTTCATTTCCGAGGAAAAATCTAATAATACGCGGGCAAAGTCACAGATAACGTGAGTCACGATAACGTGAGTCGCGATAACGTGAGTCGTGATAACGTGTGTCGAGATTCCGTGAGTCGAGATCTGTCGGGATAACGTTTACGTAGTACACTCGAGTAACCTCGTTTATCGCATAGTAATGATCCGAATCATCGTCATCATTGAGATACAGACATTATTATGAGTGCATGATGATTCGGATCATCACTATGCGCTAAACGAGGTTACTCACCTAGAGAGCCATCTACTGACCGTAATGTTTTAACCTCATCTGGAGATCCTCTTACTGAAACTGAAGCTGAAACTCAGTCCAGTAAAAAAAAATCAAATCTTTAATTTTTTTTTAATAATCTTATTAATATTTTTTATTAAGTCTCGGAGTTTTCAGAAGGTGGAACATCACGTAGGTTGCTTTAAGTTTGTTTATTTTTTAACCAATTTCCAACAAGGAGGTCATCAATTCATCGCGACCTATTTTTATGTATGTTCACCGATTATACGAAGACGATTTAAAAAATCTTTGTTTGAAAGCATGCTTGTTGGGTGCTCCCACAGAAATTTTATCAAAATAGTTTGAGTAGATTATGGGCGGAGTCGCATTTTGGTTTTGAAAAATTATATAATGTCGTTTAAATTTGCTGACGCTTCTACAACACTAGCGCCTAAGAAGCGATTTGACGTCACTTATTGTGAATAAAAAATGTTTTTACATATATTTTGAGATAGTATAGATATCCTAAGATAGCAAATATGTATTTGAATTTTTAATTGAAAACTCAACAATATATGAATATCTCAATAATCGCTTTCAGTACGACCCCACCCTTTGGGATAGAGGGTCAGTATTACCCCAGTTACCCAAAACGGAGCCAATATCGCAGTGAAAAATGACTCTTTCACATATACTAATGTGATCATACAAACTGTGCGTATTTGAAATATGAGTTCGGACTTTGGGATTGGGAACTAATCTAATCATATTATTACAACTAATAGGGACATGATGATTTGAGATTTTAGGAAAATTGATTTCGTGGAATATTACTATCATATCATAAGAAAGCTCAGGTCGTGCAACGAGCTATGGAAAGGGCTATGTTGGATGTTTCTCTTCGGGATCGAATCAGGAATGAGGAAATTCGTAGGAGAACTTAAGTAACTGACATAGCCCAGCGGATTAGCTCATTGAAATGGCAGTAGGCGGGACACATAGCGCTACGAACCGATAGCTGATGGGGCAAAAAGGTTCTCGAATGGCGTTCACGTAATGACAAGCGAAGCGTAGGACACCCCTCCACAAGGTCGTCTGACGATCTGACCAAGGTTGCTGAAAGTTGCTGGATGCAAGCCGCTCTAGATCGGTCATGGAAATCCTTGGAAGACGTCTTGGACGTTAGTGGCTGTAATGATGATGATGATATAAGCATTTAGATTTAATAATATATATATATATATATATATATATATATATATATATATATACGACCTGCATTTACACAAAGAAACCTTTATATATCAAATTAAATATATATCTTTAAATATTCCAATCCTTTTAACTAGGATTTTTATTAAGAAATGTGTTTTTATTAGTTGTTAACTTATAGCGTTATTTTGCAATATTAAAGAGACAACTTTTAGTTGTATATATTTTAAAGGTTTTCTTTTTCTTTAAAAATAAATTGTAGTTTTCTTTCATGAAGATGGAAAACAAGAGCTTAATAATTGAACGGAGCGGTTTCGCCACTGACGTCCTTCTGAATAGAGATCATCTAGCTTATACCGTTTTTAGTGCAAAAGTAATTGTGCAAACAAAGCTTGCTCGAAATTAGCCCAGCGAATCATTTCTGCGAGAATGCGATATGATGACTTCATAATCATAATTAATTAAGAGTGCTCTTGTTGGCGGAGTATTTTCTATTCTATTTTGTGTCATCATCATCATCGTCAGGTATTTTAGTCTCCACTGCAAGAGCACCACCCTCTCTACTACTACCAGAGCCATACTTGGCCCGAGCAGCCAGAGGACTTTGGTCTATACTCTCCAAGCTGGTCAGACGGGTTGGAGAGGTCTCATTGAGGTTTATAAGCTTTGTTTAGCTTGTATTTTCTAAGTCGTCTTATTTATTTATTTTATTTTATTGGTTGTATACTTGAAAATTTTACAAATAAAACCTTAAAAAAGTAAACATAGTACATAGGTGCTACTTATTTCTAAAGAAATTTCTTTCAGTAGACCTGCGAGAGGAAATGGGAAGAAGGTAATTGGCGTTTACGAGTTCAATACAAATTGAAATACCTACCTATATAAAAAACCATGCATAATCGCCTTTTACGACATCCACTCTGCCGGAAACCACACGGCACATTTTTCTAGACTAGCTGCTTTATATAGAAGTATAAAATACCATACCAGCATAAATCACCATATCTTCTATCAACAAAGAAGAAAAGCACTAAAAACAAGTAGTTGCATTCATTGTCTATTCAAGAAGTTGTTCTACGTCTTCGCCGAGATTTTCTCTCCAATTTGACGTGAAAACTGGTTCTCTTATTTTGATTGAACTCGGAAAGTGTTAGTGAGGTAACAGGTGTTTGTTGGAATTGCCTCGCAAACTTGGGATGCTGAGGTAAGTAATAGTGGTTTTATTTCTTATTTAAGTCTGGTCTTGTAACTGTTAGTGAAAACTAAGAAACAGTAATTAGGACGCAAGGTTTTGAACGCGCTAGAGTATTTTTTCGAGTTGATTGGACCATCTGCTACAGTTTAACATAGTAAGGTCTAGTCACAATAAGGGACGCCACACATACGTCTAATACGGATAATAATATAATGAAGGTGGATAGCTACAAAGATACAAGAGGGCAAAGAACTTAGGGAGTATTGTGTAAAGCGGGATATGAAGACTTAGTTTAGGTATGGTAAATAATAGAAAAGAATTAGTTGTAAATAGAGCCGACACCAAAGAGCCCAAAGGCGAGGAAGGTGATGATGATGATGATGAAGTGAGGAGACACGCGGTTAAGAAAAATGAAAGAAGGGCAATACTGAATGATCCAGATATACATACATACTATCACATCTTTATCCCTAATGGGGCAGACAGAGCATTTTGGGTCTTGCGGTTCTATGCAGAGCCCAGGGCCGCAAGACCCAAAAGCCACTTTTAGCGTCATGGTAGGCGAGAAGATGGAAAAGCAATCAATACAGTGACGGGTTGCTAGCCGCATCGCCTGTTAACATGATTTGCATTTTTGCCTATTCCCTCGATCGGCTTTTACGATCTGCGTGGGAAGAGAAGCAGCTGGTACATTCTAAGTTTTTTTTTTATTTCTCCCAGACCAGCATGGGAGATTCAGATATAAGAAACAATAATCATAGGAAAATCTATCTTAAATACTCTCGACCCCACGTAGAATAAAATACGGTAAACTCGATGGGATTGCGTCGTTTCATTACAGAGTTCCTGTGGCCACCTACATAATCAAATCAAATCACCCAGCTTCATAATCAAATCAGCTTTATGACATCATAATATTGCATTGTCACGCAATATACGTATGAGTGCGAAGTTTCAGCTTAATTGTAAACCGAAGAACGATCCATTTTGATTATATAAAAAAAAAACTGACAACGGAATGAGGCGTTTTCTTTAAAAAAAACATTAGTTCCTTCACGTGGCATAGATGCCGCCAGCAATCACATAAATAGATCTGTCAATGTCTAATACATACTCTACTTTCGTGAATTCATATAAAATTTTCATAGTAAGAGCTTGTCTTTGGAATCAAAGAGAATATAATCACTACGTTTTGGAATATTTAATATTTATATTTTACTAAATTTAGTTAAAAATATATTATTGTTTGTAAATATGTATTTTTTTACTTATATAATAGCAAAATACAAGATTGGTTAATTAATTACAAATTTACTACAATGATTGAACCAAACGGCCTCTTTCATTTTTGACAGAACGATTTCAAACTCTTAAGCGCCATCTTTTGACAATGTTTTTAACCTTGGTTTTTTTTTCACTGGAAAACGCCTCATTGATGAAACTAAAAAAGTTTGTAATAAATAGATAGGGACAAATCACACTGACATTACAGCTAGCCCTAACGTAAGTATAAAGTACTGACTCAACGATACAATATTGTAAAATAAATACCTAAGTATACAGATAAATAGCTAAAAGTCAAAAGGCAATTTGAAAAAGATTCAAATTTCCCAACTAACCCCGGCTGGAGATTGAACCCAGAACCTAGTGACGGACTAGCGAAGGTAACAACTAATACGCCAAGGATATCATCAATGTAGGAAGAAGTATATGGTATTTTATAAATTCCTTATAAATTTTAATCTCAGCCGTTTTGAACAATGAATTTTACTTTAAACCCCTATATCTCGAAGCTTAGCCTATCTCGCTACGAAAAAGACTCGTTATTGTGCAATGGCCGCTCTGACGGTAAATTTATTGTACGTTGAAGTAAGCCTTCTTATAGACGAGCGATATCATACCCGCGACTCCTGATGGTAACCGTCGCTGACCTGTCGCACCAGTGGTTCCATTTCTAAAACGCGAAGTCACTAAACGACCGGTTTTTTGTATGGAAAAGCCATTCGTTTAGGTGACTCTTTGTTTAAAAAATGGCACTTCAGGCCTGTGTCACTCACCGTATGGGTATCGAAAATCATCATTATCATCATTTTAGCCGCACTGCTGGACAGGCATCTCCCAAGGATTTCTAAAATTAACGATCTAGAGAGCAGCTTGTATTGTATCTGGGATTTAGTGACATTAATTTTATGTGTAATAAGAATGAAATTGGCTTGTAATGTTTTTATAGGTATCTAAACGAAAAGGTGCTGAGTTCTGACGCGAGCTAAATTGAACCATATCGCTACGCACATTGAGTAAATATTTCTTTGAATTTATTTGCTGAGTAAGACTTCTGCATGTAAGTACTAGTACTTATATCTGTAGTCGCAAGACGGTCACCGACTATCACAAATGGTCACAAACTATCAATAACTGTCGGGCGACTGTCGGAGACAGGTGTCGCGGGCATGTCGCTCGTCTGTAACAGCCCTAACTCATCTTTTACACACCAACCGCTTTATTAAGAGTAGAAAGAGACGGGAAATTGCATCAGGTGTCCTGTGTTTTCTAAAGTTAATTTAGTTTTATAATGAAGTTGTTCATATTTTAAATTGAATGCTTTTAGCACTGGTGCAGCACTAAAATTAGGCAACTCATTTTCTGCTATTCAGAACTCCATGCGCTTGGTTTTTCATTTTTTCATGTTAGTCTAGCAGAAAAGAAAAAAACTTTAAGGGAATGGGCAAGATCTGAATCACGTTCATATGCGATGCGGATAACACCGTCACTATTTTGATTCCAAAAATAATATAAAAATTCAAATGTTTATAATTAGCGAACCAAACTTTACACTTTTCTAAAAATTTTACAAAAAAATCTCCAGTATTGGGATTAAGAATACGTTACGTCACAGCCAACCGGTGGATCTATTGGGATGAAATACCTATCCCAGTAGTCGTACTGGTAGAACAAACTAGGTAGAACTGGGAATAGACATATCAATAAGTATAATTTACCGATACTATAGCGCTTCGTAACGACCACTAATTAAGATAAACTATTCATTCCGTTTTCACTTTTAAAGCCCACTATTACGCTAAGCGAAAAGAAGAAGACACAGGCTAAGCGTGGTCTTTGGGTCTTACAACCCTGGGCTCTGACTGCCCCGTCAGAGATAAAGACGTGATAATCTGTATACTAAAAATAAAAGTCTGGCTTGAACTTAGATTTATTGATGACTTACAATTTTTAAGAACAGTAAGTTGTGACCGCGAAACTCTAAAATCATAGACTTACAATTTAGCTACAAAAACCACAATTTCTTTAACACTCGAGGTTTTTGTGACAAATCTAACGACACCAAACTGTTTTTCTACCAAAATAAACTTAACCAACCAAGACATCAATTTAATATGTTTATGCAAAGTAGGTATGTACAGTGTTAGTCACGGGACGTGAATTTTCACGGTACCGTTTCACGTCTACTTTGAGATACTTTGATGCTAACAAATGCCATTTAATGTAGTTGAACACGGGCTGTAAGGATTTTCAGTAATTCTAGTATTTATAAAGTTTATTTGGAAATTTTAAACCCGGATTTGAAATTTGAATTCGGGTTTGTTTGTTGCTTAAAAGACAAATTTACTTAGAAGTTCGTTAATTAAGTTGTAAAAGAAAGTCATTTCCGTACTTAAATATATATTTTATGGAAGCCTTCATGTATGGTATGATTGAGTAGGTATGCCCTTCAATTACTTCGCTGGCTAAGCGACCCGAAGTGGATCTTGGCCTCCGACATTAAAGTGCGCCATTCTTTCCTATTCTGTGCCAAATCTGACCAGTTGGACACTTCCAGCTCTTTCAGGTCTTTGGCGACTTCATCCTTCCAGCGATATCTTGGACGCCCTACGGGACGGCGCCCGGACGGTTGACCATGATATGCTTTCTTTGCGGCTCGATCCTCTTCCATCCTCTCCACATGTCCTAGCCAGCGAAGTCGGGAGGATTTTATTTCTCCGATGATGCTCGGCTCGGACACTAGTTCTTCTATCTCCCGGTTGTGCCTACGCCTCCATGCCCCATCTTCTCCTTTTGTTGGTCCCAGAATCTTTCGTAATATCTTTCGTTCCGCCACTAAGAGTTTGTTTTCCTCCTTCAAAGTTAGCGTCCAAGTTTCACACCCGTACATTAATGTACGGGTATGCCCTTCAATGTGAAGTATAATTCTTTTGACACTAAAATAATATTGTTCATTTTTAATTCCCGACGTAAAAACACGGTATTATTAGTTTTACGCCAAAGTCTGTCTGTCTGTGATAGACCGATTTCAATGTTATTTGTGTGAAAGCAAATTTCCTCATTTACTTTAAATTTGCCTCAGTACCTGGCCGACCGAGCTTTGCTCGGTTACATCTCAAACATTAACAATTTTTTTTAAACTTGTCTAAAAACAATGCAAAATAAAAAATTATATATAAACTTAAACATAAAAAATAAAAAAGTAAGTCACCGAGTGGGATTCGAACCCGTAACATTTTTTTTAGCGGTCGGTATCCTTAACCACTGAGCTAAAATCAAGAAAGTCGGCGCGTCGAAATTAGCAACCATATTCTGCGTGGAAAGAAAAACGCATGAAAACTCGAAAACACGCGTTTTCCCAAACATTAAACTAATCTAGATCGATTGTTTACCCCCGAAAACCCCCATATACAAATTTTCAGCGAAATCGTTAGAGCCGTTTTCGAGATCACAGCAATTTATAAATATATATATATACATACAAGAATTGCTCGTTTAAAGGTATAAGATAAATAAACTTGTTAGGTTAATAAACTCTGTATGGTCTTTACTCTGCTCATCATCATGTCTTTTTATTCACCACTGCAGGAGCACGACTTTCTCTGTACTACTAGAGCCAAATTTGGCACTAATGTAATGTAAATAATTTCATTCTTATTACACATAAATTTAAGAGCACTCAGAGGATTTGGCCTACACTATCCACGTTGACCAGACGGGTTGGAGAGGTCTCATTATTTAGCTTGTATTTCCAAAGTCGCGTTCTACGTCATCAACGGGAGGGCTTGGAGTGGTCCTATTCTAGTCTGCCGGGTACCACGCGGCACTTTACTCTCTTTTACTCTCCAATAACTAGTGGTTCGCCGCGAACTTAGACCTCGTGATTATTATTCCAAAATATAATCCCACCAAAAACATTTTCATGTAAAAATGTAGCCAAAACGAGTCTATATACTTACCCTGTGGAAAAGTTATCAGATCTCGTATAAAGCCAAGCTATAAAGACTACACGCTTTAAACCTACAAGCTCTATACTACACCTTAATCAAAATCTATAAAAAAGTGGTCAGATCTCATGTAGAGCCAAGATTCTTGATCTATGCGCCCTTACTTTAAAACAATGAAAAGTATATACGCAATTAAAGTAGACATCTAGTTTTCTCACTTTCCTGAATGAAACTTAGTAACGTAAATATCCTTTCAATCTATCGCAGGTTGACTGGAAGAGATCTCTACATGGGATAAGTCCGCCTTTGTATATTTGCTCTTTCGTACGCTGTCTTTGTATATGTGTTTTTGTTTTGGTACGATACAGTTATTACCAACAAACAACTTGGTACAACATGGTGTTTGTGAAAACATCATATTTTTTGATTTTTCTGTACCGCTTTCCTTTCGATGTTATTTAACTAGTTAATATTTCTTTTGAATATTCGATTGTCATCTTCTTCTTCTTATAGTGTGTGTTAGTGACTAACACTAGTGTCAGAGTTTTCAAACCGCCTTAAAGGCCTATGACATGGTTTTAGGTAACGACCAATGTCGAAGACAGTGACCGGGACCGAAGGTTTAACGTGCCCTCCGAAGCACGGATCATCTCACTTATTAGACAATCAGGTGATCAGCCTGTAATGTCCTAACCAAACTAGGACAAATAACACAAAGTCTTTGCCCCCGCCGGGAATCGAACTCGCGACCTCCGGGTATGAGCCGAACGCTCTAAACGCTACACCACGGAGGCATTTAAAAATTTCAATTGCCATATCAGTGTTTATGATAAGTACTGGTATTAATTTTGACAACCTTATATCTACCATTTTACAAACTTTGATTTCTTTAGCTTCACCTTTCCCGTTGTTTATCGTTTCGTCCGTAATCAAATTTTGCAAGTTAAATTTGACCCACTTTCCGGTTTCTGATTGAGTTGAAATTTTGCATGCATACGTATATCGCGTGATTTGATGATGGAGCCGGAGGATGGCCATAGGAACTCTGTAATGAAACGACGCAAGTCCGTCGAGTTTGGGCTCGTTTGATTTGTCTTGAGAAAAATCTTTACAGAAAAGCTTGTTTTAAAAATAATTACTTGTTTTTAGTTGGTAAAAAAACTTTTTTTTTCTCAAATAAATACAGTATTAAAAAAAACTTTAACAGTAAAATATTTATACATACCATATGGGCAATCATTCTTGGGTATCATGTCGTTTATTTCATTTGGCATTAAATCAGTTTAAAATACATTTTAAACATTTTTTGTATTATTTGCTACTCTAGCAGCGATTTTTGTACATTTTACTCGACCACGCCAGAAGGAGGGTTGTGTTGTTCAAGTGTTTTAGGTATGTATATTTTGGCACAGTCTACAACCTAAACAGCATGATGGATTTTAGCTAAAAAATATTTTTAAAACCAAAGGGCAAAAAAATTTTTGTTTAAACCAAAGAGCAAAACAAAATATTCCTATGTCTTCGTTTATCAATAGTTTACGATCAACTGATGAAATGTCAACAGTCTCAGTATGTGGAATGTCAATCGTATTTACGTTACAAAGCCTGGCAGATCAATGGCACTAGTAACTCGTAATCTAATTCAATTGACATAAGCTGCAATACACAGTCGAATTACCGGAGAATTAGAAACTATTCAAAGTTATACTAGTATTTCGCCACTAACTCGCTTACCTCCTCCTACCGCATACAAATAGGCCAAAGATAACCTATCTATACCTACATGTATTAAAAGAGTAGGTAAAACAAAAGTGTCTGTACTGAGTATTTATTAAAAAAATATATTTGGGGCGATGGAGAACATAGTCATAGAGTAAGAATTTAAAAAAAATGTCTGTCTGTTTGTCTGTTTGCCTGTTTGTACACGCTAATCTCCTGAAATTGAAATGGGATGATATTGTTTGATATAACCTTTATTGCATATAAAATACTGGACGGATTCGAATAAAATTATTTTTGATAAATAGATATAGAAAATTGAACACATGGTGCAGAACCTTAATGGTCCAGGTAAATTATATGTAATATAAAAATTACGCTTTAACAAAATTTGGTCAGTCTGATGAGCGTTTCGACGAAATCACGGGTTTCGGCTTGTAGAACAAATAAAGTCCTTACTTTCGGGATGATATCAAACTCTGCAATTTTACTATGCCAATCAATCTTATTAAAAAAGCAAACTAACTTTGTTTCTAGATTTAAACCATTATCCGTGTAATGACGACCTCCGTGGCGTAGTGGTCACCATGCTAGTCCGCCACTCAGAGGACCCGGGTTCGATCCCCGGTCAGGGCAAGTTGGAAAATGGCCTTTTTCAATTGTCCTGGGTCTTGGATGTTTATCTATATATGTATTTGTTATAAAATATAGTATTGTTGAGTTAGTATCCCATAACACAAGTCTCGAACTTACTTTAGGGCTAGCTCAATCAGTGTAATTTGTCCCTATATATTTATTTATTTATTACTATCCGTCCTAATTAAGTTGACATTTAGTAAAGTAAAACTAACTAATCCAACTCAACTTGATTTGGCTGGATAATGGTTTAAACCTAGTAACAAAGTTAGTCCTGTTTCTATGATAAGACGGATAAAGTCCTTACTTTCGGGATATCAAACTCTGCAATTTTAGGCCCATAAGTCCATTGCACTAGATTTCAGGCAATCAATTCTCTGTTGTTGAACCAAACATGCCAATGGAAATGCCATCTGCAAAGCTTTGAAATGGGATGATATTGTGTGGATGCCTTTGATCAGCGCTTATGAGGTTAAGCACTTATTAACTCTGATTTAATATAATAGGCTTTGGAAATCCATTTATAATTTTCACGTGGAATGAGTTAATGGAAAATGATTACTTACAAGAGATTCATGTGTATAAACCGCCAAAGAAGTCTTAAATTACCCAAGGTTTTCCTCATCATGATCATAGGATATTTATAATATCATAGGATATTTATAATCGTCCTTTTGTTTTGTTACATAATTGTTGACGTCAAATGTTTACTTACAGTTAAGTGTACTGCCGCTTCCTAAGCGCTATTGCAGAAGAAACGGCAACAAACTGCCCTGCAGCATTGGAAGTACAACATAGATTTTTTCTGCATTTACTATTTAAAAAATCCCAGACTTTTTTAACTAGTTATTTTTTACTTAGGTTACAAAAATAATGTTTAATAATTTATTCTCTAACTATATAAAACAATTTGAAATAACCGGCCAAGTGCGAGTTCGCTAACGAAGGCTTCCGTACCATTATCTATATCGGCGCAAGGACGTCATCGCGGCACTAAATAATTATGAATTAATGATTAATTGATTAATTAAGCGTCGGAAAATTACCTTTGATTAGTTTTGAAACGATTGTTAAACTCAATGTTTAGATTTTAATGGAAAAATTGTTACTAAGCAACACTTGTACGTTTGTACGTTTTGTTGAGGTATAAATACGAGCACTCGGCGGCCCCCGCGTCATTCTCGCTCGAGCCGCCGAACCGTTCAGACCTCTTCAAGACAACTGTTCAAGAATAAACGAAGATTTCTACAATTCGTCGTGTTTTGCTTTCTAAACCATTGCTGCTTTCTTTAACCATCTTGCTTTTTGGAACTATGAGTAACCATGGGGATACTAGTGACGTCAGCTCTGCTGACGTCACACTTTTTAAAAATCTTTCTGATGCCGTCCAGGCGACATCAGAAGTGGGATCACAGGGAATTATGATCCAAACCACTTCCTCATCAGCTCGTTCACCACCTGAGCAACGAGGACCCGGAGAAACTGATATAGGACAACAACCACCTATATCAAAAGGCAATACTTCGTTAGTCCCGGCAGCGCACCATGAAATTCAGACATCTAGATACCACCTGGCCTGGGATGCATCAGATGACTTCGATGCAGTCTGCTACGCAGCAAGAGCAACCTTCATCTGATGAAAACACTACGCAGCAACCTTCACTACACCCTGAAGTCTCGCACTGTACTCCCAACTGGCTTGGGATGCAGCCTCAATTCTTGATGCAAATGATGGACATGATGCAGAGAATGTCAGAGCGTTTATGTGCTCCACCTACTGAATCAAGAATAAGGATTAAGGATGTCTATCTACCTTCATACGATCCAGACACCAACGTAGGTATACGAGAGTGGTGTCACCATATAGACCAAGCCATCGAAGCATACAAATTAAATGACTTCGATGTCCGCATGAAAGTGTGCAGCTTATTGAAGGGGCGCGCTAAAATGTGGGTTGATGACTGGATGGTAACTACTTCTACGTGGGATGAACTACGTAAAAACCTTATCACCACCTTTGAACCGGAAAATAGATACTCCCGTGATATCATCATGTTTAGAGAACATGTTTACGACCATACAAAGGATATAGCAGAATTCCTGTCGCGTGCTTGGGTTTTGTGGAGAAGAATCACCAAGGATAAACTGGAGGATGTACATGCAGTCGAAGCGGTGATCGGCTGCGTTAACGATGAGCGTTTACGTATTGAACTTTTGAATGTTAGAGCAACCACCGTTCCTGAGCTTATCTCGGTTGCCACATCGATACGCAAGAAACGTCCTCATTCGGCATCCACCTCTACTGGTCAACAAAAGCGTCCGCGGTTTTTGGATGCTATACCCTCAACATCAAGCTGTCGCATATGCAAGAAGACCAACCACTCTACTAAGGATTGCAAATTCAAGCCTTCAGATACCAAACTAGAAGCTAGCAACAAGGGATTCAAGTCGCCAGTTGTATCTACTTGCACGTTTTGCAAAAAGCCTGGCCATACATTTGAAACATGCTTCAGTCGGGAACGAACACTTACATCAAACGTAAACTGCGTAGGGGGCAATAAATTGGCCCCTATTACAATTAAAATTGGTGAAAAGATCGTACAGGCTGTATTTGATAGCGGAGCAGAATGCTCATTGATACGAGAATCTGTAGCTTCAGTTTTGCCAGGGCAAAGGAGTGCAGCAGTTAACTTTTTGAAGGGTATTGGACAGTTCTCCACTTTATCGTTGAACAAATTGATAACTGTTTGTGTGATTGATGACATCAACGTCGAGCTAGAGTTTTTCATACTACCAGACTATGAAATGTCTACTGATATTTTTATAGGAATGAACCTTATACATGGTACTAACTTGAGTATGATCATCACATGCAATGGAGCCAAGTTGACTCGCCAAACCAACATCATAAACCACGTGAGTACAAACTCTCCTATCTTTGAGAATCTCGATTGCGATCTAACCAGTGATCATGAAATCGCACAGCTTCGTCAACTTCTGTACAAATACGAACACCTCTTTATTCGCGGGTATCCAAAAACTCGAGTCAACACTGGAAAACTTGAAATTCGACTGAAGAACCCCGAAAAGTACGTGGAAAGAAGACCATATCGCCTTAGTCCAGTCGAACGACAAAAGTTCGTACCATCATTCAAGAACTTCTCGAACACAACATCATCCGCGAAAGCAAGTCACCATACTCGAGCCCCATTATCTTAGTTAAGAAGAAGAACGGCGATGATCGACTTTGCGTGGATTTCCGGGAACTAAATGCGAATACTTTGCGTGACCACTATCCGCTACCCTTGATCTCAGATCAAATTGATCAACTGGCAAATGGTCATTTTTACACCAGCCTGGACATGGCTGCAGGCTTTCACCAGATCCCCATTGCAGAGAACTCTATTGAAATGACTGCTTTTGTCACGCCGGATGGACTTTATGAGTATATCACCATGCCGTTCGGATTAAGCAATGCTTGTTCCGTCTACCAAAGATGCATCAACAGAGCCCTATTTCCATTATTAGGGACAGTCGCCCAAGTCTACGTAGATGACGTGCTGAGTAAATGTTCAAAATTTTCTGAAGGACTATCAAAGCTGGAGCGCATTCTTATAGCACTACAAGAAGCTGGTTTTTCTATCAACGCCGATAAATGCAGCTTCTTCAAACGATCTATTGAATATCTAGGAAATGTAATTTCAGATGGACAAGTACGACCAAGCCCACGAAAAGTGGAAACACTCGTTAAAGCACCAGTACCAAAAACTGTTAAGCAAGTTAGACAGTTCAACGGTTTGGCAGGCTATTTCAGGAAGTTTATCCCTGACTTCTCTCGCATAATGGTGCCTTTGTACGAGTTGACAAAACAAGGCGCTAAATGGGCGTGGACAGACAAACATGACATTGCACGCAATACTATCATGGAATGTCTCACATCAGCTCCAGTACTTACGTTATTTCAAGAACAAGCACCCATACAACTGTATACAGATGCAAGCAGTCTTGGATTTGGTGCTGTACTGGTACAAGTAATCAACGGACGCCAACATGCAGTTGCATTCATGAGCATGAGGACTACCGATGCTGAAAGCCGTTACCACTCGTATGAGTTGGAGACTCTGGCTGTAGTACGTGCTATTAAACATTTTCGCCAATATCTTTACGGTCGAAAATTTACCGTCATAACAGACTGCAACGCACTAAAAGCATCTAAGCATAAAAAGGATCTGTTACCGAGAATACATCGTTGGTGGGCCTTTCTACAAAACTATGATTTCGAAGTAGAGTACCGCAAAGGTGAGCGCCTTCAACATGCTGATTTCTTCAGCAGAAACCCAACTGAATATGTAGTTAATATGATGACAAGGGATCTCAACTGGTTGAGGATTGAACAACGTCGAGATGAAGAACTTCGACCAATAATGGACAACCTGATTGAGAATAACCCAGTCGTAGACTATGTTCTCGAAGATAATGTCCTGAAGAAGAACATTAATGATCCAGTTCATGGACAACAGCTTCGCACAGTAGTACCCAAATCTTTTCAGTGGAGTGTCATTAATTCATTCCACACTGCACTTAAACACCCAGGATGGGAAAAAACCCTACAAAAGATAAAGGAAACATACTGGTTCGATAAGATAAGTTCCACTGTACGAAGATTCGTAGACAACTGTGTGATATGCCGCACCTCTAAAGGAAGATCGGGTGCAATTCAAGCGCAGTTGCATCCAATACAGAAACCAACAGCTGCGTTCCAGGTTATCCACATGGACATAACAGGAAAGTTGGGTACTCCAGTAGATCAACAATACGTCATAGTTACAGTTGACGCATTCTCGAAGTATGTCCTATTCCATTTTGCTACTAATAAAAATCCTCACAGTACATTAGCTGCTTTAAAGCGAACTGTACACTTGTTTGGTACACCAATTCAAATCATCGTTGATGGAGGAAGAGAGTTCCTTGGCGAGTTTAAAGACTACTGTGATCAGGTTGGAATAGATATTCACGCTATAGCACCAGGAGTCAGCCGAGCGAATGGACAAGTCGAAAGAGTTGTCGCGACGTTGAAAAATGCATTAGTAATGATCAAGAACTATGAAACCGTGCAATGGCACACTACACTTGAAGAACTCCATCTGGCTATGAATTGTACTGCTCACCGTGTCACTGGCGTCGCGCCTCTTACACTCATCACACAACGGAAACACTGCGTACCTCCTGAGCTCTTAAGTCTGGTGGATATAGACAACCAAACTGTTGATATAACAGCACTCACCCAACAAGTCCATCGAAAAATGGTTCGTTCTTCTGAACAAGATAAACAACGATTTGACCAACATAAAGCCAAGATTCGTCATTTCCAAAGAGGGGACTATGTGATGATCAAAAACAACCCCCGCAATCAAACGTCATTAGATCTCAAATACAGTGAACCATATGAAATTTTCAGAGTACTTGAAAATGATCGCTATCTAGTAAAGAAAGTTGTCGGCCGAGGAAGACCCCGGAAAGTTGCCCATGATCAACTACGTCGTGCTCCACAACCTGGTGAACAGTTGACCGTACCGGCGGCGGGAGACACTTCACCTGACCGAGAATCACCTGCGATATCAACCGATCCCGTTCCATCTACATCACGAGAAGGGCCAGCAGTACAACCAAACTACAACCTTCAAGGGGAAGACAGCTCGTCAGATTAATATGTAAGTAACTAAATCTATGCTTTTAACTAAAGCCTTTACTAACTCCACGAGAACTTTTACTAAAGCCTATGAGAATCTTTACTAATACATCTACGAGAATCTTCGAGACCTCTACGAGAACCTCCGAGAACTCTTCGAGAACCTCCGAGAACTCTACGAGAACCTCCGAGAACTCTACGAGAACCTTCGAGAACCTCCCAAAACTCTTCGAGAACCTAAAGTAACTTACTAAAGCTCCCCAATACCAACCAACCCAAACTTAGACTCACAAATCAAGCGTACAAGGTTCATACTTGTATGCACTAATAAACCCTTATGTTTAAGCAACGCAAGTTGCTTACAGATAACAAACTCAGAGGAATTTTTCTATTACAGAACACATCGAGAAAACGACGAGACCCTGCCTAGCTTCACCGAGAACCATCAAGCATCTACTGAAGAATCATCGACTACCAAGAAGCAACATCAAACGACACCGAGAACCATCAGCGATTGTCAAGAATCAACGAGGCTGGTGCAGAGCACGCACCGCCTGTCAGTATGGCCGTATCGGCGCAAGGACGTCATCGCGGCACTAAACAATTATGAATTAATGATTAATTGATTAATTAAGCGTCGGAAAATTACCTTTGATTAGTTTTGAAACGATTGTTAAACTCAATGTTTAGATTTTAATGGAAAAATTGTTACTAAGCAACACTTGTACGTTTGTACGTTTTGTTGAGGTATAAATACGAGCACTCGGCAGCCCCCGCGTCATTCTCGCTCGAGCCGCCGAACCGTTCAGACCTCTTCAAGACAACTGTTCAAGAATAAACGAAGATTTCTACAATTCGTCGTGTTTTGCTTTCTAAACCATTGCTGCTTTCTTTAACCATCTTGCTTTTTGGAACTATGAGTAACCATGGGGATACTAGTGACGTCAGCTCTGCTGACGTCACACTTTTTAAAAATCTTTCTGATGCCGTCCAGGCGACATCTATAAAAATCAAGTTTTTTGTATGGGAGCCCCCTTAAATATTTATTTTATTTTAATTTTTTTATTTATTGAACCAAACATGCCGATGAAAATGCCATCTGCAAAGCTTTGAAATGGGATGGGATTGTTTGGATACCTTTGATCTGCGCTTAAGAGGTTAAGTACTTATTAACTCTATTAATATAATAGGCTTTGGAAATCCATTTATAATTTTTTCGCGCGGAATGAGTTAATGGAAAATTATTACAAGAGATTCGTTTATATAACCCGCCAAAGAAGTATTATATATTACACAACATTTTTCAATATATATTATATTTCCGGCATATGCTTGAAAAAAATTGGTATTATCTAACCAGTTTATCTATTAATATTTAAAAGTAAGTACTATCAGTAAAAACAATAAAAAATTGGTGAAAAAACCAACGAGATATAACTATTTTACAAAAATACGTATATTTCACTCGCAAAAATGCTATTTTCTATAGCAAATGTATAGATGATATGATGTCTAAATCAACTTTGACGTCACCAGTTCACATCGGACTTCTCTTTCTAACTGAAACTTTAAAATATCACATGTTCGTCGCAGTCTAAGATATTTTATAAATTCATTCATATTTGTTTCCTGTATCTTAAAAGGATTTTATTGAGCAAATAAAAAAAAAATCTGTATTGCTATTAACACAAATTAAAATATATCTTCATTATCATAGGATATTTATAATCTCTCGATAATCGTTACTTAGTTTTGTACAATTTTATTGTTGACGTCAAATGGTTACTTACAGCTAAGTTTATTTATTTGTTTTTTATTTTATTTATTTAACTTTATTACAAAATATGTAATAGGCGGACTTAAATCCATGGGCTTTATCTACCAGTCAACCTACTGGTGATGCCGAGAATAAGAAATTTGTAAAAGGAGGTGCAAAATTTGTAATTTAAAAAGATTCCGCTACCTAACAAGTTTACCTAAAAAGTTTACTGCCGCTTCCTAAGCGCTAGTGCAGAAGAAGCGGTTATAAACTGCAGCATTGGAATTACTACATAGATTTTTTCTGTATTAACTATAAAAAAAAAATTATGTTTATTCATTTCCTAACTATAAAACACAATTTTAAAAATCTAGGAAAAATCTAAGACTAGAAATAATTTTGAACTAAAAACCGACTTCACCCCGAAACTACACAACTAATTCTTATAAACTTTATGGAAAAAATATAAAACAGTACGTTCTTTCAAAAAAAAAAAAAAAACAAATCAGTCCAGGCACAGCTCTTTTAATTGGTCCAGGCGTCTTTGAATATTCGGTGAAGATACATAAAAACAAGATCGCAAAAAACTGACAACTTCCTTCTTTTTAAACACATATTCTTATGATTTTAATTTTATTATTCACACACAAAACCGTTAATTACACATATTAAAATTATATGAATTTGACGAATTTCATCCTTTTTGGAAGTCGGTTAAAATAAGTCAAAATGTTACAATTTTACAGTAAAACTGTCACTTCAAGGCTATTATTTAATAAAAACAGTAAAACGTACTGTAGCATGAAGGCTATTATTAAATAAAAAATCATGGAAAGCTAAAAACAATCATACTCGGAGAAAGATTAATCTTCGTCACCGAAAAGTGAGAAATTCCATTTTTATCTACCCCCATAAATTTGGACACGTTAACGGTGATAGCAGAATGCCGCCGTCCGTGGAATACATTAATATTCTTGCAAAAATCCGTGATATTATTTTGAAAAAAGAAAAGAAAACGTATTTTTTCTTGTGTTTTTTTTATTTTTATTTGTATAAGAGCTTTTGTCGTTTTTCTTAATTTGAATTGGATACTAACGGTAGTCATATTTATTATCATCATCATCATTTCAGCCGTAAAGTACTTAAGTCAGGCTTGTGTCATTCCTCATTTAGGTATTGAAAATATACTTTCATTATTACTATGGCCACTGCGACCATTCCGGAGTGGGAAATTCAATGACATGAATCGTATGTCTAGAGTAAAATGAAATTGGCTTGCAATGCACTTCCAGGTATCTAAACGAAAAGGTGCTGAGTTCTGACGCAAGCTGAATTAAACCATGTCGCTAACGACATTGCGTAGATATTTCTTTGAATTCCTTTGCTGAGTAAAACTTTTGTACTTGAGTACTACAGGTCTAGCACCTAACTGTGGCAGTTCCTGAGGTATGGGAGCGGTACGGGAGGGGTGTGTTTACGAAACGTCAAACGACGCGTAACTTCAGTCTTACTTCAGTCGGGCGTCAGGCTTGCTGTCGTCAATACGTGTTATTGGGACAGGTCGCTTCAAGTAAAACGCACACGGTATTTACAACCAAAGATGAGTCCTCCAATAAGAACTCAAACGAAACAAGTCGTTTATAAAGTGTAAGAATATTTTAAAACAAGAATATTAAATCCCAATTCTGCAGAGTTTAATATACAAAAAACCATTGCCATGGCTGCAGGATTTCCAGAAAGAAGCGTAATCCGCAGTAAGAAAGGAAATTCCCACGACCAATAAATTAAGAAAAGTTTTAGAGGAAGCTGGATTTATTAAATGTGGTTATACATAAGTACTTTAGACTTTTATTACGTGAATTAGGATTCCGATACAGAAAATGCCAATCAGAGAGGAAAATGTTGATAGAATGCCATTCAATACAGCAATGGGGAGCCAAATACATTACGGCAAAAAGAAAATATATATCACAAGATATTTATAATATTTACCTACAAATTTTTAACCTTGGTAGGCGAGCCCGACTCGCACTTGTTCGGTTTTGTTATTGTCACACGCCTCAATATTAATCTATTTGACTTAGGTACACGCTCGTAAATATCATAAGGATATCGTAAGAGATATCTGCATTAAAATGTATCACGTGTATAGCAAGACAGTTAGGACACGTCATGTCACGTCATTTGTCACCCCTCCCGTACCGGCCTCATACCTCAGGAACTGACTGAGTTAGACGCTAGACCTGTAGTACTTATTCTATGCTTAAGTCTACTATCGATTCTGTCATGACAACGATATCGTCAGCAAATCGAAGGTGAGTGATATACTCGCAATTAATGTTTCCTTTTGCCCAGAAGTGGCACACGAATTATTTTAAAATCTCTTTACATATATACATACATACTATCACGTCTTTATCCCTAATGGGGCAGACAGAGCATTTTGGGTCTTGCTGCTCTATGCAGAACCCAGGGCCGCAAGACTCAAAAGCCACTTTTAGCGTCATGGTGGGCGAGAAGATGGAAAAGCGATCAATACAGGGACGGGTTGCTAGCCGCATCGCCTGTTAAAATGATTCGCATTTTTGCCCATTCCCTCGATCGGCTTTTAAGATCTGCGCGGGAATAGAAGCAGCTGGTACATTCTAAGCTTTTTCGTTTCTCCCAGACCAGCATGGCAGGTATAAAATCTCCTTGTACAGAGAAATATTGGACATTTAAAAATCTACATGACCTAGTTTTAAATAAGTATATCAAGCGAAACATCTGTGTCACCTACATTTGTCAGTAACCTTTTTAGGGTTATCAAATGTCATCTAATTTATTCTCACCTGACTCGTCACTGGGTGAGCCTTACGTTAGCGTAATTTGTGACGTCACTATTACGACACACGATATTATGTCGATAAAATTAACAAAATAATTTATTTGCCGTGTGTTTCCCGGCAGAGTAGAATAAGGCCACCCCAAGTCCTCCCGTGGATGTCGTAGAAGGTGACTTAAGAAATACAAGCTAAACAAAGCTTATAAACATCAATGATACCTCTCCAACCCGTCTGGTTAGCGAGGAGAGTGTAGGCCAATTCCTTTGGCTGCTCTGGCCACGTATGGCTCTGGTAGTACCGAGAGGGTCGTGCTCCTGCAGTGCAGATAAAAAGGCCTGATGATAATGATGATGATGAACAATATCATCATTTTCTGCGCTATTTCCCTATTTGAGGTCGGTTTTACTGTTTCTAATTCTTGCTGTCATTCACCATATGCAGATCTTACAGTTGTTCTTTTTGTCAAAAAGTTTATTTGCTAAGCGAATTAAAAAAAAACCGACTGTTATGAACGCCATCTAGTGATGAGTATCAATCTATACTTTTTAGTAATTTCTAATAACTAGTAGGTACTTAATAAAAGCATGTTTTAAAAAGTTTTTATTATTTTATCTTATTTTTAACTTTTTAGTGTGTACGATTCAGGGTTTACTGTTTAGTTCGTATCGCGTAGTGGCGTTTTGACGTAGCCCGTAGTAATTCGTGGTATGCACTGGCTTATGTCGTTTTATTTCGGAGTTTTGCGTCATTTCATTACAAAGTTCCTGTGTCCACCATCCAGCCAGCCATCATCAGGTCAGCTCCATGTCATCATAATATTGCATTGTCACGCGATATACATATGCCTGCTAAATTTCAGCTCAATAAAAAACCGGGAAATGGGTCAAATTTAACTTGCAAGATTTGATTACAGTCAAAACGACAGACAACGGGACAGGTGAAACTAAACAAGTAATAATTATTAAATAAATATTTGAAAACAAGCTTTTGTTTATACCTTCTGCTCAAAACGAGTCCAACGAGTCCAAACTGTTTGGAATCGCGTTGATTCATTACAGAGTTCCTATGGCCACCATCCAGCCATCTATCATCAGTTCAGCACACGATATACGCATGCCTGCTAAATTTCAGCTCAATCGAAAACCGGGAAGTGGGTCAAATTTAACTTGCAAGATATTACAGACAAAACGACAGACAACGGGATAGGTGAAACTAAATAAAAGCTTGTGAAATGGCAATTATTAAATCGGAACTCATAATAAAGAACCTCGAGCCTCTAGCACTATTAGTTGTGCTGTTATGTAAATGTGAAAAAACCTCAGACTGTCGGCCTCGACGTGTGTAATGACGTCATTATACAGCTAGGGTTTGGGTGAATGGTCGGTTGGATCAGCGCTTTTGTTGGTGCAAGTACGTGGGTTATATGTTTTCTTGTGTTAAAAGAGGCGGGCTTTATATAGAATACGCCATATCGAATGTTATTATATCGAATGCCAGTTGATCAGTGACAATTAATCGAAAATATAATAAAATAATAGAGAAAAAACTAAAAAATTACATTTCCATACAAGTTGGCAGGGTGGCAAAAAAACGGCATTTTCTCCAAATGTGCACTTTTGTATGAAAATGACGTTTTCTTAGTCTCCAGACTGTTATTTTAATTTCATTATACTACAGTGGTCTAGTATAGCCCGTGGTTAGATTTATAACGGCTGTGTCCCTTTCACGTTGTAGAAGGTTTTGGGGGTTAATGTTGCTCGCGTCCGCAGGCGAAGCCCTCTGGACTTCATGACTCTAGATCCCTGCACGTGACCCCTGGGTAGTGCTAAATGAGCAACACTTGATTCCTTCGGGTTTTGAGGTCTGGCGGTGGCCTCATGTAATTTCCAAACACTGTTTAGTTCGGTGGGAGAGCTTTGGCTCGTATGGCTGGCGACCACCCTCACGTTGGAGTCTGCCGCAAAGCACCGTAAGGTGTGTTCCGTCTGTATACGTGAGAGCCATGTCCCCCCTCCGATTGTCGCAGCCTTAACAGTCATCGGTCCGAGATGACCTGCGGCTCGCTTAAATCCACTGAGCGTGCTTCTCTGTCACTGGGGCCAGGGAGACCCGATGAAACGGTTGTCCGCTGGCCGCCCGCTGGTACGAAGAGGGCCCGAACCCTGGGACATCCCTACTGGGGAGGCTGCCCTGCCACCAGTGTTAAAAGCCTGCATACCGGTCGTAGTGCCGGATTGGGAAACCGGTGTGGAACACTGCGGTCTGTCTGTTGGTCGGATCGGGGGCCCTTCCGTCCCCCGTGACAGTGAAGCACACAACTCGGTGGCTTTTTTGCGGGCCGCGGTCTCGCATTTGCCTGTGTGGCTGTTGTGACTGTGACAATCCAACCATTATTCCCTTAAAAACACACCCATGGCTATTGGAAAAATAAGGAATAAAGTTTGTACAGCGGCACCCCCTTCCACATTAGTTGTGGACTCGTGCAACATTAGGGGTCTCCACTCTAATCTTAATGCCGTCCATCACCATCTTGAGACGGCAAAGCCGGCCCTATTTTTCCTGACGGAAACACAAATATCAACCCCGGCCGACGTATCCTACCTAATGTATCCCGGATATAGCTTGGAACACAAATTTGTGTTCAAAGCTGGAGTGTGCATGTTCGTCCGGGATGATATTTGTTGTCGCCGTATTGACAGCCTAGAAGACAGGGACCTGTCGTTAATCTGGGCGCGTGTAGACCTTGGAGGCCACACTCATATCTACGCGTGCCTCTACAGGCCCCATAGCGGAGACAATGAAACCGACCGGCTGCTTGGGCACGTTCAAAGAGGTATAGACGACATTCTCCAGCGGCTTCCATCTGCAGGGGTAACGGTCCTCGGTGATTTTAATGGTCATCACATCGAATGGTTAGGATCGACCCATACTGATTACGCGGGGAAGGCTGCCCTCAACCTCGCTGCGGCGTATGACCTCACCCAACTAGTTGATGGACCTACTAGGATTCCCGACGTTGACGGTCATACCCCTGGCCTGCTTGACCTTCTGTTGACCTCGAACCCGGAAGGTACCACAGTATCGCGTCGGGCTCCTTTGGGAAAATCAGACCATTGTCTGGTACATTCCGTGGTTCAAATTTGTCCGACTAAATACACCCGACCCTCAGGGACTCGTCGTGTCTGGCATTATAGGTCGGCAGATTGGGACGGACTGCGAGAGTTTTACGCGTCCTACCCATGGAGGCAGTTATGCTTCAGTTCAGACAATGTCGATAGGTGTGCGAATGCTGTAGCCGATACGATTTTGCAGGGCATGGAAAGTTTTATTCCTAGCTCGGTAGTTCGTGTGGGCGGCCAGTCTCAGCCCTGGTTTGATAAATCTTGCCGGGAGTCATCCGACCTCAAACAAGCGGCTTTTAAAGCCTGGGCTGCTACGCGCGACTCAAAGGACCCGGCATCTTCTGAACTAAAGAAGCTATTTAATGCTGCCTCCAGGTCATGCAAGAAAGTAATTGCCGCAGCGAGGTTTAGGCATACGCGCAGGATTGGCGAGAAACTAATCAGCCATCCCTCTGGGAGCCGTGCTTTTTGGTCTCTTGCCAAAGCTGCGCAAGGGAATTTTTGTCGCACCTCCTTACCATCCTTGCGCAAACCCGATGGCTCACTAGCTCATTCCGCAAAAGAGAAAGCCGACCTCTTGGGCTCTCTTTTCGCGTCGAATTCTACGCTCGACGACGGGGGAAAGACACCACCAACCATTCCTATTTGTGAATACGCCATGCCTGAAATTCGCATTACACAATGTTCAGTGCGGCGTGCTCTTTGTTCCCTCGATGTCAACAAGTCTAGCGGGCCAGATGGTATCCCTGCTTTAGTGCTACGTAATTGTGCCCCGGAGCTGACGCCGGTTTTAACGCGCCTATTCCTGCTCTCTTATAAAACCGGAAAAGTACCATCTTCATGGAAGGTAGCCTTTGTTCATCCTATTCCCAAGAAGGGTGATCGCACAGACCCATCCAACTATCGGCCTATTGCTATTACCTCTTTGCTCTCCAAGGTGATGGAGCGCGTAATTAATACGCAGCTTCTCGGTTATCTAGAAGCAAACCAGCTTATTAGCGATCGTCAGTACGGCTTTCGCCACGGCCGCGGTGCTGGTGACCTTCTGATATATCTCACACACCAATGGGCAGCTGCCATCGAGAGTAAGGGGGAAGCATTAGCAGGCAGTCTAGACATCACCAAGGCCTTCGATCGGGTTTGGCATAAGGCACTTCTATCGAAGTTACCATCCTATGGGCTGTCCGAAGGGTTATGCACTTGGATCGCCAGCTTCTTATCTGGGCGTAGCATACAAGTCGTTGTAGACGGCCTATGCTCTGAAACTATGCCAATCAATGCTGGCGTTCCCCAGGGTTCTGTGTTATCCCCTACTTTGTTCCTTCTGCATATCAATGACATGTTACTTTCTGGTAACATTCATTGTTATGCGGATGACAGTACGAGCGATGCACATTACAATGATCGTGCGAAAATGACCCCAGCAACCGTTGCAGAGAGCAGAACTAAGCTTGTGTCTGAGATTGATTCCACCCTCGAGAAAGTCTCCGAATGGGGTGGTGAGAATTTAGTCTCCTTTAACCCTTCTAAGACACAAGTTTGCGCATTTTCTGCCAAGAAAACCCCTTTTACTGTAGCGCCTCAATTTCAGAACACTCCCCTAACGATCTCTAAAAGTATTGGGATCCTAGGTGTCGAAATATCGAGCGAAGTCCAATACCGGGGTCATTTGGAAAATAAAGCCAAACTGGCGTCTAAAAAACTTGGTGTGCTCAACAGAGCGAAGAAGTTCTTTACACCGGGTCACAGGCTTTTACTTTACAAAGCCCAAGTCCGACCACACATGGAGTACTGCTCGTTTCTCTGGGCTGGAGCACCAGAATACCAACTCCTTCCACTTGACTCGATCCAACGTCGGGCTGTACGTATTGTCGACGATCCCAAACTTACAGACAGATTAGAAACACTAAGACACCGGAGAGACGTGGGCTCTTTATGTATGTTCTATCGTCTCTACAACGGGGAGTGTTCTGAGGAACTTTTCAATTTGGTGCCACCGTCACGATTTTACCACCGCACCTCGCGTCACAGAGAAAGAGCTCACCCCCATATCTTAGACGCCTGGTATCCAAAAACCACTAGGGCATCACGTTCATTTTTCCCCAGGACGTGTCAGATGTGGAATAAGCTTCCAGCTGAGGTGTTTCCTTTGCGCTACAACATGGGGTTCTTCAAAAGGTGTGTTAATAGGACTCTAAAAGGCCGGCAACGCATAGACGGCACCTCCGGTGTTGTATGTGTCCATGGGCAGCGATGACCTTTTACCATCAGGAGGCTCGCTTGCTCGTTTGCCGACTTATAACATAAAAAAAAAAAAAAAAAAAAGGTCTAACAAAATTTACTAAAACTATTTTAAGGGTGAATTTAGTCTGTGATATAATGGACCACTTTCCCGAAGAAACATATGTCGAAATATGAAAAAAAATGACTTTCTATACAAACTCATGATCAGTCAACTTGTATGGGAGGCCAAAAATTACTTCAAGGCAACTTAAACCATATTTTGGTCACATACGCTTTTTAACGGGTTTTCTATTAGAGATTTGTAGACAACTGGACAGGTGAAACTAAATAAAAGCTTGTAAAATGGCAATTATTAAATCGTCACTCATAATAAAGAACCTTGAGCCTCTAGCACTATTATTTGTGCTATTATGTAAATGTGAAAAAACCTCAGACTGTCGGCCTCGACGTGTGTAATGACGTCATTATACAGCTAGGGTTTGGGTGAATGGTCGGTTGGATCAGCGCTTTTGTCGGTGCAAGTACGTGGGTTATATGTTTTCTTGTGTTGAAAGAGCCGGGTTTTCTAGCTATATCGAATGTTATTATATTGAATACAAGTTGATCAGTGACAGTTAATCTAAAACTCAATATTCAACTATATTAGAATGATATTATAATAACAGTAAAAAAAATATTCAACATTCCCATACAAATTGCCACATAGCCTTTTTTGCGGGTCTTTTAGAAGATGTAACGATCGTGGATCATCGATCAGATTTTTTGGCTTTCAAGAACTTACGATTTGGTCGTAAACTATTCTACGAATAACTAAGTTTGTTAGTTTGAACACTTGTTCATAAATTGCGCAACCAAAACCATTTTATCACATGTATACGATTTTTTCGCGAGTTTCCTATCAGAGATCGCCCGGATCGGATTTCAGATCTTTAGGATTTCAAGAACTTACAATTTGGTCGTAAACTATTCTACGAATAACAAGGTTTGATAGTTTGAACCCTTGTTGATAAATTGCGCAATGAAAACCATTTTATCACATACGACTTTTTCACGAGTTTCCTATTAGAGATCGCCCGGATCGGATTTAAGATTTTTAGGCTTTCTAGAACTTACAGTTTGGTCGTAAACTGTTCGACGAATATCAAGGTTTGATAGTTTGAACCCTTGTTACTCACTGTGTAATAAATCACCAACAGGATAATATTAAGGTCAGGCTCGGTTCACGTAAATCAACACAACACCCAATTTGTAGTACAATTTGACAATCCATAATTTACAAGACGATGACCGTATGGTCATTATTAGTCATTAGTCGTAAATAGTTTGTTTGTATGTATGTAAATTATTTATTTTACAAAAAGAACACCACAAAAATACAGTAGATAACAATACAATCATCAGCATAATCAGGTCTTTATAGTCTCCACTGCAGGAGCACGACCCTCTCTGTACTACTAGAGCTATTTTTGGTCAGAGCAGCTAGAGTATTCGGCCTTCACTCTCGCTGGCCAGACGGGTTGGAGAGGTCTCATTGATGTTTATAACCTTTTTTAAGCTATTAATCGCGGGCCTTGAGCGCGGGGACCGAATCCAGAAATTCCGTAACGAAAAAACCTCACGCTCCCCACTCCGCCTACCATGTAGGTTGCCGCTTCGTCTCCGTCGTCCGTTTGCGACGTTGCCGTCCTTGTAAAAATTCACCGACCGAACGGAACCACCTTAATGCAATAGCTTTACCGCGGCAGTCCCCGAGTGCCACACGTCTTTTTTTTTAGATTATATTTTCTAAGTCGCCTTCTACGACATCCACGGGAAGACTTGGAGTGGTCCTATTAATTGGTAAAATAGGGTGGCAATGATGATTGCTGCTCACAATTTAACGTATTCGATTTCGATGGTTTCTAATTTATCATTGCCAAACTGTTAAATTGTGAACGAAAATGCTCTTCGCATTAAGTCCACCCTATTTGTTTAAGTAAATATAGGTACCTATATTATACTATGGATAAATAAAGTTTAATAAAGTAAAATAAACTTACATATATATGCCTATGTCCAGCAGTGGACTTCCTGTGGCTGATATGATGATAATAAAACTTACAGATGGTTTACAATCTCGTAAATTGTAAACATTGTGTCAGTCTTGTTAAAAAGTTTGATAATAAACTAATAAAATTGTTTTAAATACTTACATACAATACATACATTACATCTAAGGAGGTATATTACATTCTGATCCTATAGTCTTCATACTGTAAACTATTCATGTATTCCAGGCAAGCGTTGTATCGCAAATTCCTTTTGTACGCGATTTTCGCTACATCGGCCTTTTACTGTGAGGTGAGGAACTTGTTTCCACTTATGTACGTGACACGCATTGGAAGGGGTGTACACTGAGGGTAAACAATACTGAGAGTACAGAAACAACCTTATGGTTGAAAAATGTGTCGAGCGAGAACTTTTTTAAATTGTTATTTTAATCAAGTAACTAGATTACTCATTTTGTTAATAAAACTTGTAAAATATATGTAATTTTTTTTAAAATTTGTATTTACCAATATATTCCTGTTGCTATGTACTTACATTCAATTATGTAATAACATGTAGGTTTCACTAAACAATTTTTTTTATAAAGGTTGCTCCTTCACCACTTCCCCTGACGAGACGCAGCAATGGTTAACCAACCAGCTTGCGATCATCTTCTAGATGCTGTTGTCGCTAGCCCGCATTAGCTATAATGAAGAATGTTCACTAATTTTGATTCTCTGTTAAAAATTAAAATATTTCTGAAAAATATTTTAATATCTCGTTTAGTTTCCGAGATATCGAGTTTTAAAATAAGTGTGCGACTCGAGATTCCACCGGGCCAATGCGACGTTTTATCCTGTGACGTCAAATTTTACTGGCGGGCCGACTACCTAAGGCGCGAATAGAGCGTCAAATGTGACGTCACAGGCTTATGGCCTTTATTAGAAAAATTCAAACGTCTATTAAATCATTCTATTTTGTCTTTTAAAACTTATCTATTTTTATACTTAAAAGCCGTATTTGTACAAACTTTCAAGAAATTCTATAAACCTAGTAACATTTTCCCACTGTGCTGCATAGAAAGTTTTATTAATTCATTTCTCTAGTGTCTATAATTTGTACTGAGGGTTGCTAAAGGTATGCCTCGTTTAGGGGTAAATGGGGAACGAGTAATTTGTGAAACTGAGGTGCCAAGGTTATATTTTTACGACTGCGTACTACGTGCCGAAACTTGGCTGGTATTTTACTACCTTTTATCTTTTAGTAGCATCATGGACAATAATGTAAGGTACAATAAGGTAGGTCAAGGGAATGCGCAACTATTTTTAGATATTTTAGGTTAAAAGAAGAAAAATACAATACACGTAAGCTAAAATCTTTATTACACAAGGCACATGGCACAGGCCAACGGGAACGGGAACAGGAACGGGAACGGGAACGGGAACGGGAACGGGAACGGGAACGGGAACGGGAACGGGAACGGGAACGGGAACGGGAACGGGAACGGGAACGGGAACGGGAACGGGAACGGGAACGGGAACGGGAACGGGAACGGGAACGGGAACGGGAACGGGAACGGGAACGGGAACGGGAACGGGAACGGGAACGGGAACGGGAACGGGAACGGGAACGGGAACGGGAACGGGAACGGGAACGGGAACGGGAACGGGAACGGGAACGGGAACGGGAACGGCAACGGGAACGGGAACGGGAACGGGAACGGGAACGGGAACGGGAACGGGAACGGGCACGGTAACGGGATTCTTATTAAAACCATTTTTGACTACTGCGCGGACGGAGTTGCGGATTTAAAACTAGTCAAATATATTTTTTATTACCGGAAAGGACATCACGCTAGAACCCCGTGGTCAAACAATTATAGCGAATGTAAAGTTTAGCGAAAACTAGTATAGACATTTTGTGTTTCTCTCATCTCCTGCGGCTAAGTTTGACAAATTAACGCTACTGTTGTTGTCAACTTCGGGGACAGGGAATTGAAATTACCTCAACACCCGGAGGGAAATCTATCAGTTAGACTGTTTTGTAGTATTTATGAATATGTTTTGTAGCTCCGATGAAAAGACGAAAAGAGTGGTGTTGTAAATGTGACGCATCCGTGTTTGTGCATCTGTTTGTGACATCTTAGCCATAGAATTAATATAAGTATGTAATACGTATCGCCAATAAATTAATTCCCGTTTTTCCTTTCAGTCCACACCACTCCCATAGGGTATCATTTCTAATCCTTTTAAAGTAACATCACACATACTCCTCGGCGCTCTCATTAATAATAAAATTCTCTTTTTCTACAACGAGTATTTACAAAATAAATCGTTAAAAATGCCATCGCTTTGTTATTTTGTGATAAAATACCTATCATTATCCCCATAAATGCGACGCTAAGCCATGTAACGTAATCCCATCTAAATCCAATTTCGCTAAAAATGCCGAATAGCGAAATAAACGCAAGAATTGTGTTATCATGACGCCAAGTTAACTCGATTTCGCGGAAAATGGCAACGTGTGTTTTTACCTGTTACACGTGAAAATATTTTTGCATTTTGTTTTTAATAAAGTCACATGAGCAAAGTATTGTGACAGTATTGAATTGAATAGTTTATTTGTATGTTTGCTCAAATAAATTGTCCAGTTATTTTATTTGTAATTAATCCGGTCTCTCATAGAAAACCCGCGTGAACGGAAAAGGCTATGTGACAAAATGATTTTTTTTTGTATAATTTATAAACTTCTGAATTATTTCATAGACACATATGTTAATTATTATTATAGTGTCAGTTTCAATTTCAATAAATACATGTAGAAATTATGGACCTTTAGACACTCCTCAGTGTCTGCAAAATAGGAATCTTTAGTTGTATACAGGTATTTATGATTAATAATTTTGTGTTATAAAAGTTAACAATTCTTGTTGTGGAATAGACCATATAATGTAAAAGACATGGTGAATCCTGACAATAAATTTATTTTGAGGTCATTGTCGAGGAAAATCGGTATTTTCACGTCACGGGATTGTTTCCTGTTAAAAATTACTTTCTAATTCAGTGTCGTTTGATTGTAAACAAATATACTCATATTACCTTTTGCAAACAACAAAAACATGCAAGACCATTAACAGTTACGTCCATATTTTTTTTATTTAATTCTTTACGGCTCCGGATACAAGTCCTTTGAGTCTGTTTTTTGGTCAGAGCGCGTATGTATATCACGCGTTTTTTCTGTGTATTATTAGATAGCCCGTAAGTCACATGTAAATTTTTTTAATGAGCATTTCGTGTCTTGCTCTGTGCACGTTTGGATTTTCCAAATTTATTTGTTACTATTCTGGTCATCGAGGAAAGTGCAGGATAAATCCTCTGGCTGCTTTGGCTAAGTATGACTACGATAGTACAGAGAGTTCATACTCCTGCAGTGGAGACAAAAAGAGCTGATGATGATGATGATTTGTCAATGTTTGTACTATGGGCTTATTTACTTGTCAATGGAATATTATCAAGTTCTGATCTTCTTATATTTAAGAGCTGGGCTCTTGTCGGTGGAGTGCTTTCCATGTCTCTCTTCCTTCCGCTAAGTTCTTAACCTCTTTATATGTTTTCACGTTTAATTTTTCTTTTATTTGGTCTATAAAGTTTCTTCTGGGTTTTCCTACTCCTCTCTTTCCTTCTATTTTTCCTTCCATTATTGTTTTAAAGAACGCATCGTGGCGTAGTAGATGACCGAACATTTTCCCTCTTCTATTTTCTATAATTTGTATTATTTGTCTTTTCTCTCTCACATCCTGTAGTACCTTCTCATTTGTAATTTTTTCTGTCCAACTTATTTTTTTCATTCTCCTCCAGCACCACATTTCAAATGCTTCCAATCTATCTCTATCCTTTTTGGTTATCGTCCACGTTTCACATCCATACAAAGCAGTGCTTCATATAAATGTTTTAATAAATCTTTTACGTAAACTTTCTTTAATACCAGAACAAAATATATATTTTCTACTCTTAAATGTACTTTTTGCAATAGCAATCCTCTTCTTAATATCTTCTTTCGATATTTATTAACAAACCCCTTTCCTCTTTTCAGGCAGTAGCGTCGCGCCTTTATACCATCTACTGCTAATACTGCAATCAGCGAACCGCCCAGCGAGGTTATCGTAGGCAAATCCTGACCTTAACCACAGAATAAGTACTAGTACTCACGTACAGAAGTCTTACTCAGCAAAGGAATTCAAAGAAATATCTACTCAATGTCGTTAGCGATATGGTTTAATTTACCTCGCGTCAGAACTCAGCACCTTTTCGTTTAGATACGTAGAAATCCATTGCAAGCCAATTTAATTCTTATTGCTCTTGGACAAAAGATCTGTGACACTGAATTTCCCACTCTGGAGTGGCTGCCGCGCGCATTGTAATAATGTAGGTACATTTTCGTTTCCTAAACGGGGAGTTACACAATCCTGCCTTAACAATCAGTAGACTGATAAAAGCTATAAAAAAAGAAGTAAAAAACTAGCATACATACATAAAAACGCCGGACCGCCCAAATGGACTTCAAAACTTCACTCACTCAAAATGCACTTTCACTTTTTCCCAGTTTACTTCAAAGTTAAAAAGTAATTATTGAAATAAAACTCGAACGAACACCCTTAATGAGGGTAATAAGTCGGAAGTTGGAAGTTTTTATATAGGTTATATCAAATTTCTTTTAACGTTTACGAGTTACGGCACATAACGAGTTCCCACTATCTCGATGTTTGTATGAGTGGGAAACTTATAACTTCTACAATTGGAAAATGACTTTTTTGAGTTCCGGAGAAAGTTTCTTTTTAGAGCTCGCACTATCTCAGATTGCTTTGAATTATCGTCTGTAATATCAATATTGTTATTCAAAAATACGATTGCATAAAATTTTCTTTATAGAAATAAATTAACAAGTTACTCGGTAAACAAACAGCTAGTATATCCTTGATCCCTATAACTTTGGATTATAATTGCAATACAGATAGTGATCACATTACTTTTTTTTTTCAAATGACTCTGGAATATTTCAAAAATATCCTAAGTAGCCAACAAGCTTGCACGTCCCCTCTTAACTTAGATTCCTATATTTTCAGTCCATCCGTCCGAGGCTAGCTTAGAGAGAAAGGCAAAATGATGCGAGTTTCTGCTGTTCTCGGGTTCTCGCCTACAGGTAGCATTTTTAAGCGATTCTCGTGAACTTTTGATAGCAGGTTTCTTTAACCCTTTAACCGCGAGCGTCGCATATATGTGACAAACATTGTCGGGCCCATTCCGCGAAGGTCGCGTATTTGCGACAAAAAAAAATGCTCGTATGGCACATAACTTACGTATCCATATCCGTTTTTGGTTGTAGATAGGTATGTTAGATTTACCATGTCTTGCGCTGGGGGCACGACAACTGATATAAAGTCTCGCGGTGAAAGGGCAATACTTGTAATTTAATTGTTTTTTCAAACAGACAAAAATGTCCCACCGTCCTCTCTCCCTCAAAGAAAACAACCTAATACTTTAGCTTGAAAAGAGAGAGATAAATAAATAAATGAATAAATAGTCCCCCCCCCCCCAAAAAGAAGATGTCTATGCCCCGTTTGAAAATCCTTCCACGTTACTTAATGGCAATCGTCTTACCTTTTTACCGTCTATTCTCTAAGACATAACGACAATAACACACGGAACATATTATAAAGACGTCAAAATGATCCGAAGGGCTCAACCCTCGATATTAGAGGCGTGGTGCCGATCAATCATCGTTTTTGGCAGCAGATGGGACACCGTCATTACGTGGGTTAAGCTGTGGAAGGCTGTTCCTTCAGTTTTTAAGTGATTTGGTTTTGCGTACAAATAAAATATCAGCATTTTCGTTTTTTAAACGCCAGGCCGCTCTGAGTCGGCCATTTTGGAAATATTTTTAAGTGGCCTATGTTTAAATGTTATGTGGTTGAAATGATGTTTAAATATCACTTTTTTTCCCTAAAAAGGTAGATAGATCCTAAGGCTGTAAGACATTCGTTGAGGGGAATAAATGGGCGATAACTCGAATCTGTTAGATTCCCCTCGATCGGCTTTTACAATCTGCACGGGAAGATGAACAGATGGTACGTTCTAATTTTTTTCTTTTCTCCCAGACCAGCATAACACTATTCGAGTATCCGGGTGGGTTCCGTACCACTATCTATATAAAATCACGTTTGCTGTGTGGGAGCCTCACTTAAATATTTATTTTATTCTGTTTTTAGTATTTTTTTTTAGTTAAAGCTGTGTCAGAAATACATCATCTGTGAAAATTTCAGCCGTCTAGCTATCATAGTTCCAGCCTGGTGCCCCAAATTATTTTCCAAATTTTTTTTTAAATCACTCGAGTATTTCAATAAATAATATATCGTGAAACCAAAGGTAAAATGAATGAGCAAAAAAGATTTGTGTTTACTCTTTGAAAGATTTTTTTGAAATCTGTCTATCGGGCGCCCTTCTTTCGTGGAGGCCCCGGGGCTGCAGCCCCAGTTGTCCTCCCCTGAATCTGGCCCTATGGCAGAAGATCCTTTATTACGCTAAAGAACACCTAAAAACTTAAAATTTCTTCTTATATTTAAGAGCTGGATTCTTGTCGGTGGAGTGCTTTCCATGTCTCTATTTCTTCCGCTAAGTTCTTAACCTGCATAAATAGTTTCACGTTTAATTTTCTTTTATTTCGTCGATAAATTTTCTTCTGGATTACCTACTCCCCTTTTTAGTCTATCTTTCCTCAAATTATTGAGTCAAAGAACGCATAGTGACATAGTAGATTAACTAACCAATATTTGAATGTAATCAACAGTTCCAACTAAACCTCTTCATAAAATCCACATTGACCAAACAAAGGTGCTTCAAATTTCAATATCCTCATAACCCGAGGCCGAGTATAATTGGGGCCGTAATTGCTAAACCCCTTTCTTGGCAGCTCGCCGCAAATTACAGGGGCTTTTCGAGGCTTTTCAATCTTTAAAAGTCATTTTCTATTGTTCGAGTCAATCTAGTTTGCGGAGTTACTATGTAGAACTAGTTGTAGGGCTCCGTACCCAAAGGGTAAAAACGGGACCTTATTACTAAGACTTCACAGTCTTTTTCTTTCTAGCTCACCAGGCTGTATCTCGTAGATCTAGTTAACGAGTTTGGAGAACTATTTTTCGGGTCTGTACCCAAAGATGAAAAATGGGAACTTATTACTAAGACTACAGTCTTTTTCTTTTTTTGCTCACCAGGCTGTATCTAGTAGATCTAGTTTACAGAGTTTGGAGAACTATTTTTCGGAAACGGGAACTTAATACTAAGACTTTACAGCCTTTCTTTCCGTCTGTCACCAGGCTGTAATCTCATGAACTGTGTTAGACGGTTGAAATTTTCACAGATGATGTATTCTGTTGCCGCATAGTTGGTGCAATATAGAAGTTCCATCTTATCCTATCATGTATTTATTATAGCAGATAGAATAACACAAACCCACTTTGAGGCTAAAGTCAAAGTCAAAGTCAAAGTCAAAGTCAAAGTCAAAGTCAAAGTCAAAGTCAAAGTCAAAGTCAAAGTCAAAGTCAAAGTCAAAGTCAAAGTCAAAGTCAAAGTCAAAGTCAAAGTCAAAGTCAAAGTCAAAGTCAAAGTCAAAGTCAAAGTCAAAGTCAAAGTCAAAGTCAAAGTCAAAGTCAAAGTCAAAGTCAAAGTCAAAGTCAAAGTCAAAGTCAAAGTCAAATTGTTTTATTCAATGTAGGATAAATTTATCTCTTATTGAAGGTCATTTTTATATTATTTTAGTGCAAAAGCTAAAAACTTCTAGCGTTTCGGAACGACCACTGCTGGGAAGATTACGCCGAAAGAAACCCAGTTCAGTATTGGTCCCTACTCAGCCTGATGGGCTATGTTACAATTACAATACAGATTTACACTTAAGCTATACATTTAAATTGTACAATCACAAGCTAGCTAGCTCAATCGGTGTGATTTGTCCGTATAGCTTTATTTATTTATTTGTGTCTACTTATATTTTAAGTTGTCTTATATCTCTTGTTGGTGCAATAAATAAGTTTTATCTTATCTTATCCTATCATGTATTTATAGCAGATATAACATTGTGGGTAGTGCGGCTCAAGCAGATAGAATCCAAGGCCACAAATCCCAAAGGCTCGATTTAATAATCTTCTTTTTTGAAGTCGGTTGAAAAGCGTTAAGAACCAAAGCAGGTCCTTAACCCTTCTCTGCAAAATCGTGAACAGTTTTTGGCGCGATCCGTATACAATCATTTAACCCTTTCATGTTTTCGCCTAACCGTCTTTTGATAAATTTTAAGGTATTACACCCATGTTCAGAGGAGGGATTATCAATGATACACTTGGGTGTGAAAAGGTTTAGGGTATTCAGTTTTTGTTCATTTTGTTTAGGTACCTACTAGATTTCGACCGCAGCTATACCCGCTAGCTATATGTAACCCTTCTAAAAAAATTCTTCTATTTATCATCTTCATCATCATATCAGCTGCAAGAAGTCTACTGCTGTACAGGTCTTTCAAAACTATTTTTTTACTGCAATCTCCTGCCAGGAGATTGCAGTAATGCATGCTTAAAAAATTGCGTAAATACAAGCTTTTATTTAACTTGCAATGTATCTTGTATTTATGTATGTATGTATGTATGTATGTATGTATGCCTGTTTGTTTAGGTCAAATCTTGCAACTCAATTTTCAACCAGATATCCTCAACCTAATTAGCTGAAATTTTGCATACTATCTTATGTAAGTCGGATGACAATACAATATTATGATGTCAATGAGCTGTTCTGATGATGGAACTGGGAGATATTGGACGGAACTCAGTTCTAAAACAACATAACCTCATTGAGTAGGACTCGTTTGATTTGTCTTTACGAGTACTTTACGTTGGATGCCTAGGGTCTGATCACGGAGACAGAAGGTGGTCGATAGAACTCAGTAATACAGATTACATGAAATGCAAATAAATTGATTTGATTTGATTTGATTTGTAATAAAATGACGCAACTCCATCGAGTTTGGGCTTATTTCATTTGTCTTCAATTCTCAATAAGTATCTACTTTGGCCTCACAATAAGCTTGAACAAAAAATTAAAATAAAAAAAATAAAATCTTGAGCGACGACAGTGCAAAAGTGGAGCCCTCACTAGAAATGACCTTATTTGAATAATCTTAAATGGGTGATAATCAACACTTTGCGAATATATAAAACTATCTCTGTCCATGGGCTTCGCTCGCCGTGGGAATTTCGAGATAAAAACTATCCTATAGCTATATACCTATCCCTGGATCTTAAACTAAACATATCCATAGCAAATTTTATCTAAATAGGTTCAGTGGTTGACATGTAAAGTAATAAATAAACAAATATACAAACTCGATTTCGCATTTATAATATTAGTTAGGATATATTTTGTAATCATCACCACATCTATAAAATTAAATAATTTATTTTAAACGAGGGCGTCACTTGTCCTGTCTAAATGTAACCTGAAATTATACGGTTTTAAATATAAATTTTCTTTAAAGCAATTTCACATTATCATACTGTTTATTCTGCAAACCTTTATCCTATACTAAAAATGTAGTGTTCGCCTTGTTTATCATGACAATACACACTGTTGTTTGATAATGCAAGGATGCTCCGTTGTTGGAAAATGGCCAAGACTGTGTTTATAAAAGTCTTTATTATCTTCTTATGTGTATGTGTGTTCACCTGCTCCTTGTATCACACTAATCCTATCCTACTAATATTATAAATGCGAAAGTGAGTTGTATATTTGTTTGTTTGTTACCACTTCACGCTTCAACCACTGAACCTAGTTGGATTAAATCTGTATGGATAAAGATAGAGACTCGGAGAAGGCCATAGGGTACAATTTATCCCGAAATTCCCACGGGGAGCGAACCCCGCGGGTACAGCTAGTAATATTATAAATGCGAAAGTGTGTTGTATATTTGTTTGTCACCACTTCACGCTTCAACCACTGAACCTATTGAATTTGAACCACTGAAAAAAACCACTGAAATTTGATGTAGATATAGTTGGATATCCAGGAAAGGACATAGAATAGTTTTTATCCCAAAATTCCCAGGGTTAACAAAGCCCACGGGCACAGCTAATAGCATAATAAAATTAAAATAACAGTTAAAATACCCAAAAAAATCTCGATATTCTCATATAAATTGGTCAGACGTTTGCACATTTTAGTATGGAAATGCCTTTTTTTTGTTCTTTTACTGTAATTTTTATTCCATCTATTATATAGCCTGAGGTTCCGTTGTTACGGGTCTTCTTCTTCTTATCGTGTGTGTTAGTAACTAACACTAGTGTCAGAGTTTTTGAAACGCCTTAAAGGCCTCTGAAATGGTTTAGGTAACGGCCAATGTCAAAGACAGTGACCAGGACCGACGGCTTAACGTGCCCTCCGAAGCACGGATCATCTTACTTATAAAACAATCAGGTGATCAGGCTACAATGTCCTAACCAAACTAGGACAACAACACAAAATCGTTGCCCCCGCTGGGAATCAAACCCGCGACCTCCGGCCGGGTATGAGCCGAACGCTCTAACCACTACACCACGGAGGCAGTTACGGGTATAGCCCTTCCACGTTTTATTTAAGCAAGAAGTTTCTGAAAATTTTCCCGTATGTGGGTATAAGTTTTTTATCGTAGGTGTGTCTCGTTAGTCGTTTCTTCTTTGATAATCGCGGTAACTCTCTCTAGAAACTTTTTGACCCCTTAACCTTCCACTTCGTAAAAAAATGGGAAAGTAAATAGAAATACGAAATCTTCGCGACAAACTCACAATACGCTATTTTCCAACAAGTCAAAGCAGATACTCTTTTTTAAGCGTCAAAACACACAGTTTCTATGGGATTTCGTATTAAATATAGGCAGATGACCTCATAGTTGTTTGGAGTCGATTTTTTTCCCGTATTCATGTGTAAGTCTTTTTAACGTAGGTGTGTCTCGTTAGTCGTTTCTTCTTTGACAATCGCGGTAACTCTCTCAAGAAACTTTTTGACCTCTTAATCTCCCACTTCGTAAAAAAAGTAAATAGAAATACGAAATCTTCGCGACAAACTCACAATTTGTTCGTGTGAGAGGACGATGTTACTGCGGACGTGACTCTTTAGAAGAGGATATACTTGTTTGTCCTCAAAGAGATGAATGACGATTATTTTTGCTGGTGGATTTTCACAAAATTGAAAGTTATAAACGTTTTTTGCTGACGGATGTTTCTGATTTTCACTAAACAGAAATATTAATATGGTATTCATTACATACACAATAGGAATGTTGAATGGGTAAAAAATATATAATTTTATTTAGGCTGTCAACTAGATTATTTAAAAATAAAGGACCCATATTTTTTCGTTTAGCAAAGTAGGAATAAATCACAAACATACAGCACATCGAAGTTTCAGAGTGGGGGTTGAATTACGTCACCTTTGGGCAAAAAATGTAACTAATCGTGACGTCACTCGAAATGTAAATGCGTGGTGACTTCGTCATTACTTGGTCATAATAAAAAAATAAAAATACGTATCTAGTATACACTTGTATATAATCATGTTAACTCTCTCTAGAAACTTTTTGACCTCTTAACCTTCCACTTCAGAAAATAATTGGCCAAGTGCGTGTCGGGCCACGCGCAGTGTAGGGTTCCGTAGTTGCGAATGCCAACTTTGAGTTCTTGCCACTAAAAACGTCTAAAAACTAATATCTATTGAATTTGTATGAAAATGTCGTTTTTCAAGTACATTTTATAAGTTGATCGCCTATAACTTTTTAATTTGTATACTCTACTTGGCTCTGATAGTTTTCCTTCAAATTACATTATATATACTATAATTTTGATTTTTTTCACGTGGCCTTAAATAACCGTTTAGCAGATAGAGGGGGGGACACTTGACTCGAACAAAAATTTGAACTTTAAACCCAAATATTTCAGGAATGCATCCCTAAATCGAAAAATGGTGTTCACAAGCTAACAATATTTTTGAAAGACCTATTCAACGATACCCCACTCAATGTGTTTGTCGAGAAAAAAATATTGACTACGTCTTTACTTGTATAGCAGCTACACTGAAAAAAAATTTTTTTCCATTTTTTATTTTACGACTTTTTCGCCATAATTAATATACATATCCATGCCAAATTACAGCTTTGTAATACTTATAGTTTCTCTGTAGGACCGTGGACAGACAGACAGACAGACAGACAGACATGGCGAAACTATAAGGGTTCCTTGTTTACTACGGAACCCTAAAAATGGGAAAGTAAATAGAAATACGAAATCTTCGCGACAAACTCACAATTTGTTCGTGTGAGTGGACGATGTTACTGCGGACGTGACTCTTTACGAAGAGGATATACTTGTTTGTCCTCATAGGGATAAATGACGATTATTTTTGCTGGCATATTTTCACAAAATTGGGAGTTGAAAACATTTTTTGCTGACGGATGTTGCTGATTTTTACAAAACAGAGATTAATATGGTATTTATTACAATAGGGATGTGAATTGGGATAGGGTGTGGATATCAACTAGTTTTTTTTTTACGTAGGTATGTATTGTTAGTCCTTTCTTCTTTGATAATCACGGTAACTCTCTCTAGAAACTTATTGACCTCTTAACCTTCCAGTAGAAAAGTAAAAAGAAATACGAAATCTTCGCGACCAACTCACAATTTGTCCGTGTGAGTGGTCGATGTTACTGCGGACGTGACTCTTTAGGAAGAGGATATACTTGTGTTGGCGACGCAAATAAAAGAGGGAAAAACTATTTACAACTGCGGAATTTTTATTTATACAAGACGATAATAGGAAAAACATGAATGTATGAAACCATTGTAAAAAGGGGACACACGAAAAATATTTAAAATTTGGCGCTGACTAAAAAAAAGAAAAATACAAAATTCTTAGTGGCCAGCATATTTCTTACAAATTAAGAACTATGTACATACAGTTATTTATATACAAAATTAGACCTTTGTGCGTCGCCTACAATCTCCCCCCTAGTACTGAGGTTACTACAAAGTCAGCAACTCAGTACTAACAATCCGTTGGATCTAGTAGGGCGACGCGTGTCACAGGTCGACGCAAAATTCCTGTACGAGTGCGCACGTCTACCATTCGCACGCGACTATCATCACCTGCGTGAGTCGCGTTCACTACCCCATGTCGCCAGGAGCCTCGGTCTAAGTTTGGCTCGATCAACAAAACATAATCTCCTTCTCGCAAACTACGTTCCTCCCTAGCCCATTTTTGTCTTGGTAACAGTGTTGGTAAATATTCCTTAAGCCAACGTTGCCAAAACATGTCCGTTAACCTTTGAGCAATACGCCACTTCTTTCTAAGACTTAAATCTTTATTATCATACATACCAAAGGGAGCCTGATATGATGAGGTACCTATCAAAAAATGGTTAGGCGTTAAAGCTTCGGGGAAATCGGGATCAGATGAGACATGTGTAATCGGACGACTGTTCACCAAACCCTCAACCTCAACCAACAAGGTGGTTAACGTTTCTTGATGAGGCGCTCGTTGTTTTAAAACAACTTTCAAGGCGGTTTTTACTGTGCGAATCATGCGTTCCCAGGCTCCGCCCATTTCTGGAGCTCCTGGAGGTATGAAACGCCATTCAAATCCTCGTACACTTGCATCTTCCTGAAGTTTATCTGTATTAAGCTCACGTAGGCTTTGTCTTAATTCTGTGTCAGCTCCTCTTAGGTTTGTACCATTATCAGAATAGATAATGCTCGGAGTTCCTCTGCGGGCTGACATTCTTCTCAAAGCCATGATAGCTGAGTCAGTTGATAAGCTCTCTGCCAATTCTATATGAATGGCACGGACAGTTAAACAAGTAAACAATACTCCATACATTTTCTTTCGAGATCTACAAACTGTGACCTCCATGGGGCCAAAAAAATCAATGCCAGTACATGAAAACGGACGTCGATTGTGCTGTAATCGCACCGCAGGTAAGTCAGCCATACGTTGGGCTCGGGGAATTGCGCGGCGATGACGGCAGAAAAGGCAATTCGATCCTACGCTTCGTACAGTCGGTCGTAGTCTCAAAATCCAATAGCTTTGCCTTAATTCATTTACGACAGTCTCGTGTGCTCCATGCATAGCTCGTCTGTGGTAACGCTCAACTAGGAGTCGTGTAGCTCTGTGCTTACCGTCGAGAATGATAGGCCGAATTGTCGACTGACAGACCCCGGAAACTTTATCTATTCGGCCACCGACTCTCAATATTTGCTTATCATCTAAATAAGGTGATAATGATAATAAACGACTGTTCGAATTTAAAGGTTTATTTTCTTTTAAACACTGAATTTCAGTGCTAAAAGAGTCATTTTGACACTTTCTTATTATTAGCTCTTCCGCTTCCTTAAGTAGAGCGGAGTTTAAAACAACCTTTTCACGGCGACATATTTTAATAAACTGAATGACGCGGGCTGTAGACCGGAGAAGTCGATGCCACGAAGAAAACCTCTCTTCCTTAGGTAACGAAGAAGTTAGGTCACTTTCTTTGCTCGTGGTCACCAAATTGACATGAAGTTCTTCTACAACTACATCATTTGAACATTTGGCGTTTTTTAAATCTTTTGGCCACTTCTGTTCCGGCAAACGTAAAAACTGCGGCCCTTGAAACCAGAGATCTTCAAAGGACACAAGCTCTGTATTCTCTTTAGTAGCCAGATCTGCTACATTTAAACCGGATGGTACATATCTCCACTCAGCTAAATTGGTTAATTCGTCTATTTCACCAAGTCTCTGTGCTACATATGGCTTGTAGCTTCTGGGGTCACTTCTGATCCACTGAAGTACAGTACTAGAATCGGTCCAAAGGTATCGCTTGTAGGGTTTTATTGTTTTGTGCTCCTTTTGTATTGTGTCAGCCATCCGCGCTCCAATTAAAGCGGCCTGTAATTCCAAACGTGGCACGGAAATTGGGCGTAAAGGCGAAACTCTACTCTTGCTAGCAACAAAACATAATTTAACACTTCCATCTGAACGGGTGAAACGCCAGTACAGTACCGTCGCGTAAGCTAACGTCGATGCATCACAAAAGACATGTAGTTGAATATCGACAATAGTTGCATTTTCATCTGACGAGGCAGTCGTATAGCACGGAAACCAGTAGCCAGGACCATTATACCAACGAGGTATCTCTAAACCTTTGATTTGTTTTAATTCACTAAGCCACTTCATCCATTTAATGTGCTCCTGAGGTCGAATGTGAGCTTTCCAATCTACGCCACTACGGTGTACATCCTGAAGTAATATTTTAGCTTTGATGGTAAATGGACAAAGAAAACCGTGAATGTCGTACACAGACATAATTACACTTAGCATTTTGGCTTTTGTTGGACGTTCGACACCATTTAGTATGTTAGGCGGTATTCGTTCTAAACAAATATTAAAAGCAAAGGTATCCCGCGCGGGATGCCAAATTAACCCGAGAGTGCGCTCAGCTGTATTTGTTGCGCCGTCTTTAAATTGTATGGCACTATGCGCTAGCGTTTCTGCAGGTACATTATCCAATACCTGCTTATTATTACTTGACCATCCTCGCATAAGAAATCCACCACGCTTATGAATTTCACTTATTTCGTGAATTAACTTTATTGCATTTTCCGCAGATGATGTAGAGTACAAACAGTCGTCCATATAATGATTGTTGACAATTACATGAACGGCCTCTGGGTGTAAATCCTCATATTTTAACGCATTTTTATTTTTTATGTATTGTGCAATAAAAGGAGAGCATGTTGCCCCAAATATTAAACTTTGCATGACGCATCCCATAAGAGGTGCATCAGCATTTTCTTGCCACAAAAATCGCAATACGTGCTGATCTTCAGGACGTATTCTAATCCTTAAAAACATGTCTTTAATATCACCAATTATTGCAACTTCGTTTTCCCGAAATCTAAACATAATGCCGAATAAAGAATTGTATAAATCAGGACCCGTTATTAAATAGTCATTAAGGCATACGTTGAATACTTTACTAGCGGCATCAAATACTAACCTTAATTTACCAGGCTTGTTTGGATTCAATATACCGAAATGAGGTAAATACCAAACATGGTCGGGTTTCGTGGATAATTCTGACTCAGTCATTTTACGAGCATATCCGTCAGTTAATAGTTTGTTTATTTCGTTAGCATATCTCTCTGCATATGCATTATCGACACTAAACTTACGCAATAACAAGCGCTGACGATGTAATGCGTAACTATATGAATCGGGCAAAGTAAAATTATCTTTTGTAAATGGTAAGCCTACTTCCCATTGATCACCTATCTGGCGTGATGTGCTATCTAAGATCTGAATAGCTCGGACATGTGAAGCATTCTCGCGGCTCTTGGAACATGCACCAACAGAGTCTATACTAAATGAACTTTGAATCAACTCGTTTAATTTACTTAAATTATCATACTCGTTATCGTTATCATTGTAAGAGGCGAGATGAAAAATATGTTGTTCAAGTACCTGAGAGTGAACGCGACTGCAGCAGCCGTGAACGCACCATCCCAAGCGGCAGCGAGTTGCATAGGGCGCACTCCTATCTCCGTGTCGTACTTCAAGCGGTGCTATCAAATAATAATTGTCCTCACCAATAAGTAGACGTGGCACAACGCATTCACTACACACGTTATTCTTAACTGAAATCAAATGGTCACAAGTTAGACTTTTAATAACAGATAAATCTTGCTTTGGCAAGTTTAACGTGGGAACCTTTCGAAACTTAATGTCATATTTAACATTGTCCTGTCCACTTATTTCAGCACGCACCTTCGGAGCATCCGACTGATAAACTTCAAGACCAAAAGCATCTACAAATCTAATAGCACTCGACTTTTCACATTTTAAACCTAGGCTATCGGCTAACTCTGAATCAATAATGGAAACTGACGCTGCATCGTCCAATAATGCGTATGTTGACACACTGCCAGTAGGACCACTTAATTGCACTTGTATTACTTTTAAAATTACTCCACCGTTTGAACGATTTGTTACATGTGCAACCGTTGCGCTTGTGTCGGACGAAGTCGACGTATTCATGATAGGTTTCCCTGGACACGAATCGATATTGGCGGGTTCTCTAGCTTGTTTCTTCCAATGGAGTAAACGATGATGTTCCATTCCACAGCTATCAATATCACATACAGGCGCAGGACAAGTGTTGCTGTCGTGACGAGTTACTAAACAACGGAAACAAAGTCGTTGTGTTTTGATAAAGCGCCACCGATCTCTTCGCATTGCGCGCTTAAAGTCACGACAATCAGTCAGTTGGTGATTGTGCTTTTTGCAGAAATTGCACTTCGCGTTTTGGTCACCCTCAACAGTAGCAGTGGTACACACGGTGCGTTGATGTCGGTGATGAATCTCAACGCGCTTCGGTGGTACTTCATTATTCTTTTTCTTCTCAAAAGTCGCACCGACTAAAGACAACATTCGTGACTCACGCATCAAAAAATCTGCAAGAAGCTCTAGTTTAGACTTTCCTTGCGATAACTTGTCAACAGCGTAGTCCGTCCACTTTCCCATCAGAGTACTGGGTAATTTACATATTATGGCTGATGACAGTTCGGGACAACGTATGTAATCGCTTTGATTCAAGGCGCGTATAGTAGCAATGCAATTGTTTACTTTAATTGAAAAGTTAACTATCTCAGTTTGGTAAGAGTTAGGAAGAGGTGGAAGCTTTTTCAAATTGGTAGTTAAATTATAAACAATTAAATCAGGCTGACCAAACCTCAGTTCCAGCATCTCCATGACGGCTGACGGCGGTGTGTTGCCTATCAGCAGGTCGGTCACTGCCTCCTTAGCCTCACCCTTCAGTGCCTTGCGTAGTCTCCACAAGTTCTCTGAGTCACTGAACTTACAGACAGTTGTAGATTCTTCGTAGGCTTTTTTAAAGTGTAGCCACTCAATACAATCACCACTGTATACAGGCAAGTCCCGTGGTGTAGCAAGTCGACTCAGTAGGCGCTGTTCTTGCTGAGAAGATTGGTGAATCATCAGGTCCCTCAATGTTTGAGCTAGCTGCTGCATATTATCACCAGGGATTTCTGCTGGACGTGGTGCAGGTGTGACGTAGGTGCGGTCCAGCCAGTCGTCTACTTGTTCGTGCAGCATTTCGCTGCGGTGGCTGACCTCGTCGTCGACTTCCGCCTCTGTCTCAGCATCTGCGATGGCGAGTTGCGCTTCCAAACGCTTGTCTATTAATTCCATTTGAATTTTCGCTTTTTCTTCAGCAGCTTCTAGCTCTAGCTGTTTTCTTCGTGCCAAAGACGAAGACTTCTGCGATTTCACAGAGGAAAATTGAGATCCTTGCAAAGACGGCTCCTTCGATTTCATTTTTCCTTTCACTGTTGTGTCCTGTACATCAGTACGGTCGCGCAGTTTTCGTTCCCGTAGGCGCGTCGAATATGGTTCTTTATACGACATTTCGTCGAAAAGATCCGGCCGAAGACCAAAACTTGTTGGCGACGCAAATAAAAGAGGGAAAAACTATTTACAACTGCGGAATTTTTATTTATACAAGACGATAATAGGAAAAACATGAATGTATGAAACCATTGTAAAAAGGGGACACACGAAAAATATTTAAAATTTGGCGCTGACTAAAAAAAAGAAAAATACAAAATTCTTAGTGGCCAGCATATTTCTTACAAATTAAGAACTATGTACATACAGTTATTTATATACAAAATTAGACCTTTGTGCGTCGCCTACAACTTGTTTGTCCTCAAAGGGATGAATGACGATTATTTTTGCGGGCGGATTTCCGCGAAATTGAGAGTTATAAACGTTTTTTGCTGACGGATGTTGCTGATTTTCACAAAACAGAGATATTAATATGGTATTTATTACAATAGGGATGTGAATTGGGATAGGGTGTGGATATCAACTCGTTTTTTTTACGTAGTTGTGTCTCGTTAGTCGTTTCTTTTTTGATAATCACGGTAACTCTCTCTAGAAACTGTGACCTCTCAACCTTCCACTTCAGAAAAAAATGGGAAAGTAAATAGAAATACGAAATCTTCGCGACAAACTCACAATTTGTTCGTGTGAGAGGACGATGTTACTGCGGACGTGACTCTTTAGAAGAGGATATACTTGTTTGTGCTCAAAGGGATGAATGACGATTATTTTTGCTGGCGGATTTTCACAAAATTGGGAGTTGGACAGAAAAAATTACAAATGAGAAAGTACTAGAGGATGTGAAAGATAAAAGACAAATAATACAAATTATAGAAAATAGAAGAGGGAAAATGTTCGGTCATCTAATACGCCACGATGCGTTTTTTAATACGTGGAAGGAAAAATAGAAGGAAAGAGAGGAGTAGGAAAACCCAGAACAAAATTTATAGACCAAATAAAAGAAAAATTAAACGTGAAAACATATAAAGAGGTTAAGAACTTAGCGAAAGGAAGAGAGACATGGAAAGCACTCCACCGACAAGAGCCCAGCTCTTAAATATAAGAAGAAGAAGAGGGAGTTGGAAACATTTTTTGCTGACGGATGTTGCTGATTTTTACAAAACAGAGATTAATATGGTATTTATTGCAAAAGGGATGTGAATTGGGATAGGGTGTGGATATCAACTAGTTTTTTTTACGTAGGTATGTCTTGTCTGTCACAAAACAGAGACATCTATATAGTATTCATTACAATAGGGATGTGGACTGAGTAAAGAATCTATTATTTTATTTAGTTTAACTAGATTATTTAAAGATAAAGGACCTACATTTTTTCGTTTAGCAAAGCAGCAAAAAATCACAAAGATATAGCGCTTCGAAGCTTCCGAGTGGGGGTTGAATTCCATCACCTTTGGTTAAAAATTATAGCTAAAGGTGATGTCTCTCGAAATTTACATGCCATGTATCTCATCATCAAGAAAAAATACGTGTACTATTACCCTGTCGTCTGTGCAAAACACCAGACACAATAGTAAAACAATGCATGGCGACCGGATTCCGGTCTGCTCACAGATGACAGGTTAAACGGTTTGACGACCTTCGTAGCGTAGTGGTTACCATGCTAATCCGCCGCCCAGAGGTTCCGTCCCCAGTCAGGACAAGTTAGAAAATAGCCTTTTTCAAATTGGCCTGAGTCTTAGAGGTTTATCTATAATGTATTTGTTATAAAATATAGTATCGTTGAGTGAGTATACGTCAATAACACAAGTCTTGAAATTTCTTTGGCGCTAGCTCAATCAGTGTAATTTGTCCCTATATTTTTATTTATTTAGTTTAATAATCTATCTATATAGCAAAAAATGAAATGAAAAAATAGTGAATTGCCTTAGCAGTTAAAAAATTAGATAATATACATCACACCAAAAATTTTGCGCTTTAGGTGTTTCGTCTTGGCGGGAACACTGCCGTGCCCCCACAATCCAGATATATTATAAATTTCTATAAAATTGGCAAAAACATGACAAAATCTGACGTTTCGTTTCAAAAAAAGAACTAGACTACGTTTGTATTGAGGCGTAGAGTTCATTAAACGTGCAAACGGAACAAAACATCAAATCACATTTCCGCGTCCCAGTTTTCATTGGCTGGAAATCGAACCTACTATCACGACCTACAAATATTTGTACGGAGTTACATTTTGCTAACGAACATTATTGATCCCTGAAACTTATAACGAGATGATACTGATTCAGCGATATTATAGTAGGCTAGGGAGGGGACAGTCACGTGAATCGGAAACTATAGTAAAAAAATTGTTAGTTCTCCTTTTTGAGACGATTGGTCATCTTATATGCCTTGTTAAGCCAATATTGGGCGAAACTAACAGAATTATCTGTGCCAAGATACTCCTCTATCTAATCTCCGATAGTTCATTGGAAGCATTAATTATCCATAAAAAATTCTAACAAATAAAGTTCAAAATATGTCGTGGCTCGTTCTTATTATGTAATATTTTGAAGAGAGGGATAAGGGCAAAACATAATAATTATTTAGGTTTAGTAAACGCTTGATATTTTTTATCAATAACGGGGTAGAATATACCATCAGCATCTTATTTTGTAGACTGACTTAAAAAAGATGATGCTTAAAACAAGTAAAAAAACGAACATCTGCATCCAAAGCAGCTCATCAGCAGGAAACACGAAATACGAAAAATAATGGATTCTAAAAATATTTGGAAGTTTAGATTTTATTCATAGAATTTTAAGGCATTTAAGTTGCGGTTTTAAAGTACACAAACTAAATAATGAATGAGGAATGGTTAAAACAATACCATGCCACGAAATCCTATACTCGTATAGTGAAAAAATTCAACGCGCAGGAATGGACAGCTGATAGCTCAGTTGGAAGAGCATGATCGTATTAAGACCAAGTTGCAGGTTCAAGCCCCGTTCGCGTGGCATTTTTATTTTTTTTTCATTAACTCGTAAAGACCCGCACGACATTAATAAATGTCCACGTCCATTGTCTTACTATTGTACCTGGTATTAGCGGTAAAGGAACGGTTAAATATCTGATTTGAAGAATACACAATAAAAAAAAATTGAAAAAGCAATTTCACGCAAAAACTTGACCTGACGATAAAAAGATTAGAAACCTTAAGAAAGTTCGCTGTTAAATTATTCAGTTTTTCTTTTAAAACTCCGCATTACCTTCTTCACAACCTCGTGAGATCAATATGATTTGTAAGCAAAAGAATTTGAATAATCCTGTTTACGCAAAATATCGGTGATTCTTTGCATGGTCTCGGTTTTTAAATATTTGTTTTCGGAATTTAGATGACTTTGTATAAAAATAAAGATTCTTTTGTATCCTTTATCAGCATATTTTTATTTTTATTTATTTTAACTGCCTCCGTGGTGTAGTGGTTAGACCGTTTGGCTCATACCCGGAGGTCGCGGGTACGATTCCCAGCGGGGGCAACGACTTTGTGTTGTTGTCCTAGTTTGGTTAGGACATTGCAGGCTGATCACCTGATTGTCTGATAAGTAAGATGATCCGTGCTTCGGAGGGCACGTTAAGCCGTCGGACCCGGTCACTGTCTTTGACATTGGTCGTTACTTAAAACCATGTCAGAGGCCTTTAAGGTGGTTTAAAAACTCTGACACTAGTGTTAGTCACTAACACACACTATAAGAAGAAGAAGAAGAAGCATATTTTCTGGAGAGTATTGACACTTGTTTTATAAATAGATATGTTTTATGAATATTTATGACAGACATTTGTTTTATAAAAAGATATGGCCAAATCACACAGATTAGGTTAGCGTCAAAGTAAGTTCGAGACTTGTGCTATGTACTAACTCATCAATAAAAATTTATAACACAGAAATAATTATGTTGATAAACATTATATTTTTAAGTTAATTACTATGCTATTCTTAAACTTTAAACTTTTCCAAGTATGGGATAGTGTAGTTTAGACAAAAGTGGGATGATTTGTCATTATAATTATTAAACGAGCAAGCGCGAGCAATCAAAACGATTCGATTTCAGCTTGGACAAAAATGCCTTTGTATGTTTTAAACCTTTTTTTTTAATCAAAATTGAGGAGCCGTAGAGATTTTAAGATGCGCGAGGAATATTATACCTCATCATCATCAGGTCTTTTTAGTCTCCACTGCAGGAGCACGACCCTCTCTGTACTACCAGAGCCAGTGTATACTTGGCCAGAGCAGCAAGAGGACTTGGCCTACACTCTCCTTGCTGGCTAGACGAGTTGGACAGGTCTCATTGATGTTTTTAAGCTTTGTTTAGCTTATATTTCCTAAGTCGCCTCTTACGACATCCACGGGAAGACTTGGAGTGGTCCTGTTCTACTCTGCCGGAAACCACACGGCTTATAATAAATGTTAAGTTTCTTGTATTGACACAAAGTTTAGCGATAAATAGTAAATCTATATCTCGCCCGTCACTAGTACCCCGAAACCAAAATCTCATTTTCTTATTAGCACAATTAAATTGTGCCGAAATGGTGTGACGGGGAATCTGAAATGGCTTTTTTTTTACAGCAATAATTTATTATAATGAGACTCTTATTGACATCGTCATTAATTTAGATCACATCGAAGAGGAGACACCATTATAATTATCCTTCCATACTGGTCTAGAAGAAATAAAAAATCTTAGAGTGTGCCAGCTGCTTCATTTATACTAAAAGCCGTGTTTCTATTAAAAAAAAATTAAAATAAAACGACATAATGGAATTTATAACATCATCACAACCTCCTTGCCTCCGTGGTGTAGTGGTTACAGCGTTCAGCTCATATCCGGAGGTCGCGGGTTCGATTATTAGCTGGGCAACGACTTAGTGTTGTTGTCCTAGTTTGGTTAGGACATTGCAGGCTGATCACCTGATTGTCTGATAAGTAATATGATCCGTGCTTCGGAGGGCACGTTAAGCCGTCGGTCCCGGTCACTGTCTTTGACATTGGTCGTTACCTAAAACCATGTCAGAGGCCTTTAAGGCGCTTTAGAAACTCTGACACTAGTCTTAGTCACTAACACACACGATAAGAAGAGAAGATCACAACCTGGCATAAACAAAAGAAGGACAGACTACAAAGCACAATCAAGCACTAATATATCTTCATAAAGTGACGGGCCTTTTAGGTTGTTTTCTAGAAAATTACACTTTTAGTTAGTTGCCCTGTTAAAATGAGTTCACTAAAAAAATTAAATATAAGCTTGATGTCATCATAATTATTTCTTGTAAAATCTTTACGTTTAATTCGTGAATTGATTTTTTGTTACGTTTTGGGTGGATATTTTACAAATCAGATGACGATAAAACGTAAGTAACATACCTCTAAAAAAATTAAGGGTTTCTGTGGAATAGAGATGACGACAAGGCCAGAAAAGTATGATTGTAAGAACTTTATGAGTATCCAAAAATAAAATACCCTTATTATTTAGTTTACCAAAAACGATAAAAATTCACAATGATACGGAACATCAAAGTTCGGCAGGCAGATAAGTATAAATCGTACCTAGCTGTGACGTCATCCGAGTTTTAAGTGCGCTGTATCTTTGTCACTTTTTGTTTTTCAGAGAAAAGGAATAATACGTGTACAATATTAATATTCAAACCGAAAGACCAAAAATATTTTTCCATTCAAGAAACTCCTGAAATAAATTTATTTTACATTTGAGAAATATTAATTTTACATTTGTTTTAAATCTACATGTTCTCAATAAAATCAGCGTACACGCCTCATAAAATTAAATTCCGCTGATCACGTCTGAGAGTCACGACCTGACTAAAAATATTCTCATTCAAACTCCACCTTGAATATTACTGTGATTATTACGGAGATAGCAAATTACGCAAAGGAAGCAGCCAAATGAAGCGAGAATACGATTATTTTGCTTGGGGACGCGCGAAAATTTATACGAAATGCTCGCTTTTATTTAATGACGATCGGGTGGGATTGAGACGAGCGGAGCGAGCGAAAATTTTAGCGTTTCTATAACAGTAAATCCCTATCTCCGACTTTGTATATAAGAAACGTTTCTAGTAAAATGAAGCGAGTAAAATAAAGCAGCCAAATGAAGCGAGAATAAGATTATTTTGCTTTAGGAAGCGCGAAAATTTATACGAAATGCTCGCTTTTATTTAATGACGATCGGGTGGGATTGAGACGAGCGGAGCGAGCGAAAATTTTAGTGTTTCTATAACAGTAAATCCTTATCTCCGACTTTGTATATAAGAAACGTTTCTAGTAAAATGAAGCGAGTAAAATAAAACAGCCAAATGAAGCGAGAATACGATTATTTTGCTTGGGGACGCGCGAAAATTTATACGAAATGCTCGCTTTATTAAATGACGATAGGGTGGGATTGAGACGAGCGGAGTGAGGGAAAATTTCAGCGTTTATAAAATTGTAAGTTCCAATTTCCAACTTTATGTATAAGAAACGTTTAAATGAAGCGAGTAAAATCAAGCAGCAAAATGAAACGAGAATACGATTATTATGTTTGGGGACGCGCAAAAATTTATATAAAATGCTCACATCGGTTGAAATTTGATTGAGAACTTTTCGGTCATAATATAGAATAGTTACTCAACAACACTTCTACGTTTTGTTGTTTTTGGGTACCCACTCTAGTAATGGGGCTGAAAGGTTCTCGAATGGTGGCCACATACCTACTGCTAAGTGCATCGTAGAATTCAGTAGAAAATCTATTTATATCTAAATGGTGTGACGACCTGAGCAATATTGCAGAAATATACTTAATTTTTAATTTACTTTAGTTATTGCGTTTTATAACTTTTGAATCAAAAACCGCTCAGCTTATGCCAAAGCCACTACCGATAGCCAAATGATGTAAATTAGCATATCTGTGATTCAGGTTGGCCTGCATTTGTTTATCCATCGCATAATTTGCCACTTTCTTGTTTCGCCGAATTTCATTACTTTGTTTATGATTTTCGAGCTTTCAAATTTGCTACTGGAATATTCAATGTGGCGTAATCATCATTTTCCTGAGATGCCTAATTTTGTTTGTTAGTTTTGGTAAATTGTTTACAGTTGATAGAATTGTTACAATAAAGTCAATGACTTTGTTAGAGGTTAGAATTTGATGAATTCTGTACTTTTCTGATTAAAAATAGTTCATATTTGATAAGTGGTTGGCGTAGAGCGTTCGGCTCATACCCGGAGGTCGCAGGTTCAATTCCCGGCGGGGGCAACGACTTTGTGTTATTTTCCTAGTTTGGTTAGGACATTGTAGGCTGATCACCTGATTGTCTGATAAGTAAGATGATCCGTGCTTCGGAGGGCACGTTAAGCCGTCGGTCCCGGTCACTGTCATTGACATTGGTTGTTACCTAAAACCATGTCAGAGGCCTTTAAGGCGGTTTAAAAACTCACTAACACACACGATAAGAAGAAGTGGATGGCTTTACTGTTTCTTAAACTAGGTTTGCAGATACTTTGGGTACAGATGCCTCTTATATATCATACACTCGGTTATCATTCTACTAAGCAAAAGGAGGGTTTTAAAGTATGTATGAATGTGTGATGATGGACTAAGAACCGATTAGTGAGAAAATAAATAAAGTCTGGCACCTCTGCGACTCTATAGTTAGAGTATATAAACATTTTGTAACATTTTAAATTTGATAGTTTTTTTTTTCATCTATAAATATCAAATGTGATAAGGATAAATAAGAGAAAAATTTATTTAGATTTGATATTTTCTTTCTTTCTTTCTTTCTCACTTTCTTATTTCTACCGACACGTCAGCACCTTGTTTTTATATTTCAATTCTTTTTTTTATACTTTTTTTTTCTTTTAAAAATCAATCTGATTTTTCGGTTAATAATATATCCAAAACAGTTGAATATTACAACGAATCTTATTAATAGCTCTTCTAACATGCTCACGTTCTCTTATTTGGCGGTAATGACAGATTTCAGGTTTTGCTTCCTGAGCCATTCTATTGCTGAGTCATTGCCTTTTGTGTCACTGCGGTTCACCTTATTTCTACGACTGATTGTCAATGTTTTTTTGATTATTTGTTAGTATGTACATTTATATGTGTGTGCCTCAGTTAGACAAATAAAGTGTTTATCTATCTATCTAGATCTTAAAATTGTAAAGAATCTTAAGATCTTAAAAAAGACGTCTACTTATTTGCACCTTTGCGTTGTTGCATCAAATCCTAGAGTAGGGAATCGTTAAAACATATGTGAAAATTTCCCAAGGAAATCTTATATCAAGATATTTCAAGTTATTCAGAACAGGTGTACAGCATTTACTATTCTATGTTCCGGGGCTTCATCGCATATTCAGAGTTATTTAATGCACTCGACGTTCGCTGAAATTTCCAGAAGTAAACCTAATTTTAAATATTTCTTGGAATAAATCCTTGAAGCAATCTTCTAAGACTTGTCGCTGAAGTTTAGAATGTGAAGAACGTATCTCACTTGAATTTAAACTCTGCGTTGTAACCATAGGTTGTTACATTGCAGAAAAAGTTACAAACGAAAAGATATTAGAGAATGTGGGAGAGAAAAACATATAAGTACTACAAATCATAGAAAATAATTGAAGATAAAAGAGGAGTAGGAAAACTCAGAAGTATTTTTCTACGAAATAAAAGAAAAATTAAACGTAAAAATATATAAGGAGGTTAAAGAAGTAAACGAAAAAAAGAGAGACATGGAAGCACTCCACCAGCAAGAGCCCAGCTCTTAAATATAGGAAGGACAATATATTTATTTCTAACAGGGTAAACGGGAAAGGGGCGTTAGATCCTACGATCAAGTTTAGTATGGTGATATACATACATAATATCATGCCTGTTATGGTGATATGAAGAAAGAAAAGGGAATCGAAAAAGCAAAAGCTAAACAACAACAATATAGGAGCACTTTTTGCTGCATTCTGAATGCCTGAAAACCCTATAAAAATCTATACATATAATAAAAAGTGTGTCTGTACATTAAATATATTTCCATAAAAAATATTGGGGGCGATGGAGACGTAGTAATAGAGTAAGAATAAAAAAAAAGTCTGTCTGTTTGTCTGTTTGTCTGTTTGTACACGCTAATCTCCGGAAATACTGGACGGATTCGAATGAAACTTTTTTTGTTATATAGCTATTAAGCCTGGGCAACATAGGGTATAAATGATTTTGGAAAATGGAACGCCTGATGCAGGTCCATAATGATCCAGCTAAACTATAAGAGATATAAAAATGCCGCCTTAGTAAAAGTTGTTCAGCCTGATGAGCATTTTCCAAAGACATAAAGTTCACGCGAACGAAGTCGCGGGCTTCGGCTAGTATAGTAATAGGTTGCTACCCGTATTTACTACTAACATAATTTAAATTCTTGCCCCATTCCCCCAATCATATTATTATCTACGCGGGAGGAAAAGTAACTGGTACATGTTACTTTTCTTCTTAATCAGCATGAAAGATTGGAAGAATATTTAGCCTTAAAAATGCAACATAAATCGTTAAAAAGTTATCTGAATGCACATCCAATCATAGCAGTAGAATTTAAAACATCTATTCGAATCAGAAACGGTACCAGGCCTGTGTCACTCCCCGTTTAGGTATCGAAAATATACCTACGCATTGCGGCCTCTATATGGAGGCTAATCCAGCAAGGACGACTCGCTAGAGTCGCTAGCGAGCAGTGAGCAGTGACGCACGCGCGGTTTGTTCACCAGATTCACCGAGAAAGAAAAAGAAATAACCGGCCAAGTGACCAAGTACGTGTCGGACTCTCGCACTAAGGATTCCGTACCATTATCTATGAAAATCAAGTTTTTTGTATGGGAGCCTACCTTAAATATTTTTTTTAAATTCATTATTAAAATAAAAATACAACTAAGTATTTTGTGAATATTTCAAGTGCCTACCTGTTTCCATTATTGATATCGAGCAAAAAAGGGCAAAAAGAACGTGTTTGTTGTATGGGAGCCCCCCTTAAATATTTATTTTATTTGGTTTTTAGTATTTGTTGTTATAGAGGCAACAGAAATACATAATTTGTGAAAATTTTAACTGTCTAGCTATCGCGGTACTTGAGATACAGCCTGGTGCCAGACAGACGGACAGACAGCGAAGTCTTAGTAATAGGGTCCCGTTTTTACCCTTTGGGTACGGAACCGTAAAAATTCAAAAAAAATACTGTGCAGTTTTCCATTGCTTAAACACAGACAGTGATCTATATTAACTTTTTTACGTTTCCTAAGACGCGTCTTTATGAAGCGTCTTTATGAAGTGTATTTATATTAAATTATTTATACTAAATAGGTACCGTACCTATTTAGTATATCATTAATTATCATATGATAGGTATATTAAGATATATTGGTAACATATATATGGTTATTATTACGAAAAAAGATTTATATACGATATAATATATTACCTATGTATGTACAGTTAAAAAAGTAGGTGAATATATGCGCAGTCAAAAACGCCTCTAGATGGCGATGTTAGTATCTTGCTTGACAACCCTAGGCGAACTGCTCACTCAATCGGTTTTGTGTAGGTACCTTCCTATGATGAACCGTTTGTCTAACGTTATAAGAATGAAATTGGCTTGCAACTGAAATTCTAGGTATCTAAACGAGTAGGCGTCGAATTCTGACGCGAGTTAAATTAGACCATATCGCTAACAATATTGAATAGATATTTGTTTGAATTTATTTTTAGAGTAAGACTTCTGTACGTAAGTACTAGTATGTATTCTGTGACGGTACTCAGTTCGAGCACTCTTAAACCAAAACCGTAAAGAATGTCGACAAAAAAATTCATTTAACTGGGTAGCGTAGATCCAATCGTAACTTCCTTTCATTGACCTCAAATAGACTAGATATTACAGATACAATTGGGTTATCAACTAAAGAACTTAAACGTTAAATGTCAGGTGCCTTTAATCGATAATAAAAGTAATTTGAATAAAAAAATCCTACTTTTTATCAGGATTTTATGTAATTTTAAACACTTCACAGAAAATGACACAGTAATCGAAGTGTACATTTTTCCTTTGCCTTCACAAAAAAAAAACAATAACATCTGTCAAATGTCAATTTTGCTGTTTACATTACCGTCGTTATGTTGGTTGTTTTGTCAAAATGTTGTGTCACTAGATAACAGTGACAGTGTCAATACATACTACTACTATTGTACTACTGTACAATTAGATATTTCGACGGCCCTTCTGTCATTATGGTCGCTGGCCGACTCTTTTAGAGATTCGCGGTCACAATTACTGTTATTAATATTACGACTTACCGCAATTAATATCGTTTTTTCCCAAATATTTCAACGACCCTTCTGCCATCATGGTCACTGGCCGACTGTAAAAGTAGTACCTAGCTATTAAAAACAACCAACAAGTTTAATCCTTAATGCGATATATTCAGTCTAGTATAAATTGACGTCAATGTTTCTATTCGATATCGAAACGACATCCAATGCAATCTAATCTTCAAACAATATCCCATACTCGGTGTTACTTATTGTACATTTTGGAAGGGTTGTTAATTTGAAAATTCTTATTCGAAAAAGTAACTTCGTAGTCCGTAGAGTTATCAATGTTCAGAAATGGTATCCTCATTTTCTGTTAGTAATACTTTAATTGTTAGTAATGTTAATAATGTGGTAATAATTTATTTGATTAAATCTGATGTAAAGAGGTAACCGTAGCCTATGGCAGCCTGCAATTATAAATAATTACTATATAGGAGCTTTCAAGGTAAGCAACCTTGTAGAAATCATACAAAACATTAAAATCATTTGTTTAAAATTCCCATCATTTATTTTAGAAGCAAGGCGTTCACTGCTGCTTCTCCCAATTGTTTAAAATTATCTTCACATCAAATAATATTTCTTACCATTTCAGAGCAGAATTTTAAACTATACTGTGTATTATCTCTGCTTGTCAATGATACCACTTTAAAAAATTATAATCAAGTAGATTAAAATTTAACAGTATAGATATATACAAAATTCTGCTGGTTGAAGGTAAGAACTTATTAATCACAAGTATCTAGGAACTGCACTAAATTCACGAACTATCAATAAAAGAACCAATTCAAAAGCAAAATTATTCAATAATACCGCTCAATATTTCTAAAACCTTCCCAAATCTATGGATCGCGTCGCGAGGCACAGATGGTCGATTGTGAAGCAAAATGAAATTCTGCCGTCACTTGTTCGTTTGACATTCACGACGGACGTGTTTCGATTTCGAATGTAAAAGACGCCTGTCTCTTTCTACTAGATTTGTACTTCTGTTTCATATTTAATATGTTAAAATTTCGTTCATTTTCCGTAGTTCAAGATAACTAGTTCAACGTGAAACTCATTAGTTCCATGTATGGAACTAGGTGGCAGTATTTATTTCCAGTAGTTCCACGTAGCTAGTTTCACATGGAACTACTACAACTTACTAGTTACATGTATGGAACTTATGGGAGCATTTCCATGTAGCTACTTTAACGTGGAACTTCTGCAACTCACAAGTTCCTTGTATGGATGTAGTGGAAGTATTAACAAACTTTAGGCCTTCATTTCTTCCCAGTAGTTTCACGTAGATAGTTCAACATTGAACTACTGCAACTACTAGTTCCATAAGGCCAAACGCAGACAACAAACTAATCCGTGCCGCAATTTTTAGTCTGTGAAATCATATGCAGATACGCACACGACGCACGCCGGACGTTTTGCACGTCGTGTGCGTTACTGCATATGATTCCATGGGTTCTATTTTTTACTTTACTCTATTGTTTACTATCACAGACTAAAAAGTGCGTCACGGATAGTCGGTCGTCTGCGTTTGGCCTAAAGGTATGGAACTAGTGGAAGTATTGAAGGATTAAATAAAAGGTTTTTATTAAAAATGACGAACCAGAACCAGTATTAACGTGCCTTCCTAACCACGGAGGTGCTCAAAAAAAAATTACGCTACATGTGGCCACGCATCCATGTGCGGACCACGCCCGGGGTTCCTTAACTGACAAAAGCGCTACTAATACTTCCCGTCCAGCCAAAAAACTCCTAATTTATGCTACTTACATATTTTTTGGGTAAATATGTATGTTCATTCGGGCCAAATCTTGCACGTTACATTTGACCTAATTTCTCGTTTCCGATCGAGGCGATTTTTTTATGAGAACGTAAATCAGATGACAATGCAATATTATTACGAGAAGAAGCTGATCTGATGATGCCGGAAGTTGGTCATGGTAATTCTGTAATAAAATGACGCAAATCCATCAAAGAGCTATGGCAGATTTTTAGTCAAGTGCACTAAAAGCTTCTTAAAAACTCATTGCAACCAAAATTCATAAAATATTTTAATGTGATTTTCTATATTTTAGTCGAATTTAGATAAAGCCAGGTAAAAATGTGTAAAATTGAAAATAGCTATTAAGTTGATCGGTTTTCTGTAATGGCCATTTCCTTGGTTTGACAAAAAGCCACAAGGTTGCCAGACTAAATAATTATTTTTTCCAAGATAAAATCATGAATGTTTTTTTAAAGATCAAGAGATTTAAATTGTTTAATAATATAAATAATACTATTTTTGCTTGTTTTAAATAACGTACAGCATTAAAAACTCCTTTCGACATTTAAAATGGGACACCTGGCGTTGCTTAACTTGCGTAATTGTTGATAATGTTTACTAGTGGACATAAAAAGCATTATGCCATCGAGCTCTTTCAGTTTTATTTATTAATAAATGAATATTTTATGCAGAAATGTACTATATAAATGATCAATAATTACATAACCTATAAAACTTCTAAACATAATAACTCAAAAACCTGGCCTCCTATAATTACGTAATTTTTACCTTTATAATCAGCGAAATGTGTTCTATTAAACAAGGTATATTTTATTCATAGACGCTAACTTTGGTTATTAACTAAAATGATGTATGGGAAGCTGCCATAGCTCTTTGAGTTTATTTATCCCTGCGCGGAAAGAGAAATAGCTGGTACATTAATTTTAGAACGTAGTTCTTTTTGGCAAATTACTAGGGGCATCTACTATGTATTTGACGCTAAGAGTTACGCAAACAACAACACAAATTGAGAAATGATGATTGACAATTGTCAATGACAAAGCATTAAAAGTGTAAGGTCCCGCGCAATATGAGTTCCCACTCTCCGTTCCCCGTTTTCATCTTGTAGAAACTGCCTCCGTGGTGTAGTGGTTAGAGCGTTCGGCTCATACCCGGAGGTCGCGGGTTCGATTCCCGGCGGGGGCAATGACTTTGTGTTGTTGTCCTAGTTTGGTTAGGACATTTCAGGCTGATCACCTGATTGTCTGATAAGTAAGATGATCCGTGCTTCGGAGGGCACGTTAAGTCGTCGGTCCCGGTCATTGTCTTTGACATTGGTCGTTACCTTAAACCATGTCAGAGGCCTTTAAGGCGGTTTAAAAACTCTGACACTAGTGTTAGTCAATAACACACACGATAGAAGAAGAAGAAGATCTTGTAGAAGTGGCTGCAGGCGCCTGCAGCCGCCCGATCATCTCCCTCCACAAGGCTCCAGGGGAGAGGAGCGAGGACGGGGAACGAGAACGCATATTGCGCGGGATTCCGTTTTGTACAACTTGGGTATAGACTGTGACTGTGTGTGTGATGCAGAGATCGGAATCACGAGTGCTATTGCTATCAAAAGTATGGACATGACTGAAATTCCATAACATCATTCATCATCATCATTTCAGCCGCACAACGTCCACTGCTGGACATATGCCTCTCCCAAAGATTTCCAAAATGACCGGTCTAGAGCGGCTTGCATCCAGCGCCTTCCAGCGACCTTGGTTAGGTCGTCAGACCACCTTGTGGGTGGATGTCCTACGATTCGCTTGCCTGTTCGTGGTCGCCATTCGAGAACATTTTTGCCCCATAACATCATTCATTTAAAGGGAAATATTGTGTATACTATAAGCAATAGAATAATCTTTATTCGAAATCTTAGTAAAGTATTTACATCCATTACTAACGTAAGTTGATTCTAGAGAAATCCTGGAAATTTTTGTCATATCCATACGTTTGATAGTAATAGCACACGTAAATTCCGATCTCTAGCTATGAAGTCTACAGGGAAGATTTGACTCAGGTAAGTCGATAATTTTTTTTTTATCTTAATATGTATTGTATACATACATACATACTATCACGTCTTTATCCCTAATGGGGCAGACAGAGCATTTTGGGTCTCGCGGTTCTATGCAGAGCCCAAGGCCGCAAGACCCAAAAGCCACTTTTAGCGTCATGGTGGGCGAGAAGATGGAAAAGTAATCAATACAGTGATGGGTTGCTAGCCGCATCGCCTGTTAACATGATTTGCATTTTTGCCCATTCCCTCGATCGGCTTTTACGATCTGCGTGGGTAGAGAAGCAGCTGGTACATTCAAAGTTTTTTTTTTGTTGTATTGTATGTATTGTATTGTACTTTAAATTCTTCATTGTGCATAAAAAGTCACCACTAAAAATACAATACCGTAAAAGTTCAAAGGCGGACTAATCAGAAATTCAAATATTATGTTAGTAAAGATATAATATATGTTATTTCTTTTCTCCCAGACCAGCATGGATGATAAAAAGAACCAAAGCTGTTTTATTGTAATAAATTTTATTGAAATCAGCGGAAAAATTTAAAATTCGAGTCTCAAACTTGAGTTCCAACTTTTTTCGCTGATTGTCCACGATGTACGAGTTCAACCCGCATTTGCTCGATTTCAATTTATTTAAATACAAATTTACTGTTGCATGCAAAAATATTTTTGTGACAAATGAATCCAATTCATAACCCGGATTTTGATATGCTTGCCGTAAAATAACGCACGTGACGTGATCGGCGCGATGTAGCCATGGAATTGTATTCAGCCAGTTATATCATGAACTGCTTTTACTTTAATAGACTTATTGATGAAATAGGTATAAAATTTCCAAAAAGTATCATGTATAATGAACCTTTTTGGAAAGAATCTTCTTGTATTTTTAAACGTCTTTAAAATTATTAGGAAAAGCGTCACAATTCGATTTCTTTGCACGTTTCAAAAGCGGTGCGTTTACTTAGTACTCTACTCTCTATATGTCAGTTCATACATTCCTTTATTCCTTCGGCATCCTTTGGAGTTTGGACCAAAACTAGGTAGAAACTTACCACAAACGGACAAAAAATCCTGATAATTTGGTATTTGGCAAAAAATTATTACAAATTTTTATAACCGGCTAAGTGCGAGTCAGACTCGCGCACGAAGGGTTCCGTACTAATATCTATACAAAATCACGTTTGTTGTATGGGAGCCCTAATAAAATATTTATTTTATTATGTTTTTAGGGTTCCGTAGCCAAATGGCAAAAACGGAACCCTTATAGATTCGTCATGTCTGTCTGTCTGTCTGTCCGTCCGTATGTCACAGGCACTTTATTTCGAAACTATAAGACCTATTCTGTTGAAACTTGGTAAGTAGATGTATTATGTGAACCGCATTAAGGTTTTGACACAAAAATAGAAAAAAACAATAAATTTTGGGGGTTCCCCATACTTAGAACTGAAACTCAAAAATTTATTTTTCATCAAACCCATACGTGTGGGGTATCTATGAATAGGTCTTCAAAAATGATATTGAGGTTTCTAATATTATTTTTTTCTAAAGCGAATACTTTTTTTTTTTTGCGCGGGAGTCACTTTCAAAGTGGAAAAAAATTGTGTCCCCCCCGTAACTTCCAAAATAAGGAAGATTTTTTTTAATACGTCATAAATCATAAACGACAATTTACCTTTAATTCAATTAACTCAAATATAAAAATAAAAAAAAAACATACTACAAGACTTTTATATTATGTTGTTAGCTACTACGGAACCCTTCATGGGCGAGTCCGACTCGCACTTGGCCGCTTATTTAGTATTTGTTGCTATAGCGGCAACAGAAATACATCACCTGTAAAAATTTCAGCTGTTCAGCAATCACGGTTCTTGAGATACAGGCTGACAAACTGACGTACGGATGGGCGGACGGATAGCGGAGTCTTATAGGAATAGGGTCCTGTTTTTACGTTTTGGGTACGGAACCTTAAAATTGAGTGGAAAAGAAAGAAAAGATGGTTAAAACTTACTTTTATCCATTTATTAACTTCTTTTTTTTCATTTATTTGATGAGTTTAGATGAAGCAAAAGAGGTTTGTCAGGATAGTAGCAAATGGAGGTCCATAGTCTCTGCCTATCCCTGTGGGAAACAGGCGTGATATTATGTATGTATTAACTTCTCTTTATCTTCTCTTGTCTATAAATTATGCTACAAATAAATATATACACGAAATGAGCTACCAAACCACTGACTACAGAAACACCTACTAGACAAACTAGTGCATACGCCACTAGTTCTAGTTCGTAGTACTGTGTCCACGGCATGTTGGCGGCGGGCGCGCGCAGGTGCCGCGCTCCCCCGTGACGTAGCACGTGCTCCGTCCACCACACCGCGCGCTCCAGTGACGTCACAGGTTGGTCGTACATTTGTTCACGTAGTTTCACTATGTTGTTGTAGTAACTGCAAATTAAAAGGAACAAGCTCATGTTCGCGTAGTCAATTTTTTGACAATCCCACCGGATCCTCACAAAATGTGAATTGTGAGTCACACATCACATTTTCCGGGACTAAAAGTATTGTTTATGTTAATTCTAGTAATGTAAGTATGTGGGAAGTATGTATGTTCCACTGTAGCATCCTAATCACTTGTCCAATTTTCTACTCATGATTGTCAATAGTCCGGGTGACATAGGTTACAATTTTTGTGTAAAAATGTATATAACGTGTATTACATACAGAAAAATGAGGGTCATAATTTATTTTTGTTTCGTATTCGATTGGGATATCAAATGAAAGAACTTAATTAGCACATTTCAAAAATATATACATAGTTAGCCGAATATACCTGCGGTAGTTGGATACATTTAAAAAAAAATTGCACCAATTAAAAATTTACAATTTTGGAACACTTATTAAATATTAACATGTAATTGGGTACAAGAGGTGACCTTATCACCCAAGGAATCTCTTACAGGCAACCAAAAAGAGAAGGAATGCGAAATATATAATAAGGTACAGTAGCAGCACGAAAATCTAGGGCTGACTGTTCTTGGCAGGAGTCAAAAATTGGAGTTAGTCGAGAAATACTGTACCCATGCGCAGTATCCCCTCTACCCTTCACTCAGCGCTAAACTTACGTGCCGCTACTTATAACAGATATTAGTAATTACATGGATATTAGTTTTCTAAACGTATATCTTGTTTACACCCACCTTTTATTATTCAAAACAGTTTCTATCGCTCCTCTCAATTTATCTTCGTCAAGCGAATCAAAATCCAACATAGTCCCAATACCATGGCGGACATACTTCTCAGCCGAGTACCACTGGTCTCCAAGCATCGGTATACCGACCATAGGTACACCGGCGGTAATAGCTTCATCGGTTGATTGCAGACCGCTTTGAGTTATGAAGAGCTTCACTTTTGGATGCCCTGTAAAAGAAACATTTCTGCAATTGGCTAAACTGAAATTGGTTCAGGAACGAGGCTTTTTATTTTATTTATTTTACTAAGCAAAGAGAATTATTAACAATGTATAGGTCTATTAGTCTAGCTAGATCGCTATAACAAACGTGAACATTATATTATAAGCACTACCAAATATTGACACAACATTTGAAACAAAGACGTGATTATCTAAATGTAGTTTCTTTACAGTCCGTCTGGGCCGCAAGGAGAGTATAGGCCAAATTCTCTGGTTGCTCTGGCCAAGTATGGCTCTGGTTGTAAAGAGAGGGTCGTGCTCTTGTAGTGAAGACAGAAAGACCTGATGATAATGTCAACTAACTGGATAAGAAAGGGTTGTACGCATAAAAAAAATGAAATTTTTTAGCACATCTATGGTTATTTAAGATTTATGTGAAAAGAGATGCAGCTAGTATGTTTATTATTTCCCAGAAAAGAAAATAAATTTTTAAAATATGCTTTATTTTACTGATCAAAAAATAAAATTTATAAAATGCTTTTACTTACTCAAAAGGTCTGCTTGTGGGACCCATTTCATATATTTGATATTATCTGATGCTGCAGTAAATTCATCTGCTTCCCATTTCCACAAGATATCGTATGGGAGTTTTTGAAACACGTTGAGGAAAACTTTAAGTTTGTCCGCAGGGAATAGTGCCGAGCTCACAGCCGATCCAAAGCTCATGTAAATGACGCCATTTTGCGAAGAATCAAGATATGACTTTAGTTCCTGAAATGAAAAACATAGATAAACATTATGAAGGAAAAAGATTTGATTGTTTGATTGTTTGCAAGTTTGTCTTTTCCCATGCTGGTCTGGGAAAAAAGAAAAAACTTAGAATGTACCAGCTACTTCTCTTCCCGCGCAAATCGTAATCGCTTTTGGGTCTTGGGGCCCTGGGCTCTGCATAGAGCCGCAAGACCCAAAATGCTCTGTCTGCCCCATTAGGGATAAAAACGTGATAGTATATATGTATGTTGCAAGTTTGTATCGTTGTCTGTAAAAAATAAGCGATTTAAAAAAAATTGCAAGTTACTTAGACTATATTTTATCTTTTCAACACCGTAGTAGAAAACAGATGGTTTAGCAATAAAATACAACATTGAAATTTTAAAAAAATATTTTTGTTTAGGTTCCATCATATATGTCAATTAAATTATGTTGTGACAAAATGCTTGGATTAAAAAAAAATGTATTTAAAAGAGCAATTGTTGTATATTTATTTATTTATATATTGATATGTATATAAATTTCTGTGATCTCGAAAACGGCTCTAACGATTTCGCTGAAAATTGGTATATGGGGGTTTTTGGGGGTAAAAAATCGATCTAGATTAGTCTTATGTTTGGAAAAACGCGTGTTTTCGAGTTTTCATGCATTTTTCTTTCCACGCAGAAGATGGTCGCTAATTTCGTCGCGCCGGCCGCTATTCATTTGGCTGAGCGGTTAAGGATGCGGACCGTTAGAAAGTGTGACTCGGTGACTTACTTTTGTTTTTGTTATGTTCAAGTTTATATATAATTTTTGAAGTGAAAACTTCTTTAGCGGCGTTGTGCACTTTTTTTGGAATGGGTAAAAAATGTTAAACTCGCGTCAGGACACGTGACCTGATCGAAAATTCGTAAGACGGATGGAGTGTAGACAGCTGGCGCAGCGTAGGAGAGGGAGTATCCCACTCTCTTTCTACGGCGCGGCGAAAATGTATGCCTGCGTCTGCTGTTTCGTTTAGGCGGCGCAGGGCGCTTGCGCAAATGTTCGTGTGTGTTTATGTTACAACTTGCTACGCGCATCCATGGATGGTGACAGCTGATGGCTCGACCGTCTGTGTAGTGGCCATACTGCGTTAATATTCAAGTTTTCACTTCTGCCGGCATTCCCAGAGTGCAACCCATCGTTTTTTATTTTGTATTGTTTTTAGACAAGTTTAAAAAAATGTGGTTATTGTTTGAGATGTAACCGAGCAAAGCTCGGTCGCCTAGGTACTATTGATCTTATATATGTTGACAATTCCTTAACACTTATAAATACTTGCAAACATGTACACTTGTTTGCAACGCAACGTAAATAACGGAAATATCTAAAGACAAATAAGCCTTACATTGTTTAATAGTACATTTATTAAAGCGATTCAAACGAGGAGTAATTAGATAATAAAATAAATAAAGTCTTATGAAAATTATTAAATGCATTTTCGCATGCATTTCAGAGGTTCTGGGATCAATTCCCTGGAAGGGAAACTTCCGTAGTCTTTTTTCAAATTATCCTGAGTATTGAGTGTTTGTCTATATATTATTTATTTACTGTAAAATATGGTGGTATAGCTGATTTAGTATTGTTTGTTTGTTTGTAATAACTTAATTGTACCAAAAAACAAAACAAAATACAAAAAAATCGAAAGAGCAAATATACAAAGGCGGACTTATCCCACGTAGGGATCTCTTCCAGTCAACCTGCGATAGATTGAGAGGATATTTACTCAATTATAATTATTTATATATAGTATTAGTATTTATATTTAGGCATTATGTTTTACTTTGTAAGTTTTTTATTTCTTCCTTTTTGCCATACATACCAACCTCTTTTTTGTTTTTCCAACATACTAACCTTAGGCAATTCCTTTTTTGGAGTTTGATGCAAACCTCCTAAGTATACAATACTTGGAGGCACTGGTCTGTTACCTTCCCAAATTCTATGCACATTCAAAAACAACATATCAACACGTTCTCTTAATACTTCAATATCAGGAGTATCTTCTCCAAAATGTTTTTTAAGTAATGCATTCTCAACTTTTTCTTGTTGAATGTACGAGTATTTGAACAATAAATATCCATAAAGTTCCACAATTTTCTCCCAAAAACTCTGATTGTAGATGCGCTTTGGCATCGATGGAGGATAAAGAAATGGATGTGTGGGAGCACCAAATACTTCATAATCATCTAGAGCAGCTGTTAATGAACTTATAAGAATGACTGGAGCTTTGAAGGTATGAACAAATATATAAGATAGTTTACAACCACTTTCCATAATTATTAAGTCAAAATGCATGCCACTGCAAAGTAATTTCTGCACTTCAGGATGTAGCAATTGGCTCAAAGAAGTATCGGTTATAAGTTTAAGCATCTCCAGCTTTTGTTTGTTCAAATCTTGAGCATCTGAAGTCAGCGTTGTTTTAAAGTTAACCCAGTGTCTTATTGATACGTCATAAACGTCTATTTCGGTGAAATTTTCAGTTTTTATAGGAAATGGTGTAATAACTACCAATTCGTGACCTCTTTTAGCTAATTCCATTGTCAAACGTCTAAAGACCAGTTGATGACTAAAGAACGGGGCAACGTATACGCACAGAATTCTTGCACTGTCACTTGTAGGAAATATTATTTGTAAAATTAACAATAGTGTCAACGACTTCACGTCCATCGTGGCCTTTGTCTAAATGTCTAATGAGTCTAATATTGATTGTATAAAATGTTGCATCTTATTAATTATATCAATTACTAAGAGATTTATTTTATCCATTGTTTCTAATTTAGGTAAACAAGTTGAGATTTATAAGGCCCATTTAAACGGTGCCAGTTTCTTGCTTGTTACATACCATTCGCTACTTTGCAACAACTCAAATCAGATACTTTTTTCTAAACGTCAAATCAAACATTTTCTTTGGGATTTGCATGATATAAAGACCAATGACGTCATAGTTTCTCTTAGTCAAATAGCGTCCTTAATATCAGTTTTTCTGCAATAATAAATCACTGTGAAAATTTATATGATCATGACAAGTGACATTTTTTGTGACGTTTTATGTTCTTCATCTTCAGATCTTTTAAGTCTCTACTGCAGGAGCAGCAATGCGACCCTCTCTGTACCCCATACTCTTCTTCTTCTTCTTATCGTGTGTGTTAGTGACTAAAACTAGTGTCAGAGTTTTTAAACCGCCTTAAAGGCCTCTGACATGGTTTTAGGTAACGACCAATGTCAAAGCCAGTGACCGGGACCGACGGCTTAACGTGCTCTCCGAAGCACGGATCATCCTACTTATCGGACAATCAAGTGATCAGCCTACAATGTCCTAATCAAACTAGGACAACAACACAAAGCCGTTGCCCCGCCGGGAATCGAACCTGCGACCTCCGGGTGTGAGCCGAACGCTCTAACCACTACGCCACGAAGGCAGTAAAATATTAAAGCCATACTTGGCCACAGTATAGGTACAGAGGGTTTTTCCTACGCTGGCCAGACTGGTTGGAGAGGTCTCATTGATGAGCTTTTTTTAATCTTGTGTTTCCTAAGGCACCTTCTACGACATTTACGGGAAGACTTGGAGTGGTCCTATTCTACTCTGCCGAAAACCACACGGTATTTTATGTTCTTAACAGTACCAAATAATAAATTTTTGACCCAGGAAAGTATCCAATTATGAAGCAATAAACAATTTGTCTAACTTACGTTTAGACCATCAAGTTATCTTTTGCTTCAACAAAATAATATGCAATACTTAAGAAAATTTCACTGTTGAAATGGGCCTTTATTTGTCTTTGCATTGCAGTATTTACTTTACATTCTCTCTCTTATCGGATACTTGCTGCATCCTTATCTAGATGTAAATAGATGATACACGTGTCAATTTTATAACTCTAAGGGTCCTTTATATTTTTACCCTTTGGGTACAGTACCCTAACAGACACGAGAAGAGCCTAGCGAGGTGATTAAAAATAACCGACCTCCCAAACAAATATATTTTGAGTACGTTATAGTAGGTATTATTTCAGCCAAATGAATATTTTTTGTTAAGGTTCTGTTACACCAATCGGGTGTGAGCAATTGAAAGCTGCGCGCTGCCGATAACGATGGTGTGAAATGAAAAGGCGTCATACGATCACGCCTTTGACTCCGAATGCTGTTTGGTGACCTGGAAACGGTGGAATTCTCGCATTTATCTCTTGTCTATAAAAATAATATCACTGGGGAGGAATTATTGTATTTTTAACCGAATTCCAAAAAAAGGAGTGTACCTATCTATAATAACCGGCCAGTATCTATAGTGTATAGTGTACCTATAATAACCGGCCATTATCTATAAAAATCACGTTTGTTGTATAGAAACACCGCTTAGCTATATATTTTATTCTGTTTTGAGTATTCTTTGATATAGTGGCAAAAGAAATAAGCCTAGTAACGTACAGACGGACAGACATACGAACAAACAGACACACGACCAGCGACGTCTTAGTATTAGGATCGCGTTTTTACCCTTTGGGTTCGGAACCCAGGTAGCATTTATACGTCATTATGTCGTCCGTTTACGGTACTGCTCGACGTAACAGACGTCATGTCTTGACGTCGGGGGGTCCCAACAGATGACGTCAATTTGTCACGGCCTCAAGACGTCAGTTTATAGACGTTAGAGAGACGTCAGTTTACAGACGTTAGAGAGACGTCATATAGGGACGTTACTGGGCCGTACATATTAGGGCAGCAACTGACGTTTGAGTGACGTCATATACTGAATTCATAGGGACGTTACTGGGCCGTACATGTTAGGGCAGCCACTGACGTTATACACAAACGTTACTAAGACATACAAGTCAGGAGTAGGACCTACGGGAGCTCATGATATGTACAGTGTGTCTTGGGTGTCGCTACCGTCGCACACCGATATGGAAATTAAACCACACACTACTGCTGAACTCGATTAATTGGAAATATGCACCAAGTAATAAGAATGTACATAAAAGAAACCATAACCAGTTTTAATTTTGAACAGCGCCATCTAGGGATTTTCTAAGAAACTAACACTTGCATACAATATTAATCAAAATAAAAGGTTTCATGGTTATGATTAGAACTATTACCTAATGCTTTTTACGTCTTAATTTTTTACGGAATGGACGAAGTCTAAAACTGCCTAATTTTGAGGAAATAAAATTAATTAACAAAGACTACACGAATTTGGACAGCGGGTATTATATAGATTGTAAGAACACACTTACAGCTGATATCGTTAGCATGGCAATATGCTCCCCTTAGGTAGTTTGGGTAGGTAGTTTGTTAAAAAAGAGAACCGCCCTGGCTATTGAGTGAAATAACGTGCTGGCAAAACTGGCACTAAAGCCTGAGCTGCGCATTTAAGCTCTACGACGGTTCTAGGTTATTGGTCAGGGGCCCTAGATCAAAAGACTACGGTACGTGTTATATTCTATCCCTTTTCACTCCATCTCGCAAATCCTTACGCGTGACAGTAGGATAGAATTTAGTGCTTAGCATGTAGCATTTACGTTTGCAGGCATCTTACCTACGTATCTTGAAGAGACTCAAGAACTTTTATGGATGAAACTAAAAAAACACAATGTAAGTAGTATAATCTATATTTAAGATGCAATAAAGGACAGTGGGAGACAATTGCCAGAACAATGATACAGGGACCATGTTTTTTAAGACCATAGACTTAAGGACATGGAAATATGATTTAAACCGTACTTTTACTTAAACTTAACAGGTGGCCAACTTCACAATGCCTTGGCGTCTACCACCGATTCGGTTCCGCTGTTTTTTTATCACTGAGTACATGTTACTTTTACCTTAAAAGTCTTGAACAATAAAACGTCCACGTTGGGACGAATATGGTAGGTACTTACGTCCATATACTGACCCTAAATTTACTTCAGTAAAACGTCCTCGTGGCGTCGTATATGGTACGTCCTGATATTGACCCTAAATATACGTCAGTAAGACGTACACTTTGTGGCGAATATGGTACGTCCAAAAACTGACCCTAAATAGACGTCAGCAAAACGTCCTCTTGGCGGCGTATATGGTACGTCCAGATACTTGCCTTTAATTTGACGTAAATACGACGTCCTGCTCAACGCTGACCCTAAACTGACGTCACTTTAACGTCTGCTCTCGACGAATAAATGACCGACCCTATTATGACCTATAAGTGACGTCGCTTATACGTCGCTGACGTCAGTTTGCTACCTGGGAAATATAAAAGACACGAGACCTTATCGAGGTAAAATAAATAACTGAGCTCCCAAACAAATATATTTTGAGTATGTTATAGTAGGTATTATTTCAGCAAAATGAATAACTTTTTTGTTAAGGTTCTGTCATACCAATCGGGTATGAAGCAATTGAAAGCTGCGCACTGCCGATAACGATGGTGTGAAATGAAAAGGCGTCATACGATCACGCCTTTGACTCCGAATGCTGTTTGGTGACCTGGAAACGGTGGAATTCTCGCATTTATCTCTTGCCTATAAAAATAATATCGCTGGGGAGGAATAATTCCTAGTAGTTTTAAGACTTATAAAAAAGGAGGTGATCAATTAAGTTAAGTTGAACGATTTATTTGAAGATGCCTGGACCGATTTGGAAAGTTCTGTTTTTGTTTTAAAGGGTTTACTTTGGAGTTAGTTTAGTAGAAATTTTATCAAAATTGGTTAGCTTGGGAGTGAAGTTGCCTTTTAATTTTTAGAATTTTAAGAGAAGCTTCCTTAGCTTCGCTCACCGAGCGAAGCGTCTCAGTCTCGGGGATTGGCAGAAAAATACTTTTATTCATCTGTCAGTCTGTCTGTCTGTTCTCGCCTACAGATTGCATTTTTCAAGCAATTTCGTGAAATTTTGTAAGGCTAATATACAATTTAGTAGCTGTTGATTCAGATTTTGTAAAATTTTCAATAATCCGTACATATGTGGTATGGAAATTTATAATGAAACAATACTTACGTACAGCCATTCCGAAAAGTGTTCAAAACTATCATATAACTTTTTATTACCCTTATCAAGATGCCACTTTGTATAAGCAACTTTTTTATCCTAAAAACTTCAACGTGTTGGAGTGACTCACGAGTCTACAGCTCACACGGCAATATTTATTAGTCAAATAACTCGTTTCTGAAGTTGCCATATTTTGTTTCTGATTGAAATGTCTAAAGGAATGCTTATTCATGCTTTGGAAGAAAACTTCATAAATAAATAAATGTATATGGAAAAATCACACTGATTGAGAAACCCCCGAAGTAAGTTAACCTAACCGCCATGGATTCCAGACACAATAGTAAAACAATCAAGGTGTATTAAAAATTATACACATGGCACTGAGCGTGAAGTTTGTATGGGATACTAACTCAATGATACTATATTTTATAAATACGTATATAAATGAATACCCATAACATATCATCATACATTTTCATATCGTCATACTTCTAACCAAAATGTAAGCAATAAAAGTTTCCGCCGATAAAGCTCTGCGTACATACAGCGATAAATCACAATTTGAAAGTTGCCAACTTTGATACAGTTCAGATCTGTAGGCCTAATGTTTCCAACGCTCGTATAAAATGTTTCAAAGATAAAACAACGGGAAACATTTCTGCTTCGAACAAGTTTAGATTTTCTTTTGGAAGTTATTCGGGTCGTATGGGGAAAGATTTTATGTTTTGAGGGCATATTTTTCCGAGCCTAGAATGGGGCCTCTCCTTTGTTTCTGTAAATATTGTTAAAGGCGACTAAAGAATTAAGCACAAATATTTCGTGGTACGATTGCATTGCCAAGGAGGGTTAAAGTTGGGCGTTCAAATTGCTAAATAAGACTACTACCTTCATACGTAGCGTATAACAACATCTTTGATTACCTTATGGGGCTGAAACCTTGGTGTAGTGCCTCTGGGATGTTCCCTCTTTACGTCTTATATCGTCATCACGTAGCTATTTTTATGTCCAGGGTTGCCATGTGTAAAAACAGCATTGTACAGAGTCTGGCAGGGAGACTTGTATTGATACCGATACCTACAGACACTGGTTGGCTATAATTACCGCCACGTTAAAGTTATTTTCAATTTCATAATTTTATTGTAAACTATTTTTAAGTTTGTACCTATTTTATTTTATATTAACTATGGATCTTTTGTGTCTGCAATAAAGCATTATTATTTTAAATATATAGGGTAACGATAAGGACCAACCTCACTTTAGAAAGTTTAAAGAATGAACAAGGTATGATGATAATATTTTAATGATATTTTTTTCATCTATTTTTATTTTACTATTTTTTAATTAAGTACCTTCAAAAAAATGCAAAAAAATCTTTAAAAAATCTGAGAGCTTTTTGCTGGATTTTATTTTTAAAAAATTAAGATTATTATGTTTTAAAATAAAACAGATGCAATATAACGCGTCAAAAGCTTCACCATGGTTAGTTATTTGATTCACTAAATGTCTTCTCTAATGCACTTCCCGTGTAAGAGCTAAGTGGCTCCGTTTTACGTCTTGAAGAGGATCGTCCTGAGCACGCCGAGGCTCTTTATAGACCCATCCATTTGCGATTGTTTTCATTTCCAGTCTTTACGGGGCTTTTACGATGTTTTTTACCTTGAATTTATAAGGAGCTAGCGTCTTCGTATCTAATTTGGTGTTCCCAAATGCCAAATTGGATCAGCAAATATTGAAATCTGCTTTCATTTCCATGTTTACAAACCGAGGTAGTCTAATTTGATATGCAAAGTCAGCAAAGGGTAAGTATCCAAATATATCAAAATTTAAAATTCTGCAACCGCCAATACCAAACGCAATAGTAAAACCATGAACGTAGCATTTATTAATGCCATGCGCTTGCGGAAGGCTTTAAACAATAAACGAGATATGATGATAATTTTTAATGACATTACTTTTTTAACTAAATTTATTTTTTTAATTTAGAAACTTCAAACAAAGGCAAAAAAAAAATATGTTTTTTTCTTCGCGATTTTATTTTTCAAAAATTAAGTTTACATGTTTTAAAATAAAACAGATGCAATATAACGCGTCAAAAGCTTCACCATGGTTAGTTATTTGATTCACTAAATGTCTTCTCTAATGCACTTCCCGTGTAAGAGCTAAGTGGCTCCGTTTTACGTCTTGAAGAGGATCGTCCTGAGCACGCCGAGGCTCTTTATAGACCCATCCATTTGCGATTGTTTTCATTTCCAGTCTTTACGGGGCTTTTACGATGATTTTTACCTTGAATTTATAAAGATCTAGCGGCGTGTCTTCGTATCTAATCCTACTAACATTACAAACGCGAAATTTTGTAAGTATGGCTGGATGGACGCATGTTACTCTTTCACGTAAACATTACTAAATGGATTTTAATGAAACTTTACAATAATATAGCTTATACATCATTATAATACATGGGCTACAATTTATAAAGATGATGTGTGATAATCCTGCGCAGACGAAGTCGCGGGCACCAGCTAGTTTGGTATATTCCCAAATGTCAAATTAGGATTGGCAATCGAGGAAATCTGCTATCAGTTCCAAGTTTAGCAACCCCTGGTCTAATTCGATAAAGGAAGGGTGGGTATATAAACATGCCAAAATTAAAGTAAATAAAAAAAGCAACTTTATTACAAATGTATAGATTTTATCTACCAGTCAATACTGATGATGCCGACAATAAGAAGTCTTAAGAAGGACGTGCCAGATATAGGTAATTTAGAAAGATATCTTATACCTTTAAACGAGCAATTCTTGTATGTATATATGTATGTATATATATTTATTTAGTTTATTTTATAGCTTAGTTTAATATAGTTTAGTTTAGTTAAGTTTTTTTGTTGTTATTACTTTTTTCTCAATAAACATTTATAAATTTCTGTGATCTCGAAAACGGCTTTAACGATTTCGCTGAAAATTTTTATATGGGGGTTTTCGGGGGTAAACAATCGATCTAGATTAGTTTTATGTTTGGGAAAACGCGTGTTTTCGAGTTTTCATGCGTTTTTCTTTCCACGCAGAATATGGTCGCTAATTTCGTCGCGCCGCGACCGCCTTGATTTAGCTCAGTGGTTAAGGATAGCGACCGCTAGAAAGAGTGTTACGGGTTCGAATCCCACTCGGTGACTTACTTTTGTTTTTTTTTATGTTTAAGTTTAAATATTTTTTTATATTTTGCATTGTTTTTAGACAAGTTTAAAAAAATGTTGTTAATGTTTGAGATGTAACCGAGCAAAGCTCGGTCGCCCAGGTACTAGTATCTAATAAGACAACTTTTCTTGGTGATGAATCGATGATTTATCAGCCGTATCGTCTATGACATGATGATATTCATATATATTTTCTATTATCATTCATATTTTGCCGCCCCTAAGCTACGTTCTCTGAAATATCACAACAAAAGCAGCCTCGATTCTATTTTCTCTCAGATCAGCATTGAAGGATGCTAATTCTTGTAAGCGCTAGTAGGTAAGTATACTTGATGCACCAATTTGTTAATTAACAGCATTAAGGGTCCCCCGACCCTAGACCAAAATACAACTTTACATACAAACGTAGTCTACGTTTTATTTCCAAACGACATGTCCGATTTGGGCAAAATTTTGTATTTTATAACTAGTATTACTAATAATTACTAAGTTGATTTATTATAATTTTGTATATGAACCTAATATGTCAAAACAAGTGAATAACAAGCGAAGCGTTCGGTTCGGAGCTAATATTCGCATGTTTACGAGCATATCTAAATCCAACCCATCACGCGCACCGAGCTGCCTAGATTTCATAATTTCTCCCGCATAACCCGTATAGGAATTCGCGTTTAGGACATAGCGTTACATTCTATAATATGAAGAATTAATTAGCCAAGTGCGTGTCGGGCCACGCGCAGTGTAGGGTTCCGTAGTTCCGAATGCCAACTTTGAGTTTATGCTACTAAAAACGTTTTAAAACTAATTATTTATTGAATTTATTTGCAATAACTTTTTCCGAGTTTTCATTTTATAAGTTGATCGCCTATAACTTTTTAATTTGTATACCCTACTTAGCTCTGATAGTTTTCCTTTAAACTACATTACATATACCATAAGCTGTGATTTTTTTTCACGTGGCCATATATAACCATTTAGCAGATAGAGGGGGGGGACACTTGCCTTTAACAAAAATATGCACTTTAAACCTAAATATTTCAGAAAGGGATCCCTAAATCGAAAAATGGTGTTAAAAAGCTCATAATGTTTTTGAAAGACCTATTCAACGACACCCCATACAATGTATTTGTCAAGAAAAAAATATAGTACTTATAGTTTCTGAGTAGGACCGCGGACGGACAGACAGACAGACAGACAGACATGGCGAAACTATAAGGGTTCCTTGTTTACTACGGAACCCTAAAAAGTAAAAACAACAATTTTCTTTTCGAATACAAACCACTCTGTCGCAAGCTGACAAAGATTTGATGTCAATCAGAACAAAACAATGACGCGTTAGTATTATTTCACGGGAACGGAGATATAGGAACGGTGCAAGGGGAACGGAAAAGGGAGAGGGAGCGGGTGTCGCAGCAGTGACGGGAGCGAGCACGGGAACGTTGGAAGGAGAGCGGAAACGGGAACGCGATTAGAACCGGGAGCGGGAATGGAAACGGGCGGAACAAAGTTTGCCGTGTCAGCAGCAAAATTAGCCATCTGAAACTCAATTTATAGTACCTAATAAAGGTTAACTGGAAGAAGTCGCATAAGTGATAAGCCCTTAGTACCTACTTAATAATATTTTTTATTTAAATCATCATATCTCTCGTTTATTGTATCTTAAAAGGCAATTTTCATCCGTCGAAAAAAAAAACGGCAGCTCTTGGCTCTGTCTGCTTAAATGGAACTGCAAGATCCAAAATTCTCTGTGTATATACAATATCCTTTTTTAGTACAAATAATAGGGTGATTCAGTCCATTATTTTAAACAAGTTTTTCCAACAAAAGTTATATTGAAATACGAAAACGTAGTTGTGCGATAAACGATAGTTAATGGACTGTAATTATGATTTTTGAATCTTCGCATGAATCGAACGAGACCTGGATGAATTCCCGTCAAGGTTATTACTATAAAATGGATTGCGATATGCGACTTACCCGAGATCTTCTATGTTGAAGTCTTGCTCCCATGCGCAGATCAATTAGCGTTGTTCAGCGCTGGATACAGAATAAACTTCACTAATTTTTCCCTGCTGTTCTTTGGGAGCACACATAGGTTACTTTCTCACGTCGCAATCGTTACAACTAAAGTTATTATGAATTTATGGTATCTTGATACACTGCCTTGTGCACGAAAAGTATTTAACACGAAAATTAGAGATTGAACGACTATTTCATCTCCATTACGATAAAAACGTGGTTTTTTATCACGCTACGATAGCGAAACCGAAAAGACAAGTGAAGTGACGGACGAAACACTGAGTTGCCATACGACAAAATGACAACCAGTGTTGTATATGAATAAATTAAATAAAAAAGATAATAATGGCAATATCCAACAGTAGTGTTAAATATCTTATTTACACGTAAAAATGCCTTTATATGTCTAATTACTGAATAAACATTTGACTTTAGAATTTTACTTTACCTACTTCGATTAGTGTTGGGAAAAGTTTTTCAAAATTATGGACTGTATCACCCCTAAAGTATTTGTACTAATGTTTATGAAAAAGCTGGGTGCCAGAGACGTTTTGTTTTATCTTAACAGCAAAGCAAAAAGGAAAGATTATAATTATTAAAGCATCTGGCTGTTTTATTTATTTATTTTTTTTATTTGTCACCAATGTTGGCCACTTTACATAAACGAAAAAAAAATACTGACTGGTATCGAATTATCGAATCTACAATCCTTGGGTTATGATTAAGAAAGTATGTAGCTGTTCTTTTTTTAAAAATCTGTCACCAGTATCGGCCACTTCTTCTTGGCGTGTCGATGGTCAACCCGTTTTCTTTTATATTCTATCAGCCCAATATTGAGCTACTCTGATGGCGTCGTCAGTAGCCACATATAAGTCGTCCAGGGTGCAGGAACTAGGGCACCCGGGGCAGGAAAGCAGGTGCGCCATAGTTTGTGGGAAGAAGCCACACTCGCACACGTTTTGAGAGCTATCAGTTATCTTCCACCTGGACAAAAGCTCTCCACATCGACCTACTTGGGTACGCAGCCTATTGAGCGATTTCCAAGCAGGCCAGGGCAAATCATGTCCAGGTGGTAGTTCCTCTTTTGGTAAAATAAAATTGGGTACAGTGTGGCCACTTTACGTAAGCGAAAAAAAATAAACTGGTATCGAATCTACAATCCTTGCCACGTATCCCCGGGATGCGTGCAACAATTTATCCATGTCATCGCTGACACCAGAAGATATATTTAAGAATCCCGGGAGCCGATCCAGTCAGATGCGAATACCAATATGTTTGGCGTTTTTATTAAGTGCCAACTTTTAGTAAGGGGTAATCGGTTGTTTTTTGTTTTTTTTTTGGCGTTAACTAAATAGGTGCCTATCAAATCTGATTATACATGTTATATTTAAAGTCAAATAAAATTGGAAAAAAAAAAGAAATAAAATAAAATATGGATTGTCGTTGCTTAAAAATGGTTATGTTGTGGTGACTGTAAGTATGATACGATAACCTGTAGTTTTTTAACGTAAACTAAATTGGTTTATAGCTATATTTGATATACATTGATTCAGTCGTTTAAAAGTTATTAGGGATTAACGATTGAAAGTCAGGACTTTCCCTAGCAAAAAATAAATGGCCGTAGTTCCGCCCCTTGTCACCAGATGGCGTTCTTGACAGCTGAAGTTTTTTTAATTGGCTTAGCAAATAAACTTGTGATATAACATTAATTTAATATTGTATATTCTATTTAGTCAAAGATGCCACTCGCTCCATGTTTATCAAGTTTTACAGTCCGTGTCAATTTTATTAATATGGAATATAAATACTTTATAAGGATCCTGAAAAAAAATGCAAATTATGTTAACAGGCGATGCGGCTAGCAACCCATCACTGTATTGATTGCTTTTCCATCTTCTCGCCCACCATGACGCTAAAAGTGGCTTTTGGGTCTTGCGGCCCTGGGCTCTGCATAGAACCGCAAGACCCAAAATGCTCTGTCTGCCCCGTTAGGGATAAAGACGTGATAGTATGTATGTATGTATAAGGATCCTGAAACATTTTTCAACAATCCTACTCTGCATCAGGATCAGTATCCCTGATAGAACATTACACGTAAGTGACTAAATTGATGAAAGAATTATCCAAAGTTTCCTAAAAAGAAAACGATGAAGTTCATGTTATTAATGCGACGTTTTTCAGGGCAGCTGCCCCACTTAAAGTGATAAATTGTGGAATGACTGACGTGCAATTTTGTTAAGCGAATCAGCTCTCAAATTAAATGCCACTGTTTGATGGAATATTGCATTGTCTTTCGGGAATTGTGAATGTTGAGTGAATTTTAAAACCGTAGATGTAAATTGGCCTCGAATTAAGCTTTTAGTGGAATTTTGTTATAAATTAAACCAACCCCGTTGTTGTTAATTTTCTGATTATTATTTTATACACATTTTACACATATACACCTCCGTGGCGTAGTGGTCACCATGCTAGTCCGCCACCCAGAGGTCCTGGGTTCGATTCCCGGTCAGGGCAAGTTGTAAATGGCCTTTTTCAAAGAGTAATTCAGTAATTCGTCCCATGTACCTACGGCCCATTTGGGACGAAACGCTGAAAATCAAAATTAATCAAAATTTCATTCTGCAATTCGTCCCATTCTTTTTTTGTATGGAAATTTAAACCTTATTACCGCTTGGTACAGTCAGTGAGACAAGAATTATGATAAATGTAAATTTCGTTAGAATTGTTACATTTTTAAACATGGGACGAATTGCAGAATGACGTTTTAATTAATTTTGATTTTCTGCGTTTCGTCCTAAATGGGCCGTAGGTACATGGGACGAATTACTGAATTACTCTTTTCAAATTGTCCTGGGTCTTGGATGTTTATCTATATATGTATTTGTTATAAAATATAGTATCATTGAGTAAGTATCCCATAACACAAGTCTCGAACTTACTTTGGGGCTAACTCAATCAGTGTAATTTGTCCTTATATATTTATTATTTATTTATTTATATACAATATTGTTTACAAAAATAACTAATCATGCAACAGAACGAGCCGTGTGGTTTCCTGCAGAGTAGAACCACTCCAAGTCCTCCCGTGGCTGTCGTAGAAGGCGATTTAAAAAATACAAGCTAAACAAAGCTTACAAACATCGATTGAGACCTCTCCAACCCGTCAGCGTGGGGAGTGTAGGCCAAGTCCTCTGGTTGCTCTGTCCAAGTACTGCTTTGGTAGTACAGAGAGGGTCGTGCTCCTGCAGTAGAGAAAAAATTACCAGATGATGATGCAACAGAACAACCCTGACATAACATTGTCAGCTTCGTTGTTCTTTTTTGACAACAATTGTTCTTTATTGCGCCTTATAAGGGGGAATCGATTATGCATTTCGCGTTACAGATTTCTCATTCAGAGACAAGTAAAAGGTATATTTTTATGTTATGTGCAATGATCGGAATAGGTAGTGCAATTTAGGGTGAATGACCTTAAACATCATAATCATATGGATATGCCTGTGGGGATGCGGGATTCAAAGAATTGTTATGATCAAATGTATTTCTTCTGAATTTTTTACATCATTACTATACATATAATTTTATTCATTGTTATAAACTAGCTGTATATTATAGAAAAAATATACATATAACTTAAAAATATTTTATGTTATTTAGTTGAAGTTTTCTATTAACCCAATCCGAGATATTTACTTTATATTATACCTTACGATACCTGCTTTGCAGTGTTACTGCGAGATACTTACTACTCAACGTTAATTTTAAGAAAAAAATTGCGATTTGCAAAGTGGAAGGGACATACCTGTAATAATATATTGATTTAGTACAGCATGTAGTCCGATTTATTACGGGTATATCTCTACTTACTAACGGTTATTAAAAAAAAGTCAGATTACATTTTAAATATTTATGAATACATAACACAAAAGCAATATCAACTAGCAATTTCTATTTTCAATATCATGTGCTTTCTTTGACATTGAAATAAATTCCAATTATTTTTTCTACGTTTTCAACCGACAGTCTATACCTTTTTACGTCTAAAATCCATTTACATGTGGAAAATGATCTTTATGTCCTGATGACGTCTAAATCTCAACCAACCAGGAAACATAAGTGATACGAAATCCTATGATACAGAGACAGCACTTACTAAATATCATGTTGTCTTTTTCTCCCGCAAATAGTAACAATGATTTTTACCGTCCTTATCAATCACGATGATAATAAACAATACATTTACCAGGTAGCTTTAAATTCATGGAATTAATTTCTCCCGTGTTTGTAAAGCTTAGAGTCAATGGGTGTAGAAGAATGCCAAAAATATAAACCAACTTTAATAACATACCTAACGAAGTATATTCTATGCTTAGAACTCGTAACTTGTCGGTTTTATTTATTTCCGATATTTTTTTTAAATATATAAATATAATATCCCTACCGAGCGGGATTTAAAGGCATATCCATATTTATATAACGTCACGAAATCCCACAAAATTGCACTACCTATTCCGATCACTGGTTATGTGCATATTGCATTGACTATTGCGAATAGTTAATGTTGTTAAGTTCAGAATTTTTGGCGGGAAGTCAAGGGATTTAGTTGGAGTTTGCTTTAAAATTATTTTGCAAATTGATTTATTCTATGAAATTGGTGTAGTTTGGTTTCATATATGCTCATTATCCTGAATAATATGTGAAATGTTTGAAGTGTACAGTCATAGTACAATTTTATGTCATAGTACCAGTTCGATTCCCGGTCAGGGCAAGTTGTAAAATGGCCTTTTTCAAATTGTCCTGGGTCTTGGATGTTTATCTATATATGTATTTGTTATAAAATATAGTATCGTTGAGTTAGTATCCCATAACACAAGTCTCAAACTAACTTTGGGGCTAACTCAATCAGTGTAATTTGTCCCTATATATTTATTTATATATATGCAGTTTTCGTGAATAAACGTATTATCTATCTATCTATCTATCTATTTATTTATTTATTTTATAGTGCGGCTAGCTGTAGTAATATTTATTAGCGGACTGTTGTTGGCGTCTATAGGCGCCGTCCGTCACTCGACCGGCTATGAAAAGCTCTAAAGGACTAGTATCAAGAGCCGAAAAATAATAATTTTAAAAAATTGTTGTGTTGATGAAATTAAATTTAGTTGGAAATGTTATATTATTAAGAAAATTATTTGTTGTTGAGTATTAAGTGAGAAAAAGCCCTTCGCTCAATACTGAGACATTGACTATTAATAATAATGGTTATTCTTAAAATGGACAAACGTTTTTAATTTAAACAGTATATCCTCAAAAGTCTACTTTTGAAAAGCAAGTGTTTTCAAAAGCCGACTTTTGTGACTTCATGTAAAATAATTTGTAAAGAACAAATGCTTATTCATAACGTCGCTGCGCAATCAAAAAGATCTACGTATTTTATTTTAATTTGTAGTGCCATTCTTTTCAGCATACAAAGGTTCATGTGAATATACAACTCGGTTTTTATTGAGTGTACTGGTTCAAAAGATAACGTTTCCAGTAACATCATTAACGTTTTACGTGCATAAGGTATTCGTTTGTGTTATTGTCCGTACAAAGTAAATTAACCCCATTTTAAAAAGAAAATCGCTTCAAATCTTCTTCTAACTCAGTTTGAAACCATTACATCTCGTGACGGCGACTAGCCGGTTGAGGAGAAATTTGAAAAACCGATTTCGTTGAGATAGATAGATAACTTTCACACAAAAAAAAAATAGGGCCACACCAAGTCCTCCCGTGGATGTCGTAGAAGGAGACTTATTGCACATATTAAGATTTCCCCAAAGTAAGTTCGAGACTTGTGTTTTTTTTTTTTTAATTATTTATTTAAGTTACAATATTTTTACATGGTTTACATAAAGCAATACCGACAAAAACCTATTTGGGTTTATACGTGGTACGGCGAGTCACTACTCGTTACAATTTTATACAGTTAATATGAAGTTTTTAAGCATTAATTTACATTTGGTACTATTTTCTAAATTACTTATTTTCTCAGTAATATTGTTAGGATATTCATTTAAAGTAGATGGCAGGAAATACTGCCACATTCTTTTACCGTGAACATTGTTAAATGAAGGTAGGATATATCTAGGTAGGTATGTTAAATTACGCAATCCAGTGCTTCTAGTTTGAAGTGTTAAAGAATTAATTTGGTGTAAGTTTTCACATACAATTTCCACTTTTACTTTATCATATACATTTACAACTTTACAATGTTTAAATAAGTCTGCGTCGTTAAGCTTATATTTATTTTTTATTTTATTCGGGGTAATAGTCTTAAGTAAGCTTAATTGTAATTTGTAAATATTTTCTATATGTGTCTTGTATGTTCTGCCATAACTACTTATACCATAATTAATTATACTATCAGCCAATGACATATACAACATTCGCAAAGTATGATATGGGAGTTTATATTTTAAAATAGACAATTTAGACATAACTGCTCTAAGTTTATTACAAATGCTATTTATATGAGGTTTCCAACTGAAACTACTATCAATGATAAGTCCTAGGTAGGTATGTTCATTTACTAGTTCTATTTTTTTACAATTACATTTTTTTGTTGAAGTGTGGAGGCATTGGTGTTCTGGTGTATGTTATGTTTGTGTGTTTTATAACTACTACATAATTACGTTCAAGGTTTATCTGAAAAAGATCATTTTCCAGCTTGACCTGACCAGGATTGAACCCGGCACCTCCGATGTGACTGCTTATACATATGATGACCAATAGAAGAGGTCGCATAATTTAAGTAAAATTAACTTGGTCGAGAAAAACATATAGCCTGTACTAGACCTAACTTTAACGACCTACGTACGATGAATGGGAAGCCCTTTTCAGTACAGGTCGTGAAAGTCGACCAAGGTTAATGGTTTAAACTTTAAATCTATTCTATTTCTTTAAAAGTATAAAAGAAAATGTTTAGTTTATTACGGCTGCTACCAGCGCTAGCGACCTTTAAAATACAAAAAAAAATATTTCTCTTTCTGTAAAAGAGATTATCAGAAATCATTGAAATACTATCAGCTTTAGAAACCTTTACAAAAAGTGTCAAAAGTGGCCGTTTTTAGTAATTTTTACAAACTACAGCGTATTGTATTTCAATGACTTTCGAGGTTCCAATGTAACTTAAGAAGCTAAAAAGTTGTGCGAGGATTTCTGATAATCTCATTTACAGGAAGAGAAAATATTTTTTTTTTGCATTTCCAAGGTAGCTAGTGCTGGTATCAGCCTTAATCTATTGGAACCAGCAATCTTCACTTTCTAAGTTTTGCATTCGCTAAGATACAAATACCTCTCAATATTAAACGAAATCATCCGAAAACATGATCAAATGGCCCAAAACCTTATCAATCGAAATCGAGCTTTACTGAAACGGAATTAGATATATTTTCGTAAATGCCGAAAGGAACACTGATAACAATGCCTTTTATAGCAAATTGCGATCATTATTGATCCGATCTTTGTATTGTATGAAAGGAAAAGGCAATTCCATTAAGAATAATAACTGTATAAGAGCATTTTGTGGGGTATTAATCTTGGGGTTGCGTTGTCTTGTCACTTCTCGTGAAATAAAGCCTCGTACCCACTAGGCATCATTTGGCGCAATATGTTGAAAGATTGCGCGTAAAAACTTTGTCTGCACATTGTCGTCGATTCACGTCTTTTCTCGATAAAATGTGATGCACGTCATGCATGCACTGCATGTTGCACGGAAACGGGTTATACCTGTTCAAACCCCGACGGTTCACATGTGAACCGCTAAACAATAGAAAATCTATTGTGTCTGCGATTCCGGTAGTTGAAGGATATTCGAAAAATCTATTTGCGATATATTTCTTCATCCGTAGACTATACTTCGAATAATTGATAAACACACAAAAAGCGGCCTACTGGCACCGTCAGGACGTGTTCTGACCCGCGCTGACCACGTACATGATAATGATGTTCATCATCATCGTCATCCCAGCCCTTCTTAAGCCCACTACTGAGCATAGGCCTCTTTTCGTCGACGCCACCATCGATCCTGTGCTGTTCTCATCCAGGGGCGACGGTAATAATGTTGTAGTGAAGTAATAGAACAACGTAATTTCAAGTTAGAATATATGACAAATCAGTCCAAATAAGCATTCTATTTGGAGAGTAGCTCGTTTTTTTGTACAGAGCAGTGAAGAAAGGTTTTGTGATAAACAGTTATTCGGCCAAGATTATTTCGATCTAATGCTGTGAGGTCAGTATACCTATATAAATCTGTACCTATAGTGCTATTTTCCATCAACACAGCTAGTTTATGTCTGAACCACGACGTGACAATATTTATATGCAGGTCGGTAACAGGGGGAGGCGATCCAATTTGTGTTGTGCGATAGATTTTCTATTATTTTACCCTACTGCCATAGAAAAACCGGTTATATTTATTATAGTAAGATTTACTGCCATTGATAATCAAATGTTATTTAACCTCCAACAAAAAAGAGGGGTGTCTGTCTGTCAACCAATCGAAGGTTTATTTATTTGCAAGGCAAATTAAAAAATCGGAATTACATATTTCAGTTGATATTTGTACCACCATTAAATACTTAGGAAAACTAAAAAACCCCGACTTTAAATCGTTTTTTTTACAAGTTAACCTTGTACCCCCAATTACTTTAAACGGTTAAACCGATTTTCATCATACTATATATACTTAGCTTTGGCTAAGAACCACTACAAGGAAACTTGCTTTCACTTGAAAAAAACGCATCGAAATCGGTCCATTCGTTTGAGCGCTACGATGACACAGCTAGACAGACAAACCGACAGACGTCAGTGCCAAACTTATGACATCTCTCTTTTTTGTCAGTGGTTAAAAACTCGTTACTCAGTAATTCGTAAACGTTCAAAGAAATTTGTTAATAACCGGCCAAGTGCGAATCGGATTCGCGCACTAAGGTCGACTATGACAATCAACAATCTAGACTATATGAACCGAACTCTATTTGTTGTTATAGCGGCAACAGAAATACATAATTTGTGAAATTTTCAACTGTCTAGCTATCGCGGTTCTTGTGATACAGCCTGGTAACAGACAGACGGACAGACGGACAGACGGACAGACGGACAGACGGACAGACGGACAGACGGACAGACGGACAGACGGACAGACGGACAGACGGACAGACGGACAGACGGACAGACAGACAGACGGACAGACGGACAGACGGACAGACGGACAGACGGACAGACGGACAGACGGACAGACGGACAGACGGACAGACGGACAGACGGACAGACGGCGAAGTCTTAGTAATAGGGTCCCGTTTTTACCCTTTGGGTACGGAACCCTAAAAACGATTTTCTCTTTCACCCAGAGCCGGCTCTATTTACATATTGAAGAATTTCTTTGTTAAAAACATTGCATAAAATACCCATATTGTAGGAAAATCTGAGAATTTTATCAAAGAAATGAGTGATGAAGTAAATTGCCTTTCGTTCCGCGTGAGAGGCGTGGGCGTAAACAACCAAATCTTTCAAGTTCATTCCACTTGTGACGTCACACACATTTTATCGTACTTTCTCTTTTTTAGAAGCTTTTATTTCAACTGGTCTGGCTCTCATGCTGGTCTGGGAGAAATAAAAAAAAAACTTAGAATGTACCAGCTGCTTCTCTTCCCACGCAGATCGTAAAAGCCGATCGAGGGAATGGGCAAAAATGCAAATCATGTTAACAGGCGATGCGGCTAGCAACCCATCACTGTATTGATTGCTTTTCCATCTTCTCGCCCACCATGGCGCTAAAAGTGGCTTTTGGGTCTTGCGGCCCTGGGCTCTGCATAGAACCGCAAGACCCAAAATGCTCTGTCTGCCCCATTAGGGATAAAGACGTGATAGTATGTATGTATGTTATTTCAACTTGCTTATCTTGTATGTATGTATGAATGCTTGTTTAGGTCAAATCTTGCAACTCAATTTTCAACCAGTTATCCTTAACCGATTGAACTAAAATTTTGCATACTTGAGTAAGTTGGATGACAATACAATCTTATGGAGTCGATGAGCTGTTTTGATGATGGAACCTGGAGATACTTATAACTTAGTTATCAAAAAACATAACCTCATTAATTGGGACTCGTTTGTTTTGACGAGCATTTTATGGTAGACGATGCTAAAGGATCACGGAGACAGACTGACTGCCTCCGTGGTGTAGTGGTTAGAGCGTTCGGCTCGTACCCGGAGGTCGCGGGTTCGATTCCCGGGGCGGGGGCAACGACTTTGCGTTGTTGTCCTAGTTTGGTTAGGACATTGCAGGCTGATCACCTGATTGTCTGATAAGTAAGATGATCCGTGCTTCGGAGGGCACGTTAAGTCGTCGGTCCCGGTCACTGTCTTTGACATTGGTCGTTACCTAAAACCATCTCAGAGGCCTTTGAGGCGGTTTAAAAACTCTGACACTAGTGTTAGTCACTAACACACACGATAAGAAGAAGAAGAAGACGGAGACAGAAGGTGGTCGATGGAACTCAGTAATAAAACGATGCAAATCCATCGAGTTTGAGCATATTTCATGTGTTTTAATAAGTACTTTGACCTCACATTAAAAGCTTGTACAATTTTTTTGTTTTTTTAAACTTATTCATTTGAATACATAAACCTTATATCATTCCTTCCTTACTATTCTTACTAAATAATATTATAAATGCAAAAGTGAGTTATGTATTGTTTATTACCACTTCACGCTTTAACTAATCAACCTATTTAAATGAAATTTGATATGGATATAGTTTGATATATTAGTATAATCGTAAATTTTAAGGAGATCGTCCATGCTTGACACTTGTCTTTTTTAAGAAAATGCCTTTGAAAGTACTAGCTGCTTCTTTTCCCGCGCAGGTTCTATTTTTAAAACGCGAAGTCACAAAACGAAAGTTTTTTTTAATGAAAAAATCATTCGTGTATGTGACTTTGCACCTTAAAAAGGCAATTCTTGGCCAAATTTGATGAAAATCGGTTCAGTCGTTACAAGTTATTTGTTGATAACGCTTCAAATGTTCACCTGACAAATAATAGATGGCGCTATTTCAATATATTATGTAGTTCCGTTACTTATCACTAGATGGCGTCGTCGGGGATTTTTAATTTACCTTTATTAAATAAACTTGTTACTTAGCTAGGAGTATGTTAATAGTAGCAGTATTGCAGTAGCTTGCATTTCATACAGACACATAGAATTTGTCTACCCTGTGCTACCCTAATATACGAGCTACGAGCGAAAAATAATTTTGCTTGATATGCAGCCATTCTCGTTATTGTGGTAAATTTAGTGCCTACCCTGTCAAAAATATTTGTATACGTCACTGCAGTGTAGAACCATCATAAGTGTGTGTCACACACTTATGATGGTTCATAAGTGTGTGATATATATAAAGATATATAAATATGATATATAAAAAGGCAAATAAATATGAAGAGACAAATTGCACAGATTCAGCCAGCCTTAAAGTAAGTCTGAGGTGTTATGGGAGACTAACTCAACGATACTATATTTTACAATAAATACATTTTCTTCTTCTTATCGTGTGTGTTAGTGGCTTACACTAGTGTCAGAGTTTTTAAACCGCCTTAAAGGCCTCCGACATAGTTTTAGGTAACGACCAATGTCAAAGACAGTGACCGGGACCGACGGCTTAACGTGCCTTCCGAAGCACGGATCATCTTACTTATCGGACAATCAAGTGATCAGCCTACAATGTCCTAACCAAACTAGGACAACAACACAAAGCCGTTGCCCCGCCGGGAATCGAACCCGCAACCTCCGGGGATGAGCCGAACGCTCTAACCACTATACCACGGAGGCAGGCACAACAAATACATACATACATACATAAACATTCAAGGCTAAGGATAATTTAAAAAAGGCCATTTTTCCAACTTGCCCTGACCGGGTTCTGAGTAGCGGCACCGCTGGGATATCGAACTCATCGTTCTAAACGTTTTATAGTTAGCAGCGCAATAATTCATTCAAATCCTCTGAAAAAGCTGATAAGTGAGACTACTGTCATCTTCAGGGCAAATGTCGAGAATAAATCTGAGATATTGGACGTCGAAGGGAAAATATCAGCTAGCCTATTTGCGTAGCTTTTGAGATGACTGGTGTTGATTTGTGTGGTCCCAATCAGAGAATTGAAATTCACGTCTACTTTTTAGGGGTTCCGTACCCTAAGGGTATAAACGGGACCCTGTTACAAAGATCCCGCTGTCTGTCCATCCGTCTGTCTGTCATCAGGCCGTATCACATGAACCGTGATAGCTAGACAGCAATTTTTTTACAGATGATGTATTTTTGTTGCTTTTATAGTAACAAATACTAAAAACAGAACAAAATAAATATTTAAGGGAGGCTTCTATACAACAAACTCGATTTGTTTGCCGTTTTTTTCTTGATATTAAAACAGCAACAAGTAGACGCTTGAAATTTTCACAGAATTTTCAGTTGTATATTTAATTTATAAAAACTTTTTAAAAAAAATAATAACCGACTTCAAATTGAAATGCACTAAAAAGCAAAAAATAATAATTATTTATATCAGATGACCCTGAAGTTCTGGGTAAAAAATCTCTATAATACTCATTATTTATTTGGAGTCGGTGCCAATCTAAGTACCTATTTAACATTGAAATCATTCTTGAAGTTCTTTAGAATACGCCACGGGAATCGAAATAATGTGAAAAACACATTTTATCTGCAAATAATATCACATTACTAATTATTAATTTAAAATTGCTTAAGCCTTAACAACTAAAAAAAGAGCTCTATAGCAAAGAACACTCTCGATTGAATTACTTTTGTAACAAGAAAAAATCAAATTCGGTTCATCGATTTGGGAGCTACGGAGCTACGACGTGGTATTACTCGTACATGAACTGGACTCTGAGGCAGGAAGATTGGCACCGACTCCAAATAAATAATGAGTATTATAGAGATTTTTTACCCAGAACTTCAGGGTCATCTGATATAAATAATTATTATTTTTTGCTTTTTAGTGCATTTCAATTTGAAGTCGGTTATTATTTTTTTTAAAAAGTTTTTATTTCACATCTATTAGCAGGCAGAGAACTAAGCTCATTGTATTTATTTATTGTATACTGAATGTTTTTTCTGGAAATAATAAATAAATAGTTATCAAACTAGCCCGAATGGCCCGATCGGATCGCTCGACAAATTTCAACCTTATTATATTAACATTTAAGCAGAGGTCATTTAAGCGGACTGGGTCATTGACCTTGGTCTGCGAGGTTACCAAAAATCACTTTTCAAAATTTAATTGACTTTAGGGTTTCTTCAATTAAGTAGTTATTTAATAAATAAAAAGCAATAACATAAACTGGGAGTACCTCCAAGCGGTGAAGGTGGTAACAGTTTAACTTGTTAACTGGCTAAAACTCCCATACAAAAAAGTATACGCCTTCGGACTTATGTTGTTGTCTTTCTTGTTATTGTTTTATTTTCACAGACAGAAAAATTAACATGACTGCGTTTTGTGATCTGATGATTTCTCTGTTCCATGCGCTTGAGCCAACGGATTTATGACATAACATATTGCTCTAGTGGGCCATATGCTTGTTTCCTTCTTGGCATCGTGGACGGCTGTGTTACCTTGTCACAAGATGCTACAAATATATCTGCAGTAGGTATATATTAAAAAAAAAAAACAAATCATAAACTTTGCACTTTTTACAAGTGCTTGTTGTTTTTCTTTCCGGAGTTTTATTCTCCAGATCCAAAACCCTTCATCAGATCTTCATTCAAATTATACTACATGAAATCATTAGACGCAAAGTGATATGAGCATATAAATAAAGGTATTATTAATATTTGAGCTGCAGTTGTCTGTTGAGGAACTTGGGTCTCCAGCTCAAAGATCTTTTCTCCAATCTTAAAAAAAATTACATATGACCAACCTTGCAATGCATTCTTTAAAAGGACACATATATTTTTTAAATCTGTTCATATTTGACGGAGTTATGAGGTAACATACACAAATATTTGAGCAGCAGTTGTCTGTTAATAAGGAATTTCGGTCTCCAGGTCCAAGACCTTTATAGTCTAGAAGAAAAATCTGAAAAGCCTTCTCCTTTTCATGTTGAACGGCATTTAATGTAACAGTTTGACATCGGGGTTTTTTAGATTAATTCGACCCTGCTGAGTTCGATTTTGCCCGGTGTCAGACCAATTTCCCCCCCTTCCCCTCCTTTTCATTGAAAATATGTCCCTCGCCGCGGTTTTCTCCGTTTTGAACAAAAACTGTTACCTACCACACGGTATAATTTTTATTTTTATAGGTCTTATAGTTTTTGAGTTACGTCTACCTAAATTTTCGCTATTTTATAGGAAAACCGCTGAATTTGGAACAAAGTGATGTATGCACTAATCAATCTTGATGTATTAACCTATAATACAAGACCCCATTAACAGTCGTACGAGCTTTTGTGTACTTTTGACAACTTACAGCGCCAAACTTGCGAACATTGAACAAAAATTAACCCTCATAAAAACTACCTACTTTATATTTAGTAGCAAATCTTTTACATGGTGCTAATCAACGATATATATGTACTAAGTAACGCACGAGCTAGTTTACTAAATTAGTTTGAGAAAGTTGTACAGTAAATATGGTCTCAAGGAAATATACATTTAAGTATTGGTGCAGGTATAGGGATCTGTTAAGAAAAGAGGCCTCAATTTAGACAATAGTATATTTTAATCGTCATAGATTGTGTTTATCGTTTGATGATAATACAATTTCTGACTCAATATTATTAGTACACATTTGTTGTAACATTATTATGGCATACTCCCCGACAAAAACAGCTAGATTTGTAAGGTTGCTTCACGTCTCTGCGGCAAATGCAAGCTGCCGTTTTACACCCTGCCTTTCAGCCGCATGTATGGAGGTCATTACTGGGCTTGGGAACAGCCTCAAAGGTTATCAGAATGGGCTTGAGCTTAAACCCTTCTTGGTGTCAGCCGTTATCCGTTGGAGACAGCAATTTAACTTTCTTAAAGGTTTGGTAAAGCTATATAAGATGGAGTCCATAAATACAACCGACCAAGCCAGGCACGTTTTATTTAGTTTAAGAGAATGGGCTTGAGCTTATCCCCTTCTTGCTGTCAGCTGTAATTCGTTGAAGAAAGCAGTTTAACTTCTCCAACATGTGCGTTTCTCCAAATAAACTTAGGTAATGCGTTCGACGGATATACAAGTGAGCTGCTTCAGGAGATGTGGTTTTAGAAAATAGAACGTGCCTGGCTTGGTCGATTGTATTTATGGACTCCATCTTATATAGCTTTACCAAACCTTTAAGACCTTACACATCTAGCTGTTTTTGTCGGGGAGTATGCCGTAATAATGTTACAACAAATGTGTACTAATAATATTGAGTCAGAAATTGTATTATCATCAAACGATAAACACAATCTATGACGATTAAAATATACTATTGTCTAAATTGAGGCCTCTTTTCTTAACAGATCCCTATACCTGCACCAATACTTAAATGTATATTTCCTTGAGACCATATTTACTGTACAACTTTCTCAAACTAATTTAGTAAACTAGCACGTGCTTTACTTAGTACATATATATCGTTGATTAGCACCATGTAAAAGATTTGCTACGAAATTTAAAGTAGGTAGTTTTTATGAGGGTTCATTGTTGTTCAATGTTCGGAAGTTCGGCGCTGTAAGTTGTCAAAAGTACATAAAAGCTCATACGACTGTTAATGGGGTCTTATATTATAAGTAAATACATCAAGATTGATTAGTGCATACATCACTTTGTTCCAAATTCAGCGGTTTTCCTATAAAATAGCGAAAATATAGTTAAAATTGGAAAAACTTAAAAACTTTGAAATTTGGGTAGACTTAACTCAAAAACTATAAGACCCATAAAAATAAAATTTGTATTGTGTGGTAGGTAATTTAATGTAGATTAATTTTGTCGTTGAGAGTTTTTTTCTAAATCTAACAGTTTTTGTTCAAAACGGAGAAAACCGTGGCGAGGGACATATTTTCAATGAAAAGGGGGGAAGGGGGGGGAAATTGGTCTGACACCGGGCAAAATCGAACTCAGCAGGGTCGAATTAGTCTAAAAAACTCCGGTGTCAAATTGTTACATTCCATGCCGTTCAAAGTCGTAAAATTCAAAAATTCTTCTAGACTATTACTCCGATCTTAAAAAAAATTGACATGGGACCAACCTTGCAAAGAATTCTTTAAAAGGACACATATATTTTTTAAATCTGTTCGTATTTGACGTAGTTATTAGGTAACATACACAAATATTTGAGCAGCAGTTGTCTTTTTCGAGGTATTTCGGTCTCCAGCTCCAAGACCTTTTCTCCGATCTTAAAAAAAATTACATGGGACCAACTTTGCAAAGCATTCTATAAAAGGACACGTATATTTTTTAAATCTGTTCGTATTTGACGAAGTTATAAGGTAACATACACAAATATTTGAGCTACAGTTGTCTTTTTTGAGGTATTTCGGTCTCCAGGTCCAAGACCTTTTCTCCAATCTTAAAAAAATTTACATGGGACCAACCTTGAAAATAATTCTTTAAAAGGCCACATATATTTTTTAAATCTGTTCGTATTTGACGAAGTTATGAGGTGACATACACAAATATTTGAGCTACTTTGTCTTTTTTGAGGTATTTCGGTCTCCAGCTCGAAGACCTTTTCTCCGATCTTAAAAAAAATTACATGGGACCAACCTTGCAATGCATTCTTTAAAAGGACACATATATTTTTTAAATCTGTTCTTATTTGACGAAGTTATGAGGTGACATACACAAATATTTGAGCTACTTTGTCTTTTTTGAGGTATTTCGGTCTCCAGCTCGAAGACCTTTTCTCCGATCTTAAAAAAAATTACATGGGACCAACCTTGCAATGCATTCTTTAAAAGGACACATATATTTTTTAAATCTGTTCGTATTTGACGAAGTTATGATGTAACATACACAAATATTTGAGCTACTTTGTCTTTTTTGAGGTATTTCGGTCTCCAGCTCCGAGACCTTTTCTCCGATCTTAAAAAAAATTACATGGGACCAACCTTGCAATGCATTCTTTAAAACGAAACATATTTTTTTAAAATCTGTTCATATTTGACGGAGTTATGAGGTAACATACATAAAACATATATACACGTCGAATTGATAACCTCCTCCTTTTTTTGAAGTCGGTTGAAAAATAAATGATTAATTTAAAATAAATATTTCGCTAATACATTTATTTCTGTTTTTCCTAACGGCTGACTCGTAGAGAATGCGTCAGCAATTAGTCCACCTTTTGTACCATTATGGTCAATAAAGATTTCATAAATAAATAAATATTTAAGGATCTCCCATACAACAAACGTGATTATTTATATTCGATTCGCTCTTGACCGGTTATTTCCTTCACTTACACTTCAATTCTATAAGTCGCGTTCGTAATTTCGCATACGTTTATAAGGTAAAAATATCAATTCTAAACGTATGTGGTAATCACATTGGGTTGGGTAGCTAGCCGTATCGTATATCAACATAAATTGATTTTCACCTATTCCCTCAATCGGCTTTTACGATCTAAACCTATTGTTATGGTAAGAGAATTATTATCTGGTAAAAGAAACATTCTGAGTTTTATTTTTTTCCCAGACCAGCATTGACAAAGAACGCTAAAAATATTTTGTTTAAAAGAAAGTACTGAAAATTCAAGTCTGCACTAGAATCCCAGTTTTACAATATCCACATACTTAATTCTAATACAACTTGAAACTTCCAACAACCCGGAACAAACTGAAACTCCATCTTTACAGCACCTCTAAAAATATGTCCGTTTTCCGAATCCTAGAACTTAGAACTTGAAACATACGGGGTGATATCTTTACCGTTTCCGCTCCAAGTCTTCCGTTAAGTAGGTAGATTAGTCTAATTAGAAGAGTGGGAGTACGAATCAGATAGACACAAATTAATCCTATTATTTAGCAAATTTTAGCATTTATATAGTTATCGAATGTCAAAATGTTTTAAGTCGTGGACAATCAATAATACTTACAATAATAATAATGTGCAAGGACACTTAAAATACATAACCTCTTTTTGATGTCAGTACAAATAAAATTAGCATCATCACAGCGGAAAATCCGTACGCGTCGCCTGTATTCCGGAGCGGAGACACACGTGAGTTGCTAGACCATCGTTTTACAGCGAAGCGGATCGATCCGTAGGGAACACGCTCCGGGTAAAGCCCGTACAACGCCACCAGCTCAATCTGTCAAACCCACTAGGAGCTCTTTCCGTACGGGTCGCCCTTATTACAGCCGAAAAGTACGGCTCTTCAGCACAGCTGTGAAACCAGCCTAAATACACTAAACATTACGGCTTAGTATTTTAAGTAACGCGTGTACTTACATAAGTAAATATAATCGCGGCTTTACGGTAAGAAAATCGGCTCGTATGTTTTCTCCACAAGTCTACCAAAGTTTAAGCGACAATGCACTCCCCTATATTTATTCCACACGCGTTCCCCTACTACGTAACAAAGCCTCTTTTTATGTACGCAACTCCCGTTCTTAACCAAAGTATATAGCGCCGATATTTGCTTGCATAAAGTATCATATTACGTTGGTTGATACAGCCATTTTCACACTGTAGTTATTGTGAAGAGCATTTTTAAAAACACAACCATTTTTTTTTATGGGAAATTAGACAAATATAGATAAATCAAACTGAATAAGCTAGCTCAAGAGTGAGTTTAACTTTCAGGGTACTAACTCAACGATACGATATTGCATTTTAAATACACACACATATAGATAAATATCCAGAACAATTTAATTAACCAGCAAAATTCAAGTCAAGATGCAAAACAAACCATTATTGATAAAAAAATCACGTTTTTTGTATGAGATTTATTACTTTAATCATTATTTTATTATGTTTGTAGTATTATTTATTCTTTAGTGGCAACAGGAATGCATCATCTGTAAAAATTTCAACTGTTTAGACATCACGGTTCATAAGATACAACCTGGCGACAGACAGACAGACGGACGGGCAGCGTCTTAGTAATAGCACTGAATAAATACTAGTACGTAGTAATAGGGTCCCGTTATTTTTTACCCTTTGTAAATGGAACCGTAAAAAAGTATGACGACCTCCGTGGCGTAGTGGTCACCATGCTATTCCACCACCCAGAGGTCCCGGGTTCGATTTCCGGTCAGGGCAAGTTGGAAAATGGCCTTTTTCAAATTGTCCTGGGTCTTGGATGTTTATCTATATATGTATTTGTTATAAAATATAGTATCGTTGAGTTAGTATCCCATAACACAAGTCTCGAACTTACTTTGGGGCTAACTCAATCAGTGTAATTTGTCCCTATATATTTATATTTATTTATATATTTATTATAAAAAGGCCACTTTCCAAGTTACTTTGACTGGGGATCGAACCGCGAACCTCCGAAAGAGCGGAATAGCGTATGGTGAATACGCTATACCGCCAATCCGGAGGTCCGGGATCAGACGTTTCGCTTTGAGGTCTTTTCAACCTCATTGAAGAGGAATTTAATTTGACTTTGGGACTTTTGATATGTAAAAAAAAAGTAAAATGAGCACGTGTTCAACAGGTAAAAAAAAAAGATTGAGAAATAAAGCGAATGGAAATTAAAATAATACTAAAACAAATAAAAATATAGAAACCGCCTCTACAGTCTGACGTGTAACTACAATGTGTGAACAGGCCGTATCAGCATGTACATTACGTAGCGGGGTCACGTGTGCTGCATACTGATCTGAGGAGCACTGTCATATTGCGGCGGGAACGTTTTCACACTATTTAACATTAAAACTTGGACATTAAGGCCCAACGAAGCACTTTTTAGGCGATTAACACACTGCAACGCGCACTGTATGCAAGTAACTCCATTTGTATATAAAACACGCACAGTACAACACACTAACACCGCGTCTACGGGCTTCGTTTTAGTATGGCGGCCCAGCACTACGCAGCGGAGCGCGGTGCAGTAGGTTAATCGCCTAAGTCTGTTATAGTATACGCACATGACGCGCAAAAAGTCCGGCGCACGTCGTGTGCGTTACTGCATATGATTCCATGGGTTCTATTTTCACAGACTAAAAAGTGCGTCACGGATTCTGTTGTCTGCGTTGGGCCTTAATAATTTTTCAAAACTAATAAGCGGCCAAGTGCGAGTCGGACTCGCCCATGAAGGGTTCCGTAGTAGTATTTTTTTTTAAATTTTTATATTTGAGTTGATTGAATGAAAGGTAAATTGCAGTTTATGACAAATTAAAAAAAACTTCTTACTAGATCTTGTTCAAACCAATTTTCGCTGGTAGTTTTTATGGTAATGAACATCATATATTTTTTTTAGTTTTATCATTCTCTTATTTTAGAAGTTACGGGGGGGGGGACACACTTTTTTCCACTTTGGAAGTGTCTCTCGCGCAAAGTATTCAGTTTAGAATAAAATGATATTAGAAACCTCAATATCATTTCTGAAGACCTATCCATACATACCCCACACGTATGGGTTTGATGAAAAATATTTTTTTTAGTTTCAGTTCTAAGTATGGGGAACCCCAAAATTTATTGTTTTTTTTTCTATTTTTGTGTCAAAACCTTAATGCGGTTTACATAATACATCTACTTACCAAGTTTCAACAGTATAGGTCTTATAGTTTCGGAAAAAAGGGGCTGTGACATACGGACGGACAGACAGACAGACATGACGAATCTATAAGGGTCCCGTTTTTGCCATTTGGCTACGGAACCCTAAAAATCGACTTCACCCCTTAACTACTCAACCGATTTTGACAATTCTATGTGACCACTTGAGAAGCATGCTTTTTTAAGGGTCTACCTGAATTTTTCAGGGTTGCAAAATTTTAAGTGATATCTTCATTTCCTTTTAAATAATTCATTTCATATGAGGGCAGCATTTGAAATGAAGTTATCTCTTGAAATTTGGTCTTGACCAAACCTTAGACAATCCTTTAAACTATTTTATGACTATTGTTTACAGTTTGAAGTGAGAACGGCAAGCTTTTCTACGCACATTTGTGAAAAATGGCCGCTTTTGGCTAATGTGCAAAAAAAAATTCAATTGCCGCAGCACTGGACCCCGGATAATTTCTTTATCTCTTTAAATACAAAAGACACAATAATTTTCCAAATCGGTCCACGCGTCTTCAAATAGTCTGTGAACATACATAAAAAAAGAGATCGCGAAGAATTGATAACCTCCTTCTTTTGGGTAGTGGGCGACCTTGGGTCTAGAGAACTGGCTGTAGGTTGCTTTTACGTCGCACTTTCTCGGGCTCAAAGATTTACTGATATCATCTTGGAGCCCTTTGATTTTGATCGTTTGACAGGAATCAGGTCTATGAAACTCCTTCTGTTAACAGAGGAGAAAAAAAGGCTGAAGACATCAGCGGAACGCAAATTATCGAGATTTTAATTTTTTGTGAAAAACATGTGGTGTCTTCTTCTTATCGTGTGTGTTAGTGACTAACACTAGTGTCAGAGTTTTTAAACCGCCTTAAAGGCCACTGACATGGTTTTAGGTAACGACCAATGTTAAAGACAGTGACCGGTACCTACCGACGGCTTAACGTGCCCTCCGAAGCACGGATCATCTCACTTATCGGACAATCAGGTGATCAGCCTGCAATGTCCTAACCAAACTAGGACAACAACACAAAGTTGTTGCCCCCGAGGCAGTTAACATATGGTGTGAAAAATTTCTTCGCTCTGCAATCTCTTTAAGCTTGCGAGGTCTACAGCTCACAGAGTCACTAGTTAGAAACCTACTTAGCGAATTTTTCAACCGTCTTCCTAAAAGGAGGAGGTTATCAATTCGTCGCGATATATATATATTTTTTATGTATATTTACCGATTATTGGATATGCCTGGACTTTTAGAAAGTTATTTTTTGTTTAAATTACAGTTATTTGGCATACTTGTCAGGTGGTTCCATAGAAATTTTATCAAAATTGAATGTGTAGTTTGGCGGTAAAGTAGTTTTTTAGAATTGAAAAATTATTGAGTCAAGAGCTGCAATAGGTAGATTTAATGCTTAAGCATTCTCTTCTTGTCGACCTGTCAAATAAGTCATCATCGAGACGAATTTTGTACTTTTGTATATATTTTTCATAGAATCGCGGATTTCTGCACACAATCCTGAGGAATGTTACGTAGGGTGGTTCTATTTTTCGCCAAATATATTCATGGCTAAAATATTCATACACTTTTCACGGAATCGGGGCGATGTCTAAAAATCTGCATTTACTATGAGTTCTATCAGATGATACCGATTCTTGGTAGCTAAATAAAAATTGTTCCGTTGGTTTCGCCACTTAGAGGTCCCAGGTTCGATCCCCGGTCAAGACAAATTGGAAAATGGGCTTTTTCAAATTGTCCTGGGTCTTGGATTTTTATCTATATATGTATTTGTTATAATATATAGTATCGTTGAGTTAGTAACCATAACACAAGTCTCGAACTTACTTTGGGGCTAGCTCAATCAGTGTAATTTGTTCCTATACATTTATTTAAAGAAAAATTAGTACTTATATAATTTGAATTGGTGGATCTGGGACACAGAATAAGTATTCATGTACAAGTCTTACTCAGCAAAGGAATTCAAAGAAATATCTACTCAATGTCGTTAGCAATATGGTTTAATTTAGCTTGCGTCAGAACTTGGCACCTTTGCGTTTAGATACCTAGAAGTGCATTGCAAGCCAATTTCATTCTAATTACTCTAGACTTACGATTCATGTCACTGGATTTCTTACTCTGGAGTGGTCGCCGCGCACATAGTAATAATGTAGGTATATTTTTGCTACCTAAACGGGGAGTGACACAGGCCGACGTGGGAGCAATACAGGACTGAGATAGGTGACGTCGGTGAAAAGAGACGTTGGCTCAACTGTGGATAGAAGAAAGAGCTTGGAAGATGATGATAATAGTAAAAAAAATAATAACATACATACATACATACTATCACGTCTTTATCCCTAATTGGGCAGACAGAGCATTTTGGGTCTTGCGGTTCTATGCAGAGCCCAGGGCCGCAAGACCCAAAAGCCACTTTTAGCGTCATGGTGGGCGAGAAGATGGAAAAGCAATCAATACAGTGATGGGTTAGTGATGGGTTGCTAGCCGCATCGCCTGTTAACATGATTTGCATTTTTGCCCATTCCCTCGATCGGCTTTTACGATCTGCGTGGGAAGAGAAGCAGCTGGTACATTCTAAGTTTTTTCAGTTCTCCCAGACCAGCATGGGAGTAACATTAATAACATATCCAACATAATACGTCTACTTATTGAGACGATTGAACAATCAGATTCATGATATGAATCACAGTAAACTCAGCTGTAGGTAACTAATTGACGTCAACAATTGTATAACAAAACTAAGTGACGAACATTAAGAGATATGATGAATATCCTTTGATAATAAAGATATATTTGAATTTAATTAAAAGACTTTTTTAACTAATAAATTAATAAAATTTAGACCAGACCCATATTTTCTATTAATCACAAGACGTTAATAATTGCGAATTATTCAAGAAAATTTAATAACCTGGAAAAAATCCCGCCTACATTCCTAAGAATATTAAAAGTTTTAATCTGACGTAAAATCAAGAAGCAACTCGAGTTCTTTTGTATTTTCTATCATTTATTTAAAAGTAAATTTGGACACTAATAAACCACATTAAAAAAGAAGGGGTGTTAAAAGATTAACACTGTTATATAACATTACGTGATATAACATTACTAAAAATTAAATCAGTTTAAGTAATTATATTAGAATCACTGATTACAAATACAATGAACTTGTTAGTCAATTAAATTGAATAATAAATTGCAAATTATACATTGAATATAATCTTACTGCAATATAAAAGTCTCTAAAGACGAAAGAACCAAAAATCACAAAGCACCAAATTAAAGCCAAATCTCATTTGAAAGCAAAAAAAAAATTAAAAAATCTAGTTTTATCCGTTAGCTAGAGGATTCCAGACTATAATTTTCAATTAGGCTTCCTCTCCGCCAAGTAATCGCTACAAAATTTGCAACAAAATATATAGGTTAGCCTGTAATTTCGCGACGATCTGCTTTTTTTAATATTCGACTTTGACGGGAATTTATTTGATGTTAAATTAAGGCGAAATGGTAGCAGAAGTGACATCTATATCTATATCTATACATATAATAAAACAGTAAAAAAAGTGTGTCTGTACATTAAATATATTTCAAAAAAAAATATGGGGGGCGATGGAGACGTAGTAATAGAGTAAGAATTTAAAAAAAAATGTCTGTCTGTTTGTCTGTTTGTCTGCATGTCTGTTTGTCTGTATGTCTGTTTGTCTGTTTGTACACGCTAATCTCCGGAAATACTGGACGGATTCGAATGAAACTTTTTTTGTTATATAGCTATTAAGCCTGGGCAAATGATTTTGGAAAATGGAACGCCTGATGCAGAACCATAATGGTCCAGCAAAACTATAAGAGATATAAAAATGCCGCCTTAGTAAAAGTTGTTCAGCCTGATGAGCATTTTCCAGAGACATAAAGTCCACGCGAACGAAGTCGCGGGCTTCGGCTAGTTTGAAATAAATAGTGTAAAAGTAAATATGGTATGGTGATAATTAAAAATTGTACTGCCTAAAATCTGTAGAAAAACCTCTAAATTATTTTAAAAGTATTATTGATTATCCATCTAGTTGTAAAATCGTTTTAAAACGAATTAAACTATCACAATTACTTTCAAAGGTTAATTATAAAATAATTAAGGTCTGTCTACAGATTGTTGGCAATCAAATTTTAATTTTAATTATATTTACTTTTAAACTATTTTTTTAAATGAGGGCGTCACTTCTGCTACCATTTCGCCTTAAGGTACAGTTGGTTAGTATTTGGTTAACATTAACTTGAGATAAAGACATTGTTTGTACTCAAACTTGATCACTTTTTTAAACTTATTGCAATATCAGAGTAGATGAATGTGTAAAACCCATTCAAAAGCCATCTTTTAGTCCCAGCTTTGCACGGGTGGAAATAGTGTTGTTTTTTTTTACACCTTGTGTTATGTTACTAAAGCTTAAGGTAAGGATCACTAGTATTTTCTAGCAATTCATATAGCCTATGTTACTCAGGGTGAAAGTAGCTTTCTAATAGTGAAAGAGTTTTTGAAATCGGCACAGCAGTTTTTGAGTTTATTAATTACAAACACATACACACACACACACACACACACACACACACACACACACACACACACACACACACACACACACACACACAATACAAATCTTTTCTATTTATAATATTAGTGTATATTAGCTTTAGACAGACGAACGGACACAATTTAAACGTTATAATTTGTTTCGCGTCTTGGAGATTTCATTAATTTTCAAGATTTTAAATTAGTTGGGGCATAGAGATTAATTTTATTTTCTTCTTTAATTTTTGTCCGCAAATGCTTTTCATTTTTTCATCTTTCAATATTAATTTATTATAAAAAATAATAATTTTACATTTAAGTAATTTAGTAAGTTTACCAATTTTTCTATTTTGTTGTAAAGAAAATTGGTCTCACAGAAATTTTATCAAAATCGGTTGTGAAGTTTGAGGGTGAAGTCGGTTTTTAGTTTTAAAAAAATATTGACTAACAGTTACTCGGTAGTGATAAATTTGTTCGTCCTAAAAAAACATAATTATATCATTGTCTTTTTTATTTCAATACATACTATTTAAATTAAAAAAATTAAAACACCATAAATTTCAATACATAAATTAATATGTCAGCCTTTCAGCCGGAGCAATACTCAATAAAAGCTCAATAGATAACAACAGAAAGATTATTCTAACAAAACAAAATCTGGACAAACTAAGGCTCATTGACCTTTTCCGAAATAATCCAAACAAATCCCGCGTTTCAGTGCGACCATCTCTAACCATTAAAGATTCATGAACAACGGGCTTTGATCAAAATATTTTTAGATGTAACTGGTCTGAGATAAAAAAAACTTAGAATGTACCAGCTGCTTTTCTTCCCGCGCAGATCGTAGAAGCCGATCGACAGATTGGGAGAAAATGAGAATTCTTTTTATTGGCGAGGCGGCTAGCAATTCTGCTGCAGCTCCCTGCATTTTTGTTCCTATTTCTACTTTCTCCCTCAGTATCACACTAAAAGTGATTTTTGAGTCTTAGGCAGAATTTATAGTCACACTTTCTCACGCGCGGCCCTATTCACCATACAAAGTGTACGCAGTTTACTATATGTAACGTCACGATCCAAGACGCTTAATCCCGTCGCCGGCAATGCAGGTCATCTGCGCATGCGAAAGCGTGACTGTAAAACCAACCTTACGGCCCCGCGAAACAAGGTCATTCTGCTCTAAGCAGTTGGAGCTTAGACTATGTCTGCTTAGAGCCGCAAGACCCAAAATACTCTGTCTGTCCCATTAGGGATAAATACGTGATGGTATTGTCTCTGGGATCTTTCGATTCACAGCCCAACACCAACGCCAAGACCACTAGGTAGACCAATCTTGTGTAAGTGATGAAATTTCCCTTTAGATGAATTCTTTTTAGTTTGAATTTGTGACGTTGACACTGTCATTGTCATTTATCGTCCTTCGCGACAGTATGTATGAATTTTGGTGCAATGCAGTTTTTATAAAAAAATACGATGTTCATGCGACATCCTAACGAAATATTTAAATCATTGACAATGACCCAAAGGGTTCGCATACGATTTAGGTTACTTAGAAGTCCCATATTTTGTGCGTTTGAGTCCTTATTTAACTAAAAGATGCGGATAAGTACGCATTTTAATGCCTCTGTCGTAAAATCATTATGGAAGTTACGTATATTTATCATAGGGAATAGTCAATTTGCTTTGCTAGGCAAATTAAACCCCGACTTTCAAGAACGCCATCTAGCCATACGACTTAATATGCGTAGCGACATCTATTATTTGCTAGAAAAAGCTCTGACTTACATGCGTTAACCTCCAATAACTTTTACATTGCTGAATCGATGTTCAGCAAACATAGCTTGGAATTATCAGGAAACTAGTTTTCACATAAAATACCGCATCGAAATCGATCTAACAATGAACTTATAAGTTTAAAGTGCTCAAGACGAATCAAACGAGCCCAAACTCGATGGGGTTACGTCGTTTCATTACAGAGTTCCTATTCTTCCAGCTCCGTTATCAGATCAGTTCTATGTCATCATAATATTGCATATGTATGCGTGCAAAATTTTAGCTCAATCTGAAACTGGGAAGTGGGTCAAAAGCTTGCAAAATTTGATTAGAGACAGACAGACATACACAACGGGACAGGTGAAAATAAAAAATAAAAGCTTGTAAAAAGTGAAGTTTTAGAATTACAATATTTCATGCAAACTAAATATTTATATATCCATCTTACACATTAGATAGGTGATTTTGATGATTACTCGAATTTCCTGCAAAAAAAATTAAAACGGGAGCGTCACCGCCGTCAGGCCTGCCTGTCTCACTCCGCGGTAGGTATTAAAAACGCAAGTACGTATGGCGGCCGCGCCGGCTTGGCTAATCAGTGCGGCAGAAAAGGTAAGCGTTACGCGATATAAAGAGACGGAAAGAGATGGAACGTCTAGGTGAATATAAGTATAGGTTATTAGCGTTGTGCGATCTGAATTGAACTTAATTGTGTCGTTGCGAGAGTCGCTATTCCTTTAATTGATCGTAGTGAATCTTCTGTACTTGTACTATTATTTATTCTGTGCCGCCGTGGGCGTTATGGAGAAACAAATTTTGAAATATGTGGGTGTCCCGGCCGAGCGCGTCGCGAAACAAGGGCCAAGGCTGCGTTTCCACTGAAGCGGAGCAGAGCGGAGAAAAGCTTAGCAGTGCATGAATTGACCAATCACAATGCTCGAAATCTCCACTCCGCTTCAATGTAAACGGCGGCCTAAAAGCCAGACCCGTTTTAGTTTTGGGTAGCCCTAAGTTCTACTTACACATGGATGTTTGTGTGTGTAAACGTTTTTATATGTATCAGTGTGTCAATTTTGCTCAGAATTTTTAAAGTTTCAGGGCTGTAGCATAGGTATGGCACTTCATAGAAGCGGTGTAACAAATATACCTAGTACTACTACAAACGAAACAATATATCTGTGCACACCTCAAATGTGTGAGTTAAACAATTAGGGTCGCCACCACAGAATTTGTTGCTTTGCTTACCCGTTTTCATCACTCGGAAATCTATAACATTTCCGTGTTTGCTTGTTGTGCTTTATTGTTTTCCGTGAATAAATAATGAGTATCTGGGTGACCGAGCTTTGCTCGGTTAAATATCAAACATTAACTACATTTTTTTAAACTTGTCTAAAAACAATTCAAATTTAAAAATTATATATAGAGTCTGTGCGGAAAGAGAACCGTCGTGGCGTAAAATCAAACTAACAAAATCTTTTTTATATGACAACCCAACACCCATCTGTCAAATGACAAACTTTACGTCATCTTTGTTTACCGAGTTGTTTTAACGTGATTTTTATTTTAAATCATTTCAAAAAGGGGAAATCCTTTACCCAGTCCTACAAGGGAAATAATATTTAATATTATTATAGGTTTTGCCAAAAAGAAAAAGCGGCCAAACACTATTATCGACTTAAACAAAGTCATGGAACGTGTGGCGGTGATGTGCGGTATGTAGAAAGTTATTTTAAATGTTTTAGATTTCCTAGGTAACCCCCAGACACCGACATTTTATATTATGTATAAATTAAAAAGAATTCGCATTAATATATAAGAATACATGTTTATTTTGTTTCAATCAAAGTTTTTGATAGCAGGTATAAAGAGTGTTGATACTTTTAATTTATTATGCGTTTAGATAAACTTGCCCTATTTTTTTCAGGTTTGAGTAAAGATACAGTATCTAAAATAAAAAAGAAGGTTCCTCAAATAACGGCGTGTGGTGCAAGAATTTATTATAAATAACTGTAACAGATTCGAGCAAATCAAGTTCAGAAGAAGAAAATTCTTTGGATCTCTATAGTCTATCCGATGATAGTTCAAACATGTCCGGCATTGAATATTTAGGATAAGACTTTGATTATGGTTCTGATCAATAAATTAATAAATATATTATTGTTTTAAATTTATTTTTTATGCCTACCTAACTTAAAGGCTAACGATGAAGATAGCATCTGAAAACATATAAAAATATATTTTCATTTACAGCCATTACATGTAATGTAAATAATATATAAAAATATAATTTATCCATTAGCATCCAATAGCCGTCATAGTTTCAAAATATCAAGAACTTTATAGTCGCACTATAATGACACAACAGTGTTGTCAACATAACAAATACGGATATTAAACACAACTGCGCCCTCAAATCCTACGACGGTTCTCTTTCCGTACAGACTCTAAACTTGAACATAAAAAAAAAACAAAAGAAAGTCACCGAGTGGGATTCGAACCCGTAACTCTCTTTCTAGCGGTCCGCATCCTTAACCGCTGAGCCAAACGGATGGCAGCCGGCGCAAAGAAATAAGCGACCATATTCTGCGTGTAAAGAAAAACGCATGAAAACTCGAAACCACGCGTTTTCTCAAACATAAGACTAATCTAGATTGATTATTTACCCCAGAAAACCCCCAACCAATTTTCAGCGAAATCGTTAGAGCCGTTTTCGAGATCACAGAAGTTTATAAATATATACAAAAATAAATATACAATAATTGTTCGTTTAAAGGTGGATAATGTGCGCGTCAACGTGCAACTAGCAACAACCCTGTTATACAGGCGCTTACAAGGCCGAAAGACCAGATTGCGGGGGACGGTGCGAGTTTCCGTTCTGTATGTAATACTATAATTAATTCTATGGCTCTAGTATAACATAAAATTACTTTAAAATGAAATTGCAAGGAATTGGAAAGAAGCCAAAATTACAAACCGTGTTAAGTGCAGAGCAAAGTTTGAAGCTCTCATTAAAAGTTGTGCGGTGAAAGGGCAAGAAAGGGTTATAAATATTAATAAAATACTAAGTAGATTTAGAAACTGCAAACACTTGGAAATAGAAAATGGTGCGACTGGTTTTTCTCTTAAGACAAAAGAGGGGTGTTATACTACGAGTAACAAAAAGGAGGTAGCAACACGAAAGGTAGTAAACATACTAATAAATTTGAACAACTTTTACTATGGGACAATCCCCGAAATTGGATAAAAAGCTATATACCAAAATAAATATCTATCGTGCCGAAAAATTTTGCTCATTGCCTTTAATAGTTTTACTATTTGCGCGGGAAGAGAAGCAACTGAAAAATTATAACTATTTTCTTTTCTCCCAAACCAGGGAGTGACATAAAAGCAAAAACTGGCACATATGAGTTTCGCGTTCACAATTACTGTTATTAGTATTACAGGACTTTCCACGATTAAAATTGTTTTTGCCAGATTTTTCGACGGCCCTTCTGCCTTCATGGTCCCTGGCCGACTCAGGTTCTGCGATGGATGTTCGGCTGTAAAGGGTAACCATATCGTTGTACCCTCTTTCTTCATCGTTTGTTGCATAAGTCCTTACACACAACACTGACGGTGTCCGTTTGGGAATTGTTTTTTGTTGTTCGCACAATTTTTTTCACAAAAAACAATCACTGGATTTGGAATGCTTTTTGGAATTGGAATCCAGTGATGGAGCTTTATAAAAAAGAGCGTGCGAACAACATACCAAAAATTGAAAAAAAAATTGATTGTAAAAGCATTTGAATTTCGTTAGTGTTGATTCCATAAATGTTGAATTCCACGAATGTTATTTTCTTACAACCTCTAAGTATTACCTGTCACATAAACATAACTAAAATTCCTCACTGAAATATGGTTCTGTTTACTCAAATAATATTTTTTCGCCAACAAAGTTACAAAGTTGCACAACTAGTTATCTCATTTATAACTTACAAAGTAATCACTGTGATTCGCAGTTAGAAATTTGTTGGTTAAATTCTTCTTAGAAATAAATTAGTCCAAAAGTTTCTTTTCGAAAAAACTGTTATGGAACTTAGGTTTTTGGTTTTTCGTTTCAGCTTCGTTAAAAATTCTTTAATGTGTCAGAATTTTGGATGTCCTGATTTCCAGGTGTTCTCTCCTACAGACCGTATTTTTCTACCGATTCTCGTGAAATTTTGTGAGCAAATTCGATAATTACTTATATAGAATTTGTCAATTTTTTAAAACATTAAATCTGGCCAATGTTTCAATCTAACTAATCAATATTTCCGATGGCCGATGGGGCAAAAACATTTTCGAATGGCAACCACGTACAGGCAAGCAAAGCGTAGGACACCCACCCACAAGGTGGTCTGATGACCTTACCAAGGTCGCTGGAAGGCGCTGGATGCAAGCCGCTCTAGACCGTCCATTTTGGAAATCTTTGGAAGAGGCCTATGTCCAGCAGCGGACGTTGTGCGGCAGAAATGGAAATACTTACCGAGGGTACTTTAATTTAACATCAAACAAATTCCCGTCAAAGACAAATAAAAAGTTAAGCAGATCGCCGTGAAATTACAGGCTAACCTTTATATTTTCTTGCAAATTTTGTAGGGGTTACTTGGCGGAGAGGATGCAAGCCACTCTAGATTGGTCATTTTGAAAATCTTTTAGAGAGGTCTATGTCCAGCAGTGGACGTTGTGCGGCTGAAATGAATGAATATTTAAGATGGACCGATGTCGATGCGGTTTTTTTACTTGAAAGCAAGTTCACTTGCAGTGGTTTTTAGCTATGTTTCATAAAAGTCGGTTTAGCCGTTTAAAAATGATTGGGTTACGGCTGGAAAGTCGGAGTTAATTTTTTTTCTAAAAGATTTCCGATTTCTTTGTTTTACACAGGAAGACTAGTGCCTTAAGTCTTCAAGCTGCCACATAGACTCATAACAGCAAGTTACACATTTAAAATAAAAAACTAATCTTTCGTATAAGGTATATTTAATGACGAAATAATCAACAAACTATTTCTGTAAGAATTAATGATGTCTGAGAAACACATCCCGGGAGATAGTTTATCAGGAATACACAATTATTTTGGAAATTATTTTCATGAAAATAATTAAGCCTCAGCGGAGCAATAATCAGAAAATATGTTATATAACACAACTTATTCCTATGTTTTCGTATTCCAATATTATCTGGCCATATTTTCGTAGACATTCTTTTACTACTTAAGAGCCAAATTCTTGTTGGTGCCATTATATGGAACATCTTAATAACAGACCTAATTATAAAACCGTGTGGTTAATAAATCTTCACGAAAAAGAAAAAGCTGAAAATGAAACCTCGAGAATAAAATGATTCGGTAAAACGAGCAATCGGGTTCATAAAAATAAAGTAAACAAATATTCTTTATATAAAACTATTGGTTGAACGTTATCTGGGAAACAGTTTTGCATAAATAGCGTTTCTGAATGGCGTAGAGAACCCGTGAAATACCTGAGTGTAATAAATAATACTCACAAGAGCAAAAGAGAAAGCAATTAAGTTGACAATGTGACATGTTTTGGCTCAAGACGTCTAGGCATTAGCGACCTGGCTCGAACATCGTTACATGAAACATTGGATATTTCAATTGTACTTGAACTGTGATCATTTATAAGATGTCTATATTTATATAATACTTTCCAAGCCCATCAGGCTGGGTAGGGGCCAGTACTGAACTGGGTTTCATCGTCATCTTTCCAGGTAGTCGTTCCGAAACGCTAGTAATTTTTAGCTTTTTTTAGATGTCTTAACGATATTTAAGATGTGTTACTTTAATGGAATATATGGATTTTTCGGTGTCTAATGCTGCCCCCATTTGAAATAAATTATTTGAAAGGAAACAGAGATATCATTTAAAATTTTGTCTCATACAGCTCTAGATAAACTATTTTATGAACTATTGTTTACAGTTTAAAGTGAAAACGTGGAGATTTTCTTAGCATTTTTAGTAAAAATGCTTCGAAAAGCTTAATAAAATAATAGTAGCAGTAGTTAATAAAATAGTTTGAAGGGATATCTAGAGCCACATGATACAAAATTTTAAATCATATCTCCGTTGCCTATCAGTAATTTATTTTAAATGGGGGCAGCACTACTCTGAAAAATGCATGTATCTTTAGGAACAAATACGACGCTTTTAAGTTCTCAAAAAGTTATTTAAATTTTGGCCACATGTTTCTCGCGAACGTCGGATTTATCCGACAAACATTTTTGTTCCCATTTTGCGAGCTTCGGATGTTTCCGACAAAAAACCACTGCTCTTCTTGCACATAGTGTATTCGTAAGTATCCACATGGTTGTAGGTATTTATTTTGGATTTACTAATATGCTTTGCGCTAGGGGTACGACAACTGATATAAAGTCTCGCAGTGATTGGGTTCTTCTTACATTTGTCTTGTACTTTTAGATTGGCATAGAAAAAGATTAACACAAATAAAGTTGTGTGCTATATTTTGCAGGCGCCTGCAGCATTCTTGGTGTGATATTCAAAACGCAGTTTCACCTCTATTCAAGTTTCTAATGACGTCTTGACGTCTTGACGCCCTTAAGATTATAGTCTCGGGGCTAATTCTTTTATCCGAATTCAAAATGGAAGAAGGTCATCAATTCGTAATTATGTGTTTTATGAATGTTCGCCAATTAATGAAATTCGTCTGAACCAATTTACAATTTTCTTATTTGTTTGAAAGGGCATGCATGTGAGGTGGTGCCATAGATTTTTTAGAATTAGTGTCGTACTTTGGAGTTAAAGTTTTTAAGTTTGGAAAAAATAATAATTTTATTTTTATTTTTTCTATTACTATTATAAACAACTAAAAATGGCAGTTTTTTTAAAATTCAAATAAGTAAATAAACAAAAAATTGAAAGTTACCTCAAACCTATATTTAAAACTTATCGGCCATCTATGTATATCATGATTCATGTGGCATAATTTGAATGAAATTATGTAATTAAAATTTATGTCAGCATAGCAAGATTTCTTTTTTACCACAGCGGGGCTAATTCCCCGCTCTTAGTCTAAAAGGTCACTCACTACTATTCAGAGCTTTATAGTTTTCGGTTCTACATTTCTATAGGATTTGGCAACGCCTCCTTTTCTATTATTACGAGCGATCGCCTTGTTGTTTGAAAACTTACCGCCTTTAAAACCACCCACAGTGCTTTTCAACATTTTTAAATCCGCTCTAAGATCTTTATTAAACTTTATTTCCACTGCATAAAATTTATGTCAGCAAAAAAACCAGTCAAATTGTGTTTTTTTAAATTTAAATATTAGCCAGTACAATCGATGTTCGAGAGCTTGTTGAATTACAGTTGTGGGTGATCTGTTCCATTTTTTTTTCTACATATGTTAATATCCCGCATTATCCAAAGCCTTTGCTTACTTTAATATACTATACAATATCACGTCTTTAGTCCTAATGGGACAGACAGAGCATTTTGGGTCCCAGGCTCCAAGCAGACAGTGCCTAGGGCCGCAAGACTTAAAAGGCCACTTTTAGCGTAATCGTCACAAAGGCATAATATTAATATATTTCAAAATGATTCATATTTTGCCCATTCCCGCGATTGGTTTCTACGATCTGAATGAGAAGAGCAGCAGCTGGTACATTATAAGTTGTTTCTTATCCTTACTAATAGTACAGAAGCTACGCATTACCAGCGCTTTCCTAAGTTCAGCGACACCGAGCGTAGTCCGCACTTGGGTGGGTGACCGCAAATGGCATAGAAATTTCTTGAGCTACTCGGTACTCCGGAAGGTTCAATCCGTTTGTCCCAGCTGTCATTATTGTATGTCAATCGTCATGCTATGTCAGATGCCTTCAAGCAGCTTGAAAAATCCGTAGTTATGTCAAATGCCTTTTATTCAGCTAGGAAAATCCGTCGAAATTTCCGTCATTAAAACTCGTCATATTCCTAGCCTAGGTCTTTTGCTTTGGAAATATGACCAAGTAAACGCCTACGTCAGATGCCTATTTGGGCGGTTTGAAAAATTCGTCAAGAATTGTCATTAAAATGTGTCAGACTCCTAGCCTAGATCTTCTGCTTTGGAAATATGACTAAGTAAACGCCGAAGTTTGACCCGTGGTCGTGCTTGGACATTGAATTCAATTCTAGATCATTACTAATGCAAATTCAGTTGAACAGTTTGAATAGTTGCGTTTGGCAGATATTATTTTAGTTGAAATGTGGTTTCTGAATTTCTCAGACTGTTCAGGTATTACTTTAGCTATATATTTACCATGGGTAGATAGTTATCTACACATGGTTCCTGGTTGTATCAGCTGTGTGATGTATGAATTTGCTTTACGGATGTTTGAACTTCAACCACAGAATTAATAATAGTATTACATACAGAACGGAAACTTGCACCGTCCCCCGCAATCTGGCATCCCCGCAACCCCTCCCCCGTTATTGGGATGTGCAAGAGCGTGTAAAACAGGGTACTTGCTAGTCGCACGTTGACGTTACTGCGCATATTATCATTGTTTATCCATGGAAAACAATAAAGAACGAAAATTTTGTAGATTTCCGAGTGATGAAAACAGGTAAGCAAACAAACAAATTCCGTGGTGGCGACCCTGATTATTTAACTCACACATTTGACGTGTGCACGGATGTAATCTTTTGTTTGTAATAGTACTAGGTAAATATGCTGCTCTGTTTCTATGAAGTGCTATACCTGTGCTTCAACAATAATTTTACTTACTTTACCTACATACGTGCAATTCTTAACCCTGACTAGCCCGTAAAAAATTAGGACGTAAATGTTAATGTTTTTCAAATGTTAATGTTTGTTTAACATCACTCAAAACATGCCCCACCTAAAAGCGAGGCCGTTTACAGTAATTACGATATTAAAGTGGAGTGTTTTCAGGCATTTCGCGCACTCATTTCAAGCGTAAAAGCCTAGAATTCCAGGCAAAATCTCGTGGGAGTAAAGGTTTCTCGTGTTAAAAGCTCATTCATGTGAGATGAAATTGAGATGCATATTTTTTTAATTTTCAGCATTCAAAATTATGTTTACCATTTTGAAACCTTTTTCATATAATTCTGAAAATTTGATTAATGTAATGGATCCAAAAATGTTTGGCGCTTGAATGGTCTCCTTTAGTCTTAAGGCTGGTACAGCGCTAGCGACCTTGAAAATACAAAAAAAAATTTCTCTTTCCGTAAGTGAGATTATCAGAAATCCTCGCACATCTTTTTAGCTAGTATTTAGAACCTTTAAAGTCATTGAAATACAATACGCTGTAGTTTCCTTTGTAAAAACTACTAAAAACGGCCACTTTTGACACTTTTTGTAAAGGTTTCTAAAGCGGATAGTATTTCAATGACTTTAGAGGTTCTAATGTAACTTAAGGAAACTAGCTAAAAAGTTGTGCGAGGATTTCTGATAATCTCACTTACAGAAAGAGAAATTATTTTTTCTATATTTTTAAGGTCGCTAGCGCTGGTAGCAGCCTTAAAATAGTTTTAGGAAACATAACCTCCTGTAGTATAAGGCTCCTACTACAAAGTATATCTGGGATAGTGTGTTCTCTACACGACGAGTGTTGGTAAATTTATCATCAGCTGATCCCCAGAGGTCAGAAACAGTTCAACGTTATGAGACACGGTAATCATGCCAGCTCTGTGTAAAGGTAGTGTCTTTATGATAGCAATTTTGTTTATTTGTTAGTAATACTTTATTGTACTTTGAAAAAAACACAATTACATGTAATAATTATTGTACTTGGAAAAAAACCACAATTACATACAATAAAATTGACAACGGCGGACTTTTTCCATAATAGAATCTCTTTCAGTCAACCGGCGAAAAAGAAGAATAATTTTAATGCCGTAGTTGCGTGACCGGACTATTATTGTAAGTATTATGTTCCGTTTGGTTAGGTATTTAAATATAAACAATCTTGACCATGTCTTTTTATTGCAATATACACTTTATAAATCAATACCTCAAACTTCGCAAATATACCCTTTCAAACAAAAGAAGAATTTCCAAATCGATCAGGAGTCTTTGAATAATCGGTGAACATACATAAAAAACCAACGATCGCGACGAATTGATAACTTCCTCTTTTTATGGTAATAGGTTAAAGATAAACTTTGCAGCCTAAACTGCTGAGCCGCGGTAAAGCCAACCCTAGCTTTACAAACTCTGTTTGATTAATGAAGTAAATAATTGCAACTACATAGATCTGTAAGGATCACTTGTGGATGTCGTTGGAGGATTTAGCTGGTTTAAAAATAGACGTAAGAAAATTAATTCATACTCTGTTGGGAGAGACAGAGCATTTTGGTAAATGTCGTTTAGCGATATAAAATACCGATAGCTCCTACTAATATTATAAATGCGAAAGTGAGTATGTATATTTGTTTGTTTATTTGTTAACTCTTCACGCTTAAACTACTGAACCGATTTAGATGAAATTTGGGATGAATATAGTTTAAGACTTAGAAAAGGACATAGGGTACTCTTTATCCCGAAATTCTCACGGGGAGCGAAGCCCGCGGGTACAGCTAGTATTGTATAAAAATGGGACATAGTACGAAGCTCCTTCTTTTCTGTGACCACGAAAGAACTCATTAGAAAAGTTAGATGCAAAAAAAAAGTTTTGTGTTTAGTCCCGTTTATATACCAACATTAATCATGTCTTCAGTCATGTCGGTTAGAGCAAGTTTGAAAATGGCTTTTTTCAAATTGTCCTGGGTCTTAGACGTTTATCTGTAATATGTATTTGTTATAAAATATAGTATCGAGTAAGTATCTCATAACATATGTCTTACTTACTTTGGGTCTAGCTTAATCAGTGTAACTTGTCCCTATATATTTATATTTAATTAATTTAAGTCTTTAAAGCGCAATAGTTTAAAAACCAAGATATTGTATAAGTCATGCAAAAATACATTTTAATATTAGATAGGTACCTACCTATCTAATATTAAAATTTATTTTTGCATGACAAAGTAAATACTTTAAGATAATGTAATATAATACTGCACTCCATTTAAGCTGCAATTGAAGGGTAAATTAATAAAGGGTTTAGCATAATGTATCTCACATTGACTAGACAAAGCGATATTGTTGTTTAAGGCTTGGCTCTACGTTTTTATTTTTCAAAATCTGTCAAAATTGATTCCAAAGTTGTCCGTTCTTTTCCGCTAGGTTTGTAGTAATGTCTAAATGCAATGCAGATAGAGTTCAAAATATATAGAGGTTACAGTATGAAAACCATGACGTAATGAAAAGTATCTCTAGTATGTTTACTTTTTTGTAACATGTTATGTTTTTGTAAAGAATTGAAAAAGGTCATGTCACGTAATCTATTAGTTACGTTATGTTTTTGAAACTGAGACTTATCAAGCCTACTAGTTCAATGAACCAGAGATATTAGCTTTCAGTAAGAAATCTGAGCAATGACTAATATTCTGGAGGGAAGTCTAGAATGTTTGAACTTCATAATGAAAGATCAATATTTATTAGTTTGAGCCAACGACACGTGCAGAAAAAGATCGCAATAAGTTTTTTTTTAATATATATTTTTATTATCATAGGATATTTATAAAATCCCTTAATAATCGTCATTGTTTTGTTGCACAATTGTTCACGTGAAATAGTTACTTACAGCTAAGTTTACTACCGCTTCTAAAGCGCTAGTGCAGAAGAAGCGGTAACAAACTGCACTGCAGCATTTTCTTTAAGGACGTCAACTCACAAATAAATTAATACTTAAAGTTAATATGGACAGAGAATACATTGTTTTTTATGTCATATCATAATTTAAATGAAATTTTCAAAATGTCAAAATTTTAAAATAATGTCAAGTTGTAGATTTAGTTTGTACAAAATGTACCAAATTATGAACATTTGCGAGTACCTATATAACAAACCTTTAAGAGGGACCCGCGCCAAGCTCAAGCCAGACTTTTTTGTCTTTAAGGTAGTCATCGGTCCTATAATAAGCCTTCTCACAAAGTACTTTCTTTACATAAGTTTTGAATTTTTTGTCAGGCATATCAAGGACCGATTGTGCCAATTTATTATAAAAAAGTATACAGTTCCCCATGAACGTTTTACTATCTGTAAATTATATGTAATAATTCATTCTTATTACGTAAGTTTCTATCGGTCATATCGCTTACTTTATGGTATAAGGAAATATTTTTCCTTACAAACATTATGTTTTCAAATATATACTGCGATGCCAATGTAAGTATATCAATTTGCTTAAATAATTCTCTGTGTCTGTGTGAGTCTCTTGGTCCTAACCCATAAATAGCACGAATTGCCCGTTTTAGTAAAATAAAAATAGTTTGAATACCGGCTGCACTCCCCCACTATAGTATGCCGTAAGACATTACACTATGAAAATAACTAAAGTACACTAGTCTAGCAATTGCTATATCTGTTAATTGTCTTATTCTCCTAACAGCATAAGCCGCAGAGCTAAGCCTATTAGAAAGTTAATTATATGAGCACTCCATTGAAGTTTTTAGTCTATTGTAATTCCTAAGAAGGTAGTACTTTCAACAAGATCGAGTTTTTCACCATCTAGCATTATGTCATCGCATACCTGTCTATAGCATTGGCAGAAAACCAATCAGAAATGGAAGACAAGGTGGCGTTTACTGCGCTAGCGTTTGTGCTATGTCGATCTATTTTAAATATTAGTGAGGTGTCATCAGCAAACAGCACTATGCTAGCCTGTTTCTCAACCATATAAAGCATGTCATTGACATAAACCAAGAAAGGGAAAGGTCCAAGAATTGAACCTTGCGGTACGCCTATTTTAACATTAGATCCGTGCGATTTTATGCCATTTAAATCAACAGTTTGATGCCTATCTGTTAAATAAGATTCTATTAGTTTAATTGAATTATCATCAAAACCGTATTGACGAAATTTAAGCAAAAATGTCGGATGATCTACGCAATCAAATGCTTTGGAGAGATCACAAAATGATCCAATTCAATCATTTTTGTTCTCCCATGCATCGTATATATGTGTAACGAGTGCCACTCCCGCATCGGTGGTCGATTTCCCGCCAGTAAAACCGAATTGTTGGCTATGGAACAGGTTGTAGGTTTTGAAGTGAAGCAGCATTTGATTGAGCATTATCTTTTCGAACACCTTACTCAAAACTGGCAGGATGGATATCGGCCTGTAGTTGCCAGGTTCTGTTTTTTCTCCTTTTTTTAATAAAGGGATTAGTTTACTACATTTCATTAGGTTAGGAAATATGCCTTCATCAATACATTCGTTAAATATAAAAGCTAAGTCAGCAGCTATGATATTTATAAAATGGCTTACTACAGCAACTGACATGTAAATTTATTTATTTATTAAATCTTAAATGACCATAATGGTACAAAAGGTGGACTTAATGCTAACGCATTGTCTACCGGTCAGCCTTTAGATAAAACAGAAATAATTTATTGAAATTTTAAAAAATATACACGGTAATTTCTCATTGTTTTTTGGACCAAGGGCCACTTTATAAAGATCGTTAGTAAAATTTAATTAGCTAGTCAAAATAAAAATTCAAAAACAAAGTGAATTCGTGAGATCAATTAGTACTACCGCCAGGCACCGCCTCCGTCCGGCCGGCCGGAGTTCATCGAGGTCATGCGGTAGTTTTGGTCGGACATAACTACGTAGTCTCGATTTGTTTATCTTATGTCATACACAAATTTGGATTACGTATATAGATAGAGGAATTTATTCACAATACGATTCTTTTTCCAAAACCAATGAAAAGTCAGCATGTTGTACAAAATAAGTAAGGCGTAAATACGTAACTATATAAAAGGAGCTGCATTATTCAATTCTTTATATTAAAATAAGTAATATTTTTTAAATTGAAAAATAGTTGTGTATATTACCATATTTGTGCGCTATAGTGGTTATAACACACGAGGCGGAATTTTCGTGCGCGAGCCGAAAGCGAGGGCGTGATAGTGCCGAGTGTTTAACTAATATACGCACGTATATCGCACGAAGTTTTTCAACACACGTATATCCCGCACGTATAGACCCGCACGATATATTAATATCGTGCGGGTCTTTACCGGTTAAAATAAAAATCAGTTTAGATATACGTAAATGTCCACGTTCATGTCTTACTATTGTGTCTGGTATTGGCGGTAAAGGAACGGTTAAATAAACTGAACCATAAAACTGTGTGCACACAGCTGCTTTCCCACCGTAATACTTATTAAAATCAGCTCGGCTGGCCAACCATTACTAGCTGGTGCCACAAGGCAGTGAGCGAGTTCGGAATTTGAAAGAAAAAATAGTTAAAATATTGCTGTTGCATAATATAACTTCACTATTTGCGTTTATAACGCAAGCGTGTTTAATGAGCTACTTTATATATGTCTAAAGCCGATGAAATTCAATGAGATCCACTTTACGAGCAAGTATGTTGAAAAAATAATTAATATACAACATGAAAGGGACATACCCGTAATAAATCGAACCACAGGCTATAATAGATCACTATATTATAATGATATTAAAATAACATTCAAAAAACGGCCTACCGCCTCGTAGGTAACCTCTGCTTTCACTTGGTTGCTTGTTTGGAGGGTTAAGCAGCCCTCCCTGTCTGCTTCCCCACCAAGCAAGTCCTTTCTTACACCTATCACTACAGTGTACAAGTACTCACTACAGTTACAATCACTACAGTTACAAGTAGGCAGCTACCCTAAAAAAAATTATTTCCATATTTTATTTTACGACTTTTTCGCCATTAATATACATATCCATGCCAAATTACAGCTTTCTAGTACTTATAGTTTCTGAGTAGGACCGCGGACGGACAGACAGACATTGCGAAACTATAAGGGTTCCTTGTATACTACGGAACCCTAAAAATCATATCAATCAGTCAGCCAGTCCGTCAGTGGTAAAATATGTACGTGTATATTTCTCGAAATCTGAAAGTAAATAAATCCGAAGAGTATTATCTATAGGTAAGTTTATTTGGCTATTTTAAATTAATTAATTGCCACAAAACTGGTAATTAAATAAAAATAAAATATTATTAATTGATACTGTATGTACATTACTTGTATAAAAAAAAATCTATGCCGACCATGTCTGTCACGTAATCAATCTATGCCACGCTATGCTTTGACACTTCCTTTGACATTATGACAAGTGACACAGTGTAAGAAAGTTACTCGCACGTTTGTTTACAGACTGTTCGACCCATATATATTCGTGATATTATTCTACACTGTGACAATAATTTTACGAAATCAAATGTCATTTTTTTTGTGAAGAGCGACGCGTCCTTGCTTCGTGAGGCCCATCGGCCATCTGACAATTTAATGTATAACTGTCAAAAATCTGTGCAACAAGAACAGTTTATTTAAATACACTCGCGAAAAAGCGAGACAGCAAGTACAATATTTTTCAGGAAGGCAAAAGGGCTTATATGACTGAAATCTAAAGCCACGCAAAACTGATCAATTATAGAAAAATGGCTCTAAAATTAAAACTAAAGCAACAAAAAAAAATTTGTACCACAATTTTAAAGATTACATAATTACTAATCTGCATAAAAAGTTTCAAAGATGAAGTCCCTCTCGTTTGTGAGAAATTAGACCATATATGTTTAGGTAGAGGTGTTTTTGATGAGCAAGTTTGTGTTACAAAAATTAACTAATCGTGTATCCACAACCACAATTATGCTAGAAAAGCGTTCTAGTATGCTATTAGCAAGTATCAGTTCTAAATTTCTGATATTCGCTGAGAAATAAGAAATAGATAATGCCCATTTTCACGGTGCGTCCCCTTAAGCTGTCAGATTCAACTGCTGAGGTGACCGCATAGTCTGAGAGGCTAAGGCACAAAACGGCCGAAATAATTTCACAGTCTTTAAATAAATACAAATTCAACCCCTTATAATGTAACATCTTGTAAACTAGTAATTTGCAATAAATTCTGATTCTGAATCTGGGCAGAAGACTGACCGCTTTCGCTCTTGTTTAAAATTGAAAATTTGTTGGTCCATTAGCCTACCACATTAAATTCTAAGACAGGTATTTGAGCTATCGTGTAACAAATAAGTAGAATTGGAAAACATTGCACGCCTAGGTTGCTTGTTGAATATACAACGTGAAAGAAACATACCTGTAATAAATCAAACCACGGGCTATATAAGATTATACAGTACTAAAAAATTAAAATAACAGTCAATCATTTAAAAATAATCGGCATTTCCACACAAATTTTGCTCCACACTTTTGTAATAAATACAGATTTTTTATAAATGCTAGAGATTTTAATTGTATCCCGGACAATCTGTATGGGACTGTAAATTTTTTTTATCCGGTATTTTATCATAATTTTACTAAACTGATCTTGTATAGCCCGTGGTTCAATTTATTACGGGTATGCTGTACGTCTTTTCCACGTTGCATGTTTTCTATCTTTCAGTTCAAGGCGAAGGTCGGCGGAATGAAGATTACAGTGGATGGTATATAGGTATTAAGACTGTGTAGAGGACGCTGTTACCCATTTTCTGTTACCTATAAATCCGTCAGTCGCCTCTTACGTCTTACAACATACGTGGGAGAGGATAGGGGTGATGACAAATAGTACTCAGCCCTCATGGTCAGTATTCAATCACAACAAATATACAATCCTACTAATATTATAAATGCGAAAGTGAGTTGTTTATTACCACTTCACGCTTCAACCACTGAACCTAAGTATTTATACGATACGCAGGGAAGGACATATAATAGTTTTTATCCCGAAAGTCCCACGGGCAGCGAAGTACACGGGCACAGCTAGTTACAAATAAAAGAACATAAAGTACATTTAGTTACAGACATCATGAAAGCCTTAATAAAGCGTATAATATTAGATTAATCCTACTTCAAAAGGACTAGAAATAACGATACTTTTTACACTTTTGTTTTATAATTAGAAAGTTTTTAATGACTCTATTTAGTTTGGCAAAAATTAACACTATTTAAACGTTTTAGTCATTTAGAATGTTAGTCACAGTAATTATTATTGGCTGCATCAAGATATAAGAGAATGCAAGTGAGGTGGAAAATATCTAGTACTAGACTACGAAACTGAATTTCGACAAACAGTATTGCAACAACATTTTATTTCGGCAATGTGTTGGGTGCATTACAGGCTGCAACTAGATGCAGGTGCAAGGGAGAGACAAAAAGGGAAAGACCATATTTTTACCTTGGATAGATGTCCAGGAGGCCTGTGAGATCAGCTGATCCCCAGAGGTCAGAAAAAGTTCAACGTTATGAGACACGGTAATCATGCCAGCTCTGTGTAAAGAAAGGGTCTGTGTGATAGCAGTTTTATGTTGTAGTTGCGTAACGAGAGGGTCTCCTGCAGTGGAGACACAAAGACCTGATGATAATGATGATTGTAGCTTTGACCCGATAAAGTTTTGAATCAATAAATCATCATCAGGTCTTTATGTCTCCACTGCAGGAGCACGACCCACTCTGTACTACCAGAGCCATACTTGGCCAGAGCAGCAAGAGGACTTGGCCTACACTCTCCTCGCTGGCCAAACGGGTTGGAGAGGTCTCATTGATGTTTATAAGCCTATTTTAGCTTGTATTCCTAAGTCGCCTTCTACGTCATCCACGGGAGGACTTAGAGTGGCCCTATTCTACTCTGCCGGAAACCACACGGCAAAAAGTCAATAAATATTTGGCTTGAAGGCCCCTAACAATAAAACAAGCTTTTATTTAACTTGCAATGTACTCGTATCTAGTACGGTTGTTTGTGTTAAATCTTGCAACTCAGTTTAAACCTGTCATACCCAGTTATATACATACATACTATCACGTCTTTATCCCTAATGGGGCAGACAGAGCATTTTGGGTCTTGTGGTTCTATGCAGAGCCCAGGGCCGCAAGACCCAAAAGCCACTTTTAGCGTCATGATGGGCGAGAAGATGGAAAAGCAATCAAATACAGTGATCGGCTTTTACGATCTGCGTGGGAAGAGAAGCAGCTGGTACATTCTAAGTTTTTTTATTTCTCCTAGACCAGCATGGGAACAGTTAGACCCTTTAAAACAAAAGAAGAAGTTCAAAATCGGTCTAGGAGTCTATGAATATGTAAACGGTGAACATACATAAAAACAACAGATCGCGACGAATTGATAAACTTTGCAGCCGGAACCGCTGAGCCGCGGTAAAGCCAACCCTAGCTTTACAAACTCTGTTTGATTAATGAACTAAATAATTGCAACTACATAGATCTGTAAGGATCACTTGTGGATGTCGTTGGGGTATTTAGCTGGTTTAAAAAATGGCGAGAGAAAATTAATACATACATACCTACACTATCTACTCTATTAGGACCGACAGAACCTTTTGGCAAGACCTAACGCTTGCTAGGCTCTCAAGCAGATAAAAGCAGGCCGCTAGACCGAGGCGAAAAGATGGAATAACCGGCCAAGTGCGAGTCGGACTCGCGCACGTATGGTTCCGTACCACTATCTATATAAAATCACGTTTGTTTTATGGAGGCCCCATTTAAATATTTATTTTATTCTTTTTTTAGTATTAGTTGTTATAGCGGTTACAGAAATACATCATCTGTGAAAATTTCAACTGTCACGGTTCATGAGATATAGCTAGTGATGGACAGACGGACAGACGAACAGTGGAGTCTTAGAAATAGGGTCCCGTTTTTACCCTTTGGGTAAGGAACCCTAAAAACGAATTAAAATAGTGATGGTTTGCGAGCCGCATCTTCTTAAATTTTTATTTACATCTTCGTTTTCGACCATTCCCTTGATCGGATTCCCTAAAACGATCTGCGTGGGAAAAGAAGTAGGTGGCACTTTCATGTTTGTTTTTTCTCTCTCAGATCATAGAAGTTTAATACACAAAATAAAAATGTTAGAAAATTAATACTAAACTTTATACTACACAGCGAGAAGAGAAGGCTGCTACGACCTAAGTTTCTTCTTTTTTCTCAGAACAGCATAAAAGAATCTCGAAGATCGATAGAATTAAAAATCCGAATCATGGAAATAAGCAGTTTAACTAACAACTCATCACTAATAATGTTCGTTCGTTCGTTAAAAAGTATAATCAAATTTTCGCATTTTATCGAAAAATTTGCATGACAATGTCAAACCACTGCAAGGGAACTTGCTTTTACGTAGAAAACCGCATTGAAATTGGTCCATCCATTCGAGCGCTTTGATCTACAGAAAGGCAGTCATTAGAGTCAAACATATAACACACTCTCTTTGTCTGGTGTTAAACTTATTATGATTAGTATTCCAGATACTTAAGCAACGTTATTCTCAACTAAACTAAAAGATATTTTGATCGTAATCAAACGCTGGCTATTCAGCGAAGTTTGCATTAAAAATGATCTAAAAGTTTACTCGTATTTGCCAGACAAATTATGAGAACCACTGACTTTGAAGCGTCCCTGTAACATTTTAACCACTGAACTAATTTCCATTAAACATAGCTAAAAACCACTTAAAGGAAACTTAATTTCACGTAATAAATAAATAAATATATAGGGACAAATTACACTGATTGAGCTAGCCTCAAAGTAAGTTCGAGACTTGTGTTATGGAATACTAACTCAACGATACTATATTTATATATAGATAAACATCCAAGACCCAGGACAATTTGAAAAAGGCTATTTTCCAACTTGCCCTGACCGGGGATCGAACCCGGAACCTCTGGGTGGCGGACTAGCATGGTGACCACAACGCCACGGAGGTCGTCAAAATAAAAATATCATTCAAATCAAACCATCCATTCAAGAGCTACGATTCCACAGACAGAGACATTATATTGGCTGACAGATTGGTTGAAACTTACAACATCTGCTTTTTTGTAGGAGGTTAAAAATTGAATCAAATATCCATAACGCACGTCTCGAACTTACAATCAGTGTGATTTGTCTATATATTTATACTAGCTGATGCCCGCGACTTTGTATACGTGGACTTTATGACTCCGACATATCAGCACCAGTCCAGTGCAATAAAATAAAATTGCGATTATAAATTGAGATGTATGCTAACCCATCTTTCAGGTTGGATCAAATTGCACGCGGTGTGCAAAACAAATTTAAAATCTGTTCAGAAGTTTAGGAGACGCGGACAAGCAACGTGATACGTATGTTTTATGTATAAAGATTTTATTTATTTAAGTCTTTAAAGCGCAATAGTTTATAAACCAAAATATTGTATAAGAAATGCAAAAATAAATTTAAATATTACATTGGCTACTTTAAGATAATGTTACATAATACTGCACTCCATTTAAGCTTCATTTGAAGGGTAAATTAATAAAGGGCTTAGCATAATGTATCTCACATTGGCTAGACAAAGCGATATTGTTGTTTAAGCTGTCAGATTCAACTGCTGAGGTGACCGCATAGTCTGAGAGGTTGAGGCACAAAACGGCCAAAATTATTTCTCAGGCTTAAAATAAATACAAATTCAAACCCTTATCTCGACAGCACAATGATCGCTTTCTCTCATGTTTAAAATTGTTTTTTTTTTACTGTGGTAGGCTAGTGGAACACAATTAGTCCACTAGCCTACCACATGAAATTGTAAGATAAGTATTTCCACGTTGCATGTTTTCTGTCTTTCAGTTCATAGCGAAGGCATGCGGAATGGAGATCGCAGTGGATGGTATGTAGGTATTAAGGCATTGTGTAGAGGACGCTGTAGCCCATTTTCTGTTATCTTTAAATCCGTCAGTCTACTCCTTCGTCTTACGAAATACGCGGGAAAATACAGGGGTAATGACAAATCGTATTATACTCAGCCCTCGCGGCCAGTATGTATTCAATCACAACAAATATACAATCCTACAGTATTATAAATGCGAAAGTGAGTTTGTATATTTGTTTTTTTGTTTGTTACAGTGGTTACCGCGTTTAGTGGTTCAGAGGTTAAAGCGTGAAGTGTCACGCTTCAACCACTGAACATGTTTAGATAAAATTTTGGAAAGGACATAGTTTTTATCCCAAAATTCCCATGGGGAGCAAAGTCCACGGGCACAGCTAGTTACAAATAAGAGAACATAAAGTATTTTTAAAACAACTTTTCACAGACATCCTATTAATATAACCAAATAACATCAAAACATAGATGCAGGATCTGAGCTCCCTTACTATAATTTGATTTAATCTGTGAATAACAGTGGTGTCACAGACATCATGAAGGGCTTAATAAAGCGTATTATATAAGATAAATCCAATTTCAAAAGGACTAGAATTAACGATACTTTTTGCACTTTTATTCTTTATTTAGAAAGTTTTAATGACTCTATTAGGTTTGGCAAAAATTAACACATTTTTTTTAAGTTTAATTTGGAATGTTTATTATAGCAATCATTATTGGCTGCATCGAAATATAAAGATGCAAGTGAGGTAGAGGATATCCAGCTCTGGACTAACGAAACTGAATTTCGACCAATCGTATTGCGACAACATTTTATTTCGACAATACGTTGGGTGCATGACAGGCCGCAACTAGATGCAGGTGCAAGGGAGAGGCAAAAAGGGAAAGACCATATTTTTACATTGGATAGATGTCCAGGGGCCCTATGTCCTGAAAAGATAACATAAAAGCTGCTATGGATAGATTTACTAAAACCCAATGGATTTGTTCGATCCATAACCGTCTATAGGCCAGGAGAGGTGACGGGATAATGGATAACGTCACATTTCCGTGTTCGTCGGGGTGAAAAGAAAAGTTTCTCTTTCCACAAGGGCCACAAGACTCGTCGGCCACTATTAACTTAATGGTGGGTGAGAAGGTAGAAAAAGGAATCATAATAGGTAGTGATAGGTCTCTAGACACATCGCCTATTAAAATCCCTCGATCGGCTGTGACCATCTGCGCGCTAAGAAAAGCAGCTGGTACATCCTAAGTATTTCTTTTCTCCCAGACTAGTATGGAATGTTGTTGTAATAATGTTGTCACATTTTAAAGAAGCATATTAAGCAAGAGACATTTTCATCGCCAAAATTACGAAAACTTTTTCGACTAATTCATAATGTTGTAAAATGTTATTGTTGCTAGTAGAAAATAATATCGTGCTTCTGTACATCATCTTCTCGTTGACCAAAAAACCATTGCTCCCATAGGAGAAGTTGTTCATGTGTCGGCCTGAGTCACACCTTCGAGTTGACCGTAATTTTCACCCCGTATAACCTCTTGATCGCCGTTTACAGGGATCCTATTAAAGGGATACCCTCACATTAGGCCTAGCAGCACGTAGGTTGGTAACCCAACGAGGGTACTTGATGGTCTCGTAAAAAGAGCTTGGGTTTTCACTCGGGTTTGCTTCCAATTCTTGTTATTACCCAGACTGTGTCTGAAGACTGTGTCTGAAGACTGTGTCTGAAGACTGTGTCTGAAGACTGTGTCTGAAGACTGTGTCTGAAGACTGTGTCTGAAGACTGTGTCTGAAGACTGTGTCTGAAGACTGTGTCTGAAGACTGTGTCTGAAGACTGTGTCTGAAGACTGTGTCTGAAGACTGTGTCTGAAGACTGTGTCTGAAGACTGTGTCTGAAGACTGTGTCTGAAGAAGGGTTATGTTTTTCGAGTGTATGTCAAGTCAAGTCAAAATATTTTTGGATATTTGTATCACTTGATAATTGTAATTTTTTTTCTTTCGATTTCTTATAAGGTAAATGTTGACGTCAGATCATTTACTTATAGCTAAGTTTACTGGCGCTTCCTAAGCGCAAGAATGAATGCTTGTAGGTATTTCTGTGTATGTATGTTAATTTCTATCGGACGCAGCTTAAACGGCTTGAAAATAGCTCGAGAGGTGTCGTTAGATTCGGCTTAATGGGTTACTTTCCAGAGTCCAAAATAAATAATTTGGTAAGGACTGTAAAGAAAAGGTCACCAAATAATGTCACTTGCCATGATCATATCCATTTTCCATTTGGATTATTTTCTATTAAACTCCCCGTGGGATTTGAACCCTCCGGATTACAAGGTGACCTTGATCACTGGGCGACGGAGGTTTTAGGTTTAAAGAATTTATTCTCAAAAACATACAATAAATCCACTTACATGAGAACAAAATTATTATAAAGGTACTAAATCTAGAAAGCAGTCACCGTATCCGAATACACATTAAATACACATGTATGTAGGTTGCATATGCAGGCAACAAGCACAAAATAATAATAATAATCAAATCACAAGAAAATATACCGCGTTTTACTACTCGGAGAGTGAGCAGTTTTGCATTATATAATCACGTAACTTGGACTTAAAACCGCGTAAGGAGTTTACGTCTTTGATGCGTGAAGGTATTCTATTGTAAAAGCGTGCTCCCTCAAAGGTAATGCTTTTTTTCGCAAGCTTGGTACGTGTTTTTGGTAGAACGAGCAATCTTGGCCCACGCAATCTACGTTTGGAAACTTGTGATCTTTTTGTAAAAGATACATTAGTATGGATTTGTTTACTGATTATCTTTTTAATTAAAATGCTAGTACTGTATAAATAGAGTTGTCGAATACTCATTAGTTTTGTTTCTTTAAAAATTTTACGACTTGATGTTAAGTATGGGTAGCAGAACAGTGCTTTTATCACTTTATTTTACTTAGGTATATGAGACTAGCTGTGCCCGTAGGCTTCGCTCCCCGTGGAAATTTCGAGATAAAAACTATTCTATATCCTTCCCTGGGTGTCAAACTATATCCATATTAAATTTTATTGAAAGTGGTTGAAGCGTGAAGAGGTAACAAACAAAAAAATATACAAACTCACTTTCGCATTTATAATATTACTAGTTGTACCCGCGGGCTTCGCTCCCCGTGGGAATTTCGGGATAAAGTCCTATGTCCTTCTCCGAGTCTCAAACTATATCCATACCAAATTTTATCCAAATCGGTTCAGTAGTTTAAGCGTGAAGAGGTAAAAAACAAATAAACAAATCTACAAACTCACTTTCGCATTTATAATATTAGATGAATTGTGCGTTCGTACAAGTAAAATACAACTATAATATATAAATACACACACGATTTTTCTTTTCTTCCAGACCAGCTTGGAAATACCAGACCAACAACTAGTAAGTTTTACATAAATATAAGTCAATTAACTAAAACACAGTAAATTTAAATACGAAATTTAATTCAAAGATAGCCATCTAGACTATTTGCCCACCTGCTAACGAATAATTTGATTAAAATTATTCATTTATTCAAATATTCACCTCTATCAATTTAATAATTCTAAAAACATTTCGTTTTAATTAAGTTTTGAATTTTTCAGTAAAAATATTTCGGTTTGTGGTGTCTTAATTTTATTCTGATATTATATACCCAGCCATTTTTCTACGTTGTTATTCAAACTCCCACGCTGGTCTGGGAGAAATAAAAAAACTTAGAATGTACCAGCTGCTTCTCTTCCCACGCAGATCGTAAAAGCCCATCGAGGGAATGGGCAAAAATGCAAATCATGTTAACAGGCGATGCGGCTAGCAACCCATCACTGTATTGATTGCTTTTTCCATCTTCTCGCCCACCATGACGCTAAAAGTGGCTTTTGGGTCTTGCGGCCCTGGGCTCTGCATTGAACCGCAAGACCCAAAATTCTCTGTCTGCCCCATTAGGGATAAAGACGTGATAGTATGTATGTTCCAAAAAGGAAGAGGTTATCAAATCGTCGCGATCTTCTTTTTTGTATGTTCGCCGATTATTTGAAGAGGCTTGGTCCGTTTTAAAAAATTCTTTGAAAGGGTTTTTCTTCGCACATTTGCCAAAAGTAGCCAGTTTTTGTAAGTGAGCGTACAAAAGCTTCATTTTAAACTGTAAACAGTTAGTTCATGAAATACTTCGACTTTACAAAATTTAAAATTATAACTCCGTTTCCTTTCAAGTAATTTCTTTCAAATAGGGGCAGCACGCAGCACTGGATGCTATAAAAATTGACAGGTACATGTTATCGGTTTTGTGTGCTAATAAAAAAATAACGACGGGTTGCACTCTGGGAGTACCGGCAGAAGTGAAAACTTGAATATTAACGTTGTGCATTTTTGATATACGAAACAGCAGGCGCAGGCATAAATTTTCGCCGCGCCGTAGAAAGAGAGGGGGATACTCCCTCTCCTACGCCGCGCCAGCTGTCTACTCTCCATCCGTCTTATGAATTTTCGATCAGGTCACGTGTCCTGACGCGAGTTTAACATATTTTACCCATTCCAAAAAAAGTGCACAACGCCGCTAAAGAAGTTTTCACTTCAAAAATGAAAAGATTTAGTACGAATACCGGTAAAGTGTTCCTAGAACATGGATTATTTCGTCACCAAATTCCACCAACCGTTCAAAGCAATGTGGAGCAATATCGTGGAATCCAATAAAATTCGACACTCAATTAAACGAATGAAACCGAGCGTGAAACAATCCGACGTCAGGTTTATTTAAAGTGGGGAACTTGTGAAATGTAAAGGAAATCATTTTGAGGACTTTCACAATAGAAGACACGACACGATTTTGATTTAACGAAACTTCTTAGCGTATCGGATTGGCTTTTTTTATATGGTTGTGAGCTGCCTCCGTGGTTTAGTGGTTAGAGCGTTTGGCTCATACCCGGAGGTCGCGGGTTCGATTCCCAGCGGGGACAACGACTTTGTGTTGTTGTTCTAGTTTGGTTAGGACATTGCAGGCTGAACACCTGATTGTCTGATAAGTAAGATGATCCGTGCTTCGGAGGGCACGTTAAGCCGTCGGTCCCGGTCACTGTCTTTGACATTGGTCGTCACCTAAAACCATGTCAGAGGCCTTTAAGGCGGTTTAAAAACTCTGACACTAGTGTTAGTCACTAACACACACGATAAGAAGAAGATGGTTGTGAGCCAGACTCATTAAGATTGATAGGGCTTCCCAGAACTACATTTTCCAAAAGGACATTTTCTGTAAAGACATTTCCTATAAAGGCATCTCCTGTAAAAACATTTCGTGAAAAGCGGTTTTTGAAAAGACATTTCTATGAAAAGCGGTTCCTGAAAAGACATTTACTGAAAAGCGGTTCCTGAAAAGACATTTACTGAAAATCGGTTCCTGAAAAGACGTTTTCTAAAAAAATATTTTCTAAAAAGTCACCTCTCCAAGTAGTATTTTCTCAAAAGGACAATTCCCAATTAATCTTCATAAGAAAACTTTCCAAAACGATATCTTCTCAAAGTGATTACTTTCCAAAAGGACTCCAGGTATATTTAGTAACAAAAAGAAATAATGGCAGTCTTGTCGCTTAAAGCGAACTTTTCCAGATGCTCCAGGCTTTGTCAGATGCCTTTAGGCAGCCTGAACAATCTGACGCCAGTGCTGGCCACTTAAACAAAAAACAAACAAGCAACACTAACAGGCCTGTGTCACTCCCCGTTTAGGTAGGTACCGAAAATATACCTACATTATTACTAATGCGCGCGGCGACCACTCCGGAGTGGAAAATTCAGTAACATGAATCTTTTATCCACAGTAATAAGAATGAAATTGGCTTGCAATGGACTTCTAGGTATCTAAACGAACAGGTGCAGAGGTCCGACGCGAGCTAAATTAAACCATATCGTTAACGACATTGAGCAGATATTTCTTTGAATTTCTTTGCTGTGTAAGACTTCTGTACGTAAGTACCAGTACTTATTCTATGACACTGACCTCTTCAACGACGACCTCCATGGCGTAATGGTCAACACGCTAGACGATTAGTTCGATCCCCAGCCAGGGCAAGTTGAAAAATGGCCTTTTTCAATTTTTCCTGGGTCTTGGATGTTTATATATATATGTATTTGTTATAAAATATAGTATCGTTGAGTTAGTATCCTCTAACACAAGTCTCGAACTTACCTTAGGGCTAGCTCAATCAGTGTATTTTGTCCCTGTATATTTATTTATTTATTCAAAGTCGGCTACTGTAAAAACCCCTAAATCGGCAGTAAAGGTGTCCACGATTGATCGGTGCCGAAATTGAAAGCGTTTTTCCTTTAAGAATTAAATACTTTCTGTTAGGTCGTTTGAATTGATGTGAAGTGTGATTCTTTTTCCTTTTCAGGATTTATTTTTGATTATTTTCCTCAATAAGCTTTTTAGGTGTTATTTTGGGGAATTCTTTATTGAATGAACATTGAGAGGAAATCGGTAGTTTTGTAACCTTGTCCTTGGGGGAGGCCTATCATATGTTCAGCAGTAGATTTCCTGTGGCTGATATAATGATGATGATGATAATGAGCGGAAATCCACTGTAATAAGAATAGTTTTTTTTAAATAAATTACTGTCAATAAATTTATTTCTTATCACCAACGAATTAATGCATTCGCGAATATTCTATTACATACATTTGTTATTTGGTTTTTGGAGTTTTAGCTCCGCTTTCCGTCACATTACTGAAGGTATCTCATGACACGTGATAGTTAAAATTTTAAACAAATAATGCATTTCTGTTACCGCTATAACATCGAATACAGAGTAAAATAAATATATAAGTGGTGCTCCCATACAAAAAAACGTGATCTTTTATAGGTAATGGTACAGAACCCTTCGTGTGCGTTTCTGACTCACACTTGGCCGGATTAGTTTTGAAAAATCCAAATAAACGGTCTGTTAATGGTTTTACGCCTAGAATTGTACAACAACAAAGTAAAATACCTATTCTATTTCCGTATTCTATTGTGCCAGTTTCTGAATCAAATATATTAAACCTAGGAGTGGGACGAACTTCTTGATTTGCAACAGTTAAACCACATTTAGATGTTTCTATTATTAGTATCCTATCATAGTTTCTGTAGGATTTTGAATTTGAATTTTGAATCCTATCATATGATAGTTCAATTGGAGTTCGTAATGCTTTGACATGTAGTTGCGTTAATATCAAAGACACATTGATACTTGTATTAGAAACAGGATTTTATTTAAAAACATGAAGATAACTTAAATATTACAAACATATTATACTGAGATTATACTAAATAACTAAAAACTGAAGATATAAATACAATTAAAAACATCAAATTATATAAAAATTGAATTGTAGAGTGCCCAAGAGGCTAGCGGGAATAAATAATAATAATCAGAAACATATACATTTTATTTGTAATAAGGAAATGTTTGTTGGTTTCCAACGAGCGAACATTTTTTTATATATTTTCTTTGCTGGCCAGACGGATTGGAGAGGCCTCATTGATGCTTATAAGCTTTATTTAGCTTGTAATTCCTTCATCATCATCATTATCATTTCAGCCGTATAACCTCCTCTGCTGTACATAGGTCTTCCCAAAGATTTTCAAAATGACCGATCTGTAGCAGCTTGCCTCCAGCGCTTTCTAGCGTCCTTGGTCACGTCGTCAGACCTTATCACCTTGTGGGTGGGACCTTACATCTTTTCTTACACTTCGCTTGCCAGTACGTGGTCGCCATTCGAGAACTTTTTGCCCCATTGGCCATCAATTCGTAAGGCTATGTGTCCCGAATACTGCCATTTCAACAAGCTAGTTCCTTTACCTTCTATGAAATCCACGAGAAGACTTGGAGTGGTCCTATTATACTCTAAATCACCAGACAAAAAATCGCTAGACAAAAGCTTGTAAGAAAACTGGAATTCATCAATCCATATTTCTGTACTTAATGGATATACTCGTAGTCATTTCCTCTATAAAATGACTCGTACGAAAAGAAGTCTCCAAAACTAATGAGCTACTTACTTTATACACTATCTTATCTATTAGACCTACTCCTCCCGAGGAAATGTGATAGTCAATCATCGGGATATGGAGGAAAAGGGACAAAAAATTATTTATGACGTACTCGACAGAAACGGCTATGTGGCTTGTAATGTGACCGCTTTCGTGAAGTGGGTCTATTAACAATCTGTATTATTAACTGTCTATAAACGATCGAAAATTAAATACGTTTACTATCCCTGTAATGAAATTGAAGTTTAAAAATTAAAAAGTGTGCAGCCACCCAGGCAATTTGTATAAGAAAGTTGATTTTATATTGGATTTTGACCATTATTTTAATTTCATTATACTAATCTCGTGGTTCGATTTATTATAGGTTTGTCTCTTTCACGTTGTATAAACTTTTATATCGATAAGTCCGCTTGTATGTTTACTTTTCTGATTTGTATCTGTGTTCCTTCTTATGTACAGTAAAGCTTTATAAAAAAACTTTTATTTTGATGGTTCTGCACGTACAGTTGTCTAGTTAAAACTTTATCATTTATTGCTTCATATTTAAGGGCCTCTGATTATAAAATAGGATCAATTAAGTTCCCTAAAATTGAGGTATTAATTACTGTGGTATTATTAATTATTGTCATAGTTAATGTTAAGTATAAAAATTGTATATTTACAATAACAAATTACACTTTACCGCCACAAAATTTTACACTTTACTAAATTGAAATTTATTTTTTACTTATTAATTCGTTTTAACCTTAAAGCTTGTTATTTAAACAATTTTTTTTAAGAAATTAGCCCTAGACATTATTATTTATTTGCATTCAAATAGCTTTCGTTCACTTCTGTTACAACGATAAAAATATATGTATGATATTAGTTTCTTGTATACTAAAATAAAGATGAAAATACTTTTCACTAAAAATACATAAACACTATTTGCAAATAAAAAAAATCGGGTAATACTTAAAACCCTACGGCAATGTGCCCAATCGGCTAGTAGCATTGCCACGTCATATATCATTATTTTATGACTAGATAAGCTACTGGTCACGGAAAACGTCAATTACCTAGTTTCCTTGAGATAGCGCCGTATAATTTGTGAGCTGATGGCCCCCACGGTCCCAAAGTTTCAACCCAAATGGCTCAAGTTGTGATAAAAGTAAAGTAATAACAGAAAATAAAAATTAAACACTCCCATGCTGGTCTGGGAGAACTGAAAAAACTTAGAATGTACCAGCTGCTTCTCTTCCCACGCAGATCGTAAAAGCCGATCGAGGGAATGGGCAAAAATGCAAATCATGTTAACAGGCGATGCGGCTAGGAACCCATCACTGTATTGATTGCTTTTCCATCTTCTCGCCCACCATGACGCTAAAAGTGGCTTTTGGGTCTTGCGGCCCTGGGCTCTGCACAGAACCGCAAGACCCAAAATGCTCTGTCTGCCCCATTAGGGATAAAGACGTGATAGTATGTATGTATGTATGTAAACACAAGGGCATAAAGAAGAGACTTAATGCTTCACTACTTATTGACATTGTTCCAGCTTGTCAACATTTCCTCTCACTAACACGATGTAAATATTTATGAGCTACTAAATCCCGGGCAATAATTTAAGGGTAATAAAATACATCGTTAAGAGTCTGGAAACAACAGATTTGTCACAAAGAAGCTTGAGTTGCCATGTTTATGGCTTAAGTTATTGATGCTATGATGTAAATATTAATAACTGATTTTAGACTTTCTCATACTTTTTTCAGCCATTTGGTAATTTATCATTATCATTGTATTGTCCCGGTTGCATCCTCAACAGTTATACTTCAGAACCCGGAGTCCGCTACCTAACTAAGGAGATTTGACGAGGTTCTCATATTTTTCTGGCCATGTGTTAACGAATGTTTTGAGAAAATTGAAATTAAAAATATCATTTGAAACTTTAAGAAGTTTTAGTTGCTAATTAAGTAGGACGTGACTGGGCATGTTTTCCAGAATTTATTCCTGTTGGTTCACAAAAATACAATAAAGGGCTTTACACACGCCAGCTAGTAAAGATGTACATTACAGCATTTACAGCACGACACGATACATCTGACACGAAAGATGTAATGACATCTTTCCGTAGGGATCTTCAAGATGTTTATACATAATTAATAGCTGACGTGTGTGGTCTCCTGACGATGTATATGGAAAGATGTAATGAGATGTATTGATTTATTTATTAAAACTTTACTCACTTTATTGCACAGTAAAATACGAACAAGTGGCGGACCTAATGCCATATGGTATTCTCTCCCGGTCAACCATTGGGCCAAGCGGAAAATATGTGTGGCTGGCGTGATAAAAATCGTCAAAAAGTAAACTAAATGTATCGTGCTATAATGTACATTTTTACATTTCAGCTGCTGTGTATGAAACCTGAAACCCATAAAACTATGCGTTTAGCTTTTGGATATCACAAATCCGAAATTGCAAGTGAAGATAAAATATTGACCCTTTGTTAATTTTTGCACGTCTTATACGCGGAGCGTTTAGGTAGTGCATTACTCTCAACATTGACATGTCAAGCATTTTTCTGGCCTTAAACTGTCTCTATTTTTTTAATTTATTTCATGATGCAAGGGTAGGAATCGCTTTCACGCGAAAGTAAAACATACTGGCAACTAAACGCAACAATGTTTTGAAAAATTATTTATTTATTATGACCTTTCAAACAAAAAAAAAGGAATTTTCCAAATTGGTCCAGGTGAACAAACATCAAATTCGTCCCGAAGGTGAATTGGTAGTAAATGCTTAGCATTAAGTTGTACCTTTTGTACTATACTAACTTACTTCGTTAGCTCAGCAACTTAAAGAGGATCTTGGCCCCCGAGTCGAAAGGGCGCCACAATTTTCTGTTCTGAGCAATATCTAGCCAGGTGACAACTTCCATCTCCCGCAGATCAGCCTGCACTGTACTCCAGGGATAACTGTCTTCGGCCTGACACCTTTACCTTTTGTTATGTATATAATCTTAAAAGCAATAAATTAAATAAATAACAAAAAAGATCGCGACAGTTTGATAACCTCTTCCTTTTTTGGAAGTCGGTTAAAAAGACTTACAAAACTTATATGTTTCCCCAAAACCGAAACTAGATCGAGTTAAGAGCGAGAACTAACAAACAGCCCTCGGGTTCATTGTGGGAGCTCATCCAGCGTCTCGTTCACGCTACGTCGATCGCCAATACAATAAGTCTTTGTCTTATATCAGACAATAAGACAACATTAATCTCCAAGTGAAAAATCGACGAATGTGCAGCTTGGTACGCGCGATTAGTCGCAGCGACAAAAAACCCTTTCTTTTTAAACAAGCGAGCGGACCAAAGACGTTGACAGACAATGCAATTTAGTCTACATAGCGCGTTTTCTCCCAACTTACTGTGAGGATATTAAATGTGATTGACTTTGGCATTGTACGGAACTCTCTCCACACGAGTTAAACTCGCACTTGGCCTATATACCTATAGTGCTTTTCTTCCGAAAAGTAGTGACACTATAGATTCTAAAAAAAAGGTAACAGACAATGCATTAAATATTTATTTTACATACCTTTTGTACAATTACGTTTTGTAAGTCGTGCAATAAGGAGTGTTGTTTTTATTCAGAATAAAAATCAAAATAACAAGTAAGTGCAAAATAAGGCGCGCGCAGGTATTTAGTGTTATTATAAAGAAATATTTTTTCTCAACTAAAAACTTACTTTAACGCCAAACTAAACTACACTACCGATTTTGATAAAATTAAAAATTAGAACAATTAGGAAACAAAAAACCCTTTCAACCAAAAAAATTTATTTCCAAATTGGTCCAGGCATCTTTGAGTAATCGGTGAACAAACATAAAGACAAAGATTCTGACAAATCAATGACCTCCTTTTTGTATTCGGTAAAAAAAGAGTCGCGTCAACGCAACCGCACCTTACTACTACTGCTTCTCTCAGCGATAATTTTCTATCTGGCTCAGAGGCGACCCGCAAATCGATGTGTTCCCTCTGCAAATATTTTGCTATCGTGTCATGTTATATTTATCACGATGTCTCGGTGAAGACGTACGAGTTTTATTAAGTTATTTTTCTTTTCAGACGCAAGAAAGAAGTTATTTTTTGTTTAGCTGCGAGCTTAGAAAGTAGATTCATTTTGTCTCAAACAATGAGTTGTTTTGAATCAGACCAAATGTAAAAAGTAAATTTTATTATAATAAAAAATCATTTTCCAACAAGTAAGTAAAATATTGCTATATACGTTATAAATAAGGATAATATGCTTTACATAGCCAGACTTTATTAAGAAACAACAACAATACATGAGTTTAGATGAAGCAAATGAGGTTTGTCAGGATCGTAGCAAGTGGAGGTACATAGTCTCTGCCTACCCCTGTGGGAAACAGGCGTGATATTATGTATGTATGTAACAACAATACATAGTTAACATTAAAATGATCGAACAGCAACTCAATGTATGTAAAGACGACGTTATTACTAGTGGCTCATATTTCAGCCATTTTGAAAAATTTCAAAAAACAGAATCGAAAAATAATATTCTATGTAATTATCAAAACTACTCACAAGATTTCAGAAAAATCGATTGAAAAAATACGACCTACAGGCGAGATCAGATATACGGAAAAGAGCATAATTTTTGTGTGTACAATGCTGGTTATCAAGGTGTAAATAGTATTTAGTAGATACTTTTACCACCAAATTTGAGCCACATCCTTCTAACTACAAACATTTCATCAATCTTTGCAGAAACATTGACTACATATAAAAGCCACAGAGCAATAAAGCTAAACAGTCATTAACGCCGAACGCTACGCCACTGGTACGTAACCAGCTGAGTAGCGTTACGTAACCACCAATAAACTGTGTGCTATCGCTACGCGCGACGTAGCAGAAACAGTTATTGCCTAAATGGGAACTTTATTGACTAAGCTTAGGTTTGAGTGGGAATGTATTTAGTAAATGGACAAACGCGGTCAACCAGATTGTCATTAGACTTATTTTTGTACTGGTGTGTTTATTAATTATCATACTACAGAATACCCTATGGTTGACTGGGAATAATGCTCTAAGCATTTAAGTCCACACTTTATAAGAATCAAAATAATAACAGGCTGCTAGGCGCATCGCTGATTGACATTATTCTTCTATATTTCCATCCATTGCGTCCAGAAAAAAAGGAGCTGGTATATTCTACTATTTTTATTTTCTCCCAGACGAGTATAAAAAGTAAAAATATTGTTGGCTGCGTAATAAAGCCACAGAGCAATAAAGCTAAACAGTCATTAACGCCGAACGCTACGTAACCAGCTGAGTAGAGTTACGTAACCACCAATAAACTGTGTGCTATCGCTACGCGCGACGTAGCAGAAACAGTTATTGCCTAAATGGGAACTTTATTGCCTAAGCTTAGGTTTGACCGGGGTATATATTTAGTAAATTTACAAACGCGGTCAACCAGATTGTCATTAGACTTATTTTTGCACTGGTGTGTTTATTAATTATCATACTACAGAATACCCTATGGTTGACTGGGAGAAATTTGTCCACGCTGCAAGAATCAAAATAATAACGGGTTGCTAGGCGCATCGTCCATTGACATCATTCTTCAAAATTTCCATCCATTGCTTCCAGAAAAAAAGCAGCTGGTATTTTCTACGATTTTTATTTACTCCCAGACGAGTATAGAAAGTAAAAATATTGTTGACTGCGTAATAAAGCCACAGAGCAATAAAGCTAAACTGTCATTAACGCCGAACGCTACGCCACTGGTACGTAACCAACTGAGTAGCGTTACGTAACCACCAATAACCTGTGTGCTATGGCTACGCGCGACGTAGCAGAAACAGTTATTGCCTAAATGGGAACTTTATTGCCTAAGATTAGGTTTGACCGGGGAATGTATTATTATTTGGTAAATGTGCGAATGCGGTAAAGCAATCATCTGACTTATTTTTTCACTGTTGGGCCCGTGTTTATTCGAAAGAATATTCTGACCGGGGAATGAACGCGGAATAAAGTAAAATGTAGATTTAATCAGATTTTAATTTTTTTAATAAAAACTGATAAACACCTCGCATGTATACCCTACATGCGAGGGTGCAAACATAAAAATAATTTTCCAAATTGTTCCCGGCTTTTTCGAATAAAATCAGTGAACATAGTAAAAAAAAAATTGGCGAAACCCTAAAATAAAATAAGTGTATATACAACTTCATTAAAACATATAAATCATCCAAATTAATTTTCCGTTTGCAAAGGTTTGTTTGGGAAAGAGATGAGTCTGTTGCTAGGCAATATTGCTATTTATTTTTCATTTTCACGTGAATAGACTTCAAATTAGATATATTTTTGTATTTTACAGACGACTGATCAAGTAATATCGAAAAAAGGTCGCTTATAAAAGGATATGGTAATTATTTTATCGAACTTCATTGAACTCCTCTATTTCTTTGATAAAGAATAAAACAATATACAACAAGTTTATTGCTAGGTAAATTATAAATGCCCTCGGCTCTCAAGCGTAAACTTCCAATAACTTTTTAACGGCTAAACTGATTTTTAATAAAAATAGCTAAGATCCACCGCAAGGAAATAGAAAGACAACGGGAGCGGGAACGGTAACGGTGAAGAAGAGCGGAAACGGAACCAAGAATAGCACTGGGACTAGGAGCGGGAGCGGGAATGGGAACGGGCGGAACAAAGTGCACCGGGTCCGCTTGTTGTTAAATAGTTAAATATAGCTAAGAAATGAACTTGCTTTCAGTGGCATGCGACCTGAGGCTTGCGACCCTGAGTAGGGCTATTTAGAGTCACAAGATTAAAATGCTTTGTCTGCCTCATTAGGGATAACTATAATTTAACTATTTAGGTAAGAACGCCACGGAGATAAGAGAACTTCGCTCGCTTTGCCTGTAAAAAAGGATTAAAGTAAAATCGAAATAGGATAAAATAAACGCTCAATTTCAATTGAAGGTAAGTACGAGTATAAAACGGTTTGGGTCACGCAATTATTGCACGGACCGTACTCTGCCCATGTAAATGGGTCGCCAAAGTGGACATCGTTTTGTCATTATCGCGTTCGATATAGAATTCTAGTAGACGCAGCCACGGACGGCGGTTCGATTGAGAAAAGATAGTCTAGCTTAAACATGCAAAAAAAATACTTAAGATTTTTTTGTATGCATGGTACTCTGCAAAAATAAGTCGTTTTTAAAAAGATAGTTGGTTCATATTTGATTGTTTCGGGCGATTACTGTTTTCCATTCCTACACTTTTAAATAAGCCAAAAAAGGATTGAAATCAAATTGAAATATGATAAAATAAACGCTCAATTTCAATTGAAGGTATAAAACAGTTTGGGTCACGCAATAATTGCACGGACCGTACTCCGCCCATGTAAATGGGTCACTAAAGTGGACATCGTTTTGTCATTATCGCGTTCGAAATATAATTCTAGTAGACGGGGCCACGGACGGCGGTTGGATTGAGAAAAGATAGTCTAGCTTAAACATGCAAAAAAAATACTTGAGATTTTTTTGTATGCATGGTACTCTGCAAAAATTAGTCGTTTTTTGGAAAGATCGTTAGTTAGGATAGAGGCATATTACATTTTTTGTAAAATTATTGTTCCGGGCGAAAACTGTTTTCCATCCCTAAAATTTATTAAATAAGCCAAATAATTAAGAATTAAATTAAAATACAATCAATGCTCAATTTCATTTGAAGATATCAAACAGTTTGGGCTAAGAACTCGGACCGCACTCTAAGCCCATGTAAATGGTCGCTAAAGTGGACATCGTTTTGACATTATCGCGTTTGAAATAGAATCCTAGTAGACGGGGCCACGGACGGCGGTATGATTAAAAAAAGATAGTCTAGCTAAAACAAGCAAAAAAAATTACTTAAGACTTGTTTGTACGTATGGTACGCTGCGAAAATAAGTAATTTTTAGAAAGATAGTTGGTTCATATTTGTTTGTTTCGGGCAATTACTCTTTTCCATTCCTACACTTTGTTAAATAAGCCAAAAAAGGATTGAAATGAAATCGAAATGGAATAAAATAAACGCTCAATTTCAATTGAAGGTATAAAACAGTTTGGGTCACGCAATGATTGCACGGACCGCACTCTAAGCCCATGTAAATGGGTCGCCAAAGTGGACATCGTTTTGTCATTATCGCGTTCGAAATAGAATTCTAGTAGACGGGGCCACGGACGGCGATTGGATTGAGAAAAGATAGTCTAGCTTAAACAAGCAAAACAAAAAAATACTTAAGATTTTTTTGTACGCATGGTACTCTGCAAAAACAAGTCGTTTTATAAAGATAGTTGGTTCATATTTGTTTGTTTCGGGCGATTACTCTTTTCCATTCCTACACTTTGTTAAATAAGCCAAAAAAGGATTGAAATGAAATCGAAATAGGATAAAATAAACGCTCAATTTCAATTGAAGACATAAAACAATGGGTCACGCAATGATTGCACGGACCGCACTCTAAGCCCATGTAAATGGGTCACTAAAGTGGACATCGTTTTGTCATTATCGCGTTCGAAATAGAATTCTAGTAGACGGGGCCACGGACGGCGGTTCGATTGAGAAAAGATAGTCTAGCTTAAACATGCAAAAAAAATACTTGAGATTTTTTTGTATGCATGGTACTCTGCAAAAATAAGTCGTTTTTATAAAGATAGTTGGTTCATATTTGTTTGTTTCGAGCGATTACTGTTTTCCATTCCTACACTTTATTAAATAAGTCAAAAAAGGATTGAAATCAAATCGAAATAGGATAAAATAAACGCTCAATTTCAATTGAAGGTATAAAACAGTTTGGGTCACGCAATGATTGCACGGACCGTACTCTGCCCATGTAAATGGGTCGCCAAAGTGGACATCGTTTTGTCATTATCGCGTTCGATATAGAATTCTAGTAGACGCAGCCACGGACGGCGGTTGGATTGAGAAAAGATAGTCTAGCTTAAACAAGCAAAAAAAAAATACTTGAGATTTTTTTGTATGCATGGTACTCTGCAAAAATAAGTCGTTTTTAGAAAGATTGTTAGTTAAGATATAGGCATATTACATTTTTCGTAAAATTATTGTCTCGGGCGATAACTGTTTTCCATCCCTAAAACTTTATTAAATAAGCCAAATAATTAAGAATTAAATTAAAATACAATAAATGCTCAATTTCATTTGAAGATATCAAACAGTTTGGGCTAAGAACTCGGACCGCACTTTAAGCCCATGTAAATGGGTCGCTAAAGTGGACATCGTTTTGTCATTATCGCGTTTGAAATAGAATCCTAGTAGACGGGGCCACGGACGGCGGTTGGATTGAGAAAAGATAGTCTAGTTTAAACAAGCAAAATCAAATTCTTAAGACTTGTTTGTACGTATGGTACGCTGCGAAAATAAGTAGTTTTTAAAAAGATAGTTGGTTCATATTTGTTTGTTTCGGGCAATTACTCTTTTCCATTCCTACACTTTGTTAAATAAGCCAAAAAAGGATTGAAATGAAATCGAAATGGAATAAAATAAACGCTCAATTTCAATTGAAGGTATAAAACAGTTTGGGTCACGCAATGATTGCACGGACCGCACTCTAAGCCCATGTAAATGGGTCGCTAAAGTGGACATCGTTTTGTCATTATCGCGTTCGAAATAGAATCCTAGTAGTCGGGGCCACGGACGGCGGTTGGATTAAAAAAAGATAGTCTAGTTAAAACAAGCAAAACAAAATTCTTAAGACTTGTTTGTACGTATGGTAAGCTGCAAAAATAAGTGTTTTTTAGAAAGATAGTTCATATTTGTTTGTTTCGGGCAATTACTCTTTTCCATTCCTACACTTTGTTAAATAAGCCAAAAAAGGATTGAAATGAAATCGAAATAGGATAAAATAAACGCTCAATTTCAATTCAAGATATAAAACAGTTTGGGTCACGCAATGATTGCACGGACCGCACTCTAAGCCCATGTAAATGGGTCGCCAAAGTGGACATCGTTTTGTCATTATCGCGTTCGAAAAAGAATTCTAGTAGACGGGCCACGGACAAAGGTTGGATTGAGAAAAGATATTCTAGCTAAAATAAGCAAAAAAAAATTACTTAAGATTTGTTTGTACGCATGGTACGCTGCAAAAATAAGTCGTTTTTAGATTTTTTTTTAGTAAGGATTGTTAGTAATATAGGCATATTATAGGGCGAAAACTGTTTTCCATCCCTAAAATTTGTTAAATAAGCCAAATAATTAAGGATTAAATTAAAATACAATAAATGCTCAATTTCATTTAAAGATATCAAACAGTTTGGGCTTAGAACTCAGACTGCTCTCTAAGCCAATGTAAATGGGTCACTAAAGTGGACATCGTTTTGTCATTATCGAGAGTGAAATAGAATTCTAGTAGACGGGGCACGTACAGCGGTTGGATTGAGAAAAGATAGTCTAGAAACGTTCGTCGAACAAAATAGATGTCGAGTAATAATCTGACGACCTCCGTGGCGTAATGGTCAACACGCTAGACCGCCAATCCGGAGATCCTGGGTTCGATCCCCAGCCAGGGCAAGTTGGAAAATGGCCTTTTTCAAATTGTCCTTGGTCTTGGATGTTTATCTATATATGTATTTGTTATAAAAATATAGTATCGTTGAATTAGTATCCCATAACACAAGTCTCGAACTTACTTTGGGGCTAACTCAATCAGTGTAATTTGTCCCTATATATTTATTTATTTATATATTTATTAATAGTATCGATCAAATGTTATGTCGGTCATAGGTCTGCCGGGCAACGGTTTGTCGCACAACTGTGGTACTTTCTCCTTAGGAGAGGCCTATGTCCAGCAGTAGACGTTATGCGGCTGAAATGATGATGATGAACAGTTTAGGTTTAACTACTAAAAAAAACGATAAAAGTGAAGGCTTGTATGCGGTGAAAAAAGGTACATTTAAAAATAACGTTTGTTTTTTTTGTACATCTAACAGCAGGTGCGTATATTTTTTCGAGCGTAAACTGTTTTTACCCTTTTTACAAATAGCCAATTTTGGTATTATTTAACTTACACTATTAATTAGATTTTTGAAGTGAAAACTTCTTTAGCGGAGTCGTGCACTTTTTTTGGAATGGGTAAAAAATGTTAAACTCGCGTCAGGACACGTGACCTGATCAAAAATTCGTAAGACGGCGCAGGGCGCTTGCGCGAATGTTCGTGTGTGTTTATGTTACAGCGTGCTACGCGCATCCATGGATGGTGACAGCTGATGGCTCGACCGTCTGTGTAGTGGCCATACTGCTGTGTATTTGAAAATGATTTTGTTGAAAATGAATTTGGTCATGCTTGTGACATTTGTGACAGACTGTGGTTCAGAAAAGATTTGAAATATTTTATACTGATAATTAAAGCAATTCGTGCAAAATTATTCCCTAACCATTCCAAAATATCAAAAATGCACAACGTTAATATTCAAGTTTTCACTTCTGCCGGCACTCCCAGAGTGCAACCCGTCTTTTTTTTTATAATTTGTTTCCGTTTCATAAAAATAAATAAAGCAAAAGTGACAATTTTGTTTGCGGTAAAATAATTATTAATTAAATTATAACTACAATCTCAAGTTTATAAAATTAAACAATTAAAACATTCGCTACTAGTTTTTCAACCGAACATATCCGAAAATCATCATAATCAGAACTATGATTAGCTACACTTCATTATTACAATTTTCAATACTCGACTAATAGCCTATGCCAATAAAGGGATTATTTTATATTTACTTAAGTTTAATAAGCTTTAGGGACTAACCAAGACGTGAAGGGAGAAACTTGTGTTTAAATCCTTGGGATGCCAGGCTGACCACAAGACAATCCTATGCCAAATACGACTTAACTTATAACCAATCATCAATATAACTTCGATGTCTGTCACACTATCTCACTTATCTTACTAATCCTACTTCCTACTAATATTATAAATGCGAAAGTGAGTTTGTATATTTGTTTGTTTGTTACCTCTTTACGCTTAAACTGCTGAATCGATTTGGATGAAATTTGGTATGAATATACTTTGAGACTCGGGGAAGGACGTAGGGTACTCTTTATCCCGAAATTCCCACGGGGAGCGAAGCCCGCGGGTACAGCTAGTAATATTATAAAGGCGAAAGTTTGAGAATGTTTGTGTGTGTATGTTTGTACTTCTTCACGCGCAAACGGCTAAACCAATTTTGATGAAACTTAGTATACAAGAAGCTAATACTCTGGAATGTCTGGATTAACGCATTCGGCTACTTTAGGCGCGGGTAACACCGAGAGCGCAGCTAGTACAGAATAAGTTTTTTTGGGTTATGGTGGGCTTTATCTACCCCGTTAGGGTTAAAGACGTAAAAGTATGTATAAATCTTTTTAAACTCAGTTCAGCAGTTGTCAATGTATGGTCATTTGACTATATACAAGTAGAATTATTGACTTGAACTAAAAGCTTAAGAATCCTGAATACACAGTTCACTCTTACTAATATAAATAAATGGTATTCACTCTCACACATGCACAGGCATCCTCTGTGCATACAGACTATCCTGAAACTTGTATTAAACGGACGGCAGAGTTAAATGGGATTGTTAAATTACATGAATTTCGTTAGCACGCTCAGAATTGGGTTCACACTGTTGAGTTTGAATACTGTTTAGATGTTTAATGTTTGTGTCTCTTTGACACATAAAGATATAGCTAGCTAGCTAACAGGGTAGACAGCTGAAACTCCCTTAATATAAGTAGAAATTTTAAGTTAGAATAATTTACTTTTTAGTTTAAATATACCAAAAATACGTTATCATTATGTTATTTTAAAATCTAAAGAAAGAGACCTTCCCTGCTAGTCTGGGTGAAAAGACAAATCTGAGAATATACTAGCTGCTTGTCTTACCGCGCAGAACCGATCGAGCGGCTAGCAACCCATAAGTATTTTGTTTCCTTCATCCACCTTCTTGCTCACAGATATGATCACGTCTTTATCCATAACAGGCAAGACATCTGAAACTCTCCTTAATCACAAGAAATGTTAAATTAGAATAATTTACTTGTTAGTTTTAATGAACAATAATACGTAGACAATATGTTATTTTAAAATTCAATGAAAGAGAATCAATCGAGGTAATGGGCGAAAATTTGGGTCATATGAATAGGCGATGCGGATAGGCGAAAATTTATATGAATAGGCGATGCGGCTTTCATATCCGAGTAGAATTATTGACTTGAACTAAAAGATTAAGAATCCTGAATACACAGTTTACTCGTACTAATACAAACAAATGGTTTCCACGCTCACACATGCAGAGACATTCTCTGTGCATACAGACTATCCTGAAACTTGTATTAAACGGACGGTCTAGTTAAATGGGATTGTTAAATTACATGAATTTTGTTAGCATGCTCAGAATTGGGTTCACGCTGTTGAGTTTGAATACTGTTTAGTTGTTTAATGTTTGCGTCTCTTTTACAGACAAAGATATGATCACGTCTTTATCCATAACAGGGTAGACAGGTGAAACTACCTGAAATCGTTCTAGATTTTAGTTTAATTTAAGTTTTAAATTAGAATAATTTACTTTATAGTTTTAATAAACAATGTCTAGACATTATGATATTATAAGATCTAAATAATTGGACAAGAGCGTGTCGGCCACGCGCAGTGTAAGGTTTCGTAGTTGTGAATACCAACTTTGAGTTCATGCCACTAAAAACTTTCAAAAACGAATTATCTTTTGAATGTATGAAATTTTCTTTTTCCGAGTAAATTTTGTAAGTTAATCGCCTATAACTTTTTAATTCGTAAACCCTACTTAGCTCTGATAGTTTTCCTTTAAACAACATTATATACTATAGCTATATATGAATTTTTAATGTGTCCATATATAATCGTTTAGCAGATAAAGGGGAGAGACTAGAGTCTATCAAAAATTTGCACCTTTAAACTTAAATAATTCAGATACGGATCACTAATCGAAAAATATGTTTGATTAAGTATATCTTTATTGCACAAAACAAACAAATACAGGACATAATAATATCTAATAATAATGAAATTATGTTAAACTAAAAGCTATTTTATAAATTAAAACCATTACTTAAAATAAAAACATCAATTTATATAAAAAATCGTTCCCAGATTGCCACCGTCAACAGGCAGAGTCCCCAAGAGGCTGGCGGTATTTCCGCATTGTATTGCATATGTTTGATTGATAATTATGATGATGGTATTTGATTGAGTATCAAATAACACAAGTTTGTATAATTAGACTTACTATTTGATGTTCCTGGGCAGTTTAAAAACTTGTTTTAGGGCTAGTTAAATCTGTGTGATATTTTTTATGTCACTAACCTACATAAACTTACTTATTTTGATTTCATTCAATCTAATCAACGAAATAAGTCTAAAGGCACCTGCAGTATAATTGTACGCTTCCATCTTTACAGCAAATGCAATTACGCCTCTCTCATTCGAGCTACAATTAGGCCTGGACAAAACCGCAGCCAAAATTGTTCCCCACTAGCTATGCTGCTGTGCTGCGAAAACTGGGTTGGATTTTTATTGCTTACATTATTTTATCCTACATTCTAAGGGACAGGTGAAATCTTCAACGGACAATCCCTAAGGTTAGTTTTATTAGGCTGCCTATATTTGCGGGCCGTAAGTATGTAATATTCTGGTTTATAAATGTTAAGATAATTCTTTCTTAAATTTTGTATTCACTGGATTAAAATCTTGAATAGGCGCACTCCATCTCTTTTTCACTATGTGGTTTCCGGCAGAGTAGAATAGGGCCACTTCAAGTCCTCCCGTGGATATCGTAGACGGCGACTTAGGATACACAAGCTAAACAAAGCTTATAAATATCATGAGACCTTTTCAACCCGTCTAGCAAGCGTGGACAGTGTAGGCAAGTTCTCTGGCGGCTCTGGTCAAGTATGGCTTTAGTAGTACATAGAAGGTCGTGCTCTTGCAGTGGAGACAAAAAGACCTGATGATGATTTCTTATTGTGGATGTCGTAAGAGTCTGGTAACATCTTATTGCTACAACTGCATTCAAAAGGAGAGTTGATTTCAGGAGGCGACGGTCGTAAAACAAATTGTTTTTTTTTAATATTTTGTAAAGTCATTGGAATCATTGGGTGACTATAGACGTATAAACACATAAAAAACAGGAGTGCGCACCTCGGGCTTCGAAGCTGAGAGGAATTATTTAAAAGATATATAGATAGGTAATTACTGTTAAGGCTATAATTTGAAGTTCGTCGTACATTTGTTAAGCGAAGTCTGCATTTTACAGATTGTCTTGCTCTTTCGAAATATGTGAATTTTTAAAAAATACTTTTATTTATAAAATCTAGATTTCAATTATCACCTTTGTTGACAATGAGAGCTTCACTAGAAGCCCTGGACAGACCGTAACTATGTAAAATTTACAAGTCATTCTAACGGTACACACATAATTACTTCATTATTCCTCGAACTTAGCCTAACCTCACAATGGTTACTCGAACAGTTTGGCAAATGACCATTGTTGCATATCAGCGTAACGCAATGTATTCCAGCATTGTCCGTGTCGATTCTAATCTATAATTACTTGATTTGCACCGTTCCTGACTGCGCAAATCTTGATTGAGTGTTCAATTCGTGGATTGTTACACCGTTACAAAAGCTAATTGTGTGTGACATAACAGACAAAGTCCTCCCGTGGATGTCGTAGAAATATCAGTGAGACCCCTCCAACCCATCTGGCCAGCGAGGAGAGTGTAGGCCAAGTCCTCTGGCTGCTCTGGCCAAGTATGGCTTTGGTAGTATAGAGAGAGTCGTGCTCCTGCAGTGGAGACAAAAAGATGTGATGATGATAACAGACAAACTGCAAGAAAGTCGTCGACGCTGGGACGGTAATGTCTTGTACAAACCTGGCCAGAAATGTGTATTGTGTATATTCATGCCATCTCTGCCATGCCATGGCTCGGTAGGTGTGGTAGACCCAAGAAGTGCTGGCTTGACATCATCGAGGATAATAATAATATTATAATAATAATTCCTATATTTCAGGCAATAGCATTGTACTTACAAATTTTGTACAATGCTAGAGACCCATATTATAAATACCTTATAACTAACATACATACTATATATAATTACTATCCTAATTTACACGTAGTGTCGGTGACGTGTGACGCACGGTATCGTCGCAGCCGACCTCGGAACCTCCGAAATACGACACCCTGCGGCCAGAAGTCCTCCTTCATGACGGTTGGCAGATGATGCGTCGGCACTCTCACCACATATGAATTAAAATTCGCTTTCTGGCGAGACTGCAGCCGTTCAACCCTCAAGGTGAAGTTAGACTTCTTTCGGACGTAGTCTACGACCTCCTCTACCCTCGTAGACCAGTGCAGACGGGACACGTACAGCTGCGTCGATGGTACGGCAGGACGCAGCGGAGAGTCCGGTCCGGGCGGCGCGGTCCCGCAGTTGTTGCGGCTCACGGGCTTCCTCCTCTTCCTTTCCACCTTGACGAAGCCCTCTTCATCGCGTTCCTCTCGTGCATAATATGCGTGCCAATAGTCTAACAACTAAGGATTTCAAGACCGTGCGAAGTGGAGAAGAAAAACTCGTAAAGCGGACCCCGGGCTTCGCAGAAGAGACTAGCTGCGTCCCGCGATGTTACACGCGGTTAAAGTAGCCTACATTTTAATCCAGGGTGTGAGCTTCCTGCATACCAAATTTTATTAAAATTGGTTTAGCCTTTTGAGTGTAAAAAGTAGCAAACATACCTATCCACAAACACTCGCAAAGTTTCGCTTTTAAAATTTTAGAACGATATTTGACTCCATATTATTCAATAAAGTATAGCACAAAAGTATCAAAATTCTATATTTTGCTACTTTTGATACTTCAATATTTTAATATTTTGAAACAAAAGACAAGATGCTTTTCATTTTAATGTTTTTTTTAATCAAAATCGGTTAAGTAATTTGGGGTGAAGTCGGTATTAAATTGGTGGGTATCAAGAATCGAATGAAAAATAGTTTGAAAATTTTTAAGCTTACTATTTATTTACATAGATACACACAAACTAAAAATACCGGATAAAACCTTTATCTTTCTCTAAAACTTCTTATACAAAATATGTTTGGCAGCTCTTTGTCCGCGTAAACATAATAAACAACTCATATTTCAGACCAAATTTATTCACACCCAAGATGATATCTCCCCGTTGTTTCAAATTGGCAAACATACAAAGCACATACTATCTCCATATCACAATGCACACATATTATTTCTTAGGAACACAAATTACTAATGTGGTTGTTTATCAAACACGTCTATATGGAAATGTGGAGGGTATAGAAATAACACTGCCAATCCACTGCAAGTATCTCTTTGCTGTTTTCTCCAAATTATGGTATTTTGATATACAAGCTCTGCTTTGTCCAGATACCAATCTCCCACAATCTTTATACAACCATTTGAAATTGAAATATTGAAATTTGATAAAATTTATTTGACTCTCAAATGTACACAAATGTTACACTGTTGGCCCCACACTAGGCAACATGCCTGTCCTGCGGGGCAAGTTTATAATTTTTATTTTCTAAAAATACAGCGGAGTTAAGTGTATTAATAATGTGCCGACAATTGCAATTTGTAAATAATAATAATTTAATACACTTAACTCCGCTGTTTTTTTAGAAATTAGAAATAACTTAATAATAACCAATTCCATTTTACAATTAATTACCATGTATCATGTTGTGTAATGTAAGATTGTAAAGAAAAATAAAGAAATTTTGAATTAAATTTTAAACATACCTACAAATCATAGTCAGGCAAGCAGCTGGTTTTCGAAGCACAGTTCATCGTTTAATGGTTATGAATTGTCTTTTACCACTTTCTAGCATCTTTTAGTAGCCATTACCGTGCGTTGCGTATCATCTTTAGAGAAGAAAAAGCTGGAAAAGACTTCATGCTCTTTGCCAGCCTACACAGCACGCGCTTCATCATCATCATCAACATCAGGTCTTTTAAGTATCTACTGCAGGAGCGCGATTCTCTCTGCTTGAAGCATACTTGGCGAGAGCAGCCAAGGACTCGGCCTATACTCTCCATGACGGGTTGGAGAGGTCAGCCACAAAATGCGCATCAACACACTACGATTTCAAAAGTATTGGAAAAAAAGAACAGGAAAGCTAAATGTCTACTAGCTGTGCCTTTGGTCCCCGTGGGAATTTCAGGATAAAACTATCCTACGTCCTTCCCTGGGTATCAAACAATATCCATATCAAATTTCAGCTGAATACGTTCAGTGGTTGAAGCGTGAAGTGGTGACAAACAAACAAATATACAAACTCAATTTCGCATTTATAATATAAGTGAAAGAAAGTAAAAGATAAGGATACTTAATTTAAAAGTAATGCTTTGTCGATAGAGTAATATTCTTTTCGATAGTAACATATAACAACAATATTGCTTATTGTGTTAAACCACAAGATATCCTTCTGTATTTCATTTAAGCGTAATCTTGGCGAACACAGAGAATGCGTAAATATTCTGCAATTACGCTTCGGTGTGAAGGCAGCCGTGTGGCCTTTGTTTAACTATTCCGGTGTATTTGGTTTGGGAGCGGAACCGTGACAAAGATTTAGGGAATATGGAAGCAGCAGTGAGGAATTACACTGGCAATAGTTGTTGCGTTGCTAAACACCTGGTTTATAGGTGATTTATTACCTTGTTTGGTAGCTACAGTTCTCTTATTACGTGTTATTTGTGGTCACCAATACTAGTATAGACCACGCTTACACTAGGCCACTCTTACATGGAGTATAGATTTATCACAAGTTGGTAAAATTTCGGTAATAAAGTTGGTTAATTAAATTAAAATTCATAAAATTATTTTTTAGTCTTTCTTGAATGAAAAATGGCACTAAATAAAGGTTATTATCTGAACTTTGATTAGGTATAAATAAATAAATAAAATAAATATATATGGGGACAAATTACACTGATTGAGCTAGCCCCAAAATAAGTTCAAGACTTGTGTTATGTTTATAACAAGTACATTTGTCCTGGGTCTTGGATATATATTAACATCCAAGTCCAAGGACAATTTGAAAAAGGCCATTTTTCAACTTGTCCTGACCGGGCTCGAATCCGGGACCTCTGGGTGGCGGACTACCTTGGTGACCATTACACCACGGAGGTTGTCAAGGTATATGTAAGTGTTCTACTCTTGTTCATTTTCTGTTTAATATTTGCAAGTTTTTCTCATGGTGATGAAAAGTAGGGCATGCTGCTCGGGTACGGTAACACTTTTACTTCGGGCGATGTGCTTCACGCAGGATTTCTGGATTCATGAATCCATCCAAGTGTGGACCGTACCCGGTGTCGCTTAACTTGCGAAAGCACTCGTAATGCGTACTCCCACCAGGTAACCAAGCTCCACTCAATCTTGTAAAGGATTGCCTCAAATATTGTCATAATTATTATCATCATCAGGTTTTTTTTTAGGTCTACACTGCAGGAGCATGATCCTCTCTATACTACCAGAGCTATACTTGGCCAGAGCTGCCAGAGGACTTGGCCTACACTCTCCACGCTGGTCGGACGGGTTGGAGAGGTCCCATTGATGTTTGTAAGCTTTGTTTAGCTTGAAGTCCTAAGTTGCCTTCTACGACATCCTCGGGAAGACTTGGAGTGGTCCTATTCTACTCTATCAGATACCATACGGCATCTACCGGATACCACATTGTATGTAAGTTTTATTAAAGAACTTTCTATCCTCTAAACTTCAACGGATAGTGGAACTCACAAGATCTACAGCTCAAAAAGCCTCTAGTGACATTAACAGTGTCCATACAATTAGCTCTATATCTGCAAACGATAACTAAGTTACTCTAACGTTACTACGAAGTTGTTTTGTGGGACACAATCCAACACGTATGTTTATTTAGAACAAGCCTCCTTCGATTCTAATGATGTGACCTCTCTGAATGTTGCTTACAAACGGGTCCTTGTCTTGTCTATTGGAATAAAGTTGCTTTTTGGAAGGTACGCACTTGGCGGATAAGGGCTAGGCAAAAAAGTCTAAGATTTTTCCGTCACTAACTTTTTTAGGGGCTAGAAATTTTTCTGGGTTCTTAAGGGGCTTCAATTTTTGGTAACTTCGTTCCAACCAAGTGTTATACGACACTCCTTTTTTTTTTACTCTATGAAAGAAGAAAACTTTCAAGGTGCTTTGATTCCACCGTTAAACCCAATGAATACAACTATATTTGGAAATAAAACTAATTATACAATAATCCATATTTAGAAATAAATTCTGGTGAATGTTAGGCTGCGTTTCCACTGAAGCGGAGCAGAGCGGAGAGGAGAGAAATTTACCAATCACAATGCTTGAAATCTCCGCTCCGCTTCAATTCAAACAGCGGAGCGGAGATTTCGAGCTTTGTGATTGGTCAATTTCTCTCCTCTCCGCTCTGCTCCGCTTCAGTGGAAACGCAGCCTAAGATGGGACCAAACTGATAATGTACTTATAATTCTCTACAGACAAAGAAAGTCCGAAACAAAGATATTAAATTTTTATTTTATTATTTAAAACTCATTCATATTTTACTTTTGGAGATGAACATCCAAACCTGAACTACGGCTCAAAAGTATAACACCAAGGCACACATGACACAATTTAACATAAAATCTGCAGTAACAAGGTGCTGTCCTGCAGATTGTGTGTAATTACACGCGAGATTGGTACTACAGATTGTACGCTAAATTATGTGGCATGTAACCACCCGAAGGGGATACATGAATTTTTCGGAGTCCAGTTCTGCTCCCAATTTAAAATTAATTATTTGAAAGGAAGCAAGCTAAACGAAGCTTATAAACATCAATGACACCTTTTCAACTCATCTGGTCAGCGAGGAGAGTGAAGGCCAAAGTCCTCTGGCTGCTTTGGCCAAGTATGGCTCTGGTAGTACGTGCTCCTGCAGTGGAGACAAAAATACCTGATGATTATTTGAAAAGAAACGGAGATATCATTTGAGCTTTTCTTAGCATTCTGGCGAAAATCTGCCACCTTTGGCAAAAAATAACACATAAGAAAAGCTTCACATACATACTATTATGTCTTTGTTTCTAACAATGAAGATAGAGCACTTTGGATCTTGCAGCTCTAAGCTAATCATTTTAAATAGGCGATTTGGCTAGTAACCCATCACTTTGATTTCTTTTCCCAACATCACGCTAAAAGTGGCCTAGGAGTCTTGCGGCCCTGATTTGAGCCGCAAGCAAAACCCAAAAGTTTCACATAACCATTTTAAACTGTAAACAGTTGTTCAAAAAACAGTTTGAAAGGTTATCTAGAATGGCATGAGATGAAATTCTCAATGATGTCTCCGTTTTCTTTCAAATACTTTATTTCAAATGGAGGCCGCACTGGACCCCGTAAATTCAGTTTGAGCTTTAGTAAGAACGTCGTCGTACTATAGTTTTCGTAATGATGAAGTTTTAATAATCCTTCTGAGGCAGGCATCGTGTAAAACTGGAACCAAGTTTCTAAGTACCTACTCGTATATGTTCATTACTCGTATAAGTTTTAGTTTAATGAACCAAGCAATTTGGTGTTAAGACTTCATGTTACTTCGGTACATGATATTTTACGCTCAAGTAAAAAGTTTTTGATCTGAATAATGGAAATAAATGTGTAGTTTCTGGAAGAGTAGAATAGGGCCACTCCAAGTCCTCCCGTGGATGTCGTAGAAGGCGACTTAGGTAATACAAGCTAAACTAAGATTATAAATATCAGTGAGAACTCTCCAAATAGTCTGGCCAGCGAGGAGAGTGTAGGCCAAGTCCTCTGGCTGCTCTGGCCAAGTTTGGCTCGGTAGTACAGAGGAGGGTCATTCTCCTGCAGTGGAGACTAAAAGACCTGATGATGAATAGCCATTAGTAATAATGCTTATAATGTATAGTGTATAAAATGAAATATGGACAAAACGAACTGTATAAATGTTATACAACGTAAAATGGACATACCCGTTATAAATCTAACCACGGGCTAAACTAGATCAGTATAGTATAATGATTGAAATAATAGTAAAATAAATAAATAAAGAAAATACCTATACTGAAGTCATGTAACGATGCAGTGGATGAAATTGCGCGCGAGGAATCGGGCAAGACATGGAAGGGTAAGAAAAGGGGGAAAAGTAAAAAAATCACATCGGTTTACCTATACTGATGTGATTTTTACTATATATATTTTCGAGGATTGTGTAGTGTCAATACGCGTCGCGAGTAGGCATTTGCAAAAATTATATCAGTTTCACTCCGCCCTGCCTCCCGACCCGTATTGTGCGATAGAGAGAGTTGCAAGTCCTAGAGATGATTGCCTATTTTTTCCTTCTGAAATATTCTTCGGGCGGTAACGTTTCTACCCCTCTAAACTTTAACGAAATGAGGTAATTTTGATATCATTCGATTTGTCCTTAACTCTAAGGCTGTACATCTTTCTTTTTTAGTAATTCGGTTTAATTTGACTTTAATAAATTAAACGCTCAAATAATATTTAAAAAAATCAAAATTGGCCTCTGTTTAAAGGGGAGGAAACATCGCTTTTTGTTTCGAAATTTACAGCTACACAATGCTCTTAAACTTAAGGAGCTTTCTTTTTCTGACATTTCCCTCCTATCTAGCAATAATAAGAAATTACCTTCCGAAAGCTATATCCAGCAGATATGGGCGTGGCTCCATCATCCTCAGGATCCAAAGGTCAAGAATTGGTCATATAAACCCACTTGTTTTCACATAAATTGCAGACAATAACAGTTCCTGCCAATTCCGTCCCGTTGTCCTTTTCCAAGCACATTTTAGTCTTATAACTTCAAATGAATTTCAATCTTATTTCCTTAAAAATAAAGTTCTAAGTAACCGCAAATTGTAAGTGGTGTAAATAAAGGATTGGATTGCCAGATGATTTTGAATTGTAACTCTTTGAAATAAGGGTTATTGTTAATGAAAATATTTACTTGGACAAAAACAAAGAATGAAAATTAAATCTGTTATTTAATATAATGATTTTAATTGATAAAGTTTTGTTCTATCGAGTCAATATTTTCTGAAATCCCTTTATTGTTTACATTGGATATTACGTTGAGTAGTTTATTGAGTGCTTACTAGTTAATTTTCATTTGAGATTATATATTTGTTATGTTTATTTATATACTAAGGCAGGTATACGAGAAAACAGGCAAGCCACTTCTAAGAACTGCGATAAAAAATACTAGTAAACTTCACGCCAAGTAATTTTCCTATCTATTCCTAGTGAAAGAAGTCAATTTTCCATCGCAAATGACGCACAAAGTTTACACTTTAGCCAGAGAAAAGGAACTAAAAGGCATTATTCGAGAAAAGACGATGTATACAACATAATAATATCTTTTTATGGTATCGTTAAAGAGAGATGAGTCTTTCTCACCTAGCTCATTAGGGTGCTTCGAGTTATGAGCGGAAGCGATTTTCATTAGATCACAGGTATGGTACTTCATACAAACGGAGCAGCAAATATACCTAGTACTACTACAAACGAAACAATCCGTCCGTGCACACGTCAAATGTGTGAGTTAAACAATCAGGGTCGCCACCACAGAATTTGTTGCTTAGCTTACCGGTTTTTATCACTCGGAAATCTATAAAATTTTCGTTCTTTATTGTTTTCCGTGGATAAACAATGATAATGTGCGCAGTTTCTCACCATTTTAATTCAATAATCTTAAGTGAATCGCGTAATGTCAACGTTCGACTACCAATAACCCTGTTTTACTGCCACTTACACCTCACAATAACGGGGGAAGGGTTGCGGGGACACCAGATTGCGGGGGACGGTGCGAGTTTCCGTTCTGTATGTAATACTATTATTAATTCTGTGATTAGATTGAATCAAAAAGTAAACAAACATACTATTTATGAATATACGTAGGACACGCTGGATGGCGGCCGCTCTAGATCGGTCACTTGGAAATCTTTGGGAGACGCTTACGTGAGAGGCCCAGCAGTGGACGTTATGCGACTGAAAGGATGACGATGATTTATGGATATAACTGTCCTTTGTTCTTATGGTCGAATCTGTTTAAAATAATGTGAAATTAATGTTTGTTATTAAATACAATAATATTTACAAAAAAATAAGAACCACTTCAGCTCCAACCAATAATACATACATACCTACATAATACTATCACGTCTTTATCCTTAACGGGGCAGACAGAGCATTTTCGAGATTACGGCTCTTAGCAAATAGAGCCTAGGGCCGCAAGACTCAAAGGCCACTTTAGCATGATGGTGGGCGAGAAGGTGGAACATCAAACTAGTGTTGCTAGACGGATCGCCTATTAAGGCCATACCCAAATTTTCCGGGGTCCAGTGGCGCCGCCATTTAAAATAAATCATTTAAAAGGAAACGGAGATATCATTTAAAATTGTGTCTTGATCAAGTTCTAGATACCCATTCAAAGTATTTTTTAAACTACTTTTTGTAGTTTAAAGTGAGAACGTGAAGCTTTTCGACGCACATTTGCGAAAAACGGCCACTTTTGGCTAATGTGCGTAGAAAAGCTTCACGTTTTCACTTTAAACTATAAACAGTAGTTCATAAAATAGTTTAAAGGGTTATCTAGGGCTTGATCAAGACACAATTTTAAATGATATCTCCGTTTCCTTTTAAATGATTTATTTCAAATGGTGGCGCCACTGGACCCCGGAAAATTTGGGTATGGCCTTAACATGATTCGCATTTTCGCCCATTTTTTTTAAACCTTATATTAAAAATAATTAAATTATTTATTTCGGTGTATATGCGGAGAAAAAGGAGCAGCTGCTAAGTTTTTTTCTTTTTTCCCAGACCAACATGGAAGCGTATTTTTTTAGGCTTTTGCTTCATATAAACGCTTTCTCTTATACTTTAGATCTTACCAAAAGTTTATTTTGCTGTTTTGCATTAAAATTTCATAAAGCCGCCTTTATTTAATTCGTACCTATTTATCTGTATGTCATCGTAAAAGTTTATTTGCCGGTGTGATCTCGCAAATACGTTTCAGAAATGGATATTCCCTCTTAACACCGAGTGTTCAAGTCGCTGGACTGATAATGGTCTCATTGCTGATAATTTTAATTTGTATGAATGAATATGGAGTTTTGCGAAATACGTTTCAAGAAATTATTTTATCAAAAACAAAGATGGCTGTCGTTAGGATTCAAATGCTAGAGATTGAGCTGAAATTTATTATTCTTGAGTTTTGAAATCCAAGATGGCGTCTAGATTTTAGAATTATAACCTTATTCGTTTAAAATACTACTGGAACATGCCAGGGGTCTGAAATTTTCTATGCTGCACACATTAATAAAGCATCTTAAGCACATTATTTTGTTGGTCTACATAGCTTCACTGAAAAAGAACTGGCGGCAACCTACCGGCAACCGCAGCACCTAGTTGGCGACCAGTCGACCTTAGTAAGGCTGCAGGAAAACGCTTGTTGCAAGCCCATTCTAATGTCGTTTTAGAAAACATTGGTTAGGCCATTATCATAAAGTTCATTGGCCATGAACTTTCTGATCTGATAATGACGATCCCGAAAAGTATTCCTACACGTGTATAAAAACTTTCTCATTGTGAAACTAATACGGAATACCGCATTGTCTGTAAATCTGGTACAAACCGGATATTAACATCGCGCCGCGTCAACAAAGGGCAACTTTGAGCTGAACACAATCGAAGTTGTCGCTCAGTTGACTGAGCATCGAGTAGTTGACGCCTATTGTTACAACGGGCTTATGAAAAGGCATTGTGACGAACTTTTAATACGATCTCATTAAACTAGTGGCTTTGAGCTATAGACCTCGCGAGTCACCTAGGCACCCTCAACCCGTTGAAGTTAGGATAAAAACGTTGTTTAGATCAAAACATTGCCAACTGTTTTTCTTTTAAACCACAAAAAAATCTTTGTTTAGATATGATTTTTAATGTTTGCAACCGCCATATTTCTGCCATTTTGAAAAATATCGAAAAACTGAATTGTTAAAAATGATTTTATAATAAATAAAAATATATACCTATATAGATCTGTCGTTCTGGAAAACCTTGGGCTGGCCTTTTTCCATGAACTTTCTGATCTGATAATGACGATCCTGAAAAGTGTATACGAACTTTCTCATTATTAAACTAATACCAAATACCGTATTGTCTGTAAAACTGGTACAAACCGGATATTAACATCGCGTCGCGTCAACAAAGGGCAACTTTGAGCTGAACACAATCGAAGTTGTCGCTCAGTTGACTGAGCATCGAGTAGTTGACGCCTATTGTAACAACGGGCTTATGAAAAGGCATTGTGACGAACTTTTAATACGATCTCATTGAACTAGTAGCTTTGAGCTGTAGACCTCGCGAGTCACCCCCAACATATTGAAGTTTATAGGATAAAAGGTTGATCAGACAAAAAAGCTGTCGAATGTTTTTTATCACAACATTAAAAAAAATTTCTGAAGTAATTGTTTTTATTTCTACTATTTTGAAAAATTTCAAGAAACTGAATCAAGGAATTTACAATTTTTACATTGTGTATTATTATTAATTGTTAAAAATTGTATAATAATAAATTAAAAATATATATACGGGTTTGTTGGTCCTATTATAGAAGCAGTTACATGTGATATGTCTATTCTTATGTACTTAATTTTTCTTAAAAACATAAACAAAAACTAGGACAACACAACTACAATATTATATTTACAAGACGGCACTAAATTAATTAACTTGAAGATTTCTCCTCCTAGAAGATTAATAGCCGTCCTTCTGCTTGAAAAAATGCGTCCTTTGCGAAAAAAATGTTCACACAAAAATAGTTATTCCTCTTGGTCCTCTTTTGGGAGAAAGCTAGTCTTTTACCGTCTTTCAAAAACGAGTAGGTTATAAATTTCATCATTATCAGGTCTTTTTGTCTCCTCGCAGGAGCACGACCCTCTCTGCTCTACTAAAACCATACTTGGCCAGAGCAGCCACAGAACTTGGCCTACACTCTCATCGCTAGCCAGAGGGGTTGGAAAGGTATCATTGATGTTTATAAGCCTTGGTAAGCCTGTATTTCCTAAATCGCCTTCTACAACATCCACGGGAGGACTTGGAGTGATCCTATTCTACTCTGGCGAAAACCTTGTCGCAATCTTTTTTTTATGTATGTTTCCCGATTAATCAAAGACGCCTGGACCGATTTGGAAGATTCTTTTTTGTTCGAAAGGGGATACTTGTTAGGTGTTCCCATAGAAATTTTATCAAAATCAGTTGTGTAGTTTAAGGGGGAAGTCGGTATTTAGTTTTGAAAAATTATTCTTCTTAAGTTTTCGTATCAGTACATAATCAACACTGGGTCAGTACCTGATTTTTACAGGACTACCCCAAAAATGGGTGTAATCTTTTTAGGAAACTGTGTACCATTATGTACCTAAGTTTCTTAATTCTGTAGTAAAATGCCTTAACATAATTATTTGGATATATAGGGTAACGTTAGCAGCTTTTATTTACGGCAGTCGTGTTTTTTTTAAAACTATACTTGATTGTTGGTAGGTTTATTGTTGTACTTTCGTGTGTGTAGACTAAGAAAAAGAAATAGCTGAACCAGTTTTACTACTTGCAATTTGGTTCGTAGATACCTACCAAACGTTTGTTCTAATCATTATAACAACATTAAAATCATGTAGCCCTGAGTTCAGCAGTCACTCGATTTTGGTAACATGTTGCTTACTTTTTGCTACTAGCAACCAAGTTTTTTTTTAGTGTTAGTGACGTTGACATAGTCTAACGACTGCCATTCAATGATGACAGCCGAGATCAACGGCTTAGCACGTGCCTCCCGAAGCACGGAGGACCTTGTGACCTCATACTTGTGATTATTTACAAGTAGTCACCACCGGCTTTCTACCTAGTAAAGACATGAGACCTATTCTGGGAGTGAGGTAGCGTGTGTATTGGTTGCTCAAATAAACTACAATTTGTGAGCAACAGATGTGTTTTATTAAATTTATATGCATGACATAATAGGACGTATGGATTCACCACTTGCTTGACATTGGGTTTCTTGACGAACGTCCAATGGAATACAGTTCTTTACATAGGCAAATAAAGATTCACTTACTTAAATTGTCCTTGCTAATTTAGTAACATTATAAGTGGTTTATACAGGTAGAACTTCGAATGATGTACTTAGATTTCCAGCCCGTCTCCCAAGATCCTTCCGATGTCATGCCATCAGGTCAGCCTTCAGTGATGTAGCCTCAAACTAAATGTGCTCACTTTTTTATATTTTGTTAAGTAATTTAAATTATAATTAAGAACCCTAAAACAAAAGATGTATTTATTGATTGTTTTGGATTTTAATTTTATATTATATTGACAATGTGACAACTCGTGTCATGGTTTTTACTTACGATTTATATATCGGTCTATTAAATGTATTTATGACATCTTCCTTTTTTCGTTTTCTTCATCTTTTAATCTAGGTTTAGTTTTCTTCTTTTACTTTTAATTAAATAGATGATAAATTTATGTCTCTCTCAATCAAGACGCTGACGTCGATGTCATAACAAAATGGCTGTCAAAAAACCTGTTCATTTTTCTATATACTTTTTCTTTACGGACCCAGATGAAAGGTTTTTGAGTTACTAAGATCGGTTGATGAAACATATTAAGTTTAAACTTTTTATTTATGTATTTTGTTAATTTGTTAATTATAGCTTTAGATACACTGTTTTACATTTATTTAAGTTTTTTTATATTTTATTTATGCTTATTTAATTAAAAGGAATGAATGACGACTAGCGACATCTCGTGTCAATTTCGAGCCAATATTGTATTTTGTTTGAGAGACGTTAATGTAGATATCGCTACTGATATCAAAATATTTTTTGTTTGTTACAACCTTAAGAAAATTTTGTCATTGAGATTACCCATCCAAGTGCGGACGACGCCGGGCGTCGCTTTACTTGCGAAAGCACTAGTAATGCGCGCTCCTTAGTAGGTAGGTAGATAACCAAACTGGACGTTAACTAGTATTTATTCTGTGACGTCAGTTATTTCAAGATGCCTAAAAACTATCATCTAAAGATAACAATCGCGATTTGCTTTACATGCCTTCCGGAGATAAAGTGACAGCTGTCAAGATAAAGTGCCCTTATCAGACGCATCCAAGTTCAGCCCATCCTTAATCATTATGTACACGCGAGAACGCAATATTGCAGTGTCATTGCATATTTTAGGCTAAAGGCTAGAGCTTAGAATAGAACTATGCCAATCCAACTTCTCCTATGGGTTTCGTAAGAGGCGACCAAAAAAACTACTGGGTCCTTTCCTGGTTAAAAAATAAATTATTTGGCACTGTAGAAAATAAAACTCTTACTCGTGGGAACGCAATGGTTCAAAAACATTTGAGAAATCAATATGGCGGCGACGCGGTTCGCAACCCATCACGTCCCGTTTCGCGCAGGTGCAGAAAGCGGTCTTTGGACAGCCGCTTGGCTACTTTGAATAGAGCTTTTTGACTCCAATTGACTAAGAAACTATGACGTCATTATTTTTTTTGTGGATAATAGAACGGAACCGTAATTGCACGAGTCCAACTCGCACCTTACCGGTTATTTACCTTTTACTCCTTTGTCAAAAGATCATAATTTTTTATATTTTTTATTTCAATATAGCTTAAATCTATCTTGTACAGTGTGAACCAATACGATAGAAAAGCAATTAATTATTATAACACATTACATACATAGCCGTTCTTACGAATTCGCTCAGAGAACAGGCAAACAGGTCTATTCTGTCAGCAATCTGCTTGAGGTTACGTAGCGCGCGGGTCATCGGGGCTTTTCTGATTACTCAGCTCAATAGGAGCTTACAATATTCCCAGGAACAACGGGAACAGACTTCCGAAAATAACGTTCCAGGTTGTTTCCGCGGAAATTTCCCCGTTGTTTCTACGAATATAACATTGAACACGGCTTTTATTTGGTGAGGGTCAGAGAGACGTATGTGATAACTATGTTAGTGGACGGTATATACGGCCTTATTCTATCAAATTGTATTTTGTGTATAAGCTTATTAGCTGTGCCCGTGGGCTTCACTTCCCGTGGGAATTTTGGGATAAAAAATATCCTATGTCCTTCACTGGGTATCAATCTATATCCATATCAAACTTCATCTAAATGAGTTCAGTGGTTAAAGCGAGAAGTGGTAACAAACAAATATACAAAGTCACTTTCACATTTATAATATTAGTATAGTAAGGATAAGGATGTTTCTTGTCGTGTGGACGGTAGTACTAGATTTTAGGTCAAGATATATTCTATGTAGTTAAAGCGTTTGTATGTATTTGCCTGTTTTAAAATTTGCAAAGCATATTTTAACCGCATACTCAATTTTGCAAATTCAAATCAGATGACAAGGCAGTTGGGTAATCTGGGGCATTACACGGCTTTACAGGAGCTCTTAATATTTGAAGAAACAACGGGAAGAGACTTCCGAAAATAACGTCCCACGTTGTTTCCGCGGAAATTTCCCCGTTGTTTCTACGAATATAACATATTATTGGACACGGCCCTTATTTGGTGAGCGTCAGAAGGACGAATGTGATAACTATGTTAGTAGACGGTATATACGGCCTTATTCTATCAAATTGTATTTTGTGTATAAGCTTACTAGTTGTGCCTGTGGGCTTCGCTTCCCGTGAGAATTTCGGGATAAAAAATATCCTATGTCCTTCCCTGGGTATCAGACTATATCCATACCTATTAAATTTCATATAAATAGGTTCAGTAATTGAAGCGTAAAATGGTAACAAACAAACAAACAAATATACAAACTCACTTTCGCATTTATAATATTAGTAGGAAGTAGGATTTTTCCTTTCGTGTCGATGGGACTACTAGGTTTCAGTTAAGTTATCTTGTATGTAATTTAAAGCCTTTTTATGTATTTGCCTGTTTTAAAATTTGCGGAGCATTTTTCAACCGTATTCTCAATTATGCACATTTAAATCAGATAACAAGGCAGTTTAGTAATCTGTGGCATTACACGGCTTTACAGGAGCTCTTAATATTTGAAGAAACAACGGGAAGAGACTTCCGAAAATAACACTCCACGTTGTTTCCGCGGAAATTTCCCCGTTGTTTCTACGAATATAACATATTATTGGACACTGCCCTTATTTGGCGAGCGTCAGAGGGACGTATGTGACAACTAGGTTAGTGGATATTATATATATTTTATCAAATTGTACTTTTTAACTCCTAACCAAAAGAAGAGTGTTATAAGTTGGACGCTAACGTATGTCTTTCTGTCTGTGGCATTGTAACGCTCGATGGATGGACCGATTTCGATGCAGTTTTTTTTACGTAAAAGCAAGCAATTTCTCATGAAAGTCAGTTTAGCCGTTATAAAGTTGTTGGAAAAATTTTCTAGGAAAAAGCCCTGACTTTCAAGCATGGTTAATGCTTGAAAGTCAGGGCGTTTTCCTAGAAAATATTATTTCATAACTAAAAATTACCTACATACAAACTACACAACCGATTGTAATAAAAAATTCTATGGGACTATTTCGGAAGTTATAAACCAAAAAATAAATTTCCAAATCGCTACAGGCGTCTTTGAATAATTGGTGAACATAAATAATAACCGGCCAAGTGCGAGTCGGACTCGCACACGAAGGGTTCCGTACCATTATCTATAAAAATCAAGTTTGTTGTATGTTAGTCCCCTTAAATATTTTTTTATTTATTATTAAAATAAAAATACAACTAAGTATTTTGTAAATATTTCAAGTGCCTACCTGTCCTGTGACATTATTAATATCGAGCAAATATGGGCAAAAAAAATATCGTTTGTTGTATCCCATACATAAATATTTATTTTACTTTGTTTTTAGTATTTGTTGTTATAGCGGCAATAGAAATACATAATTTGTGAAAATATTAACTGTCTAGCTATCGCGGTTCGTGAGATACAGCCTGGTGACAGACAGATGGACAGACGACAGACGGACAGACAGACAGACAGACAGACAGACAGACAGACAGACAGACAGACAGACAGACAGACGGACAGACGGACAGACGGACAGACGGACAGACGGATAGTCATCGAAGTCTTAGTAATAGGATCCCGTTTTTACCCTTTGGGTACGGAACCCTAAAAAGATCACGATGAATTGACAAGTCATCGAAGTAATAGGGTCCCGTTTTTAGGGTTCCGTAGTAAACAAGGAACCCTTATAGTTTCGCCATGTCTGTCTGTCTGTCTGTCTGTCCGTCCGCGGTCCCACTCAGAAACTATAAGTACTTGAAAGCTGTAATTTGGCATGGATATGTATATCAATCATGGCGAAAAAGTCGTAAAATAAAATACGGAAAAAAAATTTTTTTAGGGTAGCTGCCATGCAAGTAAAGAGGAAGTCAATATTTTTCTTTTCTACAAATATATTGTTTGGGGTATCATTGAATAGGTATTTCAAAAATATTATGAGCTTGCAAACACCATTTTTCGATTTAGGGATCCGTGTCTAAAATATTTAGGTTTCAAGTAAATTTTTTTTTTAAAGTCATGTGTCCCCCCATCTATCTGCTGAACGGTTATATATGGACACATGAAAAAAATCACAGCTATAGTATATATAATTTAGTTTAAAGGAAAACTATCAGAGCTAAGTAGGGTTAACAAATTAAAAAGTTATAGGTGATCAACTTATAAAATGTACTCGAAAAGGAAAATTTCATACAAATTCAATACTTAGCCGTTTTAGACTGCAAGTTGGCATTTACAACTACGGAACCCTATACTGCGCGTGGCCCGACACGCACTAGGTAAATTATAACCTTTTGGGTACGGAACCCTAAAAAAATCACGATGAATTGATAACCTATTCCTTTTTTGAAGTCCAGTAACCAAGAGAAACATAAAAGTAGAATTATACATAAAGTAATAAACTTGATATACCCGAGAATATAATGTATATACGTATGGTAAATCCAAACATTTCCGTAGTTTCCAAGCTTGTTTACAAGTTACAGACGAACTTACTAACAGTTTAGTTTACATTACATTTCAATTAGCTACATATGAGATCCCGCAGGCTCCAAACTGTATCTAATACCAATTTGGGTGTGAATCTTATATCTTGAGTTTATGATTATATTGTCGTTTAAGTTATAATACTTAAAGTTCAGTACATTGAACTATTTGTTTTATAGTTTAAGCTTTCTATTATTTTAATTTAGTGCGTTATAAATAGCGTTCGCGATAATCTTAGTTCTAACTAGTTAAACTTAATATTTATAAGGAAAAGTGAAAAATATCTACATACAACGTGCCCCATTAAGGATAAAGACGTGATAGTATTTATGTATGTACAACGTGGAAGGGTACCCATTAATAAATCGAACTACGGGCTATATGGTCTAAGATCCTGATAAAGAACGACCTTCACCGTCATGCCTATTTGTCGTATTTTATGTTTAATTTAATATGTCAATAAAGATATTGCATATGGGTCGCCTAACAAGTACCTTTCAGTCCAGGATATGATTAATTTATATATATATATATTTTATATTTCACCTATGTGGAATAGACTAATATAGGTAATTTTTATTCTATGAGTGTTGACCAATGTGTGGCCACATTTATGCCACTAGTAAAATGGTTATTTTTTATATGGTTTTCATCATGTTAAATATAGTAAAACTAATATTTTCTGTAATAAATTGCCAGAATCGGTTCTTTATAAGCCAGATAGAAAATTTAAGCTTATTTTAAGAAAGTACTTTTACGGAACCGATAATTACCTTAGAGACAAAAACGTCTGGCTTGAGCTTGGCGCGGGTCACTCTTAAAGGTCTGTATTTTTACTTTTAAAAATTTCATGATTTGAATACATTCTTTCTTACAAATTGATATTAATTTCAAATTTGACATCATGCTTAATTAACAACTATGACATAACAATTAAGTATTCTCAGTCCCTTATTTTAATATCAGCAAAATTGTAAGTTGACGTTTTCTAAGAAAATGCTGCAGTACAGTTTGTTACCGCTTCTTTTGTACTTGCGTTTAGGAAGCGGCAGTAAACTTACCAGTAAGTAAATGATCTGACGTCTACATTTACCTAATAAAAAATCGAAATTTTTTTTACCAAAGATAAATAAATGATTTTTGTCTTTGGATTATTGTAGAAAGTGCTTAAAATCTTTTCCAAAGTACAGTGTGATATCCTCAACCTTTTACTTAGTATAACATTTCAAAATGACATTAAAAATAGTTCTATCCTTCCTTCACTTACAGACCGAATTGAAAATTACTGGAATACTTGCAAGACAATGCCGGCATTGTAAAACCTAGTTGAAGACGGGAATCTCATTAGGGTGACCTCAATCGATAGCCTGATAGCTGTAGAACAAAGCCTAGACGATTAGTGCGCCGGTATAAAAGACTAAGTAAAGTACAGTCGACTGCAAGTCACATATTTATTCAAACACAAGATTTAATTTTAAAAGTAAATAAAAAAGTCGCTATTTTGCTTTTGTTTCATTTTATACAACGTATGAAGTTCATGCACGTATCAAATTACGAGCTATAACTAAATCACTATAGCATAACTCTTTGAGATGCGCCAATACCAGACACAATAGTAAAACAACGGAAGTCGGGAGGAATTCCTCCTAGTGAGAGCGTAAATAAAATAAAAGACAAGAAAAAAAAAGGCATTTCTTTATTTTTCTTTTTTAACTGTTATTTTATATCCAATTTCACTTTCAGAATTGAGAAGAATTTAAGGACCCCAGCTCTGAAGCTATCCATCAACCCGTTTAGGTTGCCGAGCGTTCCATAGAAATAAACATAAACACATACATAATTACATAAATACATATAATCGAGAAAACCCCTTCTGACGGAGTTGGGTAATAACTGAAAACGAAGTACGGGAAAATTCTAAGCAAAAAAGACTTTTATGTAAATTCTCTATAAAAAGTACTTATAGGTCCTTCATCATCATTTCAGCCGCATAGGTCTCATTGCTGGACAGCCTGGATATAGTCCTCACCCAAAAATTTATCTAGGGCTTAGTCAAGACAAAATTTTAAATGATATCTCTGAAGCCTTTTAAATAATAAATTACAAATAGAAGCAGCACTGTAAAGCAAATCTAAAAAATGTAAATAGGTAATTTTGAAATGTGCGATAGCTTTAGAGCAATATAGCCATTTGATGTCACACATGGTACTAATAATTTGACTTATCTAATTTTTTAAACATACTTCGTGGCAGTTTTAGTACGAGTAGATGAAGAGATAAATATATATAAATAAAATAAATATAAATGTATTGGGATAAATTACACTGATAATGAGTCGGTTAATATTTTGGTCGCCTCTTACAACATATACTGAAAGAGACGGAGTATTCCAGATGCTGCACACAGTATTTAAATATTTAAAAAAAGCTAATTGACGCTTGTCTTTAATGTATTTATTTATTTTATTGGTTCATGTACACTTGAAAAAGTTACAAATAAAACTAACATAATGTATATTACTCTTTTCTGAGATTTTATACCTATATTAATCCTTTCTGAGATTTTATTAGCTTTCAAGTGCCACAAATGTTCTACAACAAGGCATATTAAATTCCTCAAGCGAACATTGCCATCAATATAGCGGCATATGGCATTAGAAAAGGTTTTATTGCATTGCGATAGAGTCTATTTCAAATTCGATTAGTGCAGTCCAATGTACAAGTGCAAAGATCTGTCAGCTGTTGAAATGCTAATGGAATTTGTGAATTGATTTTATTGGATTTTAACTTATTTCTTTATAGCGTGTGCTTTTGTATATTGCTGCCAATTTTTAAGGTGAAATAATGTTGTTTTCTTGATTAAATAAAATTTATACGATTTAAAAAAAAATTTAAGCAAAAACCTATTATCATCGTTATAAGAGGTAAAAAGTACCCGTAATCGAAGGGCATGTATGAATTAGTTTGTCCACCAGGATCCCCCCGCCTGCTCCCCCAGGGGCTACCCATGAACTTATCAGTTCACCAGGATCCCTTATATAAAATAAAATATCTAAGAGGCCGTATCACACAGAGTCTATACAGCGGATTCCGATTTGGAAAATATGTGAGATGGTTTTAGGGTGAATTGAGTATGATTATGTATTTGTTATTAATGTGATTAACTGTAATGATAATTTTGGTATTTATTGAGAAAACGAGAATATGCGAAGAGATTAATGAGTTTAGATGAAGCAAAAAATGTTTGTCAGGATCGTAGCAAGTGGAGGTCCATAGTCTCTGCCTACCCCTGTTGGAAACAGGCGTGATATTATGTATGTATGTATGTATCACCATCATCAGGTCTCCTTGTCTCTACTGTAGGAGCACAACCCTGTACTTTCAGAGCCATACTTGGCCAAAGCAGCCAGAGGACTTGGCTTACGCTCTCCTCGCTGGCCAGACGTGTTGGAAAGTTCTCAAAGATGTTTATAAGCTTTGTTTAGCAGTTGAACCAAGAAGAACGAAGAACGAAGAACGAAGAACGAAGAACGAAGAACGAAGTTTACCTGTGTCTTTTACAATTGGGTACTTTCCTAAGTCAAAAATAAATTATTTTGTACTAATAAAAAAATAAAGCGTCGCAAAATAATGTCACTTGTCTTTGAACATATCAATTTTAACGTTATTTTAAATTTATTATTGTAGAAAAACTGATAATAAGAGCGCTATTTGACTCCAAAAATCTATGACGTCATCTGCCTGTATTTCATACAAAATTCCATAGAAACTGTTTGTTTTGACGTTTAGAAAAAAGTTGCTGATTTGACTTGTTGGAAAATAGCGTATTTATTCCCTGTCAATGAAAAACATTATCTCGCCGAATATCTAATTTCATGTTTAAAAATACCCGGAGAAAACCTTGTTATCAGGCGCAAAAGAAATAAGGATTCTTATCGACATGCCGATGGTATAAACACATGCGCGAACAAAATGGCTACAACGACAGTTTTACATTAGAGGTCGTTGGGCTAGGAAACGGGCGGGTTTCAAATGAATGGAATCTTTATAGACCGAGGCGTCTCCGCTTCAGCTTGTGCAAATATGTCTGTTCGGCTGTGAGGCTATTCTCCTCTACAGGTCGTAAATGTCAACCAATTCTCGTAAAATTTACGTTTTTTGGAGACTTACAACTTGCGAGATCTGCAGCACATAGAGCCACTTTTTAAGTAGTACTTATTTTTTTAATTTACAAATCTAGATTCTAGTAAGAAAAATACTTCTAAGTAAATCCATCGTCAAAAATTGTATCTACTAAGAAAAAAAACCTCTCCAACCCGTCTAACCTTTCCAACCCGTCTGGCCAGCGTGGAAACTGCAGACCAAGTCTTCTGGCTACTCTGGCCAAGTATGGCTCTAGTAGTACAGAGAGGGTCGTGCTCCTGCAGTGGAGACAAAAAGATCTGGTGATAATGAAGAAAAAACACTTACTTGACCCACGGTTCAACCGTGACGGATCTGGAAAATAGATCGAGAAATAAAGTTTTCATGTTGTAAATACATACACATACTTCGGGACTCTACTCTCAGCGTGGCCCGGCACAATTGACGTTTTTTTTTTACTTTTGTTGAACACCGCTGACTTAGTGGCCACACTAAACGCTTTTGGGAGCTGATATTAAAGACGATGTGCCCCTTATTGTGACTTTTCTCACGCGTTCCGCGTCATATTAACTCGTAAACACCGACATTGACATGCAGATTCGATTATATCGACTTTTTAAAGAGACGTAAATAGAAATAGGTCGGGGCCGACTTCAGAGAGCATTACGTTGCCGATGTCATTATTGCCATTAAAGACAGGACAAAACCATGGTATAATAAAATAAGGTATTCTCTTCCCGTGACAGCTGATGACGTAGGCGGAACTTGACAACGTCATCAGTTTGATATGTTGCCACTGTGTGAAATTGAATTACCCGAGCGTAATGTATTTTTGAACTTTAAATACCAATTTCGAATTAATAATCCATAATATCAATTTATAAAATATTGAATTAATGAATCACGCGAGAATCACGAGATACTAAATAGCTAAGTTACTTAATATTTTATTTAATATTAATGAACAAATTGAGAAAGTCCTTAAATTTACTGAAAAGAACAATCAGTAGCAACACTTTGTGACGTAGTCAAGTTCCATTCGGGAAGAGAATACCTGTTTTATTTTACCATGGACAAAACCACGCTTTGATAGAGCGAGATAGTCTAATTGTGACTTATAAAGAACAAAAAGAAAAAATGCCGTGTTTTGTTTTTATCACTGACCAAACATTTGTTCATGGTCAGGTTATGCATATTTCAAATTACATATTACTTGAAGTGAACTATAGCCCAACCATGAAAATATACAAAGTATCAATTATACCTCTTTCACTTATCTCCGGTCGCAAATCAAAGCAATAAAAAAATAAAGCAAATCTACACTACATGTATACTTATTCTAAATATTTGGGTCAAAAGCATTCGATATTAATTGTTGACGTCAGCTCATTTACTAACAGCTTAGAATTAAACTTATGGGGGGGGGGGGGGGGTTACTGCAAAAACGGTACACAAGACGGACGTTACTGCGTATCCGTGTTTCAGTGTCAAGCAATATTGAGCACTAACGTATGATGATAAAATCTAATTGGGTTTGACATACAAATAGGACGCCATTATCGTACGACTTACGTATAATTTTATGGACTAACCCCCCTGAATTCAATGCCTGACGTCAAAACTAAGGTATTATGGAATTGACAGAAATTGTCAATTTATCAAGTGATCAAAATATCCAAATACTTTTATATTTTAAATAAAGAAAATTGACTTTGATTGGGATAGTCAACTAAAATATATAAAAGTGTTAAAGGTGAAAGGTGTGCGAAAGTATAGACAATTTTAAGAAACTAATTTGAATAAAAAAAATCTACTTGTTATCAGGATTTTTTTATTTAATTTTAAACATTACACCGGAAGTGACGACACACATCAATCGAAATTTATATTTTTCATTGTAAAAAAAACAATGACATTTGTCAACTGTCAATGTCTACTGTTTAAATTACCGTCGTTATGTTGGTTGTTGTCAAGTGGTTGTGTTGATAGATGACAGTGACAGTGACATATAATACAGTGGTGCCATTTTTGAAACGTAGAGTCACTTAGGGAGTAGTTATACCTAGCGTTGATTTTGCGTTAGATTTGCGCTAGAAGCGCAGCGCTTCCTTAAAAAAATCCGCGTTCGATTAGCGTTCGCAGAGCGCTTAATGAGCGCTTTTCTTCGGAGGGTGTCCACATTTCCGTACAATTTTTTATCAAGTATCCGACTTGGATAGATAACCACAAGAGCATAAAAAAACGATCCCCTTCGTGCTTCAGAAAGCACATGTAAAACGCTGGTCCCAATAGTCAATTTTGACAAATGCCTTTACTCGTATGCAACCTGAAAAATCTGCCACCAGTATTGGTCACTTATATATACGAAAAACAAAGTCATCTACTGTGTACCTACATATTATATTGATATATGTTGGTGAAAGTAAATTCAATACATACTTAGGAAGTCGGGTAAAAATCTATTCTATTTCTAACTGCAAATAAAGAGAATTCAATCAAGAGACTTAATTGTCTTTTAATTTATAGCTACATGACATGATGCATTTTTGATGATAATATTATATGCGTTGTCAAGGTAACGTAATTTGCAAAAATCAATAATAATTGGAAATAAAACCAAAAGAATTTTCTTTACAAAGCGTATAATTGTGCGTGTAGATCTACACTGAGGCTGTTGAGTTCACATAATATTTGTCGACATGTATTCAGTTTGTTTTTGTAGTATACTTACTTTTTATTAAAAATCACACATAAATAAAATAAAAACATGTTTCCGGCATTTTCTTTCATTTCCTTGTACCTATGTAATTGATCTGTAACTTCCGACGCAAGTAATACATAGTTGGAATATTTCAAATACTCTCTATTGCGTATTTGGTATTTGAAATATACTCTAATGTAGGTACGTAAGTTTAGCAATATATGTCGAAAAATACTCGTCTACCTACATCCGAGTCTGCGACCAGGGAAAATTCTTTAGATTACAACCTGCCTAGTCACCTTATTACTCACAAATGACATTATTTGCGTTAGCCGAGCGCTTTTAACGCTCCCAAAGCGCGCGCTCGACGCGCGTTAGGAGAACGTTAGGAGAGCGCTAGGAGAGCGCTCCGAGCGCTATGGCGCTCGAAGCGCGAGGTATAATCCGTTCCATACATTTTCATACAAATTCATCGATTTGACAGCTGTCGCGCTCGTAGCGCTGCGCTAGCAATGCTAGGTATAACTACTCCCTAAACGAACGGCTTTTGTATGGAATAACCAGTCGTTTAGGTGACACCGCGTTTCAAAAATGGCACTTCAGTACAGTACTGAAAGTGGAAATTGCCAACATTACTCAAAAAATCTTCATTGTGACATCACTTCCTCAATCCTCGAAAAGGATTGCAAATCAGATCTTTTTAAAAATTACTTGACAAGCCAATTCGAATATGTTAATAAATAAATAAATTAAACGTGGAAGGGACATACCCAAAAAAATCGAAACACAGGCTATACTAGATCACTATAGTACAATAATAAAAAAGTAATAGTTAAAAAACCAAAAACTGAAAACTAAATTCCTTTTGTTAATATTTCATTATACCATAGCGATCGAGTCTAGCCCGTAGTTCGAATTATTACGAGTATGTCCCTTCCACGTTGTATACACGGACCAATCACACAGATTGAGCTAAATCTAAAGTAAGTTTGAAACTTGTGTTATAGTATTCTAAACCTCCGTGGTGTAGTGGTTAGAGCGTTCGGCTCATAACCGGAGGTCGCGGGTTCGATTCCCGGCGGGGGCAACGACTTTGTGTTGTTGTCCTAGTTTGGTTAGGACATTGTAGGCTGATCACCTGATTGTCCGATAAGTAAGATGATCCTGCTTCGGAGGGCACGTTAAGCCGTCGGTCCCGGTCACTGTCTTTGACATTGGCCGTTACCTAAAACCATGTCAGAGGCCTTTAAGGCGGTTCAAAAACTCTGACACTAGTGTTAGTCACTAACACACACGATAAGAAGAACTCAACGGTACTATATTTTATAACACATACGTAAATAGATAAACATTCAAGACCGAGGTAAATCTGAGAAAGATCATTATCCATCTTGACCTGACCGAGGATTGAGCCCGTGACGTCCAGTATAACAGCCCGGTATTATGACCACAGAGATCGTCAAGCTGAAGCTAAGCTATTGAAAGCTTACTCTTAGCCAGATGTAAATTTTTTCGAGCTACCTAAAAGTATCTGACGTGCCTAGTTCGGGTTTCTAGAGGATCCATTGAGACTCCACTTTTTTCAAATCAGTCAAACTATTTCCATAAAATACAATAAAAATAGACATTCTACAGAAAAACAAATTACGACATTTTTATGGTGAAAAAAAAAAAAAACAAGTATATTTTTGAATTGTATTTATAATGAGTAAATTCTTTGAACTTATGTAATGGTATTCTCATTAACATTTTATGCAGTTCAGTTGGCTGCTGTTCTAAATATATGCAATCACCGATTTTCATTATTTCCTTTTTTTGTAAACTATTAGTATTAGTATTTTCAATAATCTACCTGAAAGATATTTTTGTTGGTAATTTTGAAATACGCCTATCACTTCATCCCAATAGTCCTTAAATTATAGGGTAGTGGATTGTCTTGAGCATGATTCTCAAACATCTTTCACCAAAATTTATGCGTCCGGCCGTTAGGCCCTCGTTCCAAAACGCGCTCAGCCGCGACGCTCTCGAATTTGAAAATAGTTTGTCCGGTAGCGAGGGACAAAGAACTTTATTTTATTTGTACTTTTAGAATTTGTTTTTGTAATTATTGTGTTATTTTGTCCTTCGATTAAATGTTTTATGTATCTAAATATCGCTACGCCCTCGTCCGTGACGCTCTCGGTTGTAAAATAAGTTTTTTTAATGAAGTCTTGAGTAAACACTGTTGGAATTGGCAAAATAAATTAGAACGAGAGCGTCGCGGCTGACCGCGTTGCAGAACGGGGGCCTAATGGCCGGACCCAAATTACTTATGCGTTTCTTAATCGCGAATAGTCGCGGTATACGAGTAAAAATGGTACGATAAAAGTGATACAAGTAGTATCACTTTTACCTTCAATGGGAAGCTCAACGGGAACGTGAGACCTACACTTTCTGGAGACGTAAGGAAGGTAGTATTTTGGACAGGTAGTCTCAGAAGTTCTTTATCTATGTAATGAGAAGAGGAACATTAGAAGAAGAAAGATATTTGTTCATCTTATCTAACACGATACATGTTTTAAAAACAATAGAGAAAACAAAAGAAAAGTCAGAAAATTCTACGCTAGAGGAGAAGACCAAGAAGGGCATTTATGGATCAAAAAAAGTTGACACCGTGAAATATAAGGGAGTTCAATAGGATAGCTCAAGAGAAGACATGGAAACCACTTAATCGACAAGAACGTAGCTCGCAAATTATAGAAACTGGTAAAAAAAACAAAGAATTAATACAAACAGTACAAATAAAACTTTACTAAAAATGATTGACTTGAAATAAAAATAAACATATTCAGAAAATGCCTTCTGGTTCCATTAGCATCAGAGTCACTATCGATGTCAGCATTGTCTCCGCCATCCATCAGCATTTTGAGCTGCTGCTGGGTAGGAGATGGGTCACCGTTTGGACAGTTAGCGTAGAGTATCTTACTGTCACATTCCTGTTAACAAATAACACGTTAAGTAAAACTAACGTGAGATACAGGCATTATTATACTTAGTGAACGGGTTACTCACTTATAGAGTCAACTACTTTACTACTATATTACGTATAGAGACAGTGTGTCGCACCAGCATCAGCATCCAGTGCGGTGTACGGGCCTGTACTCACATTCGCCCTGATGAAGACCTCCAGATGAGGTCGAAACATATCGGCAGTAGCTGACTATATACGTGAGTAGCCCGTTCACTAAGTACTTATAATAACACTATAAATGATAATATAAAAGAGTTTGCGGAGTTTTTGGCGAGAAGTCAAGGGGTTCAGTTAGAGTTTGCTTTAAAATTGTTTTGCAAATTGATTATAGTGGACTTTATTATTATGAAATAGGTGTAGTTTGGTGGTATAAATGATCATCCTCATGACCAATATGAGAAATGTTTAAAGTAGACAGTCATACTGCGGCTGCTGTGATATTTATTTGCGGACATTAGTGGGCGTCTTAAGGCGCCGTCCGCCACTGAATCGGCTATGAAAACCAGTAGACTCGTTTAGATTTGTTGCCAGAAGCCAAAGGACATGTCAAAGGACCTACACCTTTGATTGCATGGTTAGGGTTAAGGTTAGAATTTTAGGAATAAAGAAGTAAAAAAAATAAAAAAATAAAGATTGGCCCTATAGTATCCAGAGCCGTAAAACAATAAAAAAAAAGTTTGCAACTTTAGTTCACCAACTTATCAATAGATGGTGCCACTTGTATTTCGAAACAGGCTATAGGTTTTTTCATGGAAGTAGCTAGAATAACTGTACGTGGTTTTTAACCCTCGACAAAGTGGTGTTATAAGTTTGACGCTAATGTCTGTCGGTCTGTTTATCTGTTTGTGTGTCTGTCTGCGACATTGTAGCGCTCAAAGTAATGAACTAATTTAATTGCAGCTTTTTTGCGTGAAAGCAAGTTCCCTTACGGTGGTTCTTAGCTATGTTTGAAGAAAACCGTTTGTCCATTTATAAGTTGTTAGCTATCGTAAAGCAAGGATTTTTTTAATTTGCCTGTCAAATAGTATATGGCGCTACGGATATTAATTTTACTATATAGTTCCTCCGCCTATCACTAGATGGCGTTTAAATATAAAATTATTGAAGTCCGGGTTTTTTTTTAATTTCATGGCAGATGAGCCATTTGAAACTTGTTACTTTTGAGCATACCAGTCCAAAGAAATACGAATTTATCATGTTTAGAAAGATGACTTTCTTGGCATATTATTTCTTGGTATCATGAATATTCCTCATCAGTTAGTTAGAACCCCTTCCCCTCCCGCGTTTTGTACTTTGTTAATACCCCCCTATCCAAAAAAGTGGGTCTTGTTCTTGCGGCTTTAAGCAGGCAAGCATAGCAATCGCGCTAAATACTCAGGTTTAGTAATAAATAATAATAATAATAAATAAGTTTTATTTTAGGCATATGTTCCCATATGATACACATTACAATAGATTGTAAATTGTCAAAATTGTCAAATTGTATATTTTCATTAGTAAATTACTAACAATTAGGTTACAGAAGTGCTCACATACTGCTTTTCATACATATATGTTGTTTCGAAAATGATTTGTACTAGTTTATTCTTACACTAGAGGCAGCGCGTGGCTTCGCCCGCGTTAACCATGCAAGTGAAGTCGCGGGCGTGATGCAATATAGCCTATAACCTTCCTCGATAAACGACCTATCTGAAACCGAAAGAATTTTTCAAATCGGACCAGTGGTTTCTGAGATTAGCGCGTTCAAACAAACAAACAAACAAACAAACAAACAAACAAACAAACAAACAAACAAACAAACAAACAAACAAACTCTTCAGCTTTATATATTTTATTCTTACATTTTTGCAATCGTTTGTGAAGAGAAATTTTTAATCTCGTGTGCAATGAGATCAGGTCAATGACTCTGTTCTCAGCGAACATATCAGTAGCACTTCACCGCCAGGGCAGACCAAGCATTGCTCTAAAGGCATTATTATATTGAACACGAAGAGTGTTATAGGCACTCTTTGTGTAATTACACCACAGCTGGCCGGTATACATCGACTGGCAAAACGCCTTAAACAAAGTCACCTTGACCTGTTTGGTACAACGAGCAAACCGTCTTGCCAGCATATTACCCCTCATCGCAAGTGATCTTCTCTGTCTTTCTATATCTGCAACGTCATGCAGAGTTTAGGTTTAGGTAATTCTATAAAATAATACGCTAGGCGTACATTACATACGATGGTAACGTTCTATTTCTACGTCAAACCAAATTAGACTTTATCATCGTACGTTAGTGCTCAATGTTGCATGACACTGAATCGCGGATACGCAGTGAAGTCCGTCTTGAATCCCGTTTTTGAAGTAATACCCCAGGGTCGAAAGAATCAAGGGCTAAATAAATCAAAATAGATATTGCTATCCAATTAAGGTGTAACGCATACATAACCCATTTCTCTGTTTGGCTACTACAATCTGCGCAAGAAGAGAACCAGCTGGTATACCCTAAGTTTTTTCTTTTCTTTGAGACCAGCGTGAAACCAGAACTTGCTTTCGTGGCTCACTAAAACTGAATATTTAACTCAAATTCAATCGCAGACAACTTTGAATTTCGCAAGATAAACTTTCGTTGAAGCTATGTCACCTGCACTTTCAATAAACTTGCCGATCGGGTTTGGATTAAAACTTTGCTCGTCTTACAAATTAAGCGTCAACTTACAGATGAAGTCGATTATGGTGCCGAGACATTGACTCTTACAAAGAGAACCAAGTTCGCAGATGCACAAAGAGCCATGGAGTGAGACATCATCATTGTCATCATCATTTCAGCCGCACAACGTCTACAGCTGGACTTAGGCCTCTCCCATGGATTTTCAAAATGACCGGCCTGCATCCAGCGCTTTCCAATAAACTTAGTCAGATCGTCAGACCACATTGTGGGTGTCTTGTGGAGCTAGTCCACTAGGCTCTAACAGTGACTTTAGTTCTCTTACGAATTTTCTTATTTTTGATTCGGTCACGTAAAGAAACACCGAGCATAGCCCTCTCAATAGCGCGTTGAACGACCTTTTGTCTCCTTATGAGACCCATAGTAAGGGACCACGTTTCAGTAAGGATTTGGTATTAACGTCATGAAGAAACTACGAAAATTTGGAATGCTATTAATGCAGAAGTGGAGCCCGCATTTGAAAACAAAAAATTAGCAAATTGTTAGGCATTATTATAATTTGACGACACCATGCTAGTCCACCACCCAGAGGTGCCGGGTTCGATTCCCGGTCAGGGCAAATTGGAAAATTTCAAATTGACCTGGTTCGTGGATGTTTATCTATATACATATGTATTTGTTATAAAATATAGTATCGTTGAGTTAGTATCCCAAAACACAAGTTACTTTGGGGGTAACTCGATCAGTGTAATTTGTCCCTTTAAAAAAATTTGCAAAATAATAATATCAAATATCAACTATCAACACATTAAGAATAAAGAGCTTATTTTCAATGAGCCTGCCCTATCTTCGCCTTAAAACACTTTAACAATAGCCAGAATATCGCATTTCCGCTAAAAGAGAACAAAGCATAAGCAATACGGCGTCAATGTGATAAAATCTAAACGTCTTTGGAAGAGTTGAACAATATAAAATTCAACCAAAGCAGCGAAGGTGAAAATGCAATTGGCTGTGCTCGATCTGAGAACTCCCTAGAGACGTCCTGTCGAGAATTTTTAGCGTACCCGTACTCTGATGTTCTTCGACTATTTTAAGGTGCTTATTACAAGATTTTTTCTTCTATTCAAGTTTAAGAAATATAGTAGAATGTACAGTGTACACTGGTACGGACCGGCAGTCGTATACCACTTGATCATTTTGCAAACCGGCGCGATTCACTAACTTACTCTTACAATTTACTTTATGTAAATAAAAACGATACGCTATGTAAGTAACTGTACTGTGCCCTGTGTAGCAATTAAAGCCGTAAATTGATGCAGTGGTCGATAAGCCGTCTGGGATTAGTACTCGCATGGCGTACATTGAGAAAGGGGAAGAAACTTTTTATCCACCCAGATAGCAAAAGGACAAGGACCGAAGATGCGAATATTTAATGAACTGATGAATAATTAAAAACGATACGCATGGTAAGTAACTGTACTTAGTGCCCATGCGTATTTAGCACCATCGACCACTGTAGCAATAAAAGCCGTAAATTGATACAGTGGTCGATAAGCCGCCTGGAATTAGTACTCGCATGGCGTACATTGAGAAAGGGGAAGAAACTTTTTATCCACCCAGATAGCAAAAGCCGATCAAGGACCGAAGATGCGAATATTTAATGAACTGATGAATAATTAAAAATGATACGCATGGTAAGTAACTGTACTTAGTGCCCATGCGTATTTAGCACTATCGACCACTGTAGCAATTAAAGCCGTAAATTGATGCAGTGGTCGATAAGCCGTCTGGGATTAGTACTCGCATGGCGTACATTGAGAAAGGGGAAGAAACTTTTTATCCACCCAGATAGCAAAAGGACAAGGACCGAAGATGCGAATATTTAATGAACTGATGAATAATTAAAAACGATACGCATGGTAAGTAACTGTACTTAGTGCCCATGCGTATTTAGCACCATCGACCACTGTAGCAATAAAAGCCGTAAATTGATACAGTGGTCGATAAGCCGCCTGGAATTAGTACTCGCATGGCGTACATTGAGAAAGGGGAAGAAACTTTTTATCCACCCAGATAGCAAAAGCCGATCAAGGACCGAAGATGCGAATATTTAATGAACTGATGAATAATTAAAAATGATACGCATGGTAAGTAACTGTACTTAGTGCCCATGCGTATTTAGCACCATCGACCACTGTAGCAATAAAAGCCGTAAATTGATACAGTGGTCGATAAGCCGCCTGGAGTTAGTACTCGCATGGCGTACATTGAGAAAGGGGAAGAAGCTTTTTATCACCCAGATAGCAAAAGGACAAGGACCGAAGATTCGAATATTCAATGAACTGATTAATAATTAATAAGCGGCCAAGTGTGAGTCGGACTCGCCCATGAAGGGTTCCGTAGTAGCAAATCACATAATATAAAAATCTTGTAGTATGTTTTTTAAAATTTTATATTTAAGTTGATTGAATGAAAGGTAAATTGCCGTTTATGATTTATGACATATTAAATAAAAAAACTACTTACTAGATCTTGTTCAAACCAATTTTCGCCGGTAGTTTTCATTGTAATGAATATCATATATTTTTTTAGTTTTATCATTCTCTTATTTTAGAAGTTACGGGGGGGGGGGGGGACACACACTTTTTCCACTTTGGAATTGTCTCTCGCACAAAGTATTCGGTTTAGAATAAAATGATATTAGAAACCTCAATATTATTTTTGAAGACCTATCCATAGATACCCCACACGTATGGGTTTGATGAAAAATATTTTTTTGATTTTCAGTTCTAAGTATGGGGAACCCCCAAAATTTATTGTTTATTTTCTATTTTTGTGTCAAAACCTTAATGCGGTTCACATAATACATCTACTTACCAAGATTCAACAGTATAGGTCTTATAGTTTCGAAAAAAAGTGGCTGTGACATACGGACGAACAGACAGACAGACAGACATGACGAATCTATAAGGGTTCCGTTTTTGCCATTTGGCTACGGAACCCTAAAAACGATACGCATGGGCACTAAGTACAGTTACTTACCATGCGTATCGTTTTTAATTGACTTCCAAATGGAAAGAGATTATCAATTCGTCGCCATCTTTTATTTTTTTATCTATGTTCACCGATTATTCGAAGAATACTGGACGGATTTAGAAATTCTTATTTATTTGAAAGGGTCGCGTCAGTTGGTGCCATAGAAATTTTATTAAAATTGATTGTGTAGTTTGGGTGTGGAGTCGGGTTTTAGTTTTAAAAATTATAATTACTAGCTGTGCCCGTGGGATTCGCTCCCCGTAGAAATTTCGGGATAAAAACTATCCTATGTCTTTCCTTGGGTATTAAACTATATCCGTATTAAATTTTATCTAAGTAGGTTCAGTGGTCGAAGTGTGAAGTGGTAACAAACAAACAAACAAATACATAAACTCACTTTTTCATTTATAACTAGCAGTCCATCCCGGCTTCGCCCGTGGTACATACATAGCCTATGTCACTCAGGGATAACATACCTATCTAACAGTGAAAGAATTTTTAAAATCGATCCAGTAGTTTCGGAGCCTATTCAATACAATCAAACAAACAAACAAACAAATATTTCCTCTTTATAATATTAGTGTAGATATTAGTAGGAAATAGTTTTTATAAATAAATAAATAAATAAATAGTAAGAGAAGTAGGAAATATTAGTAGGATAGGATTTTTGGCTTTCGCAGCTGATCATTAGGCGTTTCGTTTAAGAACTTTTTGTATGGGTTGACTCTAACCGCAGCTGAGAAAAATACAGTAATTGTACTCTTTTTGGGTTAAATTTAGCCAAAAATCATATTTTGTTTTATTACACATAAAAGTATATATGTTCTCTAGCTCTGACTCACACCTTTATAGTACAACTAAGCACAAAAGATCAGGTATCTGAAACGAAATAATTGGAATCCTTTAATCACCTATGAAAATACCATTGGGTCCTTTCGCCCCGTAGTCCGAATCGACCTATTCCAAAAGATACCTTAGGCCATACACATCGCTACAATCTCTTTGGTTCAAATGGTCCCATTCAGAAATAGTACTTGGGCGATCCGCACCTAATGACCCTTTGTAGTTACGATATTGAAATTGCGTTATTTAAATACCTAACATGATTAATTTTAAAATTAATCCTAAAAAAAAGAGGATAAACTGATAATGTTAATATTGAAATTATAAACTAATACTTTTAGAAATAGTACAATAGCAAAATTCACCTGAAAAACATCGCCTTGTGATATGATGACTGAGAATTTCTGTAGCGTGATTGCATGCTCGTACGGACATTTCGACAATTTGAACAGAAAGTCTAGTGTGCAGCGACGGAACTGCGCTTGGGCGCTAAAAAAAAGTAAAAAGAAATCCTACATCAATCCATTTTTTAATACTAAAAATGCAAAGTTTTTGAGTCAAATAAACATACACTAATTGCTCATTTTCATTGGTCGATAACTTATTTGAAATAAAACTTGCGGGGCCCCCCTGTATGTGCACTAACGACCAAGTAAAGCCGTAAATTGATGCAGTGGTCGATAAGCCGTCTGGGGTTAGTACTAGTAGTTAGAAGTAGTACGCATGGCGTATATTCAGAAAGGGGAAGAAACTTTTTATCCACCCAGATAGCAAAAGCCGATCAAGGACCGAAAATGCAAATCATGTTAATAGCCGATTCGGCTTGAAACCCATCACTATTTTGATTCCTTTTTCAATTTCTGCCCCTCAATACGCTACGTGAAGTAAGTGACCTTTGGGTTTCGGCTCTGGGCTATATGGGCTTAGAGCCGCAAGACCAAAAATTCTCTGTATGTCCCATTAGAAATAGAGACATGATAGTACCTGTACCTATTTCATCATCATTATTTCAGCTGTATAACGTCTGCTGCTGGCTATAAAGGCCTCTCCCAAGGATTTCCTATCTGTATCTATTTATAAAATACCCTTTATAGCACAAAATAAATAAATACAAGTCAAGAATAACTTAAAAGACTAGGAAATTCGCAAAAGGCAGTCTTATCGCTAAGCAATTTCTAACAGGCAACCTTGCTTTATAGAAAAAAAGTTTTTGATGTATAACTCACCAGCACAGGTAAAAGTGTGTTTCAAAATGCGTCCATTCGCGAGTTATGTTCTTTTGTTCTTCGACTATTAGCTTGAATGTTGAATAGCAGTCTTCCCACGGGTCTGCTGCAGCCTCTACACATGTAGCTGCCTCGGTGTACCCTGTTAAACACTGGCTTTGAAAACAGACAGCCGGACACTGGACTGAAGAGTGACATTAATGCTTTCGTTTTAGGTTTGAAAACTTAGTTTAAACATGCCACTAGCTAGCTTTATATCTATTTGCTATTTATTTGCTAGCTTTATATCTTATACCTTTAAACGAGCAATTCTTGTATATATATTTATATATTTCTGTGATCTCGAAAACGGCTCTAACGATTTCGCAGAAAATTGGTATATGGGGGTTTTCGGGGGTAAACAATCGATCTAGATTAGTCTTATGTTTGGGAAAACGCGTGTTTTCGATGTTTGAGATGTAACCGAGCAAAGCTTGGTCGCCCAGGTACTATATATTATGAAATCAGCATGTTCTCAAACCATATGTGCCACAAACCCAAAGTCAAAGTACAATTTTTTTTCGGAATTCCAGACCTTGCCTCTTGTTTTTTTCCACTTTTACTGAATTTTGGGGTCAGCAATATATAGTTGTACACCACGTCATGTAAAAAACTCTGAATTTACTGTTATTACGTTTATACATCTTTATCATCTTATTACACCTAACTTACTGATTAATTTTCAAATTCACCCTCGGTAGAGCCTTTTTAAAGAAATGCTTTTTTGAGAACATAGTTTTCACGTTCACAGCCGTAAGTGTCCTGCAAGGTGTTAAAAGTAACCCCTTGCAGGACACTTACGGTTGTTTCTGTTATGTTTGGCCGAGTGTTCTGTAGTGTGTTAAATGTTAAATAATAAAACAAACAATAATAACACTTTTTCCATTACGTCTTAGGAAAAGTTAATTTAAATTCTAATCTTGTTTGAGAAATGCTTAGGCATTCGTTTTAATATTCTCTTTTTCACTGAGACTAGGTAAACGCAATCTTTTAATGTCTATATTTTCTCTTATTCAATTGTCTAAGATATTTTCTTGAAAAATAGCAAAATTTTTCGAAATTACTAATGATTAAGTATGAAAATCTGCGAAATGAAATAGTTCTGAGAGTGAAAATGTGTCAAAAATTTCAGTTCATTTCTAATGCATGTCAAGTCGATGAAACTAAAATTTGCTAAAGAAAGTTTTATCAGACTATATTTACGAAAAATATATACTGTAAAGGCTGGTAACCTGAAGTGGGACTGAGATTCAAACTACTTTGAGCAAGAAAGTAAGCCTGAGATTGAAGTTTTTATGCATTTGTTACCTTTATCCACAACTACCTTATGCCGCGCCGCTACTGTATCATATAAAAATGTCAGAAATATTATCAAAAAATTATTAATACTTATTTTTTTTTACTTTAAGTTCGCATTACGTAACGTTTTGATACAATTTTTAATATAAAACCGCGATGGCCGTACAACGTAAAAACTTTAACGTCAAAACTTGACACCAAAAATCCTGGTAAGCTAATGTCACATTGACGAGATGAGCTTGTCCAATAAAGAATTGTAAAAATCGCACGGTGAGGACTAGATGTATTGAAAAAAGTGGAGAAGCTTTTTTCCAGTCGTGGGATACACCACGATTAACAAATTTACCTGCTAGGCAAATTAAAAACCCCCAATTGTCAAGATCGCCATCGCCATGAAAAGCGAAACTACCTATACGTCTTGAAATCCGTAGTAGCGCTATCTATTTTCGCAAAAGAAGCCCTGACTTTCAAGCGACTTCCAATAACTTTAAAATGCCTAAACCGATTTAAATCCAAAATAGCTAAAAACCACCTCAAGGAAACTTTTTATCACGTGAAAAAAACCACATTAAAATGGGTTCATCCATTTGAGCGTTACGATGATGGCAGATAGACCGTCTAAAATTAGCGTCAAACTTGTAATATGTCTTTTATGTAATGATGGAGGTTAAAAATGAAATGAATGGCTATAATTTTTGAAACTAAAACTTCTTTATCTCCAAACTACACAACTGATTTTAATATAATGTCTATGGGAATACTAAACAAGTATGATCTTTAAAAAAAAACTAAATCACTCCTAGCATCTTCAAATGATCGGTGAACATACATAAAAAATTCCCTCCTTTTTTGGAAATCAGTTAAAAATAATTTTACCGTTCTATTGTCAATTAATAATTTTTGGGAGGTAGGCAGCTTGTTTTCCAACACAAAGGAAAATCAAATGGACCTGTACTAAATTAAAGCTATCCCATTCCCAACTTATAAGTAACTTAATTCGAAAGTTAGACATATGTATTAGGTTAGGTGACGAAATAGGAGCATAAAATAGCAATAGTATAAACATTGAATCTTTTTTTATCTGAGATTTTAGGCCAACCCTGAGGGCTAACCATACTTTTGGCTACTTATTTAGACACAAATTTTCGCCTTTATAATATAAGTGTTGATAAATTTTTGGATAATGATAAGTAACATACGCGTGATAAACCACTCGTCATTGCAGATGTTGTCCATGACGTGCATGTGTCCCTTTATGCTGTCCTCGTTGAAGAGATTGTCAGTGCTCTCATTGCAGTCAGTGTTCCAGTCCATAGCGCAGGTGGTCAAGTACCAGATAGATCTGAAAAATATGACGGTCGGTCAAACGACCAATCAAAATGTCATTATAAAAGTCATTGGTCGATTGGTGGTGTGCGAGAAAGCCAATTTCACCAGTCGATACTATTAAACAGCATGCGGGGAATAACTTTCGAAGGATGTGTGTCTTTTATTGTTCATTAGACCTCGCACGCTGTGTATCGATTGAGTTATCGACCAATGAAAATAATTCATTCCGAAAGGCTAATTAAATAACTCGAACTTTTTATGATTGGACAAGATGTCGCAAAAGATAGAGAAAATGATCTGTGAAATGATTATGGTATTTTTCTTCTAAAATTAAAGCCAGGCTCTCGTGGGTGTTTGTTTTTATTGAAATAGACAAATCATTTAAGCCGATCGAGAGAATAAGCGAAAATGCGAGTCATGTTAAGACTACTCCATCGTGCTAAAAGTCCCGCCTTGGGCTCTGTCCGCTTAGAGTCGCAAGATGCAAAATGCTCCGTGTACCACATTAGGAATAAAGACGAGATAGTATTTATATATATAATAGAGTGTCTTGGCATTGCCCGTTATTGTGCAGCACAGTCCCTCAGTGCCTCAAGATGAAAGTGTTTAATCTATGTGTGTTACCAGTAATGACGACCTCCGTGGCGTAGTGGTCACCATGCTAGTCCGCCACCCAGAGGTCCTGGGTTCGATTCCCGGTCAGGGCAAGTTGTAAATGGCCTTTTTCAAATTGTCCTGGGTCTTGGATGTTTATCTATATATGTATTTGTTATAAAATATAGTATCATTGAGTTAGTATCCCATAACACAAGTCTCAAACTTACTTTGGGGCTAACTCAATCAGTGTAATTTGCCCCTATATATTTATTTATTATTTATTTATTTATAGTAATGGCTTATGGCACTGAAACGTGGTCCCATACTATGGGTCTCATAAGAAGGCTCAAGGTCGCTCAGCGCGCTATAGAAAGGATTATGCTATGCTATGCCGCTAAGCTCGGTGTTTCTCTATGCGAATCAGAAATGAGGAGATTCGTAGAAGAACGAAGGTCACTGACATACCCAAGCGCATTGGCTTACTGAGGTGAAAGTGGGAGGGGCATATAGCGCGAAGAACCGATGGCCGACAGGGCAGAAAGGTTCTCGAATGGCGGCCACGTAGCGGCAAGCGCAGTGCAGGACACCCACCTGCTAGATGGTCAGACGACCGTGCAAGGTTGCAGAAAGGCGCTGGATGCAGGCCGCTTTCGATCGGTCGTTTTGGAAATCCTTAGGGGAGAGGCCTAAGTCTAGCAAGTGTATTTCCTGTGGCTGATATGATGATGATGATTGATGCAAATTTATTTTATAATAGTGAATCCCCGAAACATACTTGCACCAATCCTTTATTCTAGTAGGCAGTGGTGGTGTCACTCTAGGAGAGTTATACAGCATAGCTGCCCCAACAGAACAATTAGTGGCATATTTTGAAAAATCAACGCAGTTTATATTTTTAATGCCTTTCATCTTCTCTCTAGTTTTCTGAACCACTGGTGGATCGACTTCTTCTTTCGTTTTTGGTTGGTCTTTCATTTTTGGTTCATCTTTCGTTTTTGGCTCCATATTTGTCTTTAGTGATTCATCATAGTCTAAGTCTAAATCGTCGAAGGCTAAAATGATAATATCATCATCAGGTTGAATTCATTAAAGAATACGGGCAACATCTCAATAAGTGGGCCCATAGGTAATGATTAAACGTTAAAATCTTTTATTACTATTATTTAAATATTGTAGTGCTCTTCTTTATTAAATATGACTTAAATGAATTGCCTACTGCGGGCTCTCCAAAAGTTTTCATGTGTTTGGGTATCTGTTACGTCTTTATCTGTACCCACGCAATGACTGGATTAATTAAGGTGCTGATTTCATTGTTGCTTAAATAGCATTTCACAAGAAAGAATTACATCCATACTAATAATATAAATGAGTAAATAACTCTGTCTGTTACTCTTCACGATTTAATTCCAACAGATTTGGATAGTTTTTTTGATCAGCCTTCATAGGTTGGTTGGTTTTTAGGTCCCACTGCTGGGCAAAGCTCTCCATTTCCTATTCCCGCTAATCCCTATGAATAGCAACCTGTTGCCATTCTTTCATGAAATAATAACAATAATAAAAATCTATTCTTTGATCATAATTTTACAATTTTGGTACACAAGTCTAGAAAACAATCATAGCAAATTTTAAGAGAGTGGTGTCTGTGATAGATCACCATAAGATCACACAAAAGTATTATGTTGAAGGTCGAGCAATAATTTGGTGGAATGTTACATAATTAGATGACAATGAGCCCAAGAAAAAAGTAAAATTGACTTACAAAACGAAATAAAAAGCAATACAATTAAAAGAAGAAGAACGCTGTCGATTTAGATAAAAAAAGGCATGATTATTGATTGTGACCCGGGGAAGGACATATGATATTTTTACCCAAGAAATCTTCTGTGAAAAGAGGATTAGAACATTGTATGAGGAATCCGTTACCATACAAAAGTAGAAACTAATTTTTAGGAATGAATACTTACCATCAGTTCCGAAATCTTTTACGATAATAAGTATCCAAAACAAAATCCATTTTACCATTTCGCGATCTAGCCATAAATTAGTCTAAAATTACATTTTTTTATAATTTCGTTGTAAACAGAGCAATGTACAGTAAATGTCAGATGTCAGTTCTTGACATTTCTAACTTTTGGCCTTTCAGCAAAGACGAGACCTTTGTTGGTTAGGTCGTCCAAAGAGGTTAAAATATTTTTAAATACTTCAAACCACGAAAGTTCAAACGAATATCAATTTTGTCTATCCTTGTTTTTTGTGTGTGCAAGTGGCCAATACTGGTGTCAGATACCTCAGGCTACCAAAGGGCATCTGACATATTTTGACGCCTGCCATACAATGAGACAGCTGGGACCAACGGCTTATGCGTGCCTTCCGAAGCACGGAGGAGCTTGAGAAATTTATTTGCCACTTATGGTCACCCATCCAAGTGCGGACCACGCCCGGGGTCGCTTTACTTGCGAGGGTGCTGGTGCTGGCCGCCGGGATACCGAGCTCAATTTTTTTTTGTCTATAACTTGCTGATGGGGCAAAAAGGTTATTGATTGGCGACCACGTTCTGGCAAGCGAAGGGTAGGGCACCACAATGTAGTCAGAGCTGATGAAGGTCGCTGGAAAACGGGTTCCCAACCTGAACGCACCCACCCACATGACAATCCTGTCAAAGCTAACAAATCGCTAGAAAGCGGATTCCCCACTTGAATTCGAATAATCTATCTGCGGTATAATATTACTATAACTGTAAACTGTACTGCCTCTGTGGTGTAGTGGTTAGAGCGTTCGGCTCATACCTTCAGGTCGCGGGTTCGATTCCTGGCGGGGCAACGACTTTGTGTTGTTGTCCTAGTTTGGTTAGGACATTGCAGGCTGATCACCTGATTGTCTGGTAAGTAAGATGATCCGTGCTTCGAAGGGCACGTTAAACCGTCGGTCCCGGTCACTGTCTTTGACATTGGTCGTTACCTAAAACCATGTCAGAGGCCATTAAGGCGGTTTAAAAACTCTGACATTAGTGTTAGTTACTAACACACACGAAAAGAAGAAGAAGAACTATAACGATACGGTAGACGATACTTCGTATCATCATCATCATCAGGTCTTTTTAGTCTCCACTGCAGGAGTACGACCCTCTCTGTACTACCAGAGCCAGTGTATACTTGGCCAGAGCAGCACGAGGACTTGGCCTACACTCTCCTCGCTGACTAGATGGGTTGGAGAGGTCTCTTGATGTGTATAAGCTTTGTTTAGCTTGTATTTCCTAAGTCGCCTTTTACGACATCCATGGGAAGACTTGGAGTGGTCCTATTCTACTGATGCCTTATACAATATGTTGAAAATACCCTGTCCGATCCGTTATGGAATAATGGGCAGCTTGTGCAGGTTATATTTGTCGGTTTTTCCCATCCCTGAAATCGCAAATAAAATCTGTAGCTTCATACATTTTGCAACGGAAGGTATTTAGTTTTGTTTGGAGCCGCAGTTTTGTTTTCGAATTAAGGCTTAGTAGAAGGCGGTAAATAAAACCGCCACAAGCTACCTCATTAAAAATCCCCAACTTTCAATAGTTTTTTTTTTAAATAAACGCCATCTAGTGATGAGCGGAGGAACTAAATAGTAGAACTAACATCCGTAACGCCATCTATTATTTGCCAGACAAACAAAAACCCTGATTTTCAAGCGTGTCCAATAACTTTTAAACGGCCAAACCGATTTGCATCAAAGAGAGAACATGCTTTTACGTAATAAAACCGCATCGAAATTGGTCCATTTGTTCGAGCGCTACGGTGACACAGACAGACATACATTAGTGTCAAACTTATAACAACCTTTTTTTTTTCGGATTCAATATCCTGGTAACGACTGGGTCAAAAAAAATACTACACCGTCAATCATCTAAAAATAACGCACGTGCATTTCACATCATAGACAGAGAGTTTTTTAATTTTGCTGCAAAACATAAAAAGAACCTTACATCCTGCATAATATTAATTAGAGTTGCAAATTCTCAACACAGCCAGAGGCGGGCGTAATAGCCTGGAGTGTAGGTCGTTAGCACTGCTAAGATTGCCTTTTAGGGTTATGCTACATTAGTTAACGTGTGGTTTCTGGCAGAGTAGAATAGGACCACTCCAAGTCCTCCCGTGGATGTCGTAGAAGGCGACTTAGGAAATACAAGCTAAACAAAGCTTATAAACATTGATGAGACCTCTCTGGTCAGCGAGGAGAGTGTAGGCCAAGTCCTCTGGCTGCTCTGGCAAAATATGGCTCTGGTAGTACAGAGAGGGTCGTGCTCCTGCAGTGGAGACTCATATTCATCATTTCAGCCGCATAACGTCCACTGCTGGACATAGGCCAGCGTTTCCAAAATGACCGATCTAGAGCGGCTTGCACATCCAGCGCCTTCCAGCGACCTTGGGTCAGGTCGTCAGGCCACCTTATGTCCTACGCTTCGCCTGCAAATACGCGGTTGCCTATCGAGAACCTTTCGGTTCGTCGCGCTATGTGGGACACATACGCGCCCACTGGAGTGAAGACTTAAACGACCTAATGATGATGATGACATCGTCTGTCGGTCTACAGCAGTGGTTCCCAAACTTATTTTGTCTACTGCCCACTTTGAGAATAAATATTTTTTTAGCGCCCCCATTTTTTCACCTATTTAAAAACCACTATAACTTCAAATTAAATTAATTAATTATTGTGACCTATATTATGTAAATATTTATTCTCAAAGTGGAGGATGATATTTATGTGGTTGTTGTTGAGAGTCGAGAGCTCTTGCAGTCGTTGTTTAAGAGGCCTCCTAGCTAAATAAAGCTCCTAGCAAAAAAAACACATTTTCTTTCTGGGTCTCTTACCGCCCCCCTTGAGACCTGCAGCGCCCACAAGGGGGCGTTATCGCCCACTTTGGGAAAGACTGGTCTACAGTATGGGGGAATAAGATTCAGTCGATCGATGAAAGATTAAAAAATAAATAAATGAATATTAAAATAATAAGTATAAATTTTTTATAAAAATAAATTAAAGAGATGGTTTATCGATTTAATGCTGTGTCGGTCCCACTGACCGTCGGGATAGACTTCAGTTGGGATTAACTATTTCGATTTCGTCTTCTGTCGGTCTAGCGTTCATCAGGATTTCGTCTGTCGGCATTGAGTGGTAGACTCTCTCAGCACGGAACAACACTTAGGCTGCGTTTCCACTGAAGCGGAGCAGAGTGGAGAGGAGCTTAGCGGTTCATACATTGACCAATCACAATGCCCGAAATTTCCGCTCCACTTTTTTCATTGAAGCGTAGCGGAGATTTCGAGTGTTGTGATTGGTCAATTTATGCACCGCTAAGCTCCTCTCCGCTCTGCTCCGCTTCAGTGGAAACGCAGCCTTACGCATGCTGACTTTAATGTCACTCAGAACCGTCATTTGCTAGAGCGAGAGAAGGCAACGGAACGTTTCAGCACCGGCCGTGAATCTTATATACATCATTTCAACAGAAAGGCTTATACATTTTTATTACTAGTAGTTCGCCGCGAACTTAGACCTCGCGATTATTTTTCGCAATTCAGTTTCCTAAATAACCCCTAGATGGCGGTATCCGAAGTTAGATCGCGCTATGGTTTCGTTTGCTACATAATCGCGGACATTTTTATTAATATTTCAAAAACTACTGAACCGATTTTGATGCCCAACGAACTTGAAAATTCTATTGATGTTTCCTACATGCCTACCAAGTTTCATCAAAATTAAACCATCGGTTTGGCTGCTATCGCAGTACAAACATACATACATACATACATACATACATACATACATACATACATACATACATACATACATACATACATACAATGTGTTTTCGCCCCCAACTCGATTTAGAGACCTTACTCGCTTCGCTCGCTCGGTCAATTATACAGAACATTATAGAAAAGTGCTGTTTTCGTGCTGCTAGATTTTGCCCAACCCTTATATGATAACGTCATGAAATGAAGTGGCCTTGTTCCCATGTAGATCCCATGAAATCATAGCAATAGACGACGCGACTTATTTAGTCGCATCGTCTATTGCTATGATTTTAAAGGCATCGCTAATTTATTCCCTTTTTAAGAACTACTAAAAAGGCTTGCGTAGAAAATAAAACTTTACCCGACTTATTATAAAACGCAGACTATCTTTGTTACTAGGTTTAAACCATTAACCGACCAAATCAAGTTGACATCTAGTAATACGTCATTGTCTCATCTGAAAATGTCAAATTGATTTGGTTGGATTATGGTTTAAACCTAGTAAAAGAAGTCTGCGTTTTATAATGAGACAGTACTTGTTTTTACCCTTTTTGTCGGTCTGATTTGATCTAATGCTCTGTATCTTTTAACTGTGTTTGTTTTTGAATAACATTTTATGCAAATCAAAAATGACAAAAGAAATTTTTTTCTGATTTCAGCAAGAAAATGGGTTAAGCATGAAGAAAAATAGGAGCATAGTAGACTTACCTCGCTACCTCTTATGCGCAAAACCCTTTGGTAATGACGTCACATTTCATGAGGTACGTACATCTTTTTTCTATTTCTCGCCAGTTTCTCTTTTAACCGGCCTTCGAGGCTTATAGTAATTTATATTTTAGCGGATTAAAATAATAGGCATGACGAATGGAAAAATATTTGACCGAGCGAGCGAAGCGAGTGAGGTCTCTAAATCGAGTTGGGGGCGAAAACACGTTGTATGTATGTATGTATGTATGTATGTATGTTTGTACCGCGATAGCAGCCGAACCGATGGTTTGATTTTGATGAAATTTGGTAGGCATGTAGGAAACATCAATAGAATTTTCAAGTTCGTTGGGCATCAAAATCGGTTCAGTAGTTTTTGAAATATTAATAAAAATGTCCGCGATTATATAGCAAACGAAACCATAGCGCGTTCTAACTTTGGATACCGCCATCTAGGGGTTATTTAAGAAATTGAATTGCGAAAAATAATCGCGAGGTCTAAGTTCGCGGCGAACTACTAGTATTGGTGCATCGGTAAGATTATTAAAAATATTGTACACGTATCTCTGAGAAACCAAAAATGATTAAGTCACGGCTGGGTACGATTTTTACTTAGTGTGACGTCCCAAGCCCCCACTACGTAACTTTGACGCTCCGTATCTTTGTGAATTTTTACTTTTTTGATAAACTTAAAAAATAAGATTCCATTATTTTTGGATAATCTAAAAGACGGACTAATTACAATCATACTATTCGGACCCTTGTCGTCACCCCTATTTTTTTTGTTTTCTGTTTCAGATGTAACTTTTTTATGTGAATAAAAAAGTGAGTCATATACTATATTTCCGTCATTGCGTATATAATCCTGAGCTTACTTCTTTTGGTTCTTCTCGACAATTTTACCTCCCATAAGACAAATAAATATTATTATTGTAAGGGAAAGGAAAGCAATGATTTACAAAATTCAACCGTATTGTGGTTATTTTTAATCTTATACCTTTAAACGAGCAATTCTTGTATATTTATTTATTTATATATTTATAAATTTCTGTGATCTCGAAAACGGCTCTAACGATTTCGCTGTTTGGTATATGGGCGTTTTTGGGGGTAAACAATCGATCTAGATTAGTCTTGTTTGGGAAAACGCGTGTTTTTGAGTTTTCATTCGTTTTTCTATCCACGCAGAATATGGTCGCTAATTATGTCGCGCCGGCCGCCATCCGCTTAGCTCAGCGGTTAAGGATGCTGACCGCTAGAAAGAGTGTTACGGGTTCGAATCCCACTCGGTGACTTACTTTAGTTTTTTTTTTATGTTCAGGTTTATATATATTTTTTTATTTTGTACTGTTTTTAGACAAGTTTAAAAAAATTTAGTTAATGTTTGAGATGTAACCGACCAAACAAAGCTCGGTCACTCAGGTACTATACGATTATATAACAAAAGACAGCTTTCCAAGAACAAAATAACTTACCTTTTTAATAATTAAATAAGAGTGGCAGGAAGCTGTAGCAAATAAGGAAAATAATGTTGGTACTTCAATATAAAAGTTAACAATACCTGTAATCTTAGGCGAGGTACTGGCTGATAAGGGGAAATCCGTTTTGTCATTTCCGTACCATTATCTTTAAAAATCAAGTTTTTTGTATGGAAGATATAAATTATTTTTTTTTTATTAAAATAAAAATACAACTGAGTAATTTGTGAATATTTCAAATGCCTATTGCCATTATTGATATCGAGCAAAAAAGGGCAAAAAAATTGCATTTGCTGTATCGGAGCCCCCCTTAAGTATTTATTTTATTTTGTTTTTAGTATTTGCTGTTATAGCAGCAACAGAAATACATAATTTGGAAAATTTCAACTGTCTGGCTATCACGGTTCTTGAGATACAGCCTGGTGACAGACAGACGGACAGATAGCAAAGTCTTAGTAATAGGGTCCCGTTTTTACCCTTGGTACGGAACCCTAAAAAAACATTTTGTTTGAATGGGAGCCCCACTTAAATATTTATTTTATTCGATTTATAAGGTTTAATGTATTTAGAAAGAGAAGCATAGGTAGGTACGTTCAACGATTTTTATTTCCTCCCAAAAATCAGCATTGAATGTTTATTTCGTTATCAGCTGAAGCCCGTGACTTCATTCGCGTAGATTTTATGTCTCCGGAAAATGAACATCAAGCTGAAGAACTTTTTCTAAGGCCTCATTTTAATATTTCTTACAGTTTAGCTGGACCATTATGGTTCAGCATCAGGTGTTCCATTTTACAAAATCAATTATACCCTATATGTTGCCCAGGCTTACTACCTATATAACAAAAAAGTTTCATTCGATTCCGTCAAGTATTTCCGGAGATTAGCGGTACAAACAGACAGACATTTAAAAAAAAAACTTTCTTTATTACTATTTCTGCATAAACCCCAATTTTTTTTTCGGATATATATTTAGTTTCACACATTTTTTACTGTTTTGTTATATGTTACTATGTATAGACAGGTACGTAGAACATGGAAATTATTGGTGACATCTGAATCAACATGTAAAATTGACTTAGATGTTTCGTCTACGTCATTGGTAAGGCTTTACTAATACAATAAATATTTCAGTAAGTTTGTCCATCGTTGGTTTTAAAACTAAACATAATATTAAAACAAATCTATTCATTGCTTTGACGATATCGTCAAGAAAGTTGTATGTCATGTTTATAATAAACATTGTGAATTTGTGCCCGTCGACGTAGAGACTTTGTTAGTGAGATAGGACGTCGTTTGAGAGATCGAGGTTATGACTACCGCTCCGGCTGGTACCTTTGAGCCGGGTACAATCCGTGGGGGCATTTTTGATTCACTGTATATACTTTTAATTTTTGTGTAAATATAAACAATTTTGTAAAAAACATTGTACATATACATAACACAATAAACTTTGTAATTTAGGAAAATCAAAAAATATCAAGATCAAAGTCAAGAACCATAACTAGTTAACTTATAAATACAAATGCCATAGCAATTTAGTTTTCTCTATTATACACTTCAATCGTAAACGTTGTGTCATTTTGTTCGAAATAATATTTTATTTTTAATTTAACTGTGTTATAAAATAGTGATGTTGGTGTTTTGTGCTGTTTTTTATTCTATATCTATATTAGTAGAAGTACAAGCAGCTAAGATACTGTGTCTGTTTGCAATACCTCAACCGAGCCATCAAATAGCATTTAGACCATTCACTGAAGAGTTGTTAAAGAGGAGTCATGATATTGATGTCGTGACAGCAGATCCTATGTATCCTCCAGGACAAACTCCACTGAATATGACTGAAATTGATATACATGATGTATCTTATAAAATCTGGTCTAAGAAATTCATCAAAGGCGATAAGAAGGATAAGCTACTAATGCAAATGGAAAATGCATTGAATTTATTAACAGAAGTATTTAAAAATCAGTTCGCTAGTCAAGAAATTCAAAATTTATTAAAAACTAATAAATTTTATGATTTGATTATAGCAGATATCCATTCTTCAACGTTAGCTCTGATTATTTCGCACACAATGAAAGCTCCATCGATGTTTATTAGAACAACGTTGGGAACTTATTCAGGTTTATATGTAGGTGTCCCAGGACATGCTACTTTTTATTCAACTTTAACAAGAAAAAGAGTTCACAATTTAACATTTTTCGAAATTATTGAAGTAGCCTTTAACGAGTTTTCATTTGTAAATATGTATTATAGCTTTACTAAGAGAATATACGAAATATTCAAAAATAATTTTAATTCTGAATTGCCTACGTTGAGTGAATTAGAACAGAATTTACACATGGTATTGTTGAATACACATTTTGTTTGGGACGATGCAATGTCTTTTCATCTAAACTGCGTGCCATTTAAATTTACTCGCTTGAAAAATCCAGAAGTGATACCAAAGGTAATTTTTTGTGCTATACTTTGACAAAACGTTAAATTTAATGTAAGGATTGATTTTCGCCGTCGAAACTCTTGATCTTTGGGGTACAAGATCAAAAAAAAAATATTAAAAAAATATCCCCTCGGCTTGTCGACGCCGCTGGTGAAAAGAGGGCTGGCTCATATCTCGCGCAGAGGATTGCAGGAGCTAATCAGTGCTGGAATGCAGCCAGTGTTCTTGGCACCATGCCACATGAACGACATTTAGATTTTTAATTTAATTTAATTGAGTGTTTATATTAGGTTTTAGTTCAATAATTATTATTTGTTTTTAATACATAAATAAAGAAATTAGGATTACGAAATAATGCATTTATTATTTGCATTACAATCATGTTATTGAAGAATAAGACCATCAACATTTTAATGGCCAATAAGTACGGATTGATTAGACCAATGTATTTATCTTCTATATCGATCTCGTTTAATTTAAAGCACCCTATCCTTAATACTAACTTTATCTCCCTTGTATTTACTGTACTTTTTTTTTTACTTTATCCATATCCATTACCTTTAGCACTTCCTAGGGTTCCGTAGTAAACAAGGAACCTTGTAGTTTCACCATGTTTGTTTGTCCATCCATGGTTTTACTCAGAGACTATCAGTACGAAAAAGATTTTTTTAAGTGTTAAAATTTTGTACAAATTTAAAAAAACCTTTTTTGGGCTTTTTTAGTCGATAAACCGTGACGCGTGCACTGCACCAAGCCCTACACACAGTTGTCTTAATAAATCTTTTTCAGAAAACTGTTCCAGATTTTTTACTACAACCAAATCTTTTCAGGAATTTCAGTTATATTTAGATTCTTCCGAAAATGGCGTATTATATGCAAGTTTTGGGACAACTATTGAATTTTCTTTGCTACCAGAACGTTCTGTGTCGGCAATACTGAGTGCTTTTTCTGAACTGCCTTACGATATATTGTTAAAATGTAACAAAGATGAACTACCAGGGCGACCAAAAAATGTAAAATTATTCAAGTGGCTACCACAGGCTGAAGTTTTAAGTAAGTTATAACATATATATCGTTTATATGATAATTTTAATAAGCGTGTCAATAACGGTCTCACAATCAATGATGATGTAGAAGTAAAAAGGTACACCCAAAAGCAAACTCTGAACTTAGAAGCAGCACATTTAAGAGTCCCCTAATCCAAGACAAAACTACACTTTTCTATAAAAACGTAGTCTACGTTATATTTCGAAACTTTGTTATTTCAAAGATATTGTACAAATCTAGGCATATAAGAGGTTTTCACAGTCAAAATATGTCCTTGAAATAGAATACAGTGTTATATCATTTCTGACCATCATCAGTATGGGAAACTTCTACATCTTTACATTTTCTTACCAGTTCATGATTTTGATGTTTCAAAAACGAATTATAATCCTAGATAATAGCAATTTCTTTAAAATTATAAATTTTACCGAAATCTGACATGTGATTTTAAAATAAAACGTAGACTACATTTATATGGAAAAGTCTTGGGTAAGGGGATTCTTAAGAAATAATGTATACCAAGATTAGAGACTGCCTGAACATAATATTGTAAATTTTAATGTTTGGTAAATTATAACTAAGTATTGATTAGACCACAAAGTACTATTAATTTAACTACATACCCGTAATAAATCGAATCATGAGCATTCCCATAAAAATTGCTCAGACAGCTGCACACTTTATTATGGAAACACCATTATTTTTGTACTGTTATTTTAATTCCACTAAGCTATTATAGTAATCTAGTATAGCCCGTGGTTCGATTTATTATGTACGTTGTATATGATAAAACAAAATACAACTAACTTTCCTATATATTCATTACAGAGCATCCAAAATTAAAATTATTCATAACACATGGAGGAATACATTCTATAGACGAAGCCATTGAAGCTGGAGTACCTATGGTTGTTATACCTAATGCGTTTGATCAATTCTATAATTCAGAGAGATGTGTTCACCACGGCGTAGGTGTCAAGGTTGATTTGAAAACGATTACTAAGGAAAATCTTGTAAATGCAATCAAAACTGTGGCTGAGGACAAAAGGTTTGTGTGTTTTGGGACCCTTTTTTTTCATATTTTTTTTGTCCTAATATGCTTTGGTATAAAATATTTTGTCATAATAGTTTTTAGGCATAAGTTGTTTTTTGGCATACTGGTAAGTTGATAAATATATTTCAGGCTAATTTGTTGTTCGCATAAAAAATGTTAATTCGCATAATCTTTTTAGGCGTAATAACTATAAGGCTAATAGTATTTAGGCATAATATTTTTAAAAATAACAGAAACAAAATTAATTTATTCAAGTGTTTATTTTTAATTATCATGCAAAAAAAAATATGACAACCCAGAACAAATGTGAGGGCAAAAGGGAAGTTAGGTTTAAGTTTTTTTTTTATGATCACCTGGAACAACTGTGAGACCAGAAAGGAAGTTAGATTCAACTTATTAGCAATTAATAAACAATTTATATACAATGAATTAAAATGTTATTTTTAATCATTTTTATGCTTAAAGTAATGTTATGTCTTGATAAATTATGGTTTGATGACATTACGCTTACATCCTTTTATGCTTTAAAATATTAGGGCTAAATAATGATTATGCTTAGGTACATTATGCTTAAAATTATTATGCATACTCCATTATGCGCAAGGACGTTATGCTTAAAAACGATTGTGCATTATACCAGTATGCTATGTGATATTATATCTTAAATTTGTATGCATATAGATAGTGATCCGTATGTTTTACACAATTTTTTTTGTACAAGCTTTCACCGTGGGGCTAAAGTACTTATTAAAACAAATGAAATACACCCAAACCTAATAGAGTTGCGTGGTTTGATCACTGAGTTCCATCGACTACCTTCCGTTTCCGTGATCAGACCCTAGGCATCGTCTACCATAAAGTGCTCGTCTCGTCAAAACACATCAAACGAGTCCTACTCAATGAGAATATTTCGTTTTATAACTGATTTCCGTCGAATATATCATTGACTCGATAATATTATATGTATTGTCATCCAACTTACATAAGTATGCAAAATTTCAGTTCAATCGGTTGACGATAACTGGTTGAAAATTGAGTTGCAAGATTTGACCTAATCAAACGTAGATACACCTCTTCCTCGCTCTTGCCTTATTTAGGCAGCCAGATGTCGGCAGCTGGCTACTCAACACCCTATAGGGTGCAACAACGGTCGCAGACCGTCGGCGTCTCCAACAGGTGCCGCGGACATACTGTAGCTGGTCTGTAAGAGCGCTTACAGAACCATTTTCTTATTTCCAGCTACCGAGAAAACGTCGGGAAGATACACTCTCTTCTTCAAGATACTCCCATGAACGGAATGGACCGTCTGATGTGGGCCATAGAATATATCATACGTCATGGAGGAGCCAAACACATGCGCCCTCCATCCGCCGACTTGTCTGCTTTAGAATATTTCGAGGCAGAATTATTATGTTATTTGTTGTTAGTGATTTTTGTTATAATTTTAATTGTAGTCAGAGTAGTATTGGCTGTTAAAAGAAGTGTCATAAGACTAACACGGAGACAAAGTGGTGATTTAATAAAGAAATTTAAGTAAGTTAAAAGTGGAAGAGTATATATGTTATGGACAAAGTGATTAACAAGACATTATAAGAAATGTCCGCGCAGTTTGAAAAATACCCAAAATGAGAAGGTATTGTAATAAAAACTATTAAAATAATTAAATTGTCCGGGCATTATTATAATGTTTATCATCTGTGGGCTGGAAGAGCCGCCAACATCAGGATCAAACTCGATCTTGCAGAAACATGTAGTATAAGTATATGGTGCCGCACCATACCTATACAATACAATCGTTCAATTACGAATGACAACTTAACAAAAACTTAACGAAATAAAACCTTGTATTGCTAGCAATATAAATTATAATTAATTACTTTGCCCAAAGTAGCTTGCCATTATTAATAATGCCTGGGCATTACGAAAAATGACATAATTTTTCACTTGGTCTATAACAAATTTAAGTATATATGTAAAAGATACAGACAATGTTTTTTTTATCAGCAGTAACTTAATTATCAATCATTTAATGCATTTTTATTGGTCTATATCTGTGTCTCTTTGCTAGGCTTTCTCTTTATGCTCTTCTTTCTTATAATTTATAACGTACTTTAATTTGTGACATAATACATAATTATATAATTAATAGACGTTTTTGTCTTTATATTGGCATCTTCTTCTTATCGTGTGTGTTAAGAGACTAACACTAGTGTCAGAGTTTTTAAACCGCCTTAAAGGCCTCTGACATGGTTTTAGGTAACGACCAATGTCAAAGATAGTGACCGGGACCGACGGCTTAACGTGCCGTATATTGGCATGATAAACATCATTTTAATCACTTATCAATTTCACTTATAACGAAAAGGATAAGTATAGAATTAAAGAACGGGGTAGACAAACACTAGGGCCTGAAGTAGTAAAAACTAGGTTATCAGCAAGATGCGTAATGCTTTAGAAAGGAAACCGAATGAGTGATGGGTTTATTGCATTCTGTCCCGATTGACATAATTATGAATTATCTAAATTATGTCAATAGCCCTTGCCTATTCCTTCGAGATATTTTAAGATCTACGCGGGAACATTCTTAAGACCCATTCAGACGATGCAAGTTTTTTGCCTGTTGCATACCATTTTATGCTCTCAACGGGGCAAATCATCGTTCACCCGAGCGGACTAAATATGGAAATAAAATTTCGGATTTATTATAATAATAATAATAAATAATATAATAAATTCCTTTATTTCAGGCAATAGCATCGTACTTACAAATTTTGTACAATGCCAGAGACCCATATTATAAATACCTTATAACTAACATACATAATAATGATATATAATTTCTATCCTAATTTACACGTAGTGTCGGCGACGTGTGACGCACAGTATCGTCGGGTAGCCGACCTCGGAACCTCCGAAATACGACACCCTGCGGCCAGAAGTCCTCCTTCATGAAGGTTGGCAGATGATGCGTCGGCACTCTCACCACATATGAATTAAAATTCGCTTTGTGGCGAGATTGCAGCCGTTCAACCCTCAAGGTGAAGTTGGACTTCTTTCGGACGTAGTCCACGACCTCCTCTACCCTCGTAGACCAGTGCAGACGGGACACGTACAGCTGCGTCGATGGTACGGCAGGACGCAGCGGAGAGACCGGTCCGGGCGGCGCGGTTCCGCAGTTGTTGCGGCTCACGGGCTTCCTCCTCTTCCTTTCCACCTTCACGAAGCCCTCTTCATCGCGCTGGTTCCTCTCGGGACCCGGTGGTAGCAACGGCTTGATGGAAGCTGGCTTACGCCGTCTCCCTGTTGGCTCCTGTGCCAAAGGCCGCGTTGTGGTCGCGGCGGGTGTGGCGGCGGGCGCGGGCGCAGCGGCAGCCTCGGCATAGGCCCGCGGCCGCGGCGGCACACCCGGGCTCGACGTCACCGGGGCGGGTGCGGGGGAGCGGGCGGCGGGCTGTGTAGCGCACACAACAACAGGCGGCGATTGCAAACTGCTGACGGAGACATTTTGCGCGCCGCCTCGTCGCATGTTTACGTTAGCAGTCTCAGTAGGTGACCTACTTACCGAATCACCACTTTTTAATGTTAATAATTCGGTACGGTAGCTCACTGATGGTAGATTCGGAGGCCCCTAACCTACACTGTACTTCGGCCAGGCTGGCTTTCAGGGCGATGATGTCCTTCAGCAGCCTAGTGACGTCGACGTGGTCGAACGTGACGGGAGGCAGCTTGTCCAGCCGCTTCGCCACGAATGTGGGCACATCATCCGGGTCTGTAACCTTCAGCAGGTTGATGATATACTCCAAGCTTCTCTCCCCCTTTTCATCCCTTCTGCGGGACGGCATCCGGTCGGCCATGTCGAGACTCCTGTACAGCAGCTCCTTGCCACTGCAAATTTCCTCTAACTTGAAGTTAGACTTGCAGATCTGCAAGATGCTGATCTCGTCCATGGTATCGATGGCGTGCTGGATGAACGCCAACAGTTCGTTCGCTATGAGTGTTTCGGAACTCATAGCGGTATCGGGCAGCGGCAAAGCCGCACGAATTATTAAATTATTGATTTTTCTTATTTATTTATGCAATCCATAACATAAACTAACTTGCTTGTTTACTTTTCGTGTATGCAAGTGGCCAAGATTTTTTCAGGGTGTCTTAACCCCTTGTATGCCGGAATATCAGACACAATAGTTAAACAATGCATTCTCGCGTAGATCTACGTATGGCATGCGAGAGGTTAAAGTATCTGGCATAACTTGACGACTGCCATACAATGGTGACAGCCGCGAGCAACGGTTTATACGTGCCTTCCGAAGCACGGAGGAACTTTACTTGCGAAACCGCTACTTATCTGCACTTCCGCCGGGCCAGCGAGCTCCAAAAACTAACATAATAAAACAACAACATATTCACTTTAACTAAGGAAACTAATAAAATGTGGTACTGAAAACACCACTTCAGTGTCATTCACTTAGCCTAAGCGCACTAACAGACCAGTGACAGTATACCCGCGACACCTGTCAGCGACGGTCGCCGACTATCGCAAACGGTCGCATGACACGCGTCAATCTATCACATACTGTCAAAAACTGCCGTGCGAATGTCAGTGATAATCGTCGCGAAAAAACATACAGATTTGCGATACAGATCGCAACGCAAGCCTACCGTTACCATACTTATTTATTGCTTTAATATAACGTTATGCATCAGGCAAGAAACTTTTACCGCTTAAATGGGCCTTTAGTTTTTCCCTTCTCGCAGAACGGTATGAAAAGAACTTAAAATTTCTCTAAAACCGCATAAGCTCGGTTTAATTCCATGCAAATAGGAGCTCTGCTGGAATGAAATTATGCTGAATCCCGCCAGCACACCTGCGAATTTACGCTTTTTAAGCCTTTAAATTTTAAATCATCCATTATGAAATTCCCTTCAAAAAGAGGTAACTAAAATGTAGATTTTTTGGGACTCTTCTACCTTAATATTAGACATTTTTTTATGTTTAATGATTATATATTTACTCATCAAATACAAGGAAAGGAATTCATAATGCTATATAATCTTAGTGACAAAATTATTATTATGATGTCATCTTTTCAAAACAATACAAAAAATGACTGGCCAAGTGCGTGCCGGGCCACACGCAGTGTTCCTTAGTTGTGAATGTCGACTTCGAGTTCCAATAACCAAATAAAATATATAGGGATCACACAGATTGAGCTAGCCCCAAACTAAGCTCGAGACTTTTGTTACGGGATACTAACTCAACGATACTTTATTTTATATCAAATACATATATAGATAAATATCTAAAAACGTATCAAAACTAATTTTCCGTAAAATTTGTATGAAGTTATCCTTTTCCGAGTACATTTTATAAGTTGCTTGCTATAAGTTTTTAATTTGTAAAACCTTCTTAGCTAACAGCTTTTCTTTGAATGTCGTTATATACCTCTATACTACTACCATGAATTTTACAAACGACTTTGACTCTTACAAATATTTGCAGTGTAAAACCGAAATATCAGTAACAAATGTATAATATTTTTAAAAGATCTACCACTATACCAAACAAGGTGGATTAGTCAAGAAAAAAAATTGACTCCCACTTAACTGCTCTTATGGGAGTGCTATTGTAAAAAGATTTTATTTTACCACTTTACTTGTGTAAAATTACAACTTTTTAGGGTTCCGTAGCCAAATGGCAAAAACGGAACCCTTATAGATTCGTCATGTCTGTCTGTCTGTCTGTCCGTCCGTATGTCACAGCCACTTTTTTCCGAAACTATAAGACCTATACTGTTGAAACTTGGTAAGTATATGTATTATGTGACCCGCAGTAAGGTTTTGACACAAAAATAGAAAAAAAACAATAAATTTTGGGGGTTCCCCATACTTAGAACTGAAACTCAAAAATTTATTTTTCATCAAACCCATACGTGTGGGGTATCTATGGATAGGTCTTCAAAAATGATATTGAGGTTTCTAATATCATTTTTTTCTAAACCGAATACTTTGCGCGGGAGACACTTCCAAAGTGGAAAAAAGTGTGTCCCCCCCCCCGTAACTTCTAAAATAAGGGAACTATAAAACTAAAAAAAATACATGATGTTTATTACCATAAAAAATACCAGCGAAAATTGGTTTGAACAAGATCTAGTAAGTAGTTTTTTTTTTATACGTCATAAATCATAAACGGCAATTTACCTTTCATTCAATCAACTCAAATATAAAAATTTAAAAAAAACATACTACAAGACTTTTATATTATGTTATTTGCTACTACGGAACCCTTCATGGGCGAGTCCGACTCGCACTTGGCCACTTATTAGTACTATTAGCTAAGCAAAAGTTGTTCAGCCTAATGAGCATTTTCCATCATAAAGTTCACCTGAACGAAGTCGCGCGGGCTTTGGCTAGTATTATAATTGCTTGTACTTACGTGTAGTCTTTTATAACATCATTTCCCTAACACACATACCCAATTATTATTTTTGTATACATTTTGACAATGTTCACAGCCTATTTTCTCGGGTTCAATGGGCTTTCTAAGAAGATTGGGGTCTTGAACATCTGCTGTTTTATCATACGATACAGGCCTTTTATCAAAATTTTAACTTCATAGATAAAACAAGTAATTGTAAGAAAAAAATATTTATAAAAAAGCTTTTGTCTAAACCAATGAACTTCAAAGCTTAAAGTTCTTTTTAAGACGAAACAACACGACACAGGCCTTCTGGAAGAGATCGTCGATCGAGAGTCTTTTGAGATAAGTAGTGCCTTTGTACAACTTTTATTTTATGAATTATCTGTATACATTTTCCGTGAACATAAATTGTTAAATAGAAAACAAACGAGTCCATACTCAATGGGATTGCGTCAGAGTGCCTTAACCACATTCTCCACCACTCTGTTTCTAGCTATTACTTCCTAAGTAGCATTCTACGACATCCACGGGAAGACTTGGAGTGGTCCTATTCTTTCTGCCAGAAACCGCACGGCAAAAATCATATAACTAGAAGTATAACAGTTTATCCTTGACAATCCTCAGCAAAAATAACATCCGTCGTCTTCAGAAGCAATTAATTAACCTCACATGTATTATCGTACAAGGAAAAACATCAATTTTCTTAGAAAACACCGGGAAAACATACACATTACATAATTTGGCCGCCTGAGTCATTACTATTGCAGTATATAAACGAGCATTTTAATTGCTTTTCTTGTTTTTTTTTTTAAAGTGGTCGTTTGACTTTCGGCTATGAATTAACCATTCCATCTTTTTTTATGAATACGAGTTTATTTGCTAGGGACTGTCAAGACGCCATCTAGTGATGAGTAGCGCAACTACGGATACAACTTGATATTCGTAGCGCCATCTATGTTTTGCTAGTTAACGCTGCAAGCGTAAACCCCCAATAACATTTGAATGGCTCATGCAATTTTCATCAAATATAGCTGCGAACCACCGCAAAGGAACTTGCCTTCACTTCAGAACAATCTCATTAAAATCGGTCTATCTGTTCGAGCGCTACGATGCCGCAGACAGCCAGACAGACCGACAGATAGTAGGGTCAAACTTAAAGAGAGACTTGAGACTAGACTCCCTCTTTTTGCAGGGAGTTAAAAATAAACAACTTATAAAAAAAACTTGATAACCGTTCTTGTCAGGAACAATTTTACCTTTTTTAAATAACATCGGCTGTGTGTTTTCTAGCAAAGTAGAATAGGACCGCTCCAAGTCCTCCCGTGGATGTCGTAGAAGACGATTTAGGAAATACAAGCTGAACATAGCTTATAAATCAATGAGACCTTTCCTTCCCGTCTGATTAGCATGGAGAGGCTAAACCCTTGGCTGCTCTGGCCAAGTATGACTCTGTTAGTAGGTATAGAGAGGGTTGTATTTCTGCAATTTTGCAAATCCAACATTGTGGCCTGAGGAAATTCAACTATTTACAAATTCAACATTTTGGGATTCAATATTACAGGAATTCAACATTTAGCAAATTCAACTTTTAAGACCTAAAGGCTAAAAAGACCTGATGATAATGAACATCTTGAATATATTTGTACAAAAGTACACCAAGGCTATTTATAACTGTTCAATAATAACAGCTATCAACGTAATTCCTATGAATTTATTTGAACAACTGATATGCCTACTGAGAATACCTACCTACTCGTAAAATTTAAAAGTAATATAATTTGTCTGTCATTAGTTTTATCAATATATATTAGAAATTGAGAGACGTGATCATACTTCCGCAAACCGAAGATCCTGATATAATCCTGTAAGTATATCCTGAGCTTACTTCTTTTGGTTCTTCTCGACAATTTTACCTCCCTTATGACAAATAAATATTATTATTGTAAGGGAAAGGAAAGCTATGATTTACAAAATTCAACCTTATTGTGGTTATTTTTAATATACGCTTATATAACAAAAGACAGCTTTCCAAGAACAAATAATACATAAAATAAATAAATATATAAGGACCAATTACACTGATTGAGCTAGCCCCAAAGTAAGTTCGAGACTTGTTTTGTGGGATACTAACTCAACGATACTATATTTTATAGCAAATACATATATAGATAAACATTCAAGACCCAGGACAATTTGAAAAAGGCCATTTTCCAACTTGCCCTGACCGGGAATCGAACCGGGGACCTCTGGGTGGCAGACTAGCATGGTGACCACTACGCCACGGAGGTCGTCAACAATAACTTACCTTTTTAGGGTTCCATAGTAAACAAGGAACCCTTATAGTTTCGCCATGTCTGTCTGTCTGTCTGTCTGTCCGACCACGGTCCTACTCAGAAACTATAAGTACTAGAAAGCTGTAATTTGGCATGGATATGTATTATGTATATCAATCATGGCGAAAAAGTCGTAAAATATTTTTCTTTTAAATTTTATTATTTATTATTAAAATAAAAATACAATTGAGTATTTTGTAAATATTTCAAATGCCTACCTGTTGCCATTATTGATATCGAGCCAAAAAGGGCAAAAAATTGCATTTGCTGTATGGGAGCCCCCCCTTAAGTATTTATTTTATTTTGTTTTTAGTATTTTCTGTTATAGCAGCAACAGAAATACATAATTTGGAAAATTTCAACTGTCTAGCTATCACGGTTCTTGAGATACAGCCTGGTGACAGACAGACGGACAGACAGCAAAGTCTTAGTAATAGGGTCCTGTTTTTACCCTTGGTTCGGAACCCTAAAAAAACATGTTATTTGAATGGGAGCCCCACTTAAATATTTATTTTATTTGATTTATACGGTTTAATGGTGGTCTGACGACCTAACCAAGGTCGCTGGAAGGCGCTGGATGCAAGCCGCTCTAGATCGGTCATTTTGGAAAAGAGGCCTATGTCCATGGACGTTGTGCGGCTGAAATGATGATGATGATGATGAATGTATTTAGAAAGAGAAGCATATGGTACGTTTAACGATTTTTCTTTCCTCCCAATAATCAGCATTATATACATGAATATTTATTCCGTTATCAGCCGAAGCCCGTGACTTCATTCGCGTGGATTTTATGTCTCCGAAAAATGAACATCAAGCTGAAGAACTTTTTCTAAGGCCTCAATTTAATATTTTTTAACAGTTTAGCTGGACCGTTATGGTTCAGCATCAGGTGTTCCATTTTACAAAATCAATTATACCCTATATGTTGGCCAGGCTTACTACCTATATAACAAAAAAGTTTCATTCGATTCCCTCAAGTATTTCCGGAGATTAGCGGTACAAACAGACAGACATTTAAAAAAAAATCTTTCTCTATTACTATTTCTGCATAGACCCCAATTTTTTTTTGGAAATATATTTAATTTCACACATTTTTTACTGTTTTGTTATATGTTACTATGTATAGACAGGTACGTAGAACATGGAAATTATTGGTAACATCTGAATCAACACGTAAAATTGACTTAGATGTTTGGTCTACGTCATTGGTAAATCTTTACTAATACAATAAATATTTAAGTAAGTTTGTCCATCGTTGGTTTTATAACTAAATATAATATTAAAACAAATCTATTCATTGCTTTGACGATATCGTCAAGAAAGTTGTATGTTATGTTTATAATAAACATTCTGAATTTGTGCCGGTCGACGTAGAGACTTTGTTAGTGAGATAGAATCGAGGTTATGACTACTGCTCCGGCTGGTACCTTTGAGCCGGGTACAATAGGCAATTTTCCAAGTTTTTGAAAAATATGTCAAATTGTTCATAATAACATCATACATTTGCAATCCGAATATTTTTTGTGATTTTCTTTCCTTTCTTTGCAAATCAGCTTAAAAGTTTAAAAAAATAATACAGCCGCCAAAACGCTATAGACTCCATAGATGAATGTCACTTGTTGTCATGACGTCACCTGCCTGTAAAAACGTTGTAGTTGGTACGCTTGGTTATTAACTTTTGAGATTTTAATATTTCAAAATGGCTTTTATATGGCGCATTTAATTTATCTATCAAAACACCGGAGAAAATGTTTGTGAGCATTCCAAAGGACGCTAAGATGCGGAAAAAGTTGTTAACTCTCGTTAATACTCGCGCATAGCAGTAAGTACTAATGTTTTCATGTGTGATCACTTTAACGTAAGTATAAAATTATATTATCCTACCCTACATATATTTCTTACACAATTTACGATTTCGTATTTTCGTAATAATCTTCCCTTGCATTACATTTTGAGGTTAGATAATGTCATATGGTAGGTACTTACAACTTACATAGTGGTTGATTTTATATGAAATAAATTGGATTGTATGTATTGTCTTTGTAATTTTTAAAAGTACTTTGTTATAATAAAAGAAAAGTTAAAAGAATAAATCTATAATGTTTAAATCCATGTTAGGTACTTATCTAATACCTTTAAACGAGCAATTCTTGTATATTTATATATTTATAAATTTCTGTGATCTTGAAAACGGCTTTAACGATTTCGCTGAAAATTGGTATATAGGGATTTTTGGGGGTAAACAATCGATCTAGATTAGTCTTATGTTTGGAAAAACGCGTGTTTTCGAGTTTTCATGCGTTTTTCTTTCCACGCAGAATATGGTCGCTAATTTAGTCGCGCCGGCCGCTATCCGTCTTGGCTCAGCAGTTTAGGATGCGGACCGCTAGAAAGTGTGTCATGGGTTCAAATCCCACTCGGTGACTTACTTTTGTTTTTTTATGTTTTAGTTTATATATAATTTTTTAATTTGTGTTGTTTTTAGACAAGTTTAAAGATGTTTTTCTATATATGTATTTGTTATAAAATATAGTATTGTTGAGTGGGTATCCCATAACACAAGTCTCGAACTTACTTTGGGGCTAGCTCAATCTGTGTAATTTGTCCCTATATAAAAAAAAAAGCTCGGTCGCCCAGGTACTATATTTTGATAAGACAAATATGTTTTTGGAGATGGAACAAGACATGGCAAACTATAAACAATAAAAAATGGGATGAGCCAGACTATACACATGATGAAAGGAGCTTTACTATCTAAGTTTTTTTGCCAGGAAAATCGAAGAAATAGGCCGTCAAAGTCTACCTTATCCCGAACAACCTATATAAAACTTTTGAAAATTGCTCAAGAAAGTCAAGCTGGAGCAGAAATGCCCAGAACCAGCACATTAAAAGATGAAAATGTTATGCCTGAAACCGCTGTGGATATCATAGGTATGTAAAGTAGATTAGGGATTAATTTACACACACATAATGTACTTATATACTTAGAAAGTATCATTTTTGTAAAACAAATCTTATAGTATCTGATTTGTATAAGATGGTTGATTGTGTAAAAAGTAATAAATATTTTATCTTTTCAGAACCCTTACAAACATACTCTGAGAAAGGAATGTCAACCGAACCTATTGTTAGTGTGGAAAAACAAGTCCAAGCTACTTTCAATGTGTTTTATAGAAGTAAAGCAATACATACAAAAACAACTACAAGAGAAATTTCCCTTTCTCCTTACACAGTCCCATCTAGATCGACCAAGACATCTCCCTTTTTTTCATTTTTGTTATAGCTTTAGATTGTAACTAAAACTAATAACTTACAGATCGAATGGTCAATTTGTCAACATAACCTAAAATGTTTACAATACAGAACAACCTTCTTATACATATTCTTATCCATTTAATTACTTGAAAAGAATATTTTGTAACATTTAGTATAATACATAATTTGCTGTTCTAACGTTTTTTAATTCGGCAGCGTAAAAATCAGGATTGTTTTAAAAAAATAATCCGACCATGATCGATCTATTCTAGGGAGGTTTCCACTATCAGCTTTGACGAAATTGGTCTCCACCATATATTATTTAAGGTAATTTCTTTATTTTAGTCTCTAATAGGTAGGAACACTGTTAGAAACGAAAAAAAACGCTAAAACTCCGTACAAATCTTCGACTGACATTACTGTTTACAAGCAGGTGACGTCACGTTTGCTTCAGCCAATCCCGTGCGTTTTCAGTCACGTGGTCAAACGTGAAAATATAATTATTTTATTTATGATTTATTATAAAAATCATACATATTTTTAAATAAGAAGTTGGTTAAATTGGTTTAAAAAAATGTTTTCTGATAAGCTAACAACATTTTGATATATATTTTCATCGTAGGATAATTGCCTATTCGTGGGGGCATTTTTGATTCACTGTATATACTTTTAATTTTTGTGTAAATATAAACAGTTTTGTAAAAAACATTGTACATATACATAACACAATAAACGTTGTAATTTAGGAAAATCAAAAAATATCAAGATCAAAGTCAAGAACCATAACTAGTTAACTTATAAATACAAATGCCATAGCAATTTAGTTTTCTCTATTATACACTTCAATCGTAAACGTTGTGTCATTTTGTTCGAAATAATATTTTATTTTTAATTTAACTGTGTTATAAAATAGTGATGTTGGTGTTTTGTGCTGTTTTTTATTCTATATCTATATTAGTAGAAGTACAAGCAGCTAAGATACTGTGTCTGTTTGCAATACCTCAACCGAGCCATCAAATAGCATTTAGACCATTCACTGAAGAGTTGTTAAAGAGGAGTCATGATATTGATGTCGTGACAGCAGATCCTATGTATCCTCCAGGACAAACTCCACTGAATATGACTGAAATTGATATACATGATGTATCTTATAAAACCTGGTCTAAGAAATTCATCAAAGGCGATAAGAAGGATAAGCTACTAATGCAAATGGAAAATGCATTGAATTTATTAACAGAAGTATTTAAAAATCAGTTCGCTAGTCAAGAAATTCAAAATTTATTAAAGACTAATAAATTTTATGATTTGATTATAGCAGATATCCATTCTTCAACGTTAGCTCTGATTATTTCGCACACAATGAAAACTCCATCAATGTTTATTAGAACAACGTTGGGAACTTATTCAGATTTATATTTAGGTGTCCCAGGACATGTTGCTTATTATTCAACTTTAACAAGAAAAAAAGTTCACAATTTAACATTTTTCGAAATTATTGAGGTAGCCTTTAACGAGTTTTCAAAAGTAAATATGTATTATAGCTTTATTAATAGAAAATACGAAATATTAAAAAATAATTTTTATTCTGAATTGCCTACGTTGAGTGAATTAGAACAGAATTTACACATGGTATCGTTGAATACACATTTTGTTTGGGACGATGCAATGTCTTTTCATCTAAACTGCGTGCCATTTAAATTTACTCGCTTGAAAAATCCAGAAGTGATACCAAAGGTAGTTTTTTGTGTTATACTTTGTCAAAACGTTAAATTTAATGTAAGGATTGATTCTCGACGTCGAAACTCTTGATCTTTGGGGTCCAAGTACTAAAAAAAAATATAGAAAAAAAATATCCCCTCGGCTTGTCGACGCCGCTGGTGAAAAGAGGGCTGGCTTATATCTCGCGCAGAGGATTGCAGGAGCTAATCAGTGCTGGAATGCAGCCAGTGTTCTTGGCACCATGCCACATGAACGACATTTAGATTTTTAATTTAATTTAATTGAGTGTTTATATTAGGTTTTAGTTCAATAATTATAACTTGTTTTTAATACATAAATAAAGAAATGAGGATTACGAAATAATGCATTTATTATTTGCATTACAATCATGTTATTAAAGAATAAGACCAACAACATTTTAATGGCCAATAAGTACGGATTGATTAGACCAATGTATTTATCTTCTATATCGATCTCGTTTAATTTAAAACACCCTATCCTTAATATTAACTTTATCTCCCTTGTACTTACTGTACTTTTTTTTTTACTTTATCCATATCCATTACCTTTAGCACTTCTTAGGGTTCCGTAGTAAACAAGAAACTTTGTAGTTTCACCATGTTTGTTTGTCCATCCATGGTTTTGCTCAGAGACTATAGTGATTAAATAAAATTAAGTTTTTTTTAAGTGTTAAAATTTTGTACAAGTTAAAAAAAAACTTTTTTGGGCTTTTTTAGTCGATTAACCGTGACGCATGAACTCAAAGGTCGCATTCGCAACAACTGCACCAAGCCCTACACACAGTTGTCTTAATAAATCTTTTTCAGAAAACTGTTCCAGATTTTTTACTACAACCAAATCTTTTCAGGAATTTCAGTTATATTTAGATTCTTCTAAAAATGGCGTATTATATGCAAGTTTTGGGACAACTATTGAATTTTCTTTGCTACCAGAACGTTCTGTGTCGGCAATACTGAGTGCTTTTTCTGAACTGCCTTACGATATATTGTTAAAATGTAACAAAGATGAATTACCAGGGCGACCAAAAAATGTAAAATTATTCAAGTGGCTACCACAGGCTGAAGTTTTAAGTAAGTTATAACATAAATATAGTTTATATGATAATTTTTATAAGCGTGCCAATAACGGTCTCACAATCAATGATGATATAGAAGTAAAAAGGTACACCCAAAAGCAAACTCTGAACTTAGAAGCAGCACAATTAAGAGTCCCCTAATCCTAGACCAAACTACACTTTTGTATAAAAACGTAGTCTACGTTATATTTTGTAATTTCGAAGATATTACACAAATCTAGGCATATAAGAGGTTTTCACAGTCAAAATATGTCCTTGAAATAGAATACAGTGTTATATCATTTTTGAGCATCAGTATGGGAAACTTCTACATCCTTATATTTTCTTACCAGTTCATGATTTTGATGTTTCAAAAACGAATTATAATCCTAGATAATAGCAATTTCTTTAAAATTATAAATTTTACCGAAATCTGACATGTGATTTTAAAATAAAACGTAGACTACGTTTGTATGGAAAAGTCTTGGGTACGGGGATTCTTAAGAATAATGTATACCAAGACTAGAGACTGTCTGAACATAATATTGTAAATTTCAATGTTTGGTAAATTATAACTAAGTATTGATTAGACCACAAAGTACTATTAATTTAACTTTTTGGGTATGTAACCCATAATAAATCAAATCACGAGCATTCCCATAAAAATTGCTCGGACAGGTGCACACTTTATTATGGAAACACCATTATTTTTGTACTGTTATTTTAATTCCATTAAGCTATAGTAATCTAGTATAGCCCGTGGTTCGATTTATTATGTACCGTCCACGTCGTATATATGATAAAACAAAATACAACTAACTTTCCTATAAATTTATTACAGAGCATCCAAAATTGAAGTTATTTATAACCCAAGGAGGACTACATTCTATAGACGAGGCCATCGAAGCTGAAGTGCCTATGGTTGTTATACCTAACGTGTTTGATCAATTCTATAATTCAGAGAGGTGTGTTCACCACGGCATAGGTGTCAAGGTTGATTTGAAAACTATTACTAAGGAAAATCTTGTAAATGCAATCAAAACTGTGGCTGAGGACAAAAGGTTTGTATCTTTTGAACAAAAATTTTCACCGTGGCGCTAAAGTATTTATTAAAACAAATGTAATACACCCAAACTTAATAGAGTTGCGTGGTTTTATCACTGAGTTCCATCGACCACCTTCCGTCTCCGTGATCAGACCCTAGGCATCGTCTACCATAAAGTGCTCGTCTCGTCAAAACACATCAAACGAGTCCTACTCAATGAGAATATTTCGTTTTATAACTGATTTCCGTGGAATATATTATTGACTCGATAATTTAAGTATAATTGTCATGCAACTTACATAAGTATGCAAAATTTCAGTTCAATCGGTTGACGATAACTGGTTGAAAATTGAGTTGCAAGATTTGACCTAATCAAACGTAGATACACCTCTTCCTCGCTCTTGCCTTATCTAGGCAGCCAGATGTCGGCAGCTGGCTACTCAACACCCTCTAGAGTACAACAACGGTCGCAGACCGTCGGCGTCTCCAACAGGTGCCGCGGACATACTGTAGCTGGTCTGTAAGAGCGCTTACAGAACCATTTTCTTATTTCCAGCTACCGAGAAAACGTCGGGAAGATACACTCTCTTCTTCAAGATACTCCCATGAACGGAATGGACCGTCTGATGTGGGCCATAGAATACATCATACGTCATGGAGGAGCCAAACACATGCGCCCTCCTTCCGCCGACTTGTCTGCTTTAGAATATTTCGAGGCAGAATTATTATGTTATTTGTTGTTTGTTATTTTTGTTATACTATTCATTGTAGTCAGAGTAGTATTGGCTGTTAAAAAGTCTGTCAAAAGACTAACAAGGCGGAGACAAAGTGCTGATTTAATAAGTAAACTTTAGTAAGTTAAAAGTGGAAGGGTGTATATGTTATGGACAAATGATTAACAAGACATTATAAGAAATGTCCGCGCAGTTTGAAAAATACCCAAAATGAGAAGGTATTGTGATAAAAACTATTAAAATAATTAAACTGTCTGGGCATTATTATAATGCTTATCATCTTTGGGCTAGAAGAGCCGCCAACATCAGGATCAAACTCGATCTTGCAGAAACATGTAGTATAATGGTACGGCGGGAGTGGCCCTTGAGGCATCCCCTAGATAGATAGATAGATAGTTAAATTGTTTATTTGTCACTACCGAGACACACACACAAAAATTAAAGTATACATACATGAGTTACATTACACAGGCTTGCAAATAAATACACAACAATAAATCAATTGCATGTGTGTGCTGCAGCAAGACAAATAGGTCAAAGCTCAGTGATAATATTGCCTAGAAGGCAATGCACTGATTTTCAGCAATGGCCTGGAAAGGTATATAATAATGCCCGGGCATTATGAAAAATTACATAACTTTTCACTTGGTCTATAACACATATATGTAAAAGATACAGACAATGTTTTTTTATCAGCAGTAACTTAATTATCAATCATTTAATGCATTTTTATTAGTCTATATCTGTGTCTCTTTGCTAGGCTTTCTCTTTATGCTCTTCTTTTTTTTAAATTTATTACGTACTTTTATTTGTGACATAATATATAATTATATTATGGACTAAATATTAATATACGTTTTTGTCTTTATATTGGCATCTTCTTCTTATCGTGTGTGTTAGAGACTAACACTAGTGTCAGAGTTTTTAAACCGCCTTAAAGGCCTCTGACATGGTTTTAGGTAACGACCATGTCAAAGACAATGACCGGGACCGACGGCTTAACGTGCCGTATATTGGCATGATAAACATTATTTTAATCACCTATCAATTTCACTTATAACGTAAAGGATAAGTATAGAATTGAAGAACGGGGTAGGCAAACCCTAGGGCCTGAAGTAGTAAAAACTAGGTTAGCAGCAAAATGCGTGCCCCTTTAAAAAGGAAATCGAATAAGTGATGGGTTTAATGCATTCTGTCCCGATTGACATAATTATGAATTATCTAAATTCTATCAATAGGCCTTGCCTATTCCCTCGAGATATTTTAAGATATACGCAGGAACATTCTTAAGACCCATTTAGACGATGCAAGTTTTTTGCCTGTTGCATACCATTTTATGCTCTCAACGGGGCAAATCATCGTTCACCCGAGCGGACTAAATATGGAAATAAAATTTTCGAAATTTTATTTTATTGATTTTTCATATTTATTTATGCAATCCATAACATAAACTAACTTGCTTGCTTTTCGTGTGTGCAAGTGGCCAACACTGGTGTAAGATTTTTTGACCCCCTTTATGCCGGAATATCAGACACAATAGTTAAACAATGCATTCTCTGTAGATCTACGCAACGGCATGCGAGAGGTTAAAGTATCTGACATAACTTGACGACTGCCATACAATGATGACAGCCGTGAGCAACGGCTTATACGTGCCTTCCGAAGCACGGTGGAACTTTACTTGCGAAAGCGCTAGTAATCCGCACTTCCACCGAGCTCCAAAAACTAACATAATAAAACAACAACATATTCACTCTTACTAAGGAAATTAATATAATGTGGTACTAAAAGCACCACTTCAGTGTCATACTTAGCCTAAGCGCACTTACAGACCAGTGACAGTATACCCGCGACACCTGTCAGCGACGGTCGCCGACTATCGCAAACGGTCGCATGACACACGTCAATCTATCACATACTGTCAAAAACTGCCGTGCGAACGTCAGTGATAATCGCCGCGAAAAAACACGTAGACAAGCAACGGTAGGCTTCTGTATCGCAAGCCTACCGTTGCTTGTCTGTTACAGCCCTAACTTAAAAGTGAATGGTATATTATAAAGCAATAAATGTGGCTGAAATTTCGTTCAGATCATACTTATTTATTGCTTTAATATAACGGTATGTATCAGGCAAGAAACTTTTACCGCATAAATGGGCCTTTAGTTTTTCCCTTCTCGCAAAACGGTATGAAAGAACTTAAAATTTCTCTAAAACCGCATAAGCTCAGTTTAATTCCATGCAAATAGGAGCTCTGCTGGAATGAAATTATGCTGAATCCCGCCAGCACACCTGCGAATTTACGCTTTTTAAGCCTTTAAATTTTAAATCATCCATTATGAAATTCCATCCCAAAAGAGGTAACTAAAATGTAGATTTTTGGGGCTCTTCTACCTTAATATTAGACATTTTTTATGCTAAATGATTATATATTTACTCATTACATACAAAAAAAGGAATTCATAATGCTTTGTAGTAAAAAAAAATATTATAATAACATCCAACCATACAAAAAAATATATTTTAAAATTTAGTTTCTTATTTTAATTTATAGAAATTTAATTTAATTTTATCATAATAAATTAATCAGTTTTTGTCGTTTCTCTTGAAACATAGGGCGAGTAAGCAACATAGATTTTGAAAAAGGGAACACCTGATGCAGAACCATAATGATCCAGCTAAACTATAAGAAATATAAAAATGACGCCTTGGCTTGAGAGCCAAAGGGTGAGCAAGTTCACGCAAACGAAGTCGCGGGCTTTGGATAGTATTATAATAATGGCTTGTACTTACTAACACTTACTGTAGTCTTAAATAACATCATTTTCCTAACACACATACCCAATTATTATTTTTGTATACATTTTGGCAAAGTTCACAGCCTATTCCTCGGGTTCAATGGGCTTTCTAAGAAGATTGGGGTCTTGAACATCTGCTGTATTATCAAACAGGCTTGTTATCAAAATTTAAACTTCATAGATAAAACAAGTAATTGTAAAGAAATACATACATACATACATACTATCACGTCTCTATCCCTAATGGGGCAGACAGAGCATTTTGGGTCTTGCGGTTCTATGCAGAGCCCAGGGCCGCAAGACCCAAAAGCCACTTTTAGCGTCATGGTGGGCGAGAAGATGGAAAAGCAATCAATACAGTGATGGGTTGCTAGCCGCATCGCCTGTTAACATGATTCGCATTTTTGCCCATTCCCTCGATCGGCTTTTACGATCTGCGTGGGAAGAGAAGCAGCTGGTACATTCTAAGTTTTTTCATTTCTCCCAGACCAGCATGGGAATTTGTAAAGAAAAAATATTTTTAAACAAGCTTTTATCTAAACCAATGAACTTCAAAGCTTAAAGTTCTTTTTAAGACGAAACAACACGACACAGGCCTTCTGGAAGAGATCGTCGATCGAGAGTCTTTTGAGATAAGTAGTGCCTTTGTACAACTTTTATTTTATGAATTATCTGTATACATTTTCCGTGAACATAAATTGTTAAATAGAAAACAAACGAGTCCATACTCAATAAGATTGTGTCAGAATGCCTATGACCACATTCTCCACCCCTCTGTTTCTAGCTATTACTTCCTAAGTAGCCTTCTACGACTTCCACGGGAAGACTTGGAGTGGTCCTATTCTTTCTGCCAGAAGCCGCACGGCAAAAATCATATAACTAGAAGTATAACAGTTTATCCTTGACTATCCTCAGCAAAAATAACAACCGACGTCTTCAGAAGCAATTAATTAACCTCACACGTATTATCGTACAAGGAAAAACATCAATTTTCTTAGAAAACACCGGGAAAACATACACATTACATAATTTGGCCGCCTGAGTCATTACTATCGCAGTATATAAACGAGCATATTTATTGCTTTCCTGTTTTTTTTATAGTGGTCGTGTGACTTTCGGCTATGAATTAACCATTCCATCTTTTTTTATGAATACGAGTTTATTTGCTAGGCAAATTTAAGGCCATACCCAAATTTTCCGGGGTCCAGTGGCGCCGCCATTTGAAATAAATCATTTAAAAGGAAACGGAGATATCATTCAAAATTGTGTCTTGGTCAAACCCTAGATAACCCTTAAAACTATTTTATGAACTACTGTTTATAATTTAAAGTGCGAACGTGAAACTTTTCTACGCACATTAGCTAAAAGTGGCCGTTTTTCGCAAATGTGCGTAGAAAAGCTTCACGTTCCTACTTCAAACTACAAAAAGTAGTTAAAAAAATACTTTGAATGGGTATCTAGAACTTGACCAAGACACAATTTTAAATGATATCTCCGTTTCCTTTTAAATGATTTATTTTAAATGGCGGCGCCACTGGACCCCGGAAAATTTGGGTATGGCCTTAAGAACCCCCGACTGTCAAGACGCCATCTAGTGATGAGTAGCGCAACTACGGATACAACTTGATATTCGTAGCGCCATCTATGTTTTGCTAGTTAACGCTGCAAGCGTAAACCCCCAATAACATTTGAATGGCTCATGCAATTTTCATCAAATATAGCTGCGAACCACCGCAAAGGAACTTGCCTTCACTTCAGAACAATCTCATTAAAATCGGTCTATCTGTTCGAGCGCTACGATGCCGCAGACAGCCAGACAGACCGACAGATATTAGGGTCAAACTTATAACACCCCTCTTTTTGTCAGTAGTGAAAAATAAGCAATTTAAAAAAAAACTTGATAACCGTTCTTGTTAGGAAGAATTTTACCTTTTTTAAATAACATTGGCTGTGTGTTTTCTAGCAGAGTAGAATAGGACCGCTCCAAGTCCTCCCGTGGATGTCGTAGAAGACGATTTAGGAAATACAAGCTAAAGATAGCTTATAAATCCTTTCCTTCCCGTCTGATTAGCATGGAGAGGCCAAACCCTCTGGCTGCTCTGGCCAAGTATGACTCTAAAGTAGTAGGTATAGAGAGGGTTTTATTTTTGCAATAGAGACTAAAAAGACCTGAAATGATGATGATCATCTTGAATAATTAATGTATTCGTACAAATGTACACCAAAGCTATTATAACTGTTCAATAATAACAGCTATCAACGTAATTCCTATGAATTTATTTGAATAACTGATATACCTACTGAGAATACCTACCTACTCGTAAAATTTAAAAGTAATATAATTTGTCTGTCATTAGTTTTATCAATGGCTTTGACCTATGTCTCCTGGGTGGAGCAGAGGGCCGCTACAGTACTTCTCCATCTCGTTATGTTTCGAGCAACGCGCTTCACTTCAGGTCAGGATAGCCCAATTGTCTTCATTTCCGCTGTTACTGACCGTCACCAGGTCTGCTTTTGTCGACCACGCTTCCTCTTGCCCTGAGGAGTTCATTCCAGGGCCTGCCTTGGAATGTGAGTGGGATCCCTCCTGAGCGTGTGGCCAATCCATGTTCATTTGCGACGTGCTATTTGTTGATCGATCGGTGTTTCGCCACAGAGCTGCCATACGCCTTCGTTAGTAATTTTATCAGGCCAAACGAAAGCCATCTGTGTCTGTGAAGACAGTGATTTATAAAACTTGGATCTGCAGCGTGATTTCATTATATTTCAAGTGACCTTCCACGTGTCACACCCACATTGTAGGACTGTTTTTACGTTGAAAACTTTTATTAGTACTTTCTGGTTAAAAATTGTGACAAACGGTAAAAAAAGTTATAAAAGTAATGGTGGACGCGAAATGTGTTAATGTGTTTACATCAGCTGTTCTAGCAAATACTGAAGCATCAAAGACTTTATGTGTGTTCTAATTCCCTACCTTGAACCGTCAAATAGCATTTAGATCTTTAATGAAGAGTTGTTAAAACAAAATTAGGAAATTGATGTTTTGACTGTAGACCCAAGCTATCCACAGGATCCAGTTCCTCTAAACATGACGGAAATTAACATTCATGACTTGTTTTACAATATTTTGGACCAAAAGATTTACATAAGATACTGAGATAAGAATTCATTATACTCTCAACTAAAAAAAAACTTAGATGTATTAGTAAAAGTTGTAGTAAAGCAGTATTCTAGTGTAGAATTTAAGAATACTACTAACAGTAAAAATATATATGATGTTGTCATATCAGACTGATAATCTGCGGCAACTATAGTGTTGTCACAAACACTTAAAGTCCCATTAGTACTAAAAAATACCACTAATGTTCACCTTACAATATGTCATTACCTCGGTATCCCAAAGCATGTGATACTGTAACAAAAAACATTACGTGATAATATACAACTTCACGCTATTTGAAATGTATAAAAGGATTTATAATGACCTGAAATTACTAGATATTATCACGATTTATAAAGAAAATGTTCATGAAATATTAATCAATACTTTAATGATGTGTTATAATGCGCAAATTATGTTTATGGCAAACATAAATACTGTTTGGGATATGATAAGTCCCAAATCCTCAAATTTGTACCTATCAAATTTCCAGAACAACAAAAACAAGATATTTCATGGGTAATAAACAATATATACAATATTTTTAGTTTAGATACTCCAAAATTACATCGTATTTACCTGTGTTCTACAATAAAGAGATTTTGTATTTTGTATACCTACCTTAATAATAAGTTATATGTTTGAAGGGAAATGAAATTAAATAATAAGTATTTTTTGGCCACTATGGCCACTTTTACCGTCATTTTAGCTAAGAAAGAATGATCTAATTAAAAAAAAATTGTGACGAAAATTTCAGTTTTTCTTTTATCTGAGTAAATTATTGTCTAGAATGATGAAGGTCGTATCAGTAACAGTTGAATTAATAAACCTCGAACAATTAATGTATTTAATATGTACTCGTAAGTATAACTTTTGATATAATAAAAACCTCAAGGCCCAACACAGACGACAGACTAATCCGTGACGCACTTTTTAGTCTGTGAAAATAGAACCCATGCAATCATATGCTGACCAAATATAGCTCTGCTAATAGCGAGAGGGTCGTGCTCCTGCAGTGGAGACTATAAATCAAATAAGTATAGAAAAAAATTGACAGATAATCAAAACTCTTACTCCGAAAGCGGCACGACATACGTACGTAGCTGCGTTAAATTGTCAAACAACATTTAACGTTACGAAATGATGGTAAAGTCTAGTTTAGTTTAATTCAGAAATGGGACGATACATCTTTAGGTGACGCGTTATTGTCAGTCAGCTCTTAAAATCTTGATTTGTCCATTAAACAGTTATTTAACTGTTTTGTTACCAGTACATTGTTAGATGTTCTTTAACCATGAAATCTTGCAACGTCTCACCTTGCAATTTTCGGCAAGGTTACTCTTCATAATTGTCTGGTGTAGATGATACTGTGGGTTTCTTCGCGAATTAGACCTAGAATACTCTTGTTGTTTGACAATACGTCATTTTCAATTTAATAAAAATACCTGGGGGAACAAGCTTCGAATAAATAAATAATAAATAAATATATTGGGACAAATGACACTGATTGAGCTAGCCCCAAAGTAAGTTCGACACTTGTGTTATGGGATACTTATTCAACGATACTATATTTTATAACAAATACATATATAGATAAACATCCAAGACCCAGGACAATTTGAAAAAGGCCATTTTCCAACTTGCCCTGACCGGGGATCGAACCCGGGACCTCTGGGTGGCGGACTAGCATGGTGACCACTACGCCACGGAGGTCGTCCAATAACTCAACAAATTATATTTCAAAAGTAATTAACAACAATTCGGTTTCAAATTGACATCACTCTAACCAATTCAGATGCCATTATTGACAAGTCATTACACACTGATCTAATCTGTTTGATGGTGACACGATTTGATTGGTTGATTTGATACTCAACTCGGTCACACTATCTACCTACCTACTTGAAAGGGTGACTTAGAACGTCAATGTAAGCTTTGGGATTAGATGACATGAATACAAAAGTGATTAGATCGCAACCAACTACCGAATACAGATTGATTTTGCACCTACTAGCTACGATCGTGGAATCCAAATCGGTAATAGAAACAGAACTGTAAGAGAAAATACTAATTATTGAAAAAGAAAAAAAAGTCTAAATTAATTGGCTAACCCTCAGAATTATCCAGCCGCCGCACGCCAGCCCCATAGTGGTTTAAACCTTGGTCTGAGGGTTAAACATACATAGTTACATAATACCATTGTAAGTAAAATAAAAGCTTGTCAATAATATCGTTTTTGATAAGCAAAATACAGGCAAAATGGTAGCAGAAGTGGTATAATTAAAAAATTGACTGCTAACAATCTGTAGCAGTCAATTTTTTTTTCTTTAAATTATTAATAACCTTTGAAAGTGATTGCGTTAGTCTATTTATTTTTAAAAGTCATTTTAAAACTAGGATTATCAATAATACTTTTAAAGGTTATTCATTAAATAATTTAACGCCACTTCTGCTACCATTTTGCCTTAAGGGTCCCCCGACCCTAGACCAAAATACAACTTTCCATACAAACGTAGTCTACGTTTTATTTCAAAACGACATGTCCGATTTGGGCAAAATTTTGTAACTTCAAAGATATTGCAATTATGTAGGTTTATATTTAGTTTCTGACAATAAAAATATGAACTTGAAATAGAATATAGTGTTTTATATCATTTTTGACCATTAGTATGGGAAACTTCTAAATCGTTATATTTTCTTTCCAGATCATAATTTTACTATAGGAATCCAGATAGAACCGTAGATAATTGCAATTTCTTTACAATTACCAATTTTTACCGGAATCTGACATGTGGTTTCAAAATTAAACGTGTACTACGTTTGTATGGAGAAGTCTAGGGTCGCCGGACTCTTAAGGCATGTAATGCAAAGTAATCCTTTGATAGTAAAAATCCATGACTTTTTCGGAATCCAATGCTGCTTCCATTTTAGATAAATTATTTGAAAGGCAACGGTTAAGCCTACAAACTATTATATGAACTACTGTTTACAGTTTAAAGTGAGAACGTGACGTTTTTTGCACATTTAGCGGAGAAAATCTTTACGTTCACACTTAAACTGTAGTTTATAAAATAGTTTGAAAAGTTATAAGTCTTGGTCAAGGCAAAATTTTAAATGATATCTACCTCTGCATCCTCTCAAATAATTTATTTCAAATAGGGGCAGTTTCCGAAGTACATGAGTATAGACTGCTTCACCATGTGAATGTCGAGGCGATCCAGCTTCTCGACAACACGGACATAGTGCGACGTCTCAAAAGAACTAAACCTTTTGAACTAGTGTAGTTGTAAAAATACATTGATATTATAGTGCAGTGACATGCCAGCAAAGACACAAGAACAAAGTGCCTTCGCCTTAATAGAGACAGTAAGAAAAGTGCCAATGGACACATTCTTAGACAATAACGTATAAAACTAGGTCAATGTTAAATTACTTAGTAGCCTGAGTTTAGGCTAGATTGTAATATTATTAGAGTACTTAATTATTTTAGTTAATTAGGAACGATAAGAAAGGAAAAAAAAAACGACGGGTTGCACTCTGGGAGTGCCGGCAGAAGTGAAAACTTGAATATTAACGTTGTGCATTTTTGATATTTTGGAATGGTTAGGGAATAATTTTGCACGAATTGCTTTAATTATCAGTATAAAATATTTCAAATCTTTTCTGAACCACAGTCTGTCACAAATGTCACAAGCATGACCAAATTCATTTTCAAATACACAGCAGTATGGCCACTACACAGACGCTCGAGCCAGACGGTCGAGCCATCAGCTGTCACCATCCATGAATGCGCGTAGCACGCTGTACACACGAACATTCGCGCAAGCGCCCTGCGCCGTCTTACGAATTTTCGATCAGGCCACGTGTCCTGACGCGAGTTTAAAGTTTTTTCCTCTTTCAAAAAAAAGTGCACAAAGCCGCTAAAGAAGTTTTCACTTCAAAAGAAATAGGAGCAGCACCGGACCCCGAAAATCACAAGTATCCCCTAAATATTAAATCTGTTTGTGACAGCTTCATAATTGGGTAGATGCCTGGGTCAAAAATACATTATTCGGTACAGTAAGTACATAAAATAAAACGACAAAAAGTAGTGTCACTTTTCATTGATCATATCCATTTTTACCTTAATTTCAGATTAAAAAATGCAAAAACCCTGATATCTGGAGCGCTATTTGATTTCAAAAGGATTTATTTCGTACAAATGTTTGTTTTGACGTCTTCTTCTTATCGTGTGTGTTAGTGTCTAACACTAGTGTCAAAGTTTTAAACCGCTTTTAAGGCCTCTGACATGGTTTTAGGAAACCACCAATGTCAATGACAGTGACCGGGACCGACGGGTTAACGTGCCCTCCGAAGCACGGATCATCTTACTTATTAGACAATCAGGTGATCAGCCTAGAATGTCCTAACCAAACTAGGACAACAACACAAAGTCATTGCCCCCGCCGGGAATCGAACCCGCGACCTCCTGGTATGAGCCGAACGCTCTAACCACTACACCACGGAGGCAGATTTTTGATATTTAGAAATGTCTGATTTGGTTTGTTGTCAAGCGGATTACACTAGTCTCTTTTCATTACATGTTAATTAATTGCAATGGGTAGGTGAGTACAATATTATTGAAGCTAGCGTGAGTCAAAATGATGAATATTTTAACATGGATAATGATGTTCGTCTACGATCAGGTTCATAATGTCTACTTTACCAAAAAGACTACTGACTTAAATGTCTCCTTTCCTATAATGACTAATTTGTACATAATGTCTACTTTACCAAAAAGACTACTGACTTAAATATCTCCTTTCCCATAATTTATCTTATTCTATCTAATTTGTCTTCGGAAGTAGTCGACCTTTTGCGACTACACTACGAAAGTTTCAAAGATATTAATATTAATTCAATTGTGTTTTTTGTTTGTAGAAATGTTTCTCATCGAATGTATTGGTAAGCGACGTTCGCAAAACCTTAGCTAAATTGTTTTTGTAATAATTGTTCCAGCCTTTTTTGTTTTTCGTGTGTAAGTAGCCAACACTGGTATCAGATTTTTCAGGCTGTAATCATTATCATGCATATTGTTATCATCTACTTCAATCCCAAGTTATACAACCGCTTCTGATATATTTTCTACGGGACCACCTGACAAATACTTATGCCCTTTCAAACAAAGAACTTTAACATTTTCATTAAAGAACATTTTAAATAATTGGCCAAGTGCGTGTCGGGCCACGCTCAGTGTAGGGTTCCGTAGTTGTAAATGCCAACTTTGAATTCATGCCGCTAAAAACGTCTTAAACGTCTAAGTATCTATTGAATTTGTATAAAATTTTCCTTTCAGTACTTTTTATAAGTTGATCACCTATAACTTTTTAATTTGTTAACCCTACTTAGCTCTGATAGTTTTCCTTTATACTACATTATATATGCTATAGTTGTGATTTTTTCACGTGTTCATATATAACCGTTTAGCAGATAGATGGGGGGACACGTGACTTTAACAAAAAAAATCACTTTAAACCCAAATATTTCAGACACGGATCCCTAAATCGAAAAATGGTGTTCCCAAGCTCACAATATTTTTGAAAGACCTATACAACGATACCCCACACACATGTTTGTAGAGAAAAAAATATTGACTTCCTCTTTACTTGTATGGCAGCTACCCTAAAAAAAAATTATTTCCATATTTTATTTTATGACTTTTTTGCCATGATTGATATACATATCCATGCCAAATTACAGTTTTCTAGTACTTGTAGTTTCTGAGTAGGACCGCGGACGGGAAGACAGACAGACATGGCGAAACTATAAGGGTTCCTTGTTTACTACGGAACCCTAAAAACAACATAATCTATACATATAATAAAACAGTAAAAAAAGTGTGTCTGTACATTAAATATATTTCCAAAAAAAATATTGGAGGCTATGGAGACATAGTAATAGAGTAAGAATTTTAAAAAAAATGTCTGTCACTTTGTCTGTTTGTCTGTTTGTCTGTTTGTCTGTATGTCTGTTTGTCTGTTTGTACACGCTAATCTCCGGAAATACTGGACGGATTCGAATGAAACTTTTTTTGTTATATAGCTATTAAGCCTGAGCAACATATAGGGTATAAATTATTTTGGTAAATGAATCGCCTGATGCAGAACCATAATGGTCCAGCTAAACTATAAGAGATATAAAAATGTCGCCTTAGTAAAAATTTTTCAGCCTGATGAGCATTTTCCAGAGACATAAAGTCCACGCGAACGAAGTCGCGGGTTTCAGCTAGTAAGGAATATGCATGACAAAAATATGTGTTATCTAACCAGTTTATCCGTAAATATTCGAAAGTAAAGTACTAACACACTGAATACCGAAACAACACTGGTAATGGATGTGATCTGTCACTCGCTAAGATGAAATACACTGCAAACATAATATTACCACCCTAAATGTATTCGAGTATAATTTAATCATAACATTACCTTAAGACAGCTGGTAAAGTGCCTTCAATAATCCCGTCCATTTCGCTAAGACGGGTACAACTAACTAATCCGAAACATTTTATTCCTACTATAAATATTCCGAATGTAATAATAATAAATTTAAACTTCAGTATCAAAATTCGAAATAAAATTACAATTATTGAAAGATTTTCTTATCATAATTATGAATTTTTGGTTTTCAGACTTTTGTATTTATATATTTTGTCGTAGATAGAATAATTTGTCGTAGCGAAAAATTCAAATGTATCTTTTGACATAAGATCGATTTGACATATAATATGTATATATGTATGTACCTATATAGTGACCAAAATATTGAGCGGCAACATAGCAAAGAGATTTTTTACCTCTAATGTTTAGAATGATTATTGATTCGGTCTATGTATTGTTACGAGTAATTTTCAGAATTTTTATTGTGATAAATGTAAAAAAAATTACCATTTTGTAATTATTTTAAAAAAAGGTGTCGTAAGTCGTAATGAATTGAAATTGTGATATTAGCTATGACTTCGAATTTTTAAAATCGGTATTATGAAAATCGTGATAATGAATATCGGAATTAAAATTTTCGTGTTTATGTACAGTACCCCGTTAGGACACGTGGCACGTGGTAATTAGGTAGTCAAACTTACAAATTAATAATTCATCGCTTCGCCCGTAATGTAACGCTAATCTGCGAGTCGCAGTAAAAGCTGTTATGTTGCGATTAATCGCAATGTTAGTTGGGGCAGACGGAGCATTTTGGATTGCGGCTCTAAGTAGGTAGAGTCCAGGGGACGTATGTTTAAAACCACTTGTCACATTAAGAATGGTTTTAATAGCGTTTTTAAAACGGGTGCATTTTTGAATCGGTCGTATCGTATGCGAAGGATTGCCACGAGTGGTCTTTTGTAATTTTGACATGTGTAGCGTATATACATACGTCAAAAATCTTTCATGGAGATTCCGTTTCATTTTACGCTGCTTTGTTATTTATAGTGATTTTTTTAAAAACTATAAACGTATTTTCGAATTCGAAGTTTTGTGCATAACCAATATTGTTTTTTTTTGCCAATACAACGGCTTCAAAAACACGGCTAAATAGTTTTACGCGAGCGGTGAGTTGAAAAACTACACGTTTTGTATTTCGGTGAATCCCTCAATGAAAAATAGCACTTAGGGCTGCAAGACCCAATTAAGCATAATGGTGAGCAAAAAATGTACATAGGAATCAAAATAGTGATGAGTTGCTAGCCGCAAGGCCTATTAACATGATTCGCATTATCGACCATTCTCTTAATCTTTTACAATCTGCACGGGAAGAAAAGCAGCTGCTACATTCTTAGCCCCATATTTGTAAAAGTTAAAGCTCTTTTAGTTAAAATGTGTTTTGTCTCATTCTTATTATGTCAAATATTGAAAAGAGGGAAAAGGACAAAAGATTTCTAGCAAACAGCTGTAAATTTTTTTGTGAATTTGAGGGTAAGCTTTTTAATTTTCTCTCCGACTAGTATGGAACCGTTCCTAAGTATGGTCGCGAATAGACGTCTTTTCACCTAACATTTACATCAATCTCCGTCAAGTGATATTAACGTTATTACTTGCTGTTATCAAAGTAAATATTCGTCCAAGATCCATTAGTTACCGTTGGTTTAAAGTTATAATCGCCTTATATCTGTTACGGTAGAAGGGTAGTTTGATGACTACAGTCAGGGAGACTGTTAATTAATTTAAGTAAGGATTACCTAAAGAAATCATCATCATCTCCGGCCCTTGTTCCGCTACTTTTACCACCGCGCTCGTATAACCGACATAGTTTGTTTTTACTAAAATAGATGGCGTTGTACAAAAGTAGAACTAGCTATAGAAATTTTTGTAAGATTATATGTATATCGAATAAAATATCTGTATCGATAAAGCGAAGACCGCGGCCGCTATGGTCACCCAATTGGGCTGCTCATAGTAGCCAGAGCCCCGGCCATCCTGCCTCGTTTCCCGCAAGGAAGAGCGAGAAGAACCCATATATATGTATCGACAGGCTAGTAAATCAACAAAAACAAACGTTTAACTTCGGAAGAAATTTCCTGCCCAAATAAACGAGTATGAAATCCATCGGTGTTTTACTTCCGAAGAAGTTTCCTGAGATTTGTACGGGCCTCTTTGTTGACCTAACTTTGGCAAAATCAATTAAATCATTTATGTTGGTAAATCTTATAAAAAACAAAATTATTTTGTTCATCATCATTCATGTCATGAGTGTAAGCATGCTATGAAATTATTTCATGCTTACACTCATGACATTATTTAATTATAACTTGCGCATATAACATTTAATCATTAATTAAGTCATGCCTATCCATCGCCATATTTTATAAACATATTGACTTTTTTGTCACTAGATGGCCCTTTATGGTTCAAATTTTAACATTTAAATCTTTTGTTACTATTATTTAAATCAGTACTTCTCTGATTAATGAAATATGACTTATATAAAATGCAATAAATATTTTTTAAGCATATTCAACACTTCTTTTGTCACTTTTTTGCGAGTCGTGAGTGCTGCCATCGCTGTGTGAGTAACTTGGTATCTGGGGCACATGATAACAATAATAAATTAATGGAAGGGTCGAACCAATTACGCAAGCATAATAGGCAAATTAGTGATTAAATTATCAATATATTTTATGTATGATATGATCTATGTGATGTATGATTATGACGATCATTTAAAGATATCTTATATTATAAATATCTATGATAATTAAGAAGATGTATTTAATTTCAATTTAATTGACCTTTCATACTTATACTACTTACACATAATTCGTGGAAAATTTTCAGGTTGTGGCCTTTCCATTAAAAAAAATTATACTTATCTTGTTACTCTTGCTATTCTGTAAAATGGTAAGCAAAAAAAAGAAAACATAGTTGCTTTTGCGTTTTATTTACACGGCCGGGACACTGCAACTGGCATGATGACAGAAAGTATATTTTTGGTATGTCGTATACATTATTTAATATTAAAAAAAAACTAACTCCGCTGGCTCAGAGATAAGAGTGCCACAATGACCAGAACAGAAAAAAAAAACTGACAAACAAAACACTACGAATATAAAACGCATTTTAATTTTATAAAACGCCAAACCTTCGTACGATTTTTACAAAGCGGTGACGTCACAAGATTAACTTTGGTAGGTACTCTATATCTTTATCTGGGTGGCGGACTAACATGGTAACCAGTAAACCTCGGAGGTCATCGAATATAAACGGTGATTTTTCATTGGTTTCGAAGCTGAAGACCACTTCATAGGCATCGTTAGTAAGACCTAAATAGCTAGTCAAAAAAAAATTCTGAAACAAAAAAAATTGTATAAAACTCAAAAGTAAAATTCTGAGGTCAATAAGTAGTACCGCCGCCATACACCGCCCGCCGGCCGATCGGGGTCATCAACATTACGCAACTGCTTTGGCAGGCGTAACTATGTGGTCTCGATCGAAAATCATTTACGCACTTTGTTATCTTTTGAAATACAGAAATTTGGAGTACGTATATTGATTAGTAATTTATTTACTAAACGACATTATTTTCAAAAACCTATAAAAAGTCAGCGTGTATATGTCAAAAACAATTTTATTTGCTGTTTGTATAGTAGAGTGGTATCCCGAACATTTTCTGCCTCACTCTCGCATTCCAGTTGCCTTAACACTTTTAAAAATCGCCTTCAACAACTCTTTAATTTAGCACCAACTTTCTGCCTTACAAATCGACCTGTATAATATATGGCAGCTGCAAATATAGATACAGACGTCAATAACCCTAGAAGTAGATATGATATTAATTCCACTTCGTAGTACTCTGTCCAGTGGATGTTTGCAGCCGGTGAGCGGAGGTGACGACCTCCGTGACGTAACAGGTGTTCCACCCACCAGATAGCCCTCGCCATTGGCTTTTGGGGCTGGTCGTTTATTAGCTCGCGAAACTTGATGATGTTTCGACGGAAACTGAAACAAAAATTTGAAACCTAAATTAATAAAAAAAAAACGAAAGAACTTTTTGGTTTAATCTAACGTGAGACATAGATATCATTAGAATGAGTTAACGGGTTACACTGACTTTATATATACATGAGTAACCCGTGCTTCTAAGCTGTGTTTGATGAAAATCGGTTTAGCCATTTGAAACGCTTGAAAGTCAGGGCTTTTCCTAGCAAAAACAGATCGCGCTTCGGATCAAGTCATATCGATAGTTCCATTGCTCATCATTAGATGGCGCTCCTGGCGGGTTTTTTTTAAATTTGTATGTTTAATAAACTTGTTAATAATCTACTTATTGAGCTTAAAATAACTTTTTGTCCTCATCCGCATAGCAATGGACCTCAAAACAAAGATACCCAGAAACAAAAGGAAAAAGATGGAACAGAAGCAATAGCAGTAAGTAAACACCTAGAATCTTCGATGACCCGTTCGACGGTATCTTGAAACTGCTTCTCAGTCAGCGTATCCATGTCCAGTCTCAAACCAATGCCAAGTTTCACGTAGTTCTCAACGTTGAACCACTGGTCCACCAGCATCGGCATGCCAATGAGGGGAACTCCGGCATTGATGGCTTCTTCAGTAGATTGCAAGCCTCCTTGAGTAATGAAGAGCTTCAGATTTGGGTGTCCTGTAGTAAAAAGCAATAGGATGTCGTGGTACTTGGTGAGAACGAAGTTCCTTGTTAAATCGAAAGCTTTATTAAATCATTGATGTTTTGTAAAAAAAAAAAAAATTTAATATATAATTTCTAGACGCCTTGGATTGCATTTTTTTTTTATTCGGTTCATTATAAAAACCTTGGGAGTTTCAGTCAAAGTGGCCATCTTGGATTAACGGTTTAAATGGCTTTCACTCTATAAACACATCAATCAATCAATCAATACATCAATCAATCAATCATCAATACATATAATAAAATCGTGACCCATCGTTGTCTGTACATGGAAGATAAATAAAAAAAAAACTGTTGGGGGCTTTAGCCATCGCATTAAAACACAAAACGATGATTTTTAGAATTTTTGTCTGTTTGTCGGTTTGTCTGTTTGTCTGTGCGTTTGTGCACGCTAATCTTAGAAACAGCTAAACCGATTCGGTTACAGTTTTCACACATATATTTTGCTAACTTTTCCCTAAAATATAGTGTTTGTTTTATCTAAATCCTGCTAAAAACAAAAAAGTTATGTTAATTTAAAGATGACGTCAAACATTTTTGTTCGAAAGATTGCTATAACTGTTCAACAAATAACAGTTAAACTTTTGTTAAATTTATTTTATGGTTTATTATATAGAATGATTTTAATTTGACGCCAATTACTTTCGGAGTATTCTTATAAAATAGTTTTTTTGGACACCGATAGAAGGCGCTGTTCATAAATTTTAAATATAAGTAAGGCTCTGGGCTTAGAGCCTCTGCAGACAGAGCGACTTAATTGTCAAGCGACTGAATCCAGTCTTGCATCCCTATGATGCAAGACTGGATTCAGTCGCTTGACAATTACTGTCCTACTGGTTGAAAGGCGCGTTTGTGTCAACACGCGCCTTTACCTTTGCGGGAGAATTGAAGGCCGATGGGCCACCTCGCAGGCCACTCTGACCCCTCTCGCTAATTGAGAAGGTATCGCGAGTGAGCCCAGCTGATAAGCGGCCGTTGTACCAGGTCTTTGGATCGAGAGTAGCTCAAGAACGGAACCAGGCAAAAGCGGTAATGGCGTTGAAACAGTGAGTTTTTTTATGGATGAGAGCTATAACCGGCCGATTCCCGGTGGCCGGTGGAAGACAAAAAGCATCTTTACCTCGCGTAAAAAAAAGGTTAGGTTAGGTGTAGGTTGGGTTAGGTAAGGGACTGCAATAACAATGTCTGGAAAATCCATGCGTGCTCTACTTCCACGAGAACCGAAAGATCATGGTGGCGGACGAAGATGCCAAACTGTCAAAACACCCTATGAGTGAGCTGATGTGATCCACGGCGATATGCGTTGTACAGCGACGATATACCTGTTACCGGTTAGGCTCAGTTGGTGTTCTTTGCCGACGATACGGCGCTTTTTGCAGTAAGTTTGAACTTAAAGTACGCCATAAATAACAGCTCTATACGCCCTGCCTGACAAGCTGTTCAAATAGAGGTTCTTAGTGAACTAGAAGCAGTCATTGGTCTCAGAGAAAATCAACCTCCTGCCACTATTGAATCTCTTTTGGGAAGGAGTGCCGAGATACTCGCACGTTCAACATCTGGGAGTACCTAAAGTTCGGCAAATGCTTCAGCTTGAAAGCCCACAGCGGTAGGTTGGCGACGATAGCGAACATGCATGGTCCGGGGGAAGCTCTATCTAGTATTTATCTTTCGCTTCCCGCTACGGACGTGGCTCAAGATTAAGTCGAACCTAAGAAAATCTATGTTTTAGAGGCCGATGGGGCTCCGCGTTACTTGAGAAACGCCGTCATCCGTCGGGATTTAGTAGGAACGATGATTTTTTGACTCTCATCTCCCGCCTAGCAAATGACATGAATGACAAGGCTTAACGTTGCACCGCCACATCAGGAGGGTGGGAGAAGGGGGAAGATACTTAAGTAATATAGGTGGCGGGAGCACTTCGCTGAAGAGAGCTACAATATTGCTGTGGGAACTCCCGTTAAAAGACGGAAGGTGAATGAAGCGGCCGTTGTGCCAAGTCTTTGGGCCGAGAGTAACACAAGAACAGTACCAGGTAAAAGTGATAATAGCGTTGTAACCGTGAGTTTTTTTGTGGGTGAGAGCCATAACCGGCCGGTTCCCCATGGCCGGTGGTAGACGAAAAGCACCTTTTCCAAACTTGAAAAAAATGGTTAGGTTAGGTGTGTAGGTTGGGTTTATTCTTGAAAAAATAAAAAAGATTTTTTACATGTAAAGTGGAAAAGTATTTTTGTCGCTATGCAGACCAGTGCTGTAGGAAAGCCTGTTGGTGGACGTTAAAATGAAAAAGGGAATCCAAATAATGATTGGTTGCTAGCCGCATCATTTGTTGACCGAGCGAGCAAAGCGAGCGAAGGTCTCTAAATCGAGTTGGGGGCGAAAACACATTGTATGTATGTATGTATGTATGTATGTATGTATGTATGTATGTATGTATGTATGTATGTATGTATGTATGTATGTATGTATGTATGTATGTATGTATGTATGTATGTACCACGATAACAGCCGAACCGATGGTTTGATTTTGATGAAATTTGGTAGGCATGTAGGAAATATAAATAGAATTTTCAAGTTCGTTGGGCATCAAAATCGGTTCAGAAGTTTTTGAAATATTAATAAAAATGTCCGCGATTGTGTGACCAAACGAAACCATAGCGCGTTCTAACTTTGGATAGCACCATCTAGGGGATAATTAGGAAACTAAATTGCCAAAAAATAATCGCGACGTCTAAGTTCGCGGCAAACTAGGTAGTTTACTAAATTTAGCAATTTTGTTGAGCGAACTTTGGTACAATCGATATCGCTACTTGTTTGTGCTTCTGTTGTAGTATTAGTAATAATGCCACAAACTAACAAGAGATTAACGGCAACCAAAGCCAGCGAAGTAGTTTTACGTAGAGTCGCAACTAAGGGAATATGCTAGTAGGTACTTCTCATGCCAATAAGAGCTTTGTCAGCAAAAAACTTCGCCCGAACGCTCCAAACGCTTGTGTTCATAGCGTGAGTATGCAAGGGAAGTATGAAATCAGGAACTATACCCTGAACGCTTAAAGCGCTAGCGTTCAATGCGTGAGCACGCTGTGGAGATTCGAGGGCAAGAATCCTTACCAGTACACGGTTCCCATCCCACGCATGACCCGATCGTGGAAGACTGGCCAAGTGTCATGCTCACGGACGCAATTTCCACTGTCGCTTGCCTGGGCAATAAATGTGCACAAATCGCAAGGACTCACTTTGAATATAGTAGTCGTAGACGTTGGCGTTTGCCCAAGAGCCAAACTAATCCGACACTATACCGAAAATGTCCCGGACATCAGCCTGTACTAGATTAGGATGGCCCTTAAACAGCTTAAAAACAAAAAGGCGCCGGGCGAGGATGGAATCATCCAGAGCTTCTGAAAGCGGGCGGAACGCTGCTACTGAAAGTCCTTCAGAGGCTCTTTAATTCCATTCAGCTCGCGGGCGTAACGCCAGAAGCGTGAAACAGGGGCATTGTGGTCCTGTTCTTCAAAAAGGGAGATAACACTCTATTGAAGAACTATAGGCCTATCACATGTCTTAGCCATGTATATAAGTTGTTTTCGAGGGTCAACACGAATCATTCCGCAAACAGGTTTGATGCCTTCCAGCCTTCCGAACAAGCCGGTTTCCGCAAGGGCTTTAGCACCATGAACCACATATTTTATACGCTGCGGCAGGTTATGAGGAAGACGAGGGAGTATAACTGGCCGTTATGCTTGGGGACAGTAGACTATGAAAAAGCCTTCCATTCGATCGAAACATGGGCCGTGCTTCAGTCTCCAGCGATGCCGTATTGACTATCGGTATATCGAAGTGTTGAAATGCTTTTACAGTAAAGCACTATGTCACGGCAATTCCACTGCATAGAGGTGTAAACCAGACGTTATATCTTCGAAACTGTTCACCGTTGCACTGGAAGATAAAGCTTCTGGAATGGGAAGGATTTGGCATTAACATCAATGGCGAGTATATCACTCACCTTCGATTTACCGATGATATGGTTGTCATGGCGGAATCGATGGCAGACCGCGACATTAAGTATGTATGTACAATGCTCGCAGACCTAAACTGAGTTTCTCAACAGGTGAGCCTTAAAATGACCGATCTAGAGCGGCTTCCATCCAGCGCCTTCCAGCTATTCTAGATCAGTCGTTTTGGAAATCTTTGGGAGAGGCCTATGTCCAGCAGTGGATGTTATGCGGCTGAAATGATGATGATGATGATAAGCCTTAAAGTGTACATGGACAAAACGAAAGTAATGTTGAATATCCATGTTGCGCTCCTATCTGTTTGAGTTGGGAGCTCCACTCTCAAAGTGGTAACCTGGGTCAATTGGTCCAGGCAGGAAGCTTCAGCTTCGAGGAAGAGGTCTTTCAACAAATCCGACTCGGCTGGGCAGTGTTCGGGAAGCTACGCAGTGTCTTCTCGTCAAAAATACCTCAGTTTTTTAAGACTAAAGTTTACAAATAATGTGTGTTACCAGTGATGACTTATGGATCTGAAACGTGATCCCTTACTATGGATCCCATAAGAGGGCTAAAGGTGCAACGCGCTATCGAAAGGGCTAAGCTCGGTGTTTCTCTACGCGATCGAATCAGAAATGAGGAAATTAGTAGGAGAACTAAAGTCACTGACATAGCCCAACGGATTAGCTCGTTGAAATGGCAGTGGGCGGACACATAGCGCGACGAACCGATGACCGATGGGGCAAAAAGGTACCCGAATGGCGACCACGTACTGGCAAGCGAAGCGTAGGACACCCACCCGCAAGGTGGTTTATCGACCTGACCAAGGTCGCTGGAAGCCGCTCTAGATCGGTCATTTTGGAAATCTTTGGGAGAGGCCTATGTCCAGTCCAGCAGTGGACGTTATGCGGCTGAAATGATGATGATGATGATGAGACGTAGGCGTAAAATAGTTGGCGGCTGGATGTACATACGTTGCTCTTTCAAGATTCAAATGTCTTGGGATATTGAATTTGATACAGGTTTTGATTTAAATTGTTTGAAAAATAATTATAAAATGAAACTTTTGCAGCTCAGAATAGAAGAAGAAAGAAGGTTGGAAAATCTGTTTCCTGCAACGGTATCGAATTGGTAGTGAATAATGTATCACAGTGTCATTAAATCACAGTTTCACTGGACATTAAAACTGCTTTAGTTTTGGAATAATATCGCGAGGTCTAAGTTCGCGGCGAACCACTAGTTAACATGATTCAACTCTCGCTCATTCTCTCGATCGGCTTTTACAATCTGCATGCTATTTTTTTTTCTTTAATTGATTGTTTTTAACCCTTTAGTTTTAACTATAAGTCGGCATTCGCATATAGTGTTAGTTTAACACGCGCAGCGCTATGTGTATAATTTTAATACACCTTGATTGTTCTACTATTGTGTCTGGAATCCATAGCGGTCAATGGGTTAGTTCAGAACCCTTCAAAGCACGTAGCCCGACAAACACTTTACTGGTTTTATTAAAAATGCCAAAATTATCAATGCTCATAAACTATAGTCCACGCTGACGAAGTCGTGGGCAACAGCTAGTAATTAATATAAGTATTACATACAGAACGGAAACTCTAAAAGTTTCACCCTATTCCCCGTGCCTGCAGTCGCCTCTATAAGGCGAGAATGGAGGAGAGGTGCGAGGACGGGGAAAGGGGACGCATATTGCGCGGGATCTTGGGAGATTCCGATCTGTAGGTAATATTTTCTGTAGTATAAGGCAAACTGTTGGTTTATATAGCCGACTAATGACTCCTATCAAATTTAAATCAATGAAGCCCTTAAGACTAAAGAGCATGCCAAAGACAATACAAACCTACATTGAAAAAAATAAATCTCCTGTTTGCGCAGTTTGATAAAAAGCAAAAAGGTATAACTCACTCAATAGATCCGACTGTGGCAGCCACTTCGAAATCCTCACATTCTTCGGCTGGCCGAGCAAGACGCCCTTGTCCCATTTCCACAGGACGTCGTAGGGAAGTTTGGAGAAGACATTGACTATCATTTGTATCTTCTCTACAGGGAGGGCCGATGGGCTGACGTTAGTGCCGAAACTTATGTAGATGACGCCTTGCTTCGAGGAATCTAAGTAGGCTTTTAGACCCTGTAACACAAAAACGTAGGTACTTACATCATTATTATTTCAGCCGCCTAGTTAAACAATTGTTCAAAACTGAAATCTGACTTTACCCCCAAACGTCACAATCGATTTCGATAATGTCTTTGCAAACAAATAATTTTCCAAATCGATTCAGGCGTCCTTGAATAATCGGTAAGCATACATGAAAAAAAGATTGCGAAGAATTGATAATCTCCCTTTTTAAGTTGGTTAAATTAATAAATAATCAATATAAAAAAACAAATCATACAGATTGAGGTAGTCCCAAAATAAGTTTATATATAATATTTTATTTTCATATTTCAACAAAATAATTAAAAAGAAGAACACCTGCTTAAATAGATACATTATTATATAGGTACTAAAGCCCTGACAATTTGATTTTCCATATTGCCGCTGCTGGAGATCAAAATTATTACCTCCGAAGTGATCTTTGTTGTTTTTGATAAAACAACAAAGATAAACTTTCCTTGAATTAGGCTAGGCTAGGCTCGGTAAAAAATCTTCCTGTATTATCATAAGTTAAAGAAAATATTATGAGTGTATACTTCTGAAAATACCTTCGGCAAATCTCTCTGTGGATTGTTATGTATTCCTCCTAAATAAACAATACTTGGGGGCACAGGTCTATTAGAATCCCATAGCGTATGAACATTGAAGAACGACATATCTATATTATTATAAAGTTCCTTTAAAGGTGGCACATTAGGTCCGAAGACTTTTTTGATCAAAGCATTTTGATTTTCTTCTTCGTCATCAACAATCTTTTCATATCGGACTTGAGTAATTATTTCATTGATCTTGTCCCATGTGGTTAAATTATTAAGTTTTTGTCGAGTCATTTCAGGATAAAGTAATACATGGGTTGGAGCACCAAGTGTTTGTAGATTGTTATAAATAGACGATAAAGAACTGAATTGTATCACGGGCACTTTGTGTATATGTGATAAAGCTAACATTGGTCTTGCCGTACATTCTAATATAAGCAGATCATATTTCTTGTTTAAAATTGCGTCTTTGACTTCGTCAGTACCCATTTGTACTTCCATTATGTCTGTTATAAGAGGGTATAATAAATTAAGCTGAGAAAGCATGTCATTCATATTACCACTTGTGAAAGATGCTTTGAAGACTTTTTCTCTCCAAAGTGTATACGATATACTATGAACATCGATTTCTGTTAAAGTTGATGAAGCACCTCCTTTATAAAACACAGGATCAGTGGTAATAAAAGCTACTTCATTTTCTAACTTTGCAAGTTCTTGAGCCAAAGGTCGAAACACTACTTGATGACTGATTGACGGTGTAGGACAAAGTGTTAATATTCTTTTTGCTTCAAGTTCAAAGGGTAAACACAAAAACACTAGCACTTTTATCATTTTAAAGCCGTTGTAATTCATACTTAAGGTTAAATGCCATAAGTGTATCCTATCAACGCCGTGCGAATATTCAAAAGTTGTGTGGTTAACTGGCAAATGAAATAAAATTATTACTTTTTGAGAGCACAGTCATTGAGCATTTTCACATTAAAGTCGGTTCGCGGAGAGTTGATAAACAGTATATAGTAGTTGCTTAATTACTTGTTTTTATTTATTTTATTATATATAAATAAAAATTGTACAGAACAATAGGCGAGCTTCACGCTAGAAGCGTTGTCTACCAGTCAACCTTTGGAGTATGCAGATAGTCTAAATCACAGATTACTAAGTTACTACGTAATCTAAATGTGGGTTGCAAGATAAAAATAGTACATAAAAAAATCAAGAAGTAAACGATACATATAATAAAATATTTTTTATTATATACATTATATACACCCATACATATTTAAATAATATTTAAATACATACAAACATTACCTATACATGTACACATATATAAATAAATAATTAAATAAGTGCAGCAATTTTGAAATCTACTGTTATAGATTGGGCAAGAAGTGTTTCGTGTTACCCGTACTAGAAGAACGAAGGATTCTTTCGTGAGTTGAAGATAGAAGTTGAAAACTTGACTTGAGATATTCAGGGGCAAGGGGATTATTTAGCACATTGTATAGCTGACATAGAATATCAAGATTCCGGCGTTGGCGGACGGGAAGCAATTTAAGCTCAGAACTTTATTCGGAAACATGATCATATTTACGAAGACAAAAAAAACCTTATAGAATTGTTAAGAAGTCTGTCTAGTTTGTTCAAATGGTCTTCAGATATATCTAGAGAGCACACATCACCCTAATCAATCAGAGGCAAGACAAGGGCTTGAACCAGCATGATCTTGGTTTTAATGGGTAAGAAATTTTCAGTCGCTGGAGATAAAATAGTGTGGCACCTTTCGACTCACTTCGACAATATGTAAATTCCATTTCCAATAACAGCCTGACACTTTAAGATGATGTGAAAGAAAATTTATAAAAATTGAGAACAATATAAGAGACAATATACCGCCTTGCGGAACACCAGCCTCCAATTCGCACCAATCAGACTCTGCCTGACCACTACAAATCTGCTGCCGGCGACCACGAAGATAATTTGTGAACCAATCAGTCACCGAGGGTGAGACGTTGCAATGGAAGAAGATAGCTATTAGGATACCGATATCGACTGTGTTGAAGACATTGCTAAAGTCAACCAGGCCTAAAACGGTCACCTGCTGGTGTTCCGTCTCAGCTCTTATATCTTCTGAGACTTTTAGCATTGCAGTAGTTGTACTATGACCAGGTCTAAATCCTGATTGATACGAATTTAATAAATAAATATATAGGGACAAATTACACTGATTGAGCTAGCCCCAAAGTAAGTTCGAGACTTGTATTATGGGATACTAACTCAACGATACTATATTTAATAACAAATACATATATAGATAAACATCCAAGACCCGGGACAATTTGAAAAAGGCCATTTACCATCTTGCCCTGGCTGGGGATCGAACCCAGGACCTCCGGATTGGCGGTCTAGCGTGTTGACCATTACGCCACGGAGGTCGATAATAGATTGTTATCATGTAAATGTTTGGAGAACTGACTAAAAAGAAGCTTCTAGTATCTTGGACAAAAAGGAGAGAATTGAAATTGGGCGAATGTCATTAAGACGAAGGGGTTCAGGAATTTTAGGAAGAGGGCGAACAAATGCATCAAGCCATAAGGTTGGGAAACAGTGTTCGGCAAGACTAGAGTTAATTATGTGCGAGATAACAGGAAGTACAAGAGGGAGGATAGGAATAAGCACAATGCGACTAATTTGATCAGGCCCAGTGGCATCAGAAGTAATGGATTGGATGATTTTATGAAAGTCTTCCTCAGTGAGAGCGGTAAACTCAAATAAAATGCCGCCAGGCGCAGGTAAGGCAAGAATAGAAGATATAGTAGCTTTCTTTATATTTGTATCCAAAAGTGGAACTGAAGCGAAGTAAGTGATGATTAAGTTCTTTTTTTGATTAAAACTAACGTGAGATACAATCATTGTTTTATTTAGTGAACGGGTTACTCACGTATAGAGTCAGCTACTGCCGACATGTTTCGAACTCATCCGGAGGTCTTCATCAGGGCGAATGTGACAACAGGCCCGTACACCGCACCGGCTCACGACACCCTGATGTTAGTCGCGGGGCACGCGGGCGGCGCGGGCGATCGCCCTCCTCGCCCCCAGCGACAGTCAGGTAGATGGTGGTGGTTGTTGGTTAGTTGCGTCAAGGACTCCCGTGGATGTATTGGGAGCCGTAATTTCTTCTTCATCATCGTCTGCGGCTGGTGATAGCAACTGTGCGTGAAAAAAGCTCACTGTATCAGAGACTGACGGTTGTATATGGCATCTATTATGAGTCTGTTGAAGCTCCGGTTTCCTCAAATGTGTCAACAAGGAAGTTAGTCACAACAGTTGAGGTTTAACAACTCTTTCCGCCTACTCCTCATCTCAACTGTATCCACCCTGCCACTCAAATCTGCGATCTGTTGCTGCAATAACAGAAATATGCCATGCACAAGTGTCTTGAGGTCCGCATACTCCTGCTGCAAGTGGGAGTCCAAAGGCAGGTCAGTGCTGAACATTATATATTACTGCATTTATTTGGTCTACACTGTTATTGTTTTTTACTATATTACAAACATAAATCTTTATTTACTATTAAAATTAATTGACATATATACACATATACAGGTCGCATTTCTTAACCGATTCTCATGAAATTTGGTAAGCAGGTTCAGCAACTAAATAGAATTTTTCTGTCGAGCCATTTTTTCGAAATTTTTCAAAATGGCGGAAATATGGTGGTTTAAATTTTTTAAACTGTCATACATCCGCCATTTCAAAATATTTTCAAAAATGTCACTAGACTTTTTTGTTGCCATTATAAAAGCGCATTTTTTTTATTTGAACAACTTTTTTGTCTGGACAACTTTTTTATACGTTATACTTGAACGGGTTAAGGTGACTCGCGAAGTAGCCGACTGAGCCGTGACGGATAAACAATACAAATCTCCTTACAAAATATACTGAAACTATTTAAGGGTGACTTCAATTCGGGTTACTAAACAACTTTCTTCAAAATGCATGTCTCCCATGGGAATCAAACCCACGACTTCTGAGTTACAAGGCCAATGTCTTGACAACTATTTTTAAGAAAAAACTTTTTGAAAAAAATAATATCCGACTTTAAATCGAAATGCACTAAAAAGCAATATATAAATAATAATTGCGAGGTCTAGGTTCGTGGCGAACTACTAGTTTAATAACGACTGAGCTATTATTAGAGATGTGACAACTGCAACTACCCACATCTATCTTCTTGTTACTTGTCTTCCTCTTTCGCCGTTTGTGTGGTACGAGGCACGCAGTTGATTTCAACCGGGGCCCGATAGAAGGAGCGGACGCGGCGGCAATCTATTGACATTCGGTTCTATATTGCGCTTCAATTGTATCTTTTGGGTGTTTGAGTGTTGTTTTGCGTTGTTAACAGTTAATCATTATTTAAAATTGTAAAATAAAATTGTATAAGTTGTTAATTAATTATACAATACCACGTGGAAGGGATATGCCCGTAAGAAATCAAACCACGGGCTACACTAGACCACTGTGGTATATTAAAATTAAAATAACAGTCAAAAACAAAAACAAAAAAGACTTGGGAGGTGTCAAGGGACACCCGGATGGAACGAAGTTCCTTTCGATTGATTAGGAGACAGAGAAACACGCGCACGCCGCACGGCTTACAACTATAGCAAAAAGTGTCGTTACAACTTTTGGTCTCAATTTTTGCCGTCTAGCCTCCTTTCGCAACGCGCGATAAGGAACTTCGTTCCAAAATTGCCATTTCCACACAAAAATTGGCAGCCGCCCGCGCAATTTGGAATGGATTCTTTTTATTATCACTATAATAAATAGTGATCTAGTATAGCCTGTGGTTCGATTTATTACGGGTATATCCTTTCCACTTTGTATACATAAATAGTTAAGCAGCCCTGAATTTATTAGTTCTTCGCGAACAGACTTTAGAACCATATTAATGATATTGACTTTGAATTTCGTAATGAAATGAAAACCGGTGATGACAACGTGAGAAAATGTATAAAACTTCCAGTCCCACAATATATCTTCAATATCGTTATCGCAATGTGAAAACGGCCTTTTTCCTGTGCTGTTTGCGTTGCATTACACAAATATTATAAAAGCGAAGTGAGTATGTGTGTATGCGTCTTTTTGTTTTAAGTACCATTGCACCTGAATACACAAGCAACAACTGAGGTCCTGTTCGAACCGAGGTCTTTTTTGGGCGTCCTCGGATGGACTTGATAAAAGTATCGTTTTCTGCAAGTGATTCTGAGCCTTTCTGTATAGGAAACAAGAAAAAATAGGTCCAGCCTCGGTTTGGTCAAGAAAATTCATAGATACACACCGACAGTGTGTATCCGCCAGGCGGCGCCACTGTAGATTTTCACACATGACGCTTTACACTCTCATCAAGTTTAAAGTACCTTTCGAGGGCAAATTGTGTGAACTTACACACCGAGCCCTCGGATTGGTCAACATGTAAGAAAGTGAAAAGTGTGAAAGGACCTCGAAAAGTCAGATTTCACTGTGTGACTTGAAAAAGAGAATGGTTACCTAGCTACGAGTATCAAATAATTGCAAAATATGAGGATGACTAATGGAGCGGAGCGGGCCCGCAACAGCTGATGGGCAGGGGGCAGATAGTGTTGAAGGCCCGGCGTATAGTCCCCTTGCGGGTGCGGATGTCGGCCACCCGGACCACCCCGTCGCGGCCCGGCAGCACGCGGGTCACGCGGCCCAGCAGCCACAGCAGCGGCGGCGCAGAGGCGTCCTTGATGAGCACCATCGCGCCCTCCTCCAGTTGTCCCCGGGTCTTGTGCCATTTCGTCTTTCTCTGAAGCCAGAAAATGTACTCGTTGTGGAAACGATTCCAAAAATGTTGCTTGAGAAGCTCTATCCGGTGAAAGCGTTGAAGGCTGGTGACGGATCTCTCGGTGATTTGCGGATGTGGCACGCAAACCAGAGATCGACCGATAAGAAAGTGAGCAGGAGTTAAAGGAGCAAGATCAGAAGGATCTTGAGAGATAGGTGTAAGAGGACGTGAGTTGAGTATAGCCTCAATCTGTGTAAGTAGAGTCGACATTTCCTCGTAGTTTAAGTGTGTCATAGCTAAGACGCGCCTGAGGTGGTGTTTTACGGATTTAACGCCACTCTCCCATAATCCGCCGAAATGCGGCGTGTACGCGCTGATAAAAGAAAATTTTATACCTTGATTTGTGAGGTCTGATGATAAGGTGGGATCTTTGAGAAGCTTTGACAACTCATTGAAAGTACCTACGAAGGTGGTACCATTGTCCGAGAAGATCGTTTGAGGCTTCCCGCGCCGCGAAATGAACCTATTGAGAGATGCAATAAAAGCCTCTTTAGTTAGGTCTGAGACAAGCTCCAGATGCAGCGCCTTGGTGGCTAAACAGACAAAAACACAAATATAGCATTTGACTACACGACTACCTCTACCCTTGTGGTCTACGATAGACAAAGGTCCACAATAATCGCAGCCTGTTTCAAGGAAGGGAAACTCTAAATGTACGCGTTTATCAGGAAGATTGCCCATGATTGGTTGTGTAGTCCTACCCTTAAACCTACAGCACTTTATACAGGAACGTACAACTCGTTTGGCGAGCTTTGTTCCACCTAAAGACCAGTAATTATGTCTGGCAGTGGCTAAAAGAAGCTGTGGGCCTGAATGCAAACAGGTTTTGTGTAAATATTCAAATATTAAATATGATAGCCTATGCTTACCACAAATGAGAATAGGATGCTTGACGTTATAGTCATAGTGAGAGTTACCAAGCCTTCCCCCTATGCGAATAATCTTGTCCAAATCAACAACTGGAGACAAACATAGCAAACGATTTTTAGTAGGTAAAGGCTTATCATTAAGGAGTAACTCTCGCTCTACAGGGAACGACTCCTGTTGAGCTGTAATTAAAAGTAGAGTCGTTGCAGCTTTCAGCTCTAACAACGATAAATGCCCAGAAAGCTTTGGAGCATTTTTACAATTGTGAATGAATCTCAGAATGTATGCAGTGACACGTTGTAATTTAGAAAAACTAGAATATTTATTAATTAAATTAGTTAAGAAATTTTCCTCTATGGAGGGCTCTTGTGATACATGATGTGTGTGTACTATCTCTGGCAACTCTATGTTGTGTTGGTTAGGTTTATTAGGCCATTTAGATGAATCTAACTGCAAAAAAGGGGGCCCCGTCCACCATAGAGAACAATCACTAAGTACATCAGCTCTCATTCCTCTAGAAACTAGATCTGCTGGATTTAATTTGGTTGGTATATAGCGCCATTCGTGAGAGCTCTCTTGTATTTCTACAACACGATGCCTGACAAAAGTTTTCAGATGACCAGGAGAAGAAGTAAGCCAGCCCAATACGATCATGGAATCTGACCAGCATATACACGTGCTGAATTCAAAGGTAACAGATGAAATAACCTTCGCACACAGTCTTGCTCCTAATAATGATGCGCATAACTCTAGTTTTGGAATGGTCATAGCTTTAGAAATTGGAGAAACCTTGCTCTTGGATGCGAGTAGCCGTACACAGATAGAGCCGTCAGTGTCGACGGTCCTAACATACACACAGGCACCGTACGCCTTTTCTGATGCGTCTGTAAAGACATGAATTTGAGTGTCAACTGGTGAGCTAATTTTAACACATCTGGGTACATTAAAAGTGTTCAAATGTAATAAAGAATTGGAGAAGTCGATCCATTGTTTTTTGATATTATCTGGAACCTCTTCATCCCATGAGCATTTTATTAGCCATAAGTCTTGTAATAATATTTTTGCTTCTACAATACAGGGAGAAATAAGACCAAGTGGATCAAACACCTGGGCAATTGTAGATAAAATGAGTCTCTTATTTACTTTGTTACATTCGGAAATATTAATACGAAAAGTCTAAGTGTCAGACAAGCAGGTCCAATTGAGCCCCAGTGTTTTAGACATCTCTTTCTCGCTAAGATCGACGCTACCAGACATGTCAGTGTCATCACAAATTGCCTTTAAAATTTCTTTGCTATTAGAATGCCATTTACGCAATTGAAAATTCGCTGATTTGAGTATTTTAATGACGTTTTGACACTGAGCAATCGTGCCTTCCAGTGTATCCTGACCTGACAAGTAATCGTCAACGTACATGTCGTGGCAAATAGATCGTCTCGCATCTGGGTCAGATGATTTTAAACCTGACTGTTTAAGACATCTTGTCGCTAAGAATGGTGCAGACGACATTCCGAAAGTGACAGTGTTTAATGTATATGTCTTAAGAGGATGAGAGGGATCGAACCTCCAAAAAATTTGTTGCAAAGGACGTTGCTCTTTGTTCAATAAGACCTGACGGTACATACGAGCTATGTCACTAGAAACAACGTACTTATGTTGTCGGAACCGAATTAAAATGGAAAATAAATCGTCCTGTACGGTCGGCCCAACACGCTGGATGCTGTTCAAAGACCGGCCTGAAGATGTCGCCGCTGACGCGTCGAAAACGACGCGCAGCTTCGTTGTGGTACTGCTCTCCTTGTATACTCCGTGGTGAGGAAGATGACAGTAAACGGTTTTAGAAAGTTTTGATGTAGTTTCTGACATATGACCTGACTCTAAATATTCAGTCATGTACTCATCGTAGAGAGCTTTCATACGCGTTTCCCTTTCTAACCGACGCTCTAGGGAAAGAAATCTACGTTTGGCTATATAGAAAGAGTCGCCCAGTGCTTCTGGAGACTCTTTCAAAGGCATGGACACTATGAAGCGACCATCTGAATCCCGCCTAACAGATTTGATAAATTCTGTTTCACATGCCAACTCATCTGGAGTGAATTCATGCTGGGACTGAACAGCATCCAGCTCCCAGAAACGAGACAAATCTACTTGCGGTTGAATATCGTTACTTAACATACATACTTGGGAATGTGAACCGGGTGAAGCTATGGCGCCTGACACTAACCATCCGAATTTGGTTTCGAATAGGACCGGATTGTTTTTACCTAACTGGATACGATTCGTTCCTAAGACCTTCCAAAATACGTCCGCACCAACAAGAATATTAATGGCTGACGGAACATTGAACGTTGGATCGGCTAAACGAACACCAGACGGCAACTCTAAATTGTGCATATCAATGTATGTGTTAGGCAGTAGCGAAGTTATGTTGGATAAGACGTAACAATCAATTTGTGTTATATAGCTACCATCCAAAGACTCGAATGTAAGAGAGCAAGACTGTGAACTACTAGAACTTTGGTTATTGATACCTGTCACCTTGGAACACGCAGCTTGGGTGCGCATTTGTAGCTTGTTACAAAGATCATATGTAACGAAGTTACCCGTGCTACCATTGTCCAGCAGGATCCTGGCAGTGTGAGGTGACCCTTGGGAGTCGAACACCTTGACCAGTGCTGTGGACAGTAATACATGCTTAGCATTAGAAGCGGGTTGTGAATGTTCAGCAGATAGCACAACACTCTCATGCGAAATTGACTCTTGGGTCGGTACATCTTTGTGCAAAAGCGTGTTGTGTTTTAATTTGCAATATTTGCAGTGAGAAAGGGTGCATTGAGCCTCATGGTGACCAGACCTTAAGCAGTTTTTACATACTCTGTATTCATTCACACGTTGTAAGCGTGCATCCACAGACAGCTTGCGAAAACCAAAACAATTAAATAAAGCATGAGGTTTATTGCAAAATGGACAAGAAGAAGATTTATGTTTGTCTGTAGGAGTAGAAACAACAAAACTCTTTTGTTTTTGAACCGGAGGGGTCTCTAATTTACCTCTGTTACTCCTAGCCTCCTCCAATGTCTCCAAAAGGTCGGCTCTGTTTGATAAAAAAGTGATAAAAATATCAAGTGTTGGTGGCTCACTATGACTATTACAGTGCTCTTCCCATTCCCTATTTGTGATAGCATCCAATTTACCAGCCATCATATGAATAATGAGTGTGTCCCAGTGCTGCGTGGGCTGATCAAGCGTGGCTAAGGCTCGTAGGTTTTTATTAGTGACATCAATAATGTAGCGCAAACCCTTGCTAGACTCCTTTTGTATGGCATTCACATTAAAAAGATCCTGCACATGATTGTTTACAAGCAAGCGTTTGTTGTCAAACCTTTTGCAAAGCAGGTCCCAAGCAGAGGCATAATTCTTGGCTGAAAAATCCAAACTCTTTATGACTAGAGCTGCACTTCCCTGCAGACAAGCGCGAAGATAGTGGAACTTTGTGATATCATCTATGCTGTTATTTGAATGAATCATGGAAAGAAAAGATTCTTTGAATTCCAGCCAGCTCCTGTAATCACCCGAATATTTAACCAAGTCTATCTTCGGAAGTCGAACAAAACTTTTGTGTTTGTGTGTGTGTATAAGTGCATCATGTGAGCTTACCTCAGCACTATGCATAGAGGTGTTCGGAGACGACCCTGATGACACCGAGTCACACAGAGCCTTGGCAATACGGACTGCGTTGTAAAATTGACTCTCGAATGCTTCCCGTTCCTGGTACCGCACTCCAGAATCATCAGAAAGCTCCTCAATCTCCCCCTGAAGCACATCAAAATCATTATATAATACCTCAATTTTTTCCAGACGCGTTTTTAGTTCGTTGAGGACATTTGGATTTTGAACAGAGGTGTTATTTAACAGATTTATGTAATTGCAAAATGTGGTTAGTTCACTTTTGAATGTTCCTCGCTTTTTAATCAATAATGCAACCTTTACGTCAGTCATTGTAATTTAAATTAATTGGAAATTGAAATACTAAGTTAGGAAATAACTAAATTGAAAGAAATAAGAAAAGATATTTAACTGAAGTAAGAAAAAGGAAAACTGTAGAAAATAAATAGCAGAACGATACGTAAATGACTGTTGCTATGTTGTTTACGTTAGGCGTACTGGGAGTTCAAGTACCGCTGATGTCAGCCCGACTGACCTAAGAAAAAAAATGGAAATATTAGCACAAATCTGTAAATATCTGGAAGAAAATGCTGTGGAATGATTTGATTATGATGACTTATGATTGATGTGATGAAATATGGTGTGATTGATGATTTATGAGCATGGAATGATTGGAAATTACCATGGGAATTTAAATGACAAAGGAAATGAATTTTTATGTGCAAAAAATCAGACAATTATGCTACTACAGACACAATTGACAACACAAACTAGTACTACGACTACCACTTGTAACAAAAGAGGATGAAAACATCAAACTAAAAAGTTGATGCAATGATAACTACCACTAAACACAGATGAAATGAAATGAAAGTGAAATGGAAATGAATAGGTGATGATGTGATGAGAAAAGCACATAGAAAAGTAAGGAAATTAGGTCGATCTCACGGTTTCGTTGCCCTTATTCCTTGGTACTTCTTGTGGCGAAGTATGTTCACGTTGATTCTGCCTGCCGATGCGATGCTGTCCGCCTTGGAACTGTTGTACTGGCCAGGAAACACGATGACGAAGTTGGATGAGCAGAAACTTATTGGTGACGCACGATGACCGTTATAACTGCCAATTCTTGAAATTGAATTTGACAGCAATGGAGCCGGCGTCGAAGTCCCGTGATGCTCGAAGGATATGGAGCGGAGCGGGCCCGTAAACTGGAGCTACTGGGGATCCCTACTGCGGCGCTGATGTAAACGCTGGTTAAATTGTATGGACTGTATTTCTTGACTGAGTTTTAAATGTACAAAATAATTCGTGTCGCCCGACAGTAAAATATACGGCACGCACGCGCAGGTTACCGCTCGGAGCGCAGATGACAAGTGACGACGTTTTGTGTGACAGTTGGGAACTGTCAGACCACCGACGTGAAGTGCGCCGCTCTGACGTTCGTGCGAGCGGCGCAGTCTGGTTGTCGCTGGTATGATGATGTTGCCAGTAACAACTAACAATGTATTACTTATCTGACTACACTATACATAAAAATTAGGTATATTTACATTTAGTGGACTTAGAGAAAAACAGAATAGGTAGCATGGCGTACAAATACGAATAAAAGAAAGATGATTAAAGATTAATCATCTTTGCAAAGCAAAGCGGTGTCATCAGCAAATGTAATTAACACTTTCACTCCTTCAGTCTCCTGTAAATAATAGATAGAGTGTATAGATAGTACGCTCCCCTGTGAGACTCCAGCAAATATTTCCTGTAGTTCTGAAACCTCTTCGCCATGTTTTACAAAAAAGTGCTGTTTGCTTAAATATGACTTTAGAAATATAAAGTAATTGATTGGAAGCAATTTTTTGATTTTAAATTGAAGGCCTGCATGTCAGACTCGATCGAATGCCTGAGATATGTCCAGAAAGGCTGCAGAGTAGTATTCCTTGCCTTCAAAAAAGTCCTAAATACTGTCAACAAGCCTGTGGAAATCCAAATTGATGGGCAGGGATCAGATTTCTTTCTTCAAGAATAGGGTTTAATCTGCTCAGAAACAGTATTTCTAACACTTTAGAAGTTATTGGCAGAAGACTTATAGGGCGATAGGATTTAGGGTTCTCAGCTCTTTTACTAGGCTTGACAACATAATGATTTGCGCTACCTTCCATTGGGATGGGACATAGTTTTTCCAGAGTATTGCATTGTATATCTGTGTCAAAACCTTCCATTGGTAGTTCTCTCAATACCTTTGCAGTTATCAAGTCATATCCAGGAGCCTTATGTTGGTCAAGTTTTAATATGGCGTTGCGTTCTGTTACTGTAAATTTATCTTTAGGTCTAACTGGTAGGGTGTGTCCAATTCCTTTTAAATTTCTTCTATTGTGTCCTTAGGTACTTCCCCGTCATTGGGTTTAAATACTTCCTTTAAGTGGTTTGCAAATGTTTTAGCCTTTTCTAGATCATTTCTGGCCCATGTGTTGTCTGATGTACGTATAGGCGGTTGATACTATTTTGGTCGCTTTAGTTTTTTTGTAACCTTCCATAAGGAATAATCCGTAGAAGAAGTGGCATCCAGATTCATCAAGTATTTTTCCTCATCCTGGTTGTTATTCTTATCTTCAGGGTGTCTTGTCTGTTGCCACTTTTTCCTGACTGAACGCTTCTCAAGGATTTTCTCTTATGGTTTGCGAACAAGAACTTGGCATATTTTTTTTTTTGAGGTGGCGTAACTTTCCATGATGATTTTTGTAGGCATTCAAAATGCTCCACTGCCAAGTTCACATCCTTATCAGATTTGAGAGGAAGTTTTAGATTTGTGGTGGAAGAAACAATAATATAACAATATAATTCTCAACAAAATGTAAGAGTAATCTGAGCTCTAAAAATCAAAGATTTATAATTGTATTCAATAACAAAAATATCTCCCTACTTTCATAATAACTGAACTTATATCTTATTTGAATGTTTCTCCTTATGGTACTTAACATAAGTACAGTGTTGGAAAAAAAAATGTATGTTCTTGGCTTCGTACATGGAGGGTTGGATCAATGGGACCTCGGTTTGTTACTGGAAAGTATAACACACGGACCTCGTTTAAGAGCGCCCAACCCGCCTCACTTTTCATACAAACGCTCGTACGTGATTATGGCGTTGTAAAAGATCTTTCTTGAAAAGTTTTGAACTAACAGGAATCTTTTGCGCTATATCTAGGTTTCTATCGAAATTAAAAATTAAAATTTGGAAAAACAAATTCAGTATAAGTCATGAATAGTAAATAATAATACTAAATTCGTACAATATAATGCAAACTGAGCGATTAGGTGCTATCTCTCTCTTCTCACTTTGCTTTTTTTTCTATCATTGCGCTGAATGAAACAACAAGCATTTCCAACCATGCACGCGTTGACGATAGACGGACCGGGAAGGGCCGCCTTAAGTCAAAGCTTCAGAGAAAGTGTGTGAAAATAGGGCCTCGAATTAGCATCTCTGGTCAAACGGTGACCGACCTCGGAAGGCTTACACAAACGGCCTCAGAAGGACATGGTTTAGACAGTCGTGGTGTTTATTTTAGGCCCTCGCATTGGACTAAAAAAAATCATATGATAAAAATCTGAGATAGCGCTATGAGAATGAATCGTTCATTTTTAATTTCGCTTTCTGTCCTTTTCTGTCTTATTAAAATAATCGTACGAGGTCGTTAACGTAGTTTTTCTGAGCGCTCTCGGTTTGTTCCTGGCCAGTTGGTGGCCTCGGTAGGACGTCTAAACAAAAAGGGGTGTGAGTGTGTGTGTTTGTGACTTCTTCACGCGCAAACTGCTGGATCTGTATGGATAAAATTTGATATGCAGGAAGCTAACATGGCTGCGGGTAGCACTGCGGTGCACAGCTAGTATTTAATAATTAGGTACTTAAAATCAAGAAGATAACTATGAATATAAAATATACCAGTGTCAATGTGTTATTAAAAAAAAAACATTTTCCAAAGATATATTTTTTTTTACAGATCTGAACTCCAAATTTCTTAATTAACAAGTAAATAAGTCACACCAGATATTTTCTGGTGTTCTTAGCTAAATCTTAAATAATTATGATTATGACTCGTATTACTATTTGTTAAACTGCCCGTTAATATGAAACAATAAACCAAGACATGTTTTTTTTTAAATATATTAAGTTAATTTTCGTTGTGTACGATTGTTTAGTATTTATTAAAAATTAACATAGGACTATAAGTGTTACACTAAGGCATCTTTAAACTAGAAGTTTTAATAACATCACTATAAATAAACACTATCTTCCAGTTATACATTATTTGCATACGTAAAATATCCATCCTTATTACAAAATCAAATATTGTCAAATAAAAATTCTGAATAAAATTAAAAATTTAAAGTCAAGTTCGAGATTAATAACGAAAACTGAAAGAGTTCAAATACAAAAAATAAAATATATACAAATAATGATTAATACCTATATATTTTTTTAAATAGTTGTGACGACAGGGTCAGAAAAGTAAATGATTGTAATTAGTCCGTCTTTAAGAAAAATCGTACTAAGCCGTGACGTCACGCGAAATTTTAATACGCTGTAACTTTGTCATTTTTTGTTTCTCAGAGAAAAGAAAAAATACGTGTACAATATTTTTTTATAATCTAACCGATGGGTCAAAAATGTTTTTCCATTTGTCTTTTTTAGTTTCCTCTACGTATTATTTATTTTCACACAATATATCCATACGCAGTAATATACGAACGCGACGCAGTGGTGCAACTATCCGAATGCCTGTCATCGCGCAATCCACGCACCAATGGGAGCGCACGGCTAGTCGCTGGGGCAGCCAGCCATGTTTTCAGTCATTCACAAAAAATACGAATCGCGGCGGAAAATGGCTTGCACGTCATACAATTCCTATAATGCTTTGCATTTGTGCTTTGACCATAAAACTAGGACTTAATTACCAAGTGCAAGGAAAAAATGGTTAGCTGCGATGTGCGGCGTTTTGAGTGGCCGACTACCCGGGCGGAGCGATGGAGCCAGTCGTCCTAGCGACAGAACAGGACAGTTATTGAAGACAACACATTTAGCATCGTGGGCTCCCCTACTAAAACAAAATTATGAAATTGATGTTTTGACTGTAGACCCAAGCTATTCACGCCTCTAAACATGACAGAAATTAACATTCATAACTTGTTTTACAATATTTTGAACCAAAGAATTTACTAAAGATACTGATAATAAGGATACATTATATTCTCAACTTAGAAAAGATCTCAGATGTATTAGTAAATGTTTTAGTAAAACAGCATCTAGTGTGCTGTGTACAACAAACATATAATACAACATACAACTTCACGCTATTTGAAATGTATAAAGTGATCAATAATGACCTGAAATTACTAGATTTTGTACAGAAAAAGTTCATGAAATATTAATCAATACTTTTATATAGTGTTACTAACGTTCAATGTAATAAAAAATAATGCGTATATTATGTTTATGGCAAACATAAATACTATTTGGGATATGATAAGTCCCAATCCAATTCTGATTCTGATTCTTAAAAATGCAAGATGCAAGAATCCTCAAATTTTGTACCTATCGAATTTCCAGAACAACGAAAACAAGATATTTCATCGGTAGTAAATCATATACAATATTTTTATGTAACAGAAGGGTGAGGCAAAGGGATACCATTTCACCAAATTATTTACTGTCGCTCTAGAATAAACATTACAAACTCTAGAACGGGATGCTATGGGTCTTAACATAAGTGGTGTATTTCTGTCTCTCTTTGCGGACGACTTGATTTTGTTTGCTGAAACGCCCAACGATCTCCAGGCAATGCTAAATCAGCTCCATGATGCATCCTTTAAAGTGGGTCTGAGGATGAACATGTCCAAGACGAAGGTGCTGGCAACTACACCTAGCCCCTCCCCTCCCCAACATAACTGTTTGTGGCGAGAGGCTGGAGTTGGTTGAAAAGTAAACGTATCTGGGACATTGTTTATCCTTCGACAATGATCCTAAAATAAGGAAGTCGATCGATGGATTCAGTTGGGATTGGTGGCATTTGGCAAACTAGCGGACGTTTTTAAAACCGGAAAATGCCACAATGCCTAAAGACCTCGCCTCTTCATTCAGTGTGTTCTGCCCACAATGACTTATGGTGCCGAGACATGGACTCTTACAAAAGGTACCATGTATAAGGTTGCAGTTACGCAGAGAGCCATGGAGCGGGGCATGCTCGGCATCAAATTGCAAGACCGAGTTCGTAACGTGGAGATCCGACGTCGAACGAAAGTTCAAGACGTACTTTTTAGGGTTGCGACTCTAAAATGGAACTGGGCGGGACACCTGGCTCGAAGAAACGATGGTAGGTGGAGTAAGGCCGTCACCGAGTGGTATCCTAGAAATGGGAAACGTAGCATGGGACGTCCGGCGGCTAGGTGGGTCGACGATGTCAGACAGGTTGCTAGAAAGGACTGGATCGCGATGGCAAAGGATAGAACAAGATGGCGCAGACAGAGAAAGGCTAATGCTCAGCAGTGGGTTCCTGATAGCTGACGATGATGATGATGATGATGATTTTTAGGAACTCCAAAATATTGTGAGTTTTTATATATCTACCTTAATAATAAGTTGTTTAAAATAACATTTTTGTACAAATAAAATCATAGCTAGTAAATATAATATGTAGATGATGATAAAACTGCAAGAACAGACGCGATATTTACAGTCTATTTTGGTTTTGTCACGTCAGTGCTTAGGTAAGATATTATCTTTTAGGGTAACTGCGTTGTCAGAGTAATTATTTTCAAGGCACAAAAAACTATGTATTCGATCTATGTTCGACCTGAGCACAACTGCAGGCAGTTGCGAACCAATCTTTAAGCAACTTAAAATATTAACATTTCCTAAAATGTACATTATTTGAAATGACTCTATTTGTAAAAATAAATTCAGAATTATTTGTAAAGTTATCTGAAGTAAAAAAAGAATCCTCCAAGATCACTTAATATGTATACTTCTTCACACAAGAGTGAGGGCTTGCTCTATTCAGAAAAAAAAACATCCTAGGTATGGCTATAAAAATTTACAATAAACTACCTAATTTTATTATGTTTATAAAAACGACTATTTAAGTATATTACTTATAGATAAATCCTACTATTCTGTAAAATACATTTTATAAGACGACGTTTTCTTTTTATACGAGTAAATTATTGTCTACGCGATGAAGGTCAATCGTATAAGTAACATTTGTATAAATAAACCTCGAACAAATGTGTTTAATACGTAAGTATAGCCGGAGAGATAGTCATAGCCATTAGTGGTGTTCTTAACGGTTTCATTTTCGTAACATGCTACACGGAATGTTATAACTAAAAGATATGTTATAACGAATAAAAGAATAAACAAAATAAAAAAAAAAAAATTCAAACATTTTAATACATGCCTAATAAAAAATGATGAACGCACTCATAAGATTCAAAATCTCTTTTGTTCTTATAATCTTCATATCTTACCTCTCTCACCCATGGTCAACTTGCCGCTCCTTTTTCGCACCATGATCTTATTTATCTCTCATATTCTATTCGACCTCCGAAGCGAGAACCTCAATTAATTTTCTGTCGTTCTTTTCTTGATGCTAATGAAATTGACTGGTCACCCATCTATGATGCTAATAATATTGATGTCAAAGTTGAGCATCTTAACAGTAGCGTTCTGAACATTTTTAATAAACATGCCCCTCTGAAACGAATTAAAACAAAACGCAATCCCGCACCGTGGTTATTATCAGATATTAAGGAAGCTATGGCACGAAGGGACAGGGCTAAACGTAGATATAAGCGTAGTCCTACCGAACGTAACCTAACTCTTTTCAAAGTCCTACGTAATCGCTGCAGTCGTATGTGTAGAGATGCTAAGAGACGTCATTTCCACGATTCTCTCACCTGTCGTAGTCCTGCGGAGGTCTGGAGATTCCTGAAGTCTGTCGGTATCGGCAAATCTCCTACTTTAAATCATACCAATACAGACCCATCCGAAATCAACCGTCACTTTTCTACTCCTCCGGTCACTATTCCACCAGATATTAAAGCCGACACTTTATCTAAACTTTTAAATTCACCTATAGCTTTTTATACTCCACTTGAACTAAAGACTGTTTCTGGATGACGTGAAGAAATGAATTTTACACATTTCGTCGAAAGCTGCTGGTAACGATTTAATCTCCTCTATAATGATTACTCTTCTTCTTCCGGTTATTCTCCCTGTACTTACTCACATTTTCAACTTTTCTCTAACTTCAGGCACTTTTCCTTCGGCTTGGAAATTAGCTCATGTTATTCCACTTCCTAAAGTTTCTTCTCCCTCCTTCGTTTCAGAACTTAGACCCATCTCTATTTTACCCTTCTTATCAAAAGTTCTTGAGCTAATAGTCCATCACCAATTTTCTACCTTTCTTTATGAAAATCTTTATGAAAGGGCTTTCGAGAGGGTCACAGTACAATGTCTGCCTTACTCAAGGTTACGGATGACATTCGCTGGGCGATTGATAACAAATGTCTTACCTTACTCCTTGATTTCAGTTGCGCTTTCAACTCTGTAGATCTTGATATTCTTCTTGGCATTCTTCGTTCTATAAATGTTTCTCCTTCTAGCTTATCTTGGTTTGATTCCTATCTTCACGGTCGCTCGCAGTGTGTTCGCGTCGATGAGTCTTACTCCGATTGGCGAGAGCTCAGTGCGGGTGTACCACAAGGCGGTGTTCTGTCTCCTCTTTTATTTTCTGTGTTTATTAATACTGTCACCCAAATTCTCTCTTCTAGCTTCCATCTCTACGCAGACGATTTGCAGCTTTACAGACATTGTCTACCTGTTGACATCGATACAGCCATTGAAGCAATGAATTGTGATCTGCATAAACTAACTGTGTGGGTTAAATCGTTTGGTTTATTAGTAAACCCTAAAAAATCGCAAGCCATGCTTCTTGGAAGTCGGTATGCACGAAATTCCATTGACCATAGTACTGTTCCTCCTCTTATTCTAGATCCATCATTGCATTCTCTGAGACTGCCAAAAATTTGGGTGTGCTAATCGAATCGACGTTGGGTTGGACTGCGCATATAACTGAAGTCAGTCGCAAAGTATATTTTTCCTTTCATAGTCTCAAAATACTCCAATATTTCTTGCTTTTTAAAACTAAAGTTTCTTTATGCCAGTCCCTTATACTCCCACTTCTAGATTATGCAGACTCCTGCTATTTAGATGCTACAGAGGAGTTAATGAATAAGCTAGAACGATTGCAAAATTAATGCTTGAGGTTTATATTTGGGCTAAAAAAGTATGACCATGTGTCAGAATACCGCAAATAACTTCAGTGGCTCCCTATTCGTTTGCGTAGAAACCATAGAATCCTATGTCTTCTTTTCAAAATTTTGTACAACCCTTCCTATCCTACATATCTACGTGATCGGTTTTCCTTTGCCCGTCCGTCTAATGTACTCTGTAGATCCCACCTTAGAACCTTACTCGGAATCCCTGACTATATTTCTGCATGCTATTCCCACTCCTTCTCTGTTCAAGCGGTGAAATTATGGAATTCACTACCACACACTATACGAGACTCCAAATCATTTACTGTTTTTAGGAAGCGAGTAAAAGAGTATTATCTTTCCTTAACGTAATGAATAGTACCTATAACTAGTAGTTCGCCGCGAACTTAGACCTCGCGATTATTTTCGCAATTCAGTTTCCTAAATAACCCCTAGATGGCGGTATCCAAAGTTAGAACGCGCTATGGTTTCGTTTGCTACATAATCGCGGACATTTTTATTAATATTTCAAAAACTACTGAACCGATTTTGATGCCCAACGAACTTAAAAATTTTATTGATGTTTCCTACATGCCTACCAAGTTTCATCAAAATCAAACCATCGGTTCGGCTGCTATCGCGGTACAAACATACATACATACAATGTGTTTTCGCCCCCAACTCGATTTAGAGACCTCACTCGCTTCGCTCGCTCGGTCAATTATCCCTGACAGGGATAAGTCCGCCTTTGTACTGTTGTGTTTCATCTATGTTTAACTTGTGTCAATTTATGTACAATAAAGAATTTACAATACAATACAATAGTACCTATAAGTATACATATATTTATATTATGTATTTATAATATGTATTTTTAGTTGCGTATATATTAGTCTATGAATATACATTATGTATTGTATAATAATGTATGTGTGTATATGTTTAATTTTTTTTTAAAATATGTACCTAGATGTATTTGTATTTAATTTTAGTTTATTTTGTACACGCCTACTACTACCTTTTTCTTCTCTTTTCCTCTTCTGGGTCTGCTGGAAGAGATTTCTTATGAAATAAGCAGTACCTATGTACTCAATGTTCTTACTTTGTTTGTTTCTGTGTTTGTATTTTGTGTACATGAATTTTGTAAATAAATAAATAAAAAAGCAAATCTTCTAAGAGGAGGGAGGCAAATCATTTCTCCAGGCCTTGCTCTACATACATAAGATTATTATTAAATGAAGTGTATCATATACTGGTGTATGTCTGTTTGAATGTGAATGTCTTCTAAGATGGGAGAGATATAAGAAGATAGCCTTTGCCCTGATTTGCATATGTTATTTTAATGTGTATTCTCTAATATAAATCCTAATATAGCTTTGTTAATAAAAACTTCACAACGGGTTACAACGAGTAAATACATGAATCATGTGCTATTCTTCTAATCTGTAAGTTATAATTGACCGAGCGAGCGAAGCGAGCGAAGCGTCTCAGTTTCGAGATTGGCCAAAAATTATTTTGTCCGTCTGTCTGTCTGTCTGTCTGTCTGTCTGTTCTCGCCTACAGGTCGCATTTCTCAACCAATACTCATGAAATTTTGAAAGCAGATTCAGCAACAACATAGAATTTTTTTGTCGAGCCAGTTTTTCAAAATTTTTCAAAATGGTGACCATATGGGGGTTTAAAATTTTAAAACTGTCATATATCCGCCATTTCAAAATATTTTCAAAAATTTCATTAGACTTTTATGTTGCCATTATAAAACCGTTTTTTTTTTTTATTTGAACAACTTTTTTGTCTGAACAACATTTTTATACGTTATACTTAAACGGATTTAGGGTGACTCGCGAATTCTAGCTGACTGAGCCGTGACGGATATACAATACATTTGTATGAGTTAGTCGCGAATGGTTACAAATTATACTAAAACTATTTAAGGGTGAATTCAGTCCGGGTTACTTAACAACTTTCTTAAAAATACCCTGGGGTCCACGAAGTAATTTCTCTGAATAACTATTATGGTTATTATTTTGAGTTTCATAAGTAGTTCTTAAAAAAAGGGTTTTGCTTATTTTACGATTAGTTTTTTTCAGTCTTGTTTATTAGGCTTGTTTTTTAAATTTAGCAATATTGTTAAGCGAATTTTCGTTCAATCGCTATCGCTGTTTGTCTGTGCTTCTGTAGTAGTATTAGTAATTATGCTACGAACTAATGAGAGAGCAACCAAAGCACGCGAAGTAGCTTTACGAAAAGAGTAAGAAACCAATGAGCAGCGGCATAGAGCCATGGCAATACAAATAAACATATAAACGGAAACCCATTAATAGTTTTCTGGTGTTTCCAACAACGAACTGACTTTGTCATTTGAAAAATGATGGGTCATTTTTCGGTAAAAGTCTACTGGTATAGAACTGAATTTCAGCATCACGGTAGACCTCATATCCATGGCATTGTATGGTTGGAAGGTGCTCCTGACATTTCAGAGCTAGATCGAAAGTCGTTTAAAGAAAGGGCTGTAATTGCCAATTATTTTGGAAATTTGTATCGGTAAACCTGCACCGATAGTTCATCCAAATCAGGTACATTATTCTAAAATAATAATCGCGAGGTCTAAGTTCGTGGCGAACTACTAGTACTTATTTATCATCAAACATTATTTACGCATCATGACTAGATGCTGACCATTTGACTATTTATATCTACGTATGTTAAAATGGAACTTAAATAACAATTATTCTGGAAATATTATATTTACTCATGCTGTGCCATTGATTCTATTTTATTATTACTCATGTACCATTGATGTACTAATTAGTTTATATCATGTTGCCTCATGAATATTTATTCTTCCTCGAATATAGCTTTTAAAGCTGGAGAGTTATAAATCTAAATTGTATTCAGAAAGCTTCAATTATTTGTTGGCCTACTCTGGTTGATTTGACTGGCTTTTTCAGTGGAATTGATTACTTGTCTTGGAGAAGTCGAGACTATGAAGATGGTTTGGTATTCTATTACCTATCTACATACTTACTACATTTGGGCTATCTGGATGGGTTGTGGCAGCACTTTATTGAGTTCTCGCTCATAAGGTACATTCCTCTACTGCACTGCAAAGTAAGGCCCTCATCTTCGATAGTGTTATGTTACGCTCGTCTGGAGATGCTTTATTCGTCGTAAGATTTCCCTTTGGGCTTAGAGAAGTGGAGCCTGGAATCTAACCTCTTTACCATGGGGTTTATTTTACTTCCAATGAATGGAATAACTAAACCTATTTTTCTGATTAAAACTGATCCATTGACTATGATGTCATGCCTGCTAAACAAGCTAAGTCTTGAGTATCTACATTGTTCTATAAACATGGAGAAGTCATGTGGAACTGTTTACCTTCTGACAAAGAGGTATTACTTAAACAACAATATATTGTTTATATGGGAAAGGATCCCAATTACATCATTAACTTATTCAACCATGAGTTGAGGTTATAGTAACGTAATTTGTGTATTTAAACTGCTATTAATTTCTGAAATGATTCTTCTTATTTATGTTTATGAAACTTTCTTCCTTATTTAATCTAATAAAGAAGAAATTTACCCTAATTTAGAGAATGTGACAAACAAACTTGACTAAGACAAAAGGTGTGTGTTAGATAATTAAAGTTTCGGATGATTTATAGAAAAGAGCTCGACCAGAACGTAAGTTCTGAAGCAGACGAAACTTGCTTGGCGAGGCTTGACTCGTTCCTCTCATGAAAGTATGAATGTCCCTAACCTGTAAAGGTTTATTAAATAAATATAAAGAAAAACAATTGAGCCATTGTTTGTCTAAGGCCGGAAGGAGTTAGGTCCCAGTCTCTGGACGACTCTTACGGGTCGGGGCGGGCCATCGTGGGGCCTCGATCTTTAGCCTGAACAAAAAATTGCGGAGTTTAATAAAAAGTATTCATATAAAACTAGGACGGAAGAATTATATTGAGGTTGTATTCTGTAGTTTAAACTGGTATTTGATTTCTATAATTGTTTTAAATTAACATTCTGATTTCTTTTATAAATAATTTATTTCTTATACTAACAGATAGTAGAACGAGACGTGCTGCGCCAGAGTCTGAGTTACTGCTCTATACAACTTGGATCCACTACTAAATGATCATAGCCAATTCACATGAACAAGACACACAGCGGGTTTAAGATAATAAATTATAGTTAGATAGATAATATTTATCTTTTATTTCTTTGGACATATAGATATTTAAAATAGATAGTTTAGAATTGTTACACGATTTCGCTGAAATTTGATATATTTTCGGGGGCAAAAAATTGATCTAGATTAGTCTTATGTTTGTAAAAACACCTGTTTTCGAGATTTCACGTGTTTTTCTTTCCACGCAGAGTGTGGTCGCTGACTTCGTCCTGCCGGCCACTGGCCGTCTGGTCCAGCGGTTAAGACGCGGACAGCAAGAAACGACGTGAAACTATTTTGAATCCCGCTTGGAGACCTACTTTTGTTTTTTTTATATGTTGAAGTTTATATACAATTTTTTAATTTTTAGTCTTTTAAGACAAGTTTAAAAAAGTTTATGTAGATTATCACCTAAACACCACCATTATACGTACAATAAATGCATTATACATACAATAAATAGTAACAACAGAGCAAAGCTCGGTCGCCCAGGTACTTTGAATTGATTTGAATTGACCTTTCATATTTATACCTCTTACACATATTTCGTGGAAAATTTGCACGTTGCGGCCTTTCCAGTAACAAAGATAATATTTATCTTGTTACTCTTGCTATTCTGTTAAATGGTAAGCAATAAAAAGAAAACATAGTTGCTGTTGCGTTTTATTTACACGGCCTGGCCGTGTAAACACACTACAACAGGCAGGATGGCAGAAAGTATATTTTTGGTATGTCGTTTACATTATTTAATATAAAAAAAACTTACTCCGCTGGCTCAGAGATAAGAGTGCCATAATCAACAGAACAGAAAAAAGCCACATATTTTATTTTCTTTTCTCTGACAAACAAAACACTACGAATATACAACGCATTTTCAGTATAAGACGCCAAACCTTCGTACGATTTTTACAAAGCGGTGATGTCACAAGATTAACTTTGGAATTTAGGAGGGTAGGTACTCTATATCTTTACCTGGGTGGCGGACTAACATGGTGACCACTACGCAACGGAGGTCATCAAATATAAACGGTGATTTTTCATTGGTTTTGAAGCTGAAGGCCACTTCATAGACATCGTTAGTAAGACCTAATTAGCTAGTCAAAATAAAAATTCAGAAACAAAAAATGTTGTATAAAACTCGAAAGTAAAATTGTAAAATCAATTAGTAGTACCGCCGCCATACACCGCCCGCCAACCGATCCGGGTCATCGACATTACGCAACTGCTTTGGCAGGCGTAACTACGTGGTCTCGATCGAAAATCATTTACGCAACTTTTTTATCTTATAAAATACAGAAATTTGGAGTACGTATATTGATAGAGTAATTTATTTACTAAACGACATTTTTTTTCAAAAACCAATGAAAAGTCAGCGTGTATATGTCCAAAAACAATTTTATTTGCTGTTTGTATAGTAAAGTGGTATCTCGAACACTTTCTGCCTCATTCCCGCATTCCAGTTGCTTTTACACTTTTAAAAATCGCCTTTATCTACTCTTCAATTTAGCACCAACTTTCTGCCTAACAAATCGACCTGTACAATATATCGCAGCTGCAGTTATAGATAAAGACGTCAATAACCCTAGAAGTAGATATGATATTAATTCCACCTCGTAGTACTCTGTCCAGTGGATGTTTGCAGCCGGTGAGCGGAGGTGACGACCTCCGTGACGTAACAGGTGTTCCACCCACCAGATAGCCCTCGCCAGTGGCTTTTGGGGCTGGTCGTTTATTATCTCGCGAAACTTGATGATGTTTCGACGGAAACTGAAACAAAAATTTGAAACCTAAATTAATTTAAAAAAAAATGAAAGAACTTTTTGATTTAATCTAACGTGAGACATAGATATCATTAGAATGAGTTAACGGGTTACACTGACTTTATATATACATGAGTAACCCGTGCTTCTAAGCTGTTTTTGATGAAAATCGGTTTAGCCATTTGAAACGCTTGAAAGTCAGGGCTTTCCCTAGCAAAAACAGATCGCGCTTCGGATCAAGTCATATCGATAGTTCCATTGCTCATCACTAGACGGCGCTCTTGGCGGTTTTTTTTTTAAATTTGTATGTTAAATAAACTTGTTAATAATCTACTTATTCAGCTTAAAACAACTTTTTGTCCTCATCCGCATAGCAATGGATCTCAAAACAAGGATACCCAGAAACAAAAGGAGGAAGATGGAACAGAAGCAATAGCAGTAAGTAAACACCTAGAATCTTCGATGACCCGTTCGACGGTATCTTGAAACTTCTTCTCAGTCAGCGTATCCATGTCCAGTCTCAAACCAATTCCATGTTTCACGTAGTTCTCCACGTTGAACCACTGATCCACTAGCATCGGCATGCCAATGAGGGGAACTCCGGCATTGATGGCTTCTTCAGTAGATTGCAAACCTCCTTGAGTGATGAACAGCTTCATATTTGGGTGCCCTGTAGTAAAAAGCAAGACAATGTCGTGGTACTTGGTGAGAATAAAGTTCCTTGTTAAATCAAAAGCTTTATTAAATCAATGATGTTTTGTAAAAAAAAAAGAATTTAAAATATTATTTCTAGACGCCACCTTGGATTGCAATTTTTTTTTTATTCGGTTCATTACAAAACCTTGGGAGTTTTAGTCAAAACGGCCATCTTGGATTAACGGTTTAAATGGCTTTCACTCTATAAACACATAATTAATATAAGTATTACATACAGAACGGAAACTCTAAAAGTCTTACCCTATTCCCCGTGCCTGCAGTCGCCTCTATAAGGCGAGAATGGGGGAGAGGTGCGAGGACGGGGAAAGGGGACGCATATTACACGGGGTCTTGGTAATATTTTCTGTAATATAAGGCAAACTGTTGGTTTATATATCTGACTAATGACACCTCTCAAATTTAAATCTATCAAGCCCTTAAGACTAAAGAGCATGCCAAACACAATACAAAACTACATTGGAAAAAATAAATCTCCTGTTTGCGCAGTTTGATAAAAAGCAAAAAGGTTAAACTCACTCAATAGATCCGACTGCGGCAGCCACTTCGAAATCCTCACATTCTTCGGCTGGCCCGGCAAGACGTCCTTGTCCCACTTCCACAGGACATTGTAGGGAAGTTTGGAGAAGACATTGACTATCATTTGTATCTTCTCTACAGGGAGGGCTGATGGGCTGACGTTAGTGCCGAAACTTATGTAGATGACTCCATGCTTCGAGGAATCTAAGTAGGCTTTGAGACCCTGTAACACAAAAACGTAGGTACTTACATCATTATTATTTAAGCCGCCTAGTTAAACAATTTTTTTAAAAACTGAATACCGACTCTTCCTCCGAAACTTCACAACCGATTTCGATAAAATTTGTATGGGACCGCCTGAAAAATATGCCCTTTCAAACAAATAAATAATTTTTCAAATCGGTTAACGCGTCTTTGAATAATCAGTATCCTAACTCATCGAATCAATATTTTAATTTCATAACAATACAACTAATTTACGTCTTGCCGCTGCTGGAGATCAAACTTATTACCTCCAAAGTGTATAATCCTTGTTATTTTTAATGAAACAAGGTACATGTGAAACAGTATACTTTCCTTGAATAGGCGTAGGCTCAAATCAGCCTGTATTATAATATTATATTGTTATATTATGTTTATTATTGTTAATAAATTGCTCGGCCTGTATTATAATAAGTTAAATAAAATATTATAAGTTTATATTTCTGAAAATACCTTCGGCAAATCTTTCTGTGGATTGTTATGTATTCCTCCTAAATAAACAATACTAGGGGGCACAGGTCTATTAGAATCCCATAGCGTATGAGCAGTGAAGAACGACATATCTATATTATTATAAAGTTCCTTTAAAGGTGGCACATTAGGTCCGAAGACTTTTTTGATCAAAGCATTTTGATTTTCTTCTTCGTCATCAACAATCTTTTCATATCTGAATTGAGTAATTATTTCATTGATCTTGTCCCATGTGGTTAAATTATTAAGTTTTTGTCGTGTCAATTCAGGATGAAGTAATACATGGGTTGGAGCACCAAGTGTTTGTAGATTGTTATAAACAGACGATAAGGAACTGAATTGTATCACGGGCACTTTGTGTATATGTGATAAAGCTAACGTTGGTCTTGCCATACATTCTAATATTAGCAGATCATATTTCTTGTTAAAAATTGCGTCTTTGACTTCGCCAGTACCCATTTGTACTTCCATTATGTCTGTTATAAGAGGGTATAATAAATTAAACTGAGAAAGCATGTCATTCATATTACCACTTGTGAAAGATGCTTTGAAGACTTTTTCTCTCCAAAGTGTATACGATATATTGTGAACATCGATTTCTGTTAAATTTGATGAAGCACCTCCTTTATAAAACACAGGATCAGTGGTAATAAAAGCTACTTCATTTTCTAACTTTGCAAGTTCTTGAGCCAAAGGTCGAAACACTACTTGATGACTGATTGACGGTGTAGGACAAAGTGTTAATATTCTTTTTGCTTCAAGTTCAAAGGGTAAACACAAAAACACTAGCACTTTTATCATTTTAAAGCCGTTGTAATTCATACTTAAGGTTAAATGCCATAAGTGTATCCTATCAACGCCGTGCGAATATTCAAAAGTTGTGTGGTTAACTGGCAAATGAAATAAAATTATTACTTTTTGAGAGCACAGTCATTGAGCATTTTCACATTAAAGTCGGTTCGCGGAGAGTTGATAAACAGTATAATTCTTCTAAGACTAGCGACTGTTGCTTAATTACTGGTTTTTATTTATTTTATTATATATAAATAAAAATTGTATAGAACAATAGGCGAGCTTCACGCTAGAAGCGTTGTCTACCAGTCAACCTTTGGAGTATGCAGATAGTCTAAATGTGGGTTGCAAGATAAAAATAGTACATAAAAAAATCAAGAAGTAAACGATACATATAATAAAATATATTTTCCATATACATTATATACACCCATACATATTTAAATACATTACCTATACATGTACACATATATAAATAAATAATTAAATAAGTGCAGCAATTTTGAAATCTACTGTTATAGATTGGGCAAGAAGTGTTTAAACATCCGTGTTACCCGTTCCAGAAGAACGAAGGATTCTTTCGTGAGTTGAAGATAGAAGTTGAAAACTTGACTTGAGATATTCAGGGGCAAGGGGATTATTTAGCACATTGTATAGCTGACATAGAATATCAAGATTCCGGCGTTGGCGGACGGGAAGCAATTTAAGCTCAGAACTTTATTCGGAAACATGATCATATTTACGAAGACAAAAAAAACCTTATAGAATTGTTAAGAAGTCTGTCTAGTTTGTTCAAATGGTCTTCAGATATATCTAGAGAGCACACATTACCCTAATTAATCAGAGGCAAGACAAGGGCTTGAACCAGCATGATCTTGGTTTTAATGGGTAAGAAATTTTCAGTCGCTGGAGATAAAATAGTGTGGCATATACCTTTAGACTCACATCGACAATATGTAAATTCCATTTCCAATAACAGCCTGACACTTTTTCGCGTTTACTTGCACACCAAATTGTTTAGACCACTCAAGTATATTATATAAATTGACGTTTATTATAGAGATTGCCTGATTAATATTGTCAACGCTGGTTTGTGTATAGAGCTGCAAGTCATCTGCATAAAAATGATAAGTACGCGTAAGATGATGTGAAAGAAAATTTATAAAAATTGAGAACAATATAAGAGACAATATACCGCCTTGCGGAACACCAGCCTCCAATTCGCACCAATCAGACTCTGCCTGACCGCTACGAATCTGCTGCCGGCGACCACGAAGATAATTTGTGAACCAATCAGTCACCGAGGGTGAGACGTTGCAATGGAAGAGGATAGCTATTAGGATACCGTTATCGACTGTGTTGAAGACATTGCTAAAGTCAACCAGGCCTAAAACGGTCACCTGCTAGTGTTCCGTCCCAGCTCTTATATCTTCTGAGACTTTTAGCATTGCAGTAGTTGTGCTATGACCAGGTCTAAATCCTGATTGATACGAATTTAATAAATAAATATATAGGGACAAATTACACTGATTGAGCTAGCCCCAAAGTAAGTTCGAGACTTGTATTATGGGATACTAACTCAAAGATACTATATTTTATAACAAATACATATATAGATAAACATCCAAGACCCAGGACAATTTGAAAAAGGCCATTTACCATCTTGCCCTGGCTGGGGATCGAACCCAGGACCTCCGGATTGGCGGTCTAGCGTGTTGACCATTACGCCACGGAGGTCGTTAATAGATTGTTATCATGTAAATGTTTGGAGAACTGACTAAAAAGAAGCTTCTAGTATCTTGGACAAAAAGGAGAGAATTGAAATTGGGCGAATGTCATTAAGACGAAGGGGTTCAGGAATTTTAGGAAGAGGGCGAACAAATGCAACAAGCCATAAGGTTGGGAAACAGTGTTCGGCAAGACTAGAGTTAATTATGTGCGAGATAACAGGAAATACTAGAGGGAGGATAGGAATAAGCACCATGCGACTAATTTGATCAGGCCCAGTGGCATCAGAAGTAATGGATTGGATGATTTTATGAAAGTCTTCCTCAGTGAGAGCGGTAAACTCAAATAAAATGCCGCCAGGCGCAGGTAAGGCAAGAATAGAAGATATAGTAACTTTCTTTATATTTGTATCCAAAAGTGGAACTGAAGCGAAGTAAGTGATGATTAAGTTCTTTTTTTGATTAAAACTAACGTGAGATACAATCATTGTTTTATTTAGTGAACGGGTTACTCACGTATAGAGTCAGCTACTGCCGACATGTTTCGAACTCATCCGGAGGTCTTCATCAGGGCGAATGTGACAACAGGCCCGTACACCGCACCGCCTCACGACACCCTGATGTTAGTCGCGGGGCACGCGGGCGACGCGGGCGATCGCCCTCCTCGCCCGCAGCGACAGTCAGGTAGATGGTGGTGGTTGTTGGTTAGTTGCGTCAAGGACTCCCGTGGATGTATTGGGAGCCGTAATTTCTTCTTCATCATCGTCTGCGGCTGGTGATAGCAACTGTGCGTGAAAAAAGCTCACTGTATCAGAGACTGACGGTTGTATATGGCATCTATTATGAGTCTGTTGAAGCTCCGGTTTCCTCAAATGTGTCAACAAGGAAGTTAGTCACAACAGTTGAGGTATTTTTATCTGAGGTTTCAGCGATTCCGTTGAATAACAACTCTTTCCGCCTACTCCTCATCTCAACTGTATCCACCCTGCCACTCAAATCCGCGATCTGTTGCTGCAATAACAGAAATATGCCATGCACAAGTGTCTTGAGGTCCACATACTCCTGCTGCAAGTGGGAGTCCAAAGGCAGGTCAGTGCTGAACATTATATATTACTGCATTTATTTGGTCTACACTGTTATTGTTTTTTACTATATTACAAACAGAAATCTTTATTTACTATTAAAATTAATTTAATAACGACTGAGCTATTATTAGAGATGTGACAACTGCAACTACCCACATCTATCTTCTTGTTACTTGTCTTCCGCTTTCGCCGTTTGCGTGGTACGAGGCACGCAGTTGATTTCAACCGGGGCCCGATAGAAGAAGCGGACGCGGCGGCAATCTATTGACATTTGGTTCTATATTGCGCTTCAATTGTATCTTTTGGGTGTTTGAGTGTTGTTTTGCGTTGTTAACAGTTAATCATTGTTTAAAATTGTAAAATAAAATTGTATAAGTTGTTAAATAATTATACAATACAACGTGGAAGGGATATAGATAGAGTATGAAATCAAACCACGGGCTACACTAGACCACTGTGGTATATTAAAATTAAAATAACAGTCAAAAACAAAAAAAAAACTTGAGAGGTGTCAAGGGACATCCGGATGGAACTAAGTTCCTTTCGATTGATTAGGAGACAGAGAGACAGACAGAGAAACACGCGCACGCCGCACGGCTTACAACTATAGCAAAAAGTGTCGTTACAACTTTTGGTCTCAATTTTTGCCGTCTAGCCTCCTTTCGCAACGCGCGATAAGGAACTTCGTTCCAAAATTGCCATTCCCACACAAAAATTGGCAGCCGCCCGCGCAGTTTGGAATGGATTCTTTTTATTATCACTATAATAAATAGTGATCTAGTATAGCCTGTGGTTCGATTTATTACGGGTACATCCTTTCCACTTTGTATACATAAATAGTTAAGCAGCCCTGAATTTATTAGTTCTTCGCGAACAGACTTTAGAACCATATCAATGATATTGACTTTGAATTTCGTAATGAAATGAAAACCGGTGATGACAACGTGAGAAAATGTATAAAACTTCCAGTCCCACAATATATCTTCAATATCGTTATCCCAATGTGAAAACGGCCTTTTTCCTGTGCTGTTTGTGTTGCATTACACAAATATTATAAAAACGAAGTGAGTATGTGTGTATGCGTCTTTTTGTTTTAAGTACCATTGCACCTGAATACACAAGCAACAACTGAGGTCCTGTTCAAACCGAGGTCTTTTTTGGGCGTCCTCGGATGGACTTGATAAAAGTATTGATGGGAGTGTGGACGCCCACGCTTACCTTAATGGTTGTCTATGATTTATACTCTATAGGCGCATCACCGCCCCCGCTCTCTCTTCTACTTATGATTTTGCATTGTCATTACCGATATTGAACTTTTACTTATAATAAACTGTTATCCATATTAAAATTGCCTTTGCTATTATTTCATCAAGTTATGGGCCGACCCAAGCCTGCCGTTTAGTGTTATCTTTGTATTTTGGACAGTATTTAAAATAGTAAAAGTAATTTGCGAGTATAACCTTACTTTTAGTTACCGGCTCGCGAGTGATTTCTTCTTTTCAGCTATTTCAGATTGAATGTATATAAATATGGCTGGAAACAATTCATTGATGTCGATTGAGAAGCTAACGGGTCGTGACATTTGGGCAAGTTGGAGTTTTGCAGTAAAAGCATACTTACAACATGAAGATTTGTATAACTGCATTTTGAACGAACCAGATGCTACCGACCCAAAATTAGTTAAACAAGACACTAAAGCCAAATCAAAATTAATAATATTAGTTGATTCGATTTTATATGTACACATTCAAGAAGCCCAAAATGCAAAACAGGTGTGGGAAAATTTGGCTAAGGCATTTGAAGACAGCGGCTTAACACGAAAAGTTGGCTTATTAAAAGAACTTATTAACACAAATTTGGAAAGCAGTTCATCAATTGAAGACTATGTAAACAAAATAATGACAGCCGCGCACAAGTTAAGAAATATTAAATTTAATGTGGATGATGAGTGGTTGGGCACTTTAATGCTGGCAGGGTTGCCAGATATGTACAGGCCTATGATTATGGGCTTAGAAAGTTTCGGTATGAAGATTAGTGCAGATTTAGTAAAAAATAAACTACTACAGGAAGTAAAGACTTCAGACACTACCGCACTTTATACAAACACAAAAAATTTTCAGCCCAAAAGTAACCAAACAAAAATAAGAAAGGTCCTAGATGCTTCAATTGCAATAAGTACGGACATCTCAGTAAAAATTGTTGGCATAAAAAGACAAGTGAAAAAGAAAAAACAGGTAAAAAGACAGGATATGTAGCAGCTTTTTCAGCTACCATAGCAAATAATTCTAAATTCTGGCATGTTGACTCAGGGTCATCTATGCATATGACTATGCACCGGGACTGGTTCACTGATATCACTCCTTCACCAATACCGAGCATTAGAATTGCTAACAACAAAGTATTAAAAGTTGAATGCTGCGGAAATGTATGTCTAAAGGTAAACTCAGATGATGGCAGCACTGATTTAATACAGGTGAGGAATGTTTTAGAACACAGTACCCTAACTCCATAAATAACACGACAATCGTATAACTGTCGACCTTTTTCAATGTCAAACCAAATAAGACTAGCATAATTTCTTAGAGCTTAAGTACCAGAATTGAAAACAAATTTGTTGTCAGTTAGTAAAATAATTAAAAGTGGATGCAAAGTTACATTTAATGAATATGGCTGTAAAATTTACAATGCAAGTAATAAGTTAGTAGCAAAAGCTGAATTAATCAATAAGACATATCTGTTAAATACTTGTAAAAATCAAGAACTCGAAGTCACGATAGCTAAAACTGATGATGATACTTATATGTGGCACCAGAGAATGGGTCACTTAAATTTCACTAGTCTTAATAAAATACCTAGCTGTACAGAAGGAGTCAAGCTGACACCAGGAACAGGAAATTCCATTTGTGTAACTTGCCTTGAGGGTAAGCAGACGAGAAAGCCATTCCCCACTGGAGGCTCCCGTGCAACTAGCTTGCTAGAGCTCATCCACAGTGATATGTGTGGACCGATGAAACAAACTTCTATAGGAGGGGCAAGGTACTTTGTAACCTTTATTGATGATTTTTCTCTCCGGGTACATGTATATTTTATTAAGAACAAAAGCGAAGTATTTGAAAAATTTGTGGAGTTTAAGAATAGATCAGAGAATGAGTTAGGTACAAAAATAAAAATTCTGAGAAGTGACAACGGAACCGAATACATAAATAATAATTTTAACACCTACTTAAAGAAAACTGGAATACTTCGCCAGACATCTAATCCGCACACACCTCAGCAGAATGGCCTTAGTGAAAGAATGAACCGGACTTTGATAGAGCGAGCTAAATGCATGTTACTTAATGCTGAATTACAGGTCACATTCTGGGCAGAAGCGGTCGCAACAGCTGCATACATTGTGAACCGATCTCCGACATGTGCCTTGTCCGATGCAACGCCTTATGAAGTCTGGACTGGAAAAAAGCCAAACCTGATGTCCTGCAATGGTACTTATTTCTAAAGAAAACAGAACTAAGCTTGATGTAAAGTCACGTAAGTTAATATTTGTTGGATACAGCGACAGCACAAAAGGCTATCGATTCATAGAACCTGAAACAAAAAAAGGAGTCATAAGTAGGGATGTTGTATTTTTAGAAGCTTCAATTAAAAGAAATAAAGTAGATGATGTACCTGAAAAAGAAAAGAAAATTAGTAAACATTACATAGAGATAGAGGAAAATAAAAATGAAAATGCAAAGTTTAGTTGTAATGAAATAGAAAGGAAGACTGTTTACTTACCTAAGTGCGACGAACCCGAAGAATCTGTGGAAAGAAACGATGATGATGAGACTTTTGAAAGAGAAACTCAGGCTGCATCTCAAGTTAGTTGTAGTTCAAGTGATTCCGATCAATTTGAAGATGTTGATGATGAGACATACTTATCTGACAGAACGCTTGGTACTCCACCGCCATAAAATATGAATTTGAGACCGCTACAGCAACGAATGAGAAATTACAATGACAATAGTCAAGATCCCTCATCACTAATGTGTCAGAATGTTGAGTCGACAATGAACTTACTAAACAGTGATCCACAGAGCCTTCAAGAAGCTCTAAACAGTGAAAAGTCAAATGAATGGAAGAAAGCTATGGATGAAGAATATCAGTCGTTATCAAAAAATAACACATGGACGCTGGTTAACTTACCACAAGGAAAATCAGCAATTCCGAGCAGATGGGTTTATAAAACTAAAATGGATGGCGATGGATCTATTACACGCTATAAAGCTAGACTGGTGATTAAAGGATATAAGCAAGTAAAGGGCATTGATTATAATGAGGTATATGCTCCAGTGGTCCGTTATACATCTTTAAAAATTTGAAAAGGGGGAGAGAAGTTTGCAGGATATCATCAACCTGCTGAAGGTCACAGACCCGGATGATGTGCCCGCATTCGTGGCGAAGCGGCTGGACAAGCTGCCTCCCGTCACGTTCGACCACGTCGACGTCACTAGGCTGCTGAGGGACATCACCGCCCTGAAAGCCAGCCTGGCCGAAGTACAGTTTAGGTTAGGGGTCTCCGAATCTACCATCAGTGAGTTACGTACCGAATTATTAACATTGAAAAGTGATAATTCGGTAAGTAGGTCACCTGAGACTGCTAACGTAAACATGCAACGAGGCGGCGCGCAAAATGTCTCCGTCAGCAGTTTGCAGTCGCCACCTGTTGTTGTGCGCGCTACACAGCCCGCCGCCCGCTCCCCCGCACCAGCCCCGGTGACGTCGAGCCCGGTTGTGCCGCCGCGGCCGCGGGCCTATGCCGAGGCTGCCGCTGCGCCCGCGCCCGCCGCCTAACCCGCCGCGACCACAGCGCGGCCTTTGGTACAGGGGACAACAGGGAGACGGCGTAAGCCAGCTCCTACCAAGCCGTTGCCACCACCGGGTCCCGAGAGGAACCAGCGCGATGAAGAGGGCTTCGTCAAGGTGGAAAGGAAGAGGAGGAAGCCCGTGAGCCGCAACAACTGCGGAACCGCGCCGCCCGGACCGGACTCTCCGCTGCGTCCTGCCATACCATCGACGCAGCTGTACGTGTCCCGTCTGCACTGGTCTACGAGGGTAGAGGAGGTCGTGGACTACGTCCGAAAGAAGTCTAACTTCACCTTGAGGGTTGAACGGCTGCAGTCTCGCCACAAAGCGAATTTTAATTCATATGTGGTGAGAGTGCCGACGCATCATCTGCCAACCTTCATGAAGGAGGACTTCTGGCCGCAGGGTGTCGTATTTCGGAGGTTCCGAGGTCGGCTGCCCGACGATACCGTGCGTCACACGTCACCGACACTACGTGTAAATTAGGATAGTAATTATATATAGTATGTATGTTAGTTATAAGGTATTTATAATATGGGTCTCTGGCATTGTACAAAATTTGTAAGTACAATGCTATTGCCTGAAATAAAGGAATTATTATTATTATAATTATGTATCTCCTTTGAGAATCACGGGTCTTTTCACCCCGGTCCTTTGAGAGGCTTGCGTGGGGATACAGATCCAACACGTAGAGGCCCTTTGGAGAAGTTGTTGTCATGTGGCGCTCCCGCCAAAACCTATTCCTGGATATACCTATGAAAGGTGTACCCTTGAATAGGTTTTGGCAGAAGAAAAATCTATTGCATGTAAAAGGAAAAGGTTTAAGGGTTATGGAATGAATTTGGGATGGACTGATACTGGGTTATTGCAACAGAAACGTCACCTGCCATAATCATGATTACTGACTATTATAGGCAGGTGGTGGCTTGCCGCCCACTAGATGGGCCCCTCAAACGCACCGACAGTAGTTGCCGGCAAAGGAGCAACAGGGTGGATCCTACAAATTGATTTAATTTGATGCATTTTTTATCTTCCACAGGAATTTCTCTCTAATATCAAGTTTTTGGCATACATTCTTTAGTATAACTTACTAACAACTTTTTACAAGTAGTTGGACCTTGTTATCCGTTATAGATTTTGAGTAATAAAAAAATGTATGTAAATTGTCGTGAACGTAATGACGTCTAAAGGAGCGTAATGACATTTATACGTGTTGGTCTTATTTTCTTCATAAAAATTAGTTATACTAAATAAAAGACAAAGTAACATCAGTACTTGGTTTATTTCTTAATATTACAATAAGATTGAGTAATCAGAATAACATTTTTTTTTTGTATTAGTCTCATCAGGAGATCACCAAGTTAAATGAAAAATAAACAAATAAAGTTCTAAATTTCAACCCTGACTTATTTTTTTACCCAATCAAGAATAATTCAAACTTACAATATACAGTACAAATATACTAAATAACCTTTGATTGTACCATTAAATATATTTAATATCTTTTTTACATTTTGTCTGTCTATATTTATGTTTTTTCACCCATCACGCAAAAACTATATTTATGGCAGATTTTTATGATATTTGGGATGTTGGTAGCTAAATGATGAGGTCTACATTTAATATGCAATTTATTGAAGAGAAATATCTGATTCCTAAGGAAATATACGAAATACGTCACACGAACGATGTCGCGGGCGCAGCTAGTATATACAGTACACATGAGTATAAAAAAATCTTGTTTGTTTAATAGTAAATAGTCTACGATTAACAAGAACTTATATTATCACACAATATTTTGTCATTACGTTCACGATAATGTCATTACAAAATATCTAATTTTAACGTAATAAGAATATATTGTGTGTGTAAAGAGTAAAACTACACACAATTATCGTTGACCACCAGGGTCTACCATATGCATAAATTCGAATTTATTTACGGTTGATCCTTTTGAAATTACACGCACTTTGCTGAATGACGCAAAGGTGTGACAAAACACTGCGAACGAAACTTGGTCGACGAAATAGCAAAAAGACACGTCTTTCTCCCACTGACTACGGGCGGCAAATGAACGCCGGCCGGTGGGCGGGTGTTCCATGGGGTTTCGACTATAGTTGTAAAACAGCGGTTGTTATCGGATAGTTATCCAAAGCAGCGGATAGTAACGTATGAACAGCGGCTGACAACCGGCTGCTTATCCGACTCAATACCAAAAGGTCTTATAATTTTTACAGATCCTAAGTCGATTTTGTTATAATATACGAGCCGATATATACAAATAGGTATTTTTACTAAATGAATTACCTACTCTGTCATGGTTTAAAATATAAAATGTTCATTATTATGAATTATTTTGGAATGTCCTTTAACACGACAGATAATAAACTAATGTTTGTAAACTAAACCTACCTACTTATTTATACCGTACATAATAGATATTTAATCTGTAATGAAACTCCGATTCGTCACTTTATTATTATTGTACAATCGTACTTAATAATTAGGTTAATGCAAAGCGTTCCGTCCTCTTTGCCTACATCGCAAGAGATAGGTTAGGTATACTCATACCCTGCGTGATCTCCGTCTCGACTCGAGCGCTAGATAGGGTAGGTATTATACCGAAACAAACAGCACCATGTCGCGTTGCGCAAAAAATGTTTTAAATGGCTGAAAACGGGTTTTTTCTCTTTACCAAAAACACAAAACGGACGTCGTAGGTACCTACACATGTGAAACTACCGTCCGTTTTGTGTTTCGTGTTTTTCGTATTATGTGATCAACCCGAGTAAGATGAAACATTAATTTCAAAAGTTAAATATTTCAAAATAACATCGACACAACTATGAAATAGGAAAGAGCGCCTATTTAAATTATTAATTCTGAATTTACGAATAAAATAAGTAGACAAATAAACAAAAATAATCACTTAGGACATAAAACGGATTCAATAAAAAACATAAGACATGTCAACAGCCGCTGTTTATGGTTGTTATCCGTAGTCAGCGAAAAAAGCGGCTGGTTATCCGCTGGCTTACTACGATAACAACCGCCTTCACATCTATAGTTTCGACGCGTCTCGACACGATCAAACATAAATTGGAGACGTTCAAATGTCGAATTGTCATCGTGAACTGAATGAGGGGTTTACAGTGACAAAACTTTGAACTCATTTATTTTCTTAAATATTAATTTTTATATATTATCATGTCAAAAAAATGAATGAGACATTCATCTATTTAAAGTATTTTTTTTTTATTATTTTCTCTTTCTTATAGTTTTTTTTTTGTTATTTTATGTTGCCAAGGAGACCGCTTGGCTTCAAACGTCTGAATGACGTTTTGGGTAGTTTTTTTAATTTATTTTTTTAAATGCAAATAAAACACGAGTAAGACTTTCTTACCTTGATAATATAAACCAATTCACATAATATGCAATAAAAAATAATTTAGAAAAACGAAAATTTCATATGAAAATCGACGGTAGATTGGTGAGAACCAATTTTGTAGGATCCACCCTTATATTATCACACAATATTTTGTCATTACGTTCACGATAATGTCATTACAAAATATCTAATTTTAACGTAATAAGAATATATTGTGTGTGTAAAGAGTAAAACTACACACAATTATCGTTGACCACCAGGGTCTACCATATGCATAAATCCGAATTTATTTACGGTTGATCCTTTTGAAATTACACGCACTTTGCTGAATGACGCAAAGGTGTGACAAAACACTGCGAACGAAACTTGGTCGACGAAATAGCAATAAGACACGTCTTTCTCCCACTGACTACGGGCGGCAAATGAACGCCGGCCGGTGGGCGGGTGTTCTATGGGGTTTCGACGCGTCTCGACACGAGCAAACATGAACTGGAGACGTTCAAATGTCGAATTGTCATCGTGAACTGAATGACGGGTTTACAGTGACAAAACTTTGAACTCATTTATTTTATTAAATATTAATTTTTATATATTATCATGTCAAAAAAATTAATGAGACATTCATCTATTTAAAGTATTTTTTTTTATTATTTTCTCTTTCTTATAGTTTTTTTTTGTTATTATATGTTGCCAAGGAGACCGCTTGGCTTAAAACGTCTGAATGACGTTTTGCGTAGTTTTTTTAATTTATTTTTTTAAATGCAAATAAAACACAAGTAAGACTTTCTTACCTTGATAATGTAAACCAATTCACATAATATGCAATAAAAATTAATTTATAAAAACGAAAATTTCATATCAAAATCGACGGTAGATTGGTGAGAACCAATTTTGTAGGATCCACCCAACACCGGTGCGAGCGACTCAGGGGTGTCGAGAGGTGTGCTGCGCTTTCTCCGAAGTTACTCGCGTCGTTATGCCCTTTAACACTTCCACCCCTGGAGCAACAGCTCTGACGACTCCTCTCTGCACAGCCAATTAAGGCAATGCAGAGCTGAGAGCCCTGCGAGCCCTCTTGGGTGTCCACCCCGACCGATGAAGACGCGTCGGGGACGAGGGATCTAACCGGCTCTCTGGAGCACTCGGGTCCGTGGTGTCGTTACTCACCAACAGCTCGCCACAAGCTGCCCTGCGGGCTTATTATTATTATTATTATATTTAAGATACCTAATCGGTCTTGCTGCCAAATATAGACTTAAAATACACCAAATGATGTTTTGTAAAAAAAAAAAGAATTTAAAATATTATTTCTAGACGCCACCTTGGATTGCAATTTTTTTTTATTCGGTTCATTACAAAACCTTGGGAGTTTTAGTCAAAACGGCCATCTTGGATTCACGGTTTAAATGGCTTTCACTCTATAAACACATAATTAATATAAGTATTACATACAGAACGGAAACTCTAAAAGTCTTACCCTATTCCCCGTGCCTGCAGTCGCCTCTATAAGGCGAGAATGGGGGAGAGGTGCGAGGACGGGGAAAGGGGACGCATATTACGCGGGGTCTTGGTAATATTTTCTGTAATATAAGGCAAACTGTTGGTTTATATATCTGACTAATGACACCTCTCAAATTTAAATCTATCAAGCCCTTAAGACTAAAGAGCATGCCAAACACAATACAAAACTACATTGGAAAAAATAAATCTCCTGTTTGCGCAGTTTGATAAAAAGCAAAAAGGTTAAACTCACTCAATAGATCCGACTGCGGCAGCCACTTCGAAATCCTCACATTCTTCGGCTGGCCAGGCAAGACGTCCTTGTCCCACTTCCACAGGACATTGTAGGGAAGTTTGGAGAAGACATTGACTATCATTTGTATCTTCTCTACAGGGAGGGCTGATGGGCTGACGTTAGTGCCGAAACTTATGTAGATGACTCCATGCTTCGAGGAATCTAAGTAGGCTTTGAGACCCTGTAACACAAAAACGTAGGTACTTACATCATTATTATTTAAGCCGCCTAGTTAAACAATTTTTTTAAAAACTGATTACGACTCTTCCTCCGAAACTTCACAACCGATTTCGATAAAATTTATATGGGACCGCCTGAAAAATATGTCCTTTCAAACAAATAAATAATTTTTCAAATCGGTTAACGCGTCTTTGAATAATCAGTATCCTAACTCATCTAATCAATATTTTAATTTCATAACAATGCAGCTAAGAATAACACCTGCTTAAATAGATAACTACATACATACTTAATACCCTGGCTATTTTAAAACGGCAATTTTACATCTTGCCGCTGCTGGAGATCAAACCTATTTATTACCTCCGAAGTGTATAATCTTTGTTATTTTTAATGAAACAAGGTACATGTAAAAGAGTATACTTTCCTTGAATATGGCTAGACGTAGGCTCAAATCAGCCTGTATTATAATAAGTTAAATAAAATATTATGAGTTTATACTTCTGAAAATACCTTAGGCAAATCTTTCTGTGGATTGTTATGTATTCCTCCTAAATAAACAATACTTGGGGGCACAGGTCTCTTAGAATCCCAAAGCGTATGAGCATTGAAGAACGACATATCTATATTATTATAAAGTTCCTTTAAAGGTGGCACATTAGATCCGAAGACTTTTTTGATCAAAGCATTTTGATTTTCTTCTTCGTCATCAACCATCTTTTCATATCGGAATTGAGTAATTATTTCATTGATCTTGTCCCATGTGGTTAAATTATTAAGTCTTTGTCGAGTAAATTCAGGATGAAGTAATACATGGGTTGGAGCACCAAGTGTATGTAGATTGTTATAAATAGATGTAAAAGAACTGAACTGTATCACAGGCACTTTGTATAAATAGGATAAAGCTAATGTTGGTCTTGTCAAACTTTCTAATATTAGCAGATCATATTTCTTGTTAAAAGTTGCGTCTTTGACTACGTCATTACCCATTTGTACTTCCATTATGTCTGTCAGAAGATGGTATAATAAATTTTGTTGATAAAGCATGTCATTCATATTACCACTTGCGAAAGATGCTTTAAAGACTTTTTCTCTCCAAAGTGTATACGATATATTGTGAACATCGATTTCTGTTAAATTTGATGAAGCACCTTTAGGAAACACAGGATCAGTGGTAATAAAAGCCACTTCATATTCTAATTTTGCAAGTTTTTTAGTCAAAGGTCGAAACACTACTTGATGACTGATTGACGGTGTAGGACAAACTGCTAATATTCTCGCTGCCTCAAGCTCAAATGATAAACACAAAAACACTAGCACTTTAATCATTTTAAAGCTATTGCAATTCATAACTGAAATTAACGCTTTATGTATATTCTATCAAGGACGCGCGGTCATTCGAAATTCGCGTGGTTAACTGGCAAACGAAATCACTACTTTGACAGTCATTGAGCGTTTTCACACGAAAATCTGTTTGCCGAAAGTTGGTAAACATTATAGTTTAGACTAGCGACTATCGCATAATTATTGCAAACTGTATGGCGGCCGTCGCTTGTCTTTCGCTTTCGCCGTTTGCATGGTACGAGGCACGCAGTTGATTGCAACCGCGGCCTTGATTGCTATTTTTCAAACGCGAAGTCACCCAAACGAATGATTTTTCCATACAGAAAATCGTTCGTTTAGTGACATCGCGTTTGAAAAATAGCACCTTTGGTAAGATGAGCGGACGCGACGGCAATCTATTGCCATTCCGTTCTGGAATGCGCTTTGAATGTGTCATTTTGGTATTTGTATGTTGTTTTCTGTTTCACTGTCTCTGTTATGTTGTTTACAGTTAATCATTTTTAAAAATTGTAATCTAACATTATATAAGTTTTTAATAATAATACAATATATAGTCAAGGAGCCCTGAATTTATCGACTCTCCGCAAACAAACTTTAGAACATATCAATGACTATGTATGACAACCGTAATGTAATCGTTGACGACAACATGACAAATTGTATGAAAGCGTAGGCGCGCATTTCGGCGTTGGATAGTAATAGTTAATATTACTATTCAACGCCGAAATGCCGCCAGCGTATTGTTAGTAATTGTAGTTAGTTTTATTAGTTTTAGGTTGTTTTTCATTTAGTTAATAATGTTTTATTGTACAGTACCAGAATAACATTTTAGATTATGAGGTCACGACAAATTTGGTAACGATAAGGGATATGGCTGACTCTGGTTTTATAGAATAAAGAGCACCTCTCTGATGCTAAATATGTTGGTCTGCCTGCGTAGAGTGGTTGCGTTTTTTAGATATGGCGCCTGAAAAGTTGGTTATAGTGACCAAAAAAAAATGATAAGGGATATGGCTGACTCTGATTTCACAGGATTAAGAGCATCTCTCTGATGCCAAATATGTCGGTCTGCCTGCGTGAAGTGGTTGCGTTACTTAGATATGGCGCCTGAAAAGTTGGTTATCGTGACCAAAAAAAATGATATGGTAAATGGCTGACTCTTGTTTCACAGGATGAAGAGCACCTCTCTGATGCTAAATATGTCGGTCTGCTTTTTGTGAAGTAGTTGCGTTACTTAGATATGGCGCCTGAAAGTTGGTTAGCGTGACCAATAAATGATAAGGTAAATGGCTGATTCTAGTTTCACATAATGAAGAGCACCTCTCTGATGCTAAATTTGTCGATCTGCCTGCGTAAAGTGGTTGCGTTACTTAGATAGGGCGCCTGAAAAGTTATTTACCTGGACAAAAAAAGAAAATTATAAGGTAAACGGCTGATTCTGGTTTCACAGGATGAAGAGCACCTCTCTAATGCTAAATATGCTGGTCTCCCTGCGTGAAGTAATTGCATTACTAAGATATATCGCTTGAAGAGTTGGTTATCGTGAACAAAAGAAAAAAATAATAACGTAAATAGCTGACTCTAGTGTCACAGAACAAAGAGTACCTCTATGATACAAAATTTGTTGGTCTGCCAGCGTGAAATATTTGTGTTGTGAAAAATAGATATGATGCCTGAAAAGTTGGTTATCGTGATGAAAAAATAATGATAAGGTATATGGCTGACTCTTGTTTCACAGGGTGAAGAGTACTTCTCTGATGTTAAATATGTCAGTCTGACTGTGTGAAGTGGTTGCGTTACTTAGATACAGTAGCGTGCGTTCATACAAACACATGAATTTGTCTACCCTGTGTCACCCTTATATTGATGCCGTAGTTCACAAATGTACTAACTACAAAATTTTCCATTTTTACTTTTTTAGTACCAGATAAATTAACTCTTTCTACCAAAAACTTAGTGTTACAGTTGTACTTTTTAAGATTTCGGCGTTAACAATAATTAGTATTATTGTTCATTCTTTTATCGAAATCGGTTGTGTAGTTTGGGGGTGAAGTATTTTGTAGTTTTGAAAAAATATTTGCCTGTTAACATAATGAGGTTTAGTGCACTAATGGACTGTAGTTTATTTTACTATTTTTGAAATTAGACAACTATAATACCACAATTTTTGGATATGTGTGTCAAAAGACTAGACTCTTGAATAGACGTGAAATTATGTAATTATTTTTGTGCCGTTCTGGACTAAACTTTAGAAAACTTTCTAAATTAAATGCTCTTCTCAAAAGTTGACAAAACTGTTGTTAGTACAATTGTGAACTGCGGCATGTATATATAATATCGGATACTAACGATAGATGTATTTTGCTCGATATGCAGTCGTTCAGAGTAAGTCATTTACCTTATAATTTTACTTTTGATCACGATAACATACTTTTCAGGCGCCATACCCATATCTAAGTAACACTAGCACTTTACGTAGGCAGACCGACAAAACAAACAAGACTTCACCGACAAATTTTGTATCAGAGAGGTACTCTTTGTTCTGTGACACCAGAGTCAGCTATTTACGTTATTATTTTTTCTTTTGTTCACGATAACCAACTTTTCAAGCGACATATCTAAGTAACGCAACCAATTCACGCAGGCAGACCAACATATTTGGCATCAGAGAGATGCTCTTAATCCTGTGAAACCAGAGTCAGCCATATCCCTTATCATTTTTTTTTTGGTCACGATAACCAACTTTTCAGGCGCCATATCTAAGTAACGCAACCACTCTACGCAGGCAGACTAACATATTTAGCATCAGAGAGGTGCTCTTCATCCTGTGAAACCAGAATCAGCCATTTACCTTATTATTTTCTTTTTTTTTGTCCAGGTAACTAACTTTTCAGGCGCCCTATCTAAGTAACGCAACCACTTCACGCAGGCAGATCGACAAATTTAGCATAAGAGAGGTGCACTTCATTATGTGAAACCAGAATCAGCCATTTACCTTATCATTTATTGGTCACGCTAACCAACTTTTCAGGCGCCATATCTAAGTAACGCAACCACTCTACGCAGGCAGACCAACATATTTAGCATCAGAGAGGTGCTCTTCATCCTGTGAAACAAGAGTCAGCCATTTACCTTATAATTTTTTTTAGGTCACGATAACCAACTTTCCAGGCGCCATGTCTAAGTAACGCAACCACTTCACGCAGGCAGACCAACATATTTAGCATCAGAGAGGTGCTCTTTATTCTATAAACCAGAGTCAGCCATATCCCTTATCGTTACCAAATTTGTCGTGACCTCCCGTTCTATTTCATTTTCGTTATCGCCCAGTGTGAAAACGGCCTTTTTATTCGTGCCACTATCTTCTTCTTGTGTTACAAATTTAAATCTAATAGAAAAATTAATATAATATAGAACAGTTAACTCAGAATAAATACTTTTTTAACGATTTTAAAAGTCTTCGAATAATCCTGGTATGCTGGTCTGGGAGAAATAAAAAAACTTAGAATGTACCAGCTGCTTCTCTTCCCACGCAGATCGTAAAAGCCGATCGAGGGAATGGGCGAAAATGCAAATCATGTTAACAGGCGATGCGGCTAGCAACCCATCACTGTATTGATTGCTTTTCCATCTTCTCGCCCACCATGACGCTAAAAGTGTCTTTTGGGTCTTGCGGCCCTGGGCTCTGCATAGAACCGCAAGACCCAAAATGCTCTGTCTGCCCCATTAGGGATAAAGACGTGATAGTATGTATGTATGTATGTTCGAATAATCGGTGCAAATATGGTGAACACAAATAAAAAAGATTGCTACGAACCTCCTCCTTTTTAGAAGTCGGTTATAAATTAATTAAAATCTATAGGTAATGAAACTTTAATGAAGTGACGTCAATGGTATTAATAGTTATATCTATGGAAAAATACAAGAAAACAGATGCCTTGAAGTGAAGGCCACAACTGTTCAGTTAAGTGCCGTACGGAATATTTTCAAAAGTGATTATGATGTAAATAAATACAAAATATTTACCCACCATTTAATTAACAAGTTTATAGATAAGGAACACCGAAAGGGAACTTGCTTTCAGTTTAAACCGCATCGAAATTAATCCATCCGTTTCGAGTGCTACCATGCCACAGACAGATCGTCACCTTTAAACTTATAACATCCCATTTTTCTGTTGGGGGTTAGAAAAGAAAAAGACTAAAACAAAAGGCGAAATGTTTCAGTAGCTATCTAAAAAACGGATTATCATCTAACTAGTAGTTTGCCGCGAACTTAGACCTCGCGATTATTTTTCTATATTATAACATAAAATCGTTCCCTAAGTAACACCTAGATGGCACTATCCAAAGTTAAAACGCGCTAAGGTTTCGTTTGCTACATAATCGCGAACATTTTTATTAATATTTTAAAAACTACTGAACCGATTTTGATGCGTGACGAACGTGAAAATTCTACTGATATTTCCTACTTGCCTATCAAATTTAATCAAAATCAGACCAACGGTTCGGCAGTTATCGCGGTACAAACATACATACATACAATGTGTTTTTGCCCCCAACTCGATTTAGAGACCTTGCTCGCTTCGCTCGCTCGGTCAATTATTTTTGTCTGAACATGGTTACTGTCAGTATCAGTGTTATAACGTATTACTTGTCATTATCATCATTATCATCAGGTCTGTTTAGACTCCGCTGCAAGAGCGCGACCCTCTCTGTAATGCTAGAGCCGTACTTGACCAGAGCAGCCAGATGATTTGGCCTACACTTTCCACGCTGGCCAGACGGGTTGCAGAGGATTGATGTTTTTATAAGCTTTGTTTAGCTTCTATTTCCTAAGTCGCCGTCTACGACATCCACGACGAGTCTTGGAGTGTACTATTCTACTCTGCTGGAAACCACACTGCTAGTATTGCTTAAATTTGCTTATTATTAAAGAGTAGACGGCGTCGAGCAAAAATTACGTAAGTACTTTGGTTGGAAAATAAAAATTCTTCTCACTCTTAAATAATATTTTAATTGGGTTACCAGTAGGTATCTGGGGCACATGAAATAATAATAAATTAAAGATTCAAAACAATAACGCAAGCATGTATCTTTATGAAAGATACAAACATTTCGGCGAAAACTATTTCAAAGACTTGCGCTACATAGTTAAAAAAAATGTCCCTCTTGCTATTCAGTAAAAGGTTGACCAAAAAATAAATAATCGTTGCTTTCGCGTTTTATTTTCCAATTGATAAAAGCGGCTGACCCTCAGGAGTAGCCCGGATGACTTGAAAATATTTTTAACCACTATTTATTTATAAAAAAATACTTTACACAGATTTTTTTTTTCTCGGACTAGTCAAAAAATTACAAACATACAGCGTAATATTAATTCTGTGAGGGCACTCGTAAATTTCGCATGACGCTAAGCCGTCGGTACAACTTTTACAAATCAGTGACGTCACGAGCCCCTATTTCTGGCTTTAGATGCTCTGTATCTTTTGACTTTTACTGTTTTAATAAACTGAAAAATATAGGTCCATTTGTTGATACAGAGTAAACAGAATATTTATAATACGTCAAATGTCATTGTCATGTCAATGTCAAAACTCATAAACGTCACTCAGTATTTTGTGAGCTCTCTCTTTTTGCTTGGCTGTGCCTGTGTAATGTCGTGTACTGAAAGGTGTCACAATAAATCCGTTTATCCTGTAATTGTTCTATTATTTTCGCCACAACCCTTCAGGTTATTGGCCCAGAGTACGCGAAGTAATAAAAATCAAGTATATTTTCACGCCCGTGCGCATAATTTTTTTCCACCGAAATATAACCTTCTACGCGGCCGGCGTAACGTGGTTTCAAGTTCAAGATGGGATCTCATTCTCACCATCTCTTTGGAATAGAGAAGCTAAAAGGTATAGATAATTACAGCTCATGGAAATTCATGGCGAAAATGATTTTGGTACAGGAAGAGCTATGGGAATGTGTGGAGGATCAAAGTGCCACTGATACCAAGAAGCAACAGAAGGCCTTGGCTAGGATAGCACTGTCTGTGGAACCATCAGCCATTCCCCACATACGCAATGCTAAAACAGCGTATGAAGCCTGGAATAATCTGGAAAAAGCGTATCAAGACAAAGGTTTATGTCGCAGGCTAGGTCTTTTAAGGGCACTTTTTGCAACCAAGCTAGATGAGTGCGAGAGCATGGAGAGTTACATTAACAAAATCACTGAGATGTCTCAACAGTTGAGTGAAATAGGTTCACCCCTGGAAGATGACTTTATAGCAGTAATTATGCTGAGCGAGCTGTCAACGGATTATGATCCGCTGATAATGACAATGGAAAATTCTAATGTGAAGCTTTCTAGTCAAAATGTTAAAGGGAAGCTACTTCATGAGAACATCCGGAGGAATGAATCACAGAAGAGTGAAACTGCCACAGCCCTGTTAGTCAAGAAACAACCAAGATGTTTTCGATGCAAGAAGATAGGACACTTTATTAAAGACTGCCCTAAACCTGGTTATAAATCAAGGAAAAATACGGACAATTCGAAGGCCCTTTTAGTTGCATTGTCGGCAAACATCAAGGAAGGTGCGTGGTACGTCGATAGCGGTGCCACAGGACACATGTGCGGGGACAGGAATCTTATGAGTGATTTTGTGAGTGACAATAAGTCAATAGAAGTAAATGTAGCTAATGGTAACAAGTTGTACACAGCTGGGAAAGGTTCTGTTAGGGTATACATGAAAAATGGTGATACAAAAACTATTAGTAATGTTTATTATGTACCACATTTAACAACAAACCTATTGTCTGTTAGCGCTATGATAAGTAAAGGATTTAAAGTAGTGTTTAGTTCTAGCATGTGTCAGATTTATAGTGAAGGCTCTGTCATAGCAACTGCTACGTTATGTAATGGTATCTATCAACTAGATACAGTGGCGGAACCTACTTTAGATTGTAACTATACTATGAAATGCGATACTTTACCTGAATTCACAGATACAGGTGACCCTGCGAAGGTTTGTGCAAAGAATGAGTCAGCTGTAAGTAAGGAGCTTACAATGTTAGCTGCAGTACCTGCTGGTGATGAAAAAGAAGAAAACGCTACGCAACAGGTATGGCATCGTCGACTTGCACACCTGAATCATCGCAGTATGGAGCTACTTAGAAAAGGTATGGTCTCTGGCATTTCTCATAATAACAGTAAGTTTCAAAAGTGTGTATCATGTATAAAGGGTAAGCAAACTCGTATATATTTTCCGAAAAAGTCATTAAGTCGAGCAACAGATATCCTAGAACTGGTTCATAGTGATTTATGTGGACCAATGAGTACAAAATCCTTCAGTGGAGCGAGATATTTTGTAACATATATAGACGATTACTCGAGAAAGACTTTTGTTTATTTTTTGAAAAGAAAAGATGAAGTCTTTGATACATTTATAGCGTGGAAAACCATGGTAGAAAAACAGACAAATAAAGAATTAAAAATTTTACGCAGTGATAATGGTACATGGTGGATAATGGTACCGAGAATGCGGTACCGTAGTCTGGTGCAGCAAACCATTCTCTTTAAAGTATTTCTGAAATTTTAAGTTACAATACTACTTAAAATTTCAGAAATACTTTAAAGAGAATGGTTTGCTGCACCAGACTACGGTACCGCATTCTCCAAGTCAGAATGGGATTAGTGAACGGGCCAACAGGAGCATTATGGACAAGACACGCTGCATGCTGCAAGAAGCGGGTCTTGGAGAGGAATACTGGGCTGAAGCTGTTAACACAGCTGTCTATCTCAAGAATAGATCTCCCACAATAGCAGTCAAAGGCTTTACTCCGGAGGAAAAGTGGACAAACAAAAAGGTATCTGTTTCACATTTAAGAGTTTTTGGGTGTGATGCATATGCACATGTAAATATAAGAAAGAAATTGGAACCCAAAGCTAAGAAATATATTTTCGTTGGTTACTGTGAAAATACCAAGGGTTACAGACTATTAGACCCTGATTGTCCAGGGAAATGCATAAAATCACGAGATGTGACTTTTATTGAAGATAAATTTCATAATATGTCAAATGATGATAGTTGTAATAAAGAGTTAGTTTCTTATTTAGAAATAAGAGAAACTTTACCTCTTACAGAATCATTTCCTGAGGAAAATAATGTCTCTGAGGTCACTCATTCTGATGACACAAATTTAAATCAGGATAACGGGAGATACAGTGTGATATCAGTACATGATTCTGAAAGCGAGGATAGCTTTTATTCCAATAATACTTCGGATGAAACATACATTTCAAGATGAAGAGGAAGAAGAGGATTCCTCTCATCCTAGTCTTGACAGTCTTGATAACGACTCATTGATAGCTCAACTTGCAAAAGGAACATCTTGCACCAGTGACTCAGATGACCCGCAAACAGTAAACGAGGCATTGAGTTTTCCCGAGGCGGACTGCTGGAAGCACGCAATGAAAGATGAGTATGATTCCTTTATTATCAATAAATGTTGGACACTTGTTGATAAAGTTGATGGTCAGGCACCAGTCAAATGTAAGTGGGTTTTCAAGAGAAAATTAGGAGTCAATGGAGAACTCCTGAAACACAAAGCCAGATTAGTAGCGAAAGGTTACACACAGCGATATGGGATAGATTATACTGAAACATTTTCTCCTGTTGTTAGATACTCAAGTATACGAACGCTTTTTGCTTTAGCTGCTGAATATAGCATGGACATACACCACCTTGATGTCAAAACATCTTTTCTGAACGGAGACCTTTAGGAATCTGTTTATATGGAACAACCGGAGGGTTTTGTATTAAAAGGAAATGAAAACAAAGTTTTTAAGCTTAACAAGGCAGTGTATGGCTTGAAACAAGCAACGAAAGCATGGTATGAAAAGATAAATAATGTACTGTGTGATAAATTAAACTTTACTAAGTCATCATTAGAGGCATGTGTTTATTTTAAAGCGAGCAATGATAAACTTATTTTCATTGCTCTATATGTAGATGATATTTTGTTAATGTTTACCCCTAATGCAGAGGGTGAAATAACTAACATAAAGAATCAACTCAAAACTGAATTTGAAATAACAGATTTAGGGCCAGCAAGACATACTTTAGGAATAAAAATATGCAAATATAAAGATAAAATAACTCTCAATCAAACAAATTATATTGAGAAAGTCTTGAAGAGATTCAAAATGGAAGATTGCAAGCCCGCTGCGACTTCTATGGAAGTAGGTGTGAAACTTGAAAAGGCAGACACTAAAAATAGCCCAGACTTCGATTACAGAAGCCTCATAGGATCATTAATGTACATTGCAGTAGCTTCAAGACCAGATATTGCACATGCTGTCGGTTATCTAAGTCAGTTCAACAACTGCTATAATGAAACACATTGGAAATCTGCGAAGCGAGTCCTCCGCTATCTGAAAGGTACTAAAAACTTATGTTTGAATTTCCAGAAGGGCGGTACAACCATTATAGGTTACGCAGATGCAGACTGGGGAAGAAACGAGGCTGACAGAAGGTCCTACACAGGCTATGTATTTCAAATTGGTAAGTCAATTGTCTCCTGGGAGAGCAGAAAGCAGCGAACAGTAGCTTTATCAAGCACAGAAGCAGAATACATGTCACTCTCTGATGCTTGTAAAGAAGCCCTGTTTCTCCAAAATTTTATAAATGAAATTTTAGGAATTTCATGTAAAGTTACAATCTTTAATGATAACCAGTCAGCCCAGAAGCTATGTAAAAATATAATGTTTCATGCTAGAACAAAACATATAGACATAAGACACCATTTCATAAGAGAACATGTGTATAATGGTAATATAGATGTAAAGTATTTATGTACAAAAGAAATGTTAGCAGACTTACTAACTAAACCTTTGAACAGGGAAGTGCACTGTAAATTTCTAGTAGGATTGAGGTTAAATTAACTTATTTTGTAATGTAAAAGATACATTGTTTGAAAGTTATAAGAAGATTTCAAATATTCAGTTGCAATGTAATGAGTGTATATAGAATAAGTACTTATGCAATTAGTGTATTATATACCTATTTGAAATGTTGAAAAATGTTAATGTTTATTTTATAAACATGTAAGTCTACAAGTTTTTTTTTAAATCATATGTCTATAAATCTCATTTAGGTAGGTACATGCATTGTAAATCAAAAATTTAGAATACCCTGGAGTTGTAAATTGATGTAATAAATATTTGTTTAAGGGCCAGTGTTGATACAGAGTAAACAGAATATTTATAATACGTCAAATGTCATTGTCATGTCAATGTCAAAACTCATAAACGTCACTCAGTATTTTGTGAGCTCTCTCTTTTTGCTTGGCTGTGCCTGTGTAATGTCGTGTACTGAAAGGTGTCACAATAAATCCCCGTTTATCCTGTAATTGTTCTATTATTTTCGCCACAACCCTTCACCATTTATTATTTATTTGACAAACGCGGACTTTTTTCCCAATAGGTAGTTAGATATTTTAAAAATCTTACTTTTCACAGAATATTTTTTTTCTAGGACAAATAAAAAAATTACAAACATACAGCGTAATATTAATTCTGTGAGGGCGGGCACTCATGAATTTCGCATGACGCTAAGCCGTTGGTACAACTTTACAAATCAGTGACGTCACAAGCCCCTATTTCTGGATTTAGATGCTCTGTATCTTTTGATTTTTACTGTTTTAATAAACTGAAAAATATAGGTCCATTTATTATTTATTTGACAAACGCGGACTTTTTTCCCTGTAGTAAGTTGAAAATATCTTAGATTTATAAAAAAACAACTTTATTTGATGCTAAGCAAAGCCCGCGACTTCGTTCGCATGGAATTTGTGTCTCCGGAAAATGCTCATCAGGCTGAACAACTTTTTCTAAGGCATCATTTTTATATTTTTTATATTTTAGCTGAACCATTATGGTTTTAAATCAGGTATTCCATATTCCAAAATCAACTATACCTTTTTTGGTTAAAACTAACGTGAGATGCAGTCATTATTAATATCAAAACACGGGTAACTCACGTATAGAGTCAGCTACTACCGACATGTTTCGACCTCATCCGGAGGTCTTCATCAGGGCGAATGTGCCGAGAGGCCCGTACACCGCACCGGCTCGCGACACACTGATGTTAGTCGCAGGAGGCGCGGGGCGCGCGGGCAGCGCGGGCCATCGCCCTCTGCGCCCGCAGCGACAATTCGGTAGATGGGGGTTGTTGCTGGATAGTTGCGTCAAGGACTCCCGTGGATGTACTGGGAGTCGTTATTTCCTCTTCATCATCTTCTGCGGCTGGTGATAGCGCCAGTGCGTGAAAAAAGCTCACTGTATCAGAGACTGTCGGCTGTACATGGCATCTATTATGCGTCTCTTGAAGCACCGGTTTCCAGGCGGCGGATAAGCTCCGTCAGTAAGCTACATTCGCCCTGATGAAGATCTCCGGATGAGGTCGAAACATGTCGGCAGTAGCTGACTCTATACGTGAGTTACCCGTGTTTTGATATTAATAATGATCAACTATACCCTTTATGTTGCCCAGGCTTAACAACTATATACCAAAAAAGTTTCATCCGAATCGGTCCAGTATTTCCAAACTAACAGACAGATTTTATTCTTCTAACTATTACTATTTCTGCATCGACCCAAACTTTTTTTTTTGGAAATATATTCAACGGTCATATTTTTTTACTGTTTTATTATATGTATAGATTTGAAGAGCTTTATCACCTTTTGCCTCATTCACTTTTAAATTACACCTTAAACATAAATCACAAAATCACCTAACTACTCTTCAATTTTGCACTAGCCTTAAGTTTTCGCCCTACAAATCGAACAGTATAATATATCACAGCTGCAATTATAGATAAAGACGTCAATAACCCTAGAAGTAGATATGATATTAACTCCACTTCGTAGTACTCAGTCCAGTGGATGTTTGCAGCCGGTGAGCGGAGGTGACGACCTCCGTGACGTAACAGATGTTTCACCCACCAGATAGCCCTCGCCAGTGGCTTTTGGGGTTGGTCGTTTATTAGCTCGCGAAACTTGATAATGTTGTGACGGAAACTAAAACAAAAATATGAAAAAAATAATTAATTTAACACATTGCAGGACACTCGGCTAGACACAATTGAAATAACAATTGAATTACGTCCACAGCCGTAAGTGTCCTGCAAAGTGTTAAAAAAGGAAAGAAAAAAGTTTTTTTTAAATAATCTAACGTAAGACAGAAATATTTTTGGAATGAGTTAATGAGTTAGACTCTAAATGTGAGTACCCCGTTAAATCAATCTAATAAAGAAAAAAAAGCACTAAAAAACGTGATAGCTGAACCAGTTTTGCTACTTGCAATATGTTTATTATTTACCAAACTTTTGTTCAAATTATCACAACGATTTAGGGCCTTCGCTAAGTTACGCGACGCGACAGGTGACCCGCGATGGATTCTGCTATCTCTTTCCCATTTCGAGTTTGTGACAGAGATAGACCGAAACACGCCGCGTGCGCCCGCGTAACTTAGCGAAGGCCCTAAGTTTTAATTAAAACAAATTTTAACTAGTGGTAGCCCTAAGATCAGTAGTCACTCGATTTTGGTAAAGTGTGGCAAAAATTTTGCTCTTAGCAACAATTTTTTTTTCTCAGTGAACTTGCTCATTTTTTACTGTGCAATTAAGGCTCCTCCTTGCGCTAGCGACCTTGAAAACACAAAAAAATTAATTTCTCTTTCTGTAAGAGATTATTAGAAACCCTCGTACAACTTTTTAGCTAGTATCCTGAAGTTTCATTAGAACCTCGAAAGTCATTGAAATACTATCCGGTTTAGAAACCTTTACAAAAAGAGTCAAAAATGGCCGTTTTTAGTATTTTTTGCAAAGGAAAATTCAGGGTATTTTATTTCAATGATTTTCGAGGTTCTAATGAAACTTAAGGATACTAGCTAAAAAGTTGTAGGAGGGTTTCTGATAATCTCACTTACAGAAAGAGAAATTAATTTTTTTGTGTTTTCAAGGTCGTTAGCGCGGGGAGGACCCTTAAGTTTGAATAAAAAAATCGACTGCACGAAAAACCTAACTACGAGTAAAAATAATTAACTGAAAAGTTACAACACCAAATTATTATATGCCTAAACTGTAGTGATGAGCATCACACGTTTTTTTTTACTCTGAAATTCTTACTTGATCGTGACGTCATGCAAAATTTTAATGGGTGTGGTATCTTCGTCAGTATTTGCTAATTAAAAAAATAAAAACAATCGTATACTAATGTTTTTTTTACCCTCAAAAAAGAGGGGTGATAAAAGTTTCACAAATCGCTAACGTCTGTCGGTCTTTCTGTCTATGGCATCGTAGCCGAGCGCTCGAACAGTAAACCGATTTTGATGCAATTTTATTCACGTGTAGGTACGTTCCCTTGAAGTGCTTCTTAGCTATGTTTGATGAAAATCGTTTGCGCCGTTTATAAGTTATTTGGGGTTAACGCTTGAAATTTTCGCGTTCTCAGAAAAAACTAGATCACGCTACAGATGTGAAGTCGTGGTGGTAGTTCCGCTATGTATCACTAGATGGCGTTTTTACAGTCGGGGAATTATTAAATTTCAATTTGCATTTACTTGTTGAGCCTAAAAGAATTTTTTGTCCACATCCGCAATTCCGCATAGCAATGGACCTCAAAACAAGGATACCCAGAAACAAAAGGAGGAAGATGGCACAGAAGCAATAGCAGTAAGTAAACACCTAGAATCTTCGATGACCCGTTCGACTGTATCTTGAAACTTCTTCTCAGTCAGCGTATCCATGTCCAGTCTCAAGCCAATTCCATGTTTCACGTAGTTCTCCGAATTGAACCACTGGTCCACCAGCATTGGCATGCCAATGAGGGGAACTCCGGCATGGATGGCTTCTTCAGTAGATTGCAAACCTCCTTGAGTGATGAACAGCTTCAGATTTGGGTGCCCTGTAGTAAAAAGCAAGAAAATGTCGTGGTACTTGGTGAGACTGAAGTTCCTTGTTAAATCGAAAGCTTTATTAAATCAATGATGTTTTGTAAAAAAAAAGAATTTAATATATAATTTCTAGACGCCACCTTGGATTGCAAATTTTTTTTATTCGGTTCATTACAAGACCTTGGGAGTTTTAGGCAAAACGGCCATCTTGGAGATTAACGGTTTAAATGGCTTTTACTCTATAAACACATAATTAATATAAGTATTACATACAGATCGGAAACTCTAAAAGTTTTACCCTATTCCCCGTGCCTGCAGTCGCCTCTTTATGGCGAGAATGGGTGAGAGGTGCGAGGACGGGGAAAGGAGACGCATATTACGCGGGATCTTAGGAGATTCCGATCTGTAGGTAATATTTTCTGTAATATAAGGCAAACTGTTGGTTTATATATCCGACTAATGACACCTCTCAAATTTAAATCCATCAAGCCCTTAAGACTAAAGAGCATGCCAAAGACAATACAAACCTACATTGGAAAAAATAAATCTCCTGTTTGCGCAGTTTGATAAGAAGTAAAAAGGTATAACTCACTCAATAGATCCGACTGTGGCAGCCACTTAGAAATCCTCACATTCTTCGGCTGGCCCGGCAAGACGTCCTTGTCCCACTTCCACAGGACGTCGTAGGGAAGTTTAGAGAAGACATTGACTATCATTTGTATCTTCTCTACAGGGAGGGCTGATGGGCTGACGTTAGTGCCGAAACTTATGTAGATGACGCCATGCTTCGAGGAATCTAAGTAGGCTTTGAGACCCTGTAACACAAAAACGTAGGTACTTACATCATCATTATTTCAGCTGCCTAGTTAGACAATTTTTCAAAACTGAAAACCAACTTTTCCTCCGAAATTTCACAACCGATTTCGATAAAATTTCTATGGGACCGTCTGAAAAATATGTCCTTTCAAACAAATAAATAATTTCCCAAATCGGTTAAGGCGTCGTTGAATAATCATCAGTAAACGATCATAAAAAAAGATCGCGAAGAATTGATAATCTCCTTTAAGAGGGTCCTTCCCGGTCCGTCTTTCGTCAACGCGAGCATGGTTGGAAATGCTTATTGTTTCATCCCGCGCAAAGATAGAAAAAAAAGCAAAGTGAATAAGAGAGTGATAGTACCTGAGCGCTCAGTTTGCATTTTATTGTACGAAATTAGTATTATTATTAACTATTCATTGATCGTGCGGTGCGGAAATTTTATAAAACTTGTTTCAGGTATTACGTATTTTTCAGCAAGCCTTACGAGTGTGTAAAATAAATGTTTTTTATTTAGAATCTTCATTATATTTGCAAGGTTTATTTGCAAATATTTTCTTTATTTTTACAATTCATGAGTACTATATGATCGGTCGAAATTCAGGTAAAATTTGTACAAAAGAGCAGATTTTTTGAAGACTTATACTGAATTTGTTTTTCAAAATTTTAATTTTTAATTTCGATGGAAACCTAGATATAGCGCAAAAGATTTATGTTAGTTCAAAAGTTTCTAAGAACAAAGTTCAAAGTTCTGTTACAACGCCATAATCACGTACGAGCATTTGTATGAAAAGTAAGGCGGGTTGGGCGCTCTTAAGAAAGCAACTAGCGTTTTGGGTAGGTACTTTTGCACCAGAAACGATACAGAGCAGGTTTTAATAATTGACCGAGCGAGCGAAGCGAGCAAGGTCTACAATTCAAGTTGGGGCGAAAAACACATTGTTTGTATGTATGTTTGTATGTATGTTTGTATGTATGTTTGTATGTATGTATATATGTTCCACGATAACTCTCGAACCGTTGAACTAATTTTGATGATATTAAGAATGAGTGTAGCAACTATTCATAGAATTTTTAAGTTCGTTTGGCATCAAAATCGGTTCAGCCGTTTCTGAGATAAACGCATTTTTGTGAAAATAATTATTGGTCTATTACTTCCGAACCGTTAATCAGATTGGGGTGAAACTTGTCATGTCACGACATAGTATTACTATATTTAACCGAATAAAATATTTTGGTCATTAAGCAATTCTTTGAGGAAAAGTAAACTCAAAGAAATTATTTCTATACGACATTATTAGCTTATGCGCGTTGTAGAAATGGATTAAATGAAACAGCACCATCTAGCGGATTCTTGAAGAATTAATAGGCATGTTATTTGGGGCATACCAAGATGTTATCAAACTGATTTTCGCTTATATTTTTTATGTTTATAGGTATAATGCTATCGTATAATGATGATGAATTGAGTTTAGATTTTAAATTTCCTTTGTAACTTATTTAAGATTGCTATATATTTGCAGGCAAACCCGTGCCTTGAGTTCAATCAAATGACGATAACTTTTTTTAGGGAGTGCCTCTGCTGCCGGCGCCGGCTCCTAAAATATCACTAATGGGAACCGGCGGTTATACTGCATTATTTTCAGTTTTGGCTTAGTTTGATTGATTACTAAATTTAACAATTTTGTTGAGCAAAACTTTGGTTCAATCGTTATCGCTGCTTGTCTGTGATTCTGAAGTAGTATTATTGATTATGCCTCGAACTAAAAAGAGATCAGCGTCAACCAAAGCCCGCGAAGTAGCTTTACGTAGAGAGTTAAAAACTAATGAGAAGCGGCATGAGCATCTTTCGCAACTAAAGGAAGATGCCAGTACTTCTCGTGCCAATGAGAGCTCATCAATCGCTTAAATCAAGAAATCTTTTCCAACGTAAAAGGGAGCTTCGTCAGCAAGAAAATTCGGCCGAACGCCTCTAAAGCTTGTGTTCATAGCGTGAGCACGCAAGGGAAGTAATAGAGCATGAACTATTCCCTGAACTTTAAGCGCTTGCACTCAATTCGTGAGCACGCTGTGGAGGTTCGAGAGGAAGAATCTTCACCAGACAACGGATTCCATTCCACCCATGATCCGATCGCGGAAGACTGGCCAAGTTTCCTGCTCACGTACGCAATATTTATTGACATTTGCCTAGGCAGTAACTGTGCACAAATCGCAAGGACTTTGAATAAAGTAGTCGTAGATATTGGCGTAAAAGAGTTGGCGACCGTGTGTATAATCTATTGTAAAATATATTGTACATACGTTGCTCTTTCAAGTTCAAAACGTCTTACGGATATTGTATTTGATCCAGGTTCTAAATTTATTCGTTTTGAAAAAAAAAATGAACTTATCAGCTCAGAATAGAAGAAGAAAGAAGGTTATAAAATCTGAAAAAAAAACACAGTTTTACTGGATATTAAAATTCATTTTAATCTGGGGGCACGAGAATGCCCACGCCAAGACGAGCCTAGCGGAGCGCAAGGGCACCTACCTACCTTTTCTTGAAATGTTTCGTCGTTTTTTGAACTCTCATAACTTTGGTTTGAATGATGCTAATTAGTTAAAAATTTCAAGATATATTGATACCAATACAGTCATTAAAAATACAAAGTGTGAATGTCGTAGGTATTATACTTTAGATTTTATTAATGTCTGAAAGCCCCCGATTTCGTTACTGATTCACTCACTGATCATCAAAATTCTTAAGGTACTTCCTGAAGACCTAGAACGCTGAAATTTGGTATGTAAGCTAATATTACTACAAAAACAACAAAAAAACAAACAAACCTAACCTTTCCCCTCGGAATAGGAGGTGGAAGTTTGTAGACGTGTAGCTTGGCCGTTTTATTTCACACACGGCAAGGGCGCATAGATCAAGAATCTTGGCTCTACACGAGATCTGACCACTTTTTCATAGATTTTGATTAAGGTGTAGTGTAGAGCTTGTAGGTTTAGAGCGTGTAGTCTTCAGAGCTTGGCTTTATACGAGATCTGATAACTTTTTCACAGGGTAAGCTATGTAGACTCGTCTTGGCAACATTTTTACATGAAAATGTTTTTGGTGGGATTCTATTTTGGAATAATAATCGCGAGGTCTAAGTTCGCGGCGAACCACTAGTTATTATAACTTGACATTATGTGTAGTATACACAAAGTCAGTTAAATAAATAAATTAAAAAAACAAATACAGATTAAGCTGGTCCCGCAATATGTTTGAATTGTATCATTGTATCATATTATATTCCTAACTCATCGAATCAATATTTTGATTTCATTACAATACAACTAAAAGAATAACACCTGCTTAAATAGATAAATACATACATACTAAAGACCCTGGCTATTTTAAAACGGCAATTTTACATCTTGCCGCTGCTGGAGATCAAACCTATTTATTACCTCCGAAGTGTATAATCTTTGTTATTTTTAATGAAACAAGGTACATGTAAAAGAGTATACTTTCCTTAAATATGGCTAGGCGTAGGCTAGGCGGCTTATATCATCCTGTATTATATAATAAGATAAAGAAAATATTATGAGTGTATACTTCTGAAAATACCTTCGGCAAATCTCTCTGTGGATTGTTATGTATTCCTCCTAAATAAACAATACTTGGGGGCACAGGTCTATTAGAATCCCAAAGCGTATGAGCATTGAAGAACGACATATCTATATTATTATAAAGTTCCTTTAAAGGTGGCACATTAGGTCCGAAGACTTTTTTGATCAAAGCATTTTGATTTTCTTCTTCGTCATCAACAATCTTTTCATATCGGAATTGAGTAATTATTTCATTGATCTTGTCCCATGTGGTTAAATTATTAAGTCTTTGTCGAGTCAATTCAGGATGAAGTAATACATGGGTTGGAGCACCAAGTGTTTGTAGATTGTTATAAATAGATGTAAAAGAACTGAACTGTATCACAGGCACTTTGTATATATGGGATAAAGCTAATGTTGGTCTTGTCAAACTTTCTAATATTAGCAGATCATATTTCTTGTTAAAAATTGCGTCTTTGACTACGTCAGTACCCATTTGTACTTCCATTATGTCTGTTAGAAGAGGGTACAATATTTTTTTCTGATGAAGCATATCATTCATATTACCACTTGCGAAAGATGCTTTATAGACTTTCTCTCTCCACAGTGTATATGATATATTGTGAACATCGATTTCAGTTAAATTTGATGAAGCACCTTTAGGAAACACAGGGTCAGTGGTTATAAAAGTCACTTCATTTTCTAATGTTGCAAGTTCTTTAGTCAAAGGTCGAAACACTACTTGATGACTGATTGACGGTGTAGGACAAACTGCTAATATTTTCGCTGCCTCAAGCTCAAATAATAAACACAAAAACACTAGCACTTTAATCATTTTAAAGCTATTGCAATTCATAACTGAAGTTTAAGAGAGAAGTTGATAGAATATACAAAACGCTTTATGTATATTCTATCAAGGACGCGCGGTCATTCGAAAGTCGCGTGGTTAACTGGCAAACGAAATAGAATCACTAGGTACTTTGACAGTCATTGAGCGTTTTCACATGAAAATCCATAGACATAGAATTTGTTTTAACGTAAGAAGACGGAACATGCCGAGTGCGACAAAAAATAATTTAATGTCGCTAACACAAGAGCAAAAGAGATAGCGATCACACTGACATGAGCCAACTTTTGGATGAGAGTCAACCGCGGTAATCCTAGCTGATAAAGTGTCAAACGAAAATTGGATTTTTCTTATAGTAAACTGTGTTTTTCCATAATTTTCCTTACCTTGGAAAGATGGTATCTTGCAGCTTTACCGACTGTGATACAACAACAAACAATAATCCCAGTAAATACACAATCCACAGGTAATTTTGCCGGACACGTATTTCTCCAGTTAGTCACTATTTCCTTCGCAACTTCACCAAAAAACCAATCAAAATCATGCATTTTATATTTTCATTGAAAGATAACACAATATTTATTAGTTATTTATGGAATTCAGTAATATATTGCATTAAATATAAAGTTATCTGATTCCGCTAGGGCTTGACTAATTATTGACGAGATTTTATGTCATGAATACATATATCGATAAAAAGTCAATAGTTTTTGTTATCAGTACAAACTTTTTTTGAATAAAATTACAATCGGAATATTTCATAATGAGTTTCGATTTTCGTTGGTAAGATTTATTTCCCAACATTTGTCCCTTTATATATTATTATGTATTTTTTTTGTTACAGTTAATTTTATCAGTCTAGCGCTTATTCTTTATTGTTATCCGTATAAAAACAAAAAAAAATATATATATACATATATATAATTGATTACTTTTTATTTTGACAGATTCCCAACAAATGTCAATTTTAAAGAAAATTTTAAAAATTAACCTTTGTTAATTGACCGAGCTGGGCTCCCAAAAGGTGTTCTATTATTTGCAGTAAACATTTCGAGCCAACGCGTTTGCAAAGAATGCAGAAGAACGTTTTAATCAAGGATTCTTAGCCAACTTTATTTGTTCCTGTAAGTGTACATAATTCGTCAATTGGGTGCTGGACTTTTTTTTGATGCTGGTTTGTCAACATTTATTGGCATCATAATGTATTTCACCTTTTCACCTAAGAGAAAAAAGGATTGAATATTTCATTTTCAGTTATTATTTTATGTTTATTTGCAATGTTTAACATTAATATCGTTCATTAAGGATGAAGGAGATTAGGAGAGACCTTAGTTCCGCTTTGTATATTAATAAATTCGGTGGATTGCAATTAGTATTTGTTTAATAAACTATTAATTCTCAGTACTTAGTGGTAGGTACATTATTTTTCTTATATATTACTTAAGTATTGTAAGGCAATTGATAGCGACAAATATATTTATATATAATGTAATATTACTCTTCTCTTCTCGCAGATTGTACAAGTCGATTGTCGGCAAAGGAAAAAACACTTCAATCATTTTAATATATCACATAATATACTGCAACAATTTTAAGGGTTTAGATTCGATCCATGATAATGAACATCTATGTCCTAAAGGCGGGTCTCCTGCTACTGTTTTTACGAAACATTACACAAAAACATGCAAAAAAAGGGGCGTGGCTATACAATTGTCTATGGCATACACATGTTTCTGCTTTCCAAAGCAGATGGAAAACATGCGCTGCGCGGGGCGAGAGGGGAAGGGTTTCTTTTTAATTATTTTACGGTTCTGGGTACGAGTCCATAAGAGCCTATCTGTCCTATATATCTTCTTTTCTTTATTACTATCCTTGGATCCATACCAGGAGTTACAAATAGAGATCTAAACCGATCGTCTATATATAACTCCAGGTAAATATTAAAATTGCGATCCCGTAAATATTCTCTGATATGAAATCTGAGTTTTCTTTTCGTTTTAGCGATTGCATCTGCAATTGGTAAAACGCAGAACACATCTTCTAATTCTTCGTCAGGCAGAAATGATGATAACAGTAATCAAAAATAAATATTATTAGGTATCTTAAGTGTCATTTTTGAAACGCGGAGTCACCTAAACGAATGGTTTTTCCATACAAAGAACTGTTCGTTTAGTGACTCCGCATTTGAAAAGTAGCACCTCATGATGTGTTTAACCATAGAGAATATAAACCCTAACGTTAAAAAATGTTTCGTTTAAAACAGAAATTATTCGCTGGAGGCGGTTTGTGTATGAAAAATAATATTTTTGTTTCGTGTTTTTTTTGTAATCTCTGATCTGCTGATAAGTCAACTTGTATGGGAGGTCAATTTTTTTTTCTTTTCCACATATGTTCCTTGAGAAAGTTGTTTGCTATCATGACCTGAATTTAGCCTGATAACATATTTTTATCCGTTTATTCCATTTTCCACCCACGCATCTACTAAAGTAGTATAGCTACTAAACTGACTATTGGACTTGGGCGAAATCTACACCGCTAGGGAAAAAGAGATTAAAATGTTTTAGGTATATATTTCTTGTCATAACATTACCAAGAATATCAATTCATAATCACAATACATTATTTTATCGATATCGACGAAGTACGTGGCGTGTAGTAGGTACAACCATTTTAAAGTCAGACATGACATTTCACATTAGCGACTATCGCATAATTACTGCAAACTGTATGGCGGCCGTCGCTTGTCTTTCGCTTTCGCCGTTTGCATGGTACGAGGCACGCAGTTGATTGCAACCGCGGCCTGGATTGCTATTTTTGAAACGCGAAGTCACCTAAACAAATGATTTTTCCATACAGAAAATCGTTCGTTTAGTGACATCGCGTTTGAAAAATAGCACCTTTGGTAAGATGAGCGGACGCGACGGCAATCTATTGCCATTCCGTTCTGGAATGCGCTTTGAATGTGTCATTTTGGTATTTGTATGTTGTTTTCTGTTTCACTGTCTCTGTTGTGTTGTTTACAGTTAATCATTGTTTAAAATTGTAATCTAACATTGTATAAGTTTTTAATAATAATACAATATATAGTTAAGGAGCCCTGAATTTATCGACTCTCCGCAAACAAACTTTAGAACATATCAATGACTATGTATGACAACCGTAATGAAATCGGCGACGACAACATGACAAATTGTATAAAAGCGTAGACGCGCATTTCGGCGTTGGATAGCAATAGTTAATATTGCTATCCAACGCCGAAATGCCGCCAGCCTATTGTTAGTAATTGTAGTTAGTTTTATTAGTTTTAGGTTGTTTTTCATTTAGTTAATAATATTATATTGTCCAGTACCAGAATATCATGTCATTATCGCTATCGACCAATATGAAAACGGCCTTTTTATTCGCGCCACAATCTTTTTACTGTGTTAAAAATTTAAATCTAAAAGAAACAATGAATATAATATTACCAGTGTGTTCATAATTAATTACCTTTTTCAATAATTTTAAAAGTCTTCGAATAATCAGTGAACATAAATAAAAAAGATTGCTACCTACGAATTGATAACCTCCTACTTTTTCGAAGTCGGTTAAACATTCATTAAAATCTATAGGTAATGAAACTTCAATAAAGTGACGTCAATGGTGTTTATAGTTATATCTATGGAAAAATACAAGAAAACAGATGCCTTGAAGTGAAGGCAACAACTGTTTCGTTAAGTGTAACATCATCTCATCTTTTCAAAAGTGATTATGATGTAAATAAATACAAAATATTTACCCACGATTTAATTAACAAGTTTATAGATAAGGAACACCGAAAGGGAACTTGCTTTCAGTTTAAACCGCATCGAAATTAATCCATCCGTTCTGAGTGCTACCATGCCACAGACAGTTAGGCTTTCTCAAAAGCGGATTTATAAATAAAATTAAAAATTATTTATTCATTAAATATTTTAAACACTGAACACAGGTAGCAGGAGCAAGTTTTTATAAACGTGTTTCTGGGGAGTTCCGCTCTTTTATATAATAAATATCATTACAAAGTAAAATAATTAAAGTATATATTGTGTACTATAAATGTTTCAGATGTATAAGGTATGGGTATAAATAATCGTGTTTATTATATTTATTTATTTAAACTTTATTGCACAAGAAAAACTGTACAAATGGCGGACTTACCACCATATGGCGTTCTCTGTCAGTCAACCATTGGACCAAGTTGAGAAATAATTTGGGTGGTGCGACAGAATATGAAAACTATATAGAAAAGTATAAATTAGAATTATAGATGCAGGGTAAGGAAAAAATGTGTTGTTAAAGTTTTAAATATTTTTTAATTTTGTTGTGAACATGGTTACTGCAGTATGCTGTATCAGTGGTTTAACGTATTACTTATCATCATCATAATCAGGTCTTTTTAGTCTCCACTACAGGAGCACCAATTCCCATGCTGGTCTGGGAGAAAAGAAAAAACTTATAATGTACCAGCTGCTTCTCTTCCCGCGCAGATCGTAAAAGCCGATCGAGGGAATGGGCAAAAATGCGAATCATTTTAACAGGCGATGCGACTAGCAACCCGTCACTGTATTGATTGCTTTTCCATCTTCTCGCCCACCATGACGCTAAAAGTGGCTTTTGAGTCTTGCGGCCCTAGGCTCTGCATAGAGCCGCAAGACCCAAAATGCTCTGTCTGCCCCATTAGGGATAAAGACGTGATAGTATGTATGTACTACAGGAGCACGACCCTCTCTGTACTACTAGAGCCATACGTGGCCAGAGCAGCCAGAGGATTTAGCCTACACTCTCCTCTGGCCAGACGGATTGGAGTGTATTTATGTTTATAAGCTTTGTTTAGCTAGTTTTTCCTAAGTCGCCTTCCACGAGAAGTCTTGGAGTGTACAATTCTACTCTGCTGGAAACCACACGGCTAGTATTACTTATCTTTGCTTATAATGAAGTAGACGAAAGCCGTGTGGTGTCCGGCAGAGTAGAATAGGGCAACTCCAAGTCCTCACGTGGATGTCGTAGAAGGCGACTTAGGAAATACAAGCTAAACAAAGCTATAAATATCAATGAGACCTCTTAACCTGTGTGGCCAGCGTGGAGAGTGTAGGCCAAGTCCTCTGGCTGCTCTTGTAGTACAGAGAGGGTCGTGCTCCTGCAGTGGAGACAAAAAGATCTGATGAGGATGATGATTAAAGAGTAGACGGCGTCGATTTATTTCAAAACGACAAATAAAAAAAAAAATAGGAAATTACGTAAGTACTTTGGTTGAAAAAATAAAAATTATTTTCACTCTTAAATAATATTTTATTTAAGTAACACAGTAGGTATCTGGGGCACAATATAATAAATTAAGAGTCCCCTTACCCTAGACTTCTCCATACAAACGTAGTCTACGTTTAATTTTGAAACCACATGTCAGATTCCGCTAAAAATTGGTAATTGTAAAGAAATTGCTATAATCTAGGTTTATAACTGGTTTCTTACCGTAAAATTATGAACTGGAAAGAAAATATAACGATTTAGAAGTTTCCCATACTGATGGTCAAAAATGATAAATAACACTATATTCTATTTCAAGTTCATATTTTTACCGTTGGAAACCAGTTATTAACCTAGATAATTGCAATATCTTTGAAATTACAAAATTTTGTCGAAATCGGACATGTCGTTTTGAAATAAAACGTAGACTACGTTTGTATGGAAAGTTGTATTTTGGTCTAGGGTAAGGGGACTCTTAAAGGATCAAACCAATTACGCTACGCAAGCATGCGTCTTTATGAAAGATACAAACATTTCAGTGAAAACTATTTCGAAGACTTGCCCTATATAGTTAAAAAAAATGTTGCTATTCAGTAAAAGGTTGACTAAAAATAAATAATCGTTGCTTTCGCGTTTTATTTTCCAATTGATAAAAGCAACTGACCCTCAGGAGTAGCCCGGATGAATTGAAACTATTTTTGACCACTATTTAGATTAGACATTTTTAAAAAATGACTTTACACAGAATATTTTTTTTCTTGGACAAATAAAAAAATTACAAACATACAGCGTAATATTAATTCTGTGAGGGCACTCGTAAATTTCGCATGACGCTAAGCCGTCGGTACAACTTTACAAATCAGTGACGTCACTAGCCCCTATTTCTGGATTTAGATGCTCTGTATCTTTTGACTTTTACTGTTTTAATAAACTGAAAAATATAGGTCCATTTATTATTTATTTGACAAACGCGAACTTTTTTCCCTGTAGTTAATTAATAATATCTTAGATTTATTAAAAAACAACTTTACAAGTTTACAAGCAAAGCCCGCGACTTCGTTCGCATGGAATTTGTGTCTCCGGAAAATGCTCATCAGGCTGAACAACTTTTTCTAAGGCATCATTTTTATATTTTTTATATTTTAGCTGAACCATTATGATTCTGAATCAGGTATTCCATATTCCAAAATCAACTATATCCTGTATGTTGCCCAGGCTTAACAGCTATATTACAAAAAAAATCGAATCCGCCCAGTATTTCCACACTAACAGACAGATTTTTTTTTGTTAATTCTTACTAATACTACTAGTATTTCGTCGACCCAATTTTTTTTGGAATGTTTTCAACGTACGTTTTTTTAAGTGTATAGATTTGAAGAGCAGGTCTCTTAATCACTTTTTGCCTCATTCACTTTTAAATTACACCTTAAAAAATAAATCACAAACTAACCTAATTACTCTTCAATTTTGCACTAGCTTTAATTTTTCGCCCTACAAATCGAACAGTATAATATATCACAGCTGCAATTATAGATAAAGACGTCAATAACCCTAGAAGTAGATATGATATTAACTCCACTTCGTAGTACTCAGTCCAGTGGATGTTTGCAGCCGGTGAGCGGAGGTGACGACCTCCGTGACGTAACAGGTGCTCAACCCACCAGACGGCCCGTTCTAATGGCTTTTGGGGCTGGTCGTAAATAAGTTCGCGAAGCTTGATGATGTTTCGGCGGAAACTGAAACAAAAACATGACATGAATTGAAGGAAGAAAAAAGCCGGACTGCAGAAAAAACTATGATATTAACAAAAAATAAAACATGCCAAGTGCGAGCCGGACTCGCGCACGAAGGGTTCCGTACCATTATCTATAAAAATCAAGTTTTTTGTATGGGAGCCCCCCCCCCCCCCAAATAATAATTTTATTTTAATAATTATTTATTTATTATAAAAATAAAATAAAATTGAGTATTTTGTGAATATTTGATATCTAGCAAAAAAAGGCAAAAAACCTTTAATATTTATTTTATTTTGTTTTTAGTATTTGTTGTTATAGTGGCAACAAAAATACATAATTTGTAAAAAATTTAACTGTCTAGCTATCGCAGTTCTTGAGATACAGCCTGGTGACAGACAGACGGACAGATGGACAAACAGCGAAGTCTTAGTAATAGGGTCCCGTTCTTACCTTTTGGGACGGAACGCTAAAAATACAGCACATAATAAAGCTCAAGGTAGTTTAACGCGCTATAAAGAGAGGGCCATGCTTGGTGTATCTCTACGTGATCGAATTAAAAACCAGAAAATTCGTAGGAGAACAAAAGTCATTGACATAGCCCAACAGATTAGCTATTTAAAGTGGCAGTAGGCGGGACACATTGCGCGACGAACCGATGGCCGATGGGGCAAATAGGTTCTCAAATAGTGACCACATACTGGCAAGTAAAGCGTAGGATACCAACCCACAAGGTGTTCTGAAAACCTGATTAAGGTCGCTGGAAAGCGCTGGGTACAGGCTGCTTTAGTTATATCGGTCGTATCAGAAATCCTTGGGAGAGACCTATATTAAGCAGTGGACGTTATGCGGCTGATATGATGATGATAATGATAAAACAGCATATTATAGCCTAGGATGCAACCGTGAACACGCCCAGATGAGCGTCCCACTGTCACGTCTTATCTCTGACGAAGCAGACAGATTATTTGTTCTAGTAGCTCTAAGCAGTCAGAGCCCAAGGCTGCACAACCTAAAGGTCACTTTTAGCATGATAGTGGTGGAAAAAGGAATCAAATTCATTGCCGCAAAATCGCATCGCCTTTACATTTACATGGTTTGCATTTTAGCAACTTTTACAATCTATGCGGAAAGGGAAGCAGCTGGTACGTTCTAATTCATTTATTCGTAGCGGTCACATACCGGCAAGCGCAGTGTAGGACCCCACCTGCTAGGTGCTCAGATGATTTAAGCAAGGTTGCAAGAAAGCGCTTCCGAGCGGTCATTTTGGAAATCCTTGGAGGCCTATGTCCAGCAGTTGACGTCTTATGGCTGATACGATGATGATGACCATGGTGATACTTTCTAAGTTTTTTTCTCCAAGCATTACAGTATTTTTATGTCCAGTCATAAATTTTTGTTTCGCTATTGATATATTCAGGTACTCAATATACCAACTGTCTCGTCAAATTACCATTAACATTGCAAATGAGTACTTATTATGTAATTTTCCTTGTTACTTATTCTGTATAGACTGACCTTGATATATCAGGTGAAGTCAGTCAACCTGTATTTTATAGTTAATTTGCCTTTATTATTTTTGTACCATTTACGCTATTCTTGGAGCAACGGCAATTGTAGCAAATTATATACAAAACGATATTTTACTGTACAAATCTAGTCAGACAATACTTGACAGCCCAAATTGACTAGATTTGTGGATATCGTACCAAAATTCTGAGAATACAAAATTAATTTTGTAGTTAACTAAAGGCTTATGTCCAGCAGTGGACGTTATGCAGCTGAAATGATGATGATGATGATGAAAGGGTCTTTAAAACAAGCTACAGAATGCCCGCGACACCTGTCTGCAACTTGCATCGCATTTTAGGTTCATGATCGCATCCGACTGCCACCGCGCCGGTATGTTTTTTATAAATTATTTTACGGCTCTGGATACTAGTCCTTTAGAGCCCATCTTTTTTTTCACTTCTTTATTACTAACCCTAAACATAACTATACAATCAAAAGTTAGTGTAGGCCCTTTGATTGCTTCAAGGTAGCTTCTGGTGACAAACATATAAGAGTCCACTGGTTTTCATAGCCGATTGAGTGGCGGACGGCGCCTTAAGATGTCCACAGTCCGCAAATAAATATATAGTACCTGGGCGACCGAGCTTTGCTTACATCTTAAACAATAACTACATTTTTTTAAACTTGTCTAAGAACAATAGAATATAAAAAAAATTACATATAAATTTGGACATAAAACAAAAAACAAAAGTAAGTCACCGAGTGGGATTTGAACCCGTAACACTCTTTTTAGCGGTCCGCATCATAAACCGCTGAGCAAAAATGGATGGCGTTCGGCGCGACGAAATTAGCGATCATATGGGAATCTGCGTGGAAAGAAAAACGCATGAAAACTCAAAAACACGCGTTTTCCCAAACATAAGACTAATCTAGATCGATTGTTTACCCCCGAAAACCCCCATATTCCAATTTTCAGCGAAATCGTTAGAGCCGTTTACGAGATCACAGAAATTTATAAACATATAAGTAATTAAATAAATAAATATACAAGAATTGCTCGTTTAAAGGTATAAGATATAATCGCACTATGACGGTGTACTTGAAACATTTCACATATTGTCCATGAAAATGAGCAATTATGACAGCAAACAACACCAATTTCGTATTATAAAGGCCTCTGAAATCAATTTGCAAAAAATAAATAAAGCAAACTACAATTGACTCCTTGATTTCCCGCCATAACCCTTCAAGGACCTAAAGCGAGTTGTATAGGTATGATTTTGTGTCTGCTTTTTGCTCCAACAAGGGCCAAAGAAAACTATGTAGGTAAAAACATCGTAGCTAGTGAGGGCCAGTAAGACTTGGCAATAATTATTACTGATTGACTGATTGATGATGAAGAATGATACTTAACAATTAACCGCTTAAAAACTATTACAGAAGCTTTATCAGTAAGTACACACCTAGAATCTCCGATGATCTGTTCGATGGTGTCTTGAAACTTCTTCTCAGTTAGCGTATCCATGTCCAGTCTCAAACCAATTCCATGTTTCACGTAGTTCTCAACGTTGAACCATTGGTCTCCCAGCATCGGCATGCCGATGAGGGGAACTCCAGCATCGATGGCTTCATCAGTAGATTGCAAACCTCCTTGGGTGATGAATAACTTTAGTTTTGGGTGTCCTGAAATTATTTAAATAAAAACTTGATGAAATTCTCCGAGTCTAGTTGAACAATTGGGCGTTTGTTTATGTTACTATGGATGTTTGTTTGACGATAATTGAGTACAATTCTCTTTCTAGTATATCTCCTTGGTTCGATTTATGACGGGTATGTCCTTTTCACGTTGTATAAGGTTCGCTAGGTTCGTTAGTGTATTTCATTAAATTTTTAAAGGTCAAACTCACTCAATAGATCCGACTGTGGCAGCCACTTTGAAATCCTCACATTCTTCGGCTGGCCAGGCAAGACGTCCTTATCCCACTTCCACAGGACATTGTAGGGAAGTTTGGAGAAGACATTGACTATCATTTGTATCTTCTCTGCAGGGAGAGCCGATGGGCTGACGTTGGTGCCGTAACTTATGTAGATGACTCCATGCTTTGAGGAATCTAAGTAGGCTTTTAGATCCTGTAACATAAAACGTAGGAATATGAATAAATATTAATAGATTAGAATTATTATATAAATAGATCGGGTACCGCATTGCGGAGAAATCCGGTGACGCACGCTCTGAATCATTTCTGGTGCACAGGATGGTCATATCAATACAGCGCGGTTTTGGAAAAAAAAATGTCGTATAATAAATAATTTCTATAACATATACGTAATCCAAAGTGTATGTGACATAAGATAATAATAAAGTTGCGAAAATGATTTTTAATCGAGACCACGTATTACGCCCGTCTAAAACTGCCGCCTGACTCCATGAACTCCGGCCGTCCGGCGGGCGGCGCTTGGCGGCGGTACTACTAATTGATGTCACGATTTTACTTTCGAGGTTTAGTATTCTATGGTACTAACAATTATCGCAAAGTGGCTCCAAAACCGATGAAAAATTAGCGTGTATGGTCAATTTTATACATAAATGCAAAAACAAGTATGTATGTATGTCTGTCTGTTATCCCTTAATGCTTTGAACTAGTTAAGATTAAATTTCGTGCGGATCTAGTTTGAGAATTGGGGAAGAATAAAGGATACTTTTTATCCCGGTATGACTTTTCCATGGGATTGACAAAAAATATGGCCACGCAGGCATCAGCTTGTGTTTAATTTTTATGTTAAGTTATTTTTGGGCGTATTTATTTAAATCAGTTCAATAGTATGAAAAGAAATATTTTCCAAAATCAGGTCAAAAGCGTACTGGCTCATGCTTGAGAAAGGGTTCTTTCCTCATGTAAAATTACAACTTTTTAGTACCTAAAAACTTAAATCGAAATCGCAAAGGCAAGGCGAGCATAGTTTAGAAAAGGTGTCTTTATTTGAAATAACTTGTTCAATGGTTTTTTATGGGGATAATTTACATTTTGCTAACTGTCAGGCATTAGATGGACTTTTATTAATTTTGTAAAATACGGAATTATATGAGATTATGAATATGAAAATACCTTTGGCAAATCTTTTTGTGGGTTCTTGTGTATTCCTCCTAAATATATAACACTTGGGGGCACTGGTCTGTTAGAATCCCATATCGTATGAGCATTGCAAAACAATATGTCTATATTATTATATAGATCCTTTAAAGGAGGCACATTAGGTCCGAAAACTCTTTTGATTAAAGCATTTTGATTTTCTTCTTCATCATCAACAATCTGTTCATACCTGAATTGAGTAATTATTTCATTGATCTTGTCCCATGTGCTTAAATTATTTAGTTTCTGCCGAACCAATTCAGGGTACAGTATAACATGGGTCGGGGCACCAACAGTTTGCAAGTTGTTATAAACAGTCATAAACGAACTGAACTGTATCAAGGGCACTTTGTAAATGTGTGACAAACCTAACATTGGTCTTGCCAAACTTTCCAGGATTATCAAGTCATAATTCTTGTTAAAAAAAGCGTCTTTAACTTCATCAACACCCATTTGTGCTTCCATTACGTCTGTTAGAAGACGGTACATTAAATTTATCTGATATATCGAGTCCTTCGTATTACCACTTGTGAAAGATTCTTGCAAGACTTTTTCTCTCCAAAGTGTATATGAAATATTGTGAACATCGATTTCTGTTAAATTTGCCGGAGCTCCTCCTTGTGGAAAAACAGGATCTGTAGTAACAACTATCACTTCATGTCCACGTTTAGCAAGTTCTTGAGTCAAAGGTCGAAACACTAATTGATGACTGATAGACGGTGTCGGAAAAACTGCTAATATTCTAGCTGCCTCAAGTTCAAACAAAAAACACATAAAAACTAGCACTTTAATCATTGTAAAGCCGTTGGTATTCATTTGATTATGGATACAAACTATTGCACAATGTTACTAGACAGACATCTTATAGTAAGATTGTCTGTCTTGATATATGATGACTGTAATTACTGGCATGATGACTTGCTTTTATTTACAACATACTTCAGATTATAACATGTAACCAATTGAGATAAAACACATCAATTACAAGTGCAATAACTTGTAATCACTCGCTGCTTACCGTTCCGAAGCAAAAATAACAATAATGACGGAAAGGGCGTTTGAACCTTTTTTATTTATTTATATTTAATTTAATGCCAATGTTTTATTTTTTGATTTCATTTGAAAAATAACAGGCTTTGTTGAATATTAATAAAATAACTTTGTTTATGGGGCCAACGCTGGAATCACAAGTAATGTTTTGAGATCCCGGTATCTATAACAAAGAGTTGTGTTTTTGTTCTAATACTGAGCTGATAGATTATTAGGTACCTGTGAAGATTATAACACAAGTACACAGGACAATCTTTTGACACTTAATTTTTTTTTATACCCATCTTGTTCTACTTCTAGGCAAAAGTTATTTTTATTTTATTGGTTCACGTACACTTGAAAATTCATTTCATCATCATCATCGTTTCAGCCGCCGCTGGACATAAGCCGCTCGCAAGGATTTTAAAATTTAACTTTGTTTAAATTTAGTTTATTTAACTCTTTCTATGTTGCAGGAAGGCTCTGGATGCAGGCCGCTTCCGATCGGTCGTTTTGGAAATCCTTGGGGGAGGCCTATGTCCAGCAGTGGACTTCCTGTGGCTGATATGATGATAATGAAATCTTTCTAAGCTTTAATGTCTAATACAATATCTTACCTTAGGTAAATCTTTTCTCGGATTTTTGTGAATTCCTCCTAAATATACAACACTTGGTGGCACAGGTCTGTTGGCGTCCCAAATTGGATAGCTATTCAGAAACAGCATGTCTATATTGTTATACAATTCCTTCAATGGTGGTGTGTCAGGTCCAAATATTCTTTTAATCGACGCATCTTGCTTTATTTCCACATCATCAACTATAGTCTCAAATTTGTATTGCGTGTATAATTCTTTTATTTTATCCCACATCGTCAAGTCGTTGATTTTTTGTCGTATGAACTCAGGGCAAAGTAACCGGTGAGCTGGGGCGCCAATTGTTTGTAAATTATTATAAACAGGTACAAGAGAACTGAATTGTATGACTGGCACTTTGTACAAATGAGACAATCCTAAAGCAAATCTGGCTAAACTTTCCACAATCAATAAGTCATATTTCTTTTCATCGTATACTACAGCTTAACATCGTCAACCGACATTTGGATTTCGAATATTTCTGTTAAAAGGTCAAAGGCCAAAGCCATTTGGTGAATCAGATCATCTTTACTCCCACTTGCAAACGAGGCTTGCAAAACTTTTTCTGTCCAAATGGCATATGATATATTGTGAACATCGATTTCTGTTAAATTTGGAGGAGCATCTTCTTTAGTAAACGCAGGATCTGTGGTTATGACTACTACTTCATGTCCTTTTCTAGCAAGTTCTTGAGTTAGAGGTCTAAACACAACTTGGTGGCTGATCGACGGTGTGGGGAAAATAGCCAATATCCTCGCCGCTTCGAGTCCGTAAATGCAGCAAAAAAATATCATATCGCGAATCATGACGAAGGCGTAAGAACCCGACGGCCTTCTGAGATGCACTGACTTGGACTTCCCGTTAGCTTATACCTAAGTACCTACATGATGGATAAAGTGATCTTAAATTATTTTGACTTACAATGCTAAGATAAGTTAGAATCTAATATTTAAATAAAAGAGATATTCTCATCGCAGATTAAAAGATAGCGTAAAAAATGTTATTTTGTTGTAAAATGCGAAATTATTATTTTTGATATTTAATTTTTATCATCTTCTGTTAATTTTTATCATGAATAAATTTCTGTGCCGAAATATTTTTTTATTGTTTCATCTACTATTAACAAAAGTCATATATTTTATAAAATAATATTGATTTAAAATAATAATAAAAAATACATTTATTACTCGTAGCGGTAATGGATGGTTAAGGCACTGGTTGTGAGCCTGTAAGGAACGAATTCGATCTGCGACTTGTAGCTTGTATTATTCATGTACGGTAATTTTACCTACTAATTGCATTCAATGCAGGAAAACATCGTATAATGACCGTTGTGACTAAATGACAGTCATTATACATAAGAACTGTCCTACTTGCCTGCAGCTCGAGATATCCGAACACGAGTGATTGCTATTAATACACTCGATAAGGTTATATTTGTGGAAAAGCAATATTCATTTTATATTTTATTTATATTGACCCCCGCACTACCTAATTTCCCATCGCTTTTTTCTCCTATATAGGTTGCCTGGAAGAAATAAGACCGCCTTTTGCGCATTTCCTAGTTTTTAAGATAATTATTTGCTTTATTTTGTGCAATGAAGGGTATTGTATTGTATTCATAAAAAATTTGACAGATCATTTTGGAAATCCTTGGGAGAATTTATGCGGCTGAAATGATGATGAGCCTGTGCTTTACATAGACTTTCTTTCTTCTTGTGCTATTCTTTCTATCTCTTATCCTTCCATAAACATTGTATGTGCTGTTTTGCTAATTAAACCACACTTCTTCAACTGCCACAGTCTGTATTTACAACCTGAACCACCTAAAATGATGATGATTAAAAATTGATATAGGTAAGTAGTAACTGCCTCCATGGTGTAGTGGTTAGAGCGTTCGGCTCATACCCGGAGGTCGCTGGTTCGATTCCCGGCGGGGGCAACGACTTTGTGTTGTTGTCCTAGTTTGGTTAGGACATTGTAGGCTGATCACCTGATTGTCTGATAAGTAAGATGATCCGTGCTTCAGAGGGCACGTTAAGCCGTCGGTCCCGGTCACTGTCTTTGACATTGGTCGTTACCTTAAACCATGTCAGAGGCTTTTAAGGCGGTTTAAAAACTCTGACACTAGTGTTAGTCACTAACACACACGATAAGAAAGAAGAAGAATAGATATAGGTCGTTAACCAAAAAATAATTTATAAGATAAAGAGAAAAAGTACCCGTAACCATGTATGAAGAGATTGTTGAGTTTAGATGAAGCAAAAGAGGTTTGTCAGGATCACAGCAAGTGGAGGTCCATAGTCTCTGCCTACCTCTGTAGGAAACAGGCGTGATATTTATGTATGTACTAAATTGTGATATTTCAAAATGTTATCTATATATCGTTATGTAGTTTATATATTTATCGTTTGTCAAACTGTGTCCTTCGCTGATATTTTAAGGACATTAATATTTGGACAGACTGGTCGCGTTACCCAAAATACACTGCAATTTAACATGCTTGCATCAAAAAGTTGGCCAATGGGTTTATTGGCCTGGCGTAATGGCGTCATGTAAGGCCGATGCAGTCTTCGTCCAATGACATCTCTCATCTTGTACATACATACAAACAAACACATAAAATTTCATTTTATAATAAGTGATGTTTTTATTTAGACGCAAAAAATAAAATTGATACCCATTAAATTTGCTAAAAACTTTAAAAAAATATTTTTTTAAACTACTCACTGCAAAAGGCCCGGTAATTGTTTACCCTGCGGTAATGTGCCCAGAAGGCTGGCTGCATTGCCTCGTTGTATGGCAATGCTTATTTTATTATCTTATTACATTTTTATTTATTTAAACTTTCTACCAAAGCAACATGGTACAAAAAGCGGACTTAATGCTATTAGCATTCTCTACCCGTCAACCTTGGGATAAATAGAGAAAAAACTAGTGGTAGGCGTACAAAAGGCATTAAGTATAGATGAAGGGCTTCTTCTTATATTTAAGAGCTAGATTCTTGTCGGTGGAGTGCTTTCCATGTCTCTCTTCGTTCCGCTAAGTTCTTAATCTCCTTATATAAGGTCTAACAAAATATACTGAAACTATTTTAAGAGAAAATTCAGTCCATGATACTGAACAACGTTCCCCAAGGAACATATGTTGAGATATGAAAAATAATTTTTGGCTTTCCATAGAAACTCGGATCAGCTGATCGGTCAACTTGTATGGCAGGCTAAAAATTACTTTTCATATTTCGATATATGTTCCTTGGGGAAAGTTGTTCAGTATCACGGACTGAATTCATCCTTAAAATAGTTTCAGTATATTATGTTAGACCTTATAATAATATGTTTCACGTATATTAGCATTTTGGGTCTTGTGGCTCTAAGCAGACAAGAGCCCAGGGCCGCAAGACTATAGAAAGGTCACTTTTAGACGAGAAATAGAAATGGGAATGGAATCTAAATAGTGATGGATTGCTAGCTGCATCGCCTTTTAACATGGTTTGCATTTTCTCTTTTGATCGGATTCTACGATTTGCGCGGAAAGAGAAGCAGCACATTCTATGTTGTTTCTTTTCTTCCAGACCAGCAAGAAAGATTTTTTTTCTAACATAAAATATATTATCGCTGAGTTGTTATCCCATTATAAAAGTTTAATCTTACTTTGGGGTAGACAGACACATAAGCGTCAAACTTATAAAACTTCTCTTTTATTCGGGGGTTAAAATACCTTTATCAAACATTTAACGTCATGCGGTTGAAACAATGACTTAAGTGCATAAAAACATCGACAATGACCAACTCTTTACCCATATTATCAGAAAATCTACTGATTTTACAAATTACCGGTTGTTTTGCAATTACCCTAATTGGAGGTCAATTTGCTTGTTACATAATTTGGGGTAATTTTAATAAATAAATGATGTAGACTTAATAACTTTGATTGTATTGTAACAAAAATAAAATTACTACTCAACAGCATAGTCTAAAGCCGTGACGACAGCTCCGTGGCGTAGTGGTCACCATGCTAGTCCGCCACCCAGAGGTCTCGAGTTCGATCCCCGGTCAGGGCAAGTTGGAAAATGGCCTTTTTTAAATTGTCCTGGGTCTTAGATGTTTATCTATAAGTATATGTATTTGTTATAAAATATAGTAACGTTGAGCTAGTATCCCATAACACAAGTCTTGAACTTACCTTGGGCTTAGCTCAATCAGTGTAATTTGTCCCTATATATATGTATTTATTAAAAAAAAGACTGGCAGTATTGCCTCGAATCTTGTTGCTATACGACGAGGAAAGACATACCCGTTATAAATCAAACCACAGGCTATACTAGATCAAACTAGCATAATAAAATTAAAATAACAGTTAAAAAAACCAAAGAAAATTTCGACATTCCCATACAAATTTCCCGGGCGTCTGCACACTTTAGTATCAAATTGTCAATTTTTGAAGTGAAAACTTCTTTAGCGGCGTTGTGCACTTTTTTTGGAATGGGTAAAAAATCTTAAACTCGCGTCAGGACACGTGGCCTGATCGAAAATTCGTAAGACGGCGCAGGGCGCTTGCGCGAATGTTCGTGTGTGTTTATGTTACAGCGTGCTACGCACATCCATGGATGGTGACAGCTGATGGCTCGACCGTCTGTGTAGTGGCCATACTGCTGTGTATTTGAAAATGATTTTGTTGAAAATGAATTTGGTCATTCTTGTGACATTTGTGACAGACTGTGGTTCAGAAAAGATTTGAAATATTTTATACTGATAATTAAAGCAATTCTTGCAAAATTATTCCCTAACCATTCCAAAATATCAAAAATGCACAACGTTAATATTCAAGTTTTCACTTCTGCCGGCACTCCCAGAGTGCAACCCGTCGTTTTTTTTTCTCACTTTTTTATTTTTAATTTAAAATTAATTTGTTATAACTTTTTTTACTTCAAAGTAACCTGTGACTATGTTATGTTCAACTTTACTTTCGACCAACAATACAGTATCTTTATGTGAGGACCAGTAATTTATTTCTGTTACCGAATTTAAAATTTGTGCTGTTGGTCTTAGTATTAACTGTTCCTTTACCGCCAATATCAGACACCTAGTAAGACAAAGAACGTAGTCATTTATTAATGTCGTGCGGGTCTTTACCGGTTAAAATAAAATAAATTAATAATATTGCTCTTTGGTCACAAAAATACTTCGAGAAGTCTTTTTGATAATTATGTATTTGACCCAAATTAAGGGCTGAAGGACCAAAAGTGTCTATCCGAAAATAATCAAATAGGTAAGTATACCTTTTTGAGAAATTTTTATAGGGATAAACAATTTATGCAAATATACAGTAGTATATTGATGTCCGATGTCTAGATATTTGCACCTTTTCAGTTTGTCTGCTGTCTGCTGCTGACGTCAGAAGCTTATTTAGATACATCTGTGCAAAGTACATAAGTATATTTTTAAATCGCCGGTATAGCGACCATAGATCTACCATACTACAAGATATAACTACCGTATTGTAAAATGAGACCAGAAATGAAATGTCATGTCTGACTTTAAAATGGTTGTACCTACTACACGCCACGTACTTTGTCGATATCGATAAAATAAATGTATTGTGATTATGAATTGATATTCTTGGTAATGTTATGACAAGAAATATATGTATACTTAAAACATTTTAATCTCTTTGTCCCTAGCGGTGTAAATGTCGCCGAAGTCCAAAAGTCAGTTCAGTAGCTATATTACTTTAGTAGATGCGTGGGTGGAAAATGGAATAAACGGATAAAAATATGTTATCAGGCTAAATTCAGGTCATGATAGCAAACAACTTTCTCAAGGAACATATGTGAAAAAGAAAAAAAATTGACCTCCCATACAAGTTGACTTATCAGCAGATCAGAGTTTACACAAAAAACACGAAACAAAAATTTATGTTTCATACACAAACCGTCTCCAGCGAATAATTTCTGTTTTGAACGAAACATTTTTTAACGTTAGGGTTTATATTCTCTATGATTAACCACATCATGAGGTGCTACTTTTCAAATGCGGAGTCACTAAACGAACAGTTTTTTGTATGGAAAAACCATTCGTTTAGGTGACTCCGTGTTTCAAAAAAGATACCTAATAATATTTATTTTTGATTACTGTTATCATCATTTCTGCCTGACGAAGAGTTAGAAGATGTGTTCTGCGTTTTACCAATTGCAGATGCAATCGCTAAAACGAAAAGAAAACTCAGATTTCGTATCAGAAAATAATTACGGTATCGCAATTTTAATATTTACCTGGAGTTACATATAGACGATCGGTTTAGATCTCTATTTGTAACTCCTGGTATGGATCCAAGGATAGTAATTAAGAAAAGAAGATATATAGATATAAAGGACAGATAGGCTCTAAAGGACTCGTACCCAGAACCGTAAAATAATGAAAAAGAAACCCTTCCCCTCTCGCCCCGCGCAGCGCATGTTTTCCATCTGCTTTAGAAAGCAGAAACATGTGTATGCCATAGACAGTTGTATAGCCACGCCCCTTTTTTGCATGTTTTTGTGTAATGTTTTGTAAAAACAGTAGCAGGAGACCCGCCTTTAGGACATAGATGTTCATTATCATGGATCGAATCTAAACCCTCAAAATTGTTGCAGTATATTATGTGATATATTAAAATGATTGAAGTGTTTTTTCCTTTGCCGACAATCGACTTGTACAATCTGCGAGAAGAGAAGAATAATATTACATTATATATAAATATATTTGTCGCTATCAATTGCCTTACAATACTTAAGTAATATATAAGAAAAATAATGTACCAGTAAGTACTGAGAATTAATATTTTATTAAGCAAATACTAATTGCAATCCACCCAATTTATTAATATACAAAGCGGAACTAAGGTGTCTCCTAATCTCCTTCATCCTTAATGAACGATATTAATGTTAAACATTGCAAATAAACATAAAATAATAACTGAAAATGAAATATTCAATCTTTTTTTCTCTTGAGTGAAAAGGTGTAATACATGCTGATGCCAATAAACGTTGACAAACCAGCATCGAAAAATAGTCCAGCACCCAATTGACGAATTATGTACACTTACAGGAACAAATAAAGTTGGCTAAGAATCCTTGATTAAAACGTTCTTCTGCATTCTTTGTATAAAACTCGTTGGCTCGAAATGTTTACTGCAAATAATAGAACACCTTTTGGGAGCCCAACTCGGTCTATTCACACAGGTTATCCATTTTTAAAATTTTCTTTAAAATTGACATTTGTTGGGAATCTGTCAAAATAAAAAGTAATCAATTACTTTTACTGAAATCATATATATATATATATATGTATATATTTTGTTTTTATAAGAATAAGAAAAAAGAATAAGCGCTAGACTGATAAAATTAACTGTAACAAAAAAAATACATAATAATATATATAGGGACAAATGTTGGGAAATAAATCTTACCAACGAAAATCGAAACTCATTATGAAATATTCCGATTGTAATTTTATTCAAAAAAGTTTGTACTGATAACAAAAACTATTGACTTTTTATCGATATATGTATACATGACATAAAATGACGTCAATAATTAGTCAAGCCCTAGCGGAATCAGATAACTTTATATTTTTTGCAATATATTACTGAATTCCATAAATAACTTATAAATATTGTGTTATCTTTCAATGAAAATATAAAATGCATGATTTTGAGTGGTTTTTTGGTGAAGTTGAGAAGGAAATAGTGTCTAACTGGAGAAATACGTATCCGGCAAAATTACCTGTGAAATGTGTATTTACTGGGATTATTGTTTGTTGTTGTATCACAGTCGGTAAAGCTGCAAGATACCATCTTTCCGAGGTAAGGAAACTTATGGAAAAACACAGTTTACTATAAGAAAAATCCAATTTTCGTTTGACACTTTATCAGCTAGGATTACCGCGGTTGACTCTCATCCAAAAGTTGTCTCATGTCAGTGTGATCGCTATCTCTTTTGCTCTTGTGTTAGCTACATTAAAGTATTTTTTGTCGCACTCGGCATGTTCCGTCTTCTTACGTAGTAAAAAAAAATCTATGTCTATGATAGCGACACACTGAATAGATATATATGCTCTTGTCAGTGGAGCATGAGTTTTCTTCCATTTGTCTCTCTCCGCTGTTTTACTTCTCTGCACGTCACGAGTTCCACTTTCTCCTTTATCTGTTTCATGTTGCTGTGTCTTTGTATTAAAATTTCCTAGACCTCTTTTTCCTTCTATCTTATTTTTTGGTCTACGCCAGATAAATATAAATTATATAATATGTTCCTATATACGACTTTTTCGTACATTACGTAGAAATAAATTAATGGTGAGGATTGAACTAGTGTTGCAAGCAATAGTATAAATTATAGTCTATCGATACTATCGTTACCTCAAAAAACAGTAGCACTATCTATAGCATCGATTGTAAAGGGTCTATTTGGAGAAAGAACTATCGATAATATTATCTAAATATTACTAAGATAGTAAATTTAGCTGTCGATAGTTTCCCAAACAAATAGTAGTTACAGTATCGATACTATCGATAATATTTTAATACAATAGTAGGTATCGATACTATTGATAATATTGATACCTATTACCAATAGTCAAATTATCGATAGTTATGCAACGCTAGATTGAACTAATACCTCACAGACGCACATTTTGAACCGGTTGTTACCTTTGAACAAAGAGCAACCTTTTGATTAAACTCCAAATCACGAGTGCAAGAAAATAAAATGAAAGATTCATAGCATGCACTGATTACTATGCAGGAGAAGTCAGGACAGCGGCTTCATCGTAAATCTTAATAAATAATGTTGCAGATTTCTTGATATTTCTGCATCACTGGGGAATAAATTAAGGATTTTACGTCTTTCATATCCACTTTTCTTAATATTATGTCTAATACTTAAATACCTATATATAATATGTCGTATACTTAAAGTGATGCACTTTTTACTTGCTTTTTTCATATTACATCTCATCTTATGTACAAATATTATTTAGACATAAAAAAGACAATTGTTCAATAAATTGAACAATTGTCTATTTTTTTGATATAGTGTAGACTAGGCGATCAGCCCTACAAAATCCTTAGCGGCAAGTCCAAAAAAAGATAATTAACTTTTCACAAAGTATGTTTCCAAGTGCAATTGGAACCTAGGACTTTCGAAGGCAAACGCCTTCACCTTTGGACCACCGAGTCAGTCAGTCAAATCAAAAATTATTAGATATTTTTTTAAGAAGAAGTTTGGGTTCATGGCTCAGGACCTTGTCTAAATTGTCTGCTTTGTTGGCAAGAGCGCTAAGACTTAAAACGTCACCAAACGTTAAAGGTAAAATATAAATCAAAATAGTAATAGATTTTTAGACGCTATTTTATTCCATATGAAAAAATACCTAAAAATATATTCTAGTGATAACATAGGCTAAAAACAGTCGTGAAATGTTAGTTTTAGTTCATTAAATACCAAAATGAATTTTCAAATTAAATTCAAAGTTTCAATCTTTGTAACCTGTTTTTGTTTACTTATAATCTAACGAAATTTAAAAATATTAATGCATTTTTATGATACATTTCGATTTTAACATCCATGAGAGGATGGGAATTGCATAGATATTAAATGAACATTTTTGTTTAATTAAGTTTATTAACACCATATTTTAGTTTATTAGCACCATGGAATCTAATTTAGACACTTGTCAAAAATGGGTGTAAACTTACATAGTAAAAAAAAATCTATGTATATGGGTGTAATACTCTGTTAACATGATTTGGATTCTCGCCCATTTGCTCCATTAGCTTTTACAATTTAAATAACAAGACATGCTCTTAAATTTTTCTTAGACCAGTGTGGAAGAACTCAGACCTCCAAAGTATAATACAAATAGCTAAAGACCTTGATAAACACATCTGAATAAACTGAAAAACAAGTATCAACAGCTCAATATCTTTTGTCATTCTATAGGTGACATGCAAGTCAACAAGTTTAATTCACTACTTATGTAAAAAATTGAATATTTTAAAAATAATTATGTTTCTACAAATATTTCTGTTTGCATTATACGCTACTGAAATTAAGAGTGCTAGAATTTTGGCAGCGTTTCCTGTGCCATCAGTGAGTCATCAAGTAGTATTTAGACCATTTACTCAAGAGCTAGCTCAAAGAGGACATGAAGTGACAGTCATTACACCTAATCTAGCTTTTCCAAATGGAGGAGCTCCAGAAAATCTTACTGAAATAGATGTTCATGATCTATCTTATAAAATTTGGGGAAAATATTTAAAGAAACTCTTTCACAAAGGACTCTTTAATGAATTTGATTGGATTGAATTGCTACGTTTTTTCTCTGAAATATTTCTGAAGCAAATTCAGAGCGATAACGTTAAAGAAATTTTAAAAAATAAGAAATTTAAATTTGATTTACTTATTTTAGAAGCTTGTGTACCAATATCGTTGGTATTTTCTCATTTATACAAAGTGCCTGTAATTCAAGTAAGTTCTGCTGGAGCTGTGTTTGATACATATAAAATTATAGGCGCTGTGGAACATTATAGCTTATTTCCTGAAATCCACAGAAAAAAATTGTTTAATTTGAGTCTATGGGATGAAATTCAAGAGTTGCATACGGATCATACAATAACTAATATTGTGCAACACATAGAGAACTATAACAATGCAAGGATTAAAGAAACATTTGGTGCAGATGTACCTAATTTGAAAGAGTTAAAAGACAATATTGCAATGAGTTTTATAAATGAAAATTTTCTTTGGGGTTTTAAGAGACCAGTTCCTCTTGGAATAAATCGAATTTACGGTATTCATCAAGCGAAACCAAAAGAGATATCACAGGTACAGTTTTACTTCTTTATGTACGTTAATCTACAGTGTTACTTCAAACTAATTCTGCTATCTCCTAATCACTATTGTCAATAGCCATGTAACTTATATAATATACTTAATAAACTTATTAATTATTTTACTAAGCACTTATTAATTATTTTTGAAAGTTGATTATTTATACAGTCAGTAAAAGAGTTGATTGTTTTTGTGCCCCAATTTTACTGAACTAGTTTTATTAATATTTTGTTATTAATGCAACAGTCCAATAACATATTTTTTGGGTTAACTTGAAAATGTGAAATGGTTAGTTGTCCAGTTTCTAATAAATAGGTTTGATTTTTTATAGGAATTGAAGAAATATTTGGACTCATCAAAAAACGGAGTGATATACTTCAGTTTAGGAAGTAACATTAACACCTCTATACTTTCTCCAAAGAAGATCCAGATGATACTCAACGTTTTTAAGAAATTACCCTACAATGTAATGATGAAATGGGACAAAGATGAACTGCAACGTCCAAGTAACGTGAAGATTTTTAAATGGGTTCCACAACCTGGTATTTTAAGTAAGTTAAGCAACGAACTTACTCGACCGTAATGCCTTCAGGTATCAATCGTGATCGCTTTACTTTGGGAAAGGTTACTCCGAATGTTATCTTCTCCCCCGCAACTATGTGCTTGGGAATCCCATCTTTCATTTGCCTTGAGTTGGGAGTCCTCTTTAAGTATAGTAAAAATGTAGTTTATTTCTTCCATACAATGGTACGATACAGAAAGAAAGCAAAAAAAAATTACATTTTTGGGTGACTACATGCAGATTAGAGGAGGCTCGAGTTTGTAAAGGTAGAAAACCTGTGTTACAGAGCTCCAGTACTCTCCCACTGTAGTAACCAGGCACCAACAAGATTTATCTTGGAGTTTACCTTTTTAAATTAGGGTTTACCTTGGGATATGAAAGTCAAGATTAGCAATATACTAACATTAAGTTCCGAAATAGATAATGAAGACGTTTTTCTACAAAGCGTTTGACTTGAACAAATATGTGAACAAATATCTAATGAAGAAATGCATCACAAGTGAGATTAGGACCTTTTGAGTTTTTGTGACCGATAAACACCATTTTTCTTATCGATTCAAAATGGCTTAAATGAAATACGTGTATTATTAGACAAAAATCAAGCCACAAGGAGTCGGGCAGTTGAGACATGACCAAAGATGGTCCATCACTTAATTTTCAAATCACCCCTGAAAATTTCTGTATCGTGTTAGAAAAGAAAAACTAACAATTTACCAACTGCTTTTCTTCTTTTTAGGCGATGCAGTTAACAACCCATCACTATTTGGATTCCTTTTCCACTTTCTCCCCATAAGGTCCAAAGGGCAAAGTGGGCTCTTGCACTTTGGGTCTTGTGGCCTTGGCCTCTGTCTGCTTAGAGCCGCCAGACCCAAAATAGATCCTTTCCATCAATTATTTCGAGAAATGTTAGCCTCTTTGCGAGGTCTATGCCCTTATTGTGGATGTCATGTCATACAGCAGAAATGATGATGATCTTATTTTATATTACTTATGGTCTTTTCAGGACATCAAAATATTAAGCTTTTTATCACTCAAGGAGGCTTACAATCAACCGAAGAGGCAATACAATGCGGTGTCCCAATGGTGGGCATACCAATATCTGTGGACCAGTTCTATAATGTCGAACATTTTGTCTATTTTAAAATAGGGGTAAAACTTGATATAAAATCACTGAATGAGAGAGAATTAAAGGAGGCTATCGAAACTGTCTTAAGTGATGAAAGGTAAGAGCTGGATTTGAAAGAACTAAAAATTACTGAAAAGTCAATTCTATTAAATTCAAATATATCTTTATACCCATAGGATATTCATAATATCCCTTAATAATAACTATTACAAATGGGTACTAACGATTCCTAAGCGCTTGTGCAGAAGACACGGCAACAAACTGCACTGCAGAATTTTCTCGAATGATGTCGGCGACAGCCGATCATTTGCGACAATCGATGACGACACAATGTCGCTAGATCACCAGCATATTTTTTGACTTACAGCTATCGAAAGAACGTGGCTATACTTCGTGACTTGATGTACGACCAGCCTCAGAGTCCACTGGAGCGCGCGGTGTGGTGGACGGAGCACGTGCTACGTCACGAGGGAGCGCGGCACCTGCGCGCGCCCGCCGCCAACATGCCGTGGACACAGTACTACGAACTAGAACTAGTGGCATACGTACTTGCATCAGTAGTATTGTTGGTAGTAGTTAATGTATTAGCAATTAATTTTGCGTGTAAGTATATTTCGGTTAAGATCAGACGATAATGCACTGAAGCTTTAGTTGTGATGTGCCGGGAAGAAATTCAAAATTTTCACTCCTTGAATATTTTCGTTGATAATTTGTCTGAAGAAATTTCTCGGAAATCATCCAGACCGTTTCGGACATTTCTCGAAATTTTCAAGAACGGCACGCCACTATCCCGAAGTGTTGTGAAACCGCTCTGTACAACCCGAACTGAGCTAGCTTGACCTGGAACGGAAAATGAGGGGGGGGGGGTCAAAAAATTATCACATGCAGCCGATTGTATCAACGGTTGCCTGAAAGTATGTACGCAATCAAAATGCCATGAATGTAGGCTTGTACGCGATTGAAGATATAAAAAGTAACCAGCATCCGCTTAAAAATTGGCATGCTTAAGAACTACGCGTCGTTGCTTTAATGATTAAGTAAAGTAAAATATATATTACTAGCCGAAGCCCGCGACTTCGTTCGCGTGGACTTTATGTCTCTGGAAAATGCTCATCATGCTGAACAACTTTTACTAAGGCGGCATTTTTATATCTCTTATAATTAAGCTGGACCATTAAGGTTCTGCATCAGGCGTTCCATTTTCCAAAATTATTTATACCCTATATGTTGCCCAGGCTTAATAGCTATATAACAAAAAAAGTTTCATTCGAATCCGTCCAGTATTTCCGGAGATTAGCGTGTACAAACAGACAAACAGACTTACAGACAAACAGAGACATTTTTTTTTAAATTCTTACTCTTTTACTACGTCTCCATCGCCCCCAATATTTTTTTTGGAAATATATTTAATGTACAGACACACTTTTTTTACTGTTTTATTATATGTATAGACTAGCCGAAGCCCGCGACTTCGTTCGCGTGGACTTTATGTCTCTGGAAAATGCTCATCAGGCTGAACAACTTTTACTAAGGCGGCATTTTTATATCTCTTATAGTTTAGCTGGACCATTATGGTTCTGCATCAGGCGTTCCATTTTCCAAAATCATTTATACCCTATATGTTGCCCAGGCTTAATAGCTATATAACAAAAAAAGTTTCATTAGAATCCGTCCAGTATTTCCGGAGATTAGCGTGTACAAACAGACAAACAGACAAACAGACAAACAGACAAACAGACAAACAGACAGACATTTTTTTTCAAATTCTTACTCTATTACTACGTCTCCATCGCCCCCAATATTTTTTTTGGAAATATATTTAATGTACAGACACACTTTTTTTACTGTTTTATTATATGTATAGATAGATAGATTTCTAACATAAGACTAATTTTCTGTTTACTCCATTTTTAACCCCGACGAAAAGGAAGGGTGTTATAAGTTTGACAATAATGTCTGTCGACCTGTTTTCCTGTTTGTCAGTGGCATAGGTGAAAGCAAATTCCCTTGCTGTGGTTCTTAGCTATGTTGTATAAAAGTCGGTTTTACCGTTTAAAATGTAAAAGTCAGGGCTTTCTCTAGCAAATAATAAAACCAGTAAAGTCAAATGCTAAAATTCTTATAAATGAATTTTAGGACTTTTACACAATTTGGCGGCCATTTATTTTTTTGGATTTTGAACTTGGCTCCCTTTTTCACATGTATGTTTTTGGTGGTATAAAGTTTATACCGCAATTTACAGATCAGCATGGTAGAACACAAAATAATTCGATCATATTGCTCTTTTTAGTAGGTATTTAATGTTTAAATATTAGTTAAAAGACAAGGGCCAACTCTTAAATTACAAGAAGGTACGAATAAGGTATATCATTGCAACATTATATTATTTGAACATTTGTTGTATCTGAGTCAATGTTCATTAGATACCTACTTAAAAGTGCAATCATTTAGATACCTTATTCTTTATTCCTGAGGCCTACTCTTAAATTACAAGAATTATTCGTTTGTAATTTAAGAGTAGGCCCTTGTCTTTTAGTACTCACCAATAATAAAACATATACAGAGTGAGCCACGAGTATAGAAATGACATCACGCGATGCAGGCATGATTTGCATGTTTATCATTTATGTTATAGATAAATATCACACACATTTAAATGCACATCAATTACAAATACATTGTGAGTAGACTCAGTTATCTATTATCTTGTCGCATAGTTGTCATATTTTTGTAGGGATTGAAACATTTAATTTATCGACTTATTGATGTCGAATTCTTATGGTCACCAAAACCCTTAAACATCTTTTAGTTACAATGGCGATATAGCATATTATACAGTTTTTCGTTATTATTGCATATTTTTTTATCCGTTGCTTTTACTTATTAACAAAAAGAGAAGGTCTATGTTCGACTGTATATTTCGAGCTCGGATTTCTCCGTCAATTGTGGACCGATTTTCATAATTCTTTTTTATTCGAAACCATGGGTCAACTTCCAAGTTGGTCCTACAGATTAGTCCTTAGAGGTGAAGTCAGTTTTCAATTTAGAAAATTTTGATATTTCGGCATCACTGGGGAATAAATTTGGGTTTTTACGTCTTTCACGTCCACTTTTCTTAATATTAACACGTCTTATACTTAAAGTGATGCACTTTTAACTTGCTTTTTTTAATATTACATGTCATTTTATGTGCAAATATTATTTCAACAAAAATAAACAATTGTTCGATAGATTGAACAATTGTCTTTTTTTTAGATATAGTTTAGACCAGCCCTACAAAATCCTCAGCAGCAAATTCAAAAAAAGACAACAACATTTAACAAAGTATATTTCCAAGTGGTATTCGAACCTACGATTTTCGGATCACAAGGCGTACGCTTTGAGATTTGGACCACGGAGGCAGTCAGTCAATTAAAGATAATTAGGTATTTTTTAAGTAGATCTTTGGGTTCATGGCCCAGGACCTTGTCTACCTTGTCTGCAAAAGCTCTAAGATCTAAAAAAATAAAAAAGTTGCACTCCAGGAGTGCCGACAGAAGTGAAAACACGAACAATAATTTGCGTGTGTGTAGTTTGAATCGTCAAAATATTTTATTGTACAGGACATACTACATGAAGTGTTTTATCCATTTAAAAATTAGATTACAACTTTTATTTAATGCGCTATAATTGTAAATGAAATAAAAATTTAAAATTTTATATTTTTTTAAACCAATCTTTTATTTAGTAGGTACTTGTTTACTAAAAAAAATTGAAATAATTTTATTTTGATAAGAAATAGGTGCTTATATAGGTGTATTAAATCTCAGTTTTTAAAAAGAAATCGTGTTATATTTTTACGGCAAAAGACTAATGTCACACGGGTAAAAGCTTGTTTTTAAAATTTATGTTTAAACAACTTACGTCCATTTTATAAGTAGGACTTTCATGTAAAAATGTTGCCAAGACGAGTCTACATAGCATGAAAAAGTGGTCAGATCTGAAAAAGAGCCAAGCAAGATTCTTGATCTATGCGCCCTTACTTTACCAGGCCTAACTTCACACACTCTACATTTAAATCAAAACGTGATGCTTGGCCGTTTTGCTACCGTTACGAAGATTTCATAGGCATTCGTTCAGCGTGTGTGAAATAAAACGGCCAAGCCACACGTTTTGACTAAAACGTAGAGTATGTGAAGTTAGGCCTGGTAAAGTAATAGGGCGCATAGATCAACAATCTTGGCTCTACATGAGATCTGACCACGTTTTCACAGGGTAGCTCGTCTTGCAAACATTTTTACATGAAAATGTTTTTGGTGGAATTTCATTTATTTTTGTAAGTTGGTTAACCCCTGTGGTGGCGCTTTAGTGGAAACCACTGACGGCCATATTGTTATTGGTGGCAACTTAGTGGATCCCACTAATGGCGACAGCATTTTATTTTCGCCCCTATATCTATTAAACAGTAAGTTCTTATTCCTTTCTTACGTATACATTAAATAGAGGAATAGACAAGGATGAAGATATAATCGCAACACTGGCGCCATTTCCAACAAAAAGTTGACGTATTTGAAATTTGATTCGCGGGTTTTGTCGTGTGTTCCCGGGCGCAGTGAACGGTGCGAGGATAAATTAAAAGTGTATAGTTTTTGTGTGTTTTGTTGGATTACATTGAGAAACCATAATGCCTGGGTAAGTACTTTACGTGTGTAACATATTTTTATGCTGAAAAAAGAATGTTTACCATCAAGTTAATCCAAATTACTACCGGTATCCCACTAGTCACGGGCATCATCCGTGTAGTATTTCGTAAAATTTTATATCAATATCTCCGTTATTTCCGTGATGTATAAATGTTATCGCTAAATAGTATATTCAACTTTAGGTTAAAAGTGTAAAACACTCATATTTTGGCATGATTTGTTTCAAAATACATTTAAAATTACCGCGTAATCGCGGTTCAAGGAATCCACTATTTTGCCACCGTCGTGATGTGGGGTCGGTGACCGTGGTCGGGTGATTCACGTAGAGTTAGAATGCAAAATGGACATGGTATTTTGATGTTTTTTTTTTTTACTTTCGTTCGACTGCTGAAGGAAGATTTTTTTTGGAGTGTAATTTGTTAATGAGTTTGATTTTTTAATAATGTCTTGTTAGTAATTTAGGTTTTGTATCATTACTAAACATCAGTAAATACGTTTTTTTAAATATTTGACTGCTGAAGGATGATTTTGTTTGTGGAGTGTAATTTATTAATGAGTTTATTTTTTTTATTCCGTTAGTTTTTCTTTAATTTTTATTTATTTGTTACGTAATTTTTTTTTTGCTTTTAATTCAGTGGAGCACTTGCACGAGGAGAATTTCATTCATTAAAGTGTCATAACCCTAAATTTTAGGGTGGGCCGTATGCTTTGTTGTTTGACTGTATTTAAAAAGAAGCCATCATTGGGCTACCGGTTTCGATATTTGCAATCATAGAAACATTAATTACTGCATCTAAGTTAGTTCATACATTAAAGTGTCATAACCTTAAATTATAGGGTGGGCCGTATGCTTTGTTGTTTGACTGTATTCAAAAATAAGCCATCCTCGGGCCATCTCTTTTGTTATTTAGAATTATAGAATTTAAACTGACTTGAAGAATCTCTAAAATAACTCACTCATACTTCATAGGATATAAGTGGAACTGCCGCCTCCATACTAAGCTCAACTCTATGGCGTCCTTGACGGCCATTTTGTTTAGAAATTTGGATATTTTTTAATACTTTAATATTTTTTTTGGAAATGTTTTTATTTCGAAACATGTGTATTTTATTTAACGGATGCATTGTAAAATTATCCTTCTAATAGGAATTACAGTTATTTAAGAATATTACGTTGTTTTATTACTGAAAAAAAATCATATTCCGACACACTAATTTTTACCCTACTTTTGTCGTAGTTCGAAAAATACGTTCGTATTCCTTGGTATACTAACTCTAGCCTATCAACATCTGTGTTTAACTTAACGTCATAAAGCAAGCCATTATTTATACTCGGTAACAAGAGCCCATTCACAGTCCCAAGTTCTCAGAAATGAATCTGCGACAGTGGGTATATTTTTTGTCATGTACTTAAGTACCTCATGCGAAGCATGAGTGTTTCGTCGTGATAGCAAAAAAAAATTGTATGAAATGGTATAAAGTTTAAGTGTTCAACTAAAAGTTTGTTTATTTCAGAGTGAACAAAACAAAACAATAATGTTATATCATGTATAATTTCTCAGATATTTGGTAGTAAATTCACAAAACCGAAAAAAAAAAAGAATGCTACTTTCAACTTGACATTTAAAGGATAAAATCTGTCTCAATTCCAACGATCACTAGATAAGTATTTAGCTTGTTTCATTACAATTACAAAATGGTACAATACTTGCTAGGTTTTATACAAGAATATAGTTATTTTAATGTTTTTATGGCCGCGCGGAAAATTTCGCAATTTTTTTGCGATACTGCTGCCACCTGTGGCGTTAGTGCAAAAAAGGCCGCGCCACCGCAGGGGTTAATAGACATTTTTGAGTTTACAGAGAATAGTTATTACTGCATGATTATATAGTTAGTGCAAATGTAGTGCAAGTCTCATACAAACTTCCACCACCTATTCCGAGGGGATAGGTTAGGTTAGGTTTTTTAATTTTTTTGTTGTCTTTGTAGTAATATTAGCTTACGTACCGAATTTCAGCGTTCTAGAACTTCAGGTTGATGATCAGTGAGTGAATCAGTGAGGAAATCGGGGATTTTTAGACAATAATAAAATCTAAAGTATAATAGCTACGATATTCAAACTTTATACGTTTAATGATTGTACTAATGTCATTATATCTTAAAAGTATTAATTATTTAGTATCAACCAAACCAAAGTTATGAGAGTTCAAAAAAACGACAAAACGTTTCGAGAAAAGGTAGGTAGTACCTTTGCGCTCCGCTTGGCTCGTCTTGGCCGGGGCACTCCCGTGCCCCCAGATTAGTTAATTAGTTAAATTATTTTCAAATCAGTTATGCAATTTTTTACTGGTTATGGCAAAGTTTTTTCTAAACTCAAGGGGTATAAGATAATTAGCGAAATTTCTCTTATCGCTTCTATTTCTTCTTCTTCAAACGTCCTTTTTTCTTCGGTTAGTAGTTTCTTTATTAATCATGTTGTTCCTACGAATATAGAACATATAAACAATTTATCTCCTCAGAGGTCCATTGTAGAGGGATAAGGGCTTTAGTACAACAGGGTTCGCGCTGGTACACTAAGGCGCAACATTAGCGTTATGACATGTTTATATTCAAACCTCACCACTTGCTCACCTTTGGCATTGGGTCATCCATCTAATCAAACTGAATTCACATTCATAACAAGGAACGCACTTTTTTCCTAAATCTGATATGTTTGCTTAACCCTTAGCCAGGCCTGGCGATTATTTTATCTTCATATACAGATAATAGTAGATTGGATGATAATAAAAAAACTAATTTCTTAATTTTTTTTTATTACTTGATACACGAAGAAAGCAACAAGATTTATTAATTTTACATAAAATTGTACATTCAACTATAGATTCTCCTCGTTTGCTGTTTTCTCTTAATTTCAGTGTCAGAATTAATTTGCGTCACCCTGTACCCTTTTGTTTAAATGTTTATATTAATCACACCTCTTTTTATAATCCAGTTGTAAGAATGTGTAGGTTATATAATGAAATCATGGAGTCAGATGGCATGAATAGTTTAGACCTTTTTGAGTCTAAACTCAGTAAATTTAAAAAACAAGTAAAAAGTGTCCTCCAATGAGTTCTATCGGTCAAGGTTTCAATCAAAGTACAAATATATTTATAATATTTGTACTTTGATTGAAATACACTTATTACCGATCTGGTCGGTAATGCCGGCTAGTCCCAGCTTAATTTTATTAATAACAAGTAAGTTAACAATATTAGTGTAAGTAGTAATAATTAAATTAGATCTTTGTTTTATGTCTAATATGTAGTAGTGCTTAATCTGTAAACATATAGTGCATTCACGTTTTTGTTTAATGATCTAGATAAGTTCCTATATATTTTGTAAAATTTTATGAAATTGTATGTGATTGTTAACTGTTGTGCTTGCTGAATAAATTGAAAAAAAAAATTGTTGACCCTACTTAGCTCTGGTAGTTTTCCTTTAAACTACATTATATATACTATAGCTGTGATTTTTTTCACGTGTCCATATAAAACCATTTAGCAAATAGATAGGGGGGAAACGTGACTTTAACAAAAAAAAATTACTTGACACCTAAATATTTCAGACACGGATCCCTAAATCGAAAAATGGTGTTCCCACAATATTTTTAAAAAACCTATTCAACGATACCCCACGCAATTTGTTTGTATAGAAACAAAATATTGACTACCTCTTTACTTGAATGGACGCTAACCTAAAAAAAAATTTCAATATTTTATTTTACGACTTTTTTGCCATGATTGATATTCATATCCATGCCAAATTACAGCTTTCTAGTACTTTTAGTTTCTGAGTAGGACCGCGGACGGACAGACAGACAGACATGGCGAAACTATAAGGGTTCCTTGTTTACTACGGAACCCTAAAAACGTAAGTGAGAAGGCATTTTTGGAAATTCATCCCCTAAGGGGTGGAAATGAGGGTTCATACAACTTGGTCAAATTTGAAGTTAGAAATGTAAAAAATAACATGAGCTTACGGTTCAAAACACAAGTTTACAGAATCACTATATTTAAAACAATATAACTCAAAAAGGCTGGACTGCGCAAAAATGTACAATTTTTACGGAATTGACAAAAAATTTACCACGTGGGCAAGGCTGTGGGCTGGTCTGCTTATTTTAGCTAGTCCGATATAAAAAGTTTGTTTGACGTGAGAAAAAAGTAACTTGTTGGACTCTAGCCGATTAAGAAAATCTAGCTTAAATACTTACATAAGTAAACACATGAAGTCGATGCAGAGAAGATTCATAACATATTTGGTACTAGCCAAAGCCTGCGACTTCGTTCGCGTGGACTTCATGACTCCGGAAAATGCTCATCTGACTGACAACTTTTGCTATGGCATCATGTATAGATATAGCAGCTTCTAAGAACGCCCGTCCCAGCGCAAATCTACAGATTGTAATTTTTACTCAAAAAGAGTTTGTAATCATCCGACCAAAGACTTTTAATCGATATCTATTTCCATGACATAAACAGACGTCAATAATTTGTCAAGCCGTAATGTAAACATATGCTTTTATATTATTTTACGCAAAATAGTCCCAATTTTTTCCTATAGGTATACTAAATTGTGATCTTTAAAGTGATGCTCCAAAAGAAAACATAAATTACATAATATGAACAAGTTTTTTGGAGAAGGAATTAATGATGAGCAATGTGCAAGTCTCATGGATGCAAGCCGCTCTAGATTGGTCATTTTGGAAATCTTTGGGAGACGCCTATGTCCAGCAGTGGACGTTGTGCGGCTGAAATGATAAATGTGTAAGTCAAACTTAATATTACTTGCATAACGTGTTTTTCTTTGTTTTTTTGTCGTAATAATCCATACTGCAGCACGATACCATCTTTTCAAGGTATGAAAACTAATGAATGAATACAATTTACAATAATATAAATCCAATTTTCGTGTGATATAATAGTGTGTGTGTGATAAGCTACAAAACGCTTTCGGAAGACAGCAAAATAGCAGACTGTCTCCGATCAATCCCGGAGAAGTCCGATCGCGCCGCTCGACACAAGCGAATCTTAACCTTACTACATCGACATAATATTTATTTGACAGAATGTCATTAGAGGTGTTGTAACAGGTTCGACCCGAGTATAATGGTTTTACCCCATCCCAAAAAATGCTTTCCGCTCAGTACATTTAGTACTTGGGTGATTTTCAACAAGAGATTTTTAATTGTCATTTCGGTGGGATTTTTTTATAACAATGCTGTGGGATTTTTTTATAATAATGCTATCTATATATATATTGAGTAAAAAACAAAACTTTAGCCTAATGTGTAACACGTGCGGGAGTAAAAAAAAATATAAAAACTTACTTAAATATTTAAGGTAGAATTTTTGTGAATCCACTGAAATAAAAAGTGTCCACCGAAATTAAAAAAATGTCCACCGAAATGATAATTACGCCACTGAAATGATAGACTGTGCACCGGAATGAAATGAGTCCACCCAAATGATACAGCTAAGAACAATCGTCTGCAAAGTTAGGGTTCCTTTCTGTATTTTTGTTAGGTGTGATTACCACATTCTTAAGTCTAGAACTTAGGTACCTTGGGGCTAACTCATTCTGAATGATTTGTCCTATATGTAAAATACATTTAACACGAATTTCACGCGGACGAAGTCACGGGCAACAGCTAGTGTTACTTCTACACTAGTAGTAGTATTAAGTGAGTATGGCAACCCCCTCCCCCCCTAAAATACATCCACAATATAGAGCCTACACTCTAGGCAAAAGTACATCACAAAACTGAAATAATTCAATATTTGACACAAGGATCTCTAAAACTTTATGGATTTATTATTTCAGTGGTACATTTCATTCCCGTAGACTGTTATCTGTATTAATAGTCCACCGAATCCACTGAATGATAACACCGAGATGATAAAAAAGGTGAGCTTTACATTTAACTTCGAATTTTCAGTTTTTTTATTAAAATTTTAACGCTACTCAAACAAAACAGTATTTAGGGCGAATTTAAAACACAATTTTGAAATAAATTAAAATGAACCTGGCATGAGTTATAAGGGCCACCGAAATGAAACCATTTTTGTCCCCTTACCACCGAAATAATAAACTTACTTTTTGGTGGGATCCAACAATGACGTTGCGACCGGTGCGTGTACTTCGCGAGCTTGAGACGGACGAATCTGAAGGCAGGGGGGGGGGGGGGCGCAACAACCCAATGTTGACAGGATTATTCTAGTGAAACTTACTGTCCTCTGAAATGATAACTTTTTTCCGGACAAAAGTTGACTGCTTGTCAAATGTATCAGAAAGAAGATAAACAAACAATAATAGTTTTTATTGAGAGGCTATATTATAATTTAACAATACTAAAATCAATTTTAATCCAAATAATGGATGTATAATATGTAGGTTCAGGACAGGCCACCGTGATGATAAAATGACATTTTATCATTTTTTATTTTAATGTAATAGAGGCCATTTCTCAATATTTTTTTTTCGAAAAGGTCGAGAAGTATTTACTTTACTAAGAAAAAAATTACAAAATCATTAACTAGTACATTGCACTACCGTTCTCAGGATTGCCGTGTATTTTTTCTGCTTGGGCAATTCATCCACTTATCGTTTCCGTGCATGCCCAACGCGCCCAATGAAGTTTTCACTTCAAAAATCACTAAGCGTGAAGGTCAAAATGAAATCAAAATAGGAATAGGTTTTTAGACTCTATTTTAGTCCATATAAGAAAATACCTAAAAATATATTCCTGTGATAGATAACTACAAAGGCTAAAAACAGTCAGCAAATGTTAGTTTTAGTTCATAAAATACCAGAATGAATTTTCAAATTCAATACAGGTTTTTAATCTTTGTAATCTGTTTTTGTTTACATATCGTCTGACGAAAATTAAATGCTTTAATTAATTTATTTTAAAAATTTAAATGCTTTTTTATGATACATATCGATTACATGTTTTTTTTTATATAGTTTTGTTTATTATCACCATGGAATCAAATTCAGACAATGGGTGTAATACCCTATTAACATGATTTGGATTTTCGCCCATTCGCTCCATAAGCTTTTACGACATGTTTAACAAGACATGTTTTTTAGGGTCCCGTAGCCAAATGGAAAAAAACGGAACCCTTATAGATTCGTCAAGTCTGTCTGTCTGTCCGTCCGTATGTCACAACCACTTTTTCACGAAACTATAAGAGTTATACTGTTGAAACTTGGTAAGTAAATGTATTCTGTGAACCGCATTAAGATTTTCACACAAAAATAAAAATAAAACAATAAATTTGGGGGTTTCTCATACTTAGAACTGAAACTCAAAAATTTATATTTCATCAAATCCATACGTGTGGGGTATCTATAAATAGGTCTTCAAAAATGATATTGAGGTTTCTTACATATTTTTTTTCTAAACTGAATAGTTTGCGTGAGTATCACTTCCAAAGTAGAAATATGTGTGTCCCCCCCCCTGTAACTTCTAAAATGAGAGAATGATAAAACTAAAAAAAATATATGATGTACATTACTACGAAATCTACCAGCGAAAATTGGTTTGAACGAGATCAAGAAAGTAGGTCTTTTTTTAATACGTCATAAATTAAAATTAAAATACAATAATATGAAAACATCGATCAAAGTTACAACGTACTAAAAGAACTTTTATTTTATGTTATTTGCTGCTTTGGAACCCTTTATGGGCGAGTCCGACTCGCATTTGGCCGCTTTATTTAATTTGAAGCATACCAATAAGGAAGAACACAGACCTCTAAAGTATAATACAGATAGATAAAGAACCTTGAAAAATACATCTGAATAAACCGACCAACAGAAGTATGTTGTAAAAGCACAAATTCTTTTGTCATTTCACAAGAGAGATGCAAGTCAACAAGTGTAGTAATTCACTGCGTATGTGAAAAAAATTATTATTTAAAAAATAATTATGTTTCTACAAATATTTCTGTTTACATTATACGCTCATGAAATTAACAGTGCTAGAATTTTGGCAGTGTTTCCTGTGCCATCAGTGAGTCATCAAGTAGTATTTAGACCATTTACTCAAGAGCTAGCTCAAAGAGGACATGAAGTGACTGTTTTAACACCTAATCTAGCTTTTCCAAATGGAGGAGCTCCAGAAAATCTTACTGAAATAGATGTTCATGATCTATCTTATAAAATTTGGGGAGAATATTTAAAGAAACTCTTTCACAAAGAATTCTTAAATGAATTTGATTGGATTGAATTGCTAAGTACTTTCTCTGAAATATTTTTGAAGCAAATTCAGAGCGATAACGTTAAAAAAATTTTAGAAAATAAGAAATTTAAATTTGATTTACTTATTTTAGAAGCTTGTGTACCAATATCGTTGGTATTTTCTCATTTATACAAAGTGCCTGTAATTCAAGTAAGTTCTGCTGGAGCTGTGTTTGATACATATAAAATTATAGGCGCTGTGGAACATTATAACTTATATCCTCGAATGTACAGAAAAAAACTGTTTAATTTGAATCTATTGGATGAAATTCAAGAGTTGCATACGGATCGTATATTAACTAATGTTGAGGAATACATAGAGAACTTTAACAATGCAAGGATTAAAGAAATAATTGGTGCATATGTACCTAATTTTAAAGGGTTAAAAGATAAAATTGCAATGATCTTTATAAATGAAAATGTTCTTTCGGGTTTTAAGAGACCAGTTCCTCTTGGAATACATCGAATTTACGGTATTCATCAAGCGAAACCAAAAGAGATATCACAGGTACAGTTTTACTTCTTTATGTACGTAAATCTACAGTGTTACTTCAAACTAATTCTGCTATCTCCTAATCACTATTTTCAATGGCCATGTAACTTATATAATATACTTAATAAACATAAGCACTTATTAATTATTTTTGAAACCTAATTGTTTATACAGTCAGTAAAAGAGTTGATTGTTTTTGTGCCCCAATTTTACTGAACTAGTTTTATTAATATTTTGTTATTAATGCAACAGTCCAATAACATATTTTTTGGGTTAACTTGAAACTAAATATAAAATGGTTAGTTGTCCTGTTTCTAATAAATAGGTTTGATTTTTTATAGGAATTGAAGAAATATTTGGACTTATCAAAAAACGGAGTGATATACTTCAGTTTAGGAAGTAACATTAACACCTCTATACTTCCTCCAAAGAAGATCCAGATGATACTCAACGTTTTTAAGAAATTACCCTACAATGTAATGATGAAATGGGACAAAGATGAACTGCAACGTCCAAGTAACGTGAAGATTTTTAAATGGGTTCCACAACCTGATATTTTGAGTAAGTTAAGCAATGAACTTACTCGACCGTAATGCCTTCAGGTATCAATCGTGATCGCTTTACTTTGGGAAAGGTTACCCCGAATGTTATCTTCTCCCCCGCAACTATGTGCTTGGGAATCCCATCTTTCATTTGCCTTGAGTTGGGAGTCCTCTTCAAGTAAAGTAAAAATGTAGTTAAGTAGTAGAAAACCTGTGTTACAGAGCTCCAGTACTCTCCCACTGTAGTAACCAGGCACCAACAAGATTTATCTTGGAGTTTACCTTTTTAAATTAGAGTTTACCTTTGTTATAATCAGACTACGGGAGAACAGTATTCCAACCTCTGGGCAGCAGATCTCGAAGAAAAACTCCAAATACTTCAACTTGGTTTATTTTATACAAACGTTAAACACTACAATACTCTTAACACCATTTAAAATATTTCAATTAATTATTTTTTAACGGATCACCGCTTTTGCTTTTTCTGCTTACAATCCGACCACCCGCCAGAATGCCCCGTAAAAATCCCTTTCTTTTTTCAAGAACCACCAAGAAGTTCAAACTTATGGCGGGAAAATCCAGCTTTCTGATTGGCGGACGACATCGCGTAATACTCATGACGTCATTTTCCCGCCATAAATTTAACCAATCACATGGTGCTGCCATAGATAAATAACAAATGTAAATTGACCACAGACTAAAAGTAAAGGATTTTTTTTATTTTTTTTAAATATAAACTTAAAAATAATCGAAACCTAACAATCGACCGTCCTGACATCGTGTGCGTCCCCGTACACGACACCAGGTGGTAACCTAAATAACCTAACAATCGGGTATCTTGGCCAGTTATTGTGCCTAAAATGGTATTAGATATTATACATGCTTAGTTGCACTAGTGATGCTACTTAACAACTATAAATATACTTAATAACTAATAACTTGCTAATTCTTCAAAAGAAATGCATACGTATCATAGAAAATATTAAAGACAGAGAAAGCTGTAGGCCATATTTTAAAAATTTAAAAATACTGACATTGCCATGCATATACATTTTAGAAACTAGTAAATTTATGAGAAAATATCCCCAATATTACACGAAAAAAGACGATTTACCGCGACGCTATCCCACAAGGAAGAAGAATATGTTAGCGAGGCCGAATAACACTCGTAATTTAGAAATATTTAATTCTGGGCCGCTTGCAATGACAATTAAAGTCTATAATGCCCTCCCAGACCTGCTTAGAGCAGAGGAGAAGAATTCGATTTTTATTAAAAGATTAAAAGCCCTGCTTATAGATAAAAATTATTATACATTGGACGAGTTTTTTAATGATAAAGATTTGACAAAATATACAATAAATGATAATGACCAATAACATAATCTGCATTGACATTTAATATAATTGACATTTAAATTAAAACAACATTTGGACGTTATTAAATATTAAATATTATAGTATAGTATCGACACATTAAAAAAAATAAAAAATATGACCAAAATTAAATAAAATTTTAAGACATCAATAAAAAGAAATTACATTTTTAATCATAATAATTTTAACATTGAATTTGATATATACTAAGAAATAATCCGCATGCCGTTCCATTATTTTCTGTTGCAATGCCCTAACAGGGTTCATGTTGTACCTACTAACCTAAGAAGTGACTGTGTAGTGTAATCTAATATATGTATAATGTGAAAAGCAATAAATAAATTGAAATTGAAATTGGAACATATATAGTCAAAAACTAATATAGGTATTAATTAATTATTATACAATAATCATATTATATTTTATAATTATTGCTTACAAATATTGAGACGATATAAGCTGGTCTTATAATATAAACAATAAATAAACTTTAGAAAAAAAATCTACCAACAATAGATTTGTTGAACTTGAATCTAGTAAACAATCATGAGGTCAAAATCACGACCGATCGATTAAGTCGCGATTAAACTTATCTCAATCGAAAGGATATTCTGAACGATCGATTAATCAGAATACCTTAATTCCCTGAACGATCGATTAATCAGGGTGCCCTAACTTCCTGAACGATCAATTAATCAGGATGCCTATCGACGCCCGTCCGAGCCGATCGATTAATGCTCGTAATGGCAGCCGAAGGACTTGCTTTTACACTCGTTGCACCAAGCCGCGAACCGATCGATTCTCGCGTACTTGGTCTGTAACAACAAAAACATTCTGTAGTTTCCATAACAAAATCATTTACATTACACTTTTTTTATATACAATCTAACTCGAATCATTGCCATCATCAGTTTCAGAACTCTCGTTGGCTACATTTTCGACAACTTCCAGAGCGGTCACATGAATTCACGGTTTCATGCGGTTAGCGGCAACGGTCGTCGACCGTCTATGTTCTGTGTCGACTATTCCGGGTATCGAGGCTACAATATAGCGGTCATTACCTAAAACCTTATTCACACAGTCAGGACCTATAAACGAGGGCATTAATTTCTTACTCTGTCGATATATGTTTTTGTTATTTTTACCAGATCTCCCTCATTATAGGTATGGGCAAGCTTCCTGCTTGCATCGTATCGATCTTTCTGTTAAGCCTGCTCCTCATCTATCCTAGCTTTGACATTGTCGTGTATTTTGTATAAATCATCATTCTTACGACTACTCGAAGTGACGTCATTAAGCATGCGATTAATATCGCTGTTCATACGGGTTTCGAACAGGACCTCTGACGGCATCCTACCTATAGTTTTCTGAATAGTGTTTTATTATTCAGTCCCTATTAAATGCGTCCTATATGAGTATCCCAACTTTTCTCGTCATGCCACTTAGAGCCTTGAGGGAGTATAAAACAATTCGGTTATACCGTTTAACTTGCCCGTTGGACCTCGAGCTAGCAACTACATTTAAGACATGTTTTATTTCCCTATCTAAACAGAAACATTTGAACGTGTGTGAGGTAAAACAGGTACCTCTGTCACTTATAAGCCGATCAGGGTTTTTGAATATACTGAAAAATTTATTCTGGCGCCCTTATCACGTTTTGAATATTGGTATTCCTAACTGGTTTGATTAAACAGAATTTAGTCAAACCGTCTACAATCACCAATAAATAGGTAAAACCTCTGCTGGACTTTACAAAAGGTCGAGGCAAGGTGCTCCATGTGAAGAGTGTGGAAGGGGATCTCTTCTTTTTCAATAGGATGCAGCAATCCTTCGTGGGCGCTGGTATTGTTTTTTTTTTTTTGTGTACGCACATTCAATACAGGCGCCCACGTACTTTTGATGAATCTGGACATTTTTGAGAACCAAAAGTTACTTTTAATTCGTTCCAAGCTCTTACCTATCCCGAAATGCCCAATGTCGTCTTGATTAAGTTTACACACCTGCCACCTTGCACCCTTTGGTACCACCCACCTCATATTTTCCTTACTTCCATCTAAGCAACGAAAAAGGTGATTATCCCTAATAACAAAATTCTGTTTGATATATTTTAATACCTGTTCGACTAGATCACTTTTTAAAATGTACATTATTCTGCAAAGCTCTGAATCGCCTAATGCGTTTGAAGCCAATCTTCACCACTAATATACATTATCGACGGAAACTGATCATCAAGAGACTCTGACGGCTCAACAGGATTCCGGGATACACGTCAACGTGGCTCATCTTCACGCCAGCCCTGTACTCGATAGAACAATAGAATTCCTGGAGTGTCAGCCACCAGCGAGCTATCCTTGGTATTAAATCGCGCTTTGAAAATGTAGATTGTAGTGCACTGCAGTCTGTTACCACCCTGGATTCCTTTCCTATCAAATGAACCCTAAACATACGAAGGGAAAATACCATTGCTAGTGTATTTAACTCATAAGAGTGGAAGTTTTTTTTTTTTTCTTTGGGAGAAGTTTGCCGACTTTAAAATGCTACTTTATGCTACTGAATGAAGGTTCTCACTACCTTGAGTTCGTTGCAAAAGGATACCGCCGGTCTCCAGTCACTGGCGTCTGGGCGGAGGAGTCGTATATAGCAAGGACCGGCCTATCAACCAAAATTGACTTTAGACTCTCAAATGCTCCTTGCTGCTCGTCACTCCACTGCCATGTTGTGTCCTTTTTCAAAAGCTTACTAGGAGGGGAAGATATCTGAGCAACATTCTCTATAAATTACCTAAAATAACTGGCTAGGCGATATAGATCGAGGATTATTAGGAGGAGACAAAACAATGCTGATATTTTTTTTTTTTGACATATCCATAGAGATTTCCTAACGTCAGCTGGCATCTCTTCACCCACATTCACTTAAATTTCATCTAACACTCTCCTATTGGTGGTACATTGACTACCCGACTAAAAACGTTGACGATCTCTGCACGACGGAAGACTAGCTTAGCTGCAATGCGACAAGATTTGGAACATGGCACAACCATTACATTAATGCGTCCATTTACTGCCCGATAAAGTCCACCAGTAATGAAATACTGCTTGTTCGGCTTTCCTGCAAAACAATTTTTAAAAGTACATCACCGTTAAATTTCAGTGAAGCCGTCACTTCAACAGAAGCAGTACCATAGATCTCAATTGTACTGGCTGGATAGAACATCAATAAAACGTCACTGTTATCAACAAGTTCAAAAGAAGGTCTCAACTCATCTTACTATCCTATTCCTACTTTCCTACTAATATTAAAAATGCGAAAGTGAGTTTGTATATTTGTTTGTTTGTTACTTCTTCACGCTTAATCTACTGAACCGATTTGGATAAAATTTGGTAAGAATATAGTTTAAGACTCGAGGAAGGACATAGGGCACTCTTTATCCCGAAATTCCTACGGGGAGCGAAGCTTGCGGGTACAGCTAGTTCCCGATATTGCGCGTGAAGAACTGCAATTTATTGTTATCTTTGTTTCCATATATGTGCCTGTTCCGTGAATGTACGTCCCACGAGTACGGGGATATCTAATCAACGAACCTCTACGACTTTAAAAACTACTCTACCCTCCACTCCGTCGATATTTATGTCAAGAGTCAGGTTTCCTAGCGATTGAACCAGACCATTGCGTAGTCCCTTCAGGATGTTAGGGACGTTATCGTGAGAGAAACCTAACTCCCTAGCAATCGATTTCCTAATAATTGTGACGTTACTTCCAAAATCTATGAAAGCTCTCAATTTAAAACCATTGATATTAATATCCTTATAATATTTAACACCCTAGGTGTCAATCCCATCATTGTCCTCCCTGAATTCAATTTGCATAGTTTTCTGCACTGCGCCTCTAATGTTTTGCTTGCACTTGGTCATCTGACTTAACGAAACATTTTTCCACGGTGTGACCAAGTTTGTTACAACATGTGCATTTAAGTAACGGTTTAGGGCAGTGCAAGAAACCATGACCCTTTTCCTTACAGTTATAACACCCAGTAACGTGGGTTGATCTGTTGCCAGGTTTAGGGTTTACTGAATTAGAAACGACCGAACTATCGACATTCCTATTTCTGTTATAAGATCGATCCAATTGGGTAATCTGATTATAGTCTCGGTTACTAATCAAATACTGTAACAACTGATCGGGATGGGTACAACGTAGTGCCAAGGCCCCGGATTTAAGTGTCTTATCTGTTATACCATGTATAATATACTCTGCCGCACGAGCACCTACTATTTCGCATCGATTCACCAGGCTTAACTTTTCATAATAATACACCTCTATGGACTCATTGTACCTACTCCTTCTCCTAGTCATATCCTCCAAGGTCTGGCCGTAGTTCTGTTCACATGGAAACGCACTTAACAACTTATCTTGCCACTCTGGCCATGTGAACAAAATGGAATTTAAGCTTTCATACCACGTCTTGGCCAGGCCTTGTAGTTTTTGCATAGCGAAATGGGTAGTCGTTCTTTCATCCCATCCGTAAACCGAAGCACACTCATTTACTTTTTTTAACCAAACGTCCATTCTTTGATTTTTAGATGAAGGATCGAAATTTGGTAGTATATTTTTGTAATCAATTTTCTGCAACGGTTGCAAAGTGCTCCTGTTCACGGACGACGATGCTAGATCATCCCGCAAATGTTTAAATATATCAAGTAAGTTTTTCTTAGAAAAGGAAGGGCTACGTGACCTGTCAATTTGTCTTTTGGTGTCGCGCCGCCGTGATTCGCCCTCAGTCCGCTCCACATCCCTGCGCCTGGCTGACTCGGAGCTGCTGCGACGCCCGACGTCCGCTGCCGGCCGGCCGCCGCGGCGCGCTGGCTCCCGCAGGTCGGCGCCGCGGACGCGATGGCGCTCGCGTCGCACCTCATCTTCCAGCATCCGCAATCGCTCGCGTCTCAGCTCAATATCCAATTCTGGCCGGTGTCGACTGTTACTTCGGCTTCGCAGGCGACTTCGGCTTCGCAGGCGACTTCCGCTTCGCAGGCGACTTCGGCTCCTCGTGGCCGAGTGTGTATGTGCCAGATTTGGAGTCACGAGCCTGTGTCGACCTGGAGTTTCCGACATAGCCTGAAACTTTCATCCAAGGATTTGAGAACCTTATAATTGGGGCCGGACTACAAATTAAAACAAGATAAACTTTTTATTTTTAAACCTTGTGTAAATCTGAACCGTATTTACGAACTGCAAGCTACAGTAGAATAATTCTAACATAGATTAAGGACCAATACCAACAACTGGTAGTTTAATGACAATAGGGTATTTCACTGTGAAAGTTTTTAGTTAATATTTTAATTAAAACAAAAATATCATTGAGGAGAAGTATTTTTTTGAAAACAGCAAGACAATTGATTAAGTAATCAAGTAAAATCTCACTCTCTTTTGTACGTGCGAGAATGTGCGAGACCTCATAGCGTGACGTCAAGAGTGCTGTACGTGCACTCTTTTTCTGTTACTTGACAGTTACCCTTTACATCAGATTTTAAAGGCTTATAACTTACTTATACTTATTTTGGACAGATAAAAAAAACCTGTTTGTTTTCGGTTTTGGATTATATTGCTTAATGATATCAATAATAAAAATAATTGAGTAAAATACCGTATTTTCAAAATGAATATCGATCACTACGAACAAGAAAAGCGTTGTTTTGGGCGTGTACTTACGTTTTATATGTTCTTATCCCACTTCTGAAATGTTATAATCAGACTACGGGAGAACAGTATTCCAACCTCTGGGCAGCAGATCTCGAAGAAAAACTCCAAATACTTCAACTTGGTTTATTTTATACAAACGTTAAACACTACAATACTCTTGACACCATTTAAAATATTTCAATTAATTATTTTTTAACGGATCACCGCTTTTGCTTTTTCTGCTTACAATCCGACCACCCGCCAGAATGCCCCGTAAAAATCCCTTTCTTTTTTCAAGAACCACCAAGAAGTTCAAACTTATGGCGGGAAAATCCAGCTTTCTGATTGGCGGACGACATCGCGTAATACTCATGACGTCATTTTCCCGCCATAAATTTAACCAATCACATGGTGCTGCCATAGATAAATAACAAATGTAAATTGACCACAGACTAAAAGTAAAGGATTTTTTTTATTTTTTTTAAATATAAACTTAAAAATAATCGAAACCTAACACCTTGGGATATGAAAGTCAAGATTAGCAATATACTAACATTAAGTTCCGAAATAGATAATGAAGACGTTCTTCTACAAAGCGTTTGACTTGAACAAATATGTGAACAAATACCTGATGAAGAGCTTTTGTGACTGTTAAACACCCTTTTTCTTATCGGGTCGAAATGGCTTAAATGAAATACGTTTATAAGACTAGAATTAAGCCACAATGAGTCGGACAGTTGAGACATGACCAAAGGTGGTCCATCACTTAATTTTCAAATCACCCCTGAAAATTTCTGTATCGTGTTAGAAAAGAAAAACTAAAAATTGACCGACTGCTTCTCTTCCAAGTCTTTAGGCGATGCGGTTAGCAAGCCATCACTATTTGGATTCCTTTTCCATTTTCTTCCCATAAGGTCCAAAGGGCAAAGTGGGCTCTTGCACTTTGAGTCTTGTGGCCTTGGGCTCTGTTTGCTTAGAGCCGCCAGACCCAAAATAGATCCTTTCCATCAAGTATTTCGAAAAATGTTAGCCTCTTTGTGAGGTCTATGCCCTTGTTGTGGATGTCATGTCATACAGCAGAAATGATGATGATCTTATTTTTTGTTAATTATGGTCTTTTCAGGACATCAAAATATTAAGCTTTTTATCACTCAAGGAGGCTTACAATCAACCGAAGAGGCAATACAATGCGGTGTCCCAATGGTGGGCATACCAATATATGTGGACCAGTTCTATAATGTCGAACATTTTGTCTATTTTAAAATAGGGGTAAAACTTGATATGAAATCACTGAATGAGAGAGAATTAAAGGAGGCTATCGAAACTGTCTTAAGTGATGAAAGGTAAGGGCTGGTAATAGGATTTGAAAGAACTAAAAATTACTAAAAAGTAAATTCAATCAAATTCAAATATATCTTTATACCCATACGATATTCATAATATCCCTTAATAAATTACAAATGGGTACTAACGCTTCCTAAGCGCTTGTGCAGAAGACACGGCAACAAACTGCACTGCAGAATTTTCTCGAAGGATGTCGGCGACAGCCGATCATTTGCGACAATCGATAACGACACAATATCGCTTATCTGTAAGAGCGCTAATATTAAGAAGATCACCAGCATATTTTTTGACTTACAGCTATCGGAAGAACGTGGCTAAACTTCGTGACTTGATGAATGACCAACCACAAACGTCACTGGAGCGCGCGGTGTGGTGGACGGAGCACGTGCTACGTCACGGGGGAGCGCGGCACCTGCGCGCGCCCGCCGCCAACATGCCGTGGACACAGTACTACGAACTAGAACTAGTGGCATACGTACTTGCATCAGTAGTATTCTTGGTAGTAGTTAATGTATTAGCAATTAATTCTGCGTGTAAGTATATTTCGGTTAAGATCAGACGATAATGCACTGAAGCTTTTGTATTCAGAGGAATGACGCGTAGTTGCAGTATCCAAGAAGCAGCCGTATGATTTTAGCTCCCGAAGTTGTGATGTGCCGGGAAAAAATTCGAAATTTCTGTGCTTGAAAATTTTCCTCTTCTCGAAAATTATATCCTTGACAATTTGCGTTGATAATTTGTCTGTAGAAATTTTTCGGAAATCATCCAGGCTGTTTCGGACATTTCTCGAAATTTTCAAGAACGGCACATCACTAATCACTATCCCGAAGTGATGTGAAATCGCTCTGTGCAACCCGAACTGAGCTAGCTCGACCTGGAACGGAAAACGAGGGGGGGGGGGGTAATTTTTTTTATCACAAGCAGCAGATTGTATCAGCGGTTGCCTGAAAGTATGTACGCTTAAATAATGGAATTTAAAAGCCATCAACAGCGACTAGTACGCGAGTTAACACGTAGAACGCCAGACTTAAAACCATGTTTAGCCCAGTGGGCCGCGGCAGACACCATGTGACCGCATCATATCGGGTCCAGGGCGCCGCGGCGAACACCGTGTGTCCGCGTACCCTCGGTGACTTTAAATGCGTCTACACGGCCGGCAGACAGCGTTTCGATTCTTTTTACAAGGGGAAGTGATCCGCGCGGCCCCACAGTACAATCTGGTCACTTGGCACAAAAAAAATTGAAAGGACTTAGAATTTATGGGCTTTTCAACAAGATGTGTCCAAAAACTGTTTTGAGCACATTACATTAAGTGTTTTGATTTTTAATTTAGTGAGGTTACAGTTAGGTAAACATATTTTTTGCCTTTATATTGCACTAGAAAGTCATAAGAATTATAATAGTTATCAGTCAAGCACGTATCCAATAAGTAATCCGGGTTCCGTAGGTAATAATTAACGTAAGAAGTTACCTTTTCGTGAATAATTCTACGGTTTACCAATTTTTCGACTTATTTTGTAAAAGTAAATATGAAACACTACTTTTTTATCCTACTGCGACAGACGGAGGGTTATGTTTTTCGAATGAATGTGTATGTATGTACGTAAGTACTTACAAAGGGAGCAAGAGCAAAAGTCCTTGCGACACGACATCCGCTCCTTTTAATACTAAATGTATTAAGGAGACGATAAAGCAGAACAAAGGCTCCAAAATGTTTGCAAGAGCTATGTCGGTTGGGCAAAGTCGATTGATGAAGCTGAAGACGGAGGACGGCGGCGCGACGTCATCCGTCCGGCGTAGATTGAGAGGTTTTATGGACAGCTGTATACCTCAGTTTCACAACCCAGTAAACAAATGGCTAAAGACCCAAGAGCCAAGCTAACCCGACACTATACCGAAGATATCCCGGACATCAGCCTGTACGAGATTAGGTTGGCCCTGGCGCCGGGCGAGGATGGAATTACAGCAGAGCTTCTGAAAGCGGGCGGAACGCCGGTACTGAAAGTCCTTCTGAGGCTCTTTAATTCCGTTCTGCTCGAGGGCGTAACGCCGGAAGCTTGGAGCAGGGGCGTAGTGGTCCTGTTCTTCAAAAAGGGAGATAACACCCTATTGAAGAACTATCAAGCTTCTGAGTCATGTATATAATTTGTTTTCGAAGGTCATCACGAACCGTCTCGCAAACAGGTTCGATGCCTTCCAGCCTACCGAATAAGCCGGTTTTATTAAAGGTTTCAGTACCTTGGACCACATTCATACGCTGCGGCAGGTTATAGAGAAGACGAGGGAGTATAACCGGCCGTTATGCTTGGGGTTCATGGACTATGAAAAAGCCTTCGATTAGATCGAAATATGGGCCGTGCTTCAGTCCCTTCAGCGAAGTCGTATTGACTATCATGTCGTATTGTCAGTCCGAGTAGGAGCAGTGCACGAGGGCAATTCCATTGCATAGAGGTGTAAGACAGGGAGACGTTATATCTCCGAAGCTGTTCACCGGTGCACTGGAAGATGCCTTTAAGCTTCTGGAACGGGAAGGATTTGGCATCAACATCAATGGCGAGTATATCACTCACATTCGATTTGCCGACGACATTGTTGTCATGGCGGAGTAACTCCAAAGGAACCCTAATTTTCAATAACACCACGATCTTCTCCTATGCAAACGCAAAGGCAAATGAACGAGTGAAGCGCGTCTCGCTCGCTGGGGCTCGCAGGTGAGGGCGGCGCGGCATAGTGCAGGGGGAGCCGAAAGTAGGACCCGCGCGGCGCCCGCGCAAGGAAATACGGTTGGACGTTCTAGCAGGCCGTGACGGACACTGGTGTCTGCCATTTAACATCTCAGAAAATAATGCATAACGTCTCTGTTCTATAAGTTGCCCATTATTTTTAGGTTATTTCTTATCGATATTTTCAAAAAAAAACCCTATCAATTTTTGGACGTTCTTTATTTTTTGGTACGGCCCCAGGGGAAAGTATGCTGTCGACCACATGGTGTCCGACATGGCGTTCAACGTGTTAAGACATAAATACTTACCAGCATTGGCTTCAGAATTAGCATTCCTAAGAATCCGCAGAATTTTCCATACAAATGTAGTCTACGTTTTATTTGGAAACCACATGTCAGATTTCGGTAAAAAAAAATAATTTAAAGAATTTGCAATTATTTAGGGTAATAATTGGTTTCCGACGGTAAAATTATGTACTAGAAAGAAAATATAAGGATGTAGATGATTCAAATACCGATGGTCAAAAATGATATACTTAACACACAATATTTTGTTTCAAGTTCATATTTTTCGTGTCGGAAACCACTTATAACCCTAGATATAAGCAATATCTTTGAAATTACAAAATTTTGCCGAAATCAGGCATGTTGTTTCGAAACAAAACGTAAACTACGTTTGTATGGACAAGTGAAGTTTTGCCTAGGGTAAGGGGACTCTTAAGAAGTACGCGTCATTTCTTTAATGATTAAGTGAAGTAAAGAGGTATTATTTTCTAACATATTCTATTTTTTTTTTTCATTACTTACTTTTCTTCAAAAATATATTTATAATTATGTTACTCCATCCCCAACGAAAAATAAGGGTGTTATAAGTTTGAGGGTAATGTCTGTCGGTCTGTTTAAGGCTGTCTATCTGTGGAATTGGTTAATGCAAATTTTTAGTTATGTTTGAAAGAAAAAACTTAGAATGTACCAGCTGCTTCTCTACCCACGCAGATTGTAAGAGCCGATTGAGGGAATGGGCGAGATTTGAATCATGGTAATAGGCGATGCGGCTAGCAACCCATCACTATTTTGATTCCTTTTCCATCTTAACGCCCACCACCACGCTAAGCGTGACCTTTGGGCCTAACGGCCCTGGGCTCTGTCTACCCCGTCAGGGATATAGACGTGAAAATGTATTTGTATCTGTTTAATGAAAATCGGTTTAACTATTCAAAAGTTATGGGATGTTAACGCTTGAAAGTCAGGTTTTTCTCTTGCAAATAATAAAACTAGTTAGGTCAAATGTAAAAATTCTTATAAATACATTTTAAGATTCTCTACAGACCTTGGCAGCCATTTAGATCTCAATTCTTTTGCTGGATTTTGAACTTGGCTCCCATTTTCACATGTATGATTTTGGTGGTATAAAGTTTATACCGCAATGGATAAATCAGCATGGTAGAACACAAAATAATTCGATCACATTGCACTTTTTAGTAGGTATCCAATGTTTAAACATTAATTGTATTTAATGTTTAAATATTTGTTGTATCTTGTATCTAATGTTTTAACATTAGATACGTTGTTCACCCTGGATATGTTTTATTATTAGTAAGTACAAAAAAACAAGTAAAGGGCCTACTCTTAAATACAAGTAGTTACGAATAAGGTATCACATTGCAACATGATATTATTTAAACATCAGTTGTTTCTGAATCAATATTTAAACATTAGATACCTTGTTAAAAGTGCAATCAATTAGATTATAGATACCTTATTCCTTATTCCTGAGGACTTACTTGACTTATGGTCCTATGTCCCCTATCCGGGGCAGAGGGCGTCCACAAAGACTCTCCATCTCGATCTGCCTTGAGCTACGCGCTTAACTTCACTCCAGGTCTTGCCGATTTTCTTAATTTCATCGAGCACGGTGCGTCGCCAGGTCTGTTTGGGGCGACCGACTTTACGCTTTCCTTGGGGATTCCACTCCATGTCCTTTTTTGGTATGTGCTCAGGGCCTCTTCGGAGAGTGTGGCCAATCCAATTCCATTTGCGGCGTTTTATCTGCTGGTCGATAGGGGTTTCGTGACACAGCTGTCGTAAACAGTCATTAGATAAATATGGCCAGCGAATGCCGAGAATATGGCGCAGGCAACGGTTCACAAAAACCTGGAGCTTCTGGGTGAGTTCCTTTGTGACTTTCCAAGTTTCGCAGCCATAAAGGAGCACTGATTTTACGTTGGACCCGAATATCTTGAGCTTAACTCTTCGTGTTAACTTCCGCGACCTCCATATAGGGCGCAACTGTGCAAATGTTGCTCTGGCTTTGGTTATTCTGGAAGCGATGTCCTCTTCTGTTCCTCCAAATTCAGACACAACACTACCGAGATATGTAAAAGTCGAGACACGTTCAACGGAATCCGTGCCGTTGATTTTTAACCCTATCTTTGCCGCCTCCATCCGCAGATCGTTAAGCTTGGCCTGCATATCGGCGCGTTTATGGCTCAGTAGGCAGATGTCATCGGCGTAGTCCAAGTCTTCCAAAACATCGGAGACTCCCCACTCAATTCCGCGCCGGCCGTTGTCGTAAATGCGAAGCATAATTCCATCAAGAGCGATTAGGAACAAAAGAGGCGACAGGGGACAACCCTGTCGAACTCCGGCATGTACGGGGATGTCTTCGGAAATTAGGCCATCATGTGTTACTTTACAGGAGTAACTCTTGTAGATGGCTTTAAGAAGTTGGATAATTTTTACCGGGACGCCAATGGAGAGCAAACGAGACCACAAAGTAGACCACTTCAATGTATCAAAAGCTTTTTCGAAGTCGACAAAAGTAAGATATATCTCCCTTTGCCATTCTGATGCCTGTTCAAGTATGATACAAGGAGTGTTGATTTGGTCAGTGCATGATCGATCAGGCCGAAATCCAGCCTGTTCTTTACGCAGATGAGGTTCTACGGCCTTTGTTAACCTATCCAAAATTATCTTGGTGAACACCTTAGATGGGATCGAAAGCAATGTGATACCTCTCCAATTGCTGCATTGAGTCAAGTCACCTTTTTTGGGCACTGTGATTAAAAGACCCTTACACCAATTTTCGGGCATCTTCTGAATCCCAAATCTTGTTGATCAAAGGTGTAAGTGTCTTTACGGCGGAGGGCAGATCAGCTTTGAGCATCTCCGATGTGATCAGGTCAAGTCCTGGAGCCTTACCACTTTTCGAAGAGAGGATGGCATTGGCCACTTCTTCAGCCGTAGGTGGGCTGGTATTGACATCGAGCAGCTGAGATGGTGTTAAGCTCTGTTGCTCATCTTCTGGAGCTGATGTAGGAACCTGAAATACCTCCTCGAAATGCTCACGCCACCGGCGAAGTTGCCCCTCAGACGACGTAATAAGCTGTCCGTCTTTAGATTTTAAAGGTTTCTTTTTGCGTCTGTTATTTCCCGCCAGAGATTTTGTGGCTTTGTATAGCTCCTTTAAATTGCCCGTATCTGCAGCGTGTTGGGCAAGATCTGCGATACCATCCGCCCATAATCTTCTGTCTCTGCGCGTGCTTCGGTAGATTTTCTTGCGAATTTGGCGATACTGCTGATTAAGACAGGTTCTTTGTGCTTGGTCTCTGGTTTCAAGCAACTTAAGATGGATCTGTCGTCTGTTTTCGACCAGATCCCAAGTTTCTTGTGAGATCCACTCGTCTCGCTTGAAGGATTTGTGACCGAGAACGGTAGAACTAACTTCAGTATAAACCGTTTTAATGTTATTCCACTGGTCTTCCATGTTGCTTGTAGTCTCAGGCTGCTCGAATAAATAGAAACGGTTACGCAACTCAAGTCGAAACTTGTCACATATGTCTGCGTTTCTCAGTTTGTAGACGTCAAATTGTTTGCCAATTTTTCCTGTTCCTTTCACTGGTTTTGAAGCTGCAATCTTTATTCCTGAGGCCTACCCTTAAATTACAAAAAAGTTCTTATTTTTACTTCTTTTATTTAACAGTAGGCCCTTGTCTTTCAGTACTTCTCAATAATAAAACATATCCAGAGCGAGCTACGAGCATGGTAATGACATCACGTGTATGCAGGCATCATTTGCATGTTTATCATTTGTGTATAGATAAATATCTACACGGAGATTGCACATTAATTACAAATAGGTACATTATCTTGTCGCACAGTCGATATATTTCTGTAGGGATTGAATCATATAATTTATCGACTTATTGATATCGAATTCTTTTACTCACCAAAACCAATATCCAATAGCGATGTAGAATTGTATGTAGGTTTTTTGTAATTGTTGCGTATTTTTGTTGTGTTTTTACCGTGGTTTTTATTTGTCCCTGTTTTATCTTTACTCATTGTCAGTGACATTTAATATAATTGAAGTACAATGAAATACCAGCAATATAACAATAGGTGTTCTATAAATTAAAAGTTTTATAGCTACACGAAAATAATGTCAATACGATAAGATAACGGGGTCTAAATCATAGATTTTTAAACTTACGCAGTAAAATAAATTCTAGGTCTACGGTCTAAATTAGTGTTGCCTCTCGATAGTCCACTATCGATATTTTATATAAAACCTATACTATTGATCTTAGCGACGAACAAACTATGGATAGAATCGATAATATTGCGATTAATAAACAATCGATAGTATAGATAGTTTGGCATTTTTCGATTGAAAATATCGATTGTAAAACTATCGATTTTTTGGCAACACTAGTTATGACTTGCAAGATCTAGGTAATAATAGATAATGTTGTCTTGTCTACAATAGATAACAGACTGCGACCAGAATAAAGATGTTTATATTGCTAGTAGATGAACAGTTCAGTGGGCCAGGAGCTCTTAGGCCTCGTGTTCACGTATCCGGTTTGCGCCGTGATGGCGCGCCGGACCGGAGTCCGTACGATCAGTCATGTATGAAGTCTCTAGGAGGTGTTTCCACGTCACCGTCGCCGGCGATGGCGCCGCGCCTTTACGGTGCAAACCGGATACGTGGGCAAGAGCCCTTACACATAACATTCACCGGCGCTGGCGTTGTGCTGGCGCCGTGCCGGATAAAAACCGTGCACGTCGGGCTTGGGGTTGCTCTGTAAAATAATACGTTAGTCATACGATAGTGACTTCTTATTTCTATGTCAAATCAAATTAGACTTTAATACAAAACTGGGCACTGACGTATGATATGTTAGTGGCCAATTTCAAAAAAACTAAAACGCGGATACGCATAGTCCGTCTTTCCTACTGCTTTTGATGTAACCCCTCAGGTCCGCAGTGTTTCCCATGTAAACAGAACGCTATATGTAAATATTTAAGAGCTAGTTTCGTATGATCTTGAGAGAGAGAAAGAACTCTTACAGGCAAGCGATAGTATGCCACATAGGTGACGACGGTTAGCGGATATCGGCGACTGTCACCGATGGACCTATTAGAAGCTTCATGTATGTATACATTGATGGGGCTTCATGTACAATTGTACAAACTTATAAGTAGCTCCATACATTACCGTCGCCGGTCCGGCGCGGCGCTGTCCCGTGTATAAACCGTCTCGTGGAAACAGGCCCTAACAACTAATAGACTTATAAATGCACAGAAGCAGACTGACTGTTAGTTATTTATGTGTTTTGATAAGTCATGCAATTATTTTGAATATTTTATGTGTAATGATAATGACAAATTAAGTAACAAAACACGCGATATTGTGATATGAATACCTATGATTACATGCATGCATAAGTATGTATAATATACATTATTCTTCTTATCGTGTGTGTTAATGACTAAAACTAGTGTCAGAGTTTTTAAACCGCCTTATAGGCCTCTGACATGGTTTTAGGTAACGACCAATGTCATAGACAGTGACCGGGACCGACGGCTTAACGTGCCCTCCGAAGCACGGATCATCTCACTTATCAGACAATCAAGTGATCTGATCAGCCTACAATGTCCTGACCAAACTAGGACAACAACACAAAGTCGTTGTCCCCGCCGGGAATCGAACCCGTGACCTCCAGGTATGAGCCGAACGCTCTAACCACTACACCACGGAGGCAGTTGTTAATGTATACAATAATAATAATAAATTAATTAATTTATTTCAGATGTCAGAGATCCATACATGATACAATTATTAAAAATTCACAAAATATACAATTAAATAGCAATTATAAAATGTCACACAATACTTGAATTAAAATTGAAATAATAATAATAACATAATAAATTGCAATAACAATGTGGTAGTGACAAGGGACATTCTCGTAATAAATCGAACCACGGACTATATACTCTAAACTAGACCACTATAGTATAATGAAATTAAAAAAAACAGTCAAAATAAAAAAAATCGCTCTTTCCATACAAAAGTGTTTAGCCAACAAACATTTGACATTCCCATTCAAACTGCCCGAACAATTTGAATGGGAATATCAAATGTTTGTTTATGTTTTTTGACTGTTATTTTATTATCATTATAATAAAGTGATTTCAATTTATTAGGTACGGGTACGTTCCTTTCACGTTGTATAAGGATAAATTACATAAAGGCAATAATTTGTTTAGATAAATACCTGTTTACCAAGCATCTCAATATTGACAATCTGTATCACTCTCTCAGAGGTAAATTTAATTTGTAACTTGTAACAACCATAATTAAATAAAGTTCGCTTAATACTGAGTAAATACCGAAAGTTACGTTAGTAATTATATTATCTTAGCTGAAACGCACTTCGTGAACAGGAATAGGATCGGGAATAGGAGGTAAATAAATGTGAAATACGAAAACGTTATAATATGTACCAACAATCATCATCATTCATCGTTAAGTCTTTGTAGTGTCCACACTGCAGGAGCACGACTCTCTCTGTACTACCAGAGCCATACTTAGTCAGAGCAGCCAAAGGATTTGGCCTACACTCTCCGCTGGCTAGACGGGTTGGAGAGGTCTTAGTGATGTAAAAAATCTTTGTTTAGCTTGTATTTCCTAAGTCGCCTTCTACGACATCCACGGGAAGACTTGGAGTGGTCCTATTCTACTCTGCCAGAAACCACACGGCAATTATAATATAAATAATATTATAGATGATCAGTATAATCAACGGAACTAATGTTGGGGTAATGAAAAATGATTTTTCTACTTCTGTACTGTTCTGTATCTGTCTTTTTTATCAAACGAGTCATATTCACTAAGGATATGTTGTTTTATGACTGAGTTCTGTCGAATATCTGCGGCACCATCATCAGATCAGCTGATTGACTTCATAGTATTGTATTGTCATCCGGCTTACACTGTGTAAGTCGGATGGCAATACAAAATTTCAGCAAAATCGGTTGAGGATAACTGATTGAAAATTGAGTTGGAATATTTGCCCTTAACAAACATTCATACATACATACATACACGATACATTGCAAGTTAAATAAAAGCTTGTAAAACGTCACGTGTATGCAACATTGTGTAAATACGTCAAAAAATGCTCGATGGCGTCTATACTCCATTTGGTTAGGTATTTAAGTAAATGTAAACAATCTTGACATGTCTTTTTATTGAAATATACACTTTATAAATCAATACCTTTGCAAATTACAAAGTAATTATGTAATTTATAATTTATAACACAATTACTAGCAAAATTATTGATTTATGAAGTGTATATTTCAATAAAAAGACATGTAAAGATTCGTTACATTTATTTAAATACACCTAACCAAATGGAGTATAGTGACAATGCTCACTCGCATTTTTTGACGCTTCTTATACAACTGTTGCATAAAATATTGTAAAACAATGCAAACTTGATGTTTGTAAAGTTTGTACGTAGTTGTACCCTCCCGTGGGATGTAAATAAATCGCCGCTATCAGGATGACGTGTTGGTGCAGGATGGTGTGACCCACCTTAACTCAGTCAAATGTCATCACACTATGGGTTGCGGTGTGGTCCCAGTTTCAAGATGTAGCGGATAACGTGTGACGGTGTTGGTTTTTTTAATAGAAACAATATTCAGGATAACAAAGTTTTGGTGTCGCTGCCGCCCGGCTTCCAGGAATGGTCAAAACAGGGGGGAAGACTAACTCGCTGCCGTTTATAAATGGGCCGCGCGGAGAAGGTGCGGGGTAGGGTTCGCAGCCCGTCGTCACAAACGTAAAGGACTTCAGGTCGATGAATCGGAAGAACTGATGGACATTCCTTTGGAACTTACTTCTAATGTGAATTCTAACCCCCAGCGTGCTGAAGCCTTGCTTAAGAATAATGTTAGGCCTTGTGATTCTCAATTTAAATTTAAGCATATTGGCCCCAAAGATATAATAGATGCATAAAAACAGCTAAATTTAAAAAAAACTATAGATCATTGGGGCATGTCAGTTGCTGTAGTAAGCCATATCATAAATATCATAGCTGCTGATTAAGCTTTTATATTTAACGAATGTATTGATGAAGGCATATTTCCTAACCTAATGAAATGTAGTAAATTAATCCCCTTATTTAAAAAAGGAGAAAAAACAGACCCTGGCAACTACAGACCTATATCTATCCTGCCAGTTTTGAGTAAGGTGTTCGAAAAGATAATGCTCAATCAAATGCTGCTTCACTTCAAGACCTACCAACTTTTTCATAGCCAACAATTCGGCTTTACTGGCGGGAAATCGACCACCGATGCGAAAGTAGCACTCGTTACTCATATATATGACGCATGGGAGAACAAAAATGATGGAATTGGATCATTTTGTGATCTCTCCAAAGCATTTGATTGCGTAGAGCATCCGACACTTTTGCTCAAATTTCGTCAATACGGTTTTGATGATAATTCAATTAAACTGACAGAATCTTATTTAACAGATAGGCATCAGACTGTTGATTTAAATGGCATAAAATCTCACGAATCTAATGTTAAAATAGGCGTACCGCAAGGTTCAATTCTTGGACCTTTCCTTTTCTTAGTTTATGTTAATGACTTGCCTTACATGGTTGAGAAGAAGGCTGGCATAGTGCTGTTTGCTGATGACACCTCGCTAATATTCAAAATAGATTGACATAGCACAAACGCTAGCGCGGTGAACAGCACCTTGTCTTCTATTTCTAATTGGTTTTCTGCCAATAACCTCATGTTAAATGCGAAAGACCCAATGCATACGATTTTCTCTTCCTAATGTGAGACAGGCCTGCGTTGACATAATGATAGATGGTGAAAAACTCGTTCTTGTTGAAAGTACTACCTTCTTAGGAATTACAATAGACTCAAAACTTCAATGGGGTGCTCATATAACTAAACTTTCTAATAGGCTTAGCTCTGCGGCTTATGCTGTTAGAAGAATAAGACAATTGACAGATGTAGCAACTGCTAGACTAGTTTATTTTAGTTACTTTCATAGTGTAATGTCTTACGGCATACACCTGTGGGGGAGTGCAGCCGATATTCAGACTATTTTTATTTTAAAAAAACGGGCAATTCAGGCAGATGCAGGACACTTTTTAACACACTTCAAACAAGGGTTGTTATAAAATGACGCTAACGTCTGTCTGTGAATTTCCTAAATTAATCCATGCATCTTCGAAGAATCAGGAAACATACATAAAATCATATATCAATTTATACACTCGAATAGATTACCTCCTGCTCTTTTGAAGTCTTAGTTTTTTCCTTTGGGAGAGTTGTTCAGTTTTATAAACTGATTGCTTAGTCATTTTGGTTACATGTAGAAGTATAATGGGGTATAGCAAATCTTAATAACACTTCAAAACATGAATGATTTACCGACTTGTCAGTCTATATTTTGGACCACACACGAACCCATATCCGCCTAAGCAGTGACCAGAAAATGGTTTCCCGTAATGTCCGGAGCAAAATGACAAAGCGACACGGCCCGGCTTGACCCGTTATGTCAAATGATTGGACTGCACGGTTTTGACAGTTCGGTTTGACAGCAGGTTGACAGTTCTTGAAATGTGAAGTAAACCTTAAATGTGTGGTGATGGTGATACACAGGCAAGACATAATTTGGCGCATTATGTGAAATAATTGGACTTAACGGTTTTGACTTTGATCATTTTCGCAGGTTGACAGTTCTTGAAATGTGAAGTAAGCCATATATGTGCGGGACAGGGAAGACATAATTTGGCCCGTTATGTCAAATGATTGGACTTTACGGTTTTGACATTGATCATTTTGGCAAGTTGAAAGTTCTTTAAATGTGAAGTAAGCCTTAAATATGCGGTCAGAGACAGGGAAGACATAATTTGGCCCGTTATGTCAAATGATTGGATTGTACGGTTTTGACTTTGATCACTTTGGCAAGTAGACAGTTTGGTCAGAGACAGGCTGTTACACAATAGTGGGATAGGGAGAAGGCAGAAGAAGACAGGGTGTACTCGTAAATCAGTCTTTCCCAAAGTAGGCGATAATGCCCCCTTGTGGGCGCTGCAGGTCTCAAGGGGGGCGGTAAGAGACCCAGAAAGAAAATGTTTTTTTTTTGCTAGGAGCTTTATTTAGCTAGGAGGCCTCTTAAACAACGACTGCAAGAGCTCTCGACTCTCAACAACAACCACATAAATATCATCCTCCACTTTGAGAATACATATTTACATAATATACATATATAGGTCACAATAATTAATTAATTTAATTTGAAGTTATAATGGTTTTTAAATAGGTGAAAAAATGGGGGCGCTAAAAAAATATTTATTCTCAAAATGGGCAGTAGACAAAATAAGTTTGGGAACCACTGTCGTAAATAAATCGTCGACATATACTTAAAAGGTTGGCTCAGCCTATATTAACGTGATAATCTTTACCTGTGGAACAATGCTTTTATAATCAACTCCCAAAACTGGAGGAGGTTGGTTATCAATTCATCGTGATCGATTATTCAAAGACGCCTGGACTGATTTGGAAAAATTCTATGTTTTTTTAAAAGAGCATTGTTTTCAGGTGGTCTCATAGAGATTTTATCAAATACGGTTGTGTAGTTTAGGGGTGTAGTCGGTTTGAAGTTTTGGAAAATTATTTTAATCACATTCGCATACAAATTAAAAGACCGTACAACAATAAAACTAAAACTTAATGTTACGCAGTGAGGCTAAGAATGAAACACACTCTTTGGTATATTCGTAGTTAACTGTACGTTTATGACTGATTTCAAAGGGTTTATATACATGACAATAAATGTTGAAGATAGAAGAGCATACCATAAAGAAAAGTATGTTTATCTAGGTCTAGAATAATAACCTACAAAAGAAGGTTACAAGGGTTGAGTAAGACAATACTGAGGGCGTTTATTGAACTCTTCGCATATACACCACACTTTGATAAACCACTTTCCCGGTTGCGTCTACAGCTGCGCTGCATTAGAGCCCGGGGCAGTGCAGTGCTCGGGCAGTACCCCAAGTTATATACTATATACAACTTGGGGTACTTTGACTATAATGCAAAGTTTATCGCAACCCACAAGATCTTTTGTTTTGAAGAGGTAGTGAGTTTTATAATGATTTCTGGGTCTTATAATAATATGTTTATCTTTGCCCTGTGTCGGCAGCGATTTGGCCTCAATTTTTTATATAATTTAATATAAGTTATTTTTAATTAGTTTTAGTTAGTTTTAATTTTAGGTTGTATGTATTTAGTTAAAATTATATTATGTTTTTTAGTATGCAATAAATATTTTTTTATACTATAAATTCTCTACATATGTATTTGTTACAAAATATGGTATCGTTGAGTTAGTAAATCATAACATAAGTCTCGAACTTACTTTGGGGCTAGCTCAATCTGTGTAATTTGTCCCTATACACGCTGACTTTTTATTGGTTTTGGAAAAAAAAATGTCGTATGGTAAATAAATTCCTCTATCCATATATGTAATCCAAATTTCTGTATGTCATAAAATAAAAAAGTTGCGTAAATGATTTTCGATCGAGACTACGTAGTTATAGGCCGGCCGCCGGCTGCGTAATGTCGATGACCCTGGCCGGCCGGCGGGCGATGTATGGCGGCGGTACTACTAATTGACCTCACAATTTTACTTTCGAGTTTTGGGCAATATTTTTTGTTTTTGAATTTTTATTTTGACTAGCTAATTAGGTCTTATTAACGATGCCTATGAAGTGGCCTTCGGCTTCAAAATCAATGAAAAATCACCGTGTATATTTATTTATTATGATTACGTGTAGTTCATCGTCCATCTTACATATGTATTGCCGGTTGCATCTTCAGCCGTAACGTTTCAGAGCACGAGTTTCGCTACCTAACTTAGTGATTTGACGAGGTCACTGGTTTTTACACGTGGCTGCCGTCTGACCTTCGCAACCCAAATGTAGAACGGAACCAATCCTTATTTGAGAAAACGCTAGATTCACAAAGTATGATTCTCCCCACTGGATCAAGGAGGCCATCGAAGTTTGTCGCAACCACAATATCTTACCATTATGAAACGGTAGGTCAGTTTTATGATGATTACGTGTCAACTCTGCACTGTTCGTATTTAACAGGGCTTTATTGCTAGGCTCTAGATTCACTGGTCGTTTTCAGTCTATCTCTCTTTCTACGAAACGAGATGGGCAGACGGCTTGAAAGCATTCGAACAGGATTGGAAAGTTAAAACTAGAGACAGAGAATTATGGAAGGAAAGAGGGGAGGCCTTTTCCCAGCAGTGGGATATGAACAGCTAGTAAAAAAAGGACTCACTGATGACCAAGATATTTCCTATATATGATTTAAAAAAACTTAAATAACTATTTAATAAAATTACTTTGCTAGTAAGAAAAGAGAAAAAAATACAACTGAACTTTAAATGAAACTAGTATTCGATAATTTATTAATTCAGATATCTAAAAAAAATTGTCCGTGCCGCAGTGTCAAGAACGCTGGCTGTGATCAATCTCTGAATAACTATGCTAATTCTTAGAGCAAAAAAGCAGCCAGCCCTCTTGTCACTAGCAGAAGCGATCAGGCGCTGAGTTAGGTTAGGTCTCAGACCAAATGAAGGTAATTTGAGGTAACTCATTTTTTCAATAATCTTTTTTAGAGTTGTGTAAACAAGGAACCTTTACAGTTTCACCGTATCTGTTTGTCTGTCTCTCTTTCTGTCTGTCTATCCGTCCGCAGTTTTACTCAGAGACTATAAGTACTAGAAAACTGTTATTTATCATGGATATGTACATTTTTCGTGCCAAAAAGTTAAAATAAAATATTAAAAAATCAATTAGGGTAGCTTCCATACAATTAAAGTGGGATAAATTTTATTCTCGACTAATTTATCATGTGGAATCATCGTTGAAAAGGTCTTTTAAAAATATTGTGATCTTCGAGTTAGGGATCAGTTCCTAAAATATTTATTTTTGCAAATTTTAATTAAAGTATCCAACTCCTCTATCTGCCAAATGGTAACATGGGGACACGAGACTCACAGCCGTAGAAACCAAGTTTAAAGGAAAACTAATAAAGCTAAGTAGGGTGTACATTCAATAGACAATTAGTATTTAGACGTTTTATTGACTTGAACTCAAAGTCGGCATTCGCAACTACGGAACCCTACACTGCGCGTGGCTCGACATGCACTTGGCCATTATTTACTAATTACTTGCAATGTTTGTAAGTGCGTTTTGTTTGTACAAATCTTGCAACTGATTTTTAATTAATTTTGTTAAAGCATCAAATACTAAAAATAGGGATGAGATAAGAACAGTCATATTTTAATTTAACTAGTATATATGAAGGGATGTGGAAGGTTTTTGTAAAATATTTTAAAATGTTCCACCTTGATAAAACAAAGAATTACTTTTCTGTCAGCCGTATATTAATAACACAACTTGTTTGGTGAGCTGCGTGTTTGCGAAATTTGTATCTTATTTAATCAACTGGTCTACAATCTAATAAAATGTAAAGTTTGAAGCAAAATTTCTCAAAAAAAAGGAAAATTTCAATTTATCAGTATCTTTTCATGTGAGTTCACGTTTGGACACGAAATGTAGTGTGGAACATGAGAGATATTATTTATTAAAAATGGCGCATAGTTTTAGAGTTAGTGCTTGTGTGTTAATTTCATTTTTGACATTTACTGAAGCGGCAAAAATTTTGTGTTTATATCAATCACCGTTTTTGAGTCATCAAATAGCATTTCGAACTGTGACCAGAGAGTTGCTGAGGCGAGGTCATCAAGTTGACGTAGTAACAACTGATCCTGCTTACCCTAAAGGTCAAACTCCTCCAAACATGACCGAAATAGATATTCATATAGCCAGTTATAATATATGGACTAAAAAGTTTACTGAGGATAAATCTAAGCAAAAGGACTTATCAAACCAAGTTAAACTTTCCTTGTATTTAATGATAGATATTCTTATGAATCAATTAAATAATGTTGAACTTCAAAGTGTTATTAAGAAAAAGGAAACATACGATCTTGTTTTAGCTGAAGCATCATTTCCACCATCAGTAATATTCACTCATCTTTATAAAGTACCATTCGTGAAAATTAGTACTTTGGGTGTTTTACCTACTGCTTTTGATTATATGGGAATCCCAAGACATATAATGTACTACCCACAAACATTACGGAAGAGAGCTTATAACATCTCAGGCTTAGAAATTTACAGTGAAATCTACAATGACTTGGTAACATATAACAATTTTTTAGCTAACGAAGTCACAATACATGAAAAAGTTAAAGCAAAACATGTACCTGATCTACCTACGTTTGATGAACTAAAAAGCAATGTGAATATGTTATTGGTAAATATGAATCCAGTTTGGGAGGGTGTTCGCCCGTACTCACCAAACTACGTCGTAACTCATATGTTCGAACAGAAAGTGAAACAAGTCATACCTGAGGTAAGTGTGGTATTTATTTTTATAAATACAATCCTACTATCCTACTAATATTATAAACGCGAAAGTTTGTAAGTATGGATGGATGTTTGTGACACTTTCAGGTAAAAACTACTAAATGGATTTTGACGTGATAACGTCTTTAAAATCGTTTTAGTCGGGTGACATGTTCAGAAACTTGTGTCACACCAAAACCTCACGAGCGCGATCGCAGGTATAACGAGAGAGAGACGGACCGATCTCCCGTCTCATCTCGAGCGCTGCCAGTCATTCCGTGAAACGACGTTATCACGTAAACATCTCGATCGTAAACCTACTTTACAAACAACCAATTTTTAATAAAACTTTGCAAAATACAGCTTATACATCAGAATAACACATAGGCTACAATTTATAAAGATATTGTGTGTTATAAAACCAAATATTGAAAAAAAAAATTAAGGTAGCTCCCATAGAAGCAAAGTGGGAGTCCATTTTTTTCTCGACTAATTTATTCTGTGGATTATCGTTGAAAAGGTCTTTTAAAAATATTTTGATCTTCGAAACACCATTTTTCGATTTAGGGAATTTATATCCTCCTAATACTAGTGGCTCTGTGAGCGGTAGACCTCACAAGCTTAAAGAGATTGCAAAGGGAAGAAACTTTTTACACCATATGTTTTTCATAAAATATTAAAATGTCGACAATGTTCGTTCTGATAGTGTTTTCAGCCTTTTTTCCTCCTCTGTTCTTAACAGAAGGAGTTTTAGGAGCATACACCAAATCAGTTACAGTCCAACAGAATCATTTACTAATCCATTTTTTACCTACAAATTATTTATTTATTTATTTATTTTTATTTTGGAAGATTATCGACATTTAACAATTTATGTAGATACAATCTATAAAACAAGAAGTCATTTACAAATCTTCGCTTATAGTATTATAATAAGCAATAATAGAACCGATAAGTTAGCAACAATATGACGACTAAGATATATAAGATAAGAAGATAAACATGTAATAAAAAGATATATGTATATATGTAGAAGAGTTCAAGATACATTTTTAATTTAATTATTTTACTTGTTCAAAGAGAAAGTTGTTTAATACTACGCATAGTGGTTTAGTGGTTTGATTTTGAAATATATTATGTTTTAATGAGTATAAAAGCGGTCGCCTTTTGGTCTAATTCGGACTGTCGAGTACGACAGTCCGAATTAGACAAAGAATACAAATGAGTTGTTCACAGTAGTGAACAACTCATTTGTATAGTTTGCTGTGGGTTTCGCCATAACTCCTTCTTTAATTATAATCATAGTAATGGATGTAGATTGGTAAACCGATTTATTACAATGACAGTTTGTTTCAGTTAAACGATAAGCCCAAGTGAACCCAAAATATCTGTGTGGGCAAGTAGGTTTAATTCATGTGGCTGAAATTCATGTATTAGCGCGAGGTGGAGCACTGACTTATCGTCACGTTTTTAATAAGGCCCGCGTAAGGCATCTCTTACTCCGTCATATACTATATACAGCAAATGTTACTCATAGTGAATAAGAGGATGAAAATTTCATCCAAGTTGTCATCCTTCATAAGCGCACAAGAACGTCTTAATATTTGTCCTCCCAGGTACCTTTATTATTACCTCGTGATTGCCTACTAACATCGCGAATGACATACTTTATTAGAACAGCTCCATCCTGGCTATTTCCACAAGAACTCAAACAATAAGATGATTAATTACTTTAAGGTTTAGGAAACAGTTCGTAATAATTTAGAATTTATTATAATTAATCTAGAATTTATTACAAACTTAACAAGAATACTTTTTGGAAGTAGCAAAAAAGGTGATACATGTGTTGCAATTAAATTATATTCAAATAAATAGTCTAGAATTTTTCGCAAATTAATTACATGAAGTCTATAAAAGGTTGTATATAAAAACACGCAAAGCCGGGGTAAGTGTGAATATTCACAAAGTATACTTTGGGCTGTACAAACGTTGCAAACATATTGACACAGTTGTTTCGTATTAAATATTCGAGGCTGAAATTCGTCATTAATTTTACTATTCTTAAAGTGCTCGTGAACATTATTGTGCTGTGCAGTGATAAAATAAGACTACAATGTTGCGTGTTACCCTAGTCCTTATTACAACTTTATCATACACTGAAGCGGCAAAAATTTTATGCATTTTTTTATTACCGTTTCCGAGTCACCAACTAGTATTTCGTTCTCTGATAGATGAATTAATAGCACAAAATCACGAAATTGATTTAGTAACCGCTAATCCGTATTACGGCAAAGGTCAAACGCCACCAAATTTAACAGAAATTGATATGCATGATGTAATTCAAAAAGCTTGGACTAAAGAATTCACTAAAGATACCGGCAATAAAAAAGATACAGTTTATTCTCAATTAAAATTTGCCTTAGATATAGGAATCAATTTATATTTAAATCAATTTGCATGTGATGAATTTCAAGATCTTATTGAAAATAGGAAACAATACGATCTACTCATAGCAGATGGGTCTTCTCCTGGAACAATAGTTCTCTCACATATTTTCAAAGCCCCCTTCATAGTTATTACCACAACAGGTGTATATCCTACAGCTTTTGAATATACTGGTACTCCAAGACATATTTCTTACTATCCCGAAATATACCGAGAAAAAAGTAATTTTACGGATTTTGAAAAATATAAAGCTATTTTCATGGATATAATGCTACTTAAAATTTTTGATTCTCACGAAAAGGAAATGCACGAAACACTGAAAAAAGTTTTGTTTCCAAAGTTGCCAACGTGTCTTGAACTAAAAAACAATGTTCATGTATTGGGGGTAAATACACTTCCATTTTGGGAAGGAATACGCCCATTTCCTTTGAATTACGTTTCATTCAAATTTAATTCGAAGAAAGTAAAAGAGATTTCTAAGGTAATGTAATGATATATTGGTGTCACCTTGTGAATAAAGATCGCTTTAGGCTTAAGACTAATCTATCAGCATGGAACAGAACTTTCCTAAGCTGCTATCCTTTTCTATCGCTAAGCACCGACATTTGCTAGAACGATAAAGAGCGATGGAATTCCACGGAATCTGCTATACTGATGCGTTCCGTTGCTCTCTCTCGCTATCGCTCTAGCAAAAGACGGTTCTTATGAGCAACAGAAAAAGACAGCAGCATGCATAAGTTTCGTTTCGAGACAGACGAATCCCAACTTTTAGTAGCTTTTACCTTATCCTGGATTTGTCAGATTAAAATGTTAATTTTTTTGTGTTTTGCTTTTTAAACAAGCCTCTACCCATCTGGCCAGCGAGAAGAGTAAAGGCCAGTTCCTCTGGCTGCTCTGGCCTGGCTTTGGTAGAACAGAGAGGGTCGTGCTTATGCAGTGGAAACAAAAAAGCCTGATGATGATTATAATGTTTTTTTTTGCTTACTAATAAAGTGGGCATCAAACGTATCTCTGTATATAATAGGCTCACATTTCCCGCTCAAAAAATACAGACAGTTAAGGGTGTTCTAGGTGTAATTGCGTAGATCTTTTTTATAGGTAGTCTTGAAGACCATCAAATAGATATTTCCTCAAAGAATATACCTATGTAGGCGTTGGGCATGAGCCATTAGTTTAATTTTTTTTAAATTAGTTATACAAAGAGACGTGATTCAATCGTGCTCAGTTTTAATAAATGTTGAATACCGTTCATTTTTACAGGACCTTCAAGTTTACATGGATTCATCAAAAAACGGCGTAATTTATGCAAGTTTTGGGACATCTGTTCTATTCTCTTCGCTCCCAGAGCAAACCATTTCAGCGATGCTTAGAGCTTTCTCTAAACTACCTTACAATGTATTGTTGAAATGTGACAAGGATGAACTACCAGGGAGACCGGAAAATGTGAGATTATTCAAATGGCTACCTCAAGCAGATGTTCTAAGTGAGTTATTTATATCTACACATATAATAAAACAGTAATTTTTCGAATAAAACTTTTTTGTTATATAGCTATTAAGCCTGGGCAACATAATAATATAAGGTATAATTGATTTTGGAAAATGAAATAGCTAATGCAGAACCATAATGGTCAACTAAACTAGAAGAAATATAAAAATGAAGACTTAGAAAAGTTGTTCAGCCTGATAAGCATTTTCAAGAGACATAATTCTACGCGAACAAAGTCGCGGGCTTCGGCTAGTTCAAAATAAAACACAGACTAGCACTCCTAGAATTTTACAGAATTTTATGGATATTGTTTGGAACAATCTCTATAATAAGAGAGAAGAGAGGATAATTATTTTTTGTAGACATATTGATTATCTAAGTGTTACCGCAGTGAGATAATTTACAGCTTATAATAAAATAGATATTATTAAAATAATGTAATTCATTTCTTGTGAAATCTATTTCAGAGCACCCCAAACTTAAATTATTTGTAACCCAAGGCGGCCAACATTCTATAGACGAAGCGATCGAAGCTGGTGTTCCTCTGGTTGTGATTCCTAATATCTTTGACCAATTTTCCAATTCAGAGAGATGTGTTCATCACGGAATAGGAGTCAAACTTGATCTAAAAGAATTTTCTGAAGAAATATTCTCAGATGCCATCAAAACTGTGATTGATAATGAAAGGTTTGTTCACATATAACATAGTTAAACTTAGTTTAATCAACAAACACCTAGTATAAGTTCATTTTATTTCACCTTAGTGCACTCAGTTGCGCCCGAAACTTAATTATACGCTGGAAATTATCCGATTTCATGATTAACTAAAAAAAAAACTTGATAATGAAGATGAGGAGTTATAAACTCCTCATCATCATAATCAAGTATATCTTAGGCCTTCACAGTGTAGGAGATTTTCAAGTCGTTACATGACTCTTTCTGTACAACTAAAGCTACACTTATCCATAGCAGCCATAATATTTGGCCTAAACTCTCCACGCTGGCCAGGCGGGTTGCAGAGCTCTCAAGATATCTAAGTAATCATAAACTTTATATCAGTTGTATATCCTAAATCATCTTCTACGACATTCAAGATAATACTTGGAGTGATCCTATTCTACTCTGCGGAAAATACAAACAAGCCAACTATAAACTACTTGTGCATAAAATATTCGTAACCATTTTTTTCTTTAGCATCTCCTGTTCGTACCCAACTTCTTCTTTTTCTTAGCGAGTCAGTATGGCGATTTCATATGGTTGTCGACCAGTGTGTGGATACATTTACTCCCTTGTCATTAGCATAGTTTAAGACGTCTATTTTACAAGATGTCAATCAGTTGGGGCATGAGAGTACGTGAACCGTCGTTTGAACATCTCCACAGTCACAACGGTCGCTATTTGAGAAAACCCACCTGACTTGGTTTTTATGGCACCTTGCAATACAAACCCGGAGCCTATTTAAGGACTTCCAGATTCTCAGAAAAGATCACCACCCGGTGGGAGTTTCTCAGCGGCTGGGAGATTTGATGGTAGTGGCGGGTTTTTATTATTCCACTATGCCAATGTGGCTACACTTATTGGGATATTTACCGTATCCAACTATAAACAAATGACTACATCATGTTTTATATTCCAGATACCGAGAAAACACCGTAAAACTTCGTTCTGTTCTTCAAGATAATCCCATGAAAGGAATGGACCGTCTGATGTGGGCCATAGAATACGTCATACGACATGGAGGAGCCAAACACATGCGCTCACCTTCCGCTAACATATCTTGGTCTGAATATTTCGAACTGGAGTTGCTGTTTTATTTCTTGACATTAATTTTTGTTTTGGTTGTGATGTTTGTGAAATTTCTGTTGGGTGTTAAAAGACTTCTTGTCAAAGTCACTAAAGGTAGTCGTTATTTATATTCAAAACAAGACTAATTTAAATTTTATTTATTGTAGACGGGATTTAGAATCTTTAAATATGGACGGATGTGGATAAAAATAGTTTTGGCTCATTACGTAGAAAGTTAAAAAGAATATGTATTTTTTTTTCTCTAATTAGCAAGAAATGACACAAACTATTTGTAGTAGTAAAATTTAACTTTTATATTTTTTTGTATTCTTAATGTGTGATAACGCCAGAAGTGTGGAACAGGGGCGTGGTGGTCTTGTTCTTCAAAAAGGGAGATAACACCCTATTAAAGAACTATAGACCTATCACGCTTCTGAGTCATGTATATAAGTTGTTTTCGAGGGTCATCACGAATCGTCTCGCGAACAGGTTTGATGCCTTCCAGCCTCCCGAACAAGCTGGTTTCCGTAAAGGCTTTAGCACCATAGACCACATTCATACGCTGCGGCAGGTTATAGAGAAGACGAGGGAGTATAACCGGCCGTTATGCTTGGGATTCTTGGACTATGAAAAAGCCTTCGATTCGATCGAAACATGGGCCGTGCTTCAGTCTCTCCAGCGATGCCGTATTGACTATCGGTATATCGAAGTGTTGAAGTGCTTATACAGGAACGCCACTATGTCAGTCCGAGTACAGGAGCAGTGCACGAGGGCAATTCCACTGCATAGAGGTGTAAGACAGGGAGACGTTATATCTCCGAAACTGTTCACCGTTGCACTGGAAGATGCCTTCAAGCTTCTGGAATGGGAAGGATTTGGCATCAACATCAATGGCGAGTATATCACTCACCTTCGATTTGCCGACGATATCGTTGTCATGGCAGAATCGATGGAAGACCTAAGTACTATGCTCGGAGACCTAAATCGAGTTTCCCAACAAGTGGGCCTTAAAATGAACATGGACAAAACGAAAGTAATGTCGAATGTCCATGTTGCGCCCCTACCTGTTTGTGTTGGGAGCTCCACCCTCGAAGTTGTAGACCAGTATATCTACCTGGGTCAATTGATCCAGGCAGTAAGTTCCAGCTTCGAGGAAGAGGTCTTTCGACGAATCCGACTCGGCTGGGTGCGTTCGGTTCGCAATGTCTTCTCGTCCAAAATACCTCTGTGCCTCAAGACTAAGGTCTACAACCAATGTGTGTTACCAGTGATGACTTATGGCTCTGAAACGTGGTCCCTTACTATGGGTCTCATAAGAAAGCTCAAGGTCGCTCAACGCGCTATGGAGAGGGCTATGCTCGGTGTTTCCCTACGTGATCGAATCAGAAATGAGGAAATCCGTAGGAGAACAAAAGTCACTGACATAGCCAAGCGGATTAGCTCGTTGAAGTGGCAGTGGGCGGGACACATAGCGCGATGAACCGATGGCCGATGGGGCAAAAAGGTTCTTGAATGGCGACCGCGTACTGGCAAGCGAAGCGTAGGGCACCCACCTACAAGGTGGTCAGATGACCTGACCAGGGTTGCTGGAAAGCGCTGGATGCAGGCCGCTCTTGATCGGTCATTTTGGAAATCTTTGGAAGAGGCATATGTCCAGCAGTGGACGTTATGCGGCTGAAATGATGATGAATGTGTGATGATTTTCGATCACTACATTTCACGAAGAAAAGTCTTTACCAAAATTATTTCTTGATTCCTTAATATTGAGTTTAGATTAAAAAAATATTTTCAGAAGCTCGTTTTATTAATCTTCTTCTTTCTTATCGCATCCTATTATCGCTCTACTATTATCAAAATGAAGATAGTAGAAAATAAAGATAACCAAAATGAGGGAAATAAAAGGAAGTGGAAGGGGGGGGGGGGGGATCTTGACGCTTGTTTACATATTGTCAGTAAAGCACATACATGAGAGCTACATGCATGCAAAGTTTCATTCTTTCCTCCGGATGGAACCGTATTTCAAGTTACGATCCCGTATTATGACGTATCAGAGTTGATTTTCGAAAAAACATGGTGACGAAATACGGTGTGTCGAAGTTTAGTTTGGGACCCAGCATAAAAATAAATGGAAAACATTTACCACTATCCTTTATCATTTTATTAATTACCTTATTTTTATCCGTATCTAAACTTTGAACAAGTTTATTTGCTAAGAACAAATGAAAAAGGAACAGTAAGAACAAGTCAGCCTTGGCGAACATTCTGCGACCAAATTGCAAACGTTCTAAAAAAGGAAATGTAAAAAGTATCCGTAACCAAAGAGCTTGTATACAGAGATGATGAGTGTAGATGAAGCAAAAGAGGTCAGTCAGGATCGTAGCATGTGGAGAATCTCTGCCTACCCCTGTGGGATACATGCGAAATATTATGTTTGTGTGTATGCATTTGCTAAGCTCCGACTGTCAAGAACACCATTTAGTGATGAGTAGCTGAACTACCGATTCAACAATATCCTTGGTTATTTTCAAGGAAACCCATGATTTTAAAGTTAACTTTTAAACTGCTGAATCGATACTGATCAAACATAGCTAAGAACTACCGCAAGGGAACTAACTTTCACGAAATTTGTTCTTCCGTTCAAGTGCTACAATGTTACAGACAAACAAACAGAGAGATATTGGCGTCAAACTTATGGCATCCCTTTTTTGTCGGGGTTAAGTAAAAGGTAACTCCAAAATTTCTTACTTATATAGATACAAATCGTAGAAAACTTTTGAGTTTAAAATAAAAACACGGAATGCCAGAAAGTAACTAAAAACGACCACTAATTAAAACTGGGACAGCTGAAAAGAATTATTTATTCCAAGAATAACAATCAAGAAACACGAAGCATTGAAGGTCTACAGATAAGATAACGTGAGGGTCGTGGGTTCGAATCCCATTCGTGACAAAATTCTTTATCACATATTTTAATTTGTGTTTCTAGTTAGTTAGCTAAAATCTATGATGCACCAAAACATTATATTACAGAGTAATAGGTACATAAAACAGATGTCTGCAATCTCTTCCAGGCAACCGAGGTACAAAGTTATAGGCCAAGGAGAAAAAAGAAACGTAGGTAAAATTAATCCATGCTAGTCTGGGAGACTCCCATGCTGGTCTGGGAGAAACGAAAAAACTTAGAATGTACCAGCTGCTTCTCTTCCCGCGCAGATCGTAAAAGCCGATCGAGGGAATGGGCAAAAATGCGAATCATTTTAACAGGCGATGCGGCTAGCAACCCGTCACTGTATTGATTGCTTTTCCATCTTCTCGCCCACCATGACGTTAAAAGTGGCTTTTGAGTCTTGCGGCCCTAGGCTCTACATAGAGCCGCGGGACCCAAAATGCTCTGTCTGCCCCATTAGGGATAAAGACGTGATAGTATGGATGTATGTATGTATGTAAAATTAATAAATATTTTTAGATTTACATAACACATACAAAGACTTAGATATATGAATGCAAACATACATACAATATATCAATTCAATTCAATTCTATAGACTATCTGCATTTAAGACAAAACAAGACTACTCCTATATTCTTTGTGTTTTGTAAAGAGTGTTCTAAGAGAACTTTCTAAATTTACTAAGACAAAAAGCTACGAATAAATAATATAAGTAAATACGAATTAAATTTTTTCAAGTTTTAAATGCCAGATAGCTTTATCTCCTTTAAATATTTTGTGTTTCTAGAAACTTGATTTATATGTGTTTCGTTTTCTAGAAAAACCGTTGTCCGATTATCAAAGCTTGTAATTTTATTTTAAAAGGTGATAAATCGGGAGCATTTAAATTATATCAAAATAAAAAAACGATACTGTTTTAAATTGCATATAAAAATACGCAAAGCCGGGGTATGTGTGAATACATTCACAAAATATATTTTGGTTTATTGCAACGTTTAAACATATAGACTCAGTTGTTAAGTATTAAATATTCAAGGCTGAAATTCGTCATTTAGTTTACTTCTCTTAAAGTGCTCGTGAACATTACTGTGCTGTGCAAGTGTGCAGTGATAAAATAAGACTAAAAATGTTACGTGCTACCCTACTCCTTATTACAATTTTATCATACACTGAAGCGGCAAAAATTTTATGCATGTTTCTATTACCGTTTATGAGTCACCAACTAGCATTTCGTTCTCTGATAGATGAGTTAATAGCACAAAATCACGAAATTGATATAGTAACCGCTAATCCGTATTACGCCAAAAGTCAAACGCCACCAAATGTAACAGAAATTGATATGCATGATGTAATTCATAAAGCTTGGACTAAAGAATTCACTAAAGCTACCGGCAATAAAAAAGATACAGTTTTTTCTCAAATCAAAATTGGCTTAGATATAGGAATCAATAGATATTTATATCAATTTGCATGTGATGAATTTCAAGATCTTATTAAAAATAAGAAAAATTACGATCTACTCATAGCAGATGGGTCATCTCCTGCAACAATAGTTCTCTCACATATTTTCAAAGCCCCCTTCATAGTTATTACCACACTAGGCGTAAATCCTACAGCTTTTGAATATACTGGTACTCCAAGACATATTTCTTACTATCCCGAATCATTCCGAGAAAAAAATAATTTTACGGATTTTGAAAAATATAAAGCGATACTCATGGATTTAATGCTACTTAAAATGTTTGATTCTCACGAAAAGAAAATGCATGAAACACTGAAAAAAGTTTTTTTTCCGAAGTTGCCAACGTGTGTGTTGAACTAAAAAACAATGTTCATGTATTGGGGGTAAATACACTTCCATTTTGGGAAGGAATACGCCCATTTCCTTTGAATTATGTTTCATTCAAATTTAATTCGAAGAAAGTAAACGAGATTTCTAAGGTAATGTAACGATATATTGGTGTCAACTTGTGAATAAAGATCGCTTTAGGCTTGGGACTAATCCATCAGCACGGAACAGAATTTTCCTAAGCTGCTATCCTTTTCTATCGCTCAGCACCGACATTTGCTAGAGCGATAAAGAGCGATGGAATTCCACGGAACCGGCCATAGTGATGCGTTCCGTCGCTCTCTCTCTCTCTCTAGCAAAAGACGGTTCTTCTGAGCAACAGAAAAGGACAGCAGCATGCGTACGTTTCGTTTCAAGACAGACGAAACCTTAACTTTTAATAGCTTTTACCTTATCCTGGATTTGTCAGAGTAAGATTTTCATTTTTTAGTGTTTTGTTTTTTTAACAAGCACGTATTTTTTGCTAACTAATAAAGTGGGCATCAAACGTATCTCTGTATTGCTATAATTTGCTAATATTTTCCGCTCAAAACATAGAGAGATAAGGGTATTCTAGGTGTAATAGCGTAGGTGCTTTTTATAGGTAAACTTGAAGACCATTACATAGATATTACCTCAAAGAATATACCTATGTCGGCGTCGGGCATGAGCCATTAGTTTATTTTTTTTGAAAAAAGTTATACAAAGAGACGTGATCCAATCGTGCTCAGTTTTAATAAATGTTGAATACCGTTCATTTTTACAGGACCTTCAAGTTTACATGGATTCATCAAAAAACGGCGTAATTTATGCAAGTTTTGGGACATCTGTTCTATTCTCTTTGCTTCCAGAGCAAACCATTTCAGCGATGCTTAGAGCTTTCTCTAAACTACCTTACGATGTATTGTTGAAATGTGACAAGGATGAACTACCAGGGAAACCGGAAAATGTGAGGTTTTTCAAATGGCTACCCCAAGCAGATGTTCTAAGTGAGTTATTTATATCTACACATATAATAAAACAGTAATTTTTCGAATAAAACTTTTTGTTATATAGCTATTAAGCCTGGGCAACATAATTATATAAGGTATAATTGATTTTGGAAAATGAAATAGCTAATGCAGAACCATAATGGTCAACTAAACTAGAAGAAATATAAAAATGAAGACTTAGAAGTTGTTCAGCCTGATAAGCATTTTCAAGAGACATAATTCTACGCGAACAAAGTCGCGGGCTTCGGCTAGTTCAAAATAAAACACAGACTAGCACTCCTAGAATTTTACAGAATTTTATTGATATTGTTTGGAACAATCTCTATAATAAGGGAGAAGAAAGGATAATTATTTTTTGTAGACATATTGATTATCTTAGTGTTACCGCGGTGAGATAATTTACAGCTTATAATAAAACAGATATTATTAAAATAATGTGATTAATTTCTTGTGAATTCTATTTCAGAGCACCCCAAACTTAAATTATTTGTAACCCAAGGCGGCCAACATTCTATAGACGAAGCGATCGAAGCTGGTGTTCCTATGGTTGTGATTCCTAATATCTTTGACCAATTTTCCAATTCAGAGAGATGTGTTCATCACGGAATAGGAGTCAAACTTGATCTAAAAGAATTTTCTGAAGAAATATTCTCAGATGCCATCAAAACTGTGATTGATAATGAAAGGTTTGTTCACATATAACATCGTTAAACTTAGTTTAATCAACAAACACCTAGTATAAGTTCATTTTATTTCACCTTAGTGCACTCAGTTGCGCCCGAAACTTAATTATACGCTGGAAATTATCCGATTTCATGATTAACTAAAAAAAATACTTGATAATGAAGATGAGGAGTTATAAACTCCTCATCATCATAATCAAGTATATCTTAGGCCTTCACAGTGTAGGAGATTTTCAAGTCGTTACATGACTCTTTCTGTACAACTAAAGCTACACTTAGCCATAGCAGCCATAATATTTGGCCTAAACTCTCCAAGCTGGCCAGGCGGGTTGCAGAGCTCTCAAGATATCTAAGTAATCATAAACTTTATATCAGTTGTATATCCTAAATCATCTTCTACGACATTCAAGAGAATACTTGGAGTGATCCTATTCTACTCTGCGGAAAATACAAACAAGCCAACTATAAACTACTTGTGCATAAAATATTCTTAACTATTTTTTTCTTTAGCATCTCCTGTTCGTACCCAACTTCTTCTTTTTCTTAGCGAGTCAGTATGGCGATTTCATATGGTTGTCGACCAGTGTGTGGATACATTTACTCCCTTGTCATTAGCAGAGTTTAAGACGTCTATTGTACAAGATGTCAATCAGTTGGGGCATGAGAGTACGTGAACCGTTGTTTGAACATCTCCACAGTCACAACGGTCGCTATTTGAGAAAACCCACCTGACTTGGTTTTCATGGCACCTTGCAATACAAGCCCGGAGCCTATTTAAGGACTTCCAGATTCCCAGGAAAGATCACCACCCGGTGGGAGTTTCACTATGCCAATGGGGCTACACTTATTGGGATATTTACCGTATCCAACTATAAACAAATGACTACATCATGTTTTATATTCCAGATACCGAGAAAACACCGTAAAACTTCGTTCTGTTCTTCAAGATAATCCCATAAAAGGAATGGACCGTCTGATGTGGGCCATAGAATACGTCATACGCCATGGAGGAGCCAAACACATGCGCTCACCTTCCGCCAACATATCTTGGTCTGAATATTTCGAACTGGAGTTGCTATTTTATTTCTTGACATTAATTTTTGTTTTGGTTGTGATGTTTGTGAAATTTCTGTTGGGTGTTAAAAGACTCCTTGTCAAAGTCACTAGAGGTAGTCGTTATTTATATTCAAAACAAGACTAATTTAAATTTTATTTATTGTAGACGGGATTTTGAATCTTTAAATATGGACGGATGTGGATAAAAATAGTTTTGGCTCATTACGTAGAAAGTTAAAAAGAATATGTATTTTTTTTCTCTAATTAGCAAAAAATGACACAAACTATTTGTAGTAGTAAAATTTAACTTTTTAAAATTTTTGTATTTTCAATGTGTGATGATTTTCGATCACACCATTTCATGTAAAGAGTCTTCACCTAAATTATTTCTTGATTCCATAATATTAAGTTTAGATTAAAAAAATATTTCCAGAAGCTCGTTTTATTAATCTTCTTCTTTCTTATCGTATCCCACTCTAATCCCAGAATGAGGGAGATAAAAGGAGGTGGAAGGGGGGGGGGGGGTCCTGACGCTTTTTTACATATTGTCAGTGAAGCACATATATGAGAGCTACATGCATGCAAAGTTTCTTTCTTTCCTCAGCATGGGACTGTAGCTAAGCTTAGAATCCGTATTAAGACGTATCAGAGTTGATTTTCGAAAAAACATGGTGACGAAATACGGTGTGTCGAAGATTAGTTTGGGACTCAGCATATAAATAAATGGAAACATTTACCACTATCCTTCATCATTTCATTAATTTCCTTATTTTTATCCGTATCTAAACTTTAAACTACTTTATTTGCTAATAACAAATGTGATAGGAACAGTAGGAAAGAGCGGCGAACATTCTGCGACCAAATTACAGACATTCTTAAAAAGGCGAGGTATAAAGTACCCGTAACCGAAGGGCATGTATGAAGAGATTGTTGAGTTTAGATGAAGCAAAAGAGGTTTGTCAGGATCACAGCAAGTGGAGGTCCATAGTCTCTGCCTACCTCTGTAGGAAACAGGCGTGATATTATGTATATACTAAGCCCCGACTGTCAAAAACACCATCTAGTGATGAGTAGGCGAACTACCGATACGACTAAATCTCCATGGTATCATTATTATTTTCTAGAGAAAGCCCCGACTTTCAAGAATTAACTTTTAAAAAGCTGAATCGATATTTATCGAACGTAGCTAAGAACCACCGCTGGGGAACATGCTTTTTATAAAACTTAATTGAATTCTGTCTCTCCATTTTGGCGCTATTATGTCACAGACAGACACTCAGACAGAGAGACATTAGCGTCAAACTTCTCTTGACTTGACTTGGCATCCATCTTTTTTGTCGGGGGTTAGTAAAAGGTAAGTCGAAAAATTTCTTACTTACGAGTATATTCGATACAAATCAAAAAAAACTTTTGAGTTTAAAATAAAAACACGGAATGCCAGAAAGTAACTAAAAACGACCACTTATTAAAACTGGGACAGTTACAAAGAATTATTTCTTCCAAGAATCACAAAATATTAGAAGTCTAGATATAAGGATCTAAACTTCCGAATATAAAATGGGCGGGGCAACTTTGGGCATACATAAATGTATACAGAGGTAGATGTATGTAACTAAGTACAGTAATATCTTTGTATCAATTGACGTTTCCTGCGTCTAAATATAATACATAACAGTGTAACTTTTATTTTAAATTATTTATAAATAAAGAAAGGCAAACTACAGCTACAGATAGAAATAGATGGCTGTCTGGCCTTTGCTTAGCACCTTCTTGCTCACATCAAGCTTAAGTGACCTTTGAGTCTTACAGCCCTAGGCTCTGTCTGATTAGAACTGAAAGACACAAAATGCTCTATCTGCCCCAAAGACTAAAATTATTTATTATAAAAATTTAAAATTAAATTAAATTGGTCACACACAGTCAAACACACACGCACACACTAGCCGTCAGACGACACTCTGCAGAGCCCTCCAGCAGCTATGCATGGGGCTCGCCGTCCAGGAACGCACCGCCTGCACGATGGAGTTGACGGAGAGGCGCAGGCGCTCGGCCGCGCCGGCCGCGGTGTGCCGCATGAGCGCGTGCCACCCGTGCACCCGGCCCGCCGCGAACATCTCCGACGCGCTGCACCGGCGCGGCAGCCGGTGTAGCGCCCGCCACGCGTCGTTGTATTGTACTTGCATGTGGTTGTAAGACGCCTTTGTGTAGTTGCACCAGAGTTCCGCCGTGTATAGGCATGTGCAGTATGCCATGAAGAGGAGGCGCTTTACGGGTGGGCTGCAGCGCTGAAAGCGTCGTGCGAGCATGTTTGCTTTGACGCTGATGGCTCTCCGTTGTCTCTCTATGTCTGTCTCGTCTCTTAGGTCGGAGTTGATGATGTGACCGAGGTATTTGACCTCTTCGACTCTGGTCAGAGTAGCGCCATTCAAGTACAACGGGGGAATTGCGGCTGGGGTGTTCGTTGATTTAAAAAGCATGACCACTGATTTAGTTGCGTTGTATAACATGTTATGTTCCGACGCATACCTCTCGCAGATTTCCAGTAGGCGTCTTACAGCGGTAATAGAGGGTCCCAAAATTACCATGTCATCAGCGTAACATACATGGTTTATACATACGCCATTCATGTAGCAGCCAACACCAGATTGGGTCAGCCGGGTGCTGAGCTCGTCCATGTATAGGTTGAACAGCACTGGCGAGCTTGAGCCGCCCTGTCTCACACCACAGTGTAGTTTGCCTTGCTCCGACGATGTACCGTTCCATCTGACTGAGTTTCTTTGTTGTTGATGCCATTTTTTGAGAAAGTTTATGATTTCTTCTGGCATTCCCCTCGTCCGTAGCTTCTCCCACAGTAAGGGATGAGACACTCTGTCGAAGGCTTTGCTGAGATCTAAGTAACAAGCTATCACAGACGTTTTACGGCTTTTATAGTAATGGGCGACTTGCTTTAATGCATAAATAGCGGTACTCGTAGATGAATTGTTTTTAAAACCCATCTGGTGGTCGCTGCTTGTTAGGTATTTTTGAGTTATGTGATGGATCACCTTTTCCAGAATACGTGCTATTACAGGTGACAGCGCAATGGGACGATAGTTGTCGGACTTTGCAACGTCTTTCTGTCTATTCTTGCATATCGGTACAATCACAGTGTCGGTGAGAGCAGTAGGTAAGTGCGAAAAGTTGATCATCGCCTTAAACAGGTAGCATAAAATAATGCATATCGGATAGCCTAAGTATTTAATATGCTCAATCGTTAAGCCGTCATGCCCCGGTGATTTTCCCCGCGTTGTGCTATTAACAATCTTGTTTATTATTTCTGGTGTTATTGAGTTCATATGCCTGTCTCTTTTTCGCCCGGTCTCGATCTCGATCGCAGTGCAACAGGTAGCATTCGTGGTCGGCGATAATGCGTCAGCGTTGGCGAGTGATGTACTTGTAGGACATGATGCGCGGGGCCCGGCGGCGGCGGGTACGGGCGGTGGGGGGGTGTGTGAATTTGTTAATAAACAGGTTTGCTATCTTTTTATTATCTGTCTCGCCGTCGATGTTAGAAGGAAGTGAGCTGCGTGATTTACAGACATTGTTGGTTTTTTGCCAGAATTTTACAAAGTTCTTATCCTTCATATTTCTTGCTATGCTATCCATTGCGTGTTGCTCCGCATTCTGTTGACATTTCTTAAAGGTTTTCTTAAACAAAGTTCGCGTCGTTTTTCTATCATCCGCCAGAGGCCCATTGATCGGGCGCCCCGCGCAGTGCCATCTCATTAGCGCATGACGTGACCGCTTATAACTCTCAGCAACGTGTGCGTTCCATCCGGCTATATGTGTGCATTTATTTTTTGCCTTGTGTTTGTTATGAAATGCGATCTCAGACGCTTTCTGCATAGCTGTGATTAGAGATTTGTAGGTATTGTCTATTTCTGCTTTTGAGCTCGGTTCTTGATTGAAGTCACAGAACTGTAGGTATTCTGTCATGCATTCACCATAACGAATGATATCATTTTGGTTACGAGGTTTCCATGCCCAGGGAGTTATGTGGTCGGGTGTATTGTTAGCAGTCCTAGTTAGTCCTTCGATATTTAGTGCAAGGTGGAGAGGGCGATGGTCACTCCATGTCACATTGTAGTCGACTGATATGCTTTTGATGCATTTTTTCATATGCTCCGTCGTAAGACAGTGATCGAGCCACGATACCGTCCCGTGTGCATCGCTAACATAAGTATATGTGTCAGCAGGTAGCATTAGGAAGTCTATACACACGTAGCTGTATTCTTTACAGAAGTCGATCATTTCTTTGCCAAAGATAGTTGAAAAATCAGCATTAAAATCGCCAAATGTTAGCACGTTATTGCCACAGCTGCTCTCTTCTATAATGCTATGCATTTTGATGACCATAAAACAATAAAAATGTTTTTTTTCTCGAATAATAAGATGTATATCCTGTGGAAACGGGTCTCGTTCCTGGCATCAAGGAAACGTTCCCGGCAACATGGGAACGTTTCCTGGGAATTTGGGAACGTTCCCTAGAAATTTGGAACTCACATTTTTTGGAAATGATATGGATTATTGGAAATATTTGAATTATAACCATATAAAGAAATGCTTTTACATAAGTTTATAACATTTGCATTAATAAAAAAATTGTCTGATACATAAAATTATAACTTTCCCAGACATTTTCAATTATTGGGAACGTTCCCGGGAATGATTTTGGAAATCTGGGGAATGTGGGAACGTTCCCGGGAACGGCACATCACTAGTTGTATCCCACTCTACTATTGTCAAAGATAAGTTGTATCAGAGTATCATATTTTAGAAATAAAATTTTGTCGAAATACGATTTGTCGAAGTTTAGTTTGGGACTCAGATTGTAGATAAATGGAAAACTTTAACCACTATCATTTGCCATTGCATTTTTTACCTTATAATTATCCGTATCTAAACTTTAAACAAGTTTATTTGCTAAGAACAAATGAAAAAGGAACAGTAAGAATAGGTCAGCCTTGGCGAACATTCTGCGACCAAATTGCAAACGTTCTAAAAAAGGAAATGTAAAAAGTATCCGTAACCAAAGAGCATGTATACAGAGATGATGAGTGTAGATGAAGCAAAAGAGGTCAGTCAGGATCGTAGCAAGTGGAGATCCATAATCTCTGCCTGTATCAAACAGGGGTTTGATACATGCGAAATATTATGTTTGTGTGTATGCATTTGCTAAGCCCCGACTGTCAAGAACATCATTTAGTGATGAGTAGCTGAACAACCGATTCAACAATATCTGTGGTTATTTTCTAAGGAAACCCATGATTTTTAAAGTTAACTTTTAATATGCTGAATCGATACTGATCAAACATAGCTAAGAACTACCGCAAGGGAACTTACTTTCACGAAATTTGTTCTTCCGTTCAAGTGCTGCAATGTTACAGACAAACAAACAAAGAGATATTGGCGTCAAACTTATAGCATCCCTTTTTTGTCGGGGTTAAGTAAACGGTAACTCCAAAATGTCTTACTTATTTAGATACAAATCGAAGAAAACTTTTGAGTTTAAAATAAAAACACGGAATGCCAGAAAGTAACTAAAAACGACCACTAATTAAAACTGGGACAGTTGAAAAGAATTATTTCTTCCAAGAATCATAATCAAGAATCACGAAGCATTGAAGGTCTACAGATAAGTAAACGTGGTCGTGGGTTCGAATCCCAATCGTGACAAAATTCTTTATTACATATTTTAATTTGGGTTTCTGTTAGTTAGCTAAAATCTATGATGCACCAAAACATTATATTACAGAGTAATAGGTACGTAAAACAGATGTCTGCAATCTCTTCCAGGCAACCGAGGTACAAAGTTACAGGCCAAGGAGAAAAAAGAAACGAAGGTAAAATTAATAAATATTTTTAGATTTACATAACACATACAAAGACCTAGATATATGAATACAAACATCAATACATATAATAAAACAGTAGGAACCGCGTGTCTGTACATTTGATAAAAATTACAAAAAATGGATGTGGGCGATAAGAAAAGAGTAACAGAACACAAAAAAGATTTTTTGGATTTTTTTGTCTGTCTGTCTGTCTGTCTGTCTGTACTCGCTAATCTTTAAAATTACTGAACAGATTTTAACGCGGTTTTCAATAAAAGATTAAGCTCATCCCTGAGCAACATATAGGCTTTGTTTCATCGAAATCTGTTGTCAGATAAAAAGTTATCATCATTTAAAGTTTAAAGATAATTTTTCTATAGGCGATTGTTTGACTGTTAGTACACGCCAATCTCAGGAAATACTGGACGGATTCGAATGAAACTTTTTTTGTTATGTAGCAATATATAGGCTATAATTGATTTTGGAAAATGGAACACATGATACAGAACCATAATGGTCCAGCTAAACTATAATAAGAAATATAAAAATGACGTCTTAGCAAAAGTTATTCAGCCTGCTGATGATGTTCAGGTATAAACCTCGAAGATCTGGAACATCTGATGCAAAAATATAATGGTCCAGCTAAACTGTTAGAAATATACATTAATGACGCATTAGCAAAAGTTTTTCAGCCTGATGACCATACTTATATGCCGGAGTCCTAAAGTCCACGCAGACGAAGTCGCGGGCATCAGCTAGAACATACAATATATCAAAATATATTAATAAATTCTATAAACTATTTGCATTTAAGACGATACAAGACTACTCCTATATTCTTCGTGTTTTGTAAAGAGTGTTCTAAAAGAACTTTTTATTTATTTATTTTATTGATTCATGTACACTTGAAAAATTTACAAATAAAACCTTATAAAAGTAAACTTTCTAAATTTACTAAGACAAAAAGCTACGAATAAATAATATAAGTAAATACGACCTGGTATTTAAAACTTGAAAAATTTAATTTTTTTAATTTTAAATTCCAGATAGCTCCTAGATCCTTTAAATATTAATATTATTTTAATATTTGGTTTGTTGCAACGTTTAAACATATTGACTCAGTTGTTAAGTATTAAATATTCAAGGCTGAAATTCGTCATTTAGTTTACTTCTCTTAAAGTGCTCGTGAACATTACTGTGCTGTGCAAGTGTGCAGTGATATAATAACATTAAAAATGTTACGTGCTACCCTACTCCTTATTACAACTTTATCATACACTGAAGCGGCAAAAATTTTATGCATGTTTCTATTACCGTTTATAAGTCACCAACTAGCATTTCGTTCTCTGATAGATGAGTTTATAGCAGAAAATCACGAAATTGATATAGTAACCGCTAATCCGTATTACGTCAAAGGTCAAACGCCACCAAATTTAACAGAAATTGATATGCATGATGTAATTCAAAAAGCTTGGGATAAAGAATTCACTAAAGATAACGGCAATAAAAAAGATACAGTTTCTTCACAAGTGAAAATGGGCTTAGATAAAGGAATCAATATATATATAAATCAATTTGCATGTGATGAATTTCAAGATCTTATTAAAAATAAGAAAAACTACGATCTACTCATAGCAGATGGGTCATCTCCTGCAACAATAGTTCTCTCACATATTTTCAAAGCCCCCTTCATAGTTATTACCACACTAGGCGTAAATCCTACAGCTTTTGAATATACTGGTACTCCAAGACATATTTCTTACTATCCCGAATCATTCCGAGAAAAAAATAATTTTACGGATTTTGAAAAATATAAAGCTGTTTTCATGGATTTAATGCTACTTAAAATGTTTGATTCTCACGAAAAGGAAATGCATGAAACACTGACAAAGGCTTTGTTTCCGAAGTTGCCAACGTGTTTTGAACTAAAAAACAATATTCACCTTTTGGGAGTGAATACACATCCATTTTGGGAAGGAATACGCCCATTTCCTTTGAATTATGTTTCATTCAAATTTGATTCGAAAAAAGTGGACATGATTTCTAAGGTAATGTAACGATATTTTGGTGTCAGCCAGAGAATAAAGGTCGCTTTAGGCTTGGGAATAATCTATCGGTACGGAACAGAAATTTCCTAAGCTCCTATCCTTTTCTCTCGCTCAGAACCGTCACTCTCTCTCGCTCGAGCAAATATGGTTCTTCTGAGCAATAGCAAGGGACAGCAGTATGCGTACGTTTCGTTTCGAGACAGAGAAATGCCAACTTTTAGTAAATTTTAGCTTATCCTGAATTTGTCAAAGTAAAATGTTTGAGTGTTTTGTTTTTTTAACAAGCCTCTCCAATCCGTCTGGCCAGCGAGAAGAGTGTACTCCAGTACCTATGGCTGCTTTAGCCCAGTATGGCTTTGGTAGTACAGAGAGGGTCGTGCACCAGTGGAGACAAAAAGGCCTCATAATGATGATGATTTTTTGCTAACTAATAAAGTGAGCATCAAACATTTCTCTGTATTGCTATAATTAACTCCCGTTTCCCGCTCAAAATATAGAGATAAGGGTGTTATAGGTGTAATGCGTAGGTGCTTTTTATAGGTAGTCTTGAAGATCATCACATAGATATTTCCTCAAAGAATAAACCTGTGTCATACCATTCGTCATGCATGTGCCATTAGTTAATTTTTTTGAAAAAAGTTTTACAAAGAGAAGTGAATCAATCGTGCTCAGTTTTATTAAATGTTGAATACCGTTTATTTTTACAGGACCTTCAAGTTTACTTGGATTCATCAAAAAACGGCGTAATTTATGCAAGTTTTGGGACATCTGTTCTATTCTCTTCGCTCCCAGAGCAAACCATTTCAGCGATGCTTAGAGCTTTCTCTAAACTACCTTACAATGTATTGTTGAAATGTGACAAGGATGAACTACCAGGGAGACCGATAAATGTGAGATTATTCAAATGGCTACCTCAAGCAGATGTTCTAAGTGAGTTATTTATATCTACACATATAATAAAACAGTAATTTTTCGAATAAAACTTTTTTGTTATATAGCTATTAAGCCTGGGCAACATAATAATATAAGGTATAATTGATTTTGGACAATGAAACAGCTAATGCAAAACCATAATGGTCTAACTAAACTATAAGAAATATAAAAATGAAGACTTAGAAAAGTTGTTAAGCCTGATAAGCATTTTCCAGAGACATAACTCCACGCAAACAAAGTCGCGGGCTACAGCTAGTTCAAAATAAAACACAGACTAGCACTCCTAGAATTTTATTGATATTGTTTGGAACAATCTCTATAATAAGAGAGAGGATAATTATTTTTTGTAGATATATTGATTATCTTAGTGTTATCGCAGTGAGATAATTTACAGCTTATAATAAAACAGATATTATTAAAATAATGTAATTCATTTCTTGTGAATTCTATTTCAGAGCACCCCAAACTTAAATTATTTGTAACCCAAGGCGGCCAACATTCTATAGACGAAGCGATCGAAGCTGGTGTTCCCATGGTTGTAATTCCTAATATCTTTGATCAATTTGCCAATTCAGAGAGATGTGTTCATCACGGAATAGGAGTCAAACTTGATCTAAAAGAATTTTCTGAGGAAATATTCTCAGATGCCATCAAAACTGTGATTGATAATGAAAGGTTTGTTCACATTTAAAACTTAATTTAATCAACAAGCACCTAGTATAGTTCACTTTATTTCATCTTAGTGCACTCAGTTGCGCCCGAAACTTAATTATACGCTGGAAATTATCCGATTTCATGATTAACTAAAAAAAATTAAACTCCTCATCATCATAATCAAGTATATTTTAGGCCTTCACAGTGTAGGAGATTTTCAAGTCGTTACATGACTCTTTCTGTACAACTAAAGCCACACTTAGCCATAGCAGCCATAATATTTGGCCTAAACTCTCCACGCTGGCCAGGCGGGTTGCAGAGCTCTCAAGATGTCTAAGAAATTATATACATTATATCAGTTGTATATCCTAAATCATCTTCTACGCAATCAAGAGAATACTTGGAGTGATCCTATTCTACTCTGCGGAAAATATAAACAAGCCAAATATAAACTCCTTGTGCATAAAATATTCGTAACCATTTTTTTTATCTTTAGCAACTCCTGTTCGTACCCAACTTCTTCTTTTTCTTAGCGAGTCAGAATGGCGTTTTCATGTGGTTGTGGACCAGTGTCCACTCTAAATGGCCACCATTTAGAGTGGACAGTGTGTGGCTCTCTTGTCATTAGCAGAGTTTAAGTCCTCTATTGTACAAGATGTGAGGCAGTTGGGGCATGAGAGTACATGGGCCATTGTTTGAACATCTCCACATTCACAACGGTCGCTATTTGAAAAAAACCTACCTGACTTGGTTTTCATGGCACCTTGCAACACCAGCCCAGAGCCTATTTAAGGACTTCTAGACTGTCCAGGGAAGATCACCACCCGGTGGGAGTTTCTCAGCAGCTGGAAGATTTGATGGTAGTGGCGGGTTTTTATTATTCCACCATGCCAATGGGGATTCAATTATTGGGATATTTACCGTATCCAACTTTAAACAAATGACATCATGTTTTATATTCCAGATACCGAGAAAACATCGTAAAACTTCGTTCTATTCTTCAAGATAATCCCATGAAAGGAATGGACCGTCTGATGTGGGCCATAGAATACGTCATACGCCATGGAGGAGCCAAACACATGCGCTCACCTTCCGCCAACATATCTTGGTCTGAATATTTCGAACTGGAGTTGCTTTTTTATTTCTTGATATTAATTTTTGTTTTGGTTGTGATGTTTGTGAAATTTCTGTTGGGTGTTAAAAGACTTCTTGTCAAAGTCACTAGAGGTAGTCGTTGTTTATATTCAAAACAAGACTAGTTTAAATTTTATTTATTGTAGAGTGGATTTTGAATCTTTAAATATGGACGCATGTGGATAAAAATATTTTTGGCTCTTAGGTAGAAAGTTAAAAAGAATATGTATTTTTTTTCTCTAATTAGCAAAAATGACACAAACTATTTGTAGTAGTAAAATTAAACTATTTGTAGTAGTAAAATTTAACTTTCATATTTTTTGTATTCTTAATGTGTGATGATTTTCGATCACTACATTTCATGTAGAAGAGTCTTTACCTAAATTTTTTCTTGATTCCTTAATATTGAGTTTAGATTAAAAAATTATTTTCAGAAGCTCGTTTTATTAATCTTCTTCTTTCTTATCGCATCCCACTCTACTATTATCAAAATGAATATAATAGAAAATAAAGATAACCAGAATGAGGGAGATAAAAGGAGGTGGAAGAGGGGGCGGGGGGGGGGGGGATCTTGACGCTTGTTTACATATTGTCAGTGAAGCACATATATGAGAGCTACATGCATGCAAAGTTTCATCCTTTCCTCAGGATGGGACCGTAGCCAAGCTAAGAATCCATATTAAGACGAATCAGTTGATTGTCGAAAAACAATGGTGTCGAAATACGGTTTTTCGAAGTTAAGTTCGGGACTCAGCATGTAGGTAAATGGAAAACATTTTCACTATTCTTTATCATTGCATTAATTACCTTATTTTTATCCGTATCTAAACTTTAAACTAGTTTATTTGCTAATAACAAATGTGAAAGGAACAGTATGAAAGAGCGGCTAACATTCTGCGACCAAATTACAGATATTCTACAAAAGGAGAGGTATAAAGTACCCGTAACCGAAGGGCATGTATGAAGAGATTGTTGAGTTTAGATGAAGCATAAGAGGTTTGTCAGGATCACAGCAAGTGGAGGTCCATAGTCTCTGCCTACCTCTGTAGGAAACAGGCGTGATATATATGTATATACTAAGCCCCGACTGTCAAAAACACCATCTAGTGATGAGTAGGCGAACTACCGATACGACTAAATCTCCATGGTATCATTATTATTTTCTAGAGAAAGCCCCGACTTTCAAGAATTAACTTTTAAAAAGCTGAATCGATATTTATCGAACGTAGCTAAGAACCACCGCTGGGGAACATGCTTTTTATAAAACTTAATTGAATTCTGTCTCTCCATTTTGGCGCTATTATGTCACAGACAGACACTCAGACTCAGAGAGAGACATTAGCGTCAAACTTCTCTTGACTTGACTTGGCATCCATCTTTTTTGTCGGGGGTTAGTAAAAGGTAAGTCGAAAAATTTCTTACTTATATTCGATACAAATCAAAGAAAACTTTTGAGTTTAAAATAAAAACACGGAATGCCAGAAAGTAACTAAAAACGACCACTTATTAAAACTGGGACAGTTACAAAGAATTATTTCTTCCAAGAATCACAAAATATTAGAAGTCTAGATATAAGGATCTAAACTTCCGAATATAAAATGGGCAGGGCAACTTTGGGCATACAAAAATGTATACAGAGGTAGATGTATGTAACTAAGTACAGTAATATCTTTGTATCAATTGACGTTTCCTGCGTCTAAATATAATACATAACATTGTAACTTATATCTTAAATTATTTATAAATAAAGAAAGGCAAACTACAGCTACAGATAGAAACAGATGGCTGTCTGGCCTTTGCTCAGCACCTTCTTACAACCCTAGGCTCTGTCTGATTAGAACTGAAAGACACAAAATGCTCTATCTGCCCCAAAGACCAGTATTTATGCAGCACTATAACATTAAATTCACCTACTATGAATCACTCTATCTTAGACTAGCTGCAGTTTAGGCTAAGTAAAATTTTAGACTAAGTACTTGCATTTTGTACGAATTGATATTTAGACCATTTGCAGCAGTAGAATTAATATTTACATTAGAATTAGAATTAATACTTGCAACTTAGACGAGTTGCTATTTAAACGAGTTCCGAGTTAAGTTTTACACAACTTTCTATAGACTTTTTGCACTTAAGACCATTCGAGATTAACCTTTGTATTCTTCGTGTTAAGTAACGCAACCACTTCACGCAGGCAGACTGACTTATTTAGCATCAGAAAGATGCTCTTCATTCTATGAAACCAGACTCATCCATTTACGTTATCGTTACCAAATTTGTCGTGACCTCCCGTTCTAATTTGAGACTAACTCCTGTGTTCTTTGTGTTTTGTAAAGAGGGTTCAAAGAGAACTTTCTAAATTTACTAAGACAAAAAAGCTACGAAGCTAAATTGTTTTCAACTAACTTATTTGGGATCCTTTGTTTGGTCTGAGTTTGTGTTAATTATTAGTACTTCAACTACGTCTACGATGTCTTTTTTGTTTGTTCTTCTCTTTCGATTATACTTGGTCTTGAATGAATCCGCTAGATAATAAATTATTTTTACACATTTTGTAAAAAAATATATGTTTGTATTATAAACTATATTGTTCTAATTTGAACAAAAGTTTGAAATCTAATAAACAAATTGCAAGTAAAAAAGAAATATATCAAATAGTCAAATAAGACTTTTTTCTTAAACTCAAAACAAACATTTATTTTTAAACATTCTATGGGATTAGTATGAAACACAAAAGTGTGACGCCTTGCTTTTTGTTGAGTCAATTAGCGCTCTCAAAATCTGTTTTTCTTCATTAATAAATCTAAAATCATGTTTAAAATGGATATGATCAATGAAAAGTTACACTATTTTGTCACGGTTTATTTTTGAACCGTCCCAAATAATTGAATTTTGATCCAATTGTTTTTATTCTTTTTTATAGCAGAACTCAACCCTCGTTACAAATGCGGTGGTAGCTAGAGATGTTGGTTCTTGATCCTTTATTCGCCTTTTACGAAATCTACTCGAAGATAATATGGAATATGGTCCTATAAGTCTGAAAGCTGTGACGTTAAGATTTATTTAAGTGAAACAAAATTGAGAATGACAATCTCTTTAATTCAAATTTTACAATTTAGATACCGAACACAGAAATTAGTCACAGAAAAGGGTCGTAGGTTAGCAGCCACGAGGCTCGTTGATACAGAAGGAATGGAGGTACTCAGCTTTTGATGCAGCCCGGCTTCCAGCAGTGATCAGAAAAGGGCCGAGGTCCAGCTCGCTACCGCTTTTATACGGGCGGCGCAGGGTGCGGTGCGGTGAGGTGCGGTGCGTAGCAAGAAGACCGCCGTCACAAAGCTACATGGCAAAATGCTATAGAATTTCCTGTTCAATAAATTACAGACGAGTAAAAAAACAACAAAAAGCCCGACTCCCTTATAACATACCTACCCAGTTTCACTCTCAGAATTAAGATAAATCTAACGACACCTCTCGACATTCAATCCATCAAATCATAAGTACGTAAGTACGTACACTAAACATAACTCTGTTTCTGACGCAGTCGAGTAAAAACAAAAAATATGTTAAAGCTGAACCGGCAATAACACTTATTTACAGATATTCGGCATACGATCCTGATGTATGTGGAAACTTTTTTATAGCCCATTACGGACAAGGAACGGGGAAATCGCTGGAAATATGTTATCGTATAGAATAGTAAGTACACAACTTACTTATTATATGATTGGTGCAAGTCTAAATGTCTCTAACTCTATTTTACCTGTTTTATAGACCAACGAAATAACAGGGGCGTTATAAGTTGAATGCCAATATCGTATGTACTTATTGTACAAGTCTATACGTCACTAACTCTATTTTACCCGTTTTTAACCCCCAACGAAATAAGAGAGGTGTTAATTATAAATTTAATGCTAATATCAATAAAACTAAATATAATTATGAATAAAACTACAGCTAAACTAAATATAAAACTTAAACATAGAATCAAATAATATGCTAATATCATATGTACTTACTTATTTTATGATTGGTACAAATCTAAACATTACATACCCTATTTTACCCGTTTATAAACCCTAAGGAAACAAGAGTGTTCTAAGTTTGAAGCCAATATGTCTGTCTGTTTGTGGCATCAGAGATCTCAAATGGATGGACCAATTGCAATGTGGTTTTATAACGTGAAAGCCAATTTCTTTGCAGTGGCAGGGCCTGTGTCACTCCCCGTTTAGGTACCGAAAATATAACTACATTATTAATATGCGCGAGGCACTCCGGAGTGGGAAATTCAGTGTCATGAATTGTTTGTCCAGAGTAATAAGAATTAAATTAGCTTACAATAGATTTCTAGGTATCTAAACGAATAGGTGCTAAGTTCTGAGGCGAGCTAAATTAAACCATATCACTAACCACATTGAGTAGATATTTCTTCGAATTTGGACTAATATTACTTCGTAACGGTAGCAAAACGGCCAAGCCACACGTTTTGACTAAAATGTAGAGTATGTGAAGTTAGGCCTGGTAAAGTCAGGGCGCATAGATCAAGAATCTTGGCTATACATGAGGTCTGACCACTTTTTTACATGGTAAGCTATGTAGACTCGTCTTGGCAACATTTTACATGAAAATGTTTTTGATGGGATTTCATTTAATTTTGTAAGCTGGTTAATGGACTTTTTTGAGTTTAAAAATTATAGTTATTACTGCATGATTATCTAGTTAGTGCAAATGTAGTACAAGTCTCATAGAAACTTCCACCTCCTATTCCAAAGGAAGTAGGTTAGGTAAGGGTAAGTTTTTTTATTTTTTTGTTGTCTTTGTAATATATTAGCTTACGTATCAAATTTTAGAATTCTAGGACTTCAGGAAGTACCTTAAGAATTTTGATGATCAGTGAGTGAGTCAGTCAGTGAATCAGTGACGAAATCGAGGGTTTTTAGACATTAATAAAATCAAAAATATAATAGGTACAATATTAAAACTTTGGACGTTTAATATTTGTACTAGTGTCATTATATCTTAAAATGATTAACTATTTAGCATTATTCAAACCAAAGTTATGAGAGTTCAAAAAAATGACGAAACGTTTCGGAAAAAAGTAGGTAGTGCCCTTGCGCTCCGCTTGGCTCGTCTTGGCGGGGGCACTCCCATGCCCCCAGATTGTAATAAATATGTACCTTTTTAATTTGTACTACAATTTACTATGTTAATATGACACCACCCAAAAAGTGGCAATCTAGGTCACCTTGTATAAACTTTTTCAATATTTTTAATTCAAAATATATCAGCAAAAATGCTAATATTTAAATATATTTATGTAAAAACGAACTGTATTTACAATGTTATCAACGTCACGCATAAAATAGCTTTTTCTTTACAATTTACAATTCTATAAATACATACATAAATATACAAATCCAATTCGTGGTTTATGCGCTTTTATCAGAATAGCAACAAAAGCATCATGATCATCAATATACATTTGAATGTACTAATAAATTTCAATACTCTAGCAATGAGAACATTGGTATAGAATCGACACAAATTATTTTTATTTCGTACACGTTGTGCCAGTGGGCTTCTCTCCTCGTGGGAATTTTGGGCTGAAGATTGCCCTATGTCCGTCTCCGAGTCTCAAAACATATCCATATCAAATTTCATCCAAATCGGTTCAGTAGTTAAAGCGTGACTCTTCACGCACACTAACAAAAAAACAAACAAACCAATAAACAAACTCACTTCAGCATTTATAATATTAGTTAGTAGTTAGTTTTTACTAATATTAGGATTGCATGAGTCTCCAGCCAACTACTACTAGGGTTCTCCACACTCTATTCTCACTTGCAGTACATTCCATCAAAGAAAAAAACATAAGAACGTGATGTCTTGTCGATCTATCTAATTGTGGATTTCTATATTGAATGGGATTGAAAATTTACTCATTATTTTGCTCGGAAAATACACCAATTTCTTAGATATCCGAAGCGATTTTATTTAAAACAATATTTTTACCAAATTTTTATAATAAAAGAACAATCTCACAAAGTTCTCCGGGGTTAAAAACTTGTACGAGTATGTTCACAGTAACTTGAGTAAGTACAATCAAAACTTCATGAATGGTTTAAAATTGGTAAAGAAATAGCCGTTTTTTACAGTTTTTCCTTATCTATTTACCTATTTGCTTTCAATCACTTTGCCGTCATTGTATTGCAAATCTATATTGTAAAATACAGGATGTAAAGGAGAAAATTCAAATTGTTAAATTGAAAAATAATTATAACAGGATGATAACATTTGTAAATTTGAAAATTGTAAACTTGCCATATTCTCAAAGCACCTATACCGATCATACTGAACAACTTTTCCCAAGGAAAAAAGGTCGAAATATGAAAAAAAAATTGGACTTCCTATAATCCCTAATCCATCCCTAAATCGATCAACTTTATAGCAATTTTGTAAGGGGGAACAAATTTTTTTTCATAGTTCGATCTCTGCTCCTTGGGAAAGTTGTTCATCATACTGAACAACTTTCCCAAGGAGCAACGGTACCGGCACGTCTGAGAATATAGTAAGTTTACAGATTTACAACTTATCTATCTCCTCTAGTCGTATAGTTCCATGCTTACCGTATTTTTCACTTAACACCATCAGATTTTTCGTGGGATCAACTCACCCGCAATAAAATGTTCGCAATATATTTTTATAACTAGAACGTGGTAAACGTTACTCTTTTGGGTTTATAAAGGCTAGTTGTTGTTTTTTTATGTTTGTATATTAACGGGAACATGAAAATAATAATATACCACAAAAACAGCGATGTGAAAATGGAAGCTATGTTCAATATCCGAATAAGGAATCCTACTAATGTTATAAATGCGAAAGTGAGTCTGTACATTTGTTTGTTTGTTACCACTTCACGCTTAAACTACTGAACCGATTTAGATGAAATTTGGTATGGATATAGTTTGAGACTCGGGGAAGGACGTAGGGAACTCTTTATCTTAAAATTCCCACGGGGGAGTGAAGCCCACAAGCACACCTAGTTGAGATCTAAATGGCAAGTTCTGTAAAGAATCCTAAAATTTATTTATCTCAATAATTTGACCATGGCTGCTGCGTTGACAGTTTCTTTCTTTGAATTGGCTTTGGCGGTAGCCTGCCAAAGCCAATTCAAAGAAAGAAACTATATTTTGCGTGTCTATATTTTGTATTTTTATTTACTACGACAAAAAAGAGATGTGATATATGTTTGATGGTAGTGTCTGTCTGTCTGTGACCTCGTATTGCTCGAACAGGAGGACCGATTTCGATGCGTTTTTTGTACGTGAAAGCAAGTTTCCTTGCGGTTACCTATGTTTGATAAAATCCGTTCATCCGTTTTAAAGTCATTGGGGGTAAACGCTTGAACGTTATTGTTTTCCCTAGTAATGGATGGCTCTACTGTTATAAATTAGAACATGTAGTTCCACTTACCATTACAAGATGGCGTTCGACGGTTTTTTTAATTTGCTAGCAAACAAACTTGTTATAACATTAATTAAATGTATTTACACATTAAGTGTATACCAAATGTGTAGATATATTTAACTTGTTTTTCTTCAAAGAACTTTTACTTCTTCCAAAATACACATTGTTTCATATTAATATCTGGTATCTAACGGTTAAATATTCTTATTATATTTTCTTAGAATATCGGCAAAAACAGGTAATTGGCGTGTACACAGTACGAAATAAACAACAAGACGCAGTTGCCAGGGTAATGTAATATTTACTCATGCGCTTACTTCGTAATAACACTTAAAATTCTTACCTCCTTTTGTTTTGCTACGAATTTCCTAAATAATTTGAATTAAAACACATAACAACCTTTTGAGCGGAATTAAAAATCTATGTTTTTTGAAAGGTCAAAAAAGTGTAGATTCTTATGTCTCATTTTTTAAAAGAAATAAACCTACTAGCCCAAGAATACGGCAAACAAATATATAATTATTTTTATTAATTATAAAACATTGAAATATTCGCAACACCTTTCGTCGAAATGGTCACAAATCTAAATAAATATAGAAATATATAGGGATGAATTACACTGATTGAGTTAACCCCAAAGTAAGTTCGAGACTTGTGTTATGGGATACTAACTTAACGATACTATATTTTATAACAAATAAATATATGTACCTATATAGATAAACATCCAAGACCCAGGACAATTTGAAACAAGGCCATTTTCCATCTTTTCATTTCTCAAAACTGTATCGGCAAAATGCTTCGTTACCAAATTTATCAAATATTTTACAGTTAGTAATTTGCAACATACTTCGTCGGAGTTAACCCTTTCACCGCGAATATCGAATTTATTCGACAAACATTTTCGTGCCCATTTCGCGAACGTCGGATATATCCGACCAAAAACTAATGCTCGCATTGCATATAACTTAAGTATCTACATCCTAATTTTTTGTAGATATTTATTTTCGATTCACTAGGCCTCACGCTGGGGGCATGACAACTGATATAAAGTCTCGCGGTGAAAGGGCAGCTTTATTATTCGCAATATCAAGCCTGTGTCACTCCTCGTTTAGGTAACAAAAATATACCTACTTTATTACTAAGCGCGCGGCGACCACTACGAAGTTGCAAAATCAGTGACGTAAATCGTATGTCTAGAGTTATAAGAATGAAATTGGCTTGCAATGCCCTTCAAGGTATTTAAACGAAAAGGTTTCGAGTTCTGACGCGAGCTAAATTAAACCATATCGCTGACGTCATTGAGTAGATATTTCTTTAAATTCCTTTGCTGAGTAGGACTTCTATAAGTAGTTCTTATTCTGCTGTCATAATTAAAATTTAGTAATACTTCCAAATAGAGGCTTGTTAACCACAAATATCTATTGCCACAATAAAGGAGCGTCTGCAAAATTAAATAAATTTGTCAGCTTGTGCCTGAAAATTGGTCTGGAAACTTAGGCAATCAGACTCGGGGTTGTTACGTTTGTGTCATAATTTTCTGTGGAATAGTAAACTTAATTGCCCTCACTTGTAAAAACCGCAAGTGCCAAAAGTTTACGATACAAAGACCGAAGTTTAAACATGTCGAATCGTCTCGAGTCATCGTCATTATTTATTTTTTCCATTTTTATATCAGTTGTCGTGCAAGCTAATTTCATTCTTATTACTCTGGACAAAATATTTACTGTCACTGAGTTTCCTACTCCGGAGTGGTCACCGCGCGCATTGTAATAATGTAGATAAGTATATTTTCGATGCCTAAACGGGGAGTGACACATGCCCGGCTGCAGGCAAGCAACTTACGCCGTCTAAATAGATAAACCCTCTTACGACACTCATGGGAAAGGAAAGAGGTAGTGATAGATGCATTCTACTCTACAGTCCTTCCTTTGACTTCTCTTCTTGTCCGATTTATTCTATGATGTTTTAAATGGAGGCAGCGATTTGGCCTCAATTTTTAATAAAGTTAAAAATATATGTTATTTTTAATTAATTTTAGTTAGTTTTAACTTTAGGTTGTATTTTATTTAGTTAATAGTGTTGTTCAACAGAAAAAAAAATGGAGGTTAAAATTTAAATACAAAGCTGACCCCAAAAAGCTGAGTAAAGAAGAAATTTTAAATGGAGCCTTTATCTTCCAAACTATTATTACAGTGAAAGTACAAGATCAATCAATAAAAGAAGACGTACAAAAGTATACCTAAAGTTCTTTGCCTTTTGTTGGTGTCAGTCCCACCCTCCCATTTAAAAAATGGAGGCATTTGAATATCCGAAAACAAAAGAAAAATCAACGCCAAGTCTGAAGAAATGAAATTGGCGAAATATCGGCACAAGTTGCTGGTGACACTGAGTCATTATTTATCCAACTGGAACCAAGCCATAGGCGCAAGCGTTTCAGTGTAGACACGTGGCCTTGAGGTTTCCGAAAAGAATTTAGAGTATAACTTTACTCTTCCTGTGGATATGGTAAGAGATAATTAAGGCGATTGACACACTGCACTGCGTAGTGCGGGGCCGCCATACAAAAACGACGCGCGTAGACGTGGCGTCAGTGTGTTAGACTGTGCGTGTTTTCTATACAAACGGAGATACTTACAAGCAACGTTAGAACACGCATTCACGCGCTACACTGCGTAGTGCGGGGCAATGTGAGAATCGCCTAAAGAATTAAACACGATCATCTCATACTATAATCTTATTTTCATAAAGGATATACCTATGTACTCGTATGTCAACACTGATATGGATTGTCACTCAGGCGGCCAGTCGTACAACACGCAGTAAAAAAAATCTATGCGTACAACCACGCCCAAATCTGCTGTATTTTATACGATTTCTTCTTGACAAACCCATAGAGAAAAAAAGTGTGATAATGTGATAACATTCCATCGTCATTATCATCATCATTTCAGCCGCATAACGTCCGCCGCTGGCCTCTCCCAAGGATTTCTAAATCTTAAAATCTAACCTAATTTTTTGAAAATTTAACCTTATTTCTAGAGGCAACGATTAAAAAAACGAGGTACTTAAATGAAGAGAGATATTTAAAAAAATATAGATCACGTTTCCCTTTAAGGTATGGGATGCAAACACGTGACCTTAATGGGCGTTTGAGACAATATACCTTAATGGTCCAGCTAAACTATAAGCAATATAAAAAATGACGCTTTAGAAAAAGTTGTTCAGAATGATGAACATTTTCCAGAGATATAAAGTCCATGCGAACGAGGTCACGGGCATCAGCTAGTAATCTATAAGATTTTCTAACAAAATACGTCTCCGCTCATAACTTGCAGCTATTTCCTTGGCGTGGCAGCTGTAATGGGCGCCTGTAACGGCTTTAGCCAACTGGATCTCCTTTTATTCAAACGTCATAATGGCTCATTGTTATACGAGCTAGACAGTTTCGGAGTTTTAAGCGGTCTTACGCGAACACCATGCTAAATGTAAGAATCTTGTGGCTTATGTCAGGCCTCCGTCACTCGATCTAGGTCGCGCTATAAGCACCTACCGGCTAGCAGTGTGTTCGAACGCACAAGTGGTAGAAGGTTGAACCTGAGAACGCTCATATTTCCTCGCGTCGCTTGACAGCTAGAAAGTTTAATTAGATATTTGCCGTTTTTAGGGAAGAGATGTATCTGTTACGTAGTAACTTATTAGTAATCTGTGCTTATGTTCCATAAGCCAGGGTTGAAGAGTAAGTCAAATAAAATAATAATTAAGATTAGCATCTACGTGTTGGATCTGTAACCTTAAGCCTCTCAAAGGACTGGGCTGAAAAGACCCGGCGTGATTTGCTGAGGAGATACAAAATATACAACGTGAAAGAGATATACTTGTAATAATCGAACCACTGGCTGTACCAGTTGAAATTAAAATAATGATCACAAAATATCGACATTTCCATACAATTGCCTGGGCGGCAGCACACTTTTATATAAAGAGCCGATTTTTTTTTTGGTTTTTAATGTTATTCTTATTTCATTACATTTTAGGTACTATATAACTTCAAAAAAAATATACTGAAACTATTTCAAGGGTTAATTCAGTCTATGATACTTAACAACTTTTTCCAAGGAACATATAAATATAAAAAGCAATTTTTGGCCTCTGATACAAGTTGACCGATCAGCTGCTCCAAGTTTATAAACTTGGAGCAGAGCTGCAGTCCTTAGTGATCTAGTACAGGTCGTGGTTTGATTTATTACGGGTATGTCCCTTCCACGCTGTTTATGTATTTTGTATCACCTTTGAGAATCATGCCCCGTATAATAATATTCATGTAACATTGTCCCGCCCGATAGTTGCATAGTCGAGCGGTCATATAGCGAAGACTCTTGATCAAACCTTAAGACCCTCTCGCTAGATAGTTGGGTCAAAGCACAGATACAGACTGTATTACTCCTGGGCACGGCAAGCATTTGTTAGGAGGTTTCTATCTCTGCGGCTCTAAGTTTTTCATAATATTTTACTTTTTATTGATATGTTGATTATTTTGTAACTCTGTTTTTCGTGTGTAAGTGGCCAACATTGGTGTCAGATTTTTCAGGCTAGCTAAAGGCATCTGACATAGCTTGCCGACTATCATACAATGATAGCATTCGGGACCAACGGCTTATACGTGCCTTACGAAGCACGGTCCTCCGTGCTCCTGCTCGAGAAATTTTTATTCCACTTGTGGTCACCCATCCACGCCCGACGTCGTTTTACTTGCAAAAGCGCTAGCAATGCGCACTCCCGCCCGCTCAATATATATTACATTTTACAAAATTATATAAAGATATAATAAAAAACCTTACTACGGGCGTACGGGCCTCTCGTCACATTCGCCCTGATGAAGACCTCCGGATAAGGTCGAAACATGTCGGCAGTAGCTGACTCTATGCGTGAGTAACCCGTGCACTAAATAATGAAAACCTTACTAGTTTAAAAATAAATAAAGATATACTAATTATATTACTTGCGCCACAACTAATGTACATACATTGCCGTGTCAAGCAACAAGGCGCGCTACAAGGACGATGATATAGCCATATTTGGTTCGATATTGAGGCAGGACGATGCTCTTGGTCGGCTGGCCTGTCATTTAAAGAGTTAAGCTCTTAATCCTAGAACTTACGTACACCCCTAGCTGTATAACTGCTGTTTAGATAGTAACTTATTTTTTATTGTTGGTAACACTAAGTAATCGTTCGGGTGCTGCTAGACTTTTGATTTTATTTTATATTATCAGACTTTATTGTTTTATTATTAGCCCCGCGCCATCTTGCTTGCTTGCCTTAATTCATAAGCGGAAGCGTGTTAGTCAAACTCTACGAGGCTTGGTCTATTATTTGCAATTTCAAAATATTGCTTTTTAATTATTTTTTTAATTTTAATTGATTTTTATTTTATTTAATTCTCAAGACTGCAAACTTAATTGTCTCAATAATAGTTTATTTTATATTTCACTTTTCTTTTGCTGGAGTGCGTATTCCTAAAATGCCCAAAGTGACCCACTCCCCGCCATTGAACAAGTCGCTTAGCATGTCAGAAAATGATATCGACAAAGTGGCACAATACTCGGTGCCCATAGAAGAGTTTGTTACACAACGAGACAATAAGAGACGACGACTTTCTGACCAGTCAACATGTGCTGAGACAGACATTCGCACCATTATAAGAGAGGAGTTGCGTGACATAGTTACTACCCTACAATCGCAACATAATGCACGAATGGATGTGCTAGAAAAGCATATGTCGGAAATCAAAACCCAAAACGACACTACGCACAAGAAAAATTTAGACATAGAAATGTCAATCGAGTTTGTGAGTTCCAAAGTACAAGACCTGCAACTTACTATAAAAAATATGGAAGAAGACCGCAATCAACTTGCTACGCAGATAACAACCATAGACGCTAAGTGCGACCTGCTGGAAAGAATGTCGCGTAAAACTTGTATCCAAATCAGGAATGTCCCTAGACAAAAGGCCGAATCGAAGGAAAAACTATTTGACATGGTAAAAAAGCTGTCATCTAACCTAGGAATCAATATGGAAATCGCCGAGGTTCGCGACGTTTACAGAATGCCCTCCAAGCCAGGCCAAGATAAAACGGCAATGGTAGCTGAGTTTACCTCTACACTGCTGAAAGGAAATTTTCTAGCTGCAGCCAAAAGCCATAAGTTGACCTCCATCAAGTATAAAACCGAGCAATTGAACTCGTCCCACCTAGGTCTGGATGGCCCCAAATCCGAAATATACATATCGGAGCACCTCACTCCCAGTGCTTCCCGACTGTATTATCTGGCACGTGAATTCCGCAAGACCATGGGGTATGAATTTTGTTGGACATCAAATGGGCTTGTTTACCTACGCAAAAGGCAGGGTGAACCCTACATACTAGTTCAAAGCGAAGCGCAGTTACACCAACTTAGGAGCAAATGACTAGTAGCCAGGCTCATCATAAACTTAATTCTCTATACTTTGAAGTTAATTTTGCCAGAGACGGGGATGCACATAAATATGCTTAATACTACTTATTACTACCATTACACACACTCTACAGACTCACACGGAAAATACTATATTTATGTTTGTAAATACTTACTATATTGTTTATACTATATTAATGATAAATTATTACATTTAAAACACACAGAACCTTTAAGAAATATTTTCCAAAAATTATTATTTATACGAGTATATGATGATCTTACAACTAAACTTGAATATGGATAGTCAAGTATTCGAATTATTTGATGAAATCGAGAAGACGTGCTCCAAGACATGTCAGCTGATTGAAGATCCCAAAGACCTTAAAGTTGATATTGAAAAGTTCTCTAATAATAGCAAAAACAGATTTAACATAATTTCTATGAATGTGAGGAGTGTAAGCAAAAACCTTGATAATTTTCTTATATATATCACTAGACTAAACACTCAAATCCATATCATAGTTCTATCAGAATGTTGGTGTGATGAGGACTCTACCCCCCCAACAATAGACGGGTTCGCTGTTTACTTCACCAAACGAAGTCATAATCAAAATGATGGTGTTATAATGTACATTAATAATTCGATTAAAGCGACTGTACAGGAGATAGAACTTAACGAGGCCACTTGTCTATCAGCCCAGATAGGTAATATGACAGTTCTAGGCATCTACAGACCATATTGTTTCAAGAACCCAAACCCATTCATAGATTCATTAGATACATTTCTTACTACTACCAGATCTCGAAACATTGTACTCACGGGCGACATCAATATTGACACCCTAGATACACAGGATACTAATGTATGCGATTATTTGGAGATCATTGGTTCGCATGGACTGCAGAATACAATCGATATTCCTACACATGGAAAAACATGTCTGGATCACATAATGTGCAAACTAGTTGGTGATTTTCAAAGCTATGTCTTAGTCTCAGAGATCACAGACCACTATACATTATTCCTTTCTATCAACACCACACTAGCGGGAAATTCCGAAACTGTCACCAAATTAACGAGAACAAAAACCAACTATCAGTCTTTAGCAGAGGCGATAAGAAATTACGACTGGACACAATATTTACTCATTAATGATCCGAACTTAGCAGCTGATACCCTAATTAAAACCCTTCAAGAACTCATTGCCCTCCATACTAATACTGTAACCTATAGCAAAAAGAAAAGACCCCTGAAGCCATGGATCACGCTAGGTATAATGAAATGTTTTCAAAAACGCAATCGAATGCACCTACTCGTCAACAAAAACCCCAACAATAGTGAGTTAAAGCTATCATATATAAAATACCGTAATATCTGCAATCAAGCAGCTAAGACACTAAAAAATAATTATTACAGAGACAAATTTGCCCAAAACTACAAAAATAATAGAGGTACTTGGGATACTGTTAAAGAATTGTGCAACATCAAAAGTCAACGTTCTCAAGCAGACCCATTGCTTAGCTTGCTACCCTCACAAAATGACTCACTTGATGCGGTGAATAATTATTTCACATCTATTGGTAGTGAACTGGCAGTAGATATTCTGAATAAACTTAATACTGACGAGTCTGAGCTAATGAAGCAATGCACCACCTTTGATACAGTGCAATCGATTTTCATGTACCCTACCGACTATATCGAGGTTGACAAAATTATACGTAACTTTAAAACCAACAGTGCGCCAGGCGTTGATTTGATCCCTACTCTTGTTATAAAAAATTCGCACAAAATTCTATGTACCATGATAGCACATTTGTGTAACCTTAGCATTTCTACGGGCACATTCCCAACTATATTTAAAAATGCTGTTGTTATCCCTATTTACAAGGGTGGTGGGGAATTTTCGGTACCGAACTACAGACCTATTTCTTTGCTAAGTATTATTAGCAAAAAAATTGAGAAGGTAGTCAATATACGTCTCACAAAATTCTTGGAGGAGAAGCAACTCCTAGCAGAAAACCAATATGGCTTCCGATCTGGCAAAAACACGGAAGACGCCATTGCAGCCCTGACTGAATTGGTTATTAAATCATTAGATTCTGGTGAAAGATGCATAGGTATCTTTCTAGACTTAAAAAAAGCGTTCGACACCGTCTCAATTCCGCTGCTCTTGAAAAAGCTGGAAGAGCTAGGAGTAAGAGGTACTGCCCACGACTGGTTTAAAGACTACTTAACTAATCGAAGCCAAGTCGTTAGAGTCTCCAACACGTACAGCACGAGTTTACCTAACACTTACGGAATCCCCCAAGGAAGCACATTAGGTCCTACACTTTTCTTGGCATACGTCAACAGCCTATGCAGACTAAAGATGGACAATGGCAGTATTCTTGCGTTTGCTGATGATACCGCTCTCATTTTCCGAGGAAATACATGGCACGAAGTGCATAAATATGCCGAACAAGGGTTGCAAAAGATTATTGCATGGCTTGATAATAATCTTCTCACTATCAACGTGGCAAAAACAAAGTACATTTGTTTTAGAACGACTGAAGCTACAAAACCACCAGATGATTATTACCTAAAAGCGCACACAAGAGCATGTAATAAGGACGGCCAACTGACCTACTCATGTAATTGTCCCATTGTAACCCAAACAGAAACACACAAATATTTGGGTATTCTGATGGATAAAAACCTTAATTGGGCCCCACATATCACAGCACTAAGTAAAAGAACGCGTAAGCTATTGCATATTTTTAAGAATCTTAGAGAGTCTGCTGACATGCAACTCATAATCAGGATTTACTATGCACTCTGTCAATCTCTCCTTACTTACTGTATTCCAATCTGGGGTGGGGCTGCTACTACTCACCTCATTGTGCTAGAGAGAGCCCAAAGAGCAATAATAAAAGTCATGTTACAAAAACCCAGAAAATACCCGACTAACAAACTCTACAACGAATCAGACCTGCTTACAGTACGACAACTATTTATCTATAACTCCGTACTGCGCCACCACAAAAAAATCGATCCCTCACTTATACCCAAAAATAAGAGAAGAGTGCGCATCTTTGTACCATCATTTCACATCTTCCACACGTGTCGCCAAACATATTACACCGGACCATACCTTTACAAGCTCCTCAATGACAAATTACAAATCCATAGCTTGAACAAAACCAAATTAAAATCAGCTCTAAAGCACACACTAAAACAACTTACATATGAAGAAACTGAAAGCATACTTCGACGCGTTTCATGAATCCTGGTTTTATTTCCCTTTATTTATTTCCACACGCATTCATATCATCTATCACTACACTTGTTTTCCATTATTCATACAAATCACACAACAACACACAACGCATATACACTCGCACATGCTATTCTATCAAAAACACAAAAAAGCATATTATGTTCATATTCATTACGTCTCCAAATCTTTGTTTTTTTCTCATTTTTTATTTCATCGTTTTCTATCCTCATTGCATTTATATTTTCCTTCTTATACATATTGTTTAAATTATTGTTATTTATTATTTTTTTTTTTTAAATCTCACTACTATGCAAGACCATTTCTAGGGGTGGAGGGTTGATAACCTGAGACACAGGAATATTCCTAGTTCAGGTATCAATCCACCATAGTCTACTACTTTAAATAAGATACTGAGTAGTTTAAGTTGTACCTATGTATGTAAATTATGGTGAGCAATAAACGATTATTATTATTATTATTATTATTATAGATAAAGTGTTTATCTATCTATCATTTAAAAAGTTAAGGTCTTAATCCTAGAACGTTTACTTGCACCCCTAGCTGTATAACTGCTGTTTAGATAGTAACTTATTTTTCATTGTTGGTAACACTAAGTAATCGTTCGGGTGCTGCTAGACTTTTAATTTTATTTTATATTATCAGACTTTATTGTTTTATTGTAGATAAAGTGTTTATCTATCTATCATTTAAAGAGTTAAGGTCTTAATCCTAGAACGTTTACTTGCACCCCTAGCTGTATAACTGCTGTTTAGATAGTAACTTATTTATCATTGTTGGTAACACTAACAAACGTTAGGGTGCTGCTTTTTACTTAGCGGTAACGTCGCAAACCCCCACTCCGAACTTTGACGCTCCGTATCGTTGTGAATTTTTACTTTTTTGGTAAACTGAAAAATAAGGGTTTATTTTTTTGGATAATCTAAAAGACGGACTAATTACAATCATACTTTTCGGACCCTGTCATCACCCCTATTATCTTTACCCCGGGCTGGAACCCCAAGGATTATATCGGCTAATCGGGCGAAGGAACAGCATGTATCGGGGAACGCCAAGACGAGTTCAAGACACGTAACTACGCATATGCCTCTAGAAATTACTGGTGCAACGTCTCAAAGGCCATTAATTAAATTGTAACAGCAGCAGGTGATTGGAAACTGAAAATTTGTTCATATTTTTTGTTGTCGTCGCCATCGCCACATGCAGTGAAACAATCATTAATTATATGTAAATGATGTTTGAACAAACTAGCCTGTTTACCCAAGTGTCTTTGTTGAATTGTCTGGTATCCATGGTAAAAATAGCATTTTATGCATTAGTTGTATAAGGTGTTAAACAACATTGCATGCAGTACTTTTTCTTCGTCTGTATTTACTAAATAAACAAAGAAAGATATAAAAATGTTTGACATCTTTTTGCGACTTCAAAAAAAGAAAAAGAAAAAAGTGCCGCGTTTTATCCTTATCTCCGACCGAATATTTGTTCATGGACGGATTATATGCATATTTTAAAATGCATGTACTTGAAGTGTACCTACATATAGCCCGACCATGAAAAATATCTGATTTGACTTTTGGGAACTAGCAAATTCAGTGTTTGCACATTTTACTTAACACGTTATCTTCGTCGCCTTCTCCATATTCTCCGTATGTCAACTCTCTTTAACCGACTTCCAATAAAGAAGGACGTTATCAATTTGTCGCGATCATTTTATATTATGTTCATCGATTATTTAAAATTGCCTGGACTAATTGAAAAAAATCATAATAGCGTTAATAAGTCCGCTTAACCTGTCGTCTGTGCAAAACACCAGACACAATAGTAAAACAATGCATGTCGACCGGATTCCGGTCTGCTCACAGATGACAGGTTAAGTAAAAAAAAGACAATTGTGATATATATTTTACTAAAACTCGTGCTTATCTTGAACCTTGGCTTTTCTAATATTGCCAGTTATTGCGAGTATTATTTCATCATCATCATCAGGTCTTTTTGTCTCCTATGCAGGAGCACGACCCTCTCTGTACTACCAGAGCCATACTTGGCCAGAGCAGCTAGAGGACTTGGCCTCTCCCCGCTTATATAATTTCATACAGTGATACTACTACATGTACTTCCATATGCTATGCGGCATTCCCGAATCAAAAACCAATAAATGCGAGCTGTCGCAAGTTCCCAGGATTCCAGACTTCCAGACTCTTGAAAAAGGTTCTTACGCAGTTGATCGATTTCTGCTAGCGCATTTAATCTATTTGACGTTTAAAACCTTATCTGTGAAATGCCGACAGACGTTATAACTAAATTATGATCTTATCAATCTTCTAATCAAAAGAAGTTAACATTTACTTAAACTTTTTTGTACATATGGCCCAACGCAGACGACAGACTAACCGTGACGCATTTTTTAGTCTGTGATAGTCTATGAAAATAGAACCTATGGAATCATACGCAGTAACGCACACGACGCGCGCCGGACTTTTTGCGCGTCGTGTGCGTTACTGCATGTGATTCCATGGGTTCTATTTTCACAGACTAAAAAGTGCGGCACGGATTAGTTCTGTCGTCTGCGTTGGGCCATAATGTGTACAAATGTCTCTCTGCCAGTCTTAGCTGGCAACTCATTTTGGATTCTCTACCTAAACTTAATTTATGTACTAAGATAGTGTTTTTTATTGATAAAAAAAATAAAAAAGTACCTACTCATATAAGTCCTTTTCTGTAATTAATAACGCGTTATATAAGGTTTAAATAAATATACTGAAACTATTTTAAGGGTGAATTCAACTCGTAATACTAAACAACTTTCCCGAAGGAACATACTCGTATGTCGAAATATAAAAAAAATATTTTTTGGCTCTCTGTACAAACTCGGATCAGCTGATCGCTCAACTTGTATGGGAGGCAAAAGATTACTTTTTATTTCAGCACCTGTTTCTTGGGGAAAGTTGTTTAGTGTTACGGACTGAATTAACCCTTAAAATAGTTTCAGTATATTTTGTTAGAATTTATATGCAATGCATTACAAAATCCTACTAATATTATAAACGCGAAAGTTTGTAAGTATAGATGGATGTTTGTTACTCTTTTACGCGCAAACGGCTAAACCAATATTAATAAAATTTAATACACATAAAGCTGACACCTTGGATTAACACATAGGCTACTTTAGGCGAGGATAACACCGCGGAGCGCAGCTAGAAAAAAATTACTACACTACTTAAAATTACTCAGAATGTTAAGCTAAAGAAAGAAAAAGCTAGGGTTTTCTAGTAAGTATTACCAGCAAATACGTATATGGCACACAAACTTTATTATCTATGCGCTACGCGGGATTTCAGTGTGAGAAAGCCAATAAAAGCCGGCTGTCGCCGCCATGCGGATTCCGCACGCTTGAGAAGGGTCCGGACAATACGCGACTAATCGATTCCTGTGCGGCATTATCTTGATATATTTTTTCTACTCCTGTTCTGTTATGTATTTTTTAAATAATTACGAACGTAATATAAGACTATTTTATGATTCCAAGAGTCTATTTTCCATATAGCACATGTGTAGTTATTTCGCAAAAAATATACTCCTAGCAATAGACTTATAACTTTTTTCTTTGAATGATGTCTTTTTTCCTTTAAACTTCAACGAGTCTTCCCCATTTTTTGAAGTTTATCGGATAAAAAAACAACGTTTAACAAGATGGCTGAACTTAGTAAGTTTAGTTATTTAATTAAAGTTGATATTGATGAATTTGTTACGCATTACATAGAAATAAATATTAAAAAAATATAATACTCAGTATGTTGAGCTTCTTCTTCTTTCTTGTCGTATTCCTCATGACTGAGGGTCGTGACCACCATAATTGGTTCTGAGCACGCGATCTTTCCAGGCTGCTCTAGTTTGGGCCATGTGTATAACAGCTTGGGTGTTGCACTTCAGTGCACTTAAAAGTTAGTATATGTTGAGCTAAGAATTTTCTAATTAGTATTACCAGCAAATACGTACATGGCATACAAACTGTATTATCTATGCGCTATGCGGGATTTCAGTATGAGAACGCCAATAAAAGCCGGCTGTCGCCGCCATGCGGATTCCGCACACTTGAGAAGGGTCCGGACAATACGCGACTAATCTATTCCTGTGCTGCGGTATTATCTTGATATCTTTTTTCTACTTCTGTACTGTTATGTGTCTTTTAAATAGTCACGAACCGTAATATAAGAACGTATATTTATGATTTCAGAAAAGTATTACTAGCAAATACGTACATGGCATAAAAACTGTATCTATTGTCTATGCGCTATGCGGGATTTTAGTATGTAAAAGCCAATAAAAGATATCTTTTTTCTACTCCTGTACTGTTATGTGTCTTTTAGATAGTCACGAACCGTAATATAATAATACAGACTTATGATTTCAGAAAAGTATTACTAGCGTACATGGCATACAAACTGTATTATCTATGCGTTATGCGGGATTTCAGTATGAGAAAGCCAATAAAAGCCGGCTGTCGCCGCCATGCGGATTCCGCACGCTTGAGAAGGGTCCGGACAATACGCGACTAATCGATTCCTGTGCGGCATTATCTTGATATCTTTTTTCTACTCCTGTACTGTGATGTGTCTTTTAGATATTTTTTTTTACAGCTCTTTTATTTATTCATTTATTTAATGTTGTCTTTTGAACTTGTAATTCAATTACCAACATATATATATATTTTATTAATTTAAACTTTATTGCACAAAAATAAGTGTACAAATGGCAGACTTAACGCCATATGGCGTTCTCTGCCATTAATCCATTGGACCATATAATAGTCACATACATACATACATACATAATATCACGCCTGTTTCCCGCAGGGGTAGGCAGAGACTATGGACCTCCACTTGCTACGATCCTGACAAACCTCTTTTGCTTCATCTAAACTCATCAATCTCTTCATACATGCCCTTCGGTTACGGGTACTTTTTACCTCTCCTTTTTTTAGAACGTCTGCAATTTGGTCGCAGAAAGTTCGCCGAGGCCGACCTTTTCCTACTGTTCCCTTCACATTCGTCATATAAATATTTTTCGTCAATCTCTTTTCATCCATCCTTTCTATATGCCCAAACCATCTTAACATCCCTTTCTCTATTTTTGTCACAACATCCTCTTTTACTCCACACCGCTCCCTTATGGCATCATTCCGTATTCGATCTTTCAAAGTAACACCACACATACTCCTTAGCGCTCGCATTTCAACTGCATTTATTCTACTTTCATGCTTTCTCTGCCATACCCAACTCTCACTACCGTACATTAAAGTAGGTATCAGTACTCCTTTATGAACAGCGAGACGTGCCTTGTCTGATACCTTCCTACTGCTCATAAAGGAATGCAACGCTCCATTCACTTGGTTACCCGCATTCACTCTTTTTTCAACATCACCCTCGTGCTTACCATCCCTTGTAAACATACATCCCAAGTATACAAACTCTTTCACTTGCTCAACTTTCACCCCATTTATTAAAATATTGCATTCTGTTGCACTATCGTCCTTTTCAAACACCATAACTTTGGTTTTACTGACATTAACTTTCATACCCTTTTTCTCTAATGCATCATTCGTAACAGCTATCATCTTCTGTAATTCCTCCTCTGAGTCCGCAAGTATTACTTGGTCATCGGCATAGAGAAGGCATTTGATTAATAACTCATCCATTCTAACACCACATTCATCATCTTTCAAATCTGTCAAACAACTGTCCATGAATAAGTTGAACAGCCAAGGCGACGCTACACATCCCTGTCTAACACCTTTTTCGATGTTAAACCAGTCTGTGTATTCGCCGTCAATTCTGACACAAGCACTGGAATTCCTATAAAGAGATTTCAGTGCTCGGATCAGATGGCTGCTCAGCCCATACGCAGACAATGTTGACCACAATTCATTTCTCACCACTCTGTCATAGGCCTTTTCTAAATCTACGAAGATGCAATAGACTTTTCGACCTTTGGCCAAAAGCTTCTCTAAAATGCATCTTATAGAAAAGACCTGATCCGTGCATCCCATACCCTTTCTAAATCCCGCTTGTACATCCCATAACTTCTCTTCTGTATTTTTCACCACCCTTTCTATCAAGACCTTTGCATACAATTTGCCGACAACGCTGAGAAGACTAATGCCTCGGTAGTTTTTACAGTCTTGCTGTGAACCTTTTCCTTTATACAGCGGTACAATTACCGCATTGCACCAATCTTTTGGCACCACACAGTTTTTAAAACAAAGATTGAAAAGGTGACACAACTGACTTGCTACTATGCCCTGTCCAGCCTTCAGCATTTCGACAGTAATCCTATCATACCCTCCAGCTTTTCCCATTTTCATACTATTTAATGCTTTCACTACTTCATCCATACTTATTTCCTCATCATAATTTTGCATATCACTCTCTTGTGCGTCATTTTCAGGCTCCGGTACTCTCATTTCATCTTTTTCAAACAGTCCTTCAAAATATTCCTTCCATCTATCTACTACACTCTGTAACCCAACTAATAATCTTCCATTCTTGTCTCTGATCTTGTTTAACTCAGAGGTCGTATTTTTACCTCTAGCTGTATTAACGCTCTTCCAAAAATATTTAATATTACTTTTAAAGTCTTGAGACAACCTTATATCAAAATCATCCTTTTGTTCTTTTTTCTTCTCTTTTACTATCTCTTTCACAATCACATTCATCCTCTTATATTCTTGCTTTGCTGCAAATACATCACTATCCCTTGCATTCTGATTTCTTCGATCAGCTCGTACTGACAACCAATCCTTCCATGCTTTCTTCTTCTTTTTTACAGCGTCTTGTACTTCCTTGTCCCACCATACATTTACCACATCCTTGCCTTTTCTTCTTTTTGTCATACCGCATACATCAATAGCGGTGTCAATCATTCCCTCTTTTAATACTGTCCACACGTTTTCTATCTCACATTCGTCCTCTATTCCTTTAAATTTTTCTATTAGTATTGATTTATATTTCTTTTTTGCATCTTCCTCTTGTAATTTCTCAACTTTTATCCGTTCCAACCTGTTGGAGGGGTTAGATATAAAATTTCGCCATTTTTTAAAAATGTTTCTAGTTTTACAGATTACCAAATAATGATCTGTAGAAATCCCTACTCCACGGTAAGACCTTGTATCAATCACATTCTTTTTCATTCTTTCGTCCACTATTATAAAATCAATCATACTCTTCACTCCGTTTTCCTCCCTTGTGTACATGTGAATCTTTTTGTGATCAAACATAGTGTTTGTCACACAAAGATTCTTTTGCAGACATACCTCAAGCAAACTTTTCCCATTTTCATTTTCCCTTTCATCGCCAAACAAACCCAATACCTTTTCATAACCATCTCGCTTAATACCAACCCATCCATTAAAATCACCTAGCATAACTATCTTCTCATTGTCTTTGCAACCACTCAGAACATCATTCACACTATCCCAAAATTCCTTTCTTTCTTCTTTATTTCTTTTAGACTTACCTTCTGTAGGCGCATACGCTCCCAATATAAATATTCGATTCAACCCAACTTTCATTCTAATCCAGACAAGTCTTGAACTTACAAATTCATGCTCACTCACACACTCTGTCATTCTTTTGGAAAGGATGAGGCCAACTCCTTGACAGCCTTTGGCGGTTTCTGGTACTCCTGACCAATATGCCGTGAATGAACCACTCTCAGTGGTTCCGCATCCTTTCCGTTTCGTCTCATTTACACACAGCACATCAATCTTTCTTTCACTCATCATCTGATATACCTCATCTATTTTACCATTCATTCCTCCTCTTATATTCAAAGTAGCCAAGCGGCTGTCCAAAGACCGCTTTTCGCACCTGCGGGAAACGGGACGTGACGGGTTGCGAACCGCGTCGCCGCCATACTGATTGCTTAAATGTTTCTGAATCATTGCGTTCCCACGAGTAATGGGGATCTATTCGGTCGCACCTGACAGAGCCCCTTGTCAGGCGAAGGCTAGCCTTGTTCTGGGGGCGCCCGACCCCAGGGTAAAACAGCACGCCCAGGGTAAAACAGAACCCTAATATAAGAACATAGATTTATGATTTCAGAAAAGTATTACTAACAAATACGTACATAGTATTCGAACTGTATTATCTATGCGCTATGCGGGATTTCAGTATGAGAAAGCCAATAAAAGATATCTTTTTTCTATTCCTGTACTGTTAAGTGACTTTTCGATAGTTTTTATTTATTTAAGTATTTAATTCAACTTTAAAAATAAGTGTACAAATGGCGGACTTAACGCCTGGCGTTCTCTGCCAGTCAAAAATTGGACAATATTATAGTCAAGAACCCTAATATTAGAACATAGATTTATGATTTCAGGATAGTCTTTAGTCTATTCTCTGCTATCAACATCAGCCGTTGTCATAGAATGGGTCGTGCTGGTAATGCAGACAGGCCCAGACCCATCTTGGTAAAAATACGAGACTGGTCTCTCCGGAATAAGGTGTGGAATGCAAAGGCACTGCTTAAAGGATCTGGGATCACGCTGTCAGAGTTCCTGACTAAGTCCCGGCACGACATCTTCTTAGCAGCACGGCAGAGGTTTGGAGTTGCTAAGTGCTGGACCCGAGAAGGCACAGTGTATGTACTAGGAGCCGAAGGTAGTCGCCATCGAGTTGTGTCTATGTCCGATTTGGATAAGATTACAGTCCCAGTTCCAGCTGAAAAGAGTAAAACTAAGCCTGCACCGGCTGCCTCAACTTCGACTGCGGTAGCCAGACCTGAGACCAGACGGGCAGCGGCAGCCGCAGCGAGAAAGTGACGTATTTCGTAAGGCGTCTTCGGAATTTCTTTGTGATGTAAAATCTTATTTAAATACCCTTTAATTTTTAATGTTTTAGCATGAACAAACAAACTAATAGTCGGTAGTCAATTTATTCCTATTGTCATTGCCACTTTGAATGCTTGTCAAGTACCTGTCAGTGTCAAACTTACTTTTTTTTTTTTTTTCTCTTTTCTTGGCATGGGCATTTAATCGATTCTCGTTATAAAGTTGTAAGTTATTTTTTTTTTATTTTATAAGTCCTTCCTTCCTTCATAAAGTTAGGTAATAATATAGCACAAACATTATAGACTCTTGTAAAACTTTAAACATTGTTCTCTAAGATTACTTTCTGCTTAAATTGCTTTTGCTTACATAAGCATTTCTTTAATGTAACACAGCCGGCGGGGATAGAATAGACCTATAAATTTGGTTTTTCTTCCGTTTATTAGGTTGGTATCTATATTTTTATTACATTATTCATTATATATATATATATATTTTATCATCATATAAATATATATAATATTTATATTTATTATATTATTCAATAATGTTAAAGTTATTAAGTAACGATAACGGTGATTATGACGATTATATAACTTGTTCATCTAGTGACAACAGTTCTAGTGGTAACGATAGTTTTGCAAGCATTCCAACTCTTTCTGATGCGCTCGTGAATGAATTTTGCGACGTACCTAAAAATTTCAATGTTGTTCATTTCAATGCCCAAAGCATTCCGGCACATTTCCCCGATATGATGGCGACTTTTGATAACGATAATATTCATGCTATACTAGTCTCCGAAACTTGGCTCCATTCTTCTCTCCCTTCTGTATTATATCCTTTACCTGGCTTTCAACTGATACGAAATGACCGCAATAGGCAAGGTGGAGGTGTCGCAATTTATCTCCGATCAAATATTCCTTTCTCAGTAGTGAGTATGTCGACCCAACCACCCCCTACTGACGCTGGTGAACACTTATTTATCGAGCTCAAGTTTTCTAACGTCAAAGTTCTTCTCGGAGTCTATTATAGCCCCTCTTCTAAAATCAATTACTTTTCTTCGTTCGAGAAAAATTTAGAAGACCTTCTCCCCACTTGTGATCACGCCATAATTATGGGTGACTTTAATACCTGCCTTCTTTTAAATGATAATCGCTCATCTTCCTTACAGTCCATAGTAGAGTCTAGTAACATGCACATTCTACCGCTTAACTCGACCCATCACTTTCCAGGTTGTAGACCATCTCTCCTTGATCTTATTCTTGTTTCATCATCTCAACATGTTGCTAAACACGGCCAGTATCCCGCTGATGCCTTCTCCTATCACGATTTACTATTCTTATCCTATAAGATTCGTCCTCCAAAACAAAAACCAAAAATAATTATTCAGCGTAACTTTAGGAGAATTAATCAAGAAAAATTTATTGAAGATGCCAATAACATAGACTGGTCACCGGTTTTTAATGCAAGTTCGGTTGATGACAAAGTCCATACTTTTAACGCAATAGTTATTAAACTTTATGATGCACATGCTCCCTTGAGACCTATTAAAATAAAACATGCTCCAGCACCTTGGCTCACAGAAGATCTGAAAAAGCTTATGAACAAAAAGGTCCTAGCGAAATGCAAATTCAAACGCAATTCTAATGATGCCAATAGGGACAATTATGTTCGTATTCGTAACAGATGTAATACAGCCCTAAGAGATGCACAGCGTCGGCATATACACAAATCTGTAGAAAACGGCGATCCAGTAAAAATTTGGAAATTTCTGCGTAGCATAGGAGTTGGTAAATCTCAAACTGATATTCCTTCTGATAATTTAGATTTGAACTCACTTAATGCTCATTTTGCTTCTTCCTCGAATATGAATAATTCGACTAAAACTGCTACATTACATAAACTTTCCACTACTTTAACTCCTGACTGCGACTCCTTTCACTTCAGTTCAGTGACTGCTTGTGACGTTAAAAAGAGTATATTGTCGATCACTTCTAATGCTATCGGAGTTGATGGTATAAGCCGTAATATGTTAATTCCCATTATAGACTATATCCTGCCTGCTCTTTGTCACATCCTTAACACATGTCTGGAAGACTGTGTGTTTCCTTCTATTTGGAAGGAAGCCCAAGTTATCCCCTTGCCCAAGAAATCCAATCCCAAATCCTTTTCTGACCTCCGCCCGATCTCCATCCTTCCTTTCCTTTCCAAAGTCCATGAACGTCTTGTTCATAATCAAATTAGTAGTTACCTAACTAAAAATAATTTACTAAACCCTATGCAGTCTGGTTTCCGGCCGGGGCACAGTACAGTCACCGCTCTCACTAAAATCACTGATGACATACGCCTTGGTATGGACGAAGGGTTACTAACTGTTTTATGTTTATTAGATTTTAGTAATGCTTTCAATACCGTCGATTTCGATATTCTTCTCGCAATATTGAGCTCTATTAACGTATCTCCAACAGCGATTGAATGGTTTCGTAGCTATCTCCATGGGCGCCGTCAGCGGGTTCGCCTTGGTGACTCTTATTCAGAGTGGTCCAATACGTCCGCTGGCGTTCCGCAGGGAGGCGTCTTGTCTCCTCTTCTTTTTTCAATTTTTATTAATTCAATTTCTAAAAGCATTTCTTCCTCATATCACCTATATGCTGACGACCTGCAAATTTACTCCCAATCTTCTGTTGAAAATCTTAATACCGCTGTAAGTACTATTAATACGAACATAAATTATATATCTCAGTGGAGTAATGCTCATGGGTTAAAAGTCAACCCGCTAAAAACTCAAGTGATGATAGTTGGCAGTTCAAGAATGCTTCCTAAAATTGACTGGACATCACTGCCTAGTGTTGTATTTGAAGGGGTCACAATTCCATTTAGCAAGAACCTAAAGAACCTGGGCTTAATCATGGATGAGAGCCTTTCATGGGGTCCTCAAATGAAAAGTGTTGGTAGCAGGCTTTTTGGGGCCATGGCATCGCTTCGAAGGCTCCGTAACTTCCTTCCTACGGCCACTAAAGTTACGCTAGCTCAATCCCTTTTATTGCCAATGTTAGACTACGCCGATGCCTGTTATCTTGATCTACCTGAGTATCAGCTAGATAAACTTGAGAGACTTCAAAATGTTTGTATCAGATTCATATTTGGCTTGCGTAAATATGATCATGTCTCTGAATTCAGAACTAAACTCAAGTGGCTCCCCATTAGACTTCGCCGGAATGCTCACATTCTTACCCTCCTCCACAATATTCTTTTCAACCCAAATTCCCCACAATATCTTAAGGAACATTTTCTTTTCTTTAAGGAGTTAAACACCCGTCAGTTAAGATCATCTTTTAATCTCACACTGTGTACACCAGTTCATCGGTCCTCCTTTTATGCTAACTCATTCACTGTACAAGCGGCGAGATTGTGGAATGCCTTGCCTGAGTCCATTAAACGTGCGCAATCACTTTTTGTTTTTAAAAAGAAAGTTTTTCAGCTGTATTTGGAATGCTATTCGTCAAACCTCGTTACGTGATTCCTATATTATATTTTTTGTATAATATATTTATGTATATTATTATTTATATTATTTATGTATCTTTTACATATTAATATATATATATATACTTATATATTTAGTAGTTTTTTTTTTTTTTAATTATTTTATGTATATCAGTATTTTATATATGTACATACTTATTATTATTTGATTTCTTATTTTTATTGTAGTCTAGTATTAGTAGTTTTTGTAGTTTAGTGTACACCCCGTCTGCTAACGTTTCACTATGTTCTTTCCATCCATCGGTTGTCTGGAAGAAATCGCTTTTAGCGATAAGACCGCCCATTGTACATTTTATGTTTTTTTTTTCTGTGTATATTTGTATAATTGTTATTTTTTTGGTGTACAATAAAGTATTACTTAACTTAACTTAACTTAACTTATTCCCCATTACAGCAGATGTGTCGTTTTTTCGTAAAAAGATACTCTTAGCTAAAGACTTAGAACTTTTTTCTTTAGATCTAGCATAGTGCCACCATTAGAATAACTTTTTTTAACACTAGGAAGACGTCAAATAAAAAAAAATACCATAGACACATAATATCTACTAAACACATATTATGTCACACATTTTCATATTTTTCTGTGTTTATTTTTGAATCTTATTAGGTAAATATAATCGAAGACAAAGTATTGTATGCTATGTTGAATAAGTACGTCAAAAAATGTTTGAGAGTGTCTTCTTGTTAAAGCTCGCATCGTAGTCTGCGCCACTCGCATTTTTTGACCCTTCTTATACAACTGTTGTATTAAATACTGAAAATGAGTTCAAAATAGTCAAAATTCACGCAGACACAGCGCTTCAAAGTTACAGAATAAGGGTGATTTACAACACCTTTGGTTAAAAATGCGCTGTCAATACTTTCTGCGAAAAGAAAAAATACGTATACCATAATTTTTAATAATCTACGTAATGAGCTAAAAACTTTTTAGTTCGCATCCTTATGGACTTGTTACAAAACAGTAGAACAACTATGCAGTTGCCATGGACGAATCAAAATTTAAAGAGCTCATTGCCAATCTTCAGGAATGAAGCGGCACTTAAAGAAGAAGGAAGCGATACCGGTTTTCCTGCTTATTTTGTCTATTTTTGGAAACGAACAAGTTATAAATATCACCAAACAATTCAAATTTAACTTTATTACTGTGTAAATAATGTTATTCAAATATTTTCTTTGATCTTATATCTCATAGCTTGACCTTTTACCTACTTAAACAGGTATGAATAATCTCAAAAGATAAACAAAGATAATTTTACAAATACAATATCTTGAAGTGGCAAATATTTAACATCCACAATACAGAAATTCAACTTAATATCAAAGACCAACACTTCTGGCAAGAACCGCCAAGTTTTGTTTGAGTTGTGAAAAATATGCAACTTAAATATAAGAAGAAATTTAGAAGATATTTGGGTTGGATATCACTGGGCTTGCCAATATCTTTAAAAGAAGATTTTATAAGGACATCGATATGAGGACTTTCGTGCGATTCCTTTTTACTTTTTTATTAGCTTCACTTGTATGTTCCTGACGAAATCTTCAAACGCAATGTAAAGATGTACATTATAGTACGATTCATCGCATTAAATCTTTCCATAGAAATCGTTACATCATCATCTTTACATTATAGCTACCGTGAAGCCCTTGGGATTATTTTTGGAAACTTTGCACACCTATAAAGGGCCGATGACAATTTAATAGCATATAGCCATAAAAGCTTGCTTTTTAACTTTAATTTGTAAAAGGCAATATCGCGTATTATTTTTTTCTATGATTATATCTTATACTTTTGCCAATCTTATGCTTGTTTTTGTAGGATAATAGTATAAACAACAACAGTTGTATTAACAACTTATTAACTAGTCTATCTGCGTGTTGTTATAAAATATGAATCCAATTTGAAGCACTTGTTACGTCAGAAACTATTAATGATGTTAATTATTCCTTCATTGTTTTAAGCCCTAGGGCCTCAGGATTATTTATAGCTACTTAAATACTGGATAAACTTACGATATTATATTACTAGAATATTTACTTTGATGAGTACCTAAATATAAACTGTGGTACTTAAATGTAATTAAACTCTGTGTTTTCTAAAGGTCAAATGGTAAAGAATGCTTTAGCGTTGATTTCACTTTTTGTTTCGCACATTAATTGTATCGTAGCAACGAGTGAAAGAATAACATTCTAGGTTTTAAAACATAGATTTAGTAAAAAAATATATATATTTATGTTTTAAAATTACTGATGGCATGAAACTGCAATCTTCAAACATGCAAATTTTTTCACTCGTTGCTAAGCAACGATGCAATACAATATGCGCCATTTTTGTAACATTGTGTTTAATAAAGATTTTAATTAATAAATGTAGCTAAAACGTTTGACGCCCCAGCACCTTATGGACTTAATAAATGGTGTCACAGGCGATATCAGCACTGCCCTCTTGCAGTCTTAGCGATCCGATCTTATGCTGAGTGATAGGATTTGTCAACAAATAGTTGATGTTTTATACGGTGCTAATCTTTGCGCCCTCCGGAAAAAGGACGGTGGCATCCGGCCTATTGCCGTGGGGAACACAATCCGCAGAATTGTATATAAAATATGTTAAAAAAGACGTGTGGCACTCGGAGACTGCCGCGGTAAAGCTATTGCAAACAAGGAAGGACGGCAACGTCGCAAACGGACGACGGAGACGAAGCGGCAACCTACATGGTAGGCGGAGTGGGGAGAGCGTGAGGTTTTTTCGTTACGGAATTTCTGGATTCGGTTCCCGCGCTCAAGGCCCGCGATAGAAGCTATACAATAGCTTAAAAATTTATACTGCCTGTCGTTGAGCAACAATTTTAACCCATGCGACTGAGCTTTTTCACCAAGGGGGGTTTTGAGTCTGCTGTGCATGCAGTAGGCATATTTCTATTACACGGCAATGGCGAGGTGTTACTGACAGTTGACGTTAAAATTCCAGATATGGCATGGTGATCTTGGGTTAAAAAAAAATCAAGTGTGGCATTACCAGCATTTCTGTCATCGGTCCATGGCATCCGTAACCTCATCGGTAAAATATAACGCCGTCTCTCTGTGACGTAGAAATTGCACTGCCGAGGCCAGAGATGCTTGGTCTAGTGCGGCTGCACCAACCTCTAAACCTGGCTTCGCAGAGGTAATGGAATGAGCTGCTCTGTATACAGGCTAGAAACCATTTATTATAATATAATGTTGGTTGTTTGTAACGTAGATATAATCTTTAGCCCCATATTACAACATAACCTTCCGCACAAGATCTCAGGGAGATGAGCGGTGGCTGTAAAACAGCGTTACCTCGAGCCTTGGTTCGAGGTAACACAAGCTGAGGTACTCCTTTGCCCTAAATTAGGATAAGTGAGTAGTATAGAAAGGTAGAATAAGGTTTTTAATAAAGTTTGCTCTGTATCTCCCTTTTTGGCAATAAATGATTTTTTATTTATTATTTATTTATTATTTATTCTTTTTAATTGGATATATTTTAGTTCATAGTTTTATTTTAATTGTAGATTACTTTAATTAAAACTAAATAAGTTTTATTTAAATTTACTATTTTATGTATTGTTGATTTTAAAATAAAATAAATTAAGGAACATTTTTTATTTTTGTTTGTTAATATGTGATGTTAGTTTCGTTTTCAATTAATTTTTATATAAGTACATGAGCATAAGGCCCATAATAAAAAAAAACTTACATGATGATGAACAACATTTAGATTTTTAATTTTAATTTTTTTTTATTTAGATTTTTAATTTAGTTCATTAATTATTACTTGTTTTTGATACATAAATAAAAAATTGTTAAAATGACATAAGATTCAAACAAACCTATTGCTGGTGTCCAAAGTTTTATCAACGGGGCCATTCATAAACCCAGGGTCATTTTGCAACTTCTGAGGTTTCATTTTTTCCGCCTAAGTGGGGTTATGTTTGAGTAATTTTGGTGGGGGCGGTATAAAATTTGGTAAGCATGTAGAAATAGCAAATAGAATTTTAAGTTCGAACATGAGCTAACTATAATCTACGTCGCATCCCGTACTAGCAAACACCCGTTCTTCCAAGGAATGAGCGTCTTTCTGTCACTGATATAGCCCAGCGGATTAGCTCATTGAAGTGGCAGTGGGCGGGACACATAGCGCGACGAAACGATGACCGATGGGGCAAAAAGGTTCTCGAATGGCGAACGCGTACTGAAAAACAATGCGTAGGCCGCAAAGCACATTGGTCTGACGTCGGGCACGGGCGTGGTTTGGATAAGGCGCGGGCACGGATCGGGATCGGGCATGGCATCGGTATGGCACAGACATGCACGAAGATTAAAAGCAAGGAGCGAAGTGTTTTCAGCATTTTCTATTGCCAGATATCGAGTAACATGTCGTCGTCCGAAGAAGAAGACGCCGAAATGACGGCAATCGGGCGCGGGCGCGGAAATGGCGAGCTACAGCGCGTCCGATGACGCCCGTTGCAATGTGGTCAAATAACGTCTTTATTACCACACATTCAGTATGATATTCGAATAGAAAAATAAATGTCTTTGCCACGTCCATGCCAGACGCCAGACCAATGTTCTTTGCGCCTGAGGTGGTCAGATGACCTGACCAGGGTCGCTGGAAAGCGCTTTATGCAGACCGCTCTTGTTCGGTCATTTTGGAAATCTTTGGGTGAGGCCTATGGACAGCAGTGGACGTCATACTGAAATGTTGATGATGATGATGATGAGCTTACTTTGTCAAGGGGTTGCTGAGATATGAGGTTCGCTAGTTCACATTTTTAGGCTAGGCAAAACCTATTTTTTGGCAAACATCGCAGTCTATTGTGTTCACCACTTTACTGCCAAGATCGTAATGCCCATTCACAAAGCGATTTTAAGTTTAATTGCTTAAATACTTTGGCCGCGACTCAAGACTTGGAACGCAAAGTGTGTAGAAACCTTTGTATAAAATGTAGATTAGGTTCCAAACAGGAATACAAAGTTGTTTAGTGTTACAAGTGTCTCACCTTTTGGTTAGGACTTATCTTTTGTAAAAAAACAATGAATTTACCTATATAAGGTCTATCAAAATATACTGAAACTATTTGAAGGGTTAATTCAGTCCATGATGCTAAAAACCTTTCCCAAGGAACATATATCGAAATAAAAAAATGAAAAATTTATTTCCATTCAAACTCGGATCAGCTCATCTGTCAACTTGTATAGGCCAATAATTACTTTTTATATATCGATATAATGTGTTCCATGGGGAAAGTCGTTCAGTTTAATTTATTAGACTTTATATATGAGTGTTACTAGTAGGGAAAGACAAAAAAAAATTGAAGGTCTTTGGTTTGGTGAGTGCTCTGTCCGTGTCATTAAAAAGTCTTTTACTTTAAATAATTTTAGATTTCTTTTTCAAAAAAAATATATTTTTATTAAAAAAATCCTCTCGCAGTTCTGCTGGAAGATATTTATTTAGAAATTAGTAGCACCTATTCACTATGTTTTACCTTTATGACGTTTTATTTATTTACAGTCAAGTTTACATGTACCAATGAAATTCATTTACGGAAAAAAAATGTTTTTTTTTTATATGCCGATCCACCACAATACAATTCCATGCGATCCACATTAGACTAGACATATCCTTTATGAAATCTTTGATTATTATTTTGACAATGTCAAAGTCAAGGTCAATTTTTTTTATTCGATGTAGGATAAAATCTCTTTGTATTTGTCTGTTCATAACTGTCGCTTGTCTGTTAGAGCCCTAATTCAGTTTTTCTAAAACATCATAGTAAATGAGGCATAAAACGCCGAGCGCAGCTGAAAAGTCCCTTTAATTACATTTCCTAATGTCCATAGCCATTTAAAAAGATATATTGGTCCGTGTGTCCTTCGAAAAAAGGGCCTTGAAGGGATTAAATGATAAGGGTTGTGCCAATTTGGTCCCCGAACATTTTAATGTATTGTTTTTCTGTCCCGCTCGCGGCACCGATATTATATTTATGTTTGCTTTGAAATGTGTTGATTCAAATGTATCTTGTACCTTATGCAAATTCCATTTCATCTATGCGAACATTATGTACGTGCGTCAGAATATACACTCATATAAGAGAAATTGTGATATTCATAGTATTAACACGAGAAATAAAAATAAATTAGCCATCACAGCTTTGCGGTTATAGAAAACAAAAAAATCTTTTGTGGGTCTCGGCTTGCGCCTCTATAATAAAATTCCAGATGATATAGTAGCATTACCATTATCTAACTTTAAGACAGCCGCTAAAAATCATTTATTACAAAATGCGTATTATCATGTAAATGACTACTTATCATCATCTGAGAAGAATTCTTGGAAATAGTTGACTGCAAATTGTAATTGTATAATTTAAATGTATAAATCTGTATTGTAATTGTAACATAGCCCATCAGGCTGGGTAGGGACCAATACTGAACTGGGTTTCTTTCGGCGTAATCTTCCCAGCAGTGGTCTTTTCGAAACGCTAGTAGCTTTTAGTTTTTGCACTAAAATAATATTTTAAAAAATGACCTTCAATAAGAGACAAATTTTGACTTTGACTTTGACATTCGGTGTATTTTACGGATGTGTTTATCATATTGTTTCTATTTTTATTAAAAATATAATAATTTTTAATAAAAATAGAAAATTTGCGTTTGCAAATTATTATTTGCATAGGTATGCAAATTATTATCTTTTAACAAAAATATGACTTTTAATTAAAAAAGAAAAATCCGTTAGATAAGTACATAATTATCCACGTCTGTGTCCGATAGGGGAATGCAGAGACTACCAATTTCTAATTACAAGATCCTAACAGACCTCTCTCGCTTCATCTACACTCATCACTCTCTTCATATCATGTCCGTCGATTACTTCGGACCTTTCCATTATTTAAAAAACTTTATGATGAAAAAAAAAACAATTTAATAGAATGAAACGTTTATTCTTTTGTTATTAGAAACAACATGACCGTTTGATTTACAGTGTATCCAAAACCTTCATTACAACAAATTAATACAATATCAACAATTAAACGAACGATACCGTCTCTCCATAACAAAATTTACATAAATTACAATACTAAAACCATTCTAGTGTTAAACATGCTTCTAGAAATTAATTTAAATGAATATTTATTTCTTCTGTAGTATCAGAAATAAATAAAAATAATACTGACAATTCGTGCTTTTAAATAAAAATAAAAAAATTATTATATCTGGGACACAATAGTTTTAATTTCAAAGATCGTTTTATTTTTTTAAATGAGAAGGTAATAGGTTATTGTTAGTTGTTACAAAGAAAAAAAAAATGAATTGATTTTCCAAACTTAATTTACGTTAGTACCCATTAAAAGAAAGATGGCATATCTATATATGCAGTTTAACAGAATTTTTAAAGGTTTTGTTTAAAATTTTGACAGATTCATTCAATGAACTTGTGAAAAAGTCAAATAAAATACATGAATATTAAGTTACACGATTACTTAATGGTACATGATTTAGAATTTATGTAATATTGTACTATCTACAACTATTTACAGTTAAAATAAATTACAATTATTTACAATAATATCGTTAGTGATTTATAAGTAGATAGTAATGGAGATATAAGTTATAGGTACTTAGGTATACAGACAAAAATATAGCTGTAACACAATATAATATGACTCTAAAAAAAATAATTTCCTGTGAACACACAACGTTTTGAATTGTTTAAAGTTTTATGACAGCTTTGTAAAAATATTTGCAATAAATTTTAATATGAAATATTTTTTACTCCCGATAAAAAAAAGAGGGGTGTTATAAGTTTGACGCTACCATCTGTCTCTCTATCTGTCTGTGCGTCTGTCTGTGGTGTCGTAGCGCTCCCAGGGATAGACCGATTTTAAAGCGATTTTTTTCTTGAAACCAAGTTCCCTTGCGGTGTTGGTAGCTATGGTCGATGATAATCAGTTTAGCCAATTAAAATTCATCTAGGTTCAACGCTTGAAAATCGGTGTTTTTTTAATTTCCTTGCAAATAATAGATGGCGCAACGCATAAATCTAATAGGTAGTTCCGCCACTCAAAACTGTAATAATAAATAATAATAACTGTAATTGTAAACAATTTTAATTGTGGATCAATAAAGTTTCAATAAATAAAACAAGAAGGCGCCGCCATTTTTTTTAACTTTAAAAAAATTGTTTTTAATTTTCCACATTAAAAATTGCTATAAATTCTATACTGACACGAAACAATTCTGATAGTATTTTGTCATACCACCACCACAATCGGGTCGCATTGTTCACTTGACGTCTTTTGTTCGTCTGAACACAAGAAGTCTGAACACTGAACAGATAGCACAAAGAGGCTTCAAACGATGGAACATTTATTGCGAGTTTACAAAGGATAACCATGCAGTTTGAAATACCATATCACGGTTTAGGTGACTTGTTTTTTTATTATTGTGTATGTTGAATTTTAGGTTATTAAACCACCTCATCTAAAATACCCTATTTACAGCTCAACGTGCCTTTAAAGCACTAAAGAGCTCAAAATGATTTCTACTACCTTTGATCTTTAATCCACTTGGGGACTACGCCAGGGGTTGCTTAACATGCAAAAGCACTAGGCTTGTGTACTCACACTTGGCAACCGAACGCAAATTTTAATTTTAAAAAAATTAAGTTCCTTTAATTTTCCAAATTAACAATTGCTATAAATTCTATATTAACACGAAACAATTCTGATAGTCATTTATAACAATGTTATAACCACAATCGGGTCGTATTTTGTTCATCTGAACACTGAACAGATGTCACAAAGAGGCTTCAAACGGTGGAACATTTATTGCGAGCTAACAAAGGATAACCATGTAGTTTGAAATACCATGCCACGATTTAGTTGTCTTGTTCATTTATTATTGTGTATGTTGAATTTTAGGTTATTAAGCAACCTCATCTAAAATACCCGATCAATAGCTCAACGTGCCTTTCAAAGCACTAAGGAACTAGAGATGATTTATAATACCTTTGAACCTTAATCCACTTGGGGACTACGCCAGGGGTTGCTTAACATGCAAAAGCTCTAGTCATGCATACACACAAGCTAAAATTTTAATTAAAAAAAAGTACCTTTAATTTTCCTCATCAAAAATTGCTGTAAATTCTATACTGACACAAAATAATTCTAATAGTATTTTCTATTTTGTAACAATGTTATAACCACAACCGGGTCGCATTGTCCACTTGACGTCTTTTGTTCGTCTGAACACAAGACGTCTGAACACTGAACAGATGGCACAAAGAGCCCTCAACCTGTGGAACATTTATTGCGAGCTTACAAAGGATAACCATGCAGTTTAAAAAGGTTGTGCAACAGTTTATGTGGCACCCTAAGAGTACAAAAGATGCCAGTTTTATATTTTAGGCTAGACTAGAGCTTTTAAAAAAATGCTAGCCCGCGGTCCTGGTACATTTAGACCTTTAAAATGCTAACTTCAATTATTAAGGATGGAGGAATGGTTTTACTATAAAGGATGTTCATTTTGACTTAAGGCCTCTCCTAAATAAATGAGAATTTATAGTAACCAATCTGGGCATATTGCAGTTGATGAAGTCTTAGCTTAGAAGACATTGATATCTGTCTTAGTTGCCTCTTACAATACCAGTGGAAGAGGAAAAGGGGTGGTAATATATCGTATTCTTCTTGGCTAATTCATTTTAGTGCAATGCAAAACTAAATAAAATTACATCAAAAGTAGTCAAATTTGAACAAAAAAGATACCTTATAAGTATTTAAGTATCAGTCTTCACAAATAAAATTAGATTCTATTAATTGAAACAAAAAGTTTAATTTACTCGCTAAAAATATAACCTTTTAAATTGAAATAGCGCACAAAAAGTTGGTTTTTATTCAATTGACCAAATTAATTTTGATGACTATCGTTAACGGTTTTGGTCTTTAATATTGTTGCTTTTACCTACAAAGTTTTTTTTTCACAGACGGTTGTGTACGCGCCGATGATTCCTACATGCCAGTACGTTAATATATTTTAGCCTTTTTGGTAGCAACGTCAAGAAAAAAAGAAAAATACTGTCAACAAGAGCACTCGAGGACTCGAGGGTTATCCTCAAAGTTGGTGGCTATAAAGATAGCCTGCAAGTCTTAACTAACTTAATCTCGCAGCGGAACCGTTGGAACGTAAACAAACTTGCGAACTTCTTTATTAAGCCTGTGAGATTCACAAAGTCAATTTACACCGCGAAATTTCGTTGACAATGTTCACAGGAAAATTTGCGTGAACTTAAAATTATTATTTTATTCAAAATAACATTGCTGTTCAAATTTCAATATAACAAAAAAAATGCGTGAACTTTAAATTATTTTTTTATTTAAAATAACATTGTTGTTCAAATGTTAAAATAACAATATAAATACCATTAATAATTAAATAATAGCCGTTGTGCATTTACTCTTTATTGTTATTGTATAATGTGACTGTGTTTTCATACAATAAAGTTATTACACAAACGAACAAATATAATACCTTGTTGATATTTCAAAACATAATTCAGAAAATAGCAATCCGTTTAAAAATGTGAACATAAAAATTATTGTTGCTTTTTAAAATTTGAAACTATTCAGAGTTTTAATCCTAAAATAACCTTCAAAGTATTTTAATACCATATTTTGCTTGAAAATCGAGTTTTGGTACAAGTTTTGAACAAGCGAGTATATTATGTACTCTTATTATATGCACAAATTAATTGGTAATAAACATTTGTTAGGAAAAAGCTTGCTTTCAAGTAGCTCATAAATTTTCAGTTCACATTTTTACATTAAAACCAAATAATAGATGTTTCAACTATAAAATTGTTCGAATGAACAAAACGTGCGAATGCGTTATAAATCGGTTCCATTTTTAAAATTTAACAATAAGTTTTTAGTTTTCTTGGAAAACTTAAGCTAACGTAACATTTCACAATAAACAACTTTATGTCCTATACAGTAAAGTAACTTTTAGAATTTTAATCTTTTAAGAAATAGTACGCAGTCGGTGTTCGTAGCGAGAAATACAGGAAATAGAGTTCTTTCAAATTACGATTCTCTTAGTATTAAAGAAAGAGCATATTGGGGCGGGACTGGCTGAACAGCAATCTAAAATACTTTTTTTGTGTAAATTGGTAGCCAAAGCCGTAGTAAGGTACTTAGTTATAAATAATAGATATATAGGGACAAATTATACTGATTGAGCTAGCCCCAAAGTAAGTTCGAGACTTGTGTTATGGGATACTAACACAACGATTTTATATTTTATAACAAATACATATATAGATAAACATCCAAGACCCAGGACAATTTGAAAAAGGCCATTTTCCAACTTTCACTGACCGGGGATCGAACCCGGGACCTCTGGGTGGCGGACTAGTATGTTGACCACTACGCCACGAAAGTCGTCAAAATCGTGTACTTAGTAAGTATTGCATAAGGCAGACCTTTCATCAATCAATCCTATTGGTATGTAGGTATTTAAAAATAGAGAAATGGACTAGGATGTAGAATCCAGTGATTGAGCTGTGTAAAAAGTGTGTGCTAACAATAAAAAACAATGCTCAAACGGACACCGTCAGTGTTGTAAGGACTTATGTAACAAACGACGAAGAAAGAAGGCATACCGATATGATTACCTTTGACTGCCAAACATATAATGCAGTTCCTCAGTCTGCCAGCGACCATGACGGCAGAAGTTTTTTCAAAATATGTAGCAAAAAACGATAGTAATGGCGGTAAGTCCGGAAATACTAATACTACATAGTTTTAAAATATAGAAATCAAGAGTACAGATAAATACATATTTGTAGATACTTGAATATCTTTACTGTAGATAAAAAGTTTTCGATACTTTAAACAGGAATTATATGGACGTAATGGCGGATTTGTGATTTTTGTACAAATTTTTGATTTAATCGAGTAACAATTGATCTCCATTTCCATTGCATAGACGACTTGTTATATTGAAATCCCTGTTGTAATCTGTTATCATCATCATCAATGAAAGACAGCTGCTGGGAAAAGGCTTCTTTGGAATAGTTATAATTATAACAAAACAACACTTTTTATATATTGTACGCATTACAGCAGATTTTTGAGATTCGTCCCGCCTCGTAGCGACCCGTCCAAATATGCTCGTTCCTTTAAAGTACTGTTTCGCCTTTCAAGTAAATAAATTGCTTGAGACATAAATTCCATCGAAGGAGGTAAATTTAATTTATCGTCAATATATTTTCGAGCTGACGTAAAATAAAATTGTTCTTTGTCTTTCCAGCAAAACATTGCCTCAGTAATTGTTGACGATGATGAACAAAAAATAAGGTTACGTAAGAGTCTCAATTACTTAGAATAATAACAATGTGAGATGAGTCTTGTATTTTTCACAAATATTATTTTTATCGTTTCTTTTTTCGATCGGAATAAATATCGAGTACTTTATTAAAAAGAAACATATGTGATAAAGATGTTATATTTGAGGTCATTTTGGGCCGTTACTAATAAAAGGAGGAGTAATAATAGGAGTAAAAGTAACGCATTAGATCGCATTAATTCCGCGATAAAAGGACACTAACCTGAGATAGTAATTTAAAACTTAGATTTGTAATGCATTTCAACTCATGGGAAAATCATAAATAATCATAATTTAAACTTCCTAACCTATTCCAAACAAGGGAAAAAAACTGCCAATGATAATAAATTTAAACTTAAAAAAAATATTTACCTATATTCAGAAAATTCGAACATACCGACTGCGTACCAAGAGAATCGTTAGTCTAGCGATTATCATAATGATTGCGACTATTCACAAACGGCACGCATACATTGCGCGACGGCTATGTGTCAGCTGATGACCGCCACGAAGAGAGCCAGAAGTGGATACGACAACGTAGAAGCACCACCGCGCTGCATCGCTAGAGGATTTTCCCCTGAAAAAGAAAGATATTTGAATGATTTGTTCAAAATGGTCAAAGGTAAAAGGTAAAGGGTTTTATTTATAAAATTATAATATATATTCTTAATGACGTGTGGTTTCCGGCAGATTAGAAGAGGGCTACTCCAAGTCCTCCCGCGGATATCATAGGCGACTGAGGAAATACAAGCTGAACAAAGCTTATAAACATCAATGAGACCTCTCCAACCCGTCTGACCCCCGAAAGGAGTGTAGGCCAAGTCCTCTAGCTGCTCTGGCCAAGTTTGGTTCTGGTAGTAAAGAGAGGGTCGTACTCCTACAGTGGAGACAAAAAGACCTGAAGAAGATGATAATATTCTTAATAAGAAAGACACAAGGACCGCAAGATCCAAAAACCACTTTGAGAGTGATGGTGAGCGAGATTGAGACTAGACCGGCCAGCTAGAGTGGGAGTCAGACTAGCGCACGTAACATTATCTATAAATATATAACATTTATTGAAAAAAGTTGTTCGAAATGATGGATTAAATCAACCTTTAAACTATTTGTACTTATTATAAAAAGACATTGTATAAAATACGCATATGTATTTCAGGAAATTAATTCCCTCCCCAAGTCTCTATGAAATGCATTTCCCAGTTTCCAAGTATGCAGGTAGAGGCATTCTTTGATATGAAGATGCCGTATACGACGTGACGTCATTTCAGTTGTAAATGAGGTTAAACTATTTGAAGATAAAGTTATATCGTTAGCTCTTATTGCCTTTGCAATAGAAGTTGGTAGTTGGAATGTATTCAATGGAATATGTATACGGGGGTAAACTACAATAAAAACTGTTTCATTTCTTTATCTATAATGTGATAGACTATCTTAGTCTTAAGAATATCTAAGCAGACAGAGGCCGCAAGACGAAAATGTCTGGCTTGAGCCTTGCGTGAGTCCCTCTTACAGGTTTGTATACTCACAAATGTCACAATTTAGTACATTTGGTACAACTTGACATTATTTTAAAATTTTGACATTCTGAAAATTAAATTAAAATTATGACATTCTGAAAATTAAATTTAAATTATGACCTAACAGTTTTCTCTGTCTACATAATAACTTTTTGTTAAAAATTAATTTGATTGTGAGTTGACGTCCTTGGAAAAAATGCTGCAGTGCAGTTTGTTGCCGCTTATTCTGCACTAGTTCTTAAGAAGCGGCAGTGAACTTAGCTGTAATTTGACTTCAACAATGAGGTCTTTTCAGAATAGAAATTTAAAAAAATAAGTCTAGATGGCGTTGATAGAAAGGCATGTGTCAATGTCATAGATGACAATATTGAATGTCCTGTCACTTTCTATAGGGGTGGGTCGTCAACGGTTTTGTCGTCGACGAAACGAGAAAGTTTTCCGTCAACTTTAAATGAGTTCATAAAACAGTCTAGTTTTCGACTAGTTAGGAACCACATTGAGGAACTATGACAACGTAAACTAAACTTTTATTGCACGATTCAACGACAACGTCAACATCGTGACGTGAACTAGACTAGAGTCAAATGAGACCTAAAAATAACGTAAATCAAGTCTAATAACCTGTTTATAAACTAAAAATACAATCTATGCGTATGACAATAGAATTCAACTGCGCCCACTCAGTGCATGGATTTCGCGCATGCGCGCGGCAGAGACAGTCATATCGGCAAATATTAAAGTATGAATGAAGCGAACAGATTGCTAGCTTCGGTTGGCGTAGCGAAGCGACGAAGAGTCACGATCATTATCATTCGATCATTTCGGTTTATCATTCGACGGTAAACTAGTCTAATAGTTCATGCACTTCATGCCAGTTAACGGTTGAAATAAACCGTTCGTTCATTCAACGTCCATGTCTACTCCCTAGGTATCTATGTAGGTAATATAAACATAACTATTTACTGTTTCATTTGTAATGTTTGCTTATTAATATTCTAACAAAACAAAAATATATACTACGTTATAATTATGGTTAGCCCATGTATTGTGAAAAACTGACAAAATATTGGCACTCGTCGTTTTCCTTAAGACAAAATCACAATGGATACAAGCTTTACGACATAATATCAAGTCTGGACTAACTAACTATTTACTAAATTAAGGGAAAATTCTTAGTAGAATGTAAATTGCTTACATTTTACAAGCACAGCATTTTTGACGTACTGGGCGTTTTTTATGAAATGCTTTTTGAAACTGGTTTCTACGAGAGAAACGAACGCGGTTTTCGATTCATATACATTTAGTTATAATGAGAACGGACGACCACAACGGGTGAAACGAATAACGAAACGATCCCCGATATCCAAAACAAGAACGAACATTCCTTCCGTTCCGCCAGTTTATTCGTTTTTTCTCCTACAAACACGTTTCTTTCGTAATGTTTAAGCAATTTTAAATCTTATTTAAAGGATAGAGAAAGCATTTTTTTTGTGAAACTAGTTCTCAATCCAGTTCCTTTGCCAGATGAAACCAGTCCGTTCCGTTTTCTGCAAAATCCGTTACGACCCACCACTATTTGACACTTGACCAAGGCATCAACGCCATCTAGTGAGAAAAAGAGTTACCATTTTTTTTTAAATGTCACTTTGAAAACCCCTCATTGTGCAACAAAACAATGTGACGATTATTGGGAGATGTCAGATATATCCTATGTTAATTATATTTGAATAGAATTGAACCTAAATGCCACCTTTAGCGTCTAGAAAGAAGACAAGAAGAAAAGAAGAAAAGAAGAAAAGAAGAAAAGAAGAAAAGAAGAAAAGAAGAAAAGAAGAAAAGAAGAAAAGAAGAAAAGAAGAAAAGAAGAAAAGAAGAAAAGAAGAAAAGAAGAAAAGATTCCTTACCTCTCAATACATGCACGGAGACAGCAGACGCGGCAACGTCCGCCAGTGAACAGGTGTAGTTCCCAGAATCATTTCTGTTCGCGTTTGCTATGTACAGACGCGAGAGGGCGCCGTTGGCTATAGCTTCTGTCTTGACGCTGTTGAAAAAATAAACATTGTTAGACAGAATATCCATCGCTCCGGGGTTCCTGGCTCAAAGGATATCCATAGCCATTCAATTGGGCTTTCCTTTTGGCTTCACCGTAGTCAAGTAAATAGGGAACGCAGCAATTTTGAGCAGGATATAATTCGGCGTGGCATTTTTGATTGATATTTTTGTATTTTGATTTAATTTTGTATTGTTAGCTTTGTAATTCTTTGACACAATATAAGATAATAAGCGACAATCGAATAAATTGTTAGTCTATAGTCTTCTGTCTATCTATACAACGTGGAAGGGACATATCGGTAAAAAATTGAATCGCAGACTATAATCACTTTATCAAAATGATAATAAAGTTACAGTCAAATAACAACAAAAAAATTCGACAATCCTATACAAATTGCCTGGGCGGCTTCACACTTTTGTATGGAAAAATTCGAATTCTTTTTAATTTTTGACTGTTATTTCTATTTTATTATACTATAGTAGACTATTATAGCCTGTGGTTCGATTTATTATGGGTATATCCCTTTAACGTTGTGTAATATGAAAGAAGAAACTGATGACTGATTGATCGATCAACGCAAAGAAATCACTGTTTTGGTCAATTCTTTTTCACTTTGCTTGAGATACTGAAATATTAAAACGGGTAAGACAAAGTTCAAAATGTGCAGAATGATTGGTCCCACTTTAAAATTTAACTCTTCTGTGTTACACTGAACCAGTAAACTCTGTCGGAACAAATGCTTTAATTAAACTCGAAGAGTTTCAAAGTAGTTTGTTGGCAGCACTACGAAACTTCATTATGACTTGGAGACTCGTCATGTCAATATAGCTGACTTCGTTCAGTTTTTCATTACATTTAGGATTACCATACTGGTCTGGGAGAAATGAAAAAACTTAGAATGTACCAGCTGCTTCTCTTCCCGCGCAGATCGTAAAAGCCGATCGAGGGAATGGGCAAAAATGCGAATCATGTTAACAGGCGATGCGGCTAGCAACCCATCACTGTATTGATTGCTTTTCCATCTTCTCGCCCACCAATGACGCTAAAAGTGGCTTTTTTGTCTTGCGGCCCTGGGTTCTGCATAGAGCCGCAAGACCCAAAATGCTTTGTCTGCCCCATTAGGGATAAAGACGTGATAGTATGTATGTATCTTTAGGATTATGATGTAAAAAGCAACTCTAAAGTATTATTAGAATGAGTTAACTGGTTACTCACGTATAGAGTCAGCTGGTCGACATGTTTCGACCTCATCGTTTGTCGCGAGCCGGTGTGGTGTACGGCCTTTGGCGATTCTCACATTGCCCCGCACTACGCAGCGTAGCGCGTGAATGCGTGTTCTAACGTTGCTTGTAAGTATCTCGGTTTGTATAGAAAATACGCACAGTTTAACACTACTGACACCGCATCTACGTGCGTCGTTTTACGCAGCGGGGCGCGGTGCAGTGTGTTAATCGCCTTAGTCACATTCGCCCTGATGAAGACGCCCGACAAGTTTCGACCTCCGGATGAGGTCGAAACATGTCGGCAAGTAGCTGACTCTATACGTGAGTAACCTGTTATCTCATTCTAATAATGTGTTTGTCTCACTTTAGTTTTAGGCAAAAAACTTTAAGGCGAAATGGTAGCAGAACTCGGCGGAGGTGGCACCATCATTTGAAATAGATTGTTTTGTCAGTCAGTCAAACATTGGAAGAACGAGTTCGGCAATTTTAATGTACTTACTTATTTTATTTTTTATTTATTTTTATTATTTAATTTGAATGCAGTATGTAACTTATTTCATTTAATTTATTTATTGTAATCTAACGTGTTTAAACTATATGGACAACAATGGTCTGAAAAAAGATTTATTATTATGTTGGTACGCTTTTCAGCCACGGGTCCATAGGAACCCGGTCCTTTTAGGCGTTCATGGGGCCAAAGCCAACATGAAGAGGCCTTTTAGTACCTTTTTATCTAAAATGTGAGATGGCTGCATATTATTATTGGTCGAACGAAAAAGATGTCGGGTAATAATAGTACCGATTAAATGTTATGTCGGTTATAGATCTCTCGGGCAACGGTTTGTCGCAAAATTGAGGTATTTTCAAATATGGTGATGATTGGCTATTAGATTTCCAACACTCTCTGAAAGGACCTTTGAATTGTTTTATGAACGACCGTTGAAAGTAATTGCGTCTAGTTTTAAAACGAGTTTTGCTCTTCGCGCCAAAAGTGGCCACTCTTGGCGACTCGTTTTGCTCTTTGGTTATAATGATTTCCATCACTTGATGACAGTTATTGAGCTACGTCAGATGCCTGTAGTAGGCGGCTCAAAATATTCTGTTATGATTGGTTATGTATGATTGTGTTAGCTGCTTTTAACACACTCGATAAAAGAGAGAGAGAAAGAGAGAGATAGATAGAGAGAAAGAGACCTTTTTCCAGGACACAAATAAATTCTTCTGAGATCGTACTTTCAAGTCACATTTGGATGCTCCAGTAAAAGGCAACCTCAAGAGTACTTACTATTTGCATACATACATACTATCACGTTTTTATCCCTAATGGGGCAGACAGAGCAATTTGGGTCTTGCGGCTCTAAGCAGATAGAGCCCAGGGCTGCAAGACTCAAAGGCCACTTTTAGCTTGATGTGGGCAAGAAGGTGTATGAAGAAATCAAAATAGTGATGGGTTGCTAGCCTCATCGCCTATTAACACGATTCTAATTTTCGCCCATTCCCTTGATCGGCTCTTACGATCTGCGCGGGAAGAGAAGCAGCTGGTACATTCTAAGTTTTTCCTTTTCTCCCAGACCAGCATGGAAGATACTATTTGTTAAGTCAGCATTTGCACAATTTCGCCTCATTAGTATAAAATTGACCTACAACCAACCTACGGCCAACAACGCGCCACGCGGCTCATATGTCATTTTCCATCAAGTTATTTTATAGCTAATTATATCAAAAATATATCTCAGTGTTTATCAGTGACTTTTATTTGATCAGAACTCTTATTTCGATTCAAATCCGAACAATATCGTTCAACCGTATAAATGTAGTACCTACTATTAGGTATACTAATAATACATGGGTCTAGTATGTAACTAATGGTATACACGGTATACATTATGGAAATAACCCTTACTTTGGGAATTTGGGCATCGGAAAGGCCGTGTTTCGGAACCAGACAAAGACATTGTTGGAAACCAGTCCTTTGTCCTAAAGGGTAAGATTTATCGACTAAAGAAAATTAGTTTATATGGTTAATTAAAGTAGAATGGTCGTAAAATGTAAAGGTGCTCCCACACTGCTGTTAAAATGTTTACAAACATTTTGTAACATTGAAATGAAATAACTTATTCGTGTAATATTTTGATTATAAATATTTATTACTCACTATTTCTTTGGTACGCGGGAGACCTCATAGCGTGGCGTCAAGAGTGCTGTACGTGCATCCTTTTTCTGTAACTTGACAGTTTCCCCATCCATCCGATTTTAAAGGCTTATAACTTACTTATGTTTGGACATTTTAAAAAAATTGGTTTTGGATTATGTTACTTATTGATATGAATAGTAAAAATAATTAAGTAAAGTACCGTATGTTAGTGTGTAGTTTTGCTAGTTTGATGACAAGACCGATTTACTAATACAGGTCTCCAAACTCTGTAGGGTTTTCACAAAAAAATCTAATACTTGAGTTTTAAGTGCCTACTCAATTCAGATGTCTAGACTACTCGTAAGTAGCCACTTTTAGGTTGCTGTAACGTTTGATATATTTTACTACAAATTCAAGGATTCCGTCTACAAAATATCTCATCCAACAATTTTAGGTAACTCCTCAATCCATACGGTCATAATTTGGCAATAAGGAGTCCCCTTAGCATTTTCATGCAAACGTAGTGTAGCTTCACATTCTGGAAATACATGTCAGATTTCGGGAAAATCTTGTCATTTTAAATAAGTTACGTACTTACATCTAAGCAGGTAACAAGTTTTAAATTTAAAGAAATGAACTTGAAAGAAATTATAAAGGTGTAGAAGTTTCCAATACTGATGGTCCAAAATTATACATTCTCCTTCATGTCCATATTTAGAGTGTAAAAACCAGTTACATGCCTAAATATGTATAATTTCTTTAAAATTGCAAAATAACAAAATCTGACTCTTCGTTTTAAAATAAAAGCTAGACTACATTTGTATGGACATGTCTGATTCTGTCTAGGGAAGAGAACTCTTAAATCCGCCTGTATTTTTTTTTAATTGAATTAAATAAGTAAATAAAGTACTTATATGAACCGCGGCGGGAAACTGCGCAGTGTAGTGTGCACCTTAATCGAGGAATACGGGCTAAAGAATTTGATTTTGTGCCGAGATATGACTCTACAAAGTAACTCAAGGAAAATGCAGCAGCCGTTTTTGTAGTAAATTAAATTTTATATCTTTCCACTAAAGAAAGAGATCTCACAAAGTCATGCGGGATTTGTTTTGTTTTTCATGTGTGTAAGTAAATAAAATAGTTATAAATATATAGGGACAAATTACAATGATTGAGCTAGCCCCAATGGATGCAGGCCGCTTCCGATCGGTCGTTTTGGAAATCCTTGGGGGAGGCCTATGTCCACCAGTGGACTTCCTGTGGCTGATATGATGATGATGATGAGCTAGCCCCAAAGTAAGTTTGAGACTTGTGTTATGGGATACTAACTCAACGCTATTATATTTTATAACAAATACATATATAGATAAACATCCAAGGCCCAGGACAATTTAAAAAAGGCCATTTACAGACTTGCGCTGATCGTTAGTGGATACAGAGAGGGTGGTACTCCTGCAGTGAAAACTAAACAGACCTACATACATACATACTATCACGTCTTTAACCCTAATGGGGCAGACAGAGCATTTTGGGTCTTGCGGTTCTATGCAGAGCCCAGGGCCGCAAGACCCAAAAGCCACTTTTAGCGTCATGGTGGGCAAGAAGATGGAAAAGCAATCAATACAGTGATGGGTTGCTAGCCGCATCGCCTGTTAACATAATTTGCATTTTTGCCCATTCCCTCGATCGGCTTTTACGATCTGCACGGGAAGAGAAGCAGCTGGTACATTCTAAGTTTTTTCATTTCTCCCAGACCAGCATGGGAGACCTGATGATGATAATAATGATGAAGTGGCTAACACTGGTGTCAGATTTTTGAAGCTGCCTAAAGGCGTCTGACATAGCTTGACGGCTGCCATACAACGATGACAGCCAAAACCAACGGCTTATACGTGCCTTCCGAAGCACGACGGAACTCGAGAAATTTTTATGACACTTGATTACAATAAAAACAGTAAAATAACTGTAGAATAACCTGTTCAGACTTGCCACGGTGAAATCAAGAATTAAAGAGCTGAAAGCATCTCCTAAATCACCTAAAAAAATATCGTCCTATATCTGAATTAAACTAAACTAGACATCATCATCATTTCTAGAAAAAAAATGTCCCTTATGGTCACCCATCCAAGTGCGGACCAGGCCCGGTGGCGCTTTACTTGCGACAGCGCTAGTAAGCCGCATCCCCGCTGGATTATCAAGCTTCTTCGGGATTGTTAATTAAATAAACCCAACCCAATTTCGGCAAGCTCTCATGCTCAAAAGTTTTTGATTCTTTGGGTCTTTTCTACTTGCCTAACTTATAATGAGTTACCGTCGAATATGTATTATACATACATTCATATTCGTATTATCCAAGCATACTCAGAGAAGTTCAATAAACAAGTCAATTTACTACATGTAATAAAGGATGGTATTGATTGAAATAAGGTATTTAAAATCTCTAAGTATTTTTTAATCTTTTTATGAAAAACTAGCCGAAGCCCGCGACTTTATGACTCCGGAAAATAGAAAATCTGTCCGGTATTAGGAAATATATTCAATGTGCAGACACATTTTTTTACTGTTTTATTGTATGTAGTACAGATATAGACGAAAATATATCAGTTTTGTGAACAGTTATCCCATGCTGGTCTGGGAGAAATAAAAAAACTTAGAATGTACCAGCTGCTTCTCTTCCCACGCAGATCGTAAAAGCCGATCGAGGGAATGGGCAAAAATGCAAATCATGTTAACAGGCGATACGGCTAGCAACCCATCACTGTATTGATTGCTTTTCCATATTCTCGCCCACCATGACGCTAAAAGTGGTTTTTGGGTCTTGCGGCCCTGGGCTCTGCATAGAACAGCAAGACCCAAAATGCTCTGTCTGCCCCATTAGGGATAGAGACGTGATAGTATGTATGTATGTATGTTGTAAACAGTCATGAAAATTTATGTATATAAATAAATGTTAATTACTTTACATAATATACATACATACTATCACGTCTTTATCCCTAATGGGGCAGACAGAGCATTTTGGGTCTTGCGGTTCTATGCAAAGCCCAGGGCCGCAAGACCCAAAAGCCACTTTTAGCGTCATGGTGGGCGAGAAGATGGAAAAGCAATCAATACAGTGACGGGTTGCTAGCCGCATCGCCTGTTAAAATGATTCGCATTTTATATAATATATGATTTTTCAAATTCGAAAACAGACTTTACCCCCAAACTTTACAACCGATTTGGATAAAAATCTATTGGGACCACCTGACAAGTATCTTCTTCTTCTTATCGTGTGTGTTAGTGACTAACACTAGTGTCAGAGTTTTTAAACCGCCTTAAAGGCCTCTGACATGGTTTTAGGTAACGACCAATGTCAAAGACAATGACCGGGACCGACGGCTTAACGTGCCCTCCAAAACACGGATCATCTTACTTATCAGACAATCAGGTGATCAGCCTCTCAGAGAATCGAACCCGCGACCTCTGTGTATGAGCCGAACGCTCTAACCACTACACCACGGAGGCAGTTTATGTATGATAAGTAGTATAGCCCTATCCTCAGACCAAACTGAAGCCCTATTAAACAAAATAAAATCTTAATTGATCTAGGCGTCTTTGAATAATTGGTGAAATCGTGGACATACATAAAAAAGATCTAGACAAATTGATTACCTCCTCCTTTTTGGACTTTGATTAAAAATATAGTTTTTTTTAACTACAGTTATTATTACAAGAAGGTGTAAGTTATAAAAGAAAGTAGGCATAGATATAAATTACAAACAAACTAGATATTTTTTACAAAATATATATTAAAAAAATATTTTTAAATAGTTTTTAGTGTAGTCAGTATAGTTAGGTATAATTGAATTCTGTTTTCTGTTCTATGCCTGTATATTGTATCCACTCTCTAACCTGTGTTGTAAATTACTACTATTGATTGATTTAATCTGTGCTATTATTTCAAGGTTGACTGGAAGAGATCCCTATGTGGGATAAGTCCGCTTTTGTACTGCTTTCTACTTTTAACTTATATTTTTATGTCTTGTGTTTATCTATACATATAACAATACAGTAAAAAAAGTGTGTCTGTATAATATATACATATAATAAAACAGTAAGAAATGTGAGTCTGTTTGTCTGTTTATACACGCTAATCTCCGAAAATATTGAACAGATTTGAATGACACTTTTTTGTTATATAGCTGTTAAGCCTAGACAACAGATAGGGTATAAATAATGTTGGAAAATGGAACACCTGATGCAGAACTATAATGGTCCAGCTTAACTATAAGAAATGTAAAAATGACACCTTAGCAAAAGTTGTTCAGCCTGATAAGCATTTTCCACAGATATAAAGTCTACGCGAACGAAGTCGCCGACTTCGACTAATGTACAATAAAGATTTAATAAACAAACAATATTGTTTACTGACCTAATTTACCAGCTTATAAGAAAGTAAGTCAATGGCGTACCAATAACATATCATATTATTTACCAGGAAAATAAGAGTCGTAACGGAATACCGAAACCTTCGGATGATTTACCACAGACAATAAAACGTCACCGTAATTGGCTCTCGTTACGGTATTACTCGGATTTACGAAGGTAGCTCCAAACCGAATATTCCCATTTTACATGTTACAGTTACAGTTGTAGTTTACAAGATTATAGAAGATTTCCTCGTAATACAAGGAGTAAATCTGTAACCTTGCCATGTTCTCAGACGTACCGATACCGATCATATTGAACAACTTTTCCAAAGAGCAGAGGCCGAAACATGAAAAAAAAGGAAATTGTTCCCTCTTGTAAAATTGCTAATCAGCTGATCGATTTAGTATTTGAATTCCTATTTCATATTTCGAGTTGTATAATATCTTATACCATTAAACGAGCAATTCTTGTATATTTATTTATTTATATATTTATCTGTTTATAAATTTCTGTCATCTCGAAAACGGCTCTAACGATTTCGCTAAAAATTGGTATATGGGGATTTTCGGGGGTAAACAATCGATCTAGATTTATCTTATGTTTGGGAAAACGCGTGTTTTTGAGTTTTCATGCGTTTTCCTTTCCACGCAGAATATGATCGCTAATTTCGTCGCGCCGGCCGCCATCCATTTTGGCTCCGCGGTGTATGAAAGTAGTGTAGTAAAGTAGAAAGAGTGTTACGGGTTCGAATCCCACTCGGTGACTTACTTTTGTTTTTTTTTTATGTTCAAATTTATATATAATTTTTTATTTTGTATTGTTTTTAGACAAGTTTAAAAAAATAGTTATTGTTTGAGATGTAACCGAGCAAAGCTCGGTCGCCCAGGTACTGATCGGTATAAGTGCGTCTGAGAATATGGCAAGGTTAAAGATTTACAGCCTGCACATTATGTTTCAGTCAACAACGAATTAAAATATTTTAATTGAAAGTAATTCTTTAGCTAATTTGGTTTTTTTTTACGAATACAGCTGGTACTGGTATTTCCGTTTTTCCCAGACGTATCGAGATGTAGATGATCCGTAAAAATATTAACTGCCTAGTTCATGAGATACAGCCTAGTGACAGACATACGAACGGACGGACAGCGAAGTTTTAGTAATAAGGCCACGTTTTTATCTCTTGGGCACGGATCCCTAAAAAATGGTCCTTCAGGTATTTAAATCCTCTGTAAATTTGTGTATAACTGCGTAATAACAGTGAAAGCGTAATAAACATACACACCACCCCTTAAACGATTCGGATCAAATTTATGGGGTGTTAAATACCCTTATTTGTTATTTCGAATTGCCTCAAAGATTTATTGTTCCTATATTAATTAGGTTCAAAATGATAACAACTTGGAACTGGAGGGGAGTAAAATTAACTTCTGAAATGTTGAGAGAAACAGTAATCTTAATTAAGGCTACGAAGGACAGCATATTTTAGAGATATTTGTTTGTTTTTAAAACATCTGTGGCCTTGTGGCTATCATGTATTTATAGGGACCAACAATAACGACCTCTGTGGCCCAGTCATGCCAGGCTAGTCACACTGGAGGTCCCGGGTACAATCCCCAGTTAGATCGAGATGGAAAACGATCTTTTCAAATTGACCTGGGTTTTGGATGTTTATATCTGTCGATCTCTTGCTAGACACGGCAAAGTGAAGAAAATAACTTTCCATCAGTAAGTAACCAAATTTCATATTTCTATAATAAAATACGTATGGTAAAATTCACGAAACCCTATATTAAAAAAATAGAACAGGCGCCAATGTCGCAGGTATGGTACTTCACAGAAGCAGAGTAACATTTATGATTACTATTACAAACGAAACTATACATTCGTGCATGCGGCAATGTGTTTGTGTTCGCCCCAACATACTCGACAAGCTGAGAACGGGGGAGAGGTGTGGGAAACGCGTATTGCGGGGAACCCTGGGAGTTTACATTCTGCATGTAATAATACTTACTTATATATTAATTCTGTGCCAATGTTTCAGATGTTGTTTGGTGGTTTATATATTCTATGTCATTGGCCGGAATCAATGATTTACAGTGAAATTCGAAGCTTAGAGAGGCTGGAGATACTTTAAGCCACTTTGGGGTCAGCAACCCAAATACACATTACGCCCGGGGCCTAACATCGCAAAAGCTCCACAAACAAACTTAAAAACTCTTGTACAAACTTCTACATCTTAAATGCTGTATTGTATTAACTAAACTTTTCGTGGTTAAAATGTTTTGCAAAACAGCAGATCATTTATCGCAACTTTGGAGGTCGGCTAAACTCTGTCTAATTGTCTAATTTTCCACACGTTACAAGATAATTAGATAAATAATTACATTAATCTTCTGACGTTAAGTTGGAGTAGACGAAACCGCGGCTGGAAACTTGCTACAAAACATAGTTAATTAATAAGTAAAGATATTTTAGGCTTAGTAAGGGTCAGCGAGATGAATGCATGTAGGATTAGATAATGAAAGATGGACAAAAAGAACTATAGAATGGGTACCTAGAGACGGAAAAAGGAAGCAAGGGAGGCCCAAAATGCGCTGATCAGCCGTGTTTATTCAGGAAAAGATGTGGTCCAGATTGGATGAGGCAAGCAAGAGACAGAAAAGAGTGGAAAATGAAGGAGACCGCCTGGTGCAATATGTACCTTACGTCTGCGAAGGGACGGTCCTTTTATTTCTAGTTAAGATTTCCCTTACACTAGACTTGTCCATACAAACGTAGTCTACGTGTTTATTTTGAAACCACATATCAGATTTCGGTAAAAAATTGTGATTTAAAAGAAATTTCAATTATCTAGGGTAATCATTGGTTTCCACGGTAAAATTATGAACTGGAAAGAAAACATAAGGTTTTAGATGTTTTCCATACTAATGGTCAAAAATGATATAACACACTAGGTATATTCTATTTCAAGTTTATATCTTTACCATCCGAAACCAATTATATTCCCTAGATAATTGCAATATCTTTAAAATTACAAAATTTTGCCGGAATCGGACATGTCGTTTCGAAATAAAACTTAGACTACGTTTGTATGGCAAAGTGTAGTTTGGTCACAGATATAGATATACATAGATAACGCGAGTATCAAGATTTGTATGGAAACCAAGCGTGCCAACTTTTTTAATGCCTACTGTGACGTCACAGGCAAATTTAGTGACGGGAAATTCAAACCGATTTAAAGAAACCACTCGCTACGATTTAAACGATTTATTGAAGACACACGCCGCCGCCCTGATTTTCTCGCTCATATCTCTCGTGATTTTGTCTGCTTGATCTGTGGTCTCGCTCGCTCACTCCGCGCTCGCTTACCATACGCAATCATCAGTACTGCGAGTAGTTTCAGTGTGAACGTGCTTTAAAATAACTTCACGTTTACGTAAATATTCAAGTCAGTTTACTAAAATATAATGTTTGTTGATATTTTATTAAAGCACGAGGGATTATAGACATGTGTGGTAAATTTAAGATACAGTAGTTTTAGATAACCTAAAATCTCTAATCGATTAACATTCAAGTTGATCGATTTGTGATAAAAATCACAATCGATTTTATGACTGACGAATGATATGAAATTGGGTAAACAAATGATTCTAAACGGAAAATTGTTTGATAATAAAGAATCAGTATTTTAATTGAATTTTAAAAATAAAACTATTATTAAATAATCGGCCAAGTGCGAGTCGAATTCGCGAACGAATATCTATAAAAAAACACGTTTGAAAAAGAGTGGCATCGTAGCACTCGAACGGATGGACCGATTTCAATGAGTTTTTTTTACGTTAAAGCAACTTCCCTTGCGGTCGTTCTTAGCCATGTCAGGCTTGTCTCACTCCGCGTAGAGGTATCGAAAATATACTTACGCGCTACGACCGCTTCAATGGGGGAAATTCAGTTAGGACGATTCACTAACGAGCAGTGAGCGCGGTTTTGTTCACCAACGTGTGACGATGAACGTCATGGAAAGAAAAACAAAAATCGCAAAAAAATACGGTGCAGTGTTTAATTGCTTAAACGCAGATTGTGAATCTCAACTTTTTTCCTTCAATGAAGCTGCTATTTTCAAAATGTATCGAACAAATACTGTATTTAGTCGGAAACCAGTCTTTCCGTCCTGTGGCCGCAATCCATTTTTCCTTTATGATTGGATCACGTGGGAAACTATAAAAAAAGTATTTTTCAAACACAATAGAAATTTATAAACATACTAAACGTATATCATAGTATGTTCAAAGAATAAACGTGAGCGACCATATTACATACATGAACTCTGAAAATATTACCCTCGTTTTCTAAAGTGTAAATTAGGAAATGAGCTTGTTTATATCAATACCTATTAAATTGGCTTTTTAATAATAGTTAATATCATTCGTCAGTCCGATATCGATTAAAATCGATTATTGGTATATGTTGTAGAACGAACAACACTAGTCGCTAAATTTAACTGACGAATGAGAAGTTGACGGTACCACGACGTTGTAGCGATGCGCGACAGTATCGCTTGTTTCGATATTCATTGCTTCTTAACACACAACGTCGGATCAAACGCTCAAAGCAAACGCGGCAATGTAATGTGAATGTAGTTTTTTAACCTTTATCTATACTTATTTAGGTACAATCTTGGAATCACATCTTGGAAAACTTAAAAAATTGTTTTAAAATGAATTTACGCATAACATAATTTTAAAATAACTCATCTGTGATAGGAAATATGTCCTTGACTTTGGGTGCTTGCAATTTTAGGGCTGTTGCAGTTTATTATCACGTAACGAGGCATTTTTTTTATTTTTCGCTGCCGTCCTGCTGCAATTACAGACGCGCGCGGACTGTCAGTAGCGGCGGCCAACCTAGACGCTTTGTCTGAGAACTTACACGCGAAGTAGATGCATTTAAGTCGTCTATGTATATCCATGTCTGTGAGTTTGGTCTAAGGCAAGGGGACTCATAAGTTCTGGGTTTAAATGTCTCTACAATTTCAGACTTACTTTTGTGATAAGCTCGTTGCTTTATACCTAAACTGTGGAATGCGCCTTCCTTGACGCTTAGAAAAAAAAAACTTATTCAAAGATAAAAATAGATACCTGACTCCTCCCCTCTTGGTGTCGTAGTTCAGTAACCTCGTCCCATGCTTCCAGTTGACCTGCCTGGTGGGCTGCGGCACTTCGCTGACCACGCACCGCAGTTCTATGATGGAACCCTCCTTGTAGAACTTGTCTTGGAGGGGGCGGCCGCGCTCGTCTACTATCTCCACTTTTGGCACTGTTGGCAAAGAAAATAATTAAATTCGACCAACTGTTCGTGTATTTATGGCGTAGTGGTCACCATGCTAGTCCGCTAACCAGAGTTAAGTTAAGTTAAGTTAAATAATACTTTATTGTACACCAAAAAAAAAATTATACAAATTTACACAAAAAAAACATAAAATGTACAATGGGCGGTCTTATCGCTAAAAGCGATTTCTTCCAGACAACTGATGATTCTGATTTCCAGAGATTCTGGATTCAGAGGTCAAATTGAAAAATTGCCTTTTTCAATGTCCTGGGTCTTCTTCAAAATATAGTATCGTTGAGTTAGTTGCCCATAACACAAATCTCGAACTTACTTTGGGGCTTAAATATTTGTATAAGTCAAACTTGACATGGGCGCATAGGTATTTTTCCGATGAAGAGTCACGTAATAAATTTATGATGTCTTTTTATTTATGCATGTTAGTTTTAAGAGGTCTCATTCAACTGCCCCCGTGGTGTAGTGGTTAGAGCGTTCGGCTCATACCCGGAGGTCGCGGGTTCGATTCCCGGCAACGACTTTGTGTTGTTGTCCTAGTTTGGTTAGGACATTGTAGGCTGATCACCTAATTTTTCGATAAGTAAGATGATCCGTGCTTCGGAGGGCACGTTAAGCCGTCGGTCCCGGTCACTGTCTTTTACATTGGTCGTTATCTAAAACCATGTCAGAGGCCTTTAAGGCGGTTTAAAAACTCTGACACTAGTGTTAGTCACTAACACACACGATAGGAAGAAAAAGAGAGGTCTCATTATCACCCTTGAGATTCAAAACTCCCTACAAATCTGTTCAAATTTAGGCAATTTCCCGGAAAAACCGAAACTGTTGACCCTTTATCTTCCAGTCTTTAATTAAATTAGGGATGGTCCAATTGATCCAAAGCCAATAATTACCGATAAAATAAAAAGCCAATTGCCATTAATTGCCACTTGATTAGATCCATTGATTGCATTTAGATTTGTACGTAGAGGACTTTAATACACGGTTGTTGTGTAAACTAGCTGCTTCTCTTCCCGTGCAGATTGTAACAACCTATCCAGGAAATGGGAAAAAATATTCATCATAAAAATCATTTGTCTTCTTCACAATCTTGTACACTTATTATTTTAGAACAAGTTTATTTACCAAGCTTATATCCCTAATAACTTTTATGCCGCATTTACACATTCTCGCGAATGGCGAGGTAAATGACGAGGCGAATAATGAACACGCAATATGTAAATAGTGCAGCACCCGAATGTTTTGTCGAATGACGAGGCGAATGGCGAACACGAACGTGTAAATGCGGTATTAACCCCTTGTATGCCGGAATATAAGGCACAATAGTTAAACAATGCATTCTCGTGTAGAACTACGCAACGTCATACGAGAGGTTAAACGCCAAGGAAACTTATTTTCACGTAAAAAACCCGCATCGATATTGGTCCATCCGGTTGAGAGCTTCAATGCTACAGACAAACAAATATTTGCGTAAAACTTATAACACCCCTCTTTTTTGTTAGGGGTAAAATAAATTACGAAAAGCATATCCTTAAGCAGCATATTATACGCATACAACCTTTAATCACACTGACAGATTGGTTACATTACAAGTACGCATAAACCCACTATTTTAGTCCCTCATCCTACTAGTGGACCCGTGATACAAAGACGTTGTAGTGTATTTGAAACTAGGACAAAGGTGAACTAAACAATACCCTGGCAATCCTTTGGTTTGCCGAGGAAATTCTGAAATAGAATTCGATATGAGAAATGCATTGAAAACCAGAAGCCATGCGTTAGTTGTCAGTAGCGTGCATTTCATACAGAGATACCCTATGCCACCCTATCTACCCTATGCCACCCTATACAAAGTGAAAGGGACATACCTGTAATAAATCAAACCACGGGTTATACAAAATTACTAAGTATAAATTAATTAATTTGTCATATTATAGCTTCACATAATGCATTTTTCATCTCATCTAGGTGAAAAAACATTGTTTTCATCCCGAAACATTTGGAGCTAAAGTTACTGCTGATTTGGGACGTAAACTGAAAAATGAATTCTCTAGGCATTAAAACCAATTTGAAAACGGAACACGAGTGTAATTAATGTAGAATCAAAAATAATGTCGGCAGTTCAGCAAACAAAAAATTAGTTTTAAAACAGTAAACAACAGGCGTTGTAATATATATTTTTTAATTTGGTATACAGTCGTCAACATGGATGAATTCATGTTTACTCAGGATTCCACTGTTGAATCCTTTGTTTTGCTTTGGATTCAAAGTAGGGCCCTCGCGTTTAAAGTATTTCCTTTACCCCTTGTAGCAGCCTATATTTAGCATAATTTTTTAAATTAAAATTTATTAAACACAACAATTAACAGATCCAAATCATTTCATTCAAACTTGAGTTTAAAATATGTATTCGCAGCTCATAGTAGGTATTCAAAAAAACTATATCATATGTATAGAACCGAAATACCGAAAAAAAATTAAAATATGAATCGGCGGTCGCTTCCAATGCCCTGGATTGTGATAACTTCAAAAAAGATTGAATGTGGGCTTTCATATAGTAAATAAAAGAGGTATGTTCATTTTTTATCGAACTACGGAGTTAAAATTTGACTCGTGAATTCCATATATTCGTATTTTAATATGTCCATAACAAAGTAGTGAGCTTACAATCCAATACAATATATTGCACCAAAAGACATTTACAATTTTTAACACTTATTAAATAACAACATTTGAATGAAAATGAAACAACAGTAAGAAAAGTGCCGATGGACACATTCTCATACTGCTTATAAAACTAGGTCAATGTAAAATTACTAATTAGTCTAAGTTAATAGGCTAGATTGTAATAATAGAAGCGTACTGATTCATTTACTTCTCAGTATGCAGGTACGTTAGGAAAGTGAAAAAAAAAACTAATTAAATAACAACATTTGAATAAAAGCAAAAATTAAACGTAGAAACATATAAGGAGGTTAAGAACTTAGCTAAAGAAAGAGAGACGCACGGAAAGCACTCCACCGACAAGAGCCCAGCTCTTAAATATAAGAAGAAGAAAAAATAAGATACAAAAGGCGGCCTTTTCCCGAAGCAATCTCTTAAAGGCAACCAAAAAAGTTTCCTACCCCTGTGGAAAACGCGCGATAGTATGTATGTAGGTAATATAATAAGTTTGTTGAGAAAACAAGAAAAGAAAATACTTGCGAGATTTAATTTAAGACAGACAGACCGACAACAAGGCTAAATAAAAGCTTGTATAAGTTTCTTTGCTTGGCAAATTAAAAACACCCCCGACTGTCAAAAACGCCTTCTAGTGATGACTAACGGAACTACATATAAAAATTGATGTCTGTAGCGCATTCTATTATTTGCCTAAGTTATTTGCTAGGGAAAACCTTTACTTTTAAGCGTTATCCCCAATAACTTTTGAACGGCTGAATTGATTTTCATCAAACATAGTTAAGAACCACCGCAAGGGCCTTTACTCACGTAAAAACCCGCATCGAAATCTGTTCGAGCGCTACTATGCCACAGATTTTTATTTATTTATTTATTTAGAGCCCATTAGATCCCATTGTTGGGCAAAGGCCTCCCTCTCAGCTCTCCATTTATCTCTGTTTTGTCCTTTCGTGTGCCAGTCCTTCGAGTAGGCGTCTAGGTCGTCACGCCATCTGCGCCTAGGTTTTCCAGGACGCCGACGTCCATTAGCTGGGGTCCACAAAGTCGATGTTTTGGCCTATAGTTCGCAGATTATTAATTTATCAAATTTTTATTGACCATAATATTACAAAGGTGACAGTCAGCTTTTAGGAAAAACAGAAATAATAGGTGTTTAGGTCAGCTTACTACAGGTGTTTAAAGATCGTTAGTCACACATAAAACACCCCTCTTTTTGTCAAAGGTTAAAAATCGAATGAAATAAGTTAAATAAAAATATGGTACAAAGTTCCGAGCTCCAATTCAGTTATTTTTATGAAACTAATATTGTTTGAATTGTTTAGTTGGAAACACGATTCGGTCAGAAGTGAAATTGTGAATTGCGTTAGAGATGCGACAAATTGAAAAAATAAAGCCTATTTCCGCGTGATAGTTTCCATCATGTGTTATTTCCTGCTTGTAAAATTTTACGTGAAAATTCGGCTTTTAAATACATAAATGAAAACATGATTATATATATTTAAAAAAAACCGGTTTCCGCATGACTATGACTAACGGCACCAGCTTAGGCAACTCCTATTGTAACTCATACCAGGCCAGGCGGTCTGGAGCATAGATATACTTATACAATGTAATTTTTTATTAAGTACAAATATTGTGTGGTGATTCAGTTCATCATCTTGAACAACTTTTCCCAATAAATATATATCGTATGATAGAGTCGGGATATATTCAACAGAACTCAGTAATAAAATATCATAACCTCATTAAGATATACATATATAAATAATTTATAAACTATTTTTTCATTTTTAATTTTTTTCATATATGTATACATTTTGATATAACAATATATTTTATTTATTGTTTGCTGTACTTACCCCAAAAGATTGCTTTCTCAGCATCACCTGTTGGTTGACTGGTAGAAAAGGCCTCAGGCCTTAAGTCCGCCATTTACATGTATTGTAATAAAGTTAAATAAATAAAAAAATTAATTAAGTAGGACTCGTTTGGTTTATTTTGACGAGCACGTGGCAGACGATGTCTAGGGTGACCAAGGAGATGGATGGTGGCCGATGGAACTCAGTAATAAAAAGACGCAACTCCTTCGAATTTGGGCTTATAACATTTCTCTTAATAAGTACTTTAGCCTCACAATAAAAGCTTTTACTAAATTTTTTAAGAAGTTTATTATTAGCATGTATTTTGTTCCACAGCTGGGCAAAGGCGTCCATTTCACATTCAAAAACAAATATTCAGCACAAAATAGCGATTTTTAACACCCCATTTCAACGATATGTCATTTAACGATGCTATACCATCTCCCTCCATAATTATGGTACCGCAAATCGCATACAAAACAAAACCAATATCCATAAATAACAAGTGTTTATGTTATGTTTATTGCCCAACTTCCTATCAAAAAGGAGGGTAATGCTCGCCACAATAATGCGGGATGATTATTTATGGGGGAATAAAACGGGAAGGTTGGTTAAATGGCCGCTTAGTCGGATCGTCAGTTTTTAAGGCTACGCGTTTTGTATACGAATCGTTGTACATGATTTTGAGTTGTTCGATATTTTTTTAAAGCCATGGCGACCCATCGTTAGGAAAGTCCTCCTCTGTAGTATTCTACTGATATATACAATTGGTGATGTTTTTCCAGCCACAGCTATATTATTATACAAATGAATAAATAAGTATAAAGGGACAAATTACACTGATTGAGCTAGCCCCAAAGTAAGTTCAAGACTTGTGTTATGAGATACTAACTCAACGATACTATATTTTATAACAAATACATATATAGATAAACATCCAAGATCCAGGACAATTTGAAAAAGGCCACCACTACGCCACGGAGGTCGTCAAAAATATACAGGTTTAAAGGTATTATAATACATGTTAACAGACATAAAATATTATTATACGCATGTTTGTACAGGCAGACAGACAGTGAATATCAGCACTACGCTTGGGGACTTTATTTTTCATCCCATGACCATTTTTCGATTTACTGATTCGTTTCTGAAATATTTGGTTTAATAGCGAAAACTTTTTTAGAGTGTGTTCCGCCTCCTTCTATCTACTAAATGGTCGTATATAGATACGTGAAAATTCACGGCAGTAGTATACATAACAAAGTTTAAAGAAAAACTGTAAGAGCTAAAAGGTTTATAAATTAAAGAGTTACCAAGCCAACTTACATAAAGTACTCGGAAAAGTAAAAATTGTTTTACTCAGAGACTATAAATACCAGTCAGCTGTAAAAGTAAAATTTCATACGGATTCAATAGAAAATTAGTTTTTTAGACGTTTTAGTCACGTGAACCCAAAGTTGGCTTTCGCGATTATACGGAACCCTCCAATGCACGTGGCCCATCATATTATGCCTTTGACTGGTTACTATGAAAGCATAGTATTATATTTTTAGTATGTATATATTTCCGTATTATAAGTTCGCTGGATGAACACAATTTTTTAAAAGAAAATATGCCCATCGGCGTACATTTTCCTTATAAAAATATCTTTACGTCAACCAACCAAAAATTTTTATCATACTGAATATTTTAGTTGATGTTTTTTTAAGATGATTCGCCGGGTCTATTCCAGTTTTGATCTCAATTTATACATATGATAGAACAGTAAAAAATATATCTGTGCAGTAAAAATAATTTAAAAAAAAATGGCTATGGAGACATAGAAATAGAGTAAGAATTGTTTGTTTATCTTTGTACACGCTAATTTCCAGAAATACTAAACGAATACGAATGAAGCTTTTTTATTATATAGCCTTTAAGCCTGGGTATAGTTGATTTTGGAAAATAGAACATCGGATACAGAACTACAATGGTCCCGAAAATATAAGAAATATAAAAATGACGCCTTAGCAAAAGGTTTTCATCTTGTTAAGCATTTTGTCATCAGGTTAAAAAACCGAAGATCTGGAACACGTACTGCTCAACAAAGTTAAATTTGTTTGCATAAACATATGTATACAAAAATACCTAATAACATAAGCTAGGAAGTACATTAATACGACGGAGTCATTAAACCTACGCGAACAAAGTCGCGGGCTTCGGTTATTATTTTAATAAAATAGTATTCACAATACTTTCGCTGCTCAACGAATACATATGCCTAAAAATACAGAAACACCCGCATTCAAATATATTCCCATCTTTCTCTACATGCAAAATGGGCCAAGTTATTCTAGCCCATACCCTCTTCTGGGAAATGTGAGACGTAATCTGTGACGTTTTAGTCTAAGATGTCGCATTTCTTTCATATATGCATTTTAAAACACAGAGGAGCACGAGAAATTTAAATTCCACTTGTGGTAATCCATCCACGTGCGGACCACGCCTGACGTCGCTTATCTTGCTAAAGCGCTACCAATAGGTAGGTGTATACTTTAACTGGGCCACCATGCTCCTCGATCAAGTAAAATCTATCTTTATGCCAGACTAAATTACATTTTATTCAGCCGATTTCACATAACTAAGGAGCAAAAAAATGTATGAAGTAACAGAAAAGGCAAAAACCGGGTCGTATATGGAGGTCAAATATTTAGCCGAAAATAGGGAGACAAGGAAAATACTCCACCAACAAGAACCTAGTTCTTTAATTTATTGATGATGATGATGACGAAGCAGCAACAAAGACCAAAACTTAAATTATCAAACTTTTATTAATTAATTTTTAACAACATTTACATAATTAATTTTGAAGTGCAATAAATATTTCTTACAAAAAAAAAAACTAAAATTAATAATGTAATACTTAGTAAGATTTTAATCATATTTAGTTTTTAATTTCGATTTTAATTTTAATTCATAATAAATAAAATTCAAGGTCCCTAAAAAATCGAATCAAAACTAATTAAGAATAAAACTAAAACTAAAACCATAAAATAATTGAATAATATTATTAGGATACTATATTCGACAATATTCCTACTGCTAAATCTACTTTTTGTTCATCAAAGGTAATCTGAAACCGAATTTCGGCGAATCCAATTTTAATTCCCATAATAAAGGAAGGTCCGCGCCGTTAATTCTGGAACCCAAATATTTATCTTCGAAATGTGTTCGGGAATAAAGTCCGGTTGATTACGGCAAAGCTTGAAGATTTGGGTCTGTAAACATTAATAAGTCTTAATAACTGAGAATATTTGTAAGACATTCGACGGAACATTATACAACGTGGAAGGGATATACCCGTAATAAATCAAACTACGGGCTATAGCCCGTAGTTAGTATACTAGATCACTTATAGTATAATGGAATTAAAATAACAGTCAAAGAATATATTTTTATTGACATTTCCATAGTAAAGTGTGCGCTTTTTCCTGTGGGGTTTGGCTAATTAAGAATTTTAAATAAATAAATATTTCTAACTAGCTGGTGCCCGCGACTTCGTCTGCGCAGGATATCACACAATATCTTTATAATGTGCCTATGTGTTATTCTGATGTATAAGCTATAATACTGTAAAGTTTCAAGTTAATCTATTCAGCAGTTTTTACGTGAAAGTGTATCAAATCCTACTCACAAACTTTCGCGTTTATAATATTAGTAGGATACAAACTAAGGGCCTTATAACCATAAGTTCTCTAACCACCTTTATAAGGTTTTTTTTTCCTTATTATACTAAGCAAAGTGCATGTTTTCAAAATAGACAAAGAAGCAATAACCAGCAAAGTGCGAGTCGGACTTGCGAGTGAAGGATCCCGTACCATTATTCATAAAAGATCACGTTTGTTGTACTGCTAAACGTAAATATTTATTTTGTTGGTACGCTTTTCAGCCACGGATCCATGGGGACCCAGTCCTTTGAGGCGTTCATGGGGCCAAAGCCAACATGAAGAGGCCTTTTAGTACCTTTTTATCTAAAATGTGAGATGGCTGCATCTACGGAGGTCTATCCCTTAATGTACCATTGAGATGCACTAACGGACAGTCCTCCATAGCTGCCGAACTGCCAGGGAGGGATTGACTTGGTTTGGGCTATGTGGATGGGATGATAGTGGGTCGTATAACTGGGTTATGGAGTGAGATACGGACATCTACCTAAAAATCTCTCACAAAAATTTTAACCTGGTAGATGGTGACTATATTTATTTTATTCTTTTTTTAGTATTTGTTGTTAGAGCAGCAACAGATATACATAATTAGTGTTAATTTCAACTGTCTAGCTGTCACGGTTCGTAAGATATAGCCTGGTAATAGACGGACAGCGAAGTCTTAGTAATGGTGTCCCGTTTTAACCCTTTGGGTACGGAAACCTAAAAATAAAAAAATGAATAAAGAAACCCATTACTCAGTGCAAAGAAGCTCCAGATAAAAGCTGGCTACCCTAGTCCTATATTTAACAATCAAGAAAACCGTTTTCCTCAAACGCCCTGGACTAACGGCCACGAAAACGGAGGGAACAGTTAAACAAAGTTTTTTTTGTCCCTCTACTCTCTTGGCCATTTCCTATTATTTTTTTGTTTTTACGAGTTACGTATAACTTATAGTAACACATAATACACGTACACTTGGTGTATTGTGATTTTCCAAAATTGTCCAAAAATACATGCTTCATTTGATAACTATAAGAAATATTTATTATACTAAAAAAAATTATAAAATAGGAACAAATTGCCAGTATCCGCAACATGCTTCCTCAAAATATTCACAGTTAGTAATCCGCAACATGCTTCCTAAGAAACATATTTTGAGTTCATTCTTCGTTTTCGAGAAAATAATGTTTTTCAAACTAAAGAAGCACTTTCGTTTAGGCAAGGATTTTAAATATGAGAAAGAGAAGGCAAGGGCGCAAAGGCGCAACGAATGGAAAAATATATTTGTATTTTTTACTTCCTCTGAGAAACAAAAGATAACAAAGGTATAAAAGCGCATTTAAATTTCGCATGATGTCACAGCTAGGTGCGATTTTTACATAACGGTGACGTCGCAAGCGGGACATTTTTACTTTTTGGTAAACTGAAAAACATGGGTCCATCATATTTTATTTAGATAATCTAAAAAACGGACTAATTACAATCATACTTTTCTAACCCTGTCGTCACCCCTTTTATACATGATATAGCTTTGAAACTCGAAATAGATCTAAATAATACTGGTCCAAACTTAATGCAAGTCCAAAAAGTATATAAATTTTTAGATTTTATTGGTAAAAAATCTAAGGTGATTGTGAAAAATAAATATGGCATCTTATAGCGATCGCAAAACGCGTTTTTCGTGACCAAGCGGTAACTCCACACACAATATTGCAGCTATTTATTTCGCTAGGCGTTTTTCTAGCATAAGAAGAATTTACGAAGATGAGACTAGTCCGTTTAGCCGGCGCGCGTAGGGTTTATCCTAGTTTTGAATTTAGGGCTGCTGGTTTCCCAATTATATACACGCTGACTTTTCATTGGTTTTGGAAAAGAAAATGTCGTATAGTAAATAAATTACTCTATCCATATACGTAATCCAAATTTGTGTATGACATAAGATAAAAAAGTTACAAAAATGATTTTCGATCGAGACCACGTAGTACACTCGTCCAAAACTGTCGCGTGACCCCGGCGGACGGCCGGCGGCGGCATTAGGTACTTATTGATCTCACGATTTTACTTTCGAGTTTTAGTCAAAAAATGTTGGTTCTGAATTTTTATTTTGACTGGCTAAGTCTTACTAACGATTATTAATAAGTGGCCTTCGGCTCCAAAACCAATAAAAAATCATCGTGTATAAAAGATAAAATTAATGTTTCAACCTACAATTAAAGATGTTAAGGAGTCGACTTTGGACAGAAAGAGATGGAAGACATTGGTTGCTCCACAGACAAGAGCTTAGCTCTTTAATAATAAGAAAAAAGGTTTCACAAAAAATGCCTTATCTCAGCTGAGCATTCTTATTCTTCTTTAGCCCATTATCACCCAATGTGTAGGCTTCTAACAACGCATGCCACTCGATCTTTAGCTTTCTTCAAACATGTCTTTCCGGCAACTTTGGCCAGATCGTCGTTCCATCTAGTAACTGGTCTACTAACGCCCCTGCGGCCGGTTCTAGGTCTTCACTCCAGCACTTCTTTTCCCCAACGTTCGTCGTATATGGCCCGCCCATCGCCACTTCCTTTGGGTTACCACCTTGGCTATGTCGGTGACTCTTAGTATTCATCCCCTTCCAATTAATAATTAAATGAGAAAGTTTTTGCGTTTGTGTGAATGTTTGTTTCGCTTTACGCCAAAACGGCGGAACGGATTGGAATTAAATTTAGCATGTAGATAGCTTTTTACATAGGCAAGTTAATTTATCCCGGGAAAATTCGATTGAGCTTTGTAAAATATGTGTGCAAGCAGCAAAGAAACAATTCCTGAACCAAAACCGACAGTGTTGTGTGAAAGGACTTATGCAACAAACGATGAAGAAAGAGGGTAGAACGATATTGTTACCCTTGACCACCGAACATCCAATTCCTCAGACAGCCAGCGACCTTGACGGCAGAAGTCTGAATATCTGGCTAACAAGTTTATTTGCTATTCAAATTAAAATAAAACCCGGCTTTCAATAATTTCATATGTAAATGCTATTTAGAGATGAGCGGAGAAATTAAATAGTAGAACTAATATCAGTAGTGCCATCTATTATTTGCGAAACAAACTACAAAAACCCCGATTTCCATCCATCTGTTCGAGCATTAGGATGCCACAGACAGACAGACGTAAGTCAGACTTAAACACCCCTCTTTTTTGTCGGGGGTTAAAATGATATTAATCGCGGTGAGTTTTGTTTTTTTTTTATAAATTTGAACCAACGACACAATAACAAATAGAAGATTATTTACAGTTTACAAGCAAAGAAATCAGAAAATAATAATTACTTACGCATTCCTAAAAAACAACCTACATTTTGACAGCCCTTAGTGCTGAATCAAAAGCTAACATTCGCACAGTCCGAGCGAACGTGTAATTGAACGCAAGAGGGGGATTATGGAGGGGTGATTTGGGGGGCGTGACGTCACGGGAATTGGGGAAAAGATGTTAATGGCTCTTACTCGGTTTACAAGAGATTAGGGACGATTTTTCTCTTTGAGATACGGTAAAAACGTTATGTCTTGGGTAAACTGGCGGCGTTTGTATGTTGTATACGTAATACTTTTAACATACATACATACATACATACATGTCGCATTAGGCTAAAAGCTGTAAAAACAGCTGTTTATAAAATAAATAAATACATAATATCACGCCTGTTTCCCACAGAACAAGGCAGAGACCATGGACCTATATTAAACAATTTAGTAATACTTTTTCAAAACAAAAAAACGATTTAAATATTTGTGTTAGTCACAGAAAAGATACAACAAATATTAAAATCAAAATTACTTGAAAATAGCTTCAAGTCTATAAAATTTAATGAGTTCTCTAGATTGCTCCAGGATCTCATCATTCTCATCTTGACTTGACCACTTGAGAAGTCTACTCTTTTAAACAAATAAAAATCTAAATTGGTCCCGGCTTCTTCGACTAAACGGGGAATATACATAAAAAAAGATTTCAACGAAATAAGAAACTGCTCCTTTTTATAGGTCGATTAAAAAACGTAGGTCGTCATATTTTTTTTTTAATAAAGTATCTCGGCTGTAGCTGACTCTATACGTGAGTTACCCGTTTATTGAATTAAATATTTTTTTTAAATAATTTTATTATTTAATAATCTAAAAATGTTTGTCTGTTTATTAATATTTTTTGAAGTGAAAACTTCTTTAGCGGCGTTGTGCACTTTTTTTGGAATGGGTAAACGTCAGGACACGTGACCTGATCGGAAATTCGTAAGACCATAGACATAGAATTTTTTTTACTACGTAAGCGTAAGACGGACGGAGAGTAGACACAGAAGTAGACAGCTGGCGCGGCGTAGGAGAGGGAGTATCTCCCTCTCTTTCTACGGCGCGGCGAAAATGTATGCCTGCACCTGCAGCTGTTTCGTATATCAAAAATGCACAACGTTAATATTCAAGTTTTCACTTCGCCGGCATTCCCAGAGTGCAACCCGTCGTTTTTTTTTTTACTTATTTTAATAATCTAAAAATTTATGTTTGTATATTTTAACATATATTTGCCAAACATAATTACTTATTATATTTAATGGGGAAAAAAGTATCGGAAGAAAAAAAATTGAATACTAGGAACAAAGTGGTTTGATTTCGTTTGACTTGTACGGTTTGTAGGTAGGTTCTTAAGCTTTTTTGGCACGCTATTTGAGTAAGGGCTGTCACAAAACAGAAATTAACCCAAAGATACTCAGACTTTAAAAACTTTTATTAAAAATGTAAAAACAATTCTGTTTAAACTTCGTTTAATAATCTTAATTTTTCAAGAGCACTCACCAGATTATCTCGAGACTTTGAATTAAAAGCGTATACATTTTTTATAAATGTGGACAAAGAAATGTACTTACTTAAACTTTATGCATGTTATTTTTTTAAAGAAATTTTGAAGATTTTTAGTAATCAAGAGTTTAAATCTTGATGTACGTGAAGATTACTTACTTAGTGCATCTTTAATATTAACTTTTTAATAAATGTAAGAAACAAGATGGAATAATTTTACTATGGAATTTTGGATCTAAGTAGTTTAAATCTCGACTGTATAAATTAAAAAATAAAGCAATAATCATCATCATATCAGCCGCAGGAACCCCACTGCTGGACATAGGCCTATGTTCAAAAAACAAAGAATTACAATTGTACTAAAAACTCAACTCAAAATCTAAACCGGTCAAGACCCGCATATAATCATATGTTGCGGCTTCCATTGTTTTACTATTTTGTCTGGTATTGGCGGATCTCAACGTATTAAAAACTAAATGAAAAATGAAAATGTCGTTCGTGTAGCATGGTGCCAAGAACACTGGCTGCATTCTCGCAATGAACAGCTGCTGCAATCCTCTGTGCGAGGTATGAGCTAGCCTTCTTGTCACCAGTTGCGTCTACTAGCTGAGGGATTCTTATTAGTTTATAGTTTCACCATGTCTGTATGGTAAAATAAAATGTGGAAAAAAAATTGGGTAATTTTTTTTAAAATAACCCATTGAGTATCGTTGAATAGGTTATAATATTGTAACTTTGTGAACACCATTTTTCAATTTAGGGATTTGTTTCTGGCGAACATGTAAAATGTACCCGCAAAAGAAAAATATTTCATACAAATTCAATAGAAAAATATTTTTAGACGTTTTAGTGGCATGAACTTAAAGTCGGCATTCGCAACTACGGAACCCTACACTGCACGTGGCCAATCATTAATTTCTACCTTCTCGCCGAGTATCATAAGAAAAGCCTTTGGCCTTTGAATCTTGCGGCCCCGGGTTCTGTCTATCTAAGCCCATAAGATCTATAGGGCTCTCTCTGCCCTATTAGAGCAAAAGACGTAATTAAAAGTGTATATAAAAAAAATATAACACTTGAAGGTATAATCCTCTAGTGTCGAGTATAATCCTCCAGTGTCGAGTAAAACCCTCCAATTGAGAGTCCTCGAATGTTAAATATAACATATTTTTCATGTAAATTAATGGTTAATTCAAACAACAAGCAAACATACCCTATCAAAATGAGGCTGGCTAATATTTTAATGAAGGTTAACGGTTCAAATATTTAGATTTAGTCCGGAATCCCGACATATGGGTCTTTTGGGGTTTGTGTTTTGAAGAGAAAGTGAATGCCTGACCTTTTTGTCTCATCTGTTTGTTTAATAAATTAGGTTTAGTACAGATATTCCGACGCCAATTATTATTGTAAATAAGTAAAATCTGAAACAATTTTCCATAGAAAATAAGTAGTTTTAAGTCGTTTTGCGTGGCCTGAACTCAAATTTTGTAACTAGGAACTCTACACCGCGCGTGGCCCGACACACACTTTGTCAATTTATTCTATAATTATTTCGAATAAAGCATTTAAAATAAGATAAATAGGTTTGAAGTTTTTTGTTTGCTTAGAAAGACGATAGGTGTCGTGACCTAAGTGTCGTGACTTCATAATATTTTTTTACATGATTTTTATGTGTTTTTAGAATATCCCAAAAACAGTTTATTGTGGCTAATTTTGGTGAAATAGTCATATTAAAGAAGACACCATTAGACATCAGAAATGTCAAAAAACCAAATGTAATCATATAAATGATCCAACAATATTAGTGGTTCTTTTATTGGAATATTTCCTTTCTCCTTGGGGATATAATAACATTGTGAAGAGGTTTCCTCAAATACGATATGATTAATAGTATAGTATTATAAGATATAAGTAGATTAATATATCTTAAGATATCCCGTGTTAGGTTTCATGAACCCATAGATAAAGTTTCTGCAACGTGGAAGGGAATATATACAAATACTAGATCACTATAGTATAATAGAATTGATATTGTATTCTCTGTCCACATTAACTTTAAATATTAATTTAATTGTTAGTTGACGTCCTTGGAGAAAATGCTGCAGAGCAGTTTTTTACCGCTTCTTCTGCACTAGCGTTTTGGAAGCGGCAGTAAACTTAGCTGTAAGTAACCATTTGACGTCAACAATTGTGCAACAAAACAATGACAATTGATTATGAGATATTATAAATATCCTATAATAATAAAGATATATTTGAATTGACTTGAAATTAATAAAAATAAGCGGCCAAGTGCGAGTCGGACTCGCCCATGAAGGGTTTCGTAGTAGCAAATAACATAATATAAAAGTCTTGTAGTATGTTTTTTTTTAAATTTTTATATTTGAGTTGATTGAATGAGAGGTAAATTGCCGTTTATGATGATGACGTATAAAAAAAAACTACTTACTAGATCTCGTTCAAACCAATTTTCGCTGGTAGTTTTCATGGTAATGAACATCATATATTTTTTTTTAGTTTTATCATTCTCTTATTTTAGAAGTTACGGGGGGGACACACACTTTTTTCCACTTTGGATGTGTCTCTCGCGCAAAGTATTCGGTTTAGAAAAAAATGCTATTAGAAACCTCAATATCATTTTTAAAGACCTATCCATAGATACCCCACACGTATGGGTTTGATGAAAAATAATCCAACCCCCAAAATTTACTGTTTTTTTTTCTATTTTTGTGTCAAAACCTTAATGCGGTTCACACAATACATCTACTTACCAAGTTTCAACAGTATAGGTCTTATAGTTTCGGAAAAAAGTGGCTGTGACATACGGACGGACAGACAGACAGACAGACATGACGAATCTATAAGGGTTCCGTTTTTGCCATTTGGCTACGGAACCCTAAAAATGGTGCCGTGTGGTTTTCGGCAGAGTAGAATAGGGCCACTCCGAGTCCTCCCGTGGATGTCGTAGAAGGCGGCTTAGGAAATACAAGCTAAACAAAGCTTATAAACATCAATGAGACCTCTCTGACCGTCTGGTCAGCGTGGAGAGTGTAGGCCAATTCCTCTGGCTGCTCTGGCCAAGTATGGCTCTGGTAGTACAGAGAGGGTCGTGCTCCTTCAGTGGAGACCAAAAGACCTGGTGATGATGATAAATAAAATAACAGTAAATGATATTTTATTGTTCGAATAATATAGCAATGTTATGAAAACACGTAGTCTCAGTCACGTGAGATCTGTATCAGTAGTTCTAAGTAGGTAGGTAGTCTTAAAAACAAAATTAAAGACAAAATGTAATAAAAGATAACATTTTCCAGGAGTATAATGTCGCCAAGAGACTTAAGAAAACATACTTCCTTTAAGCCTTGGAAATGCGCCAAAAGTAATAAAATTTCGGAATAAAAGTTCATACCTCATACCGCCTTAGGTATAATACCGGCATAATTTAATGGAATTTCAGAACGTTATCGGATGTTTTAGACGCAAATTGTGAACATACGAGGGTAAAACAGGCAAATTGCGAAAATATGTCTATTTACATGTTTTACTCACCAATACCTACGTACCTACGTAGGAATTACGAATCAAGAAGAGGCTCTCGTCGATTGTGCAGTTACGAATCCTTAAATTCTTCGGCCATGTCACTCGCAAAGACTCTATGGAGCGTTTGGTGATTCAGGGTCGAATTGAAGGCAAGCGCTCACGTGGTCGGTCTCCAACGAGGTGGTTGGATCTTATCAAGGCTGTAACACAGTGCCCGGCAACGGAATGCTCCAAAAAAGCCGCAGACAGAGACATGTGGAGAAAAATCGCAAGAGCAGCGGCAATGGACGAACAACCCAATCCATAATCACGACCACTCTGTCAAGAGTGTACGACTAAGAAGAGAGACCTACGTACCTATGTGAGATAGGTGTAAGATCTGGTTTTTATGTAAATAGGTAGTATTTGATTCACCATGTGCCATTTTTGTTTTTCGAATGTTTAGTTGACCGAGCGAGCGAAGCGTCTCAGTTTCAAGATGCCGAAAATGTTTTTGTCCGGCTGTCCGGTTGTCAGTCTGTCCGATCACGCCTACAGGTCTAAACCTATTTTTGTAGAAAGGTCTTTTTGAGAAGATTTAATAAACTTTATAGAACATTTCTATCGATTGACTTTTTCGAATTTTTTCAAAATGGCAAATTAATCGGAATTTTAAAAAAAATTATTTCAGCTAAGTATTTCAAAAAATTTCAAAAATCTCATTACCCGTTTTTGTTAGGTACGCTTATTAAGACGGAACTTTTTGAAGTGAAAACTTCTTTAGCGGCGTTGTGCAATTTTTTTGGAATGGGTAAAAAATGTAAACTCGCGTCAGGACAGCTGGCGCGGCGTAGGAGAGGGAGTATCCCCCTTTCTTTCTACGGCGCGGCGAAAATGTATGCCTGCGCCTGCTGTTTCGTTTAGGCGGCGCAGGGCGCTTGCGCGAATGTCGCGAATGTACGCGCATCCATGGATGGTGACAGCTGATGGCTCGACCGACTGTGTAGTGGCCATACTGCTGTGTTTTCACTTCTGCCGGCACTCCCAGAGTGCAACCCGTCGTTTTTTTTTCCGATAAACTTCCAACGGGTGGGAGCACACTCGAGGTCTACAGCTAACAGAACCACTAGTTTAAGGGGCCTACGCTGCCGAACAATAATGACAACCGGAGTAAAATTTTACGCCACTTGTGGTCAGGTCACCCATTCAAGTACGGACTACGCCCGATGACACTTACCTTGCGAAAGTGCTAATAATGCATACTTACTCATGCTGTGGCCCTATTCTACTCTGTCGGAAAATACACGGCTCACTATCGTTTATATACTTATTGAATATTCTGCATTTACGTTGCCGGTTTCCCTTGGACTTAAAACTAATATATTTTGTCTCGGTAAACATTAAAAATTTAATCAAACGGATGATCTAAAAATATATATTTTAACCTACCACATCCTCCCGTAGGCGGGCCGTTTATGTTCACTCACAGAACATTAAATTAAATTTATATTATTACAATAATTTTGCCTATAAATTTTCAAAGTAAACAATGACCTGTTTTGACGATTTTGGTATCTGTTTATCTTCATATACATACTTTTTAGTAAGTATACATATTGTTAACCGCAAGTGGCATTAATACAGTCCTCCGTGCTTCAAACGACCTTACGCAAGTTTAAGCAACCCAGGGTGTGGTTGCTACATATGGAGTCGTGCTTCAAAAGTCATGTCATTGTTAGATGACTGATTCTTGAGCGGCCTTCTGCCCCACCCAGGGGATATAGGACAATAAATAAATGGATTGTTGATGAGATGTTTATTGTCAAAATTAAAAATTACTTATCCGGCAAAACCCTACTTTCCGCCTTCTGCAGTAATTTACTATTCTCGCTACTACCTTATAATTATTAGGTATATTAGCGTGGCACAGGGTTGATAAAGCCTATGTGTTTGTATAAAATACTCGCTATTTTTTTCGTTTTTCATGTGTGTAAGTGGCCAACACTAGTGTCAGATTTTTCAGGCTGCCGAAAAGCATCTGACATAGCTTGACGACTGCCATACAATGATGACAGCTGGGATCAAACGCTTATACGTGCCTTCCAAAGCACAGAGGAGCTCGGAATTTTTTTATGCCACTTGTGGTCACCCATCCAAGTGTGAACCACGCCCGGCGTCGCTTTACTTACGAAAGCGCACTCCCGCCGTTCCACCGAGCTTCTCATGCTACTTATGTCATATTATGTAGCTTCAAAATATGACACTATTGGCTACGTACACACCACCTAGTTTCAAATTATTTTTTCCTCCACCCAAAGGTTGGCTGGAAGAGATTGCATTTATAACGATAAGTCCGCCTTTGTGCCTAAATTGTTTCTTGTTGTTGTTGTAATTTTTTTATGTTTATCATGGTGCAATAAAGTTATTTTGTATTGTATTGTATTGAACACTATATATATATATACAACAATCTCCATTACAAATTAAAAAATGTGCATCTGACCAAATACTACTGTAAAATTACCATTTCTAAGTATCTCCAATCTCTGGACTATGATAATACCGAACGCTTACTCCTTCCATGTATCTAATGCGCTAACCATGGATATCCTTAATTTTTCTGTCGCTGTGCTATGCTTTATTTATAATTTAAGTATAAATGTATATCACTCATCGCAAATATGGGGAAATCCCTATGCGATGTGTGTGTTATTGGTGCCTGGATGCCACAGTGGGAGAGCACTGGAGCTCTGTAACACAGGTTTCTACCTTCAACAGGCTCCAGCCTCGTCCAATCTGCATGTAGCCACCCCAAAAAAATATTATTTTTCTTTTTTTTGTATGATTGTGGAGGAAATAAACTACTTTTTACTTTTTTTTACTTTACACAAACAGAAATTCTACTCACCAACAACGGTAAGATGGACCCTCCTGACTAAAGGCGGGTGCGTCGATATCTGACACTCGTAGAAGCCCTCGTCTCTTTCACTGACGTATTGTATGAGCAGCCGCCAGTCGTTGGGATGCTCGAAGGCGAGCCCGTATCTGGAATCAGCTGAGTAGGTGTGCCGCCCGAAGGAAAGAAGGTGGAGTTCCTCTCCACGACGACGGACCCAGGATATCTGGAAAGAAAAGGAGGATAAGTATCTTGGGTCATACAGATGCTTTGCTACCTTGGAGGTCCAATTCATGATTATTCGAAAATAAATATGACTCCGCGTTTCGGAAAATACGTATAAACTGTCGTCTCGAACTCACCTTGGGGGCTAGCTCAATCTGTGTGATTGGTCCGTGTATATTTTATATTTGTTTATTTATTACTTCAATTTAATTATATACCACAGGCAAAGTAAGCTTAACACTTACATTATCACTTTGGGATTCATTCTACCAGTCCTTTTTATATTCGCCATTTTCTTTTTATCTACTTTTTACACTCACTAATAAACGTTTGCGATCAGCCGGTCACCTTATCTTTTTACCCGACTGCGTCAGAATAAGGGTTATGTTTTTCAAGTGTATGTAATTATATACATATTTATATTTCTATGGGGCGCTCAGCAGCCGAAACGGCATGATGGTTTTAAGCTTGAGAAGTGTAGTTAGATTCTTTTTGATTCTGAGAGTGACACTGGATATATTTAAAAAAAAACTGAGTGTCATGAAAGACTCAGTTGGAACGAAGTTACAAAAATAGAAGCTGGAAGACTGGATTCTTTTTTTAAATAATTACTTGTTTATTTAATTCACAGACTTTCATCGAATCAAGAATCCGTGAACGTAGGCATTCCTGATTTTTAGTTCAAAATCATAGTCCGGAACTATGACCTACGACCCCTATAGATCCTTTTCCTTACCTCCGTCGTATACCATATGTTTGTCTTACCTTATGTTTCTCTCTAGGCTTAGTATGGTTTCCTGAGTACCTATATAACCAAAGTATTGATAATCAAGAGCTTTTGGCTTTCTTTCAGAAAATTTCACAAAGCAATGTTATTTATATAATTAATAATCATAAGTTTACTTCAAATATTATAATGTTTTTACTCAAATCAGTAACATTAACAAAAAAAAATATGTCTACACTCAGCGGGAAAACCTGTCTGGCAGACTGATGAGTGATGCAGATAATTAGATCTGGAAGTAAGTTAGAAAAGTTTATATTTCCGTTTTTAATGCGGAACAAATTCTGTTTTCGGCGTCATTTAGTAGAACATATCCATATCTAATAATCTGCATTACTCATCAGTCTGCCAGACAGGTGATCCCGCTGGGTGTAGACTCATACAAAAAAAAAAAAACAATCAAAAAACAGGTTTTAGTGAACAAAACTATAAACCCGCGTTTAGAGTTTACGCAAAGCTGTATATCTCCACAAAATAAACATTGTTTTTATACAGCGTAATAAAATTTACAGTAAAACTAACCCCCGGAGGCTGGTCGAAATCACTTAAGCCTTGACAAAACAGGCTGCGATAAAATGAAACGTCTAAAGCGACTTATAAATTCTGTTTTGGGCAAAAAAAATACATTCTCTTAGAACGTGGCTGACTAGGGAAATCATTGTGGGATGAATAGCAACTTAGTTTCATTTCACTTTGTATTTGTGGGCCTCTCAACCTTGTTTAGGCTGTCAAGCTGTGTGTTATGTTTTAAAATAAAACAAAGCCTTATAAAAAATAAAGATTAAAAAAACTTGTTTAGTATTTTTTATTGCACTGAATAATATTTCAAAATATAAAACCGGCTTCAACCTTAAGGGTCCTACCCGCGCTAGCGACCTGGAAAACTCAAAAAAATTAATTTCTTTTTCTGTAAGTGAGATTATCAGAAACCCTCGTACAACTTTTAAGCTGGTATCCTTAAGTTTCATTAGAACCTCGAAAGTCATTAAAATACAATACGCTGTAGTTTCCTTCGCAAAAAATACTAAAAACGGTCACTTTTGACTCTTTTTGTAAAGGTTTCTAAAGCGGATAGTATTTCAATGACTTTCGAGGTTCTAATGAAACTTAAGGATACTAGCTAAAAAGTTGTACGAGGGTTTCTGATAATCTCACTTACAGAAAGAGAATTATTTTTTTTGTGTTTTCAAGGTCGCTAGCGCGGGTAGGAGCCTTAAACTACACAACCGATTTTGATAAAAATTTATATAAGACCTGACTAATATCTAGTAGTTAGTAGTCTTCGAATAATCGGTAAAAATATATAAAAATATCGCCGTGTGGTTTCCGGCAGAGTAAAATATGGCCACTCCAAGTGCTCCCGTGGATGTCGTAGAAGGCGACTCGGGAAATACAAGCTAAACAAAGCTTATAAACATTAATGAGACCTTTTCAACTCGTCTGGCCAGCGAAGAGAGTGTAGGCCTAAGTCCTTAGACTGCTCTGGCCAAGTGTGTCTCTGGTAGTACAGAGAGGGTCGTGCTCTTGCAGTGGAGATAAAAAGACCTGATGATGATGATGATGATACGTAAAAAAAGATCGCGACGAATTGATAACCTCCTCCTTTTTGAAAGTCGATTAAAATTAGTAAAAAACGACACAATTATATCACCCTACCGAACAGTTCCGACCGTTGAATTTTCGGGTGTGAACCCGGTATATCGCTAAACCAACTGAGCCAGCGCTTAGCTCAGAGTTGTGTCGAAATTACCTGTCACTTTAAATGTTTTGTCAATCAGCATTTCACGAAATGTCAAGTCGCTTGCAACTTGCCTGTAATACACGTAACGTATGAGACAAATTAGTCTCACCCGCTGCGAAAAGAAACTTCGTTCCAGTAACACTCTGAGAAATATCTCTTTTAAATAAAACACTTACTTTAATCTTTAAACATCTCTAAAGCTTGCCAATAGATACTTTAAAATAAAACTGTTCTCAAGCCTTTTAACAACTAAGTGCTCTTAACATAAAATACCGAACGTAACAGAAGTATAACTACATATGCAGTTATTTCACATCTTTTACTATTATCTTATGCTTTTTTCTTGTTTTCTCTTCCAAGCTGGAATGGGCGAAAAGAAAAACTAAGAATGTTTCTTTTGCTTCTCTTTGCGCGCAGGGCAAATTGTCACATTTTAAATCACTTGTCACATTAAGGATGGTTTGCGCGAGCGTTTCCAACAGTCGTACCTATGTGAAGGATTTGCAACGAGTGTTCTTGTGCACTCTTAATTTTGACATGCACTCTCAATTTTGACATTTGTAGAGCAGATATGTCAAAGAAACCTTTACTGAAAAATCCGTTCCGATACATAACATAACATAACATACTATCACGTCTTTATCCCTAATGGGGCAGACAGAGCATTTTGGGTCTTGCGGTTCTATGCAGAGCCCAGGGCCGCAAGACCCAAAAGCCACTTTTAGCGTCATGGTGGGCGAGCAGATGGAAAAGCAATCATAACAGTGGTGGGTTGCTAGCCGCATCGCCTGTTAACATGATTTGCATTTTTGCCCATTCCCTCGATCGGCTTTTACGATCTGCGTGGGAAGAGAAGCAGCTGGTACATTCTAAGTTTTTTTTATTTCTCCCAGACCAGCATGGGAGTTCACGTTCCGATACACGCTGCTATAGCTGATAAACTTTAAAACCAATATTGTTTTATAAAATTAAAACTTATTTTTAAATAGTATTATATAGTGTAACGTAGGGATTATTTTGAAAGAAACAATATTTAAAAAGACCAAACTCTTTAATTTAATTTTTAACAATTATACAATGAGAAATTAGTCACAGATAAGGGTCGTAGGTTCACAGCCACGAGATTCGTTGTTCCAGAAGAGATTTCCAAAAGTACTCAGCTTTGAAGCAGCCCAACGTCCAGTGGTGGTCGAAAGAGGACGAGGCTCCTCACGCCTTCTTATTTATATGGCCGCGCGGGGTGAAGAGCGGGGTAAGGAGGGAAGCACCAGTATGGACTTCGTGACAATAGGAATATATAATAGATATAACATATTGTTTTTCGCTGACACGACGGTTTCAAAAATACGACCAAATTGTATTTTACGCGAGCGGTAGGTAAGTTGGAAAACTACACGTTCCGCGTTTCGGTGAGTTCCTCAATGAAAAATAGCATTCCAGATCGTAAAACCCAATCGAAAGAATGCGAACCTATCACTATTTTGATTCCTGTTTCCACCTGCTCACTCACCATCATGATAGTCAAAAGTCAAAGTCGAAATCATTTATTTATCTTTGAATATTTGTATCACTTGATAAAAGTGACTTTTGGGTCTTGCGAGCCTGGGCTCTGTCTACTAAGAATCGCAAGAACCAAAAAGCCCTGTTTGCCCCGTTAATGATAAAGACGTGACATAGCATGTAAAATCTTTGTAATTCTATCTGTGTAATAGAAATAGGACAGAATTACGGAACCTGAAAGTGTCGCATCAGTTATTCTCTAATTTGTATACTAACGATTCTGTATTGCATTAACATAATACGGAAGTGATTCTATCTCGTGTAGGGAATCCAATAAATGTTAACACCGCCTGTTTGTATGAAAATCGTGTAGATGTTATCTTTTGTCCTTTGTGTACGAAATGAACGAAATTTTGGCGCATGGGCGAACAAATGGTGAAATACGAAAATAGCCTTTAGATTTCAGTTATGCATTTCCTTGAGAAAAATAAGTACGTTTTTTAATTAGTACACGAGAAGTATCTTAAATAATTATTAAAAGCCACATTTTTCCTTTCCTTGTTTATAGTATTCCTTTCCTTGTTTATAGTTAAGTCAGAAATATTAAAAGTAAACAGTACCTACTTATCTATACATATAATAAAATAGTAAAAACTGTGTCTGTACATTAAAAATATTTAATAATTTTAAAATAGTATTATCGTTTTGTCTGTTTATATACGTTAATCTCCGGAAATACTGGACGGATTCGAATGAAACTTTATTATTATATAGCTGTTAAGCTTGAGCAACATATAGGGTTTAGTTAATTTTGGAAAATGGCACACCTGATGCAGACCCACAAATGGTCAAGCTAAACTATCCTATCCTACTTTCCTACTAATATTATAAATGCGAAAGTGAGTCTGTATATTTGTTTGTTTGTTTGTTTGTTACCTCTTTACGCTTCAACTTATTTGTACTTTTTATCCCAAAATTTCTACGGGGAGCGAAGCCCGCGGGCACAGCTAGTAAGAAATATAAAATTAACACCTTAGCAAAAGTTGCTCAGCCTGATGAATATATTTATCCATGCGAACGAAGTCACAGACATCAGCTAATGTGTACAAAGAATTGAAAACTATACTTTTCTTGCCACCATGCTGTAAGGGAAATAAGAATAATTATTCTGATTACATCCTCTATGGTAGCCAAAACTGCGGCCTCTTATAGATTCGAAAAGAAAATACTGGCCGAATGAGGCGTTTTCTTTAAAAAAAAATAGTTCCTTCACGTGACATAGATGCCGCAGCAATCACATAAATAGATCTGTCAATGTCTAATTCATATAAACTTTTCGTGGTGAGAGTTTGTCTTTGGAATATTTAATATTTTCATTTTATTAAAATTTGTTAAATATATTTCATTTTTAACAGAACGATTTAAAACTATTATGCGCCATCTATGGACAATGTTTTTATTTAACCTCATTTTTTTCACTGGAAATCGCCTCAATTCTCTATGGTAGCCAAAACTGCGACCTCTATAAGATTCGAAAAGAAAATACTGGCCGAATGTAATTACAATTGCTAATACCGAACAACCTTTGGGATGTTCAAATAAACACGACCCTTCCATAATATCGGTTTTCGAATAGTTCGCTTCTTGTGTGGCGAGTTAGAACCTTATAGAGGGTAGTTCAAACAACGCGGGTAGCTTTAACATTATGTAAATATGGGAACCGGGTTTCCTTTTCAACTTTATTTTCAGATAATCTATTTAGGGTTTCTATGCGTTATTGAACGAACTAGGCTACAGTTATAAGTAGTTAAACTTTTGATGATTTTTGGTAGACAAATATATTTTGGAACGAAGTTCCTAATCGCGCGTTGTGAAAGGAGGCTAGACGAAAAAAATTAAGACCAAAAGTTGTAACGACACCTTTTGCTATAGTTGTAAGCCGTGCGGCGTGCGCGTGTTACTCTGTCTGCCTCTCTCTCATTTTAATCGAAAGGAACTTCGTTCCATCCGAGTGTCCCTTGACACCTCTCAAGTTTTATTATTGATCATTATCAATAAAAAATCTATGTGTCTACCAAAAATCGTGAAAGGCGATTAATCAGGCAAGGTGGAAAAAGGAATCACACTATTACACTAATATTAAAAGGCGAAAGTTTGTGAGTGTGTGTGTGTATATTTGTTACTTTTTCACGCGTAAACGGCTGGACCAATTTTGATAAATATTAGCTACTTTTTCCGTGGGTAACACTGCGGAGCGCATTAGTTATATAATAATTGGTAGCTAGCCGCATCACCATACACAATCACACATCAAAAAGATCCATTTTCGGCCAGTCCCTCGATTGGCTTTAACAATCTCTGCAGGAAGAGCAGCAGATGGTAGATTCTAATATTTTTCTATTCTGCCAGACCAGCGTGGAAACACCCTTTAGTTCATACATAGTAAATGAAGTCCCCCGAAGCGTACATCTGTCACTCTGTCTGTACGCTTATAACTAAAAAACTATTAGACCGATTTTGATTCTATCTACTTTTTTAATTTGTTTTTATATGGTCAATTTTAAACAACTTGTATAACAATCGGGCCGGGCGAGAGATAATTATACACGACTTACTGAAAATGCTAATTAAAGAAAGTCTACGTGCATCAGTGGACATAAACTGATCATCGCACAATAGGTACACCTGCCTACTTATAAATAACACAAAAAATTATGATCGCAGGCAAATCCGCGGGTAAAAGTCACTATCAAAATAAACAAAACAGAAAAGCTTCTTGTAAAAGTCTTTTAAAAATACATTTTCTGCACTTTAAACTGCAACTGTCCACATAGAAGGTAAACTTAATAAAACAGCGTAGATTGCTTCCACTTACTCGTATGTAAATCCAATTTACCGACCGTGAGCGCCTTACTGGATTAGTTTTTGGAATTCCGAAGTAGAACAATTGCAAAATTTTAGGTAGGCATACTTACATAAGCTTTTAATTTAGAGTTAAATTGAAATTACAGGTCTAAATACTGCGCTGGGTTTCTTTCGGCGTAATCTTCCCAGCAGTGGTCGTTCCGAAACGCTAGTAGTTTTAAGCTTTTGCACTAAAATAATATTTTAAAATATTATCTTCAGTCAGAGATAAATGTATCCTTCATTGAATATTTTTTTCTGTCCTTGACTTTCACTCTCTCTCTCTCTTACCCCTTTTTATCTAAATATGCTGCTTTAATACACATACATATATATTTTCGCGCCTATTTCTCATACGGGTAGGCAGAGACTACAGATTTCCGCTTCCTTCGATCCTTGCAAACCTATTTTGCTTTGTCAACACTCATAACTCTTTTTATGCATGGTCTCCGGTTAATAAGTTTTTAATTTTGTGTTAAATTGTAATTACAGGTCTAATGACATCTCTATCTCACTCTCTCACTCCCTTTCTTTTAAATATGCTGCTTTAAACCTTAAGGTCTGTTTAATAATGATCAAAATGAAGTTGAAACTCTGAACTAGGATAGTTTACCAACTTTTGTCTTCGACTATACCGTAGGTGCAGTATTGCAAACTTTTGTTATCAAGTTTCCCGGGTTTCCTTTCAATCCCGGCGAAGATACCGAGCAATCAAACAAATACTGGATTCGTTTCAAGTCTGGAGATTGCTTGCTTTAGACAAGTGATTTTCAGTTTGCCTGAATAAAGGCACGAAATTTCACTCTATTTTATTTTATTGATTTTATACATTTGTTACGCTCAAAGACCGAAAACGTTCATTGAGCTAATATTTATATAATATAGGTACATAGACCACAATGCGTTGTGGCCAATGTATAAAAATGTATAGAAAACTCTTTTACCTTACAAGCTTCACGGCTCTGGAATGCTTTACCCGTTGACATTAAAGACATTTCCACAAAATTTTCTTTCAAAAGAAAAGTACACTCTCTTCTTCTAAAATAATGAATCCCCTTTCAGTTTCATCATCATCATTAATGTTTATGTATGTTTATGTATGTCTATGTATCTATATGTGTATTATGTTATAAGTGTAGGTATATGTACCTTTGTATATAGGTATATTATTAGGTATCTGTGTGTTGTCTTTATTTAAGTAATTTTGCGCCGCTACCAAATCTCTGTTTATCCTTATGGTTGACTGGGAGAGAACGCTTTTAGCGTTAAGTTCGCCAATTGTATACAATTTTATATTGTGGAACAATAAAGTTTTTATAAATAAATAAATAAATAAATAAAACGACCAAGGCTTGAAAAATCGTCTTGACGCTTTAAAAACGCTCATTACGGCTTGCGGCAATTGCGATGTGGACTGGGTACAAAATATTTTATTAATTTTATTAATTATTATTCAAAATATTTTAATATTTTATTAATTTTATTCAGTCCGTCAAATAAATTATCCAAAAAAGGAACTATTAATGGGAAACTAAAAAGAAGATAATACAGACTTACCGTTTTCTCCCCCAAATCATGCACTCGACAGTGCAAGTGAACTCGGCTGCCTAACTGCGCCGTGACATTGTTACTAGTGACGTCATCTTCGAAGAACGGCAACGGCTCCGTCGTCGTGGTAGACACGTCATCGTCGACGTCTTCGTAACTCTCCGTGAACACTTCGTGCCAAAACGGCCCGTTGATTACTTTCTTGTCACCGGTTTTGAAATCTGTTGACAAGAGAAGTTAATTTGAACATTAATTATGATTTTAAAACTAAACATAATGTTTTGATAGGATGTGGACTGGGTTAAAAAACTACACTTACTATTTTATTTAGTCCGTGAATAAGATTGTTCAGAATTAAATTAAATTTAAAATTAGTCCGTCAATTAGATTATCCAAAAACTAAATTTAAAGAGAAATTGTTCAGCCGCATTTTGCGCATTTCCTAGTTTTTAAGATAAATATTTCCTGTATTTTTTATGTGCAATGATTGTATTCGGGTATTGTATTGTATTGTATTGTATTGTATTGTATTGTATTGTATTGTATTGTTAAGGAATCGTATTTTTTCCTTTAGAAAAGTAGTCACGAATTCACGAAATTCACGAAGAGTCAGCGCTATGAAGTTTCGGAGTGGGGTTGATTTACGTCACCGTTGGTTAAAATCAAGAGAGAAGAGAATTTTATTAATTAAAATTTAATTAAAGAAAGTACTTTGTGAGAAGGCTTATTATAGGACCGATGACTACCTTAAAGACAAAAAAGTCTGGCTTGAGCTTGACGCGGGTCCCTCTAAAAGTTTGTAATATAGGTACTCGAAAATGTCATAATTTGGTACATTTTGTACAAACTGAATCTACAACTTGACATTACTTTAAAATTTTGACATTCTAAAAATTAAATTTAAGTTATGATATGACATAACAAACAAAACAATGTATTCTCTGTCCACATTAACTTTAAAGTATTAATTTAATTGTGAGTTGACGTCCTTGGAGAAAATGTGCAGTGCAGTTTGTTACGCTTCTTCTGCACTAGCGCTTTGTAAGCGGTAGTAAGCTTAGCTGTAAGTAACTATTTGACGTCAACAATTGTGCAACAAAATAATGACGATTATTAAGAGATATTATAAATATCCTATGATAATAAAGATATATTTGATTGATTGATTGATATTCTCTTCTCTCTTGATTTTCAAGTTAAAGTAGTGTCGGTACCTGGTATCTGCGGTGCTATCACACATAGCGACCTGGTCAGCACAGAACAGAAGATTAACAAGCCCGCGCGACTCATCTTCTCAGCCCCTGGACTTCGGCGCCATAGAGTTCATCTGGCTAGCCGTCTCGGTACCTGAAACAAACATAATAATATTTTTGGTGAAAATGACGAAATTAATAGGGTAATTACACCCATTTTTAAGTATCTAAATTACATGGTAGATGCCATGACGATAATAAACCACTTAAAAATACACAACATTTTTATTTAATCGATAAGTGCCATCAATTGCTCATTCACGCGTATTTTGCCGAAAACGGAATAATGGACGGCAACTGCTCTATGGTCCTGGCGTCAGATATGTATGTAAGCAAATGCGTCAATGTATGCATTTTAACGGTTGACACTTTTTAGTTCACACAGGTGCATGAAGTAACTGAACACAATGTTCACGCTGATCTCTGAAACTACTAGTGCAATTTTAAATAATATAAAGCTCAGAGCAACTTATAATTTAGCCTTAGTTTCAATAACATCAGAAAAAAAATCTCGTTTAAATTTCACGCTAACGAAGTTGCGGTCTCTAGCTGTAATTAATATGAGTAATTTATTACAAACCCCTTCCCATGAGATGACGTCTCTGAATGTCCCACGAAAATCGATATAATATGGTCATGGTTGTTACAAATTACGTCAAAACCAACAAAATAATCCAAAAACTAAACATGACAAAAATAAACTTCCAATTCAATTTTCTAAATGGAATGGATCATTATAATGGATCATTTTATATTTACTAGGTTAAGATGAAGATTAATATTTAATACGAAATATCTTTGATCGACTGCGAACCGTTTCAATAAAGGGAAATTGAAACATTGACTGGTACGTTTGACGTCAAGGTCGGAGGATTGTCCAAACTGGTCGAGTGTTATTACGAGTTTATTGTTAAAGCACATTGGTAAGTAAATTAAGAACGGGTGAAGTGGAGAAGTAAAAGCCACAACGCAGATTTCACAGCATTACAGCATATTCCCAGTTTCTTCTTTGAGCAACTGGTAATTTGCTGACATCAGATGGAGAATCTTGGTAAGTTAATATTATGACGTACTTTAACTGTATAGTTAAAGAACAAGGTCAACTTATTAATATTACCAACGTCAATTATAGAAATAACTTCACTGTCGCGTTGAAATAAGACCTTTCTAACCCGTCTGGCCAGCGTGGAGAGTGTAAGCCAAAGTATGGCTTGGGTAGACCAGAGAGGGTCGTGCTGCTACAGTGAGTACTTAAAGTACCTGATTATGAATCTATATCGTTCATCAACTTGCTGTGAATAGACCAATCTTTTGATAAAGACATAGTATTGTATCTCTATCCATCCACTTGCTATTTTTCCATTGTCAGATTTATCTTCTTCTTCTAATCGTGTGTGTTAGTGACTAACACTAGTGTCAGAGTTTGAAACCGCTTTAAAGGCCTCTGACATGATTTTTAGGTAACGACTAATGTCAAAGACAGTGACCGGGACCGACGGCTTAACGTGCCCTCCGAAGCATGGATCATCTTACTTATCAGACAATCAGGTGATCAGCCTACAACTTCCTAACCAAACTAATGGTCAGATTTATAAGCCTTACTCTGCTGATGTCATTGTTAGGAGACACTTGATATTCTACTCGCCCAGATTCCTAGAACAATGTGAATACTGACTTGCTGAATAAGAAATGTTCCCTCTATAACCGTAGGCGTTAATATGAAGTAAGGCACGCTATTATGTCATTTTTCATTTCTAGTCATCAATCTTCGGTTAAATTCACTTGAAGAATTTTAGACAAGCCTGTTCATAAAATAAAAAAGAAGTATATTTGGGGTAGAATAATAATCATAACCACTCTGTGATATTAGGTACAAAATTTAAAAGAAATTGATATTGACAAGGAGAGATGTCGACTTCTACTAAAGGTACTTTGTTTTGAGATGATACATACACTATCCCATTCTTTATACCTTACACAGACAGACATCATCATCATCTCATCTCCAAGTCTTTCCAGTTTCCACTGCAGGAGCACTACCCTCTCTTTACTGCACAGCCATACTTGGCCAGAGCAGCCAGAGGACTTGGCCTACACTCTCCTTGCTGGCCAGACGGGTTGGAGAGGTCTCATTGATGTTTATAAGCTTCGTTTAGCTTGGATGCCCTAAGTCACTTTCTACGACATTCACGGGAGGACTTGGATCGGCTCTATTCTACTCTGCCGGAAACCATATGGCTTCACCGCGAAATTTCTGCCGGAAACCACTCTGTGATATATGGTACAAAATTTAAACTAAATTGATATTGACAAGGTGAGATGACGACCTCTACTAAAGGCACTTTGTTTTGAGCAAAAACACACCTTCTTTATATCTTACACAGATTGACAGAGAAGTTTCAAACCAATCTAAGGATTACTTCTGGTCTACCCTTTGGGCTGCGGAGTTCTGACGGCAGTCGCTCTTTGTAAAAACTAGTAACCTCGTCAAATAATCTAGATTAGGTAATGGACCCTGGACTCTGAAGCGTTACCGCTGAGGATGCAACCGAGAATACGGTAGGATGATCTGATGCACAGATCAGACAAAACCTAGGGTTTGCAACATCCAAAGGCTAATTTTACCCTTCAAAACGTCACAAATTAAAAACTTTAAAAATAAAGTAACATTTCAACTGTTTAAAAAGGTTCATGAGATGGTGTCAGAAAGACAGACAGACAGACAGGACGGCGGAGTCTTAGTAATAGAGATCAGTTTTTGCCTTTTGGGTACGGAACCCTAAAAATGGCTGATAGAATTAGTCCCCTACTCATTTAGCGAATTTTGACAAATGTATTTTAATTGGTAATATATATTAATTGTAAAATATTAAATGACATGTGTGTTTATACCTACATGTACTTATAAGTCTAAGTTTTATAATGTTGACCTTCAACAAAATGTTATCAACCCTTATCGTTACTAATATTATGAATGCAAAAGTGAATTTGTATATTTGCTTGTTTGTTTGTTACCACTTCACGCTTCAATCACTTAACCTATTTAGAAGAAATTTGATACGGATATAGTTTGATAACCAGGGAAGGACATAGGATAGTTTTTATCCCGAAATTCCCACGGGGAACGAAGTCCACGGGCACAGCCAGTATGTAATAAACAACAACCATAACTACCTATCATGAATACGTTAATATTCAGTTCCTCTTTGGTAACTGAATTTATCCTCAAAACTGTTTTGTAGACCCTTCCTATAATGTTGTTATAAACGGATTCTACTATCCACAACATCAGTATTGCTCACAAATTGCCATGCTCCGGCTATTACAAGTTCGCTAGTTCCTCAAATTGGATCTTTTATCTTGCCCCCTATGGACGACAACTTCTAAAATTGTCCACTACGAAATAGGGCTGTCAGTGAACTTGCTATTTGGAGAGGGAAATTCAGAATTCCTGACAGTATTACTAGTTTGCTCATTATATCAGTAGCAATGACCTTTCTTGTTGGTTATTGTTTTTGTTTAATAGATGTTTGTGCTAGAATTAAGTTTACTATGATGATGGTAGGTGGGAATATTTGCTCTTTTAATATTCGGGTGAAGTGTCCGACTGGTCAGATTTGGCACAGAATAGGAAAGAATGGCGTACTTTAATGTCGGAGGCCAAGATCTACTTCGGGTCGCTGAGCCAGCGAAGTAAGTATTATCCGGGTGAGCGAGGCAAATGAATTTCTCCGTTTCAGGTTCGGCAAAAATACTTTCGTGTTCGAACTCCGGATGTCTAGTTTTCTAGTTGTTCTCGCCTACAGGTCGCATTTGTCAACCGATACTTGTGAATTTTTGTGAATAATTTCCATAATTCGCTATTTTTCAACAAATGAAATCAGAATCTTTTTCCTAAACGTCAAAACAACATTTTCTATTGTATTTGCTTGAAGTACAGGCAAAATTAAATGACGTCAAAGGTACTTGAAGTCTAAGTCAAAGTATTAATTTTTCTGTAATAATAAATCTTAAATGATCTGGAAGACGTTTTCTATTTGTAAGGTTTTTCGTTTTTAATATTATTATTTGTTTAGTTTAATTTAGATTTTATTTAGTTTTTAATTTAGTTGTTAATTGAAATTGTAATAAATAATTAGGTCAATTTATTATCAATATTAAATAAAAATCTTAAATCACACTGGAAATTGATATGATCAATGGTAAGTGACATTATTAACTGCCTGCGTGGTGTAGTGGTTAGAGCGTTCGGCTCATACCCGGAGGTCGCGGGTTCGATTCCCGGCGGGGGCAACGATTTCGAGTTGTTGTTCTAGTTTGGTTAGGACATTGTAGGCTGATCACCTAATTGTCTGATAAGTAAGATGATCCGTGCTTCGGACGGCACATTAAGCCGTCGGTCCCGGTCTCTCCCAGTCTTTGACATTTGTCGTTACCTAAAACCATGTCAGAGGTCTTTAAGGCGGTTTAAAAACTCTGACACTAGCCCTTTAAATGTCGGACGCCCGGAGCGGGCGTCTGATGTATTGTATTACTATTGTGTCTGCTATGCCGACATTTGAAGGGCTAGTGTTAGTCACTAAAACACACGATAAGAAGAAGAAGTGACATTATTTTGTAACGTTTTATTTTCTTAACTGTACAAAATAATTTATTTTTGACCCAGGGAAGTAAATATGCAGATTTTTTGTCAAGCTAGTTTTTATATCAAGCTAGATACTCGTAGATGCTACTTAGATGGCCTTTAGGTCTTGCAGCCCTGAGCTCTGTCCGTTAAGAACCGTTAAGACCCAAAATGCCCTGTCTGCCCCGATAAGGATAAAGACGTGATAGCATGTTAAATCTGTGTGTAATTCAAAATACACATAAACATCTTGATGGTAACCCTAATACCGACAGCCTGACGGACTAACTTCCAGTAATATGTTTACAATAACTACAGCTATCGATTACACGATGTTGTTTTGAAATCTTTGGTTAAAAAAATCTGTAGATATATCACGAACGCTAAAAGCGGTTCAATAAACAAGTTGTTTTTGTTTCTGTACTTTTTGTGCGTGTTTTTGTCAAAGGCATATTCATGGCTCAATGACTGTCATCTGGTAACAGTATTGCACACCTCATAAGCGGAGTGTTGAGGTAGTGCTCTACTTTCAACATCAACATGTTGAAAGTAGAGCACTACCTTGACATTGACATGTCAAACATTTGACGGTGTCTATTACAATTTATATTGCAGTAACTAATACAATAATATAACAGAGATATGAAGAGAAACCCTTTTATGAACACATTTAATTCTTGGAAAAAATGTTTGTTAAGCATAACATACAAAAAAAAAAGACGTGTGGCACTCGGGGACTGCCGCGGTAAAGCTATTGCATTAAGGTGGTTCCGTTCGGTCGGTGAATTTTTACAAGGAAGGACGGCAACGTCGCAAGCGGACGACGGAGACGAAGCGGCAACCTACATGGTAGGCGGAGTGGGAAGCGTGAGGTTTTTTCGTTACGGAATTTCTGGATTCGGTCTCCGCGCTCAAGGCCCGCGATAGAAGCTATGCAATAGCTTAAAAAAAAATTTAACTTTTCTTGGATGTTTAAAGTCTGTATAGTAACAACGATTACGCTCGAAGTAGTTTTACCAGTTTTACAAATAGCTTCGTCACGCCACTGAATTGTTTTCTATTGAAAATTTTTATCTTATTCAATGTCGTTATAATTAATAAAATACTCAAATACATCCTTTTGCAAACAACAAAAACATGGGAGACCATTGTCATCCGTCTTTTTTACGGCTTTGGATACAAGTCCTTTGAGTCTATATTTTGGTTAGTGCGTGTATGTCTCGCGTTTGTTCTGTGTAATACCAGATTGTTCTTAGGCCTCATGACATTTTGTTTTATAAAGAGCTTTATAAGGCGTGCGCTTTTAATTTATTTTACATTTTAGTGTGTAGAGTTCCCTACGATGTTCATATTCACCATGTCAGATTGTTCTAGAAACTCAGAGATAAGTACAAATCGGGCTGGTTGGGAGTGGACCTTGGGACCTTTTAATATTTATATATTGTTCTTAACTCTAATCCTTCATAAAATTCACTATATACACGCACTAATGCTTTAAATATTCATTTGTACGTTACTAGGCATCTAGAAAAAAATAATTGTAGATCTTAACCACTAGTCTTATCGCTTACTAAGAAGCTTACTAAGCCATTTAAAGATTAACTGATGATGCCTCAAAAGTTTTATATTTATTTACGAGCCTTTTTTCTAGTGTTTTCGGAGCGTAAACTAGGACTAAAAAGGTTCTAGGTTAAATCCCCAACAGGCCATTTTTATCGACTACTCTATTCCGGTGAACGAAAACCTTACAAGCAAACCTTCACATTAGTTCGTGTGTATGTATAAATAAATATTGTCATGTGGTTTCCGGCAGAGTAGAATAGGGCCATTTCAAGTCCTCCCGAAGGGCGTCGTAGAAATTGAGTTAGGAAATATAAGCTAAACTAAGCTTATAAACATCAGTAAAACCTCTCCAACCCGTCTGGCCAGTGAGAAGAGTATAGGCCCAAAGTCCAATGGCTGCTCTGGCCAAGTATGGCTCTGGTAGTACAGAGAGGGGCGTGCTCCTGCAGTAGAGACAAAAGGACCTGATGATGATAATGTTGAATTGTCCTGTTGCTTTACTGCTGCAAAAAGAGTAACATTGTAGAAGCTCCATATAAGAAGATAAAACGTAACATCATTATCTAAACTACTAAGCCCTCTTATCTCGTAGTTAGAAGCTTACTCGGGCCTTTTAAGGATTATCTGAATATGCCTAAGAAACTGTATTTATTTACGAGCATTTTCGTTTACAATTTCTTGGAAATTTCGATTTACGGGGCCTGACTTTGCAAGGACTTGCCTTATCATTATCCGAGCGTATTCCCGATTGCCTAATCTGGGTGATTTGACGTGGTTACTGGTTTTTCACATAGAGCAACTGCCGTCTGACCTCCGCAACACAATGGGTAGACTGAATTAATCCTTGGATAGGTTTGAGCAAACGCTAGGTGACGTTCGGGACCCACAGTTTATACGTGCCTTCCGGAACACGGAGTCATCTTTCTTTTTGCAAAATCATGTGATTCAAGCTTGCAATATCTTAACCAGACTGGAAACAACAAGAAATCCTCGATACATCGAAATTTGTTTATATTGCTTTTCACAGAAAACCTAATCAGCTTATTAGAAAGACTTTATAGGAGGTCCGCACTTAGTGACCACAAGAGGCATAAAATAATTCTTGAGTTCCATGCTTAGGAACTCACGTATAAGCCGTTGGTCCCGGCTGTCTTGTATGTTGTCAAGCTATGTCAGATGCTGAAATCTGATACCAGTGTTAGCCACAAAATACATAATAAATTCAAATCATGCAGTATCATTGACTATTTAGTAGACCTTACTAATCGTACATAATATAGACAAGTATACCATAGCTAGTGTAAGTATTATGCCGTTATAGCACTTCGTCAAACATCTTCGTTTATAAGTTTAAAAAAAATTTATCATAAACATATCAGGTTTCCTCATAAATATATAAACTTATCGCTTTTACAGAACAAAACCCAAAAGCCAAAAATAAAAATAATTCTTTGATATTCCCTTTGAAACAACCGCGAATATAAATAGTCCCTTAGATCAAAAGTGACACAAAACACATGCATTAAAAAACGCATAATTTATAAGGTCACAAATTATAGACGGTATAGATAGGTATGCACTAGAATGGAATATATCATGCAGCAAACAGGAAAGACAAATGGGTTATGGAATGAAGTAAATTATTTTTATCATCAAATATGTGTAGCAAAATTCTCATCATCATCATCATTTAAGCGTATTGCATTCTCAGCAGTAACGCTTCACAGAGGTCAACACAGGTAAGTAACCCTAACCTAAAAATTGACGACGTTAATGGTCTTTGCACAGAGCGACTGCCGTCTGACCTCCACAACTCGAAGGGTAAACCAGAACAATTTGGGTGTTTGCTCAAACCAATCTTTGCATTGGTTTGAGCAAACACTAGATGGCATTCAGGACCCACGGCTTTTCGTGCCTTCCGGAGCATACAATCTTTGTTTTTCGAATAATCAGGAGATTCAAGTCTGCAATATCCCAACCAGACTGAAAACGACTTTACACAAAGTATGCTTCCTAGTGGGATTTGAACCCCGACCTCCGGATCACAAAGCAAACGCCTTGACCACTGGACCACGAAAGTAATCGGTTTTATTTAAACAATGCGTTCTTATTACGACACAAAAGATAATAGAAGAGATCGCGACAAATTTGGTAAAGATAAGGGATATGGCTAACTCTGGTTTGACAGGATGAAGAGCATTTACCTTATCATTTTTTTTGGTCACGATAACCAACTTTTCAGGCGCCATATCTAAGTAACGCAACCACTTCACGCAGGCAGACCAACATATTTAGCATCAGAGAGGTGCTCTTTATTCTATAAAACCAGAGTCAGCCATATCCCTTATCGTTACCAAATTTGTCGTGACGTCCTAATCTATAATGTTCTGTACTTTCGCTAATTTGTGATGCAGGTAGGGCTTTTATCAAAGGATATACCTACCACGAGCCCAACTTATTTATTATCTACAAAAGATAAGTTACTTTAAGTTATTTTAGTCTAAAGGGAATACTTTAAAAGTGTGGGCGTTACAAGCTAATTTTGGTAGGCGGGTAACTGTTTCTTTTAATTAAAACGAATAACTGATGAAATTCGACCAAAAATGAGTAGGTAGGTACTTAAATTATTATTAGTTCAAAGGGTAACAAGTTTGTTGTTTCATTTGTTTAAAAACTCAACTATACAGCTATCATAAAATAGTTTAAAGGCATTTATTTATTAATTCAATCTTTATTGACCATAATGGTACAAAAGGTGGACTTAATGCTAATGCATTCTCTTGGTACATAAAGGTACACATACATAATATCCCGCCTGTTTCCCGCAGGGGTAGGCAGAGACTATGGACCTCCACTTGCTACGATCCTGACAAACCTCTTTTGCATAAAGGTATATCTTTTAAAAATATTAATTTTTACCGCATTTACGATTTTAAAGAATTTATTTGAAAGTATTAGATAAGCTTTGTCATCACCAATACCATCACTGCTGATGGATTCTGTCGGCTTAGAGCCGCTAGACCCAAAATGCGCTATCTGCCCTATTAGGGAAAAAGACGTGATTTTATGTATGTAAATAAAATATAAAAAAGTCTTTTTATTTCATAATTCATAACATACAGTACATGTTTGCATATTTAAAATCATTTTTGACCAAAATATTTAATTGTAAATTAAATCAAAAGACAAACATTATATATAATGGAAACAGCTATATTCGTAAAAAGAATTCCTCACCTGTTTCCTTAAGTTATCTGATATAGAAAGAAACCGACGTGAAGACAAATTGTGCAAATATCCATCCAAATTTGCTTTATTGCATGATAGTGTATTAGGTATGGCACCGATAATATATAATAAAATACCAAAACAATATAAAGAATTAAATGTTACTTTGTTTAAGAAAAAAATTAAGTCATTTTTGATACACAAATGTTATTATAGTATTAAGGATTTCTTATCTGATAAAGTGTAAATTTATTTTGGTTTATATATAAGGTCCATAGATTAAGTATATTACTATAGTATAGTTATATAGGTAGCATAGTTATAGATGATAGCCTTAAAAAAAAAGACGTGTGGCACTCAGGGACTGCCGCGGTAAAGCTATTGCATTAAGGTGGTTCCGTTCGGTCGGTGAATTTTTACAAGGAAGGACGGCAACGTCGCAAACGGACGACGGAGACGAAGCGGCAACCTACATGGTAGGCGGAGTGTGGAGCGTGAGATTTTTTCGTTACGGAATTTTTGGATTCGGTCCCCGCGCTCAATGCCCGCGATAGAAGCTATGCAATAGCTTAAAAAACAACCGTTGGTCGAATCAAACTGATGTCGAGCTATAGTAGCACCGATCAAATATTACGTCGGTCATAAGTCGCACCCTGTGGTTTTGTTTTGTTTTTCGTGAGTGTAAGTGGCCTTCAGATTTTACAGGCTGCCTATCGTCTGTCATTACTTGACGACTGTCATACAATGACCGCCGGGACCAACGGCTTATACGTGCCTTCCGAAGCACGGAGGAGCTTGAGAAATTTTTATGCCACTTGTGGTCACCCCTCCAAGTGCGGACCACGCCCGGTGTCGCTTAACTTGCGAAAGCGCTAGCAATGCGCACTCCCGCCGGGCCACCAAGCTCCTCTGTGGTACTTTCTGTGTACTCGTAATTTAAATTAGGATTCAATATTTAATTATTTTAATATGTATTTTTTTTTTGGATTTACGATTTAATAAAAAAGAATATTTTATATACTGAATACACCCTTAGAATATAACAATATAATATTAACTAAATAAATACAACCTAAAATTAAAACTAACTAAAACTAATTAAAAATAATTTATATTAAATTATATAAAAAATTGAGGCCAAATCGCTGCCGTCACAGGGCAAAGTACCCAAGAGGCTGGCGGCATTTCCGCGTTGGATAGCAATACTTAAACGCTGTCCGAAATGCGCGCCCGCCCTTGGGTCCCCGGAGACATCGATCAGGCTTGCGGAAATTTCCTTAAAAATTTGACGAGCTTCCGCACCCCAGGGCCCTAAGGTCTCCACAGCAAAAGGCACAAATATATACGGCTCTCCCAGAGCCGCATATTTGCGCCTCTTGATGGCTTCTGCTGTCGTCGCTGCCGCGCCCGCCTTTCGGGCTGTCGCCCGTACATGGGATGCAGCTACAGTGTCTACGCATGTAGCATCCCGCACAAGCGACCGCCCGTTCTTCCAAGGGATGAGCGTCATGCCGTCGGGCCTCTTGCCATCGTCTCGCGCGACCATTCGGTTCGAGTATTGCTGGCACACCAGCACTGGCAAGAGCACGACGGATGACGTCATTCAAGGCGGCGTGACGTGAAACTCGCCCTGCGCTGCGACGACAAGCCAAGCCGTGGTGGCCCAGGGGATCGACATCTCCACCGCAGCGACAACGATGTGGCTCATTCGTTCTAGCTCCTAATCGAAGACTGACCACTAAACTAAAAGTGGTTCTCTCCAAGAGGGTGCCTACACTCGCTGACGGTATGGCATTTAACCAATACCCCCCAATACCCCGACTCCGGCTCGCAATTTGCTAAGAGACGAGACCTCTCCACCTCACTATTCGTGTTGTCTAATAATTGTTTCCGAATAATCAAGCAGAGCGGCTCATCCCATTGCCGCTGCGAAGCCGGATTCGAGGGTAGAGCATGACCCGGGCCGGTTGCACCGATCCAAGCATCCCTGGCCACGGCTAAGCCGGCTACCCCTACGTCGCTCAGCGACGGGCCTAGAATTTTACCAACAAGGTTAGCCGTGCTATAGACCGAGGACAGGAAGGCTGGAAGTGCTACACTTGAAATTTTTCTGATCCCAAGACCACCGTGACGAATTGGTAAAGATGCTTGTATCCAACTTGTGTCGTCAAGATGGCAATTCAAAATGTTTGTTAAGGTTTCTCTAACTTTTTCATCGAGTACAAACAACAGATGGTTATGGGTCCAAAGCGGGGTACAACGGAGCGTGTAGGTGGTCTTGGGTATAAAAAGACAGAATTTTATGATCGAATATATATGTATTTATTAAATTATGGATCCCTTAACGGGTAGAGGCGACGGATTTATATATGTATGTATCACCTCGTGACGACCTCCGTAGTGTAGTGGTCACCATGCTAGTCCGCCACCCAGAGGTCCCGGGTTCGATTCCCGGTCAGGGCGAGTTGGAAAATGGCCTTTTTCAAATTGTCCTGGGTCTTGGATGTTAATCTATATATGTATTTATTATAAAATATAGTATCGTTGAGTTAGTTTCCCATAACACAAGTCTCGAACTTACTTTGGGGCTTGCTCAATCAGTGTAATTTGTCCCAATATATTTATTTATTTAATTTATTTATCAGGAAAACACCAATATATGTATTTGTTAATTATTAAATATCAATTTGTGTAGGTACACGGAAAATGTATACAGAGAATAATGCAAAAAAAGTATAATCAGTAATATTTAAGTACATAAATTACTTCGGCGTCGCAAGGACACCTCGACCAGCAGTCGCTGAAAATCAGTGTTTTGCTCATTGGGCAATTCCCCACACTGAGCTACAGCCTTTTGTAATATAACACACAAATGCCTAGCCTATACCTAGTTTATATTAGGTTAAGTTTTTCTTTTTATGTGTTGTAGTGTGCTATAGATGCAAAAAATAGTTTATATATCTATCTTAATATCCCCACACTCTGTCATACACTCGTGCTAACAGACCTAGTCGTATGATGAGCATTGTGCCATTGCCATCAACCGTTACCATTACGTCAATGCAATTTATAATTTATTATATTTATTTAAAGTTATCAATTTATTCTATCACACTATTTATTTATATCAACATACACATAGTCTTATTTTTGCTATAACATTTGGTATTGGATCCGCACCACACATCTCCTCAGGTCACAGCTGAAAATCAGTGTATTGCTCCCGGGCAATATAACCACTGAGCTTTGGCCTTTTTGTATTGCTGTAACACACACATTAAACTTATGCAGGTAGGTTTATATATATTTCTTTTTTTTGTGTCTGCGTTAAATTTTTGTCTTTTGTATAGTTTTTGTACTTATGTGTGTTATAGCTGCAAATAAATGAATTTATCTATCTATCTATCTTTCAATACAGCTGAAGCTAGTTATAGAACGGCATGGCTGTAAGTGTAAAAAGTTTATTTATAGCCTCTTTCCCAAGCCGTAGGCGCCATCATAACTGGGCCGAGAATATTGTATCCTTATAGTAATGTCAATAAAATTAATGAAATAGGACCGCCTCATTAGTTTTCTGCTCCCCTCCCAAACATTGCAGATCACAAAACGTTTAGAATCAAAATGACATAATCCTTGTTTGAAATTTTTTTTAGCTGGTAGTTTTTATCTTTGCCGTGTGGTTTCTGACGAAGAATAGGACCACTCAAAGTCTTCGTGTAGATGTCTTCTTCTTCTTATATTTAAGAGCTGGGCTCTTGTCGGTGGAGTGCTTTCCATGTCTCTCTTCCTTCCGCTAAGTTCTTAACCTCTTTATATGTTTCACGTTTAATTTTTCTTTTATTTTGTCTATAAATTTTCTTCTGGGTTTTCCTACTCCTCTCTTTTCTTCTACTTTCCTTCCATTATTGTTTTGAAGAACGCATCGTGGCGTAGTAGGTGACAGAACATTTTCCCTCTTCTATTTTCTATAATTTGTATTATTGTCTTTTCTCTCTCACACCCTCTAGTACCTTTTCATTTGTAATTTTTTTTGTCCAACTTATCTTTTTCATTCTCCTCCAGCACCACATTTCAAATGCTTCTAATCTATCTCTATCCTTTTTGGTCATCGTCCACGTTTCACATCCATACAAAGCAGTGCTCCATATAAATGTTTTAATAAATCTTTTACGTAAACTTTCTTTAATACCAGAACAAAATATATATTTTTTACTCTTAAATGTACTTTTTGCAATAGCAATTCTCTTCTTAATATCTTCTGAGCATCTTGCCTCTTCGTTGATAATAGTTCCTAAATATTTAAAACTTTGAACTTGGTCTATTGTTTTATTATTGAGTTGGATATTTTTAATTACTGGACCTGACTTTGAGACAATTAAGGACTTGGTTTCATTTATGTTTATACTCAATTTATGTTCTTTAAAAATAAAACATGTGGGTGTCGTAGAAGGTGATTTAGGAAAAACGCTAAACAAAGCTTTTAAGCATCGGTGGGGCCTCTTCAGCTCGTCAGGCCAGCGAGGAGAGCGTGGGCTGAATCCTCTGGCTGCTCTAAACAAATGTGTAGTAATGATAGTACAGAGAGGCTCGTACTCCTGCAGTGGAGACAAAAAGATTGATGATAATGATGATCTACCTACCTACTTACTTTCTCATCAGAATTTCTACATCAATATTTTTTTTCGTTTTCACAGATTTTGTGTGTTACTCACGTAAAATTGTCTTTATGTCACTCTTTGTATTGTATGACGTGTAGCCTTATTTCTGTCCTCCCAGTGTTATACGCTCCAGCCCATATTCTCGGGTTTGGAAAGTTTCCAAATCGGCAGTTTTTTGCAGCGGGAAATATTTTATTGCGACAAGGGTTATTGTTTCGGAAGGACCCTAGGAAATATTGGTCTTGGGATTTTTTCTTGCTTTATTGTAGCGAACGAGGGAGTAAAAACGTGATTATTGTAGAACTTATGGGTTTGTGTGTATTCAGTGTAGTTCATAGATTTTGGCTTGTACAAAAGTCTATTGCTTATTTCTTCTCGTAGATTTTAGAAGCCAATCGAGGGAATGGGCGATCTTGATCGAGGTCATATTGGTGCATGATTGTGTAATTCGTGCAGCTTAAGCAAATTGTTAAGTTGTTTATAAATATGTAGCCAAATAAACAATTTGTCTTTCTTTCTTTCTTTATCTTAGTCACAGCCTGCAGTCTAATGCGTCAGTTGAGGACGACCTTCACCCACTCCTAATCTCGTTTTGCTTTGTACACCCACCCTGTTTGTAAATCTCCCTTTACCTATCCTTCGTAATTATTCAAACCAACATTTATTTATTATTGTTGTTGACAAATGTAAAAAAATATTGCTTCTGGTCTACACTATGGGTTGCGGAGCTAGGACGGTAGTCGCTCTTAGTAAAAACCAGTAACCTCGTCAAATCTCCTTGGTTAGGTAGCGTACTCTGGGCTCTGAAGCGTTACCGCTGAGATCTGAGAATGCAGCCGGGATCAAGGGAGGAAAAATGTAAAAAATAACTCGTGCTCGTATTTTCTATGGAGGGCAGTAGTGTTTCAACTTGAGAACTAGTTCCAGCCAAAACTAGCCTTTTAAAAATAATTTTTATTTTCTTTGTTAACGGGTAGAGTTGTTTTTGTTTAATAAATAAATTCATTAAGCGAAATCCATATTTCATACACAAATCATTTATTGCAAATAAGTTTGGAACAAGCATTCCTATTTTGGAAATCCTTGGGGGAGGCCTATGTCCAGCAGTGGACTTCCTGTGGCTGATATGATGAAGCATTCCTATGGGGCTTTAGGGATAAGGCGCTATTTTATCCCATAAATAATTAATCCTAGGATTTCTAAAACACTGCGAATTTGTGATGTGAACAGACAAAATGTGAGTGAATGTGTTAAGTGTGTACTGTGTCAATTGCGAACGACAGGCTAAAATCATGTACTAGCATGTAACCCGTGTTCTCAAGTAAGTGATATCTTGTATCTTTTTTGAGAATAAATATCTTTAAACCTAAACCTAAATAGCAAAATAATGATAAAAGCAACAATAGATGAAATTTGGGATTGCGAAGGCAATGTTATTACAGAAATAGGCATTTTAATAACAAGTCTTGTTCTAAGAAACATTCTTGTACTAAGGAGATTTTCGGCTTTGCCACATAAAATAATGAATACTATTGATAAGTAACTAAACTAGAAAAATGTATTATTAAAAACCTATTTATTATTAAATTAACTACTTTCATTTGTACTTTTTAACCGACTTCAAAGAAGGAGGAGGGTCTATGTTTGACTGTATATTTTTTTATGTATATTCACCGATTTCTCCGTCAATTGTGGTCCAATTTTCGAAAGAGGGCACTTTCGAGGTGGTCCCATAGAAATTTCATCAAAATCGGTTGCGTGTTTGGGGGTGAAGTCGGTTTTTAGTTTAGAAAAATTATGAACAAATTTCTTTTTAGGACAGAACATGGAGATACTTTTGTTATGTTAAGACCTATGTCTAATTTATCTGTGTACCACAATAAAGACGATTGTTTGTGTATCTTAATTATTTGTAATGTAGTAAAATTTTACTGCTTTTATACAACGTCCAACCACGAGCTATACCTACTACATCAATATAGTATAAAGATAATAAAATAACTGTTATATAACAAACACAAAAATCGACGTTCCCATACTAATTGTCCGGGCGGCTGCACACTTTTGTATGGAAATGCCGATTTTTATTTTTAAAGCTTCTGAATGTTAGATAAAACATTAATTATTTAGTCCACCTGTTGTAATAAATTAATACTAATAACGGTTTCTCTTCAAAAGTTTGTGTCCTTTACTATTCACCAAAATCCAATATAAACTCTTCAATGGAAAACTTTATTAATTTTAGAAGCCATAATTTAATAATACAATTACCTTGATGAAAATATAATATTTCTCGTTAACAAATCAAATAAATACAGATCCATAAGGATTTTAAGGTGTGAGGTAAAAATTTAGGTACAGCTTTATTGACCTAGTCAAGAAAAAGGTGACAGGAGTATCATATCAAGATGAAAAGGTTTGCAGAACACAGAACAAAATGGAAGAATTATATGAAATTATTTGTTTTTTTGTTTAAATTACAACATGTTTACAGAAATATTCATTGTCCACTGATATTTTATACCAGTCAAATATTAGATCAAGTTAAGAAAAAATAATATTATTTATACTTATTACTTTTATTTTTATTTTTTATTATTATTTTATAAATAAATATTTTTTTATAAAACAGTTTTGGAACGAAGTTCCGTTTCGAACTGTATGAACGTATGGTGGTTAGTTGGGGTTAGGTGAAAAAAGTTTAAGATTTTTCCGATTATTTAGGGGCTGGAATTTCTTGGGGGTTTTTTTAGGGACTTTAATTTTTGTAACTTCGTTCCAACCGATTGTTTCAAGACACTCAATGTTTTTTTTATTTATTTTACGCAATTCTCAGAACGGTACCATAAGTATTTAAGTGAAAAGATGGCGTCTTACCCTTAACACGTCTTCATCTTAACATTTAGACAAACGAAATCGAAAGCTAAAAACTCTTATCAAGCCACTTTACTAGAGTTAAATACAAATGATATTGTATTTTTAGACAGTAGAAATTACTTTATACAGTTTTCTCATTATCTTTTTATGACTCAAAGCAAATAATATAAGCAAGACGTTGGCGTTCTTCAAAACGCTTTTCGTCTTTTCACTTACAAACGACAGATGAAAAAGCAACATTTTTATTTTTCTTAAATTTTTCCGAGCAGCAAAGGAAACAAGACTGTGCAACCTTGGCTGAAGCTTGAAATATTTTAGCATTTGCAGATTAGTATTACTGTCACGTATCGTCACGTAAATCTGAGGATTGTAAAATATCGCCTTTTTATTACTCTTGAAAGAATTTCAGTTTATTTCCCGACTGCAGTGAAGCCAAAAGTATATAATAATATGATTGTTTTCTTGTATATTTTATGTTGTTCATGGCATATTAAATGTTGTATCGAGGCCTGCCTTGTAACGGTTTATCACACAACTGTTCGTTTGAAGCGTCTTACCCAAATTCATAAAAATGAACAAACATTTGCTAAACCTATTTCAGTTAAAATATCTTGTGTCTCGTTTTTTCTATGTTAAGTATTGAAAAGAAGGAAAAGGACCAAACACCCTTTAACTAAAATAAGTTTAGCAAATTGTTGATAATGTTAATGAATTTGAGGGTTAGCCTTTATTTAGAGTTATAGCCAATTCCATGGTTATAGCCAATGAGACGTTACACCGAATTCAAAATGGCGTCCTCTATCGTTTTACCATAATGTGTTTTTTTTAAATATCAGTCTGACCTTACACTAAATTCAAATTGCCGTCCTCCATACCGTGTTTTTTTTTAAATATCAGTCTACTGCTTTCTAGTTTAACATCACTATAGCTACGTCACTATAAATCAAGAAGGACCGTGGCATAATTCACGCGAGTTTTATGGACTTACCATTTTATTTCCCAATGCACGTTCTAGTCTGAAACAAAAAAAAAAAACTTGAAATTTATACGTTGAACGTGAGCGTGGGTGGAGATTAAAATAGCTCAGGAAACTCAGCTTCTTAACGATGTGTAAAATATCTATGTTAGAAATACTTAAAACTAACTGCACCCCGCGGTGTTTCCCGCGCCTAAAGTAGTCTATTTATATGTTAATCCAGGGTTTCAGTTTCCTGCATACCAAAATTTATCGAAATTCGTCCAGCCGTTTGCACGTGCAGAAGTAACAAACACACACACAAACTTTTGCCTTTATAATATAAGTGTGATAAAAAGTGTAACAACATGGATTATTTTTCTTTCTTATACAAATCATCACTGTTTAACACAAAGTAAAATTCTTCAAAAAATAACCGATGACAAAAATTTTCATCATCATCGGGTCTTTTTGTTCCTTTGCTCGAAAATTACGACTCTAACAGCATTCTTTGCCTTATAATGTTAGAATGGAGCTTAATGGAGAGTTTTTTTTTTATGAAAGAAATTTCTCACTAAAAGCATGAAAATACTAAATAGTAAAAGCAGCGTAAATGGCCTGTTACGTATGGTTTAGAAGGTGAGATACGCAAAATGACTTTAATTGTTTGTTTTTCGTGTGTGTATGAGGCCAAGACTGGTGTCAAATTTTTAGGCTGCCTTAAGGTATCTGACATAGCTTGACTAGTGCCATACAAAAAGAAAAGATGACAGACGGGATACGTGTCTTCCGATGCACGGAGGAGCTTATTTTTTTATGACATATGACATTTCCATCCGTGTGCGGACCACGACCACTGTCGCTTTACTTGTGAAAGCGCTAATAATGCACACTCCCATCCTCGTGACTTCAATTATACAAGTCTTTTATTACAAAATCTCACGAATTTTCAATTGATCCTGAAATAATTTGATCTCGAAACTTAAATTTTTATTGCTAAAGTTTTTATAATAAATTAAAGTACATTTTCTCTAGAAAATAGGACGAACATGACAGCCGCTTATATTACCACTTAACACTATCGACAAAAAAAAATAAGTTAAGTAAAATTATTAACGAAGATAAGTACTTATTTAAAATAAAGAAAATATTAAAATAATATTATATAAAAGAATCATGGAGAATCTTTGCTTAGCGGTAAGAGTCGTATTAATAAATTAAAAGACTAACAGTTTTCAGATAATAAGATTGCAAATATTTCTTATTGTTTTCCTCTTACGGACAACGAATGAGTCATTTTGAGAATAACTACAAAACATTTAGCGTTCGGACTATTTGCTTAAAAGTTACTATGTCGACTTAAACCGAAGTACGGTGTTTCTCTGTTAGACTGATACGAAAGAACTTTACAATTTACCGCTTTTACGTGTGCTGAAAGAGAAAAGAAAAAGTTTTAACTCTCGGATACCTTAGTCCATTTCCTCTCTATAGGATTAAAGTTGGAGTTTTCGATGTTTAAATAAAGTACTTTTAGATTTTCTTTGCCTTTTTAAAACCAAGCCTTTACCGGTCAAGACCCACATGGCATTAATAAATGCTACGTTCATTGTTTTTCTATTGTGTCTGTATTGGCGGTAAAGGAACGGTTAAAATCGAATTAATACACCTACATGCCAATTACAAAGTACAGCCTTAAATACATGAAAACGTACTTTTTTCTATAGTCTTTAATGTCATTGAGTAAAGCAATCTAAAACCATTAATCTTCTTCTTGAAAGAGAGCAACTATATTAAGCAGTGAAGAAAAAGTAATTTCACGAAAGTTGATTCGTTAGTCGAACTAATTGTTAAGCATTCAAAACCAATGCTAAGTTTTTAAATATACAGTCATTTTTATTGTCATCTTGCGGCAAATTCAAGTTGTAAGTTTTGTTTAATTTTGCTAATGTTTGTGCGGATTGCTTATTCTCAGCTTGACTTTTTATGCAAATTCTGATGTAACAACATTTACTTAAAAATTTGTAAAATTGTTACTTTTTATATTAAATATTTTATTTACGCGTTGACAAATTAAATTGCCAAATAAGTTTTGGTAAGTAGTTTCGTCAGCTCTTGCAAATAGGATTTGCAAAACATCCTTAACTATCGTTAGATCAACAGCTTACATTAGAGTCTAGACATTCAAGGATGTCTGCTTATACCCTTAAGGATAACGAGCTCTGTGACACTGAGGATTAGAATAGGTGACATTTGAACAACTTTTTATTTTAGGTACTTTAATAGATTTTCAAAAATGACAGAAAGAGATATAACAGTGCTAAATCAAACCGCGGGCTAAACTAGTTCACTATAGTATAATTAAATTAAAATAGCAAAAAAAAAATTAAAATAAATCCGCATTTCCATACGAAAGTGTGCGCAAATGTCGAATTTTCTTTTTGTTTTTTACTGTTCTTTTATTATCATTGGGGTATATCCATTCCACGTTTTATAAATAGAAATGGACAAATCACACTATAATTTAGACCCAAAGTAAGTTCACACTTGTAATATAGAATACTATAACTCAACGATACTATAATATTTTTTATAATAATAAATAACTTCATATAACACCCAAGATCCAAGACAATTAGAAAAAGGAACAACAAGAAAATCCAAAACCTCCGGATTGGCGGTCTTGCGTATTAAACATTACGCCAGAGGTTCTCAAATCATATAAGACATGATTATCTCTTCAGAATAATAGAAGAAGGAACTTTAAAAGGGATACGAAGAAAGGAAACTGAGAATATAATTTTACCAACAAATAAAAAATAAATTATCTGTAAGCTATTAAAAAAATGGCATAGCGAAGAAAGGAATGGAGACATCTCGACTTAGCTTCACCCATTACCTCTAAAATTACAAGAAATAATAGATTTTACAGGGAAATCAAGTTGACAGGTTTAAATTTGTTTGCAAAATATTACCATGGCTTCTTAATGAAAATAGTTGTAGTTGGTTATAAATATCTGAGTTTGTACGTTCTTATACAGATATTTCTGTCTTCTCTACGAAGTAAGGCTCTTAGCAATAAGCCGTTGGACTTGCGAGATAAGACTTTATTAATGAATCGTCACGTTTTCTAATATTCACAACAAATGGACCAATCTTTAATGGATTACGTGATGGAAATTTGCGAGGCAACTTGAGTCGGTTTCCGTTAATGGTTGGCAGGGTAACATCCTGTTTTTTGATATTAAAATTTGTTCATCCGAAAAATGACCCTAATTTTCTGACTTAACAGGGTTGTAATATTATTAAAACTAACGTGAGATGACATAACCTAATATTTTAAACACGGTTTTACTCACTTAGTGTAGTCGGAAACGGAGAAACTAATCGGCCGTTTTCGACTACACTACGAGAGTAAAACAGAGTTTATAACATTTACTATAATTCAGAAATACATAAGCTACCTACCTTTTTTTACTATACTGATTATGGCGGATTGTGTTTCACCCGACTGCACCAGAAGAAGATTTATGTTTGCCAAGTGTATGTATGAATATTTCCTCGCTCAGCAGCCCAAATTGCTTGATGGATCTTAGCTTGAGTCTTTAGAATTGTAAGAGTGACATAGTATACATCAAAATTTTATGAAAACCAAATAGCAAATTTTGGGCGCCAAATTATAAGTTATTATAAGTATAATTTTTCAAAACTTAAAACTGATTTCACCCCCAAACTTCGCAAGTATACCCTTTCAAACAAAAAATATTTTACCAAATCGATTCAGGCGTCTTTGAATAATCGATGAACGAACTTACATAAAACAAAAAAAAGAAAAGATCGCGGCGAATTGATGACCTCCTTCTTTTACGGAAGTTAGTTAAAAAGGATTATGTGTAATGGAATGCCCAAATTTTAACCTGTTCTCTAAACAAATTTGTTTTGGTCTGAAATTGAAATAAAACATGAGCATTGACAAAACACTGGCCAAAAATAAAAGCCGCACAACAATGTCTTAGCTTTTCCTTTCTCTTAAACTATTCTTAATTTGAATTTTGTTACTTTTTAAAAACGCTGCACGTTGCCGCATTGCGTAGACCGCTTTGAAAACCCGCCAAAATATATTATTCGTTATCTACCCCTCGGGTGCGTTCCATTTTACGTACAGGAACACTATTGGCTTTTACATAATGGTTTGCACCAGCCACGTTCCGTTTTAATTGCTAATTTGGTCTAACTGTGTTAATGCTATTTCTACTGTAAGGCATAAGCGTTTTGTGATTTATGATGCCGACTTAAGCTATAGTGAATAATGGTGTATTTTGGCGATTATCTATGGACATTTTGGAAATATATCTGTAAATAGATTAACCTTACTGCGTATCCATTTAGATTACTGTTATTTCGTACGTGAATGTGCTATATTGTCGAGTTTTAATTATGAGTTAACTTTGACGGTCAAATAAAGTGTCATAAAATTCTGAAAGTGTCAGCAACTTTCTTTTTTTGACCGAGCGAGCGAAGCGAGCGAAGCGTCTCAGCTTCGAGAGTAGCCAAAAATTCTTTTGTCCGTCTGTCTGTCTGTCTGTCTGTCTGTCTGTTCTCGCCTACAGGTCGCATTTCTTAACCGATTCTCATGAAATTTTGTAAGCAGGTTCAGCAACTAAATAGAATTTTTTTGTCGAGCCAGTTTTTCGAAAATTTTCAAAATGGCGGAAATATGGGGGTTTAAAAATTTTAAACTGTCATATATCCGCCATTTTAAAATATTTTCAAAAATGTCATTAGACTTTTTTGTTGCCATTATGAAAACGATTTTTTTTTATTTGAACAACTTTTTTGTCTGAACAACTGTATTATATGTTATACTTAAACGGGTTTAGGGTGACTCGCGAAGTCTAGCTGATTTAGCCGTGACGGACATACAATACAAATCTTCTTACAAAATATACTGAAACTATTTAAGGGTGAATTCAGTCCGGGTTACTGAACAACTTTCTTAAAAATACATATCTCCCCTTGGGTCCACGTAGTAATTTCTCTGAATAACTATTATGGTTATTATTTTGAGTTTCATTAGTAGTTCTATTAATTGTATCATATTTAACCGACTTAACATAAAAGGGTTTTGTTTCGCGAGGTCTAAGTTCGTGGCGAACTACTAGTTATAGCTCATAAATAACACATTAATTTTTACTATGAATAATGAAGTCCTCATATACATATACATCTTCTGTTTATGCTCTAAAAGTACAACATTTTTGAAAAGAAAGGGCTCTGACAGACAAGCGTCGGTCAGAGCTGCGACTCTGCGACACCGGTTGGCGACAGTCGGGGACCCGTGTCGCGCGACGGTCGCGCAATTGTAGATGACTGATGGCGAAGGTCATCTCTGAAGGTCTGTCACTGCAGGAGGGTCATAACCGCCTCCGTGGTTTAGGGGTCCCCTACTTGTTTTCGAAATTTGTTGATCCGATTTTCATAGTATCGAACATTGTGTGCCGATGTTTCAGTGGTGCACTCTATCGATGCTTTATAGGCGCGATGTAACGTTCATGCGAAAAATTATGTTCCGATACACCTTAAAGCGATAGCTCATTGCTTAGGTAATTTATTAGTTCGATAGCATCGTAGCCCGAAACGCCTACTGATGTGTCTGTCAGCTTAGGATATTGGAAAATGGAACACCTGATGCAGAACCATAATGGTCAGCTAAACTATAAGGAATATAAAAGTGACGCCTTAGCAAAAGTTGTTCAGCCTCATGAGCATTTTCCGGAGTCATAAAGTCCACGCGAACTAAGTCTGTTATTAATGGTTGCCTATTCGTCAGCGTCGCCGGCAGCATATTCTTACAACCCCTCTTTTCCATTCTTTTTGACCCTAAAACTCCGTCATATCTCAAATCAAAATTCATTTTTCTTGGTGATACTCATTCAAAAAATCTTCGCTCTTCTAGCAATCTCCGTCTTGATATACCATTTCACCGGAGTGGGTTCTCGAAACGTTCGTTTTCTGTTCAAGCGGTAAAGCTTTGGAACGCCCTTCCAATCAAGATTCAGAAGGCTCGTACTCGTGTAGCATTTAAAAGTGCAGTGCGTGCACATTATCTTCAGGAACTGTCAGATAGAATACAAATAGTATATATGTAGTATATGTATTGGTTATTATATCTATCTATGTATATTTTGAATGTAAGTTTATTGATATATATTATTTTATTGGCTTTAAGATAAATAAAAAAAAAATAAGTCGTAGGCTTCGGCTGGTTTATAATAAGTTTCTTGGAAGTTGATGATTAAAAAAGCGGCCAAGTGCGAGGCGGACTCACCCAAGGGTTACGCAAGTAACATAATATATGTTTGTAGTATGTTTTATTTTATTTTTCTATTTGAGTTCATTGAATGAAAGGTAATTTGCGGTTTACAATTTATGACGTATAAAACCTTCTTACTAGATCTCGTTCAAACCAATTTTCGCTGGTAGTTTGCATGGTAATGAACAATATATTTTTTTTAGTTTTATCACTTTCTTATTTAAAAAGTTACAGGGGGGGGCACATTTTTCCACTTTGGAAGTGTCTCTCGCGCAAACTATTCAGTATAGAAAAAAATGATATTACGAACCTCAACATCATTTTTTAAGGACCTATCCACACACGTATGGGTTTGATAAAAAATATTTTTATGCGGTTCACATAATACATCTACTTACCAAGTTTCAACAGTATAGTTCTTATGGTTTCGACAGACAGACGGACAGACAGACAGACAGACATCAAGACGAATCTGTAAGGGTTCCATTTTTCTCTAAAAAGATACCTTTGCTTTTACAATGGTATTTTAATACATAAATTTACATAACATACATTTGGGTTTAAAAAAAAAAGCAGGTCATTTTTTATATATATTTTTAAATTACGGCTCTAAGGAAGTAGCAGTAAGGTGTTCCATTTTCCAATATCAATTATACCCTATATGTTGCCCAGGCTTATATTATGTTACTAGCGGAACCTTTGGGCGAGTCCGACTCGCACTTGGCCGCTTTTCTAATCATCAACTTCCAAGAAACTTATTATAAAATCGCCGAAGCCTACGACTTCGTTCGCGTAGACTTTATGACTCCGGAAAATGCTCATGAGGCTGAACAACTTTTGCTAAGGCGTCACTTTTATATTCCTTATAGTTTAGCTGACCATTATGGTTCTGCATCAGGTGTTCCATTTTCCAATATCCTAGTTGACAGACACATCAGTAGGCGTTTCGGGCTACGATGCTATCGAACTAATAAATTACCGAAGCAATGAGCTATCGCTGTAAGGTGTATCGGAACATAATTTTTCGCATGAACGTTACATCGCGCCTATAAAGCATCGATAGAGTAAAACATTGCACCACTGAAACATCGGCACACAATGTTCGATACTATGAAAATCGGATCAACAAATTTCGAAAACAAATAGGGGACCCGTGGTTTAGTGGTTAGAGCATTCGGCTCATACCCGGCGGTCGCGGGTTCGATTCCCGGCGGGGGCAACGACTTTGTGTTGTTGTCCTAGTTTAGTTAGGACATTGTAGGCGGATCACCTGATTGTCTGATAAGTAAGATGATCCGTGCTTCGGAGGGCACGTTAAGCCATCGGTCCAGGTCACTGTCTTTGACATTGGTCGTTACCTAAAACCATGTCAAAGACCTTTAAAAAGGTTTAAAAACTCTGACACTAGTGTTAGTCACTAACACACACGATAAGAAGAAGAAGAAGAAGACTGCAGGAGGGTTACTCCATAAAATAATACGTTAGTCGTACGATAGTTCGTCTTAATATTATATGAAACCAAATTAGACTTTATCATCATACATTAGTGCTCAATGTTGTTTGACACTGTAGCGCGGATACGCAGTAACGTCTTTAATTTTTTTTTTCTTTCCTTTCTTAACGTACCTACTTAGCTAAAATAATTAAGTACGCTAGTAATATTACAATCTAGCCTAAACTCAGACTAATAAGTAATTTAACATTAACCTAGTTTTATATGTTATTGTCTAAGAATGTGAAACAAAAAAAACGTCTTTAATGCGTATCGGTTTTGGAGTATTACGAACTGTCGCCCGACCGTCGCCGACTTTTGCCGATCTGCGGTTCCGGGCAGCACTGCTCGGGACGCAAACCGGTAATGTCATTCATCATCATCATTTCAGCCGCATAACGTCCACTGCTGGACATAGGCCTCCCCCAAAGATTTCCAAAATGACCGATCAAGAGCGGCCTGCATCCAGCGCTTTCCAGCGACCCTGGTCAGGTCATCTGATCACCTTGTAGGTTGGTGCCCTACGCTTCACTTGCCAGTACGCGGTCGCCATTCAAGAACCTTTTTGCCCCATCGGCCATCGGTTCGTCGCGCTATGTGTCCCGCCCACTGCCACTTCAACGAGCTAATCCGCTTGGCTATGTCAGTGACTTTTGTTCTCCTATGGATTTCCTCATTTCTGATTCGATCACGTAGGGAAACACCGAGCATAGCCCTCTCCATAGCGCGTTGAGCGACCTTGAGCTTTCTTATGAGACCCATAGTAAGGGACCACGTTTCGGAGCCATAAGTCATCACTGGTAACACACATTGGTTGTAGACCTTAGTCTTGAGGCACAGAGGTATTTTGGACGAGAAGACATTGCGTAGCCTCCCAAACGCTGCCCAGCCGAGTCGGATTCGTCGAAAGACCTCTTCCTCGAAGCTGGAACTTCCTGCCTGGATCAATTGACCCAGGTAGATATACTGGTCTACAACTTCGAGGGTGGAGCTCCCAACACAAACAGGTAGGGGCGCAACATGGACATTCGACATTACTTTGGTTTTGTCCATGTTCATTTTAAGGCCCACTTGTTGGGAAACTCGATTTAGGTCTCCGAGCATAGTACTTAAGTCTTCCATCGATTCTGCCATGACAACAATATCGTCGGCAAATCGAAGGTGAGTGATATACTCGCCATTGATGTTGATGCCAAATCCTTCCCATTCCAGAAGCTAGAGGCATCTTCCAGTGCAACGGTGAACAGTTTCGGAGATATAACATCTCCCTGTCTTACACCTCTATGCAGTGGAATTGCCCTCGTGCACTGCTCCTGTACTCGGACTGACATAGTGGCGTTACTGTATAAGCACTTCAACACTTCGATATACCGATAGTCAATAAGGCATCGCTGGAGAGACTGAAGCACGGCCCATGTTTCGATCGAGTCCATGAATCCCAAGCATAACGGCCGGTTATACTCCCTCGTCTTCTCTATAACCTGCCGCAGCGTATGAATGCGGTCCATGGTGCTAAAGCCTTTACGGAAACCAGCTTGTTCGGGAGGTTGGAAGGCATCAAACCTGTTCGCGAGACGATTCGTGATGACCCTCGAAAACAACTTATATACATGACTCAGAAGCGTGATAGGCCTAAAGTTCTTCAATAGGGTGTTATCTCCCTTTTTGAAGAACAAGACCACCACGCCCCTGTTTCACGCTTCTGGCGTTACGCCCTCGAGCAGAACGGAATTAAAGAGCCTCTGAAGGACTTTCAGTACCGGCGTTCCGCCCGCTTTCAGAAGCTCTGCTGTGATTCCATCCTCGCCCGGCGCCTTGTTGTTTTTAAGCTGTTTGAGGGCCATCCTAATCTCGTACAGGCTGATGTTCGGGATATCTTCGGTATAGTGTCGGGTTAGCTTGGCTCTTGGGTCTTTAACCATTTGTTTACTGGGTTGTGATACTGAGGTATACAGCTGTCCATAAAACCTCTCGATCTCCGCCAGAACCCCTTCCTTTGTCGACACCACGCCGCCGTCCTCCGTCTTCAGCTTCATCAATCGGCTTTGCCCAACCGACATAGCTCTTGCGAACACTTTGGAGCCTTTATTCTGCTCTATCGTCTCCTTAATACGCTCAGTATTAAAGGAGCGGATGTCGTGTCGCAAGGACTTTTGTATACGTCTGTTGAGCTGCCGATATGATTCAGCATCTTTGGAGGTATGCAGCGGCCTTGATCGTCGCTCTGCCATTAAGTCTAGGGTCCGAGCAGAGATTTTTTGAGGCTTTCGTTTGGGGCTGGACCTGAATACTTTTGATCCCACCGCTTGGACAGCTTGTATAAACCCTTGGTTTATCTCGTCCACTGTAACGCAATCCTGAAGGCTTTCGAAGCGATTCGACAGTTCAAGCTGGAAGCCCTCGGAGTTCTCAATTTGGACTTGCGACGGTCGGAGCGTCGACTTCATCAGCCGTGACCTTTCGACTTTGAGACCAATATTCACGATGCCTCTTAATATTCGGTGATCACTCCCGGTTTTGACTCGAGTGATCACTGAGACATCGTTGAATATTCGTCTCTTTGTCGTTAGCATGAAGTCGATTTCGTTCTTAACCGGTAATGTGCTACCACAGAATACATAATAGTACAAGTACAGAAGATTCACTCCAAAAATTAAAGGAATAGCGACTGTCGCTTCGACACAATTAAGTTCAATTCAGATCGCAGAACGCTGATAACCTACAGTTATATTCACCTAGATGTTCCATCTCTTTCCGTCTCTTTCTATCGAGTAACGCTTACCTTTTCTGCCGCACTGATTAGCCCCGCTGGCGTGGCCGCCGTACGTACTTTTTTTGTACTTTCGTCTACCGCGGAGTGAGACAGGCCTGGTGCTACGAAGAAGTAAGTAGCTACATAAGTACTTGCTGAAATTATTTTTTTAAACTCTTGTTCAATTTATAGGTTTCGCTTGAAAAACCTAACACAAAGAATGATAAAAAAAAACAAATAAAAAATACTGTCACGAAATTGACATCTGTCAATCTATCTACACTTTAACCTTTTTTAAGCGAACGACGAATAATGATATTCATGAAGGTAAGGCGAGTAGGTAGGTATTTTTTGTTTATTTTCATATGTTTCTTTGAAATGCATTATTTGAGAATTCAACTATCGTAGTTCTTGAAGTTTGGGAAGATACTACTCAAAAACTATAAGGCCTCAAAAATAAAATACTGTGTGGTATTTTTGTCACTAACAGTTATTTCCTAGGGTAAAAGTTTTCGTTTAAATACAAGCTCGTGACGTGATGAAGCTATTAAAAAAACGACGGGTTGCACTCTGAGAGTGCCGGCAGAAGTGAAAACTTGAATATTAACGTTGTGTATTTTGACATACATTTTCGCCGCGCCGTAGAAAGAGAGGGGGATACTCCCTCTCCTACGCCGCGCCAGCTGTCTACTCTCCATCCGTCTTACGAATTTTCGATCAGGTCACGTGTCCTGACCCGAGCGTGCCTGACGCGAGTTTAACATTTTTTACCCATTCCAAAAAAAGTGCACAACGCCGCTAAAGAAGTTTTCACTTCAAAAATGGTACAAAAATGGTAATCGTGGCACATACGTCCATACAGACTTCCAGACATCCATTAACAATTTTATAAACTAGCGGCTCTGTAAGCTGTAGACCTCGCAAGCTTAAAGAGATTGCAGAGCAAAAAAACTTTTTACACCATATGTTTTAAATAAAATATTAAAATTTCGATAGTGTTCGTTTCGCTAATGTTTTCAGTCTTTTTTCCTCCTCTGTTCTTAACAGAAGGAGTTTCATAGACCTGATTCTATTCTAACGATTAAAATCGAAGGGCTCCAAGATGACATCAGTTAGTCTTTGAGCCCGAGAAAGTGCGACATAAGAGCAACCTACAGCCAGTTCTCTAGTCGACCCAAGGTCGCCCACTAGCCTGGGTAAAGTCAATACCTGTATTTTATTTTATATGTTACGCATGACAGATATTATCTAGTATTAAATCTATATCTATATCTATACATATAATAAAACAGTAAAAAGAGTGTATCTGTACATAAAATATATTTCCAAAAAAAAATTGGGGCGATGGAGACGTAGTAATAGAGTAAGAATTAAAAAAAATGTCTGTCTGTTTGTCTGTATGTCTGTTTGTCTGTTTATACACGCTAATCTCCGGAAATACTGGACGGATTCGAATGAAACTTTTTTTGTTATATAGCTATTTAGCCTGGACAACATATAGGGTATAAATGATTTTGGAAAATAGAACGCCTGATGCAGAACCATAATGGTCCAGCTAAACTATAATAGATATAAAAATGTCGCCTTAGTAAAAGTTGTTCAGCCTGATGAGCATTTTCCAGAGGCATAAAGTCCACGCGAACGAAGTCGCGGGCTTCGGCTAGAGTATTTATAAAAGGGTTGTTCTTCATATCTCTGTAAACTGTCTCTGTATATAAATATAATAGAGACAGTATAAGCCCAGAAAAATGTTTGATCCTGACATGTTGAGAGTAGAGCACTACCTCGACGCTCCACTTAGTCGTGCAAAACCCGGTATCAAATTGTTACATTCTATGCTGATCAACTTCAAAAAGGAAAGGCTTTTGAGATTATTCTGTCTAAATCAATTCTTGCGATAAAATTATTTATAGGAACTTACTCAAATAAGGGAGTTTCCAACAACTAAATCATATATCCTATCCTACTTCCTATTGACATTATAAATGCGAAAGTGAGTTTGTATATTTGTTTGTTACCTCTTTACGCTTAAACTACTGAACCGATTTGGATGAAATTTGGTGTTGATATAGTTTGAGACTCGGGAAAGGACAAAGGGTAGATACTTTTTATCCCGGAATTCGTACGGGGAGCGAAGCCCTCGGTTACAGCTAGTTTTCATATAAATTAAATAATTTTATTTCAGGCAACAAAATTATATATAAACGTCAAAACATATATTTTCCATGAAATTGATATGAAATAAAGACTAATGACGTCATAGCTTTTTTGGAGTCAAATAGCGCTCTTAATATCAGTTTTTTCGCAATAATAAATCTAAAATCTCATTGAAATAAGTGTAGTCACTAACACACACGATAAGATGAAAATGAAGATTGAAATAAGAATGATCAATGACAAGTGACATTATTTTGTGACGCTTTATTCTATTAACATACATACATACATACATACTATCACGTCTTTATCCCTAATGGGGCAGACAGAGCATTTTGGGTCTTGCGGTTCTATGCAGAGCCCAGGGCCGCAAGACCCAAAAGCCACTTTTAGCGTCATGGTGGGCGAGAAGATGGAAAAGCAATCAATACAGTGATGGGTTGCTAGCCGCATCGCCTGTTAACATGATTTGCATTTTTGCCCATTCCCTCGATCGGCTTTTACGATCTGCGTGGGAAGAGAAGCAGCTGGTACATTCTATGTTTTTTTTTTCTCCCAGACCAGCATGGGAGCGATTCTATTCTATTAACAGTACAATATATAATATTCTTGAGCTAAAAAACTTATTTTTTCAGTAACATAATAAGCACTCCCAATAGATCCATTTTGAAATGGCGTTATATCATAAACCATTCTCTACCGAGACAGCTAAATAAGCTCGGCTTTAAAAGGTAATAACCGAGTGCATCTTGAGTTTAAAAAGTTTTTAGGTCAAATTTTTTGGTACGTAGAAGAAAAAACTTGGAATGTCTTTCGCTACTCCTCCACGCCAATCGTAAAATTTAATGAAAAAATGGTCAAAAATGCGCAACTATCAACCCATTGCTATAATTCTTTTACTTAAAACACTCTTTTTTTGTCGCGGTTCAAAAAAGTTTCTATGTGTAATTATTATAATATTAATGTGTCGCTAGAAATCATTATATTTGAAATGTTGACATTAAGGGCGTTGGCGATTACCGATAGCATCTTTAAATATTATAAAGGTCGTGTATAAATCACATTTTTCCCTGTCATTTGTGCTGCGTGACGAATAATAACTTCACGCCATTTTGCTTTAGTAGTGACCTAAATATACTTTTCAGCCGACTTCCTAAAAGGGGGAGGTCATCAATTCGTCGCAATCTTTTTAAAATGAATGTTCACCGATTATTTAAAGACGCCTTGACCGATTTGGAAAATTCTTTTTTTGTTCGAAAGTAATTACTTGTCAAGTGGTTCCATAGAAAATTTATCAAAATCAGTTGTTTAGTTTGGTGATAAATCTAAAGGATGCACGTACGAAAAAGATAGTAAGATGTCCTCACCACGCCTCCACTCTTATATTTGAAATTTTAATGATAACTGCTACTTTATGAATTAACCATTTTTCGAAACATATATTATTTTTTAGTGGATTTTTTTATTTTATACAATATTTTAACCAAAAACATACACAGTATAACAATAGGGGTGACGACAGGATCCAAAAAGTATGATTGTCTTTTAGATTAATAGTAGATCTGTATTTTTGAGTTTACCAAAATAGTAAAATTTCCAAAGATACGGAGCGTCAAAGTTCCGGAGTCGCTTGCGACGTTACCGCTAAGTAAAAATCGTACCCAGATGTGACGTCATGCGAAATTTATATGCGCTGTATCTTTGTCATTTTTGGTTTCTCAGAGAAAAGAAAAAATACGTGTACAATATTTTTTGACAATCTAACCGATGGACCAAAAATATTTTTCCAATCGTCATGCCTATACACAGTACAACTTTGACATGAAACCTAACCTTTATTCTAACCGCAACCCACAAACATATCCCAAAGAACATTAATTTTAACTGAACAGTTCGATAAACTAACTCGATTTTGAAACCGCAATGTAGAATTACAGGCGCAATTCCACAAAATTTGTTGCTGACTGTACTACTGATAATAGAATTTCAATGACCTGTAAATGATATTATGAATGTTGTGTTGCTGCGTATAATTATCGAGAACAAACTGTAGTTTCCATAGGTTTAACACATTTGCTAAGGTGGTTTGGACATGTTGAGAGGATGGATGAAAGAAGACTAACAAAAAATATTTATCGGACGGATGTGGAATTGTGGATGGGAGAACCGGACCGGGTCGACCGCGACGAACGTTCTGCGACCAAATAGCAGATGTTCTGAAGAAAGGTGATGTAAGGAGTACCCATAACCGGAGAGCATGCATGCATGCATGAAAGAGTTACGAGTATTGACGAAGCAAAAGAGGTTTGCAAGGATCGTATTAGTAAGTGGAAATCTTTAGTCTCTGCCTAAAAGCCCATGGTTCGATTTATAAAGGGTATGTCCCTATATATTTCAATAAATGAAATAAACTACATTTCACAATTAATTTGCATACGAACAAAATCAACTAGAGTATGACAAACAACTATTTTCACCCTTAATTTACTTTTAAGGCAAGTCATGACACGAGGTCACTTCACCGAGCGTGACGGCTTCAGACAGAGTAGGTAGTTTAAAGCTGTTGTATTGTTCATTTTACACACTGCAATGTTCCTATATTGTCTGATGCATATAGTTTATAATGAAGTAATATTAAAATATGGCGCCAAAAAGCTAAGTGTTACATTTACAAAAGGCAGTGAGAGTAAGAGCATAAAGAAAACCACCGGGTGGAAAAAAAAATGGCTGGTCACTTTTGGGTGTGGCGTGAATTGTGTTCCACAAAGAGAGTCATAAATTTATCGAAATATTCCCGAAACGAAGAAATTCAGTTAGTAATTTATATAGAGATATAAAAATGCAGCCTTAGTAAAAGTTGTTCAGCCTGGTGAGCATTTTCCAGAGACATAAGGTCCACGCGAACGAAGTCGCGGGCTTCGGCTAGTATATAAATAAATACAAATCACACTGATTGAGCTATCCCAAAAGAAAGTTTATACATATATTACGAAATACAACGGAATTCTATCTCAACCAAAACCCATGACCATTTGAAACAGGCCTTTTAACTACTTATACCCTGACTATGAATCGAACCCAAGACCTCTGGATTGGCGGTCCAGCGTGTAGGTGTAGACCATTAATTACGCCACGGTAGTCGTCAAATTGAAGCAATAGATGGTTGATATAGGACGGCGCCTAAAACTTTTCGCCCAAATACATTTACAGGGTGTTGACGTTAGGCTGCAGGCGGCCGGTTGTAAAACTATGGCCACGGAAGAAGTACAGTATTCACGTACAGAAGTCTTACTCAGCAAAGGAATTCAAAGAAATATCTACTCAATGTCGTTAGCGATACCAACGAACTCCAAATTCCCTCTAAAATCATTTTAAATTGTACGTCATCTACATTTACATCAAAACTTTGATCATATGAAATAATTAATTGAAGAGATTAATACGATTAACAAACTATAATTGATCAATTTGGGCCCGAATCTCGAGGTCAAGTAATAGTAATTTATCCCATTACCGATTCCCCAAATCCCGTTAGATCAAAACCGGCTGAAACTAGTATTAATTGAGCTGTAGGAGTGAACTACGCTTATTATCGACTGTCTAAAATAGGTTTATTCCCCTTAGCCTCTCTGAAATAGTTTCTGAAGTTCTTTATTGCAGGTTACAGGGGATACCCGGTTAATCATTTCGCGTTACGCGTTGCGCTACGCAATAGAAATAACATTTTGTGAAATGATAATTGATAAAACATTAAGGCCATACTGAATTTTTCGGTGTTGAATATACGACAATTTTCTGAGAACGTGAAGCTTTTTTACGCACATGTGCGTAAAAAAGCTACACGTTTTCACATCAAACTGTAAACAGTAGTTCATAAAATTGTTAAAAGGTTTGGTCAAGACAAAATTTTAAATGATGTCTCTGTTTTCTTTCAAATGATTTATTTGGGGGCATAACCATTCAAATGGGGACAGCACTAGACCCTGGAAAATTTAGGTGAGGCCTTAAAAGTGAAAGGTGATTTCGCGTGATTTCACACCGCCTGGTAGTGAGCGCTATTCCGCGGCCAACAATAGATTATTAAAAGGTTCAAGGCCCGATTCGTTATGATAACAGTTTCACCTGATTTGCATGGCATATTAATAAACGTATTTTAGAGCAGCAATGCAACTGGGTAGATGACAGGGTCAGAAATAATTACACACGCTGACTTTTTATTGGTTTTGGAAAAAGAAATGTCGTATAGTAAATAAATTCCTCTATCCATATATGTAATCCAAATTTCTGTATATCATAAGATAAAAAAGTTGCGTAAATGATTTTAGATCGAGACCACGTAGTTATACGCCGGCCGCCAGCTGCGTGATGTCGATGACCCCGGCTGGCCGGCGGGCGGTGTATGGCAGCGGTACTACTAATTGATCTCACAATTTTACTTTGACTAGCTAATTAGGTCTTACTAACAATGCCTATGAAGTGACCTTCGGCTTCAAAACCAATGAAAAGTCACCGTGTATAAGATAATGTGTCACTTTTCATTGACCATAGCCATTTTCAAGATGATTTTAGATTAATTAATGCAGAAAAATTGATATCAGTATTTAACTACAAAAAGTATGACGTCACATGTTTCATACAATTACATTGAAAATGTGTATTCTGATGTTAAGAAAAAAGTGTTTGATTTGACTTGTCATCTAGCGGATTCTGATAAGTTAATTTTGCAAAGTACGAACCAAAACTCGCTTGTTAGATGCAAATTGGTATTCTGATAAATCTGCTCACATCTCAACGACTTGATTCTGGTTGGATCAACTTGAATTGACTTGACGTGAATGTCATAGATGACAGCTTGTTAGCAGTATTCCGCGGGTTTGCGTAGGATTTGATCTGCATGTTTTTGACATAATTATTTTAAAATACTTCTTATTTTGGATCGTTTCAGTGTTGTTTTTTATCCGAATCGCTGTTAAAAGTCCGGTATAACATTACCTTTTAGGGTTCCGTACCCACAGGGTATAAACATGATTCTATCACTAAGTCTCTGTCGTCAATCTGTCTGTCCATCTGTCTGTTACCAAGCTGTATCACATGAACTGTGATAGCTAGACAGTTAAATTTTTTACAGATAAAGTATGTTTGTTGCCGCTATAAAAACTTTTAGCTACTAAAAACAGAATAAAATAAATACTTGAGTGGGGCTCCCGTGATTTTTTATAGATAATGATAGGGAACCCTTTGTGCGCGAGTCCGACTCGCACTTGGCCGGTTTTAAATTACGTCGCAACAGGCTTACACTGTATTTCCTGTAATAGTCAGTATCAGCTCATTCGCAAACGTGGATTACCATAATTGTTCCTCTGAAAGCCTGGATATAACACGTTACTTAATTAAAGCCATTCATTTGCTGTGATCTAAATATAGAATTGGAATAATTTAATTTGCCAGCATTATAATTGCTTACTACATCCCATGTAGAAGTTCTAGCTGATGCCCGCGACGTTGCCCGTGTGGTAATTTTTTTGACAATCCCAATTTTTTCTTAACGCACTAGTCATAAACCTGTTAAGATCCCTTACAGTGTTTAAGTATAGGATATGTTTACTAAAGATGAAGTTACGTTTATAATGCTTAGTAATAATGTGATTAGTTCCAACTTCATATAGGTTTTTACCAGATCTGGATAAAGATTATTGTAGATCTCGTTGTCCTGATTCCGAATATGCTATTATCTTATTTTTGTCAAAAATTCCCATAAAGAGGTTATAGTTAAAATCGCAGTAAAAAAATGTAGCTCTATGTTTAGAAGATATACCTAAGTCCGCCTTTGTGCCTATATTGTTATTAATAAAGTTACTTTGCATTGCATTTTATCTCTAAACCTCACATTTTCTTAAGGCTGCTACCAGCGAGAAAATAATTTTTCTGTAGATATTTTCAAGGACCTTTCTGTAAGTGAGATTATCAGAAATCCTCGCACAACTTTTTAGCTAGTATCCCTAAGTTACATTAGAACCTCGAAAGTCATTGAAATACTATCCGCTTTAGAAACCTTTACAAAAGTGTCAAAAGTGGCCGATTTTAGTAATTTTTACAATGGAAACTACAGCGTATTGTATTTCAATGACTTTCGAGGTTCTAATGTAACTTAAGGATACTAGCTAAAAAGTTGTGCGAGGATTTCTGATAATCTCACTTACAGAAAGAGAAATTATTTTATTTGTATTTTCAAGGTCGTTAGCGCTGGTAGCAGCCTTAATATAAGAAATTTTATCAGAATAGGTTGTGTAGTAGGGGCGTGAAGTCGGTTTTTAGTTTTAAAAAATGTTATTATGACTAGACAAGTCACAACAGGCGTAAACTGCATTCCCTGTGGTAATGTCAGACGTGTATCAGCTCATACCCAAACGTGAATTACCATAATTATTCCGCTGAAAGCCTGGATATTACACTTTGCTAGCAATTAGAGCCATCCATTTCCTTTGATCTAGATATAGACTTGAAACAGTTCAATTTGCCTGCATTATAATCCCCTAGTTTCCAACACTTCAAATCAGACTCTTTTAAGAGTTTCCTACCTAAAGGATAAAAATGGGACCCTGTTACTAAGACTCCGCTGTCCTTATGTCTGTCTGGTTTTTTAGACAACCCTACGGAAACCTTACATTTTTCCGGGTTATAAATATTATGTGTTAATACAGGTAATAAGCTATCCAAATGCCATATTTCATTCCTATCAGTTATTTTCATATTTCGCTACATGTTCCCTGGAGAAAATTTTTCAGTATCATGGACTGAATTCATCCTTAAAATAGTTTCAGTATATTTTGTTAGACCCAGGAAGGTTACTCCAAAGCGGTAGCAAGACTGACGTTACTGCGTATCCGCGGTTCAGTGTCAAGCAACATCGAGCACTAATGTATGATGATAAAGTCTAATTTGGTTTGACATAGAAATAGGACGTTACTATCGTACGACAAACGTGTCATTTAATGGAGTAACCCTGTATAATGAAAATTTCAAGTGAGATTCGAACTCACGCCCCTAACGCCTGTACCTCATGTTTATTATACGTGGCTATTATAGTGATTGAATGTTTAAGCTCACCGGGAATGGATGGAGATGAATGGAGCTTTTAGCTGAAGGTTGGGTCAATGACCGACGATGTTTTGTTCGTTTACGTAAGTGGTCAAGACCTAAGCATCATTAATAATCAAATATTTATTCTGTAAGAAGTCCTTTTAGACGTGTGTTTTCCGGCAGAGTAGAATAGGACCACTCCAAGTCTTCGCGTGGATGTCGTAGAAGGCGACTTAGGAAATACAAGGTAAACAAAGCTTATAAACTCAATGAGACCTCTCCAACCCGTCTGCCAGCGAGGAGAATGTAGGCCTAGTCCTCTGTACCTATACTGTGGCCAAGTATGGCTCTGGTGGTAAAGAGAGGGTCGTGCTCCTGCATTGGAGACAAAAAGACCTGATGATGATAAACTAGTCCTTTGCAATCACTTTTACACGTCGATAAGTTTAGTAAATATTACTAGTAATATTTATTTCAATCACTAGGTATATTTGTGATATATTTATATTTATTTTTTGGCAAAATTTGAAAATTTCCCAAGGTGTCCTAAACACTTTTTTAAAATACAGCCAAATGAGACAAAAATGTAGAATCCGTCATTATTTATCCTCAGAAAGTTGTCGTCATACGACTAATATGACACCGTAAGTATAATCTCTATTGGCAAAAACCTTAATAAAAAGTTTTCAAATGTTGAGACTCTAGAATGATAAGTTCTATTTATTTTTATAATATCATTTTTCATAATATGGCTTCACATTATGAGTTTTAACCTGATGATTGAAAAAAAAATGTTAATGAAGAATGACTACAGAAACGTTATGAGAAATAAACAAAATTATGTTAAACAATAGTTACGACCAAAAAGATATAAATTTTGTCTAATACGGCTTTAAATAACCCTTCAAACTATTTAATGATTTACTGTTTACAGTTTACAGTAAGCACGTGAAGCTTTCTTTAGCAAAAAAACTGCCACATAAATGCTTAGAAAAGCTTCACGTTTGAATCATTTGGGCTGAGTCTTGATCAATCACCTTCAAAGAGCTGACTTTCAATACGCCAAGTTGTTAAACGTTGAGTAATTAATTCTAGTTCAATTAATTATTTGTCTTGGCATCCTACTGCGGATGCCAGCCTTCAAGGAACGGCCTAGATTTCCAATAAGATTGTATACTAAAAGATACAATACAATACAATACCCTTTATTGCACAAAATAAAATATAGCACATAATTCAAAACTAGGAAATTTGTCTAGCTAATTAGATAGATTATTTAAAAGTATGGCATACTTACGTATTTTTTTTTTCTTATTAGCAAATAACAACGAAGATACAGCGCATTCAAATTTCGCGTGACGTCACGATTGGCTACGATTTTTAACCAACGTGACGGATAGAAATATTTCTGTAACTTTTTTTTGTTTATTTGTACAGAGCGCAAGCAAGCTATGGTAGAAATCCACATCTTTAAAAAATACTTTTTACTCGATAGAAATACATTTCTTATTACTTATATTTTTACAATTTTTGCACTTATTTGTAATGTTTCTAGAAACGTCTGCTACGCTAGGTATACTGTCTGCTCATTAGTTGATAAAAGTGCTTAATTATTTATTTTACTCTTTAATGCACATGTAATTATGATCTTGGATGTTTATCTATATATGTATTTGTTATAAAATATAGTATCGTTGAGTTAGTATCCCATAAAACAAGTCTCGAACTTACTTTGGTGCTAGCTCAATCAGTGTAATTTGTCCCTATATATTTATTTATTTATTATTATTTAATTATTACATAACTGAAACAAATTATTGAAAATACATTTATATAAAAAAGGAGATCCTTTATTATATTCGTAAATTTTTACTTTTTAATAAACTAAAAAATGTGGGTTCATTATTTTTGAATAATTTATAAGACAGGCTATTAGAAAAAAAAAGAAATAAGAACAAAGATAAATAAAAACTTATACTTAATTATGCTAAAGATAAAAAAATAATAAAACTTTTACTATTTGAATCGTAAAGACATATTAACGCAAACAGAAATTTCGTAAAAAGTTATATTTTACGCAAATTAAACTTTCGTCGAATGACTTCATATGTACACCGCCTTATAAACATGACAATTGACAAATTGCTTGTTTTTCTTGTTTAATGGCGCGCATCACACTGCTCAGCGTTTCTCCCTTCCATATTGTGTGGGAAGTGATTATACTTATATACTTATAAACTATTACGTCTTTATTTCTTGCCCGGTGGAGTAGGAAATGCCGTCTGAGACAACCTATGTCTGACAATTTAAAAAAAAGTCTTTATTTCGCCAGACAGAGTGGTCTTGTAGCCCTGGGCAGCAAGATTCGCCACCAAAGGCCACTATTAGCGTGATAGTAGTTGAGAAGGTGGAAAAAACCTGCCTGAACTGATCACCATATTGACCCTGTTTTTATGAAATCAATGAATAAGAAATTAAATCAATACATGACAAAAAAATTCCAATTTTCTCAGCAGTGGTTGTAACGAAGCGCTGGGTATCAGAAGCATTTCTTTAAAATATAAATTAAATTTTAATATACACTACACGTAATGTAAATTATACTTATTTACTTGTGACACGTAATGTAACATAAACTTATCTAAGTGTAAAATGCCTGTAAAGGTCCTATTACTGATTTTAAATTTAACCCAGGAGGAACTTAAAAATATTGAGTTAGTCTCGAATGGTCTTAAATGCAAGTAGTCTTTGTAGCAAATCGTCTAAAACGCTCATTGTCTTAATTGCATATCGTGATAATATGCAGTGGTCTTAACATTAATTTTATTAAAAAATGAGGTGGTCTAAAGTAATATTTCTTCATAATTATGAGATTATCTAAACGAAAACTAGTCTATGATTTTGTTTAATTAAATTAAAATTATTTTTAAATTAATTAAATTAAAACAATGTAGGAACGTGCCTCAAGCCACCCAATCTAACAGCTACCCGACCCTATTATAATAAGGGTACAAGGACTATTCCGAAAATTATTAATTTGAACCTCAAACTATCGAAACAATTTTCATTTTAGGCAGATCTACTGAGATACGACCCTGTTTTGATACCTAGAGAATAAAGAGAATATTTACATCACCCTACTCATGGAAATAAATGCTTATTGGATCATGATGTTTTTTTGCCACCTATTTATCAAACGGAGAGAAACACCAACGAATTTTAAGTAGAATAAATTTTCTCGAAACAAATTTGTAAAAATAAAAGAGCTGCATGCAAAGTGACGTGATTTAAATTTTAATAAAGTACGAGCATATTCTTTGTGTAATGTGTTTCAAACTTAATGTAATTTGGATGAAACTGTCCTAAATTCTTCTTCTTCTTCTTCTTCTCGTGTGTGTTACGTGACTAACACTAGTGTCAGAGTTTTTAAACTGCCTAAAAGGCCTCTGACATGGTTTTAGGTAACGACATATGTCAAAGACAGTGACCGGGACCGACGGCTTAACGTGCCCTCCGAAGCACAGATCATTTTACTTATCGGACAATCAGGTGATCAGCCTACAATATCCTAACCAAACTAGGACAACAACACAAAGTCGAAGCCCCCGCCGGGAATCGAACCCGCGACCTCCGGGTATGAGCCGAACGCTCTAACCACTACACCACGGAGGCAGTACCTTCTCAGTGTCCTAAATTAATATTATGAAGGTCTTTTTTAACCATAATAAAGATATTTATATATAATACTAGTGAATGTCGCTTAACTGAATGGTGGCCGTCGCTTACCTCTTGCTGTCGTCGTTGGCGTGGTACAAGACGCGCAGTTGTTGTCAACTGCGGCCCAAACAGACGAATGGACGAGGCGGCCATTTATTGTCATTGAGTTTTGGAATGCGGTTCGATTGAGTCGTTTGAGTGTTTTCGTGTTGTTTTATATTTTATACAGTTCATAATTGTTTCAAATTGTTATTTTTAATTAACAGACTGAAATTTGTAATGAGTTTATTAACTCTCTGCGAACAGACTTTAGATACAACCGGAAACGCATTAGAAAAAGCGAGGTGTTCTTTTCTTTTAACATTGTATGTCTTTTGTAATGCTTTTATTTTATTTTTATCAAAAGTATTGAGTTTTAACTAAAAACAAAACTTTTTGATATTAGTACCCAGATTACCAAGTAAAATTTTAAAACTGTTTTCTAACTTTATTTTTTTTATTTTACCCAGTTTTTTATATACCCTAGTGAACAAATCTAATGACCCTTTAAAAACATAACCCTCCTTCCAGCGCAGTCTGGTAACTAATTTACATCTGATCAAAAATCCATTAGCAAATTCAATTCCAAAGCTGTGAGATTTTTTGATAGAAAATGGTGAATAACTATATTCGAATTTCATTCAATCTTTTGTATATTGAATAATATTTTATCTAATTCAATTTAGATACATTTTAGTAATTAGGTTATTAATAAGAAAATTATGGAGTCTAAAAGGTTTACCGACTTCAAAAAAGAAGGAAATTATCAATTCAACCCCTATATTTTTTTACACGATATCTTTGCCACCTGTGGACCGATTTGACGATTCTTTTTTTTATTTGAAAGAATTCACTATGTTTGTTTTATATTAGTTTGGTGAAGATATGATGAAGGAATATGGAGAGGGATAAAACTCCTAAAAGAAAATAAAATCAAAATAATCTTTTGAAAAAATCCAAATTTACCTTTTTAAAACTTTTAACAGTGGTATTCGAACCCACGACCTCCTACTCAAAAGGCCAACGCCTTGACCACAGAGGCAGACGCGATGACGTACGTATTTATCATATAAATATTCCTGTGGCATCATCAAATTAATTATCCAACCGGAATTCCGCCCAAATGGTGTTTAAATTTTAATCTAGTAATTTTGCATTGTGGCACGTACTGGCCACATATAATATTCGCGGCCACAGTACTGGGTATTGTTAACCAACCTAATTTTAATAACGCAAAAATGTTAAGGCCATACCCAAATTTTCCGGGGTCCAGTGGCGCCGCCATTTAAAATCAATCATTTAAAAGGAAACGGAGATATCATTTAAAATTGTGTCTTGGTCAAGTTCTAGATACCCATTCAAAGTATTTTTTAAACTACTCTTTGTAGTATAAAGTGAGAACGTGAAGCTTTTCGACGCACATTTGCGAAAAACGGCCACTTTTGGCTAATGTGCGTAGAAAAGCTTCACGTTCTCACTTTAAACTATAAACAGTAGTTCATAAAATAGTTTTAAGGGTTATCTAGGGCTTGATCAAGACACAATTTTAAATGATATCTCCGTTTCCTTTCAAATGATTTATTTCAAATGGCGGCGCCACTGGACCCCGGAAAATTTGGGTATGGCCTTAACAACGTTGGCCCGATGTAATGACATTGTTTGAGGACTAATCAAAAGATAAAGACTAAAGGTTCTTATAGACGATCGACGGTATGCCCGCGACAGCTGTCGGCGACAGTAGGCGATAGAGAAGACAAGACAATGAGACACATTTTGTGTAGCTGCGACGCTGGCATGCGAATGCCAGAATAACAGAAGAAAAGAAGAAAGAAAAGAGAATGGCTGGAAAGCGTACGAACCTCTTTGGATCAGCTTATCCGAAGTTGGAGGACTACAGGCACTACGCACCAGGTGATATTCTGAAGCTTATGCAGTCCTTCTTCAGAAATCCCGCGGGTGAGTAAGGCAAGAGGGTAAACAATATAACCCAAAGGTTCGACGTGCTTCCTATTTGTGGACCCCACAGCAAGATAAGATAGTAGGCGATCGTCGGGGACCAGTCAAGTCGGCTTTTGATACGAGTGATATGTGTTGCGTGCGAGACCGTTTGCGACAGGTATCGCTGGCATACTGTCGCTTGTCTATTAGAACCCAGATTTACCGGACGCAAATAAATTTTAAAAAAATTGACTTGTTACTTTGTGCATATATACTATCACATCTTTTTTATCAAACTTTATTGTACCAAAGTACCATACTTTTAACAAATGGCGGACTTAATGCTAAGATCGTTTTCTACAATCACCAACCATATTAATAAACAGAAAAAATTATGCAGCACAAGAAGCAATACTATAAGTATATACTCGGAACTTACTTGAAATGAAAGGCTACATAATAATATTCGCAACAACAACATCAAACGCAACCTATTTTTAACAACGCAAAAACGTAAACACGTCCTGGTAACATTGTTTGAAGAGTAATCAAAAGATAATTAGACTAAGGGCCTCGGCTCTTATAGACTGGCCACAGTATGCCCGCGACACCTGTCGGCGACAGTAGGCGACTATCTCGCCAGCAGAGTTCTTACTCGCGAATATTCTACATCTATCTCGTTCGCGACACTGCCCCCTTCTTAAAGACGCGCGTCCCGAGCGTCACTATTGCTGCCATGATAACGTGCTAGACGGTCTATGTGCACCACTTTGAGTGCCCCTCTTGGTTGACGTTGGATCCGATAGGTCACGTCGTTTATTCGCGTAATGATCTTGTATGGGCCTTCCCATCTCGTTTGTAATTTCGGTGATTTTCCTTTCCGGCGAATCGGGTTATGAAGCCATACTAAGACTCCTTCTTCAAAGCCACGTGAGTTCGCTCTTCGGTGATATCTAGTCTTCATGTTTTCACTTGCTTGTAAACCGTTTTCGCGAACTAAGTCATAGATGTTCCATATTCGCTCTCGAAGATCGAAGACGTAGTCTGGCACAGTACATGGGTCTTCTGGTGGCCTCCCCGTTAGGAGATCCACAGGTAATCTAAGTTCTCTGCCGAAATTCACCTGAGCTGGGGTAAGTTTTGTGCTTTCATGCTCCGATGTCCTATAAGCCAGGAGAAAAAGCGGTATGTATTTGTCCCAGTCTTTCTGATGTTTGTCAACCAGTTTCGCTAGATGTCTCTCCAGAGTCTGGTTAAATCTCTCCACCATGCCATCAGACTGAGGGTGATATGGAGTGGTCCTCGTTTTATGAATCCCCAGAAGATTGCAGATTTCTTGAAATAGTTGCGACTCGAAGTTTCTTCCTTGATCTGAGTGGATTTCTAGTGGTACACCAAACCGGCAGATTACTTTCTCAACCAACTTGGAGGCTACTGTCGAAGCTTCTTGGTTAGGTATAGCGAATACTTCCGGCCACTTGCTAAAATAGTCCATGACAACCATAAAGTACTTATTTCCTGATTCAGTTACGGGGAATGGTCCGGCAATGTCTACTGCAATCCGTTCCCAGGGCGCGCCGACATTGTACAGCTGTAGACTTCCTCGAGTTCTTGTTGACGGGCCTTTCACGGCTGCACAAGTTGTACATTTGCGACACCAATCCTGAACATCTTCCCGACAATTCAGCCAGTAAAACCGTTCCCGAATCTTTGTTAACGTTCTCTTAACGCCTAGATGTCCACCTGTTACACCATCATGTACTTCACGGAGAACGTCTTTCACTCTGTCTCTTGGAACAACAACCTGTAGGTGAAACTCTTTGCCGTTTGGTTTCTCCCATTTACGGTAAAGTATTCCATTCTGCAGGATAAAACTGTCCCATTGAGCCCAATACGCTTTGGTGGTGGGGCTCGTAGGTGCAACTTCTGCCCATCTAGGTTTATCAGCACTACGTTCTTTCCATGCGATAATGAGCCTTATATCTTCATCATCTTCCTGGGCTTCTCTAAAGTTGTCATCGTCCCATTGTCCTGTAGGAATTGTCCTTGTGATGTTAACCGTAAACTCCTTTGTCTCCTGTTTAACACAATGCTTGCAGTCTTCCGCACATGGTCTTCTTGAGAGTGCATCAGCATTTCCATGGGCCTTAACACTGCGGTGCTCAGTAACAAAGTCTAATTCTTGGAGTTGTTTAATCCGGCGTGCAACTTGGCCTTCCTCTGCGTCAGCCAGTACCTGCTCCTCAGTCTTGGCTGTTACTCGTTTCCCCTGATTTCTTGCAGGAAAGGAGGATTCTTGCCTTTTCGTAATTGCAGTTAGCTCTTCTCGTAATTTCTTTATTTCATTTTTTTCTGGACAGGAGAGTTGCAAATGTCCTCTTTCACCACACCTGTAGCAAGTAGGCGCAAATCTATTGGTCTTCTTTGACGGACTCTTGATTGCCTTAACGTCTTCTGTGACTTCTCGCAACTTATGTGGGTGCATGTCCTGTCTTAAAGCTTCGTACTCAAGAGCATGTGCTAAGGCATCTTTAAGTGACGTGTGATGATGAATCCCCACTGCAGCTCTTACGTCCACGTCTCTTATTCCATCAATAAAAGCTTGTAAAATATATGTGTCGATCATTTTGGAATCAAAAGACGAGTAGGCTTTACGCACTAGTTTTTCTATTTCCAATGCCCACTCTTGAAGTCCTTCTCCTGGGCGCTGAACTCTTTAATGCAGCTGGGCTCGAAAAACGTGCTCGAGATGACGTTCCCCATACCTGGCTTCTAACGCCTCCATTAATTCTTTTAAGGTGCTTCCAGAGCTAGGCAGTGCCTCTAGGACTGATAGGGCTGGGCCTTTCAGAGCAACAGTAAGGGCTGTATGGCTCTGTTCATCGGTCCAACCGTTTAAACCAGCGACGGTCTGGAATTGTTGTTTGTATGCGGCCCAAGATGTGGTACCGTCATAAGATGGCACTTTTACTCTTGGCCCCTTCGTTTCACAGTCGGATGTACTTGGCGTTCCTACTGTCTCTAGACGCAATACTTTCTTTTGGAGACCGGCGAAATTAGTTTCCAAATCAGTTACTCTATTTTCCACCTTGTTTTCTAGATCAGTCATACGGTTTTCGACAACGTCTACATCACTACGGATCTGCTCCACTGACTGGTTGAGTTTGCAGAAATTTCCCAAGACTATTTGCTGTTGCTCACTCAAGCGTGCAAAGCGTAAATCTTGTGTCTCTTCTATACGTTGAAGTCGTTGTGTACTTGCTTGTTGTACTTGCCGAATTAGTTCTAATAGGTGCATTAAGCTATTTAAATCAATTGGTGTCTCCAATGAACGCGACTCTGTTTGGTGGGCGTGGTCAGTGGGCGTGGTCTGGCCGAGGTGGGCGGGGCCAGTGGGTGGAGATAGACGTCTGATGGGCGTGGCTTGAGGTCCAGTGGGCGGGGCTTGACGGCTGGTAGGCGTGGCTTGACGGCTGGTAGGCGTGGCTTGAGGTCCAGTGGGCGGAGCTTGATGTCCAGTGGGCGGAGCTTGATGTCCAGTGGGCGGAGCCTGATGGGCGGTGGGCGTGGCCTCAGGGTCAGTGGGCGTGGCTTGAGGTTCAGTAGGCGTGGCCTGAGCCACGCCCCCTTGAGCCTCCATGGCACGCTGAGCCCTGGTCCTGACGCCCTCCCTGGTGGTATCCTCTTCTTCTCTTGGTAGAACTGGCATCTCCAAATCCACTTCCGACACCAAATGTTACGAAACTGGGTTCGAGATTTGGAGTAAAACGCCAAAGTTCGTATGAGGGTTTTTATTCACTACGGAACCCAAAAGTTGACACGTGAAGATGGTCTTCCTGATGTCCAAGTCCAAGTCGCGTAGCAGCTGAGGTCCAGGTATCTCGCCAAAGTAGTCGCAGGTACTTCCACTTATCGCACTGAGGTAGGTTTCCTTCGCTTCGGTTCGCTTCGAAGTTATCGCTTTCGTAGCTCGTACTGAACTGGCGGGACGCGCACTCGATCGCCTTTTTATATGCGCCGATACAGAGGTCTACACTTTTCTCGAATATTCGCCTCACTTGACGAATGTATTTCGATTGACGGGAAACATCGAGACGCTGGTATGTATGTGTGAGTGCGACTAAGCCGACGACCATTCAAAGAACTCTAGCCTTTATGCTGTAAGAATATAAGGCCTAGTTTCGCTTGCATGATTCCACTCGCGAACATTCCAAGTCTATCTCGCCAGCAGAGTTCTTACTCGCGAATATTCTACATCTATCTCGTTCGCGACAATATAAACTAGTGACTTTTTACAGATACGCTAACACGTCTTCATTCTTAACGGGATAGATAGAGCTTCATGAACATGTCTAGCGTGGAAAGCTACTTATCTCTTTTAGATGCGACAAAACCCAGACACAATAGTAAGACAATGGAAGCCGGGTGGAATTCCACCCAGAGACAGCGAAAAGGATATAATATTCGCGGCTACAACACCCAACCTAATTTCAAAACCGTAAACAACGTTGTCCCAATGTCATAACATTGTTTGGGGATCATAAAAGATAGACTAAGGTCTCTTAGGCTTTTACAGACTATCGACGTATGCCCGCAACATCTGTGGGCGACAGTAGACGATCGTCGGGGTATCAATCAACAGATAGTTTGCATGCACATGTTGCAAAACCGTCGGCGACAGTTATCGCAAGCATACTGCTCGCTCGTCTGTTAGAACCCAGACATTGCGGACGCAAATTCAATTTGAAAAAAAAAGTGTTTTTGAGAAAAAAAAGTAATATTGTTTTCATAGCAGAAAGCTACATGTAATATTCACAGTCACAACACCCAATTTCATTTGAACAACGCAAAAACGTAAACACGTTGGCCCGATGTAATAACATTGTTTGGGGACCAATCAAAAGATAATTAGGCTAACCTTATCATTGCGGACGCAAATTGGATCTAAAATATAGACTAGTGGTATTGACTTTGCATAGTTCATTTCCAAAATACTTAATTAAAAATTACTCGTTTATGTTTTTCTCGATGGAGTATTTTCAATTCCTTCAGATATTTAGCCAAACAGGCTTAAAATAAGTATTACATACAGAACGGAAACTCGGAAAAAATGTCCCGCGCAATATGCGTTCCAGTTCCCTTCTTCTTATCGTGTGTGTTAGTGACTAACACTAGTGTCAGAGTTTTTAAACCGCCTTAAAGGCCTCTGACATGGTTTTAGGTAACGACCAATGTCAAAGACAATGACCGGGACCGACGGCCTAACGTGCCCTCCGAAGCACGGATCATCTTACTTCTCAGACAATCAGGTGACCTGCAATGTCCTAACCAAACTAGGACAACAACACAAAGTTGTTGCCCCCGCCGGGAATCGAATCCGCGACCTCCGGGTATGAGCCGAACGCTCTAACCACTACACCACGGAGGCAGTTGCCTCCGTGTTTGTCCAGTTCCCTATCCCCGCAACTCTCCCCCATTTTTGCCTTGTGGAAACGGCTTCAGGCGCCTACAGCTACCCGCTCAATATCCTCTACACTCTACAAGGCGAGAACGAGTGAAGTGTGGAGGAGTAGGAGATACCACCAAACGACATGGCTTTTACTTTGCATCATCCATTAACTTTCTCCTTGGCCTTCCATTTGCTTTCATCGCCTCGATCTTTCCTTCCATGATGTTTTTTAATGAAATTCATCATCGTCACCCGAGTGTATTTTCCCGGTTACATCCTCAGCAGTAATGCTTCAGAGCCCGGGGTCCACTACATAATCAAGGAGATTAGACGAGGTTACTGGTTTTTACACAGAGCGACTGAACTCACTGTTGTCTGACCTCCGCAACCCAAAGGGTAAACCAGAACCAATCCTTGGGTAGTTTGATGATCAAACAGATGGCGATCGAAACCCACAGTTTGTACGTGCCTTCCGAAACACGGAATCATCTTTCTTTTCGAATAATCAGGTGATTTAAGCCTGCAATATCCTAACCAGACTGGAAACAACTTCGAAAGAAACAAGTGTACCTACTGTAGTGATTATAAAGAAAGTTATTTATTTTAGTACAATTTACTTAATATATCTATAAATCTACGTGCTGAAATTGACATGATAAATAAAACAGTTACTCAATTTTTTAATTACTCAGTTTATTACAAAAAACAAACTTATCATGCTGGTCTGGGAGAAATGAAAAAACTTAGAATGTACCAGCTGCTTCTCCTCCTGCGCAGATCGTAAAAGCCGATCGAGGGAATGGGCAAAAATGCGAATCATGTTAACAGCGATGCGGCTAGCAACCCATCACTGTATTGATTGCTTTTCTATCTTCTCGCCCACCATGACGCTAAAAGTGGCTTTTGGGTCTTGCGGCCCTGGGTTCTGCATAGAGCCGCAAGACCCAAAATGCTCTGTCTGCCCCATTAGGGATAAAGACGTGATAGTATGTATGTACAAACTTATCAAATTATGAACAATCAGTTCATTCGTAAATCCAGATTAAGGTAACTTTGGTCATCGTTTGGGGACGCCATTTAAAGCTCGTTGTTACAGAGGTTGTGAAGCTCGCTGATGGCATCAGGCTTCTTGAGTTTGATTCCCAATGGACAATAATATTTGGAAACTTTCATTAAAACCTCAATCAAATTATTTAGGTATACTGAAAAGTTTGGTCAAAATGCATGCTTTAATTAAAATAAGTAAATGTCAATTTTATTTTTTAATCTAATTCATCATCATCATCATCATATCAGCCACAGGAAGTCCACTGCTGGACATAGGCCTCCCCCAAGGATTTCCAAAACGACCGATCGGAAGCGGCCTGCATCCAGCGTCTTCCTGCAACATTGCGTAGGTCGTCTGACCATCTAGCAGGTGGGTGTCCTACACTGCGCTTGCCGGTACGTGGCCGCCATTCGAGAACCTTTCTGCCCCATCGGCCATCGGATCTTCGCGCTATGTGCCCCGCCCACTGCCACTTTAATGAGCTAATCCGCTTGGCTATTCAGTGACCTTCGTTCTTCTACGAATCTCCTCATTTCTGATTCGATAACGTAGAGAAACACCGAGCATAGTCCTCTCCATAGCCCGTTGCGCGACCTTGAGCCTTCTTATGAGACCCACAGTAAGGGACCACGTTTCAGAGCCATAAGTCATCACTGGTAACACACATTGATTAAACACTTCCGTCTTGAGGCACTGAGGTATTCTAGACGATAAAACACTGCGCAATTTTCCGAACGCTGCCCAGCCTAGTCGAATTCGTCAAAAGACCTCTTCCTCGAAGCTGGAACTTCCTTAAATCTAATTGATAAACCTTTATTATTTAGATAACATTTTGCTAACCCTCAGATATTAGAGGTAGCTGATAGACTTTAAAATTAACTAGCTTTTAGCATTATGCACATGGGCACGACTTTTTAGACTAAATCATTAACTAACTTTTTCTGTATATTTGTAAATATGTAAATTATTTTATCCTACTTATTTCAGTAAAATACTATCTCCAGTTAAAACGTGTTTCTGCTCAAAGTAGCCCCTTTTTGCAAAATTTCTATCTATTGCGTGATCGTTCGAACCATATGTTCATCATCACCATATTTACGATTAAATTATTTATTTCAAATAAGGACGCTGCTTCTGCTCTATATTCACCTTAAATGTCATACAATATTGATGAATTTGGAATTTAAATCAATTAGATGCAGTCACGTAGAATATCCAATTCGAAATTGAATTAAATTCAATCAATCTTAACAAAATCAAACAATATGCTCAATTTACATCAAATTCAAGATCGAATAAAAGGTTAGACGAAAAGATTATAGTTTGCAATCAAATAATACTGCAATAGAAAATTAGTTTTGTATTTATTTTATTAAGTTCTTGCGTTATTCATGGACTTCTACGATCGAATATAGCCATTATTTTATAAATAAATTTAAAAAATTATGTTCACGTAAAATGTATACAGAGAATAAATAAAATAAAAGTTGTACAAAGGCACTACTTATCTCAAATCTCTTCCAGTGGGCCTGTGAGAGGAGATGTGTATGTAAGAGAGGCATTAAGGTGTGTTTATACATAGGATAAAGAAAGAAGAAAATTAAAGTTACATAGTAACTTTTAATAACACAAACTACAAATATACATACTTATACATATATTACACCTATACTTTAATCAATACATATGTATGTCTGTCTTGAAAGATATTATTAATGTAAATTACAATTAAGATGAGTCCATTAAATAATAATCTTTTACTCTTTTAGATTATTTTATTGTGGCTATAATTATACTACATATTTTACATTTTACATATCTTGGATGTTTATATATATATGTATTTGTTATAAAATATAGTATCGTTGAGTTAGTATCCCATAACACAAGTCTCGAACTTACTTTGGGGCTAGCTCAATTAGTGTTATTTGTCCCTATATATATATATATATATATATATATATATACGATTTGACTAAATATTACAACTAATATATATAAATAAGAATAAAAACGTCAAGTGTTATTAATTACAAAGTTTAAAAACAGAAAAATGACAACCTTGAAACCATAAAGACCGGGCAATTTAATTTTTTTTTTATCATTTTCATCATTTAATTTATATGAAATTTCCATTACCACTTCCAAGTCTCGTAGCAACGTACAATTACCTCCCACACGTAGGCTTTCATTAATCAGCTTCATGTCAAGAGATCCTGACGCTTAATCATTAACCACTTACAGGCAATATGTATGAAAGAACGATGATCCCGTGTTTTGGAAGGCACGTGTAAAATGTGGGTCCTGAAAGCCGGTAGTGGTTAACGTTTACTCAACCCTGTCCCAGGATGAGTTCTGGTGTACCTTTTGGGTTGCGGAGGTCAGACGGCAGTCGCTATGTGTAAAAACCAGTAACTTCGTCAAATCACCCAAGTTAGGTAGCGGACCCCGGGTTCTGAAGCGTCACCACTGAGAATGCAAACAGATGATCTTCTTCTTATCGTGTGTGTTAGCGACTAACACTAGTGTCAGAGTTTTTAAACCGCCTCAAAGGCCTCTGACATGGTTTTAGGTAACGACCATTGTTGATGAACAACACATTTAACTAATGGTGAACTCGCTGTGAATCGTACCAGAAAAAACCTGTACGTATAAAAATCTACTTCCAAATCGCACTTTCTTTATCACATGTTCATAAGAATTCGAAATTCCCCAACCTACGCATTTCTGAAGGTTACTCAATAACGATTTCGGAATAAAATTATCCTCAAGTCCTCGACGCAAATGCGAATTTGATGAGAACTGAAAGTGGTTAATGATTAAGCGACAGGATCTCTTGACGTGAAGCTGATTAATGGAAGCGAGCGTGTGGGAGGTAATTGTAAGATGCTACGAGACTTAGAAGTTGTAATTGGAATGTCATTTAAATTTAATGAAGAAAAAAAATGTAATTGCCGTGTCTTATTGTTTTAAGGCTTTAATACACTTTTAAGTTTTTTTCCTATTTTTATATATTAGTTTTAGGTCATATATTTTCACGTTAAAATAATAATATTTCACTATATGTATAGTCACTGCTTAAAATATAAGGTGCAATAAATATATTAATCTAAAACAGTAAGAGATCATTATTTATTGCAATCATCTTAACTGTAACGTGTACTAATAATATTAACAACGTGGAAGGGTCATATCCGTAATAAATCGAACCACAGGCTATACTAAATCACTTTATTATATTGACTGTTGTTTAATTTCATTATACCATATTGAACTGGTATAGCCCCTTACTTCGGCTAGTATATCTTATACCTTTAAGATATACTACCGATACCCAATATTTTGAAAATTTTACTTGCAAGATTTGATTACAGACAGACAGACAGACCAACAGATAACGGGACAGGTAAAACTAAATAAAAGCTTGTAAAAAAAATAAAAAATATATAAAAGCGCGTCTCCATTATAAAGCACCTCCATATATAAAGCACGCAAAACCAAGCTGTCAAATGCTGTCTGTGGTGAGACCGGATTTCGGTCGATGATCGCAGTGTTGGTTATTTTAGTTGAAAATGCAAATATTGGACCGTAATACCTACTTTTGATGGTAACTAACAATTATTTATTAATTTGTTGCCTTATTTTACAAAACACCTCTTTTTTTTATTAATTATTAGTCCAAATATAGTGCAAACAAAATTACATGTGTTTTCCGTTAGGTGGGTGTGGGAATGTTTAGACATCGATTTTTAGTATAAATCCAAAAGATGACTATGTGAATTTAAAATAAAATGAACTATTACTTACCTTTCCATAGTTTTCTTACGAAGAAACCTCAGATACAGCTCAAAAACACGAAAGTTTTAGCACAATACTGCGAGCAACAACGCACTTTCAATGACAGTTTTTAAGTGAAGTTTACTGGGAGTTGATGTTCCCAACTAGTGGCGAATGAATGATTCTATTGCTAGCTTACTTACTCGTAATCATTTTGTACTACGTGTAAATGCGATAGAGTATGGTATGCCCGTTTGTTTTAGAGCGAAACCAAGTTACGTTGAACCAACCGATTTTAGGATGGTCCACAGATACGGCAATTTTTTTATCGACCTAAATTCGGTCGCCTCACAGATGAGAGGTTAAGCGAGCAATTCTTGTATATTTATTTATATGTATATAAATTTCTGTGATCTCGAAAACGGCACTAACGATTTCGCTGAAAATTAGTATATGGAGGTTTTCGGGGGTAAACAATCGATCTAGATTAGTCTTATGTTTGGGAAAACGCATGTTTTCGAGTTTTCATGCGTTTTTCTTTCCACGCAGAATATGGTCGCTAATTTCATCGCACTGGCCGCTATCTGTTTGACTCTGCGGTTTCAGATGCCGACTGCTAGAAAGAGTGTTACGGGTTCGAATCACAGTCGGTGACTTACTTTTGTTTTTTTTTATGTTCAAGTTTATACATAATTTTTTATTTTGTATTGTTTTTAGACAAGTTTAAAAATATGTAGTTAATGTTTGAGATGTAACCTGAACGTGAACGTAGAAACTATCTGACGTGAGCCGGATTAAAAAGGTTCATTGCACACCACGTTTTCCAGACGAGGTTATAAACCTCTACAAAATAGGAATATTCTAAACTAATAACTAAGTATCCCTCTACACGCTCAATTGCTTTATTTGTCCTTCAGCAATTTCGAAATTTCCAGTCGTCGTCGAAAATTATATTTGCAAAACTTGTTTTATTTTATTTACTTACGTGTCTATTTATTTTTATATTAAAGCTGGGGGCTTTACCCACGTAATCCGAAATCATTACTAATGTTATTTTTAACCTACTTCGAAGAAGGTGGTATCAATTCGACTGCATGTTTGTTTTTATATATATGTTTCACGATATTTGGTATTTGTCAACTGTTTTGATAACTCTCTTTTTGTATCTGAAAGCTTTTACTATCTTTCTGGTCATATATTAATTTTGTAAAGATATCAAAATGAACTTTAGAGATATAAAATAATATCCTCAACGTATTATAGCATTTCGATCATTGTGGTGTTGTATCTTCTAGATTCTTGATAATTGCCAGCTGTTTGGTCAACATAAACCTCTTGTGCACGATACAGAAGTTGTATGAGCTTTGAACAGATTTTTTAATTAATATTTATAACCCCCGATAAAAAATTGAGGTGTTATAAGTTTGGCGCAAATGTCTATCTGTGGTGTCGTTGCGTTTAATCGGATGGACCAAACTCGGGTTTTTTAACGTGAAAGCAATTTACCTGCGGTGGGTCTTAGTTTGATTAAAATCGGTTCGACCGCTTAATAGTTATTAAAATTGGACCGCCCTTATGACTTAGGGGTGTGGGACATAGCTAAAACCTTATCTTCAGACCTAACGAACATATAAAATTTCAGTAAAATCGGTCGAGCCGTTTCGGAGTAGTATGGTAACAAACACTATGACACGAGAAAATTATACGAGTATATTAAGATTTGTTGTTATTTATTTCGACCGTTCACGCACATAGCTTTATCATGAATTGTATGTACACAAAATATTTGTAAGTATTTGTGTTAAGAACACCAAAATTTTATTGTATCTGTGTTACATATATCCAGTGTCTGTATAATCTATGGTCTTTCTTCCTGTCTGTTCATTGATGGCGGAATACACGTACATATTAGCACCTCCGGACCTTTTATTTTCAGCAGCCCCTTAATACAGTCTTTTCTATATTACATAGTCAAATATCTCTGATCATTTACATGATCATATATTTGATCCAATATAATATCTTGGAAAAAATGAATAATATGTCTATATTACATTATCCAATATTGAGTCATAGATCTATGATCCAAGATAAATGATAGTGTAATATGTCCCTAAATCTTAACAACTTAAACGTGTGTGTGTTCACGTTAACGTAACACTATTCTCTCAGAATTGACGTCATTCCGTCACTCGCTACATGTCAAGGGAGCAGCTTTATTGAGTTACTCACCCGCAGTATGTGCAGCATTCCTATATGAGATCCGTTGAATTTGTTTTTTTTTTCTTATGGAGTCGAAATTAAATATAATTAGACCACAACCTCGCTACCACGAGCCGTTTTACAGGAGTAAGGTAACAAACAACGTGACGCGAGAATTTTATTACGACGACCTCCGTGGCGTAGTGGTCACCATGCTAGTCCGCCACCCAGAGGTCCCGGGTTCGATTCCCGGTCAGGGCAAGTTGGAAAATGGCCTTTTTCAAATTGTCCTTGGTCTTGGATGTTTATCTATTTAAGTATGTATTTGTTAATTAATATATTATCGTTGAGTTAGTATCCCATAACACAAGTCTCGAACTTACTTTGGGGCTAGCTCAATCAGTGTAATTTGTCCCTATACGAGTATATTACATTTGCATGCAAAAACAAAGGCACTCGAGAAGCAGTTTTAGCACTTAGAATTATAATAGAAAGAAGATTGGAACTTGGTTTAGTAACACATATTGCGTTTATAGATTTAGAGAAAGCGTTCAAAAAGTAAATTGGAAACTAATGATGAAGGCGCTTAAGAATGCTGGCATAGACTACAGAGACAGGAGAATAACCAAAGAACTGTATCAAGAACAAGAGAAAATAATAGAAAGTAATAATAAAAAAAGACAGGCTAAAATACGACAGGGAGTGAGGCAGGGTTGCCCACTTTCTCCACTAATATTCAATCTATTTATAGAAGCAGCAATATCTCAAATCAAAGACCAAGATATAGGAGGAGTTAGTATTAATGGAGAAAAGATACATTTTATAAGATTTGCAGATGACATAGCAGCATTCGGAAGCAGTTCACAACAGTTAGAAAAGTTAATAGAAGCAATGAACAATATTTTTAAAGAACATAAATTGAGTATAAACATAAATAAAACCAAGTCCTTAATTGTCTCAAAGTCAGGTCCAGTTATTAAAAATATCCAACTTAATAATAAAACAATAGACCATGTTCAAAGTTTTAAATATTTAGGAACTATTATCAACGAAGAGGCAAGATGCTCAGAAGATATTAAGAAGAGGATTGCTATTGCAAAAAGTACATTTAAGAGTAAAAATATATATTTTGTTCTGGTATTAAAGAAAGTTTACGTAAAAGATTTATATGGAGCACTGCTTTGTATGGATGTGAAACGTGGACGATGACCAAAAAGGATAGAGATAGATTAGAAGCATTTGAAATGTGGTGCTGGAGGAGAATTAAAAAAATAAGTTGGACAGAAAAAATTACAAATGAGAAGGTACTAGAGGATGTGAAAGAGAAAAGACAAAAAATACAAATTATAGAAAATAGAAGAGGGAAAATGTTCGGTCATCTACTACGCCACGATGCGTTTTTAAAAACAATAATGGAAGGAAAAATAGAAGGAAAGAGAGGAGTAGGAAAACCCAGAAGAAAATTTATAGACCAAATAAAAGAAAAATTAAACGTGAAAACATATAAAGAGGTTAAGAACTTAGCGGAAGGAAGAGAGACATGGAAAGCACTCCACCGACAAGAGCCCAGCTCTTAAATATAAGAAGAAGAAGAAGATATTACATTTGTTGTTGTTTATTTCGGCCGCATATTGCTTTACCACGAATTATTTCTATCCGAAATAATACTATTCTCTTAGAATGGACGTCATTCCTTCACTCGCTACATGTTAAGGGAGCAACCTTATTGAATTAAGTTCCCAAATGGCATCAGAAAATTGACTTTTCTAGTCTGTAATTTTGGAAATTCTTTGGGAAAGGCATATTACAAAATCATGTTGCTAAATTGTGACTATCACAATAAATACGCATTATCTATACACTAGTTGAAGACCACGACTTCGTTTGCGTGGACTTTGTCTCTAGAAAATGCTCATCAATAGTAGTAAGCTCATAGTAATAGAGTAAGAATTTTAAAAAAATGTCTGTCTGTTTGTCCGTTTCGTTCGTCCAGTATTTCCGGATATTAGCGTGTACAAACAGTGTACATGCTAATCTTCGGAAATACTGGACGAATTCAAATGATTTTTTGTTATATAGTTCTTAAGCATGGGCAACATATAGGATATAAATGATTTTGGAAAATGGAACACCTGATGCAAAACTATAATGGCCCAGCCAAACAATACGAAATATAAAAATGACGCCTCAGCAAAAGTTGTTCAGCCTGATGAGCATTTTACAGAGACATAAAGTCCACGCGAACGAAGTCGCAGGCTTCGGCTGTTTACACGATATGCCACTAAATTGTGACTATTACAACCAACAAGCATTATCTTATCCTACTAATATTATATAACGCGAAAGTTTGTAAGTATAGATGAATGTTTGTTACTCTTTCACGTAAAAACTACTGAATGGATATTAATGAAACTTTACAATAATATAGCAGAATAATCAGAATAACATATAGGCTACAATTTATAAAGATACTAGCTTTACCCGCGGGCTTCGCTCTCCGTGCGAATTTCAGGATAAAGTGCCCTATGTCCTTCCCCGAGTCTCAAACTATATCTATACCAAATTTGATCCAAATCGGTTCAGTAGTTTAAGCTTGAAGAGGTAACAAACAAACAAATATACAAACTCACTTTCGCATTTATAATATTAGCAGGATTTAAATAAGCGGCCAAGTGCGAGTCGGACTCGCCCATGAAGGGTTCCGTAGTAGTATTTTTTTTCATTTTTATATTTGAGTTGATTGAATATGAAAGGTAAATTGCAGTCTATGACATATTAATAATAAATAATAAAATAATAAAATCTTTTATTTTCAGACAACTTAGTCCATAGAAAGAAAAAATTACATTAAATCCATTCAATTAATTAATTAAAATTCATTTAACTAAAATAAATTATTATAAATTAAAATAAATTAAATTAAACATAAAAATAAATCATAATTAAAAATAATAAATATACTACATAAATTTACTACATGCCCACACAATTTGCCTCTTTGTGACGAGAATTCAACAGTTCATCGCCCTGCCCCCCTCACATGCAGGTCGATGAATCGGCTCAGGATAGCCGAGTCCATCCTGTCTGCAAACACCTTCAGAATGCCGTTCGTGCTCCCCCTTAGTCGGTACATTATTGATGCAGTCTTTCTTCGCATTATCGCATAAAAATCGTCAACGCGAGCATCCGCAAACATACCTGAAGCACTACAGAAACGAGGGAGCCCAAACAAAACCCTAAAGGCGTCATTGTACTGCACTCTAAGTGCGTCATACGACTTCTTTGTAAATGTCGTCCACAGACCACATGTGTAGAAATTTTGGCAATATGTTTTAAAGAGCGTCAATTTTACAGCGGCTGTGCAACGACAAAATCTGTGCGCTAGCATATTGCCTCGGACCGACAACGCCCTCCTTTCCCGGTGTATGTCTTGGTCATCCTTCAGGGTCTCTGTTAATATATGGCCAAGATACCTAAACTGAGAGGCACGGTTCAAAACAACACCATTTAGAGTTATAGGTGGAACATGTTTGGGACTCTTATTTGTACCCGTAAAAACCATGTACTGGGTCTTTTTAACGTTGTATCTTAAACCGTGGCTCTCCGCATAAGCTTCGCACTTACTTAATAATTCCCTCAAACCAGAAATTGAGGCACTAAGCAAACTCATGTCATCCGCGTAACTGATGTTATTTAAGCTGACGTCATCTATGCGACACCCTACCTTCATGTTACTTAGTTCCTCAATTAACTGATTCATGTACAAATTAAACAACCTAGGTGATGTGAGCCCGCCCTGTCTAACGCCACACTTAAGTGTATATTCGTCTGAATAAACATTACCCCATCTCACAGTGTTTTTCTGATTATTATACCAGTATGAAAAGATGTCTATCATGTCCGATGGAATGCCTTTCCCCTTAAGTTTAGCCCACAGCAAATCATAACATACTAAATCAAATGCTTTACTTAAGTCGAGGAAGCAAACGTAAACAGGTGTTTTTCTCCTGACGTAATAATTTACTGTGTGCTTAAATGCTAAGATAGCACTTTCCGTTGATAAATTTTCCCGAAAACCAAATTGCGCATCATTTAATATTATATATTTAGAAAGACGCACATCTAATACACGATCAAACACCTTTCCCATGATTGTAGCTAAGGAAATGGGTCTGTAATTTGATTTATCAGACAAATTACCAGACTTATTCTTAACCAGCGGCACTACAACTGTCCTTATCAAATCAGATGGCAAATAGGAATGTCTGACACAGAAATTATATAATAGGGCTAAAAGTCTGTGTAGGTGCGCACCCGCGTGCCAATTAAAAAAAAACTTCTTACTAGATCTGGTTCAAACCAATTTTCGCTGGTAGTTTTCATGGTAATGAACATCATATATTTTTTTTAGTTTTATCATTCTCTTATTTTAGAAGTTACGGGGGGGGGACACACTTTTTTCCACTTTGGAAGTGTCTCTCGCGCAAAGTATTCGGTTTAGAATAAAATGATATTAGAAACCTCAATATCATTTCTGAAGACCTATCCATAGATACCCCACACGTATGGGTTTGATGAAAAATATTTTTTTTAATTTCAGTTCTAAGTATGGGGAACCCCCAAAATTTATTGTTTTTTATCTATTTTTGTGTCAAAACCTTAATGCGGTTCACAGAATACATCTACTTACCAAGTTTCAACAGTATAGGTCTTATAGTTTCGGAAAAAAGTGGCTGTGACATACGGACGGACAGACAGACAGACATGACGAATCTATAAGGGTTCCGTTTTTGCCATTTGGCTACGGAACCCTAAAAAGGAAGTAGGGCTATACTATACATACTATAAGTAGGACTAGTAGGATAAGATAGGATATAGTATATATCTGCCTCCGTGGTGTAGTGGTTAGAGCGTTCGGCTCATACCCGGAGGTCGCGGGTTCAATTCCCGGCGGGGGCAACGATTTTGTGTTGTTGTCCTAGTTTGGTTAGGACATTGTAGGCTGATCACCTAATTGTCTGATAAGGAAGATGATCCGTGCTTCGGAGGGCACGTTATGCCGTCGGTCCCAGTCATTGTCTTTGACATTGGTCGATACCTAAAACCATGTCAGAGGCCTTTAAGGCGGTTTAAAAACTCTGACACTAGTGTTAGTCATTAACACACACAACAAGAAGAAGAAGATAGGATATAGTAGGATAGTATAATATTAGTAGGATTGTGTGATACTGCGCAGACGAAGTCGCGGGCACCAGCTAGTTTGCTAATAAAACAGGCTTTTGCATAACCTTTGGCTCGCATATTTCGGTTGCATGTGGCCACTAGTATGTAGGTGTCAGCTGATTTTAGGGTTCCGTACCCAAAGGGTAGAGACGGGACCCTATTACTAAGACTCCGCTGTCCGTCCGTCTGTCTATCTTTCAACAGGCTGTATCTCACGAGCTGTGATAGATAGACAATTGAATTTTACTACAGCTTAACAATAGTTCTACGGCTTAGCAAGTTTCTACATTGCAGCAAAAATTATACGGTGTAGCAAGATTTCTACATCGTAGCAATAAGTTCTACAACGTAGCATGTTCTACGTCGAAGCAAAAGTTCTAAGGCGTAGCAGACAACGTACCATGTTCTTCGTCGTAGCAAACATTCTACGGCGTAACATGAGTTCTACAACGTAGCATGTTCTACGTCATAGCAAAAGCTCTACGATGTGATGTAGCAAGCGTTACATTTGAAATAAAGAAGCTTACTTAATTCGCTGGCTCAGCAACCCAAAGTGAATCTTGGCCACCGAAATAAAATAAGGAAGCTATAAAGATTATTTTGCATTTTAATACATGAATTCAAAAAGTACTGATTCTTACTTTCCTGAAAAAAAATTGTATGATACCATGTTATAAATGCCACAAGCCAAAAAAACATAAACATGCAATAAACGTCATGTGTAACACACGGCTTCATTGTACAACATTTTAGAGCGAGCATGTGCGTGAAATGGCTAATATGTGTCCCGAGCAAACACTGGTCCCTCTCCCTAAATCTCTCCAAGGACTGATAAACTGCCCAAAGTGTTGAAATTGTTCAATGTTCACATCGTGACCCTTTCATGTTGCCCTAACATATTCTGTCCCAAAAAATCCTAATACATCCTGTCCCATAAAATCCTAGGCCGTTTATTTATCTGATGTCAAGTTTCATCTGTTATTTAGTACTTAAAATATCCTGTCCGGTATCTATCCCAAGCAAATATTGGTCCCTCTCTCTAAATCTCTCCTAGGACTGATAAACTGCCCTGTGTTGAAATTGTTCATAGTTTACATCGTGACCCTTTCATGTTGCCCTAACATATTCTGTCCCAAAAAATCCAATTATATCCTGGCCCATAAAATCCTGGGCCATTTATTTATCTGATGCCAAGTTTTATCTGTGATTTAGTACTTAAAATATCCTGTCCTGTATCTTTCCCGAGCAAACACTGGTCCCTCTCTCTAAATCTCTCTCAAGGACTGATAAAGTGCCCTGTGTTGAAATAGTTCATAGTTTACATCGTGACCTTTTAATGTTGGTCCATAAAATCCTGTTATATCCTGGCCAATTTATTTATCTGATGTCAAGTTTAATTTGTAATTTAGTAATTAAAATATCCTGTCTCATTAACTCCTGGGCCATAAAATCCTAGGCTATTTTTTATCCGATGTCAAGTTTCATCTGTGTTTTAGTACTTGAATAATTCTATATTTACTGTTATAGTATAAAAATGTGTTTTGAACAACTAGTATCTATCCCAAGCAAATTACTGATATCTTTTTATAAATCTTTCCAAGGACAATACAATACAATGATAAACTGCCCGAAGTGTTGAATTGTTCATAGTTTACATTGTGACCCTTTGATGTCGGCCTACAATATTCTGGTCCATTATATCCTATTATAACGTGGCCCATAAAATCTTGGGCCGTTAATTTATCTGATGTCAAGTTTAATTTGTAATTTAGTACTTGAAGTATCCTGTCTCATTAAGTCCTGTCCCATTAAATCCTAGGCTGTTTTTTTTCCGATATCAAGTTTCATGTGTGATTTAGTACCTAAATAATTTTGTACTATTATTATAGTAATTTTGTTTTATTAAAAAATGTGCTTTAAACGAATAATAATTTTAGATAGTTATGTTAAACTTATATTGAGTTATGACATTATTATTGAAGAGTAGGAGCTATTTTTGGAATAAAAGTTTGATCGAATCCGGCCTAAATCTCTCCAAGGACAGCACTGATAAACTGCCCAAAGTGTTGAAATTGTTTATAGTTTATATAGTGAGCCTTTAATGTTGGCTCACAATATTCTGGCCTATTATATCCTAGAACATAAAATCCTGCGCTGTTTATTTATGTGATATCAATTTCCATCTGTGATATAGTACTTAAATTATCCTGGCCCATAAATAATAATAATAAAATCATTATTACGATTAACTAAGAACGAGATATTGGTGGAAATATGTATTTAAAATCAAAATAAATATGAATCAGACCGAAATCATATAAATCTAATTGAAATTGTACAAACGTTCTGAATAATCCTAGGCTGTTTTTTTTAATGTCAAGTTTCATTTTTGATTTAATGCTTAAAATATCCTGGCCCACAAAGCCCTGGTTCATAAAATCACGCGCCGTTTTCATCTGACGTCTAGTTTCATCTGTGTTTTAGTACTTAAATAATTTCGGTGTGCTTGAAACGAATAATATCTATCCCGAGCAAACACTAGGCCCTCCTTCTAAATCTCTTCAAGGAAAGCACTGATAAATTGCCTAGAGTGTTAAATTGTCCATAGTTTATGCCTTGTCCTAGTTTATCTGGATCAAAATCAAAATGTTTACCGTCCATTTGCAACAAACTTAAACGTTGTGATATTTAATGTATATAATTTTGTAGGAAGATAGCTTGAAAATTAACCATTGAATATTCCCAACAAAAAGATCACCTAAGTTTCTACGGAAGTAGTTTACGAGTATTTTATCCAACGATCATTTTGAATAAGAAACTAGGCAAGTTTATATTATTTGAGAAATTAGATCAATTATACTTACATAATGGGTCCAATTTGTTATATTGTGTTCCAGTTCTCGAAAATCAAGTCCACATAACGAAAATTTGGGACACGCAATTTAGGCCACGAAATAAATTAACCCAAATTAGAAATTATACGAGGATGTGTTTGAGGTTGGTCGTAATGTCTAATGATGTAAAAACAATGGGTACACTTTTGAAAAGGGTCAATTTATAATTAAATGTAAATAAATGTGGGAAGAATGGGCTAATTGTTAGCAACCTCGGCTGGAAATACGTGGGTTTTTCTATTTTTACAGTAATTTAATTTACTGTAAAATAATTATATATCTACTTTTACAATTTTGGATTTTTTCTATGATGTCTGGTTGTTCTTTTCTCGCATTATGTAAGTGGTCAACATTGGTGAAATTTAATTAGATTATTTTAGTTTATAGTTTTATAATTAAGGTAAGTTATTTAGTTTTTAGTTATATAATTATTGTTTAACTATGTAAATATTTATTTTGTGCAATAAAGTAACAACATTTTTTTTCTAGATGCCTTAGGGTGAAGCCAAACGAGCGTAATTTTATGAGTTGTGAGTCGCAGAAAATAAGTTGCGAAATTTCTGCTGCATTCGGTTTCATACAAAAAGGCAGTTTGTGCCAAACGACAACGCGAAATGAGTTATCTGCCTACTAATAAAAGCTAATAACTGACTGAAAATACGCGACTCACAACTCACAAAATTACGCTCGTTTGGCTTCACCCTTAAGGCTCCTCCCTGCCCTAGCGACCTTGAAAACACAAAAAAATTAATTTCTCTTTCTGTAAGTGAGATTATTAGAAACCCTCGTACAACTTTTTAGCTAGTATCCTGAAGTTTCATTAGAACCTCGAAAGTCATTAAAATACTATCCGGTTTAGAAACCTTTACAAAAAGAGTCAAAAATGGCCGTTTTTAGTATTTTTTGCAAAGGAAAATTCAGGGTATTTTATTTCAATGATTTTCGAGGTTCTAATGAAACTTAAGGATACTAGCTAAAAAGTTGTACGAGGGTTTCTGATAATCTCACTTAGAGAAAGAGAAATTAATTTTTTTGTGTTTTCAAGGTCGTTAGCGCGGGGAGGACCCTTAAAGAGTCTCTTATAGCTTGACGACTGCCATACAATGACGACAGCCGAGACTTACGACTTTACGTGTCTTGCGAAAAACGCAAGAGTTCGAGATTTAAAAAAAATAAAAAATTAAATATGACATGCGGTATTAAAGTAAAACGTAGACTACGTTTGTATGAAAAAGTATAGGGTAAATTCTTAAGAATGTTCCCTTTTCAAATGCAAATAAAATATATTCTATTTCATTATATTCTGAGGCATATTTCCAGCATATTACTAAATTGTGAATGTCACAATAAATAAACATTGTTTGCTAACAAAACAGGCTTTTGCATAACCTTTGTAATAACATTATGATATGAGTAGGTACGCAAACATGCTTTGCATGTAACGTTAAATATGTAATTTAATATATCACCACGTGTAGTCATATATGTACACACGAACGTGAGTAAATATATCACTCTTTATTCACATAAATGTATGAAAATGGAGCATCTTAGGATTTTATCTTCATGCATAAAATATTTACAAGAAAAAAAAAGAAAAAGGTTTGAGAAAATCATTTTTTTTTATTTAGCTCGCAGACGAAATCAATACTAGCGGTTATGAACCGACTTCAAAAAAGAAGAGGTTATATGTTCGACTGCATAAGTTTTTTTATGTATGTTCACCTATTTCTCCGTCAATTTCGGACGTATTTTCAAAATTTTTTTTAATAATAAGAATGTACTTTTAAGTTGTTTCTATAGAAATTTTATCAAAATCGGTTGTATAGTTTGACGGTGGAGTAGGTTTTTAGTTTAGAAAAAAGTATTTTACGCACGAAGCATATTTTTATATCTAGACAAGCGGCAACATGTCTAGATAAAAAAATATGCACACAAGTTCTAAAAACAGAACTAGGGACGCAGCAGTCCTGTGAACACATATTACGAGAAGCTTAGAGTACATAAATAAATCCAGACTTGTGTATCTATGGTGTTGGTAGGATTTTGGAAACAGGATTCTGAAATTATGTGCCTTTTTTTGAAGGTAACTTTAAAAATATTTCCATATAATAAGTCCATTTAAATATTTACTAGTACTTTTTACTGTACAGTCCTCGAGGAATAAACTCAACTTTGCTTCATGACATGGGTACTTGTGGCCACAATTGAATGGCGGACGACGCCGAAGGTTTTTTTTTTCTTTTTTAACGTTCCTAATTAACTAAAATAATTAAGTACGCTAATAATATTACAATCTAGCATAAACTCAGACTAATAAGTAATTTAACATTGACCTAGTTTTATACGTTATTGTCTAAGAATGTGTCCATTGGCACTTTTCTTATTATCTCTATTAAGGGGAAGGCACTTTGTTCTTGTGTCTCTGCGGCATATCACTGCACTATAATATTTTTTTTTAACTACACTAGAAGACGGATGACTAGCACAGTCCATCCAAGCGACAATGGAATCCAATTGTCAACCCACAGCCCAGGTATCAGTAGAGTCTCGACCTAAAGCAAGTTTTAAATAATTATGTATAAGTATCAATAACTGACCGTTATTGATACTTATTCTCTGACTGTTTCAGTACCATTAACTATAAAATCACGTTTATTATATTAGGAAGAATATTTACCTTCTTCTATTTTTAGTATTTGTTGTTATAGCGGTAAAAGAAATAGAACATCTGTGAAAATTTTAACTCTCTATTTATCACGGCTCATGAGATACAGCCTGGTGACGGGCAGACGAACGGACGGACAGCGGAGTCTTAGTAATAGGGTTCCGTTTTCACCCTTTAGGTACGGAACCCTAAAAATAAAATAAACTTTAAGAACTCACAAATACTTGAGTTGAAATAAAATGAATCTGAATCCAAAACCTTACATACAATTAATACACCATCTCGGTAAAAACGGCCTTTGATTCTTGCAGTTCTGGGCTCTAGCTGCTTAGTGCCGCAAGAGTCAAGACCAAAAATTCTCTGGCTACTTTAGTAGGGATAAAGGCGTGATACATTTATGAAAAAATGCGATAAACGTGATACGATGAAAACAATCTCAAATGAAAACCAAAAAATATTTTAAAACTTTGTGAAAACATAAAACAAAATGTATTGTCTGAATTCCATCCCTCGTTAGTGCGGTATTTTAAACATTAATTTTATTATTCCTATCAATAAGCAACGTAATCGAAACCGAAAACAAACAGATTTTTTTATAATATACCAAAAAATAAGGAGGTTATAAGCTTTTCAAATCTGATGAAAGGGAAGCTGTTTAGTAACAGAAAAAAGACGCACGTACTGCACTTTTGACGTCACTTCTATTAAGTCTCACGCGTAAGAAAGAGATAGTTAGATGTCCCTGTCACGCTTCCACTCTTATATTTGACATGATTAGTACTACTATAAAAATTAACAACTTTCTTGCCGTTTCTGATATATTTTGACATGATTATCACTACTTCTTTAATTAATTAATTTTTTGACGTTATCAAAAAAATATTTCTTTACAGTGATATTTATTGTTTCATATAAAATATTAACCAATGCAAATGCTTAGGTGGATTCGTGGGGTAATGTAGGTGTATAAGATCAAGAATGAATATAATAAAAAGGAAATTAAATGTAGCACCCATTGAAAAAAAGTTAAAAAGCCAAGTCAAGAGGTGAGATGCTAAACGTCTGGCAAATTATTTGTTTCTTTGTTTTTCATGTGTGTAAGTGGCCAAAACTGGTGTCAGATTTTCAGGCTGCCTAAAAGCATCTAACATAGCTTGACGACTGCCATACAATGGAGACAGCCGGGACCAACGGCTTATACGTGCCTTTCAAAGCACGATCTCGCAAATTAAATGGTAAATTTAAGTCATAGAGAAAGAGGACGACATAGAAAGACGTGAGGGTAATTTGTAAACAAGGACATGGAGGAAAGTACGGGTATGGTCATCAATATCATCAGGTCTTTTAAGTCTCCACTGCAGGAGCACGACCCTCTCTGTACTACCAGAGCCATTCTTGGCCAGAGCAGCTAAAGGACTTGCCTTACACTCTCCTCGTTGACCAGACGGGTTGGAGAGGTCTCCTTGATATTTTTAAGCTTTGTTTAGCTTGTATTTTCTATAAGTCGCCTTCTAAAACATCTACGAAATAGACTTGAAGTGGTGCTATTCTACTCTGCCGAAAACCACACAGCGAATAGACATAACATATACGGTAAATGATAGAAAACTATAGAGGGAGTTGACATACAGAGTCGACCCCAAACAGGGATAATGCTAGGAAGATGATGATCATAAAAATATTAAACAAAAACATCTTATTACCACCCACACGTACATACAGTAAAATAGCCTATTTAGAGATACAAAAGAAGATATACCAATTACCCTGTATTTGTTTAAAAATATCCCCAACGGCGACACATATACCCACTCCGGAGCCAAGAACGTCGGCCTACGGCTATCAAATATTCATACACCAGATATTTGCATATTATTAAAGGAATTCTTGCCAGCTAGTGACGTCAGACACTGAGTACTTTAAGGGTCACTTCTTACTTGAATATTTTTAGATCCACTTATTCTTACAACTTTTTACAATCTTCCGTGTTTTTTTACAAGCTTATAATTAACTTGCACTGTATTTTGTATGTTTGTATGAATGTTTGTTTATTTAAACATTTTAGTTTGTCATTTTAGATTTTTGGTTTAAAATCTTGTTTTAAAAGTACTTTTTAAATAAAGTAGTAACATACTGATATTGTTATTTTTCTCTACCCTTGTAACAATAATTACGTCATGTTTGTAAATATTATAAATACAAATAAATCAACTACTATTTTGTATTTTTCAGTCAACAGATTATTAAATTTGAATTACGTATTGGTGTAAGATATTAGATGTTTTGATCAGTGAAACTATTAAAAGTCCAAGTTTTAGTTTTTCTTAACAAAAATTAAATAAAGATACCTAATTAAAAAACAGTCATTCGAAGTGAGTTCATTATTAGGTCTACTTTCGCTTCTCGCCTGAGGATATTATAAATTCATTTGTTTTAGTTTTACTTAATTAAAAAGTTAATTAAGTCTTGTGAATGTAAGGCGAGTCTTTTATTAAACATTATAAAACTAAGTCCCTAACATCACTACTGCAAAACCATGTTTTCATATCAACCTCGCAAGTTGAACCTTAGAAGTTTTTTAATTTAAAATTTCGTGTATTTTTCACAAACTCCGAGGGACAAATTGCAGTAGTAAATTGTGAGACTTGTTAATATTTTAGAACAAAACTCACGCATTTTTCATCGAGGGTAAGAGGGAGTAGTCTGCACCTTAAAACAATAACTTGAGATCACGCACAAAATACATAACATTTTTTTACAGCCGAAAATTTTAGAGCAAGTAATATACATTTACCAAGAAACAAAAATAACCGGCCAAGTTTGAGTGGGACTCATGCACGAAGTTTTTCGTACCATTATTAAAAATCACAATTGTTGTATGGGAGCCCTGCTAAAATATTTATTTTGTTCTGTTTTTAGACTCTTTCATGTGTGGATGGCAGCATAGTGCTCAGAATAGGGGCGTGTGGAAAGAACAGCGGGAGGCCTTTGCCCAGCAGTGGGACACTAGCATAGACTAATTAAAAATAATAAAAAAATTAGTGTTTTCGCGGCAACCGGAATACATCATCGTGAAAATTTTAACTGTCTAGCTATCAAGGTTCATGAGATAAAAACAGACAGACGGACAGCGGAGTCCTATTACTAATAAAAATAGGGTCTTGTTTTTACCCTTTGGATACAGAACCCTCAAAATGAAATATAATACAACAAAATGCGAATTTTACGAAGATTTTAATCAGTTGTTCTAAAATTTGGGAAATTACTGCTGAGCATAGCTCTCCCTTTTTTCGAGGCATTTTAAGGTAAAATAAGATTTTTACCTGATAAAAACGTTAATTTTTTGATAGTGAAATCTTCATACCTGAAACAAAGAAATAAGTATAGTATTATCAACTTTCAACAAAAATAGACAAACATTACCATTCACTGAATTACTGACTGATTGACATAGTGTTTTGCCCTGTTCCATTGTTTGACGACAGTCATTTGCTTCTTGTTTTTTGACAAGGACAATTCCGTTCCATACGAATTTCATACAAATGGCCCTCCACCCAGGTAGGCCGAGCCCCTTCCAACAAGTATATTTTCTATAAGCCGCGTTGTTTTTTTATAATTTTTGGAAATCCGCCGAAATTCAACTCCTTCCAATTTTTCTGAAAATCGAAATCTTCATGAATTTTGAGCCGAAAATATAAATTACTTTTTTTAAAAAATCTAACGTCATGTCTGGATTTTAGTAAATGCAACTTTTTTTTGTTGCTGATAGTTTGTAGAAGCCTGAATTTGTATGTAGAGGTAAAGCACCCCGTGGAACTCGAAACTGCAATCAGATTTTGGATCCAGGATGGCTGGGAGGCCAACGCACACGAATCAAATCAAATATATCTTTATTATCATAGAATATTTATAATATCTCTTAATAATCGTCATTATTTTGTTGCACAATTGTTGACGTCAAATAGTTACTTACAGCTAAGTTTACTAGTTACACGTTTTTTCATGTTTCCTAAATAAATTGCAATTCTTACCCATTTTCTCAACTGTTCATCTTATTTAGCCTACCTCAACAGCTGTACAAAAAACCGCGGTCTGCAACGTCTAAAAAGCAAATTATATACTCAAAATATAAAAGAAAACCAATCATTGAAGATTTCAAACAAAATCTAATCCGATGAAAGCTCCAGAGAAGCAGTAAAATGTAATTTCATAAAACGATATCTATGCAGACATAAAATTCGCATAAAATCTCGCTTGAACGAAGAACGATTTAACAAGATGCTGTGTAGATATGTTAATGAGATTGAAAAGTTTGTGTCATGTCTGTTAGTTTATGACTGAATAAATTTAAATTGTAATATAATTTTTAGTCTTAAATTATTAACGTATATACAATACAACGTGACAATGCTCCAGCCTTCTTGGCACGTTACCACGGGGCATTGATTTTCCAGGGCAAGTAAAGTTGATAGTTTAGTTTTAATTAATAGTTTATATCTATTTTTCATACTAAATGTTATAAGAAACTTGTAATTTTAGGAAAAAGAAAATTACATTAATAGAATTTTATTATTTCTGTAATGTCAAAAAAATTATTCAATATGTGCTCCAATATTTTATTTTTAAAATATAATGCTTTATAATACTTTTGTTCTGATTTGTATTTTTCCAGTTCTGGGATTTTTGTCTTTTTAAGCAATAATAAAACAGCAATCACTACACCATTAAGATTTTATCGCGTCTCTAGAATGACCTTCGGTCTCCAAATAGCTATTCAAACATTTCTCAAGTATCCTTAAGCAGGTTACATTAATACCTAAGTCCATAAGTCAGTATTGTTTCAATGTTCATTTGACTTCATCATCATCATCATCAGGACTTTGTGTTTCCACTGCAGGAGCACGACCCTTTCTGTACTACCAGCGCTATACTAGGTCAGAGCAGCCAGAGGACTTTGGTCTACACTCTTCACGCTGGCCAGACGGATTAGAGAGGTCTCATTGATGTTTATAAGCTTTGTTGAACTTGTATTTCCTAAGTCGCCTTCTTCGACATCCACGGAAAGATTGGAGTAGTCCTATTCATCTCTGCCGGAAACAATCAATATTTCATTCCAGAAAGCCACATCAAGTTAAAATACTCTGAAAAACACGTCATAAAGGCAGAATTTACGGAAAGCATAATTAAGTATGCGTGTTAACACGAGCATAATGGCCGTTTGTCCATTTCATTGTTTGAAACTTCGACAAAAGCCGCACGAAAATTATCGGAGGACCACCCATAAATTGTGAGAACAGTGTTCAGTTTTAATCAAGTCAACAAAAGCATGTACGATAAATTTTACAGTACAAGGGAATTTGGACATCGAGGTAAACGGATACAGTCGGAATGAGATCATGAAAGTTTGTCTGGGAGTTGATATTAGGATTTATATAGTTGCATTTTCAGTTAGGAAATAAACGAAGTTGGGTTATAGACATAGGTTTTCATCTCAGGATTTCGTAAGAAGCGTGTTTCATTTTTTGATTCATAGGCTCCGTAGCAGCACAGTTAAACATGAATGAATTAAACTTTATTGTATTATACTATTTATGTACGGTACAACTATTATAAAAAGTTAAGCCATATTAAGCTATTGATGTGCTTTAATAATCGGCCAAGTGCGTGTCGAGCCACGCGCAGTATAGGCTTCCGTAGTAGCAAATGCTGACTTGAGGGTTACATAGTAAACAAGGAACCAAGGTTATAACTTTTGCCATGTCTGTCTGTCTGTCCGCGGTTTCGCTCAAAGCATACAACATATCAAGCCAAGACAAGCAAGACACAGTGGTAAAATAAAATCATGAAAAACAAAACAGGACTCAAATGGTAAGCCATCGGATATCGTTAAGTAAGTTTCACAAAAATATTGTGAGCTTGTGAACACCATTTTTAGGGTTCCGTAGTAAACAAGGAACCCTTATAGTTTCGCCATGTCTGTCTGTCTGGCTGTCCACGGTCCTACAGAGAAATTATTAGTATTAGAAAGCTGTAATTTGGCTGGATATGTATATTAATTATGGCGAAAAAGTCGTAAAATAAAATATGGAAAAAAAAATTTTTTCAGTGTATCTGCCATACAAGTAAAGACGTAGTCAATATTTTTTTTCTCGACAAACATATTGAGTGGGGTTTCGTTCAATAGGTCTTTCAAAAATATTGTTAGCTTGTGAACACCATTTTTCGATTTAGGGATCCATTCCTGAAATATTTGGGTTTAAAGTTCAAATTTTTGTTCGAGTCAAGAGTCCCCCCCTCTATCTGCTAAACGGTTATATATGGCCACGTGAAAAAAAATCACAATTATAGTATATATAATGTAGTTTGAAGGAAAACTATCAGAGCCAAGTAGAGTATACAAATTAAAAAAGTTATAGGCGATCAACTTATAAAATATACTTGAAAAACGACATTTTCATACAAATTCAATAGATATTATTTTTTAGATGTTTTTAGTGCCAAGAACTCAAAGTTGGCATTCGCAACTACGGAACCCTACACTGCGCGTGGTCCGACACGCACTTGGTCAATTATTCGTTTAAGAGATCCGTTTCTGAAATATTCGGTTTGAGAGTTCAAATTTAAGCTAGAGTCAAGCATCCACTCCCCCTATATATAGCTGTTATACCCCTATATGTTGCTATAAACACCTGGACAAGATACAGGATATAATGGATTTTGGAAAATATAACACCTGATGCAGAACTATGGTCCAGATATAATAAGACTTATAAAACTGGTAGATAATGCATTAGCATTAAGTTTGACCAATTGTAATCAATCCATCATAAGGTTGTGTGCAATAAACTTAATTAAATAAATAAATAAATAAAAATAACGTCTTAGCAAACGTTTTCAGCCTGATAAGCATTTTTTCCGCGATAGCTAAATCGCAGGCGTCAGGTAGTATATCAATAATTATATATACACATATTCAGATTAGCCCCAAATAATCCACGACCCAGCACATTCCCATTCGCCTCCTTCCTCACGATAGACGATTACGATGTAGACTATCTTTTATTATTAAATTAGCTGCGCTCTAGTGTTGACTGGTGTTGCTCGCGAAAAAAGTAGCCTATATGTTAATCCAGGGTGTCAGATTCCTGCGTACCAAATTTTATCCAAATTGGTCCAGCTGTTTTCACATGAAGAATTAACAAACATACATAAACACACACATACTCACAAGCTTTCGCCTTTTTAAAATGTTGTCGCCAATGACCATAGCTGGCCTGGTAAAAATGGTCATCATGACGAAAGTCTTGTACTCATAATACACCCTCATCTCGTATGCCTACTCAGCTTTATCTCCGATACAATTACAGTATTACGCAAACACTTGGTGGTTGTTCCACAGGATTTGGGATGGCTGTTCCATCCGCTTACACTTGGAATGGCTGTTCCATCCGCTTACATTTGGGATGGCTGTTCCATCCGCTTAGACCTGGGATGGCTGTTCCATCCGTTTCTCAAAACATTTCTCAAGTATCCTTAAGCAGGTTACATTAATACCTAAGTCCATAAGTCAGTATTGTTTCAATGTTCATTTGACTTCATCATCATCATCATCAGGACTTTGTGTTTCCACTGCAGGAGCACGACCCTTTCTGTACTACCAGCGCTATACTAGGTCAGAGCAGCCAGAGGACTTTGGTCTACACTCTTCACGCTGGCCAGACGGATTAGAGAGGTCTCATTGATGTTTATAAGCTTTGTTGAACTTGTATTTCCTAAGTCGCCTTCTTCGACATCCACGGAAAGATTGGAGTAGTCCTATTCATCTCTGCCGGAAACAATCAATATTTCATTCCAGAAAGCCACATCAAGTTAAAATACTCTGAAAAACACGTCATAAAGGCAGAATTTACGGAAAGCATAATTAAGTATGCGTGTTAACACGAACATAATGGCCGTTTGTCCATTTCATTGTTCGAAACTTCGACAAAAGCCGCACGAAAATTATCGGAGGACCACCCATAAATTGTGAGAACAGTGTTCAGTTTTAATCAAGTCAACAAAAGCATGTACGATAAATTTTACAGTACAAGGGAATTTGGACATCGAGGTAAACGGATACAGTCGGAATGAGATCATGAAAGTTTGTCTGGGAGTTGATATTAGGATTTATATAGTTGCATTTTCAGTTAGGAAATAAACGAAGTTGGGTAATAGACATAGGTTTTCATCTCAGGATTTCGTAAGAAGCGTGTTTCATTTTTTGATTCATAGGCTCCGTAGCAGCACAGTTAAACATGAATGAATTAAACTTTATTGTATTATACTATTTATGTACGGTACAACTATTATAAAAAGTTAAGCCATATTAAGCTATTGATGTGCTTTAATAATCGGCTAAGTGCGTGTCGAGCCACGCGCAGTATAGGCTTCCGTAGTAGCAAATGCTGACTTGAGGGTTACATAGTAAACAAGGAACCAAGGTTATAAGTTTTGCCATGTCTGTCTGTCTGTCCGCGGTTTCGCTCAAAGCATACAACATATCAAGCCAAGACAAGCAAGACACAGTGGTAAAATAAAATCATGAAAAACAAAACAGGACTCAAATGGTAAGCCATCGGATATCGTTAAGTAAGTTTCACAAAAATATTGTGAGCTTGTGAACACCATTTTTAGGGTTCCGTAGTAAACAAGGAACCCTTATAGTTTCGCCATGTCTGTCTGTCTGGCTGTCCACGGTCCTACAGAGAAATTATAAGTATTAGAAAGCTGTAATTTGGCTGGATATGTATATTAATTATGGCGAAAAAGTCGTAAAATAAAATATGGAAAAAAAAATTTTTTCAGTGTATCTGCCATACAAGTAAAGACGTAGTCAATATTTTTTTTCTCGACAAACATATTGAGTGGGGTTTCGTTCAATAGGTCTTTCAAAAATATTGTTAGCTTGTGAACACCATTTTTCGATTTAGGGATCCATTCCTGAAATATTTGGGTTTAAAGTTCAAATTTTTGTTCGAGTCAAGAGTCCCCCCCTCTATCTGCTAAACGGTTATATATGGCCACGTGAAAAAAAATCACAATTATAGTATATATAATGTAGTTTGAAGGAAAACTATCAGAGCCAAGTAGAGTATACAAATTAAAAAAGTTATAGGCGATCAACTTATAAAATGTACTTGAAAAACGACATTTTCATACAAATTCAATAGATATTATTTTTTAGATGTTTTTAGTGGCAAGAACTCAAAGTTGGCATTCGCAACTACGGAACCCTACACTGCGCGTGGTCCGACACGCACTTGGTCAATTATTCGTTTAAGAGATCCGTTTCTGAAATATTCGGTTTGAGAGTTCAAATTTAAGCTAGAGTCAAGCATCCACTCCCCCTATATATAGCTGTTATACCCCTATATGTTGCTATAAACACCTGGACAAGATACAGGATATAATGGATTTTGGAAAATATAACACCTGATGCAGAACTATGGTCCAGATATAATAAGACTTATAAAACTGGTAGATAATGCATTAGCATTAAGTTTGACCAATTGTAATCAATCCATCATAAGGTTGTGTGCAATAAACTTAATTAAATAAATAAATAAATAAAAATAACGTCTTAGCAAACGTTTTCAGCCTGATAAGCATTTTTTCCGCGATAGCTAAATCGCAGGCGTCAGGTAGTATATCAATAATTATATATACACATATTCAGATTAGCCCCAAATAATCCACGACCCAGCACATTCCCATTCGCCTCCTTCCTCACGATAGACGATTACGATGTAGACTATCTTTTATTATTAAATTAGCTGCGCTCTAGTGTTGACTGGTGTTGCTCGCGAAAAAAGTAGCCTATATGTTAATCCAGGGTGTCAGATCCCTGCGTACCAAATTTTATCCAAATTGGTCCAGCTGTTTTCACATGAAGAATTAACAAACATACATAAACACACACATACTCACAAGCTTTCGCCTTTTTAAAATGTTGTCGCCAATGACCATAGCTGGCCTGGTAAAAATGGTCATCATGACGAAAGTCTTGTACTCATAATACACCCTCATCTCGTATGCCTACTCAGCTTTATCTCCGATACAATTACAGTATTACGCAAACACTTGGTGGTTGTTCCACAGGATTTGGGATGGCTGTTCCATCCGCTTACACTTGGAATGGCTGTTCCATCCGCTTACATTTGGGATGGCTGTTCCATCCGCTTAGACCTGGGATGGCTGTTCCATCCGCTTACATTTGGGATGGCTGTTCCATCCGCTTACACCTGGGATGGCTGTTCCATCCGCTTACACCTGGGATGGCTGTTCCATCCGCTCATGTACTAGCTAATCCAACGGATTCTCTCTCTATGGGGACGCATCCCCGTGTGGCCTCCAGCCTCCCCTATAGCCACCCCGAGCCTCGCTTATAACTCTTACTCTCTTAGCTCTTTTCTATCTTTTGTAACACACGCAGTTTACAACAGATCAACTAAACTCAAACTCTTATTCTCTTATCTCTTTTCCATCTATTGTAACACACGCAGTTTACAATAGACCAACTAATCCCAAACTCTTATTCTCTTAGCTCTTCTCTATCTATTGTAACACACGCAGTTTACAACAGATCACCTAAACCCAAACTCTTATTCTCTTATCTCTTTTCCGTCTATTGTAACACACGCAGTTTACAATAGACCAACTAATAGACCGACGCATCGGTAATTCTCTCTCTCTGATTTATTTATTGCAAGTCGCAACTTGCAATAAACCAACAACAAAAACCGACGCATCGGTTAACTCAAAACACTGAAATATAAAAACACATATTAATTAATTATTATCGGTAGAATTCTCTAGATAGTAAATAAACTTATAAAACGCTCACCGAAACTCTATCTCTCGTAAAATCTCATTAATCGTCAGAAATTACAATTTTACCATCTTATTTTGTCCTTGTACTTTGTGCCGCTCTTTTTCCATCTGCCACAGATAATATAACCCTATTCACGCCGCGTTCACTTCTTTTGCGCAACCATCCGCGCACGCACGAAAGAATAAAATTGCTAACAGCCAAACATTGACTTTTAGGTACTTTGATATTTAAATAAATAATAAAAATATTTAATAATACACACTGGCTTCGCATTCGCGACACTCCGCCACGGCGATAGAATAAAGAGAACCATAACTTTTACAATACCTAGGTTTATTATAAATAAGTTCACTACCATAGTACACATCTCTCAATTAGGTACGGTGTAACAATCTGTCCAGGAATTCAGAATTCCACGCTTTAATCTTTTCTCTAGCTCTGACAGTCGAAGCCCTGGTGGATTTCCTGCCATCAACTGTCTTTTCTACTGACTACTTCTACTTGAGACTCTTCCTTGCGTGCATTGACCTCAAAATTTAAGATAGTCTGTGCTGATGGTACTGTACTTTCAACTTTAAGTTGTAATGGAAATGTCCTATTGAATGAGTCATTGTCACGCCTGACGACTTTTTTACCTTTGTTATTTTTATATGTCCATTCGAGCCTTTACTATCTTCTCAACCTTTCAGTGTGCCCTATTACTTTCTGTTTTTATTTATAGTTAGTCCTAGCTCAGGTACCTACTCTATTGATTACAGCTCTTAATTGCCAATGTTTGTCACTACTTTCTCTTAGACACGTGTAATTTATTATTAGTTAACACTTTAAAGAATTTATCTAGAATTATGTGTGCTCTCTTTCAAACCTTTATTAAAATATTTGTTTGTGACTTGCTCTTAAAATCTTACAATCTGATATTTGCCGCTGTTTTGATTTCAATTTTAGATTATATCTTTTTTATATTTTACTTCATGTTTTATGCTACTGAAATCAATTATAATTATAGGTTATTCATTCGCGAGACCTTCCTCGGCCAAAGAAAACGTTGAGACTTCACTGTTTTGAATGTGCGTAGGCTACATCTACATTATTTTTCAAAAATTCTGGTCATCTGCTATAAGAATTATATTTATAAATATACCTTAGTGTCTGTCTACATCTGCAGGAGTTTTATGATAATACCAATACTTGTTAGGGAATGTCAGTCTTGTAAACTCACACGCCCTCTGGTGGGATTCGAACTCTAGACGCTCAAGTCAATCAGATCTTTTTGAAAACAAATTGGACTATTTACCCTTTTTCTTATTTGAAGAGAAAAAAAAATGCAGCTTCATATTAAATTTAACACAAGTATTTCAGTTCTTTAAATATAAAAATACACTGTTTGATCTATGACGTCAAAACCAGTTTTTTTTAAACAGTAAAATTAACAAATGATAGACACTTATTTCTTCTTTATACTTATTGTTAGGTTTAAAAGGTACCTGTTTTAGTGTACTTTTTACCCTTAATTAAAAAACTCATGCTTCACATTGTAAAACATGATTTAAATAAACTGTATTTGATCCACAAACTTTGACTGCTGTTTCTTTTTAGTGAATATAATTAGGCATTTGTTATATAAAAACACAATAAGCATGTGGTAATTTTTTTTTTAAGACAGGTTATTTGAGAACATTGCACTATTTGCATTTATTCTTTTCTGTGATTAGCAAATACTGACAAAAATACGGCGCATTTAAACTTCGCATAACGTCACGATTAAGTACGATTTTCACTATTCTTTTACGTACCGTAAATTGCCTCCACTCCGAATCCTCGATGTTCTGCACCTTCGTAAAATATTACTACTTTACTTTACTTTACAAAAATAAATTATTCAATCATTTTTGAATAATCTAATCTAACCCTCGGCCCATCGGACTGAATAAAATAATTGGAACACTTTTTGGTCAACATCCCTATTACTAATTTTACATGTCTATTTATAGCATTTATTCGTAACAATAGGAATAAGTATATACATGCGTAAATTGCAACAAACACACAAATCTTTATGTTGAAACACGGTAATTCAGATTTTTAGATTAGCACCTCCACCATGTCGCCAATGACCATAGCTGGCCTGGTAAAAATGGTCATCATGACGAAAGTCTTGTACTCATAATACACCCTCATCTCGTATGCCTACTCAGCTTTATCTCCGATACAATTACAGTATTACGCAAACACTTGGTGGTTGTTCCACAGGATTTGGGATGGCTGTTCCATCCGCTTAGACCTGGGATGGCTGTTCCATCCGCTTACATTTGGGATGGCTGTTCCATCCGCTTACACCTGGGATGGCTGTTCCATCCGCTTACACCTGGGATGGCTGTTCCATCCGCTCATGTACTAGCTAATCCAACGGATTCTCTCTCTATGGGGACGCATCCCCGTGTGGCCTCCAACCTCCCCTATAGCCACCCCGAGCCTCGCTTATAACTCTTACTCTCTTAGCTCTTTTCTATCTATTGTAACACACGCAGTTTACAACAGATCAACTACACTCAAACTCTTATCCTCTTATCTCTTTTCCATCTATTGTAACACACGCAGTTTACAATAGACCAACTAATCCCAAACTCTTATTCTCTTAGCTCTTCTCTATCTATTGTAACACACGCAGTTTACAACAGATCACCTAAACCCAAACTCTTATTCTCTTATCTCTTTTCCGTCTATTGTAGCACACGCAGTTTACAATAGACCAACTAATAGACCGACGCATCGGTAATTCTCTCTCTCTGATTTATTTATTGCAAGTCGCAACTTGCAATAAACCAACAACAAAAACCGACGCATCGGTTAACTCAAAACACTGAAATATAAAAACACATATTAATTAATTATTATCGGTAGAATTCTCTAGATAGTAAATAAACTTATAAAACGCTCACCGAAACTCTATCTCTCGTAAAATCTCATTAATCGTCAGAAATTACAATTTTACCATCTTATTTTGTCCTTGTACTTTGTGCCGCTCTTTTTCCATCTGCCACAGATAATATAACCCTATTCACGCCGCGTTCACTTCTTCTGCGCAACCATCCGCGCACGCACGAAAGAATAAAATTGCTAACAGCCAAACATTGACTTTTAGGTACTTTGATATTTAAATATATAATAAAAATATTTAATAATACACACTGGCTTCGCATTCGCGACAAATGTGTGATAATTAAATATTTTTGGGGTACTTTATTGCACAAAATAAATAAATATGTGTGATAATTAACACACATATTCAGATTAACCCCAAATAGTCCACGACCCGGCTCATTCCCATTCGCCCCCTTCTGTAACAAATAGTAACGGCCATTGTCCCTTTTTCTCCATTCGCCCAAAGGCCGTCTGTGATCGAGCCCGAACAATACTCGAGATTAATTAATTCCTATTATGTTTGTACTAGTAGGTACATTGTGTGAGGGTACATCCGGGTATTTCGAAGCAGGATATCTTTTGACTCCGCTACCGAATTTCGAATACGAAATTCCGTAATTTGCAAGATCAAAAGTTTACGATTACGATGTACGTAAGTTCGAAAGTACAGTCACAAAGTACTACGATTATCCGCAGTTTAAAAGATAAAAATTTATATTATCTTTTATTATAAACTAGCTGTGCTCCGCGATACCGCTAGCGCCTAAAGTAGCCTATATGTTAAATCAAGAGTCGGCTTCCTGCATACCAAATTTTATCAAAATTGGTTTAGCCGTTTGCACGCGAAGAAGTAACAAACATACACACACACTCACAAACTTTCGCCTTTATAAAGTTAGAGTGATTTAAAAAAATACTGTACATCAGCCTCGTGGCATTTGCCTTGCGATCAGCCTGAGGTCGTGGGTTCGAACCCCACTAGGAAGCATACTTTGTAAAGTTACGATGCCACAGAGAGACACACAGACAGACGGACAGACTTATAACACCCCTATTTTTTTCAGGGGCTAATAACCAAAACCAAAATCAGCTAAAAATTTAATTGAATATGAATAAATATGAATATATATGAATAAATAAATATATAGGGACACATTACACAGATTGAGCTAGCCCCAAAGTAAGTTCGAGACTTGTGTTATGGGATACTAACTCAACGATACTATTATTTATAACTAATACTATAATCCAAGCCCCAATTTAAAAAACCGGCCAAGTGCGAGTCGGACTCGCGCACCGAGGGTTCCGTACAAACGAGAATTTGGTATGAATTTCAATTTAATACCTCTACGCGTTTATGAGGAAATGGGTAGTAAGTTTAAAATTATTAAAAAAAATATATTATGTGATGTAACTAAAAATTTATGGTTTTCGTAATTTTTCCTTTATCTATGCTATAAGACGTTGCTTCGTACCAAATTTCAAGATTCTGAGTTCACGGGAAGCACCCTGTAGGTTTTGATTCCCTTGCAAGTGTCGAAAATTTGCGGCATAAACGGCTGTATCTTTTGATTGCGTTGGCTTAGAAGTTTGATTTTTTCACAGCTTCAAGGGACAGTAGACTTGAGTAATTGATATAAATTTCAGCTTCATACCTCCACGCGTTCCTGAGAAAAAGGGTCTTGACAGACGGACGGACGGACGGACAGACGGACAACAAAGTGATCCTATAAGGGTTCCGTTTTTTCCTTTTGAGGTACGGAACCCTAAAAAGGTCATTTTGTGTATAATTGCGCAGGTAGTATGAAAAATCATCATGCCACAAGCCATAACCACAGAATAAATAATAGCACAAGCCATAATAAGATTTGTAAAAATATTTTCCTTAGTCAATAATTCTTACCTGGGAAAAGACCGTTAATTTCCTGCAGTGGCCGTGTTTGGAGCTGCGAGTATTTGAGATTGCAAGGAATTTAATCAGGAATTTAATTTTCATTTCACCTTTGACCTCGATGGCGACAACGGAACGTACCTTGCCGAGTCTCCCCATTTCATAAACATTGCATTGGTGCCGAGCCACAAAATTAATATAAGTGTAGTGTAGCAGGAGTGAGGTGATATGATTGACCGCCACAAAGAGATCTTCCCGCCAGGTATGGTGTTGCGGGGACCGCGGCTCCAACGGTTTTTTTTTTTTGAATTGTCATACATAGGTTGCCTCAGACGGCATTTCCTACTCCACCGGGCAAGGTTTGAGGAGCGAGCCAGAGGCCCGGCTTCCTATATTTATAAACTACTAGCAGCAGCACAAAGGGCTCCCAAGAGAAAAACCTCGGCTTTGGGCGCGCTAGGGATTTTAGCAAATTTGGGGTGCAGCAACACCCATGTTTTGCCGGAAGGGCCGAAGCTACGGTTGCCAGAAGGGCCTACTTAGGACGCAAATCGTCCAGGTGCCGCCGGGCGGTACCTAGTGAACGAGCTAATGTTTCTACGCCTACGCATTCGATTACGGCGAATGCGGGGGGGTCGCATCGCGTCCAACGGTGTATCGTCGTGGTTGTATATATAGTCAGTTGCAACCAGAACTCTGAGATCGAGATGTAGATTCTGCTGGCATCTCGTATGATTCTTGTGAACTAAGGGTACATTGTTGTTTGTGGTTTCAGGCCTGTCTCACTCCGCGATAGTTATTAAAAACGCAAGTACAAAAAAGTACGTACGGCGGCCACGCCAGCGTGGCTAATCAGTGCGGCAGAAATGGTAAGCGTTACGCGATAGAAAGAGACGGGAAGAGACGTCTAGGTGAATACAACTGTAGGTTATTAGCGTTGTGTGATCTGAATTGAACTTAATTGTGTCGTAACGAGTGTCGCTATTCCTTTAATTAATTTTTGAGAGTGAATCTTCTGTACGAAGTACTATTACGTATTCTGTGGTGGTTTTTAGTTCCTCGAAGTGGCGTAGAGGTCGCCACACAAGTACTAACGTACGTAACGAAAGGTCACCTCTTCCCGTGAGTCATCATCATCCGAGCGCATTCCAGGTTGCATCCTCAGCGGTAACGCTTCAGAGCCCGGGGTCCGCTACCTAACCAATGAGATTTGACGAGGTTACTGGATTTTTACACAGAACGACTGCCGACTTATAGAAAATACCTATATGTAGAATAAAAAATATTGATCTCACGTACAAATTGGGTATTTCTTTCCGGGCCAATCTGTTCAATATTACAGATTGTACGTGCTCTTAGGACTCAGAATTCAATCACAATCAATCGATAAAAACCGGTATTTATTTAATCAAAAGTCATTGCAGTTTTCACAAATAAACGATTTATCTATCGACCTTACTGCATCATATATCCGTTTCTTAGAATTGCAATCATTTACTCTTTCGTCCTACAATTTACCATAAAGTGCCAGTCAGACTCGCGCTCGTATGGTTTAGAACCATTATGTAAAAAAAAAAAACACGTTTGTTGTATACGAGCCCCACTAAAATATTGATATTATTCTGTTTTTTGTTATAGCGGCAATAGAAAATTTCAACTGTCTAGCTTTCCCGGTACCTACATGAGATTTGGCCTGTGACCGCCAGATGGATGGACAGACGGCCTTTGTGTACGGAACCCTAAAATTGCCTGAACTTTCGCTTTGTCGCCAATTAGGGAGGCTCACGTTACCTCTTCCATTACAATTGAGAACCGACGTCAGTTCTGCCATAATACGTGAGAGGTCAAATGAAAATGGAATCCTTGATTAAATTCCTCGTAGCCTCAAATGGGACAAAGCTCTGGTGCAGAGAGGAGCATATCTAAGTGTGATTTTCAAACGACAAATCACTGTAGAAGCCTCTTTCATGAATAATTTTGCCGTTTCAGTAAACGGCCCAGTTTTTCAAGCTGACGAAGCCACAGATTAATTGAATTGCAGTTTATCAATTACTAAGAAAAAAAAAATAGTGAGTATAATTTTGTTTCTATTTTTATTTTCTTTAACCTTTAATGTGCGCAAAATTCAATTTTACGCATTTTGTATAAAGCTGGCTACAATTCAACCTTTGGTTTTTTTATAGAGTTTTGGGCATTCAAGATACAGTACTCGAAGCAAATAACCTTTGGGTTACTATACAGTGAGTCTAAGCATGTTAGTTTAAGTTTTGTGTTAATCTTACTATAAAGATTGAAAAAAAATGATTACTTATTAAACGTCTTAACAAAATTCTGTACAAATGATAGATCAAAAAAATATAAAAAACCCGGCCAAGTTCGAGTCGGACTCTCACACGAAGGGTTCCGTACCATTATCTATAAAAAATGACGAATGCTGTATGGGAATCCCATTTAAATATTAATTTTATTCTCTTTTTAGTATTTGTTGTTAAACCGGCGTCATCTGTAAAAAAAACACGGTAAATGACTTGGTGACAGATAGACACAAGGACAGCGGAGTTTGAGGAGGGCGTCGCCGTGAGTCGCCGGAATCAAAAATTTAAATATTTTTCTATCAGCGACTGGGACCACTCATAATTTAAAAAAGAAAGTAATAGGGTCCTTTTTGCTCATTAGGTGGGATAACCCAAAAAGGTAGAATCGTGTTAAATAGGTACTTACTAAAGTTCGTACATAACATTTGATCGCATCTGATTTTATTTTCAAGGCTAAAGCGCAGCACAAGCCAAAGTAAATGACGACCAAATAAACTATTCATTTTTTATTGCACAAAATAAACAAATACAGGACATAATAATAACTAATAATAATGAAATTATGTCAAACTAAAAGCTATTCTATAAATTAAAACTATTACTAAAAATAAAAACAAATTAATAACAGAACGACCAAATTAATAGCCTTACAAAGAAGTTTATATAAGCATTAATTTTAATAATATTAAGTCTTTCCACAAACGTCGTCAGCAATTCCTTGTTAAATATACCTCATATTCACATGCAAATGTACTTGTTAGCTAATGGTGCTTTGTGGCTTTGAGCAAATATTCTGAGCCTTAATGAGCGACTCGAGGCATTTTGATGTTGCATGAAGAGAAATGTTTCATTCCCATCTCTTAGAACCGAACTGAATATATTTGTTAGTTCCTGCAATGTGTCTGTGTTTTTTGTTGTTTTGCAAAAATACAACAGAACGAAAATACGAAAATTCCTGTAATTTGGTAAAAGACTGAACACACTTAGATAATAATGAAAAAATCTTTAAAAAAAACTTAAAATACTTAATTGGTGGGCCTCTGCTACCTGTGTTCAGTGTCAAATTTTTTTATGAAAAAATTATTATTATTTTTATTTTTATTTTTTTCTTTTTCCTATTTGTTGGAGACCCAAGGCCCATGCTATTTTTTTTACATAGTATAGGTACCTTATTTAAATGCAAAACCATTTTACAAAGAAAAATCGCTCACTCATTTTAACAAGACTAGGCAAAATAGCGACTGCTTAAATTTTCTCAAAAAGATCTATAGAACATACATACATACATACATACTATCACGTCTTTATCCCTAATGGGGCAGACAGAGCATTTTGGGTCTTGCGGTTCTATGCAGAGCCCAGGGCTGCAAGACCCAAAAGCCACTTTTAGCGTCATGGTGGGCGAGAAGATGGAAAAGCAATCAATACAGTGATGGGTTGCTAGCCGCATCGCCTGTTAACATGATTTGCATTTTTGCCCATTCCCTCGATCGGCTTTTACGATCTGCGTGGGAAGAGAAGCAGCTGGTACATTCTAAGTTTTTTAATTTCTCCCAGACCAGCATGGGAACTATAGAAATAGAAAAAAATAATAATTAATAAGTATGTGAACTCTAATTTGTTTTTTTTTTCGTTTGCAAAAACTTTTTTGTATGTAAGTGACGTATTAAACCTACGATTTTTAAACAAAACATTTTAGTCTCATTCATATTACTTTTACTTGTTTTTTTTTATTTATTTTTTTACTTGAGGTGTAGTTCTATAATTTTACTCTGTGGCACCAACTCGAAATCTTTATTGTTTCGCAAGACGCAGGGCTGTTATTTGTAATTCGTTCTGCTACATGTGTTCGTGCGATACCATAATACATTTCGCGAAGTGAAACGTAAAATGGAACTAAGAATGGTAAACAAACTTTTGGTGATATGCATCATTTTTTACATGTCAGTAAACATGTTTTAAATAACCGGCCAAGTGCGAATCGGATTCGCTCACAAAGGGTTCCGTGCCATTATTTATTAGAAATCGCGTTTGTTGTATGGGAGTCCCCCTCAAATATTTATTTTATTATTTGTTGTTATAGCGGCAACAGAAATATATATATCAATACATATAATAAAACAGTAGGGACCGCGTGTCTGTACATTTGATAAAAATTACAAAAAATGGATGTGGGCGATAAAAAAGAGTAACAGAACACAAAAAAGATTTTTTGGATAGTCTGTCTGTCTGTATGTACTCGCTAATGTTTAAAACTACTGAACAGATTTTTACGCGGTTTTCACGAAAAGACTAAGCTCATCCCTGAGCAACATATAGGCTTTGTTTCATCAAAATCTGTTGTCAGATAAAAAAGTTATCATCATTTAAAATTTAAAGATAATTTTTCTATGAGCGATTGTTTGTCTGTTAGTACAAGCCAATCTCAGGAAATACTGGACGGATTCGAATGAAACTTTTTTTATTGTGTAGCTGTTAAGCCTAAACAACATATAGGCTATAATTGATTTTGGATAATGGAACACCTGATGCAGAGCCTTAATGGTCCAGTTAAACGACTAGAAATATAAAAATGACGCCTTAGCAAAAGTTGTTTAACCCGCTGAGCACTTTTTGTTGAGTTATAAAAATCAAAGATCTGGAACACCTGATGTAGGACCAAAATGATCCAGCTAAATTATAAGAAATATAAAATGAAGCCTTAGCCAAAGTAGTTCAGCCCGATGAGCATTTTTTGTTGAGATATAAAAATCGAAGATCTGGAACACATGATGTAGGACCATAATGGTCCAGCTAAATTATAAGAAATATAAAAAGGACGCCTTAGCAAAAGTAGTTCAGCCTGATGAATTAATGGTTCAGCTTAACTTCAAGAAATATAAAAATGACGCCTTAGCAAAAGTAGTTCAGCCTGATAAACATTTTTTGTTGACATATAAAAATCGAAGATCTGGAACACCTGATGCAAAAATATAATGGTCCAGCTAAACTGTTAGAAATATACATTAATGACGCATTAGCAAAAGTTTTCAGCCTGATGACCATACTTATATGCCGGAGTCCTAAAGTCCACGCAGACGAAGTCGCGGGCATCAGCTAGTATATATATAAATACATAATTTGTGAAAATTTCAACTGTCTAACTATCGCGGTTCTTGAGATACAGCCTGGTGACAGACAGACGGACAGACGGACAGACAGCGAAGTCTTAGTAATAGGGTCCCGTTTTTAACCTTTGGGTACAGAACCCTAAAAAAGTACTTTACAACGTGGAAGCAACATACCCGTATTAAAGCAAACCATAGGCTATTCTAGATCACCATATCATAACAGCCAAAAATCCAAAAAAGAATCGACATTCATATTCGAATCGAACGAACATCTGCACACTTTAGTAAGGAAATGCCGGTCACTGTCTTTGACATTGGTCGTTACCTAAAACCATGTCAGAGGCCTTTAAGGCGGTTTAAAAACTTTGACACTAGTGTTAGTCACTAACACACACGATAAGAAGAAGAAGAAGTAAGGAAATGCCATTTTTTTGTTCTTTGACTGTTATTTTAATTCCATTATACTATAGTAATGTAGTATAGACCGTGGTTCGATTTATTACGGGTGTGACCCTTCCACGTTGTATATCTTTATCCCTATTGGGGATGACAAAATATGATAGGGTTCGTGCAGACAAATCCTAGGGCCACAAGACCCAAAGGCCACTTTAAGGGTGATGGTGAGAGAGAAGGTGGGGAAGACTTAAGAGGAAAACTGCCTCCATGGTGTAGTGGCTAGAGCGTTCGGCTCATACCCGGAGGTGGCAGATTCGATTCCCAGCGCGGGCAACGACTTTGTGTTGCTGTCCTAGTTTAGTTAAGACATTGCAGGCTGATCACCTGATTGTCTGATAAGTAAGATAGAGGGCACGTTAAGCCGTCGGTCCCGGTCACTGTCTTTGACATTGGTCGTTACCTAAAACCATGTCAGAAGCCTTTAAGGCGGTTTAAAAACTCTGACACTAGTGTTAGTAACTAACACACACGATAAAAAGAAGAAGGGGAAAATATACAAATCCATATGACCGGTAATGTTATATGTTTCAGAATGCTGGGCCACTGGTTAAAAATTGAGTTCCGAAATTCGACTTAAAGAAACATTTAGGCAAGATACACTGCTAATTAAAAAAAAGCTTGTAGGGAGGTTAGGCAGGAGATGGTGGGGGAGAAGGTGGAAAAAGGTATCAAAATAATGATAGGTTATTGACCGCATCACCTATTAACATCAGCTTACCTGGGCCACCTATGACTTGATACATCTCAAACATTAACTACATTTTTTTTAACTTGTCTAAAAACAAAACAAAATAAAAAATTATACATAAACTTGAACGTAAAAAAAAACAAAAGTAAGTCACCGAGTGGGATTCGAACCTGTAACACTCTTTCTAGCGGTCCGCATCCTAAACCAAACGGATAGCGGCCGGCGCGACGAAATTAGCGACCATATCCTGGGTGGAAAGAAAAACGCATGAAAACGCGAAAACACTCGTTTTCCCAAACATAAGACTAATCTAGATCGATTGTTTACCCCCGAAAACCCCCATATACCAATTTTCAGCGAAATCGTTAGAGCAGTTTTCGAGATTACAGAAATTTATACATAAATAAATATACAAGAATTGCTCGTTTAAAGGTATAAGATTATATGATTACTATTTTAGCCGCATAACGTCCACTGCTGGACAAAGGCTTATTAACATATTTGTTCGTTTTCATGTATGTTAGTAGCCAACACTGTGTCGGTGTCAGATTCTTCAAGCTGCCTTAAGGCATCTGACGTAGGCTTGACGACCTATAAATAACATAATTCCCTTTTTCGCCCTTTCTCCCAACATATTATTATTTATTGAAGAAAGCAATTAATAACAGATTTTTTCTTGCTTAAAAAAGTTTAGTTTTTATTTTATTAATTCTGATAAAATGTGTATTTTCTCAGATTTACTCTCTTTTCTTCGTAATAAAATTATTGTAAAATAATCAACATTTAGTTGTAGTAGTTAACGATGTATCTAGCGTGTTTACCATATATCTTAGTCGTCATATTGTTGCTAACTTATCGGTTCTATTATTGCTTATGAAGATTTGTAAATGACTTCTTGTTTTATAGATTGTATCTACATAAATTGTTAAATGTCGATAATCTTCCAAAATAAAATAAATAAATAAATATACGGGAAGCGCTGTGTGATTCTAGACCCCATTATAAAATGAATCCTTGCTACAAATGCGCGAAAATGAGCAGTTTAATCTACATATTTGCATTCTGATTGCGAGCGACGGTGTAACAGCCTATGCAAACATAATTAACTTTTGTCCAACACTCGGGTAATAATGTTACGTGGATTATTCTCGTACAGAGTGTCATTAATGTACATATACAAAACTTTTTTTATTAGGCTACTTGTAGGAATACAGGGATCTCCATTTTTAAGCCACGACAAAAAAGGGCTGTGTTATAGGTTTGAAGCTGATGTCTGTCTGTCTGTTTATCGGTCTGTCTGTTTGTCTGTCTGTGTTTCTGTCTGTGTGTCTGTCTGACGGTCTGTCTTGGCATCGTAGCTCTCAAACGGATGGACCGATTTCTTAACGGTTTTTATTTTTACGTCAAAGCAAGTTGTCTTGCCAATGGTTGGTTCTTAATAGCTATGTTTGGTAAAATCGTGGGGGCAGCTGATTAAAAATAATTGTGTTTAATGCTTTGAAGTCAGGGTTTTTAAAATACCTGGCAAATAATAGATGGCGCTACAGATATCAATTGGAATATGTAGTTCCGCCACTTATCACTAGATTATGTTGTCAGGGGTTTTTAAATTGCGTAGCAAATGAACTTGTTAAAGCTTATACAGGCTGTAAATCTGTAACCTTGCCATATTCTCAGACGTACTTATACCGATCATACTGAACAACTTTCCCTAAGAAACATAGGTCGAAATATAAAAAAAAATAGTTCAACCTTACAAAATTGCTAATCAGCTGATCGATTTAGTATGGGAGGTCAAATTTTTTTTTTCCATATTTTGGCCTACATTCCTTTGGGAAAGTTGTTCAGTATGATCTGTATAGGTACGTCTGAGAATATGGCAAGGTTACAAACACCCTATATATAGCAGCTACTTGCTAATAGCTTTCTATAAACACAGAGTATTAATATACCAAGACAAATCACCCATATTGAGCTCTCCCTCAAGTAATTTCTAAAAATCTAAACTTGTGTTATGGGACATTAACTTAACGATACTATACAGATACATTTTCACATCTTTATTCCTAACGGGCTAAACAGAGACTAAAACTCAACGATATCATATTTGATGAAAACATCCATGACCAAGGTCAATCTAAATAATTGGCCAAGTGCGTGTCAGGCCACGCGCAGTGTAGGGTTCCGTAGTTCCGAATGCCAACTTTGAGTTTATGCCACTAAAAACGTTTAAAAACGAATTATCTATTGAATTTGTATGAAATTTCTTTTTCCGAGTACATTTTATAAGTTGATCGCCTATAACTTTTTAATTTGTATACCCTACTTAGCTCTGATAGTTTTCCTTTCAACTACATTATATATACTATAGCTGAGAAATTTTTCACGTGGCCATATATAACCGTTCAGCAGATAGAGGGGGGGGACACTTGCCTCCAACAAAAATCTTCACTTTCAACCCAAATATTTCAGAAACGGATCCCTAAATCCAAAAATAGTGTTCACAAGCTCACAATGTTTTTGAAAGACCTATTCAACGACACCCCACACAATGTGTTTGTCGAGAAAAAAAATATTGACTACCTCTTGCTTGTATGGCACCTAACCTAAAAAAAATATATTTCCAGATTTTATTTTACGACTTTTTCGCCATGATTAATATGACCTGACCGGGGATCGAACCCGGGACCTCCGGTATGACAGCTTGGCATGATGACCACTAGGCCACAGAGGTCGTCAACGTCTATAAGTAAAAGGGTTATAAACACACAATCAAATCTTTTCTCTAATATAAATCTAGATGGCAAAAGACAGAAATTGTTTCATTAAAGACCTCATACCATATTGTGGGCCCTAAATAATACCCTTTTATGTCTCGTTCATAATATTACTGTACCTGGGCGACCGAGCTTTGCTCGGTTACATCTCAAACATTAACTACATTTTTTTAAACTTCTAAAAACAATACAAAATAAAAAATTATATATAAACTTAAACATAAAAAAAAACAAAAGTAAGTCACCGAGTGGGATTCGAACCCGTAACACTCTTTCTAGCGGTCCGCCGGCGCGACGAAATTAGCGACCATATTCTGCGTGAAAAGAAAAACGCATGAAAACTCGAAAAAACGCATTTTCCCAAACATAAGACTAATCTAGATCGATTGTTTACCCCCGAAAACCCCCATATACCAATTTTCAGCAAAATCGTTAGAGCCGTTTTCGAGATCACAGTAATTTATATACATATAAATATATAAATATACAAGAATTGCTCGTTTAAAGGTATAAGATTACAAACTACTTAATGTAAGAGGTCTAAGCCTAAAGCCATACAATAGGAACGTAATGTAACATACATTGTACCTAAATTAAGGCTTTAGGCTTTCACACGAGTGATATTATACCAGTACACACATCAATAAATTATTATTATAAGAGGGGGTCAATGAAGTGTGACATTGTGTGACTAGGGCTGGAAGGGGTCATAAGGTTCGTTGACATCACAATACAAAATCTATATCTTAATAAATTTAAAGGGACAAATTACACTGATTGAGCTAGCCCCAAAGTAAGTTCAAGACTTGTGTTATGGGTTACTAACTCAACGATACTATATTTTATAACAAATACATATATAGATAAACATCCAAGACAATTTGAAAAAGGCCATTTTCCAACTTGCCCTGACCATGGATCGAACCCGGATCCTCTGGTGGTGGACTAGCATGGTGACCACTACGCCATGGAGGTCGTCATATCTAAGCAATAAAAAATGAAATTTTAGCTAGTAAATTTAATAAATAAACTTTAAAACATTTCCAGCTTAATATTCAGTAGCTTCTCTCGGTTGTTTTCTTTTAATAAAATAAAAATTCGATATCTATAACGTTACACTAGGGGGTGGGTGGGTCCCAAAATTGTGACCAACTGTGACAAGGGGGCTGGGGGAGTCAAAAAGTCACGAAATTCGTTTGACGTAATGTATGGATGGTCCACACATTTGGGCAGATCATTATGAAAAAAACTACTTAATTTGTTAGAAATATGGCCAAAGGAGGGACTCTTCTTTCTAGTATTATTTAATGGGTTAAACATAAAAACAAAGCACTATACTAATATATTATGTGTAGTTCATCACGAGGTCCACGCAGTATGTGTTAGCCTTTCATGCCCCTTTATTACCCGTCATTACTTCTTCTTCTTCTTATCGTGTGTGTTAGTGACTAACACTAGTGTCAGAGTTTTTAAACCGCCTTAAAGGCCTCTGACATGGTTTCAGGTAACGACCAATGTCAAAGACAGTGACCGGGACCGACGGCTTAACGTGCCCTCCGAAGCACGGATCATCTTACTTATCAGACAATCAGGTGATCAGCCTGCAATGTCCTAACCAAACTAGGACAACAACACAAAGTTGTTGCCCCCGCTGTCATTCCTTAATCAACCCCAACTATACTTTATGACGCAGTTGCCATGACCAAAACCGGTCGGACATCATCAACATCACAACAAACTGTGCTGGTTACGAGTAAAACAAATCTGCTGCTTCATACAAACCAGAATCTTCTGCAACAAAATATAAATATACCAACATTGTACTTTTATGTGTATGTGTATTGTAAATATAGTATATCTGACGGTCTGTACGTGTGTCATTTACGATTCTACAGACGCTCCACAGCACCGAGGTAAAACTCGTCGAATGTGACAAGTTTACACCAATACACAAAATATAACAGTACAGATATTTCTCCTTCATCTTCATCTTTGCGCGTTCTTGGTTACATCCTTGTGTGATGTGGTTTGCCTATGACTTCTACAAATATGTATGTCAATGGTCACCGTAGGATGCCAATGACCATGCGAAATCAAGAAGAAATAGAAATAACCGACCAAATGCCAGTCGGGCTCGCGGACGAAGGGTTCTGTACCACTATCTATATAAAATCACGTTTGTTGTGTGGTAGTCCCCCTTAAATATTTATTTTATTCTGTTTCTTTGCCTACACCGACCATTGATTATTTAGTGAGGGTTAGGGTTAGGAATAAATAAGTTAAAAAATTAAGATTGGCTCTAAATAACTAGTATAAAGAGCTGTAAAATAAAAAAAAATAAAAATTCCTGTCGTTAATTTATTTTTTCAACAGCATTACAAGACTCAGTCAAAAGTTTCGCCAGGGTGATTTAAAGTCACAGTAACATAATTGGCAGTACATTTTTGGCGTTAACGTGAGGGTCGTGAGTTCGCATCCCACTCGAAGCGAATTTTTCACATTTTTTTAATATTCTAAAAACAACACTAATCAAATAGGTTCATACACGTTGGTGTAACAGAAACATTGAAAGTAGTACCTGCTTCTCGTCTCGTGCAGTAATTAGCAAAAACTCCTTTTTTTTCATATCACAACTCGCTAAATGTGGCCTTTAACATATAAGTCAAAGTCAAAGTCAATTTTTTTTATTCAATGTAGGATAAATTTATCTCTTATTGAAGGTCATTTTTTTAAATATTATTTTAGTGCAAAAGCTAAAAACTACTAGCGTTTCGGAACGACCACTGCTGGGAAGATTACGCCGAAAGAAACCCAGTTCAGTATTGGTCCCTACCCAGCCTGATGGGCTATGTTACAATTACAATACAGATTTACACTTAAGCTATACATTTAAATTATACAATTACAATTTGCAGACAACTATTTCCAAGAATTTTTCTCTGATGATGATAAGTAGTCATTTACATGATAATACGCATTTTGTAATAAATGATTTTTAACGGCTGTCTTAAACTTAGATAATGGTAATGCTACTATATCATCTGAAATTTTATTATAGAGGGGCAAGCCGAGACCCACAAAAGATTTTTTTGTTTTCTCTAACCGCAAAGCTGTGATGGCTAATTTATTTTTATTTCTCGTGTTAATACTATGAATATCAAATAAAAAATATAAATTAGGTATACCCCGTCAAAAATAAAAGAAAAATTAGTATGTGAATAGTATAAATATTTAGTCTATGTAATAAATACAAAAGAATTACATATACAAGTAGCTGAATGTCCGGGAACCAGGAGAACTTCTCTCGCTAGTTTGATTAATTTTTATCAACTATTTCACAATAAAACTTGAGCAGTTTTTGAGTAAGTCAGTCAGATTTAGCTGACCCTACTTCTAAACTATTTTTTATGTGTGTCATCGCGGGACGTGTGAAATTCCGTTTGCTTAGAGTAGCTTTCAGTGTTCAGATGTGCTAAATATTCTAAGGATATTGCGAAGGAAGGTTGCCTGCCCCCTTAGCATGGCACTGACGATAGCATTTATCGAGCGCTATCTCGATATACTTAATAACAACGAATGAGATGAAACTAGTCTATTGCGCGATAAAAACTTATCTGGGTATATCCACAGTGCTACGGGGCTTATATTGAATACTAATAGCTATCTTATACTTATATCTGCCTTCTCTACTGGGACCCGTTTCGTATTGCCGACAAATAGATAGTTTTACAATCGATAGTTTCAATCGATAATGCCAAGCTATCGAAAGATCTATCGAAACTATTAATAGCTGTTTTAGAGCAATATTATTAATAAACAGTAATACTATCTATAGTATCGATACTATAAAAAAACAAATATATTCATCATTCGATTTTCCCGGCATCTTGCATCCTCAGCAGTAATGCTTCAGAGCCCGGGGTCCGCTACCTAACCAAGGAGATTTGACGAGGTTACTGGTTTTGATACAGCGACTGCCGTCTGACCTCCGCAACCCAAAGGGTAAACCAGAATAAATTTTTGGGTAATTTTATGATCAAACGCTAGATGGCGTTCGGGTCCTACAGTTATACGTACTTTCCGAAACACGGAAACATTATTTCCGGATAATCAGGTGATTAAAGTCTGCAATATCCTAACCGGACTGGAAACAACTTTTCACAAAGTATATTTCCTAAAAGGGAAACTAACCCATAACCTCCGGATCACAAGGAAACCCCTTGACCACTGGACTACGGAGGCACAAACAAACATATTGTAGAGCCAAAAATATTAAAAAATATGTATGATAAGCTTTACAATCAAAGCTTGTATCGAAACTTAAAAAACAAGCTTATTATAAGTTTTTAACTTAAATGTTGGCTAGTTTTCTGTGTCAAGTATCGGATTTGGCACTGAGCGAAAATCAGTGCAGATTTTTGTATTGTGCGAAATTAAAAAGGAACTACCTACAAAGATAGATAGATTGGCTTTGGAACTCTCTCCCGGTCAAAATTTGGAAAGCTCAAACTTGTTTTGCATTCAAAAAGGCAGTGGTTATATAAAAAGTATTTATGTAGTTTATGTGTGTAATTAATTAGGAAATAACTTACGCGTGTATATTTTTGTATAGGTTTATTATATTTGATATATGTATACACTTTGAAATATCATTATATATATTTTTTGTTTGCTGTAGTTACACTCAAAAGATTACTTTCTGAGCATCACCTAGGTTCACTAAATACAAGGTAACTAGGTTGTAATAAAGTTAAATAAATATAAAATAATAATATTGACCGAACAAGATTGCCAAGCTTTTTGTTCTCCGACTAATTAACGTGTCGCTTTTTTAGGAAATAAATTTTCAAAACAAAAACCGACTTCACTCCCAAGCTACACAACTGTTTTTATAAAATCTCAATGGGACCACCTGACTAGTATACCCTTTCAAACAAGAATTTTCCTAATTGGTTTAGGCGTCTTTAAGTAATCGGTGAATAATAAGCGAAAATAACCGGCCAAGTGCGAGTCGGGCTGGCGCACGAAAGGTTCCGTACCATTATCTATTAAAATCAAGTTTTTGAATGCCCTCCCCTCTTAAATATTTATTTGATTATAATTTTTAGTATTTGTTGTTATAGTGGCAATAGAAATACATAATTTGTAAAATTTTCAACTATCTAGCTATCGCGGTTCTTGAGATACAGCCTGGTGACAGACAGACGGATAGACAGCGAAGTCTTAGTAATAGGGTCCCGTTTTTACCCTTTGGGTACGGAACCCTAAAAAAAGATCGCAACAAATTGATAAATTCCTATCTTTTTTTAAAGGTGGTTAATACGCGTTAATTAGGTAAAGAAAAAAACTGGAAAGTGACCGCTCTAAGCACTGTTTTGCTCAAACAATCTTGAGAATCTTGAGAATCTATACAGTATGTTAAAAAAACCCTGTCCGGTCAATTAAGTTAATGTAAAGTAGCTTATGAAGGTTCGATTTACCGGTTTTTCCCATCCCTGAAATCGCAAAAAAAAATCTGCGTTTTGAAACGTTAGTTATTTAATTTTGTATGAGGCCGCAGATTTTTTTTGCATATTCAGAGTTGGGAGAAACCGATAAATAGAACCTACACAAGCTACCCAACACTACCTTAACGGATCGGACAGGGTTTATTTAACACATTTTAAATTTTTACATTTTTTTATTTATTATTTCCCATATTCCCTGTACCTACTATCAACAACAATCATGGTAGCTACATTGAATCCCAAGGAATATCTCTCCGGGGAGGATTAAGGATCCGCCTCAACGAGCATGATTCACTCACTTTTATCGCCGGTATAATCTTTGACAACGGCTTGCAAAGTTCGAGAGAACTGAAGAATAAACAGACAAAAATATTATTTTAACTTGCAATGCTACTTGTATGTATGTATGAATGTTTGCTTAGGTCAAATCTTGCAACTCAATTTTCAACCAGTTATACTCAACTGATTGAGCTGAAACCTTTCATACTCATGTAAATCGGATGACAATACAATATTATGAAGTCAATAAGCTGTTCTGATGATGAAGCCGGGAGATATTCGACTGAACTCAGTTATATAACAACAAAACCTCATTGAGTAGCACTTTCTGGTAGACTATACCTAGGGTCTGAAACGGTCAATGAAATTTAATAATAGTGATCTAATATAGCCTGTGGTTCGATTTATGAGTATGTCTTTTTCAAGTTGTACAAGTAGTTGTTATAAAATACTAGCTGTACCCGCTGGCTTCGCTCCCCGTGGGAATTTCGGGATAAAGAGTACCCTATGTCCTTCCCCGATCCTCAAACTATATCTTTACCAAATTTCATTGAAATTGGTTCAGTAGTTTAAGCGTGTAGAGTTAACAAACAAACAAATATACAAACTCACTTTCGCATTTTTATAATACTAGCTGTACCCGCGGGCTTCGCTCCCCGTGGGAATTCCGGGATAAAGAGTACCCTATGTCCTTCCCAGAGTCATAAACTCTATACATACTTAATTTCATCCAAATCGGTTCAGTAGTTTAAGCGTGAAGAGGTAACAAACAAACAAACAAATATACAAACTCACTTTCGCATTTATAATATTAGTAGGAAGTAGGATTAGTAGGGAGTAGGATGGTAGGATTAGTATCATTGAGTTAGTATCCATCCCAAAATACAAGTTTCAACTTAGTTTGGAACTACCTGAATCCGTTTTATTAGTCCTTACATATTTGTTTGTCACAATTACTGATTTTAGTACAAAATAAATAAATATATAGGCAAAAATTACACTAATTGAGCTAGCCCCAAAGTAAGTTCGAAACTTGTGTTATGGGATATATATATATCCCATATATTTTATAGCAAATACATATATATATATATAAACATCCAAGACCTAGGACAATTTGAAAAAGGCCATTTTCCAACTTGCCCTGACCGGGGATCGAACCCGGGACCTCTGGGTGGCGGACTAGCATGGTGACCACTACGCCACGAAGATCGTCAATTATAACAAAAGTCAAAGGTCGACAAAAGTCCCCCAAAATATAATTTCTCCCTATAGTTATGAAAATGAACATTACCAATTTCATTAAATGAAAATCGCTTATAGCGTCGATCACCCGGAAATGATATGAGCACGAATCTCCCAAGAATTTCCGGTATGCCATTTATTCTGTACCCTCCCTTCTTTCTACCCTTTGGTGGCGAAATTATCTCGGCTTTAAGGGTATAATAAATACTATTGGCGTATAATATCACACTAATAATATCAATATCGTCGTGTGGTTTCCGCCAGAGTAGAATAGGACACTCCAAGGCTTCCCGTGGACGTCGTTGAAGGCGACTTAGGAAATACGGTAAACAAAGCTTATAAACATCAATGAGACCTCTTCAATCCGTCTGGCCAGCCTAGAGAGTTTAGGCCAATTCCTCTGGTTGCTCTGGCCGAAAAGCTCTAGTAGTACGGAGAGGGTCGTGCTCCTGCAGTGGAGTCTATAAAGACCTGATGAAGAAGAGAAGAATATAAATGCGAAAGTTTGTGAGTGTGTGTTTGTTACTTTTTCACATGCAAACGGCTGAGACAATTTTAATGAATTTGGTATGCGGGAAGTTGATACCCTTCATTAACACCGCAGGGCGAAGCTTTAATATATAAAGATTAATTCCCACAGATTATATTTTGAACATGTACTTAATGACAGTATATTTATTGAGAAAAAAGAAATAACAACAAAAAAACTTAACTAAACTAAATTAAACTTAGCTATAAAATAAACTTATACTAAATTATGCTAAATTAAAAAATCTGATCTTGTCCATGAGGCATGGTTGCAAGAACGCTGGCTGCGTTTCTTCGCTGGATAGCAATGCTGATCCGTTGAGCGAAAAAAAAGTCAGCCCTCTTGTCACCTGCAGCGGCTATCAGTCGCGGGGAGATCTCCTTATGTACTTAATTCATTCTGAAAAATATGATGTGAAACCTACTTCAATATAAAAATCTTACGTAAGATTCGTACATCCTTTACTAAATTAAAATAAATTGTCGTATTAAGTACGTTTAAACCACTTACTTATCCAACTTAAAACACGTGATGAAAAATTTCGCCCTCATTAGGATTCGAACCCACGATTCCCACGTTAACGCCGTGAGTGCACTATCAATTGTGCTATCGAGACTTTGAGTCGAATTTTCATGGTAATAAAGACGGATTTTCTCATTACATGGTACACACGCGTTTGAAGTATGCGTTATTCTTTATTACTATCCACTATTTCTTCTTCTTATATTTAAGAGCTGGGCTCTTGTCGGTGGAGTGCTATCCACTATTTAGAAGTGTGGTATTCAACTCAAATCAATAGAGATTCAGATAAGTTAAAAGTTGATTAAAGTAAAGAAGGCTTTGTTTCAATGGTTTCAGTTATTGATTTTTCACAACAATAGGGATGTGTACTAAAAATTTTTCTCATTATGTAGATTAATAAAAATTATGGTAAACTTATTTTTTCTTTTTTCTCATTAGCAAATAATGACGAAGATACAGCGCATTTAAATTTTGCGTGACGTCACGATTGGCTACAATTTTTAACGTGTGGTGACGTTAATCTCCCCCACTCCGAAACTTCAAAGGGCTGTATCTTCGTGAATTTTTACTGCATAGCTAAACGAAAAAATATAGGTCCTTTTTTTCGATAATTTATTTGACGAACTAAATAAAATATTTTTTGACCTACTCCATCTCTAATATCCTTAAACGTTTCTGTAAACTAAATTATCAAAACGAAAACCATTAACCACAACAAACACTTTTCCAATTCCACCCGTAACTCTCGCCTCGCGAAATAAATCCGACCTGTTAAGATAAATTTAAGATTTTCGTAAACCCCACCATCCAGTTGACACATCCGACCTCCGCAGATAAATCTTGCAGTTCACAACGTGTCCAACTTTTCGGAGCCTCTTGGACAAAATCCGGACAAATCCCAAACAAGAAAAGATAGCCACCCTACACTGGTTGGCTATTTCCGACTTATATAGAATAGTACAAATATTTTGATTGTTTATTAGCTTTTATAAGTGTGACGTAACGAAATTGCTAGTAAATACAATATTATAGTTATATTGTTTTATATTGGTCATGGTGCGTATTGACAAAGTAATATTGATACAATACTGTAAGAGATCATCTAGGCAACGATCGAGGAAAACATTAAGAAAAAGAGGTTCTCTAAAAATGCTACATTTGCATTCTTCACTTATTCTCTTATATTATGTAAGCTACATCGAAAACTCATATTTTTAGTTTAGAAAAGATTTAATTGATGACAAAAAATATATATTGAATCTGCTGTGATTTATTATGAATTATGAATAATTTAATTATATTTTAGGTGTATTGCGATTCTTCCTAATGAGCTACTTAGACTACTTTATTGAATCCATGTCGAAATACGGAATAAATAACAAATTAATGTCGACTTCAATCTGCTGACCACTGTAATTATCATATTTTTAGGACCCGCTGGAAACACTTGTATGAAATTTAAATAATTGGTTTTGGACCGCTGGGAATTTTCCGAGAAAAGCAAAAGTCACAGATGCCCTGGGCGCGAAGTCTACAAGCGACCAATGGAGATATTTTTCAGCCGCGGAGTCACTATACGAATTACGAACGTTTTTTGGATGAATGGAAAACCCATTCGTTTAGGTGACTCCGCGTTTCAAAAAAGTCTTTCAAAAGTTATATCTATTTTTTTGCGAATTTACGATGTCGCGTGATCGCATTACATTATGACGCCTCTGAATAAATAAAATATGTCCGTCCGTGCCCCTCTGAGTCTGAAGTAAATAACAAAAGGATGACAGAATGTCTATGTCCAAATTATTACAAAGCAAATGTCAGTCACGTGTTCCCACTGAATAGTAAAAAACTGTGTAAAGTCCCAAGACGATATTTTTTGCATTAAAAGTTTTTTCGTACCAAAACAAAACGCGTATTATATGTTTTGACGTACAAAAAAGTATGATCGCGTTTCGTAAGTTTAGTAAACAGAATGATGATCCTTTCTAATAAAATCGAGTTTGTACATTTGTTTCTTTATTACCACTTCACGCTTCAACCGCTGAACCTATTTAGATGAAATTGGGTATGGATATAGTTTGATACCCAGGGAAGGACATAGGATAGCTTTTATCTCGAAATTCCCACGGGGAGCGAAGCCCACGGGCACAGCTAGTGAGTTGTAAAAGTAAAGACTCACTTAATAGGGACTTGCATTTTTTTCTCATTACATAAATTTTAAAAGTATAGTATATGTATTTTTTCTTTACTCTGATTAGTACATAATGATGAAAATACAGCGCATTAAAAGGTTGCGAAGATTTTTAACCAACGGTGACGTAAATCACTTTCACTCCAAAACTTCAAAGCGCTGTATCTTTGCGAATTTTAATTTTTACTACTTGGACACTTTTATTTTTGGATAATCTAGCGGACAGACTAAATACAATAATATATTTATATATATAATCTATTTTGAGTTAATTAATAAAACATGGGTGGTTTTAGAGTATATACTTTTATAAGTTAATTATCAATATGACTAGTTTCACAGCCATACTTAATACTTTATATTATATGATGAAAATTTGCGTAAGTCTGTCTTTTTTTTACTATGCTTTCTACAAAAATGGCCACTTTTAGCTCAAACGCGTGGGAAAGCTGGATAGATTCCAATAATACTTTCAACGGTTCATAAAATATTTTTAAGGTCTATCTAATGCCTATGACGGTTACAATTATGGTTATTATATTAACGATCAAACAAGACTGCCGTGGCGCAGTAATTAACACTCCGGAGGCTCTGGGTTCGATCCCCAGACAGGGTAAGATGGAAAATGGCGTTTTTGAAATAGTTCTGAATCTTTGGTTATCATGATACAAGTTTCAACTTACTTTGAATTTAGTTCAATCAGTGTGATTTGTCATTAGGTATTAAAAAACTATTTATTTAAAATGAAGGCGACAGCTGTTCTGCACTGTATTCGCCATAAAATAATTGGGAGAATTGGCGCAGTTATACAGAGGTATGATTTGTGGTTATTTGCCCACAAAAAGCCATATCAAATCGTAATTCATTACAAACCGGGCTATAAATACCTACACAAAACAAAAACATCGTCTCGTAAAAGTCACCCCTTTTATTTCATTAGCAGAAAAACCAACAACAAAACGCAATACACTGAGAGCACAAAATAGGGGCCATAAGTTTAAGAAACGACTTTTCCACGCCATTTCGAGTAGTTGCAAACAGTATCTTTCTGTCTCTATCTAGCATGTGGAATTCATAAGGGCTTAACCAGACGAGCGATAGCTAGCGACCTTGGTCGACGGCCGGCAAAAGTCGGCGATTCATATATTTAACCTCCAAAAAAGGAGGAGGTTATCAACTCGTCGCGATTTTTTTATGATTTGGGGACTAATTATTTTTTTGTTTGAAATAGAAATGTAAATTATATCGAAATCGGTTGGTGTAGTTTGGGGGTGGGGGTTCCTTATCCATATAATTTAATTGAATTAATTTTTGACTTTGACATAATAATTTGAATTATGATTTGAATGATCGTGAAGCCAAAGCAAAATATAGTAAGGGGAAGGTATTTAGGCCGAAGAGCAGTAGGTCGACTCAGATATCGCTTGCGGTGCAAGCTGATAAGCTAAAGATGGAAGTTCTCAGCTGACAAGATATCACGCAAAACAGAAAATTGAGGAGCACTTTTGTCTTGAATTAAAAGATCTGGAAGTAAGTTTGTTATATACTAATCGTAATTTTTTTTTATATTGATATGGTAATAAATAAAACAAAACCAACAGCACAAATTCTTTTTCACATTCCATTATATTTGAGCTGATGTTCTCATGCTAATAAGTTTTTTCTTTCTTCCTAACTTCGAATTGAAGTCGTGAGCCACCAACTGTCGCCAACAGTCGCAGACCGTCTCGCGACAGTGCGCGACACAATGTCGCTCGTCTATAAAACCCTACTATCTCGCTCTGACAGTAATGCGACCATAAACAATAGCAATGGAGTCACATTATAAAACTGGATATAAACGCTAAGAAAATATTTTATAACACGATAGGAAACGATATATATTTGAGTTTAACGCAAGCAAGGTAAATGTTCCATGAAAAGGTTATCTGGTTTGGAGGAAAATATTTTTGAAACCTATTTCGCCGTACAAGTAACTTGTGAGATTAAATTTATTGAATTCAATTATATTTTATTCATTTTATTTTTATGGAGAGACCAAACCAACAGCTACAAGTAATTACATTAAAAACAGAAAATATAGCGCTAGAAACAGTAAAGAAGACCAAACAAGTAAACATTAATACACGCTTCTTAAAAAAAACAATAAATCTATTTAATCTAACATTGAGCAAGATTTAGTAATACCAATTAATTTGTCAATATTCACAAGAACACATGAACAGAACAGATGAATAGATGAAGATTTTAAGATAATGTAGATTTACATCGTAGAGTGGCAAATTGTTGCCGTCAACATCACTACTTGGAACGAAATAGGCAGGTTATGGGAACAGGCTAATAAAAATAAATGACCCACTAAGTGTAAATCGGACTCTCGCACAAAGAGTTTCGTACAATTATCTTTAAAAAAAATTACGTTTGTTGTGTTGGAGCCCCTTATAAATGTTTATTTTAATTTAATTATTTAAAGTAAATATACAACTAAATATTCTGTCAATATTTCAAGCAGTTTACTGTTGCCGTTATTAATATCGCGCAAAATAACGGAAAAAAATCACATTTCATGTATGGTACCTCACTTAAATATTTAGTTTACCTTGTTATTAGTATTTGTTGTTATAGCCGTAACAGATACATCATCTTTGAAAATTTTAACTGTCTAGCTATCACGGTTCACGTGATACAGCCTGGTGACAGACAAACAGACGGACGGTCTTAGTGATAGGATCCCGTTTTAACCCTTTGGGTGCGGACCGTACCCAAAGGGCTTAAGACGGACCGACCGACGGTACATTAGAATTGATAACCTCCTTTCCTAAGTCGGTGAAAAACGTACACAAGCTACAAGTGCCTTTACCATACTAATATCCTATCCTATCCTACTTCCTACTTCCTACTTCCTACTAATATTATAAATGCGAAAGTGAGTTTGTATATTTGTTTGTTTGTTTGTTTGTTACCACTTCACGCTTAAACTACTGAACCGATTTGGATGAAATTTAGTATGGATATGGTTTGAGACTCGGGAAAGGACATAGGGTACTCTTTATACCGAAATTCCCACGGAGAGCGAAGCCCGCGGGTACAGCTAGTAACAAATAAACAGACGCAGATGTTCATTTTACTGCTATTCCATCATAAATCGCACCTGCACTGCACATCTCGAGATGCATTCACAAATGCAGAAGTTTCAACAAACATTGTTGTAAATTGTATTGCATTTGACAATGTTGAGATAAGATGGAAGTTGAGGCATAATGCTCAAGTTAAATGTACAAAGGAATTAAATATACTAATCATTACTATCCTATCCTACTAATTAATTAATGCGAAAGTGAGTTTTTATATTTGTTTATTTGTTTGTTACCATTTCACGTTTCAACCACTGAACCATTTTAGATGAAATTGATATGGATATAGTTTGATGCTCAGGGAAGGACATAGGGTACTATTTATCCCAAAATTCCCACGGGGAGCGAAAACCACGGCACTGCTAGTAAAATATACGTTTAAAAAAACGAATACCCGATTAAGGGAGCCACATGCGGCTAACAGTGTATATATTTTTGAAATGTGCTTAACAAGATCTTTTATTTGATGCTCCACTCGATAAAGAAAAAAAAAGAAACTGATCACACCTTTGTCCCTTAGGGCTAAGACAGACATGCGACATTTTGGGACCGGCGACGGTCGCAAACTGTCGCCCACCATCACTGCTGTCACGAACTGTCACTCGTCTGTTTGGAGCCTTTGTGGCTCTTACAGACGAGCCTAAGAGCCCTTAGGGACGTTCATGGTAGGAGTGATAGTTGGCGACTGTCTCCGACCTTCGTCGACAGATGTCGCGGGCATACTGTCACATGTCTACTACAGCCCTACGTCACAGAGTACTAGTACTTACGTACAGAAGTCTCACTCAGCGAAGGAATTCAAAGAAATATCTACTCAATGTCGTTAGCGATATGGTTTAATTTAGATCGCGTCAGAACTCGGCACCTTTTCATTTAGATACCTAGAAGTGGATTGCAAGCCAATTTCATTCTTATTACTCTAGACATACGATTCATATCACTGAATTACCACTCCGGAGTGGTTGCAGCGCACATAGTAATAATGTACGTATATTTTCGATACCTAAACGGGGAGTGACACAGGCCTGCCCACGTGTACCTACAAAGTCACTAAAATAACGTTGCAAGTGAAATATAATTTTTCAAAACTAAAAACTGACTTCATCTCGAAACATACAGTCAAATTTGGTTAAATTTTTATGAGACAAACTGACAAGTATAAGCCTTAAAAAAAAGAGTTACAAAATCGGTCCGGGCGTCTTCGAATTATCAGTGAACATACTTTAACAAATAGAAGATCGCGTCGAATAGATAACCTCCTCGGTTAAAAACGAGGCAAAAATAAATTTTTCTTAAACAAAAATCCGCAAGTTAGCAGTGTAAAGAGTATTAGCATTTCCGGACCTCTTATTTGGGTGTGTAATCGTTATCAGTAGGAAGGTGCAAACAAGGGCTCGGCTGAAAGCTTTGGGATTACCCGAATATTTGAGAACGGTTTCGTTTCTCCTGTTAAGTTGGGTTTACGTGGTTATCTTATATTTATTTTATTTATTTATTTATTGTTTTATTTATTGTTTTATTTCAGGCAACAAAAGATTTTACAAAAATAAACATCTAGGCCCATATCAATATATACCTTAACCTAATATATATATATATATATTATATAACTTAAACTATGGCACTCGTTGAGGCTGCGACGTGTTGCGCGTCATCGGAGTGTCGGGTAGCGTTCCGCGAAAGCGACGATACACAACACCCTTCGGCCAGAAGTCAGCTTCCATGAAGGTCGCCAGCTTCTCCGTCGGGACTCGCACCACGAAGGACGTGAAGTTCACACTGTGGCGCGACTCCAGCTTCACGACCCTCAGCGTGATGTTGGTCTTCACGCGGACGTACTCCATCACTTCCTCTGCCTTTGTGGAGTGGAAGAGCCGGGATACGTACAGCTGCGTCGTTGGGACGGCGGGACGCAGCAGGTGGTTTGGTCCTGTCAGTGCAGTTCCGCACTGATTCCGACAAGAAGGCCTCTTTTTTCTTCGCTCCACTTTAACGAAGCCCTCTTCATCTGCCTGAACGATCCTGGGAACCGACGAAACTCGATTCCTGTCTCCCTCGGGTTTCTGCTGCTTCCTCCGCTTCGGTTGACGTTGACCCAGTGGTGCAGCTGGGGTAGTTTTATCAATGACGACACTAGCGTTGACGGCAGTGTCGCCGACGGCAGCTGCCGCCGCAGCGTAGGCACGTGTCGGGGTCAACGCACTCGTGGTGTTCACCGCAGCGGTGGAGCGGGGCGCGGGGCGCGGTGTGACGTGTGTTACAGCGGCAGCCGGCGAATCATCGAATTTCGCTGACTCGAAACTGCCAAGTGACGTATCTTGCGCACCTCTTCGACATGTGTTAATGTTAGAGGCTACGGGTGACCTAGTTACCGAATCATTACTTTTTAAAACTAATAATTCGGTACGTAGCTCGGAGATCGTATTTTCCGAGGCCTCTACTCTTAACTGCATCTCGGCCAGACTGGACTTCAAGGCCGTGATGTCCTTTAGCAGCCTGGTGACATCAACGTGATCAAACGACACAGGTGGTAATCTCCGCAGTCGTCTTGCACAGAAAGCGGGCACATCGTCTGGATCGGTCGTCTTCAACAGCGAGATAATGTCCTTAAGACTCCTCTCGCCTTTCTCATCCCTCCGTCGTTTCGGCATCTGCGCGGACTTCCCGAGCAGGTCGTAGAGCAGCACCTTGCCGCTGCAAATCTCCTCTTCGTTGAAGTTTGACTTGCAGATCTGCATGATGCTGATCTCGTCCATGGTGTCTTTCACGTAGTCGATGAAAGCCAACAACTCGTTAGCTATGAGTGGTTTAGTACTCATAGCGGTAGCGTCGTGCAGCGGCATTACGCCGCGCGATTCACGAATAAAAATTCTTAACTGTGCAGTATTGTGCAACGCGTGCTTTACCGAGCGCGCATCGCACTGCACTGTGTGTGTGAACTTGCAGATTTTCGTGTTTTATTTACATTTGGTTGGCTGTCTCGGTCGCACTATCAAACATTTTTAATAATTATTAAAAATTTGTGTCTCATTTTTAGAAAAGAATACTTATCCTATATATTTATATCGTGGATATCTTATTAAGTTAATGTTTTAATTTAGTTAAGTAATTCTCGAAGTAAATAATGCCTACACAATATAAAAACCAGTCTAAAATATAAATAAGTAGAAAAACTTTTCTTAAATTTAAATACATTTTTAATAATCTTTAAAAATATTTGATTGTGCAAGTGAGACAACCAACCAAATGTGAAATGCCTCTAGGACAACCAAAAATTCTTGTTTTTAAACAGTTTAAGTGATCATCTGAGAATATTTCCATTCGCATCCTCAGCGATAACGCTTCAGAGCCCGGGGTCCGCTACGTAACCTAGGTGTAGGTAATTTGACGAGGTTACTGGTTTCTAGACAAAGCGACTGATTGATCTCCGCAATAATAACACAAGTCTCAGAACATATTTTGGGGCTAGCTTGATCTGTGTGATTTCTCCGTATTTATTTATCCTTTATGCTTAATGTAGCTATACTTACCTCAGTCTTTCTGGTCCGCTTTTCTCTTCTATCTTCCCGTCAAAGATATTGATTATGAAATCGTCGTGTCGTATCAGATGACCTAACTATCCTCGTATAACTATATAACTGCCTCCGTGGTGTAGTGGTTAGAGCGTTTGGCTCATACCCGGAGGTCGTGGGTTCGATTCCCAGCGGGGGCAACAACTTTGTGCTGTTGTCCTAGTTTGGTTAGGACATTGTAGGCTGATCACCTGATTGTCCGATAAGTAAGATGATCCGTGCTTCGGAGGGCACGTTAAGCCGTCGGTCCCGGTCACTGTCTTTGACATTGGTCGTTACCTAAAACCATGTCAGAGGCCTTTAAGGCGGTTTAAAAACTCTGACACTAGTGTTAGTCACTAACACACACGATAAGAAGAAGACTATCCTCGTCTATACTCTATTAAGTTCCGGAATGCACATTCTAAGCTTTTTCTTTTCTCCCAGGCAAGCATGGAAGACCTAGATATTTGTCTGAAATATTTAATTAGAAAAGAATATTTTGTTATAACCTTATTTAAAATTAGTTTTTGCGTCGTGTGCGTGGTGATTTTCCATTAGAAGTTATGACAAAATTGGCGTTCCTTCTACTTAATCAAAGTTAAAAGGACTTTTTCAACTTATTAACTTGAAGACTTCACCAACGAATATTCTACAAGATTAATATCGCCTAAGTTATTAAGAAATCTTCGCAAATGACATAAATCCCGAGTGAGAATAGTTTTATTGGTACTTTTGAATTAATATAGTTTTTGCGTGCCACCGATGGTAGCATAAATGAGTTATTTTTTTATGTAATAGATGCTTTATATTTGATTAAAAACTAAATCAAAGGTGACCGGGTCAAACAAGTAATATTTTGTTTATATTTGCTCGTTAGTTTTTATGTCTCCGTACCCAAAGGGTAAATATGAGACGTTTTTACTAAACTCCGCTGTCCGTTTGTCTGTCACCGGGCTGTATCTCATGAACCGTGATAGCTAGACAGTTGAAATTTCACAGATGATGTATTTCTGTTGCCGCTATAACAAAAAATACTAAAAACAGAATAAAATAAATATTTAAGTGGGGCTCCCATACAACAAACGTGATTTTTATGGATAATGGTACGGAACCCTACGTGCGCGAGTCTGACTCGCACTTGGACGGTTATTTCTCGTTTAAATTCTGAGTAATGCTGCAGCAAGCGTCATCGACATTTTAAATTAGACTCTCAACTGTTAAAATAAGGTTGTACATTGGCATAAGATTAATTATGGAGTGGCGTAGCAAGGATTTATAAGACCTGGAAAGTAATTAAGAAAATTAATAAACCGTCTAGATAAGAACCACAAACTCGAACGCTTCTCGATTTAAAAACTAAGTTGATTCCTTAGAACTGTAAACGCCTTGGCCTTTGGCGACCTCTGTGTCCTGGAATCATGCCAGGCTGTCACACTGGAGGTACTGGGTTCGATTTCTGCTCAGGTTCAAGATATATCTAAAATATAAAAATGAATCGCAAAATGTGTTGGTAAGCGCATAACTCAACAACGCCTGGACCAATTTGGCCAATTCTTTTTTTAAAATGTTCGTTGAAATTCAAAGATGGTTTTTACGGCGAGAAAAATTCGAATAATTGCCGGAAAATCCCTAAAAACAGCCCTTTTCTTTTTCCCATACAAACGTACATTTTGACAGGCTATATTTGGCAATACGAAGTCTGCCGGGTCAGCTAGTTTGGTATAAAATATAGTGTCGTTGTGTTAGTATCCCATTACACAATACACGAACTTACTTTAAGGCTGGCTCAATCTGTGTGATTTGTCCATATTATTATTTAATATTACTAGCTGTACTCTCGGGCTTCGCTCCCCATGGGAATTTCAGAATAAAGAGTACCCTATGTCCTTCCGTAAGTCTCAAACATATCCATATGTATATATGTACAATATGTTTATGTTAAATATGTGTTATGTTTAATTAGTTTTGATATTATTTTCCTACTTGGTCAGTTTCATTACCGTCTTTATCTTTCTCACATTCCTCTCCATCCACTGGTTGTCTGGAAGAGATCGCTTTAAGCGATAAGACCGCCCATTGTACTCATTGAATGTAAAATTTATTTCTATGCTATTTTTTGTTATTTTTTTTTTGGTGTACAATAAAGAGTTATCTGTCTATCTAACTATCTATCATACAAAATTTCATCCAAATCGGTTCAGTAGTTTAAGCGTGAAGAGATAACAAACAAAAAAACAAATATACAAACTCACTTTCGCATTTCTAATATTAGTAGGATATATCTTTTCAAAGTACATACTTTGGCAATTATTTTGGCTTAATATATGTTATGGTTATTATGTAGTTAGGGACACCTAACAAGTTTTAACGAAAAACTCGAAAAGTTCTTATTGCATACAATAAGAACGCAACACGTTTTTATGAAACGCAAGACACAAATACGCAAGATTTTATTCGACTTCATCAGTGGACTATACGCAGCTATGTGCTGTGACTGCAAGTGACGGTTTGTATATACGTATTATTATGAACTTTTTTCTACTCCTGTACTGTTATCTGTCTTTTAAATGGTTCTGAACACTAATATAAGAACATTGATAATATGATTGCAAAAAAAAGTCTATACTCTATGCCTCATAATAATTATAGCACATGTGTCGTTATTTCACTAAAACGATACTGCTAGCCATAGACCAAGAACATTTTTTTCTATAGATTTACCATACTGCCAACATAAGAAAAAAATGTTTTTTTAACATAGTCACTAAAAAGACGTCAATTAAAAAAAAGTTTACCATAGATACCATATAGATCAGTACTTTTATATTCTAAATCTGAATTACCAAACATGTAAGTCAAACATTTTCATATTTTCTTTGTTTGGTTTTGTATTTTATTTAGTAAATATAGTCGTAGAAAAAGTATTGTATGCAACGTTGCACGTTGTATAAGTACGTCAAAAAATGCTCGATGGCGCCTCCTTACGATGCTCGCTAAAGCTCGCATCGTAACCTGCGCCACTCGCATTTTTTGAACCCTCTTATACAACTGTTGCATAATAGTATTTTATGCAACAGTTGTATAAGAGGGTTCAAAATACTATTTTACATACTTATTACATTTTTGGTGAAAAAGTTTCTAAGATTCACAAACTAAAATGGCCCAAAAATCACAAAAGTTTTTTCACCTTTCTGTAACAGCCTATAATTACAATAACCATGAAAAAAGAAATTACAGAATTACCGTTAATGAGTTAATATTCCACTTATTGCTTTGAAACATGAAAGAGTTAGTAATTTAGTTGCAACTAAAACAGTTATTAGTTTCTGAGAAACGTTTAATTTAATTTAGTTATTTACTAACGTAGCATTTTCTCATTACGTGTTTTGATTATTAATGCAGATTATTTATTAAGTTATTAATATCTGTACGTGACGATAGCTTTTGTAAGTTATTTATGTTGAATGTAATTTATACAAACACTGTTATATTCGTATAAAAATCTGCACTTTTAAATTAGTTTTTTAACTGATTTCAAAAAAAGAGTATCTTTTATTAATTTTTTCATGTATGCTCACTGATTTCTCGAAAAGGTGTAAACGGATTTGGAAATATTTTTTTTTTGTTTGTTTGGAAAGGAATACTTTCCAGGTGGTACGATAGAAATTTTATCAAAATGGGTTATGTAGTTTGGTGCTAAAGTCGGTTATTAGTTTTGAAAAATTACACGGTGAAGAATCTATCTCATTCAAGGATTGCTGATTTTGAATGAATAAATCGATCGCATTCAACTTCTGTACAGCATTACTGGTAAGAAAACCAACAGATTACACCCTATGCCAACAAAAAGTTAATATTTATGAAAGTTAAAGTTTTTAAAGAGATATTAAACATTTTAGTTTACCTCTTTTAGAAAAAATCACTATGACGAAGGTTTTGGGCTATAGGAACGTTGTTTTTTCTTAGCATTTTAGCAAATTGGTTTTGGTGTTTTAATACCGCCTCTCTTAAATATTCACTTCTCCCACTACCCCAAGGTTGACTGGAAGAGATTGCTATGCGATAAGTCCGCCTTTGTATCATAATTCTGTCTTTTTTTTCTGTTTTGTTTTTCCTTTTTTTTATGGTGCAATAAAGAGTATTTGTATTGTATTGTGTATTGTACAAACCTCTTAAGTTTTAGAAGTATTAAAACTATAAATTTCTACTATAAAACATGACACTTATCATCTATAGATGACGAAAACCAAGCGAAGTGGAAATTAAAAGCAAGAGCAAACGATTCGATAAATTGAGATTCCATTAATTTTCCTTTTCTGTTTATGAGGAAGAAACGGGTATAAAATATTTCAAGCCTCCGTCATAATCACACCTTATAAAGGTAAGCGTTTCGTTACTGGCGCATTTAGGCCTAAATTAATTAACATAAGTATACCTCTGGCCTTAAACACCCGCAAAAGGCACGACACGATGGTATAAAATAAAAACAGGACAGAAGTTAAGCCGTCGGTCCCGGTCACTATCTTTGACATTGGTCGTTACCTAAAACCATGTCAGAGGCCTTTAAGGCGGTTTAAACTCTGACACTAGTGTTAGTCACTGACACACACGATAAGAAGGACAGAAGTGCTATTTTGAAACGCGGAGTCACCCAAACGAATGGTTTTTCCATACAAAAAATACTTCGTTTAGTGGATCACCTCAGATGGATAACGAGGATAGATTGCAAACTCAATGGCTTATCCCATAACAAAAGTTTAAGGTTACTTTAGGACTATACTACGTTTGGTTAGGTATATAAATGTAAACAATCTTGACGTGTCTCTTTATTGAAATATACACTTTATAAATCAATACCTTTGCAAATTACAAAGTAATTATGTAATTTATAATTATACCATAATTAAATTGTAATTTGCAAAGGTATTGATTTATAAAGTGTATATTTCAATAAAGAGACACGTCAAGATGTTATACATTTATTTTAATACCCAACCAAACGGAGTGTAGCTATATATATAATGATTTGTTCCTGTTCAGGGGGGTTACTCCAAAAGCAGTACGTAAGACGGACGTTACTGCGTATCCACGTTTCACTGTCTATGAAAATTGAGCTGTAACGTATCATACATACTATCACGTCTTTATCCCTAATAGGGCAGACAGAGCATTTTGGGTCTTGCGGTTCTATGCAGAGCCCAGGGCCGCAAGACCCAAAAGCCACTTTTAGCGTCATGGTGGGCGAGAAGATGGAAAAGCAATCAATACAGTGATGGGTTGCTAGCCGCATCGCCTGTTAACATGATTTGCATTTTTGCCCATTCCCTCGATCGGCTTTTACGATCTGCATGGGAAGAGAAGCAGCTGGTACATTCTAAGTTTTTTTTTATTTCTCCCAGACCAGCATGGGAGAACGTATCATGATAAAGTCTAATTTGATATGACATAGAAAAAAGACGTCAGTATCGTACCAGTAACGTATTTATATGTAGGAACCCCCCTGTTCTGAGTTTGCCCAGCCAGCAAGTTACGCTGCTCAATCAGTGTAATTTGACCGTATATTTTATTATTTATTTATTACATTTTATTAATTTATTTATTTAACTTTATTACATGAATTGTAATCGGCGGACTTAAGGCCGTAGGCCTTTTCTACCAGTCAACCTACAGGTGGTGTTGACATGCAAAATTTTCGGAAATATGTGCAAAACTTTTTAATATTAAAACTGAAAACACTTACTTATAAGTTATAAAACAAATGAAACCTACGCACATACCTATGTTTAAAATTACAAATATTGATACAAACCACAGTAATAATATACTACGTACAAATACAGACTAAATGAGAATATACAAACATATAAATATAGAGTAATTATTTACTAAATAAATTCAAATACTAAATATATATAACTACACATATATATATATAAATATTAAATAAATATTTTCTATCCGTCTGACAGTTTATGCAGATAATGATCGCGCACGGCTTTTTTACATGGCACTCAGCTATTTGGTTGCCGTGTGGTATCCGGCAGAGTAGAATAGGGTCACTCCAAGTCCTCCCGTGGATGTCGTGGAAGGCGACTTAGGAAATACAAGCTAAACAAAGCTAAACATCAGTAAAACCTCTCCAACCCGTCTGGTCAGCGTGGAGAGTATAGGCCAAGTCCTCTGGCTGCTCTGGCCAAGTATGGCTCTGGTAGTACAAAGAGGGTTGTGCTCCTGCAGTGGAGACAAAAAGACCTGGTGATGATGATGATGATAGTTGGTTGCGTAAGTAGGACGTCACAGGCATACATACATACATACATACCATCATGCCTGTTTCCCACAGGAGTAGGCAGCGACTATGGACTTGCTACGATCCTGATAAATCTCTCACTCTTCATGAAATCTTCTTCTTATCGTGTGTGTTAGTGACTAACACTAGTGTCAGAGTTTTTAAACCGCCTTAAAGGCCTCTGACATGGTTTTAGGTAACGACCAATGTCAAAGACAGTGACCGGGACCGACGGCTTAACGTGCCCTCCGAAGTACGGATCATCTTACTTACCAGACAATCAGGTGATCAGCCTGCAATGTCCTAACCAAACTAGGACAACAACGCAAATTCGTTGCCCCCGCCGGGAATCGAACCCGCGACCTCCGGGTATGAGCCTAACGCTCTAACCACTACACCACGGAGGCAGTTCATGAAATGAAATGTGTATTCTATGTACCTTTACATACCTTATACACATACCTCTTACAGGCATGTCATGATGTTAATGATGTAACGTAGAATACATGCTCTACAAAAGACGAGCGTATAGAAACGCTGTATGTTATTTATTAAAAGACTATGGGTTGTCTACCTGGGAGATTACTCCATAAAATAATACGTTAATCGTATGATAATGACATCCTATTTATACGTCAAACCAAATTAAACTTTATCGTCATAACTTTAGTGGTCAATGTTGCTTGGCACTGAAACAAGGATACGCAGTAACTTCCGTCTTGCGTACTGCTGATGATGCCGTAAGATCTTTTAATATCGCATTATGGGATGATAATAAGGACTTATCCCGTAGACTTGCCAGGCAATTAATAGGCTATAACACATAGGCTACAATTTATAAAGATATTGTGTGATAATCATGATTCATGCCCAGACGAAATTGCGGGCACCAGCTCGTGTTGTAATAATAGCGGTTAAATTGGACAAGTTACAGTACCTAAGTAAATTTAACCGGTCAAAACCTGCTTGGCACTATATGGTAGTGCTTCTTTTTTTTACTATTGTGTCTGGTATTGGCGGATCTCAAAGACTAAAAATAAAAGTTTGGATGAGAGTCCTTCTGTTTCCTCGATTTTTGACGTGACTAGAGGGCGAGAAGTAATTAATTATGGACGAAGGGACGAAAGCTAAGTACAAAGTGTCATAAACTCGGAAATTTTGAACGGGGTACTAATTATTTATTAGATCAACATACTTTTATTATAATGACTACTTGCTGTATCTATAATAATTATATAGCCAAAGGTTCGTGTCCAATTAAAACCAGAATCAGAATGAAAAATTATACTTCTTTTATGAAATTACTTATTTACAGTCTCAATTATCTCTGGTACTTTTTTGTTTGAACCGTCACTTGATTTTCATAATTTACATTATACATAATTTTCAATCTTTCATCTTTAGCAAGGAATATAGCTGATTTTTATTTCACGCAGATTGACAGATAGAGTATATTAGGAGTTTAAGATATAAACAGCATAAATCTAAGGCTCTATTTAAATCATTATTATCAGGTCTTTTAAGTCTGGGAGCACGACCATATTTGTACTACAGAGAGCGATACTTGGCCATAGTAGGTCAAAAAATTGGCCTAAACTCTCCACGCTGGCAAAACAAAGTCAAAACCATTTATTCACTTTTCATAATAATGATTGACGTCAGATGATTTATATACACCTAGATTAGTGCCGCTTCCTAAGCGCAAGAGCGAAAGAAGCTGCAGCAACTTGCCCGTCTATTCTATATTTTGTGAACCTAGGCACTAATAGTTTCCTTTCCATAGATTATTCCATTATCATTTCTCTATCGAAACTCAACGGCCAAACTCATCGTCCCAAAATAGGGTTAACACTTTAGTGACCATTACCCTAATGTGGACCAGCCTTAAGTACACTTCAGTAGTCCCTCGGGCCCCCTTCATTTTGTCCAACAATTAGTCAAATACTAGGTCAAGAGTAATGGACGATAATGACCGGATTGTATTGAGGAAATAACTTTACTCTAATAATGACACACGTGGGTTTAGGGAGGACATTGACGATCGATAGTATCTTTCGTGTAATGCGTAAGGATAATATTTTAGTTAAAATGATATTTTGTTATGTTTTAAATTCATAATATTATTTGTCACAATAACTTTGTTATAATTTTATTCTAATAACCACAGTTTAATAATCGTTATATCTCTTTTTGATCTAAAGTTTTTACATCAAAAAGAGATATAAGTTGCCGTGTGGTTTTTGGCAGAGGCATAAGGCCACTCCAAGTTGATGTCGTAGAAGGCGACTTAGGAAATGCAAGCTAAACAAAGCTTATCGAATAGACCTCTCCGACCCGTCTGGCCAGCGAAAAGGCTACTCTGGCCAAGTATGGCTCTGGTAGTACAGAGAGGGTCATGCTCCTGCAGTGGAGACAAAAAATCCTGTTCTGTATAGACAATTAAATATTTCCTTACCCAGACTGCCATCATCTATATACATTTCTAACTACCACAGAAAGAGAGATGTTTACGTATCATTAATAAAGCAAGTAAACGTACATACATTTCTGAAATTTTAATTACAGCTGTCGTATCGCAGAGGCCTCATATCTCGCAACGTTCCTTTTTAATGAACGTGTGTGTGTGCGTGCACCTTAATGAGTTACGTCGTTCTTGCTATATCTACATGATTTTGCGTTTTTAAACCCCCCGATATAAAAGAGAGATGTTATAAGTTTGACGTCTGTGTGTCTATCAGTGGCATCGTAGCGTCTAAACGCGTTGCGATGCTTTTTTTTTTGTTTAAAGCAGACCATATCGATATGATTCTTAGCTTTGTTTGATCAAAACCGGTTCAGCGGTTTAAAGTTATCAAGAGTGAACGCTTGAAAGTAGAGGATATCCTTAATTGGCTTGGCAAATAAATATCTATTTTTTAAAAACAATAATTTTTGTTAATGCAAACCCAGACAGCTATCGTCAATTAACATTTCTAACCACCACAAAGCAAGTAATTGTTTTGTTAACAATACGTAAACATTTCTATTTTCACGGAAATACATTTCTCAAATTTTAATTACAGACGTCGTATCGCAGGGACCTCATATCTCGCAACGTTCGTTTTAATGAACGTGTGAGTGTGCGCGCACCTTAATGAATTACGATGTTCTTGCTACATATACATGATTTTGCGTTTTTAATCCGTGACAAAAAGACAAATGTTGTATAAGTTTGGCGTCTGTGTGTCTATGAGTGTCATCGTAGCATCTAAACCAATAAACCGATATCGATGCCTTTTTTTGTTGTTTGAAAGCAAACTTGATCTATATGATTCTTGGCTTTGTTTGATCAAAATCAGTTTAGCGGTTCAAAGTTATTAAGAGTAAACACTTGAAAGTCAAGAATTTCCTTAATTTGCATGGCAAATAAACTTGATTTTAAAAAGACAATAATTTTTGGTACTGAATACCCAGACATCGATCTTCAATTAACATTTCTAACTACCACAAAGCAAGTAATTGCTTTGTTAATAATACGTAAACATTTCTCTTTTTCACAGAAATACATTTCTCAAATTTTAATTACAGACGTTGTATCGCAGGGACCTCATATCTCGCAACGTTCGTTTTAATGAGCGTGTGAGTGTGCGCGCACCTTAATGAACTACGATGTTCTTGCTACATATACATGATTTTGCGTTTTTAACCCGTGACAAAAAGACAAATGTTGTATAAGTTTGGCGTCTGTGTGTCTATGAGTGTCATCGTAACATCTAAACCAATAAACCGATATCGATGCCTTTTTGTTGTTGTTTGAAAGCAGATTTGATCTATATGATTCTTGGCTTTGTTTGATCAAAATCAGTTTAGCGGTTCAAAGTTATTAAGAGTAAACGCTTGAAAGTCAAGAATTTCCTTAATTTGCATGGCAAATAAACTTGATTTTAAAAAGACAATAATTTTTGTTACAGAATACCCAGACAACCATCTTCAATTAACATTTCTAACTACCACAAAGCAAGTAATTGCTTTGTTAATAATACGTAAACATTTCTCTTTTTCACAGAAATACATTTCTCAAATTTTAATTACAGACGTTGTATCGCAGGGACCTCATATCTCGCAACGTTCGTTTTAATGAGCGTGTGAGTGTGCGCGCACCTTAATGAATTACGATGTTTTTGCTACATATACATGATTTTGCGTTTTTAACCCGTGACAAAAAGACAAATGTTGTATAAGTTTGGCGTCTGTGTGTCTATGGTGTCATCGTAACATCTAAACCAATAAACCGATATCGATGCCTTTTTGTTGTTGTTTGAAAGCAGATTTGATCTATATGATTCTTGGCTTTGTTTGATCAAAATCAGTTTAGCGGTTCAAAGTTATTAAGAGTAAACGCTTGAAAGTCAAGAATTTCCTTAATTTGCATGGCAAATAAACTTGATTTTAAAAAGACAATAATTTTTGTTACAGAATACCCAGACAACCATCTTCAATTAACATTTCTAACTACCACAAAGCAAGTAATTGCTTTGTTAATAATACGTAAACATTTCTATTTTCACGGAAATACATTTCTCAAATTTTAATTACAGACGTCGTATCGCAGGGACCTCATATCTCGCAACGTTCGTTTTAATGAACGTGTGAGTGTGCGCGCACCTTAATGAATTACGATGTTCTTGCTACATATACATGATTTTGCGTTTTTAACCCTTGACAAAAAGACAAATGTTGTATAAGTTTGGCGTCTGTGTGTCTATGAGTGTCATCGTAGCATCTAAACCAATAAACCGATATCGATGCCTTTTTTTGTTGTTTGAAAGCAAACTTGATCTATATGATTCTTGGCTTTGTTTGATCAAAATCAGTTTAGCGGTTCAAAGTTATTAAGAGTAAACACTTGAAAGTCAAGAATTTCCTTAATTTGCATGGCAAATAAACTTGATTTTAAAAAGAAAATAATTTTTGTTACTGAATACCCAGACATCGATCTTCAATTAACATTTCTAATTACCACAAAGCAACTAATTGCTCTGTTAATAATACGTAAACATTTCTATTTTTCACGGAAATACATTTCTCAAATTTTAATTACAGACGTCGTATCGCAGGGACCTCATATCTCGCAACGTTCGTTTTGATGAGCGTGTGAGTGTGCGCGCACCTTAATGAGTTATGATGTTCTTGCTACATATACATGATTTTGCGTTTTTAACCCGTGACAAAAAGACAAATGTTGTATAAGTCTGGCGTCTGTGTGTCTATGAGTGTCATCGTAGCATCTAAACCAATAAAACGATATCGATGCCTTTTTGTTGTTGTTTGAAAGCAGATTTGATCTTTATGATTCTTGGCTTTGTTTGATCAAAATCAGTTTAGCGGTTCAAAGTTATTAAGAGTAAACGCTTGAAAGTCAAGAATTTCCTTAATTTGCATGGCAAATAAACTTGATTTTAAAAAGACAATAATTTTTGTTACTGAATACCCAGACATCGATCTTCAATTAACATTTCTAATTACCACAAAGCAACTAATTGCTTTGTTAATAAAACGTTAACATTTCTCTTTTTCACAGAAATACATTTCTCAAATTTTAATTACAGAAGTCGTATCGCAGGGACCTCATATCTCGCAACGTTCGTTTTAATGAATGTGTGAGTGTGCGCGCACCTTAATGAGTTACGACGTTTTGCTACACCTACGCGATATTGCGGGGTATTTTAAATTAGATCTTGTTTCTAGATTATCTTTGCAGTATAAAAAAAGGTCTTATAAAACTTCATTCTGTGAAATTAAAGATGGTTTAGAGAGATATATATTAGCTTTGCCCGTGGGTTTCACTTCCCATGGGAATTGCTGGATAAAAACTATCTGTCCTTTCCTGGGTATCAAACTATATCCATATCAAATTTCATGTAAATAGGTTCAGTAGTTAAAGCGTGAAGTGGTTACAAACAAACAAACATACAAACAAATATACAAACTCACTTTAGAATTTATGATATAAGTAGGAAGTAGGATAGGAAGTAGGATATCGAAATCCGAAATAAATTTTGAGATACTAGTGTTTATGTTATACAGTTTACGAATATAGTCACTCTTTTTACGGTTTAGACAGAGTTTAGAGCCATAAAAGTCAAAGTTCAAGTGATAATGGATATGCTGTGAAAAAGGGAAGCCAAATAGTGACTACTAACCGAATCGTCTTTTGATATAATTCTTCAGATTTTCGCTCTTTCCCTTGAATCTACCCAGGAAATGACACTTAGATACACCTTTTTTCCTTTAGGGCACATTTGGACGATATGCCCACGACTTGCCCAGACCTAGTGCACTTGAAAATGTTTGAAGTTTGTTGCATATAATTTAAGTCCTATCACACATAAATACAACTTTTATTGCATTTCATTTACTGAAGTCCACACGCGCCCGCCTCGCCACGCACTCACCTTGTTTCCGCCTCGCACCCGCCCGGCGCTCGCCCCGACTGGACTTCAGTAAATGCAATTTTGAGTTGTATTGATAGGGCTCAAATTATATGCAAATAATTTCAAAGCGCGCTAGGCGTGCGCTTGACGTGCAGGTATCATCTGAACGCGCCCTTATTCTTTTCCAAGATTAACATGGGCGCTTGCCCCGACTGGATTTCGGTAAATGCAATTTAAGTTGTATTGCTGTGTGATAGGAGTCAAATGAGTTTAGATGAAGCAAAAGAGGTTTGTCAGGATCGTAGCAAGTGGAGGTCCATAGTCTCTGCCTATCCCTGTAGGAAGTTCCTTATCGCGCGTTGCGAAAGGAGGCTAGACGGAATAAATTAAGACGAAAAGTTGTAACGACACTTTTTGCTATAGTTGTAAGCCGTGCGGCGTGCGCGTGTTTCTGTGTCTGTCCCTCTCTCTCCTAATTAATCGAAAGGAACTTCGTTCCATCCGGGTGTCCCTTGACACCTCTCAAGTTTTATGTATGTATGTATAGGACTCAAATTATATGCAACAAATTTTAAAGCGCGCTAGGGTTGGGCTAGGCGTGCGCGTGTCATCCAAACGCGCCCTTATTATTTTCCAAGATTAGCATGGACGACAAAAGACGAAAAATGACTGTTTATGTATTATAATAAACAAAGAACATAAACACAAATACATTTCTCAAATTTAATTACAAACGTCGTAGCGCAGGGACCTCATATCTCCGACGTTCGTGTTAATGAACATGTGAGTGTTGAGTTACGACGTTCTCGCTACACCTACATGATACTACATTGTTTTTAGTTCATCTTAGCTTTAAATAAGGTCTAAATTTAGTAATGTACACGACTAGTATTCGAGTCACAGGTATGGCACTTCATAGAAGCGGAGTATCATTAATGCCTACTACCACAAACGAAACTATACATCCGTGTACATGTCAATGTGTGTGTTCGTCGCTTAACACCCTCGACAAGACGGGAAGGGTGAAGAGGTGCGGCGACAGGGAACGGGGACACATATTTCGCGGGACCTTAGGAGATCGGAGGAAGGAAGGAGGAAGAAGAGTATGTAATACTCTTATTCTTTCCGCTGTTACTGGGTGAAATTCCACCCGGCTTCCATTGTCTTACTATTGTGTCTGGGTTTTGTCGCACCTTAAAGAGTTTTTAAATCTATGCTCGAGTTCTAATTTTTAAGACTGGAGTCGATTTAGCAGTCTGAGCTAAGTAAGAGGACTCGGAGGAATCGAGTCTTGTACTTTACTAGGTCTAATAAAACTTTTGAAAAAAATAAGGACTTAATTTATCTAGTGCTTATATTAAACCAACTTACCAATAAATGCTCAGTCGTTGACGCTAGAGGCTATAGCTTCTTTTATCTACAAGTCTTTACTTGCATGAAAATCTGAAACAAAAATGTAAATTATAAGATTTTGATTTGAGATTGAAAAATGATACGCCTAGCGCACTTTCAAAAATTTTGCCACGAAAGGGATTCGAACCCATGACCCGCACGTTAACACCGTGAGTGTACTACCAATTGTGCTACCGTATTTTATAATCGTAGAAGACTGGGTCAAAAAAAATTATTCAGTACAGTTCATAAAATAAAACGTCAGAAAATAGTATCACTTTTCATTGATGACATCCATTTCCGACATAATTCTTTTAACTGCCTCCGTGGTGTAGTGGTTAGAGCGTTCGGCTCATACCCGGAGGTCGCGGGTTCGATTCCCGGCGGGGGCAACGACTTTGTGTTGTTGACTTAGTTTGGTTAGGACATTGCAGGCTGATCACCTGATTGTCTGATAAGTAAGAGGATCCGTGCATCGGAGTGCACGTTAAGCCGTCGGTCCCGGTCACTGTCTTTGACATTGGTCGTTACCTAAAACCATGTCAGAGGCCTTTAAGGCGGTTTAAAAACTCTGACACTAGTGTTAGAAACTAACACACACGATAAGAAGAAGAAGAAGACATAATTCTAATTTTTTGAATGCAAAAAGAACTGATATTAAAGGAGCAATTTGACTTCAAAAAAGCATAAAATCTCACAGAAAAGTTTTGTTTTGACGTTTAGAAAAAATGTCTTGATGATTTGACTTGTTGAAAATGATTCAAGTAAGTTTAGTGTATAATGGCCGATGGGGTAAAAAGGTTCTCAAATGGCGACCACGTACAGGCAAGCGAAGCTTAGGACACCCACCCACAAGGTGGTCTGACGACCTGACCAAGGTCGCTGGAAGGCGCTGGATGCAAGCCGCTCTAGATCGGTAATTTTGGAAATTTTCCGGAGAGCCCTATGTCCAGCAGTGGACGTTAAGCGGCTGAAATGATGATGATAATGATGACGAAGTGTATTATACGCTTCATGCCCAAGTGACATGTTAATATGTATAAGAAGTACCATATTTTCAACCAAAAAATATTTCAAACACTATACACAATAAATTTCAAAAAAGTGTCGGTGACTGATATATACCAAGCACTATCTACATCAGACGACCTTGTGACAAAAAATCTTTCACATTTTACCTTTTCAATTTTCCAGGTATAACATTCAATCTTACATACAATCGAGAAACCTTTTATTCAAGAAATAGGCAATCTAGGACACCTAGTGATTCAATTGTCACCTATATTTGCTAACGTATCTCAAACCAAAACACAAAATAATTACAAGTACTTACGTACAGAAGTCTTACTCAACAAAGGAATTCAAAGAAATATCTACTCAATATCGTTAGCGACATGGTTTAGTTTAGCTCGCGTCAGAACTCGGCACCTTTTCGTTTAGATACCTAGAAGTGCATTGCAAGCCAATTTCATTCTTATTACTTTAGACATACGATTCATGTCACTGAATTTATCACTCCGAAGTGGTCTTCGAATTTGTAGGTATATTTTCGATACCTAAACGGTGACACAGGCCTGCCCAAATCAAATATTAGTCTATAAAAGGCTTTGCTGACGCGAAATATCTCAGTGGTTACTTATGCTCCTTTTTATGCGGCTCTAACACATTAGGGGATAAAGGACATCCTGACCCGACAACAAAATATCGAGGCACTAGAAAAATAACTCGTTAAATCGTGGGACCTAAGCGAGCTGAAACCTTGTCCGCATGGAATTGTTGTTTTTCGTAAGTAAGTGGCCAACTCTGGTGTCAGATTTTTTTAGCTACCTAAAGGCATCTGACATAACTCTTGAAATCGTGGGGTCTGAGTGAGCTGAAACCTTGTCGGCGTAGGATTAATGTTTTTCGTGTGTGTAAGTGGCCAACACTGGTAATTTTTTAAGCTACCGAAATGCATCTGACATAGCTTGACGATTACTATACAATGATGACAGCTAGGACCAACGGCTTTATGTGGTTTCCGAAGCACGGAGGAGCGAGAAATATTTAACGACACACAAAAAATAATATTTTAGGACTTTGATGACTGCTAGCAACAACACTAAAAAGCTTCTCTATGACATAGCATTTTTTATCACAGAAAACCACAAAACTAATATAGTGAAAATTAAAATACAGAAGAAGATGAACCACACATTGAGACCGTCTTTAATTTGTGAGCCAACACTTCGAAATATTCTAAAAGGAGACATTGTTTCGCACATAACTAGTTAGTTGGGCCTTTCTTCTTTAGGGACTAAGGGTCGTGATTTACTTCCTGAAGCCAAGGCTTGTTATAACGACATTTTAGGGGCATGTACCGCGGTGCATAAAGGAAATGCCTAATATTCAGTGTTGGCTAGTTCAGAACTAATCTACAACAGAAAACAGACAACTAAAAATAACGACAACACACATGCAAACATACACTTTCAAGTCAAGTCTTTATCTATATACATATTATAATAAAGCAGACAAAAATGTTTCGGCACAGTGAACACATTTCCAAAAAAAAAATTTTGTGCTATAGAGACATAGTAATAGAGTAAAAATTAACGAAAACCTGCCTGTTTGTCTGTTCGTACACGCTAACCTCCGGAAATACTGGACGGATTCGAATGAAACTTTTTTGTTATATAGCTGCGCAACTTATAGGGTATAATTAATTTAAAAAAACACACCTGATGCAGACCCATAGTGGTCCAGCTTAATTATAAGAAATATAAAGATGACGCCTTAGCAAAAGCAGCCTGATGAGCATTTTCTGGAGTCATGAAGTCCAAGCGAACGAAGCCGCGGGCTTCGGCTAGTCACTAATAAAGTCTTCTTCTTATCGTGTGTGTTAGTGACTAACACTAGTGTTAGAGTTTTTAAACCGCCTTAAAGGCCTCTGACATGGTTTTAGGTAACGACCAATGTCAAAGACAGTGACCGGGACCGACGGCTTAACGTGCCCTCCAAGGCACGGATCATCTTACTTATCAGACAATCAGGTGATCAGCCTGCAATGTCCTAACCAAACTAGGACAACAACACAAAGTCGTTGCCCCCGCTGGGAATCGAACCCGCGACCTCCGGGTATGAGCCAAACGCTCCAACCATTACACCACGGAAGCAGTTAATAAACTAATAAAGTAATCATAGTATTTTGGATCCTGGCGCTTACAGACATACTTAGAGCGACAGTATGTTCGCGACACCTGTCGATGAAGGTCGCGCGACTGTTTTTGACAGACTGACATGTGTCATGCGACCATCGCTCGACGTTATTTCATGATATTACAGTACTCTATGGTTGCCGTGTGGTTTCTGGCAGAGTAGAATAGGACTACTCCAAGTCTTTCCGCGGATATCGTAGAAGGCGACTTAGGCATGCTTAGGCATGCTTAGAATTATTGCATGCTTAGGCATTCTTAGGTAGTCAGATAACCTGACCGCAGGGTCGCTGGAATGCGCTGGATGCAGGCCGCTCTTGATCGGTCATTTTGAAAATCTTTGGGTGAGGCCTATGTCCAGCAGTGGACGTTATGCGGCTGAAATGATGATGATGATGATGATGAGGCATGCTTAGGCATGCTTAGCATTTTTGCCTATTCCCTCAATAAGCTTCTTTGATCTGCACGGGAATAAACAGCTAGAACAAAGTTACTTCAAGAACCAACGAAAAAAGTAACCTAAAAGCCTCTTTTACAAAAATCTGATTCTCTTTATCTAGTCCTACCAACAAAACCTTTTTGGTTTATCCAAATTCTTATCTAGGCAAATGGTTTAGGCAAACGTTTGACACAAGGGTTTTCTACATGTTTATATTGTAGAAAAGATATGATAACATATCTTTCAAAAATTGCGTCTTATATAATAAACGTATGTTAATATTTTTATTTTGTTTTGTTCAATTTTGTCAGGATTTGTGGACAAATAACTGGTAAAAAAGGTCAAGTGCGAGTCGGACTCACGCACGTAAAGTTCCGTACCATTATCTATTAAAAATCACGTTTGTGATATCGGAGCCCCACTTAAATATTTATTTTATTATTATTTGTTGTTATAACGGCAGCAGAAATAGCCGTGAAAATTTCAACTTTCTAGCTATCACGGTTCATGAGATACAGCCCGGTGACAGACAAACGGACACTGGAGTCTTAGTAATAGGTTACTGTTTTTACCCTTTGAGCATGGAACCCTAAAAGATTAACATATTAGCATATCCTTTACTTTGGGGCTAACTCAATCTGTGTAATATGTCCCAATATATTTAAAAAATATATTTTTTATGTAAAACTGCCTAAAGCCTAGTTCCAGTAATCCCAAAGTTATTTATTTTATCTCCCACAAAACTGCCGTACATTCGAATGAAAACGAACAAAAAAATCCCATTTAGTCGCAGCTCTGGCAATTTCGAGCAATATCAATTGTTACCACAACCACAAATTGAGGAAAATACAGAAATATAGCTGTTTTTATCATCAAAATGTACGTCGGCGAAAAATAGTGGACGTGTTACGATCGATCTAATAACGGATATCTTATATCTTAAAGTTTATTTAGCTAGACTACTGAAATCTGACTAAGGACACAAAATAGAGCTAGTCCCAGTAGTTCTACCAAGTTTGTCCCACCAATAGGACTACTCGAGTATTTCATCTCAATAGATCTTTCGGTTGGCTGTGACGTAACAGTAGTTTTTAGATCGAAAAGCAATCTGACCACGGATAGAGAAGTTGCGAAATGCAGAAGCGAAGACGAAGGGTAGCATCCCTTTATCTCTCGCGTTAAATTTGTCAATAATTTTAACCTTATGTTTGTGAAATAGCGACGTTTGTGCCGGCTTAGCTTCATACCGAACCCTAAGTACATCTTGTCTGATTGAACCTTAAGTCTAACGTAAGTTTCTTGAAAAGGTCTTTTTTGTATGTTCTATATCACTCTAGATCGATAATTTTGAAAATTAAGGATAGGCCTGGTATTTTTGAAGCTGTTCACTGAATGATGATGTTGATGATTTCTGTATGTTTATTAATTTGTGCCACTAACTCGCCGCGTTTGATGAATATGCGATCAATCCATGGATTAGCATGCTCGGGTCGACTCCACGGCTCGAACATTTGCATATTTTCGCCTCTGGTTTGTAGTGCAGCGTGTACCTACATCGGGAGACCCGGCTGCAAATTGGAATTGGACGTGACCATTGTTCGATTTTTACGTTGCATTTCACATTTCTTTAAAAATAGACAAGCGACGCTTTTATAGGTTAGTAGGATTTCCGTCTATCTTCACTGAGACAATAGAATGATTGCTTGTAGCACAGATTTTTGCTACACGTTACCAAAATCGAGTGATTGCTAAAGTCAGGGCTACTAGTAGTTAGAGAGATCCTGTTTATGTCTTGTCTATTTTAAAGCAGTTCACTGAATGATGATGTTGATGATTTCTGTACGTTTATTATTTTGTGCCACTAACTCGCCGCGTTTGATGAATATGCGATCAATCCATGGATTAGCATGCTCGGGTCGACTCCACGGCTCGAACATTTGCATATTTTCGCCTCTGGTTTGTAGCGCAGCGTGTACCTACATCGGGAGATCCGGCTGCAAATTGGAATTGGACGTGACTATTGTTCAACTTTACGTTGCATTTCATTTTTCTTTAAAAATAGACAAGCGACGCTTTTATAGGTTGGTAGGATTTCCGTCTATCTTCACTGAGACAATAGAATGATTGCTTGTAGCACAGATTTTTGCTACACGTTATCAAAATCGAGTGATTGCTAAAGTCAGGGCTACTAGTAGTTAGAGAGATCCTGTTTATGTCTTGTCTATTTTATAGCAGTTCACTGAATGATGATGTTGATGATTTCTGTACGTTTATTAATTTGTGCCACTAACTCGCCGCGTTTGATGAATATGCGATCAATCCATGGATTAGCATGCTCGGGTCGACTCCACGGCTCGAACATTTGCATATTTTCGCCTCTGGTTTGTAGCGCAGCGTGTACCTACATCGGGGGAGACCCGGCTGCAAATTGGAATTGGACGTGACCATTGTTCGATTTTTACGTTGCATTTCACATTTCTTTAAAAATAGACAAGCGACGCTTTTATACGTTGGTGGGATTTCCGTCCATCTTCTTCTGTTTTAGACATGCTTGTATATAATCTCTTTATTGTACTCGTAATATTACATTTCAGAGCAATTTATAATAGTTAATTCATCCACTGCAGGAGCACGACCCTCTCTGTACTACCAGAGCCATACTTGGCCAAAGCAGCCCGAGGATTTGGCCTGCACTCTCCACGCTGGCCAGACAGGTTGGAAAGATCTCATGATGTTTATAAGCTTTGTTTAGCTTGTATTTCCTCAGCCTACGACGACATTCACGGGAGGACTTGGAGTGGTCCTATTCTACTCTGCCGGAAACCGCTGCGGGTAATTACAGTAAGCTCATTATCTCTATCTTTCGTATATTATTCAGGTGCAATACTTATACGAATATTATGTTGATATGGCAATCAAAACCATTTATCAGAAAAAGTTAATTAGCTGTTAACGTCTAGGTAGTGGGCTAGCACGATTACCACTACTCTACGGAGGTCGTCAAAGTTAAATATAACTTATATTTGAGGTAAATACAGAACGTAAACTAATAGGGTCCCGCGCAATATGCGTCCCCGTTTGTCCCTAAGATTCCATTCTGTATGAAATACTTATTAATTCTGTGCCCGAGGTTTACGTTACATATAAGCGATATTAACTCGTACACACGCTGTGCCATCAAGACTGCTCTGCTGCTTTGACTGCGTCCGTGGTTCAGTGGTCAAGGCACTTGCCCTGTGATCCGGAGGTCAAGGGTTCAAATCCCAATGAGAGCTCTACTTTGTGAAAAGTTGTTTCCAGTCCGGTTAAAATATTGCAGGCATGAATGACATTATTATCAGAAAAGAAAGATGATTCCGTGTTCCGGAAGGCAAGTATAAACTGTGGGTCCCGATCGCCATTAAGCGTTTGATCATCAAACTACCCAAGGATTGGTTCTAGTTAACCCTTTGAGTTGCGGAGGTCAGACGGAAGTCGCTCTGTGTAAAAACCAGTAACCTCGTCAAATGTCCTTGGTTAGGTAGCGGACCCCGGGCTCTGAAACATTACTGCTGAGGATGCAACCGGGACAATACGCTCGGATGATGATGGCCCGCTGTGCCATCAAGCTCTACAAAACTTTTATTAAAATAACAAACGAAAACCTATTTCGGTCTCTTTCACACAGATACTAAAAAAAACATAAGTGTCGCGTACAATTGACTTGTTATTTTTCTGTTTGTTTTGGTAAATCGAATTCAGCCGTATAATTCTGTTAGTCATTCTGTTTGGACACCAAATTGGTTTTCATTCTGTTATTTTTTAGCTCGACTTCTGGCTTGGTCAGCGGAATAGTTGGATGAATGAAATTAACCGGTTATCTATCCTAAATAAATAAAATAATATTTCGAACAAACCTACGTTTGCAGTTTTACCTGCACGAGCAATCAATGTATTTTCAACCGACTTCAAAAAAGGAGGACGTTGTCTATATAATTTCTGTAGGATCATCTGACAAGTATGCCCTTTCAAATAAAAAAAGAATTTTTCAATTCAGACGTCTTCGAATAATCGGTGAACATACATATAAAAACATCGCGACGAACTGACAACTTCCTTTTTGAAAGTCAGATAAAAAAGTTTTACAAAACTAATAAGAATGAGGCATTTTCTTAAAAAAAAAATTGTTCCTTTACGTGACATAGATGCCGACCAAACGGCCTCTTTCATTTTTGACAGAACGATTTAAAACTCTTAATCGCCACCTATTGACAATGTTTTTAACCTCATTTTTTTTTTCACTAGAAAAGGCCTTTTGAAGGATATTAAAAAGTCTACCAAAATAAGACGCCAAACTTTTTTCAGTCTAAAATTCATAATTACTTGAGGAATTCAGCGAAAACTTCTAAAATAAGATGTAAGTAGATAAACCTCTTTCGCACAGATCCGATAGCAACTTTCTTTTGTCCATTACCGGCCTTCTTTCATTCATTCCCGGTCCTTTGGGATAAAGCGCAGTTAATTACTCTAACATATTAGACCGGGCGGCGACTGTAGGATTACCAACGTCACTCACAGTTACAAAAAGCGCCTGCTCACAAGAAAACCGGCCAAGTGCAAGTCAGACTCGCGTTGGAAAGGTTCCGTACATCATCTATCAAAAAATTACGTTTGTTGTTGTATATAATTTTTATTTAATTATTTATTTTTAAAGTGAATACCTGTACAACTCAATAGTCTGTGAATATTTCAAGAGCTGTTGCCATTATTAAAATTGAGCATAAAACAGCAAAAAAAACACTGTTGTATGGAAGCCCCACTGAAATATTTAATTTATTCTAATTTTAGTATTTTTGCATCTTCAAATAATTGGTAATACATAAAAAAATCGCGATGAATTGATAACCTCTTCCTTTTAGGAAGTCAGTTAAAAAATAAGACTCTAAACTTTTTTTCAGTCTAAAATTCATAATTACTCTTGGAATTCAGCGAAAACTTCTAAAATAAGATGTAAGTAGATAAACCTCTTTCGCACAGATCCGATAGCAACTTTCTTTTGTCCATTACCGGCCTTCTTTCATTCATTCCCGGGCCTTTGGGATAAAGCGCAGTTAATTACTCTAACATATTAGACCGGGCGGCGACTGTAGGATTACCAACGTCACTCACAGTTACAAAAAGCGCCTGCTCACAATAAAACCGGCCAAGTGCGAGTCAGACTTGCATTGCACACGGGTTCCGTACCATTGTCGCGTTTGAGGTATAGGAGCCCGACTAACCCTCCCTTCAATATTATTAATTTAAGTGAATATACAACGAAATATTCTGTGAATATTTCAAGCGCTGTTACCGTTATTAAAATCGAGCAAAAAAAACGGCAAAAAAACACGTTTGTTGTATGCGAGCCCCACTGAAATATTTAATTTATTCTGTTTTTTATTTTACTTAATACACATAATGTCAATTAATAATTACAATTAAAACCCGCCCTGTATTGTTTCTGATGCAAAAGTGCCCAAAACGCTAGCTGCATTACCACGCTGTATTGTAATGGCCATCCTTTGCACCAAAAACGAGCCGGAGCGAGAGTCACCATTTCTTTCAGCGATTCTGAGCTCTAATTCCCTAAAAAGACGCTTTGCGTCCGTGCCCCAACAGCCCATGGTCTCTACAGCTATGTCTAGCTATCACTGTTCATGAGATACAGTTCATGATAACAGAAATACAGACGGACGGATGGACGGAACCCTAAAAAACAACGCGAAAAAGCCTTTAACAAAAATGTTTGTCTTTTAAGGTGTAGAAGGAAGGCTTAGCAGTGAACTGATAAATGGGTTTACTTTGATTTTAAGAAAAATATTGGCTTGTGTAGATGGAATTCTTGGGAGTGAAGTGACAAATGGGCTTACTTCGGTTTTCGGAGTGCTTTCATCATCGAGCCTCAGGATGTCTAATGCTGGACAGATGCCATTTTTAAGGACATCAAAAATGATCGTAAAAAGCTGTCTGTTTCTTGCATTTCTTTGGGACTCTCAGCAAGTACTTAAGGGCTTAGTACAACTGGACTCACTCTGTGAATAACAATTAACTACTAGGTAACTAGAAAAGCGGTACGCGGGACGGACGTATCCGCGTTTCATTGTCAAGCAACTTTGAGCAGTAATCTACAATGACAAAGTTTAATTTGGTTTGACATAGAAATAGGTCGTCACTATCTTACGACTAACTTATTATTTTATAGATTTAATTTTGTTCTTGATTCGCTGCCTTAGAAGAAAATATAAAAGTAGCAACGTATTGAAAAAGGGTTCACTAAAGTTTCACTAAAAAATATTGATAAATACAATAATCACTGTGACAAGATATCAAGGAAAATACTTTTTTTGTAAAAAAAAAACATTTAAGATTTCGTGATGGTGATCGTGCTGAAACGGAAAAAAAACAGGTGAAAATCGAATTAAAATTCGAACACTAACTAATGACAAATCTAAGAACTTATCTAACAACTGATCTTATATCTAATCTAATACCTAATCATAAAACTCATCTAATAAATAAATCTAATCAAATCAATGTAGGTCTAATTACTGTGCTATTGTGTCGCACCCGCTGCCACTTCAACGATGTAACCAAACAGTCACCGCTCAGACTAAATTTTTTTGAGTGTCCAACATCCCTATTCAAAACATGCCCTAGTTTCAAGTGAAATGTATGAATGCGCGTTTCGCTTATCGTGAAAAGTTTTTTCAAATATATTGTACACATAAAGGGGTTTTTATTTAGTGTATTCACAACTTTATTCACAGTCGGTTTTTATACGATGTGAATAAGAGTTAGGTTATTTAGATTCAGCTTTAATAGTGATACTCATTAGTAACATACTATGTGATTTGAATTACTTTGTGTGATTCCGCCACCAGTTAGTTCATGCAAACTATTGCCGGCCGGCGCCCACCCACTACTGTTAGTCCCAGCATACCTGCCACCAGCAGCCCGTGTGCGACCGCCACCAACAGTCGATGCATGATCCCTCCCATGCTGCTGCATCCGCAGTGGCTGCAGCAACATCGGACGTCGTATACGCGACACGTGTTTCGCCTCTTCACAAAGCATGCAAGGCAGGCAAGACAAGGCAAGGCGCACACGGGCTGCTGGTGGCAGGTATGCTGGGACTAACAGTAGTGGGTGGGCGCCGGCCGGCAATAGTTTGCATGAACTAACTGGTTGCGGAATCACACAAAGTAATTCAAATCACATAGTATGTAACTTTGACTTCCGCAAAGTAACACCTGAATCTATTAACTAACTCATTAGTAAGTCATCGTCATCATCATCAGGTCTTTTTGTCTCCACTGCAGGAGCACGACCCTCTCTGTACTACTAGAGCCATACTTGGCCCGAGCAGCCAGAGGATTTGGCCTACACTCTCCACGCTGGCCAGACGATTTGGAGAGGTCCTATTGATATTTATATGCTTTGGTAAGCTTGTTTTTCCTAAGTCGCCTTCTACGACATCCACGACTAGGAGTGGCCCTATTCTACGCCGGAAACCACACATATAAGCCGTTGGTATCAGTTGTCAACATTGTATGTCAGTCGTCAAGCTATGTCAGATGCCTTAAGGCAGGCAGTTTGAAAAATCTGACACCAGTGTTGGCCACTTGCACACACGAAAAGCAGACATTATCCAAAAATAATGGAACCAAATTTTTCAGTTTACCAAAAAAGTAAAAATTAACAATGACACGGAGCATCAAAGTTTCTGAGTGGCGGCTTTCAACGTCACCGCTATGTAAAAAAAGTACCTAGCCGTGACGTCATGCGAAATTTAAATGCACTATATCTTCTCGAAAAAATAAATACGTAATACAATATTTTTTAATAATCTTACCGATGGGGCCGTAGTATTTTTCTATTTGTAATGCCTATTATCCGTAATTTTCAAAGAAAACCGGATGCAATCTTATGGTCTGATACACAATTAAGAGAGCTTCAAAGAATTTTATCCCAACTCCATAAACATTGTACATTTTATTATTACCTTATATCTTCTTTTTCATATTAGATTTGCAAATAAATTGTAATTATATTGATTTGAAAGGAAGTATAAATTATTGAATGTTACTTTAGGATCGAGTGTATTTTTTTTATTGTATATCTTTTTATAAATTTGCATGCTATTTTCAAATGTCGGCGCCATCGCATTAGGTATATAACCTGTAATGATAAGTGCTTGTAAGATATTGAAATAAATTAATAAAAAATATGTTTCTTGACCCCTGGCACGGTTATATCCATGTAATTTCATATCCACCTCTCTTTTTCTTTATCACTATTGACGACCTCCCTGGTGTAGTGGTCACCATGCTAGTACGCCCCACAGAGGTGGCGGGTTCGATCCCCGGTCAGGGCAAGTTAATGGCCTTTTTCAAATTGTCTTGGGTCTTGGATGTTTATCTATATATGTGTTTGTTACAAAATATAGTAAAGTTAAGTTAGTATCCCATTACACAAGTCTCGAACTTACTTTGGGGCTTTCCAACTTATGACACCGTCTTTTTTCTCGGGGGTTAAAAAAATATTTTAAGACAGACTTTTAATTAAGAAAAACTTCTTAAGTAAACTTCGAAAGACTATATTGTAGTTTATTTCTTTAAATAAGGCATTTTTTTTAAAGTAAACCGGATGGATTCATTACGCACTTCTTTTCTTCTTTCCTTACTAATAAACAGCATCAAAGCATTCCCTCGCAACTCCACAAAACATAGCACATTTTATCAAGTACCTTGACCCTGCATTTTATCTCAAAGTAATTTTGTGTCTATCAGACGTTCATTTGAGTGTAACTTCCTGTTTGCAAAAGAGGGCAATAAGTAATTTTTCTTTCTAAGAAAAAACAATCTGACTTCAAAGCACAGATGAAGTATATTCTTTCGTCTGTGCTCTCAGCTGTCAGATTGTTTTTTCTGAGCTTGTTAGACGTACAGGAGACGTATTTTTAAAATCACTTGTCACATTACGAAGGGTTTGCGCGAGCGTTTCCAAACGGACACGCAACATTTTTGAATCGGTAGTTTGCGAAGGGTTTGCAACGAGTGGTCTTGACCACTCGTAATTTTGACATTTGTAGCATAGATATGTCGTCAAAACCAATCATGGGAAATCCGTTCCATTTCACGTTGCTTTTTTATTCATGTTCGAATTTTTAGAAAAGCATAGACAAATTATCGATGTTTTCTGCGTAAAACAATATTGTTTTTCGCTGATACGACGGTTTAAAAAATACGATCAATTTGTATTTTACGCGAGCGGTGAGTTGGAAAACTACACGTTTTGTGTTTCGCTGTCCCTCAATGAAAAATAGCACTCCAGATCTGTCTCTATCTTTTAAATCAGACTTGGAGAATTTTATCTAGCTGAGTAAACGTACATTTTTATTATAATACCTATATTTATAAAAATTCTAAAGTCCTCTGGCTGCTCTGGCCAAGTATGGCTCTGGTAGTACAGAGAGGGTCGTGCTCCTGCAGTGGAGACAAAAAGACCTGATGATGATGATGATATCTTATACCTTTAAACGAGCAATTCTTGTATATATTTATATATATATATATATATATATATATTTATTTATAAATTTCTGTGATCTCGAAAACGGCTCTAACGATTTCGCTGAAAATTTGTATATAGGGGTTTTCGGGGGTAAACGATCGATCTAGATTAGTCTTATGTTTGGTAAAACGCGTGTTTTCGAGTTTTCATTCGTTTTTCTTTCCACGCAGAATATGGTCGCTAATTTCGTCGCGCCGGCCCCTATCCGCTTAGTTAAGCGGTTAAGGATGCTGACCACTAGAAAGAGAGTTACGGGTTCGAATCCCACTCGGTGACTTACTTTTTTTTTTTTTATGTTCAAGTTTATATATAATTTTTTATTTTGTACTGTTTTTAGACAAGTTTAAAAAAATGTAGTTAATGTTTGAGATGTAACCGACCGAGCAAAGCTCGGTCACCCAGGTAATTGTATTTTATAAAAGAAATAAAGTCCTCTGGCTGCTTTGGCCAAGTTTGGCTCTGGTAGTACAGAGAGGGTCGTGCTCCTGCAGTGGAGACAAAAAGACCTGATGATGATGATGATATATATTTATATGTATGTTATATTTATCATACCTATATAAGTAGATACATTGTACTGTATGTATGTAGTTGTTTTTTGTGTGAGTATAAATATATAGGGTCTACCAAAATATACTCAAACCATTTTAAGGGTTAATTCACTCCGTAATAGTTTACAACTCTTCCCATGGAATATTTCCCATATGTCGATATATGAAAAATATTTTTTGAACTTTCCATACAAACTCGGATTAGCTGATCGGTTAACTGATATGGGAGGCCAAAAATTACTTTCATATTTCGATAAGTGTTCCTTGGAAAAAGTTTTTTAGTTTGCCTTATTTACTTATATTTCTTTAAAATTTGACAACCGTCATTCATGCTAAAGTTTTTGCAGTCCACTAATTCACTAGACCATACGGCCGGTTGTAAGTTTTCTCATTTTCAAGAAAGGGTTGACATAATGCAGGCGTTTGGTTCTAAAACTGTAGTATTTGAAGGGTTAAGCTTTTTTTCTATTGGCATGATCTTCAGCATGCTCACATAGTAGAGATAGCCGGAAAGCGCAGCCTAGACTCCGAAGCAGTACAAGTTAATAATGTAATATAATACATCATCCTCTTGAGAATTACAAGATAGATATGTTCAGTTAACGCGTCATTACATCTTGCCTATTACTGCCGCATATTGGCGCCTTGAGGACTGCGTTTGATGTATTGTAGACTAGCTCAAGCTCGCGACTTTCTGTCTCCGGAAAATGCTCATCAGGCTGAACAACTTTTTCTAAGGCCTCATTTTTATATTTCTTATAGTTTAGCTAGACCATTAGGTGTCCCCATTTCCTTAAATCAATTGTACCCTATATGTTGCCCAGGTTTAACAGCTACTTATATAACAAAAAAATACATTCGAATCCGTCCAGCATTTCTGGAGATTAGCGTGTAAAAACAGACAACTTCTGTCATCATGGTCGGCCAGCAACCATGATGGCAGAAGGGCCGTCAAATATCTGGCTAGAAACGATATTAATCTCGGTAAGTCCCGTAATACGAATAACAATATTTTCATGTACAGACACATTTTTTTGTTGTTTTATTATATGTATAGATAAATAGATAACGTAATGGTATAGAAACTCCTATTCGTTTCCGCCCGCCTGTAGGCAAGGCAGCGCGCCGCACTGATTTAAAAAAGTAAAACAGCAGGAAAGCCACAATGTGCAACACAGTTTTATGGTTGAGTTTATTTTAAATTCAAAAAATCATTTAATTGGGTATTTTTACTCGCAAGTGTGTTGAAAAACATCGTACGATATATACGTGCGCATATTGGTTAAACACACTTAGCTATATTACGCCCTCGCCTTCGGCTCGGCTGGTAAATTCCGCCTCGTGTCTTATAACCGCTATAACAATAATAATAATAACTTTATTTAAGACAACATAGGCCCAGGGATTAGTAACAATGGTACTTATTCTATGTTAGTAATGAAATCTGTCTAAAATTATAAGTTATTTCGCAAAGATCATAGTTGCAAGTGCACAGCGCTCATACAAACCATGTTAGCTAATATCTTATAACTAAGAGGGACCGGGTTCGATCAATGAGCCCCCTCATAAGCGGACTGTCAAGCCGATCGGCTATTACACTTAGAATACTGTTGCGACTGGTGCGAACTGCACGCAACAGAGCTGCAGATTTCTTGCGCCAAACCGCGCCAAACCCGTCAGTATGGGCAACCGCGAACATAGCTGACGCGCTACAGAACGGTGGCCGTCGCAACAGAATTCTGAAGGCATTATTGAATTGTATTCGCAGAGCATTGTAAGCTTTTTGAGTATATAACGCACAGATATCGTAATGTACTGTAGTTAAAGCGATTTTGTTCCAGATTTTCTTCCACTTAGCTGTGTCATCAGATAATCCGCCATAAAACGTCCAAGTGCGTACGTTTCATCAATATTCCACATTTCAGGCCTGTTCGCGTACTAAAAATATATGTTTATGTATACGTCGTTATCTTGAGAGCTATCTGCATATATCTCGCTCAGGAATAGAAACCGGGTTTCTGAAATACCTGGTTTTTAGGTTTCTGTACTTAAAAGGGTAAAAACGAGACAATATTACTAAGACTCTGCTGTACGCCGTCTGTCCGTCCGTCTGTCCATCTGACAGATGTCTATCTAATGAACCTGGATAGCTAGACAGTTAAAATTTTCACAGACGATGTACTTCTGTTGCCCCTTTAGCAACAAATACTATACAGAATAAAATATATATTTAAGCCCCACTTAACGAACGTGATTCTATAGAAAGTGGTACGGAACCCTTCGTGCGCGTGTCCGACTCGCACTTGGCCAATTATCACTTCTTGTCGAGTCGAAATCGTTCCGATATAGTTTCTATTTCAAATGATATTTCACCAGAATGTGGCCACGGCGATCCTTCTGTCGTTAGCCTCATTTAAGTCCTCTATGGTACACGACGTAGGGCAGTAGATTTTAAACTTCGTAAACTTTACAAAACTATTTTAAACGTAACAAAATATTTGAAAATATAAAACGCTAGGCCCTAAATTACAGTTTAATGGACTTAGGTGACGATTGATCCCAAGATGAAGTGTCATCCTTAATTGTTAGGCGTCAACTCATCCGAAAATATTTCGTCGACGGATGAGATGACACCCACTTCAAATAATAAGCGTAAACTGATAAAATCGACGAATAATAATAGTAGTAAGTACCTATATGTGTAATAAATGTTTATGTACGTTTATTTGTAGTTTGCTTAATTTTATGGAATTTAAATTTTCTTCTTACTTTATCTTATCTATGAACACGCCTGTGTGCCTGTCTTACATAAACATCTCACAGTCCTACTGGAAGAGATCTCTTTTGAGATAAGTAGTGCCTTTGTACAACTTTTATTTTGTGGATTCTCTGTATTCATTTTCCGTGTATATAAAAAAATATACGTATGAAAAATTTACTATTTACGCCGTAAATACCAGAGATTAGTGTTACCGTTGGTTACACCTAGTGATGTGCCGTTCTTAAAAATTTCGAGAAATGTCCGAATTCGTCTGGAAATTTCCGAGAAATCTCGTAATTCTTCAAGAAATTTTTCATCGAAAATTCTCTAGGAATGTTAAAAATTTTCGGAAATGTTCATGGAAAGAAATTTTGCATTTCTCGGCGGCACATTACTAGTTACACCGTACGCGTAACCAACGGTAACACTAGTCTTAAAGTGCCTTCCGAAGGTTATCCAAGTGCGGACCACGCTCGGGGTCTCTTAACGTGCAAAACCGCTAGTTATGCGTACCTCCCACCGGGCACCAAGCTCAATAAAACTTATAGGTTATCCCTATAACCAAGTTTCCGATCCCTCGCTTCAAACGCAGCGTAATTTGAGATAAGTGCCGTGAAGACTTTCAGAAGTGTATGGATTCCTGGGAATCTCTACTAGAGTATGAATTTTCAATCGAAAAGAGGTATCTAGTCAATATCTAAACAATGTCCTTTTTATTAAGTACAAATATTTTAAGGGGTGATTCAGTCCATAATTTTGAACAACTTTGCCCAGTAAATTTTTATCGAAATACGAAAAAATTATTTTCATTTTCCATAGTAATGATATCGTGACTACTTCGATTTCTATGAAAACCCAAAAAAATTTTTTTACTATTTCGATATACATTTATTGGGAAAAGTTGTTCAAAATGATGGTCTGATTCACCCCTTAAAATATTTGTACTTAATAAAAAAGGACATTGTATAATTATCTTCTAGAGTATGAATTTTTTTAATCGAAAAAAGGCATCTAGCCTATATCTATATACCTCTAACTGTATAAAACAAGAAACTGATTTGTTTCTAGCTTTTGACTCAATAAAGTTTTAAATACCCGAATTTATACACGTGTAGTGTAGACTTTTGAAACGATTGCTGCTCTGAAAAAACGAACATGAGCCAAATCTGTGATGTTGCCGAGACAAAAAATTGTAAAGATTCCGATTTTTTTCCAGTAATACATTATATGACTTAGATATATTAAAATGTCAAATTTGATTTTCTGGACTCTAAAAAAGCAGTTAATAAGTTTACATGCCAGTCAAATTAAAAATAACCCGTCTTTCAAGCATTCACCCCGCACAACTCCTGAACCGTTAAACCAATTTCCTTCAAACATAGCTAAGAACCACCGCAAGAAACTTGCTTTCACGTAAAAAAAACCGCATTGAAATCGGCCTATCCGTTCTAGAGCTACAATGCTACAGACAAACAGACTCCTTTTTGTCGGAGTTACAAAGGCAATTAATTAGTAACGCGCGAAACTAAGACGTAGATAAGTCAAATAGTAGGGTCAACTAACAATAGTAACATCACCACCCTACTACTATACACTACTTCCCGTAGAATGGCCTAACAAATACGAGTGCTCCTTTGTCTTACACATCAAAGGGATTGGTTAAGAGGCATCGTATGAATTGGCATGTACGTTACAAAAACTGACGGTACAGAAGAATATTTGGACAAAAATTACTATTGCTATTACAGGCTGACTAGTAAATCACATTGCATATTGAAAGGCTATTTAGTATTCGAATGTTGTTCCAAATGTATAAAAAGGTGCTTAAAAGTTGACCAAATTATCCAATAGTTTACAAAAACTGCATACCATAGCATGAACATGAAAACTTTGCAAATTAAAACTTTTTATTATTATAAAGTATAAAAATAAATAAACACGTCTCTTAAAAATCTAGATACAAACTACTTACTTGGACTTGAAATGTTGGCGATACAGAACATTTTAACCCCCGACAAAAAAGAGATTGTTATAAGTTTGTTTGTGGCATCGTAGCTCTCGAACGGATTTTTTGCGTCATAATCATTATCATCATATCAGCCGCTGGAAGTCCAATACTGGGCATAGGCCCATTCTTCTTATTTTTTTCGTGAAAGCAAGTTTCTTTGCTGTGGTTCTTAGATATTTTTGATGGAAATTGGTTTAGCGATTTTAATAGTTAATGGAAATGAAAGTCAAAGGTTTTTTAATTTGCCTGGCATATAAAGTTGATAATTTATGTTGATAAATTTGTTAATCTTCATCATCATCAGGTCTTTTGGTCTCCACTGCAGAGCACGACCTCTGTACTACCAGAGCCATACTTGGCCAAAGCACCCAGAAGACTTGGCCTACACTCTCCACGCTGGCCAGACGGGTTGGAGAGGTCTCATTGATGTTTATAAGCTTTGTTTAGCTTGTATTTTCTAAGTCGCCTTCTACGACTTCCACGGGAGGACTTGGAGTGGCCCTATTCTACTCTGTCGGATACCACACGGCACTTTACATTAAATTTGTTTTTATCAACTTTTTCTCCACTAACCTGTTTGTTAACTGAAAGAGATTTCTTCTCTTCTCTCCGTATTTGTGATACAAACGCTTTGACTCCTCCTGTTTACATCAAATTATATACTAATTGTTTAGTAATTGATATCAGCAAATAGAATTAGTTGGTTCAATAAACGTTGGCTTATTGGTAAATGGGATAGTTGATCACTACGGAGGTTCATGGTTTATTATCCAGCCAGGTTAATTAAAAAAATTACCTTTTTCAAATTATCTTAGCTCTTGGATATTATTATTTATGTCTTTTCATCTATTTTGGAGTCAAAATCCCAGTTCTTCTTACCATCTCGCTAAGCATGGCCTTTGGGTCTTACGGCCCTGGGCTATGTCTAGTTGGTTCTTATTCTTTTTCTCTCCTAAAACATTGACCATTATAACATCATTGGCTAATAGGTACCTAAGTATGAAGGTATTTTATCAAATTTGATACTGTCACTTTCCGCGCTCATAAAATAATAATATTTATTTAATTCTTATAATTTCATTATATTATTATAAACAATCCTTTTGGTAAGTTAAAAAATTGGCGTCTTTAATAGGTAATTTCTCTTTTTTTTTTTCAATAATCTTTCTCGAGACAGCGAACCATAGAGTAAAAAGATGCAGTCAGCCAGCGACTGCAGCGTTGAAATATCTGGCAAAAACGATATGAATCGCCGTAAGTCCTGTAATACTAATAACAGTAATTGTGACCGCTAAACTCTAAAATCATATAAAATCCATATTTACTTATTTAAAAAAAATATTATGTATACACATAGGTAACAATTTTAGAATTGACACAAGAATTTCTCATCATGAATTCTCAGGATCAATAGGGATGCGCATTCATATTGAATCATCGATAGCAATATCGATGATTTACGTACGGTGCTCGGACCGCGCTTCTATCGATTCTAAATTCAATTGCGCGTCAATTTGCTGACCAATGCATTTTATTATAACGGTCTGGCTGCTACGTAGTGCTTTAAGCTGCTGACAAGTTATATTTATTTTCTATATTCAGATTATCTATATAACAGGTTATCTATATTTTAATGTAACTTGAGATGTTAATAATTATGAATCAATCGCCAATGTTGATTCTATATTTGAATTCTATTGTACATACATACATACTATCACGTCTTTATCCCTAATGGGGCAGACAGAGCATTTTGGGTCTTGCGGTTCTATGCAGAGCCCAGGGCCGCAAGACCCAAAAGCCACTTTTAGCGTCATGGTGGGCGAGAAGATGGAAAAGCAATCAATACAGTGATGGGTTGCTAGCCGCATCGCCTGTTAACATGATTTGCATTTTTGCCTATTCCCTCGATCGGCTTTTACGATCTGCGTGGGAAGAGAAGCAGCTGGTACATTCTAATTTTTTTTTTATTTCTCCCAGACCAGCATGGGAGGATTCTATTGTAAAATCGTTTTAAAATATATAAATCTTTTTATTTTTAATTTATTATATAAAGTAAGCATCTAAATACAAAAAAAGTCAAATATTTCAGAAACGGACCCTTAAATCAAATAACCGCCAAGTGCGAGTTGGACTCGCACAAAGGGCACAATTTGTTTGTAATATTTGTTTTTATTAGCGGCAACAGAAACACATCATCTGTGAAAATTTCAACTGTCTAGCTGACACAGTTCATGAGATACGGCCTGGTGACAGACTGACAGACCGACAGATGGACGGACAGCATAGACAGACAGACAGAAACCAAAAAACCAAATTAATTAGAGTTCTTTAATTAAAAACAAATCCTATTGCAAATCTGCGCTGATTATTGTAATTCCATGTCATGACATGACTCCTGAAGTTGCGTTCGGATTGATGACGTCACATGTTAAACATTGACAGTACTGCCAACTGGACGTGTGCTCCATTAGGTTTATTAGGTTGGCAGTGCCGAGTTCAGTGGTGTGTGAAACGGAACGTGCAAAAGGCTTGCCGGCGCGACGGTTAGAAAGGAAAAATAAACTGTATTTTAAAGATTTGCCAGTAGAATTTTTATAGAATACTAGCTGACCCGGCAGACTTTGTAATGCCAAATATAGCCTGTCAAAATGATTTGTAATGAAAAGGGCTGTTTTTTGGGTTTTTCCGGCAATTATTCGAATTTTTCTCGCCGTAAAAACCATCTTTGAATTTCAACGAACATTTAAAAAAAAGAATTGGCCCAATTGGTCCAGGCGTTGTTGAGTTATGCGCTTACCAACACATTTTGCGATTCATTTTTATATTATAGATATTACTGCGAAAAAGTAAAAAAAAAAACAAACGGATAAATGACGCAGATAGAGCTAGCCCCAAAGTAAGTTCGAGACTTGTGTTATGAGTACTCAACGATATCATGTTTTATAACAAATACTTACAATACATAGTTAAACGTCCAAGTCCCAGGTCAATCTGAAAAAGAATATTTTCCATCTTGACCTGACCGGGGATAGAACCCGGACCTCCAGTATGACAGCCTGGCATGATGAGCACTAGGCTACAAAGTCGTTAGGCTAAGTTAACGAGGAATTTGATTAACAAATAGGGAATAACTATAAATAAATATATAGGGACAAATTACACTGATTGAGCTAGCCCCAAAGTAAGTTCGAGACTTGTGTTATGGGATACTAACTCAACGATACTATATTTTATTACAAATACATACCTATATAGACATCCAAGACCCAGGACAATTTGAAAAAGGCCATTGTCCAACTTGTCCTGGCTGGGGATCGAACCCAGGACCTCCGGATTGGCGGTCCAGCGTGTTGACCATTACGTTATTACTTTTCTAGTAATTACATGCTCACTGATATTAAAACAGAAATGAATGGCATTACTGTTTTTTTTAATTAATAATTAATTATTTTCCATTTGTAGCATTCTACTAGAATAATTAGCTTACAAATAGTCTGCTTCATTTCATTTAAATATTGAATATTGTATTTTATAAATACCATAATAGCCCAAAGCACGTTTTAGAAAAAAAAACTTAATTGAAGAACCTCGTAAGGTTTGTTTCCTTTCAACGGAAAATATTACAAACCGATAATACCAACTTTATATAAAATGCGAACTGCTTATTTACCACTTCCACGAAATACCAACTTGGCAAAATCATCCCAAAAAAGTCGTAAGTTTATGTAAGTATTTTGCGAAATTTTTTTTGGGAAAGCCTAGCTTACTTTCGTACCATACATTTACTAATAACTAATATTATAAATGCGAAAGTGAGTTTGTATATTTGTTTGTTTGTTACCTCTTCACGCTTAAACTACTGAACCGATTTGAATGAAATTTGGTAGGGATATAGTTTGAGACTCGGGGAAGGACACTTTATCCCGAAATTCCTACGGGGAGCAAAGCCCGCGGGTACAGCTAGTAAATTTATATAAGTAAGTAAATAACTAATTTTGTGCTACGTATTTTGCGCAGACATTTTCATCCTTACACTCTGTGGTTTATACTCATTGACATAGTTTTCTCTAGCGAATATAGAGAGATATTATTTACATGAGAATTACCATATTTTTATTGCATTATCATACAAAACGCTTACCTTACTAGATTGAACTCAGCGACAGAAGGTTTCAGTGACTTATAACTTTTTTGTCCTCTGACCATATTCGTCCCTTTTTAGAGTAACGTAGAGAAATATGATAAAATTATGTCTTATATTCCATTGTCTCCCACAGTAAGGTTTAACTAAATACAGGGTACATTTTAAATTCAATTCAGATATATCTGTATTATCATAGGATATTTATAATATCTCTTAATAATCGTCACTTTGTTTTGTTGCACAATTGTTGACGTCAAATGGTTACTTTTAGCTAAGTTTACTACCGCTTTCAAAGCGCTAGTGCAGCAGAAGCGGCATCAAACTGCATTTCAGCATTTTCTCCAAGGAAGTCAACTCACAATTATAAATATTTAAAGTTAATGTGGACAGAGGATACATTGTTTGTTATGTCATGATTTAAATTTTATTTTTAGGATGTCAAAATTTTAAAATAAAGTCAAGTTGTAGATTCAGTTTGTATCAAATGTACTAAATTATGACATTTCTAAAATGTACAGTTGATATATATGCTATGTTTAAATTATTTAATCCTAACCTAGGTTTAATAAATACTCGTTTATTTCAAGAGGTATGTAAATGTTTCAGTAAACCGGTAAGCTTAAAAAGAACGGTTGAAACTAACTTGACTTAGCTCGTCATTTCGATATTTGTCGTTAATAATATCTCAAAAAAATGATTTTCTTTTGACTTAAAATATTGGAAAAACATCCCAACATCTCATAGAAATAATCCGGTTGGCAACCGCTTTTGAGATTCACAGATTATTTCTTATCATAATAACCTTCCTCGCCTTCTCACGATTAGGAGTCGGATTATTTCTATGGTTTTTTATCACGAAATTCCTAGTCAAAATTTAAAAAAAAACTGAGATTTTTATGATTTTAATTTTATTATCGGGTAACATTGTTATGTTTAACTTTATTGTTAACCTACACAGTATCTATATGTAAGGACCTGTCATTGCCTTCTTAATATCTAAGTCTGTTGCCAAATTTATATTTAGGGCTGTCTTCCTATTAAAATTAATAAAATAAAATATACAAGTGATATGACTTCTCTAAAATGTCACGAATAAAAGCTAACATTTATGTCAATAAATATAGGCACTTTATCGATATCTTTTTACCTCGGAAATCATGGATTTGAACCGCGCTCTAATACTCTTTTTATTCGGAAAAACCGTTATTTAAGATTTTCTTTCTACCTTTTTCTCGTATGAAAGATATTTATACCTTTTTCTCGTATGAAAGATATTTATTAACACTATATTTCCAGACGTTAAAACCTAGGTTCAGGTAATGCCTCCGGCCTAATGCTCGCAAGCTTTTACCGGATAATATTTTCTTTTCAATGTACATAATATATCATAAGAACGTACAAAGAGGAAAACTTAATTCGCAAACAATTTTTTTTCTCCTATTTTATTTCATATAAAAAGTTTTTATTTCGTAGGAAAAAAGCGACAAAAGCTGGGATGTAAGTTTTATTTATCTAAACGTAATAATAGATTATTAACCAAGGGGATAAAGCAGTGTCTTCTGTCGCGGGTGACGACTTAAATCGCGAGCGCCACGAAGGACTCGAGGTTTACTCCCGAGCGAAGCGAGGGAGTTAAATACTTAAATCACGAGCGAAGCGAGGGATTTAGGACGAGTCCTGAGTGTAGCGACGGATTTAAGTTCACCCAAGACTAAGACAGCTTTATCACCGAGGAAAATACTCTACTTTTTGTACCATTTGCGAAAAAAATAAAGACAATAATAACAAAACATTAATTAATTAATTTATACCCAGATACTTAAAAAATACAAAATGCTTTACGTTCTAAATAAATATAGGTACACAGAAAACTAGGCTATTTGTGTGAGACGCAAATGGCCCTTTGCTTTTTCTTTTTGGAAAACTAAACAGCTGGTGTAAACTAAACAAACAATAACGGGAGTTTTTGGCGGGAAGTCAAGGGGTTCAGTTGAAATTTGCTTTAAATTGTTTTGCAAATTGATTCTAGTGGACTTCATAATATGAAATTGGTGTAGTTTTAATCCTTATTCTCACGGACAATATGTGAAATGTTTAAAGTGGACAGTCATTGTGCGGCTGTAGTGATATTTATTTGCGGACTGCGGTTGGACACCGTCCGCCACTCAATCGGCTATTAAAACCAGTGGACTCTCTTGAAGCAATCAAAGGACCTATACCAACCTTCGATTGTATAGTTAGGGTTAGGATTCGGAATAAAGAAGAGATAAATGAAGATGGGCTCTAAAGGACTAGTATACAGAGCCGTAAATTAATTTATAAAAAGAAACAAACAATTATATGGCTTGATTTAGTTGTTTATTTTATGAAATTTAAGTGGTTATGTGGATTTTGCGGATACATGTTGTCGATTCAAAATCGTTATTTTTTTACGCATAACAATATAGAAATGATTTCAATCATTTTTAGTTCAATATAAATTTCGGTAATTATTCCAAACTTAAACCACATTCTCCCCCTAGACGATGAATGAAATTCAGTACAATTTTCTTTCCCTGTTTTCATTCTTGGCCTAGAGACTGAATGAAATATAGTACATTTTTCTTTCCCTGATTTTATCAGATTAAAAATGACTATTATTATGTTTGCTTTTTGTACTATAGAATGTGACTTTTTTGAGCAAGTGGTACGAAAATTAATTTTTATTCAAAAGTTAGCTTCATTTATATAGATCCAATTTTTATGATCGTCTCTTTTTTAATCGACAAATAAATTCAAAGCAGAGAGTAATCAGTAATTCAAGGTATGTGCTTTGTTTTAACCGGCTTCAAAAATATAAAATGTCAGGTCAATTTAAATAAAAAAAAACAGTATTTTTTTATTTAGATTTCAATTTGGTTTTAGTTCGAATTATATTCATTATTGTTTTTTATAATAATTAAAAATATTTAACTTCAACAAAATATAGATCTCATATGTTTTTTCGTACAATATTAAAAATAGTTTTTTTTACAGTTAGATCATCACCTTTCACACAAAATAATGTATCTACAGTAGATATAAAGATACGTCAAATAAATAGCACATTCATTTCCACGCACCGATTTAAAAGCTAAATAGGTATAAAGAGCTAAATCATCGAGCAGGAATCAAATAGATTTAACTCGACTGGCGTTAGAATTGTAATTGACTGGCTAAGATAGTTTCTAATCGACCTACTTTCAGTGCGGTGCAATCGATCTTGTGGTTTTCAGACCCATCCTACAGAGGTTGGCGTATTTTTAACCGAGTTCTAATAAGAAGAATGTTAAGTTACATACATACATACTATCACGTCTCTATCCCTAATGGGGCAGACAGAGCATTTTGGGTCTTGCGGCTCTATGCAGAGCCCAGGGCCGCAAGACTCAAAAGCCACTTTTAGCGTCATGGTGGGCGAGAAGATGGAAAAGCAATCAATACAGTGATGGGTTGCTAGCCGCATCGCCTGTTAACATGATTTGCATTTTTGCCCATTCCCTCGATCGGCTTTTACGATCTGCGTGGGAAGAGAAGCAGCTGGTACATTCTAAGTTTTTTTTATTTCTCCCAGACCAGCATGGGAGACAAGGTTAAGTTAAGTAATATTTTATTGTACACCAAAAAAATTAATTACAATATTTCAAATATACACATAGAAAAAACGTTCAAATGTACAATGGTTATCAATTCAAATGTATATACATACAAACATACTATCTTTATACCTAACGGGTCTAACAAAGCTCTTTGCGTCTTGCAGTGCTATGCGAGCCAAAGGCCGCAAAACTCAAAGTCCACTTTTAACGTGATGTTGGAAAAAGGAATCAAATGGTGATGGAAATAAATTCACCTATATTACAAGTAAAAATACAGCATGTTTTTTAACCTATAATATAGGCACCTTGCAAACTTCAGGTCCACTAAGTTTTTGACCTATAAAAAACTGAAAAAACTAGCCCACACAAAAGTATTTGAAATTCGACAAAAAACGAACAAAAGCCACAACAGACAGGCTGTCTCTCCGAAGAGCGATGCAACGGCGGATTTTTGAATATAAAATCGTATCGGCACCGGCCACAAGCGGTTTGAAGCAGTTTCAGCCAGATTTAGTTACTAAGTTCAGCTTTTTCAACATTCGTTGTTACATTCAGTGGAACTGCAGGTGTTTTAGTAACTAATCCGTATTTGAATTTAAAGAAGTAACAAACATACACATACACACTCTCAAACTTTAGCCTTTATGGTATGTGTGATTGTTTTTATATATTATTAAAATAATACTGACGCTGTATGTATTAAAAATAAAAACTTTTTTACGGTTAAAAAGCCACAACTGTCACTTTGAAGATCAAAGCAGCAACGGTTTTTCAAATATAGAACTGCATCGGCTCCGGCTACAAGCGGTTTTAAGCAGTTTCAGCCAGATTTACGATAAAACTCGGCTTTTTTCACGTTTGATGGAAGATTTAGCAGAATTGCAGATGTTTTGGCCATTTTAACAATAATTAGGGTTCCGTACTAAAAATGGAAAATGGAACCCTTATGGGATCACTCGTGCGTCTGCCTGTTTGTCCGTCTGAACAGTCAATTTGCTTCGCATCTATACTGGACCAAATCTGGTAAAATTTGGAAAGATATTTTATGGTGTAATCCTATGACCCAAACACAGATGAACAAAGTAAATATTTGTTTAATAAGGGTCATTTACGGGGGCAAATTAAGAAATTAAAAAAAAATGCAAACCTTACTATGTAATATATCAATTAAAAGGGCTCGTTGTAAAGATCTCAAATATATTTTTTTAGTATTGAAAAAGTTTTGATTTTTTCCATCAAAGAAGACGAGCATTGACCTCAAGCTAGAGTTAAAAGAATATATACCGTCGTTCGCAAACGTAAGGTACATTTTGGCTCGTTTGGCGCACGCTAGACAAATAAGTCGAAAGACATATGCCCGGCATGCAAACTAAATAGGACTTTAGTACACTGTAAATGGGTTTAATTTAGCATATTTCATATCCGAGAGTAATTCTTCTGCACTTTAGTACTTTTAAGCATTATGTTTTATTGATAAATGTAAATAGTGAATCCTCCAATATCGGAAATTAATGAAATGAATTAAGCCAACCGCATTGCATTCATTGAATTTGTATTTTGCTTTAATGAAAATTAAACGCATCACAGGAGAAAACAGCTTTTTGGTTAATTAATTATAACATATTGAATTTACTTTATTACATTACATACTATCACGTCTTTATCCCTAATGGGACAGACAGAGCATTTTGGGTCTTGCGGTTCTATGCAGAGCCCAGGGCCGCAAGACCCAAAAGCCACTTTTAGCGTCATGGTGGGCGAGAAGATGGAAAAGCAATCAATACAGTGACGGGTTGCTAGCCGCAGCGCCTGTTAACATGATTCGCATTTTTGCCCATTCCCTCGATCGGCTTTTACGATCTGCGCGGGAAGAGAAGCAGCTGGTACATTCTAAGTTTTTTCATTTCTCCCAGACCAGCATGGCATTTACTTTATTCTGAACGATAAATAAGTTTTGACCTGAATTTTAAAGCAATAATTTGTCATGACGTGCGCGTTTAGAAAATAATGATATGGATATATTCATCATCATCATCAGGTCTTTTTGTCTCCACTGCAGGAGCTCGACCCTCTCTGTACTACACCAGAGCCATACTTGGCCAGAGCAGCCAGAGGACTTGCCAACACTTTCCTCGCTGGCCAGACGGATTGGAGAGGTCTCATTGACGTTTATAAGCTTTGTTTAGCTTGTATTTCTTCAGTCGCCTTCTACAACATCCACGAGAGGACTTGGAGTGGCCCTATTCTACTCTGCCGGAAACCACACGGCATATACAGATATATTATCACCTCTCTATTGCTGACAGGGTAGACCCATAGAAAAAATAAAACTTCTCCTAGAAACTTAGGTAAATTAAATAAAAATAGGGTGGAATAATTCTTTTTGGCTTATTGATAGATTACTAAAAAGTATAGTACACGAATTTTTTCTTTGATTAGCAAATAATGACAAAGATATAGCGCATTTCAATTTCACGTGACGTCATTATCACCTACGATTTTGAACTAAAGGTGACGTAAAGCACCCCCACTCCGAAACTTTCAAGCCCTGTATCTTTATGAATTTTTACTACTTTGCTCCTTTATTTTATAAGTTTTTATTTAACCGATTAAGCTTAAATTTTTCCTTTCCTATTTCAAACCATATCAGCCACAGAAAGACCACTGCTGGCCATAGACTTTAACACATTCAAAAGCTATCAATGCCCAGAATGTATCAAATCTCCACCATTCACCGCCAAAATCCTGCCTATTTATTTCCAAACACACCGATATCCACACATTTAATTTAACCGCCCGATAGCCGGAAACCGTGATTGATTAAATTGAATTCCAAAGAACCGTATTGAACCTCGCATCAAACCGGGATATCTATCGCTCAGTCAAACTGGTCATCAATTTTTACACGCATTCAAAACTTTTCAATCGTTTTTTTTTATCTTTACACACTGGCTGGCTAAAATAAGCCTTTGAATTCAAAATTTATAAATTTTTACACGCATTCAAAACTTTTCAATTTTTTTTTTATCTGTACACACTTTCGAGAAAAGAAATTTACTGAGAGTTGATAAAGTCGATTCTCTAAAAAAAATTTTGTTTCTATCGAAACTTTTTGGAGCGAAGTTTTTTTAGAAGGTACGGATTTGGGGGGTGGGGGCTAGGCGGAAGCTTTTTTTAGAATCATCTTCTTATCCTCCATAAAATTCAAGCTTAAATAATATATTTTTTCACCAAGTCCACAGTCCTATTTTGACACGTTTCATCACATACCATATTAACCACAGAAAGACCACTGCTGGCCATAGACATTAACACATTCAAAAGCTATCAATGCCCAGAATGTATCAAATCGCCACCATTCAACCGCCAAAATCCTGTCTATTTATTTTCTAACCCACCGATATCCTCACATTTAATTTAACCGCCCGATAGCCGGAAACCGTGATTGATTAAATTGAATTCCAAAGAACCGTATTGAACCTCGCATCAAACCGGGATATCTATCGCTCAGTCAAACTGGTCATCAATTTTTACACGCATTCAAAACTTTTTAATCGTTTTTTTTTATCTGTACACACTGGCTGGCAAAAATAGCCTTTGAATTCGAAATTTGAGTAAAGAAATTGACTGAGAGTTGTTATTAGTAAAACTAGCCGCATACCGCGACTTTCGCGTGGATTTGATGTCTCTGGAAAAAGCTCATCTGGTTGCAAAAATGCCTCGGCAAAAATGCAACAGCATTTTTGCCGAGGGGTCATTTTTATTTTCCTTATAGTTTAGCTGGACCATTATGCTTCTGCATCAGTGTTCCATTTTCAAAAATCATTTATACCCTATATGTTGCCCAGGCTTAACAGCTATGTAACAAAAAAAGTTTCATTCGAATCTGTTCAGTATTTCCTAAGATTAGCGTGTACAAACAGTTCTTTTTATAAATTCTTACTCTTTTACTATGTCTCCATCGACCACAATATTTTTTTTTTTGGAATATTTAATGTACAGACACACTTTTAATTGACTGTTTTATTATATGAATAGATATAGATAAAACAAAAGAAGCCGATTCTCAAAAAAAAAATGTTTTCTATTGAACCTTTTTGGAGCGAAGTTTTTTTTTTTTGGACGGTACGTTACGGACTTGGCCGATGGAGGCTAGGCGAAAAAAAGTGTTACATGTTTCCGTCATGAATTTTTTTAGGGCTGGAATTTAATGGGGGATTTTTAGGGGCTTCAATTTTTGAAACTTCGTTCTAATCGAGTATTCCACTACACTCAGTTTTTATTAAACAACGCGGAAGGGATATACACGTAAAAAATTGTACCATGAGCTATACTAGATCACTTTAGTATGAAGTTATATGTAAATGTATTTGTTTTTTCTCCGTAATATAGTGATCTAGTATAGCCAGTGGTTCGACTTTATTACAGACATGTTCCTTCCACGTTGTAGATCGAGATTAGGACAGGCGATATTCCGCTGCGTTTTCAGGCAGGATCAGCGTATAATAATATACTTACTACGAAAATAACTTCGTTTCAACCAAGTTTTCTATGACTCTCACACATTTGTTTAATATTTAAATTCCGGTAGAGTAGAATAGGGCCACTCCAAGTCCTCTCGTGGATGTCGTAGAAGGCGACATAGGAAATACACGCTAAAGGCGGCTAAACAATGCTTATATACATCAATGAGATCTCCAACCCGTCTGGTTAGCGAGGAGAATGTAGGCCAAGCTCTCTGGCTGCTCTAGCCAAGTATGGCTCTGGTAGTACAGAGAGGGTCGTGCTCCTGCAGTAGAGACAAAGAGACCTGATGATAATAAAGATGAAAAAAACATATTAATATTTTACACACATGACGTGTAAGCGTTTAAACACATTCACGAAATACAAGATGAAAAGATTCGTTTTCCTCTCGGCTGCGCACGAATATTATGTATGACAGATGGGCCTACATCCGAAGGCGGGGATAATTTGTACTTATGTGATTTTCGTTTTCTTGGGCTTATATTATTACAGGCCTTTTCGTAAATGTTGAGTAGCGAAATTATGAAATCTTTAATATTTCTAAGTCAGGTATTTAGACTAGGCTTTTTGTGGTTGATTCATTTTAGTTTCAATTGTATCAAACGTTTTAAGTGTATAGTTTCCGGCAGAGTCGAAAAAAGGACCACCCCAAGTCCTCCCGTGGATGTCGTAGAAGGCGACTTAAGAAATACAAGCTAAACAAAGCTTATAAACATCGATGAAACCTCGCCAACCCGTCTGGCCAGCACGGAGAGTGTAGGCCAATTCTCTGGCTCTAGTAGTACAGAGAGGGTCGTGCTCCTGCAGTAGACACTAAAAGACCTGATGATGATGACGATGAAAAAACATATTAACATTTTACACACATGACGTGTAAGCGTTTAAACACATTCACGAAATACAAGATGAAAAGATTCGTTTTCCGCTCGGCTGAACACGAATCTTATGTATGACAGATGGGCCTACATCCGAAGGCGGGGATAATTTGTACTTATGTGATTTTCGTTTTCTTAGGCTTATATTATTACAGGCCTTTTCGTAAATGTTGAGTAGCGAAATTATGAAATCTTTAATATTTCTAAGTCAGGTATTTAGACTAGGCTTTTTGTGGTTGATTCATTTTAGTTTCAATTGTTTCAAACGTTTTAAGTGTGTGGTTTCCGGTAGAGTCGAAAATAGGACAACCCCAAGTCCTCCCGTGGATGTCGTAGAAGGCGACTTAGGAAATACAAGCTAAACAAAGCTTACAAACATCAATGAAACCTCGCCAACCCGTCTGGCCAGCACGGAGAGTGTAGGCCAATTCTCTGGCTCTAGTAGTACAGAGAGGGTCGTGCTCCTGCAGTAGAGACAAAAAGACCTAATGATGACGATGAAAAAACTTATTAATATTTTACACACACGACGTGTAAGCGTTTAAACACATTCACGAAATACAAGATGAAAATATTCGTTTTCCACTCGGCTGAATATTATGTATGACAGATGGGCCTACATCCGAAGGCGGGGATAATTTGTACTTATGTGATTTTCGTTTTCTTAGGCTTATATTACAGGTCTTTTGGTGTTAAATAACTAAATTGTGAAATCTTTCTTCTTCTTATCGTGTGTGTTAGTGACTAACACTAGTGTCAGAGTTTTTAAACCGCCTTAAAGGCCTCTGACATGGTTTTAGGTAACGACCAATGTCAAAGACAGTGACGGGGACCTGGACCGGGACCTCGGAAGCACGGATCATCTTACTTATCAGACAATCAGGTGATCAGCCTGCAATGTCCTAACCAAACTAGGACAACAACACAAAGTCGTTGCCCCCGCTGGGAATCGAACCCGCGACCTCCGGGTATGAGCCAAACGCTCTAACCACTACACCACGGAGGCAGTTAATGAAGTCTTTAATTTGTACTCACTTATGTGATTTTCGTTTTCTTAGGCTACAGATCTTTTGGAGTTAAGGTGAAGTGGTAGCAGAAAAGGCGCCCTCATTTGAAATAAATTGTTTAAAACTAAATATGGTAATAATTAAAAATTTGATTTGTATCAATGTCTAAAAAGACCTTTAAACTATATTACGAATAACCTTTGAAATGATTACTAAGTTAGTAGTTAGTAGCTAATTTTAAAATTTGCAATGGAGCCACAATATTGTTTTGTGCCCATTGCCGTGGAGACAATGGGCAGCTGGGGCTCTGATGCCAAACGCCTAATTAGGGAGATCTAGCACCGCATAGCGGAGAAATCCGGTGCCGTACGCTCTGGATCGTTTTTGGTTCAAAGGATGGCCATAGCAATACAGCGTGGCAACGCGGCTAGTGTTTTAGGATACCTTTGCACCGGAAACGCTAAGGAGTGGATTGTAATTGTGTATGTAAGTGTATTTAGGATATTTAAAAAATGTTAAGTAATTTTAAACAATTTATTTTAAATGAGGGCGCCACTTCTGCTACCATTTCGTCTTAAATAAAGAAATTATGAAATCTTTATGTATAAAATTTTGTATATATATATTCAATAGAATTTTTATGTACCAACATGAGCCAAATCGGTCAAGGGGTTGCCGAGATATACAGGGTTAGCGAGTTTACAATTCCGGGCGGACTACGAATATTTTAGTCAAAATACTATACCTACCTAACAAGGTGGACTGACGACCTAACCAAGGTCGCTGAAAGGCGCTGGATGCAAGCCGCTCTAGATCGGTCATTTAGGAAATCTTTGGGAGAGGCCTATGTCCAGCCGTGGACGTTATGCGGCTGAAATTATGACTATACCTACCATAGAATTTTTTTAACACCTTATATTAGGCATTCAAATCAAAATCTATTGAAGTTTCCAACAACTCAAATCAGATACATTTTTCTAAACGTCAAAACACACCTTCTTTATAGGATTTGTATGAAATACAGGCAGATGACGTCATAGTTTATTAAAGTCAAATAGCAGTTTTCCCGCAACAATAACTATAAATCTCACAATAATGCCGTTATTTCGTGACGTTTCATTCTACTAAGTACCAAATAATTTATGTTTGACAAAGGAAAGTACCTAATTACTGATAAATACCTAAGCCATTACCATGGGAGCCCTATTTTCAATGGAATTCTTCAGAAGCCCCGCAGGTGCTCGCTATTCACAGGAATATAGGCCGCTGCAAGTTCAATGGGGGATTGTGAGGCGACGCAGAGATAGCTGGTACAGTCAGCCGCACAAATTAAAATATAGAGAATTTTTTTTTTTGTAAATATGTGATTTTTTTATCCTTCTTATTTCAATAAAACTCTTATGAATTTAGTAATAGGTGCATTTCAGAGAAAAATAAGTTTATTGAAAAAAATATTTTTTTATAAGCTTTTGTTGTGAGACTAAATTACTTATTAAGACAAATGAAATAAGCCTAAACTCGATTGAATTGCGTCGTTTTATTACTGAGTTACATGGACCACCTTCCGTCTCCATGACTGATAACGGAGACTATAGGGACTGATCCCTATAATAATCATATACCATAAAGTGTTCGTCAAGACAAATCAAACGAGTCCTATTCAATGTTGTTTTATAGTTGAGTTTCGTTGAATATCTCCCGGTTCCATCATCAGAAGTTCAGAACAGCTTATTGACTTCATTATATTGTCATAGTTCATATTACTGTCATCCGATTTACACATTAAATGGTTAAAAATTGCGTTGCAAGGTTTGACCCATACAAACATTCATACACACTTACAAGATACATTGCTGCTCTGGCCAAGTATGGCTCAGATAGTACAAAGAGGGTCGAGCTCCTGCAGTAGAGACAAAAATACCTGATGATGATGATGATGAATGTATCTGTATCTGTATGGATGTCAGAAAAATAAATTAAAATTAAAAACATAATTTAATTCGTACATAGATTAATTACTTTGTTAAACAATAGGAACAAATTAAAATCTAACTAACTTTAATTATTATTCTCTTTATTTATTTATAAACATATTTAGGTTTTTTATAACATATCTATAAAAAGTAAAATATATAAAAAACACTACAAAATATAAACACATTATAAAAAACCTAATATAGCTGCCCACTGGCAGCGGGGGTAAGACCCAAGCTACCGGTGGTTAGGGCCCCAGAGAGAGAAACTTCCTGACAATGCGTGTCGTGTCCAGGAGTACTGCCTTCTGAATCTGACCCTTGACCCAGCCATCTAGTGAGAAAGTCTTAAGATGTTGGTCAAGACTCTTCGCTATTAGACCGTTCGCCGATACGACTATCGGGACAATGATTGTCGAATCCACATCCCACATGGCGGTCACCTCGTGGGCCAAGTCAAGGTACTTGGTAATTATTATTTATTATTAATGTATCTCCTTTGAGAATCACGGGTCTTTTCACCCCGGTCCTTTGAGAGGCTTGCGTGGGGATACAGATCCAACACGTAGAGGCCCTTTGGAGAAGTTGTTGTCATGTGGCGCTCCCGCCAAAACCTATTCCTGGATACACCTATGAAAGGTGTACCCTTGAATAGGTTTTGGCAGAAGATAAAACTATTGCATGAAAAAGGGAAAGGTTTAAGGATTATGGAATGAATTTGGGATGGATTGATGCTGGGATATTGCAATAGAAACGTCACCTGCCATAATCATGATTACTGACTATTGTAGGCAGGTGGTGGCTTGCCGCCCACTAGATGGGCCCCTCAAACGCGCCGACAATAGTTGCCGGCAAAGGAGCAACACCGGTGCGGGCGACTCAGGGGTGTCGAGAGGTGTGCTGCGCTTTCTCCGAAGTTACTCGCGTCGTTATGCCCTTTAACACTTCCACCCCTGGAGCAACAGCTCTGACGACTCCTCTCTGCACAGCCAATTAAGGCAATGCAGAGCTGAGAGCCCTGCGAACCCTCTTAGGTCTCAACCCCGACCGATGAAGAAGCGTCGGGGACGAGGGTCTGACCGGCTCTCTGGAGCACTCGGGTCCGTGGTGTCGTTACTCACCAACAGCTCGCCACAAGCTGCCCTGCGGATATTTGACCATTTTGTTCACGAAACTGCTTTCCAATCTGGTACTAGATGTAGGAGAGGCAAGGAAACACCGGGAATCCGTGCAATCAGTGTATTGCCATAAAAAACACCTTTTACATTAACAACCCACTATTACATTCAGCAATAAAGTCAATTTTGACCTTAACATACACGTTTACAATATTCTTATCAATTTTTCTTAGTTTATTTAAACTCCAATTTAAATATGTGTATTATGTTCCAAAGGTTAGGAAAATATTTTATAAATTGATATAATGGATTATCAATTCGAAATTGGTATATAAAGTTCAAAAATGCATTACGCTCGGGTAATTCAATTTCACACAGTGGCAACACATCAAACTGATGAGGTCAAGTTTCACCTACGTCATCAGCTGTCACGGGAAGAGAATACCTGTTTTATTATACCATGGTCTGAATTTTAGTTTATTTATTTTTTTAATTGTATATCTGTATGTCAGAAAATAAATTTTAATTCAAATAGGTATGTTTCTTCCGACTGTACTTTTATGTATAAAATGTAAAGAGCCTGCACCGATAAGGCGGACAGACGGGCAGTGCGATATGACCTATTTTATTATACTATAAACTCCATTTGACCTCTATTTTCAAAGGTGTCATATAATTTTTAAGAATAAGAATACTAAAAACCGACTTCTACGCTAAACTATACAACCGATTTTGATAAAATTTCTATGGGACCACCTGACAAACATACCGTGCCATGCCCTTTTAAAACAAAATTTTCCAAATTTTTCCAGATGTTTTTGAATAATCTGATAACATACATTTTTAAAGTACATTCGAATTAATAACCTTTTTTAGGACGGTTAAAAATTGAAAATTGTTTTCTCTGCGTAGGTACCTATCTCTTAAAAGTAGACATTGTGTATTTTTACCTATATGTATATTTTTAATCTATAAGTATATTTTTACTAATTAGAAGAAGTCAGAAAAATACATTATCAAACATTCTGCTTTTCATGGTTTCTTAAAAACATGAATGATAGTGACGGCACAATGTCTAAGTATACAAAGTAGAAGGGACATAACTGTAATAAATCAAACCATGTGCTGTACTAGATCACTATCCTATAAATAATAAAAAAAATTAGACATAAACTTTTTTTCAAAAATCGACATTTCCATACCAGAGTAAGTCGACATTATTTTTTTTTGTTTTTTGACTGTTGTTTTATTATCATTATTACATAATGATCTAGTATAGCCTATTCGATTTATTACGAGCATATCCCTTTCACATTGTAAGTATATGTTTACCAATTACAAGGAATCAGAAAAATACATCATCAAACATTCTTGTTTTCATAGTTTCCTAAAAATATGAAAGGAAATATACTTTGATATTGTGACGTCGCTACGTCACAATATCTAAGTATATTTCCTAGTCTATTATTTCAGGCTGAGTTATACAGGCCCAATTAGCGTCTTGTTTACTTTAGTCTAGACATAATCGAGAATATTAGATGTCAGTCGGGGTTTGCGGCTGGCATTCGACAAATAGCTCTGGAATACTTGATATACTGGTTGTAAATACAGGGCGTATCTAAGTTTGTATGGAAATTAAAAAAAAATATTTCTTATTTCTATACATGTTCCATGGTGAAAGTTGCTCAGTATCATGGACTGTATCTGTATCTGCCTCTGTGGTGTAGTGGTTAGAGCGTTTGGCTCATACCCGGAGTTCGCGGGTTCGATTCCCAGCGGGGGCAACGACTTTGTGTTGTTGTCCTAGTTTGGTTAGGACATTGCAGGCTGATCACCTGATTGTCTGATAAGTAAGATGATCCGTGCTTCGGAGGGCACGTTAAGCCGTCGGTCCCGGTCACTGTCTTTGACATTGGTCGTTACCTAAAACCATGTCAGAGGCCTTTAAGGCGGTTTAAAAACTCTGACACTAGTGTTAGTCACTAACACACACGATAAGAAGAAGAAGTATCATGGATTGAATTCACCATTAAAATAGATTCAGTATATTTTGTTAGACGTTATACAAGTTGAAAATTTGTATAACCTTGCCATATTCTCAGACGTACCTATACCGATCATACTGAACAACTATTCCTAGGAAACATATGTCGAAATATGAAATAAAAATTAGACTTCCCATACTAAACACATTAAACGTGAAAACATATAAGGAAGTTAAGAACTTAGCGGAAGAAAGAGAGACATGGAAAGCACTCCACCGACAAGAGCCCAGCTCTTAAATACCTATAAGAAGAAGAAGATACTAAATCGATCACCAGACTAGCAATTTTGTAAGGGGGAACAATTTTTTATTACAATGCTATCTCTGCTCTTTGGGAAAGTTGTCCAGTATGATCTTTATCAGTCGCAATTTGTTATGAATTAAGAAGTCCTAAATTTAACAACACTCCACGAACTAACTTTACATGGGACCGTTATACTATACATAGGATAGGTAACTGAAAACTAACCTTTATCTTTACAAACCATAAAGGTGGCATAACGGTCTTGTGACCTTTACCTGTACCCCGAAAAGGATAAATACTTGTTATAGCCTGTATTTTAGTATGTACCGCGATCTTTTGTCAAAAACCTCCCCTTGCTTTTATTACGTCGGATAAATCACGAACAGTGAACTGCCAAACTTTGGTTTAATTCATTGCTCTTTTCCGTGTTTCCAAAGTCGAAAGAAATATAACGGAAACATGAAGTGTATTGGATTAATTGCCATAGACAATGGCGTATCTAGATATTTCTCTGGGGAGGGCTACTATTATAAATAAATAAATAAATATATAGGGACAAATTACACTAATTGAGCTAGCCCCAAAGTAAGTTCGAGACTTGTGTTGTGGGATACTAACTCAACGATACTATATTTTATAACAAATACATATATAGATAAACATTCAAGACACAGGACAATTTAAAAAAGGCCATGGTCTGACCGGGAATCAAACCCGGAACCTCTAGGTGGCGGACTAGCATGGTGACCACTACGCCAGGGAGGTCGTCAAAAACAGCATCGTTAGTTCTTACTTCGCCTTCAGAAGCTTGCTGGCCTGGCGGGAGTGCGCATTATTAGTGCTTTCTCAAGTAAAGTGACACCAGGTGTGGTCCGCGCTTGGATGCGTGACCACAAGTGGCATAAAATTTCTCGAGCTCCTTCGTGCTTCGGTAGACGTATAAGCCATAGGTATCGGCTGTCATTTGGTTCAGCAGTCGTCTAGCAATGTCAGATGCCTTTAGGCAGCCTGAAAAATCTGACACCAGTGTTGGCCACTTACACACACCAAAAATAAACTTCGTCTTCATTTTTACTAAGAAATACGTTCTTGCTTTCTATGCTACGTATAGATTTACCAGCTGCATCTCTTCCTGCGCAGTTCGTAAGAACCGATCGAGGGAATGAGTGAGAATCTGAATTATGTCAATGGCGATGCGGATTACTAATTTGATTCCCTTTTTCAATGTGCACGTGCACAATCACTCTGAAGGTGGTGTTTGGGCCCAAAGCCACTTTAAGCGTGAGCCCTAAGCTCTGTCTGACCCATTAGGGATAAAGACGTAATAGTGTAAAAGTATATGGCAAAGTAAATTTTTACAAAATATTTCTATAAACTATAGCGCTATCTAAGCTGGTATAAGTAACATATACTTATTTATAAAACAAAAAAAGATAATTGTAGTATTTTATACGATACTTGTTTGTCCGTGTATAGTGTGGAATTCTCTAGAAATTTGGTTTACAACAAAATAAAAAATATTTTGAGGTTTGTTTAAAATACTCCAATATGGTATGTTGATCAATTATATTTATTATTCATATCAATAAGTAATAAAATCCGAAACCGAAAATAAAATGCTGTTTTTAAACTGAACAAAAATAAGCAAGCTTTAAGCTTTTTAAATCTAATGGATGGGGAAACTGTCAAGTAACCGAAAAAGGATGCACTTACAGCGCTCTTGACGTCACTGCTATTAGGCCTCGCGCGTACGAAAGAGATAAAGAGATGTACCCCCCACGTTCCCACTCTTATCTCTTAAAGGAATTTGAAATACTACTTCATTGTCTTGCAATATTTATATTCTGAGATATTTTTATTTTAGAGTAGTCTCTGGTTTTTGTTTGCTTTTTCTATGCGGTGAGTGACAGTCATCGAATTATTTTAATAACGAAATAAATCTACATATAGAATATGGTTATGTAACTTTAGTTTCTTTGGTGTTTTTAGGTATTTTTGTTATCTTTGGTTTGCACATAAATTTCATGTTTAAATTTTCAGTTAATAACTTTGATGATTTCAGAGCACCACATTATATGTATATAAACCAAAAACATACACAGTATAGTAGCCTATTATCTTATAGCATCGAGTCCTTATCGATTGAACCGAAAATATTGTCAAATATTTCACATAAAACCACGCAAAATACCAAAAGTTCGATTATAACAAAGTGTAAAGCCAATCCAATCAGTGTCAATGTAATTTGAAAAGGGAATTCCTTTTTTGAATAGCCGCATTCTTTTTCAAATTCCGTGACCCAGAAATTAAAGTCATAAGGATTGACGTAGATTTGCGATTCCCTTTTATATAGCCTGCTTACTACAGCACTCTGGTCTGGTATCGATTCGAGCGAATGGAATCCTCGAATCGAATGAAACCGATATCGATAGACTCTCCAATCGCTCGAGTTTCATTGTGTTGCATTGCACTTTTTATTTTAGGTATATCTTCGTTCCGTCTCGGTTAAGTATGGCTTTATTTAGCTAGAGAAATACTACATTGCTTAGTTAATCTTTATTTTTTCCTACGATATGTGATTATAAGATAATATATTATCTTCTGATGTCCTTGCTACCTTGACTGGTCCATTTTAAATATAGTTATTAATATACTTAGTAATATTTACTGTGTTTTATAATATGATGACCTATTTTGCGTGTTTAAATTTTTCGGGGTTCAGTGCTACTCCCATTTGAAATAATTATTTGAAAGTAAACGGAGATATAATTTGAAATTTTGTCTTGACTAAGCCCTAAATAACCCTTCAAACTATTTTAAGAACTACTGTTTACAGTGAAAAGTGAGAAAGTAAAGCTTTTCTTCGCACATTTGCGGAAAAACTTTTGGCTTTTAAATTAAATAAATAAATTTTAAAAAAAATATTTATGAAGAAAAGCTCGACGTTCTCACTTTAAACAGTAAACAATAAATTATAAAATAGTTTGAAGGGTTATCTGTCGCTCGAGCACATTCGCGACACAATTTTAAATGATATGTCTCCGTTTCCTTTCAAATAAGGGGAACACTGGACCCCGAACAATTAAGTACAATAATTACTCTACTGTCATCATAACATTAGTACTGTGTAAGGTATTTAAGCTTGACAAATCCACCAATTTTGCCACTACCACACTGAAAACACAAATTATCTACCCGTATTTCAAAGCATTCACGAACGAAGCACCGTACTTTTGTCTCCCACATTTCTCACAAAGGAATTAAGCACCAAAAATAACTCCAACATTCCTCGAAACATGAATTCTTGTAGCTGCGAGCTTCAGTTTGCAGTTCGGAATAGTAGTGCAAACTTCTGGTAGAACAAGAAAGTTTTACTGTTGTCTGTTTGGATTAACTTGTTTCGTTGCAATCGGATCACTTATCTGAAGGAGCTCAGAACGATAGATCGAAATAACCTTGGTCGAATAACTATTTAAAGCCATACCTGAATTTTTCGCGGTCCAGAGCTGCCTAGATTTAAAATTATTTGAAAGAAAACAGAGATATCATTTAACATTTTACATACATACATATTTTCACGCCTGTTTCCCATGGGGGTAGGCAGAGACTATGGATTTCCACTTACTACGATCCTTGCAAAGCTCTTTTGCTTCGTCAACACTCATAACTCTTTTCATGCATGCTCTCCGGTTATGGGTAATTTAAAATTTTGTCTTGACCAAGCTCTAGATAACCCTTTTAACTATTTAATGAACTACTGTGTATAGTTTGAAGTGGGAACGTGAAGCTTTTCTAAGCACATTTGCGAAAAACGGCCACTTTTAGCTAATGTGCGTAGAAAAGCTTCACGTTTTCACTTGAAACGTAGTAAAAGGCGACTTAGGGAATACAAGGTGAACAAAGCATATAAATATCAACGAGACCTCTCCAACCCGTCAGGTTTGAGAGTGTAGGCCAAATCCTCTGACTGCTCTGGCCAAGTATGGCTCTGGTAGTACAGAGAGGGTCGTCCTCCTGCAGTGGAGACAAAAAGACCTGATGATGACGATAATGATGATGAATCGAGGGAATGCAAATCATGTTAATAGGCGATGCGGCTAGCAACTCATCACTATTTTGATTCCTTTTAAAAGTGGCCTTTGAGTCTTGCAGCCCTGGGGTCTGTCTGCTTTGAGTTGCAAGACCAAAATGATCTACTATCTGCTCCATTAGAGATAAAGACATGATAGTATGTAGATACACATACATAGACACCCTTAGGTTTTAGAGCGGACAGTCCAAGTTTTAAACTTGCAGAATCTGAATTATCTGAACAATGGGCTTGTTAATTTAGCCAAACTAAAGCTCCTCTGTTGAATTGGTTTAGTTTAATATGTTACTATAACGAATTATTTTAACACGGTTTTACTCATGAAGTGAAGTCTTCTTCTTTGCGTGTCGATGGTTTATTTGTTTTGGTTTATATTCTATAAGCCCAATATTGAACTACTCTGACGGCATCGTCAGTAGCCACATATAACTCGTCAAGTGTCAAGGTAGAAGACCCGAGGCAAGAAAGCAAATACGTATTAAAACTTATTATGAAGTGTAGTCAAAAAAGGCCGCTAGTTACAATCGGTTAAGACGATCATTTCCAGGGCGAGTGACACGACGATTTCAAAAATACCACCGTAGTATTTTACGCGAGCGGTGAGTTGGAAAACTACACGTTTTGTGTTTCAGTGAGTCCCTCAATGAAAAATAGCACTCCAGGTTCTTGTCAGTATCATTGTATGTATACAAACGCACACAATAACGATTTTCTGGCAGAGCTAATGCAGTGGTTTTCCCTTGCTCATTACACACTAGTAAACTTTATAGTGAATGTGTGCAGATTTTAATATTTTTCTTCACCAGAACACTAAATACATTCTGTCACAAGTCACGTCTAGTTAGGTTCGAACTCATTGGTGCGATTTTTGAAATGCGGTGTCTGACTCAGCCTATCAAAATTGGCACTTCATGCCTTACAGACACATAGCATGTCTCTAAACCACTTGGCCATCACCGCCTCTTATATAACGTGAAAAGGACATACCCGTAACCGTAATAAATCAAACAACGGTGTTTAATAAAAAAATAAAATAACAGTTATAAAAAAACGGCACTTTCACACAAAAGTGTAGAGTCGCCCAGCAATTTGTACCAATGGGAATGTCGAATATTTTTAAAGAAGACTATATTAAAGATGTGGGGTAGTTGTCGCAGTTAAAGTATTACAGTGTAAGAGAATATAAGTATACAATATAATTATGAATAAAACTACAGCTAAACTAAATATATAACTTAAAAATAGAATCAAAAAATATAAAAAATGGACCCCAAATCACTGCGTTCGTGGGGTAGGGTGCCCAAGAGGCTGGCCGCATTCCCCCGTTGAATATAGTATACAATTAAATAATAGGATTACATACTTTAACATATAAACAAGTTACAATTTAACAAATTGTAAGAAACACTAAACAGAATCTTGGCTGATTTCCAATGCAAAATGAATTTTTATAAGTATCCCGTTGCTATAAACTTCGAATTCTGAACCTTGTCGACAGCAAACTCTCTCTGAACATTGAACAAGGACTTGGTAATTCAATTTACGAGCACTTCGCTTATTTCTTAGTTAGTAGTAAATGCATAGAACTATAAAGTGTTTAATTGCAATTTTAATTTGCATGTGTGAAATATTATAAGAAGCGGTTGTAGCCAAAACACTGCTAATTTAATTAAAACAATAACTGTAGAATAGAATACAATTATAAACCATACGGCACCATAAAGTTTTTTTCACGCCTCATTAGCGGAGCGTTGAGGCTATGCATTACCATTTTTCTAGACTTAAATTGTCTTTATTTAATTCTTCATCTATTGTAACTTTTGTCACGCAGTGTATATATCACCCCCGTAAGGTATGTATAGAAGTAAGGAAGGAAAGAAGAAAGAAGATTGGAACTTGGTTTAGAAACACATATTGCGTTTATAGATTTAGAGAAAGCGTTCGATAAAGTAAATTGGATACTAATGATGAAGGCGCTTAAGAATGCTGGCATAGACTATAGAGACAGGAGAATAATCAAAGAACTGTATAAAGAACAAGAGACAATAATAGAAAGTAATAATGAAAAAAGACAGGCTAAAATACGACAGGGAGTGAGGCAGGGTTGTCCACTTTCTCCACTGATATTCAATCTATTTATAGAAGCAGCAATATCTCAAATCAAAGACCAAGATTTAGGAGGAGTTAGTATTAATGGAGAAAAGATACATTTTATAAGATTTGCAGATGACATAGCAGCCCTTGGAAGCAGTTCACAACAGTTAGAAAAGTTAATAGAAACAATGAATAATATTTTTAAAGAACATAAATTGAGTATAAACATAAATAAAACCAAGTCCTTAATTGTCTCAAAGTCAGGTCCAGTAATTAAAAATATCCAACTTAATAATAAAACAATAGACCAAGTTCAGAGTTTCAAATATTTAGGAACTATTATCAACGAAGAGGCAAGATGCTCAGAAGATATTAAGAAGAGGATTGCTATTGCAAAAAGTACATTTAAGAGTAAAAAATACATATTTTGTTCTGGTATTAAAGAAAGTTTACGTAAAAGATTTATTAAAACATTTATATGGAGCACTGCCTTGTATGGATGTGAAACGTGGACGATGACCAAAAAGGATAGAGATAGATTAGAAGCATTTGAAATGTGGTGCTGGAGGAGAATGAAAAAAATAAGTTGGACAGAAAAAATTACAAATGAAAAGGTATTAGAGGATGTGAGAGAGAAAAGACAAATAATACAAATTATAGAAAATAGAAGAGGCAAAATGTTCGGTCATCTACTACGCCACGATGCATTCTTTAAAACAATAATGGAAGGAAAAATAGAAGGAAAGAGAGGAGTAGGAAAACCCAGAAGGAAATTTATAGACCAAATAAAAGAAAAATTAAAAGTGAAAACATATAAAGAGGTTAAGAACTTAGCGGAAGGAAGAGAGACATGGAAAGCAGTCCACCGACAAGAGCCCAGCTCTTAAATATAAGAAGAAGAAGGTATGTATACAAAAAAACTAAACAATAAAGCATATTATAAGCACTGAAAAATTGTTAATGACATAAGTTTAAGTACATAACATATATTGTCACGCCTGTCTCCCACAGGGGTAGGCAGAGACTATGGACATCCACATGCTACGAGCCTGAGTTCTTAGTATATTTTTTAACTGAAAGATCTATACATAATTATTACCTCTGTAAAAATGTATATAAATGAAGATGTCAATATTCATGAATGGAAACGTAGTACAATGAGTTGTTAAACGTAGGCATGTCTGCTAAGAAAATAAATAATTTTTAATTTAACACGCATTTTGTGACACAATTACATTTGATAAAGGAACTAAGTACACAGTTTCTAGAAGATGAAAAATTGCAAGCAAACAGTATCAAAGATAAATAAAACGAGATGTTACTTTAAAAAATGTGCAACAGAACGTTTCAATGCATGTCGTATAGGCAAAAAATAAAAGTTTTACATGTGTTGAAAAAGCCTATACTAATTTAGCTCATATCACAGCTCCTCAAACTATAGAGGAGCAACAAAGGCAAGACAAAATCTTGACCGATTTGGAATGCAAGACAAATTTTCTACAAGCTCTAGTCCAGAACTTGCTGAGTGCAAACTGTCGCTGAACATTGAACAAGACTTGTTAATTCAATCTCCCAGCACTTCCTTAGTTGGCCGGTCTGGTTTTGCTTTAATTGTGGCTGCATTACATTTTTTTATTCAATGAGTAGAACTATCAAGTCGTGTGGTATCCAGCAGAGTAGAATAGGGCCACTCCAAGTCTTCCCGTGGATGTCGTAGAAGGCGACTTAGGAAATACAAGCTCAACAAAGCTTATAAACATCAATGAGACCTCTCCAACAAGTCTGGCCACTGAGGAGAGTGTAGGCCAACTCCTCTGGCTACTCTGGCCAAGTATGGCTCTAGTAGTACAGAGAAGGTCGTGCTGCAGTAGTGGAGACAAAAGACCTGATAATGATGATGATGATGATAAGTAGAACTATAATACATCGTATGTACTAAGATAACTCGAGTAGATTTTTTGAGCGGAACTTCATGTTATGAGTCCCCCGTACCCTAGACAAAATACAACTTTCCATACAAACGTAGTCTACGTTTTATTTCAAAACGACATGTCCGATTTGGGCAAAATTTTGTAATTTTAAAGATATTGCAATTATCTAGGTTTATAACTAGTTTCCGACAGAAAAAATGTGAACTTGAAATAGAATATAGTGTTTTATATCATTTTTGACCATTAGTATGGGAAACTTCTAAATCGTTATATTTTCTTTCCAGTTCATAATTTTACCATAGGAAACCAGTTATAACCCTAGATAATTGCAATTTCTTTACAATTACCAATTTTTACCGGAATCTGACATGTGGTTTCAAAATTAAACGTAGACTACGTTTTTATGGAGAAGTCTAGGGTAAGGGCACTCTTAAGGGGCTACCTGAATTTTTCGGGGTCCAGTGCCCATTTGAAATAAATCATTTAAAAGGATATGGAGATATCATTTAAAATTTTATCTTGACCAAGCCCTAGATAAAAAAATAAATAAATAAATATAAATATAAATATATAGGGACAAATCACACTGATTGAGCTAGCCCCAAAGTAAGTTCGAGACTTGTGTTATAGGATACTAACTCAACGATACTATATTTTATAACAAATACATATATAGATAAACATCCAAGACCCAGGACAATTTGAAAAGGCCATTTTCCAACTTGCCCTGACCGGGGATCGAACCCGGGACCTCTGGGTGGCGGACTAGCATGGTGACCACTACGCCAACGTATGAACGTTAAGCTTTTCTCCGCATATTTACGAAAAACGGTTACTTTTGGCTAATGTGCGTAGAAAAGCTTCACGTTATCACTTTTAACTATAAACAGTACTTCATAATATAGTTTGCAGGGTTATCTAGGGCTTGGTGAAGACACAATTTTAAATTATATCTCCGTTTTCTTTTAAATGATTCATTTCAAATGGGTGCAGCACTAAACCACAGATTACTAATCTGAACCCTGGAAAATTCTTCGCCTTCGAATAAACTAATTACTATTATTTTGAGATTTTCATTAGTAAGACGTCTTTCTAGCTAAAGTTTGCGAAGAAATCCGACAATTCGTAGGTACTTTGTTGCGCTTTAGTGGCAGTTAAAGGTAATAGCGTAGATTTGTTAGAACACCGCTAAATCGTCGGTCGGCTAAATGGATTGCTCGAGCATAGCCTTGGGTTGTCTAAACTTCGATTTACAAAGCTCCAATATGTACAAAATAAGGATTATTTGTTTGCTTTTTGTGTTGTAATTTTTTTAAAGCTGCTATAAGGCATCTGACATAGCTTGACGACTGCCATAAAATGATAACAGCCAGGACCAATGGCTTTCCGAATCCTAAAAACTGATATCATGAGTGCTAAATGACTCCAAGAAACTATGAGGACACTATTTGGTATTTCATAAATCCCTAGATGTTTCTTTAGAAGTTAAGAAAAGTAGTGTACCTATCTCATTTGATTTATAAGATAGATTGCAAGTGAAATCCACTTACAGTATATTTCTTTCAGGCAATCATAAAAGGTAAAATAATAAATAAATAAAGAGCTATGGGGACAAATTACACTGATTGAGCTATCCCCAAAGTAAGTTCGAGAGTTTTGTTATGAGACACAAACTTCACGACACTATATTTTGTAACAAATAAATAATTATATAGATAAACATCCAAGACCCAGGACAATTTAAAAAAGGCCATTTTCCAACTTGCTCTGACCAGGGATCAAACCCGGGATCTCTGGGTGGCGCACTAGCATAGTGATCACTACGACGCGAAGGTCGTCAAAATAAAAAAACCAAGCCAAGAAAGCCATTCTTTGTGTAATTCTTTCAGACAAGCAACAAATACTTGCCTACACGAAAAAGCGAAATACAATCATTAATATCATCAGAATTATGTTACAAACCTCCTCAGGGGTTTGTAGAAGGAAAAATGTCTTTTCAATTATTATAATGACACAAAATAATTTTCATAAAACGAAGCCAAATAAAATTCCTAACCGCAAATACCGATAATAATCCAACAATCAGATCAAAATACAAACGTATTCGGCAGATTATAATCAAACGTTCTTAGAATCAGTCTTTTTCCTTATATTTTTGTGGAAGTTTTGGCCGGGGTCCATATAGGTCTAGGGATCAATGACTCGAATATCTACTTTGTGAAGACCATAAAAGTATTTATGTCATATATGGGATGCACTTTAAATTTTTTTCTAAAATGTCAAGACGCAACTTGTATGTCTGAACAACTTTTTTATCAAATAAACTTCAACGGATCAGGGTGACTCGCGAGGTCTACAGCTCAGAGAGCCACTAGTATTAGTTTTCAGCACAAAACTACTCAATATCGTGTCACAATCCTTAATAAATAATAAATAAATTAATATAGAGGGACAAATCACACAGATTGAGCTAGCCCCCTCCAACCTGTCTGCCCAGCGAAGAGAGTGTAGGCCAAGTGCTATGACTACTCTAGCCAAGTATGTCTCTGGTAGTACAGAGAGTGTCGTGCCCCTGCAGTGGAGACAAAAAGACCTAATGATGATGATGCCTTAGTTTAAAGCACCAAACTACTCAATATGGTAACATAATAGACTAAGAGGAGGCCGTATGCAACCCTACCTCATCGAGTAGCAAAATTTGACATATGTAGGGTGTTGCATATTAAAAAGATATGTCTTAATCTACAGGGTTGCCTGGGCATAACCTGGAGCAAGCCTAATAAAATCCCTGGAGTAGCTGGACGCGGTGGGGGGCGTCGTAATGAAACACACTTATTTGTTGGAGTACTTACTGGACTCCCAACTTGAACTGATTTATTGTAGATTTTAAAGATGCTTATATACTATGTGTTTACGTAAATAGTTGTGTTACATGACCTTTATTTAATCTAGTACATATTTTACAAGATTGAACAAGGATTTATTGGGGTCATCTTGATGAGCCAGTAACGCGTGACGTCACATAATACGTCATGCACTATGTAGAAGGATCGAAGTGAGAGTTGTGTGTCGTCACACACTACAGCCTTAATATAAACCTTATGAAGTGTCATACCCTGTACGTCTAATTATCGCAGAATATATTTCCACCATGATTGATGAACAGAGGCGCCATTGCAAACAACGTATTGTCACCGTCTTACAACCAATAACAGGGCTCATATTTCACAAGTATTTGTCAACGTCTCCATTCCTAGTTGTGGCGTTTGAAAAATGGCCGACGACGAATGCCGCCAGAGATGTAAAATGTTAAAGATATAAATGTAATAAATGTTTTTTTAAGAAGAAAAGAAAAGAGTAAATATAATTTAAGTTAATGTAACTTCTGTTTTGCACCCAATAGGTAAAGAATTTTTCTTTCTTTCTTTCAAAGAACTTTTCAGCTTCTCATAGAATTTTACCTGTATCACAGAATTTATATGAGTATTACTAGGCCTGAGTTACTCACTTTTTAGGTATTGAAAATATATCTACATTATTACTATGCGTAATAATAGAAAGTAATAATGAAAAAAGGCAGGCTAAAATACGACAGGGAGTGAGGCAGGGTTGTCCACTTTCTCCACTGATATTCAATCTATTTATAGAAGCAGCAATATCTCAAATCAAAGACCAAGATTTAGAAGGAGTTAGTATTAATGGAGAAAAGATACATTTTATAAGATTTGCAGATGACATAGCAGCCCTTGGAAGCAGTTCACAACAGTTAAAAAAGTTAATAGAAGCAATGAATAATATTTTTAAAGAACATAAATTGAGTATAAACATAAATAAAACCAAGTCCTTAAATGTCTCAAAGTCAGGTCCAGTAATTAAAAATATCCAACTTAATAATAAAACAATAGACCAAGTTCAGAGTTTCAAATATTTAGGAACTATTATCAACGAAGAGGCAAGATGCTCAGAAGATATTAAGAAGAGGATTGCTATTGCAAAAAGTACATTTAAGAGTAAAAATTACATATTTTGTTCTGGTATTAAAGAAAGTTTACGTAAAAGATTTATTAAAACATTTATATGGAGCACTGCCTTGTATGGATGTGAAACGTGGACGATGACCAAAAAGGATAGAGATAGATTAGAAGCATTTGAAATGTGGTGCTGGAGGAGAATGAAAAAAATAAGTTGGACAGAAAAAATTACAAATGAGAAGGTATTAGAGGATGTGAGAGAGAAAAGACAAATAATACAAATTATAGAAAATAGAAGAGGCAAAATGTTCGGTCATCTACTACGCCACGATGCATTCTTTAAAACAATAATGGAAGGAAAAATAGAAGGAAAGAGAGGAGTAGGAAAACCCAAAAGGAAATTTATAGACCAAATAAAAGAAAAATTAAAAGTGAAAACATATAAAGAGGTTAAGAACTTAGCGGAAGGAAGAGAGACATGGAAAGCACTCCACCGACAAGAGCCCAGCTCTTAAATATAAGAAGAAGAAGAAGAAGATTACTATGCGTGCGGCGACCACTACGGAGTGGTAAATGCAGCGACATGAATCGTATGTCTGGAGTAGTAAGAATGAAATTGGTTTGCAATGAACGAAAAGGTGCAGAGTTCTGACGCGAGCTAAATTAAACCATATCGCTAACGACATTGAGGAGATATTTCTTTGAATTCCTTTGCTGAGTAAGACTTCTGTACGTGAGTACTTGTACTTATTCTATGGCAACATGCGTCCCCGTCTCCCGTCCCCACACCTCTCCCCCGTTCTTGCCTTACAGAGGGTGTTGAGCGGGGGTTGCCGCGCCTGCAGCCGTCTTTAGGCTTTATTTAATACTAGCTGTGCCCGTAGGCTTCGCTCCTCGTGGGAATTTCGGAATAAATACTATCCTATGACCTTTCCTGGGTATCAAACTGTATCTATATCAAATTTCATTTAAATAGGTTCAGTGGTTGAAGCGTGAAGTTGTAACAAACAGAGATACAAGCTCACTTTCGCATTTATATTATTAGTAATTATAAGGATAAGGATAAGGATTGATAGAGCATGTTATCTTAAAATAATAGTCATGCCTTTAAAAATACTTAAAATAAGTTCACGCTGAACTTAAAAATAATCAAATTTGGTAAAAAATACACTATTAGAATATGTTTGCTATTAAAAAATAAAACATCTATAGAATACCCTTATCTACCCTCACGTTAATCGTACTCACCTAACCAAAAAATTTTTTTTTAGTATTACCATTTTCTTTTTGTCATGATTGATACATCTATACCAAATTACATCTTTCTAGTACTTATAGTCTCTAAGTAAAACCACGGACAGACAGACAGACATGGCAAAACTATAAGGGTTCTTTGTTTACTACTAAACCCTAAAAAGATTCCAACTAATTGCTAACCTTCTTTAGAATGAATCATCTTCCTCTAGTTTTCATCACAGTAACCACTGAATATTCTGCAAATTCCCGCCAAGATTCCAAAATCAACAAGATGCTATCGCGGCGGTAGGAAATGAAAGCCAGCCTCCATTGGTTACAGACGGACAACCGTCACAGACGAAAAATAGCCGTTATTAATGACGTTTTCTTTCCTTGATCTCCAAGGAAATTAAAAGCTACTATCGCGATGTGACGACATTAAAGAATTTATAGCACTTTGAATGGATAATTTTAAATTAGTTTGTAAATGTCGAATTGCTCTCTTTATACAAGTTAATTTGCTGGGCAAATAAAACAAAGACCCGACTGCCAAGAATGCTATCTAGTGATGAGTAGCGAAAGTACCGAAACGACTTGATATTTGTAGTGCCATCTATTTAAGACTAGCCGAAGCCCGCGACTTCGTTCGCGTGGTCTGTATGTCTCTGGAAAATGCTCATCAGGCTGAACAACTTTTACTAAGGCGGCATTTTTATATCTCTTATAGTTTAGCTGGACCATTATGGTTCTGCATCAGGCGTTCCATTTTCTAAAATTATTTATACCCTATATGTTGCCCAGGCTTAATAGCTATATAACAAAAAAAGTTGCATTCGAATCCGTCCAGTATTTCTGGAGATAAGCGTGTACAAACAGACAAACAGACATACAGACAAACAGACAAACAGACAAACAGACAAACAGACAAACAGACAAACAGACAGACATTTTTTTTTATTTCTTTCTCTATTACTACGTCTCCATCGCCCCCAATATTTTTTTTGGAAATATATTTAATGTACAGACACACTCTTTAGGGTTCCGTAGCCAAATGGCAAAAACGGAACCCTTATAGATTCGTCATGTCTGTCTGTCTGTCTGTCTGTCCGTCCGTATGTCACAGCCACTTTTTTCCGAAACTATAAGACCTAAACTGTTGAAACTTGGTAAATAGATGTATTATGTGAACCGCATTAAGGTTTTGTCACAAAAATAGAAAAAAAACAGTAAATTTTGGGGGTTCCCCATACTTAGAACTGAAACTCAAAAATTTATTTTTCATCAAACCCCTACGTGTGGGGTATCTATGGATAGGTCTTCAAAAATGATATTGAGGTTTCTAATAGCATTTTTTTCTAAACCGAATACTTTGCGCGAGAGACACTTCCAAAGTGGAAAAAAGTGAGTCCCCCCCCCCAGTAACTTCTAAAATAAGATAATGATAAAACTAAATAAAATATATGTTGTTCATTACCATGAAAACTACCAGCGAAAATTGGTTTGAACGAGATCTAGTATGTAGTTTTTTTTTAATACGTCATAAATCGTAAACGGCAATTTACCTTTCATTCAATTAACTCAAATATAAAAATCAAAAAAACATACTACAAGACTTTTATATTATGTTATTTGCTACTACGGAACCCTTCATGGGCGATTCCGACTCGCACTTGGCCGCTTTTTTTTACTGTTTTATTATATGTATATAGATATATAGATATAGATTAAGTGAGCCGAAACGCACCTGGGCGTCGAGATTACCCATATCTAAATCAGCCCCTGAAGTATAGCACCGGAGACAGCATTTTTCAAGCTCTCATTCCATTAAAGATTTTCGATGAACGTAATAATAACCAGATGACACTTATCCAGCACGAGGAATATAGTAAGTCAAAATATGATTAAGTATAATATGACTTTAGAATTTGGACGTGTAATCCAGTGATTGAGCTTTGTCACCGAATAATTACTCAACTCTCGTACTCAGCAAAGTAATTCAAAGAAATGTCTACTCAATCTCGTTAGCGATATGGTTTAATTTAGCTCGCGTCAGAACTCGGTACCTTTTCGTTTAGATACCTAGAAGAGCATTGCAAGGCAATATCGTACTTATTACTCTAGACATACGATTCATGTCATTTACTACTCCGAAGTAGTCGCCGCGCAAATAGAAATAATGTAGATACATTTTTGATACCTAAACGGGGAGTGACACAGGCTTGGCTTTGTAAAAAGTGTGTGCGTACAAAAAACTATTCCCGATCTGACACCGTCAGTGTTGTGTAAGGATTTATGCAACAAACGACGAAGATAGAGGGACGACCGATATGGTTACCCTTGACAGCCGAACATCCATCACTGTTCCTCAGTCCGCCAGCGATTATGACGTCAGAGGGGTCGACGAAATTTCTGGATAAAAGTGATATTAATCGCGGTAAGTCTCGTAACAGTAAAAATACGAAAACGTTATGTATTGCTATACCTAGAAGTTTTAATAATCATCGTAATCCCATAATTATTCTTTTTTCAGATACTGGAAAAGATCTCCTTTCGGAAAGAGTCCGACATTAATTCATTCTCAGGTCTTTTAATCTCCACTGCAGGAGCATGACCCTTTCTGTACTATCAGAGCCATACTTGGCCAGAGCAGCCAGACGACTTGGCCTAAACTCTCCTCGCTGGCCAGGGTTGGAGAGGTCTCATTGATGTTTATAAGCTTTATTTTGCTTATATTTCCTGAGACACCGTCTACGACATCCACGGGAGGACTTGGAGTGGCCCTATTCTACTCTGCCGGAAACCACACGGCAATTATTTACATCTACATAATACTTTAATCATTTCTACTAACTTTTTGTACCATAAAGACTTTAACAAACACCATGTTACAAATTAGGCACTTACAAAAAACAATAGCAATAGCATGATGACAAAAAGCGAAAATAGAAAAGTCAAGCAAATAGTCGTACGACCTTTACCATATATTATATCATACGGGAACTCGTCACGCTACGCACAAAATAAATTAACATTTTGTCATAAATTACGGCGTCCGCGTGTATTTCGTAGCCATTTTGTGCAGGATACAAATTATATAAAGTACAGAGACCTAGCTTTGTATGAGCAATACTGTATTTGATTTCTATTATATATATTGATAGACCCAAAAAGAGAAGACATACACTTTTTTTTACAAAGACATTGACACTTTTTGTAACTGACTGACTGACTGGCCCTTAACCGCAAGAGTTGGAAGGCAGAAATAGAGGCCTTTGCTAGGCAATGGGACAGTATAGGCTAAAACTAGAAAAATAATAATCAAAAAATAACATAAAGAAACGAAAAGCAAAAAAAAATTATCCACCCAGAAATAAGGAAGCCTTTGAAATCTGGTGGAAAGGAAAACATAAAAGAAAGAAATTTCATGTACTGCTACGCGATATCACTGCTATTTATTTAGTTTGCGCGCGTACGAAAGAGATAGCCAGATGTCTCCACTGCGTTCCCAATTTTATTTATAGCAACATGTTAAATTGCTTCATTTATTAACCAACTAGCCGAAGCCCGCGACTTCGTTCGCGTGGACTTTATGTCTCTGGAAAATACTCATCAGGCTGAACAACTTTTACTAAGGCGGCATTTTTATATCTCTTATAGTTTAGCTGGACCATTATGGTTCTGCATCAGGCGTTCCATTTTCCAAAATCATTCATACCCTATATGTTGCCCAGGCTTAATAGCTATATAACAAAAAAAGTTTCATTCGAATCCGTCCAGTATTTCCGGAGATTAGCGTGTACAAACAGACAAACAGACAAACAGACATACAGACAAACAGACAAACAGACAAACAGACAGACATTTTTTTTTAAATTTTTACTCTTTTACTACGTCTCCATCGCCCCCAATATTTTTTTTGGAAATATATTTAATGTACAGACACACTTTTTTTACTGTTTTATTATATGTATATAAATATAAATATATGTATAGATGTTCTTGCTGTTTTTCCACAGAACACATTTTTTTTAAATTTAACAATACAATACAAATACTCTTTATATATCCATAAAAGGAAATACGAAACAAAACAGAAGAAAAAAACATAAGACAAAATTATGTATTATACAAAGCCGGACTTATCACTTATTACATAGCAATCTCTTCCAGTCAACCTTTAGGTAGAGGGAGAAGTAAACATTTAGAGATAGGCGGTGCAGTATGTCAGATTTACTGTAAATAGTTACAAAATAGAACTTGCGTTATTTTTTATTTTGTTATAAACACAGTCAAAGACCATTGAGTAAAAAAAGGAATGGAGTCTAACAAGCTCATTTGAAAATTACTGTAAAATGTTTATAAATACTAATCAAAACTGAAGTAAACAAGTTACACTTCTATGCCCTCGGAATCTCATAGACGAGATGAGTAAATAAATTTCATGAAATAACCAGCAAACGGGCTCCATAATTAGTTATGGTAATAACTCTGCGCGATCTATACACTGCAGGCCAAAACTTTTGGCGCCTGGCCAAATATAAATGTAATAAAAACTGTAATGGACGATATAAATTATTGTCATGCTTATAGTCCTTAAAGAAAACCTTTATTATTTTTTATATGATTTGTCCCTATATTTATATATACTAAAACAAGTTTTAAGAAGAATTCAGCCAAGAACATTTGTCGAAGTATAAAAAAAAACTTGAGAGGTGTCAAGGGACACCCTGGGATGAAACGAACTTCCTTTCGATGCTTTAAGTCCCATATCTCTGCTTTCGATTAATAAGGAGAGAGAGAGACAGACAGAGAAACACGCGCACGCCGCACGGCTTACAACTATAGCAAAAAGTGTCGTTACAACTTTTGGTCCTAATTTTTTCCGTCTAGCCCCCTTTTGCAACGTGCGATAAGGAACTTCGTTCCAAAATTATTTTTGGCTTTCCATACAAAAGTGTGCAGCCGCTCGGGCAAAAAGTATGGGAATGTTTTTTTTTTTTTTTCACCGGTATTTCAATTTCATTATACTATTAAGATCTTACATAACCTGTGGTTAAATTTATTACGAGTATGTTGGCCTCTTACACAATGTATAAATAGACCTATTTCCTTAACTTCTAAGCCTGGCTTTTGTCAGTGGAGGCTTTTCCATATCTCTCATACCGCCATCAAGTCACAGAATAAATAATAGTATTACATAATCAAGTATCAACTCTTTACTCATGTCTGCTTAAGTAATCTTATACCTTTTAATGAGCAATTCTTGTATATTTATTTATATGTACCTATACAAATTTATTTCTGTGATCTCGGAAATGGCTCTAATGATTTCGCTGAAATTCGGGAAGTTTTCGGGGTTAAACAATTGATCTAGATTAGTGTTATGTTTGGGAAAACGAGTTTTCAAGTTTTCATGCGTTTTTCTTTACACGCAGAAAATGGTTGCTAATTTCGTCCTGCCGGCCACTTTCCGTCTGGTCCAGCGGGTTAAGACGCGGACGGCAAGAAACGAGTGTGAATCCCGCTCGGTGACTTACTTTTGTTTTTTTTTTTAAATTAAGTTTATATATAATTTCTTAATTTTTATTGTTTTTAAACAAGTTTTAAAAAAAAAGTTAATGTTTGAGGTAAAACCGAGCAAAGCTCGGTCGCCCATGTACTGATTTATTTAATACTAGCTGTTGCCCGCTACTTCGTCAGCGTGGACTATAGTTTATGAACATCGTTATTTTGGCATTTTTATCGAATCAATATACGAACTAGTTGTGATCCACAACTTCTATTGCCAAAATTTCTCTACACTTTAGTCCATTTTAACCCCTGACAAAAAGAGGGGTTTTATAAGTTTGACGTTAATATCCTGTCTGTTTGTGTGTCAGTCTATCTGTGTCATCATAGCGCTTAAACGGAGGGATCAATTCCGATGCGGTTTCTTTTACGTATCAAGGAATAATAGATGGCACTACGGATATTAGTTCTACTTTTTAATTCCTCAGCTCATCGCTAGATGGCGTTTACATATGAAACTTTTGAAAGTCGGGTTTTTTAATTTGCCTGGCAAATTAACTTATCTCGCTTAGTTTTTAAGATCTACGAAGAAGAGAAGCAGCTGGTGCATTTTACGATTTTTCTTTCCAGGTCATCCTGAAAAAGTATGATAGTGTTATTGAAATTCAGGTATTTGGTCGACGGTGATAGATACCGTAAATTTGGTTCAGTTTCTTGTAAACAAATCCAATAACCAATCCGTATTTCAGATGCCATTTCTTCCTAAATACGCTTAAGTTGCAGAGCTCAGACTCTAAAATTGCATTTGTGGCGTTAACCCAAAAACCGATATTAGGTCAGGATCAGAAAACTAAAATAAAATATCAGCAACTCATGTCGGTGGCATTTGTATTTCTCTAGAAAAAGAGAATAGAAATAGGTACTTAAAATTCCAAAGTCAAAAAGTCGAAAATCATTATCTTTGGATGTTTTTTGATAATTAACCATTTTCATATCGATTACATAATACTTGTTTACGTTAGATCGTTTACTCACAGCTAAGTTTACTCCCGCTTCCTAAGCACAAAGTACAGAAGATGCGGCAACAGACTTAACTGCGGCATTTTCTGTCAAAAAGGATAATAAGGATTTAATAAATATTAAAATTAGATATGTAGACTGAGAATACATTGTTATGTCAATAATAGCTGAAAACATCCAATCTGTAATACTTAAATCCTTGGAAGAGGCCTTATTCTTTTTTTTAATTTTTTGTTAAATTGTGTGATAAGCTGATAAGACCTTAGTCTTATGCTGATCACACAATTTTTCTAAGGCAGAAACATCCAATCCGCCATACCTAAATCCTCGGAAGAAGCCTACATCAAGCAGTTCCCGTGGCTGATATTCTTAATCTTATCATCCGATCACACAATTTTCCTAAGGCAGAAATAGTAACGTTTTTACGTTGCCTGATCTTCCGGCAAATGCTTGACTTCCTTTAAGAAGATCACAGAGAAAAAAACATACATTCACAAGTTCATTGATATTAATGATTCAACTTTGTAATCTCACTATAAATTTTAATTTCATTTATTTGGCGTTACCCCAAAAACCAATACTAGGTCAGCAGGATCTGAAAATGGAACCAAAATCAGGACATTTCCTTCCTCTCCCGTAATCTGATCCTTACAAATTTATTGGGCTCGCTTGCTCGTTATTTCTGGATAATATATTGTTGGTGACGGGGAACTAGTTAGTTATTTAATCGGAAATTGAGAAAGGTTAAACTTTCGCAAGGAAGTAAATAATTTCTGCAGTTAAAGTGACTTTCTTAACCATCGTTCTATCATATACTACGATGTTTTGAATTGAATAAAGTTGTTGTGTTACAAATTCAAATGTTTATTATAACGTGACTTTATACGCACTTTAACTCCTTGATAAGTATAATTTACATTACGCGTAGTGTATATTAAAATTATTATTTGTTAAGAAAAGCTGACAGAAATAGTAACGTTTGAACGTTGCCTGATCTTCCGGCAAATGCCTTCTATTAAGAAGATCACAGAGAAAAAACATACATTCTCAAGCTCATTGATATCAATGATTCTACTTTGCAATCTCACTATAAATTTCAATTTCATTGGCGTTACTCCAAAAACCAATACTAGGTCAGCAGGATCAGAAAATGGAACCAAAATCAGGACATTTCCTTCCTCTCCCGTAATCTGATCCTAACTAATTTATTGGGCTCGCTTGCTCGTTATTTCTGGATAATATATTGCTGGTGACGGGGAACTAGTTAGTTATTTAATCGGAAATTACGGAAGGTTAAACTTTCGCAAGGAAGTAAATAATTTCGGCAGTCAAAGTACTTACTTAACCATCGTTCTATCATATACTACTATGTGTTTTAAATTGCATATAGTTGTTGTGTCACAATTACACATGTTTATTATCATGTAACCTTTATGTACTTTTACATCTTGATATGTACAATTTGCTGGATGTAAACCACTCTAGATCGGTCATTGTCGAATCTTTGGGAGAGGCCTTTGTCCAGCAGTGGACATTATGCGGCTGAAATGATGATGATGGTGAAGTATAATTTATATTACATGTAGTGTATCATCATCATCATCATAATCTCAGCCCTTCTTCCGCCCACTGCTGAGCATAGGCCTCTCATCGTCGAAGCAACCTTAAAAAAAAAAAAAAAAAATTTTTTTAAGATAAGCTTTCGATACAAGCTTTCCACAACGACCACTGACTGCTGAGAAGAATCGCCGAAAGACGCACATTTTCACAGTACCTATGGGTCACCACATCACTCGCCAGAAGGGCTTTGCCATACTATTATTATGTTTATTTTTTTTTGTCGAAAAAGAGGTCGCCCAAGTACAAGGTGGTGCTATGATCTGGTGCTTTTTGACAAGACCTGGAAGTCAAAAATAAATGACAGAGAACAGTGGCGTACTAGAGGGGAGGCCTTTGCCCAGGAGTGGGACAGTATAGGCCAGTAAAAAAAAAAATTTTTACCTGTTAAGTTCCATTTTATTTCAGCAACATAACTAGAACAACTTAATATCAACTTTGTAATACAGGATTTTTGAGGTATTTTACTAAGAGCATTCGTTTGAATAGCACCTGGCCTATTTCACGAAGAGCACCTAATATTCGCAGGAGCTTTTAGCTGTCTGAAATTTATTTCAGTAACTAGACCTTTACAGGACATTTTCAACTGTCTAGCTATCCTGTAATACAGCCTGGTGACAAACTAATAGACGGATAGCAGTCAGCAGAGTCTTAGTAATAGTGTCCTGTTATTACCCTTCAGGAGGTATGGCACTTCATACAAACGGAGCAGCATATATACCTAGTACTACTACAAACGAAACAATCCGTCCGTGCACATGTCAAATGTGTGAGTTAAACAATCAGGGTCGCCGCCACAGAATTTGTTGCTTTGCTTACCTGTTTTCATCACTCGGAAATCTATAAAATTTTCGTTATTTATTGTTTTCTGTGGATAAACAATGATAATGTGAGCAGTTTCTCACCATTATAATTCAATAATCCTAAGTGACTCGCGTAATGTCAACGTGTGACTACCAATAACCCTGTTTTACTGCCGCTTACACCTCACAATAACGGTGGAAGGGTTGCGGGGACACCAGATTGCGGGGGACGGTGCGAGCTTCCGTTCTGTATGTAATACTATTATTAATTCTATGCTTCAGGTACGGAACCCAGACAACGGTCACAAAATATTCCTTCCTTCCTATTCCCAGTAATCTGATCCTTATTTATTTATTGGGCTAGCTAGCTCATTATTCCTGTGTAATGTATGACCGGCGACGTCTCTAGTTTATTTAGTGGGAATGGGAATCGCGAAAGCTGTTACTTCATTGTGTTCACACGGTGAGCTACTTAATTGTACGGTAAATATTACATTGAGGTTCGGAGGATATAGATGATACTAAAGTCAAAGTCAAAATCAAAATCATTTATTTATCTTTGGATATTTGTATCACTTGATAATTAAATACAAGTGTAAAAAGGTCGTAAAGGAATGGCTCCTTAACCTTAGCTATGACTCCACGGAAGACCTTCTCGGTCGTTCTGATTACAAAATTATCGAGTCGTCAAATTAACCTGCTTCTGCCTTGGTTAGTACCACGGCTCTCGCTCAATTGTCTTACCTCGAACAGCGACTTTGAGTCCGATCCCAAGAAGTTCTTTATATAATATCCTTCGTAGGGCTGTTCCGAGGTAACCTATACCTTTAAATTGATATTGTATAACAACAATATTATATTTTAATATCAATATAACGCTTAAATTAATCTCACTTCCTATTTCTTTCGCACACTTACATTTACACACACCTAAGCACAATGTATACTCCATTTACCACTTATATTCATCTTTTCCAGTATTAAAGTAATAATCTACACCTTACTTATTCAAGTCACTATACATATGCTCCCTCCAGCTTGAGGTGGGGCCTGAAGACTTGTAATACAGGTTCATACCTAGTACAGGCTTCAGCCCCCCACAAAACTTAATGTATGCCTACCCATACAAGCACAATCCTGTATTGTTCAATTGTATTAAATACTTTCGTTGAATTGTATAAAAATACGGGACTTAAGTTGAATTGTATTAGAATACTTAATTTAGAACCCTTCATATATAATTTTGTATTGTACCATTCTTTATATAGTGGTTTTGTGGCGAGAAATAAATATTTATTATTATTATTAATTTTAATTTTTTTTCTATCGATTTCTTATAAGGTAAATGTTGACGTCTAATCATTTACTTATAGCTAAGTTTACTGCCGCTTCATAAGCGCAAGTACAGAAGAAACGGTAACAAACTGTACTAAATAACTAAATTTGTTTTTTTCTTTTGAGCACCTATTTTACAACTGCACAATAGTTTACTAGTATATTTTATAATAATAATGACAGAACTAACATGAAAACAGTTCGAAAAATGTGACACGAGCATAAAGCTCCGACAATCTGAGATAACTTAACGTTCTACCATTGCAACGTTTCAACATTTTCATTTATCCACAAACACCAAACGAATTCGTCTTTTCAAATTCGTAAAAAAAACTACAACGAATTTGTCGCTATACAAAATAAAAGGCCCACAAACTGCACTTAAACTATTTCACACTCCAAACTTTTACTACACTAAACACGGCTTGTACCTCTAAGTTTTTACTCATTCAATTACCTACAACCTCTTGTTTCCAACGAAATGTAATTATATACATAAGCGCCATCTTTATATTTTGCATCGCTTTATGTATCTAGTACTTTCATACTTGATGCTATAAGCATAAAATTTCAATAAGTGATTCGATTAGTCGCTACTAACGAATTTGTGGAATTTCCATTGTCTGTTTTTAACGTGCTTTAGCTACAAACCGTCACCTCAAAATAAATCGATAGATACCCAATTTTGTTATAAATAAATAAATATAACACTTTCAATTATACATTTACAACTACACAATAGTTTAGTAGTGTGTTTTATTATAATAATAATGACAGAACTAACATAAAAACAGTTCGAAAAACGTGACACGAGCATAAAGCTCCGAAAATCTGAGATAACTTAACGTTCTACCATTGCAACGTTTTAACATTTTCATTTATTCACAAACTCGGAATGAATTCGTCTTTTCAAACATGTTAAAAAAACTACAACGAATTTTTAGCTGTACACATTCAAATAAAAGGCCCACAAACTGCACTCAAACTATTTCACACTCCAAACTTTTATTCGAAATGTTTGACGTTCGAACTGCCGTTGTTTTCTTTATGTCATGGGCTGGATGCCAACGTCAAATAGAAAAATATAGAAGTAGAGCTCGTTTTACTATGTACGTTTGTAAATGCTACGAGTGTCTGTTTTTAACAGACTTAAAAAAAAAGAGAAGTTTTGTTAATTCGTTGGAACCTTTATTTTTTTTAGGTACATAAAGTATGTATACTTCATAAGTTTTTAAAACTAAACACCAACTCCACCACCAATCTGCACAACAGATTTTGATAAAAATTTTATGGGACCACATGACAATATTTATCCAAATCAGTCCAGGCGTATTCGAATAATCGTAAAAAAAGATTTCGACGAATAGACAACCTCCTGCTTTTTGTAAGTCAGTAAAAAAAACACCCCGACATCGCTCATTTTGAGTGGAGGCTCTAGCCACAACTAAGTTTGCTTCTCTTTTTATACGAAAAGTCCTTCGGCCTGAATTATAAACTCGTAACTGGAAATGTTTTTAATAATGAAACAATGAAAGGAATATTAAACTTTATTTTGTGCTTTACAGGAGTTACATTATAATAACCTATATCTCAAAAACTCCTTGGGATTTATGCAGAGCATTATAAATTAAAGCATATTATTATCTGTGATGCCAATTTTGAAATGCAAAGTCACGAAATAAACGCTTTTTTAACAAAATAAAATTCGTTTTGTGACTTCGCGTTTCAAAAACAGTACTTCTTTCTGTACTTGTTTATTTTGTGTTGCCAATAAAAAAGAACAAATACGTCGCACGCTAGAGAGAGCTACTTTTGTATCGAGTAGTGCTCGTATCAAGTGATTTTTCAAATAACGATACTTTTGAGCAAAATATCGCGCATATTTCAAACTGACTGCTAGTTTTTGTAGTTCTTTGTAGATTTCAATTGATTTGTCTGAGAGAAAGAAAAAAGAAGTACTTTGATTCTGCCTTTTCGTGCAGTGAAAAGTGTACAATAACTGTCAGTAATAGGTACGTGGGCTGGGTCCATAATATACATTTTTATTTAGTCTGTCAACTAGATTATCCAAAAATAAAGGACCCATATTTTTTAGTTTAGCAAAGTAGTCAAAATTCACAAAGATACAGCGCTTCGAAGTTTCGGAGTGTGGGTAATTTACGTCACCGTGCGTCAAATGTGACGTCACACGAAATTGAAATGCGCTGTATCTTCGTTATTATTTGCTAATGAGAGAAAAGAGAAAATAGGTTTTTTTAATAATCTACCTAATGAGCCAAAAATATTTTTTTATCACATCTCTTTATTATAAAATGCACTAGATAATAAAATTCCAATCCGACACTTATTTCTAAACGTCAAAAGAAATTCAATCATCATTTCAAATTCATCATCAAAATCATTTTCTATGGGATTTGTATGAAATACAAAAATGTGACGTCATGCTTTTATGGCGTCAAATAGCGCTTTTAATAGGTTTTCTGCATAAATAATACAGATACCGATACATTTTCAAGTCTATATCCCTGCCGGGGTAGACAGAGCCCAGGGCCGTTAGGCCTAAAGGCCACGCTTAGCGTGGTGGTGGGCGTTAGGATGGAAAAGGAATCAAAAGAGTGATGGGTTGCTAGCCGCATCGCCTATTACCATGATTCAAATCTCGCCCGTTCCCTCGATCGGCTCTTACGATCTGCGCGGGAAGAGAAGCAACTGGTACATTCTACGTTTTTTTTTCTCCCAGACCAGCGTTGAAGATGCATAAAAAAGGTGCATAAATAAATCAAAATCATGTTATTTATGACGTTTTATTTTATAAACCGTACTAAATAATTAATTTTTAAGTTTAAGCACGGAGAAGCTCGGGATATTTTATACTTATTACTAAGGCCACCCATCCAAGTGCGAAAACGCTTGAGGTTACTTAACTTGCGGAAACACTTTTAAGCAAAATATCGCGCATATTTCAAACTGACTGCTAGTTTTGTAGTTCTTTGTAGATTTCAATTGATTGGTCTGAGAGAAAGAAAAAAGAAGTACTTTGATTCAGTCTTTTCGTGTAGTTTTAAAAAGTGTTCAATAACTATCAGTAATAGTTATGTGAACTGGGTCCAAAATATACTATAAGCATTTACACTATAAGCACCCCGTTTGGTACGCTTGTAATAACGAAAATAAAGGTTTTAAACAGTTTAACAAATAAAACTGTGAAATGCTACAGTGAGTTTGTGGTTTATAGAGTTACGTTAGTTTGTCTGTTACTTTTATGGTCGGCAACTAAAGAGTTTGGAACGTTGCGGAAAACTGCGATTAATGTTATTTTTAATCTTTTTTGTTTGTTTTTCGTGTGTGTGGCCAACAGTGTCAGATTTTTCAAGCCTCCTAAAGGCATTTGACATAGCTTGGCGAGTGCCATACAATGGCAGCCGGGACCGAGTTGCCGTGCCTTCTAAAGCACAGAGGAACTTCTGTTCTGTTCTGAGTCCGCCCAGCCAGCAGTTACGCTGCAAGAGCGTATGAGGTCTACCTTGAAAAATGCATCATCACGCTTGGAGACCAAAGCCGGTATTTGTACCGTCCTCAGTTCCTTAAACTTGATGCCAGACCTCGTTATACCCCTCTGATAGTTCGAAAACCCAGTTGAACTCGTAGACAGGGATAGAGGGGTGTAAAGATATTCGAAGTCAGGAAGTAGGAGAGAGAGGGAGTTGTAAAAACCGACCAAATACTTGCATCAAATCATTATACCTTCCGAAGCACGGAGAAACTTGAGGATTTATTATGTTACTTGTGGTTACCCATCCAAGTGCTGACCACGCTCGGTGTCACATAACTTGCAAAGTGCAACCAATGCGTTCTTCTACTGGGCCACCGAGCTGCTAAAAACTCTTGAAAAACGAAGATTTTAGTTTAAGCTATACACAGTGACGCTTTTTAGGGAGCTCGGTGACCTGATCGCCAATTTGATTAGTGACCACATATCTCGTATATTTAGGGTTCCGTACCCAAATGGTAAAAACAGGACCCGCTTTTCGTCTGTCCGTCAGTCTGTCTATCACCAAGCTGTATCTCATGAACTGTGATAGCTAGACAGTTGAATTTTTCACATATGATGTACTTTGGAAATCCATGAAAGAGACATTTGTCCAGCAGTGGACGCAAAAATGCTGAGAAGAAGAAGAAGATGTACTTTGTAGCTGCTATTACAAAAAGTACTAAAAATAGAATAAAACAAATACATAAGGGAGGCTCCCATACAACAAACGTGATTGTATATAGAGTGGTACGGACTCGCACTTGGCCGGTTATTTCTGGTTATACGTATGGTTGAGTTGGAGAAAACGCTTTTAGCGCGCTTAGCATTAAATCTGCCATTTTTAAAAGTATATTTTTAGTTGGGAACAATAAAGTTTGATAAATAAATATCTCAAGCTCCTTCGTATTCGTGCGGCACGCAAAACGATTGGTTGCGGCTGTCGTCGATGGATGGCAGCCGTCAAGTTATATAGATGCCTTAAGGCAGCTTAAAAAAATCTGGTTCCAGTGAAAACCACTACATTATTAGCATGAGTTAACGGTTTACTCACGTATACAGTCAGCTACTGCCGACATGTTTCGACCTCATCCGGAGGTCTTCATCAGGGCGAATGTGACTTAAAGACGCTTCATGTTAGTTTTAATCAAAAAATGCTCACTATACTTATTTAAAAAAAAACCGACCTCTTTTTAGAGTTCCGTAGTAAATAATGAACCGATATAGTTTCGCCATGTCTGTCTGACTATCCGTTATCTCTTAGACTATAAGTACTAGAAAGCTGTAATTTGGCATTGGTATACATATAATGCTAACCAAGTGCCCCATCTCATTGTGAGCTAGTAAATATCATTTTTAAATTTAGTGAACCGTTTCTGAAATATTTTGTTTCATAGTGCAAATTTTTTATAGAGTCAAGTGTCTCCCTATTTATCTACTAAACAGTTGTAAAGGTATATATAGGTAAAAATGTTGAAGAAAAGAGTTTAAAGAGAAACTATCAGATTAAAGAGTGATAGGCGATCAACCTATAAAATGTACTCGGTAAAGTAAAATTTCATACACATTCAATAGAAAATTAGGTTTATAAGACGTTTTTAGTCTCGTGAACTTAAAGTTGGCATTCGCAGCTATGGGACCCTAGATCTAGATATAGCTATAGGAGCACAAGAGTCGACACGCACTTGGCCGGTTATTTACCACTAAGCCGGCACTGACGGAAAAATCCCGTTGTTTGTTTGTTTGTAAATTCTTTATTGTACAAAAAGGACACTACAAAAATACAGTAGAAAAATCCCGTTGTCAACGTTTTCCAAATAAAATTTGAAAGTACTAAGAGCAAGTTTGTGGTTTTTCGTTGGTTGAGTTTCTCTGTAACTTTTATAAGTAGTTGGGGACAAAAGAGTTTGTTACCCAGCAGCAAACATCGTTTTGTTTGTACAAATCTAACCACGGCGCCCAGTTTATCGGTGTCAACATTGTCACTGTACAGACAAAAAACTCTATCCGTCTTATTATAAAACGCAGACTAACTTTGTTACTAAGTTTGAACCATTATCCGACCAAATCAAGTTGACATTTAGTAATATATCACTGTCTTATCTGAAAATGTCAAGTTGATTTGGTCGGATAATGGTTTAAACCTGGTAACAACGTTAGTTAGTTAGTTAAGACGGTATAACTCTATATCTTTAACGGGTTTATAGGGCCTAAGGCCGTAAGACTCAAAGGCCTCATTCAGTATGGTGGTGGACGTGACTTAAGCTGCAGCTTATAGCTGTGACCACGGACAGGAAAAAATAGTGGAAGCGCGACATGGCAAAATTAGTATCGGAACCATGGTCATTACATTAAACTCACAGTAATAAAACATTTGCCATACATACAATGTTCTTTTTAATTAAGTACAAATATTTTAAGGGGTGGTTCAGTCCATCATTTTGAACAACTTTTGCCAATAAATGTATATCAAAATACGATAAAAATATTTACATTTTCCATAGTACTGATATCACGTGACTAATTCGGTTTGTATGAAAAGCTAAAAAAATTTTTTCGTATTTCGATATACATTTATTGGGAAAAGTTGTTCAAAATGATGGACTGAACCACCCCTTAAAATATTTGTACTTAATTAAAAAGGACATTGTATAAACAATTTGTTTAATTAGTCGTTTTTATTTATTTCAAGTTAATAAAATTTATTTTGCTACGGTTTAAAAAGTACTTACGATATTCTGCAGTCTGTAGTACTTATAAGTTTACGAAAACATTCTAGTAATTTCATTCTATTAATCATACGAATACAATACAATACAAATTAATTTTATTGCACCATGATATACATAAATAATAATAATAAATAAAATATACATAAAAAATTACAACAACAACAAGAAACAATATAGGAACAAAGGCGGACTTATCGCTTTAAATGCAAATCTTCCAGCCAACCTTTGGGTGGAGGAAAAAATAATTTGAAATTAGGTATCATAGACGGCGTTATATTCAAAAGAAGCAATTATAAGCTTAACATAGGTAAGGTCTATCTCCCATGCTGGTCTGGGAGAAATAAAAAAAACTTAGAATGTACCAGCTGCTTCTCTTCCCACGCAGATCGTAAAAGCCGATCGAGGGAATGGGCTAAAATGCAAATCATGTTAACAGGCGATGCGGCTAGCAACCCATCACTGTATTGATTGCTTTTCCATCTTCTCGCCCACCATGACGCTAAAAGTGGCTTTTGGGTCTTGCGGCCCTGGGCTCTGCATAGAACCGCAAGACCCAAAATGCTCTGTCTGCCCCATTAGGGATAAAGACGTGATAGTATGTATGTATGTATGTATAGGTAAGGTTTTAATTTACATCAAAATCTATCGGGATTGAGAATAGTTGTGTTAACTAAATTGACACTTCCACCTTTTTTCTCTACCGTGGCTTTGGCAACGCATTGCCAGAGTCATATTTATTGTAACTTAATTATAAAATTTAACTTTTAAACGGTTTTTTACCGAGATAGGCTTAAACTTTTCAACAACCGTTCTTTTGTTTCAACCGTTTCATCGTTTGTTGTGAATAATAACTAATTTAAAAACTACATTACAAGATTTTATTTAGTTTCACCTGTCCCGTTGTTTGTTTCTACGTTACTTTCCATTATTCGATTGAGCTGAAACTTTACATTCTTATGTACGTTGGGTAACAATGCAATTTACTTTGGTACCACCAAAGTCCTGATCTCATGATTTAGCCAACTGTGGTCTTGAAGTCTTTGTGATAAAACAACATTAGCCCATCGTTTGTGCTCGATTTGAGGAGTACGTTAAACATTTAAGTTCATTAATGAAAGCTTGTTCTTAGAAATATTTATTTTAAACTAGCCGAAGCCCGCGACTTCCTGAACAACTTTTACTAAGGCGGCATTTTTATATCTCTTATAGTTTTGCTGGACCATTATGGTTCTGCATCAGCCGTTCCATTTTCTAAAATCATTTATACCCTATATGTTGCCCAGGCTTAATAGCTATACAACAAAAAAAGTTTCATTCGAATCCGTCCAGTATTTCCGGAGATTAGCGTGTACAAACAGACAAACAGACAGTTATTTTTTTTTTAAATTCTATCTCTATTACTTCGTCTCCATCGCCCCCAATATTTTTTTTGGAAATATATTTAATGCACAGACACACTTTTTTTACTGTTTTATTATATGTATAGATATAGATATAGATATAATAAAACAGTAAAAAAAGTGTGTCTGTACATTAAATATATTTCCAAAAAAATAATATTGTGGGCGATAGACGCATAGTAATAGAGTAAAAATTTTAAAAAAATGTCTGTTTGTCTGTTTGTCTATTTGTCTGTTTGTCTGTATGTCTGTTTGTACACGCTAATATCCGGAAATACTGGACGGATTCGAATACAACTTTTTTTGTTATATAGCTATTAAGCCTGGGCAACATATAGGGTATAAATGATTTTGGAAAATGAAACGCCTGATGCAGAACCATAATGGTCCAGCTAAACTATACGAGATATAAAAATGTCGCCTAAGTAAAGTTGTTCAGCCTGATGAGCATTTTCCAGAGACATAAAGTGCACGCGAACAAAGTCGCGGGCTTCAGCTAGTTTTAAATAATAACTTACTTTAAAGTTTTCTTCTGACGCATTTTACACTGCAGAGCAAAAATAACAAATGCAATTCTCGAGTCTCGAGATCGATTGGCTCTCGGTTTGGCACTAAGCCCGCAATAACAACAAGCGCCTTGTCATCGGATTTCAAATAAAAATGCTTTGTTTGTTATTTCTTTTTGGCCTCTGTAACTTTTATGGACTGCAACTAAAATTTCCTTCATGACATCATTAACATCAGGTCTTTTTATTTTCACTGCAAAAGCACGACCCTCTCTGTTCTACACAGAGAAGGTCATGCTTCTGCAGTGAAAAAAAAGATTCGTTTGTTTTTTCGTTTTGGTCTCTGTAACTTTCATGGACTGCAACTAAATATCCTTCATGCTGTCATCATCAGGTCTTTTGTCTCCACTGCAGAAGCACGAGCCTCTCTGTACTACCAGAGCATACTTGGCCAGAGCAGCCAGAGGACTTGGCCTACACTCTCCTCACGGGCCAGACGGGTTGGAGAGGTCACATTGATGTTTATAAGTGAGTGAAGTGCCACTGTTTTTGAAGTGAAATCTTCTTTAGTGGCGTTGGGCATTTTTTTACATTGGAAAAAAATCATTGAACTCGCGACACTGTTACCGAATTCGACACCAAGTTTTCACTTCTGTCGGCATTCCCGGAGAGCCAGTGTATTTTTATATTCTTCTTTTTTTTGACATCTGTATATCATTCAACGTGATACCTACCAGGCTCATTATCAATGTCACTAAATCAACAATCTTCCCTATTAATTTGATGTCAGAAAAGCGGATACTCCTTGAGCTGTCGAGCCCAACTGTCCAAGACGTCTCGTTAAGCCTAGTCAGCTTGAGATGTCTATTGTAGTCACATCAAACACGAGTGAGGGTGCCCAACGATGTCTATATAGCATTTAAATTATTTATTTTTGTTTACCACAGGGTTTAATAAATAATTTATATAATAATAAAATGGCCTCTTCAAGTGTGTATTATAAATAATATACACATTTAAAATCCTACTTTCTACTAATATTATAAATGCGAAAGTGAGTTTGAATATCTGTTTGTTTGTTACATCTTCACGCTTAAACTACTGAACCGATTTGGATGAAATTTGGTACGGATATAGTTTGAGACTTGGGATAGGACATAGGGTACTCTATAACCCGAAATTCCCACGGGGAGCGAAGCCCGCGGGTACAGCTAGTATTAAATAAAAGTTACAGAATTAATAAAATTCTGTGACTTACTTTAAATATAAGCATTACATACAGAAGCCTCCCCGTTCTCGTCTCAAGAAGGCGAAGATTCTGTATGTAATCATCATCATCGTCAGGTCTTTTTAATTTCCACTGGCCAGAGCGGCCAGAGGATTTGATCGACACTCTCCTCGCTGGCCAGACGGTTTGGAGAGGTCCAACTGTTTGTAAGCTTTGTTTAGCTTATATTTCCTAAGTCACTTTCTACGACATTCACGTAAAACTTGAAAACTGTATGTAATACTTATAATATGCTGTGACTTAATTTAAAATTATAACTGCAAATTGTGTAATCTCAGTAAAATATTGTGCTCAGTATAAACAAAAATTGAGTAACTATTATGATTGAAAATTGCCAAAACTTGTTATTATATCAGCATACAATCTTTTCATAAAATGCAACAAAAGAAATATATATCATCAACATTCAATATCAAATGGCAAATAAAATGTTCCATTTTCAAAACGTTTGCAGAATAAACAGAATCCTTTTATTCAATATTCAAACAGATACGAATTTCAAATACCATTGCCTACTATGTCGTGGCCAGTGTGTAAAGATAAAAAAAGATCGAAACGTTTTTACTGATAAAAAGAATAAAATTATTGATGGCCAGTATGATTGTCAGATATCAGTTTTCCATTCACAATTCAGTTCTTTTATCAATCAATTTCAATACAATTTAATTAGTCATAGCTTGCGGGTATTGAGTTGGTTAAGAGGATTGTGTAGTGCCGATACGCGTCACGAGTAGGTTTTCGTAAAAGTTATATCTGTTTCACGCCGCTCTGCCTCCCGACCCGTATTGTCGATAGAGAGGGTTGCAAGTCCTACTTTTTCCTTCTGAAATATTGTGTCGGACAATAATGTTTCCAACCCCTTATTTATCGAAATTAAGCAATTTTGGTATTAATCGATTCGGTACACCTTAATATAAGGCTGTACTTTTCTTAGTAATTCGGTTTAGTTTAATTTAAATAAATTAAAACACTTAAGGAATTTATTTATGAATAAATTGGATATTGAGATGCTAATAACTTTTGTCGTAAGCAATATGTAATCATAATAAAGACGTAAGAGATGAGATATTTGTCAGGATCGTAGCAAGTGGAGGTCCATAGTCTCTGCCTACCCCTGCGGGAAACAGGCGTGATATTATGTATGTATGTGTAAAGACGTATGGCCCTACATATCTAATATATCAGCAACATATATATATCGTGGCTCGTATCACGGTCCACGATATATGCTGAGCGAAGGCCGATTTAGTGCATTGTGTAAAGTGTAATTTATTAATCCAATTTTTTATATGTAGCCAAATAAACTATTTTTCTTTCTTTCTTTCTTACATATAAAAAATATCAAATTGGCCTATGTTTAATGGGGGATAATTATCTATACAAAAAGCGATAACGTTTCGCTTTTTGTATGGAAAATTACAACTACACAAACCTCTTAAATTAAAATGAGCCAATTCATATCCACATTCCAATAGGTGAAAGTCAATTTATGAATATTTGTAATTCATATTAATTAGCACAATATTTTATATGTGAAACTTCTGTTTCATGTTTCAGGCCTTGCATCCTTAGACTCTGACTACCCCGTTAAAGATACAATACCCTATCATGTCCATATTTCTAATGGGGCAGACAGAGCATTTTGGGTCTTCCGTCTCTAAGAAGATCCAGTACCGCAATATTCAAAGGCCACTTTTAGCGTAATTGTGGGCACGATGGAAAAAATAATCAAAACAGTAATGGGTTGCTAGCCAGGTGGGTCTTTATAGCAGAACAGAAACGTCATTTCGTAGAAAATTGTTTGGCATGTACTCATTTATATCAAAACCTATGATGCACGGTGATTTTTCACTAGTTTTGTAGCCGAAGGCCACTTCATAAGAATCGTTAGTAAGACCTAATTACGCTAGTCAAAATAAAAATTCTGAAACAAAAATTTTGACAAAAAGTCGGAAGTAAAGTTGTGAGATCAATTAGTAGTACCGGAGTTCATTCCGGGTTACGCGGCAGTTTTGGACGGGCGTAACTACGTGGGCTCGATCTAAAATCATTTTTACAACTTTTTTAAAAACGAGGAATTTATTTAATATACCACATTTTTGTTTGTAATATGTTAGAAATCAGAATCATCAAATTTTATAGCCATAATAATCGCAGAAATATCGCAGTCAAAAGCGCCTTTTGGCATTTATTTCATACATATCTGTACTGCCAGTGAAAACGGATCTAAGTCGAGTTAGATCGCTTTTGAGATCATTGCATATTCTGAATCAGAAAAAAATTTGCTATTTTTCTGTCTTATTCCCATAGTCATAGGGCTTAAAATGCCAAAGTTAGCGTTGGTGCACAGTAATCTAAGTAGGCGTTTTTCAGGGTTTCGTTAATTTATTTTTGTGTATTATAATACAAATGCGTTTACAACAAAATGAACCGAAGTATTTTTTTAGTTTTAAAAGTGTAAATTAATTTAACTTTAATTATCACACTTTACACAACGGAAAATTAAAACTTCGATATTCGTACATATTGATTTAAGTTTGCTCATTTCTATAAACACGTAAAATGTTTGTAGGATACCTTGGTGAAAAACGCTTCATCTGTAGTAGAAACACTCAACTTGCGACATAAGTAAGACAAAATAGGTGTTTAGTGATACAACTTTATACAAATCAATTGACACTAGTCATAATTACAGCTTTGATTATTGTGCAAATTGATATAAGTTGAATTAAATCAAAAACATATTACAAGTTCAAAAGTTACTAAATTTGCTAGATGGTGTATAATGATATAAGTAACCAAAAATATGTAAGTGTTTAACCATCAGTTTAGTTTAAAAATAAGTATCTATCTACTTACGAGTATATTTATTTGAAATACTACAATAAATAGTAATAACCGAGCTAAGCTCAGTCGCCTAGGTACTATATGTCTAATTTCTTACCAAAACAAATTATTTTACGAAAATTATGCAAACAAAATCTTTAATATTGACTAGCCGAAGTCCGCGATTCCGTTCGCGTGGACTTTATATCTTTGGAAAATGCTCAGCAGGCTATTATATATATTTCTTATAGTTTAGCTGGACCATTATAGTTCTACATCAGGTGTTCCATTTCCCAAAATCATTTATACCCTATATGTTGCTCAGGCTTAACAGCTATATAACAAAAAAGGGTTACATTCGAATCCGTCCAGGCGTTCAGTATTTCCGGAGATTAGCGTGTACTAACAGACACACGGACAAACAGACAGACATTTAAAAAAAAATCTTTCTCTATTACCACAGAGTAATAATATACCTATTTCTATGTCTCCATCGCCCCCAATATTTTTGTTAGAAATATTTTTAATTTACAGACATACTTTTTTTACTGTTTTATTATATGTATAAACTTCAAAATGCTCGAAATGTAATACCTATATATAAATTGATTTTAACAACCTAAATGTTCCATCAGTCATACCTTTATGAACAAATCTATGGTTTTACTATTATTCTTTACTAGCCGAAGCCCGCGACTTTGTTCGCGTGGAATTTATGACTCTGGAAAATGCTCATCAGGCTGAACAACTTTTACTAAGGCAGCATTTTTATATCTCTTATAGTTTAGATGGACCATTATGGTTCTGCATCAGGCGTTCCATTTTCCAAAATCATTTATACCCTATATGTTGGCCAGGCTTAATAGCTATATAACAAAAAAAAGTTTCATTCGAATTCGTCCAGTATTTCCAGAGATTAGCGTGTACAAACAGACAAACAGACAAACAGACAGACATTTTTTTTTTAAATTCTTACTCTATTATTGCGTCTCCATCGATCCTAATATTTTTTTTTTTGAAATATATTTAATGTACAGACACACTTTTATTACTGTTTTATTATATGTATAGATATGTATAGATATAGATTTACAGACAGCGAAGTTAAAAATGCTGTTGATTGTAACGTTAATAAATAAAGACATTATATGAACATTTAAAAAAACAGATCATACGTATATACCAATTAGGTATTTATTAAAAAATATGTTAAAGATATAATACATTATATATATCTACCAATACAAATCCATAAACAAAGTGTGAATTTGTTTCAGTTGTCATTGTAACTGGTGTGTCTATATTTACAAATTGAAAGAAACTAACATTCATCATCATTATCATCATCATCACCATTATAATAAGTTACAAGCAACACGTGATATGGACATTTTTATATTTATTTTATTTTCATATACCTAACATCTTTGATCCTTTAAATTTGTTTAAAATTAGTCAACATTCATTCATAGATATCCATGTATTTTGATGATCATCGTAAGTTAGCTTTGTTAATAAGATGGTTAGTTGTTGTTGGTTACCTATATCACTATTATGTCTGGTCATTATTTACCAACACACTGCAATCCTTTTTCGAGTCTATAAATTCAATTGTGTTATATTTTTAATAATTTTTATTAGCGACGATAAATTCTACCTCATATTTTCCTTTTTCCCTCTCAGTCCATATCATCTCAGCCTACTAGTTGCATCATCAGCTCTAATGCTGTGGGGTCTGTTTTAATTTTTTATGGATTTTGCTTTATTTTACAACCAGCTCCTTGCCAAACGTCTACTCCTTAAGAATGCTATTGTAATTCGTGTTACAAAGGTCGTGCTTTTATTGCTATTTTGTTCTTTAGTTCTATTACGAATTACGATGCCTAGTACAACATCTACAGGAAGAGGTGGAGTGGTCCTGTTCTAACCCGGAGTCACACGGGGTCTTTCCCGTATTCTCCTTGTAAAATAAATATACTATCTTCTTTTCCCTCAGTCTATTCCCCTGTCTTGCTTACTTCTGCTTAACGCAAAAAAATTTCTATCTCTGCAAAGTCTTTTTTCTATTCTTAGCATATGCACATTATAATATCATGAATTCATATATTTAGCAGATTGGAATCTGGTGTGGACAATTGACGATTAGGCAGTTTTGCTCGGGAATTCTGAGCTCTTCTGACCTCCGGTCGTCTTGGTCCCTTCTCTATTCTGGAGGGGCACTTAAGGACTTTTTAGGCTTCCATAGTAAACAAATTCTGTCTGCTAATCCGCGGTTCTACTCAGAGACTACAAGTACTAGTAAGCTGTAATTCGGCATGTTCGGCATGAAGAAGTGGTAAAATTTAAGCTTGAAAAGTGTTTTTTCAATGAAAGCTTAGTAGGGTTTACAAATCAAAAAGTTATCGGTTACCAACTTATAAATGTACTCAAAAAAGAACATTGTATACAAATTCAATAGATAGTTAGTTTTTTAGACATTTTAGTCGCGTGAATGTCATTCGTAACTACGGAACACTACACTGCGCGTAGCCAGACTCGTACTTGGCCAATTGTTTGCAACTAATTTAGTAATCAAGAGTGGAAAGACTTCGACCAGATCCCACCGCGCGCGGGTTGATATCACCAGAATCACGTCCGTTTTGCTTATCAGGATGCACCAGAGACTTAGGTGAGGTTTGCTTGGGATTCGAATACCTTAAGGTAGACGGCGGTTGGACCCTTCACAGGCATTACTTTTACATAATAATATGTTTATACTTATATCATTATACACCTTAACATTTCATAGTTAGATCGCTTAAATATCTGATATATATCACAATACACAAAAATATTAAGGTATACTAAAATGTGTAAACTGATGTATGTAATATTTTTATGACTTTTGTTCAAAATAAAATTGACGTAAAAATAGCTGATCATGAAATAAGTAAATTTTGTTTTGGGACTTCCTGATTATCTTCTTATACACTTCAAAACACTATAAAAATAAAGGTGATGTATCATTTGACACCAACAAAATACAAAATGTGTAAATAGTTGCATGTCATTTTATAGCATTTTACACGAATATTTTTTCGTGTCAAGTGATACCACTTGTAAATTTTTTTGATTATTTCTGAAATCAGTTTATTTTCAATTGTTTTAGTCATAGAGACTTCTTTTATTTTAAATTATCTATCAATATCACTAATCAAAAATTTTCTAGCTGTTTTATAAAACGTACAGGAATTTTTTGAAACTTTGAACTCGATTTTCTTAAAACCACGTTTTTTGACTTAGATCCCTTTTCACTGGCAGTACAGATATAGTCATTTCAATGCAGAATCATTATTTATTAAAAATTTCAAAGATATCTTTAAAATAAAGACAGCAGCATTAGAAATAAAAGGCATAGCTACAAAAACTTTGTTGTTCATTTTTCTACGAAGCATTGAATAATAAGGTTCAGCTTTTCATAGCAAACGATTTTAAAAATACTTTGCATAATTGCTAATAATAAATGAAGTTTGAATTTTCAGAAGCGAACAGAATTGATCACAAACGAACCGTGCTAATTAATGGGAAAATACAAATGCTTTTATTAAATTTTAAAGTCAAATTTAGGTATAGGCACTCTCGCGACTATATTTACCTTAATTTTTTAGGAGGAAAGAAAGAAATAATAATCGGCCAAGTGCGCACGAAAGGATCCGTACCATTCATCATCTTCAGGTCTTTTTGTCTCCACTGCAGGAGCACGACCCTCTCTGTACTACCAGAGCCATACCTGTGCTAGAGCAGCCAGAGAACTTGGCCTACACTGGCCATACGAGTTGGAGAGTTGATGTTTATAAGCTTTGTTCAGCTTGTATTTCCTAAGTCACCTTCGACGACATCCACAGGAAGATTTGGAGTGGTCATATTCTCTTTGCCGGAAACCACACAGCTTATTTATCCGAATATATTTATTTATTAATTTACTAGTACAGAGAGAGTTGTGCTCCTACAATAAATAAAAGAGACCTGATGATGAAATTAAAATTACACCAAATAGATTAAATATTTAACTATACAATTAAATCTTTTTAACTATTCTCATGTCGCATTAAAACTTAAATTTCACGCAATACAAACACGCCATTGTATTCGCTTCAAAATGACAATACAATTAAATATTTATGTCAATTAATTTTCATTTGCAATATTAAATTAAATTTTCCCAAAACTACATGCCATGGCCGAATTACAATGCGGTGAGCTTATTTCATTCAATTAGTTTTATGGTATTTATTTGGGACTATTTGTGTAATTATCGATGGCAGAAAAAGCGTACAACGACAAAATGTTCATATTTAATTTAAAATTGTCACGTAAAATAAAGAAAAGACTCATTAAAACGTACGTTTGGAGCATTGCATTGTACGGTTGTGAAACATGGACAATGAACCAAACGGATCGGGAACGATTAGAAACTTATGCGGCATGACAACTTCTTAAAAAAGGTAATGGAAGGGAAAGTGAAAGCCAAGAGAGGAAAAGGAAAACCAAGAAGGTCGTTCATGGATGAAGTAAAAGAAAAGGCAAAAGTTATGTCGTATAGGGAAAATAGGGAGACATGGAAAATACTCCACCGACAAGAACCTGCGCGGCGCGCATGGTTAGGGTGACAAATTTTTTACCTTGTAATTTGTCGCATTTCGCGTAATTTACCCCAACAAACATAGACAAAATTGAGCGACAAAATAACTTTCATTCATAAAACGTATTTTATCTCATGCCTAACTCAAGTGCGAGCATGGTTTTGACAGGTCAAAGTAGACATTTCGACGGTTGGTAACTCAATTAAAATATTTTATTCCATTAAACACTAAACGTATATTTAGATATTTAAATGTAGGCAGACATATTAAACAATGTATTATTCATACTTTTCAGACCCTGTCGTCACCCCTATTCTTGTTTGTTAGAAAGCATTACCTGCACTTTCATATCTAAACAACAAGTTTGGACGTGAAAATACTGCGATTTATAGTGAATCTGGCCTGAAGCGACTGAAACCGGCTGAAACTGGCTGACACTGCTCGCGGCAGGATTCTATGTATTTGGCTTTTGTACGAGTATTCGGAAAATACGTTATTTTTGACCGACAATCTCTAATGTATTTAGATAGTTGTTTAAAAACAAAAAGATACACAAATCATGGACATTGAAATTTGACAGACAAATTCTAAAGTGATCAAAGGACCTAAACTAAACTTTGATTATATAGTTAGGGTTAAGTTAGGAATTAAGGAATAAGATTAAAGAACTGAAAAAATAAATCATCATCATCAGGTTTTGTCTCCACTGATCCATACTTGGCCAGAACAACCAGAGGACTTGGCCTACACTCTCCTCGCTGGTCAGGCGGGAAAGATCTCACTGATGTTAATAAGCTTTATTTAACTAGTCTCCTTAAGGCCATACGAATATTCCGGGGTCTAGTAGAGCCCTCATTAAAAAAAATCATTTGAAAGAAAACGAAGATATCATTTAAAATTGTGTCTTGACCAAGCTCTACATACTCAATCAAAGTATTTTTAAAACTACTTATTACAGTTTAAAGCGAGAACGTAAAGCTTTGCTACGCACATTTGCGAAAAACGGCCACTTTTGGCTAATTTACGTAGAAAAGCTTCACGTTCTCGCTTTAGACGATAAACAGTAGCTCATAAAATAGTCTGAAGGGTTATCTAAGGCTTGTTTAAGGCACAATTTTAAATGATATCTCCGCTTCCTTTTAAATGATTTATTTTAAATGAGGGCGCCACTGGACCCCGGAAAATTTGTGTATGGCCATGGATATATCCACGGGAGGACTTGACGTGGCCATATTCTACCCTGCCGTTAACCACATGGCTTTAACGAAAAAATAAAGATGGGCTCTAAAGGATTTATATCCATAGAGCCCTAAAATAATTTAAAGAAAAGTGCTTTCCAAAGGAAGGAAAGCTCAAGGGAGGTATTTTACAGTCTTACAAGTAGTGTTGCCGAAAAATTGATAGTTTTACAATTGATAGTTTCAATCTAAAAATGCGTAAATTATTAATAGTTGACTATCGAGCAGCAACACTAATACAAGCTGCTTTTTGAGGTTCCGTACCCAAAGGTTAATTAAACAGGACCCAGGACTCCACTGCCCGTCTGTCGATCTGTCTGTCTGCCACCAGGCTAGTAATTAAAAGTAAAACCTTGGATACATCCAATTGCTAAATTCTGTCCACATTTTTAGGGTTCCGTAGCCAAATGGCAAAAACGGAACCCTTATAGATTCGTCATGTCTGTCTGTCTGTCTGTCCGTCCGTATGTCACAGCCACTGTTTTCTGAAACTATAAGAACTATACTGTTGAAACTTGGTAAGTAGATATATTCTGTGAACCGCATTTTCATACAAACATAGAAAAAAAATCATTATTATTTTGGGTTCCCCATTCTTAAAACTGAAATTCAAAAAATTATTTTTTGTTAAACCCATACGTGTAAAGTATCTATGGATAGGTCTTCAAAAATGATATTGAGGTTAGATAGATTCAGACGCTTGTCAAGACCAAGATCACGATCATCATGAGGAACCACCAGACTTTGAAGAAGTTCGCAAAGCTATAATGAGGCTTAAAAACCATAAATCCCCTGGTATAGATGATATAGAGTGAGATGTGGAAATATGGGGGGAGAGCAATGCAATCTCGACTGTACGAAATAATACGTAGAATCTGGCAAGAAGAACTACAACCTATGGAGTGGAATGTGGGTATTATATGCCCGATACATAAGAAGGGATGCAGGAAGAAATGCGGAAACTACAGAGGGATTGCATTGCTCCCGACGGCATATAAAGTACTCTCGTACGTTATCCTCGCCCGCTTAGAACCTTATGCAGAGAATTTACTCGGGGACTATCAATGTGGCTTCCGTAGAAACCGCAGCACAGTGGACCAAATGTTTCTCCTGAAACAAATTATGGAAAAACGGTGGGAGTATGGCCAAAGTGTCCATTGTCTTTTTGTGGATTTCACTAAAGCATACGATAGTATCGACCGAGAGACACTCTACCAGATAATAACTTCTTTCCAAGTACCGAAAAAGCTTGTGAGAATGATCAAGATAGCTACGGGACCAAGTAAAATGCGGGTGAGAGTTGGAGGGGAACTGACTGAGGAGTTTGAAGTGGTAACCGGACTCAAGCAGGGGGACGACCTTTTGCCTATTCTGTTCAATTTGGCTCTCGAACACATCATTCGAAAAGTCCTACAGATAGATGGAGGAATAGAGTTGAACGGAAAGCACAAAATTGTAGGGTATGCCGATGACCTTGCGATCCTTGGGCAATGTGAACAGGAGGTAATCGAAATGACGGAGATACTGGAGGAAGAGGGAAAGCATGTAGGTCTCAGAATCAGCCGTGAGAAGACTGAATATCTTCACATGAAACGGTACAAAGACTCCAGAGCCAGGAGAAAAGATCTTCATGTGAATAGCATAATCTACAAGGGTGTCGACAAGTTCAAATATCTCGGGTGTACGATTACGGATACAAATCAGAGGGAGAATGAAATCGACATTCGCATAGTTAACGCCCTAAGATGTACAGCAGCCCTTCACAAGGTGTTAGTGTCCAAGTTGATAAGCAGAACTACAAAAATTCGGATCTATAAAACAGTCGTTAGGCCGATTTTAATGTACGGGTGTGAAACTTGGACGCTAACTTTGAAGGAGGAAAACAAACTCTTAGTGGCGGAACAAAAGATATTGCGAAAGATTCTGGGACCAACAAAAGGAGAAGATGGGGCATGGAGGCGTAGGCACAACCGGGAGATAGAAGAAATAGTGTCCGAGCCGAGCATCATCGAAGAAATAAAATCTTCCCGACTTCACTGGCTAGGACATGTGGAGAGGATGGGAGAGGATCGAGCCGAAAAGAAAGCATATCATGGTCAACCGTCCGGGCGCCGTCCCGTAGGGCGTCCAAGATATCGCTGGAAGGATGAAGTCGTCAAAGACCTGAAAGAGCTGGAAATGTCCGACTGGTCAGATTTGGCACAAAATAGGAAAGAATGGCGCACTTTAATGTCGGAGGCCAAGATCCACTTCGGGTCGCTGAGCCAGCGAAGTAAGTAAGTAAGTGAATAGTTTGCGCGGGAGACACTTCCAAAGTGGAAAAATTTGTGTCCTTCCCACTGTAACTTCTAAAATAAGAGAATTATAAAACTAGAAATAATATATGATGTTCATTACTATGCAAACTACCAGCGAAAATTGGTTTGAACGAGATCTAGTAAGTAGTTTTTTTTTATACGTCATAAATCATAAACCGCAAATTGACTTTCATTCAATCAACTGAAATAGAAAAATAAAAAAAAGATACTACAAAATTTATATCATGTTACTTGCTGCTACGGAACCCTTTATGGGCGAGTCCGACTCGCAATTGGCCGCTTATTGATAAAAGGTACCTAGATGTCTTTTGAAATTAAAAAATAAGTTAAAATGTATACATTTATTGTGTGCATAATTTATTTAATAAATAAATAAATAAAACGCATTTGTGAATATATTTGCTACTGAAAATAATATTTTGCAGAAAAATCACACTCCATTCAATATTTAGCACGGGAGCTTGAAAGCTTTTTATTTTGAAATCGCATTGCCTTGGAAAGCTGAACCTAATATCGAATGATTCGTAGGAAATTCAATACCCAGGTTTTTTGCACCTTTTTATTCGACGGCTTCAGAAGGTGGCTTTTAAACCTGGGTTATAGCAGCTGGCCTTTATTTGAGTTTTCCTTTTGACCCACGACGCAAAAAGAGGAGTTTTATAAGTTTGACGCCAATGTCTGTCTCTCTGTCTGCCTGTGGCATCGTCGTAGCTCTCTAACGGATAGACAGATTTCGATGCGGTTTTATTTACATGAAAGCAAGTTCTTATGCGGTAGGTTTTGTAAGACCTTTTATAGAAGTACGATTTTTTTTGTTATCTATATCTATACATTTATACATATAATAAAACAGTAAAAAAAGTGTCTATACATTAAATATATTTCCAAAAAAAATATTGGGGGCGATGGAGACGTAGTAATAGAGTAAGAATTTTAAAAAAATGTTTGTCTGTTTGTCTGTTTGTCTGTTTGTCTGTTTGTCTGTTTGTCTGTTTGTCTGTTTGTCTGTTTGTCTGTTTGTCTGTTTGTCTGTTTGTCTGTTTGTCTGTTTGTCTGTTTGTCTGTTTGTCTGTTTGTCTGTTTGTCTGTTTGTCTGTTTGTCTGTTTGTCTGTTTGTCTGTTTGTCTGTTTGTCTGTTTGTCTGTTTGTCTGTTTGTCTGTTTGTCTGTTTGTCTGTTTGTCTGTTTGTCTGTTTGTCTGTTTGTCTGTTTGTCTGTTTGTCTGTTTGTCTGTTTGTCTGTTTGTCTGTTTGTCTGTTTGTCTGTTTGTCTGTTTGTCTGTTTGTCTGTTTGTCTGTTTGTCTGTTTGTCTGTTTGTCTGTTTGTCTGTTTGTCTGTTCGTCTGTTTGTCTGTTTGTCTGTTTGTACACGCTAATCTCCGGAAATACTGGACGGATTCGAATAAAACTATTTTTGTTATATAGCTATTAAGCCTGGGCAACATATAGGGTATAAATGATTTTGGAAAATTGAACGCCTGATGCAGAACCATAATGGTCCAGCTACAGTATAAGAGATATAAAAATGCCGCCTTAGTAAAAGTTGTTTAGCATAATGAGCATTTTCCAGAGACATAAAGTCCACGCGAACGAAGTCGCGGGCTTAAGCTAGTAGTAAATAGAGCATCTATTTTTTTAAATTTCAAATACTTTCGTCCACAAAATTTGTTCAAAATAATAGATCACCGATTAAAATATTTGTATTAAGGGGCTACCTGAATTTCCCGGGGTCCAGTGGCGCCCCAATTTAAAATAAATCATTTAAAAGGAAACGGTGATATCAATTAAATTTACGACTTGACCAAACCCTAGATAACCCTTTTAACTATTTTATGAACTACTGTTTATAAATTAAAATGCGAACGTGAAACTTTTCTTAGCACATTTGCGAAAAACGGCCACTTTTAGCTATGGGGGCGCCACTGGACCCCGAAAAATTTGGGTATGGCCTTAAATTAATAACAAACAGAATCCAGGTTTATCTGAAACCTATCTAAGCATGCAAGGCAGCAACAAGCGAGGAAGGAAAAATCTATATTTATGTTCAATAAAGAGCAAAAACAAAGGTGTACACGACAAACGAGGTTATCCGAAGCCGATCCCGTTCAAGCTGCCCCGAAGGCAATAACTAAACGTACGGGTACAAAAGGATAACTTTTACTTTTTTTAATATTGTCTAAAAAAAAGTTTAAAAAAAAAATACCTGCCTTTTTTGTGAGGCCAAAGCACTAACTAAGAAAACTGAAATAAGTCCAAACGCGATGGAGTTGCGTCGTTTTATTACTGAGTTCCATCGACCACCTTCCGTCTCCGAGATCAGGTTTCGATCAGACGTTTTGGAAATCCTTGGAGGAGGCCTATGTCCAGCAGTGGAGTCCTGTATCTGATATGATGATGGATAGACTAATGATGTCATTGTTCAATAATACATCTAAAATCACGTTGTAAATGGATATGATCAAGACAAGTGACTTTATTTAGTGACGTTATATTTTCTTAACAGTATACCAAATAATTTATTTTTAAACCAGGAAAGCACCCAATTTAAAAACGTTTTCAATTGTGAACCGATTTCCATCAAACATACTCGTAGCTAAGAACCTTCTCGGCTCCGCTTTCAAACAAAAAACGCATCAAAATCGGCTTATTCGTAAAGGCCAACGTAACGATGCCACAAACATGTTAAACTTATAACACCCCTCTTTTTCGGATGTTTCTTCCTTTTTTTTGTAGGATGTTAGGCGAGAATGTGCTGTGTTTTGACAGTTAATAGGATTTCCATGTCACTAGCTAGATAGATAAATCCTACCAAAACATTAGGGTGAAAATGAGAGCCAAGATCAATATTACGTTACTGTATGGTTGACTACTTCACCGACAAAAGAATTGAGATATAAATATGCCAAGAAGTAAATAATCCTAAAATGTAATTAATAGCTATTTTATATCGGTCAATATTGCTTAGGCATCAACATGCTCAAGCAACATTGACCGATACAAATTGGCGATAAATTGGTTTGGCATCGAAATAGGACGATACTATCAAACTGCTATCGTGTCATGTTAAATCTGCTTCAAATAAAAAGCAACTCAAATGTTCCCGATTACTCGCATCCGCATGGACCAATTAGGTAATTTTATTAAAATCGGGTATACATACATAACCGATTTTAATAAAATTACCTAATCAGAATATTTTGAAGACAATTTTGATAAGGAATTTAATTATAGGGAGGAGAAGGTGGTTAGTGGGAATGATAGAAACTAATGGAGGGTGTTGTCTGTCATACAGAGCCGACTCCAAATAGGAAAAAGCGAGGGAGATGATGACGGTGATGATGATGATACAGAGCACGCTCCTTGTCTGATAATTACGCACAATGTAAATGATAGTGGTGATGATGATATAAGGAGTACGCGCCTGGTCTGATATTTTAGCACAAAGCAAATTGAATTTTAATTCCGCGTTTTTTATATTCACAAACATGTAGCATGCTTTCTGTGCTCTCCTTATTTTTTTGCCTTCCGGCGAAACCTTTATCCTCCAAAATGGGTTTCGTTTCCAATTGCTTGCCTCGTGTAGGGTCTAAGGTACATGGACATCATTTACTAAACTAGTGACGTCACACAGCTTCGTTTGCAAGGGTAAGTTTACGGTAAAACTTCTTGCTATGACAATATTTTTTTTTGATTCTGTCCTTCATTAATTGTGTAACATTGAAAACAAGTTTATTTGCTAGGCGAATTAAAAAAACCATGGCGCCATCTCGTGATAAGTGGCAGAACTATATAATAGAAACAAAAGTTTTTTATTGGTCGGGTAAACTACAAAACCCCGGAAACATTTCGCATGAATGCATTTTCAATCGTAAAATTATAAAAAAAATGTCAAGTTTTTGATTTTTTTTTAATATACGAAAATATATAACGAGAATAAGTATAATTTTTATTGAATACTAGACGCAGCCCGCGACTTCGTTCGAAAAAATCTTCGTTCGTGGAAAGTGTTCCCATGAAGTCCCGCGAACGAAGTCGCGAGCTGTCTCATCTCATCTCTGTCTGTCATCTCGGCTATCTCGTCAGGCTGAACAACTTTTGCTAAGGCGTCATTTTTATATTTGTTATAGTTTAGCTGGACCATTGTGGTTCTGCATCACATGTTCCATTTTCCAAAATTATTTATACCGTATATGTTGCCTGTAAAAAAGTTTCATTTGAATCTGTCCAGTATTTACGGACATTAGTGTGTGTATGAGACAGATAGATAGATAATTCTTTATTGTACACCAAAAGAAAAAGTAACAAATAAATAATTTTACATTAAATGAGTAGGTACACTGGGCGGTATACAAACAGACAAACAGACTGACTTTTTTTCTTAATATATTACTATGTCTCCACCGACCAATTTTTTTTTTGTTAATATATTCAATGTACAGACACATTTTTTTAATTGTTTTCTGATAGATATAGATAACTTAACATTATACAATATCCTTTTTTATTAAGTACAAATATTTTAAGGGGTGATAAAGTCCATCATTTTGAACAACTTTTCCCAATAAATGTATATCGAAATACGAAAAATATTTTTTCGGTTTTCATACAAATCGAAGTAGTCACGTGATATCATTACTATGGAAAATGAAAATTTTCTTTTCGTATTTCGATATACATTTATTGGGAAAAGTTGTTACATATGATAGACTGAATCACCCCTTAAAATATTTGTACTTAATAAAAAAGGACAATGTATATGTAACGAAACATAATATATGTAAGGAAAAGAAAAGATAACACTGACGTATTCTTACACCATAAACAAAACAGAAGGAAAAACAACATAAATCTTCTTATTTCACGTTCCGGTTAGCTAAGGCTGTCATCGAACCGGTAAGAAGCGGTTTCACGCAGTTCGACCCGGTTAGAATCGGAAATTGGTATTAAATACATCTCCGTGTAGGAAACTAAGATGAACGAGGTGCCTTGCAATATTCCTCACTTACAAAATCAATAGTTCATTGAACAAGTAAGCGAAACGAGCGATGTTCTTCGACTCTACTTAGATTATTCGGCTTGCATCTCTTTCATATGCGCGAGTTTTCTCTTCCATCAGATTTTAAAAGCTTAAGCGTTACTTATTTTTGGGCAGACTATTTTTTTTTGTATTCGGCTTCGGATTATGTTACTGATATGAATAATAAAAATTATTGAGTATACCGTATTTTTATACTGTTTTCCAAAATAGTCTTTTTTTTAGTTTTCCGTTATCTAAAATATAAACCAAAAACATACACTGTAAAATAGCCTTATTAATATTTAATAATTATTATTACGAAAGTGAATAATAAATATTAGAAAGTATTATTTCTAATAAGATTTCTTATCATGACTTTCTTCGTCATATCAATGAAATAAATAAAATATTGCATAAATAATTTCACTCGCCTACTCAATAAATAATCAAAAAAACGACGGGTTGCACTCTGGGAGTGCCGGCAGAAGTGAAAACTTGAATATTAACGTTGTGCATTTTTGATATACGAAACATCAGGCGCAGGCATACATTTTCGCCGCGCCGTAAAAAGAGAGGGGGATACTCCCTCTCCTACGCCGCGCCAACTATCTACTCTCCATCCGTCTTACGAATTTTCGATCAGGTCACGTTCCTGACGCGAGTTTAAAATTTTTTACCCATTCCAAAAAAGTGCACAACGCCGCTAAAGAAGTTTTCACTTCAAAAACTGTATTTCTTTATGTATTTCAACAATTAAGCATGAAAACATGGCCCCCATTTTCGTCTTCATCTGTGTTAAAATGAAGAAGAAATCGCTTACTGCCAACCCTAATACTCTAATCGCATGCACAAAGTAATAAATATAGTTACTGTATTTTTTTCTTTACGAGGAGCTAGATTACTCATTTATAGCTAGATTAATTATTTTAGTAAGTATATTTATAAATAACAAGCCGAAGCCCGTGACTTTGTTCATGTGGACTGTATGACTCCGGAAAATGCTCATCAGGCTGAACAACTTTGCTAAGGCGTCATTTTTATATTTCTTAGTTTATTTGGACATCTGCATCAAATTTTGCATTTTTCAAAATCAATTACACCCTATATGTTGCCCAGGCTTAACAGCTATATAACAAAAAACAAGTTTCATTTGAATCCATTCAAAATTTCTGAAGATATTTGTCTGTTTTTCTGCTTGTACACGCTAGTGTACAAACAGAAAAACAGGCAGATATTTTTTTAAATTCTTACTCTATTACTATTTCTGCATCGTGCCTATTTCTTTTTTAAATTCAATGTACATACAGACACCTTTTATTACTATTTTATTATATGTAAAAAAAAACAAGAACAAATAATTTCTCCTTATGAAATAATAAAATTCAACATTGCATTTCGTTAAAAACAATTACATAATATTATATTCTGAAACAATGTAGGCACAATGAAGCATGAAAACGTAGCAGCCAGTGGAACCGTGTCAAGACCCATAATTGTTGCCGAGAACAAATTAAATAGCGAAATGTTGCTGAAGTCAGGCCAAGGAAAGGTCGGCAATTCATGAAACAGTTATCTTGTTATTTCTGAGTTATCTGTTTTTAACAACTTTTGTTTTATATCATGAGTAATCCAGTTTAATAAAACAATATCGATTTCTAAATAAAATGAAAAATTCCAAATGGTAAATATCTGATCTTGCACTTTTATGTGCACGAGTTTCGTCACTGTCATTGGATATGGTTTCTTGCCAAACCTAGACTTGTTTTGGGAGCTTTTGAAACACTTTTTAAAAAATTAAAAAAAGTTTATTTTAACTTCAAAGTTAACTTTTAAACTAATTATAATTAGAATTAAATATAAAATAATCTAGGACACGTCTAACGGAGGTTCACGTCAAATACAGTGTGTCATAATGAGAGAGAGTCTGCACCAACCCACAAATGCTGAATAGACTATCATAAGGGCATGGTAAGCAGCTTTAAGGGTTGACGTAGACAACTCTACCTAAGGGGGGTTCCATGACTCCTCCCTCACCAAGAGCGAAATTATCCGAAGGACGATTTTCAGAGTTCGGATGATTTCGCACACAACAATGTAAAAGTTTAGCCTTATACTTAATTATAACCAATACAGTTAAACTTATAATTATACACACATATAACATTACAGTATATACGCTCACTGTTTCCACTTTAATGCCCTTTATTTTCACTTCACTGACACTGTACTTTAACTGCTGGTTTAGTTTTTCCAGATCACTTAAGTCTGTTCCTTCCAGGTTTACAGGTAGAGTCTGCAGAACATCAGGAGTTGAAACTTCAGGTAGAGATATCACGGGTAACGGTTCGTAAGTATCGAAGCTCTCGCTGCGGTGGAATTTGAAGCGTAAGTAGTCCACGATGACGTCACAGCCCTCTGCTAAGGTTAGGATATGGGTACCTTTTATGTATCTTCGTGTCGCTTCTCCTTCGCAATTTTCAGTAATTAATGTTTCATGTCTAGCATATAGGATATAGCGGTTAGGTTTTATCATTTCAGCTTTCAAGTCTTCTATTTGAATGGGAGTCTGCTTGCAATTCTTGGGATTAGCAGTGAATTTCATCAGTTCCTGGATACATGTGTCTTCAATCATTTGGTAAGTATCTCTTTCTTGACATATATAGTAAGTTTCATCTATCTCTCGGCATGGTTGTGCGAGTGACCTGAATTTCAAACTCTTTGATAGGAGATAGGAATATTTTGGAATTATAACTAAGGTATGTTTAAGAATAGGATTATATACAGGTAAGGGATACAGTTTATAATATGTATATTTTTCAGGGCTTACGAGTGGAACTTCTAATAGAAAGACTATCCTATCTGATTTTACATAGGCTTTCACCACAATAGAGCGTTCAATCTTAACTAAGTTATACGAAGTAGGATTATATATTAACTTATCCGTTCTATTAACTAATTCTAGGAAGTTTAATAATTCATTAGTGTCTATTATAGACTGGTGCAAAGTTCCTACTCTACTAAAGGCTAGAGCTGTCTCTATTTCATTCAATTTAATGTATATTAATTGGAAGTTATGTAAGTACATATGATATATAGCAGTAATTTGAGACTGTATGAAATACTTATTGTCTTTAGTTTGAAGTAATTTGAGGTCTCTTTCTATTTCTTTTAGTTTATTATTTAACTGAATGAAATTATGACTTACTAATTTAGAGGAATTCACAAATGTATTAATCATATCCGAAATTATTGTTATCTTTTTATTTAATTTATTTTGATTAGAGGTTAAATCATTTAATATTTGATCATACCTTTGTGCATCCTCATTATCTAAATTTCCAGTAATAGCCTTTATTACAGTACCAATAGGATTTAAAATTCCTCTCTTAACTCTATTAACAGGAACCAATTGTAAATACTTCTTAACAGTAATATTTTTAATAAAATTTACCTGATCCTGTAAATTTATAAATTCCTTGCTAAAGTTCAGGTGAAATTTATCTGAAGTTAATTTGTTAATGTTTCCTAACCCTATTATATTATCTTCTAAATCCTTATAAACTAGACTTAAATTCTGTGTTTTAATTAAGGTCCACTTATCATATTCTATTACAGCTGTTCCTTCCTTGAAGGTTAGCAATCCTGGGTTGTTCTCAATCTTTTGGAGCAGAAGGCCCTGGCTGGTCCTCATCAGGATCATCAGCATCACAACGAATCTGTGGGGGACGTTTAACGTTTTTAATAGGGGTTTTAGTAAGTCGAGAACCTATCTTAACTGGAACTATATTACGTTTTATTTTTCCTTTAACAACTGCTTTTTTGTACCGGGGTTTATCTTTTGGTTTTCTTATATTTATATCTTTTATAAAAACAGTATTTTCTTCATCTATATCCATGTCAGGCTCTCCTCCTCTTTTATTTCGTTCTTTCTCTTTAGTCTCTATAATTTTATTTGTTATATATTTATATAAGAATTTAGTGCGTTTGGCATGATCTTTAAGTAATTGACTCATATACTGTTTTTCGAAATCTACATTAAATATACTATTGCATGACGTATGTCCGAATACTACCTCGAAAGGGGTGAGACCTGTAGTAGAATGGATGGTATGATTATATGACATGATAGAATAAGTCATTATAGAAGCTGCGTCTGTACATTTTTGCTCATATTTGGCTAAACGATAGATTTCTATCAGGGTAGAGTGGAATCTCTCAACTATACCTGTAGAGTTGGGATTATTAGGGGTAGTTATGTGTAAATCTATTTTATGGAAAGACATTAATTCTCTCATTAAACTATTATTGAACTCTAGACCTGGGTCACTAGTAATTTTGCGAGGTGTACCATATGCTGCAAAGTACTTAATTAATGCTCTGATTACTTCAGGCGTGGAGCGGTTATCTACTTTAATTGCCTGGCCTAGCTTGCTAAATGCATCTACTATAGTAAGATAATATACTCCATCTATAGTGAAAAGATCAATGAAAAGTTCCTGGAATGGGGAATCTTGGGTTTGAGTTAATTGGAGTATAGGTTTAATAGGTTTCCTATCATACTTCATTTTACGGCAGGCTTCACAGGAGTTTATAATAGCTGATACTACAGTTTGCATGTTATGCCAGAAATATGACCTACGTATTCTAAGCATAGTTTCTTTTATTCCCCTATGGCAGGTCTTGCCCTCGTGATGTTGTAACACTATAGCCTTTTGTTCCTTCTCATCTTCCACGAAAACTACTCTTTCAGTGCATTCATAAAAACGAACTGTATCTCTTTTAAACAGACTGGTTATAATAAAGGAAAAATCTTTTCTAAGCTGCTCATTTTCGAAATATATGAAATATTTTACACTGGGCCTAATGTATTCTTTTAAAAATGATTTTATTAATTCTAAATTATTAATGGGGATGAATACTTCTAATATCTTTTGCTTATCTCTTGAGAGATCTTTAACCTGTAATTCGTTTCGTAACCATGTGAATACAAGAATTTGGTTAGGCTTCGTATCTATAGCCTCGTTAAGGATAGGTATACCGAAAGATTCTAAATCATCTGCTGAATGAGCAGTAGCTGTGCTGCTAGAAACTGGTGGAGGAGGGTAAACTTCGTCTGCTGAAGCAGTAGAAGAATTTGATAAAAGTATGGTTTCTTCTTCTTCAGGTTTGTTAGTAGATAGTTTCGCAATTTCTTCAGTAACTTCGTCCAGGTATTGTCTCAGTCTATGTTCTTTGTCATCTACATTTACTTGCATAGAAGTCGTGTCATCATCGGAATCTAAGGCATTAACTTTAATACGTGATAATGCGTCAGCATTTTGATTTTGCTTGCCATTTTTATAAATAATTTCGAAATTATATTCCTGTAAACGGAGCCGCCATCGCGTTAATTTACTGTTAGGTTCCTTAAGGGAATTAAGCCAAACTAGTGGACGATGGTCCGTATATATATAGAATTTTTGTCCATAGAGATATGGGCGGAAATGTTTCACAGCCCATATTATAGCGAGAAGTTCACGCTCTATGGTGCTATAACGAGCTTCCGTGTCACTCAATGTTCTGCTAGCGAATGCTACTGGTTTATCTGAACCAATGGGGCCTTGGGACAGGACAGCACCTAAGGCAACTGCTGATGCGTCAGTAGTCAGAATAAAAGGTTTAGTCATGTCAGGATACTGTAGAAGTGGGGCTGTTGTCAAAAGTTCTTTACATTTATTAAATGAATCTATATATTCTTGATTTATTACTATTTTATTTCGTTTTTTAAGGCATTTAGTCATAGGTTGTGTAATTTTAGCGAAATCCTTTATAAATTTTCTGTAGTATCCAATAAGTCCTAGAAAACTTTTTATTTCCGTGATAGTCTTGGGTAGGGGGTATTTAAGTATAGTTTTTATCTTGTCATCGTTAGGTTTTAGTCCGTCAGTAGTAATAGTATGTCCTAGGTATAATACTTCTTTTCTGAGGAATTCGGATTTGTCTAGTTGTATCTTTAAATTCGTTTTTGTAAGTCTTTCAAATATCATTCTAAGTTTTTGTATGTGTTCTTCTAGACTAGAAGAGAAGATAATAATATCATCTAGGTATACTAGGCAGTGTATACCCTGTAGCCCTTTGAGTATATTATTCATGGCACGCTGGAATGTTGCCGGGGCTGTTTTCAAGCCAAACGGCATTCTAAGAAATTCAAAATGAGAATTCTGGGTGCTAAACGCGGTCTTCTCTCTATCCTCTTCATTTACTTCAATTTGGTGGTAACCGCTAGCTAGGTCTAATGTAGAAAAGTATGTACTTTTACCTAATTTGTCAAAAATGTCATTCATGTTGGGGAGAGGGTATTTATCGTCTATAGTCAAGTCATTTAGTCTCCTATAGTCTATTACCATTCTATATTTCTTTATATTTGAAGCGTCTTGTTTTTTAGGAACAAGGTGAACAGGTGCATTCCAAGGTGAGTACGACTCTTGTATTATGTTATTTTTTAAAAGCTGATCTACTTGATTTTTAATTTCTTCAGCTTCAGCTGGAGACTGCCTATAAGGTTTTATAAATATAGGATCTTCATTTTTAGTTCTTATATGGTGCTTCACTTCATTAGTAAAGGTAAGTGGTAATTGGTCACAATAGAATATATCTTTATACTCTCTACATAGTTCTATTATTTTCTTCCTTTCTTCTTCATTTGTATGGTCTATCCTTAAGCGCTTTAGATTTTCTTCTAACAGTCTATCTACTTCTATATCTTTAGTATCACTTGTATAGTTAAGCTGACACTGATTACTATTAAAAGGGGTTACATTAAATGGTCTTGTAATAGTCAAGGTAATTTCATTTTCCGTACTATTTTGTATAACTGTACTAGCAAATCCTTTCACACAATTAATAATAGCGCTAGGCATTCTCACACCTTCACTAAATTCCTTAAATTCAAGAATAGCTTCACCTGTGTACTGATTAGTAGGTAATTCTACGCGATGCTCTGTTCGCGGAAGTAAAGTCATAACTAATTTTGGGCAACAATGTACTATAGGTATCTGTGCAGTTTTAGTTCTAAGCATATTATTTTTTAAGTCAATAACTGCATCTAGAAGTTTAAGTAAATCGTTACCTACCAGTCCATCATAACGTGAGTCTACGCTATATATATAAAATTTATGATAATCTGATGAATTAAAAGTAGGTAATAGGGGAATTTGCATAGCCTCATTATGTGTACTAGTAGCATGTGTGCTAATTACTTCAAAAGGTTCATGGTAAATAAATTCTGAGAAATACTGATATGCCTTATCAGGACTAATAAATGAACGGGTACTACCTGTATCTATCATCATTTTTGCATCTATTTCTGGAATATAGATATAAGGTAAACCACTATTTGGGGTACAATTTAATTCTATGACTTCTCTATTATTCTTGTAACTATGTGAAAATTTTCAGCTTCTTCAGAGGGTTCAGCTGAAGGCTGCTCTTCTGTACCTACTACATTTTCAGACATCATAGCTTCATTAAATTGTTCGCTATGCTGATTATAGTCATAGTATGGTTCATAATAATAGGGTTCTAACTGGTCAGGGTATTGAGAATCTGTATTATAATATTCCTCATTAAGGGTAATTTCGTTAATGCCAAATCTAGGCTTAAGGGGGGCTGTACGCATAGACACATCCGTAGTTTCATTAGGAAGGGGCTTAATACGGCCAAATTGGTTATGCTGCATATTTGACAGCTGAGGTCTATAACCAAACTGTTGGGGTTGAGCATTATTAGCTTGGGGCCTATTTCCGAACTGCTGAGCTTGAGCGTTAGGCAAGTGAGGCCTGTAACCAAACTGCTGAGGTTTCATTACTTGGTTAGGTTGGAAACCAGAAAACTGGGGTCTATACCCGAATTGTTGGGGTCTCATAAATTGTTGAGCTTGAGAAAACTGAGGTCTGTATCCAAACATTTGCGGCGCTCTCATTTGCTGACCTTGAGGTATGCCAAAATTAAATTTAGGTAATATATTATTTTTTTGTACTAAGCTAGTTGATTGGGCAGGTGCACTAAATTTATTTCCAAAGTTATTATTTTGTTTATTAAATGGATTGCTATATGTATACCTATTACGCGTATTATATTGAGTTTGAAAGTTAACTTCCTCGAGAACAATAGCTAATGCATCTTCTAAAGAACTGGGCGTCTTTAACCTCACAATTCTAACTAAATTCTCAGGCAGATTATATAAGAAAACGTTCAAAGCCATATGATTATATATAGTTCTTTTACTTTGTTTTAATTGCAAATCATTAATTTTATTTACTTTTGACATTAAAATAGATCTAACTGTCTGTACTCTATTACAAAAATCCAAATAACTTTCACCAGACTTTATTTTTAATGACTCTAGTTCTATAGAAATACATTCCTCACTGCGCGGATCACCGAAGTGTTGCTCTAACAATTCTCGGAACTCAGTCCAGGTCATAATATCCTCGCGCTCGCTGATAAGCGCAGCTGCATCGTCCGCGAGCCTACTCGTAATGGTATGCATGACGTATACATTTTGGGCCTCGGATCCCTGGTACTTATTTATAACAAATTCACATTTCCTTAAAAATAACCCTAATTGTCTTTTGTCACCCTTAAAAATAGGGATGAGTTTAATCATTTCATTAGGGATGATTTGAATTCTTTCTCCCTGTTGTTGTTCCATTTTTGTTTTTTAGAATTAAACACACTAACTAAAATTAGCTCTACAATATTAACTATAAAATTACGTAGAGTGAAATACGTAATATAACTTAATTAATACAAGTATCTATTATTTTAATTTATTTTTAATTTTATTTTCAATTCATTAAATTTATTTATTTTATTTATTTGTTCAGAAATATAATAAAATTTCACTTACTCTACTATTCTATGCAAAAATTTAATTGCGCGTTTTATTCAAAAACCACTCGTAATTACACAAGTTTAGGGAAATGGGCAGGACGGTAAAATGAGGGAAAGCAAAGAGTTTTACTTACATTTCACTCGACACCATTTTTGCCTTATGCAATCTTATAGTGAAGACACTATTCACTCACTTCACTCCCGATAGTCGAATTTATTTGTTAGAGGTTCGATAGATCGATCACACCGCTTTTTAAATCACTTCCCGGGCCTGGTACGATTTTGAGACCAAAAGCGCGGAAACAACGCGATTTCAAAATGCAGGTTTTCCGCCGATCCGACCCGGCTGCGCCAGACTTGTTTTGGGAGCTTTTGAAACACTTTTTAAAAAATTAAAAAAAGTTTATTTTAACTTCAAAGTTAACTTTTAAACTAATTATAATTAGAATTAAATATAAAATAATCTAGGACACGTCTAACGGAGGTTCACGTCAAATACAGTGTGTCATAATGAGAGAGAGTCTGCACCAACCCACAAATGCTGAATAGACTATCATAAGGGCATGGTAAGCAGCTTTAAGGGTTGACGTAGACAACTCTACCTAAGGGGGGTTCCATGACTACCTTGTTTCTAGTATGTAGTATACTAAACTCTGTATATATAAAGGCAGTTTTTATTTCAAAGTGTGCATTTTTTTAATTAAAAAACTATCTACATTAATGTATTTTCTATTAAAAATAAAATTTCGTTTAATTTTAAAATTCTTCATATTAGGGTTGTTTAATTTATATAACGTTAATGTGTAAGTAAATTAAAGTTTTGTCTCGATGGAGCTGGCGTGTCTTACAAAAGCTCCTAAATAAGTAAATAAAAAATTAGGTCTTCTATAAGTTTTTCTTGGTAAAGGTAGTTTCGATCTTGTATTATATTCATGCACGTTAAACTTTGCAAGTATGGAAGTGTATGGAACGTGTAAAAAAATCTATTTTAAGAGATTGTTCAGTAAAATCATTATGTTTTATTAAGATTAAAGCTGAGTATTTATGGTTCCAACTACGATTTCAAAAAGGTAGGTACCTGCTAATTGGCATGCAAAAAAGTTTTGTTCAAAATAACATAAAGTAGTCGCAAATTACAGTAGGGACTAGGTAAATGAGGTGGGTTTCTTCTCGGCAGTGGTAAAGCGCTGGTATAGGCAGCTTTTCTTTAAAAAAAATAAGCAGAATTTAATACACGTAATGTAAATTATACTTATTGACGTACACTAACGTACCTTTTGTTTTTAATTTGAATTCTGTATTTGTATAATTCTAGTCGAAACTATAGCCTTCAAGTAACGCTGTCTTTAGATGACCGGCATGTTGTCACCAACGCACACAAAGGTCGTTAACTTTGACACACAAGTGAAGAAGAATCGCTTACTGCCAGCCCTAATGTTTTATTTCTACGCGCAGTGTCTGGCCGACCGCCAATTGTCATAAAGTGCACTTGTCGTTACGGTGTCGGTAAAAGTAAAGACATAGTGGTTTTATTCGTTTTAGAGGTTATTGAGATAAGTTGTCATCAGAAACGACTAAGGGAGCAGAAACGACTAAGGAGGTCAGCATAGGTAATAGAAAAGCAGTTGGCAGCAGGGACTTATATGCAAAGACTTTACATCATTTACTGTAATCACCAGCCCGCCTGCCTAGTTTGGCAGTAACGTCTAATCAATCCTTCTTTTATCATCATCATCATCATCAGGTCTTTTTGTCTCCATTGCAGAAGCACGACCCTCTCTGTACTACCAGAGTCATACCTTGCCAGAGCAGCCAGAGGACCCGGCCTATACTCTCGTTTTCCTTTATTAGTTCAGCAGTGGACCGATATAGTGAAGAATAATAGCTTACTGCCAACCCTAATGTTTTATTCTCAGGCCCAATGCCTGGCCGACCGCCAATCGTCATAAAGTGATGAACACACGGCACTTGTCGTTACGGCGTCGGTAAAAGTAAAACTGAGAGGTTATAGCTCCGGAGACAATGCAGGTTTTATTTGTTTTTGCAGTTATAGGCTTACTTTCTTTCATGCTGTTCTGGGAGAGAAAAAAAATCATAGAATGTAACTGCTTCTGCTTTTTAATATTAAGTCATCCGGACATTCACGAACAATTTTTTTATCTTTTTTTTGTGTTGTTTGTTGTGGTGTGGTGGTGTCGCTTATAAGGTGTGTTAAAGACAAAAAACCTATAAACCTAGTCTTTTTTATGTTTTTTTTAGTAAGTATGTTATTTACACAATAAATAACATCTTAAAAAAATCATTGGAATATGATATTTAGGACTAAGATAAGTACTACTAAGATTTAGGATTACAAAAACGTTTTCTCTTTTTGCATGGACGAGTGCTTGCTATATACTTCCCGACTTATATAATAAGACATTCAATTTACAATACAAAATAGAATACAAGGAGAAATATATAAATAGATTCTCTCATTTCTTACAAGCGAGAAAGCAATAACTGTCAAACACTTTTATTCTTAGAAATACCTGCTTAAATATTAATCGGTTCAGCCAAGGCAGAAAGAAAAAAGGGGCTTTCTTTCACACAAACACTTTCGTACTACGTGATTTTCTGTCGGTGGTTTTAACACTTAAAGTGCCTTGTGCAGGATAAAATCCAATTCTACGAAGTGACGACCGCTTGTGTAAAATAAAATGGATGGAGGTCATTTAAAATGCTGGCCTTTTAAGACGGGAGGTAAGGAAATAAGATGGGCTCTTGGAGTGATTTTATACAGTCTATATCTATGGAAAATCTACGCTTCTTTGTTTAATTACAATGTATCTCTCTTTTCATGCTGTTGGAGGTTTATTTTTTGATGACGTCTGTGGCTTTGTAGTCATCATGCCAAGCTGCCACTCGGAGGTCCCGGGTTCGATCCCCGGTCAGGTCAAGATGGAAATTGATCTTTTTCAGATGACCTGGGTCTTGGTTGCTTATCTATATATATAAATATTTGTTATAAAATATAATATCGTTGACTAAGTATCCTATAACGCAATTGTCGAACTTACTTTGGGGCTAAAATCTGTGTGAATTGTCCGTTTATACTTATTTATTATTTACAGATACAGAATAGAGAGAGCCCAAGGCCGTAAGACCCAAAGGCCACGTTTATCGTGACAGTAGACGTAAAGAGGTTTATTTGTACTAGCATAATATTTCAGTCCAGTCCAGTTATAACAAACTACAGGCAGCGCGCGGCTTCGCCCGCGTGAGTAACCACGCGAGTGAAGTCGCGGGCGTGATGCAATATAGCATATAGCCTTCCTCGATAAACGACCTATCTAATACCGAAAGAATTTTTCAAATCGGACCAGTGGTTTCTGAGATTAGCGCGTTCAAACAAACAAACAAACAAACTCTTCAGCTTTATATATTAGTATGGATGATAAAACATCATCAAAATAAATTGAAATTTGTAAACAAAAATCTCAAGCTAAACTTGGGATAGTTGCGGATCAACCCTAAAATGGGAAATAGTGTTGTACCAAGATACCAAAATGCTGGTGGAAAAATAACAACCCTTCTTCTTCTTATCGAATTAAATACTGTAAAAATGAGTTTTTTTTTCGGTGTTTCTTCTAAGCATTGGTCGGCGCTGGTATCAGTAGTTTTTCTCTAAAAAATAATAATATACACATAATGTAAATTATACTTATTGACGTGTAAAAGTGCCTGTAAAAGTCTAACTACTAAATAAACGTTTGAATTTTGAATTAAATAGAATTTAAAATCGCAAAATTTGGTAAACAAAGGCCAACTTACCCTTGGTCGCCTTTTAAGACAAACGAAAGGGATGGTGATAAATTGTATCTTACTCTGCTGTTACTTACATAGAAACGGCAGAGTAAGTAGAGTACAAACTCTTAGTCTGAGTTTTCTTAGATTAATTACCAAAAAAAAAATCATTTATTTATCTTTGAAAAAAAAAGTGATATATATGTATAATCTTAGTATTTATTTATTTAATCTTTATTGTTCATCAAAAGGAAGTTTCTAACCAGTCAAATCAGAAACTTTTTTATAAACGTCAAAAAAAAAACGTGTTCGGTGGGATTTGTATGAAATAAAAACTAATGTTGTCATAGTTTTTTGAAGTCAAATAATTTTCTGTTTATAAATCTAAAATGACGTTGAAAATGGATTTAATCAATGACAAGTGACATTTTTTGTGACGTTTTATTCTATTGAGTGTAGCAAATAATTAATTTTTGACACAGTAAACTACCTACTCGTACAGAACAGTAGGCGAACTTAACGCTAAAAGGGGTTGTCTACCAGTCAAACTTTGGGTTAAAGAGATTGTCTTAATTATGAGTATATCTCCATACGAAGCTATTCAAAATATAAACAAGAAAATTATGATAAATAAATAAATATATAGGGACAAATTACACTGATTGAGCTAGCCCCAAAGTAAGTTCGAGACTTGTGTTATGGGATACTAACTCAACGATACTATATTTTATAACAAATACATATATAGATAAACATCCAAGACCCAGGACAATTTGAAAAAGGCCATTTTCCAACTTGTCCTGACCGGGGATCGAACCCGGGACCTCTGGGTGGCGGACTAGCATGGTGACCACTACGCCACGGAGGTAATAAAGTTTTCGTTATTAACCTAACTTTGTGACCTTAGCTAAGTAATTTCCAATTATTCCGGTAATACCCCGAATTGGGTTACCTGGGGAAAGTTCGCCTTAATAAACTTAATACTTCGTCAAGTGCTCACAATTATCCTAAAATAACTTTTGTACTTACCCAATTTGTTTTTGCTACTTAATTATTTTGGCGGACTTTCTCGGGTACTAACTAAGATGCTAAACTCAATTTCGCTACTATTATGAGTCAGAAAAGGAATTGTCATTTTGGAGAGTAAATTTTAATCGTTTGAACCAACAACATGAAAAGAAGAAGAAGCCGCGTTTCATACTAATACTATAACTTTTGCAACCGTTTGCAATTCTTTTTGCACAATCCTACAACATCAACTTCTTTTATTACAACACTAATAAACAACAAGCAAGTCTTTTTATTTTTAATCCACTATGCTTAAAACACTGTCTTTAGGATTTATTTAAACTTTTTTCTCACTTCATAGTTTCTTGGGGTCAAATAGCGCTCCTATTATCAGTTTTTTCGCATTTAAATCACGTTGAAAATGTATGTCATCAATGAAAAGTGACTTTATTTCTTAACGTTTTATTCTCTTATCAGAACGAAATATTTATCTTTTTCTACCTTGGATTCTACCCTACTGAAATCATTAACTAGTTAAAACAATACCTTTAGTTTGCTCGCAATACCAGACACAAAAGTAAAAAATGCATTTTAGCCGGCAGCCGATATAGCCACACACAAGAACGCTACGCTCTGTAATCATAATATTTAGGTTAAAGTATAGGTTAACCTATTTATACCTTCTATATCATAATCTTAGGTTATGTTAGAGACTGCTTGAACATGTGATAACGACATCTCGCCCTTAACACGTTCACAAATTGCTAAAGAGAGAGAGCCCTCAGCGTTGTGCTGAGAGCATGGAGGGCCGTCTGAAGTTGAGACGAGTACGTGCACTAAAGTTAAAATTGAGACAGATTGAATGTCTATTTGTCTCGAGTGAGTCACATTCTAATACATATCGTGACTGTTTCTTATGAGTACTTGATGTTTGCTACTATATTATTGAGATATAAATTCAAATTCCCTGGTCAACTGTTTTTTTGTATAATATTTAATATAAAAATGGTCGACTTGAAAGTAGACTGGTATAGAGGAAGAGGAAGGCCAAGAAAGACGTGGGAAGAATTCGTAAGATCGGATATGGGGGAACGGGGGGTCAGTACAGAGATAGCAAAAGATAGAAGGTTATGGAGGGAGTTAAGAGCCGACCCCAAAAAGGAAAAAGGCAGGGAAAAAGAAGAAGAAGATTCAATATATATTATATTCAATAAATATACGATAAATATAATTAAATAAATTTGAGGTAGGAGTATTATAAAACTAGCATTCTTACTTTACCTCCTAAAAAGTCCACTGGACTAGTGGACCGTCCCAATAAAGGACGAATTTGGTTATAATCACCTTACTCGCAAAATATCTATAAATCAGCAGTGGAATTCAAGATAATTTAATTACTAACGTAACAAACACTTAACGTCATAGAATCTATTGTAGGGCCCGTAAGTAGGCAAAACTGTAATTACGGGGTAGGCTCACCGAGATGGCAGCACGCATGACTATCAAAAATGTAACAAAGAAATTGTTGAATATACCTACTTTTAAAATATTTATTGCATTCTCTCGGTGACTTTCGCTCTGGCTCGTTTTTGGTGCAAAGGATGGCCATAGCAATACAGCGTGGTAATGCAGCTAGCGTTTTGGGCACTTTTGCACCAGAAACGATTCAGGGCGGGTTTTAATTGTAAATTATAAGTTGACATTATGTGTAGTAATAGTGACAATATGTAATGATTTTAATGAAATGCAATAAATTAAATTTTATGTATATAAGTCATATTTAATTAATTAGAGTTGTACTACTTTATTTAAATAACTGTAATAAAAGATTTTAATATTTTTTTACTTTTATTTTATGAATACCTATAGCGCCATCTAGTGACAAGAAAGATAAATAATTATGTTTATAAGCTGGTGGGTAAGCATGCCCTAGCCTATATATAATGCAATCACACTAATAATCAAGTTATATTTCACAGGTACATCTATATCTTAGCTTTAACATAACAAACTGAACTTGACCTTTGCTCGGATTAACTTGCTATCCAACCGATCCAAATATAACCCGTACAAGTTATTACACATAATCCTGAAACCCATCAAATGGGTTAAATTAAACCTATTGAATTTGAACGGGCTACACGACGGAAAATTAGGGTTTCTGTTCGAATTTACCTAAAGAGAAATGTTAGAATTTACATACCTACAGATAAATGTTCGAATTTACCCCAGATGGGTTGGTTGGTAACTGAATTTGATATCTTGTTCAGTTACGGTCAGATCTGACAGTCTTCTACCTATATTTCGAATTTTCTCTTAAACCTAAAATAACCTTATTATAATAAGTAACTTATGTTTGAGATAAGACTTCACAAAAAAAAATTGTGTATGCCTCTTTTATAGCAGCCTCTTTTAATAACTATATTTTTTAAATATTAATCCTATTAATTTAATCTAATGCAATTGCATTAGATTAAATTAAATAGAACAAACGAAGTACTTAGATACATTTTTCTCATTGAAAAGTTGAAATTCTTTTTAGGTTAATACAACTGTGTTGTTTTCCATGAAACAATTAATTACCTACATTTCTTTGTTGTAATCCAACTGAAACATCAGCAATTACGAAATAAACAAAAGTATATTTCCCGATAATTCCCCTTTTTAAACAATTCCAAAAATTTTAACTGGTTTTAATTACCTAGTAATTTATTTACTTATATTTCAAACCATTACGTGTTCATTATGCCAAAGCATTATCATTTTAATTGAAAATTACAACGAAGCGTTAATTATGTGATTACAATAAATGAAATGAATGAAATATTATTGTAATGAACGAGTGCCAATTTAATCTTCTGCTTTTTACTGCAAAATGTATAAATATAAATACTTATAATTCATGGTCATCATCATCGTCAGGTCTTTTTGTCTCCACTGCAGGAGCACGACCCTCTTTATACTACCAGAGCCATAGTTGGCTAGAGCAGCCAAAAGACTTGACCTACACTCTCCATGCTGGCCAGACGGGTTGGAGAGGTCTCATTGATGTTTATAAGCTTTGTTTAGCTTGTATTTCTTCAGTCGCCTTCTACGACATCCACGGGAGGACTTGGAGTGCCCTATTCTACTCTGCCGGAAACCACACGGCATAGTTACTTATTGACCGAGCGAGCGAAGCGAGCGAAGGTCTCTAAATCGAGTTGGGGGCGAAAACACATTGTATGTATGTATGTATGTATGTATGTATGTATGTATGTATGTATGTATGTATGTATGTATGTATGTTTGTACCGCGATAACAGCCGAACCGATGGTTTGATTTTGATGAAATTTGGTAGGCATGTAGGAAATATCAATAGAATTTTCAAGTTCGTTGGGCATCAAAATCGGTTCAGTAGTTTTTGAAATATTAATAAAAATGTCCGCGATTGTGTGACCAAACGAAACCATAGCGCGTTCTAACTTTGGATAGCACCATCTAGGGGATATTTAGGAAACTGAATTGCGAAAAATAATCGCGACGTCTAAGTTCGCGGCAAACTATGTAGTTTACTAAATTTAGCAATTTTGTTGAGCGAACTTTGGTACAATCGATATCGCTACTTGTCTGTGCTTCTGTTGTAGTAAGTAATAATGCCACAAACTAACAAGAGATTAACGGCAACCAAAGCCAGCGAAGTAGTTTTACGTAGAGTCGCAACTAAGCGGAATATGCTAGTAGGTACTTCTCATGCCAATAAGAGCTTTGTCAGCAAAAAACTTCGCCCGAACGCTCCAAACGCTTGTGTTCACAGCGTGAGTACGCAAGGGAAGTACGAAATCAGGAACTATACCCTGAACGCTTAAAGCACTAGCGTTCAATGCGTGAGCAGGCTGTGGAGATTCGAGGGCAAGAATCCTTACCAGAACACGGTTCCCAACCCACGCATGACCCGATCGTGGAAGACTGGCCAAGTGTCATGCTCACGAACGCAATTTCCACTGTCGCTTGCCTGGGCAATAAATGTGCACAAATCGCAAGGACTCACTTTGAATAAAGTAGTCGTAGACGTTGGCGTTTGCCCAAGAGCCAAGCTAATCCGACACTATACCGAAAATGTCCCGGACATCAGCCTGTACTAGATTAGGATGGCCCTTAAACAGCTTAAAAACAAAAAGGCGCCGGGCGAGGATGGAATCTTCTAGAGCTTCTGAAAGCGGGCGGAACGCTGTTACTGAAAGTCCTTCAGAGGCTCTTTAATTCCATTCAGCTCTAGGGGGTAACGCCAGAAGCGTGAAACAGGGGCATTGTGGTCCTGTTCTTCAATAAGGGAGATAACACTCTATTGAAGAACTATAGGCCTATCACGTGTCTTAGTCATGTATATAAGTTGTTTTCGAGGGTCAACACGAATCATCCCGCAAACAGGTTTGATGCCTTCCAGCCTTCCGAACAAGCCGGTTTCCGCAAGGGCTTTAGCACCATGAACCACATCTATACGCTGCGGCAGGTTATAGAGAAGACGAGGGAGTATAACCGGCCGTTATGCTTGGGGACAGTGGACTATGAAAAAGCCTTCCATTCGATCGAAACATGGGCCGTGCTTCAGTCTCCAGCGATGCTGTATTGACTATCGGTATATCGAGGTGTTGAAAGGCTTTTACAGTAACGCACTATGTCAGTCCGAGTACAGGAGCAGTTGACAACGGCAATTCCACTACATAGAGGTGTAAACCAGACGTTATATCTTCGAAACTGTTCACCGTTGCACTAGAAAATCAAGCTTCTGGAATGGGAAGGATTTGGCATTAACATCAATGGCGAGTATATCACTCACCTTCGATTTACCGATGATATCTTTGTCATGGCGGAATCGATGGCAGACCGCAACATTAAGTATATATGTACTATGCTCGCAGACCTAAACCGAGTTTCCCAACAGGTGAGCCTTGAAATGACCGATCTAGAGCGGCTTCCATCCAGCGCCTTCCAGCTATTCTAGATCAGTCTTTTTGGAAATCTTTGGGAGAGGCCCATGTCCAGCAGTGGATGTTACACGGCTGAAATGATGATGATGTTGATAAGCCTTAAAATGAACATGGACAACGACGAATCAGAAATGAGGAAATTTGTAGGAGAACTTAAGTCACTGACATAGCCCAACGGATTAGCTCGTTGAAATGGCAGTGGGCGGACACATAGTGCGACGAACCGATGACCGATGGGGCAAAAAGGTACTCGAATGGCGACCACGTACCGGCAAGCGAAGCATAGGACACCCACCCGCAAGGTGGTTTATCGACCTGACCAAGGTCGCTGGAAGCCGCTCTAGATCGGTCATTTTGGAAATCTTTGGGAGAGGCCTATGTCCAGTCCAGCAGTGGACGTTATGCGGCTGAAATGATGATGATGATTATGAGACGTAGGCGTAAAATTGTTGGCGGCTGGATGTACATACGTTGCTCTTTCAAGATTCAAATGGCTTGGGATATAGAGTTTGATCCAGGTTTTGATTTAATTTGTTTGAAAAAAATTTATAAAATGAAACTTTTGCAGCTCAAAATAGAAGAAGAAAGAAGGTTGGAAAATCTGTTTCCTGCAACGGTATCGAATTGGTAGTGAATATTGTATCACAGTTTCATTAAATCACAGTTTCACTGGACATTAAAACTGGTTTAGTTTTGGAATAATATCGCGAGGTCTAAGTTCGCGGCGAACCACTAGTAATTAGGATACTTGAATTTTTCGGGGTTCATTGCTGCCCCCACGTATCATTCTCTTTCATTTCAAATAATTTATTTCAAATGGAGAAAGCATTGGCATTGACCTGTACAGTTATTGAGGTTGACTAAGGTATGTTTTCACTGAATGTGTAAAATCTGCAGTCAGTAAAGAAAACATTAAAAAATCTGTGAGCGGCTATCTAAGATCCAAACTCTGATTGCAATTCTTAGTTCTGCGAGACTTTTAGACCGTTTTAGAGTTTTAGAGCTTAAGTATTATAAATAAAGCAATTTTTTTTTGTGAGTTTGAATTATATAATTAGTGGCTCTGGGATCTGTAGACCTCGCGAGCTATTTTTCCTGTAGTTACAAAATTCCAAGATAAGTAATAATATAAAATGTAAATTCTAATAAGTAGACGTTTCAAAAAGTCTTGTAAAATTTACATAAAAATTCCGGTCGTAAAATGAAAATAAATACATTGAACTAAAAAGAGAACACCTTCCGATGTGATTCGAACTCTAGACGCTCAAGTCGATTAGATCTCTTTCATCTTATGACAACGCTGCTGAAAATATGTGTCTATTGTATGTCATAATAGAAAATAAAATTCCTTTGTTATTTCGTTGTCAACACAAAATGGACGTAAAAACCTTAAAATCAATAGGCACCTAGGACCCTGTGCCAGATTTGTAATAAAAAAAAAAGGCTCGACTACAGATTTACCTGCACCCAAAATTTCACGGAAGTCGGTTGAGAAATACAACCCCTAGAGGAAAGCACTCAGATCAAAGCATTATTGGCCTAGCTGAAACGGAGACTTCGCTCGCTCGGTAAAATATTGTAAATGTGAAGTTAGACTACATTTTATATTTCAAACCAGCCGAAGCCCGCGACTTCGTTCGCGTGGACTTAAAGTCTCTGGAAAATGCTCATCATGCTGAACAACTTTTACTAAGGCGGCATTTAGCTGGACTATTATGGTTCTGCATCAGGCGTTCCATTTTCCTAAACCATTTATACCCTATATGTTGCCCAGGCTTAATAGCTATATAAAAAAAAAGTTTCATTCGAATCCGTCCAGTATTTCCGGAGATTAGCGTGTACAAACAGACAAACAGACAGACATTTTTTTTAAATTCTTACTCTATTACTACATCTTTATCGCCCCCAATATTTTTTTTGGTAATATATTTAATGTACAGACACACTTTTTTTACTGTTTTACTATATGTATAGATATAATAAAATACACGAACGAAGTTATAATTAATCTGACTGACAAAAATACCGGCCTATTAATTTTTTTTATTATTTCCTAGAAATTCAGTTAATAAGCTGATTAGTGTCTTGTATCGGTGCAACCCAAATAACGTTGAATGAATAAAATGAAGTTTAAATGAATCTTGTGCACCAGACCTACTGATCTTATCATGGGTTCTTTAAGGTGATTGCGAACCTTGGCCGTCCATACATTTTGTTTTACAGCAATTCTCTTAATGTGGATAGTGTTTCTCATATTACAATCGATTTTCCAATTTTCATGAAGTTGTAGTGCTCGCCTTTAAAATCTGTCATAATAATTTACAGTACTTTACAAGAAAAACGATATTTAAAACAAGACAAAAATTAACATTTCTAACAATGTGTGCGTAATAAATAGAATTCATTTTGCGGTGACATCTAGCAGATTTATTACAAACTACTGCATTTGTCTAATTTGACAGCTCAATGCTTGCAACGACATACTTGGACATCATCTAGATGGCGCTGTAATAAAAATATCTAAATGTACCTAGTAATAAGTCAGAAGACTTAGCTCAAACAGAATGAACGTTGCCGTCCCGCTAGCAGCGGGCAACGCGCAAAATGTAGTAGGTACATAGCGGCACGAGACGGCAACGTTGTTTGCTTTTGAAACCGAATGCATTTCTCTCCAAGTCTCCACAATATTTCTAATTTCTACGATATGAGTTCGTTCTGAAACTGAAACAAATATTTTTTACAAAACATATATTAATTAAAAAAAATAATTATAGGTATATACTTAGTAGGTATGTACCTATTAATAAACAAAAAATAAGTATTTATAATTTATGTTTTGAAAATAATAATAAAATACCGAAAAATTTGCCCAGCAGTGGGTTTTTGAAAGCTGATGATGATGATGATGATGACCGAAAAATTATTCTTTACTTTTTATTTAGAATTTCACAATAAACCTACGAACTTCTGAACGTGACTTATCTAATCTACTTGCTTTAGTCCCATATCTCTGAATCTACTACATGAACAATCAAATTAGCAAAACCTGGACCTGGACGTAGTTCATAAATTCGTTGTTTAAATTATTTTATGGGTTATTTATATATTTTTTTTTTTACTTAACCTGTACTGTCCCACTGCTGGGCAAAGGTCTCCCATATTTATATTAAATATCAAATATTCATTGGATATCTATACATATCTATATACATATAATAAAACAGTAAAAAAAAGTGTGTCTGTACATTAAATATATTTCCAAAAAAAAAATTGGGGGCGATGGAGACGTTGTAATAGAGTAAGAATTTAAAAAAAAATGTCTGTCTGTTTGTCTGTATGTCTGTTTGTCTGTTTGTACACGCTAATCTCCGGAAATACTGGACGGATTCGAACGAAACTTTTTTTGTTATATAGGTATTAAGCCTGGGCAACATATAGGGTATAAATGATTTTGGGAAATGGAACGCCTGATGCAGAACCATAATGGTCCAGCTAAACTATAGAGATATAAAAATGCCGCCTTAGTAAAAGTTGTTCAGCCTGATGAGCATTTTCCAGAGACATAAAGTCCACGCGAACGAAGTCGCGGGCTTCGGCTAGTATTATATAAAAATCTGCGATCGTACCTATCTTCTCTGTATTTATGTTCACGCCAAAGAAGTATTACTTCTATCTAACGCGTGTAGATTGTATATAAGTACACGCCATCGAGTACACACACTCTTTTTTTAGGGTTCCGTACCCAAAGGATAAAAACGGGTCCCTATTACTAAGACTTCGCCGTCTGTCCGTCTGTCTGTCACCAGGCTGTATCGCAAGAACCGCGATAGCTAGATAGTTGAAATTTTATAATAACAACAAATACTAAAAACAAAACAAAATAAAATAAATATGGGACGCTCCCATACAACAAATGCGATTTTTTATTGATAATGGTACGGAACCCGCATTAGTGTTAGTATAGTGCGCGAATCCGATTCGCACTTGACCGGTTTTTTTGATTGCAGGTTTCAAACGATATACCGATTTGACATAAGTTGAAATTATTTGAATATTTACTATATACTAACTAAAGCCCGCGACTTCGTTCGCGTGGACTTTATGTCTCTGGAAAATGCTCATCAGGCTGAACAACTTTTACTAAGGCGGCATTTTTATATCTCTTATAGTTTAGCTGGACCATTAGGGTTCTGCATCAGGCGTTCCATTTTCCAAAATCATTTATACCCCATATGTTGCCCAAGCTTAACAGCTATATAACAAAAAAAGTTTCATTCGAATCCGTCCAGTATTTCCGGAGATTAGCGTGTACAAACAGACAAACAGACAAACAGACAGACATTTTTTTTTAAATTCTTACTCTATTACTACGTCTCCATCGCCCCCAATATTTTTTTTGGAAATATATTTAATGTACAGACACAGTTTTTTTACTATTTTATTATATGTATAGATAATTTATTATAGGCAAGTTGTATCTAGTTGAGATTCGTTTACGTCGCCTGGGTGTCTGATAGTAATGACACGCTACATGTAAGTATACACATTTCAGTGGTCGCCGCAGTATAAAACCGGCTGTTTGGTTAAAATTACATAAAGCGGCGAGCAAAAATGCCTTCATCCACGGCGGTGCAAGAAAAGTACGGATGTCACGGATGACGTTTTTGCCAGGACTTCTTGTCTGCGTGGTCGAACGACTCGTGATATTTTGTAATATTGTTATTTGTACGATAATATACGTGATTCAACATTTCATATTAGAATCTGTTTCAAAATGTTTTCCTAAGTTGCAACTTGCCGCCACGTTTGAAACACAAGTCTCGAACTTGTTTTGGGTTTGATTGATTTAAAAGTCTGTGTGATTTGTCCGAAATTATTTTGGTATAGATTTATATTTAAAATTTATTTCAGGTCCATGGGAATATACGTGTCAGGAAAATGCAGAAGTGTTTCTTTTTTTGTTTCACTTCTATTACATAAACTCTAACAGAGGTTTGCCGTCTCCATCATCCATCATTTCAAGTTCAAACATGCAATAAACTATAAAGTTGTTTTTAGTCACCGTGCACAGAATAATGACTACAACATTTAACAATTTAGGTCGGCAGAAATCACTATCATTTTGTTTCATTCTATCTGTATGAATTGTTTTTTTTTTTTCAGTAATAAATATTAAACTTCAATAAAAAGAAAATTCAACAATGTGTACGATTTGGTTTTATTAAAAAATACAATGCATGTACAATGACGACGTTTGTTGCGCGGTGGTTTTCCTTCCACCAAATGGTCTAAACTCTAAACGAGTGCCCCGACACAAGGCTTGATTAGCTATCAGAGTCAAAGCTGTGGTTGACAAATATGCAATCTGAGATCATTTTTTTGTGTTTAAAATGATTTTCGGCTGTTTGAAATAATAACTGAAAATATGCGCTATCCAGTTTTTTTTTTAATAGTGCCATCTAGTGGCGATACTCAAATCTATAACCATAGTCTATAACAATGCTTTACGCCATCTTCATGCTTTTTTAAGCTCCTGTCGTAGTGTGAGTGAGTGTAGAGATACGAGACAAAATGACAGATTTTATTTTGGAGCATTTTTCTGAATACATTGACTGAAGAACAATAGTATGCCATTAAAAAAATAAAAGAGTATGTTACAGGCTCGCCGATCAAAAATGTTTGCCTACCAGTAATCCATTACACAAGAATTTTAAAAAAACCTGAAAATATTGAAATCAACGCCATCTAGCGAAAAAAGTTTAATGAAGAGCCCTTTGCATTCACCTTAAAGAAAATTTGTTGTGCTATACACATGATATATACATAGCAAGCACAAATTAACATAGATATTCCCACATATGCAACTATATTGTAGATTTAAATAATCAGTCAAGAAGCGTCCTTCTTGTTTTCTTGGTTAAGTAATGGAAGTGCGACTTGTTGGAAATAAATTAGAAATAAAGAAATTCTCGGAGATTTAATTCATTTAAAATCCTAACCTTAACAGGTTATGGTCCCAGTCAACGCTGGAAATAAAAATCATCACCGAAGAACAGTTATATCAAAGAAAGAAGCGATCACACTTTTGCCGGCACACGTGGCGTCGTGCGTAAAACAAGGCGATCAAGAAAAATGGAGACGCGAATGAGTGTAGAGAAATTTGAAGGAAACAATTTTCGTCAATGGAAGTTTCAAATCAAATGTGCTTTACGTGCTAAGGGGATTGATTTGAACACGCCGAAACCCGAATTGGATAGTGAGCAATGGATGAAAAATGATGGTATGGCCATGTTTATTATAACCTCATCTATGGATTTAAAATTAATAAATCTTGTCGAGAATTGTGACACCGCGAAAGAAATTATGATAAAACTCGAATCCATATACGAACAAAAAAGTGAAATGAATGTCATGATAATACATGAAAAGTTCTATAACTAGTGGTTCGCCGCGAACTTAGACCTCGCGATATTATTCCAAAACTAAACCAGTTTTAATGTCCAGTGAAACTGTGATTTAATGAAACTGTGATACAATATTCACTACCAATTCGATACCGTTGCAGGAAACAGATTTTCCAACCTTCTTTCTTCTTCTATTTTGAGCTGCAAAAGTTTCATTTTATAAATTTTTTTCAAACAAATTAAATCAAAACCTGGATCAAACTCTATATCCCAAGCCATTTGAATCTTGAAAGAGCAACGTATGTACATCCAGCCGCCAACAATTTTACGCCTACGTCTCATAATCATCATCATCATTTCAGCCGCATAACGTCCACTGCTGGACTGGACATAGGCCTCTCCCAAAGATTTCCAAAATGACCGATCTAGAGCGGCTTCCAGCGACCTTGGTCAGGTCGATAAACCACCTTGCGGGTGGGTGTCCTATGCTTCGCTTGCCGGTACGTGGTCGCCATTCGAGTACCTTTTTGCCCCATCGGTCATCGGTTCGTCGCACTATGTGTCCGCCCACTGCCATTTCAACGAGCTAATCCGTTGGGCTATGTCAGTGACTTAAGTTCTCCTACAAATTTCCTCATTTCTGATTCGTCGTTGTCCATGTTCATTTTAAGGCTTATCAACATCATCATCATTTCAGCCGTGTAACATCCACTGCTGGACATGGGCCTCTCCCAAAGATTTCCAAAAAGACTGATCTAGAATAGCTGGAAGGCGCTGGATGGAAGCCGCTCTAGATCGGTCATTTCAAGGCTCACCTGTTGGGAAACTCGGTTTAGGTCTGCGAGCATAGTACATATATACTTAATGTTGCGGTCTGCCATCGATTCCGCCATGACAAAGATATCATCGGTAAATCGAAGGTGAGTGATATACTCGCCATTGATGTTAATGCCAAATCCTTCCTATTCCAGAAGCTTGATTTTCTAGTGCAACGGTGAACAGTTTCGAAGATATAACGTCTGGTTTACACCTCTATGTAGTGGAATTGCCGTTGTCAACTGCTCCTGTACTCGGACTGACATAGTGCGTTACTGTAAAAGCCTTTCAACACCTCGATATACCGATAGTCAATACAGCATCGCTGGAGACTGAAGCACGGCCCATGTTTCGATCGAATGGAAGGCTTTTTCATAGTCCACTGTCCCCAAGCATAACGGCCGGTTATACTCCCTCGTCTTCTCTATAACCTGCCGCAGCGTATAGATGTGGTTCATGGTGCTAAAGCCCTTGCGGAAACCGGCTTGTTCGGAAGGCTGGAAGGCATCAAACCTGTTTGCGGGATGATTCGTGTTGACCCTCGAAAACAACTTATATACATGACTAAGACACGTGATAGGCCTATAGTTCTTCAATAGAGTGTTATCTCCCTTATTGAAGAACAGGACCACAATGCCCCTGTTTCACGCTTCTGGCGTTACCCCCTAGAGCTGAATGGAATTAAAGAGCCTCTGAAGGACTTTCAGTAACAGCGTTCCGCCCGCTTTCAGAAGCTCTAGAAGATTCCATCCTCGCCCGGCGCCTTTTTGTTTTTAAGCTGTTTAAGGGCCATCCTAATCTAGTACAGGCTGATGTCCGGGACATTTTCGGTATAGTGTCGGATTAGCTTGGCTCTTGGGCAAACGCCAACGTCTACGACTACTTTATTCAAAGTGAGTCCTTGCGATTTGTGCACATTTATTGCCCAGGCAAGCGACAGTGGAAATTGCGTTCGTGAGCATGACACTTGGCCAGTCTTCCACGATCGGGTCATGCGTGGGTTGGGAACCGTGTTCTGGTAAGGATTCTTGCCCTCGAATCTCCACAGCCTGCTCACGCATTGAACGCTAGTGCTTTAAGCGTTCAGGGTATAGTTCCTGATTTCGTACTTCCCTTGCGTACTCACGCTGTGAACACAAGCGTTTGGAGCGTTCGGGCGAAGTTTTTTGCTGACAAAGCTCTTATTGGCATGAGAAGTACCTACTAGCATATTCCGCTTAGTTGCGACTCTACGTAAAACTACTTCGCTGGCTTTGGTTGCCGTTAATCTCTTGTTAGTTTGTGGCATTATTACTTACTACAACAGAAGCACAGACAAGTAGCGATATCGATTGTACCAAAGTTCGCTCAACAAAATTGCTAAATTTAGTAAACTACATAGTTTGCCGCGAACTTAGACGTCGCGATTATTTTTCGCAATTCAGTTTCCTAAATATCCCCTAGATGGTGCTATCCAAAGTTAGAACGCGCTATGGTTTCGTTTGGTCACACAATCGCGGACATTTTTATTAATATTTCAAAAACTACTGAACCGATTTTGATGCCCAACGAACTTGAAAATTCTATTGATATTTCCTACATGCCTACCAAATTTCATCAAAATCAAACCATCGGTTCGGCTGTTATCGCGGTACAAACATACATACATACATACATACATACATACATACATACATACATACATACATACATACAATGTGTTTTCGCCCCCAACTCGATTTAGAGACCTTCGCTCGCTTCGCTCGCTCGGTCAATTACAAGATGTCGCCTAGTGACAGTATAGCACAACATATATCAAATGTGGAAAATTTGGCTCAACAACTTCGAGAAAGTGGTGAAAAGTTGAGTGATACTGCGGTCATCACGAAAATCCTCGGTACATTACCCTATAAGTATAGATCTCTACGACAAGCGTGGCTGTCAATGGATTCCAATAAACAAACAATACCAAATTTGACAGCAAGGTTACTAGATGAGGAAGCTTCCCTATCGTGTGAAGATGAGAAAGAGACGGCTCTTGTAATATCGAAGAATGCTTCAAAGGGTGAACAGCAAACGAGGAATTTTAATAGCAGCGAAAAACACAGATTCGAATGTTACAACTGTGGAAAAAGAGGACACTTTGCAAGAGAATGCCGTGCACCGAAAAAGGAGAGAAAACCACAATCAAATCAGGACATGTTAGCTTTTAACGTGAATGAAGCTAAGGACGACATCAGAATGGATGATAAGTGGATAATGGATAGTGGTGCATCGGCGCATATGACTTTTATGAAGGAATATTTTTTTGAGTTTGAAAATTATTCGACATCGTTATGTTTGGGAAATAAACAATCTATAGAAGTCAAAGGAAAAGGAAGTATTGAAATAAAACGCCTTGTCAATGGTAAATGGGAGAGAAGCAGACTGGATGATGTCCTGTATGTACCCCAATTAGGTAGGAATTTGTTCTCCGAGGGAGCTGTCATGCGAAAAGGTTATGTTATTGTGAAGAAAAACTGTAGTGCTCTCATATACAATGACAATACAGTGGTAATGTGTGCGGAATTAAAAGAAAATAACTTGTATGAACTGAACATTAAAACTGTAGTTAATAGTTGTAATATGGTTCAAAGTAATCTTAAAATATGGCATGAGCGATTAGGGCATGTAAACTTAAGGGAAATAAAAAATATGAGTTCTAAAGGTATAGTGGAAGGGCTGAAGATTAATGAAGCTCAAGATAATGATTTTGTGTGTGAAGCATGCTGCTATGGTAAGCAAACTCGTTTGCCATTTAAGAAGTCCGTGCGTGAGAATGTTCAACCGGGGGATCTGGTGTACAGCGATGTGTGTGGTCCCATGAGCGTAACTTCAGTCCAAGGTATGCGATATTTTGTGTTATTTAAAGATGCCGCATCTAGTTACCGCCATGTATATTTTATGAAAAATAAGTCTGATGTTTTTGAGTATTTTAAGAAATATAATGCTATAGTTAATAATAAGTTTAATAAGAATATTAAAATATTACATACAGACAATGGTAGGGAATATTTGAACAAACCATTTAGGGATTTCTTGGATCAGAAGGGCGTGGAACAGGAATGTAGTTCGCCGTACACGCCAGAACAGAATGGTCGCTCGGAACGTGAAATTAGGACAATTGTAGAAAGTGCTCGTTCTATGTTGTATGGTAGAGACTTGCCTCTATATCTGTGGGCAGAAGCAGTCAACTGTGCTGTGTACATTTTAAATAGAACATCTTCTAATCAGACCCCAGATAAGACTCCTTTTGAAATATGGACAGGGGTAAAACCTAGCTTGAAACACATTAGAGTATTTGGTAGTGAAGGGTATGTTCACATCCCTGATCAATTGAGAAAGAAATTAGATAAAAAGAGTGAACAATTAATTTTAATCGGGTATGATAATTTAAATTACAAAATGTTTAACCCTAGGACAAAATTTATTAAAATATCTAGAAATGTTATTTTCAATGAAAATAAAATACCTCAGGTGAGAGAAAATATGAATAGGATTATTATAGGCGAAGAAGAAGTTTCATTGTCAAGCGAACAGGATAATACTAGTGTTCCCTCAGATAGTGAACATGAGTCATCAAAGGATGACTCCTTATTAAGCTGTGGTGACGACCCTACATATGAACCATCACAGGAAATATCAGATACTGAACAAGATCATTTTATTAATTTGAGGCCTAGGAGAAATGTAGCCTATGAAGCAAACTTTGTTGAGTTACTGGTTCCTTCTACATATGAAGAAGCGATGAATAGTGTACAGAAAAATGAGTGGATGCAGGCTGTAAAAGAGGAGTTGGATGCGCATGAAGAGAACCAGACTTGGACAGTTGTGGATAGGAATAATCATAGGACTATTACTTCTAAGTGGGTGTTTGCTTTAAAAAGGGGCGTAGATGGAAAGATTTTAAGATTTAAAGCCCGTTTATGTGCTCGAGGATTCACACAAGTTAAAGGTATTGATTATCAGGAAACGTTTTCACCGACAACCCGATATGATTCAATTAGAATTCTTTTAAGTGTTGCTGCTCAATATAATTATAAAATTAAACAGATAGATGTTAAGACAGCATTTCTTAATGGTGATCTAGACGAAAATATTTTTATGGAAATTCCTGATGGCCTTTCATTTAGTAGAAATAAAGTTTTAAAATTGAACAAGTCTTTATATGGATTAAAACAAGCCTCAAGATGCTGGAATAAGAAATTTGATTTATTTTTAAAGTCTTATAATTTCCTTCAATCACAAGCCGATCCATGTGTGTATGTAGGTTGTTTTGAAAATGTTAAAGTTTATTTACTATTATTTGTTGATGATGCACTCATTATATCCGCTAAGGAACAGCTGATGCTGGAAATAATTGATAATATGAACAAAAGTTTCAAAGTAAGACCATTAGATTTATCTTGTTTTGTGGGATTGGAAATTGTCAGAGAAAATAATAATATTTATATTCATCAGAGCAGTTATATTGAACAAGTAATAAAGAAATTTAATATGTGTGATGCAAATCCTGTTAGCACTCCAGCAGATGTAAACGTTTCTATTTGTAAGAATTCTGATGAATGTAATGTAAAATTTCCATATAGAGAGGCGATAGGAGCCCTTTTATATTTATGTTCAGTTTCTCGTCCAGATATAGCTTTTGCTGTGAACCTATTAAGTAGATATATAAATAACCCTGGAAAACAACACATAATTGCTATTAAAAGAGTGATACGGTATCTAAAAGCTACCAAAGATATGTGCATTAAGTTTGGAGAAAGCAGTGACATTGTAGGATATTCAGACTCTGACTTTGCTGGGGACTTGGATACTAGAAAGTCAACATCTGGTTATATTTTCCTTATGAATGGAGGACCTGTTACTTGGTCTAGCCAAAAACAGAAAACCATTGCTCTCTCCACAACTGAAGCAGAATTTATGGCTGCTTGTGAGGCTTCTAAAGAAATATTGTGGATTAATCAGTTATTATTAGACTTAGGTGAAGGCACTAATAATAATGTTGTTAAGTTAAATATTGATAATCAGAGTGCAATACAATTGATACATAACCCTGTCTATCACAAGCGTACTAAGCACATAGATGTGAAATATAACTTCATAAGAGAAAAGGTAGAGAGTGGATTAATTGACATAAGTTATGTTGAAAGTAATAAGCAATTAGCAGATATCTTAACCAAACCCTTAACCACTCATAAGTTTAATGTTCTTAGAGATCAGTTACTGTATTTCATACCTAGTTAACTTATTAAGTTTTTTTTTGTGAATGTTGGAATTAATAAGAAAGAGTGTTTAAATTTAGAGGGAATGTTGGAGATTAAATTTCAACATAAGATTACTACACTAGTTTATGGTTTTATTATTGTTGTCTATGAAAGTTCGGTAGAGGGCGCCTTTGCTGCGTCCTTCTTGTTTTCTTGGTTAAGTAATGGAAGTGCGACTTGTTGGAAATAAATTAGAAATAAAGAAATTCTCGGAGATTTAATTCATTTAAAATCCTAACCTTAACATGTCTGTACATTAAATATATTTCCAAAAAAAATATTGGGGGCGACGGAGACGTAGTAATAGAGTAAGAATTTTAAAAAAAATGTCTGTCTGTTTGTCTGTATGTCTGTTTGTCAGTTTGAACACGCTAATCTCCGGAAATACTGAACGGATTCGAATAAAACTTTTTTTGTTATATAGCTATTAAGCCTGGGCAACATATAGGGTATAAATGATTTTGGAAAATGGAACGCCTGATGCAGAACCATAATGGTCCAGCTAAACTATAAGAGATATAAAAATGCCGCCTTAGTAAAAGTTGTTCAGCCTGATGAGCATTTTCGAGAGACATAAAGTCCACGCGAACGAAGTCGCGGGCTTCGGCTAGTAAATAAATATATAGATAAACATCTTAGACCCAAATCAATCCGAAAATGACCGTTTTGCATCTTGACCTGACCGGAGATCGAACCCGGGATCTTCGGTGTGCCATCGTGGCATGACGACCACTAGGACACGGAAGTTACCGTTAAATAGGTCCTTACTAACTTAAATAATAATTATTACAAACATTTCTAACAGCAAACAAAATGTTTTAATGGTTCTTCGAATAAGTTATTTGTCATCGAACTGACGACCTCCGTGGCGTAATGGTCAACACGCTAGACCGCCAATCCGGAGGTCCTGGGTTCGATCCCCAGCCAGCGCAAGTTGGAAAATGGCCTTTTTCAAATTGTCCTGGGTCTTGGAGGTTTTTCTATATATGTATTTGTTATAAAATATAGTATCGTTGAGTGAGTATCCCATAACACAAGTCTAGAACTTACTTTGGGGCTAGCTCAATCTGTGTAATTTGTCCCTATATATTTATTTATTTATTTATCGATAGAGCTAAGTAATTATTACGAAGATTCTCTGAAATAAAATTTTCCCACGGTGAGATTAATTTTTATTTATTTTCCTTCTGCATTTCTTCCTATCCAATTGTTTAAATTGGTTCTCGGACTTCAGCTAATAATCCGAAAGAGAATAATAACAAAGCACATAGCGAGGAAATTTCATTTTAATTACTAACACTGAGATAATAATAGACAAAGAAAATTTAACAGCAAAGCTCTAGAAAATGTCTAGAAAGCTTAATTATCTCAAGGTAAAAATAAAACTGTCGACTTTAACGCTTCAATCTGAGCACAAGGTGGAAGAGACTATCTTTAAAAATGCAGCTTATAATCCAGAAGGCAATGCGCTTATTGATGAAATGCATCTTGCTTAAGAAATTGTACCTAACTGGTTTAAATAAGACTTTGTATAAAAAAAACAAATATTTCTTAAGATACAAAAGATATATTTAACAAAATCGTTTAAGTCGTAATTTTATTTTTATTAACTAAAAACAAGATAATGAAACACAAATAAAAAAAAATTAAGTATTCTAAGTTAGTTATAACAATGACGGAGGTAAAATTGTCGTACTTGAGCGTTAAAAACTTTGGTAACATATTTTTCATTATTCCACCATATTTTTTCGTGCTAAATAAATAACTCATCACATATTTCAGACAGCTTACAATCCGAAAGCAAATGGAGTGATTGAAAGAGCACATCGCATACTGAAACATACTTCCTACCTATTAATTTACTGGTAATATCTTCTTCTAACTTCCATACTGGTATGGAAAAAAAGCAAAAACTAAGAATGTGCCAGCTGCTTCTCATCCCGAGCAAATCGTTAAATCCGATCGAGGGAGTGGGCGAAAATAAGAATCATGCGTGATACGGCTACATTATTTTGTGGAGATGCCTAACTTACATATAAATTAATTAAAAAGTAGGACCTTACTCCTAACTTTTCTTTAAATATTTTAACACGGTTTTACGGAGTCTCAGAGCTAGTCGGCCTTTTCACACTATGTAAGTAAAACCGTGTTAAAAATGTTATAATACCTATATTAAGAAGATAATAATTGTATAAAAGGTACTTAAGAAATACAAGCTAAACAAAGCAAATAAACATCAATAGGACCTTTCCAATCCGTCTGACCAGCGTGGAGTGTGTAGGTCAAGTCCTCTGGCTGCTTTGGCCAAAATGGCTCTGTACAGAGAGGGTCGTGCTTCTGCAGTGGAAACAAAAATACCTGGTGATGATGATAACTTGTATTTGAAAAAAAAAGAAAAAAGCGATTTCGACAATGAACGTTTCGGATGAGTTTCTATTCACATGGACTATTTGCGTTTAAGACTCATTCACATTCGATACTGCAGAAATTTTCCACCGAGCTAATTCCTGCGGTAACTGGAATAAAATGGCTGAGTTCAGGACTTTAGCTTAAAGCGCTACTGTGAGGTCAGTGGTGCCCGCGTTTTAAGTTGCTATCTGTGGAAGAGCAACAAAAACCCTGTTATAAATAAATAACTCTGTCTACCCATTACCTCTCGCACTTTAACCACTAAACCGATGTAGATGAAATTTGGTGTAAATAAAGTTTAGGAGTTTGAGATGATATACTTTTTATCCCGAAATACCAGGTAGCGGAGTCAATGGGCAAAACTAGTGATAAATTTGAAACATTGAAATTTACTCTATAATTAGGATGAAACTGTTTGGGTAAAATAATTTTATTTTACTTTTTGATATCACATATTTATCCTAAAATAGGAAGATAGAGTCTGGAGCACCAAATTGAAGGGTGGAAATAAAGATTTAGAATATGTGACGGATACTCGTTCATTCCAGTAAGTGTCCTGCAATGTGTTAAATAAAAAATAATTGGAATTAATCTTGGATAATTAAAAAATCTAAAAATTAACACATCTTTTTGTTTTAATAATAATTGTAATTTCTACTAGGACAATGCCACACAATAAAGCCTTAAAAATACAAGGTTATCTTTAAATAAAAAATTTTGTCCACATTTCTTCTTTTCAAATGGCGAGGACAGTCGTAAAGAAAAATGTGTTTACTTTAGTTAATTTTTCTGTGAAATTTCATAATAATACAGTTCGTTGGAGTGGAATTTCTGAGCTCTCTTTGCTCTTTTGAATTCATCTAATTTGCCAACAATTTGAAGTTATTTGAAACGTATTTAATATACAAGTTAATAGTTAAATAAATGTTATAAACTTTCATGCTGGTCATAAAAAACAGCCAAGTGCGAGTTGGACGCGCACAAAGGATTTCGTACCATTATCTATAAAAAATCAGTTATTGTATGGGAGACCCCTAAAATATTTATTTTATTCTGTTTTTAGTATTACATCATCTGTAAAAATTTCAACTGGCTAGCTTCATTCGTTTCATGAGATACAGCCTGGTGACAGAGAGAGAAATAGACAATGGTGTCTTAGTAATAGGGTCCCCTTTTACCCTTTGGGTGCGGAACCATAAAGAAATAGAATTTATCACCTGTTTTTCTTACTGTATCACTGTCATCACTCACTACTAGTAGTAGTAAGTTCCTATATTAATCATTAACTTTGTGAGCAGTAGACCGAGTCACCCTAACTATACATAAAGATTACTTTTTTGCAGTATAGTTACAACTTTGAAAATATCACATTTCAGCCATTGCGAAAAAATTTTAAACAAGTCGTAACATTTTCGACTAGTTTAAAAAAAAAATTTCAACACTTTTGAAATTTTATCGTAATGGTAAACAATAAAACCTCACATTCCTGACATTATGTTTTTTTTTTTTAAACTAGCTCGGTATAAAAATCACACCATTATTAAACCTGCTCACAACATTTCACGAGAATCGATTGAGAAATCCGACCTGTAGGCGAGTACAATCGAAAAACTAGTGGTCTGGAATTCGGACTTGAAAGAATTTTTGCCGAAGCTGAAACGAAGTTAATACGATATTTTACTTAATAATTAAGTTACTTTATCCGAAACTGAAAACAAAATGTTTCTTTTAATCTGCCAAAAAATAGGTAAGTTATAAGCTTTTAAAATCCGATTGTAGGGGAAACTGTCAAATAACAGAAAAAGATTGCACGTACCCCTATTTTGATGTCATGCTATTAGGTCTCGCGCGTACAAAAGAGATAGTGAGATATAACCACCACGCCCCCACTTTTATATTTAATGTTATTTACTACTTCATTAATTGACCAAATTTTAAATAAAAAAGAATATTTATATTCAATGCTGTTTTTTTATATAAAAAATATTAATCAAAAAAATACACAGTAAAATAATGATATAAATAATAATATAAGATGTCAAAACAGATGACAAGAGGCGCCTTTTGACATCTGTTTTATGTATGTATATATTACTCTGTTACTTTAGTTTTTGGTGCGAAAATAGTATAAAATACTATTAATGCACCAAAACCTAAAGTAACAGTTGTATAATAACGGTCAAAAAATGCGAGTGACTCCTTACGATTCACCATCGAGCATTTTTTGACGTACTTATACAACGTTGCATACAATACTTTTTCTACGATTATATCTACTTAATAAAATACAAAAACAAACACAGAAAACAGTACAGAAAAATTTAAAAATGCTTGACGTTTATTTGGTAGATACTAAGTAGTATACATACATACATACATACTATCACGTCTTTATCCCTAATGGGGCAGACAGAGCATTTTGGGTCTTGCGGTTCTATGCAGAGCCCAGGGCCGCAAGACCCAAAAGCCACTTTTAGCGTCATGGTGGGCGAGAAGATATAAAAGCAGTCAATACAGAGATGGGTTGCTAGCCGCATCGCCTCTTAACATGATTTGCATTTTTGCCCATTCCCTCAATCGGCTTTTACGATCTGCGTGAGAAGAGAAGCAGCTGGTACATTCTAAGTTTTTTTTATTTCTCCCAGACCAGCATGGGTAAGTAAGTAATATCTATGTCGCAGATCGAGCCGCGCCACCTATCGGCGGCTGTCGGAACGAATCGATAGTGTTGCTATAATTTTGTTAGATATTGAAATGTCAAGTTCCCACTTGGGTGGAATCGATTTTCGAGAACGGCAACACTGCGAGTTAATGTCATACGACAACGAACGATAACGTTCACTTTTGATTTGAGCGCAGAGCCGTTAGCACAATCGCGTCCACCGCATTTCAATATCGGTTAAAATCAGATTGATCGTTGGAACTAATTATTTTCTGTTTATTTGATTCGCTTTAATAAAAGTTCAGAAGCAGTGTGGACTTTATATTTCGGTGTTTAAATCATGGAAGGCGAGTTATCAGACCATGAAAATGTTCGTGATACGACATCAGAATTGGGATGTAACCAAGAACTCCCACAGCAAAGATCGGCAGAACCTGATGCGGACGAGAAATGGTTAAGACTTCTGGATCAACAGAACCGTAACTTCATGGCCATTATACACGCCATGAATGGAAGACAGAACACGCAGAAACTACGATTCCCCGAGTTTGATCCTGACAAAGAGAATGTGGACGCGCGTGCATGGATCAGCACTGCAGATATGTGTGTTATGGATCAGCAGCTTTCCGGTGCTCCATTAATGTTAGCATTGAGTGCCGCATTGAAGGGACAAGCGTCCGCTTGGCTGGCTCAAGTTTCCTATCATGGAATGTGCTGGAAGGACTTCAAAGAGCTCTTCATTTCAAGGTACGATTGCCCAGAAACTGTGGCTGCTCATCTTATTAATTTGCACGCAACTAAGCCAAAAGACAACGAATGTCTTGCAGCTTATGCTGCCACCTTGATGACGTCACTCATGACAAAATGGAAAGACTTGACAGTTGAACAGATAGCTGTGGCAACGGTTATGTCGCATATCTCTCAGTTTGAGCCACGTGTTCAAAAACTGTCTTTCACGCACGATATTTCAAGCCGCAACCGTTTGCAACAAGAACTAAAAGCAGTATCTTTTCTAAAACGCAAATCACCATCTTCCGCAATTGATAAGACTTCAGATTCTAAACGCTTTAAAGAAAATCCTGTGAAGTGCTTTACTTGCGGTAAGCCTGGACACAAAACGCTTCAATGCCGTTATCGTCGTGACTTTTCGAGGCAGAATAGTAGAGCTTCTTCTACATCGTCTAATGAGCACAAAAATGGAGCAAATCAGACGAAGAGTGTTCCAGCAAAGACTGTGACCTGCTTTCATTGCCGAGGAACTGGACATTACGCTTCGGAGTGCCCCAAACGTCGTAGCCAGGATGCATCCAGCAGCAGCAGCACCGGCACCGGGAGTCTTCACACAAGCGAGAAACGAGTGGATGTCTGCGCTGTGAGCTCGCCTACTGGATTACTACGACACTCTGGTGAGCAGTATCAATTTTCTTATGATTCTGGAGCTGACTGCTCACTTATTAAGCAGTCGTTAGCTTTCAAATTTAGTGGAAAACGTTTTTATAATATTGTGACTATAACTGGCATTGGCCAGACTTCTGTTAATAGTACTCAGCAAATTTTTGCTACTGTTGTAATTGACGATATCACCTTAGAGATTTTGTTTCACGTACTGCCTGACTCTTACATGCGTTATGACATCATGTTAGGACGTGAATTACTAGGACAAGGTTTATCCGTGCATATGACGGTTGATAATGTGCAATTTATTAGAGCAACTTTGGTTAATGCATGTGACGTAGGAAACATTTCAAAAATTGACTTTGCAATGATTGATACTGATATACCTCTGGAATTTAAAGACAATCTCCTTGATATTTTAAAATTATACGAACCGTATTTTACTAATGGCATTCCCACTACTAGAGCTGACGTATCTCCTATGCAAATACGACTCAAGGACCCCAATAAGACTGTGTATCGGCGTCCATACCGCCTTAGTCCAGATGAACGTAGGGTCGTACGTGATCGAGTGAATGAGTTGCTTCAGGCTGGTATTATTCGCCCAAGTTCTTCTCCTTATGCGAGCCCCATCCTTTTAGTTAAAAAGAAAAACGGTGAAGACCGTATGTGTATCGACTTTCGTGAAATAAATGATAACACTGTACCTGATCGATTCCCCCTTCCACGAATTGAGGACCAAATTGCCAGATTAAATGGTGGATGCTATTTTTCAATTCTTGATATGGCTTCTGGGTACCACCAAATACCCATGCATCCAGACTCAATTGAGGTCACGTCTTTCATAACCCCGGACAACCAGTATGAACACTTGGCCATGCCGTTCGGGCTTCGCAACGCACCTGCTGTATTTCAGCGTGCTGTTATGGAGTCCTTAGGTGAGCTTGCAAACACATACGTGGTGGTCTACATGGATGACCTGCTTATTATATCCAGGTCTCCAGAGGAAGGTCTTGAAAGACTTAATGTTGTTTTGAGCGTTTTAACCAAAAAGGGTTTTTCAATGAAACTAGACAAGTGTTCTTTTCTAAAAACTAAAGTCGAATATCTAGGTTACGTAGTATGTCAAGGGAAATTACGTCCAAATCCTAAAAAGATTGAAGCCCTCACTGCTCTCCCTCCGCCTGAGACCGTTACGCAATTGCGACAGTTCATAGGATTGGCTTCCTATTTCCGACAGTATGTTCCCAAATTTTCACAAATCATGTCACCTCTGTATGCCTTAACAACTGGCAAAGGTAAAATTAACTGGCAGCCAGCTCATGAACTCGTTAGACAACAAATTATTGAGGCATTGACCACTGAACCTGTTTTGACAATCTTTGACCCCGAACGGGACACAGAATTACATACCGACGCTAGTCAGGTTGGGTACGGTGCAGTCTTGTTGCAGAGAGTCGATGGTAAATATCATGCCGTAGCTTACTACAGCCGACGCACGACCGCTGCGGAATCAAAATACCACTCATACGAGCTGGAAACCCTTGCGGTTGTAAATGCTGTCAAACATTTTCACCATTATTTGCATGGCAAGAAGTTTGCCGTCGTCACAGACTGCAATTCGCTTAAGGCAGCTCGTACCAAACTTGATCTAACCCCTAGGGTTCACCGCTGGTGGGCATTTTTACAGGCCTATAATTTTGACGTTGTGCATAGGGAAGGAAAGAGAATGTGTCACGCTGACTTTTTCTCGAGGAATCCGCTACCTCAAGCACCAGTTAAAGTAGTAGAAAAGATCCCCCCTAAGCAGGTTAATATTGCGGAACTTGGCGAGAATTGGTTACTTGCAGAACAGGAACGAGATGCTGAAATTTCTCAGCTTAAATCTGACCTTTCCGACAATAAACTCGTAGATGATTTAGCAAAGACCTATGAATTGAGATCAGGTGTTTTATATCGCAGGGTTGAGAGGAACGGTAAAACACGCTGTTTACCTATTATCCCTAGATCTTTGCGATGGTCGGTTATTAATAACGTGCATAGTGGATTGCTGCATTTGGGTTGGGAAAAGACCTTAGAAAAACTTTATGATCTTTATTGGTTTGAGAATATGTCCAAGTATGTAAGGAAATTTGTCGAAAATTGTGTAACTTGTAAAGTTTCAAAAGGACATTCTGGAAAAATTCAGGCAGAATTACATCCCATCCCAAAGATAGCAATCCCCTGGCACACTGTACATGTTGACGCGACGGGAAAATTGAGTGGCAAGAATGATAGGAAAGAGTATGTTTTTGTTCTCATCGATGCCTTTACGAAATACGTGCTTCTATATCACACTCACAATATTGATACTAGTAGTAGCATCAAGGCCATTAAACATAGCGTTTCCCTTTTTGGCGCTCCATCTAGATTAATTGCAGACCAGGGTCGATGTTTTGCAAGTCGCGAGTTTCGAGATTTTTGCGAAGCGTCGAATGTTAAGTTGCATTTAATCGCTACTGGAAGCTCGCGTGCTAATGGGCAAGTTGAACGCATTATGAGCACTCTTAAAAATATGCTCACTGCAGTTGAAACAACCAATCAGTCATGGCAAGATGCTCTTCCGGAAGTTCAATTAGCATTGAACTGTACTCAGAGTCGTGTTACCAAGTCGAGTCCCTTGGAACTCCTAATCGGTAGAGTAGCAAGACCTCTTGAAATTCTCCAACATGATGATAATGAACAGACAGTTGACATTAATCAGGTTAGAGCTGACGCAGTGAAAAATATTACTAGAGACGCTGACTATAACAAGATACGATTTGACAGTACTAAAGCGAAATTTGATAACTTCTCTGTTGGTGATTTCGTCTTACTAAAGAATGAAGAGCGGAACCAAACAAAGCTTGACCCTAAGTATAAGGGTCCATATCGTGTAATTGAGGTTCTCGCTGGAGACCGTTATGTCTTGAAAGCTTTGAGTGATAACCGCACTTACAAATACGCTCATGATCGTTTAAGAAAAGTACCGAATGATTTTCCCATGATTGATATTATTGACGATGGTAATGTTAATGAAACTATCAAGCAATAATGATAATTTATTTGGTGGTAATTGTTTATGATGATTGATGTTCTATGTTCATTGTTCTGTGTGTATCCGCCGGATAGAGGCGATGATTTTTGAGTGTATCCGCCGGATGGAGGCGATGATTATGGTGTATCCGCCGGATAGAGGCGATGACTGTGTGTATCCGCCAGATAAAGGCGATGACTTAGTGTATCTGCCAGATGGAGGCAAAGAGAACACGAGAACTTAGAACATGTTTATGATGTTGTTGAATCCGATTTAGTATCGAAGATTGCTCGATGGTTGTTATTTTGGATTAGTGGATACAAATTACTTTGTTTTGTAATAATTAAAATTTCCTGTTTGATTCACATCTGAATAAAGAACCTTACCAAAATTGAAGTTTAATGAAAGCCCCTATTTGGTCAGGGCTGGCCGAGTCGATGAATGATCTGTTACTGCCAAAATAATTTTACTTTCAGGTTACCCACACGAGGACGTGTGAAGCATCAGAATGGCCGTGTCGCAGATCGAGCCGCGCCACCTATCGGCGGCTGTCGGAACGAATCGATAGTGTTGCTATAATTTTGTTAGATATTGAAATGTCAAGTTCCCACTTGGGTGGAATCGATTTTCGAGAACGGCAACACTGCGAGTTAATGTCATACGACAACGAACGATAACGTTCACTTTTGATTTGAGCGCAGAGCCGTTAGCACAATCGCGTCCACCGCATTTCAATATCGGTTAAAATCAGATTGATCGTTGGAACTAATTATTTTCTGTTTATTTGATTCGCTTTAATAAAAGTTCAGAAGCAGTGTGGACTTTATATTTCGGTGTTTAAATCATGGAAGGCGAGTTATCAGACCATGAAAATGTTCGTGATACGACATCTATATCTTTTTATCATTTATCTATATGGTATCTATGGTAAGCTTTATTTTTTTTTATTGACTTCTTTATAGTGACCATCCCTATTAAAAAAATTTTTTTCTAATGTTGGCAGTATGGTAAATTTTGGCGAAATAACGACACATGTGCTATTATGAGGAATAGAGTATCGACTTTTTTCTGAAATCATGTAATCAATGTTCTTATTTAAGTGTTCGGGACCATTTAAAAGACAGATAACAGTATAGGAGTAGAAAAAGATTTTAACTAACTAAAAAACACGAATGTAAAACTAGTCTGTCAATAGATATTCCTATTTTAATCATGTTTACTAGAATCTTTCAGCTCACAAAGCAATCCCCTTACAGAGAACATGATTGTTGACTCGGATGTAAAAACGATTTTCCCGTTTCGAATAACACCGTAATGTATTTGCTATGATGAATCGCTGAGGGAAGGAAAATATTATTTGTACTCAACACTTGCGGAATATTCTGACGTGCCTATATGTCCTTGCTTTGTTGTGTTTTCAGTCAAAATTCGCGTTTGTACGTTTAACGTATGAAAACCATTTAAAAGAATTTTTAAAAAAAAGGATGAATTTTTATTTCCCGATTACTTGAAAACGCTTGGACCGATTCGAAAAACTAATTTTTTACTAAATCTGAGGATTTTAATAAGTACCCGAGATGTACGTAAATAAAACATAAAATGTACTCATAGTCTTTTCATGTTTACAAGGACAAGTACCTGGGCGACTGAGCTTTGCTCAGTTACACCTCAAACATTAAGTACATTTTTTAAACTTGTCTGAAAACAATACAAAATTAAAAAGTTATATATAAACTTGAACATAAAAAAAAAGTAAATCTCCGAGTGGGATTCGAACCCGTAACACTCTTTCTAGCGGTCCGCATCTTAAACCGCTAGCGGTCAGCGGCCGGCGCGACGAAGCGACCATATTCTGCGTGGAAATGAAAACTCGAAAACACGTGTTTTCCCAAACATAAGACTAATCTAGATCGATTTGTTTACCCCCGAAAACCTCCATATACCAATTTTCAGCGAAATCGTTAGAGCCGTTTTCGAGATCACAGAAATGTATATACATATAAATATACAAGAATTGCTCGTTTAAAGGTATAAGATTTTTTCACTATCACACTCACAAATGAATAATATCATAACTTTTTAATAAAAAATAATATCAATTCTTTTTTATTATTAGTAGTACATACTTATAAAAAATTATACGCCTTGAGTCTTCCGTCTTGAGTGAGACCCGAAACACAAAATAAATTAATTACCTATAGGTATCTACAGTTGTTTATCTTTACTTACACGTGTAGCAATTCTAAAAATAACCTCTCAATTGTTACCTATATTATAAGAAGATAAGAAGAGATCCAATTCATTAAACTATCTTTAGATATATTAAATTCTACATAATTAACTCAATCATGATTCTTAGATATCCAATTCACTGAATCAAAAGCATCATTAAAAATAATGATCATTATAATGATTCAACATTCGCTCCTAATAATCCTTTACGAAACTTCAATACACCGATAAGATCCAGTCGAAACCGCTTCAAACCAGATTGAATTTCGCTCACGAGGGAAACGTCCTCGATATAAAACGCTAGATTGACTTCTGTGCGCGAATGTACTCAATTAATGTTATAATAAGCTGTGGTACTGTTCCAACACAACCACTGTTATTTTAATGAGCAATTCTTGTATATTTAAGTATTATAATGAATTTGGAAACGGCTCAAACAATCTCAATGAAATTTAGTACCACTGTAGAGATAGATACTGGGCTGAAAAATCGATCGAGTTCATCATCATCAGGTCTTTTTAATCTCCACTGCAGGAGCACGACCCTCTCTGTACTACTAGAACCATACTTGGCCAGAGCAGCCAGAGGACTTGGCCTACACACTCCACGCTGGCCATACATGTTGGAGAGGTCTCATTGATGTTAATAAGCTTTGTTTTGCTTGTTTTACCTTAGTCGTCTTCTACGACATCCAGGGGAGGACTTGGAGTGGTCCTATTCTACTCTGCCGGATACCACATGGCGATCGAGCTAGGTTTTATTTTTAGAGAATTTTTACAACACAAAGTTTTAACTTCTGCGATATTGTGCTATTACGAGTACTCGTAATAAAGGTATAAATCCTTCCTCGATGGAGAAATAAAAAAGTAATGGCAGCTGACCCGACGGGGCAGGAATCTCAGCTCTATTGAGACCCAGACAATCGTGGAGAGTGTCATACTTGGGATAATGGAGGAATGAGATTTGAGATTGCTCAGCTTTTTAAGTCTATTCAAAGATGATATAATTACTAACGTAGCAGATACCCAACGCCAAATAAACTATTGCAGAGCCCTAAGTAGGCAAAACTGCAGTTGCGGGGTAGCCTCACAAAGATGGCAGCACACACGACTAGCCAAAAAATAACAAAGAAAATATTGAATATACTTTTAAAATATTTATTGTAATTCATATAAGTCATATTTAATTAATTAGAGTAGGTACCTACTACTTTATTTCATAATTTCAGCCGCATAACGTTCACTGCTGGACATAGGCCTCTCCCAAAGATTTCCAAAATGACCGATCAAGAGCGGCCTGCATCCAGCGCTTTCCAGCGACCCTGGTCAGGTCATCTGACCACCTTGTAGGTGGGTGCCCTACGCTTCGCTTGCCATTCAAGAAACTTTTTGCCTCATCGGCCATCGGTTCTTCGCGCTATGTGTCCCGCCCACTGCCACTTCAACGAGCTAATCCGTTGGGCTATGTCAGTGACTTTTGTTCTCTTACTGATTTTCTCATTTCTGATTCGATCACTACTTTATTTAAACAATAGTAATAAAAGATTTAAATGTTTTAATTATTAACTTATAGCGCCATCTAGTGACAAGGGAGAGGAATAATTATGTTTACAAGGCGATGGGTAGGCATGGTCTAGTGTAATGCGGTATCCGTTATGGACAAAGACAGATAAGGAGAAACCTTAAGGATTTATTATAAATGAGGTAGTTTGGTCTAAAAAAAACATTTGACATCATTTCCAATAATACGGCCGATTTTTTTTGGTCTGTTGTTTTAATACTATTCTATAAAAATCTAGTATAGCCCGTGGTTAATTTATTACGGATATGTCCCTTCCACGATGTATACGAAGATACCTATGTAATATACATACGCCTTTGTTTTATTCTAGAGAATTAACTTCCATGCTGGTCGGGGAGAAAAGAAGAAACTTAGAATGTACCAGCTGCTTCCCTTCCCGTTCAGATCATAAGAGCCGATCAAGAGAATGGGCGAAAGATCGAATCATGTGAATAAGCGATGCGGCTAGCAACTCATCACTATTTTGATTCCTTCTTTCACCTTCTTGTCCACATCAAGCTAATAGTGACTTTTGAGTCTTGCAGCCCTAGGCTCTATCTGCGCTTAGATCCGCGAGACCCAAAATGCTCTGTCTGCCCCATTACTGATAAAGTATGTATGTATTTAAAGTACCTGGGCGACCGAGCTTTGCTCGGTTATATCATATTCTGCGTGGAAAAAAAACGCATGAAAACACGCGTTTTCCCAAACATAAGACTAATCTAAATCGATTGTTTGCTACCGAAAACCCGCATATACCAAATTTCGGCGAAATCGTTAGAGCCGTTTCCGAGTTCACAGAAATAAATTTATATACGTATAAATAAATAAATATACAAGAATTACTCGTCTAAAGGTATAAGATATAACGCAAAGCACTGGATTATCATTATCACCAACATCACCCAACACCCACTATCACTATCAAAAGGCCTTTATACCTAGTTATGAATAATCTTCATCTGAATACATTAAAGCCAATTGGAGTATAATGATTGAAATTTAATATTAATAACGTTTCCATGAATAAATAAATAAATAACTAGTTTGTAACGTTAAAGCACTCGTAATTATCAGCTGCTATTAACGTTTTTATGTGTGGTTATTAACCAGTACAATTAACCTGTTAGTAACCGAATTATTTATCTCTACCTACTATAGTAGGTAATTTTTAGTCAAAAGTTAAAAATCATTTCTTTATCTTTAGATAATTTTATCACTTGATTGTAAAAAAAATTTCGGTTTCATAATAGGTAGTTGTTAACGTAAAATCAGTTTTGACGTCAGATCAGTAAGTTTTAATTAGGTTATGAAATAATAATGTAGGTATTGCTTTTTTGTAATATGCTTAATAAAACATTATAGTTAATAACATTATTTACGTTTCATTTCAATTTGCTTGATTTTATTAAACAATGGGCTTAATAGTTTTAGAATTTATTAAGTACAAACAGACAGACAGGTATACGAGATGGAGGCGAACTTTTATTTATCCCTTTAAATGTCGGACGCCCGGAGCGGGCGTCTGATGTATTGTTTTACTATTGTGTCTGCTATGCCGACATTCGAAGGGGTAAATTGGGTAACTAGATTAGCTGCGCCTCGCGGTGTCACCCGCGCCTAAATTAGCCTATGTGTTAATCCAGGGTGTCAGCTTCCTACGTACCAAATTTTATCAAAATTAATCTAGCCGTTTGCGCGTGAAACGTAACAAAATACACATACACACACATAAACTTTCGCCTTAATAATATTATTGTAATTATTTCACCACCCTTGGCATATATATACTTTGGTCCTGGTCTTCTTCTTCTTATCGTGTGTGTTAGTGACTAACACTAGTGTCAGAGTTTTTAAACCGCCTTAAAGGCCTCTGACATGGTTTTAGTTAACGACCAATGTCAAAGATAGTGACCGGGACCGACGACGGCTTAACGTCCCCTCCGAAGCACGGATCATCTTACTTATCAGACAATCAGGTGAGTAGCCTGCAATGTCCTAACCAAACTAGGACAACAACACAAAGTCGTTGCCCCCGCCGGGAATCGAACCCGCGACCTCCGGGTATGAGCCGAACGTTCTAACCACTACACCAATGTATAAAATATAGGTCGGTCGGTATAAAAAATCTTGGAAAAAATGTAGTTAATCTTATACCTTTAAACGAGCAATTCTTGTATGTATGTATGTATATATATATATTTATTTATAAATTTCTGTGATCTCGAAAACGGCTCTAACGATTTCGCTGAAAATTTGTATATGGGGGTTTTCGGGGGTAAACAATCGATCTAGATTAGTTTTATGTTTGGGAAAACGCGTGTTTTCGAGTTTTCATGCGTTTTTCTTTCCACGCAGAATATGGTCGCTAATTTCGTCGCGCCGCGACCGCCTTGATTTAGCTCAGTGGTTAAGGATAGCGACCGCTAGAAAGAGTGTTACGGGTTCGAATCCCACTCGGTGACTTACTTTTGTTTTTTTTTAAGTTTAAGTTTATATATATTTTTTTTATTTTGCATTGTTTTTAGACAATTTAAAAAAAATAGTTAATGTTTGAGATGTAACCGAGCAAAGCTCGGTCGCCCAGGTACTATAAATATAAATTGAGTAAAATGTTTGGGTGTCCCACCCCAACTAGGTCAAGAGAGTATTTACTCGATAGAGACGGAGATGCAATGCTCAGTACTCAAATGACAAAGAAATGTGACGCATTAGTGACGTAAGATTAGATTTTAATGATGGTTAGTCCTAAAGTGACATACATTCGTCCTTTTAGGGGTGACGACAGGGTCCAAAAAGTATGATTGTTACTAATTAGTCCGTCTTTTAGGTTATCCAAAAATAATGGACCCGTATTTTTCAGTTTACTAAAAAAGTAAAAATTCACAAAGATACGGAGCGTCAAAGTTCCGGAGTGGGGGCTTGCGACGTCACACTAAGTAAAAATCGTACCCAGCCGTGACGTCACGTGAAAATATGCGCTGTATCCTTGTCATTTTTGGTTTCTCAGAGAAAGAAAAAATACGTGTACAATATTTTTTGATAATCTAACCGATGGACCAAAAATATTTTTCCATTCGTCATGCCTATTTCACCAAGTTTGTCTGTCTGTCCGTGATGTATTATTAGAGATATATTTCATCACTAGCTGCGGTGATGCCCGCTGAAAAATAATAACGGATTAACGTTTTTTTTTACAAGTTCGCGACCCTATAACTCTGCCGCGTCAAGGACTTATCGTCAGATTAGTTAAATTTAGTCTTTAAACACTAAAATCAACCCCCAATATCTTAATCTGATGCGCTCGAGTATTTCAGACTATCGATTTTTTTTTACTAATCTGATCGTCGATCCTAGGCGCGCGTCACTACATATAGAGCTAAATACTTTACAAGGTTGTTCTATTAGGTCTAAGGTATCTCTCACATCTTAAACTGCCACGCTCGAGTATTGCAGAAAATTCCCCTATTCGCCTCCCTAACCATAAGCGTATGTGTTAATTTAGGTGGTCATCTTGCTGCATACAAAATTTTTCAAAATTGGTCCAGCCGTTTTTGCGTGAAGTAGTAGCAAACACACACATTCACAAACTTTCACCGTAATGAAATTTGTGTGATGTAATAATAATTTCTAATAACTTTTACTCTATCAGAGCTGGTTACTAATTTCAGTTTTTGAGAAAATTTTGAACAAATATGTATTATTTTTTGTTTTGATTGAAATTAAATTCAATAGTACCTAAAAAAAATCCTAATTTACATAATTCTAAAATCAAGAGGTAATACAACAATAAAAAAATAGTTTTAATTTATAGAATAGCTTTTAGTTTAACATAATTTCATTATTATGTCCTGTAAAACAATAAAAAAACACGACATAATTCCATGATTATTAGGTAAGTATTGGTAATTAACAACCAATTAACGTTTCTAATACGTTAATAACATAGCAAAATATTAGTAGATATAACGTTATGGACTAGTTGTTTGTTTCTCGTGTGTTAGTGGCCAACACTGGTGTCGATTTTTCAGGCTGCCTAAAGGCATCTGACATAGCGTGACGACTGCCATACAATGATGACAACCGGGACCAACGGCCTATATGTGCCTTCCGAAGCATAGAGGAGCTCAAAAATTTATGCCACTTGTGGTCACCCATCCAAGTGCGGACCACGCTTGGTGCCGCTTTACTTGCAAAAGCGCTAGCAATGCGCACTCCCACCGGGCCACCGAACTCCTCTAATACATACATACATACTATCACGTCTTTATCCCTAACGGGCCAGACAGAGCATTTTGGGTCTTGCGGTTCTATGCAGAGCCCAGGGCCGCAAGACCCAAAAGCCACTTTTAGCGTCATGGTGGGCGAGAAGATGGAAAAGCAATCAATACAGTGATGGGTTGCTAGCTGCATCGCCTGTTAATATGATTCGCATTTTCGCCCATTCCCTCGATCGGCTTTTACGATCTGCGCGGGAAGAGAAGCAGCTGGTACATTCTAAGTTTTTTCATTTCTCCCAGACCAGCATGGGAACTCCTCTAATGGGTTAGTTAAATAAGTATTTATTTATTCATAGACCTGAATGTAACGTTACTAGTGGTTCGCCGCGAACTTAGACCTCGCGATATTATTCCAAAACTAAACCAGTTTTAATGTCCAGTGAAACTGTGATTTAATGAAACTGTGATACAATATTCACTACCAATTCGATACCGTTGCAGGAAACAGATTTTCCAACCTTCTTTCTTCTTCTATTTTGAGCTGCAAAAGTTTCATTTTATAAATTTTTTTCAAACAAATTAAATCAAAACCTGGATCAAACTCTATATCCCAAGCCATTTGAATCTTGAAAGAGCAACGTATGTACATCCAGCCGCCAACAATTTTACGCCTACGTCTCATAATCATCATCATCATTTCAGCCGCATAACGTCCACTGCTGGACTGGACATAGGCCTCTCCCAAAGATTTCCAAAATGACCGATCTAGAGCGGCTTCCAGCGACCTTGGTCAGGTCGATAAACCACCTTGCGGGTGGGTGTCCTATGCTTCGCTTGCCGGTACGTGGTCGCCATTCGAGTACCTTTTTGCCCCATCGGTCATCGGTTCGTCGCACTATGTGTCCGCCCACTGCCATTTCAACGAGCTAATCCGTTGGGCTATGTCAGTGACTTAAGTTCTCCTACAAATTTCCTCATTTCTGATTCGTCGTTGTCCATGTTCATTTTAAGGCTTATCAACATCATCATCATTTCAGCCGTGTAACATCCACTGCTGGACATGGGCCTCTCCCAAAGATTTCCAAAAAGACTGATCTAGAATAGCTGGAAGGCGCTGGATGGAAGCCGCTCTAGATCGGTCATTTCAAGGCTCACCTGTTGGGAAACTCGGTTTAGGTCTGCGAGCATAGTACATATATACTTAATGTTGCGGTCTGCCATCGATTCCGCCATGACAAAGATATCATCGGTAAATCGAAGGTGAGTGATATACTCGCCATTGATGTTAATGCCAAATCCTTCCCATTCCAGAAGCTTGATTTTCTAGTGCAACGGTGAACAGTTTCGAAGATATAACGTCTGGTTTACACCTCTATGTAGTGGAATTGCCGTTGTCAACTGCTCCTGTACTCGGACTGACATAGTGCGTTACTGTAAAAGCCTTTCAACACCTCGATATACCGATAGTCAATACAGCATCGCTGGAGACTGAAGCACGGCCCATGTTTCGATCGAATGGAAGGCTTTTTCATAGTCCACTGTCCCCAAGCATAACGGCCGGTTATACTCCCTCGTCTTCTCTATAACCTGCCGCAGCGTATAGATGTGGTTCATGGTGCTAAAGCCCTTGCGGAAACCGGCTTGTTCGGAAGGCTGGAAGGCATCAAACCTGTTTGCGGGATGATTCGTGTTGACCCTCGAAAACAACTTATATACATGACTAAGACACGTGATAGGCCTATAGTTCTTCAATAGAGTGTTATCTCCCTTATTGAAGAACAGGACCACAATGCCCCTGTTTCACGCTTCTGGCGTTACCCCCTAGAGCTGAATGGAATTAAAGAGCCTCTGAAGGACTTTCAGTAACAGCGTTCCGCCCGCTTTCAGAAGCTCTAGAAGATTCCATCCTCGCCCGGCGCCTTTTTGTTTTTAAGCTGTTTAAGGGCCATCCTAATCTAGTACAGGCTGATGTCCGGGACATTTTCGGTATAGTGTCGGATTAGCTTGGCTCTTGGGCAAACGCCAACGTCTACGACTACTTTATTCAAAGTGAGTCCTTGCGATTTGTGCACATTTATTGCCCAGGCAAGCGACAGTGGAAATTGCGTTCGTGAGCATGACACTTGGCCAGTCTTCCACGATCGGGTCATGCGTGGGTTGGGAACCGTGTTCTGGTAAGGATTCTTGCCCTCGAATCTCCACAGCCTGCTCACGCATTGAACGCTAGTGCTTTAAGCGTTCAGGGTATAGTTCCTGATTTCGTACTTCCCTTGCGTACTCACGCTGTGAACACAAGCGTTTGGAGCGTTCGGGCGAAGTTTTTTGCTGACAAAGCTCTTATTGGCATGAGAAGTACCTACTAGCATATTCCGCTTAGTTGCGACTCTACGTAAAACTACTTCGCTGGCTTTGGTTGCCGTTAATCTCTTGTTAGTTTGTGGCATTATTACTTACTACAACAGAAGCACAGACAAGTAGCGATATCGATTGTACCAAAGTTCGCTCAACAAAATTGCTAAATTTAGTAAACTACATAGTTTGCCGCGAACTTAGACGTCGCGATTATTTTTCGCAATTCAGTTTCCTAAATATCCCCTAGATGGTGCTATCCAAAGTTAGAACGCGCTATGGTTTCGTTTGGTCACACAATCGCGGACATTTTTATTAATATTTCAAAAACTACTGAACCGATTTTGATGCCCAACGAACTTGAAAATTCTATTGATATTTCCTACATGCCTACCAAATTTCATCAAAATCAAACCATCGGTTCGGCTGTTATCGCGGTACAAACATACATACATACATACATACATACATACATACATACATACATACATACATACATACATACATACAATGTGTTTTCGCCCCCAACTCGATTTAGAGACCTTCGCTCGCTTCGCTCGCTCGGTCAATTAATATTTCATTTCAATCATTATACTCCAATCGGCTTTGATGAATTCAGATTAAGACTAGTGGTTCGCCGCGAACTTAGACCTCGCGATATTATTCCAAAACTAAACCAGTTTTAATGTCCAGTGAAACTGTGATTTAATGAAACTGTGATACAATATTCACTACCAATTCGATACCGTTGCAGGAAACAGATTTTCCAACCTTCTTTCTTCTTCTATTTTGAGCTGCAAAAGTTTCATTTTATAAATTTTTTTCAAACAAATTAAATCAAAACCTGGATCAAACTCTATATCCCAAGCCATTTGAATCTTGAAAGAGCAACGTATGTACATCCAGCCGCCAACAATTTTACGCCTACGTCTCATAATCATCATCATCATTTCAGCCGCATAACGTCCACTGCTGGACTGGACATAGGCCTCTCCCAAAGATTTCCAAAATGACCGATCTAGAGCGGCTTCCAGCGACCTTGGTCAGGTCGATAAACCACCTTGCGGGTGGGTGTCCTATGCTTCGCTTGCCGGTACGTGGTCGCCATTCGAGTACCTTTTTGCCCCATCGGTCATCGGTTCGTCGCACTATGTGTCCGCCCACTGCCATTTCAACGAGCTAATCCGTTGGGCTATGTCAGTGACTTAAGTTCTCCTACAAATTTCCTCATTTCTGATTCGTCGTTGTCCATGTTCATTTTAAGGCTTATCAACATCATCATCATTTCAGCCGTGTAACATCCACTGCTGGACATGGGCCTCTCCCAAAGATTTCCAAAAAGACTGATCTAGAATAGCTGGAAGGCGCTGGATGGAAGCCGCTCTAGATCGGTCATTTCAAGGCTCACCTGTTGGGAAACTCGGTTTAGGTCTGCGAGCATAGTACATATATACTTAATGTTGCGGTCTGCCATCGATTCCGCCATGACAAAGATATCATCGGTAAATCGAAGGTGAGTGATATACTCGCCATTGATGTTAATGCCAAATCCTTCCCATTCCAGAAGCTTGATTTTCTAGTGCAACGGTGAACAGTTTCGAAGATATAACGTCTGGTTTACACCTCTATGTAGTGGAATTGCCGTTGTCAACTGCTCCTGTACTCGGACTGACATAGTGCGTTACTGTAAAAGCCTTTCAACACCTCGATATACCGATAGTCAATACAGCATCGCTGGAGACTGAAGCACGGCCCATGTTTCGATCGAATGGAAGGCTTTTTCATAGTCCACTGTCCCCAAGCATAACGGCCGGTTATACTCCCTCGTCTTCTCTATAACCTGCCGCAGCGTATAGATGTGGTTCATGGTGCTAAAGCCCTTGCGGAAACCGGCTTGTTCGGAAGGCTGGAAGGCATCAAACCTGTTTGCGGGATGATTCGTGTTGACCCTCGAAAACAACTTATATACATGACTAAGACACGTGATAGGCCTATAGTTCTTCAATAGAGTGTTATCTCCCTTATTGAAGAACAGGACCACAATGCCCCTGTTTCACGCTTCTGGCGTTACCCCCTAGAGCTGAATGGAATTAAAGAGCCTCTGAAGGACTTTCAGTAACAGCGTTCCGCCCGCTTTCAGAAGCTCTAGAAGATTCCATCCTCGCCCGGCGCCTTTTTGTTTTTAAGCTGTTTAAGGGCCATCCTAATCTAGTACAGGCTGATGTCCGGGACATTTTCGGTATAGTGTCGGATTAGCTTGGCTCTTGGGCAAACGCCAACGTCTACGACTACTTTATTCAAAGTGAGTCCTTGCGATTTGTGCACATTTATTGCCCAGGCAAGCGACAGTGGAAATTGCGTTCGTGAGCATGACACTTGGCCAGTCTTCCACGATCGGGTCATGCGTGGGTTGGGAACCGTGTTCTGGTAAGGATTCTTGCCCTCGAATCTCCACAGCCTGCTCACGCATTGAACGCTAGTGCTTTAAGCGTTCAGGGTATAGTTCCTGATTTCGTACTTCCCTTGCGTACTCACGCTGTGAACACAAGCGTTTGGAGCGTTCGGGCGAAGTTTTTTGCTGACAAAGCTCTTATTGGCATGAGAAGTACCTACTAGCATATTCCGCTTAGTTGCGACTCTACGTAAAACTACTTCGCTGGCTTTGGTTGCCGTTAATCTCTTGTTAGTTTGTGGCATTATTACTTACTACAACAGAAGCACAGACAAGTAGCGATATCGATTGTACCAAAGTTCGCTCAACAAAATTGCTAAATTTAGTAAACTACATAGTTTGCCGCGAACTTAGACGTCGCGATTATTTTTCGCAATTCAGTTTCCTAAATATCCCCTAGATGGTGCTATCCAAAGTTAGAACGCGCTATGGTTTCGTTTGGTCACACAATCGCGGACATTTTTATTAATATTTCAAAAACTACTGAACCGATTTTGATGCCCAACGAACTTGAAAATTCTATTGATATTTCCTACATGCCTACCAAATTTCATCAAAATCAAACCATCGGTTCGGCTGTTATCGCGGTACAAACATACATACATACATACATACATACATACATACATACATACATACATACATACATACATACATACAATGTGTTTTCGCCCCCAACTCGATTTAGAGACCTTCGCTCGCTTCGCTCGCTCGGTCAATTATTCAATATTCTATGTAAAGCTTCTTGAGTAGTGGTAGTGGGAGATAATCCCGTGTTTTTCTTGGTATTATAATCACCTTGAATAATGCAAAGGAATAAACAAGTATAAATTATGTCAGACATTTATAATTAAAAAGAAATGAGTGTTCTTCCCAGGTGAATTAATTAATTACAAATGTTTTAAGCGGCTATGTTTACATTATCTATTCATATAGAGGAGATATCTAATTATATCATTTCTATAAGGAGAGGTAAAAAGTACCCGTAACCGAAGGGCATGTATGAAATGATTGATGAGTTTAGATGAAACAAAAGAGTTTTGTCAGGATCGTAGCAAGTGGAGGTACATAGTCTCTGCCTACCCCTGCGGGAAACAGGCGTGATATTACGTATGTATCTATTCATATTTCAGTACTAGCCGGAGCCCGCGACTTCGTTCGCGTGGACTTTATGACTCCCTAAAATGCTCATCAGGCTGAACAACTTATGCTAAGGCGTCATTTTTATATTTCTTATAGTTTAGCTGGACCATGATGGTACTGCATCAGGTGTTTCATTTTCTAAAATTATTTATACCCTATATGTTGCCCAGGCTGAACAGCTATATAACAAAAGTTTCATTCGAATCCATCCAGCATTTCCGGAGTTCAGCGGGTACAAACATACAGTCATTTTATTTTAAATTCTTCTCTATTAAGTACTATGTCTATTCATCGCCCCAAATATATACTTTTTGTAAATATATTCAATGTACAGACACATTTTTTTCTGTTTTATTATGTGTGTCGAGAAATAATATAATTGATTGGACTCGACATGCCTCTCTGCTTTTAAAAGGTTTTATTAGTAAATTTTTCAAGTGTACATGAACCAATACAAAAAATAAAGTTCATATATAATAAATAAAGAAGAATAAAACATACTCCCATGCTGGTCTGGGAGAAATAAAAAAACTTAGAATGTGCCAGCTGTTTCTCTTCCCGCGCAGATCGTAAAAGCCGATCGAGGGAATGGGCGGGATTTGAATCATGGTAATAGGCGATGCGGCTAGCAACCCATCACTATTTTGATTACTTTTCAATCTTAATACCCACTATCACGCTAAGCGTGGCCTTTGGGTCTTACGGCCCTGGGCTCTGTCTGCCCCATCAGGGATATAGACGTGAAAATGTATCTGTATCTGTAATGTATAAATAGAACAAACACGTCCAGACTTACTTTTTAATCGGCAAATTGTATCTTGCTGAAGTTTAATCGCGAAATGTCATGAATCCCGCCAAGTCGTAAAATTACTTTTGTCGTAAACGTTCCAACGCTCCAGTCATTGACAAAGCATAAAAATTTAAATTGCACGTAATTGTAAAAGTTGTGGAGATATGGACGGATATCTATTTCATTTTGGAATGTTTATAATCCGGTCAGACATAATTCTATGTTTAACTTCCAAAAAGAGGATATCGATTCGTCGCGATCTTATATTTTTTTTAAGTATGTTCACCGATTATACGAAAATCGTCATCAATAAATTTAAGAACTAGGTTCTTGTCGGTGGAGTATTTTCCATGTCTCCCTATTTTTTGCTAAATGCTTGACCTCCTTATACGTCACAACTTTTGCCTTTTCTTTTACTTCATCCATGAACGACCTTCTTGGTCTTCCTTTTCCTCTCTTGGCTTCCACTTTCCCTTCCATTATGTTTTTTATGAAGTTGTCATGCCGCATAAGGTGGCCAAACATTCTTCCTCGTCTTATCTCTATTGTATGCATAATCGTTCTGTTCTCATTGACCATTTCCAGCACTTCTTTGTTGGTTTTTCTCTCTGTCCAGTTTATCTTTTCCAGGCGTCTCCAACACCACATCTCAAAGGCTTCTAGTCGTTCCCGATCCTTTTGGTTCATTGTCCAAGTTTCACAACCGTACAATGCAATGCTCCAAACGTATGTTAATAATATACGAAAATGCTTGGACCAATTTGGAAAAGACTTTTTTTTAAGGGTATACTTACTTGTCAGGCAGTCCCATACAAATTTTATCAAAATGGGTTTAGAATTTTGAAAAATTTGAAATTGCTGTTTAAAAGTCGTAGGAACAGTGAGCCACCGAGATTCTTGGGCCGGCCCTCTTATTAGAGGACTCGTAAGTAGGCAAAACTGGAGTTGTGGGTAGACACACAGAGATGGCAGCACACACAACTTATCGCTAGTGCTTTATAAGGACATTGCAACGGCAACAAAATGATCTGTCCTGTCAATATTTAGATGTGACGGCACAGACGTGCCCCCGCCAAGTCAAGCAAAAATAATTGGGCAAGTGCATGTCGGGCCACGCGCAGTGTAGGGTTCCGTAGTTGCGAATGCCAACTTTGAGTTCTTGGCACTAAAAACGTCTAAAAACTAATATCTATTGAATTTGTATGAAAATGTCTTTTTTCAAGTACATTTTATAAGTTGATCGCCTATAACTTTTTAATTTGTATATCCTACTTGGCTCTGATAGTTTTCCTTCAAACTAAATTATATATGCTATAATTGTGATTTTTTTCACGTGGCCATATATAACCGTTTAGCAGATAGAGGGGGGGGGGACACTTGACTCGAACAAAAATTTGAACTTTAAACCCAAATATTTCAGAAACGGATCCCTAAATCCAAAAATTGTGTTTACAAGCTCACAATGTTTTTGAAAGACCTATTCAACGACACCCCACACAATTTGTTTGTCGAGAAAAAAAATATTGACTACCTCTTTACTTGTATGGCAGCTAACCTAAAAAAAAATTTTTTTCCAGATTTTATTTTACGACTTTTTTGCCATGATTAATATACATATCCATGCCAAATTACAGCTTTCTAGTACTTGTAGTTTCTGAGTAGGACCGCGGACAGACAGACAGACAGACAGACATGGCGAAACTATAAGGGTTCCTTGTTTACTACGAAACCCTAAAAAGCCTGGCCGTACCATTCCTTTCTCGAAGCCATTAGGGACAGTTCTTAACCCTTCCTTTACCGCCAATACCATACACAATAGTAAAAGTTGTATGTATTTAAGTAAGATGTATATGTATGTTTATTATAATTATTGTATATATATTATGTATGTTTATTATATTGACCCCCGCACTACCTAATCTCCCATCACAATTTTTTTTTATATTGGTTGCCTGGAAGAAATTGCTTAGCGATGAGGCCGCCTTTTGCGCATTTCCTAATTTTTAAGATAATTATGTTAGTGCTGTATTTTATTTTATGCAATACAGGGTATTGTTTTGTAAAACAAAGAAAGTGGCATTTATTAATTCCATGCGGGTCTTGACCGGTTAACCCCTATAAATGTCACTTTAAGGTTACAACTAGTGGTTCGCCGCGAACTTAGACCTCGCGATATTATTCCAAAACTAAACCAGTTTTAATGTCCAGTGAAACTGTGATTTAATGAAACTGTGATACAATATTCACTACCAATTCGATACCGTTGCAGGAAACAGATTTTCCAACCTTCTTTCTTCTTCTATTTTGAGCTGCAAAAGTTTCATTTTATAAATTTTTTTCAAACAAATTAAATCAAAACCTGGATCAAACTCTATATCCCAAGCCATTTGAATCTTGAAAGAGCAACGTATGTACATCCAGCCGCCAACAATTTTACGCCTACGTCTCATAATCATCATCATCATTTCAGCCGCATAACGTCCACTGCTGGACTGGACATAGGCCTCTCCCAAAGATTTCCAAAATGACCGATCTAGAGCGGCTTCCAGCGACCTTGGTCAGGTCGATAAACCACCTTGCGGGTGGGTGTCCTATGCTTCGCTTGCCGGTACGTGGTCGCCATTCGAGTACCTTTTTGCCCCATCGGTCATCGGTTCGTCGCACTATGTGTCCGCCCACTGCCATTTCAACGAGCTAATCCGTTGGGCTATGTCAGTGACTTAAGTTCTCCTACAAATTTCCTCATTTCTGATTCGTCGTTGTCCATGTTCATTTTAAGGCTTATCAACATCATCATCATTTCAGCCGTGTAACATCCACTGCTGGACATGGGCCTCTCCCAAAGATTTCCAAAAAGACTGATCTAGAATAGCTGGAAGGCGCTGGATGGAAGCCGCTCTAGATCGGTCATTTCAAGGCTCACCTGTTGGGAAACTCGGTTTAGGTCTGCGAGCATAGTACATATATACTTAATGTTGCGGTCTGCCATCGATTCCGCCATGACAAAGATATCATCGGTAAATCGAAGGTGAGTGATATACTCGCCATTGATGTTAATGCCAAATCCTTCCCATTCCAGAAGCTTGATTTTCTAGTGCAACGGTGAACAGTTTCGAAGATATAACGTCTGGTTTACACCTCTATGTAGTGGAATTGCCGTTGTCAACTGCTCCTGTACTCGGACTGACATAGTGCGTTACTGTAAAAGCCTTTCAACACCTCGATATACCGATAGTCAATACAGCATCGCTGGAGACTGAAGCACGGCCCATGTTTCGATCGAATGGAAGGCTTTTTCATAGTCCACTGTCCCCAAGCATAACGGCCGGTTATACTCCCTCGTCTTCTCTATAACCTGCCGCAGCGTATAGATGTGGTTCATGGTGCTAAAGCCCTTGCGGAAACCGGCTTGTTCGGAAGGCTGGAAGGCATCAAACCTGTTTGCGGGATGATTCGTGTTGACCCTCGAAAACAACTTATATACATGACTAAGACACGTGATAGGCCTATAGTTCTTCAATAGAGTGTTATCTCCCTTATTGAAGAACAGGACCACAATGCCCCTGTTTCACGCTTCTGGCGTTACCCCCTAGAGCTGAATGGAATTAAAGAGCCTCTGAAGGACTTTCAGTAACAGCGTTCCGCCCGCTTTCAGAAGCTCTAGAAGATTCCATCCTCGCCCGGCGCCTTTTTGTTTTTAAGCTGTTTAAGGGCCATCCTAATCTAGTACAGGCTGATGTCCGGGACATTTTCGGTATAGTGTCGGATTAGCTTGGCTCTTGGGCAAACGCCAACGTCTACGACTACTTTATTCAAAGTGAGTCCTTGCGATTTGTGCACATTTATTGCCCAGGCAAGCGACAGTGGAAATTGCGTTCGTGAGCATGACACTTGGCCAGTCTTCCACGATCGGGTCATGCGTGGGTTGGGAACCGTGTTCTGGT